>CM076951.1:1665483-11665483 GCA_039566865.1 Aurelia coerulea | reverse complement strand
ATTTCCTGGGAATAAAAAATTTACTAAAACAAATCAACTAAAGTTTTGTATCGCAGTCGTAGAGCTTGTGTCTGAGTGGTTGATCAATAGTAAATGATTTTTGCAATAGGAAACTTTACCCTGATTTCAAGATTATCTCATTTTATAAGAAATGCGTCAGACCTGAAGTTGAAAAGTGGTTTCTTTTTATGCGTGACGCTACTGGAGGCATTTAATGCTCTTAAGAATTTTAAAAGAAAATTTTAGAAAAATCAAAACGATGGTCGTAACTCTTACAACATTGGAAGTACACGTATTTTCCTTATTAGAAACCATTTATAATAAATGGCAGGCTCAATTTTTGGAAAGTTAAGAAACAACCATGCCTGAATTTAAAAAGCTAAGAAACTTTTGCAATTTGCAGTTTTAATTTTCCTATCGCACTCAAAATGTCTTGAGTCAGATTGTCAGATCCTTGTATCTAGTTATAAGGTGCTCGCCTATTTTCAAAAAGCCACACCCTAGTATTTGGAACAACTTCACCTTAGAAGTAGTCAGAATATTTCCTAGATCCGCCCCTGCACTTTACAGTTAATAGCAACTTTTTGCACATAGCTAATATTGAATGTGAATTATGTTATTTACAGTATTTGCTTGTTTTGAGATCTTACTAAATAATGTGGGGGCCCTTTAGACAAAACAGAATTAACTCTACACTTCCAACATCAACAATATATGAAACGCGTAAGAAATTTTTGGTCGCAAAATGACCCAACAAAATGGCCCAACAAAATGGCCCAACAATTTAAGAAACTGCCTACCAGCCCTGGATCTTAGATTCATATAAAACTACGTGTAAAACGCTAGGTTCCGTCAAAACCGTCGAATTAAAAGAAAAATGTTTTAGAATTTTACACACATCTTTCTAAATATTTGAATGCCAATGAAGTGCGCTCGATTAGGTTTGCCGTGGCTAAATTAATTTTGGCAGCAATGTGTCTCCATGTGGATTTTGAAGTTTTGGGGAGGCATATGAAACTGATATCAAACTATGTGAAACTGAAACTAAGCTGAGTATACACTACATCTGCATAAATACTATGTCCTTGGTACGTATCTCAAATGACCAATATTTTCAGCAAAGAGGCATTGTTTTTTCCTTTTGATTTCCAACATTACGTCGAAAAATTCATGTGCGTCAAGACTCTCCTCTGAACTCAGCAATGGCACTGTTGGCGTTGGTGATACATCACCGTTATCGATGATTTCTTGTTCTTCTATAACGTCAGATGCATCTGAGGAATCTGAGAATGAGGGTTAGCTCACATCATTTCATAATTCATATCATTATCTTTAACTGGTGGGTACCAAGTATACTTAAAGTCTAGGGATGAGGGAAATTGGGAAATTGGTGTCTCCTGTGGTCTAATTAGGTACTGTTTCTTTGATGGAAACTGATCAAATTGTTCCTTCAACTTTCTTCGTTTCCTGTGTGCGAATTTTTCAAAAGCTCTGTTTCCGGGAGGGCGGATGTGGCACACTTTTAGTGGGTAAAAATGCATATTTGAGGGCAAAACAATGGAAAAATAACATATTTCGGCCATTTTTGAGAGGGCACGAGGGGCAGCGTTCATGTATGTATGTGTATGTATGTAAAATTTTGTCATATAAAGTAAAAATTAAATGTAATGTAAAAAAAATTTACGAAAGGAAAGAATGCTATTTACTACCCTGGGTACCAGACTCTTTAACATAATGTTAGAGAGTCTGGTACCCAGGGTAGCTATTTACATGTGTACAATACAATAAAAACTAAGATCTAGTATAAAAACACCCACATGGGACACTCAACTCATCTGCATACGGGGAAAGTCCGAGAAATTTTTAGGCCACCCAAAAATATCGGTTTGGCTCCATTGAAACCTAAAAAATATCAGCTCCTTTTATACTTCGACACCTGAAAACGAACATAAAATATCTTAAAACGATGTAAATAGAGGTTACGAATGCCTCTAACAAACTAAGAAATCTCCTTTTGACTTTCTTCTAAGTATTTAAGTCTAATGAGGTTCACCCCGAGGGACGTTTTCCCAAGTAATAGTCGTATCATTCCTAAATCAAGTCACAAATACTGCCCTCTCAAAAATGACGTAGATATTTTCGGTATTCTTGTGTTCAAGGCCAGGCGACTCTGCAATGCCCTAAGCTGCTGTCATATGAATTTAAAATCGTGAATATTATTTGAATTTCTGTCTCTAAAGAAAAATAATTCCAGGAGACTTCGAGCAAAAGATTTCAGCGTCAATTTCATGACATGTAGCAAGCAAAGGTAGCATGCAAATTTTAATCAGTTTACACGAACCTGATGCAGAAGTAGATGATTCATCATCCCCAAAATATCCATCATCCAAAAAATACCCATCATTGACCAACTCACTGGTCTCATCATCGCTTAGCTCTGAATCTGCTAAGTAACCAGCATCAATAAAAAACAAAGCATCGAAAAGTGTCGTTTCAATTTCCGAAGACATCTCAAACTTCTTTAGAAGCAAATTCAAATACAAGATCTATTGAACTGTGGTGGCTGACTTTAGGAGCAAACAGAGCAGACAGGCCCAAGTAGCGTTTTGAAGATATTTTTTGAAATGCGATCTATCAACAGTCATAACCGTCAATCTATTTACATCGGCTTCACACCCTATACAGATTCAAAATCACTAGATCCCTAGTATTCTAAACACTTTAGTGACCACAGTGACAGGCGACGGTCAAACCAGTCACTTTAAACAAAATCTTACTTGATATTACAGTTTGTTAAGACCTGAACTTTTCAATATGTACAGTAGGTTGGAAAAATGTGCGACGGAAAAATCTTCCTTAAACAACATTTAGCGTACCTTGCAAGAATCAAGTTCCGTTTGCTAGCTAAGGTCTTTGGGGCAGTGGTGTAGAGCTAGATTAATAACTAGGGGGGCTCAGGTAGAGAGGTGGCACCAGGAAATTTGTTGGAGGCACTCCTTTTACTTTGGCGTAGAATGCATCTTCCAATATCATGCTTGCCATTAGCAGTGAGGAAACCTTGATAATTTTGTGACAACTGACAGTTATCCTACAAATCAGAGCAAGAAGAAAATTTTTGAAGAAACATCCTTTACTTTGGCGTAGAATGCAACTCCCAATATCATGCTTGCCATTAGCAGCGAGGAAACCTTGATAGTTTTGTGACAGTTATCCTATAAATTGGAGCACGAAGAAAATTTTAGAAGAAACATCCTTTACTTTGGCTTAGAATGCATCTCCCAATATCATGCTTGCCATTAGCAACAAGAAAACCTTGATAGTTTTTTTGTGACAACTGACAGTTATCCTACAAATCAGAGCACGAAGAAAATTTTTGAAAAAACATCCTTTTCTTTGGCTCAGAAGGCATCCCCTGACTCCATATTTACCAGTGCTAAAATGGAAGCCTTGGTAACAAAGTTCAATTATGTATAATCCCCTTCTAGCAATTGGCATTTCACGGAAAAATTCTCACCGAACCTATACCCAGTTATTTCTCTTCCGTGTTAAAGGAATATCGAGGACCATTTTTCGAAACAAATGGGGGGGCACCCTATACCCTTATCGCCTTGCCACTTATGATGTCTGTTTGCACTTCCTTGTTCTATTGTCATTTGCACTTGTGTGTTTCTGAAGCCATTTTGATGTAACATTAGTGGCATCCCATAGATGTACATGAGGCCCATTTATGCTTATAAACATCAAGGAAGATAAGAGCTTGACAGTCATTGAAGATCTCATCTTGGTGCAAACCAAA
Source organism: Aurelia coerulea (assembly GCA_039566865.1). Lineage (NCBI taxonomy): Eukaryota > Metazoa > Cnidaria > Scyphozoa > Semaeostomeae > Ulmaridae > Aurelia > Aurelia coerulea. Next base: position 11,661,687 of record CM076951.1, on the reverse strand, counting down.
CACCAGGATCTCTTCTTTAAAAGAATATAACATTACCTTGTTCTGTCATTTTGGTCATAATAAACAAATTAAGAAAATCAAAATTTATTCAGAATAACTAGGGGGGCTAAAGCCCCCCCCAAAATTACGGAAAAAATAACTAGGGGGGCTGAGCCCCCCTGAGCCCCCCCAGCTCTACACCACTGCTTTGGGGTGATGTCTAGTTTGCATTATTTTGGAAAATAATCGTAGTAGTTCCATGGCCAAAAACAGTTCTTGCTCTTCCTAGTTTTTGGTTATACTTTAGAATGGGTTGTACCTAATGAATGAATCAGTTCTTCAAGAATCGTAATGTAACAAACCATCTTAATTTACAGTCTCAATTCTCGTAGTATCAGTTCTCTGAAGAATAGAATGGCTGAATCGGGGCTTCCCACCTTTGGATGGAAATTTGTCGGCAAATGCTGGCTTGAGGATCGAGCTTGATTTGCCGAGAGCCACTTTTCCAGGGGGGTGTCACACCCCTTACACCCCCCTGTAGCGACGGCCCTGGGTTTCATTCAAACACTAAACCAGAATATCTTTTTCCATTTCCTATAGATTTTTACCGTAGGGGTACGTGGAGACTAACTTTTGTCAACTCCTTGCTTCAGGCTTCAGACGTGCGAACACTAGTCAGATAGGGTGGCACAAAGAAAGAATCAAGGTACTAAGAGAGGGGTTGATTCCCGGGGGGTGGGGTCACTACCATATGAACCAGTACGGGATGTGCCATTTTTTGGGTACCTTTTTTCCGGCTGAAAATAAATTTCAGGGTGTCATTTGTGGTAACATTACAAATGAACATAAGGGTATTGAATTTGATCTAATTTCAGATACCTGGTTAGAATTTCGAATTTTGGTCACAATTTTAGCGTAACTATATTGAATTAACCTTGCCTAAATTCTTAGTTTCTTATGAAGACACATACATAATAATGATAATAATATATCGAATAAGGGAATACGAGGCTTGCAGCCTATAAAACCCTAAAAGTTGAATTATAAGTTCGTAGTGGAAGCTATCATAAAGTTTTTCAAAATTCAATACTGTTGAACTGCTGATAATGCATTCTGGTAACTTGTTCCATGATTCTACGATTCTTTGCGAAAAAAATTTATTTTCTTAAGAAACTAAGAGGTTAAAGTATCCCAGTATTTACAGTTTCTTAAAAATCTGATTTTCAGTACTCAAATTCTTACAAGATTCTCAAAGCTCCATAATAATGCTTGAAATCGAGTAAGAAAGTGAGGATACAATATTTCATCTTCACAATTAAACATCCATTATGCGAAGTAACCATTGGATTTGTAACAATACATGCGGCCCGACCGGCCTTACAGAGTGTGTAAATATAAATTTGGGAGCGTCCGTCTACATTAGAATTTACAAAAACCTGCAAACTCATAACACCAAAAACCCAATTTACCTTTTGAAATTCTAAGGAATTTTCAAATTGTAAAATGACATTGTCCCCATCTTTGCCTTGTGTACACCTCTTTACAGGTAGAATTCATTAAAGCGTCACAGCTTCGTCGCCCTGTCTCACTACCTGGGAGTTTTGAAATGGTCAATGCTTGGGTGGGGGGGGGGGTTGACCCCCCCCTCTTTTCGTAGCTGTTATAGTAGCTATGTTCCTTATAGGTGATCTGAAGCGAAAATTTTCATTGATGCAAATGAACAGCACTGTCGAATGATAAGGAATCCTGTTTAGATTTATTTAATTTCTCATTTCGTTTTCAAGTTATCCACTGATTCTAAGTACCAGTTGCAAATCACTAACGGTAACATATGGAAATATAGCTGTATCTGATCTTTGAAAGATTACAGTTGTAGGAGACATTTAAGGTAAGCTGAATAAATGAACAGAAATTGTCTCATGTATTGATATGATGTTTAGAAAGGTATTTCAACTGAAGAACATTTCTTAGAATCAATTTCCCGTTGGAACCATAGTCAACCTTGTATAATTTCTGTATTTTTTGCAAACAAAATGACGTCATCAGCCAATCATGCAAATTAATGCATAACTCGAAAATGAAACAAGGTATCAAAGAATTGTATACGATATTCGTTATCATTCAACAGTCATATTAATTTGCATCAATTCAAATTTTCGCTACAGATCACCTTTAAACTTGGTAACCAGATGGACTTCAATGCAAACAATCAAATCAAACTCACATGATTAAATCACACAAACTCTATTGTTCTCGTTGCTACTACAATAAGAACATGTATATAGGTATGATTATTATGTTTATTAGGATCATGATTATAACAATAAAATGAGGCACTAAATTGAAATTGTTTGTTTCAAATTGAGTTTGATATAATTAAATACATGTGTAAGCATAATTTGGAATATATTTGAAATAAATATGCGACGGTTTAATAAAGTATAGTATAGAAAGTTTTGACAACACGTTAAAAACAATGGTTGCCACGGTTATGGTGCTATATTTAGAGTCTTGAAATTTTGATCATTCGATACAGTATAGATATTTGGGTCAAAGAAGTGGAATCTTGGCATTCTGCTTTACATATTCTAGCATTGGCAAACAAAAGTTTCTTGGGTGAGATAGGGTGAAGTTAACTGTCTGTCATATCTTTTCCATTTCATTCTGTACATCTTTGGTCAAGAATCTTTTCCAAGCTTTTTGAGATGTCCTCCAGACTAGGACGTTTGTGGCTACAAGTGCATTCTGCTGCAATTCGTTTTATCAAATCCGCGTCCTCTTGGCCCTTGATTATCGTCGCTAAATTCTTCAAGATAACACCGAAGGAGAAAATGTCGCTTTCTACTGCATGTGCAGCTTCCCCTCTCAAAACCAAAGGATCTATGTGATTATGATGTGAGTTATATCTACGCTTGATGCTACTTTTAGTTCTCGTTGCCTCGCCGAAGTCAAGAATCATTGGTAGCCATCGTTTTGAAGATTGTCCTTCGTATGTTCTGATCACGGAAACATTGTCAAGCTTAAGGTCGTTATGCAAGAATCCGTTCTTGTGAACATGATGCAAGGCTTCAGCTAATTTCCCTATGATTCTAAGAAAGCACAGATCATCGAGGCGTTCCGGATTTTTTCGAATCACTTTCAATAAAGTGAGGCATTGGTTACTGCGTGTGCAAAGCTGCATTACTAGCGAAAATGGTCTCGAATTTATGACGACACCATATAATACAGGAATACTTTCATGTGGGCTAATGTTTAGCAATGTCTTAGCCTCCCGCAAAAGACGGTTTCTAATGTCGGCCAACGAGAAGCCTTTCATTTCCTTCATTTCCTTCACGGCAACGGCAATTTTGCGGTACTGCATTATTACAACCTTCGAAAAAGACCCCTCTCCTAGCACAATATCCTTCTCCTCCAACCTTTTCAACATGCTCCTCTCTAAGAACCTATCTTTTGGTAGTTCCGAGAATAGAGAAGGAGGGAAGTCGTAAGCAGACTCCTCTGCGGCCTGACACTCTGCGTCAACTTTCTCCGTTTTCGATGGTTTTTGAATGTCTGACTCAACGTCTTGAATATTCATGCATTGAGTCACCACAGAGACTGGATCAAGGGACTTGTCATCTGATTTTTGTTTTAATCCATAATAATTGTATGGACCACCAGCAACATGCTGACGCTTTACTGTTGGAAATACAGCCTTAACCGCCAATCCGAGACTTCTTTCACTAACTGTACTCGCAGAAAAGGCATTCTCGACTTTTGATAAGAGCGCTCGTACCGGAATCTTAGCAATCCACTCTTTTCCATTCCTCGAGTCTTCGAATATGAAATTCTCTGACAACCTAAGACCAAATCAATGTGCTCATTTGATTCATAGCAAAATTGAAATGACTGAATATCGTTTTAAACGCGAGAAATTCCCAAAAGAGCTACTTTCATAGTACCCCCTAAAACATTGCTCTGAATATGTTTTCATATGCCATACCGGGTGAGTCAAAAAAAACGTAGGGTGTTTGGCAGACTGTGACGTTGCTTGTATTCACCCGATCGTCGTAAAATAAATTTGTCCATGCAGCAAAAGGTCTAACTTAGATTATAAGCCTAACCTCATTAAAATCGGTCACTTAGTGCATTAGTTAAAACGTATTTTCTTTGTAAGGCCTTGTATGGGAGTCTTGCAAACTGATGGAATCTTTAGCCAAGGCCCTTCAGCATTTTAGCCTTACCAAAGTTACAGATACATGTGGTATTATCAGGAGAGAAAACACTATTTCCTAACTATTTCATTCTCCTCTGATAATACCACGTGTATCTGCAACTTTGGCAAGGCTAAAATGCTGAATGGCCTTGCTGGCTAAAGATTCCATCAGTTTGCAAGACTCCTATACAAGGCCTTACGAAGAAAATACGTTTTAACTAATGCACCAAGTGACCGATTTTAATGGGGTAAGGCTTATAATCTAAGTTAGACCTTTGCTGCACGGACACATTTATTTCACGACGATCGGGTGGCTACAAGCGACGTCACAGTCCGTCAAACACCCCACGTTTTTTCTGACTCACCCGGTATAATATATGTATTGTAAACTATACGCTAAAGGGGCAATTCCTGAAAATAAAAAGGATACTTCTTTGTTTATTGCAAAATCTTGGGGCGCACGTGCCCCCAGTGCCCCCCGGCTCCTACGTCTCTGCTAAGAAGTTGGGCTCGCACTGAAAGATCCTCAACATTATCGGGGTTTTGAGCAATTAAAATTTCGTACAAGTTACTAAAGGTTTCAGAAAAGTCTCTATTTAGCTGCCTGGTACCCTCGTAAATATTTCAAAAGACAGTTTTTTGAAGCCCTTTCCAATATTTCTTAAAAGTGGTTCTTATAACAAACATAAGTGTATGTTCATAGAGTCTTACACCAGTAGAGTTACACTCACCATTCCTTTAATACTTGAAAATTTATCCCACGTTTAGATGACATTTCTGATTCTTCGATATGACGCTGAGGCGATTCCCATGAATGTAATGAAACCTTTTGCGTTTTTCTCTATATTCCTATATCTGCCAACATCCTTTTTTTAATTGGTGTTAAAGACAAGCCGTCGAATGACAATGGGTCGAATATATCAAATGTCAGGAAAAGAGCCGGCAAGTGACTAATCTTGTCATTATATCCTCTACTCGATTTACGAATGGTCACGTTATGCACGTTGGGGGTTGGAACGCTTTTAGACATCACAAAAACATGGAAACACCAGGAGAAGGCGAATGTTCTAATGTTTCTTTTGAAATGCCAAGTGGGAGTCGGAACTCGAACTCCTCGCAGAATCCAATGCACAGCACCCCACAAAACAAGACCCCACTTTCTTCGAAAGCTAGCGTAATTTTAAGAAAATGTAGCCTGATTGCACCGAGACCCGAGAATGATGAAAATGACAGTGGGGATGAAAATGAAGGGGAATGGAAGTTTTGGAATCAAGTTTTGAAAGTAAGAGATGTAATGCTGGAGCACATGGACGGGGAAGATTTCCTTTTTGGGCGAAAGGACATTAGCAAGTTCAACAAACTAGCAAGAGAAAAACACGAAGACTTGGTGAGTGCCTGTTAAAATGGCTCACTTTAAACTTTATATAAGAAACTGGCTTTAAAAACCATTTTATTTCTTACTGGCTTTTGTTAATATGGTTCTTTGCAACAAAAAGCGAATGCACCTCTTGGCTTTTTATGGAAGGGGCTGCCACACTTTATTGATGAAAATGCGTGTATATGGACTAGCACAGCTGTAGGTAGCTGTAATTTCGAGCATTGCCCCCAAAGCTATTTTTCCATTGCATGCTAAAAATGGAATTGATTCTAAAATACTGTATAGGTTTCGTGACTTTTTACACCAAGCCGCATTTATAATTTCAGCCGGAAAAATTGCAGTATCATACAATGATTGCTTACTTGGATGATGATTGTTGGGAACTTGCTGATAAAATCGTTGAAAAAATGGACCAAGGCCGCATTCACGGAAAGAGGACACCAACAACATTCACTTTCAGATTTTTGCATGGATGTGTGTCAGCAACAGAGAAGAAAGAGAGATTGCGAGCATATCTTCAAGAGAATTCGACAGACGGGTATAAATTACCCAAAAAAAGATCAACCCACCCACAGGTAAGAAAATTGGACAGCAGAAGTGCCGTTTTAATGTTTTATTTTAACGATGTATATAATGGTGTAGATAAGCATCAATTGTGAACTTTGCATAGTACAACATTTCAATTCCCTTCTTTCAAGAAGATGCTTGTCCATATGTCAACTTTGATGGTATTTTCATTTTACAGGAAAAGCCTTCAAACAGCAGCAACATGGCGATACTGAAAGAAGAACTAAATAATGCCAAGCTAGAGGTATCCAGGAGAGATCGTTGCCTAAACTCTGTTGATAGCTAGCATTTGCCCCTGAAAATTGCAATTGCAGTAACTATGTAAAAGTTCCCTCTGTATGCAACTTTGTTATTTCAAAAGATGTGTGTGTATATCAGCGACTGGCTATTGTGAAGAGTATTCAATACTTTTTGTATCCTAATAATATAGAAAAAAAGCCTAAAAAATGCTCCAAATTTTTTCAGCCAGGGTTAACCCTATTGTACCCGGGGGGGGGGGGCAAAAAATGCCCCCCCCAACCAAACTTTTGATTATAAAACAGAGAGGAAAGAGAAAAATGAGCTGAAACATCCATGACTTTTCCTAATTTTTTAATTGGCAATTAAATTTTACACTTGTCATTGTCATAATTTAAGTCACGTGACCAGTAGATACCCATATTTGGAAAGTACTCACAAAGGAAATCACAAAAACAGTCATAATTCCTTTGTCTTAACCTTGATGAAGTTGTGATTGGTACCAAACGATTCCCCTTGCAGAGTACTTTCATTTGATATATACAATATTTATATTTGCTGACATCAGCAAATTATAGATTCCATGACGTCATGCAAATTGATGACGTCATATCTCTAATAAAGAAAGACAAAATTTTCAAATTTTGATATAAATCGATGGATAAACATATTTTCTTCATTTTTCAGTAGTTTATTGAGGTTTTCATACATTTTATCTGAATTAATTAGCACTTTTTGTGTTTTCAGTACTGAAGCTTATATCTGACATGGTCCCATTGTTTGGTCGCTTGGCAACGAACCACGTGACTAATTAGCATTAAAATCTATAATTAGACTCCTAATAGATGTACTTACTATTGTGCGAAGTTACAATGGCATACTAATTATAGTTTTGTAGATAATTAGGGGGGGCATTTTTTGCCCCCCCCCCCGGGCAGTGGTCTGACCCTAGGAGCCCGGGTAGAATAGGGTTAATAGAACTCTGGTTCAGCTAATACCCTTCTCCATAATAAAGCTGCACAGCTGTCAATAACCAAATGTGCCGGTTCATAAGAAAAATGAGAAAAATTTGAAGGGAAACTATCGACCAATTTCTCTCCTACCAATCTTTGGGAAAATACTTGAAAAACTTATGTACGATTCTTTATACTCGCATCTCGTTTCATGCAATTTACTCAATCCGAATCAATCAGGCTTTCGTCCCGGTGACTCAACGGTTAATCAGCTGATTTCCATAACGCACACGATCTTTAAAGCCTTCGATTGTAACCCACCTCTTGATGTTCGCTCTGTGTATCTTGACATCTCTAAAGCATTTGATAGGGTATGGCACGACGGTTTGATTTATAAACTAAAACGATGTGGCGTTTCTGGAGAGCTCCTTTTACTTATCCAAAGTTTTCTTAAGGATAGAAAACAGCGAACAGTTTTAAATGGACAGAATTCTGATTGGGGAGATATTTCAGCAGGAGTACCCCAGGGTTCTATTCTAGGACCCTTGTTTTTCCTTGTATATATCAACGATCTAGCTGCTGACGTGAAGTGCAATGTTAAGCTTTTTGCTGATGATACATCGTTGTTTACCGTAGTAGAAGACTCTAACTCGGCTGCCAGTGATATGAACCCTGACCTAGAGTTGATAAGACAGTGGGCCTACGATTGGAAAATGTCCTTCAATCCTGATCCGCAAAAACAAGCTGTTGAACTGATATTTTCTACAAAAAGAATTGAAATCAATCATCCAGAAATTCGTTTTAATAATATTTCAGTGATGAAAGTGGATAAACATAAACATTTAGGAATTATCCTGGACTCAAAGCTTTCTTTTTCGGCTCATATCCAGGCAGCTATCTCTAAGACAAGGAAGGGTGTTGGTTTGCTGAAATATCTCTCCAAGTACCTACCCAGACATACCTTAAACGAATTATTCAAGCTCTATGTGCGACCCCACCTGGAATACGGAGATGTTATCTATCATATTCCGGCCAAAGTATGTGAATTTAGCGGTAACACTACTTTGTCAAGTTTGATGGAAAAGTTGGAGTCAGTTCAGTATTCTGCTGCTCTAGCCGTTACAGGAACGTGGAGGGGGACATCGCGAGAGAAGTTGTACGCAGAACTTGGTTGGGAATCATTGAGTTCCCGAAGATGGAGTAGACGCCTTACGTTGTTTTACAAAATGATACATAATCTGATGCCTGAATATACAGCTGATCCAATCCCTCAACTTCAGCAGTCGCATTACTCTCTTCGCAATCAGGATGTCATTGGGGGAATAAGGGCAAGGACAGAAAAATTCAAATCCAGCTTTTATCCCAATTGCCTCTCAGAATGGAATGAACTAGATCCGGAGGTTAGACTTGCACCATCGGTCGCTATCTTTAAGAGAAAGCTGATTTCAATTATCCGCCCCCCTGCTAAATCTGTCTTTGGGATTCATGATCCAATAGGATTATCCTATCTGACTCAACTTAGAGTGGGTCTTAGTAAGTTATGCTTTCACAAATTCAAGCACAATTTTAGGGATTCCATAAATCCAATGTGTCCTACAAACGATGGTATTGAGACTACGGAACACTTTTTGTTGCTCTGCCCCTCCTTTGAGGTTGAACGTCGAAATCTTCTCGCTAGAGTGTTTGATTTGCTGCGACCATTTGGACATATCGATCTTTCAAATGAGGTTTTGACACAACTTTTATTATATGGTGATAAAGACCTTCCAAAGGACCTCAACAGAAATATACTCGAGCTGACTCTACATTACATCCACGCAACTGGTCGCTTCAGTTGAGATCACCGTAAATCTAGTTAAACGTCGCCAAACCACTAAGTCCATTTTCGTAAAGTTTCTTGTCGTAGAGTCCTGTCCATATTTTCCTTTGCAAGCCTGTTTCACATTGGATGTTAGGCTTATATTAGAAATCCAGACCCGATAGCGGTGTCTCGAGCCATGGGGACCTTGGGTGGGGAGCAGTGACGGGGACGGTTGTTGTCGTTGTTGTTTCCTCGGCCGGCGTTCCGATTGTTCACTATTATATTTGGCCTGACATCTAATGTGAGACCGGCTCAAATATATATTTGTAAAATGTTTTTATAATTAGCATTTCTATTTGTAGCGTATGTATAGTAGTTTGTAGTAGTTGTATTTTAGTTTATATGAATTCCAGGGGGTAGACATGTGTAGTGTGGTATAGTAGATTGTAGGTATTGTTTAGGTAATTTTGTTGTAAATTTTTATATTGAATATATAAAAAAAAAAAAAAAAAAATAACCAAATAAAGAACTTATTTTCCCCTCAGTGTTGTGTCGACACGTCGTACTGGATACATAATTCTTTCATTTAAAGATTTAAAGCTTTTGAAAACTTTAAAGACCAATTGCATTCAATCTCTCAGATATTATCAGATGCTTATACCTTCATGAGAGTTGAACGAAAACAGCAGTATCAAATTTTGTCTTTAGATAGCCAACCTGAACACAATCAAAGCCAATCAAGAAAAAGACATAGTAGAAATGAGGAGAGAAATTATAAGGGTTTGTAAAGCTATTAATTCTGTTATTCCTGATTTCCTACCTTGAATCAAATAAGCAATACGAAGCAAGGAGATGACCATTAAAGCTGCTATAGGTGACGTGAATCTCAAATGAAATTTAACTTCAGTATGATCAGAGTCATGCTGGACACATGTTCGCACTACACTTAAATGTGCGGATGCTTTTTGGAAGAAAACTAACTTTCGCTATTGTTGCAATGCAGCAGTCTTCTTATCAAAATGTTTCCGCATTAGACTACGTATTAACCGAGAGCTGCATGTAGGATGACTTTCTGTACGAAGCAAAACGAATACAATTAAATCTCCATTAAGCTCATATTCGTTGTATAAGCTGTATTCAACAGTTTACTTTAATTGAGACTGTGAATTGGTGAATTGATTTCTGTATTCTCTCTGAGTGTTGAATGGTAGTGTTGCCAGGTACCAACAACAAATCTCATATTTGGAGCTTAAGGTTGCGACAAAAGAACAACTGCAGAAAAAAGTAAGTTTTGTAAATCCTTGATTCGCGTTATCATAGAAGTGTATGGGAGTTCTCATTTGAACTCTTAATTGAGAACTCTGAATGTGAAATAAGGACAAAATTATACTTGTAAACTAATTAACCTTATATGGACAGACAATATACTATAAATAGAGGTAGATACTCTGAATAAATCAGTTACTCTGAAGATGCCCTAGTGGGCGAAACTAGTAAGCACTGAAATAAAGAATAAAAAGCGCAAAATTGATGCCTGTTTTCTTCGAATGGTTAGGCACTCTTCAACGGTACACTTTATGTTGGAAGATATATATATATATATACATCTTGAAATATAATGTCGTAATAGAATTATAGCTTTGAATGTACTTGAATGTCTCTGTTTCCTTGGGCACAGTGCGTCTCTTCTTGCTTTGGGGAACTCATGTCCGAAGAGGGTCGCTCGTTGAAGGATAATGGATGGTATCCAATCGTTGCCAAAATGATAATTATTGTTTTTTGTCACAGGCGGAGCATAATAAGAATTTAGCGATTCACAACATGAAGGTTTGCAACGACAGGTGGAGAAATCTTTATCAGCAACAAGCCTACATCGAGAGTGAAAGCATTCATCTGATGCATTCCTCCACTGCGTCGTCATCATCAAAGGTACTACACGTATTTTCAAAGAAGTGCCTTCTTAAAGAGTTCCTTAACATTTTTGGAATCTTGAATCGAAACGGCGATTCCAAGTAATATGATTTGACAGTTGGTGAAGTCGTGAAGATAAATGTTAAATTCGATGAATTTCTTTGACTGAATGCTTACTAAATTGTGATCCACTCTTTTTCAATCTGAGAGTTGAGTTTCCTTTGAAGAGTTCTAAATAAAAAGATGTGTAGAAAATAACGGCAAACTTCTAGGAACCACAGGATCTGTTAAAGTTTCTCGCTAAAATTGCAATTGGGAAATAATGTAATAAAAATGGCTGGGTATATCTTTGTGGAAAAGATGCGCGAAGCCGCTTCGCAGGAAGCTAGTTTGTCTGGAAGGAAGAAAACAGAGGACTGGAAGAAAAAGGAATAGAAGGAGTGAAATAAACGATGAAGGGAGGAAAGAAGTGTGCGTTAAGCTTAATAAATTGTAAAGAAATCAACTTGTTTGCTTTCTGAAACATGATTATTCCGAGTGACTCTGAACATGCCCCAAGAAAACTGAAATGTGTGTTGTGCAAGAGTTCAACAGAAATCTGGCAAAAGAGAAACTTAATGAAACAATGGAAGGAAGAATTTTGCTTAGCATTGCTTCACAGGAAGGCAAATATTTTGTCTACCACTGGTAACTGAAGAGAAACTTCAACAACAAAACAGACTAAATAGGCTGTTCTGATAAAGGGTTGCATGAAGTCTAATGACAAGAACAATTTAAGAATAAAACAATGGTATAGATATCTAAATTCATATTCGCGATTATAGTCATTGCTTTAATGAAATTATCGGAGCAGCTTTGAAATAGGTATGTGAAGAATTTTAGTAGCAAGAACAAAATACTTCATATATGTACACTGGGAACCAGGGCCAGCAAATGTACCAGAACCAGCTTAGAACCACTCACCATATGATCTGTTGAAAAGAACTTGTAGGTCCTTGTAAGTGTACTGCTTTTCATTCTCCGTAACGTCTAAAGAAAGAAACATATATATAAACCACAATTTGAAACTCATTTGTAGCTGATCGATGTAGGCTACTTGAAAAATTGAAGTCTTCAGATGACTATTATCCTGGTTCAGTATGAAGGAAAACCTTTGGCATTTGTTAATTCTTGTGGCTGTGATCCATCTCACAAATCATTTGTTAAAAATATGCTGCTTGGAAGAAAAGCTCAGTTGGGGATGATCAATTTGTCAGATTCAATTTCATGCTTGCAATGAATCTAGTGCAGTTGTCTAATAATGCTACCTTTCTTGATAAAAATTCACTTTCTTACTAAATGGCAAATAACTATGGATAGGAGTTGCCTATTTCAGCAAGCTAACTACCGGGTGTTAAAAAACAAAATTTCGGCATTTGATTGAATGCAGAGCAAAACCATTGAGTCTAGGAATTTCTATTCATCCTAGTTACATGCTTGATATTTTAACTTACAGTTTGGTATATCTTGGGAAGAATTAGTGGTCTGAAAATGGAGTTATGAGCTTTAACGTTTTCTGTTCATGTCTAGTATGCAACTCAAATGAAGAGAAACTGCCATATTCAAAACTTTTCTCTCATATTCAAAACTTTTCTCTCATAATCAAAATTTTTCTCTCATTTTGGGACATCCAGTATTTCAACTCAATGCTTTTTCCATTCCTCAACTTTAACACATCTTTGACCAAGATAACTGTGTGGATTTGTTGCAATGCATGACCTAATGTACCATTGAATTGAAATATTTACTGGTAGCTACTGTATAATCTATAAATGACATTTTATTCGTTTGGAACTATCATGTGCAAAGTTTAACCATCACTGTGTTCAACACATATTGCACCAGTCTATGCGTATATCAAAAGTACTTCTCTAGTTTGTAAATTTGTAATAGACAATTACGCTTAAGACGGCGGAGAGGAACTTTTTACCAAGATGCACTGCGTTCTTTAATTGAATTCCTATAAAACCGTTAAATGCATCTTGGTAAAAAGTTCATCGCCACCATCATTAGCGTAATTGCCTATTGGCTGGATATCACAAAACATGTCTTTGAATCAATTTTTGTAATTTAGTTTAGTTCTATTTTATAGGAGGGCCCCTTGAAAATCAGCACTTCCGCTGAAGTGCTACCCTCTCCTTTAGTTAAATAAATGAAACATGAAATGAATCTAAAAAAACCTCAATATCTTTTTTAGTTGTAGAAGGAATGATGTACATTAAAGTGATCCATGAAACAACTTTACTTGTCAACTAAAACCAATCTGGATGTGCTACAATTACCAAATAAAGTTTCAAGCATCATCTTTTATCAAGATCAACAGAAAAATGTTAGGAAGAAACATTCAGACAAACCAAACATGAAGAGTGTGTAAATTTAATTCTATTGAGTATGAGCTCCTTCAACTAATAATCAGGATTTGATAAAGATAGAACAAAATAATGTTGTTTGAAAGTACATTCAACATTTTACAAATAACTAGCAGCTACTTCGATCTGATGCATTTCTTTCCTTCTATTCCTGACAAACACAAAAGTTTCACTCCAAAAATTGTTGTACACTCCCAAATTGTCTGAAAGTTTTCTCACCTGACATTTTTCATATCAATCTAGGCAGTATTCATTTTCTAGATGTCAACAAAAATGTTATAGCATTGAACACATCAATTCCTTGACAGGAGAGATAACCAAGAGATCATTTCTGTTTAATCAATAAAATCATAAATACCATAATATCTTTGGATTTCCATGTTGAATGATGGGTGTGCATCCAAGAAGGCAAGACCTTTCTCTGATCCAAAGTTTGAGATTTGGTCACCATGCAGCATTACAACAGTTGTTTCCACTCCAAAGCTCTCCAGGATAGATATCTATATGATAAATGACAAAGTGAAAACACTGAGTTAAAAGAGGAGATTTCAAATACAGGCTTTAGAATAGCCTATCATATTCTGACAAATGCCAAAGAAAGGCACATCAAAGAAACATAATAACAATAATACAGTTATTTATACAGGGTTACCTTTTCAGCTACAAAAGTGCTGTTGTCTATAAGGGCCCTGTTAAAAACATAAAAGATCTTAGGAAAAAATTAAAATTGAGTTTAAAGTTACAATCAAATCTCTAAAGTTTTTTTAATTGTCCTCTACCTAAAAAATGAGATATTATGGCTTTTCTTTGCCCTACTTGTAGACTGCACCTCACAGCTCAAGTCATTCACTTTAAATCAATAAAGAGCGTGATAAACCTATAAGTGAACTCGTTCCTTTCATGTTGAATTTAGAATGTTTACTGACTGTGTGTTACCATAATTTCAGCATGAAGATTTCTCTGCAGCTATATTGTGGAATTTCTCATGGACAGAACTGAGACTTTGCCATTGAAAATCACAATTGAAGAAATACCTCAAAGAAGCATTTTGACAGCACACAAACTAATGTCTGCATATTTCAGAACAGTCACATTTACTGTAGATTTAATTTACGAAAAAGTCAGGATGTTCCATCTAAGGAACTGATGGCTGCACCTTATGCAGAACAACATCTTCTTTCAGCACTATATAAACTGAAAGTGCTCTGAATTCTTTCAAAATTTTGTAGCTAACCTCTCTTAGCAGCTTCTTTTTGTGCAGCTTTATTGCGCTCATTTTTTCCTCATCATTCATTTCATTTGCACGGTTCTCATTTATGCGAGCAGCCTCTGATTCCATTTCTTTTCGTTTCTCACCATCAACCTTCTCCCATTAATTAGCAAAAATGTGTTCCTTTCAGCATTGTTTTTAAATCCAATCAATTTTCCTGTCAAAAGATACAATATCAGTCAATTGAGTTTTACAGTAAATTGCAATAGCTCTGAAGTCAGTGATCATTGTACATGACATATTACATCACTACACTGTATTTGTGTTGGTATAAATCTTTCTTTCATCCAGATAAATCTTTTATATGATAGATGAAAGTCAAATTCTACACAATTCTGTACCTATTGGCAATAATGCCACTCAGCGATAATTACAGAGTGTCTTGTTGAAGTTTAAGCGGGGACTTACGGAAGGCAAAGTGTTTTAATTGGCCTTTTTCCTTTGTAAGACCCAAAGCTCTTTTTTCATAAATCAGACAAAAGCATCAGTCATCTGTACCCTTTCAAATATTCAATGTCATATCTTTAACCCTATACTAATTGCATTTCTATATGTTGAAGAGATTCAACCTGTGAATTTGACTGCAGCAGAGTGTAGATTGTAATATGGAAAATTGGAGGCTTTTTAAGTAAACATACCTTCTTTTGACAAATGCCTGTAGAACAAACTCCTGGCTGCAACTTTGCGCTCTCCTTTCACTCTTTTATGTGGAACCACATCCTGATCCCCATCCACAAGATTCTGGTGTGCTCTCTTTCTTTCCTTCGCTCTTTGATTTCCGACCCATTTCTTGAATAAAAACAGTATAAATGCTTGTTAAAAATGCTTGTTAAAAGTCCACTTGTATCCAAGCAATTAAACGAGATATGAATGTTTGGATTTTTTCTCTGTGAAGTACAAAGATCCATCTTCAAAATGATTCTTTCATTTTCGAAGAAAAGGTATACGTCTGTGTGATATTGCCCATCAAAAATTCAAAATCACCTTTTTGACCAGAATTGAGACTGAGCCCCTTTAAGAATTTTCAAGAATTCTTCACATTATGATTCATAATTCAGAACAATTTGATCAGAGTAATTGAAACAATTTGAGAGACTTTTTGATGGAGTCACAATTGAAAGGCTTGAAGCTTCAGCTGGCCAAAAGGAAGAAAGGAAGGAACTAAAATGTGTGCATAGCAGTCATCTTTGAAAGTATCAATTCTAAATTCCCTTGTTTGTCAGTTTGTCAATTTTCAATCTATTTCTTTGTTGTCTGCAGCAACATACTTTCAAAAATAGATGGAAAAAATATTCATTGCATATTTATTGCATTGTTGCATACTTCTATGAAGTAAGACACAATGGCACGGGGCATACTGCACCTGGTGACCCAAATAAGTTACCTCAAAGAAAATATGTTACACAAGATAGAATAATCAACAGAAATGAGGTGATAAACAACGTTGTTGTGGCTAGGCTACATCACCATTTTATTTTTCCTATTTTCATCAACATTGTAACCAGCCAAAATAGAAGGACCTTTAATGAAACAGCTAGTTCCAAAACCTGTCAAAAACCAGGGGATTGACTCTAGACAGGGGTCTAGCTCTTCTGGGGAATCTCCTAAAGACTTTCACTGAGTGATAGTATGCCGAACAGGATTGGCCAGGTAAATACCTGCATATTTTAGCATGCACTCCCATTGGGTTTTAATTCATGATGTAAATAAACAGCTTTCTGAAAAATCACTCAGCAATCTATTTAAAAAGACCTACTTTGATTCTTTGTGTTGTTAGCCCAGTTGTCTCAGCTGCACTGTTGATTTTGTCACCTTCCATGGTTGAGGTCATCCCGTCATGGAAATAATTAATCAAGACTTCTTTTTGTGCATCGGTTATAATTAGATATCTCTCACTTCGGCTTGGATCCATGATCTAGATGAGCAAAGAGGATAATTACTGTATATATGCATAATGTGTACAATAAACATTTCAACCAGACAAAATATGTTTTCTGCAAAGTTCTGCTAGCTTGGCATCCTTTGTGGAAGGACATGACAAGTATTTGCTAGATTGTAAACAGGTCTTAATACTCCTAATCTCCATCCAAATACTCTGCTGAAGTCATTTTAAGTATTGGTGTTGAGTTTAAAACGTAATGCATTTAATGAAGAAAATGCGATAAACAAAAACAAATGATGTCATCCTGTGTTTCTTATTGCGTTTGGTACTTGTTCCAAGTTTCAAGTCTCTAGCATTGAAGGTCCTATGAATAAAGAGGGGGTCCCCAAAGTTTCAAAAAGCCTGGTTTAGGGTTAAATAAAACAACAAAAACAAGTCAAAAACAACTGTCTGCCATAGGCATATTGTTCTTACAGCAATTGCAAAGTCAGGATTACACCACTGACTGTGCCATAACAAAACACCTTCACAACTCATGCATGCCTCTGCTTGCCAAGTTTTTGACATAAATAGCAAATTAATGGTATTATTATGCCATTATAATTTATAGCCTGTAGTAGTAGGTAGGCCTGGGCCAACCGACAGAGGGGGCCAACCGGCCTATTCAAATCTTTATGTAGTTCATAAAATAGAGCCACTACTAATTAATGGAAGCAAACAGCAAACTGAGTCAGGTTACTCTGATATATTACTATGCAGTGTGCTCAAGATAAGTTTAAGCTAACAATCCTGAAGATGCAAATTTGCATGCGAAAGATAAAGACGAGCACTGTGAATTTTCCGCGCCACGAACAGTGGACTGAGAGGAAGCCTTTTAGTTTTTAGAGGCCTGAAGCTAGGCCTAACGTGTTAGGCTAGGCCTTGTTGTACCTACCTGGTCTATCTATTCCACCACAGGCCCTACTAAAATCTCATCTCTACCAATAATACGAATGACATAAAAAAACTTCTAAACGAACCTTCAATAAGGTAAAACTGCTTTCGTTTCGGCGTATTCCACCAAAGTTTGTAACTAGGCTAATCAACGTCTCCTCATCAACCACGTTTCAATATTTCTATGGTTTCACTGCAGCAACGGACCCCCAACGAAGCCCACGGGGAGCAGGGACAACAGGGCGGGAATGTGTTCTCCGCTCCCAAATTGTGTTCTATACTCCCAAATTGCGAGATGGTTATAACATAGTGACTTGTCTATATTCTAAATCACCAGGTGGCACAGATGATCATCTCGCATGGACCTTGTCCACATTCTAAACTTTAGAACATGGAGATTCTCCATTTAGAACGAATTAAACCGGTGAACAAAAACATGGCTTGGCAATTTTTGTCAACTTAAAAGTGCAATTTCTCTGCAGTAGTTGGTCCGATTTCTATACGGATTTTTGTTCTGAATACCTCAAAGTGTCCTCTCTATGATAGGTGTGAAAGGTTTTGCATTTCCAACGTTTTGTGTTTTGGCATTTATTCCATAATTTTGACAATCTGGATCACTGTGTAACGAATCAATCCTATCAATAGCCTGCGTGCAGACTTTACTTTCCACTGCGAAGGAGAGCCTCTGAGGCCTTGGCTCTCCTTCGCAGTGGAAAGTAAATCTGCACACAGGCTATCCTATCATAAGCTGAACTGATTACAACTTCGTAGTTATTGATATCTATTTTCACTGTCGTTGTTGTTGCTGTTGTTGCGATATCTGGGACTATTTTGTGAGTCTAATTAGACTTGCTCCAAGTCTATTCTATCTCCCTGTGGGTCCTGCAAAGGAGACCTTCTTGTCCCCTACAGGTCAATAGAATACACATTACCCTTCATTCAGGTAAAAACTAAGAATTTCTTCCAGTACTGAAATTTTCTTCAATTGCATTCAATCCTTTCAAAGGAAACTAAATGCAGGTTGAGGCTTGAGAGGACTGACTCTGTGTACTTCTGGGTCACGTTAAAGTTCTGGGACACTCTCTGTACTGGGTCACAGGACAACAATTACTCTACAGTACTGGGAATAAACACACTTCCTAAAAGGTAGGCGCCCTTGATCAGCATAGCTTCCAAATCTTTAACTCGGCGTAAAAAGGTGGGTCTAAAATTCTGTGATCTATTTCTTCTGACTGAGTGGCTTGAAAGAAACTTCAGTTACTTATCTTTAATCCTACCGTTGGACTTTTCAGAAGTTTTTTTTTTTAATTTCAGCGTATGTTACATTTAAACTCATTTGAGGGTGTGACGTCATCAAATTTCTAAATCATAAAACAGAAAAGTGACAGACTTTTGCTTGGTACCATATTGTAGACATCCATAAACTATGGTTTTCATCGAAATTATTTCATGTTGCATCAAACAGTTTAGAAATTACGATAGTTTTAAGTTTTTTTGAAAATTTTTCTTGAATTCTTGAAAATTAGAAAAACACTGTAATTCTGAAAACATTGAAGATTTCAGAAAAGTCCAACGGTAGAATTATAGAGAATTAGCTAAAGTTTCTTTGAAGTCATTAAGTTCAAAGAAATAAGTAACTGAATTTTACACCAGCCTTTTTAAAGATTTGGAACCTATGCTCCCTTGATCTAATCTAAGATTTTATCACATTTTATCAAGGATATTGCTGATTTGTTTGCTTGCTTCGAGGATTTACCAAGGCCAAAACGCCAAAGCTCTGGTCTGGATGTAACAGCAAATTGGAAGGGCCAATACCAACAAGCGAAAGTACCTATGTTCAAGTTACTGTAACTATCAAGGAAGATTTTGAAAATGATAACTATTGATTAAAGCTACGTGGTGTCCCAAAACAATGTATATGGATTTGGTTGACTCCAGTGATGTGAATTTTGCTTCAATCGATGTCTGGTCATTCTGAAAATGTTCTTCGATAGTTATCTTGAACATAGGTACCTCGTTTGTTGGTATTGGTGCTTTGAGAGCAGATATGTTAATCTTGAAAGCTCAAATTTGCCTCTTCCTGGAAACCAGAGCTTTAGCCTTTTGGCACAACCAAATTCTTAAGGCACAGAACATCATTAGTTATTGTGTTATTTTGTTTCCTGAAGTCACCCCCCCCCCAAACACCCATTGGACCGTTTCTTAATTTTTATTACTTTCAGTTCCTAATTTCAATGTACTTCAAGAAGTTGCTTTGGTCAATAGGCCTAAGCTCTGGTTTGCAAGTGGACCCAAATTTGAGCTTGCTAGATTGAAATTTCTGCTCTCAAAGTACCAATACAAACAAACGATGTATCTATGTTCAAGTTAGCTATCGAGGAAAATCTTGAGAGTGATTAGCCATTGATTAAAACTGAAGGCACATCACGGGAGTAAACCAAATATGTATACTTTTTTGGGACACCCAGTACATTCCCATTACTGGAACCAACCATATTCTTATATTTTGTTCTGGGACACCCGGTGGTCGTTTCTTCTGATTGGAAAAAATGCCAATTCTTACTATAAACTGTTTCTTATAAAAAGAGTAGTTTCAGATGATGCTTTGACAAGAAACGAACAATTTGGGCTAGTACTGAAAGTCACTGAAAGTATCTTAAAATTATCAGATCTTGTGAATTGTGAGTTTATATAACAATCTTCATATGTACTACCTGTGCTCTCGTGAAAATATCGAAACAAAACTGTTTGAAATATTTCTAATGTTTAGACTTAGGTCAGGTACATTCCAAGAAATCTGATAAGAAAAATAAATTTAAGTCATGCGAAGAATTTCCTCTATTGACATGAATAGTTCAAGATATGCTCTTGCAGTACTTGAGTTTCTTAATTTTTGGCGATTTGTGTTTCTGCTCAAGTATTAGTAGAAATGATTTTGAAGTGTTACCTCTTTTGCCAACATTAACCCGATGGTTCGGCGAAACTAAGGCAATGCCCTCTGGCCACCAAAGAGGCTTGTGCCTTTCATTTCGCCAGAATTTGTTCGATACTCTGCCCAACCTGGTCACTATCGAAATCACTTTTCTCTGCCAATGGCGGATTACCTTTGCCCCTCCTGGAAAGAATGAAAAGGGAGTATAAGGTTCAAATCTTTCAAATTTGAAAAAGGTGGTAGTAAAATTCTGTGATAGCTCTCTCAGAATTTTAATTGGATGGCTTGAAAGGAACTCGGAGTACTTTGCTGTAAATCTGCAGTGGATATCTTTAGATATATTGATTTTTTCAAAATGGCGCTATCTGAATTATTGTTGAAAGGATTAATGGAAAATATTGATGAATCATCATCCTAGATCCTAAATATATAAAGGGGGAAATGATACAGTCTTCAAGAAAACCTGATTTATGAAGGTCTACAATATGGTGTCAAGCAGATGTCTGCAGCTCTCCGGGTTTACGATTTAGAAATTTCATGACAACCCATCCTCAAATATAATAGATGCTCCCTTTTTTAAATTAATCAAATATCAACAACTGTCGACGACAGATTTACAGCAAAGTACCCTCAGTGAAAGAGGGTTCAAGTTGCCGTACACTGTAAAGCCATGAGCGATAGGACACCAAGTGTGTGCCACCTTAACGTTATTTTGGTAGCGAGCCACCTTAATCAATTGGTTTTTAGTGTTTTTGCCTATTTTACTTGGTAGTGAGCCACCTTATTGCGGTTTCGCCATTTTGAAATTTTTGGCAGTGAGCCACCTTAAGTTCAGGTCCACCTTAACCGTAAAGCCCTGAAAGGGAAAAATTTATGGGCAGGTTATCACTGGCTTTCGCTTTGTTCAGCCGTGGTCACATCCATCCAACATTGGGCATACCTTATACGGAGTTCCAAGGAGATTTAAAAAATGAGCTTTCATGATACCAAACTGTTACAAAAATATGTCAAATTTAGGCTGGTTTTTCATTGGTATTTCATACTGCAGATATGAAAACTAAAACTGAACTGGCTACAGTGCATGCAACTTTGTACATTACCATTTTTAATCCATTTTTTCACCAATAATGTGTCCATGTTGACACCTATTGAACAAAGGATTTTCCAAGTGTTCATGCTTGTCAATGACGTGGTTTAAGAATACTTTAAATTTTGCCAGTATCACTTCATCATTCTCATCCAAAGTAGTTGTTGCACTCCAGTACAAGTGTCCCTTGTACGATTTGATCCAGTCATTGATGAGTCCAAGCCCTTTCTGCTTGCCAAGTTTCGTTAACACTTTAGTTATTTCTGAAAGATATAAACAGTGGAGTGATTGAAAACAATGCTTGCTCAAATAAAATGAATGTCATACTCCACGCCACAACAAAATGGCGGCTTGACACGTGTGAGCATGCTGAGCCAGAACTAAATATAAATCACAAAATGAGTTAAATCAAGAGAACTGCAGAGTTGAAGATATCAAGTGTGGAAGGAGCTGAAGGTACAGTTGTTTCAGCTGATAATACCGTCCTTGACCCGCCTAATAATAGCCCTTAGAAGCTGAGAGAAGCAATCGCTCGAAAGTTAGCTGAATATCCTACTGAACGACCACCATGGGTTACACAGTTTCACACCCTCCCCCTCCACTCCCCCTTGTGACAGGACCAAGTCCTCTGTTTATGTACATAATCATTCATTTAAAGATTGACAATTCAATGTTAGGAGCATTTTACACATGTAAACTTGCAGCGTTCTTTCCAGATATATGATGCAGGCTTGAAGGTCAAAAGTCGATCTCAAATAATTCAGTTTCAGTTCAGTTCAGTTTCATATATTTTAAAATTCCACTACATACAATGCTAAAGACAAAAGTTAATTACAATGAAATACAACATACCAAACTAATTAACTAATACAGGACCAATACTACAGAAGAAATAAAAATGAAAAACGACATCATGAAAACAGAAGAATTGCATGTAGGGGAATTTCTTAAGGAGGGGCTCTCTCAGTAGCTAAGCTAATCGAAGAGAGAGCACCCCCTGTTTAAAGATGACTAAATATCACTGATTAGTTCTTTCAGAGTATTGTATAAAATTTACCTATAATTGTTGGTGAAGAAGGCTTTGAACTTCTGACGAAGGCTGAATGGGGGACCTTCCTACGATTTGTAATTATTTTAAAGGAAAAACGTCTTAAGTTTACGACGAAAACTACAAGTAGATGGTGAACGTTTTATCTCCAAAGGTATGCCATTCCAGCATTTTGCTCCAAAGTAACGAACTGACCTGAGACCGTGTTGAAGCGTATTTTTCCGATTTAGAAAAATATCATTATTGGTTGCTTGCCGTGTACGATATAGATGAACAGATTCAACTAATTCAAAGAAAGAATGAAAACAAGAGGGAGAAATTTTATTGACACAATCATAAACAAAACATAGCAATTTCAACTGGAAAAGATCATGCAGCTTTAAAATCTTCAAGTCAGAAAAGATTGGAGTGGAAGGAGAAGCAAAGTTTTGAAACGAAATTGCCCTTATTGTAACAAAAACACAGGATTGATATATGTCTCGTAAGTGAGACCCCAAACTAAAATACCATACTGTAAGAAAGGTGAAAATAAAGAATTATAAAGACAAATCAAAACGTTTATGGGTAAAAAGTGTCTAACTTTGAAGAACATGCCACAAGTTCTAGCCAGTTTTTTTGAAAGTTATGTCAAGTGATATTTCCATGAGAGATTTTCATCCAAAAGAACACCAAGAAATTTGACGTAACAGGTTTTTCTGATCGGAATGTTCCCAATTTTGATACTAACTGTTACAGGGCAAGAATGCTGAGGTGACTTAAAAATAATAAAGTTAGTTTTATCTATATTCAGGGCAAGTTAGTTTTATCTATATTCAGGTGGTCTGCTAGTTTTTGTTAAGGAGGATATCCCTTCCAAACAGCTCAAGTCTTTCAAGTTTGAGGATGACATTGAATGTATTGGTTTCGAAATTAACTTACGGAAAAAGAAATGGGCTCTTTTTAGCATATACCGCCCACCAACCCAATCACAGCCTTACTTTTTCAGCCAACTTAGCACAGCAATAGATCATTATAGTGACAAATATGAAAATTTTGTTGTTCTTGGTGATTTCAATGCCATTGAAACAGAACAGGAGATAGGTGACTTCATGGATCTTTTCGCCCTCAAGAACTTAGTAAAAGAGCCTACGTGTTTTAAGTCCGGTAACCCTAGATGTATTGACTTGATATTGACAAATAGAGGAAGGAACTTTAAACACACAATGGCGATTGAAACTGGGCTATCTGATTTTCACAAAATGATTGTTACCGTTTTGAAAGCTTCTTTTGACAAGCAAAAACCAAACATTGTAAATTACAGAGACTATAAACACTTTCGAGAAGATATATTTCGACAGGATCTTCAGACTGAACTCGCTGATCTTGAAGTACAACATTTGACCTACACGTCCTTTCAGGATACGTTTCAACGTGTTCTAGATAAACATGCACCAATGAAAAAGAGGTACATTCGTGCCAATGACAGTTCCTTTATGAACCGAACTCTTCACAAGGCGTTTATGCTACGCACAAGACTAAAGAATAAATATAATAAGAATAGAACAGCTGATAACTGGGATGCTTTCCGTAGACAGCGTAATCTGTGCGTTAAATTATCCCGTCAGGTAAAAAGATGTTTCTATAATCAACTTGATATTTCAGAAATTACAGACAACAAAAAATTTTGGAAGACTGTCAAACCTTTTATTTCGGATAAAAGCTCTTCAAAATCAAGAATAACATTGATTGAAGAAGGGAAAATTGTGTCGAACGAGTCTGAAGTAGCTGAGACTTTTAATAACTTTTTTGTTACAATCACCGAATCTCTTGGAATCATCGAAAATGAAAATATTATTCTTGATCCTGAAGGTATTAGTGATCCTATCGAACAAATATTATTTAGGTTCTCAAGGCACCCAAGTATTCAAAAAATTCGTTCCTTGAATGGGAACACTGGTTCTTTCTCATTTAAAAAGGTGTCAGTTGACAATATGAAAAACGAAATTGATGAGCTAAACCCCTCGAAGTCAACCACTTTCAAGAGTATCCCTCCAAAGCTGTTGAAAAATGAGTCCGATCTAGTCTCTACACCTTTGCAAATCATATTTAATAACTCAGTAGAACAATCTTCATTTCCCGATGAATTGAAGTTAGCTGATGTATCTTCTCTTTTTAAAAAAGAAGTCAAAACTTTCAAGGGTAATTACAGACCTATTAGTGTTCTCCCGACAGTGTCAAAGGTGTTTGAAAGGCTCATGGCTACTCAGATTTTTGCACACATGTCTCCGTATTTATCATGGCTGCTTTGTGGTTTTCGCAAGGGCTACAATGCCCAACATGCATTGATGCGGGCAATTGAAAAATGGAAAACGTGCCTGGACAACGGTGGAAAAATAGGAGCTATCTTTATGGACCTTTCAAAGGCCTTTGACTGTATTCGACATGACTTACTTATTGCTAAGTTACATGCCTACGGTTTTAGCCGTGAAGCTTTATGGCTTGCTTACAGCTATTTGGAAAATCGGCAACAACGAGTAAAAATCAATGGATCTTTCAGCACCTATAAGCATCTAAGGTTTGGTGTTCCTCAAGGATCCGTCCTTGGTCTTCTATTTTTCAATATCTATATCAATGATCTTCTGTTATCGATACAAGATACAGATATATGTAACTATGCGGATGATACAACCATCTATACATGCGATATGCGTCTCGAAAATGTAATCTCTAGGCTAGAAAATGATTCCAAAATCATAATCGAGTGGTTTGGAAACAATTACATGAAGCTAAACGAAGACAAATGCCATTTTATGATATTTGGTGAAAGAACAAATCAAGAGGTCAACATAAATATAGGCAGCTGTGCCGTTACTAATTCAAAGGAGGAGAAGCTGTTAGGAGTTTTAATTGACGCAAATCTTAGCTTTGAAAAGCACATAAGTAATATTTGTCAAAAGGCTGGTAACAAACTCTTTGCTCTGTCACGGATGTCGGCATATCTAGGTACTGATAAATTGAGACTTTTAATGAGAGCATTTGTGACTAGCCAATTCCAATACTGTCCGTTGGTTTGGATGTTTCATAGCAGAAAGATGAATAACAAAATCAATAGGCTGCACGAGAGAGCCCTGAGGATAGCATATAAAGACTATAGTTCTAGTTTCGCAACTTTGCTGGAAAAAGATAGATCTGTAACAGTACATGAGAAAAATATGCAGTTGCTAATGACTGAAATGTTCAAAACAATAAATAATCTAAACCCCCCATTTATGAATGAGATCTTTCTTCAAAGAAGTTCTGCCTATAATTTGAGAAATATAAATACATTCATGGTTCCAAAGGTAAATACTGTTAATCATGGTACTGAAACGGTCCAATATAGAGGGCAGCGTATTTGGCAGTCCGTTCCACAGGAAATCAAAGATGCAAATTCTGTGCAACAATTCAAGAATAAAATAAAATTTTGGAAAAATGTAGATTGTGACTGCAGACTTTGCAAACGATACATACCAGGGCTCGGCTTTTTATAGTTTCATACATCTTGCTTGTAGATTTTATATATAGATTTTATGAGTCTGCTAAATCGCGTGCCCTGCGTGCCCTTTAATCACCTCGTGCCCTCGTGCCCAAATTGTTGGCGTGCCCTCGTGCCTTCCATGTTGGTGTGCCCTCGTGCCCTCGTGCCTATATCTTTGGCGTGCCCTCGTGCCATCGATGTTGGTGTGCCCTCGTGCCCGCGTGCCCAAATTGTTGGCGTGCCCTGGTGCCTTCCATGTTGGTGTGCCCTCGTGCCCGCGTGCCCAAATTGTTGGCGTGCCCTCGTGCCATCGATTTTGGTGTGCCCTCGTGCCATCGTGCCTGCGTGCCCAATTTTTTCGGCGTGCCATCGACGTTGGTGTGCCCTCGTGATGTGCCCTCGAGCCCTCATGCCTGCGTGCCTGTGTACTACATAGATTTCTTTTACATAAAAAATTAGGCCTTTGTATTTGTAGTAGGCAAAAACAAAACACTATAGCTAGTGCACTATGGGGCAAAATGGACTGCTCAGACAGACAGAGCATGACAGAACATGACTTATCATAGAACATGATTTATGATTCATACCCAATGCTTTATGTGCTCAAAGGAAATAAAAAAAATTGCAAAATAGTTCTTTCTGTTGTTGCAAATGCCAGCTACCATAATATTCTTAAAGATCTACTGACATATTATTCTTAATATTCTTAAAGATCTACCTTTCAGTTCAGTTGATAGCTTGCTTCGACCGGGGGGTAAAGCTAACTACCCACAATTTTGATTTTCTCATGTGAACATGAAGTCAGATAAAGAAGGCCCTTTTTAGACTGTGTTCACACGATACCGGCACATTTTGAAAACGGTGAAAGACATGACGGTAGCAAACTTTGAGCTAGCGTTCACACGATACAGTTTTCGAAAAGTTACGTTCTCAAAAGCTACCGTTTTCAAAATCAGCCGGCAAAAAATGTGCCGTTTTCGGCCTATCCGTTACATTTTTCACCGTTTTCAAAATGTGCCAGCATCGTGTGAACGCAGTCTTAATATCATCTATATATCTTTATATCTTCTTTGAAAATATTCTGATACCAGCTGCCAGCAAAATCTCCGAAAACTTGATGGTTTGATAGCCAAATTTGGCCTTCATTATAAATACGGTGACAGATCCAAGGATTTTGATAGGATTAGATGAAGCAACTATCGACATGGAAGGGATAAATGGACATCACTGTCTAATTAGGATATTGATAATTTTCTATTTCATTATTGATTAGATTTATAACTATTTTTGATTTTATTTCTGGGCGGAGGTTCAGGGCCGTTCAGGGCAAACTGAACTACCTTGAAAATAGTTGTTCTAGAGGGGGGGGGGGAGTATTTATCTGCAATACAGTGTAGTATTTTCCAAGTATATTCCCATTATTGTTTAGCGACTTGTATTCAGGTTCCGCAATTTAACTCGAATTAATGACTTTAACGTTAGTTTTTTGGTAATATTCGATCTGCAAAGATCGTTCTCAACATAGGTCACTATTTAATCTTTTTTAAATATCGCTCTTGTGAAATTTTTTGGTTTGTTTCGTCTTGGCATGCGAAGAACTCCTCAGAGTTGCGAAATAAATCATGTTTTCGGGTATTACCAGCATTAGTTTGGTTTTATCGAACAATTGCTAGGTAGTTCACTTTACCCCAGCCTGGGGTAAAGTGAACTAGGCAGAGCGGTCGCCAAAGAAAGCTCTTTTGTGAGACAATGGAAAAAGATTTGAAATATATTTTTGTTGGATAAACTGACCCACAGACATAATGTCAAAACAACGTTAAAAAGTTTGCTACAATATCTTTAAGATGTCCTTGAAAAACCTCCAAAAAGTTCATTTTACCCCGTCTTACCCTATTTATAGATACCATTAATTGCGTTTGTTGTTAAAAAATGGCCCATATTTTCTTTATTCATGCTTCAAAACTAAGACTTTAAATGCCTTGGTTCTACTATCAGAATCACTTGAAATTCAAAGGCGCGAGGGCACGCCAGAAATTGAGGCACGCTGGCACGAGGGCACGCCAAAAATAAAGGCACGAGAGCACGAGGGCACACCAACATCGATGGCACGAGGGCACGCCAAAAATATGGACACGAGGGCACGAGGGCACACCAACATGGAAGGCACCAGGGCACGCCAACAATTTGGACACGCGGGCACGAGGGCACACCAACATCGATGACACGAGGGCACGCCAAAAATATGGGCACGAGGGCACGAGGGCACGAGGGCACACCAACATGGAAGGCACCAGGGCACGCCAAGAATTTGGGCACGCGGGCACGAGGGCACGAGGGCACACCAACATGGAAGGCACGAGGGCACGTAGGGCACGTGGGGCACGCGATTTAGCAGACTCAGATTTTATGAATTTTGTAATTTTATTGACTATTTACTTGTATATATTTTGTATCATTGTATTTACTGGTATCATTGTAATTAATTTGTTGGCTTGAATTAGCATTTCTTTTTATATTTAGCTATGTAAGTTGCCAACTTTAAATAAAATGATAATAACAATAATAAGTTTATTTACATCAAGCCACATTTAAATTTTTTTCAATTCTTTGTTTACTACTCTCTGAAGCAGATCAAGATTTTAAGCTTCATAGTAAATGTTAGTATCATCTGCAACTAAATAAAAGGCTAATTTTGAACTTGAGTATGGTAGATCATTAATGTAGATTAGGAAGAGGAGTGGACCGAGTACAGAGCCATGTGGTACCCCACAAGTAACATTACAAAAACTTGAGTTAGATCCATTGACACATACATACTGCTTCCTACCTGAAAGATAAGATTTAAACCAATCAAGGCTAGTTCCTCTGATTCCATAGTGTTCAAGTTTCATCAAGAGAATGTTATGGTTAACAGTGTAAAATGCCTTTTGCAAATCAAGGAATATTCCACAACCAAACTTCCTGTTATCTAATGAGTTTTTGATGGCTTCTGTTAGACTAACTAGGGCATGGTTAATAGAATGGTTGGCACGAAATCCAAATTGCAAGGTATATAAAATCTCATACTTAGCAAGGAAATTGTAGAGACGCTCATACATCACCCTTTCTATAATTTTACTGAAGACAGAGAGAAGTGAAATTGGTCTGTAGTTTGCTGCAGTAAGTGGACAACCTTTTTTGAAGAGTGGGATTACTTTGGCTAGCTTCATCTTGTCTGGGAATATCCCAGATTGAAATGATTCATTTATAATTTGGGATAATGGAGAAGATATTAAAGGAGAAAGCAGCTTTAAAACTTTTGTTGGAATACTGTTAGGGCCTAAAGACTTTCCAGATTTTAGGAGAGAGATTATGTCAGATACTTCAACCGGAAAAGAGGGTGAAGTGAAAAAAGAGTTTCCAACTCTATGTTAGACGCACACAACAACGACCCAAAAACTATCTGTAACGACTCAACCAAGTGATTCACTCGAAAGAAAATACACAACTTTTTCCAGAACCAAATCCTTCAAAATCAAGACTCTTCTACATCAAAACTCAAATACTTTCATCTCTCAGTCATTTAGCGTCCTTCCTCGTGTCTTTCTCTTCTTCTCTCTCTCGTCTCTCTCGTCCGGGGGTCAAACTCCCCATTTGTGCAGAAAGTCTTTTGGGGGCCTCCGCAGAGGGCCTCACACACTCCCCCTACAAAATCAAATGTCAAACTTGACATTTAAGTCGTATGACTCGATGTTCATTTGAAAAAATGTTACTTGTACATGTGAAACAGTTACAAAATTCACACTTGCCAATGATTGAACTATGGAACTTAACGGCGCCGATGCAAGTCTCGTAAATAATAATCATTGTTCTTAATTGTCACTTTTGTCCTCTTTGTTCTTGAATGTTGCTGCGCAGCGGTTCTCGCACTTCAATGCAGGATATTACATCCTATGACGTCGGTCTTTGGAACTGGAGTAATTTTATGTGTTAAAGCTCGTGAAATAAACAAAATTTTTCAGCAAAGTTAATGGTTATAGATCACAGGTCCCAGCCTAACAAAACTCTTCAGCAAAGTTAATGACTATTAGAGTTAATGACTATATATTACAGGTCCTGGCCTGACAAGATGTGGATGATATTGTACAAAGCGTGCACAAAATGATCCAGTCTGATTTTGGAACGAAGGAAGTGGTCCTGTCCTCGCAGGAAACATCGTCTGTGCTGGAACAACTGTGTAATTATGGAATGGTGCAGGCTGTAAATGGACAGTATTAACTGCTGGTCGGCTGTCAAAGGGCCTCCCGAAATCATAATAGGCGAGTCTTGTAGGTTGATGTCGTTCTCGTTGTGGACGGTCCAATCTCTCACGAGAGCCGTCTCTCGAATGTGTGTCATCATTTGCAACTGTAGCGTGTCCAGACATGTCTTGATCAGTCACTTGCAGATCCTGGTGTGAATCATCAAATTCATTCCCTTCTATGTCCGATGAATGCGATGGCTCAATCATCTCTGATGGTGTTGTCATAGGTTCAGTGTGAACCAGGGGCATGAAATGTTGCCCCGCCTGTTCAAGTTGTTCGTGAGAAAACAACGGCAGCTCGTCTTGGTCTTCTGCCATAAATGAATCCTGTACTTCGTTACTTTCAGGCTCCCTGATGTTGCGATACGTCTTGTCCACAGCTTTCTTGGACTTGGTGGCGTCTGGTTGTTCCTCATATGGTAAGAAAGGACATGGGAGTAACAAATTCCGATGGAGAATTCTCGTTCTTCCCGGTTGTGATTCTGGACGTACCTCATAGACAGCATTCAATGGATCTTTTCGATTCATGACGATGTATACTTTATCTTCCCAGAAGGAGCGAAGTTTACCTGGTCCACCCCTTTCCAACACGTTCTTTAAAAGTACCCGGTCACCTGGTTTGAGATCAGAAGTACGTACTTTCTTATTGTACTCATCTCTCCCTGCAGCTGTACTAATGGCTGCTTTCTCTGCTGCAATCCTATGAACGTCTTTCATTGCATCCTTGAAATGTTTTACATACTCTGGATACGACTTAGCTGTAGACATATCTGTGTTTCCAAAAATGATTTCCAAAGGTAAACGAGGTTTTCGGCCAAATAGCAACTCAAACGGTGAGAAGCCGGTACTGTCATTCCGAGTGCAGTTATATGCAAAACACATTTTGTTTACATGCTCTTTCCATCAAGATTTCTGACTTTCAGCCATGGTTCTCAACATCGACAGCAAGGTCGGATTAAATCTCTCACACTGGGCATTGCCCATCGGATGGTATGGTGTGGTACGACTTCGTCTTATTCCTGTCAGATGTTCCAGATGATGAAAAAGATTATTTTCGAACTCCGGGCCCTGATCATGGTGGATCCGAGCGGGGAAGCCAAATCTCAAAATAAAATCGTTAAATACCTTTTCCGCAGCTGTGCGTGCTGATTTATTAGTCGTCGGGTACGCTTGTGCATATCTCGTAAAGTGGTCAATCACGGTTAGAATGTACTCGTACCCACCTACGCCACGGTTAGAATGTACTTGTTCGAGGTGAACAAAATCAATTGAGATAAGTTCAAATGGTTGACTGGACTCGATGCTCTGTGCAGGAGCTCTTGGTGGCAAATGTGGTTTCTTCCGCTTCAAACAGCAGCAGACCTTCGTCACATGATGCTCAATGTCGGTCGCCATATGAGGCCAGTAGAAGCGCTCTCTCGCAAGTTCAATGACACGTTCAGCACCGAGATGTCCCATATCTTCATGAAGATGTTTGTAGACTAACTTCTGATACCTGGCTGGGAGAACAAGTTGAAGTCTTGTGCTGGTTTTTCTGTACAGTGCCTGATCCTTTCCAATGACAAGCTTGCTCCATTCATGCATGAGTAACTTCGTCATGTTTGATTCTCCCACACGTTTGCTAGCAACTGGGCGTTCTCCTGTCAACTTAGCTTTCAACACTGGCGCGATCATTGGATCATCTTCTTGTGCTTTTATAACGTTTCCAAGCGGCATAGGGGTGGATTTACCTATAGCTGGCGCATCCAAAAGACATATGGCATCAGCATCGGTTGAGACAGAGGTTACCCAACCAACATTACTCTTCTGATGTGCGCTAATGGCAGTCACAGTTGACTGTATATCACTTTCGGTGGTTTCCTCTGTGCAATCATTGATGAGATTTTCTATGTTTGTAGGCATGCGTGAAAGAAAATCAGCATCGATATTGGCATGGCCTGGCCGATACTTTATAGTGAAATTGAAATCAGCCAATGCTACTACCCATCTATAACCTGTAGCATTTAATTTAGCTGTTGTAAGCACATATGTTAAGGGATTATTGTCAGTGTAGACAGTAAAGTGCTTGGCATAGAACAAATAGTCTCGGAACTGTTCAGTGACTGCCCATTTCAAGGCCAAGAACTCCAATTTCCCGGAGTGGAAGTGATACTTCTGTTCTGCTGGAGTTAGTGTTCTTGAAGCAAAGCCAATTACTCTCATTTTGCCTGATTGTCTCTGATACAGGAAAGCTCCTAAGCCCTCCTGTGAAGCATCGGTATGTAAAACGAAAGGCTGTGAATAGTCAGGATACGCCATCACTGGTGGGTTGGTTAACTGGTTAATCAGCGATTGTAGTGCTTCCTTATGTTGATTCTGCCATACAACTGGACTCTTAGAACTGACTTGGTTTGTGTTCTTCTTTTGCTTGCGTGGTCTTGTGACGTGATGTTGCAATTTCTTTGTGTCAGGATTGTTTTTCAATAAGTCATAGATTGGCTTGGCGATACGGGAGAAATTTTCTATGTAACGCCTGTAGTAGCCCAATAAACATGTCAGCTGTCTGACTTCCCCCACTGTCCTGGGAATGGCATCTTTGAGCTTCAAAATGGCTTCTATGTTCCCAGAATCAATGCGATATCCCTCCTCTGACACAATACGACCTAAGTAAACAACTTCCCTCTTGAAAAGATGACACTTTTCCGCCTTGAGCTTGATTCCGTTCTCTTTTGGTCCCCTTAGAACAAGGCGTACATGTTCTACATGATCTTCGAACGATGCTGAGTACACAATCACATCATCAAGATAAGGGGCACAGATTTTATCTCGTTAGTCGTCCAAAATGTTCTCCATGAAGCGTTGGAATTCTGCAGGGGCATTTTTTAATCCCATGGGCATACGGACCCATTCCTAGAGCCCCCATGGTGTTACGAATGCTGTTAAGGGTCGACTTTCTGGGTCCATGAATCCCTGGTGATATGCTTTTCCCTGGTCAATTGTGGAGAACCATTTATGTCCCGCGAGACTGTCTAATGTATCTTGAATCCTTGGAATGGGATGTGAATCTGCATATGTCTTGTTGTTGAGATCCCGATAGTCAACACAAAGTCTCATGGATCCATCTTTCTTTCGTACAATAACACAGCAACTACTATAAGGTGATCTTGACTTTTCTATGAATCCTCGGTTCAGGAGGTCCTCAATGTATTGTTTTAGTTCTGGGTATAACGGTCGTGGTACAGCTACGTAATGTTTCGCAACAGGTGTTTCATCTGCCAAATTTATTTTTAGCTTTAATCCTTCCGCACATCCAATGTCATCTTTACTGACACAAAAGATGTCTCTTTC
The DNA here is from genome assembly GCA_039566865.1 of Aurelia coerulea. Lineage (NCBI taxonomy): Eukaryota > Metazoa > Cnidaria > Scyphozoa > Semaeostomeae > Ulmaridae > Aurelia > Aurelia coerulea. The sequence continues at coordinate 11,628,001 of CM076951.1, read as the reverse complement.
TTCGTACAGCATACATTTGACCATAACCTGCTGTTCTTCTGAGACTTCTCCTAGTGATACCTTAGGAATAAGCTCTTCTATAACGTCTGTACTCTCGTTCACTTGATTATTCCTCTTCTGACCCCTTGTCATTGTTTGCTGAACTTCTTGCTTCACCGGTGGCTCTTTGGGTTGTATCTCAGTAGGAGTAACTGATCGTACGAGTTGTAATGTACCTAAAACAGTGCGTCCCTTCAAAGTAATATCATGGACTGTGTTGTTAATAACTTGCACATAAACTTTATTACAACTTTCTCTCTTTAGCATTTTGAGTGATGGGCAAATCTCTATTCCTGGAGGTACATGTGCATCCATATCAGGCTCGAAGAGGACAGGTATCTGCCTTTCTACCAAACCAATGTCACAACGACATGGGAGCCTTTTAGTTTCACCTTTTCGAACAACAAAATCTTTCTTGAACATTCTGACGATACTGGTGGTTTCTTCAATGGATGAATTAATGACGTCTACCAATGTCATAAGGTCTTTTTGCGACTTCTGATGAAAACTTCCTGATAACAATGATATAATTCCTGCTAGGTGTGTAGTTAATCCTTTCTCTCTTATGACCTCCTCTATCACGTTGTATCCAATAATTGGTTGTTCCAGTTTATAATCTGTAACCAACATTGGAACTTCAATGGAACCCTCATCTGATTGGGAGAGTTGAAAATCGATTTTAACCCATCCTTTATAAGGAAGTTTTGAACCATTTGCAGTCATCAATTGGAGATCTTTACCTTCAGAAAGTAAATTCTTTACATCTTGAATCTCGATGCCTGGGAAATAGTCTGCCAGTTGCCGTGCACTTATAATTGATACTTGAGCACCTGTGTCAAATAATGCTTCAACCTTAACCCTATCCAGACTAGGCTTTTTGAAACTTTGGGGAGACTAGGGGGGGGCACAAAGTGCCCCCCCTGGTTTTTCATAGAATCATAAGTGCTAGAGACTTGAAACTTGGCACAAGTAACAAACATGATAAGGCAAACAAGATTATGTGATTTGTTTTTGTTTATGTCACGTGATTAAGTGCTGACGTCAGCAAATGTTGCTAATTTGGGTGTAAAACCACATGTACTTTGTCACGTTGTATCTCCAAATTGATAAAACATATCGGTATGATATTTGAAACATAGAGGGATTATATCCTTGTAATTCTTATTTTGAAATTGTTGCTTTGTAACGCTAATATTTTTGCTGATGTCAGCATTTATTTATTTTATACGAAAAAAAGAGCGATTTTTGTCCAAAATTTATTATAAATTACTTTTAAAAATAGCAAAAAATGCTAAATATACATAAAAATACCTGCTGCATCATATTATGTCACTCATTTTTCTAAAAATGAACCATAACATGATTTTTCGTCAGTACGCATGCGCAACAACCAATTGTTGATGACGTCATCAAAAATCAATAAACTATATATCAAATGGAAGCTTATTTCGAGACGAGCTCAAAAATGTTTGTCTCATTGTCATAGAGCCAGTGGTTCCAAAGCTATGACTTAAACGGTAATTTTTTTGCGGAGCACTCAATTTAAAGTCATGTGTTGACCCCCGGAATCAGTGTCAAAATTTTTGAAATAGACATGAAAAGATGTCTCATAGATAGAAACTAAAAGTCACAAAAAAGCTAGACTATTGAAGAGATACTCGATGAGCTGTGTGAAAAAGTTTACTAGGGGGGGCACTTTGTGCCCCCCCCCTAGTCTGGATAGGGTTAAAGCTTTACTATCGCTATAAATAAAATAAAACAAAACAAAAACGGCAAATGGATTCCACCGATGAATTGGGGATTGAATTTTTATTCGACAAATCTATTGCTGTAGCAGCTGCCACAAGACCTGCATCCTTTGAAGCTTTGTTTGCAAATATTCAGACAATTGACCCGTGAGTACGATTTTCTTTACTTATTAGGCCCTTTATTCTATTCTTCGATTTGGGTTTGGAAAATGATCAAAATTAAAGGACCCTTCGATACACTATGTTATAAAATCCATTGCAGGGCATCCATACTGGAATCAAACAGCTTTGGAGGATTTCTGTCGCCAATAGCAGCACCAACACCGGCAGCTACATCTTCAAATCATGCAATGCAGTCTGAAACCAAAATAGCTGCCTCAAACGTCACGTCGTCGACCCCAAGAAGGCGCAGAATACCATTCAGAGTGCTTGATTCGCCATCATCTGACGAAGCTCTTCAAAATGGGATGCTTTTTAAGAGAAAAAAACTTGGTGGTATGTACATACTCAAATATTTCAAATTAAGAAACCAACAAATCAAGAAGGTAAATTTTAGTGCAGAAAATTTTCTTTAAAATGTCGAATATCGAAATAATGTATGACCCATCCAGTCCATGTTGAAAAATTTGCTTTCAGGACCAGGGGCGGATCCAGCCCGAAGTTGAAGGGGGGCAACTTGCACAGAGGGTGCCAAAAACACTATGGAAAATGAGCGAGCCGAAGGCGCGTGAAAATTTTTTGACACTTTTTAAAGAAAATTCTTTGATTTACTACTAAATAAAGCCTTGATTTATTCGTTTCGCTTGCATTTGAATCAAAACAGGTAGAGAATTGTTTGGTAGAGTCAGGATGAGGGGCGCTTTTCTCGCTAAAAAAGGGGTGCCAAGCTGAGTTTTCATCGTGAAGGGGGGGCAGTTGCCCCCACTTGCCCCCTAAATCTGCCACTGTTCAGGACACCAAATTTAAAGAGGTATTGATAAATGTTGTGAACCGAACAAGACCAAACATACTTACTGAAATCACTGACAAGTCTCTAAGCATATTGACTTGATGGAAATATCCAAGATTGTTATTGATTTTGCACACTGTACACTGCATCATTTCACTTGTGAATCATACAACGACATATGCCTGATAGTGAATTCGCTATTGTACTTCGGATTTCATTGATCTGCACTGAAACATCCACGGTTCAGTTCTTACCGAACTTGCACACCTTTTTCTACACTAATGATGACAGAAATATTTTGCAACTACCCATGTAAGGGTTTCATTTAATGATTTTTACTTTTTAGTTGCAGGACCTAGTATCAAACATCCAGCTGAGGAAAAGAAGGCAAGTATTGTTGTTACCATCTAATAATCATTTTTGGTTTAGTGCTGTTCATTGTCCATCTACTTGCTGAGCTCTTGTCAGCAAAAATATAGGTTTTTGATTTTTTTTTCAATTTGTAAAGTTATTGGAAGATCAAGAGATTTCTGTTATGATCACTTTAAGGCATGAGGGTATGTTTCTGATGAAAAGATTCAACATCTAATTCAGCTTGGTGCGGCTTGTTTCTGGGTCAATATGCTTGTCAACGGCCTGCTAAACGATACTGTTACATTGCAAGCAATGGAGAGTGATTCAAAATTTAAGGAACTCAAACCAATCAACTTTAGTGCACATGTATATAATTTTAAAACGTGATTCAGTAAGTTAGACCTGGTGAAGTTTATATACAGACTCTTTTCATCTGTAGTGTAAATGTGGAGCCACAGGAAAATGCACCAAATGTAAATGTGCCAAAGATAGTGGTTGCACTGACCTCTGTGGTTGCAGACCTGGTATATGCAAGAGCAGAAAAATGGTAAGACATTACGACATATTCAATGTTTATTGATGATAATTATATCTACAACTACAAGCACCTTTACGCTTACTCAACAGGATGCATACATTATTTTCCTTCGCAACAGGACGCGGTCATTTGCCTCTATGTCAGATGTTATCAAATAACTAGTTAATGTGATTTGAACCTTGATATCTAAACATGCAATAAAAGATTAATTTCTGAAGTTTTCCCAAATTGTTAGATTTTTACAACATATCAAAAATGATGAACCACATAAAATTGACTTAGGAATCATCAGGTAAAAGTATATGCAAATGATATACAAGTATAGGAAAAGTAAGTTGCCAAGAACAGCAACAACATATTCATGTCAATGCCTGTATTACTGACTACTTCATTCTTTGTAAGTTTAAATGCACTCAACCTTTCTTTTAATTGTTTAGGATACAGTGTCCACTACCGTAAATAATAAAGAGGATTCATCCCAAGCTGGTCCTACTGCATTGGGCATAGTAAGAGAGGACAAGGTTCTTCTGAGAGATCTTCAAAAGGAAGCAAAGGTAACTTTGTAATAAAGTTTGCTAATTTTAGTGATTATATGTTGAATTTTATACCATACCCATGCGGTTGGTTTTCATATTGTAGCACCACACTCATTAGGAATTAATTTCTGTGATAGTTAATTTTCTTGGATTTGATTCAAATTCATACCATCTGGTAAGTGCTGCAACAAATCAAGCTAACAGGGGCAAGAAATACTTATTCCATACCTATAATTCAATTTGTGAGCTATATACTGTAGTTTAGTGAATTTGGTAGTTTAGTGTATATATACATATATACTCATAAGCTCATTGTCAATGCGTGATAAAATAGATTCACAAAGTCAGAAAAAACACATTCTTTAAACGTTTCGGCGTAAGCCTTCATCAGTAATCTTTGATTCAATTTAATCTGATTACTGATGAAGGCTTACGCCGAAACGTTTAAAGAATGTGTTTTTTTCTGAGTTTATACCGGGTGAGTCAGAAAAAACGTGGGGTGTTTGGCGGATTGTGACGTCGCGTTCAGCAACCCAATCGTAGCGAACTAATTGTTTTCTTGCAGCCAAAGGTCTAACTTAGATCATAAGCCTTTCCCCATCAAAATCGGTCACTTGATGTATTAATCAGAAAATATTTTCTTCGTAAGACGTTGTATGGGAGTTTTGCAAACGTATGAAATCTTTGATAGAGCCCCTTCAACATTTTACCCTTGCCAAATCTGCAGGTACACGTGGTATTATCAGGGGAGAAAGAAACAGTTTTTGTCATGAAACATCGCGTTGATCTTGTTGAAATAGATTTCTTTACAACACAAAGAAGCATGCGTTTTTACAGTCTCTCAAACATATTCTCTTTGCAGGACAAGTTATGACGTGACAAGGCATCCCAGAGGAGAAAACACTATTTCCGAACTGTTTCATGCTCCCCAGATAATACCACGTGTACCTGCAGCTTTGGCAAGGCTAAAATGCTGAAGGGACTTGGTTAAAGGTTTCCTCAGTTTGCAAGACTCCCATGCAAGGTTTTAGGAAGAAAAGCTTTTTTAAATAATGAATCACATGACCGACTTCGATGGGGAAAAGTTTATGATCTAAGTCAGAGTTATGAATGCTTGGAATAATTTAGTTCACAACGGTCGGGTGGCTAAACGCGATGCCACAGTCCGCCAAACACCCCACGTTTTTTCTGACTCACCCTGTATATATATTTATATCAGGAGTGGGCTACCACAATTGGAGAATTAAAATGGTTCTCAATATCAGACCACATATTCCCTGCAATTTCATTAAGGAGGTCATCAGTTCCTAACAAGAAATGGATATGCCAACAAACTTGAAACAGTAGTCGTATAATTTGCATTTGACATGTGATGTATACACTGTCCATTGAATGTTCAACTTGTATTTTAGGCAAGAATTGACAGTCTTTCTGACCAAGAGCTTCGAGATCTTGTATTGAGACAAGCTGAAGACCAACCCAGGATATGGATCAACAATGCAGATGCCGTCTTGAGGAGAAGAGATGCAAATCCAATGCTCAATGTGACAGACTCTCCTCCCTTATGGTGCTCCTGTTACAATTGTAGGCCAATGGAAATCAAAACCATGGATGTCTGTTGTGGAAAGCATCAGTCAAATTGCCACAGTACTGAACCAATGTTTGTGGAAGGATGCCTTTCGGAATTTGCCCTTGAAATAGGACAGATATGCAAACTCACGTATGCAAACTCACGCGCCCAAACTCCCAGATTCAACAACGAAAATCTAAGGTTTATTGCCTATAGGAATTATATAGCCTGGATACATGGGAAACTTGGAAAAGGTAACAGGAAGCCAGTCCCCTCTTGCTGTGTACTCCGTATTAGGTCAGTTTATCCAGATCCAAACAACCGCTATGCATTGTACCGTGAATGGGAGGCAATGTAAATGACAATTGTTGAGAAGAGACAATAAGCAAAGCACAAAAGGTGCATTTACCTATTACTAAAAGTTAATATTGTGTGATATTATAACTTTGTCAGCTTGAACATATACCAGGTGTCTCAGAGAAGGTATACAGATTTTTTATTTGGGTGGAGGAGTAAACTAGAACATAGATAGCTTGTCCAATGATATTGATGTTTTGAGTGTTGAAATATTAATACCAAAATTCCAAAAACTCTGCTTTCGATGTGGAGGCAAATTTGAACTTTCAGCATTATTTCAGCTCTCAAAGTACCTACATTTATGTCAACAAATGAGGTATCTACTTGATTGATGCTAAATTTGTATCCCTGAAACCAACAAAATATTTTATACTTTTTTCTTGGACACCTGGTACAGTACTGTAATAATTATATTATGATTGAAATGCATGATGGGTGTCAATATTCCCCCACTGATATATACAGCAATAAACATACTTCATCATTTTGCATGTCCTCTCTATTCCCCAAAATATTATTTCTTGCCCTTGGAAATCCTTGACTTTTGGGACTGTGCTATCAATATGGTACTTTCTGGTGTAACAGTACTTCTGCCAAGCTTGCCAAATCTGGATTCAATACAGAGCAGTTCACTTGATTTTGATGTGTCATGTCGTGTCTTTCCAGCACACTGCATCATGCAATTGACCATTATATCTGTGGAACAAGAGAGAATATAAGAAGAAAATTGACCATGCAATTGACCATTATATCTGTGGAACAAGAGAGAATATAAGAAGAAAATTCTGCCAAACTAATTAGGTGCTATCTGGCATTGGAGTGGTATGATATGCACTCTTTTCCAGGGATAGTTGTCGCCATTTTTTCTAAGGCAGGGTATCAAAAGAAGGCAATTTTTGAAAAGCCAGTTGTCAAAAGTGGTATTTTGTCAGAACATGTCCTTATTCCATGTATCTGATTGTACTCTGGAGTATACTTTTCACTAACTTTTGGGTATAGCACTAATTGAAAAGTGTCTTTTGTAGGAATTTGATATTGAAGCATAATCACCTGGAATGTATGTGAATCTCTTTCTTTCTTTTACTTCAACCACAAAGTGTGTTTTTGTCCTGCGATTATACAATCTGTTAAGAACCTTGCTGCCATGCTTAGAGACAGCAGTTTTTCTGTCTTTATGGTGATTATAATCCAAAAATGCAAGCTCCATTCGCCCTCTGTATGCATAATACATGTAACCTAAAAATTAGAATCAAAAATAATATATTAATTGGTCAAATATTAACAAAAAGAAACTGCTGAAAAAGGAGAGCTGGTGTTTTGTCACATTTGCCACCATAGCCATCACAAATAAGTGCACCCTGTAAGTGACTAATCATAATTGCACAAGACTTTGAAAATGGTTTACGTACACAAAATCTGTTGCATGAGAGAACAATTGTTGCTTCCATGAATTGTACATTTGGTTGATGTTTTGCAATAGAATTACACAGTGAGACAGTTTCCAAAACAGTTATTTTTCATAAGATGAGTAATATCCCTCAGAACATCGATTACCCCTTTATATTTCAAAATCTTAAAAATACAGTCACATTCTTTATGTGTATTGTTGACTTGATGAATTTTTAACAACATTGTGAGATAATTTTTCTACAGTATATATACACTTCCCTCAAAATTGGGTACTTTTGTATTTTAAAATGCTTACCGATTCGCTTTGGGCAGTATGTCAACATCAAACTATGGATAGATTCTAAGGAACCAGTATGCCTTGAATTTACATAGAAAGCAAGACTCTGCAGCCAGTTTTGATCGAGAACAATTTCCCTAAGATTAATGAACAATATAATGAAAAATGGACAACTAATTGCTCTTCATAAGCATTCTTTGTGATACATTATAAAGCAACTTTTGCCTGGGATGCTATGAGGATGTCAGAACTGTGTTTGCCAATACAGCAAAGTCCCGCCGTTAAGAAACTACTTTATAAGAAACTCGAGCCCTGATTTTTTGTAGAACAATGGGGGAACACTAGAGAAATTAAGGGGGAACAATAGGCTGAGGTCAAAAAATGGGTTTCTTAAAGGCAGGACTTTACTGTACTCTATGTATTTGTCATGTCTACTGTATATACTTCATTATGAACGATGTGATTTTACAATCAAAGAATCTCAAACCAAGTCAAAGATGAAGATTTACTTTTAACAATTCTTTGCTTTTCTTTTAAGGAGCCATTATAAGAAATTCCACTCTCAGATCAGCAAAAATTAAGAAACTCCAGTATTGGGAAAATGTAACTTAAGAAACCATAATTGATTTTGATATAGGAATTCCTCAGCACATTCTTACTTTTCTTGGAAGGAGTTACTCAGATCAAATTAAAATTATAGCTTAGCAGAAGAAAATGTTTTAGAATCCTCCCCAGGAAAGGTACTGTGATGTTGTTAACACTAATGGGTACCTTATTGCTGCCATTGCTGGGTCATCCTCTCTCAACCACTCCTTGTCACCATCTGCATCAATCATCAATTCATGATTGCAGCGACCTCCAAGCCACTCATGTTGGCCCTGAACATGATGAATCACCCCTAACCACAGATCTTTTAGCTTCTCCACACTGCCATCGCAGTTCTCACAGGAATACCAGAAGTGGTTCCTTATTGGTGCAATCCACTTTTCTAGAGATTTGTTGATAGATTTTGATGCTGCCTATTTAAGTGGAAATAAAATGCAACAAAACATTAAAAAGCTGGGACTGAGCTGAACTGTCCTGCAGCAAAATGCAAACATGCCAAGATAGAGAAGTTTGGAAGAGCACGATTGTCTACGCCCTCGCGCATGACACATAAAGAATATCTTTATCTTGAAATGTTTAAAATGTATTGTACTACATAGAACTAGCTTTTCCAATTAGGCATAATTTGATTATTTACAATCATTTCATATGAGGACAGCACAGGATGGTAAAAATCCCCAATATTAAGAAACCAAAGGTATATGGCATAAATAAACAATGGGGATTTTACTACACCTGTTGTAGTAAAATCCCCATTGTTTATTAATGTCATATACCTTTGGTTTCTTAATATTGGGGATTTTTACCAGCCAAATAGTTATAGTATCTACTGTACAAACCTCTGTCAGCTTTGCTGTTAGTTTCTTTGCCTTGTGCCACACATCAAGTGAGTGAGTTATGGAAGACAGTCTGGGATCATTCTCTGGAAGAAAATTTGATCAGTTAAACATCAGTTAATTGTTAACTCTAGACAATGCTCTGTCCTGCACTGAAAGGGTGTGATACAAAAACTAAACATTCAGTAAATTTTCAAATGTTTCCATATCAATGCATGCTTGGTCTGCCACTTGACTGAATTGAAAAGTCTAAGGTCTTTTTAATGAAAACCTTTGCGCCCGTAGCAAAATTGTGCATTGGCTGTGCACACAGGGCAATGATCTACTGTATAAGACTGTTTCCAACTCCTACTAAATTTCATGTCCACTTTTGCCTGAAAAAATTTGACTTGAGACCCCTGGCACTCACAACAAAGTTGGCAATCTGGTAATTTTATAAGATAATTGAAAAAGCTTACTCATAAGGCAAATAACTTGTGGTGATGCATCTGTAACAACTTCCTTCACTTTTATCTGTTCCTTCAAGTAAACAAGCCCCTCTCTAAATTTCTCTTTCTCCAAATTTGGTGCTTTGCGATCTACCTCTCTGAAATCACCACATTTCATTAAAAGCCATACATTTGTTTCAGTATCAAGGAAGCTGCATGTCCCATGCATAGCACAATGGCCCATTGTGTCACTCCGTGTGTCACTTGCAATAATTACTTCTTTTGAGCCAACTTCACCAATCAACCTATGTTGTAACTTTGTGTATGCTGAGTGAACAGCTGGAAGAATAGAAAGGGACTGCAGCTCATAGAATTGTCCTGCAGATATTTTCCCAAGGTTGAGGAATCCTTGAAACCTGGCAAATTGGCTGTAACTCCCCCCCCGGAGAGGAAAATGGCAGCACAGCAAAGAATGTTGTTTGACAACCTTCCATAATACCTTGGAGATGAAAACCACTTAGTTGTATGATATGCTGAACAAATCATTTCAAGCACAAGATCTACACCTCTTTGATTTGATTTAACTGATACTATTTTCTTGTTGCAGCCTTTCTCTTGACAGTTCCCAGCCAGGGCAAGTTGCTCGAGACTGGGTATGTGTACAATTGCCCTGTATGCATTGACAATACAGAACTCTTCCTCTTTCGAGCATTTTGTTTGGCTTCCTGTGTTAGCTTTGGGGGTGCATGCAGGCAGCACTTGCTCGTATACCAATACTTCAACATGTGTGCTTTCTAAAATGCATGGTCCCTCCCCTAAGTATGTAGCACACCCACCATTTCGAAGACCCTCATGCAAATACCACCCTTGTTTATAGTTTGACTGGGATGATAATATTTGACAAAAATAGTGGTCATCTTTCAGGAACCCAACAGCAACGAGTCCGTAATGCACAAAATCTATTGATACGGACTTTGAGATTCCTAGCTTGCTTTCTGCCACATCATTTACATTTAGCACAATAATTTTTGGGTGGACTTTTAAAAAGGCAGACTTGATCAACTTTCCACAACAATTCCTTGCGCTATTTAGCAATGATTGCTGACAATCCTTTTTCAATTTCAATTTGCTCCTTTACATCGAAGCCATTCCCAAAATGCTACTTTCCCTGATTCGAGCTCATTCAACTCAATTCTCTTCCTATAACCTTGTATTAGAATAATCATATGTCTACTGGCATTGTTTTCAAATGACTCTGGTCGCCGTATGTATGATTGAAACATGATCTCCATGAAAGTATCAACGGCACAAGAATTTAAAATATTACTACTACCCCAGCAGTAAGATTCATACATCGGAACCATCTCTGCAATTTGCTCCTTAGGATCAGCTGGTTCCACTATATCCTCAAGTTCATCATCCGACATACATACACTAATTTCTGTAGCATCATGTGCTGATTCACAGTTCTCTAAAAATGAATGGTCATTGATGAAAGAGTTCATCTCTTTCCGATGACTAGTTTTCATGTCTAGATACCCTGCTGCTGCTTCCATGTCTGCTTTAGCATCCCTTCAAAATGAAAGAACATGCTTTTACAATCAAACCAAAATGGAATCAAAATAAATATAAAGTAATCTATCCAGTACCCATACATATTCATTAAAAAACAGATTGATTGAATTAGAAACTGAACATGCATGCACAAGCAACAGATTGCAAATACATTATTTTGTAAACTATATTTTTGTGGCTCTATTTTTCACTTGGCAATTTGTACAGAGGGCAAGGAAAATATTCTGAAAGACACACAACAAAGAACCCATCCAATCCAGTAACCAGTTAATATGCGACCTAAATATCATTTTGCTACAAATTTTTAGGTACATTGAAAGTGTAGAAGTAAACGAATTCACAGAACATCAAACATTCTTACTTACTCGTCTGTTTCATTTCATAGTCCATATGCATACTCTCTTCTTCTTCTTCGGGGCTGCTAGGCCCAGGCCTAAGTCCAGACTCGTGGGTCCTTTCAAAATTGCTCCTCACTTGCAAGAAAAATTCCAACAGGAACTGCAAAAAGTCACCGTTGCTTTCAAAGCTGTTCTGCTGCTTAGTCTCCATAAACAGCGCCTTCGTTTCTTCAGTCGTTCTCAGAGTAATGCGAACTCCCTTCGGATCTTCGAGCTTCGGTCTGCCTGCCATCTCCCATCACAAAAATTTGGACACTACATCAAACAACACCGCCATATGCGCACGTCCTACTCTCAAGTGCGAGGCTGGCAACTGAATTATTGGCAGCCAATAATTCCGGCGGGCATTATATAGCGATAATAAAGCTTTAACATTGTTCATAAATGCAGTTACAATACACTTCGTCCCAACTAACTTCGAAACTTTTTCCCTTTCTTTCGGTGTGATATGGCTAATGTACACTCCTAGGTCGTTACTATCACCTAGGCCCATTCTTCCGGTACTATACAGTTTCTTGTGTTGCTGCATCGTCTCGCAGAGGGGTCTATGGTAGTCCCAGTCTTTCTTCTGGCAATCTTTACTACAGTAGCTGATGTTTAAGCATCCACCACAAATAAATATTGTATTTTTTTCCACACCACAGCTGTTACAAATTTGGGACTTTTGCGTTGTATTCCCAGCTACTGGTTGTCCCGCTGCAGTAGCCGAGGGTAGTTTCCCTGAAATTGGGAGCATTGATATGAAGAATGATTTGCATCCCCACATTTCCAGCAATGGGTGCACGTTTCACCTTGCCCATTTTTGAAGGACTGTTTGCACCCTCTTCGATTTTGCCTTGGTCCGCGATTTCTTTCATGGGGCTGCTGGGGATTTTCCTTCTTTGCCCCCTGCTGATTTCCAACTGAATTTCGATTCATCTCTTGTCTCAGTGATGTCATGTCTGCCTTCATCGCCTTGATTTCAGCAAGCACTTGTTCGTGAAAGGGAGCAGCTGGTTCTTTAGTCTTGAGGGGGGCTGATGTCTTATTCTTGGGGGCAGATCGATTCTCCGCTGCTGATGGATTTTCTGTTTCCCCTTCCTGTATCTGGGAGACTTTTCCCTTGTATCCTATCCCCAACTTTGCATTTCTTTCCGACTCTTCTGCTTCTGCAAGGTTGAGTTGTGCAATCAGCTCTGCGTCCGTTATGTCCGGTTGTTGAATAAATACCCTCATTCTTGACCTCAAGTTGTTACTGATAAGCCCTGTTTCTAATGCATGCAAAAACATTGACTGGCATTGGGCCGCATCATACTTTAATTTACTACCCTCTTGTTTTGAGGCAAAAATAAGTTTCTCTCTGAGGTTCAAAGCTCTGAGTAAGAAATTGTGTGGCTCTTCATTTGGTGTCTGCACTAGACTGGACTGGCTAGCATAGAGCTCACTGGCATTTTTTTCTTGATAATGTGCTCTGATGATCTTTATTACAGTAGGGAGGCCAGTTTCCCTCATAGCTTCGAGATAATCTTTCAGGGGTAGTCCTGGGGCAATACATTTTATTATAGCCTCAATTATTTCCTTGTCAGAATAGCCCTTTTCTTTCCCACTTTCAATCTGTCTGCTCAAACTGATAAAAGATAATTGATCCCTTGATCCCTGAGACCCAATTGTCCCCAAAATACGAAAATCTTTCTTCAAGATTGATCTTAGACTGCCCAGGTCTGCTTCTGGGTTTTCTTGCGGAACCCCCGTCTTCCCTGCGCCTTTGCTGAACTGCACTTTAATGGCTTCGAGCTCTCTCTTTTGTTTCTCTCGCAATAAATAGACCTCCCTGTCCATTTCCTGTCTTACTTCCTTGTCTACATCAATTGTTTTACCTGGGTCTTCCGTTTCCCTTGATTTTGGATTAATCATTTGCAACGTTTGCTTCAAAAATGCCACCTTTTCTACGTCTTTCAATTTATCTAACAGTTTCTCAATTTCTTTCGTTAAGACTTTTACCGTGGCAAAACGGGATTTCCCCTCAAAGTCTGATTTTTCTATTTTTAGTTTTTCACAAACAGTGTAGAGTTCATCCTTATCTAAACACGAAGCAAAACTTTGAATTTCAAGTTGTATGTCTTCTAGTTCCTCATTCATTTTGAGCTTGTTCTATGCACGATTTAGTCCCCACAAAATGTAAACAAACGCCGCGTAGTCATGCAATCACCCACGCGAAGAAAGCAACAAGAAACACACTCAAATAGCCACAAAGCAACACACAAAAGTCGATTCAAAACAAAAGTTCAGGTATAAATCCTCTATTCAATATTTACACAAACATTTCTTCTGTTTTCCATATTGGAATCGCTCCAAAATTCTTTAATCCGAGATATTTACAACACAATATTCAGCCAAACTCAACACTAAAAGAAACCCTTGCGAACGGGCCTTCCGTCTTCCTTTCACTCTGTTCTTCACAAATTTCTTCCTGAATGATCGACACAAAAATGAATAAATAAATCGTACTCACAGATCTGCAGTTCGGAAAAGTTATTAACTGTCACGTCGAGGTCACCAGAATTGTTAGACGCACACAACAACGACCCAAAAACTATCCGTAACGACTCAACCAAGTGATTCACTCGAAAGAAAACACACGACTTTTTTCAGAACCAAATCCTTCAAAATCAAGACTCTTCTACATCAAAACTCGAATACTTTCATCTCTCAGTCATTTGGCGTCCTTCCTCGTGTCTTTCTCTTCTTCTCTCTCTCGTCTCTCTCGTCCGGGGGTCAAACTCCCCATTTGTGCAGAAAGTCTTTTGGGGGCCTCCGCAGAGGGCCTCACATCTATCATCCATGAAATTCATGGGTGACTTGTTAGATCTTGGGATATTTTTAGTGATATCATGAGAAACTGTAACAAAGTACTTATTGAAGATGTTGGAAATGATGGCTGGATCTGATGTAATGTTACCATTTGAATCTTTAAGTTTATTTATCGCATTTATATTGCTTGACTTTCTAATACTTATAACTGATTTAATTCCTGACCATAGTTGTTTTATGTTGTTACTGTATAGATCTGAAACAGACTGATCATTATTCTTTTTCAGCTTTATCAGTATCTTATCTCTGATGCGCATCATTTTCTGTATTCTGCCATTGATCCATGGTTTATTCCTAAATCTAACATCTCTCTTAGAAAGCTTTTTAAGAGGAGCATGCTTTTTAACTAATTCATCCAGGTTGGATAAAAATATATTGTAAATATAAAATATAAATATATTTAGCATTAATATCTGAACTACTGTCATTCGGGTAGCTCTGGTCGAGACTTGCAAAATCATTAAGAAGATTTTCTTTATTGAGTTTGGAGAAATCATGTTGAAAATATGACAGATTTTTATAGGATACACTTGCTTGCTTAATAATCCAAAATTGAGGGAAATGATCTGTTATTTTTGTCAGAATGTTACCACTTAAGGTTTCACTATCAGTGATATTTGAAAAGATGTTGTCAATAAGGGTTGAAGAATTCCCAGATGTCCTGGAGGGATAAATGATATAAGGAAGAAGTTGTTTTGAGAAGAGGAAATTGACATAATTTGTAGTAGGAGGGTCAGAGTTATAATTCAGAAGGTTAATATTAAAGTCTCCAAGGATGAAAACTTGCTTGTTACACACAGCTGGGTTGGACAAAGTTTCCTGCAGATAGTCACTAAAAGTATCAATAGGAGAGCTTGGATGCCGGTAGGCACAACAAAATACGTAATTTTTTCGATTTTTATTTTCAATTTCAACCCAAACTGACTCAAAATCAGTGCTATCCTTTTCTAGATCTGGTCTAGGTATTGGGGTAAGACCTGTCTTCACATAAAGTGCAACACCACCATTTTGACTATGTGATTGTTGAGGAATGTAGCTATAACCAGAAATTTCAACATTTGTTTTTAAAGGATTCTCAAAAGAATTCCAAGTTTCAGACACACCAATAACATCAAAGTTAATTATCAGACTTGCAAGAGTTGAAAAAAGCTCGTCATGATGAAGAGAATGACTTCTAATATTCATATGAAATAAAGAAAAGTCTTTTTCTGAAGTATCATGAGTCAATAGGTCCTGGAGAGTATGATAACTTGAGTCGACATTAGAAGGTAAATGTTCATCAATATCGTAGGCACCTAAATTTGGCAAGTTTGTAAGACCAGAAGTTATTTCAAAGGATGGAACTGAATCCACAAAGGATGGAAAGTCAAAGTCATACAGGTTTGATAGCTCTTCATTTTCCAAATGACCAAAAGGAAACATGACGAGATTAAAGGATGAGATTAAGGTAATCTGTGATGAGATTAAGGTAAATGAGGAAAAACTATTGCACCAAATTTTTAGCCTGAAACCAAATAAAGCAATTGGTGATGACATGATATCTGGCCTTAGATCTGGGGATAAATCTGTTATACCAGGACTCAAGGGGGTTTTTAACAAATGCTATGAGAATGGAAAATTTCCAAATATGTGGAAAAGAGCAAGACTTAGAAGTGCTTTCAAAAAGGGAAAGCAAACTGAAAGAGAAAATTACAGGCCACTGTCACTTTTGAGTATACCAGGGAAGATCCTGGAAGGACAAATCTGTCTGAATCTGGACAGCCACTTAAAAGTAAATGGAGCTCAAACCCCAAAACAATGCGGTTTCCAAGAAGGCAAATCAACAGAATATTTACTACTTCATATGACAGAATCATGGAAGAGAGCTATTGATGAAGGCCTAACCGTAGGAGTACTCCTGATTGATTTTAGAAAAGCCTTTGATTCCATAAACCATGCTATTCTAAAGAAGAAGATACTTGGGTGTGGTGTTAGTGGTAACATGTTTGACATCCTCTGTGATTATTTAAGCAATCGATCACAGTATGTTGAACTTAATGGCACAAAGTCAAGCAATCGCGTAATCAAATTTGGAGTACCTCAAGGGTCGCTGTTGGGACCAAGGTTGTTTACAATGTATATAAATGACCTTCCAGATCAAATCACGCTAGGGGAAACATACTTATATGCTGATGATACTACATTTTACTATGCAGGAAAGAATATCGAGGAGGTTGTAGATAAATTAAACATGATTGGAAAGCAAGTGAATGATTGGTGTCAGGAAAACCAACTAACGATACACACTGGAAAGTCGGAAGTCTTAATCATAACAAATCGCAATTTTGTAGGACCATTGCGTCCAGTAAGAATAGGCGATGAGATAATACAATATGTAAAGACAACATCATTACTTGGAATAGAGCTGGATAATAAACTGACATGGAATACACAAGTAAAGAAAGTCATCAAGTCTTATTGTGCAAAGGTTTGGCAATTGAAAAGAATGTCGTACTTGCCAATACATATTCAAGAAGAAATCTATTTTAAAACAATCATCGCGGCTGTAGCATACGGTATGACTGTTTGGTGGAGCTGCTCTTCTGCTCATACTGCAGATCTAGAGAGAATTCATGTACGAGCAGCAATAATCATTCATAGGCTACCCAGAGACATTCCAGATGAAGAGATTCTACGATTAGCCAAATGGGACGGACTCGATTATATATATAAAAGAAAGATATTGAGTATCATGCACAAAGTTTACCAGCAAACAGCCCCCGAAGCGCTAGAAAGACATTTCAGCCGAAAATTGACACGCTCAAGAGACAACTTGTCATTCGAGTTACCAAGATGCTCCAGAGAAATAGGAAGAACGTCGGTAAGATGGAGAGGTCCGTTGTTATGGAACACATTACCCATTAACTTAAGAAGTATCAAAGGAATAGACACTTTCAAGAACCAGTTGAAAAGTATGAAGGAACATTTAAATGCAGTCTCATTTAACAAAGAAGCCTGTTTGATACAGAAAAAAACAGAGGGATTTTATTTATTATTAAATCTTTAAAATTCATATTTTAGTAAGAGTATTTAACTTTAAAATTTGAAACACGATCTTTAAAACTATTAGAATTTGTTTTCTTTTTTTTGTAAAATGTTTTATTCTATTTTAGTAGACAGCAGGTCCACATCAGCTTTATAGTTGCGTTTATAGGCAACCTGCTTTAAAAAATAGCAAATGTATGTACATTTCAAACAAAACAAGGGGAACATCATCAGGTTCATTTTGAAGCACTTTATATTCAGTAGTAGAAATATTGTTGCATTTAATATGGACCCAACAGTTACAATTGTTACAGAAAACTGACTTGTAGTGATCTGGGATATTCTTTTGGCAAATGCCACAAGGATTTTCAGGGGGTTTCATTTGAAATTGAGTTTACAGAGGGAAAATTTATATGAAATACCTGAAACTTCACTCCAAGAGAAAGAATATTAACACAAACTTTTCTGTCAATCATTTCAGTTCAGTTGTTAGGGTGCAACATTAAGTATAACTTCAGGATCTTCATCATCAGTAGCAGTACTAAGTTCAGTTCTTTCTGTGGCCCCTTGATTAATGTTCCGTTCTTTTTTCCTATGACCCTTGATTGATGAAGCATCATTCCTTCTGACAACAAGCTCATCCATGACAAAATAAGCTGTCTTGCCTGCCTTTCTTGCTTCCAGGAGATCAGGAATCTTGCTCCTTGTTTTGTCAAGGGTGCGTTTGGAGAAATCAGCAACAAACATAATTCCTTGAGGTTTCTTTTCTCGAGCTTGCTTCAAGACACGCTCTTTGTCCTTCCAATTGAGGAATTTAGCAATAATAGGACGTGGCTCATTGGGGTTTTGCATTCGGGAAGACGCACCAAATCCTCCGCTAGGCCTATTATTAGAGCTCCTTCGAGTACGATGGGCACGCTCAATGACGAGATTATCTTCAATTCCCAGTGCAGTCTTGATTTGTTCTTTAACTTTGGCTTCTGTAGCATCCCATGATGTTTCGTCCTCAGACTCTGGGAGGGAAAGTATCTTTACATTGTTCCTTCTTGACTGATTCTCTAAGTATTCATTACGGTCCTCGAGGTACGCGAAGGATTCCGAGTTGTCTTCTTCGATCTTGTGCAGTTGGAAATCAATTTTTGGAAGTTGTCTATCTATCCTGCTTATCTCAGATGTAATGTGGTCATACTTGGCGCTAGTAAAAGTTGTTGACCGTTTCAAATCCACCACTTAATTTCTCAGATCACGTACATCTTGCTTGATGTTGTCAAGCAGCGATTCAATTAGAGTCCGGTAGGCCCTCTCCTGAACTGCGAGCAGTTCTTTCAGTAATTCAAACTATTCTTGTCTGCTATATAACAGAATGGATTGCGCAAAAATTTAGTCTTAAAATTTTGAAGAAACGTCAATCCTCAAGCATATAATCTTAGATGCTTTGTTGTACATTGAACTGGGGAATGGTTGATCAAAATGAATTTATTTGCTAGGCCTACATGCAATGATGCCATTATCTGGCTTCTAGTTTTTGTTTTATGAAACTGTGAAACATCATAGACGATAAAAACTTATCATTGTAATGCTTACTCATTCTCGGTTTGGCCTTCATCTCTTCAATATCGGGACTTTTGCACTTTAGCGGACACAGTTTCGCGACAAATCACGTATTGAATTGAATTGTTTACAATCGGGCGTTACGTTCGAAATCTCGGAAAAGCAAAAAATGACCAAAAATATTGTTTTTCAACCAAAATTGCTTTGGTCTATGACGATATTTACGTACTGTGCGAAAATAAAGATCTTTTAATCAACTGGCTGCGAAAGAAGAAATTAATTTCCAATTTAGAGGGTGCAACTTGCAAAGTCTGCTGCATTGGAAAGTTTCGACTCCAGAACGACAAGTTATTCAGTCAAGACGGAGTTTATTGGCGATGTTCATACAGGGGTTGCGGAAAGAAAATATCAATAAGAAAAGGATCATGGTTTGAAAAAGCCCACCTTTCTTTGGCAAAAATAATAAAACTGACATATTATAGGGTATACAAATACCCAGAAGAGCTGATGGGCCATGGATTGAAAATAGGAAGTGGTCTCACAGCAGTTGACTGGTATAATTTTGCCAGGGAGATCTGCGTAAAAATTCTGGGGAAAAAGTCTGAAAAAATTGGAGGGCCGGGAGAAGTGGTTGAAATTGACGAGTCCAAGTTTGGCAAGCGCAAGTATCACAGAGGGAAACAAGTAGAAGGTGTATGGGTTTTTGGTGGCATAGAAAGAAGCTCAAAATGATTTTTCATGCAATATGGCACAGACCGTAGCACACGCTGATTCCAATCATCATTGACCATGTCAAACCAGGAACGACCATCATGTCTGACTGCTGGAAAGCCTACTGCCAACTGAAAGAGGAAGGGTATTTGCACCTCACGGTAAACAACAGCATTGAATTCAAAGATAGCGAAACAGGTGCATGCACAAACACGATCGAGGCAACATGGGGTGCCATAAAGAGATCCTTGCCATGATATGGAACAAAAAAAGACATGTATGACACTAACTTTGCAGAATATTGTGTCAGGAAGCAATACCTGAATTCGTTTTCTGATAAGTTTCTTTCGTTCCTCGATTTAGTGAGAGAAGTGTATCCAACGAAGAACCATGTTGTTGTGAGGCGGCCCATCTCAGCGATTGCATTGGATGCAAGCACCAACAGTTTGGACGATTTTCAGTTGTAGTTGTACAGTAGTAGAGAGATCATGGAGGGTTTTGATTTAGTATTGGGGGCTGCTGCCCCCAAACCCCCGGTTATCATATCAGCTAGTGTTTGTTTTTCATGGTAATTGAATAAGACATTTGATCGATTCTTACGATAATAAAAAGAAAGGATTTATCTTCTTCCCGCATCTTTCTGTTTGAGCTAAATTTCGAACAGGCTGGCACAATCCATTCAAAAAATTAGCCAATTGATGATCAAATTAAACAATGGCATTGCATATCATTGATTGAAAACAATATATGCAAATTTTGTAATTCAATTCAATTTCCGGTTATTGTTGAAAAGTGTCTCCGGCAAAGTGCAAGCTAGCCTCAATATCTTCTTCCCTGCCTGTCCTTCAGGAGTGGGCCGACTTGTTTTAGAACACTCGTGTTTGTCATAGCTGCAAAATTGGGATGTCACCGACACAGTCGTGGTCTAGGCCATCAAAAACAACTTTGCCATATGCTTTGGCAAGCTCCCTGCAACGGCAGAATTCCCGCCAACCAACAAAAGAGTTGTGTTTGCATTTTGTGTACGTACACCAGGAGGCCACAGGATCAGTCTTCAAAAACCTCGCCTCTGAAATCGCCGGCATCAGACCATCTTCGTCAGCATCATTGTCAGGTTGGTTTGACCTCCAGCATGATGCCCTAAATCTGGCTGTACAAAAATTCCGCAAACTGCCATATTCTCGTTCTCTGAACTTTCTGCATGGCTGTCATCATTATCTCCTGAAAGGCTTGATCACGCACTATCAGAATCCGTAGACAATTCGAAAGATTAAACAGTGATACTCTTGAATGCAATTTTGCGACGGAACGGTAAATGCTGGCATCAACGGTACATCCTTCCTTGCTAAAGGTAAACAGACCCTGTCTTCTGCGCAGTGGTGGATTGAAAGCAAGCATTTGAGGATGAAAACAGGAAGTGGGCATAAGCCTCACAAGACTCATCAACCGCTGTAGCATGCCTTACACAAGGAGACCCGCCACCAATCTTGGAGTGGGACCTGCATTTTATCAGACCCGGGCACCCGCATTTTACAGAAGCCGTGTTTAAACATCAGAATGTGTAGTTATCAAGGCCTTGAGGTTTGATATTTTCATCAGATGGTCCATCTTCTGTCATCAAGCACCCAGTTTTATCAAAGAGTTTTGTGAACAAAACATGATTTTCTTCCATTTCTCTGCATGCCTCACCAATCCATTTAGTCATTGAGATTCTTTTGTTTCATCCTGATATTTTGCCATGCCATTATTCAAGATTTGATTTCCCCTTGGGAGTTCTTCCTACCTGATGTTTTGAATGTCAAGGAACATATTTGCAGCAGTGTTATATAATTATAACTGTAATATGATTACTAGAGAAATAACAGAGTCAATAGGAAATAAGAAACAGAGTAAGAAACTGAACCTTTAAAATGGGAAAAATTTCATGTTACAATCACAAAAAAGACGCGAGTGTATGGGTATGTGTGTAAAAAGTATCGAACAAGGCATAGGTACGTCCCCATGTGAAGGGATCCCCTCCAAAGTGCAAAGTTCCCCCATATTTCGATTGGGATTGAAATTCTTTGCAAGCTGCGACTCGGGATCGTTTCATTGAGGCTAGGTCCATAACGCGGAACCCGCGGAACTCACGGAATTTTTGTTCCGCGAAGTTGAGTTTCGGGTTTTGTTCTCGCAGTATGGGGCCAAAAACCAAAACGCGGAACTGGCGGAATTTTTCTTCCACGAAGCTAATTTCGCGTACGTTACTACGCCGTCTGGCAAATCTGCTTCGAAAATGAGTCAAAAATGGTCCGTTTAATTTCCCTCTTTCTGCAAAATCCATTGCAAATCTCAAAAACATACAGGTGAATTCAATAATTCAACTCTCTTCTGGCAAATTGAAATCGAAACAAGCTGACTTTCTCACAGGATTGAAGGCATATAAATTGAGATGAAATTTTCCACTTCGGCTCCAAGCGATAGGAGATTTGTAGGTAGGCCATTTGTAGGTAGGCCATTTGTTGTCATTTGAAAATGCCGTATTGCTTTGGTCTTGGACTCGATACTCGATACTTTGATCACCTGGAGCTGTGGGAGAGCTTCGAGGATAAGGATCGCGTGTCACACGAGGCAAAGAAATGTACATTGTGAGCATACGCACGCGAAATGTTAAAAATGCTATTCTTGTCCATTCCCCCACTTCCTGACCCCAATCCACTTGACAATATTTCGTAGGACTAGCTTTTGCTGGACATAATCCAATACTCTCAACAATCCTAGTCGAGGGGATTGGGGTCAGGAAGTCCACTAAAAAAATCCATTAAAATTGATATAGCGCAGGTAAAATTCTTTGTAGGCAAGGGGAGGAAGAATAGGCCTTTTAGATGAAATTCCGCGAGTTCCGCGTTTTGGTTTTCGGCCCCATACTGCCAGGACAAAACGCGGAACTCAACTTCGCGGAACAAAAGTTCCGCGAGTTCCGCATTTTGGTTTTTGGCCCTATGCTGCGAAAACAAAACGCGGAACTTGATTTCGCGGAACTTGTCTGTCAACATAAGAAACTCTTTTTACGTTATATGGCCTACCTACAAATCTCCTATCGCTTGGAGCCGAAGTGGAAAATTTCATCTCAATTTATATGCCTTCAATCCTGGGAGAAAGTCAGTTTGTTTCGATTTCAATTTGCCAGAAGAGAGTTGACTTATTGAATTCACTTGTATGTTTTTGAGATTTGCAATGGATTTTGCAGAAAGAGGGAAATTAAACGGACCATTTTTGACTCATTTTCGAAGCAGATTTGGCTGACGGCGAAGTGACATACGTGAAAGTAGCTGCTTAAGAAAATGCTACAAATCTCTTGGCATGGGAAGAAAAGTCGATTAAAAGTTGATTAAAAGTGATAAAATGCAAGTAAACTTCTTTGTAGGCAAGTGGAGGAAGAGCAGGCCTTATAGATGAAATTCCGCGAGTTCCGCGTTTTGGTTTTTGGCCATATACCGCGAGGACAAAGCGCGGAACTTAGCTTCACGGAAGAAAAATTCCGCCAGTTCCGCGTTTTGGTTTTCGGCCCCATACTGCGAGAACAAAACGCGAAACTCAACTTCGCGGAACAAAAATTCCGCGAGTTCCGCGGGTTCCGCGTTATGGACCTGGCCGTTTCATTGACAAGGTACGATTTCACAATGTAGTTTTCTTTTTGTGACCTTTGTGACGACCTTTGCAACCGTGATGAATTGCTGTCGCCGCAGGAAAGCTGGTGACTATCGGTTTATTCTGTACAAAGGGCTCCTTGCTGCATACAACGGCCGTTTGTATGTGGCCATGGGACAAAGAGACCCACATTTTATTGGACCTACGGACCCACATTTTACGGAAGCCGTGTTTACTTATTTCCAGGGAAAGGGTAGCTTGCTGGTGATATTCAAATTGCCTTCACATCACATGGCATACAATGAGATACATTAAGAATTTATTTCTGGGCAGTGGCAGACACTATGAGAAGGTTTGGGGATAGTGAGGAAATTGTTTCCACTGAAAAGCATTGTTCATCACCAGTTTTTTCAAACAAAATATGTTTATTCTAGCCAAAATTGGGGCTTGTGACTGCACTCCGCCCCCTCTATAGTGTGTGTCCACCACTGTTTCTGGGCTTTGCTAACGAAAATAGATTTGTATGACTCACCCATTCTCATCACTAGTTCTCCTGTATTTCACATTATCTTTTGTTCAATATTTATCTGCCAAGTCTCGCAGTGACTATTTGCCATGGCAGACTTCTGAAAATCCAGGATGCTGAATGATGCACTGGGCAATTTCATCAACATCATCAAATACCCTTCATGATTCAGGCATATGGGCACCTGCTCCAATTCCATACAGTACTGACACTCCTTTGCATTGGCTAGCCTTTCAATATGACAATGTCCACTAGTACACCTGCCATAAAATCCTTTTCATATATACAGAATATATAGAGTGAGGCTATCTGAGGAGAAACATGCATTTGCTTGTAATCTTTCTGCCATTTTCACATGGAGCTGTTGATGGGGGTATATTTGATCTGGAATCGGCCTATCATAGTTTTTAACTGTTTTTCATCGAAGTAGCTAACCTTAAAAATCTCTTTCAAGTAGTAATGACAAATTCCATGTTTACAGATTCCATAGAAGCTTTTTTCAACACATGCATTTGGTGGCACAAAACGTTTCAGCCCTATCAAACTTAGGGGCCGTCAAAAAATCCATTTTGTCACGGATAGCGGAATTTGGCCGCTAAATTCGGGAACCCCCTCCCCCCCTCTCCCTTAACGGACACACAAAATATATTGTGTAAAGATGCTTATAAGGGCCTAAGATGCTATTGCTAGGTTTGTTTGCACATTTTAAACTTGCTTCTGTGTAGAACTCACCTTTTTGATACGAAGAAAATCACCATGCTTCTTCTAGGGTAGTTTGCTCCTACTGCGTATTCCAGAAAAACAGTCCTTGGAACTGACAATAAGCATCGTGAACAGAACTAACAACTTTGCCACCCCGTCGTGCTCTGTGGCGTCCATTTGCAAAATTGATTTGATTTGTGCTCATTGACCATATAGTTGTTGTTGCTGCAAATTTTGTTGTTGTTGTTAATGTTGCGGCGGTTGTTGTCAGGGTTGCTTGGAAAAGTCCTTCAATTTCGACTGATCCCCCTGAATTTACAATACGACAGAGGGGTATTTTCATTTATTTCATTTTTTCGGGGAAATGAGTTTCTGGATAATCTTCCAAAAAGAAAATCTGATTCAGCTGATGGAAAAACAGCTGCAAAGATCACATATGAAAATGAAATGAAATAAAAGTTTTTTGGAAACATTACAAGTGAAAGTATTTCAAAGTTTCTTACTCAATTTTTCATGAGCTCAAAGGGAAAATGACCCATCATAAACAGCTTTCTTAGAAACTTGTTTGGTGCCTTTGGGGCCTTTGCAAACATTTCTTGGGATTAGGCATTTGCTTTTGTGGCAGTACGTGTACATCTACTTGCAGGTGAACCCCCGGGTCAACCTCGTTCTGGTGGGAAGTGTTCAACCGTGTAATTGGGGCACGTTGCACGTGGTCGCTTCTTTCACACATTGTTTTCAAAATGTTTCAACTCTGACAAATATTTATCTAAATTAAAGGAGAATGAGCAGAAAAAAGGCTCTGTTCGGTTCTTTGCCTAAAAAGCCACCAGACTCAATATATCGGTCACCACTTGGCAATTACGAATGTTTTGTTGAAGCATTCTATTTCAACAACTGGCAGAAGGGTACAAAGCAAGATATCCACCTTCAAGCACAACAAGAGTGGAAGAGAAAGTATGCAGAAGGTGCAGATCCAGATGGTTTGCAGAAATATTAAGATGATGCGAAAGATTCTTTGAAGCGCTCGGCAACAGAGCCAACGAACGTGCAGAGAAAAGGTTTTTTTGTCAAAAAGTCTGTTGTTTCCAGTTCTTCAAATGTTGAAGCACAGAAGACCTCTAGTCTCTCGATTTCTCAAACGCGAAAAGAGCAAGAGACTTCTCAAGATTACAGCATTCCAAATAAAGTCATTGCCCTAGAATCTCGTGAAGAATATCTGAGTAGTAAAGAGTTAACCGAAGTCTCTAAGTTACTTGATGACATGTGTCCGAGCATCAACACTGACGATGTCAAGAAAAATGAAAGTTTCATGCAACCATTGGCAACTGTTGCTTTCAAGATCAACGAATACAGATCACCTTCATTACTCATTAAATCCAACAGGGAACGCCGTCGCAAAACCCAGATGAGTGAAATCATGAATGAAATAGACGAAAAGATGAACAACGCTGTAATATCCTTGGAAAATGCTGCTGCCATTCAAATCTCTTCAAAAATTTCTATCGACAGAATAGCCACCAGTTCTCTAGAGAAGCTGAAACTTCTAACAAAAGCATTAACCGATATTCTAGCACTAGCAATGGCAGTAGAAAAATCCAACATCAACGGTAAAATGTAGAAACGCCTTCTTCAATTGAATGGCAAAGCCGAGAATTCCTTTAAACGTGGAAAGAATGAATTGAATAGATTTATTTGCTACAATTCGTCAACTCACGAGTTCCGAGACGGTTTTACTGTTATAGAGAATTGTACAACTGGAAAGATTGGAATGTATGGACTAGAACTCAATAGGCTAGGACAGTACATTGAGAAATCTCTCTTTGTCAGCAAGAGAGAGCTGTCGGACCACGTAAATATGCCTTTGGAAGAATTTGACTCAAACATTCTGCATACTTTGTTGCAAATCTTTCCATTGATCCTCATGGATACAGCCGGAGGCAAGGGCCTTGTTTTCAATGCTCGATAGCTTCTTTTGAATCAGGAAGCTTTCGTTGACCTATTCGGTACTGCGTCTGGTGGTGAAGATATTAATGTGAAGGCTACAGTAATTTCAAATCAAGTATCTGAAGAGAATGCATCGGCAAATCTTCAACCAATGGAATCGAGCAAAAAAGGTCGTCCTGCTATCCATATTCAGTTTCCCGGTGTTGTGAATGCGGTAACAGAATTTCTAAAACAGAACTCATATGCAGCAGAAGGGAAGCGAAGATCGAGCACGGCCACAGGATCAGGTGTCACTTTGGGTCAAATTCGTGCTCATTTGTTCAAAACTATTCCTGGCTTGGAGGAGCATGGAATCAGCCGCACGACAATTCACCAATTGTTTGTGCCTCCGAGAAAGAATACGATTGCAGCCAAAAGCTACAAGTCGCTTGTTGATGCTAAAGTCCCCTGCAAGAGGAACGCATTTAGAATAGAAAATGCTGACCAGCATTTTCTCTTTTCTCGCATTGCAATGAGAGATCAGTTGATAGCAATGTTTCACAGACAGGCCGTTGCGTATTCTTGTGATGACATGAATAAGTTGCTTGTTGGAGTTAACGCAGTCAGCAGGTACCAACAAATACGACATTTCTTCATGTCAGATGATTGCCCCAACTACTCGGATCACGACTTTCCATATCCAGGTTGGTATTTAGCTCTGCTTGCATCATTTTTCTTTTGTGTAGCGCCACGTTTACTGAATTTACATGCACTTGCAAATATAGCAGATTTTCATGCTCAAAAATTAGCATTTACCAAAAACATGCCCCGATAATTTGATAAAGTTTGCTCCTTTCTGCTATAAAAAAGGATGTAAAAGTCAAGCAGGGGCGTTTTCCAACCATCTAAAGGGCGTTGTCACTAAGCAATTTCTCGGGGTCAAGCCCCAGATCCCAATTTTCGCTCCCTCCGCTCGTATTTTGTTCCAGCGGGCCTGAAATACAATTCCCATTGAGTCCAGCTTCATTCCATGACGATTATCAAATGACCGAATTATAGCAAAGAGACCATAGCCCATGGTCCCATGGTCTCTTTGCTATAATTCAGTCACATGCACATAGCAGCTGCAGATTGCTGGTATAGCTGATGGCATAGCGCTTTCATTTCAAACTTTTTGCGTTTTCATCACATTGTTTTAGTTAATAGGTTGTTGTCTCAAGTAATGGTCATAATGATGTATATTTTCAATTAATACTTCGATATTTGAGATTCAAATCTTATTTTTTAGGCTACAAGATACTGGTGTCTGGGTATATGGCTCTGGAGAGCAAAGAAAATACTGGTGGCATCGACGACGAATTTTGTGAAATTTCATCCAATGACCACTGTGAAGAACAGGTGAATATTTTTCATGATGCCTTATAGCTTGGTAGTCAATCACAACAACAGTCTCCTTGTGCTCCTTCTTATCCCTTTGGTTCTTCTTTCTAGCTTTGGGTTACAGGGTACCCCTTCTTGAGCATTGCACCTGGATTACAAACTTATGATTCACATTCACATGCTTTAAGTAGATTTAATTTCTTTTTACAAGGATATCGTATATCAGGTTGAAGCAGTTTTTGTATTCAAACGATTCAATTTAGTGCTTTTTCCATTTTAGCTTGAGGTAGTCGAAAAGAAGCAAAGATCATTTGCTGAGACCAGGAAGTCAAACATGAAAAGTGAAAGCAAGGTAATTATTTATGAAACACGCATATCTCCAGACATATCTATATCTCTCCAGACACACCAAAATGTTTAAATTAACTTGGGTTCTATTTGCCGACTTTGAATGCCAAAAACAGCAATAGATAAGGAATGGGGCTACTTTGTTTACAGACTATTATTTTTGTACAAAATAAACTCTGTTCAAAGCTCGATTATTTTTACGGTTATTTGTTTGTATTTATGTTTACTGACTGTCTATATTTGAAATGTGGCTGGGATTGCCTGCAAAATGTGACGTAGAATGTTACTATCATACGTCTGAACAGCTTGTGAAGAGTATGAATAATCTGCATTGTGATATCAGTGAAAATTTCATCATTTTGTAGACGTCTGATGTTTCCAACGTGAACCCTGAATGCGAGATGGAGGAAGGCAAAACCGAAAGCAGCTTTGAAATCCTTGAAATAAATAGCGTAGAAATTGATCAGGTATGGCAATAATCGTATTGTAATACTGTCCATTATTGTCTGAAGAATCTCTTCTTCAAAATGCTGTTTAGCATATCGACGTAATATACCGAGCGCCCCAGAAAAAGTATACAGATTTGGTTAGGTCCAGCAATGTGAATTTTGCCTTAATCTACAGCTAATCAATCTCAAAATGTTCCTCGATAGTTAACTTGAACATAAATACCTTGTTTGTTGCTATTGGTGCTTTGAGAGCAGAAATATTAATCTTGAAAGTTCAAATTTGCGTCCACCTGCAAAAGAGAGCTTTGGCCTTTTGGCCTGAGCAAAGTTTTGAAGCACATCAAAATTGAAAATCTGGCAAACTGATTGTAATAAGATCTAACATTTTGCAAATTTGATAAAGGCTGTCGTTGATTTATTCGCTGTGCATCAAGAATTTGTTTAGGCAAAAGGACAAAGCTCTGGTTTGCAGAGGGATTTCTGCTATCAAAGCACTAATGCGAGCAAATGAGGTATCTACGTTTAAGTTAACTATCGAGAAACATTTTTAGAGTAATTAGCCATTAATTAAAGCTATATTTACATCGCTGGAGCCAACCAAATTGGTATGCTCCTTTGAGACACCCGGTACTAGCAATAGATTAAAATTCTTAGACGGCTGAATATCCACCATTTTTGGAAAATAAAACCAAAAACTTAGATGAAATATACATTATCATCATCATCCTCGTCATTCTCACTCTTTAGGACTTTATCTATCTCAGTTACAGGCTGTGGTTCGTTTTTCCATGATTGCTAATAAAAAACAGTGAGCGAAATGCAAATTTGCTCCCTGCTGGTTGACTAAACGATTTTCATATCATGTGGAAGAAAATGCAGTATGCACATGTTTTCTTTTTCCTTCGCTGATTTTTAGATATATCTTTTCATATTGTAGGTGCCAACTATGGGGCCAAAAGCAAACGAATTACTGGCAAAAGAAAACTTTGATGGGAAACTATGCTACGATAAATTAGGAAGGTTGCAGATTTCTCGACCGACGACTGGAAGCTCTGTTCTAAGACCGAGGTCCCAGCTCTTCCACAGCTCTTCTGCACAGTCACATGCCAACGACCTGCTTCCAATACTACAACGCCAAGTTGCAGCTGGTAAAACTGTGGCTGCAATAAAAGTTGATAATGGGCCTGATTGGAGCTTATCATCTCTTTCAAATCTGCTGCACTTCATGAGAATGTGGAGAGATTCAGAACTAGATGTTCTATTGTTAATGTCACATGCGGCTCGGTTTTCTGCCTACAACAACATTGAACATCTTTGGAGTCCTGTATCAAATATGCTTACAGGGTTGGTCCTACCAGCCATCCTTGAAGAAGACGAGAAAGCTCCATGTCATTTGAAAATCCCGACTGACGAAAGACAACAGAAAGAGGCCAAGCTGTTTGATAATACCATGGATCTCCTCTCAACCAACTATATGACTTATGACACCTTCTGTGTAAATCCAATACCAGTATATTGCCATGACATTCCAAGCCCATACAATGACCACGATAGTGTTTACAAAATCATGAGAGGAGCACTGCGTGATATACGAAGCACAGAGAACAACACCTTGCTGACAGAATTCAGGTTTTTGTTAAAGCATGTAGACAAAAAGGCAAATGAAGTCTGCTTTGCAAAATGCACAGAACCAACCTGCAACCATTGTTGTAATAGCCCGGTGGTGGCAAAAGAGTTTTGGGCCCTGTTGCAGGAAAATAACTTCAAGCTTCCCAATCCAGCTAGAAGTGCAAGCCATCCAGGACACTACCAATCCTTCTTTGAATCACTGGATTTACCAAAAGAAGTCCGGCCAACTGGAAATGATGGTCTTCCCAGTAGCAAATCCTTAGTGCCTGCCCTACTTGCCCTGCCTATGTCTTCTCATCCAAAACGGAGGAAAAGAGGCACATGTCAGTATTCCACCATGATTATAAGGGGATGCAAAGAAACACATCATCACACATTTGCAACTTCCCAAAAGATCATTTGAGCATTTGTGGACTGGAGTTCACGAGTAGGAAAAAGCTCCTTGCGCACAAGCAGCAAAGTAGACATGGACTGCGACAGAAGGGGGACCTTCGCAATCAAAATCTGTCTCCCATACCATTCCCGTAAAGCGAAAAGGTGTTATGCCGAGCATAAAAGAATACATGGTTTCTTCTCACAGAGTTGAGAAACAAGATTTCTCCTTGGATGAAAGCAGTGAAAATGTGAAAAATGCTGGAGATGATGATGATGATGATAAGGATGATGCCGTTTGCGTTATATGCAATGCTGAAGATTCAGGAGGGGATGGTGCAGCAGATGAGTGGATTCTATGCAGCCAATGCAAGAGCTGGTGCCATGAGTACTGCATAAAATATGTCTGGAGGATTGAAATTCCACCAAATGTCCTGGCAGATAATGATGCAGTGTGGCTGTGCAAGTTATGTTGTTCTTAAACTAGCTCAGTGCTTAACCGTTTATAACAATATTTGGAACTTTGTTGATGGCGTTTTTTCTGTTTTGTTCTATTTTTTTATACTGGGTTTTTTCAAAAATTGTAAGTTTTGAAAAAATATAAGGAAGCAATAAAATTTTGTTCTGTTGGTAAATGTAGAATTGATGAGGATTTATATGGAAGTATATTTGTTATATTGTACATGCTTAAAGATAAAAACATTGCGTTCAATCCCAAGGGGGCTCTTGGCCAGATTTTGGTTAATAGAGACGTGCCATCCAAGATTCAAAGACATGCCCCCTCTTAATGCCATTTTTTCAAAGACGTTTCCCTGATCTTACAAAAAATTTTCCGAAATGGCCTATTAGTACTTATTCCTCATCCTAAAATTGTGAAAATTGATACCCTTCCCATCACACACTGCACAATGATACAAAAGCAGTTTTAATACACACAGGAGTCAACGACATTGAATCATCACCCCCAGAGCAAGTAACTGATGAAATAAAATTTATGATTGAGCATTTCCAACAAGTCCTACCACTTACACAACTAATTCTGTCAGAAATAACACCAAGAATGGATGGACTTGACAGAGATGTTTTCCAAGTAAATCAAAACATTAGATCAATGATAGAACAGTATAGCGCAATCACCCTTGTCAAACATCACTCATTGTGAAAAATGGAAAACTTCAGAGATAATAAACATGTATCAGAATCTATTGGTGTACAGCGACTTGCTGGGAACTTAAAAGCTGGAATAAGATCAGCTTTTGGAATTCAAAACCAGTACAACAACAGATTTTTGCATCAGGGTACAAATCAGAGTTTTCAGTACAGCTCAAGAGAGTGGAATGGGGAAAGGGAAACACCCAGTGCAAGACATAACTATGAGCAAAGATATACACAGCATCAAGCAAGAAGTGTCTCACCTGAGATACCAAGACATGAAAATGTGAATGGATATCGCAGCAGTGATCACTTACACGAATCTAACACAATGAGTAACAAGGGGCAACAAGGAATGCAGAAAACTAGTTGGACAAATGTTGAAAGGAAACTAGATTTGTTAACATCTCTGTTGCTGAAGAACTTCCAGGACCAACAAAACGAAACTGTGGTGTGTGTGTGGTGTGTGTGTGTGTGTGTGTGTGTGTGTGTGTGTGTGTGTGTGTGTGTGTGTGTGTGTGTGTGTGTGTGTGTGTGTGTGCAGTTTTAAGCATTTCTGTAGATAGTATGTATCAAGACCAAGAATATAGAAAGTCACTTAAGATAACTGCATGGAATATTCAAGGCTTTAGGAGCCAGTCCTTAGGTGATAAAGTATCGAATTCAGACTTCATTTCGGAAATTTCTGACTCCGATATAGTTTCAGTGATTGAGACTCATGAAAATGAACACACAAATATGAATATTTTAGGCTTTCAAAAACTAATTTCACTAAAAAGGGAGAAGGTTAAACGGAAGTCTTCTGGAGGTATAGCAGTCTATATCAAACCTTTTCTCAAGAACATTGTTCATCCTCTCAAA
Source organism: Aurelia coerulea (assembly GCA_039566865.1). NCBI lineage: Eukaryota > Metazoa > Cnidaria > Scyphozoa > Semaeostomeae > Ulmaridae > Aurelia > Aurelia coerulea. The sequence continues at coordinate 11,595,269 of CM076951.1, read as the reverse complement.
AACAAATCATTTACAAACGACATTGCATGGTTTGTGGTAAAAGGAACACTTTTTTCCTCAGGAAAGGATATTTTCATAGGCACAGTTTATTTTAGTCCAGATGGATATGAAAGCAAAAATAACAAAGATTACATCACAAATCTTGAAAAAGAAGTGCGTTTTTATAAAAATAAAGGAGATGTTATAATACAAGGAGACTTTAATTCTAGGACTGGAAACTTACAAGAAACATTAGAGTACAGTAAATTTTTTGATAATGATCATATAACAGTAGTAGACACCAATCCTCAACAAGATGTGACATTGAGAATATCCAAAGACAACGTCGTTACGTCTAGAGGAAGGGAACTAATAGACATGTGTACAGCAAATGACCTTTACATAACTAATGGAAGGAAACTTGGTGATACCATGGGAAATTACACTTGTTTTCAATGGAATGGATGCAGTGTGGTAGACTATTTGATTGCTTCTGGGAAAATACTAAATATGATAAATTATGTACAGATACAGCCATTAAAACCATGGCTTTCAGACCACTGTGCACTGACATACTCTATTCAGTTGGGTAAATCAGTTAGTAATAAGACCACCAAAAGAAGCCTTCAGAAAATGCCACCAAGGTTTGTTTGGAATGAACAAGCACGTACATTGTTTAAGGATAAACTAATTGAAACAACAGTAGAAAATAGTATTGAGGCTGTAAATTTACAGATAATTAAATCAGAATCAAGGTCATCATGCAATGATGCAGTAGAAACTCTTACAAACTTGATTAACTCCTTGTGTATTAGTTCAAGAATTAAAACTAAGAAAAGTTACAAAGCCCCAGATGCAAAGCATAAAAGTTGGTTTGACAGAGAATGCAAGGAAATGAAAAGTCGACTGTCAAAATTAGGTAAAGATATCTCTCGTGAACCCAAAGATTCCGCTTCAAGAGCAGAGCTGTATGCAAAGAAAAAAAAGTTTAAAACCTTAATCCAAAACAAGAAACTTGCCTTTAAGGATAACATAATAAGAGATATGAGAGAATCAGAAAGGGACCCAAAACAATTTTGGAAGCTGCTAGAACAATTAAAAAGTGAATGTGCTGTTAAAACAGACTTTGTTTCCTCTATAGAACCTGAAAGGTGGATAGAGATGTTTCAGGGTCTTCTTTATGACCCTAATAATCACACTGATTGCAATATAAAACGGGATGAACTACAAAAAATTCCATATATAGAGATATCCATCGAAGAGATAAAAAACTCGTTAAAAAAGCTAAAAGGAGGTAAATCTCCTGGACTTGATGGGATACTTAATGAAGCGATTGTATGTTTGGCGGATAGATACCCTCACCTTTTTAAAAATCCTTTCAACAAATTAGTAGATATTGGCATCTTTCCTTCAACATGGACAAACAGTGTTATCATACCTTTACATAAAAAAGGCTCCAAGTCTGATGAGAAAAATTACAGGGGCATAGCTCTACTGTCTTGCATAGGAAAATTCTTCAATGTAATCATTAACGAGAGAATTAGTGATTTTGCTCTGTCAAATAACATAATCCAACCAGAGCAATTAGGTTTCATGAAAGGAAATAGAACGAGCGATAATTTGATGATACTACACTCCATAGTGACTTTGAAAAAGCATATGATAAGATTCCTAGAAGTATATTGATAGAAAAACTGCGGAAATTGGGCCTAAACAAAAATGTTGTAAATGTCATAGAAGACATGTATAGATATGATAAGTCTTGTATTCGTATTGGTGACAAAAAATCTGAATTTTTTGAAGTAAATAATGGGGTAAAGCAAGGGTGCATTCTAAGCCCTATTTTGTTCAACATGTTTCTTAGCGATCTAGCCAGTATATTTAGACGCCAAGAGAATGCGCCAGCCAAACTAGATAAATCAGTCATTGGATCACTTTTCTGGGCTGATGATATTGTTATTATGTCTGAATCTAGAGAAGGCTTACAAAACTCCTTAGACGAACTTCATAAGTACTGTATAGCGAACAAAGTGAAAGTGAATGTGGATAAAACAAAATGCATGGTTTTCAACAAGGGAGGGAAAATGTTGAAAGGTAATAGTTTTTATTTCAACAAACAAGAAATAGACATTGTACGAACGTTTAGCTATCTTGGCTTTCTTCTGACACCATCTCTAAGCATCAAAGAATTATTGATGGATCTTTATAAACGTGGTCTGAGAGCTTATTTTAAATTACGAAATTCATTGGGAGACGTATTTAATAAAGATATCAAACTAACACTAAAACTTTTCGACTGTTTGGTAAAGCCAGTTCTATTGTATGTAGCTGACTTTTGGGGATGTTTAAAACTCGGTTTTAAAGAGACAAATCCAATCGAAAAATTGAACATAAAATTATGTAAGGATTTGCTACGAGTAAAGAGAAGGACTTCAAATGTGGGATGTAGATGTGAACTTGGTAGACAACAACTTTTTATAATTGGATTTAAAGCAACTATTAAAAACTGGTTGCGACTTGAATTTGATGCGAGCAACCCAATTTTAAAACATACGTACGAATATATCAAAAATAACGATTTGGTGTCGTTCTGGACATCACTGTTAAGGGATATCTTGAAAAAACATGGACTAGGAGACCTTTGGTATATGAGGGATACGGATAACAATACCTCATCCAGGAATAAACTGACAGCAATCATATACCAGCGAATCATTGATTATAACAATCAAAAAACTTTGGCAACTTTACAAAGTCAACCTAAAATGCGATCATACTGCCTTTTTAAAAACACTATCGGCATGGAAAAATATTTATCGGAAATTAAGGACATTAAGAAAAGAGTAGCGATAACAAAATTGAGACTATCTGACCACAAACTAGAAATAGAAATTGGGAGATATCATAGACCAAAACGGAAACCAGAAGAACGATTATGTCACGTCTGTAACGTCACTGAAGATGAGATGCATTGTTTGATGAGTTGCAAACTGAATCGAGATTTAAGAATTCGATTCTTCCAGGAGATTACCGAACGATGTCCCTCGTTTCAACATATGGATGTTAAAAATAGATTCATCTTCATTATGAAAACACCAAAACTTATTGGTAACCAATCCACCTATGATTTTATGGACCAATGTTTATCAAACACCTACGAAAATAAAGACAAGGCAAAAGACCTTACCTAAAGTTTTTATCAGCCATTTGATAACCATTTACGTTCCGTTCATAACTATGTATAACGTTGTTGATTATTGTTCTGATTGATTATCACTCGCTTACCTACTGTATATAATATCGTATGAGCTAATTTGTTAGTTATTGTTTTGCTAATGCATTTATTGTTCTTGTTGTTGTTGTTTTAATTCATTCAATAGCTGTTAAAGTGTACATGTATTAACTTGTACTAGGCTATTGTTTGAAAATGAAATCTTGAAATCTTGAAATCTTGAAATCTCATCCCCAACCCAAAATATACACCCCCCCGGGCATGAAGTGTAAAAGTGATGAATCTTGAAAATGAGATTTTCAAATGAAGGGTTTGGGTTCTCCCCCAACCTCGTTCCTACGCCCCAAACGGTCTTCTCGCATCTCGCAATCTCAACCGTCGAATGGCCGTTGTATCAAGGTTGGTTCTCCCCCTGTTTTGCTGTTGTTGTTATTGTTCTCTATTTGACGTGCTTTTAAGTCTGCGATATGTTACATGAACAGCTACCCTACGTACATCTTGAGTTTATGTTGAGTGGATCACTATACTGGCAAACTAAATAAAATCTGTGAGTATGAAAGACTTCTGATTCAGCCATAAAGCTCAGTAATGGCCTTGGTTTGACCTGATCTTAGGTCTGGAACAATGCAAGGTCATTGAAGAGACGATTTTAGGCCATTCTGGGAAATTTGCAAAACGTGAAGATGAATTATTTTTTAGGTTCAATTCCGTCACGCTTAACGGATTCTGACTGAACCCCCTCCCCCCCTAACGGCCAAATTCCGCTATCCGTGACGAAATGGATTTTTGGACGGCCCCTTAGTTGGTACAATTTCAGTTCATTTCATTTTGTAATATTTATACAGGGTAAGTATTCAGGTGCGCCAAAATAAACTATGCACGTTTGGCAGGCCACGATAAATCGTACACAAGACCGATTTTGAAGATTTATGACTTGATCTTTAGCAGAAGGCCTGAATTAGATTCTAGGATTTTTTGTAAATTTTTCTGTCTTCAGTTTTTAGAGCTACAAGCGAGTTCCTTAAAATTTTTGTTTTCGAAAACACTGAAAACGATCAAAAAACGTCGATCAAGCTTTCTAAAGAATCGACATGAATGGACAAAGAGAAAACTTTTTCGTGGTGATTTGGGATTTAGAAATCGACTAATTGTAAGCTGCTGTACGAGAGTTTGTACTATCTTGTGAGAAATGTAATAATATTTTCAAGAATATAAAGAAATGTCTTTTCTTTTGTAATGTCATTGAATGTATGCTTTGCTGCAGGCTGTGTTCCTGTATCAAGGGGGTTAAAAGACAAGCGAGGAAGAGTCATGGGGCCAGAAAACATGGAGTTTTGTTACATTTTTGATTTGTAACGGCTTTCGGGGCGGCACTTTATTGAAACTATTACAGAAGTTCGCAACAAGCCCATCTTTGAAATAACACTCATGCAGAAGTTTACAATGATCAATTTCCAAATCCCCAAATCACGCTGAAAACATTTTCTCTTTGTCCATTCATGATGAGTCTTTAGAAAATTTGATCAACGTTTTTTGATCGTTTTCAGTGTTTTCGACAACGAAAATTTTAAGAAACTCGCCTGTAGCTCTAAAAATTGAAAATGGAAAAATTTGCAAAAAATCTTAGAATCTAATTCAGGCTTTCTGCTAAAGATTAAGTGATATATCTTCAAAATCGGTCCAGTGTACGATTTATCGTGGCCTGCCAAAAGTGCATAGTTTATTTTGGCGCACCCGGTATAATACAAAGATTGATTTACAAACTGCCCAGTTAAAAGAGAGAAAAAAGCAACTTACAATATCAAGATAGAAACTAATATATAAGTCTAAATAAGGAGAGCCAAGAGAAACGCGTGTTTGGGGCAAAATTGTTCATCACAAGAAAACAACATGTTACACTAACAATACAATACACGATACTGATACACTACTTATATATAGAAATAAGATATATTTAGGTAGCATGTAATTCTACATTATGTAAATATTCCTCCAAATCCCAAAGGGAAAATTAGTCAGTGAGTTCTTTGAGGTGTTTAGACATCTGTGTTTAGACATCTGTGTGAAAATCATATATATGGTCAGGGATACCATCTGGACTAGCGGGTAAATACAGGAATTGCTCCGACCCGAAAATTTTCGTTTTTATTGCGACGCCAAAGTTTTCGTTGACGAGATGAACAGACGACTGGGACTTATCGTTTCATTCATGCTCTCTTTTGAATTCAGCTGAATTTGCCCTCCTTCGCACAAGTTTTACGAGAAACAAACATGCACGACACTTAGACTCCCAAGGTCTTGGTATTTGTTACTGATCTTTTTCATTGTGGCTGTTATTTTGTATTTCTTATTTTGTGAGTTTCCTTGTTGAGAGAAATGAAAAAAAGGGAAAATATGATATGGGTTGTCTTGAACGAGCAAAAATTTCTCAAAATTATTTTTGCTCGTCTTAAACATAGGTCCTAAAGTTTCTCAACTTCACATTGAATGAGAATGTTTTTGCCCTTGGTTAGCTTTTAAAGCTAAGACTGGACACGCAATACTCAACACCGCTCTGTGACTCAGGCCTACGGCTGGAGAGTTTTAAAACCCTTCCACGGCATTAAGCAGAGAAAGAACTCGTAAATTTCTGCTTTCTCGATATTACAAGCTCTTCAGACAATGTTTCAAGTTGAAATCCGCGAAGTCCGCGGAATTCATTTTCCCCTTATGCCAAAATGAATTCCGCGGATTTTGTATTCGGCGGATTTTTTTGTACATCCGCGGCATCCGCAAAATCCGCGGGATCCGCGGAATTCACCTGGCCCAAGTGAATGTCTGCTCGTACACTGGTGTATTGAGTGACTCATACTTCGTTCTCAGTCTTGCTGTGGAAAATAAGACTTCCCACTCGGGCCTCTTGTGATTTCGAAGATGCAAATCATGAATGAATTTGGAGACATTTAGCCACATCATATCATATGTTACAGGGAGAGGCAGAGGCTTCTTTGCAACATTCAGATTGCACAAGTTACACATATTTTCCTAGCAAATGTTAAATCTTGCCAAGTTGCTGGATCCTTGTCACCAATACGTTGGTACAGGTACTGAACTGAGGCCAGAAGGACTTGACTTGGTGATTCAGACCTACAATTCAAAACGATGGGTTCGACTTATTTTTATTAGATAGAACACACAAAATGGTAGAAGTATTCTATCAGTTTGCAGAGTTATTGTATAAATTGCAAAACATGTTATTTCATTTTAAAAACACATGCTAGTCACCTTATCTCCTGGCTTTGTAGCACTACAATCAAGCTGTCCAACAATTGTGCTGTGCTGTCCATAGTTAGGGGGACATTATTATTGATAACAGGAAGGGGGTGGAAGCAATTTGGAAATTCATTTGATACATATTAAACCCCTGCATTCTAACCATGTATAGTTTCAGATCACATCTAATTTTCGCTAAAAAATTTCAGATCCCAAACAGCAAACATTTTGAATGACTAGCAATGCTAGCAAAGAAACATAGAAAGGATGTGATGGCAGAATAAACCAATGTATACATTTCATCAAATATCCCTGAAATAAATATGGTGAGACACAGAAATGAAATGTTTATGGAAAAGTCAAAGTTTTTGCATTTTTATTTTGAGACATATTTCCAGCATAAATTCCTCTCAAATTTTAGACCCTTTTGCATCCATCCCTGCCCCCATAATAATTATGATTTTGAAACTTTATTGGAAGTAGTCCATTATGTAGCAGTCTTTCTGCTGAGAACTTGCATTTTTATACCGGGTGTCCCAGAATAATGTATTATTGTTTGATTGCTTATATGTCCATAACCGATTGACCGATTTTCAAAAACTTTGTTTTATCTGATTGCCGAAAGGCTAAATTGTATTCGATGATGTTAGTTGTGGTTTAGGCCGATGTCTTCATGTTCAATAGAAGATCGATAAACCTGCTCAAATTCCAGCCTTCCATGGCATGAAAAAGAAGCGGCCTACTTTCCCAGTCAATATTTTAGATATGATGCAAAAGGCCTGAACTTATATTTCGTTCAAAGAATACATATCGCTCAGAGAATACGAATTCAGTCATACTGACTTCAGAGAATACGAATAGGAGTTCAGCCTTTTGTATCACATCGAATATGTTGACTGGAAAAATAGGCCGTTTCTTTCTCATGCCATCTAAGGCTTGAATTTGATCACGTTTATCGATCTTCATTACGACATGAAAACACCGTGCTAAAACCACAACCAATGTCTTAAAATACAATTTAGCCTTTAGGCAATCAAATAAAACAAAGCTTTTGAAAATCGGTTCATTGGTTATGGACATGTAAGCAATCAAACAATAATACATCATTTTGGGACACCCGGTATGTTTCCTCCCTCCTATCAACAAATGAGGACAAGAGAAGTCATATCTTTGTCTTTGGTCCTTGGATCGAAACAACTGGTATACAACTCCAAAACAAAAGGTGTGGTTTATTGTAAATTGAGCACTAAATTTACAACAGTGAAGTAAAAACCGGACCTTGGGGTTCTAGGACCAAGAAAGGATATTAATCATATATGGTTCTGTAACCCAACTCGAAAGAGCCTTTTCAAGTCTATTTTTCAGTCATGCCCCAAAAGGTTATGCTACATTTCTAAAATAAAGACCTTTTTCTGAGACCGCTGATGTTGTGGTTGTGATTCAAGTACTTGATGGTCCTTTGTGCTTAGAGCAGTGACTGAGACCTTAGCATTCTCACGTAAATAAATCAATGAATTTTGCACGTTTGTATGAAAATCTTGGCGAAGTACGAACTAACACCAATCCGCTTGTTTTTTTATAAATATATTTCCTTCACATTCTCAGGAGAAAATTCCACTTAACTATTGTTATAATAATAGTAATAATATATCAAATAAGGGAATACCAGGCTTCAGCCTATAAAACCCTATAAGTTGTATTTGTGTTCGCAGTGGAAGCTATCATAACGTTTTTTTCAAAATGTAATACTGTCGTACATACAGTTGACAATATCTTCGGATAACTCAACTCATTCCACTATTTTATTATTCTTTTTGAAAAGAATTTTGTTGAGGATGCTGATAAGTGAATTTTGTCGAAAACAACATTCAGACAATATAAAATATCCAATTCAAATCGAAGTTGCACACCAAAGTGAACAAAAGGCCTAAGAATGAGATTTCATTTGCTAACAAACAATGCTGGGCATATTGGCAAAACCGGACATTAGGACCCTGAGCCTGAGACACATGACTCTTAACACCTGTAAGTACTGATTTTCAAGATTTTTGAAAAGACCATTTAACATTGAGGGGTCCACTCTGCATCAAGGCTATCTATCTTTCTATCTATCTATCGACACTGTACAGAACCCAACAATAGGTATTACTGACATGCTACTATACTTCTGCTACCCTTCATTTGCGACCTAGGGGTGAACACTTGTGATTAAAGCTGAATAAACGAATTCACTAAATAATTGATTCCTTCAGCCACAGTAACAAGCAGATAAATCACGTTTCCTCTCCATATTTGTTCTTGTAATGCATCCTCCATGTCCTTACAAATATAAACTGGGGTTACTGGGGGTAAAGTTGCAAAACACACAATAGAATTTCATGGAAATTTAAAACTCAGACCAATAATGGCATCATTCCACTATACCTGTCATCATTCCACCGCAAAGAAAAAAAATCATTTGCAGAACCAGTATACAACGCTACCATTTCCGGGGAATTTCGGGCCCGTTTCTTTGTGTTCAAAATTAAAAAGCTCTTACTTGTATAGTGGTGACCATTTGTCTATATGTCCACCTCCGCTGACAAAATGCAAAAGACCACGTGCCCATTTCCTCAAAACTGAGTGTCTCCGGTGTCCTTGTTGCAGATCGCTACTGTAACGGCTTCAGTTTCATCTTCAGCATCGATTTGTGGTGCATTTGCTGTTACGCTGCTTGCCATCTCCAAAACTGGTGTAATACCTAGCGTAAAGAAAAACTTGTATATGGTGTGGGCTGTGGGCAGTATTTCATTTGTGGAGTCATGGAATTGAAATAACCAAGCTGTGGATGGGTCTTTCAAGGTCACCTTTCGTCCATCAAAACTTGATTCAAAATTGCTATTGTTTCCAACCCTAAACCCCCGGGGGTTCTTCCGTAGTAAAGGTACCTGGGGATGTGCCGCGAGCAAGGGGAGGCAATTGATATACTTTTTCGGACATCCAGTCAAGCCAAGGGTATACGTTTTTTTTATAAGAAACTACCCATAAGAAATTCAACTCTCGGAGAGCTAAGGAAAGCAATTTCGTAATTCGTACTTCAATAATTCGTAATTCGTAATTCAATTCTTACTTTCCTGGAGTAACTTGCTATGATGGGTATAAATTCTCTATGCAAATTAAGGAAATCATTCTGCCTATTTTGTGTTCATTGTAGCCACGTATACGATACAAAATATATCTAAAAGGGCATTTCCCTTATTTGGCGAGAGTTTCAACGGCGTGATTACAAAGAATTACCAAGACCCCTCACTCCTACAGTGCTGCATCTAAAGGGACATAGATCATGTAACCATAACCATGCATTGAAGCGGGCACATAAGCTTATGAGCCAGGGATGGGTCAGGGTCGACAGCTCCCCTAGATGTGGTCTTCCTGTATGCTTATGAGCGGCTTAATTAAAAGTACCTTGCGATTGTGGTAGAGCTATGGCTTTAGATTCGTTGTTTGGTAACTTGTCTATTTTTCTGTTCACCTGCTCCACAATCTCAGTTGCCTCTTCCTGATCGATATCATCTGCAGCAAGAAGTAAGTTTTAATGAAAGAAAGAGATAAATTTGTAATATGTTGAGCCTAAATTTTGCAGAATCTATCTGAAACTCTTACGGCTTAGCTTGTGTTCACTTTCCTTCTCAAGTGGTCTGGAACACAGGCTATTATGGATGCGAATTGGTTGCAAATGACTAAACAAAGTACTTTGTAATCAAAAATGATTCCTAAAAAATTGGTAACTCCTCAGGTATAACAGTAATGAGAGAGTAATTAGTAGGTAATTAGAAGGGTATTTAGTAGAGGTGGGTAGAGTGGGTAGAAATTTCTGACGGGATTTGGTTAGCAGGGGGGCTGAATCAACGAGTGTGGGTAGGAAACTCGAGCTCTATATCCAGCACCCTTTCTGCAGTAACCTGTGAAACATATCACTCCTTTCAAACCCAATGAGATCAATATTTGTGAACCCTCGTGATGCCAAAGATATGTGGCATGCAGGGCTTAGCAAAAGTTAATTAGCTGAGGCAAGGGGAGGGCAGTTGAGAATTTTCACCAAAGTATAATTGGTGGATGGAATGGCAAGAAACTGCGTTCTCTTACGAAAGTGTGCAGCACCTGTGAAAATCTACGTTTTTAATAAATATTGCCCTCCCCCAGATATCAAAAGTGCTTTGCTTTAGCGCATATATCCTGGGTACCAGAATCTTCAAAAAATTATTTTTTAGAGAGTTTGGCAGCTTATGTAGCTGACAACAATCTATTCTATTATCCACAACAAACGATTACGATTGATGTGCACAATTGTGTCAACGGCTGTTTGGCGAAGCGGTAGTTTCCGACTCCTCAGACGCACACAACCCGAGTTTGAATCCCCATGAGGTATACTTTCTATTTTATATTTTTTTCTTCACGTCCCTGCTTGTTCTGCTAGTGCAATCTGGTATGAACATCATATTCTGAGCTCGCCATAATGCAAGTAACGGGCCTAAACAAAAACTAACCCTATGTTTAGGCTAAGAGCAAAGAGGCATCGCACCACTTGGACAGACGGGTATTGTCTCATGACACAAGCACTCTACAGCATTAAACTGTGTCGAGCTGTGTGCTGTTGTTTCCCTGCTTACCCATACCCTGATAACAACGAGTGAAGATTGCCGCAAATTTATTTTCCTTGTTATTCCTTGTTAGAAATCTAGCCTAGCAGTAATTCAAAACCTAACTGTAATACGCATGCGCATCTACCGCATGAAGCTGATCGCTCTGTGAACAAACCATTTACGCTTTTGTTCTACACAATAGAATCGAGACCTCGTCTCCCCAACAATATCCACCAATGATGTTTGGTTTGGCTGCTACTCTTTAAGCCAAGTGCATCTGGATCGGGTCTCAGAATAGAGAAAAAGAAAATGGTCAAGGCAACTCAGAACCTCGCTGCTTCAGTGTATGATGTGTTCTAGAAGATTCTCCTTTGGGTTTCACAAATTTCCATGGTGAAAACAATTGTTCTAGTTATACATCCCTAATGAAATATGTGACAACTAAAATAGCACGTGAGACAGACAGAAGGCATGGGCTTCAAATGCGCACATTGATATCTGACAGCTGGCCCCATGCATATTCTGCACAATGTTTCCAGGTATCGGAATACATGATCAGCCAAGCCCAGAACCTAAAGGGCAGCTAAGGATCCCGACAATGCCTGCAAAGTCCACGAGGAATGGTATTAGTGAGGAGCTGTGTCGTAAAAAGGTAGCTTTTATGAGGATGATGAAATATGCAGAATGTGTCCTGCGTCCAGGAAATGAGGATCACAAAGTTTCTTAACTTCAAACTTGCGAACTATCGTCTCTGTTCATCTGCAATTTATGCCAAGTGAAGAAGGAAACTACTGAGAACCGAAATTCACCAAAACAGGAAGCATCTAAGAAACATTCAAGAAAAGCTCAAAACTTCAAGAGAACAGCTATACTCTATTTTAATGATTACATGTTTCCAACTAGTTCCGAATATTTGCAAATAGTTAGTGTCTTCTTATTTTCTATTTTATTTGTTTTCTATTTTTGCACGTGGCTTATTGTTATCACTATCAATGTGCCTGCCAAAATTTCCTTGTACTTCGCATATGCTAACTATTAAGTCGAATTGTCTCCCTTTCACCTATCTGCGTTGTTATTGAAGAAAGGCCTGAGATTTTTACAAGCAGAAATGTAAAAGGAGAGGAGACCTTAAAGAAATCAAGTGCAACAAGTAGAGTATAATGGTACAACGCATGAGCTCTGAGGCAAACTGCCTGAAGAAATTTGAGCCGATCGATGCATGTGATTCCAAAGACTTTTTAGATTTTGAAGAGATCTTTATCAACAGCATCAAACTGTCCAAATTTCTATGAAATACGCAAAGGTTCATGAGATGGTTCTTTTGGGTGACAGAGGAACATCTTGCTTCGAAAATGAATCAAAACTCAAAAGTAAGATTATTGAAGAAAACAACAAAGAGGTAAATGAATTGAATAAAAAATGTCCGACCATCTCCCACCAGCTTAGCAATGAGATCTTAACAGTGAAAACAAAAATTTCCTTAAAATACCTATTTAAATTTCTCCACTTAGAAGTGACCTGTAGCTCATTGCTAGCCTCGTCTAATACCCCGGAAAGGGCCAGGTCCATAACGCGGAACCCGCGGAATCCGCGGAACTCGCGGAATTTTTGTTCCGCGAAGTTGAGTTCCGCGTTTTGTTCTCGCAGTATGGGGCCGAAAACCAAAACGCGGAACTGGCGGAATTTTTCTTCCGCGAAGCTAAGTTCCGCGTTTTGTCCTGGCAGTATGGGGCCGAAAACCAAAACGCGGAACTCGCGGAATTTCATCTAAAAGGCCTATTCTTCCTCCCCTTGCCTACAAAGAATTTTACCTGCGCTATATCAATTTTAATGGATTTTTTTTAGTGGACTTCCTGACCCCAATCCCCTCGACTAGGATTGTCGAGAGTATTGGATTATGTCCAGCAAAAGCTAGTCCTACGAAATATTGTCAAGTGGATTGTGGTCAGGAAGTGGGGGAATGGACAAGAATAGCATTTTTAACATTTCGCGTGCGTATGCTCACAATGTACATTTCTTTGCCTCGTGTGACACGCGATCCTTATCCTCGAAGCTCTCCCACAGCTCCAGGTGATCAAAGTATCGAGTATCGAGTCCAAGACCAAAGCAATACGGCATTTGCAAATGACAACAAATGGCCTACCTACAAATCTCCTATCGCTTGGAGCCAAAGTGGAAAATTTCATCTCAATTTATATGCCTTCAATCCTGTGAGAAAGTCAGCTTGTTTCGATTTCAATTTGCCAGAAGAGAGTTGAATTATTGAATTCACCTGTATGTTTTTGAGATTTGCAATGGATTTTGCAGAAAGAGGGAAATTAAATGGACCATTTTTGACTCATTTTCGAAGCAGATTTGGCTGACGGCGAAGTAACATACGTGAAAGTAGCTGCTTAAGAAAATGCTACAAATCTCTTGGCATGGGAAGAACAGTCGATTAAAAGTTGATTAAAAGTGATAAAATGCAAGTAAACTTCTTTGGAGGCAAGTGGAGGAAGAGCAGGCCTTATAGATGAAATTCCGCGAGTTCCGCGTTTTGGTTTTCGGCCCCATACTGCGAGAACAAAACGCGGAACTCAACTTCGCGGAACAAAAATTCCGCGAGTTCCGCGGATTCCGCGGGTTCCGCGGGTTCCGCGTTATGGACCTGGCCCCCCGGAAAGTTTTACTTCATGAGGTAGGGATGAGAACGATTTAAGATGAAAAGGTGAAAATAGTTTTTGGTCAAATGGTGTTTTTGCCGTAGAGCTACACTTTCACCCTTTGTCTCTCAGATAAACCCATCGCAAAACTTGGAAGAATATTTGATTGGCGCAAAGATGATTTGAAGAAGGTAGTCATTATTGAATTGGGCAAAGGATTTTCCCAAAGAACAGTCTCTTCTTGACCAGAGACTGAAACATGGATTGGAGTCATAAAGACTCCCAAGAAACTATCTGATGAACCAAATGAATGATCATCTTCCATCTCAGCAGAAAGTTGATGTCGCTTTATGTGAGACCCAGACCCGTCAAGTCCTGCCTTGGCTGATAATGTTATGAGAGAGTGACTTGGCAAATCATCCAATGAAGGAATTCCATATTTTACGAAGAGATTTCTACACATCTGGTATTGCCTCTGAGATAAATTGGCCACATGGATCAGCGACGTCAACTCGGGTACAGGAATTTTGCACTGCAAGTTTAAACTTTCTAAGAATGCTGACATGTTCCAATGATGAGATCGGAAGACCTCTTGGACTATTTTTTGCAGCACTATTTCCTTCTCAATGCCATTTTCATGGACCATCAAAGCGACGGTACTCAGTCCACCCTTCAAAATCCTGCTTTCAACTTTCTGACATGGCGCATCTCCAACAGTTCAAAACTGGCTGACTATGCGATGGTGCCCGAGAACGCTTTAGATTATCATCACACTGAAAAGTCCTCTTTTTCTCCCCCCCCCCGTCCTCACTTTTTTTTCGCACTTCATAAACTGCTCTTAACGTGCTTTGAATTTTGAAAGCGTCCAGTGTCAAACAATACGTATCTTTAAGGTCTTCAGCTAACTTTTAAAACTTTTCTCCAACTGAAATATTCATGTTACATAAATCTCCGTTTTCAATGATAAAATTAAGCAGCTCCAAATTAGGTATTTCGATAGACATGTTACATGAATCACAGAACACGGCAACTGCAAAGTTATTCCAGAAAATTTCAAATTTACTTCAAAGGTTAAAGAAATTGGCAAGAACATAAGAACATTTTTCAACAATTCGAATTTTTTGGAAGTAGTCGATTTCAATAAAACCGTCCAATGTTCAGAGTTTATAACAACTTTTCAGTCGACACCTACCTTGAAGTCTGAATTTATAGTTTTAACTAGGACAATGCTGAAATATCTTTATTTGAAACCTGAGAGTCAGTGCCATTGAACTTTGAGAACCAATCATAAAAATATTGCTTTAAGAGGTGGTTGTCCATGTACCAGCAGCAGGCAAATAAGGTATAGTTTTACGAAGTTTGTCCTTGTTTTGAAACGATACGTGAAGGCCGATTAGATAATACAGGAAAACTGTGAAACATTGGTTTTGTGTAAAATTCAGATATTGCACATACATCTTTTTATGTAGCCTGTAGATACGGATTTTTGGTAGATATTTTCATAAAATTGTCAGAAAAAAACTAAAGCGAATTGAAACGAACCCAAAGACATTGCAGTTTATTTATTTATTGATGATGAACACTTGAAATCACTAGAATTTTTTGTTTCTACTATTGAGTCGCCGGTTTCCATGGAAATTCTAAAAAACTGCTAGATATTATATATGTGTCCTGCTACCCATGCTTTGTATATATTTTCCGGGAGCAAGCTACATCTGGGATATAGGTAGATGCTGGTCTTTCATATAAAACAAAATTCGTAAAAATCGGATCATTTCAAGTGGAGTTATGACATTTTGAAGTTAAGCTAAAAACAACAATTTTTGCCAGAAGCACCAGCAAACAACAAGAAATCATTTCACCAAACTTAAAATTAAAGGGGCCCTTTAGCCATGTACGAAGAACGCTGGTACAGAACAAAGTTCAAAACAGCTTGGGGAAATTGCTTCCAAATAACGATTGCAGACAGGAAAGAGCACATGGTGACCTTCAGATGGGAACAATGAGCTTCTTCGAAGCTGCAGCAATTCCGATACTTACATGTTTCATATTTCTATTTTCTACTGGGGGTAGCCCTTCAGCACACAAGAGCTAAGAGGTCCGTTGTCCGACCTTCATACAACTTGTTCCAGCGGATTAATGCTTGCGCAGCGGCACCGAGTCAACTCTAATATTTGCCCCAATAAAGTAAAATTTCCAAACAGACATTCGTCAACCCCATCAAGCCATTGATTAAGGCCTGACGTCAACAGTCCAAGTGTCAGGTTTCCAAAGCAGTTAAAGCATCTGCATCTGCGATCTGCAACTAGATCTTTTACCTATTCTAAAAAGATCTGAATCAACGATATTTTTATAGATTTTCTAGAATTTTGGAATTTGCACAAAAATGATAGAAGTTCTAAACCAACTCAACCTTGAAAATAGCAAGTATGTACGTGGTCGAACACGGCGATCTGTAACCTCTGCGATGGCACATGAAAGCAATTTAGCTAGTACCATTGACGCTGTGAGGCGCAGCAACAATACAATGGTTGGTAACTGATTGAATTCTTGACATTTTCAGCTGGTTCTCAGAATGCGTTCTTGGTTCGTGAGTCAAATTGGACATTAATCGAAACTGCGTCACAACGTTTCTTCTAGGATTTTCGTTGATCATATGACATCGAAAATATTTAGTGCAAATGGTTTGTTTTCCTGGTGCTCTGCCAAAAAAAGTCTCAGCAAATGCAGTGATCTGATGGTGCGGAGGCGCAGCAACAATACAGTAAGGCCCTGCATTTAAGAAACCACCTAAAAGAAACTTTTAGGCTACCGACAAATGATTAACTCCCCTGCTTATAAGAAACTCTTTAGGCTCATACCCAAAATGAAGTTTCTTGTATTTTGATCAACATTGAGTCCTGGTCTGACAGTCTAAGGAGCATTCCACTGCATTCAGGGCTCATAATTGCTATTGCTACAAAGATGTCTTTGGTTTTACAGATTTTTACCTAAATTTTAATTGATGTTCTTGGCAATCATTGATAATATACAAATATGGCTCATCTATCTATTAATAACACTTTTCTGCTGTAACCTGTTTTTTCCAAGGCTTTCCAGAAAACAAATTAGAATTAAGAAACTTTCAGCCTAAAGATGAAAAGTATCGTAGATATAAGAAACCTTTTAGGCTAAGGTGTGAAAAATGGTTTCCTAAATGCGGGGCCTTACTGTACAGCAGTTGGCAACTAATTGCATTCTTGGCATTCTTAGCTGGTTCGCGGAATGCGTTCTTGGTTCGTGAGTTAGTTACTGAGTGCGTTACACAACTCCACTCCTACATGTACTCGTTTTACTTCGTACATGAAAATGACTGTGACAGAACCAGTGGTCCAATTTGAACAATTTTTGCTTTGTGTTGACCCCTGGCATTCCCACTTTATGGAAAATGTGAAATACTGAAAGTTTTTGAAAATTCATTTTTTCCTATTTATTCCATAATTTCTCTTATCTGGATCACTGTGCTGTGAACAAACGTGCCCAAGGCAAAATGTTGAAACTCGAATTTTGAAAGGGAGTCTAGAGTCAATTGCTGCGATTGTGCACAGGCGGGGTCCCACTTTATGGAAAATGTGAAATACTGAAAGTTTTTGAAAATTCATTTTTTCCTATTTATTCCATAATTTCTCTTATCTGGATCACTGTGCTGTGAACAAACGTGCCCAAGGCGAAATGTTGAAACTCGAATTTTGAAAGGGAGTCTAGAGTCAATTGCTGCGATTGTGCACAGGCGGGGAGTAGAAAAAGAGGTTCTTCTAACAAAGCTCGTACTAGAGGCTCTCAGATCCTATGATTGGGATATCTCAGAATTTTTTAGCAGCCTGAATGTGTCTAGTCCTATACCAATAAATGACAGTATTGTAGAAGTTTTTGTAACAAGGTTTCTGATTGGCTGATCTGCTTCCAGTGTTACGGAACGTAACATTATTATGATTGGCTAGAGATTGGACTACCAATGATGAAATTGCTCTTCATCCAATCAGCGACGGGCAGTAGGGGAATCGCCATTATTTTTCAACCGTCAAATATCCAGACAAAATGGCCGCCGCACCGATCACGCATGACAGGAAAGAAATGATATGGAAAACGAAGAGAGTCAGTGATGAAAATAATTTGATACCGACTGGTTATGACAGACATGGTTCCTGCTTCCTTTGAAATTGTTTCCAGATTATAAATGATCGCCAAATTCTCGTCACAATAGTTTGGCTTAGATAAGCTCTTTGCCTTTTATTGGTTAAATTAAATTTAGGCCAACATCTGGCTGTGTTCATTTTGACGAGACAAGCAGAAAAACAACTTCAGCAATAGCAAAGGTGAGCCAAATTTGATTGTGATTTAATAAAACAAATTGAGTTTAGTTTGAATTAGTGAGATTATGGTCTTTAACCCTAATCCATATGGGCTTTTTTCGAGCTACCATTTATGGGGGGGGTGCTTTCCACCCCCCCTCTGAAAACTGCCTTAGACGCATCCGAATTCAATACAACTTGGCACAGTTATAGAACAGGTAATTTGCAGCTTGTAGCGGAATTTGGGTGTGGCTGCCACGCCTTGTGACGTCACAGTGACGTCACAAAGCTGAAAATCTGTGAAAATCAGGCTTCCGAGTTGAATTCAAGTTTAATGAAGATTTTGAACAAACTTTATGCAGTTTTTGGTTCAGTTTGTCAACAAAAATGGTGATAAAATATTATTTTATTGAAAATAACGATTTTGGAGTGATATTTTGGCAGAAATTAGCCGAGTCTTATGACGTCATTTGTGCGATTAATTCATTCTATGTAAAAAGAGACCAAAAGAACCTGCAAAATGATGATTATCCATGATAAATGTATCATTAGAGTGTTTTTCATTGAAAAAGTTCGAAAAAACTTGAAAAAATTGCTAATCAGTCCAAAATGGCGGCCAAAATGACGTCAATATCAAAAAATGCTGAAATAATCAAATTCCAGAAATTCCGATATCAAATTGAAGCCCTTTGTTTGCTGATTCATTTGCTGTATAATACTTCATAATTCAATCAAATAATTCCATTGAAATCATTGAAAACAATGATTTTGTTGCTACCTCCTTCCAAATATGGGCATGTCACGTGACCCGCGACTCCTATTGTTCAAAAATTTTTCCACCAAAATGTGGCTAATAGATAATTAGTCAAAGTCAGGGAGGCTGGGGGACATAGCAAATGTCGTTTAAAAACGCGGCAAATAAAACCTTGAGGGGGGGTGGAATCCACCCCCCCCATGTGGATTAGGGTTAAATCTATTGTTAATATTTGAGCCTGAGTGCTAAAATAGTAATGAAATATTCCATTGTTTGTTGTCTTTTAATTCTTGCAGCTGTAACTGGACTCCTTTTTTACAAAAGAAATTTAGAAGCCAAACTAAGGGTTAGAGTTATCTGGTTTGCTTTTATTGTGTTATTAGGGTGATGGGTGTCATTTATATTTTTGGAAACAAATTTTGTGGTAACAGTATCCATCATTCCCTCTGCTAACGCATTTGTAAAATTTGTAAAAGAGACTCATTTCTAAAACCAGGCTGTTTGGTTTCTTATAAATATTATATAAATGTTATATCAAACCAAATGCTGGACAATAGCCATAATACTTTAAATGCCCTAGGGTTAACAAGATTACTTTTGTTTTGTAACTTCTACATTAATTCATTTGTTTTATTCATACACTTTATACTATAAACTTCCACATTGTAGACCAGAGAGATATGTGGTTCTAATCCTTCTTGATGATAATTAACCCTTTACTTCCTATATTTCAGGACCAAACAACAATTTCTTGCAGAACATTGAGGATACTGCAATGATATCCTGTATTTAACCATGAAAGGAGAGAAATGCAACATTGTAGCCTAAGAGGACCTGACTTCACTTGCTCAGAGATGAATTATACAGAATAATATTTTTAGCTCCAACCATGTTTGCAAAATCTGTTTGCAAAGACACCTTCCTTGTTTGAAGATTTTTTATCACCATTGAATGTCAAAACATATATTTGTTTAACTGAGCATATTGTGTATTTTGTTGTTTCTTTCTTAAAGTCAAACAAGAAACTTAACCCTATCCAGACTAGGCTTTTTGAAACTTTGGGGAGACTAGGGGGGGGCACAAAGTGCCCCCCCTGGTTTTTCATAGAATCATAAGTGCTAGCGACTTGAAACTTGGCACAAGTAACAAACATGATAAGGCAAACAAGATGATGTGATTTGTTTTTGTTTATGTCACGTGATTAAGTGCTGACGTCAGCAAATGTTGCTAATTTGGGTGTAAAACCACATGTACTTTGTCACGTTGTATCTCCAAATTGATAAAATATATCGATGTGATACTTGAAACATAGAGGGATTATATCCTTGTAATTCTTATTTTGAAATTTTTGCTTTGTAACGCTAATATTTTTGCTGATGTCAGCATTTATTTATTTTATACGAAAAAAAGAGCGATTTTTGTCTAAAATTGATTATAAATTACTTTTAAAAATAGCAAAAAATGCTAAATATACATAAAAATACCTGCTGCATCATATTATGTCACTCATTTTTCTCAAAATGAACTATAACATGGTTTTTCGTCAGTACGCATGCGCAACAACCAATTGTTGATGACGTCATCAAAAATCAATAAACTATATATCAAATGAAAGCTTATTTCAAGACGAGCTCAAAAATGTTTGTCTCATTGTCATAGAGCCAGTGGTTCCAAAGCTATGACTTAAACGGTAATTTTTTTGCGGAGCACTCAATTTAAAGTCATGTGTTGACCCCCGGAATCAGTGTCAAAATTTTTGAAATAGACATGAAAATATGTCTCATAGATAGAAACTAAAAGTCACAAAAAAGCTAGACTATTGAAGAGATACTCGATGAGCTGTGTGAAAAAGTTTACTAGGGGGGGCACTTTGTGCCCCCCCCCCCTAGTCTGGATAGGGTTAAAGGGAATCAATCTATAGCTATATCCACAAGCCGCTTTGAATAGGATATAAACACCACCATTGTTTCTTTTGCCACACAATTGTATAGCTTGAATATAGATTATATTTTTAATTGGGCCTAGGCCAACTATGTTGATTCCCTTCAAAGCAGTTGGTACCCTAACACTATTTTCTTGCTTTAAATTACTGTAGGGCTCTTTAGGTATTTTCTTGCTTTTGATCAGGGCTCTTTAGCAATTCAACAAGCCAAAAGTTCTTATCTGCAATTAGAGAATTCTTACGAATTTGTGGAAAATCTTTGATGTTAAAGTATATCACAACTTCACTTCACTGTATGAAAAGAAAAGACTAGTTTTCCCGTGATGCACCACTCATTTCTGATGATGCACATGAAAATTACAGTGTGATTTTGGAAATCATAAAAATCATGTGTTGAAAAGCTGATGGCACAACTCTGTGCAAAACATTTGGTGATACTACGAATCTGACTCTTTCTCATAACGGAGATTTTTAGAAATTTCTCAATCGTTTCCTCCAAAAATCTCTGCAACTTTGTATCTCTGTGCCTCTAAATACATTTTCAAGCATTTTACAGCCAACCTCTTACTCAAATTGGGATTTAGTCTCAAGCGATAGTGATATAAAAACAGTCAGGTATACCTCCAAGTAATCATTTCTTTCTCTGGTCCACCTCATTTTTTAACTCTATCCAGACCAGGGGAGGGGGCACAAAGTGCCCCCCCCCCCCCTTGTAAACTTTTCCACACAGCTCGTCGAGTATCTCTTCAACTTTCTTTGAATCAGGTTTCTTTCCATCTCTGCAAAACGTGAAGCCAAAGAAATCAAGGCTGTCTTTCAAAAATTAAAATTTCTCGATGTTGAGTGTCAAGTGAAGTTCTACAAGTCGTTTTAAACATGATTATAAAGCTTCATTGTGCTCTTTGATGTTACAACCATGAACAATTACGTCATCAGCTATCTTTCGAATGGCTTTTAAACCACTATGTGCTTGTTGCAAAGTGAACTGAAAGATTTCTGCTGCACTACTAGTTCCATAGTTGAAACGTTTGTATCTGAACAGGCCAATATGAGTTGTGAACGTAGTGATATTTCGGCTTTGGGACTGAGCTCTAATGGATGAAATGCTTGTGATAAATCCAGCTTTGAAAATACGTTTGCTCCGTTTAGATCAAGGCCAATGTCATTGACAGTAGGAATTGGGTGTCTTACTCGTTTTATTGCACGATTAGCAGCTCTCATGTCTAGATTTATTCATCTTGTGCCAGCTTGCGAAGAAGATTGATGAGGACAATTTTTGTTTCAAGATGGCATGGGAATATAGGACACTACGGCAGGCAATTGAGGTGCTTGATGGAAACACATACAAGCATACCAACATTGGCGCTAAACCATATTGAAGCAAGGTTGAAGGGGAGGAGGCAAGGAATGGTGTCAATAACAAATTCAACACAGGAGAGTGCATTCTAGTTGTGCCAGCATGCAGGTACATCTACCTCGACAGGCTTTGGTACATCCGCACTTGATAAGCTCCCGAGAAGATTTGGATGCATCTGGAAGTAATGTCCACAATGGCGTCCATGCTCCGTCGTTATCTTTTCTCCAACCCCAGTCTTTTGGAGAAGGCAGGTCCAGGGAAGTTTTGTGAAGCTGTCCCCAACAATGCCCACCTTGTAGTACAGCTCTTTTAATATGCTGGATCAGGGCACCTTTGGTTGGGGGGATATTCTCGATAAGTCGGCCTTTCTTTGTAAACAGTTCTTTCCTTGCCATGTCGATATTGGTTTGCTGACTTGTTCGGTCGTAAAACAGAATGGCTAGTCGCTCCAAAAGTGCTATGGACTCCTCTTCTATCTCCATTGGTACCTCTGCGATAGAATGAAAAGCTTTTGTGACATCATCAAATTGGTTCCAGGTTTCCCATGCACTTTTCTTTCCAACAGTTGCAAACGAAGAAACAGTGTCACAGCCGGTAAAAGCATGAAACATAGGTAGGGCCATAGCTTTCTCAGGACCAAGGGTTGATGCAATTTCATGAACAGGAATGTATCGAAGATTCTTACCTGTCCCAAAGGCAATCCAAAATTTCAGGTGTTCCATCTTTTGAAACACAGCGATTGCAACTACCACCACATCTGTATCGACGGTACGGATGGTAATTTCATTGAAACCATTTTCAAATGCAATATCACCCTAGTGTCTGCTTCTTCATGGTTGCAAGGACACAATCTGGATAAATCTCTTGGTATACTACACATAACACTTTGCCCCTTGGTTGTTATAAGTTCTTTGCTTGTTGCAAGCTCGGATATGCAATCTGCAAGGTATGCAAATAACTCCACTTTATTCTCATCAATTCTTAAGAAGGCTTGCCAGTTACTTGGGAGCTGACTAGTGCTCTCTACTCTTCTTCGGATACCTTTCCCCCTTTTACTCCTTGTCTGAGATTTTAAACTGTTGTCAATGTATTCGTCCCACACAATATCAACCCTGTCTGCCACTCTTAACTGGATTTCGATGTAAGGGGTAAATACTTTCGTGGCATAATCTTTGAAGGTCTTTTTACCAACCGGCCGGAGTATGTTAACGACAGCTGCTCCATCCAGAATTATGACCTGCTGTGCAGGAGCATCTGTTTGACTTTCTGCTGATTTCTCCAGACATTCCATTAACTGTGATTTTTGGCATTGCCTCAATTTTCCTTGCTGTGAGAAAGATGGAGGGCATGCTTGATTTTCATGCTCAAAGAATTTATCAATGTTGCCATCTCGTACCTGGCAAGCGATATACAATCTTGAAAACAATGGCAATTGCTTTTCAAAGAGGCAACTTGTAGCTTTGACTTGGATACTTCCTTTATTGGTGGACGACTAAAGAGGGCAAGCTTATTTCTTTTAATCGGATCTTGGTGATGCTTTTGATTTCCTTCCAATCTCTCCTTGATGAAAGTGCTATACTGGTCTTCTCCAAGTTTTTGAACCTGTTTGATGCATTGAACTGTAACCTCGTCTGCAATATCTCTTGTGTCAATTCTCATGAGGTCATTGCTTTCTTCGACAAATGGATTATCCAACTTTTCAAGCATACCAGTTAATGCCTTAACATGCCTTTCAAACGTAGCTTGAATGCCTTTTGTTTGCTCATGATGCATCGTTTGAGCAACACTGTCTGATGATGACTCTGCCATGCCACTTTCAAACTCTTTAATCAGCCTAGCAATTTCAGGACCACCACACATCCATTTTCTAAGTGCCTCTGGGTTTTGCGTTAGACCAACTGCACCACCATCTCCCTTGACCAGAGCATTATTCTGCTCATGTGCCTGATCGATTGACATCGCAGAGAACTTCCGATGCGTCTTGCAGACTGCAAAATTCCCCTTCTTGAATTCATGTGCTACACCGGGATGCTTCATCTCTAGACTTGCCATATCTCGAACATGTATAGGTAACCATCTTGAATAGTGGGTATGATCTAAGGCGAAAAACCAAGGGAGTAGTTTGGTTAGACTGTCTATGTAGAGACTGAAATTTGCTTCACGAATCGATCGCACAAAAACCAACATAAGGATCTCTAGATGAAACGTTGTGTGCCAAAAGTGAAACATAGGGCTTTGTTCTCTTCTGTGCATGCACCATGATTCAAAACTGACAGGCTCTTCCCCTTGTGCAAGAATGCTTTCTGTGTAC
This sequence comes from Aurelia coerulea, assembly GCA_039566865.1. Taxonomy (NCBI): domain Eukaryota; kingdom Metazoa; phylum Cnidaria; class Scyphozoa; order Semaeostomeae; family Ulmaridae; genus Aurelia; species Aurelia coerulea. The sequence goes on along the minus strand of CM076951.1, from coordinate 11,570,847 downwards.
TCAATGTAGCCTTGCTGCATGAGTGAATACAAGCTGGCTGCTGTGACTTGGTGTGCATGTCTTGTCTTGGCCACATGACTGGCCCTTAAAAAGGATTCTGCAGTTCCCGAAGATGCAATCTTTGCTTGGCAAAGAGAATCTGTCCATCCACTATCTTCCAGCCAGTTGCCAAGAACTTTCAGAGTTGCCATCTCAATGTGCAGCCCACCGAGCATGATGACAAACTTATCTTCACCAAAATCAGCCGGCCAGCACCACTGGATCTGTTTTGCAATCGCATAGAGTGGCTGATCTAAAGTCACCACTGGGATCTGACCAGGATTCAGCTCATTGACTACTTTCTTGACAACAGTCATAGAATGGCGAATCATTGCTGCCGACTTTGAATCATCAGGAAACAAGGGCAACAGTGCTGTCACATCAGGCACAATAGATGATCTTTCCTGTCTTGATGCGTGATATGCTGCCCATGATATGTCTTTGTATTCGATTGTTTGATCTGAATTAATCACTGCTCTAACCCTTTCGAGCCATCTACAAGAGAAAAGTTGAAAACGTCCTTTAGGAATTCATTTCTGACGAACGAAGGAATACAACAATGTGATCATATGTAGGTATAATGTGAGTTGCAACCTGTAAAAAAAGAAATTAGCCACCACTCTTGAATTAAGATTAAATTTTGAAATGTAAAAACTCCTTTTGATCTCATTTGTATCCAAAACCCCCTTAGTAAATTTACAAGAAATTGCGGTGCACAATTCTTACCTCATCTCCTCTTCCAAACTTGCCTTGATTACTTCGCTATCAGAATTTCCTTTTGAAGGCCCATCAGATTTTGGAACTTCAATGTTCTTCTTCAGAACAGCAATTGGAACATTCGTATAAGAACAAGGAAGCTCAACCAGCTCATCTTTCTTTGACGAACGTAATGCATTTGTGTCAACGTTGGTAGTACGTGCGTTGCCATCTTCATAGCTGGATCGATGTTGGAAAATGGAAATGCCTGTTCCATGGAATGATTCAGTTGCTGTGCTGGAGCTCGGGTTATGGTCGATGTTATCGACTGCTGCAGTCACGAACAATCCCTCCAGGAGATTTTCAGGACACACTAAATCTGCGTCGTTGTATTGTCGACAAACTTTATTGCTTACGGCTGTAGTAATTGAAAGCACTCTATCATAAGAAACAGATAGCCCCAACTGAAACATTTTATCAATTAATTGTCTTTTCCGAGTTTTGGCATGTATGAGCAGACCAGTGTACATTGCAAGTGGGGTTTCTCGATCTTTGTTGTGATACAGTTGTGTTGCTGCCGAATTTTTCTGTGCTGCATTGAATAGCAACAACTGTGACAGAGTTGAAACTGCTTCAGGAGCTCTCGAACTTTGGGTTTGAGCCTTAATATTTGTACCAAATATTATCATTGATACAATGGCTGTAAGGGATTTTGGCACGGCCTGCTCAAGACACCCTTTTTCAAATGATCCAGTAAATGTATTCTTGTGACGAAGCATGTCCCTTCGAACTATGTTTGCAGCTTTTGAAAGATAAACTGCCTCTTCATCCTTCTTCTCTAGACATGCTTTCTTGAGTGCATGGCCAACATCATCATTGAAGGCAAGAAGAACCTCTCTTCCTGATTTGTAGGCAGTAAGACTGGGTGAATACGCAAGGAGTCTATTCTTTAAATCAGTGCTGTGGACCTTACTTGCTCTTGCTGCACCAAGCTGATCTAGCCTTTCGTCGTACAGTTTGCATATATCTGCTAGCTTGAAAATTGGAGCTTTTTCCTCGTCACGCCTGGAATCTTCCATATACGCTATCAATTCAGCTAGAGCCAATCCTTTACTGATGTTAGTAACATCACCATTGTCTTCATCGTTGTCATTCTTTTCACTAGATTGAATCTTATTGTAAAGACTTGCCAAGCATTTTCCGTGATATTTCGCCTCTAGTGCGACGAGATCGCCTGCGCTAAGCTTTGCAATCAGATGTTCATCTTGGAGTTTTAGAGCACAAGTGCGGACACGAGCATCTACCTGAAATGTGGATACCTCATGTAGCCTGTTCTTTTCTGTCCCCGGCTTTTCACAAAAGAAACAAGTGTCCTTTTAAGAGCGACCTTCGTCGTTATTTAAGTGTGTGTATCTCTTGGTTGGGAGTTCATCAATTTCCGTTGGAAGAGAAGATGATGCTCTTTTTTCGGCTCGCTTAAGTTTTGTGGCATTGAACTTTACTTTGCACGAGAGATGCCATTTTGCTTCTCTTGCTAATAAGGTAGCCCCAATCCCACTTCCTTCGTCCAGCCTCGAGATGTCTAAAGCTATTGGCAATGACCCTACATCTTCAAATCTTTTCACATTGTCGGCAACTGTGAAATATCCTGCCCCAACATCTTTCCTTTTTGATTCTGCTGGGCATGCTAGGTTTTCATTTGTTGATTCCTGACAAAAAATGCATTGCGACCAATCGGTTGATTGTGCAGCGTTTACTTTGTCAGAGGAGCCAATTCCATTGGGTGTGACGAATTGGCATTGTTTAGTTGACATGCTTTCATATTGCCAAGTTATTGAATTCCTGTAGGAAAAATAGATGCGTAAGAGCACGAATAAACGTGTAGATCGGATGTAACTGAGCATAAAGCCCTTTGCTTGCTTCATTTAAGAACATGTTCATTAAAGAAACGAAATTGATGGGAAAATGTAGAATAGTTACCATCATTTTTTGTTCATCTTCTCTTCATGCAAGAGAATTGATGCTTCACAACTCAGAGCCAAATGGACAACTTAGGCCATTTCGAAGGTTGCTATGGATATGTTGTTGTTGCTGTGTCACTGTTGTTGCTGTTGCTAATTATGTTGTTGTTGCTTCAATGAATTTGGTTTTTAGCATGTAGTAAAACAGAGACAAGTAGGCCATGCCACAGTTGTTGAAACTGCCACTGCGTATATTTTGATGTCATGATGACGTCATGATGACGTCAAGATGACGTAAATAGGACGTAAATGTGAAAACAATTGCATTTTTAACATAGTCTTTTCAATTTCAATATCTCTGCTTCATGTTTTGCAGGAAAAAAGTTGCAAACTCTCGTAATAGTGATCAGACTTATGTAAAAAGCCACCAAAAACATCACAAATGTTAACTTGCACAAATGACGTCACAATGACGTCATCGAATCAATTTTTGAGATGGCCCTATATCTCAAAATGTTCAGCATGCTCGATTTTATCTTTCTGCCAATTTGGATGCTTTTATGACAAAACCCACTTTACTTTCAAGAATCTGCCCCACTATTTCATCAATTTGTTTCATTAGTGTATCAATGTCATCCGTTAACTTTTCATCATCAACATTTTCATTCACAAGTTTTATCATTTTATTAACGAAATAGTACAATTGTTCATAATGAAGCTCGTCGAGATTTGCAAAGAATGGCTTAGAAGGCTTGATATTTTGTATTTCTTCGATTTTCTCCTTCAGCCCATCACAAAACAACCAGCTACGAGGTATGAAACTTGGATCCGACTGGAGAGTTCCCATTTCATCAAGTTGTATCGCTATAATATTCGTAATTACGGATGTATCAATCTTACTATTTGGCTTTACAGTATAGCATTTTCCGATGACTTGGGCATTGTCGAATGTTTTGCTCCCAGTTTCTGCATACACGCCTAAGTTTTGAATAAATGCAAGTGGGAGTACGTGGTTTTTTTAACTAACATTGTGTGTTAGTTCGCATATTCGTCCAAACTGATAGAGCTCTCTTGCAGACAATTCAACTTGAGACAAATTGCAAAAGTCGGTCAAAAATCTCTGCAAAACTGTGTTGTATCTGCCAAGGTATTCCTTTGCATCGATGTCACTGAGAAGTTCTATGTCTCGGTATAACTGCCCCAGAGAACTGAGATTCGATGCAAAGTCACAGTGCTGGTAGCCTACGCCTAGACCCATTATCCCAAAGGAGGAAAGGGTCTACGAAACAAAGAGCAAAAGCTTGCTACTGAGGTTTCTAGAAACTTAATTTATGCAGCTTTTGTTTCAACCATAGAAATATTTCTATTTCTATGGTTTCAACGCGTTTCACAAATAATTTGAAAAGGGGATTAGAAGCGGCCGTAGCAAGCCTTTGCTCTTTGTTTCGTAGACCCTTTCCTCCTTTGGGATAATGGGTCTACGCGTAGGCTACAGTGCTGGCTAGAACCTACAAGTTCAGCAGCAATTTTTCAGTTTTTTATTCGACAATAAATTTTGGAGAAACAGGATCCGCTCGTCTGCAGTCAATTTGTCAAAAATAAGCAAACAAGAGCTAAAATTTGCCGGAAGCTGTTCAACAGTTACCTTATCATCGCTATCGTTCCTGTTACCCCGACCTGGACCTGGCAGATTTTCCAGTTTTCTCTTTCTTCCTACGGAGGCTGAATCATGGCAAGTGCAAACTGGGCAGTCATTTTCTAGGTGATTTTGAAATACAAAACAGGTTTGTTGTGAAGCAAAAGGAGAGCTATCTTTCAATGCCTTTAATCCCCTTTCCAGAAGAGAACGATGTTTATCACAAACTATATCAGGATGAACGTTTGGTTTATCATCGGCTATGTTTACATGAAAAAAATCTTTGAAAGGAAGCTTGTATTGACATTTATCAAACGATTTTGACCAGCTGGTATAGAGCAATTTCCAAAGCGACAGCGTCTACCAAGAGCAGCTTGGTGTTGATTACCATCCATAGTACTTAAATAAATGAGAGAAACAGGTTCATATATATGTGCATTGAGACAAAAAGTTAAAATTGTTATAACTTTATACCTAAAAGATTACTATCCATAGTGCTTAAATAAATGAGAGAGACAGGTTCATTCATATGTGGATTGAGATTAAAATTTATAATTGTTATAACTTTTTCCTAAAAGTGCGCTCTATTATATCCAACATAAATGTTTCCAGTAAATGTCATAATTTTTCAACATGATCTTGCCAATTTCTGAAATACTTTATCTCTGCCACGACAAAGAATCACTCAATAACACCATTGTAAAGTGGCCAAGCATATGACACCGTTTGCAAATACCATACTTTCTAGTTTACTGTGTGGCTTCCGTAACGGTTACAGTACACAACACAGGCTGTTCCGTCTTATTGAAGCTTGTCACAGTACACTGGATAAAAAGGGCTATGAGGGAATGGTACTGATGGATTTCTCAAAAGCTTACGACTGGAATACCTTCCACATGATCTCTTAATAGCTAAGCTGGCTGCCTATGGTTTTGGTCTAAAAAGCCTGAAACTATGTTCAAGTTACCTCTCAAATAGGAAGCAACAAGTCAAATGTGGCAACTCATTTAGCGAATGGCAAAACATAGAATCAGGTGTCCCCTAAGGTTCAATGTTAGGTCCATTTCTGTTTAACTTCTTCATGAACGATTTCACATATGCCATTACTAAGTCAGAGTTCTGTAATTTTGCAGATGACAACACAATATATGCATGCAGTCAAAACCTAGAAAATGTTGTATCCTGTCTTAAGGATGATACCCATAATGCGCTGTGTTGGTTTCGGGACAATGGAATGGTTGCAAATCCTTCCAAATTTCAGGTCATATTTCTTGGGCTGAAACCAGACCAGGAATATGTGTTTGAAATTGATAAGAAACCGATTCCTGCAACTAGCACAGTGAAACTCTTAGGTATTACTATTGACCCCCGGCTAAAATGTTCCGAACATGTAAATACACTTTGCACAAAAGCCAACAACAAGACCAGTGCGTTTTCACGAGTAGCAGAATATTTAGATCAGGACAAGAGGCGTATTCTTTATAATACATTTATCATGTCAAATTTTAATTATTGTCCTTTAATCTGGATGTTCTGTGGGAAAGCTGCCAATGCAGCAATAAACAGAGTCCATAAAAGGGCACTGAGAATAATGTGGGAGGATTTTGCAGCCCCTTTTGCTGAACTCTTAGCTAGGGGTAGCGAATGTGTTATTCACACTCAAAATTTGCAAAAATTAATGCTGGAAATATATAAATGCCTCAATTCGGAAAATTCATCTTTTATGTGGATTATCTTCCAGGCAAAAGATGTAGCCTATAACCTAAGGACTAAAAGTCTTCTACGGTTACCAAGCACCAACACCTTGTCATACCGGGTGCGCCAAAATAAACTATGCACGTTTGGCAGGCCACAATAAATCGTACACTAGACCGATTTTAAAGATTTATGACTTAATCTTTAGCAGAAAGCCTGAATTAGATTCTTCCAATTTTTGCAAGTTTCTTCGTTTTCAGCTTTTAGAGCGAGAAGCGAGATTCTTAAAATGTTCGTTTTCGAAAACATTGAAAACGATCAAAAAACGTCGATCAAATTTTGAAAGATTCAACATGAATGAACAAAGAGAAAATATTTCAGGGGGATTTAGGGGTTTAGTACGAACTCTCGTACTAGCAGATTACAATTAGTCGATTTCTGAATCGTAAATCACCACGAACAAGTTCTCTCTTTGCCCTTTCATGTCAATTATTTACAAAACTTGATCGATGTTTTTTGATCGTTTTCAGAGTTTTCGAAAACTAAAATTTTAAGAAACTCGCTTCTAGCTCTAGAAATTAAAACTTAAAAAATTTGCAACAAGTCCTATAATCTAATCCAGGCTTTCTGCTAAAGATTAAGTCATAAATCTTCAAATCGGTCGAGTGTACGATTTATTGTGGCCTGCCAAACGTGCATAGTTTATTTTGGCGCACCCGGTATAGGAATGATTCATTATCTTTCAGGGGGGCCATCCTTTGGAACACTTTGTCTGACTCATTAAAAAGCCTGGCAACCAGTGCTAGCTTTAACCCTATCCAGACTAGGGGGGGGGGCACAAAGTGCCCCCCCTAGTAAACTTTTTCACACAGCTCATCGAGTATCTCTTCAATAGTCTAGCTTTTTTGTGACTTTTAGTTTCTATCTATGAGACATCTTTTCATGTCTATTTCAAAAAATTTTGACACTGATTCCGGGGGTCAACACATGACTTTAAATTGAGTGCTCCGCAAAAAAATTACCGACTAAGTCATAGCTTTGGGACCACTGGCTGTATGACAATGAGACAAACATTTTTGAGCTCGTCTTGAAATAAGCTTTCATTTGATATATAGTTTATTGATTTTTGATGACGTCATCAACAATTGGTTGTTGCGCATGCTTACTGACGAAAAACCATGTTATGGTTCATTTTTAGAAAAATGAGTGACATAATATGATGCAGCAGGTATTTTTATGTATATTTAGCATTTTTTTTGTATAAAATAAATAAATGCTGACATCAGCAAAAATATTAGCGTTACAAAGCAAAAATTTCAAAATAAGAATTACAAGGATATAATCCCTCTATGTTTCAAGTATCACATCGATATATTTTATCAATTTGGAGATACAACGTGACAAAGTACATGTTGTTTTACACCCAAATTAGCAACATTTGCTGACGTCAGCACTTAATCACGTGACATAAACAGAAACAAATCACATCATCTTGTTTGCCTTATCATGTTTGTTACTTGTGCCAAGTTTCAAGTCTCTAGCACTTATGATTCTATGAAAAACCAGGGGGGGCACTTTGTGCCCCCCCTAGTCTCCCCAAAGTTTCAAAAAGCCTAGTCTGGATAGGGTTAAGAGATCATTAAAGAGTGGAAGGATGACAGTTGCTCATGCAAAATATGTAAATAAAGAGTCTGTGGGAATTTCACCAGAAATATTTCTATATTATAATCATGTATTTATCTATTCATTATAATTAGTATTCCTTTTTGTGTAAATAGTTGATCTTAATTAGTTCAATTTAAAACTATCAGTTTTTATTAACAAACTGTAAATAATGTTATAATAAAAATAATAATAATAATAATAATAATAATAATAATAATAATAATATACTATGTATCAGTAAATTAATGCCTAAACAAGCTTTTAATTCACGGAATTTATCCAAGGTCAAGGGGATTCTACCGATTTAAAGAATGTTCGTAAAAACTATTTCAAGAGTAACCTTCAACATTCCCATTTACTGGAGTATTATTCCCTGTTGACTATTTCTGCCAAGGGCGCAGCTCCATACTTTTCATTTTCTCTCTGATTATCTCTTCAGCTTCAGTGATTTTCATCCTTGACGCTGTATTCTTTATGGCAGAGTAGTTCGACCAAAACTCATCGCCATACTTTCTTGAAGTATCACCCTCTCCATTGACTTTCAGCTCTTCTGCCATCTCCTCCAGTGTGATGCATTCTGTTTGTTCCTTCATTTCTTGCAAATTACCTATTGCACTGCATTGCCTTACCAATTGTTGTTTCGAGGCTTTTGCCTGCTGGAATGCTGTCCTTTCTGCAGCATCACCAAAAAGACTCTTCATTTGGGATAAGTACACTGCCTTTTTTTAATTCCAGATATCCTTTTATCTCCTTCTCATCTCTTCTATAGCACAGATACCGTAGTGGATTCTTTAGCTGTTCCCAGATTGTGTTGAGCAACTCAATGTCTAAGGGCCTATTTACATGGGAGTTTTCAGCCCGGGCTGAAAATTCAGCCCGTTTACGCGAGGTGAAACTTCAGCCCTCCTCTACAGTCAAAAGCTTGTAAATGTCAATTTGCCATTACATGGAAAATGTTTCTCTCCAGGCTGAAAATTGGCCCCGGGCTGAAATTTCATCTCGCCTTGTGCTAGCCGAGATGAAGCGTTAATCCCTTAATTAGCATGTTAATCCACATTGTTTTATGTGACGCGCGCCCATATAATGGCCAATATTGTTTCAGCCCGGGCTGAAAAATCCATGACGAATGCGCTTTTGTCTACTTTTCGCACTACACAGAATTTCAGCCCGGGCTGAAACTCTCCATGTAATGGCAAATTATTTTCACCTCGGGTAGCAGGGCTGAAAACTCCCATGCATTACAAGGTTGCTGTAGCTATATTTGCTAATAACGGTAAACAAGTTGTTTTAAAAGTATATCTGGGAATGCTGTTTTACAATGTTATGTTTGCAAAGTGACAAAGCATCGAATGGACTTACTGTCTAATTGGCAGTTTTTTTGGTCTTCTTCTTCCTCTTTTTTGTGCCATTGCCATAATCTTTGACAACCTGCGAATGTAAAGACTGTAGTTAGCAATCTTTAGAACGATATAGAGCTATGGCGTTGCTTCATTTTGCAACTTTACAACTCCGCTATTTTCAGCATCAACATGCCAATTTCGGGCTGCTTTTGTATCTAAGCGGTCATTGGTATAAATACTGATGCAATATGATTACTTTCACAAAGCAAATCTGCCTCTTCATTATTTTTAAAAATGTAATGAATACATTTAATCAGATATGGTTCGCTACCTTGTATAGGCTAGGACTTGTCTTCGTGACCAAGAAGTTATCTTCCTTATCGAGTATTACTCCCCGTCTTGTCACCATGTTGAACATTGCTCTTCTTGAGTCCTCAGAAGGGACCGGACTTTCATACCTGTGGAAGACAGACTGTCTTTAAAGCTAAACTCTGAATAATGCTTGTGAAGAGAACTAAAAACCTTAAGCAGCAAGGCAATAGCTTCATGACTTATTCATTTCGAGCTTTTCCTCAATTTTTCCTGCGCTTAGATTTACGTCCACGGTTACTGGTCGTGGGGTAGCACTCTTTTGCCATGGAAACAAATTTCCACTTGCTAACAGCCGGCAAAAATGTTAAAGAAGCCAACCAGAGCCAGTCAGAATTAGCAGAAGCAGATTGCTACAAAAACGGATGCATAGAAAATAATTAAGACAGTGTTCACAGAAATTCCTTAAGACGTAAATGATCCAATCAGCTATGAAATCGAATTTGCTGCAGTCGGCAATTTCTCTTGATATTTTAGGTAGATATCTTTGGCGAGCAATTCACTTTGTCTATTCTTTGTGGAAATAGGACCAAAACGTATTACAATAAGATAACTTTTGAACAAAGTACTCTTTGCAGTCAACTTTAGAATACAAAAAGCAATGCTAATTGCAATCACATCAGCCTACAACTATGCAATGTGTTTTTTACTCAGCTGGGGAAAACGAAAATTCCGAACCTTTTTATTTTCTTAGCTACGTTGGCTTTCAAATCAAAGAACTTCTGCTCAGTTCTTTCTTTTTTAGCACAATTTTAGTCTCTTTCATTGTCTTTCTGTCAAACTTCCTTTCTGGCATAACTACGAAAAGATAAAAATAATGTTTATTTCCTGCAACCAACAACCAAACTTTCTTACCAAGCTTAATGGAATTATGGGCTGCACGAAACACGGGCGTTGTTGCTCCTCTCGATGTCTCTGTGCCTGTTTTTCACAACAACAAGGACCCTCGTGCGCTTTTTCTGTCCTTCAACTAAAGTACTTTATGTCAACGGAAATAACCCAAATCATTGCGGATAACAAAGTTCTTCGTGCAAGCAACAAAAACAAAAATAGGTAATGATGAAATGTACCAATCGGATCGTGGTGGCGAGTAAGCTGCTGCTCCTTGGTGTTTCTTTTTTGCGTTGCCAAAACTCTTAAATTTACCACGATGTTGGCTAAGAGCAGAGGCAGTCCATGGTCCTCGCTCAAGTGTAGGCCATCCCGTAAAGACCACTGACGTTTCTCGGTCTTACGGAAACTGCTCGTCACGTCCAGAAAGCTGACTTGTTGGCGAGCACATACTTGAGCAAGCGTCATGCTCATAACTTCCCTTCTGTTGTCGTACTCGTCAAGTCTCGGTGGGATTGAAACGAGTACAACCTATGGTAGATAATATAAGAAACTCATTAGTTCTCGTTTCAAATATGAAAAAGGTCCTTATGACTTCATTACTTTTTACTCTTGTTAATATCCACCAACCGTTACTTTTAATCATGTAACTTGCACTTGTCATGTGACACTTTAAAATTACTGCAGCATCGTTATTTTGGTGTTTAGATGTACCAACTCATTTTGAGCAGGCTCATAAAAGAAATGAAAGTTTGAAAGGCCTCAATGTGCTGAAAAATCTGTCTTTTTTTGTGTCCGTTTTTCTTCCAGTACCTATTATTTAGTGTAAACTTACAGTACCAAATTTATAGATCTAACATATACCGGACAACTTTGATGTGACTAATTTTATTTCTGCAGAGGACAAACATCCTTAGAAAGTACTTTGTTTTACAGTGTACCATGGCCATGTTCAAAAATGCAACTTGAATTTTCTTTCTAACTTCTCTTTACTAGTCAAAGATACTTGTGATTGGTTCATGTCTGATGACAGAAATATGCAACGGCCTTTGCTACAAGCCAAAACTTATGAAGGTAAGAATTGAGACCTAGCTAATCTTTAATTTCTATGGACGTAACATTCTTCGTAAAATGGCTCTTACTAATGAACCAAGGCAAAGTAACAAATCTAAAAGTTATGAAACCGAGAATGAAATTAGTGATACATCAAACAAGCTGAACTATTAGGTCTATTTGAGTCTCAACATGAATGACACTTTGAGAATAACTACAGTCCTGTTACAATATTTCTACACTATGTATATGGACAATGAAAGTATGTATGTACGTAAACCTCCACTGTGAATTAGGATTAATCAGGATTCATTAGGGAGTATGAAAGAAAGATTTCATGCATGCTTTTTTAGTTCTTACCATTTCTGAAAACTGATGCCCGTATTCAAGGATACTGTCCATAAATTCAAGATTGATAGAATTCACGTAAGATACATCTGACTGATTATATGGATTTGCATTAAGATTTGCCCACTTCCATCCAACATGTAGATCAAGATCGAAGATTACGATATTGTTCTTGGTGGTTACAACCATAACAGAAACCACTGGAACTTAGTAGTAAGTAAATGACATATTTCAAAGTTAGTTGAATTAGTGTATTTTTTAGAGTCAAAATCTCTACCAACACTGTCCAAAAATGCCATTTCTGCAGAACACTCATTGAAATCCCAATATAAGCCATTACTTAAATGATTTGACGTTGAAATCCTTCCCAAAAAGTATGCTATATCTTCTGTGTGATGCTATATATATTTACGAAGCTGGCGAATCATGATAGTTATAACACTTCTTTTATGTACGACCGAAGATTTCCATACAAGGTGTAAATGCAAACGTTTTCCGACAGTGTTTTAATCCAATTTTTTAGGTGCTGAGGCAAAAAGAAGGTATGGTACTATTTTTGAATTCCTTTGGTGAGCTGAAAAGTCAGATCGAGAAGATAATGAAGAACTGGAGGTAAAATCGAGCCTTTGCCTTTTCCATTCCAGTAATCTTGTAGCGATGACACATGTCACATGTCCAAGATATACATCATTCTTCTCTAACCTGATAATACCTTTTTGTCGAAATATCATGATGATACTGCGGCTGATTATACTCTTGATGCCGATGATGTCGATGACAATTATCATTCATGTACTGCGACCTGTCACCTATTCTACCAAAGAGCCTTGATCAAGCGATATTTTCATTCATTTTGATATGAAAGATTTGATTACGTGGCATTAGAGCTTCTACTGTACACATTCGAAAATTTTGCAGAACGCATTAAAAGATTTTTCAACTCAGACTCAGTTTTACAATAGCCGAAATGTCTTTCGTAAAGAGATTCGAACGCAAAAAACCAAAAGATTTAGCACACTGAGACCTTCCTAACTTATGTCTTCATTAGAGTATGATTTGAAAGAGACCTCAGTGGGCTAAATAGTCTGTTTTTGCATTATAATCTCTTCACAATTTCTCGCTTAGTACCTATCTACCAAAGTTATCTGAGGAAGTGCTTCCATTTCATTTACTTAGACTTAGAACCATAGACTCTTCTGGCGGAACAGAGTCAAGCACCTCTATGCACAAGAGATTCTATGGAATTTCTCTCCAATGCAACATCCAAAACAGATGGATGGCTACAACTGTGGTATATATATCATGAAGGTATGCTTTTCATTGTCAACAATTTCAAGTTCTTGCCGATACTAAATCCGAAAACCTGTATTCTAAGTACTCTTTCTATTTCTTTCTCTCAAATGTAAGAGTCGTTTACAAAGCATACATATACTACACTACTGAAAATTATTGATTTGGAAAAAGCCTGAATTGATTGATTGAAAAACATTGATCAAATTGAGCAAGAGAGACTGAGTGGGCAAATAAGAAATTTGTCACCGTTTTTATTAAAGAAAGTATGGAAACTGTATCTATTGTGGTAAAATTTGAACTTGCGAAAACATCGAATGATTGCTCTGGCAATGATAATAAGTAATCCATCATTGAATTCAAATGTTGTTTCGCTACAATATTATGATGTTTTATGTTGTTGCTCCATCCTTATCATCGGATCCGTCTTTTGAAAATGTATCAATGCCCGGATCTTACCTCTTGCAGAAAATATTATTCGTCCAGTCAAGTCTTATTTCAAAATTTGACCAAAGATTACGTCATAAATCTTCAAGATTGGGTTTGTTCAGGATTTATGGGCATGTCAAAAGTGGTAAATTATCATAGTGCACCCAGTAGTAAAGACCTTCTTTTTAAAAGCAAATTTATGAATTGTTCAAAACCCTTGTATGGTCTTTGATCTAGCATATAATAATCTTCAGCTGCTTACATACAATATGTTATAGAGAGCTGTAGTGTCACTCTGTGAGGCTTTGTGGACTGATTTATTTATTTTTCGATTTTGATCAGTTTGCAGAAAGAATCATCATTTTTGGGGACGCAGACTTCCCACATACATTGGATGACCTTGATAGGTACAGACGTGAAATAGCTAAACATATCATTGATTCATCGGGTAAGCTGTGAGATTTGGGAACTTTAATTCAGATTTACAACTTACCAATATTATTTTCGAATATCATAGCAAATATGAACTGTAACAGCAACAAATGCACATGATATGCATATAAAGACTCGAGCTCCACGTTGCAATAAAATTTATATATTTGCTTTGTAGATGGTAGTGACACTGGTTGGTGCAGAAATTGTGGAATATACAAAGGTGATTCTAAAACAGTAAGTTTGGTTTTGCGATGTTAGTGTTATTTAAATTAAGTTCTGTCATGTGACCTACTTAACTGATGAAGCAGAATACTGTTGCTTTCTAAACTGCTAGAAGAAACAACATTCTTTTTAGTTAATTCTAGTACGGAATATGCAAACCTGAAATCTAAACAAAATGCATATATTTTTCCAACAGCAAACCTGCACTACCTGCGGCAGATGGATCCATTTCAAATGCAAAGGCATCAATAACATTGACCCTGGTGAGGCTACTGAGTGCGTCTCGTGCATCAAAGCACTTATCAACAAAGTCAAAAGTTTTAGCTCCGAGGGTATTCAAGGTCAACCCGAAGCCCAGTTAGTACAAGTGGCAAGAAAAGAGACGAAAAAAAGCAGAGGTCAGAAACAGCTTTAGTTAAGTTTTAACAAAAGTTTTAGCTCCGAGGGTATTCAAGGTCAACTGGAAGCCCAGTTAGTACAAGTGGCAAGAAAAGAGACGAAAAAAAGCAGAGGTCAGAAGGCATAGTCTGACAATGCTGAAAACAAGCAGCAAAACAAGAGCCATTCGTTGTGAGAGCTGCGAGTCACCATTTAAGGAAAAAAGCATCATAAGGCAGCATTTTATGGTTGGACATTACGGGTCTAGAACATTTTTCAAAAAGTCCTTGAATAAGTTCCATCATGGCACGCGTAATTACTATTATTGTGTGAGAAGAGAATGTTTACTTTCAGTAAAGGACAATATTACTGGAAAAGACATCAATATCACTGGTGTTGAAAACTAGTTGCTAAAATCAGACTTAAGCCTTGGTCAAACGTGCCGAACTTTTCACCGAACATTGAAAAAAGACAAAAACCAAAACTGTTCAATGTTCGATTGAAGGGTGGTCAAATGCACCAAACATTTTACCGAACATTAGACATAACGAGGCAACACCAAAAGTGCGCCAAAATTTATAACATGTTCTCGTGAGGAAAATTATGGATTGTGAGACCGCAACAAGAAAAAGAAAAGCAGTTGCAGCAATTTTAATTCTAGAGTCATTGGAAGATGATGAAGGACGAACGTGGAAGCGAGGTAAAACAAGGAATTGGATTAAACGCAGGGACGAGCTTGGGCATTTCAACACAATTATACAAGAACTACAGATGGAAGACATGCCTGCATACAAAGAAATGATGAGAATGGAACATGCCCAGGTTTTAGAAACTCTTTCTCTCATCGAAAAAGACATTACTCCTCAGAAATTTTTTGGTGGAAATAAAATCATTTGCCCATTGGCGAGATTAACTCTACGTTAGAAACAAGAAATTTGGGCAAGTACTGAAAAATCTTTCGGGCCATATCTTGAGTTACTTGAAGTTTATTGATTTTCTTAATTGCAACGTTTGTGTTTATGTGCCTTATGAACATTTCAAAACAATGTTTTTTTACGCTTTTCAAATGTTTAGATATTTTATTCAAGTAAGTAGTAGTACATTTTGAGTAATAATATGATAGGAAACAAGTGAAAATAATGACAAAGAGTTATTTCGTTAAGATAAATAGAAAATAATAGATCAATACATTTCCCAGTACAGGCATTTCTATTATCATGGTTGGCTATTATTGTGAAGTCATTATAATATCGATCTCCACAACTGTATATTATGTAGATTTAAACTTTTTGCAGAATTATGATAGGAAGACACAATAATTTTTCTTATTTGCATCCTGTGGGTACCTGAACAGCTAGAGGGTTCTTTTTATTTTATACTGAAATGTCACCATGAATATGGCAGTGTTCAAAACACACAAAAAAATGATCATATAAGTACAGTACAAAAATTAGGCCTACCTTAGGCCCAAGAGCTGGCGGCCCGACTGAGTGCTAGACTCAAAAACAAATGAAAATATAATCATCTGCATTTCTACAATGAACGAGTAAAAAGAGCTTTTCTTACAACTTAAATGAACACTAAAGCAGGCAGAATGTTGGTATTTTTGGACTTCCATTGCTGTGGATGAAATTCAGTCGAGACAATTTCTGACCGAGTGCAAGTTTCGTGCACACCCAGCCCACAGTCCAGAGAGGGCCTAGCAGCATTGTAACATCAGCAAAGAAACAATTTTTACGGTTTATTTGTCTGCAAGAAGCCCCATGTCGCAAGGCAGGAACGTAAAGCATCTCAAACTTGGGGGCACGACACTTCAAAAGGCCACTTTTTTCCTAAAGCTAGATTGGCACTTGAAAATAGAAAGGGCTGTCATTGCAAAATCTTACGGCGCACGTGCCCCCAGAGCGGCTTCTACGTCTCTGCCGCAAGGCACCAAATTATATCCTCTCAAGGCTCCAAGGAAGTACTGGAATAACGAGAACAAATTTAATCAACTTTATAAGACTTGGATTTATCATGTAAATTCACACATCATCTTTCCTGGTTCTTTACACTGAACTGTAAATAGGAAAGATCATATTTTGAACACCCTGTAAGTCTTTACAGAGTCTGTAAAGATGTTTTCATCTTTACATAAAATAAAGATATTGTAAAGTTTAAAGATAATATTTACATGAACTTTACAGAGAATTGTAATGTCATTTAAAGTAAATATTCCATGCAGTGAATCCTCCAGTTGGTCTTCCAGTGTCACTCGTCAGTCTACAATGAAAAGCCTTACATTAATACCTTGCAACACATTGTGTTTTTAGTTGTTCATTTTCTTATAATACCCTGAAATAGCCTGTTAGAGAGTTTGGTACCCAGGTACTTAAGAGAATCTTTCAGATGACTGTAGGGTTGGATGCCGGCTGTGGTAATTGGACACTTACGAAGCACTCTCAAAAACCAACAGAAAGGTACATTATTACAAAGAAAATCCGTCAAACAGTACAGTCAATCCCCACATATAAGAACCTACTTTTTGAGAGCCAGGCTGAATTACGTTCTTATTTCAAAGGTTCTTAGATTTATTGCAGGGTATAAAGGCTCTTAATGGTGCTTATTGAAAGCCTCATTTTTGTAAATTGTTATCTAAGGATCATCAAAAAGTCATCACCAAGAGATTTTAAAACATTTTGTTTTATTTTGGCAATAAAATTATATATATTTATACTTACACATATCGACTGTGAAGCTTAAAAATAGCATGGAATGATGTCCAAATTTTAACAGCCAATCAAAAATTAACTTTATTACCGTTGTGATATTGGTTATTAGTTTACTCATCTAATACAGACATAATAAAGACTCACTTGTAGATTCCTTCCATCTATCTTTTGAACAGCTTCTTAGTTCATGCAACACCTGGAATAAAGTTTAGATATAAGCTCTTTGCCACTTAATGATTTAGGAAATTTTCGTCTGGAACTGCTTTTGGGACTTGCTGTGGGTTATGTGGTTTGGCCTTAGGAAGATCCAAATGCATACTGGAAGTACTTTCAGGTTGGGTGTAGTTGTATCCATATGATTTTGTCAACAACATTGCTTGCACCTTTTTTGATTGTGTCTGTATGGTCGCTTGGGACTCTTTTTTCGGCAGATTCTGCTGCGTTGGGCAACTCTTTATTTCTCTTCTTTTTGTTATTTTTCTTTGAGGTCTTCTTTTCGGATTGCTTTTGTTTGAATTGTTTGGCTTAGCTTTGTTTTCCTCCTCGTAACTTAGGCCCGATTCCTGCCTGAATTTTCCCTCCGAATGACAAAAAACTGGGGATTGCTTTTCGATTAAAGCTGAAATGATTCGCTGTTGATCGTCCAGCTGTCTCTCTAGCGATGAGATTCGCTCATAGAGGCAGCAGATAAGGGACGAATCATCCATCGGATGTGGGATTGGTTGGGCAGCTGCCATATGATTTAGCGATTTGAGGAGCACCAGATCGTTCCAAACAGTTCTCTTGAAATCAATAAAATCATCTGATGCATCTTCTTGTTCGGTCTGTTTATCAATAGGTTCGATTTCACTCTGTTCTTGATTATCTAAAATTAAAACATTAGGAATATTGGTATCATTTTTTCGGTAAGATATCTTGCCGCCATACATAGGCTCTTTGATTACATTTTGCTTTATCGCAAACTCAATGGCCCCACTCGTCCTTTCTCGGCTCCATCCATACTGCTCTTTGCAGAATTCGCAGATATTCTCAGGATATTGACCTTTTCCCCGCTTCTTTAGTTTCTCCAATACATCACTAATAATTGTCGCTTCATTGTTGTCTGTCTGACTGCTGATTTTAGAATTTGAATCCTCGCTGCTCATATCACGTCCGTCCGCCATTGCTGTCAACATAAAACATTGTACACATATCCTTTTCCTGCATCCCTTCTTGGTGTGTCTTGGACACAGGCTAGCACAGGTTATGAGAAGCAAGTGAAAAGAGGAATTAACTTCTTTCAACAAAATGGAAAAAGCTATACTTCAACAAAGTTTTTGGAGTTTCCTAATTTCTTGGTAATGGTCATCTCACCATCGGTGCATTTAGTTCCTTAGAAAGAGTTCAATTTACAAACAATTTATTCTGCGTAATTTCCAAACAGGGGAAAGAGGGGTTTCCAGGGCGACAGTTAGCCAGAATGAAGAGGAATGCGCATGAATTTGATGCGAGGGAGCGTGTGGCGTGTGTACATTTGTGGTTAGTTTAGGAAATCATACTCAACTTGTTTTGCGAGACTAAGATGACTGCTCGGCCCCTCGAAGTTCTCTCACTTTACTTGAAAGGAGTTTCTTAGCTTTTGGAGGCTTCAAACATTGCAATTTTTCGATTGAGTGGAGCAAGGGTAAATTTTGTAACAATAGCAGTTTTGGTTTGTTTACATTTTGCTCCACAGCCAATCAACGAGCTCCATTTTTGACCACGTGATCAACAATTTCCCGCTTCGCGATCATCGCGAGTCGAAGCTGTGGGGAAAACCATAGGAAAACTACCCTCTCGAATTTTGCTCGCCGCGAAAATATACTTTTGAGGAACCTTTAGAAATTTTTAATCTGGGTTGTCAAATATATTTCCTAACCAGGGCTGCTTGCCCATTGGTCTACTCCACCTGGTTTTTGAGAAATGATTTTTTAAACGTCGTCATTCCACGGACCTCTCGCTTCCTTTGAGGGGGCTTAGGCCAAGCGCAAGGAAGTTAATATTTGCCTCCAGGAATGGCACTCCCAGTTGCTAAAAATCAGTTCCAGACTGGAAATCAAGGTTCCAATACATTCAAGTTTGATTTACCCAACAGAACTGTTGCAGCAACTTATCCTTATTAGCCGCCAAATTAGCCCTCCCCCCCCCATGCCCATGTCAACACAATTTCCATAACAAGAAAAATCGGCATGTAAGGGTTTCTCTTTTGGGCACTTTGGTGGGCAATAAATGTCAATTCGTCCACTGATCATAAAGTAAACTGCAGAATCATTTGTTGGTTTCTTCTAAAAATAAAACTCCAGGACAATACTAAACAAGATTTTGGCAGGCAAACTGGAAGAGCAGACCATGAAATAGTTACACAACGCAGTAAAAGGATAACGAAATCTTGTGTTATTTAAATGTGGATTCTCCAAACTTAATGGCTACGATAAAGTTTCCTTCGATGAATGTTGGAAGAACACAGGAGGTATGTTTTTAATACGTAGACTAATAATTCAACCTAGGATTGAAAGTTTATCAACATTATTACATTTCCAGTACTCCAGAGAACAGTTTCTTGCGAGCTCCATAAACAATATTTGTACCCTCGCTCATAAACATTTTAAAACAAAGCTTTGAAGTTTTAAGGTGTGGTGACATTAACTCGAGTAGATTTCCGAATAATATAATACAGAAAACAAGCAGAACAAGTGAAGAAAATAAAGTAAACTATGCTAAGACTTTCCTTTACCAAAATGAATAGTTTCTTCTTAAAGATTTTTCCCAGTTCTGGAGTTTCTTGATATAATTTAGCGATCTTCTGAGAGTTGAGTTGAGTTTCTTATAAGCAGCTTCGTGCGTCTGTGTGTAAACGCAAAAAGGAAAAGTAACCAAAGAAACCATTCCAAGGTAAGAATACTTTGAATCGCAATTTGATCATCCACCAATCATCCACACAAATCTTTCGAGCTAGAATGCTTCCGACCAGTTGTTTAAATTCAAATTCATAAATTCGGAGAAACTTGAAAAAATCTCTATCAATTTATTCTCCAATTCTCCTTGAAGGTGAAACAAAATCTAGTTTAGTGTTTTCCAAGAGTACTTATTTATGTGATGTCCACTTCTGCGACTTATCGACTTACCTTAAAAGACTGACTTCTTTCATATTTTTGCTCCCTTCTTTTATGACATTCTTTGGGGAAAACTTATGTTATGGCAATGTTTGCAAAATCAAGCTTTCAAACCTTCTGCTGATAAATTGCATCAATTCTTCGTCATCTTATGTTCTGTTTCTCCCGTTATGCTGGCAAACGGTGCCAAAATCGTATTCAATTTTGTCCTAAATGACCTAAACTTTTCATTATTTCATCGAAGCAACCAAACAGTGTTTCATTCCAGTTTTGAATAATAAGAAGACGAACAAAAACTCCTCCCAAAACACCCAGAAGAGAAACCCTTACATGCCAAGTTTCCTTGTTATGCAAATTTTGTTGACAGGGCCAATTGGTGGTCAAGTAGGATAAGTTGCTGCAACACTTCAGTTGGTGTAAATCAAAATTAAAGGTATTGGAACATTGATTTCCAGTCTGGAATTGATTTTCGGCTGTTGTGAGTGGCGTTTTGTCGTTCCTGGAGGTAAATATGAACTTCCTTGCGCTGGGCCTAAGCCCCCTCGAAGGAAGCGAGAGGTCCGTGGAATGACGACGTTTAAAAAATCATTTCTCAAAAACCAGGTGGAGTAGACCAATGGGCAAGCAGCCCTGGTTAGGAAATATATTTGACAACCCAGATTGAAAATTTCTAAAGGTTCCTCAAAAGTATATTTTCGCGGCGAGCAAAATTCGAGAGGGTAGTTTTCCTATCGTTTTTCCCACAGCTTCGACTCGCGACGATCGCGACGCGGGAAATTGTTGATCACGTGGTCAAAAATGGAGCTCGTTGATTGGCTGTGGTGCAAAATGTAAACAAACCAAAACTGCTATTGTTACAAAATTTACCCTTGCTATTGAGTGGTATTGTTAGGATCAGTTTAAATGTGGTAACAGCCAGACAGTTATGAAACGAGGAAATACCTATATATGTTGGGGCCGAGGGGGCCAGGGCCTGTGATCTCTAATAGCCTTATTTGAGAACAGATTTGAACAAAATAAAGAGACATCAATAGGTCAATTATCTGAAAAAAGCATGTTTCGTGTGTTGTGTCTTCAGCCCTCTTTAGCCTTCACCCTGACGTAATTACAGGGGAACAATGTATATTTGTAACATAATGATGTAATCTCAAATACTTATTCACAGGATTTAATGCACACAATTGTTCAGGGGAAAAGAGAAGGGAGCCAAATAGGGAGGGGTCTTAATATATCTTTTACGGTACTCTAGTTTCTCAGGCGGTTTTATGAAAAAAACGAGTATGATATTTTAGATTGACACTGTCCACAGCAATGTTATAGCAAACTTTAATTACCTTACGAGATACTAAATTTTCTAAGTAGACAAATCTTCTTTCCATACTTCATTTCTAACAAATAAGATGGATATTGAATAGGGAGAGGGCTCTTAAACATCAGTCCATCGAAAAGCCTTTCTTTCAGCAACTTTAAGTTTGACATGAAAGATCGGTAGCAGTTCTAACTGGATGTTTTCATAGGAAACCTTTCTTTCAGCAACATTAAGTTTGAAATTAAGGATCGAAAGCAGCTCTAACCCGACATTTTCTTAGGATAGCTCTGTTTCTTACAGCTGTAAAATGATCTGATACCATATTTTAAGATGAATTGAATTTCTTTGATATATGTTCCGTTTTCCAAAATTACATGAGGTGGCAAAAAAAGAATCAGCCAAATGCAGCTTGCTATAAAGGCCTGCCATATTTTGATTGGATAAGTTTTAACCAGCAAAAGCCTGCCCTCATTGGATCTGGAGGATTCGGAAAAGTATACTCAGGGGCTTACCAACAAAAAGGAGTTGTTGTAAAAGTCTTGAAAGGAGTTGGTGAAGATTCTCTGTAGAAAGAAGCAAGATTTCACAATCGTTTATACCATGACAATGGGGTAAATTTTATCTTGATATGCCCATCAGCTAATGCATCAATGTTAGAGTATGTGTGTTTTGACTTGGAACGGTTCGGAGCAACGTGAAATTGTCTGGTTTGGATGATCTCTTGGAGGAGTTCAACAAGTCGCAGTTCAAGGGATTTGAACATTTAGTTCAATGCATCGCTAAAAACATTGTATCAGGGCTGTCGTATCTGCACGGTTGAGGTGTTGCTCATCGTGACTTGAAGCCTGGTAATGTGCTTGTAACCAACATTCATATTTTAGAACTTCCTTTACATGAGCAAGAGTCAGAATGGAAGCTGAACCCTTGCGTTGCAAAGCTAACGGACTTTGGTGAGAGCTGGGGTGAACTATTTAAATCCACAGAAGCTGCCTGTATGCACACAGTAAATGGAACCTGAACCCTTGCGTTGCAAAGCTAACATACTTTGGTGAGAGCTGAGGTGAACTATGTAAATCCACAGAAGCTGCCTGTACGCACACTGTAAACGCACCAGAAGTCATCAACCATAACAAACGTCCATTGGTCACGCCGGAAGAAGACATGAAGATTTTTTTGTCACACATGTCAAGATGGCGGTGACACGCGTCTTTCAGTAGCTCAGAGAAGCGACAGCCCATTGACTGGGAATTACTGATGCACATGTGTTTAATTATGGTGTAGTGCCAAAAACGTCCTGAAGGACCAAATGAATAGTTTCAACAAGGGCAGGTAATTCATATTCAGCCCAAAGCGGCATGGGCGAGTCCACTCTCCGAAATATCGTTTCAGACGCTGTCTCAGATTTACTAAATAAATCGTACATCACCAAACTTATTGACAAGCTAGAAGTTAAAATCAATGAGACGATCCATGTTGAAATCCAGAAGGTTGTGGCACCACTAAATAATAAAATTGAAACTCTTGAGAAAAAAATTGATGTTTACGAAGCTCATTTCACGGGAATAGCAAAACGACTTGTGGAAGCAGAGAAGCCATCGTGTTGCCGATATTTTATCGATTGAAAGGCAAGACATTCTCCAAGCATGAAAAAGGGCACTTTATGACAAAGTGATGAACACATGTGATGCTATTGGAATTGACATACTGGCCACATCTTTTGACGGAGAATGCTACTCATTGATAGTTGAAGATTCAAATGAGAAGCCTTTGACACTAATTCAGCTACAAAAACCATGTTTTTGAAAAATCAAAGAAGCTTTCAAAGAATGAGATGAACAAGCGACTGTAAGCAAGGCAAAAAAGTAAATAACAGATGCAAATATTGCAGAGAAAAACAAAGAATTCCTGAAGACAGGCAATATTGTCATTGATGGGCCTCCTTTGGTGAGGAACTCAAATGAAGAACTGTGTAAGGCGATTGCTGAAAGAGACAAAACAAAAAAGATCACAGCTGACACAGTAGAAAGAAACAAGGAACAAACAAGAAAAAATCCGAAAGGGCTACCACTGGGAGAAAGAAGGAAGGGAAGTAGAAGAAATTAAACCCACAACCTCTTACAGTCATGTTGAGAAAGATCCTAGAGCCTGGTAGCTACTGTAAATCAGATCTAAATCGTAGCTTAAAAAACCTGAATGGCCAAAAGAGCTCAACAGCTGGAAAGAGAACAGCCCATGGCTCATGGAATGGAGGGGTTTTCTGCAACATGGTTTTGTATTCCTGAGTACTGTAGCCAAAGAAAGATGTTAGAGCACAAGATTTGGGACTCGACTCATTTAATGACCAATTTGAGACATGTGGTGTACTCAAGTGGCACCACCAAGCTAAAAAAGGAAGCATGGCTTGTTGCTTCAAAAGATCCATCCAATAAGCTGAAAACATCAATGGGGACAGATCTGCCTGACAAGGAAGACATTGGTTTTTCTTTGACAACTTTTTCAGTGTAGAACAAGGAGGATAAGATTTGCTTCCGACAATGCAACAGCAAGCGTGTTTCGTAGTAAACTTTAATGGCGGATTACTGTGACGCACAGACAGCGAGTGACCCAATGTTTTTTGATGCTAATGCTCAATCTTCGAAATGGTAAGCTCCGAAATATGTCTTATAATCTACATTAGTATAATGCCTAAAGAAATATTTGCATTTGCTGTTGGTAACTCATCTTCTTTTGAAAATTTTGCCTCCGTTGTTGTAAGTAGGCCGCTCCTGGTTTTATCTAAAAATAGGTCAACTTTGGCATCGTGTAAATGCCGATAACGTGGGGACTTAGCGCTTTCATGTTGATTTCTGACTTCCTCAAAGGTTATTGTATGTACGATTCTTTAAGTCCCCTTAAGTCCCCATGATAAAGATGATTTTCGTAATGAAATGTGTGGGGTGGTCCATGGGCCTAAAATGGCCTACGCTTGGTTTAGGATACGTAGAAAAGTGACATTTTGTCGAGAACTAGTTGACAGTTTTGTCGTCATACCATTTTTGATGCTATATTGATTTCAAATTACGATTAGAAATGTAAATGATGTGGCTCTTAATCTTCTTAACCTTTCATACTGATGACAACTTGGTAAATATTGTTGAGGAGCAAAGTCATGAACATGATGAAGGACAATCTCCAATTAAAAACATGCCATCAGCCAGTTGGAGTGCCACAATTTATAACTCACCAACCAGTGTAAAGCAAAAGGTCATCTATTCTCTGCTTCATTTTTATTATGAAACAAGATGATATTCATAGCGAAACTTGTTTGTCACTGAAAAGTGCACAATACAGCAATGCTAAATGAGGCAGTCAAGCAGCTTAAACCGATGTCTTACATATTGTATTTCTCAACGAATATATGCATAGGTTATATGCATAGGTTATAAAGGTTGTGCATACAGGTTATATGCAGTGATAACTATGTAATAATTCATTTTCATAGGCTGCAAGGGGAATTGTTAAAAAATCATGAAGGACGTTACTTGACAGCCTAATAAAATTGCCATTGAAACCCAAAGCAAAAATACCAAGATCAAGATGGCTTGATGTGAAGGAAAAGGCATTGGTTGAATTTGTTGCCACTAATAATGATATGCTGAGTCCTTATGCTACCACAAGGGATTGGCCAGCCACAAAAAATATTGATTACTGGAGCAAAACTGCATCTTTCATTGAACGGAATTCTGGCTCCGGAACTCCTCGAGCAGGTACAGTTATGCCCTTGGATTCAAAGCATTTAAAAACCACATAGTATAATATTTTGTGAATCTAAAACTATAAAATGTTATTTATGATAGAGCCTACATGAGTAGACTGGGAAAGACATGGTTTAACAGATTATTTCTAACTGCTGCAAATTCCTTTTCACTATGTATTAATCAAGAACTGTACTTTATGCTTTACTGATATTGAAGGCTTTATGGGCAGCAAAAACTTTATTTACTGTAAAGGCAGAAGATCACATTGAAAGGAAATTATAACATTTTGCCAAGCTCAAACCCATCTTACCTCAGTTATACCCTACTGTACCATATGAATTAATATTTCTGATTCTTTAAAGAAATCAAAATCAAGTTTCAGATGGAAAATTATTTGCAGCTAACTCACAGTCTAAAATATTGGAAGAATCAGGACCAGATTTTTTTTGGGCCACTCACTATGATACAGTATGAATATTACAAAATTGATTAGTTGTTGATAATTTTTTCTTTCCATAACTTCAGGCTCAACTGTAAGATCTCATGTCGTCAATGATATGAAAAAAAGATTCAAGACAATATATGACACAAAAGAAGCTTTTGGTATGTCAGTTGAATATTATCAACAACAAACAAATTTGAAATCAGCGGCTACTGGTTCTGTTGATGATAATGCTGTTCCACTTGATGCAGGTTACATTCAAAACTGTCTTTTGAAAATGGCAACCCAGCAGCTAAAAGAATTGCTTAGTGATGTATGCAAAGAGAACTGTCAAACATTCAAGTAATTCTGATCGTAGTAGAGATTATGAATGGAAAGCTAACAGATGAGAACACCAAAGTTGCCATCAATGACATGTTCAATGGGATGAAAAACACATGAAGAATAACACATTGGATGAAATTTATTACAAGCAAGCCAATGCTGCTGGTACAAAAACAAACCCAAATGATTTTGCGACGATGTCAATTGCTGCCATGTCACAGCTTCAAGTTAAGGGAAATAATAATTTGATGTACAAATGCTGTGAATGCCTGCTTAGGAAAGACAATAGACAACCAATTCTATTCATGAATCGTATGCCAGTGGGGCTGCTTCAATACCAAATTGAATTTTTATCGTCAACAAGGACATCTCAGATATACGACTTTGAACATTACAAGAGGTGGCTTGAGAGATTGGAAGCAGAATTTGTTAGTCGATTTACAAAGTTATTTTGAGGCCCAATGTGGAGTGGATTGGAAAAAGGTCAGATCTCAAAGATGCTTCGAAGGTATTATTCATATCACATTCTGAGAACAGTGATGATGTATCAACCATTCACATAACCAACGATGAAAGTGTGAAAGGAGATTTATCCGCATATCCCAAACTAATGCGAATGTAGGAGCTCCAAAATCAAGAAAGACAGAAATGTCACAGGCAAAAAGGCAATGTTAGGTGGAAATGGATTGATGAGATGGTGGACAGCCTAATTCTTTGCTTGCATGAACACAAAGGGAAACAAGATTATCAGGGCAAAGATATGGAAGCAGACCTTGTCACATTGTCTGAAGAAATTGGCAAGATGATGGCTGAGATGTACCCACCTAAATGTTTTTGTCCTGCTGAAATAACAGAAATTGATAGAGATAAGCTAGAACTAGATTCCATTGAGCTTGGTGCTTTGGAAAAAAGAATTTCAAATGAAAAGAAGCAAATGAAGGAAGGTTACACAAGAATTAAAGCTAAAATAAAGCTTATTTGGCAGACTTTCAAAAAAGCAATCAATGAAGGCAGAAGATCATGATCCGGAAAATTAATCATTGAAAACTGGGACTTCATTTTTATTTGGGGTGGATGTCCATCAGTAACACAGGTGAATGGTTCCATGAAGTCATTATTGGAAGAAAACAGTGAGGAAGCAAAAGATGACAGCAGCCAAGATAAAGAAAATGCAGCAGAAGATGAGTCAGATGATAATGAAAGTGAAAATGTGGATGGCTACAGTGGCCCACAACTGTCACACACATTTAAAGATGTACTTGCACAATTAAAAAACAAGCTGCACAAATACAGAAGAAAACATACGATTAAAAAAAACACACAAACGCTTAAAGAAGAGAAAACTCATAATTAAATAGAAAATCACAATTCAAAAACCCCACGGCATTTAAGAAAAGGCCACAGCAATTTAGAAAAGGCTACAGCAATTAAGAAAAGACCA
Organism: Aurelia coerulea; assembly: GCA_039566865.1. Taxonomy (NCBI): domain Eukaryota; kingdom Metazoa; phylum Cnidaria; class Scyphozoa; order Semaeostomeae; family Ulmaridae; genus Aurelia; species Aurelia coerulea. Next base: position 11,543,365 of record CM076951.1, on the reverse strand, counting down.
CGTCAATTAAGAAAAGGCCACGGCAAATAAGAAAGGCCACAGCAAATAAGAAAAGGTCACAGCAAATAAGAAAAGGTCACGGCAAATAAGGAAAGGCCACGGCAAATAAGAAAAGGCCACGGCAAATAAGAAAAGGTCATGGCAAATAGGTACCCAGTGCTGAGACAACGTGGTCGTAGTGAAGAAGGAAGGCGAAGAGGGTGTGCAGCATGACATTTTTTGTGTTAAATGTGATAGAGGCCTAAATGCAGCTGATCCGTTTTGCTACACTGTGGAAATGGTAAGTAATTTGGGTTGTCTTATCTTACTAACATTTCTTCCCTTAACTTTGCTTAATTCACTTCAATTTTGACTTGCTAGACATATTTACCACCATGATGCTCAACCTCAAGACACGCGGCTGCACGTTTCAGATGTGCGGCAGCAAGTTTCAGATATGCGGCCGTACTTTTAAGGTCTTAAATTTATGGGATGTCAAATGCGTGGCGGCACAGCTTAACAAGAGTAGCGGTAAGATGCGCGGCCGCGCATTTAAGACACGGGGCTGCGCGTTCTAGGACCAAACCTTTGGATTCTCAAATGTGCGGCTGCTGACTTCAGCTGCGCGGCCACTAGTTGCTGATGTGCGACCGTGTATTTTGTTGTGCGGCCACATTTTAAAGATCTGTTCCCGCATTTCCTGACAGGCAAGATGCATGCATGTTAGGCCTAAACCACTTAACCATCATCATGGAGGAAGGGAAAAATGAATGGTATACACAGGTTGATTGATATCTTCATACATTTATGCTATCACAACATTTATATTATTTTACAGGTGAACATGAATAATTTGAACATGAATAATGTGAACAAGAATAATGTGAATGGTCGTGCTTTCCTGCAACTAAAAAGCAAAATGTGAAATAACGATAGGCCACCATCACCGCTGAGATATGTACTTTACCTAGTTTAGTAGGGTTATATCTAGGCCTACCTGGCTATAGATACGGTATGTCTATCTACTAACTGCTACTGTAATTCACTTCCCTTTTTGTGATATTGGACAGACTTTCAGCAGGGGAGGTGTTACAGGCAGCAAATTTCTCTCCTGCTAATTCTTTTGTTAGCTTTTTCAACAGTTAAAAGTTTGTTTGTTGATGACCCCTTACTGTAACAAGGAAATTTGTCCTTGGTTGATACCCTCTGAAGGAAAAAACGGGAAATAGTTATGTGTGTTCTTTCATATGCATCTCTTTTAGATTCAACAGTTTCTTGTGTCAAGAAGAATTCATTACCTGCTGCTAGCATTCATGGTTAACAAGATTGATGATCATTTAGCGGCAAGTTGTTCAGATGCAAAGCTCCTGGAGATGGGATTAGTATATGGAGCTATTGGTCGCGGTCACACCAAGCTCTCCTTTCCTAATCCCTGTCATTCTTAAGCTTGAAGATCGGTCATACCAAAGTGTTGAACAAAAATCATGCATACCAGGAAACTTTGGGTAAGGTTAGATGTCAAAGAAATTTTGACAGCTTGCACGATAAGTAGGTCAAAAGGGTAAACCAATCGATTTCCCGCCAAAATTTTATTATTGAAAAGATCCCGCAATATTTTAGTCAACAAATGTACTTGCTTTCTCAGCCGTTACGACATGGATGTGCAAGCAATCTTGTTTCTAATTTACTTATATCGTTTGAGCTCAAAATCAAGGGCCTTTGCTCTTCAGCGAAAGCAAAGTACAATGAGAAAAGTTTTCATGATCGCTAGGGCAAAAAGGATTCAATTTTCTTTGTTTATGAATACTGCAGCTGCATTTTTGCCTCTTCAAGAAGCCAATTTGCTTTGAGAAGCGAGGCGTTTTTGGAGCATTGAGCGGCCACAACTTTGCTTTGAGAATATATGGAGATCCGAAGAATTTAGTACGTTAGACGACTACTGGAGACAAGAATTTCGATTTTCCAAAACTACATTCCAGGAAGTTATTCAAATTGTCAGGCGTGATTTAGAAAAGAGGGATACAAATTTTCGTCAAGCCATTCCTATCGAGAAGCGCGTTGCAATAGCTCTGTGGAGACTTTCAACTGGAAACAGCTACAGGTCCACTGCTGCAGTTTTTGGTGTAGGAAAATCCACAGCAGTGCAAATAACAAATAAATTTTGCAAATCTATTATCAAAGTTGCTGATAATTTCATAAAATTTCCAAGAACTGAAAGGGAAACTGCCATTGCTATTGAAAAGTTCTCTGAAGTTTGCAAAATCCCCCAAGTAATAGGAGCTATAGATGCGACTCATGTTTCAATTGTTGCTCCTCCAAAAGACCCTGTTGATTACTTCTGTCGAAAGCAAATGTATACTATTAACACTCAAGCTGTTGTTGATGCTGATATGAATTTCATTGACATTTCGTCAGGTTTTCCCGGTAGTATACATGACGCAAGAGTACTGAGAGCAAGTGCCATTTTTACTCGAGCTGAAAATGGTCAGATCTTAACGAGGCCTACTACAAATATTGAAAATCAAAATGTTAAACCTATGTTAATTGGAGATGGGGCCTACCCATTAAGCAACTGGCTGCTTAAACCTTTCCCGGACAATGGAGCATTGACTCGTCAACAAACGAAATTTAACAGGACTCTGTCAAGTGCGAGGTCAATTGTGGAGCGAGCTTTTGGCCTTCTAAAGACGCGTTGGCGATGCCTTTTAAAAAGACTTGACAGTCAAAAAGAAAATGTTGTCAATATAATTATTACTTGCTGCGTTCTACACAACATATGCCAGGGAAATGGAGATGAAGTAGAGGACGAAGACTTTCTCCAAGGAATAATTATAAGGGAACAACAGCAAGGACACGAACATGACGCAAACGTAAATGCCGGTGAAGACCTTCGACATTTAATCGTAAACTTCATAAATCTTTAATCTACTGAAAGATAAATGAAACCTTTATAGAAACTTTAGAAAAAATTTATATGAAATGATAGCGCCTGAAATTGTCTGGAAAGCCAAGTCTGTTTTAAACGTTATTTTATTTCTTTGCCAAAAGAGTAGCAAGCTGCATAAAAAAGTCACGATCTCGTTGTTTTTCCTCCACTGCAGCTTTCTGTTGTTGCTCTTCTAGTTTGACCAGAAACTCTCTATTCTGCTGGTCAGACTCCTTAAAAGCCTCCATTTGCCTTTCCTGCATTTCCAAAAACTTGTCTTTGAAAGTTTCCTTTTGTTTTTTTGCCTTCTTGGCATTATTATCTGGCTCTTCTTCTGACCTACTGCCAAAATCTGCCACATCACCAGTACTGTCCGCTGTGCTTCCACTTCCATTCAAGTCAAAATCTTCGCTTAGTTCTCGCTCAGTTTCAGTAATGGATACACCTACTTCTTGCACTAAGTCAAGCTCAACAACTGGGCGTCCAGATAAAATTTCGTCGAAGTCTCCATAGTAGGGAGGGAAGTCTGGGGCAGCTCCAGTTTTTTGTTATTTTCCTTTGCCTTTTTATAAGTATCCTTAAGATTACTCAATTTTTTCTTTCCTTGTGACGGTGTTTTCTTCGACCCTTGCTTGTTAACCTCTTCCATTATTTTCAGCCAAGCTTGTCGGTTACGCGAGCTCTCTAACTCTGTTATATTATCCTTCCACTTCAAAACAAGGGTCTTCGTCTGTTTCTCTGTCCAACGTCCTGAAGTCGAGGGCTCACTTTTTATATCATTATCCCTTCTCTGAATTTCTACATTCTTGTTTCCTATCATTTGATGCTGCTGCCAGGATTGGTTCTGCATTTCACGTTGCCAACGTAAATTCTGGTACTTTTCAAGCTCGGCTTGCTGCAAGTGCATCTGCTGTTGAAACTGCTGTTGTTGAAACGGTGGTGGCGGAATAAACGGAGAGCACCTACCATCCTCTACTTCTCTTTCACTGTTAAAATTGTTTGGAAATCTCGGATACATTTTGATTTGGAAAAAGTTAGCACTCCTCCTTACAACGATAGTTTTGTATTCTGATCAATAGTTGCGTGCAAGAGATTAAATACAATGTGGGAATTACAGAAAATAATCGCTTACCCAAATAGCGCTTCCTGAATTTGTTTATTTAGAGGCAATTAGGAAGGTTTAAGCATGCCCATGACCGTGCTTGCAGATTTTCGTGGTTTCCTTTTAAGTTTGAGAATGCCGACAGTTTCCTAAAATATTTTAGCAACCAATTAGCAAACCAAAGATTAGCAAAAGGATGCTTGAAAGCTTGGTGTGACCGCACTCTGGCTCACTTTCTTCTGATATTGGAATGCTATCTCTTGAGCTGAAAACAAGATTTGACACAATTAGAATTAATGCAGGTTACATCATCAAAAAAATATGTGCTTTGTCATGGTCAATCTCTCTCTAATTCATCTCATAAGTCATCCCAGAGTCTCTTTGAACAGGAACCCCACAGGAAGTCATATTATAATTTCAAAAGATTTATTAAAACTTCATAGAACACATATTTACTGGAAGGACATCATCAAACATTTTAAAAGATCCTTTTTCTTAGATTTGAATGACATAAAAATATGTTGTAATTCGGTAATTTTGTTTTGGTGACCATTGTTTTTAAGACACGCGCAATTATCTAACTTTAAAAACTAACATTGTTACCTCAAATATTTCGCTGCCCATCGGCAGCCTCATCAGTGAGTTAATGAGTCGAATCGATAGCTTGCCAGTTGCCGATAATGTTCGATTCGTTTGATCTTTGATCAAATCGAGTTCTAGGAACGTTCGAATTTCCCCACTCCTCCTTAGCGTTCAGTTCTGGATTCTCCGCATGGATGTACGTCGCCTCTGTTACTTGCCTTAGCATTGCGTCGTTTTGACATGTTCTTAAAAGCTTTACAGAAAGTGCTTGTTTTACTCCGTTGTGTTTTTCAAGCATATGCTGATGGAAGACAGACGAGTTCTCTCTTCTTTCAAATTTCTTGATGTGCTCATTGCACCTTTCTCCCAAGCTGCGTGCTGTTTCTCCAATGTAGCTTTCTCCACAAGAACATTTAATTTCGTATACGGCATCTCTGGTTTTGCAGTTTAGAGTTGGATTTATCTTGCACACAGGGCATTCTTCACTGTCACAATTAGGTAATTTAAATGGATCTGATCTTGCTAGATATCTCTTCAAGAGATTTCCTGACCTCTCCACAACCCTTATCTTTAGTTCTGCTTCTTTCATAATTTTTCTGCATTCCTTTGCTAGTTCGCTACGAGGCGTAGCATCCACAAAAAGAACTGTTTCAAAACCTCCTTTTGCAAACCATGTGTTTCGTTTCTTGCTCTTTTCCTCATCTCTTATTTGCCTGTTCCAGAATTTCCCTCTATACATTGGACATTTTCCCTTGTTATCATTCTCAACAATTCTCTTATATTTTTGATTTGCTTTCTGAAAAATAGTTATTCTGTCCTTTTGTGGATACCCTGAGAACTGCAAGCGGTTTACGAATTGTTGGACATGCTCAGTTCTCTCAGTGCTGCAACAAAGTGGCGAGACATTGCGCATGATTCTGACAAGATCAGCCACAAGGATATTTATCTTGGTTTCTTGAGATAGGGCAGAATTTTTATTGATGACATGTTTGCTAGCAATTGGTTTCATGAAGTGTGAATGCAGGACTTGAAATTTGGTTGTATTCCCGCACTTTGCAGGCGCAATCCATTGCTCTATATCTAGCACAGGCATCCTGTCGTTTTCATGCTTTGAGGGAAAGTCGATTGTTACCTTGATGCTTTCATGTATGCCATTTGCAATTTCTTTGATCTTGGTCATGGTTGCCTTGTCCTTTGATTCTTCTGGTTTATGCCGGATTGCCTTTGCTACGATGTTAATGTCGTCGACATAGCGTGAATATAGCTGCAATTCAATTCCGTTTCGTTGGAGCATTTCATTTAGTCTTCTATCCCACCAGATCATGAAAACGTTTGCAACATCGCCTGCTACACCAACTCCAATGGCTCCTCCTTTCGTCTGCTTGTAAAAATATGTTTTCCTAGTGAAAAGTTGGGGTGTATATCTTTACTACACCTAGCATAGATTGGCTTCTTCTCAGGCAAACTTTACCATACATCTTGTCCAGTCATTTAGCTGCACCTTCCCAACATGATATGAATGCTGTAAAAATATACATCTTGCAAACTTCTGTCTGCTAAACTTTCTCTTTGGTCAATTTGATAAATGACGTCATGACGAATTGATATATGTTGAGCTTCGTAACAAATGTAATTTGACATTTTTTAGGATTTTAATTTAAACTATACAGGAACAGTTTTTTAGTGATGACCCAAGTGATGACAGAGTTTGTACAATAGATAATCCTGAAAAAATTTAATTCACTATTATTTCATCATTTATCAGAGCATTGTATGTTGTGAAAGACATGCAGTATTGATGGTGAAATAGGGAGAGTTTTACCTTGTATCACTGTCTTCATAGGATTCCGAAGAGGTATCGTTTTCATTTTCTTCATTAAGATACTTCAGGGCAAGTGTTAGTTCCCTAAAACACACATTTTGCATTTTATGATAAGGAGGAAACGAAGAAAGATACTTTATTACCTAGAATGATGAGAAATTTCAAGAAATAAACAGAAAGAAACTTGTGAACTGCAAATACTGACAATACGAAGGAAACCATTTACTTGATCCTGGTCAATGCTTGCTCACTGACCCAAAGTGAAAAACCATTCACCCATTGTGAAAAGAGTCAGGGAAGGGGGAGAATCTAAAGCAGCTGTATAACAGATTATAATGAGGGTATTCTAAGGAGAAAATTGTAAGTGGTACCAGTGATGCATAGCCTGGAATAGCAAAAGTTATGATATATTGAATGATAACAAATAAAAGAATAAAAATTGCTTACCAATCTGGACATAATGATTCATCATCACTTTCACTATCATCAGAAGAACTGCTTGCCTGCGACAGTTATCAATAGCAGTCCTTATCAATGCACGGCAGTGATGGGCAAATTGGTGTGAAGGAAGGATGGAGCATGAAAGGATGGAGCATAGAAGGAAGGAAGGCCTGGTTCTATCCAACAGCAGGGACATCTTTAAAAATCCTCACTCAAGGCTGCCATTCGTAGGGGAATTCCCCTACGGTAGGGGATTTTAGCAAAATATAGGTGGTAGGGGAAACCTACGGGGAAAATAGGTAATATGTAGGGGAACGTAGGGATTTTGCAAAATTTTCAGAAAAATTATCTAAAAGCATAGTAAAAAGCATCCATGCTATGATTCAATGAAAATAAACAGATTTCCGAATCACACATACGCATATGCATGCAAAGGATAGGAGAATGTATGGAATTTCTTAATGAATGAAATTATTCTTAGCGGTAAGATCAAATGTCAGGTACTGGAAACTTGATGTCAGACGCGTCATTAAGAAGGGCAGTATTTTGTATCTCCTGATCTAACAGTGGGAGGCCAGGAACATGACTAATAGGCGAGGCAAGTAAAATATAAGTCATGGACCTAAATGAAGTGCCGAAAAGTAATGAAAACAAAGGTTAATACGCAAATATTGCAATAAAATCAGAAACTTGTTGGTTATGCAGGAAAGGGTGGTAATACCTGAAAGAACGAATTTCATATGACTCTTAATCAAACACCTACAAGTACAAAAATAAAATTTTATAATAAACCAAGACAAATGCGGGATTTCCATGCCTTCTACTGTACTTAAAGAAGAATTTTTGATCAGTAAATCAGTTATTTAGCCATGCTAAAACATGCTGAGAAGAAATATGGTGCTCAAAATTATCGCCGGGAGTGGGAAAAAGAGAGTTGGGCAATAGGTTGGCTTTCAAGTTCAAAGCATCATGCAGGAAAGGCATACTGTTCTTTTTGTGACAAAACTCTTGTACCAGGCAAGTCAGAACTCATTGGTCACACAAATTCCATATTTCACGTTCAAAGTTCACATCCATATTTCTTTTCTGAGTTCCTCATTTTGATAATTTTCCTTATTCAGCTCTGTTACTCTGGGACGTCCAAAGAAAGTAGGATTGTCAACAGCATAGATTTTTGCCATGGCTTCTCTGACTGCTTCACATTGTTTGACTTTATCGGCATTGAATTCACTGTTGTTGAACTCCATAGACGTTTTGTAACTTGCCAGACATTTTATCAAGCTCAGCACTTTGTCACCTTGATTCCAACGGAATCCGTTGGCTTCGTCTCCTTTGACATGCGATCACCTTCTTGGCCCTTCTTCTAAATAGTACTTCAAGTATGTAAACTTATCTACATCTGAAAGTTCTTCATTTTTGTGAATTGTGCTTTTAAAGCTGTCCCAGAACTCCTGCCAGTCTTGTGGGCGTCCGGTAAACTTCTTCAACTCTGACTTCGGTAATTTTGCATCAACACGACGGGTGATAGACGGTGCTTCCCTATTCATGCTGCCTTACGAACATAGTGATTCCTTCGAGTTCGGTCTACTCAGTCCAGTTGTTAGCCTTGATGATTTTCCTGAATCAGCAAACCCATCAGTCATAGCGGATCCATACAGTGAGTTGCAAAGAAAGATAGAGTACTTTTTTTTTTTCCTCATGTGCTTGATGGCCGTCAGACGCGAGTTTGTCTCGTAAGCACTGACCTGGCAGTTTTTGGGGAATATATTATATGAATGCTAACTAAATCAACTTGTTATCCAATATAAGGAAAGTAGTAGCTCAATTAAGATTTGTTGTGTGGTATGTCAAGGAAAATCAGAACGAAATCGAGGAAAGAAGAAGATTCTTTAGGCCCGGAGCGTGACGACGAAGCAATCAACATGGCGGACAAAGGAGTCTGGCATGACGCCCTGCGTGCAATAATATCAGATCTCTTTGACGAAAAATTAGCAGATTTGAAAAAAGATCTTGCCACAAAGGATTGCATTCTTGCTTTACACAAAACCATTCAAGATCAACAAAATAAGATACAAGAACTCGAAGCCAAAGTTGTTCTATTAGAGAGATACATAGATCGAATAGAGGTGAACGAACGAAGGGTACAAGAACACGAGGAGCGACTAGAAAAGCTAGAGCTGTGTGGAGATGAAGCGGAGCAGTATCAAAGAAGGCATTGTCTGCGAATATATGGAGTGGAGCTCAAAGATGAATCAGATGGAGAATCAGGTGATAAATGCCTAAAAAATGTGAAGAAAATGTTTAAACAAGATTTAAAAGTGGATATTCCCGACCTTGCAATTGATAGGGCCCATAGAATTGGATCAGTTGTGGAAGACCCAAGCACTAAGAAAAGGTATCGTCCAATCATAGTGCGATTCACTACCTGGAGGCATAGGACTGCCGTATACAGAGCAAGGAAGGCTACAAATAAGTTTCAAGTGCGAATGGATTTGACACACAGGAGGTTAAAGCTGCTGGGAAAAGCAAATGATGTCCTTAAAGACAAAGGCAAAACCGATTGTTTTGCAATGGCTGATGTGAACTGTAGATTGACAGCAAAGCTTGACGACGGTTTTCACTTTTTTAAGACTGAAAATGAATTTATGGACCTGCTAGCCCCATCAAATACAAACTGAGAACCTATGGTTAGTCTTCACGTTAGTTGCACTTAGTCGTAGATTTTTTTTAACCTGCCATATGGGCTGTTGTGAGTTATTTGACGGCAAGGATTACCTGCTATTTCAAATTTTGAAGCCTAGAGTGGTGTCACCCATTATGCCCATGTTTTAATTATTGTTCTTTGTTTATTATTTGGTACTTTAAACACAAATATATTAATAAGAATTAACCTAAACTTCGAGTTTTGGCAATTGAAATACATGCTTCGAGGGCGACCGGCCATAATGGGCGACGATACTCTATATCTGCTGTTATTTCAAATAGCAGCTCATATAGCATGTTGATTCTTAGCCGTTGACCTGCTCACTGCATCCTTCTGTTCTTAGTGCAGTATTTACTGTCTATGGTATGGACTAATAAATATCCGAAAAATGTCTTTTTAACAAAAATGAGTAAGGATGAGGTACCCCCCCCCCCCCTCGATATTGAAGGGTGTTTGTTTTGTTTTTTGTTTTTTTAACTTTCTGACCCTTTACTTCACCTACCAAGTAAGTTGTTAGGCCTGCACTCGTTTTGCAAAATGTGTTTGAATGAAATTTGGAAAGGCCTTGTTTATGTTGATATTACAACAAACCCATATCTCATAATATTTTGTCCCTTATATTGGACAAGATTATTTTCATCGAAGCACTACTAATATATTTTTTCCTGAAATATACTAAAATGCCCCAAGCTGCCAGGCTTTACATAATCCCCAGGTGTATGGCCGTCTGTTTCCCAAGAGGAAAAATTAACGCAAACCCCATACTTTGTGTTATATGTTGTTTTACATTTAGATTTAATTTGTTTTGTTGTATTCGTCCATTTGTTATTGTACGGATGCTTTGTTTCCATGGGCTGCTGTTCATTGAAATTCTGAGTGGCCAGGGAGATGGATACACTTAATGCCAGTAGGTGTTGAGCAGTGGCGTGCAGGAATAGCTTCCCGTGAGAATCATGTCCTGCGCAAAATAGCGAAAGTTTTCCCCATTGGTTGCATCATCTCAGATTGTATCCGCTCTATTGCCTATTTGTACCTATTCCTATGGGCATCAGTTTGCACAATTCCTATTTCTATTATCGTCGCCGGTTTCTTTTATTATTCATTGATTTTTGTCAATGAGAAGGTGCTAGATATGCAAGATCCAGTTAGCATTTACATGTCTGTCACACCCCTTTTGATCCTTCGCGTCTTCCGTATTGTTTCTGTCCCGAAATCCTGCGTGGCAAATTTCTTTGTAAATTTCGTTGTTTATCGGAAACAAATTGTTAGATACTTCCAACTTAGTCTATTTTCAATGCAAATCTACGTGCTCCTTGGCTATCTTCAATTCAAAAATAAACTGTTGCTTTGCGGGGATATTGAAACAAATCCTGGACCCGATCATGATAAGATTTTCAAATTTCTGCACTGGAATCTGAACAGTATTTGCACGAGAGATAAAATCAAGATCTCTTTGCTTGAAGCTTACAATTCAGTTCATCACTTTGATATCATAGCCCTCTCAGAAACCATGTTGAATAGCACAATTGGCAATGAGGAAATTAGTATTGAAGGATATAGTAAAGAAATATACCGCAATGACCACCCAAGCAACACCAAAATTGGGGGGTCTCCATATATTTTCGGGATGGGTTGCCCATTAAACGCAGAAAAGAATTCGAGTTGTTGCAAGAAATGATCGTAACTGAAGTTAAACTTGGTGGCAAGAAAATATTCTTTGTAACTGTGTATCGTAGCCCTAGCCAAGACAGCGAGACATTTGCATTGTTTACAGATAAGTTACAGTCTGTTATCAATAAACTGAAGACAGAAAAACCGCATGCCTTGATATTAACTGGAGATTTTAATTGTAGATCGTACCAATGGTGGCATGGGGACACTGAACAACCTGAGGGGAATGACTTAGATGAACTCATTGAAACTAATAATCTATATCAATTGATTGACGAACCCACGAATATAAGAGGAGATAGTATGTCCTGTATTGACCTTATAATAACAGACCAACCTGGTTTTTTTGTAGAGACTGGTGTAAACCCATCCTTAGATGACTTCTGCCAGCACCAAATTATTTTTGGGAAACTAAATGTCGCCAGCCCCCTTCCTCCCCCATATAGAAGGACAGTTTGGGAATACCCCAAAGCTGATGTTTCGAATATCAGAAACACTTTACGAAGTATTGATTGGCGAAATTGCTTCCATAATTTGGGATGTAACGAAATGGTGGAAAGATTTTATAGTATATTGAAGTCCACGTTCAAAGAAAACATACCCAATAAGGTGATCCAGTGTAATGATAAAGACCCACCTTGGATATCCCATGAAGTAAAAAGTGCAATAAAGCGAAAACACAGAGTTTATAAGAAATTTGTGCAAAAAGGTAGAAGGGAAGAGGACTGGGAGAACGTAAAAGCAGTTCGTAGGTCAACGTCAAAATTGGTTGCTGATGCCAAAGAAAATTACTATCGAAAATTAGGCAGAAAACTCTCGGACCCTAATACAGGTACTAAAACATTTTGGTCCTCACTAAAAAGGCTAAATGGTAACAAAAAACACCCCAATATTCCTCCGTTACTCGAAAATGGGCTTTTCGTGGTGAACTTTGAAACAAAAGCGAATGTGTTGAATGACTACTTCGTCGCACAGTGTTGCTCAGTAGGAACATCGAGTAGGCTACCCAGTTTCGCAGCAAGTTCTGTCCCAACTCTACAGCATTTCAATGTCAATAGGGAAAGGGTGCTAAACCACATTCGAGCTCTGGATTCCAGCAAATCCCATGGGTGTGATGACGTTTCTGTTGCTATGATTAAATTATGTGATAATGCAATCATTGAACCTTTATGTATGATCTTTGAGAGGTGCATAGAGACTGGAATCTACCCTTCTTCTTGGAAGAAAGCAAATGTTGTTCCAATTCATAAAAAGGGGAGTCGGCAATGCAAAAATAACTATCGTCCAATTTCTTTGCTTCCTATTTTTTCGAAATTGTTTGAGAAACAGCTTTTTGATGTAATCTACGATCATTTGTGCTCAAATCAGTTATTAACGCCTAACCAATCAGGTTTTCGGCCTGGAGACTCAACCATAAATCAGTTGCTATTCATAGCCCATAAGATCTATTGTGCTTTTGATGATGTGCCAAGTAAAGAAACACGTGCAGTATTTCTTGACTTATCTAAGGCTTTTGATAGGGTGTGGCATGAAGGACTCATTCATAAGCTCAGATATATCGGAGTATCTGGTAATATGCTCGCACTTATTAGCAGCTTTTTAAAAGATCGGAAACAAAGGGTCGTTTTGAATGGAAAGACTTCAGAGTGGCAGGATGTTCTCGCAGGTGTACCCCAAGGATCTGTGCTGGGTCCTTTATTTTTTCTGGTGTATATAAATGATCTCTGTGATAACTTGAATTCCGAGGTTAAACTCTTTGCAGATGATACTTCCTTGTTTTCAGTAATTGAAAACGAAATCGTTGGCGCTGAAGAATTGAATCGAGATCTAGAAAAAATACGTATCTGGGCTTGGCAGTGGAAAATGCAATTCAATGCAGATAAAACGGAGGAAGTCATATTTTCCACCAAAAGAGCTAGAATTGTCCACCCACCTTTAACATTAGGCAATGATGAAATCAAACGGGAAAATGAACACAAGCATTTAGGAATGATATTGGACTCAAAGTTAACTTTTCAAAGTCATATCAGAGCAGCCATCCTAAAGGCGAGACGAGGTATTGGTCTGATACGATATCTTTCAAAGTATGTCTCCAGAAATGTTCTTAATCTATCTTATAAATTATATGTGAGGCCTCACCTTGACTATGGTGATTTATTGTATCATAGATATGACCCAGAAATGCGGCTAGGTTTTACACAAAAATTGGAACAAACCCAGTATTCTGCAGCCCTGGCGGGATGTTCTTTTAACCGGACCCTACGACCCCACGACCCCGGACCATACGACCCCGGACCATACGACCCTACGACCATACGACCCTACGACTCAAATTTTTTATCATTATTCATAAATTATTTATAAATCGTTTTATTTCCATTCATATTTGATCATTTAGCATACATTTTGCTGTCATTTAGATTTATCAAGCCAGGGTGTGGGCTGTTTGTGCATGCAGTTTTGAAAACGTAGACATTTTACCATCAGTGACCTTTGTCACGCGAACAATTTGACTGGTTTCCAGTTCGTGAAATTCAGGCTGAGAATCTATTGACAACGAGAGAAAATGCTGCTCTGAAACTGAATATATTGTGTAAAATTCAGTGGCTTGGAAAATTCCACATCTTTTATTTTTTTTTATTTATATTTTTTTATAAATCTTACATAAAAGTAAAAACCTATTTAAGAAGAATAACAAAATTAAACAAGCATAATAGAAACTAATCGAATACTGTTAAAGGTAACTAATTTACAAAGGGGGTGCAACAATTAGCTTTTCCGATCGAATTTTTGACAGGTTGTATAAATACAAAATGATTTCTTTCATGAGTTCACCAATCATCCATCAGTGCATGATCAGTGGTTCCTCCAATACAAGCATCACCTGGCTCTTTCTTGCTAATTGTCTTTTGGAAACTTGCTTTTCTAATCCTGTGTTCTTTTCTGAACTTGTGAATTTGCAACGACATTTGACCTATCACATTTGTACTGCAGGAATCCTCTTCTGCGATGGCAATTGTTGTCTACACTTTTTTTAAGTTTTTAAAGGCATTTTTTAAAAGTTTTTTAAAGGCATTTTCAAAGCTTTGGCATGCTATTTTCGATGGATGGACGTGTGGAGAAGACAACAGATACTTCAATAAATTTATTAATGGAATCAAATGCAACGTTTAATTAAATGTGTTCCATTAAAGAGAATCGACCAACAAGATAATAAACTTTCAACAGTTCTCGTTCGTATGAAACTCTAATCCCGGGGGGGGGGGGTACATGACTTGAGGATGGACGGGGGTCTGCCGCCCGGTTTTTAGAAAGCTACCCTCTTCTAATTACCCAAACTTGCTTTTGATACCCACTTTTATGGTGAATTTTGGCGGAAAACTGCCCATTTTAACAATTTTTTGCGAATCTCAGCGACACCCCACCCTTGTTTATGGAAAATCTGCCGAACAAGATCCCTTGTTTAGAGAATTTTTGGCCCAAAAACCCAACCATATGGGCGGCACATACCCGTACCCTAAATATGTTATGTACCTCCCCCGGGGTTCTAATACAAGGCAAGCAATCAAATTTTGTAAGAAAATTCCCACCAACTATTTCAAATAATAAATTTGAGACATACCGAGTGAGGGTGAGTCAACTAAAAAATCTCCGCTAGAAAGGCCAGAGTTCGCTAAATATCAAGACAATGATATTACCAAATAGATCATTTAACAATGAACATATTTCGTTCTAAGAGATTTTCTAGAGAAAGACCCTGCAAGAAACCTCCAGAATGGTAAATGGCATCCAATCACGACCAATTGTCCGCCTTATAATTTCTGAAAGCAATGACTGACTTGTAAATGCTTTAGCAAGTTTTATCTCTTTGCGAGGATGAGATGGATCCTTTGGAGCAAAACAACATTATTCTGGACGATGTTATCTATTGCATCCTCCCACGAGGACGAAACATGCTATGAAATATCAGGAAATTTGATCGCGATTTTGAGCCTGTTTTGAAGGTTTCTGGAAGGGTTTTCTGGAAAAATCCGTCATAATTTCAAAACGGAGTGTAGTGGCCGATTTCAATGAGATAAACTTGGGGGTCTATTTGAACATGTCTGCTGTTAAATAATCTGTTTCCCGATATCATCGTCTTGATAGTAAGGGGATTCCTTTTTTGACTCACCCGGTACATTTTGGACAACAACTTTTTGTACTTTTTTCACCTTAATTCATGGAGCATTGCGGACACCTTTATTTTGTAGGAAATTTTGAAGGAAATTTTTATTCGATACTACTACCTTAAGTCTTTTGCGGAGGAGCATTGCTCGCGAAGAGAGCTACCTCTCCGAAGGAGTGAGCTAGCGTAGCGCTTGAGAAGATTTGAAATCTTCTCAAGCGCTACGCTAGCTCGCTCCTTCAGAGAGGTAGCTCTTTTCGCGAGCAATGCTCCTCCGCAAAAGACTTAAGGTAGTAGTATCGAATAAAAATTTCCTACTAAATAAAGGTGTCCGCAATGCTCCATGCTTAATTGAGGCTCTTGGTAGTAGAATTGGCTACCCTTCACGTTTGTGAAAAATGAAACTTTCTGCATTAGACTAATTTCACAATACAACATCTGTGTCGACAATTATACGCGTGTGCCAATGGCTGCTCAACGAAGCTTTTCTTGAGAGAAAAGAGGTTTTTGGGAATTTTTCGAGAAAACAGAAAGATTTTCATAAATTTTGACGCAATTTTTAGAAGTGATTCACTCGTGTACCTTGGTTTTCTATTTGGATGGAAGAATAAGCATGTCCTTGTGGTAATTGTTAGAGCAATGGTTCTTTGACAAGTTGGTGGTAAAATGCATGAAATGCAACTTAGGCACTGCATCAAAAAACTTAAAAGCCTTCGAAATCTAGTGATTTAACAGTAACACAGGGCTCAATTTTTTACAATTCTGGTTGCTATAATTTTCTTTAACCTATGTTAAACATAACTGGCAAAATTGTTCCTTTCAGAATTTCCTCTGAAAGATATACTTAACAGTTTTAATGAAATCAAACAGCATTGAACAGAACGCGGAACAGAACAAAAATAACTTTTAACACAATAGACAGCGCAGCGTGCAAACAACAAACAAGTCTCTATAAAGTTAGACTGGCAAACCAAGTGTGCGTAGCGTAGCCTTATGCTCACTGGAGAGGTACGTTTTTATCTGGTCAGGAATATAGACAAACATTGGTAAAAAGAATGCATTCTTTCGCTTGATACAACGCTCAGTTGCATGGTAATACGTATTGCCAATCTTTGAATTCATCTGACCAGTAGCTTCATCTCTGTAACTTCTTTGCTCTTTGGAAACGATAACGACTGCATCTGCCTGAGCATCGCTTCGCAAACTGCTACCACACCCAAAGCACTTTGATGTCAGCTTATGGCAGAATCGTAATGGGTATACTTCGTACGTACCAGGCAGTGGATCCGGCAATGGCACATTTTGCAATTGATGCTGCGTATTTGGTGTTTCCTGCTGAGTGTACGATGTCACCACACTTTGACGTTTATTTCGGCCTCCTCGTCTTCTCTGGGTGGCTTTCGTTGCTTTGCTGCCTGTACCACTTGGTAAATTGACGTTGACAAGTCGATCCAAACTTGATGCAACATTTTTCTTGAACCAGCTAAAGAAGAGTTTTAATCTGCTTAAACGCTCAGCCACGGCAATACAATGATGGCATATTTTGTAGGCTTGAAATCGCCAACATTCTCGCGAGCACTCCATCTTTCCATTACTGTATGATTTCACTGTCAGCGGTGATGTCTGATTTTCCTTGTTTGTAACAATAAAGAGATCCATGGTAGAAGATCCAGGAGCCTGCACTATGTCCTTTCCGGACTTAAGCAGCTCGTATGCTTTATTACTCATATCTGTGAGAATCTGCATGCTTGGATATCCAATGCCACTCTCTTGGGGATGAACAGACAGGTGGCACTCTCTTTCTTCAGGAATATCCGTTGCAATTGAAGAGACACGTTGCATTGACTGTGGCGAAGCTGCACATGGAAGAGTTACCATACTTCTTGCAACTGGTTGGGCTTTATTGAATTTGTCCAAAAGCTTTTTGCGTTGAGGAGGCTGCATCAGATAAAAACGTCGCTCTTCAACTTTGAGCTGCTGGTACTCCGGGGTGCTCTCATATTCTCCTTTTCCACAAAGTGCCATGCAAACCTCTTGCTCTTGTTGTCGAACCACAGCATGGATGTTTTGGATCACTTGGGGCAATGAATGCTTCTTCCTGTCATTTGCAGCTTTCAGCACATTGTTCATGCTTTCATTCGCATTTTGCGTGTACGGTTTTGGGGGGTAGCCTAGTCCTGCAATTGACCGTATTCCCGATGTCATACATGCTTTGATCAACTCTTTTTTATGGACTTCGAAGTATCCATAAAAGGCTTCTCCTTTGGGATGGCGTTTAACCCAAACATCTTTGAGACTTGCCAGTTTTGCGTCTACTTCTTCTGGCCCCCATGAGTCAACGATCCCGGGCTCTCTTTGATCACCAATGTCACGGCCGAAGATATCTTTTAGGTACTCTTTTGCACATTGCTGGTCCACTTTGAGCTCTAGAAGCTTTGACTTAATATTCTCTTTCATGTGCAAGTCGCACAGCAGATGATATCCTTCAGGGATGCAGCATTTCCAAGGGTCGCTGACATTTACTTCCCCATCAGTACCATAAACTTTTATCTTTGACAGATCGGGCCTAAATCTTAGCATTTGACTTGGCAGACTAAAATAGGAGTCAAATGTTTTCTTGGTATGGATTAAACATGGTCCAAGCAGTACTGGATGTTGGTTCGTGCCCTTCACATACAGCATAGGTTGGCGATATGTTGTCACAGTCACATAAAACTTCCCCATGTTGTACGTTGGATCGATTCCGACAATTGACGTATTTTCTACATTTGTACAAAATCTAGCAAGGTCATTAAGTTGACGCTCATTTCCCAAAAACACTGTTTTCTCGGGAGCACAACTGACATGACGCAGGAATGCAGTAGCCTTATCTCTTTCCTGAGCTTTGCACATGTCTATAACAGTCACAAGCTCATCTTCAACTTTCTCTTTGTTCTCACGATACTTAAAGTTGGAAACTTGTTTGCGATTTCTAGCCATATCTCCAGCACTTCGTATCCCCTCAAACCCACCAGCATTTTCAAACGACTCCATAACTATCTTCTTTGGGCCACTGCCAGAGCTCTTCTCTTTTACGCTTTGCTTCACACTTTCTTTCGTACGTTGGAACGGGACAGTCTCTCTCTTTCCTTTCGACTTGCCATGAGGTAACGTTGGAATTACATCATGCTCTCCATCATCAAAGTAGTATTGCACATAGACAAAAGGAACCGTTTTTGTTGTATGACAGTCTACCTTGATCACAACCCTGTGATAGTCAGGGGCTTCCTGGTGTTGATAGATGAAACGGCTGACACGGAAGGTTCCTTGCTCCCCGAACTCAGATTCATCTATAACTTGACCATTCTCTTCATTACAAGAAAAGCAATAATGCTTCACTCTCGTACTTTTCCATTTTCCCATCATATCTGAAAGTACATCTTTCCAGTGGCCAATTTTCTCTAGAGACACTAAAAATGAAACATTTTTGCAAACGAAGGTAGGACATCCTGTGGCAACTTTGCTACTGTTTTTCTCCAAAACAATGCTTTCAAAGGCATCCTTTGTCGTGACAGGTACATCTGTAAATTTGTAGACAGGAGTTAGAGGATCATCATTGAAGAGGACCATTTCAGATTGCGCATCGTAAGGAACTGAAACATCTTCAACTTCGGTAAGGCTGCCTTCACTTTCGTCGCTGCTATCCGTTTGGCAATCATTGGCTGGCAAGTTGTCTGCACCCTCACTGTTTTGAAAAAAGCAACATTTGTCAAAGTTCAACTAGACAATTGGCATATTTATGTACAGGGTATCCCAAAAAAATGGTGTTCAGGTTGCCTGAAGATGGCAACAAAACTGCAAAAGATTCCCGCCAAATTTTGCTTGATGTGGCTCTTCAGATATTCAGTTAAAATTTGCTACCATCCCCACAAACATCCATTGAAAAATGATGGAGCTATGACCTCCAAAAGGGCAAATTTGCCTGATAACTGAAACCAGCGGTCGGCCATTTTGTCTTACTATTTATTGGAACGAAATCATGATATTTTTAGGCTACAAGAATATTTTTAAGATTGCAAAGAACGGTTTCCGTCTATCTTATGATTGAACTCCTCCTGTTGCATCAAAACGGCGACTGTTTTAACTATAGAGACTTGTAATATAAAAAAGCAAATAGCAATATTTGAAGTGATTCTGGGTACAACAGGCTATCATGTGGGAAACGTTCAGTTTACTCACCATGCTATGTCAAACAATTTTCTCTTTTTTCTTCTACAAGCGGCACGCTTTGATAGATCTTGAAACGAGGGTCTCTGAAAAAGATTACTTTATCCGATCACTTTTGTCGCCAATCAAATTGAAGAAGAGTAAAAGGGGGAACTGTTATATATGCTTGGACGTGGTATGGATTGTTTTGTGATACTTTGCTAATTCTTTGCTAGCCTTTGCTAAAGGTTAACAGTAATTCTTTGTGGATTTCTGCCTTTGGGTCTGCTTTAACCCTATCTGCACAGGGCGATTTTTTAGGTACTTTGTACCGGTATGGGGGCGTTCTTCGTCCCCCTCTTTTCCTCAAAAACTACTAAAGATATAACAATATGATCTATCCCTATTGCTCTTTAAACAATTGGCTGTTCATATATAACAATGAAAATTTAGTTAGTCACGTGATTTGTTGCTAGGCAACCGAAAAACTGAATAAAATTGGCAAATTTATATCTTCTTAACCAGAAAAATTCTATTTAATCAACCGCTAAACAGATTTTCTCCAAATTTGTTTCAAATAGTAGGAAACATGTCATAGTTCCAAAATATATAGCTTTGAAAAATTTTAGTTTCTATTTTCAGCACAATTAGCTTTAAATTATTTTCATTCAAGTCATGTTCCTTTACCTGGTAAATATAGACTCAAAATGAAGCAAATTAATAAGATGAAGCAAATCAGACAAAAATTTATATTGTACACTTCTTTATTGGACCAATGACGTCATAAATGTGAATGACGTCATATATATCAAATTTTGCAGACATCAGCAAATATGAAAAATTCATATATCAAATGAAAGTATTCATCAAATGCAATAAAATGTTAAGAATTTAATTGCCTATGAAATTTGAGTAAAATTCACCAAAACTGATGGTTATATCTCTTGTCCTTTTAGCGTAGTGAAGCAACGTCTGGTAGTAGGAGGGGGGGGGGGGACGAAAAACGAATAGTACGAATAAGGTTAAGAGGATATGCTGTCGTTGTGGGTAAATGTTAGCTCTTAGCAACACAAGGTCTGTATCAGCATTTCAAAGAATTCATGGTCACAAAGCTCTCGTAAAAAGAAGCTCATCTGTACTAATGGTATGTATCCTTATCACGATTTTGAGGTAATTCAAGCACTGGCTACGGGGCACTTTTTCTAAATAATACCCTTGCCATTAAGTTATATTGATAAAATGTGACCCTCCGGATATGGGTATCTCTCTTGATTCTCAGAGTCACTTATGTACCAAACTCCCTGTATGACGTCTTCCTGTAGGATGTTGTATGACGTAAACAACTTTTGAAACCCCCCCCCCCCTCCCCCTCAAGAATTTTACTGAGCAGAATTTTACTGAAAATTACTCGCAGTAAAAACTTCGAATTTCCATTAAATTTGATGAAAGACAAATATCCTCGAAAGTTGCTTACCGTAAAAGCTCTATCAAACCCCTGGGAGGCTTTTTAATATTGGACACTTTTTAATCCTTTTGCACCACATTTTGCGATTTAAAAATACAATTTTACGAGTTAAATACATGAATTCGACAAAGTTTTAACTCAAGACACATCAAAATTAACATACAAACTTATCAGACTTATTTAGCTCAGTAAATGGAGAATCTTTGGTAACTGGGCTTAATAGAGAGGGGGGGGGGGCTTAATAGAGCTTTTACGGTATTCCATTCCCATTTGAGACACTGGTAACCCTACCTCTTTCGACGGGGAATCCAAGCTCTCGAGTTTATATGTAACATCACTAATCTCTGTATCGCTAAAGAGAGCAAAAATGAGCATGTCACAAGCACATTATATAGAAACCAATACAAGAAATGATTATTAGAGTTGGTTGAGTTGTCTTTCAAAAATATATTAGCTTTCAGGATCGGGGTCAGGATCACTCACATACACTCATTTTTTAATAAGAAACCGGTTATAAGAAACGGTAGGCTAAATTTTTTTAAAGTTAAGAAACAACCCTACCTGAACTGAGAAAGCTAAGAAAGTTTTGTAATTTACAGTTTTAATTTTCCTATCGCACTCAACATGTTTTGACACTGTACAGTTATAGCAACTGTTTGGTGTTTAGACATTATTTTGAGTGCGAATCATGTTATTTACTTGTTTTGAGATCTTACTAAGTAATTTGGGAGAACTTTAGATAAAACAGAATTATCTCTACAATTCTGGCATTAGAAATATAAGGAGCATGTAAGAAACTCTTGCTAGCAAAATGGCCAACAAAATTTAGAAGCTGCCTACCAGCCCCGGACCTTAGTTTCTTATAAAAAAAAGGGGGATTAAACTGCTCTTTTTTCAATCTGTATGAACAACTGTTGGGAATCTAATCAGTAAGGTAAACGTTTTGCAATCTACAGAATGTTAAAAGCTATCATAGGTTGCCAAAATGAATCATAGTCGTTCAATAATAACATTACCTTGACAGTGAAATGATAGACTGGGCTTCACCACTATTATCTGAATCACTAGATATTGACGACATCTGAAAATAAAGGAAATGGAAGATCTAGAATGCAACAATGTCACGAGCGGGGGGGGGGGGATAATTCCCAGACAAGGTAACTAGTAAAATTTTGCTATGCTGTTGTGATCGAAAGCTGAAAAGTATCTGTCTGTATTTTGGTCTGTTGGTTACCCAGAGGGGGGTGGGGGACTATTATGTAGCAGCCACAAAGCCATCAAAGCGTAAATTTGGATTTCAATAACGGTATGATTATGGTAAAACTACTTTTTAGTCATAAAAAAAACCTTAATTCACCTTTCACAGGCAAAAAAGATATCAAATATGAACCACTAATTTACATGCAGACCAAAAAAGACCATGCGCCGTAAACAGCCTTTATACTGTAAAGAAACAAACATTTTAAGAAAATGACTTGCTTATACTTTGTGATTATTGGAAACGAAACAAAGTAACAGTAAGTCCCTGAAGTAAGTCAGAGCAGTCATAACTGAAAGCGAAGGGAATGGACGAGACAAGACAGTGCTTAAAATTGATCTTTCTTTGTTCTCACTTGTTTCCTGTACTGTCGAAACATCGGAAGCCTCAAAAGGAGGGCAAGAAACTTTCAGAAGCTTTCAAAATATATGTGAATGAACCACGCTCAGTATATGATATTACATACAAGGGATGAAATGAAATTTCACGGATTGAAAGGAGCCTCTAACTACAGAGCCTCCTGCAAAAGCGGCGCTGGTGCAGTTTCCCACACTGTGCCTATGCTTATCCTTACTAAACCCTACCAAAAACCCTATAAGGTGTGCGATCCTGCATTAGCCGCCAAAAATCTTTGCGTTTTCCACCACCGTTAAAATTGTTGCGAAAATGATGTCATATGAACTTACCTCACACCATAGCTAATAGAAAATGCTCACATCCCAGCAGACCAACATCAGACATCAGACCACATCTCCAAAGTTAAAAGCCTGTACTTCCTGTGCTGTGAGTAGGCTATTTTGGTACACATATCCGTTTTGATTGTATCGCTTGACAGTTATGGTAAAATGTCTACGTTTTCAAAACTGCATGCACAAACAGCCCACACCCTGGCTTGATAAATCTAAATGACAGCAAAATGTATGCTAAATGATCAAATATGAATGGAAATAAAACGATTTATAAATAATTTATGAATAATGATAAAAAATTTGAGTCGTAGGGTCGTATGGTCGTAGGGTCGTATGGTCCTGGGTCGTATGGTCCGGGGTCGTGGGGTCGTAGGGTCCGGTTAAAAGAACATCCCAGCCCTGGCTGTCTCTGGTGCGTGGAGAGGTACAAATAGGCAAAGGCTTTACAATGAGTTGGGATGGGAAACCCTTTATAGTAGAAGATGGTACCGTCGTTTATGTCATTTTTTCAATCTGAAAAATAAACAGGTCCCAGAATATCTCTTCAATGAAATCCCTGCTGAGCGACAAACCAGCTATAATCTTAGAAATCAGAGGATGTATTCTCCCTTTATTGACAAGACTGTGCGTTTTTCCAATACATATTTTAGTAATGCGCCTTTTGAATGGAATTTACTGGATAGCGATACCAGGTGCTCCAAGTCTATTGCCGAATTCAAGCGAAAACTGCTCTCCAAGATACGTCCAACTGAAAACTGTGTTTACAACATATATGATATTGAGGGTATTAGAATCTTAACAAAACTGCGCTTGAAGTTCAGTGCACTAAATGAGCACAGGTTTAGGCACAGATTTAACGCTGTAAGTCCACTTTGCAATTGCGGTACAGCAAATGAGGATAACAAGCATTTCCTCCTGCACTGCCCTTTGTTTAACAACTCTCGTATGAATCTCCATGGCGAACTGTCAGAATTTCTGAACCTAGATATAGCAAACCTTGAGGATGATATGTTTTGTTCACTGCTATTGTATGGAAGTGTTGAATTTTCGTATATCATCAACAGAATGATTCTTGAAGCTACAATAAAGTACATTAGATCGTCCAAGC
Source organism: Aurelia coerulea (assembly GCA_039566865.1). Taxonomy (NCBI): domain Eukaryota; kingdom Metazoa; phylum Cnidaria; class Scyphozoa; order Semaeostomeae; family Ulmaridae; genus Aurelia; species Aurelia coerulea. Next base: position 11,519,268 of record CM076951.1, on the reverse strand, counting down.
GATTTGATCTGGTAGATTACGAAACTTAGCATCCTCTGGAAACAAAGAATTCGTACTTTACATGTTAGTGACTGTATCTGTATGAGTACTATGTGTGAATGTATCTGTGTGTACTAGTATCTGTGAATGTATCTGTGTGTGTGTGTTCGTATTAGTCAACTTAATCTTATATATTTGAAAATGTAAGTGTCATCCATAGTGGGAACTCGCTGACAATATGTCCTTTCCCGCTATGGATGGCACGTAGTTTATAAATCTTGTTGTTTGTTTCATTTAATTGTTTTCATTGACTAAAAAAAAAAAAAAAAAAAAAAAAGAAAGATAGGTCCTTTATTGCCAATCAAACTGGACCAATCTGTGATCCAATATAAATCGTACTCTGATTTTTAGGAGTCAGAATTGACAGCAAATTGTCATGGAACGATCACACAAAAAGGGCTTGTAAATCCTTTAATGGGAAGATAAAACTAATGAGACATTTACACCTGCCAAAGGAAGTGTTGGAGACATTGTATTTTAGAACAATAATTCCAAGTGTTACCTATGGCATTGCAGTATGGGGTTCTTGCTCTGTATCATTGTTTAATGACTTAGAAAGGATACACAAGAGCAGCAGATTAATCCATAAAGTTCCAAAGGATATTGGCAATGTGGGAGTGCTAAATTTTGTTGGTTGGAACTCATTGAAGTACATGCATACAAAAAGAATTCTGACTTTAACTCATAGTGCTTACTATAATGATAGTATTGATGAAATTAATAATTTAGTAATTTGTGTAAGCAATTATGTTTGGACATTCTTTCCGAGGCTCTTTCTGTGCAAGAATAGCAGAAAGGCCGACGGGACTTGCATCAACTGGTACTAACGTTTCCTTGTTCATATAAAAATAACTAACAACTAGATTTTTCGTCAATAAATTTTTCAGCTTCTGATATTAGCCTTCGCATCCAGGAGTCCATTTGAAATGTGTATTCTTCTGTGTTAATGCTTGAAGAGGCTCTGTTATTGTGGCGTAATGAGGAATAAATTGTGATGAATGGTTGAAAATTCCAAGAAAACTTCTGACTTCACTGACATTTGTAGGTGTGGCAGCATTGACAAAAGCTTCAACTTTCTTTGAATCAGGTTTCGTTCCATCTCTGCGAAATGTGAAGCCAAATAAATCAAGGCTGTCTTTCAAAAAGTAAAATTTCTCGATTTTGAATATCAAGTGAAGTTCTACAAGTCGTTTTAAACATGATTATAAAGCTTCATTGTACTCTTTGATGCCACAACCATGAACAATTACGTCATCAGCTATCTTTCGAATGGATTTTAAACCACTAAGTGCTTGTTGCAAAGTGAACTGAAAGATTTATGCGGCACTACTAGTTCCATAGTTGAAACGTTTGTATCTGAACAGGCCAATATGAGTTGTGAACGTAGTGATATTTCGGCTTTGGGGACTGAGCTCTAATTGATGAAATTCTTGTGATAAATCCAGCTTTGAAAATACGTTTGCTCCGTTTAAGGTTTCAAACTCAACCAATTTATCTGCTAATGTTTGTTACTATGTGGTCTATAAGGGTATGATGGATAAGCTTGAGGTGGAAAGGGTAAACACACAATGTTTGAATTAAAACCATAACAATATTCATAAATGTTTTCTAACAGTCTTCTGTAGGATCCTCTTTGAAGTTGTAAACAGTGATTGAACAGTTCATTACTCTGTGTTTCCAGGAAATCAACAGACACTGCTCATTTTATCCTACCATACCCATTTGACCCATGCGGACTCTACTGCATTTAACAAAGTCATTTTTCACACCCATGGCAAATAAAGGTTCATCTGTCAATATTGCTGCTGCTTGCTTCGCTGTTAGGTGTATACATCATGGCTTTTCATAATGGTAAAGTTTGCTACACTTTGAACAGCCAACAACTTTTGCTTCAGGGTTATGCCCCAAACAGACACCGTGAATACTGATGATGTGGGTTGCTTTGCTCTTTTTTCAAAGATGTTTCTTTTTCTTGTGTGGGAAAATTTCGATCTTTTTCTTGTCTATACATTTGGCCATGTGCTCTCTCATAGCTGCTTGGTTCCATTCGCATGTTGTTGGATCTATACCGATCTCCGAACTTCCGTGATTCTGCATCACACAGTACATAATTATTGTGAAGATGAGTCATGACTGCCTGCATCCCACTGGATTGATTTTCATCTTCGAAGAGCATTTCGGCAAAAACCTGAAAATTTATGAAGCTAATTTAAAATGCTATGTTACTGCCATTATATAACACACAAAGATGGTACAGTATTTGCCTTCCATTTGAGGAGAACTGTTGCTCTTTGCTCTCCTCTAGGCTCCTCTCAAATTCTGGAGGGAACTGTAGATCGCTTACCTGAAATGTTCACAAAAGTACCTGTAAATTCCTCTACTTGAATTCTCTTTTTTCTTTTCTTTCCTATCGATTTATTCATGGATAGCTCACCTTAACATGACCAGGAGAGCCACTACTCCCCTGCTAAAAATCTCATGACCAGGCCTGCTGTATGCATCAGAATTTAAGAAACTGAATACTGTATCATCTGTTGGGATTTACAGAAAGTCTCTTGCAACAAAATGAAGCTGGGGAAAATGGATATAACTCTGTGTGGAGATTCTGCTGTGTTATTTCTGTCATTTCAAAGAGGAGATACTGCAACCTTGACTTTATCACAATGAAAAGCAAATTAGTGCTGAGAGAAGTTTCGTCATCTCATTTGAATGACTAGAAAAGAGAGCATAAAAAATTAAACTTACAGAATTGGTAGGCTGGGTTGTTTTTCCAGAGTATCTGTGCTTAATATGATAAGTCACAACATCTGTAAGATTTTTCAGGCATGCGATATGATTGACAGCAATTCTACCACATAGTGCAATGTAATCACTCCTTTGTTGGTTGTGCTCAGTTGAATTTGGCAAAAACAATCCATTCTCCAACTTCATCAACTTCTCAATGGAGGTTCAGTTTCAGTGCATCAGTTTCTTGCCATCCAAGCCAGCACCAGAAATTCTGTTTTCGGTGACCATCACTCCCACCCAGTTGACAACTTTGTTTTGGTTCTCTGCAGTCATATCATGTGGCTCTGACGTGTAGTTAAAATTATCAATTATTAGTTTCCTTCCATTGTTGATTATGACATGGCTGTATTCAGGTGAGAGAGTGAAGCCTTCTTTCTCAATTCGTTCTTTAATCTCATGTAGATGATCCTTTCCAAACTCATCCAGTTTTTTGTATAAATATGTGTGGGATACTGCTAAGCGCAAAGATTTCAACCTCAGAAGTGTTGCCTGTCAATAAATAAAAATAAAAAGTCTTAAGAACATGATTCATTGATACTATTAAAACATGACTCTTGGTAGGTCAAAAAACCAGCTTCCAGTCTGGTAATTTGAGGCTGCATGCAGGCTAGGTCACGTGGACTTGTGCAGGCACTGCAAAATCAAATGAAAACAAGTTACAGTATTTTACATCATGAAGGGTCTATGCAGCATTTAAGGGTCAATTTAAGACCGAAGGGTCAATTTAAGATTGCAAGGCCAATTCAAATTGGGTCAATGTAACATTGAAAGGTCAGAGGTCACTTAAGAGTTGATTTTTGCCTGGATGGAACCCAATTTATAGGATGAATGCAGAGTAAAATATCCAAAGGCAAGGTTTTTCTCTGCATGTGACATTTAATAGAATATCATGAATGTTTTTATTTGAAAGATTTCCTAATTTCTATATATACCGGGTGAGTCAGAAAAAAACGTGGGGTGTTTGGTGGATTGTAACGTCGCGCTCAGCAACCCGATCGGAGCGAATTAAATTTTTTTGTGCAGCCAGAGGTCTAACTTAAATCATAAGCCTTTCCTCGTCGAAATCGGTCATGTGATGTATTAATCAGAAAATATTGTCTTCGTAAGACGTTGTATGGGAGTTTTGCAAACTTCTGAAATCTTTGATAGAGCCCCTTCAGAATTTTACCCTTGCCAAAGCTGCATGTACACGTGGTATTATCAGGGGTGAATGAAATAGTTTTGTCATGAAACATCGCGTTGATCTTGTTGAACTAAATCTCTTTACAACACAAAGAAGCATGCGTTTTTACTGTCTCTCAAACATATTCTCTTTGCAGGACAAGTTATGATGTGACAAGGCACCCCAGGGGAGAAAACACTATTTCAGAACTGTTTCATGCTCCCCAGATAATACCACGTGTACCTGCAGCTTTGGCAAGGCTAAAATGCTGAAGGGGCTTGGTTAAAGGTTTCCTCAGTTTGCAAGACTGCCATACAAAGTTTTAGGAAGAAAAGCTTTTTTTAAATAATCGATGGGGATATCCGATTTCGATGGGGAAAAGTTTATGATCTAAGTCAGATTTATGGCTCCTCGGAATAATTTAGTTCACAACGATCGGGTGGCTAAATGCGACGTCACAGTACCAAGTACCAAGTACCAAGATGATAATTTCCTTACCATAAATCCGGAATGCTGCATCATGAGTGTGAAGATCAGCTGAAGGGCAATCATGCCCCTTGATCTGTTCTTTAGGCAAACTGCAGCTGCCATACAAAATGATGGGGCGAAGAACAGATCCTTGTTCTTGTTGTGCCTCCAACTCATTGTCATAAGAGCCAATCTCATCAACGGTGCTTGTTCAGACAGCTCCTTGTTCAATTTTTCCAAGGAAAATTGGACGATTTCTTCCTTTCCAGTAAGGCGGAGGCAGCTTGGGCTTGGCTGGATGATGGTAGAGCTCTTCTTCTTGGAGGGGCACCATTTCAAGATCTTCTCAGCACGTTTTGAGTCATCACTCTTCACTTTTGGAACTGCACACAACTTTTTGCATTCCATGTCCAGCTCATGCATCACATTTTTAATCAGACAGGCACGTATCTCAGGTTGTCTCCAAGCAGCATTTGCAATCTGTGTCACAGTATATTAACGCTGTAAGCGAAACAAGGCTTGGTGCAACTTCTCGATATCTTGTTTGTGAAGGCCATTCCAGTCGAACGAATGCCTTGGTGTCACCTTGTGGTCTCGTAGAGGTTGCAGTTGACGAGGGTGTACTTGTGAAAAATTGTGCATTGGGTGGAGGTTTTATCGTATCTGGTTTTGCCGGTGTTTTTAGCACTACAACTTTGTCCACGATAGGCCTAATGTTTGTGCTTGCTGATGGAACAGGGAGGGTATCATTTTTCTGGCGAGAGGCTGATTCTTCGGAGAAAAGAAGACGTTTCGCTGATTTTTTCTTTACTGTCAATCCCTTTTTCGTTGCACCTGTTCTGTATTTGGTTGTGGCTTCGGTAACCAAAGTCTCAAGTTTCTGTCTTGCGATGTCAATGCGTTTCAAGTGACGAAGGCAGGCTTGACAAATGTATTGCGATGTGGGTTGTAAAACAATTTCCAGGCGTTGCAGGGCTTCACTTACATCAAAATTTCGCTTGCTGTTGACGAAGGTGAAGTCCCAACTTTTTTCTCGGGTGAAAACGGCAAAACACAGGATATAAGACATGATAAGTCTCTCGATCTCACGAAAAACAACTCAAACAAACTTCGCAAACTTCGCCATTCGCCATCTTGAAGCATGTTTACTTTTTCCTTGCCGCGCGATTCGAAATTTATAGCCTGAAGGTGAGTAAACAATAAACAAAGCAAACCGCATGCTGATAGCCAATAACAGCTGCCAAGCAATCTGGCAGAAACTTGCCAGATGGATTTTATTGGATGATACACAATAGGAAGACAATAAAAATTAATTGCCATGGGCAGTACGAGCTTTGTTTTGTTGTTGCGCAGACTCTACTTTTCCTATGAGGAGGAGTTGAGGCTGCGCGCAGGCTAGACAAAGGCAGAATACCTTATCAAATAAAATCTGGAGTTGTTAAATGGTTTGGTTTCTCATCATTTATTTAATATCCAATGTCCATCCTGGTCCATCCATTGCAGTCAGGTTTCCATTGGTCCAAGGAATCAATAAAGTCTCTGTCAAAACAGTATGAGTGTCCTAAATATTTCTAGCAAACTCTGGATCATGATCACAAACATTCTTGATGATTTGGTGGTCTAGAAAATGTATTTTGGACAAAGTTTCAAGTTTGCCCTATTTGGCAATGTGACTTTTACCCATCTCAGATTGTTGTGTGTGCCACTGGGATGTTAATTGGTCACAGCAATTCAAGTTGATTGCATACACATTTATCAAAATTTAAAACACTCAAACTTGAGATTTCTAGATTCGAAGGAAACTTCAGCACACATTTTCGTTCATTCAGACAGTCCCTGACATTTGCAGTTTCAAAAACATAGTCTCTTGACCATTGAAAAAGTCGGCTTCCAAATCATTACTGACAAATATTTCAGATTCAAAATCCTACCAAACGTCGCCTTTGTCGAGAAACACCTCCATCCTGTGTGTGTGTCTTTTTTGAATTGCTCAAAAGCATCAAATATTTCTTCTTTCGATCGAAACTCTAGTTGTTCACCTTCTGCTTCATGCTCATCCAAATTTTCTTCCATGTCAGTCGGATGTTATGTCATGACGGTCATGACAGCCTCCTGCCTTTGCTGATAGAATGTGGAAAATTGCTAGACCTTGCTTCACAGCAATTTAGATTCATTGCTGAGAGAGGCTTCATGATTACGAGGCACATGTAGAGTGAATGACGTAATGTGATTTGGGAGACTTTGATCTAGTGCCGACCTTTTCATTGACCAGTATATTTTTGCAGCAAATGCCACATGGATGGTTAGGATTCATTCCTTATTTTGAACTGTTAAAAGACATACTATTGATAAACTTAACACAAATCATTATTCATCACATAAGAAAAAAACGCAAGATTTCTGCGGGAGTCACTAATTCAAGATTCAAGAACCAAGAACCAGAACCAAGAACCAAGAACCAAACACCCTAATTCAAGAACCGGAATTCAAGAACCAAAGTTAGACACCCTAATTCAAGAACCGGAATTCAAGAACCAACTCTGGACACCCTAATTCAAGAACCGGAATTCAAGAACCAACCTTTGATACCCTAATTCAAGAACCGGAATTCAAGAACCAACTTTGGACACCCTAATTCAAGAACCAGAATTCAAGAACCAAAGTTAGACACCCTAATTCAAGAACCGGAATTCAAGAACCAACTCTGGACACCCTAATTCAAGAACCGGAATTCAAGAACCAACCCTGGATACCCTAATTCAAGAACCAGAATTCAAGAACCAACCCTGGATACCCTAATTCAAGAACCGGAATTCAAGAACCAACCTTGGATACCCTAATTCAATGAACCGGAATTCAAGAACCAACTTTGGACACCCTAATTCAAGAACCAGAATTCAAGAACCAACCTTGGATACCCTAATTCAAGGACCAGAATTCAAGAACCAACTTTGGATACTCTAATTCAAGAACCAGAATTCAAGAACCAACTTTGGACACCCTAATTCAAGAACCGAGATTCAAGAACCAACTTTGGACACCCTAATTCAAGAACCGGGATTCAAGAACACCCCAAACTTTATAATATTTTTGGCATTTACCAACGGTATGCATGGTTTACATCAAAGTTGGTCTCTATACCATCCATTTCTCTTCCAATTCCATGAATACCAAGAACTTTAAGAAGTTTTAGATTCCAGAATTCAGAATTAGAAATTCTGTGTGCAAAAGATTTTCGGCCTTCTCTTGTTTTCATGATTCAAAATTACATAATTTATGCCATATTCACATTTACAGTATTTCAAAACAGGCTTAGAATATGCAGCATTCTGCTGATGCAGGCCAATGGCGTGGTGGTGGCCAATATTTTATGATGATTTTCAGCAATACGACATACATTTCTATGCTTTATTTGGCTTTTGACAAATTTCATAGTGAATGACAACTATCCATTCCAAGTAATCACAAATATGCAAGTACCAAACAAAGATTCACCCTCTACTGCTGTCTGCAGTCATAAGTACAAGTAGTGGTGGAAAATTAGTATGAAATTAACAAACTTGCCCGGACGAACTTTTTTCCGGGTTTCGGGTTTCGGGTTCAGGTCTCGGGTTCAAGGTTTCGGGTTTAAGGTTTCGGGTTTAAGGTTTCGGGTTTAAGGTTTCGGGTTCAAGGTTTCAATTTGTAATTACTTGGAATTGCTGGTAATTTGTAATCATTTGGAATTGGCAGCTCTAGAAAAGTGACGAATGTACACGGTTCCACCTTGTTTTCTTTCCATTTAACATCAACTAATAAACTATAAGAACGAAACAGAAAATAGTCTTCTTTGCAATCGAACGTGAACGGAAACAATAATAATACGGGAGACTTCACGATCGGATCACACTAGTGTGTATGCGCCAGAATTTTAAACTTAAAATAGATGGGTCTAGAAAAGTGACGAATGTACACCCATCTTCTTTTCTCACCATTTAACATCAAGTAATAAACTATAAGAACGAAACAAAAAATAGTCTTCTTTGCAATCGAATGTGAACTGAAACGATAATAATACGGGAGACTTCACTATCGGATCACACTGGTGTGTATGCGCCAGAATGATAATGATTTATGATCGAAGATTTTACAGTTAACGCAAAACACCTTTTCCATAAAATCAACTACTGATGCAAATCCCTGTGTGACCGGATAGTGGAGCCCCCCCCAGGCATTAACGTAACAAAACGAAGCAGCAAACTGCAATAGGCAGCAACAATAAACTTAATAGTAATCTCAAAATCAATTTTTCTGTCCATGTAACTTGTAAAGTGACATTGTTATTTTGCAGTCAACGAATCTACTTTTCAAATTTCTTCAACACACCTTTAAATAAAGTTATCATTACTACTAGAGAGGTTGGTAAACTGATTTCTCGTTGCTAGCGCCCACTCTCAAATAAGCCCCTCTTCTACATATTGTACTATGCGCATACTACGTTTTTTTATAAGAAACTGGTTTATAAGAAACTAGTACTACGATGACCAAAAATTTAAGAAACTCTAGTACTACGCTCAAGAACAGATAAGAAACTCTGAAACTTTATTTCTGTATGTCTCTCTTATTCTGTATCTCTCTAACAAAGGTACCTTAGTCTTTTCTTGACTTTTAACTGCAAAATTGGTAAATTTTTGCCTTGATGTGCATGGCTCCTTCTTGATGACAATGTCAATGCAAAATGGAAGCCCTTTGTCGAGAAGAAGGCTCAACTTCGAACAATACCGCAATTTTAGGCCCAACAAATAAGAAACTAGTTAAGAAACTTTTACTACTAAAACACCGAAATTTTCATGCGAAATTAAGAAACTTTCAGTACTAAGTGCTGATCCAAGTTTCTTATAAAAAAAAGTGTAACCGGTTTTGTGTTGCACAGGAAAATATAAAACCCGAGGTCTTAAAAGTACAGACCGAGCTTGCGAGGTTCCTTATTACTAACCATAGTCTAAAAATACAAAATAATTCACTAACGCTAATTGTCAAAAAAACAATTGGCACGAGTTTTATTGTTATATCTCTTGTAGTATCTCTCAAAAAACGCCCCCCCCCCCCTCGCTCAAAAACATCAAAATTTCAACCCGGTCCAAATAGGGTTAAACCCGAAACCTTAAACCCTTTTATGAACCTCATAAAACATAACCACACAGCTACAGTTGCAAAATTTATATAATTTCTACTACTAGGTGTATCAGAAAAAATGGAGCATTGTCACATTGTCACCATGCCCTATTGTGTGGCCTTATATGACAAAGAATCTAACAATATGTAAAACCTAACAATTAAGATAAAATTTGTAGCCAAACTACCTGAAGATAGCAAAATGAACGGTCTTTTGTTGCTACATTATTCATTGATCTTTCATTTCCTCCTGAGCACGAGAAATGGGGACTTTCCAGTGGGCTAGAGACAGTATTAAATATTCATTTCCTTTTTGAGGGCAAATATTACATAGAGAAGAAATTTTCTCATAAAAGCCCCTTTTACTCTCAGAAATATGTAGGTGTGGTTCAATTCACATCTCAGCACCTGAACTGGAATGAAAATACAACAAGTAACAACAATGGAGCTTCATTATTTCAACTGTTTGCTATCTGCAGTTAAATGACACAAATGGTTTTCAGGACATGTTGTATATGCTTCCACTTCAAGTGGCTACTTTAATGGTCACATCTTGTCAAATTTGATAAATCTGATCATGTAAGGCAGCTTCAGATATACGCATTGGTCCATAAGTAGAATAATAGTTGCTGCTTCAACCTACTGCATGGGCAATCTAATCATTGCAAAACTTTAAAATTACATTTGTAAACCCCATTCTTTCAAGTGTAATTGGACATAATTTCAGAAAGAGCTTTGTTAATATTATATAATGATATTAATTTTTGGAATTTATACCATTGTTTTATGGGAGAATATGTGAGGAAATATCTGAAGCTTTGACAAACATTAAAAAGCAGCAATTCAAAATTGATAGATAAAAATCAATGTGACCAACACAAGAAATAGTCAAGTTTCGAAGGTCTACAGGATAGTAGCAATAATATACAGTATCTCACACACTTGTAAATGCCTTGCAGGTCTTTGCCATTAAAACAGAGTCCATGCACGTTGAAAACTGGTGGTATGTTTCAAATGACTCTGGAAGTGTCAGTTGGAGGGCATACGTAGATGCAAGAACGGCAGGGTTGGCTGAAAAAGCAACTCTAATCTTCTGAAAAGGCAGCACCTTGCAACCAGTGCAAAAATGCATAAAAATCTCTAGCTTGTTCGTGTCTGCTTCTTCCAAGAATCGCATAAGGTAATCATGGACTTTTCGATGCAATGAATTTTATTATTATTATTATTATTATTATCATCATAATCTACTGCACAGGGTGGACCGATAAGTTTCCTCGGACAAAGCGTATCTCGTCTTCCCAACAATTTCACAAACTAAACTATTTGCTCACACAGTTGCAAAGAATCATAATGTTGTGGTAGACGATATTTGAACCTCAATGTAATACATTCTAATTTCAAGCAGCTTTTTTATATACTCACTTTATTATTTCTTAGGTCAATCTGTTGCTTCATCCTCACATGGTGATGATGATGATGATGATGATGGTGATGGTGATGAAATAGGTAGGAAATATGTTATCATTCAATTCTGGGAAGGAAAGTTTCTCTGCTATCACATTGAATGTTAGTTGATCTGCTTTATACACAAAAAGGGGCTCAAAAAGATCAGCATTTTTTGCCAACACATCCAAAAAACCAAGTATCTCCATTCCCTTTCTTATTTGTTGTAGAGCCACTATCCTTTTACCAATTACATCTTGATACACAATAGATTGCATCATGCTGTCTTTTGTAGCACTCTAGAAGAGGTTTAATATGAGAATAGCAAAAAATCTAAGATAAACTATACCCCTGGGGGACTAAAGGGGGCAAGACTTGTCACAGAGGGGTAGGGGCCTGGATGGGTGAAGGGAGCCTGGTTTTCAGAAAGTTACCCATTTCTAATTGCCTTGTACCCACCTTTATGGTGAAGGTGGAAAATTACCCATTCCACAATGTTTTGCCAATTAATGACATACCTACCCAGTATAAGAAAACTCTGCTGGAATGATTTTGGTGTATAGAAAGAAAGGCGGATAAGTTTACCAAGCCACATTTGCAACACATTTGCCCTTGAAAGATAGATGCTTATCTTTGCAATCTTTTTGCAGCAGGAAACAGTTGCACAGGAAATGACTAACATTAATTTGATTGAACACATCTAATTTGCAGCAGCTAACATTTTGAGTGACACTCTTAGGTGTCAAATAGAGGTTGTGCCACATTTACTAAATTTTGAAAATCCCCCCACCCTCACTAACTAATGTCATGGAAAGTGTGAGCAAACATTTTTCGTTTGTTTACTGAAGGCAAGTTTTGTCTCAATAAAGTAATACTGTAACCTTTAATGACTTTTGAAAGTTCCCCCAAAGACTTCAATAAGACTGACTGTATTATTAAGTTTTCAACATATTTTGTACCCCCTTTTATTTGGCAAATGGGAGTAATAAATTATTGTGGTTCATTTTTCACTAAATTTCACAGTAGTACAGCGCTTCTTAACATAGAAATGTTTAAAATCTACTTACAGTAAGAAGTTGAGTGAGTCCACTCTCACTCACCAGCAGCTGAATGCACGCAATAATAATGCATAATAATGCAAGCAATGGCTACTGCGGCTGTCAAGCAGTCTTGCGAGTCAATACTTGAATCAATGGTCTCGAGGTACGAGAATCATTTCAGCAGTGACCGAAACATGGCACAGGACAATATAAATGACGAATTCTTTGTTGCTGCCAATGGTCCAAGTTTGGGACACTGCGACAAGGTTGTTGAAGAGGCGATGGATCGGTATTGGAGGTTAAAACAGCAACCAGGGTGGCACTTCTACAGAACGACGGTTCTGGAGCAGCTTAAAGATTTTGATGGAGATTCTAAAGTGCTTCACAAGCTGATGAACACTGCGAGCCATTTCAAGTTCATGGAATGACCGTGATAGATAGAGAATAGACATTAAAGAATGACATCGTTCTATTTTTCCTCTTTTTGATATAATTAGCTGTTCTGTTTAAGACCTGAGAGGCAACAAACTTTGACAAATTTTATCGACACATCCATAGTTGCCTATTAGTTAATAATTAAACAAGGTTGAAAACATCTTTAAAAAGATAGCTTCCGATGATTAACAAATAGCACCTTGTAAGTCCGCAAAAACCCCTTACCTAAATGTGAATCCACGATGAAACGAATAGAAAGCAAAGATAAATTATTACCGATCAAACTATAATAATTCGTTCTAAACTAAGATATCAATTATCATACGGATATTCAGCGTTGAAATATCAGTGCAAATCGGTTGTTATTCAAAGAAGATGTGATATAATTGGGTTTAGTTACTAACTGGCCGGGTAGTTGCACTTCCAAATGCTCAATACGCTCTACTTTTATGTGGCACTTGTCTGTACCGCTAGTTTGCGGTACAGAAATATTTTGCTATCTTAACTGCGGTCCCAGCAAGAAAAAAAATTTTCCACCCCTGTCCTCCATAGTATATAATTTCTAGTAACCAAATGTTGCGTTAAATACACATATGATTGTATTCCGTCTATAATTTTTATGATTGTATTCGTATTTCTGAAAGAATTCAGAAAAACAGCTGTCTACAGTTCATGATGTGTGAATTCTCCTCCATGTCACATAATTTAACGGCAAAGGCAAATGACCAAGTATTTTGGCACGCAATTTGAAATAGTTTTGAACACTTCTATGCTGCCCATGAAATTGTTGGCTTTGGTTGGGCTCATTCCAGTTGAAGCCAAATGTGAGCCAATGGTAGAACAATAGAGAACAAAAGAAGCCCACTGAGCCCACGGTTTTATGGATGAAAGTTATTCTAAATGTGGGGTAACATTCCTGCACTTCCTATTAATCAACTGTGGAGGCAGATCATTACGGCATTTGGCACTGGTGTCAAAGGCATGCTAAAATGACAAAGTATTTTGGCGTGCAATTTGAAATATTGTTGAACACTTCTATGCTGTCCATGAAACGGTTGGCTTGGGTTGGGCTCATTCCAGTTGAAGCCAATGGTGAGCCAATGGTAGAACAATAGAGAACAAAAGAAGCACACGGTTTTATGGATGAAAGTAATTTTAGAACTTCAAAAGAATTCTCCCTGCAAAATCACATCGGAACAGGGCATTGCAAATAAACAAGAGTCAAATTTGAAATTGCTTTCAATTCATCAATGTTCAACTTTTAAAATTTCCAATTGTCAACAGCAATTATCTAAATAATTAGATAACAAAAACATCTAAAATCACATTTCAACAAATCATCGATAATGTTGATGATGATGATGATGAGGATGATGAAATCAATGAAGACGAATCAAAGTACAGAGTAAGGTAATGTACAAAAATAAGCATTCAGTTCTTTTTACTAATTATATTTTAGGTCCAAGATGAGGACAATACAAGAAGTTTTCATTGTTTGCTTGTTATGATAACAAAATACCGTGACTGTCGTTTTAACTCCCTGACAGTCACTGTTCTTTTGATAGTAGGAACCCATGAATAAGCAAAAGAGCAAGATGAAATGCTGAAAAACATGAGGAGCAGATGCAGAGAGAAAATGCTGCCAAATCTGCAAAAAAGCCATGTGCTCCACGCCATTGCCGCAAATGCAATAACCCCCTGAAAGGTCATCCAAGGGGCAAATGCCCCACTACTGAAGACCAGCCTGGTCAATAGGAATAATCTACTGCAGACATGTTTTATGAGCGTGTTCCTGTGGATGAAAATAGAAATGGCTATATAATGATAAATACTGTACTGTACAAATTGTTTGTACACTTTCATGTAACTTTATGAGATATACCGGGTGTCCCAAAAAATGGATACAGATTTGGTTGACTCCAGTGATGTGAATTTAGCTTTAATCAATGGCTAATCACTCCCAAAATGTTCCTCGATAGTTAACTTGAACATATATACCTCGTTTGTTGGTATTGGTGCTCTGAGAGCAGAAATGTCAATCTTGAAAGCTCAAATTTGCGTCCATTTGCAAACCAGAGCTTTGGCCTTTTGGCCTAAACAAATTCCTGAAGCACATCGAAATTAAGAACTGAAATTAGTGAAAAATTAAGAAACTTTGCAATGGGTAACTGGGGGTGACTTCTGGAAAACAGAATAGCACAAGATCTAATATTGCTCAAATTTTATCAAGGTTATCGTTGATTTATATGCTGTGCCTTAAGAAATTGCTTAGGCCAAAAGGCTAAAGCTCTGGTTTGCAGGAAGAGGCAAATTTGAGCTTTCAAGATTAACATGTCTGCTCTCAAAGTACCAATTTCAACAAACAAGGTGTCTATGTTCAAGTTAGCTATCGAGGAACATTTGCAGAATGATTAGACATTGATTGAAGCTAAATTCACAGCGCTAGAGTCAACCAAATCCGTATACATTTTTTTGGGACACCCGGTACAATATCACATACCAGTATGATCTTCATCAACACATATTAGCCATGTCTATGTTCATGAACAAATACATGTATCAGTACTGTAGATACAAGTTGCATTTTTACCTCTATTCATTATAGAATACATATATTTACGATCAAAGCATCAAGTAAAAGATGTATTGTACCTCAAGCTCTATCTTGAGCTGATAAGTATCCCTTTTATTCATGTGTGGGATACTGGGATCTGAGATGATGGTATATGCAAGCTGGTAAAGGGCGGGTGTTATCCCATCCCATAGAAACAAACAGGTATCGTGCAACCCATCGATAACCAACTGCTCTCATATACCTGAGAAAAGAACATTTCTCTTCAGATTTCCCCAAATTGTACACATGTTTACATGTGAAAGATAAAAGATATGATAGGTGGGCAAACTATATGATTGTCTGAAAACAGGAGTTGCAAGTCTAGAATTCAATTGGATGTATGGGCAAAAGATTTGCATGGGATATTTCTAATTATTAGGTATCAGGTTATTAAGGACTCTTACCAATTTTTGGTCTGGCCAGCTCGTTGCCTGTGCTGTCTGCAATCTTTGCCTCTCAATAGGGAACCAACATGGGTGAGGATGACATTGCTTGTCATTGGCTTGTAATCATTGAACAAGGTAATGCAGTTAATATCATCGGGAAGTTCCTCAAACACCACTTTCCCGAATGCCTTGTGGACTTCTCTGCAGCATCGATGCTCCAGTGCTCCATTCAAACGTTCGACATATCAGCAACCACAAGTACACCTGGTAAAAAATAGCAGCAGACTTTAGTGTTCAACCCAATGTAAATAACTAATGATAGCAGTGTGAGACATACTACTGCTGGCCAATGAAATTCCGAAACTGAAATTAGCTAACATCCAACTTGGTACTTCTGGTTCTAGAGTACTCCTGTCCTTCTTGGCAGGCATTTCACAAATCTAAAGGCTAGGAATCATTTAAAAAGTCGCACTGTTGTTAGTTTGGAGGTAAAAATTAATTATAAATAAACGAGAAGTCAAAAATTGGTGGTAATTCCAAAAGTATAGCAGATTTAACGGGCTGTGAAATTGAAAAATACCTTATTACTCCGGTGTGTTTCTTGGTATGCACTGATCCTATTTAGGCCAAGGCCTGTGTAAACACAAAAAGCCTTCATAATACAACAGGTTGTGTCGACCCGACCCCTCTTGTTTGTTTGGCAATGAAAGCTGAATTAGGATAAACGTGCTAATGACTTACTTACCATTCTTCTACTCGAGTACGACCTTCGTATCAATCAGCCAAAGTTTGACGAGAAAGGCCATCTTTGTCTTCTCCATCATCTTGTTGACGTACTGCAGCGCCACCTTCCCTTAGCCTAGCAAGGGGCTCGTCTTGATATAGAACAGCAGCAGCTCCCAGGCAAACAACTCCATAATCACCTTCACTAGAGCTCTCTGGTGGAGTGTTCCTACTAGAAATACTCTCAGATCCGCTTCTGTTACTGTCCAACATCGTTGTCAATATAATGCAGTGTATTTACCAAGGAATCGAAGGCAGGCAGGTCTAACAAAATTCTTGAAGCAGTCTCCACTCCAGCGGATTCATAACAGCGTGTGGGATGTGATCATAACTGTGACGTCACCGCGCAAAAAACAATTTTTCGCATGACCTGCCCAACTTTGCGGGGCAAAAAAACCTAGTTGACCATCAGAAACTGAATACAATTATACATCAATAGAACAAGCAAAGATTGAATTTTATGAAAAATAGAAAAAAAGTGGGTCAAAATTTTCATTGCATAAGGCCTTTAACCCTATCCAGACTAGGGGGCGCGACCAAACAAAAACGTTTCTTGTGCCCCCCCCCCCCCCCTAGTAAACTTTTCCACGCAGCTCGTTGAGTATCTCTAGAATAGTCTAGCTTTTTTGTGACTTTTAGTTTCTATATATGAGACATCTTTTCATGTCAATTTCAAAAATGTTGACACTGATTCCGGGGGTCAACACATGACTTTAAATTGAGTGCTCCGCGAAATAAATACATTTTAAGTCATAGCTTTGGAACCACTGGCTCTATGACAATGAGACAAACATTGTTGAACTCGTCTTGAAACAAGCTTTCATTTGATATAAAGCTTATTGATCCTTGATGACATCATCACGAATTGGTTGTTGCGCATGTGTACTGATTAAAAACCATGTTATGCTTCATTTTTAGAAAAATGAGTGACATAATATGATGCAGCAGGTCACTTTATGTATATTTAGCATTTTTGCTATTTTTAAAAGTAATTTATAATCAATTTTAGACAAAAATCGCTCTTTTTTCGTGCAAAATAAATAAATGCTGACATCAGCAAAAATATTATTGTTACAAAGCAAAAATTTCAAAATAAGAATTACAAGGATATAATCCTTCTATGTTTCAAATATGACATCAATATATTTTATCAATTTGGAGATACATTGCGCAAAGTACATGTGGTTTTACACCCAAATTAGCAACATTTGCTGACGTCAGCACTTAATCACGTGACATAAACAAAAACAAATCACAACATTTTGCTTGCCTTATCATGTTTGTTACTTGTGCCAAGTTTCAAGTCTCTAGCACCTATGATTCTATGAAAAACCAGGGGGTCACTTTGTGCCCCCCCCCCTAGTCTCCCCAGAGTTTCAAAAAGCCTAGTCTGGATAGGGTTAAAGTATCTGCAGAAGTCGCTCGCGGGAGTCTATGTAACTTTCCCAGGTCAGCTTCTTTCTGGATATCTTGCAGAATGTATAGAATCTAGAGGTCGAAAAGAAAGTATACAGCTTCTCCAGTGTACCAAAGAGAACTTTAGCTGGTAAAGAAGATCCGCAGGCCTCCATGATCACAAGGTTTAGCACATGGTCAAATGTCCAGATAAACAAACACTGAGGGCTCTCTTTCTGGATTCTTGTCTTCACACCATTGTATTTTCCTCTCATGACTGATGCACCATCATATGATTGCCCCACTGCATCAGTTAAGTTGATCGAATTCTTGTTGAAAATACTTTTCAGGGTCTTAACTAATCCGTTTGCCGAAGAATCTTTTACATGTTCAATACAGAGCAATCTTTCTACGATGTCGCATTTTTCATTAACATATCGAATGATGACAGAAAGCTGATCTTTATGTTGTACAGTCCATTGCGATACTGTAGTTTCCAGCGTTCTTGATTTCAGTTACGATGGCTTGTTGAATATGAGATCCTATGATTCCTATGAGCTTATTCTGAGACTCAGCGCTAAGGAATGAAAGAGCATTACCTCTACCACTTTTGGATTTATTTTTCCCTTTTGATTTTGAACCAGCTGTTGCCTTTCTCTTTCGTTTTTCAGCCAATAAACCGCACTTCCGCACTTGTTATGTGAACCGCCAAAGTCTCATCATATATTGATATTAACCCTATCCAGACTGGGGGGGGCTCATTCAGCCCCCCCACATACTTAACTGAGCACTGCTCCAAATTGGTTCAACGAACCAGGAAATGGTTTTTTGACTTTTAGTTTCTATCCTTTTGAATTGTGATTTTGTGTGAAATTTTGAAAACAAAATTCAGGGGGGTGGGGGGTGGCTGTTTTTTTTAGAGTGGTCGTGGCCAACTTATAGGTAAGCTGCTTATGGATGTAATTCCAGATCACCTCATAATCCTTTGATAGTATCCTTTTTACTTTCTATACTTATAATCTACCGGGTGCCCCAGAAAAAAGTGACCCAACGCAATCTGTTACAGAAAATTAAGTAAGTGGCCGATTGAAATGATTCAAACGTTGTTCTGTCGCTAAAAGACTAGCCTATGCTTTGAGTATTTTTCGCAATTTTTTTCAGTCCGGTAAATTTCCAAAATTAAGGATTCCGAGGAAAAGGGCATGCCTGAAATCCTCTAAAGTCGTCAAAAACAGGGGATCGATTAACCGCCATTTCAACTCTTCAAAACAATGAGGAGCGTGTTTCATTTCAACCTGGGAATAGGCAACCCAGTCGGAAGTCTTCAGAGCAATTTTATAGTTCCTAGGTATTTAAAAATATTCTCAGGAAAAATGAAACACGATCTTCATTGTTTTGAAGATCTGAAATGTCTTTAAATCGATCCCCTGTTTTCGATGACTTTTTGAGCGTTTCACGCCTGCCCTTTTCATCAAAATCCTTAATTCAGGAACTTTACTGTGTTCAAAAAAATTTTGAAAAATACTCATAATGTAGGCTAGTCTTTTGGTGATAGAACAACGTTTGAAATATTTCAATCGGCCACTTACTTATTTTTCTATAACAGATTGCGTTGGGTCACTTTTTTCTGGGTCACCCGGTATAAGGTCTCTTTAATTTTTTCCAAGAACAATAGACCAATTATGTGTCACGTGACCTCATTAATGATGTCATCTTTAAGAAAATGGCAAAAATTAGTTAGCGGTCTTTCTGCAAGGATATTTCGACCCCAAATGTTTTACATCGGCAATAAATAGATTAAAGCTGATCAACAGGGTTGTTTCCACCTAAGCTATGTAATTTTGTTTGAATTTTGTGCACCATTGGTCGCAAACGGTATAAGATTCCTGGGGGGTATCCTCACATAGTACTACTAACGATCAGTTTTAGTGCATATCTTGAGAAGTTTTACAGTGAGAATTTTTTGACTTGAAAGTCTTTAGATTGTCAAGATATTATCAAAATTTCACCAAATTACTATCCTCAACCCCCTATTTCCCCCTTCCTTCTTCCTTCCAACTCATTTGCTTACTACCGGGAAAAAATGCTGATGTCAGCATTTTTTGCAATAATCAAAACAAAAGTTTCAAAAGGAAAAATGAAGTATGCAACGAAAACTTATCATTGAAGTAGTTTTTATTGTAATATATGGAGAAATTCTCTATTATGGCTGCATTTGTCATTTTTTCGCAAAAACAAGAATTTTAATCTCTCTGTCCGCCATCTTGGATTTGCAAAAATCAAAATTTTCACTTTATAAGTATATTTTCACCTTCTGACAATGCTTTGATTGGCATAATTTGGATTCATGAATCAATCTTAGAAAATTATAAAGATTTAGAAAAAAGTGGATTGTTTCTTTTTTTTCGTGAACACGTGCCAATTGGTCTTGAATAATTATGACGTCATATCTATTTTTAGAATTATTTTTGTGAAAAATGATAGATCATAAGCACGGCTACCTGCGTGGTGAGTTTCGTCTTCGTAAGTGAAGGAATGGCGATTTAAAAGAGAGGGGGGCTGAATGAGCCCCCCCCAGTCTTCTAGTAGCTCAAAAAGCCCAGTCTGGATAGGGTTAATTCAGCTAGAGCCAGAAAGTTCCCACTGTTTCCCTCATCATCAGAGGTATTCTCACAATGACCCCTGAAAGGTAAACCTTGCTTTGCTAAACAAACGGTGATCTCAACTAGTCGCTTCTATTCTTCTTGCCTGATTCGACAGTTGTTGACTGATACATGTTTGTGCACAAAAGTTAATGAAATCAACAGTGGAATCGATGTGTCATTGGGATTTCTCATGTTTTCCCAATTTTTCTTGGGCATCTTTCCAGTTTGAAAAGCCAGTGCGAGTGAAAACCTTCTCTTTATTTCCTTTTCCGAAAAACATGCAAAAATGGCAGAACACAGCGTTCTTGCTGGGAGAATAGGAAATCCAGTTTTGATGTACAGTTTCTTTGCCAATTTTTGAATTGTATCAGCTGTCGTTGAAAGAGCGAAAGTAGGAACCGTGCTTGGACTTTGGAAATGCTTTTCGTAGCATATCTGCTGATTTTGGCTGATTTGCACCATTAAGGATCAATCTTTTCTGCAGAGTTTCGTCCATATTATCTAGATCAAATATTCCTGGATCGGTCATTGCATTAGAATAATCCTGCTGCTCAGAATGGAATTCAGCACCTTGTGTCTCATCCAGAAGTTTTTTCTCAAGTAATGGGCCCATGCCAGTGCTTTCATTTTCCTCGTTATCAGGAGGAGAGAGAGTGATGCTTATATCTGGAAGTTTCCTAGCTTCTTGACTTTCGTTTTGGGTGGATAGTGCACCTTCAACTTCAGGAGGTTCCGCTCTGTCTATTGATGTGTCATCTAAAGGCAAATCACTTATGGACTCAAAACTAGCGGATAATGCACCTAATTGCAGTTTACCGCAAGTTTTCCCATCCTCATTAACAGCTTTGATGGAAAAAGATGAAGAATGTGCCGCCTGTGCAAAAAAGTAACGGTTGTTAAAAAAATTTATGATCATAAATTTCACTAGCAAAGCTACAAATTCCCTCTTTTAATTAAGCAGATTTGCTTCAATTCTAAGATTGTTTCTCAAACAGCAATAAACGTATTTTTGATAAAAGATTTTTCCCAAGGAACTCAACACTCAGAACCCTAAATACTTAGCAAACTCCATTACTTGGAAGATTTCATTGAAGCAACCATATTCCAAGAATCCTTCGCACAGCTTTGCTTTATTTTCAGTTCTTTCCGGCATCATGTTACTCTGGGTCGGGATGTACTTGAAAAACATTGTAAAGGCTTCAAAATAGTTCATTTTGAAATGTTAATGAGGGCACATCGAAGCATAGAACTCTTAAGAAACTTGCAAACGTGCCCAAATATGATGATTTAAGGAACTTTCGGTACTGGCTAAAAGGCTTAGTTTCTTTGAAAAAGAAATACGAGTCTAGCTCTATCAGTTTTTCATCAAACTGGATAAAAGTTTTGGTCAGCTGTTTTTTTAATGGTAAGTTTAATTACATTTGTACCTACCTGGAATGGATTTTCTGGTGCACCAGCCTCCTTGAATGGTATATGCTGATGCTTTTTAGCTCGTTCTGGATGATGTTTCTCGTTATGGCATCTTCGATAGTCGCTAGCATATGTTCTGTGTCACAACAAGCACTCTACTCTCCGACACTTAGGCTTTGGTGGCATTATGACTTTTAGTGATTCGTTTCGTACGGATAATAGCGACGTGAACTAAGAACTTGACTGAAGCTTTGTAACTTCAAAATGATTTTAGCTCGTTTCTAGACGAGTCCTTTATTCGAGGTATCAAACCGGTTGAAACCTGTTTGAAAGAATGTTCTGGAACAGAACTTTGCTTTGCAATGGATTCATCTTTCTCCATCCTTCACCAAACAGACTGGGAAGTCCTTCATTATTTGTTCTTTGCTGACGTGCGAGTCCTTAAATTTCGTAATCAAAATGCATCTGCGTAGTGCGTAGGATGAATGGTTTGGTTGAAATCAGAGAAGAATAAAAACTGAACTATTTCTGCAGTGGTCAAGTAAAGTGACGGTCGATCAACGTCAAGATATCAAAATGGCGGATAAGGGAGATATTCAAATACCCTTTGTTTAATAAAGAAATGTCTTGAATCTCGTCTCTTCGGATCTCTTTGCATCGGACCTAAGGTACAGAAGCGACAATCTGACAGATTGTCGTTCTTTTTGAAGTTCTATATCCGAATTTTTGTTCAGTTTATAAATTTAAGAGCACCTTAGGGCAAAAAGTCTTCTTTCCACTAAAAAAAATGCTTCACACTCCTTTTTTTACCGATAGAAAATCCGAAAATTCTCCGACGAAACGTTAAAATTTCCGAAAATCTGACAATTTTGAAAATAGGGGGCCATGGCACCCCTGCCCCCCTCCCGGCCATGACGCTCCTGTCTAGGGTTGCTAGCAATTGCAATGTGCAGCACAAGTGCTTCAGGCCATGGCATGCGTCCATCAGATATTTTGCTTCTCGAAAGTGATTAAGTCGTTTTAAATCAACAATATTGCGTTTAGCAGGCTGCTTGATCAATATTCTTGAGTTATATGGCCATTAATTACCCCCAAATGCATTTCCTCACCTAACTGTAAAGTTTAAGTTCATTTAACATTAAAATTCAAGTTATAAGGTTAAGTACGGAGATAAATCCTCTGGTTTTGAAGCAACGAGTGATTGTGACTTCCTTTCTCAATAAATCAGCAACCACTTGTCAGATTTTGACAAACTCGGTGCCAAACTCTAAGTTGACATCTCTTCTATTCACAAATCTGAAAAAACAGGAAAGTTAGATTTATTGCTCCTCCACGGTAGCCATTCAAACGGCGCACATATTTTTTTGGGATACCCTGTATGTCCCATAAATTCCCTCTCTTGGTGACCATGCTCCCCCTCCAGCCTCTGGTCTATTACTGCTGCAAGTTAATCATAATTTTACTGTCATCGGCACCTTCCCCAGATAGTGTTGAGGATGCAGCTTGTTCATAAGGGGGTGAAGATGCCTCTTGGCCACCACGAGAGGGGGATGCAAACCCTGGACCAAAGCCTCCAGTAGGCCCTTTCTCTTTCACAAAAAAGTTTGTCTATGACAAAATATGCAATCTTTCCATGTTTCCTTGCATCAAGAAGTTGGGGTACCAATCTGTCACGTTTTTCCAATGTAGGTTGGCTGAGATCAGGCCTCCTTCAAGACAGACTCCTTTTGTTTCCATGACTTAACCCTATCCAGACTAGGGGGGGCACAACATGCCCCCCTACCCCTAGTAAACTTTTCCACACAGCTCGTTGAGTATCTCTAGAAAATAGTCTAGCTTTCTTGTGACTTTTAGTTTCTATCTTTGAGACATCTTTTCATGTCAATTTCAAAAATTTTGACATTAATTCCGGGGGTCAACACATGCTTTTAAATTGAGTGCTCTGCAAAATAAATGCCTTTTAAGTCATAACTTTGGAACCACTGGCTCTATGACAATGAAACAAACATTGCTGAACTCATCTCGAAGCAAGCTTTCATTTGATATATAGTTTATTAATTTTTGTTGACGTCATCAACAACTGGTTGTTGCGCATGGGAACTGACGAAACACCATGTTATGCTTCTTTTTTAGAAAAATGAGTGCCATTATATGATGCAGCAGGTCTTTTTTTTAATGTATATTTAACATTTTTGCTATTTTCAAAAGTAATTTATAATTAATTCTAGACAAAAATCGCTCTTTTTTCATACAAAATAAATAAATGCTGACATCAGCAAAAATATTAATGTTACAAAGCAAAACTTTCAAAATAAAAATAACAAGGATATAATCATTCTATGTTTCAAATATCACATCGGTATATTTTATCAATTTGGAGATACAATGCGACAAAGTACATGTGGTTTTACACCCAAATTAGCAGCATTTGCTGACATCAGCACTTAATCACGTGACATAAACAAAAACAAATCACGTCATCTTGTTTGCCTTATCATGTTTGTTACTTGTGCCAAGTTTCAAGTCTCTAGCGCTTATGATTCTGAGAAAAACTAGGGGGCACTTTGTGCCCCCCTAGTCTCCCCAGAGTTTCAAAAAGCCTAGTCTGGATAGGGTTAAATTGCTTCATATTTCTTTTGCACATTCCTTTAAATCGATTTGGATGTCTTTGTTTAAATGATTTCTTACTCGTCTTAGATGCCTCTCTTTTATATTGTTTGTCGTTCCTCTAACATATTTCAATTTCACTTTCTTCAACGCTACTCTCAAGTGCACTATTTGGAGTTACATTTGTATCATTTGTTCTTGCTTTTGACATATTTTCACCTTCAAAAGTAGTTCTGGGAATATTACTCGTCTCGATACTTTGCTTCTGTTTCATTTTTTCTCTATGATTTCTCATATAATGTTTTCTGTTCTGTCTGTTTGATTCAATGATTTCAAAACCCTTGGACACTGAATTATCACACTCCTCAGTACCTTTATTTGATGGAACAGATGCCACTGTAACAGATCGCACTGTTTGATTATTCACAATTTCACTAATTTGACTGTTTCTCTGCGATAACAACAGTGCCATTGCTGGAATTGTGGAAACATAATGTGTTTCATCTATGTGGCCTATAAAAATCGAAGTCATCCATGGAAAAATTGTGCATGGACTAATAATAGTGTATGGTGAATATGCTTCAACTGATTCAGCAATATTAATCGTGATATTGAGAGCATCGGACACAGCCTGCACAATTATATTGTCACACCAAATTCCTAATCTTGACATATTATTTAGTTACACAGGCCAAGAAAATTGCTCACTTCCTTCAATGAATCAACTGAACCTCTCTTGGTGCTGTATTAAATAGCGTACTCCTGCATCTCTAACAAACGGATGGTATACAGAATCTCCATAAAGCTGATGTGATACAGATCTGAAGAAACAATCGGCCATTTGTATTCACCGGCATTGGAATACTGGCATCGGCATTGGAACTGGCATTGGCATTGGAATTGGCATCGATTATTGCACAAGTCTACAAGTACTATGACGCATGCAAAACTAACCAGGGGGTGCACAGCAGCGATATGCGCGAGTCTCTATTCATTTATTCCCAATTATCTAACGTTAATGGATTCTTGATTACGCTTTTATAGGAACACTTTACCCTATCTGACCTGGGGGGAGGGGCGGATTCCACCCCCCCCCTAGTACATTTTTGTTTACACCGTTTTCCACACATGCAGCAGGCCTCTGATACTTCGTAAGTTTAACTTTGTATCATAGAGCAAAAAAATTGCAACAATTTGGACATTCTATTTTTAGCCTTGTTTCCATGCTTACCAATTTTTCATACTGCACTCTGTGAAAAACATACTTTGTATCTCTTTTAATCGTGTTTAATTGGTCCAATTAAGTCTAAATTAAGAATTTATATATATTTTGATCTATATCTTTCATTTCTTTATGGGCCATTTGTATTCACCTGCATTGGAATACTGGCATCGGCATTGGAACTGGCATTGGCATTGGCATCGATTATTGCATAAGTCCACAAGTACTATGGCGCATGCAAAACTAACCAGGGGGGGGGGTGCGCAACAGCGATTTGCGCGAGTCTCTATTTATGTATTCGTTAATGGGTTTGAGCATTATGAATGAGGATTACTGAAAACAAGAAGAAAAAAAAAGAACAAAATGGCGAATGACATGCTGCAGCACGTGCTTATCGTGTAAAATTCTAATTTGCAGGTGCATTAGCCCATGCTTAGTTTAATGCTAAGTTTATTGCATTAGCTCTACATTCTGCATTCCTACATTCCTGTATTAGCTCTACATTCGTGGATGTGATAGTAATTATCAGCATGGAACAAAGTGGCAACGATTCTGACAAGGTTGGCCTAACCCCAGATGAACAAGAGGGCGGCCTAAAAGCGAGCACGACCAGACCTACAGTCTCAGTCACAAAGGGGGAAAGAGACTCCTTCGAATCAGTTGAAGAGGTGAAAGTGTTTTATAAGTTGCCACGCAACAAGTTAAAGAAACCCTCAGGCAAGGCAGTACATGCAGACTTCGAGGTTTTTAAAGAAAAGCTCTATGACCAGAAAGCACTTTACCATTGCTTTAAAACCGAAGCTGATCGACTGGCTCTTTGGATCTTCGCACTTGATAATTACGTCTATAAAGGACAGTTTTCAGAAGAAAATGATGTTGCTTGGAGGGACAGACATGATGATCACAGTCAGTTTGTTGAAATTGAGATTAAGATTCACGACATTGAGAAGGGATCAAAGGCAAACGCCCACCGTTTCACAGTCAAAGTTCACCTAGAAAGCTGTTTGATATCTGTACAAGGCCAGGAATATTGAGAAGGGATCAAAGGCAAACGCCCACTGTTTCACAGTCAAAGTTCACCTAGAAAGCTGTTTGATATCTGTACAAGGCCAGGAATATACAAGCTTTATTGAAGAGGTATTCCCAAAATTAGAGAGCCTTGTTGGCAGCTTTGGAAAGAAGATCAGAAGTGAAGATAGAATAATTGGGCAGAAAGCAAAGTACAGTGCCCCTGAATGGAAAACTTCTCCACATGATGCTGATGCAAGCTCAAGCTCTTGCCATGACTTGCCTGCTTTATTATCAGGCATGTCCCAAGTGCAAGCATCCCTGGAAAAAATGGATATTGGCTGCCTACTACAGTCAATACTTACAAATCAGGAGGATCTGGATAGAAGGTTGAATTCTATTGAATCCAAAATCCATAAAGCTCAACAAGTCCCCTTGCCTGCCCCCCCCCCCCCCTACTCAAAAGTGCCCTGTACCCTCATTGGGTGTCAGTGAAATCAACAAAATTTCAGCTGCCATTAAAGAGGAAATGAAAGAATTTTCTTCACAGAATGCCCAGATATCAATTCTCATGCAAGAGTTGGATCCAAAGAGCAAAGAAATCACCACCCTAAAGAAAAAGATACAAGAGTTAATGAAGCATGAAACATCTAATGCTTCTCTGTGCAAGGAAAATGAGTCTTTTAGGAAAAAGATTGGCAAATTAGGAGAAGAAGTGTCAGAACTACTGAAAGAAAAAGAGAATAGTACCCTGTCTGAACAGACAAACATCTTAGCAAACCAGCTTGAGGCCAAAGATGCAACGATAAGGGAATTAATAACACTCTGTAACCAAGCCCACAATAGCCAGTCAAAAACAACAAGACCCGCACCGCACCATCCACCTGACAATGCTGACAGAATTACAAAGGATTCTGCAATCATCATTGGTGATAGTATCATTAAACATGTTGACACTAATAAGCTGCTTGGATCCAACAACAGTGAGCATATAATACGCAAGCAAATTGCTTATACCTGGAATGAAGCTGAAGATTATGTCAGGAACAACACAGATAAATTGCCAGATACCATCATACTCCATGTTGGTACCAATGATATAAAACATGGCAAAAGTGTGGATGAAATTATGGAGATTGCCAATGAGACAATTTATCTCATTTCCAATTTGAAGAAAGGTACAAAAATTCTCTTGAGTTCTGTTGCCCCAAGGGGGGATAACAGTAGCTTTGATTACCAAAGACAGGAGCTGAACCTCCAGTTCCTAAAAATTAATATGGCAAAGGAAGAAATCACGCTCATTGATAATGGAAATCTTGCCAACCATGGTCAAATTATTGAAAAAGTATTTGCTGAAGATAAAGTTCATCTCAATGAGCAAGGCATAAAGATTATTTCAGCCAACATCGCCCACTCACTGAGAAGAACTCTTGGTTTAGACCATCCAGTTGGAAAGCCAAGATCTGCAAGCCCTATTGATCACAGAAGAAATAAGAGAAGACCCTCCCCAGGCAGTTTCCAACAAGGGAAACAGAGAAGAAACAACAACAACCAAAGCATGAACTATAACACTTGGCAATAGATATTACGGGTAGAACAATCAAACCTGTAGCCATGACATCGTTGCATAAACCAGGTATTTTCTTTAATTTAGTTGAAGTTGGTTTTTGGAATATTAGTGGTATTTTATATAAAGTTGGTAGCACTAAATGCTCTAAGTTGGATGAGGCTGAATTCCTCAACACTATTTCACAGCTAGATAGTTTGTGCATTGCAGAAAGTCATATTGGTCCAAATGAAGAAAAAATGGAGGTAGAGGGTTTTGACCATTTCTTAAGTTGTAGAAGAGTAAGTAATAACAACAGGTTTTTTGGTGGTCTTGCTATTTACATTAAAAAGATATTACGTGGAGGTATCAAATTGGTAAAATCTAACAATCCTGAAATAGCATGGCTTAAGATGGATAGAAACTTCTTTGGCCTTGAAAAGGATACTTATATCTCCTTTGTGTACATGCCACCCCATAACTCATCTTATTTGCAGAGAACAGGTCAGGAATTATCTAGTCTTTACAGACAGCTGGAGTCAGATATTGCTGATTTCAAAAATTTAGGTAATGTGTATGCCTTAGGCGACTTTAATGCCTATACAGGAGTTACTGAGGATTTTGTAACTCATGATCAAGGTAATACAGATTTTGTCACTCTCCCAGATGACTACCTTGAAGATCGGCCATCAGAAAGAAATAACCTAAACTTTATACCCCTAAATGACAGTGGAAAGCATCTTTTAAACCTTTGCAAAGGGTGTTCTCTCAGGATCTTAAATGGTAGAACAGCAGGAGATCAGGAGGGTAGCTTCACTCGATACCCTCTCCATAGTCAATCTGAAACATTAGAACCAAGCCTCATAGACTATGGTTTGGCCTACATTGACTGTTTGAACTGTGTCAATAAGTTTACTGTCAGTAATTTAACTACTTTGTCTGACCATTGTTGTATTTCCATTAGAATCAATGTAGAGACTCAAAGGAGTCCAGTAGTTAGCGTAAATAACACTGCCCCGGGCTACCATCTGCAACCTGATAAGTTTATGTGGAACCAAAACCTTGCAGACACTTTTCTAGCATCACTTAACTCACAGGAGAACTTGAAGGAGATTTCCTCATTTGTAGGTAACTCTTTTCAAAGCAATCAGACTGGCGTAAATACAGCAGTGTCTGCGCTTACAGATATTTTAACTAACACTGCCTCACACATAGTGCCAATACGTAGGAGTAGAAAGGGAAAACAAAATATGAAGCGAAAAAAGTGGGTCACGAAGGACTGCTTATCACTGAAAAATAGACTCTCTAGATTAGCAAAGGAAATGAAAAGGTCTCCATATGATACGAACCTTAGGTCCAGGTATAGGTTACAAAACTGTTATCCGTAAGCAGCAAAGACCCCATAATCAAGAATTAAGGGATAAGCTACGTAATATGGAGTCAAAGGATCCCAAAACATTCTGGAATGTAATTAAACAAATCAAAGATGATAAAAGAGACCATTCTAATCATTTATCTTGTTCAGAACTTTATGAACACGTTAAGAAGTATCATGAGTACTTTACATAGCTTTGTAACGTGGGACCTGAGAACGGTATCGATAATACTGGTGCCACCCTATTTAAATCTTATTTGAACGGAAAATATAGCGACTCAAATATCTCGGAATTCGTAAATGCCCCTTTCACCGATAAAGAAGTTTCTAACTGCCAATAGTCTTAAGAATGGTAAATCTGCTGGTATTGATAAGATTCTGAATGAATTTTTAAGAATAGGTAGATTTCACCTTGCTAAACCCATCGCAAAAACATTTAATCTAATACTTAGCTCAGGCTATTACCCATCTTTATGGTCAGTTAACATTTTGTCAACTATTCATAAAGGGGGACCTAAGGATTGTCTCGACAACTACCGTGGAATTAGCATTGGGTCTTGCCTAGGCAAACTCTTTGGGGCGATAATTACAAAACGTCTTGAAAAAACGATAGAAAGCTTTGGCATGTTGGAAGAAAATCAGATTGGTTTCCTTAAGGGTCATAGGACGAGTGATCACACTTTCGTGGTAAATACGCTAATAAATAAGATTGTGAAGGGAAAGGGTGCGCAATTGTTCTCCGCTTTTATAGACCTTAGAAAAGCCTATGACTCCGTGAGTAGACCCCTCTTGTTAAAGAAATTGTGGGCCTATGGCTTCGAAGGCCCTTTCCTAACAATCCTGAAATCTATGTATGGGAACGTCAAACAAAGCATTAAATAGCACAATGTTCTTATAGCGCCAATAACCACAGCAATTGGTTTAAAACAGGGATGCAACCTCTCACCTCTACTTTTTAACCTTTTCATTGACGACTTAGGATCAGAATTTGGTAGTTGTTGCGATGAGGTCAGTTTAGATGGTTTTAGTTTTAGCCACCTACTCTATGCAGATGATTTGATTCTTCTCTCCAACTCGGCACAGGGCCTTCAGACATGCCTTGATAGGCTACTTCAATACTGCTCAAAATGGAATCTTAAAGTTAACCAAAAGAAAAGTAATATAGTCATCTTCAATAAAACTGGCAGAATCCCGAAGGATATTTCTTTTTCTTTGGGAGGGGATAAAATGCTGATAACTAACAAATACAAATACCTAGGAACAGTTCTATCCTCATCAGGCTCTTTTAATCCCGCTATCGAAAACTTAGCTGACAAAGCACGAAAAGCATATTTTTCTCTGAGACCAGTCCTTAGCAAGTTAGACTTTGACACTGAACTCTGTTTAAAAATGTTTGACTCAATGTTGAGACCCATTCTAACGTATAATTCAGAGGTTTGGTTTCAGCCCAACCCACGCCAGTTTAAACGACTGGATCAGGTCAAAGACTACGAACAGTTTTTCTTTGACACTCACCTAAATGAAATTGAATCGCAACATATGAGATTCTCTAAAAATACGCTAGGACTGAATAGAAGTGCCAGCAACATGGCAACATTAGGAGAGCTTGGAAGACTCCCACTGAAGTTGAAATAGGCAGGCACTGCTATATTTCCATAGGCTACTCTCACTCGAGGAAAGTACCTTAGTGGAGAAAGCTCTCAATGATAGCATTAATGCCCACAAAAATGGCCAGTTTGGTTGGATTTCATCAATCCAATATCTTTTCAGGTTATTTGATATGCATTTCGACATTCCGCGTCTAAAACTGATTAGGCCAAATCGCTTCCGTCACATTGTTGACAAAGCTATTAAAGGAAGCTTTGAGTCTTTCTGGAGAAAAAGAATCAACTCATCAGTTGGGCCCTCCAAATTAGGAGGAAACAAGCTTCGCCATTATAAGCTCTTTAAA
This sequence comes from Aurelia coerulea, assembly GCA_039566865.1. Taxonomy (NCBI): domain Eukaryota; kingdom Metazoa; phylum Cnidaria; class Scyphozoa; order Semaeostomeae; family Ulmaridae; genus Aurelia; species Aurelia coerulea. Next base: position 11,487,798 of record CM076951.1, on the reverse strand, counting down.
TGTAGGTTCCAGGCAGAAACTTACACCAAGTTAAAAGATAGAAGCCTTATTAAGAGTATGGCTAAGCTTCGCTGTAGCAATCACAATTTGCGCATTGAAACAGGCAGAAGAGACAATACCCCCCCCAGAGATGAGACATTGTCGCCTTTGCAACAATCAAGAGGTGGAAAATGAACTTCACTTTCTCGTTGAATGTCGAGCACATGGCGTTCAACGAAAAAAGCTTTTTGAAACAGCTGAAAACGAAGTTAAGTCATTCGGTACAATGGACCCGAGACAAAAATTCATATACCTCCTCTCAACAGAAAATATAAAGTTGGTACAAGAAGTTGCTAAATACACCAGAGACGCTTTCGAGTCTCGAAATAACAGTTTACAGACCGGACCGTGACCGCGACAACTACCACTCTGCTTTATTACCACTAACTTAGATTTAGTTATTTGTTCATTTATTATTATCTTTATTCACTTTATTACTTGTTATTACATTTGCCGTAGTCGTAATTGTTTCGATTAATTAGTTTGTAGTTTTGTTAGGACGACGCTCCAGTACTGTGTAGCAAGTCTAGATGTTAAAATGAAAATGAAATTAAATGAAAATGAAATGATATTATACTGAGAGTTTTAAATCCAATAAGAGCATACCTGAATTGCTTAATTACGCTTTTATAGGAACACTTTGAACTGAGCATGAACTGAGCTAACATTAGATTCGATTTCTGACTTTACCCCGACTGGAGCGGTACACGACTTGTTTTCAGAACTAACTGTACCCTCTTCTAATCACTGAAACTTGCCTTGGTACCCAGATTTATGAAGAATTTTTTGGAAAACTCCACATTTGTAACTATTTTTGCAAATTTAAGCAAACCCCACTAATAAATGGGTAATCTGCCGAAAATGACCCTTGTTTAGAGAATGTTGTTTAAAGAAAGTTGGGCACAAGAACCCACCCATATGGGCGGCACATACCATTACGCTGAACATGTTATGTACCCCCCTCCCGGGGATTTTACCTTAAAGATATAACGAGCTCTTCATGATTAAAAGCTCGTCAGAGCTTGAAGTTTTGAACCTAAAATATCTTTGAATCTCTAGCCTGCGTGCAGCCTCAACCTTTAAGGAGGAGTTGAGGCTTCACGCAGGCTATGAATCTCGTGAACTTATACTTAATGTGAGAGTAAAAGTTGTTAGTTTGATCGTAAAGTTACGTATAATTCGTTCACTTATAATCCTTATTGAGCGACTACTCTGATTCAACTTCAAAAGTTTGGTTCATTTCAAGAATCATCATTGCTGAAAAATGAAATTGATGGCAGCATATTTTACAATGTAAAACACACTCTCGAATGACCTGTAATATGAAAATCCTAAAACCTTAATATCTTAAAAACCCGAAAACTAACATAAAAGCATCAAGCCCTCAGCCCCAGGGACAAAAATTGGCCAAATCTGCAACCTATCAAAGCCTAAAGCCCAAAGCTCTTTCACAGTATGAGGAGAATTGTCTTTAGCAGTTATTGAATTGACAGAGTTTGTTAACTGCATTGATTTACTCGTACAAATTACTTTCACGGACCCCCTGGCTAGTTTTGCATTCATCATAGTTCTTACGCAATATCGATGCCAATTCCAATGCCAATGCCAGTTCCAATGCCGATGCCAGTATTCCAATGCCGGTGAATACAAATGGCCTTCTTTATGAAAAATAAAGTTTCATGACCTTTTAGCAACCTTTCATTTATATGACGTCATATGACATCATAATGATCATCATGCTCTAGCAACAACAACAACATCGCTAATTGGATTATGATTTCAAATTTTCATTGTTTACATAATGAACTACCTTTGTGCCAAGTTTGGCTGCCATATCTCTTATGACAACAGAGATAAACAGGGGGGGGGCGAATCCGCCCCCCAGGCATTGAGTGTTTCAAATCACCCAGGTCAGATAGGGTTAAATTAGATTTCTGACTTTACCCCGGCTGGAGCGGTACACAACTTGTTTTCAGAAATGTACCCTCTTCTAATTACTGAACTTGCCTTGGCACCCAGATTTATGACGAATTTTTTCGGAAAACTCCACATTTGTAACTTTTTTTGCAACTTTCAGCGAAACGCCACTAATAAATGGAAAATCTGCCGAAAATGACCCTTGTTTAGAGAATGTTGTTTAAAGAAAGTTGGGCCCAAGAACCCACGCATATGGGTGGCACATACCATTACCCTAAACATGTTATGTACCCCCCTCCCGGGGATTTTACGTTAAAGACATAACGAGCTCTTCATAATTAAAAGTTCATCAGAGCTTGAAGTTTTGAACCTTGAATATCTTTGAATCTCGTGAACTTATACTCGAGGGGCAAATCACTCTTCAAAATAGCGTACGAGATTCCAAGATTCCCGGAATCCTTCAAAAATTTCGCGAAGATTCTTGAGATTCTTCCAAATTTCTCCAAAGATTCCTAGGATTCCTGGATCGGAATCCGAGAATCTTTAGTTGTTGTATTTGCTTTTTTATTACTTCTAGCAGTGGTGTGGTCGATATACAACTGCACTTGTGGTCCTTCTACTCTATTTCATTGATGCAGGAGGCCATTACCCTTGGTTGTGGAAGAAAAATGGCCAATAAACCATTCTATTACTTGCATAAATAGTGAGAAAAGTTATGACGTCACATGTCAATACCCCCGAGGCAAACAAACATTCTTGCTTGTTTCCTGGCAAGATTTTGCAATAGGAAACTTTCTATAGAGTAGCAAATAAACCGCTCATGTCAAAATAAAGTCGAAAAAATTGAGTATGATGTTTAAAGACACTATCTCACAAATAAAACAAGATGGAATTTACAGTACGCTCAATCTTAGTTCATATCGAATGTCATCAGTACTCACCAGCGAGGAAGAGCTTTCGTCAGAGCTTCTTCTGAAATCGAAAAAGAATATTCACTGTCAATCAATGCTTTGTCATCAATACTGGCAACATAGTACTCAAGAGAGAGGTAGCCGGGAGTAAAGACTTGATCTAATGGTTTGAAATTCACGACGCCAGATGCGTTATTCTGGCCAACATTCGTTCCTTGATACCAGTCACTGCAAACTCCAATGTTCTTATAACTTGCTTTGCTTAGATCAACATAATCCGAAGAGTATTGCCTTTCTCTTTTGGTACCTTGCAAATAGGAAAATTGTACAATCCTCCCGACAAGGCACTTTGTTTTCGAATCCATGCGCTTGAAGATGCAAAGATCCCCATACCTCACACTCTGCTGCGGGCCACAATGATTGATATCTAGCCCTGTGAAGATGTGCGATGGCTGTTCAGATCGAACTCTCAGTAACCTGTCACTTGAAACTGAAAGGTTTTCTTGAAGAATATACAGGGCTGTTGACTTCCTGATGTATACACTGTTATACAACACAAATGGAGACAGTGGAAGGCTTCGATGTTCTTTTCCTCTTTTCTCTTTTCTATTTTCTCTTGTGCATACGTTCTTTCATATCTATTAACTTCCACTCCATCTTCTAAAGGTTCATAGCATGGGAAAGTTGAAGATTTCGATTTCCTTTAACGCACTAGAGATAGATCCTCTTGGATGGCAATTGTTTCTTCAATTCATTTTGAGAGACATTATCTTCTGCATGAGACGCATTTTCTTCATCATCATTCTCAACACCGTGAGTAACAATTTCGTCCATCCTTACCAATGTGTCATCATAGGATTCCAAATAAATTTGGCAATCATTGCGTATTTCAATAGCAACTTGCTTTGCCAAATGAAATGACTCCAGCATGTCGTTTTCTTGTGGCAAACTGAATGTTCCAGCTGTCTCATCATTTACCTGCATCAAGCGTCTTTTCAATCGTGGAAAAATTATCGTCTTGTCAGCCTCCGCGCATGAAATGAATCGAAGTTTCTGAATCTTTTCCATCATTCCTTTCAAAGAGAAATTGACTATGGTGGAAAAAGTCGGAGTCATAGATCTGAGCAATCGAAACAGCTGTTCACAGGACTGAGATCCACATTCCAAACACGCAAGCTTTCGGGTGGAAATTTACCTTTGACTACATTCAAGATCAGGTTAGCCAAAATATGACCGTTTATTTCTATGCATAGATATGCGTTGCTTGTGATGAAGTGGTCGCTTTCAGATAGACCTTGATTTGACAGCCATACCCTCCAGATTCGAAGAAAAAAGATGGACTTCCACAACAGGTACAGCGACGAAGGGGGGATAGAGATTTATCGAAAAAAGAATCCATATTGTCTCGCATTAGCCTTAAATATACGACAGTGCCAGTTGTTCTCATGCTTTGGCCAAGCTCTCTCAAGCACTCTTCAACACTTGGTTTAACAAGTAACTTGATGCTCGAGTAATTCTGCTTGTCGCGATTGTCAACAGCACGCTCTGTTAAAGTGTATATGAAGTCAAAAATTTCTTTCTGCTAAATCTATCAAAAATGTATGTCTGAATTGCTTGGTCAAGTTCTATATAATATTTGGAGCCTATTTTCTGCTGTTTTTTACCTTGAAAGTGCCAATTTTGGCATGAATTGGCGAAAAGTCGCGTTCGGTAAAAAGGAATGGGACTAGCAGCCTGTGACGTACTATCCGGGAAGCCTTGTGTTGTGCTCAATGCTGCTCACAGTGAATTCTTATCGTGCTTCGCTTTTCTTATCTCAAAATGCCTGATTACTGTGTGGTTTATGGATGTGGAAACTCAAACGATAAAGCAAGCAGAGATAAAGGGATATCTTTACACCGACTGCCATATTGGGGAGACAAAAGAACTACGGCGAAAAGGAGGAGAAAGCAATGGGTTGACTTCGTAAATAGAAAGCGTGCGAACTTCTTCCCATCGAAATACTCATCGATATGTTCGGAGCATTTTAAAGCTGAAGATTTTGAGAGGAGGTTTTTAGCGTTGCCTGGTCTTTCTCAGAAGATTCAAGCTTCCCTGAAACGTGATGAATTTTGAGTCGTTGTTTGTCCGTCGATACATCCTGCACAGCCAGAAGAAGAACCGTCAGCTCGGCCTAAGGCATCTGGCAGCAGGAAAAAATCTACGAGAGATCATCGTCAGGTGAGCATAAACTCAAGTTTCTTTCGAAAGAACCCTTCGAAAATATTGTCGTTCATGCATTGTTTAGTTTCAAACACAAGTTTAGGACATTTCATCTCTGTTTCAGGCTATACGAGATGCTCTCTCTCCTGATCCATTAGCAGCAACTTCGCCAAGTGCATTCTGCTCTGATGATGGTATCGAGACAGATTTATTAGGACAACAAGAGGAAACTGCCTGTCAAGCTACACAGGATGAAAACTGTAATGTAAGTACTTAGTTTGCTTTTAGAACGATGGTTTGCCTGCAAATCTCTTCTGGATAAATGGTTCCTCCAAGGGGGTACATGTAACATGTTGGGAGCAAGGGTTGCGAGGGTATGGATGGACAGCCAAATTATCTGCTTTGTTACAGCCAAATTATCTGCTTTGTTATTTTCATCTTTAAATTTTTCCATCTGATTTATTATGCAGGTGAAAGACGCTGAGTGCCAAACTGGAAGTTGCTCAAGTTGTAGTTGGTTGGCTGCAAAAAATCACCGACTTAGGAATCAATTGCTTGCATTCAAATTCAAACTTGGGAAGCTGAAGTCAAAACGCAAAGTCATAGGTAGGTATGTTTCAATTCTAAGAGAGGATTATCCTTTCAGAAACCAGGGGGCATTATAGGATACACTAAAGTATTTTTAAGAAACTAAGATCTGAGGCTGGTAGGTATAGTTTCTTATATTTTTACCACACTTTTGCTCCAAAATTTTCTGAGGAGTTTCTTATTTTATTCCTGGAAGTTTTTTATTTTTGTTAGGAGGGCTTTGTCAAGATCTCAAATAATCATAATTCATAATAACAAAATGCCAAAGCAATATTCAAGTATAGTTTCAAAACATTGTTGAGTGAACTGGGAAAAGTAAAGCTGCACATTACATAAATTTCTTAGGGGCTGGTTACATGAGAGTTTTCGGCCTACTTGCAACTTTAACCAGCATGAAATTTGCATCAAAATATGGTGGTTTCAGCCAAGGCTGAAATCCATATTTTGCGGGATAAATAATTTTAAGATGGCATGCACATGCTCCAGTAATCTCAGCACAGTTAGAAATTGTGATTTGTGATTATATAGACATCTCAGCCTGGTTGATCAAATCGAAAATCCTTTCCATTGATTCTTTACAGAATGTTCCATGTGAGCCAAGATAGTGTCCACAATCTGCATACGAAGGACAAATTAACGGATTTGTTGCTTTAGCCTGTTTGGTACACTGAGAACCATATAAAATATATTGAAAGGTAATTTTCCCACTTCATGCTGTACATGTTTTACTGTATGTAAGCATTGACTTTCATTGTTTGAAAATCTACAGGAGAAAGACGAAAAGCAACATTTGGAATTCATATAAAGAAGGCACCTGTTACTCCTATAGAAACTGAGAAAGAAGATGTGCTTGAAAGTGATGAGGAGAGTGAAATGGAAGATGAATCAGATGAGGATTATGATATGGAGGAAGATAATGAAACTGAAGAAGAGCCATGTGAATTTGATGGCAGGTGGATAATTGCTTCAGTTCTGTATTATTAGTTATCAGATAGAAACTGTAAAGATCCAGTGAAACATAAATTTAAAGAAAAATAAAGAAACATGACCCTGGAGTCTTGTCCAGGGTCACAAAGGGGTTTTGTGAAAAAATAATGAATACAGGTTTTCGGAGCACATGTTTTTACTGTGAAACAACTAGTTGACGTGTATTTTGAAAAACTTAACAATTAAAAAAAGTACACCCCAGTTCCTGAAAATTGCCAAAAGAAATATAAATCCCACTCAAAGGGGAGTCACTAATTCAAGATTCAAGATCCAAGATTCAAGATTCAAGATCCGGAATTCAAGATTCACACTAATTCTAGATCCGGAATTCAAGATTCACACTAATTCTAGATCCAGAATTCAAGATTCACACTAATTCAAGATCCCGAAATCAAGATTCACACTAATTCTAGATCCCGAAATCAAGATTCATACTGAATTGGGCTTTTTAAGAATTCCTTGGAGAATCTGCGTGGTTTCATCTTTTTCGCTGTATTTTCTTTGTATCAGGCTTGCGAATAGATGGTTGATCTACCCAATTCCCCCGCCAATTCCTCAATTTACAACACACGCATTCTTACTTAAAGGTACTTGAGCTTCTGCAAATGTCTAAATCTTGCAAAGACTTCAAAAAACCTTCCTTTGAGGGCACAAGTAGTGAGCATGAAGACTGTTAATGGAGCTTTAAGAAACTCGTAAAAAACTCTGACCATTGAAAATCTGACCAGAAACATTCAGTACTGGCCTGAATTCTTAGTTTCTTAAAAAAAATGTGTGCAAAAATGAGTGAAAATAAAAGAGAAATGCCATGGAAGTCCTTGATAAAAGGAAAAGAGTTTCTTGAATAATTTGGCCAAGTATTGAAGTTTGTTCATTATTGTTATCGAAGAGTCGAGTTTCTATCGTTTCTTATTAAAAAATGTGTGCTTGAAACTATTTCACTTTCAAGAGCATTACGGATACAGTATATGTATCATAAATTTTACGTTGCTTTGTTGACAAACAGTCTTTCGTTTGTTAAAGATTTATGTTTTGTATGATGGAATATTCGGTTCTTTATTTTTTTAGTGATTTTCTAGCTCGATTTCATTTTTCGAGCTCGATTTCTTCAATACTCTCATCGGATCCGATTTTGAAATATCATCGGATCCGTTGCAAAATGATCGGATCCGATTATATATTCTCTATGCAAAACATCTATATTCATCAACAATGGGGCTATATATTTATAATATTCATCTAAAAGGTATTGGATTTCAATTGCAATAATTTTGGCATAAAACATTTAAATCATTTTTATAAATCATTTAAATGAAAATTATCGGGTCCGATTTCTATAAATAGACAGCAAGAAAATCGGGCCCCATTTTTTATCGGATCCGATATTTCTTCGGGTCCCATAAATTATCGGATCCGATATTTTATCGCATCCCATAAAAAATAGGGCCCGATAAAAAATGGGGCCCTATAAAATATCGGGCTCGATTTACCGCAAGCGATGAATTGGATTTTGCCGCGCGGCGGCTTCTACTATTAACTATGTTGGTATGACGGGGGTTCCCGTTTTCCGAAAGACGCATTCATGATCTTCTTAATTTTCATCTTCTGAGTCTTCAGACGGGGGTTTCGTCAAGCCGCTTGTTTCACTTGATGTGAATCAAGTCCTCTTTATTTCATTGCCATTGACGGGGGTTGCTCAAGCTCAAACGCAATTCTCTCTACTTTATCTGGCCAGAAATGAGTGCCATCAACGACTCAAAGAGAATAAGGCAAATAACAAATACAAAGTTGTTGTTTCTCATGCATCGTCATTTCTTCGTATTGATAATCTACATATTATTACCAACAGGTATCTACATACCGTCTTCTTACAAGCGTACAGTATCTTCTTTTTAATAACAACATTAAAAACAGTAAAAACCAGTATTACTCGGCAAAGTAGTATCCATACACGCAATATCATCAGAGAATCACATTTACAAAAATAAAGAATTTTATTTCAACAATTAAACTAAAAATCTACTTTTCTAACCTTCAAATATTGCAGGGTGAATTTAGTGGAAAGCCTGAGCGCCTCGTCAAGGCATCACCCACGCCCAGGTTTTCCTTTTTATAGGCTCTCCTTGGAATAAAAAGTTGTTTTTTGCAGACAGTTTACATGCAGGGAATGTGAAGTAGAATGATCATTACAGACCCTTCTATAAAGCACCTACACTCTTTTTTTAAAAGAATATTGCTTATAAGAAGATTAAGGCTCAGACTCATCCAAACCTTAAGAAAATAATAAAAATATTGCTCAGCCTCAGCTCCATATATTTGTGTCTCATTTTTCAGCCGTTGCCTGTTTTGCGATGTTGATCAGCGAGAATTTCGCGAGAGACGCATCTCATTTTTTCAAAAGACATGTTTCAAACTTTATAATAGTTAAGAACATTTTTATTGTTATAAATGCTTAATTATTTCTGTCGTTTGACGATTTCCTCCTAATTACATGCCATTTCTTTTAACTTTGTTCCCCTGCAACCATAACAGATTCGAAAGAATAATTTAAGAATATGTTAAAAAATATTCCTTAAGAATATGGAGGCTGGACAAAATCTATAGTATTCTTATCAAAAGAGCATAAGCCAGAATAGAAGTGTCAATGCGTTCTTCGAAAAGTGATTTTCTAAAAGGAGATCATACGCCAACAAGAAAAGGAAACCCATATTCTCTTTGCAATTAAAAGAACATGGAAAAGCATAACTTGATGACAATTATGGAAAATGTAAAAACAAAGAAATTGAAAATACACATTTAAAATTCACTTATCAAGCTAAGTCCTAAAACCTAGGAAAGTTGAGAAAAAGCAGAAAAATTATGAAGGCCCCTCTTCTCCCTCCAAGCATTGCGTTCTATACCAAACAATGAAAATGGGCTGTCTTTACCCGTTAGAGAACGCAATCCATAGGAAAGAAATTAGGGGCTCATACTCTATCCTTTACCTGAGTCCTAAAACCTGGGAAAGTTGAGAAAAAGCAGATAAATTATGCATGGCCCCTCTTCTCCCTCCAAGCATTGCGTTCTATACCAAACAATGAAAATGGGCTGTCTTTACCCGTTAGAGAACGCAATCCATAGGAAAGAAATTAGGGGCTCATACTCTATCCTTAACCTGAGTCCTAAAACCTGGGAAAGTTGAGAAAAAGCAGAGAAATTATGCATGGCCCCTCTTCTCTCTCCAAGCATTGAGTTCTATACCAAACAATGAAAATGGGTTGTCTTTACCCGTTAGAGAACGCAATCCATAGGAAAGAAATTAGGGGCACATACTCTATCCTTAACCTGATTCCTAAAACCTAGGAAAGTTGAGAAAAAGCAGAAAAATTATGCATGGCCCCTCTTCTCCCTCCAAGCATTGCGTTCTATACCAAACAATGAAAATGGGCTGTCTTTACCCGTTAGAGAACGCAATCCATAGGAAAGAAATTAGGGGCACATACTCTATCCTTAACCTGACTCCTAAAACCTGGGAAAGTTGAGAAAAAGCAGAAAAATTATGCATGGCCCCTCTTCTCCCTCCAAGCATTGCGTTCTATACCAAACAATGAAAATGGGCTGTCTTTACCCGTTAGAGAACGCAATCCATAGGAAAGAAATTAGGGGCTCATACTCTATCCTTAACCTGAGTCCTAAAACCTGGGAAAGTTGAGAAAAAGCAGAGAAATTATGCATGGTCCCTCTCTCTCTTTCCAAGCATTGCGTTCTATACCAAACAATGAAAATGGGTTGTCTTTACCCGTTAGAGAACGCAATCCATAGGAAAGAAATTAGGGGCTCATACTCTATCCTTTACCTGAGTCCTAAAACCTGGGAAAATTGAGAAAAAGCAGAGAAATTATGCATGGCCCCTCTTCTCTCTCCGAGCATTGCGTTCTATACCAAACAATGAAAATGGGTTGTCTTTACCCGTTAGAGAACGCAATCCATAGGAAAGAAATTAGGGGCTCATACTCTATCCTTAACCTGAGTCCTAAAACCTGGGAAAGTTGAGAAAAAGCAGAAAAATTATGCATGGCCCCTCTTCTCCCTCCAAGCATTGCGTTCTATACCAAACAATGAAAATGGGCTGTCTTTACCCGTTAGAGAACGCAATCCATAGGAAAGAAATTAGGGGCTCATACTCTATCCTTAACCTGAGTCCTAAAACCTGGGAAAGTTGAGAAAAAGCAGAAAAATTATGCATGGCCCCTCTTCTCCCTCCAAGCATTGCGTTCTATACCAAACAATGAAAATGGGCTGTCTTTACCCGTTAAAGAACGCAATCCATAGGAAAGAAATTAGGGGCTCATACTCTATCCTTAACCTGAGTCCTAAAACCTGGGAAAGTTGAGAAAAAGCAGAGAAATTATGCATGGCCCCTCTTCTCTCTCCAAGCATTGCGTTCTATACCAAACAATGAAAATGGGTTGTCTTTACCCGTTAGAGAACGCAATCCATAGGAAAGAAATTAGGGGCTCATACTCTATCCTTTACCTGAGTCCTAAAACCTGGGAAAATTGAGAAAAAGCAGATAAATTATGCATGGCCCCTCTTCTCCCTCCAAGCATTGCGTTCTATACCAAACAATGAAAATGGGCTGTCTTTACCCGTTAGAGAAAGCAATCCATAGGAAAGAAATTAGGGGCTCATACTCTATCCTTTACCTGAGTCCTAAAACCTGGGAAAATTGAGAAAAAGCAGAGAAATTATGCATGGCCCCTCTTCTCTCTCCAAGCATTGCGTTCTATACCAAACAATGAAAATGGGTTGTCTTTACCCGTTAGAGAACGCAATCCATAGGAAAGAAATTAGGGGCTCATACTCTATCCTTAACCTGAGTCCTAAAACCTGGGAAAGTTGAGAAAAAGCAGAAAAATTATGCATGGCCCCTCTTCTCCCTCCAAGCATTGCGTTCTATACCAAACAATGAAAATGGGCTGTCTTTACCCGTTAGAGAACGCAATCCATAGGAAAGAAATTAGGGGCTCATACTCTATCCTTAACCTGGGTCCTAAAACCTGGGAAAGTTGAGAAAAAGCAGAAAAATTATGCATGGCCCCTCTGCTCCCTCCAAGCATTGCGTTCTATACCAAACAATGAAAATGGGCAGTCTTTACCCGTTAGAGAACGCAATCCATAGGAAAGAAATTAGGGGCACATACTCTATCCTTAACCTGAGTCCTAAAACCTAGGAAAGTTGAGAAAAAGCAGAGAAATTATGCATGGCCCCTCTTCTCTCTCCAAGCATTGCGTTCTATACCAAACAATGAAAATGGGTTGTCTTTACCCGTTAGAGAACGCAATCCATAGGAAAGAAATTAGGGGCTCATACTCTATCCTTTACCTGAGTCCTAAAACCTGGGAAAATTGAGAAAAAGCAGAAAAATTATGCATGGCCCCTCTTCTCCCTCCAAGCATTGCGTTCTATACCAAACAATGAAAATGGGCTGTCTTTACCCGTTAGAGAAAGCAATCCATAGGAAAGAAATTAGGGGCTCATACTCTATCCTTTACCTGAGTCCTAAAACCTGGGAAAATTGAGAAAAAGCAGAGAAATTATGCATGGCCCCTCTTCTCTCTCCAAGCATTGCGTTCTATACCAAACAATGAAAATGGGTTGTCTTTACCCGTTAGAGAACGCAATCCATAGGAAAGAAATTAGGGGCTCATACTCTATCCTTAACCTGAGTCCTAAAACCTGGGAAAGTTGAGAAAAAGCAGAAAAATTATGCATGGCCCCTCTTCTCCCTCCAAGCATTGCGTTCTATACCAAACAATGAAAATGGGCTGTCTTTACCCGTTAGAGAACGCAATCCATAGGAAAGAAATTAGGGGCTCATACTCTATCCTTAACCTGGGTCCTAAAACCTGGGAAAGTTGAGAAAAAGCAGAAAAATTATGCATGGCCCCTCTGCTCCCTCCAAGCATTGCGTTCTATACCAAACAATGAAAATGGGCAGTCTTTACCCGTTAGAGAACGCAATCCATAGGAAAGAAATTAGGGGCACATACTCTATCCTTAACCTGAGTCCTAAAACCTAGGAAAGTTGAGAAAACGCAGAAAAAATATGCATGGCCCCTCTTCTCCCTCCAAGCATTGCGTTCTATACCAAACAATGAAAATGGGCTGTCTTTACCCGTTAGAGAACGCAATCCATAGGAAAGAAATTAGGGGCTCATACTCTATCCTTAACCTGAGTCCTAAAACCTGGGAAAGTTGAGAAAAAGCAGAAAAATTATGCATGGCCCCTCTTCTCCCTCAAAGCATTGCGTTCTATACCAAACAATGAAAATGGGCTGTCTTTACCCGTTAAAGAACGCAATCCATAGGAAAGAAATTAGGGGCTCATACTCTATCCTTAACCTGAGTCCTAAAACCTGGGAAAGTTGAGAAAAAGCAGAAAAATTATGCATGGCCCCTCTTCTCCCTCCAAGCATTGCATTCTATACCAAACAATGAAAATGGGCTGTCTTTACCCGTTAGAGAACGCAATCCATAGGAAAGAAATTAGGGGCTCATACTCTATCCTTAACCTGAGTCCTAAAACCTGGGAAAGTTGAGAAAAAGCAGAGAACTTATGCATGGCCCCTCTTCTCTCTCCAAGCATTGCGTTCTATACCAAACAATGAAAATGGGTTGTCTTTACCCGTTAGAGAACGCAATCCATAGGAAAGAAATTAGGGGCTCATACTCTATCCTTTACCTGAGTCCTAAAACCTGGGAAAATTGAGAAAAAGCAGATAAATTATGCATGGCCCCTCTTCTCCCTCCAAGCATTGCGTTCTATACCAAACAATGAAAATGGGCTGTCTCTACCCGTTAGAGAACGCAATCCATAGGAAAGAAATTATGGGCTCATACTCTATCCTTAACCTGAGTCCTAAAACCTGGGAAAGTTGAGAAAAAGCAGAGAAATTATGCATGGCCCCTCTTCTCTCTCCAAGCATTGCGTTCTATACCAAACAATGAAAATGGGCTGTCTTTACCCGTTAGAGAACGCAATCCATAGGAAAGAAATTAGGGGCTCATACTCTATGCTTAACCTGAGTCCTAAATCCTGGGAAAGTTGAGAAAAAGCAGAAAAATTATGCATGGCCCCTCTTCTCTCTCCAAGCATTGCGTTCTATACCAAACAATGAAAATGGGTTGTCTTTACCCGTTAGAGAACGCAATCCATAGGAAAGAAATTAGGGGCTCATACTCTATCCTTTACCTGAGTCCTAAAACCTGGGAAAATTGAGAAAAAGCAGATAAATTATGCATGGCCCCTCTTCTCCCTCCAAGCATTGCGTTCTATACCAAACAATGAAAATGGGCTGTCTTTACCCGTTAGAGAACGCAATCCATAGGAAAGAAATTAGGGGCTCATACTCTATCCTTTACCTGAGTCCTAAAACCTGGGAAAATTGAGAAAAAGCAGAGAAATTATGCATGGCCCCTCTTCTCTCTCCAAGCATTGCCTTCTGTACCAAACAATGAAAATGGGTTGTCTTTACCCGTTAGAGAACGCAATCCATAGGAAAGAAATTAGGGGCTCATACTCTATCCTTAACCTGAGTCCTAAAACCTGGGAAAGTTGAGAAAAAGCAGAAAAATTATGCATGGCCCCTTCTCTCCCTCCAAGCATTGCGTTCTATACCAAACAATGAAAATGGGCTGTCTTTACCCGTTAGAGAACGCAATCCATAGGAAAGAAATTAGGGGCTCATACTCTATCCTTAACCTGGGTCCTAAAACCTGGGAAAGTTGAGAAAAAGCAGAAAAATTATGCATGGCCCCTCTTCTCCCTCCAAGCATTGCGTTCTATACCAAACAATGAAAATGGGCAGTCTTTACCCGTTAGAGAACGCAATCCATAGGAAAGAAATTAGGGGCACATACTCTATCCTTAACCTGAGTCCTAAAACCTAGGAAAGTTGAGAAAAAGCAGAAAAATTATGCATGGCCCCTCTTCTCCCTCCAAGCATTGCGTTCTATACCAAACAATGAAAATGGGCTGTCTTTACCCGTTAGAGAACGCAATCCATAGGAAAGAAATTAGGGGCTCATACTCTATCCTTAACCTGGGTCCTAAAACCTGGGAAAGTTGAGAAAAAGCAGAAAAATTATGCATGGCCCCTCTTCTCCCTCCAAGCATTGCGTTCTATACCAAACAATGAAAATGGGCAGTCTTTACCCGTTAGAGAACGCAATCCATAGGAAAGAAATTAGGGGCACATACTCTATCCTTAACCTGAGTCCTAAAACCTAGGAAAGTTGAGAAAAAGCAGAAAAATTATGCATGGCCCCTCTTCTCCCTCCAAGCATTGCGTTCTATACCAAACAATGAAAATGGGCTGTCTTTACCCGTTAGAGAACGCAATCCATAGGAAAGAAATTAGGGGCTCATACTCTATCCTTAACCTGAGTCCTAAAACCTGGGAAAGTTGAGAAAAAGCAGAAAAATTATGCATGGCCCCTCTTCTCCCTCCAAGCATTGCGTTCTATACCAAACAATGAAAATGGGCTGTCTTTACCCGTTAGAGAACGCAATCCATAGGAAAGAAATTAGGGGCTCATACTCTATCCTTAACCTGGGTCCTAAAACCTGGGAAAGTTGAGAAAAAGCAGAAAAATTATGCATGGCCCCTCTTCTCCCTCCAAGCATTGCGTTCTATACCAAACAATGAAAATGGGCAGTCTTTACCCGTTAGAGAACGCAATCCATAGGAAAGAAATTAGGGGCACATACTCTATCCTTAACCTGAGTCCTAAAACCTAGGAAAGTTGAGAAAAAGCAGAAAAATTATGCATGGCCCCTCTTCTCCCTCCAAGCATTGCGTTCTATACCAAACAATGAAAATGGGCTGTCTTTACCCGTTAGAGAACGCAATCCATAGGAAAGAAATTAGGGGCTCATACTCTATCCTTAACCTGAGTCCTAAAACCTGGGAAAGTTGAGAAAAAGCAGAAAAATTATGCATGGCCCCTCTTCTCTCTCCAAGCATTGCGTTCTATACCAAACAATGAAAATGGGTTGTCTTTACCCGTTAGAGAACGCAATCCATAGGAAAGAAATTATGGGCTCATACTCTATCCTTAACCTGAGTCCTAAAACCTGGGAAAGTTGAGAAAAAGCAGAGAAATTATGCATGGCCCCTCTTCTCCCTCCAAGCATTGCGTTCTATACCAAACAATGAAAATGGGCTGTCTTTACCCGTTAAAGAACGCAATCCATAGGAAAGAAATTAGGGGCTCATACTCTATCCTTAACCTGAGTCCTAAAACCTGGGAAAGTTGAGAAAAAGCAGAAAAATTATGCATGGCCCCTCTTCTCCCTCCAAACATTGCGTTCTATACCAAACAATGAAAATGGGCTGTCTTTAGCCGTTAGAGAACGCAATCCATAGGAAAGAAATTAGGGGCTCATACTCTATCCTTAACCTGAGTCCTAAAAACTGGGAAAGTTGAGAAAAAGCAGTGAAATTATGCATGGCCCCTCTTCTCTCTCCAAGCATTGCGTTCTATACCAAACAATGAAAATGGGTTGTCTTTACCCGTTAGAGAACGCAATCCATAGGAAAGAAATTAGGGGCTCATACTCTATCCTTAACCTGAGTCCTAAAACCTGGGAAAATTGAGAAAAAGCAGATAAATTATGCATGGCCCCTCTTCTTCCTCCAAGCATTGCGTTCTATACCAAACAATGAAAATGGGCTGTCTTTACCCGTTAGAGAACGCAATCCATAGGAAAGAAATTAGGGGCTCATACTCTATCCTTAACCTGAGTCCTAAAACCTGGGAAAGTTGAGAAAAAGCAGAGAAATTATGCATGGCCCCTCTTCTCTCTCCAAGCATTGAGTTCTATACCAAACAATGAAAATGGGTTGTCTTTACCCGTTAGAGAACGCAATCCATTGGAAAGAAATTAGGGGCACATACTCTATCCTTTACCTGAGTCCTAAAACCTGGGAAAATTGAGAAAAAGCAGATAAATTATGCATGGCCCCTCTTCTCCCTCCAAGCATTGCGTTCTATACCAAACAATGAAAATGGGCTGTCTTTACCCGTTAGAGAACGCAATCCATAGGAAAGAAATTAGGGGCTCATACTCTATCCTTTACCTGAGTCCTAAAACCTGGGAAAATTGAGAAAAAGCAAAGAAATTATGCATGGCCCCTCTTCTCTCTCCAAGCATTGCGTTCTATACCAAACAATGAAAATGGGTTGTCTTTACCCGTTAGAGAACGCAATCCATAGGAAAGAAATTAGGGGCTCATACTCTATCCTTAACCTGAGTCCTAAAACCTGGGAAAGTTGAGGTAAAGCAGAAAAATTATGCATGGCCCCTCTTCTCCCTCCAAGCATTGCGTTCTATACCAAACAATGAAAATGGGCTGTCTTTACCCGTTAGAGAACGCAATCCATAGGAAAGAAATTAGGGGCTCATACTCTATCCTTAACCTGGGTCCTAAAACCTGGGAAAGTTGAGAAAAAGCAGAAAAATTATGCATGGCCCCTCTTCTCCCTCCAAGCATTGCGTTCTATACCAAACAATGAAAATGGGCAGTCTTTACCCGTTAGAGAACGCAATCCATAGGAAAGAAATTAGGGGCACATACTCTATCCTTAACCTGAGTCCTAAAACCTAGGAAAGTTGAGAAAAAGCAGAAAAATTATGCATGGCCCCTCTTCTCCCTCCAAGCATTGCGTTCTATACCAAACAATGAAAATGGGCTGTCTTTACCCGTTAGAGAACGCAATCCATAGGAAAGAAATTAGGGGCTCATACTCTATCCTTAACCTGAGTCCTAAAACCTGGGAAAGTTGAGAAAAAGCAGAAAAATTATGCATGGCCCCTCTTCTCCCTCCAAGCATTGCGTTCTATACCAAACAATGAAAATGGGCTGTCTTTACCCGTTAAAGAACGCAATCCATAGGAAAGAAATTAGGGGCTCATACTCTATCCTTAACCTGAGTCCTAAAACCTGGGAAAGTTGAGAAAAAGCAGAAAAATTATGCATGGCCCCTCTTCTCCCTCCAAGCATTGCATTCTATACCAAACAATGAAAATGGGCTGTCTTTACCCGTTAGAGAACGCAATCCATAGGAAAGAAATATGGGCTCATACTCTATCCTTAACCTGAGTCCTAAAACCTGGGAAAGTTGAGAAAAAGCAGAGAAATTATGCATGGCCCCTCTTCTCTCTCCAAGCATTGCGTTCTATACCAAACAATGAAAATGGGTTGTCTTTACCCGTTAGAGAACGCAATCCATAGGAAAGAAATTAGGGGCTCATACTCTATCCTTTACCTGAGTCCTAAAACCTGGGAAAATTGAGAAAAAGCAGATAAATTATGCATGGCCCCTCTTCTCCCTCCAAGCATTGCGTTCTATACCAAACAATGAAAATGGGCTGTCTTTACCCGTTAGAGAACGCAATCCATAGGAAAGAAATTAGGGGCTCATACTCTATCCTTAACCTGAGTCCTAAAACCTGGGAAAGTTGAGAAAAAGCAGAGAAATTATGCATGGCCCCTCTTCTCCCTCCAAGCATTGCGTTCTATACCAAACAATGAAAATGGGCTGTCTTTACCCGTTAGAGAACGCAATCCATAGGAAAGAAATTAGGGGCTCATACTCTATCCTTAACCTGAGTCCTAAAACCTGGGAAAGTTGAGAAAAAGCAGAAAAATTATGCATGGCCCCTCTTCTCTCTCCAAGCATTGCGTTCTATACCAAACAATGAAAATGGGCTGTCTTTACCCGTTAGAGAACGCAATCCATAGGAAAGAAATTAGGGGCTCATACTCTATCCTTAACCTGAGTCCTAAAACCTGGGAAAGTTGAGAAAAAGCAGAGAAATTATGCATGGCCCCTCTTCTCTCTCCAAGCATTGCGTTCTATACCAAACAATGAAAATGGGTTGTCTTTACCCGTTAGAGAACGCAATCCATAGGAAAGAAATTAGGGGCTCATACTCTATCCTTAACCTGAGTCCTAAAACCTGGGAAAATTGAGAAAAAGCAGATAAATTATGCATGGCCCCTCTTCTCCCTCCAAGCATTGCGTTCTATACCAAACAATGAAAATGGGCTGTCTTTACCCGTTAGAGAACGCAATCCATAGGAAAGAAATTAGGGGCTCATACTCTATCCTTAACCTGAGTCCTAAAACCTGGGAAAGTTGAGAAAAAGCAGAGAAATTATGCATGGCCCCTCTTCTCCCTCCAAGCATTGCGTTCTATACCAAACAATGAAAATGGGCTGTCTTTACCCGTTAGAGAACGCAATCCATAGGAAAGAAATTAGGGGCTCATACTCTATCCTTAACCTGAGTCCTAAAACCTGGGAAAGTTGAGAAAAAGCAGAAAAATTATGCATGGCCCCTCTTCTCCCTCCAAGCATTGCGTTCTATACCAAACAATGAAAATGGGCTGTCTTTACCCGTTAGAGAACGCAATCCATAGGAAAGAAATTAGGGGCTCATACTCTATCCTTAACCTGAGTCCTAAAACCTGGGAAAGTTGAGAAAAAGCAGAGAAATTATGCATGGCCCCTCTTCTCTCTCCAAGCATTGCGTTCTATACCAAACAATGAAAATGGGTTGTCTTTACCCGTTAGAGAACGCAATCCATAGGAAAGAAATTAGGGGCTCATACTCTATCCTTAACCTGAGTCCTAAAACCTGGGAAAGTTGAGAAAAAGCAGAAAAATTATGCATGGCCCCTCTTCTCCCTCCAAGCATTGCGTTCTATACCAAACAATGAAAATGGGCTGTCTTTACCCGTTAGAGAACGCAATCCATAGGAAAGAAATTAGGGGCTCATACTCTATCCTTAACCTGAGTCCTAAAACCTGGGAAAGTTGAGAAAAAGCAGAAAAATTATGCATGGCCCCTCTTCTCCCTCCAAGCATTGCGTTCTATACCAAACAATGAAAATGGGCTGTCTTTACCCGTTAGAGAACGCAATCCATAGGAAAGAAATTAGGGGCTCATACTCTATCCTTAACCTGAGTCCTAAAACCTGGGAAAGTTGAGAAAAAGCAGAAAAATTATGCATGGCCCCTCTTCTCCCTCCAAGCATTGCGTTCTATACCAAACAATGAAAATGGGCTGTCTTTACCCGTTAGAGAACGCAATCCATAGGAAAGAAATTAGGGGCTCATACTCTATCCTTAACCTGAGTCCTAAAACCTGGGAAAGTTGAGAAAAAGCAGAAAAATTATGCATGGCCCCTCTTCTCCCTCCAAGCATTGCGTTCTATACCAAACAATGAAAATGGGCTGTCTTTACCCGTTAGAGAACGCAATCCATAGGAAAGAAATTAGGGGCTCATACTCTATCCTTAACCTGAGTCCTAAAACCTGGGAAAGTTGAGAAAAAGCAGAAAAATTATGCATGGCCCCTCTTCTCCCTCCAAGCATTGCGTTCTATACCAAACAATGAAAATGGGCTGTCTTTACCCGTTAGAGAACGCAATCCATAGGAAAGAAATTAGGGGCTCATACTCTATCCTTAACCTGAGTCCTAAAACCTGGGAAAGTTGAGAAAAAGCAGAAAAATTATGCATGGCCCCTCTTCTCCCTCCAAGCATTGCGTTCTATACCAAACAATGAAAATGGGCTGTCTTTACCCGTTAGAGAACGCAATCCATAGGAAAGAAATTAGGGGCTCATACTCTATCCTTAACCTGAGTCCTAAAACCTGGGAAAGTTGAGAAAAAGCAGAAAAATTATGCATGGCCCCTCTTCTCCCTCCAAGCATTGCGTTCTATACCAAACAATGAAAATGGGCTGTCTTTACCCGTTAGAGAACGCAATCCATAGGAAAGAAATTAGGGGCTCATACTCTATCCTTAACCTGAGTCCTAAAACCTGGGAAAATTGAGAAAAAGCAGATAAATTATGCATGGCCCCTCTTCTCCCTCCAAGCATTGCGTTCTATACCAAACAATGAAAATGGGCTGTCTTTACCCGTTAGAGAACGCAATCCATAGGAAAGAAATTAGGGGCTCATACTCTATCCTTAACCTGAGTCCTAAAACCTGGGAAAGTTGAGAAAAAGCAGAAAAATTATGCATGGCCCCTCTTCTCCCTCCAAGCATTGCGTTCTATACCAAACAATGAAAATGGGCTGTCTTTACCCGTTAGAGAACGCAATCCATAGGAAAGAAATTAGGGGCACATACTCTATCCTTAACCTGAGTCCTAAAACCTGGGAAAGTTGAGAAAAAGCAGAAAAATTATGCATGGCCCCTCTTCTCCCTCCAAGCATTGCGTTCTATACCAAACAATGAAAATGGGCTGTCTTTACCCGTTAGAGAACGCAATCCATAGGAAAGAAATTAGGGGCTCATACTCTATCCTTAACCTGAGTCCTAAAACCTGGGAAAGTTGAGAAAAAGCAGAAAAATTATGCATGGCCCCTCTTCTCCCTCCAAGCATTGCGTTCTATACCAAACAATGAAAATGGGCTGTCTTTACCCGTTAGAGAACGCAATCCATAGGAAAGAAATTAGGGGCTCATACTCTATCCTTAACCTGAGTCCTAAAACCTGGGAAAGTTGAGAAAAAGCAGAAAAATTATGCATGGCCCCTCTTCTCCCTCCAAGCATTGCGTTCTATACCAAACAATGAAAATGGGCTGTCTTTACCCGTTAGAGAACGCAATCCATAGGAAAGAAATTAGGGGCTCATACTCTATCCTTAACCTGAGTCCTAAAACCTGGGAAAGTTGAGAAAAAGCAGAAAAATTATGCATGGCCCCTCTTCTCCCTCCAAGCATTGCGTTCTATACCAAACAATGAAAATGGGCTGTCTTTACCCGTTAGAGAACGCAATCCATAGGAAAGAAATTAGGGGCTCATACTCTATCCTTAACCTGAGTCCTAAAGCCTGAGAGAATTGAGAAAAAAGTGGAACATTTATGCATGGCCCCTCTCTTGCCGAAGCTCCGATGCTTAAAGTCTTCGTTTCCATCTTTTGTGCTGAATCTTCCGCGTTATTCTTGTGAAGAGCTGAAGGAGATTTGAATCCAAGCCTGGATCTGTTTCTGTTGGCAAATTTGCTGAAGAATCATTAGAACATGACAAACCATGTATCACACTGCATTTGTTAAGATGGTTATAATCGATCAAGGTCTTCTTCATATTTGTCTATCCATATCAGCAGTAAACTTACTTTCGATTAATTTCGTGTTTGTATTTTTTGGTAACGCGAGGGTAGTCAAGCTGAAACGCACGAACTTTGTGGTAAGTCTTTTTCCTTATCGACATTGAGATCGCAAATGTACAGCAAATGTGTTGTTGGGAAGTTTGTTGGGAGCTGCGACTCCGTTTCTATCTGCGTGTGATCTTTCTATTTAGTGATCTCAAATTCGTTGTTCTACCTGCGTGAATATTGAAATTCATGTTATTACAGCAAAGGGGACAGAAATGAAGGAAAAAATTTCCAAAATATCAGGGAGATGAAAATCTTCCTCAGTATTCTGAAATAGGAGTTTCTTCCACACAAGAAGGACAAGTGTATATACCATGTTTTCACTGTTTTCAGCGCTTTTTACTCTTCATGCTCCCTTTCAGTGTAACAAGCTGCACGTATCTTTTTTCAAGAAACTAAGGTCCGGGGATGGTAGGCAGTTTCCTAATTTTATGCTCATTTTGCTTCTAAAAGTTTCTTACTATTTTGTATATTTTCAATGTCGGAAGTGCAGTGTAGAGTAAATTTTCATTTATCTCAAGGGTTCCCAAATTACTTGGTAAGATCTCAAAACAAGTCAAAGGCAAAATTCGCGCTCACAATAATGTCCCAGAAACAGAACTGCATATTATTGTGTAGGGTTCTTTCTTAACCTTCGAAAAATCGAGGCTACCGTTTGTTGTAAGCGGTTTCTTGTAAAAAATACGTGTAGTCGCGGATCAAAATGTGCATGTACTGTGTACTGTTCAACTAACTCTTTTAACTATTTTCAAAAGCATTTTTTGTTTGCACTTTATTAACGAGATACTTTATCCATGAGGTACTTTTTGATATGCTCGATGCGTCGAAAATGAAGCTGAAATACTTCCTTCCTGTAGGCATGGAATTGGCTTTAAAGAAGCCGAGTGATTGTTCATCGTTTCTCACGTTGTATCTAAATGAAATTTCCGTCAAAGATGTGGATAACTAATAACTTACAGATCCATTTGGCTTCTCTCAATTCAACGACTTGCTATGCATTTGATAATACATGAACCAACAACGATGGCCCTTGGCCTGGTCTTAGTTACTGTTAGCTATCTTTCATTTCTCCATGCAATGCATAGGTATCTTGCATCTTCAACGATTTGCTTCGTAAGTTTCAACTGACATGATAGCGACCGTCATGCGTAGTTACGATCACGACGACAGGAAAGACCGTTGAGGTAGCGTGCATGGGATTATATTTCAATCAAATATTTGGTCGATTTACTTTGGCGCTCATTGGCTCACTAGCGCTAATGTCAATCAACCATGTCAATGACATGCTGTGATGGAAATTGCAACAACAGCAACAACAACAGTCCGACGTCTGGTTTTGCTTGGCGGCCAAACTTGCACCATTCATTGTGCAAGTGGTTTTCTCGTTCTTGCAATAATGCATTTTGAGTTTTTTGTTGTTAAACTTCGATCTCTGGTTGGTATTCGTGCGGCTTCAAATGCTTAATACAAAGATTTTTCGAGTTTCTCAATGTCCATAGATTTGAATCTGCAGATCCGACTATTTCATAATGTATTTTCGGCTAAAGAATCACAAGCAAGAACCTGATCATCATTCATCAACAAAACGATTCTGTGCCTTCTTTCATAGCTAAAATTTGCTTGCACCATTTATCAACCAAAATAGATCGATTGAACCGAAATCTTCTCAACTGCATAGTTCCCAACCACGGTTTCCTATCAAAAATCAATTGCCTATACTTCACAAACTTCACAAACTTCACAAAAATCAATTGCCTGTACTCTTCAGCGAAATGTTTCCAAATTCGATCGTGGTAAATCTTCCAAGTTTGTAAATCTTCCAAGTTTGGGTGCGGATGTTTCAGGGCATATACAGGCTGGAAGTGCATTTTCGTGGAGAAGAAAATAATTTTACATCACCCATCCTCTCAAGACCACAGTGCACGAATCAGTGGCGTAACGGAGACACTCGGGGCCCGTAGGAGTTTGGTAAGATGGGGCCCTTATGTTGGAAGGGGGTTCGGGGTGGTGCGTAAATTTTTGAAACCATGCCCTTTAAAACCTCAAGAAATCCACGTTATGTTGAAAAGAAATTGTTTACATTGGAAAAGTCAACAGTAAATTTAGCACATTTATATGAATTGCGTTTCAAAAAACTAAATTTAAAGCTTCTGCGGACAGTATTAGGGCAATAGGTGCAGTAAATTTAGTGCAGACTAAGTGTTCTCCCTTTATACCTGAAAGTTATCCATGCGAATTTTGCGAATATACACAATAGTTTTAAAAAGAATTTTAGTAAACATAATGCAAAGTCACAGTATGTTATTAGGTGCTCTTGCTAACAAGAATAAAGTTTCGAGACAAATTTTAGGGAATGAACGAAAACGGAATGAAAATTCAGTGTTGTGTACTTTTAGCACAGTATGGTCAAAAAGCACACAATACGAACAATTTGTCGGGGGCCCCTTTTGATCGGGGGCCCTTAGTTCTTGAACTAAGGTAGCCTAAACTGCGTTACGCCACTGGCACGAATGCACAATGTTAAATTGTGAATTGTCTGCATCAAGCGGTCGTTGCTGTTCCTAATTCATAATTTCCCTTGAATAGCTCTCGGGCGGTCTTGTTTGTTTAAGGATTAATGGAAATGTGCTGCTAGCGGATCTTGCGGCTTAAATATCTCGATCATTTGTCTCAATTTTCATTTCTGAAAGCAAGCAAAGGTCACTAAAGATATGAAGATGTTTGCTGACACTCATGATAACAGTTAGTTTTTCTTATCTTACGCACACGTGCTTTTTGTCAATCCCAGCTCAATTAGTGCTCATAGAGCAGGGCATAGAGCAGGGCATGACTTCTGCGGGGGCGTATGCCTTGAATTGACCACTGTGAGGGAGAGAGAGATGCTCTAAAAGCAACTATTTTTCCACCAATTTGA
Organism: Aurelia coerulea; assembly: GCA_039566865.1. Taxonomy (NCBI): domain Eukaryota; kingdom Metazoa; phylum Cnidaria; class Scyphozoa; order Semaeostomeae; family Ulmaridae; genus Aurelia; species Aurelia coerulea. The sequence continues at coordinate 11,463,018 of CM076951.1, read as the reverse complement.
TTCATAATTACGATCATACCAAGATATATCAACACATTCTTATTATTATTATTATTATTATTATTATTATTATTATTATTATTATTATTATTATTATCATTATAAATAAAAATGCAACTGTTAAAATCTTGGAACGTTTCGATTAAAAATCTTCGTCAGCACTACTTTCTAAAGGACAACCGAGAATTTATACTACGTGTACGTGATAAACAAGGCAAGGTAAAACTAAAGATAAAGTAAAATTACATTTTTACTACAAAGAACCCTATTCCCAGGAAACATGACTACCCCCGAAATTAAAACCAAGTGGGAATGAAAATCACGTTTTGTTCCAAACTGTTTTTTAGCGTAAACAAGAAAATGAAATGGTTGGCACATTAGCAAATGTTCACCCTGGAGGATCAAAATAATCACAGACCAAACCTCCAAGGGATCCAGCCGGCAACCCCACGACCCTCCCATCTAGCCTTTCAATGATTCGCAAATTGCTGAATCCTGAATGGCTTGATAGGGGATTCCACCCTAACGCCACATGCAAAAAAACATGAAGCCAAATAGGAAGACCATAGAGCACTGCCAGCAAAACCCCCCAGAGACATCAGATACCATGGCAGGAATTAGGCCACGCCACACGCAAACATATCGAGTTTTTTTTCATTTTCATTTTAAATTATTTATACACAAAAACCCTTCAGCTAACAAACGCAATACTTAAATAAGAAAATAAATATCCTAATTACATTAATATAGTCTATATACAGTTAAAGCAAAATTATGTACAGTAATCTATGTAGTAGCAGCTGCTCTTCCAGGGCGTCGTGTTTTAGTTTGTGTTCAGCTCATATAATAACTTTTCAATTGTTTTTTGAATCTACTAAGTGTAGGGAGCTCTCTGATATTGACGGGTATATTGTTCCAAGCTTTCAGAGCCGAATAGTGAAAGCCTTTCTTGACATATTCAAGATTATTTCTTGGGATTTGTAGGTCCCTGCAATTCCTTGTTCTGTAGTTGGAATGCTGGGTCCTATGATGGTATTTACCCCAAAGGCTTTCGGGACATTGCCTGTTGATTATTTTATATGTCATAACTGATCGATCAAAGTTTATTAGTTGTTCAACTGTCAACCAATTATGAGACCAATTGTCTTTTAGTCTGGCCTTATCAATAATCGAATGGGCTCTGTCCTGCAGACGTTGGAGGGTATTCAATTTTGATTTAGGAAGACTCCCCCAAATAACATTGGCGTATCGCAGATGGCTTTCTACAAGTGCACGGTACACATGCTCCAGCTGGGATTGGGAAATGAGATTTTTCAATTTTTTTTAGTGACTTAAGACCGCCACTAATCTTCCCTTTCACTTTGTTGAATTGTTCATCCCAGTTTAGCCCTTCATCCACAATAACCCCTAGTGATTTAGTCTTCACCACACGCTTAATTTCTGAATTGTTAAGATTCAGTGGTTCTGAGATTTCAACCTTATTTGTCCTCCGTGGATGGCCAATGATCATGTATTCAGTTTTTTTCGGGTTGGCACTTAACTTGTTTATCCGCATCCATTCCGAGATGTTTCTTAATTCTTTGTGGGCATTTGTAATTAGATCATCGACGTTACCAGATGTTAATGTAACATGTGTGTCATCTGCATACATACTAGCCCTAGAGAATTCTAAGCATTTTTCAAAGTCATTAAGGTAGATTATAAATAGGAGTGGTCCCAAGCAGCCCGTTCTATTCAAACCTTTGGGTAAAAAAAGTTCCCAGCCTGTATTGCCAAAAAAGTTCCTTACGTCGCAATGAAAAGACACCATCAGCCCCATCAATCATTTTAACCCTAACCGTGAATTTACCATTGTGGCTCCCCTCAAAGAAATGACTGAAAAAGTTTGCTTGTGGGATTAATTTACCCCTCCCAAGTGATCCCTCGTTATGTTTGCGTGCGTAAGATCTGAAATATGATTTGTAAACATTGAATCTTTGCCTAAATTTTGTTTTGGTGCTACCTACATACTTTTTGTTGCAAACCTCACATTGTAGCAAATACACTACATTCTCTGAGTTGCAGTTATACCTCCCCGAAAAATTTTTGAAAGATCGATTTTCGTCCGAGTTTTCAAAATTATCCCCCTCAGTTATGACGTTGCAGATCTGGCAACTCTTCCTGCCATTGCACCTGTAGGTACCCTTAACCAACGGAGTCTCACCAACAACTGGCAATTTTGCTCTAACAAGTTCATCTTTAAGACTTTTGGCCTTCCGAAACGACAAAAATACCTTGTTTTGGAACAACGCTTTGTGTTCATTATCTACCAAAAGGAGTTTTGAATTTTCTTTTAAAATGTCATAAACTTTGTTGAGAGCTGGATGGTACGTAAGAACCAGAGGTATTCTCTTGTCGTCCTTATTTTTAGGTTGCCTATCCAAAAGACTTAAGCGATCGCGGCCGCGAACTTTGCTGATTTGCTCCAGAACCCCATTTTCACCATAGCCCCTATTAAACAGCCACCCCTTAAGTTCCCCTACCCTCTCATTAAAAAAGCGATCCTCAGAACAAATCCGCCTAATTCGCAGGGCCTGGCTATACGGTATACCCTTTTTAGTATGACCAGGATGACATGAGGTACGATGAAGGAGTTGGTGAGTATCCGTTGGCTTAGTAAACAAATCTGTGATTAATCGATCACCCTCCCTTATCACCTGAACATCGAGAAAATTTATCTTTTCCTTTGACCAATTGACCAATTGACCAATTATTATTATTATTATTATTATTATTATTATTATTATTATTATTATTATTATTATTAATATTATTATTATCATTATTATGTACATTTGTTGCTCACTAAATGTCAGTGGTAATGTGTTCTCGGGGTTTGGCATCAACAAGATTTCTCAAATCTAGAGAACCTTTCTCAGGATCCTGGCAGAATGTAAGATCACAGTTTTCTGCCACTCAGTAACCCGTGTCTCTATTCCAATGTCCTCCAATCTTTTCTTCAGCTTCTTTGGTGTTGTTCCAAGTGCTCCTATCACTATTGGGATGACTGTCACCCTCATGCCCCATAACTTTTTTATCTCTCGTGCAAGGTCTTGATATTTTTCAATCTTTTCTACCTCCTTAGCGTTTACTCTCGTATCGTAGGGAACGGCAAAGTCTACGATTGTAGCGAACTTTTTTCTTTATCTATCACAATCATATCAGGACGTCTAGCTTCAATCACATGGTCAGTTTGGACGTTAAAATCCCACAATATCTTGCATATCTCATTTTCTTGTACAGGTTCTGGCTGATGTTCGTACCACTTTGGCTTTACTTCGCATTTTTACGACACACTTCCCAATGGATTCGTTTTCCAACCCAATCATGTCGACGTTTGTACTCTTTTTGAGCCAACTTACTGCATTCACTAATGATATCGTTCACCGTTTCATCTACCTGCCCACACATTCTGCATTTACTTTCTTCTTGTGTTTTATCGATCTTTGCTTTAATGATATTGGTGCGTATTGCTTGTTCCTGCGCTGCCATTATCGTTGATTCGGTTCCTCTATTGATTTTTGATGTTTTTTGCGTCCGCTTTTCTTCTGGTGCACATTTTTTTTATCAAATACTGATCCACAGTTTCGATTTCCTACTCCATATAGTGAGTTAGATTCACACTTATTTTAGGGGCTAGTAGTCATTTCTAAATCCATTGCAAAAAGCAAGGCTTGCGGTGTTCAATGACCTTGCGTGAATGTAGAATTTTAGGGATGAAATGACCAAACACTACACACAACTTTTTTTGGCCATACAGCTACCATTATTCTCCAAAATACTGCGAGCCAGGTGTGCAATTATACAATCTTATATATGAAATTGATACCATTAAGTAGTCTACTTTTTAGACCAATGGTTTAGTATTTTGCTTACAGTTTTTGCAACGATTTGGCCTTACTATGGAAGAAATCGCCATAATTTCGTATTTTCTAGAGATATATAGCCAAAATTTGGCCCTCACTAAGTCAAAATTGCCAACAATTATTTTGGGAGCTTGAGCATTCACACGGCATGGAAAATGTTGCTAGACCTATATCAAGAATGAAACACTGCTCAGTCTTTCCATGATTCTCAGGTCCTAGCCTCAAAATGAAACCCCCACAGCATCTTCTTTGGAGGAAGCATGGGCGGGAGGTTCCTCCATTGTAAAGGTACCCGGGGATATGCCGTGGCGAAGTGTATACTTTTTCGGATTTGTCTAGTCTGCCCAAGGGTACGTATATTTTGTTGCAATTTTGGCCTAAGAAAGTTTCCATGATACGGGCTCTTTATATTCAATAGTAAAGTTGACTACAAGAATGACTTAATACCCTACCTCCGATCTACTATACCATACTACAAGGACGCTGCCAGGAGGAGCAAAATATCATGTCTTCCCCCTGGGATTAAAATAAACTAAAACACAACTAATGTAAACTACTAACAACCATACAACGCTACAACAAATACAGACAGAAATGCTAGTTATAAAGAACATTCGGGTGGAAAGCGCAGTTTGACCAGAAATCGAAGGATGAGACAAGCGACGACAATCATTGTATATTTCATTATTCTTCATATAGACATTCCAGTAAAGTTGACAAAAATCGGTGGTTGACAAAATCAGTAGTTGACACAAATCGATAGTTGACATAAATCAGTAGACATAAACGGTTAAGAAATTATTGAATTAAACATGTTGTACGTTTCGAACCTGTCTAGGTTCATCATCAGCAATTAATTAAGAGATAAACAGTAATTTATACCCTAAGATAAACAAGAGTTAAGGGAAAAAGAAGCGTGAGTTACATTTCCTACGCGAGAGGGAACCCGAGGCCTAAGTCCCAAGAGGATGAATCAAAAAAGAACTAAAGGGATAGATGACTGCTGTGAATTGAGTTCAGGTCGATCTCGTAAAATCAAAAGGCTTTCGTGAATGAGCAAGTCAAAATCATTATTGGCTCTGTCTAAAATAGAGAAATCATTAACCGACGCGGCGTGTCCTGATTGGTTAATATGATCCCCTATGGCAGAAGAACTCCCTTTTATTTTAAGACCAGCTTTGTTAATTCCCAAGTGCTCTCTGCATCGAGTAATCAAATTACGTGATGTTTTTCCATAGTACGAGGCATGGCAGCCAGGACACTGAAACTTGTAAACAACAGAAGAGCGCATGGTAACAGGAAAGCGGTCTTTAAACGGGAAGAGTGATCCAATGCGTTTTGGGGACCGAAAAATAACCCTCAATTGGATATTAGGATAACATTTCTTAATAATTCTACCTAGCCTAGTCTTAATTTGTAGACTGTAGTGCCCAAGAAAAGGTATACAAAATAGAAGGGGGACTTTATTATCCGCCTCTTTGGGGGGGTTGGGCCTAAATTGGCGATCCAAAAATTTTTTAATAATACGATCAATAAGGCTCTTGGGGAAGCAATTCTCAGTTAAGATTTTCTTAATGCGAACAATTTCTTCATGAAAATTGCGGTATGAAGAGCAAATGTGGAAAGCACGATAAACCAGAACCCTAATTAAATTAATCTTATACTTAGTTGGGGCTAGGCTAGAGAAGTCAGTATAAAGACCAGTAAACGTCTTTTTCCTATATAAGCTAGTAGAAAAAGTATCATTATCATGAGTAACAAGTACATCCAAAAATGGCAAAGCATAATCCGACTCTAATTCATACGTAAATTTAATATTAGGATGTTGACGATTTATAAATTCAAGAAAACTATATATATGATCTCTGCTTCTAAATAAGCAAAATGTATCATCAACGTACCTGCGATACAGTACAGGTTTAAATTCAGAAGGACAGTTGGCTAGATATTTCTTTTCTAAAACATTCATAAAGATATTAGCAAGCAAGGAATAAATGTTTGAGCCGGTTTCACATTATCTATCAGGCCATAATATAATGGTGAACAATCAGAACAGTGGCTGAAGCAACAGCAACGACAACAACCGTCCCCGTCACTGCTCCCCACCCAAGGTCCCCATCGCTCGACACCGCTATCGGGTCTGGATTTCTATTGTAAGCTTAACCTCCATGTGAAACAGGCTTGCAAAGAAATATATGGACAGGACTCTGCGACAAGAAACTTTACAAAAATGGACTTAGTGGTTTAGTGACGTTAACTTGATACGGGGTTGTGCCATTGAAAGGGTAAGACTACCATCCATAAATCTGGAAGAATTTCTAAAAAGTATAACATAAATCCAAAAAATTTCCGAAAAGTTTTCCCATAAATCCGGAAAGCCGAACAATTTAACCCATGAATGAAGTTTTCCGAAAAGTGATACCCATAAATCTGAAAAACATAGAAAATTATTGAAAAGCATACCCATAAATCCAGAATCTATCATGAGAAGGTACCCTAAGAGATGGCACAGCCCCGTACAATGGACATAAGAAAATTTAAGCCCCCCCCCCCCATCCCCAGGCAGAGCCTACCTTCATTTCTTGTTGTTCTTATATTTTAGAATCTTGTAACTGGTACCGTTCCTTATACCAAAATCGCGAAAACGATACCCTTCCAGATGCCACGTCCCCAATACCCTAAATATACATATCACCCACTCCCTCTGCACCCTTAGCGATCCTCCTAAATACACATAGTGCCCCCTCCCATCCTTACCTCTTCAAACAGGCTTTTACACTGATTCTGGTTCCCAGGGTAACAGACTGGTAGCAATCGCAGAATCCTTTTGGGATATGGGAACGAGGTTTGTCTAGTGCTAATACTGACAAGCAATTTGGATTATGTCGGAATTGAGATAGATTTGGGCTTGCCCATATTCTTAAGATATGCGTGTGACCTCACTTGACCTGATGTTTGTACAAAGATCCAACCGCAAGAAATCGAAAACCACGTTACTTGTACTTTGTCTACACGGGTGCGTAGCAGAGAAATGACGAGAACACATTTTATTTTGGCATGAAACTTTGAAAATCATAGATGTATGAACCGGGGAGCACTGGGGTGATTTTGAAATAAACAAAAAAGTGCCCTTTTTATTTCCAGGAAATGATGGAAAAAGTGCCCTTGAAGTGCCGTGCACCCCCCCCCCAAGTTTGAGATGTTTCCTGCGTCCCTGTTGAAAATGATAACGACCAATTGAACATTTAGAGCTTTGGAATTTTATGGAACACATGATAGACTTTATAGCAAACAAGTCCTAAAGTTTAAGAAACTGTCGACCAGCCTCAGACCTAAATTTCCAATAAAGATAAGTACGTTTTTAATTGCTACCACCCCAGGTACGTTAAATGCTTCCTCTACAGAGGCAATACAAGCTGAGACGCACAGGCAAAATTGCAGTGTCTAACTACCCATGGTGATATTTGTATTATTTGGGTGATTAAGACACACACGTACATTTTATGAGAAATTAAGAATTTGCACCAGTACTGAAGGTTTATTAGAGTTATTAGCTATGCGCCCTCCTTCAAATTTTCAAAATAAGGCTTTTGAAGCCTTTTCAATGTCTACATTACTCAGGTACTTTTTGTAATAAGCATTTTGTATGAACAAAATACTTCTAGTTGCCTAAAATATGTTCCACGACTGCCTCCTTCTGGTATTCCCGCAGGTAGCCCTAGTAGACCGTTTGCTGTCCCAGGCTGGTATGCGTTTATTTCAAGTTTCATTAAGCATTCCTTAGAGCTGAATTCTTTTCTTTCTTATGTATTTCAGGGCATGTCACACTGGGAACGATGGTCCTACCTTTTTCCGAAAACCGGTAGTTAGCGAAAAATATTTTCACCACCTTTGTCCCAAAACTCTGGAAAGCTGGTAGTTTTTGGTGACAACTTTCTGCTGTTTTTTTTTTAATTTGGCGGACAATTTTAACATGATCTACATACAATTTTACACAAATGCTACAGACAAAAACGATAAATACGCTACTGGAGAATGTCTAACATGAGATATATACTTGTCACTGATGATATTTGTTCCAAAACCGGTAGTTTCGACCAAATAACATTTTTCGAAAGCAAGTGGTAATTATAGATATGAAAGTACAAATGTCCAAAAACCGGTTGCCGGACATTGGTTGGACCACTTTAATGAAAAATTTGAAATTTCTGGCCATTTTTTCGGAAACTTGCCGGACAAAGGTGGAACCGCTTTGGTGAAAAATTGGAATTCCTCGTCTTTTTTCTGTAAACTTGGCAGACAAAGGTAGACCCTGCTTGCAGGTCAATTTAAGGATTTTGATATGATAGGAGGTTAACACACTTGATGTTTCTTACAAATTGATGAAAGAAGAAGACTGAATTGAAAATTTATCCTTTGTCCCAAAAACTGGCTGTTTTAGGCTGGAAAGTTGTACAGTGTGATAAAAGAACAGGATATTTTTTCCAATTCCTTTGGACAATCATGGGGTAATATTTTACAGTACTTGCCCGTCCCTGGGTAGCCTTTGGGCATTCCAAATTTCTCCATTGCAGTAGCAAGAAACTGCCCCCTACGTTGTCTCTGGCTGTTCTCACCTATACTCACGTACGGGTGTGAAATATGGGGGTCTTATACTCAACATTAGCTGAAAAGCATAGCAATAGAAAAGTGCTCAGTGAGTGAGATAACGAGATAGAAAAGATGGGGAAAAGATTCACCTTAAATGTTTTGTAAAATGAAATTTGGCGTAAAACGCAACTGTTCATCTTTGGCGGAGCGCAGGGACCAAGACGAGATCCCTGTGATAAAGAACATACTGACTCGCATTGCACGTATTTTTGTTATAGAAACTAAGAATTCTATGAATAGAGTCTTAATTTATATTTTCCCTGTACCTACTGTACCTACTGTAGTTTCTTAATTTTTTGGCGATCTGAGAGTTGAGGCTCTTTTGGGCAATTTCTTATAAAAAAATACGTGTGTACCTACTGGCACTGATTGGCAAGAATGGATAAATGAAAGTAGCTTAGCAAAGAAAGCTTACAATGAGATGCTCTTACAGCCAGATGAAAAGTCTGATTGGAAAGTGACAATAAAATTATTCAATGATCCCTTGACAGGGACGTAGGAAGCATCTCAAACTTGGAGGGGCACGACACATCGAGGGCACTTTTTCCATTAAGCTAAAGGGGCATTTCTTGAAAACAAAAAGGGCACTTCAAGCATATGAGTCAAATCTTTCAATAGGGCACAGGGAAACCCGCAAATCTTCCAATTTCACGCTTATAAGCCAATGATATCGTCGTATCCCGATCACATGACTGAAAATAAGGCTTTCGAGATAAATTTTCGAGTACCTTCACGAAAATAAAAATGGATATTCAAGTAATAAAGATACAGAGCTGGTTTTACCACGAATCGATTCGAGAGGCCCCACTCCACATTTGTTTTTCTGCATTTGGTTAAAATCTTACCAAGGATCGGCGTTACATCCAATTTCATTCCTTCGAAAATTGGCCTATGTTCAAGAATTCTTCAGGAACGCTACAAATAAGATATAGCTTTCAAAATTTCACATGTTACGTGAATTATGTCCAGGAATTACATGAAAGTATTTGTTTGTGTGATTTTCGAAAATCCTAGACGAATTAAAGCTATTTGCTGCGAAGAAAGCTAATGGGCCTACCTTTACCCGCAGCAGAATCCCAGTAATCGGCATTAAATCACTCTTTTTCGCAATAATAACCAGCGGATATATTAACGAATAACTTCACCACAAATTCAATTTCTTTCCACCATTTTATCATCGATAATTTCGATAAAATGTGACAAGACTTTACAGCCTCTGCAGCAAACCGTCCAACTATCGTCGATTCAAAGTTTCTTGTTGCAACAGGAAAGCTTGCATAAAACAAAAGGTTGTGCAAGGCTCAGATCTCCCATATGACACAGCAAAATGTTACCATTGATAATAGATTGTACACCTTTGAGAATAGATTGCAGGGGAAATTTCTTTTCACAAATTATGTACTTTTCCGATGTGACAAAGAAATTTGCAATCTTTGAGAAATGTTTTATTTTCTCTTTATTTTGCAACGATAGAAAGACTTTAGGAGTGTGCAATCTATTCTCAAAGGTATCATTTTGCTGTGTCATATGGGAGACCTAAGTCTTGCAAAACCTTTTGTTTTATGCAAGTCTTGCAAGACTTCCACCGTGTTTGCAACAAGAAAACTTTGAATCGAGGGTAGTTGGACGGTTTGCTGCAGAAGCTGTAAAGTCTTGTCACATTTTATCGAAATTATCGATTATTAAATGGCGGAAAGAAATTGGATTTGTGGTGAAGTTATTCGTTAATGTATCCGCTGGTTATTATTGCGAAAAAGAGTGATTTAATGCCGATTACTGGGATTCTGCGGCGGGTGAAGGTAGGCCCATTAGCTTTCTTCGCAGCAAATAGCTTTAATTCGTCTAGGATTTTCGAAAGTCACAAAAACAAATATTTTCATGTTATTCCTGGACATAATTCACGTAACATGTGAAATTTTGAAAGCTATATCTTATTTGTAGCGTTCCTGAAGAATTCTTGAACATAGGCCAATTTTCGAAGGAATGAAACTCGATGTAACGCCGATCCCTGACGAGATTTTAACCAAATGCAGAAAAACAAATGTGGAGTGGGGCCTCTCGAATCGATTCGTGGTAAAACCAGCTCTGTATCTTTATTACTCGAATATCCATTTTTATTTTCGTGAAGGTACTCGAAAATTTATCTCGAAAGCCTTATTTTCAGTCATGTGATCGGGATACGACGATATCATTGGCTTATAAGCGTGAAATTGGAAGATTTGCGGGTTTCCCTGTGCCCTATTGAAAGATTTGACTCATATGCTGGCACTTCATAACTTCAAGGGAAGTTATAATAATAACAATAACTATAATAATGTATCATATTTATACAGGATAACCTTGTCAGTAATTGTCTTATTGCTATCACTAAGAGTCCTGTTAAAATTAAAGTGTGTAAAATAAAGGGATATAACTTACAAGAGGCAAGAGTAAAAACTGTAAAAACCTCAATAACAATCATGTTCTGAATTTAAAAACAAAACAAACAAAACAGTTAAGGCCTTCGCAGATAAAAAAACATATGAAATCAAAACTATAGAACCGCTCTTCACGACAAGATGGAGCCAAGCATCGGTAACTAGCATCAAGTATAGAAAACTTAGGTACTACAAATTATTTAATAGTAAATTGGAAATAGCGGAATACCTTGTTCATCTCAATGACTTTTCATTAGGACAGCAAGTTGTTAAATTTTGGTGTGGCGATCACGACTTAATGATTTAATGATATAGAAGTAGGTCGGTTTAATAACATAGCTTTGGAAAATAGGATTTGCACAAAATGTAACGCTAGATGTACTGAGGATGAGGTCCATATCTGCTACTCAATTGTGGGGAATACACGTATTTTGTTTCATAAGAAACCGCTTACAAGAAACGATAGGCTCAATTTTTTGAAAGTTAAGAAACAACCCTACCTGAATTGAAAAAGCTAAGAAACTTTTGTAATTTACAGTTTTAATTTTCCTGTCACACTCAAAATGTATTGACGCTGTACAGTTATAGCAAGTGTTTGAACATTATTTTGAGTACGAATTATGTTATCTACTTGTTTTGAGATCTTACTAAGTAATTTGGGAGCCCTTTAGACAAAACAAAATTAACTCTATACTTCCAGCATTAAAATTATAAGAAACACGTAAGAAACTTTTCCAGCAAAATGGCTGAAAAATTTAAGAAACTGCCTACCAACCCCGGTCCTTAGTTTCTTAAAAAAAGGGTGTACGAACATCTAAGGCAACAATACTTGAATCAGGAAATCATGCAAACAATCAACAAGCTAAAGGATAAAAATGAAGCATTCAAACCGATAAATACCAATGAAGACCCAGGCAACATATCTGTTGGGAAGTATTCAAAAGAAACATTTAAAAGCAGAATGGGTATTCACCAAGGAAGGTTTAATCCAGGGAGCTCCAAAGGGCTGCCTGCTGTCCTTCGGCGCTCCCTGGTTTAATCTCTCTGTCCATTCACCCTAGACCTTGTTTTTACATAAGGGCATCGTTTTCGCCAATTTTCTCCGGCACAGGGTATCAAAATAAGGTAATTTTTCTGGAGCAGGTTGTCACTACATGGAGTATACTTTTCATCAATTGTTTCCAGAACTTTTGGTTATCATTTTGAGCGAAAAATTGTAGAGCATGGTAAAAAAAAATTCGCGGGCACACCCCCGTACAAATTTAAGTCAAGTACCCCCCCTCCCCGGGTAGAGCAGGCAAGATGATCTTCTGGCTGTTTGTAGCCTCCAAAGAGCTAGGCCATTAACAGTGCCATACTCCAGAGGTAGGTGGGGAGTCATTGCTTCTACTTGGAACACCCTTTTGTCCGCTCAAAGTTGTTATAACACATACCGGGTGTCTCAAAAAAAGTACCCCTTTTGACTGAACAAGGGAACAAAAAGATAACATTTCAGGACTTTTGAATTCGTAGCTACATTTTTTGGTCTTCAACTTAAATGCACATACCTTGCATTTTGAAATCGACCACCAAACACCGGAGATATGAATTCACAAGTTCAAAATTTGGAGTGCATCTGAAACCAGAGGTTTTGAGAAATGGCCTAGCCATAATTTGACACCTCACAGCACAGGCATTTTGCAAACGAATTTCCAACTTTGACCTTTTAGTTTATACCTTGAATTGCTTCAATTGTTCTTTAAGTGACTTTTCACTGAATCGGTCCTTGCATTACATTCGATCCCAAGTGTTTTGTATTAAAGAAGAGGAAAAGGAGCATGCGCATGGCACATGCACGCTTATTTTGGAGACATGGCACGACTTTATCATTCTTACCACATCTTTACTATATTTGTTTAATCATCGTCATGTCCATGGATCTTTTATTCTTTTCAAAAGAAAAAAACCGTAATTTAAAGTTTACAGGTACTTTGGAAAATGTCCACGATACAAATCATGACTAGTCCCTTTTTCAAAACTTCTGGTTTTGAGTGCACTGTAGATTTTGACTTTGCGAACTTGTATCTTCAGTGTTTGGTGGACGATTTCTAAATGCAAGGTATGTGCATCTAAGTTGAAGATTGAGAAATTTAGCTGTGAAGTCAGGGAGCAATGATATCTTATTGTTTGGTTCCTATTTCCAGTCAAAAGGGGGTACTTTCTTTTTTTAGACACCCGGTACTGTAGTCATCTATGTTACAACTTTACTTTGGTCCCCTGTATGACTTGGGTAAGTCCAGTTGGTCTGGCTTGGCTCCTTCTTTTTGCCTGGTACAACCTGTTCAACAGAAATGAGTAGAATGCCCCTAGAATGCATTCTTGATAAACTTTTTTGTGTGTGAAAGAGTCCCCACGAAGGTTTTTTGTAATGGTTTTTGAATCAAGAAAATGACAGTACTTTTCTTGGTAATGGAAACTAAACCGATGCGATATGTTCGGTGTTTATAAAGTGAACACCGAAACCGAAAATTTGAAACGAAGACAAAGGCATATAAAACTATGATTCAATAAAAAGTAATGTTTACATCCAGTGAAAACACAGTAGTGTCCCGCAAGGGCGCGGGAGCCACGGGGGCAGGGCGGGGGCAGCAATGTGCCCTTTCCAAACATTCATTTCAGAGGACAAATAGGAACAAGGCTTTTTATACACCTGTACATTTCTCATAAAAACTAGTTAATATTTTGAAAATCAGCGACTGTATTTCTTAAAAATGTATTTCTTAAATGCAGGACACTACTGTAGATCTTTCACTGGCAAATAATTTCATGAATAAACGCAATCCAAAATGATGATGACGATGATGATGATGATGATGATGATGATGATGATGATGATGATGATGATGATGATGATGATGATGATGATGATGATGATGATGATGATGATGATGATGATGATGATGCTGATGATGATGATGATGATGATGATGATGATGATGATGATGATGATGATGATGATGTTGAAATTGATCTTGCTATGATTGTAATTATCAATTAGACTGATGATATGGTCGTAGTTATCGCTATTGAAATACTGCCGGACGCTCCTAACTACGACTCATAATCAAACGCCATTATTTTGAATTGACTATGACTGCCTCGTTTCGATAAGGGCCTAGGCTGAAGAGCACAAACATTTGTAGTTTTCAAATGAAACACATTCATTTGAAACTTCACAATAAATCAGTTAATGCTTAGCGAAAGCAGCAAAATAGTACCTACGTACAAAATTTGATATTGTCGCCAACTGTTTTCATGGTATTCTTGTTCGTAAGACTTTGTTCTGTCCTGCCAAGCTCCTTGAAACTCAGCTTTGAGCTTCGAGTTTCCGTTGGTCAACATCAATCAATCGAATTTGCAGAGATTCTAATGGCGTTGTATTTGGTTGTATACTTTGTACATGACTGTGTATAGCAGCCTCGTTCCCAAGGGCGTTCAAAAGTGAAAAAAGTCAGTCCAAAAATATTGCCGTAATATTATGAGTCCCAGTAAGAGCGGTCTCGGTCTGGCGTAATAGTCTCGTTTTGGATAGCGATTACTGGGACTCATCGTAATCAGTCTAATTATCAATCAAACTGGTGGAAAAATAGTTCATTTAAGAGCTTCTCTCTCTCCGTCACAGTGGTCAATTCACGGCTTACACCCCCGCAGAAGTCATGCCCTGCTCTATGCCCTGCTCTATGAGCAATAATTGAGCTGGGGTTGACAAAAAGCACGTATGCGTAAGATAAGAAAAACTAACTGTTATCACGAGTGTCAGCAAACATCTTCATATCTTTAGTGACCTTTGCTTGCTTTCAGAAATGAAAATTGAGACAAATGATCGAGATATTTAAGCCGCAAGATCCGCTAGCAGCACATTTCCATTAATCCTTAAACAAACAAGACCGCCCGAGAGCTATTCAAGGGAAATTATGAATTAGGAACAGCAACGACCGCTTGATGCAGACAATTCACAATTTAACATTGTGCATTCGTGCCAGTGGCGTAACGCAGTTTAGGCTACCTTAGTTCAAGAACTAAGTGCCCCCGATCAAAAGGGGCCCCCGACAAATTGTTCGTATTGTGTGCTTTTTGACCATACTGTGCTAAAAGTACACAACACTGAATTTTCATTCCGTTTTCGTTCATTCCCTAAAATTTGTCTCGAAACTTTATTCTTGTTAGCAAGAGCACCTAATAACATACTGTGACTTTGCATTATGTTTACTAAAATTCTTTTTAAAACTATTGTGTATATTCGCAAAATTCGCATGGATAACTTTCAGGTATAAAGGGAGAACACTTAGTCTGCACTAAATTTACTGCACCTATTGCCCTAATACTGTCCGCAGAAGCTTTAAATTTAGTTTTTTGAAACGCAATTCATATAAATGTGCTAAATTTACTGTTGACTTTTCCAATGTAAACAATTTCTTTTCAACATAACGTGGATTTCTTGAGGTTTTAAAGGGCATGGTTTCAAAAATTTACGCACCACCCCGAACCCCCTTCCAACATAAGGGCCGCATCTTACCAAACTCCTACGGGCCCCGAGTGTCTCCGTTACGCCACTGATTCGTGCACTGTGGTCTTGAGAGGATGGGTGATGTAAAATTATTTTCTTCTCCACGAAAATGCACTTCCAGCCTGTATATGCCCTGAAACATCCGCACCCAAACTTGGAAGATTTACAAACTTGGAAGATTTACCACGATCGAATTTGGAAACATTTCGCTGAAGAGTACAGGCAATTGATTTTTGTGAAGTTTGTGAAGTTTGTGAAGTTTGTGAAGCATAGGCAATTGATTTTTGATAGGAAACCGTGGTTAGGAACTATGCAGTTGAGAAGATTTCGGTTCAATCGATCTATTTTGGTTGATAAATGGTGCAAGCAAATTTTAGCTATGAAAGAAGGCACAGAATCGTTTTGTTGATGAATGATGATCAGGTTCTTGCTTGTGATTCTTTAGCCGAAAATACATTATGAAATAGTCGGATCTGCAGATTCAAATCTATGGACATTGAGAAACTCGAAAAATCTTTGTATTAAGCATTTGAAGCCGCACGAATACCAACCAGAGATCGAAGTTTAACAACAAAAAACTCAAAATGCATTATTGCAAGAACGAGAAAACCACTTGCACAATGAATGGTGCAAGTTTGGCCGCCAAGCAAAACCAGACGTCGGACTGTTGTTGTTGCTGTTGTTGCAATTTCCATCACAGCATGTCATTGACATGGTTGATTGACATTAGCGCTAGTGAGCCAATGAGCGCCAAAGTAAATCGACCAAATATTTGATTGAAATATAATCCCATGCACGCTACCTCAACGGTCTTTCCTGTCGTCGTGATCGTAACTACGCATGACGGTCGCTACCATGTCAGTTGAAACTTACGAAGCAAATCGTTGAAGATGCAAGATACCTATGCATTGCATGGAGAAATGAAAGATAGCTAACAGTAACTAAGACCAGGCCAAGGGCCATCGTTGTTGGTTCATGTATTATCAAATGCATAGCAAGTCGTTGAATTGAGAGAAGCCAAATGGATCTGTAAGTTATTAGTTATCCACATCTTTGACGGAAATTTCATTTAGATACAACGTGAGAAACGATGAACAATCACTCGGCTTCTTTAAAGCCAATTCCATGCCTACAGGAAGGAAGTATTTCAGCTTCATTTTCGACGCATCGAGCATATCAAAAAGTACCTCATGGATAAAGTATCTCGTTAATAAAGTGCAAACAAAAAATGCTTTTGAAAATAGTTAAAAGAGTTAGTTGAACAGTACTCAGTACATGCACATTTTGATCCGCGACTACACGTATTTTTTACAAGAAACCGCTTACAACAAACGGTAGCCTCGATTTTTCGAAGGTTAAGAAAGAACCCTACACAATAATATGCAGTTCTGTTTCTGGGACATTATTGTGAGCGCGAATTTTGCCTTTGACTTGTTTTGAGATCTTACCAAGTAATTTGGGAACCCTTGAGATAAATGAAAATTTACTCTACACTGCACTTCCGACATTGAAAATATACAAAATAGTAAGAAACTTTTAGAAGCAAAATGAGCATAAAATTAGGAAACTGCCTACCATCCCCGGACCTTAGTTTCTTGAAAAAAGATACGTGCAGCTTGTTACACTGAAAGGGAGCATGAAGAGTAAAAAGCGCTGAAAACAGTGAAAACATGGTATATACACTTGTCCTTCTTGTGTGGAAGAAACTCCTATTTCAGAATACTGAGGAAGATTTTCATCTCCCTGATATTTTGGAAATTTTTTCCTTCATTTCTGTCCCCTTTGCTGTAATAACATGAATTTCAATATTCACGCAGGTAGAACAACGAATTTGAGATCACTAAATAGAAAGATCACACGCAGATAGAAACGGAGTCGCAGCTCCCAACAAACTTCCCAACAACACATTTGCTGTACATTTGCGATCTCAATGTCGATAAGGAAAAAGACTTACCACAAAGTTCGTGCGTTTCAGCTTGACTACCCTCGCGTTACCAAAAAATACAAACACGAAATTAATCGAAAGTAAGTTTACTGCTGATATGGATAGACAAATATGAAGAAGACCTTGATCGATTATAACCATCTTAACAAATGCAGTGTGATACATGGTTTGTCATGTTTTAATGATTCTTCAGCAAATTTGCCAACAGAAACAGATCCAGGCTTGGATTCAAATCTCCTTCAGCTCTTCACAAAAATAACGCGGAAGATTCAGCACAAAAGATGGAAACGAAGACTTTAAGCATCGGAGCTTCGGCAAGAGAGGGGCCATGCATAAATGTTCCACTTTTTTCTCAATTCTCTCAGGCTTTAGGACTCAGGTTAAGGATAGAGTATGAGCCCCTAATTTCTTTCCTATGGATTGCGTTCTCTAACGGGTAAAGACAGCCCATTTTCATTGTTTGGTATAGAACGCAATGCTTGGAGGGAGAAGAGGGGCCATGCATAATTTTTCTGCTTTTTCTCAACTTTCCCAGGTTTTAGGACTCAGGTTAAGGATAGAGTATGTGCCCCTAATTTCTTTCTTATGGATTGCGTTCTCTAACGGGTAAAGACAGCCCATTTTCATTGTTTGGTATAGAACGCAATGCTTGGAGGGAGAAGAGGGGCCATGCATAATTTTTCTGCTTTTTCTCAACTTTCCCAGGTTTTAGGACTCAGGTTAAGGATAGAGTATGTGCCCCTAATTTCTTTCTTATGGATTGCGTTCTCTAACGGGTAAAGACAGCCCATTTTCATTGTTTGGTATAGAACGCAATGCTTGGAGGGAGAAG
The DNA here is from genome assembly GCA_039566865.1 of Aurelia coerulea. Taxonomy (NCBI): domain Eukaryota; kingdom Metazoa; phylum Cnidaria; class Scyphozoa; order Semaeostomeae; family Ulmaridae; genus Aurelia; species Aurelia coerulea. Next base: position 11,444,723 of record CM076951.1, on the reverse strand, counting down.
AGGGGCCATGCATAATTTTTCTGCTTTTTCTCAACTTTCCCAGGTTTTAGGACTCAGGTTAAGGATAGAGTATGAGCCCCTAATTTCTTTCCTATGGATTGCGTTCTCTAACGGGTAAAGACAGCCCATTTTCATTGTTTGGTATAGAACGCAATGCTTGGAGGGAGAAGAGGGGCCATGCATAATTTCTCTGCTTTTTCTCAACTTTCCCAGGTTTTAGGACTCAGGTTAAGGATAGAGTATGAGCCCCTAATTTCTTTCCTATGGATTGCGTTCTCTAACGGGTAAAGACAGCCCATTTTCACTGTTTGGTATAGAACGCAATGCTTGGAGGGAGAAGAGGGGCCATGCATAATTTATCTGCTTTTTCTCAATTTTCCCAGGTTTTAGGACTCAGGTTAAGGATAGAGTATGAGCCCCTAATTTCTTTCCTATGGATTACGTTCTCTAACGGGTAAAGACAACCCATTTTCATTGTTTGGTATAGAACGCAATGCTTGGAGAGAGAAGAGGGGCCATGCATAATTTCTCTGCTTTTTCTCAACTTTCCCAGGTTTTAGGACTCAGGTTAAGGATAGAGTATGAGCCCCTAATTTCTTTCCTATGGATTGCGTTCTCTAACGGGTAAAGACAGCCCATTTTCATTGTTTGGTATAGAACGCAATGCTTGGAGGGAGAAGAGGGGCCATGCATAATTTTTCTGCTTTTTCTCAACTTTCCCAGGTTTTAGGACTCAGGTTAAGGATAGAGTATGAGCCCCTAATTTCTTTCCTATGGATTGCGTTCTCTAACGGGTAAAGACAGCCCATTTTCATTGTTTGGTATAGAACGCAATGCTTGGAGGGAGAAGAGGGGCCATGCATAATTTTTCTGCTTTTTCTCAATTTTCCCAGGTTTTAGGACTCAGGTTAAGGATAGAGTATGAGCCCCTAATTTCTTTCCTATGGATTGCGTTCTCTAACGGGTAAAGACAGCCCATTTTCATTGTTTGGTATAGAACGCAATGCTTGGAGGGAGAAGAGGGGCCATGCATAATTTTTCTGCTTTTTCTCAATTTTCCCAGGTTTTAGGACTCAGGTTAAGGATAGAGTATGAGCCCCTAATTTCTTTCCTATGGATTGCGTTCTCTAACGGGTAAAGACAACCCATTTTCATTGTTTGGTATAGAACGCAATGCTTGGAGAGAGAAGAGGGGCCATGCATAATTTTTCTGCTTTTTCTCAACTTTCCCAGGTTTTAGGACTCAGGTTAAGGATAGAGTATGTGCCCCTAATTTCTTTCCTATGGATTGCGTTCTCTAACGGGTAAAGACTGCCCATTTTCATTGTTTGGTATAGAACGCAATGCTTGGAGGGAGAAGAGGGGCCATGCATAATTTCTCTGCTTTTTCTCAACTTTCCCAGGTTTTAGGACTCAGGTTAAGGATAGAGTATGAGCCCCTAATTTCTTTCCTATGGATTGCGTTCTCTAACGGGTAAAGACAACCCATTTTCATTGTTTGGTATAGAACGCAATGCTTGGAGAGAGAAGAGGGGCCATGCATAATTTCTCTGCTTTTTCTCAACTTTCCCAGGTTTTAGGACTCAGGTTAAGGATAGAGTATGAGCCCCTAATTTCTTTCCTATGGATTGCGTTCTCTAACGGGTAAAGACAGCCCATTTTCATTGTTTGGTATAGAACGCAATGCTTGGAGGGAGAAGAGGGGCCATGCATAATTTTTCTGCTTTTTCTCAATTCTCTCAGGCTTTAGGACTCAGGTTAAGGATAGAGTACGAGCCCCTAATTTCTTTCCTATGGATTGCGTTCTCTAACGGGTAAAGACAGCCCATTTTCATTGTTTGGTATAGAACGCAATGCTTGGAGGGAGAAGAGGGGCCATGCATAATTTTTCTGCTTTTTCTCAACTTTCCCAGGTTTTAGGACTCAGGTTAAGGATAGAGTATGTGCCCCTAATTTCTTTCTTATGGATTGCGTTCTCTAACGGGTAAAGACAGCCCATTTTCATTGTTTGGTATAGAACGCAATGCTTGGAGGGAGAAGAGGGGCCATGCATAATTTTTCTGCTTTTTCTCAACTTTCCCAGGTTTTAGGACTCAGGTTAAGGATAGAGTATGAGCCCCTAATTTCTTTCCTATGGATTGCGTTCTCTAACGGGTAAAGACAGCCCATTTTCATTGTTTGGTATAGAACGCAATGCTTGGAGGGAGAAGAGGGGCCATGCATAATTTCTCTGCTTTTTCTCAACTTTCCCAGGTTTTAGGACTCAGGTTAAGGATAGAGTATGAGCCCCTAATTTCTTTCCTATGGATTGCGTTCTCTAACGGGTAAAGACAGCCCATTTTCATTGTTTGGTATAGAACGCAATGCTTGGAGGGAGAAGAGGGGCCATGCATAATTTATCTGCTTTTTCTCAATTTTCCCAGGTTTTAGGACTCAGGTTAAGGATAGAGTATGAGCCCCTAATTTCTTTCCTATGGATTACGTTCTCTAACGGGTAAAGACAACCCATTTTCATTGTTTGGTATAGAACGCAATGCTTGGAGAGAGAAGAGGGGCCATGCATAATTTCTCTGCTTTTTCTCAACTTTCCCAGGTTTTAGGACTCAGGTTAAGGATAGAGTATGAGCCCCTAATTTCTTTCCTATGGATTGCGTTCTCTAACGGGTAAAGACAGCCCATTTTCATTGTTTGGTATAGAACGCAATGCTTGGAGGGAGAAGAGGGGCCATGCATAATTTTTCTGCTTTTTCTCAACTTTCCCAGGTTTTAGGACTCAGGTTAAGGATAGAGTATGAGCCCCTAATTTCTTTCCTATGGATTGCGTTCTCTAACGGGTAAAGACAGCCCATTTTCATTGTTTGGTATAGAACGCAATGCTTGGAGGGAGAAGAGGGGCCATGCATAATTTTTCTGCTTTTTCTCAATTTTCCCAGGTTTTAGGACTCAGGTTAAGGATAGAGTATGAGCCCCTAATTTCTTTCCTATGGATTGCGTTCTCTAACGGGTAAAGACAGCCCATTTTCATTGTTTGGTATAGAACGCAATGCTTGGAGGGAGAAGAGGGGCCATGCATAATTTTTCTGCTTTTTCTCAATTTTCCCAGGTTTTAGGACTCAGGTTAAGGATAGAGTATGAGCCCCTAATTTCTTTCCTATGGATTGCGTTCTCTAACGGGTAAAGACAACCCATTTTCATTGTTTGGTATAGAACGCAATGCTTGGAGAGAGAAGAGGGGCCATGCATAATTTTTCTGCTTTTTCTCAACTTTCCCAGGTTTTAGGACTCAGGTTAAGGATAGAGTATGTGCCCCTAATTTCTTTCCTATGGATTGCGTTCTCTAACGGGTAAAGACTGCCCATTTTCATTGTTTGGTATAGAACGCAATGCTTGGAGGGAGAAGAGGGGCCATGCATAATTTTTCTGCTTTTTCTCAACTTTCCCAGGTTTTAGGACTCAGGTTAAGGATAGAGTATGAGCCCCTAATTTCTTTCCTATGGATTGCGTTCTCTAACGGGTAAAGACAACCCATTTTCATTGTTTGGTATAGAACGCAATGCTTGGAGAGAGAAGAGGGGCCATGCATAATTTCTCTGCTTTTTCTCAACTTTCCCAGGTTTTAGGACTCAGGTTAAGGATAGAGTATGAGCCCCTAATTTCTTTCCTATGGATTGCGTTCTCTAACGGGTAAAGACAGCCCATTTTCATTGTTTGGTATAGAACGCAATGCTTGGAGGGAGAAGAGGGGCCATGCATAATTTTTCTGCTTTTTCTCAACTTTCCTAGGTTTTAGGACTCAGGTTAAGGATAGAGTATGTGCCCCTAATTTCTTTCCTATGGATTGCGTTCTCTAACGGGTAAAGACAGCCCATTTTCATTGTTTGGTATAGAACGCAATGCTTGGAGGGAGAAGAGGGGCCATGCATAATTTTTCTGCTTTTTCTCAACTTTCCCAGGTTTTAGGACTCAGGTTAAGGATAGAGTATGAGCCCCTAATTTCTTTCCTATGGATTGCGTTCTCTAACGGGTAAAGACAGCCCATTTTCATTGTTTGGTATAGAACGCAATGCTTGGAGGGAGAAGAGGGGCCATGCATAATTTCTCTGCTTTTTCTCAACTTTCCCAGGTTTTAGGACTCAGGTTAAGGATAGAGTATGAGCCCCTAATTTCTTTCCTATGGATTGCGTTCTCTAACGGGTAAAGACAGCCCATTTTCATTGTTTGGTATAGAACGCAATGCTTGGAGGGAGAAGAGGGGCCATGCATAATTTATCTGCTTTTTCTCAATTTTCCCAGGTTTTAGGACTCAGGTTAAGGATAGAGTATGAGCCCCTAATTTCTTTCCTATGGATTGCGTTCTCTAACGGGTAAAGACAACCCATTTTCATTGTTTGGTATAGAACGCAATGCTTGGAGAGAGAAGAGGGGCCATGCATAATTTCTCTGCTTTTTCTCAACTTTCCCAGGTTTTAGGACTCAGGTTAAGGATAGAGTATGAGCCCCTAATTTCTTTCCTATGGATTGCGTTCTCTAACGGGTAAAGACAGCCCATTTTCATTGTTTGGTATAGAACGCAATGCTTGGAGGGAGAAGAGGGGCCATGCATAATTTTTCTGCTTTTTCTCAACTTTCCCAGGTTTTAGGACTCAGGTTAAGGATAGAGTATGAGCCCCTAATTTCTTTCCTATGGATTGCGTTCTCTAACGGGTAAAGACAGCCCATTTTCATTGTTTGGTATAGAACGCAATGCTTGGAGGGAGAAGAGGGGCCATGCATAATTTTTCTGCTTTTTCTCAATTTTCCCAGGTTTTAGGACTCAGGTTAAGGATAGAGTATGAGCCCCTAATTTCTTTCCTATGGATTGCGTTCTCTAACGGGTAAAGACAACCCATTTTCATTGTTTGGTATAGAACGCAATGCTTGGAGAGAGAAGAGGGGCCATGCATAATTTCTCTGCTTTTTCTCAACTTTCCCAGGTTTTAGGACTCAGGTTAAGGATAGAGTATGAGCCCCTAATTTCTTTCCTATGGATTGCGTTCTCTAACGGGTAAAGACAGCCCATTTTCATTGTTTGGTATAGAACGCAATGCTTGGAGGGAGAAGAGGGGCCATGCATAATTTTTCTGCTTTTTCTCAATTTTCCCAGGTTTTAGGACTCAGGTTAAGGATAGAGTATGAGCCCCTAATTTCTTTCCTATGGATTGCGTTCTCTAACGGGTAAAGACAACCCATTTTCATTGTTTGGTATAGAACGCAATGCTTGGAGAGAGAAGAGGGGCCATGCATAATTTTTCTGCTTTTTCTCAACTTTCCCAGGTTTTAGGACTCAGGTTAAGGATAGAGTATGTGCCCCTAATTTCTTTCCTATGGATTGCGTTCTCTAACGGGTAAAGACTGCCCATTTTCATTGTTTGGTATAGAACGCAATGCTTGGAGGGAGAAGAGGGGCCATGCATAATTTTTCTGCTTTTTCTCAACTTTCCCAGGTTTTAGGACTCAGGTTAAGGATAGAGTATGAGCCCCTAATTTCTTTCCTATGGATTGCGTTCTCTAACGGGTAAAGACAACCCATTTTCATTGTTTGGTATAGAACGCAATGCTTGGAGAGAGAAGAGGGGCCATGCATAATTTCTCTGCTTTTTCTCAACTTTCCCAGGTTTTAGGACTCAGGTTAAGGATAGAGTATGAGCCCCTAATTTCTTTCCTATGGATTGCGTTCTCTAACGGGTAAAGACAGCCCATTTTCATTGTTTGGTATAGAACGCAATGCTTGGAGGGAGAAGAGGGGCCATGCATAATTTTTCTGCTTTTTCTCAACTTTCCCAGGTTTTAGGACTCAGGTTAAGGATAGAGTATGAGCCCCTAATTTCTTTCCTATGGATTGCGTTCTCTAACGGGTAAAGACAGCCCATTTTCATTGTTTGGTATAGAACGCAATGCTTGGAGGGAGAAGAGGGGCCATGCATAATTTTTCTGCTTTTTCTCAACTTTCCCAGGTTTTAGGACTCAGGTTAAGGATAGAGTATGAGCCCCTAATTTCTTTCCTATGGATTGCGTTCTCTAACGGGTAAAGACAGCCCATTTTCATTGTTTGGTATAGAACGCAATGCTTGGAGGGAGAAGAGGGGCCATGCATAATTTTTCTGCTTTTTCTCAATTTTCCCAGGTTTTAGGACTCAGGTTAAGGATAGAGTATGAGCCCCTAATTTCTTTCCTATGGATTGCGTTCTCTAACGGGTAAAGACAACCCATTTTCATTGTTTGGTATAGAACGCAATGCTTGGAGAGAGAAGAGGGGCCATGCATAATTTCTCTGCTTTTTCTCAACTTTCCCAGGTTTTAGGACTCAGGTTAAGGATAGAGTATGAGCCCCTAATTTCTTTCCTATGGATTGCGTTCTCTAACGGGTAAAGACAGCCCATTTTCATTGTTTGGTATAGAACGCAATGCTTGGAGGGAGAAGAGGGGCCATGCATAATTTTTCTGCTTTTTCTCAACTTTCCCAGGTTTTAGGACTCAGGTTAAGGATAGAGTATGAGCCCCTAATTTCTTTCCTATGGATTGCGTTCTCTAACGGGTAAAGACAACCCATTTTCATTGTTTGGTATAGAACGCAATGCTTGGAGAGAGAAGAGGGGCCATGCATAATTTTTCTGCTTTTTCTCAACTTTCCCAGGTTTTAGGACTCAGGTTAAGGATAGAGTATGAGCCCCTAATTTCTTTCCTATGGATTGCGTTCTCTAACGGGTAAAGACAGCCCATTTTCATTGTTTGGTATAGAACGCAATGCTTGGAGGGAGAAGAGGGGCCATGCATAATTTTTCTGCTTTTTCTCAACTTTCCCAGGTTTTAGGACTCAGGTTAAGGATAGAGTATGAGCCCCTAATTTCTTTCCTATGGATTGCGTTCTCTAACGGGTAAAGACAACCCATTTTCATTGTTTGGTATAGAACGCAATGCTTGGAGAGAGAAGAGGGGCCATGCATAATTTCTCTGCTTTTTCTCAACTTTCCCAGGTTTTAGGACTCAGGTTAAGGATAGAGTATGAGCCCCTAATTTCTTTCCTATGGATTGCGTTCTCTAACGGGTAAAGACAGCCCATTTTCATTGTTTGGTATAGAACGCAATGCTTGGAGGGAGAAGAGGGGCCATGCATAATTTTTCTGCTTTTTCTCAACTTTCCCAGGTTTTAGGACTCAGGTTAAGGATAGAGTATGAGCCCCTAATTTCTTTCCTATGGATTGCGTTCTCTAACGGGTAAAGACAGCCCATTTTCATTGTTTGGTATAGAACGCAATGCTTGGAGGGAGAAGAGGGGCCATGCATAATTTTTCTGCTTTTTCTCAACTTTCCCAGGTTTTAGGACTCAGGTTAAGGATAGAGTATGAGCCCCTAATTTCTTTCCTATGGATTGCGTTCTCTAACGGGTAAAGACAGCCCATTTTCATTGTTTGGTATAGAACGCAATGCTTGGAGGGAGAAGAGGGGCCATGCATAATTTATCTGCTTTTTCTCAACTTTCCCAGGTTTTAGGACTCAGGTTAAGGATAGAGTATGAGCCCCTAATTTCTTTCCTATGGATTGCGTTCTCTAACGGGTAAAGACAGCCCATTTTCATTGTTTGGTATAGAACGCAATGCTTGGAGGGAGAAGAGGGGCCATGCATAATTTATCTGCTTTTTCTCAATTTTCCCAGGTTTTAGGACTCAGGTTAAGGATAGAGTATGAGCCCCTAATTTCTTTCCTATGGATTGCGTTCTCTAACGGGTAAAGACAACCCATTTTCATTGTTTGGTATAGAACGCAATGCTTGGAGAGAGAAGAGGGGCCATGCATAATTTCTCTGCTTTTTCTCAACTTTCCCAGGTTTTAGGACTCAGGTTAAGGATAGAGTATGAGCCCCTAATTTCTTTCCTATGGATTGCGTTCTCTAACGGGTAAAGACAGCCCATTTTCATTGTTTGGTATAGAACGCAATGCTTGGAGGGAGAAGAGGGGCCATGCATAATTTTTCTGCTTTTTCTCAACTTTCCCAGGTTTTAGGACTCAGGTTAAGGATAGAGTATGAGCCCCTAATTTCTTTCCTATGGATTGCGTTCTCTAACGGGTAAAGACAGCCCATTTTCATTGTTTGGTATAGAACGCAATGCTTGGAGGGAGAAGAGGGGCCATGCATAATTTCTCTGCTTTTTCTCAACTTTCCCAGGTTTTAGGACTCAGGTTAAGGATAGAGTATGAGCCCCTAATTTCTTTCCTATGGATTGCGTTCTCTAACGGGTAAAGACAACCCATTTTCATTGTTTGGTATAGAACGCAATGCTTGGAGAGAGAAGAGGGGCCATGCATAATTTCTCTGCTTTTTCTCAACTTTCCCAGGTTTTAGGACTCAGGTTAAGGATAGAGTATGAGCCCCTAATTTCTTTCCTATGGATTGCGTTCTCTAACGGGTAAAGACAGCCCATTTTCATTGTTTGGTATAGAACGCAATGCTTGGAGGGAGAAGAGGGGCCATGCATAATTTTTCTGCTTTTTCTCAATTTTCCCAGGTTTTAGGACTCAGGTTAAGGATAGAGTATGAGCCCCTAATTTCTTTCCTATGGATTGCGTTCTCTAACGGGTAAAGACAACCCATTTTCATTGTTTGGTATAGAACGCAATGCTTGGAGAGAGAAGAGGGGCCATGCATAATTTCTCTGCTTTTTCTCAACTTTCCCAGGTTTTAGGACTCAGGTTAAGGATAGAGTATGAGCCCCTAATTTCTTTCCTATGGATTGCGTTCTCTAACGGGTAAAGACAGCCCATTTTCATTGTTTGGTATAGAACGCAATGCTTGGAGGGAGAAGAGGGGCCATGCATAATTTTTCTGCTTTTTCTCAACTTTCCCAGGTTTTAGGACTCAGGTTAAGGATAGAGTATGAGCCCCTAATTTCTTTCCTATGGATTGCGTTCTCTAACGGGTAAAGACAACCCATTTTCATTGTTTGGTATAGAACGCAATGCTTGGAGAGAGAAGAGGGGCCATGCATAATTTCTCTGCTTTTTCTCAACTTTCCCAGGTTTTAGGACTCAGGTTAAGGATAGAGTATGAGCCCCTAATTTCTTTCCTATGGATTGCGTTCTCTAACGGGTAAAGACAGCCCATTTTCATTGTTTGGTATAGAACGCAATGCTTGGAGGGAGAAGAGGGGCCATGCATAATTTTTCTGCTTTTTCTCAACTTTCCCAGGTTTTAGGACTCAGGTTAAGGATAGAGTATGAGCCCCTAATTTCTTTCCTATGGATTGCGTTCTCTAACGGGTAAAGACAACCCATTTTCATTGTTTGGTATAGAACGCAATGCTTGGAGAGAGAAGAGGGGCCATGCATAATTTCTCTGCTTTTTCTCAACTTTCCCAGGTTTTAGGACTCAGGTTAAGGATAGAGTATGAGCCCCTAATTTCTTTCCTATGGATTGCGTTCTCTAACGGGTAAAGACAGCCCATTTTCATTGTTTGGTATAGAACGCAATGCTTGGAGGGAGAAGAGGGGCCATGCATAATTTTTCTGCTTTTTCTCAACTTTCCCAGGTTTTAGGACTCAGGTTAAGGATAGAGTATGAGCCCCTAATTTCTTTCCTATGGATTGCGTTCTCTAACGGGTAAAGACAACCCATTTTCATTGTTTGGTATAGAACGCAATGCTTGGAGGGAGAAGAGGGGCCATGCATAATTTCTCTGCTTTTTCTCAACTTTCCCAGGTTTTAGGACTCAGGTTAAGGATAGAGTATGAGCCCCTAATTTCTTTCCTATGGATTGCGTTCTCTAACGGGTAAAGACAGCCCATTTTCATTGTTTGGTATAGAACGCAATGCTTGGAGGGAGAAGAGGGGCCATGCATAATTTTTCTGCTTTTTCTCAATTTTCCCAGGTTTTAGGACTCAGGTTAAGGATAGAGTATGAGCCCCTAATTTCTTTCCTATGGATTGCGTTCTCTAACGGGTAAAGACAACCCATTTTCATTGTTTGGTATAGAACGCAATGCTTGGAGAGAGAAGAGGGGCCATGCATAATTTCTCTGCTTTTTCTCAACTTTCCCAGGTTTTAGGACTCAGGTTAAGGATAGAGTATGAGCCCCTAATTTCTTTCCTATGGATTGCGTTCTCTAACGGGTAAAGACAGCCCATTTTCATTGTTTGGTATAGAACGCAATGCTTGGAGGGAGAAGAGGGGCCATGCATAATTTCTCTGCTTTTTCTCAACTTTCCCAGGTTTTAGGACTCAGGTTAAGGATAGAGTATGAGCCCCTAATTTCTTTCCTATGGATTGCGTTCTCTAACGGGTAAAGACAACCCATTTTCATTGTTTGGTATAGAACGCAATGCTTGGAGAGAGAAGAGGGGCCATGCATAATTTCTCTGCTTTTTCTCAACTTTCCCAGGTTTTAGGACTCAGGTTAAGGATAGAGTATGAGCCCCTAATTTCTTTCCTATGGATTGCGTTCTCTAACGGGTAAAGACAACCCATTTTCATTGTTTGGTATAGAACGCAATGCTTGGAGAGAGAAGAGGGGCCATGCATAATTTCTCTGCTTTTTCTCAACTTTCCCAGGTTTTAGGACTCAGGTTAAGGATAGAGTATGAGCCCCTAATTTCTTTCCTATGGATTGCGTTCTCTAACGGGTAAAGACAGCCCATTTTCATTGTTTGGTATAGAACGCAATGCTTGGAGGGAGAAGAGGGGCCATGCATAATTTCTCTGCTTTTTCTCAACTTTCCCAGGTTTTAGGACTCAGGTTAAGGATAGAGTATGAGCCCCTAATTTCTTTCCTATGGATTGCGTTCTCTAACGGGTAAAGACAGCCCATTTTCATTGTTTGGTATAGAACGCAATGCTTGGAGGGAGAAGAGGGGCCATGCATAATTTCTCTGCTTTTTCTCAACTTTCCCAGGTTTTAGGACTCAGGTTAAGGATAGAGTATGAGCCCCTAATTTCTTTCCTATGGATTGCGTTCTCTAACGGGTAAAGACAGCCCATTTTCATTGTTTGGTATAGAACGCAATGCTTGGAGGGAGAAGAGGGGCCATGCATAATTTTTCTGCTTTTTCTCAACTTTCCCAGGTTTTAGGACTCAGGTTAAGGATAGAGTATGAGCCCCTAATTTCTTTCCTATGGATTGCGTTCTCTAACGGGTAAAGACAGCCCATTTTCATTGTTTGGTATAGAACGCAATGCTTGGAGGGAGAAGAGGGGCCTTCATAATTTTTCTGCTTTTTCTCAACTTTCCTAGGTTTTAGGACTTAGCTTGATAAGTGAATTTTAAATGTGTATTTTCAATTTCTTTGTTTTTACATTTTCCATAATTGTCATCAAGTTATGCTTTTCCATGTTCTTTTAATTGCAAAGAGAATATGGGTTTCCTTTTCTTGTTGGCGTATGATCTCCTTTTAGAAAATCACTTTTCGAAGAACGCAGTGACACTTCTATTCTGGCTTATGCTCTTTTGATAAGAATACTATAAATTTTGTCCAGCCTCCATATTCTTAAGGAATATTTGTTAACATATTCTTAAATTATTCTTTCGAATCTGTTATGGTTGCAGGGGAACAAAGTTAAAAGAAATGGCATGTAATTAGGAGGAAATCGTCAAACGACAGAAATAATTAAGCATTTATAACAATAAAAATGTTCTTAACTATTATAAAGTTTGAAACATGTCTTTTGAAAAAATGAGATGCGTCTCTCGCGAAATTCTCGCTGATCAACATCGCAAAACAGGCAACGGCTGAAAAATGAGACACAAATATATGGAGCTGAGGCTGAGCAATATTTTTATTATTTTCTTAAGGTTTGGATGAGTCTGAGCCTTAATCTTCTTATAAGCAATATTCTTTTAAAAAAAGAGTGTAGGTGCTTTATAGAAGGGTCTGTAATGATCATTCTACTTCACATTCCCTGCATGTAAACTGTCTGCAAAAACAACTTTTTATTCCAAGGAGAGCCTATAAAAAGGAAAACCTGGGCGTGGGTGATGCCTTGACGAGGCGCTCAGGCTTTCCACTAAATTCACCCTGCAATATTTGAAGGTTAGAAAAGTAGATTTTTAGTTTAATTGTTGAAATAAAATTCTTTATTTTTGTAAATGTGATTCTCTGATGATATTGCGTGTATGGATACTACTTTGCCGAGTAATACTGGTTTTTACTGTTTTTAATGTTGTTATTAAAAAGAAGATACTGTACGCTTGTAAGAAGACGGTATGTAGATACCTGTTGGTAATAATATGTAGATTATCAATACGAAGAAATGACGATGCATGAGAAACAACAACTTTGTATTTGTTATTTGCCTTATTCTCTTTGAGTCGTTGATGGCACTCATTTCTGGCCAGATAAAGTAGAGAGAATTGCGTTTGAGCTTGAGCAACCCCCGTCAATGGCAATGAAATAAAGAGGACTTGATTCACATCAAGTGAAACAAGCGGCTTGACGAAACCCCCGTCTGAAGACTCAGAAGATGAAAATTAAGAAGATCATGAATGCGTCTTTCGGAAAACGGGAACCCCCGTCATACCAACATAGTTAATAGTAGAAGCCGCCGCGCGGCAAAATCCAATTCATCGCTTGCGGTAAATCGAGCCCGATATTTTATAGGGCCCCATTTTTTATCGGGCCCTATTTTTTATGGGATGCGATAAAATATCGGATCCGATAATTTATGGGACCCGAAGAAATATCGGATCCGATAAAAAATGGGGCCCGATTTTCTTGCTGTCTATTTATAGAAATCGGACCCGATAATTTTCATTTAAATGATTTATAAAAATGATTTAAATGTTTTATGCCAAAATTATTGCAATTGAAATCCAATACCTTTTAGATGAATATTATAAATATATAGCCCCATTGTTGATGAATATAGATGTTTTGCATAGAGAATATATAATCGGATCCGATCATTTTGCAACGGATCCGATGATATTTCAAAATCGGATCCGATGAGAGTATTGAAGAAATCGAGCTCGAAAAATGAAATCGAGCTAGAAAATCACTAAAAAAATAAAGAACCGAATATTCCATCATAGTTTTGTGCTAACATGTCAATTATTTCCTTCAATATCTGCAGAGCGCGTAAAGACAGAAAGGTTTTTAATTAAGATTCTCATTGCAGCAAAGGCTATGGCAGAATCATTAATACCACTCAGTAAAAGTGACATGGGCTACACGTATTTTTTTTATAAGAAACTAAAAATTTGGGCCAGTACTGGAAGTTTCTTAAAATTATCAGATTTTGAGTACTCAGAGTTTCTTACGAGTTTCTTAGAGGTTCCATAACAATCTTCATATTCACTACATGTGCCCTCGTGAACATTTCAAAACAAGGTTTTTTAAGCCTTTCCAATGTTTAGACATTACTCAAGTACCTTACGAGTAATATGATACAGGAAACAAGTGAAAGTAAAGTAAAACATGTCGAGGATTTCCTTTATCAAAATAAATATTTTCTTAGCTTATATTTTCCCAGTACTGGATTTTTTTAATTTTTGGCGATCTGAGAGTTGATTTTCTTATAAGCAGTTTCTTATAAGAAAAAATATGTGTATTATTTCAAATTCTGTCCGAATGGTCCGAATAACCTTTAAGATAATCTTAACTTATATAGAATTGCAGATCTTGACTTGCACTTGCTTTTTTCATAAGAAACAGCTTATAAGAGATGTGAGGCGATTTTTTGAAGCCGATAAACCATCCTACCTGGATTGAAAATGCAAAGAAACTTTTGTAATTTGCAGCTTTAATTAAATGTTTCCATTGGCAGTCTTCATTTTCACTACTTGTGCCCTCAAAAGGAGGTGTTTTTAAAAGTCTTGGCAACGTTAAGTACCTTTAAGTAATGTGATACAGAAAACAAAGAATATGTGTGTTTTTAATTGAGGAATTGGGTAGATCAACCATTTATTCACAAGCCTGATACAAAGAAAATACAGCGAAAAAGATCAAACCACACAGATTCTCCAAGGAATTCTTAAAAAGCCCAATTCAGTATGAATCTTGATTTCGGGATCTAGAAGTAGTGTGAATCTTGAATTCCGGATCTAGAATTAGTGTGAATCTTGATTTCGGGATCTAGGATTAGTGTGAATCTTGAATTCCGGATCTAGAATTAGTGTGAATCTTGAATTCCGGATCTAGAATTAGTGTGAATCTTGAATTCCGGATCTAGAATTAGTGTGAATCTTGAATTCCAGATCTAGAATTAGTGTGAATCTTGAATTCCGGATCTAGAATTAGTGTGAATCTTGAATTCCGGATCTAGAATTAGTGTGAATCTTGAATTCCGGATCTAGAATTAGTGTGAATCTTGAATTCCGGATCTAGAATTAGTGTGAATCTTGAATTCCGGATCTAGAATTAGTGTGAATCTTGAATTCCGGATCTAGAATTAGTGTGAATCTTGAATTCCGGAACTTGAATCTTGGATCTTGAATCTTGAATTAGTGACTCCCCACTCAAAGAATTCTCTTTCAAAAACTTATACCCCATACAGTACCTTGCATCAACTGACTTACCCTGGTAATAATGATCCCCCTATTATTTTCAGGACCAAAGATCATGACATGCGGTCAGAACCCAAGTTTGTTGTTTTCTTGTCACAACTGTTGCTCTTGTTCCAAATCTGTCCAATGTGTAAAACTTCTAACCCACTGGTAAAGACACGTCAGATTGGAACTATGGTAGAGGTTAAAACCACATGCGCTAACATCCATTGCCCATCTAATGAAAATGTTTGGAGAAGTCAGCCAGAAATGAGAGGGGCTAGGATGCCAGCAGGGAATCTATTACTCTGCTTTGCCATTCTAGTGGCAGGAGGATCAGCGAGCAAAGTTTTCAGAGTTTTCAAACACATGGGTCTGGCATGCTTGTCCCTAAGAACCTTTTTCAAACATCAGAAGGTAAGATACAGATCTTTACAACAAGCAGCTAGTATTAGAATGGCAGAGAATGTAAGGAAGTTTAGATTTGCTAAGAATTTTTTGAAAGATAAAGATAAATGGTATCATGGCAAAGATGTACACTGTTTTGAGGAATATTCACTGCAGCTTTACAGTTTGCGCTGCAACTTCAGGGCCAAATTGTACCATTCTTCCTTTCTTCAGATTTGTGGAAATGATCTAACCCTAAACTGAACTGACCCCAAATATCGAATTTTGGTCCATTTTGTAATTCACAGACCCTAAATATTGATATAACGTCAAATTTCGGACCCCCCAAATATTGGCATGGACTCCCCATATTGAAAGTCAATGAGTACCCCCCTGGGGCTTGAGCCAAACAGATTTCTTTTCATCGAGACAGTATGTTGTGTACTATTTTAATCACGTTCATAGCTATTTTCCAAACCATTTCTTTTAGTTCAGCAGGTTTGATCATTTTTAGCCCCAGCTCATTCATGAAATATTTTTCATTATTGTAGGAGAAAATTATACCATCAATATTTCTGTACTGGAAATCATACCAAGCAAAGCTAGTTGAACAGTTTTTTTTTTTTTTTTTTTATATACTCCTTAAAATCAACTACATTTAACAGATAAACTAAACATAAGATAGAGTGTGCCACTCACAGTGAAAATGGACACATGGTCATCGAGTTCCCACTGTGAATAGCACTTACAATAAATAATTAATAAATAGTATAGTTTATCAACACAACATTACCACAAAAAACGCTACATGACGAAGACGTAAACGAATGGGCGCTGCGATTTACTCAAAAATTTAAGGTAACTCTGCCCCCATCCCAACCAGAGCAGAGAGCAGAGCCACCCTAACTGAATCTTTTTGTTGCTTTCAAATATGCCATCAACGCTTCTAAAATTATACGATTTGCAACAACGGTTAGGTTGTTGCTTCCAAACAGTAACAGTTGGCATAAGGATTTTGAATCCATTGATGTAATATCAATCCCGGGAATGTCAGAAAGTTGACCAAGGAGATCTCTTCGCATCGTGTCAAAACGAGGGCAGTGCAGGAGAAAGTGTTCATTATCCTCTACCGCTTCGCCACAGGCGCAGCAAGGGTTTATACAGTCAAATCTATGTCTGAATTTATGTTCATTAAGAGCACTAAATTTCAATCGAATTTTAGTTAGGTATCTAACACCATCTATATCAGAAATGTTGTACATGGAGTTTGTCACAGGTTTTATAATTTGAAGCAATTTTTGTTTAAACTCAGAAATGGACCTTGAATTTTTGATCTCGTCGTCGAGTAAATTCCACTCATGGAGTGTGCTCTGGAAATACGTGTTTGAAAAGCGAACAGTTCGTACAATATTTTGATCGTAAACCCGCGGATTTCTAAGATTGTACAATATTTGACGCTCCGGAGGGATTTCAGAAAACAAATATTCGGGTGAATGGGACCCTACTAATTTAAAGAAATGACACAAACGTCTATACCATCGCCTATGGTAGAGGGTTTCCCAGCCTAGTTCATCATAGAGCCTGTTCCTACTTGTACCTCTCCATGCTCCAGTCACAGCTAATGCAGCCGAATACTGAGTCTGCTCAAGTCTCCGGGTAAAGTTCAGCTGCATCCCAGGATCATCTCTATGATAGATTATATCGCCATAGTCCAAATGGGGCCTCACATATAACTTATAAATCTGATCCAGTACAGCTCTGGAGACATATTTAGAAAGATATCTTATCATACCAATACCTCAAATGTTGAACAGTTGAAGGGAGATGGTGAAGATCTTGTTATTGGAGGTGATGGAAGACATGATAGTATGGGCCACAGTGCCAAATATGGGGCATACACCGTCTTTTGCTGCAATATATCAAAGATAATAGACTTTGCCCTTGTCCAGGTAAATATTGTTGAATTTTTATAAGAAATCACTTGCAGGTGAAAGAAAGGAAAACAGCACATGATAATAAGTGAAAGAAAGGAAAATATTTTTTGAAAGTAATTTTTTTTGAACTGTTATATGGATTTCCTCTGGTAAGAAACTCCCCTTCAAGAAAATCAAGAACCTATGCTAGGAATCAGACAGATAATTCTAACTTGAGAACTTTACTAATATGGTTCAAAATCAAGACTGAAGATTTTCATTAGAGAACTCCTGGTCCATGTCCATGCATAATTATTTTGGTATGTTCAGGCAAATAATATATTTTTTTCATTTCTTTGAATTTGAGCATACAATGCGAGATCATTTAAAATTCACAAGTTTTTTAACAATCCCTCTGTGTATATATTTTAGCGCAATGAGGTTGGAAGCAGTCCGGCTATGGAGTTTGAAGGATTTAAAAGGACTCTTGATTGCATCATCAAAAGTGGAATGAAAGTATCTACACTGATATCAGATAGGCATCTTTCAATTGCTAAGTACATGCGAGAAGACCAGAAGAGCATCAAACACTATTTTGACCTGTGGCACCTTAAAAAAAGTTTGTTTTACTGTTATTTTATTAGGCAGCATATGTAGAATATGTGCAAATTTGAAAAAGTGTTTTATTTCCAAATTTTTTTGGATGAAGAGGTAACTAATCTATCTGGTAGAGTTATACTGGTAGAGTTATACATAAAAATCACTTTTGCTTCAGTATATACTGTATAAAGAGTATGATAGGGATTTCACCTTCGTAAAAGATTATTGGCATGTTGTCTCATGAAACCAATACTGTCAGTCAAATTGGTATTTACAAAAATGGAATGTTGATTGAGGGCCTGTTTATATGAGGAAAATCATCCCACCTTCCAGCCTGTGAGCTGAGATCTCACCCTTCTATACAATCCCTGGTAATTTTCATGTTGCGTTTACATGGAAAATGAGCCAGCCTGGCTAGGTGAGATCCCACTCTACAAAAGGTGGGATCTCACTTCAGTGGGATGAAAATTTTCCATATAAATGCTGGAAGGTGGGATGAAAAGCTGAAAGGTGGGATGAAAAGCTTGAAGGTGAGATGAAATTGTCTGTTTTGCGCACACGTGAATATGAAAACAAAAGGAAACCTAATTGATTGTTACAATTGTTACTGTTGGAAATCGTGAGCTGGGAGGTGGGATGAAAATGCTGGAAGGTGACAGATGAAAATTTAGATATAAACACACGCAGATTTCATCCCACCTGACAGCTTGGAAGGTGGGATGAATTTCCTCATATAAACAGGCACTGAGACTTTGTAGCTTGATTATTGACATTTTCTATACCTAGAAATCAGGAAACTTCTGCTGAATGCAGCCAGCAGAAAAGGCTATGAAGCTTTGGAGGAATGGATTGCACCATGCTTAAAACATTTTCACTGGTCTGCCATATCAACACCAGATGGCAATGGCAAAGTCATCCTTTCAAAGTTCCATTCATTCCTGCAGCACATTGTAAATGAACATAATAACCTTGTGGATCCCATTTTCAACAAATGCGCACATTCAGAAGCCATCACCCAAAGGAAATGGCTTGACAAAGGTAGTTGTAGTACCCATTTAGCGTATCGAGAGCAATTTGTACAGTAAATACGTCTCTGGCCCTAAATATTTGTTTGCAGTGTCTTATTCTGCAGTGTTTGTTTGCAGTGTCTGCCTTTTTCATATTTCCCTTGAAAAAACCATTGCTCCAACTCTCCCAGAAATGTATATTTTTGAATGGTGAATTATGTAGTGCTTGAGACATGAATACTTAGTGAATTATGTAGTGCTGAGTGGTTTTTAATTTGGTTCATAATTTTTGAATGGTGAATTATGTAGTGCTTGAGACATGAATACTTAGCATGTACTGTTATCTCAGTAGCCTGCATTTGATTGAGCTCACACTGAGGATATCCAACTCAAATTTTCAAATCACCACCAAACAGATCAAAAGGTAAATTTATCATACAGTAGGTACCCTTACTATAGTCTGATTTTCTTTCTAGATTCTCCAGAGCGTGATAAAATTAAAGAAATTTTAACAAATTCAAGTCTTGTGAGTGGCATACAGCAGGCGTCACCCGTATCACAAACTAGCTGTCTAGAAGGCTTTCACTCAGTGTTGAACCATTTTTCCCCCAAAATGCTTGCATTTACCCACTCTGGCATGGTCAGCAGGTTTGTAATGTACTACACACTGTACCTTAGCAAAACTACCCAAAACATAGAAAGGTTTTACAATTGATTAAAAAGATTTGATTGGCTTTTTTATCTATTTATGAAAGTTTGTATTTCAGTGCAATACATACAGTATGCAAGAATTCACACTTCAATTGTGGTACCTGACAAAGAAAGTGTTGATGGCAAAAGCCAACTCTTTGTTGGATTTAAGTGACAGCACCTGATTTTACAGTATATAGTATAATTTTACAAGGAAATGTTTTTATTTTCCTGAGAAATTCCCAAATCTTCTAGAAATTTGTTTTCTTTCAAAGAAATCTCATACATTTTTGAGGGAATGAAACACCCCTCGACCCTCAAGTAACTACATTCCCTACAATAATCATTACCACACAATATACCATTTTGTATTTGGCGAACAGGACCACTTAAAATTCCTGCTACACATTCCATTTCAGGCATATACTTGCCATTGTGCACTTCAATGAAAACCTACAAAGAAGGCTTCGGTACAAAGAGGATGGCTCCACGCAATACAGAGTAATGTATCCAAAGTTTAAAAATGGCATTGCATCTGTACGGGCTGTCACTGTTCGGCAAAGTTTTGGTATGTAGTTTAAATCTCATTGCTTCCTGTTGTAGCATTGTTTAAAATGGTGACTGCTATTTTCTGACCCAAATGGTGATTATGATTGCAGGAAGACATACCATATTTCTTAAAAGAGTATTATCATGCAGCTGATAGACAAAAATTCAAGTCATGTGCTCTTGAAAAGTTGCAGTATTATTAATTATACCACTTTTCCATTCTTTGCACAAGTTTTCAGGGCACAAACTATGTTAAATAATTCAAAAATGCTTTGTCAAGAGACCGATCACCTGACTTGAAAGAAGCTGTAAACAAAGTGTAGCTGATTTGCCTTTTGGCCCTTGAAATAATTGGATCCCATTGTTGTTTATTCATTTGCCACTTTTCTGAGGTACAAATTGGCACCTGCTTGTATAACAATAGGATCCCATAATTTGTAGGACTCAACTAGCCCTGTGACAGTACTCCTTCAAGACAGCTACACATCTGTTTTCATATGCCACAATGAAGCAAGCTAGTTATCCAGTCTAGGGTAACCATGCAAGACCTTGTTGTTCTGTGCCTCCTACATCACAATCATTATGATTAAAAAATTGTGTTTCCAGGATATGTTGATGAAATTTATCAGGTCATGGTAAAGGAAATTGACAGTGATCGTTTAAAAAAGGCAGCAACAGAACTTGAAGCCTTGGCACCAGCTCCAATGAACACAATGCTTGATAAACAAAATAAAGTGGAGGCCATTCAGAAGCACATTGCCCGAAAAGAAATGGTGACAGAGGAGGTTCCACCCACAAATCCAGGTTTGCAGCTTTTTTATTGTTGCCAGTCACCATCCCTGGGCAGATCCACACTCAAAGATGAGTGATTCTTTTTTTAAATAAGACCCTAAATGGAACAAGATTCTTCTATTGTGCTAAAAAAATTCAATTCCTTTGCCTTGAAATACTGTACACAATTCTAGAGTTTTATAGACAGTCATAAATTAGTTTTTTATGTTAAAATGCATGCGAACAACAACAATTGAAGTACTGTATTTTGCAAGAGTGATTATGCATTATCTTAAATCTCATGTGACATCTAATTTGTGGCAGACTTTAGCAATACCAGATTTCAAGTCAACACTAAAAAATTGTCTTGGTATCATGCTGGAACAGGGTTGAACTTCCCAGAAGAAACAAATCAGTTAGTTTAAAGTTTTAATGTATTTTATGATAATGAATAGTTTGCATATGTCTATTCTTTCAGTTGAAGTTGTGGATGCAGCCCAGCCCAATGCAACCAAAAAGCCAAGGCAACCACCAAGATGCCCTACCTGTAAAAATCTGAAGAAAGGACATAAATTTGTGGATTGTCCAACAAATAACAAATAAAGTTTTCTTTATTCATCTTGGAAACCAACAAAGTCTTCTTCCAAAAATTTGTTGCGAATTGCATGATATGCACATGCAGGAAGTGGGATCCTTTTTGTGCCAATGCCACGTCGTCCATGAACAAGCCGTGTGAACTCACGGTATGCAACAGCTCGCAAGAACCTACAAAATAGGAGTGAAAATTGTTACTGTCAAGTTGTAAAGTTCTATCATTGACAGATGCAGAAGCACAGGTAGTGGGAAAATTAGTTTAGAATTGATGGGTACCTTTTTACTTGTTTGCCAAATTATGTGGAATTATGCCAACCATGATGTTAGTTTATTTCTTTGGAGACAGGAATTGTTTATATAAAAACATGGTTGGCCCATTCCAGACCAGGTTTGGTACACAATTAGTAATAAGAAAAACTTGGTAAAATATATAACTAGAAACTTGATGTAGAGAGGTTGGATGACAAAACAATACTGAGATATATTTTAACACACTGAGGCCTCTCAAATTCCTAATCACACTCTGATGAGGACACAAGTCTGAATATATCTCAGTTAAAATATATCTCAGTATTTTTGTTGTCCAACCTCTCTACAGCAAGTTTTTAAGTAACAAGAGAGGGACTCACCATTGTTGAACTAAGAACTACCTGGCATAATGAGTTCATTTCATTTCTGGAATAACGAGACAACCAAATATCTACTCATACCTCCAAACAAAGTTCAAGACATACAATAGATAATAATGAATTTATGTATTTCACACACCTTGACTCGGATCTTGTTTGACGGTAGCGCCGACCAAACTTTGTCTTGTACCGATCAGCTGCAAATTTCAGGGACCATGATTCAAGGCACAGTGGTCGGAAGCCAGGGTGCTCTGTAACGCACACAGGAGCAGAGCCTACTTTCCTTATCACATCTGATTCATTTAGGGAAATTGTGCATGCCTCTAACTCTTTGCAGCAATTGCACTCTTTTGCCTTTGTCAAATGGTTGGTACGGCAATTACCACATTTACACCTGATGAGAAAAATGAGTGGAGTGAAATAAGTACACTTTCAACTAAGTTATTTGATGTTAAATTTCAACTTAATAATGTACAAGTCAAATTGACACCTGGTATTGATATCAATTTAATACGCGTTTGTTTTCCAGTCAAATTCCCCACCCTTGACCAGCAAACTCATATCATTACATGCCCTGGCCTTGCAACGTTGATTTGCCAGGGGGAACACAGGTAGGGGAGGAGTGATATCCAGGTATCCACTTGACTGGTACATAAAACCTTATGCAATGCTGTAGTTGTACTTGAGGAGATATGGTTTGCTGGGCTGTAATTGCAAATCAATAAAATAATTGGATATCCTATTTTACCAAAAGATTTGTTTTGATGGATGTAAATCTAATTAGAATATTTGTAAATAAAAAGTCTGCAGTTTGTGCTACTGTGTCTTCAATATTTAGTCCCTAATTTTTGTTTGTCTACGGCCACAAAAGCACAACACCACAGGACTAGACACTGACAAGTGACAGCACTTTGATTCGAAATAACTTTGGCCTAAACTAACTTTTTAAAATTTGGCACTGAATGGATCCAATTCTCTCGCAGGATGACTGATTGTCAGCGTCCGCGTTAGCAGAAGAAAACAAAACTAATGCGATACTAGTTTACGTGTGATCAAAACACAGAAATGGGCCTACCACATTACCACACTCTTACTTACTTTGACAAAGTCTCAGTGCATGCGGTCACACCGTTCGATCAAACAAAAAAGATAACAAGAGGAGGATAGGCAAACCAAAATTGATAAGACTTACCAAGAGTCGACTGTTACGGTACCATTGAGCCTGCTGTTCAAAAACTGTTCCTGCTGTTCTGCCCTGGCTCTCCTCCTGTTGTAATTTTCTAGCCATACTTGGTCAGCCAGAGGTTCGCCTGCGTATGGCTCGTCATCATCCTCATCAAAGTCTTGGAGGCCTATTTGCACGCTTTGTAATGGTTGGACGAATGCTGCCGCCCCTTCGACTTGATTTTCATCAACATCTTCGATTTCTACATCGAAATCTGTTTCTTCGTTGTCCTCTGAAAAGCTTTACTCTGAATTCGATTCCATTTCTGAGTTTATCTCGTTATATCCAGCGCGATTTACGTATTGTGATTATTGTGATTGTGTGTGGTGAATGAGTGAAGTCGCAAAGCACGTCCCGGATAGTACGTCACGAGGTCTCTAGGTACCAGACCTTTCACTCCGCGTTTCGTTTTCAACTTAAACTCCCACCATTCAAAATTCACGGTACATATGCACGTTTTGTCTTGAAATTTATATTCAGAGTATCAAAAACTACCAGAAAAGTTTAATATCGAGTTTGACTTCATATACACTTTAAGGCATGCCTTGCTTTAGGAAACAGTTTGAGGACTTCTGTTAAAGGGTCTGTTTCATCCAGCATTCCTTGCACGTGCCGTCTGTTGATGTTCCTTTGTTGTCCGCCATTTTCATGGGCCATGAAAATGGCAGCAACAAAGGAACATCAACAGACGGCACG
Organism: Aurelia coerulea; assembly: GCA_039566865.1. Classification (NCBI taxonomy): domain Eukaryota; kingdom Metazoa; phylum Cnidaria; class Scyphozoa; order Semaeostomeae; family Ulmaridae; genus Aurelia; species Aurelia coerulea. The sequence continues at coordinate 11,421,154 of CM076951.1, read as the reverse complement.
TGCAAGGCATGCTGGATGAAACAGACCCTTTAAATGCCCTCGACATGCAAACTCTGAACCGAGAGAAATAATGTTTGATGGAGTGACTAACTTTGTTCGCAGCTTAGCCAACAGATGAACGGTGTCTTGGGGGAATAAACATGCACTGAGCAACTTGGGCATTGCAAAGAATGTCCAGCTAGAGGGTACATTGGAATCGATTGATTTCTTGGACAACTTTGTTTCGTTCATCATCGCCTTCAAAAATGGACCAGCTCTATCTCTGTCAGCAAATGACACATCAAATACGGACTCCGCTGATGTTTCAGATACATCATCTAACACAAATATTATAAAATTACATTATTCCAGACAGCAATGTGGACATTGTGGCATAGCTTCAATGTGAGTCTAAAAAAGGGGTCAGAGATTCATGCTTGGCTTAGGTGGGCACTCATACCTTTGGTTTCCCTGCTCTACTGGGAAGGAGCACAAGGCATGCAGTGGGATGGTATTTCTGGTATTTCCTATCACGTGTGTAGTATCAGTTGATGCCACATAGGTTTCTCATGGTATCATATCATACCATCAGGTATTGCCCAATCAAGTTTATGTTCTAATTGGTTGTCCTTATTTGGATAGTCCTCCATGTGGTTTTATGGAGTGTGCTTCATCTCTTCATTCACTTGTTCCTGAGTCAATGTGCGATTGCCACTGCTAATCTTGTCCTATTGCCCAACACGTGCCTACTTCCAGTCCTTGTTACTCCTTGTTTAGCCAAGGATTGTAAAAATGCCGTCGCCATTATGGGCCTAAAGGCCTTCTAGCCCTTTCAATTGAGTAGCGCTTCAACCACAATCTATTTTCCTGGATAAAATTCAATGACATCTGTATGCAAACGAGAAGAATGTTAACTTGCAAACAGATATTTGTAAACTTAAAAACTTACCATAAAGTTTTGTCTGTGGCTTCATTTTTTTATTTTCTTGCATTGCGTCGTCTTGGGAACATGTGCGCCTGGAAAAGCAACAGCAACATGACAAGCACATGCGAGTAGTATATAGACTACAATATTAGACACTATACTGCGCAGCTAATTCCCCTCTCAACCATAGGGTATAAAAGTTTCAACCCTAAGGTATAAAATATTTCAACCCTAAGGTATAAAATAGTTCAACCCTGAGGTATAAAATGTTTCAAGCCTAAGGTATAAAATATGTAACCTTAAGGTTTGCAAGAAGTCCATTCAAAGGAAGAGAATGTACATGTGAAACACGATAGGTTTGATTGATCATAAGGAAAGGAATTATTAAACGTGTTTTAATGTTTAGTGTTCAACGCTCTCCTTCATCGCTTACGTACATTCTATCGATGTTATTGTTCGATGAAATAGTACCCAAAGTGAGTCTTCTTCTTGGTTGACGAGTAGCATTCATTGTTCTTAAAACCGAATGAGCTCTACTTCTTGCTCGTGCAATCACTCTTGATCGACTTGACAGTCTTACTCTATCGTTACGCAATGGAGGAGGAGGAGTAGTATTACGAAGCAACGAGGGTGATGGAAGTGAATTTTCCGAGTCTGAATCATTGAGATCATCAATGATTATTAATGGTGGAGGAGGAATAACTTGAGTAGTCACCGTCGAAACTATTTCCACTCCTTCAGGCTGAGTTTCGATGTTTGCATCAGTTTGAATGACATCATCTTTGATCTACCGTCATTATGTTCACAGTGTCTCTGCAAAGTGGACAAGTTATTTTGTGTCCGTCTTCAAAGCGTGTTTTCATCCATGTATGAAAACATTGACCATGAAATACATGACCACATTGTAACTCACATCCGTAAGTGTTCATATTCTCTAGACATATCTGACAATCAGATACTAAACTCGAACACGGTTTGACTGTTAGCTTGCGAGCAGAAACGTCTCTTAGCATTTCAAGGTGCAATTGATTGATGAATCTTTGTTCTACGAAGGAGAATTTAATTATTAGTATATAATAAGAGGATGAAATAAAAATAGAAAAAAAAAGGAGGAGAAAGAAAAAGTATCGTGAGAAAGTCTTGAAATATACTTACTTCTCTTGAATTCATCCGCATTTATCATTCGAGTCTGGTCTTCAAGATGGTGAATCATTGAACGTTGCATATTCCTTCTTTGATTTAACGTTCGAGTATAGATGTTCGATATTCTATTTGCGTTCGTTAAGAAAGAGTCCATTTTGCTTAGATACTTCAAAGTTTTCGTAGAAAGCAAACTCGAGCTATACTACACACACGCATGAATCATGATTCAAACAAAGTGAAATGTGTGTTTTTATCCTTATGGAATCGACGCGAATGATTATTTAATCGAACGATTTACCGATCGAAAAGGAAAACAATGATTTAAATAAAAGAAAGATATTCATTGTTGTGAATATAAAAAATTTAATCCTTAAGGTTGAGGGTATACAAATTTCGTACTTAAGGTTTAAAGGTTTCAACCTTAAGACCGATGATATGAAATCTTAATCCGAATGATCGTAAGTATAGAAAAGTTTCGAAGTTGAGGAAAAAGAAAATTTCGAAGACATGGTTTCGGATAGGCTATTAATTTCGAGGACATGGTTTTGGATAGACTATTAAAGTATTGAGTCGTGAAACTAAAAAAAAAAAACTTCTTACGTTGAAATGCATACTTAAATAGAAGCTTAATGTTTTGAGATTTATTCATTTTAAGCTCGATTTATTGAAGGGAGGGTCATTTAAGCTTGATTTATTGAAGGAAGATTCATTTAAAAATGGCTAAGGATTGTTCAACGAGTTATAATGTAAACGTTATCGGAGGAACCGTATTTTTTGCATCTCGCGACAAGCCTATAAATGTTTCGGTGTTGAAGGACGGAACAACACTATTTCATGAGGAGGAGGAGGTGGATTTGATTCGCGAGAAAGGAGAGAAAACATTTCACTCAAAAGGAGAGAAAACAGTCCAAGAACCACCCAGAAAGAAAAGGAAAGTTTCTGATAAAACTGTTTCAACGAAACGTGAACTCAAAGATTCAAACCAAGAAAAGAGAAAGTTTTAAATATGTTTCGAGAAACATTCAGTAAGTTAAGGAATTCGATTTGGAGACTTAGAACAAAAGCATACGAAAGACACAGAAACGACAGACTTAATGGTAGACGTGATAGGAGATCTCGATTGGTTAGGTTTTTCAATAAGTTGGTATTGTTTTTAGCAGCTGCTTTATCTTAGGTATTGCACAAGACGGGTTTGTTTGTTCCTGTGTTCAAATCTCATGAGGTATGCTTTAGTTTGCGCCAAACGAAATGCTGCGTAGAATGGTGCTTGTGGATTTAGATTAAAGGCATTGAGTCATGGTAAATAGCGATTCTCCGCTGGGTGCCTATCTGCTTTCATGTGATCGGTCTGTTTTCATGTGATCAGACATCAACTTCACAAATTCAATTCTACAGATATCGTACGATCAGTTCCCGCCTTGCGTGTGCAGTTTGAATAACAGCCAATCAGATTGGCGTAAGCTATCATCACGACTCAGCAATTTTTGCAAAGTGGGTATACGCAGTCTATTTACCAGGACTCAATGCCTTTAATCTTTCGGATTGGCGAACGAAAGATTTTGTGTTCAGTACTAATCAAGCGAGTGATTGAAGGGGAGTTAATTATGTCGGAATTTGCAAGTTTTGGAGTACTTGATGATTTTGTAGATTCAGTATTAAGGGATCTGGATGTTAGTGCTAATTCGTTTGATGGATACTATGCAAATCAAGATTGGTCAAGGTTTGGTGAAAATACCATAGCAGAGGATAATTTACAAATGATGCAAACAAGCGAACTTTAACGCGAAGAAAAGAACGAAGAGATTGCAATTGATGATGGTAATGTCAACGTTCTCAGAATGAACGAAGACGAAATGGTTGAACGCTTACACTCGACTTCTATAAACAAGAACGCTTGCGAACTCCTGAGAACCAAGGGAGATTACGTTTGATGCAACGTTAATGATGTTTTCATCAAACCTGACAACGCTAAACAAGACGAATTAGCAAGAGCAGCAGCAGGATTGTCATCGAAAACAGTTTTCATTTTGCGAATAATAGCGGAGTTAATGATGTACAACGGTCAAGAAACGATAATCGTATGTTTGCCCCCCTCCAGAATGGCGAAGTTTGCAGTTTTTAGACTGAGAGAATTGTGCGAAACAGGACGTGTATGTTCGTTGAATGGAGTTGTAAAAAAGGTTTTTAAAGTAAGACCAAGAATGTTCGTTATAGCTAGGGGTAAACCACCGAAAAATTGTGTAGTAACTTATACTCGTTTTGTATCCAAGTTGAAGTTTTAGACGATACGATGATAAATGTTGATAAATGTTGATGAGTAGTTCATATTTAATTCAGTTGTATGTTGAGTTACTTAATCATGATGAATTCTACTCCTTCGAGTGAAATTTGCCTCATTGCTGCTTTGAAATTCTTCAATTCTGTGGTCGGTTACAATAATTTGACTAGTTTAATCGAGAAATTCATAATCAACGAAGAACTAACTACTCAGTCACGAAGGAATGCGATGCGACGCTGTTTGGATCAATTTATGTCTTTATGGATACTAAGCGAAGATTCTGAAACGAGTGTTTTGCTTGCAAGGAATTTTTCGAGAACTGCTGATTTGAGGATTGGTGCGCTAACTGATTCATTACGAACGTTGTTTTCCGAACTAGTTGAAAAATCCCAAAATCCAATCACAGTGACTTCATGTGGTAGGTTGGTGGTTTGGTTTCAGTTTTTAGAAGCACTGATGAACGAGGAAGATAGCATTAAAGAATTTATAAAAATTGCAAACAACTTAATGCTTAGCGAAAGAATAAGAGGAATCAAAGGATTCGGAATACGAACAAAAAAAAACGCAAAATCTAATGATGTTAGTGATGATTGTGGAGATGAAATCGCTTCCATTGACGAAACATCGTTTTTTGAATGATGCTTCACACATCTGAAGTTCGTTACTTCAAAGCTTCATTCAATGTGGACTTGGATGTGTTGAAGTTTAAGACTTAGGAATGAACGATGTTTAATCATAAGATGGAAAAGTTTCAACCCTAAGGTAAATAATTTTTAATCCTAAGATAGAAAAAAGTTAACCCTAAGGTAAATAATTTTTAATCCTAAGACAAAAAAAAAACAAAAAGAGAGAAAAAAAAAAAGATTTAACCCTAAGGTAAATAAATTTTAACTCTAAGATAGAAAAAAAGTTTAGAAATATATAAAACGAACATGTTTTGCAAGTTGAAGTACATTCGACTTTAGCTGCAAAGATGACGACAATTATTTTTGAAGACTCTCAATCCAGACGTGGGAATGGTGGAAACGAAGTGAAAGTAACGTTCACGATCGAATCGATTTTGAGTAAGTTTCCTAATGCTGCTCCTTCGTATCTATTGGCTTCGATTGATGATGAAAATCCACACGCTGCCAAGAAACTTTATCTTAAGGAGAAATCTATGGAGAATTTGATGTTGGAGCTTCAATCAATCGACGTAAAAACTAATGCGAATGATTTGGCAGAGAAAAACGAAGTCCTGATTAAGAAGAAACCATACGGAGGACGATGTTATAGTTTCTTGAGTCTCAAGACTATCGAAGTAGAACGTGGTGAAAAACACATAATTATGATGGAACACAAGATTGTGTCGATGTCTTCCACCGACGAATCACTCGAAAAAAACGATCTTTCAAACACGTCGTTCAGCTTAATCGATGGAACTTGGTTGATAAGCAAGGCAAGCCATACGAAGAAGGTGCAAGACCAAGCAAGATCAATATTACGATTAAGGATTCAACCATTATGAAGTTGACCAAAAGTGCTATTCTTCGTAGAATGTTTTTATCATCATCGAAGGACAATGATTTGAAGAGAAAGAGAGTTGACGAAAAACTCATTGAGAAAAGCGAAGAAGTTCAGTCAGAAGACCCTCAACCAGAAGGCAGCAAGAGAATGAAGATTGGCGACATAGTGAAAGAAGAGAACTTGGACTTTCACGATGACTGTGAATTTCCGTATGCGTCTTTTAGACCACCTACGACCGAAGAAATCCTTGATGATAAACGAAAATGGATCGAGAGTATCGATAATGCTCATGCTCAAGTTCTATTGAAATCTGTGATGAATAAAGCAAGAGAATATTGTTCTGCTTGTGATCATGAAGTCGCCATAGTTTTGCAGCATGTCATTGAAGGAGAAAGTTTCGGAGAGAGTCTAAAAGAACACATTCAAGAGTCAGTAGTGATGAATCACAAAGTCGATTGTTTAATGACTGACTTCAGCAAGTTCTTTTTCGTTCATGCTGCATATGCAGCGCAGGCAATTCAATCCAAAGGATATGAAGCATATTTGTTGGATATCTTATTGGAACTCGGTTATGAACGAGAATCTGCCAGACTCATCATCAGGAAACAAGACGTTTCACTCATCGAAGGAAGAGAACCAACCAACTTTATCATCAAGGAAAGTACAAGAGAAAGATTTGAATTAATGAAGGATACTAAGTCGTTTGCTAATAATGTTTTATCCATTATTAAAGCAGTTAAGAAAGTCATTTTTGAATAAGTTTCGATAAAGTTAAATTCGTTTATAAATGGAGTTATTAAAATGAGTTAGTCATTGTATTTGTTGTTGTCGAACTAGTCATAGTGTTTTCTTTGCTTTCACATCTTGATAATAATAATATGGCGGGAATCGTAGCTGGAACGTTGATACCTGTAGCAATTCAGGCACTTGCAAAATTATTTGGAGGAAAGAGAGGTGCTAAGTCTAAGGATTTGATTCGTCAGTTGACTCAGTTTGAAAATAATCAACATCGTCGATTAGGTGGTGCAAACCAAACATGGAATTTTCAAAAGAAAGCATCAAAAACCAAGAAGAGGAAGACTAAGAAAAAGAGTAGTAAAGTACCTAAGGTTAGGAAGTCGAAAACAGGAAGGAGAAAGTTAAAACGGAAGTTAGTATAAAGCTTTAACGTCACATTCGAAGTTCATTGATTAAGACGAAGGAGTCGCGACTGATTAATTAAAGGAGAGTAGGTAAAACATCATTATAAATGAAATGGAAAACACAGACACTTTAGATTTGCGGTTTATGTCACCCTTTAGCATGATTGTATCAGGTGTTAGTGGAAGTGGTAAAACAACGTGGGTTCTTAAGTTATTAAAACATTATGGAAGCATCATTAAAGACGCAGACAAGTACGGAAAATTGTTGTGGATCTCCGGAACAAAACAACCAGAACTGTTCAAAACCATTAGCTCGACTTTTAACGGAAGTTGTGAATTTCTTACTGAACTTCCTGATGACATATATAAAACGCTGGAAGAACGGAAGGAATCGCTCACTGTAATAATTGACGATCTCATGCATGAAGTTAAGGGTAATGCTTCATTGGCGAAAGTATTTACCAAAGGACGAAGTCACTTAGGATTGAATGTAATAGTTTTACTTCAAAACTTTTTTCCTCAAGGAAGCGCCATGAGAGATGTAGCTATAAACACGAATTATCAAGTGTTTTTCAAATCACCGAGAGATCGACGAAGCATTCGCGATGTCGCGATGCAGGTTATGCCCACATCTTTTAAGACCTTTATGGCGATGTTTGAAGACTCAACAAGGAGAACGTACGGGTATTTGCTGTGTGACTTTACACAACAAATGCAAGAAGAAGTTCGTTATAGAATGAACATCTTTCCAAACGAAGCACCCATGTATGCTTACGTTCCAAAGAGACTATAAAAGTACGTTTCACGTTTTAAATTAAAGTACTTCCTCATTACTGACAGGATTAACCATCATCATGTCAAGTGGTTACACGAAAATGATACTAGCTCCGATCCAAGCAACCTCTCGAATAAATGTATCGAAAAAAACTCTTGGCGAAGAGACGTTAACGAAGAAATCAAATACGAAAAAGTTATCACCAAAGTCTGTGAAAACGCTAAGAGGAGGTGCTAAGAAAACTCTGAAGAAAACGAAAACGATTAAGGGAAAGTCAACAAAGAAAACTCCTTCTACCAAAGTTTCCAAAGTTCCGAAGAAGGAAATTAAGACAGACGTCAAGAAAGGAAAGAGCATAAATAAGAGAGTGAAAAAATCTAAAAGAGAACTATTCTTAACCCTATTCCACCTGGGCTCTTTTTATTCACTCCTCACCTGGGGGGGCCATTATGGCCCCCCTAATTATTTCCAAAACCAATAGAGTTATGAAGTTGTAACTTTGTACACAGTATCAACAATCTTTTGTGATTCTAATTAAGTAATGAACGTTTAATTAGTCACGTGACTTGTTGCTAGGCAACTAGATATGTTGTGGCCAGTCTGCAATAAGCTTATGTATGGAAACTACAATAATGTCCTATATTTTAGAGAAAACACACGGCAAGAAAAAGGATAATTTCAACATAATCTCTACTACGTGACATGTTGACATCTCCTTTAGTTTCCAAGGCGGAAATGTTATCTCACTAATTTCACAACAGTTTCCTATCTTGGGAATTTACACTGTTAATCTGCCAAGCGTCTCCCGTGCATAAATACATAAATCAACACTCATAGTCTCCCACTATGAAGATTCCCCATTTCCATTTAATTTCCAAACTAAACATCCCTACGAAATCTGTCTACAATTACTCGAAATTCTTTATGTAAAATATCAGTGGAACGGAATACAAGAAATGAAAAAATCGTTCCTATATTGCATTTACTATGATGTAACATATCTATAAAGTGGCTGTGCTGTTACCTCAGATATAGCCATGAAGTAACAGAACCATTCGTTACATATTTGCCCGTGAAACTGGTCACAATAATTTGTCAGCTAAAATCTAAAATAGGGAGAACGAAAACAAGCATTTTCTCTTGAACCTTTCCTTCATTAACTGTGATCAGTTGCAGATGAAACTACTTAGCAAATTATTTAGCTATTTTTAACTATTAAAGTTTTGTACAAAGAAGACATATGAACTTTTGAACTTCAATCACATCATTCTGCTCTTGTAACCAAATCAAATTTTCAAGTTACCAAGGAGATTTCTCCTCAGGCTGGTTCCCAATTGCTCGAGAAACTACAATCACTTTCCTCATCATCAATTTTTTAAATGCAATAAAAAGTCATCTTGCACTGGGAAAGACAATTGACTGTATTGCCTGCCGTTTGCGACCAGCACGAATCAGGATATACGGTCAAAGGTTACTCCCACTGCACGATGAACTTTCTGTTGCATTTGAAACATTTGCGATCATCACTCATCCGGAAGAACAAAGAAATGCATTAATATAAAAATTACATAAAATGTTCATTTTAGATCTCTAAGTTGAGACTGAATTCTCAACTGAATTTCAATGAAATAGAAATTAAGTGAATACACGATAGTAGAATCATGTTAGATGTAGATGATTTTGACGGAAGATGAACAAAAGTGCCATCTGGAGTATATCTTGTCATATGAACGCTCATTTGCTTGGTTTTTCACACAGATGATAATATCTGGTTTAGATTCAGTGCATAAAGGAATCTATTGGTTAATCAATCCCAGATTTTATTGAAATGTATGCAAAGTCTAAAATTTTTAAAACATGATTAGAAAAAGGGTTGGTGGCATTTGTATTTTCGGTAGTAAACCAAGAGAAGCAGCAAAAGTTATAATTGATATCTGATAAAATGGCTAATTAGGAAAGGGTATGATAGTTTGTCCAACAAAAATGTATTGGTATAACTTATGTTAAAAATGGTCGAATTTAAAACAAAATGCAATAAGATAATACACTCAATATCACTCAATATAATTATTAGAACCGTTTTCAAAACCGTTTTCTAAAATCTCTTTACAAAATTCAAACAACTACAAATTTTAGAGCCAAGTTTCTTTTTAAAGATGAGTGTATGCTCAATCAGCATGTTAGCATAAATCGTTCTCAGATTATATAAAAAACTACATCAGACACTTGCATTCTGCTGCGCTTATTATTTGCTACAATGTTTGATTCAAACTGAACAGTTGCTTTGGTAATTGATGCTTTCCTGTGAATAAAATTTACTGGTACGAAAAATTCACCTTTCTCGATTGTTGACCACAGCGTCATTGGGCATCGTTCTCCATACAAGTGTTTTTGCTGATGCTCATCAAAAATCTTCAACTTTAAAAACATCAATTCTGAACAACGCTCAGATCCATCAGCAAACTTGATATCTGCCATGAAAATCTTGCTAACAGTGGCTGGGCGAAGATCTTGAATGTTACCTTCAAATCTTGTTAGAACATATCTATCAGCTGACGTTTCACTTCTATATTTAACTGTACAAATCACTTCCCTTCCAATCTTCACTCGATCGAAAGACTTGATGAATTTTGACAACTGAACAAAACGATGTTGGGGAAAGTGTTTAACGACAGTATTGCTCAATACTGTCATCTCATGCTCTGACAATGAATCCAGTTTGGGAATATTCACTACCGAGTGTACTACGGTTCTTAGGTCTCCCTCAGTTAAAATGTCCTTGGATTGTATAATAGACAGTTGTGCACAGCTAGAACAAAACTTTTCATTTATCAAATTGAAATCTCCCAAAGATGGCAAGTTCTCACCTCCGATTTGTTCATATGTTGAGACGATGCGAACACCATCAATAAACTTCCTCATCATCGTAATTGTCACAGACCGATTATTGGTGTGATATGCTCCGAGTATTCCATCTCTCGAATGAAAACCCCCAAAAGCAATAAACAGGACCAAAACATTCGATGCAATCTTGCAAGTGTAAGTGAAGGTGCATATTGGGTGTGCAATATTCTTGGCCGTAAAGTTCTTCAAATTTCTTACAAAAAAGTACAAGAAGACTGTGCGAAGCTCTTAACTCAGGAAATGTGACGTATGGCTTCAATAACAGGGCACAAGCACGAACAAACAGTTGCCAAAGATTGTAATCTTTTCTTGGGAGTACATCTTTCAAGCAGTAAAGTGAAAAAACCAGCACCCAGTTTTTCCACTCTTCCGCTTTCATTGTACTGCAAAGGCTCATTGATTTTGTTGTTCTTCCCATTCCATTACCTTTCCCTATCTTATTCATCAAAATATCTACTTTCTCAATCTTGCTCTTGTCTAGCAAGCCTTTTTCTACCCAAGTATTAAAAGTATGCTTGGCGCTACCAAAGAGCAAATTGTGCATTGTCCAGCAATTGGATCAAAGTAGGGCAGACGGAAAAATTCGCTGTAGCGTACTCCAGAAGCAGATTCTAATTCCTTTTGCTCTTTTTTTGTCTTCGCTTTTAAAGTAGCAGTTGCAAGTGCTTTGTGACGATTACCGTCTCTTGGGATCCACTCTTCCGTTTGATAACCAGAGTAGTTTGGTTTTTCACCAAAAGCTCCTCTTGGGAAGGTCTTCCAACATTTGCTGCACCCTGAAAAAATCAAAATCAGAGGAGTCAATATTCGTTGATTCCTGCCACACAAGTTTTATCACACAAAACTATATATCTTTGATTGGAAGAAATTAGTACTGGGATTGCCGAAAATTCACGAAACTCTAGAATCAATTTCGAAAAGAGTTGAAAATTTCTTGAATGCCTGGAATGCCCAGTGATGTACCAAAGGAATTTTCTGGATTAATGTCTTATCATTTTAGCATTATTATTTGATTTCCCAGCGCCAATAAATGAAATTTATTTGAACGAGGGGTGGTAAAGGGCTTCAGTTTTAGAACATGAAGTGAGATTTTGATTTGAAGTGACTAAAAGACTCAGAGTAGTAGAATAATCATAACCATTAGAGAAACATGTACCTTTTGCAGCATTAAAGGACAAAAATCCACAACACTTTCTCGTAGCTGGTAAATCAGATGATATGCAAATTAACGCAAAGCGATATATTGCTAGTTCATTCTCTTCATATAAGCCTTCTCCTTTCCAGAATACGAGCAGCTCATTAACCAAGGGGCGTAGGTATTGATTAACGGTTAAATCTGGTTCTTTTGGTCCTGGTATAATGCCAATGAGAAGAATGTTCTCCTTTCTGAATCTCATTTCCCTGGGTAAATTCAATATGGCCATGTAAAGAGCACCCACGGAGTGTTCACTGCCATCAAAGGGTTGAAACCAATCAATATTGAATATGCCTCCAAGGTTCCTCTTGTCTGCAAAATATGGCTCGCCATTAAGATCTTGGAAAGTATGCCATACCTTACCATCGTAAATATCAAAGTAACCATTGTCGTTAGGAATTGTTTCATGACGCAATGCTTCTCTGACTGCCTTTCTTTGAAGAAGTCGTTGCAACGAAACCTTGATACTTTGGTAGCAATAGATCTTGTATGGGTAAAGTGAATTTCTTTTCCCATCAGAACTAACAACTACTTTCATTAACGGTGCACCACATGGCTCCCTCATTCTTTGTTGTGTGTGATTCGGGTATCTTACGTAATCACAAGTCTTGCTGCATTTTATTCCATTGATGATCTCAATTGCTTGCTCATAACTGTACAACTTATGACAATTTGGGCATACTATAAACTTAATGAATTCATCCTTGTCTAAAGCAATGTATTTGCGCGCTTTGTAAATTGTTTCTGGGAATGTGTCTAAGATCCTATTGATCTCCGCAAATCCAAAGACAAAATGTATCATAGAACAGAAGTAGTGAAGTATATTGAGTAAAGTATCCACAGAGGTGTCAGATACTGAAAATGTCATCTGCCATGCAAAAATCAGATGAAGGAACACAGAGATGATGTAGTTAACTGAATTTGAGTCTTCCGTAGCTTCTCAACTAACAAAAACTAGCTCTTGATCCGCCTCATCTGTCCAGATTTCAGCCCTTGTATCTACCTGCAACAAAGTATAGCCTTTATGAAAATTTGGTACAGAACAGAAGACAGCAAAAAAAATCTTCGCGGAAGATTATGAAACTGGGAAATCTAGTCTAGCTGTGGAAGGAGCATATGCCAGTTTTTAAGGAGGAGCAAGGAAGAAATTCAATGAGCAGCTATGAAAGACTCACCTTGAACTCAAATTTCAGGGGAGTGAAAATTGAGATCATGGCATTATCAAAAACTCTTTACGGCTCCATATCGAGTCGTATCAAGCTCATCTTATCGATATCTAAGTAGGTTTCTGTGAATACAGGTAGATCCCAAGCCTTTCAAAGATGCAGCTTCTATAGCACTTGATGAAATTTATCTTCTATTCTATGTTGAGGTACAAAGACTATTTAAGATATCCCAGAGTAAGACCTATTCATTTAGTTTCTGCCAGATTTAATGGCGTGACGAGAAAGTTATCACCTAAGAGCAATTCCGACTCCTACAATTAAGTGCAGATGAAATGCTATTATATCTGCACCTATGGTTACCTCTTCTTGGTTAAAATGGTTAGTATTACTTGGTTCTATGGTTACCTTACCTCTGCTTTCTCGATATCTGTGTCTTCCAACAAAGTGTAGTCATCACTGCTTTCAGATCCAGAATCATTTCCATTCTCATCAGATTCTTGCTCTAGGGAAAATAGTATCGTCAGATTCTATACTTTCTTCAGAAGTCGAGCAAGCCTCTGTCCCTAATAGATAACAGTCATAACTTAGATTTTTAAATTTTCTTGACTTTGAATTGACATTTCATTCCTTCTAGAAGGGTTTCTTGATTTTCTGGAAGAGACCACAGTTTCTTGCAAGCAGCTTCTTATAAAGAAAGAGTGATTGGTCGTTGAAATATTCGACCTAATCGGGTTTGATGTACACATATTTTTCAAACCAAAGCATGGAATTGGGTCATTGCTGAAAGTTTCTAAAAATTATCCCATTTTGAGTATTTAGAGCTTCTCACGAGCCTCCTTAAGGTCCAAAGACAACCTTTCTATTTTTTACCCTTGTGAACATTTCATAACAAAGTTTCCTTAAGCCTTTTGGACGTACACGCATTACTCTGGTAACTTGTGAGTAATAAGATATCAGAAACAAGTGAAAATGAAGTAAAACATGACAAGGATTCTCTGCATTACAATAAGCCGTTTCTTAAGTTACATTTTCTTAGTGATGGATTTTCTTGGTTTTATGACGATCTGGGAGACGGTGTTTTATAAATGGTTTCTCACAAAGAAGATCTATATTGCGCTTCATAAAATTCAAAAATACACAAAAATGGAAGCCTCACCTGACAGCAATACAGGAGCGTCACTCTCGTTTTGCATTTCGATGGTAGAATCAATTTCTTTCACGGAATCTGTGCGAAAGATAGTGTATGGATATCAGTAACTTATTCTACCTTCACTAGTAAACAATTCAAATTCAAATTCATTTTTATCTACCGGGTGTCTCAAAAAAAAGTACCCACTTTTGACTGGAGATAGTAACCAAACAATAAGATATCATTGCTCCCCGACTTCACAGCTAAATTTATCTACCTTCAACTTAGATGCACATACCTTGCATTTAGAAATCTTGCACCAAACACCAGAGTTACAGGTTCTCAAAGTCAAAACTTACAGTACACCCAAAACCAGACACCCAGAACCAGAGGTTTTGAAAAAGGGCTTAATCATGATTTGTATCGTGGACATTTTCCAAAGTACCTGTAGACTTTAAGTTTCCGTGTTTCGCTTTTGAAAAGAATAAAAGATGCATAGACATGGCACTGATTAAACAAACATAGTAAAAATTTGGTAAGATTGATAAAGTCGTGCCACATCTCAAAAATAAGCGTGCATGTGCTCCTTTTCTCTCCTCTTCTTTAACCCTATTTTAACCGAGTAAAAAAAAGTGATTTTCTACCGGGGGGGGGGGGGGGGGGGCGTTTTTCGCCCCCCCCCCCTTGTTTTTCTCTGCAAGTATAACAGCTATGACAATGAAACTTGCACTGTGTCATAATTGAACAAAGGAAAATCTAAAAATAGCATCAATCAATCGGTAGTCACGTGATTGGTTGCTAGGCAACCAAAAACAATGCAAATTTTGTGAAAATCGAGCTATTTGCAGGGCCAATTATTAGCAAATAGCTTGATAGAATTGGCAAAAAACCATCCAAATGCCTGCTTGACGCCATTAATTTGTAGTCTCATATGGTTTCATACGGATAATTGTGGTGTCTAATAAATTAACTAATTAAACAATGAAAATTTGATTCAATGCAAAATTGTTTGCTCAATAAATATGATTTAAAACCATTAATTTTTTTTTTTTTTTTTTTTTTTTTTTATTTTATCCAATATAAAATTTTACAAAGACGAGATTACCTAAAACAACACTTACAAACTACTTTACTACACTACAAGGACGATGCCATGAGGAGCAGAAGACCATGACTACCCCATGGCTATAACATAGAAAACAGGTAACTAAAAACTAAATCTAAATATACAAACAAGTACTAATACATAGGGCTACGCATATACAATTTCTACTATAAATACTAGAGTCGGGTTCACATTGGATGTAGGGCAACTTCTGTGTTTTGGATGTATCAGTTTAGTGTCACCTTGGACAGACGCTAAAATTTTACTGAACTCAGGAATTAAGTGTGAGTTAAAACTGTCGTCTGCACTATCATAACACTGAATTACCCAACATCCAATGTGAAACAGGCGTAAAACAAGTGAACAAAAAATGAAAAAAAAAAGAGAAAAGGACTTAGTGACTGAGTGGCGTGAAACAAACTTTTCAGATCCATTTTAATCAAACCGACCTGTTTTGCGGATGAAATCTAGTGTCAGTTCGAGTATATATTTGTTGATTTCGTTAGACAGATCTTTATCCCCATACAATAGAATCTGAACAAGAACGTCGTTAGAGAGGCTGTTTATTTCTACAAATGGTCGTAATAATACCGAAACTCCAGCGAGAAGATCTCGTCGTTGAACATCAAATGAAGGGCAAAGCAACAAAAAGTGCTCCGTGTCCTCAATACCGTCATTCGTTGGACACATAGGGTTAACAGTGTCCCTAAAATTGTGCTTGAATTTGTGAAAATTTAGTCTGCTGAGACCAACCCTTATTTGGGAAAGATATGAAAGGCCTATTGGGTCATGAATACCAAAGACAGGTTTTGCAGGGGGGCGAATTATTGATAGAAGCTTTGTCTTAAAGACAGCAACAGATGGTGCTAGCCTGATTTCAGGATCAAGTTTATTCCATTCAGAGGTGCAGTTAGGATAGAAGCTGGACTGAAATTTTTCTGTTCTTGCCCTTATTCGTCCAATAGCATCCTGATTGCGAAGAGAGTAGCTCGACTGATGAAGTGGTGGGATTGGCTCCTTTGTGTACAAGGGGGTGAGATTATTTACAATCTTATAGAACAAAGTGAGTCGTCTACTCCACCTACGGGAACTTAGTGACTCCCAGCCAAGCTCTGCATACAGTTTTTCGCGCGATGTTCCCCTCCATGTTCCTGTCACTGCAAGAGCAGCTGAATACTGAACAGACTCTATTTTTTCCATTAGATTTGGTAAAACGATGTTATGACTGAATTCACAAACTTTAGCTGGAATATGATAGATAACATCCCCGTAGTCCAGGTGGGGTCGCACGTAAAGCTTATATAATTCGTTCAGAGTATGCCTTGGCAGATACTTGGAGAGATATTTTAGCAGACCAATGCCCCTCCTCGTTTTAGAGATAGCAGATTTAATATGAGCTGAGAAAGATAGCTTCGAGTCCAGAATAATACCCAGATGTTTATGCTCAGTTACTTTTTTCACTGGTACGTTGTTAAAGAGAATAACGGGGTGATCCATTTCATGTCTTTTCTTTGAAAGAAGTAATTCGACAGCTTGTAACCATTAATTTCGCATATTATTGATAAAATCAAGTACCTTCATCTATATTTGAGGTAGTTCCATCAGTTTTGCATGAACAATTACTCATTCATTAGGAATATGACGTCATAAAGATTGATGACGTCATGGATATAATAAAGTGCTGATGTCAGCAAATATGAATATATTATATATCAAATGAAAGCACTCATTGAGACAAATCGAATGGTATATATATTGTTGAGATTTAGTAACAAAGAAAGAAATTAGAACCGTTTTAAAGAATTTCTTTGTGACCACTCTCCAAATATGGGCATGTGGTAGTCACGTGGTCGAACAATAGGTCTTGAAATTTTCATTTTCTGATTGCCAACTAAAGTTTAGGAAAAGTCAAGTTGTTTCAGCGTTGTAGGTAGCATCGTTTGGGAGCTATTTAAATAAATCTGACAGGGGGCGAAACCCCCCCCCCCCCCCGGTTAAAATAGGGTTAATACAAAACACTTGGAATGGAATGCAATGCAAGGACCGATTCCTCAAAAGAAAAATCCCCCCAAGAACAATTGAAGTAATTCAAGGTATGAAACTTTTCAAAAATAAAAAGTAAAGGTCAAAGTTGAACATTATTTTGCAAAATGCCTGTCCGGTGTCAAATTATGGCTAGGCCATTGAGCGGGTGCCAATGTAGCCATGAATTCAAAATATCTCGAATTTTTATCGTTTTGTTGCCTTGTTCAGTCAAAAGGGGGTACTTTTTTTAGACACCCGGTATATTCAGCACCGTTTACAAGTTAGGAATACACTACTAATGTCAAAAGATACAACAACAAGATAAAATGAAATTTAAGCAACATTAACACTAAGAATGTCTGAAGGGCAATGGGCAATGGCAAGGAAATTTAGTTGGTTTGGAGCTCAGTCTCATTTGTTGCTTCCAACTTAGCTTTACTTACAAATCTATCACTAATCGTTAATTTTTAATGCCACTATTATAACAGAAATTAGAATGTGAATGGCTATGATCTTGAAATTGAAAGCAAGAAAACTATAAACCACATGAAAATGTGGCTTGATTCTAAACCTCAGCCATTCCATAGAATAAAAATACCTTTTTCCTTTATCCACTGTCCATCCCTGTAATATAGTGCTCGATGACGATAAAAGCTTGTTTTACCCAAAATTTCGAGGCAGTGTGGACATTCTCTGAAATCCCCAGATGTTAGGTTCACTAGAAACAATGAAGACATTCACTGCTATGAATTGTAGAGAGATATTAACAAGCACCTCATAAGCCATGCTACAGATTTGTTTAGCCCAATTTCAAGGCTTAACAGTAAAGACCTTATGATGTTCATTTTTCTTAGAAAGGTTGATTGTTGATAATACGTTTTCATATATAATCTCAGCAAATTCTTTCTGTTGTACGCTACAATGCAAATTCCTTGTCAGTTCAAGACAGCGAACATAACCCATCCATTTCACTGTGGAGGAGCGACTATGTTAATTTCATAAGATTCTCAATCACATCAAAGGGATCCCCCATAAGAAGTAGAAAGCCAACGAAATGTGGCTTCTGCGAATGAGACACGGCAAAAAAGCGGCATCTGTGAAGGAACAACGTGCTCTTTGTGGCTTTGCAGAGGAGAAAGGAAAGGGCGGGAAAGGAAGATTACGGAGAAGTGGAGGAGAGAAAGTTAGGAAAGAAATAGAAGTTTAAATGTCATGGTATCAGCGAGTTGCTTTCCTCGTCTATTTTCTCTCCTTCCTTTCTCTCCTTCGCTCCTCTGCAATCCCCCCCCCCCCCCCCCGCCGCCCTTTTCTTTCTCCTTCACAAAGCCGCAAAGCGCACATTGCTCCTCCACGATGCTGCTTTTCACCGTGTCTCACTTGCAGAAGCCGCATTTCGTTTGCTCTCTACTACTTTTTAAGGGGGCTCCCTGTGCCCGGGGGGGGGTACTTCACATATTTTGGGTACGGGGATGTGCCATTGGGGAGGGTATCGATTTTCGCGATTTTGGTATAAGGAACGGTATCGATTTTCACGATTTTGGTATAAGGAACAGTATCGATTTTCGCGATTTTGGTTTTAAGGAATGATTTTGGTATACTTTTTCGGAAAATTGGTATAAGGTCGGGTATACTTTTTCGCAAAATTGATATAAGGAACGGGCATGTTTTTGAAACTTTGATGGCACGTCCCCGACCAAAACCTGGTCAAGTAACCCCCCCCCCTCTGGGTCCCGGTGATCACATCACACAAAACGCTTATGTCTTCAAAGTTTTGTCATTGTATCATTTGATATGATAAGGCTAAGGTTAAAGGGCACACATTTACGAAAATAGTATGTTTTAAAGTAAATTTGACATTACCTTTTTCATTGTCTGCCATCTCTTCAAGCTCAGGATACGAAGACTGGCACGAGGCTTTGCATGTAGCAGAGATAAGAAAAAAGCGATGCGATGGTCGAAGTGTGTGAATATGAAATCCTAATAAAATCGAAAATGATTTCCTAAAGGCTCTTTGGGCAATCGCAAGAAGCTCACGCTTAACTTATTTCCTAAAGGCAATATAAAAGCTGTCCTTGAATGCGTCGTGATTAATTTTGCTACATTTTTACGCGGATTTAATTAAGCATGATGGAAGGGTGACATGAAGATCAAAAGCGCCATGCACACGCCTCAGGAAAACGTGTTGGCCTTTTCATCCATTTGGCAAATACAAAATTCAAGCTGAATGGATGATGTCACGAGTATTCAATTGGGATTTGGGCGCCAAAAGTCAGTCTTTCCACTCGAATCAGCAAGCAAGAGAATCATTAGTCACAAAACTGAAGAAACTATGGCTTCAAAATATCCAGTAAAGTCTTTTTATGGACGCACAAAAGACACGTAAGTTAAACTTCTTTCATTCTTACAGAGAATCATTTAAAAAAAGTCACTTTGGCATGAGAAACCTTTAAGGAAAATGCGAAGCCTGATGTCTAGAGATAGGCTCCAGTCCTGCATACCATCAAGGTATGTGATGTCGTTCTGCGTGAAAATGCAAGTAGCTGCACAAGAGGACGGAGAAACTAGTCTGATATCAGGAAATCTTATATCTACAAAAACATATGTCTTTATCAAAGAATGATACCTTTTTCTGACTTGAAATCTTAGTATTCCCTCTCGTTTTTGTCCAAGCTTCCAACAAGAAAAGCCAAGATTCAAGAGAAAGGAGAAGAGGTAAGAAATTCATAATATTTATTTGATGTTGTAATCAATTCTTTTCTTTATAGTTTATCAACTATCCTTTCATCAATCTTTGAACGCATAGACCATCAACGAGGAGTAACATTTGACTCCTATTTGACCCAAGTCTAAACTTCGGCCTATTCCGTGTTGTTTTCTCCCCTACCTTTCTAGTCTTTTACTGCCCTTTCTTATAACATCGAGAGGTATTCACGGCCAAAACCGCGTGATCAATTTTAGTGTCTTGATTAACGCATTTCTGATGTAGATAAATTCATAATTTTGTGTATAAAGGGCCTAGGTCCTAGATCAAATTCGTCTCTATATTCTGGGCCGAAGCCAGTTGGGGGGAGGGGTAGCCGGGGGTGGCGCCCCCAAGGAGACTATTTGTAGGAGCTTACGCTCTCTTGTCAGATTTTTGTGATTTAATTGTTAGATTTTTAGAAGACTTTTAGAAGATTTTTACGAGATTTTTTAGAAGATTTTTAGATCTTTGAAGATTTTTATGAGAAATTATGCATATGATTTCATGTCCGTTAAAAGATAAATTGTGACAGGAATTGTTGAATTTATGGCATATTTTCATCAATGGTTACTATAATTGTGTGGATCCCAAGTTTGGATTGCAATGCAAAATATGGCTAAAGTTTAGTTGCTGAGGATACAATTGTTGTTGTTGCTGTTGTTGTTGATGGTTTTATAATCGAAACGATAAGTTAATATCAAGTTAAGAACAATAAATCATGAGCCTCCTCGATAACTACCGGGTGAGTCAGAAAAAACGTGGGGTGTTTGTTAGATTGTGACGTCGCGTTCAGCAACCCGATCGTAGCGAACTAAATTTGTTCTTGCAGCCAGAGGTTTAACTTAGATCATAAGCTTTTCCCCATCGAAATCGGTCACTTGATGTATTAATCAGAAAATATTTCCTTCGTAAGAAGTTGTATGGGAGTTTTGCAAACTTATGAAATCTTTGATAGAGCCCCTTCAGCATTTTACCCTTGCCAAAGCCGCAGGTACACGTGGTATTATCAGGGGAGAATGAAATAGTTTTGTCATGAAACAGCGCGTTGATCGTGTTGAAATAAATCTCTTTACAACACAAAGAAGCATGCGTTTTTACTGTCTCTCAAACATATTCTCTTTGCAAGACAAGTTATGACGTGCCAAGGCATCCAAGGGGAGAAAACACTATTTCCGAACTGTTTCATGCTCCCCAGATAATACCACGTGTACCTGCAGCTTTGGCAAGGCTAAAATGCTGAAGGGGCTTGGTTAAAGGTTTCCTCAGTTTGCAAGACTCCCATACAAAGTTTTAGGAAGAAAATCGTTTTTAAATAATGAATCACATGACCGATTTCGATGGGAAAAAGTTCATGATCTAAGTCAGATTTATGGCTGCACGGAATAATTTAGTTCACAACGGTCAGATGGCTAAACGCGACGCCACAGTCCGCCAAACACCCCACGTTTTTTCTGACTCACCCGGTATATAAAATTAATAAAGATTTCTCAAAAATATAGAACTTGCATTTACGTTTCGCTTTCGCTTCATCAGATCTGATCAATACTTTGCAAGACCAATTTGCATTACTGCAAAGGGGTGCTGAACAGCTATGTCCCAAAACTTGGCTTCTCGTACGGTTTATCCCATAAGCTTCAAAAACTGCTTTGGTTTATTTCTGTTCCCAGAACAAGGAAGGGTCAAGATATTTACATTACTTGACCGCCCCTGGCATGTACTATGGCCTAATCCAGATTCGAAGAGAGAATTAATTGCAAAATTTTGTTCGCTGTTGATAAGCACTTATTCCAGCTATTCAGATAAAATCCCTCAATCAAATGCGATTGTGCTCAATACAATACCAATTACGTTTGTTCCTCAAAAAGTTAAGAAATCTTACATTCTCAACCATGGGAAATGCTATTATGAAGGATGGTAAAAGGGGCACAAAGGGCCAAATTTACGATTGCCATGGTTTTTAGAGCACTGTGGTTTAAACAATTCTTTGTGGTGCTGGTGTGACTTGCAAGCCAATCAAAATTTTGCTGGAACCCATAATTTCTCATATTTGTTTGTAAGTTATAGCTGTAAGCAAACATTGAGCCAGTTGATCAAAAATGCTCTGTTACAAATATTTTCACATTTTCATTATGAACTTCTTATTTTACAGTTTCAATCGTTTTTCATCCTTACAAACACATGTAGGCACCTCAGAATCGTCGTATGAAAATTGTGCAACGCAAAGGTATGGAGCTTGCAAATTTACCAAAAAATTAATCTCCCTGAACAAACATCTTCTGGATCAGGAGTATTTCAAAACTTAATATTTCATTTCGGTATTGCTAAACTATGGAATCACCCAAAATGATCCAAAACGAACCAAAATGAACCAAAATGACCCAAAATGACCCAAAATGGGCCAAAATGACCCAGAAAACCAAAAGAACGAGCCAAAATAACCCAGAACGACCCAGAATGACCCAAAAAGACCCCAATTATCTTCATTAGATCTGATCCCACGAAAAACAGCTTGACTCAGCAGCAGCAAACAGCTTGACTTGGCAGAGCAGTTGCATATTGTCATGTAAAAAAATGCTACCAGATGATTAAAATTATGAAATTATTATTATGAAACTATTAGAGTCTGCAGGAGTAGAACAATAGGTGGGGTGAAAATTTGTCATTTTTATTGCTAAAGATGGTAGATCATTAACTGTTCAGTCAGCATTTAATTCTTCGAGGCAGGTGGATCTGACAGAGGCAGGTTCAGAATAAACAAATGCTGGAGAAGAAAAATGTCAAAAATTGGTCTGAAATTGGCATTATGCATTTAGCTTGCTTTTTACAGTTATTGATGCATCAATACGACACTGCCAACGAACAGTGTTGCATTAAATCCAATTCAGGCCTCTGTTCACGATTTATTGGTTCATTGGGCGGTCCCTCTGGCTCTGTTTGGGTCATTTTTAGCGTGTTTTGGGTTGTTCTGGATCATTTTAGCTCGTGTTTGGGTCGTTCTGGGTCATTCTAGCTCGTTTTTGGGTTGTTCTGTGTCATTTTGGTTCGTTTTGGATCATTTTGTCTCGTTTTGGATCATTTTGGCTCGTTTTGGCTGATTCAATAGTTTAGTAACACCGATTTCATTTGCTTCTTTTCAAAGCCTCAAAGTGAGTAAATTGGCTGCAAACTAAACATTCGTATTGAATTTTGCTTTAGAATTCGAAATATACAAAAGTTTACAATATGAAAACCCAGAAGATGTATTTCATAAAAGAATTATTAAATTGACTTATTTAGCTTATCTGTAATGTAATTCTGGCCATAAGCTCAATTGAACTTTGTTTTAGCGTTCAGAGAAAGGTTGATGCACCTAGAAACAATGATGATACATCTGCCTCAAGGAGAATTGATTACGAGACGTAAGATATCCATAACTTAGTTTTTGGTTGACAGCTTCCATGACTTGCTTCCTACAGCTTAGACCATAAGTAGTGTCACTGGCCAACAGTTTCAGTAATCCCTCTGCACATTGACAATGTCATTAGGTATACTTATTTAGTGAGCCAATTGTTCGCTCAGACCACAGTTAATGCTCAGACTACGACTCGTTTAATCTTTCGCAGTTTTTGTAACGATACCAAGAAGGGAAATAAATTCTTGACATAAATTTGTACTGGTTTGTGACCAGGGACAAAATTTTCTTATCCGGCTCAGGAATTTTTCTCTCCAAAGGATACCCGACTATAAAAAAGAGTCGGCGAAAATTATACCACAAAACATGAAAATTAGAGAGAGCATTTACCCGATCTAATAAAATATCCCCTTTTGACATGTTTTGACAGCAACCTCCATAGGAAAGTTGCCTTCTTTCAATACCCTGAAAAAGGCACACCCAGCGGACAAATGTACCAAGTAGCGCCCCCTCCCCCCCCCCCCCCCCCCCCCCCGTCGGGAACGATGCTTAGGCCTATACAAACTGATCTATTAAGTGTTGAAATGAAGATGATAACATCTTCCCCAAAACATTTTGCTGCAAAACTGTTGCACGATTAAAAGCTTGCCACAGCATTGCTAAAAGGCATTCATTTGAATTCTTCTTGGTGTTTGAAGGGTTTGGAATTTTAATGCAATCACATGAAAAATATTGCTTATATCCTCCAATTATTGCTTTTAGTTATTCAAACATTTTCTTTAGTCTAGCTACAAAAAGTGCATCTGCTTCTGGAATGTGTTCCACTCCAGGTCAATCAACGACGAAAAGAGCAAACAGGTGCATAAATTCTCAAATTCTTTATAAATTGTTCTCTTTCCTTTTGATACTTTCGTATTTCGTAGCTGTTTAGTTCTAAACCAAGCCTTCAACAAGATTGTTGCTTTTTATTTAAAAAGAGACCCTTTCAATCGACCAAAGAAAACTATTGAATCTATGATTTGCAAAATTGAGATCTGCTTTGACTAATTTCAGACGAAACTATTTAGCAAATATCCCTATTAATAATTGCAACCCACAACTTTTGTATTGGAAAGTAAACTAAAACAGACATGTTTGAACAAAACTTATGACTAGCCGGTAAATACAGCAAAGCTCCGGCTCCGAAAATATTCCCGACAATATTATCGTTGAGACCAACCTTCGTATTTCTGTCTTTCGGAGAAGATAAGCGGCATACAACATTTGTTTGAGCATGCGCATGCGCTGCGACCTTCAGGGATCTCAAAGTGCATAAAAAACAGTACGTCATAGTGTCCAGTGTACTTGATGTACAGCATCACAAGCATGCGCAAAAGAGAAAACAGGGACTTCGCCAAATTCATTTGAATTGTTTAGGGCCTTTACTTGATGACGTAAATTGGTACAGCTAAGAATATTGTTGCAAAAATCAAGGTTTATGTTGATTATAAAATTCGGCAATTTTATCCAAAACAAATGTCTAACATAATGAGTAACTGTATAACTGTATACATTTCTTTTTCATTCTGTCTGCCTTCCTTCCAGCCAATAGTAAATCGAGTCCAAATCATTATGGACAACCTGTGGTTCCAACTTTGAAGATGGTCAAAGATCAATCTATTTCTGTGCACATAAACAATTAGACAGCATTCTTTGAATGTCTACGTTTGAAATAAGAGACAACTTCCGCATAGGTCGAAAACAATAATAGATAGTGAAGCAATTCAATTGAATGGTAGAATTACATTTGCAAATTGAAAGCATGTTATTCTTAATCCATTATTTCATCAAAATTATTTATTGCCATGTTCTTTCAAAAATATTCTTAGCAGTACAAATTTACGTCATCAAGTAAAGGCCCTAAACAATTCAAATGAATTTGGCGAAGTCCCTGTTTTCTCTTTTGCGCATGCTTGTGATGCTGTACATCAAGTACACTGTACACTATGACGTACTGTTTTTTTATGGACTTTGAGATCCCTGAAGGTCGCAGCGCATGCTCAAACAAATGTCGTATGCCGCTATATCTTCTCCGAAAGACAGAAATACGAAGGTTGGTCTCAACGATAATATTGTCGGGAATATTTTCGGAGCCGGAGCTTTGCTGTATTTACCGGCTAGTAACTTATGGATGGTACACTAATCCTTTCTTTAGAAACATCTCATAAGAAACGGTAGGCTAAGTTTTTCGAAACTTAAGAAAGTACATTATCAGAATAAAGAAAGCTAAGAAACTTTTGTAACTTTCACTCAAAAATATTATGACATTGTACAATGACACTGTACAGTAATAACCATTGCATTGACATTTTTTGAGTGTGAATTTTTTTGGCACTTGCTTTGAGATCTTACTTTGTTATTTGGGAGCCCTTTCAACATAACTAAATTAACTCTACACTTCCGACATGAGCGCAAAATAATTAGTGCAATACTTTAGTTGGACTGATGGCCATTGATCCAAAATGCAGACCGTAAAGACTGCAGCATGTTTCGAAATAATTAAATGCCATATCAAGAGTCTACTGTTCAGGTCACACAATCTACCTTTGCGTTACTTCTTTTGCATTCTTTTTCTTAAATGATGTTGATGCTTCTTTTGATGGAATTCCCTACTTCTAAACTCGCCTTTCTTTTTAAGTAGTAATTGCATCAGATGAGCACTCGTATATGATAAATATTACTGCTTAGAAAATATTATCTAGAAATAGTATGACTTCTAGGCGTAAGGCAATATCTTTCCTCGATACCTAAAAGGTTGTAACTACTGCATTACCTATTACACATGCAGCAACAGTATTTGAAAGCAAGCATTTTCATTTCAGCTACAATATTTCACCATTGCCAACCGCAGATTCATTGTTGGATGCAACTGAACTCAACAGGTAATAAACGTATGAGACTCTTAACTTCAAGAGAATTTCATGCCTCCTTTTGCATGGCATAATTGCCATCCCAAAAAATCAAATGGTTTGGTTTCTTTCACCCTCACTATCAGGAAGACTAAACTAATTGATGTTACATGGCTAACTGCAAAATTATTCCTAATACACTTTATCGGAAAATTTGTACAAATTAGGATTTTCAATGATTTCAAGTTTTGCCACATTTTACCTTTTCCTTACATGATTTTGACATTCTGGATCACTGTGCAAAAGAGAGTTTTCACCATTTGTGACTGTTTTTCTCAATTCTCTCTTAATATTTCTCCTTTAGTTGTCTCAATTTGAGTGACGCAATGCCACCCTCCAAGACCGATATTGACGGTCAGTTTGCGCAACTAAACAGGTAAGGTTTAGCTTATATCGTTTTTTCTGTACGATTCAAGGAACGTTATCTTTACGTTTACGTTATCCACTAAAGCTCATTTCATCTAATATCTTAGAAAAGTTATCCGTACTGTCATGAATGGTCAAGTGATGTAGAATTGTTTGATAAATGCAACTCTCTATCTGTTGTTCCCAAATGCAGCTTGTTTGACCATAGTTAATGGTTTGACAATCTAGAGCATTTCAAATCCCAAAACTATCAACGCCTTAGGCATCGTTTTCCTTAAACTGTAGGGGAGATCGTCATGTTCATTCAAGATCAGTAGCTGGATCAAATGGTAAAAACAGAAAAACCAAAGAAAGACGAAGAAAGAATAAAAGAAAATTAAAAGGGATCCTGGCTCTAGCAGAGAAAGATGTAACTATTGATAAGCTAAAGAATGAGTTAGATGTAACCAAGAAGATCAGAAATCAATCAAATTATAATAAACGTGGCATTGCAGCAAAACGAGCATTTACCCCAGCACTTACGTCAGTGATAATGACCCCTAAACAAATTCCACAAGGCACTTCATTAAAACAAGGAGGCAATGTATTGAGCTCTCGAGATTGTATCATTGCCTCCCTTTCTGGAATTCCTGTATTTACTGCGGATGATCTAGCAATAGATGGTAATGAAATTGGACAAGGTCGATTTGGCTCAGTCAAGCTTGCAATGATAAACAAGCTAAACTTGAAAGTTGCAATGAAGGTGATTGATACAACGAAAAGCACGACAAAGAATGTTCTTGCAGAAGCTATTGTATATATGTCATTAAGTGGACATAACAGTTTTCCATATTGCTTTGGAATGCTTAATGATAATGCAATTCTACTAGAATACCTTGGAACAGTAAAGGGTACTGAAGCAAAAACTTACCCGACACTCGCACAGCTTCTTAGAAAGGGAGTTAATGTTGAATGCTTGAAAGGAATTTTCAATTCTGTCTTCAAAGCTATTTCTTTTATGCATTCAAAGAAGATATTGCACAATGATATAAAATCTGACAATATTGTAGTGGCTGAGTCAGTAAAGATAATCGATGTTGGAAAAGCCACGATGACCATGAATCCTGTTACCTACAATATCATTCCCGGAACAAAGAATAACACAATTTACAATAAAAGACATAGGCACCTTGCACATGAATTAAGGAATATTCCTGGTAGCAAACAAAGCTTTGCCACTGATACCTACTCTATCGGATTCATGCTCAAGCATGCTGCAGCTGTTATAAAGTTTTCTCCACTGATTGAACTAGGCAGAATGATGAAACGTCAAGATCCAGTCTCACGAGTGACAATAAACAATGCATTGGATAAGATTCAAATGATTTAAAGACAACTATAATATCGATGCCATCCTTGTTAGGCTTAAAGAATCATACATTTAGCATCGGATTCAAATCATTTGCCCTTGGAGTATTTGTTGATATTGGTGCATTAAAAGTTGAAATATCAACCTTGAAAGCTCAAATTTGCCTACTTGTCCAAACAAGAGCGTTGGCCATTTGGCAAAAGCAAATTTCTGAAGCACATCCAAATCTAAAACTATATTTAAAAAAGAAAAAACAATATATAACTTCCATTAAACAGAACATAATTCAAGGCCCCCGACGAGATCAAGAAAGTGGGGGGGGCCAAACTTGATACAAAAATATTACCACAATACAACGTGATGAGCTGCCTTTCAGAACGGCATGATTTGCAAAAAAGTGGGGGGCCATGGCCCCCCGGCCCCCCGTCGTCGGAGGCCCTGTAATTTGATGTAAGTTTTATTAAGATTCTATCAATGATACTATTAATTTATTTTCTGCACTTCAAGAATTCTTTTGGCCAAAATTCTCAAGCTCTGGTTTGGAGGATGCAAATTTGAGCTTTCAACATTGATATTTCAACAATTAAAGCCCCTGGGGATCCACATGACTTGTGGATGGACGGGGGTATGTCGTCCGATTTTCAGAGAGGTGCCCTCTTCTAGTTACCAAAACTTGCCTTGCCCACTTATATGATGAAATTTGGCGGGAAACTACCCATTCTTAACTATTTTCTTTAAGAATTTCAGCCAAAACCCACTCATGTTTAAGGAGAATCTGCCGAAAGGCGACCCTTGTTTAGAGAATTTTGGGCCCAAAAACCACCCATATGGGCGGTACATAACCGTACTCTGACCATGTTATGTACTTTAATCTCAAATTATTTATCAATGTTACCTTGGAATAAGAAAAATAGAAATGTACCGGGTGAACCAGAAAAAAGTTCCCACTTTAGAAAATTCATAGCATAAAGAGTACAGGATGGATTTGAATTAATCAATATTTGCTTGACAGCAAAAAGATCGAAGCATTTTTGTGATTTCTCACGCCTTCTTACGAGCACTGGAAAAATTGGTAAATTCAAGTTTACAAAAACTTGATAGTTGCAAAATGAGGGGAAAGGCCTAAAATACTTGATCAAATCACAAAGGACTCCTCGCTCAAAACAACAGAGAAAATACAATTTTGAATGGGTGAGAGCTATCGTATGCACATTTATTGCCATGGGATTGGAAATCTTTAGCATAGGTTTAGTATAGAACCTATGTCTTATAACTCTTGAGAGAAGTGAAACGCTCGTGAGTATTGTCCTGTGTGAGGAGAGTCCTAACGATTTGATTGTTTTAGGCCCTTTTTCAGTAATTTTGCAACCACGAAATTTTTGTAAAGTTGAATATACCTATATTTGCAATGCTCATAGCAAAACAAGAAAAATAGAAAAATACTTTGATCTTTTGGCTTTTAACTAGAATTTGAATCATTCACATCCATGAAGTACCTGTTGTGCTACTAATTTTTGAAAGTGGGAACTTTTTCTGGCTCACCCGGTAGATCTGAGACATTGGGAAACTTGAGAAAATTTAACAGATTGCTCGAACAACAATGAACTTTGACACGGTTAGTTGATTAATTTTTGCTTCTTTGTCTTTTGATTCATAATGTTCTTGTAACTGTGGTACCTAAGACTTATGTAAAAGAGCTCAAAGCACTGAATCAATTCAAAACTTTGCCTCGTTCACTGCAATTCTTCTTCATCAAAGAAAGTTTATCTGTGCAAAACAAGTCATTTCGAGACTACTGCTGTACAAATTCTCAAGTCTTGGGGGGATTGAAATATACTTGCATATTACTGAAATGACAAGATTTTTGATGACTTGATCCAGTATTTAAGATCCAATTTCGCGCCTATCAAAGTAAAGATACCAGGGTACCAACGAGAGCCAAAAGGATATAACATTAAAAAACTAAAGAAAATGATAAGAGTACGATCGAAAGAATGCCATTTAGGCATCTTTTTCCAATTTTTTTCAGTTTTAATCTCCCCTAAATTTTGAACGGCATTGGTAGAGATTGTCAAGCTATTTACAAGCCAGCATTAAAACGCTGATTATCACTATATCACGATGATGACCATGATCATTATCATTATTATTGTTGATGAGTTCTAGCCTACCTATGTTTCTGGTGTTTACATATATTGAGAGAAATTTCTCAAATACTCCCCGTTTGTTTGGCTTTCAGCGAAAGTGCGACGATATTATGCTTTTAAAAAGCCATTGCCATCCAAGGTTCCTTGCAGGCACGCTACAATTGCAAGCTTTTTTAAAAATAAATTGGCACGAGTGAAAAAGATGGGTCCACACTGCATTAT
Source organism: Aurelia coerulea (assembly GCA_039566865.1). Lineage (NCBI taxonomy): Eukaryota > Metazoa > Cnidaria > Scyphozoa > Semaeostomeae > Ulmaridae > Aurelia > Aurelia coerulea. The sequence continues at coordinate 11,390,717 of CM076951.1, read as the reverse complement.
TCAAACTGCACTTAATTCATCTGTTAGTTGAATTACTCAATGTCGATCCATCTTTTTCACTTAGGCCAAATTTGATTTTCAGACAGCCTAAAGTTTAAGCCTGTCCGCAAAGGACCCTGGGTGACAATAGCTCTGTAAGGAAACGATAAACGTACCATATCTATTGCAGTTCTTTTCAGTGCACTCATAGCTCCATTTCTATCGCTAGAAACATCAAGAACATGAAAGATGACATTGGCATTAAAATCACGACGATTGAAGAAAACCAAAGAAGATCATCAGAAAACATCATATCTTGTCTTCAGAAGATTGATGCACGTTTGAGTGACCTTGAATCAAAATTTAAAGAAAAGACACAGCAAAAAGAGCACGTTCCAAAAGAACTATCAGTAAGAATGCCTTTCGGAGTTTAAATTCATCTCATCCCATGTACTGATGCCTTACATTCATGAGAACCTTGAGGTCGTCTCGGGGGTTTTAGTGAACAGGAGGAACTTGGCATTTTAAAGCTGGAGTTCACATTCGTGAAAATTATATGAGAACGAGCTTGTGGAAAGTCAGATTTTTAGGGAACAATTTGGTAAATTTTCTGAATCTTCTCATAGGAAACAGAAAGAGGAATGGAGTGAAGTGTGACTTTAACCTCCCCTTGCGAGGATCTCATCCTCCTGAATGACAGTCCTTTACAATTTTAGCAGTCCTCTTAGACCCTTTTATTAATTTCATTCTGCAAACAAAGACAGCAAATCTCAAGCTACACTCAGATTAGAGTCTGCTAAATCGCGTGCCCCACGTGCCCTACGTGCCCTCGTGCCTTCCATGTTGGTGTGCCCTCGTGCCCGCGTGCCCAAATTCTTGGCGTGCCCTGGTGCCTTCCATGTTGGTGTGCCCTCCATGTTGGTGTGCCCTCGTGCCCTCGTGCCCATATTTTTGGCGTGCCCTCGTGTCATCGATGTTGGTGTGCCCTCGTGCCCTCGTGCCTGCGTGTCCAAATTGTTGGCGTGCCCTGGTGCCTTCCATGTTGGTGTGCCCTCGTGCCCTCGTGTCCATATTTTTGGCGTGCCCTCGTGCCATCGATGTTGGTGTGCCCTCGTGCTCTTGTGCCTTTATTTTTGGCGTGCCCTCGTGCCAGCGTGCCTCAATTTCTGGCGTGCCCTCGCGCCTTTGAATTTCAAGTGATTCTGATAGTAGAACCAAGGCATTTAAAGTCTTAGTTTTGAAGCATGAATAAAGAAAATATGGGCCATTTTTTAACAACAAACGCAAGTAATGGTATCTATAAATAGGGTAAGACGGGGTAAAATGAACTTTTTGGAGGTTTTTCAAGGACATCCTAAAGATATTGTAGCAAACTTTTTAACGTTGTTTTGACATTATGTCTTTGGGTCAGTTTATCCAACAAAAATATATTTCAAATCTTTTTCCATTGTCTCACAAAAGAGCTTTCTTTGGCGACCGCTCTGCCTAGTTCACTTTACCCCAGGCTGGGGTAAAGTGAACTACCTAGCAATTGTTCGATAAAACCAAACTAATGCTGGTAATACCCGAAAACATGATTTATTTCGCAACTCTGAGGAGTTCTTCGCATGCCAAGACGAAACAAACCAAAAAATTTCACAAGAGCGATATTTAAAAAAGATTAAATAGTGACCTATGTTGAGAACGATCTTTGCAGATCGAATATTACCAAAAAACTAACGTTAAAGTCATTAATTCGAGTTAAATTGCGGAACCTGAATACAAGTCGCTAAACAATAATGGGAATATACTTGGAAAATACTACACTGTATTGCAGATAAATACCCCCCCCCCCCCCTCTAGAACAACTATTTTCAAGGTAGTTCAGTTTGCCCTGAACGGCCCTGAACCTCCGCCCAGAAATAAAATAAAAAATAGTTATAAATCTAATCAATAATGAAATAGAAAATTATCAATATCCTAATTAGACAGTGATGTCCATTTATCCCTTCCATGTCGATAGTTGCTTCATCTAATCCTATCAAAATCCTTGGATCTGTCACCGTATTTATAATGAAGGCCAAATTTGGCTATCAAACCATCAAGTTTTCGGAGATTTTGCTGGCAGCTGGTATCAGAATATTTTCAAAGAAGATATAAAGATATATAGATGATATTAAGACTGCGTTCACACGATGCTGGCACATTTTGAAAACGGTGAAAAATGTAACGGATAGGCCGAAAACGGCACATTTTTTGCCGGCTGATTTTGAAAACGGTAGCTTTTGAGAACGTAACTTTTCGAAAACTGTATCGTGTGAACGCTAGCTCAAAGTTTGCTACCGTCATGTCTTTCACCGTTTTCAAAATGTGCCGGTATCGTGTGAACACAGTCTAAAAAGGGCCTTCTTTATCTGACTTCATGTTCACATGAGAAAATCAAAATTGTGGGTAGTTAGCTTTACCCCCCGGTCGAAGCAAGATATCAACTGAACTGAAAGGTAGATCTTTAAGAATATTAAGAATAATATGTCAGTAGATCTTTAAGAATATTATGGTAGCTGGCATTTGCAACAACAGAAAGAACTATTTTGCAATTTTTTTTATTTCCTTTGAGCACATAAAGCATTGGGTATGAATCATAAATCATGTTCTATGATAAGTCATGTTCTGTCATGCTCTGTCTGTCTGAGCAGTCCATGTTGCCCCATAGTGCACTAGCTATAGTGTTTTGTTTTTGCCTACTACAAATACAAAGGCCTAATTTTTTATGTAAAAGAAATCTATGTAGTACACAGGCACGCAGGCATGAGGGCTCTAGGGCACATCACGAGGGCACACCAACGTCGATGGCACGCCGAAAAAATTGGGCACGCAGGCACGATGGCACGAGGGCACACCAAAATCGATGGCACGAGGGCACGCCAACAATTTGGGCACGCGGGCACGAGGGCACACCAACATGGAAGGCACCAAGGCACGCCAAAAATTTGGGCACGCAGGCACGAGGGCACACCAACATGGAAGGCACCAGGGCACGCCAACAATTTGGGCACGCGGGCACGAGAGCACACCAACATCGATGGCACGAGGGCACGCCAAAGATATAGGCACGAGGGCACGACAACATGGAAGGCACGAGGGCACGCCAACAATTTGGGCACGAGGGCACGAGGTGATTAAAGGGCACGCAGGGCACGCGATTTAGCAGACTCCTCAGATTATTTCTTTTAATATCTCTTTCATGATGGACGGTTCTCAAGGTTCTTCTTTTTGCTTGCAGAGAGCGATAAAAGCATTGTACAATGTAATGCCGGCAGATGAGCAATGGGATCTTGATGAGCAGTAAGTTTCATTCATACTGGTTTATGATTAATTCCATCTTATCGTGAAATTGTGTTTCATTAGATGATTTTTAAAGAGAACTGGGCGACATCCATTGATAACTGGAGTGACCTGTAAAGATACAAAGAAACCATGCATACACTCCAGCGTTTAGTTGTGCTACTCTTTATTCATAGCTAGCCGTTGTTGAACATAGACTTCTTCGACATCAGTGGCCAGGCACTGCTTCAGAATAACTTGATAACGAGTCATTGACTCATTGTTGCTTATTGTAACCTTCAGTGGCTATTGCTGCTAGCTAAGTTTAATGAATGTTGAGTAGCTTGTATAGTTATTGGTCTGTGATTGAAGCTTCTTTCAAGGAAATGGTGAAATGTTTAAACAATGGTGAAATGTTGTTTGCTAACATATAATCAACATCCATAAGGATCAGCTATAATATGAACTACTGGCAGAGTCACAAAAAGGTTTCAAGTTTTGAAAAACTCACCAGATTTGGTTTTCCTATCAATCTATAAGAATTTCTTCCTCTTCAACAATGTCAAAGGCCCATTTATCATTAGAAATGATGAAAATTCTATTCTGAAATATGCAACTTTTCGAAACGATACCTTACAAAAACCTCGTAAGCTCAATCTATAAGAATTTCTTCCTCTTCAACAATGTCAAAGGCCCATTTATCATTAGAAATGATGAAAATTCTATTCTGAAATATGCAACTTTTCGAAACGATACCTTACAAAAACCTCGTAAGCTCAAAATTAAGTTCTTTGAGAAGAAATTGCGATATTGGCTGATGCTCAAACAATTCCAGTTTGAAATTAATTCTGTAATATTTTTCAACAGCTTCACAAACTATGAAAATGCAAAAGTAACCTCACAATTCACCAACGACGTACACAATCATAGTAAAGAGAAGTTCAGCCGAGATTTGATCCGAAGTAAGTCTTTATCTTAAATTAAACTCATGAAGTTATTTGCCGCGATCTTTCGATTTTTGATGATGACATTTCAGAATACTACTGCCCCAGGGGGGTACTCTGGTTTATTCAGGATAGGGGTGCTCACGTTACTTTTTTGGGTCTAAAATTTGGGCAAGGATTATTTTTTGGGTCAACCATTTGTACAAATATTCTTTTGGGTTCCTGAAATTCTGGCTTACTTGTTTGGGTCTCAAATGTGAAAAAAAGGAAAAAGATTGGGAAAACGATAGGAAAAATCGTTTTTTGGATCTATTTTCACGGTAGAAAATATTTTTTTGGGTTGATGCATTGTACCTCAGCCTGAGCACCCCTATCCTGAATATAACGGAGTACCCCCCCCCCCCTGGGACTACTGCTTCTAAAACGTTCACCTCTCCAAGGAAGCCGGGAGTTTCGTTGCCTGAAAACCCACATGGAATTTAGTTTGCCATCGGCCTATGAGTTTGCGTCCATTGGGAGGGGGGAGTCTAGGTGAATTGCACCTCTAATTCAAGCCTTTGAAATTAAATTATACTTTACATTGCTTGCATTATGTTATCAAGATTTTACACTGGAACCATCCTGATGTATTTTGCATTGTTTTCATAGCTGCATGTCACACATACTTTGCAAATCTGCGCAGAGAGCATGTGTCAAAGATCAACAACCCAGAGAAGCATTCAGAGACTGTGTCTATGAAAAAGGTAAAGTTAAAGACAAAGAGTAAGTGATTGGTATCTTTCTTAAATCGTAAAAAGGAAGGGAATTTCCTCAATCACATAGCTAAAGAAGACTAATATATAAGACTCGCAAAACTTCCTTGTAACTGTACCTACCAAATACAGGAAGGGGTACAATGTCGTGGTTATTGCTTAGGGAAATCAGTTGCAAAGCTGATATCAAATATTCATCAATTCTGCTTTTATTGGACAACTGCAGCAACTTCGCAACCTCGCCCCCAGGGCCTTTTCGTCTCCGTCCCAACATGACAAAATATGACAAAAGAAGCTGGCGACGAAGTTGGTAGCTTCGCTGATCAAATGATTTTGCAAAGTTCTTGATGTGTCTAACACCACACAATGATTCAACTTCTTGCAAGATATTTTAACTTGCTCAAAACATCAAACGGATGAAATCAGAGCTGAAAAATTATCAATGTTGCCTAGGAGAAAGTGGGGCATTATCTATGGCATTATTTAATTTTATTTTGAAGCTATTATTTACAGTGAATACTTTGGATTCATTGTACACTGGAAAGTATTCCAAGCGTTCGTTAATCTCCCTTAATTTTCTTCTTCAGCTTTTTGAAGCAAGGAGTAAACATGTGCTTCCTGCAGAAGTGTCCCTTTGGAGCGATGTGACACAAGAACTGATGTCAGATGAAGAAGATAATGGGGACATCCTGAAGGTGAAAACTCCTCACTGGCGCTGCGAAGAACTGAACCAGCTGATCAAGAGCCTCGACGAGAGGAGTAGGTCCAAGGTACAAGCTTCGGGAAGACAAGCATTGAAGAAAGGGAGAGTGGAGGCTGAATCTCCGATGAAGAGACTTCCGTCGAAAAAATTAAAACAAGACTTTATTCGCTTTAATGATGATGATAATGATGATGGTGATGTTGAGCAGTAAGATAGGACTGTGATTTCATTTCTCCATTTTTCACATGTGAGGAGCAAGTTTTCCTATAATAGCAACAATATAGTAATAATGGTCACAATTGTAATGATTATGATACAGATATTTTTAAAGCTGGATATAAAGAGCATAAGTTTACCCCAGACTAATTCCAAGCAACTAGATACATTTGTGATTGAATCCCAAAAACTTGCGTGTGCGTGAATACGTCGTGTATTCACCAATTTTGATACAAAAATCTATCTGTGATAAGAAAACCTTTTTGTGATAACAGCATCGGGTTTTCAACATCCATGAAACAAATGAAATATGGCAAATATACTTAGTTAAACATATTTGTAGCTAACTTGCAGAAGTTATATTATTCCGGGTGAGTAAAGCGAGGCGTTTGCAAGGCGTTTGAATAGATACTACTACCTAAATATCAAAGCAATATATCTTTAGCCGATATGTTCAATGGGATTTAGAAAACTGACACAGCTTTGATCAGCTATTTTTTCCACTGCTATGAAAGATTTTCCACAGGAAGGCCGTTTCAGAACCGGCAACAGAATGAAGGCAACTCAAATGTCTTCGGTTTTCCTTCCTAACAAAAATGACATTTTACGGGTGTTAGCACATGTTATCCTCCTGGGAGAATAAAAGGCGCTAATGCAGTTTCGCACACCCTCTTCAGACCGTGTCTATACTGTTTGTACTTATAACTTTGTCGTTGTATGTCTGTTACATATGTATTGTATATCAATCGATAGCCCAGAACATGGGGATTAATTTGATATATAATTAATAATTACTCACCTTCAATTCCATCTTTTATTAGCCAAAATACATCCATGACTAACCTCCAAATCTTCACTCCGTCCGCCATTATCAATCCGATCGAGTTATTCGGTCACGTGACCAGTAGCCTCGACTTCAAACTCAAAGAAAGGGGTCCTCATGGATCGTTTACTCCTCGGAGAACTAAGAGCCGGGAGTTAGACCCTCGAGCTGTCGGTGAGAGAGCTGCCGGTGAGAGAGCTAAAAATTTACGTCTCGATTTTAGACCAGGGAGCTACACCCTCGAGCTGGCAGTCAGAGAGCTGCCGGTGAGAGAGCTAAAAATTTATACTTCGATTTTAGACCCGAGAGTTAGACCATCGAGCTGCCGGTCATCGAGCTGTCGCTCAGAGAGGTAAAAATTTATACTTCGATTTTAGACAAGGGAAATAGACCCTCGAACTGTCGGTCAGAGACCTAAAAATTTATACTTCGATTTTAGACCAGGGAGCTAGACCCCAGAGCTGTCCGTCCTCGAGCTGCCGGTGAGAGAGCTAAAAATTTATACTTCGATTTTAGACCCGAGAGTTAGACCATCGAGCTGCCGGTCATCGAGCTGTCGCTCAGAGAGGCAAACATTTATACTTCGATTTTAGACCAGGGAGCTAGGCCCTAGAGCTGTCCGTCCTCGAGCTGCCGGTGAGAGAGCTAAAAATTTACGTCTCAATTTTAGACAAGGGAAATAGACCCTCGAGCTGTCCGTCCTCGAGCTGCCCCTGAGAAAGCTAAAAATTTACGTCTCGATTTTAGACCAGGGAGCTACACCCTCGAGCTGGCAGTCAGAGAGCTGCCGGTGAGAGAGCTAAAAATTTACGTCTCGATTTTAGACAAGGGAAATAGACCCTCGAACTGTCGGTCAGAGACCTAAAAATTTATACTTCGATTTTAGACCAGGGAGCTAGACCCCAGAGCTGTCCGTCCTCGAGCTGCCGGATCGAGACGTAAATTTTTAGCTTTCTCACGGGCAGCTCGAGGACGGACAGCTCGAGGGGCTATTTCCCTTGTCTAAAATCGAGACGTAAATTTTTAGCTTTCTCACGGGCAGCTCGAGGACGGACAGCTCGAGGGTCTAACTCTCGGGTCTAAAATCGAAGTATAAATTTTTAGCCCTCTCACCGGCAGCTCGAGGACTGACAGCCCAAGGGTCTATTTCCCTTGTCTAAAATCGAGACGTAAATTTTTTGCTCTCTCACCGGCAGCTCGATGACAGACAGCTCGAGGGTCTATTTCCCTTGTCTAAAATCGAGACGTAAATTTTTAGCTTTCTCAGGGGCAGCTCGAGGACGGACAGCTCTAGGGTCTAGCTCCCTGGTCTAAAATCGAAGTATAAATTTTTAGCTCTCTCAGCAGCAGCTCGAGGACGGACAGCTCGATGGTCTAACTCTCGGGTCTAAAATCGAAGTATAAATTTTTAGCTCTCTCACCGGCAGCTCGAGGACGGACAGCTCAAAGGTCTATTTCCCTTGTCTAAAATTGAGACGTAAATTTTTAGCTCTCTCATCGGCAGCTCGAGGACGGACAGCTCTAGGGCCTAGCTCCCTGGTCTAAAATCGAAGTATAAATTTTTACCTCTCTGAGCGACAGCTCGATGACCGGCAGCTCGATGGTCTAACTCTCGGGTCTAAAATCGAAGTATAAATTTTTAGCTCTCTCACCGGCAGCTCGAGGACGGACAGCTCTGGGGTCTAGCTCCCTGGTCTAAAATCGAAGTATAAATTTTTAGGTCTCTGACCGACAGTTCGAGGGTCTATTTCCCTTGTCTAAAATCGAGACGTAAATTTTTAGCTCTCTCACCGGCAGCTCTCTGACTGCCAGCTCGAGGGTGTAGCTCCCTGGTCTAAAATCGAGACGTAAATTTTTAGCTTTCTCAGGGGCAGCTCGAGGACGGACAGCTCGAGGGTCTATTTCCCTTGTCTAAAATCGAGACGTAAATTTTTAGCTTTCTCAGGGGCAGCTCGAGGACGGACAGCTCTAGGGTCTAGCTCCCTGGTCTAAAATCGAAGTATAAATTTTTAGCTCTCTCAGCGGCAGCTCGAGGACGGACAGCTCGATGGTCTAACTCTCGGGTCTAAAATCGAAGTATAAATTTTTAGCTCTCTCACCGGCAGCTCGAGGACGGACAGCTCGAGGGTCTATTTCCCTTGTCTAAAATTGAGACGTAAATTTTTAGCTCTCTCACCGGCAGCTCGAGGACGGACAGCTCTAGGGCCTAGCTCCCTGGTCTAAAATCGAAGTATAAATTTTTACCTCTCTGAGCGACAGCTCGATGACCGGCAGCTCGATGGTCTAACTCTCGGGTCTAAAATCGAAGTATAAATTTTTAGCTCTCTCACCGGCAGCTCGAGGACGGACAGCTCTGGGGTCTAGCTCCCTGGTCTAAAATCGAAGTATAAATTTTTAGGTCTCTGACCGACAGTTCGAGGGTCTATTTCCCTTGTCTAAAATCGAGACGTAAATTTTTAGCTCTCTCACCGGCAGCTCTCTGACTGCCAGCTCGAGGGTGTAGCTCCCTGGTCTAAAATCGAGACGTAAATGAAGGTGAGTAATTATTAATTATATATCAAATTAATCCCCATGTTCTGGGCTATCGATTGATATACAATACATATGTAACAGACATACAACGACAAAGTTATAAGTACAAACAGTATAGACACGGTCTGAAGAGGGTGTGCGAAACTGCATTAGCGCCGAATAAAATCTCAATAACTAAGTTTCTTATACTATGGGCAAGACTTTTTCATCCTCCAGATAGGAAAACACGTGCTAAGCATAGGGCAAGTCATTTCAGTGGGGCAGAACTCGAAGGGGAATTTGGTCGCAATTTTGGACCGCAATGAAAATATTTTGAGGGGGGCCTTCTTGGAGAATCACTCCCTTTTTGGAAAAAGTAGTTAATCGTTAGCCTTTTTTGCATGAGCCATAATTTTTTGCTCGAACTCCAAATGCCGCTCGAATGTTTTTCTGAGCATGCGCAAATCAAAAAATTCTGTGCGCTCGAATTCTGTGCATGCCCAGAAAAGAAGCTAAGGAGGAATTTTGAGTTCGAGCTAAAAAATTCCGCCTCGTGGAAAACAGGCTTTAGGCAGTAACATTCCTGAAGCTGACTTTGCATTTCGGCTTTCAACAAGATAACAAAAAGTACTATTGCTGTTGTATTCAGGGAACATTAGCCTTTCAAAAACCGTTCGTTTTCTAACTCGACGGGTCGGGTACAGTACATATAAAATGTCTCCAAGAGATAATCGTGTCTTTAATGTTACTGTGACGTTGCGTCGTGCTTACTGGCTGGGTTTTACTTTCTTTAGGATATAGCTTTATTGGCATCACAGAATCAAAAGAAAACATCGAAGCATGCAGTTTCACAGATCAGTTTCTCCACTGGCCCAGTATAAGAAATTTAATCAACAATTTTGTCTTCACATACATTACAAAGATTATAAATCCTTTAGGCAATGCTTTAAGGTCTAATATGCATTGAAACTCCTGTAATATTTTTGGCTTCTCTCACGCAAAACGAGCCCTGCAACCACTGATCGATAGCTTTACGCTACTATGCTTTAAACCGTTGGCTCTATTCTGATATAATTCATCTATGCGACATAGAAAAAGTTGTATAAAATATATTGAAAGGCTAAAAAGGAGTGACTTAAAATGTCTTTTGTAGCTAAATAACTGACAAACATTGCCATCCTTTTTATGTGATCTTTATAGAAATCACAAAGAGGCAAAATCATTATCATTGCTAACTTTTCATTTCGATGAAAATAGCAAAATAATGATGATGCAGGCTTGCTCGCTATGATGATGCAGGCTAGTACTTAATTTTGCATTACAGTTGTTTAAGTTCATTTTATGGTGCACCCTGTATATTGTAATCTCTGTCATATGAATTCAAATGTCGTCCACTATCTTATGATTCATGCGTATATTTATATATTTTCATGCCTTGACATTGCTTTTCAATTCGTCTCTGCTACATGCATGTTTGCAAAAACAATAATTAGGATGATATCATGGGAATGATAGGTTTTTTGGCTGGTGCATCGTTACTGCCATTTCAAGTATTTTTATTTTCCTTGGTCGGAGAAAGCGCTCGTAAAAGTAGAGAGCTATTCTTAATGGTAAACAATTGTAGTTAAATTGAGCGAAATGAAGAAGAAGATCATTTTCCTTTTCTAGAACTCTAATAGAGATATTGCGCAGAGAAAAATACGTCACAGAATGCTGGCTACTGCTACGCTATAAACACGTACAATGGAAACTACTGTGAAATTGCAAACAAGATTATGCATTTAACCTTGCGAAATGCGTAATCTCCTAAAAAAAGTTCTCTAAACACGTGCGGTGTACAATAAAAAAATTTAAGATCTCACAACAGTTTCACGTTGAAACTTGCAATTTATCACGGGTTTCCTTCATTGGAAACGCCGAGTTTGTAACTTGATAAAACATCGGAAATGGAAACGTTCCTTTAACCATAATTTCTCAAGTTGAAAACTAATGCGTAAATCTCATGTTTCCTGTTTGTGTGATTTAGAGAAACTACAGGAAACTGGACCTTTAACAGCAGATTACGTCTTAAAAAACACGATGAAATTTGTGTATTTCTTGCCGTGGCTGTCATTTAATTTTGTGGCTCTTCAGGTTTGCTTTGCATCATCCATCACCCTGACCTAGATGTTTCTGGTCGAGTTTGAAAGGTGCCTAGGATTGAAACTAAGACTGATTGAAGGCAATCTTTTGCTGGAAATTGTGAAATAAGCTACAAATAAGCACTTCAATCAGTTCTTCATTTCGATTTTCCGCTGCTAGCTATAGCATCAGCTGATTTAATTTCTGCTTTCCAGCGATGTGATTATCACGTGATCAGTTGGCCTCATATTGAAGAGCCATGCATGACGATTCTGCACGCACATAAGAACAATTTCTGGTCTTTGCTCCTTGCGAGGCCTTTTGCTTCTGCATATACGTTTGCCTTCTTCTCTGCTTTTACCACCTCCTTCAGTGTTGAAATTACAGACTCAATGGTGTAGTAAATGGCTTTGATGCTGTCAGCTCTGCATGCCCATCTGGTGAATGACAATTTCTTCAAAACGTACTTTGTAGTTTCCTCTGCATCACTATCACTTGAGGCGTTTAACTGCTCTTGGAACTTGACGAAAATTGCATGGCGTTTGTTGCAGGTTTCAATAAATACATATAAATTCTGCAGTGTGCCAAAAAGAAATCCCTCACAATTCTGTTATTCCTCATTGAATCCACGATGACCAAATTGAGGACATGTGCATAGCAGTGGGTATATAATGCAGTAGGTGAGAGGTTTTGCATAAGAGCTTGCAGACCTGCATGGATGCCAGAAACATTGCTTGCTCCATCATAGCATTGGCCACGAAGCATTGATATTTCAATGCTGCATTCTTTAAGCTCTTCTGTTACGGTCTTCAAAAGCGTTTTTGCATCATTGAATCCTTGAAACGATTCAATGGAGTATGAGTATCAATGGCACTCTGATTTCTCATGCTTCGAGAACTTCTCAGTCTTTTTCCAGTTACTGAATCTATTAGTGATAAAAGCAGGATCTCCCTTTTGCAATATCTGAAAAGATCGTTAAAATGTTTAATCAAAAGCTATTCAAGCAATTGCTGGATTAAAGCCAAGTAACCATCAAGGGTCGTTTGCCATTTGAGTAGAGTTGAGTTCAGAAATGCAGAATATTCCTTCAAAAAAAATGTTAGCTACATAACCTTAGCCAATGCATTTCCATAATGACTGACAGGAACTTTTTCACTAGCTGTCACAGACGCCATCATGAATCCATTCATCATCAATTTTACGTTATTATGGATACTACAAACCCAAATAGAATGAGTGCCACTCTTGCGGCTAAAACACATTATATTGGCCTTACCATTGCACATTTTGAGAAGCTTATCTTCATTGATGGATGTTGTGATTTGAACGTTTGGTCAATTTCTTTAAGATTTCCGGGGGCGAATCCAGAGAATATCTTGACCAGAACCAATCTAAATGTGAGCAAAGCGAGCCGAAAATAACAGGGGGGGTCCGGGGGTACCCCACCAGAAAATTTGTTGTGACCACACCCTTCAGATTGGCTTAAAACATTATTTCAGGGAAATTTCCTTCGACCACGCCCTCCAGGTTTGCACACTAAATGTTGCAAAGTTATGATTCAAAACTAGATAACTTTATTGATTAGAGTTTGAGGTTATGTGATATTTTTTGGTCATGAATATGAATATTTCAAGTCTCCAAAATCATCAAAAAATTTCTTGCGATGCTTGAGGAATAATATATCATTTGAAATACTACGTCAAATCAAAGTGTACAGCATGACTTTTTACTAGCTTGATTAAAGTCATAAAATGACACTCATGTTATCATCCATACACAAACATGATCAACTCATATAAACATACATAGATCATACATAGATGGAAAGATCGTTAAACTTCCTCATCTTCAGGAAGTTGCATGCTTCATAGCCGCATCCGGCTGGGATGTCGTCTCTCGATTTGATCAATTATTGCATCTGTATTAATCTCAATGTCTTTATGTACATGCATTATTGCCAATGAATTCAAGCGACGCTGCGTCATCATGCTACAGAGTCACGTTTTGATTCATCTTAAAGTGGAGGCGCTTCTTTCTACCGTGCATGTTGTCATTGGTAGAGTACCAAGGATTTGAAGCATTGTGCCTATCACCGGGAAAACATCTGGGTCAGTAAGAAGCAGTGTTTTTGACACCGTATTTGGAAGCCTATCTCTGTCATATCGCGCCCAATGCTTTATCCAAATATCTACTTCTGCATGGATGGTTACAGCATTTGGGAGATCCTCCTCCTACGCAGCAAGGAAGTTCTGTAAATGTTCATTACATGCTTCAACATTGGTGTTTCTCTGTTCCATCGTAAGGGCCGGGATGATGCTAAAACCTTTTACTGCATCAATCTGCCTGAAGGAAAATCGATTTTTCAGCTCTACAAGCATATGAACAAGCATGGGAATTTTGATTGATCGCTTGTAATATTGTTGTGGCATTGAAGCTTGTGGATTGGCTCAATTCGGCTGCAAATTGCAGCACCTTGGCATTGATGGCTTTCCACATACACTCGCAGACATTTCTGCAGCAGCTGCAAACTAATTTTCATGGTATTCATCTGCATGTTGACGAACATCTTGAATGGTTTCGACCAATAAACCTATCATTTCGTATGCCTTTCCAATGTCTATTTCCTCGCAGTTGCTTGCCTGGTATATGCTTGCCTGGTATAGAATCATCTATGTGGCGGCGGAGGGGTGTGTTATGTTTAGCGCAAAGAAGAACAGTTTTCACAACAGGAGCAAGCTTCTGCCTATTGTGATTGATCGTTGCATTGATGCAGAGTCGAGAATCCTGACAACAGACCTCGTGTTTTCCATCATCGCAGTGAAATCTTGCATTGTAAGTAAGGCCGTCTTGTGAACCTCAGATTTAAGTCCATGCAGCTTTAATTTCGTTTTTGCTGAGGACCAATTTGTCAACGGGCTTTTCATCAGTTTGTCTAGCTTTGATGTGGTTGAACCAACGCTTCATCCAAAGAAAAAACATGGAATACAAAATGCGCAATCCAAATCATTTGATTGTGCCAGCCAAGGAAAATATTGCAACCACCCTCTGCTAAACCCTCGAGCTTTTCCACTAGTTTATCTTGCATGAAAGACAAACCGTGATCTGGCATCCAAATAGTTTGAATACATTTATATTTCTCATCACATTGCAAAGTTGAAATGGAATTAAAAAACAAACCAATGAAAAAAGAGTGTATTGGATTATCATGCTGGGTATTTTTGAGTCTTTCTGCACAACTCAGGCTATCCAAAAGACCTATTGCGTGAATCAGGCTTCAGGTATTTTGAATGTTACAAAGCAATGCCTTTCCTTTCGGAATTTAAACCTAATTTTCACAAGGCTAACACAAGGTTGATCTTAGTCTTGTGAAAACCATATCTGCAGTGTCATCAGGAGACTTTGCGGACCGCAGTCTAAAATTTAGAAGAACAACACAACATATGCAAAATGTATAACCCCCGTGAAAACTAGATACAGCACCCCTCCCAAGCAAAAATATTAGAAAGCGGCCAATGTGAACTTCATTATGAGGCTAATGTAGCCTGCGCGCAGACTCTACACTACAAAAGGAAAAGTAGAGTCTGCGCAACAAGCGCGAAAACATTGTACGAATGACTCAGCAGAAACTTGGCCTTGTTATTACATTTTCTGCGCTACTGCGCTTCGCGCTACCCAATGCTGCAACCGTGCGCTTCAGAAGTTCAATGTGAAGCGATGGCGAAGACCACGACATGTATTCTGTGCTTTGAAATTTTATTGCGAGAAAAGAATAAAGGAAATGATTTTAATCTAGTTGCTGGGAAGGGAGAAACGAACGTTGAAAACGAATTGCAGCTTCTAAGCATGTATGTAGTGCCAACCTCGAAGTATATTTGCAGAAAGTGCTTAGGCCTAATCAAACGTCGAGCAGGACACAGGAAGAAATTGGAAGATATCGACCATGAAATAGGACAGTTGTACCATAAAGGGTCTACGAAGAATATTATTGATTTCAATCAGAGACCTGCAAAACGTGCATTGTTCAACGAAGCTTTATGCGAAGAGGTGAGTTCAAAAAAACCATTTACAAGTCACCACGAAGAATCAACGGTACCCGAAGCAACAACATCCACGATTTTATTCAGCGAAGGGATTTCACCAGAACCCATTAACTTGGCAAGTACTCCTGTGAGCACGAAAAGACCATCGATTGTCATTGTCGAGGGAGGAAAGAAAAATTCAGAACCAGAAGTCTGCAAAGAAAATGCAAATATTTCCACAACAGCTTTTATTAAAGTAATATGGAAATCGCAAACCAGGGAGAGAAAGCTCCCAGCAGATCTTCTGTCCTTGGGAACAATGCTATGCAGAGGAACGTACAGGCAAATTGCTGCTGCAGCATGGAGAAATGACAAGCTGCGGGGTCACCTTGTTGATAATTTCTTGAAGGCAGTAGATGCTGAATGTTGCAGACTATGTTCTGGCCCAAGATCAAAGAAACCATCAGACTCTATAAGGGGTGCAAAAGTAGCAGCAAAGAAAACAACACATAGTGGGAAGGATACCACCCTGATACCAGCAAAGGAAAAAAAGAGTTTTGAGCCAAGCTGTCTTCGGCTTACAAAGAAAGAAGATATTCTGTCATTCAGTATTGAAAAATTTGGTAAAGAGTTGGAAACACGTGCACCACTCACTAGATCCATCCTAGTTACCATGTGTCATAGAAGAAGCAAGCATAAAGAGGATGATTTTTTCATTAGCCCAGCAGTCTGCATGGCTGCTGCAGTATGTCTGAAGAATAGATCAAACCGGATGATTGCATTACAGCTCATTATATCAATTATGCTCCAGCATTCAGGTTTCATGGTAAGCTCATTTCTGTTGATAAATAGTGAATGCAGGCATACAGTAGCCGAGGAAATGTCCTAATGTAGAACTGCCCATTAAATTATGTCCTATTAATTCAAATCCATTGAACATGCTTTTGAATGATGTTATAGTTCTAGGACACTTGTACAAACTGTTTGAAAACACCAAATACTGTATTCCAAAATTGCTCAATTGGTTTCATTTGGAACATGTTTAGTTGCCTCATAAATCCTCCTTCTTACTGAGAAAAATGATACCTGGTGGATATATGTTAGTTATCAGTAAGTACAGTATGATTGCTGGTAATGCACTGTACAGTATTTTGGAATAAATATGCATACTGCAAATTTGTTGTTAAGAGTTCTGACAGGTGAAACATATTGTACTGTTTTATTTTTCAAAAATAGTTGTGCATGTTATCATGTTGGTTCAAGACTTCAAGAGAGATCAAGAGAGTAATTAAATGTTTGGTCATTAGCAGAATAAGAAATGACTTGCATCATCAATTTAAACATGTTAGCAACCCTCCAATTGTCCACAATCTTATGCTATGTTTTCTTTGTTTCCAGACAACCTTATTGAGACTTGGCTCATTACGCATTGGTGTTTCACACACCTTCCTGTACAAGAAACTAGATGAATATGGTGCTGACCATTTGAAGAGTATTTGGGATGAAATTGAGAAGGACAGTAAATGTCTTCCATCAAGAAAGGAAACTAGTGGACGCAAGCTTATCATTGATAATTTCAATTTTACCTCGCGTCCTCATGAGATGACTGAGGAGAGACAAAATAATAATGTCAACTGGGTTGGACTAATGATTTGTCCAAACAGAATCTCTGGGAATCACTTGAGCAGTGTTCGTCCACAGAATAATGCACTATGATCAGCTGAGAATGGCTGCTTTTTACCCAACAAGAGGGAGCATGCTCAACAAAGGAGGAATTATATTGCAATTTGTGGCAGCGTAGCAACTGAGAACATTAAGTGTCTTCAATTTCTGGAAGATGTTGCTGTCCAAAATATCAGTCACAGATACTCCCATGAAACTTGTAAACCAACAAACACAGTACGTACCATTACACTAAAAACAAAGCATTCTGTAATGATTCTCTTGTATTCATAGCAAGCAATATAATTGAATCATGCAGTAAAGACATTTGGTAACATTTATGTTTGGGTTGTTTAGTAATTCTTTATTAATTTTTCCTGGCGTTCCAAAAACATTTTTCCATTTGACAAGGACATGTGAAAAAAAATTTTTAAACCAAAATTGCAAAGAATCATGCTCTCAAAAGATTCTTTAAAAGTGTAATTGGGCTTTTAGATATGATTGCGTGAGCATGGAGGTAGATGGTCATTCCCCGAAATAATGCAGTCACCATCATAAGACCAGTACCACTTGTAGCAAGCTTTTTTCGAAAAAAGGCCAAATTAGCTGACCATCCCTCTTTTGTAGCATATGCTATGGCTCACCCCCTTACCCTAAATATTTCCTGATATTTAGATTTTGAATGAATTACAGTATGAGCTTCACTGTATTTTGTGTGCTACATTAATGAGCAATAAACCCCATTTGTATTTGCTGGCACATCTCTGTAAGATTAAATAGTTGCTCTGAAAATAGTAAAGAATTTATTTAAAATGATTTTTCTGAAGGTGTTTGGCGAAATGATATTTGAAGATGAAAATGACACGAGTGGCATGCAGGAAGTGTTAAAGAGGCTTCATGACTTTGTCCCATGTGAGCAAGCACAAGAGCCAAACATTTTTGGTTGTCAAGGAGTGGTTGGGGATCAATTGACTGTTGATCGTGGAGTGAACGGTCTTTTACAGCTTGGAAATGGGTTCACAAAGAAAGATCGCCTTGATGGTTTACATTTTGAAATTGCAGATTTCCATGCAGGAATGAAGTTCTTACAGGTAACATATTTTTTTATTGCTTTACATTGTCTACACTCTAACATCGAAAATAAACTGGCCTAGAATATATAACTTCCCTGCTTATCATATTTTTAAAAATATTACATCCACAGGACATCCTTTCCCAGATCTTTAACACACTGTAAAAACCCTCCAAAAGAGATGTAAACAAATGTATTTTGCTGTTTTTAACAGATGATCCTTATCTTATTTTTCATATTTGTTATACAGTACAATACATAGGGTCTGCTGGGGTAAAATGGGTAGGCTAGGGGTAAAATGAGCAGTGTTGATTGCTGGAAAAGAGTAGACCCTGCACTGATAAATCAACATTCACTATCTCGCGGAGAGTACTGTAATTCGAGCAGCTCTAGCTAAACAAAAACTCTGAATAAAGATTTTCACAAAATTTATCTAAATGTTTCACCCTATCCACGTTACCCAAACTTACCCATTTCACCACAGTAGTAGACCCTACCTGTTGTTGAAACAACTTGGCAACATTACAGGAAAAAGTATGATATTTTGTTCACTGTATCAAATTTAGGTAAATCAAGAGAGCATAAGATATCCAAATGGAACTTTCAATCCAAATTGATCAAATTGTCAATATAAGAGGTAAAAGAAGATCAACCCCCCCCCCCCCTAAAAGGTCCATCTTATGACATAAGACTGTGCAAATTGTGAAGATTATTCTTTGCATGAATGTCAAAATGATTCAGGACCAAGAAATATTTCCTCTATGCCTTTTTAAAAAGATGGTTAGAAATCTAATCTGTTTCAGCAATTTTCACTATTTATTTGCAAATATTTCAAGACAATAAAATCATTCACTCTTCCCTAGCTTGGATTTGAAAATTCCTACAATCCTAAATCAACAGCAGACAAGTGTACATTATTTGCCGACAAAGTGTTAATCAATCACCGCAATTTGTACACAGGTGTAAGCAAAAATATTGATGCAAGCAAAAAATTCTTTATTCTTGAAATCAAAGCAAGAATTGTGGCAGCATTTCTCGCAGAGCTCTCTGTTACAAATATTGATGAAATATCAAGTGAAAGGGTTCCAAGTTATTTGAAATCATCTATTGCAACAAAAGATGACAAACGAAAATATCTGGAGACCTTGTCATCAAAGATTGTTGACAAGTACATTATACAGTACGTGAGGGAAGAAATGAAGACATTATTGAAAAACAGGAGTATGAAGATTGGTTAGTAGCAAACAATCCAATGAATGAGGAAGGAAAATACATTTGCCGATATAAAGGCTGTGATAAAACATTCAGATTTGATGGGGCTAGAAGAAAAGAGCACGAGAAAATTCATGGTCTTCATAGGCACTGTGACATTACCCACAGCACTACTGCCAAGCAAGATGATGTTTTCAATTACCAATGTTCAGTTTTAGATTTGGGACTTATTGTGTTGAATTTTTTTGATGCAGTTTCAGCTGGAGATGGTGAACGTGTAATTAGATGCTGGAAGTTTATGCTACCATATTTGAAGCAAGATGGAGCCAGGAGTCGAAAATATGCCTTTGAGGCATTTTATCTCCTTTGCCAGGTGCATATCATATTATCACCATGTGATTCCCACAGGCTGATGTGGAATAGATTCCACAAGAGTAAATTTGGTATCGGGGGGAATATACCCTTAGATCTAGCATTGGAACATTATAATAATACTCTGAAGAACATTACAAAACACTTAGGCCCTAACTCTACAAATAAAAGAGCTATTGGCCGATTTTGTAAAGCACTGACAGTGAGTAAAAAGCTAATGCAGAATTTTGATAAAGGTTGTGCCACTTTTCAAAGATCTGGGAAACATGTTGCTGCAAGTGCCTTAAAGGACCTCAAGAAAGTTGTATCAAATTTGATTCAGCAAAGAGCAATGACAGAGATGCCAGGAAGAAAATACAGTTGTTATCCTGGAATGCAGCCCAGTTTGATTGAAAGCTTTGATGTCCACAGCACTTACAAATGGATTGGGGACCATAAGAAACTTGTGCATCTTAATAAAGCTGGCCGATAGCCTTTCTAGAGAGCATTTAATAAAAAATTAGGTGACTAAGGGTAAACTTGAAGTTAGTATTTACTGTTCATAGATTTTCACCAGGTATATTTTCAGGTACCCTGTGCAATCTCAAGTCATTGGATCATCTTCAGTTTCATCTGGCTTTGCTTTGTCATAGTCCACAAAACATCTTAAAGACTGATCGAGAGGACCTGATTGATCTAGATTTTCCATAGCTTCATCAAGTTCTTCTAAAATTGTTGTATTTTCCAGCAATGTGTAGTTGGGATCATCCCTTATCTCCATCCATTCATCATCTAGTTCTTCTTCTGAGTCAAAAACAATATTTGTCATTGAAGTATCATTAAGGTTTATATAATCACCAATGTCTTCAAAAACTATCTGAAGAATGTTCAGGATAAATCTTGCATGAGCCATTCTCCAAATTTCTACCTTTGACAGAATATCATCCAATGTAAACAAGTTGTTGCAATTCTGTAAAACTTGCTCAACCTGGATTTGCCCAAACTCTAGCAAAACACTGGGACAGGATACTGGCTTGAGAGATGACAGAACATTACTCCTTGTTCTGTGCTTTAGGCTTTCAAGTTCCATTTTCAGACGTTCCCTCTGATCCTCAGAGACATGTCTCACATGAGTTGGCAGTGCACTCTCTCTGCTGTCATTTTAAATTGCAGAAACTCATCACAAGGTGTTTCACAATGGCATTTTTTTAGGCATATGTCACAGCATGCACATTCCACGGAAGATGAATTCCTCTTTCCAGGAAAAATTTCTTGCATTTTCTTTCTTCGACACTCATTTGAAACAATGAACTTTTTGATATCATCTTGACAGTGGCCATACAGTAGTCCATTTTAAAGCAGATAACAGGTACTTGGTTTAGCATCTCTGCCTCCTCTTCCGCACTCTTGCAAATAAGCTTCAATGGTTTTTGTAGGACCAAAGTGGACAATACGATTTACATCTTTACAGTCCACCCCCATCCCAAAGGCAGATGTGCAGATTAGGACAGGGAGACAGCTCTCAAAACTGGTCATCTTCTCAAGGATTACATCTTTAACTTTTTGTGGAGTACCTGCATGGTACATTTCCACCAATCTGTTGTGTGGATTTTCTTCAAGGCCTTCAAATATATATTCCTTCAACTGAATCGTAAACATTCTCCATATGAGAGCAGTCCGGCTTCTGGTTTGGACAAAAAGTACTGTTCTTTTACATTTTCCCTTTTGATCTTTTAGTTCTTGAATGATTTCAGAAAATATGCATTCCAAGTTCATATCATTACCTATGTATCTGACATGGAATAGAAGGTTGCTTCTTACTGGGTTCCTCTCGACGACAAATGTTGTTATCGGTTTTAAATTTAGAACAGCAAAGATAGAAGCTTTTGTAGCCTTTGATGCTGTAGCAGTGAAGGCAGCTTTCTTGACTGAGGAATCCATCAATGAAACTATTTCCCCAACTTTTCCATACCATCTGCGAAAAGGAGCTCCTTTTTGAGATGTTTCCATTCCCCTGCAATAAAACGTTTTCTTTTTTAAAGAATGTCACAGTTTTCCTTACTAGATGTAACAATATCACAATTACTTAAAACAAATCAGATTATTACTTACTGTACTGTACCCTGGGAAAAGATGATACTGTCTCATATATATCAATGCACCTTTGTAGAATGTAGTATAACATACTCATGAGACAAAGTCATAATTTCCAAACGACCATAATAAATACTAATCTAGATTTGTTCAAAGCAATGGTGATTGTATTCTATGCAATTTTGTTATAGTGTGATAAATACAGTAGGCCGAGACAAGAAAAGATTTTCATGAAACATTTTTCCATACACTGACAAACGCTCTTCCCTTTACAGAATATATTGGTCAAACACTCTAGAAGACAACAAATATATATAAAACTGAATTTATTTGGTCCTCTGGGGTAAAATGGGTAGGCTTGGGGTAAAGTGGGTAATATTCATTGCTAGCAGTCAGTGATCTTCAACTGTCAAAAAAATCAATATTGACAACATCAAGAAGATAGTTTCAATCGACAATCGGTGTAGCTGGTACAGTTTCATATCAAACATGTTATTTATTCATAATTTGAAAAAGTAAAGGCCACGATACCAACGTCGATTGCCGGATCCGAAGATGCTTGCGATGACGAAAAAATGAATAAATTTAAAGGCAGAAACACCGCAACACGACAAAAAACAACAGCAAATACGATTAATTTAATTAAATTAATCGTATTTGCTGTTGTTTTTTGTCGTGTTGCGGTGTTTCTGCCTTTAAATTTATTTATTCATCTCTTCTCCCTTACCCATTTTAATTTTTAACCTAGGTTTTCCAACAGTACTCTACCCCTATAAACAAATAAACAATTTGAGAGAGCACTACTGCAAAAGTTTTTCTTTTGTCATAAAGGAGT
Source organism: Aurelia coerulea (assembly GCA_039566865.1). Taxonomy (NCBI): domain Eukaryota; kingdom Metazoa; phylum Cnidaria; class Scyphozoa; order Semaeostomeae; family Ulmaridae; genus Aurelia; species Aurelia coerulea. The sequence continues at coordinate 11,368,120 of CM076951.1, read as the reverse complement.
ATACATAGTCATATAATGAAAAATTGAGCTTACCACTGAACAATGATGTGTGCTTCGTCAAAAACTACAGCAACGCAGCTTGAAGCAAATGACTCGCTGGTAAGAAGCCTTCGCCATCGCTTTGAAGTGAGTATGGATTCCGGAGAAGTGAACACCAAGCTGTAAATGTCCCCATTCTCGATGTCTGTCAAAATACTCTCTTCTTGCTCAGGGAAGATGGCAGCGGCAGTGATTCCGATTCTGTTGAGCTTGGTAACCTGATCGAACATAAGAGACTGCAGTGGAGAAATAACCAACACTGTACTTGAGCAGATCGCCAAATCGAGTATATGGTCGGCAATTACGGGGAGTGCTTGAAATATTAAAGATTTTCCGTATCCAGTAGGAGCACTAAAGTACAAATCCCCTCCTTTGATAAAACTACGAAGTGCCTTTTCCTGTTCTTGTTTAAGTTCTTTAATTCCTGTGAGATATTTCACGAATTTCAAACCTTCAATAAACCGTTCTTCGTTCCAATTAGACTTGAGGTCGACCGCAGCAACTAGTTTCGTGTTCTCCGCCATTTTGAATCTGACTTTCTGCACACTTGCTTTGCGGCACAAAAATAGAGACCGCGCGGAGGATATGATAACAATGCATACAATTGCTTTACTATGAACAACCAATCAGCGCTTTCTCCACGAGCTGGTGGAGACGTCAATGAATCGTAGTTCAAACAAAGGAGTTATTGTTTTCAACATAATCAAACGGGCGGCAAACAAACTCAAATTGAGGCTCGTACAATGTTTTCGCGCTTGTTGCGCAGACTCTACTTTTCCTTTTGTAGTGTAGAGTCTGCGCGCATGCTACTTGTGAGGGGTCTATACGCGAATACGAGGCACAACAAACAGCGAGCAATGAACCGACGTCATTTTCAACGGACCGTCACAACTTCGCACATAGGAATGCGGTCACATAAATTTCTCCGGTAAGTCAAATGATTTGCAAGTACCTACCTTGTATATCAACAATTCTTTCAAAGCATGGTATTAACAGGCATATTTGTGGAAGCAGGGGTCCCATCCCAGACCCTCCAAAAATCAAAGGGTCTGTGTAACAGTGAGAGATCAGATCTTTGTTTGGCAGTTGAGTTTGATTGTCTGTATGATATTTCATTAGTTTGGAATAATCAAAGACCAATTGTAAAATCTTCAATAAACTAGAGTAGCGTCGCCCATCAAGGCCGGTTGCCTATTAAGGCCGGTCGCCCATTATGACCGGCTAGCAAGAGAAATTAAATTGCAGGGGACTCACAACTAGTAATCAAATTGTAATTGCGCGGAAAATCTCTTTGCTGACATCTGTTTTATCATGATTTGACCTTCACTGAAGTTTCAGTTCATTTGCATTCAAACCCGACAAGATAGTTTGTGCATATCTCTTATTGATTCTTTCAAGTATTGCAAATTTAATGATTCTATTTACATTCCTTCAATTCTTTATCAAAGGCAGTTTGTGCGTCTCCAAGTAGCTACAAGATGCTTCACATTTGACATGCAGTTGTTTCCATTTGGTAGACAGAGTTGCGAATTCTAAGGATGTAACAAATACTTTGTTGTATTCATCAGTATTTCCTTCCCTATCATCAGAAGGATCAACTCCATAGCCATTGTAGACATCAGTTATTTTGTCTCTGCGATAAATGTAAGTAATGAAGGAGGGGCACTTACAATTAACAGGGCTTTAATGGCTTCAGTTCTTACTTTCTCATCATATTTTTCTTCACTTCGATCTGCAGATAGCAGTTTACGCCTTAGAAATGTAACCATACAAAGCTAATCACAATGTGAGAGTAATGAGCGAACATTTGTTTTTTCTTCTGTGAATCTACCTAGAGTAGTCATCAGTATACTAAGAGTAGTCTATGTGTTGTTGAAGCAATCAATCTATCGGTGCCAATGAATATCTGACAACGCTACTGTCATATTTCATCTTTTGCCTGCACCAATTGTTAACCAAGTCACTAAAATGACATCTCTATCTCTTCTCATGCCCAACAGTTTTTCAAGGGCAGTCGCGTTTTAATGATATTTTTAAAGTTTTTATGATATATTCCTGCTAGTTTTAATAGCAGCAAACATACTTTATATGAGAGGAATTAGAGGAAATACTTGGAAGCACACATATCTGAATCAGCTGAATCACACGAAAAGTAGGTTTGAAGGAAACTAGAAATCTAGAAGAGCCATTGAAACACATAAACCCTTAAGTTTAACCCCCCTGGACTTCACGATAGATACACCAGTAATGATGATGTTGTCTTTGGAAGAATCTGGATCGTCTAGATAGTCTATACATCTATTATTAGGTATTATTAGGTATAGATTTATGATCAAATGTTATCTCTGAGTGTTAATTAGTTTTGACAATGAGTTAAAATACCATTTAATGGGATTACTCCATTTGGGCCCTGGATAGGAGAATTACTCCATTTGGTCCCTACTCCATTTGGGTCTTCTGCGAGACACTATGTATGAAATTTCCTCCTTTTGATACCCAGAAAGTAGGACAATTTCGTCCGAGAAGTCCATGTGTTCGAGTTCCAACATGTCCGAGTTTTCTTCTAGAGCATAGGAGAAATTCGATAAGTTGGAAAAAGGAAAATTTGGACCATTTTGTCCGAGAAGTCCGTGTTTTCGAGTTTGAACTGGGGCTAATTCGAAAACTCGGACTTACTAAACTCGAAGTCCGAATTTTCGACCTGGCTGAGAACTTTGTACTTTGGAGGGGATCCCTTCACATGGGAAAGTCCCTATGCATCGTTCAACACTTTTTACCATAGAAATAGAAGGCACTCGCGTCTTTTTGTGATTTTAACATGAAAGTTTTCAAATTTTTAATTTAGTTTCTTACGCTGTTTCTTATTTCCTATTGACTTATTTCTTAGTAATCATATTACAGTTTATAACACCACTGCAAATATGTTCCTTGACATATGCAAAATGTCAGGTGGGAAGAACTCTCAGGGGAACATGTACATGTTCTTTTCCCCAGAACTTGTGCTTGACTAGATCGGTACATGTACATCGCTGTTATATCATATGAGTTCCTTGCTTAAGTTTGGTACCAACGGTACATCCTTGCTAAAGCTTAACAAACTAGAACAAGCCCTATCTTCTGCGCAGTGTTGGATTGAACGCAAGCATTCGCGGATGAAAACAGGAAGTGGGCATAAGCCTCGCAAGACCCATCAACCGTTGCAGCACGCCTTACACACCGAGACCCGCCACCAATCTTGGGAGTGGGACCCGCATTTTATCAGACCTGCGGGCCCACATTTTACAGAAGCCGTGGAATACTGGTTTCTGTTTGTTTTCCTCTTTGCCAAGGCTCCTTTTTTTGGCTTCTCGCTGTCACTTCTGGTCTTTACTATGGCTGGCAAGATCATCTGAAAATTTGGATTATTTTGTTTCTCCTTTCGAGCTCCTCTTTTAGTTGTTCTATTTTGTTCTTAGCCGTTTTTATTGACCGGTCCTCCAACAATTCGAGAGCTCTATCAGCTTTGTCACAAATGGACTGGTTGAATTCATACTGCATTTTATTGGATTTGTAAATGAGCGATTCTCTTCAACTTTCAACTTCTTGTGGGCGATTTCTGCAGCGTCCGTTAAAAGCTCTCTTTTTAGTGATAAGAATTTCTTGTCAAAATAATTGCACATTTGACTCATTGACTCTACATTTGAAAGATTTATGCTCTCTGTAGTTTGAGCTTTGCAACTCTGGCAACTTTTTTTTTTATATCAATCTAAAAAAACGTTAAAAACTACAAAATATATACATTTCAATGTACCAGCCACAGCAGAGAAGGACACTAGGTCATCTGGTCTCCACTGTGGCTGGCACTTACAATTCAACTATAACATATGATACAAAACAAACAAAGAATAAATAGGTAAAGGGAGGGGGGATTGCTGCTTGGTGTTATGACAAAATATATTGCCTGAGTCGAAAATGCCCGCCGACATGTGGTACATAAGAATTTTGAGTAATCAAGCCATTTCCACGCGCCACGCACCACCCCACAGCAAAGATGCCAACCAAGATGCAAGGACCCACCCCACCGTATACGGTTAGACAGAATCCTCACACCCAGGCCAACATCCCCGCCAGAGAGCGAGCCATAGCACTCGGAAACGCTTGGAAGATCAAACAGCTTCGAAAACACCGGCCGGCATTTTCGACTCACCCAGTGCAATTCAATCAAAACAATTCGTTTTGTCAATAAATGCTATTGTAGCTTCAAGAATGATTCGATTCGCCACAATGTTCAATTGAGAACTTCCAAATAATAACAGACTGCATAGGGCGTTTGAATCCAAATTCGTGATATCTAAGCCTGGAATATCAGTGAGCTGACCAAGGAGATCTATCCGCATTGGACTAAACAGGTAGCAGTGCAGGAGAAACTCTGGCAACTCGTGCGTCTATTGCTAAAGTCATCCTGTTGCTGAAGCACATGGGTATCTGTTGCTATACAGCAAGAACATTCTTTTTGCACTAAAAAAAGGGCCAGGTAAAAAACTCGGAGTTGAGAAACGTCGGAGAATCTTTGCTCCGACATCTCCGACATCTCCCGAGTTTTTTACCTGGCCCCAAAAAAAGTTGCTCTTGCCAACAATTCTGCATTATTGGGAGCAGTACCAAGCATGTTTGGTGAATGACCTGAAAGGAATGATGGAAGGTTCAACTTCATGGGGAACAACGCTAAATATGAAATATATTCAGTATTCTGCTCTTCAAACTTGCAAATAGTGCATTTTGAGCTAGTGCAGGTTTGTGAAATGCTACTTTTCGATCTTATAAAATAACAATACCAAAAATGCTTCAGTCTATATCAAAGATTTTGGTAGTCTCTCCTTAGGGAATACTGAGATCTCTCGGGGATTTTTCTTGGGTTACCTAGTATATCCAGAGTACCCTTTCTGGAGTACTTTTCTGCAAGTGTCTGGCTTATAGTTTTGATTCATAAATGTTTCAATAGTCAAAGACTGAGATACAACTTATTTTGATTTTAGGCTAACCAGGCAGGCTCTAGCAATGCAATGGAATTATACGGAGCTAAGAAACGTTTTGAGAAACTGCACCAAGAAGATTTAGACATCTCATCTTTTGTATCGGATCGCCATCTTGGTATAGCCAAATGGAACGCACACATCATTACTACGATATTTGGCATATTGCACGCTCAATTTGCAAAAAAGTTGGCAAGGGCTTGGAAAGGATATCTCATTGGGTAAAAGCAATACGCAGGCATACCTATTGGTGTGTACTTTCAACGAAGCAAGGATTTGGCGAATTAATCGCTGCAAAATGGAGGTCAATTATTCCTCACATTGCTAATAATTTTTTTTGCTAATAAACATGAAGGCCATGACAATCCACTGTTCAACACTGTGCACACGGAGAACTGGAAAAAAGAAAATGGATCAAAATTGGTGAATTTTTTCATTACTAAGTCCTGTTCACTCCTTTTGAATGTTGAAGGTCTTTCTTCAGTACCAATCGTTTTATTATTTTTGTATCCAATGGGAGAAAATCAATAGTTTTTTGCTCCAGGTGGTACAACCTAAAACTTCTAACATGCACAAAAATAGATGTAGGCCAGGTACAGCCATCTTTCAAAAAATTATTATGAAATGTTCAGGTTGCTTCTTGTAACCTGTGAACTGGATTTGTTTCAACTGTTAGTGATTTATTTTCATGAATGGCTCTGATAGGATAAACCTTTGGAGGATTTTTTACGATTTAATTGGGCAAATTGATTTGAAATTTAGTGGATCTATTTGACACTTTGATTACTTCATTGTGTTGAAAATGTCATAAATTGAATTGTTTTGATGACTCTCAAAATTGACTGTTCAAAATGAAAGTATATTTGTAAACAATTTTGAAGAATGCTTACAATGTATGGCAGTGTTTTGTAAATACAATTTTCAGGCCTTTCAGTTATTTCTAATTATAAGACATATGATCTATCGCATATTATTGCTTATTGCTGAACCACTGGCATCCTAAAATGTTGTATTTTTCATTCATTGGAACAAAATGCAGGTATTTACTACAATAAACTTTTAGCCATCATTTACACTGATATCCACATGGTTGATGATTCTCTTTCATGCATTTATGTGGAAAGAATTACTACAACAAGGGGCATATACACCCCCTCAGACAGAAATGTTTGGCAGTTATTATGTCTAGAAAGCACTTTCAGTGAAACCCTAACATAGTCACAGTAAATTTTTGAAATGAATTTTTGCCCCTCAAACTGTCTAGAAATCTGCCCAATCAGAAGGCTTTCCCCCAAACAGGGCAAAATACATTATCATTATTATTATTATTCATAATTCTCTTTTCATTGCAATGAATTTCCTGCCAATAGGCAGCGCATGCGCATAATTACTCCCATATTCTTAGCTGATCGCATTTGGGATACGGCTCCCGTAAATGAAATACGTGTGGCAACTCTCAAATTTTGTATCTCTAGAACAGTTTTTAAACATTTTCTTCAAACAAACTAGGTAGAATCTAGAATAGCTCATTTAAAGGACAAAATGGCTGGGGTGAAAGCAGTCTTGTTTACCAGGGTTAGCTTCTGCGAGCATTCTTGGAGAGAAAACCCTTCGTTTTTGTGAAAGTGTTCACACTGATCCGTACGAAAAACACCACCAAAATGGAGGTTTTCAAAAACGCTATCACAAATGGATATTCACAAAGATAGAGGTTTTTGAAAACGCACTTGATCAGTGTGAAAGAACTAAACCGGAGGTTTTTGAAAACGATCCAACATTCAACAATGAGTTTCACAAAAACGGAGCAATGTGAACGCACAGAAAGGGAGGTTTTTCTCCGTATTTGCTATGAGGTGGATCAATGTGAACAGACTAAAACGGATGTCTTTCCTCCGTTTTAGTACAAAAACAGAGCAATGTGAACGAGACCTTCATTCTGATCAAAATGAGCAATAAGAGGCAAAATATACCTAATTGAATTATTTTCTGTCTGCAGGCGATTTTTCTTTCCATATCAGTATGCAGACAATCCTAAAATGTTTAACAAGTTTTTGGGGGCTGGCAGGGATACTGATATGGGAGGGAAATCAGCCATTAGGCTTTCAATGGATGCACCTCCAAGGCAGCTCAAAAGAATTGTCGATCAGGCGATACTTGATGCAGTATCGTCTGAGCCAATGTCGGCAGTGAGTCTAATTGGGAGGAATGAAAGAATCGTGATAGACAACACGGAGGAGACACAAAGAGAACCAATATGGATTTTCAATGAAGAGCAGGCAATAGACGTTAATGGAAGCATCTGCTCAATGGAAGAACATGGAATTCTGTACATAAGCAACCTGTTGACAAAATCGTTCAGACCAATGAAGGGTTTGGCAATTGACCAGCACTCTGTGCGAATTCAGACGCCATTATCCCCATTGTCAAACTCTTGGTTTGACATTTTGTGCCATTTGCTTAACCCTATCCAGACTAGGGGGGCACAAAGTGCCCCCCTAGTAAATTTTTTCACACAGCTCATCGAGTATCTCTTCAATAGTCTAGCTTTTTTGTGACTTTTAGTTTCTATCTATGAGACATATTTTCATGTCTATTTCAAAAATTTTGACACTGATTCCGGGGGTCAACACATGACTTTAAATTGAGTGCTCCGCAAAAAAAATACCGTTTAAGTCATAGCTTTGGAACCACTGGCTCTATGACAATGAGACAAACATTTTTGAGGTCGTCTTGAAATAAACTTTCATTTGATATATAGTTTATTGATTTTTGATGACGTCATCAACAATTGGTTGTTGCGCATGCGTACTGACGAAAAACCATGTTATGGTTCATTTTTAGAAAAATGAGTGACATAATATGATGCAGCAGGTATTTTTATGTATATTTAGCATTTTTTGCTATTTTTAACCCTATTCGTACTGGGGGGGGGGGGCGTTTTTCGCCCCCCCTGCCAGTTTTTGCTGCATTACGCTGAAACGACAAGAGATACAACCACCAGTTTTGGTGACTTTTACTCAAATTTCATAGGCAATTAAATTCTTAACATTTCATTGTTCTACCTCTGATCATGTGACCACAGTAATACCATATTTGGAGAGTAGTCAACAACAAAAATCTTAAAATGTCCGTAGTTTTCGTGTCGTTTGCTTGATCGATCTCAAACATGCACCATTCGATTGCATTTGATGAGTACTTTCATTTGATATATAATTTTTTAAATTTGCTGATGTCAGCAAAATTTAATATATATGACGTCATTCACATTTATGACGTCATTTACCTAATAAAGAAGTGTCAAATATAAATTTTTTTAGTCTTATTTGCTTCATCTTATTAATTTGATTCATTTTGAGTCTATATTTACTAGATAAAAGGGCAGGACTGGCAAAAACCTGCGATGAAAGTAAAAGCATGCAACAAAAGGCTAATTTAAGGCTAATTGTGCTAAAAATAGAAACTAAAAAATTTTGCAAAGTATGTATATTTCAACTATGACATGTTTCCTACTATTTGAAAGAAATTTGGAGAAAATCGGTTGAGTGGTTGATTAAATAGAATTTTTCTGGTTAAGAAGGTATAAATTTGCCAATTTTCGTCAGTTTTTCGGTTGCCTAGCAACGAATCACGTGACTTATTAATTGTCATTGTTATAGTTGAATAGCCAATTGTCTAAATAACAATAGGGGTAAGTCTTATTGTTATATATTTTGTAGTTTTGGAGAAAAAGAGGGGGGGCGAAAAACGCCCCCCCCCCAGTACAAAATACCTAAAAAATCGCCCAGTACAGATAGGGTTAAAAGTAATTTATAATCAATTTTAGACAAAAATCGCTCTTTTTTCGTATAAAATAAATAAATGCTGACATCAGCAAAAATATTAGCGTTACAAAGCAAAAATTTCAAAATAAGAATTACAAGGATATAATCCCTCTATGTTTCAAGTATCACATCGATATATTTGATCAATTTGGAGATACAACGTGACAAAGTACATGTGGTTTTACACCCAAATTAGCAACATTTGCTGACGTCAGCACTTAATCACGTGACATAAACAAAAAACAAATCACATCATCTTGTTTGCCTTATCATGTTTGTTACTTGTGCCAAGTTTCAAGTCTCTAGCACTTATGATTCTATGAAAAACCAGGGGGGCACTTTGTGCCCCCCCCCTAGTCTCCCCAAAGTTTCAAAAAGCCTAGTCTGGATAGGGTTAAAGGTGTGTTTTTCTATTATCATTATTGTCGCATAGATTTCCTATGCGCCAGTCCATGGTGAGCCAGGGACAATTATGAAATTTACTAGGACAGAAGGGTGCTAGTTGGGTTAGAGTCCGCAGGAGCCAGTAATGTAACGTGGCAAAATGTGTATTCAGAAAATAGAAAAATAATAATGGATCACAAAAGTAACTCAACTTGGAATGCTACCTTTAAATTCTTATAATTGTTAACTCATTGACCCCGAAGGCGCTTATCACAGTACAGCATTCTTATCCCGACAGCATTGTGTTGAATACCAGCTCCGTCTCCCGAGCACAAAAGAGCTCCCAAGAGGAAGCAAATAGTGACCAATTTTAAACAATTTTCAATAAAAACTGGCAAATTCTGTCGAAAAAGTTTTCAGAGAGAAAATGTAGAAAAAAGACTAAATTTCAAGAGAAAAATATCGTTACATTTGTCAAATAAACACACATCATAGTTATTTCATTAAAACTTCAAAAATTTGTCATGCACGCTTCCAAATTAAAAGTTCCACACCCCACAACACGAAATTCCTACAAAAAAGGTAAGTTTCCGTTACAAATATCGTTCAGTTTATTATAAAAATGTTTTATTGAGGCATTCGAGTTTATTATTTAGTTGTTTTTCTTATGAAATTCCTCAAAGCATCCAGTGCAAAGGTTCACCGAACTGCCTAGGCCATCGCTGCATCCTTTGCATTTGACGCGCGATTCACTTCGCCTCCTCTTCTGCAAGCAGTTCTTGCACCTTCTTTTCGTTGGGGTTGTTTGTGGCCAGTGTTGAGCCCCAGCAACATCTGGTTGGAGATTTCTCCTTCTTTTCTTGCTTCTAAAGTCCCCAATCAGTTGTTTTGCGAGGGACATTCTGAATTCAAGCATCGTATGTTCTTTCTCGTTGCCACCTCGCGTCATTTTTCGGTGATTTGGGGACTCTAGCATAAGGGTGAAAGAATTTGCAACAGCAAGATCTAGTAAGAAAAAGAATATGTATGTCCACCATCTCCGAGTCATTCGAGTTGTTAAGTATTGGGTACGCATTTGATCAGTTCTATCAACTCCCTTCATGTTTACATTATATGATTTGACTGGCCTGGGACAGTGAACTTTGAGTAAATCGCCATTTTTCTGCCTGCGATTCACGAACGCTTCGGGTTCAAGGGGGTTTGAATTACTGCTCGCAATTAGAACTGGCTTTCTTGATTTCTTCTCGAGCCATGCAAGAGCAGTAACAGGTCCTTTCTGGAAGACGACACTATCCCCACTTTCCTTCAGATCTTCCTTCAACGTTTTCTGCAAGTTGGTTCTCGCATTGTTTTTTGTTTTGGGCCTAAGTTCAGAGGGGAGCCCAGCTCGGTTTGACTTGATGGTGCCACATCCGTACACTCCATTTGCTAGCAGCTCCTCGAGAAGGCCTATGCTGCAGAAATAGTTGTCAAAGAAGACATGATGATTTTTGCCCACGATGTCCCTTGTCATCTCGAGGACCACTTTTTTCCAAGGTCTGTTTCCCGTTTCCCATCTGCTGGCTTTCCCAAATAAACGGCAAAATCCGAGCAATACCCATTTTGGGCAACACTGAGGGACCACACTTTTATGCCGTATTTCGTTGGCTTGGCAGGCATGTACTGTCTCAGACTCAATCTTCCTCTGAAGGCAATCATGGCTTCATCCACTGAAACATCTCGAGGTGGAACATAGTTCACTCTGCAAGCTCTGTTGACGATATCAAGGATAGGCCTAACAAGAAACAGCCTATCCTTCAGCTTTCCGTTCGCGTTCATTTCCATCTTGGTCTTATCGTTTGCGTGGATATACTGGCAAAGTTTGTCAAAACGATCTCTGTTCATGACTTTGGCTGGAAAGAAATTTCCAAAAGCAAAATCCGTAGACCAGTACATTTTAATTTCTGGCAGATGAACTATGCTCATGAAAATTCTCAAAGGAAGACTTTGATTTCTTCGGGTGTTGTTTCACGCCATCTTGAATCTGGCTTAGTGGTTATCTTCTGTTGAGCGTAGCGGTTCGTCTCTCTTGCCAGAATTTCGTGGATTTCATTGGGGAACATTAGCTCAAAAAAGTCAGCTTCTTTAGCATCTCCATTTAAAATTGTTACAGGGCCTGGATTATCCTCGGTAAAGGGCTCGATTTCAACGTTTGTGAGCACCTTCGTCCACTCCAGCTCAACTGCCCCCTCGTCACTATCTGCGTTTGATTCGTTGTCCGTTAGTCCATCTTCGTCGCTAAAAACTTCATCCACATCGATATCCGAATTAACCCCAAGTTCTTCGTTCGTGAATCCCCAAAATTCCTCTTCTTCGTCAGACGTGTCCCCAAACAAATCGTTGATAACATCCACAGACATTCTGAACCGTTTCCAAAATCAGACCGCTTGTTACGAACTACGAAAAACTTTGTTTACATTTTTGAATGCGATTATCTTGAAATTTTACTACGGCAACCCAGTGACATATTGATATCAAAACACAGCTTCTTTCGTAAGCTTTCTAAAGATGTTTGTCTTGGAGACAAAAGAGAGCCACATGAAAAAACATTACATCATCTACACGGCATGCTTTTGTTGCGCCATATGGCGCTTACCGGGAATGAGGCTTGATAAATGGGAGCGCCACTTGGCGCTTACAGGGAATCGAGGCAAGAGCGAAGGAGCGCCATATGGCGCTTATCGGGGTCAATGAGTTAAGTGTTGCAAAGATTACAATAAAATGTGGCTTAGGGGCTTTCAATTTTGCCATCAGGTGCCACCATGCTGAATTTTACAGATCAAACACGTAGCCCTGTAATGAGAGACGCTCGATCAAGCGCGAGCGCCTCCATAGTCGCCTCTTAAATTCTGCTGGCTTGATTATTCAAGTGCCTTGCTGACCAAAAGGTCTTTTGTTTTAATGATCTGTAACTATGATTTATTAATTTATATGTGTGATTTCAGCTGCATTTTTAGAAAACCAACAACTGTGGCTCATTTTTCCACAACTTATCATTTGGTTACCCACAAAAGAGACAAATTAATCGAGGAGCTTGATCAAGCGCACAGGACAAGTTTGGAGCTTCATAAATGAAGTACATAACTTTTGCTCATTTCAGGGCCTGCAAACATGGAGTTAGCCCATGCATGTGGTTCGGAGGTCAAATTAAAGAAACCAGCATTTATTCAAGTCCATGTTTGCCTCCCTACGAAATGACATACTGCAGATGAAATCCATTTCTTAAGATAGCAAGAAGTTTTAGGAGCTTTTACACCATATTTACAGGCTAATTTTGTCAAAATTATTGTCAACATACATTGCTGGGCCATACTCTACGCTGTTGCCACTTGTTGTCACAACAGTGGACTGTAAGAGTTCAATTATTTCAGATTCATTGTCCACTTCTGGCAAGACATGGTCAGCTTTTGTCCTACAAAATAAGCTTTTAGCGTTGATACATTTGCTGCAGTGAGAATAAAACACATTATTATTTCCTTCGTAATACAGTACATTCATGAGCCACCTTGAAAAACGCTATTTAACGAGGTGCCTTTCTGAATTTACACCAGTTCTGTATCGTAGCACTAGATTTAAATATCTTTGCAATTCCTGTACCCCGTTTTTGGTGAAGCTTTGATTTCCTGCCAATACTCCGATTTAAAACACATTAGCAAATACAGGCGCAGTATCTTAGGCAGGGGTGTCCCCAGCCACGGCATTAAAAATTCAATTGAAAAACCAGTTATCAGAAAAGTTTCAAGTCAATGAATATTTACCCCTCCTCCCCGTTTTTCTGAAAGATGACGCTGATGATCCAATCTTTTGGTTTTTAGGAGATATTTATGGTATGCAGGATGATATGGCTGATAATCTTTTCTGACAAAAACGCCTCAAAGTAACTGCAGAAGAGTGCAATGTTGATGCAAAAAAGACGTTTGTAGCTCAGCATGTGTAAAACACAGGTTAACAGGTTTACAGGTCACCAGGTTACCAGGTTTACAGGTTCCAGGTTGACAGGTTGGAGAAAATGCAGGTTGACAGTTTAGAGCACAATAGTCAACTTTAGAAAATTTCTGTGAAATGCAAAATATTTCTTGAGAAATCAAATCATTTTGCCCATATATGACATGACTAATTTCACCACAAACATTTTGCAGTTTTCTTCATTGTGATATCAACTTAAAGATACACTGTTGTGGCACTGATTGGATGAATAAAACAATGCAAAAGGATAGAATTAAGCAAGTGGTTACGCTGTACACTGAAATTTGTGAAGGTGACAACGATCCAAGGGGCATGTATGTATCACTCGTATTTTATCTAGGTATCTAGGTATTTTTCTTGAAGACAAAGGCTTTTTGCAAAAGGTGTACGAGATTTTTACAGAGTGATATGCCCCTTGACCATTCAAAACAACTAAGATATTTCCTGTATCTCTGGTTTTCCGGATAGATTTTTGCATGGATATCTTTGGGTTTTCGACCAGGGGGGCACTGGGTTTAAACGATATTTAGTAATCGGATTTCCAGATTGTTTGTGATTTCCAGGTAGGTTGTATCAGTACTCTCCATAGCTTTAAGTATAGTCACATAGTCAAAGTGATATTTGTAATAGTAATAACTAACATTTTTAAATTCACCAATTTATTCTTAGATTGCAATTTTTTCGGATTCTCAGCTCCGTCCGCTTGTAGAGGGACATGTTGATTACCCGGGAAATTGGTACATAAATTCGACGCCAGGCGGCAAGTTTATGCATGTGTCGCAGGAAATTAAGGATTGCCCGTTGGAAAGCGTACCCAACACAATCGTTCTGCTGGTTGGGACAAACGACATGGCATCGCACGCTGTTATGGAGCCTGCATCCTCCACCAACAAATGTGCCTCTGCAGATTTTAAGGAGCTTTTGCTTTCGACAAGATCTCGCTTTCCAACTTCTAAGGTATGTTATCACTCTATGTCTATTAAAAGTACTTATTAAAAGTACCCCCAGTTACAAATGGATAGAGGCCACATTCTTCCCATCAAGGCTAAGCTGGCTAGGGCTGTGTAGCAGCTGGCAATAATCTTCCTCAATTGAAGCATGTGCAACTCTTGCATGGCTTTCTTTTGTATAACATCGGTCATATTCGAGCCAAAATCAGCCATAAGGTGGTACTACAACCAGAACAAATCAGTTATTTTGTAAGACCATGGCCGTTATTGTTGTCCCCAGCGGCGGCGGTATCCAGGGATGGGGAGGGAAAATTTTTGGGACCACGCCCGTTAGATCTTAGGGAAACGCCCTTTTTTGAATATAGATACGCTCTTTCCAGATAGAAAACGACGGATGAAATCATTGATATGCATGCGAGAAACTTTGATATAAGGCTTTTTATTGTATTACAGCTAGTATTACAAATAGTAAAACTTAAAATGAGTTATATGAGAATGAGTTTGAAATGTACATTTGATCTTGAACACAAGTGCCAAAGTATGTAGTCTAAGGAAGTTAGGTCAGCCTGCAAAGTTGATAATGCTCAAAGGGGAACTTTTCTTGGCTTGATACTCTATTGAACTGGAGATATCCCACTCACTATCAATCAGCACCCACCACCAACTGCTCAAGTCGTTCTTCTCCCATTTTTGCGCACAAGTATGTGTGCTGATCAACTTCACTTTGCTATGTGATCACAAACGACACAAAGAGATGTCAGAATGACGAGATCGTATTTAGCATTAGATGACTAAGAAAGCGAGATTAAAGACTAAACACAAACCTACCCCTACCTTAATATTTTTATGACATTTTTGGATGAATCTAAATTACAACATTTTCAAAAAAGTGGGGGGGTATTTACCCCCCCCCCCCCCATACCCTCCCGTGGCTCCGTCACTGGTTGTCCCTAGCTACGTTTTAGCAACGAGTTTCTTCAATTTTTCGCCTTCAATTTCCGTAAAGAAAAACAAAATCGTGACACAAGGGCTCTGTGCCTTTGGCTCTTTAGCCATTGTAACATCCTCGATTTGGATTTCACAGCCTCTTTTTCGTTCTTGATAGTAGAGCTGCAATTCTGCGTTTATTATCATTATCGTTTAATTCCTACGTGTGCATATGTGAAATACTTGTTGAGTGCAGGAGGGGTGCATTCATAATTGAAAACTGTCACTGGATGATGCCATTTGCCACACAAGCTACTCTCTTTTTTTATTAGAATATTGTTTATAAGAATATTCAGGCTCAGAATCATGCAAATTTTAAGAATATCACAAGGATATTGCTCAGGCTTAGCTCGCCATATTTGTGTCTCATTTTTCAGCAGTTGCTTATTTTGCGATGTTCATAAGAGAGAATCGCATGACTGACGTAACTCATTTTTTCAAAATGCATGTTTAAAGCTTTTTGATTGTTAAGAACATTCTTATTGTTATAATTGCTTAAATTTTTCTATCGTTCGACCATTTCCTCGTAATGACATGACATTTCTTCTAACTATGTCCCCCTGAAGCCATATCAGATTTGAAAAAATTAGAATACTTTAAGAATATGTTAAGGCTCGAAACGATAATTTCCAAAGAATTTATGAGGTTGGACAAAATTTATAGTATTCTTTAAAAAAAAAGAGTGTAGCTATATGTATTCTGTTTGTTGGTATAATACCAGTAATTATTATTCTTTCTCTTTAGATTGTGGTCTTATCCATCTTGCCACAACTCGATGACATGGCCAGTCGACTCGGTCTTTACACGAGAATGATAGAGGCCCTGTGTAAATCGTTCGGTTTCACCTTTTTCGATTTGGAGATTCTCTTCAATGTCACAAATCGGAAATTGTGGTCCTTTCGTGACGGGGTCCACATCAGTGAACGTGGACTGAGTCGATTAGTCATGGACATCGAGCATATCCTTATGTTCATGCCAAAGGACACACACAAGGAAGTGCCCACACCAAGGTGTCCAGAGTGGATGTGGCAAGAATTGAAGTATCACAATCCATTAGGTATGCACCCCTACGTGTATTTTTTATGAACAAAGAAAAGTTATTACATTTCGGTATCTCTCTCACATCAGACACCGCGTGCGAAGGCAGTATATGTGTAGGCCAGTGGCAGAATCGCTGGGAGGGTGACAAGGGTGGGGGGGGGAGATGGTGTGGTCGCCCACAATGTTCTCCAGGACCATTTTTCTATTTCTTGTAATCCCGGTGTAAAAATTTCAGGGGAAAAGATTTCAACTTGAGGAGAAAGAGAAAGCAACGCCATACACAGCGACTGCCAGTTTAATGGGTTCATTCCACATTTTTGCAATTGCTTTATATCCTCATGATTCAAAATCTGCAGGTAAAATGACACAGCCAAAACAGCCGAAGCATGAAGCCGAAGCCGAAGCCGAAGCCGAAGCCGAAGCCGAATTGCAAAGAAAACCGAAGCATCTTCGCAAACAATTCCCAAAACAGTAAGTAACTCGTTCTAGGTTACAGAGTGAGAGTATATTATCTGTTCAAATAACAGTGAAGCGTGTGGCAACGTATTAATTGCCAATTATTGGCAGTTTTTGTAAAATTAACAAATTTGCTCTTTACAGAGCAATTGTCACCCAGGGTCCATTGCGGGGAAGCTGCAATTTCAGACTGTACGAAAATCAAATGTTGAGGATGAACAATGCAGTAGTTGAATTGATAGAAATGTTTGAGTTCATTATGATGCATTTACCAAAGCTTTTAGCATATACGTATCTATTTATTAATCAGGGTTTAGTAAATGTCAATGATTCGATGTTTCAGACACGCAGCCAAAAGAAAAAACAATGATGTGGAAGTATCTGGTCAAAAAATTGGTAATGTCCTGATCAAATGGGATCATATTACGATGTACAAAAAGGTATGAACAACCATAAACAGCTGGGTGAAATATAGCCTGCGTGCAGACTTTACTTTCTACTGCGAAGGAGAGCCTATGAGGATCTTGTAAAGTCTGCGAATTAGCGCCCATTATCGAGTTCTGAATAAAAAGTTTCTCCTGCGAAGAGGAGCTCAATCTTGCGCAATAAATTGACACCTCCAACAGGAAGGAAGAATAATCCCTATCATGCGAAGAGAATCCCATCCCATCCACACAACTTCAGAGCCTGCAAACTGCAGAGTTAATATGCATGAAAGACTCACCAGTGATTCAAGAACCCCACTTGCTGACACATGTCTAAGCTAAGGGTACTACCAACACACCATTACCTATCTCTCATGATCAGCTCATCAAATGAAAGTTTAGGCCTAGCCTGTTAGCCTGAAGTAAACATTCTGTCCTCGGAGCGGAGAAACTTTCAAAGAATTGCCTCGTGATCATTGTAGACTTCCTTCACCTTGAGAATATGCTTGACTGTTTATAATTCCTTTCAAAGCAAAGTTTCATCCCAAGATATCAAGTCCCGAAGACAGGCAAAGTGGGCGGCCCACTTCATCATCGGCGAACTCGTTTACCACGCACAGCAACTTCCTCAATTTTGAATTTACGAAAACGGTTTCGTGTTGTGTCGCAAACAATAACCACAAAGGGTTGTGAAAAACGTGACGATCCTGTCGGCTTTTGATTGGGTCCTTAGAATCTCAAACTAGATACTGATTGGCTAACAGACAATAGCCGGACAAAGGCGAGTATCATTGCGTAAGATCTCAGAACTCAATAATGGGCGCTAATTCGCAGACTTTACAAGATCCGCCTTGGCTCTCCTTCGCAGTGGAAAGTAAAGTCTGCACGCAGGCTAGGTGAAATACGTCCTATTTATAATTGTTTTGATTTTGAATCCATTCGTTTATATTGTGCAATTTAGGACACATTGACAAAGTCAAATGTGTAGGATGCTGCGGAGGAGAGTGCACCACAATGCACAATACGGTCATCAATTTTAAATGAATATGGGGGGCAATTGAATGTGTCCTCTCAAGTGACGTGTCTGCCTTACAAGGTAATTTTTAAGGTACACATGTCAATCGTACAAATGCGTAATATGTGCCTTAATCACACACGAGAAAGGGTAATAAAAAACAATGAGCGACAGAAAGCAGAACCAGATACAGGGAACGGGCCTTCTAAGCGTAAGTAGCTCCATGCAAGATTTATCCTAATTCAATTAACAAAACAATTAATTTATTCATTGAAGAAAACTGTAAATGGTAATTTTTAGTACAATTGGACTATTGGTAAGTCAGTGAAGTGTATTGCTATTACAGTTACGCTTTGTGCTTTGTTATTTGTCATCAGTCCGTTTAAATGCTGAGCAGGAAAACAATTGACGAGGTCTTATATCTAAATTTCAGAGACAGTTTCATGTTTTCGAAGGAGTGAGGTTCGCGGAGGTGGTGATGGCAAAGCCAAAGACGTACCGGTAAATATGAATTATGTTCTGTTTTATACCGGTATTCGTTAGACAATTTCTCAACATTAATTAACACTGAATCCACGCTATTTTCGTTTGCCACGACGTAAAATCGAGAGCTCAAAAATTCTGCATTATTCTCCTCTAAAGACACGAGTCACGTTAAAGATAAGAAATAAAACAATCAAAACTTTTACTTGTCATATACTTAGCACCTGAAAACCGCTGTTATCCCCGGGAGAGCTTCTAAATAAGTTACAGTATGCATTCTCTTGTTCACAGGAAGTCTGCAATGAAGAAGGACAAGTCAGGGAAGTGAAGAGCAGGAGAGAAATTTTTGGAGAGGAAACCCCATCCATCTGGAACACTTCGGGGGTTGATCTAATCATCGTAAGGGGAGAAGTAGGTAGGATTACGGGCGACTTTTCTGCAATACCTCCTGAAAACTTTGTTGTCGATTTGATGCAGAAACTGGCAGAGGCAGAGCAAACGAATGTGGGAACCCCTCTCTGCGTGCTTGTAGCCAAAAAATGTTTCGACAAAGCTGGCCTTGAAAAATGCTTATATTTGCATAATGATAAGAAGGTGCAAAATGAGGTGTTGGAGGAGGATACATGGATGCAGCAAGTTTATGAAAACGTTGGGGCACAGGCAGTAGATCTCCAATATGTCCATAGGCTTTTAGGAATGATTCAGGATAAGCCTATGACCCATTACTGGCATAGCACAAAGTTTCTGTATCTGAAATGAAATGCTTAGTTGGGTGTCGTTGGATAACTGACAGCATTATAAATAGAGTAGCTCAAATTATAAATGAAACAGCCAAGGACACTCATGCTATATATTTGAATCTATCACCTCAAATTGACACCCCTGAAAAGGAAATCCAAAGAAAGTTTGGTAAAAATTTACCTGTAAAGATCATTGTTGCTGTTAATGTGGCAATCAGAGGAACGGAAACTTGTGTGGGTCATTGTGATGGGGAAAAGGGAATGATTGCTGGAAACCATTTTGCTTGTGCAACTTACTACTCAAAGCATAATTTGTTGTATAACGGTGATTCAAAGGGCTGGCCAATTCCCAAGGATTTTGAAAGACTTTTCAAGGAGCTGCTAACAAAACTTTCTAATGAGGCTATGGCCATGGCATGCAAATTCATTCCAATGCACTTTACTGCTAACCCTGAGCAATCTATTGGTCCAGACGGTACGTATGTCCATAGATGCTCAAAGAGTTGCTGGTCTCATGATCCGTTGCAATTTGACAACAATATTTGTGGTGTTTCAACTATAATTTCTATGTGCCTTGCAACTTTTGACCAGGCATCGTTTCTAGGATTGTGCGGCTTGCATGATGCCAGAAACACCGGCTTTCGATACTGGAAGTGGATTACATTGTTCAACGATTTCCTGCGAATTGCAATCGTAAAGTGGCTACTTACAGGTAGCATCAATATTTCAATGGTAGGGGCATCGTATGGAGTCATGTGTCGGACAAAATGGGTAAACAGTTTTCGTTGTTTCATGTTTCGTGGGTAAAGTGTTTTCGTGACTACTATTCGTGGAAATTTCAGATTCGTGGGTCACTTTTCGTCGTTGGACTTTTCGTGGGATCTCAGATTTTGTGCCTGTTAGTGGTTCGCGTGCACCATCAGTTCATTCTTTTCGTGGATTTTCAATTCGTGGTTTTCTCCTTTTCGTTGGTCTGTCAGCCGGTTTTTCAATTCGTAGGTTTGTCCTTTTCGTCGGTCTTCTTTTTGTGGGTTTGTCCTTTTCGTCGGTCTGTTAGCCGGTCTTCTTTTCCTGGGTTTTGCACTCATCTCTCTTATCAACTGGTCGATCGTCCACTTGAGTGCTACAGCACGTTTAACATATTTTAAAATGGCAGATGTAACAAGCTCTCCGACAGAGAAAGTTAGAAATTTCGTAAAACGGCAGTTGTTACAGTTGATAGAAGAGACAGAAGGCTTGGACATTGTTGCAGATAGACATACCTATGATCAGGCTTGTTATAAAATGGAGCATCTGATTGATATATGTGCCCAATCTTGCAGGGTTTGGCCAGGTTTCATCCCTTTTCAAGCACTTACTGGCCTCCTGGAAGCACATAACATGCTTCTTCGATATGCTTCAAATGTGATTCCTAGCTTACATAGAGACGGTGGTGGTCTACCAAGAGGAACAGCAGGCAGGCCATTAATTGACATACCTGAAGAGACTTTGGTGACCTACCTTAGATATGGGTTCACGCAAAAGAAAATTGCTGAGTGTCTTGGAGTAAGTACAAAAACAATAAAACAAAGGATACAGCAGTTCAACTCAGATGAAGATTTTCCCCGCTACTCAAACATCACAGACGTCCATCTGGATACAATTGTTCTTGAAACCTTTCAAAATTGTCCTAATTGTGGGATCAGGCGAATGAAAGGGTTCCTAGTTGCTAGAGGGCTCCGCCTTCAGTGGTTAAGGGTACGTGAATCAATGTGGAGAGTGGATCCGGATGGACTGATACTCAGACGCACACAACTGAACACGGTGCAGTGGCGCCGTTATTCAGTACCTGGTCCACTTGCCTTATGGCATTTGGATGGAAACCATAAGTTAATCCGTTGGGGTCTTGTTATTCATGGTTGTGTCAACGGATTCTCTCGATTGGTGATGTTCCTCAAGTATTCGGCTAACAATAGAGCAGCCACAGTCTACAGCCTGTTTGTCGATGCGGTCAACAACTTTGGTCTCCCTTCAAGGGTAAGAGGAGACCAAGGCGTTGAAAATGTAGATGTAGCATGGTACATGTTTACGCATCCCCTTCGTGGGCCTTCAAGGGGAAGTTTTATATCTGGTAAAAGCTGCCACAACCAGCGCAATGAAAGGTTCTGGTGGGATCTGTTTCATGGCTGTTTATTTCTCTTTTACCATATATTTTGGCATATGGAAGATTCGAGTTATTTAGACATTAGTAACTCGACACATCTATTTTGCTTGCATTATGTGTTTTGTACCAAGGGTGAACAGGCATCTCCAACTATTTCAAGCAGGATACAACAACCATCCCCTAATGATCGCCAATTCAGTTATGGCTTGAAGGCTCGAGTAGCTACACACCACGTCAAGACGAAACGATAGATGAAAACGCAATGGAAATTTATGGAATAGACTGGGATGGACCCTTGTCATCTGAACGATTTAATGGTCCAGAATACAATGAACTAGGAGTCAATGTTCCTGATATCTTTTGTCCGCTAACCAAAGATGAATTCGATTTGTTGTGCGCAACTGTAGATCCCCTTGGTGAATCCACGTCACATGGTATAGACATATACATGGCCGCAAGGGAATTTGTTTTGGATAGAGAAGAGAATTGAATGCTTTTCTGGCATAAAAATTCTTCAAGAACGAATAGCTGTATGTAAATGCCTAAATTACTCTTTAATGGGACAATTCAACCCTTAAAGTTACCCTAACACTCTTATTTCTTGAGCCCCTGCCCTGACCAATTATGTCACACTTTATCATGAGATTGTTCTCTGTGTGACACCATCATGCAGTTCATAAAAGTGAGTGAATAGCAAATAACACGGGATTTGTGTGGCCTGTATGCAGTCGTTCGTTTCAATTTTACAAAAGAAAGACTGCATGCAGGCTAGGATTTCTGCGGAATGAGATTCATCTTTCCTTGATAGCTGATACTGGGTAGTAAAGTAGAAAAAAGCAAAACTGGCCAGGTACATTTGATCATATGTAACAAATACGAACATAACAAAACATTTCTCTTATAAGAACCAGCGATGTGGCAATAACTTAGGGCATTCAAACATTTATGGTTTTGAATTGGCAATTAGTAAGCAGTATTACAACAAGAAGACAGCACAACTCTGTGCGTAGCCTCCATGAGGCTTCAGTAATAAAGAGTCAGTAAAATGCGAGCCAGGCGTACCCCACTATTGGCACACCGCTGGTTGCCATCATAATGATTATAATGTTGTTTACAATTATAATAAACAAAAAGACGGCGAAACAAGACGGGAAGGCCCAATTTCATTCATTCTTTGACAAAAACTTAAGCTTTTTCTGTGGGTGTCCGTGATATAGATTATGTGCTTGCTCAATTTCTGATGCTGCAAAGCAGAACATTTTTTCTCGAGGTTACCAAACTCAATACTGGGGTAGCAAACATTGAAGTTCTATGCTTTATTTCTATGAACTGTCGAGCCATATGCCTCGTACATGCATGGTCTCAACCTGAAAAGCATTGAGTTTGATGATAAGTACTGTAATTTTTTATACTTATCCTTGAAGGATCGATTCTGGCTATTTTACCATTTTACTACCGTTGGTGTGGGAAATTTCTGCAAAAAAATTTGCTTAGTTCATCTCATCGCACAAGTGATGTAGTAGAAAGGTAGGAGCATTTGATTCTTATGGCACCAACAGTTAAAGCACTACAATTTCAGAGCCAAAGAAAGCAATCTTTTCAACTTTTACAACAGTAACAAAACCAGCGTAATAAACAAGAATGCAAACTCATTTATCAAAAATGGGTGTGTTGCTCCTTCCGGAGGCGTGTTGCTCGTCAAAACATCCGCAATATCGTCAAAAATTCAAAAGCATGAATGGAATGGATCAACATACAGTTTTTATCTAGTGTTATACCAGGCCCATAGCGGGATATTTCGAAGCAATACACCCCTTTCCGATAAACATGCGCTTATTGCCTAAACAATTTATAAGGAAATAAACTCTCCGATAGCTAAAAAATTAAGAAAATCCAGTAGTGAAAAACCTTTTTAAAGCAAAACAACTATCTATTCACTCTACAGTATCCATTCATTATGTAATCCCGTGCAAATGACCAGTGTTTCTATACATTATCAGTGGCTGAGGTCACTTGGTCGTGTAGACTGAGAACATTGATGTTGTTCTGTGAAATTGTGCATGCCTGTGCTTTTGACTAATACCGTCGTTGCAGAGGTTTCCTGTATATGTCACGTGAAATTTTACACAAAAATGTCAACAAGTCAGATAATTCGCTAATAAACTTAGCCCTATGGCTCTGTAACTTTGGAGGCCAGCTCTAACAGTAGAAGTTCCTTGCAGGGTTTCTTAATTTCTATTGATTGAAGTTGACACGTTCTATCACTTTTCGTCAAAGACCCCACATATGGTTTTTTGGTCCACACGATTACAAGAAAGGACCAAATCATAAACAAAAATTGTACCTTTGGGGTTCGCAATGCACTTTTTGCTGAAACACTCTACGTCTCATAACAAACAGTAGAAAAAGTTTCTTAACTTCGCACTGACCACTGATCACTTATGTACAATTTCTTAACTTTCTGGAAGTAGTTACTGGAGTTTCTTGTAAGTCGTTCTAACTATAAAATGAATGCATTAAACATGAATCTTTACAGTTTGTAAATGGTCGCTTATTAATTTTGCACAGCAATGTACTGCTCTATGATATGTCATAAAGAAAAGTTACATGCTACCTTCATGGATTTGGGAAGCCCACACTTCCAAACTGCATGGCAATATCCATCGCTTCAAAAAACTTTTTCTTTGTGGAATGTACTGTCGGCAGGCGGATGATTGAAAGGCAGGCAGAAGATGTTGGCAGGCTATGTGCATCATCATCTGGCAAGAACTAGATCTGGACTGTAGAGCGCAAACCTCCAATAGACCTTTTAGCTATCCTACAAAAGAGCCTGGATCGAGCGTTATTTTTATACACGAGGTTCGATAGAGTGGCGTTAGAGCTTCTATCAATATTTTACATATTCGAAAATTCTACAAAGTGCACTTTGTAGAAGTTTCGAATTTGCACAATAGTGATAGAAGCTCTTAACACCACTCTATCAAGCCTCGCGTATAAAAATAACGCTCGATCCAGGCTCTTTTGTAGAATAGCTAAAAGGTCTATTGGTGGAAGTATCCAGCCAGTTATGAACATAAGCAGGGTTTTCACTTTTAACTCAGCACGTAAATAATCAGCATCCACCTCAACATATTCGTTGAACCAATCTAGGGCTTGCCGTTGGCAGAAATCCTTGGGAGAGCATGATCCAAGGTGGCTTTTGAACTCTTAGGCCCAAACATTGCATTTGCAATTCTTCGATTTTCTGCACAGAAAAGACTTTGGCAGACATCTGGATGCTGCCTAATATACTGAAGGAAACCAAGTGTTGATAAGCCGGCTTTAAGTTCTCCTATCTCTTGTAACCTGGATGCAATGACTTCATCATAGATCAGCTCCTGTATCAGTAAATTCTTATTTTGAAGGGTAATCACTGTTTCAGCTGGCCAGTGGGAGTGATTTATGATTTGCCAGAAAGAATCATTTTCTTCAAATAGCCTCGAGATTTCATCCTCTGTTTTGCACCCATCTAAACCATCAATGAGGCTGTGAAGATGCTCTGTGGCTGATGTCAGAGGTATATGGTGCTTGCTCAGAAGGGATGTAGCTGCCTCTTTATCTTCATCAAGGAGCATGGTGATGATACTTGGAGCCAGGGTTGGAAACATGTCCAGGGGTCCACCTTGAATAATGACACGAACAAGCATCATACCAAACATACGAAACAGAAACAACATTGTTGAATCCTTTATGGGCACCAGGTTAATCATATCCCCTTCGAATAAACGTTGTGTTGCCTCCTCTATTGCAAGGCCAAACAGCTCAACTCTAATAGTACCTCCATCTAACCCATCTTCTCCTTTGAACGAAACCTCCAGGGATTTCCCAATGTCTGATGGTGATGATATCTTCCTCTTGTAGAATTTGAGCATATCCAGCCATAATGCCTCTCTGTCTACTGCTAGCTCATCAGTCTGCTTCATACTGTTGTCTGCTGCAAACTTTGTCAGCCTTCCATTGAGATTCTTTGGCATTTCACATTTTGGTTCCCTTTTAACAGCAGCATCACCCTGGTTTGTCAAGTCAATGATCTGGTTGGCTGCTTCCTGTATGGAAGTTGATTCATTGACTGCAGTAGAGATACTATCAACAGCAACATGTGGGAAAACAGCTGACAGTTCTTCATCCCATTTAGCAGAACTTATTGTTGAAGTACTGGCTACAACCTCTGGTAGGACTGGAAGGTATACACCATCAGAAAAGAAATCATCAATATGGATTTCTGTATTATCATTTTCAATAGCTGCAGTGCTACTTGCAGAAGAATGAGAAGGTTGGCAATTTCTCATGTGTTCTCTCAGCGTGTTCAAAGGCACTGTATCACAGCATCTTTGGCATTGAGTGGTTATGCCCTCATCAGTATGAACAGGTACTTTTTCCATCGTTAATGAGCTTTGCATTGGCCTTACGTAAATAATAGTGTTGCTACTGACAACTTCTTTCAATTGTTGAACGGTATAGCCCTTAGCAGATAATGGCACAACAAACAGTTTTTGTGACATACCCCCCTTCTCAGCTCTCAAAAGCTCAAATGCTCCATGCTGTGTCTTTAATTTTGGGAAATATTCTTCAAGCACTTCACAAAGTTTTTGGTGATTTGCATTCTTATCTTGGAAGACAACTTTTCTTCTCCCAAGTCCAGCTTCCCTCAGCGAGCATAGCTGATTCAGGGTAGGTGACAAGGACATGCTGTGTTCACTAAGCACGCAAAAATCATGTGTCCTTGTTTCTTTTGGTGTAATCATAATGTAATTGCCATTTTTCTTGGGCCGCTTTTTGGGTGAATTAAAACTGTGCTGTCGCCTTTGACCACCACCATTCAGGCCTGGAAATGCATTCCTGTAAATAACGAAGTGATACATATACAGCCATATGTTTTTAAATTGGGTGAAATAATAAAAAGTAAACGCCCTCAAGAGGCTTATTTAATTTTGAAGGATCCAAAGGGAGCTTAAAACAGAGGAGGAGTATTCACAAAGTAAGATTACAAGGATATAAATAATTGTTTTTGTTCTTTTACTTTACAGTTTATGGAATCAACAGTGAACTTCATAAGTTAAATACACCAATATGACAAAATTTTTTTCAAAACCACATCAAAATTAACATGGACACTCGTTTTGCTAAATAAATGGAAAATATGTTGTAACCTTTGGCATTTGATATACAGTAAGTGGGGAGGGGGGGGGGGAGTTAATAGAGCAGGAGGCCTATTCTAAACTTTGGCTTGAAAGGGAGGGGCTCATATCAGAGAGAGGGATGCTTGATAGTGATGGCGGCTAAATAAAGCTTTTACGATATCAAAATCATTACAACGCTGATACATGGGAAAAGGAAATATGATACATTTGCATTACTCCTAAACTATATACAGTTTAAAGTGCCACTGACATGAAAAATAAAAAAGAATTTGAAATATGTTTCTTGACCCAATGTTGACAAGTAAACAACACTGGTTCGAATGGTATAATTATTTCCTGTGTATTGTTTCTATAACTATGTTTTTTTAATCTTCAAAGTAGCGATTTGCGTGACTTTTTGTGCGAATAAATAAACGCGGTCAAGAAGGAATTTCAGGAATGTGTGACGTCGTCTGGTTGACAAAGCGCAAATGCGTGGTAGCCTAACTGAGCCTAGCAGTGTATCACTAACTGTCACGAAGCATGGAGCCTCCTAAGAAAAAACCAAGAGGCGGTAAATATTGCTGTGCTGGGGCTCCCAACGGTACTAGCTGCAAGAATGGTACTTACACTACGGGAATATCAATGCATGTTTTCCCAAAGAATGAGCAGCAGAGACGACAGTGGGTTCAGTTTGTGCGTCGACACAGAGCCGGCTTTAGTGCAAGTTCTGCTTCCGCATTGTGCTCAGTGCACTTCAAACCAACAGACTTCGTGAGGAGGTTAGATATCGATGTTGGCAGCTCAAGTTCGCCTATAACAACCCAAAGACGCCTAGAAGTCGGTGCCATACCAACGATAGATGCTGCTGGGTCTGCTCCTGAGCAAGTTCCTTCAGAACGGGATCGACGAAGAGCGAGAAAGGTGCGTACCTAACTTAGGCCAATGTTTTGGTTTTTATCACGCTCAATTCTAATTTAATGTGAAATAATTTGACATTGTTTACTTCTTTCAAGGAATGAGAAGGCATGCCGTAGTTTGAAGGTTATCGTAGGTAATATTAGATGTTGTCATTGTTGACTAAGGTTCGAAAAAGTTCTCCAGTGGATATAGGTATTACTCATAGTAAACAGTTGTTCGTGACGGCCTAATTTTTGTGGAAATATTTTGCATGCTCAGGTCTTTCAGTTGATGCCACAGATACAGATCATGCATTCCTCTGAAATGAACGTAGAGATGGTCTAATCATGATAAATACATTGAATTTATCCTATAGGCCATAAAAGATATTGTTGATGCTCCAAACCCATCTCAAGAAACACAGCAAATAGCACATCAAGATGAGCCAAAATCATGTTCCAGTGCCTTTGAATCTACTGATGCAACTGTGTCTACACAAATGGACGTCACAACTCCTTCTGCAATGGATATCAATACTCCATCACCAACAACAATGCCTGGGAAAGAATGCACCAAGTGTCCCATTTTATCAAAGAAGCTCTTGTCTTCCCAAAAGAAGAACAGCCGATTGAAAAAAGAAACACAGTCACTGAGGAAGGAGATTGACACCCTGACCAACCAGCTACAAGTTGTAAGAAGTTTTTTAGTTTCACTTTCAATGATATAAACTTTGAACAGATCGCTGTATTCTTGAGGGGAAATCACTGTCCCAAAAAAGAATTCTTAACAAAGAAAATAGTAGTCCGGGTATTGCATCTGGGAAAGAAAATTTGCTTTCCTTTGCCTGTCAATGTAGAATTTGTTACTTCAGTTTTATACGGAGAACAGCTGAAATTTAGATATGACAAGACCTTCAGATGCATTTTGTTTGTTATTAAATCCTTATGAAGTTGAAATAAAGATCCGGAAACTAAAGTGATTAGTTTGATCATACACCACACTAAGGCATACATCACTGTATGCATGAGATAGATTACTGTAGTCAAAATTTATTATTGAAGATCATGTGGCTATATGACTTAATACTTCAATCACATTAATGGGGAAACGTGACCACATTGTCTTCAATTTCTGTTCAAGCTGTCAAATGCCCAGGATATCCATGGTAGCATCCAAGAAAATGTCACTGATGATGAAAGTGTCCTTGGTGAAGCAAATGATGACTCCTTTGACTGTAGCAGTGATGATGAAGTGATGTATGATGCTTGGGAGGAAGGTATTGATTTGGAATCTTCAGACAGTGATGGTGAAGAGGTTTCTTTCATTGATGACAGCTTCAGTACTGTTGAAGAATCCCCAGAGAAAGCTGAACCGAGCACAAGTTCCAAAAAAGTAACAGGATCAAGTAAGTGCCCAGCATAAAGTGTAAACTGTAGGCAAAGCAGTACAATTTTGTAGATGGCAAGAAGGTACAGCTATCAAATACCCCTACCCTTTGAATTGAGTACTCAGGACAGAAATAGTTATCTATGCCTTCCACGTGGGCATCACTTTCTCGTATAGTGATAAATATTAATAGGCTATCTTTGGTAGTTTTCAGGTATTTCACTCAGAAAAATTTGAGACAAAAAACTTTGAACACATATTGAAAAAACTGTAACAGCATCCTCTGGCAGGTGATTGATCAATCTAGGTATCATTTGAAGTATGGGATACTGTATATTTGTATAAAACTGCATAAAACAGACATATTAGCCAAAACAAATTTGCTTGCTTTCAAAGGTAATTTGGAAAAATAAGTTTTGGATGAAATTTTGTTGAAAACTTCAAAAAAGAACAAAATTGAACATTGAACACAATTTCATCCAAAACTTTTGGATTTAAATGTAATTTCCTTGGCTGTGATATGAGCAAAAATGTGTCTTAATCTACTGTAAGATTGATCATTTTAAGCTGCAGCCATTCAATTTCTTACTTTTTGTTCAACAGCATTGACAAGACAGCTGCCCCACAAGATGAGCCAAAATTCATTGTGTTCCAATCAATGCTCCTTTCACTGTTTTCACTGTTTTGTTTTAAATGCAAGAACGAGAACCCGCCCCTTGAAATCTCACAGACAGGAACTCTGGTCAAAGTGACACAACATTGCAATCAATGCAAAAGCCCATACACTTGGAGCAGTCAGCCACTTGTTCTCGGACAGTACCCTGCTGGCAACATTTTACTAAGCTTTGCTACACTTGCTTCTGGAGCATCCATCAGTAAGGTATTGCTACTGTTCAGGCATATGGGGCTCTGTTGCTACAAAGCAAGAACCTTCTTCAGACATCAGAAGAAGTTTATTTTTCCTTCCATCATCCATCATTGGGAAAGATACAGGGAGACTTTGCTGCATGCCCTCAGACCAACAAAGAACCTCATCTGGAGTGGAGATGGAAGATTCGATTCAATGGGCCACAATGCTAAATATGGCATTTACTCAATGTTCTGTTCTTCCAACTCAAAGATTGTACATTTTGAACTTCTCCAGGTTTGTATGTTAAAAATACAGTTTTGCTTCTTGCATTACACAACGCTTGCAGGACCTGCTTTACCAATGGTAAAGTGATTTATCATTATCAACAAGAACATTTTGCTGTATCTTTTAAAGAATTGATCCAGGTGAAGAGAAACTGAATCAGAAAGATTAACTCAAAATTTACCATCACACCCCATTCCCCTGGTCGCAGAAAAAACTGTATGTTTTTAATTGTACAGTATGATGCATTGTGCATAATAACCAAGCCTTCTTAATGTGTGAGAGCGCACAAGCGGTGTCGCTGGGACAGAAATCATTACACATCTGTTGCTGGCATCTGTTTGGGATACAACAACCTTCAGTTTGAAAACACTGGAGACAAAAAATGCTTCTCAACTGTAACAACACCTCCCCCCGTCCCCCGGAATGTTTGGCAAAATGTCTACCACTGGTACTTTTTATGCACAATACTTGGACATCTATAGATTAATGAGGTTTGCAATTTTGCTTATTATTTTTGTCAAATGAAGCTGGATCAAGTAATGCCATGGAGCTTCTTGGGGCACAGCGATGTTTTGAGAGGCTTCACCAGGAGAAAATTGACTTGTCAACATTTGTGTCAGATAGGCATGCAGGGATTGCAAAGTGGGTGAGGATTAATGAATCTAAGACACGTCATTACTTTGACATTTGGCATGTGGCAAAATCGATTTGCAAAAAAGTCATCGCAGCCGGAAGAGAAAAGGGGTTCGAAAAATTGCAGCGTTGGGTAAAAGGAATCAGAAGGCATCTTTATTGGTGTGTTTTGTCAACAAAACAAGGTTTTGGAGCACTCATTGGTGCCAAATGGGAGTCACTTTTGAGGCATATTGCTGGCAAACATGACGGTCATGAAAATCAACTGTTCCCTAAGTGTGCACATCAGGAACTGGAGAAAAGAAAAGTGATAAAAATAGGTGAGTGTGAAAAAAGTTTTTCGCTTCAAATGTGAAATTTTGTTATCTGCAATGAATTTTTTACTAATCCCACTTTTAGCTCCCTCCCCCCCTAAAGGTTATGCAGGCAGATATAATGTAAGATTTGGGGCTCATCAATGTGCTGGTTTTTATCTGATGTGCCCCGGGAGATCTTGGGTTTCGAAGGGTGGATATTAAATAGAATAAAGTTTTATTTTATTTAAATTTGCATTGAATTTCAGGGTTACCAGCATATGACAAACTTTCAACGATATTGATTAACACAAGGATTGTGAATGACATAAAGAAACTCTCACCGCTGCTGCAGACCAGCTGTTTAGAAGGTTACCCTTCTCTATTGAATCACTGGCATCCAAAAATGTTATGTTTTTCGTACATTGGAACCAAATGCAGGTTAGCTTTTGACATACATTTGCATATGATAGTGGCAAGACATGTCAGCAAATCAAACTGTACTGCAAAACTTGACTTTGATATCTTTTGCCCTTTTTCTTACACTGTTATTCTTTCTCAAAACAAAAGGTATTTTACAATGTCTATGTCCATGTACTCTTTGTTACAATTCTTTCTATTTTGAGACTTGTACCTATCCCCAGAATTTGAATATGGGACAATGCAAGGGAAAGGAAACAAATATTTTCATCTAATGCTGTTCCTGGCAAATCAGCAGATGATTGCACTAAAAATGGCAGACAGAAACTTTTTACTTTTTACAGGAACTTTTTACCATGATGTTTTGCATCACATTGAATTCCCATTGATTTGACTGGTTGATTTCTTCAATACCACACAGGATCTTGGTAAAAATTCCTCACCATCATCTTTAGCGCAATCGTCTATTGAGCTGCTGCAATGTGAAAAACTTCTCATGTGCTATCATTTGGCCAATTTTCAATAAGTGCACTTTTTCATCTCTTCATACTTTCTTATACTTCAAATCTTCTCTCTATATTTGTTGTGAGCAGTGTGAGATGAACTGTAAACTGTTCTGCTTTAGTAAAGTAAATTCAAAGAAGTTGTCCATTTACCTTCATGAGAAAAATTTATTGTTACTGTTGGACTTTTTTGTTTGCAGGACAATCCTTGCTGTTTTGCATTTCAATGAAAATATTCAGAGAGATAAAAAAACCATACAAACAGGAGAAAAATATCTACATGTCACATACCCAAAATACAAACTTGGTGATGAAGTTGTTCGTGAAGTGGCTGTTGTTCCAACATACAGTATGTGTTTAAAATTTCATTTTGGAAGGAATTGAACACAATTTGCATTCTGAATCTATATCTTTCACACAATAACATGGTTTTCCTGCCAAAGAGTTCTCTAAGATTCTTAAGAATTCTTGCAAATTGTTGTAAAATTAATGTGTGAAAGGCTTGTACTGTAATACTGTCATCTTGTGTGTGATTTTCGTGGCTCTTTCAAACAACCGCTATCCAATGGTGGTATCAGTTAAGGTGATTTTGAATACAGTAGAAACCCACATAAAAGAGCCTAGGTTTTCTTGAGGCAGCCTGAATGAGGTTCTTGATTAACTGATGCCATACTCAAGTCCAGCCTGTGCTTATAGTTCATACAGTGCAAACGTGTTTTAATACATGCCCCAGTGCATTCCTTCTATGAATTGAATAGTTTTCCATATATTTCTTTTTGATAAAGTACACATCATGAAAGATTTTGCAGTTTTCAAGTAAAGTTCCATCTATCAAACTATTATATACTAAAAACCTTCAGAAAATTTTAGCCACTTGTTGGTTTTGTTTAAAAAATTCTAATCATTGAATTTCAGCCTCAAGGTTCTTATAAAACTACTGTAGGCCCTTTTATGTGGGTTTCAATTACTGTTTGCTCGTTCCTCTACATATGAACAATATGCTCAATTCTTTCCTTTTTAGATTACATAGACGAACTACGTGACCTTGTTTTCTCCTTGCCTTCTGATGTCTTGAAATTAACAATGGAAAAAGAGGAAGAATCCATGCCTGGCACATTAACAAGTGGGATTGAAAGCCGAGCAAGCAGGGAAGATGCAATTGCCACATGGGAAGCAAGGAAGCACGCAACAACAAATTTATTTCCAACTGGTAATTCAAGTTTTTAAAAAATCATACAGGTTTAAGTTCTGATGAATGTCTCTGGCTAAACAAAGCTTAAAATACTTCTAGCTACATAATTTATGCAAGAATAATTCCTTGTTTTATCTTGATTTATGCAATAGACACATACTTCAGAGTTCAATAGTGGACACCAGGGAGGGAGAGGGTATGGCTGGTTACCCTCTATTTGAAAGGAGTAGGAATAATGAATTTGATTAAAAAATTGCTTTGCCCCAGGCTCCCCCCCCCCCCACCATAGTATTTAGCATGTGTCCAAGTGTTTTTAACCCAAACAGTTATAATTTGACAATTTTCCTTTCAGCTGATGAGCAAGGCACATTGGAAGAGCAAGCAAGACAGCCCACGTCTCATTTGCCACAATCTTCAAGAGGCAAACCTCGCTATTGCAAAAAGTGTGGGCAGCCAAAAATAGGACATCAAAGATCAGGATGCAGCAACCAAGAAGCTGGGGCAGCTGACTAACAAATTTGATATAATTTGATACAGTCATTTTACTTTTTATTTTTTGGGGTTTTTTCCAGATATTTGAGCCAAACTAGTGAAATACTCAAAGTTTCAATTTTGAGAAATGCATAGTTGGTAAAATAGGCATTGTCGGCATTGAGGGAAAATCCTGAGGGGTTGCACTATATACTGTATATTCTGGGCATGGGGACATGCCATCAGGAAGGGTATTGATTTTTAAGATTTTGGTGTAGGGAACAGATATGTTTTGAAGTTTGGATATGTCCCCAACAAAAGTCTGGTCAAGGACATCCCCGAGGGAAGATCCCTACATGTACAAGCATAAATTGACCATGGACAAATGCATCTTACATATCAATGTAAAAAAACAGCAATTGAAATATGAAAGCTTATCAATTACTCAATATTTCATGGGGGACCCCTGTACAAATCAACCAGAATTTATTTGCAATAAGCTACTGTACTTGCCATTTAATCTTGAAAAAGTATAATACATAGGTGCTACATATTGTGTTCTATGGTATACAAATTCAATGAGCCATATGCTCTCGCTGTTGAGTAGTTTTGTACCCTTTCTTTGTTCCACTCATAAATTTGTTGCGTATGTAGTGGTACACACAGGCTGGTAGAGGTCGAGTATTATCATACCCTAGGAAGCCAAACATCCATCGAACCAACCACCTGTAGGCAACAGCTCTTAAAAATCTACAAGGAAACAAAGGAATTGTTTAGGCATTTACCAAGAATCTAGAATGATGGACTGTCTTTGCTTGTTTATTCTACGGTTTGATTGTTCAATGACTTTAATTTTTTGTACCAATCACTTTTTTGTAATTTAGTTTATAGTAGTTTCTCTTTTATGGGAGAGCCCTTTGAAAGCTACAGTAACACTTCTGATGAAGGACTCCAAAATGAAATGAAATTTCGCTTCATCACAATTATAGTTCAATGGTCAGATTATACAACACAGGGCCACAATGCAATCATTTGACTTGAGAAATAGATTTTGAAAATTAACTTTACTTACTCATTTTCTGACCGATTCCCACGTTTGTAATGTTTGCCTTCTCTTGTTTTAAACAATGGTCCAGCAAGTGTCAAGACAGCTTTGTTGGTTAATGTGTCAAAGTCAGGGTGGTTCGTGACGCAACGTAACTCTTCTGCCAGACCTTCAAATGTCAACTTCCCTATGGCTTGTGGCACCTCCCAGCAGCATCTGTGCTCTCTTGCTCCAGCTAAATTATCTGATGAGCATTTACCACATTCACACCTGAAACATGTAAGGTTACTGGTTGTTTCATGTAGAAAACTTACTGTATGATGATCCAAGTTGACACTTGAAATTGTACATATTTGCATTTATTTTTGCATCCTGTTATAAAAAAATTTATCACACAGGATATGGCAGATGAAGACATTTTGTAGCATCTCAAATAGGTTATATCTCATAATATGTCATTTAGAATTGAGTGTTTTGTGAATTTATACACTTGAGAACAGTGGACACTCATTTTTATTTTATAGGAAACAGCTTCTAAGAAACAGGCCCTGTTTTTAAAACTTGAAAAACAACCCTAGCTGGATTAAAAAAATTAGGTAACTCTTTATGATTTGTAGCTATTCTCCAATGTCACTCAAAGATGTTTTGTCACTGCATGGTAATAGCAACTGTTCTGACATTTTTGAGTGGGAATTATGGTATTACCTGCTTTGAGATCCTAATAAGTGACTTGAGAGAGGATCCAAACTGAACTAAATTAACTTTTCACTTCCAGCATAAATCATAAAAAATGTAAAAGAAATCATCTGGGAACTTTTGATTGCTGTGGATCATAGTTTCTCACAAAAAAGGAATGTAATGGCCTTATCTGCAATACCAGAAGAAATCTGCATCACCAAAAGAATTCAACAAACAGACTCATGAAAGTCTCCCACATATTGACAATTTGCAATATAGAGAAATTTAGTATTAGAGAAATTTAGGCCCTTATTTATGCCCTGTTCACCTGCATCCACACTTGGTCCCTATAAAATTAACTGTTTGTTGCTCTTTTCGTAACTGGCAACCAGTTTTAATTGCCGTTTATGTTCCTGTTGCTGGAAGAAAATACTCAACTTTCAGTCTACAGGCTTTCTGCAACGTCATCTCACTCTTGTTTATCATCGATATTGGGCCTAGGCAGCCCTTCGCCCATCTTACGAAAGTTGCTTGAATTTTGGACGATGGCTGGTGCTATCTCATCAGAAGAAACGATGAATAACGACATCAGAGTAGATAAAGTACACAAATTGTCTTACCACTCATCAACAGTCTGCCTTCTTTCATATCTTGCCTCGAGAGTTTCCAAAGGTATGCCATCGATATCTGCCTCGTTATCCTCAATTTCTTCGTCGCTGGAGGATGCAAGCGGCTCATCCTGGTACGGTTCTAGAGCAGTTGCAACTTCACCAAAACCCTCCCCTTCTTCCTCACTATGACCTGAAACATCTCCTTCGCTAGCAGTCTCGAACGAAGTGTCGGAATTCTCCAAATCAGACATTTCTTACGCGATATCTTTGAACGTTCCTCTTCCTTGCCACACCGAGTCACTGGGTTGTCACTATGTTTGTTTACGTCATACCTCAGGGTGACAACCAGACTACGTCACTCGCCCCATGCTCCTTTCCCAAGACCTACCCCCAGAATACCCCCTATCAATGCAACTTCCGCTCCTCAAAATGACAAATGAATGGTATCATTGAAATCAGCGATGTTCAATCAATAATAAACGATTGTGTTCTTAGAAAAGAATTTTTCATGTCAGTGGCACTTTAAGTTACAGTATATAAATGTGGTTGGTACCAAAGTTGGTAGTTGCTGATAGTTTATGCAGTACCATAATAGCTCTATTAAGCCCCCGGGAGGGGCTTATTTAATTTTTGGACACTCCAGAGGTTGGCTTAATAGAAAGGGGGCTTATTAGAGAGGGGGCTTATTCACAAAATCCGATGACAAGGATATATATGTCTTTTAGCTTTTCAGTTCTTCTACCCCATAGTTTGCGGATTCAACATACAATTTTACCAGTCAAATACATAAATTCAACACAGTTCTATCCCAAACCATATCAAAGTTAACATGCAAACATGTTTAGCTAATGAAAATGAAAATATTTGTAAGTAAGATGTAAGTGGGGGGGGGGGGCTTAATAGAGAGGGGGGCTTATTTACAATTTTGGCTCAGAGGGGAGGGGCTTATTAGAGAGGGGGGGCTTAATAGAGAGGGGTGGGCTAAATAGAGCTTTTACTGTTGTTAACTGTTAAAAATAATTCAATGATATAAATAGGTTTTTTACTAAAATTCAAGTGAAAGCTTTAACTGTCACTATATTATATATTTATACATTTATAGAATGGATACTATAAGGTTCCTCGAAATTACTGACCACCTATGAAGAAAAACTATTCAAAGCAGGACACACAATCCTCAATTGACACATTCACTTAACACTATTCTCACTCGTCTGTTATTATGTAAACATATTAATCTCAGTATTATTATAAGAATTTCAATTCACTTTGTTGCAGTCACACTCTGATGATAGTAATGACTTGAAAGGCCTTAGTGTGCTAAAAACATCAAATTCTTGTCTATTTCTCGTTCGTTCTTCATCCGCACTTATAGTATCCATTTTATTGTTTCTCTATTGCCAATATATATATTTGTAGGTCGAAACACAAAATATCAACAAGCCACTTGAGAATCACTAAATATTAATAATTCTATTCATAAATTACCCTAAAAGTTATATCAAACCCTTTTCTTATGAGCCCCTCCCCTCTGAGACAATAGTTTAAATAAGCCCCCCCTCTCTAAACCCCCACTTGTATCAAATTCCAGAGGTTAGCAAATATTGTCAATTGATTGAGCGAAATAAGCTTGCATGTTAATTTTGATATGGCTTGAGATAAAACTGTGTCAAATTTATGTATTTGATTCGTAAAATGGTATGTTGAATCCGCAAAATATGGTGTCAAAGAACTAAAAAGCTATCACATTTATCCTTGTCATATGATTTCGTAAATAAGCCCCCCCCCCCCTATAACAATGTATTTGTTGAAGAAAGAATGAGCGTAACTATTGATATATTTTGAATTGGTAAAAAAGCAATAAAATCAGGATGTGATGTGAATAGAAATAGAAGATAAAGTGCTATTTTAGGCTCCCTAGGCCCAGTCTTTATGGCCAGAAATCATGGAATGTAATTTCCAGTACTACCAAAATGTAGCACATTAACATGACAAGAATTCATAAGAATTTTTAAGAATTCAGCAAAATAGGGTAAGAATTCTGGTGCCATTGCCAGATTATAAATTTTTAACATAGAATTTTTAAGACATTAAAAACATTCTTATGAATTCTTAGGCAGGAAAACCACTTTCATCTGACAAGGCCTCTCTGTTCAAAGCAAATTTCATCCACTGTCAATAAACATTTTCTGAGGATTTTTCTTACAATAGTAGCCTTACTTGAAAAACAAATTTTTCCAATCAAATTAAATTTGCTTGGCACTTCATAAAAGCCATTTGTCAAAGTCAACTTACAGATCTTTTACATTTTACCTAAAGAAGTTTTGTGTGAAACTAATTTTTGTTCTGTTTCATTCCCAGGGTTCAAAGTATAACTTCAAATTGTGGAGATTATCTTGCAAGCCTCAATATTTTCTTGAAAACTTTCTGTGAAAAGTTAAACTCAAAAAAAATTTCTGGTTCCGATACTTTTTCCACTTCTGGAGGGAGATTCACGACAAATTTAGGGCTACACATTTTTTTGTAAGAACTAAGGATTTAGGCCAGTACTGAAAGTTTCTTAAAATTACCAGATTTTGAGTACTCCAACTTCACAGAGTTTCTTATGAGTTTCTTAGAGGCTCCATAACAATCTTCATTTTCACTACTTGTGCCCCCGTGTGCAGACCAGAGATTTCAATAGGCTATTCAAAATAAACAATGGAGAACAAAAGAAATTTATCCTTCACACCTGAGATCTCGTCGAAAAATGCCATACTCTTATTCACGTTAAAGAATTTTATACATGCATACAAAGACTATATATTTGTTTCGTAGAGGTCAAGACCATGGAAGACCTTCAATATTATAGTCAACATTCTTAATCTTAGCCAAGCCCAAGAATATCTTTCTTGAGCCTGGTTGGCCTACTAATAATAGATTGGTAAACTAACCTGAAATCTCTTCCTGCGGCGCTTGTTGGCGGTAGAGGAGCGGTTGAAGAACTCCTTGAGGCAGTGGCTGTTCGTTGTTCGTTGGTTGTTTCTATTTCTTCAATGTCCCTCAGTGCATTCCTGAGGACATTGGCGACTCTGCCTGCTCGATGGCCAGCCATGCTTCCAAAGACAGTTTGACAAATAAAGTTATTGCTGTTGCTTAGACTACACCCACGAAAAGAAGAACGGCTAACAGACCGACGAAAAGAAGAAACCCACGAATTGAAAATCCACGAAAAGGCAGAGAAAGAAAGATACCCGAAAAGATACCATGATAACATAGCACGAAAGGAGGCCCACACAAAATTTGAGATCGCACGAAAAGTCAAACGACGAAAAGTGACCCACGAATCTGAAATTTCCACGAATAATAGCCACGAAAACACTTTACCCACGAAACATGAAACAACGAAAACTGTTTACCCATTTTGTCCGACACATGACTCCATAGCATCGGCAGATGCGGAAATAAGTCGTCCTAGATTAGGAGAGGGCATCCGAAAAAGGGGGACAAAATTTTGAATGGCGTGAAGCAACCAATTGCTACTTCTGCGCATAAAATACCTTCAAATCATGCTGAGTCTTTTCACGGACATTCTCATAGAAATACGTCCAAGGAGGAGGAGGACTACACGAAAGAAAAGGAGCCCAATGTCACTACCATTGATATTGACACTGAAAGTGCCTCCTTTGCAAGCGCTAAAAACGGAACGGCAAATGCTACATGCGATGATAATAACCAACCAGACAGAAACAGATGTGGCCACCCTGCCCCGCCCATTTCAGAAATCGACTCTAGCTCTACGGCCAATGTTGAGGGCAATGTTATGAACAAGAAGCGGCCTGCTGCAGAAAATGACGCTGGCGAGTCCTTAGAAGGGGATGATACGCAGCATGGCACTAGTAATGGGACTAGCAACTCAGCTCCATCTGCAGGAAATAACCTGAACACAGCAACAAAAGTTGGGTGCAACGATGGAGGTACTAGTCATCTTGACGAAGATGCAGCTCCATTTACTACTGTAGATTGTGGTGAAATCGATTTGGCAAAAAAGGCTGGATCTCCCAGTCCTTCTGGTAGGGTATTTGGTCTTACGTCCAAATAACTTTTCTTTTTCTTCATTTAAGGAAAATGGTTCTTGCTTGCGATGTACTGAGTCTAAAAAGCACAGTCATTGTGATTTGTGTCCTTCTTCCCTCATTTTCTATTACCAGTCTAAGGCAGTGCGACATATCAAACAGATCCATCTTCACACAAAGAAAACTGTTGCTTTTAGGGAGTACAAAATCAGGAGGGTCGTCAGAGAGAATTCCGATCGCGTAGCATGTGCCATTTGCGGCAAGAAAATGCACAAGAAAAGCCTGAAAAGGCATGAAGGTTGCAAACACGGTGCACACAAACTATATACTGCCATATGCTGTGATCCCAAAGAGGGCATTTACATGGTAAAACGGTCTGCTCATGGAGGCGTTGGCTTTCCATTGCACGTACAGAAGATTGTAAACGCCAATAAAGGTAATAAAATGGAATGCGAGAACCAAAACTGTAGAGATTTGATGATCATGGCAGCTAGGTCTGAAATGACTGGAAGGGAGTGTGCGCATCTCATGCAGGTGAACAATGCCTTCTTCCCTGCGCAAGTAGAGCTTGACCAAGATAAGTTGAAGGAGCTATCTGAAACGGAAAAGTATAAGGTGCTCACAGAGGAAACAGTGGTGGATTGCATCGAAAAGGATAGTACCGCCACTTTTTATGGCGCGCCTACTGTCGTTGAGTGGGATGACGTTAATTTCATACATCTTTCCATCTTTGATGGTAAATAGGCTATCTGTAAAACATGGAGTGTGGAATGATGGAATGGAATGATGGAATGGAATAATGGAATGGAATGATGGAATGGAATGATGGAATGGAATGGTATAGATGGAATGGTAGATATGGAATAGCCAAACTACTGGTCGCTTTGGAAAAAAAATTACACCAATGTGTTCCTCAAGATCTTCTTAGTTTATTTTACATATGTTTTCTTGAAAGTCTCATGAAATTCCCTTAAATATCGACTGAAACAACAAGCATGATAACAGACTGTGTGGGCAGACATCAGTTAAGTCGTTTAATTGATGTGAGTTGTAGGGAAAAAATCTGTAAAACATGGAGTGATGGAATGGAATGGAATGGTCGACATGGAATAGCCAAACTATTGGTCGGTTTTGAAAAAAAATTACACCAATGTGTTCCTCACGATCTCTTCAGTTCATTTTGCGCATATTTTCTGGAAAATATGCTGGAATTCCTTCAGATTTCAACTGAAACAAAATTGGATCTATGCTAGGCTCGCGTGAACACAGCTGTGGAATGTTAAGAAGTGACAGGGATCAATGACAGTTTTAATCCTTATCCTGTAATGGCGCCAAGATCATTTTTATCATAAACGGGGGTTCGTAAGAAACTTTAGACAACAGCAAATTGAGTTATTGCTGCCCTCATGCACTCACTCGCTATTGTTTAAAAACAATGCCCAGTTGTTCATCATTTGCACAGTTTGTGGTATTGTTTATATTTCATTTCGCGTTGTGCAACTGTGAACTGAACTGCGTCGATTTTTCAAAAGCTATGCTTCTTGCTTCACCACGTTGTGACTTTCGTCGGAGAATCCATAGTTTTATGCTGCTGGCATATTTTGTCTTATCGGGTACCATTTTATTTTCAGAATTTTTAGGCACTAATGGTAATTTTGTCTGTGCAGCAGGCTTCACCATGGTGGGCTTTGCTTTACATACAGTCAAGCACGTGTGTGCTCCCAGAAAACTGTCTTGCAGAATTTCAGTAGCTGACGAAGCCAGATTTAATTTCCTCCGGGCTTGCTACTTGATAGAGGGAATGTTTGGGTTTTACGGTCACGGGGTTTCACCATATTTTGTAATCTTGTACGCTATGTTTCGGTTTGATGTAAAATATCGCAAAATGTTTTGCATTTTAAATTTTGAGCGGTTTTACGGTTTTGGGACCCCCAAACATCCCCTGTTGGTACTGTCAGAAAAATCACCAAATTCACATCAACAATCATGTGAAAGAAATCTACAAAAGTAACAAAGTTGTATGTGGTAGAAATGTTCGGTCACTGATCTGTACCTTCAGAGCTTTGGCTATGGGAGGTGAGCTTCTTTGACAGTTCGAAATATTTGCTTGAAAGAAGGTAAAAAATGCGTTGCAATGGTGACAATGCTAAAAAGGAAATAGTCCCCCAAATGCTATATTAGTCCCCCCAAGAGGTTCAAACAATTAGATTTTGAGTTTTCAAGTTTTTATGGCAAGGAATCACTAAAATTTACTAAAGGCTGGCACCATCGATGTGTTGATTTTTCCAGGCACTTGCCACGCCATCCCCATGTGCAGAGATTCGATTGAAATTAGACGGGAAGTCAGAACATTATGATTCACAGCTGGTCTGATTCCGGAAGAAATTCTCAACAATAATACACTCATTTTTATAATGAAAATGGTTCAAGTGGCTCTAGCCATATCGGATATCAGAATTTCCTGTTATTTTTGTCAAAGGTTTATTGATCCTGAGATTCCCTTTAAAAAACTAAACTATGAATTAAAAATACGAAACTTTTGTAATTTACCGTTATAATGTTCTCCGGTGACTCAAAATATGTTTTAACCATTTTTAAATTCTCTTGAGCGCAAATCACTTTATTACTAGTTTGAAATCTTATTACAAAGTGATTTAAGAGCTCTTCGAACAAAAATAAATCATTCCAGAATGGAAATTAAAACTCATTCAGAGACTTTAGGTAGCAAAAGTATCCTAACATTTAAAGACCCATTGTCAACCATGATCCTTTGTGCGCAGAATGAAAAGCAAGACAAAGAGAATTTAGGCCAAAAATGACTTTTAGATAACACGAAAGTCGACTTTGGCGCCACAGAGGATCATGGTTAGCAATGGGTCTTTAAGAGACTGTCTGGCAATCTTTGACCTTAGTTCTTAAAAAAATTAGTTTGGACGTACTTTTCTTACAATTTCTTATTTTTGGGAAGTCCAAACATGACAAAGACTCTGGGGACTGAGGTTGAAGAAACGTTCTTTTTTAGCTCCCTAGCTCCCCTCTCTAATAAACCCCTCCCTCTCTGGTAAGCCCCTCCTTTCTAAGCTAAATGTTCTAAAGAAGCCCCACTTTCCATCCTCCTTCATTTGTATTAAAAAGGATGT
Organism: Aurelia coerulea; assembly: GCA_039566865.1. Lineage (NCBI taxonomy): Eukaryota > Metazoa > Cnidaria > Scyphozoa > Semaeostomeae > Ulmaridae > Aurelia > Aurelia coerulea. The sequence goes on along the minus strand of CM076951.1, from coordinate 11,324,998 downwards.
CAAATTTCAGTTTATTTAGCTAAAAAAGTGTGCAGGTTAATTTTGATACTGCTTTGATAAATATGTCGAATTTGTTCATTTGACTCGGTAATATTGTATGTCATTCCTCAAAATTGGGGATAAAAGAGTTAAGATGCTTTAATATATATCCTTTTCATTTGAGAATAAACCCCCTCTCTAGCTGACAAGCACCCTCTCCCTTAAAGCCCCCTCTGGAGTCTCCAAGATTGAGTAATAAGCACTTGGGGCTCAAAATAGCCTGTGTTCCAGACCATTACGCAAATATAATTTATTTTTCTGGAGTCTAGAACACAGGCTAGCTCAAAAAAGCTTCTTGCTACTAAGAGTTTCTTGGAGTCTATCAAATTTGCACTATTTTTCAGAATCATTCTGTTTTTTAAACAGGGCGTCCAACGTAACCAGTAAGATAAAACAATCTGTGGTACAATCTGCGTTAAAGTTATCCATTTTCATAGCATTTTGAAGGCAGTGTTCATGCTCTAAATGACAATCGTGTATGTAACACCCACCATGGTGAAGCCTGCTGCACAGGCAAAATATGCTAGCAGCTTAAAACTTTGGATTCTTCGACGAAAGTCACAACGTGGTGAAGCAAGAAGCATAGCTTTTGAAAAATCGACGCAGTTCAGTTCACAGTTGCACAACGCGAAATGAAATATAAACAATACCACAAACTGTGCAAATGATGAACAACTGGGCATTGTTTTTAAACAATAGCGAGTGAGTGCATGAGGGCAGCAATAACTCAATTTGCTGTTGTCTAAAGTTTCTTATGAACCCCCGTTTATGATAAAAATGATCTTGGCGCCATTACAGGATAAGGATTAAAACTGTCATTGATCCCTGTCACTTCTCAACATTCCACAGCTGTGTTCACGCGAGCCTAGCATAGATTCAATTTTGTTTCAGTTGAAATCTGAAGGAATTCCAGCATATTTTCAAGAAAATATGCGCTAAATTAACTGAAGAGATCGAGAGGAACACATTGGTGTAATTTTTTTTCAAAACCGACCAATAGTTTGGCTATTCCATGTCGACCATTCCATTCCATTCCATCACTCCATGTTTTACAGATTTTTTCCCTACAACTCACATCAATTAAACGACTTAACTGATGTCTGCCCACACAGTCTGTTATCATGCTAGTTGTTTCAGTCGATATTTAAGGGAATTTCATGAGACTTTCAAGAAAACATATGCAAAATAAACTAAGAAGATCTTGAGGAACACATTGATGTAATTTTTTTTCCAAAGCGACCAGTAGTTTGGCTATTCCATATCTACCATTCCATCTATACCATTCCATTCCATCATTCCATTCCATCATTCCATTCCATTATTCCATTCCATCATTCCATTCCATCATTCCACACTCCATGTTTTACAGATAGCCATGGTAAATACATGAATTTCCCTCTCCGATCTAGGTATGTAGTTACATACGAAAAGGAAACAGGACAGCTTGACTGTCGCTGCCACCCAAGTAAATATTTCTGCATTCACAAATCTATTGCTTTATGGTACCTTTACCAGAAGGACTACCTTAAAGACGACAATGAACACTTCCGATTGGTTGAACAAGATAATTCAGAACTTCACTGTGCAGAGCCAGTATTAGTGACCGAAAGGATGAAGCAATCTATCGTTTACCCACCACTAGAAGAAAATATCCTTGTGAATATGGTGCGTTACTTTGAGTCACACAAGAAGATTCCGTTCTCTGAGCCATGGCAGTACCAATCAATGACCAAAGATTCTTCTTCTTCATACTGGCTCTTCCGTCTTAATTCAAGACATTGGCCTTGCCACTGTTTTCTTCCATTCCTTTCGCTCATAACCATTCTCAGTTAGTTCATCCACTGTTTTATTTATTGGTTTCAGGTCTTCATTCATTTGTCTGATCCATGTCTGTTTTGGTCTTCCCCGATTACCCTTCGCTTTTTTCAAATGTTCTCTGAAAGCTAATTTTGCTGGTGTTCTTTCTGGCAACCTTAACATGTGCCCAAGCCAGTTTAAATGCGTTTCTTTATTTCGGTTGTGATGGTTGTCTGATGTGATCTTTTATATATTTCTTCATGTCTTATTTTATCCATTAATTTTATGTTTAGCATCCTACGTAGCAGTTTTCTTTGAAAGATATCGAGACTTTCTTCCAATTTCTTGGTTAAGGTCCAGATCTCGCAATTGTAAAGCAGCATTGGATAAATAAATGTATTAAGCGTTCTTATTTTTAGTTTTATGGATGTCTGTCTGTTACAGAGAATTCTTTCATATTTGTTGAAGGCATCAATGGATAGTCCTTTCCTTCGTTTTATGTCTTTTTCAGTGTCTAAAATACTTCCTAGATATTTTATGGCCTTCCATTCATCGTTGCCATCTGTGCCAACACAAAATTTTTCAGTTTTTTCAGTATTGATATTTAGGTTTCTTTGTTTGACTTTCAAAGGGAGTTCTTGTTTTATAGTGTCCTTGTGTTGCTTGTTGGTGGTTATATTGCCAATATCGTCAGCATACTGAAGATCAATGCTGAAGTTTTCTTTATCTTGGTTGTGATTTACTCTGGGCTGGTCTGGTAATGTGATTGCATCTGGATTTTGCAGCATGAGTGCAACTGCTAATGTGAAAGTAAATTCTGGAGCGCTTGCGCAGTCTCCTTGTGGTGCTCCTATGTTGGTTTCGAATGGTTCCCCTCTTGCATTTCCAACTTGTACCGTGTATTGCATTTTATACAGTAATATGTAAAACATATGTAGCTCATCGTTGTCTAATATTTTGCCTAGATCTTTAATAAGTTGAGGTCTTCTGATGGTGTCGAAAGCTTTGGACATATCAAACAGGGTCACAAATATGTTGTAATCTTGACTGTTGATTGCTTTTTCGATTAACATTTTTAATGCAAAGACGTGTTCAGTTGTGCTTCGGCCGCCTTGGTAGGCAGCTTGAGATAGTGGGATGATGGTCTCGAGTTTTTCAGTTGTTCTCCTGATCATGCATATGCTGAGGATTTTCCTAATTACTAATAGCAGGATGATAGGTCTTAAATTTGCGCAGGATCCTTTTGGCTTTCCGGGTTTTTGAAAGGGAACGAGTATCCATTTATGAATTTCCTCTGGTGTTTCTCTGTGTTCTGCGATGTGAAAATAGCATCCCTAAAGTCTTGAAAACGACTGAAAGTACTTTATGGTTCTTCTCCGGAGAGGCAGCAGAGGCAGCTGCCTGTAAATGTAAAGCTCGAAAGTTTCAGAGCTGCAAACATGCTCGAAATGGAATTATGGCATATCATCGTAATTTCGTTACATCACTGTACATCAAAATACCATATATAAAATTTTCAAAATCATTATTTTCTGACTTTGCCTTCTGAATGTTCTCCAAATGAGTGTGCTGATCAGCTAGGAATTTTGTTAACATAGCAAAACCCTCACGCTGATTTTGATTTTGTAAAATTTATCTGTAAAGCATTTATTTGATAAATGTCTACTTGTTGACTGAGAATCTGAACTTACCTTTTCTGTTTCTTGAGAAGAACTGACTTCTGTGATGTCAAACAATTTTGAAAATTGCTCATCCAGCCTAAGATCGCGGTCCTCTAGCATTTCTCTTTTAACTTCAAACAGAAACCTATCACTTTGACACTTTGAAATTTTTAGGTATTTTACCCTAGCTTCTTCCATCCTTATCATATGTTAAAAAAATGCATCTGTGACATGTAGCAGACCATGTTTTCTGTACTGTCTGCTCTATTTATCTTCTTCATTTCATGCTCTACACGCGTGCCCACTTGTTTGCATTGCGAATGCATATTTTCGGAAACATAGCTACTAGCATGTTTGATTAGAACATGGGCAACGTATCCACCCAAATATCTTACTTTTGACAGGCCAACCGTGTCCATATCAGATACTCTGAAGTTGGAAACTGTTGCAGCTTCCATACTCTCCCTTACGCAACAAGAGATCTGATTTAATATGTCTTCGTATATCTTCAAAGCCTAATCTGAGCAAAATGAAATCTCTGACTCTTCTAATGATCCTCTTTTGTTTTCACCCCATAAGACTAACAGCAAAAGCGATCGTACATTCGCATCACCACTTAAAAACCATACCTTCGCTGTAACATCTTTGAGGAAGCTCATGGTGAGTGTGGTATCAGCAAGGTTACTCTTGACATGGCGTTTCAAGAGATGGAATATCTTCCTTCAGAGTATCTTGATGAACAAGACAGTCTTTGGTAGGAATGCCAAAGCAGAATTGACAACTTCATTTCTCTTTATTGAATACTCAGAATCACTGAGAACAGACGTATCCTTCGTGTCCTCTAAAAAACGAGCGTTGTCCAACGTTGGTGATGGTTGATCCAATCAGTCTTCAGAGGCCTCCAAATTTTCGAGCACGATTCCAAGATGAAGAGCTGTGTCTTCCTCTGTTTTCGGCACGTTGGTCATTTCATCATGGCCACTCATCTCCTCATACCCGTCTTCATCTTCAGATGTTTCACCTTCTTCATTTATCATCTTTGATTCCTCGTCGACTGCATAAACAACTTCACTCATGCAGCAGGAAGCACAATCTTCAAATGCATCATTACGTAATTCTCTTATCTCTGCTAATTCCGAGTATTCTATATGTCGAGCCTTCGAGCCTCGAGCCTCGAGCCTTGTGTTTCGAGCCTCGAGCCTTCGAGCCTTGAGCCTTCGAGCCTTGTATTGCAGGCTAAATATTGCCAGACTGGATCAAACATAATAACAAATGAGGCGACATGTTTAATGCAGGTATATATCAACTAAGAACACAGAAATCTAACAATACCCTAGAAAACTATATTTTGAACATGAAATTGAAAGCAACAACGGCATAAGAACTTGAGGCATAAGAGCCTTTTTCACCCTTGAGAAACCTGTCTTCTCGCAATTGTGCTCACTCTCACTTTGTGCTCACTCTCACAATTTACAGATTTTGCAGCGATTCTTGCTGTTGCCGCGATTCAAATCCTAGCAATTTTGAGTGTGATTTCTGTTAAAATTTGTCGTAGGACTTTAATGGGTACTTTTGAAATCCTTTCAACAAAATTAAATTATCTTTGCCAAAAAATTAGAGCAGTAACAATTTATTCAAGCATTGGAGCATTATTATTAACAATTTAAGAAAGAGACATCTGGTATCAAAAATGGCCTAAAATTTAAGAAACTGGCTGCCAACGCTGGGCCTAAGTTTCTCACAGAAAATACGGGTATACAAAGATAAAGTTAAATGATTGAGGTATGTTGGCTCATGATATACAACAGGAAGGCTTGAGGCTCGAAACATAAGGCTCGAGGCTCGAAGGCTCGAGGCTCGAAACACAAGGCTCGAAGGCTCGAGGCTCGAGGCTCGAAGGCTCGAAGTTTAGAAACACTCGCTAATTCCACTTCTCTACTTTTGGTATGGTCCTTGCAGAATCCGATGACTTGTACATCGTCATGAGACCTTACCCGCGATAGAGCTACATAAAGCATGCCTCCAGTAAACTCATAATCCGAGTGTACTATCACTTTCGGAAGCTGTGAGCCCTGGGATTTATGAATTGTTGACGCCCAATTCAATTTCAACGGAATTTGCTTTCGAAACCCAGCAACTTGACCTGCCGTAGTGGCATTTGTCCAGCACCATCTTTCCACAACGAATCTCGATCCATCTACTTCCACTTCTGCTTTATTGTTGTCAATCTTGGATTTAAAGGTACATTTTGTCCCATTGTGTAGCGTTTGGTTTATGTTCGCTAAACAAATCATGGGTGCATTGACCTTGGCGCAAAGCTTTTTTGGAATTATACCCTGAGACTTGCTCAGTGTCCCTTCGTCCTCGCTCACGAACATATAGCTCTGCCCCTCAACAGAACGAAGTTTGTAGGCATTTCTGTATTCTTCCTCCATGCGTGTGAAGCACAGTTCTACAAGGTTGTCATTGGAATTTTGACGGATTGGTCTCGAAAGTTCTTGAGTTATGAACTGAAAAGATTCTTCAGAACAGCTACCCAATCTCAAATCATCAAGAACTTTCATTGTCGAATTGTCTGTAGATCTTATCTAGCTCTATGTAATGTTTGAAAATTTGGGGATAAAGGGGGGAATTGAACATTTTAGCACCCTGGACGGTAACATAGTTCCCTGGCACAGGGGATAATTGCAGCCAGTCTCCTACTAGTATTACTTGCAATCCACCGAATGGCAGATTCGAGCCCCTAACTTTACAACAAATACAGTGTATCAACTCGAGATCCCTGGAGCTATTCATACTAAATTCGTCCCAAATGATAACCTCGAGATCCTTCAAATTTTTGGCACATTTTGAAACAGCATCATCAACGACGTTTGCAAAGAGATTATTAGCGATGCCAATACCAAAGAAAGAATTTAAGACCAATGCATTGCATACAGTAGTTTCCCCCCCCACTTTTTCTCCAAAATTACAAAATATATAACAATAAGACTTACCCATATTGTTCTTTAGACAATTGGCTATTCAAATATAACAATGACAATTAATAAGTCACGTGATTCGTTGCTGGGCAACCGAAAAACTGACAAAAATTGGCAGATTTATACCTTCTTAACTAGAAAAACCACTACACCATTTTCTCCAAATTTGTTTCAAATAGTAGGAAACATGTCATGATTCAAATAGGCATACTTTGCAAAATTTTTTAGTTTCTATTTTTAGCACAATTAGCCTTAAATTAGCCTTTTGTTGCATGCATTTACTTTCATCTCAGGTTTTTGCCAGTCCTGCCCTTTTATCTGGTAAATAGAGACTCGAAATGAATCAAATTAATGAGATGAAGCAAATTAGACTAAAAAAATTATATTTGACACTTCTTTATTAAGTAAATGACGTCATAAATGTGAATGACGTCATAGATATTAAAATTTAATGACATCAGCAAATATGAAAAATTATATATCAAATGAAAGTACTCATCAAATGCAATCGAATGGTGCATGTTTAAGATCGATCAAGCAAACGGCACGAAAACTACGGACATTTTAAGATTTTTTTTGTTGACCACTCTCCAAATATGGTATTACTGTGGTCACATGATCAGAGGTAGAACAATGAAATGTTAAGAATTTAATTGCCTATGAAATTTGAGTAAAAGTCACCAAACTGGTGGTTATATCTCTTGTCGTATTAGTGTAATGCAGCAAAAACTGGTAGGGGGGGGGGGTGAAAAACGCCCCCCCCCCCCCAGTACGAATAGGGTTAAAGGATCCCAGACAAACATGCATTTCGCGCTTTGCAATGTTTTTGTTTTGATTCAGAGTGGCGGTAGGTTGACATAGATCACTTTGGAACTTAGTATTTATCAGGTCAACGAAAATGTCTGATTCAAGCATACGTCTTCCGTTTCCCATTGGATCAAATTAATCCTTGGAGGCAAACAGACACCAGCGTCTGTTTGTTTTTAATCAGCCTCCAGTGATAGGTAGAGCACAAACAAGGGTTGCAGAGGAGAATAACAAAGAACCAGTGAAATGCGCATGCAAAGGCAAAAAAAGTCAAGGTTGCCAAAAAAAACTCATCATCTGATCATTCAAAAAACAACGGGGCTGCCCATGCAAAACAGCTGGTGTAGAATGTGGCATTAACTGCAAATGCCACACTAAGAAATGCGAGAATAAGGTAATACTTTTGCTGTTCAACTGTTTGACGTTTTTGCTCTTATTTCAGTTTAAGGTCAAGGCAATGCAGGGGGGCACCTCGGAACCCTTAGCAATTTAGCTATTCTGGGACTCCTTCAGGTGGCAAATTGATTAAAGAAAATTGCCAAAGCCCAGAACCTCATTTATGGAGTTTGATGGAGGTTTTATACTGAATAAGAGGGCACTTTTGGTACGAGAAACATATTGGAGAGGGTGGCTGCAATTAGAATGTGCAATTATGGTAAATTGGTTTCTCTGCAAATAGAACAAAGAAACACTCAGACACAGCATTGTATGGGATTGTATCCAATGTTCACATCACCTGGAGTACAAAGATTCTAATAAGATATTTTTTATTAATTAATATAATAATATTAATAATATAATATTAAAACTATTAATTAATATATATTTTTTCTATCATCAGTTAAAACGTTTACATACAGAAGGTACCTAAGAATTTACATATGAGCTACTGTTCAACACTATGAGGACGATGCCAGGGCCAGGGAGAGCAAAAGACCACAACAACTCCCTGGCCATTCAAAAAAAACATACAACTAAATACTATAAAATATACATTTACAGAGAGCTTCACATAAACTATCAAATACGGATACATACAAGGATCTGTTTCACATTGGAGGTCATAGCTAGCACGGGCGATAATGCTGAACAGCAGGAACCCCGACCGAGAAAATACCACCGACAACAACTCCCGCCACTGCTGTCCCCCCCCAGGGTCTCCACCGCTCTAAAATATTGCGCAAGTGCTGTCGGTTTGAGGTTCATAGTTCGTAATATTGTGGATTTGAAGATTTGGATTTGTGTAGATGAGTTGTCATTCACACTATAGACGCCTCACATCCAATGTGAATCAGACTTACAAGCATTAAGAGAAAGAAAAATTGATCTCCTTTGCCAATTGGTGACACTTTATGAATGTACCCTGAAATCTCCTGTGAAAAAGAATAACTAAGGGTAAGTACTTGTGATTTAACATCTGAAGTTGTGAGGTGTTTGCGACATAAAAACACACCTAAACGGATGGAGTGTCAATGACAATATTTAAATATTAGGAATTAATCAACAAATAATGCCATAATTATGTAAATAAGATTATTGTGCTTGAAAAGATCAACACTTGATTATGTGCAATATCATCCTCATGTTTTGGAAGCAAGATATTGGAGCCTTTGTTGTTCCAATTGCCTAAATTTGAGATGCTTTGAATTGAAAATGCTTTGCAGTCTTACATAAGTCATTGGTTCTATTATGCCAGGTGTCCTTAAAAAACGCAATGAATTAGATTGGGCTAGCCACAAGAATTTAAGTCCCATCAATCCATAATAATGCTTTATATAATCCCCTACAGCAAACTTGGAGATAGATATGTTGTTTTTTCATATTGGTTGAAGGAGAGTTAGTATATTTATCTTCAAAGTCCAAATTTGCCTGAACCTCCAAACCAGAGCTATATTTGAATAGAAATTCAATCAAATTTGATGCTAAAAACAAAAAAAATTAACAAACTTTAGCTGTTTATGTATCCAATTGCACTCTCCTACATCTAGAGAGCTGGAAAATGTATAGATGCCATGCATTCATTGGACCTTTTGAGAAAATAAGGCTCTGCAACACTTGGTAGTAAAATGTCTTTATCCTCTGGTTTCCATGGTAACCAATGTTATTTTTAGATTTTGGTTAAGATATTTAGATCCAGTATGTTAAATTACCCCTGGATGCCAGTTTTTTGTTTGTTTGAATGGGAAACACATATTTTAGATTTTGGACTAGACTAGTACCTTAAACTGAAAATCTATAGTTCTTTGGTAGTCCAAAATTGTTTGCGAGGGCGTCCAAAATTACTGAAGACAATGTCCGAACATGTCCATTCCCAGTGATATTTAGCAGATAACCGTGCATTGAAGTGATCAATATTTCTCTCATTCTTACCCAAGGAATCATCAAAGAGGTAGACTCATTCCGGTAAAGGTACATCACTGTGTGGGTTGATTGCATTAACGAACAAGGGCCTCAACTTTGCGAGAAGCCAACTTCAGATGGGCTACAACTGCTTTACCAATGAAAATGGGGTTCCAAAAGAGCAATGATTCGAACAGCACATGGGGATTCAGTCGGATATTCTTGGAAACAAAGAGGATCCAACTCGTGAAGGATTGGACAGCCAAGAAGCAGTTTTTCGGATATCCTAAAATCGCATTGAGCAGAAGAAGTAGGCGAGAAAGGTGATTCAGACGAAAGCAGCGATGATGCTGATGACGATAACAATTTTCAAATAGAAATTATACCTAGGCTACTAAATGTTGATCATCGACATATCTTCATAAGCATCAGAGGCATAAGAGAGGATTGTGTCGTAGTAATGTACGAAGAAGAGTTTTCCCAGGGAAGATTCGACGTGGCGGAAGCAATGCATGCTCCTTCATTGCAGTTATCTTCACCCACCTCTTTGTCAAAGAAAGAGAGACACTCATGGAGGAGACCCCTGTTTTTAACGACACAATCTTTAATGAAATATTACACAAAGCGATGGTGAGAGGGAACCATCTCTATGACAAGTATCAAAGAAGCCTACCACATCGCTACTGCTTAATACACACAGTAGCAGATCAGATGGCTGAAGTATGTCCCTTTACCGTGAAAGAAGAGAGACCTGTCTCCATTCAAAATGAGCACCAAACGTCAACGCTGAAAGGTCAGCTTGAATTTCTGATGGTTTTTTCTGATGGTTTGTCTGATGGTTGGTAAGTTGTAAGTAAGATTCACCATCACACACCTCCGAGATGAGTCTTTCAAAGCAAATAAAATGTGATAACAAGAGATAAAACCACCAGTTTTGGTGACTTTTACTCAAATTTCATAGGCAATTAAATTCTTACCCTGGGTACCAGACTCTCTAACATAAAAAACAGAGAGTCTGGTACAGTGCTCCCCAACCTTGTTCTGGTGCAAATCGGCTGAGCTCATTTAAAAAGTAGCTTAGCCTATTCAATGGACTGGAATCTTGGAATCTTGGAATCCTGGAATCAGACTCCACGACAGCCTGGGCCTGCTACTCGGGCCTACTGGAATAACATCAAAGATGAAGAAAGAACTTCTTCACCATTTGCCAAACTTATCGGGATGAGCAAGTGTTGTGGGAGGATTTTTGCACGGAGTTTTCATCCAGCATTGCCAAAGAATCGCAACTGACTGGCATATTACACACAGTCAGGAGTCAAAGAAGTGTTCTCATGCTGCCAAAAATAAAATAAAAATGCAATTGCATTGAAATGGATCGAAATGGGCCTAAGAACACTGATATCAGATGGAATAAACAGCGATGAAAACACCGTCAGACGTTTTTCTCCATTCGGTGCAAACATTAGGAAAACGGGCGCTTGCACGGTCATGCAAAGAACAAAACAATATGTGCTTTTCCTTCCTATTATTATTATTGTGGTGTGGATCTAAAAACTTGACAAGAACAGAAGCTTGGGAAATTGCACTGTGATCTTCATATCATCAATGGTATGAACTCTGAACTTAGCAAGTGAAAATGACAATTTGGCCATGGCATAGAAAATCACAAGAGAGGATTGCAAAAGAAAGATAATTGAAAGGAAGGGGATGAAATCACTTTCAAGACGGGCGACGTCTGAATGGTAATGATTCCTCATTAATTTGGGCCAGATCTTCCTAGCAGAATTCTGCAGGATGAAATAAAGTACAGTAAGTACATATTCAATGTTCTTGATATTGAATTTTCTGGCTTCTTGAGATGCAACGATTTATTGATTGTTTTGTCTCGACAGCTACAGGGTGTCCCAAAAACATGTGCGCTGTTTTAGTGGCTTCTGTGGAGCATTCGTACTGGGGGGGGGGGGGGCTACCAGTTTTTGCTGTGTTACGCTGAAACAACAAGAGATAAAACCACCAGTTTTGGTGACTTTTACTCAAATTTCATAGGCAATTAAATTCTTACCCTGGGTACCAGACTCTCTAACATAAAAAACAGAGAGTCTGGTACAGTGCGCCCCAACCTTGTTCTGGTGCAAATCGGCTGAGCTCATTTAAAAAGTAGCTTAGCCTATTCAACGGACTGGAATCTTGGAATCTTGGAATCCTGGAATCAGACTCCACGAGAGCCTGGGCCTGCTACTCGGGCCTACTGGAATAACATCAAAGATGAAGAAAGAACTTCTTCACCATTTGCCAAACTTATCGGGATGAGCAAGTGTTGTGGGAGGATTTTTGCACGGAGTTTTCATCCAGCATTGCCAAAGAATCGCAACTGACTGGCATATTACACACAGTCAGGAGTCAAAGAAGTGTTCTCATGCTGCCAAAAATAAAATAAAAATGCAATTGCATTGAAATGGATCGAAATGGGCCTAAGAACACTGATATCAGATGGAATAAACAGCGATGAAAACACCGTCAGACGTTTTTCTTCATTCGGTGCAAACATTAGGAAAATGGGCGCTTGCACGGTCATGCAAAGAACAAAACAATATGTGCTTTTCCTTCCTATTATTATTATTGTGGTGTGGATCGATTTAAAAACTTGACAAAAACTGAAGCTTGGGAAATTGCACTGTGATCTTCATATCATCAATGGTATGAACTCTGAACTTAGCAAGTGAAAATGACAATTTGACAACTTCCAAACTTGGCTTGAGTATATTTCCAGCAACTGTTAAAGTTTTAAAGCACACACGAGTCCTTAAAATATACAAATTAACCCTTTCATGCCTGGAAGGGCCATATGGCCCATACGTCATAAAACCCCGGCTTAACTGTAGAATACCCCGCATCTTCTCCAGCGACTCCAGATGTGGATACTGGATACGCAGTGAAAAAGGTATTTCTTGTCATGTCCTTTAACCCTATCTGTACTGGGCGATTTTTTAGGCATTTTATATTGGGGGGGGGGGGGCGTTTTTCGCCCCCCCCCCCCTCTTTTTCTCCAAAACTACAAAAGATATAACAATGAGACTTACCCCTATTGTTCTTTAGATAGTTGGCTATTCAAATATAACAATGGCAATTAATAAGTCACGTGATTCGTTGCTAGGCAACCGAAAAACTGACGAAAATTGGCAAATTTATACCTTCTTAACCAGAAAAATTCTATTTAATCTTCCACTCAACCGATTTTCTCCAAAATTGTTTCAAATAATAGGAAACATGTCATAGTTCAAAAATACATACTTTGAAAAAATTTTTAGTTTCTATTTTTAGCACAATTAGCCTTAAATTAGCCTTTTGTTGCATGCATTTTCTTTCATCACAGGTTTTTGCCAGTCCTGCCCTTTTATCTGGTAACTATAGACTCAACATGAATCAAATTAATAAGATGAAGCAAATTAGACTAAAAAAATTTATATTTGACACTTCTTTATCAGGTAAATGACGTCATAAATGTGAATGACGTCATATACCGGGTGAGTCAGAAAAAACGTGGGGTGTTTGGCGGACTGTGGCGTCGCGTTTAGCCATCTGACCGTTGTGAACTAAATTATTCCGTGCAGCCATAAATCTGACTTAGATCATGAATTTTTTCCCATCGAAATCGGTCATGTGATTCATTATTTAAAAACGATTTTCTTCCTAAAACTTTGTATGGGAGTCTTGCAAACTGAGGAAACCTTTAACCAAGCCCCTTCAGCATTTTAGCCTTGCCAAAGCTGCAGGTACACGTGGTATTATCTGGGGAGCATGAAACAGTTCGGAAATAGTGTTTTCTCCCCTTGGATGCCTTGGCACGTCATAACTTGTCTTGCAAAGAGAATATGTTTGAGAGACAGTAAAAACGCATGCTTCTTTGTGTTGTAAAGAGATTTATTTCAACACGATCAACGCGCTGTTTCATGACAAAACTATTTCATTCTCCCCTGATAATACCACGTGTACCTGCGGCTTTGGCAAGGGTAAAATGCTGAAGGGGCTCTATCAAAGATTTCATAAGTTTGCAAAACTCCCATACAACTTCTTACGAAGGAAATATTTTCTGATTAATACATCAAGTGACCGATTTCGATGGGGAAAAGCTTATGATCTAAGTTAAACCTCTGGCTGCAAGAACAAATTTAGTTCGCTACGATCGGGTTGCTGAACGCGACGTCACAATCTGCCAAACACCCCACGTTTTTTCTGACTCACCCGGTATATTAAATTTTGCTGACATCAGCAAATATGAAAAATTTATATATCAAATGAAAGTACTCATCAAATGCAATCGAATGGTGCATGTTTGAGATCGATCAAGCAAACGACACGAAAACTATGAACATTTTAAGCTTTTTTTTGTTGACTACTCTCCAAATATGGTAATACTGTGGTCACATGATCAGAGGTAGAACAATGAAATGTTAAGAATTTAATTGCCTATGAAATTTGAGTAAAAGTCACCAAAACTGGTGGTTGTATCTCTTGTCGTTTTAGCGTAATGCAGCAAAAACTGGTAGGGGGGGCGAAAAACGCCCCCCCCCCCCAGTACGAATAGGCTTAAGCTTGTAAGGCCTGTTCTTTATGTGGCATTGTGATTCTATTGTGATTATTTTAGAGCCTCTCCATCTCGATGGGCACCATCAATTATTATGGTGGGGTGCAAGCTCGTCTAACGTCTGTTTTTATTTATTAATTTCGTTTATTTTATATTTTTGTTGTTGTTTCTTCGTGTTTGTTTTCGTGTACGGCATGACAGACAAGTCAGCTGTTCTGGAGCATGATGACATTTGGAAATTCATTCACCATACATGTCATACCGTACACAGAGATTTACAACAGTCCTGTCCTGATGGTGTATTATTCATCACTAGCTGCCATGACACTTTCTTAAATTGGTCTCCTTCAGAAAGGAGAGGATAGGCCTGGCAGCTCAAAGGAGCTGATGTGGAGCTGATGATACATGATTACGGAAGACCAGAAGAGCAGCCCTCGTTTTACCTTTTGTTGGACATGGAAGGGAACGAGAAGAGCCAAGGCAGCAAAACATGTCCCACCTCACCACGTCATCAACACCAGTAAACTCGTTACCTGTACAGGCCCTAGATATTCATAGAGACAATGAATGTTACACTCGTTCTTATAATGTTCAAACTACTCTACCAGAATTCAAAAAGCAAAGAAACTTCTCTGGCACCATGTCCTCACACACCAGGAAACTGTTTGGTTATTGGACAGTTGCCACCTGTTGTAGGCCATAGAGCCAGTGCATGATACACTCGCTCGTTTTTATAATGTTGTCATAGTTCTGGTCATCATACACCAGTAAACTCGTTACCTGTACAGGCCCTATATATTCATGGAGACAATGAATGATACACTCGTTCTTATTATGTTCAAACTACTCTACCAGAATTCCAAAAGCAAAGAAACTTCTCTGGCACCATGTCCTCACACACCAGGAAAGTTTTGGTTATTGGACAGTTGGCACCTGTTGTAGACCATAGAGACAGTGCATACAGTACATTCTATGTTGCTGTGCTTACCGTAATTGAAGCTCCGACATCAATGCGTTTATTGACCACATGCAAGAAGTCTTGTCCAAGGTTGCCAATGAAAACAAAACTGCTGTCATTATCCAGAATGGAAAGAAGGGCAATTTTTGCCGAGACCTCGGGTGTGCAAGAAGGGTCCTCTATTGTTTATCTATTGTTTGTTTTGAATACCATATTGTTTTTCTTGGGTGTGCAAGTGCCACACTTTCGATACAGGGTCATTATGGGGGACTTCAACATAAATCTACTAAATTCTGAGAATCACACACTCACTAGCGAATTTATTAAAATGCTGTTCTCCAACCACTTTCAGCCACTTATACTTCAACCAAACCAGGGTAACTGATTCAACAGCAACGCTCATTGATAACATATTTTCTAATGATTTTTCTTGTACGGTAACAAATGGAAATGTCCTTCTACAAATTTCAGATCACTTCCCTCACTTTTCTATTTTCAATAACTGTGCACCTGACAATAATAATTCTTCCTACTTTGTTCATAATTACAAATATTTGGATGAATCAAAATTGCTTGATGACTATCAAAAAAAGGATTTTGCATTTCTAAATACTGATGATCATACTGGGGTCATTCCAAATAAGAACAACAGATGCCTGTCAGGTGATGTTTTCAAAATTGCTTCTAATTTTTACCAACGGTAGCCAAGCATCAGATAACACGAGAAAAAAATTTCAGCAAGATATCTCATTTATTTGGTTCAGGTTTTACTGTATGATCAATTCAATATTTAGCCAATTGATGGGCTAAATATTCAATTGATCATAAAATCTGAACCAAATGAGATATCTCGCTGAAATTTTTTTTCTGAGGTTCTCTGATGCTTGGGTCCCCTTAGTAAAAATTTGAAGGAATTTTGAAAACATCACCTGACAGGCATCTGTTGTTCTTATTTGGAATGACCCACTGTTGACCATAAATTTGATCAATTCCTAACGAACCTCAGCCAGCTTGTTGAAAAACATTGTCCAAAAAAGAAATTAAACAAAAAATTTTTGAAACTAAGAAACAAACCATGGATTAACAACCAAATTCAACATATGATGACTGTCAGAGACAGAATTTTCCAGCAGTTCAAACATACAGAATCCTCTGAAGTTTATGCCCATTATAAACTATTTTGTAATCGTGTTGTTAGTGAGATAAAAGAAAGCAAAAAAGTTACTTTCAAAATTATTTTGCTGAAAACAAATCAAATATGAAGTTGCTCTGGAAGGGGATCAGAAGTGTGATAAAAATGACAACTAATAGCGCTGAAACAAATTCGATCCCATTCATAACTAATGAGAATGGTAATAAGATAACTGATCCTAACTTAATTGCCAACAACTTGAATGAATATTTTATTAATGTTGCTAACAAAATTACAAGTAAAATCCATAGGAACTCAAATTCTCCTCTAAGATATCTACTGTAGCTTCTTCTAATAACAGCTATATCTCCCACTGTTCCTGTTGAGGTTTCTTCGATAATCCAGTCACTTAAGAAGGGTAAACCTACTTGGCCTAATAGTATTCCAGTCAAACTATTGAGCGTGCTTGACCCCCACATTTCCATACAGCTCTCCCAAATCATCAATGAATCATTTCTAAATGGTATTTTCCTGATAAACTAAAGATTGCTAAAGTTATTCCTATATTCAAAAAAGGTGATGCCTCCAAGAATTCAAATACAGACCCATCTCTTTGCTGTCAGTATTTAGTAAGATCTTTGAAAAGCTCATGTATCAACGTTTGTACAATTTTCTACAACTTCATGAAATTCTGTTTCAAATGCAATTTGGATTCCGCAATGGTCATTCCACTGATCATGCATTGATCAGTTTAAGTGAGAGAATTAAATCTACTTTGGACGCAAAAAGAATTGGCTGTGGGATCTTTATTGACCTGCAAAAAGCCTTTGATACTGTCAATCATAACATTCTACTACAGAAACTTAGTCACTATGGAATAAGAGGCTCAGCACTGCACTGGTTTGAGTCCTACCTTACGGAAAGACTTCAATATCTTTCAATCAACAATAATTCTTCTAGTCTTAGCAAAGTTACTTGTGGTGTTCCTCAGGGCTCTGTACTTGGTACATTACTGTTTCTAATCTATATCAATGACCTGCCTAATGTATCCAAAGTACTTTCTTTCTTCTTGTTTGCAGATGATACAAATCTTTATTTCGAAACTGAAAATATTGCAAAGCTTCAGTATAAAATCAATAAAGAACTGATAACAGTAAAGACATGGCTTGAAGTTAATCATTTCGCTCTGAACATTTAAAAAACAAACTGTATTTCGCTCCCCTAGAAAGAAATTGCCTGAGCATATTCTTATTAAATTTGGCAAGAAATTAGTGACCAGATCTAGATATGTTAAATTTTTACTGATAGATGAGCATCTTTCCTGGAAATTCCATATTTCTGAGTTGACTAAAAAACTCTCCAGGACATCTGGGATCTTCTTCAAAATTAGACACCTCCTTCCTCAGGATATTCTGAAAAATCTTTACTTCTCTATTTTCTCTTCCTTTCTTAGCTCTGGTTCATCAACTTGGGGTCTCTCCTATGATACTTACCTTCAACCTGTCTTCTTGTTGCAGAAAAAAGTACTCAGGTCTATCTCCTTTCAGCCCTTATTCTCTCCTTCAACATCAATCTTCTTTTCTCTAAAAGTTCTTCAATTAGATGACATGATACATCATGATATACTCAAATTTGTCTACAAGTCTCTCAATGGACTTTCTCCTTCTCATTTTCCCAACTACTTTAAGCTCAGTAACACTGTTCATAGTCATGCAACTCATCAGGCAGCTAGGGGTGACAGTTTTTCAATCCATAAGGAATACCTTTCTCTATGGTCTCAGGTCTATTAATTATTTTGGTGCTAAACTATGGAATGACATACCCATTTTCATTAAAATGTCAGTTTCATTTAATATTTTCAAATCAAAATTGAAGGAATTCTTTGTCAATGGTTATGGTCTTTGATTCTACACCAACATTTAGTGTTCTTCCCGTGTTCTTAAATTATCTTGTTCTTTGGAGGCATCTTCTGGTCTTGTGTTTATTTTAAGAAAAATTTGTTCCATGCTTTTTTAGTTTTTAGTTGGGGGGCTCTCTCTCGATTAGTTTACCTATTAGAGAGCTCCTCCTTAGACAAATATATCTAAATACTTATTTTTTGTACTGTACCATGTCTCTTTTCATTTCTTTGTGTTGGGTGTAAGTATATCCTTGTAGTGTATCCTTGTGTACTAATATAATGTCAGTTGTATATTGATTGTCTTATTTAATTTAGGTAAAAATTGTAATTTATTTGTAGTCTTTGATGTATTTAGATATATTTGTTAATAATGAAGACTGAAAATATGATGCACTCGTTCTTATAATGTTCTCATATATCTCATTATCATACACCAGTAAACTCGTTACCTGTACAGGCCCTAAATATTCATGGAGACAATGAATGATACACTCGTTCTTATTATGTTCAAACTACTCTACCAGAATTCAAAATGCAAAGAAACCTCTGGCACCATGTCCTCACACACCAGGAAAGTTTTTGGTTATTGGACAGTTGCCACCTGTTGTAGGCCATAGAGACAGTGCATGATACCCCGGGGGGGGGGGGGAACTTCACATATTTTGGGTACGGGGACGTGCCATCGGGAAGGGTCGCGATTTTGGTATAAGGAACGGCATCAATTTTCACGATTTGGTTAAAGTATAAGATCGGATTCCCACACCCTCAACTTGACTGCGTATCCCGTATCCACTGTATCCCACACCTTCAACTTGACTGCGTATCCCGTACCCACTGTATCCCACACCTTCGACTTGACTGCGTATCCCGTATCCACTGTATCCCACACCCTTCAACTTGACTGCGTATCCCGTATCCACTGTATCCCACACCTTCAACTTGACTGCGTATCCCGTATCCACTGTATCCCACACCTTCAACTTGACTGGGTATCCCGTATCCACTGTATCCCACACCTTTGACTTCACTGCGTATCCCGTATCCATTGTATCCAGTATCCAGAAAATCCTTCCGAACTTGTTAAGTTAGAGAATGAATTTGTTAAGTTACCTTCCGAACTCAAAGTATCAAAGTCTCTCTCCAGTAGCCGGCGTATCCACTGTATCGAGTATCCAGTGCATCATTCACTTATGAACTGCCTAGCGCGTATCCGCGCTAAAAAAAGAGGTTGCTTCGCGGTGCGGGGTATTCTAAAGTTAATCCTAAAACCCCAATAAAAATGTATTTTTACGAGCTTTCCTTGGGTGCCTGCAAGGGCCATACGGCCCATATTTGCTGCCATTATGTTTAAAGTTTGATGACCTTTACATGAAGTACTTGGATAGAAAACGCTGAGATTGGTGTGGTGGTCAAGAGGTGCAGTGTGACGAAGGTTCAACAAACTATTTCAGGTAAGAAATGGCCATTTTTCATCGAATAAAAAATACCTGGATACAAATTCATCCTTCTTAATTACATTTAAACGGTTTTTCATATGTTTTGTAATGTTTAATGCATTAAAAACTACAATTTATTGTCTGGGCCATATGGCCCTTCCAGGAATTCAAAGTTGTTGTTGTTGAACTTAGGCCATAAGGCAAATATTTTCTTCCTGTTTTTAATACTCGATTTAGCTTGTTTTTAATACTTGATATAGGAAAACCTAATGATAAGAGTGAAACTAAACATTTTGTTTTCATATATTTTCAGATGGATACAGCAATAGAGGAGCATGATGTGAATGGTGAGATCCAACAGTGGGTGGTGTTAACACCAGGATTAGATTCCGAAGATGATACTGATTCAGGTTCTGATCAATCAGAATATGGCTCAGATGATGATGTTCCCTTAGCAGATATGATACCCCTTGCAGGACTGGCAGGAAGGGAAGAACTGAATGATGAACACACGTATCGCTGGAGAAAAGGAAGGCCTCCGGCTGCAAAGAATTTTTCATTCAAAGGTGACGAGGAACTGCATGGCTATGAGAATTTGATGGCTCCAATTGATTATTTCAAACAATTCTTTGATGATCAAATGGTTACTCGTATTGCTGACCAAACAAATCTTTACTCCACACAATGCAATGTGGACAAAGAATCAGTAGCAACATGCCGTGAAGAAATTGAACATTTTCTTGGCATTCTTTTGCAAATGTGCATCGTTCAAATGCCAAGATACCGCATGTATTGGCAGTCATTCACCAGATATGAGCAAGTGGCTAGCATAATGAGTAGAGATCGCTTTGAGCTAATCAAGAAGTTTCTTCACTTTGAAGATAATTCTAATGCCCCAGACCCGCAGGATCCCAACAAAGATAAGCTGTTCAAGTTGAGAAAGCTATTTGAAATGCTGAGACAGAATTGCCTGAAGGTAAAGCCTGAGGAACATAACTCCGTGGATGAGCAGATGATTCCATT
The DNA here is from genome assembly GCA_039566865.1 of Aurelia coerulea. Taxonomy (NCBI): domain Eukaryota; kingdom Metazoa; phylum Cnidaria; class Scyphozoa; order Semaeostomeae; family Ulmaridae; genus Aurelia; species Aurelia coerulea. The sequence continues at coordinate 11,304,339 of CM076951.1, read as the reverse complement.
CAAAGGAAGAAGCAGTCTCCGCCGTTATTTACCAAAGAAGCCTAAGAAATGGGGTTTTAAAGTGTTTTCAAGAAATGGCGTTTCAAAGTCAACAACAAGCCAATTGCAACAAGAAACACCAACAGCAAAGACTGCAACTCGGAACCGATGCTTCAGAAAGACACTCGAATTGTGAAAGACGCCAAATAGAAAAGAAACGAGAAGAAACGAAAGAAAAGGGTACAGGTACACCCGAGGTGGCTTTAGATTCATGGAATCAGCCACCGGCTACGAAGGACCGAAACCAGTTGGGACGGCGAATCTCGCGCTACGAAACATCAATCTGACATCATATGAAACAGCAACAACAACAACAAAGAACAATCTGACGCGAAATAACAAAGAACAACACCAACAACAACAACATCAATCAGAATAAAAGACAACGAAGAACAACAGCAACAAGAACGGCAATAAACAACACAATAACATCGAAGAAACAATCTGACGTAAAATGAAAAAGAACAACAACAACAACAACAAAAACAACAACAGCAACAACATCAATCAGAACAAAGACAACGAAGAACAATAGTAACAACAACAGCAAGAAAGAACACAACAACATCGAAGAAACAATCTTACGTGGAATGACAAAGAACAACAAGAACAGCAACCGGGATACAATGAAGAAGAATGACAAAACAACAACAACAACAGCAAGAAGGACGAAGCTTGAACGTTTTATGAAGAACCGGAAGGACCTTATATGGATATTAATTCTTGTAATTAAATTCTTTGACTATAAATATAGGTTGACTTCTTAAATTTATTCAGTTGCTCTGAAGATGCCCTAGTGGGCGAAACGTCAGCACTGGAAAAGAAAAAGCGCAAAAGACCAAACAGATGCCTGTTTCTTTGAGTAGTTAGGCCCTCTTCTAACCGTACACTATATATATATAACTGATGAAGGCTTGCGCCGAAACGTTTACTGGAATGTGTTTTTCTTGACTAAATATATATATATATATATATATATATAGAGCGAAACACGAAGTGATCCAGGTACTGTAAGATATAGGTCGAAACACAGAAATGACAACAAACTCGTTGAGACGTAACGCTAATATGATATGCTACTAGTTTCGTCTGTTCACGCAGACTCTTCAGGCTTATTTACTCGTACATCAACTTTACTTTAAATTTAAACAAATGAATTTTACATAATCTGACGTATCATCAATACATCACATCAACCTCGTACTGATTGTTAGAGAGGCTAGATAATGACGGCAGTTTTGCCAATCTTATCGATTTAATGCCGGTTTGTATTTAATTATGAAGTAGTTTTCTTTCTCTTTTCGGAGTGCGTTGTCTTGATTGTGTAATTTAAAGAATGGACAAATGGTAAACATGGGTGATTTTGATTTTGCACATTCCGAAATATGTTTGCTAACAAAAAGTTTCCGATATTGTGGAAGGGAGATTTGGTTTCTGTGGAGTGCTGCTCTATGTCTCAAAGTATCACCTGATTCTCCGATGTACTTATCCCCGCAGCCGTTACAGGATATTATGTAAATGCAATCTCTTACACTGCAATCCATTTCGTTTTTAATGTTAAATAGTTGTTTACTTTGCTTGTTTATTTCAATTTGACTGCAGACAACAATCTGTTTACAGGTTTCACATCGTTTGTCTTTGCATTTCGTGACTTTTGGTGTGCTAAGGATAGTGTCTTGTGAGGTAAATTTTGCTCGTGTTAGAATTCTTTTCAGGTTCTGCGGTTGGCGTTTGCTTGGAATTAGTTTAGTTCTGTTTAGTTCACGTTTCATTTTTGGACTTGCATTTAAGATTGAGATTGATTCTTTTATGATTGGGTAGAATTTTGGGTTTTTTGGGTTATTGGTTGAAACGAAAGTTAATGTTATTCCTTCTGGAGGTTTTTCTTTTGGTGTGCGAAGTTGTTCTTGTGGGATTTCTCTGGCTTTTTTGAACCCATTGTCAATCAAGGTTTCTGGGTACCCAAGGTGTCTTAAAGTGCCTTTTAAATCCTTTAATCTCGTATTCAGAGTTGTTTTTTCGTCGATAATGGTGCATAGTCTTCTCGCTAGGTTATAAGGAATGTTTATTAGGGTATGTCTAGGGTGAGCTGATTTGAATGGGACATAATTATGAGTGTCTGTTGGCTTAAAATAAATGTCTGTAATAATTTTATCATTTTTTGCTGTCATTTGTATGTCTAAAAAATTCATTTTTTCATAGTTCGTTTCTACAGTGAATTTGATCCTTTCATGCAGGTCATTGAGAATATTATGAAGTTCTGTAATTGGACCCATTTTGGTGTCCCAATAAATGAAGCAATCATCTAGATATCTCATCCTATACTATATATATATATATATACAGTTCTTTATGTTAGCACTGTGACTAAAGGTTGTTGGATTCTTTTGTTGTCAGTGCTTGAAGAGTTTTGAAACAATTTCTATACATTCAAAACTTGGATCAGCCCATCATATAGCACCAAAAAAGTTTCTTAATTTCAAGTGAAATTTTCAATTCTTTGTACAAAAATGTTCTTTATTTGTTTCTTACTTTTGGGTACAAGGATCTCTACTACTTCTACTTCTGCAGATGTGTTCCTCAGATATACTGGCTCCTCGGATTTACAGGCTCGCGCTAAGGTGGACTCTCAGATAAAGAGGCTTGCTATAGAAGAGCATGAGTTAGAAGGCCTAGTCGTTCTCCGGCAATAGCTTGCTGCGAAGGAGGCTACTGTTTTGAAACTGAGACCAACGGTAAACTCTCCTCCATTATTTCAGCAACAACAACCACAGCAACAACAAGCCACTGCAGCTCCTAAAGCTTTCAGCGTGAAAACTTTGCGCCAAAAACCAAAGACAACCCCTGTCGTCAGCCACCCCATCTGCGACTACTGCTTCCCCACCTGGAATTTCCTGGCAGCACGAAATCGCTGCTCAACAACAACATGCCGCCAGCCAGTCGCTCCATGATCAGTTCATGGCCAATGCTAATCATCATGCCAATATGTTTCTGGTTCCTGCCTCAGTGCCGCAGGGTGAGAACATTTTCAGAATTGTTGACTTTTTGAACAACATCGTTCCTAAAGAATCTGAAAAACGCTATCTCACCTGCTGGCTCTCGCCTGATGGCAACAGCGGCCTAGGCTGGGGGTGTCTCTCTTCTGCAGTGGGTGGTGGTGAACACTCGCATTTTTCATATTCATTTTTCACTCTTCGAAAATTCCTTTCAATGTTCCCGTCAGAGCAAACCTGGAAAAGAAGGGCGTTGCCAGAAATCTTCCTTTCACATGCAATTAAACTGGCTGTAGAAAACACTTTGGATGACAGGATAACCTGAAAAGACATTTGCTGATCTACACAGGACACGTTCCATAATAAGATGTATAAACATATTGCTCAATTCAGACGCTTTTGTAGAATAGCTAAGGTCTACTGTGGAAAGATTGCAAAACCTTAGACTAATGAGTTTTACAGGAGCAAAGTATTTCAACATGTCCTAAAATATCCCAAAATATCTAAACAATCTCCAACTGTCCCAACTATAATTCATCATTACTTTATTTTGTTGAATTGTTACCTGTTTGAAGCATCTTTCCATCAAACCGAAGGGCAAATTGTTCCATCGCCTTAACATCATCTGGTATTGCCTCCAGCACGTCTTGGATTACTCAAGGTTGCAGGTTACTTGGGACTCTCAGGCTATTGGTTACAAAATAAATTATGCACAGTTGAGAGGCAACAATAAATTTAAAGTTGGAAAATTGGTGATTTAATCTTGAGCAAAAGCCTGAATTTGATTCTAGGATTTTATACAAATGTTTCTGTTTTCAGTTTTTAGAGCTAGACGTGAGTTTCTTAAAATTAAACATATCTAACAGTACGAAAAAGAATTGATTTGCTTCAAAACAATCTTGATAAGGCATTAAGAGATAAGTTGTGTGAACAGAGATTGAAATGGTATTACAAAGATTCAAGGGACAAAGAAGCTGCTAAAACTCATAATGAATCCACTGGGATCAATCGTTCAAAAATTAAATAATTAAATGCTAGGATTTATGAATTGGAAAATGAGAAAGAGGAGATTGAAAGGATGTTAGATATTTTTATGCAAGGAGAGGGAGTTTGTTTATTTAAATATGGCAAATATGTTGATGAAGTAATGATGCTTTATGAAGATTTATTGTGTATGGGTAGTACAAGGAATGTCGAGGGAGTTATTAGACAAGTTTTAAAGCATGCTGCTGGAGTGAATGTTGGTCGATTAACCAAAGCTGCATTTGCTAAATATATGATACTGGGTGCACCAAAATAAACTATGCACGTTTGGTAGGCCACAATCAATAGTACACTGGACCGATTTTGAACATTTACGACTTAATCGTTAGCAGAAAGCCTGCATTATATACTGGATTTTTTTGCAAATTTTTTTCATTTTCAGCTTTAGGGCTAGAAGCAGTTTTCTTAAACTTTTAGTTTTCGAAAAACATCAAAAGTGATAAAAAACATTGATCAAGTTTTCCAAAGAATTGGCATGAATGGACAAAGAGATATCTTTTTTGTAGTAATTTGCAATTTAGAAATTGACCAATTGTAATTTGCTGTACGAGAGTTCGTAATAAATTTGCGATGCCCACCCGGTAACATTTGAGGACCTATACACTGCCTCTCCTGCCGGGGAGCAAAACCCATCAATGAGCGATGTAGCTCTATGGTAAGTGAAATGTGTTCAACCTGGATGAACTAAGCTGCCCCTCGATAGAATTAAGTAATCTGCAAAAAAGCTCTCTCCCTCTCTCAATTTGCAGATACCTCTGTTGAACTGCATTTCATTTTCAAAAGCATTTCAGAAGCATTTTCCTATCGAAGAGCAAAATTATGGAATGAACTGAACAGCGAAACTAAATTGCCACTGTACCTACAATCAGTTGCAAAATTGTTGAGCTATTGACAAAAATAAGGTCTCCCCCCCCCCCTCTGTGTGAAATGTGACACAAATGCGAGAAATTTTTGGGTTGCGTGAAAGTTTCTTACATGTTTCTTATATTTTTAATGCCAGAAGTGTAGGATTAATGTTATTTAGTCTAAAGGGCTGCCAAATTACTTGTAAGATTACAAAACAAATAAATAGCATAATTTGCATTCAAAATAATGCCCAACAGTTGCTATAACTATATAGTGTCAAAACACTTTGAAACATTTTCAATTACAAAAATTTCTTAGCTTTCAAAAAAGTGAGTCTACCGTTTCTAATAAGCAGTTCCTTACAAAAAACGTGTGTAACTGATGTCAATGTGCTTTGTTGGGCTTTGTTTTTCTTTCCAAAATTAATAAAGGGAATCCTTCTGATAGCAATTATGTTTTCGCCATCATCACTGGGAAAAATTACTGAAGACACTACTTATGGATCTAGGCTAAAACACAACACAGGTGAACACAAATGAACACAAATGAACACAGGTGAACACAGATGAACAAAGATAAACACAGATGGACACAGGTGAATAGAAGTGAATACGGATGAGCACCGGCCAAATTGAAGATACTAGTAGGAACAAAAATGAACAAAGTCACTTATCCTTTATTTCATACATTGAAGGACCAAATGAAGGGCTGCCTATACCCCTGCTGCCGCAGGGACCACCACAAGCGGCAATGCCTGCAGTAATTGATACGTAAAATTTTTTTTTGCTCGCAAACAAACTTCATTATAGTAAGTGCCATTCTCATTATTAATACTTTCTGAGGGGTTCCACCCTACATACAAATTGCTTCATAAGAATCTTGATAAGGCATTAAGAGATAAGTTGTGTGAACAGAGATTGAAATGGTATTACAAAGATTCAAGGGACAAAGAAGTTGCTAAAACTCATAATGAATCCACTGGGATCAATCGTTCAAAAATTAAATAATTAAATGCTAGGATTTATGAATTGGAAAATGAGTAAGAGGAGATTGAAAGGATGTTAGATATTTTTATGCAAGGAGAGGGAGTTTGTTTATTTAAATATGGCAAATATGTTGATGAAGTAATGATGCTTTATGAAGATTTATTGTGTATGGGTAGTACAAGGAATGTCAAGGGAGTTATTAGACAAGTTTTAAAGCATGCTGCTGGAGTGAATGTTGGTCGATTAACCAAAGCTGCATTTGCTAAATATATGATACCAAGTGCGCCAAAATAAACTATGCACGTTTGGTAGGCCACAATCAATAGTACACTGGACCGATTTTGAACATTTACGACTTAATCGTTAGCAGAAAGCCTGCATTAGATACTGGATTTTTTTGCAAATTTTTTTCATTTTCAGCTTTAGGGCTAGAAGCGGTTTTCTTAAACTTTTAGTTTTCGAAAAACATCAAAAGTGATAAAAAACATTGATCAAGTTTTCCAAAGAATTGGCATGAATGGACAAAGAGATATCTTTTTTGTAGTAATTTGCAATTTAGAAATTGACCAATTGTAATTTGCTGTACGAGAGTTCGTAATAAATTTGCGATGCCCACCCGGTAACATTTGAGGACCTATACACTGCCTCTCCTGCCGGGGAGCAAAAACCATCAATGAGCGATGTAGCTCTATGGTAAGTGAAATGTGTTCAACCTGGATGAACTAAGCTGCCCCTCGATAGAATTAAGTAATCTGCAAAAAAGCTCTCTCCCTCTCTCAATTTGCAGATACCTCTGTTGAACTGCATTTCATTTTCAAAAGCATTTCAGAAGCATTTTCCTATCGAAGAGCAAAATTATGGAATGAACTGAACAGCGAAACTAAATTGCCACTGTACCTACAATCAGTTGCAAAATTGTTGAGCTATTGACAAAAATAAGGTCTCCCCCCCCCCCCCTCTGTGTGAAATGTGACACAAATGCGAGAAATTTTTGGGTTGCGTGAAAGTTTCTTACATGTTTCTTATATTTTTAATGCCAGAAGTGTAGGATTAATGTTATTTAGTCTAAAGGGCTGCCAAATTACTTGTAAGATTACAAAACAAATAAATAGCATAATTTGCATTCAAAATAATGCCCAACAGTTGCTATAACTGTATAGTGTCAAAACACTTTGAAACATTTTCAATTACAAACATTTCTTAGCTTTCAAAAAAGTGAGTCTACCGTTTCTAATAAGCAGTTCCTTACAAAAAACGTGTGTAACTGATGTCAATGTGCTTTGTTGGGCTTTGTTTTTCTTTCCAAAATTAATAAAGGGAATCCTTCTGATAGCAATTATGTTTTCGCAATCATCACTGGGAAAAATTACTGAAGACACTACTTATTAGGCTAAAACACCACACAGGTGAACACAAATGAACACAGGTGAACACAAATGAACACAGGTGAACACAAATGAACACAGGTGAACACAGATGAACAAAGATAAACACAGATGGACACAGGTGAATAGAAGTGAATACGGATGAGCACCGGCCAAATTGAAGATACTACCGGGTGCGCCAAAATAAACTATGCACGTTTGGCAGGCCACAATAAATCGTACACAGGTCCGATTTTGGAAATTTATGACTTAATCATTAGCAGAAAGCCTGCATTAGATACTGGGATTTTTGCAAATTTTTTCATTTTCTGTTTATAGAGCTAGAAGCGAGTTTCCTAAAATGTTAGTTTTCGAAAAACACTGAAAATGATAAAAAACATCGATCAAGTTTTCCAAAGAATCGACATGAATGGGCAAAGAGAGAACTTGTTCGTGGTGATTTTGGATTTAAAAATCGACCAATTGTAATCTGCTGTAAGAGAATTCATACTAAACCCCCAAATCCCCCTGAAAACGTTTTCTCTTTGTTCATTCATGTTGAATCTTTCAAAATTTGATCGACGTTTTTTGATCGTTTTCAATGTTTTCGAAAACGAACATTTTAAGAAACTGGTTTCTGGCTCTAAAAACTGACGACGGAAAAATTTGCAAAATGTCCTAGAACCTAATTCAAGCTTTCTGCTAACGATTAAGTCATAAATCTTCAAAATCGGTTCAGTGTATGATTTATTGTGGCCTGCCAAACGTGCATAGTTTATTTTGGCGCACCCGGTAGTAGGAACAAAAATGAACAAAGTCACTTATCCTTTATTTCATACATTGAAGGACCAAATGAAGGGCTGCCTATACCCCTGCTGCCGCAGGGACCACCACAAGTGGCAATGCCTGCAGTAATTGATACGTAAAAATTTTTTTTTGCTCGCAAACAAACTTCATCATAGTAAGTGCCATTCTCATTATTAATACTTTCTGAGGGGTTCCACCCTACATACAAATTGCTTCATAAGAATCTTGATAAGGCATTAAGAGATAAGTTGTGTGAACAGAGATTGAAATGGTATTACAAAAAGATTCAAGGGACAAAGAAGTTGCTAAAACTCATAATGAATCCACTGGGATCAATCGTTCAAAAATTAAATAATTAAATGCTAGGATTTATGAATTGGAGAATGAGAAAGAGGAGATTGAAAGGATGTTAGATATTTTTATGCAAGGAGAGGGAGTTTGTTTATTTAAAGATGGCAAATATGTTGATGAAGTAATGATGCTTTATGAAGATTTATTGTGTATGGGTAGTACAAGGAATGTCGAGGGAGTTATTAGACAAGTTTTAAAGCATGCTGCTGGAGTGAATGTTGGTCGATTAACCAAAGCTGCATTTGCTAAATATATGATACCGGGTGCGCCAAAATAAACTATGCACGTTTGGTAGGCCACAATCAATAGTACACTGGACCGATTTTGAACATTTACGACTTAATCGTTAGCAGAAAGCCTGCATTAGATACTGGATTTTTTTGCAAATTTTTTTCATTTTCAGCTTTAGGGCTAAAAGCGGTTTTCTTAAACTTTTAGTTTTCGAAAAACATCAAAAGTGATAAAAACATTGATCAAGTTTTCCAAAGAATTGACATGAATGGACAAAGAGATATATTGTTTGTAGTAATTTGCAATTTAGAAATTGACCAATTGTAATCTGCTGTACGAGAGTTCGTAATAAATTTTGCGATGCCCACCCGGTAACATTTGAGGACCTATACACTGCCTCTCCTGCCGGGGAGCAAAAACCATCAATGAGCGATGTAGCTCTATGGTAAGTGAAATGTGTTCAACCTGGATGAACTAAGCTGCCCCTCGATAGAATTAAGTAATCTGCAAAAAAGCTCTCTCTCAATTTGCAGATACCTCTGTTGAACTGCATTTCATTTTCAAAAGCATTTCAGAAGCATTTTCCTATCGAAGAGCAAAATTATGGAATGAACTGAACACTGAAACTAAATTGCCACTGTACCTACAATCAGTTGCAAAATTGTTGAGCTATTGACAAAAAAAAGGTCTCCCCCCCCCCCCTCCGTGTGAAATGTGACACAAATGCGAGAAATTTTTGGGTTGCGTGAAAGTTTTTTACATATTTCTTATATTTTTAATGCCAGAAGTGTAGGATTAATGTTATTTAGTCTAAAGGGCTGCCAAATTACTTGTAAGATTACAAAACAAATAAATAGCATAATTTGCATTCAAAATAATGCCCAACAGTTGCTATAACTATATTGTGTCAAAACACTTTGAAACATTTTCAATTACAAAAATTTCTTAGCTTTCAAAAAAGTGAGTCTACCGTTTCTAATAAGCAGTTCCTTACAAAAAACGTGTGTAACTGATGTCAATGTGCTTTGTTGGGCTTTGTTTTTCTTTCCAAAACTAATAAAGGGAATCCTTCTGATAGCAATTATGTTTTCGCAATCATCACTGGGAAAAATTACTGAAGACACTACTTATGGATCTAGGCTAAAACACCACACAGGTGAACACAAATGAACACAGGTGAACACAAATGAACACAGGTGAACACAGATGAACAAAGATAAACACAGATGGACACAGGTGAATAGAAGTGAATACGGATGAGCACCGGCCAAATTGAAGATACTAGTAGGAACAAAAATGAACAAAGTCACTTATCCTTTATTTCATACATTGAAGGACCAAATGAAGGGCTGCCTATACCCCTGCTGCCGCAGGGACCACCACAAGCGGCAATGCCTGCAGTAATTGATACGTAAAAATCTTTTTTTGCTCGCAAACAAACTTCATTATAGTAAGTGCCATTCTCATTATTAATACTTTCTGAGGGGTTCCACCCTACATACAAATTGCTTCATAAGAATCTTGATAAGGCATTAAGAGATAAGTTGTGTGAACAGAGATTGAAATGGTATTACAAAGATTCAAGGGACAAAGAAGTTGCTGAAACTCATAATGAATCCACTGGGATCAATCGTTCAAAAATTAAATAATTAAATGCTAGGATTTATGAATTGGAAAATGAGAAAGAGGAGATTGAAAGGATGTTAGATATTTTTATGCAAGGAGAGGGAGTTTGTTTATTTAAAGATGGCAAATATGTTGATGAAGTAATGATGCTTTATGAAGATTTATTGTGTATGGGTAGTACAAGGAGTGTCGAGGGAGTTATTAGACAAGTTTTAAAGCATGCTGCTGGAGTGAATGTTGGTCGATTAACCAAAGCTGCATTTGCTAAATATATGATACCGGGTGCGCCAAAATAAACTATGCACGTTTGGTAGGCCACAATCAATAGTACACTGGACCGATTTTGAACATTTACGACTTAATCGTTAGCAGAAAGCCTGCATTAGATACTGGATTTTTTTGCAAATTTTTTTCATTTTCAGCTTTAGGGCTAGAAGCGGTTTTCTTAAACTTTTAGTTTTCGAAAAACATCAAAAGTGATAAAAAACATTGATCAAGTTTTCCAAAGAATTGGCATGAATGGACAAAGAGATATATTTTTTGTAGTAATTTGCAATTTAGAAATTGACCAATTGTAATTTGCTGTACGAGAGTTCGTAATAAATTTGCGATGCCCACCCGGTAACATTTGAGGACCTATACACTGCCTCTCCTGCCGGGGAGCAAAACCCATCAATGAGCGATGTAGCTCTATGGTAAGTGAAATGTGTTCAACCTGGATGAACTAAGCTGCCCCTCGATAGAATTAAGTAATCTGCAAAAAAGCTCTCTCCCTCTCTCAATTTGCAGATACCTCTGTTGAACTGCATTTCATTTTCAAAAGCATTTCAGAAGCATTTTCCTATCGAAGAGCAAAATTATGGAATGAACTGAACAGCGAAACTAAATTGCCACTGTACCTACAATCAGTTGCAAAATTGTTGAGCTATTGACAAAAATAAGGTCTCCCCCCCCCTCTGTGTGAAATGTGACACAAATGCGAGAAATTTTTGGGTTGCGTGAAAGTTTCTTACATGTTTCTTATATTTTTAATGCCAGAAGTGTAGGATTAATGTTATTTAGTCTAAAGGGCTGCCAAATTACTTGTAAGATTACAAAACAAATAAATAGCATAATTTGCATTCAAAATAATGCCCAACAGTTGCTATAACTGTATAGTGTCAAAACACTTTGAAACATTTTCAATTACAAAAATTTCTTAGCTTTCAAAAAAGTGAGTCTACCGTTTCTAATAAGCAGTTCCTTACAAAAAACGTGTGTAACTGATGTCAATGTGCTTTGTTGGGCTTTGTTTTTCTTTCCAAAATTAATAAAGGGAATCCTTCTGATAGCAATTATGTTTTCGCCATCATCACTGGGAAAAATTACTGAAGACACTACTTATGGATCTAGGCTAAAACACAACACAGGTGAACACAAATGAACACAAATGAACACAGGTGAACACAGATGAACAAAGATAAACACAGATGGACACAGGTGAATAGAAGTGAATACGGATGAGCACCGGCCAAATTGAAGATACTAGTAGGAACAAAAATGAACAAAGTCACTTATCCTTTATTTCATACATTGAAGGACCAAATGAAGGGCTGCCTATACCCCTGCTGCCGCAGGGACCACCACAAGCGGCAATGCCTGCAGTAATTGATACGTAAAATTTTTTTTGCTCGCAAACAAACTTCATTATAGTAAGTGCCATTCTCATTATTAATACTTTCTGAGGGGTTCCACCCTACATACAAATTGCTTCATAAGAATCTTGATAAGGCATTAAGAGATAAGTTGTGTGAACAGAGATTGAAATGGTATTACAAAGATTCAAGGGACAAAGAAGTTGCTAAAACTCATAATGAATCCACTGGGATCAATCGTTCAAAAATTAAATAATTAAATGCTAGGATTTATGAATTGGAAAATGAGAAAGAGGAGATTGAAAGGATGTTAGATATTTTTATGCAAGGAGAGGGAGTTTGTTTATTTAAAGATGGCAAATATGTTGATGAAGTAATGATGCTTTATGAAGATTTATTGTGTATGGGTAGTACAAGGAATGTCGAGGGAGTTATTAGACAAGTTTTAAAGCATGCTGCTGGAGTGAATGTTGGTCGATTAACCAAAGCTGCATTTGCTAAATATATGATACCGGGTGCGCCAAAATAAACTATGCACGTTTGGTAGGCCACAATCAATAGTACACTGGACCGATTTTGAACATTTACGACTTAATCGTTAGCAGAAAGCCTGCATTAGATACTGGATTTTTTTGCAAATTTTTTTCATTTTCAGCTTTAGGGCTAGAAGCGGTTTTCTTAAACTTTTAGTTTTCGAAAAACATCAAAAGTGATAAAAAACATTGATCAAGTTTTCCAAAGAATTGGCATGAATGGACAAAGAGATATCTTTTTTGTAGTAATTTGCAATTTAGAAATTGACCAATTGTAATTTGCTGTACGAGAGTTCGTAATAAATTTGCGATGCCCACCCGGTAACATTTGAGGACCTATACACTGCCTCTCCTGCCGGGGAGCAAAAACCATCAATGAGCGATGTAGCTCTATGGTAAGTGAAATGTGTTCAACCTGGATGAACTAAGCTGCCCCTCGATAGAATTAAGTAATCTGCAAAAAAGCTCTCTCCCTCTCTCAATTTGCAGATACCTCTGTTGAACTGCATTTCATTTTCAAAAGCATTTCAGAAGCATTTTCCTATCGAAGAGCAAAATTATGGAATGAACTGAACAGCGAAACTAAATTGCCACTGTACCTACAATCAGTTGCAAAATTGTTGAGCTATTGACAAAAATAAGGTCTCCCCCCCCCCCCCTCTGTGTGAAATGTGACACAAATGCGAGAAATTTTTGGGTTGCGTGAAAGTTTCTTACATGTTTCTTATATTTTTAATGCCAGAAGTGTAGGATTAATGTTATTTAGTCTAAAGGGCTGCCAAATTACTTGTAAGATTACAAAACAAATAAATAGCATAATTTGCATTCAAAATAATGCCCAACAGTTGCTATAACTGTATAGTGTCAAAACACTTTGAAACATTTTCAATTACAAACATTTCTTAGCTTTCAAAAAAGTGAGTCTACCGTTTCTAATAAGCAGTTCCTTACAAAAAACGTGTGTAACTGATGTCAATGTGCTTTGTTGGGCTTTGTTTTTCTTTCCAAAATTAATAAAGGGAATCCTTCTGATAGCAATTATGTTTTCGCAATCATCACTGGGAAAAATTACTGAAGACACTACTTATGGATCTAGGCTAAAACACCACACAGGTGAACACAAATGAACACAGGTGAACACAAATGAACACAGGTGAACACAAATGAACACAGGTGAACACAGATGAACAAAGATAAACACAGATGGACACAGGTGAATAGAAGTGAATACGGATGAGCACCGGCCAAATTGAAGATACTACCGGGTGCGCCAAAATAAACTATGCACGTTTGGCAGGCCACAATAAATCGTACACAGGTCCGATTTTGGAAATTTATGACTTAATCATTAGCAGAAAGCCTGCATTAGATACTGGGATTTTTGCAAATTTTTTCATTTTCTGTTTATAGAGCTAGAAGCGAGTTTCCTAAAATGTTAGTTTTCGAAAAACACTGAAAATGATAAAAAACATCGATCAAGTTTTCCAAAGAATCGACATGAATGGGCAAAGAGAGAACTTGTTCGTGGTGATTTTGGATTTAAAAATCGACCAATTGTAATCTGCTGTAAGAGAATTCATACTAAACCCCCAAATCCCCCTGAAAACGTTTTCTCTTTGTTCATTCATGTTGAATCTTTCAAAATTTGATCGACGTTTTTTGATCGTTTTCAATGTTTTCGAAAACGAACATTTTAAGAAACTCGTTTCTGGCTCTAAAAACTGACGACGGAAAAATTTGCAAAATGTCCTAGAACCTAATTCAAGCTTTCTGCTAACGATTAAGTCATAAATCTTCAAAATCGGTTCAGTGTATGATTTATTGTGGCCTGCCAAACGTGCATAGTTTATTTTGGCGCACCCGGTAGTAGGAACAAAAATGAACAAAGTCACTTATCCTTTATTTCATACATTGAAGGACCAAATGAAGGGCTGCCTATACCCCTGCTGCCGCAGGGACCACCACAAGTGGCAATGCCTGCAGTAATTGATACGTAAAAATTTTTTTTTGCTCGCAAACAAACTTCATCATAGTAAGTGCCATTCTCATTATTAATACTTTCTGAGGGGTTCCACCCTACATACAAATTGCTTCATAAGAATCTTGATAAGGCATTAAGAGATAAGTTGTGTGAACAGAGATTGAAATGGTATTACAAAAAGATTCAAGGGACAAAGAAGTTGCTAAAACTCATAATGAATCCACTGGGATCAATCGTTCAAAAATTAAATAATTAAATGCTAGGATTTATGAATTGGAGAATGAGAAAGAGGAGATTGAAAGGATGTTAGATATTTTTATGCAAGGAGAGGGAGTTTGTTTATTTAAAGATGGCAAATATGTTGATGAAGTAATGATGCTTTATGAAGATTTATTGTGTATGGGTAGTACAAGGAATGTCGAGGGAGTTATTAGACAAGTTTTAAAGCATGCTGCTGGAGTGAATGTTGGTCGATTAACCAAAGCTGCATTTGCTAAATATATGATACCGGGTGCGCCAAAATAAACTATGCACGTTTGGTAGGCCACAATCAATAGTACACTGGACCGATTTTGAACATTTACGACTTAATCGTTAGCAGAAAGCCTGCATTAGATACTGGATTTTTTTGCAAATTTTTTTCATTTTCAGCTTTAGGGCTAAAAGCGGTTTTCTTAAACTTTTAGTTTTCGAAAAACATCAAAAGTGATAAAAACATTGATCAAGTTTTCCAAAGAATTGACATGAATGGACAAAGAGATATATTGTTTGTAGTAATTTGCAATTTAGAAATTGACCAATTGTAATCTGCTGTACGAGAGTTCGTAATAAATTTTGCGATGCCCACCCGGTAACATTTGAGGACCTATACACTGCCTCTCCTGCCGGGGAGCAAAAACCATCAATGAGCGATGTAGCTCTATGGTAAGTGAAATGTGTTCAACCTGGATGAACTAAGCTGCCCCTCGATAGAATTAAGTAATCTGCAAAAAAGCTCTCTCCCTCTCTCAATTTGCAGATACCTCTGTTGAACTGCATTTCATTTTCAAAAGCATTTCAGAAGCATTTTCCTATCGAAGAGCAAAATTATGGAATGAACTGAACACTGAAACTAAATTGCCACTGTACCTACAATCAGTTGCAAAATTGTTGAGCTATTGACAAAAAAAAGGTCTCCCCCCCCCCCTCCGTGTGAAATGTGACACAAATGCGAGAAATTTTTGGGTTGCGTGAAAGTTTTTTACATATTTCTTATATTTTTAATGCCAGAAGTGTAGGATTAATGTTATTTAGTCTAAAGGGCTGCCAAATTACTTGTAAGATTACAAAACAAATAAATAGCATAATTTGCATTCAAAATAATGCCCAACAGTTGCTATAACTATATTGTGTCAAAACACTTTGAAACATTTTCAATTACAAAAATTTCTTAGCTTTCAAAAAAGTGAGTCTACCGTTTCTAATAAGCAGTTCCTTACAAAAAACGTGTGTAACTGATGTCAATGTGCTTTGTTGGGCTTTGTTTTTCTTTCCAAAACTAATAAAGGGAATCCTTCTGATAGCAATTATGTTTTCGCAATCATCACTGGGAAAAATTACTGAAGACACTACTTATGGATCTAGGCTAAAACACCACACAGGTGAACACAAATGAACACAGGTGAACACAAATGAACACAGGTGAACACAGATGAACAAAGATAAACACAGATGGACACAGGTGAATAGAAGTGAATACGGATGAGCACCGGCCAAATTGAAGATACTAGTAGGAACAAAAATGAACAAAGTCACTTATCCTTTATTTCATACATTGAAGGACCAAATGAAGGGCTGCCTATACCCCTGCTGCCGCAGGGACCACCACAAGCGGCAATGCCTGCAGTAATTGATACGTAAAAATTTTTTTTTGCTCGCAAACAAACTTCATTATAGTAAGTGCCATTCTCATTATTAATACTTTCTGAGGGGTTCCACCCTACATACAAATTGCTTCATAAGAATCTTGATAAGGCATTAAGAGATAAGTTGTGTGAACAGAGATTGAAATGGTATTACAAAGATTCAAGGGACAAATAAGTTGCTGAAACTCATAATGAATCCACTGGGATCAATCGTTCAAAAATTAAATAATTAAATGCTAGGATTTATGAATTGGAAAATGAGAAAGAGGAGATTGAAAGGATGTTAGATATTTTTATGCAAGGAGAGGGAGTTTGTTTATTTAAAGATGGCAAATATGTTGATGAAGTAATGATGCTTTATGAAGATTTATTGTGTATGGGTAGTACAAGGAGTGTCGAGGGAGTTATTAGACAAGTTTTAAAGCATGCTGCTGGAGTGAATGTTGGTCGATTAACCAAAGCTGCATTTGCTAAATATATGATACCGGGTGCGCCAAAATAAACTATGCACGTTTGGTAGGCCACAATCAATAGTACACTGGACCGATTTTGAACATTTACGACTTAATCGTTAGCAGAAAGCCTGCATTAGATACTGGATTTTTTTGCAAATTTTTTTCATTTTCAGCTTTAGGGCTAGAAGCGGTTTTCTTAAACTTTTAGTTTTCGAAAAACATCAAAAGTGATAAAAAACATTGATCAAGTTTTCCAAAGAATTGGCATGAATGGACAAAGAGATATATTTTTTGTAGTAATTTGCAATTTAGAAATTGACCAATTGTAATCTGCTGTACGAGAGTTCGTAATAAATTTTGCGATGCCCACCCGGTAACATTTGAGGACCTATACACTGCCTCTCCTGCCGGGGAGCAAAAACCATCAATGAGCGATGTAGCTCTATGGTAAGTGAAATGTGTTCAACCTGGATGAACTAAGCTGCCCCTCGATAGAATTAAGTAATCTGCAAAAAAGCTCTCTCCCTCTCTCAATTTGCAGATACCTCTGTTGAACTGCATTTCATTTTCAAAAGCATTTCAGAAGCATTTTCCTATCGAAGAGCAAAATTATGGAATGAGCTGAACACGGAAACTAAATTGCCACTGTACCTACAATCAGTTGCAAAATTTTTGAGCTATTGACAAAAATAAGGTCCCCCCCCCCCCCTCTGTGTGAAATGTGACACAAATGCGAGAATTGTATGACAAGATCGAAACACATTATCAAGGATTAGAAGCTCTTGATATAGAAGAAATTTCGTATTCAAGTATTGTGGTATCTGCATTCATGAAGAAAATACCAGAGGCTGTGCGACTGAACATGATACGTGGAACAAGAAATCATGAGGACTGGGGAATGATGGATATGTTGAATGCATTTCGAGAAGAATTGGAAATTCGAGAACAGCACATATCAATTTTCTCTGGAAAAGAAGGTGGAGGAAACCAGTCTGCACCCATGAAGGAGCGTAACCCCTTTCACCATGTATATTTGTGTACCACTTCTGTTCTTCAACCGCGGTTGAATTTCTCTTGTCGCAACAACATCAACAACCAATCCATCTAATGGTCCTGCAACATACAACATGGCGGATCCTGACATGGCAGACAATGATGCGATGCCTGAATGTTCATATTCATCAGCGACATTTAGTTTAACAGACAAAATCGCATTCAAGAAGGTTGAGAGATGACGGAAAAAGAAAAAAAGACCTCATCAATTGCAATGAAGCAAAGAAAAAGGCCCTGAAATGCTCCAACAATGAAACAGAGTAGCGGTCTGCAGGCCTAGGTCTACTCGCTGCTGCTGGTTTAAAAAAAAGTTTGCCATTGTTGCCAAATATGCAGATGGACAGCCATCTGGGAGTACCATCAACGGACCAGGAGGAGCTGATGGATATTATCCTTTAATTCAGAAACAGAAGACTGCGATGCAGCTGATGATGACGAAGACCATACGAGCCTGATGAGAGATAAAGTTGATACGAATACGACATTAGTTGGAAGTTCAGAGGTGATGCCTTTGTTTGACTTGATGGTGTAGGAAAGTTACAAAATGTTGCATTACAATGTGCAAAAATGAAGAATACAAGCACTGTCATAAGGTCCAGTTACACGATACCGGATTCATCACACACCGGATTACTTTTCGCATCAGATAGTGGGGTGCAGTTACACCACACCAAGGCAATCTGGTGTCACTCCACTCCGTTTTTGCGGAGTGAAACCAAAGCCACTCTGGAAGTGGAGGTGAGATGAAAATGAATCCAATGCACTCCGCTCCGCATTCCATCTTGTGTAACTGCACCAATCCGGTGTAACCCCACTCTGGTTGCTTGTGTAACTGCACCAATCCGATGTGAACCCACTCCATTTGGGCTCCACAGTTTTTAAAGACAATAGATTTAGACTTCGCAGTGCAGGGTGATTTGATGCCGCGTAACTGCAATCAAAAATTGTTTCATGGCAATTCAGTGTCGTGTAACTGCAATGAAAACGGTGCGATTTTGACGCGGATGGGTTGAAACCAATCCGATGCGAAAAGCAATCAGGTATCGTGTAACCCAGGCCTTACCAGAAAGTTGACTACATCATCAGGTATTAACAAAACTGAAGTTGTTTTAAGGCCAGGTCTATAACGCGGACCTCGCGGACCACGCGGACCCCGCGGACCTTCCCGAGACTCATGACTTTCCGGTCCGCGAAATCAGGGTCCACGTTTTAGAATTTTGCTATAGGCTGAAATTCTAAAACGCGGACCTGTTTTTCGCGGACTTTTTAACAGGTCCGCGAAATCAAGGTCCGCGTTTTAGAATTTTACTATAGGCTGAAATTCTAAAACGCGGACCTTTATCTCGCGGACTTTTTGCTAGGTCCGTGAAGTCAAGGTCCTTGTTTTAGAATTTAACTATAGGCCGAAATTCTAGACCGCGGACCTTGATTTCGCGGACTTTTTACCAAATTTTTAACTTAGCCTTCCTATCAAAATATCATTGAAAATCGAACCAGTTAGACAAGAAATAGCATCTTGAGAACCATCGCCAGTATCCCTCGAAGTTTTTACTGTAGTTTTAGGCCCAACGGCAAGATATGTTTCGATCAAAGGTTGTCGGCGGATAGTTGTTTGATAGTTGGAGGATTAATATCTCCAAACAAAAGATACTTAGTTAGATAGTGCCCTTCTAGTGCAGTGCCCCCCCCTAGTTTGAGATGCTTCCTACGTCTTTTAAAAAAAATCATGTCCACATGTCTTCCAATCTGACCTGTAAGAAGAAAAAGAAGCAAAAGGTAACCTACCTACTTAGGAAAGTGAGATAGTTAACTTTTTAGGCCTACTCGGCTGCAAAAGGGCAAGGCCATTCCATAGGTAAATTGTTTCTTTTTTCACAATGCTACGGTGGGAGGCATTTAGTATTCACGGTTGCTAGAGAATTGCTGATCTTGTAGAAGCCATCAATCTTGTCATGAAAAAAGATTAATGAGTGTAGCGTTGCGAAGGCGAGAACTGGCTTCCACGTATTATTTTGTGTAAGAAAGCGCTCTTTAGAAAGTTTGCCAGAATTTGACAGAGTTTTGAGAATATTTGTCTTGTGTTGGAGATATTAATCCTCCGACTATCAAACAACTATCCTCCGACAACCATTGATCGAAACATATCTTGCCGTTGGGCCTAAAACTACAGTAAAAACTTCGAGGGATACTGGCGATGGTTCTCAAGATCCTATTTCTTGTCTAATTGGTTCGATTTTCAATGAGATTTTGATAGAAAGGCTAAGTTTAAAAATTTGGTAAATAGTCCGCGAAATCAAGGTCCGCGGTCTAGAATTTCCTAAATTCTAAAACAAGGACCTTGACTTCACGGACGTAGCAAAAAGTCCGCGAGATAAAGGCCCGCGTTTTAGAATTTCGGCCTATAGTAAAATTCTAAAACGCGGACCTTGATTTCGCGGACCTGTTAAAAAGTCCGCGAGATACAGGTCCGCGTATTAGAATTTCAGCCTATACAGGGTGTCCCAAAAAAATTGTGCCCCGTTTGCCTGAAGATTGCGACAAAATGGCAAAAGATTCTCGCCAAACGTTTGCATGATGGTGCTCTTTAGATGTTCAATTAAAGTTTGCAACCATCCCCATAAAAATCCGTTGAAAAATGGTGGAGCTACAACCTTCAGGAGACCAAATTTGCCCGATCACTGAAACCAGCGGTCGGCCATTTTGTCTTACTATTTTGCAGCGATAAATAGCTTTATGGAGAGAAAATGAAACAGCAGCCTCCAATGTCATAGCTCTCGTGAAAATTCCGATAATCCTTGCAGAGTTCCACAATTTCTGACCTCACAGAAATTATTTCTTACCTCACGTGAAGATACATATCACTGCAAAATAGCAAGGCAAAATGGCCGACTGCTGGTTTCAGTCGTCAGGCAAATCGAATCTTCTGAAGTTCGTAGCTCCATCATTTTTCAACGGATTTTTACGGAGATGGTGGCAAACTTTAATTGAACATCTGAAGAGCACCATCATGCAAAATTTTGGCGAGAATCTTTTGCCGTTTTGTCACAATCTTCAGACAAACGGGGCACAATTTTTTTGGGACACCCTGTAGTAAAATTATAAAACGCGGACCTTGATTTCGCGGACCTGTTAAAAAGTCCGCGAGATACAGGTCCGCGTATTAGAATTTCAGCCTATAGCAAAATTCTAAAACGCGGACCCTGATTTCGTGGACCGGAAAGTCATGAGTCTCGGGAAGGTCCGCGGGGTCCGCGTTATAGACCTGGCCGTTGTTTTAATGCTCAATATCAGAATGTAGTCAAATTAGGTCATTTCATGCAATTTTGCCTTTAACCCCCTATATCTTGAAAACGCCCCCTAAACATCCAAGCAACATCTGGATCCGTAATCTTCGCAAAAAATTGAGTTAAATAAAATTGGTCTGGTAAATTGCCTCCTTATGTGATAATGCTCCCCATCTGGCCTCTGGTCTATTAGTATCTGCATAGTACAGGATATTTCTTAAAAGTGCTTTGTTGTGGTTGAAGAGAATAGAGATAGCTATATCGAGAAGCTGCTGTAAATAGTCCAAATAAATGCCCAAAAACACATTGTTTCTTCTGCCACAGGATGACACAGGGTACAGGTGTCAAAGTTTTCAAATATGATAGATTATATTTTAACTTTGGTCGGGCCAGCTTTAACAATGTTGATTCCTTTCAATCACAATGTCTTTTGATAGTCACAAATATATTGTCATCAGTACTCATTAATTTGGTCATTGGTTCACTCAGTTAAAGTAAATAATACGCCCCATATCGATTTTCGTTTGATTATTCCAAAGAATTACGATGAACAATGTCTCACTTTCATTTACCACTTTCCATGAAAATATCGTGCAGTCATGTCATGCGAGTTCATGCATCGCATAATTGAATGAACTGTCAGATTACTGCAAATTTTAGTTTGAACAGCGGGTGGTGTAATGGGTTTTTTCCTTGGGGGCAGGGCTATGCCCCCTTTGAATATTTTAAGACTTTCAAGCGATTTGTTTAAGGGACATCCTCTCTGCCGGTGACAGGAGACTGATGATGTGAATTTATTGGTGCAATGGGGAAACCCAAACATCGACACATGCTCGACAGATCTGTGTCATAAAGAGTGGGGGGAGTTCCCAGCATCCTATAAAGATGAGATTTTGTGGCAAGTAATTTACACGAACGTTTTACGAACCTCCACCGTTATCATATAGCTATGGAAAATCGTGAGTACTTCTTTAGTAACTTGTGTTCTTACCACTTTGCCACTTGTAATGCATGATTTAGTTTGTAGTTGTAGAGATAGTAGAGATCATGTGGTAACCTCCGGTATAGAGTCATTGATTGAAAAATAATGCAAATTACCAAGTTTTCGAAGGAGACTTAAGGGACTTAGGAGACTTATTGTACTTTTAAAGGCTACTTATAAACTTGTCTTGTTTCCCCCTTGAAAGAATAGTAAAAGAAACGTTCGTGCGGGACTTGTAGGTTAGGTAGTCGCTTAGATGTGTTACCTTTAGATGTTGGTATATCCTGCAAACAATTGCAATAATGCTTTCTTCCAATTTCCAATTTCCAATTGTAGAGTGAATTAGTTTTGCTATGGGGCTAGAAGGAATTCTTTATTGCTCTGTTAGATGTTAACACAAGTGAAACAAACTTCGCACTTAAATCATTGTGAATACTTGATATACCAGCATATTTCTGTGCATATTTCTCTGTGACGTTAGACAATTACGGTTATTTGGTTAACAAAGTTGCCGAACCGAAGAAAAGTCCTTTTTGAACACAAGACTATTCAAGAAAATTATTGCACCACATTATTAGCCTGAAAAGGTGCACCTGACTCACATTCGTTATTAGGTATTATTATTATCTTTATTATTATTGTGTATTATCATATATTGTTATCACATATGTTATATCGTGCCTTCGTTAATATATGTTTCTAAAATTCAAGGAGAAGCAAATGAAGGGGCTCCTCTGCCCTTGCCTCCACCAGAGGAACAACCAGCTTTGATGGGTACGTAAACAATTTATATGATTGCTCGCAAAATAAACTTCATTATCGTAGGTGCCATTGTCATTGCTAGTACCTCCTGGGGGAGGGGGTTAACCCTAAATAAATATTGAAACAATTTGCTTCATTATCCATTTTGGGCTCTTGTGTGTGTCAATTGTTGTACTAAAGTATAACCACGCTACCTATAACCACTTTTGCTACTGTACACTCATTTCCTTTATAAGAAACTAAGGTCCGGTGCTGGTAGGCAGTTTCTTAAATTTTTGGGTTGCGTGAAAGTTTCTTACATGTTTCTTTTATTTTTAATGCCAGAAGTATAGAATTAATGTTGTTTAGTCTAAAGGGCTGCCAAATTACTTGTAAGATCGCAAAACAAATAAATAGCATAATTCGCATTCAAAATAATGCCCAACAGTTGCTATAACTATATAGTGTCAAAACACTTTGAAACATTTTCAATTACAAAAATTTCTTAGCTTTCAAAAAAGTGAGCCTAAGCAGTTCCTTACAAAAAACGTGTGTATCTGATGTAAATGTGCTTTGTTGGGCTTTGTTTTTCTTTCCAAAATTAATAAAGGGACTCCTTCTGATAGCAATTATGTTTTCGCAATCATCACTGGGAAAAATTACCGAAGACCCTACTTATGTCATGTTTCATATTCTAGATATTTGAGTTGATGAAATCCTTACCATGTCTTCGGTTTTTTCGCAGCGCTATGAAATGATTGTTATTCTTTATTTCTTACATCATACTTCAACGGCTCAAGGCCCTAGCAGAGATATACTATCCAGAGTCCCAATCAGGTTATAGAGAAGGTAGAAGTACGATTGATGGTATCTTCACATTACGACAAATTATGGAGAAATGCAGAGAACAACAAAGAGATTTGCATATTGCCTTTATTGATTTTACCAAGGCGTTTGATTGTGTGAATCAAGAGCTTCTCTTCAAAATCTTAGAAAAGCTTGGTTGCCCACCAAAATTCATTAGTATCATCAAAAGTCTATACTCAGATGTGCATGCTAGACTAATTATAGATGGAGAACTATCGAAGCCGATTGAATACAATAATGGCGTAAAACAAGGTTGTAAGCTTTCTCCAACCCTTTTTGGTATCTATGCAGCTGTTCTTCTTGTGCTAGCATTCAAAAATACCAACAACGCATACAGTATCAATGTTCGCTTCAGGTATGATGGTGATATCTTTGACCTTCGTAGGTTAAAATCAACAACTAAGACACTCACTTTATTCATAAGAGAAGCCCAATATGCAGATGACATTGCTATCTTTTGCAATAGCGCAGAAGAACTTCAACATCTTCTGTCTGCTTACAATGAATTATCCTTGAAAATGGGCTGATGTATCAACATAAAAAAGACTGAAACTATGAGCATTGGCACTAGTGTGATCTTTAACATCGATGGAAAAAAGCTAGCCACAGTGGATCGTTTTAAATACCTGGGCAGCTATATCACCAGAGACTGTAAAATGGATGAAGAGATCACAGCACGTATACAAGCTGCATCATGTGCAGTGGGAAGGCTAAGGAACAGAGTATTTGATTGTCGGGATCTAACAACAGAGACAACACTGATAGTGTATAATCAGTGTGTAATCCCTTTGTTAACGTATGGGAGCGAAACATGGACACTTTACCGAAAACACATCAGGCTGCTTAGAACCATTCAGCAACGTCACCTCAGATTCATCTTGAAAATTAAATGGGACGACTTTATGACTTGGTTAAATTCTCCAGGGGTTGTGGGGGGGGGGGTACTTTGATGCAATGCTACGAAATTATTCTAATTGTTTTCTTTTGGCATTAAAGGAGAAGCAAACGAGGATCCGGTGGCGCCTGGGGCTCAGCCCCAGCCACCACAAGGGCAAATGCCCGCACTAAATGGTACGTAGACAATTTGTATGATTGCTTGCAAAACAAAGTTGATTGTATTAATAAGTACTTGATCGTCGCTGGTTGTATTTCTTGATCGACGCTGGCTGTATGCCGAATTGTTCGAAAATTTAGCTGACACGTTTTTCCTACCATTGTACTAATTTTCCCCGTTCCCCGTTATTCTTGAATACAGTATTTGATGCAACGCTTGTCCCCCTCTCACATTTATTTGCAAATGTTTGTTCCCATTCTACAATCTACGACTATTTCTTTTTCATTTCAGGTAGAGCTGATGTCTTGAATTATCTATTAGACTTATTTAGAAGGGAAATGGCGAGGGGTAGGGGTAGGGATGGGGGCAGAGGGTTTGGGAGAGGTTGGGGACGATGGGGGAGGGGTGGTAGGGGTGGGGGGGCGCGGGGGTTTCAGGCGTGATTTATTTCTAAGTTTGTTGGTTTATTCAACATTGCGTTTTCTTCTCTCAATTCTGCAGCCGGACCTTTGCACACATGTGCCATTTTTCTCGAAAAGAAACTGAGAGCGCTTTGTAAAACGGTCGGAGATTTTGGCCAATAATGCATAAAAACTCCAGAGAACAACAGGCGAAAAATGAACCTCGCGCCGGTCAGGGCTCCTTTCGGTCATTTAGGGTTGGGCAAGCACTTTAAGAAATTTGATGACATGTTTTTCCAAAGGAATAGACAGTTACGTAACAACTGTAGACCATAATGCATAGCGTTCTAAAAAGAGATTCGCAAATGAATGTATAGGAATTTGATTGGAGGACGCAATGTATTTTGTTATCAACTTCTCTGTCGCCATATTTAGCATGATTGTCTGTCGCTGATTGTCTATTGGAAAAAACTTCTTTTCGCACAGTGCCATTTGCCCGCCCAAAAGAATGCGACTTTCGAACAAATGTTACTTCTTAAAATCTGTTTTACTATTTGTCATTTTGGTCACAAAATCAAACTTCATTATGCTACTCTCCTATATAATAAAAACCCTCTAATTTATGCGGTGGTTCTACCATTGTCTGCTAGATATACGGAAAAAAGAGACCAATATCTCAAACTTTCACATACAGTACGCCGTTTCCCCTATGTCCATCAGATATATCATCAAAAGACCGTAAATTTAGACTTTCCACCAAAGCTGTTCTACTTTTGTCCAGCAAATGTTAGCCTGCGTGCAGACTCAACTTGAGGAGTTGAGTCTGCACGCAGGCTAGCTAATGTCGGAAAGGTAGAAGGAAATTGTAACTTCTAACTCAGCGATGGTCATGCTTACGATTATTTAGATAATGTTCATAGATTGTGGTTGTACTATAGCTTCTTCCATGGTACTTTTGATATGAAAATAAATTGAAGCTCGGTATTAATTTATTGTAGTTTCTTCTCATAGACCACATTACTCATCATCTTTGACTCAACCCAGTCCAGTGACACTTTCAATGACGAAATTGGAATGAGAAACAGTTGATTCACTGCATTTTCAAATGGACCATAATTTTTTTTTAAATTTTGTAGAAACTCTTAGGTCAACATAAGAAAGTAAAGATGCCCTTTAGGACAAAAAAGGCAGTTAAAAACGATGGTCAACTAAACTTTGCAGTAAAATACATATAAACCTGAGAAAAATGTCAAGGAAGTGCACTTACCGCTACAGAATCTTGATAATCAATGCTTCAACAAAATTTAGGACATCAGTCGAAAGATGGAAGCCTTCCCTGACTCATTCCGATGTCATTTCTGATGTAACCTGCACATGAGGCTGCGAAAACACAAAAAAAAACCAGGCCACCTCAAAAGCGCGTAGCCAAAATGCCTGCCCAAAACTTGCTGCAATGAAGGATGACAAATCTTCTGAACAAATTGCATCCATATTGGAAAATAACGAATCAAAACATTAACTGATATATATCAAACAATTCGTAAAAGCATCTGCCACAGTAATATGAAATTTGTTTGGCAATTAAAGCTGCAGAAAAGCCTTAAATATGAGGTAAGAGGATAAACTTTTTGCTTGATTCCGCTACGGTAAGTCACGTGACTGATCTACCTACTCATGGGGGAAACAGCAAAATGAATTGTTAGTTCAGTTGAGTGTCTTTGTGTTGGTTGTACCAAGAAAACTCTATCAAAAGTAAGGGAGATCCAGGACATCTCTTAAAAGTAGAAGTTAGCTTGGAGCCCAAATTCTAACTTTAAATAATATTTGAGGGACAAATATGTCAACTAACAAAAGAGCAGTAAGTTGCACAAGACCACTGCATTGGGGAAACAGCAAAATGAGCTATTAGTTCAGTTGAGTGTCTTTGTGTTGGTCATTCTGTACCAAGAAGACTCTATCAAAAGTAAAGGAGATCCAGGATATTCTCTTAAAAGTAGAAGTTAGCTTGGAGCCCAAATTCTAATAAGTTTAAATAATATTTGAGGGACAAATATGTCAACTAAAAAAAGAGCAGTAAGTTGCACAAGACCACTGCATTGGGGAAACAGCAAAATGAGCTATTAGTTCAGCTGAGTGTCTTTGTGTTGGTTATGAGTAGCAAAATTGCTAAAGGTATTGGTTCAAGTACTCTGTCACCCTGTACCAAGAAAACAAGGATAATACCCCACCACAGTAAGGATAATATACCGCCCCTGTATGGCATACCCACCACAGTAGTGCGTATAGGTTCGCTAGTGTGATATCTCTTAAAAGTAGAAGTCAGCTTGAAACCCTAATTTTAACTTTAAATAACATTTGAGGGACAAATATGTCAACTAACAAAAGAGCAGTAAGTTGCACAAGACCACTGCATGGGGGAAACAGCAAAATGAATTGTTAGTTCAGTCCAGTGTCTGTGTTGGTTATGATCTAGAAATTTTCTGAAGGTATTGGTTTAAGAATTTGTGCAACCATGTACCAAGAAAACTCTAAAGGATATCCATGATATCTCTTAAGGCCCTGTTACACTACAAGGATATTCTTCGGATATTCTTGAGACATGCCATAAATAGCATATCCATCAGATATCTTGCAGTGTAACATGCCCAAGGATATTCCATTGGATAAAAAGACCAATTAACGAGAAGGAAAAAAATATCCGATCTTGCTTGGAATAAAATCAAATCGATTTGATTTAATTCCGAATATCCGACATGAAGGGCTGCAGACATCAGAGATGCCGACTGTCTGGTAACGTCATGATGCAACTGCCTTGCAAGTTTCTGAGCACACTTTTTGTTGTTTTGCTGAGGAAGAAGGGTGTTTGCGTTCAGAACCAACCGAAATGAACTTGCCAAGAACCTTCATGGAACATATGCGGAAAAATGCTTCACATCCACGTATTACTTCAGCAAAACAGAACAATTTGCATCCATTCTTTGTCTGGTAAAAGGTCTTAGACTTGTTCTTGCATCAGAGTCAAATTGACTCAGTCAATTCTTGCATGCATTTGATTTCAACTTCAGCTTTGTATGACCAAATTCAAGCCAACTTTCTATTGTGGGGTATTGCTGCTTATTGTGTTGTAAACTTTGACATTCTAAGGTTGTAAATCCCTCCTTGTTTCCTCGTTTCTTTTCGAACAAAAGGGTACGGTGGCCCACAAGGGTCACGCAACTACCAAATATTTGCTGCAAACACAAATTGAAATTGCTGCAAGTACAGAAAAAAATTGCTGCAAATACAAAACACTTGCTGCAAATACAGAATACTTGCTGCAAATATAATTTAATTGCCTCAAATACAAAATACTTGCTGCAAATATAATTTAATTGCTGCAAATACAAAATACTTGCTGCAAATACAAAATACTTGCTGCAAATATAATTTAATTGCTGCAAATACACTCGACTTCTGTAAAATGCGGGTCCGCAGGTCCCATAAAATGCGGGTCTGCGGGTCTCTTTGAATGTAGGTGCCATGGCCACATACAAACGGCCGTTGTATGCGGCAAGGAGCCCTTTGTACAGAACGAAGCGATAGTCACCAGTTTCTATGAGTTTTAATTTTCCTGCTGTGACAGCAATTCTTCATCGCTGCAATTCATCAAGTGAAACCCTTGCAATATCGATAGGATTGAATGGTGACGCAGATCCTCACAAAGGTCACAAAGAAAAACATACATTGTGAAATCGATGAAATTATACCTGATCAATGAAAAGATTTTGAGTCACCACAGCTTGCAAAGAATTTCAATCCCAATGGAAATATGGGAGAACTTTGTACTTTGGAGGGGATCCCTTCACATGGGGGAAGTCCCTATGCATCGTACGATAACTTTTTACACACGAGCCCCGACACGTTTTTTTTTATAAGAAACTGGTTTATAAGAAACTAGTACTACGATGACCAAAAATTTAAGAAACTCTAGTTCTACGCTCAAGAACAGTTAAGAAACTCTAAAACTTTATTTCTGTATGTCTCTCTTATTCTATGTCTCTCTAACAAAGGTACATATACTTTCCGGTAGACTTATTACAGTTGACAAAACCAAAAAATAAGAAACTAATTAAGAAACTTTTACTACTAAAGCACCGAAATTTTCATGCGAAATTAAGAAACTTTTAGTACTAAGTGCTGATCCAAGTTTCTTATAAAAAAAACGTGTACTCACGTCTTTTGTGTTTTCAGCAGTTCAGTATGAAAGTTTTCGCATTTTAAAGGTTTCTTAGTTTTCTAGAGCAGTTTTTTATAAAAAAAATGAATGTTATGTTTGCGAATTTAAGCGACACCCCACCCATGTTTATGGAAAATCTGTGGGAAAAAGGACCCTGGTGTAGATAATTTTCGGCCCAATAACCAAACCATATATGGGCGCCACATACCCGTATGTACCCCCCCCCCCCCCCTGCGAAGAACTCTTCACTCTTCCGAGATGGCGTACAGGATATTAGATTTTTCTTGAAAACGAAATGATTTTTGCCAAAGGAGTACAACATTTGTACTGGGTGATACGCCCATCATCGACAAAAATCTGTCAGAACTCTTAAGAAATCCTTTTGTTCTGAAAATATCCTACGCTTTTTAAAGGAGCAAACCAATACCAAACTTAGAAACAACCATAAAACCTGGAAGCAAGAGCGAACAAACCCAACACAACGCTGGAAAAAAGGCTATGAAATAATAGCTATTCACACTAGACTCCCGGGGAGGGGGTACTTCATTGCTAAGTGATACAGGACGTGCGCTCATATGGGTGGGCTTTTTAATCCGAAATTCCCAACATATGGATCTGTTTTCAACCATAATTCTGGTAGATGGGTAGTTATTTTCAGAATTTTCTTATCAATGGGCCCCATAATGATACCCTGGGTACCAAACTCTCTACCATAATGATAATCCACACCAAACAACTGACATTTCCTTATATTCATGAAATTGAGTTTAGAATTTTTGAGTATTCTGTCTGTCACACGAATGGGTCCTTTTTTCAAAGTCCAGATTCAGGTCGAATGATGTTCACAATGAAGAACCCCCTCCCCCTGGACTAGACTCGGCTTTCAGAAACCGATAACATATTCGTTCAGAGAAGGAAATGTCGTTGCGAAGGAGGACTTGGAAGTCCTCTTTGCGTTTCTCAGCAGATGCTTTTCTTCGCTGTACTGTTCCACATTTCCACAGGACTTTGATAACAGGTCCACGGCTAACCATACATGGGATTCTTTCAGCTGCATCACCAACTATGATTCTTAAAATAGACGGTCAAAGAGTAAAGGGTGCCCTATAATTTTGCGCCACACTTGCCTTCTACTTTCCATGATGAGCAGCTTTTACGTCAGAAAGCTTTCAATAGCGCAATTAGCGTAATTTTCTATTTCGAAATTTGAACATACCACAGCCAGCTAAAACCCTATAAATTCTTCCCCACTACCCTTTTCCAGCATCTGAAATCTCAGATTCGCTGCCTGCAGTAACCACGTGGTAACTTTTCGCGCACTCTTGTACAAGAAGTTTAACATACGACACCATCAACCATGGCATTCTCCACTCTACGAACCAACCGAAGGTATGATACTGTTACTCAGTTTTATCGAACCAGTTCTTGTATCGTTTGAGGTAATTTCAGACCTCTTTTTAACTACTGGTTGCGATATTTATTAGGTACTGACAGGTATTTCTCTTCGTTTCAGTTCCTTTGGACGCTCAGTGATTGCAATCTCATCTGACGAAGACCAGACAAATCACGGCAAAAAGAGAATGCGATTGTAAGTACCTTCACGCATTCACATAAAATGATTTCTCGCCTTACCAGGTATTCATTTTCACAAATATTAGAAAATGGTCATTGTCCGTAGCACTTCCAACCATCGTTCGAAAGTTTCGAAAAGTTTTTATTAGCGTAATTCATGTCTCCATGATGCATGGGAATTTCAAGGATTATCCATAATGTTGTATCTTCTATTTTTTCTGACATTTGTTGGTATAATTTCTTAACTTGCAGCCTTGACTTCGCACTGTAAACGACAGTAAAAGTTTCTTGCAGAGTTTCTTAGTTTTCCATGAACTCGATTGGATTCTTGATCGATAATCCTTGAGAACCAATGAAAAATCCTAATCAAAGACAAAGTCATACTGTAAGGCGAAACTAATTACACGAACCCAACAAAGAGAAATGTTTGGAAAATCATATAAATTTTGACTATACAACAAATGTTACATCCGGAGAATGGTGACTATAATGGAACCCGTACCCTTTGATGGCCTGGCTCTAGGTACATTGCTGATTGAATGGTGAAATAATAACCGAACATGAGAATTTCTTTACTTGAATTTGTATCAGAGACCACATTCACATATTGATCTTTGACATACTGCAGAGTCTTGAAATAGCTTTTAATTTGTGGTAATTTAATTTATACAAGCTACCTGGTTCTGTTAGCATACACGTATTTCTTTTTATAAGAAACTAAGAATTTGGGCCAGTACTGAAAGTTTCCTAGAATTATCAGATTTTCAGTACTCAGAGTTTCTTATGAGTTTCCTAGAGGTTCCATAACAATCTTCTTGTTCAACCAGTTCCATCGTGAACATTTCAAAACAAGTCAAGCATTTCTAGTGTTTAGGCATGGGCGATAGGACACCAAGTGTGTGAAAGTTTTTGTAGCGAGCCACCTTAACGTTTAATTGTTAGCCACCTTAACCAATTGTTTTGTTTGTTTTTACCGATTTTCACTTGGTAGTGAGCCACCTTATCGCTGTTTCGTCATTTTGACATTTTTGGTAGTGAGCCACCTTAAGTGCAGATCCACCTTAACCGTAAAACCTCCATTGGAAGGTTTTACGGTTAAGGTGGATCTGCACTTAAGGTGGCTCACTACAAAAATGTCAAAATGACGAAACAGCGATAAGGTGGCTCACTACCAAGTGAAAATAGGTAAAAACACAAAACAATTGGTTAAGGTGGCTAACAATAAAACGTTAAGGTGGCTCGCTACAAAAAAACTTCCACACACTTGGTGTCCTATCGCCCATGGTTTAGACAGTACTCAAGTACCTTACGAGTAATATGATACAGGAAACAAGTGAAAGCAAAGTAAAATTATGTTGAGGATTTCCTTGATCAAAAAAACTAGTTTCTTAAGTTATATTTTCCCAGTGCTGGAGTTTCTTAATTGTTTGGCAATCTGAGAACTGAGTTTCTTATGGGCAGTTTCTTATCAAAAAGAATACGTGTATACATAACTCACGAGAAATGATTGCAAATACTATAGAATTTTCATCCCCAGACTCAAAACTTCAAAACTTTGTGTGTAACCACAAGTAACAAATTGCATTGCGGCATTACGTTTTTTCACGTGGCAATTTCATGTTTTCATCGTCTCTCCCACAAAAGGATGAAATAAGTATCCTGCATTACAATTCTTTGATTTTTGATACGAATGCACACCATGGCCGTAGGAAGCAACTTCGGATTGTGGGGGCAATTGTTCTTAAAACAATAGAGAACAATACATCTAGTTAATGCTTGTGACGTACACCATTGTTTTCAAAACTATTGGGGGGCTTAAGCCCCCCCCCCCCCTACCCTCCCGCTTCCTACGGGCCTGCACACGAAATATCAAAGCTCCGTGACATAATCAAATTTTGGTGCACCCAAAAGTTTTTCCTGTGGAGGTTGACGATTAAGGAGGATCTTCATTTAAGGTGGCTCACTACCGAAAATTTCAAAATGACGAAACAGCGATAAGGTGACTCATTACCAAGTAAAAAGAAGGTAAAAACACACAAAAAATAATTCGTTAAGGTGGCTTGCTACCAATAAAACCTTCACGCACTTAGTATCGTATCGCTCATGCGAACGCAATGCACAAGACTGTTGCAGAAGAACATCGGGCTCAAATCTTTAAAAAGGTCGGTGTAAAATTCTATTGCAGTTCTCTTTGAACTAGATGGTTTGGAAGGAACTTAGGATTTTTGCTTTAAATCTGCTGTGGGAAATGTATTGGTATCTTTCTATGGTATCTTTCTATGGTATCTTTATTAGTTTCAATATGGCGGCAGTTATTAAATTTGAGGCTATGACGTCATCTAATCTCGAATCATTTTGACTAAAAAAGCTACCGATTTCTGCTTGCCACCATATTGTAGACATTCATAAACTATGGTTTTCTCGAAGGTTATATAATGTTTTCTCCATTAGATTGGGATCTACGATGATTTAATTTTTTTTTCAAAATTTTCCATGAATGTTTTCAAAATAATTAACTTTCCACATTTTGTCACAAATCTAGATATCAAAGTCAGTTTTACAGCAAAGTACCATAAGTTCTCTTCAAGACATCCAATTCAACGAAAAATGAGATAGAATGTTACACCGACCTTTTTAAGGATTTGAGACCTGGGTGTTTGGTTTGCAACAAGAGCGAATATTGCAGATTAGTCATTATTTTATAACTTGTAGTCCATTAATCAAGAAGAAAGTCAAAGTGAGACACAAGAAATATACCAAGCTCTATTAGGAATCTCTATGAAGAGTCTAATCGGGCTTCTGCTTTGCCTCCCACAGCGAACTGAAGGAAACAAACACCATGACGACCGTTTATTCAACAGATGAGAAACAGGTCCTAAAACAACCGGGCGACGGCCATTGCATCATTCATTCTGTCCGAGCATCTTTGTCCAAATCGCGCATTGTTGCCGTACCCAGCTACGAGGGTCTCCTGCAAATGTTAAGATTTGAAATCATGAACAACCTGGTGTACTATAAGGAGTTCATAAACCAAGCCGACCAAGAAAACGCCGACATCGAAGCTGACATAAACCGCTACATAAACGAGAAAGAGTACGGAAAGGACACAATGGATCTGATCATCTGGGCTCTTGCCAACTGCCTTGGTGTAGAATTAAGGATTTTTGAGAGATCTGGCCAACAATTCACGCTCTACACTGTCCCCATTACACCTGCTAGGAGAGGAGAACCTGCTAGAGCTGTTCTTGATGTGCTGCGGACCCCTGAACATTATGATGCACTTGTTGACGTGAGGAGGTCAGAGAGAGGTAAGTCTCGTAAGTTCTCGTCAGCAAGGTCTGGAGGTCTTGATCACGATCAGTAATAGTCAGGAATCACTTGGTAAAAGAAATGAAATTCTTCCCAAGGAAAATGTTTACTAACATTTTCAATACCAGGTAGCCTTACCTGCATGCTCCTTTACGATGCTTGGGCACAGAACGACCGGAATTGGTGAAGAGAACTAGTTCATGTCAAGGTCTTGTTTTCTATGCAAACTTCTACTTTATTGTTTGTATCTTTCTTCTCAGATGAAGGGTGGAAGACTGTTGGATGCAATAACGGTACGCAACAAGATTGCAAAAGGAAGAGATCATTGTTTACGACGTCCACTCCAATACAAACCAGTAACCGATATTCAAGTCTTCCAACAGATAATGAAGATTCCGTTGACTCTCTGGAAGACATCCCTGATTTCAATGCTTTCCTCACAAGAGTGAAAAGGAGACGGAAGAGAACCAAAAAATCGTCTTTTTCTGCTCGTTCTTCGGCAAGTGACTCTCCATCGCACAATGTCGATGCATCCACCAGTCCTTTCTCTTACACTGTGGAAGACAAAGTTGAAGTTGAAAATATTGATGACTCAAGTGATTTCAACTCAAACGCACCTGAAAGTGAGTATGCTATCTGCAATTTTCTTTACACAGCGAGCTCAGTCGAATTTTTGTTCTTCAAACTGTACTTGCGATTGTTTTGTCACTTCCTTTGAACAGTTGTCTGCGAATAATGTGAGTGAAGTATGGACGAGACTCCTATTCAGTAACATTGTTTTGCTTCATACGTATGCGTAAATATGTGTCTGGTTAGATGATAAATCATACCTTGTATACATCAAGTTTCAGTGCAGCCAAATGCCTGATCCTTGGTGCTGTTCGTCGGTGATTCCTCGTGTCACCTCGCATATCATCACAGAGTAAACTTTGGTTAAGTACATCTTTTTGAATGAAAATGTGATCACTGTCGTTTCTTCTTTCAGCCAATGCCGGAACGTCACCTAAAGAGGCGACGAGAAACTCCCCCCAAGAAGAAAGAAAAGTCCAGCCAACTGTGATCGAGGTATTTTGAAATACAATTATTTTTCCTCGCAAATCTGATCTATCTGTGTCTTCGCATCACGGCAACATCTAGGTAAAATATGGTAACTGGTTAATGAATAATAGAAGTTAAGAACTACAGGAACGAGCGTAAAGAAAATGAGAAAATTCACAGCTCAGGCTCAGCCATTGAAGACGTTAAGTCCCGAAGTCATGGAACTCCAAAAAATGGTTACAATAACATGACGAATTGGTCGGTATATTGTATAAGTCAATTGACCATTCAAGAAAGGCTGTCTTTATCATGTAACAATGCGACAGTAGGCTCGATTGACTTAGGCAATATACCGATCTTCAACCTGCTGCTACTTGCCTGCATTTGGGAAAGAAAGTTTGGGATTTTTGGGAGTTAATGTACGGCCCATTTAAGGGGGCTCTGCCTCCAAATTAAAACTCCAAATTGCAAAGGCTTCTTAGCTTTTTAAATGTATGCAGGGTTTTTTCTTAAAATTCGAACAATTGAGCCTACCGTTTCTTATGAGCGGTTTCTTATAAAAAATGCATGTAATCCAATAGGTTCTTATACATACGGACGTTTTTACTGTAAGGCTTGCAAAAATTATTCAAAATACACGGCCGTGACATCTCACTTCTTCTATGCCTGGCAGCAAAAGCTCCAAAAGAAAAAACTTAGTTTGCATTCATAATTAGCCACTTTGTAACAACAAATGTGAAATAAAATCTTCTTTCCTGTGACAGGAATCAAGCAGCGATGAGGAATTTGCTCAAAGAAAGCAAAAAAGAAAGAGAAAAAATAGCGACGACGATGGGTATGTAAGCCCTGACGAGCTGACGTTATATCTAAATGGAAACCACAAAGTGCCGATTCTAAAGGAAGGCAAAACGAATTGGACAAATCAGCAACTTGCTGACCTCCTACTGAACGGTAAATCAAAGCGCATTTGTCAGCAGCGTCCACTTGCCCCCCAAAAAAGTTGCTCTTTCCTAATAAATTCTGGGAAACTAAATGACAAAGATGATTGGAAGAGCGATGATCTCGGTAGCTGGAGAAACTGTGGCAGTTCAGGTAGGGTAGTCACAGTTGAGGGAGGGAAAGTAGTCCAAAACTCGAAGTTGCCTCGATCAGTTGCTAACCGTCCTAAGTTAAGATGTGGCCAGTATGTTTTCAAAACTACTTACTACCGACATAAGAAGTACGCTGACTTCAAAAGAAATTCCGTTGTTACATATGACAGTACTGAACAGCAAAGGGACTTGATGATCACCGAGTATTTCTTCACTGGTCAGGAGCATCCGGTAAGTCCTGACAAGCATGGGAACGCAAAACATGATAGGAAGTTTCTTCCAACTGCTGCTAGCACAAAAAAGCGTATTGTTTCTGCCTTGTCAAGTACTGTAAGAGGGCCACACACTGTTTTCGATAAAGTTTCAGAAGAAGTAGGTGGTTTAGGCAGTTCTTATGCAGCTTCTGATATGCCTAGGGGTATTGATCAAATTTCTTACGCGCGAAAAAATATGCGGCAGAAAGGGCCAAAGGACCAGATTTCAGAACTTCTTGACAACGCGCAAAATTCACCTGAGCATGTTCATGGCTTGCAGTTAAGTCCATCGATAAGATTTGTTGTTTCTACTCAGCAAACATTGGCAAATATGGTTGCATTTTGCACAAATTATGCAGATTGTACGCCTTTTTGCATTGACACAACATATGGCATTGGGGAATTTTTTGTTACAACAACGTCTTATAAAAACCTTAAAGTTCTTAATAAGGGTAACAATGAACATCCTTCCTTTCCAGGGCCTGCACTATTTCATGTAGATGAAGATGAGTCTGTTTTCAGTTATTTTAGCCAAACACTTATATCAATGGAAAATTCGTTGAGGTCCATTCTGTTCATAGGAAGTGATCGAGATCGTGCACTGATAAATGGCACTAAAAAGCATTTTTTGATTGCAAAAAATTTGTTTTGCAAGAAGCACGTTGAAGATGATATAAAACGTAAATTCACAGCCATTCGCCATTTGACTGCACAGGTAAAGAAAATTATAATGAAAGATATTTTCGGATCTGAAACACTGCAAATAAAGGGCTTAATTGATAGTATAGATGAAAAGTCGTTTGATGAACTTTGTTACACGCTTTACCAAAGATGGGAAGGGCTTGAACGTTCTTGTGGAGAGTCGATAACGCCTCAATTTGCTAACTATTTCAAAAAATACATCGAGAAAGATATGCGTGATGGTATGATTTTGTGTAAGAGGAGGTCAGCCGGGATGGGTGACAATTTTTTTTACAATAACCAAACCGAATCGATGAACTTTCGTTTCAAAAACAAGATTCGTGAGCACAAAGCTACCAGTGAGACTTCAGGGAAGCCAGCAAAAAAGTGTACTTTCTCTGAAGCCATCAAAATTTATAAGGGCATGTTAGAAATTTATGAGAGAAATGCAGAGAGAGCCCTTATTGGAGTCGGACCATACATCTTAGCCCCCAATTACGCACATTTTGAGATTCAAATTAATCGATGGGTGCAGATGTCTACTATTGCTAGAAATCGTCAAAAGGCCCTTTTCAACAAGGCCTCCCTGGACAACCTTCATGAACAGCAACGTAATACAACCACTGCAATGCCTAGTATTTCAGATGCACATACCTCAGGGTGTCAAGAACAACCTAACGTTTCAAATGTTGCAGGTACCCCCAACCTAAGCAAACCCAACCTGACAAGAAATGACGAATTATATGAATTTTCGAGGAGTGGTCTCAGTGAAAACTATAAGGTGGACTGGAACGGAGCGAGAGCCATAATTACTAATAAAGATCTAATGAAATCACCATGGGCGGATGATAGTTACATTGTCAAGTCGGAATCTAATCCGCATAATCCAAATTCTGTTTCTTTTTCTAAGGCTAGGCACTCTGTCAAGTGTAGTTGTCCACGTTTCCAGTATCACTCTATCTGCAAGCATGCTATATCAGTTGCATTTGCAGAGGGATTTGCAGAAACTTTTGTTTGGGCAAAAATTGGGCACCAAACCTCTCCAGACAGATGCAACCAACTGTCCCTCCTAGAACTGGGCAAAAAAAGAATGAAAGGGGGCAAAGAAAGCGAAACCCTGTTCAACATCGCCATATTCAAGGCTATAGTGACAACTTACATGCAGAAAATAGCGGTCCTATTGATGAGCAATTAAATGTAGTTTTTCTGAACACAACCAGAGCCACTACTTGTTATGGATGCAAAGGTAAGTTCAGGAGTTCTAGTGATGTAGGTTTAGGCATAGTACCCCCAGTGCCATATGACATTGTCTTAACGCGAAGGGAGCGCCGCGTATTTACTCAGCCTGGGACAAACACCATACGGATAGCCAAAACACCTGAAAATGTGTACTATCATACGCAGAAGCGCTGTTTAAGTGAAAAGATTTCTGATATTTCTCCAAGAATGTTTTGCGCCAACAACTCAGTAAGAGCAAAGCTAAACAATGCCCACAGAAATCTGCTTCAAACGGAATTTAGGTTTGATATCCAGTGAGAACATGAATATGTACCAGGCTATTTACTGCAAGAGATAAGATGATCTGTTTGCTTTTTACAGTGCTTGGCAACAGTCTGGGTAGAAACAAGTCATTTACAAGGCATTTGAAACCCTAGCTTGTAACGAAAACTATTGCAAATATTACTAGATTGGTTAGTGAAATTTTAGGTAGCAATACAATCAAATTTTTCTAGAAATCAGGCAGTAAGAATTGGAAGTCATTTAGTGATCATTCAAGTTTTTCCTGCGCTATGAATATGATATGCCTACATGACATGACACCCCTGAAACATGAAACATGACTGAAAAGATGATCATAAATTGGTGTTCCCAATGAAAAAACGAAATTTTGAGTTTTGTGTCGGTATTTTCGTCCGGCATAGATGATGTAAAGAAACAGAGTAAGAAATGTCATTCAAAAATATTCAGCAATGCACGTATATTGTGTAAGAAACTTGCAATAAAAACTCTCGACTATCAGCAACTAACGGTAATAACTCACGTTAACAACTTTATAAACTCTTCAAAAAAGTAGCAAAGAAACTATCAATTTTAGTCAAGAAAATCCTTGGCATATTTCTACTATGTTTTCACTTAATTCCTGCATTATATTATGCTGACGGTTCCTGAGTTTTATGTCCAAACATTGAAAGGCTAAACAACCTTTGAAATTGAAATGTCCACCAGAGAACAGGAAGTAAACATGATAAACTAATAAGAAACTACGAATATGCAAAATTTGATAATCAAATAAGAAACTTTCAGTACTGGCTCAAATTCTTAGTTTCTTTAATAAAATGTGTTTCAGCTGATTAACTCTTTGCAGAAAAGTCCAGCATCTTTCTTTTAACAACAACAACAACAGCTCACAACAATAATAGGTTAATTGGTCATGGGAGTAGTTTTGACGAAAATGCGGGGGGGGGGGGAGTGTCAGCGACAAGAGCCACATGGATTTTCCAGCTATCGTGTCATCATGATAAAAATTAATGACTTGGGGAGGGAGGGGTTTACATCGAAAGATCAACACGTCAATATGCAATTTCTTAATGTTTTGCCTTCATAAAATGAACACTGCAAGCAAACATGGTTGCTTCTGGAAGAACAAAGTCTGAATTTGTGGTTATATTAAACAATGCCAATATGAGTTTTCATGGGAAACAACATAAATAATAGCTACATAGACAAGCAGTTATAAAAGTTATAAATAGGCTGAAGAAACGCTCACCAACCCATCTTTCTGCTACATAAACACCATGATGATAACATGTCATCATGTGTCAAGTTTTCAAACACAATAGATCATATTTTTAGTTAGCATTTATTGTATTTGATAATGTCTACACGTGTGCTGGCATATTGTCTAGCTAGAGGAACAATACTGTAGTAGTAGGACAGTACATTGTAATTGTCCGTTCGTAACAACAACGGATAGGTCACTAACGAAATGAACACGATGAATATTTGGCCTAACCCAAAACAACATTTGTAGGCCACAACTATGACAACCGATCAAAATCTTGTATATCCTGCCAAAAGTTAGTGTTGTCATAGTGTTGTCATTTTTTGAAGTTACATCTACACAATGAAATCGATAATAGTTTGTGCTTGTATTAGTACCAATGTAGTAATATATTATCATTGTCTCTGAAGAGAGTTTTCCGATAAATCACATGGAAAGGAAAATGATATGTATATTGAAATTGATATTTCAAACTTACCTCTGTTTGTCTTTTCTCGGTCTGTGTTCTTTTCTCCAGAACTCGTGCATGACTAGATCAGTATATCGCTGTTATATCAGATGAGTTTCTTGCTGAAGTTTGTCATGAACGGTACATCCTTGCTTAGGGTAAGGTAAACGAACTAGAACAACCCTATCTTCTAATCGTGTGATTGAACACAAGCATTTGAGGATGAAAACAGGAAGTGGGTGTAAGCCTCGCAAGACCCGTCGACCGCTGTACGCAACGAGACCCGCCACCAATTTTGGAGTGGGACCCGCATTTTATGGGACCTGCGGACGCGCATTTTACAGAAGCCGACCTCTACAGAATTGAATTCTGTCGTGGTCTCGTTTTGAGATCATAAAAAAGTAGCGCGAAAATTTGCAGTAGCTGCAATTTTGGCCAAAAGTTATTGGACGATTGACCGAAACCTAGGTTTCTCAAACATCAAGCCCCCCCTCCCCCGCAAATTTGATGATGGTGCGTCCTCGGAAAATCTCTCCAGAGATAAGAGCATACATACGGTATAAGAAAAATTCCAGCATCAAAGAGTTGGTAAAAGAAACTGCTGTGTCACGGTCGCATATATACAACATCTGGAAAGAATCAACAGAGGGGAAGAGAGAACAGGAGGATTTAAAGTCCGTCGGTGGCCGGCCATCTAAGTTATCAGTGAGGGAGAAAAGGAAAATTGTGCGGCTTGTAAAAACACTTCGCGGGCAAGAGCCAAACTGGACAGTAAAAAGGATGATGGCACGAGCTGATGTGAAAGATGTGTCTCGTAGAACAGTTTCTAGGTTTTTAAACCAAAAAGGCTACAATTACCTTCAAGCAAGGAAAAAGGGACTATTAAGTGAACGCGATAAAAAAAAATTAAATTTGCCAAGCAGATGTTAAGAGAGCACCACTTTGATGTCTGGACAAACAAAATAGCTTTCTACCTCGATGGCGTAGGCTTTGTTTACAAAAGAAACCCTCTTGATCAGTCCTTGGCTCCTAGAGGAAGAGTTTGGCGTACAAAAAGTGAGGGGCTCATTCGTGGCTGCACATCTAAAGGGCAAGCGTGTGGAACAGGCGGGAAACATGTAAAGATGGTGGTCGCTATTTCTCATGGCAAAGGAATTGTTTGCTCACAAAGATATGAAAATATGAATGGGAGGTTCTTTGCGAGATTTCTTTCAGAAAATTTTAACAAAATGGTTGAAGCAGCGGGAACAAATTCGAGAGTTTGGATTCAAGATGGCGATCCGTCGCAAAACAGCAAACTTGCGAAAGAAGCAATGAAACAAGTAAACTCGCAACTTTTACCTATACCACTAAGAAGTCCTGATATAAATCCGATAGAAAACTTCTTTGGAATTGTTAAACAAGCCCTTCACCGTGCTGCCCTTGAGAGGCAAATTAAAGTAGAGACAATTGAACAATTTGAAAGCAGGATAAAGCAAATCATGAATGAAGGCCCACAGCAACAATAGACAAAATTATCGAATCAATGAACAAACGAATGAAAATGATTATAAAATGTAAAGGAGAACGCATTAAGTACTGAATATATACTGAAAAAGATCGACTTCATATTATGTATGAAAAAGTTCTTTGTAATCTTCTCTTACTGGTGATTAGTCAGTGGCGGCTGGCAGCGGTACCAGTGGTACCAGTCTAGTACCACTTTATTTTCAAAGCTTGAAATATTTTTTAATGGTTTTATTTTCTAATATTTCACAAATAGAAACAAATTGAATTGACGATGAAAACAAACAGAAGGAAGAGCGGCAGAGCACTCTAGAGCCAATATCTCACCATCTGACCCTCCCTCGTCTTAATCCTTGTTGAATGAGCAGTATTGAATAAATCCTTTATGTACTTTACGGTACCAGACATCGTTCATCCAGTACTGCAGAAAGCAGTCCTATTGTGGTTTGTGACTCGTGATGACGTAAAACTCTTTGTGTATCCATCATCTAACAACAGTAAGTTTCGATCGCAGTACTAGATTCCTCCTTCTGGTAATGTTGAGTGGCCGCCAAAATAGCACATTCATTCAAGATTAGGAAATCGACCCCGCAGTCTTTTCAACAATATCAAATGACGTCAAATACTCTGCTATTCTATTACGTGATACTGATGTATTCGAAAGTACGTTTCAAAGCTTGTAGGCTTGTTTTCTATTTCTGGGCATGGTTAACTAAAACACTAATTTTAACACCCCCATACAATAATTTCCTTATTTGGTAAGTATGATACCTATCAAAGTTGACGTAGGCTGGACGAATCTGTATATATGGCCTATGAAATTTTTTTATTCAGAATGCTACTTTTGAAGTAACTTCAGTGATCAAACATTTTGTATTTGATTTTGCTGAAAATGAACCGAATCGCAGGGATTGGCTTCCTTTCAGGAGTTTCACGTATTTTTGCGCTGTCGTCAGCTCAGAGTCGCTTAACTCATGAGCAACGTCTTAGTTTGAAGAAAGATAGCAGACCTTGCCCAAAAATCAACATCAAGAACCGAGATAGTGAGACTGCTTACAGCAATTTTTCATGGATATGTGGCGATGCAGAAAAGAACACTTACTTTTGTTGGCCTTGTTTGGTCATGGGTGATCTATCCAAGGTAAGAATCTATTTTATTAATTTGATACGAGCTTTATTTATTGCATGCAGGGAAAAGCAACAATTGGTAGCTGATTTCTTACTCCGATACATTGCTAATGTTCCTAATATACTCCGGTACCATTCATATTGTTCTGTATGATTTCATATTATTAGATGATAGATGAGAAATGTGATTTTATATACATTGCACACCACAAGTAGAACGAGAAACTCACGTTACTAGAATCTTATCTCTGGTACTCTCATGAACAGCGGCTAGCCAGATGTGGGCTGGGTGCCGCAAGTGATTAACTTGCCAAATGTATTGCCACGTGCCTCTTCATGGCGCAGTACCCAGCGATCGACATGACTCACGTCTCATTGCGTTTCTGTCTGATAGGGGAATGGCGTTTAGGGGGTTCCAAAACGAATTGATCTAAGTACAAAATTTTCAATAAACTATCAAACTGATCTGTAGATGACTCCAAGACTCGTCTATTGTAAATATTTAGGACGGATTATACTTAATATTTCATTTACAACTTTGCAATACTTTATCTTTTCATAAATCTGGAATCTTTCATGATGTTCTATTTCTTTTTCCAGATGAAAGCAAAATCTTTTGCTCGAGAAAGTGGTTTTCAGTCATCTGGAGACAACCTTTGGAATCTTTCAAAGCGCCATGAAAAAACAAAAATGCACATCACCAACCATACTGCCTACCAACTTTTAGGAAACGTGGACGTTGCTTGTGCATTGGATGAAGCAAGACGCAGACAGTTACAGCAACACAACCGAAATGCGACAAGATATTCAAGGATGCTAAAACACCACATTGATGCAGTTGTCTTTCTCTCGGCACAAGGAATTGCATTTCGAGGACATGATGAGTGAAAATTGTCATCAAACAGAGGAAATTTCATTGAGCTGCTTGAC
This sequence comes from Aurelia coerulea, assembly GCA_039566865.1. Lineage (NCBI taxonomy): Eukaryota > Metazoa > Cnidaria > Scyphozoa > Semaeostomeae > Ulmaridae > Aurelia > Aurelia coerulea. The sequence continues at coordinate 11,260,208 of CM076951.1, read as the reverse complement.
CTCATTGGAAATTATAGCAATGATTTGCGAGTTTTTCTAAACGAGGAAAAGATCACGTACACTTCACACGAGCCACAGAATGATTTGATAGAGTGCGTGTTCGAAGAAGTGAGAAAGGAAGTTCAGCGGAGGATCGACAATTCTCAATTTTTGGCTGTCATGATGGATGAAACCAGCGATGTAAGCAGGGTGGAGCAATCGGCTGTTTCAGTACGCCTGATCAACGAAGGAGAGGTAGAGGAGCACCTTTTGGGCATGATTAAATGTTCTAAAAACACATCTGCAAATGCATTGACAACGATTCTTCTGAATACATTGGAAGATTATAAGATCACGCCAGAAAACGGAGGGGAAAAGCTCATTGGGCAATCATATGACGGTGCCGCCACCATGTCAGGTGAATTGAGTGGTGTTCAAAAGCGCATTCAAGACATTTTTCCTGCTGCATATTATAACCATTGCGTTGCTCACAGGATTTCACTTTGTGCCTCTCAATCAGCCAACAAAATTCCCAAAGTTGCCAAATTTTTCGACACAGTCGATAAGCTGGTGAGATTTTTTAGAAGTAGCCCAAAGCGTACATCTCAACTTGGCCACAGTCTACCGAAACCTGGTGATACGCGTTGGTTATCACGTGATGCAGCAATTGGTGTTATTGATTCCCTGTATGAAACAATTGGAGCTGTACTGTATGACATGGCCAATGACAAAGATGACAAGACGGAGACACAAGTCATAGCTCGAGGACTCTGTTTGCAAATGCAGCACATAGAATTTGTTTTTCTTTTGAAATTGTACAGAAAGATCTTCGCCCACTGTGCCCCAATAATAAGAATCATGCAAAATCCGACCCTTGATGCAGTGCAGTTGTCGTTGATGTTGGAGGATTTCCAAAGATTCCTGCTGAATCTGAATGCAAACCAGATTTGGGAAGATGCATTGCTCCTAGATCCTGAGATGCCTGCTGTTCGCCAACGAAATGGATGGAGAGGAGTCGAAGGCGCTATAGATTCTCCAGATAGTTGGAAACGAAATCTCTTGTTAATTTCTGCAGAGGTTGCGCAAAAATTTTTGGAGCAGCTGCTTTGGCGGTTTGAAAATTTGAAAAAATTCAAATGGATGGACTTAATTCACCCTTCGAAATTTGACGAAAGAAAGAAAATGCCATCAGCTAAGCAAAAAGAATTAATTAATGAAGTCACTGAGCTGTACCCATTTGCCGTACACGATGCTTTAGCCCTTGAACACAATTTAAATGTACTTTACGACAACACCGAAATAAAGATTTTGTTAGATAAAATAGTAAGAGAGCGAGATGAGTTGGCAGCCAAGAAGACAGAGACGGCGTAAGACGAAGCTGGCAAATGAAGAGCAGAATGAAAACAAAGAGGATGAAAGGAGTGCAGTGGAAGTTGAAGACTCGTTTGAAAGGGAAGAGGGAAGAACAGTCGACGAGGAAAATTTTAAGGAGGGGAAGCCAAATGTTCAAGACTTGCTCAAAGTAATAAAAACAGCCGGTCTCGAAGAAGCATTGCCTCATGCAATGGTTTTTTTAGAACTGGCTGCAACAACACCTCTTACCAGTGTTCACTGCGAGAGAGTGTTCAGCAGAATGAAGAAAGTTGTTTCACCAAGCAGGTCAACAATGTTACAAACAAGAAAGGAAAGGTTGATTTTCCTCCAAGTGGAACATGCCATTCTAAGATCGCTTTCGGAACAAACAGTTTTTAAGGACAATGTAATAAAAAGGTTTAAATCTTATAATCAGCGTCGTTTGGAAAGATTTTCAAAGAAGTGAATTCGTTTGTAGTAGTGATTTGCAAAAAGAAGTATACCATTATGTCCCGATAAATTGTGTTTGCAGTTTTCTTTATTATGTTTGACTTAAAAATCTCCTTGCACAACTTTCTCAAAGATCTATTGGGAATACCACTTTGCTTGTAATTTAGAGACAATCCATGACGATATTTGCTTAAAAATGCAAAATTTTCCAGGGGCTTCGCCCCTGGACCCCAATGGGGGACTTACAGCGCCCCCATACCCCCAGCTGGTTTGAGACAAAAATTTGTTCGCTTCGCTCACAAATTTTTGTTTTACTGGTACCATCTTATTTTCCTTGCCAGCCGCCACTGTGATTAGTTGAATAACATTTCTATATCGAAGTTTAAGCCTTCTTTGTGTGAAATTATTGTGCGTTGGTATGTTGCAGAAGTATTACAGTTGGTACCCACCTATAAGAAACATACATTTAAGAAACTCAGATACTGAATATTTGGTTGAAACTGAGAAAGCTGCTCCTTATACGCGGGTACCTACTGTATGCCATTGCTTGATGCACATTTATTATTATAAGTTTTGAGTTACCATGAGATACCACGAGTTACCATCATGAGTTACCATTTTTATTTACAGGCTTCAGTATGAGAAACGACGAGTTACCATTTCTTTTTTTTTAAATAATATACTATATTATTTTTATATTACCATTACCATTTCTATACCATTTTTATATTACCATTACCATTTCCATATACTATATTATTTTTAAAAAAAGAAATGGTAACTCGTCGTTTCCCATACTGAAGCCTGTAAACAAAAATTGTAACTGGTGATGGTAACTCATGGTAACTCATTGACAACCCGACAAAAAATTGAACTGATAGAAAGTCTCGCTTTAATCGTTGTCCTCAAACTAAAAGCAAAAGTCTAGGCTTCATTGCCGCTCATAACTAATTCTGCAAAGCAACGGGGGCAACTTGGAACGGACTTCTGGTCGTGTACTGCAATTTGATGAGTAAACTCAAAAATTCTCCATCTGACAGCCATCATCTCGTTTTCAGTTGCATCAGTTGTATTGTATTTGCCAATGTATTTTATTGCCTCTTTTCCTGTTGCAAAAGTTGGCGTGTCTCGGTTGAAGAGAATGTCTTGAGCATAAGACGTCTTTGGTGCCGCTAAGTGAAGGGTTTGACCCTCTAAAAGAAGAAGCATATCCTTCCAGGCCATAATTTCAATGGAATAGCGAAAGTCATTGAGAAATATCACCTCCTTCGTCTCAGCACCCAGCCAGGCGTAGCTTGCATCCGGTTTTGCTTGGGTCTAGCTTTTCGTTGCGTGAGTGGCACATTTTGCGTGGGTAATCCATTTTGCGTGAGTCTAACTACAGCATTGACTATTCATTCAAAGCTTGTTGCTTTGTGCATTATAAATAAAATTTTATAACAGGGGTACTGACAATTTTTAAGATTGCAGAATTAAGCAGTAGGGTATTACAACGACATGGCAGGGCAAATGAGAAGAACAAATTTCATTCTGTTACAAACAAATTTCAGCGAACAAAAAAACAAACAAAACGGTGATAATGCAACCATTAAAGAGCAAGCCCGTGACGTGGATATGAAGTTGAATCTGCTAAGATTTCTTCCTGTCAAATCAACCCCTCAAGTAAGCCCAACATACAAATTGGAACAAATTTAGTATCTATCAGTGAAAATCGTTTAAATTGTTTTTTCGGAGCCGTTTATGAAATTTTAGTTTAGTTACACGTCTTTATACCTTTATGTTAATGACTGCGGGGTTGTCATGGTCTCTTGCTCCCGTGGTATTGCCCTTGTAAGTGTAGTAAAGTAGTTCGTACGTAGTGTAGTGTCTTAAATAGCTCGTATTGTAAGATTTTAAATGTTAATTTGACCCTTTAGTGGTTGGGCTATCTGACACGTCCTATTTTGGTAGGTGGGGGTAAAGAGCCCCCTACCTAACTCTTGAATGAAAATAGATAAAGCAGCCAGATTTGGTATACTAATAGCCCCAGGCATGTACTTTATGAGGATATAGAAATTAAAGCTAAAATTAGCCGTCATTATTGCTTGCATCAGCATTTGTCTTTGTGTGGTCAAGAAAAGTGGCAAAATCGGTCAAAGTTAGGAAAAATGCGAAAGAACTTAATTGTGGGCACAATTTCTATTCAAGCATCAAAATTGTGATAGATTACATCTAAAAATACTATCCTGCAACATATTTTTTGTAGAATATTGCAATTTTGCAACTTTTTTCGCGAAAATAAATATTCGAGAATTGGCGATTTCGACAGTCAGTGGGTCGGAAATTTGTCTCCCTCCCCCTCATTTGTCAAAATATTGTCATAAAACTTCTTGAGTCGTTGCACAATAAGTAGCAGCAAAAGAAAGTTTTCCCGGCGATAATAGTTCTCCCGGCAGAGTTATGACAAGAAGTCTATTTGCCCCCCCCCCAATCATAATAGGGTTCTAATAATTAAATTTCTTCCCGTTGATATGGGACATTTTTGGAAAAGATATATCATAAGATCTTCGTTTGTGTTTTTATTAATCAGTATTAGCATACTATCATTATTGAAGCTGGAAATTAGATTTGTTTTGGTGTTTAAAAGGCAAGTCGCCAGGTTTCTTGACATCATCAACAACCAATAACTATATACACAAAGCAAAGCAACGAACTTTCAGTGAATAATTAAGGCTGTAATGCTGTAATCAGACTCATGCAAAATGATCTACCCATGTAAACTGTGCCACTCACTCACCAAAAAATTGGACCCACGCAAAACCGGTTGCCCACGCAAAAAAATTCACCCACGCAAGACTACTCACGCAAAATTATGTCCAAAAAGAACCCACGACCCACGCACATTTACCCACAACCCACGCAAATTCACCTACGACCCACGACTCACGACCCACGACCCACGCCAATGTTTTGACCCACGCACCCACGCAACCCACGCAATTTAGCACACTCTCCACAGCTGTGGCAAACGTTACCACCAACTATACGAAATTCAGAATCTCTTTGTCAGTTTAAAACAAAAATAAAAAATTGGAACAGAAAATTGCCCATGCAAATTATGCCGCGTTTTTAAAATTACCTTTTTACAATTTTCAATTACCTTTCTCATATTTGTATGGCATTTTAATTCTTTTTTCGTGACATATATTACATTCCTAACATTTTTTTTCATTACCATGTACTACCTCATTTAATTTTCTTGTTGTATTTTTATTTTCATTCCATTTGAATTGTTTTTACATTACACGTTTTTTTATAAGAAACTTGGATCAGCACCTAGTACTAAAAGTTTCTTAATTTCACATGAAAATTTCGGTGTTTTAGTAGTAAAAGTTTCTTAATTAGTTTCTTATTTTTTTGGGCCTAAATTTGCGTTATGGTTTTAAATGCAGCCTTCTTATCAACAAAAGGCTTGCATTTTGCATTGATATGGACACCATGAATAAGCCATCCACATTAAGGCGAAGAGTTGCCAATTTTTTTCAGGCAAAATTAAAAAAATTGAGGTAGCTTTGTTAGAGAGACAGATTCTTTATTTGAATTAATCAGACAGACGGCCTATGACGGACTGTAGAAAAATGGTACAAAAACTAGAAGCAGACGTGTCAGTAGCAAAGTTATCAATAACAAAAAGCATAATAGAACACTCATGCGAATAAGAACATCAGTAAAAACTGTTACAAACTTGAACTGTCCAATGATTTACAACAAAGTTTGTCAGAAGGATTACTGCAAAATCATTTCCACTCCATCAATATCGTCTAACGAGATATAGTCCTCTGAGCCATCCTTAAATTGAATTCTGTACTCGTCGTTAATCTTGTTGTACCACGTGATTGTTCCTGTGTGCCATTCATCGTAGAGTGCACGTATCTTGCGCTTAACCAAAACGTTGTGGTAGTCCCTGTCCGTTGGAAGATCGATACGCTCCACATCCTCCAAATGCTCTGTCTCCTCAAGAAGCTCTTCATCTTGATCGTCATGAGTGCTGTGATCAAGTGGTTCAGGGGCTGCCTCTGGAACTGGACAATCTACTGCATGGTCGGATCCATCAAATAGCAGACTTGGTGGCACAACATAGCCTAGCAGTCCCTCTGGATTGATCTTATCATCATCCGAGCCATCTGCTGTGATAAGGCATCCGGTTTTTTCAAAACATCGATACCTTGACTCTTTGTACTCATTACCTTGTAGGAGTTCCCATGCATCCCCAACCTAGACTGATTACGATTGAGTCCTAGTAATCGCTACCACCCACCCACCCTACTCGCTCATACTAGGACTCATGGCTTCCCAGCCAAATGGCTGGCCCTATTTAGGCCGAGTACCACAAGAAGTTGTGTTACCAATCACAGAGCTTCATTTTGGTCACATGACCTAATTTCGTGGTCACATGATTTTTTTCTTGCCAATGATTGGTTTATTTTCAGTAGCTGCCAAAAAGAGGCTAGAAATGATATTCCCCGGACCACTGATTGACACAACCGAAAGATGGCGGCAGCTAGTCGCAAAGCTGCGAGGCCGAAGCACTTCAGGGCTTAGGGGCGAAGGCTCTGCAACAACAATTATCTTTCGTTCCTAGGTGAGCTCAATTTAATACTTGCAGCAGTTGCAATCATTGAAGAGAAGAGGAAGACAACATTCGTAAGAAAATGAGTTCAGTCTCGACAATGCCTTTGTTGATCAGTTCAAAGCCGCGTCGACAGGGTCGAAACCCCTTCGCGCCATTTTTCTCTCTCACCCAGACCTCAAATCAGACCGTTGTGAGCCGTTGTGGCGCCAAGTTTCGTCAGTATCCGTCATTTCTTCTCGTTCTGCTTTTACTACAATTTAAAAGTCAAGCAGAGGTGAATGCTTCTTGGGAGTTATCAACATATTACAAGGTGATGATGTTATGTTGAACGGGACGAGAAAATGAATGTTCTGACATCGGATCGTTTGTTAAAGAGTTGTATGGGTGCCTGGATAAAATAATGCTCGGTCGGTCCGGTCGGGCAACAAAGAATACATTGGCCAACAACAGGCCGGACATTAATATTTTGAAGCAGTTCTCATGTTGAAATGTTTGATATTCAAACTCGAGAAAGCTTTCCAAATCTCAGCGAAGAAATCAAAAGCTGCCTCGAGCATTGAGCAAGTAAGTCAACAATATACTGCACATTTCTAAAATCTTTTCAGAATGGAAATTGGTTTATGGCATTTTTGGCACCTTCATTCAAGTGCCTTCCGAGTAATATTACACCAGTAAAAAGTGAAAATGAATTAGAAATAGGACAAGGATTTCCTTCATTAAGCAAAACAGTTTCTCGATTTACATTTTCTTTGCACAGGAATTTCTTACACTTTTGGTGATTAAAGCAGTTAGATCAAAAATATGTAAAAAAGGCCGGCCCACTTCGCTTTATGCATCACTATGCAGGTGTAGGCCACAAGTTAAGTTTTTGCTAATTTTGCTGCATATCCAAGGGCAGGGGACAACAATTTGTTGAATATCACATAGTATGCATGGAATATTTCCTTGTCATATACCGGCCATTTGCTCAATTAAATTTGTTTACTGACCTCTATCCATGGTCCAATTTCACTGCTTTTTTCTCTCTAAATCCAAACATTTTTGTTTACATTTGCATCATAAGTTGACTTTTCATGATAATTGAAACACTACCTTGACTTCATGAGTTCATACTTCAAAATCACACACAATTAGAAGTTTAGTTTGGCTGGAAGTTTGGCAATGCAATGAAATTTGTAAACAATTAATTCCAAAGCATTCCAGGATTTTGTGCTGAGGTTTCTTGTTCTTGTGCAAAATATTTTAACCTAGTTTGACAAATTCAATTCCTGGGATCTTGATGCTTTTCAGTGTAAAAGCAAACTTTCAGTGTAAAAGCAAGCCTTACAGTGTCAAAGCAAGCTTTTCAGTGCTAAAGCAAGCTTTTCAGTGTACAAGCAAGCTTTTCAATGTAAAAGCAAGCTTTGGATAAAAAAGGATATTAGATAACAAAATTAATGTGCAGTATTTGCTGCAGTATTTGATGAAAGCTTGACAAGAATCGTAAAATAGTTGAGCTTAGGATAAAATGGGTACAGTAAAATGGGTACAGCAAAATGTATTGATAACTTTCATGGAAAAGGAAAACTTAACTGACAAACTGTTCTTTATTCGTAACTGTTGGAACTACTGTAATCCTCCTTGACCTATGTTTAATTAACAGTTCAGTCTACTGTACTCCAACAATCAGCATTACCGATTTTATTCCCAGCCATTTCACCCTATGTACCCTACAAAGAGCAGTTTTTGTCAATCAAAATTGAAAATCAATTGGTTAAATGATAGCAGAAATATGTTGACAAGGAGTCACAGGTCAATATGCAAGAAAAACAAAATGTTCTAAAATTCACAAAGTGTCAATTCCTTTCACAATAAAATAAAGTACATATTGAAAACATTCTAAATCCTAGATTGCACATATCAAAATGCAAAATTGTTGATGTTACAGTCTCTGCCTTTGTTCCTGCAGCTTAGGCAAACAACAGTTGTTTGCAGTAAGATTTTGAAGATAATGAATTGTCTGCTCTCTCCATCATGGATCAAAACTATAGGATAGGATTATTTGTTTCACTGATGCAGTTTTTTTTCTGTTATGTGCCTGGAATTTGATCTGTTGATAAAAAAAAGATATGCAACGAAAGAAAACTTCATATGAAAGAATAACAAACTAAATTTACTAGTAGAAATTCTGAAAGAATCAACATGAATGGACAAAGAGAAAACTTTTTTGTGGTGATTTGGGATTTAGAAATCGACTAATTGTAAGCTGCTTTATGAGAGTTCGTACTATCTTGGGAGAACTGTAATAATATTTTCAAGGATATAAAAGGAATGTGTTCTCTTTTGTAATGTCATTGAATTTATGCTTTGGTGCAGGTTGTGTTCCTGTGTCAAGGGGGTTAAAAAGACAAGCGAGGAAGCGTCATGGGGCCAGCAAGCATGGAGTCTTGTTACATTTTTGATTTTGTGACAGCTTTTGGGGCGGTACTTTATTGTAACTACTACATAATTTGGCAACAGGCCAATCGTTGAAATAACGCTCGTGCAGAAGTTTACAATGATCAATTTCCAAATCTCCAAATCACGCTGAAAACGTTTTCTCTTTGTCCATTCATGTTGATTCTTTAGAAAATTTGATCAAAGTTTTTTGATGGTTTTCAGTGTGTTTGAAAACGAAAATTTTAAGAAACTCGCTTGTAGCTCTAAAAAGTGAAAACGGAAAAATTTGTAAAAAATCCTAGAATCTAATTCAGGCTTTCTGCTATAGATTAAGTCATAAATCTTCAAAATCGGTCCAGTGTACGATTTATCGTGGCCTGCCAAAAATGCATAGTTTATTTTGGCGCACCCGGTAGCAGCCTGTACAAAGAAGTTGGTAAACCTGCTGTGGAGACACCACCAAATGAAAGTCCGCTAGGGAGCTACACACCTGAAAGTGATGATGATTTTGATGACAATGATAAGGAGATTCTAAACATTCTTCCAAAAGGAAAGAAGAAGAAAAAGTCAGGCAGGAAAGCAATTTGGAGTAATACTCTCCTCAGTGATACAGTTGACATCATTGTAAATGATGAGGTTTTCAGGAGGCAGTTAATCTTTAGAAACACCAAAAATCAGAGAAATACAGGAGTGTACGCAAATGTTTTAGAGCAACTGAAAGATCGTGCAAAAGAGAGAGATTAAACTGTTGAATTTACCCCTGTCCAGTTGCGAACAAAGTTTTAAAAGGCAATATCAGAATGCAAAAAAGCAGCCCTCACCATGAAGACCGCTACAGGCATTAAAAGGCTTCAAGATGAAAAGGATATGGTCCCTGGTTTGACCAACTTTTTGCCCTTGTGAAAACCAGGGACTCCTGCCAACTAGAGCAGGGGATAGAGCCTTCCATTGTAGATTCAGAGAAAGATATGGCTTCATCATCATCAGCATCTACCTCCACAATTAATGAGGATTTCTTTGTGCCATCAAAGAAAGCCAGTCGGAAAAGGAAAACTCAAGACACACTGTCTGCGGCTGTACAGATATTTAAGACGGTTATTCAAAATGACCCAATGAAAGATTTCATTGCCTTTGCCCAGGAGGAAGCTGAAAAAGCTAGGCAACATGAGCTCAGAATGATGGAGCTGTTGCTTGGAGGAATGGGAAATGCACCCCCTGGAGGGGTCCAAAATCAGCAGAACAGATACCAAGAAGGTGCATACAGTGGCATGCTATATCAGAACCAATTGCTCAACAATGTCCCCCCACAGGAAGTATGGAGCCCTGCTGTTGTCAGAAGGAGAATTGATGGTTTCAATAGACAACAAGAAGACAATGAAACAAGTTGTTATTACGAACTGTAGTACCGCATTTATCTGTTGAATGGCCATATTAACAAAACATTTTCTTCAAGTTGCTTTCAATATTTATCATGTTTATAAATGGCTGTAGTAGAAACAAAGACAATACTTCAAACAAGCTAATTAGTAACCAGTACAACATTTTTACAGTGAATAACCCAATGGACAAAGCTGGTTTTATTTTTTTTTAATTGTTTTGCAAGGAAAGGCTAAAGGCTAATTCAATATGTAATGACTAGAATTTCTGGTCCATAAAACTAATTTTGTTGCCTGAAAGGGTGTGGCAACTTTTATTTGGATAAACAGATTGGACTGTACAATTTCTGATTTCATGGTTAAAAGTAATCTTTGGGTCCAAGTAGTTGAAGTCAAAGTTGAAGTAAAACCAGTTATACAATATTAAGCAACTCCAATCACAAATACAGGAGATGTGTATACTCATCAGACACCAATGAGTAAAATTAGCTGCACAATTTAATGGAAGCATGATTTGTTTACTATGCAGTTAAATCATTCCATAATGATTGTGAAATGTGTTCAGTCTTCAAAAATACATCTGTGAGTTCAGCCTTGAATTAAACTGCCAACTCTGACTAGAAGAGGGGATTGGTGAACCATGTCTCATTCAATTCTTACCCTGACCATCCCCTGGGGCAGCCCTGGGGTCAACAAAAAATTGTTGCACAAATGCCTGGGGGTGGGGGGATTTACGGTCAAATAATGTTATATTCCCAGTAAATGTATAAATAAGAGCTCCTGATATTGTAAAATGCCACTCAAATGCTGGGGCCCTGGGAAAGATTTACAGTCAAATGCCATGGGGCCAGGAAAAAGTTTTATGCAAATGCCTGGGGGCATCTCAGAGGGTCAGGGTAGGAATTAAACAAGACATATGTTGCTTTGTGAAATAAGTGTTTGTCTAGGATGAATATGATATATCAATATCCTGCAACTTGATGCAGAGAAAGGAGGGAGCCTAATATGCAGTTTGAGATTCAATGCATAGTTTTTTATAGTTATTGACTCCTGATGTATGTATCTGAAACTTATAGATAAAACTTGATACAAGTTATGTTAGTTGTTTGCGTTTTGCTTTTGGTCCCAAAGTTTTTGCACAATTACTTTTCTGACCACAGTTGCTTGTGTACTGGACGGATGAACTACCTTACGACTGCTTTTCATCATCAGAATTTCTCTAAGTTTGGTTCTGTCTATTACTTGTCGTGTAACAGGATCTATTGACAAATCAAACTTTGAAGGAATTGTGTCTCCTTGATCCAAGCAAACATTGTGGAGGATCATACACGCTAATGTAGCCATTTTAATTTGAAAAAGACCACCCTCTGATTTCCTCAATAGCAGTCTCCACCTGCCCTTTAATTGACCATAGGCCCCTTCCACCACCATCCTTGCCCTACTCAATCTGTAATTAAAATTGGTCTCTTCTTTTGACAGTACTGCCTTTGAGAAGGGCTTCATTAGCCATGTTTCGAAAGGGAAAGCTGAATCTCCAAGCAAAATTGGGGGGATCAGAACATTATCCTCCCTTTGCATAAAATTTGGCAGCAGCAATCCATCCTTGATATTTTTCCAGAGAGAAGTAGACTGGAGGATAATGGAGTCATGTGAGTTTCCTGGAAACCCACATGATCCCCATATGAATCTGTACTTTGCATCAACCAAGGGCATCAAAACTACTGAGAAGAAGTTTTTGAAATTATGGAATTCCTTGCAAGCTTCATTCCCTCCAGGTGGACACTTGATTGGAATGTGGCAGCCATCCACTGCTGCCCAGCTGAAGGGAAACTGCCACAATTCCTCCATGTCTAAAATCTTTTCCTTGAATTGTTCTTCCGTTGCTGGCATATGTGAGCTGACACATTCTGTCCACATGTATTTTACTATGGCCTTGTTTACCTCATTGATGATGGTGGTAACGGTGGACTGGCCTAGACCAACCATTTCCGCTATAGTGTAGATATAGTCACCCCTACCTAGACGGTACAAACAGATGGCAAGGCGACACTCGGGGGATACAGGTTCTTCACAAACAGTTTCTCTCTGCAGTTCTTCTCTGATATGACTCAATATGAAATTAAATGTTCTTTTAGAAACGCGAAATGTCTTCTTAAAACGGTCATCGCTGTATGTCTCCCTGATATTTTCCCACCAACGACTGGTATTACAACGTGGCAGTCTTCTGCAAGACCTCTTCCGAGGAATTTGCTCGTTTCTTCGTGATACTAGCAAAAGTAACATTAGAAAGCAGGCTTTGTATATTAATCTTCTTCTTGCAATGGCTGCAGCAACTGTCGCATTAAGTTGTCTTCGTTGTCTGCGATTGTGTTGAATCAACTTCATTAAGATAATTTCCTTCCTTACAGGAGCCATTTTGTTCTTGAATTTTATCTTTCGCGCCAAAACTTATAGAAAGAGTTGTTGTTGTTGTGCTGCACATCTATGGTTATAACTTCACATTAAATGCGACCAGTTATATTCGACGTTTGACCCAAAGCCGCTCCAAAGTCGCTCTCGTGTCGAATCCAAATCAATTTAATTCGGCGCGACTAAAATGCGACGTTTGACCCTAGCCTTAGATCATAAGCCTTTCCCCATCGAAATTGGTCACTTGATGTATTAATCAGAAAATCTTTTCTTCGTAAGACGTTGTATGGGAGTTTTGCAAACTTATGAAATCTTTGATAGAGCCCCTTCAGCATTTTACCCTTGCCAAAGCTGCAGGTACACATGGTATTATCAGGGGAATAAGAAATGGTTTTTGTCATGAAACATCGCGTTGATCTTGTTGAAATAGATTTCTTTACAACACAAAGAAGCATGCGTTTTTACTGTCTCTCAAACATATTCTCTTTGCAGGACAAGTTATGACGTGACAAGGCATCCCAGAGGAGAAACACTATTTCCGAACTGTTTCATGCTCCCCAGATAATAACACGTGTACCTGCAGCTTTGGCAAGGCTAAAATGCTGAAGGGACTTGGTTAAAGGTTTCCTCAGTGTGCTAGACTCCCATACAAGGTTTTAGGAAGAAAAGGTTTTTTAAATAATGAATCACATGACCGATTTTGATGGGGAAAAGTTTATGATCTAAGTCAGAGTTATGAATGCTCAGAATAATTTAGTTCACAACGGTCGGGTGGCTAAACGCGACGTCACAGTCCGCCAAACACCCCACGTTTTTTCTGACTCACCCGGTATATACCGGGTGTCCCAAAAAACGCAATGGCAACAATTCTACAGCAAACTGTTTCATACTCACCATCTAACAATTATTTTTCTTCAAATCTGCAATAATTAGAATAAATTTTGATATATTTTTCAGTATTTTTGGTGACTTGGTTGTAGAGTTAAAAATCAGCAAACTTCAAAATTGCCCCCAGGTCAAAACCAGACCTGCTGCATTAACAATGGTGAATTATAATGTCAAATTGTACAACATGACAATCCCTGCAATTGCAAAGAATTGCTGACAAACACGCAAACACATTGAACAGACCCTTTCATAAAGATTTCTGTCAAAACACTGCCATGCTTCCAAAGTGTCCATGATGGTTGCTTGCTTTTTCTAAATGACTAGGCCACTATTAGATTTATACCTTCAATTATAAATGAACACTGAAAGCTCCCTCAAGAATGGATAGCTCATGAATCTGTAAAATATCTCTTTGTTGCAGTTTCTTAATGAAGTTGTGTGCTTGTTAATGTAATAATGTAAAGTTTCAGATATTGCCATTCTTTTAACTTTACAATTTGCTTTGCACTAATGCTGATAGCTCTGGTTTTGCCCTGACAGCAAATTTGAAGTTTGTTGATTTTTAACTCTTGAGTGAAGGTGTTGTGGCGCAGTGGTGTAATCCACTGACTTTACAGCCAGAACAGTCAGGCGTAGTGGGTTCGATACCCGGTAGGACCCCACCACTTGAGCGTCATGACAAGGGGTCGCGGACTCGATTAGGTCTGCTCTATTTCTGCGATCCCAGCGCTTCACTTTCACCTTCATCTTCAATCAAGTCACCAAAATTCTGAAAAATTATTCAAAATTTAGTCTAATCATTGCAGATTTAGATAAAAAATAATCATTTGATTATTAATTTGAAACAGCTTCCGTTAGAAATTTTTGAATCTGTTGCGTTTTTTTGGGACACCCGGTAGGATAGACTGATTAAGGAGGAGCTCTCTAAATAGGTAAACTAATAGAGAGAGAGCCCCCCTCCCCCCATAAAAAAAAGAAACTAAAAACATAAATAAAACAAAACCAGATGAACCTCAAACATTTTTCAAATTAGACATATGAGTCAATGAAATGAGCTTTTAGTTTAGAGCGGAATGTAATAAATTCACACAGAGCACTTTCCATGTAATAAATTCACACAGAGCACTAAGCGTAGAAAAAATTCCCTAAATCTACTCTTGACCTCATCTGATGTAATAAAAACAGCAGAAATGGTAGTATTAAATGAGGAAATATTGATATTTTGTTCTCTCTTGAGGGTGATGACCCTCCAGTGTTTATGGAGTTAGGAGGTGGACATAATGCCGCTTTATAGATTATGGGGTTGTTTCATATCTTGATTAGTAGTTTTTCAACTTCATGGGGATAGTTTTATAATGTAAGGTTGAGTCATAGGATCATATTGTGGCAGAGTTTCACTTTGTAGGGACGTTTCACATTGCGGTGTGTTTCCTGGGGTGGTTCCCTATGTTTGCTCGTTTCATATTGTAGTGTGGTTTCATATGGTAGCGTGGTTTCATACTGCGCTGTTTCTTACTGTAGTGTGGTTTCTTGTTGTATGGTCATTTCGTGTTGTATCGTCAGCTGTTGCATCTTCTAGCATTGTCAACTCTGCAGAAAAAATATTTCAATAGACTTAATGATGTCATCTGTAAGGGGTACATTTCCGAAGTCTTTCACAAGCTCTACATTGAGCTGTAAAAAAATGTAGGAGGTAGTATCACATCCTGTTGAAGCGTGAAAGGCGAGAAAAGACTGAATTATTTCCGGTTGTAGCCATTGAAAGACTTTGTGGATTGGAATGGTCCGAGTGCGTTTACTAACTGGGGGAATCCCATTCTTGCCAGCTGTTATATATACAAACTAAATCTGCACGCATCCTCTCAAGCTTATCTAATGTTGCCCGGGTCAGACCATTTATTTCTCCTAATTTCCCCATGGATTCTAGGGCCTGCAGACTGATCATCAGCTTCCCATACAAAGTGTGAATCTTTGTAGAGTCCCCCCTTTGATGACTGGTAGCGCTGTGACGTTCTTCACATACACATTTATGATCTCACTTGATTTACCAGATGTAGATTTTAGGATTTGCTTTGCCCTCTCATAACCTTCTGTTGTAAAAGGAATGCCTTCTACATTAGCTGTGACGTTTGGTACAAGCAACTCTCTCAAGTAGGAAAATTTTGTGACAGGGTCTATCTTAACGCTATCAATTTCAGCTTCAAATTTATTTCAAAATATATACCAATCTAGATGGGTACCTGCAAACTTCGAAATAATTAGCTTTGGCAACTTAACCTTGGTTGATGCCTGTTCATTGGGAGGTAAGTTGATTAAGTTCCTCCAATCTACGCTCATACTGACATTTCTGCTCATATTTAGCTTTCTCCTGCTCCAATTCTACCTCAAACTGCCGTTGTTCGGACGATAAAAGCTCCTGTTCTTCCTCCCTTCGCTCGCTTAATTTGATCTGCTTCAAATATTCTCTCATTTCTGCCATGATGTGATCAAATTTCTTTATTTCTCCCTCGATGCTGCTCCACTTTCGAATTTCTCCTTGATCGTCATCTTTCTCCAATTTCAGGTCCTGTACGTTGGTTTTCAGCTCGTAAGCTTCTTCAATTTCCAATTCATAAATCTTTAGTGGTCTCCTGATAGCCTTGCAATCCTTTGTGTTCAAAATACCTCGAATTTCATCTTTGATAAATGTCAACATGCCTAGTTTCCCTGCAACTTTCTTTGATAAATTCTCCTTGCTTCCTTGATGCGCCATACTCATAATTTTTGGTTGGTTTAATCTCCGCTAAAGTCGTTGATTTCTCCCATCTGGGGTGCCAATTTGTTGTGAACTGGTGGAAGAACGACAAGAAAAACTCACGAGATTTGATTTTCTCTCTTGGGTGTTTGGAAAACTAAGACCCAGAAAACGAAGACCTAAGACCACGAAAACGAAGACCACGAAAACGAAGACCCCGAAAACGAAGAACCCGAAAACGAAGACCCAGAAAACGAAGACCACAAAAACAAAGACCACGAAAACGAAGACCCAGAAAACGAAGACCCAGAAAACGAAGACCACGAAAACGAAGACCACGAAAACGAAGACCCAGAAAACGAAGACCACTGAGCATTTGTTCCCTTGCTCATAACCAAGTCGTATAGACTGCTCATCTAGCGAATGCCACTCCATACTTTCCTCCATCCATTGGGTATTTGCTCCTTGAGAATGGTTATTTGAGGAAATACTGTTCATCATTTCTGTATCATTTTCATAATCCTCATCCACAACATTGTTCTTGTGACGAAGGAGGTAGTCATCTCCCATTCTCATGCCCTCAAATTCGCTCTGCAAAAGTTCCAGATCCTCATCACTGACATCATCCTAATCATCACTCTAAGGGTTTGTTGCATGGATTTACCTCTCAAAGTTATGTACGTTGAGTCATTTGATTCATTTAGCATTGGTTCTATGCCACTGATATCTTGATTTGGAAAGCAATTGGCCTCACCAGAACGAGCCTTTTCGTCTATTGCTTGACAGCTGGAATAAAGAAGGTGCATGCTGAGAAATATGTTTTATGTATCACTAGCTGCCCTTGAATGTAAACTATTGAATTTTCCATGAATGTATAATATGGGTGGGAATTAGATACGGTCACTGTAGATTATCCAGAACATCCCAGCTTTTTTTATTAACTTGGTCCTGCATGAATGGTAATTCATCATCACTGGTCATGTAGAAACTATTTTCTATCAATATATTTGCTAGAGTGAGTGATTCTCATCAGTTCTTAATAATTGTTGCAATTCTTTGGGTTAGGAGTTATCAATGAACTGTGATAAGACTGAAATAAAGTTTTATGAAAATTGAGAACTTCAACAAAGCTTTTTACTACAAATAACCATTTTTACTACAAAGCTGTACCTTCATTGTGCCAAATATATGTGGTATGTGCATATTTTAAAGATGGCCTAAATTTCTGAACAACAAATTGAAAATATCTGACATAACACGCATACCAGAGCTGTACCTGGTCCATATTTCCTGGTCAACAAAAGTTATAGCAAGTGTAATTAGTTATAGTAAGCGTAATAATTATTTTTTAGTAATGTTCACAATAAGATTACCTTCAGAGTCCAATAATAGTAGTCTCTTTCTTTCTACAATCATACGCTGTTACCTGTGATCCAAGCAAGTTGTTTCTTTATCAAAGAGAAAACATGTGGGACACTTTTCGGAAAAGAAGTGAGTTGACATATTTGGGTATTACCTTTGTGCCTCTGTCACTGCCATTTCTTCATTTGAGGAACATTCCAGTTTGAATCTAGGTCGTTTTCTTGGCATTTTGTGGAAGGGCGTTGATGCTTCCGTTGGAGGGCCATATTGCCGTTCTTCAACCCGCACGGTGAATTGCCTAAATAAAATAAAGACATACATACTTGTGCTGCACTCGCAATGATCTTTCCCAAAAACAAAACTAACGCAATCGGCACCCTTTGCATTTATTGATTAACATACATTGATAGCATTACTGTCTGGACAGAGTCTAAGTGACGTGAGTTTTGCCTACGGCCTACATGACATAACTTCACATACCTGAGAACACAATCCCGGTATGAATTGACCAGAGCTGCTGCCAAGTCATTGTCGGTGTGAAATCCAAGTTCATTCCTCAGTTCACGCAATGAATCAAAGGTTCTTTCTCGCAGTGCCACTTTCCGAAACTTAGTGCTGCCAACTGGTCGCCCTCAACTAAGCCTTGGGCGTCCTGTTGAGGCCATGTTTACGTCTCTTCTCCGGAGCTGTGCATATAGTGAATAGTGATCATATCATCTGACCCTGAAGTGCATTGCGTTTGCCTCTAAAGCGCATAGCATCTCATCCTGAAGCTCATAGGTGACTCAGAGCACATAGCGTTTCATACAGAGACGCATAGCGGTTCATGCAGGACACTTTCACAAAGTGGACCAAAACGCATACTACGTCAGCTTGATTTCACCATTCAAGAATTATATTGCATAGTCAATTGGCATATTCCTTCCTACCCCTCCATGCAGATTCACTGTTCTATTATGTGATAGCTGTGCTGCCTTTCTTTCTAATGGTAGAAGACATTCAACCATGGGTGATATGACGACCTTATAGTCGCCCAGTTGCAGTTAATTTCTAATTTTTGGTTTGCAAAACTTACCTTTGTTCTCCTTGGTGGCTTCTTCGTTCGTAAATTTCTTGGTTTTGCTTTCTAAACGACATATATTTCTCAAGTTGAAATGAACTGTTGGATCGTGGCGGCAGCCATTTGCAATACGAAAGTGAGACTGTTCTCACTTGACATGAAAGACCCATTCCTCTTTTCGACGCTGGCAATAATTCAAGAGCAAGAGGAGGCTGAGAACAGTCTCACTCTCGTTATTTTGCAAATGGCTGCCAGACGTTGGTCACACGATGCAACAGTTCATTTCAACTTGAGAAATATATGTCGTTTAGAAAGCAAAACCAAGAAATTTATGAAAGAAAAAGCCACCAAGGAGAACAAAGGTAAGTTTTGCAAACCAAAAATTAGAAATTAACTGCAACTGGGTGACTATCAGGTCGTCATATGGCCCTTGATTCAACTTGGGAAATGAAGGTGAATGCAAGCTCTGCATAAACTGTGTGCTGTGTAGATGCAAAGTTGCTAAAATCGTACTTCCATATGATGTAAGATCGCTTGCCATCACCTTCATTACTTGCATCCACTCAGGCCATATCCATTAACCCTCTCTTAATACTTTGCAGCTTTAAGTATATTTCTTGTCTCTATCCATGTTGCTCACATCTTCTTCAAGCTGCTCTTGGTCTCGTTGCTCCGCTGAATCTTCTCTGTATGGACAACTCGCCATATGTAGCTCTCTATTTAACCCCTTCAATTTAGAGCTTCTGTTGCACCCATAACAAGCACGCAAATCTTTTTCTTTCCGTGAACATCATGCTCAGTTCCTTCTTCCTCGTGTTGAAGGACAAAGTTCCTAACAATTCCAGGTGGGACTGCATCTTTATTGTTGATTCCTTAAATCTTCATAGCAGCAAGAACCACGTAGCCGTACGTCAAAATCTTAAAAATTCACGACAAGCGTGTACCTCTTGTTTTACGTCTTTCCTTACGTTCCTTCGGTCAAACCTTTCTTTCAGCTGATACAGTGTCCCCTTTTCGGCAACGGATGATGCGGCATACAATCTGTTGAAGGTCATCTGCAACAAATTGCAATAATTCAGACAAATGTTTGACTTCCTTAGAACAACTTGATTTTGATGCATGGAAGGATGAAGATGTACCATTGAATCCCGGTACATCAAATCATATGAAGGGAACCCAGGTAACCAGGAAAAGCTCAGTATCCGGACCCCGTTGACTTCGTTTTTATCCATGAGTATTTCTAAAGAATTTGCTATTCAAGTGACTAGGAAATTCTTTTGCATACGGAGTAGACCATTAAACCAGGGGCTCGTTTTACTTGTCGTGAAATGACAGTTATAATGTATTCAAATTAGAATAACAGAATCCTAACTAAACGATATCAACACAAAACGATAATACTTAACATAGCTACGATCTTCAATATAGACTGGTTTCAGCCATTTGATACAAGTGAGCGTTCCGTTGGAGCTTTATACATGGTGTTGCTGAATTTGCCGCGAGAAATTAGGTACAAAAAAGAAAATGTGCTGTTGGTTGGATTAATTCCTGGCCCCAACGAGCCACAGCTAAATGTGAACTCATATCTAAAGCCATTGGTGAACGAATTGCTTTCATTTTGGAAAGGAGTTTACATTTCTGTTAATGGCGAAGAAGCTCTATCGCTTAGTGTTGATATGTGTAGCATCTGACCTGCCAGCAACGAGAAAATGCTGTGGATTCATGTCATATAATGCAGAAAAAGGTATCTATCAATCAAATGAATCCATTTTCACTACCAGTTCTTTTATATCTCTTCTGACAAATTTATCATTGCATTGCATTCTCTGATGACTTTCACTCATTCGCATCTATGTTGAATTTGTCAGTAGGCTTTCTCTGACAAAATGATGCTTTAATCAAAATAAATTTGTTTTGAAAACCAACAAGGTCAATTAAGGCTAGGGACCTGTACCGGGTGTCCCAAAATGATGTATTATTGTTTGATTGCTTACATGTCCATAACCAATGAACCTATTTTCAAAAACTTAGTTTTATTTAATTGCCTAAAGGCTAAATTGTATTTTCAGATGTTGGTTGCGGTTTTACCACAACGTTTTTATGTTGAAAAGAAGATCGATAAACTTGCTCAAATTCAAGCCTTCGATGGCATGAGAAAGAAACGGCCTACTTTTCCAGTCAACATTTTAGATGTGGTACACAAGGCTGAACTCGTATTCTCGTATTCGTATTCTCTGAACTTAGTATTAACTGATCGTACTCTCTGAATGTCATATATTCTATGAACGACATATAAGTTCAGCCTTTTGCATCACATCTTTAAATGTTGACCGACAAAGAAGGCCGTTTCTTTTTCATGCAATCTAAGGCTTGAATTTGAGCAGCTTTATCGATCTTCTTTTCGACATGAAGAAATCAGCCTAAACCACAGCCAACATCCTCAAATACAATCTAGCCTTTTGTCAATCGGAAGAAATAAAGTTTTTGAAAATCAGTTTATTGGTTATGGAGATATAAGCAATCAAACGATAATACATCATTTTGGGACACCCGGTATATCATAATATGCAATTTGTAAATCTAGGATTGATACATATATGGGGACCAAAGAACATCTTGGTAGCTTGAAAATCAAAATTGATGTAACAATCACCCATATTCAAAACTTGTATCTACATGATGATAAAGATATTGATTTCGACGGAGATAATTCTTTTTGCCGTGACATAAAAAGTATCTTTTGTAAAAAACTTTAATGGATCCGATTAATCATTTATTCTATTATTTTTTCAAATTTAATGGACTTTGAGAGCTTAGATTCGTGCAAAATCTTGCTCAATACTATTATTTCCAGATAATTTTTGATATTTTATGTATCCTTTAAAACTAATATGAAATTGAAATGTTCTGTAATTCAACATTCAATAACTTTCCATCCAATCGTTAGCAAGTTGTGGAACCTTTGAAAAATCAATCTTGCAAGTCATATCCTAATTACTAAAAATTGTGCTAATTGATGTTGCTACTACTGCCTATTTCCAATAACATGTCTATCATGGCCTTTTTTCATTCAAGGTTGCAGCAAATGCCTCAAAGAATTGAGTCGTCAAGGTTTTGGTGCTAAGCCAGACTATTCTGGTTTTGAAATGAGAGACTGGGAGCCGAGAACTGGTGACCAACATAAACAATTTCATTTTCATTTTGATTTATTTCATTTCATTTTGCTATGGATCCGCTATGGAGACGCTGAACGCAAAGACAAAAACTGAGCAAAGTCATCTTGAGTCGAGGTTTGGTGCACGCTACAGTGAATTTTTTCGCCTACCTTATTTCGATCCAATCATTTTTCATGTTGTTGATCCTATGCACAATTTACTGTTGGGAACTGCAAAACATGTCTTCTGTGTATGGCTTGATACAGGAGTTCTCGATGACGATAGATTATCAACGATTGACAAGCTCGTGGATGAAATGGGGAAAATGTCCGGTATAGGAAGGACATGCAGATCAATGAGCCTCTACAAAACGATGAAAGCAGAAGAATGGAAAAACTGGGTTCTCGTTTATTCCCTTTACTGCCTCAAAGATTTGCTCCCAAGAAGCCATTTCAATATGTGGCAGATGTTTGTACGTGCGTATGCATCTTTGATCCAAACATCGATAACTGGGCGTGAAATCGATGATGCCCATGATCTCCTGACAATGTTCGGTCAAAAATTCGAAGAAATCCTTGGTAAGGAATTCTGCACACCAAACATGCACATGCACTTGCATTTAAAAGATTGTGTCCTATATTTCGGTCCTGTGTATGGGTTCTGGGCATTCTCTTTTGAAAGGTACGATGGGGTACTTGGATCATACCATACAATTAACCGATCTATTACTATTACGATGATGCGAAAATTCATAGATGCCCAGCGCATAATTTCATCATACGAACAAATCGAAACAGAAAACCTCCCTCCTCTCAGCAATTTCAATCTTGCTGCTTCTGGCGAGAAAATGACATCTGCAATGTCGAGACTAGATGCAATACGGCGGAAAGAGATTATCGAAGGGGATGATGTGACAGAGGTGCTTCACACACAAGCTTCTGTGCCTAAACTTGATGTGCTATCTGGTGACGATGTTTTACAAATCTTAAGTATATTTCAAAAACTTTATCCCGAAAAAAGACTGGTACATATGGCAAAATTTGTCAAATCCTACAACAAGGTAGTAGGAAGAGAAATCATTTGCATAAGCAACTATAGAGCTGGAAGCACAAATGACCAATTTGTCATTGCAGGAATATTTGGCCAAAATAGAATCGAGAAGTGTCCTGCAGTAGTTACAGCCATTCTCCAAATTGATGTGAAATTCAGTTCGGAGGAGGATCCTGCAGCAAAGTTTATGGTCTTGAAACTGGAATTTTTCAAAAAACATCCTTACAGATTTTGGCATGGCCGGAGATGCCCTATGGCATTATGGTCTACGGAGAGAGAAGCTCCTTGTTTGTCCCAAGGCAAGTCGATTCTCACTTTGTACAAAGGAAGTGTTGTGTTACGAAGGCGAAGGTGAAGGCTTTTTTTGAACCGCTTCGTACCACTAACAATGTAAGAAGCAACATCAGAGAGTGTGACGTCGTACTGTTTGTAATTTGAAATTCAAGTTGATTTGTTGATAGGTCAGAATAGACGATTACGCTAAAGATGACGGCAAGGAAATTTTTACCAAGATGCATTGCGTTCTAATTGTGAGCCCTTAATGATTCTATGAAAATTCGATTAAAGGATGCAATACATCTTGGGAAAATGGTCCTTGTCTCCATCTTTAGCATAATCGTCTATTAGATTCCTTCGAATCGACCTTGCTTGACAGTAGACAAAATTCTTTGAAAATGTGCGATTTACTTTAAAATCTACAACTTAACCTACAAATATCGAATCCTAATATTTTGAAATAAATGCATGATTTGCATTTTGTATTTTCTTCTGAAGCATGTCAGCTATATTTGATTGATTTTTCTGAATAGAAATTTCTCTTTGAATGAGAATCGACTTCTTCTCAACGGCAAATTGTGAATATTAAGGCCTTTGTTTTCATGGAAGGGCGTGTTCTCCAGCGTTATAAAGGGTGTGGTCTCTAAGAATATTCCGGGGGCTCGTTCCCCGGACCCACGTGTTACTCACTTCACTCACACTTCAGCCCCTCCATATTAAAACTGCTCCATGGTCCCTGAAAATTGGTCAAATATTTTCACTTTTGATAATTTATGGCAATGCATCAAAAGATACGAGATGATACTGTAATTGTAACATTGGAAAATTCATTCAAAATGATGCACTTTGTATAATAAGGAATTCTAGATATCAATTTTGATTTTGGAAAACTGTTGGAAACTCGTAGTTTCAACAGCGAAAAATACTAAGGGGAAATTAGAGGTGTTAATTTCAATCATTGGACATCTAGTTGGAAATGTTGAAGTTTCCCAAGTTAAACACCATAGAGAAATTTGTGGTGTTAATTTCAATTATTGGAAATTTACGGTAAATCAGAGGTGTACAATTACCATTATGAGAACTGCAGCGAAAACTAAGAGTGTTAATTTCCAATTGGGAAACTAGCTGGAAATGTTGAAGTTTCCCAAGTTAAACACCATGGAGAAATTCGTACATTTCTTGCAGTGTATATGTAGTAATATCTTATACATCTTAGCATCAATGATAGCAAGCCCAGGAGCTGATTCTGTTTCAGTAACGAATGTACACGAAGGTTTGTTAATTTTTTATCATTGGAGCTGTGTATTATGCGTTCATCCTTTTTTGCTTAGTGGAAATCAGGAAGCTCTAAAATCATTTTGAAATATACATTGATAAGGTTCGATCTGAATTCATAAAGAATTACTCATTTTTGAAAATGTCTTTGGCATGCTGACAGAGGAACATCTTGTTCTCGTTTGGTCGACCGAATTCTGAGTGTCCATATCAAAATGTTATTCTTTTCATGGATTGCTTAAAATTGTTTTTTTGAAGTTCAACTAAAAAGCAAAACCTCTGTGTTTAAATGTGACCATGATTTTATCAGCATGAGTACTTTTTCTGCTTTAGTTGCTTGTTGGCGTGTTGAACTCGTTATTTTTTTTTTTTTTTTTATATTCAATATAAAAATTTGCAACAAAATTACCTAAACAATACCTACAATCTACTATACCACACTATAAGGACGGGGACCAGGAGGAGCAAAATGTCATGTCTACCCCCTGGAATTAATATAAACTAAAATACAACTACTACAAACTACTATACATACGCTACAACTAATACAAATAGAAATGCTAATTATAAAAACATTTTACAAATAAATATTTGAGCCGGTCTCACATTAGATGTCAGGCCAAATATAATAGTGAACAATCGGAACGCCGGCCGAGGAAACAACAACGACAACAACCGTCCCCGTCACTGCTCCCCACCCAAGGTCCCCATGGCTCGAGACACCGCTATCGGGTCTGGATTTCTAATATAAGCCTAACATCCAATGTGAAACAGGCTTGCAAAGGAAAATATGGACAGGACTCTACGACAAGAAACTTTACGAAAATGGACTTAGTGGTTTGGCGACGTTTAACTAGATTTACGGTGATCTCAACTGAAGCGACCAGTTGCGTGGATGTAATGTAGAGTCAGCTCGAGTATATTTCTGTTGAGGTCCTTTGGAAGGTCTTTATCACCATATAATAAAAGTTGTGTCAAAACCTCATTTGAAAGATCGATATGTCCAAATGGTCGCAGCAAATCAAACACTCTAGCGAGAAGATTTCGACGTTCAACCTCAAAGGAGGGGCAGAGCAACAAAAAGTGTTCCGTAGTCTCAATACCATCGTTTGTAGGACACATTGGATTTATGGAATCCCTAAAATTGTGCTTGAATTTGTGAAAGCATAACTTACTAAGACCCACTCTAAGTTGAGTCAGATAGGATAATCCTATTGGATCATGAATCCCAAAGACAGATTTAGCAGGGGGGCGGATAATTGAAATCAGCTTTCTCTTAAAGATAGCGACCGATGGTGCAAGTCTAACCTCCGGATCTAGTTCATTCCATTCTGAGAGGCAATTGGGATAAAAGCTGGATTTGAATTTTTCTGTCCTTGCCCTTATTCGCCCAATGACATCCTGATTGCGAAGAGAGTAATGCGACTGCTGAAGTTGAGGGATTGGATCAGCTGTATATTCAGGCATCAGATTATGTATCATTTTGTAAAACAACGTAAGGCGTCTACTCCATCTTCGGGAACTCAATGATTCCCAACCAAGTTCTGCGTACAACTTCTCTCGCGATGTCCCCCTCCACGTTCCTGTAACGGCTAGAGCAGCAGAATACTGAACTGACTCCAACTTTTCCATCAAACTTGACAAAGTAGTGTTACCGCTAAATTCACATACTTTGGCCGGAATATGATAGATAACATCTCCGTATTCCAGGTGGGGTCGCACATAGAGCTTGAATAATTCGTTTAAGGTATGTCTGGGTAGGTACTTGGAGAGATATTTCAGCAAACCGACACCCTTCCTTGTCTTAGAGATAGCTGCCTGGATATGAGCCGACAAAGAAAGCTTTGAGTCCAGGATAATTCCTAAATGTTTATGTTTATCCACTTTCATCACTGAAATATTATTAAAACGAATTTCTGGATGATTGATTTCAATTCTTTTCGTAGAAAATATCAGTTCAACAGCTTGTTTTTGCGGATCAGGATTGAAGGACATTTTCCAATCGTAGGCCCACTGTCTTATCAACTCTAGGTCATGGTTCATATCACTGGCAGCCGAGTTAGAGTCTTCTACTACGGTAAACAACTATGTATCATCAGCAAAAAGCTTAACATTGCACTTCACGTCAGCAGCTAGATCGTTGATATATACAAGGAAAAACAAGGGTCCTAGAATAGAACCCTGGGGTACTCCTGCTGAAATATCTCCCCAATCAGAATTCTGTCCATTTAAAACTGTTCGCTGTTTTCTATCCTTAAGAAAACTTTGGATAAGTAAAAGGAGCTCTCCAAAAACTCGTTAATGATTTAATGTTTAGATATGCACATTTCTGAGGTCGTGTTCTATCTGTTTCCCATCACTTCTTTCATTTCGAATACAGAAGATTTCTTATAAAAGAGGTTGATCAATTCAATGTGATCCTGTGATCAACTTATTTACACACATTTTCACATTTGTTGCCAGCGCTACCATAATATAGTTTTATATATATTAATATCTTATACATCTTAGCATCAACGATAGCAAGCTCCAGAGCTGATTCGGTTTCAGTAACGAATGTACACGAAGGTAAGTTTATTTTTTATCATTGGAGCTGTGTATTATGCTTTCATCCTTTTTGCTCAATGGAAATCAGGAAGCTCTAAAATCATTTTGAAATATACATTGATAAAGTTCGATCTGAATTCATAAAAAATTTCACATTTTTGAAAATGTCTTTGGCATGCTGACAAGAAGAACATATTTTTGTTCTTTTGTGGTCCGACATTTTTGTATCTGCGTGTCCCATGTCTGCATGTTATTCTTTTCATGTATTGCTTAAAATTATTTGGTTAAAGTTAAACTAAAAAGCAAGACCTCTGTTTTCATCTATATTACTACTCGCTGAGACGGTCAGATCAAACGCTGAATTTGTCTGTCTGCCGCACTTATTCCAGACCTCTCCCGTGTCCTGGAAGCTCGCTCTTCGTCTCCAAAAATCGACAGGAAAATCTATGTGTGCATGAGGATGTCCATATTTTGGGGTGACCTCCTGCAGCTGGGGTATCAGCGGGGGAAAATTGTTGGCAGCCTTCTTCAGCAGGTTATTGTTTTTTGAGTGACAGCCGATTGTTAGCCGATTGTTACTAACGACACTTGATGGTGCTATCAAGGGCCATCAACGAACAAATCACTTTGTGGTCGATGGTAAACAACCAAAGACGTCACATCGCATGTCACCTTCGCAGCGGCTGGCAGCAGGCTTGTGCCAGCGGTATCCTCCTTCACAACGGCGCTTTCTAAGGTTCATCTTGCAGTACAACGCGGTCGTAGGGTGGTGGGGTGCACGATTGGTCCCAGCGATTATTACCACCAATTGGGGGCAGTCACGTGACCACACCCATATCACATGATATCTTCTCCTGCACAATGGAGCTCTTTCTCCTTCACAACGGCGCTTTCTAAGGGTTCATCTTGCAGTTCAACGCGGTCGTAGGGTGGTGGGGTGCACGATTGGTGCTAGCGATTATTACCACCAATTGGGGGCAGTCACGACACCACACCCATATCACGTGATATCTTCTCCTGCACAATGGAGCTCTTTCTAAGAATATACGGGGCTTCTTTATGACAATTGCATGTGGGGTAATGATACTTTAAGTTGCTGGGGGCAGTCACGTGCCTAGCCCCCATGTCACGTGACTTCACCTGGCAAGTTGCCAATATAGGCCACATGACTTGGCACCATGCCAAGTTGCCAACATGTGTCTTGGCACCTTGCCAAGTTCGATGACGTCACTTGGCACATTGCCAACTTACCCCAGCTTCACTTCCTCATAACATGTAGCTTATTCCCCTTCTAATTATTTCAAAACCTACCTTACATAGAGAGATTCAATACTTACGGAGCTGCTAAAAGACAACCAAAGCAACTAAGAACAATGCAACTAAGAACTACGCAAATAATACAACTAAGAAATCGAGGAGGCAAGTTACCCAGCTACCTTAGCAAAGACAGCTTACGCAGCAAAGGCTACTGCCCCTTTTTTAACTTAACATAGCGTTCCCCACCCCCACCCCCTCCATAAATAGCCGTAGACTAATGGGAAATCATTGAAACTTGGCAACGGCGTAGTACTAACCATTATTAGCCCATTTGACATCCTTATTGCACATCACTTTAATTAAGCAGCCCTTCCATTACATAACCAATCATCAACCGGACATCTCAGCAAATAATCACCGTGCAAGGGCTACTACATCTGCGAAGGCAACATTCTACCGCAGTTCACAAATCCTCTAAAACAAAGAAACTGCTCATCTTTCTGAATCAACTACTGAATTGGATATAGACGAAGAGCATTGAAGAATCATTCAAGATACGATCAGAGAAAAGATTTCCAGGTATCTGTCTTATTTTTTTTTCACTCAGCACAATAGCTTTTGAAGGGGGCTTATTCTATGAATGGAAGTTATTGAATAGTAACGCAACGTCTGATGGTAATCTCGATTTCAACTATAATTCTCAGGAAATAATGTGAGGGCTTTAATCTATAATTCTTTGTTAAATCATGGGCGATAGCACACCAAGTGTGTGAACGTTTTTTGTAGCGAGCCACCTTAACGTATTATTGTTAGCCACCTTAACCAATTGTTTTTTGTGTGTTTTTACCTATTTTCATTTGGTAGTGAGCCACCTTATCGCTAGCCTACACGTAGACCCATTATCCCAAAGGAGGAAAGAGTCTACGAAACAAAGAGCCACGGCTTGCTACGGCCGCCCAATTAATCATTCTAATCCTCTTTTCAAATTATTTGTGAAACGCGTTGAAAACATAGAAATAGAAATATTTCTATGGCTGAAACAAAAGCTGCATAAATTAAGCTTATTCTATGAATGGAAGTTATTGAATAGTAACGCAACGTCTGATGGTAATCTCGATTTCAACTATAATTCTCAGGAAATAATGTGAGGGCTTTAATCTATAATTCTTTGTTAAATCATGGGCGATAGCACACCAAGTGTGTGAACGTTTTTTGTAGCGAGCCACCTTAACGTATTATTGTTAGCCACCTTAACCAATTGTTTTTTGTGTGTTTTTACCTATTTTCATTTGGTAGTGAGCCACCTTATCGCTAGCCTACACGTAGACCCATTATCCCAAAGGAGGAAAGAGTCTACGAAACAAAGAGCAACGGCTTGCTACGGCCGCCCAATTAATCATTCTAATCCTCTTTTCAAATTATTTGTGAAACGCGTTGAAAACATAGAAATAGAAATATTTCTATGGCTGAAACAAAAGCTGCATAAATTAAGTTTCCAGAAATCTAGAAACCTCAGTAGCAAGCTTTTGCTCTTTGTTTCGTATACCCTTTCCTCCTTTGGGATAATGGGTCTACGCGTAGGCTACCTTATCGCTGTTTCGTCATAATCCACAGTTTTTACATATTTGTATTTGTTTTCGCCTATATATACTCCCCATTTAACCCTATTCGTACTGAGGGGGGGGGGGGGCGAACTTTGCTGCACTACGCTAAAACGGTAAGAGAGATAACCCAGTTTTTGTGACTTTTACTCAAATTTCCTAGGCAATTTAATTTAACGTTTCATCGTTCTACAGCTGATCATGTGACAACAGTAATACCATATTTGGAGAGTAGTTTGCCATTTTCTTGCAATACCACTGTCAGATATACAAAGAACGAGCTGTGTGGGAAAATTTACGAAATTTTAGCATTTAAGGAAACAACACCCATACTATGAAAATGAAAATTATGATCGTTAACTTCCTTGTGAAAAATAAACTGGTCGTTGATAGCAGTTAATTTCATTCCTGGTGCACAGAACGATAATTGCATCGCCAAATGGCCTAAAAACGACATCTATTTAGTCATTTGAGCTTCCTGTGGTGCAACAAGGCTAACTACATTAACTACTTCAGTCCCAATTTCCGCTTCAATCAGCCTGAGTCAGCCAATTTTGCGATTTAACTCCACTACCCGTAAAATCCTTATCAAAAACTTATTAGTAAAATTCTTAGTATTTTATTCGAATAGTATTGAATTGAATTGAATATCAATCGCGTCTAAAATGCCTGCTACGCATAAGCTTTGCAGCAATTAATCTGTCGAGAATGCAAAACATTCATTGAAGTTTATATCAAACTTATCTGAGGGTACAGGAAGATTATCCAAGGGGGAAGGTACAACTACTCCCAAGTACTCCCCATTTAATGAAGACTCGAATGATGTACAGGGTGTCCCAAAAAATTTTGCCCCCTTTGCCTGAAGATTGCGACAAAACGGCAAAAGATTCTTGCAAAACTTTGGCACGATGTTGCTCCTCAGATTTTCAATAGACGATTACGCTAAAGATGGCGGCGAGGAACTTTTTACCAAGGTGCACTGCGTTCTTTAATCGAATAGACCTTTTAGCTATTCTGAAAAGAATCAGAATCGAACGATATTTTGCTACATTTTGCAGAATTTTCGAATTTGCACAATAGTGATAGAAACTCTGACGACACTCGATCGAGCGTCGCATATAAAAATGTATAACAATAACGCTCGATCCAGGCTCTTTTTTAGAATAGCTAAAAGGTCTATTCCTATAGAATCGTTAAAGATTCGTTATTCGAACGCAATGCATCTTGGTAAAGAGTTCCTCGCCGCCATCTTTGGCGTAATCATCTATTCACGTTTATTGCTACCATTCCCATAAAAATCCGTTGAAAAATGATGGGGCTATGACCTTCAGGAAACCAAATTTGCCCGATAGAGAGACCAGCGGTCGGCCATTTTGTCGTACTATTTTGCAGTGATAAATAGCTTCATGGATGGAAAATGAAACAGCAGCCTCCAAGTTCATAGCTCTTATGGAAATTCCAATCATTCTCAGAGAGTTCCACTATTTCTTACCTCACAGAAATTATTTCTTACCTCACGTGAAGCTACTTATCACTGCAAAATAGTAAGACAAAATGGCCGACCGCTGGTTTAAGTTATCAGGCAAATTTGGTCTTCTGGAGGACATAGCTCCATCGTTTTCCACGGATTTTTACGGGAATGGCAGCAAACTTTATTTGAACATCTGAAGAGCAACATCATATAAAAGTTTTGCGAGAATCTTTTGCCGTTTTGTGGCAATGGCCCACAAGTTTTTTGGGACACCCTGTATAGTTTCTCCGTCTGATGTCACCTGTGTGATAATAACATAATCAAGAGAGAAAATTCTTGATGCTTTCCTAGAAACCCGTTTAGCACATTTTCCCCATTACTTTAACCCTATCTGGACAGGGGATTAAATCAACCAGTATCCCTTTTTGCTATCTTTCAGCCAAAAATTAAGAGAATAATGACTCCCTTGAACTAAAACAATTACAATAAAAAATACATCACATCTCCCAACTCTTTAGCTTTTATTTCTACGTACTTCTGATTTGTTGAAGGCGGCAGAATGACCCCCCCCCCTCTCCCGTCCTAGAGATTTCACAAATAGCCCGGTCCACATAGGCCTAAAGCGATTAAACGGACTCAAAGCTACGCGTGTGCATGTCTGCTATTAGCTTATTAAATTCCCAAATAGAAATCGATGAACTAATCTCATTCTTTTCATGAATTTACGTCAAAATTATAAGTTTTAAACCTTCTTATAATTTGACCACAAAGTAATATAGATGAAATTTAGTCTTCCTTCTCCGAAATGATACAAAACAAGTATGTGATGTCTTTCTAAAAAGAATTTCCCACAACATATACCAGTACCCCTTTTTGCTATTTTCTAGCCAGAAATTAAGAAAATGATGACTTCATTGAAATGAAACAATTACTATGAAAAATACATCACATCACCCAATTCTTTAGCTTTTCTCTCTACTTACTTCTGATTTGTTGAAGAGGGCAGAATGACCCCCCCCCCCCGGCCCTAGAGATGTTGAAGGAGGCAGAATGACCCCCCTCCCGGCCCTACAGATGTCACAAATAGCCCAGTCCACATAGGCCTAAAGCGGTTAAACCGACTCGAAGCTACGCGTGTGCATGTCTGCTATTAGCTTATTGAATGCCCAAATAGATATCCATGCAATATTACTTATGAAGCAACCCTAATCCATATGAGCTTTTTTCAGCTACCATTTATGGGAAGGGGTGTGTGCTTTCTAACCCCCTCTGAAAACTGCCTTTGTAGAAATTCTGGTATCAAATTGAAGCCCTTTGTTTGCTGATTCATTTCCTATATAATACATCATAATTCAATCAAATCTTTCCATTGAAATCATTGAAAACAGTGATTTTGCTGCTTCCTCCTTTCAACTATGTGCATGTCATGTGACCTATGACTCCTATTGTTCACACATTTTCCATCAAAATTTACGCAATAGATTATTCCCAGGTGGGCTACTCTTGTATATCTAGGCTAGCGGTGCTCAGGTTACTTTTTTGGGTCAAACATTTGGACAAAGCTTCTTTTTTGGTTCAATAATTTGTACAGTTACTTTTTTGGGTTCCTGAAATTATGGATTACTTTTTTGGGTCTCAAATATGGGAAAATGTAAAAAAGTCGGGGAAAACATAATTTGCAAACGAAATTAAACTCAAGGAATATTACCCAAATGGATTACGAGAAATTGAACCATCCATCATGTCACTTTCTCATAGATTTAAGATACTAACTTCATAACCTTTGGGTAAGCTGGGTCAGAAAAACTATTTTTTGGGTCTATTTTTATGCTAGAAATTACTTTTTTGGCTTGATGTTTTGTACCCCAGCCTAAGCAACCCTATCCTAAATATACCTGAGTACCCCCCTGGGAGATTATTAGTCAAAGTCTGGCACGTTCGGGGACATAGCTAATGTCGTTTAAAAACGCAGCAAATAAAACCTCTAGCTATGTGGATTAGGGTAAGCAACAACATAGCTTCCCATTTGTGGCATGTTCTATCCCTAATACCACAACTTAATAACATCATGTTCATGGCGCATCATTATCAATTATTGCTGCAGTGACAAAAAGCTAAAATGCCCAGAAGACACACAACGGTCACTGCTCGCAGACGACAACGACAGCGCCGACTGACAGATGAACTTAGAAGACAATTACCAGAAGAACAACACCAACCTCTACAGATACAGCCACTTTGGGAGCAACGAGTTGTTGGAGACGCAAGGTTTTATACCGCAGTAATTCAGCGTGGCATGAGTCAAAACACCAATGAAACGGAGCAAGAATACATGCAGAGACTTGAACTACTCAACCAAAGAGCACAGCAACTTGGAAGAGTTGGAACCATTCCAGAACAAGGATTACAAATGGCCGCACAAAATATTCCTGAGGCACGTAGAATTGCAACTGAAACTGCAGAAGAACATTTGCACAGATTAATGGCTGTAGCAGAGAGAGCAGTCAATATACGAGCCCCACAAATTCCAAACCTCCAGGATTATAGACTTTTTGTTCGACAGTTGCAAGAACAACATGAACCTCCAATTGCTGCAGAAGCCCATCCAAGCCAGCTGCAACATGAAATGACTCCTGCACACATCGCCCGACGACAAAGAATCCTACAGGAAACAGAGGAACATCGCAGGCACAGATTGCAAATGGATGCCACAAGAGCTGCTGAAAGAAGAGCACGCGAACAACCACTCCAACGTGAAATTCGACGAGCTGCAGATGCGCAACGAGTAGCCGCAAGAAGACGCCAAGAAACCAACGAAGAAAGAGCTCTTCAAGTTGCTGCTATGGCGCAAAATCAAGTACAGCAACGACAACGCGAGCAAAGAGAACAACGCCAGCGGAGGATTGATGCACGAGAACAAAGGCAACAGGAGCAAATGCAACAAAGAGAAGCACAACAAATAATTCAACGAAGACCTGCTCGTGCTCAGTACCAAGAACGAAGAAGAATGCCACGAAGAGTTATGCAAAGGCAACCCCCTGCAGAACAGCCACAGGCTATTCAGCTACCGCAGCAGCACTATTTAGGATTAATGGATGGTAGGTGCCCACACTGCGGTGCAAGATTTTTCCATCAAGAAAAGACTACCAGAAATCAATACACCAAATGCTGTCACCAAGGAAAAGTCCGCTTGCCACCAATAGCTGAACCATCACTGGCAATCAGGCAGTTGTTTTCAGGAAACTCTCCAGATTCTACTCACTTCCATCAGCATATAAGGAATTATAATGCTGCATTAGCAATGGCATCTTGGAACGCCCCAATTGTGCAACACCCCGGACAAGGACCCAAGGTTGTCACCATTCATGGACAAGCTTATCATCTAACGAGTCCGCCAGATCCACCACCAGGTCAGCCAAGGACATTTGCCCAACTCTACGTTCTCGACTCTCGACAAGGAATTCGCGAGCGCCTTCGACTCCCAGAAAATGCGCAACTCCGTGCAAATGTTGTTGAATCCCTACACGATGAACTGATCAGAGTCAATCCGTATGTTCATGATTTTCAGTACATGGGTGAAATAATGCGCCAACAGCGAGCACGAGCAGCTGCACGCAATGAATTACCTCAACCTGTCAGGATGATCATTCCAAACAGAAGAGAAATGGATCGTCGCTATGATGAACCAAGTGCAACGGAAATTGCAGTTGTTTTTGTAGGAGAAGAAGGTGGACCTCCCAATCCAACCCAAAGAGACATTCATATTTATCCAAGAGCTAACAGAGACACAATAACTATCAATGCTATTTCACCTCATGCAGATCCAATGACCTATCCTATTCTATTCCCTCATGGAGATAGTGGCTGGCATCCAGACATTCGCCAAATAAATGCAAATGGTAATCCAAATCAGAGTACGCGAGTTAGCATGGCGCAATTTTATGCATATCGCTTTGCAGACAGAGACCCTTTTTCAACTATACTTCGTGGTGGTCTGCTGTTTCAGCAACTTCTGGTAGATGCAGCTGCAAAAATAGAAGGAGAGAAATGCCATTGGGTCCGAACTCATCAAGATCATCTCCGTGTTAATGCCTACCAAGGACTCATGGATCATGTGCGTAACAGAGCAGAGCTGCAAAATGTTGGCGTTGGACGTGTCGTTATCCTGCCAGCTACTTTTACTGGCAGCCAGCGCAATATGCACCAAAACTACCAAGATAGCATGGCCATTGTACAAAAAGAAGGAAAACCAGATATGTTTATTACTATAACAGTAAATCCCAAATCACCAGAAATCACCGAACATCTACTACCCCACCAAACAGCAAATGATAGACCAGACATAGTATGCAGAGTTTTCCTTTTGAAGGTGCAAGCACTAAAGGAAGATTTGTTTCACAGAAATCTTTTTGGACGTGTAGTTGCATATGTGGATACCATTGAATTTCAGAAAAGAGGACTTCCCCATATGCATCT
The DNA here is from genome assembly GCA_039566865.1 of Aurelia coerulea. Taxonomy (NCBI): domain Eukaryota; kingdom Metazoa; phylum Cnidaria; class Scyphozoa; order Semaeostomeae; family Ulmaridae; genus Aurelia; species Aurelia coerulea. The sequence goes on along the minus strand of CM076951.1, from coordinate 11,224,459 downwards.
TCTCATTTTTCTCGCAGAACAGGACAAACCAAGGAGACCAGAAGATATCGATAGATTAGTTTCCGCAGAAATCCCTGATCCAGAAGAGCAACCTGAATTGTATCAAAAAGTAAGGAAACATATGATACATGGTCCATGTGGTGAAATGAATCCACACTGTATTTGTATGGTAGATGGTTACTGCAAGAAGAACTTTCCGAAGCCACTAAATGTTGGAGAAACACAATACAATATTGATGGTTTTCCACTCTATCGGCGAAGAAACAGGTTCATCACTAATGTCCGTGGTCATGATGTCAACGATTCTTTTGTAGTACCCTATAACCCGACACTGCTACAAAAATATGACTGTCACATCAACGTCGAGATTTGCAGCAGCATCAAAAGTGTTAAATATATCTTTAAGTATATCTACAAAGGATACGATTGCGCACATCTGGAGATTCGAGAAGGTTTACTGCACCACGATGAAATTCTGGAGTATCTTAATGCACGATATCTTGGCCCACATGAAGCATACTTCAAGATAAATGGACACACATTACATCACATGAGCCACTCTGTTGAGCGACTTGCAGTTCACTTGCCCCTACAGCAAAATGTCTATTTCCGTGAAGGCCAAGAGGAAAGGGCATTGCAGATCAACCAAAACACTACCCTAACCGCTTGGTTTGAGCTCAATAACAGAGATCCCGAAGCAAGAGAACATTTATATCACGACATCCCAGAGCACTACACATTCGACAACCGAGCCAAGAAATGGAAGAAAAGACAAAGACCTTCCAAAATCTACTCACGCATGTACCAGGTCCAACCATCCCAACCAGAAAAGTTCTCCTTGAGAATGCTACTACTTCATTGCCCAGGAGCATTATCCTTTGAAGATTTGAGAACTGTTGAGGACTACGAGTACCCATCATTCCAAGATGCTGCTAGAGCAATGGGTCTGCTTCAAGATGATACTGAGCTACATAGGTGCTTAGAAGAGGCACATCTCATGCAAATGCCAACACAGATGCGTGCACTCTTTGCTACGATTCTCCTTTTCAACCCACCTTCAGACCCTCATCAGTTGTTCCTTGATTTCCAAGAAGCTATGTCGGAAGACTTTATCAACGCTGAGAGACGTCGTCTGCATGACGATGCAATTGTATTTGAAGAAAGACATATGCACCTTTGCCTCTTTTACATTGAGATAGAATTGAAGAGTCATGGAAAATCAATTGCAGATGAAGAATTTTCTGCACTTCCGCAATTGCCCGCTGGCTTCCAACCTCCAGATCAAGAAGGCCCCGTCATCGATGTTGCACAGGAACAGCGAATTGGACAAGAAATGATGCAGCAACTAAACCAAGACCAACGTCATATCGCAGACTCTTTTCTTCATGCATTGAACGCTCAGGCCGATAACAGATGCTTTTTTGTGGATGGTTCTGGAGGCACTGGTAAGACTTTTCTTTACAACACGTTGGTACATATTTTAAGAGGCATGGAGATCAAGGTGAAATGTGTGGCATACTCGGGGATTGCAGGCACACTTTTGATTGATGGTTCTACTGCTCATTCTACGTTCCAAATCCCAATACCACTAACCCAAAATGCAACCTGTAACGTTAGCCGCCAAAGCTATAGAGCAAGAGACCTCAGTTCAACAACTGTATTCATCTGGGATGAAGCCTCAATGGTTCCTGCAATGGCTCTAAAAAAGGTTGATATGTTACTCAGAGATCTTACGCGGATAGATGCGCCCTTTGGCGGCAAATTCATGTTCCTTGGTGGCGACTTCCGTCAAGTACTACCTGTAATACAACGAGCGAGCCGGGAACAAATAGTCAACAGCAGCTTGAAAAAATCTCCCCTCTGGAATCTTTTTCACCAATTTCGATTGATGATAAACATGAGGGCCAACCAAGACCAGAATTACCGAGCATTTGCAGACTGGCTGTTGAGAATTGGTGATGCACGGGAACCGATGGATGAAGATGAAAATGTCGCTCTACCCCACGAAGTCCTGTTGGAATCTAACACTCTGCCGGATCTAATTGATTTCACGTACCCACAAGGTCCCAATGGTGATCCAGTATACATGGCTAAGCGCTGTTGTTTAACTCCAAAGAACATCAACTCCCATGTTATTAACGATCTTGTGCTTGATAAATTGCCTGGTAACAAGAGAACTTATCTCAGTGTGGACAGTGTCGTCACAGATGATCAACATATCAATGCAGTTGTTACTATAGAATTCCTCAACAGCATCACACCAAGTGGAATGCCCCTTCACAAGCTAGATTTAAAAGTTGGTGCAACTGTGATTTTGCTCAGAAATTTAAACCCAAAAAAAGGTCTCTGCAATGGCACTCGATTAATCATACGTGATATGCAGCGCCATGTTCTTGCTGCTGAAATAATTGCCAATCAATACCAAGGTCAATACGTCTTAATACCAAGAATAACTTTAGCACCGCAAGATGAAAACATGCCCTTCCAGCTGTCAAGAAGACAATTCCCCATTCGATTGGCTTACTGCCTAACAATCAACAAAGCGCAAGGTCAATCACTTGAATCTGTTGGAGTATATTTGCCAGAAGACGTCTTCAGCCATGGCCAACTATACGTTGCATTCTCAAGAGCAACTTCATTCGCGGGAATCAAAGCTGTCACCAAGGATGGCTTACATGCCAAAAATATTGTATACCCTGAAGTACTCAATTGACAGCATCGATCAACTCTGTCCATTTGCTACAATCACGCTCTGCTTGATCAGGCTTAATTCGCTACATCCTTTTGAGTCATTCGATCATCAGTCCAAGTTAACAGCACTTCTTTGCCGTCTTTCAAAACACAAAAAAAACCTGTAATTTCTCCCATAATGTCACGTTCTTGCTGCTTGACAGTCATAAAGAATAAAAAGAAACTACAAATTCTTCCCCATCAAATACACAAAATGACTCGACGAAGAACAAATGGGAAATATGATCAGAAACAATAACAAAAAAACATCGAACCACCGTTTGCGGTCTGGATAAACAAAACCGGAACCCGAGCAAAGAGCAACCCCTTGACGTGGGGCTCGGGCTTAATTTGATCTTGTATCAAAAACCAAGTTGCTCCCCGATATGACAATAGAATTTATTTCCCTTATAATTATTTCAAACCTACCTTCCATAACAAGATTCTACACTTACTGTGACACCAACATGCATTCTCCACTTATATACTGTCACTTAGATGAACTACAGCGAAGCTAAAAGGAACGCGGAGGCGCGGCGCAGCCGCGCCGAGCGGGCCTAGTTAGATATGCACATTTCTGAGGTCGTGTTCTATGTGTTTCCCATCACTTCTTTCATTTCGAATACAGACGATTTCTTATAAAAGAGGTCGATCAATTCAATGTGATCCTGTGATCAACTTATTTACATACAGGGTGTCCCAAAAAAATTGTGCCCCGTTTTCATAAAGATTGCAGAAAAATGGCAAAAGATTCTCGCCAAATTTTTGCATGATGCTGCTCTTCAGATATTCAATTAAAGTTTGTAACCATCCCCGTAAAAATCCGTTGCAAAATGATGGAGCTACGACCTTCAGAAGACCAATTTTGCCTGACGACTGAAACCAGCAGTCGGCCATTTTGCCTTACTATTTTGCAGTGATAAGTGTCTTCACGTAAGGGAAGAAATAATTTCTGTGAGGTCAGAAATAGTGGAACTCTCCGAGGATTATCAGAATTTTCACGAAAGCTCTGTAATTGGAGGCTGCTGTTTCATTTTCAATCCATGAAGCCATTTATCGCTGAAAATAGTAAGACAAAATGGCCAACCGCTGGTTTCAGTGATCGGGCAAATTTGGTCTCCTGAAGGTCATAGCTCCATCATTTCTTAACGGATTTTTACGGGGATGGTTGGAAACTTCAATTGAATATCTGAAGAGCAGCATCATGCAAAATTTTTGCGAGAATCTTTTGCAGTTTTGTCACAATCTTCAGACAAACGGGGCACAATTTTTTTGGGACACCCTGTACATTTTCACATTTGTTGCCAGTGCTACCATAATATAGTTTTATATGTATTAATATCTTATACATCTTAGCATCAACGATAGCAAGCTCAGGAGCTAATTCTGTTTCAGTAACAAATGTACACGAAGGTATGTTGATTTTTTTATCATTGCAGCTGTGTATTATGCTTTCATCCGTTTTTGCTTAATGAAGATTGGGAAGCTCTGAAACTATTTTGAAACAAACATTGGTATGGTTAGATCTAAGAAATTCATCAAATAGTTCAGCAAATATGTGTTGGAAGATTACTCATTTTTGAAAATTTATTTGGCATGCTGACAGAAGAACATCTTGTTGTTGTTTTGTCGACCGAAATCTGAGTGTCCATATCTAAATGTTATTCTTTTCAAGTATTTTTTTTTTTTTTTTTTTTTTTATATATCATCATCAAAACAATTAAAACACAAAAGATTACTTGTCACTGTGCCATCCAAAGCAGGAAAGGACACAAGGTCATCTAGTCCCTACTTTGGATGACACTTACAATTATAATACTTTAACAAACAAAAGGAACAATATAAGGTAGCTTGGTACCAAATTCCAAATGATGGAGAAAAACTTAAGATGCTGTTTGCGTTCTACGTTTTGAATTAAAAACGCTCTGTTGCTTCAATGAAAGAAATTGTCGCGTCTATGATGATTCTGTTTTCAACTATGTTTAAATCCTGGTTCCCAAACAGAAGCAAATTGCAGAGTGTATTTGAATCCAGATCATTTATGTCTATACCAGAGGCGGTGAGCTGGCGAAAGAGATCTCTGCGCATCAAATCAAACTGGTGGCAGTGCAAGAGAAAGTGTTTGTTATCCTCGATACCTCTCCCACACACGCAAAGTGGGCTCCTACAATCAAAGTTGTGTCGATATCTGTGCTCATTTAACGCACTGAAGTTCACACGCAGCTTTGTCAACTTTTTGATACCTTCTATATCAAACACATCATAAACAGGGTTTTTAGGTGGTCTTATGATTGCAAGTAGTTTCCGTTTAAACTCAGATATGGATTGTGAATTTTTGATGTCACGGTCTAGCAGATTCCATTCATAAAGAACATTTTGAAAGTATGTATGCGAGAAACGAATGGTTCTTCCGTTATTCTGGTCGTATACTCGAGGATGTCTTAGGTTGTATGATTCCTCACGTTCAGGTGATATTTTATCAAATAGGTACCCTGGTGAACCTGTGTTCCGTAGATTGTAAAAATTACACAAGCGTCTATACTATCTTCTGTGATATAGATCTTCCCAACCTAGTTCATCGTACAGTTTTTGCCTATTTGTACCTCTCCATGCTCCAGTTACGGCTAATGCAGCATGATACTGGGTTTGTTTGAGTCTTTTTGTGACGCTTAATCTCATATTTGAAATAAATGAAATGACAGCTCCTGAGCAAGTTCCTTCAGAACGGGATCGACGAAGAGCGAGAAAGGTGCGTACCTAACTTAGGCCAATGTTTTGGTTTTTATCACGCTCAATTCTAATTTAACGTGAAATAATTTGACATTGTTTACTTCTTTCAAGGAATAAGAAGGCATGCCGTAGTTTGAAGGTTATCGTAGGTAATATTAGATGTTGTAATTGTTGACTAAGGCTCGAAAAAGTTCTCCAGTGGATATAGGTATTAGTATTACTCATAATAAACAGTTGTTTGTGACGGCCTAATTGTTTGTGGAAATATTTTGCATGCTCAGGTCTTTCAGTTGATGCCACAGATACAGATCATGCATTTCTCTGAAATGAACGTAGAGATGGTCTAATCATGATAAATATATTGAATTTATCCTATAGGCCATAAAAGATATTGTTGATGCTCCAAACCCATCTCAAGAAACACAGCAAATAGCACATCAAGATGAGCCAAAATCATGTTCCAGTGCCTTTGAATCTACTGATGCAACTGTGCCTACACAAATGGACGTCACAACTCCTTCTGCAATGGATATCAATACTCCATCACCAACAACAATGCCTGGGAAATAATGCACCAAGTGTCCCATTTTATCAAAGAAACTCTTGTCTTCCCAAAAGAAGAACAGCCGATTGAAAAAAGAAACACAGTCACTGAGGAAGGAGATTGACACCCTGACCAACCAGCTACAAGTTGTAAGGGGTTTTTTTAGTTTCACTTTCAATGATATAAACTTTGAACAGATCGCTGTATTCTTGAGGGGAAAATCACTGTCCCAAAAAAGAATTCTTAACAAAGAAAATAGTAGTCCGGGTATTGCATCTGGGAAAGAAAATTTGCTTTCCTTTGCCTGTCAATGTAGAATTTGTTACTTCAGTTTTATACGGAGAACAACTGAAATTTAGATATGACAAGACCTTCAAATGCATTTTATTTGTTATTAAATCCTTATGAAGTTGAAATAAAGATCCGGAAACTAAAGTGATTAGTTTGATCATACACCACACTAAGGCAACAAAGCTTTCTGGATAACTCCCTTCGTAGATTGCTTTTAAATGCTCTTATCCAACCCCACTTCGATTATGCATGCACCTCATGGTTCCCGATGTTGAATAAGAGGTTGTCCAAAAAAATCCAATCAGCCCAGAACAAATGCATTCGCTTCTATCTGCATTTAAACAACACAATACATGTTGGGGCTGCAGAATTCAAAGCCATAAATTGGCTTCCGACAAAGAACAGAGTTGATCAACATACATGTGTAAATATAATGAAATTTTTCAAGGGAACAGCTCCAGCTTATACTGACGAAATATTCCACCCAATTGACCAAAGCCGAGTGACACGAAGGTCCAAGTTTAAATTAAACCTTCCTTTCCGCAAAAGTAACACTGGCCAAAAACGCCTGTCGTACTTGGGACCAAAAATATGGAATAGCCAATCTTCTGACTTAAAATCCATAACTAATATAAACTCTTTTAAGCACAAAATCAAAGAAAATTTTTTCCAAAATATACAGAGAGAGGAAAACGACGTATATGTGTTCTACTAAAACCACGTCCTCTCTCACACTCAGTATTCAGTCTTTATTGAAAAGAACATAAAGATATATATATTTATATATATTTTTTTTTACAACCACCTCTAAGGGGACCATTACGGAAATAAGGTCAACTCGATCTTTTAATGCTATCCCTGCCACTATGATTAGGGGTGTTTCTTAATTTATATTTAATGTATTGTTATGTAAATTTACGTATTTTAATTACTCTGTAGTATTTTCAAATTGTAAATTTTAAATTTTGTGGTGAATTTAAACATACATACATACATATCACTGTATGCATGAGATAGATTACTGTAGTCAAATTTTATTATTGAAGATCATGTGGCTATATGACTAAAGCCTGGTTTCCATTAAATGGTAAGGGGATCGGCGACAGTCTGCGATCGTCGGCGATCCCTATCTTCCATCTTCCAGCATCTTCCATCTGCAATTTCAGCAGAGTGTTTCCATTCGTCGGCGACCAGTCGGGGACAGTCTGCGACGCACCTATACCATGATCCTTTTCAAACCCACAAGAAAGCACGCAAGCGTAACAACAATGACTACTATCATCTAATTGGCTAATCAGATCCACGTGATCATAGTTTAACAAAAGCGCGTCTGCGATGATCGCCGATCGTCTGCGATGTGTGTTTCCATAAATATTTTCCCAGATCGGGACAGTCGTAACGATCGGGAAAGTTGAACTTAGTTCAACTTTCCCGACGCTTACGATCCACGATCACCGACGGTCTTAAGGATCGTAAGCAAGTGTTTCCATTAAATCTGGAACGCAACGCAGACGATCGCAGACGATCGCAGACTGTCGCCGATCTCCTTACGATCGCTCTACGATTTAATGGAAACCAGGCTTAATACTTCAATCACATTAATGGGGAAACGTGACCACATTGTCTTCAATTTCTGTTCAAGCTGTCAAATGCCCAGGATATCCATGGTAGCATCCAAGAAAATGTCACTGACGTTGAAAGTGTCCTTTGTGAAGCATATGATGACTCCTTTGACTGTAACAGTGATGATGAAGTGATGTATGATGCTTGGGAGGAAGGTATTGATTTGGAATCTTCAGACAGTGATGGTGAAGAGGTTTCTTTCATTGATGACAGCTTCAGTAATGTTGAAGAATCCCCAGAGAAAGCTGAACCGAGCACAAGTTCCAAAAAAAGTAACAGGATCAAGTAAGTGCCCAGCATAAAGTGTAAACTGTAGGCAAAGCAGTACAATTTTGTAGATGGCAAGAAGGTACAGCTATCAAATACCTCTACCCTTTGAATTGAGTACTCAGGACAGGAATAGTTACCTATGCCTTCCACGTGGGCATCACTTTCTCGTATAATGATAAATATTAATAGGCTATCTTTGGTAGTCTTCAGGTATTTCACTCAGAAAAATTTGAGACAAAAAACTTTGAATACATTTTGAAGGTATCATTTGAAGTATGGGATACTGTATATTTGTATAAAACTGCATAAAACAGACATATTAGCCAAAACAAATTTACTTGCTTTCAAAGGTAATGTGGAAAAACAAGTTTTGGATGAAATTTTGTTGAAAACTTCAAAAAAGAACAACAATGAACATTGAACACAATTTCATCCAAAACTTTTGGATTTAAATGTAATTTCCTTGGCTGTGATATGAGCAAAAATGTGTCTTAATCTACTGTAAGATTGATCATTTTAAGCTGCAGCCATTCAATTTCTTACTTTTTTTCAACAGCATTGACAAGACAGCTGCCCCACAAGATGAGCCAAAATTCATTGTGTTCCAATCAATGCTCCTTTTACTGTTTTCACTGTTTTGTTTTAAATGCAAGAAAGAGAACCCGCCCCTTGAAATCTCACAGACAGGAACTCTGGTCAAAGTGACACAACATTGCAATCAATGCAAAAGCCCATACACTTGGAGCAGTCAGCCACTTGTTCTTGGACAGTACTCTGCTGGCAACATTTTACTAAGCTTTGCTACACTTGCTTCTGGAGCATCCATCAGTAAGGTATTGCTACTGTTCAGGCATATGGGGCTCTGTTGCTACAAAGCAAGAACCTTCTTCAGACATCTGTAAGTGCTGTTCCAGCTGAGTTGTAGATATTTGACTTAGTAATCTATCGTAACTGTCCTTGATTTGTATCAAGAGTGATATGCCGTCCTCTGGAATGCCTTCAACTAATTTCATTAATTGATTGTAGTCATACTTAAGCACTACTGTTGCCTCATTTGCATTTTCCACATGATGCACAATGGAGTCACTAGTCATAGTGAACCATGATGAACACTGCATTCTTCTCAACACGTGATAATAATTATCGGGAGGTGGTGTAGGAGCATGAGGCGATGATTCCGCTGACGATGAAGGCAACATACTATATTGTTCGTCACGTGTTGGCGTTGATGCACGAATCGGCGACGTTTGTGGTGATATTGCCACAGCGATGCTGCTGCTGCTTCTGCTGCTGCTGCATGACGTTTCACCCTCATCTGCTTCATCAATGATAAAAGCATTTCTACGTTTGGCTGGCTGCTTCTTCCTTTGTTTTAGCATTGGTCTCTTCTTGACGGCTGCTCTTTTTCCTTTTCGAGGTTCTCTCCTTGGCGTATCAGACCGTTCCTTACAACGTCGCTTGGATGCTTGAGGTGCCATGGCAAAAGGATCATCATCATCATCATCATCATCATCATCATCATCATCATCATCATCATCATCATCATCATCATCATCATCATCATCATCATCATCATCATCATCATCATCACTGGGTGGAAAATGTACTCTTTTCTTGCGATTAAAATGCATTCGGGCTATCAATGAATGAGGCAACGGGTTTCCATCTGGGTCTTCCTCCTGATTGGTGATAATTTGAGCTATGGCATGTTTTAGACCGTATTTTGCTTGCTCTATGTTTGCATTTTTCACTTGATTCATCATGATCCCCACATTACGAGCATACTGTTCACTAGCAAGTTCGTACTCACGCTGTTGGCGATTTAAGTATTCTTGCTTTTCCAATTCGGTGGCGCCATAGGGTACAATAGCATGGGGCAGTTGAGTTAGCATGGTCGGCAGCGCGTTGACACCACCTTGTGTTTGCTTAAAGTATTCTGGAATTGGGATATGTGAATTACATAACACTAACTCTTGAACTCGTGCGTTCGCGTAATCATCAACTTCTGCAGTAGTTTTTGGAAAATTACAATCTCCATTGTATAATTGTAAGGCAAATTCTATGAGAAAAAACAAAAGAGGAAAACATCAGTGTTAACTAAAACAAGATATTTGACGTTAAATCACTAAGATCTAATGAAGAATAATCATAATCCATTAATCGCCTCTTTTTTATCGTCTTGTAAGTATGTTGTTGATCAGTAATCTCTTTTTCAATGTCATCTTCCTCAATGTGCAACTCTCCATCTCACTGTTGCTGCTGCAACCGCCCGCTTCAGATTGCAAAGCTTGCCTTGTGAATCTTGTTGAGTCAGGCAATTCCTTGGGACTAGTCGCAGCAGTTGATGTCTGCTCTTGTACCTTTAGAAGGTCCCTTTTCATTGTACACAAAGATCGACAAGAACGATGGTAGGAAATGTCCGGGATGCTGTCGCCATGTTGCTCCTTCAATGATAATATAGGTTCATAACATCTTATCACTGCAGCATTGACCAATGTTGACCACGATCTTTCATCTTGCAATTTCACTAGCTTCGTAGAATCCTTGCTACAATGTATTATACAACCCTCGGCAGGCCGAATACTTTCCATGATACATCTGTATGTTAACAGATACTTCTGGCGCAGATGATTTTGCAGTGCCTTGCTCTACATTTTTAATTCAAAACTTTTGATTCAATCAGATTCGAAATTCGAAACTTTACACCAAAGGCGACATATTGTCATAGAAAAATGCAGCTACGCGAGGGAATTTTCACATTTGAAACCTAAATATGTCATTCGATATTCTTTATTTAAAGTTTTTTGACATTTAAATAAACTTGTGGTGGCTATGAATTAATAACAGCTGTGGAGGATCGATCTTCATATGTACATTTCGGTCATGAAAGAAACGGGATCATATCATTTTAGACTCATAATCTATCTCAAGCACCTTTACTTCCGATCAGTTTATTGAGGTATAAGCTACCGTTTTGAACTTGCTATCATGCATATTCTGAAAGTAGAGGAAAAGGGCTATCGAATGATGTATGATAGGTTTGGTCACCGCAGATGATACTAATTTCTAAAATATTGCATCCTAGCTCATGGCCTAAATATTTTTGTGTTTGGGCTTTAACTGAAATTTGAATCATTCAAATCCACCAAGTACTCTTGATGCTATGAATTCCGAAAGTGGGAACTTATATTTGCTTACCCAGCAGAAATTGAAGATTTTTAAATCCTTTATTTGTAGGTGATCCTGAAGTTCAACAACCTGGCACATCAACAACAAGCACAGATGGTGAGTAGAGTGGCTTAGTGAATCATTAGAGCAGTACAAAATATCAATGAAAGATATCAAAGAAAATCCAAAGAGAGAAATATATTAACATAAAGGAAAAGGTTTTAAGAGAGAGAGCAACAAAGAGTGCGGATAAATTGGAAGAGAATTTGTCTTTAAATCTTACTGGAGGTACACTGGCATGATGTTTGAGACAAAGTTTAGCATGGCAATTAACATAATGTCCTTTGAAGAATTTAAAGAGTTGGTGGTACACAGAGTTTTTGGATGGGAGAACCCTGGGACCACCAACAGGTAATTTCTATACATTTTACGTGAGAAGGAAGAGCCAAACTAACTTTCAACGCATTTATGCAGTTGCGAGACCAATTAAAAAGGAATCTTCATCAAGGTGTTCTGCAAAATCTTCTCCTCGTCGATCATAAATTTCTTGGTTTTGCTTTCTAAACGACATAAAGCACATGTTTTCTCAAGCAGGAATGAACTGTTTGATGGGGCAGGTTAGGTGGAAGGGAAACAGAGCTGTTGGCTGCGTGTGGCTGTTGACATTGAACACTAGTAACAGAGGGATGGTGGCTATGTGAAGCTTGGGCTGGACTTTGATGCTTTAATAAATCGTTTAGCTCACTCCTTGCTTCTGTGATGCTCGCCTTCACAATGCTTTCAACCGTTTTCACTTGGTTTGCTGTAAAAGCCATCGCCACTGCTTCAGTTTGATGTCCCTCATTCTGCAGCTGACTTGCTAGAGCTTCGGCTCTTGGTGGTCGTATTATCTCTGCTGGGTTTGTAAGGCTGGTTTGATGGACCTGGCTTACTTACAGGAGCTTCGGTTCTTAGCAGTCATATTATCTTTGCTCGGTTTTCAGGTCGGTTTGGTGGACCTCCACCGTTTGCTGTACTGGATCTTGTTGTAGTCCTCGCATTTCTTTCCTGTGTCGCAGTGCTTTCTGGCCTTGGCATTGTGTATTCCAAAAAAACAAAACTTGTTGAATGCAAATTCAGCTATAAAAAACAGACTTGTTTTCGGAATGATTGAAACATGGGGAAGATGTTCATTACGGTATATTGAACAGTTTTAGGCCCTACTATCCAGTTCGTAGATTTATCTAAATTTGGTAAATCCTCTTATCACATACTGAGTTAGAATTGTAACACACACCACAAAAAACCATTACATTTTCCGATGGTGTTGGAGGAAGAAATTTGGAATAAACTAACAATTATTTCAAAGAAAGGGAAGTTCCCGTTTCTTACATCATAAATCATAGGAAATCGTACCTTTCCTCTTAGTTTCCAAGTGGAAAATTATCATGAAATTTTGATATTTTTTGCAGTGCCCTTATTTCCGAGTCTGACAAGTTCTAGAGGTATAACACTCGCAAAGGCTGTTAGTATGCTTGGACTCTGTGCATCAACATTGTTCATGATAAATGCGGTCCCACAAATTTATGAGGTGTCACTATTCGGTCGGTATTCTCTTAAGTCAACCTTTTTCGTACCTTTGACCTGACACTAACTTCATTTTTTTGAATGCGAAGCTTAACTATTCCTTTACTGTGACCTTTGAGTGCCGACATGCAACTCCCAAAATGCAATACAATCAGACATTCATTGTGGACACATAAAAAAAAAGCTTTGCAAAGTTTTTAAAAACTTGGCAAATGATCATAAGCCCACCCTAGTCCTACATTGCAAAGTTATCCCCACGTGAGCAGTGTTGTTCAATCATCAGTGAATGTATACCCAAGAAATAAGGCCAATTTCCTGCATTCAGAACTCAAAGAACTTCAGAAAAACTTGCAAAATTTTAGGCCCTGTTCACACAGGAACGCAATTGTCCCGTTCCATATCGTTTCATTCCGAAAAGTGGAACGCTCAGGGGTTGCGCTCACACCGGAACTCTTCAAATAGCATCTTTCCATTCCAAAAAGTGAAACGATAAAATAAGTGATACAAAAAGTGGAATGACAAGCAATCGTTCCTTTCCGTTCTCGTGTGAACAGGGAGAACTGGTCGGAAAAACAGAATGATAAGATTTTTGCCCGAAGCGCATGTGTGTGTGGTGTTGTTGCGACAACGATTAGAGAGTTGAGTTTCTTATGGGCAGTTTCTTATAAAATGAATACAGTACATGTATGTAGCAATTCATAGCAAATTGTGTATGAATACCAAACATTATTCCTCTGTATCATTCTTGTGTTATACAGATGCCCCAGAGAAGGAAAGAGTATTTAGTTATAAAGATCTTCAGTAATTGTTTAACTCTGAATATGGTAAGTTCTATTATTTGTTTCATTAGCATCAGTGATTAAAAGATACTTGTTGTTTTGCTTTTAGGCTTTAGAATGTCTATCTATTTAGGTTAGGTCTAAGAACCATATGATGCTGAAATCTGCCAGTTGTGAAATGTATGCCGTTGTTTTCTGTTGTTTTCTGTTGTTGAAATACGAACATCCTGGGATTAGTGCAAGGACTTATTAGGTATAATATGTTACTCATGATCCTCAATGACTTTCATCCTCGATTGCAAAAGGCATTCATTTGGGATAGGAATTTTGCATTGACAACTACCATTTCAGCAATCAAATGAATGGAATCAGTTAGCTAAAGTTGTCACTTGCAAGTTAAAAATGTGGTTATTCTTGCAAATGATTTTATTGATTTTTTATATGATTGCCTGTAGAAGACATGTTGTTTGGTATTACAGTATAAAATCGTTCAACAGGTGAGTAAAAAAAAAACTGACAATTTTCAGGCATGCTACTGAATGGAATCAAATGTATGGAACCGATATCCAAGATTGAAAGGTTGGTCTACCAGCCAAAGGCCAACTTAGATTTGAAAATTTTGTTTGGTAAAATCACTAATTTTTTAGACCCAGAAGTTTTGAATTAGTATGGGAATGAGAATTCCACGTTTGGTTATGGTCCATGATTTAATTATCATTCAAAGTAAATACAGTTGTTAGTTTCAGGAATAGAATTTAAATGTTGATGGCAAATACAGTACAATAAATCATAGAGCAGAATTAAACATGGAATTCTTGTTCCCATACAAACCCCTTATTTTTAGCCGTACATACTAAAGTAAGGAATGACCCACAATGACCTGCAACGATCCACAATGACCCACAACGATCCACAATGAACCACAAAGACCCACAATGACCTACACAACGACCCAAAACGACCTGCAACAACCCACAACGATCCACAATGACCCACAACGACCCACAATAACCTACACAATGACCCACAACGATCCACAACAACCCACAATGAGCCACACAACGGCCCAGAATGACCCACAATGACCTACCATGATCAAATAAAAAAGGTTGCTTTCTGTCTACTCTAGCCTGCGTGCAGACTCAGTCAGAAAATTGAAAAGAGGGGAAAAAGTAGAGTCTGCGCAACTGAGCCACTCTTCTTGTTCAATGACATCAGCATTTTTTTTTCAACTACTGTCCTCTTTGATGAATGAAACTTTGAATCGATAAAGATCTTTATTGTTTATTCCAGAAGTTTGTGCTAATTTGCTTTATCCAAAGAAATCAGGGCCATAGACACTCAGGGATGCATGACTTTTAAATAAAGCAGTAACTAAGGTTTAGAACAATAGGGGACAGACTGCTTTTAATCTCGTCTTTAGAATCATTGCATTCATAAATTAAATGCTTTGTTAAACGTTTCCTGATTCCAGATTTTCATCATTGTTTGCTTTGAAAATTCCACTTTAGAAACTAACAAAGACGATTGAGTTCCCTAAACCAATCAAATCTGGTTCCTTGAATCCAAGGAACCTGTGAACAAGAAATGTGGCTCGGTTGCGCAGACTCTACTTTTCTCTCTCGTTCCTATCTTGTCCTGTCCAAGAGTCTGCACGCAGGCTGGTCTACTCTCGAGTACCGAATAAACAGGGAGGGGTGAAAATAATCAGGGGTTTAAAATGATTCAATCTAATAAAAGTTGGGGGCTTTGGAGGAATTGGAAAAATTGAAAATAGTGTTTTCTTAGTAAAGACGTATCTCAGTACTAGAGTTTCTTAACTTATAGCGATCTGAGAGTTGAGTTTCTTATGGGCAGTTTAAAAAAATACCCGTATGCCCCCACACCCTCCAATTCTCTTGTCGCTCCTTCATTTGTAATAGAATACATATTCGATTTTTGATAATTCTAATGCATTTGTTTATTTTAAACCAATTTCTTATAAGAAACAAATTTGTAACATCTACTCTGTACGCAATTTTGGCCTAATAATCATCTGTAAGTTTTGTTTACATCACAATGTAGGACCTTGACATTTTTTGAGGGAAGGGGGGCTAAATGAAAATTTCAAAATGTAATGAAAACGAGCACTTTATTCTTCAGCACGAAATGAAGACGACAAGTACTGGCTGAGAAATGAAGAAGTCTAAAAATCGAAAAGAGGCAACAAATAATGGAATTGAGGCTAGTAATCATTATCTTTCATGGTAAAATCCTTTTGTTGTCGATTGTTGTTGCTGGTTGTGGGTCGTTGTGTAGGTCATTGTAGGTCATTGTGGGTTGTTGTGGATCATTGTGGATCGTTGTGGATCATTGTGGATCGTTGTGGGTTGTTGCAGGTCATTGTGGGTCATTCCTTACTTTAGTAAATACCTATTTTTAGCCTGATTCATGGGTCTAGTAAATGATGAGTGATTTTACCAAATAAAATTTTCACACCTAAGTTAGCCTGTGACTTAAGATTAATACTTCATTCTTGAATACTGGCCACATGCTTTGTATTCCACAGTCTGATGAGTGTGTTAAATTTTCTTGCCCATCCGGTATGTGTATGAACTACAGTATAAACTGGATGCAAATTTGCAATCATAATGAAACATTATTTGCAGTAATTTCTTCCTGCTTTACTCCTTAGCTAAAGCAAAGAAATGTGCAAATGGCCATGTCCCATACTTGGAAGGAAATTTTGAAATTGTTGGTTTGCCAAGTGGCCTATCTTGGAGAAAGCCATATGGCAAAATGAAAAGACCCGCAGATTATGGGTAAAATCAAATTGACCAAATTATGAAACAGAAGTCTGGCATCTCATTTAAGATTCTAGAAAGAGAAAATGTGGAGAGGGAAATGGATGTTGGGGCATCTCACATTACACAGGTACCAAATTCTCTCCTGACGATATTGGACGAATCAGCTATCAAACGGGCCATGGAGGGAGGAGAAAAGATACAAGAATCATAAGTTGAGATAATGGTTAAATTAAGGGAAGAGGAGTTACAGGAAATAAAGGTAAAATTTCATGATTTGTTTTCAAATGATGCCACCAAAGCCCTGCACGAAAGCCAGCCTTTGAGGTATGGTAGCATTGTTGCTACATACACTGCATCATCAACAAAATTCTTGCTTTTCTACTATGATGGTCCAGTAGAAGAAATTGCAAAGCTTCCTTTGTAAGCCACAGTGCCAGGATATTGGCTTGATTGTAACAAAGGTTACACATACAGATTAATCAGAGTGGTTGAGTCTATCATGGCAAGAAACATAGTCAGATTGAAAGAAAGAACAATAATTTCCACAACTTGTACATTGCATGAAAGTACAAATGTAATTACAGTAGACAAGGACTTTATTTCAAATGTGAAGAAGGACTGAAGTTGGTGAAGTAAATTTGCTTGTATATATATTGTATACAGTCAATTTTAGTAAAGTGATGCCAGACTGTTATCACAAGGAAGCAGACACGTGTGTTGGTATTGAATTCCACCATGCATTGGAAAACGGTAGCCAGAAATGCCTCATTCGAATTGTGGATGCAGATTTGGTTAGGATTTGGATTGGTGTATTCTTCGAACTTCTTGATGAACACACACATATGGAATTGATCGTTGCCCTTGGTATGGGAAAAAACTTCAAGCATTACAGTATCAAGAAGCTTTGCCGCAAACTAGAGAGGCCAAAATGCGAAGCTTTGCCCTTCTTCCATGCATTTTCAGGATGCGATACACAATCAGAGATCTAGAATGAAAAGAAAATGGTAGTGTGGCAACCGTGGAAGCCTTTCACTCCCGTTACTCAAGCCTTTTTGCATGTGGTAAACTGGTCATTTAGTTTAATCCAAGCTGACTCTCAAACATTCAGGTTACTGGAGAAATTCTCCTGCATTCTGCTCTTACTAGAAACTGCATGGCTCAATGTGAACGAGTTCAAACAGGATCTGCTTTCATAGAAGGTACCTTCAATTAAAAGAAGTCTTTAACCAACTCAGGTTGATATCTTTTAGAATTGACATTAATCAACGAAAATGATGCATAGTCACAGAGGAATGAAAGAAATATCCGGCTTTCATGATGTGCTACCATAAAAACAAACTGAATGTCATAGGTTCAGGAACCAGGAGGCTAGGGGGGTTGGTTACTTTGGGCTTTGGGTATGTGTTCCAAAAGATGTAATGCTAAACATAAAAGTACCGTTTCATTTCAGGATGTGCCCCTTTTTGTATGAGAAAAGGCAGTTTACAGAATATGATACACATCAGCTGTAAATACAGCAAGTTAGTATAAATACAGCTTATGCAAAGTTTGTTGTAGAAAAAAGCCGATATCCAGTTAATTAGACTCAATTGCAATATGTTACTTCAGACCAGTTTCATCTATGTGATCGTTTCTCAATCGTTGTTGTTCCGAAATGAAGGACTCTTTTTTCAGTTTCATCAGTCTCTAATTACTCCGTACAAATCTGGTCATCAAACTGTTGTGGAACTTGACAAACACCATCCCACACCATCAAACTATCAGTCACGTTTTCTCATAAATTTCTTGATATGATACACATCTTATCTTTATTTCGACGAGACAACATGGCAACTTTTTTTATCATGGCTACCAGAGGCAAGCAAAGCATGGAAAGAATTGCTCAAATGTGGTTGTAGGGCCCCTTCCTATTTGCTTGCAAAGATATAATTTCAACTTGCAAGGCTGTCATGTGCAGGTCTATGCCGATGTAATGCAACATGTTAAAAAAGTTCAGATTACTATACCGACAAGACTCGAGGTTTATTTTTTTACTGTAGAAAATGATGCTGCGGACAATTTTCATTTGATGCCTTAGCTTGAGCATGTTTTAATGTTTGGAAGAGTTATTACGTTCTAAATTTGAGACGAGGTTTGTGTTACGCTGGTTACGCTTCAAATTTAGTGACTCAAGTTATGTGTTGACCCCCGGTTTTAAGAAATGTTAAATGTATTTGGTTAAGGACTGAAAAAGGTTCACAGATAGTTCATTTACAAGGATTAATGATTAATCTAAACTCTCTCAACTGGTGAAATCAGACTTAAAATACCCCAAAAAGGATTTCTGGAAATTTGCTTGTGACGTCATAAGACTATTGTCTGTAGGTTACCCCCCGGAATCAATAGAAAGCGGCCCCCCTTCTGGAAATATTCTCCATACCCCTAGGTATCACCTTGGAAAGTTTGGTGATTTGTTCCACCCTGTCACGATTTTCACCCTAAGCGACTGGACTAGTTGGAAGAAGATGTCAGACACTAGCTCCTCATTGTGGGTTTCTTGCTTTTGCGGGTCAAGGATTGCAATACTTTATTGACCATTTCATTATGGAAATTCAGTGTGAACTTGTTTGTACCATCACTTACAACAGCGTTTACATACCATTGCCTTTTGCAGTAAATTTTTGTTTTAAACGAGATCATATAGACTATTTTATTGGCTTTCACGTGATGTATGCATTGATATGCTTTCCAGCTCCAAATTTTCTAAAAACTACCGGGTGTCTCAGAAAAAAGTACCCCCTTTTGACTGGAAATAGGAACCAAGACGTAAAATATCATTGCTCCCCGACTTCACAGCTAAATATATCAATGTTCAACTTAGATGCACGTACCTTGCATTTAGAAATCGTCCACCAAACACCGGAGATACAGGTTCGCAAAGTCAAAATTTACAGTGCACCCAAAACCAGAGGTTTTGAAAAAGGGCCTAGTCATGATTTGAATTGTGGACATTTTGCAAAGTACCTGTAGACTTTAAGTTTCTGTGTTTTGCTTTTGAAAAGAATAAAAGATGCATGGACATGGCGCTGATTAAACAAATATAGTAAAAATGTGTTAAGAATGATAAAGTTGTGCCACATCTCCAAAATAAGCTTGCATGTGCTCCTTTTCCTCTTCTTTAATACAAAACACTTGGGATCGAATGCAATGCAAGGACCGTTTCCTCCAAAGAAAAGTCACTTCAAGAACAATTGAAGTAATTCAAGGTATAGATCTTTTAAAAAAAAATTCAAGGTCAAAGTCGAAAATTCGTTTGCAAAATGCCTGTTTGTTGTCAAATTATGGCTAGGCAATTCTCAAAACCTCTGGTTTTAGGTGCACTTCAAATTTTGACCTTGCGAACTCATATCTCCGGTGTTTGGTGGTCGATTTCAAAATAAAAGGTATGTGCATTTAAGTTGAAGACCAACAAATGTAGCCATGAATTCAAAAAGTTCCGAAATATTATCGTTTTATTGCCTTGTTGAGTCACAAGGGGGTACTTTTTTTTGAGACACCCGGTATGTTATAGCAGGGTTGGTAAATTTTTTACACCAAAATTTACATGGCAACGTTTTGAGTTTTAGAATTTTTGCATAAAATTTCCCTAAATATCCCATTCACCCTAAACCCTATTCTACAAGACTGCAAAGAGACCAGTATGCTGAAAGTGTTAAAAAAGAGTACTTACCATGAAATACTTTGTATTTGTGCCTTCTTTGGCAGCAGACAACAGCCATTAAAATAAGCGTGATAACAATTACGATGGTTAATTCATACATGGGGGATTGTGGATTTATGAATGAGAGTGATTGGTCTGCCTCTTTCTTTATCTGCAAGGCAAAGTAGATGGTTTCAATTGTCAACAGTATACCAAAAATGAATCCTCCTGTTGGGACATTCTACAGTAAAACCCCGCAAACAAGAACACACTTTCCTAAAAAACAGACTGACTAGGTTCTTATGAATGTGGTACTTATGATATTTTCAGGGTGTGGTTCTTATTGCAAGGACAGTTACAGCTATGATGCATAGAAAACTAAACAGTATGTATACAATATACAGTGTGGCGCGATTGAATTTCAAATGTTGGAGGATATGGAATTTTTTTGTTGACAAACCAATTTCAGTCACACAGTTTCATGAAACAATTTCCCTATCCCTTGGTATTGTTTCATGTGCCCAGTTATCAAAATTTTAGAAAATTTTTTGGAGTTTGTATACACTGATATGGTAAAATATTTCAAAAATACTTGGGTCCCATGTTCACAAAATTACTTTTGGTAATTTTTCGACAAATGGAAAAGTGTGACCAAATATATTCACAAAATTAGATGCTCTTGTCATCCATGATCTAGCTAAATAAAAGCATCACACAAACAAAATGTTTACGTCTATTGCATGTCACTGTCAAAAGAGTAACAAGATATGAGTTTTTTTTAATGTCTAATGTCAGAAATATCAATTTTCAGTTCTTCTTAAAAGAACATTGAAAGAAGTCAGTCTGTTTTTGGTTCTTATCTTTAGGTGTCTTTTTTCACAAAATCAGTCTGCAGGTTCTTATCTATCTATGTTCTTGTTTGCGGGGTTTTGTATTTCAAGTGTAACCACTTCAAAAATATTAACCTCTTCGATTTTGCTCAAATTTTGTACAAAGTTTTCTGATGCAAAGATAGATCTTTTGTGAAAATTTCAGCTTCCTAGCTTAAACGGTTTCAGAATTATGACCGGTCAAACTTTTGAAATTTGTCGCGACCGGACGTTACTCGCGCCACACCTAAAATTGATATCTTCCTTCATACTCAATCTATAAAGTTGGGACTGGTGTCAAATGAAAGCTCTTGCCAAGCTAAAACTGAATTTTCAGTGAAATTATTGCTAGCCTCTAAGGTTCAAGGACTGAGATACAATGTTGGTTTTCAATGGTTGACCACGCCCAAATGGCAACGCCAATTTTCATGAAATTTTTTTTTCAAGAAGGCAAATTCATATTAAAGCACCTCATCAAATTTAAAGATGGGGTGGGCATGGGTTTTATCACAATCAGTCTCAGAATACCAATGAGTCTGTATTATCTTGAAAGATTAAAAGTTGGTATCAGGTCTTCATACAGTACATATACTTTATATGCATATAAGCTGCCGCAAGGTTCTTTGAATTTGATAAACAGTGTCATGTTCACAGTAGTTCCAAAGGATTTCTATTTCAGAAGATTATTCCATCTGTAATCTGTTATGTAACGACATGCTTGCTGCTTGTGATTCCTCTTTTGATAATGTGTAAGTGCGACCTGTAACAGTAACCGGATCAAGATGCACAAGTATGTCTGACGCATCAACAACAAGCTCTTCAGGAGGCTCTGGATACACAAATGATGGGTTTGGGCCATGAGGATGCAGGAAGCTGATTGTCACTTCATTGGTTCCTGGTCGAATACTGGAAACATATGCCACCCACCACTCACTGTCATAAATTACAGCAACATAGCCAGTAATCTTACTGAGCTCAATGTGACCATGGCCTGCTTTGACTATTTGAACCTCCCTCGTTAATTCACTCTCACTGTATTCTGAGACAAGAAGAGAGTATTTTGAAATTGGTTTGAAACAATGTCATTTTTGTGTTCCAGCAATCGTTTTAGCAGACTGAAATCTTTCACAAAGAATTTCTTCTTCTGAATACCAGTCGGCAGCAGTAAGAAATGTTGCATTGATGCCTTTAAGATGGGAATCAAAAAACTGAAATAGCTTCAGGGCTGACAAAATTTGATCATGGTAAGGTCGCTGAAGACTTGCTTTGGTTGCTTCTCTTTTGATAGTGCCTCAAATGCCATCAGAGGGCCCCTTGCCATGACTTGTTGCAAAGAAATGCCATTCAGCTGGCACTCCAAAATCATGTTCATGCATGCACAGGTTACAAAAATTCTTAACGTTTTTGTATTGGCCTGCACAGCCATCAGAAAAGTAGATTATTGCTTTCAACACCTGAAATTTTTCTGAAAGATGTCTCATCAGTTCTCTCTGAAAAAGGTTGACTGCAACAGTGCCGTGAGTATGACAATCTGATATCAGTACAAAGTTGCCATGCTTGACTTGTCCATCCTCTTTGAAATAGTAAACAAAAGGGTGCAATGTTGCCATACTGTTATTCCAGTGGAAAGACTGTGCCTCATCTTGGACAACAAATGAAAAATTTTCAGAAAAGTCACCTATCACAAGAAATTCACCTTCAACTAGACCTTCCTTTCTTTTGCACAGATACTGGGATTGCTGTTTTGCAATAAAATCATGTCGTTTAAGTCTTTCAAGTTTCTCAAGAAAACCTTCCACAAAATCTTCTATTGGCTCTACCATAGTCTCTAGTTTTGAGCGATCGGTAGATGTTTTTGGTTATGGGAAATGATGTTTTCTTTCAACAATGGCCTGTGATGTTGTTGCATGAGGCTTAACATGATCTTTATACAACCCAAAAATAGCCTTACAGAAAGACTACTGATGTAATAATCTTCTATAACAGAAGCCCTATCAAATTTACATGAACATGCCACGTTTTTACAAAAAATACAACAATGCCATTGTAGGATATGCTTATGAACTATAAGATCTAATAAGGACTCATGGGTGTTCTGAGACTGATTGTGATAGAACCCATGCCCACTCCATCTTTAAATTTTATGAGGAGCTTTAGTATGACTGTACCTTCTAGAAAATTTTGTTTAATTAAAATTGGACTTGCCATTTGGGCGTGGTCAGCCATTGAAAACTAACATTGTATCTCAGCCCTGGAGCCTTAGAGGCTAGCACCAATTTTTCTACAAATACAGTTTTAGCTTGGCAAGAGCTTTTATTTGACACCAATCCTATCTTTATAGGTTGAATATGAAGGAAGATATCAATTTTAGGTGTGACGCAAGTAACGGCCGGTGACGCCAAATTTCCAAAGTTTGACCGGTCATAATTCCAAAACCGTTTGACCAATCCAAAAAAATTTGAAATCCAGAAATAGATCAGTTCTCTGAACAAAATACCAGATTTCAAACAAAATCCATGACATAAATTTTAGGTTTGAATTTTTTTTTGTTACACTTGACATAGAATGTCCCTGTTGCAGAAAATATTGCAAAGACGCAATGGGGGTTGCATAACTTGTAGTAAAATTTTCTATGAGGGCTAGCTCAAGAATTCTCCTTTCGCTAGCATTGTTTAAAAGTTAGGTACTGTAACAGATCATAGATAAAATGTCATGGTGAAATTAGAATTTTTTATAAGGTGTTTGTGTGATTTTTGTGAGATAAGATACACAAAGTGTATGATATCATAGACAATGAGCTGAAGACAAGCGGTGTGGCAATTTTTACTAGGGTGCACTGTGTTCCAATCACAAATATCAACCACATCTACAGGGATTTGGTTAAAGACTGCAATGCATCTTGGTAACCTTGTTGGGGATACGAATCATTAAAGTTCAAAGCAACAGTCATCCCCAAAAAAGGAAACCTGTGATCATGCGCAGAAAGCATGTTTGGTTTTGTTAAAAGAATGTGGGTGGATAATCCGGCCACAATCCAAACAAGAATTAGCAAAGAGACAAAGAGATTCTCGCGCATTGTAATATGTTTCCCAGCTGTTGATCTGCTTTGAACTTTACAAGCATAACAAAAGGCTCAGACAAAAGGGGCAGCTCTCGGTATCCTCAACAAAACTAGCTTACTTATTTCTGCAATGATTTGCTTTCCATTTTAATTTTGCACAGTTGCCAAAGTGAATTGGCATTATCAATTATATGGAAAAAACCACCATTATACTTATGGCAATGTTTTATTTGTGTGTGTAAAATGCTAGTTAGTTCATTATCCATCATATGGAGTTTTCACCAAAAAAAAATTATTAGAGCAAACTATTTTTGGAGAAATCATACTGATAGTAACAAAATATAAGCAGTATGCTTTTAGCTATTGATAAAATGTGGGTATATAAACGATTTTTGATAATATAAATAGCAGCAATGTCTAGCTGTTACCTTGAAACCAGCAGTTATAACTGTCAAGGCCTGCAATATTCGTAGTTCTTCAACATGTGCATAGTGCTTCAAATTGCTTGCAGCGTTGGTCATGTCTCTTGACAAGATGAAGCCAAACGAGACTGGGTGTTTTATAAGGTCAATTGCGTATATTTCTGGGTGTGCGAAGAGGTCAGGTTGAGCAGCTGCCGAAGCAACATCAACCAATGCTGATCATACTTGTCTTCTTTTTTAATGCATCATGTGAATACAAGGAATCAATTAGCGCCGTGCTATAGTTAAACTCCAAGTTCGTAAATTTGTCAATAAGTTAAAAGAACATACCATATGTACTTGACAACATATTTCGCTGATTAATCAATAAATTGTAAATTTTTTCTCTGCCCAGTTCTCTTTTCCATCAGTTTCAAAATTGACGATCGATTGATTTCTTCCGTTGCAGTTGTAGTATTTCGGTGAGGTCAGGTTGCGCAGAATGTCCGTGAATAGACCTTTGACATGCCCAGAAGAGTTTTTATACACATAGGGAGCATTCAGATAGTAATTTGTGAAGATGATATGAGGATATGGGCATGTTTCTGTAAAAGGAAAAATATATTAATGTATTGTTATTTGCCTGTGTGTTCTAAATGGGCAGTGAATTCTCTGAAATCAATAAGAATAGACGATTACGGAAAAGATGGCGGACCTCATTTCACGCAATAAATGATAGGAATATTCCCCCTAGCAACCTATGACTTCCAAAGCTTATGAACACAGCATCAAATCTTGACAACAGTTTAACAGCAGCTCTTGGATGTCACAAAAGGTACTCCTGTTTAATTCTGTCCCAAAGTGAAGTACTGTCATCCTTGATGTTGGCTTCCAGCGCGAGTTTCCAACCGTCTGAAATCCTGATATGGTAAAGTGCGAGTTGCTAGTTGCAGTTGCGAATTGTATCTATTTTGCGAGTTGCAAGTTGAACAAAAGTTGCGACTTGGAAACTCAAAAGTGCGTGTTGGAAATTCAAAAGTGCGAGTTGAAACTAAAATTGCGAGTTGCCTGTTTTCTATTGAAGTAATGTATTTTGCCAAATTAACGATTGTTTGAAATTGAATTTAGGACTGTTTTATGTATTGAGCTTGTTTAGGCCGTTGTAATTTTCTTGATAAGAAGTCAAAATAAGAAGTTATAGGCCTATTACAAGAAATGTATTAAACCTTTAGTTTCCTTTCCACATCGTATCAATGTAGCAGCCTATCAACAAAATATAAGAACTTTAGTTTCCTTTCCTATCAACGTAGCAGCGTATCAACAAAATATAAGACCATTAGTTTCCTTTCCACAGCGTATCAACGTAGCAGTGTATCAAGAAAATATAAGACATTTAGTTTCCTTTCCACAGCGTATCAACGTAGCAGCATATCAACAAAATATAAGACCTTCCATTTCCCTTCCACAGTGTATCAACGTAGCAGCGCATCAACAAAATATAAGACCTTTTAGTTTCCTTTACACAGCGTATCAACATAGCAGCGTATCAACAAAATATAAGACGTTTAGTTTCCTTTCCATGGCGTATCAACGTAGCAGCGTATCAACAAAATAGAAGAACTCAAAACTTAACTTGAATAAATCAGCCTCTTACCTTGCAATTTGTTCGTTCTTGAAATGACTCTTTGTTACTTAACCCTATTCTTTACGTATAATATGAAAACTTAATAAAAATATAAGCATCACGCAAACACAATCACATTGGGTCATGTGTATCAAAGAACTAGCAAGGGGCGGCTTCCAAAATAGGATAGGGTATTCTAGAATTACTCCAAATCTTTCAATCGCCAGAGCGCCACTCATCATGTCTATGCATGCACTGTTGGTATACAGAAAATTCCAAATGATGCCTGGCTCATTGGCCTGGCTCATTGTCATCGTCTTCAAGATATTCTACTTTAATGCGATGTGGCAGCCGCTCACTTGGCGGAATATCTTCCTATCCTGTTGAAAATCTCAATAAGGCTCGCAATCTTGGCCCACCATGGAACCTCTCTTTTTGCATTTATTTACTTCTTCGTAACTTAAATGACATGTTCCTTTGAACGGAATGGCTTCAAAGAAACTTTAGCTATTTAGCTTTAATTCTGCTGTAGGACTTTTCTGAAATCTTCAATATTTTCAGAACTATGGAGTTGTTTACCGACAGAGACAACTAATAAAATAAAGTTAGTTACATGAATAAGAACACCAAGATGTGATCGTTTTCTGGCTATCCTTCGTGCTGTTGGATCTGACTTTATTTTAAATTGTTTTCGTTTGTTACTGTAATAATTATTCAAGGATTCATTGAATCCTTGCGGGTCAGGTACATCAATTCCTCAAGGTTTCAATTCGTTGGCAGTTATTGATGCAAGCTCTTTCTTTCCATTGTTAGCTTTGACCATTCAACTTGTCCTACCTCCTCACATAACCCATCACAAATTTCAAAGGCAACTTTGAGCACTTTCTGTGAAGAAAAAGTGAAAATTACATTCATGACTGAATTTTTCAGAAGTGCAGACAAAATGCTTCAACGGGATCCCACCTACCCAACTCACAGATCTCGGCTGACTGGGCTGGCCCGCTGCTAATATAAACACAACTTTATTTAACAAAGGATGTCTTTGTTCACTCAGATCTCACCTAGGCGAGCCAGTTTGGTCAGGTGGGCTGGCCCGCCTTATATAAACAGGCCCTTAGTCTCTCTGTTCTCTTTAGTTCCTTCCACTTCTTCTTCCCCGCCTGCTGTAGCTTCCTCTGCCTCGGGTACTGTTTCCTGCAGATGTGAAGTGTCAAGTATAAGTTTGCAAGCTCCCCTAAGATGTAGGGTAGGTGGGTGGGAATTAAATCTTAAGATTTTATAATCATGAAATCCAAATTTCTTTTTAGGCTTTCAGCCCTTAACTCATAGACTCCCGTTGGTGCCATCCGGCGCGCTTTGTGGTGAGGTGTTGTATACCCATTGATTCCACCCGGCACATGATCTTTCACCCTCTCGTATCCCCACTGTGTCCATGCGGAGCATCGCTCTTGATTGGTTAATTTCTAAAAATCCGTAGGTCTGATTGGTCTATTCAACGATTGATTTTTTAGGGTTTTACCAATCAATGGCCCTGGCCCTATGGCCCTATGGCCCAATGGCACTATGGCCCTATGGCACTGTGGTCTTGTATCTTTTATCACGAATACCTTGAGTATGAGTTCGACAGTCTATTCGACTAGAATTCGTATAAATATTGCTTCAAATGATCCCCAAATTAATGCACAATCACCAGCTGTAACTTTCATTGCTTTGTTGCTGTAGGAAACACGACAAAAGGCCCAGCAGTTGTCAAAACCATGCTTCTTATCTCGCTTCTGTTGCGAGATAAAGAAGAGGAAGGGGTTTGGCAAATCTTTACATTTTAGCATTCCCATAGTACCTTGGTCAGTCCATCCCCAACACAAACCTGGTCCAATGGACCAGTGGAGAGGTAATATAGCTGTAAAAACGAGGTGTTTCAAGTCGCAAGTCGTCTGTGATCTCGGTTTTAAATCACGAGGGGGGGGGTTGTTCTTGCCCAAATTTTGGGTAAGGGTTTGAATTAAACCGTTCTCCAACGCCGGATGCCTCATAACTCATAACGCTGTAGACTGATTGCATGTTCGTAGTTATTGCTATTGATAGCCTGGTTGACGCAAAAATTATACTTTTGTTTTTGTTGCCATTGCTGTTGCTGTTCCCATGACAGAGTCTAATAACGCGTCTAATTTTTATTTCTATTTTACATTGCCAGTCTAATTTCGTGAGTCTTATAACGCTGTTCGTAGTTGTGAATTGATTGTTATGATTTACAGAAGTAAAAATTTGAACCATTGATTTCTGCCTTCGGTTTCAATTTGAATTTTTTCTATAGTGCTGTGCTGTGCTGTCCTTTCAAATTCGATGATTTCAAAGGGGAATCCCCCACATCACTTCGGGGAATTCTCGCTCACTGAACGAGAACTTTGTGCATCAATTTGGGGATCATTTGAAGCAATATTTATACGAAGTCGAATTATACGAAGTCGAATACACTGTCGAACTCATATTCAAGGTATTCGTAATAAAAGATACAAGACCAAAGTGCCATAGGTCCATAGGGCCATAGTGCCATAGGGCCAGGGATTGGTAAAACCCGATTTTTTAGCTTATTGTCTTGTCTTTACAATGGTGTGTGTTGTTTGGGGGGTTGGCAATGGCAATTTTTGAGTTATGATCGTTCAAAACAAGGTGGCTCCAGATTTTGCGTGAAAGTTTCAGCGATGGAAAATTACGAAGATCTTTTTGCGGAGAATAGCAGAGATAACGAAAGTTTTTATGGATTTCCAGATGAGGAGTTACGTGGAGATATCGAAGAAAGTAGGATCGAAGACGACATATCTATTGGTGAAATATCAGATGCGGAGGAAGACGAGAAATATCGCGAGTATTCAGACGATGATGAAGAACGGCCTAGGCCAACGGCTGTTGGGGAGTGGACTGAAATTTTGGAGGGCGTTTTCATTCCACCATTTACAGAAGAAACCGGGCCCACCGTCGAATTCGGCAATGATAAGAAAGAACTTGACTTTTTCCATGAACTTTTCTCAAAAGAACTGTATGAAAAATTAGCTGAAGAGACCAACAGGTATGCCCAGCAACTCCAGGAACAGCGTGGTGTTGACAATTCGTGGAAGCCAACAAATGCCAATGAAATCCAAACGTTTATTGGGATGCGTGTTTATATGTCTGTTGTTGATCTCCCAGAATTAAGGATGTATTGGTGTAAAGATAAATTCTTTGGGAATTTTGGAATTGCCGATGTGATGCCAAGATTGAGATTTGAGAAACTTTCTCAGTATTTCCACGCCAATGACAGAACAGCGTACAACAGAGGAGACCCAAATCGCGACAAGTTACATCTGATTAGGCCCATCATGGATGTCGTTCTCTCAAACTGCCTGGAGAAGTACAATCCTCACAGAGATGTTGCCTAGTTGCCTAGCAACAGGTCACGTGACTAATTGGAATCTAATTACTTAATTAGATGCACAATAGGTTGGAGATATCATGTACCAAGCTACAACTTCATAACTCTATTGGTTTTGGATATAATCAGGGGGCATACCCCTACGTGAGGGGTGCATGCGAAGACCCCACGTGCAATAGGGTTGAAGATTGTGGTGTAACCTTGAAGAGACTCTGGCCACACTCTGATAACTCAGAATCTGACAGTTCCTAGAAACTTTCAGATCAAATTTTTGGTTTCCCATAAAGTTTTGACGTAGCAAAATCTGTAGAATTGTATATATTTATATTTATATCAAGATTAGGCCCTGGTCTATGCCATAGATGAAAAGTATGAAGATAATCTACCCAATAAATTGCCGAGGACTCGTTAGACCTGATTATTTAAGTTCATAAGGTACTGACAATTTTCTTTTTGGTTCCCTACTTGATCTTCGCCTTGCTGTAAATCTCGTGGCCTAAGCCTAACAGTTATTGGCAACGCTGCAACTATCTGTTCTGGTTCGTTCGGGGGCTGGTTTTCAACGTCAGTTCTCGGCCTTTCACTCTCTCTTCCAAATATGAACATTTGTTGTTCTTCTGCATTCGTTTCGCCTTGAATATCTGGAAGAATAAATCTTCTCGCCATGTTGTCTGCTGTTGTCTGGTCTTCGAGTCAGGATCACGCGCGAAATATTTGCCGCGCTGTGGCGCAAGCCTATTGTTAATATTGACCAATCACGTAGGGGACAGTGTGCCTTTAAAGGAGACTTTTTTGTGTAATATATTCTTATTTCGTAGTTAGTAGAGAGGACCCAGGGGAAGATTAGTTGTTAGGCTAACCTGGTTTATCCTCTTTAGATAAAGTTTATCTGTCTATCTATCCATCGATCTATCTATCTATTTATCTATCTATGTATCTATCTATCTATCTATCTATATATCTATCTATCTATCTATCTATCTATCTATCTATCTATCTATCTATCTATCTATCTATCTATCTATCTATCTATCTATCTAATACAAGAGCCTGGACCTTTTACCTGCAAGTTTCATACAACTTGTGCGAAGGAGGATAATGAATTCAGTTCCATTCAAAACAACTAAACTGATAAAGTCATATTCGCCTGTTTATCTCGTCAATGCGAGATCTTGCGCGTTAGATTCAAAACGATAATTCTCAGGCCGGAGCAATGCTGTATTTACCCGCTAGTCAGCCATTTCGAGGCACTACCTACTGCTTGGTTGGGCTTTCCGGCTGGCCTTCCATCAACTTCATACCTTCTCCTGCTGTTGAACTCCCCCTCCTTCTTTTGCATCTTGTTGTTGTCAACCTGCTTTATGATTCATTGACAAACAAACATAAAATATAAACCCTGGCTGGCAGTTCCTTTTGAACAACTTTGCTGATGAATGTTTTGTACTTTGGACTTCCAGCTACGAGCCTCAATAAGATGCTGATAATCTGGCTATTCTCACAGGACCAAATGCTCTGGAATTTAAATATTTAAGGGCCTGTTTACATGGGAGTTTTCAGCCCAGGCTGAAACTTCAGCCCTGCTACCCGAGGTGAAAATATTTTGCCATTACATGGAGAGTTTTGGACTTGTCCAAGTCTCACTTTTTTTCATCAGTGGATTAAGCCACAAAAATGCAAAAGGTAAAGGGCACTGCGGGGGGATGGAGAAAAAAGGCGGAGGAGAAGGACTGATGACTGATGAAAAAAGTGAGACTTGGACAAGTCCAGGAGAGTTTCAGCCTGGGCTGAAAATCTGTTTAATGCGAAAAATAGACAAAAGCGCATGCGTCATTGATTTTTCAGCCTGAGCTGAAAAAATATTGGCCATTACATGGGAGCGCGTCATGTAAAACAATGGGGATTAACATGCCAATTAAGGGATTAACGTTTCATCTCAGCTAGCACAAGGTGAGATGAAATTTCAGCCTGGGGCGAAACATTTTCCATGTAATGGCAAATTGATATTTACAAGCTTTTGACCTTAGAGGAGGGCTGACGTTTCACCTCGGGTAAACAAAATAACTTCACATAACCTATCTTTTATCCAAGGAGGAGACAATACCTTATGAGAAAGTTTGTAATGCAGGGAGGACAAACTCGATACAGGAAGAAACAGGGGAGCAATCTAACTTTCTTTGCAAATTGCATTCTAAATGGAACGATAAATGCAGCATCAGAAGAGGAAAAGGATGAGCATGAAGGGTATTGGATAATTGAATGCTCCAAAAAAGATTAATTTACACCAAATCAAATGATCTCAAGGTAACTTTAAATAAACTTTCATCATGAGTTCGATCTGAGTCCTTAAAAACAACTTAACATAATGCTCAGCATGTATTTTTAAGAAACCGCTTACAAGAAACTCAGACCCTCAGATCGCCAAGAAATTGAAAAACTCTTGCATGTTCCTCTTTCTTCTCACTTATTTCCTGTGTATCAAATTAC
Organism: Aurelia coerulea; assembly: GCA_039566865.1. Taxonomy (NCBI): domain Eukaryota; kingdom Metazoa; phylum Cnidaria; class Scyphozoa; order Semaeostomeae; family Ulmaridae; genus Aurelia; species Aurelia coerulea. Next base: position 11,192,445 of record CM076951.1, on the reverse strand, counting down.
TCGAAAAATACTTTGGGGGTAATGTAATGTAAACCATTAGAAAGGCTTTAACCCTAAAAGTGCCCCCCTCCGTAACTTCGCTAATATTGCAGATATGAGGATGAAACGTAGTACAATGGTGTATAGGAACAAAATTTACACAATAGGCTACTTTTTAAATTCTTCATTACATCCATGACGTCACAATGACGTCATAATTGAGGAAAATTGCACTTTTTGCTTACTATTAACAATATTGGCAATATTTAAGTTCTTAGTTGATAATTTCTTTCATACTACTACTAGAATGTATCCCAAAGCATCACTGAATACAAATTGGCAATGAAATGTCAATTTAAGCTTGTTATTTATATCATATATTCATCATTTATTTGCATCAGTTTGTTATTGCTTCATTTAAACCCCTAATTACTGATGAAAATTCTCTAAAATGCCTTAAAATTGTTCATAACAATCAATAGAACCAATTTTGACCATTTAAAGTTATCTAATACATTTGTTATTATATATATGGCGTCATAAACTTTGATGACGTCATGAACGTTAAATTTGCTGACGTCATAAAAAATGGATAAAACTATACATCATCTGAAAGCTGTCATCAAGAGATATCCAATGGTGGCATTCTCGATGTTCTACGACCATCCGTGTCAAAACTGGACTCGCTTCTTTAATTGTCTGGCTGACCACGTGTTGAAAAGAGGTTGGTCACGTGATCAGTATCTACCATTTTGAAAAAAAAATACAAATTTTAATTAGTCCATGAAATTTTAGGAAAAGTCGCAAAGTTTCAGCTCTTTATCTTTTGAACTGAAGACACTACATCAAGTAAACTTTGCTGCGGGCACTTTGTGCCCCCCCCCCGGTAGTGATAGGGTTAATGCATGTTGTGCTGGAATGTTTTGGAGGGCACAGATCTGATGATTTTAAGAAAATATGTACCTTGCAAGAACTATGGTACTGGAAATAAGTGAAAGCAAAGTAAAAGTATGTCAGGGATTTCCTTTGTAAAAACAAATAGTTTCTTAACATATATTTTCAAAAGAAAAGTCACTTCAAGAACAATTGAAGTAATGTCAGGTGTAAATCTTTTCAAAAATAAAAAAGTAAAGGTCAGAGTTGAAAATTTGTTTGCAAAATACCGGTTTTGTGTCAAATTATGGCTAGGCCTTTCTCACAACCTCTGGTTTCAGGTGCACCAAAAATGTTGAGCTTGTGAACTCATATCTCAGGTGTTTGATGGTCGATTTTAAAATGCAAGCTATGTACATTTAAGTTGGATACCAACAAATGTAGCCATGAATTAAAAAAGTATCGACATGTTGTTGTTTTGTTGCTTTGTTCAGTCAAAAGGGGGTACTTTTTTGAGACATCCGGTATATATACTGTATATGCATGTACATAATGTATGTACATAATATATATTTGATTAAGTGATAACAGATTGGTTGTGAAATTGAACGATCAGAATATATCTCATCCCTGTTCAAAATCCGACCAGCCAAGTATCTGCTGACACTAAAAGAAACATTGGTCAAGGAGCAGGGTCAAGGAGGGAGAAAGCTATCAGTCTTTGCTAGAAATGTGGAAGTAAGCAGAAAAGGGATTGCTTGTGTTAATCATTTGCATTTTTGGCACTATCATTGTAACACAACCACAGAGGCAATAATTTTTTAGAGAAGCTGATAAACATCCAATTATGTCTGATGCCCATGTTTTGAAAACTGCTGTAGATGATAGATAAAGCATTTAGGGTGGTAAATTATTGTAAGGCAGTACTTCCATTTTTCTTTGCAGCTTTGTTAGTGCGATCGAGAGTGGTTAATAGCCTGTGGCTGAGATTTCCTGATTTTGACTCAGCAGAAGATCACTTCAATATTGATCATGGAGATGGTTGTGATCAGATTACATCAGCATAGTATTGTGTCACAGATATGTTCAAATCATTATGCTATTGATCGTAAGAAAACTTTGGACAATTTGTTTTCAATGGCTGCTGCAAAAGATTATGGTTTGCAAGAGAATTTGTCTTCCTATACCGCTGATTGTTTGCAAGCAATGAAACGCCTTCATGATGAGGGACGCCCCAATTCTGTTTATCGGTTTGCTTATGCTCTGTGCGGGAAGGTCGATGAGAGACCAGTTCTAGCCCTAGAAGTGATGCCCTTTGGAATGCTAGAGTATGTGATTGGATTTTACTGGAGTACCAATACAATGCAGGTAATATATACAACAACTTGTATACCAGCAATCACTCGCACAATCTCATACATTTTGTATATTCTAAGAATTTTATACGGAGTCTCCAGGATAGAAAGGGGTTCTTCGGTAAAACGGGTATTACAAGTCGTCAGAAAATTGTAGATAGATCATAAACTATTGACTTCACACTCAGAACATCCGCAATGATGACTATGAGTAAATTATGTGAATGAGTCAATGGTGTGGATTGGTTTCCCTGTATAAGAATTCTTGAGAATTCTTAGGCGTTTTTCAAAGAATTCTTGTTTACTTTACAATCTTTCCTATGGCTCAATAATTATTATCATAATTTTGAGAACAATTCTTGCATATTGTTAAGAGGCCTTAAGCATTTTTGAAAGTCCTTGTCATTTTTACAGTATGTGTGCAAAGCCTCACTTGGCATTAATTTTGTTTGAAAGGTTTACTGGTCTTAAATTTTGACAAAATCTTTAGAATATGCTCGTTCAGGAACTGTTGACAATTTTCTCAAAATATAGATTGTTCAAATGATTATCAGAAACGTCTACCGGGTGACCCAGAAAAAAGTGACCCAACGCAATCTGTTACAGAAAATTAACTAAGTGGCCGATTGAGATGCTTCAAACGTTGTTCTGTCGCTAAAAGACTAGCCTATGCCATGAGTATTTTTCGCATTTTATTGGCACGGTAAATTTCCAAAATTAAGGATTTCGAGGAAAAGAGCGTGCCTGAAATCCTCAAAAAAGTCGTCAAAAACAGGGCATCGATTTACAGCCATTTCAAATCTTCAAAACAATGAGGAGCGTGTTTCATTTCAAACTGGGAATAGGTAACACAGTCGGAAGTCTTCAGAGCAAGTTTATAGTCCCTAGGTACTTGAAAATATTCTCAGGCAGAAAGAAACACGCTCCTCGTTGTTTCGAAGATCTGAAATGGCTTCAAATCGATCCCTTGTTTTTGACGACTTTTTGAGAATTTCAAGCCTGCCCTTTTCCTCAAAATCCTTAATTCGGAAACCTTCCCGTGCCCAAAAAAATTGCAAAAAATACTCATAATGTAGGCTGGTCTTTTAGCGACAAAACGACGTTTGAAATATTTCAATCTGCCACTTACATTTTTCTCTATAACAGATTGCGTTGGGTCACTTTTTTCTGGTTCACCCGGTATGTCTGAAAGGATATTGTTTTAACATTTTTTTGACAACCTTAACTCTGAAACTTTCTCAGGATGTGTACTATATAGATTTGCGGTTACTGCAGATATTTTGTGATTTACGGTAGTATCTTTCTTGTATTTTGTAGATCAGAGAGACAAATGATTACCGACTTTGGATAGAAACAATGGAAAATGAGTTTGGAGGTCCATTTATAAAACTTTTCAGAGATCCAATGTGGAGTGGTTGCAGTGTCGATGAAATGAAGAATCCAGAACGATCAGATGATTGATAATAATAATAATAATACAGATATTTTCAGAAGAAGGCCTCAAGCCACTCGAGAGTGTTTTTCACGAGGGTCCTCTACTTAACTAACTGTAGTAATTCACTTTAAAAATTATATTGACATTAAATCTAAATAGAATACTGTAGTTCTTTCATAAAAGAAGGTATAAAATCAGTTCGCCAATTTACTGCAAAAATATCCAAAAATAAATCTGTAAACGCAAACTTACAGTACAGTACCTGTGCAAAATTTATTGGTTGAACATTTACTATTTGGATTGTTTGCACAATAAATCACGAAACCTTCAAATATCACATCACAGACAGCGACAGCAACAAAGTACATGTGGTTTTACACCCAAATTAGCAACATTTGCTGACGTCACCTGTAAAAACAACGCTGAAAGAATTATCCTTAGAGGCAGTTAAGAGATTTAAATCTAATCATGGCATTGCTTTGATACCTGGAAAGAAGGTTTGTGCCCGTTGTTTAGGTGATCTTGAGAAATCTTGTGGTGAAGAGAAGGATGGAGAAAATGACTCTGGGGACAATTTTGTGGACAGAAACTCAGGTGACGATATCTTATGTAAGGACAGCCTCAGAGATCAAGCAAATGACACTGCGTAGCGTTGGCTGTTCCCCTTTAAAGCAAGTGCGACTTGACCGCGTCCGTACGTACGGAAAAAGAAAAATAGTCGAGGCAACTCAGAACCTCGCTGCTTCAGTTTCTGCTGCACTGGAAGATCCATCTTTGGGTAACACCGATTCTTATGGTGAAAGCAACTGTTCTGGTTGTACATCCTTAATGAACGATCTGAAAACTAAGATAGCGTGTGAGTCAGACAGAAGGCATAAGCTTCAAATGCTCACGTTGATACCTGACAGCTGGCCCCATGCATATTCTGCGCAATTTTTCCAGGTATCGGAATGTATGATCAGGCAAGCCCGGGACCTAAAGGCGAACGGAGGAGTCCTGACAATACCAGCAAAGCCCACGAGGAAAGGTATTAGCGAGGAACTGCGTCTTAAAGTGGTAGCTTTTTATGAGGATGATGAGATCAGCAGAATGTGTCCCGGAAAAAAGGACTATGTAAGTGTCAGAAATGAAAATGGGCAAAAGATTTATCAACGTTGTTAAAGGTGAAGTTGTGTGATTTTTAATTAACTTGATTAGTTTGACTGGAATGTTATAGGAGTCGGCAGCCTTGGATTCATCTAGAGATCGTAACTGATCAAGTACTTCAGTATCTAGTACGGGAGATAACATGAAGCTATTTGCAGCAGGATCTTTTAAGTAATCACTATATACTTTTTTTCGAATTTCCAAGTTTATCTACAAGCTTTTGAGCTACACTTGTGAAATATTCATTAAATTTATCTGCAACTGGTTTTTGATCGTTGACCAGGACTCAGTTGTTTTTGATACTGATCTCACTGGATGCAGTCTTGTTTGATTTGTTTAAGAGCTCATTTATGCCTTTCCAGATCTTTTTAGAATTGTTCTTGAAAGTTTCAAAGTAAGATTTGTAATGATTTTTCTTACTTCTTCTAATTAAATGGTTTAACATGTCTCTGTAAAATTTATATTGCTGATACCAGTATGGGTCTTTTGATTTTAAGAATTTTTTGTAGAATTTATTCTTTATCGAGATCGATTTCAGGATGCCGTTAGTGATCCATGGTTTCTTCCGTTGTTTCTTTGAAAGAGGCTTGAGTGGCGCATGTTTTTGAATAGCGTCTACGATATTGTTTTGAAAGTGTTCGTATCTTGAATCCAGACTCTTTACTAAGAGGCCGTTAGGATCAAAGTCAATCATGCTTACGTCATTTATGAAACTAGAGTCGTCAAAGTTTTTATAATCTCTTTTTAAAATTTTCGATTTTTGGTTCTTACTTATTTGTTTATTTATTAGAACGAAGTTAGGCATATGATCAGTAACCTTAGCGATTAGGTTGCCACTTACACCATCAATGTCCAACGAATTCACAAAGATATTATCTATTAATGCGGGTTTATGGTTATCAGTATATCTGGTAGGCTGTAAGATAACAGGTTGGTAAAAGTTTGAAAACATGAGGTTTACGAAATTTTCTGCCACTTTGATCTTATCGGTTCGCAGTAGGTCAAGGTTGAAATCACCAGACATTGTCACGTGCTTGTTTTCTTTTGAAAGCTTTTTCAATACAGGGTCCAAGTATTCTAGGAAGTTTGAAGAGTTTCTTCGAGGGTGGTTGTAAACGACACCTAACACTGTATTTTCAATTTCTATCCAAAAGGCATCAAATTCACAGTTTTCATCTTTGAAAGCTTTATTAAGGTCCTCACGTACATCAAATTTAATGTTATCATTTATGAAGAAACCGCATCCACCACATTTGCTGCTGCCTGTTATTCCTTTATAATCATGATATCCTGAAAGAGGTAAAGCTTTAAATTTGTCATTGTTCGATTTGGTGTGCCATGTTTCAGACAGAGCTATTACGTCAAATTTGAAGTCAAGGCTGGCTAAGAGAGTTTCGAGATTTTCTTTGTTGCAGGGCAAGGATTGTATATTTGTATGAATCACACTAAATGTAGGTTTTGTCTGCAACTGAAGATTTTTGGTTAATTTATGGAATGCATGAGTAGAATAGTAGTCGAAATTTGAATGAAATTTGGCATGAGTATCAATGTCGTTTTCGAATAGATAGTCATCAAGGAGGATAAGCTGTGCTTCCCACAATGCAACGCACTTTACTTCGAGATGGAATCGGAGGACAGAAGCAATGGCGGCGAAGCCGAGGAAGCCATCGATACGTTTTGTACTCGCAACACATTGACGTAAACGGGAACGAGTAGTTGTAAGTATTTTTAAGGTTTAATCTTATATACGTATTGAGTGATTAACTTTGTTTTGTCTGCTATTATCAATGAATACATGAAAATGTAACTTAATGGACACGGGCCTAAGGTCATCCAATCCTTGAAAATGGGCAACAGTTTTTGGCTCCGTTTGGCTTAACGAACGGGGACTTAAGGTTGTCCTCTCGTTTCAAGTAAGATTAATACTCAATGATGCTACATTCTCTTAAGTCCCCTTAAGTCCCCACGATAAAGTAATTTTTTTGAACCTTGAAATTTGGCATTTTTGGTGGTCTTTTGTTCGTGATTATGCCTGTTTGACTGATTTGAAGGAAACTGCAGCAACATAATGCTGCTTGAAAAGCTGTCTTTTATCGCTGGCCTTGTGATGTAAGATCTAGGACAGTTCTAAACAGTTTTTGTCAGAAGTTACACACTTTTATTAAATCTATTATCAACATCAAACTCTGAAAAATTATTTGCAGGAAGAGGAAGATACTGCTGGTGCCAAGTTTCACATCAACTCCAAGTGATTCAATGGAGCAAAATAAGATGGTAAAGATCATTGGTATACCACTCGCCCAACAGTCCAAAACAAAGAAACGAACAGCCCTCCAGTTCCAGAAGATAACTATGCTATGTAGAACTTGTAAATTACGGTACTTTAAATTGCAAGGGGGATTGGCAAAGCCAGACAATGATATTAAAGTGGTATCAAGTAAAAATCTTCAAGCTGGGATGGGGGTTAATAGGTGCACACAGACATTTTATTGCCTTTTTGATTAGGAGGCATTTACCCCTCATGCCTCCCCTAGCCCTACCACTGATACATCATCTTGAGGCAAATTATACTTTCAAAAGAACTGACATCATTGTGAGTAGGGTCTATATCTACAATATAGTTAGCAAATATTTCCTTTGCTCTTTGCATAAAAAAACACAGGAGATAGAGGAATTGATAATTGATAATTGGAAGTCACCCATGTTCAAAGATACCAATTGTATTGTGTAGCAGCACATACAATTTGACTGGCAGCACACTTGCACATTTGACTTGTTAGCAAATGCTCATATTACAAGAATGTTCCACTGCTAAAACCTGCAGCCTGAACTTTCTTGACTGATTTTTGCTTTATGGGTATTCAAGAAATCAATGTGAATCTATTCAACTGTTGTCCACTAAAGAAAGAGGCAGTAGTATGCGTGATCATTCGCAAGTAAAATGTTACACTTCAATTGCCAAAGAGCCTACAGTTTTTTGACAAATATTGTCATATTACTTTCTCTGCCCTTGATTATAAATATGCTTTAGTTTATGATCTTTCATGAATAAATATTGTGAGTATACAGTAGTTATCTAACCTGAAAATTGTTTATTCAAAATTGATATACTGATGATCTTCTTTCTCATTGTTGATCAAAATTCTAATGATTCTTATTTTTCAAAATTTTGCACAGGTTGCTAATGCAGCACTTCATAGAAGAACTCAGTTCCCAATTTCAAACTCGTATAATATAAGTCAGTCTTGCAAAGCTAGCTTTTCCACAGTGTCAGGCAAAAAAATGTCAGGCACAGGCCATAGTAAAAAATTCTTAAATTTTTGCCTCATTCAGATTTTATGTGTTGGATATGTGCAACTTGGTTCCTTTTGAAATCCCTGTTGTAAATAAGGCAAAATTGTAGGAGTTTGATTAATTGTAGAGATTTTGTTTGATTTGAACTGATACCTTGTGAGAAACACACAGGCAAACAAATGTAGCTTAAGTTTAATTCACTTGATTTTATTATATCAGTCCTTTGATATTCAAGATGAAAATAGGCTGGGCTGAAAGAAATTGACTTGACAGATTCTTTTCTTTTGGGTCATGATTCAGAGATTTTTTCTCTCACTCAGTCCCACAGTGGTCCCGAAGAGATCCTACTTATGCGAGTTTGATTGTAAGTGAACTGAAAGTTTTAGAGGTACACAGAGAGTTTGCATAACATCCCAACTACCAATAACAGCCATTTTTGTTTCTTCTGCCAAGGTTAACCTGCAAGGAAATGACATAGCTTTTGAGTTACGGGCAAAAACAGTCTGCAAGCTTTCATTAGCCTTACTGAAACACAAACCATTCACAACCAGTTTAAACTGACCTTCTTAGACAGATTTTTACGTGATCTGGATTGGTGCTAAAATGACATTATAAGCTAAAGGTGGGACTCTCATCATCATTTGCCAAAGGCTAGTGGCCCAAATTATGCATGCACTTTAGTTCCACTGTAAATCAAGAGCAAAGTTGGCATTTGGCAAAGATCTTCATCATATATAATCATATGCAACAACAAAAATGAGTCAAAAATGTTTGACATAGAATAGTTTGCTCAGGTAAATTTTCAGTCTTCTTGATTTTGATGGGCCTAAAATAGAAAGGGGTAGGCTAAGGTTCCAGTAAAATCGAAGCAAATTCCATAGCCTGGGTTATAACTCTATAAAACGATCATCTTACTTGATACTAACAGCTCGAAGGCACCTCGATTGAAGATGAAGGAAGCTGGCACAGTTCATTTACATCATTGTCAAGCAACAACAAATCTTCTCTGACCCTGGTCATCTTTTTCGTAAATAACATGTCAGCAAAAGCAAGATTGAAGCTGACATCTAATATCATTGACGTAAAAATGTTATCAATTGCGATGGACTAGGCATAAATACAGCTATACAGCTATGATCTGAACACATTGCTCCATCCATGATTGCCATGCAGAACTTTCCCATCTCTCTTTAAATTTGCTTAGGCCCATTCACGAAATGGTGCGAGCTTTCCAAGATATTTCGTCCAGCCTGGGTCAATTGTTTTTGCTCAAGAAAACATTAAACGAGCGCACTAGCCAAAACCCGAGCGTCAAACTTTGTCCAGACTATTATTAAAGTGAACATTTCACCAGTAGATGTTCACATGAAACGAACAGATGCTAGCCCGACGCTCTCTAATCGCAAATGATTGGAGAACTGCGTGCGCTTCGGTTTGTATAGTTGAATGATCGCTGTTGCATTGTGGGAAGGACAGCTTATCCTCCTTGGATAGTCATCTTCCTTTAAATCTAGCTTACAAAGGTTTAGTCTACCGAGGAGACGATAGTCCGATGATTCTGTATTAGTCACTTGACACCGACATGAAAAATTTGAATTGAAAGTTAATTCTATTAACTGATTCTGGTCAAGATCGAAGAACGGAAATTTGTGCTGCCAGCAAGCTAAGCAACACCATTCATTGAGAATCTTAGGGGCCCTTTACATGAGCAAACTCAGACCGGCACGAGTTTCAGATCGGCATGAGTTTCATTTCGGTGTCTGGTCAAGGCCCTTAGAGTGTTTACATTCGAAGGGGCGAAATGAAACTCGTGCCGGTCTGGGTTCGTTTCGGTCTTTCAGACCGATCTGAAAACTCAGGTCGACCTGAAATTCTCATGTAAACAGAAATTTTTTCAGATCGGGGCGAAATGAATAATTGCGGAAGTGATAACTGCACTATTGGGAGCCATTTTCATTGTTTGGTCGTCCATTTGTTTTTCTCCAGACGCAGGAAACTATAACTAAGAAACTAAACATAAAAAACTAAGGCCTCCTGTTTTATTTTCAGGTTCTGAAGCAGCATTTGAACCATCAAACCAAAATAGATTTGTAATGCAGTACCCTTGATTATCAACTCTAATAACATCCTGTGTTGTTGATAACTTAGCGCAACAATGAAAATAGGCCTAAATCCAAAACATGAGAAAAGAAACCATTGTCACAGTTGCCTCAATTGCATTCAACGCATGTGCAATGTGACGCTAGTATAATTTCAGACCGGTCTGAAACTCCATGTAAACGCAACGCAAAAAAGCAGACATGGCCAAATTTCAAACCGATCTGAAACTCGTGCCGGTCTGAGTTTGCTCATGTAAAGGGGCCCTTAGAAGTATCCGCAAATTGACAATATTGAAGCCGGGAACATCTTCTGTGTATCAAGGAATTACAATCACCACAGGGTATTTACTTTTTAACGTCACATACCATCATATGGCAAACACTGCATTTCCGATTCACGCCAGTTGCCAGCGACGTGAGTCTATCGTGTAAATCTATGCTTTCCTTTGTTTGAGTAATGATGGTATTCCTAAATTGATTGTCACTTAGTGATTGAAGTGAGTGAAGGGTAGGGCTTCCCTAAGGCAAGTACAACATAACCAGCTACAGATGGGATTTTCTACGAAAAATTGAAACTTTATTTCATTGAGATTGGAACATTCAAAATGATACCACGAATTGCACATATCAAAACAAATAGCATCTCGGTCATCAGGAACAAATTTTGAGCATTTTTTACAGCTTAGATTTTCAGTACCTTGTTGTTCACCCATACGTGCCATGATTTAAACACATTTGAAGTAGAAAATTAGAATTGTTAATTATTTGCAAAAAGTGCGAGACTATTTGATATACATAAAAGAATGAGTGCTTACCAACGGGATACGGTATGAAGGAACAAAATACGTTCAAGAAGTCTTTTAAGTCCTTTATATAATCTTCTTTGCAATGTCCTCAAAGTCGGATATCTTGGCAGGCGCAGTGTTTTCGTTCTTTTTGGCATATACAGTTCCATTTTTTGTCCAGTAAAACTCCCATTTCATCTCATCGGCTTTCAATCGAACCAAGCGAAATAGATTTTTGTTGCGTGGGGTTAGGGATTCGTTGATGAAGACTTTGTTTTGTTTTTATTCTCTTCAGCTGGGAAGCCAAGGCGCTCGACCGTTTTATGTTTCAGATTCTTTCGATTTCTCATGACATTTTCTTTCGTCTTTCGGTTAAGGAACTTTGTTATAATATATGGATCTCCTTTGGATGTTTTAACTCGATGGCGAGCAACGACATCACTCTTTTCGACGGTAACTCCGATTTCTTTGCAGATATGTATCACAATTTCCTCTGTATTTTTGTCATCGGTTGGCGGTACTCCATTTATCTCTATGCATTCAGGACGGCTGTACTGTTGGAGGTTGTTTAGCTCACTTCCTTGTTTCTTAAAATCTTTTTTCAATTCTATGATTTCTTTGGTGAGATCGGCATTTACTTGTTCAAGCTTCATTTGGTCCTTGATAACGGATTCTGTCATTTGTTTCTGAGACTCATATTGGTTGTTAATGAACTCGGCTGACTTTTCGTGGCTGTCGATTCTTTCTTCTAGGTCTTTGAGTTTTCCAAGAACCACTGAATTAACGTTGTCAATTTTGCTTGTAAGCTCGTCCAGCCGTTTGTTCAGGTTGAGATCTTGTTTCTTGAGCATAGCTACCAAATCTTTCATTCCCATTTCGTCTCCCATGTTGTCTTTTGTAGTGTTTTACCATGTGAAAAGCGTAGATTGAACCATTGGTTGAAGGAATTAAAACTTAAAATTGTAAGAATGAAAGAAAGAAAGTTAACTGCATTAATAAGATGGCATAAGTGCCCTACATTCTGATTGTCGATCTTTGGATTTGAGGAGCTCCAAAAACCACGTCCGCACGCCACGATGACATGCGAGCGAGAATCAAGCGAGCGAGACCCATCAATTCCTGCAATCCATCGAGTTAGGCAAACATCAAGAAGATGCTTATGATCTTTATCTGGCAAAAGGGACTCAATTTCTTCTTTAAGGACAGCAAACCGTTTAGGGTGCGCATTGAAAATTTGACTCACAACACGAACTTGTCCCATCATATTGCGAACTAACTGTAATTTGCACGAAGATGCAACACAAATATTTAACACATGAGACTTACAGTGAACGTACAATGCTTTTGGATGTTACCGATGAATTATTGTTGAAGCACCATTACATTTCCCTGCCATGTTTCCAGCCCCATCATAGCCTTGACCTCGACAATGATTGATGTCAAGGTCAAGGTTTTTGATTACTTGTCAAATTTTAGCTGCAATTGCTTGCCCAGACAGTCCCTTGACACAGACAAACGCCAAGGAATGACTCCCGAATGAGGGAATTCTGGTCATCAAATCTGAGGACAAGTGCCATTTGCTTTTGGTTGCTGACATCTGCAGCTTCGTCAGCAAGGGCAGAAAAGAATTTTGCCATTTTGATTTCATAAATAAGAGACTTTTTGATCATATCTCCACCGATACCAATGATTGCATTTTGGGTTGTTTTTGAGCGGTATGTGGCAGACTTAGGCGCATTTGAAATATGCTCTTCGAATATTGTGTTATTTCCGCACTTTACATGGATTGCTTGAAAACTCCCCAGATTGTTCTTCGGATCGTCATAATGTTGCGAGTCATTGCGATGTCCCTTCAAGGGTATATTCTGTCTTCCACACAGAAGGATAGTTTCAGCAATAGGAACTAGGTTCCTTCTATTTGATTCTACAATTTTTGAAATCATTCCATCATACTGGACATTTATTGAGGTTGCTTTATTCTCCATGCAGGCTCAGAACTGTGTTGCCCTTAACAATCCTGTTATGTGAACTGGAGATTTTGTTGCGTGATTATTGAATCGCTTTACTGCTGTACTACATTGATTAAACGGCAGTCTGTAAAGGTATGTCAGCTTTGACGCATTGTGACTGCTTTCTCCCCCAAACAAGACGCAATTGATGCAAAAGGTGCCGTCAAGTACAGCGGAATAGGACAACCAGTTAAAGTTTGTAAACCACTTGAACTGGAATTTTCTGCGAGATGAGTTGTTGGAAAAGAGATCAGGTTGTACTTTTGACTGTGTGAAAGAGACTGGGCGCTCTGGTAGTAGGTGCCCATGTCAAATTCATGAGCTGTTGAGGGCAAGGTAGCATTTGCCGAAGCACTTTCGGGAAATTCACTTTCAACTGCCGCAGCACTTGAATCAATGATCTGAAATGATTGACAGGAAGAAGAAATTGCATATTTGGCCGTTTCTGTGGGTTTAGGATTGGTGATTGTTGGTGACACCTTATCCACATCAGTGAGATCAACGTTATTTGGTTTCCTTTTTACCATGGTATCTAAAATTGACATTTGTTTCCTTTTCTGTGATGAATGAAGCTGCTCAGTATCAGGGTTATTTGGCAACAATGGTCTACCTATTGAGAGGAAACCTGGTGGTGATATGGGAACAGCCTTCTGCTTCCCTATGTTTGAAACAGTGGTCGAGGAAGCAAATGATCGGCTGACAGCGAGACCCCCTACTTTGCTAACCTTGGTTGATGTCTTACTTGTGGTGGGATTCATCACCTCATCACAAACTACCTTAGAAGGCAACAGAGGCAAATAATGATTCTCATCTTCTGAAAAATTTCCTGATATCAAGTAGTTGATAGGTGTCCCCCCGCATCAAAAGATATGAATCACTTGAGAATCTAGGTCGAGATCAAGTCTTGGCAGTATCAAACTGTTGAGGAGCACCTCATTGGCACTAAAATGGTCTGCATCTGCAATTTGGAAGTAAGATTCGATTGGCTGCTGGAGGACACTTGACAAGGCCAGCATGCAAACAAAAGAACCATGCTTATAGTTCTCTGCATTACATAATGCTTCTGCATGTATCGCAGCAATTGGGTTGTCACTGGTGTAAGACTCAAGGGCTTCAACTGACAATCCATACTTAAGCACATTTGGATGGCCTGATTTAGTTCCAACATTCTCAAACAATGTATGACAAGCATAGTAATATGCATTTAGATAAAACTCAACACTAGTGAGACCCCTTAAACAAATCGACATTGACTCATCACCAACAACTGCCCGTGAACATGCATTATAAAGAGAATTTCCATCTTGACAGATTCTGAAAAAAGCATTTATCTAAGGTTATTGAGGGTATCTCGTCAGACATGTGTAAGAACATGTATCTTTTTTAATATTAGTGACAGCTAAAGTCTGAAACTGTACAAAGCTTGACATTTTTATGTAAGAAGAACATTGGCTCTAGGAACATGCAGTTTGCCTCTAGATAAATTGCTCATTCACAGTATTACCCCGAGACCAAGAAACTCATTTTGTAAAAACCAGGCTGTTTGGTTTCTTGTAGATATTATATAAATGTTATATAAAACCAAATGTTGGACAATGAACATGGTTCCATCTGGCAGGCTTCAGTTTCTTTTAAGTTTCTTTTAAGTTTCTTAGTGGCTGGGCAATACTAGTCTGTGCGCAGACTTTGGTTTGCTGTGGAGGAGAGGAAGAAAGTAGTAGCAGGTAGTTCCTTTCTACAAGTAGTTACTTTCTTCCTGTCCTCCACAGCAAACTAAAGTATACGAAACTGAAACTGAAAACTCTTAGACCAAAGACCCACCCATTTTTGGGAAAATTGTTAAGTTTTGGTCCTATCCTTAGGGTTTTCACAGCCCTTTTACATTTAGCAACCCATATCTAGCGAATTGGTACGAAAGACAGTTTCATATGGTCAATTTCTCCAGTATTTTGAACAATGGTGTCCCCCCCTCATCGTCGCTATGTGTCCGCTACTCATCACGATTTACAGATTCTTACAAAAAATTTACAACAGTCATATTTTCAAAATTTATTAAATCACAGGTTAATCGTTTGGTATGGAATGCCCTTCAGCGTCTACGCACTCGCTGCATCGATTAACCATCCCATGAAATGCATCCCTCAGCATCTGAGCTGGAAGATTCTCTGAAGCTGCTATGATTGCAGCACAAAGATCCTGAAGGTTTTGACTTTTGAGGCTGCAAGTTTTGAGGGACATTCCAAATGGCATGTTTCAGGTATCCCCATAAGAAAAAGTCACAAACAGTGAGATCGGGAGAGTGAGGGGGCCAAGGCCAGTCACCCTGTTTACTCATGAGTCTACCCTGGCCTCTCAGGTACTGTATAGCTCTGTTGCTCGTATGAGCTGGTGCTCCATCTTCTTGCCACCACATCATATCTCAATTGATATTTTGTTCTCGGAAATCCCTTTGAATAACATGATAGCGAATAATCCTGATGTACTCTTGCTGATCTAAGTTTCCTTCTATGAAATGAGGCCCAAAGATGGCCCCTGTCCTGGTTACGCCCATCCATACAATCAGCTGACCGGCTCCTTTCTCAAAGTCGACATAATGATCCTCTGGATGACTTTCACCACAAACAGAATACTGAATCACGTTTTTGTATTAACTTCAGAATTAAGGCTGAATATTGCTTCATCAGAAACGATCAACGTATCAAGAAATTTTGGATCATCTGCTACTGTTTGAAGGAATCTGTTGCAAAATGCTAAACGTGAATCTGGATCATCTTCTCTAAGTTATTGACGCTTTATTAAAACGTATGGGTGGAAATGTAATTATTTTGCTATTCTGTTGAAGGTGCTTTTTGTCATATTAAGGCCATTGTGTCTTGATGATTTTTTACTATTCTCTGTGACTGACTCTTGAACTCTCTCTACATTTTCCAGGCTCCGCGCCGTACGGCGTCTGCCACTGATTCCCTTTATTCTATCCAAACAGGTGCCATGTTGGCAAAATTTGTTATAAGTTGGCTTGATTGTAGGATGTGTTGGGGGTGTAATGTCTGGCCATTGCCTTAAAGCATCGGAGGCATTGTTAACCCTATTTGTACTGGGCGATTTTCTAGGTATTTTGTACTGGGGGGGGGGCGTAAATGCCCCCCTCTTTTTCTCCAAAACTACAACAGATATAACAATAAGACTTACCCATAGTGTTCTTTAGACAATTGGCTATTCAAATATAACAATGACAATTAATAAGTCACGTGATTCGTTGCTAGGCAACCGAAAAACTGAGGAAAATTGGCAAATTTATAGCTTCTTAACCAGAAAAATTCTATTTAATCAACCACTTAACCGATTTTCTCCAAATTTGTTTCAAATAGTAGGAAACATGTTATAATTTAAAAATATATCCTTTTCAAAATTTTTTAGTTTCCATTTTTAGCACAATTAGCCTTAAATTAGCCTTTTGTTGCTTGCATTTACTTTCATCACAGGTTTTTGCCAGTCCTGTCCTTTTATCTGGTGAATATAGACTGAAAATGAATCAAATTAATAAGATGAAGCAAATTAGACAAAAAAATTTGTATTTTACATCTATTTATTAGAGAAATGACGTCATAAATGTGAATGACGTCATAAATATTAAATTTTGCGGACATAAGCAAATATGAAAAATTTATATATCAAATGAAAGTACTCATCAAATGCAATCAAATGGTGCATGTTTGAGATCGATCAGGCAAACAACACGAAAACTACGGACATTTTAAGCTTTTTTATTGTTGACTACTTTCCAAATATGGTATTACTGTGGTCACATGATCAGAGGTAGAACAATGACATGTTAAGAATTTAATTGCTTATGAAGTTTGAGTAAAAGTCACCAAAACTGGTGGTTATATATCTTGTCGTTTTAGTGTAACAAAGCAAAAACTGGTAGGGGGCAAAAACGCCCCCCCCCCCTCCCAGTACGAATAGGGTTAAAAAAGGACAGTTCCACTCGCCACTAGGGACAGCACACCTCCCAAAGCGAAAATATTGGAAAGAGGCTGATATGGATTCTCAGTCGAGGCTATGTTATCGAATATAAAATCAAACGATATGCAAACGAGAAAAGAAATCAATGATGACTGTGATTCATGATTGATTCCAGGTCAATGTTGTTGGTTTTGATCTCACATGGAGTTGGTAATGGCATCCAACTTGGATGAAGCTGCATGAAGTTGTGAAATCGGAAACAATCTGTTCTACAGTGGAGGTAGAGGTAAAAGAACATTTTCAAATTGTTAATAATATGCATCAGCTGAGCTATCTGACACGTCCTTTTGTTGTTTGGGGAGGGGGAACCCCCCCCCCCCCCGCCTAACTCTTGACTAGTACAGTACTAGATAGAGCAAAGATTTGATGTATAAAATTTAATTTGGAGCACAATTTCCATCCAAATATGAGAACTATGATAGATAACATCAAATATCACTACCCTGCAAAATATCTTTGCAAAATGTTGCAATGTTGCTACTATATTCCCAAAATTAATATTCTAGAATTGGCAATTTTAACAGAGTCAGTCCCAGAAAACTGTCTCCCTCCCCCTCATTTGTCAAAGTATCTTTATGAAACTTCATGTGTCGATGCGCAATAAGTAGCAGCAAAAAGTCATAAAGTTTCCGGGCCATAATTGTTCTCCTGGCAGAGTTACAACAAAAGGTCTACTAAAGGGGGGGGGGGGCAAATTTGCCCCCCAACAAAAATAGGGTTAAGCCTCCCTGTGCCATTCACTGCAAGGGCCACTCGCGGCGGCGTGCATTTATATTTTCGCAAATGCCATGTCCATAATCCAGGGGACTTGAGTACCCATGGGTACATAGTATATTTTGCTGACGGAATTTGCACTCCTTTCCGGGTATCGTTTCTGCCTATTACATTATGTTGCCTCTTTTAACATCGGATATCGAAAGACGGTATTTTTTCTTAGAGCTGGTTGTCAAAAGGGGTATTTTGTAAGAGTGAGTTCTCATTTAATTGCTTTTAATGTATTTTTACATCTTGGAGTATACAGATGCTTTTTGCCAAATTTTTCTTAGGCTATCATTTGGAGGGAAAAATTCTAGGGGCAGGAGTAAAAATCATTTCTTGGAGTATACATGCCCTTACAAATGAAAATCAAGTGGCTCCACATGGTTCCTAATCCCTCTGCTGGGAGCTTATTTGACTTTTTAGTCTACAGAGGGGTTGCTTAATTAATTAAATTGATTAAAAGAGAGGGGACTTTGACACTTGGCTTGGAAAGGAGAGGTTTTCTGGGGACAGCTGTGAGCCTCTAGGCTTAATAGGGTCTTAATTGAAAGTGGGCTAAGGGAGCTCTTATGACATTTAGGAAAACAGGTAAGATATTTTTCCCAATGTTAGATTCAAAAATGGCTACATATTATACTTTGTGAGAAGGAAATGAAGAAATGAGAACTTTTTGCAAAATTGCAGGATGAATCACACCTGTAATATTGATTGTTATCCTTGAAAATACGAACAAGATTAGCCTACAAAACTGTTAACAAAACTTGAACGATACACATGCGCAATACTTTTGAAATATAGCACCTTTCTCATTGCTCTTAAGGGGGTGTACCACTCGAAATTTGCAAATTTTGGGAGAAAAAACGATTTCATGTTTTTTATTCTATACGGCAGAGACATCATCCTAATTTAGTTTGCTCGTGACATTTCTTTCAAAAAAGTTCCTATTTTGTGGCAAGAAGGTTTTTGCAAGGGAGTAGTCAGCTTTGGCAAGTCTTTTCCTCGCACGATTCGCAGGATTACAGCGGGATTAGAGCAAAGTTTGGAGCATCGCCACGAAGGGTTCCAATGAATAATCCCCACATGTTTGGTATCGATCGAAAGCTATTTTCTCTCTTCCTTTACTCTCACATTCTGTTCTATTGTATCCCATAGCATTCTTCTGTCTTCCTTGCAATTCCATTGGTTGAGTAGACTATAAGAATTGTTTAGCAAATCCACCATATTTGTTTTGGACGATTCTCATTGGCTACTAAGAAAATTCAACCATTCTCATTGGCCAACACGCAGCAAGACAATGAAACCGTTCTCAGCTGATCTGAGGGGTAAATATTTCCTCAGTCGTTTGGAAGTTGCCGTGATTCATTTACTAGTTCCTAAATATTGAAATTTCAAGAAAACGAGAGCATAAATGGCTAAAATTAAGAAGCGATCGAAATCACCATTTGTTGGTCGTCGAAAAAACCAAAATATGGCGAGGAAGATGAAGCCAGTTGTCGAAGAACCTGTTGTTGTTGATGAAGAAGTAGGCCATCAAGCTGAACCAGAGAAGGAAAACAACGAGGAGCCCCATGTCTCCGCCAGTGCAAAGAAGATGAAGTTCTTTGGAATCGATTTGAACATTGAAGTTGAGAAAGTGAATGATCAAACCAATAACGAGAACAATGACTGCTACTTGATAGTTCAAAAGTCATCATTGATAGAACTGTTTGCGAAGACTGCAGGCCCAGATTGTGGTACCCAGGGAATGTGTTTCAAAATGGATGCAGGCAAATTTTCTGGATTTGCTTCCAAGGGTTCTCTGACCTGCACTGTTTGTCACCAAAAGTTAGCTGATGAGTACCTGTGTAAGCGATTGGGTAACTCTACATTAGCAAGATCCCCCTTTGAAATAAACATATTATCTAATTTAGCATTCAGAAGTATTGGCTGTGGATATTCAGCAATGGAAGATTGGTGTGCCAGTATGAACATACCACATTGCATGAATAAAAGTGCATACCAGAAAAACCACAGTAAGATAGAAGAAGCTAGCAAAGAAACATTCAATGAAATTAGCCAGGAATCAGTAAAGGCCATAGCCAGTGAATATGCCAAACTTGGCATTGAGCCTGATGAGAATGGGGTATTGGACATTGGTGTTTCCTATGATGGGTCTTGGCGAAAGCGGAGTCATTCCTCCCATAATGGGATGGCCTCGGTTATTGATATTATAACTGGGTTACCCATTGACTATGAAGTCCTTTCAAACTTCTGTCTAAAATGCAAAGTTGCTGAAAATGAAAACCCAGCTGATGCGTGGAAAGAAAAACATGCTGTAAATTGTCCAAACAAATTTCCAGGGGACCTCTAATGCCATGGAAGTAGAATGTGCGAAAAGACTCTGGGGAAGATCTATTGAACGCCACAAATTAAGGTACACAGCTATGCTGTCTGATGGAGACAGTAAATCGTTTGATGCTGTTTCCACTGCAGAGGTGTACGGAAAGGAAAATAAAATTGTAAAAGAGGATTGTATCAACCATGTGAGTAAGAGAATGGGAACCGCCTTGAAGAAACTAGTTGATTCATCTAAAGCACAAGGTTCAACTATCTCAGGGAAAGGAAAGTTGACCCAAGAAAAAATATTGAAAATACAAAATTATTATGGCAGGGCCATAAAGGATAATGCTCATGATATTGTATGGAGCGCCATACACGTCAAAAATACTTCTATAAAAAGAGATACTTGCTATCGAAAAAAGTTTATACTTATATACTTCTTGTTAAAAATAGTTTATACTTATATACTTCTTGTTAAAAATAGTTTATACTTATATACTTCTTGTTAAGAATAGTTTATACTTGTATACTTCTTGTAAAAAATATTTGGTACTTATATACTTCACACTGAAAAAGTAGTACATACTTGTATACTTGACACTGAAAAAAAGAGTATACTTGTTGGTACTCCCGTTGGGTAATCACCATACTTGTTAAAAGTTAGAATGAACTATACTTCTATGCAAAATATATTCTATACTTCATTACTTTCCTAAATTATATCATACTTACCTGCACCCCCCCCCCCCCCAAGGGACTACGCGAAGTATGAGCATTTTTTCTTCCCATGAAGTATGTCGATATTCTCAGGAAGTATCTCGATATTCTCATTTCACAAACCTGTCCATCAATCAACCACTTGACAGCCATCTGGAGTAAGGGAATCACCTCATGCACACGAGGCCTACTGCTCTTCGAGCACGTGCAGCACTTTGCAGCACATGTTGAGGACGGAAAGATGATGGGCTTCACATTTTTTTCATCAAACTTTTAGCTATCTGGTTGATCAGACATGCAGGTTGCATCAATGTTGACGAGATGTCAGTCTTTCTTCAAAATTATGATCTTGCAGAACTATTTACAAGTTTCGAAAGAAATAGAGACAGCTCAGACAGCAACACTATAGAGGCAATGCTGGATAGTGCAAGAGCAGTTCGTGAGGATCTAGAAGTAATACTTGCTGACGGAGTTGGTGTTAGTACTGAGAACAGGGCTGTTCACGAGGAGATCTATCGCATTGCATTAGAAATACTCAAAAATCTGCAACAGTTCACTGATGGCTTTGAAAGGCTACTTGATAATAATGTAAGAGATGATCACCCCGAGCAACAGCAACACTCCATATGCATTGGACGAGGAAGGCAAAGAATCTCGGTATCGCAAGAGCAAATATCAGGACTTTCACGACTTGGATTGACATGGCGAAGAATTGCTGAAATGCTTGCATTTAGTTTGTCGACCCTTTTGAGAAGGCAGAATGAATTGGAGCCAGGTGAACGGCAAGGAAGATATACCGATCTCTCTGATGAAGACATCGACATGAACATGCGAGAAATCGTTGGAATATCTCCAAATGCTGGCGAAAGAATGATAATGGGTGCGTTTAGAGCCAGAGGAATTTGTGTTCAACGATGGAGAATAAGAGAATTCATGGGACGCGTAGATCCAATAGGAAGGGAAATCAGGCGACTTCGAAGGCCTATCACGAGAAGAGTCTATCGTGTTCCATGTCCAAATGCTCTTTGGTAAGTGATATTGTGTCAGTTTATGGCCACCTGTGCGAAAAGTGCAGTTGAACTGTTTAATCCAGAAACACAGCAATATGATTATCTGTGTCTTCTTGACATAGATGAGCTGAAAACCGTTGTACCAGCAGAAGAAAATACTGAACACCAGAAAATAGGCGATGTATATTTGATGCTTTACATCAAAGAGAAATTTAAAGACCCTTTATTGACCAGCATCCTTTGCGGCCTTCGATTGCTGTTCCCCACAGCTTCGACCCGTTCGTTAGAGTTTCTGACATCCAGAAACTATCGTATTTGTAATCCATCTTAATCTTCAACTGAAATCGCGTAAATGGTCAACAACTTATATCAATAGTCTCTTTGGTTCATAAACAATGTATTTAAGCAGGTATTTTCGTACTGCATAATCGGAATTGTGGGAATTAGACGAAATAATTTGGGTCACAATGACTGAGAGAATGTTGAGAAAGTGGAGAGAAAATTATCTTATTTACGGGAAAGATTGCATCTGAGATCAAATATATTTCAATTGTTTCTTATGATCAAGCAATAAACTCATCAAATAAATGCATTCGAAACGCAAGGATTAAAACAGAAAAATGTAATGAACTGTACAGACCCCATTGGATTGGACTCCTTCTTGTGCAAGCAACAACGGAAAAATAGGCCAGAATGAGAACAGGTGGGTGAGAGTTTATCGATTCAATTTGGTCTTCTTCCTCTTAGGAAACATATCTGCAGTTATTTTTCCAATATCCACTTAGCCTTGTGCCGAGATCTGGAAGTAATCCTTCATCAGTACTGACTTGCCGCCATAATTTGTGCGCGATCGAATGAACACTAGATTTATTACATCATCGTATCCATCACTATTGACAAAATGGCAGCAGTCTCGTTATGACGAACGATAGCTTGGACTCGTTGTAATCAGTCTGTATGTAGCCACCTTAACTTTTGTAAACAATAATAAAGGCGTGCAAAGCGTGCCGGTCAGTAAAGGGTCTTGAATATTTCAAATATGGCCTGGCATGAAATAGCATACAACTCAAGGGACCTTCCATCATGTTTGAAAAATGAGTGTCTGCACTGAATGAGAAATGGGACATTTTTCCAACTCCTGGTGACACTGAAGGAGTACAAATACAAGTTGAAAAAAGCCTTAAGGAGCAAGCATCAAAACTAATGGGGGAAAGTCAAATAGAAATGGGGCAAAAATTTAAAGTAAACTTTCTGGAGATGGAACAAGAATTGGAAAGAGGTTGCAACTTCTAAATGTAACATATAAATACTAGGAGCAGACTGAGATAAAGGCAGTGTTGGGAATAAACTGAATCATCATGAACAACACACAATTACCCTACTAATAACATACAGAACCAATAGACTAAATACCAATTAAGCATACTATTATTACATCTATGACCATGTAATAATCCCCTAATATAACACATAGAATAAAACAAAATCAGTTTTGATGCCAGGCCATGAGAACTTAACTGTGACTAAACCTTGGGTGTAGTACTATTTATATGAATCATCTAGTACCCCAAATAAGACTACAAACAAACCAAAAGGGAGTGCTACGAATCCTTGTAAGGTACACAGAAATGGAGAACCTTCATTACACAGTGGGAGTGCCACATATCTATGTAGGTGCCAGGAAATCAAGGTATGAATAGGAACTGCCAAGTATCCCTATAGGCTCAGGCCCACCTCTCCTCAAGGAGACTGTTAATCCCCAACACTCAAAGTATTTAGACTTACATTGAGGCAAGCCACAATGACCATACCTTCACGAAAATAAAAATGGATATTCGAGTAATAAAGATACAGAGCTGGTTTTACCACGAATCCATTCGAGAGGCTTCACTCCACATTTGTTTTTCTGCATTTGGTTAAAATCTCGTCAGGGATCGGCATTACATCGAATTTCATTCCTTCAAAAATTGACCTATGTTCAAGAATTCTTCAGGAAAGCTACAAATAAAATATAGCTTTCAAAATTTCACATGTTACGTGGATTATGTCCAGGAATAACATGAAAATATTTGTTTGCGTGATTTTCAAAAATCCTAGACGAATTAAAGCTATTTGCTGCGAAGAAAGCTAATGGGCCTACCTTAACCCGCAGCAAAATCGCAGTAATCGGCATTAAATCACTCTTTTTCATAATAATAACCAGCGGATACATTAACGAATAACTTCACCATAAATCCAATTTCTTTCCACCATTTTATCATCGATAATTTCGATAGAATGTGACAAGACTTTACAGCCTCTGCAGCAAACCGTCCAACTACCGTCGATTCAAAGTTTTCTTGTTGCAAACACCAGGAAAGCTTGCATAAAACAAAAGGTTGCGCAAGGTATGGCACGCCATTCTCGTCAAAAGTAATCAGAATTTCTTGTGTGCTACCAGAATGTGTTTTTTTGCAATCAGAATTTTTTCTTGCTGTTATAATGCGTTGATTATAGTCAGAATTTGTTGAATATATGATGATTCAAATAATGATTCTCATCTTCTGAAAAATTTCCTGATATCAAGTAGTTGATAGGTGTCCCCCCGCATCAAAAGATATGAATCACTTGAGAATCTAGGTCGAGATCAAGTCTTGGCAGTATCAAACTGTTGAGGAGCACCTCATTGGCACTAAAATGGTCTGCATCTGCAATTTGGAAGTAAGATTCGATTGGCTGCTGGAGGACACTTGACAAGGCCAGCATGCAAACAAAAGAACCATGCTTATAGTTCTCTGCATTACATAATGCTTCTGCATGTATCGCAGCAATTGGGTTGTCACTGGTGTAAGACTCAAGGGCTTCAACTGACAATCCATACTTAAGCACATTTGGATGGCCTGATTTAGTTCCAACATTCTCAAACAATGTATGACAAGCATAGTAATATGCATTTAGATAAAACTCAACACTAGTGAGACCCCTTAAACAAATCGACATTGACTCATCACCAACAACTGCCCGTGAACATGCATTATAAAGAGAATTTCCATCTTGACAGATTCTGAAAAAAGCATTTATCTAAGGTTATTGAGGGTATCTCGTCAGACATGTGTAAGAACATGTATCTTTTTTAATATTAGTGACAGCTAAAGTCTGAAACTGTACAAAGCTTGACATTTTTATGTAAGAAGAACATTGGCTCTAGGAACATGCAGTTTGCCTCTAGATAAATTGCTCATTCACAGTATTACCCCGAGACCAAGAAACTCATTTTGTAAAAACCAGGCTGTTTGGTTTCTTGTAGATATTATATAAATGTTATATAAAACCAAATGTTGGACAATGAACATGGTTCCATCTGGCAGGCTTCAGTTTCTTTTAAGTTTCTTTTAAGTTTCTTAGTGGCTGGGCAATACTAGTCTGTGCGCAGACTTTGGTTTGCTGTGGAGGAGAGGAAGAAAGTAGTAGCAGGTAGTTCCTTTCTACAAGTAGTTACTTTCTTCCTGTCCTCCACAGCAAACTAAAGTATACGAAACTGAAACTGAAAACTCTTAGACCAAAGACCCACCCATTTTTGGGAAAATTGTTAAGTTTTGGTCCTATCCTTAGGGTTTTCACAGCCCTTTTACATTTAGCAACCCATATCTAGCGAATTGGTACGAAAGACAGTTTCATATGGTCAATTTCTCCAGTATTTTGAACAATGGTGTCCCCCCCTCATCGTCGCTATGTGTCCGCTACTCATCACGATTTACAGATTCTTACAAAAAATTTACAACAGTCATATTTTCAAAATTTATTAAATCACAGGTTAATCGTTTGGTATGGAATGCCCTTCAGCGTCTACGCACTCGCTGCATCGATTAACCATCCCATGAAATGCATCCCTCAGCATCTGAGCTGGAAGATTCTCTGAAGCTGCTATGATTGCAGCACAAAGATCCTGAAGGTTTTGACTTTTGAGGCTGCAAGTTTTGAGGGACATTCCAAATGGCATGTTTCAGGTATCCCCATAAGAAAAAGTCACAAACAGTGAGATCGGGAGAGTGAGGGGGCCAAGGCCAGTCACCCTGTTTACTCATGAGTCTACCCTGGCCTCTCAGGTACTGTATAGCTCTGTTGCTCGTATGAGCTGGTGCTCCATCTTCTTGCCACCACATCATATCTCAATTGATATTTTGTTCTCGGAAATCCCTTTGAATAACATGATAGCGAATAATCCTGATGTACTCTTGCTGATCTAAGTTTCCTTCTATGAAATGAGGCCCAAAGATGGCCCCTGTCCTGGTTACGCCCATCCATACAATCAGCTGACCGGCTCCTTTCTCAAAGTCGACATAATGATCCTCTGGATGACTTTCACCACAAACAGAATACTGAATCACGTTTTTGTATTAACTTCAGAATTAAGGCTGAATATTGCTTCATCAGAAACGATCAACGTATCAAGAAATTTTGGATCATCTGCTACTGTTTGAAGGAATCTGTTGCAAAATGCTAAACGTGAATCTGGATCATCTTATCTAAGTTATTGACGCTTTATTAAAACGTATGGGTGGAAATGTAATTATTTTGCTATTCTGTTGAAGGTGCTTTTTGTCATATTAAGGCCATTGTGTCTTGATGATTTTTTACTATTCTCTGTGACTGACTCTTGAACTCTCTCTACATTTTCCAGGCTCCGCGCCGTACGGCGTCTGCCACTGATTCCCTTTATTCTATCCAAACAGGTGCCATGTTGGCAAAATTTGTTATAAGTTGGCTTGATTGTAGGATGTGTTGGGGGTGTAATGTCTGGCCATTGCCTTAAAGCATCGGAGGCATTGTTAACCCTATTTGTACTGGGCGATTTTCTAGGTATTTTGTACTGGGGGGGGCGTAAATGCCCCCCTCTTTTTCTCCAAAACTACAACAGATATAACAATAAGACTTACCCATAGTGTTCTTTAGACAATTGGCTATTCAAATATAACAATGACAATTAATAAGTCACGTGATTCGTTGCTAGGCAACCGAAAAACTGAGGAAAATTGGCAAATTTATAGCTTCTTAACCAGAAAAATTCTATTTAATCAACCACTTAACCGATTTTCTCCAAATTTGTTTCAAATAGTAGGAAACATGTTATAATTTAAAAATATATCCTTTTCAAAATTTTTTAGTTTCCATTTTTAGCACAATTAGCCTTAAATTAGCCTTTTGTTGCTTGCATTTACTTTCATCACAGGTTTTTGCCAGTCCTGTCCTTTTATCTGGTGAATATAGACTGAAAATGAATCAAATTAATAAGATGAAGCAAATTAGACAAAAAAATTTGTATTTTACATCTATTTATTAGAGAAATGACGTCATAAATGTGAATGACCTCATAAATATTAAATTTTGCGGACATAAGCAAATATGAAAAATTTATATATCAAATGAAAGTACTCATCAAATGCAATCAAATGGTGCATGTTTGAGATCGATCAGGCAAACAACACGAAAACTACGGACATTTTAAGCTTTTTTATTGTTGACTACTTTCCAAATATGGTATTACTGTGGTCACATGATCAGAGGTAGAACAATGACATGTTAAGAATTTAATTGCTTATGAAGTTTGAGTAAAAGTCACCAAAACTGGTGGTTATATATCTTGTCGTTTTAGTGTAACAAAGCAAAAACTGGTAGGGGGGCAAAAACGCCCCCCCCCCCCCCTCCCAGTACGAATAGGGTTAAAAAAGGACAGTTCCACTCGCCACTAGGGACAGCACACCTCCCAAAGCGAAAATATTGGAAAGAGGCTGATATGGATTCTCAGTCGAGGCTATGTTATCGAATATAAAATCAAACGATATGCAAACGAGAAAAGAAATCAATGATGACTGTGATTCATGATTGATTCCAGGTCAATGTTGTTGGTTTTGATCTCACATGGAGTTGGTAATGGCATCCAACTTGGATGAAGCTGCATGAAGTTGTGAAATCGGAAACAATCTGTTCTACAGTGGAGGTAGAGGTAAAAGAACATTTTCAAATTGTTAATAATATGCATCAGCTGAGCTATCTGACACGTCCTTTTGTTGTTTGGGGAGGGGGAACCCCCCCCCCCCCCCGCCTAACTCTTGACTAGTACAGTACTAGATAGAGCAAAGATTTGATGTATAAAATTTAATTTGGAGCACAATTTCCATCCAAATATGAGAACTATGATAGATAACATCAAATATCACTACCCTGCAAAATATCTTTGCAAAATGTTGCAATGTTGCTACTATATTCCCAAAATTAATATTCTAGAATTGGCAATTTTAACAGAGTCAGTCCCAGAAAACTGTCTCCCTCCCCCTCATTTGTCAAAGTATCTTTATGAAACTTCATGTGTCGATGCGCAATAAGTAGCAGCAAAAAGTCATAAAGTTTCCGGGCCATAATTGTTCTCCTGGCAGAGTTACAACAAAAGGTCTACTAAAGGGGGGGGGGGGCAAATTTGCCCCCCAACAAAAATAGGGTTAAGCCTCCCTGTGCCATTCACTGCAAGGGCCACTCGCGGCGGCGTGCATTTATATTTTCGCAAATGCCATGTCCATAATCCAGGGGACTTGAGTACCCATGGGTACATAGTATATTTTGCTGACGGAATTTGCACTCCTTTCCGGGTATCGTTTCTGCCTATTACATTATGTTGCCTCTTTTAACATCGGATATCGAAAGACGGTATTTTTTCTTAGAGCTGGTTGTCAAAAGGGGTATTTTGTAAGAGTGAGTTCTCATTTAATTGCTTTTAATGTATTTTTACATCTTGGAGTATACAGATGCTTTTTGCCAAATTTTTCTTAGGCTATCATTTGGAGGGAAAAATTCTAGGGGCAGGAGTAAAAATCATTTCTTGGAGTATACATGCCCTTACAAATGAAAATCAAGTGGCTCCACATGGTTCCTAATCCCTCTGCTGGGAGCTTATTTGACTTTTTAGTCTACAGAGGGGTTGCTTAATTAATTAAATTGATTAAAAGAGAGGGGACTTTGACACTTGGCTTGGAAAGGAGAGGTTTTCTGGGGACAGCTGTGAGCCTCTAGGCTTAATAGGGTCTTAATTGAAAGTGGGCTAAGGGAGCTCTTATGACATTTAGGAAAACAGGTAAGATATTTTTCCCAATGTTAGATTCAAAAATGGCTACATATTATACTTTGTGAGAAGGAAATGAAGAAATGAGAACTTTTTGCAAAATTGCAGGATGAATCACACCTGTAATATTGATTGTTATCCTTGAAAATACGAACAAGATTAGCCTACAAAACTGTTAACAAAACTTGAACGATACACATGCGCAATACTTTTGAAATATAGCACCTTTCTCATTGCTCTTAAGGGGGTGTACCACTCGAAATTTGCAAATTTTGGGAGAAAAAACGATTTCATGTTTTTTATTCTATACGGCAGAGACATCATCCTAATTTAGTTTGCTCGTGACATTTCTTTCAAAAAAGTTCCTATTTTGTGGCAAGAAGGTTTTTGCAAGGGAGTAGTCAGCTTTGGCAAGTCTTTTCCTCGCACGATTCGCAGGATTACAGCGGGATTAGAGCAAAGTTTGGAGCATCGCCACGAAGGGTTCCAATGAATAATCCCCACATGTTTGGTATCGATCGAAAGCTATTTTCTCTCTTCCTTTACTCTCACATTCTGTTCTATTGTATCCCATAGCATTCTTCTGTCTTCCTTGCAATTCCATTGGTTGAGTAGACTATAAGAATTGTTTAGCAAATCCACCATATTTGTTTTGGACGATTCTCATTGGCTACTAAGAAAATTCAACCATTCTCATTGGCCAACACGCAGCAAGACAATGAAACCGTTCTCAGCTGATCTGAGGGGTAAATATTTCCTCAGTCGTTTGGAAGTTGCCGTGATTCATTTACTAGTTCCTAAATATTGAAATTTCAAGAAAACGAGAGCATAAATGGCTAAAATTAAGAAGCGATCGAAATCACCATTTGTTGGTCGTCGAAAAAACCAAAATATGGCGAGGAAGATGAAGCCAGTTGTCGAAGAACCTGTTGTTGTTGATGAAGAAGTAGGCCATCAAGCTGAACCAGAGAAGGAAAACAACGAGGAGCCCCATGTCTCCGCCAGTGCAAAGAAGATGAAGTTCTTTGGAATCGATTTGAACATTGAAGTTGAGAAAGTGAATGATCAAACCAATAACGAGAACAATGACTGCTACTTGATAGTTCAAAAGTCATCATTGATAGAACTGTTTGCGAAGACTGCAGGCCCAGATTGTGGTACCCAGGGAATGTGTTTCAAAATGGATGCAGGCAAATTTTCTGGATTTGCTTCCAAGGGTTCTCTGACCTGCACTGTTTGTCACCAAAAGTTAGCTGATGAGTACCTGTGTAAGCGATTGGGTAACTCTACATTAGCAAGATCCCCCTTTGAAATAAACATATTATCTAATTTAGCATTCAGAAGTATTGGCTGTGGATATTCAGCAATGGAAGATTGGTGTGCCAGTATGAACATACCACATTGCATGAATAAAAGTGCATACCAGAAAAACCACAGTAAGATAGAAGAAGCTAGCAAAGAAACATTCAATGAAATTAGCCAGGAATCAGTAAAGGCCATAGCCAGTGAATATGCCAAACTTGGCATTGAGCCTGATGAGAATGGGGTATTGGACATTGGTGTTTCCTATGATGGGTCTTGGCGAAAGCGGAGTCATTCCTCCCATAATGGGATGGCCTCGGTTATTGATATTATAACTGGGTTACCCATTGACTATGAAGTCCTTTCAAACTTCTGTCTAAAATGCAAAGTTGCTCAAAATGAAAACCCAGCTGATGCGTGGAAAGAAAAACATGCTGTAAATTGTCCAAACAAATTTCCAGGGGACCTCTAATGCCATGGAAGTAGAATGTGCGAAAAGACTCTGGGGAAGATCTATTGAACGCCACAAATTAAGGTACACAGCTATGCTCTCTGATGGAGACAGTAAATCGTTTGATGCTGTTTCCACTGCAGAGGTGTACGGAAAGGAAAATAAAATTGTAAAAGAGGATTGTATCAACCATGTGAGTAAGAGAATGGGAACCGCCTTGAAGAAACTAGTTGATTCATCTAAAGCACAAGGTTCAACTATCTCAGGGAAAGGAAAGTTGACCCAAGAAAAATACTGAAAATACAAAATTATTATGGCAGGGCCATAAAGGATAATGCTCATGATATTGTATGGAGCGCCATACACGTCAAAAATACTTCTATAAAAAGAGATACTTGCTATCGAAAACAGTTTATACTTATATACTTCTTGTTAAAAATAGTTTATACTTATATACTTCTTGTTAAAAATAGTTTATACTTATATACTTCTTGTTAAGAATAGTTTATACTTGTTTACTTCTTGTAAAAAATATTTGGTACTTATATACTTCACACTGAAAAAGTAGTACATACTTGTATACTTGACACTGAAAAAAAGAGTATACTTGTTGGTACTCCCGTTGGAGAATCACCATACTTGTTAAAAGTTAAAATTAATTATACTTCTATGCAAAATATATTCTATACTTCATTACTTTCCTAAATTCTATCATACTTACCTGCAGCCCCCCCCCCCAAGTTACTACGCGAAGTATGAGCATTTTTTCTTCCCATGAAGTATGTCGATATTCTCAGGAAGTATCTCGATATTCTCATTTCACAAACCTGTCCATCAATCAACCACTTGACAGCCATCTGGAGTAAGGGAATCACCTCATGCACACGAGGCCTACTGCTCTTCGAGCACGTGCAGCACTTTGCAGCACATGTTGAGGACGGAAAGATGATGGGCTTCACATTTTTTTCATCAAACTTTTAGCTATCTGGTTGATCAGACATGCAGGTTGCATCAATGTTGACGAGATGTCAGTCTTTCTTCAAAATTATGATCTTGCAGAACTATTTACAAGTTTCGAAAGAAATAGAGACAGCTCAGACAGCAACACTATAGAGGCAATGCTGGATAGTGCAAGAGCAGTTCGTGAGGATCTAGAAGTAATACTTGCTGACGGAGTTGGTGTTAGTACTGAGAACAGGGCTGTTCACGAGGAGATCTATCGCATTGCATTAGAAATACTCAAAAATCTGCAACAGTTCACTGATGGCTTTGAAAGGCTACTTGATAATAATGTAAGAGATGATCACCCCGAGCAACAGCAACACTCCATATGCATTGGACGAGGAAGGCAAAGAATCTCGGTATCGCAAGAGCAAATAGCAGGACTTTCACGACTTGGATTGACATGGCGAAGAATTGCTGAAATGCTTGCATTTAGTTTGTCGACCCTTTTGAGAAGGCAGAATGAATTGGAGCCAGGTGAACGGCAAGGAAGATATACCGATCTCTCTGATGAAGACATCGACATGAACATGCGAGAAATCGTTGGAATATCTCCAAATGCTGGCGAAAGAATGATAATGGGTGCGTTTAGAGCCAGAGGAATTTGTGTTCAACGATGGAGAATAAGAGAATTCATGGGACGCGTAGATCCAATAGGAAGGGAAATCAGGCGACTTCGAAGGCCTATCACGAGAAGAGTCTATCGTGTTCCATGTCCAAATGCTCTTTGGTAAGTGATATTGTGTCAGTTTATGGCCACCTGTGCGAAAAGTGCAGTTGAACTGTTTAATCCAGAAACACAGCAATATGATTATCTGTGTCTTCTTGACATAGATGAGCTGAAAACCGTTGTACCAGCAGAAGAAAATACTGAACACCAGAAAATAGGCGATGTATATTTGATGCTTTACATCAAAGAGAAATTTAAAGACCCTTTATTGACCAGCATCCTTTGCGGCCTTCGATTGCTGTTCCCCACAGCTTCGACCCGTTCGTTAGAGTTTCTGACATCCAGAAACTATCGTATTTGTAATCCATCTTAATCTTCAACTGAAATCGCGTAAATGGTCAACAACTTATATCAATAGTCTCTTTGGTTCATAAACAATGTATTTAAGCAGGTATTTTCGTACTGCATAATCGGAATTGTGGGAATTAGACGAAATAATTTGGGTCACAATGACTGAGAGAATGTTGAGAAAGTGGAGAGAAAATTATCTTATTTACGGGAAAGATTGCATCTGAGATCAAATATATTTCAATTGTTTCTTATGATCAAGCAATAAACTCATCAAATAAATGCATTCGAAACGCAAGGATTAAAACAGAAAAATGTAATGAACTGTACAGACCCCATTGGATTGGACTCCTTCTTGTGCAAGCAACAACGGAAAAATAGGCCAGAATGAGAACAGGTGGGTGAGAGTTTATCGATTCAATTTGGTCTTCTTCCTCTTAGGAAACATATCTGCAGTTATTTTTCCAATATCCACTTAGCCTTGTGCCGAGATCTGGAAGTAATCCTTCATCAGTACTGACTTGCCGCCATAATTTGTGCGCGATCGAATGAACACTAGATTTATTACATCATCGTATCCATCACTATTGACAAAATGGCAGCAGTCTCGTTATGACGAACGATAGCTTGGACTCGTTGTAATCAGTCTGTATGTAGCCACCTTAACTTTTGTAAACAATAATAAAGGCGTGCAAAGCGTGCCGGTCAGTAAAGGGTCTTGAATATTTCAAATATGGCCTGGCATGAAATAGCATACAACTCAAGGGACCTTCCATCATGTTTGAAAAATGAGTGTCTGCACTGAATGAGAAATGGGACATTTTTCCAACTCCTGGTGACACTGAAGGAGTACAAATACAAGTTGAAAAAAGCCTTAAGGAGCAAGCATCAAAACTAATGGGGGAAAGTCAAATAGAAATGGGGCAAAAATTTAAAGTAAACTTTCTGGAGATGGAACAAGAATTGGAAAGAGGTTGCAACTTCTAAATGTAACATATAAATACTAGGAGCAGACTGAGATAAAGGCAGTGTTGGGAATAAACTGAATCATCATGAACAACACACAATTACCCTACTAATAACATACAGAACCAATAGACTAAATACCAATTAAGCATACTATTATTACATCTATGACCATGTAATAATCCCCTAATATAACACATAGAATATAAAACAAAATATAAAAGGGGGAGAGGTGGGAGGGAAACAAAATCAGTTTTGATGTTATCAAAATCAGAGAACTAAACTGTGACTAAACCTTGGGTGTAGCCCTATTTTATATGAATATCCAGAACCCCAAATAAGGCATTAAAACAACCGAGAAGGGGTGCTACGAATCCTTAAAAAGAACACGGAAATTGAGAACTTATATGCCACAGTGGGAGTGCCACCTATCTACGTAGGTGGCAGGAAATCAAGGTATGAACAGGAACTGCCAAGTATCCCTATAGGCTTAGGCCCACCTCTCCTCAAGGACACTGTTTATCCCCAACACTCAAAGTATTTAGACTTACATTGAGGCAAGCCACAATGACCAGCATATGAGTCAAATCTTTCAATAGGGCACAGGGAAACCCGCAAATAATCCAATTTCACGCTTATAAGCCAATGATATCGTCGTATTCCGATCACATGACTGAAAATAAGGCTTTCGAGAAAACTTTTCGAGTACCTTCACGAAAATAAAAATGGATATTCGAGTAATAAAGATACAGAGCTGGTTTTACCACGAATCGATTCGAGAGGCTTCACTCCACATTTGTTTTTCTGCATTTGGTTAAAATCTCGTCAGGGATCGGCATTACATCGAATTTCATTCCTTCAAAAATTGACCTATGTTCAAGAATTCTTCAGGAAAGCTACAAATAAAATATAGCTTTCAAAATTTCACATGTTACGTGGATTATGTCCAGGAATAACATGAAAATATTTGTTTGCGTGATTTTCAAAAATCCTAGACGAATTAAAGCTATTTGCTGCGAAGAAAGCTAATGGGCCTACCTTAACCCGCAGCAAAATCGCAGTAATCGGCATTAAATCACTCTTTTTCATAATAATAACCAGCGGATACATTAACGAATAACTTCACCATAAATCCAATTTCTTTCCACCATTTTATCATCGATAATTTCGATAGAATGTGACAAGACTTTACAGCCTCTGCAGCAAACCGTCCAACTACCGTCGATTCAAAGTTTTCTTGTTGCAAACACCAGGAAAGCTTGCATAAAACAAAAGGTTGCGCAAGGTATGGCACGCCATTCTCGTCAAAAGTAATCAGAATTTCTTGTGTGCTACCAGAATGTGTTTTTTTGCAATCAGAATTTTTTCTTGCTGTTATAATGCGTTGATTATAGTCAGAATTTGTTGATTATAATTAGAATTTTGTTGCTTCCTATCAGAACTCGTTTATTACAATCAAAATTTTGAAGACTACAATGCTGCAATTTATGTTTTCAAATTCCAATTTTAGATATCAAAACAGCAAATTTTAGATATCAAAACAGCAAATTTTAGATATCAAAACAGCAAATTTTAGATATCAAAACATCAAATTTTAGATTATAAAACAGCAAATTTTAGATATCAAAAACAGCAAATTTTAGATTATAAAACAGCAAATTTTAGATATCAAAACAGCAAATTTTAGATATCAAAACAGCAAATTTTAGATATCAAAACAGCAAATTTTAGATATCAAAACAGCAAATTTTAGATTACAAAATAAAAGAGAAAGTGAAAAAAGTGTGCGCAACTTGAAATGAAAACGAGGCTATTGTGAGTGCTTTTTTTCGTTGGGGGAAAGATGGCCGACCTCGAAGAATTTTTTAAGTCATTGCAAGTGCTTTTGCATAAAACTGATACTGCACTAGAGACAGGTGATTTGAACTATGCAGAATATGGCGAAAGACATCTGCAGAGATATATTCAAATAACTTCAGCTGCAGCAAGCCTTCTCGCAACAACTGGACATCACGATTTCGCAAGACTTTTGGAACAACTTGCCATAGAACTGTCCACACATTATCAAATCATAAAACATTTTATTGAAAGCGGTAGTCTACAGTCTGCAGAAAATTCTATAGCCCCTCATGATTGCCCCAAGGTATCGGATAGACCCCAAAGATATTATTTCTTTGAAGGAATTGGGCTTTTCTTGGGTGGCAATAGCCAGGTTTCTTGGAACCAGCGAGAGTACAATCAGAAGAAGGCGTGACGAATTTGGTATCAACTTCAGCTATAGTGATATCAGTGACGAAGAACTGGATTCAGTAATCAAGTCCATTTTACAGAGCACCCCAAATGCTGGAGAAACTCTGGTAATTGGCAGTCTTCGAGCAAGGGGATATAGAATTCAACGCCAAAGAGTGCGTGATAGACTTTGTATCATAGATGGATTGGGAAGAGCAATCAGAAAACGATTCAGAATTAGCAGAAGGGTGTACAGCGTAGAGGGCCCCAATCACCTATGGCACGTTGACACAAACCATAAGCTGATAAATTAGCGCATAGTTTTACATGGTGCAGTTGACGGGTTTAGTAGGACTGTGCTTTACGTTAATTGTGTTAATAACAACAGGGCTGAAACTGCGTTGGGTTGTTTCCTTCAAGGGGTTGAACAGTTTGGCTTACCATTGAAAGTACGCACAGATAAAGGTGTGGAAAACTGGGAAATCGCAAGGTATACCGGGTGAGCCAGAAAAAAGTTCCCACTTTCAACAGGCCAGGATAAATCACAAACTGGGCCAATTTTAGTTGTTTTTGATTTAATCTTTTGTCAATACCCTGTATTATTCTGGGTTATTTTTTGTAGATTTTTCGGATGCCAATTTATCGATATATTAACGATTTCTTAAATTTTTTTGGCCTGCCAACTGCCCAAAAAGGTCGAAAAACAGTGATCAAATTTCTAACAGATTTACCAGGGCAGAACAAAGGGAGTGCTCTTCGAAATGACTAGGGAATTTGGAAATGGATTACGTACATTCTGTCGCACGAGCGGTCGTTCAATGATTGCACAAGTTTAATGTCATTTTTATTAACACAAATACTCTCAGTTGTTTTATCATTTCTTTGAAATGATACTTGATAGCAAATGTAAATTAATTCATGTTCGGAATTGAAAAAATATTTCAAACAGGCGTGTAGATTTAGGACTTTGTGACACAAAGACCTGCTAGTCGCGCGTTACTTTAACTATTCACGACGTGTGCAAGCGTTTCATTCAAGGCGCCTAGCAAGTGCAGTTCTTCCGTGAAGCATTTCAAGAACATTTTGCTTTATTATTAAAGCGTTATTTGCTCAAGTTCACTTTCTGTTTTTGATATTCCTGTTGGCCTAAGAGCGGCAAATATCACGTAGGCCGAAATTGGCCAGTAGCAATTTTTGAACTCGAAAATTATGTTTATTATCGATTTGATGTGACCAGTCCCAGACGAAAATAATCAAGAAATTGTGACCTTTTCCTTGCACTAAATTTGGGCATCTGATTATTCTTTCGTCAATTTTCGGCTCAAAATAATCATTCATTATTGTCTGCACTGCAGCAAAAAGTTAAGAAATTTTCCAATGGAGAAACGACTTTGTCAGTTGCACTTTACCTACAATCTCTTACAAAAGTGTTGGACCCCTATTGAAAAATTCGAATTTTTGTCCCCCCTGCCCCCGTTTCAATGTTGATTGCCTGGCAAAGAGGTGTTTTTCATGCAGATCCACCAAAAGAATGATTCAACAATGCAAGCAACATTGAAATGGGGGGAGAGGGGACAATATTTCCGAAAAACGTAGATTTTCGTAGGGGTCCAACACTTTTGCAAGAGATTGTCTGAAGGACAGCTTTATAGGTGAACATAGTAGACCTGCTGCCATTGCACCAATAACAAATCTATACGTCAACAGTAGTTTTTATCTTGAAGATAAG
This sequence comes from Aurelia coerulea, assembly GCA_039566865.1. Taxonomy (NCBI): domain Eukaryota; kingdom Metazoa; phylum Cnidaria; class Scyphozoa; order Semaeostomeae; family Ulmaridae; genus Aurelia; species Aurelia coerulea. The sequence goes on along the minus strand of CM076951.1, from coordinate 11,154,849 downwards.
ATGTCTCTCTATAGAATTAGTGCTCATAAGGAAATATACAACGTTTTCTGTCACTATACATAGAGCTTTACTGCTGAGTACTGTCAACAGTTCTCACCACAGTACTCACTAGCGTTTCAGTCCATATTTCTCTATTTTGACAGTGGATAGTGACAATATGCCCATAGATGTATTCAGCGCATCAAAAGCTTTATATTTATGTATCACTTTCATATTTCATGTCCAGTTAAAGTGAAAATGCGAACAGTACTCACTTTTTCTGTTAATAAAGAATATAATACTGTTCTTTTTAAGGGAAAATGGTGAGTACTGTTGAGAATTTTGAAAATCCTGCTTTTAAACTGTTTGTATGAACAACATTAATGAATATAGCTCGTTCATATGAGTATTTGACATGATTAAAGCTCATTTATTGGCAGCTCCTAAGGTATCTGACAATTTTGAGAGCCTTTGTCAAAGTGAGTACTGTGGTGAGTACTGTCAACAGTACTCACTACAGTACTCGGTGTCTGTTGTTGTTGTTGCTGTATTGGCAATTTAGACTTTACATGTTTCCTGTGTACTTTTACGGTAAATAAACAACTCAAACGACACATTCTTAATAAAAATGACCTCAGTTGCTGCAAAAAATTGAATTTAAAGAGGGTGTGTCACAATTGAAAAGGGCGTAGCCCCTTTGTAAAGAGCCTGCTCTTGTGGTAAAAGTGCAGTTTTGTGCAAGATCTACAAGTTCAAGTATGCATTTTATTAAAGTCATCAATCTTATGCTAAAAACTAGGTCATTTATGAAAAACTTATACAAATAACCTAACGGCTGCACTAAAAGAAAGAAAGAGAAAAATTTTGTTTGGGCGTGCAGTAAGGCTGAATTCACCTTCTGCTTGTATTTTCAAGCACAAATTCTCTTGAAATGGCAATTTTCTCGCTATATCTCATACGATAATGCACAATCGAGAGTACCCTTCTTTCCTACCTATGAGAACCTGTGCCATGGATAGTTAGAACAAAGTAGTTATGGCTGTTGGATCAATTACCCGAGAGGAATATACTAAGGACAAATTTTGCCATTTTCGCATATCATGACAGAGTTAAGAGTCAATAAAATCAACACTAAAATACTTTCAAAATCGGTCTTAATCATTGAATGTGAAGTCTTTTAACATTCTGAAATTTTAAATTTAATCAGTGAGTGCAGATGAAATATAGAAATAAAGTGTTTTCACACATTATCTAGTTTTGTGATAGTTGAAAATTATCGTAGCAAATAGCATGAAATATGCGATTTTTGGCCATTTTTAATGCAGTATTGTGGAAGAAGTAAGAGAGCGAAGACAATGTATTCTATACCAGTCGAAACATGTTGGCCTTCAAAAGATCTCTGCCAATTTTCAAATAGCTACTAGTTACACAACGCCCTTAAAATAATTTTTGAAAAACTCGACTTTCAGACAATCTCTTACAAAAGTGTTGGACCCCTATTGAAAAATTCGAATTTTTGTCCCCCCTGCCCCCGTTTCAATGTTGATTGCCTGGCAAAGAGGTGTTTTTCATGCAGATCCACCAAAAGAATGATTCAACAATGCAAGCAACATTGAAATGGGGGGAGAGGGGACAATATTTCCGAAAAACGTAGATTTTCGTAGGGGTCCAACACTTTTGCAAGAGATTGTCTGAAGGACAGCTTTATAGGTGAACATAGTAGACCTGCTGCCATTGCACCAATAACAAATCTATACGTCAACAGTAGTTTTTATCTTGAAGATAAGATGTCTCTCTATAGAATTAGTGCTCATAAGGAAATATACAACGTTTTCTGTCACTATACATAGAGCTTTACTGCTGAGTACTGTCAACAGTTCTCACCACAGTACTCACTAGCGTTTCAGTCCATATTTCTCTATTTTGACAGTGGATAGTGACAATATGCCCATAGATGTATTCAGCGCATCAAAAGCTTTATATTTATGTATCACTTTCATATTTCATGTCCAGTTAAAGTGAAAATGCGAACAGTACTCACTTTTTCTGTTAATAAAGAATATAATACTGTTCTTTTTAAGGGAAAATGGTGAGTACTGTTGAGAATTTTGAAAATCCTGCTTTTAAACTGTTTGTATGAACAACATTAATGAATATAGCTCGTTCATATGAGTATTTGACATGATTAAAGCTCATTTATTGGCAGCTCCTAAGGTATCTGACAATTTTGAGAGCCTTTGTCAAAGTGAGTACTGTGGTGAGTACTGTCAACAGTACTCACTACAGTACTCGGTGTCTGTTGTTGTTGTTGCTGTATTGGCAATTTAGACTTTACATGTTTCCTGTGTACTTTTACGGTAAATAAACAACTCAAACGACACATTCTTAATAAAAATGACCTCAGTTGCTGCAAAAAATTGAATTTAAAGAGGGTGTGTCACAATTGAAAAGGGCGTAGCCCCTTTGTAAAGAGCCTGCTCTTGTGGTAAAAGTGCAGTTTTGTGCAAGATCTACAAGTTCAAGTATGCATTTTATTAAAGTCATCAATCTTATGCTAAAAACTAGGTCATTTATGAAAAACTTATACAAATAACCTAACGGCTGCACTAAAAGAAAGAAAGAGAAAAATTTTGTTTGGGCGTGCAGTAAGGCTGAATTCACCTTCTGCTTGTATTTTCAAGCACAAATTCTCTTGAAATGGCAATTTTCTCGCTATATCTCATACGATAATGCACAATCGAGAGTACCCTTCTTTCCTACCTATGAGAACCTGTGCCATGGATAGTTAGAACAAAGTAGTTATGGCTGTTGGATCAATTACCCGAGAGGAATATACTATGGACAAATTTTGCCATTTTAGCATATCATGACAGAGTTAAGAGTCAATAAAATCAACACTAAAATACTTTCAAAATCGGTCTTCATCATTGAATGGGAAGTCTTTTAACATTCTGAAATTTTAAATTTAATCAGTGAGTGCAGATGAAATATAGAAATAAAGTGTTTTCACACATTATCTAGTTTTGTGACAGTTGAAAATTATCGTAGCAAATAGCATGAAATATGCGATTGTTGGCCATTTTTAATGCAGTATTGTGGAAGAAGTAAGAGAGCGAAGACAATGTATTCTATACCAGTCGAAACATGTTGGCCTTCAAAAGATCTCTGCCAATTTTCAAATAGCTACTAGTTACACAACGCCCTTAAAATAATTTTTGAAAAACTCGACTTTCAGACAATCTCTTACAAAAGTGTTGGACCCCTATTGAAAAATTCGAATTTTTGTCCCCCCTGCCCCCGTTTCAATGTTGATTGCCTGGCAAAGAGGTGTTTTTCATGCAGATCCACCAAAAGAATGATTCAACAATGCAAGCAACATTGAAATGGGGGGAGAGGGGACAATATTTCCGAAAAACGTAGATTTTCGTAGGGGTCCAACACTTTTGCAAGAGATTGTCTGAAGGACAGCTTTATAGGTGAACATAGTAGACCTGCTGCCATTGCACCAATAACAAATCTATACGTCAACAGTAGTTTTTATCTTGAAGATAAGATGTCTCTCTATAGAATTAGTGCTCATAAGGAAATATACAACGTTTTCTGTCACTATACATAGAGCTTTACTGCTGAGTACTGTCAACAGTTCTCACCACAGTACTCACTAGCGTTTCAGTCCATATTTCTCTATTTTGACAGTGGATAGTGACAATATGCCCATAGATGTATTCAGCGCATCAAAAGCTTTATATTCATGTATCACTTTCATATTTCATGTCCAGTTAAAGTGAAAATGCGAACAGTACTCACTTTTTCTGTTAATAAAGAATATAATACTGTTCTTTTTAAGGGAAAATGGTGAGTACTGTTGAGAATTTTGAAAATCCTGCTTTTAAACTGTTTGTATGAACAACATTAATGAATATAGCTCGTTCATATGAGTATTTGACATGATTAAAGCTCATTTATTGGCAGCTCCTAAGGTATCTGACAATTTTGAGAGCCTTTGTCAAAGTGAGTACTGTGGTGAGTACTGTCAACAGTACTCACTACAGTACTCGGTGTCTGTTGTTGTTGTTGCTGTATTGGCAATTTAGACTTTACATGTTTCCTGTGTACTTTTACGGTAAATAAACAACTCAAACGACACATTCTTAATAAAAATGACCTCAGTTGCTGCAAAAATTGAATTTAAAGAGGGTGTGTCACAATTGAAAAGGGCGTAGCCCCTTTGTAAAGAGCCTGCTCTTGTGGTAAAAGTGCAGTTTTGTGCAAGATCTACAAGTTCAAGTATGCATTTTATTAAAGTCATCAATCTTATGCTAAAAACTAGGTCATTTATGAAAAACTTATACAAATAACCTAACGGCTGCACTAAAAGAAAGAAAGAGAAAAATTTTGTTTGGGCGTGCAGTAAGGCTGAATTCACCTTCTGCTTGTATTTTCAAGCACAAATTCTCTTGAAATGGCAATTTTCTCGCTATATCTCATACGATAATGCACAATCGAGAGTACCCTTCTTTCCTACCTATGAGAACCTGTGCCATGGATAGTTAGAACAAAGTAGTTATGGCTGTTGGATCAATTACCCGAGAGGAATATACTAAGGACAAATTTTGCCATTTTAGCATATCATGACAGAGTTAAGAGTCAATAAAATCAACACTAAAATACTTTCAAAATCGGTCTTAATCATTGAATGGGAAGTCTTTTAACATTCTGAAATTTTAAATTTAATCAGTGAGTGCAGATGAAATATAGAAATAAAGTGTTTTCACACATTATCTAGTTTTGTGACAGTTGAAAATTATCGTAGCAAATAGCATGAAATATGCGATTGTTGGCCATTTTTAATGCAGTATTGTGGAAGAAGTAAGAGAGCGAAGACAATGTATTCTATACCAGTCGAAACATGTTGGCCTTCAAAAGATCTCTGCCAATTTTCAAATAGCTACTAGTTACACAACGCCCTTAAATTAATTTTTGAAAAACTCGACTTTCAGACAATCTCTTACAAAAGTGTTGGACCCCTATTGAAAAATTCGAATTTTTGTCCCCCCTGCCCCCGTTTCAATGTTGATTGCCTGGCAAAGAGGTGTTTTTCATGCAGATCCACCAAAAGAATGATTCAACAATGCAAGCAACATTGAAATGGGGGGAGAGGGGACAATATTTCCGAAAAACGTAGATTTTCGTAGGGGTCCAACACTTTTGCAAGAGATTGTCTGAAGGACAGCTTTATAGGTGAACATAGTAGACCTGCTGCCATTGCACCAATAACAAATCTATACGTCAACAGTAGTTTTTATCTTGAAGATAAGATGTCTCTCTATAGAATTAGTGCTCATAAGGAAATATACAACGTTTTCTGTCACTATACATAGAGCTTTACTGCTGAGTACTGTCAACAGTTCTCACCACAGTACTCACTAGCGTTTCAGTCCATATTTCTCTATTTTGACAGTGGATAGTGACAATATGCCCATAGATGTATTCAGCGCATCAAAAGCTTTATATTCATGTATCACTTTCATATTTCATGTCCAGTTAAAGTGAAAATGCGAACAGTACTCACTTTTTCTGTTAATAAAGAATATAATACTGTTCTTTTTAAGGGAAAATGGTGAGTACTGTTGAGAATTTTGAAAATCCTGCTTTTAAACTGTTTGTATGAACAACATTAATGAATATAGCTCGTTCATATGAGTATTTGACATGATTAAAGCTCATTTATTGGCAGCTCCTAAGGTATCTGACAATTTTGAGAGCCTTTGTCAAAGTGAGTACTGTGGTGAGTACTGTCAACAGTACTCACTACAGTACTCGGTGTCTGTTGTTGTTGTTGCTGTATTGGCAATTTAGACTTTACATGTTTCCTGTGTACTTTTACGGTAAATAAACAACTCAAACGACACATTCTTAATAAAAATGACCTCAGTTGCTGCAAAAAATTGAATTTAAAGAGGGTGTGTCACAATTGAAAAGGGCGTAGCCCCTTTGTAAAGAGCCTGCTCTTGTGGTAAAAGTGCAGTTTTGTGCAAGATCTACAAGTTCAAGTATGCATTTTATTAAAGTCATCAATCTTATGCTAAAAACTAGGTCATTTATGAAAAACTTATACAAATAACCTAACGGCTGCACTAAAAGAAAGAAAGAGAAAAATTTTGTTTGGGCGTGCAGTAAGGCTGAATTCACCTTCTGCTTGTATTTTCAAGCACAAATTCTCTTGAAATGGCAATTTTCTCGCTATATCTCATACGATAATGCACAATCGAGAGTACCCTTCTTTCCTACCTATGAGAACCTGTGCCATGGATAGTTAGAACAAAGTAGTTATGGCTGTTGGATCAATTACCCGAGAGGAATATACTAAGGACAAATTTTGCCATTTTCGCATATCATGACAGAGTTAAGAGTCAATAAAATCAACACTAAAATACTTTCAAAATCGGTCTTAATCATTGAATGTGAAGTCTTTTAACATTCTGAAATTTTAAATTTAATCAGTGAGTGCAGATGAAATATAGAAATAAAGTGTTTTCACACATTATCTAGTTTTGTGATAGTTGAAAATTATCGTAGCAAATAGCATGAAATATGCGATTTTTGGCCATTTTTAATGCAGTATTGTGGAAGAAGTAAGAGAGCGAAGACAATGTATTCTATACCAGTCGAAACATGTTGGCCTTCAAAAGATCTCTGCCAATTTTCAAATAGCTACTAGTTACACAACGCCCTTAAAATAATTTTTGAAAAACTCGACTTTCAGACAATCTCTTACAAAAGTGTTGGACCCCTATTGAAAAATTCGAATTTTTGTCCCCCCTGCCCCCGTTTCAATGTTGATTGCCTGGCAAAGAGGTGTTTTTCATGCAGATCCACCAAAAGAATGATTCAACAATGCAAGCAACATTGAAATGGGGGGAGAGGGGACAATATTTCCGAAAAACGTAGATTTTCGTAGGGGTCCAACACTTTTGCAAGAGATTGTCTGAAGGACAGCTTTATAGGTGAACATAGTAGACCTGCTGCCATTGCACCAATAACAAATCTATACGTCAACAGTAGTTTTTATCTTGAAGATAAGATGTCTCTCTATAGAATTAGTGCTCATAAGGAAATATACAACGTTTTCTGTCACTATACATAGAGCTTTACTGCTGAGTACTGTCAACAGTTCTCACCACAGTACTCACTAGCGTTTCAGTCCATATTTCTCTATTTTGACAGTGGATAGTGACAATATGCCCATAGATGTATTCAGCGCATCAAAAGCTTTATATTCATGTATCACTTTCATATTTCATGTCCAGTTAAAGTGAAAATGCGAACAGTACTCACTTTTTCTGTTAATAAAGAATATAATACTGTTCTTTTTAAGGGAAAATGGTGAGTACTGTTGAGAATTTTGAAAATCCTGCTTTTAAACTGTTTGTATGAACAACATTAATGAATATAGCTCGTTCATATGAGTATTTGACATGATTAAAGCTCATTTATTGGCAGCTCCTAAGGTATCTGACAATTTTGAGAGCCTTTGTCAAAGTGAGTACTGTGGTGAGTACTGTCAACAGTACTCACTACAGTACTCGGTGTCTGTTGTTGTTGTTGCTGTATTGGCAATTTAGACTTTACATGTTTCCTGTGTACTTTTACGGTAAATAAACAACTCAAACGACACATTCTTAATAAAAATGACCTCAGTTGCTGCAAAAAATTGAATTTAAAGAGGGTGTGTCACAATTGAAAAGGGCGTAGCCCCTTTGTAAAGAGCCTGCTCTTGTGGTAAAAGTGCAGTTTTGTGCAAGATCTACAAGTTCAAGTATGCATTTTATTAAAGTCATCAATCTTATGCTAAAAACTAGGTCATTTATGAAAAACTTATACAAATAACCTAACGGCTGCACTAAAAGAAAGAAAGAGAAAAATTTTGTTTGGGCGTGCAGTAAGGCTGAATTCACCTTCTGCTTGTATTTTCAAGCACAAATTCTCTTGAAATGGCAATTTTCTCGCTATATCTCATACGATAATGCACAATCGAGAGTACCCTTCTTTCCTACCTATGAGAACCTGTGCCATGGATAGTTAGAACAAAGTAGTTATGGCTGTTGGATCAATTACCCGAGAGGAATATACTAAGGACAAATTTTGCCATTTTCGCATATCATGACAGAGTTAAGAGTCAATAAAATCAACACTAAAATACTTTCAAAATCGGTCTTAATCATTGAATGTGAAGTCTTTTAACATTCTGAAATTTTAAATTTAATCAGTGAGTGCAGATGAAATATAGAAATAAAGTGTTTTCACACATTATCTAGTTTTGTGACAGTTGAAAATTATCGTAGCAAATAGCATGAAATATGCGATTTTTGGCCATTTTTAATGCAGTATTGTGGAAGAAGTAAGAGAGCGAAGACAATGTATTCTATACCAGTCGAAACATGTTGGCCTTCAAAAGATCTCTGCCAATTTTCAAATAGCTACTAGTTACACAACGCCCTTAAAATAATTTTTGAAAAACTCGACTTTCAGACAATCTCTTACAAAAGTGTTGGACCCCTATTGAAAAATTCGAATTTTTGTCCCCCCTCCCCCCGTTTCAATGTTGATTGCCTGGCAAAGAGGTGTTTTTCATGCAGATCCACCAAAAGAATGATTCAACAATGCAAGCAACATTGAAATGGGGGGAGAGGGGACAATATTTCCGAAAAACGTAGATTTTCGTAGGGGTCCAACACTTTTGCAAGAGATTGTCTGAAGGACAGCTTTATAGGTGAACATAGTAGACCTGCTGCCATTGCACCAATAACAAATCTATACGTCAACAGTAGTTTTTATCTTGAAGATAAGATGTCTCTCTATAGAATTAGTGCTCATAAGGAAATATACAACGTTTTCTGTCACTATACATAGAGCTTTACTGCTGAGTACTGTCAACAGTTCTCACCACAGTACTCACTAGCGTTTCAGTCCATATTTCTCTATTTTGACAGTGGATAGTGACAATATGCCCATAGATGTATTCAGCGCATCAAAAGCTTTATATTCATGTATCACTTTCATATTTCATGTCCAGTTAAAGTGAAAATGCGAACAGTACTCACTTTTTCTGTTAATAAAGAATATAATACTGTTCTTTTTAAGGGAAAATGGTGAGTACTGTTGAGAATTTTGAAAATCCTGCTTTTAAACTGTTTGTATGAACAACATTAATGAATATAGCTCGTTCATATGAGTATTTGACATGATTAAAGCTCATTTATTGGCAGCTCCTAAGGTATCTGACAATTTTGAGAGCCTTTGTCAAAGTGAGTACTGTGGTGAGTACTGTCAACAGTACTCACTACAGTACTCGGTGTCTGTTGTTGTTGTTGCTGTATTGGCAATTTAGACTTTACATGTTTCCTGTGTACTTTTACGGTAAATAAACAACTCAAACGACACATTCTTAATAAAAATGACCTCAGTTGCTGCAAAAAATTGAATTTAAAGAGGGTGTGTCACAATTGAAAAGGGCGTAGCCCCTTTGTAAAGAGCCTGCTCTTGTGGTAAAAGTGCAGTTTTGTGCAAGATCTACAAGTTCAAGTATGCATTTTATTAAAGTCATCAATCTTATGCTAAAAACTAGGTCATTTATGAAAAACTTATACAAATAACCTAACGGCTGCACTAAAAGAAAGAAAGAGAAAAATTTTGTTTGGGCGTGCAGTAAGGCTGAATTCACCTTCTGCTTGTATTTTCAAGCACAAATTCTCTTGAAATGGCAATTTTCTCGCTATATCTCATACGATAATGCACAATCGAGAGTACCCTTCTTTCCTACCTATGAGAACCTGTGCCATGGATAGTTAGAACAAAGTAGTTATGGCTGTTGGATCAATTACCCGAGAGGAATATACTAAGGACAAATTTTGCCATTTTCGCATATCATGACAGAGTTAAGAGTCAATAAAATCAACACTAAAATACTTTCAAAATCGGTCTTAATCATTGAATGTGAAGTCTTTTAACATTCTGAAATTTTAAATTTAATCAGTGAGTGCAGATGAAATATAGAAATAAAGTGTTTTCACACATTATCTAGTTTTGTGATAGTTGAAAATTATCGTAGCAAATAGCATGAAATATGCGATTTTTGGCCATTTTTAATGCAGTATTGTGGAAGAAGTAAGAGAGCGAAGACAATGTATTCTATACCAGTCGAAACATGTTGGCCTTCAAAAGATCTCTGCCAATTTTCAAATAGCTACTAGTTACACAACGCCCTTAAAATAATTTTTGAAAAACTCGACTTTCAGACAATCTCTTACAAAAGTGTTGGACCCCTATTGAAAAATTCGAATTTTTGTCCCCCCTGCCCCCGTTTCAATGTTGATTGCCTGGCAAAGAGGTGTTTTTCATGCAGATCCACCAAAAGAATGATTCAACAATGCAAGCAACATTGAAATGGGGGGAGAGGGGACAATATTTCCGAAAAACGTAGATTTTCGTAGGGGTCCAACACTTTTGCAAGAGATTGTCTGAAGGACAGCTTTATAGGTGAACATAGTAGACCTGCTGCCATTGCACCAATAACAAATCTATACGTCAACAGTAGTTTTTATCTTGAAGATAAGATGTCTCTCTATAGAATTAGTGCTCATAAGGAAATATACAACGTTTTCTGTCACTATACATAGAGCTTTACTGCTGAGTACTGTCAACAGTTCTCACCACAGTACTCACTAGCGTTTCAGTCCATATTTCTCTATTTTGACAGTGGATAGTGACAATATGCCCATAGATGTATTCAGCGCATCAAAAGCTTTATATTCATGTATCACTTTCATATTTCATGTCCAGTTAAAGTGAAAATGCGAACAGTACTCACTTTTTCTGTTAATAAAGAATATAATACTGTTCTTTTTAAGGGAAAATGGTGAGTACTGTTGAGAATTTTGAAAATCCTGCTTTTAAACTGTTTGTATGAACAACATTAATGAATATAGCTCGTTCATATGAGTATTTGACATGATTAAAGCTCATTTATTGGCAGCTCCTAAGGTATCTGACAATTTTGAGAGCCTTTGTCAAAGTGAGTACTGTGGTGAGTACTGTCAACAGTACTCACTACAGTACTCGGTGTCTGTTGTTGTTGTTGCTGTATTGGCAATTTAGACTTTACATGTTTCCTGTGTACTTTTACGGTAAATAAACAACTCAAACGACACATTCTTAATAAAAATGACCTCAGTTGCTGCAAAAAATTGAATTTAAAGAGGGTGTGTCACAATTGAAAAGGGCGTAGCCCCTTTGTAAAGAGCCTGCTCTTGTGGTAAAAGTGCAGTTTTGTGCAAGATCTACAAGTTCAAGTATGCATTTTATTAAAGTCATCAATCTTATGCTAAAAACTAGGTCATTTATGAAAAACTTATACAAATAACCTAACGGCTGCACTAAAAGAAAGAAAGAGAAAAATTTTGTTTGGGCGTGCAGTAAGGCTGAATTCACCTTCTGCTTGTATTTTCAAGCACAAATTCTCTTGAAATGGCAATTTTCTCGCTATATCTCATACGATAATGCACAATCGAGAGTACCCTTCTTTCCTACCTATGAGAACCTGTGCCATGGATAGTTAGAACAAAGTAGTTATGGCTGTTGGATCAATTACCCGAGAGGAATATACTAAGGACAAATTTTGCCATTTTAGCATATCATGACAGAGTTAAGAGTCAATAAAATCAACACTAAAATACTTTCAAAATCGGTCTTAATCATTGAATGGGAAGTCTTTTAACATTCTGAAATTTTAAATTTAATCAGTGAGTGCAGATGAAATATAGAAATAAAGTGTTTTCACACATTATCTAGTTTTGTGACAGTTGAAAATTATCGTAGCAAATAGCATGAAATATGCGATTGTTGGCCATTTTTAATGCAGTATTGTGGAAGAAGTAAGAGAGCGAAGACAATGTATTCTATACCAGTCGAAACATGTTGGCCTTCAAAAGATCTCTGCCAATTTTCAAATAGCTACTAGTTACACAACGCCCTTAAATTAATTTTTGAAAAACTCGACTTTCAGACAATCTCTTACAAAAGTGTTGGACCCCTATTGAAAAATTCGAATTTTTGTCCCCCCTCCCCCCGTTTCAATGTTGATTGCCTGGCAAAGAGGTGGTTTTCATGCAGATCCACCAAAAGAATGATTCAACAATGCAAGCAACATTGAAATGGGGGGAGAGGGGACAATATTTCCGAAAAACGTAGATTTTCGTAGGGGTCCAACACTTTTGCAAGAGATTGTCTGAAGGACAGCTTTATAGGTGAACATAGTAGACCTGCTGCCATTGCACCAATAACAAATCTATACGTCAACAGTAGTTTTTATCTTGAAGATAAGATGTCTCTCTATAGAATTAGTGCTCATAAGGAAATATACAACGTTTTCTGTCACTATACATAGAGCTTTACTGCTGAGTACTGTCAACAGTTCTCACCACAGTACTCACTAGCGTTTCAGTCCATATTTCTCTATTTTGACAGTGGATAGTGACAATATGCCCATAGATGTATTCAGCGCATCAAAAGCTTTATATTTATGTATCACTTTCATATTTCATGTCCAGTTAAAGTGAAAATGCGAACAGTACTCACTTTTTCTGTTAATAAAGAATATAATACTGTTCTTTTTAAGGGAAAATGGTGAGTACTGTTGAGAATTTTGAAAATCCTGCTTTTAAACTGTTTGTATGAACAACATTAATGAATATAGCTCGTTCATATGAGTATTTGACATGATTAAAGCTCATTTATTGGCAGCTCCTAAGGTATCTGACAATTTTGAGAGCCTTTGTCAAAGTGAGTACTGTGGTGAGTACTGTCAACAGTACTCACTACAGTACTCGGTGTCTGTTGTTGTTGTTGCTGTATTGGCAATTTAGACTTTACATGTTTCCTGTGTACTTTTACGGTAAATAAACAACTCAAACGACACATTCTTAATAAAAATGACCTCAGTTGCTGCAAAAAATTGAATTTAAAGAGGGTGTGTCACAATTGAAAAGGGCGTAGCCCCTTTGTAAAGAGCCTGCTCTTGTGGTAAAAGTGCAGTTTTGTGCAAGATCTACAAGTTCAAGTATGCATTTTATTAAAGTCATCAATCTTATGCTAAAAACTAGGTCATTTATGAAAAACTTATACAAATAACCTAACGGCTGCACTAAAAGAAAGAAAGAGAAAAATTTTGTTTGGGCGTGCAGTAAGGCTGAATTCACCTTCTGCTTGTATTTTCAAGCACAAATTCTCTTGAAATGGCAATTTTCTCGCTATATCTCATACGATAATGCACAATCGAGAGTACCCTTCTTTCCTACCTATGAGAACCTGTGCCATGGATAGTTAGAACAAAGTAGTTATGGCTGTTGGATCAATTACCCGAGAGGAATATACTAAGGACAAATTTTGCCATTTTAGCATATCATGACAGAGTTAAGAGTCAATAAAATCAACACTAAAATACTTTCAAAATCGGTCTTAATCATTGAATGGGAAGTCTTTTAACATTCTGAAATTTTAAATTTAATCAGTGAGTGCAGATGAAATATAGAAATAAAGTGTTTTCACACATTATCTAGTTTTGTGACAGTTGAAAATTATCGTAGCAAATAGCATGAAATATGCGATTGTTGGCCATTTTTAATGCAGTATTGTGGAAGAAGTAAGAGAGCGAAGACAATGTATTCTATACCAGTCGAAACATGTTGGCCTTCAAAAGATCTCTGCCAATTTTCAAATAGCTACTAGTTACACAACGCCCTTAAAATAATTTTTGAAAAACTCGACTTTCAGACAATCTCTTACAAAAGTGTTGGACCCCTATTGAAAAATTCGAATTTTTGTCCCCCCTGCCCCCGTTTCAATGTTGATTGCCTGGCAAAGAGGTGTTTTTCATGCAGATCCACCAAAAGAATGATTCAACAATGCAAGCAACATTGAAATGGGGGGAGAGGGGACAATATTTCCGAAAAACGTAGATTTTCGTAGGGGTCCAACACTTTTGCAAGAGATTGTCTGAAGGACAGCTTTATAGGTGAACATAGTAGACCTGCTGCCATTGCACCAATAACAAATCTATACGTCAACAGTAGTTTTTATCTTGAAGATAAGATGTCTCTCTATAGAATTAGTGCTCATAAGGAAATATACAACGTTTTCTGTCACTATACATAGAGCTTTACTGCTGAGTACTGTCAACAGTTCTCACCACAGTACTCACTAGCGTTTCAGTCCATATTTCTCTATTTTGACAGTGGATAGTGACAATATGCCCATAGATGTATTCAGCGCATCAAAAGCTTTATATTTATGTATCACTTTCATATTTCATGTCCAGTTAAAGTGAAAATGCGAACAGTACTCACTTTTTCTGTTAATAAAGAATATAATACTGTTCTTTTTAAGGGAAAATGGTGAGTACTGTTGAGAATTTTGAAAGTCCTGCTTTTAAACTGTTTGTATGAACAACATTAATGAATATAGCTCGTTCATATGAGTATTTGACATGATTAAAGCTCATTTATTGGCAGCTCCTAAGGTATCTGACAATTTTGAGAGCCTTTGTCAAAGTGAGTACTGTGGTGAGTACTGTCAACAGTACTCACTACAGTACTCGGTGTCTGTTGTTGTTGTTGCTGTATTGGCAATTTAGACTTTACATGTTTCCTGTGTACTTTTACGGTAAATAAACAACTCAAACGACACATTCTTAATAAAAATGACCTCAGTTGCTGCAAAAATTGAATTTAAAGAGGGTGTGTCACAATTGAAAAGGGCGTAGCCCCTTTGTAAAGAGCCTGCTCTTGTGGTAAAAGTGCAGTTTTGTGCAAGATCTACAAGTTCAAGTATGCATTTTATTAAAGTCATCAATCTTATGCTAAAAACTAGGTCATTTATGAAAAACTTATACAAATAACCTAACGGCTGCACTAAAAGAAAGAAAGAGAAAAATTTTGTTTGGGCGTGCAGTAAGGCTGAATTCACCTTCTGCTTGTATTTTCAAGCACAAATTCTCTTGAAATGGCAATTTTCTCGCTATATCTCATACGATAATGCACAATCGAGAGTACCCTTCTTTCCTACCTATGAGAACCTGTGCCATGGATAGTTAGAACAAAGTAGTTATGGCTGTTGGATCAATTACCCGAGAGGAATATACTAAGGACAAATTTTGCCATTTTAGCATATCATGACAGAGTTAAGAGTCAATAAAATCAACACTAAAATACTTTCAAAATCGGTCTTAATCATTGAATGGGAAGTCTTTTAACATTCTGAAATTTTAAATTTAATCAGTGAGTGCAGATGAAATATAGAAATAAAGTGTTTTCACACATTATCTAGTTTTGTGACAGTTGAAAATTATCGTAGCAAATAGCATGAAATATGCGATTTTTGGCCATTTTTAATGCAGTATTGTGGAAGAAGTAAGAGAGCGAAGACAATGTATTCTATACCAGTCGAAACATGTTGGCCTTCAAAAGATCTCTGCCAATTTTCAAATAGCTACTAGTTACACAACGCCCTTAAAATAATTTTTGAAAAACTCGACTTTCAGACAATCTCTTACAAAAGTGTTGGACCCCTATTGAAAAATTCGAATTTTTGTCCCCCCTGCCCCCGTTTCAATGTTGATTGCCTGGCAAAGAGGTGTTTTTCATGCAGATCCACCAAAAGAATGATTCAACAATGCAAGCAACATTGAAATGGGGGGAGAGGGGACAATATTTCCGAAAAACGTAGATTTTCGTAGGGGTCCAACACTTTTGCAAGAGATTGTCTGAAGGACAGCTTTATAGGTGAACATAGTAGACCTGCTGCCATTGCACCAATAACAAATCTATACGTCAACAGTAGTTTTTATCTTGAAGATAAGATGTCTCTCTATAGAATTAGTGCTCATAAGGAAATATACAACGTTTTCTGTCACTATACATAGAGCTTTACTGCTGAGTACTGTCAACAGTTCTCACCACAGTACTCACTAGCGTTTCAGTCCATATTTCTCTATTTTGACAGTGGATAGTGACAATATGCCCATAGATGTATTCAGCGCATCAAAAGCTTTATATTTATGTATCACTTTCATATTTCATGTCCAGTTAAAGTGAAAATGCGAACAGTACTCACTTTTTCTGTTAATAAAGAATATAATACTGTTCTTTTTAAGGGAAAATGGTGAGTACTGTTGAGAATTTTGAAAATCCTGCTTTTAAACTGTTTGTATGAACAACATTAATGAATATAGCTCGTTCATATGAGTATTTGACATGATTAAAGCTCATTTATTGGCAGCTCCTAAGGTATCTGACAATTTTGAGAGCCTTTGTCAAAGTGAGTACTGTGGTGAGTACTGTCAACAGTACTCACTACAGTACTCGGTGTCTGTTGTTGTTGTTGCTGTATTGGCAATTTAGACTTTACATGTTTCCTGTGTACTTTTACGGTAAATAAACAACTCAAACGACACATTCTTAATAAAAATGACCTCAGTTGCTGCAAAAATTGAATTTAAAGAGGGTGTGTCACAATTGAAAAGGGCGTAGCCCCTTTGTAAAGAGCCTGCTCTTGTGGTAAAAGTGCAGTTTTGTGCAAGATCTACAAGTTCAAGTATGCATTTTATTAAAGTCATCAATCTTATGCTAAAAACTAGGTCATTTATGAAAAACTTATACAAATAACCTAACGGCTGCACTAAAAGAAAGAAAGAGAAAAATTTTGTTTGGGCGTGCAGTAAGGCTGAATTCACCTTCTGCTTGTATTTTCAAGCACAAATTCTCTTGAAATGGCAATTTTCTCGCTATATCTCATACGATAATGCACAATCGAGAGTACCCTTCTTTCCTACCTATGAGAACCTGTGCCATGGATAGTTAGAACAAAGTAGTTATGGCTGTTGGATCAATTACCCGAGAGGAATATACTAAGGACAAATTTTGCCATTTTAGCATATCATGACAGAGTTAAGAGTCAATAAAATCAACACTAAAATACTTTCAAAATCGGTCTTAATCATTGAATGGGAAGTCTTTTAACATTCTGAAATTTTAAATTTAATCAGTGAGTGCAGATGAAATATAGAAATAAAGTGTTTTCACACATTATCTAGTTTTGTGACAGTTGAAAATTATCGTAGCAAATAGCATGAAATATGCGATTGTTGGCCATTTTTAATGCAGTATTGTGGAAGAAGTAAGAGAGCGAAGACAATGTATTCTATACCAGTCGAAACATGTTGGCCTTCAAAAGATCTCTGCCAATTTTCAAATAGCTACTAGTTACACAACGCCCTTAAAATAATTTTTGAAAAACTCGACTTTCAGACAATCTCTTACAAAAGTGTTGGACCCCTATTGAAAAATTCGAATTTTTGTCCCCCCTGCCCCCGTTTCAATGTTGATTGCCTGGCAAAGAGGTGGTTTTCATGCAGATCCACAAAAAGAATGATTCAACAATGCAAGCAACATTGAAATGGGGGGAGAGGGGACAATATTTCCGAAAAACGTAGATTTTCGTAGGGGTCCAACACTTTTGCAAGAGATTGTCTGAAGGACAGCTTTATAGGTGAACATAGTAGACCTGCTGCCATTGCACCAATAACAAATCTATACGTCAACAGTAGTTTTTATCTTGAAGATAAGATGTCTCTCTATAGAATTAGTGCTCATAAGGAAATATACAACGTTTTCTGTCACTATACATAGAGCTTTACTGCTGAGTACTGTCAACAGTTCTCACCACAGTACTCACTAGCGTTTCAGTCCATATTTCTCTATTTTGACAGTGGATAGTGACAATATGCCCATAGATGTATTCAGCGCATCAAAAGCTTTATATTTATGTATCACTTTCATATTTCATGTCCAGTTAAAGTGAAAATGCGAACAGTACTCACTTTTTCTGTTAATAAAGAATATAATACTGTTCTTTTTAAGGGAAAATGGTGAGTACTGTTGAGAATTTTGAAAATCCTGCTTTTAAACTGTTTGTATGAACAACATTAATGAATATAGCTCGTTCATATGAGTATTTGACATGATTAAAGCTCATTTATTGGCAGCTCCTAAGGTATCTGACAATTTTGAGAGCCTTTGTCAAAGTGAGTACTGTGGTGAGTACTGTCAACAGTACTCACTACAGTACTCGGTGTCTGTTGTTGTTGTTGCTGTATTGGCAATTTAGACTTTACATGTTTCCTGTGTACTTTTACGGTAAATAAACAACTCAAACGACACATTCTTAATAAAAATGACCTCAGTTGCTGCAAAAAATTGAATTTAAAGAGGGTGTGTCACAATTGAAAAGGGCGTAGCCCCTTTGTAAAGAGCCTGCTCTTGTGGTAAAAGTGCAGTTTTGTGCAAGATCTACAAGTTCAAGTATGCATTTTATTAAAGTCATCAATCTTATGCTAAAAACTAGGTCATTTATGAAAAACTTATACAAATAACCTAACGGCTGCACTAAAAGAAAGAAAGAGAAAAATTTTGTTTGGGCGTGCAGTAAGGCTGAATTCACCTTCTGCTTGTATTTTCAAGCACAAATTCTCTTGAAATGGCAATTTTCTCGCTATATCTCATACGATAATGCACAATCGAGAGTACCCTTCTTTCCTACCTATGAGAACCTGTGCCATGGATAGTTAGAACAAAGTAGTTATGGCTGTTGGATCAATTACCCGAGAGGAATATACTAAGGACAAATTTTGCCATTTTCGCATATCATGACAGAGTTAAGAGTCAATAAAATCAACACTAAAATACTTTCAAAATCGGTCTTAATCATTGAATGTGAAGTCTTTTAACATTCTGAAATTTTAAATTTAATCAGTGAGTGCAGATGAAATATAGAAATAAAGTGTTTTCACACATTATCTAGTTTTGTGACAGTTGAAAATTATCGTAGCAAATAGCATGAAATATGCGATTTTTGGCCATTTTTAATGCAGTATTGTGGAAGAAGTAAGAGAGCGAAGACAATGTATTCTATACCAGTCGAAACATGTTGGCCTTCAAAAGATCTCTGCCAATTTTCAAATAGCTACTAGTTACACAACGCCCTTAAAATAATTTTTGAAAAACTCGACTTTCAGACAATCTCTTACAAAAGTGTTGGACCCCTATTGAAAAATTCGAATTTTTGTCCCCCCTGCCCCCGTTTCAATGTTGATTGCCTGGCAAAGAGGTGTTTTTCATGCAGATCCACCAAAAGAATGATTCAACAATGCAAGCAACATTGAAATGGGGGGAGAGGGGACAATATTTCCGAAAAACGTAGATTTTCGTAGGGGTCCAACACTTTTGCAAGAGATTGTCTGAAGGACAGCTTTATAGGTGAACATAGTAGACCTGCTGCCATTGCACCAATAACAAATCTATACGTCAACAGTAGTTTTTATCTTGAAGATAAGATGTCTCTCTATAGAATTAGTGCTCATAAGGAAATATACAACGTTTTCTGTCACTATACATAGAGCTTTACTGCTGAGTACTGTCAACAGTTCTCACCACAGTACTCACTAGCGTTTCAGTCCATATTTCTCTATTTTGACAGTGGATAGTGACAATATGCCCATAGATGTATTCAGCGCATCAAAAGCTTTATATTCATGTATCACTTTCATATTTCATGTCCAGTTAAAGTGAAAATGCGAACAGTACTCACTTTTTCTGTTAATAAAGAATATAATACTGTTCTTTTTAAGGGAAAATGGTGAGTACTGTTGAGAATTTTGAAAATCCTGCTTTTAAACTGTTTGTATGAACAACATTAATGAATATAGCTCGTTCATATGAGTATTTGACATGATTAAAGCTCATTTATTGGCAGCTCCTAAGGTATCTGACAATTTTGAGAGCCTTTGTCAAAGTGAGTACTGTGGTGAGTACTGTCAACAGTACTCACTACAGTACTCGGTGTCTGTTGTTGTTGTTGCTGTATTGGCAATTTAGACTTTACATGTTTCCTGTGTACTTTTACGGTAAATAAACAACTCAAACGACACATTCTTAATAAAAATGACCTCAGTTGCTGCAAAAAATTGAATTTAAAGAGGGTGTGTCACAATTGAAAAGGGCGTAGCCCCTTTGTAAAGAGCCTGCTCTTGTGGTAAAAGTGCAGTTTTGTGCAAGATCTACAAGTTCAAGTATGCATTTTATTAAAGTCATCAATCTTATGCTAAAAACTAGGTCATTTATGAAAAACTTATACAAATAACCTAACGGCTGCACTAAAAGAAAGAAAGAGAAAAATTTTGTTTGGGCGTGCAGTAAGGCTGAATTCACCTTCTGCTTGTATTTTCAAGCACAAATTCTCTTGAAATGGCAATTTTCTCGCTATATCTCATACGATAATGCACAATCGAGAGTACCCTTCTTTCCTACCTATGAGAACCTGTGCCATGGATAGTTAGAACAAAGTAGTTATGGCTGTTGGATCAATTACCCGAGAGGAATATACTAAGGACAAATTTTGCCATTTTCGCATATCATGACAGAGTTAAGAGTCAATAAAATCAACACTAAAATACTTTCAAAATCGGTCTTAATCATTGAATGTGAAGTCTTTTAACATTCTGAAATTTTAAATTTAATCAGTGAGTGCAGATGAAATATAGAAATAAAGTGTTTTCACACATTATCTAGTTTTGTGATAGTTGAAAATTATCGTAGCAAATAGCATGAAATATGCGATTTTTGGCCATTTTTAATGCAGTATTGTGGAAGAAGTAAGAGAGCGAAGACAATGTATTCTATACCAGTCGAAACATGTTGGCCTTCAAAAGATCTCTGCCAATTTTCAAATAGCTACTAGTTACACAACGCCCTTAAAATAATTTTTGAAAAACTCGACTTTCAGACAATCTCTTACAAAAGTGTTGGACCCCTATTGAAAAATTCGAATTTTTGTCCCCCCTCCCCCCGTTTCAATGTTGATTGCCTGGCAAAGAGGTGTTTTTCATGCAGATCCACCAAAAGAATGATTCAACAATGCAAGCAACATTGAAATGGGGGGAGAGGGGACAATATTTCCGAAAAACGTAGATTTTCGTAGGGGTCCAACACTTTTGCAAGAGATTGTCTGAAGGACAGCTTTATAGGTGAACATAGTAGACCTGCTGCCATTGCACCAATAACAAATCTATACGTCAACAGTAGTTTTTATCTTGAAGATAAGATGTCTCTCTATAGAATTAGTGCTCATAAGGAAATATACAACGTTTTCTGTCACTATACATAGAGCTTTACTGCTGAGTACTGTCAACAGTTCTCACCACACTACTCACTAGCGTTTCAGTCCATATTTCTCTATTTTGACAGTGGATAGTGACAATATGCCCATAGATGTATTCAGCGCATCAAAAGCTTTATATTTATGTATCACTTTCATATTTCATGTCCAGTTAAAGTGAAAATGCGAACAGTACTCACTTTTTCTGTTAATAAAGAATATAATACTGTTCTTTTTAAGGGAAAATGGTGAGTACTGTTGAGAATTTTGAAAATCCTGCTTTTAAACTGTTTGTATGAACAACATTAATGAATATAGCTCGTTCATATGAGTATTTGACATGATTAAAGCTCATTTATTGGCAGCTCCTAAGGTATCTGACAATTTTGAGAGCCTTTGTCAAAGTGAGTACTGTGGTGAGTACTGTCAACAGTACTCACTACAGTACTCGGTGTCTGTTGTTGTTGTTGCTGTATTGGCAATTTAGACTTTACATGTTTCCTGTGTACTTTTACGGTAAATAAACAACTCAAACGACACATTCTTAATAAAAATGACCTCAGTTGCTGCAAAAAATTGAATTTAAAGAGGGTGTGTCACAATTGAAAAGGGCGTAGCCCCTTTGTAAAGAGCCTGCTCTTGTGGTAAAAGTGCAGTTTTGTGCAAGATCTACAAGTTCAAGTATGCATTTTATTAAAGTCATCAATCTTATGCTAAAAACTAGGTCATTTATGAAAAACTTATACAAATAACCTAACGGCTGCACTAAAAGAAAGAAAGAGAAAAATTTTGTTTGGGCGTGCAGTAAGGCTGAATTCACCTTCTGCTTGTATTTTCAAGCACAAATTCTCTTGAAATGGCAATTTTCTCGCTATATCTCATACGATAATGCACAATCGAGAGTACCCTTCTTTCCTACCTATGAGAACCTGTGCCATGGATAGTTAGAACAAAGTAGTTATGGCTGTTGGATCAATTACCCGAGAGGAATATACTAAGGACAAATTTTGCCATTTTCGCATATCATGACAGAGTTAAGAGTCAATAAAATCAACACTAAAATACTTTCAAAATCGGTCTTAATCATTGAATGTGAAGTCTTTTAACATTCTGAAATTTTAAATTTAATCAGTGAGTGCAGATGAAATATAGAAATAAAGTGTTTTCACACATTATCTAGTTTTGTGATAGTTGAAAATTATCGTAGCAAATAGCATGAAATATGCGATTTTTGGCCATTTTTAATGCAGTATTGTGGAAGAAGTAAGAGAGCGAAGACAATGTATTCTATACCAGTCGAAACATGTTGGCCTTCAAAAGATCTCTGCCAATTTTCAAATAGCTACTAGTTACACAACGCCCTTAAAATAATTTTTGAAAAACTCGACTTTCAGACAATCTCTTACAAAAGTGTTGGACCCCTATTGAAAAATTCGAATTTTTGTCCCCCCTGCCCCCGTTTCAATGTTGATTGCCTGGCAAAGAGGTGTTTTTCATGCAGATCCACCAAAAGAATGATTCAACAATGCAAGCAACATTGAATTGGGGGGAGAGGGGACAATATTTCCGAAAAACGTAGATTTTCGTAGGGGTCCAACACTTTTGCAAGAGATTGTCTGAAGGACAGCTTTATAGGTGAACATAGTAGACCTGCTGCCATTGCACCAATAACAAATCTATACGTCAACAGTAGTTTTTATCTTGAAGATAAGATGTCTCTCTATAGAATTAGTGCTCATAAGGAAATATACAACGTTTTCTGTCACTATACATAGAGCTTTACTGCTGAGTACTGTCAACAGTTCTCACCACAGTACTCACTAGCGTTTCAGTCCATATTTCTCTATTTTGACAGTGGATAGTGACAATATGCCCATAGATGTATTCAGCGCATCAAAAGCTTTATATTTATGTATCACTTTCATATTTCATGTCCAGTTAAAGTGAAAATGCGAACAGTACTCACTTTTTCTGTTAATAAAGAATATAATACTGTTCTTTTTAAGGGAAAATGGTGAGTACTGTTGAGAATTTTGAAAGTCCTGCTTTTAAACTGTTTGTATGAACAACATTAATGAATATAGCTCGTTCATATGAGTATTTGACATGATTAAAGCTCATTTATTGGCAGCTCCTAAGGTATCTGACAATTTTGAGAGCCTTTGTCAAAGTGAGTACTGTGGTGAGTACTGTCAACAGTACTCACTACAGTACTCGGTGTCTGTTGTTGTTGTTGCTGTATTGGCAATTTAGACTTTACATGTTTCCTGTGTACTTTTACGGTAAATAAACAACTCAAACGACACATTCTTAATAAAAATGACCTCAGTTGCTGCAAAAAATTGAATTTAAAGAGGGTGTGTCACAATTGAAAAGGGCGTAGCCCCTTTGTAAAGAGCCTGCTCTTGTGGTAAAAGTGCAGTTTTGTGCAAGATCTACAAGTTCAAGTATGCATTTTATTAAAGTCATCAATCTTATGCTAAAAACTAGGTCATTTATGAAAAACTTATACAAATAACCTAACGGCTGCACTAAAAGAAAGAAAGAGAAAAATTTTGTTTGGGCGTGCAGTAAGGCTGAATTCACCTTCTGCTTGTATTTTCAAGCACAAATTCTCTTGAAATGGCAATTTTCTCGCTATATCTCATACGATAATGCACAATCGAGAGTACCCTTCTTTCCTACCTATGAGAACCTGTGCCATGGATAGTTAGAACAAAGTAGTTATGGCTGTTGGATCAATTACCCGAGAGGAATATACTAAGGACAAATTTTGCCATTTTCGCATATCATGACAGAGTTAAGAGTCAATAAAATCAACACTAAAATACTTTCAAAATCGGTCTTAATCATTGAATGTGAAGTCTTTTAACATTCTGAAATTTTAAATTTAATCAGTGAGTGCAGATGAAATATAGAAATAAAGTGTTTTCACACATTATCTAGTTTTGTGATAGTTGAAAATTATCGTAGCAAATAGCATGAAATATGCGATTTTTGGCCATTTTTAATGCAGTATTGTGGAAGAAGTAAGAGAGCGAAGACAATGTATTCTATACCAGTCGAAACATGTTGGCCTTCAAAAGATCTCTGCCAATTTTCAAATAGCTACTAGTTACACAACGCCCTTAAAATAATTTTTGAAAAACTCGACTTTCAGACAATCTCTTACAAAAGTGTTGGACCCCTATTGAAAAATTCGAATTTTTGTCCCCCCTGCCCCCGTTTCAATGTTGATTGCCTGGCAAAGAGGTGTTTTTCATGCAGATCCACCAAAAGAATGATTCAACAATGCAAGCAACATTGAAATGGGGGGAGAGGGGACAATATTTCCGAAAAACGTAGATTTTCGTAGGGGTCCAACACTTTTGCAAGAGATTGTCTGAAGGACAGCTTTATAGGTGAACATAGTAGACCTGCTGCCATTGCACCAATAACAAATCTATACGTCAACAGTAGTTTTTATCTTGAAGATAAGATGTCTCTCTATAGAATTAGTGCTCATAAGGAAATATACAACGTTTTCTGTCACTATACATAGAGCTTTACTGCTGAGTACTGTCAACAGTTCTCACCACAGTACTCACTAGCGTTTCAGTCCATATTTCTCTATTTTGACAGTGGATAGTGACAATATGCCCATAGATGTATTCAGCGCATCAAAAGCTTTATATTCATGTATCACTTTCATATTTCATGTCCAGTTAAAGTGAAAATGCGAACAGTACTCACTTTTTCTGTTAATAAAGAATATAATACTGTTCTTTTTAAGGGAAAATGGTGAGTACTGTTGAGAATTTTGAAAATCCTGCTTTTAAACTGTTTGTATGAACAACATTAATGAATATAGCTCGTTCATATGAGTATTTGACATGATTAAAGCTCATTTATTGGCAGCTCCTAAGGTATCTGACAATTTTGAGAGCCTTTGTCAAAGTGAGTACTGTGGTGAGTACTGTCAACAGTACTCACTACAGTACTCGGTGTCTGTTGTTGTTGTTGCTGTATTGGCAATTTAGACTTTACATGTTTCCTGTGTACTTTTACGGTAAATAAACAACTCAAACGACACATTCTTAATAAAAATGACCTCAGTTGCTGCAAAAAATTGAATTTAAAGAGGGTGTGTCACAATTGAAAAGGGCGTAGCCCCTTTGTAAAGAGCCTGCTCTTGTGGTAAAAGTGCAGTTTTGTGCAAGATCTACAAGTTCAAGTATGCATTTTATTAAAGTCATCAATCTTATGCTAAAAACTAGGTCATTTATGAAAAACTTATACAAATAACCTAACGGCTGCACTAAAAGAAAGAAAGAGAAAAATTTTGTTTGGGCGTGCAGTAAGGCTGAATTCACCTTCTGCTTGTATTTTCAAGCACAAATTCTCTTGAAATGGCAATTTTCTCGCTATATCTCATACGATAATGCACAATCGAGAGTACCCTTCTTTCCTACCTATGAGAACCTGTGCCATGGATAGTTAGAACAAAGTAGTTATGGCTGTTGGATCAATTACCCGAGAGGAATATACTAAGGACAAATTTTGCCATTTTCGCATATCATGACAGAGTTAAGAGTCAATAAAATCAACACTAAAATACTTTCAAAATCGGTCTTAATCATTGAATGTGAAGTCTTTTAACATTCTGAAATTTTAAATTTAATCAGTGAGTGCAGATGAAATATAGAAATAAAGTGTTTTCACACATTATCTAGTTTTGTGATAGTTGAAAATTATCGTAGCAAATAGCATGAAATATGCGATTTTTGGCCATTTTTAATGCAGTATTGTGGAAGAAGTAAGAGAGCGAAGACAATGTATTCTATACCAGTCGAAACATGTTGGCCTTCAAAAGATCTCTGCCAATTTTCAAATAGCTACTAGTTACACAACGCCCTTAAAATAATTTTTGAAAAACTCGACTTTCAGACAATCTCTTACAAAAGTGTTGGACCCCTATTGAAAAATTCGAATTTTTGTCCCCCCTGCCCCCGTTTCAATGTTGATTGCCTGGCAAAGAGGTGTTTTTCATGCAGATCCACCAAAAGAATGATTCAACAATGCAAGCAACATTGAAATGGGGGGAGAGGGGACAATATTTCCGAAAAACGTAGATTTTCGTAGGGGTCCAACACTTTTGCAAGAGATTGTCTGAAGGACAGCTTTATAGGTGAACATAGTAGACCTGCTGCCATTGCACCAATAACAAATCTATACGTCAACAGTAGTTTTTATCTTGAAGATAAGATGTCTCTCTATAGAATTAGTGCTCATAAGGAAATATACAACGTTTTCTGTCACTATACATAGAGCTTTACTGCTGAGTACTGTCAACAGTTCTCACCACAGTACTCACTAGCGTTTCAGTCCATATTTCTCTATTTTGACAGTGGATAGTGACAATATGCCCATAGATGTATTCAGCGCATCAAAAGCTTTATATTCATGTATCACTTTCATATTTCATGTCCAGTTAAAGTGAAAATGCGAACAGTACTCACTTTTTCTGTTAATAAAGAATATAATACTGTTCTTTTTAAGGGAAAATGGTGAGTACTGTTGAGAATTTTGAAAATCCTGCTTTTAAACTGTTTGTATGAACAACATTAATGAATATAGCTCGTTCATATGAGTATTTGACATGATTAAAGCTCATTTATTGGCAGCTCCTAAGGTATCTGACAATTTTGAGAGCCTTTGTCAAAGTGAGTACTGTGGTGAGTACTGTCAACAGTACTCACTACAGTACTCGGTGTCTGTTGTTGTTGTTGCTGTATTGGCAATTTAGACTTTACATGTTTCCTGTGTACTTTTACGGTAAATAAACAACTCAAACGACACATTCTTAATAAAAATGACCTCAGTTGCTGCAAAAAATTGAATTTAAAGAGGGTGTGTCACAATTGAAAAGGGCGTAGCCCCTTTGTAAAGAGCCTGCTCTTGTGGTAAAAGTGCAGTTTTGTGCAAGATCTACAAGTTCAAGTATGCATTTTATTAAAGTCATCAATCTTATGCTAAAAACTAGGTCATTTATGAAAAACTTATACAAATAACCTAACGGCTGCACTAAAAGAAAGAAAGAGAAAAATTTTGTTTGGGCGTGCAGTAAGGCTGAATTCACCTTCTGCTTGTATTTTCAAGCACAAATTCTCTTGAAATGGCAATTTTCTCGCTATATCTCATACGATAATGCACAATCGAGAGTACCCTTCTTTCCTACCTATGAGAACCTGTGCCATGGATAGTTAGAACAAAGTAGTTATGGCTGTTGGATCAATTACCCGAGAGGAATATACTAAGGACAAATTTTGCCATTTTCGCATATCATGACAGAGTTAAGAGTCAATAAAATCAACACTAAAATACTTTCAAAATCGGTCTTAATCATTGAATGTGAAGTCTTTTAACATTCTGAAATTTTAAATTTAATCAGTGAGTGCAGATGAAATATAGAAATAAAGTGTTTTCACACATTATCTAGTTTTGTGATAGTTGAAAATTATCGTAGCAAATAGCATGAAATATGCGATTTTTGGCCATTTTTAATGCAGTATTGTGGAAGAAGTAAGAGAGCGAAGACAATGTATTCTATACCAGTCGAAACATGTTGGCCTTCAAAAGATCTCTGCCAATTTTCAAATAGCTACTAGTTACACAACGCCCTTAAAATAATTTTTGAAAAACTCGACTTTCAGACAATCTCTTACAAAAGTGTTGGACCCCTATTGAAAAATTCGAATTTTTGTCCCCCCTGCCCCCGTTTCAATGTTGATTGCCTGGCAAAGAGGTGTTTTTCATGCAGATCCACCAAAAGAATGATTCAACAATGCAAGCAACATTGAAATGGGGGGAGAGGGGACAATATTTCCGAAAAACGTAGATTTTCGTAGGGGTCCAACACTTTTGCAAGAGATTGTCTGAAGGACAGCTTTATAGGTGAACATAGTAGACCTGCTGCCATTGCACCAATAACAAATCTATACGTCAACAGTAGTTTTTATCTTGAAGATAAGATGTCTCTCTATAGAATTAGTGCTCATAAGGAAATATACAACGTTTTCTGTCACTATACATAGAGCTTTACTGCTGAGTACTGTCAACAGTTCTCACCACAGTACTCACTAGCGTTTCAGTCCATATTTCTCTATTTTGACAGTGGATAGTGACAATATGCCCATAGATGTATTCAGCGCATCAAAAGCTTTATATTCATGTATCACTTTCATATTTCATGTCCAGTTAAAGTGAAAATGCGAACAGTACTCACTTTTTCTGTTAATAAAGAATATAATACTGTTCTTTTTAAGGGAAAATGGTGAGTACTGTTGAGAATTTTGAAAATCCTGCTTTTAAACTGTTTGTATGAACAACATTAATGAATATAGCTCGTTCATATGAGTATTTGACATGATTAAAGCTCATTTATTGGCAGCTCCTAAGGTATCTGACAATTTTGAGAGCCTTTGTCAAAGTGAGTACTGTGGTGAGTACTGTCAACAGTACTCACTACAGTACTCGGTGTCTGTTGTTGTTGTTGCTGTATTGGCAATTTAGACTTTACATGTTTCCTGTGTACTTTTACGGTAAATAAACAACTCAAACGACACATTCTTAATAAAAATGACCTCAGTTGCTGCAAAAAATTGAATTTAAAGAGGGTGTGTCACAATTGAAAAGGGCGTAGCCCCTTTGTAAAGAGCCTGCTCTTGTGGTAAAAGTGCAGTTTTGTGCAAGATCTACAAGTTCAAGTATGCATTTTATTAAAGTCATCAATCTTATGCTAAAAACTAGGTCATTTATGAAAAACTTATACAAATAACCTAACGGCTGCACTAAAAGAAAGAAAGAGAAAAATTTTGTTTGGGCGTGCAGTAAGGCTGAATTCACCTTCTGCTTGTATTTTCAAGCACAAATTCTCTTGAAATGGCAATTTTCTCGCTATATCTCATACGATAATGCACAATCGAGAGTACCCTTCTTTCCTACCTATGAGAACCTGTGCCATGGATAGTTAGAACAAAGTAGTTATGGCTGTTGGATCAATTACCCGAGAGGAATATACTAAGGACAAATTTTGCCATTTTCGCATATCATGACAGAGTTAAGAGTCAATAAAATCAACACTAAAATACTTTCAAAATCGGTCTTAATCATTGAATGTGAAGTCTTTTAACATTCTGAAATTTTAAATTTAATCAGTGAGTGCAGATGAAATATAGAAATAAAGTGTTTTCACACATTATCTAGTTTTGTGATAGTTGAAAATTATCGTAGCAAATAGCATGAAATATGCGATTTTTGGCCATTTTTAATGCAGTATTGTGGAAGAAGTAAGAGAGCGAAGACAATGTATTCTATACCAGTCGAAACATGTTGGCCTTCAAAAGATCTCTGCCAATTTTCAAATAGCTACTAGTTACACAACGCCCTTAAAATAATTTTTGAAAAACTCGACTTTCAGACAATCTCTTACAAAAGTGTTGGACCCCTATTGAAAAATTCGAATTTTTGTCCCCCCTGCCCCCGTTTCAATGTTGATTGCCTGGCAAAGAGGTGTTTTTCATGCAGATCCACCAAAAGAATGATTCAACAATGCAAGCAACATTGAAATGGGGGGAGAGGGGACAATATTTCCGAAAAACGTAGATTTTCGTAGGGGTCCAACACTTTTGCAAGAGATTGTCTGAAGGACAGCTTTATAGGTGAACATAGTAGACCTGCTGCCATTGCACCAATAACAAATCTATACGTCAACAGTAGTTTTTATCTTGAAGATAAGATGTCTCTCTATAGAATTAGTGCTCATAAGGAAATATACAACGTTTTCTGTCACTATACATAGAGCTTTACTGCTGAGTACTGTCAACAGTTCTCACCACAGTACTCACTAGCGTTTCAGTCCATATTTCTCTATTTTGACAGTGGATAGTGACAATATGCCCATAGATGTATTCGGCGCATCAAAAGCTTTATATTTATGTATCACTTTCATATTTCATGTCCAGTTAAAGTGAAAATGCGAACAGTACTCACTTTTTCTGTTAATAAAGAATATAATACTGTTCTTTTTAAGGGAAAATGGTGAGTACTGTTGAGAATTTTGAAAATCCTGCTTTTAAACTGTTTGTATGAACAACATTAATGAATATAGCTCGTTCATATGAGTATTTGACATGATTAAAGCTCATTTATTGGCAGCTCCTAAGGTATCTGACAATTTTGAGAGCCTTTGTCAAAGTGAGTACTGTGGTGAGTACTGTCAACAGTACTCACTACAGTACTCGGTGTCTGTTGTTGTTGTTGCTGTATTGGCAATTTAGACTTTACATGTTTCCTGTGTACTTTTACGGTAAATAAACAACTCAAACGACACATTCTTAATAAAAATGACCTCAGTTGCTGCAAAAAATTGAATTTAAAGAGGGTGTGTCACAATTGAAAAGGGCGTAGCCCCTTTGTAAAGAGCCTGCTCTTGTGGTAAAAGTGCAGTTTTGTGCAAGATCTACAAGTTCAAGTATGCATTTTATTAAAGTCATCAATCTTATGCTAAAAACTAGGTCATTTATGAAAAACTTATACAAATAACCTAACGGCTGCACTAAAAGAAAGAAAGAGAAAAATTTTGTTTGGGCGTGCAGTAAGGCTGAATTCACCTTCTGCTTGTATTTTCAAGCACAAATTCTCTTGAAATGGCAATTTTCTCGCTATATCTCATACGATAATGCACAATCGAGAGTACCCTTCTTTCCTACCTATGAGAACCTGTGCCATGGATAGTTAGAACAAAGTAGTTATGGCTGTTGGATCAATTACCCGAGAGGAATATACTAAGGACAAATTTTGCCATTTTCGCATATCATGACAGAGTTAAGAGTCAATAAAATCAACACTAAAATACTTTCAAAATCGGTCTTAATCATTGAATGTGAAGTCTTTTAACATTCTGAAATTTTAAATTTAATCAGTGAGTGCAGATGAAATATAGAAATAAAGTGTTTTCACACATTATCTAGTTTTGTGATAGTTGAAAATTATCGTAGCAAATAGCATGAAATATGCGATTTTTGGCCATTTTTAATGCAGTATTGTGGAAGAAGTAAGAGAGCGAAGACAATGTATTCTATACCAGTCGAAACATGTTGGCCTTCAAAAGATCTCTGCCAATTTTCAAATAGCTACTAGTTACACAACGCCCTTAAAATAATTTTTGAAAAACTCGACTTTCAGACAATCTCTTACAAAAGTGTTGGACCCCTATTGAAAAATTCGAATTTTTGTCCCCCCTCCCCCCGTTTCAATGTTGATTGCCTGGCAAAGAGGTGGTTTTCATGCAGATCCACCAAAAGAATGATTCACCAATGCAAGCAACATTGAAATGGGGGGAGAGGGGGACAATATTTCCGAAAAACGTAGATTTTCGTAGGGGTCCAACATTTTTGCAAGAGATTGTCTGAAGGACAGCTTTATAGGTGAACATAGTAGACCTGCTGCCATTGCACCAATAACAAATCTATACGTCAACAGTAGTTTTTATCTTGAAGATAAGATGTCTCTCTATAGAATTAGTGCTCATAAGGAAATATACAACGTTTTCTGTCACTATACATAGAGCTTTACTGCTGAGTACTGTCAACAGTTCTCACCACAGTACTCACTAGCGTTTCAGTCCATATTTCTCTATTTTGACAGTGGATAGTGACAATATGCCCATAGATGTATTCGGCGCATCAAAAGCTTTATATTTATGTATCACTTTCATATTTCATGTCCAGTTAAAGTGAAAATGCGAACAGTACTCACTTTTTCTGTTAATAAAGAATATAATACTGTTCTTTTTAAGGGAAAATGGTGAGTACTGTTGAGAATTTTGAAAATCCTGCTTTTAAACTGTTTGTATGAACAACATTAATGAATATAGCTCGTTCATATGAGTATTTGACATGATTAAAGCTCATTTATTGGCAGCTCCTAAGGTATCTGACAATTTTGAGAGCCTTTGTCAAAGTGAGTACTGTGGTGAGTACTGTCAACAGTACTCACTACAGTACTCGGTGTCTGTTGTTGTTGTTGCTGTATTGGCAATTTAGACTTTACATGTTTCCTGTGTACTTTTACGGTAAATAAACAACTCAAACGACACATTCTTAATAAAAATGACCTCAGTTGCTGCAAAAAATTGAATTTAAAGAGGGTGTGTCACAATTGAAAAGGGCGTAGCCCCTTTGTAAAGAGCCTGCTCTTGTGGTAAAAGTGCAGTTTTGTGCAAGATCTACAAGTTCAAGTATGCATTTTATTAAAGTCATCAATCTTATGCTAAAAACTAGGTCATTTATGAAAAACTTATACAAATAACCTAACGGCTGCACTAAAAGAAAGAAAGAGAAAAATTTTGTTTGGGCGTGCAGTAAGGCTGAATTCACCTTCTGCTTGTATTTTCAAGCACAAATTCTCTTGAAATGGCAATTTTCTCGCTATATCTCATACGATAATGCACAATCGAGAGTACCCTTCTTTCCTACCTATGAGAACCTGTGCCATGGATAGTTAGAACAAAGTAGTTATGGCTGTTGGATCAATTACCCGAGAGGAATATACTAAGGACAAATTTTGCCATTTTCGCATATCATGACAGAGTTAAGAGTCAATAAAATCAACACTAAAATACTTTCAAAATCGGTCTTAATCATTGAATGTGAAGTCTTTTAACATTCTGAAATTTTAAATTTAATCAGTGAGTGCAGATGAAATATAGAAATAAAGTGTTTTCACACATTATCTAGTTTTGTGATAGTTGAAAATTATCGTAGCAAATAGCATGAAATATGCGATTTTTGGCCATTTTTAATGCAGTATTGTGGAAGAAGTAAGAGAGCGAAGACAATGTATTCTATACCAGTCGAAACATGTTGGCCTTCAAA
Source organism: Aurelia coerulea (assembly GCA_039566865.1). NCBI lineage: Eukaryota > Metazoa > Cnidaria > Scyphozoa > Semaeostomeae > Ulmaridae > Aurelia > Aurelia coerulea. Next base: position 11,121,691 of record CM076951.1, on the reverse strand, counting down.
AGATCTCTGCCAATTTTCAAATAGCTACTAGTTACACAACGCCCTTAAAATAATTTTTGAAAAACTCGACTTTCAGACAATCTCTTACAAAAGTGTTGGACCCCTATTGAAAAATTCGAATTTTTGTCCCCCCTGCCCCCGTTTCAATGTTGATTGCCTGGCAAAGAGGTGTTTTTCATGCAGATCCACCAAAAGAATGATTCAACAATGCAAGCAACATTGAAATGGGGGGAGAGGGGACAATATTTCCGAAAAACGTAGATTTTCGTAGGGGTCCAACACTTTTGCAAGAGATTGTCTGAAGGACAGCTTTATAGGTGAACATAGTAGACCTGCTGCCATTGCACCAATAACAAATCTATACGTCAACAGTAGTTTTTATCTTGAAGATAAGATGTCTCTCTATAGAATTAGTGCTCATAAGGAAATATACAACGTTTTCTGTCACTATACATAGAGCTTTACTGCTGAGTACTGTCAACAGTTCTCACCACAGTACTCACTAGCGTTTCAGTCCATATTTCTCTATTTTGACAGTGGATAGTGACAATATGCCCATAGATGTATTCAGCGCATCAAAAGCTTTATATTTATGTATCACTTTCATATTTCATGTCCAGTTAAAGTGAAAATGCGAACAGTACTCACTTTTTCTGTTAATAAAGAATATAATACTGTTCTTTTTAAGGGAAAATGGTGAGTACTGTTGAGAATTTTGAAAATCCTGCTTTTAAACTGTTTGTATGAACAACATTAATGAATATAGCTCGTTCATATGAGTATTTGACATGATTAAAGCTCATTTATTGGCAGCTCCTAAGGTATCTGACAATTTTGAGAGCCTTTGTCAAAGTGAGTACTGTGGTGAGTACTGTCAACAGTACTCACTACAGTACTCGGTGTCTGTTGTTGTTGTTGCTGTATTGGCAATTTAGACTTTACATGTTTCCTGTGTACTTTTACGGTAAATAAACAACTCAAACGACACATTCTTAATAAAAATGACCTCAGTTGCTGCAAAAAATTGAATTTAAAGAGGGTGTGTCACAATTGAAAAGGGCGTAGCCCCTTTGTAAAGAGCCTGCTCTTGTGGTAAAAGTGCAGTTTTGTGCAAGATCTACAAGTTCAAGTATGCATTTTATTAAAGTCATCAATCTTATGCTAAAAACTAGGTCATTTATGAAAAACTTATACAAATAACCTAACGGCTGCACTAAAAGAAAGAAAGAGAAAAATTTTGTTTGGGCGTGCAGTAAGGCTGAATTCACCTTCTGCTTGTATTTTCAAGCACAAATTCTCTTGAAATGGCAATTTTCTCGCTATATCTCATACGATAATGCACAATCGAGAGTACCCTTCTTTCCTACCTATGAGAACCTGTGCCATGGATAGTTAGAACAAAGTAGTTATGGCTGTTGGATCAATTACCCGAGAGGAATATACTAAGGACAAATTTTGCCATTTTCGCATATCATGACAGAGTTAAGAGTCAATAAAATCAACACTAAAATACTTTCAAAATCGGTCTTAATCATTGAATGTGAAGTCTTTTAACATTCTGAAATTTTAAATTTAATCAGTGAGTGCAGATGAAATATAGAAATAAAGTGTTTTCACACATTATCTAGTTTTGTGATAGTTGAAAATTATCGTAGCAAATAGCATGAAATATGCGATTTTTGGCCATTTTTAATGCAGTATTGTGGAAGAAGTAAGAGAGCGAAGACAATGTATTCTATACCAGTCGAAACATGTTGGCCTTCAAAAGATCTCTGCCAATTTTCAAATAGCTACTAGTTACACAACGCCCTTAAAATAATTTTTGAAAAACTCGACTTTCAGACAATCTCTTACAAAAGTGTTGGACCCCTATTGAAAAATTCGAATTTTTGTCCCCCCTGCCCCCGTTTCAATGTTGATTGCCTGGCAAAGAGGTGTTTTTCATGCAGATCCACCAAAAGAATGATTCAACAATGCAAGCAACATTGAAATGGGGGGAGAGGGGACAATATTTCCGAAAAACGTAGATTTTCGTAGGGGTCCAACACTTTTGCAAGAGATTGTCTGAAGGACAGCTTTATAGGTGAACATAGTAGACCTGCTGCCATTGCACCAATAACAAATCTATACGTCAACAGTAGTTTTTATCTTGAAGATAAGATGTCTCTCTATAGAATTAGTGCTCATAAGGAAATATACAACGTTTTCTGTCACTATACATAGAGCTTTACTGCTGAGTACTGTCAACAGTTCTCACCACAGTACTCACTAGCGTTTCAGTCCATATTTCTCTATTTTGACAGTGGATAGTGACAATATGCCCATAGATGTATTCAGCGCATCAAAAGCTTTATATTTATGTATCACTTTCATATTTCATGTCCAGTTAAAGTGAAAATGCGAACAGTACTCACTTTTTCTGTTAATAAAGAATATAATACTGTTCTTTTTAAGGGAAAATGGTGAGTACTGTTGAGAATTTTGAAAATCCTGCTTTTAAACTGTTTGTATGAACAACATTAATGAATATAGCTCGTTCATATGAGTATTTGACATGATTAAAGCTCATTTATTGGCAGCTCCTAAGGTATCTGACAATTTTGAGAGCCTTTGTCAAAGTGAGTACTGTGGTGAGTACTGTCAACAGTACTCACTACAGTACTCGGTGTCTGTTGTTGTTGTTGCTGTATTGGCAATTTAGACTTTACATGTTTCCTGTGTACTTTTACGGTAAATAAACAACTCAAACGACACATTCTTAATAAAAATGACCTCAGTTGCTGCAAAAAATTGAATTTAAAGAGGGTGTGTCACAATTGAAAAGGGCGTAGCCCCTTTGTAAAGAGCCTGCTCTTGTGGTAAAAGTGCAGTTTTGTGCAAGATCTACAAGTTCAAGTATGCATTTTATTAAAGTCATCAATCTTATGCTAAAAACTAGGTCATTTATGAAAAACTTATACAAATAACCTAACGGCTGCACTAAAAGAAAGAAAGAGAAAAATTTTGTTTGGGCGTGCAGTAAGGCTGAATTCACCTTCTGCTTGTATTTTCAAGCACAAATTCTCTTGAAATGGCAATTTTCTCGCTATATCTCATACGATAATGCACAATCGAGAGTACCCTTCTTTCCTACCTATGAGAACCTGTGCCATGGATAGTTAGAACAAAGTAGTTATGGCTGTTGGATCAATTACCCGAGAGGAATATACTAAGGACAAATTTTGCCATTTTCGCATATCATGACAGAGTTAAGAGTCAATAAAATCAACACTAAAATACTTTCAAAATCGGTCTTAATCATTGAATGTGAAGTCTTTTAACATTCTGAAATTTTAAATTTAATCAGTGAGTGCAGATGAAATATAGAAATAAAGTGTTTTCACACATTATCTAGTTTTGTGACAGTTGAAAACTATCGTAGCAAATAGCATGAAATATGCGATTGTTGGCCATTTTTAATGCAGTATTGTGGAAGAAGTAAGAGAGCGAAGACAATGTATTCTATACCAGTCGAAACATGTTGGCCTTCAAAAGATCTCTGCCAATTTTCAAATAGCTACTAGTTACACAACGCCCTTAAAATAATTTTTGAAAAACTCGACTTTCAGACAATCTCTTACAAAAGTGTTGGACCCCTATTGAAAAATTCGAATTTTTGTCCCCCCTGCCCCCGTTTCAATGTTGATTGCCTGGCAAAGAGGTGTTTTTCATGCAGATCCACCAAAAGAATGATTCAACAATGCAAGCAACATTGAAATGGGGGGAGAGGGGACAATATTTCCGAAAAACGTAGATTTTCGTAGGGGTCCAACACTTTTGCAAGAGATTGTCTGAAGGACAGCTTTATAGGTGAACATAGTAGACCTGCTGCCATTGCACCAATAACAAATCTATACGTCAACAGTAGTTTTTATCTTGAAGATAAGATGTCTCTCTATAGAATTAGTGCTCATAAGGAAATATACAACGTTTTCTGTCACTATACATAGAGCTTTACTGCTGAGTACTGTCAACAGTTCTCACCACAGTACTCACTAGCGTTTCAGTCCATATTTCTCTATTTTGACAGTGGATAGTGACAATATGCCCATAGATGTATTCAGCGCATCAAAAGCTTTATATTTATGTATCACTTTCATATTTCATGTCCAGTTAAAGTGAAAATGCGAACAGTACTCACTTTTTCTGTTAATAAAGAATATAATACTGTTCTTTTTAAGGGAAAATGGTGAGTACTGTTGAGAATTTTGAAAATCCTGCTTTTAAACTGTTTGTATGAACAACATTAATGAATATAGCTCGTTCATATGAGTATTTGACATGATTAAAGCTCATTTATTGGCAGCTCCTAAGGTATCTGACAATTTTGAGAGCCTTTGTCAAAGTGAGTACTGTGGTGAGTACTGTCAACAGTACTCACTACAGTACTCGGTGTCTGTTGTTGTTGTTGCTGTATTGGCAATTTAGACTTTACATGTTTCCTGTGTACTTTTACGGTAAATAAACAACTCAAACGACACATTCTTAATAAAAATGACCTCAGTTGCTGCAAAAAATTGAATTTAAAGAGGGTGTGTCACAATTGAAAAGGGCGTAGCCCCTTTGTAAAGAGCCTGCTCTTGTGGTAAAAGTGCAGTTTTGTGCAAGATCTACAAGTTCAAGTATGCATTTTATTAAAGTCATCAATCTTATGCTAAAAACTAGGTCATTTATGAAAAACTTATACAAATAACCTAACGGCTGCACTAAAAGAAAGAAAGAGAAAAATTTTGTTTGGGCGTGCAGTAAGGCTGAATTCACCTTCTGCTTGTATTTTCAAGCACAAATTCTCTTGAAATGGCAATTTTCTCGCTATATCTCATACGATAATGCACAATCGAGAGTACCCTTCTTTCCTACCTATGAGAACCTGTGCCATGGATAGTTAGAACAAAGTAGTTATGGCTGTTGGATCAATTACCCGAGAGGAATATACTAAGGACAAATTTTGCCATTTTCGCATATCATGACAGAGTTAAGAGTCAATAAAATCAACACTAAAATACTTTCAAAATCGGTCTTAATCATTGAATGTGAAGTCTTTTAACATTCTGAAATTTTAAATTTAATCAGTGAGTGCAGATGAAATATAGAAATAAAGTGTTTTCACACATTATCTAGTTTTGTGATAGTTGAAAATTATCGTAGCAAATAGCATGAAATATGCGATTTTTGGCCATTTTTAATGCAGTATTGTGGAAGAAGTAAGAGAGCGAAGACAATGTATTCTATACCAGTCGAAACATGTTGGCCTTCAAAAGATCTCTGCCAATTTTCAAATAGCTACTAGTTACACAACGCCCTTAAAATAATTTTTGAAAAACTCGACTTTCAGACAATCTCTTACAAAAGTGTTGGACCCCTATTGAAAAATTCGAATTTTTGTCCCCCCTGCCCCCGTTTCAATGTTGATTGCCTGGCAAAGAGGTGTTTTTCATGCAGATCCACCAAAAGAATGATTCAACAATGCAAGCAACATTGAAATGGGGGGAGAGGGGACAATATTTCCGAAAAACGTAGATTTTCGTAGGGGTCCAACACTTTTGCAAGAGATTGTCTGAAGGACAGCTTTATAGGTGAACATAGTAGACCTGCTGCCATTGCACCAATAACAAATCTATACGTCAACAGTAGTTTTTATCTTGAAGATAAGATGTCTCTCTATAGAATTAGTGCTCATAAGGAAATATACAACGTTTTCTGTCACTATACATAGAGCTTTACTGCTGAGTACTGTCAACAGTTCTCACCACAGTACTCACTAGCGTTTCAGTCCATATTTCTCTATTTTGACAGTGGATAGTGACAATATGCCCATAGATGTATTCAGCGCATCAAAAGCTTTATATTTATGTATCACTTTCATATTTCATGTCCAGTTAAAGTGAAAATGCGAACAGTACTCACTTTTTCTGTTAATAAAGAATATAATACTGTTCTTTTTAAGGGAAAATGGTGAGTACTGTTGAGAATTTTGAAAATCCTGCTTTTAAACTGTTTGTATGAACAACATTAATGAATATAGCTCGTTCATATGAGTATTTGACATGATTAAAGCTCATTTATTGGCAGCTCCTAAGGTATCTGACAATTTTGAGAGCCTTTGTCAAAGTGAGTACTGTGGTGAGTACTGTCAACAGTACTCACTACAGTACTCGGTGTCTGTTGTTGTTGTTGCTGTATTGGCAATTTAGACTTTACATGTTTCCTGTGTACTTTTACGGTAAATAAACAACTCAAACGACACATTCTTAATAAAAATGACCTCAGTTGCTGCAAAAAATTGAATTTAAAGAGGGTGTGTCACAATTGAAAAGGGCGTAGCCCCTTTGTAAAGAGCCTGCTCTTGTGGTAAAAGTGCAGTTTTGTGCAAGATCTACAAGTTCAAGTATGCATTTTATTAAAGTCATCAATCTTATGCTAAAAACTAGGTCATTTATGAAAAACTTATACAAATAACCTAACGGCTGCACTAAAAGAAAGAAAGAGAAAAATTTTGTTTGGGCGTGCAGTAAGGCTGAATTCACCTTCTGCTTGTATTTTCAAGCACAAATTCTCTTGAAATGGCAATTTTCTCGCTATATCTCATACGATAATGCACAATCGAGAGTACCCTTCTTTCCTACCTATGAGAACCTGTGCCATGGATAGTTAGAACAAAGTAGTTATGGCTGTTGGATCAATTACCCGAGAGGAATATACTAAGGACAAATTTTGCCATTTTCGCATATCATGACAGAGTTAAGAGTCAATAAAATCAACACTAAAATACTTTCAAAATCGGTCTTAATCATTGAATGTGAAGTCTTTTAACATTCTGAAATTTTAAATTTAATCAGTGAGTGCAGATGAAATATAGAAATAAAGTGTTTTCACACATTATCTAGTTTTGTGATAGTTGAAAATTATCGTAGCAAATAGCATGAAATATGCGATTTTTGGCCATTTTTAATGCAGTATTGTGGAAGAAGTAAGAGAGCGAAGACAATGTATTCTATACCAGTCGAAACATGTTGGCCTTCAAAAGATCTCTGCCAATTTTCAAATAGCTACTAGTTACACAACGCCCTTAAAATAATTTTTGAAAAACTCGACTTTCAGACAATCTCTTACAAAAGTGTTGGACCCCTATTGAAAAATTCGAATTTTTGTCCCCCCTGCCCCCGTTTCAATGTTGATTGCCTGGCAAAGAGGTGTTTTTCATGCAGATCCACCAAAAGAATGATTCAACAATGCAAGCAACATTGAAATGGGGGGAGAGGGGACAATATTTCCGAAAAACGTAGATTTTCGTAGGGGTCCAACACTTTTGCAAGAGATTGTCTGAAGGACAGCTTTATAGGTGAACATAGTAGACCTGCTGCCATTGCACCAATAACAAATCTATACGTCAACAGTAGTTTTTATCTTGAAGATAAGATGTCTCTCTATAGAATTAGTGCTCATAAGGAAATATACAACGTTTTCTGTCACTATACATAGAGCTTTACTGCTGAGTACTGTCAACAGTTCTCACCACAGTACTCACTAGCGTTTCAGTCCATATTTCTCTATTTTGACAGTGGATAGTGACAATATGCCCATAGATGTATTCAGCGCATCAAAAGCTTTATATTCATGTATCACTTTCATATTTCATGTCCAGTTAAAGTGAAAATGCGAACAGTACTCACTTTTTCTGTTAATAAAGAATATAATACTGTTCTTTTTAAGGGAAAATGGTGAGTACTGTTGAGAATTTTGAAAATCCTGCTTTTAAACTGTTTGTATGAACAACATTAATGAATATAGCTCGTTCATATGAGTATTTGACATGATTAAAGCTCATTTATTGGCAGCTCCTAAGGTATCTGACAATTTTGAGAGCCTTTGTCAAAGTGAGTACTGTGGTGAGTACTGTCAACAGTACTCACTACAGTACTCGGTGTCTGTTGTTGTTGTTGCTGTATTGGCAATTTAGACTTTACATGTTTCCTGTGTACTTTTACGGTAAATAAACAACTCAAACGACACATTCTTAATAAAAATGACCTCAGTTGCTGCAAAAAATTGAATTTAAAGAGGGTGTGTCACAATTGAAAAGGGCGTAGCCCCTTTGTAAAGAGCCTGCTCTTGTGGTAAAAGTGCAGTTTTGTGCAAGATCTACAAGTTCAAGTATGCATTTTATTAAAGTCATCAATCTTATGCTAAAAACTAGGTCATTTATGAAAAACTTATACAAATAACCTAACGGCTGCACTAAAAGAAAGAAAGAGAAAAATTTTGTTTGGGCGTGCAGTAAGGCTGAATTCACCTTCTGCTTGTATTTTCAAGCACAAATTCTCTTGAAATGGCAATTTTCTCGCTATATCTCATACGATAATGCACAATCGAGAGTACCCTTCTTTCCTACCTATGAGAACCTGTGCCATGGATAGTTAGAACAAAGTAGTTATGGCTGTTGGATCAATTACCCGAGAGGAATATACTAAGGACAAATTTTGCCATTTTCGCATATCATGACAGAGTTAAGAGTCAATAAAATCAACACTAAAATACTTTCAAAATCGGTCTTAATCATTGAATGTGAAGTCTTTTAACATTCTGAAATTTTAAATTTAATCAGTGAGTGCAGATGAAATATAGAAATAAAGTGTTTTCACACATTATCTAGTTTTGTGATAGTTGAAAATTATCGTAGCAAATAGCATGAAATATGCGATTTTTGGCCATTTTTAATGCAGTATTGTGGAAGAAGTAAGAGAGCGAAGACAATGTATTCTATACCAGTCGAAACATGTTGGCCTTCAAAAGATCTCTGCCAATTTTCAAATAGCTACTAGTTACACAACGCCCTTAAAATAATTTTTGAAAAACTCGACTTTCAGACAATCTCTTACAAAAGTGTTGGACCCCTATTGAAAAATTCGAATTTTTGTCCCCCCTCCCCCCGTTTCAATGTTGATTGCCTGGCAAAGAGGTGGTTTTCATGCAGATCCACCAAAAGAATGATTCACCAATGCAAGCAACATTGAAATGGGGGGAGAGGGGACAATATTTCCGAAAAACGTAGATTTTCGTAGGGGTCCAACACTTTTGCAAGAGATTGTAGCCTGCGTGCAGACTCTACTGATTTATTTTCATTTCAGAGATACTGGAGGGGAAACCTGGAGAAACCTCTCCGAAAAAGAAATCAGTAGAGTCTGCACGCAGGCTACCCTTTACCCAGCTTTTCATCCGTTTTTCCAAAGTAAAATCAGTTGTGCCCCTCCGCTTGTCACTGTCCAATTTAGAGAAGCATCGTTTTCAAAAGTTGCTACACGTTTTTTTTTTTAGAAACTTGGATCAGCACATAGTACTAGAAGTTCCTTAATTTCGCATGAAAATTTCGGTGTTTTAGTGGTAAAAGTTTCTTGGTTAGTTTCTTATTTTTGGGGTCTAAAATTGCGTTCTGGTTCGAAGTTGAGCCTCGGGGGGGGGGGGTACATGACTTGAGAATGGACGGGGGTCTGCCGCCCGTTTTCAGAAAGCTACCCTCTTCTAATTGCCCAAACTTGCTTTTGATACCCACTTTTATGATGAATTTTGGCGGAAAACTGCCCATTTTAACCATTTTTTGCGCATTTCAGCGAAACCCCACCCTTGTTTATGGAAAATCTGCCGAAAAAGGACCCTTGTTTAGAGAATTTTGGGCCCAAAAACCCGCCCATATGGGCGGCACATACCCGTACACTAAATATGTTATGTACCCCCCGGGAGTTGAGCCTTCTTTTCAACAAAAGGCTGTCCTTTTTTGCATTGATATTGTCACCACTGATAAGCCATATGCACATAAAGGCAAACAGTTGATAATTTTGGTACTCAAAACTTTATATTTACACACGCAACAGTGCCAGAGTTTCTTTAAATGTTAGTCATCGTAGTACTTAGTTTCTTATAAACCAGTTTCTTGTAAAAAAACGTGTACTGGTCAATTTTGGCCTACGTAATATTTGCCGCTCTTAGGCCAACACGAATATCAAAACAGAAAGTGAACTCGAGTATAAATGAGGGATAAATGAGAGTAAATAACGCATCAATAAAGCGAAATGTTCTTGAAATGCTTCAAGGAGGAACTGCACTTGCTAGGCGCCTTGAATGAAAGGCTTGAATGCGTCAAGAAAAGTTAAAATAACGCGCGGCTAGCAGGTCTTCGTGTCACAAAGTCCTAAATCTACACGCTTGTTTGAAATATTTTCTCAATTCCCAACATGCATCAATTTACATTAGCTATCAAGTATAATTTCGAAGAAATGATAAAAGCAATTGAGAGTCTTTGTGCTAATAAAAATGACATTAAACTTGCGCAATCATTGAACGACCGCTCGTGCGACAGATTGTACGTAATCCATTTCCAAATTCCCTAGTCATTTCGAAGAGCACTCCCTTTGTTCTGCCAAGCTCAAACAGTAAGAAATTTGATCACTGTTATTCGATCTTTTTGGGCAGTTGGCAGGCCAAAAAAATGTAAGAAATCATTAATATATCGATAAATTGGCATCCGAAAAATCTACAAAAAATAACCCAGAATAATATAGGGTATTGACAAAAGATTAAAACAGAAACAACTAAAATTGGCCTAGTGCGTGATTTATCCTGGCCTGTCGAAAGTGGGAACTTTTTTCTGGCTCACCCGGTATGGTCAGATCAAGAGGTATTGGCAAAGGAAGTATTATTGCAGGAAAGAGTGTTCACCACCAGAGAATTGAGAGGATGTGGGGAGATATTAATAGGGTTGTGGGAAGACACTACAAAGGTATATTTCAGTACATGGAGCATGAAGGAATACTTGATTCACTTGATGAACGCCATCTGCTTGCCCTTCATTATGTTTTCATTCCAAGAATAAACAGAAGCCTGCAAGAGTTTAAAGATCAGTGGAACTACCACCCCTTGCGAACAATGAACAATAGATCTCCAATATGTCTATGGGAAACAGGAAAGCATCCAGTGACAGGCAACGAGTTGGCAACTATGTCACCAGAGATGCTTGAACAGTATGGGGTTGACTACGAAGGCATTATTGTTCCTCCCAGTGAAGACAATCAAGTGATAGTACCAGAGATAACCATTGAGACTCCATTTGATTTGTGGCAGAATGTAGGAAGCATGATCGAACCATTGTCAGATGACGGTAATCATGGAATAAATATGTACCTTTCACTTATTGAGCTAATTAATCAGTCCATTTAGTCAATGAAGCTCTTAACAGGTGCAAAGTGGTGATGCGTTGTGTATTTTATTTTTGCCATGGATCACCTATGAAACTCATTTACATATGATTTTATAAGAAACTCTAAGCCCATTCTCTGTATTTGTTACCATCTAAACTTCATATTGCTTCAATGTTACAGAAAGATTTGTATTTCATGCAATCTGTGATAGTATATCTTTGGAGACATCCAGTATAATGAAAGGGTCCAAATACTGTCCAAACAGTAGCAGGGTTTCATTAATACTTTGTGTAATGTTCATGAGGGCATAGGTTGTCAATATATCTTTCAAGGCAACTCCTAAGAAGCTTTCAAGAAACTTTTGGGTTTTGGGAAACTTTTGGGTTTGAGTCATTTATTCAAATATTAGGCTTTTGATATTGATGAATCAAATTGTTGGTTTCTTATAAATGGTAGATACATGTCATTTTCAGAACAAGAACCCATAGCAAGATAAAATGTGAGCTTGTAAAAAAGCTGAATATAACACTTTGAATATAATGCTTAGACTAAAATACAGAATACAAAATCAGCTAAAAGCTACAACAACAGCATCACTGTGTTAATGCAACAGAAATGTTGGTGTATGTCTTTGCATGAGAATCAATATTTTCTTGCTTTTCCGTAAAAACAATTGGAGCCTACTGTATCTCTTTTGATGCTCCAACACCTAAAACTACAGTAGCATTGCAGGGTAAATATTCCTACATTCTATGAGGGAAATCCTTAGTAAAATGTTAGAGCACTTAGTGACTTCTGAAAGAAAAATTAAAATGGCAAAGAGAAAGGAAAGAAATATAGAATATTTACCCCTGCAGAACAATAATTCAAAACATTCAATACGATGCTAAACTGAACAATACTTAACTTTAACTAAACAATAGAATGTAACTGCATTGTCAGTGTGTGTTCAAAAATGAATGAGCACACAATATGGTTCTGTAACATTAGTGCAAATTCCTGTTGAGTTTCTAAAAAGTTCAACAAATCAGCAATGTACTTTTCACATTTGGTCCCCTAATGGGGATTGTGGAAACCTTCTAGCCAATACTTGATATTGACATTTAAAATCTTACAACTGTAATTCATGTACATGTAATTCATCATGTCATCCTGAAGAGGGTCAAAATGAAACTGTTTATTGTTACGTTGGTTATAAAGTATATTTTTTGGCTGCGCTTCCCAAAGCATAATTCATTTACTTGGCTTATCATTTGGTGAATCACAAGATGTAAAATGTCTCCAGTATTGCATCAATCACAGCTCCTTTTTAAATGCAATCCTATACCACACTCTGAAAATGAAATGATTTTGTGGAATATGCTGTTTCACACGCACTGTACAGTCAGGTGCGAAAGTAGGAGTCCTAATTCAGTTGTTGTCTTTTAATCAAAACAACCATACCAAATTCGATTCAATAACAGTGATTTGTTGTTTCAGGTGGCAAAATTAATGGCTTTTGATAAATAATGACCAGGTCTGTAGGGGTAAAATGGGTAGGCAGGAAAAATGAGTAATACTGATTGCCCAAAAATGGTAGGTGGAATGTTCAGTCAAGAAGAATCAAAACTTGAAGGAGAGACGCTCTAACAGATGCAGCTTTGAAAATCTGTATTCAAAGATTTTTTACAATTCACATTTTTTGTCCTGCCCATTTTACCCAAAGCTTACCCACTTTAACCCAGCAGACCCTAAGAAACCAAAATGGGAAATGGATTTGGAATTATAAAACAAACCATCTTTTATCATTTTATGAAATTCTTGCAAAGATCTATTCAATGTTTTCATCTTTTGAAACTTATTCAGGGGTTCATGAATTGATGATAAGATGATAATAAAAGGTCACATCCTCAAAACTTTAGGTTCTTCTAAAATTCACAACTGGCTCTGTACTGTCATTAGTTACAAATCATTTAAACCACCCCAAAGCCTGGCGAATTAAAGATATCCTCTGCAAAATTCTGGAGAAATGAATCACTTGCGGTGTATCTGCAAGTAGCTGGGAAGATTATCGAAGCACCACATGTATTGACCTTTACCCTTCTGCCTGCATCTACATCATGGGCAAAGCTAATTTCACCTTTTACTCCTTTCAGGGTACCAATAAACTTTGAACCTGTTAGAAACTGGAGAACATCTTCTAGTGTCACTTGGAACTTTTTCAAACCACCATCATTTGCACACTTTGCTGCTTCTTCATCCATTGCTAAAATATTTTCATAATCAAATGCCTCCAACTTGACAGGCGCCTTTTGAACATAGTCCAGAAAGTTTGTGAAGTTATAGACTACATCCTCCTCTGCTTCTCTGTTTTTCTCATCTTGCGAGTATGATATGCTAAAAATATCAAGCAGTTCTTTTGTTGATAAATGATCATTCTTGTATGTGAACTGTGATATAGCATCTGGTTTGTGTTTCAGAAGAATATCTAAGACAGCACCAAGCTTCATCCCTTTCCTGCAACTTTGAATTTCCTCAAGCTGTTTGCATATGATAAAATGCTTTGAAATTTTCTGGATGAGATCATCTTTTTGGTGAAAATGGACCTTGGTGGTGTTGAAACCAGCTTCAAATCTTGCATCTGCAAGCACGTCTTGGTCAAGAAGCTTATCCATATTTTATTGATCTGCTACTGCCTTCAGCTGCATTATGGCTGTCCGAACCATGCCATCTGTCCGAACCATGCCATCTGGGATTCCTTCTGCCTTGTACTGAATTGATCTGTCTTCAGGATCCAGGATATATTCAATAAGATTTATAGAGAAAAGCAAGTGCAATAGCCTGCCAAAAATATTCATATTCATTTCTTTCCAATCTCTGTGAATCACGGATGAAAGTGAGACTATTTTCTGCACCAGACATTATCTTGCCAGCTGACTTCTCAAAAAGCTTACAAAAGAATTCTCTGCGTACTCCACCTCCGTCTACTCCCTCTTCACCAACAAATTCCACTTCAATATTTGTAACACAGTCAGGCTTATCAAAGAACAAAGGTATTTTCTCAATTGTGTCCTCCCACAATCTTCTTCTTCTAACAACCAACCTGGTTACTGGCAGCAGGGCTCTCTCTAACAAATTTGGTGTAACGTGCGCCAAATGACGTGAAAGGGAATCAAATGATAGATGTTCATGGGTGAAAGGGGTGTCTTGGCTTGATGATTTTGGTTCATAAACTGCAGTTGAGATGGATGTACCAGCTGATGCAGTGTCACTACAAAATGGTGGAAAGTCCTCTGAGTCTGATTCAATAATTTCCTGGATGTCAAATTTGATTCTTTTTGATGAATGCGTTGTTGTAGTATCATTATCAGAGCCATCCTCTTCCTCTCTCTGAAATGTAGAAGTTTCTTGAAATAGTTCATGGTCAGGCTTGATATACAGTGATTTGTTTCTAAACATGCGATAAAGGAAAGCTCCATCAAACTGTTGATCTCTGTCCAAGGAAGGCTTTACAACTCTGGTATGTACTGATGTTGCAATTTGGAAGCCACCCATATCACCAATAATATTAGCAAATAGATCCTTGATTTTATTTTGAACCTGACCAGCACTCCATTCCTTATAAAATGTAACTCCATAAAAAATGTGGCCACGTTCCATCAATTCTATTTTTGGCTGTTGTTTTGGAACAGTTGTGTCATCAGGGCTTCTTAGTAAAACAACATCCAAATGGAAAGGTCCACTTGCTTGCTTCACCAAACTACCTTTACTTTGCATCCCTTCCTTTCTTTTCGGTGCTTTGGCACTATTAAGAATGAGCTGACCAGAAGGGTTGAAAGAAGTGAAGGCCCCTGGTCTATTGGCTGAGGCATATCCACGTGAAACAGGTATTTGATGTCTTTGGGTTGCTGACTTGTATCCTAGTTGTCCATGTCGCGCAAAATTGAGCGTGGATTGACCTCCTCCTCCTGTTGTGACAATTCTGCTGGCCCCTGAAGTTGCTGTGGTCGACAGCGGCCTACCAAAAGAATGTCCGGAAGAAGATCTAAACGTTGCTGTTACCTCCTCTTCTACTGATGCATTATTAGACTGCTGAGGAGATGATGATGTTTCTTTACTTTCAGAGTTTAGAGCTACCGCCAAGGCACTGACATCGTCCAAAATTGTGCTTAGCAAGCGATGAGCGTTCGGATTCGAAGAAGACATCTTTCTAAAAATGCGTCTCATGTTGCCAGTTTTGGCGGGTCACACCAGCCTCGTTTGCAAATGTGTTTGCCTCGTTTTGTCCGTTTCCGAGTTTCCGTTTTGTAATCTAAAATTTGCTGTTTTGATATCTAAAATTTGCTGTTTTGATATCTAAAATTTGCTGTTTTATAATCTAAAATTTGATGTTTTGATATCTAAAATTTGCTGTTTTGATATCTAAAATTTGCTGTTTTGATATCTAAAATTTGCTGTTTTGATATCTAAAATTTGCTGTTTTGATATCTAAAATTGGAATTTGAAAATATAAATTGCAGCATTGTAGTCTTCAAAATTTTGATTGTAATAAACGAGTTCTGATAGGAAGCAACAAAATTCTAATTATAATCAACAAATTCTGACTATAATCAACGCATTATAATAGCAAGCAAAAAGTTCTGATTGCAAAAAGCACATTCTGGCAGCACACAAGAAATTCTGATTACTTTTGACGAGAATGGCGTGCCATAGACGTTTGAATTTGTTCAAAGTGGCACTAATGTGTGTAGGTTGTGACATTCCAGCGTGCAGAAAGCTTTGTGGATTCTTGGGTAAGTTTATTTTCATTGACTAACCTCAGTAAGAGTTTATCAGAAGCATCAACAAGAATCTGATCTTGGGTCAATCATTTCTTGATAATTTCAGTCTGTTATTATTAAGCCCTGGACGAACAAGTAAACACTGTTGGTTGATGCTATACATTCGAAATTTGCTTGCCAGGCAACGCTTCTCTGCAGATGGAAATTCACATGATGTTGCTTGACAAATATATCTCGCTTACGTGACATGTCGCTTGTGAAGTGTAATTTTGAAAAGCATAAATACTGTAAATTCTGTTTGTCACCGTATTTTTGGTGTTTTTGGTAAAAATGTTTTGCTTCAGTGAAACCATTTATTGAGCTGCCGCAGACAGATGATCATCAATCTCAGCCCACCAGCCTATTTTTTCAATCTCAGCTCTTTCCTTACTTTCTGTCGTGGGGAACAATCTGTCAGTTTTCATGCTAAATAAGAATTTTGCAAGGAGAAAGAAAGAAAACAGCAGTTTATAAACGACTTCTAGTCTCCTTATTCTGACATGAATTTTCTATAAAATTACCAATTATACATAACTTTCAAGAATTACAGGGAATATACGTTTTGGCTATTCTGCAAAAGAATCTATATGGAGCAATATCTTTAAAGGTGGTGTGAAGCGAAAATTTTTATTGATGCAAATGAATAGCGCAGTTGAATGATAAAGAATGTCGTTTACATTTTTTTGATACCTCATTTCGTTTTCAAGTTATCAACTGATATTAAGTTGCAGCTGATGACGTCATTTTGTTTGCAAATTACTAGGATAACATATGGAAATATAACTGTATCTGATTTTTGAAAGGTTACAGTGGTAAGAAATATTTCAGCTGAGCTGAATAGATGTTATATAAATTGCCTCATGACTTAATATGATGTTTAGAAAGGCATGTTGATTGTACAAAGTTTTTTAATTAGATTTCTCTTTGGAAACATGGCCAACCTTGTATACTTTCTTTACATTTTGCAAACAAAATGACGTCATCAGCAAATCGTACAAAACATTGGATAACTCTAAAATGAAACAAGGTATCAAAAAAATCTAAATGACATTTTTTATCATTCAACTGCGCTATTCATTTGCATCAATAAAAATTTTCGCTTCACACCACCTTTAAGTGGTATTTATACGGAACGTTCAACAATTTCTCAGATTTTAAAACATTGTATAAAACATTGCTTGGTTTGCAGACTCTTTCGCAGAATAGCTAAAATGTTTGTTACTTAAAAGATATCTCGATCCCTAGCTAGTACTGTGAGCTCAGTGGCCCGGGAGGGGTACTTCTTTGTTAAGGGATACTGGACGTGTCACTGATATGGGTGGGTTTGTATCTGAAATTCCCTAAATATCAGTCTGTTTTTAACCATAATTCTCTGGTAGATGGGTAGTTATTTTTAGAATTTTCTGATCAATGGGCCCCATAAATGATAATATACACCAAGTAACTGAGATTTTCATATGTTTCAAATTGACAAATTCATAAACATGGGTCAGAAATTTCCTGATATTCATGCAAATGGGCTCACAATTTTCAAATATTCTCTCAGACGAATGGGTCCCTTTCTCAAGGTCCAGATTCAGGTTGAATCATGTTCACAATGAGGTACCCCCCCGGATCATTGGTCATCAGTGGTCAATGTATTCTTTATTAACAAAGTCTTTTTCCAGGTATTCATTGAAAAAGTCCTTTTGAAGGATTGACTGCTGATGATCTAGATGTTATTGAACACTACAATACAAATATGGATGAGCACAAAAGTCCACCTGAATCCACCATGTTTGGTGAAATGGATATTGACAGAACATTTACATTAGAGAACACCAACATTGAATGTACACCAATGGATTTAGAAACAACACAACAAGCAGAAACAACTATTTATGCACCATCAGAACCAAATGCGAAGGAAATTTCAAGAAAACTGTATGATTCATTCTAAACTTTGTTTCCTGTGAGCAGATTTTATGAATCAAATTTGCTTGCAAGTAGGGAAAGGGTAATTGTCTCCATAGAGAAGCTTATGGAATTAAAGTGTTCATTGTGACTTGTCTCAATGATAGTCTAAATGCAGGGAGTGTAGGGCAAATAAAGTTGAATACTCTTATGGAGTAAGCCTACAAATTGAGCAGTCAGCAGTCACAAGATCATCAGGCATCATGAGTCACAAGATCATCAGGCATCATGAGTCACATACCTGGTAAACTCATGACTTGCATGCCAAGCTTCCCACCAATCAGAATTGTGGGAACCTCCCCCTTTAGTTGGTAGTAGCCTTATTTGGGTATATCTAGAACTGGTATATAAGGTCTACACACCATAGAAACAGCACTTTTTAGTCTCATGGCCTGCTAGCCGAGTTTTTCTGAAATCTGATGATCAAACATGCTCTCAACAAGCCGTACTCCTGCAAGCACACCCGATTTTGCAACGACCAGCATCAGCCATGGCCATGAGATTCTCAAAGAGCTTCTTCATTCATCTTCAGCTCCAAAAGAGCCAATAACCAAGCAAAAACGACTTCGCCGTTGTGCAGGGTGTCATGAACCCCATTCACTCCATGTGTGGGGCCTTCCAGGTCCACATTGCCCTGGACATGACCAATCCACTGCCGATCTGCTCCTTGGAACAAATCAGTTGCTCGCCCATTCTGCCGCTAAGTCCAAGACTGTATCACACACCGCTCCTTCGCCGGATCTAACGTCGATGCAGTTGCCATCTCATGGTCAGCCTTTCAATACTCCAAAGGTGGTGTCGGAGCAAGTGCTTTTAGAGCAAAAGCTCCGAGAGCTTCAACTGGAAGAGAAGCGTCTCCACGTTTTATCGGCCCTTCGCGCCCAAATTGCTGAGAAGGAGGCTGCCATCAACAACTTGAGGGAGACTATTTCCTCCCCAACCTCAGCAGATGCTACGCGCTCACAACAACAGCCACAACAGCAACAGCAACAGCAACAGCCACCAGCGCTGAATGCAACAGCAACAGCAACTGTTTTCCAAGAATTGGGCCTAAAAAAGGGAAATCCACCAACATCTTTCACAATGCAAGATCTTCGACGCCAGCCATTACAAGAGCTCCTGTATGTCCCCGCTCCAGTAGTTCCACATTCACAGCCACACATTGCTCCTGCAGCCAATCTTCTCTTGCCTGAAAATGCCACATCATTGGGAGACAGATTCATGGCCAGACCGGACGCCCATGCGGACATGTTCCTTTCACCAAGCTCTGTACCCCAAGGTGAGAAGATTTTACAAATTGTGGACTTTTTGAATAACATTGTCCCTCAAGAGTCTGCAAAGACCTTATCTGATCTGGGGGGCTCTCGACTAATTATATCGTATGGTCAACAGCGGCCTAGGCTTGAGAGTGTGACCTTGTCCCAGTGGGTGGTAGCTAACACCCGCATTTTCCATAGCCTTCTCTTTTCCCACAAGCTCCCTACGGCTAGGGACGTCCGGGATTACCTTGCCTACACTGTTAAGGTAATGGAGCTTGCGGGAAAATACGAATGGCAGAGCGTTTTGAAGTTTGATGATGAATATCGTCAACTTCAGGCCTCCTACAGTTTTCCGTGGAGTTATGACTCCCCCCACTTGCATGAGGTCTCCCTTGTGCCTATGCCGCTGAAACAGAAGCCTACTTCTGTGGCCCTCCCCTGGGGGTTTTTCTCACCAACCGGGTTCTTCTCAGCAACCTGGCAGCTCTCAGTATGCTACCCATTCTGCTGATGGTAAGCTTTTATGCCGCAATTTTAATTCTAAAAGTTGTTCATTCACCTCATGCAACTTCTCCCATCTCTGCAATCGCAAGTTTAAGGGTAAGGCCTGTGGGGGTTCCCACCCAGGGTCTCAGCATAGCCAACAGGGCCAGGGGGCTTCCCCTAAGTGACTCCCAGGGGGCTTCCCTCCCCACTTAACAAAAGCAGATGGATGTTAGAGTTGCAAGAGGATGAGGACAAGGACTTCTTGTTAGACGGCATTCTCAATGGTTTTCAACTTATCCCAGCCGATTCATCCTTAGCCCCTGCAGAAATGGAAAATTACCGCTCTGCTACTGGAGCTTCTGCCAGAGCTAAGGTTGAAGCTACCCTTCGGGAGGAGCTTGAGGAGGGAAACTATGTTATTTCTCCCTCTAAGCCCACCATTGTCAGTGCTCTAGGGGCTGTGCCTAAAGCCCACAGTGATGAATTGATGCTCATTCATGACTGCAGTATGCCTAAGGGTCGGGGGGTTAACTCGTATGTCCCCACCCTGGATTAGCTTCATTTTCAAACCATTGATGATGCCGTCCAACTGGTAACACCTAATTGCTACCTTGCTAAGATTGATTTACGCCATGCTTACTGCTCAGTACCTATCTATCCAGCTAATTATCCAGCTACTGGTCTCAAGTGGACCTTTAAAGGGGATATGTCCCTTACCTTTTTCTATGATACACGCCTTTGTTTTGGGGGGAGGAAATCTCCTGGCATCTTCCATCGTCTAACACAAAGTGTGAGGCGCATGATGTGTCGCAAGGGTTTTGCGAAAATCATCGTTTATTTGGATGATTTCCTGGTTGTTTCGCCAACCCGGGAGGGCTGTGAACGTGCCTTCACTGCCCTCCGTCAGTTGCTGCTGGACCTGGGTTTCCAAATTAGTCCTTCCAAGGTGGTCTCTCCCTGCCAGCAACTCACTTTCCTGGGCATTGTCTTTGACACACGGGCCATGGAGCTTTCCTTACCCCAAGACAAACTTGCCGAAACAAAGGAGCTTATCAATTCTTTTGTTCATCGCAAACGTGCCTCTAAACGCCAGCTCCAGCAATTGGCTGGCAAGTTAAACTGGGCTTGTAGAGTAGTTCATGGAGGTCGTACATTTCTCCGTCGTATTATTGATAGCATTAATCTACTTCAGTCTAGTGCCGCAAAATTTTTGTTTACATCGGAGTTCCGCAAGGATCTTTTCTGGTGGCAAAACTTCTTATCTGTGTTCAATGGTAAGCGTTTATTGCACAACAATGTGCCGATAGCTGATGTTGAAACAGATGCTTGCAATGAAGCCGTTGGCTTCTATTTTCGGGGGGACTGGGCCTACTCGTTTCTCCCTGCAGATGCCCCTGCTATCGCCCCTCTACATATCAATTTCAAGGAGGCATTTGCTATCTTTCTTGCTGCTAAGAGGTGGGGTTCCCTGTGGGCTAATCACCATGTGATTATCCATTGTGATAATCAAGCTGCTGTTGCCATGATCAATAAGGGCACTACTGCCAATCCCACCGTCATGTCATGGCTCAGGCATCTGTTTTGGCTATCCGCTATCCATAATTTTCGTATATCTGCAGTTTATATACCAGGTGTTGACAATATTCGTGCTGATAGTATTTCACGTATGCATTCGGGACCTTCCCTCCTTCAGTTTTACTCTTGCCTTCGTCAGGAGTTCTCCCCAGCTGCTATCCACAGCAAGCTCCTTGTAGACCATATGTCTCCTGCAACTGCTTCGTTTCTTATTTCTAGGTATGGCAGGACAAGTGTACAAGGAGCTTGCTGAGGAGGTGGTACTTTTTCGCAACCAGACATTTGCCCTTAACACCAAGCGAACCTACAGTACTCATAGAGATTCCTACCTAAGGTTTTGTGCATACATGGGCATTCCCCCGGTTCCAGCTCAATCCTACAACATCTGCCTATATGCAGCGTTTTTGGCAAGGTCGCTAAAATCCTCCAGCATCAAACAATATCTGAACATCATTGGCATTCTGCACAAAGAGTTTGGTATGGCTAACCCCCTCCGGGACAACTGGCATCTTGGTTCCCTTCTCACAGGTATCAAACGTGTTCATGGTTCTGCCCCCATACAGAAGCACCCCGTAACCCTGGATATACTTCGGGGTATTCATGCTCACCTGAACCTTACGTATAGCGTGGATGCCTCCTTCTGGGCTATTTGTCTGGTTGCATTCCTGGGTATGTTCCGCAAGTCCCATCTGGTGACAACAGGGAAGGGTAACTTTGACCCTGCCCTACAGTTTACTAAGTCAGATTTTCAATTCTTCCCTTGGGGGGTCATTATTCATGTAAGGTGGAGCAAGACCATTCAATTCCGGGAAAGGGTTGTTTCCATTCCCCTCCCCAGGATCCCTGGTTCCATATTTTGCCCTGTTGCCGCCATCTCTCATGCCTTCTCCTTCACTTTAGGGGCCCCAAATATTTCCCAGGCCTTTCAATGGTTGGCCCCCTCCCTGCTACTTCGGGAATTCTCCTATGGCCTGTTTATGTCTAAACTTCGGGCTTGCCTGAACCAGTGTGGCCTATCTGGGAAGGATTTTGGCTCCCATTCCTTCCGCCGGGGAGGGGCCTCCTTTGCCTTCTCCATTGGTGTGCCTGTAGATTTGATCAAGGCTCTGGGCGATTGGAAGTCTAATGCAGTCCTGCTCTACCTCACCGTTCCCCTCAATATAAGGATTCACACTTCTACCCTTATCTCACAACACATTCCCCTACTCTAACTACACATTCTAGTTTGGATTTTGGGGACAATTACATAACAATTGAATGTAATTATTTGTAGTTCAGTTAATAGTATTAATTAGGTTTGTGGTATATTATCTGGTTATGTGTGTTTAATTGTGGTTCAAGAGAATTCAACTTTTGCCCAACACTGCCTCTTTACTAAGACTCCTCTGATTTAGGTGTTCATTGTGACTTGTCTCAATGATAGTCTAAATGCAGGGAGTGTAGGGCCAATAAAGTTGAATACTCTTATGGAGTAAGCCTACAAATTGAGCAGTCAGCAGTCACAAGATCATCAGGCATCATGAGTCACAAGATCATCAGGCATCATGAGTCACATACCTGGTAAACTCATGACTTGCATGCCAAGCTTCCCACCAATCAGAATTGTGGGAACCTCCCCCTTTAGTTGGTAGTAGCCTTATTTGGGTATATCTAGAACTGGTATATAAGGTCTACACACCATAGAAACAGCACTTTTTAGTCTCATCGCCTGCTAGCTGAGTTTTTCTGAACCGCACCCTCCCACCACTTTCTGTAATACCGGGTGACCCAGAAAAAAGTGACCCAACGCAATCTGTTACAGAAAATTGAGTAAGTGGCCGATTGAAATGCTTCAAATGTTGTTCTGTTGCTAAAAGACTACAATCACAGACAAAACTCCTTGTAACAGTCGTTTATTTTTGCAAAAAAAATTTAGCAGGCCTGTCTTCCTCTCAGAAAAGGCCAATTTTTGCTACAAACCCCCTCCCCCCGGTTCAATGTTGGGTGGTAATGGTCACATGTTGTCTCGTAATCAAGTCCAAAACCACCAAAGTGCAAATCATCATTGAATAGGGAGGCGGGGGGAATTAAAACACACAGTGCTAAGTTTACACATAAAGAGTACTGTTACAAGAGTTTGTGTCTGCAATTGTCTGAATGTAGATTTTCTGGTAAATCGAGTTTACAGCTTACTACGGCAAATATCGTATCACAAAGTACACTCATTTAGTTTAAATATATTGTACTAGCATATTACTATCGAAAAGGCATTGTATTGCTTCCATCAGAGGATGTACTCATTTCCTTTTGAGGTTCAAAATCGCTATAGTGTGTGTGCTAGCAGATATATCTGATGAAAGCCCTCGTCTCTTACACTCATGAAGGTAAAACTGTTTTTATATCCATTGTGCCACCAATTTGCCATCGCCGGATGCTTGTGAAAATTTCACCCAAAGGCAAATACAACCAATGACTGAACTAAATCTGCGATAAAAGGGCAATTGTTTATCAGAGGCCAAATTTATTTCGAGTTGAACTGCCGAGTAAAAGTAAGATGGCGGCAAATTTTATTGAAAACGAATTGGATCCTAGAACTGTTCGATCCACGTACATGGTAACATACAGCCAAGCAGATCTCAAAAGGTTCCCCACGAGAGAGTCATTTGCAAAGGTAGTTGTTCGCACTTTTGAATCAAAAGGAAAGGTGAAACCATTGCACTGGGCCTGCAGCCGCGAAGATCATGCTGATGGTGGAAAGCACTATCACCTTGCTCTCAAACTCAGTGGCAACAAACGGTGGAATAGATCTAAGGCTCGTTTAATGGACGAATACGGCATTTCTGTACATTTTTCAAGCAGACATGAGAACTATTACTCCGCTTATGATTACGCGACGAAGTTCGATAAAGCAGCATCATTCCATTCTGAGGGGCACCCACCATTAGCAGATTCACGATCTCCCAGAACTAAACTGCCATCAAAAGCACGAATGACGGCAAGCCAAGAAGCAAAGCGTCAGCGTCGTGAATCTTCGACAGACTCTGCATCAGCCAGCACATCTTCTGCCACCGACAGCTCAAAGCCAAAGCCAAAACGGAGGAGGTTATCAAATCTTGAAATGCAAAAGATGATTGTTGCCAATAAAATTCATACCGACAACGAACTATGGGCACTTGCGAAAAGACAAAGTGACAAAGGACGGGAGGATTTTACGGAAGCGATTTTAGGCAAGAAAGACCCACAGCGGGAGTCAATGATTGTAAACGCTTGGAAGTTAGAAGAGTCTCTTTCAACTCTTGAGCGGGAAAAATCGTCCAGAATGGAGCTCATAAAAGCTGCACTTGATGGAGATTGTGTGCCGAGATGTTCTAAGCAGTGGATTGAGAGTGCAAGGCAAGTGATCACACAGAATCACATCAATGTCCATGTGTTTTCCTATGCACTTAGAGAACTGTTGATGAAAGGAAGGGGCAAATGGCGTAACCTCATGATAGTAGGGCCTGCGAACTGCGGTAAAACATTTCTGTTGCAGCCACTCACTACTATCTTTAAGACATTTGCGAATCCAGCAACGACCACCTTTGCTTGGATAGGGGTGCAGGACAGTGAGATCATATTTCTGAATGATTTTCGCTGGTCTTCTGAAATAATTGCCTGGAAAGATTTACTTTTGCTGCTAGAGGGGCAGATAGTTCGATTTGCTGCACCTAAGTCACAATTTGCACGTGACATTGTGTTGGAGAAGGACACGCCGGTTTTTGCGACAAGCATTGCTCCGATAATTTATACAGGCCGTTGTACCTCAGCCTCAAACAGGA
The DNA here is from genome assembly GCA_039566865.1 of Aurelia coerulea. Lineage (NCBI taxonomy): Eukaryota > Metazoa > Cnidaria > Scyphozoa > Semaeostomeae > Ulmaridae > Aurelia > Aurelia coerulea. The sequence goes on along the minus strand of CM076951.1, from coordinate 11,096,591 downwards.
TGGAAGACGACATGATGGACTCGCGTTGGAAGGTCTTCGAGCTTCGACATCAAATCCCACAAGGTGAACAGAAAGAGATCCCTCCCTGTGGACGATGCTTTGCAGAGCTTGTGATGCTAGGCGCTGATTTAGAGTAACTTTGATAATTTTCCAATTTTGACTGATTGAACGAACTTGATACAAACTATTTCATTGAATTTTCATCCAGTAGATATAGTATTTGAACACTTATTTCGGTTAACAATACGGATAACCAATTGGTTAAGTAGCGATTGGGTTAAAAATAAAGTATTTTGCTTGCTTTAAGACAAATAACCTCGGTTAACCACAATTAACCAATCTTAGTTAAACAAATATTGTTACATTTTTTTTATAAAATCTCTGGTTAACCGTGGTTATTCGCTACATCATTCAGTGAAATGGCCTGTTTTCGTTCGAAGAAGAGGTTAACCGTTTGGTTAAGCGCACTTTTTAATTTGTTCTTGAATTAGGGCTGCAGGAGTTGATTTTTCTCAGCAGGTGATAATTCTTGGTTGCTGAATTTCAATAATGTGACCTTGTCGCAAAATTGAAGAAAAACAGAGACTGACATACTTCTACTTATCAGAGAGACTGCACACTTGGCGCAATCGGCAATAGTATCACCAGCTAGATAAGAGTAATTAATTGGTTTTCGGCACAAATAATTGATAGAATCAAATACATTGCATTAATTGCATACTTATGAACAAAAAGGAACATTTATATTATGTGGGAATAACCATTCACTGCAGTTTATTAGTTCATTAATATTTTAGTCTGTTGCCTTTTTCCGTGATGATTTTCTTCATTCTACTTCCCATTGATTCAATTATGTTGTTGATATGGGATACTGGTAATTCAAACAGAGTGTGCTTTATTCTTGTTTCAAAGTCGACCATGCTCTCCGTTATGATGTTGTCCTTAATTGCTTGATTGTCTAGTTGTCTTTTAACCAGATGAAAAATGTTTTCAATAGGGTTGATGTCCGGACTACGTGGTGGTATTTGCAATAAGTCTGCATTCACAGCAACCATGGCATCCTTTGCTAACTTTGAGTTTTGAGATGGGTCACCATCTTGGATCCACATTCGAGTATTTTTCCGTGCAGAGTCAAAAATGGTATCAAATTTATCAATCACGAATTGTGCAAAGCTTTCCCCATTTAAGTGCTCGTACGTCTCTGCAGAAATCACTCCCTCGTTGTGCGATATAGCAACAAAAAGCTTCACTTGCTTGCCGCCAGTGCCACATTTCTTTCCCTTCGCTGTACAGCCTTGCAAAAGTCCTTCGTTTGCCCTTCTCCAAACCCTCCCCCTAGGTGCCAGTGCCTGATCTTTAGGATGTCTCTTGTACACAAAACTGACACCATCGAAATAAAATGCTATATGTTTCGTCCAGACATCTTCTGGATACTCGTTTATCATTTTCTTAGAAAATTTAACCCTCTTCTGTTGATCCGACTTCGATATTAGTCCCTTTTTTCGTGCTTGCCTGGATTTGTAGCCATTCCTGTTCAATAGACGCGTTATGGTTCTCACGCTGACATTTTCGATTTTGCATTCTACCATCAACCGCCTTGCCGTCCAGTTAGGAAACTCTTTTCGAAGTTTAGGAACCTGCCTTAGAAGCAGCCTTTCATCCTTCGCCGTTAGTTTCTTAGGCCGTCCTCCAATTCCCTGCCTGGATTTCGATCTGATGTTTGCCTTTGAGTTCTCTTTCCAGATACGATATATTTGAACTCGTGATACCCCCGTTTCTCTGTGAAGCTCAGTAGCAGAAGTATTTCTCTTAAACTTTATAAAAGCTCGAGTCTCCGACGAAATAGGACCGCGATACACCATTTTCAACTGCTAATGAGCAACACAACCAACCAACTACACAACTCAGGCATTTTTGTCAAATTTTCATCAAACAAAAGCCTCATTTGACGTCATCATGAATCAATTTGCGCAAGAAACATCATAAAATTGGTTCTTGGGACCAGGTCCCTTGGACAATGCATTGTAATAGGCTAATATGCGCATTTTCTCCAAAAATGGTGCTCAGACAATCGCAGACAAAACTCCTTGTAACAGTCGTTGATTTTTGCAAAAAAAATTAGCAGGCCTGTCTGCCTCTCTTAGAAAAGGCCAACTTTTGCTACAAACCCCCTCCCCCGGTTCAATGTTGGGTGGTAATGGTCACATGTTGTCTCGTAATCAAGTCCAAAACCACCAAAGTGCAAATCAACATTGATTAGGGGGGCGGGGGGAATTAAAACACACAGTGCTAAATTTACACAAAAAAAGAGTACTGTTACAAGAGTTTTGTCTGCGATTGTCTGAATGTAGACTTTCTGGTAAATCGAGTCTTACGGCTTACTACGGCAAATATCGTATCACAAAGTTCACTCATTTAGTTTAAATATATTGTACTAGCATATTACTATCGAAAAGGCATTGTATTGCTTCCATCAGAGGATGTACTCATTTCCTTTTGAGGTTCAAAATAGCTATAGTGTGTGTGCTAGCGGATATATCTGATGAAAGCCCTCGTCTCTTACACTCATGAAGGTAAAAATGTTTTTATATCCATTGTGCCACCAATTTGCCATCACCGGATGCTTGTGAAAATTTCACCCAAAGGCAAATACAACCAATGAATGAACTAAATCTGCGATAAAAGGGCAATTGTTTATCAGAGGCCAAATTTATTTCGAGTTGAACTGCCGAGTAAAAGTAAGATGGCGGCAAATTTTATTGAAAACGAATTGGATCCTAGAACTGTTCGATCCACGTACATGGTAACATACAGCCAAGCAGATCTCAAAAGGTTCCCCACGAGAGAGTCATTTGCAAAGGTAGTTGTTCGCACTTTTGAATCAAAAGGAAAGGTGAAACCATTGCACTGGGCCTGCAGCTGCGAAGATCATGCTGATGGTGGAAAGCACTATCACCTTGCTCTCAAACTCAGTGGCAACAAACGGTGGAATAGATCTAAGGCTCGTTTAATGGACGAATACGGCATTTCTGTACATTTTTCAAGCAGACATGAGAACTATTACTCCGCTTATGATTACGCGACGAAGTTCGATAAAGCAGCATCATTCCATTCTGAGGGGCACCCACCATTAGCAGATTCACGATCTCCCAGAACTAAACTGCCATCAAAAGCACGAATGACGGCAAGCCAAGAAGCAAAGCGTCAGCGTCGTGAATCTTCGACAGACTCTGCATCAGCCAGCACATCTTCTGCCACCGACAGTTCAAAGCCAAAGCCAAAACGGAGGAGGTTATCAAATCTTGAAATGCAAAAGATGATTGTTGCCAATAAAATTCATACCGACAACGAACTATGGGCTCTTGCGAAAAGACAAAGTGACGAAGGACGGGAGGATTTTACGGAAGCGATTTTAGGCAAGAAAGACGCACAGCGGGAGTCAATGATTGTAAACGCTTGGAAGTTAGAAGAGTCTCTTTCAACTCTTGAGCGGGAAAAATCGTCCAGAATGGAGCTCATAAAAGCTGCACTTGATGGAGATTGTATGCCGAGATGTTCTAAGCAGTGGATTGAGGGTGCAAGGCAAGTGATCAAACAGAATCACATCAATGTCCATGTGTTTTCCTATGCACTTAGAGAACTGTTGATGAAAGGAAGGGGCAAATGGCGTAACCTCATGATAGTAGGGCCTGCGAACTGCGGTAAAACATTTCTGTTGCAGCCACTCACTACTATCTTTAAGACATTTGCGAATCCAGCAACGACCACCTTTGCTTGGATAGGGGTGCAGGCCAGTGAGATCATATTTCTGAATGATTTTCGCTGGTCTTCTGAAATAATTGCCTGGAAAGATTTACTTTTGCTGCTAGAGGGGCAGATAGTTCGATTTGCTGCACCTAAGTCACAATTTGCACGTGACATTGTGTTGGAGAAGGACACGCCGGTTTTTGCGACAAGCATTGCTCCGATAATTTATACAGGCCGTTGTACCTCAGCCTCAAACAGGATGGAAGACGACATGATGGACTCGCGTTGGAAGGTCTTCGAGCTTCGACATCAAATCCCCCAAGGTGAACAGAAAGAGATCCCTCCCTGTGGACGATGCTTTGCAGAGCTTGTGATGCTAGGCGCTGATTTAGAGTAACTTTGATAATTTTCCGATTTTGACTGATTGAACGAACTTGATTCGAACTATTTCGTTGAATTTTCATCCAGTAGATATAGTATTTGAACACTTATTTCGGTTAACAATACGGATAACCAATTGGTTAAGTAGCGATTGGGTTAAAAATAAAGGATTTTGCTTGCTTTAAGACGAATAACCACGGTTAACCACGATTAACCAATCTTAGTTAAAAAAATATTGTTACAATTTTTTTATAAAATCTCTGGTTAACCGTGGTTAACCGTGGTTATTCGCTACATCATTCAGTGAAATGGCCCGTTTTTGTTCGAAGAAGAGGTTAACCGTTTGGTTAACCGCACTTTTAATTTGTTCTTGATTAGGGCTGCCGGAGTTGATTTTTCTCAGCAGGTGATAATTCTTGGTTGCTGAATTTCAATAATGTGACCTTGTCGCAAAATTCAAGAAAAACAGAGACTGACATACTTCTACTTATCAGAGAGACTGCATACTTGGCGCAATCGGCAATAGTATCACCAGCTAGATAAGAGTAATTAATTGGTTTTCGACACAAATAATTGATAGAATCAAATACATTGCATTAATTGCATACTTATGAACAAAAAGGAACATTTATATTATGTGGGAATAACCATTCACTGCAGTTTATTAGTTCATTAATATTTTAGTCTGTTGCCTTTTTCCGTGATGATTTTCTTCATTCTACTTCCCATTGATTCAATTATGTTGTTGATATGGGATACTGGTAATTCAAACAGAGTGTGCTTTATTCTTGTTTCAAAGTCGACCATGCTCTCCGTTATGATGTTGTCCTTAATTGCTTGATTGTCTAGTTGTCTTTTAACCCTATCTCACCTGGGGGGGGTGGATTCCACCCCCCCAACCAAACTTTTATTCGCCTATGCTATAATATGCAATGCAGGATGCCAAGACTTCGCTACTTTGACTTTATATCTATACTGTATCAAATGATGAAAATTTCAAGATGCTAAATATAGCCTCGTAACCATGGCAACCAATGTTTTACTGTGTAGTCAATAAAATTTGTATACTTTTTTTTTAATTGTTGCAAATTTTAGTCTCATATATATGCAAAATTATACTTACACATGTATTTGATGATATCCAACTCAATTTGAAACAAAACATTTCAATTTAGTGCCTCATTTCATTGTTTCAATCATGTTGGTAACAATCATGATAATCATAACTTAAAATCTTCTTATTGTCATAGCAACGGGAACAATAGAGATAATTAGATTTAATCATGTGATTTTGATTGTTTGCATCAAAGTATATATATTTACCAATTTTAAAGATTGTAGCTACTACAACAGCGAATAAAAAGAGGGGGGGTGGAATCCACCCCCCCTCAGGTATTGACCGCTTCAAAACGCCCAGGTGAGATAGGGTTAACCAGATGAAAAATGTTTTCAATAGGGTTGATGTCCGGACTACGTGGTGGTATTTGCAATAAGTCTGCATTCACAGCAACCATGGCATCCTTTGCTAACTTTGAGTTTTGAGATGGGTCACCATCTTGGATCCACATTCGAGTATTTTTCCGTGCAGAGTCAAAAATGGTATCAAATTTATCAATCACGAATTGTGCAAAGCTTTCCCCATTTAAGTGCTCGTACGTCTCTGCAGAAATCACTCCCTCGTTGTGCGATATAGCAACAAAAAGCTTCACTTGCTTGCCGCCAGTGCCACATTTCTTTCCCTTCGCTGTACAGCCTTGCAAAAGTCCTTCGTTTGCCCTTCTCCAAACCCTCCCCCTAGGTGCCAGTGCCTGATCTTTAGGATGTCTCTTGTACACAAAACTGACACCATCGAAATAAAATGCTATATGTTTCGTCCAGACATCTTCTGGATACTCGTTTATCATTTTCTTAGAAAATTTAACCCTCTTCTGTTGATCCGACTTCGATATTAGTCCCTTTTTTCGTGCTTGCCTGGATTTGTAGCCATTCCTGTTCAATAGACGCGTTATGGTTCTCACGCTGACATTTTCGATTTTGCATTCTACCATCAACCGCCTTGCCGTCCAGTTAGGAAACTCTTTTCGAAGTTTAGGAACCTGCCTTAGAAGCAGCCTTTCATCCTTCGCCGTTAGTTTCTTAGGCCGTCCTCCAATTCCCTGCCTGGATTTCGATCTGATGTTTGCCTTTGAGTTCTCTTTCCAGATACGATATATTTGAACTCGTGATACCCCCGTTTCTCTGTGAAGCTCAGTAGCAGAAGTATTTCTCTTAAACTTTATAAAAGCTCGAGTCTCCGACGAAATAGGACCGCGATACACCATTTTCAACTGCTAATGAGCAACACAACCAACCAACTACACAACTCAGGCATTTTTGTCAAATTTTCATCAAACAAAAGCCTCATTTGACGTCATCATGAATCAATTTGCGCAAGAAACATCATAAAATTGGTTCTTGGGACCAGGTCCCTTGGACAATGCATTGTAATAGGCTAATATGCGCATTTTCTCCAAAAATGGTGCTCAGACAATCGCAGACAAAACTCCTTGTAACAGTCGTTGATTTTTGCAAAAAAAATTAGCAGGCCTGTCTGCCTCTCTTAGAAAAGGCCAACTTTTGCTACAAACCCCCTCCCCCGGTTCAATGTTGGGTGGTAATGGTCACATGTTGTCTCGTAATCAAGTCCAAAACCACCAAAGTGCAAATCAACATTGATTAGGGGGCGGGGGGAATTAAAACACACAGTGCTAAATTTACACAAAAAAAGAGTACTGTTACAAGAGTTTTGTCTGCGATTGTCTGAATGTAGACTTTCTGGTAAATCGAGTCTTACGGCTTACTACGGCAAATATCGTATCACAAAGTTCACTCATTTAGTTTAAATATATTGTACTAGCATATTACTATCGAAAAGGCATTGTATTGCTTCCATCAGAGGATGTACTCATTTCCTTTTGAGGTTCAAAATAGCTATAGTGTGTGTGCTAGCGGATATATCTGATGAAAGCCCTCGTCTCTTACACTCATGAAGGTAAAAATGTTTTTATATCCATTGTGCCACCAATTTTCCATCACCGGATGCTTGTGAAAATTTCACCCAAAGGCAAATACAACCAATGAATGAACTAAATCTGCGATAAAAGGGCAATTGTTTATCAGAGGCCAAATTTATTTCGAGTTGAACTGCCGAGTAAAAGTAAGATGGCGGCAAATTTTATTGAAAACGAATTGGATCCTAGAACTGTTCGATCCACGTACATGGTAACATACAGCCAAGCAGATCTCAAAAGGTTCCCCACGAGAGAGTCATTTGCAAAGGTAGTTGTTCGCACTTTTGAATCAAAAGGAAAGGTGAAACCATTGCACTGGGCCTGCAGCCGCGAAGATCATGCTGATGGTGGAAAGCACTATCACCTTGCTCTCAAACTCAGTGGCAACAAACGGTGGAATAGATCTAAGGCTCGTTTAATGGACGAATACGGCATTTCTGTACATTTTTCAAGCAGACATGAGAACTATTACTCCGCTTATGATTACGCGACGAAGTTCGATAAAGCAGCATCATTCCATTCTGAGGGGCACCCACCATTAGCAGATTCACGATCTCCCAGAACTAAACTGCCATCAAAAGCATGAATGACGGCAAGCCAAGAAGCAAAGCGTCAGCGTCGTGAATCTTCGACAGACTCTGCATCAGCCAGCACATCTTCTGCCACCGACAGTTCAAAGCCAAAGCCAAAACGGAGGAGGTTATCAAATCTTGAAATGCAAAAGATGATTGTTGCCAATAAAATTCATACCGACAACGAACTATGGGCTCTTGCGAAAAGACAAAGTGACGAAGGACGGGAGGATTTTACGGAAGCGATTTTAGGCAAGAAAGACGCACAGCGGGAGTCAATGATTGTAAACGCTTGGAAGTTAGAAGAGTCTCTTTCAACTCTTGAGCGGGAAAAATCGTCCAGAATGGAGCTCATAAAAGCTGCACTTGATGGAGATTGTGTGCCGAGATGTTCTAAGCAGTGGATTGAGGGTGCAAGGCAAGTGATCAAACAGAATCACATCAATGTCCATGTGTTTTCCTATGCACTTAGAGAACTGTTGATGAAAGGAAGGGGCAAATGGCGTAACCTCATGATAGTAGGGCCTGCGAACTGCGGTAAAACATTTCTGTTGCAGCCACTCACTACTATCTTTAAGACATTTGCGAATCCAGCAACGACCACCTTTGCTTGGATAGGGGTGCAGGCCAGTGAGATCATATTTCTGAATGATTTTCGCTGGTCTTCTGAAATAATTGCCTGGAAAGATTTACTTTTGCTGCTAGAGGGGCAGATAGTTCGATTTGCTGCACCTAAGTCACAATTTGCACGTGACATTGTGTTGGAGAAGGACACGCCGGTTTTTGCGACAAGCATTGCTCCGATAATTTATACAGGCCGTTGTACCTCAGCCTCAAACAGGATGGAAGACGACATGATGGACTCGCGTTGGAAGGTCTTCGAGCTTCGACATCAAATCCCCCAAGGTGAACAGAAAGAGATCCCTCCCTGTGGACGATGCTTTGCAGAGCTTGTGATGCTAGGCGCTGATTTAGAGTAACTTTGATAATTTTCCGATTTTGACTGATTGAACGAACTTGATTCGAACTATTTCGTTGAATTTTCATCCAGTAGATATAGTATTTGAACACTTATTTCGGTTAACAATACGGATAACCAATTGGTTAAGTAGCGATTGGGTTAAAAATAAAGGATTTTGCTTGCTTTAAGACGAATAACCACGGTTAACCACGATTAACCAATCTTAGTTAAAAAAATATTGTTACAATTTTTTTATAAAATCTCTGGTTAACCGTGGTTAACCGTGGTTATTCGCTACATCATTCAGTGAAATGGCCCGTTTTTGTTCGAAGAAGAGGTTAACCGTTTGGTTAACCGCACTTTTAATTTGTTCTTGATTAGGGCTGCCGGAGTTGATTTTTCTCAGCAGGTGATAATTCTTGGTTGCTGAATTTCAATAATGTGACCTTGTCGCAAAATTCAAGAAAAACAGAGACTGACATACTTCTACTTATCAGAGAGACTGCATACTTGGCGCAATCGGCAATAGTATCACCAGCTAGATAAGAGTAATTAATTGGTTTTCGACACAAATAATTGATAGAATCAAATACATTGCATTAATTGCATACTTATGAACAAAAAGGAACATTTATATTATGTGGGAATAACCATTCACTGCAGTTTATTAGTTCATTAATATTTTAGTCTGTTGCCTTTTTCCGTGATGATTTTCTTCATTCTACTTCCCATTGATTCAATTATGTTGTTGATATGGGATACTGGTAATTCAAACAGAGTGTGCTTTATTCTTGTTTCAAAGTCGACCATGCTCTCCGTTATGATGTTGTCCTTAATTGCTTGATTGTCTAGTTGTCTTTTAACCAGATGAAAAATGTTTTCAATAGGGTTGATGTCCGGACTACGTGGTGGTATTTGCAATAAGTCTGCATTCACAGCAACCATGGCATCCTTTGCTAACTTTGAGTTTTGAGATGGGTCACCATCTTGGATCCACATTCGAGTATTTTTCCGTGCAGAGTCAAAAATGGTATCAAATTTATCAATCACGAATTGTGCAAAGCTTTCCCCATTTAAGTGCTCGTACGTCTCTGCAGAAATCACTCCCTCGTTGTGCGATATAGCAACAAAAAGCTTCACTTGCTTGCCGCCAGTGCCACATTTCTTTCCCTTCGCTGTACAGCCTTGCAAAAGTCCTTCGTTTGCCCTTCTCCAAACCCTCCCCCTAGGTGCCAGTGCCTGATCTTTAGGATGTCTCTTGTACACAAAACTGACACCATCGAAATAAAATGCTATATGTTTCGTCCAGACATCTTCTGGATACTCGTTTATCATTTTCTTAGAAAATTTAACCCTCTTCTGTTGATCCGACTTCGATATTAGTCCCTTTTTTCGTGCTTGCCTGGATTTGTAGCCATTCCTGTTCAATAGACGCGTTATGGTTCTCACGCTGACATTTTCGATTTTGCATTCTACCATCAACCGCCTTGCCGTCCAGTTAGGAAACTCTTTTCGAAGTTTAGGAACCTGCCTTAGAAGCAGCCTTTCATCCTTCGCCGTTAGTTTCTTAGGCCGTCCTCCAATTCCCTGCCTGGATTTCGATCTGATGTTTGCCTTTGAGTTCTCTTTCCAGATACGATATATTTGAACTCGTGATACCCCCGTTTCTCTGTGAAGCTCAGTAGCAGAAGTATTTCTCTTAAACTTTATAAAAGCTCGAGTCTCCGACGAAATAGGACCGCGATACACCATTTTCAACTGCTAATGAGCAACACAACCAACCAACTACACAACTCAGGCATTTTTGTCAAATTTTCATCAAACAAAAGCCTCATTTGACGTCATCATGAATCAATTTGCGCAAGAAACATCATAAAATTGGTTCTTGGGACCAGGTCCCTTGGACAATGCATTGTAATAGGCTAATATGCGCATTTTCTCCAAAAATGGTGCTCAGACAATCGCAGACAAAACTCCTTGTAACAGTCGTTGATTTTTGCAAAAAAAATTAGCAGGCCTGTCTGCCTCTCTTAGAAAAGGCCAACTTTTGCTACAAACCCCCTCCCCCGGTTCAATGTTGGGTGGTAATGGTCACATGTTGTCTCGTAATCAAGTCCAAAACCACCAAAGTGCAAATCAACATTGATTAGGGGGGCGGGGGGAATTAAAACACACAGTGCTAAATTTACACAAAAAAAGAGTACTGTTACAAGAGTTTTGTCTGCGATTGTCTGAATGTAGACTTTCTGGTAAATCGAGTCTTACGGCTTACTACGGCAAATATCGTATCACAAAGTTCACTCATTTAGTTTAAATATATTGTACTAGCATATTACTATCGAAAAGGCATTGTATTGCTTCCATCAGAGGATGTACTCATTTCCTTTTGAGGTTCAAAATAGCTATAGTGTGTGTGCTAGCGGATATATCTGATGAAAGCCCTCGTCTCTTACACTCATGAAGGTAAAAATGTTTTTATATCCATTGTGCCACCAATTTGCCATCACCGGATGCTTGTGAAAATTTCACCCAAAGGCAAATACAACCAATGAATGAACTAAATCTGCGATAAAAGGGCAATTGTTTATCAGAGGCCAAATTTATTTCGAGTTGAACTGCCGAGTAAAAGTAAGATGGCGGCAAATTTTATTGAAAACGAATTGGATCCTAGAACTGTTCGATCCACGTACATGGTAACATACAGCCAAGCAGATCTCAAAAGGTTCCCCACGAGAGAGTCATTTGCAAAGGTAGTTGTTCGCACTTTTGAATCAAAAGGAAAGGTGAAACCATTGCACTGGGCCTGCAGCCGCGAAGATCATGCTGATGGTGGAAAGCACTATCACCTTGCTCTCAAACTCAGTGGCAACAAACGGTGGAATAGATCTAAGGCTCGTTTAATGGACGAATACGGCATTTCTGTACATTTTTCAAGCAGACATGAGAACTATTACTCCGCTTATGATTACGCGACGAAGTTCGATAAAGCAGCATCATTCCATTCTGAGGGGCACCCACCATTAGCAGATTCACGATCTCCCAGAACTAAACTGCCATCAAAAGCATGAATGACGGCAAGCCAAGAAGCAAAGCGTCAGCGTCGTGAATCTTCGACAGACTCTGCATCAGCCAGCACATCTTCTGCCACCGACAGTTCAAAGCCAAAGCCAAAACGGAGGAGGTTATCAAATCTTGAAATGCAAAAGATGATTGTTGCCAATAAAATTAATACCGACAACGAACTATGGGCTCTTGCGAAAAGACAAAGTGACGAAGGACGGGAGGATTTTACGGAAGCGATTTTAGGCAAGAAAGACGCACAGCGGGAGTCAATGATTGTAAACGCTTGGAAGTTAGAAGAGTCTCTTTCAACTCTTGAGCGGGAAAAATCGTCCAGAATGGAGCTCATAAAAGCTGCACTTGATGGAGATTGTGTGCCGAGATGTTCTAAGCAGTGGATTGAGGGTGCAAGGCAAGTGATCAAACAGAATCACATCAATGTCCATGTGTTTTCCTATGCACTTAGAGAACTGTTGATGAAAGGAAGGGGCAAATGGCGTAACCTCATGATAGTAGGGCCTGCGAACTGCGGTAAAACATTTCTGTTGCAGCCACTCACTACTATCTTTAAGACATTTGCGAATCCAGCAACGACCACCTTTGCTTGGATAGGGGTGCAGGCCAGTGAGATCATATTTCTGAATGATTTTCGCTGGTCTTCTGAAATAATTGCCTGGAAAGATTTACTTTTGCTGCTAGAGGGGCAGATAGTTCGATTTGCTGCACCTAAGTCACAATTTGCACGTGACATTGTGTTGGAGAAGGACACGCCGGTTTTTGCGACAAGCATTGCTCCGATAATTTATACAGGCCGTTGTACCTCAGCCTCAAACAGGATGGAAGACGACATGATGGACTCGCGTTGGAAGGTCTTCGAGCTTCGACATCAAATCCCCCAAGGTGAACAGAAAGAGATCCCTCCCTGTGGACGATGCTTTGCAGAGCTTGTGATGCTAGGCGCTGATTTAGAGTAACTTTGATAATTTTCCGATTTTGACTGATTGAACGAACTTGATTCGAACTATTTCGTTGAATTTTCATCCAGTAGATATAGTATTTGAACACTTATTTCGGTTAACAATACGGATAACCAATTGGTTAAGTAGCGATTGGGTTAAAAATAAAGGATTTTGCTTGCTTTAAGACGAATAACCACGGTTAACCACGATTAACCAATCTTAGTTAAAAAAATATTGTTACAATTTTTTTATAAAATCTCTGGTTAACCGTGGTTAACCGTGGTTATTCGCTACATCATTCAGTGAAATGGCCCGTTTTTGTTCGAAGAAGAGGTTAACCGTTTGGTTAACCGCACTTTTAATTTGTTCTTGATTAGGGCTGCCGGAGTTGATTTTTCTCAGCAGGTGAAAATTCTTGGTTGCTGAATTTCAATAATGTGACCTTGTCGCAAAATTCAAGAAAAACAGAGACTGACATACTTCTACTTATCAGAGAGACTGCACACTTGGCGCAATCAGCAATAGTATCACCAGCTAGATAAGAGTAATTAATTGGTTTTCGACACAAATAATTGATAGAATCAAATACATTGCATTAATTGCATACCTTATGAACAAAAAGGAACATTTATATTATGTGGGAATAACCATTCACTGCAGTTTATTAGTTCATTAATATTTTAGTCTGTTGCCTTTTTCCGTGATGATTTTCTTCATTCTACTTCCCATTGATTCAATTATGTTGTTGATATGGGATACTGGTAATTCAAACAGAGTGTGCTTTATTCTTGTTTCAAAGTCGACCATGCTCTCCGTTATGATGTTGTCCTTAATTGCTTGATTGTCTAGTTGTCTTTTAACCAGATGAAAAATGTTTTCAATAGGGTTGATGTCCGGACTACGTGGTGGTATTTGCAATAAGTCTGCATTCACAGCAACCATGGCATCCTTTGCTAACTTTGAGTTTTGAGATGGGTCACCATCTTGGATCCACATTCGAGTATTTTTCCGTGCAGAGTCAAAAATGGTATCAAATTTATCAATCACGAATTGTGCAAAGCTTTCCCCATTTAAGTGCTCGTACGTCTCTGCAGAAATCACTCCCTCGTTGTGCGATATAGCAACAAAAAGCTTCACTTGCTTGCCGCCAGTGCCACATTTCTTTCCCTTCGCTGTACAGCCTTGCAAAAGTCCTTCGTTTGCCCTTCTCCAAACCCTCCCCCTAGGTGCCAGTGCCTGATCTTTAGGATGTCTCTTGTACACAAAATTGACACCATCGAAATAAAATGCTATATGTTTCGTCCAGACATCTTCTGGATACTCGTTTATCATTTTCTTAGAAAATTTAACCCTCTTCTGTTGATCCGACTTCGATATTAGTCCCTTTTTTCGTGCTTGCCTGGATTTGTAGCCATTCCTGTTCAATAGACGCGTTATGGTTCTCACGCTGACATTTTCGATTTTGCATTCTACCATCAACCGCCTTGCCGTCCAGTTAGGAAACTCTTTTCGAAGTTTAGGAACCTGCCTTAGAAGCAGCCTTTCATCCTTCGCCGTTAGTTTCTTAGGCCGTCCTCCAATTCCCTGCCTGGATTTCGATCTGATGTTTGCCTTTGAGTTCTCTTTCCAGATACGATATATTTGAACTCGTGATACCCCCGTTTCTCTGTGAAGCTCAGTAGCAGAAGTATTTCTCTTAAACTTTATAAATGCTCGAGTCTCCGACGAAATAGGACCGCGATACACCATTTTCAACTGCTAATGAGCAACACAACCAACCAACTACACAACTCAGGCATTTTTGTCAAATTTTCATCAAACAAAAGCCTAATTTGACGTCATCATGAATCAATTTGCGCAAGAAACATCATAAAATTGGTTCTTGGGACCAGGTCCCTTGGACAATGCATTTTAATAGGCTAATATGCGCATTTTCTCCAAAAATGGTGCTCAGACAATCGCAGACAAAACTCCTTGTAACAGTCGTTGATTTTTGCAAAAAAAATTAGCAGGCCTGTCTGCCTCTCTTAGAAAAGGCCAACTTTTGCTACAAACCCCCTCCCCCCGGTTCAATGTTGGGTGGTAATGGTCACATGTTGTCTCGTAATCAAGTCCAAAACCACCAAAGTGCAAATCAACATTGATTAGGGGGGCGGGGGGAATTAAAACACACAGTGCTAAATTTACACAAAAAAAGAGTACTGTTACAAGAGTTTTGTCTGCGATTGTAGCCTAGCCGATTATGGCGCAAGTTCAAGCTCAGGGAATTATTGCTGATCGAGACCTTGTGTCTCAGTTATTAAGAACGTCCTTTGCTTCGAGGACTGTTGCTGAGCAGAAGCACATCTACCAACAACAGCGACCAATGCGGAAATTGGCTGTGTGCGAGTGAAGGTATGAAAGGGGCTGTTTTGTTAGTCATGTACATTAATTAGGCCAGGTGTATCCCAAAAATGGACAGAAACAGGCTATACCAACATTCATGGCATGTGTTCCTCTCTGATTGCAAAACTGGCTAGGTGCACTGGTGCAGTATTATCATAATTTGTTGCTGACTATGAGAACGTTCACATGCCCACCATGGTGAAGGAACTTTGTTTGCTGTTGTCTGTTGATGATTGCAGTATTATCATAATTGCTGATCAAAGGAACTTTCCAAGAGAATTTTCCTGTTTGTGCAGTATTTTCATAATTTGTTGCCGACTATGAGAAATTTCGCAAGGAACTTTCCTTTTGGTTATTGCAGTATTATCATAATTTTTACTTATCAGAACAGCTTCCTCCCACAACAGCCAATTTTCTTTTATGGTCAATTGTAATGCAGTTTGATTACCCCCCCCCCCAGTTTTACTGTTGCCATGAGCTGGTGGGGTTCCTTATGCTTAAAAATGGAAAACTCAAGCTAAATTTGTCTTGCAAATGTTCAACAAAATTAAATGTGAAAATCTTGACACAAAATGCCTGCCAAATTTATGACAAGCTTAAAATGCCTTTGAAATGTCAGACTTAAAACAAGAACATATGAAAACCAAGTCTTGGCCTAACATTTTTTGAAAATATAGAGTTTTCCCTTCTGTGTTCAGGTGCATAAATGTGAAAATCTTGACACAAAGTGCCTGCCAAATTTATGACAAGCTTAAATGCCTCTGAAATGTCAGACTTGAAACCAAAACAAAAACATTTTAAAACCAAATCTTAACCTGGAATTTTTGAAAATGGGAGTTTTCCCTTGTGTTCAGGTGCATATTTAACCTGTAAAGGGATAGGCGTTGTCCCCATTCTTGTGGGAAAAGGGGCGTTTCCTGGGTTAAAAAGGGCGTGGTCCAAAAAATTTTCCGGGGGCTCCGCCCCCGGACCCCCGCGCTCTTTGCGCCCACGGCGCAAAGAGCTTCTATTTTTGCGCCTTCGGCGCAAAGCGTGACCTCCCCTTTTGAGCCAGCTTCGCCCCTGGACCTCATGAGATACTTGAAGCATGACTACCAAGTAAATGGAACTATGAGAAGGTTCTCCTTGGCACCCTACATAGGGTACTATGATTCGGGATATTGGGTGCTGTCAAACAATGTAAGTATTTTACTTCTTCTTAATTCATTTAAAATCTACAATTTTGAGGGAGCCATTCGGCAGTTTCAGTTTTTGCTGTTCTAAATTTAAAACCCATAACAACATTTGTCATTGAGAGGAACCCAGTATGAAGCAACCTTCTATTCCATGTCAGATACATGGGCAATGATATGAGCTTGGAATTCATATTTTCAGAAATCATTCAAAAACTAAAAGAACGAAAGGAAAATGTAAAAGAACACTAATCTTTGCTCAAACCAGAAGTCGCCCTGCTCCCATATGGAGAATTTTCACAATTCAGTTGAAGGAATATATGCACTTTTGGCAGGCCACGATAAATCATCCACTGGACCAATTTTGAAGATTCATGATTTAATCTTTAGCAGAAAGCCTAAACTAAATTAAAGGATTTTTTGCAAAATTTGTGCGCTTTCAGTTTTTAATGCAAGATGTGAGTTTCTTAACCCTACCAGGCCTAGGGTATTTGATGCTCTAGGAAGACAAGGGGGGGGGGGGTAATTCAGCCCCCCCTGTTTTATTTCCGTTCTGAAGGATGTAGAGCCTTGCAACTTGGCCTTTGCATAGTACATCATGAGCTGAACCCAAAAATGAAATATATTTTGAGTTATGTCATGTGACATGCTGACGAGGTCACAATATAGAAATTTCAAAGTCAATAGGGTTCAGTACTAACCATTTTAATTTGTTGATTGTGAGAAGACGAAAGGCAATAAGGACATTGGTCGAACTTTAGTGTATTCCATGGTTAAATAGCTTTTGCTTTGCAAAGAAAAATTTATAAAAAGTGATGACGTCATCACACAGGAATTTGAAGAATGTGTACATGGGTACAGCCAAAATACGCATTTTCATAGCTTTGAATTACAAACGAATTATGCAGTTGGCTAGAGGATCAAAAATAGCATATATTCCTCCAATTTCATTGTTTTCCTGCATTTGCTGTAGATTTTCAAGTAAGAATGAGGTATTACTCCAAGAGCTAAAGAGATCATTCAGACACAAACTAATGTTAGACGACAAAACCAATCATCAAGAGGTCAGGGTCGAAGAGAAATTGTGATGACAAGGAAGCTGATGAGCATACTACACCTGAGAAGTTTAGACATGTGAGAAATGAAGATTTTGACGATGGTAATGCAGGTTCGAAAGGGGATGGAACAGAGGAAACTCCACATCTGATTGATGATTCCAACACAGAGGATCCATTATGGGCAAAACAGTCTTGGCTTGCAGAATTCGACCTAAAGAATAGAAACAAAGAGGACATTGAAAAAGGCCACTGGATTGACAACAGGATTGTAACTGTTTGTTTGCATTCGCTTTATGCGCCAACTAGATCCAGAAATTGGTGGTCTTCAAGATCATATTTCAGAGTTAAACGTTAGCTATTTCCGATGTGCAAAGAGGCAGTGATTCGTGCAAATAATCAATAATAGAGGCAATCACTGGCTTTGTCTGCTATCCAAGGCTTTGGGCAGAGAAGACGACGTTCGAGTCTACAACAGCCTGTATTCACTTAATGTTTGTTGTAGTAGAAAATCAACAGCTGTAGCAAAAGAAAGAACGGACAAGGACAAATAAATCAGCTATCCATTAAAATTAGAGCAGACTGTTTTCCAGTTATCGAGCTTAGGGAAAGATCTGACGATTTCTGTGGTGACACAACAGCAGAGAGGAGGTAACGACTGTGGCCTCTTTGCGATAACATATGCTGCATTGCTATGTTTAGGAATCAATCCCGCAAAGAGTCGCATAAACCAAACTAACCTTTGTGAGGCAATAACCCAATCATTAGAGTCAAAGGAAATTAGAACACTAATAGATCAAGTTGTTGAGCCATTAAGCACTGATAGAAGTCAAGGAGACAGAGATGAAAGCCAGAGCCAACCAAAACAAATTACCCCCTTTTGATTCAACAAGGCAACAAAACGACAATATTTAGGGACTTTTTGAATTCATGGCTACATTTGTTGGTCTTCAACTTAAATGCACATACCTTACATTTGGCAATCGACCACCAAACACCGAAGATATGAGTTCACAAGGTCAAAATTTTGGGTGCACCTGAAACCAGAGGTTTTGAGAAATGGCCTAACCATAATTTGACAACAAACAGGCATTTTGCAAACGAATTTTCGACTTTGACCTTTACTTTTTATTTTTGAAAAGATTTATACCTTGAATTACTTTAATTGTTCTTGAAGTGACTTCTCTTTTGAGAAAACGGTCCTTGCATTGCATTCAATCCCAAGTGTTTTGTATTAAAGAATAGGAAAAGGAGCACATGCACGCTTATTTTAGTGATGTGGCACGACTTTATCACTCTTACGACATTTTTACTACATTTGTTTAGTCAGCGCCATGTCCATGCATCTTTTATTCTTTTCAAAAGCAAAACACGGAAACTTAAAGTCTACAACAGGTACTTTGGAAAAGGTCCACAATATAAATCATGACTAGGCCCCTTTTCAAAACCTCTGGTTTTGGGTGCACTGTAAATTTTGACTTTGCGAACCTGTATCTCCGGTGTTTGGTGGACGATTTCTAAATGCAAGGTACGTGCATCTAAGTTGAACATGGATAAATTTAGCTGTGAAGTCCGGGAGCAATGATAATTTATTGCTTGGTTCCTATTACCAGTCAAAAGGGGGTATTTTTTTTTGAGACACCCGTTATACCGATGGAAAATGCGAGTACATTCCAACTGCAAAATGCCTGGTGATGGATTGTTGATGGGTCAATGCACATTATGCTCAAAATGGTTTCATGCAAGATGTGAGACATGAAATTTTAAAGACAAGAAATGGAAATGCACTACTTGCAACCAAATGCCCACAAATGGCCAAGATAACGGTGACAGGAAACAGAGGCAAGGAGAAGCAAGGAAGAGAGAATTTGATTAATTGTTTGGTTTGCAACGTGCAGCAGCTGCAAAGCATACACTAACCAAAACACCGTTCAGCTGTACAACATAGTTTCAGCAACTGTCAAGCACTATAAATTGCCAGAGGGTGAAACACATGTGGGGTGCCTTTAATTTCATGAGTTTAAGGAGATTAATAACGCCAAAGGTGGGTATTGTTTTGGCATTGTTTTTGTAAATTTTCTGACTTTCTTTTAACCCAGAAATCAGTTTTGATCATTTGTTTGAAAGGCAATCCGCCATGTTGAAAATGCCGTCATTATGAAAAATTTGGGCTTAAATTTAACTTAGCATAGTTACCAACATAAATCATATAAAGTTGCAAAGTTTCCTTCGTAGGATTGCAACAATTTTCAAGCCGGCGACAAGCTACAGAAAGCATCAAGAACGTCAGCTTTATCAGTGACTGGGATTTTTGGTGTGTCATGTTGACATGAATTTCCGAAACTGTTTCTAAACATGAAACACGGAGAAAGGTAACATATGAGAGAACTTTCAAATGTGAAATATGACTCTTAACAGGGTACCCAGTTTTATGCGATTAAAGAGTGGGATGTGGTTTTCGAATTTTCTTTCTTAATGATTTCTAAGAAACGACAAGGAATCGTTTTTGCTTTCTTTGCAAATAGTTGTACTGCAGTTTTTTTACCGGCCCCGCTTCCAAACTTTTGTACACCACACAAGATGACACGATGTTGACCTCGTCAAAAGTTTGTATTGGTTAGTTCATATACACTTATAACGTCTTTTTTCAGTGTAAATATCAAGCATTAGGAGAGCTGGTCTTCAGTGTTCAACAGCATACCTATCTGGCGTTTCGAATTGAATTCATTAAAACTAAAGACCAAACGTGAGCCCTTGCACCGTCATATTCCAACGTACGTGGTTGTCTTGAAAATGAACAAATTATCTTTGACCACCATCCAAACAAACTCTGAATTTCTTTATGTATTTTCATGCATTGGGGTTTATCACCAACAGACTCAGAAAAGGCTAGACGGAATTTTTTCGAATCACTTGCCTCCATCAGTGTTGGTTCTAATTTTTCTGACTTTAGATTTCAGTTTTATTTCCATCAATTGTGTGCTATAGGGCATTGCCTACAATCGGATACAGGGGATATCCCCGTTTGCTTTTCTATTAACTTTTGTCCTTGTAGGATTGGTTATTCACTACTTTGTTTGGAGAAACTGCATTCCGAGTCAATGACAAGAAACAACAAGCTGCATTTCCTGTATGACATCGCTTGTACGCTGAAAGCCCACATAAAGGTTGCGTGTTTTGATTTGAGTATGCTTCTACATTCTGATAACTCATTGTCTTGATACCTCTGTATAGCGCTAGATTAAATATGTTAACATTGCATTTTTCTAACGTGATAAATGACGAATTATTACCTTGCACCTTGCATGTTAGCACACAAGGTACATACAATCACTACCTTGTATGTTAGCACATAGAATGATATAATTTGAATAGAACTATAGAGACCCAACCCCCTTATCTCAATCCGCATATAAGAAACTTCACATTTTGAATAAGACTGCTTTTTTTCTTAATGAAAGAAAATAAGATATCTTCGAAACGTACCTTTTTGCACGTACCGATTTTTTATGTACCAAATAAGAATATATCATTTCATATGGCACTTGAATATTTTTCCGGTCAAATAGTAGCCAGCCTGCAGAATAAAGTTGTTGTGGCAAGTGCAGAGAAATGTCCAGTCAAAAGGAAAGGAAATGCTGCAAGAGAAAAGTTTGCCTTACCACATATCAAACTTTTAATGAATTATGTCTGAATGGTACAACTCTGGAGGTGGCAATAAACTCAAGGTGTGACATACGCGTTGACATCTCAATGTTTGACAGAAAATCACTTTGTCACACAGCCTACAGACAATTTGTTCTGTGGAAACATGGACCTTTGGGAGCAGGCAACAACAATACCGGTTTGAATGCATTTTCCTCGGCATAGAGTTTTTCGATTGTTCATTTCTTTCACTGAACATCTTCCATATCCACTACCTCAACTGCATTTTCTGGTTCCATATATTCTTTTGAATTCTTGAGGTACCTCGCAACATCGCCACCACATCTGAGTTCATCCTCTGTCATGTTTTGCCACAAGGTGTGTTTCTTCTCCTTGACATCAACAAAATTCTCCCACCATTCTTGCTCCTTTATCGTGAATTGATCAGCACAATTCTTCATTCCACTTTGAATCGTTTCCAAGCTATTTTAATGAGCTGATGAAACATGTGATAATGAAGGGGACCCAGTCGGCAAGCTTTCCAGGAGAACAAACGGATCTTCATCGCCTCTCCAAGAACCCTCTGATGACCAGTGTTGATACAGCATGCCAACTTGACCATCCAATTTCGCGTAGAACCTAAAGGCATACCGTGTTGCTCGATCTTCCTCAGATGCGGTGCAAGCCAATCTTTAATGGCATATATGTAATGCAATGATGATATTGTATTATGCATCATATGGCGTTTTTACCAAAAAAATTATTAGAGCAAACTATTTTTGGAGAAATCATGCTGATTGTAATGAAATGTAAGCAGTCTGTATTTAGCTATTGATAAATTTGGGTATTAAACGATTTTTGATAATATAAGGGAGCAGTCATTATTAATGCCAGGTAGGGGGCCGGAGGAAATTTGGGGGGGCCAACTAAAATTTCCAGGGGTTTTGGGGGGGCCATCAATTATTTTTGGAGCCTAAGGGGGGGTCATCAAAAAGTTAAGCCAGTTACAGTTGCAAATAAAATGATAACAGAACCAATGTTAAAATACTGATAGCTATTCGTGAATAATGCTGTGCACAACAGCCAAAGATGGTCAATATTAACAAGTTATTGTCCTTTCACAAAACTTGCAAAAATTGTTGTCTGTGTGCCTTTTGGTTTTGCTTGAGTGGTAACTGTGGTTGAAGCTATGCGCCTTTCCATCTCTTTATACTCTTTTTCCATTATGTCTCTTCCCTTGTCATCAAATACATTTTTGTTGAGCAAGAACTCAATGCCCCGGAAATGTTGCCGGTATTTCAATTTGGAAAGATTTTCTTCTTTTATCATTTCACTTGAAATGACAAAGTTGAATTCGGATCGTTTTGCCATTTCAAGGAACTTTTTCTCATTGGGCACTAGCAAAGCAAGTGACAAAAGAGCGCTTGATCTGCATCTTTTCTCTTTGATGCTGTGCCGTTTGTTCTCTTTTGCAGGGCGTTTGCTATGAGAAATTTCATACTGTAGCACTGATGTTGACCTATTACGTCCAATTTTTCTTTGGAAAGAAGCAAGATTCTCTGCTACATCTCCTTTCAGTTTGGCAATAAAAATTTCCACTTTCGAAGTAGCCTTAAACATATTTTCATAAAAAACAAGCTCATTTGCCCTCCAAGGTACAACATGACTATCTCTACCATAGAGATTGGCCTTCAGATTTTTTGTTTTATCCAATAATTTGCTAATCTTGTCAACACAGTTAGTCAAGAAACCAACAGTGTTTTCAGCAGCTTTGAGATCTTTTTGAAGAAAGCATGGATGCTCTCCTGCGAATCTCCTTACATTAAACCAGTGTCCATCTTGGGAATTTGAGAAGTTTTGCCTGTATGCTGCAATCACATCAATTTCACTTTTTATCTTCCATCTTAATTCACGTTGACCACAAACATAGTTAATAAAAGACAACTGATCCATGAGCTCATATGACGAATCATAGAGTTCCAAGAGCACTTCGTTGAAATAATTGTGCTTTGGCTTTACAGGGTTTGGCAACCAAAGTCTTGAGTAGATTTCTTTGGGAACTGAAAAGAAAAATATAAAACTGAATTATATACAGTGAAAAATAAAAATAATATTGTAGACAGATTGGACATTTCTGAATGTTTTTATATTTGTGAAGTTGTCTTTTTGCACATCACATTACAGTGTTTACACAAACAACCAATGCTTACGTACGTACATATCTAGTTTTCTAGTACAAACACTTTTGGACATGGTTTGTTAATAAATAGCAGACAATTTAGCAGTACCAAGATGAAATAACAAAACACCGTATAGCACGATATTTGCTTACGTTTAGAGCGCTCTTTCGTCGGCTGCACTGAACCTTCTGTTTCATTGGGGACATCAGGAGACGCGTTCAGAATGCTGATCTTTGCGATGAATCTCTTCCGGTGGCCTTTCTTGGTCATGTTTATGTCACTACATAGCGTTTTTTCTAGCTCACTTTTGGACATCTCAAGCAACTGATTGAGATCATCATACCCATTGTCAACAAACTTTTCCCAGTACTCATCCATCCCTGATTCTTTCAACAGTAGCCGGACCTTATTTTCATGATCATCGGTAGACATTTTGACAACTTTCAACTTTAAGGGAGGAGGTAGAAGAAGGGAGGCTGAAGACAATGATGAATCGAGGTTGAGGAGGGAGGGCAAAGTTCAAAAGTTCTATTGAATCTATTGTGTTAATGCTGCTGTTGAAACCTGCGAACGAGGCTGATGAAGGCATGATAAAACAAATGACAAATCACACAAAGCTGAAAAGCGAAAAAGCGCCAAAATCTGCATGGTTTGGATTGGGCAAGGGACAGACACTACTTTGCCGATGGATCTTGTTTGATTTTACGCTCGAAGTAAGTATGTAAACTTAATACTTGTAGTGTTTTTAATTTTGTGTTTTCAGCCTTGCTGCTGAAGCATTTTTGAAAGTGACATGCATGCTTTGGCTTCCTGTTGGTGTTGGCCAAAAATAAGATAAACAAAACAAATAGGCCATAAATAATAATTCATAATATACAATCAATATAGGCCTAAGCATTTACTGCAGGCGCCCAACACCAACGCATTTAATACAGAAGAGAAAGCAGGGATTGAGCTTCTTTTTTATGCCAGACAATTAGGCCGGATTTTCAAAAAAAGTCATTTTTTTAATGATGTTTTTGCTGTCTATGCCTGCCGTGCATTTAGATATTCTTAGTGTCTCTGCTGTGTGTTTCAGTCTATATTTTCAATTCCTTACATACGATCCAAATATATTAACTATGCAAACAGAATACAAGACTTATAGACAATATTACAGAAAATTAATACAATTGAATATGAAATTAATATAATATAAGAATACTAGAAAAAGGACAAAAACATGAATTGCGTGCAGAGAATGGGGAGGAGCAGCCCCTCAATAGGTAAACTAATCAAGTGTGTGAAACTTTTCCTGCTATTGTGTGTTTTGGTTTTCCTCCTTACAGTTTCACAATTTATGATACCATTTTTTTTAGTGTTGTTCTAATTATTGTCGTATCATTTTATTCAAGGTTTGCTTTCAATTCTTCTAAGACATGTCAGGCAAAAATGAAATTCGATCCACGATACGTGAAAAAAGTACTGTCAATGAGGCTGTTCTTGCTTCACTTCAGTGTTGCAAAATTAAAGACAATATGGCTATCCTTGACGGCAAAATAAACAAAGTTACAAGAGGATCAACACTGTACCAGCACCTTTCAGGACTTCGAGCGGTCCTTTACTCCTTGCTTGCCTTAATCCCAGATGAAGATGGGACAGTCAAAAGGCAAACTTACTTGGGGTTTGATGAGGCATATCTATTGTTTTTAGCCTTTGTGCCATTTGGCTCATTGCTTATTGATGACAGGGAGAAGAAGAAATATTTTAAAGAACTTTTGCTGCATCCAGAGTATGGTCTGTCGGTTTACATTGTCAAAACAAAATTTTACCATTTTATTATCCTAAAATCAGGTGAAACTGATCTTGCTGATTTTTTGTTGAAGGTCACAGCACAAAATCAAATGAATGAAACTCGTTTTGAAATGAACAAACAAACCATACAGCAGCTAATGAAGACTGTTTACACAGAGTGGGACAGGAAAGTGGTCAGAATCATCATAGGGGCAACAAGAAGTAGGTCAGAAATAGAAAGCCTTGGAATTGATCCTGATTCTTTGTGTAAAGATGAAAAAGATGTATTTGGATTGATCAACTTGAATGACGAGATTGAAGATGAAGCTAATAAAACAGTGATAGATAATCTTCAAAACTTGATAGACAAAAAGAAAGAAGATCTTAGTCAACAAAAAAGGCTTCTGCAAGAGAAAGAAAATTTGTGGCAGCAGCATCAAGTTGATGATATGAAAGAAGTTATTGAAGAAACAAAAGCAGCAATTAATAATCACCTTGTATTAAAAGAGGTCAGGCATGGACCTAAATGGGCACGCAAAGTCAACAGATGTAAGAAGAAGATAATCAGGGAGAGAAGATTAAAGCTTAGGAAACTGGGTAGTGGTAGAAGACGTGCAATGGATGAGACAGATGAAAGTTTTTTGGTTGATTGTATCATGTCGAAAGCAACAGCACATGGCCGACGTCAAGATTCTGTACTTTACCTCAACCATAGGGTGAAGAAAAAAGATTTCCTTAAAATAGTCAACTTTTCTCACCGACAAAGAGGACTACCCTTCATCAGGTCAGCAACAACAGCTTTCAACAGGTCTGTCCCAAAAAGCAAAAGGTCTATCCAATCAAAAAATCACATTGGTTTAGGGCTTTTCTGCTCCAAAAAGCCTCCGAAAGCAGAAGATAATAGCAATATTCTGACCCACTTTTGCCGAGCCCATAAGAAGAATATTATCCGTCAAATATGCATGTATGAAAATAAGGACAGCAATCTTTTCAGGAGTATGGATGATAAAGCATATCTTTGCCCAAATACAAGTACTGGTGTTCAGAGTTTACGGTCTCAAACATTGTTTCAAGTGAACGATGAAAACCTTGCTAGAAAATTACCAAAATATGACTTCCCAGTAACACTTGTGAACTGCACTCCTGGAACATTTTTTTATTATTTTATTTTTTTTTCTATAAATTCAATGTTAAAAATTTACAATTTACGAATTACCTAAGATTACAAACAAGCTACCATACAATACTACAGAAACGATACCAAGGGGAGCAAAAGATAATGACTACCCCAGGGCCATCACATGAAGGAGATTAACCTAAATACAACTAAATATATAAGAAGCCCCCTAGCTATTCAGAAAAGAATTAGAATTGAACGATATTTTGCAAATGGAATTTTCGAATGTACGCAATAGTGATAGAAGCTTTATCGCCACTCAATCGAAAGTCGCATTTGAAATGTATAAGAAAGACGCTCAATCCAGGCTCTTTTGTAGAATAGCTAAAGAGTGTGTTACGAAAAGCTACTTACAAACAAAAGAACAAAAGAATAGAGGAACGGGACTCGGCGAACAGGATACTTTACGAATATGGACTTGGTATGGTGGTTGAGTTGCATTTAGCTAGATTTCTGTGATCTTAATTGAATCGACCGCTTGTGTGGATGTATTGTAGAGTCAAATCGAGTATATTTCTGGAACATTTCTTTTCATGAATAAGGTGTCAGAAATTGTGAATGATAAAGAAACAATAAAAACTGTTGACCAACAAAGTGTAGTAGTGACAAAGCCAAAGGCCTTTATTGGGAGCTCTGGGACAATTTGGGCTAGTAACACCATGCAAATAAAGCATACAGAACCTTCCTTGTATGAATCAGAAAAACATCTTCCTTGGCAAAGTAAGGCATACAGATCGATACTATTGTTCGTTCAGGACAATTTACACTATTTCCTTGATCAACTTGTTGAAAGTGATATGCTTTTAGTATCTGGCAAACCAGAATGCATCTTCCGCAAATATGAGATGGAAAAACTTCAAAAGCTGAAAAACAGGATCTTGGCAGTGAAAGAACGGTTCACAGGGAATCAAGGAAAGTTCTGTGAAATGGAGACACATATATTAAAGAGCTTATCTGATGAATTAGATCATGTTAGTGTCAAAATTGATGAGATTTTGTTACATTTAGTGAGTGGATTAGGGCTATCTGTAAAACATGGAGTGTGGAATGATGGAATGGAATGATGGAATGGAATAATGGAATGGAATGATGGAATGGAATGATGGAATGGAATGGCATAGATGGAATGGTAGATATGGAATAGCCAAACTACTGGTTGGTTTGGAAAAAAAATTACACCAATGTGTTCCTCAAGATCTTCTTAGTTTATTTAACATATGTTTTCTTGAAAATCTCATGAAATTCCCTTAAATATCGACTGAAACAACTAGCATGATAACAGACTGTGTGAGCAGACATCAGTTAAGTTGTTTAATTGATGTGAGTTGTAGGGAAAAAATCTGTAAAACATGGAGTGATGGTATGGAATGGAATGGTCGACATGGAATAGCCAAACTATTGGTCGGTTTTGAAAAAAAATTACACCAATATGTTCCTCTCGATCTCTTCAGTTCATTTTGCGCATATTTTCTTGAAAATATGCTGGAATTCCTTCAGATTTCAACTGAAACAAAATTGGATCTATGCTAGGCTCGCGTGAACACAGCTATGGAATGTTGAGAAGTGACAGGGATCAATGACAGTTTTAATCCTTATCCTGTAATGGCGCCAAGATCATTTTTATCATAAACGGGGGTTCATAAGAAACTTTAGACAACAGCAAATTGAGTTATTGCTGCCCTCATGCACTCACTCGCTATTGTTTGAAAACAATGCCCAGTTGTTCATCATTTGTACAGTTTGTGGTATTGTTTATATTTCATTTCGCGTTGTGCAACTGTGAACTGAACTGCGTCAATTTTTCAAAAGCTATGCTTCTTGCTTCACCACGTTGTGACTTTCGTCGGAGAATCCATAGTTTTATGCTGCTAGCATATTTTGCCTGTGCAGCAGGCTTCACCATGGTGGGTTTTACATACACGATTGTCATTTAGAGCATGAACAATGCCTTCAAAATGCTATGAAAATGGATAACTTTAACGCAGATTGTACCACAGATTGTTTTATCTTACTGGTTACGTTGGACGCCCTGTTTAAAAAACAGAATGATTCTGAAAAATAGTGCAAATTTGATAGACTCCAGGAAACTCTTAGTAGCAAGAAGCTTTTTTGAGCTAGCATGTGTTCTAGACTCCAGAAAAATAAATTATATTTGCGTAATGGTCTGGAACACAGGCTATTTTGAGCCCCAAGTGCTTATTACTCAATCTTGGAGACTCCAGAGGGGGCTTTAAGGGAGAGGGTGCTTGTCAGCTAGAGAGGGGGTTTATTCTCAAATGAAAAGGATATAAATTAAAGCATCTTAACTCTTTTATCACCAATTTTGAGGAATGACATACAATATTACCGAGTCAAATGAACAAATTCGACATATTTATCAAAGCAGTATCAAAATTTACCTGCACACTTTTTTAGCTAAATAAACTGAAATTTGACATCCTTTTTAATACAAATGAAGGAGGATGGAAAGTGGGGCTTCTTTAGAACATTTACCTTAGAAGGGAGGGGCTTACCAGAGAGGGAGGGGTTTATTAGAGAGGGGAGCTAGGGAGCTAAAAAAGAACGTTTCTTCAACCTCAGTCCCCAAAGTCTTTGTCATGTTTGGACTTCCCAAAAATAAGAAATTGTAAGAAAAGTACGTCTAAACTAATTTTTTTTAAGAACTAAGGTCAAAGATTGCCAGACAGTCTCTTAAATGTTAGGATACTTTTGCTACCTAAAGTCTCTGAATGAGTTTTAATTTCCATTCTGGAATGATTTATTTTTTTGTTCGAAGAGCTCTTAAATCACTTTGTAATAAGATTTCAAACTAGTAATAAAGTGATTTGCGCTCAAGACAATTTAAAAATAGTTAAAACATATTTTGAGTCACCGGAGAACATTATAACGGTAAATTACAAAAGTTTCGTATTTTTAATTCATAGTTTAGTTTTTTAAAGGGAATCTCAGGATCTATAAACCTTTGACAAAAATAACAGGATATTCTGATATCCGATATGGCTAGAGCCACTTGAACCACTTTTATTATAAAAATGAGAGTGTATTATTGTTGAGAATTTCGGCATAACGGAATAACCAGACCCAGGACCAGTAGGACCGGACCCTAACGGACCAGACCCTAGGGGAATACCCATTACTTTCCTTCCAGCGTTTTCTGCAATGGCGGCCAACACAGAAGGTTCGCTCCAAAGTAAGATAAGGCAGTCATTGCTGCAAGGAAATTCTACCTTCTGGATGCCACAACAAACGCAAATACCCATGGTATATTTAATCGTCTAACCAGCAGGCAAACTTTGATCCAGCCTCAAGCCATTGCCCACTAGGCCAAAGCATTTAACTACATGGCCTAAATATTTTACCTCTCTGCCTTGCTTGGTGATTCAAGTTGTTGCAATGGCGTCGTGATGCCAGCCACGTTGTATTCCATCTCCACAATCTCAATTTCTTGACTCTTTGCCTCTCTTTGCCAGTTAGTTTGGGACAGCTTTTTGATAACATGTTTGTTCGAAATGTTTATTGTGAAGGTGGTAATTGGCAGATATATGGGGTAAGGTGATCTCGAAAGAGAGAGTGATGATTTTGGGAATGTTAATAGAACTATTCTCTCAAACCACGCATTGACCCGGGCATTGACCCTACCTGTCTTTGGTAAATCCCATGATCCCAAAATTACATCTCAGAATGTGCATTTGAGTAGTGCATTTGTTTTCTCGTATCGTGCATGCAGGAAGCAGCTTCTGATTGGGGGGATTGTTCTTAGAACAATAGAGAACAATACATATAATTGATACTTGTGGCGTGGCACCACTGTTTTCAAAACTATTGGGGGGCTTAAACCCCTCTGCCCCCCCCGCTTCTTACGGGCATGCATTTTTACAAGAAACAGCTCATAAGAAACAGTAAGCTAAAATTTTTGAAAAATACTACCCCACTGCCTGTATCAAAATGCCACGAAACTTTTGTAATTTTCATTTAATAATACATTACTATTACTGTTGCTATTACTGTACCCTGTCCAATTATTTTTGAGTGCCAGTTATGTTATTACCTATTGTTTTAGATCTTATCAAATAGTTTGGAAGCCGTTCTAACAAAACGAAATTAATTCTACATTTTCGGCATTACAAATTGGCAAAAACAAATTTAAAACTTTGGAAGCGAAATGTCCTAAGATTTAAGAAACTATCTAACGACCTTGGACCTCAGTTTCTTATCGAAAAAGATGAGTGTAACCCATATTTTGGAAGATACATGTGACCAACTCCCCCCTAATAATGTTCTGGGGCCACCATGGGAGCTAACAAAGTCCCTAAGTATGCCTGCTAAATTTGCGTGCCTGATAAATTTGAACTCTTGGCGCTGAGATGAACTTGCAGCTTGGAGGCTGGGCAGTCTGAAAGCTTCTCTTCGATGAACTCAGTTGAGTGGCCTGAGTGTGTCACAGAACATATATGTGAATTCAAGGGTCACTCATTCGCAAAAGTGTACGAGATTTTTTTAGAACAGAAGGATTTCGTGTACGGGGTCTTTTTGAGTGAAATTTTCCTCCTTTCGGTCACTAACTTCCTATCCAATGTCAAAGCGAGGGTAGGGCATTCCCCTAGGGTCTGGTCCGTTAGGGTCCGGTCCTAGTGGTCCTGGGTCTGGTTATTCCGTTATGCCGAGAATTTCTTCCGGAATCAAACCAGCTGTGAATCATAATGTTCTGACTTCCCGTCTAATTTCAATTGAATCTCTGCACATGGGGATGGCGTGGCAAGTGCCTGGAAAAATCAACACATCGATGGTGCCAGCCTTTAGTAAATTTTAGTGACTCCTTGCCATAAAAACTTGAAAACTCAAAATCTAATTGTTTGAACCTCTTGGGGGGACTAATATAGCATTTGGGGGACTATTTCCTTTTTAGCATGGTCACCATTACAACGCATTTTTTACCTTCTTTCAAGCAAATATTTCGAACTGTCAAAGAAGCTCAACTCCCATAGCCAAATCTCTGAAGGTACAGATCAGTGACCGAACATTTCTACCACATACAACTTTGTTACTTTTGTAGATTTCTTTCACATGATTGTTGATGTGAATTTGGTGATTTTTCTCACAGTACCAACAGGGGATGATTGGGGGTCCCAAAACCGTAATACCGCTCAAAATTTAAAATGCAAAACATTTTGCGATATTTTACATCAAACCGAAACATAGCGTGCAAGATTACAAAATATGGTGAAACACCGTGACCGTAAAACCCAAACATTCCCTCTATCAAGTAGCAAGCCCGGAGGAAATTAAATCTGGCTTCGTCAGCTACTGAAATTCTGCACGACAGTTTTCTGGGAGCACACACGTGCTTGACTGTATGTAAAGCAAAGCCCACCATGGTGAAGCCTGCTGCACAGACAAAATTACCATTAGTGCCTAAAAATTCTGAAAATAAAATGGTACCCGATAAGACAAAATATGCCAGCAGCATAAAACTATGGATTCTCCGACGAAAGTCACAACGTGGTGAAGCATAGCTTTTGAAAAATCGACGCAGTTCAGTTCACAGTTGCACAACCTGAAATGAAATCTAACCAATACCACAAACTGTGCAAATGATGAACAACTGGGCATTGTTTTCAAACAATAGTGAGTGAGTGCATGAGGGCAGCAATAACTCAATTTGCTGTTGTCTAAAGTTTCTTACAAACCCCCGTTTATGACAAAAATGATCTTGGCGCCATTACAGGATAAGGATTAAAACTGTCATTGATCCCTGTCACTTCTCAACATTCCACAGCTGTGTTCACGCGAGCCTAGCATAGATCCAATTTTGTTTCGGTTGAAATCTGAAGGAATTCCAGCATATTTTCAAGAAAATATGCGCAAAATGAACTGAAGAGATTGTGAGGAACACATTGGTGTAATTTTTTTTCAAAACCGACCAATAGTTTGGCTATTCCATGTCGACCATTCCATTCCATTCCATCACTCCATGTTTTACAGATTTTTTCCCTACAACTCACATCAATTAAACGACTTAACTGATGTCTGCCCACACAGTCTGTTATCATGCTTGTTGTTTCAGTCGATATTTAAGGGAATTTCATGAGACTTTCAAGAAAACATATGTAAAATAACCTAAGAAGATCTTGAGGAACACATCGGTGCAATTTTTTTTCCAAAGCGACCTGTAGTTTAGCTATTCCATATCTACCATTCCATCTATACCATTCCATTCCATCATTCCATTCCATCATTCCATTCCATTATTCCATTCCATCATTCCATTCCATCATTCCACACTCCATGTTTTACAGATAGCCAGTGGATTAGCTGGTGCAGATATAACTGTGCGTGATGTTGCTGACAACATATTGTCATGTTTGGTTATCATAAAGGACAGAAGTCAGATCCCAAAACTTAAAAGCAGAATCATAGATTTAACAGATGCTGGCCCAGGAGTTGGTATCACAAACCGAGAAGTTCGATTTCGTACTATCCAAGAAGTGAGAATAGCTCAGTATGACTACTACATTCGTCACCACCTTGCACCCGGAGATAGCAGCCAAAATGAGGTTGAGAGAATTCAGAGCTATGTAGGTATGTATAAAAGAGAGCCAAAACTTCAAGTACACCCAAAAATGATGTGCACAGTCTTATTGTTTGTTCAAAATCAATAAAATACTCACCATATCATATGAACATAGTGTCACACAAATACTTGTGTACTCAAATATATATCAGAATGGGATATGTATGCGTAAGATGAATGGATAAGATGAAATCAGTTTGTATTTACCATGTGAAGTGGATGTCATAAGCTTTTCATTGTTACACCGTTCGACACAATTTGATAATGCTAAAACTGTGCAGATGATTAGTTGTGGTAGTATTTTATTGATTTCTCTAATAGATCCCATATTTTTCATTATAGTTGTTTTTTGTTCATTTGAATATCAGTTTTGAGCAATCTGGCATTTCAAGCTTTATAAACATTCCAGGGGAGCTGCCTCATTTCAGTTAACATGCTGCATGCATCTGATTTTTCTAAATTATTTTCCACTTTCAATTATACATTCAAACATCCATTTTTTGTGTCCACTTTGCAAAGAATACAATCTTGCCAGAGGAATCTTTACAGTTTATATAAACTGTCTGAATATTTTTCATAACAGGTGATGCAATATGTGATGGTGCTGGTATAAATTGGGAATTCCAGAGCAGAGAAGAGAGTCTCAAGGACATTGATGTTCAGACAATCACAACTGAGGAGCTTGAACAAATTGAGTTAGATAGGATGAAGTTCAACGCTTACAAAGTTTCAAATGAAGTGAGTCAAAGAATTGATGGTGCAGTAGCACCTGATGGCTATCTCAAATCTTTTGTTACCAATTATGAAAAGTCATTGTTTTTTTGGGACCAACATCATTTGAAAAAATTCACGGAAAGGAAGCAAGATGAGTACCCTGGATCAGAGTATTTTTAGTATTTGTAAAAATTAAAGTATTTGAAAAAAATTGAAAAAATTAAAGTATTCGAAAAAAAAATTATAAAAAATAAAAAAAGAAAAAAGGAGGAAGGAAAAATACTCTGGAGACATGCGACTGCAACCTCGTTCTGGTTTTTAGTAAAAAAATGGCGGTAATTTATTCAAAATGGCGGGTGTCAGATTCAAGGCAGTAATACTACGCTTGTTCAATTCAGCAGTTTGCGTTTCGATGATTGCCAGTAATGGTGACACAACAACAACGAACCTTTTCCCTTTCCATTTGCTGTATCCCTTCTTGCCAAGCTCTTGCGTGATTGAGGGAATGAGCTGATATATCAGTGATTTCCCCCGGCTCCAGTTGGCAGTATCGCAAAAACATCCTTTCCTCTAAATATCCCTTTCCACGCTTCCATCTGCTGCTTCGTCGTCTTTTCAATTTCCGGGAAGAATTTCGCCAAGGCGACATTCACACAACTTTCAAGATCGTCATCAAACCCTCCATCTTCTTCTGCAGTCGCCATTTTGAAAACAATCTGCCCATAGTTTGCCTCGTTCACAAATTCACGGCCATCCACAAGGCCGCTGGCTCTGATTGGTCAAGAAGACACAAAGGAGGTCGCATGTCTCCAGAGTATTTTTCCTTCCTCCCTTCTTTTCTCTTTTTTTTTATTTTTTTTTTCATTAAATTTTTTTATTTTTTTTTCTCTTTTTTTTATTTTTTTCTCATTAAAATTTTTTAATGTTTTTTTTATTTTTTTTATTTTTATTTTTTTCTCCATATACTAAAAATACTTTGATCCAGGGTACAAGATGAGATAGTGCCAGGTCATAATTATTACCTCAAGGTAGAAAACTTTATGGAATTACATGTTAGGAGTGGAGAAAAATATTTTGAATTCATTAAATATAGTTGCCAGAATGGAGTTGCCAGCTGTGACTTTTGTGAATCATTTGGTTGGACTGATGTTCCCTGCAGATGTGTTCCAGAACCAATGCCGGATTATGAAGCTCCAGATTTTAAGTATCTTCATGTCAAAGAAACCCCATCAGAGACAGGAGGCAATTTACGCAAAGTGGATGATTTCAACCCAAGAGTACAACTGAAGAAAATGTTTGAAGATGAGGTTATAGGTTCAGACGATCAGGTGAAAATTGGAGGCTTTTCACAGGAATATATTGTTGATGAAGCAATTGTTATGGCTTTTTTAAAGGAGCTGTCACTTCAACATACTTTAAAACAGAAAAGAAAAGCTGAACAAAAAGATAAGAGAAGCAATGAAATGGAAATGGAATACAAGGATATAAACTGGATAGATTATGTGGATCGAGGCTGTTTGAAGATGCTGTTGGTAAAAACACTTGACAAATATCTTATTCATAATAACATGCGTGGTGTCTTGAAGCTAAAGAAAAAAGACAAGGTCTTAGCAATAAGCCTTCATGTACAAAACCAGAGATTTGAGCTCGGTCAAACTATCCAGGATGAGAAAGAAGTTGTAAATGATGAGGAATTCATTTCAGATGATGACCAAGAAGAGGTAGGTTTATTCTACCTTAAATCAGGATAGCCATGGATAATATTCGAAATGTTTCATTCAAAATGTGTTAAAGAATTCTCGTCCTGTGCTAGAATTCTAAAAAACACAACAACCTTCAACATTTACCAAAAGTACTGCACAAAAAAATTATCATCAACCCAAGAAAACTTAGAAATGGAATGAAATAATTTCAAAACGAGATGAACATGTGAACCATAATGACATATTATTGTACTTTAATTTTGAATGTTACATTTTGACTAAAACCGTTACATCTACAAAGCTGTTGTTTGTACATTTGGTGGAGCTTAAGTTTTACCATGATATGATAAATATAGGAATTATCCACATATATCATCTTTAGTCCAAAGCAGCTTTATGCACTAGCATCATTGAAAGTCTGCAAGCTATTTTAAAGTTCCATCTGTGAATACTGCCACTTAAAAATGTTCTGCTTTATCCACTCCTTGTTTGCTTACAAAATTTGTAAAATTTTATTTCTTTTTCCTTTTGCCAAGGTAATCAACTACTTGAGTGATGCAACAGAAAGTTTGTGTGATGGAAGTGCAGGGGAAATGGAAATTGATGGTGAGACGCCAAATGAAGATATTGCAGAAGATGACAATTGTGATGATTTATTTAGACCAACTAGAAGTGGAAGACTTGCTGGAGGTTGGAGACTAGCCTCATTTATAGGTAAGTATATGAATACATGCATTACTTGGTATTTGCGGTGATGTTGAACTATTACAATTTCATGCAGAAATACGTTGCCCCTGACTTTTGTTTCTCAGTCTATGATATGAATATTTATGCAGTACTGCAGCTCATTCTTTTAAAATTTGCTTTATAGTACTCCAAACATGTTTGTTTACCCTATTCACACATATTAAGTAAGACCAGCTTAAACTGAACCAGTTGAGTCCAATGAATCAAATGAGGTATTCTAATTGGTTGATCCAGCAAATCAAATTAATTTGATCAGTTCAACTTTAACCTGGTTTAGATAAAGCTGGTTGTAGGTGTGTCAATGTGAATATTGTATTGGATAATTTCAATGTACCTGTTGTATAGAAATACCAATTTAAAAATTTCTATCCTCATTTTCAGGTGAAAACAGGGATGCAAGATGAGATGATATTGTAAATATATGAATTATGGCAGTGGTAAGATTTATTTTCTGTGGGGGGGGGCCATGAAACTAACAAGGAATTAATTGCCAATCACTTCAATGATTACTTTGTTAACATAGCATCCAAACTAGTCACAAAGATGAAGCC
This sequence comes from Aurelia coerulea, assembly GCA_039566865.1. Taxonomy (NCBI): domain Eukaryota; kingdom Metazoa; phylum Cnidaria; class Scyphozoa; order Semaeostomeae; family Ulmaridae; genus Aurelia; species Aurelia coerulea. The sequence goes on along the minus strand of CM076951.1, from coordinate 11,060,188 downwards.
TTCAAATACACACTTCTCAACTTTTCTTCAATCTAATAACCCCTTCAGCTTTTTCCTAAACCATGTAATAAGTCATGAAATCGATGATCTCCTTGCAAACCTAGATGAAACAAAATCAAATGATTCCTACGGAATCCCACCAAAACTAGTAAAACTGGCAAGGCAGGTACTTGTCACTCCCTTCTCTCTAACTGTAAATAACTCGTATCAAACGGGAGTCTTTCCTGACAAGTTAAAGTACGCTAAAGTAACACCAATTCACAAAGGAAAATCAAAACTTGAAGAAAAAAACTACAGACCAATTTCCATTCTACCGATTTTCAGTAAAATTCTAGAGAAAGCTATGAACAAGCGGTTAGTAAGCTTCTTGGACAAACATAAAATTATCTTTGAACACCAATTTGGCTTTCAAAAAAACAAATCAACATCACTTGCAATCCTAGATATATATACGAAATTAATTGAAAATATAGAGAAAAGGCTTTTTTCATGTTGCATATTTCTTGACTTCTCAAAAGCGTTTGATACTGTAAACCACGCAATCTTAATTGAAAAACTAGCGTACTACGGGATACGAGGAACTGCTAAAGACTGGTTTATTTCATATCTATCAAACAGACAACATAAAGTTTGTATTGAAGAACAGTTATCCAAAACAAGGACAATAAGTTGTGGTGTCCCTCAAGGCAGCGTCCTTGGTCCCCTTCTCTTTTTATTGTACATCAACGATATCCACAAAACATTCCAGTTGTTGCAATTTCATTTGTTTGCAGATGACATAAGTATCTTACACTCGCATAAAAACATTGATACATAGCAAAGTTACTTAAATCAGGAGCTTATCAAAATTTCAGAATGGCTACGAGCAAACAAACTGTCATTGAACGTCTCAAAGTCTAATTTTATGCTAATTCATCCCAGACAAAAAGTTGCTAATAAATCACTTAACCTGTTCATTGACAAGGAGCCATTACCAGAAAAAAATTCAACAAAATATCTAGGTGTCTTAATTGATAAAAACCTAACTTGGAAAGATCATATAAAACAAGTAAATATTAAAATATCTAAAGGTCAAGGTATTCTCTTTCGATTGCGTCACATGATACCACAAAGCCTTCTACGGACCCTGTACAATTCGTTCATCATGTCTCACGTCTACTATGGTCTACTTAACTGGGGCAGTGCTAACTCCACAGCCCTGGAATCTATCAGACGAAATCTCAGGAAAACTGTGAGAATAATCGATTTTGCTACGCGACAAGCACACAGCCAACCCATTTTTACTAAACTGGGGTTGTTCAATTTTGACGATACCTACAAATGCGAAGTTGCAAAGTTCATGTTTGATATTAATTCCTCACATGGTAATCTCCAAAATTCCTTTCAAAAAGCAAGCTCAATACACAGTTATCGAACTAGATTCTCTTCCACGGGAAACTTTGTAATTCCCCGTAGCACCACGAGCTACAAACAAAGATCAATACTTTGTACTGGTGTCAAAATCTGGAATGAAATCCCACCCGACATACGAAATGTAAAATCAAAGAAAAATTGGTCTACAAAAACTAAAAAAATACGTTAACAAAAACTACGATTAAAACTCTGACAATCCAAACTACCCCCGTGCTCATTTACAATCCATCCTGTTAGTATTTGAATTTTTATTCCACTTGTTTTTTCTTAATTCTATTAATTTTCTTTTCCTTTCATTAAGATTAAAGTAGATTGATAGATAATTATTCTCCTAGTTTTTTCTATAACCTGTAGCAATGCATTACTTTCATAGTATATTCAAACTGCTGTTCTTAAAATTGTAATTCACAAGAGGGGCATATGGCTCGAAAGCTCATTTGAGTTCTTTTCATATGTCCTTCAGCAATATTTTGTTGTTAATTGTATGCATATTAATGTCATTATTTGTTTTATTAATTTAGCTTTCTATTATACACTACACCAGTTGAAATGTATTAGTTTTAAATTTGCTGAGAATATACATTGAATACTTGAATACTTGAAAATCTTCTGTTTGTTTCTTTGAAAAACTTGGAGGATTAAGATCTTAGCCCCTCCCCCAGGCTCCCATGTCTATACACAAATTGTAACTTTACCTCAACTTTCCAAAACAATCCTTTAAAGATGACCCCTTTTCTAATCGAAGGTCCCCAAAAGGGCTTATTATTTTCAACGAAACGAAACGAAACGAAACGAAACGAAACGAAACGAAACGAAACCGAACGAAACCAATTCAATTTGGCTTTTTCCATTCCCAAGAGAACGAAACACATTGTTTTTAAAACGAAACCGAACGAAACCAAAGCAATTTGGCTTTTTTCCATTCCCAAGAGAACGAAACAAATTGTTTTCAAATCACGAAATTGTTTTCAAATCTTTTGTGCTAAAATACTAAAGAATCATCAAAGAATCATAGGCCTAACAATGAAAGAATCATCAACACACATACAACATTTGTCCAGAGATTTCTAATGCGCGAACACGTTCGTTGATGAATTTTGGTTGAATTGTATAGGTGATCTCAAGAGAGACATTGATTCATTTTAGACTGCGTTCACACGGTGCCGGCATTTTGAAAACGGTGAAAAATGTGACGGATAGGCCTTCCGTTCACACAATGCTGGCACATTGTGTTAGATTTTGATAACCTTACGTCTCATGTGTCGATACCGATTTCAATTCGATTCTCCCTTTAGTGGATCCCTTAGGAGCGAAATACTGTTTTCAAATCATGAGTTGTTTCGAATCTTTCGTGCTGAAAGAACTCAAACAACATTTGTGTGAAAAAATTCCTAATGCGCTAAACACGTCAGGTTGATAGATTTTGGTGGAATTGTGTAGGTGATCTCGAGAGAGAGGAACTCATACATTCTTTTCATACATCATTCTTTTAGAGTTGTTTGTGCGTGCGTTCTTAACTTGCTTTGACTTAGAGATAAGGAGTAGCTAGTACCAGTTTTCAGCGTTTTTTTTAGATGAATCAGTTTAGAGTGCCATTTTCAATCCCGAAGTTACCGACACCTAAAGCTCCAGTTGACCCATCTCTTCCACGCTTCGATGAAAGGCATTTAAAGAAAGGAGAAGAAATTGGAACAGGTTCAAGGTTCGAGAAGAAGGCTCAACTTCAAACAATACCGCAATTTTAGGCCCAAAAAAATATGAAACTAATTAAGAAACTTTTACTACTAAAACACCAAAATTTTCATTCGAAATTAAGAAATTTTTAGTACCAAGTGCTGATCCTAGTTTCTTATAAAAAACACGTGTAAGTGTATTTGAGGGCTTACGGTATTGTCACGACAAAAAATTGGCAGGCTTCCTGTTATTCCATGGAGCATTGCGGACACCTTTATTTTGTAGGAAATTTTTATTCGATACTACTACCTTAAATCTTTTGCGGAGGAGCATTGCTCGCGAAGCGAGCTACCTCTACGAAGGAGCGAGCTAGCGTTCGGAGAGGTAGCTCTCTTCGCGAGCAATGCTCCTCCGCAGAAAACTTAAGGTAGTAGTATCGAATAAAAATTTCCTTCACAATTTCCTACAAAATAAAGGTGTCCGCAATGCTCCATGGTTGTTCGATCAATATCAGCTCACTCACAAAGAGACATCATATCATATAGGCCTATCGCACACATTTCATTACTGTATTTTCATTAGTGTGCTGAAAAATCTGTCTGTTTTTTGCGTCCGTTTTTCTCCTAGTACCTATTATTTCATTACTGTATGCATAGTGCGTGCATCTTTGTCCAATTCTGACTTAGCCTGACAACCAGACCGGATTTCTCTGGCTATCAGGCTAATTCTGACACCAATGAGTTTCTAAATCACAAAAGGTTTGCACTCCGTAATATTTTCTTTCATTACATGGAAACAATTCGTTTCGTTCCCAGGAGAACGAAACGGTCGTTTCGTTCCTAGGAGAACGAATCGGCTGCGTTTCGTTCTCTTGGGAATGAAACAAAAGCTAAAAACAATTCGTTTCGTTCTCTTGGGAATGGAAAAAGCCAAATTGAATTGGTTTCGTTCGGTTTCGTTTCGTTTCGTTGAATATAATAAGCCCCCAAAAGCCCTAAATTCTATAACAAGGTTCCTAACATACAGTAGTGTCCCGCATATAAGAAACACAAATTTAAGAAACAAAGACCCTGATGTTCAAAATAATACCCCATTTTATAAGAAACTAGTACAGGTCTGAAAAAAACTCTTTTTTCTTATTTAACAAAACCAAGCAAAACCACTTTCCTGGAATAATTATATAATTTCCTAGAAGTGAAAATTTTTCAAATGCATATCAAAATGATAAGTTTTTATCACAATCATAGAGATTGTGTCTGAGTAGTTGATCAATAGTGTATGATTTTTCTAACAAGAAACTTTACCCTGATTTGAATTTTACCTTAATTTATAAGAAACATGTCAGACCTGAAATTGAAAAGGTTGTTTCTTATATGCGGGACGCTACTGTATTCAGGAAAAACAGTAGACGAAAGACGATCATAAGATCCTCATGATCCTCTAGGAACATGACAAACAAAAATAGCGTTATCCATTCTGTAAAGAGCTGTAAATTTAGGCCTATTTTTAAAATGTTATACTTTCCAATGATGTGTTTCCCAAGAATAAAAACTCGATAAAATAGCCATAAAACTGTTTGGAAAAATTGGCATCAATGTTTTTCTGTTTGTTGGCATCATAAAGAACAGAGAAAAGTATGTTGCTAGAAATTTACATAAAGAATAATCAGATACATATGTTTCTGCACTATTGTCAACCATAGGCAAGAAAGCGGAGCTGATTGATTGCCTATTTTCGTACCTAAATCCGACTGCTGCATTGAATCAAGGAACACCAGACATAGAAGATGAAGATTCCGAACATGACAACAAAGATATGGAGAGAAACCACACAGTTTCTTGTCCCCCTTCCTAACCACCTGTTGCCCCTTCTGAAGTCCATCTCCGTCGACTGATCCACCAGGAAATGCGGGCAAAACCTCCTCAAATTCCTCAGCAGCAGCAACTCCCTCCATTAACCAACGTGCTCCAGCAACCTCAGCCACAGCAGTTATCTCCAGCATTCGTCGTTGTGTCACCAAACCCCAATGCCCTACTGCAGTGGCGGCTGGCACGAAAAATGAGATGATACTACAAAAACAAAAATTTGTGAGCGAAGCGAAAAAATTTTTGTCTCATGATCAGCTGGGGGTGGGGGCGCCGTAAGCCCCCCATTGGGGTCCAGGGGCGAAGCCCCTGGGAAGCTTTGCATTTTAAAGCAAATATCGTCATGGATTGTCTCTAAATTGCAAGCTAAATGATTTCCCCAATATATTTTTGAGAAAGTTGTGTAGGGGGATTTTTAAGTAAAACGTAGCAGGGAAAGCATAAAATTTCTTGATGAAACTGCAAAAAGCTATTTATCTGGACATTATAGTATACATCTTTTTGCAAACCATGCTACTTACTTCTAATGAATTCATTTTTTGAAAATCTTTTCAAATGATGCTGGCTGCATTGCTAGGCTAAGACCGCTGCACCGAAATGCAGTGAGTCATGTCGATTATTGGCTGCGGCCACTTAAGAGGCACGTGAGCAATACATTTGAAAAGTTAATCACTTGCGGCACCCAGTCCACCACTTGCTAGCCGCAGTTGATGGAAGTAACAGAAATGAAATTCTAGTAACGTGGGTTTCTCGGAGGTTTCTCGTTCAATTTGTGGTGTGCACAAAATCGCATTTCTACTTATAGGACAATTTGAATGGTTCCATTTGCACCAGAAATGTATGGGAGCAGGAAAACAGCTGCCAATTGTTGCTGTTCCCTTCAGTTAATAAAGTTTAAAAGAAGAATCTACATCTTGGCCACGCATCCAGGAGAAATGGTAGCCAACTCCTGCGACACGATTCATTTTCTGCAGAATCCTAGACAGCTAAATAGAAAACAGGCCTAAAAGCTTTTTAACGTACTTTTGAATACCTCAGTATCATTCAATAAACCAGCAAAGTTTGACCATTGTGATTTGATACTGCTGAAAAGACTGCGGGGTCGATTTCGTAATCTTGTTTGGATGTGTTATTTTGGCGGCCATTCAGCATTACCAGAAAGAGGAATCTAGTACTGCGAACGAATTTACTATTGTTGGACTTGTGGATACACAAAGAGTTTTACGTCATAACAAGTCACAAACCACAATAGGATTACTTTCTGCAGTACTGGATGAACAATGTCTGGTACCGTGGAGTACATAAAGGCCTCATTCAATACTGCTCATTCAACAAGGATTAAAACGAGGGAGGTCAGATGTTGAGATATTGGCTTTAGTGTGCTCTACCGCTCTTCCTTCTTTTTGTTTTCTTGGTCAATCCAATTCGTTTTATTTTTGAAATGTTAGAAAATAAGACCATTAAAATAAATTTCAAGCTTTTAAAATAAAGTGGTACTAGACTAGTACCACTAGTACCGCTGCCAGCCGCCACTGCCCTACTGTCACAGAACCCTGGATCCATGCGACATTCCCCCTCAGCCAACCACATGCCGTCAGCAGCTGCACCGCCAATGCAGGGATACCAAGATAACTTTCCTCTTGATTCTTTGTCTGCTGGTTTTAATCTCCTCCTGCCAATTTCAGAAAAGCCTCTGAGAGAAATAAGAAATAGAGATTTTGTTTACCTAAATTCGCTTCTGCCAACTGCCTTGTATGATGGAGCAACTGATCTGGATAACTTGTATCTTAAAGCTAACCAGGCTGCAAACGGATAACAGCAACTCTCATTTGCTTCCAAAAATTCAAGGAAACAAAAAATTTGTGATTTCCAATCCTTGCTCGAGGCCTGGAATTTTTTCATCCCCACTATGGTGTTCTACCACCCAAAATTAGGCCCGTAATTAATAGCCTACCAGGAATGCATTTCCACATTTCAATGCAGATATCCGGTCTCCTCTTGGCTGAGATACGATTCTGCCTTTCGGATGAATATGAACAAATCATTTTCCTGGGCCCGTCATGACGAACATGCATGCATGCAAATACCGGTGTCTTTGTCCAGAGAATGAGAGTTCGTGAATCAATCTTGCGAGTGGACCCCATGGTGCGTGCACGCAGGGCCCAAAGACGTGCAATAAGGAGGAGGGTTTATAATGTGCCTTGCCCAAATGCATTATGGTACAGTAATATTTTCCATTCACAGTTTAAAAAACAACTTATAACTCCATAATGTCTTTTGTAACAATCCCTTGCAAACACACCATGTTTGAAACATGGTGAAACATGTTGTAAACACCATGTTTTACCATGTCTTGACAGTGAAATAAATACGTGTTTCATGTGGATTCATGGTCAAAATCTTCTAGCCATACAGGGGGATGGAAGCAAGATTTTTGTCAGATAGGCACCCCTTGGGAAAAGTTATCGGTTAGGAGCTTACCCCTTCTTAGAAATGGTTCTTAAATTTGATGATCCGGAAATGATGAACAACACATGTGCCTAGAGGAGATAGTTTTAACAACCTTCCTGGGAAATATTTGTTAAAAAATCTTTATACTCACTAGAAAAGCATCATTAAGAATTTTTGACCCCCCCAGAAATTGTTTTTGAAAGACCCCCTGGAATTTTACTTCTATTTCCCTGTACAGAGTAAACGTGGAATAGCCCGCATTTCTGAGATTCAGTATGATTAAGTAATTTTATAAAGTTTCAGCAGCGCTTGAACAATTGGAACAGCAACAAGGTCCAACTCCATTCGTTTCGCCTCTAGTTGTCATACCTAAAAAGGATGGTGACGTACACCTCTGCGTCGACATGCGAATGGCTAACAAAGCAATACAAAGGGAACGTCATCCGACACCAACAGTTGATGAGTTAATCCATGCAATGAATGGAGCAAAGGTTTTTTTGAAACTTGATCTCCGAGCTGGATATCATCAATTAACACTTGCTGAAGAAAGCCGACATTTGCAACACACGAAGGTCTACGACGCTACAGGAAACTCAATTTTGGCACAAACTCAGCCAGTGAAATCTTTCAACAAGCCATTCATGATCGCTCAATTCGTTTCAAATTTTTTGCATCTTGGTGATAAATTCATTCTGAACAACAGAAAAATAAAATAAAAATCAAATTTTCAATTTGAATTGTGGGTATGTTTTCCAACCCTGGATCACTGTGCAAAGTGAGAAAGTTATATTTCAAAATAAAACCCAATTTGTGCATGATATTTAATTTAGTGTCAGCACCAAGGAAACCACACTTTGGTTCACACTGGACCATCACACTATATCTTTAGTGGCTCTTGGAAAAGAGGGACGACATGACTGAATGCCAAAGAAAAAACCATTTACTTTTAGTGCTGCTACCACCTGTGTTTTTGTTAAATAGTGAACTGAATGACAACATTACACATATATTGATATTCCATACAAACAATGTCATCCTAACCTAGCATGATGTCTTACCTTATCTCATGTTTTCAATGCTCTTCATCCTCTGGTTCCTCGTCATCACTATCATCTCCATCATAATCTTCATCTTAGCTATCCACTATCATTGACTCTTCATGTGCATCTTGAAAATCTTCGACATATTCATCATTCACATCCATCTGCTCCATCTCTTCATCTTCCCCTTCTTCATTTGCATGCTCATGTGTTTCAAGTATCTATGGTTCAAAAGGATCTTTAAAATTGTGCTGAGTTAAACTTGAAAATACCCTAACATGCTGAACTGAAACTTATGTTTATATTGATGAATTGAGTTGATACCCTACATAAAAAATTCTACCAAAATTAACACCCTCAGGTGTGGATTTCCCAAAATTTATTGTGAGATTAACGCCCCAAGCCCGAATCTCAGGGTAGATCCCAGTCCCCTGGCTTGTTAAAGGAATCTCACTCAAACGTCAAACTGTTTCCGCTATCCCGCCAGTTGTTCTCGAACATAGTGCAAATCAGTCCTCAAAGTTTCTTGTGGTACTGAAACTGAAGATTTTGCTGTATACTGGACTGGCTTCTAGTAACGAGAGGTCGACTACTGTTTAACCGAACCATCGCACAGATAAAAGATTTGCCCGTTCAATTCTTGCACAGACACTAGAAGGATCTATCAAGATCAGAATTACTTGGCAAATCAACAAGCCAGCCAATCAATGTGTATGACAATTAGCAAACGAAAGAGTAAACATCGGAATGGTGCATTTATAGCCCATTTGCTATGCTTGCTGCCGATAATGAATCAATAAATTCTGAAACTGAACTACAAGCAGCAAAGCTGGGCAATCGCCCGAGTTGGCAACAACATTCTTGATGCCCACCTACCCTTACTGCAGCCGTCAAACAAAGGGAATTCGCCAGTCAAATTGAGCCTAGAAGTCGTGCAAAATCGAATGACAGAAGTTTTCTCTCCAAAGCGAAGAAACACGTGAACCCAAGCATCCCCGCCCCAAGCGGATCCAGCTGCCACCCCTCTCACACAGAGCCTCAAACAGCCATATAAGCCACAACAGCCACTGCAGTTCCATTTGTCCTATAACCAAGGTAACATTCCTTCTTTATTTCAGTTGCCCCGTTGCCCATTGCCTCGTTGCTCATTATAGCACTTTCCCGACGTTACTCCTAAAAGATTTATATCGAATTGATCACCTCTCTGTATTCATCAACCAAAAAAAAAACAATGTATAAAAGTCTGAACATTTTTTATATGGCGAGCAAGGAGACATAGATATGAGTTCTTGTATGGTGCATTCTTTAACCCTTTCGCGGCCCCCCCCCCCTCCTTGGCTCCTCGATTTGTTGCACACCTAGAATTCCCTTGCTTGGTTAAGCCACATCAACAAATTTCAGGCGTGACGTACTGTGTCAGCACTGTGAGGGTCCCAATCATATGGTCCCAATAGCTTAGGCCTCACGAGTAGGCCTGCAACTCAAATGTCATGTGTCTGATCACTTTGTGGCATACAGCGTAAATCAAAGCTACAAGACGGGAACACCATCCCTCCCAGGGCACCATTTTTTTTCAAGGCAACTAATTTACCAGCAAGCCCCCCCCTCTCTATTGCCAGTAATCCCCCTCTTATTTTTCAGGTAAAAAACGCCTACCCCATTATTGCGTCAATATTTAGTCGCCTGTTCTTTATCAATCACCAGATTCGTGTTTATCTGTGTTTTTATGAGGGTCATGGAAGCCCGGAATCTTTTCAAATATTGCAGATAATTGTCCGTCTTCCTCCATGCGGAGTTGTGCCACATTATTAGAAAACACATCATTAAATTTACTCCCATGGTGACCGAACTGTCTTCACCAAAGGGTTTAGATGCGCTCTCTCTCTGCAGTTTCCGTGTATTTCAAACCTGGAATTTTCGGTTTTCATTTGCGTCTAGCTTCACTCAGGGCTAAATTAAACCATGACTATGATTTACGTAAAAGCACATCCGGCGATACATAATATGGTTTCATACCTCTCCAGCAAATACAAAATAGTTGAATACATTTATTTATTATTCATTTAGTTATAATTATCATATTATCATTCGATATTCTTATTTATTACCTAAATGTTTCGATTTTATTACCATGTAATTTTGTTATTTAATTGTGTTGTTGGTCAGGGACTCGCCGTTGTTCTTCTGCGCCTTCCGTGAGGTTCTTATTGAGCGTTTTACACAGTCATCCGGATACATACACCCGTATGGTTATGAAACACAACTGCAAGGTCATGGTCTGTACCATGGGTCTACGCCCACCCCTGTCTCCCCTCCAGTCTCATTTTGTAATGCAAATAAGATATCCTTGAAAGATCACCCTGTGTTGTTGCATTACACTAGCTCCTTACAAACCGTAGGCTGAATAACACCCACCATATCTTATTCCTCGAAAAAAAAATATACATATATATATAAATTTTGAAAGCACCAGAAAACTGACCTCGCTTCCCTCCTACTGAACTGGTCTGGGTCTATAGGGTCTGAAGCGTTGAATTCATAAGTTCCTCCCAAGATTGAAACAGGACAGTCAAAGAATTGCGATTAAACCACAGAGTTTCGTTAATCTCTGAAGCGAGCAAAGACATTCTCGGTAGGCAGAATATTTTCATACCTGGAAGGGACGTTATCAGATCGTTGAGCCTTTAACTATCCCACCAACTGCTCATTGTCACTGCTGTTTCAAGGGATGTCGGCTTTGTTTCCCACAACAACAATCAATGGGTGTGTGCACCTGTATGTGAACGAACTGAAATCGATCCACTGGAAGGAAATTTGCTTGTCTGAGTCCGTGTTGCTTGTGGAAAAATGAATTTAAATAAATTATAGGGCAAACGTTCACACCTATAACCGCAACGAACACACGTAACCTGTGAAACGATAAATGCAACTCAAGGAGCAACAACCAAAAATGAACTCCTAACTAGTGAAAAACTGTTACATTCTGCAAGAGAAAACGATTTACTCAACAACCCTGAAGAAAAACAAAATAATAACTTGTAGCTACAGTAAAGAGCAACGCGTAATAACCAAAACGCGTTTCGTCGTACATTCGTCGGTTCGGTTTGTGCGAAGAACAATCTTCTACCCCCTCTCAGCGGTAACATCAGCTGGGACATTTGGTCAGCCCAATCTTGAAAATCATCAGAAATCATGGCCGTCCTGCGAAGATCACTCTCCATTCCTGACAATCACGGATTCAAAATCACAAGCATATACCGGGAGTCGTCAATGTCATAGCTGATTGCAAAGATAAAATAAGACACTTTCTTCACCACATTCTTCAAACTGAAGCCTGTGGCCAGTTAGGATATAATAGAAGTTTCAAACGAGACTTGGAAACTTTAGAGCTGACCAAGTCGCGTCCAGGATGTTTGTTTTGTTTTTATAACAATAACTTGAGCTCGACCTACATTAGACCCCCCCCCCCCCACCAGCACCAGGTTCTGTTGAGCTTTGGGGCGTATCTTGGCGTATTTTGGCGGTTAGGCCACCAAATATGGTGGCAAAAATTTACAATTCATCAGTCCTTAGGCCCGATATATAACCTTATCACCTAGTTTAGGCCTAAGTCTATATTATTTGTAGTGTAGTTCTTGTGGCTCATCATGAGTCGCCATCTTTAAAGCTCATGTTTACGAAAGAGGCATGTCTGGTACCCTCGCTGTTGGGACAGAGGACCTGAGGGCAGGAAAAATCCCTGCAGCTGGCCTCACAAGTACCCTCTACGGGGGACCAAGAAAGATGCAAAGAAAAAATTAAAAGGAAAAAGAAAAAGAAAAATAACACAATCAGCTGGGGCAACTGATACCTCAGGTACTTCATGGCAGGACAAAATGTACCTCCTATGCTGACCCAGGGGATCTTAAAGTTTCTTAATTGTTTACATATCGAATGCCAGAGTCGACCCCAAAAGCTGCCAAACTGTGTCTCTGTTCTTAGTCCTATCTTCAGGTTCGGTGCAAAGGGGGTTTCGAAATGGTCTCAGGGCGATAGGGGAGTTAATCTGCCGTTTACGGAGTAAACTTAATTTTAATTACTTTTGAAAATGAATATAATAAATAGGTTATAAGAAACGGTAGGCTCAATTTTATTGAAACTTACTAAACTACCCAACCTGAGTTGAAAAAGGTTAGAAACTTTTGAAATTTGCACTCAAAATGTTTGACAATAGCAACTGCTTTGATGTTGTTTTGAATGTGAACTATAACTTGTTCTGAAATCATAATTAGGGAGCCTTTCTGGCAACAATGAATTAACTATACAGTCCCAGCATTAAAAATATAAGAAACACATGAGAGACTGTTGTTAGCAAGTGTCCCAAAAAATGTAAGTACTATGCTTATACATATCAAAACAACTTTCTAGTCATAAGAGTAGCATTCTTACATTCTGATATTTTTGTTTCCATTGTTCCTTCAACCTCCTTTCCCGGCTGATATATTGCTGGTAATTCCTAACTTTCTTTTGCAGTTCTGGGCATCTAGCACATGGATGTTGCAACTCTGTAGGGTCAGGGTTTGGCTCCTCAACGCTTTCTTCAAGATAGTCACTATCTTCTGGCTCTGTGACTGGAGCTGATGATATGGCCAGGGAAGTGCGGCAGATCTGAAAAAGGGCAACAAAATGACTTTGAATATTGACTGCTGATAACTGAAAAGTAGACCAAAAGATAGCAGAAATAAAAGTCGTTAAAAGATTGGCCTTTTTGTTGTACTTGTTGGCTGATCAAATGGGGAAATAAATAATGTTCATCAAATATCATGGGCTCGCAGCTTATCTACTGGGGGGAGGTAAAAAACGAGCCTAAACGCAGGACCAGGAAAGGAAATAACAGTAGGCCTAGAACTTACTTGTCTACGTGCACGAGCCGTTGGCACGCAAGCTGCTTCGTCAACACCATCTTCAGTGGGTACTGCACCCGACACAAGTGTTTTCTTCAGTCTTGCCGATGCTTCTATGCCGTCCACAAAAATATCTTGTCTTCTCGTGAAGCAAGTAGGGAGGAAATGCATCAAGCACAAGAAAGACATATCAGTCGGTGTAAAATCCAGTTGACGTTTCATCACAAACTTTGTCCACTTCTGCCGAGTTTCTGCATTTTTAGGAAATATGTGCATGTATATTCCCACAGTGTACGATGAATTGGTACAGCTGACATTATTTGGCAGCCCAGCAACGCAATACTTCCCTCTTCTTCTTCCGCCATCTTCACGCTGTAACATTGATTTGTTTTGATTTCGTCAAAAGGGCGCGCAAACCATCTGAGGTCACGACACACTGCTGTTGTTGTCACACGGAATTTGCCCAAAGACGCATCTTCAACATGAATTTTACACTTCTTCTGTTTAGAATATCGCCACAAAAATAACATGAAATGAAAAAGCGCACCGACTTTAGTAAAATTGAATCAAAAAATGCTAACCGCAAATTTCACTTCATAGGCGCTTTAAGTATGACCGATTATCCCCATACTGTTCATGGACTGCAAGGCTAAATTTTGTCGTGATAATAGTTTGCACGAAGGACTTTGAAGTACCATTCATAATGTTTGTTTTGTTTTGTGCCAGTTTGTAAGATCACTCTAAAACAGGACACTTTGTAAGATAGATTTCAAGATGAAAACTGCACGGTGATCAATGTGACTTCCTTGGTATTACATCTATTACATTGCAGTTCCTGGTAGCTAATAAAGTACTGACAGTAACACTAATCTCTCCTCGGTATTACATTGCAGCCACTGCTAGATAATAAGCAATAACAGTAAAAATAATCTCTCATCAGTATTACATTACAGTTCCTGGTAGCTAATAAGTACAAACAGTAAAAATAGATCTCTCCTCAGTATTACATTACAGTTCCTGGTAGCTAATAAGTACTAACAGTAACACTAATCTCTCCTCGGTATTACATTGGTCTGATGGGGTAAGATGACTAGGTTCACGGGGTAAAAAGCAAGTGAACAGGAAAAGCATAATATCTTGATCTACGCTGTTGACATTAGTAGTTCACAATATGAAGCTGGATAAAGTACATGAGAGTCATAGCATAATCATCTGAACAGTATTGACATTAGCTAGTGTCCTGGTAGTGCAGGAATTTGCTGTTTTACCCTATGCCTATTCTTGTTTCCCCTGAAAACCTTACAGTCCGGCAAATAATTAGTCATGCAGTTCTTTTGTGCATTGAATTATGTACAACCTGAGGGTATGGTATCTCTCAAAACAAGGATATTGACACATTGCCTTTTGGCAAGTCTTGCATGAAAACTGAGTTTGATGCCGCTTGACATTGGGGTCGTCTTTATCCTTCCTTTTGGAGCATACTACACATTCAGGCCTGGAAGTACCTTCCACCTTTCCCATAAAATGCCTTCCTGAAAGTATCAGGGGGTTGTGATCATCTTGAGCTCTTCACCCTGGCCTGTAGCTTGCCTTCTCATAGCCATACAGCAGTTGCTCAATGAGGTTTATTCGAAATTAACGGGAGTTGAAGACCCTGGGCTGATAGAAGGCGCGGTATATAATGCCAGCATTCACCACTGCTACCTCCAACATATGAAAGAAAGCCTTCTTCCACCACTTTGTGCAGCGATGTAAGTTGACATTATATGCTGCCTTCTGATCAGCCCTGTCTACACCTCCCCATAAATTCAGAGTAAAGCTTGATAGCCTTGGGCTTTGCAATGAATCTCCACAAAAACAATATCTTTCTTTTCCCAAATTCTTTCCAATGGATTATTTCTCCATCATCTCCTTGATCTGGCCTGCACCTGACTTTCTTCTCAAACATTTCTCCATTGTGGAGGGTCGTCATCACATTGACTTAGCGCTTGTCGGTCCAATTGATGAAAGTCATTTCACCATCCCTCGTGACAACTGGGGGCTCTCCTTTCTTTGGCTTTGAAGAATGCTCTCATACACAGGCTCAACAAGATTGGTCACAACTTTGTGAGTAAGCCCAATTTCTGCATTCTCATCTCTCTGCTTGCCTTTATAAATATCCCAGTTGTAAACATGCCCAGTTTTACTTTCGGCCAAAGTCCATGCATTTATTCCCCATTTATGGGGTTTATTGGGCTTGTATTGCTTGAAATGCGTCCGCCCCTTGAAAGCAATAAGTGTTTTATCAACTGCAAGCTCTCTACCAGGATAGTAGGCCCCTTTCCAAAGTGGCACAATCATGTCCAAAAATGGCTGGTGTGAAGACGATTGTGATCAGGATTATCTCGTGGTAAGTTCTCCTCGTTATTAGCCAAGTGAAAAAACTGCAAGATTGAAAGAAATCTGTCCCTGGCCATTATCTTCTTGAACGCGGGGAACTCCAACAGATCGTGAGTTGTCCAATACATTCTGTAAGATGGCAGCTTCACAATTCACATCAAAACAATCATGGCGAGAAAGGCCTTCATCTCTGGCAGTGCAACATCAAACCACTTGCCTGCATACAAATTTTGCCTTGGCTCATTACCAGAGGCTTGAAGCGTTTCGATCTCTTGGTGGGCATAGCGGTTCGTTTCAGTTACCATCAACTGAAAAACTTCATCGCTGAAGACTTTTGAAAAGATCTCCAACTCTGAAGGGCTGTCTCCAAGGTATGCCTTCATGCCAGTTTCTTCTGTGAAGTCTGAGAGTGCGTGGCCGAGTGGATAAGGCGACTAACTCGTAATCCAAAGGTCAGAACGGCCGAGGTTCGAATACCTCGCTGGACAGTTCATCACAACATCAGTGGCCCCTGTTGGAAATAAGTCTCTCTCAGACTTTCGCAGGCTAGCCACGTTAAATATGATACCTACCTACCTACCTCTGAATCACCCAACATCTGTCTGTAGTGTTCTTCATTCAAAACAAACGGCTCCATGATTCAAATCAGCTGATTCGCATGCAAAAATAACGTAGAATTATCAAAACTTTCAACTCTTTGAACTCGAAAAATTTCACTGAAACAACTACCGGCATTTCACATCATTCTAAAGGTTATTACATCATCTACCCAAAAAAGTTCCGTATGAACGGAAATGATTACTTTACTGCACTCAAAACGTGCCAGCACGTGAGGAACTACTGCGACTGCAGGGCTCAAAGGGTTAAAGGGATTTTTGTAACACCCCTTTCAAGCGTTTTTGGAAAAAACGTTCTCGAAGGATTTTTCCAAAAACCTCCTTGGAAGGATTTTCTAAACAACCCTTTTCAAAAGGTTTTTTAAGAAACCTCTTCTTCGAGCACCTCCAGGGGAAACGTATTTGTACGCTGCTGATAAACCTTTAAGGGTTCTTCTCTGCACCTGGATTAGCACCTTAAATTGCGTTTGAAACAACCCGATTCGTAGGGTTTCTAGAGAAACCCATTATCTTGCCTTCTTTAGGAACCCGCCAACCCTGCAACGTTTTGGGGTTTTCAAAATTTTAAAACTCTGATTGGTAAGCTGCCCCTGCAAAAGTACTTTGAAGAAAATTTAAAATTTTCAAACAACACAAAATTAATTAATGATGCAGATTCAAAAGAACCATCATCATAGAACAGAGACACATTGTAGGAAACTTTCAATTAAACTTTGCTTCTTGTGAATTTATTAAATTGTATAATCGCTTTTTTAGTTAAATGATACGACCCCACAGATCACCAACCCAGTGAGTTTTTTCTCTCCAAGCTCTGAGTGTCCTGCAGGAGTTAATCGTTTTTAGAATTCTGCATTTTGTCGTTTGATAAATGCATGACAATATGTGATTGAAGGTTCTGTATCCTATGTTGCTGTTTATGGTTTAATGACATGAATTAAGTTTACTTTTAAAGAAAGCCATGATATTTTTATTGTTTTAGAAAACATTGTTTTTTCAAAAGTTTATAGATGTTGATGTTTTTAGGATAGAAAGATTTTTCAAATCATGTGGCATCCAATGTATCTCTATTGCCGTTGAAACAAAGTTTACAACTGCTCATTTTTGTTTTACTTGTAGGGTGTGATAGCATGGGCGCTTTCAGGGGCAGAGGCAAGAAGTAAGTGTGGAATACGCTCATTGATGCTTCTCTCAATGCATTTATGGATCTTGGTAGTAATATGGAAGTAGCAGAAAATTTCGTAGCTATGTCGACAACTTTATTCTGCAGGCCAGCAGGTCAAGTAAAAACATGCAGGGCCAAGGGCCCAATACAACAAATGATGTGCTGTGTTTGGTTTGTTAGGCTGCCAAATGGTCAAAGGTGTACACAATGGTCAAAGGCAATCCCTTTGATGATTTTGATATATGCTTGGACCATCACAACAGTTTTCACAAGCTTTTGTTTCAATGTCTTTCATTCATGTGATCCTTGTTCGTTCGTGGCATTGAAATGCTTTGTGCCAAAGAATTTCCTGCTGTTCAAATTGTCAACAAAGCCAATCTAAGAATGCAGTGGGTGTATAGACTGATTACATCTCAGTCTCAGTTTTCTGCACTGAATTGGATGATGAAATAAGAATGTAAACATCAGATTGAAAATGTTGAATGAAGACAAGGAATCACGTTTTCAGTCTAGTGAGTGTACACATCGTTTTTATCGATCAAATCAACCAGAAATATCAGAGAAATAGTTTCGATAAATCGTAAAGAAACGGGATAAAATTTCATTGAATGCAGCTGAAAGGGGGGCTAGTCCAGACCCAAGTCACACATCTGTAGGGGGGACACATAATTTTGTAAAGTTGCCAGAGCTGAAATCAAATCGTTTAAAGGGGATGTCAAACTATGGAAACCATTTTGGGACGTATTTAAAGCAGCAACACATTCAAGAGAGGACATTGCGGAAGTTGATAAATTTAGATATTTGCTACAGTATTTAGTGGGAGAGGCAGAAAGATCAATTCAGGGTCGACCAGTCACATCATTGGATTACAGTAGTGTCCCGCATATAAGAAACACAAATTTTAAAAACACAGACCCTGCTTTTCAAAATAATACCCCATTTTATAAGAAACTTGTTCAGGTCTGAAAAAAGCTTGTTTCTTATTTAAAAATTATGGATTGAAACCTTAGAAATTTTCAGCTTTCCAGTTGTATTGAACTGTACCTATTCAAATGCAAAAATTATTTGTATGCAAAAAGCACCTTTCTGAAATAACTGTAGCATTTTCTGGAAGTGAAAATTTACAAATACAATTCAAAATGATAATCATCAATAGAGATAATGTCTGGTTCAACAGTATATGATTTTTGTAATAAGAAACTTTACCCTGATTTGCAAGTTTATCTCATTTTATAAGAAACGCTTCAGACCTAAAATTGAAAAAGTTGTTTCTTATATTCGGGACACTACTGTATCTTAGTATCATTGCGATGTTTCAAGAGGGTGTCTACAAAACGTGGCCTACACCATTGGCCTACCATTTGGCTTCAACGTTACTAAAACACGGAACAAGCGGAACAAGGCAGTAACAAGCGGAACGAGTGCGGAACAAGCCAGTAACAAGCGGAACAGGTCAGTAACAAGCGGAACAAGCGAGGAACAACCCAGTAACAAGCCGAACAAGCAAGGAACATCTGTCTCTATCCCAAGGGAAGTTCGAAATATGTTGAAATGAAAGAGTAGCGCGCGGCATTAGATAATAAGTCAAGAAGATAATAGGGTAAAGAGCAGAAAAAAGGCGCCGCATGTCCCAAAGGAGTCCAAAGTCGTTGCAAGGGAACATGAATAAGGAAGCAAAGGTGTGTGTCTGTTCTTTCTTCTGCTCCTTATTGTTGCCGCCACTTTCTCGCCATTCTTTTTTTCTTTTTGGCTTTCTTTCGTGTTGAATGGTCAAACGGTTGGGGGTGGGGTTGGAATTACCCTCCCTTGTTATCTTTTGTTTATATCAGTATTATTTCTCAGTATCAATTTTTTCACTATTTGTTATTATTTTATCTTCGGTCTCATCAAAACAACTATGACTTAACCCTACAACAACTTGATAAAACTAGTAACAATTTGCTCTGGGCCCTTGGGGGGTGGGGTTGGAATTACCCTCCCTTGTTATCTTTTGTTTGTATCAGTATTATTTCTCAGTATCAATTTTTTCACTATTTGTTATTATTTTATCTTCTGTTTCATCAAAACAACTATGATTTAACCCTACAACAACTTGACAACACTAGTAACAATTTGCTCTGGGCCCTTGGGGGGTGGGGTTGGAATTACCCTCCCTTGTTATCTTTTGTTATATCAGTATAATACCGCTACTTGATTGATTGATTGATTGATTGATTGATTGATTGATAGATAGATTGATTTGAAGGGAGCAATGCTAAAGAATAAATACGAAGGGTATCAAAGTTGACCAAATTATTGGTTTAGCCAAGGGTACCATTTTCGTAAGAATCGAATATGCTCGCGGCAGACCCGTACCCAAAATTTTCAAAAAAGTACTGGGAAAATCTACCTCCATAATTTAAGATTTAAGAAACTAAATAAATTTTCTTTATTTCATTTGTTTCCTGTATAGAACTATTCAAAACTTCAAACAGCTTTGTTTCGAAATATTCAAGTGCACAGACAATGGGAAAAGATGAATGGGAAAGAAAGCCGAAAGTATTAATAAGAATGACGAGAAGGTTGCGGCAACAATAAGGAGCAGAAGAAAGAAGAGAGACACCTTTGCTTCCTTATTCATGTTCCCTTGCAACGACTTTGGACTCCTTTGGGACATGCGGCGCCTTTTTTCTGCTCTTTACCCTATTATCTTCTTGACTTATTATCTAATGCCGCACGCTACTCTTTCATTTCAACATATTTCGAACTTCCCTTGGGATAGAGACAGATGTTCCTTGCTTGTTCGGCTTGTTACTGGGTTGTTCCTCGCTTGTTCCACTTGTTACTGACCTGTTCCGCTTGTTACTGGCTTGTTCGGCACTCGTTCCGCTTGTTACTGCTTTGTTCCGCTTGTTCCGTGTTTTAGTAACATCGCATTTGGCTTACCTTTGGCTCACCATTGGCCTACCTTTGGCCCACCCTTGGCTTACCCTTGGCTTACCTTTGGTGCATATTTGGCTCATTGCTGGCCTACTTGTGGTCTATTGCTGGATCAGTGTGGCACACCTGTAGCCTACCATACCTACTTTAAGCTTATTTGATTTTTATGCTCCAGATGGGGGGGGGGGGGCGTAAAAGAGAATGGCTTATTAAAGAGGGGCTCATCCACAAAATCAAATGACCAGGGTAGATTGATAGATTTTCAGTTCTTAATAGAAAGGGCAGGGGCTTACTGACAATTTTGGCTAAGATTGGGGGCTTATTAGACAGGGAGACTAAAAACAGCTTCACTGCACTATTCTTTGGCTTCCACAAAGCCACAAAAATGTTAAAAAAAAACTGAAACGATCTGGAACGAACCCTTTGGCAGAAATGTTCCTAAGACATTGCAGTATTTTTACATGTCTATAGCTAACACTTGAAATCACTTGAATTGTTTGTTTTTACTATCGAAGGGCTATTTTGTCAAGAAATTCTCAAAAACTACTAAGCATTATGTGTGTCCGGTTACCCATGCTTTAGTGTGCTTTTGTTGAAAACAAGTTACATGGAGGCACAAATAGATGATTATCTTTCAAATGAAACAAAGTTGGTAAAAATCGAACCATCATGAGCGGAGCTATGGAAGTTTAAAGTTTAGCTAAAACAATAAATTTTTCCGGAAGTGCTATGATAAACAACAACATGTCATTTCCCCAAACGTCAAAAAATCGTTGTGACGATTTTGATTTCGAAAATTCTTGCTTTGTGTTGACCCCTGACAACCCTTGTCATGGAGGTATTAAATGTTGCAAATTTTCAAACTTCGTTTTTTACTATTTATTCCATAATTTCTCTGATCTGGATCACTGTGGTTTGTACAACAATGCAAAATAGGTGAAAAACAATCTGTTTTAATAGCTATTAAGCCAAAAAGAAACTAGAAACCATCCCTTCTTTGAAATAATAAGGCAAAACTTAAAAAAAAATGGTTTTGAGTCTTTTGCTCTTTGACCAGAATATGGAGAACATATTTACTATGAAACAATAAAATGACACTGAACATATAATTTAGATGTAATGCTCTTTTGCCAGAATATATTACAGGGAAATATCATTTATTATTATTTTTAATTGTTATTAGTATCACTAATAGTATTATCATTAGTGGGCCACAAGTAGGCCAGCAATGAGCCATAGGTAGGCCAACGGTGAGCCAAAGGTAGGCCAATGGTGAGCCAAAGATAGGCCAATGGTGAGCCAAAGGTATGCCAAATGGTAGGCCAATGGTGTAGGCCACGTTTTGTAGACACCCGTTTCAAGAAGTTCTCTTCGCTCACTAGCCAACTATTCACTTTTTAAGTTGTCATGGTCATGTTCTAACAGTCATTTTGACCATTAGCTGTCCTGAGAAATCTTAGTATCCTGCAACAACAACAATGTGTATGTTAATGAAATAATAGTGTCATCATCTGTATTGCTCTCAGGAAACAACTACACAAAGTATTTACTCCTCTGCAAAGCTTTGAATCAACACATACCAAGTATTTGCTCCTATTCAAATGTTCAAAAGCTATACACGTCCACTGTTATAGCGAAATTCTGGAACACTATGAAGTCAAGTGCGAAGGAGGTTCTGGACAAGAATGCAATGTGTTTGTCTGGGGAAGGACGCAAAAATTTACTAGGACATTCAGCTCGTTTTCACACTTATGTCTTAATGGAACACTTCACAAAGCTGATTGTAGATTTTGAGGCCACAGACATACGGTGGCCCAGAAGTATCACTACAAGTTTCAGGATCTCACTACACATTAAGAAAAACTCACTACACATTAACAATGGCCAGGTCAAGAACACTGACACCACTGACATGAATCATGTTTCAGTGCTGCACGTGTTTTCAAATTGGGCACATGTGGAAATTCAAAAACACTGACACTACCGACAAACATAATTCTTCCTATTTACAATGCTTGATGCCGCTGTTCTATCATTCTATTAACAACGAAAGACAGTTTGTCTTTGCTCAGGGCACTTTTATATCGGGTCAGTGTTTTTCAGTTCAGTGTTTTCAAATTTGGCACAGGTGGAAAATCGAGAACATTGGCACCACTGACAAACACAATTTCTCCTATTTAGAGGTTGTTGCTGGGTTTGGTATCACTGTTCTATCATTCCATTGACAATAAAAGATTGAATTTCGTTTTTAATGCCGAAAAAGAAATTTTTTGGTAGCAAAGAGTTTCAACAGAATATTTACTGGTCTGTTGGCGTTTCCCTGAGTATGAGATTCATAGCCTCCTTTTGGATGTGCCCTTCCCCCAAAAACATTTCTTGATTGTAGGATATTAATGATCAATTCGATAGAGAGTCAACTTCTAAAATCGATGTGTTACTCATTTTTCGCATTTGTTTCTTCTCACAGGTAGAACTCCTGTGTAGCATGACAGAAGTGTAATGGGGCGAAAGGATTAATATCATATCCTTTTTCATCAGCATTTATATTACACCCAATGTGTAATAGTAACATACATGAAACTGAACGTCAACTTACACCTAAGGCAGAAAGTGGTTGTAATATGATGTCAATGTAATGGAGCAGGATGTGTAATATCATGCTGGTGTAATGGAGCAGGGTGTTCAATATTACATCGTATTTCATCAGCCTTTCACACCCATGTGTAATATAAACAATTTTGTAATATAGAGCATCAACTTACATGTCAGGAAGGAAGCGCTTGTAATATGAAAGCAGTGTAATAGTGCAGGATGTTCAATATTACATCATATTTCATCAGCCTTTATATTGCACCTCTAATGTGTAATGTAAACACTGTTGTAATGTAACATAGACTTGCATGTCAGGAAGGAAGCGCTTGTAATATGACAGCAGTGTAATGCAACACACTTTGTTCGCCTGTGTGTCCTGAATGCTGTATATCTACAACATCGTTTTGATTGGCTGAAATACCAATTTGATTGTGTTTCATTGGCTGAATAAACAATCCAGAATCGTAGTATATACAATAAGGTTTCAAATGATGTGCTTTCATTGGGTAGTTCATAGATGTCACTTGTCAGTTGGAAATCTTGAGAAAATGACAGTTGATCGGACTGCAGTCTTACGATTTTCATGGCGGCCTAAATTTATCGCAGCCCAAAAGGTGTAATGGAAAAAGGCTATTATTGACGTTATATCTTCAAGACAGTTTGAGATAGAATGAGAGAGCATTAATGCATCAATCAAAGACTTATTGGAGCACTTGAAGCCTTGGAATTGGAAGGCGAAGTAGAATCGGAAGGGAAGATACATTGTTGTGATGGAAGGGAAGGGGAAGGAAGACGCGTACGGCCTAAAAGCTGAAAGGGAGGAAGTTGTGCATTATTCCCATCTTCTTGGTAAAGACGTCAAAATGCGAACATTCGTATTTGGAAAAGAAGCAAAATAGCGATGACTATTACGATTGCGATGACAAGTGAAGGCCTGGTATAATTTTCTCAACCATTATGTGCTGAAATTGAAGAAGCCTGATTGATTGCAAGTTTAACTCGTATATGGCCTAAAATTGGATGCGCCTCGATAAAAGTGCCTCAATCTTTGTATTGGCTAAGCACAGAGAATGAAGTATGAAAACTCTTGGTTTTAGTTCTTGTTAGAAAGTATAACGTTTCTTTAGATTTTAAAGTTTTATATTGACAAGCTTAGCAAAACTATGATGATGATAATTTCTCCTGAAGAGCTACAACGATGTCTTGATTTCTTGTTTCAATTCTTTCATCCCAGCTTTCAGCAAATGTAGGAATTCTTCATTCAAGTTATGATACCGCCGTTATTTTTCGATTTTTGCAATCTTAAACTCTTGATCTTTGACCTTTGTGAATATCATTTTGCTGAATTTAAATTGAAAACCCCTGAAAAATCAACTTTTTAGCAGCGCAGTTTGAAAAAGGAAGCATCGCACCGCCTGGGGACAGCTTTTGAGAAGAAGCTGCGGGATACAGAGCATTCCTTGCCATATTACTCGCATTCGCCAAGCTATATTACATGGCCAATTACATTTGAGCGGATGCCATATTACACACCACATTACTTGTCCTGTCGCTTGCATTCGCCATGCCATATTACATGGCCAATTATATTGAAGTAAATGCGATATTACACACAATATTACTTGACATATTACTCGCATCCGCCAGGCCATATTACACTTCAAGCCGGTGCGATATTACACACTGCATTACTGCACATATTACTCACATTCGCCAGACCATATTACAAGTTACCTTACACCATTACACCGTAGACTATATTTCAAGTCATGTTGTACACTCCGTCCAATGTGGAATAGATATTACACACAACAAAAATTACACCAGGGCATCATATTATTCGAAATATTGCACGTCATATTTCGCGTTATATTACTCAGGCGTTCTTCCGGTGTCTCTTTGTACAAAATCTGCAAAGTGCTTTAAATTGTTAAATGCATGCATGTTACCCTTCGAACAAAACTCTTCAACCACATACTGCTCGGACGCAATTCTGGCATAAACCTCGTTTTCAAAAGCCAAATGGTATCCATACATGAAAGATCTTTTGAGAAAGGAGTATCAGCAGCTTGCGAAGAAAGGAATTTATTTGTTTCGCTGCATAGCACTGGCATTGTGGATACAGAAGTAGCCCCTTGTGTTCTCTGCAGCGCTGCAATTGGCCTCAAAACCCTCTGTCTGTTGGTACACAGAGTCACAGTCGAGGTCAAGAGGCGTTGGCTTGCATGTGGTTTTCCGAGTAGTCGGAGCGAAGGGCTCATGGAAGCAGCTGCGAACACAGAGTGCACTTTACTATTAGGATTACACTATAAAAGCTTATTGGCGCACATTCTTTTGTGCTTGTTGAGAGAAATACATTATCGTCCTTCACCTCTCTTTCTTTAGCAGCGTTTTGTTGATGTGGTGTACTTGCGGCAGCTGTCAGTTGCTTTTGTTTGTATGCCTCTTCAAACTGCACCCAGTCTTCTATCGATTTATCTGTCGTAGGAAGAGACTTTTATTATTGGCAGCCAATATTCCTTCACCATACCGGGTGTCCCAAAAAAAAGGTAACAGATTTGATCGGGGCTAGCGATAAGAATTTATGTTGAATCAATCCCTAATAAGTTTTCAAGTACTCTTTGATAGTTAACTTAAAGATTAATACCTAGTTTGTTGATATTGGTGCATCGAGAGTTGGAATATTTATCTTGAAAGTTCAAATTTGCCTCTTACTCCCAACCAGAGCTTTTGGGTTTTGGCCAAAGCTGTTAATACGCTGCGTTGTGGAATCTCCTCAATCATAGCGAGTTACATACAGCAAGAAATCTTGTGCTTGGAAACACATTGTAATAGAAATCTGAAACTGAGCTCTACAATTAGATTCAAGAATCTAACCCCACAGAGACTTTGTCCTTAATTCAACAAAAGCTTCAAATTGCATCTGCCTAATAAAAGTCATTCATAAGCGAAATAGTTCCCTTGGGCTATATTGCATTTTTCATTACTCGAATCCTTGAATGAAATGTTTTTTTAACATCTCTAAACATTATTACGAAACAAGCAATTGTGGATGCCCAAGGGAACATAAACATGCTCACTCACTTTTGCTTGCTTGGCCTCGTGTACTTTTGTAAATGCATTGATTTTGACAGCAGGAAAATATTCCTTGGTGACTTGAAGTTCATTAATATGTCTGCTAGTTTTCAGTTTTTATATTCTATTCACATGAGTACCCAAAGGACGAATCCTTGTCCAAAACAATTCTATGACTGAGGAGATTCCTCTGACCAGCGAGTTTTCAGTTTAGGCCAAAACCCAAAAGCTCTGGTTTGGTGATAAACGTAAAATTGGACTTTCAAGATTAATATTCCAACTCTAGATGCACCAATATCAGCAAACTAGGTATTAATCTTCAAGTTAACTATCAAAGAGTATTTCAAAACTTATTAGGGATCGATTCGACGTAAATCCTTATTGCTAGCCCTGATCAAATATGTTACCTTTTTTGGGACAACCGGTACTTTACAAAAAGTCTGCAATAGGATCTTTAAATTCTATGATTCCCATATGTGCTCTATTATTCAGTTGCAAACAGAACCTGATACAATTATATTGGGCTGTTTGAATTTTTTTCAGATAATCTTTCATTAAGCAATGGAAACCAAGCACATCAATTGGACATCAATAACATTTTAGTTGAAACATTCTAAATGCACCTGTAGTGCAATGATAAATTTAGACTTACCTTTTTTTGCATGTAAAAGCCAGGTTTGTAATTACGTATAACTACATTGCCCACCACTTGCCTGTCTTTGATGATTGCTTCATAGTGTGCTTTGTGATCAAATGAATTTTTAGTGATGGACAATGTAACATGTTTTTCCTCTTCCTTTTCTGCTTCATGACCTTCTTTTTCTGTCACACGATCTTCTTTTTCTGTCACACGATCTTCTTTTTCTGTCGCACGATCTTCTTTTCTGTCGTCATTGCCTTCCTCTTTGTTTTCCTCCTTGCTAGTTAGCAAATAAAGAAATTTTCAAGAAATCACAATTTGGAATGAATTCTGACGTAATCAGTTTAGTGCAATGGATGATGTATGCATCGGAAGGAAAATCAAGATACAGTAAACCTGATGTATAAAAGCCTTTCACTTTAGTGATCAGCTTGGGTTCTTGCAACATAAACAGAAGGAATTGGTTCGCATGAATTAGGGTTTATTTTGACAATTTCAACCCATGGCACCAGGTCTTAACACGCTGTTCTCAAACTTTACTCAAACTTAGCATAGGGCTCAAATCTTTTAACCCTATTTTGGTTGGGGGGCAAATTTACCCCCCCCCCCCCTAGTATATTTTTTGTTATAACTCTGTCAGGATAACAATTATTGCCCGGAAACTTTCTGACTTTTTGCCAATGCTTAATGTGCAATAACTCAAGAAGTTTCATAAAAATATTTTGACAAATGAGGGGGAGGGAGACAATTTTCCGGAACTGACTCTGTCAAAATCGCCAATACTCAAATATTAATTTTCGCGAAAAAAGTAGCAAAATTGCAAAATTTTGCAAAGATATTTTGTAGGGTAGTGCTATTTGATGTATTCTATCATAATTTTCATGTTTGGATGGAAATTGAGTTCCAAATCAAATTTTATCACATTTTTCCCGATTTTGACCGATTTTGCCACTTTTCTTGACCACCCAAAGAAAAATGCTGACGCAAGCAATAATGACGACTATTTTGTAGGTTATTTTTTATATTTTCATAAAGTACATGCCTAGGGCTATTAGTACACCAAATATGGTTGCTCTATCTGTTTCCAGTCAAGAGTTAGGTAGGGGGGGCTTTTTTGCCCCCCCCAACCAAAATAGGACGTGTCAGATAGCCCAACCACTATAGGGTTAAAAGAGTTGGTGTAAATTCCATCACATTTTCTTCAAATTAAATAGCTTGGATGAACTCAGCGTACTTTGCTGTCAATCTGACGTGGATATTTTTTGATATCTCGATTAGTTTCAAAAGGCGGCGTTTATCATTATTGATGATGTGACATCATCAAATTTCTGCATCCTTGACCAGAAGAGCTACAATTTTCTGCTTGCCACCATATAGTAGACCTTCACAACCATGGTTTGCTTTAAGATGTAAGATTTATGATTATTTAAATTGTTTCATAGCTGTGAATGAATTTCTACAAAAATTATTAAAAGCCCCATTTTGAAAATAATCAAGATGTCTAAAAAATTCTATGACAGATTTACAGCAAAGTACCCAAAGTTCTTTTGAAGTCATTCGATATACATAGAATCGTTTTCCGATTGTCATGGGCTTGCCGCTTGGTATACATAAATCTGTGGACAAATTGTGTTGATAGAGTTTTTTATGTTTTGTATGTTCACAAACGGTTATCTACAAACATCAGGTTATTTACACCACCGCCCGGGGCACGGAGGCATGCCTATACCAACGGGAAGCAAATTATGTGCAAGTACCAAGTATAACCTCACCGGTCTTTCGTGTGGCTTTTTTTTTATTATTCATATTAAAATATTACAATATAATCTTACATTCTACTATACGTTCCTGATTACCATACTACACTACAGGGACGATACCATGGGGAGCGAAAGACTATGACTACCCCATGGCCAATATGAAAAGACACGCAACGTTAAACTAAATACAACTACACTACGAACGATTTAAAAACTACTGGATACTATACTAGATTCCATCCCACATCAGATGTCAGGTCAGGGTTGCGATCAATGCGAGCACAACTCGTTCTAGATATTTAAGGTAAATCAAATGCCTGTCATCTGATGTGAAACAGAATTTACAAAGAAAAGGAAACATTTACGCAAAGAGACTTGGTGGCTGCTTTGTGCATGTGCACGTGCTTTGTGCACGAACGTCGGGAATGTATTTCGCATGTATTTGGATGCATTTCACTTGTCTAAACAGTGTTCTTCACTGTTTCAAATTTGGCCTCGGTAACAGTTTTAGAAATGGTCAGTAAAACATGTTCGCGCGTTTTTTTATATTCCAGAAGTGGGGGTGATGGGCGATTGATGGTTATGTGTGTGTGTGTGTGTGTGTGTGTGTGTGTGTAGTTTTATTTTAATTCCATTCTTTTTTCACAAGCAGCTAGCAATATATACGCTATATATACAATTTAACCAATCTAAATCGAATTTACATAACTAATAATTATAGTTAGGTGATACTGCTCTATGTGAACGCCAGCTAGCCTGTTAACCATTAGCAATCTAAGTGGAGCAACACTTATAGTGTGATTGTGTTCTAGAGCCAACTCCGAGATAACAATTAGCGAAGGTAAATGAAAATATTAGAGAAAACCGAGAAAACCATGATAAATTAGTTCAAATAAAAAGTGATTAAACAATAAGATCGTACCCTTTCTGGATGATTTTCAACGATCTATGAACAAAAAGCAAAAGTTAGATTAGAATTACGATGTTGAGACTTTCTTATACCTATGTATTTCTATAGATGGCCATCAAATTGCCCCTAGAAGATACTATTGTGCAGTTCATGACCAACATCATTGAAAATAAAAAGACGACTCATGGAAAGGCTAAAGCAAACATCAAAACGGCTCAAGAAACGCAGAAAAAGTATTACAAAAAACGAAAGACGGCAAATGGAAAAAAAAAAGATCAAATTCAAAATAGGACAAAAAGTGCTCCTCTTTAATGCACGAAAGACCACACGTAAAGGAGACAAACTTGGTAAGACGTGGACGGGACCATATGAAAAGATTGTTGGCACAAAGCACGTATTCCTTGATGGTAAAAAGATAAAAAAGAGTATTGCACACCTTAAGCCATGGAACTTTCCCGAAGATGATAGCCAGAAAATGCCCAGCAACGCCGAACAAGGGAATGAAGAATACTGTCAAGGGGAAGAAGGCAATGGTGAACAGGAGACGCTCACAAGAACAAGTCAAAAGAGGGAGCATTCCGATGATCTTGATAGTAGAGAAGGAAAAAGGAAGAAGTCAAATGATGAAACTGGAGATGATAAAAGTAACTGGAACAAAGAATCCGCTGCAACAAACTCCCCCTTCAAGGAAGACCGAGAGGACGATGGGCATTCCGATAGTTCCGAATTCGAAAGTAAGGAAAGTCCTTTCCCAGGAAAAGTAGAAACAGATTTTTTTGAAGAGCCTGTGCTTTCTTCTGATAGTGAAGAAGATTGGCCAAGGACAGGAAGTTGGAAAGCTACCATCAATGAGCTGTCCAAAGAGCGAGAAACGGAGTAAGCCCAAGACTCTGAAATAGAAAATGAATCAGACTATGAGGAAGCGAAACCGAAAGATAAGGAGGAAAATGAAAAAGGTGAAGAAGCTACAGCTGAACCACGGCAAGACATTCCAGACGATCAACCAACTGACCAGCCAGACCCTCCAAGTAACCAATTTGAATTCGACACCGAAGCCGAAGTGCTCAATGAGACTGGAGAATCAACCTTCGTAACAATAGCTGCAAGCATTAATATACCCGATGACGACGAGAGTGTATTGCTTGAGCCGACCGATCATCCACAGGAAGCCCAATCGCGTAATATGGCGGCCTAAGCTAATACTAGTAAATGAAAATAAAATTCATACCGTAAATGGCAGATTGTTATCTCGGTTATCTCTGTCTCGATTGTGTCTTTCTTCTTGTGCTCTTGTACCCCGAAATGATTGAAGCATTCTGCCACCATGGTAACAGAATTGATGTTGTTGCTGTTGTATTGAAATAACGACGCAACATTATAGGTTGAAGTGTGTATACATATAAGAAAGAACAAGGACTGAAGCTTTCTTACTTACATAAATCTAACAACAGTTTTATCCTCGCTCAATCTCGGCGAGTTTTGCATCAAACGCCCAGTTCTTTGTATGAAAATGTTCCCCAGCTTTTAATCTTCGTACTCAATGCAATTGTCTTCACTTTCCTCCCCGAAATGATTTAAAACAAACGCGAAACAAAACTGATCACTTTGACAGTTTGAAATATGCTCAAGCTCTGTCCACCATCGTGGCCAGGATAAAGAGCGCCGACGTTCGAAATTCGAACAAAACTCGTAGCAAATCAAGGTTTTATCCCCCGGATGTTTGTGAGTAAGGATCATTGGCAGCAAATACGTTCGTTGGAGATCCGGGGGTTAGCATCGTAATTTTCGTAGAGAATCTGACGAATTTCGAATGTCGGCACCTTTTATCCTGGCCACGATGGTGGACGGAGCTTGAGCATATTTCAAACTGTCAAAGTGATCAGCTTTGTTTCGCGTTTGCTTTAGATCATTTCGGGGAGGAAAGTGAAGACAAATGCATCGAGTACGAAGATTAAAAGCTGGGGAACATTTTCATACAAAGAACTGGGCGTTTGATGCAAAATTCACCGAGATTGAGCGAGGATAAAACTGTTGTTAGATTTATGTAAGTAAGAAAGCTTCATTCCTTGTTATTTCTTATATGTATACACACTTCAACCTATAATGTTGCGTCGTTATTTCAATACAACAGCAACAACATCAATTATGTTACCATGGTGGCAGAATGCTTCAATCATTTCGGGGTACAAGAGCACAAGAAGAAAGACACAATCCAGACAGAGATGCGTGGTTGCTTAGTACATAGCTGTAATCTCAATTAAGTTTAAGTTGACACTGGTGCTGCTATTACCGTCGTAAGTGAAAAGTTTTATATTGATGTTTTGCCTTCAAATTTTGCGATGACGAAAAGTGACAAAATCGAAAGTATCAAAACTGCCAATGAAAGTATAGTTTGGGTTAGTGGTTTGGTAAACTTTCCCGTTTTGCTTGGTGACCAAGAATATTTGTATGATGCAACTATCGTCCCTGGTCTAGCATATAATGTCGTTCTCAGGAGAGATTTTCAGGAGAGATTGCTGTTATTAATGTCAGAGGTTGCTTTGTGACAATTGCTGACAAGAACGTCATTCAGTTTGCAAAGGGAGATAGACCCACTTTTATATCCGATGTTATAACTACGATAACTTGCTTTATAGATGCACATCGGAAGTAGTCATTCCAGCCCACCTAGACAAGTTAATGCTTAGCAAAAGCAAGAAAGTAGTACTTAGTGCTGTTGTAGTAGATAATGCAAGAAACTAAAAAAATCTTTGAAGACCTTCGTTTAAGCCTTTTGAAAGGTTTGCAACGATAATTTGGAGTTATAGTTATATTTATTTGGAGCAAAAGTGGGCCTAAGCTTCAAATTAAGAAACTTTCACGGCAGCCTCCAGAATGAAATTGCTTGTTTTTCTCCGAATTTCGGAATTAAATGGCAAATAATGTATGAAATAGATAAAGAATTTGGTTTAACGTCAAATTTTGACATGACTCAGCCGTTTATCCCGTGCAAATCGGAATTACTTGACAGATTTGCGCGTGGCAAAATTTTACCCCCATTCTCAAGGTGGCAGTGCGGAGCCCCTGCAGGAGGTATTGAACCCATAGTTGCTTTAAATGACTCGCAGTGGCTGGTTCTGTCTGGTTCTGGCTACTACAGAATTCGGGATTCCCAAAATCTGTAATTCCAGATTCCTGACGTAGATTACACCTGATACAGATCGCATATTAATTGCCTTGGGATTGACAATCTGCAGTATTTTTTATGAAAAGTACAGATTTAAATTAAAGTTTACAGACTGTGGGTTTAACAACGGAATAACAACGGAAATCAACGTCAAATGATAGATCTATGATCAACTTACTTTTTGTGGTCACTCTAAAGTTTAACCAATTTTCTGGTCGTACATAAAAGAAATGTGACAACTACTTCATGATTCGCCAGCTTCGTAAATATATATAGCATCACACAGAAGATATAGCTTACTTTTTGGGAAGGATTTCAACGTCAAATCATTTAAGTAATGGCTTATATTGGGATTTCAATGAGTGTTCTGCAGAAATGGCATTTTTGAACAGTGTTGGTAGAGATTTTGACTCTAAAAGATACACTAATTCAACTAACTTTGAAATATTTCATTTATTTACTACTAAGTTCCAGTGGTTTCTGTTATGGTTGTAACCACCAAGAACAATATCGTAATCTTCGATCTTGATCTACATGTTGGATGGAAGTGGGCAAATCTTAATGCAAATCCATATAATCAGTCAGATGTACCGGGTGAGCCAGAAAAAAGTTCCCACTTTCGACAGGCCAGGATAAATCACAAACTAGGCCAATTTCAGTTAGTTTTGATTTAATCTTTTGTCATTACCCTATAATATTCTGGGTTATTTTTTGTAGATTTTTCGGATGCCAATTTATCGATATATTAACGATTTCCTGAAATTTTTTGGCCTGCAGACTGCCCAAAAAGGTCGAAAAACAGTGATCAAATTTCCTACAGATTTCACTTGGCAGAACAAAGGGAGTGCTCTTCGAAATGACTAGGGAATTTGGAAATGGATTACGTACAATATGTCGCACGAGCGGTCGTTCAATGATTGCGCAAGTTTAATGTCATTTTTATTAACACAAAGACTCTCGGATGTTTTATCATTTCTTTGAAATTATACTTGATAGCTATTGTAAATTAATGCATGTTGGGAACAAGCGTGTAGATTTAGGACTTTTTGATTCAAAGACCTGCTTGCCGCGCGTCATTGTAAGTATTCCTGACATATGCAAGCCTTTCATTCCAGGCACCTAGCAAGTGCAGTTCTTCCGTGAAGCATTTCAAGGACATTTTGCTTTATTGATGCGTTATTTGCCCTCATGTATACTTGAGTTCACTTTCTGTTTTGATATTCCTGTTGGCCTAAGAGCGGAAAATGTCACGTAGGCCGAAATTGGCCAGTAGCAACTCGAAAATTATGTTTATTATCAATTTGATGTGACCAATCCCAGACGAAAATAATCAAGAAATTGAGCCCTTTTCCTTACACTACAGAGATGCATGATGCGTTATCGTAAATAGCTCTTTCCTTTGTAAATTCTGTTTCACATCAGATGTCGGCCATTTTACCTTCCTAAATCAACATTTAAACGATTTGCACTCGTGACATCTTTCAAATCCATTTAAACCCTGACCTGTCATCTGATATGAGACAGAATCTAGTATAGTATCCATTAATCTTTAATTGTTTCGTCGTTTCGTAATGTGTCTGTATACAGTTTAATGTTTCATGTTTTTATATATTGGCCATGAGGTAGTCATTGTATTTCGCTCCCCATGGTATCGTACCTGTAGTGTTGTATAGTAATTTAGATAGGTATAGTAGAATGTAAGATTATTGTAAAATTTTATATTTGAATAAAAAAAAAAAAAAAAAAAAAAAACTTAAACTTGCGTTGGTTGTTTGCAAACAGCTCCCCATATTAAAACGTTGGAGGGGGCAGCTGGCAAAAGGTTACTTTCTAGTTCAAGACATGGAATTTGCTTTTCGTTTAGGGCGGTTTTTGAAACGGAAAGTTGTTAGGTCTTCAATTTCCCCACTGTGAAGAACCAACGAGGCTCGACGTGGTTTTCCTCTTCTGTGTTGGAATTGATTCCCCCAGAAACGAGTTTCAAAGGCATCAATTATCTCTTGTTTCACATCTGCAAGTTCATTTCTGGCATCAGATTGATGCATCACAGGCGAAAATGGGTTTGTCTGAGTTTTCACAATCGAGGGCATTTTAGCTTTGAGAGCCTGGAGGGGTTTTACAATTCTTCTAGGTGGCCAAAGTCATGAGCAAATTGACCTGACCTTCAAGCTCCTTTATCTTTTGTTCTTGCGAAAGATTTGGGTTGTGGCAGTAGCCTGTGAGTTGGCTCATCCTGTGGCACTCCCAACGGCACTCTTCAATCATGCAAGGCTTTCAACTTCACAAGAGATTGGTGCTGATTTAAAATGACATGAGTTTTTATCTCATTGTTCAAACCGTTTATAAAAACATTCATCATATCATTATCATTTGGTAATAACCGCTGGCGTTTCCGCATAATGTCGCATGAAACGGCTCGTTTTGGCCTTGTTTGCTTGCATAAAGTTCTTGTCGAAAATAAATTCAGGGTTTTGGGCTCCAAATTGTGCTTTTAATCCCTCTACCAACGTAGCAAAATTGTTCACAGTTTCCTGAGGCAGAGTCTGAAACCAGGTTAGGGCGGTTATACAACTTTGAAAGTCGTTCAAATTTTGTCAACCATTCCTTCACATTTTCGTTTTGGCTCCCACAAAACGGGGCTTTTCTAAATAAGCCTGACTGGGTGTTTCCTTCAAAAGCAGCTTGAATGGCCGTCATTTGAGCTTCTAACTCATTTACCATGGCAGCAACTTCTTGATCCTCCATTTCAATACGTTATAACATCAGAAAAACACGAATAAAGAAACAAATCCAACAAAATATGAGCAAGGATAAATAAGAAGGATTCAACAAAATAACGTTCTGAGGCAATGTACGTGACTTGAGAATGAGTAAAACGATGAACTATGCGTGCAAAGTCTAGCAAGAGATCTCAATTCTCAATAAAGCAACTCATTAGTGAATTGTAAAGCAACTCATTAGTGAGAGGATCTTCACTTGACCATATACTACCACATCCTCAGCATCTAAACTCCTCAAATAAAACTGGTTGCAAAATCAATTTTTCATTCTTGATACTTTTAGATATCAGCTCAAACTCCGTATTTCTTTTAGCATCCTCTTTCATGTTGTTGAATGGTATTCTTTGCCAAGAAATAGTGTTTTGGGAGTATTTTAGAGAGAGCTCAAACTGTTCTCTGCATGCATCAGTAAGTGCGAAGAAGATTATAATTCCTTGACAATCCATACATGTCTACATCCAGGTGAGCTATTTCTTTTAGCATCCTCTTTCATGTTGTTGAATGGTATTCTTTGCCAAGAAATAGTGTTTTGGGAGTATTTTAGAGAGAGCTCAAACTATTCTCTGCATGCATCAGTAAGTGCGAAGAAGATTATAATTCCTTGACAATCCATACATGTCTACATCCAGGTGAGCTATTTCTTTTAGCATCCTCTTTCGTGTTGTTGAATGGCATTCTTTGCCAAGAAATAGTGTTTTGGGAGTATTTTAGAGAGAGCTCAAACTATTCTCTACATGCATCAGTAAGTGCGAAGAAGATTTTAATTCCTTGACAATCCATACATGTCTACATCCAGGTGAGCTAGGGCATGATGAATAGGACAACTGACAATAGTCACTGCTCCAGAGGTGGTCCTGTCCTGGTCTCAGACTATCACATAGTTTTCACCAAAGAACATATTGTAGAGTCTATGTGATTTTTGCAAATAATATATGACATAATTGCTCTATTGTTATGCAAACGAGAAATTCTATTCCAGCCAATCACAGAGCATCTTATCTAAACTTCAGAAAGACCCATAAAATTGATACATCTTCACCTGCCTTTTTAAATTTTTTGCATGGCGGTTTTATACAATCTTGCCGTTTGCCACTCTTTGCCTTGCAAAAGGCACCAAAGCTCAGTGCTTTGCTGGGTCCGGGCAGGTCTCCCAAAAGACTGTGCTGGAATTGCACTTGGTCCTGCATCATTTGACTGCTTTGGAGGGCAAACTATTTGCTGATCAGCTTGGCACTGCCAGCAATATCTGCAATCCTTCCGTAATTTTGCTGAGCATGAGCTGCAGTAACTGTAGTAAGAGCAAACACTAATATTGAGATTGGTGTTGGAGATGGTACTGAAATATTATCAACAGCAATTCTCGATGCAAGAATGTTATGGTCTGATGAGAGGTTTGGTTGAGAAAAATAAGTAAGTTGTAAGTAAATTGTAAGGGACTCATCATTAATTAGTAGTTATTATCATTCTTAAGAAAGACAATATATTATTCATTCGAGACAAACACAGGGAACAGTAGACCTTGTTTTGTCACTATAAAATAATGAGTTAGCAGTAGAGTCAAGTAGGCCTGCTATACATTTCAAAGTTCCCACAGTTGCAACATAATAATATTGCATGGCAACAAGTTTTATGTGGCTTTCTGGGGCTTAGGCCTACCGTACTAGTATTTATTGAAGCATTGAAGAGGAGTGGATGATGAGGACTTTTTAGGCCCTTCTTTACATACAATGATATCCGGTAGTTTTTGGTTTTGACGCCCATTTTTTCCTTAAAATATTACTCAGAAATGAGCTATAACTTGATTTAAGCAGTACCACACGTCAAGATGTTATTTTAAACCAGGTATCTAAAAATACTTACAGAAAATCATGCACCATCTCGGCCATGGTTTCTTTTGGCTGCTGCAACACCCACCAGAAAGCTTACACAGTCAGTCTGCACGTGCTTTCCGGAACGAGGCTATGAAAGTGTGCCGTGAGAAACAGGAAAGTATGCATTGAGACATATGAAAGTGTGCAGTGAGAAATATGAAAGAGTGCCATGAGAAATATAAAAATGTGCCCTGGGAAACATAAAAATGTGCCGTGAGAGATATAAAAGTGTGCCGTGAGAAATAGGAAAATGTGCCGTGAGAAATATATAAGTGTGCAGTGGAAAAGGTTTGTGGCGTGGCTGTTGTGGGCCACCGTAATTGGGCAGGCACCACCATGTATTACATTGCATCCTGGCTTCATTCCGATATGTCTCAAACCATGGGCATTACAGATGTTAGCAGACCAGTTTAAAACAAGACAAAATAAACGATATAAAAGCCTTGGGTCAAAAACAAGTTTTTACGAGCTGTTGCTTTCCGTGCTTTAACGAGGCTCGTGCAAGTTACACCAATCATCAATGTAATTCTTCATCTTTTGAAATAACAGCAAAATTACGGAGGCACTCCTAAAAGACAACATGATCGAAAAGATAAAAGCATCTGTCTTTAAGGAGAGGCCAGCAACATTGGACAACATCAACAACTTTCATGGTAAGATCTTCAATTTCGTTATTTGAAAACTGCTTTGAAAACAAAAAAGAGAAACATGCCCCAATGACTCAAATGTGTGTTGCTGAGAAATATTTACCCTGGGTTGACAAAGATCTGAAGAAACTATTGCAGACCAGGGATAGGCCAAAAAATTTGCATCCAAAAGAAAATCCTCAATCCTAATCAACTCATATAGAGAGCCCAAGAACAAGGTCAAGGTCCCAGGGAAACTTGCTATGGTTACTCCAATTTTCAAAAATAGAGATAAGACTGATAAGTCTAGCTACAGACCAGGAACCGCCTGTCATCTCATATAGTGATCAGATGGCATTGCCTTCGTTTCTCCAAACAACAGAGTTAATGTTGGTAAAAGAGGTAACACTACAAAAATCATTTCTCCTAATTCTAGAGCAGAAACACAAATTGCAAAAATTAAGAAAATCAAGTACTGGGAGAACATATCTTAAACTATTATGTCAATAAAGGAAATCCTTCGCATGACTTGAATGTACCTGACCAATGTCTAAACATTAGAAATATTTCTAACAATTTCGTTCAAAATTTTTACAAGAGCGCAGGTAGTGCAAATAAAGATTGTTATGTAGACTCACCATTCACCAGATCTGATAATTTTAAGAAACTTCAGTACTAGCCCGAATTCTTAGTTTCTTGTCAAAGCTTCATTTTAAACTACTCTTTTTATAAGAAACAGTATATAACAATTTCCACTTTCTAGAATCAGAAAAAATGACAGAAAAAATTAATTTTAGACACCAGAAACTAGCAAATCGGCTAAATATTCACGGAATTACGAGCGTTTGAAGTTCAAGTTTGTGCAAAAGCTGAAACCAGACGCCCCTAAACTGCATATTTAGTGAAAGTAGAATCTCGGTTATTCAAAGCAAATCAAATGGAATTTGAAAATCAGGAATTAGATAACGTTGGAAATCTGTTGTGCCTTGCTCTGATATTTGGAAATCGACGAGAGGTAAAACATTGGACAGCCTTCTTTTACCTCAATTTTGGAACGTCTTTTTGGAAAACAAGTCAGTGAAGGGCATCTGGTTTCAGCTTTCGCAGATATTTGACCTTCAAAAGCTTGTAACTCCGTGAATTCTTAGTGGATTCGCAAGATATTGGCATCTAAAATTCATTTAAAATCTGAGGAACAGGGATATCTAACCAGGAGCCCGTACCTTTTATCGTAATTTTTCAACATTTAATCAAACGTCGAACAATTTTTGAGACACCCTGTATATGGTGGTATTGAAACAATAGCAACGTTGTTAATTGTATTTGAGGCAATTAAAAGCTCCTTTCTTCCACACATTCTACAATGAGATCCACGGATCGTATCAAATCATAGGCATCTATAATTTCATATTGCTCATTGACATCTCTGACATTGTTGAATGATTTTGGGAATTCTTTGATGATCTTGGATACTTTCTTCATGAGCAGAATCCAGCTTTCAATTCCAAATAGAAGGAGATGTTCAGCAATCTTCAATGATAAAAATGCGCATGAATTTGTCCTGTCATTATCTGGACGTACGAATCATCCTTCTTCTCCAAAAGGAAAGGCATTTTCAAAAGCAGAGCCTTGATGGACTTGGCAGATTATATGTTTGTGACTCAACTTTGCTGAACAGAATCATCTCCATTTGATTTAGTGTTGGACGCTTGCTTTGATCAACTATGACACCAGAGATAAATGCCTCATAGACTTGGAGCCATTCTGTTGATTCCAGGTGGTCATATTTTACATCGCCAATTGGAATATTGCCGCAAGAGAACTTATCTATCATGAAATCGTTCCAAGGATGCTTTGCCTTTTCTTTGCTTCATTGAAAAAGGGAACTTTGGCTGTTGGATTCACTAAACAAAAAATACCATAGAGAGACTCCACACATCAGCTTTCCTTAACTGCTCTCCGTCCATGTTAAATGGGCGAAGATTCGGGCTTATGACTTCGGGAGCCATGAAAGCAGGCGTACCCTTGTAAATTCTTACTGTTTGTGATCTTGCAGCTCTAGCAGTGTCGCTTATTCCGAATAGTCTCCAGCTCTCACCGAAACAAGTCAACTTTGCAATGCAAGGCTCAGACTTCCATACCTGTTCACGCTCAAGAGGAGTTTGCATCTCCGCAAAATGTTTATTGCTCACCAAGACGTTACCTGGTTTTAGAGGCCCTTTACATGAGAAATTTCAACCCGGGTTGAGTTGAACACGGGTTGAGTTTCAACTCGGTTGACGGTGTAAGCCTTCATCGCGTTTCCATGAAGGAGGCCGAGTTGAAACTCAACACGGGTTCAACTCAACTCGGCAACTCAACCCGTGTTGAAATTTCAACACGGGTTGAAATTCTCATGTAAACGCAATATTTTTTCAACTCGGGGCGAGATTAGAATGCAAACAAAGGAGATCGAATCTATTTCCGCAATTATTCAAATATTTGAGTGGGCTCACATTCCTTCTTCTATTGTTTGCAACCATGTGACCTAATCTCAACCCGTGTTGAGATTTCATGTAAAGGCAAAGCAAAATAAGCAATGCTGTTAAAACTCAACCCGTGTTGAAACTCAACACGGGTTGAAATTTATCATGTAAAGGGCCTCTTAGATTGCAATGGGCTATTCCTCAACAAGCTGTCCAAACTGGAGCATCCCCCTACACCGCCAAATGGTGCCATGGAAAATATACGTATTCCAACATAATCACTTCGGGTGCTGGGCAGTACGCAACAAATTCTACAATGTTTGAATGGGACAAGTGTTTTAAGAATGTTGCCTCTTTGCTAACATCTTCATATTCCGCATTCCTCAGTTCTTTCAGAACCACCTCTTTGTTTTTGTATTCAACTTTAAAAACTTCGCCATAGCCACCTGAGCCAGAGACCCCCTTCTTCGCATCTTTGTAGGCAAAACATGGCAAACCTCTGCATTCAGCATCTCTACCATTCTCAGGTCGTTTGCTCTTAATGTGAGGAATTTTGAGCATCTATTTTGGAATAAAATATGATATCCTTAGCACACTATCAAAATGACCAAAAAAACTGACCCTTGAAACATTTGAAATATAAGAGGGTTATGAAGGTTGTGAAGGTTAAGAAGGTTCAGTGACACATCAGAATCAGATCCAGAAACAGAGCCTACAACTACAAGGTATAGACTTATGGATCTGTCAGTTCTGGCCAGTATCTTCAGTTTACTGCTTTGCCCTGATTGCAAAGAACCTGGACTGAGAATGCAGGAACTGGAATTATCAAAAATGGGGTTTGCCTCAACCATGAAGTTGTTTTGTGAGCATTGTGAGTTTGCAACAACATTCTACACTTCAAGACGAGCAGGACACTCTTTTGAAGCCAATAAAAGGATCATTTTAGCAGCAAGAAATATTGGTGTTGGCAGTGAGGGCCTACAGAGGTTTGCAACTGTAATGGACATGCCCCAACCAATAAATGCAAATGCATATACAGATACAGTGAAGCATTTGAATGCAGCTGCTATAAACTGTTGCAGAGAATGTTGCATGTCATTATCAATTTCTTTAAAATTTGGCTAACAAATACAGTAGCTATACTAAAGCTAATCTAGGCCAACTGAAAATTACAATATACCGGGTGAGTCAAAAAAAACGTGGGGTGTTTGGCGGACTGTGACGTCGCTTGTAGCCACCCGATCGTCGTGAAATAAATGTGTCCGTGCAGCAAAGGTCTAACTTAGATTTTAAGCCTTACCCCATTAAAATTGGTTACTTGGTGCATTAGTTAAAACGTATTTTCTTCGTAAGGCCTTGTATGGGAGTCTTGCAAACTGATGGAATCTTTAGCCAAGGCCCTTCAGCATTTTAGCCTGACCAAAGTTACAGATACATGTGGTATTATCAGGAGAGAAAACACTATTTCCTAACTATTTCATTCTACTCTGATAATACCACGTGTATCTGTAACTTTGGCAAGGCTAAAATGCTGAATGGCCTTGCTGGCTAAAGATTCCATCAGTTTGCAAGACTCCCATACAAGGCCTTACGAAGAAAATACGTTTTAACTAATGCACCAAGTGACCGATTTTAATGAGGTTAGGCTTATAATCTAAGTTAGACCTTTTGCTGCATGGACAAATTATTTCACGACGATCGGGTGGCTACAAGCAACGTCACAGTCCGCCAAACACCCCACGTTTTTTTTTACTCACCCGGTACATAAATATACATAAATAAACGGTTAAGAGTAGTAAAAAGTAGATACAATAAATTTACAAAATTGAAATGCCTCCAGTATAAAAACCATAAATCAAAGTTAAGTCAGATAAAGCCTAAGTTTGGAACAAAAGTTTGACATAATTGGCAGTGGCAGGTTTTTCCAGACCAAGATTTGATTTTTCTTTTAAATTCAGCAAGAGATGTAGAATCTTTGATAAATTGTGGAACAGTAGCCCAGACTTGCGGGCCTCTGAAACAAATCGTTTCTGACCCATAAGTAACCGTTCTATCTCAAGGAAGAGAACAATTGTTGGTGTTCCTCAGATTATTCCTCAGGTTGGTACCGTGGCTGATTTGGAAAATATGCCGCCATTTTCGAAAAACGCGGCAAAAATGGCGGTAAAATGTGCGGCCGCATGTTTTAAAACGCGGCCGAATCTTGTAACATGCGGCCGCACGTTGCAAGATGCGGCCGCATATATAATGTTCATAGTTTGTAAAATATGCCGCCATTTTCGAAAAACGCGGCAAAAATTACGGTGAAATGTGCGGCCGCATGTTATAAAACGCGGCCCCACATTGTAACATGCGGCCGCATGTTTTACCGTGATTTTAGCCGCGTTTTTGTAAAAATGCGGCCGCACTTTTCAACGAAGAATTTGTCCCTCGTGGTCTGCAAAGTACCTCAGAGAAGGTATTTCCTTGTGTTGTGCAATCAGTAATTTATAAAGTGCGTTCTATGGAGCTGTGCCTTTGTAAAGAAATATAAAAAGCCTGAGAGCAGACAGAAAGCATTTGTGAAAGGGAGGGAGCCCCTGCCTGATGTTTGATAAGACATAATTTTGATGTCATTGCCTTGCTAAATTAACCGAGTACGTTTGTTCATTGTTTCCATAGATGGGGGACATATGCATATTTCTGCCTGGAAATCTTAAAGACGTTCTGACAGAAATCATGGTGTTGTTTGCAAGCAATCTCTTAAGTCCTGCAGAAGTAATTTTCTTTTCATAGAAATTTTGTATCATACTGATCACTGAAGGTCCCATTCGGCTACACCCGTCGGCTTTTACCTATGCATTTGATTGGGATTGTGAAGTTTATTACATTTCAA
Organism: Aurelia coerulea; assembly: GCA_039566865.1. NCBI lineage: Eukaryota > Metazoa > Cnidaria > Scyphozoa > Semaeostomeae > Ulmaridae > Aurelia > Aurelia coerulea. The sequence continues at coordinate 11,017,025 of CM076951.1, read as the reverse complement.
AATTTGCCTAAAGAACTGCGTGTAGCGTTTCTGCAAGCAGTTTAAGATTATCGGCGGGAAACTGAAAATTGGATCGACAAAACTCGGCAAAATTGGCGGTAAAGTGTGCGGCCACACATTGTAAAATGTGGCCGCACATTATATGATGCGGCCGCACTTTATAATGTGTTGCCGCACATTTCACCGCCATTTTTGCCGTATCTTATATGCCCCAACTTGATGAAATACCGACCACATGTATAAACTGCGGACTAAAACTACAAACTATTAAGATTATATATGCGGCCACATCTTGCAACGTGCGGCCGCATGTTACAATGTGGGGCCGCGTTTTATAACGTGCGGCCGCACATTTCACCGCAATTTTTGCCGCGTTTTTCGAAAATAGCGGCATATTTTCCAAATCAGCCACGGTAGGTTGGTGTTCCTTTCATTTTGACAAAAAAATCTCTTTCATAAAAACTGGATTAAAGCCATTTTTAGTCCTGTAAATTTCGGTCAAGAGAAGCTGTAAGTTTCCCTGGTGAAGAGTTATTGATCGATCCTTTTCCATTAAAACCTCAAAACTGGATTCATAGTCCTGATAAGTAACTCTTAGTGCTCTCTCTTGGATTTTATCAATTTTGTGACAAAGTTGCAGTTGTGGAACATCCATGCCAAGGGACAATACTGAAACTGGCTGTTTATGAAAGCTCTCATTAAATATCATAATTTGTCCTGATCCATAAAGGGGGCAATGCGCACAAAAGCATACAACGTGTTGCTAGCCTTTTGACAGAGCCCTGCAACATGATGCTCAAATGTCAGCTTATTATCTATAGTAATACCTAGCAACTTTTCCTGAGTGCTGTTCTCCACAGATGTATTATCCATCTTAACTGTAACAGGTTCATCACCAGAAGTACCTAATGTTAAAAATGGCATTTATCTTCATTTAGCTTGAGGTAGTTGTCAGAGAACCATTTTATCACTTTTAAAGAGACATTTTCCAGCCTCTACTACATTTTGTAGATCTTGGTCACATGTATAAAGTGTGGTGTCATCAGCATAATTACAGATCTCAATATCATCAACAGAAAGTACCATATCGTTCAAATAGATATTAAAAAGTAGAGGTCTTGAAACCGATCCCTGTGGAACACCCAAATTCAGTTTTTGTTTAGAACTAAACAAACCGTTTATTTTAACTCGTTGCTGCTTTTCACTTAAATAGCTATACAAAAAAGTCAATGCATCATGGTTGAAACCATAGGCATGCAGTTTAGCAAGCAGTAGATCGTGGTTGACACAATCGAATGCCTTTGAAAGATCCATAAAGACTGCCCCAGCCTTTCCTTCTTTGTCTAAATATGTTTTACATCTTTCTAGAAAACAAGTTAAAGGGCGTAGAAGGTTTATTCAAAGAAAAAAAATTTTTGTCGCAAAGGGTGAAATTGTGTCATGTATGGGTAATGCTAGATGTTACTGGCTGTTTAGATGCTCTTCGAAAACAAAAACAAATGAGAACATGAATGGAAAATGGCTCGTTGATATGCGCTTTTTCATTCACAAACTGAGATTGACAAGCATGTAGTCAAACAAACAAATTCATCAACTTAGTTCAAAAGAAATTTTGCGGCGATCTTTTGTAACTTAGAGGGTCGACCAAGAGTGACCTCATGAGATACTTTAAATACGACCATCAAGTAAATGGGACAATAAGAAGGTTCTTCTTGGCACCCTACATGGGGTACTATGGTTGGGGATATTGGGTCCTTGTCAAACAAGAAGGCGGTCTTTTCATCACTTGGTGGGTCTATCAAGCAAAGAGATTTTAGCGACCTCATGAGATACTTGAAACATGACTACCAAGTAAATGGAACTATGAGAAGGTTCTTCTTGGCACCCTACATAGGGTACTATGATTCAGGATATTGGGTGCTGTCAAACAATGTAAGTATTTTACTTCTTCTTAATTCATTTAAAATCTACAATTTTGAGGGAGCCATTCGGCAGTTTCAGTTTTTGCTGTTCTAAATTTAAAACCCATAACAACATTTGTCATTGAGAGGAACCCAGTACGAAGCAACCTTCTATTCCATGTCAGATACATGGGCAATGATATGAGCTTGGAATTCATATTTTCAGAAATCATTCAGATCTTGATTTTCAAAACTAAAAGAACGAAAGGAAAATGTAAAAGAACACTAATTTTTGCTCAAACCAGAAGTCGCCCTGCTCCCATATGGAGAATTTTCACAATTCAGTTGAAGGAATATATGCACTTTAGGCAGGCCACGATAAATCATCCACTGGACCAATTTTGAAGATTCATGATTTAATCTTTAGCAGAAAGCCTAAATTAAATTAAAGGATTTTTTTGCAAAATTTGTGCGCTTTCAGTTTTTAATGCAAGATATGAGTTTCTTAACCCTACCAGGCCTAGGGTATTTGATGCTCTAGGAAGACAAGGGGGGGGGCAATTCAGCCCCCCTGTTTTATTTCCGTTCTGAAGGATGTAGAGCCTTGCAACTTGGCCTTTGCATAGTACATCATGAGCTGAACCCAAAAATGAAATCTATTTTTATTTATGTCATGTGACATGCTGACGAGGTCACAATATAGAAATTTCAAAGTCAATAGGGTTCAGTACTAACCATTTTAATTTGTTGATTGTGAGAAGACGAAAGGCAATAAGGACATTGGTCGAACTTTAGTGTATTCTATGGTTAAATAGCTTTTGCTTTGCAAAGGAAAATTTCTAAAAAGTGATGACGTCATCACACAGGAATTTGAAGAATGTGTACATGGGTACAGCCAAAATACGCATTTTCATAGCTTTGAATTACAAACGAATTATGCAGTTGGCTAGAGGATCAAAAATAGCATATATTCCTCCAATTTCATTGTTTTCCTGCATTTGCTGTAGATTTTCAAGTAAGAATGAGGTATTACTCCAAGAGCTAAAGAGATCATTCAGACACAAACTAATGTTAGACGACAAAACCAATCATCGATAGGTCAGGGTCGAAGAGAAATTGTGACGACAAGGAAGCTGATGAGCATACTACACCTGAGAAGTTTAGAAATGTGAGAAATGAAGATTTTGAAGATGGTAATGCAGGTTCGAAAGGGGATGGAACAGAGGAAACTCCACATCTGATTGATGATTCCAACACAGAGGATCCATTATGGGCAGAACAGTCTTGGCTTGCAGAATTCGACCTAAAGAATAGAAACAAAGAGGAAATTGAAAAAGGCCACTGGATTGACAACAGGATTGTAACTGTTTGTTTGCATTCGCTTGATGCGCCTACTAGATCCAAAAATTGGTGGTCTTCAAGATCCTATCTCAGCGTTAAACGTTAGCTATTTCCGATGTGCAAAGAGGCAGTGATTCGTGCAAATAATCAATGATAGAGGCAATCACTGGCTTTGTCTATCCAAGGCTTTGGGCAGAGAAGACAACGTTTGAGTCTACAACAGCCTGTATTCACTTAATGTTTGTTGTAGTAGAAAATCAACAGCTGTAGCAAAAGAAAGAACGGACAAGGACAAATAAATCAGCTATCCATTAAAATTAGAGCAGACTGTTTTCCAGTTATCGAGCTTAGGGAAAGATCTGACGATTTCCGTGATGGAGACACAACAGCAGAGAGGAGGTAACGACTGTGGCCTGTTTGCGATAACATACGCTGCATTGCTATGTTTAGGAATCAATCCCGCAAAGAGTCTCATAAACCAAACTAACCTTTGTGAGGCAATCACCCAATCGCTAGAGTCAAAGGAAATTAGAACACTAATAGATCAAGTTGTTGAGCCATTAAGCACTGATAGAAGTCAAGGAGACAGAGATGAAAGCCAGAGCCAAGCACTACCGGGCGTCTCAAAAAAAATTACCCCCTTTTGATTCAACAAGGCAACAAAACGATAATATTTAGGGACTTTTTGAATTCATGGCTACATTTGTTGGTCTTCAACTTAAATGCACATACCTTACATTTGGCAATCAACCACCAAACACCGGAGATATGAGTTCACAAGGTGAAAATTTTGGGTGCACCTGAAACCAGAGGTTTTGAGAAATGGCCTAACCATAATTTGACAACAAACAGGCATTTTGCAAATGAATTTTCGACTTTGACCTTTACTTTTTATTTTTGAAAAGATTTATACCTTGAATTACTTTAATTGTTCTCGAAGTGACTTTCTTTTGAGAAAACGGTCCTTGCATTGCATTCGATCCCAAGTGTTTTGTATTAAAGAATAGGAAAAGGAGCACATGCACGCTTATTTTGGAGATGTGGTACGACTTTATCACTCTTACGACATTTTTACTACATTTGTTTAGTCAGCGCCATGTCCATGCATCTTTTATTCTTTTCAAAAGCAAAACACGGAAACTTAAAGTCTACAACAGGTACTTTGGAAAAGGTCCACGATACAAATCATGACTAGGCCCCTTTTCAAAACCTCTGGTTTTGGGTGCACTGTAAATTTTGACTTTGCGAACCTGTATCTCCGGTGTTTGGTGGACGATTTCTAAATGCAAGGTACGTGCATCTAAGTTGAACATTGATAAATTTAGCTGTGAAGTCGGGGAGCAATGATAATTTATTGCTTGGTTCCTATTACCAGTCAAAAGGGGGTACTTTTTTTGAGACACCTGGTATATAGATGGAAAGTGCGAGTACATTCCAACTGCAAAATGCCCAACGATGGATTGTTGATGGGTCAATGCACATTATGCTCAAAATGGTATCATGCAAGATGTGAGACATGAAATTTTAATGACAAGAAATGGAAATGCACTACTTGCAACCAAATGCCCACAAATGGCCAAGATAACGGTGACAGGAAACAGAGGCAAGGAGAAGCAAGGAAGAGAGAATTTGATTAGTTGTTTGGTTTGCAACATGCAGCAGCTGCAAAGCATACACTAACCAAAATCACCGTTGAGCTGTACAACATAGTTTCGGGGTGCCTTTAATTTCATGAGTTTAAGGAGATTAATAACGCCAAAGGTGGGTATTCTTTTGGCATGTGCCATGGGATGCCACTGATCAATGAAGTTTTCATCGCTAGTTTCCCCCGTGAAGTAAGCTCCCAAAAAGAGAAATGGTTGCTTGAGCCTTTGATACATGAAATGGCTCAGGAGGTGATGATTTTGTTGGAGAGATGAACTTCAGATTCTTTTGTTTAAAAACAATGCCGACTTAACCAATCAGCAGCCATGACCGTTCTTCCACGCAATTGCCATGTTTTAGGCAGGATGAGCGGTGGATGGCTGAGGACACATTTTTCTCTTTTTCGTTGCTTGGGCTAGGATTATACTGTCATACTGAGTTCGAAACATATCAGTTTGTTTGAGAGTTGTTGTAATGATACATACCCAACAGTACCTGATGATATGGCAAGCTCCAGAACTGCAAATGATGAGCCCTTTGGTAAACTTTCATATTTTATGCGAAGTCGTCAACAAATGCAAAGAATATCAGCCAATATAATGGCAAATTGTGTGATTTCACATCAGTTTAAAGAGAATGCAGGCTCAAAGCAATCAATATTCAGAATATTCAGACTTGGCAAACTTAATGGGTCACAAAAATCTACAGCTGACCGTTACTATTACTTAGAGGACAAACTGGAATCGTCAGATCGAGCAGCATCAGCTCTTCCCAAGATTATGCTTGGGGGTTTGGCAGATGAGCCACACATTGAAACAGCAGCTGATAGAAGCAAGGGCTCTGTGACGAGTAAATTTTGTATTTAAATGCTCTTATCTATCCCAAGCTGTCCTAGTTTATTGTTGTCTTCGTTTTGCTTTTTAAACGGCATGTATGTATGTTTCTTCAATTGAAATAAACCTTCCTGCTTTGACAGGCGCCATTTTTTGTTTGTCCAAAAAGAAAGTGAGGCCGCTATCAGCCTCATCCTGAAATATTGAATGGGTCTGTCATGCGCCGTCTCTTATCCTATCAGGAAGCTTAAAGCGTGTCATGTGACGGTCCATGGCTCGTTACCTTGATTCATTTTGAAAAGCGCGCGCAACAATACAAAAGCCAGACCACAGCCAATCAACATCTTGTGGTGTCAGGACACGCTTCTATATATGGTAGTGGCTGGGTTACAAGCCTTGGTAGACGAAGAAACAATAAAAGACAGTGCATGACAGACCCATTCAACATTTCACGAGGCTGACAGCAGTCTCCCTTTTGTTTGGATTTCATTTGATAGAAGTAAACAGCCAGCAGTCGTTGAAGCTGAAGAGCAACAAAGAATGAGTATGGCTTTCTCTGTTAATGAAGTAGTTGCAATTTCTACATCGTTTGCAAAAGGAATTGATGAGGGTGCGCCAGTAACAATGGACATATTCAATAAGAAAGTTGCAGAAAACCCTGTACTAAAGAGAAAAAATTAACGGTGTATCTACGATAAAGTCAGGAAGATGGCATCCCAGGCATCCAAGAAAAATGTTTTGAAACTACCAGCGGAGAAGGAATCACTGGAAGATTGAATTGCTCGATTCCAGGCATCAGCGGCTTTTTCACAAGCAGAAAGTAGCCAGCCGGACACTGACAGTGGATTTACGATTTTCTAAGCACGCCACTTCAAAGAAGCTTCTCATATCTTTCTCGTATGAGAAGGATATCTCTCTCTCTCATTCACAGAGTGATATGTCCCTGATGGGTGGGGGCATCACTTACTTTTACTGAAGAAAAACTTGGATGATCCTGCGTTAGCCCTGCAGGGTGGGGGGTAGGGGCAATAAAATGAAAGCTGCATTATGACAAAGTTTTTTGACCTGTGCTGCTGTCTGGACATCATTCAAGGACCTACTGAGCAATTCAATACAAGAAACAAGCCAAAATGTAGTGGAAAGAAATGTGCTATGGATTTGCTTTATTAAAGAAATTACTCTGGTACTGGTTTCTCAATTTTTCATTGATCTGAGAGTTGAGTTTCTCACAAAAAAGAATATTTTTAAAACAAAAAAATCATGAAAAGGCTTGTCTCCATTGTTTGTTTCCAAGATGACTCAGATTATGGATACTGTCCTTTATATAATATGAATCATAATTATTTCTTGAAATTAAAGTTCTTCAAACAACTGTATGAACAGGAATATGAAAAACTGTGTTCAGTATCAGAGTTTCTTGCTGTCTTTTAATTCTTCAAATTCATCAGCCTGTCATTTGCTTTGTTGAGGGAACCAGTTTTTGCTTGAGCCTAAATATCAATCCACAAATTAGATATGCTAACAGCAAAAACAACAATGATATGATCATTGGTGTGCAAATAAAATCAAACTTTACTGTATGCTAATTTTTTGAAATTTACCTTTTCCTTCAATTCACTCTGCCTAACCAACTAAACAAATGCTCAAAGGATGGACCATTGGAGATAACAAACATGATAAACAAAGAATTTCTTCAGGGTTATGTCATAATAGAATAGTTGCTCTAAGAATTGAATTTCTGATTTATTATAATATGAATGGTTCCGGAGGGGCCTCCTTGAATAAATATGTATTTTAGGCCACAGATAATTCAGTACTAAGACCTAAAGACTGAAATAAAAATGAAGTTTCTTGTTACAACAGCAAATCAGTTCAGTTCAGTTCATTTCATTTTAAAAATCCATCTAATACATGTTATAACTCCACATACCTACCTATCTAATTAACAAATATGAATTTAAAATAAAATACAACAAATAACATTGAAAAAACACAGGATGGTACTTAGGGCAAATGTAAACAGACTAAATAGGTAAGTATGAAGAGCCATAATGAGATTAGGGGAATTTCTTAAAGGAGGAGCTCCCTCAATAGGCAAGCTAATCGAGGAGGGAACACCCCCATCTAAAAAACAAAATTGACTTTTCTATAGATGTTATTTGAAACTGGTGCAGAAAGACACATATAATAAAGTGTGAATTACTGGGTGTAATTGTGGCACAAAAAGTAGATCTTTACCTTGGTTTTGAATGAAGCTTTCGAGTGAGAGTTTCTTAATTCAACAGGGATTTCATTCCAAAGCTTAGCTCCTTTATATCGAATGGAGTTGAGCCCAAATTGAAGGGTGTTCTTTCGAGCAAGAAACAAATCACCTTTACTAGCCTGTCTAGTGTTATACTGATGCATGGATGAATTCAATAGGAGAAAGTCATGGAAGCAACTCGGCGATGATCTGTATACAGTTTCAAAGACAAAAGTGAGAAGTTTAAGCTGAAAAAGATCAGATAGTCTAAGAGGTTTTAAAGACTTAAAGATTGGAGCAGAAGGAGAAAGAGCAGGCTGAGAAGAAATTTTTCGGATTAGTCTCTTCTGAAGTTTGTAGACAGGGTCTGTATAAGACGCAGAAGTATTACCCCACACGATAATACCATACTGGGCAAAAGACATAAACAATGAATTATATAAGCAGAGTAACACATCTGGAGTCAGGAGGCTCTTAACCTTTGAAATAACACCACAAGTTCTAGCAAGCTTTTTGGACAACTCCTTCAGATGGAACTTCCAACTAAGATTTTCATCTAGAAGTAGTCCTAAAAATTTAACAAAGTTTGCTCTTTGAATGGTCTTCTTTCCAATCTTAATCATTGGATTTTCATCTATTTTATTGTGTATTGAATGGAATATCATGAAGTTTGTTTTTTCTACATTAAGAGATAATTTATTGGCATCAAGCCACTTTTTAACCTGTCTGAGTTCAATATTGACAACTTTTACTAATTTATTTATATCATTACTCTCCTAATATATGTTAGTGTCATCAGCAAATAGGAAGAATTTAAGTCTTTTAGATACATTAGGCAAGTCATTTATATACAATAGGAAGAGAAGAGGACCTAATACAGACCCCTGTGGAACCCCACAAGAGATTTTGAGTAGGCCAGAGTTAAAACCATTTATGCTTACATACTGTTCACGCTTGATCATTGACAGTGTCAAAGGCTTTTTGACGGTCAATAAATACACCACAACCATATATTTTATTATCTAAGCTATGTCTTATAGTTTCAGTCAAACTAATTAGAGCATGGTCTATTGAATGATATTCCTGGAAACCAAATTGAAGGTCATACAAAATCTTGTGAAATTCTAGGAAGTTAAAGAGACGTTTATACATTGCTCTTTCAAATATCTTACTGAAAATAGAAAGTAAAGATATTGGGCGGTAATTAGAAGCCTGCTGGTGATCACCCTTTTTGAATATGGTAATAACTTTAGCAATTTTGAGCTTGTCTGGAAAAACTCCTGACTCAAATGACTGATTAACCATTTGAGCTAGGAAAGGCGATAGAGAGGGGCCAAGAATTTTGAGCAGTCTAATTGGTATGCTGTTTGGACCAACAGATTTAGCTGGATTCAAAGCCGCAATAAGATCGTCAATTTCATAACGTGTGACTGGGGAAAGAAAGATTGAACTTGAATTTCTGTCTGACATATAGGCAAGAGGTGATTTCAAGGTTTTGGGGATTTTATCAGTAATATTTTCAGCTACGTTAACAAAGTAATCATTAACAATATTTGACATGTGCGTTGGATCAGAGGTGATATTTCCATTGCTATCTTTGATCTTTTTAACAGAAGAAGAGGAAGAACTTTTCAGACTTATAATAGATTTAATACCTGACCATAAAAGTTTCATGTTTTGTTTATTGGTAAGAAAATAATTTTGGAAGTGGGCAATTTTACTGTTTTTCAATTCCAAAACTACACGATTGCGAAACTTTTTATATAATGATTTTTTAACATCAGTGTTATCCTTCCTTAGACTACGAAAGATTTTATCACGTAATCTCATCATTTTCAAGATTCTACCATTTATCCATGGCCTAGCTTTTGATTTGATGGCTTTCTTATTTAGCTTTTTAATGGGAGCATGCTTCTCTGACAGTGAAAAGATCTCTTTCAAAAGTTTACTGAATATTGTTTGCCTCAATTGCTGGCTCCGCATATTTAAGTTGGGACATTTGCTGCCAGTTTAATTTTGGCAAGCATCGCTTTTTGCCATCAGAAATGTTTTGCCAAAAGGACCGCAAATTTTCCTCTCTGTCAGTGAATTTTTCCCACCATGACACTTCGTCTTCTGTCAATCTGGCCTCTGCTGCTCAAAATTCTTTTCTTATGAAACCAAGATCATTTTTTATAATCAAAAAGTGGAACTAATGGCGGGTGGTGGGGGTACATTGTCAGCCAGGATTATCAATGGTCCTTCAATATCATTTTCATTCCTTGGAATCCACTTTGCATCTACCACCCAATGCTTATACAGCATTCCAACATTGAGTAACTCAAAATGGAAGCATAGCAGAGGTGGCAAAATACCGCCATCCAATGCTCTAATGGATGAATTAAAAAAGCCAGCACATCTTTTCGCAGTCTCAAAGATCCTGAGAGATGCTACCAGCACACAAATTAAGGTATTGATCACTAAATTCGCATTGTGTGACCACTGATGCAAATCAATGCATTGATAGCAAATGCGTGTTCCATGCGATATCAGTCCCGTGATATGTTTCCTTAGAAAATCATCAGCCAGACCAGGCAGGGTAAGCGCAGAATTGACAATTTTGTGAATATAAATTTTACTACACCTTTCCTGCATCAAAATAAATAAATTAAAATACCCTTAATTCATAACGACGCCTTCACAGTTACCTGGTTGAACTTATCTCGCCGCAGCAAACCGAAGCAGGATTATTAAACTGTGAGTGCTGGGGGAAGGAATAAGGAGGTCTATGGGATATTTTTGAAAATGAAGCAAAGGGCCAGGAAGCATGAATTGATATGGTTACATTTCAAATTATTGATAGATAAAATGATGAAATTGACTACAACGGGAAGTTAGTTCGTGAATGAAACCTTACACAAATGAAATCAACAAGGCAGTAATTGACAAAAAAATCAAGATTTATAATTTTACCATTATCTCGAGGATTATGACTTTAACCTTATGACTTCTAACAATGTGGTTGACAGGGGGGCCAGTGAGGGAAGTCAGAATCAACAGGCTGACCAATAGGGGCGAAGGTAGGCCAGTCTGACCACAACCGAAATAAAGCCCCCGGCATTTACATTCAATGTAGATTTCTGAGATTTTTCTTCAAAAATAACCTTTGGAGGGACGTAGTTGCTTGAAAACAAACTTTAGTTGTACTTTATACAAAATCCTGAGGCAATGCGAAGAAAACAAATATTGGGCTGGGAAAACAACAAGGGCATAAAATACTCTCACCTTTATCCATTTCAGGTAAGTGTTTTAAAAACATCTTTCAGGACAAGGATAGGCGGTACAAAATGAAAACAACAAGACAGAATCTCAGAAATGGCATCAGTAAATAATTTTAGCGCGCTTTCCTGCAAAATCCAGGCCCAAACTCCTTTTGAAACGAAGTTTTTGCAGCGCGGTCAGATATGATGAAAAACGTTAGCTGACCATTTAGGGCGATGCTCCTCTAGTGCTTGGCTTTGGCTTTCATCTCTGTCACCTTGACTTCTAAAATACTTACGTTGTTTGACAGCACCCAATATCCTGAATCATAGTACCCTAAGTAGGATGCCAAGAAGAACCTTATTGTTCCATTTACTTGATAGTCATGTTTCAAGTATCTCATGAGGTTGCTAAAATCTCTTTGCTTGACCAACCCACCAAGTGACGAAAGACCACCTCCAAATTTCTTTCAAACTAAGTTGAACACAGCGAAAAAATGCAAAACGAAAACGAGGCCATAATGGCTAACCGGCCAGCTTTGGCTTTCAAAACCGGAAAAGTACGGCATGACCTAAAGCGGACAACGCGACACGCGCTTTGATACTGGATATGCTTCTTTCATGAGATAGATTGAGTTGGAAAGAACTTCCTGGAGGCCACATACAAATTTGGTTACTTGTTAGTCCAGACAAAGAAGAAATAACTGCAAAGCAATGAAACTGAAATGAGCAAAGCACTTTTTTCAAGGCCTACTCAATGCACGACACACCTCGCAATTTTTTCAACAACCATAATACTGAAAGAACACGAAACATGCTTATGCGAACATGTCAGCTTCCCTTCGCTTCAGTTCAGATTCAAAGATGTTCTTGCTGCTCTTAATTTTTGCTGCTGTGGTATAAGTAGAATAGGGATGCTCAAGGGGTACAAAAAATCAATCCAAAACAATAATTTCTGGTATAAAAATTGTCCCAAAAAATATTTTTCCAAATGACTAACTCAAAAATAGCCTTTGCCCAAATGTTAGACCCAAAAAGTAACTTGAGCATCCATATCCTAGATATACCAGAGTACACCCCCTGGGTGGCTTAATATCCCCCTTGATTCTGGGGACAGGACAGCCATGCAAAGGGAGGGTGCTCATTCAAGGAAATAAAGTTTCACAAATTATCACTTTTCTGCACTGATAGTTTGTAAATAACAAGCTGCCTTTCTGAAAGAAATACTTCCTTGTGTCTCTACCTCTACTTTCATAAATGTTTGCTGGTAACTGAAATTAATAGATTGTGACTTTAACACAGTCAAAATAATCTGAGAAAAATGTGATGATTTTAGATTATTTTACTGGTTCCATTTAAGAGCCATCCTCTTGGGAAGCTGCACACAATCTTCTCTCAGAATCTGTTCTCAAAACAGCAACTGTAAGTAGCCATCACAGGCAAGATGCAGCAGATCATTGTTGTTGTCTGTAATCAAAGATGCAAACCACATTGAAGATATACAGTTGAAGATGCAAGTCCCCCAAAATTTTACATGGGGATATCATCCAACTGGTGCAACTGGAAATTCTAGTTCCTTCTAAAAAATGCTGAGCACTAAAATGCTTTTATGACTGATTTCCAAATCCTGTACTGACATTTCTTTTGAGGGAGGGTGTGCTCATGAGAGGGATGCAGGATCTCCCCTTCTCATTTCAAATGTGCATTCATGAAAAATAAAGCAAAATAAAGGAAATAGGGTAAAATATTTGTATGTAAATATATCAAATGGAATGATTATTTGTTTCCCATCTTCTACTTCTCAAATAAGTTTGGTTTAATGCACAGGAAATAAGAAAAATTTAAGTACAAATACTGTATATAATAGTTGAAATTTGCAGCTGTGCACTTAAGCTCAATTAAAAACAACAACTGGGTCAGTGTTTTGATTAAAACGCTTCTTTTTGTCAAACAATTGCTTAAAATTAGCAGGAAACTTTATTTTCATTCATAACATGTGATGTGATAATCAGTTTCCACCCTTCATCTTGCTCTTCATTCTTCATTCTTTCAAACATAAACAAGCCTACTTGAATTATTCAGTTCAAAACAAAGCAGTGCCTAGGCCCATAGGCCATTATTTATGAGAGAAATTACCGTCAGAAATGTAATTTTTCAAAAACGAAAATAACACATTTTGCAAATTGTCCTGGATAATCCCAGTACACTGCCATGTTAACCAACATGTTAACTGCAAAATTATGAAGTTTCTTCGTAGGGCCAGGAGTGGATTTGCTTTTACAACAATTTCCCTGGGGTTAGTTGAGGGGCTGGAATTTCAGGCATAAAAACGTTTATCTGCTACTTTTCCACAAATATTTTCAACGGGAGTGAAATTATTTAATCGAGAAATAAAAATCAAATAAGGGATCTTTCCACTGTTTTCTCAAACTATTCTCAGCCTTTAATTCCAAAAACTGATGGAGTAATGCTAATTTGAAGAGGGAGTGGTACTGTTGCAGGAAAATAGAGATATTGCGACTTGAGCAAAGTACCAGGAATTTACAAATAGTTTGCAAATTTTCCCAGATATCCTACCTTGTTCACCATGTTTGTTGTATCCTGAAGTTTTGTTCCACGAAGTTAGACCGTAGGGCCAGGACCAGTTTTCTCTTTATTTCACTTTGAATAAATCATTATTATTGGAAAAAATTGCACCTTTTTGGTAACAGCAACTGAGGCATTTCCTGAAGCTTCTTTGATAAATCTTTGGAGATCTTCTGCTCTGGCAGCTTCGCCAACCTCCCACGAGACTATTTTGATTTGAATCAGGTGCAGATTTTGGCGCGCAAACAGCGATCGGGTGCCAAAACCAGAGACTGGCATCCGGCGGCTCTAATCCGGTCCGCCATTAATTTTTCTTTTGCGGAAGGTATGCTCCTAGCCTCGTTTTGCATTTCTTCGCTGTGTTACTAAGTTGATGAATTTGTTTGACAAGCACCCAATATCCCCAATCATAGTACCCCATGTAGGGTGCGGAGAAGAACCTTCTCATAGTTCCATTTACTTGGTAGTCGTGTTTCAAGTATCTCATAAGGTCGCTAAAATCTCTTTGCTTGACCGACCCACCAAGTAACGAAATACCACCTCCAAATTTCTTTCAAACTAAGTTGATGAATTTGTTTGACAAGCACCCAATATCCCCAATCATAGTACCCCATGTAGGGTGCCAAGAAGAACCTTCTCATAGTTCCATTTACTTGGTAGTCGTGTTTCAAGTATCTCATGAGGTCGCTAAAATCTCTTAGCTTGACCGACCCACCAAGTGACGAAAGACCATCTCCAAATTTCTTTCAAACTAAGTTGATGAATTTGTTTGACAGCACCCAATATCGCAAATCATAGAACCCTATGTAGGGTGCCAAGAAGAACCTTCTCGTAGTTCCATTTACTTGGTAGTCGTGTTTCAAGTATCTCATGAGGTCGCTAAAATCTCTTTGCTTGACCGACCCACCAAGTGACGAAAGACCATCTCCAAATTTCTTTCAAACTAAGTTGATGAATTTGTTTGACAGTCCCCAATATCGCAAATCATAGAACCCTATGTAGGGTGCCAAGAAGAACCTTCTCATAGTTCCATTTACTTGGTAGTCGTGTTTCAAGTATCTCATGAGGTCGCTAAAATCTCTTTGCTTGACCAACCCACCAAGTGACGAAAGACCACCTCCAAATTTATTTCAAACTAAGTTGATGAATTTGTTTGACAAGCACCCAATATCCCCAATCATAGTACCCCATGCAGGGTGCCGAAAAAAACCTTCTTATTGTTCCATTTACGTGGTAGTCGTGTTTCAAGTATCTCATGAGGTCGCTAAAATCTCTTTGCTTGACCTACCCACCAAGTGGCGAAAGACCATCTACAAATTTCTTTCAAACTAAGTTGATGAATTTGTTTGACAAGCACCCAATATCCCCAATCATAGTACCTCATGTAGGGTGCCAAGAAGAACCTTCTCATAGTTCCATTTACTTTGTAGTCGTGTTTCAAGTATCTCATAAGGTCGCTAAAATCTCTTTGCTTGACCGACCCACCAAGTAACGAAATACCACCTCCAAATTTCTTTCAAACTAAGTTGATGAATTTGTTTGACAAGCACCCAATATCCCCAATCATAGTACCCCATGTAGGGTGCCAAGAAGAACCTTCTCATAGTTCCATTTACTTGGTAGTCGTGTTTCAAGTATCTCATGAGGTCGCTAAAATCTCTTAGCTTGACCGACCCACCAAGTGACGAAAGACCATCTCCAAATTTCTTTCAAACTAAGTTGATGAATTTGTTTGACAGCACCCAATATCGCAAATCATAGAACCCTATGTAGGGTGCCAAGAAGAACCTTCTCGTAGTTCCATTTACTTGGTAGTCGTGTTTCAAGTATCTCATGAGGTCGCTAAAATCTCTTTGCTTGACCGACCCACCAAGTGACGAAAGACCATCTCCAAATTTCTTTCAAACTAAGTTGATGAATTTGTTTGACAGTCCCCAATATCGCAAATCATAGAACCCTATGTAGGGTGCCAAGAAGAACCTTCTCATAGTTCCATTTACTTGGTAGTCGTGTTTCAAGTATCTCATGAGGTCGCTAAAATCTCTTTGCTTGACCAACCCACCAAGTGACGAAAGACCACCTCCAAATTTATTTCAAACGAAGTTGATGAATTTGTTTGACAAGCACCCAATATCCCCAATCATAGTACCCCATGCAGGGTGCCGAAAAAAACCTTCTTATTGTTCCATTTACGTGGTAGTCGTGTTTCAAGTATCTCATGAGGTCGCTAAAATCTCTTTGCTTGACCTACCCACCAAGTGGCGAAAGACCATCTACAAATTTCTTTCAAACTAAGTTGATGAATTTGTTTGACAAGCACCCAATATCCCCAATCATAGTACCTCATGTAGGGTGCCAAGAAGAACCTTCTCATAGTTCCATTTACTTGGTAGTCGTGTTTCAAGTATCTCATGAGGTCGTTAAAATCTCTTTGCTTGACCTACCCACCAAGTGACGAAAGACCACCTCCAAATTTCTTTCAAACTAAGTTGATGAATTTGTTTGACAAGCACCCAATATCCCCAATCATAGTACCTCATGTAGGGTGCCAAGAAGAACCTTCTCGTAGTTCCATTTACTTGGTAGTCGTGTTTCAAGTATCTCATGAGGTCGCTAAACTCTCTTTGCTTGACCAAGCCACCAAGTGACGAAAGACCACCTCCAAATTTCTTTCAAACTAAGTTGATGAATTTCTTTGACAAGCACCCAATATCCCCAATCATAGCACCCCATGTAGGGTGCCGAGAAGAACCTTCTTATTGTCCCATTTATTTGGTGGTCGTATTTCAAGTATCTCATGAGGTCGCTAAAATCTCTTTGCTTGGCCGACCCACCAAGTGAGGAAAGACTGCCTCCAAATTTCTTTCAAACTAAGTTGATGAATTTGTTTGTTTGACTACATGCTTGTCCATCTCAGTTAGCGAGTGAAAAAGCACATAGCAACAAGCCATTTTCCATTGATTTTCTTGTTCGTTTTCGTTTTGAAGAGCATCTAAACAGCCAGTAACATCTAGCATTACCCATACATGACACAATATCACCCTTTGCAACAAAAAAACAATTTTCTTTTAATAAACCTTCTTGGTTTTTCCATTGGATTCAGGAACCACACACACTCTTTCTACTCCTGTACCATTACTCTCTTTTTCGTTGTGCACATTCGAAGCTGCAGTAATATTTTCAGATGACTCAATGTTCATTCTCTGACAGTATAGGCTCTTCTCCTGTGGGTTTGAACACAATTTTGGCAGCTGCCATAATTTTTGCCCTTTGGTTCTTCCTATAATTGCTAATGCCTTCAGGTTGCATGGAATAGCCCACTTGCATAACGGACAGAGTCAGTATTCCAAGGCCCTTCCACGGTGAGCTTGATCTTTTCCAGGCATTTGACGACTGCAACAAACACATCTAGCCCATCAATCCGGGCTATCCACCTTTTACGGCAAACATTTATTAGATGTGTGTGTCACCCTTCCGCTATTTCCTCGGACAAACTTTTTTCCGGGTTTCAGGTTTCGGGTTCAGGTCTCGGGTTCAAGGTTTCGGGTTTAAGGTTTCGGACTTAACCCTATTTGGACCGGGTTTTGATGTTTTTGAGCGGGGGGGGGGCGGCGTTTTTTGAGAGGTACTACAAGAGATATAACAATAAACTCATGCCAATTGTTCTTTTGACAATTAGCTTGAGTGAAATATTTTATATTTTTTAACTATGGTTAGTAATAAGGAGCCTTGCAAGCTCCGTCTGTACTTTTAAGACCTCGGGTTTTATATTTTCCTGTGCAACACAAAACCGGCTACACTTTTTTTTATAAGAAACTTGGATCAGCACTTAGAACTAAAAGTTTCTTAATTTCGCATGAAAATTTCGGTGTATTAGTAGTAATTCTAGTAAAAGTTTATTAATTAGTTTCTTATTTTTTGGGCCTAAAATTGCGGTATTGTTCGAAGTTGAGCCTTCTTTTCCGACAAAGGGCTTCCTTTTTGCATTGACATTGTCATCAAGAAGAAGCCATGCACATCAAGGCAAAAATTTACCAATTTTGCAGCTAAAGGTCAAGAAAAGATTAAGGTACCTTTGTTAGAGAGATATAGAATAGGAGAGAAATACAGAAATAAAATTTTAGAGTTTCTTATCTGTTCTTGAGCGTAGTACTAGAGTTTCTTAAATTTGTGGTCATCGTAGTACTAGTTTCTTATAAACCAGTTTCTTTTAAAAAACGGGTAGTATGCGCATAGTACAATATGTAGAAGAGGGGCTTATTTGAGAGTGGGCGCTAGCAACGAGAAATCAGTTTACCAACCTCTCTAGTAGTAATGATAACTTTATTTAAAGGTGTGCTGAAGAAATTTGAAAAGTAGATTCGTTGACTGCAAAATAACAATGTCACTTTACAAGTTACATGGACAGAAAAATTGATTTTGAGATTACTATTAAGTTTATTGCTGCTGCCTATTGCAGTTTGCTGCTTGTTTTTGTTACGTTAATGCCTGGGGGGGGGGGGTTCTACCATCCGGTCACACAGGGATTTGCATCAGTAGTTTATTTTATCGAAAAGGTGTTTTGCGTCAACTGTAAAATCTTCGATCATAAACCCTTATCATTCTGGCGCATACACACCAGTGTGATCCGATAGTGAAGTCTCCCGTATTATTATCGTTTCAGTTCACGTTCGATTGCAAAGAAGATTATTTTCTGTTTCGTTCTTATAGTTTATTACTTGATGTTAAATGGTAAGAAAACAAGGTGGGTGTACATTCGTCACTTTTCTAGAGCTGCCAATTCCAAATGATTACAAATTCCAAGATAAAATTTCCAATTCCAAGCAATTCCAAGTAATTACAAGTAATTACAAGTTGAAACCTTGAACCCGAAACCTTAAACCGAAACCTTAAACCCGAAACCTTAAACCCGAAACCTTGAACCCGAGACCTGAACCCGAAACCCGAAACCCGGAAAAAAGTTCGTCCGCTATTTCCTTGGTATTCTTTATTTATTTTGTTTTATTCAATATAAAAATATACAACAAAATTACCTAAACACTACCTACAATCTACCATACTACACTACAAGGACGCTACCCCCTGGAATGAACATAAACTAAAATAAAGCTAATATAAACTACTATACATACCACGCTACAACGGATACGGATATAAATGCTAATTATAAAGACATTTTACTAATAAATATTTGAGCTGGTTTCACATTAGATGTCAGGCCAAAATGTAAAGGTGAATGGTGAGCAATCGGAACCCCAGCCGAGGAAACAACAGCGACAACAACTGTCCCCGTCTCTGCTCCCTACCCAAGGTCCCCATCGCTCAAGACACCGCTATCGGGTCTGGATTTATATCATATTTCGTACCTCTTGAATGTTACAGGCAGATGCAACACAGAGATTCAACGCATGAGAGCCACGAGTCATTTGCTCGATCTTACTTACATCAGCAGCTTCATCTGCCAATATGGCGAAAAACTTTGACTCTATAATCTTGGTGGTCAATTTTAACAAAATAAGCTCACCACAAACAGTAATTATCTCATTTTGAGTGGTTTTGGATTGATATTTTGCTGTTTTAGCAGCATTTGCCATGTGTTCCTCTAACACAGTGTTCTTTCCACATCGCCCAAGAAACTTAAAAATCTCCTGAAAGTTTCTAGGATTTACCTTTCATCCTCATAGTGCTTAGATTCATCTCTGTTGCCCCAAAGAGGAATATTCTGTCGCCCACAAAGAAGAACTGCCTCAACAATTGGCTTTAATTGTTTCCCGATTCTTCACAACTTGCTCGTTTACAGCTTTGTTGACTTGGACATTGATTGGAAGCACATTCCGTTCCATTCTTTGGCGTAAATGCATTGCCAAAGTGTGACGCGGATTCAAACGTCGAGCTGGTCATGTGCCAAACCAAATGCATAATTAATTTAACTCATTTTCCTTCCCATGAACCCATAGCAGTAGTAATATACGCATACATAGTCTTGATACGGTAAAGCGCGCAAAGAAAACACAACATTTCACATTAAAATAGAGTCCACGTTTACTGTCCTCAAACTTTGTAGCATTTGCTGTTCCAGCATGAAGTATCGCTGCATCATATGCAAGGTATTAATCTGCAATAGATGTGACATCGAAGAGAAAAACGATTAAAAGGAAAGCTGGATTGCAGGAAGGCAAGTCTCTTATTGCTCAGACTGCCATGATCAAGAAGTGGTAGGCCCAGTCGAAAGAACAGCAACAGCAACGGCGAACTCAGGGAAGGTAGCACAAGGAGCAGCTGCTGCCCAATGGTAAATCCTATTATAGTTCTGGTGCATCTTACATGGAAAGCAGTAAAAACCCACTGCAACAGCTCTATCAAACCATCCCTTGCTTGCTAAAACAAGGACCCAACAAGCCTTTTTTGTCTGATAGATTTTGTGACTGGTGTATTACCTGCAGGAAAAACAAGAAAAACCCAGCAAACCTCTCAAGGTCGTATTAACCGGGCTTAAATTGCATTTAATTCCCATTAATTACTCCCAAATGCGTTTCCTAGCATAACTGTAAAATTTAAGTTATTTAATGTTGAATTTCAAGTTATAAGGTTAAGTACAGAGATAAAATCAACTGGTCTCGAAGGAATGAGTGATTGTGACTTTCTTTCTCAATAGATCAGCAACCACTTGTCAGATTTACACAAACTCGGTGCCAAACTCTAAGTTGAAACCATTTCTATTCAAAAATCTGAAAAATAGAAAAGTTAGATTTATGACTCTTCAACAATAGCCATTCAAACGGCAAACATGTTTTTGGGACACCCTGTAAATGTATTTGTCTACCGGGTGGGCCATAAAAAAGTTCCCACTTTTGAAAATTCATAGCATCAAGAGTACTTCACAGATTTAAATGATTCAAATTCTAATTAAAAGCCCAAAGATCAAAGTAGTTTTGTGATTTTTCTCGCTGTCTTGCGAGCACTAGAAATGCAGGTAAATTCAACTTTACAAAAATTTCATGGTTGCAAAATGACTAAAAAAGGGCCTAAAACATTGATCAAATCATCAGGCTCTCCTTACACATAACAATAAAGAAAATGCATTTTCTTATGTGTGAGAGATATCCTGTGCACATTTATTGCCATGGGATTTAAAATCTTTAGTATTTGTTTGAAAATCAAGGTATTATAACACATGAGAGAGAGGAAATGCACATTGCGTATTGTTCTGCTTGAGGAGAGTATTAACGATTTGATCAATGTTTTAGGCCCTTTTTCAGTCATTCTGTAACCATGAAATTTTCATAAAGTTGAATTTACCTATACTTCTAGTGCTGGTAAGATGGCGAGAAAAATCACAAAAATATTTCGATCTTTCGGCTTTTAACTAGGATTTGAATCATTCAAATCTGCGAAGTACTCTTGGTGCTATGAATTTTCAAAAGTGGGAACTTTTTTCTGGCTCACCCGGTATGTTATTTCTTATAGATCTGAAAAACCACTTACCAGACTACACAACCTGCTATACAACCTGCTGTGGAGACACAACCAAATGAGAACATGCTTGATGAAATTCCACTAGGGAGCTACGCACCTGAATGTCATGATGATTTTGATGACATTGATGAGGAGATTCTAAACATTCTTCCAAAAGGAAAGTAGTAGAAAAAATGAGGCAGGAAAGCAGTTTGGAATAATACTCTCCTCAGTCATGCAGTTGATTGGTTGACTTGAATCTCAAGAATGAAAGGGACCAGGGGCGCACATCATGGGGGTGAAGGGGGTAAGACACCCCCCCCAATAATTCTGAATATTCGGTCCCAAAATCTTGAAATTCGGTCCCACGACACCTTCAAGACCTCGGTTGTTAAAACTGTCTTTCGGCAAGGGCAACTTTCTTTTTCGGGCCGAAATTTTGATCGAAACATCTTCCAATTTCTCTCGCGACTCCTTTCGTAGTGCTTGATAGAACGTCCTGATTGGCAACAGGGTACATGTGTCATTCATTAGTCAAAATCATTTTTTCGTCAACAACTGATCCCAATAAAGGCAACAAGTAAGTCAAAGATGGTGCCATACATAACTCTTTCGGATGAAAAAGATTGGATTGTCTCAAAGAGGACTGGCCAGTCATTTTAGCGGGATGGGGCCCAAATGGACCTGTCAACAATGGACCCTTGGGCCCTTCAAAAAGTGAAGAAAAGGAATTCTAGACAGCAATTTCTAGGCTTGACTTTACATTGAAAACAACGAAAGTGGTGCTAAAGGGTCTTGTAACAATATTACAACAATGAAAGTCGATGTTAAATTGTTTGCCTGGACTTAGAAAAAGTCCACAAAAATGCAACTGGGCCAAGATATTCAAGATAAGGGTAAGTTGAAATTTAATTATCTCTGAGTTCTGAATAAATGAATGAATTCAAACTAGTTGATGAAAAGGTGCTGGGGAAGGTGCAAATGTGGGAATTGACGGAATTGGGGCAGCTCGGGCCTTTGGGCTCTACAAATATTTTTTCATAAGAAATGCAGTCCTCAGATCGCTGAAAACTTAAGAGATAGCAGTACTGGGAACATTTTTTGAAGCTGCTAATCACGTAGCCTGCGTCACAGACCTTACGGAAAGGAAATAGTATAGTATGTGATGCAGGCTACTGTTCATTTCGGTCCAAGAAATATTTGTCATGCTTGTACTTTATTTTTACTTGTTTCCTGTACCTTTTCGAAAGCCTTTAAGAAACTTTGTTCGAAATGTCCCTGAGGGCACAGGAAAATTATCTTTGCAACACAATTTGCACAGCTTGGAGCACGAGTCAGGTTCAAACTTTTCTGTGACTTCACAATAAAGCAATTTCTATGTTTCTAGAAGGTTTTCAAGCTCTACTTTCAAACAAATTTTCACCTGGGAAACTTTTCGTCAGCAGTGACCTTTCTTCGTAGAAAATAAATCTTTTCAGAACTAGGGAATCTTGAACGATCTGAAACGCCTTTCATCAAAATTTGCCTGGGAGCAAGTCCCTGGTATTCTCGTATTCAATTTTGGATGCTTTTAGGCTGATGCTAAAACTTTATTCTACGAAGATCACTATGGAGAAAGTAGATAGCAATTCGTTGGTAGCCCATTCAACTTATTAGATATGACAGATCCCAATGCTGTTTTTAGCCAAGCTAAAAATTGTGTAGCCTCAAAGTTTTTCTAGGGAGTACACCCAGACTCCTTTTTAAATGTTCAGCTCAGTTCTCTCGCCTTTGGTCTCTCACTTTATCGCCAGTCAGCACCCTGCGGAAATGACATTGCTATATACTACTCAGTACTACCTCGAGATATTGAATGAAAGGGTATGGAATAGTCTTTCATCAGAGATTAAATCAACAAACAATATCGACAGATTCAAACATAAGATCAAAGAGAATTTTTTCCAAAACATACAAAAAGAGGAAGATGACATATATGTCTTCTATTAAGAGCTGTCATCATCTCTTCCGATCATAGTATGGTCTTATAAACCATGTTTTATACCGAAAACAAACTACAGTTTAGTATTTTGTTGTTTTTTTCATACATTTTTCGTTGTACCAGCACCTCTAAAGGGACCATTATGGAATTAAGGTCATCTTGACCTTTTAATGCTTAAACATGGCCATGTTTTGGGCCCTAGATAAGATAGACATTTTTGTCCAGCAGTAGTTTTTGCGAAATGGAATATCCAATTTGAACTTGGACCTTCGTGTTGTTCGGGCGTACAGTCAGCGAGCTCCCACAATGAGTGACACTTTCAATTAACTAAGGGATTAAAATCGAAAAGTAAATTACAATTGAAAGGCAGGAAAAGGAAAAGCCTGATCACTGGCCACAACTGATGCTGCTTGATAAAACAACTGACCAGAAGCTGGTCTGGCATGGATCCCTTGAACTGTAGAGAAAACATGGTTCTGGAAATGTAAGCCATAATCTCTGGCTTGGCTTCAACTTGATCCATGGTTTAAAACATCAAATTAATTGTGATAGCGCAGGTTTCCTGAGGTGAGCTCAATGAGAATGCAAGTCTTTAGAACTTAGAGGGACAACTTGACAGTGTTTGAAGATAAGAATGAGGATAACGAATATCAGTTGCCTGCTGTCTGGTAGGAAGGTCATGGCACTACTTTCATTACTGTTTGAGATTGTGCGCAGCGAGAAGGCCCTGCGGAACCACCTCACTTTTTGCAAGGATCATTACAGGCAGAGGGTGGAGTATCCCAATCCAGATGAGGAGTTGTTGGAGTTTGAAGGTCACAAGAAGCAGTACTTACTAGCATTCATCATATATGCAGATTTTGAATGCGAGCTTGTTTGACAAGATTCAAAGAAGTATCAAAAGGATGTTCCCATCAGTTATTGCTTGCAGGTGGAAACCATTAATGACAAGTGGACATTCAATATGGAAACGCATACAGGAGAAGATTGCATGGAGCGATGGAGAGCTTCATGCAAATCACAGATTGGTTGAATAGGGGAATTAGATAGGGTTTGACAGGAAGGTTCCATTGAGGATGACTGATGCCGATAATTTTGAGTATAGGAATGTGTTGGTGTGCTATTGCTGTAGCGTATGCTTGCTCACACCATGGATGTGCACGTCCGTGGTTCCCAGTCTCGAACAGTTGGCAAACAAAACAGAATGTGGCATCCTTGGCGATATTGTATTGGAGATGGGGATACTCATCCTACCACACACTATTTAATTGCCTTTGTTTGTGGCCGGTCTGGTTACCTCTCTGGGAATATCTAGCTATCTTTGGCTGGTGTGGCCCTTTACCGATAAGGTATCTTCGTTGGTTATCGCTTAGCTTACTACTTCGAAGACCAGGATCCCAGTTAGGTAGTGCATTGCACTGCTGACCTTCAGAAACTTCTCTTTGTGTCTTCTCACATTGATTTATCGCTTCTTCAGCTTTCTCCAGCAATGTAGCTGCGTTGGTTTTCACTGCTTTTGCAATGTCTGTGCTCTTGGCAAGACATTCCCTTGCATTTGATGTTGCTAAAACACAGAGCAAGTAGAACAAGCCAGTCACAAGCGGAACAGGCCAGTAACAAGCGGAACATCCCAGTAACAAGCAGCACAACTACGGAACAGTCCAGTAAAAAGCATGAAACAATAGGAACATGCCAGTAACATTGGAATAGCAACACAGTAACGACCATAGAACAACTGTAATTACCTAAAATAAAGAGAATAAAGGGAAAAATCATCCTACCTCCATTAAAAGAAAGTTTATTGTAAAAAAATCAATCCTAGTGCAACGTCTTAATTTTTTGGTGATCTGACAGTAAAGTTGTTCGCAAAATATTTCCTATAAAACAATTAAGTGCATTCATTGCTTTCCTTGGTGCAAACTGGTAAAATGAGAGTTTTGCAATAACATGTCATGCTTTAGCTTTGCCAAATAATTGTTCATTGTCGTTCATTTGTTATTCTTTTTCATTAATTGATTCACGCAGCCCGCAACACATCGCAGGAGGCTTTAAAAATGTGGAGTAACAACCCAATCTCTTGGAGTTCAGTACACTAATTTCATGTTTTTGGTGCTTTATTCGATGCATTACTGGCCTATTCTGCTTGTTACTGGCCAGTTCCTTGCTTATTCCACTTGTTATCTTGTTACTCTGGGTTGTTCCTTGCTTGTTCTGCTTGTTACTGGGTTGTTCCTTGCTTATTGCGCTCGTTACTGGCCTGTTCCGCTTGTTACTGGCTTGTCCTGTTTGTTCTGTGTTTTAGTAACGTCGACACATGAACCATATCAGATTTGTTTACCAGAATTTTCCTATATAGAATCATGGGTTAAATAGAGAAGATGTAGACATGGATGACAAACAGGATACAAATTCCGCAGAAAGATTATCAATGCGATCTGTAAGAAACCGTCTCACTGATGCGATTGAAGAAAGAAATGGTCACAGAAAAGATGCCTCTTTTTGGCAACCAGAATGTACCTGTTAATCGTATGGTACTACATTAACATCAAAAACTTTCGGACAATCAAACATTTGGACAACATTTTGTCCGAAAGCTTAATTGTCCCAACTCAGGTGATGTCTGAAAGCTGTTTTGTCCGAAAATTTTAAATCTAGGGTTAGGGTTAGGATTGGTATGTAAATGAGTGGCTTGATGGCTATGAAAGGTTCATTGAGGATGATCAGAAGATGGATTTCATGAGGATTTCTGGAAAGGAGAAATTCATGCCAGAATCAGAATATCCAAAAAGAAGGATTTTTTATTTTGAGATACAACCAAAGATGATGTACGCTGCAAGAAGTTTTACTCAAGTATACGAGAGAGAAAGAGATAAATTTGATGTCCGGAAAAGGCTCCATATAATAAAGACCCTGGTTTCTGCATAAGAAGAATTTTATTTCCAGAAAGCGATTAGAACTTGTGAGATTTTCTTGTGTAGAGCAAAGCTTGGCATGTTCAAATTTGATTGCAAGTTTTGTGATAAGTTTCACGAGGCAGTTTTCTTGCATGAATTTGTTTATGAAAACAATAACTAGGGTTATGTAAGATCGTACCAGTTGTGTCCAAAAATGGTCAAATTGTAAACAAATAGATGTATACATTTTCATAGGTAGATTGCATTGCAAAATGACAGCTTGAGGATTTCCAAATATGTTGCTTTGTGCAGCTTTCATTTTGGGTCACCATTGAATTATCTGGATAAAATAGTTGTTGGGAACAAAGTTTCTTTAGATTTACAAAGTAAGAAAGCATTTAAGCGATCAGAGTTTAATTTACAGTATGGTGTAAAACAAGGACGTACCAAAAGACTGTGAGTCTTGCATTTTCAGTTCACTGCAAATTGTAATTTGAAGTTCAAGTGCGCGCTTTGCAAATTTAAGATGCACCATAAGCGAGTTAATGTAATTGCAATAGCATTTTCTTCTTGTGTCAGTGCAATAACATATCATACAGCATAGCATCGGTGCAAGGAGCAGGGCATAAATCAGCACCACGTGTAATTGAGCCATCAGGGGTTAGCTCCTTACCATAGTAGTGCAGGCGGTGAGTTAGGTAGGTATCACCCGAGGAGGTAATTAACGGGATGCCACTTTTCTAGATGAGATTTTCATGCTGAGTACGAATCCCGATGTTATTCATGTGAATGAGGCTGCTTTTGTTAGATATCACGTAATCTAGCCTTGTTTTGGCCGGTTTTGGCTTGGAAGCAGTTTTGATGCATAAGTCAAAGGAAAGACACTTTTTTGGATCAGATTTTCATGCTGATTACAAATCCAGATGTTATTCATGCGAAAATGGCTGGTTTTTATTAGATATTGCGCAATTTCACCTCGTTTTCGTCAGAAAAATTTGTGAACATGAAGTGGAAATGATTGCTTTGTGACTATAGTAGGAGTAACAACTGGCTTACGATGTTCACTCTTGTAAATAAAGGTCCTGTGGACAATTTGATTTCCAATTTGAAAAAAAGTGATGTCAAGGACTTGTATTTCGATCAAATAAAACGAGTTCAGTGGAAGAGTTTTACAGACACTAATAGGAAAGTGAAGGTTTCTGGTAAAAACAAATCAAAGGAAATAACGGTGCAACGGGATATTCTTGGTCTCCTAGCTAGCAAGACGTAGGAATGTGTAACCGCTGACCATGCGCCACTTTGCGTCTGCACTGCAAGAGAATGTTTTTGAGCGTGGCTACGGGTCTAGAACTTAGGGGAAGCGTTTATTTGCCCCGACCGCTCTACATCTGTTCCCGATGTTCCAAACAACATATGACATTTTATTTTCAACAACTTTTGACGCGCCAGGAAGGCGAAGAAGAAGACTTTTCATGAACATCAGTGGCTGGAAATCACTTTTTGTATCAATGGGATGTGTGCCTAAATTCTTGGAAATTACCAGCATATGAAAATCTAATTTTCTAGAAAACAGGACCATGCCTCATCACAATTTTCTCTTGAGACGGAGCTCAACAAGTGGTCAAAATGGCAGTGTTGGTGAGTTGTTTTGCAAATATTGCGTTTGATTGCTCCACCTTTGAAAATGCATGTTACTCTTTGCTGAGTGGCATGGTGCTAGCTTTTCCAGGTCAAAAGTATCGGACGGTAAGAGAATCAAAACAACTCTCAAATATCTTACCGTTTATTTTACTTGAAACTTCAACATACTGATTGTATAATTTCTTGACGATGAGATTATCTGTGCCACCATACCTTGCTAGATAGTTATTTGCCGATCTTTGGTGAAATTTTGATAAAAACACTAGACCAAAAATACCACCAGTTCAACAAAGATTTGTGGAAAATCAAGAACATGCCTCATAATGAAACTCTATTCCTTTGTTTGTAACAGAATGTAGATGGAAAATTTTTTGTCCTCATGTTTCGGAAATATTGCGTTCAAACGGGATGATTAATTTCTTTAGATGCAAGAACAGTGGTCTTAACAATGCTTAGGGCCTAGCCATATGCGCTTAGGCCACCACAATGGTGATTGCCAGCTAGACCAGGCTAGGCCTTATTGCCAGAGCATGTCAGTATGTTGTTTACAAGCTAAGGCTGGGCATAGTCCAGTTTTTCCTTCAACCAATGGTGTTGCAAGTACATTTAGTAAAATGCTTATTGGATACTGACTATGGTAATAAATAAAAATGAAGTATACAAACCATAGATAGGCTTTATTACTTACTAACTGAGCTTTACTTGCCCATGTCTATGGTGTGGACTTCCCCTTGACTGTGTAAATGGCAGAAAATCTTCCAGGTAACCTGCTAAGCAAGTATGTCTTAACCCTATGTTAACCGGGTAAAAAAAGTGATTTTCTACCGGGGGGGTGGGCGTTTTTGGCCCCTCTTGTTTTTCTCCGAAAGTATAACAGCTATGTCAATGAAACTTGCACTGTGTCATAATTAAACAAAGGAGAATCTAAAAATAGCATCAATAGTCACGTGACTGGTTGCTAGGCAACCAAAAACAGAGCAAATTTTGAGAAAATCGAGCTATCCGCAGGAAAGGGCCCATTATTAGCAAAAAGCTAGATAAAATTGGCAAAAAACCATCTAAATACCTGCTTGACACCATTACTTTGTAGTTTTATATGGTTTCCTGCGGATATTTGTGGTTTCTAACAAATTAACTAATTAAATAATGAAAATTTGACCCAATGCAAAATTGCCAGCTCAATAATTATGATTTAAAACCATTAATTTAATTTTGCATATTATTGGTGAAATCAAGTACCCTCATCGATATTTGAAGTCATTCCATCAGTTTTACATGAAGAAATTACTCATTTATTAGGAATATGACGTCATAAAGATTGATGACGTCATAGAAATAATAAACTGCTGATGTCAGCAAATATGAATAAATTATATATCAAATGAAAGTACTCATCGAGACAAATCGAATGGTACATGCATTATTGAGATTTAGTTACAAAGGAAGAAATTAGAGCCATTTTAAAGAATTTCTTTGTGACCACTCTCCAAATATGGGCATGTGCTGGTCATGTGGTCAAACAATAGGTATTGAAATTTCTATTTTCTGATTGCCAACTAAATTTTAGGAAAAGTCAGGGAGTTTCAGCATTGTAGGTAGCATCGTTTGGGAGTTATTAAAAAAATTGCGATAGGGGGTGAAAAACGCCCCCTTCCCCGGTTAAAATAGGGTTAATTTGGTATTGTTCTGAGAGCTGAGTTTTTTATAAAGAATTTCTCTTTGAAACATTCATATGAAAGATCCTTGGCTAATGCACCTGGACAAGTAGTGTTAGGGCCTAGACGGCTACTGCAGTAGTATCTACCAGAAAACACGGCAGGTGTAAAACACAGGTTACCAGGTTGACAGGTCACCAGGTTGACATGTTACCAGATTCCAGGTTGACAGGTTGGAGAAAATGCAGGTTGACAGGTTAGAACACAATAGTCAACTTTGGACAATTTCTGTGGAATGCAAAATATTTCTTGAGAAATCAAATCATTTTGCCCATATATGACATGACTAATGTTCTTCATTGTGATATTAACTTAAAAATACACTGTTGTGGCACTGATTGGATGAATAAGACGATACCAAAGAATATAATTAGGGAAGCTTCAGTGGTTACGCTGTATACTGAAATTCATGAAGATGACAAGGATCCAACTCCCTATTCTCAAACAAAGTATGACACTAGAGCATAAAGGCTTGGTATTTATTCAAAGGCCAGGTTGTTTGTTAGTTCTTTCAGCATTACGACTGACCAATCACAGCCGTGACAGTGTGCCTTTAAAAGGAATACACAGTGGTAAGTAGGCTTCTCTATAAATAGGCCAAATGAAACACAGCATTGTCTCTTTGCTACCCATGTGTTCATGGCGCTTGTGCTGCTCTTTGCAAATGCAATCTTTTAACCTTGCACACACCCTTTAAGCCCTTTGTAAAATTAAAGTAAGCATCTTATATGTAAACATCCTTTGGTATCGAAGCAAATGTTAACAAAACAGACATATCTCTGCATAAAAACTTATGATAAACATTCATCGTATCAATTGCATGGGGAAATTACTTCTGTAAAGTGATACAGTGTCCATCAAAGGAATTGAATCAGTATAAGACAGCAAGGTATACCCTATCTGTCAGAATTTGCTGACTCATGGTTCTGGATGGTGGATCTGATTGGCTAACATTTATGTGAAATGAAACTGATCACATGAAACGCATTGTGCAACAGCAGGTCCTTTTGGTTTGTTGGGAGTGATAATTGATCTTTCTCACATGGGTCACATGATACAGTCTATTTATCATGATTCAATGCCTTTCCTTTTAGAGGATGAGCTTCATAGAAATACCTTGACCCCAGCAAATATTGTTACATTGGTTGGGATTTCCTTTGCTTCGAGAATATTTTCCACACATGTTTTGTAAAACAATTCTCAGAGTTTCACGCTATACAGTGATCATCAGACAACTGAAAACTCTACTCAATTTGTTTCCATTTTTCACTGAACATCAGATGACATAATCTTATAACTACCGGGTGTCTCAAAAAAAAGTACCCCCTTTTGACTCAACAAAGCAACAAAACGATAATATTTCGGGACTTTTTGAATTCATGGCTACATTTGTTGGTCTTCAACTTAAATGCACATACCTTGCATTTGGAAATCGACCACCCAACACCGGAGATATGAGTTCACAAGGTCAAAATTCGGAATGCACCTGAAACCAGAGGTTTTGAGAAATGCCCTAGCCATAATTTGACAACAAACAGGCATTTTGCAAACGAGTTTTCGACTTTGACCTTTACTGTTTATTTTTCAAAAGATTTACATCATGAATTACCTCAATTGTTCTTGAAATGACTTTCTCTTAAGGAAACGGTCTTTGCATTGCATTCGATCCCAATTTTTTATATTAAAGAAGAGGAAAAGGAGCATGTGCACGCTTATTTTGGAGATGTGGCACGACTTTATCACTCTTACCACATTTTTACTATATTTGTTTAGTCAGCGCCATGTCCATGCATCTTTTATTCTTTTCAAAAGCAAAACACGGAAACTTAAAGTCTACAGGTACTTTGGAAAATGTCCACGATACAAAGCATGACTAGGCCCTTTTTCAAAACCTCTGGTTTTGGGTGTACTGTAAATTTTGACTTTGCAGACCTGTACCTCCGGTGTTTGGTGGACAATTTCTAAATGCAAGGTACGTGCATCTAAGTTGAACATTGATAAATTTAACTGTGAAGTCGGGGAGCAATGATATCTTATTGCTTGGTTCCTATTTCCAGTCAAAAGGGGGTACTTTTTTCTGAGACACCCGGTATATTTACAAATCATCTCCTTTGAAACCTTGAAGTGCAAATAATATTAAATAAACTTCACCTGCGAATGGTGACAATTCATGGCTGATGTCTATTTCATCCAGTACTTTTGAAACTGCATCAACATGCATGCATTTACTGTAGATGATTGCAAGGTCTAAGTAAAAGGATCACAAATTATGTGTAAAAAATTGTACGGCTTGTGTAAAACGCAGGTCATGCAGGTCAAGAAAACGCGGGTTAAATCGTGTGGGTCAAAACTAGAGGCCATGGGCATACTGGCTTTCGGCTTACAGCCTACCGATGTTGTAAGTAAGATAGTCCAAAGGTTACCTGGTTACATTGTGATAAGAAACCTTCAAAGTCTCGACGATCATTTGAGTGGGGCAATTTTTAATGCAAATTATCATTTGTGAACATAATGAGATTTGTTGCTTGGGGAACCTCTCCAACATAATAAAATCTCTGAGTGCTGCACTTAGTCCAAATGAGGATCTCATCAAAATTATTTCAAAACGATGTATGTAAGAACTAAATTTGTCAGGATCATTGTTAGTTTTCTGATGAATTTTAGGCATTGGATCAGTCAGCTTTCGTCTGCGTGTAGATGCTTGCAGCTGCTTTTAGCAAAATGTTAAAGGCATTGTGTCCATGTAAGTAGACAACTTCGAGGGGGGTATCTCGTAAACATGTGATCTTTCGCCTTTTTTTCATGTGAGCGTTGTTTCTTGCAAAGTCTTTTCTTGCAAAGTGTTGTTTGTTAGTCAAACAATTGCTTCAAAGACAGAAGATAGATTAATGAACATAAAGGCATGTTTTGACAAGTTCTTTTGAATTCATCAGCAGGGATTCAGTAATCCTGCTTTTTGAAATAGTGTTCTAGAATTTTCAAAGGTCATTGTTTTCTTCTTTTGTGTAATTGTTACCAGACCGAATAGGTTTCGTTTCCTTTCGACAACGAGGCTCTTATTTTCATGTGATCAGTTTAAAACAGCCTGCCCTTAACCAATCAAATTCTCAAACAGTTACATGCATGTCAGCATCGTGTCAGCAGTTTTAACTGTTCGTGCATGCAACTTATTGATATATGGACACAGTGCCTTTAAAAATACCAGGTCATGGGTACCAATGGTTTCTGCAGTTTCTCAGCCTTCTCAAATTTGTGTTGTATTTAGTGATTTTACCATTCCACAACACAGCGGAAATATGCGCATTACCATCTCAGACAAAATATTAGATAGTTACACAATTTTCATTATTTTGGTAACGCATTCTTATTTGAAACACCCAGCAACTTGTTATCAAAACTCAAGGGGTCCTTTCAAATCCAACGAACAACTGAACGAACGCTTTTCTGTGCACCTCTATAGCAAACGGCGGAGGGCCTAAAGCCAGTATGCCCATGGCCACCATTTTGACCCGCATGATTTACCCCGCGTTTTCTTAACCTGCATGACCTGCGTTTTACACAAGCCAAAAATTGTGCTGTATACTCCATGTTATGAAAAGATCTACTGTATCTAAAGTAACTGCTGAAAAATATTACAAAAGTTAAATGTACCGGGTGACCCAGAAAAAAGTGACCCAACGCAATCTGTTACAGAAAATTAACTAAGTGGCCGATTGAGATGCTTCAAACGTTGTTCTGTCGCTAAAAGACTAGCCTATGCCATGAGTATTTTTCGCAATTTTTTCGGCACGATAAATTTCCAAAATTAAGGATTTCGAGGAAAAGAGCATGCCTGAAATCCTCAAAAAGTCGTCAAAAACAGGGCATCGATTTACAGCCATTTCAAATCTTCAAAACAACGAGGAGCGTGTTTCATTTCAAACTGGGAATAGGTAACACAGTCGGAAGTCTTCAGAGCAAGTTTATAGTCCCTAGGTACTTGAAAATATTCTCAGGCAGAAAGAAACACGCTCCTCGTTGTTTCGAAGATCTGAAATGGCTTCAAATCGATCCCTTGTTTTTGACGACTTTTTGAGAATTTCAAGCCTGCCCTTTTCCTCAAAATCCTTAATTCGGAAACCTTCCCGTGCCCAAAAAAATTGCAAAAAATACTCATAATGTAGGCTGGTCTTTTAGCGACAAAACAACGTTTGAAATATTTCAATTTGCCACTTACTTTTTTCTCTATAACAGATTGTGTTGGGTCACTTTTTTCTGGGTCACCCGGTATATAATTACAGTATATAATGGTAAAACTTTTTGCAAGCTAATAGTTTTGGTGTGTATATTAAATGAAACAATTTGAATTAATTTCTGAAGTTTGCATATATATTTGAGTGGTTGTGAAACCTGGGAAATTTAGAGCATGTTGGCAGTGCTTTGCAAAGTGCTTATAACAGGCTTATTATCAGACAAGAGCAGCAAAAATTAGCATTACCTTCTTCTGCACAGATGACTTTTCAAGTAGATTCTTCAAAAATATTTTTTGTTAGGATCACAGCTGCACATATAAATCCAGTTGGATCTACCTCGGCTCCATTTGATAACAGCATGACTGCTTTTCGTTCGATTAGGAAGTGCTTATTTGCCTGTTTGTGAAAGAAGGTTTGAAAAGAATGACATGTAAAAATCCCTTGCAAATCGTGTACAGCATTTACCCTTTTATGATGTGGTTGATTGTGGTTATGATCCTTTATCAACATCTCAAACAGAGAATACACTAAAGCCTTGCCTTTTAGAAACTGCTTGATAAGAAACTCAGACCCTGAATTTTTGCAAAAACAATAGGAAAACAATGGATTGATGAAGGGAGAACAACAGGTCAAGGTCATAAGTGGGTGTCTTAAAGGTGGAACTGATATGCTGTATTGTGACTGCATACACAAGAATCCTCATCAAGAATTGTGACTGCGCTTTGTCTTCTTTTTTTTCTAAAGGTTAAATATTTTATGATGTATCTATTTGTTTGAACCAAAAATGGTTAATTCATACCTGAATTGTTTTTGCCTCTTCATCAAAATCTGGAACAACACATTTTGTGTATCTGTCATTCAGTGGTAGAATAGCTTGAAGTCGCTTCAGTTCAATAGCATAAATGGTTGCTCGCCTCTCTGTAGTTTCCTCTGCATTAGTAACCTTACAGCAAGAAAGACATCAGTTTTCTTTTTTCAGAAGAACTAGAATATATGCTTAGAAAAACTGGAAACAGTAATATTCACCTGCAGTTAATAACTCCTACTTGTACAATTTTATGATGCTGATGCCAGCTGATGACAAAATAATTTCTGGTTTAAAGTAATATCAGCCCATACGCTTAGACATACTACACACAGCTATAAAAACTGCAGTAGTTGAACCTGAACTTGGGGGCCTCCAAAACGTATTTTTCCAGAATGACATGCAAACATCACATTTCTTCATAGCAGCTAAATGTTAAGAATGAAACATGAATGGCTGTACCTACAGTACTCTATGTATTAAGAAGAAATATTTTACAGCCAAAGAATAATGATTTAAGTTGACAAAAACAATAGTCAGGGAGTGCTGCGTACTGGTTTTACTCACACAAATTTTTCTCAAAAGTTTACCATTTAAATTTCTATGAAGTTTACAATTGTGGTCAACAGCAACTTCAGAAGGCAATATATGGTACCCAAATATGAAATTCATGTGGAAGAAGATCTTTCTTTCACTGTTCGTATGCTGTTGTGGAGTATTCCTGCTTCTCATGACTTGTATACCTTCAATCAACGTTCTGTAAAAAATATCACAATATCTAACTTGGTGAAATCAACAACATCTTTGCAAATTTGTCCTGGTTTACCACATCAGTTTATTGGTGGTTGCATTGAACATGCTGTGCCCAAGTTGTTTTCAATCAATGACAGTACTGCAAAGAATCCTCTCCACCAAAGCAAATGGTATCGCCCTCCTTCTTGTCTTCTTTTGATTCCTGGATCTCCTGACAAATGTGCAGAATGCATGATTGTTGAATCAAGGGAGAACGTGAGTTTGAAAAGGAAAAGGGACAATTTGAATGTTCCAGCTAAATTAAAAGCTCCCATTTCTTTAACATCCCCAGAGCGTGTAAAACTTACCCTTCAAA
Organism: Aurelia coerulea; assembly: GCA_039566865.1. Classification (NCBI taxonomy): domain Eukaryota; kingdom Metazoa; phylum Cnidaria; class Scyphozoa; order Semaeostomeae; family Ulmaridae; genus Aurelia; species Aurelia coerulea. The sequence continues at coordinate 10,981,411 of CM076951.1, read as the reverse complement.
ATTATCGTCTTGAAAACAAGCAATTGAAAGATGAAATAATTATCATGCAAGAAGAAATTTCTCAGAGTTCTCTGAACGTTGACAGCAATCTTGGAGATGATTTCATTTCCATCATGTCTGGTGCTGATAAAAGCAAAATTCCTCCTTTCATGAAACTCTTCTGGGAAGAACAACAAAAGTATCTCTCTTCTTCCAAAACCAATGTAAGATATCATCCCATGATCATCCGATACTGTTTGGGTTTGGCCGCTAAATCTCCAGCCTTTTATGATGAGATTCGTTTTAATGAAAAAACAAACAGTGGGTTTGTGGTATTGCCTAGTCGCAGACGTCTCCGTGACTATAAAAATTATATCCGCCCAAAGCAAGGTTTCAACAAAGATGTCATCCAAGAGTTATGCTCTATCGTGGCTCAGTTCCAGGATATTGAAAAATATGGTATCTTGCTTTTGGATGAGATGAAAATCAAAGAAGATCTTGTTTGGGACAAGCATACTGGGAACCTTATTGGTTTTGTTGATTTGGGTGATCCAGAGCTTAACTTTGCCACATTGAAGAAGTCAAGTGAATTGGCATCACATGTCTTGGTTTTCCTGTTGAGAAGTATTGTCAATCCTCTCAAATTGTCTTTAGCAAATTTTGCTACAACTAATGTAAAATCTACTCAACTTTTTCCATTATTTTGGAAAGCAGTTGGAATCTTGGAGGACAAATGTGGTATCAAAGTTGTTGGTGTTATACCAGTGATGGAGCATCTGCCAACCGAAGCATGTATCGTATGCATTTGAACATGACCCGTGTGGAGGATATCAATGATGTAGATGTTGTCTACCGCACGCGCAATGGTCGAGACTCTCTGTGGAGTGAAATACCCTCTGGCCATAAGGTCACAGAAAGTGATCAGTTTAGTCCTGTTTTTTGCGGCGGTATATTATCCTTACTGTGGTGGGGTATTATCCTTACTGTGGTGGATACGCCATACCGGGGCGGTATATTATCCTTACTGTGGTGGGGTATTATCCTTGTTTTCTTGGTACAGGGTGACAGAGTACTTGAACCAATACCTTTAGCAATTTTGCTAATCATAACCAACACAAAGACACTCAACTGAACTAATAGCTCATTTTGCTGTTTCCCCAATGCAGTGGTCTTGTGCAACTTACTGCTCTTTCGTTAGTTGACATATTTGTCCCTCAAATATTATTTAAAGTTAAAATTAGGGTTTCAAGCTAACTTCTACTTTTAAGAGATATCCTGGATTTCCTTAGCCTACGCGTAGACCCATTGTCCCAAAGGAGGAAAGGGTCTACGAAACAAAGAGCAAAAGCTTGCTACTGAGGTTTCCAGATTTCTAGAAACTTAATTTATGCAGCCTTTCTTTCAATCATAGAGATATTTCTATTTCTATGGTTTCAACGCGCTTCACAAATCATTTGAAAAGGGGATTAGAATAATTAATTGGGCGGCCGTAGCAAGCATTTGCTCTTTGTTTCGTAGACCCTTTCCTCCTTTGGGATAATGGGTCTACGCGTAGGCTAGGATTTCCTTTACTTTTGATAGAGTTTTCTTGGTACAGGGTGACAGAGTACTTGAACCAATACCTTTAGCAATTTTGCTAATCATAACCAACACAAAGACACTCAGCTGAACTAATAGCTCATTTTGCTGTTTCCCCAATGCAGTGGTCTTGTGCAACTTACTGCTCTTTTGTTAGTTGACATATTAGTCCCTCAAATATTATTTAAAGTTAGAATTTGGGCTCCAAGCTAACTTCTACTTTTAACCCTTTCCTTGCGAAGAGCCGCTTTAGAGGCTTAACCTCGTTTTCCCGTAGACGCGAAAGGCCGCTTTAGCGGCTTTGTCAATGAATTGATATTACGTAATTTGAAACTTGATTTCCTCATGCAGTTCGTTGCCATAGATACCTTTCATTGGTATAATCCTGTAGACAAAAGGTTAAACCACATGCAGCTGTGCTCTGTATTGTGTGTTTCTATGTGAATATTTGAGATAATGATCGTTGAAGTCTATTTTGTGTTAGGCCCACGTTGTTTGCGAAATCGAAGGATGGCGGCCTATAACTCCGGAGATTTCTCGGATGATAGCAGCTTTGAAAACGATGATGTTGTTCCCACTGGCATCGTAGATTTCACGAATGAATTTATCGAAGATTTTTTTAATGTCTTTGATGATTCGGAGGATGATGAAGAAGAGTTCGCGGGATTTAGGTTTGAAATGCCAGAGGTGACATGGGCAGTCGGGGGAAGAGTGCGACCACAATCAGCTGATCCCGAAGCTATACAAGATAGGCCAAAACCTGCACAAGGTATTAATCTTCCTTTGGATGCAAAGCCAATCGATTACTTTCAACTGTTTTTTCCTGATGAGCTGCTGCTAAAAATTGTGGACTGGACTATCCAAAATGCAGCAAAAAAGCTGAACAAGCCCGAAGGAGAAGAAAGATGGACTGTCACGTTGGAAGAGATCAAAGCGTATTTGGGGCTTATCCTCATTGCGAAACTTTTGCAAATCGCAAAGCAAATAATAAAGCAAATCGTTTCAATATTTATTTAGGGTTAACCACCTCCCCCAGGAGGTACTAGCAATGACAATAGCATCTACGATAATGAAGTTTATTTGGCGAGCAATCATATACATTGTTTACTTACCCATCAAAGCTGGTAGTTCCTCTGGCGGCCGCAAGGGCAGAGGAACCCCTTCATTTGCTTCTCCTTGAATTTTAGAAACATATATTAAGGAAGGCACGATATAATATATGTTAAAGCAATATATGATAATGCATAATAATAATAAAATTTATAATAACTAATAACGAATGTGAGTCAGGTGCACCTTTTCAGGCTAATGATATGGCGCTATGATTTTCTTGAATAGTCTTGTGTTCAAAAAGGACTTTGCTTCGGTTCGGCAACTTTATTACCCAAATAACTGTAATTGTCTAACGTCACAGAGAGATTTAAAGACATTGCACAGAAATATGATGGTATATCAAGTTTTCACAATGATTTAAGTGCGAAGTTTGTTTCACTTGTTTTAACATCTTACAGAGTAATATAGAATTCCTTCCAGCCCCCTAGCAAAACTAATTCACTCTACAATTGGAAATTGGAAGAAAGCATTATTGCAATTGTTTGCAGGATATACCAACATCTAAATGTAACACATCTAAGCCACTACTTAACCTACAAGTCCCGCATGGACGTTTCTTTTACAAGGAGAGTGTACTATCTTTTCAAGGGGGAAACAAGACAAGTTTGTAAGTAGCCTTTAAAAGTACAATAAGACATAGTTGTCTCCTTCGAAAACTTGGTAATTTGCGTTTTTTTCAATCAATGACTCTAAACCGGAGGTACATGATCTCTACAATCTCTACAACTACAAACTAAATCATGCATTACAAGTGGGAAAGTGGTAAGAGGACAAGTTATTAAAGAAGTACTCACGATTTCCATAGCTATATGATAACGGTGATTGGTGATGCGACTATAAACTTTCGTGTAAATTACTTGCCACAAAATATATTCTTTATAGGATGCTGGGAAGTCCCCCCACTCTTTATGAGACAGATCTGTCAAGCGTGCGTCAATGTTTGGGTTTCCCCATTGCACCAATAAATTCACATCATCAGTCTCCTGTCACTGGCAGAGAGGATGTCCGTTAAACAAACCGCTTAAAAGTCTTAAAATATTGAAAGGGGGCAGTAATGGACATGTGTTATTAAAATGATTTTGTCTGGTGAAGACCCATTACATCACCCGCTGTTCAAACTAATAATTTGCAGTAATCTGACAGTTCATTCAATTATGCGATGAATGAACTCGCATGACATGACTGCACGATATTTTCATGGAAAGTTGTAAATGAAAGTAAGACATTGTTCATCGTAATTCTTCGGAATAATCCAACAAAAATCGATATGGGGCGTTTTATTTACTTTAACTGAGTCAACCAATGACCAAATTAATGAGTACCGATGACAATATTTTTGTGACTATCAAAAGACGTTCCATTGATTGAAAAGAATCAACATTGTTAAAGCTGGCAAGACCAAAGTTAAAATATAATCTATCATATTTGAAAACTTTGACACCTGTACCCTGTGTCATCCTGTGGCGGAAGAAACAATGGGTTTTTGGGCATTTATTTGGACTATTTACAGCAGCTTCTCGATATAGCTATCTCTATTCCCTTCAACCACAACGAAGCACTTTTAAGAAATATCCTGTACTATGCAGATACTAATAGACCAGAGGCCAGAGGGGAAGCATTATCACACAAGGAGGTAATTTACCAGACTAACTTTATTTAACTATATTTTTGCGAAGATTACGGATCCAGATGTTGCTTGGACGTTTAGGGGGGGCATTTTCAAGATATAGGGGGTTAAAAGCGAAATTGCATGAAATGACCTAATTTGACTACATTATGATATCGAACATTAAAACAACTTCAGTTTTGTTAATACCTGGTGATGTAGTCAACTTTCTGGTAAGGCCTGAGTTACACCATACCGGATTGCTTTTCGCATCGGATTGGTTTCAACCCATCTGCGTCAAAATCGCACCGTGTTCATTGCAGTTACACGACACCGAATTGCCATGAACCCATTTTTGATTGCAGTTACACGACATCAAATCACCCTGCACTGCAAAGTCTAAATCTATTGTCTTTAAACACTGCGGAGCCCAAATGGAGTGGGGTGACATCGGATTGGTGCAGTTACACAAGCAAACAGAGTGGGGTTACACCGGCTTGTATTCTTCATTTTTGCACATTGTAATGCAAAATTTTGAAACTTTCCTACACCATCAAATCAAACAAAGGCATCACCTCTGAACTTCCAACTAATGTTGTATTTGTATCAACTTTATCTCTCATCAGGCCCGTCATCATCAGCTGCATCGCAGTCTTCTGTTTCTGAATTAAAGGATGATGGATCAGATGGTGACTGAATATCCATCAGCTCCTCCTGATCCGTTGATGGTACTCCCAGATGGCTGTCCATCTGCATATTTGGCAGCAATGGCGAATTTTTTTTTTAAACCAGCAGCAGCAAGTAGACCTAGGCCTGCAGACCGGTACTCTGTTTCATTGTTGGAGCATTTTAGCGCCTTTTTCTTTGCTTCATTGCAATGAATGAGGTCTTTTTTCTTTTTCCGTCATCTCTCAACCTTCTTGAATGCGATTTTGTCTGTTAAACTAAATGTCGCTGATGAATATGAACATTCAGGCATCGCATCATTGTCTGCCATGTCAGGATCCGCCATGTTGTATGTTGCAGGACCATTAGATGGATTGGTTGTTGATGTTGTTGCAACAAGATAAATTCAACCGCAGTTGAAGAACAGAAGTGGTACCCGAATATACATGGTCAAAGGGGTTACGCTCCTTCATGGGTGCAGACTGGTTTCCTCCACCTTCTTTTCCAGAGAAAATTGATATTTGCTGTTCTCAAATTTCCAATTCTTCTCCAAATGCATTCAACATATCCATCATTCCCCATTCCTCATGATTTCTTGTTCCACGTATCATGTTCAGTCGCACAGCCTCTGGTATTTTCTTCATGAATGCAGATACCACAATACTTGAATACGAAATGTCTTCTATACCAAGAGCTTCTAATCCTCGATAATGTGTTTCAATCTTTGTCATACAATTCTCGCATTTGTGTCACATTTCACACAAAGGGGGGGGGGGGGAGACCTTATTTTTTGTCAATAGCTCAAAAATTTAGCAACTGATTGTAGGTACAGTGGCACTTTAGTTTCCGTGTTCAGTTCATTCCATAATTTTGCTCTTCGATAGGAAAATGCTTCTGAAATGCTTTTGAAAATGAAATGCAGAGAGAGGGAGAGAGCTTTTTTGCAGATTACTTAATTCTATCGAGGGGCAGCTTAGTTCATCCAGGTTGAACACATTTTACTTACCACAGAGCTACATCGCTAATTGATGGTTTTTGCTCCCCGGCAGGAGAGGCAGTGCATAGGTCCTCAAATGTTACCGGGTGGGCATAGCAAAATTTATTACGAACTCTCGTACAGCAGATTACAATTAGTCGATTTCTAAATCGCAAATTTCTACAAACAAGATATCTCTTTGTCCATTCATGCCAATTCTTTGGAAAACTTGATCAATTTTTTTATCACTTTTGATGTTTTTCGAAAACTAAAAGTTTAAGAAAACCGCTTCTAGTCCTAAAGCTGAAAATGAAAAAATTTGCAAAAAATTCCAGTATCTAATGCAGGCTTTCTGCTAACGATTAAGTCGTAAATCTTCAAAATTGGTCCAGTGTACTATTTATTGTGGCCTACCAAACGTGCATAGTTTATTTTGGCGCACCCGGTAGCTTTGGTTAATGGACCAACATTCACTCCAGCAGCATGCTTTAAAACTTGTCTAATAACTCCCTCGACATTCCTCGTACTAACACCCATACACAATAAATCTTCATAAAGCATCCTTACTTCATCAACATATTTGCCATCTTTAAATAAACAAACTCCCTCTCCTTGCATAAAAATATCTAACGTCCTTTCAATCTCCTCTTTCTCATTTTCCAATTCATAAATCCTAGCATTTAATTATTTAATTTTTGAACAATTGATCCCAGTGGATTCATTATGAGTTTTAGCAACTTCTTTGTCGCTTGAATCTTTGTAATACCGTTTCAATCTCTGTTCACACAACTTATCTCTTAATGCATTATCAAGATTCTTATGAAGCAAATCAATTCTTTTTTTTTCACAAAAAAGGCTGTAAAACTGATGAAAAAAATTACAGAGATATAGCTCTGACCTCATGTCTTGGAAAATTCTTTAACTTGATCATCAGTGAGAGATTAACAGATTTTGCTTCATCAAAAAACATCTTTAAACCAGAACAAATTGGTTTCATAAGAGGAAATAGAACATCAGACAATCTTTTAATATTACATTCATTATTCAATCAGTACTGCAACGTCAAAGGAAAGAAATTATACACTGCATTCATCGATTTCGAAAAAGCGTATGACAAAATATCAAGAGAAAGTTTACTGAAAAAGTTATATAGTTTTTGTATAAGAGGAAAACTATTTAATGTGATTGAATCTATGTACAAAAAATGACCAATCCTGTGTTCAAATTGGAAATAAAAGAACAGACTTTTTCCCAGTTAACAGTGGAGTTAAGCAAGGTTGCATATTAAGCCCTACCTTATTCAACATTTTTTTATCGGACTTACCACAAGTCTTCCAACAAAAATGTAAGCACTCCTGCACAGTATGAAAATATAAACATGGGATCCTTATTCTGGGCTGACGATATTGTCATTCTTTCAGAAACAAAAGACGGATTGCAAATATATTTAGATGGTCTGAACACGTTTTGCACAGAAAATAAATTGAAAGTCAATATTAATAAAACAAAGTGTATGATTTTTAACAACAAATAAATTTTTCTTTGATGATAAAGAAATATAAGTTGTTAGACGTTTTAGTTATTTGGGTTTCTTGCTTTCCCCATCTTTCAGCATAAAAGAACTACTCAATGACCTTTACAAACGAGCTTCATTCTTGGAGTTCTAAAAACACAAATCCTATTGAGAAACTGAATATTAGATTGTGCAAAAATATATTGGGAGTAAAGAGGAATACCTCCAACATAGGATGTTGATGTGAACTAGGTAGACACACTCTTAATGCAATAGGATTCAAATCAACAATCAAAAATTGGTTATGCATAGCTGGTGGAAACAGAAATAGGATCATAAGTAAGTTATATAGGAAAAGCTTCGAAAATATTCCTTCATGGGCGACTAACATAAAAATTATTCTTTTTAAAAACGGGATGGGAGATTTATGGGAAACATATCACGATACTGAAAGTGACACTATCAACAATAGTTTAGTTAGTAAAATCCATCAACGAATCATGGATTGCGAGCAACAAAGTACATTCACAGAACTGCATAAACAACCTAAGATGCGCACTTATCGCCAATTCAAAAACGACTTTATCATGGAACCGTACTTATCTGAAGTAAACTCATTGCCTTTGCGAGTGATGATAAGTAAATTTCGACTTTCTGATCATCGCTTGCAGATAGAAAGTGGAAGATATCATAGGCCTAGAAAAAAACCGGAAGACAGAAAGTGCCAAACATGTGGTATTCTTGAAGACGAAAAACACTGCCTTTTAAGTTGTCGCATCAACGAAAAAACGAGGGAAACAACGTTCAATACCATTTCAAAGTTTAAACCTACTTTCAGTCACATGGATGCTTCGTCAAAATTCTTATATTTAATGACAGCACGTGATCCAAACCTATCAGATGTTATATATGAATATATCAATACATGTTTAACATCATCCTATGGACAGAATGATAGTGCTAGCAATCCATGACCCATAGTATTGTCAACATTTTAAATCTCTTTAGTTCTATTTTAGTTATCTTTAGTTCGCAATGTTATGTTCGTTTTACAGTCTTAAATTAGCTGGTAAAATATACTATTTCTTCAAATGTATTAGGCTATTTTGAGTTAATGAAAATCTGAAATCTGAAATCCTTGAAGTGTCGTGCCCCTCCAAGTTTGAGGTGCTTACTACGTCCTTGATATTTTTTATTGTGTATGGTTATCAAGGCTAAATAATTATATACATACATACATTTGTGTTCATAACATTTTATCTTCCAAAATGATAAATCATGTGACAATGGATCAATGCACACATGAATGAGCTGTGGGGTAATTACTTTATTTAAAATTCTGCATGATTTGAACTGTGAACAGAATCTCTCCCATATGAGGGAAAAAGCTAGCAGTCAGGAAGTCTCTAAACATAAGTATCAGTACTACGGTTTTTAAATATGAATATAATTTGTCCACATTCATTCCATATTAATATGCCACTGCCACAAGGACCCATAAAGTTCAGTTCTCATATTTATTGCTTGAAATGATCACTACAGCTCTGTGGAATGTTTTTTCCCCGAGCATCTGCATCTCTGGCAAGATAAAATGTAAACAATTAAACAGAAAGGAAACAATTCAAGTATGCCTTCACCACTGGTGAAATCTTATTTGCAACAAGTCTTGTGAAACAACGTTTTTTCGGGAGTCCTTGTATGGTGCCTGTTGCTAGAACTTCGTCTCCAAACAGATCCAGCAATATTTTATTCCTGGCAGGTGAAGATCCTTCTTCATGGGGCTCCGAGCTTTCAGTTGGTGTTGATTCGAAATTAGTACCATATTGTTGAAAAAGGTTCTTTTGAGCATTTTGTTCAGTTTTGAGCTGCCTTTCTATATTCTATGCTTTGCAGCTTGCAGACTTGACACTTTTTGGTGACAGATTCTGCACATGTACAAGTAGTCCAAGGACATTTTCTTTCCCCATCTTACAATATTATCAATTTTAAAGCCGTAAATATCACTAAGTGCAGTTAAAATGACATCATAACTATTAAACCTTCGCTTCTCTCGAGAATCTAGCACCACTGAACAACAATTCACGCACGTTCCTGAACTAATCTCGTCCATTTTGCCATTCCTTGTGCACTGTTTAAACCTTTCACCATATCAATTTATTTCAACTTACTTAGGCTCAAGTAGTCTACATTGTAAAAATACTTGTTGCAGCAACGTTTTACTCACATGTTTAAAAAATGACATACCTCATGGAGATTTTCGAACCAGTCTGTCAATTTATTTCACATATATAGGAAATATAGGTTATCATGGGAAATACAGACATAGGTGCCTTTACTCCAACCATGCGTCTTCTGCGTTTTTTGCAACTCTCTACTTTTCTAACTATCATGGTAGATACTTCATGTAATTCCCAATGTTCTGAAAATCCTAAGTTGACCCCCCATTTCACAATCAGACTTTGATTACGAGGTATTCGGTTTGAAAAGAATTCAGAATGAGGCATTCAATTTGAATATTATTTAGTCCCTCCCTCCCCGTAATCTGATTGGAAGTGAGTCCTTATACGAGAGAAAATAAAATATCAGATTAAAAATGTTGAAGAATACAAGGAATCACTTTGTAAGTCTAATCCATTTGCATCAATACCAATTTTCGCTTCAGGTCATCTAAAACCCACTCTGTATCCTCATGGTTAGAATATGCTAGCAAAGAAGACCATGTGGAGATGTTGAGAGGGATTACCTCTGCTGGAGTAGGCAAGTCATCATTTACAAAATCAGCTGCACCTGAGTCAAGTAGTCATTTTCTGTAGGGCTTCTTAGCTGGAAGAGGGGAGGGGGATTTGATGTTTTTGCAGTGATTGTACTCCCTTTTGGCAATTCATCTTCTTATGGGCCCCTGGCAGGTAGAGCAGTGCTGTGCATACTTACAGCAAGGGAAGGAGGGAGATGAATATTTGCTTGCCTGGGTTGGATCAAGCTTGGCAATCTGTGACAAAGTTGTGGTGAACCATAAATTTGATAGGATCTCCTCCTAGTCAACATTTGGGCATTCTGCGGCATGCTTGCGGAAGGCGCCATCATACTCCTGCCACCCTGAGCCCCCAAAATCACGAGATGCTGATGAGGTGAGGAGAAAATATCCCACCAACATTGGCATTCTTTCTGTTTCTTTCTTTGCAACGACACCAGCAAATGTGATCAGAATATTGTTGAACAGTCTGCAAGAAAAAGATCACTGAAATAATGTATAGTGGGGAGTACCTTGTAAATTTATCACAACACATTGCTGACTGCTTGGAGTGAAGAACAGATCGTCAATCCTTCCACAAATGCTACATTCTGGTGGCTTTAAATCAACAATTTTTTCTGAGATGGAAATATGTACATTACTGATCCTACTGATCTTTCCAGCAGGGCATCAAACATTAAACATCTTCTGGCTTAATAAGGTTTTTAATGATCTGCATATTCAGTTGCAATATTTCATTTTATAATTCTGTAACTTGATATAATGCATTCAAGACAATGGTTACAAAATTCTTCAAATTCTATTCAATTTGGTATGCAAATCTTTGATGCAATTTGTATCATAACCTCTAACATGTGCCAGTGACAAATATACTGTACTGCATCTTTATCAAATGAATCAAACATGCTCACCTCCATTGAACAAAGGTTTCAAATATTTATCCAAAAATCAACTATCCACTTTGTGATTCAATTATGTTGCTGTTGCTATAGGAAGAATTGATTATGTATCCCAACCCATTTCAAATGGGACCAAAACAGCTTTTTTACGACATTAGCTTGAAAGGAAAAATCAGCTGTATATGAGACGTACTTATATCAATCAGCTGGCCACCTGCATTAACTGACTGGAAGGGCGACAAGAATTGGTAGAGATTTTCCTGCCAGAACTGACGATCATGAAATGGTTTTTTCCTGTGCAGCTCCTTGTCACAATCTCCAGAAATTGGACTGGATGTTCTGCAGTGGATACAATTTATAAATGCTTGCTGCATGTGGCAATTGCTACATTCAACATCATCTAAATAAAACTTCCCAAGCATTGCCTCGGTTAGCGATTGTCTGCTTCCTTCCCATTTCGCATGTGCAATGTCCTGACGATTGGTCCACACAGTCTTTTTTTCTCCATAATGCCCATCTCGTTTCTGCACTCAGCAATCATATCTTCCAATTCTGGAAAAGATCATGATGATGAAATAATAAACATTTACTCTATGAACACCCCTGTCAAGACTCAGCAACATTCTGCCAATAAGCAACAAAGATTAAAATCTTTACCAATCTACAGTTACATAAACTATAAGCTTTTGGTCAGCTACTCTAAGTGTTAACTACTCTCAATCATAAGCTTATTGATTTCAAAAACATAATGTATAATGCAAAAAAATATAATTTTCAGAGGTGGAAGAGAAATAACAAAATAACAACAATATATATAAAGGGTGTTGGTTTGATTGAAATTCCTTAAAAGATGGATATATGAAGCTCAATAAACTCAAGAGGAAACGAACCAATCTCATGATTTCATAAACTGTTATAACTTCCTTCAAACCAAAATTTGCATAAAAGGTAAAGTTTATTTACAGCAGAACTATCTCATTTTAGCACCTATCAGGTGTACATTGTGTATACATTGTGTATTGTGTCCATCTATTTGCTCCAGTGAAATTAGGATATTCATATTTATATGACAAGTTTCTATGAGTAAGTAAGAAAGTAATTTCTTATCACCTTTTTCCGTTTGAAAAAGTCTCTGTTGGGCAGAAAACAGCTTCGTCATAGTTTTGCATGGACTCATTGTTGATATCTGCTTGCAAAAATATGGAAAAACAGTGATTTTGAGTTTACAAAGTACTGAGAAAAAATATGGCAAAACTGCTAAAGATGTTTCTGATTCAGATCTAACTTTCTTGTTCAGTTCTACCTTCAAAATATCCCCCATATTTGATACAGAATTAACTCCAAAATAAATAATATAAAATTATGCAACTCTTCACAGAATTGAATTTGGTTGCAATTCAAGCAATTTTATCAATTTGAAACAGAGATATCCAAATATAAAGTATGAATTGTTTTAGAAATAGCCAAATGAAAAGGTCAAACAGTCATTTATCCTCTGAGTTGTTAATGTGCAAAATCAATGTTACTTTTAAAGATGGAAAGTTCTTTGCGTATAGCACAATTAAGAAGCTATGCTTGAATTAAAAATGTTAACTGCCATATCATCACAAAAATCTCATGAAATCTATGGCAAAAAGTCCTACTTACAATTATCAGCTAAGTCATTTTCAGAATCCTGAGTGTCATTCTTTGATAACTTTGTTCTTTTGCGTGGATTGTGATGCTTTCGTTCTCCAGTCACTGGGTCATATGATGAGATATTGGTGTGACACTGCAATGGTCTTCTGGGTCCCTTCTTTGGCTATATGATCTTTTGAATGTCATTCACTATTTCATTGTATAGTCGTTTCTTTCTGTGACGTGACGAGGACCCTTTAAAATCAGTTACATCAATTGTATCATACTCTGATCCAAACATAAAATACTACAATTGCATAGCACAATAGCCTTTATTTTTCGTTAAAGTAGTGTATATAATGACATATACTAATAACAACATCTATAAATGCTGAGGACCATGTATAGACATATTACTATGGAGACTAAAGGCAAAAATAATATATTGTGCAGATTCTCATGGTCAGAATATACCGACTGTCTTTTCTTTTATTTACCTCCAATGGTATGCTGTGTTGTTCAAGTACACGGTCAAAAATTTCTCTAGCCCCTGCGTCCTAGTACACTTATTTTTTTTCTATTCATATTCATATACATCAATACGTTCTACCATACTATCTAATTACTATACAACAATACGGGTATGATACCATGAGGATTAAAAGACAATGACTACCCCATGGCCAATACATAAAGATGCACAATGTTAAACAAAAATACAAAGGAAAATGACTAAGCTAAAATAAATACTGGCTACGAATATACAATGAAACTGAAAACAAAGTAGGTGCTTATCTATGGGACTTTGCAGCCATGGAACATTTAAAAGCGTTCTGTAGCATGAATGAATTTGAGGTTTGCCTCAAGTAGCTTTTTATTGTTGTCGATGGTTTACCTTTTATCTCCATACAGAATGAATTTGAGTAAAACTGCATTTGAAAGAGAGGAAAAACCATGAGGTAGCAATATTGCATTTACGCTATTGAGAAGATCAGATCTAGGCCCATTATAAGAATGACAAAGCAGCAGGAAATGTTCCGTGTCCTCTACCCCATCATTTGCGAGACACAAGGGGTTCACTGTATCTCTGAAGTTATGCCTAAATTTATGAAAATTCAGTTTGCTGAGTCCTACCCGTAGCTGAGTGAGAATAGCTAGAACTTTTGGATCATGAATCAGGAGGAGGTCGAATAAGTTTCGACAATTTTGCTTTAAAAACACACAGTGAGGGTGATAATCTAATATCGGGATCAAGCGTGTTCCATTCAGATAAACAGTCAGGATAAAAGCTATTCTTGAATCTCGCCGTTCTTGCCTTTATCTGCCCTATTATATCTGCTTTACGAAAACAATACATAGCTTGTTGTAATTTTGGAATGATGTATCTTGTATAGTCTGGGGTAATACCGTTGACAATCTTGTAAAAAAGGACAAGGCGTCTGCTCCAACGTCTTAGGCTTAAGGATTCCCAACCAAGTTCCTCATAGAGCTTTTCACGAGATGTTCCTTTCCATGCACCAGTCACTGCAAGTGTAGCAGAATATTGAACTGATTCAAGTTTTTCCATATGATTATTCAGTGAGGTATCTTGACTGAATTCGCATTTTTTGGGTGGGATGTGGTAAATGACATCACCATAATCTAAATGTGGCCGCACATACAGTTTATACAATTCAATTAAAGTGTGATGGGGCAAATACTTTGACAGAAATTTTATCATTCCTATTCCGCGTCTGCATTTTTGTATCGCTGACTGAATGTGAATGGCAAATGACAATTTAGAATCAAGTATAATGCTAAGATGTTTATGTTCATTCATTCTAATGACTGGGATATCATTGAAGAGTACTGGTGGATGATCGGCAGAAACTTTCTTTCTTGAAAAAGTCACTTCAAGTGCTTGTTTGTTGGATCAGGATTAAATAACATGCGCCAATTATGTGCCCAACTTTTGATGAGGTCAATCAGTACACTACTCGAGGCCATAAATGCAACTGTAGTTGAACTCAGACGGGGGGGGGCCTTTGAAATCTAAAAAAACACTCACGTAGAGTGACTGCATAACAGCTGCTCACTTGCGCCTCTCACAGGCCACTCCATTAAAGGCATTGAGTCCATATAAATAGATGAGCGTTAACGCTATCCTGAATTTTGCTGACAAACTGCTGATGGCCCTTTGTTTTCGCACAATAGTGCAAAAGTCATTAGTAGTGGAGTCCTTGCATTGTCCTCAGGAATTTCTTTTGTTTAATTTCAACAGCACTGAAATCACAACTTTTGTTTTGTGATTGAAAAGAAGTTGATTTGAAAAAGAAGATTTTAGGCCATATTTAGGACATTTTTATTCTCCTTTCCCATGTGTGAATCAGTCAAGACACAATTATTATTATAAACATCGCTTTAGCCCAGCCCATCACATGTATGTTGTCATTGTTTGATGAGCCAATCAGCCAACAGTTCTCTAGCAATACAATCATATGCAATTTATGCAATTTAAGTACATGATGGACCAAAATATGATAAAGATATGGCTATTATGCATAAGTTAAAAGGTTAATTTTGAGATAAATTACATGGCGAATACAAAAAAGTGCTTTGCACCTACACTTCCCTTGACTAGATGAATTCAATTCAACTTCTGTTTTCCTCTTGTCTTGCTTTGCTCTTGCTTGGTGTTCGCTACTACCAACTAATAATAATAATAATAACTAAGTAAGAAAGAAAGTACGTTGACCAGTTCATAAAAAAGACAGAAGTATAAAATAAAAACTAAGCCCTGAAGTCTTTTTCGACTACTTTTAAGTGTTTTGATCAGCAGCAGTGGTGGCAGCAGCAGCAGCAGCAGCAGCAGCAGCAGCAGCAGCAGCAGCAGCAGCAGCAGCAGCAGCAGCAGCAGCAGCAGCAGCAGCAGCGAGGCCTCCCCCATTATTTAACTTGATAGGCCTAAATAAATATAATTAAAAAATAGATTTTGAGAGCAAATCCTTTATTCATTCTGTTCTAAAATACAATTTCCGACATATAGTGGTATAAATAAGTAAAGATACAAGATGCTGAGGAACCAGGCCTCAAAAAGACGACGTTTGTAGATGGTGGTGGTGTAGCGCTTTCCTCACTACTAGCGTTGGGGAAGCTGTCCGCCATTTTTTAATATTTGGTGAGGTTAGCACTCTGTGCTTATTGTATACGAGGCAGGCTATTAGCTGCACACACTGAACACAAATATACCCGTATCCAGTCATATACGGGAAAGAAAGACATATGACCAACAGTTGTCATATTTCATTAGGAGACTGTGTTGGGATTCCTCGAGCCTGTTCGTATCCCCAACAAATCTGATATCATAAGGCTGTAAAGGCCTATCTGAAAGCAAAAGATTTCTTACCAGTTTGATCATACGCAACTGAGAATGTTGAATCCAGCAGAGAACAATTAGAATGGCGAGATTCATTCATTTTCTCAGGAAAAGTGCAATTAATAATAAAAACAAGGGTTAAAGAAAATAATAGAAAGAATTTACAGCAAGAGAAACAGTGTGATGCAAAAGTACGGTCAGGGGTCTGCGGCATGGTCCAATGGTCCAGAGGGGCCGGTAGATAGAACATGCCCAACAGATTAGTATACAGAATGAGTTGAAAGCTTTTGCAAAAAAGTTTACTTTTAGATTAATGCTCATTGTGGAATCTTAAAAGAAATTCATAATTTGTGAATGCTCAGGAGAGTCTTAAAAGACACTCATTGCATGGTTGCGTGAAGTTACTGGTAACAGTCAGTAACTTTTCATCAATAGATGCAAATAATACTTTCATAAGCACACTAAGGATGTCTATTGCGACTTGGCTATGGCATTTATAATAGATGCTGTTCATTTGTTTGCCAATGGAAACATTTCTGAAAGTTATTTCAAGCCTGATCTTTTGCAAGCGCGCTTCATAGCATGGTAATCTGTTGACCAAGGTTTCTCCCTTTCGCTGTTGAAAAGTAAGCAGTAACATAAACTTTGATTTCAGGAAATCTAGCCTAGCTTTTTCAATCAGACTTGGCAAAGTTGTAGATCAACTACCCAGCTAAAGATGGGGTGAAAAAAATCGAACATTTCTCTAGTATCGGGTGACCCAGAAAAAAGTGACCCAACGCAATCTGTTATAGAAAAAAAAGTAAGTGGGCTATTGAAATATTTCAAGCGTTGTTCTGTCTCTAAAAAACTAGCCTACATCATGAGTATTTTTTGCAATTTTTTGTGCACGGTAAAATTCCCAAATTAAGGATTTAGAGGAAAATGTCAGGATTGAAATCCTCAAAAAGTCGTTAAAAAGAGGGGATCGATTTGAAGCCATTTCAGGTCTTCAAAACAACAAGGAGCGTGTTTTATTTTGCCTGAGAATATCTTTAAATACCTAGGGACTATAAACTTGCTCTGAAGACTTCCTACTGGATTGTCTATTCCCAGGTTGAAACGAAACACGCTCCTCGTTGTTTTGAAGATCTGAAATGGCTGTATATCAATCTCCTGTTTTTGACGACTTTTGGAGGATTTCAGGCATGCCCTTTTCCTGGAAATCCTTAATTTTGGAAATTTACCGTGCCGAAAAAAATAGCAAAAAATAGTTATAGCATAGGCTAGTCTTTTAGCGACACAACAACATTTGAAATATTTCAATCGGTCACTTACTTAATTTTCTGTAACAGATTGCGTTGGGTCACTCTTTTCTGGGTCACCCGGTAGTTTTGGAGATAAATCCACTTTTCTGAAATCAACAAAAATGTTTGAACCAGGGTTTGTGAAACCAACGTTGATGGTAAGATAGTCCTAAGTATTGTAAATCCCACCCTAAAGGTGAAAGTATTTGGGACAGTCAATATACAACTGATTCATCAGCAGACACAAGCAAGTATCCAGAAAAAATGAGCGGAAAAAGCTGCATGGAGGGAAGGGAAAGCAAAGGCAGACAAACTTGCAAAGTTAGTTGGCATATTACGATCAAATGAAAATGCTCAGCAATCAGATTGGTTTTATAAGCCATTTTCATACAACAAGAATAAATTTGGTCCAAGGATTTGCCAGTCATGAGGCAGTGGCTGAGTCAATGTTTGAAGGTACTTATTTTTAAATTTATAACAAATTTTACAGTATGCAAATGAGTAACAAATTTGCTGAATTTTCAGGCCACAAAAGCTATAAAAACCATAACCAACTATTTGTTTACACAAAAGTAGCAAAACACTCCTCAAATTAGCAATGTTGTTTGAATGGGAGACCTTACTGTGTTCATTTGTTTTTACTCAGCTGATTCGTATGATATGATATGCCAAATGCAAAATAAGTATATGCATGTTTTGATTTTCTATGCGTAAAAATTTCATCATGTGCTACTCAAATGAATTGTGACCATGGAGTACCTTGCACATTCTTTCAAATTTAAGGGCTGTGAAGGCTGGCTATCTGTAAAAGGGGGAACGGGGAATCTTGGAGTCATTGGGGAATTGGGGGATCTGTAAAAGGGGGTTGCCATGCTTTGTTTGTTTCCTTTGACCACTGCAAGTGACTGCCCAATTTCAGACTTGATTCCATAATCGTCAATTCTGTTCCATAACCAACGGCAAAGAGAGGGGGCAAGATGAAGGATGGTTGGCATCATACGCTCGAATGTGACCATTTAGATCCCCATCAAGCTTTTCAGGAGTAGATTGAGTATCGAGAAGGAACAACATGTTCCCTATCTTCCCTATGGTAACTGTATGCAGCTCACAAGTGAATATCAAAAGGAAGCTATTGTCACCACTTAAGGGGCCTGCAATCTAGTTTGTAGCCTTTCATAATTGCTTTCTTCATACAATTGCAAATATGAAGAGATTAATTCTCAAAGCATATTTCATAGGTATAGTCCGTCAATAAAATCTCTCTCAATTCAACAAAAATCTGGTGACATGTTCCCAGCATTTTTTTTTCTAATTTTGCAATTCGATTTACAAATACCAATATCGAATCAACATCAATTTAATTTCATCTGACCACTTACATTGTCGTTTAGTTCAGGCATCTAGAGTGTTGCAGGCTTTGTTTATCTCCCTTTGCAACAAGGAATATGCTCGGCCAGTAGCAGTCATTGGGTCAACTTTAGTCAGTATGCTGGACCTTGGTACAACTAGGACATCTTCCCTTCTAGGATACGTGAAAGATGGTGCTGGTCCAGATGGATGTAGAAATGTTACTTTCACTTCATTCCTATCAACGCTGGTGTCTGCAACATGTGCAAGCCACCATTTGCCATCATATTCGCAAGTCACATAGCTGTGAATGTCATTCCATGGCAGTTCATCTCTCGTTTCTTGAGTGCTGACATTGACTACATTTGAAGACGCTGATGAGGAAAATTCTCTTGTAATTAACTTACTTGTTGAACCTGTAACTGGCACAAATGCATGACATTTCTGTGTTCCTTTGATAGTCCTACTATTTTCGAGCCTGTCAGCAATTGTGCTCTCTTCTTCCCTTACTTCCTCTTTTGGTACAAACTCAAATACAACAGTGGGTATGCTTTCCTTGACCTATTCGAATAGCTGTAAAGGAGTCTGCAATTGGTCATTATATGGCCGTTGAAGACTAGCTCTTGCTGCCAAACGCTTAATCGTGCCACTGACCCCAGCACATGGACCATTCCGATGGGATGTTGCAAAAATGCCATTCAGCTGGTATTCCAAAATCCTCCTCATAATAGACAAGATTGATAAAGTTCTTCTTGTTCTTATACTGGGATGCTGCTCCATCAGAAAAATAAATCACTTTCTCAAATGGAAGATGATCTTTCAGATATGCAATAAGTTTTCTCTGGAATCTGTGTACTGCAATGGTATCGTGAGTGAGGCAATCTGATATAATTACAAAATTAAGGCTTTTCAAATTTGTATTCATATCACCAGGCAACGGAAAACGGTGATAGTTCACAAAAGGATGGATGGTAGCTTAGCTGTTGTTCCAATGAAAACCTAGTGCTGCATCCTGTAGGACAAAGGTATAATTTTCAGCAATGTCTCCAATCACAAGTACTTCCCCTTCCCTTGGCCCTTCTCTGATCTTTGCTATGTAGTTTGCTTGTAGTCTTGCTATGAAGGTGTGTCTTCGAAGCACTACGATATTTTCGATTTTTGAGAAGAGGCAGGGAATGTGCAATAAGAACATATGATAGTTTGATGATAGAGCATGAAACACCATTTGCACTTTTATGCAAAATCACCAAAATTTGATAGGTTATTTGTCTTTGTATTTGCTCCTTCTTTATTAGTGTTGGGACCAAATAGAGATTTAATATGTGATTATTATCTCATTTTGCCAGGCAAGGAATGGTTGATTCGCTGTATGAAATGCCATATTTTCAGCAGTAGTATGTTGTGTATTTCCACCCGCAAACTTGCTTCTCGATTTCATGTGAAAGTTTTGATTTTACATGATAGAGCAATTACATCAGCAAAGACGCAAGAAACCAATTAAATGTAAGGACATCATGAAAATATCTGTCTAATAATTTTGATAATTCTTTGAAAGGTTCCCTGTCTTTGTCCTAAACCGGTAGCTGCAGCAAACTACAATACCTGTTTGAATGCATTTTCCTTGGCATAGAGTTTTTTGATTGTTCGTTTCTTTCGCTGAACATCTTCCATATCCACTACCTCAACTGCATTTTCTGGTTCCATATATTCTTTCAAAGTCTTGAGGTACCATGCAACATCGCCACCACATTTGAGTTCATCCTCAGTCATGTTTTGACACAAGGTGCGTTTCTTCTCCTCGACACCAACAAAATTATCCCACCATTCTCGCTCCTTTATCGTGAATCAATCGGCACAATTCTTCAGTCCACTTTGAATCATTTCCAAGCTATTTTGGTGAGCTGATGAAGCATGTGATAATAAAGGGGACCCAGTCGGCAAGCTTTCCAGGAGAACTAACGGTTCTTCATCGCCTTTCCAAGTACCCTATGACCAGTGTCGATACAGCATGCCAACTTGACCATCCTCTTTTGCGTAGAACCTAAAGGCACGTGGCCTACCATGTTGCTTGATTTTCCTCAGATGCTGTGCAAGCCAATCTTTAATGGCATACATGTAATGCAATGATGATGTTGTATTATGCATCATATGGCGTTTTTA
Source organism: Aurelia coerulea (assembly GCA_039566865.1). Taxonomy (NCBI): domain Eukaryota; kingdom Metazoa; phylum Cnidaria; class Scyphozoa; order Semaeostomeae; family Ulmaridae; genus Aurelia; species Aurelia coerulea. Next base: position 10,960,564 of record CM076951.1, on the reverse strand, counting down.
CCAAAAAAATTATTAGAGCAAACTATCTTTGGAGAGATGATGCTGATTGTAACGAAATGTAAGCAGTATGCTTTTAGCTATTGATAAAATTTGGGTGTATAAATGATTTTGATAATTTACCTTGAAACCAGCTGTTATAACTGTCAAGGCCTGCAATATTTGTAGTTCTTCAACATGTGCATAGTCCTTCAAATTGCTTGCAGCGTTGGTCATGTCTCTTGACAAGATTATTATTATTATTATTATTATTATTAAATTGAACTAAACCACCATCAAAAATTAACAGAAATAAAATGAATAAAAACACAACTGTTAAAATCTTGAGCGTTTCGATTAAAAATCTTCGTCAGCACTACTTTCTAAAGGACAACCGAGAATTTATACTACGTGATAAACAAGGCAAGGTAAAACTAAAGATGAAGTAAAATTACATTTTTACTACAAAGAACCCTATTCCCAGAAAACATGACTACCCCCGAAATTAAAACCAAGTGGGAATGAAAATCACGTTTTGTTCCAAACTGTTTTTTTAGATCCAAATTATTATTATTATTATTATCATTATATGGCATAAGTGAGCATATCCACTACAAGTGTGGCTCTTCAGCTCTAAAGATTAAATACAAGACTATTTTACAAAGTTAAAGCAATTACCTGAAAAACAATTGATAAGCATATTACAAAGTCAAATTCAATAAGTTAAAAAGATTTTAGTTCAATGAGTCCTTTGCTTTCTTCATCAAGAATGTCTTAACATCACTACAAAACTTGTTATAATTTGTCTCCTGTTTGATATCACCATGAAGAGCATTGTAGCTACTTGCAGCGGTATCTTGAAAAGTGTTTGGAATCATTGATGGTTTTATACGGATCTCGCTACTACTACATAATGTTCTACTGCAAGTTTGGATGTCAAGTTTATTCATTTCCTGCCAGTTTCTATTATTGATCGCTTTAAAGGCCAGTTTTAGAATGTTGAATTCGCGTCTCTAAGCAATTGGTAGCCATCCGATTGTCAATATGTCTTCTGTGTGCGCATAACGTTTTATTACAAAGCTTGCAGTTGCTTTCTGTAGTTGCTGAAGTTTCTTCAGTTGGCACTGCCTTAAAGGCGAATAAACGTAATAATTGAAATCAATCTTTGGCAGGATCAATGATTGCGCGAGCATTTTCCGTGCTGAAAATGATGTAAAATTTTTCCTTTTGCGGAGTACAGACAGTTTTCCGTAGCAAGTAGATAAGACTTGCTTTACATGTTTTTCCCAGTCCAGACAAGATGACGCCAAACGAGACTGGGTGTTTTATAAGGTCAATTGTGTATATGTCTAGGTGTGCAAAGAGGTCAGGTTGAGCAGCTGCTGAACCAACATCGACCAATGCTGATCGTACTTGTCTTTTTTTAATGCATCAGCAACTTCTTTGATGGTTCAATATAATGTTTCTGCAGTGACAAGACAAATTATTGCTCCGCCTTATAACCAGACAAGAGAGTTTCAAAACATAACGAACTAGTTTGTCCTTTATTAATTTTCATGGAATAATTTTTATTTTAGAATTTGTTTGGTCTAATTGGCCAAAGGTTTGAAGTGATAAGTTGCTTCACGTGAGGTTAGAAATAATTTCTGTGAGGTCAGAAATAGTGGAACTTTCTGAGATTTATCGGAATTATCCATAGGAGCAGTTATGGATAATCAAGGATAATCAAGGTTAAGGATAATCAACGGAATTATCAACAATGAATTTCACATAAACGGAGCAATGTGAACGCACAAAAACGGATGTTTTCCCCTCCGTTTCAGTACAAAAACGGAGCAATGTGAACAAGTAGCTTGGATGTCACAAACACGGATACTAAAAAAAAACAGAGCAGTGTGAACGGGGCCTTAACCCAAACTTGCAAATATAAATGCAAGCATAGACATCCACAAGGGAACTTTAACATATCTCGAGCCTCAACCTCGTGCGTGATCTTTGGAAACAAATGCCATTCAAGAAAGAAACTCTTCAAACCTGCCTTTAATATACAGGGTGTCCCAAAAAGTGTCCAACTTTTAAATTCGAATAAATCAGGAAATATTTGATCTAAATGAACCGCACTGGTATTATTTGATAGCTGAGACATGTAATTTTCTTTTCCACTTCAAATTGACAGCTACAAAGAAACCAGGGGGTTCTCAAAGTTATGGCCAAATTTTATCAGTTTTCTTTACCTTTGCTCTACTATTGTCTTACTTTACAGTGATACTTACTGTTGGAAAACCAAACTAGCCTTATTCTTAGTGGAAAAAAAGGCTACAGGCTTCTTTCTTTGAACCTGAGTTACCCGAATTACAAGAAATCTTATTGCTACCACTCGTAAGGAGGAAAAAAAGGTGTATAAGTTGAGATGGATTGAATGGATAATCTGAAAGATGGACCATAGAAAGTACTAAGTGTTGCATTTCTATGCCCTGTTAGAACTAACCCTGCACAACAACTCAAAGCTATCTTCGTCAACATTTCCTCCCATGCAATCTAACTCTTCTCTGCTTGAGGACTCACCAAGCTGACCATTACTGGCTTGCTCAATACAGTCCTCAAGCATGCGTTTTCGCTTCTTCATCAGTTCTTTCTTTTCCTTCCGTTTACTCATTTTCTCCCTCTTCCTTCCTTTCATCGTTCTTGCCTCTACATGTTCTTCCTCAACTTCTTCTTCAATATTACTCCTATCTTCCTCATTCATTTTCGGTTCCCTTCCTTCCGTTGTTTCCAATATTTCCAACCTCCCGTCTCCATCTCTCTGATATCCTTCACCTGGTTCTTCATTCTCAATTCCTAATTCTGTCACCTCAACGTTCCTACCTATTTCTAAATCTGCTTCCCTTTCCTGTCCTTCCAATTCATCCTCACACTCTACCTCCATTCTCCCTACTTCTGCAGTCCCTTCTTCATTCACCATAAAATCATCCACTTCTTCCTCCTCTCCTACCACACCACGACTCTGTTGATGATCTTCCCCTATCTCTCCTTGCATCCTCTCCTCACTGCCACTACCCTCCTCGCTAGTCTCTTCTCTTGCTCTCGTTCTCTTATAAAACTCGACACAGTCCGCAAGCAATGAATCAAGAGCATCAACACTCATCCGTGGGGTGCCGTTGTTTGGGCTCTCGAATGACCAATGCTCTGCATTCCACCAGCTTGGCTTTCTCTCGAGAAGCCATGCACTTCCACTGCCCTTGCTTCCTATTATACGAAAGAAAGAAGTGATCAGCGCTAATAATATTGCAGTTCTATTTGTTGATCTGTTCTGTTCTATTGTGCTAAAACAAAGGAAGTAGAGTTTGGATGTAGCTTTTTAAAAGGTTGTTCGGCCTGTTGTCAACTCGAAAAACATCAACAGAAACTGTCTGCTTTTTAAATGAAGCTATGAATTCAAATTGAAACAAAGATGCCCAAATACTGAACAACAGTGGAAATCAAGGTCGAATCTTGGTGTCTAGGAAAATTATACAGCTATGGAGAGAACTTCTTCACAAAGCCACAATCATGATTCTTGTCACAGCCTCATGATTTTCACTTCATATTAGTGAATGAAGATGTCACAATGATTCACATAATATTGTTGTTCTTAATGTCAAGATAGCTGGTAAATCACATTTCATTAACATTGGTTTCTTAAGCGATTAAAGGAATTCATAAATCTTGTTCTGGAGACAATTTCAGTTTGAAGCTGTAAATAACGTAAAATAATTCACATACTGTGTTGAGTGATTATGTCAGTAAGAAGGCTCCGCTTGGCCTGAACAGAAAACCTCAGCACGTTTTCTGCCAACAAAATATCTACCAGCACTCGACCACACCCTGACATAGAAAAAAACTTGTTGTTATCGAATTCAAAGAAGTGGTCCCTAATTTCGTAAATTAAATATAACCACTTTGCAATTTTAGAGCTTCGTAGGAGAAAAATGAATACTGAGATCCATCTTTACACCTGAACAAGCTACAAAGACCATTCTTGACTATAATCATTACTGTTCAATTTGTGAAACTCATTGCTGAAAAGGCTTGCAAAAACGATTAACCAAATGTGTCCTTTTGAGCATCTTTACTATATGTATTTACTGTACATCAATTATTGTCTTCTTACTAAAATATATTGGAGGGAATGGATATAGCTATATACCATAAATAGGCCAATGAAAACGCCTTTGCATCCATTGTTTCTTAGCTACAAACATGAAACAGCATGTGTCAAAGTTATCAAATGCCATAGGATATATCTTTAAGGGCCAGCTTTCAACCATGATGTTGATTGCTGTTAGATTCAACAAACTGTGAGAAAGGAGCTTTTGATCAATCATGTGGGATAAAACATACTCACGATGAGAACTTAAATGTTCAGTTTATGGATAATAAAAATTTGATTTTCCAATGAAAGCCCTCGATAACCGCCTCTACAAATCTCTTCCTGACATCTTCATCTCTTACGAAGTCTGCAAAGACTTCCTTTCCTGTATAAGTAAATGGTTCATATTGTTGTAAGATCATGACATCTGCTATTTGGCAACATTTCCAATAACACTTGCACGAAATGACATAATGTTGCCTCCCTTAGTAATGTACAATCAGTACCAACTTAGTAAGCAGTTGCATTGCTCTACTGTTCCTTTGGAGAATGCAAGTTTGAACGTTCCTTTGGAGAATGCAAGTTTGAACAAAAGAAATTTTACCCAAAAAAGCAAAAATGTCCTCAGATTAAACATTTGACACTCATTTAGTTGAATATAACAAGTCTCAGCATTGGACATCCATAATTTCAGTCATCCTTTATAAAGCCTACTACAGTATCATGCTTTGAAGAATGATGACAGACTTCAGAAAATGGCTGTTGACAGCCAAAACAAGCCAGGCCAGGTGTGTGGTATTCAGGAATGCACTCCTCAAACCTCTTGACAAGACAAATGCATGGCAATCAATCAATCAATCTTAAAAATACATGTTGTTTGATCAGAAGTAAATTTATGGAATATCTGCTGAATTTGTCATGCCGATGTAAGATTCAAAAATTAAAGGATGTTGCATACTACAACCCCTTACCTGTGAACCTAACACCCATTTCACCATGTAAATCTTTCAGTATTGTAGAAGTTTTTGTAACAAGGTTTCTGATTGGCTGATCTGCTTCCAATGTTACTGAACGTAACAGCGTTATGATTGGCTAGAGATTGGACTACCAATGATGAAATTGCTTTTCGTCCAATCAGCGACGGGCAGTAGGGGAATCGCCATTATTTTTCAACCGTCAAATATCCAGACAAAATGGCCGCCGCACCGATCACGCACGACAGCAAGGAAACGATATGGAAAACGAAGCGAGTCAATGATGAAAATAATTTGATACCGACTGGTTATGACAGACATGGTTCCTGCTTCCTTTGAAATTGTTTCCAGATTATAAATGATCGCCAAATTCTCGTCACAATAGTTTGGCTTAGATAAGCTCTTTGCCTTAAATTAAATTTAGGCCAAAACATCTGGCTGTGCTCATTTTGACAAGACAAGCAGCAAAACAACTTCAGCAATAGCAAAGGTGAGCCAAATTTGATTGTGATTTAATTCATAAAACAAATTGAGTTTAGTTTGAATTAGTGAGATTATGGTCTTTAAATCTATTGTTAATATTTTGAGCCTGAGTGCTAAAATAATAATGAAATATTCCATTGTTTGTTGTCTTTTAATTCTTGCAGCTTTAACTGGACTCCTTTTTTAGAAAAGAAATTTAGAAGCCAAACTAAGGGTTAGAGTTATCTGGTTTGCTTTTATTGTGTTATTAGGGTGATGGGTGTCATTTATATTTTTGGAAACAAATTTTGTGGTAACAGTATCCATCATTCCCTCTGCTAACTAATTTGTAAAATTTGTAAAAGAAACTCATTTGCAAAACCAGGCTGTTTGGTTTCTTATAAACATCATATAAATGTTATATCAAACCAAATGCTGGACAATGACCATGGTGCCATCTGGCAGGCTGCAGTTTCTTATAAGTCAATTTCTTAGTGGGGGGGAGGGGGAGGGGGTAATAGCCATAATACTTTAAATGCCCTAGGGTTAACAAGATTAATTTTGTTTTGTAACTTCTACATTAATTTATTTATTTTATTCATACACTTTATACTATAAACTTCCACATTGTAGACCAGAGAGATATGTGGTTCTAATCCTTCTTGATGATAATTAATCCTTTACTTCCTTTATTTCAGGACCAAACAACAATTTCTTGCAGAACATTGAGGATACTGCAATGATATCCTGTATTTAACCATGAAAGGAGAGAAATGCAACATTGTAGCCTAAGAGGACCTGACTTCACTTGCTCAGAGATGAATTATACAGAATAATATTTTTAGCTTCAACCATGTTTGCAAAATCTGTTTGCAAAGACACCTTCCTTGGTCAAAGATTTTTTATCACCATTGAATGTCAAAAGATATATTTGTTTAACTGAGCATATTGTGTATTTTGTTGTTTCTTTCTTAAAGTCAAACAAGAAACTTAAAGGGAATCAACATAGCTATATCCACAAGCCGCTTTGAATAGGATATAAACACCACCATTGTTTCTTTTGCCACACAATTATATAGCTTGAATATAGATTATATTTTTAATTGGGCCTAGGCCAACTATGTTGATTCCCTTCAAGGCAGTTGGTACACTAACACTATTTGCTTGCTTTAGATTACTGCAGGGCTCTTTAGGTATTTTCTTGCTTTTGATCAGGGCTCTTTAGGAATTCAACAAGCCAAAAGTCCTTATCTGCAATTAGAGACTTCTTACGAATTTGTGGAAAATCTTTGATGTTAAAGTACATCACAACTTCACTGTATAAAAAGAAAAGACTAGTATTCCCGTGATGCAGCACTCATTTCTGACGATGCACATGAAAATTACAGTGTGATTTTGGAAATCATAAAAATCATGTGTTGAAAAGCTGATGGCACAACTCTGTGCAAAACATGTGGTGATACTACGAATCTGAATCTTTCTCATAACGGAGATTTTTAGAAATTTCTTAATCGTTTCCTCCCAAAATCTCTGCAACTTTGAATCTCTGTGCCTCTGATTACATTTTCAAGCATTTTACAGCCAACCTCTTACTCAAATTGGGATTTAGACCCCGTTTACACGAGAGAAAACTGGATCGATCCAGAACGGGATCGATCCAGTTCGGGATCGATCCCAAAATTTTGCAGGTGTTTACACGGGATCGATCCCAAATTTTGTTGCGTTTACACGGGATCGATCCAGGCAGCTTGTCACTAATTCCCAGACTCCTTATAAAGATTTGCGCATGCGTAGTAAGCGCGTGAATTGTGAAGAACAACCAACCGTCTTGCCTCGTTTTGCATCCGTGCCAGTTTGGGATCGATCCAGCCGTTTACACGAGGCTCTGACGGGATCGATCCCAAACTGGATCGCTCTGGCAATCGATCCCAAACTAGCACGGATAGCGGATCGATCCCAAGCGATCCCGTGTAAACACAAGGCCGATCCGTACCAGTTTGGGATCGATCCCGTTCTGGATCGATCCAGTTTTCTCTCGTGTAAACGGGGTCTTAGTCTCAAGCGATAGTGATATAAAAACAGTCGGGTATACCTCCAAGTAATCATTTCTTTCTCTGGTCCACCTCATCTTTTAAGGCCTAGCACCGCCCCTGGGACTCTAATCTTTAAAAGGCAACCAAAACTATTCTATCTATTTTGAAATGGTTTTGGATGAAATTTGTGTTGAATTTGTGCATTTGGCTTGCAAAATTGTATGTTCATTCTGAAAATACGAGATAAGAGCACGAGCACAGGGGGGCTATTCCTCGATGTATCACAGAATGAAATTTACAATGTTAACTATTTATAGTCTATTTAAATTCCAATTAAAGTTTATATATTCTATTTTCATTTCAATCTGTTACCATTGTATAGTAACTACGTTCTCGGGTTCTCGGGTTGACAGTATAAAATGCCTATACAATGATTATGGACTGTTATAGTACCTACGCTGACAATGGAAGGAAAAAAAATGTAGAAATTGTGAAGATGTTTGGGTTCTCGGGTTCTTGGGTTGACAGCATAAAATGCCTATACCATGATTATGGACTGTTATAGTACCTACGATACTTAGTTCAATGGAAAGAAATAAAAATGTAGAAATTGTGAAGTTGCTTGGGTTCTCGGGTTCTTGGGTTGACAGCATGAAATGCCTATACCATGATTATGGATTGTTATAGTACCAACGCTACTTAGTTCAATGAAAAGAAATAAAAATGCAGAAATTGTGAAGATGCTTGGGTTCTCGGGTTCTTGGGTTGACAACATAAAATGCCTATACAATGATTATGGACTGTTATAGTACCTACGCTACTTAGTTCAATGGAAAGAAATAAAAATGTAGAAATTGTGAAGATGCTTGGGTTCTCGGGTTCTTGGGTTGACAGTATAAAATGCCTATACAATGATTATGGACTGTTATAGTAACTACGCTACTTAGTTCAATGAAAAGAAATAAAAATGCAGAAATTGTGAAGATGCTTGGGTTCTCGGGTTCTTGGGTTGACAGTATAAAATGCCTATACAATGATTATGGACTGTTATAGTACCTACGCTATTTAGTTCAATGGAAAGAAGTAAAAATGCAGAAATTGTGAAGTTGCTTGGGTTCTCGGGTTCTTGGGTTGACAGTATAAAATGCCTATACAATGATTATGGACTGTTATAGTACCTACGCTACTTAGTTCAATGAAAAGAAATAAAAATGTAGAAATTGTGAAGATGCTTGGGTTCTCGGGTTCTTGGGTTGACAACATAAAATGCCTATACAATGATTATGGACTGTTATAGTACCTACGCTACTTAGTTCAATGGAAAGAAATAAAAATGTAGAAATTGTGAACATGCTTGGGTTCTCGGGTTCTTGGGTTGACAGTATAAAATGCCTATACAATGATTATGGACTGTTATAGTACCTACGCTACTTAGTTCAATGGAAAGAAATAAGAATGCAGAAATTGTGAAGATGCTTGGGTTCTCGGGTTCTTGGGTTGACAGTATAAAATGCCTATACAATGATTATGGACTGTTATAGTACCTACGCTAACAATGGAAAGAATTAAAAATGCAGAAATTGTGAAGATGCTTGGGTTCTCGGGTTCTTGGGTTGACAACATAAAATGCCTCTAACTGCTTGACAACAACAACCACAATATCATGATGTTTTAAAGCCCGTGAACGGCCGAAAAAAAATTGAATTTATATAGGCCTAGGCCTAAATATTTAGGTGTTGACTTGTTGGTCAACACGTTGCTCATCTTATCAGTAAGCCTGCCGCTGTTGTATCCAGTTATTGATTTGCTTGCTGACATAAGTTTCCTTTTCTTTGGATAGTTGGTTATGAAATAACTTTAACCAAGCCATGAATCGTGATCAAATTATTTGCGAGGAGATAGATGCCACACAATTGTTGCCCTTTTGCTATTATTGGATTTGGTTGGTAATATTTATGACAAGATATGTTAGTACGTATATCAATGTGTAGTGTTTTGCACTTCCAGGATTCCACGTCAGTTTAGTAATTTACAAAATGAAGAAGTAAAGATCTAGATATCCACCCCAAATATTGAGTCTAATTGTTTTTGAGACTCCAAATATTGTTATCTATTTCTGGGGCCCCCAAAAATTTTTTGAATGATTTAAATTTGAGCTTCTTGATCTTTCTCAGTTCTTGAATAATACCAAAACATTTATTTCATGATTCGCAACTTCAAGGGCCAAATCGCAGGATTCTTCCTTTCTTCTGATTTTTGGACCCCAAATATTCAATTTTTGTCCATGCTGTAATTCACAGACCCCAAATATTTATTTAACGTACAATTTCGGGACCCCAAATGTTGGCATGGACCCCCTTATTGAAAGTCAATGAGTACCCCCCCCCCCCCGGGATCCAAACAGCACTAATAAGACTGATAAAGAGATATATTGGATCTCAGATAAGTAGTTTCTTTTGTTTCTGTGGGGCAAAATGCTATGCTGGAATGACATTCCTGTGAATATGAAAATATTTCCACTTCTACCATTATACTGCCTGTACAAAAATACAAGGCTAAACTTAGCCTTGTACAGGCCAAGTTTTAGCCTTGTAGAGGGGATTATGACCTTGTTTTTTGTTGTTGTTGTCAATCTTATTTTGAATTGACAAATATTTGTAGCTTTCTCTTTGCAAAATTTTCACACAAAACTTATCTACACCACTTAACAAAAGAAAAGGTCAGACACAAAGGAAATTGTTTACAAAATGTTATGAAATTGTTGGTATATTTACAGATGATAATATTCACAGATTGACAATAAATATATTTGTATTTACAGACATTACATTTACAGTTTGGACCCCTCCCATTCTTTGATTGTCCCTTTGAATACATTCAGATTATCTGCTGAGAACCTTAGACTTTTAGAGAAAAAATATCATCGCTCAGGAGTCACTAATTCAAGATTTGAGAAAGTAGATAATAATGATGATAATAATAACTAATTTTTTTTAACGATGGAAGCTTCAACAATTACGAAATTGCCGTTATAAGTGTTTGCCCTGTAAAAGTATAGCAAAAAGATGAAACCACACAGTTTGTCCTAGGAAATTCTTTGAAAAAGTCAGCTTTGGTGTGACTTGTGAATTCCAGATCTTGAATTAGTGTCAATTTTGAATTCCAGATCTTGCCTCAGTGTGAATCTTAATTCCGGATCTTGAAATAGTGTGAATTTCAATTCAATTCTGGATTTTAAATCTTATGGACCTTAAATCTTGAATTAGTCACTCCCCCATTGATCATAGCTAAATCCTCATCTTTGGAACCAACCAAATCTATTATCCTTTTTTACATCTGCCGTAGTTATTGAAATTATTGTTTACGTTATCAAATAATCAGTATTTTAAAAGCAATCTGCGAAGGGAGTTATCCAGTAAGCTTTGTTTCCTATATAGAAATTTCAGCTTGCCATTTCTTTTATTAATTTTTTTCATTTGTTCAATAATTTGATAAATTTCATTTGTTCTATAAAGTGCATTAGGTCATTAACCTTGTCACTTGCTTCCATTTGCATAATACAGAGTGTCCCAAAAAAGTGTACCCCATGCATTTGCCTAAAAAGATTGCAACAACATGGCAAAATATCCTTGCCATAAGTTGTTGCTCTTCAGATGTTTTGATAAAGTTTGCTCTTCAGATGTTGAAATAAAGTTTGCTGCCATCTTCCTAAATATCCGTTGAAAAATGATGGAGCTCCATCAGAAGTCACCCATTTTGTCTCTACTTTGCAGTTATTAATAGCTTCACGTGATGTAAGAAATAGTTTCTATGAGGTCAAAAATAGTCTCTCTGATGACTATGGAAATTCGAGGTTAATGTTTTCTTTCATCCATGAAGCTAATTCATCACTGCCAAATAGTAAAAAAAAGCCAACCGCTGATTTCAGTGGAAGGCAAATTTGATATCGAAAGGTTATGGCTTTTTTTTATCATTTTTAACGCATTTTTATGGGGATGGTAGCAAACTTCAATTTAATATCTGAAGAGCATTATCATGCAAAAATTTTGAGAGAATCTTTTGCTGTTTCATCTCAATCTTCAGGCACCATTTTTGGGACTCCCTGTAAATAGATAAGAATATTTATTGTTTATCAGAAGTTTACTTTGTTTGGTTGTGTCTCATTTTCTGGCTCATTTATTTCAGAAAGTGTTCATCTTGAAAATGATACTGTTCAGATGGACCACACCAAAGTCTAAATTCAGAGCTTGCAGACATCAATGAAAGAAGTATAGCAGAAAACAATTGATGAGGATGGCTGTGATCTTCTCCAACACACAATCAGATGCTAGTAGTTTCATTAAATTGAAATGCAAATATACCCTTTCAACTGGTACTGTGTTTCAGTTTGAGCATTGTGGTGGCAATATGTACCTTCAATTGTTGAGAGCTAGCAGATTAAACGAGTTCATTGTCCAATAACGTTTGAAGAGTTAACTGTATTCTTGGTATTCTTGCCATGAAGGACTGCTTTGAGTGCTCTATCTCTAAATCCAATTAAATGTCTGTGTATAAGAACCTATATTATTACAAGTCAGCCTGACTGTTCTTATGTTTTGGGTATTTTTAGTGGGAGAGAGGGGGGGTCACTGGGGTTTTGCGGATAGCGGATATCGGGCTATTTGGATGCGGAAATGCGGAAATCATTCATCATTTCTGCGGATTGCGGATATTGGCTGCATTTTTGCAGAGTGCGGATATTTGTGCAAAAATGATAATATTTGCTAAAAATGGCAGATTTAATGCTAATTCCATCAAAATGTTGTTTAATATTCACTTAAATGTACTAAAACAAATGAAAGCATATCACAAAGATCTGAAGATAACAGCAACAACAACAACCAAATTTTGGTGCGAAATGATCACCCATGACAGCAAAACTGCTTGCCCGTGATCGGTTACGTGCAAAATAGAAAGAAAATGGTTGTTGTTGATTGTGTCACATGAAGCTGGAGAACTTTTGCTCATAGGCCCTGTGGGATAGCGGAAATGGCCAATTTATACTCTCCAGTGACCCCCTCCCCCCTTAGTGAGAAATACATAAAGCTGTACATGTTCTAAATTTGTTCTTATTTTATTCAGGGAGCTCAGGAATTTCTTTTGGATTTAAACTTCAAATCAGGCTTATTATTTACTGTCAGTTCACATCGTTTGATTATATGAGATGTTTATTATTCACATCAAGAGAAATAGAAATTTGTTGAAGAATCAGAATTTTTACATAATCCAAGCCTCTTATCGGATAATGTAAAATGTCTGATTCTTCCACAAACATTGCATGTGAATAAGACCCCATGATCTCTACAAATAAGAGCCTTTCAAATTTCAGGTTGAATGGGTTCTTATATATGGGGGCCTAATTGCAAAATTTCAGCATGCAGGTTCTTATTCCACTACTAGGCTCTTATATGTGTCTTTTTCTAGGTACTCCTCCTAGCTTATATTCATTTGATGCATTAAAAGCATGCTGAAATTGTGTTTTCTTGATTTTTTCTACTGTTTTCCAGCAATCAACACTTCCCATTTTACCCCCCAGCCTACCTACTGTATTTTACTCTAGTGGGCCTTAATGTCACACCTCTACTAAATATCAGAGCTAACCAAATAGGTCTGCAACGAGTAACGGTCAAGAAGAAGAAATTACAAATTTCAGTTTCGAAATACTTGTTTGGCTTTACCAAAACCTGAGGCAGAATGGTATGTGAAAAAAAGTGCTTTGATTGATTCTAAGAAATTAATCAAATAAAATATTGACAAACCAACAACGAACTCTATTATCTAAGAATCGGTATGAAAGAAATGTTTATTACTGTCAATATAACTAAAAGTCATTCTTGAAATCATGCTCTACTAGCCTCAATTGATTAAACCGATGACATATCCAAAAGCATTTTTTCTCAAGGAATCGAAGCAACTTCTTCATAAATTTCATGATTTTATTCCAAAGAACCGCTTGTTCATCTCATTTGGGATTTCACCATGAACACATGCATACAGAGATTATTGATGATGTACCGGGTGTGGACCAAAACATATTATGTTCAAAGCAGTGCTGTAGTGCTTCAGTTCCAATTTATTTACAGAATACAGTAGAAACCCGCATAAAAGAACCTGTTTTTATAAGAACCTTGAGGTTGAAATTTAATCTTTTGAACCACCTAAATAAGAACCCCTACGAGGCTGAAACTGGGAAAGGTTCATATATAGTAGCTTTCATGTAAATTATTAAAATGACGAGAATTTTTAGAATTCTTCAGAATTCTGATCAGTCTTCTTCATTGGTAAAACAGAGTAAAGGATTTTTAAACAGGTAGGCCTATTCTTATACCCTAATCACACTAGCAAGTTAAACCAGCAGAAAGTAAATCAGGCTATGGTATGTTGCATTCTAATTGGTCAATCCAACAAGTCAAATGCATTTGATTGGCTAAAATTTAACATGGTTTGAATAAAGCTGGTTTAACTGTGTCATTGTGAAAAGGGTAAAAAACAGACCCACAAATGTTCTCAAGAATTCTGGAAAACAGTGTTAATGTCTGCAAGGCTAGTACGTATATAAGAACCTATTTAAGGACCTTACAGGCTGGAATTTAGAATAGCATCCAGTTAATTAAGAACCTTTTCAGGCTGCCCAGAAAAAACCTAGGTTCTTTTATGCGGGTTTCTACCCTGTACGAAAATACAAGGCCATGTAATAGCCATGTACAAGCCTTGTAGTTATGGCCTTGTAACCTTGTTATAGCCTGGAATAGCCTTGCTGTAACCTTGTAAATGGCTTGAAAAATGCTAATTAGCCTTGTAGAAGCCTTGTGGAAACCTTGTGTTAGACTGGTTGCAGCTTGGAATCTTACTGATAGCCTTGTAATTTTCTTCCAAGGCTAGTACAAGGTCATAACAAGGTCATAACCCCCTCTACAAGGCTAAAACTTGGCCTGTACAAGGCCAAGTTTAGCCGTGTATTTTTGTACAGGACTGTACATCAAATTTTACTTCACTTTTCCAAAACAGAATTTCCTTTTTCCCAACTTCGTTTCCCTCAGATTTCCTTCCAGATACGTCAATATTTCTTTCCACGTAGAAAAGTAATGTTCAGATAGGTAGAATGGGACCAGAAACATCAAAGAACCGGTTGATTGTTTGCGACCAAATTCCAAGCTTTGCTTTGAAAGGAGACCAGACCCTAGTGTGAGGGGTGTGGTGTACCAAGGTGTACCTACCACTCGAAATAGAAAAAGAGTGCGAGTTTTTTTTGAACAATGGATTTTTCTTGAAAACGAAAGAAGTATAGCCTCCAGGAAAGTAGCAGATCAGAATCTATCTGGAATACATCAGGCAGATTTTCCTTGATTTTTAACATATGAATGCATTAGTTTTGAGGATTTGAAAGTCATAATGATCAGAAATTTCTAATGCATTAAAAGTTTTATGTATTTCGTTCTGAAACTGAGCATTACCAAATGTGGTAAACTACGAATTATCACATAAAGCCATATACTGTTTCTCGAAAGGGAACATGACGTACGGCTACTGCAGCTAAAAAAGCAACTAACTGTTTGGGGGCAAATCCTTGAACACTTTCCATCGATGTTAGTATTAGGTACTTTCAACATAAGAAAATAATAATTTTTAAGTGGAAAGTATCTCTTTCAAATGTCCTTAAAGTTTCTTGCGTTATCGTCAAATTTCCTTCCAACTTTCTCCAAATATTCATTTCCTTCTTGTTTGTTAGAGGGATCGGTAACCTCCCCTCGCCAACATGTGAATTTCTTTTGTGCCCATCAATCAAGGCTTAGCAAATAATTTGATACAAATTTATGAAATCATATGATTCATTGCTTTTATAAAGATGTGCTCCCTAGCTCTTGAGAGGAATCAAATATGATTGAGCAAAGACATTGTTCAACATGTTGATCGAAGGTTTGAAACCTTTTGACTCATTTCGAAGTCATGCATTTTTGTAAATCAAATCTTACCTGAACTTCCAATGCTCAAAAAATCCCAATGAATACCCGGTATCACCCGAACTTTAATTGATTTAAATGCCTCAAGTATTCTTCAATAACAAATTTTCAACTTTGTGAACTTCTTTTTTATGGCCCGCAGATACCTTTGATGCTGGAAAGTACACCGGAGCGGCTTCCATTTTCGCGATCTAGTGAAAGGAATGATGTCGATGTTCACGATTTGATTATTTTAGAATACTTAAAGTAAAGTTGGGAATACATTTTCAAAACTGGTAGAAGAACGGGCATGCTTTTTGAAGCATGACCGGCACGTTCTTGGATCAAATCTGGCCAAATGCGCCTGCTGGAAAGAATGCTATTCAATTCGTTTTACTTACAACCATCCTTGCCGTTGCTTCACGTTGTCCTACAATAAGAAAATCCCCTTTTGCTTTGATTTGACGGGCTGTCTTTTTTCCTATGTGGAAGCCTTTGCGGCACAACTGGAGAGCCATGGTAGCGAACATCGTTCCCTGCATGCTCGTGCTGTCAGGATACACTTCCATGCAGTGCCTCAGGAGAAGACTTTTGTCCAATGACCAGGTGGGGGAACTGATATCTTCACCTTTCTGCAAGAGAAAGTCTTTGCTCTTTGTAAACGATGGTTGTAACTGCAAAGGTGCACGTTTTCTCGAATGTTTCTGCATTTTGTGCGGAATAGGTCTGCCTGCAGGATTTTCACAGCCTTTACAGTCACATGTTTCGCATGACCTCTTTTCTTTCAAGCAAGGACATTTGCTGGCATACTTTGCTCCTTCAACTTTGGCGCACTTTTTGCTGGGATCTTGTTCTTTTGACCCACAGCAGCAAACTGATCTCTTTGTTTTTCCAAGTTTTGATGTCTCTGCACTGAGGGAAGTAGGCACTTTTCTTGAAAGATTTTTTGTTAATTTTTTCCATTGGCCATGAAGGCAGCCAATGTAGAGGAAGCAAATGCGTTTTGCTTGCGAAGATGGGTAGAAAGGTATGAGGGGTATGGTGTCGCTGGACAGAAGGCAAACGATTGACATTCCTAGGGCATTTGCAATAACTTGAATCACTTTTGCCGAATCTGCCTCGCAAAAATTCATTTTTTTTTCTTTCACCTTGTCCAACATCCATGTCACGTTTGTTGAAATATCTTGGGATAGTCCAGTTGCTCCGAAACATTCATAATGATTGTTGCCCTGGCTATCAATTATCAAGCCTACCACTGAAATTGACAGCACTGATAATATATTATCTTCCCTGTCCCCAGGCAAGCGAATCACTGGCTCGGAAAAAATCCGAAGTTCCTCGCTCTCTTTTCTAATTGCAATTCAGCAGAAGGCTTGACAGGTGACTTGCAAAACAGGCCATAAAAACGAGATGAGTCGAAGAAAGTTTCAAACGTCAAGCTCTCAATCTGACACTGGGCCTTCAAACGTTTGTACAAATGGTACTTCGTCAGAAAAGAGTCTAACCCCTGGAACTCCAAACTTAGCAGATGATGTTCATCAAGGATTATACTGGTGTGCACTTGATTTTCTAGAACCCTTTCACGTTGGCTGCATGCCTTTTCCTTTGATCCTCCCCGTTCTTCTCTACCGGTTATGCGTTTGCTGAAATTTTCGTATATTCTTTTGCCACTGCTTGAGATAGCTTTCTTGTTATTCCATACGAAAAAAAAGAGCATCAACATATTAGCTGCAAGCTCAGGGCCCATTTTTAATCCTTTAAGAAACCGATTTAAATTCGTGTGCAGGTTTTCATTCATACCAGTCGAGTATCCAACTGGAATAGCTGACAAGCATCCTTTCTTGACATGTCTCAAAAGGTTGGAGATCGCTTTTCTCGTTTCATGATTCATTAGAGGCTTTCCTAAAAGCAATGCCTCTACTGAGCTCCATTTTCGAACAAGACTTTTGAGGTTTGCTTCTATTTTATCGGAATCTGGCGTGCTCATCGTTCTTTTGGATCCAGAATCTCCTTCCCTTCTGAAAGTACCTCTTAGATCATCACAGAAGCTTCTAAAAAGTGGGTGCCGCTTATCTAGGGTACTTGTCACTCGTTGAACTGCATGAAACAAGTCAAGCTTTATTTTCATTTCCTTTCCAAATACTGCTTTTATGTGCTTTTCCCATTTGCAGCAAGTATCCGAGACAAAGTAAGTTATTCCTGCAATGTTGCTTGACCTGTGGTACAGAAGATAAAAATTGTGTTGCTTATCAAAGAAAGAAGGCAATGGTCAATTTCGTATAAATTGATGCTTTCATATTTTCCAACTTCAATTATTCTAATTCTACTCTCCGGTAAAAAGTTTTCATAAGAAAAACAGTTTTAATTATTGTTCTTTGTTTATCAATTGGTACTTTAAACACAAAAATATCAACAAGAGAATTAACCTGAACTTCGAGTTTTGGCAATTTAAAATGAAAATACATGCTTCGAGTTGTTCTAAATCCTGCCTTATATCTTGTGATTGGATGGATGAGTTTTGGCATATTTTCTAAAATGAAAATAGACTTAATATAATGCTGCCTTTCTTTTGGGTTTCGATGATTTTCCAAGTCAGTAGGTAAAATTTTATCCCAAATTGGTGTTTGTTTTTAATAAATTTTGTATTTTAATATTTTGAAGCGATTGGAAATGGAAACTTCTCTGGTAAACTGATAGGCATAATGGGCGACTATACGAAAAATAGCAATTAGCAGCACTGAGACTTCATAGCCTAGGGCCATAAATCTGAATCTGATGTCACTTTGTTTTCTGGTTTCATTGTCGATTTCCTCTCTAGAGACAGGACTTCTGAAAAACCAAAGCATTTTTCAAAAATTTCAAACCGCAAGGTGCCGAGCGAACGAAAAAGAAGGAAGGAATGTAAATAGAATCATGAAATTTGCAATACTTGAAAGATCAATTAGAGATCTGCTCAAACCATCTCATCGGATTTCAATGCAAATGAACTGAAACTTCGGTGAAGGTCAAATCATTATAAAGCAGATGTTAGCGACGATTTTCCGGAAAATTTCAATTTTATTACTAGTCATCAGTCCCCTGAAATCTGATTTCTCTTGCTGGCCGACCATAATGGGCGACCAGCCATAATGGGCGGCACTACTCTATACTTCTGGAATTAAAAGCATAAGAAACATGTAAGAAACTTGTGTTAGCAACAATACCCAACTATTTAAGAAACTGCCTACAAGCCCCAGACCTTAGTTTCTAATATAAAAATACGTGTATCTTAATGTACTCATCAGTCCCCTGAAATTTGATTTCTCTTGCTGGCCAACCATAATGGGCGACCGGCCATAATGGGCGGCACTACTCTATACTTCTGGAATTAAAAGCATAAGAAACATGTAAGAAACTTGTGTTAGCAAAAATACCCAAATATTTAAGAAACTGCCTACAAGCCCCAGACCTTAGTTTCTAATATAAAAATACGTGTATCTTAATGTACTTATCAATATAAAAAACAACCCATAAGAAACTCTGATCACCAAAAAAATAAGAAACTCAAATACTTGAAAAATATATCTTAAAAAGCTATTATTTTGATAAATAAAATCCCAAACATATTTCTAATCTATATTCACTTTTTATGTGCCCTATTACTCGGAAGGTACTTTAATGATGTCTAAACAAATGGAAAGGCTTGAAAAAACATTTTATCATTGTTTTGAAATGTTTATAAGGGTACAGGAAGCTACTCTGAGTACTCAAAATCTGATAATTTTGAGAAATTTTCAGTACTTGCTCAAATTCGTATAGTTTCTTATCAAGCATACGTGTAATATTTTTTTGAGCATACCTGTTAAGTCTCTCCCCCAAATTTTTCAATAAATCTTCAACAACGCTAAATTTTTCTGCTTTGGTTAATTTCCAGGTTACAACTTCTTTTTCTTCATTCATGACAATGAAAAGAGAGTTGTATGTTTTTGCCCACCTTCCGTCTGCTTCCCTGTGCATGCCAATGTTGAAAGTCACCTTTGAAAGCATATAATCGATATTCAATTTTCATACAAAAATGATATACTCGTAGTCCTGTTCACTTACACCTGCAAACTGAACGATAATGATTGTTTGGAGAAAAAAAGGAAACGATTTTGAAACTTTTGTGTCAATTGTGGCTCAGAATCAAAACTGATGCTTACGATGAAGTAAATAGAAGCAAGGTTGTGAGCAGAAACAGAAACAGCACAATACACAAGAGCAAATATGATATAGAATTGACAATTATTTCTAATGACTCTACTAGATTCGCTGTTGTTCTTTGTCATATTGTGGTATTCCTCCTAACAAGTTTGAAACACAAAATCCATTAGCACCACTTTTTCAAATGGTCATTAACTAGGACATTCGACAGATATTTTGCAAGTCTAATATAGTTTCTTGACTGCAAAAGAGAGTACAAACCTCGACATACTGTGGCAACAGCTAGCCTATAATACCCCAGACCCACATGCCAGAAGCGAGTAAAGGCTTCTTCTCATAACTTTACAAGTTTAACATTGCCAGCACAAAAAAGTGGCATGGACCAGAGATATAATTGACTGGCAGAAGGTATATGCCTAATATCTCTTTTTATTTTTGCTTAGGAATAGATGTTCACCCAAGTCCTCCCCGTGGCGCTGCCCTTGGTTGCCGTTACTTCTCGTTGGGCGCGCTTAAGTGTGAACCTTTCCTTAATAAGTTTCAGCGCCTTGGGTAATTTATTTTGCAAAATTTATTAATTTCTAGAAAATTCATTTACTCTGGTACCTTGAATGTATGATCCACCATTAAAGCAGTGGCATTTTTCGAGAGAAGTGATGCCTCCAGCCTATCTTCATTCAGCTCACACCAGTCATTAAGTATCCTCTTCAACGTCTCATGGTCAGGAATGATGCCATAAAGTAAATCCTCAATCATTTTAAAATTTCCAATATCGTCACTTGAAAATTCTTTGTTTCTTTTTGACAGCATGGACTCGGCTTGCCGCCTGGATGCAAAAATGAATTCCTGCATTCTTTGCAGCATCATGAAATGAAGTTTACGAAACGACACACCTGAAAGTAATTGATCGATCATCATCGATAAGAAAGCTCTACGCATGCAAAACTTTCGCGAGAAAAGTATTTCTTCGAAATCTGTGCCCACCATTTCTAAAAGGCGTGTGTCAGTTGTCCGAATTCGATGCGATCTTTCACAGATACTGCCAGGACATTCATATTCACGTGCAACAAGAATGGTCATGTATGAACTATCTATGAGAACTCTTGGATTTCGGGAGTTCAATGAACCATTCATCCATTGATCGGTAGGCTCTAATTCCTCGTAATGCTCCGGGCAGAGTACAGGAAAATCTTTGTTTCTTATAGCACCAAGGAGAGGGTCCCAAAGGAGTAGTTTTGGGAAGAAACACAATTCAAGTTCTTCAATACTGATTCGTTTTATCTGTCTGGCTTCTACAATACATGGTACAAGACCTGGAGAGAAAAACTCAAATTTGCCAAGCTTCCGTGATCAAGTTTTTCCAGGTGACAGGAATTTCTATAGCTTCTGATGTCCATGGAAAAATTCCAAAGATCAAACTAATACCTAGCAACATGAGCATTTCGACAACAACTCTAGGATGCTAACCTTTCTTCTAACTGCAGACACTGAAAGTTTATGTTGATCTTATAAAGCCGTCATTTCCAATACTATTTGGCTAATTTAGCCATGCCTCTATTAAGTAAACGTTTCCCGTCATTCATATGTGCTATCATTAATCCTTACAAGATCATAAATTGATCTTTCCAATTCGTGAGAGAACATTTGGCAAGACCTTTGACTTTCGTTTTTTTGTGTTCCCAAAAGGATATTAATTGTTCATAAACTAAGAAGTGTTAAAATCACGATTGAATCAATAACGTCTTGCTAAAACAACAACGCTTTATTAAAACGTGCACAAACACAGTTTTGAGCTTTCGACTACAAGAAGTAGAGGGGTGTCGCCCTGAATGAGGGTATTTCACATTTGGCCTAATATTCCTGCTGAGCGAAAGAATTTTCAGAAAGGAACTTACCATGAATACGTTCCTAAACTCTTCCCCGTTGTTGATATAAAATATATTTGTCATTGGCGATATTGTCTTTTGGAGCGAGCTGCTCAAGCACACTGCGGTCCAGAGGGCCTAAATTTCCGACGTCGCCCTGATTGAGGGTACCCAAGCTTTCACTTCGTTTCATGTAAATTTAAGACAATTTGATGCGAAAATCATCCGCATATCAACGATTAAAGAGTGTAGGTTGCTCTTAAATGTTTTCTGATTGTGTTTGCTGCGTTTTGTTACTGTAACCATTGATCTTTGTTACCGCACATACGTTCAAAGATTTTTCTGCAAGCTGACATCAATTCTTCCTCCTTCTGTCACCTTGTCACCTGAACAATATTTAAATGAGTTTCTAATATTGACAATTATTTTTCCAGTCTTTCAATAGAATCAACCTATTTTTGTACCGTAAATTGTCCTTTTACCACAAATATTGGTCGCCTGTAGTGCTTTGGTAGCGCAGATTTTGTTTGAAAACCGGAAGATACCACAATGCCCTCAATCAGGGCGAATTTAGGCCAATCAAACGGCTTACAAAGAGAAACCCATCGTGGCGGAAACGGATTTTGTATTTCATATGTTACGTGAAGTACTTCTTCTAGACACGCTTGGCTTGCTGTGCAGCCATGTTTTTGTTGGGAAAGTGCAAATAACGTCGAGGAAACAAGCAAAACCAAAACACTGCAATAAAATTTGAAATGAAAAATGGCGGATACTTACAGTTAAGTTCTCAGGTGAGATTCTTTAAACACTTTCTCTCTGTTTGTGGATGGAATTTTATTCAACAAAAACAAGCAAAGATTTAGCAAATGCTGTCAATGAGATATTTTCACGAGCATTTTGATTCTAGCTTGGCACAACTCGCGTTATTCTGCAACGAACGGACAACATAGTGAAAACCGGTCATAATGCGTTTACCCTCAATCAGGGCGACACCCCTCTAGCCAAACGATTGTGAAAGTGGGCCACTCCGACTTTTCGTCTTGGTCCCATGTGCCTACGTAAAAAATGTTGAGATATTGGAGATATTTTCAAAATATCTACCAGTATAACTTGTTATGCACATACATTTTACACATGCATGTATTTTTTTATAAGAAACTAAGAATTTGGGACAGTACTGACAGTTTCTTAAAAATATCATATTTTGAGTACTCAGAGTTTCTTACGAGAAGTTCCATAACGATCTTCATGTTCACTACCTGTGCCTTCGTGAACATTTCAAAATAAGGTTTTTAAGCCTTTCCAATGTTTAGACATTACTCAAGTACCTTACGAGTAATATGATACAGGAAACAAGTGAAAGAAAAGTAAAAACATTTCGAGGATTTCCTTTATCAAGATAAATAGTTTCTTAGCTTATATTTTCCCAGTACTGGAGTTTCTTAATTTTTTGGCGATCTGAGAGTTGAGTTTCTTATAGGCAGTTTCTTATAATGAAATACGTGTACATTCTTTTTTTATAAGAATACTAAACATTGTTTCCACCCTCAATACTTCTAAGAAATTTTCTGGTATGGCTTCAGGGGAACATAGATTGAAAGGAATTTCAAGTCATTACGAGGAAATGGTCGAACGAAAGAAAAATTTAAAACAATAAGGATGTTCTTAACTCGTAAAGTTTTTAACATGCTTTTTGAAAAAAACGAGATATGTCAGTCATGCGATTCTCTGTTATGAACATCGCAAAACAGGCAACTGCTAAATATGCGAGTTTAGGCTGAGCAACTATTCTTATGATATTCTTAAAATGTGGATGATTCTGAGCCTGAACAATTTTTACAAACAATATTCTTATGAAAAAAGAGTGTACTGTTGAAGCATTTACGTCATTTACTTCCTTTGAATGTACTTCTCTTGCACGCAACTATTGATCAGAACGTGAACAATCGTTAACAAGTGCAAACTTTTTTTGCAAATTACACCAGCATGGTCAATGTCTTTGGTATACAAATTTCACGGGGGGGGGGGGGGGGGGGGGGGGGCTTCCATACTAAAGGTACCTGGTGATGTTCCGCAACAAAGGGTATACTTTTCGGACTTCTAGTGTAGCCAATGGTAATATGGTATCATTTTTGAAAATATTGGTCTAGCGCACCGTCATGATATCATATTTGGTACCCCCCCCCCCCCCCCCCCCCCCCCCCCGTTCGGTATAAAAACTTCAGATTTTCTATCTTTTGCAGCTAAAACACCGTAATTTTTTGGAGAGCCTTTGTCAAGATCAAGAAAAATTTTTTTAATTCGCAGAGAGCCGCTAATAAAGGTTTTGCTTTGAGCTCGGACAATTAGGCCTACAGAGAAGAAAAATTCTTCTCTTTGGTATTTCTTGAGTTGGTAATACAAATAGACTGTATGTCCAAAACACTTTATTCAACTCATAACTAAAGATTGAAAAGTTTCTTAACTTCGAATTTACATACACATTTTTTATATAAGAGACTGGTTCATAAGAAAAGGGTACTAGGATTGTGAAAAATTTAAGAAACTCTAGTACTATGGTTGAGAATTGCTAAGAAACTTGTAAAGCCAAATGCAAGGATGTCATGGGAAATTATCGTTAAGCCTTTATCTTTTAGTAATATTCATGATAAATTTGTGTTTTGCAAAGTGAACTCTCTTTTTTGATAAAAAGTGTGCTGTCTGTCAAGAAACGAATACGTGGCCGTGGAAGAAACTACATGCATCTAAAAAATAAGAAACACATTAAGAAACTGAAATTTTCACTTGAAAATAAGAAAAATTTAGTTCTGTGGGCTTTTCCCAGTTTCTTATGAAAGAAAAAAAGGGTATCAGAGCAGGCCTGACTGAAGGATATGCAAGAAATCATGCTGAAGCTACTTCGAACATAAATGATATATCACTCCGTCGAAAAAACCTACGAAATTTGAAAAGCAAGAGGGTGTATAGCGAACTGTTACCAATTCCTTGAAAAGCATGGGGTTTTTGCTAAATAGCACCAGATTTTACTGGAGTGTGCACGGGGGGGGGGGGGGGGGGGGGGTTCTTCCATAGTAAAGGTACCTGGGGATGTGCCGCGAGCAAGGGTATACTTTTTCGGACTTCTAGTCTAGCCAAGGGTATCCTTTTTTGCAATTTTGGCCAGCAACGGTCTAGCCAAGGGTATCATTTTT
Source organism: Aurelia coerulea (assembly GCA_039566865.1). Lineage (NCBI taxonomy): Eukaryota > Metazoa > Cnidaria > Scyphozoa > Semaeostomeae > Ulmaridae > Aurelia > Aurelia coerulea. The sequence continues at coordinate 10,935,773 of CM076951.1, read as the reverse complement.
GACAATATTGGTCTAGCGAACGGTCATGACATCATATTTGGCACAAATTTTACAATATTGGTCGAGAAAATGGTCAAAATTGGTCTAGCCAAGGGTACCATTTTCGTAAAAATTGGTTCAGACAATGGTCAAATTGGTCTAGCCAAGGGTGCCATTTTCGTAAAAAGTAGTCTAGCCAACGGTACCCTTTTGAAGATGCTCGCGGCAGACCCCTACCCAAAATTTGGCCAAGAACCCCCCCCCCCCGTGGGAGTGTGATGCCTCTGTAATTTGCCTTTGTTGACGATGCTTTTGCAAATCGAAAAACACCCTCAGCAGAGCTCAATTTACTTCAATTTCTTTTCTGATCTCAGCAATTAACATGAACTTGCACATGTCTTCTTGAAAGGGAAAGACAACGAATTAATGATTTGCTTTTAATTCTTTGAAGACAACTAAGTCAAGTCCCCAGTTTACTGCATTACAGTAATATTAGTAACGACTTGGGGGAATGAAAGCCACAAATTGTAATAAGCCTGCAGCTTCTTATAATTGATTTATTATAAAGAAAATTACAACGGCCTAAAAACGCTAAATCCATAAAACAGTTCTAAATTCAATTGCAACTTCAAAAAACCCTTTTATTTGGCAAAAAATACATTCATTCAAACGAAAACAGGCAACTCGTAATTTTAGTTTCAACTCGCACTTTTGAGTTTTGAGTTTCCAACTCGCAACTTTCGTTCAACTCGCAACTCGCAACTCGCATTCTTAAACAAAGATTCTTAAACAAAATGCCGATATTTTTGCCACCCTCCTCCAGAAAATCTTCAATTCTAATTTGTTAGAGAGCTATTTTCCAAAGGATTTGAAAGCTGGTGAGATCTCGTCTCTTTTCAAAAGTCTTGATGCTTTTATCAAGAAGAACTATAGACCTATAACGGTTTTATCATCTGTGTCCAAAATTTACGAAAGGGTCTTAGAGAGTCAAATAAAATCGCATGCCCTTGGCTTTCTTTCTCCTCTTCTGTGCGGATTTCGAGAGGGCTATGGAACCCAACATGCACTGCTGCGACTTATAGAAACCTGTAAGAAAACCTTAGATAAAGGGGGTTTTGCTGGAGCACTACTCGTGGATCTTTCAAAGGCTTTTGATTGTTTAAATCACGAGATTTTGATTGCAAAATTAAATGCTTATGGTTTCAGTCCCAAGTGCATTGCGGTTGATTCATAGCTATCTCAGTGAGAGGAAGCAGAGGGTAAAGATAAATGGCTCATTCAGTGCATGGAGAGAAACAATGATAGGAATACCACAAGGTTCAGTCTTGGGGCCTCTTCTGTTTAATATATACATCAATGATCTCTTTATGTTTGTGAAAGATGCTCAGATATGTAACTATGCAGATGACACAACGATCTATGCTTGCGATAGCAATATTGAAAGTGTTATCTCAACATTAGAGAGCGATGCCCTTACAGTTGCAGAATGGTTTCCAAACAATTGGATGAAGTTGAACGAGGACAAATGCCACCTAATGGTATTTGGAGACAAAAGTAATGATGTTTCATTAAATATCGGAAGGATAACGATAAGAGAGAGTACAGAAGAAAAGTTGCTTGGAGTGATTCTTGACAAAAAATTATGCTTTAAACATCAAGTAAAGTCTATTTGCAAAAAGGCTGGTCAAAAGCTTCATGCACTCTCAAGAATTTCTTACTTTCTTGATACTGATCAACTTAAACGAATAATGAAGGCATTTATCCTGTCCCAGTTCAACTACTGTCCTCTTGTTTGGATGTTTTGTGATAGAACACTGAACAATAAAATTAACCGTATTCACGAACGGGCATTACGGATAACCTACAAAGATATGAGATCAGATTATGATACAATGTTACTCAGAGACAATGCGGTCCCAATCCACATAAGGAATTTACAATTGCTGATGACTGAGATCTATAAAACAAAATGGGAACTTAATCCTAGTTTCATGAAGGAGATCTTTGTTGAAAAACACAGTCCTTATGGGTTAAGAGGCTGCCCATGGTCTACTATTGCCACAAGCGCGCACTGTGTGCAATGGCTTGGAGACGGTATCGTTTCGTGGGTGTAGACTATGGCAGGCACTTCCCAAAGATATAAAGCAGTCAGAAACCCTCTCCAGCTTTAAAAGGAAAATCAAAATCTGGAGAGGAGAACAATGCAGTTGTAGACTATGTAGACCTTTCGTGGCTCAGGTTGGGTTCTTGAACTGATATTATTTTTCTGGAAAAAGAAAGCATTGTAAATAATAAAAACATTGTAAAAATCTGTAAATTAATGTATTTGTAGCTAATTATTCTGTATTTTATTTCTTTTGCACAAATTTTACTTAGATAGTAGGCTTGAATTAGCTCTTATTTTATAGCTATTTTTATATGTAATGCCTACTTTAAATAAATTGATAATAATAATAATAATAATAGCAACTCGCAACTCGCAAATTAAGTGCAACTCGCAACTCGTAACTCGCATAATAAGTGCAATTTGCAACTCGCAACTCGCAAAATAAGCGTAACTCGCAACTCGCAACTGCAACTCGCAACTCGCACTGGTTTTAAAGCAAAATACCCAATATTGCGTAAGACTGACAATATCAGATTTTTATCATCAGTGAAGTTATAGTGCACATTTCTTTCGGTCATTTATGACAAAATTAGAAGCTTTACATCCACAAGAAATTGATATGGCAATCATCAGTGCTCTCCTGCAGTATGATCTAAAACCAGGAAACGCTAAAAGAATTAAAATTGCAAATTTTTAAGCCCAATTACATGAACAGATATGTTTTGGAAAACAATTTTGTCTTTGTTCTACTGGGCAAAAAAGAAAATTGAAGATCGGCAGTGTAATCAAATTTGGGTGATTTTTCATATGGGATTACATTTGTTGGGACACCCGGTATATCTATTGTAAGTAATTCCTAGATGTTTCTAGAATGTATACTTTCTAAGTTTTTATGTTGAGGGCTCCTTGAAAATTGATAAATGGAAATGTTAAAATATGAAGAATGAAGTAGATAACATAGATAGGGGAGACAGGGCTAAAAATGACAGCCCGTGGTTCTCATTGTTCTTGCCGGTGGCTATTTTTAGCGCTGCTATCCCCATTTTCTAGCCTGAAAGTAAATTTTTCGTTTTCAGTAAGTTCAGCATTTTTCGTTCTGCAGCGTTCCGTAGTTCGTGTCGATTCCTAATTCCCATGCAATAGGGTAGGGTGGGGTAATGTGGGTCTACGGGGTAAAGTGGGTCTACTGAGCTTTTCGCTAGAAATTTCCTTTCTCGTTAAATGGAAGAAAGGCTGGCTATTTTTCTTTTAATGTCTGCATAATAAATTGCCTTTTTATATAAAATATTTGTCTTAAATGTATCTCCACTCGTTTTACAAAATAATTTTACTGAACGGCCTATTGTGCAAAAATTTCAAAGCCCAAGAAAACTTTCTCCTGCCACTGTTGTTTTGCTTTTCTGGTCCATTTAATGACCATGAGGTGAGAGTTTGGTCTTTTACAAATGAAATAACGTTTAGTTCGAAGTCATTGACGCGATTGTTCTTTTTATTTTTATTTTTTTACCAGGTGGGGTAATGTGGGCCTACTGAGAATTCAGCCATAATTCAAATTCAGCGAAGCCTTGAATTGCTTAAAATTTTCGCACTTATATTCATCTTGCCACGTTGTTTTCTGTCTAAAATGCGAAAACGGGTTTCCTATTACCGCAGTTGCTGTCTTGTAACCACTAAATTGGAGTAAACATACTGCAAACATCTCTATTTGACTGTTATTATCAACTCGACTCGATCACTGACTTGCAAGTCGCAACGATGGTGGATCACAGCATAAATGACCGTAGTTTTATTTTCGTCGTGGGAACGGGATTGCTTGCGATAAAAGGCAAAGACTGTGATTTTCTTGAATAGAGAATAGTTGGGAAATGTAAGTCCATTAATTTTTTCAAAGCCTGTCATATTCCGATTTTGTACAAGTTTTGGAATTAGACCCAATTTCCCGCTCGTCGGAAAAAGTGGGCCTATTTTAGTGGCCAAAAGAAATTTTTTAAAAATATTTAACTGCCTTTGTCAGAGCTGAGATTTTTTCCCAAGAGAGAAGAAGCACTGAATGTCAATCAAACGAAACTTTTGAAATGTTTTGCATTTTAGTCTCGTTTTACCAGCTATCCATGTTGAGATTTTGCTCATTTGGCTCATTTTAGACCCACATTACCCCACCCTACCCTATTGGAGTAAAATATGTATTGTTTCTCCTGAAGTCGAGTATGAATGTTATATTCAAATATATTTTTCCAGAACAGTGCATCTGGGCAAAACGAAATCCACCAAAAAACGAGTGAAGCTTGAAATAAAATATGTGTCGCTTCGTAGGAGCTTCAACAGTTTCGTTCGTATTAGAAAAGAACAATGGTGGCATTCGATTCCTTATTATAACGAGAAGAGAACGAAGGAATAGCAACATTATCTAGCTAAGCTTTACTCGCAATCCCGTAGAGGAGGAACAACACACAGTAAGCATACGAATATAATGTTGATCATAATATAATAGGCCAAAAGGCCACATCAACGGTGCATTATTGCCAATGGTTGTTGTTGCAGTTCACAAGGCACAAGCTTTCTACTTGAAAGATTTGCTCAAAGTCTAAGGTTTTTTAGGACCACCCAACACCCAGGAATCCTGGTTCGATGTTCGATGCGATGCGGTAAAACAGGGTGAGACAATTATGCATTTCAAAAATAAAAAGAACGCCGCAGGTGAAGCAGGAAAGCTTTAGCGCGGTCTTGGTAAATCCATGTAATTCATTATATCAAAAAAGCAATAACACGGGATGCTATGAATAAGCTGCAAGAGTCACGGAAGTTCAGTCGTGTGGTCTAATCGTTTGGCTTGGTCTAACGTATGTTTTTATCAGAAACTGGCACTGCCCATAAGAAACTCAACTCTCGGATCACCCAAAGATAAATAAACTCCAGTATAGACCATTTTGACATTTAGAAAAAGGATCTGGGGAGAGCAATATTTTCTGGTAAATGGCTGCCACAGGGCTTTTCACCAACGATAAATTGAACTGTGGCAGCCATTTACCAGAAAAATGTTGCTCTCCCCAGGCCCTTTTCTAAATGTAAAAATGGTCTAATAGACCATGAAAATGACTGAAAGTTAGAAAATGAAACTTAAGATATAGATAACTCAGGGCCTCCGACGATGGGGGGGTCGGGAGGGCATGGCCCCCCACTTTTTTGCAAATCATACCTTTCTGAAAGGCAGCTCATCATGTTGTATTGTGGTAATTTTGTTGTATGAAGTTTGGCCCCCCCCCCACTTTTCTTATCTCGTCGGGGGCCTTGTAACTCTACTTCCCGCTGCAGTGAACATCGAAATGCCGTTTCGCATAACCAACCACTCGTCTCATCAATTTCTCCAGTACCATTCGGCCTATCGAAAAGCAGTGAAAAGGATGTCGTTAAGCATTTGCAACAGAAAGATGTACAAATCGCAATGTTTTAATTTCTCAACGATGCAAATCCTAGTTCGAAACTTTTCGTTGATTAAAAAAAATGGCATTATTTCCAAAACTACTCGCAAAAAGCTTTGATTTTTTTCGTTCTATCTTTAGTGATTTTAGTTAGGTAGTTGATCTACAACTTTGCCAAGCCTGATTGAAAACGCCCTTCTAGACTAGGCTACCTGTTCGATATTGAAGAGAGAAAGTGTTGGTCTTGTTGGTCAACTGATTAGCCCATATACAGGAGGAGTTCGCAAAAGTCAAGGTCAAGTTCAGGAGACTGAATGCTCATGAATGTCTTGAAAGGCTAGAAAGCCCCTAGAAAGACACCCAAAGAAGCATGGTTTTGTGATGTTGCTGGCAAAAATCAGTAACCTTTAATCAATAGATGCAAATGATACTTTTACAAGCACACTAAGGATGTCTATTGAGACTTGGGTATTAGTATTATTTTATTAAATATCGATCTAAAGTAGGTTAGAAAATGAATAGCTAAATTAGAGCTAATTAGGGATTAAGGCCTACTATTTACAACAATATGCATAATTTACAATAAAACTATTAATATATATTACAGGAAAAATCACAGCGTGGAAATCTATCATAGGCCTCACCTATTTTGATTGTTAATTGTTGATTGGTAAACGTATTTTTTCATGGTCATTGTGCTTTTTTTTGAGTGGCAATTTTTGACCACCAAAAAGTAAATTTTATACGTGAAATCGTCTTTTCTTTTTCAAGTGTCATTGGGGGGGAGGGGGTTGCTCAGTTGAATGGAATGAAATACTTATTTTGCATGGGTATTTTACCTGACCCACCTTTAAGTAATAAACTGTATTGAAGAGAACTTTTGTTTGAAATGAAGCGGGGGAATTTTGTCACCTCGTTCGCCATTCAATAAGGATGTGCACACGCAAGAAAACTATTTTCTCTTGCAATGACCCAAACGAATCACGTGTATCACGAATGTATGGAATAGATACGATTTCAATTTTTTTTCAGAAGTCATCAATTTCCTTCTCTGGGTGCCAGTGACACATCTTCCTCAGCCAATCAAAAATGAATCTGTTCTGTGATACGTGCCCACGTGACAACCAAATTGCAGTGTACAAAAGTGAAAAACGCATTGACACGGACCTCAGTGAATCGTGCAGCCAAAATCAACCAAGTGTCATGGCGAGTAATATCGAGGACCCTGAAAGCGATAATGAACAAGAAGCCGAAGAAGAGGTAATTAATAGATTTGATTGATGAAGCCAAACTAGATTTAATTGTGATTTAATTGTGATGAGGATTTGATTGCGCATGAGTTGGCGATGATGCCCCAGAAGTGAGGCGAAAGCTTCCACAATATAAGCAATTTAATTGAGAGTGTTAAAAGTAAATGGCAAATAATCCAAATAACACAATTATAGATTTGATTGTATAATAAAGAAATTGTCGCATGTTCTCCGGGTACTCTTTTATCTTTTGGATAGTGGTGCTCAGGCCGGGTACAATCATCAACCAAACCAAAGAGATAACATTTTGCATACAATAACAAAAAGCTGGGGAACAGCCTCTAGGTTTTTACTTTTGTAGGTTAGTATATATAGACACAGCAGTTGTGATTGGTTCCTATAGCTTTTTTGCGGAGGAAAACATTATTTATAACCTTGCAGGTACATATTAGTCGCAGTGCTCCTTCATATCAGTTCAATTCAACAACCTATACTTTCGTGGGCAAATTTCAATTAAATTCAATGATTCACATTTCATGGACAAATTTTAATCTGCCCATGAAAATATGAATTTGACCATACAAATATAATTTTACCTAGTAAGTCTCGGCAAGGAAAATTGATTTTTTTGACATTTGGTACTTCATGATTTGTAAATATTTTCCAAAATAACTTCACATAACCTATCTTTTATCCAAGGAGGAGACAGAATACATTATGAGAAAGTTTGTAATGCAGGGAGGACAAACTCGGTACAGGAAGAAACGGGGGAGCAATTTAACCTTCTTTGCAAATTGTGTGCTAAAATTGCTCGGAACGATAAACGCAGCGTCAGAAGAGGAAAAAGATGAGCGCGAAGGGTATTGGATAATACAATGCTCCAAAAGAGATTCATTTACACCCAATCAAATGATCTCAAGGTAACTTTGAATGAACTTTCACGAGTTCGATCTGAGTTCTTAAAAACAACTTAACGTAATGCTCAGCGCGTATTTTTAAGAAACCGCTTACAAGAAACTCAGACCCTCAGATCGCCAAGAAATTGAGAAACTCTTGCATGTTTTTCTTTCTTCTCACTTATTTCCTGTGTATCACATTACTCGAATAGTACTTTGGGGTAATGTAATGTAAACCATTAGAAAGGCTTTAATGCATGTTGTGCTGGAATGTTTCTGAGGGCACAGATCTGATGATTTTAAGAAAATATGTACCCTACGAGAACTATGGTACTGAAAATAAGTGAAAGCAAAGTAAAAATATATCAAGGATTTCCTTCGTAAAAAGAAAAAGTTTCTTAACATATATTTTCCCAGTACTGGAGTTTCTTGTTTTTTGTGATCTGAGAGTTGAATTTCTTATGAACAGTTTCTAATAAACAAATACGTGTAACAATAATAAAATTGAGATCAGGCAGGAAAACCTCCGCAGGAAATGTATACAGTTCTTGCTTTTTGTTTTGGCCATAGAACTACCATCAGAAAGCAAAATATTGCAAGCAAGATACCTAATTTACAAATAAACATAGCAGTTCCATCTCATGGCTAAGAATAGTTTTATTCCGCTACGCATTGTGTTACATTTAGAATTTCCTTTGCAGAATATTTCCGGTTCCAAGTAGCTTCTTGGATACGAAAAAACAGTTCGAGCTGGCAATAAGGAGCGCACTGTCTTTTGTGACAATGAATGGCAAAGTTCGTTCCGAAGATTTGCAGATTTCATGTTGCACCTAACGCAGGACTATGAGAGGAGTGGTGTCCAAAGAAAATTTTTCAGTGCACAATATGTTGGTTTCCATGACCCAGATACATGGGTGCTATCTAAAAAGGTGAGATACACTCATCTTTTCTTAGAAACTAAGGTCCAGTGCTGGTTTCTTAAATTGTTGGGTTCTTTTGCCAGCAACATTTTCTTGTGTGTTTCATATATTGGGTGTCCCAAAATGATGTATCATTCTTTGAATGCTTGCCTGTCCATAACCAATGAACTGATTTTCAAACATTTTGTTTTATTTGATTGCCTAAAGGCTAAATTGTATTGTAAGTTGTTGGTTGTGGCTGTACCAGTTTTTGAAAATCGGTTCATCGTTATGAACATATAAGCAATCAAACGATAATACATCATTTTGGGACAACCGGTATTTTTAATGCCGGAAGTGTAGAGTTAAATTTGTTTCCCAAATTACTTAGTAAGATCTCAAAACAAGTAAATAACACAATTTGCACTCAAAATAATGCCCAAACAGTTGCCATAACTGTACACTGTCAAAACATTAGCATGTCAAAAGCGATAGGAAAATCAAAATTGTAAATTACAAGTTGCTTGGCATTTCAGGTAGGGTTGTTTCTTAGCTTTGGATAAATCGAGCCTACCGTTTCTAAAATAAGACGTGTATTTTCAAATTGAAGTAATTGATTGAAACAAAGTATAATAATGATCATTTGCCGTCGTTCCAGTGCTTTGATGTACAACGGTTCACTGATTTTCGGCTTCAAAGCATACACATATTCTTTTTGAAAGAAACTAAGGTCTGGGGCCGGTAGACAGTTTCTTAAATGGTTTGGCCATTTTGCTAACAACAGTTCCGTACGTGTTTCTTATACTTTTAATGCTGGAAGTGTGGAGTTAATTATGCTTTGTCTGAAAGGAGGGGCTAATTTCTTCATGATAATTATCTTTATATCACAAAGGTGCAAATACGAAATGGGCAATTGGTGCCAGAAGTGGAGCTCCGCTATCATGTCCTTCGGAAAGATGTCAACTCAATGGCAGTGTCAATGACAACTGAACTTGCAACCAGCTTTGCCGCAGTTTTATCTGCCATTAAGAGGTAATTTTCTTATAAATGGGCCCCATAATGATAATACACATCGAACCTGCAACTTTCTTTTATTTTTTTTGCAATCGATAAAATTCATACACATGTGTCAGAAATTTCCTGATATAATGTAGATACGATGAAACAATGTAGATATAATGCGCTTATTTACTCAGTTTCTCAACCTTCCTTTTTTCAACATTTTACCCATGAGTGATAGGACACCAAGTGTGTGAAAATTTAATTGTTAGCGAGCCACCTTAACCAATTGTTTTTTGTGTGTTTTGCCTAATTCAATTGGCAAAATTTAATCACTGTGGCTAACATACATAAAGAAGATATTTCGATTGAAGCACATTTTAAAGATTTTCTTTAATGTAACGTTGGGAATTGAAGGGAATCTAAGCATATATGTATAAGCCCTTGATCAAAATAGCCATGCGAAGACAATAGGCTATCACACGTGCCGCACCATATTTGGGTAACTGATCTACGTCAACAGGAAATACTGATATCTGATAGGCTAGAATTTGATCGCAACTGGCTTGAGCCACTTGTATATGCTTACATTCCCTTTAAGTAAAGTTGTAAACGTGTGCTGCTCCTTCTAATCTACACGTATTTTTGTATAAGAAATTGCCCATAAGAGACTAAATTCTCGGATTGCCAAAAATTAAGAAGCTTCCAGAACTGAGAAAATATAACTTGAAGCAACTTTTTTATTGCCAATTGGATCCTCAACATCTGTTACTTTTTTTTTGCTCGCTTCCTGTTTCATACTACTCGGAAGGTACTTGAGTACAGTCCAAACATTGGACAGGATTGAAATACGTTGTTTTGAAACGTTCAGGGGGACACAGGTGGTGAACATGAAAGTTGGTATGGAACTTTTAAAAAACTCGTAAGAAACTCCGCGTATTGAAAATTTGATAATTCTTAGTTTCTTATAAAAAAATACGTGTATCATAAGCATTATAGATATTGTGAACTATCTTATAAGATGATAAGGCTAATTTGTTCCATTAAATTCTTACTCGTAGAATCATCAACCTTTCGCAATGCTTTTGCAAGAACAGAGAACCGTTCCTCCTTGCAATGGCCTTTACGGCAACACAGCTGCTACAGAGAATGCATGGCATATTTTCCTCTGGTGAGATATATATACATTGGATCTTCATACTAAACTACAAATCTGCACATCATATAAAACTAGTGAATTTTATCACTTAAACTGTTGAGCAACCCTTTCCTGATACTGATCCAGCGGTGTGGCAAGGGTGAAAATGAAAATGATGGCTTACAGGACACCCTAGTTGGCCTAAAATAGCTTTGTTATAGCTTCTGTATTTATTATTCAACTTTTTGAAGAACTTGATAATGACAATGATAATGATAACCCTTCCACCTTGGTTTAAGGGTGCACCATCTAATTTGGTGTGGAATGCTTCTCACGATAGAATGTTTACCAGTGCTAAAATTTAAATTTTGATCATTTATAAAACCAGTTTTAGGGATTAGAATCCCAACCAAAATTTCCGATCGTTTGTTTTCAGACGAAGCAAGCGATGCAGTCATACAGTGCCCTTATCAAAACGTGGGGAAGACAAAGGCTCTTGAAATCATTGCGCATGGCCAGGGGATACTCGACCCCCAAAATCATCCGATGGTTGTCACTGGTGGCGATGTAACATCTGGAACTACACCGTAAGCCTCTAATTTACAATTGGTGATAGTTAAAGTAAATGAACGGAGATATAGCGACATAATCTAAACATAGCACAAAAGAACGGCAGGCGCCACTAATCTTCCTTTTGTTTTCATCGATCAAGAACATCAAATACAATAGGTTATATTTAGATGGACCCAGTCCCCCTAGCTAAGTAGCTTTTTAACCCCGTTGATTTACTTTAAAGGGAATCGACATAGTTAAAAGCTGGCCCGGGCCAGCTCAAAAATATAATCTATTGTACTCAACCACTTTGACGCATCCGGTTTTGGGTTTGTGGGCGTTTCTTTAGCCTATTTATAGCGGCTACGAGATATAGCTATGTCTATTCCCTTTAATGTTATTGAACCTCTAAGGAAATCGTAAGAAACTCTGAGTAATTGAAATTTGATAATTCTAAGAAAATTTCAGTGCTGGCCCTAATTCTTAGTTCCTTAAAAAAATAAGTGTACTTTGAAATGTAGAGCCCTGCACTGCAGCGGGACAACTTTGGACCCTTCACAACTCTGTAGTGATCAAGTGATTCCAATGCCCATTTCAAGGATTTCATCGCTGTGAAGGAAAAACGAGCCATTTCACATTCAAACAAAAAGGGGTTTATTTGAAGAATCTTTCTATCATTCATTGAGCTATAATTACTTGGCGATTCATCGATTCAGGATTCAGGTAATGTAATAATGTTATCTTTGCTCCACAAATTCCAAACAAGCATTTTCTTCTTTGGGAAAGCCCTTTTGGAGTGTCTATCACTAACGAACATGGTAGTTTTGGTTAATGAGGCTAAGAATTCTACTTCTTATCTTGAATCTTTGCTCACGGCCCATGATGGATTTCGGCAGGGCTCTCTTAACAGTGGATTGAAGTCAGCCCGTGCAAGGGTCTTGTCCACGACCAATGCAGAGACCTTAGAAAGGTAAGTTGACGGTTCCCTTGAAACAATATAATACTTTTGATTCAGTGTGAGGGGGGGGGGGGTACATGACTTGTGGATGGACGGGGGTCTGCCGCCCGGTTTTCAGAAAGCTACCCTCTTCTAATTACCGAAATTTGCTTTGGTACCCACTTTTATGATGGATTTTGGTGGAAAATTGCCCATTTTAACCATTTTTTTGCGAATTTCAGCGAAATCCCACCCTTGTTTATGGAAGATTTGCTGAAAAAGTACCCTTGTTTAGAGAATTTTGGGCCCAAAAACCCACCCATATGGGCGGCACCTTGAACATGCTATGTACCCCCCCCCCCGGGTCAGTGTCACTGAAAAGAATGTATGCAAACATAGTTCATTCTCTCCTGGCTTTTTGGTGAATTCGGACCCCAGGGGGGACTTGGTAATTCAAGCCCCCACCCCCTGTAGCAAAGTTTAGGGTCTTAATTTTAGCAATTTATACCTCTTAGGGTAAGAAAAATTTCAAATTTACTACCGCTTGGGGTTTTGAAAAATGATATGATTAATTCGTCGAGTTTTAGCAAAGTTTGATGAATTGAATTGTTGTTAGTAAGATTCTGTAGCAACAGAAATCAACTAGTTATTCACTCTACCTCTAAAATGGATTTGCTAGCTACTACTGTTATAGGACCAGGGTTTTACAACATTTCGCAACGCGTACATCAGGGGCGGATCCAGACTACTGCGACTACTGCTGAAGCAGTAGTCAGATTGTCAAATTCTTGTATCTAGTTATTAAGGTCCACCCCTCTTTCTAAAAGGCCACACCCTAGTATTTCGAAAAACCTCACCTTGGCAGTAGTCAGAATATTTCCTGGATCCGCCCCTGTACATCCCCTTGAACTACCAAGCCTCCTGGATTTGACTTAATTCCTGCAGTGAAGTTCCCGTTTTCATGATTCTCGTAAATGTGATTGACGACCAATTTTTGAACAAATGATTACAAGAAAGGTCTAGTACAACGAATTGACACTTTTCAGCATGATTTGTTCTGGTAAAATACTTCGAGGAAATTCAAATAACAAGAATTATGTAATATACATGTAGTAAATTGGAGGTTGGAGAAATGAAGAAATCGTTCTTCTGAATGCTGTTCCTCCCTGTATGCTTCATGTACACAATTCCTGTGATCTTTCTATACACAATTACCTTTCGTCCACCAATATACCAACATTTCATCAGTTGCTCTTCTATTCAAGGTATGAAGGGAGAACTTTAAACTTCCGCTTTAATTTGGACAAGGAGTTTACGCAAGAACATAACAAGATGCTCCTGACCAAATTGCAGCCACTTGCAAAAGAGCAATTGGTAAGTGTATCAATTCATGGGTTTGGTCTTTTAACACCCATTCTCTCAGATTCTTTTGCATGAAACCACTTGAAAAGCTGTAGTAGGCTCTTCCAGATAAATTGAAAGTCCCACAAGAAGAGATCAGAAGTCAGTTTGAAGTGGAGAAATCATGTCAAACTTCAGTTATGAGTTGCAGAAAGTTTCAAATGTAAAGTGCATAATGAACCCAAAAACTAAAGTGCATGGCTGTTGTTCATGATTTGCTTTTCTGGTCAAACCAAATCATGACTCAAGAAGCTAAATTAGCAGTCAGGGCCGTAGGAAGCATTTCAAACTTAGGGACACGCCACTAAGATGGCATTATTTTCATTGAGCTTGAAGGGGCACTTTCTGAAAATAAATAGCGCACTTCTTTGTCTATTGCAAATTCTTGGGGTGGTTCCTACGTCTATGTAACGGTCCTTGTATCAAAATGTATTTGTGCTTTTGATTTACAGATCCTCTTATAAATAGAGAGACCCTGATGGAAGTTTCAGAAACATTTTACGAGAAAGAACAATCAAACAATCAATCCAAGAATGAGCTTAATTTTGATAACGAAAATTGATACTATTTATGGACATAACACAACAATATGAAATTTCCACAATTTGTCAAAATATACTAGTGCCTTGAAACTTTTTGAATTGTAGGGTTTTATAACAGCATGGGCCACGCAAATGGATACATTTTGGTACGAATCAAAGGAAGAGCATGTGGACCGAATCGACAACATTTTAAGAGAACATTTGGACAATACACAATGGAGGTGGACAAAGGGAATGGCCAATACCATTCATACCTACTGCGTGGTCAGTTTATATTTGGTTTCCACACGTATTTTTCTACCAGGTGTCTCAATAAAAAGTACCCCCTTTCCTTTCGACCGCTTAAGGGATCCAAACGATACAATTTACGGATTTTTGAGTTCATAGCTACATTTGTTGATCTTCCACTTAAATTCACATACCTTGAATTTTTGAAATCGTCCACCACACACCAGAGATATGAGTTTACAAAGTCAGCCACCTTTGTCTCAAAAACTTGTCGTTTTGATGGCAAATTTCCACTGTTATTTTTCTTCAATTTTGAGGACAATTTTAACATTATGTATCACTGATGATGCTTGTCGCCAAAACCGGTAGTTTCGACCTACTAAGTAGTAACGGTGCCGAGCTGGCCAGCCGTCGTACCGAGTGATTGATTTGGAACAATAGTGTGTGGCCCCTTAGCATTGTTTTCTGTTAAACACTTTATGTAACCAAAGAGTCGTCAAGGTTCTGTAGCTCAAAGAACTTATATAATTTTCCTAATTCTTCTTCTAGATGGTCTACTCCGCTGGCTGTGATCCAGAGTTGAAAGGTGTCATTGCACGTGCAATTGACACCAAGAAAAAAATGGCTAAGGCAGATGAGATGCAACCAAAGCAGTTCTTGTCTGTCGTCTCCAATAAAATTTTGGAAAGGATTGAAAAAAATCCTAATGAGGTGAATATGCATTCGAATTTATCGTTTTCATTTGATAATTTACATAGATTATTTACATCATTTACATGTTTTTTTTATAAGAAACTAGTTTATAAGAAACTAGCACTACGATGACCAAAAATTTAAGAAACTCTAGTACTACGCTCAAGAACAGTTAAGAAACTCTAAAACTTTAATATGACCTTCAGAAGACCAAATTTGCCTGATGACTGAAACCAGCAGTCGGCCATTTTGCCTTGCAGCAAACTTTATTGGAACATCTGAAAAGCAGCATCATATCAAAATCTGGCGAGAATCTTTTGCCGTTTTGTCGCAATCTTCAGGCAAATGGAGCACACTTTTTTGGGACACCCTGTATACAACTGGTAATTTATGAGATACCATGATAGCATACAATGCACTCTTTTTTTATAAGAATAATGTTTGCAAGAATATTCAGGCTCGGAGTTGTCAAATTTCAAAGAGTACTGTTAGAATATTGCATATTTGTGTCTCATTTTTCAGCAGTTGGCAGTTGCCTGTTTTGCGATGTCCATAACAGAGATGCGATGTGTTTTGCGATGTCCATTTAAGACTGATTGATTAAGAAGGAGCTCTCCAAATAGGTTCATTGATCGAGAAAGAGATAACTGCCCCCCCCCCCAATAAAAACTAAGAAACTAAACAGATATTTATAGAAAACATAAAAAGGATATTTAAGCAGTTCAAAGCATACAAAGACAAACTGACTCGTAAAATGGCAACACAGCGAGAATCATGATTTATTTGCTCTTTGTTCATTCTGATTTTAATCATTTACCAGAAATAATATGTCAAGGCTCTTTCTTCGATATAAAGAACAGATACGGTAGCAATGATACGATTACGGCATATTAGTGCTTAGAACTTGCTATGTACTGGCCAAATGCTTAACTGCATGTCACTCCAAACGTTCCCATTGAAAGCATCTGCCGCTCGAGCCAAAGACCAAATTTTAATGTCCTTGTTTGAATTTATTTCAGATTCTGACCTGGCTGAATCCACTAGCTTCAATAAAAGGTCCTTCGTCAAAGCTGCCAGCTATAGCAATAAAGTCTGTAGAATTTAACAACTTGGTCACAGAGAAACACCTGGTACGATAATTCGATTTCTTTTGTTGATGAATGATACAAATTGCTTCTTTAGGACATAAAGAAAATGCTTGGCAGCTTTGGTGAGAATTGTTTCTCGACCTCAACAACATTTTGCCGCAGTGGACAAGGCTCTGTTGTCAAAGATCTGAGTCTTAAAGAGAAAACTACGAAAGCAAAAGGTGAGAAATGTAAAGTTTCCACGGTTGCTGTCATTGGCATCTCATTGACAAGATCCGAGTACGAATCCCGTACGAATGCTGAATAGAGCTATAGTGCGGCTCATATAAAACTCAGAAGCCTCTCTCTTGTTTCTATCACCTGTAAAAAGGTAAGGGGCAATTACAACGACATTATTATTCGATAGTCTATCTATAATCTGATATGAAAGATTCGTACCTAAAGATAGACCAAAGAAACCATCAGCTGATTGTAAGCTGCAAGATTTTGCGCACTTCCAACGACTTAGTGGTCAGAGCAGTCAGCAAACGATAAATGGTCAGATTTAAGAAATTGTTCTAACTGTCTCTACTTCTGATTTTGATCATATCAGCATATATCTTGTAATTCTCTCAGCTTTATACCATAGTAAGCAATGTTTCAAATATCTCTGATCAATTTTGTTCAATAAGTACATCATTAAAACGAAAGCATCACAATATTCTAAATTTATATTCGCAAGGCTCTAAATTGCTTACATTTTACATCATATCGAATAATGAAACAAAACTTTTCAGCTCACAAGATGCCCAAAAGTGAATTGAAACAATCATTAATATGCAAAATAAACGAAGGTAAGGTAGAATCAATTGCTTTTAAAGCTAATACTTTTTTGTTCAGGAAATCTTCAGTAACTCCTGAACATTGAGAAATATCCACATGTTACACCAATGATGTCAACCATTAACTTTTATTATAGTTAGTAAAAAAACAGGCCCTTCGGAACAAAATTCCTATTGGTGGGCTGAAACTTCAGGCGAGCGGTTAAATGGAAAATGGGATTTTTATAAGAAACTGCTCATAAGAAAGTCAACTCTCAGATTGCCAAAAAAATTAAGAAACTCCAGTACTGGAAAAATATAACGGAAGAAACTTTTTATCTTGATAAGGTGATCCTTGTCACTTTTTTCCTTTGTTTGCATTTGTTTCCTGCATCATATTACTTGCAGAGTACTTGAGTTACGTCGAAACATCGAACAGGCTCGAAAACACTTCGTTTTGGAATGTTCACGAGCGAATAGGAAGTTAACGTGAAGACTGTTATGGAACCTCTTAGAAACTCGTAAGAAACTCCCGGTACTCAGAATTAGATCATTTTAAGAATCTGTCGGCACTGGCCCAAATTCTTAGTTCCTTATAACAAAAATACTGGTAGATCGGCGAAAAGAACCCCATTTTTGGAGAAGTAGCCATTTAAAAAAGCAAAGGATCACGTTTGATGGGGATCTCTCGGGGAAAATTTTGAAAAATGGGACTTTAATTTCACGAGGACATATAGATTATATTTGAGTTCCAACATATCACAGATGATAGCTTAATAAATTCTAATAACTTCCTCGTACATAGATGAGTTTGAAACTTCATTTCCACGAGATAGGCTTTTGCAGCATTTTTTCATTTACAAAAATGAACGAACTTCAGAAATTGAATGTAAAAACCAATGTAATAAAGCAAACCTAGCTCACAACTGCTGCGAGATACGAATAGATATCAGCTTTAACAAGCGTGATGAAACTGTCATGTATCTTTATGTCTACAAAGTTCTTCATGCATTGTTCTTTTCACGTTTAGTTTGTGGTCTGGGAAACAATAGCGATGCGAATTCTGAAGAAGACGAGGCAGACGAAGAAAGACAACACAGTTGTCTCTTGAAAACTTGCAATGCATAAGGGGAATCTCTACCACGATGCGGCAAAAAATCAGGGCCTTCGTACTAGGTATTGCTTTCAAATCATATTCAGTTAGTAAGTTCATCTCAAAGGTCTTTGCACTTTGATTTCATGGTAATAACCCCCCCCCCCTCCTCCGGTTGAAATAGGGTTAAGATACTCATAGTCATATCATATAAAAATAACTCGTAACTCGTGATATAAGAAGTAAAATAGATGCAACTCATAACTTGCAACTCATGGTATAAAATATAACTCATACCACAGAATTTCAACTCATAACTCGTACCTCATGGATTAGAAATCCACGATTTCATGGCATACAAAATCATCTCCCTTTTAATCAGTTGAAAATCACTTGTCCTCTCCAAATGCTGTGAGGAACGCACATATCTCATAGCACAGCAATCTCAATATCATATCCATCTTTCCCATAAATCACGATCCTTGTTTTGCAAAAGATTTTTTCCAAGTGCCGATACCTTTGAACATAATTCAGTTCCTCTACTCTTGATTATGAACACCAAACTCATTATCATGTGCACATTTTAGAATTAAAAGATAATTTTATTGGCTATGATGCGAAACTGAGGAAAGGCAGATCATGAGCAACGACTATTGATCATCGTAGGACCTGATCACCCACCACCTGATTGTAAGATAAACTGATTTCATAGAAGGATAGGAAGAAGTAAAGCCTAGTTTTCATTAAATCGTAATTCATCGACGACCATCGCCTATCACTTTCAGAATCAAACGATTTTGTTTGTAAGGGTCATCACGCTGTAAGGGGTCAGCCATTTATAACTCTGGGTACCGGGGCGGGCTAGAATTGCTAAACTAGCTAAAAATGTTCATACCCCTTCCAATTTCCCCTAAAAAATTTGGAGCCCCATTGGAAAATTAGAAAAAAATTCATACCCTACCACTGGCCATCTATCAAACTATTCTCAGATAACCATATCACAGAAGTTCTGTTTTTGTAAAAGAGATAGAAAATAGGAAAGGCAATGCCATTTGAACTTAATGAAGTACTACCATGGAAGGTCAGTGAGCTGGAATTTTATACAAACATAATGGGGTACAATGGATGATTTGAAGGCTGTCATTAAGAAGCTAGCTAGAGTTGCAGTTGAGAAGATATGGTATTCCATAGGCCTTATTGTGTCATTGCAATAATTTTCTAAAGAATCTGCCATGAAAGTTTTCGTACCCCCTCTAAAATTTCCAAAAGAGTTTCATACCCCCACAATTTTCCTTGGAATAGTTTTCATACCCCCACCAATTCTAACCCGCCCCGGTACCCAGAGTTATAAATGACTGACCCCTAAGACAACTAGTTTCTTATGAAAACAGAACATCGGCGATGAATTACGATTTAATGAAAGCCAGGCTGAATGCCTACTTGTCAGCTTCTAATACTTACGGTCAAATTTACCAGGGAAGTTGCAAGAAGACAACCCTGCACAAGAAGAAGAGAGGCTAAGATCTATTCCACAGGTATGTACCTTTAAAAGGTCACGAATGTTTCTTGGTTTTATAATATCGTAAGTAAGTAAGTAAGTCAGTAAGTAAGGTAATATCGAAGTCCTTTTCCATCATCATCATGACAAGAATATTTAGAAATTCTAGAGAATTAATTTGACTTGCGATACTAGTTCAGATAAAGCCTGCTATTTATAGGAAAAACCATGTTCAAGGCTCGACACACGTCAGCTCCAGTCAAATGCCATGAGCATCTTGGCACACCTGAGATTGTGATAAGCTTGTATGAAGTTTCTCAGACAAAGTTTCCTTTCTTTTACGCATGAACAGACTTCAAGACGAAATCTTGTTTCTTTTCCACAAATAGCAATTGATGAATTCCATTTTTCTCGTAGACTCTACCTAAAAGTGCAAAGGAAGACTACCTTAGATTAAGTCCACGAAAGAGAGCAATCTTTGAAAAGGTGCGTTACCAGAGCCTTTACATATTCTTTTATAACAAAGTAAGGATTTGGCCCAGTACTGAGAGTTTCTTGAAATTATCAGATTTTCAGTACTCTGAGTTTCTTATGAATTTCTTAGAGTCTTCATAAAAAAAATCCATATTCTCTACCCCGTGCCCTCGTGAGCATTTCAAAACAAGGTTTTTCAAGCCTTTCCAATTTTTAGACATAACTGAAGTATCTTAAGAGTAAAATGATACAGGAAGGAAGTGAAAGTAAAGTAAAGTTAGTCAAGGATTTCCGTTATGAAAATGAATAGTTTCTTTGCTTATATTTTCCAGTAATAGAGTTTCTTAATTCTTTTGGCGATGAGAGAATTGAGTTTTCTTACAAAAAAAATACGCGTTGTCGATATCGAAGACTTAGGATGTCCACTGCAAAGTATTTGCAGGAAAAATCATTATTTAGATCGTTTGTGTTGGGAAAGCATTTTAAAGTTTTGACTAAATTGGTTCCTTTTCACACATTCGGAAGACAGCTACTTTTCCTATTTTCCAAGTATTCAGAAAAGTGTAGGAAATTACGGAGAATTCTTCCACCTTGTTTCAGAGCACCATAGATGGGGGAGATTGTGCTGTTGAAATGCATTCCTTATGATACAAGAGTATCTTTGATTTGGATTTACGAGATACATCACATTAATTATGAAATAACTGTTTCATTTTCATAGGGGTACAATGAATGTTTACAGCGTTACAACAATAACCAAAAGGTGATTAATTCTCAAAAGATTGTTATTCATAATCGTAATAAGCATGGAAATACAATTCTGAGAAGCTTTTTTTGTGGTGCTATATGGAAGGTCGAGAATCTTCAATGGACAGCATCCAATGGACAGCACAGAGAAGTGTAATCAGCCAACTTTAGCAAATCCACCATTTGCTTCAAAATCGTACATTAGATCTTAAAGTCTTAACGATACATGCAAGAATTTTTTACGAGAAACTAAGAATCTGGGTCAGAACTGAAAGTATGAGATCTGAGACAACTCAAGCACTTCCCGAGTAATATGATACAGGAAACAAGTGAGAATAAAGAAAAACATGCAAGAGTTTCTTATTTTGGTTGGTGTTCGAGAGTCTAAATTCCTAATAAGCAGTATCTTATAAAAAATAAGGGTATTCTTACAGAAGAAAATCTTCTGGAAAATGTTATTCTCATGGCACGTAAAGAAAGCAAATATCAAGGTCCCATATCAGAAGAGGCAAACGGCCAAACGCTTCATGTTTTTTAAAAAGTCTGCTTTTCTTTGGTACCTACAGGCGCTTGCCAAAAGCATTGACTTCATCCCTGGTTCTTTACTTTGGGGTCCCCTCCTCATTTCGCCATCTCTATCAATGTCCAGCTCTATATCGACTCTATACTAGTTACTGAAAATCTAACCAGGAAAATTTTTCTTTTTCGTATTTAAAGCCTAACTTGACTCATACTCTGATATGAAAAACTGATCATGATTAGAAATTGGTTACAAAAAACCAGTTATTGATGACTAGATGTTTCAAAAAAGTGTCATGAACATCCCATAAATACACTTTCATGCCACCCCCAACACATATTTGATATTTTATAACATATATTTATGTTATGAGTTTATGAAACATGATTTTATGAAATTATCATGTCAAGATGTCAAGGAATCAGCATAAAAAGATATCGTAATAAAGATACAAATATTGGCATCTAGAGATATCGGAGTATGGGTATGGCTTTCGCTGTCAAAAGAGTTCCTCTATCTTCTTTGCTAAAGCAAGCACATTCAGCTAAGAGACTTGACACAAGTATCCTTCTTCCATAGATGACACATTTGATACCATGATAGCTGTAAAAAATGACACAGCATTTCGCATTGCATTGTTGGTGGAGGACGAGAGACAAGGCTTCTCTATGTGATGAAGGGCAAACAGACCCTGAACATACTGCTGTATCTAAGTGATACCACCGTCCGGATGACTGCAGTTAGGAAGGACAGTGGTGAGCCCTTTACCATCTATGGCAGACCACGTATCTGGATATCGCGTCGTATTCGTTATGCTCCTGAACATGTTGTCAAGGAAATTGAAATAGGTTTGTTTTGGCTTGTTATTGATAATTAAGTATGACATGACTCCATAGCAGAACTTTTGGCTCTCCTGCAAAGAAAAATTGCAGAAACTAAAGTCAATTCTAGTCCTATTTCGGGCACTTTCAAACACAGTTTTAAAGCTTTTTCTGAGTTATGATGGCATGGCATATAGTGAATTTTGCAAGGGCGGTCGTATAATGATAATAAGAACGTAATTTATTTCAAGTTGGCGACTACTGCAGCTGAAAAGCCAATTAAAAGCCAACATCACACGGGGGGGGGGGGTACTTGACCAGGTTTTGGGTTTTGACCGGGGACGTGCCATCGAAGCAGCAAAAACCTACCCGTTCCTAATACCAATTTTACAAAAAAGTATACCCGACCTTATACCAATTTTGCGGAAAAGTATACCAAAGTCGTTCCTTGTACCAATATCGTGAAAATTGATACTGTTCCTTATACCAAAATCGTGAAAATCGATACCCTTACCGATGGCAAGTCCCCATACCCAAAATGTGTGTAGTGCCCCCCGGGGATCCTTCCTATGCTCGAAAACCAATAATTCATTGAAATTCTTTGCATCACCTAAGGGCGTCGTTGGTACCAATAAACGATTACGCTAAAGATGGCGGCGAGAAACTATGTTTTTACCAGGGAGCTTATCTCCCTGGTTTTTACCTAAATGCATTGTGCTATTTAATCAAATTCTCATGGAATATTTAAAGATTGGCAATTAGGACGCAATGCATCTTGGTAAATATTTCCTCGCCGCCATCGTAATGGTATATTGACAAGGGAAGGAGGGACCCCTTGCCAATTTTGCAACAAATGATGTCAAATCTCTGGAAAATTTCTTATCCTTAGCGTGATTGTCTACATACGATCATTTGACCAAGACGCATTGAATGGATGATCGAATGGACATGATCGAATGGATATAGAATCACTGTTGGTTCCATTATAGAATGCAATGCCTCTTGACCAAATGCCCAAAATGCCCCCCGACACCATATTTTGCGGAATCGTCTATTGAGGGGCTAAGCAATGCTTTTATGAATGCTTTTATTGCAGAACGAGAAGAAACTTGTACAGTAACAAGACCCCCCTGCTCTTCTCCGTCCGAACAAGAGGAAACATGTACAGTGACAAGACCCCCCTGCTCTTCTCCGTCCGAACAAGAGGAAACATGTACAGTGACAAGACCCCCTTGCTCCTCTCCGTCTGAACAAGAGGAAACTTGTACAGTGACAAGATCCCCCTGCTCTCCTCCGTCTCATCATGAGAATTGCCATGGAGATCAAACAACAGGTATTATATTAGTTCTTTAATAAAATGCCCTAAGCATAAACATGAATCACAATTTGAATTTCTACACTAAGCAGGACCACATCGACTCATAACGACTCCATACCTCCTTACTCCCTAAACAGCCCCTTGTGCCATGACATAAGATAAGGAAATTTGGATAAATTTGCATAAGTAGAAATTTGCGCACTGGACGCAGGACAGGATTCAAGACGTAATTGTCCTCCCTCCGTGAGTCAAAAATATAAATCAATACATTTAAGAATTACCAGTCAAAATATACAAATGACTTTGAACTATTCTGAGAGATATCCAATACAGTACGTTCACAGTACGTACAGTACGTACTACTTGTGGTTCACCTAAATATGACCATAAGCAAGTCCATAAGCAAGTAAAACTGTGTGCATAACATACAAATAAAGCTGGGAAATCTAGTAAAGCATTTCTGTATTCCTTTCCTTGCAGGACAGGTCCAATTGCAGACCAAAACCAAAGCACAGTCGACATACTGTACACCATCATGTAAAGAGGTACAGTATGAAAATTTGTAACAATAACGGATAAAAAGCTTCACAAAGTGAGATCTCATTTAGCTTCTTCAAATTGAAAGAACATCTCAAAAGGTAGCTGAGCTTTCAAACTAAATGCTGTAGACACGTTTAGTTGACTACGTTTGGTCTTAAGTTAGAGAGACTTGACTATCTTGAAGATTTTTGTAACTCAAGTACATACATGAAGCACAGCAATTATTGTGATTTTGGTTGCATAGGCAATTTCCTTTTCTAATTCAATGTGCGATTTTTTCATATCATCTCTGTGAGAGTTTGTGAAAGTTCTAAAAATCCATGATATAACATATATATATATATATAATACTTATAAGAAACCAACTAGTCTGGTTTTACCATAGTAGTGGGGTAATACTGTCACTAAACAAAATAAAAAAGGAAAAAAAACAATATTCCCAAATTCTAATTGGTTGTGTCTCTGTTAATGTACAGTAAAAACCCATTTATAAGAAAACTACAAGCTGAAATTGTCCAATTGGCAGCAATTTTCTAACAAGCTCTCTATTGCATTCATTGCTCTGGCCTACGCAGACTTGTAAAGTTGTACAGTAGGTTCTTATTTGCTTGTGTTTACTGTACCTAAAATTTAGGCAACCCGTCATTAAGCAACACACTTAACTGTTTTAGATCTCATTCATTACTTCAAAATTAGCTTCTGAATCAAAAAGATAAATTCACATGAGGTACATACTCCTTTTTCATATTCTGATATATGTAATGCTCATGACTTCACTTTGAACCACATGATAGTTTGCCATCTGGCTTCATTTGTGCTGATTTGTTGCTTTAAGAGCATCCCTTTTTCAATCATTGACGCTTTGCAATGTGTGTCTATCAATCACTGATTCTATCAATACAACATCTGCTCCACAGAAAATGTTAGCCAGACTGTAAAAAAAGTCTGTTATCAGTTCAATTCTGTTTCATAATTTCAATTTTATCTTTTGATATTTTAGAAAGAAAAAGATGTGGATTTGAAATGCTCAGGGAAGCAGGTATAGATAAATGATAACAATGTTCTTTGCAGTCATATTGTTCTACCACTATTGCCTTGTTACCCTTTCAAAAATTTATCAAAGTTGTTTTTAGATCATTTCAACCAAATTGAAAGAGCAACATACTGTAGGGTGAGGCTGAAATATCAAAAAGTTTGAAAATATAAAAAAACATGACTTTGGAACAATGCTCAAAAAACATTGACAAATAAAGTCTTGCAATCTGATGATGGAAAAAAATTTCTGTTGGCAGAAAATTTTTCACGTTCACTTTTCCCTTTTAGTGTCCCAGAAACAATTGGTATCATTCTTCATGCTTGGGGATAAAAGACAAAGGAAATAAAGATACTGACTGGTAAGGAAACATGAAACCTATTACTTTTGAATGCAGAGCAAAACATATTCCGTTCTTCACCTGTCTCTGCATGTATGACCCCAGGCATTTTGCAAAAATTGAGTAAGTTTTCTTCAAAAGGGTCTTCTCATTTTAGTTTAATTAAAACATATGCATCACCATGACAGAAAGAAGTTTTGAAAATTGGCATAAACAATTGATGAAATCCCTTAGAAAATTATGTGCACTCTTCTGAAGAATGATTGAGATTCTGGTGCACTCTATTTGTGCATTAAGATGAAAGCATTCTCGACAAAACTCAAACAACAATACAACTACAGTACGATAGGTACTACATGAGAGACTACAAGAACTCTTCAATATTTAATGTTAAGAATGTCCTGAGAATATTTGGGAAAGAAATAGTGTATTTACATATATTTTTGGTAAGAAGGTATACTAAAAATTTGTAAGAGAGTGGAGGCAAAAAAAACATGACATATATTTCAGCACACTTAGGCCTTTCGAACTTACGTTCTCTGCAGTTAAACTTGTGCAAACGCTGTTTCATTGCCTAAAGGTAATGCTAATCCTTGTTGAAAAATTGGACATGCTCACCTCTCACTAACTTTCAGAATTTACTGTACTTTACCTAAAATAAGCAGGCCTCATACTCAGCTACATACAGTACTTGTGCTGATATCTAAATAATCTAAATTCATGATTATATGCATAAGAACTACTAATGAAGAAGCCCGAAACGTTTAGTCTTCTAAGCTCTAGGCTATTTATTCATTTTATGATATTTGGTGTATTTATCTAAATTCATGGTTCACTATTTTTCTTAGGTACTGTTTACACTGTCTGCAAAGCATCCAAAGGGAAAAGCAACGGAGTTCTGCCAAGAGGAATCTTAATCTGTGACTTAAATAATTGTGGACCTTGATTCGTTTTGTTCTTTTTCCAACAACTGTATGCATATAATCTTTCACAAGCTGGATGGGACCATAACCTATGAGAGAAAGCTTGGTAATTCAGTCTAGGATTTTTACAGTAGATGATAATATGTTTGTCAAGATTTCCAGGATATTCATACAACTCAACAATATGTAAACACTAAGCATGAGCTACTGTACATCATAAATTTTTAGCATCAAGATAGCGAAATATATGCTTATCAAAGGAAACCACAGTAGACTTGGCATATGGACAATGAAAGTTATTTACCTCTCTCATGAGAAATAATAGATTTTCAAACAAATAGTGAAGTTTTTCAATGGCAAAAGTACAGACTATATCTTATATCATAAAATTTTACTTTCCTTATTGTTCTGTGCGAGGTTTCTTTGTGATCTAATCAAACAGGCCTTTCTCATGCCATCAAATTTTGTAACTTAACTTCAAATTGTACTTCCATGCTCATCAAAATATAAGACAAATTGCAGCATGCATCATAATCAAACAGACTTTGATTCAGTTCAATAAGCTCTTTGTGCTTTCTAGTTTCAAAAGTGGGAACTTCTTCTGGCTCACATTATACAATATATTACTCAGTCCCATTTGAGGGTTTATGTACAAGTAGACATTTTGATATTATATACTACTAATAGTTTTGTTATAGTTAAATTGAAGAAGAGAAAATCAAACAATATAATATTACGTACATACATGTATATGTGACAGTATATATGACAGGTGTATATATGATAATGATTATGACATCATGTTGATTCTTTTCTGATTTGATCCTATTCTTGATTCTTCAAATCAAGCCTTGTACATTATTTGGCAGAAATCATATACCGGGTGTCCCAAAAAAAAGGTAACAGATTTGATCGGGGTTAGCGATAAGAATTTATGTCGAATCGATCCCTAATAAGTGTTGAAGTACTCTTTGATAGTTAACTTGAAGATTGATACTTAGTTTGTTGATATTGGTCCTTCAAGAGTTGGAATATTAATCTTGAAAGTCCAAATTTGCGTTCATCACCAAACCAGAGCTTTTGGGTTTTGGCCTAAACTGTAAACGCGCTGGTCAGGGGAATCTCCTCAGTCATAGATTTTTTTGGACAAGGATCCGTCCTTTGGGTACTCATGTGAATAGGACAGATGAACTTTAAGTCATCAATCAAGGAATATCTTCCTGCAGTCAAAATGAATGCATTTACAAAAGTACACCAGGCCAAGCAAGCACTAATGAGTGAGCATTTTTATGTTCCCTTGGGCATACACAATTGCTTGTTTCGTAATAATATTGAGAGAGATGATACAAAAAGCATTTCATTCAAGGATTCGAGTAATGAAGATTGCAATATAGCCCAAGGGAATTATTTCGCTTATGAATAACTTTCATTAGGCAGATGCAATTTGAAGTTTTTGTTGAATTAAGAACGATGTCTCTGTGGGATTAAATTTGTGAATCTAATTGTAGAGTTCAGTTTCAGATTTCTATTACAATGTGTTTCTAAGCACGATGTTTCTTGCTGTACTTCGCTATGATTGAGGAGATTCCACAACGCAGCATGTTAACAGCTTAGGCCAAAACCCAAAAGCTCTGGTTTGGAGTTTGAGGCAAATTTGGATTTTCAAGATTAATATTTCAGCTCTCGATGCACCAATATCAATAAACTAAGTATCAATCTTCAAGTTAACTATCAAAGAGTACTTCAAAACTTATTAGGGATTGATTTGACATAAATCTTTATCGCTATCCCTGATCAAATATGTTACCTTTTTTTGGGACACCCGGTATATACTGTATAAATTAAAAAGAATTTGCAAACAGTCCTCAAGAGGTCTGAAACTGAAGATACTGAAAGAATTCTGGAGAGGTTTGACTAACCAATGATTTCTGATTAAGAATTCTTTACATAAAACTGCTAAATTTTTGATAGAACATCAAATAATAAAAGCAGAAAGCTGTTTTACAATTTTGGAATGAAGATTCAAATATTCATCCAGATGGCATAAGCATCACAGCAGCATCAAACAAATCTCTGACGTCTCCGTGTTTTCAGCCTGGCCAAAAATCCTTGTCTAGTTAGCATGGAATCATTCGTTGTACATAGCCGATTGCTCGTGGCCCATGGTCGAAACCGCCAAAGCCTCATTTTCACGGACCAATCAGACGGCTGAAAAGCGAAGGAGACAAAAGAACCCTGTGAAGATTTTTATAAATTTTACCTACCTTCATAAAACGCACCCAGGACAAAAAAATGCTTGAGATTTCCTGAATTTTTTTCAAGCAATCTACTCTCAAGATGTTTGGGAGTACAAGTTTGGATGCCGGTTAAAATATCTCAAGGATTGGGGGAGTTATTGCCTCTCCAATAGACAAAATTGGCGAAGGCTTGTCGAGGCAAGTTTACTCCACTTCAAGTCAGGTGATAAAGCCTCTTGACAAAACCTCTTTTGAATTTTATAAGTTATTTTGCAACGAGCAAACTTGTGCCATGAATGCAAAAAGTAGTACAATACAGAAACTTCCCTAGAGTATTGCCACAAGACTTGAAATGCGCAAACAAGCCTTTGTAGACTATTTCAATTCACAAAGAAACAGTAGGGGCATTGAATCTTGAATAAAAGAAAATTTAACTAAAGACAATATAGCAAGAACAATTGAAAACACAGATTGTGGCGTTTTCTGGTCGTTCTTACAACAATCACTATTGTTATTACTATTGTCTCCTGGCCAGAATTTCTATTGTTCAAGGTTCAGTGCCTTATCGGTTTGTTTGTGGCCATAACTCCGCCAATCCTGGAGATAATTTAACCAGCATCCAAACTTGTACTCCCAAACATCTGGAGAGTAGATTGCTTTAAAAAAATTCGGGAAATCTCAAGCAGTTTTTTGTTTTGGGTGCGTTTTATGAAGGTAGGTAAAATTTAGAAAAATCTTCACGGGTTTCTTTTGTCTCCTTCACTTTTTTGCCGTCTGATTGGTCCGTGAAAATGAGACTTTGGCGGTTTCGACCAAGGGCCACAAGCAATCGGCTATGTATGACAAATGATTCCTATGTTTGTCTAGTTGAAGTCATGTTTCTTTCTTTCTTTGTTTTTTCTTTTTGCAGAATAATTAGGCATTTGGCAGTTGTCTTTGCCAACTTTGAATAAATTGTTCATTATTTATTATTATTGGAAGCTTATTAGGATCACTGGAAGCGTAGGGTCATATGTCCTATTTTACTTAGCTGCTCAGCGCCCTAATGAAAACTACCTACCCAGGGGTGGCAACAATGCAGGTTTCCTAAGTCATTTTGCCAAACTTCCTCCAACACAGCTCCGACGGGGGGGGGGGCTAGATACTTCCGACAGGGGGCTGTAGTCCCCTCTCTCTAGCCCTCTTCTGCCACTACCAATGTACCTACCCTCGGATGCTAGGTAGAAATGTATTGAAAATAAGACAGCCATTTTCTACACGTGTGTGGCCAGCTTCGAGCTTTCTAGATACGCCTCTAGCTCGGCCTTCTGGTGTTTTTCAAATCCTAAATCCAAATACAGGAATCTAGGATAAGAGTGCCAAACTGACACTAGTATATATTGTGCCTGAAATATTGATATCAATCATCAGATTATTAAGTTTACATGGTATGTTAACTTACCATCAACTTTTAACATCCCTTGCCCGCCCAATCTCTGCTGGCCATGGCCTAGGTACTTGTCGGGCAACAATCCATAATCATAATAAGGCTTTAAGCTGTCAACCCGAGCACCCTGGCTGGAACACAAGCAACTTCATAATTTCTGCATTTTATTTCTTTCCATTGAACTAAGTAGCGTAGGTACTATAACAGTCCATAATCATAGTATAGGCATTTTATACTGTCAACCCGAGAACCCAAGAACCCAAGCAACTTCACAATTTCTGCATTTTTATTTCTTTCCATTGAACTAAGTAGCGTAGGTACTATAACAGTCCATAATCATAGTATAGGCATTTTATACTGTCAACCCAAGAACCCGAGAACCCAAGCAACTTCACAATTGCTGCATTTTTATTTCTTTCAATTGAACTAAGTAGCGTAGGTACTATAACAGTCCATAATCATAGTATAGGCATTTTATGTTGTCAACCCAAGAACCCGAGAACCCAAGCATCTTCACAATTTCTGCATTTTTACTTCTTTTCATTGAACTAAGTAGCGTAGGTACTATAACAGTCCATAATCATTGTATAGGCATTTTATGTTGTCAACCCAAGAACCCGAGAACCCAAGCATCTTCACAATTTCTGCATTTTTATTTCTTTCCATTTAACTAAGTAGCGTAGGTACTATAACAGTCCATAATCATTGTATAGGCATTTTATGTTGTCAACCCAAGAACCCGAGAACCCAAGCATCTTCACAATTTCTACATTTTTATTTCTTTCCATTGAACTAAGTAGCGTAGGTACTATAACAGTCCATAATCATTGTATAGGTATTTTATGTTGTCAACCCAAGAACCCGAGAACCCAAGCATCTTCACAATTTCTACATTTTTATTTCTTTCCATTGAACTAAGTAGCGTAGGTACTATAACAGTCCATAATCATTGTATAGGCATTTTATACTGTCAACCCGAGAACCCGAGAACCCAAGCATCTTCACAATTTCTGCATTTTTATTTCTTTCCATTGAACTAAGTAGCGTAGGTACTATAACAGTCCATAATCATTGTATAGGCATTTTATGTTGTCAACCCAAGAACCCGAGAACCCAAGCATCTTCACAATTTCTACAATTTTATTTCTTTCCATTGAACTAAGTAGCGTAGGTACTATAACAGTCCATAATCATTGTATAGGCATTTTATACTGTCAACCCAAGAACCCGAGAACCCAAGCATCTTCACAATTTCTGCATTTTTATTTCTTTCCATTGAACAAAGTAGCGTAGGTACTATAACAGTCCATAATCATTGTATAGGCATTTTATACTGTCAACCCAAGAACCCGAGAACCCAAGCATCTTCACAATTTCTGCATTTTTATTTCTTTCCATTAAACTAAGTAGCGTAGGTACTATAACAGTCTATAATCATTGTATAGGCATTTTATGTTGTCAACCCAAGAACCCGAGAACCCAAGCATCTTCACAATTTCTGCATTTTTATTTCTTTCCATTGAACTAAGTAGCGTAGGTACAGGCATTTTATGTTGTCAACCCAAGAACCCGAGAACCCAAGCATCTTCACAATTTCTGCATTTTTATTTCTTTCCATTGAACTAAGTAGCGTAGTTACTAAAGTATAGGCATTTTATACTGTCAACCCGAGAACCCGAGAACCCAAGCATCTTCACAATTTCTGCATTTTTATTTCTTTCCATTGAACTAAGTAGCGTAGTTGCTATAACAGTCCATAATCATTGTATAGGCATTTTATGCTGTCAACCCAAGAACCCGAGAACCCAAGCATCTTCACAATTTCTACATTTTTATTTCTTTCCATTGAACTAAGTAGCGTAGGTACTAAAGTATAGGCATTTTATACTGTCAACCCGAGAACCCGAGAACCCAAGCATCTTCACAATTTCTGCATTTTTATTTCTTTCCATTGAACTAAGTAGCGTAGTTGCTATAACAGTCCATAATCATTGTATAGGCATTTTATGCTGTCAACCCAAGAACCCGAGAACCCAAGCATCTTCACAATTTCTACATTTTTATTTCTTTCCATTAAACTAAGTAGCGTAGGTACTATAACAGTCCATAATCATTGTATAGGCATTTTATGTTGTCAACCCAAGAACCCGAGAACCCAAGCATCTTCACAATTTCTGCATTTTTATTTCTTTCCATTGAACTAAGTAGCGTAGGTACAGGCATTTTATGTTGTCAACCCAAGAACCCGAGAACCCAAGCATCTTCACAATTTCTGCATTTTTATTTCTTTCCATTGAACTAAGTAGCGTAGTTACTAAAGTATAGGCATTTTATACTGTCAACCCGAGAACCCGAGAACCCAAGCATCTTCACAATTTCTGCATTTTTATTTCTTTCCATTGAACTAAGTAGCGTAGTTGCTATAACAGTCCATAATCATTGTATAGGCATTTTATGCTGTCAACCCAAGAACCCGAGAACCCAAGCATCTTCACAATTTCTACATTTTTATTTCTTTCCATTGAACTAAGTAGCGTAGGTACTAAAGTATAGGCATTTTATACTGTCAACCCGAGAACCCGAGAACCCAAGCATCTTCACAATTTCTGCATTTTTATTTCTTTCCATTGAACTAAGTAGCGTAGTTGCTATAACAGTCCATAATCATTGTATAGGCATTTTATGCTGTCAACCCAAGAACCCGAGAACCCAAGCATCTTCACAATTTCTACATTTTTATTTCTTTCCTTTATTTGTTATTGTTATTCTCTATGTTATCAATCCTATGTTAAATGTTATTTACTTTTATTATCTATTCTTTGTACTTGGTATCCAAGTAGTTCTTTTTTATTCTGGAACGAAATTTCATTCTGGAATGAAATTCTATTACCAGTGTAGAGTCACTGTTTAAATTTCATTCTGTGATACATCGAGGCACTACCCACAGGGGGTCCTATGACAAATTTTAGTGTGCTACGAGCCTTTCAAAATGGTACAATTAGTTGCACCACTTTGTGTGTGAAAATAAGACCCTTGGCTATACTAATTTTTTGACCAAAACTATCGAAACTTGAGGTTTTTTAGACAATCTTTTAGCTATCCTGAAAAAGAATCTGGATTGAACAATATTCCAATGTACTTTAAACAATTTTAAGAAACTTCAGTACAGGCCCAAGTTATTAGTTTCTTACAAACAAATATGTGTAGAAGCAAAATGGCTCTCTGGAGGCAATGGCTCTTATGTTGTTTTACCGAAAATGCACAAACTGGAAAAAAGTTGTTTGCCTCAGGGAGCCCGAATTTTAACCGACTCGAAAACACAACCCGCTTCGAAATATCCATCTTGCTATTCAAAAAGAAACTAAAACTATGGATCCCTTTGTAGATGTCCAAGAAAAACGTATTTAACTCTCATTATCCTTTAATTGTACATTGTTAAACTATTTTCATTTTATTCTACTTTTTACCTTAATTTTGACTACTGTACAACGATTGTCAATAGGTATGATTACAACGGATAACAGATAGTTTTACGCCTGAACAAGTTAACCTGTCAAATCAAAATATTAGTTATTATTATTAGTTGAAAATAGCTGTTTAAGTGAGTGCAGCTCAGAAGAGTAGTATAAGATAATTCTAGTTTTTCCGCCAACGTTGAGAGGGAAGGGGGGGGGGGGGTGCTCACTACCATTCAACTCGCAAGGGAGGATTCGAGTTGAAGAGCAAATCCCGAGCAACTCCAAAAATAGGCAACGGTTTGCATATTTCAAGACATCTTAGCATGACCCAAATTGATGATACCACTCTCAGTTAAAAGGAAATATTTCACTCTGGCGCTCAGACTGTAGACGTGCGGCAACATTTGTTCCTGCCCTGTATGTATCCGGGATGTAGATGCGTGGCTGCATCTAATGTTCACGGGGGGGGGGGCGTTCTTGGCCAAATTTTGGGTAGGGGTGTGCCGCGAGCATATTCAAAATGGTACCGTAGGCTAGACTAATCTTTACGAAAATGGTACCCTTGGCTAGACCAATTTGACCATTCTTTGACCAATTTTTACGAAAATGGTACCCTTAGCTAGACCAATTTGGCGCAATTTTGACCATTTCCTGGACCAATATTGTCAAATTTGTACCAAATATGATATCATGACCGTTCGCTAGACCAATATTGTCAAAAATGATACCCTTGGCTAGACCGTTGTAGGCCAAAATTGCAAAAAAGTATACCCTCCGAAAAAGTATACCCTTGCTCGCGGCACATCCCCATGTATCTTTACCTATGGAAGAACCCCCCCCCCTTGCTAACGTTATGCTCTGATAATCATTGCTTAACAGCAGCTGTTACAAGTATT
The DNA here is from genome assembly GCA_039566865.1 of Aurelia coerulea. Taxonomy (NCBI): domain Eukaryota; kingdom Metazoa; phylum Cnidaria; class Scyphozoa; order Semaeostomeae; family Ulmaridae; genus Aurelia; species Aurelia coerulea. Next base: position 10,901,521 of record CM076951.1, on the reverse strand, counting down.
TTTATTTAAGGTCTGGTGCTGGTGCTACCAAAAGTTTCTATTGTGTTTCTTATATTTTAATGCTGGAAGTGTATAGTAAATTTAGCTTTGTCAAGAAGGCTCCCAACACAAAGTAAGATCTCAAAACAAGTAAATAACATAATTCGCACACATAATAATGTCCAAACAGTTGCTATAACTTTACAGTGTCAAAAAGATTTTGAGCGCGCTGGGAAAATTAAAACTGCAAATTACAAAAGTTTTTTAGCTTTTAAAATTTAGGTAGGGTCGTTCCTTAGCTTTCGAAAAATTGAGCCTATTTCTTAACAAAAGAAGTACGTGTATTGTCTCTGATATGTCTTGTTTTAGCAGTAAAAGCTTCTTAATTAGTTTCTTATTTTTTGGAGTCTAAAATTGCGTTATGGTTCGAAGTTGAGCTTTCTTATCGATAAAAGGCTTGCATTTTGCATTTATATTGTCATTACGAGTAATCCATGCACTGTAAACAGGAACGCCGGAGAGGGGGGGCGCGGGGGGGGGGGCAAGCGCCCCTCCTGCCCTTTCCTAACGGGGGCAAGGGGGGCAAAAGTGCCCTTTCAATGAAAAACAATAATTTACTTTGAAACTTGATAGAAAAGCCGCCATAGCTTCATTCCCTTATCAGAAACACACCAGTAACGAAATATGACTGGCAATTGCAACTTCAAAATAAGCAATATGCGATTTTATGCGATTCGGAATGAGGACATGTGGAGAAATAGCCGAAAAATTTTGTGAAAGAACATTATTAATGTTCGTTAAAACGTTTTTGATAGCATTTTAAGCCAATCTAAAAGGCGTGGTCACAAAAAATTTCCCGGGGGAGTTCCCCCGGACCCCCTGATTTTCAGGCTCGCTTCGCTCGCCTTCGGTCTCAATTGCCCTTGCGTTCCTAGCCGCCCCCCTTGCCCTACCATCGCTCCGGCGTTCCTGACTGTAAAGCAAAAGTTACAATAACGCAATGCCGCGCAAACCGTAATCTACCGACTCTTATTCTAGAAATAAAATTTCAGAGTTTCTTAATCGTTTTTGAACGTAGTACTAGAGTTTCTTAAATGTTTGGTCTGTCTAGCTTACACGTATTTTTTTGTAAGAAACTAAAAATTTTGCTCAGTACTGAAAGTTTCTTAAAATTATCAGATTTTCAGTACTCAGAATTTCTTACGAGTGTCTTAAAGGCTCTGTAACAATCTTCATGTTCATTACCTATGTATGATACAGGAAACGAGTAAAAACACAGTAAAATATGTTAAGGACTTCCTCTATCAAAATAAATAGGAGTCTCTTATTTTTTGGGCGATCTGAGAGTTGAGTTTCTAATGGGCAGTTTCTTATAAAAATATACGTGTAGCTTAGTCATAGTCTGTCTAAAAATCAGATGTCATATGAGATTTGCAATGACGCAAAATTACTCAGGAGCAACAGAAGAATTGTTTTTAATTCGTGGGTATTTCACGAGAGAAGTAATTTTAAACAGCTTTTAGAGCCTCTTCATATGGAGACAGTTTCTCCGACATTTCCATTTTCCCGTGCTCCATTCCCCATTGTGTGTTTGCGTGTTTGTCAGTAATGCTTTACAATTGCAGGGATTATCATGTTTTACAATTTGACATAATTACACGTATTTTTTCTTATAAGAAACTGCTTATAAGAAACTCAATTCTCAGAATTCCAAAAAATTAAGAAACTCCAGTACTGGGAAAATATAAGCTAAGAAATTATTTATTTTGATAAAGGAAATCCTCGACATGTTTTTACTTTACTTTCACTTGTTTCCTGTATCATATTACTCGTAAGGTACTTGAGTAATGTCTAAAAATTGGAAAGGCTTAAAAACCTTGTTTTGAAATGTTCACGAGGGCACAGGTTGTGAACATGAAGATTGTTATGGAACATCTAAGAAACTCGTAAGAAGCTCTGAGTACTCAAAATCTGATAATTTTAAGAAACTTCCAGTACTGGCCCAAATTCTTAGTTCTTATTAAAAAAATACGTGTATTCACTATTGTTAATGCAGCAGCTCTGGTTTTGACATGGGGGCAATTTTAAAGTTTGGTAAATTCCCAAAAATACTCGAAAATCTATCAAAATTTAATCTAATTATTGCAAATTTGAATAAGAATAATCGTTGGATAATGAGTATCAAACAGTTTGCATTAGAATTTTTCAAATCTGTTGCATTTTTTTTTTGGGCACCCGGTACGTATTATGACTAAAGTACCCGCGGTACGATGAAACTCGAAAACTTGACTTTGTTGGCCAGTGTGTTGTGCACTCCGTTACATCCGTTACGCTCGTTACACTTTTTACAGGGGTGTGGGTGTCTGTAGACTGGCTATATGTGCTCCGTTACACTCGTTACGCTCGTTACACTTTTTACAGGGGTGTGGGTGTCTGTAGACTGGCTATATATGTGTTCCGTTACACTCGTTACGCTCGTTTCACTTTTTACAGGGGTGTGGGTGTCTGTAGACTGGCTATATGTGCTCCGTTACACTCGTTACGCTCGTTACACTTTTTACAGGGGTGTGGGTGTCTGTACACTGGCTATGTGCACTCCGTTACATCCGTTACACTCGTTATGCTCGTTACACTTTTTACAGGGGTGTGGGTGTCTGTAGACTGGCTATATGTGCTCCGTTACATCCGTTACGCTCGTTACACTTTTTACAGGGGTGTGGGTGTCTGTACACTGGCTATGTGCACTCCGTTACATCCGTTACACTCGTTATGCTCGTAACACTTTTTACAGGGGTGTGGGTGTCTGTAGACTGGCTATATGTGCTCCGTTACACTCGTTACGCTCGTTACACTTTTTACAGGAGTGTGGGTGTCTGTAGACTGGCTATATGTGCTCCGTTACATCCGTTACACTCGTTACACTTTTTACAGGGGTGTGGGTGTCTGTAGACTGGCTATATGTGCTCCGTTACATCCGTTACACTTGTTACGCTGTTACAGGGGGTGTGGGTGTCTGAGGTTGGTGTAGGGATGGCTTGGTACAGTTGTTACACTCGTTACACTTGTTACGCTGTTACAGGGGGTGTGGGTGTCTAAGGTTGGAGTAGGGATGGCTTGGTACAGTTGTTACACTCGTTACACTTGTTACGCTGTTACAGGGGGTGTGGGTGTTTGAGGTTGGTGTAAGAATGGCTTGGTACAGTTGTTACACTCGTTACACTTGTTACGCTGTTACAGGGGGTGTGGGTGTCTAAGGTTGGAGTAGGGATGGCTTGGTACAGTTGTTACACTCGTTACACTTGTTACGCTGTTACAGGGGGTGTGGGTGTCTGAGGTTGGTGTAGGAATGGCTTGGTACAGTTGTTACACTCGTTACACTTGTAACGCTGTTACAGGGGGTGTTGGTGTCTGAGGTTGGTGTAGGAATGGCTTGGTACAGTTGTTACACTCGTTACACTTGTTACGCTGTTACAGGGGGTGTGGGTGTCTGAGGTTGGTGTAGGAATGGCTTGGTACAGTTGTTACACTCGTTACACTTGTTACGCTGTTACAGGGGGTGTGGGTGTCTGAGGTTGGTGTAGGAATGGCTTGGTACAGTTGTTACACTCGTTACACTTGTTACGCTGTTACAGGGGGTGTGGGTGTCTGAGGTTGGTGTAGGGATGGCTTGGTACAGTTGTTACACTCGTTACACTTGTTACGCTGTTACAGGGGGTGTGGGTGTCTGAGGTTGGTGTAGGAATGGCTTGGTACAGTTGTTACACTCGTTACACTTGTTACGCTGTTACAGGGGGTGTGGGTGTCTGAGGTTGGTGTAGGGATGGCTTGGTACAGTTGTTACACTCGTTACACTTGTTACGCTGTTACAGGGGGTGTGGGTGTCTGAGATTGGTGTAGGGATGGCTTGGTACAGTTGTTACACTCGTTACACTTGTTACGCTGTTACAGGGGGTGTGGGTGTCTGAGGTTGGTGTAGGGATGGCTTGGTACAGTTGTTACACTCGTTACACTTGTTACGCTGTTACAGGGGGTGTGGGTGTCTGAGGTTGGTGTAGGAATGGCTTGGTACAGTTGTTACACTCGTTACACTGGTTACGCTGTTACAGGGGGTGTGGGTGTCTGAGGTTGGTGTAGGGATGGCTTGGTACAGTTGTTACACTCGTTACACTTGTTACGCTGTTACAGGGGGTGTGGGTGTCTGAGGTTGGTGTAGGTATGGCTTGGTACAGTTGTTACACTCGTTACACTTGTTACGCTGTTACAGGGGGTGTGGGTGTCTGAGGTTGGTGTAGGGATGGCTTGGTACAGTTGTTACACTCGTTACACTTGTTACGCTGTTACAGGGGGTGTGGGTGTCTGAGGTTGGTGTAGGAATGGCTTGGTACAGTTGTTACACTCGTTACACTTGTTACGCTGTTACAGGGGGTGTGGGTGTCTGAGGTTGGTGTAGGGATGGCTTGGTACAGTTGTTACACTCGTTACACTTGTTACGCTGTTACAGGGGGTGTGGGTGTCTGAGATTGGTGTAGGGATGGCTTGGTACAGTTGTTACACTCGTTACACTTGTTACGCTGTTACAGGGGGTGTGGGTGTCTGAGGTTGGTGTAGGGATGGCTTGGTACAGTTGTTACACTCGTTACACTTGTTACGCTGTTACAGGGGGTGTGGGTGTCTGAGGTTGGTGTAGGAATGGCTTGGTACAGTTGTTACACTCGTTACACTAGTTACGCTGTTACAGGGGGTGTGGGTGTCTGAGGTTGGTGTAGGGATGGCTTGGTACAGTTGTTACACTCGTTACACTTGTTACGCTGTTACAGGGGGTGTGGGTGTCTGAGGTTGGTGTAGGTATGGCTTGGTACAGTTGTTACACTCGTTACACTTGTTACGCTGTTACAGGGGGTGTGGGTGTCTGAGGTTGGTGTAGGGATGGCTTGGTACAGTTGTTACACTCGTTACACTTGTTACGCTGTTACAGGGGGTGTGGGTGTCCGAGGTAGTGTAACATTACTGCCAGAAATACACCAAAGAAACGTTGCTACTGCTAACAAAAGTGCATTACTACAGCAGACACGTGCATTTTAGTTGATAAGTTGTTCTATTGTCATGCAAATTAGAATTTTTGAATGAGCCAATCACAACCCTCGTTACAAAACTTCTACATGACCCAAATCTTTATCTAATGATATTGCCACAACAGGCAGCTTTGTCCTAGTGAACCATTCATCCAACTGTGAAAGAACAATATTCAGTTTATAGTGCAGGCCTTGCACACCTACTGTAGCATGAAAATAATCCTTGAAGATTTTTGCTAATTTTTGATATGCTTATAAGAATTCTTGGGAGACATACTGTAGCAGATAGTAAAAATTAGAAAAAAGCATTCTTAGAAATCTTAAGCAGTAAAGGCACATGATTTGTTACAATGTATACCAGGGTGGAATCCATGCAGTCTACGCCGGAGATCTCCGGCTTGGAGTCATGATAACCTATTGTTCTTCTTTGTTCTTCCATTGTTTTGGCAAAAATCTCCGGCGAGGACTTTGCATGGTTTCCACCAAGGAATGTATATCCATTATCTATGGTTTCAAATAATTATGTCTTATCATGTTAGTTGGAACATTTGTAAACATAAAAATGATGTTCTGCAGCTTTCCAAAATTTCCTTGCTCTCCTTTATTACAAATCGAACAGTATTGCTGAAGTTTAGATAAGATCGAATTTGATTGGCTTAGCATTACTGAGGGGGATGACCTAGGTTCCAAAGGTTCCAGTGATTTGATTGGTCAATTGACTGGGAATAATTTAAAGCTAAATAATATGATTGGTTCAAACCTATAGAAGAGTAAAGTTCATGGAAGATATCTGCTGATTGGTTGAAATCAAATATTCATTTCTTTACAATGGAGGATGTGTAGCAGTTCGGTGGAATGGAAAATTAATGCCTAAAGTAGGGTTCCAAAGGTTCCAAGGGTTCCAGTACTGTGTTTCTATATCAACAGTCTATATCTCAAGGTACCGGAAAGGTTCCAGTACCAATACTGCATAACTGTCTTTTTTATGTAAATACTACATTGAAAAGCAGGGTTCCAAGGGTTCCAGTACTGTGTTTCTATATCAACCGTTCATATCTCAAGGTACCGAAAAGGTTCCAGTACAAAAACTGCATAACTGTCTGTTTTATGTGAATGCTTCATTGAATAGTAGGGTTCCGAGGGTTCCAGTACTGTGTTCCTATATCAACAGTTCATATCTCAAGGTACCGAAAAGGTTCCAGTACAAATACTGCATAACTGTCTGTTTTATGTGAATGCTTCATTGAATAGTAGGGTTCCGAGGGTTCCAGTACTGTGTTCCTATATCAGCAGTTCACATCTCAAGGTACCGAAAAGGTTCCAGTACAAAAACTGCATAACTGTCTGTTTTATGTGAATGCTTCATTGAATAGTAGGGTTCCGAGGGCTCCAGTACTGTGTTCCTATATCAACAGTTCATATCTCAAGGTACCGAAAAGGTTCCAGTACAAATACTGCATAACTGTCTGTTTTATGTGAATGCTTCATTGAATAGTAGGGTTCCGAGGGTTCCAGTACTGTGTTTCTATATCAACAGTTCACATCTCAAGGTACCGAAAAGGTTCCAGTACAAATACTGCATAACTGTCTGTTTTATGTGAATGCTTCATTGAATAGTAGGGTTCTGAGGGTTCCAGTACTGTGTTCCTATATCAACAGTTCATATCTCAAGGTACCGAAAAGGTTCCAGTACAAATACTGCATAACTGTCTGTTTTATGTGAATGCTTCATTGAATAGTAGGGTTCCGAGGGTTCCAGTACTGTGTTTCAATATCAACAGTTCACATCTCAAGGTACCGAAAAGGTTCCAGTACAAAAACTGCATAACTGTCTGTTTTATGTGAATGCTTCATTGAATAGTAGGGTTCCGAGGGTTCCAGTACTGTGTTCCTATATCAACAGTTCATACCTCAAGGTACCGAAAAGGTTCCAGTTCAAATACTGCATAACTGTCTGTTTTATGTGAATGCTTCATTGAATAGTAGGGTTCCGAGGGTTCCAGTACTGTGTTTCTATATCCACAGTTCATATCTCAAGGTACCGAAGAGGTTCCAGTACAAATACTGCATAACTGTCTGTTTTGTGTAAATACTACATTGAATAGTAGGGTTCCGAGGGTTCCAAAGGTTCCAGTACTGTGTTTCTATATCAACAGTTCATATCTCAAGGTTCCAAAAAGGAAAACAGTGCTGGAACCTTTTCGGAACCCCTTTACATTTTAAATTGAATACAAATACACTGTACTGGAACCTTCGGAACCCGATTTCAAGAAAGGGATTTAGCAGGAGAAATATACAGTATATAGGAAGATAATACTGGAACCTATTCGGTACCTTACACTTTTGAAATTCAATACAGAAACACCGTACTGGAACCTTCGGAACCCGATTTCAAGAAAGGGATTTAGCAGGAGAATTGAAGTACCGGGTGTCCCAAAGCGATGTATTATCGTTTGATTGCTTATATCTCCATAACCAATGAACCGATTTTCAAAAACTTTTCTTTATCCTATCGCAGAAGGGCTAAATTGTATTTGAGGATGTTGGGTTTGGTTTTGGTCAATTTCTTCATGTCGAAAAGAAGATCGATAAACCTGCTCAAATTCGAGCCTTACGTAGATAGCATGAAAAAGAAACGGCCTTCTTTGCCAGTCAACATTTTAGATGTGATGCAAAAGGCTGAACTTATATGTCGTTCATAGAATATATGGCGTTCAGAGAATACGAATTCAGTTAATACTGAGTTCAGAGAATACGAATACGAGTTCAGCCTTTTGCATCACATCTAAAATGTTGACTAGAAAAATAGGCCGTTTCTTTCTCGTGCCATCTAAGGCTTGAATTTGAGGAAGTTTATCAATCTTCTTTTCAACACGAAAACACCTCAGTAAATCCGCAACCAACATCTTAAAATACAATTTAGCCTCTAGGCAATCCAATAAAACAAAGTTTTTGAAAACCGGTTCATTGGTTATGGACATGTAAGCACTCAAACAATAATACATCATTTTGGGACACCCCGTATATCGGAAAATAACACTGGAACCTTTTCGGTACCTTATACTTTTAAAATTCAATACAAAAACACTATACTGGAACCTTCGGAACCCTTGGTACCTTCGGAACCCGACTTCAAGAAAAGGGTTTAGCAGGAGAATTAAATTATATAGGAAAATAATACTGGAACCTTTTCGGTATCTTATACTTTTAAAATTCAATACAGAAACGCTGTACTGGAAACTTCGGAACCCTTGGTACCTTCGGAACCCGATTTCAAGAAAGGGATTTAGCAGGAGAATTAAAGTACTGTATATCGGAAAATAATACTGGAACCTTTTCGGTACCTTATACTTTTAAAGTTCAATACAGAAACACTGTACTGGAACCTTCGGAACCCTTGGTACCTTCGGAACCCGATTTCAAGAAAGGGATTTAGCAGGAGAATTAAAGTATATAGGAAAATAATATTGGAACCTTTTCGGTACCTTATACTTTTAAAATTCAATACAGAAACACTGTACTGGAACCTTCGGAACCCTTGGTACCTTCGGAACCCGATTTCAAGAAAGGGATTTAGCAGGAGAATTAAAGTATATAGGAAAATAATATTGGAACCTTTTCGGTACCTTATACTTTTAAAATTCAATACAGAAACACTGTACTGGAACCTTCGGAACCCTTGGTACCATGGTCTTTATAGGGTGTGCAAACTTGCATTAACGCCAAAAATCCTTAGTAAGAGGAACTATAAATTTGTTCTTGTTGTCTGTATGATTTTGGCAAATAATATTTGACATTAATGCTCTATTGTTATGCAAATGAGAATTTCTATTCCAGCCAATCGCAGAGCATCTTATCTAAACTTCAGCAAGACCCCCTTTATCGTGCAGTTTCTTGTCTGCTCGTCACGAATGGGACAGTTTCAAGGAATAGCTGTGTAAAGTTAGTGAAAAAAATCATGAATCTCACAGGATACAAACACTACAGTTTCAGTTTTCAGTTTCATATAATTTAAATTCTACTTCATCAAATTTATAGTCCCAACTAAACAAACAAAAACTAAACTACAAGGATAAGAGATAATATTACAGAAAAGCACCCCTTAAAACCTCACCTTAAAACTTAAAAGGATTCCATTGAGTGTGTGCAAAAGAAAGCAGCCAGATTGGTAGCCAATAAATATTCACGGGAAGAAGGTTCAATGATAAAATGTTCAGAGATCTTGAATGGCCATCACTGGAGGCTCGCAGAACTGTATCAAGATTAACCTTTTTTACAAAATTTTAAATAAACATGTTGACATCGAGCTACCACATTACGCTACTCAGCAAAAGCATAACACTTACATATACCGGGTGAGTCAAAAAAAACGTGGGGTGTTTGGCGGACTGTGACGTTGCTTGTAGCCACCCGATCGTCGTGAAATAAATTTGTCCATGCAGCAAAAGGTCTAACTTAGATTATAAGCCTAACCTCATTAAAATCGGTCACTTGGTGCATTAGTTAAAACATATTTTCTTTGTAAGGCCTTGTATGGGAGTCTTGCAAACTGATGGAATCTTTAGCCAAGGCCCTTCAGCATTTTAGCCTTGCCAAAGTTACAGATACATGTGGTATTATCAGGAGAGAAGACACTATTTCCTAACTATTTCATTCTCCTCTGATAATACCACGTGTATCTGTAACTTTGGCAAGGCTAAATGCTGAATGGCCTTGCTGGCTAAAGATTCCATCAGTTAGCAAGACTCCCATACAAGGCCTTACAAAGAAAATACGTTTTAACTAATGCACCAAGTGACTGATTTTAATGAGGTTAGGCTTATAATCTAAGTTAGACCTTTGCTGCACGGACACATTTATTTCACGACGATTGGGTGGCTACAAGCGACGTCACAGTCCGCCAAACACCCCACGTTTTTTTTGACTCACCCGGTAGACTTACTTTGTAACTTTGTAAGACTTTGTAAGTCAAATAGACTTACATATGAAAAGATCAAGGCTGCCTATTCAAAGCCTATTGTCAAACTATTTTTATGTACAGTCAGGCTTTGCACACATTAGCAAAACAAGGGCTCTCGAGAAGATACAAGTAGAATTCCTTACATTTTGAAAAGAGTTCTTGATAGATACAGTATGGAACTCTGCAACATTTTTCAAACAAGAATTCATTAGTGATTCAAAATTCTTAAGAATTTGTGGGAGGAAATCAGTGTTAATATGTGCAAGGCCTGTACTACAAAATCCTGATGCTAGTTACAGATGCAAATACTGTACTATGACTGGTTTCAAATGAATGAGTGCAACATACCAGGAAAGGCATAGAGATGGCCAATGTCTGGCTTCGGCACATAACATTTCTCATCAGGAAGAAGTAAAGACATGGAGTCATCGTGGAATTTTGTAACACCCACTTGTAAATCCATTTTTGGATACTTGCTAAAATGTATGAAGGTAAATGAACATTTACAGAAGGATGCTCAGTTTCATCGCATGAACTTTGGCAGAAGACAGAGCAGTTTCTTATGAGCAATAATGGGAACACTATACTGTTTCTTGAGAAACTTTCATCAATGTGTCATGCCATCTTGCTGCTTTATCATCCAAAGAAGTTAAAATGTTAATGGGGAACATTTAAAGTTAAAAACCCTGCTTTTGAGTTGAAAATTGCAGTATCAAATTTATATTGAGTTTTGTGAACAAGTTGTCTATTTTGCTGATTCTTCTTTGCTTTGTAAACATTTGCATGTCAAAAGGTCTAGCATTTGGCTAATGATAGCTACATATCTGAACAAATAGATCAATAAAGGTTCCCTTATGTTTTTTGTTTTGTTAGCTCATGCTGGGAACACTAATATATTTTGAAGTCTTTGAAAAGGATCATAATTGAATAGTTCAAAGAGGTAGTAAAGCTGGTCTTAAATTAGTGTGATTGTTTTGTGATATTTGCAAAAATGTAAAATTAGTCACATATACCGGGTGTCCCAAAAAAATGTATACAGATTTGTTTGACTCCAGCGATGTAAATTTAGCTTCAATCAATGGTTAAACATTCTCAAAATGTCCCTCGATAGTTAACTTGAACATAGATACCTCGTTTGTTGGTATTGGTGCTTTGAGAGCAGAGAGATCAATCTTGAAAGCTCAAATTTGCGTCCACTTGCAAACCAGAGCTTTGGCCTTTTGGCCTGAGCAAATTCTTGAAGCACATCGAAATTATGAACTAAAGTTAATGAAAATTAAGAAACTTCCCAATGGATGACTGAAGGGTGACTCCTGGAAAACAGAATAACACAAGATCTAATATTGTTCTAATTTTATCAGTACTATCGTTGATTTATACGCTGTGCCTTAAGAAATTGTTTAGGCCAAAAGGCTAAAGCTCTGGTTTGCAAGACGAGGCAAATTTGAGCTTTCAAGCTTAACATGTCTGCTCCCAAAGTACCAATACCAACAAACGAGGTATCTATGTTCAATTAATCAGAGCGCTAGAGTCAACCAAATCTGTTTACATTTTTTTGGGACACCCGGTATACAGTAGAACATTCCAATTTATTGTTACTTTGGGAAAATTGTATGTGACATTTGATTTGAGACAGAACCATATGGCGCGCCAAAGCAGTCAAAATTGTAAACTAATGATTTTTTCTTTCTGTACTTTATATTTATCTTCCAGAACGCAAAAGCTCTGTTTATACTAACATATTGATACTTCTAAACCTTAGAAATGCATTCACAACCATACTTATTTCTTTCTGAACTGTAATTAATTCCTGAACTTGCAAAAACTCTTTCGAAACTCTTAAACTTTCATTCTAAACCAACAGCCTACGTTCGGAACATGCAAATATACTTCAATCAATCTTTTTCTTTCTGAACTTTCAATTTATGGGCTGAACTTTAAAATTTTCCTTCTGAACTTCAAAATTTTCCTTCTGAACTCAACAGCGCCATGCAAGTCCCTGTTTTGCATAATTATGCAAATTATGCATGATCGTACCTGCATGCTCTTGCCTCTTGCCATGATAAGCTTCGGGTCGGGCAGCAACAAGCCTAAGCATGGCGGGAACAAATGGAGAGTCGATGGAGAGTCTCATTACGAGTGCGCTGGACTGCATATCTCGAGTAAGGGAAATGCAGCCAACGCTAGCAAACAACGACAATAGGCCTAGTACCTCCACAGCTTCAGAGACATCAAGCAATAACGACAGAAGGCCTGGTAGTGGTACCACCTCGATAGCTTCGGAAGTATCGAGGCTGTTTCCGACATTCCGTTCAGTTAGTGGTGGTCAGCAGAGTCGACAAAGCGGCCAACGAGGAGTTCTTGGGAACGGAAGACGACGCCGTCCTCTTGGCACTGATCATAACAGAAATATAATCAATAAGAAAAAGAAGAAACAGCGCTCAAGGGTTGTACATAAAGACGTAATTTTTGTCAGTGATGCTGGACAAACCAAGGTACCAACTCATAGGACAAGGTTGGCGCTTGAAAGGAAGGGACGAGTCATTCACGACTTTGCGTTCAAGACCAACTGGGACCAGTTTGAACTCCAGGCTGCAGTTAAACGTGAATTACCAATACTGGCTACAAGGGATTATGAGTTCCTTAAGGTAATTAATTAGCTTATCTCAACAAGGTCAATAGAAAACAATCTCGAAAAAGTTGCACCCAGGAAAGGAAGCACAATGGTAATTTCATGGATAGCTTAATGCATGCAGCAGCCCAGGCAGGGGGGGGTACTCAAGTATATTTAGGATAGGGGTGCTCAGGCTGGGGTACAAAGCATCAACCCAAAAAGGTAATTTCTAACATGAAAATACAGTAGACCCCAAAAAATTGGTTTTCTGACCCAACTTACCCCGTGAAGGGTATGAAGTCAGTATCTTTAATCTATTATGAAAAAGTGCCATGAATGATTAGATTTCTCATAATCATTTGGATATTAAAGTATTTTGATTTTAGTGATGTTACTTGAGTTTAATGTCGTTTGTAAATTATGCTTTTCCCAATTTTTTTACATTTTGCCATATTTGGGACCCAAAAAAAGGAATCCAGAATTTCAAAAAAAAAATTACAAATTATTGACCCAAAAAGATAAGCTTTGCCCAAATTTTAGACCTAAAAAAGTAACCTGAGCACCCCTATCCTAGAAATACGAGAGTACCCCCCCCCCCTGCCTAGGGCATGCAGTGCGTTTCGGGTTTATGCTGTGAAACAGGAGAGAAACAAAGGCACTTTCTCTTTCTAAGACAGTAGTCTATTCATTTCTAAAAACATTAGGGTTGGGAGTGATAGGGCTTCTCTGACTCAATGTTTGTTTATGTGGTTTATGTTTTGATGGCACAGCCACATCAAGTGAATGCATCACTCTTTGAGGCAAGCAGCCAATGTGAAAATAATAGTTGCAGCCCCCTTTTTTGATTGCATGTTGAAAATATTTGAAATTGAAATAAATATTGCACCTTGAAATTGAATTAACAAATAGAAATGCTTTATGTTGCAACAAGACATGGCAAAAGATCAGGTTTAATTAGATTCCAGGAGAAGTGTTTAGGTATGTCACAAATTTAGCTAAGAGGGAGGGTGACCCTTCACACAAGTACTTGTTTTCAAGGGGCCCTCCCATAAAATAATACTGAAATTAAATTACACCACAAAAATTGTAAATCTGAAGGCTACTAAAACCTATTTTGCAATCTAAAAGCCTAATTCACAATGTCTAAATCTATAATTAAAAGTGTGCACTGATAAATCTATATTCTCTGTATCAAGCAGGGTAATTTGAGTGGTTTTATCCAAGAGGAAAGCTCTGAACACAGATTTTGGTAAAATTTATCCCATATTCTTCCAAAGTAAAAACATAAAAAGATTCCATTCATATCCCAATAAAGTGACATGTGCCCTGCTAACAATAGACAGTCAAAGGAACAATGATAATTTTGTATACCTTAAAACAAAAAATTTTTTTTGTTTTATTCGTATACAATTATTTTTTGTATAAGAAACAGTTTATAAGAAAAAATAAGCTCATTTTTTCGAAAGTTAAGAATCAACCCTACCTGACTTTTAAAAAGCTAAGAAATTTTCATAATTTGCAGTTTGCAATAGACCTTTTAGCTATTCTACAAAAGAGCCTGGATCAAGCATTATTTTTATACATTTTTATACGCAAGGTTTAATCGAATGGTGTTAGAGCTCCCATCACTATTGTGCACATTCGAAAATTCTACAAAATGCAGGAAAATATTGTTTGATTCTGATTCGTTTCAGAATAGTTGAAAGGTCTATTGCACAAATTGTTTATCATTGTATGTTAACATATACTGATTTGATCATTTATTCCAAGCCTTGTCTGTTACTGTTTGTTTTTCTTTATTGATATTTTCTACCATTTCTATGTATAGGCATCTTATGGTTCTTTAGTGAGACCTAATCTTGCAAGTGACAATGTATTAACAGCTGATGCCTTAATGAGAATAACTGGACAAGGATCTGTATATGTAAGAGCACTGGAAAGAGATGGGTCTTCAACTGACGAGTCAAGCGATGAAGATGATAAAATCACATTATTTCCAGCATTCACAGGGGAACCAACACCGTCACAAACATCAAGTGTTCATCTTGAAACAGAGTCAGCAACTGCGACTTGTGCTGCAGGTGAGTAAATGCGCAAGGTTAACATCTTACTCTACAATTCAATTGTGGTGCTAAGCATATGGGGGAGGGTTTTTGAATGTCCACCACTGACCATCTTGGGAGAGCCATAGGGTGGCTACCCTCCAGGATCCCCTCAAATGCAGGACGGGAGCTGTAAATGGCTCTCCAAGAAATGTTTGAAAAAATAAACTGCTCTCCTTGAAATCTATTTTGCATTTTTTTATGAATTCATTAATTTACGATCCGCCCTACTGAACTTTGCTTCTCTTAGTGGTGAGGATTGCCAAATCCAAGGCAGTGGAACATTTTTGGAAATGTTGCATGTTTAAATTTGGCATCCTTTCAGTGTATTTGGTACTGTATGTTTGATTATTGCTGTGAGCTACAATATCTTTACTGACCTTGCATTTTCACAATTTGAGTTGTGCCTGCAGGGTGTCCCAGAAATTTTTTTCAACATTTGATTAAATATTAAAAAGTAACAATAAAATATACAGGTTCCTGGTTAAATATCGCTGCTCCTACAGAATCTTGTGAATCTGCCAAGAATTCATGGAGTTACAAGCTTTTGAAGTTCAGTTTGTGCAAAAGTTGAAACCAGACACCCCTAACTGACTTGTTTCTCACAAAGATGTTCCAAAATCGAGGTAAAAGAAGACTGTCTAATGTTTTACCTCTCATTGATACAAGAGCAAACCAAATGTGACTTTAAAAGTAATTCAATTCTTGTAACCATTGCAAAAATCTAATTATGAATGCAAGTGTCCAAAAACATGGAATGAAAACTTAATAAGAGACTGGACCATTCCAAATTGTGCTCAACAGGGTTCCTCCAGGGATCCATAAACTGATTCAATGTTTATCTGATATAAACCATAAACTGATTCAATGATAAAGCTACGTAGTTTATCAAAAGTGATTTTTAAATTCCATTTGATTTGCTTTGAATAAACGAGATTCTACTTTCACAAAATATGCAATTTAGGAGAATTTGGTTTCAGCTTTCTCACAAACTTGAACTTCAGAAGCTCCTAACAAAGTGAATATTTAGCCGATTTACTAGCTTCTGGTGGCTAAAATTGATTTTAAACCTCAGCAATATCGTTATCTTACCATGGAGCCTGTTCATTATTTCATCATTTTGTAATGGTTAATCAAATGTCAAAAAAATTTTGGGACACCCTGTATATTAAAGGTTTGTTTCCTTTGTTTACTTTCTAGGCCATGCGTCAGTGGCAGTTGAAGGAGTGCCTGGCAATCCCATCTCCCTTGATGATCTGTGGGAAATCCAAGTTGCAGATGTTGTGGATCAGCAACTGCCCAGTGATACTGCTAATAATGATACTGCTATTAGCAATTCTGCTGATGTATCTGGTATCTTGGTACCTAGCTCCCCAATAGAATTCCGGGAAATTGTTTTAAAGAGAAGTTGTGTTATGAAAGGCATGATCCACGAGTTCATGGATCCTAATATTCTTAAGTGCCATATAATGTTTGCACTTGTTGATGATCATGGCAATACTGAAAGGGGGAGAGGTACAGGTGTCACAAGAGAAGTTTTAAGTCTATTCTGGAAGGATTTTGCTGTTGCACTTACCATTGGAGCTACTGAGAAAGTCCCTTCCATAAGGCATGATTATCAACGAGCTCAGTGGCAAAGTGTTGCAAGAATCATTTGTTTTGGTTTTGCAGAGGAATCTTACTTTCCTCTGTTCCTCTCACGGGCATTCATCACAGCTTGTTTGTATGGAGAGGATCACCTTTCAAAGAAGTGTCTCATTGATTCTTTCATGTTCTATGTTTCAAAGGATGAGAGAGAAACCATGATGAAATGCCTTGAGGGATCTATTGATGTTGATGAAGAAGATGTAATGGATTTGTTGACAAGCTACAAATGTTTCCGGAGGGTCACCAAAGAAAATGTCACTTTGATTTTTGAGGAGCTTGCTCACCAAGAACTCATACAGAAACCTAAGTACATAGGAAATGTGTGGAGTGAAGTTTTAAATGCCCTCAAACAATTTTCACAGTTCAAGGACTTTGAAAGTCTATCAGCTATGTATGCAGAAAAAGTGCCAACACCAAAGAGGATTATCAAGATTTTTCAGGCCACACCATCAACAGATGCAGAAAGAGAATGCTATGAGCATCTGAAAAGGTATGTGAAGAGCCTGGATGATAGCATGCTTGCTGGCTTTTTGCAGTTTGTCACTGGAAGCAATGTCATTACTACACATTGCATTAATATTGAATTTAATGCAACAGATGGCAATCTGAGGTCATTCGTAGCACACACATGTAGTCCTATGTTGGAAGTTCCTTCCACATTCCAATCTTACAATGAGATGTCAGAGGAACTCACAAACACACTTCGCAATTCACATGCCTGGGACTTTGTCATTGTTTGAAGAACATAGTTACTCAGAAAAAAACATACCACTTAAATGATTGAAACTGTTTTCCACAGTTAGGATGGGGGCTATGGAAGCTTTGTATGGTAAATGGAATTCTGCTTATGTGAATAAAACTCATGAAAGGGAAATTCTAGGCTTTGCGAGGCCTAAACTGTAGGAGAAAAACGAGCAAGTTTCAAACCAGATTGGAAAGTCTGTTAGGAGCATCAAGCCATTGACCCAATAGGCTGCTGTTTGAGGTTACAGTGCGCACACCATTTACCAGACAAAATGATTTTCCATGGCCCCACATACTCTAGTTTGGACATTGAAGTTCTAATTGTTTTGTTCCTAAGATGCTTATATTTTGTTCCAGCTGGCTAGTTTTACAATTTTACTGACACATTCTTCTGTTCACAAGAGATAATCGTATCAGGAAAAATTTCAGCAAAGTTTTATTTAAAGTGTTTTTCATTTAGTATTGGCAGGTAACTAGATGCTAAGAAACCTCGTCAGTTTCAAAAGTTTTCAATTAATGGGAAAGGCCTATGAAAAGCAGTGTAAATGCCAAATGAATATTTTGGGGCAATGCTACCACACCCTGTAGGTATTGGAGTTGGACAGTTTCCGGTTGAAATACCATCAAATTGTTCACCTAAATTGTTCACAAATAATCTGTCATTGTTTCCCCAATATGGAAGATGTCTGCATCCCCTACCACCGTGGTGTCTGTCACTGCTCCCTGTGCCCTGCTTCTACACCTATGATATTTGTTGAGAAGACCTCAATCACAATTGACAATTATTCAAAAAGTCTAAAGCAAATGGATAAATCATAGCAAGCAAAATACGCTTTTTCCAGACTAAAAGCATGTACAAATCGGTATGGCTGACCTTAGCAGTAAAAATCACAATTTCAAAATTACACTCTGATGAGGATGCAAGTCCGAAAGGCCTCAGTGTGTTAAAACATATCTTAGTGTTTTTGTCGTCCAACCTCTCTACATCAAGTTTCTAGTTATATATTTTGCTAAGTTTCTTTCTACCCAAAATATGTGTAGTGCCCCCCAGGGGAGCAAAATGATAGGCTGCTCATTGGATCTTGCTTGAATGAAGATGCTTGCACTGAAGTGTGATATAAAATGTTCAAAGGCACAAGGCAGGAACATCTCAAAACAACGTGAAAGAAAAGATGCCTATTTTTTATCATTATTGATTATATATGTATATATATATAAGCAGATATTTCACCTCAGCATACACGAGGCTCGCATCTCGTTTGCCAAGTTAAAATATCACTTTGTTTACATAATCAGTATTTGATAGAAAATTTTCCTCTTATCTTCACATTGTTGAACACATAAACAAGAATACCGCTAAAATATGTGGTCTGACTGTTTCGTACAGGAGGTTCAAGATTGAACTTATTTAGCGTGTAATGATGCTAAGACAGTTCACGAAAATGTCTTTCCCTGCATTACCATCATCTGCCATTGGACTGCATTCATTAGACAGCTGTGTGACTTGATTCTCTGTCAGCTGTATGTCTGTTTCAGGAACAGCTACTTGGTAATCTTGTTCCTCAAGAGAAAATGGGCCTTGCCCATCAACACCATAGTAGAAAAGTTCCTCTTCTGAATAAATGCTGTCAGTCGCAATGTGTCCAGAATTTGCATTTTGAAGAATCCCCTCAGTGTAAAGTTGCAAAGGAGATGAGCCATTTTCTGTGCGCAATCCATGGTGCATCCATTGCTCTATGAACTCAGAGAGACTTGCATTGATCCTGGGCAAATATGTGTAATGCAGTGCAAATAAATGCAGTTCATTTAAGGGATCCAGCAAGCCATCATCCTCTAATTCACCAAATGTGATAGCAAAGAAAGAAAGTACTCCAGCATAAATATCTCTGTGCGCTCTCTCTACACGACAGTTATGTACGGAGCTGCCTGTTAACATACTACCTCTTTCGCTACCTCTTTGCTCCAACATGAATTGTGCTACCTTCAGGTTTTCTAAGCCATGATCACTACGAACACGAGACGGTAGACCATAGCTATTCACACCTTTCAAAAATTGCACCAAAACAGTTTCTGCTTTGTTGTTGCTGGCGCAGTGTGCATATATTATAAGCCTTGAGAACCCATCAACGCAAACATGTACCACCATACGATATCGAATCAGCTTATGATTGCCATCAATATGCCACAGGGCGTTGGGTGTGGGAACCGAATATTTTCGTCTGAAAATTGCTGAATTCCATCGTAGAGCTGTTCCAATAGGGTCAAGTTCACGAAGGGCTTTTCGTACCCGCTCCCTCTGTATGCAAAGGCCTCGTGCTCGCAAGGCACCCATAAGGCGTGACTGACCAATGTTAGGTGTCACACATCTGATTCCCTGGACAATTTCTTTCAGCTGATCATCTGAGAAGAAAATATAGTTTTGAAGTAAATGCAGTAACTTCAGCACCCAATAATTCGCGAAAGCTTCTTCCATTTTCATTGAAAAAGGCTCTGAAAGTCAAGCTTATGGAAAGGAAGATTTGCAGAAATGAAGGTGTAGTATAATAAGGAAGTTGTCAGAGCTATTTATCAAGGTATCATGCTTCTGTTTCACAGTAAAAATTATTTTGATATGGTTAGAATCCCCACATTCTTGTGCATCGAATGATGTATATTTTAACTAGATTCCGTTACTAGTTTGGCTTTTAGGGAGGGAAAACCAAGTCTCGTGTTACAAACGTCTACCCTAACCTTAACCCTATTGTACCCAGGCTCCTAAGGTCAGACCACTGCCTGGGGGGCAAAAAATGCCCCCCCCTAATTATCTCCAAAACCATAATTAGTATGCCATTGTAACTTCCCACAATAGTAAGTACATCTATTAGGAGTCTAATTATAGATTTTAATGCTAATTAGTCACGTGGTTCGTTGCCAAGCGACCAAACAATGGGACCATGTCAGATATAAGCTTCAGTACTGAAAATACAAAAAGTGCTAATTAATTCAGATAAAATGTATGAAAACCTCAATAAACTACTTAAAAATGAAGGGAATATGTTTATCCATCGATTTATATCAAAATTTGAAAATTTTGTCTTTCTTTATTAGAGATATGACGCCATCAATTTGCATGACGTCATGGAATCTATAATTTGCTGATGTCAGTAAATATGCAAAATGTATATATCGAATGAAAGTACTTTGCAAGGGGAATCGTTTGGTACCAATCAAAACTTCATCAAGGTTAAGACAAAGGAATTATGGCAGTTTTTGTGATTTTCTTTGTGACTACATTCCAAAGATGGGTATCTACTGGTCACGTGACTTAAATCATGACAATGAAAATTCTAAAATTTAATTGCCAATTAAAAATTAGGAAAAGTCATGGATGTTTCAGCTCATTTTTCTATTTCCTCTCTGTTTTATAATCAAAAGTTTGGTTGGGGGCATTTTTTGCCCCTCCCCCCGGGTACAATAGGGTTAAGTTCTATTTTCAAAAATGCACAAGATCAGGAAAGCCTTCCGTAAGTCAAGTTCTGCTGCTCCTTTAAATGGCTAATTCTTCACAAGAAGGGACATTTTTCAACGATCGGGTGCCATCGCAAAAATGAGCCCCCCAGTTTTGCTCCCTTCACTCACATTTGAATTCGCCCTTCTTAAAAGCCCCCCCCCCATATGAATTATAAATTACAAAACCCGGACGGGCCTTAGCTTAGCTTGTTGAGTCTTAGCTTCATACCTGAGACATTTGACCATGCCATTGTGCCTGCTGCATCGTCAATTATATTTGCTTTTCTCCTTCGAAGCGTGCTTTCACTGATTCCAAGAAGCCATGCAATTTTTCTCCATGTAAAATGCAAGCTTCGCAAAAACCGGATCTGTTCTTCATGGACAAGTAATTTTGGTCTTCCAACGCCACTTGGAACATCTGTATGGCAGGAGAATGCAACGTCAAGAGCTGAAGGTGCCGAATGTCTGTCAGTAATTTCAGCCGAAAGCCCAGCACGTATGGTTGTCAAAAGTTCAACAAGTTCTTGTAGATCGTTGCCACTGCTTTCTGACAGAAGTAGGTGCAATGTTATGATTGCATCGTCGATCTGCAGGAGCACCTCTTCGATTGCAAAATCTCTATCTTGATTAGCTTGAAGATTTTGAATTCCAACGAGAACTGAGCCCAAAGCGTCTAAGAAATTTTGAAATCCAATGGCATTTCTTTCATTTCGCGCCATATTGCTCCAATCCTCAAATCAAGGCTCTGAAATTTGGCGCCAATGTCCCACATGTATGCATAATTTGCATAATTATGCAAAACAGGGACTTGCATGGCGCTGTTGAGTTCAGAAGGAAAATTTTGAAGTTCAGAAGGAAAATTTTGAAGTTCAGAAGGAAAATTTTAAAGTTCAGCCCATAAATTGAAAGTTCAGAAAGAAAAAGATTGATTGAAGTATATTTGCATGTTCCGAACGTAGGCTGTTGGTTTAGAATGAAAGTTTAAGAGTTTCGAAAGAGTTTTTGCAAGTTCAGGAATTAATTACAGTTCAGAAAGAAATAAGTATGGTTGTGAATGCATTTCTAAGGTTTAGAAGTATCCATATGTTAGTATAAACAGAGCTTTTACGTTCTGGAAGATAAATATAAAGTACAGAAAGAAAAAATCATTAGTTTACAATTTTGACTGCTTTGGCGCGCCATAGAACCATTCAAATATTTACCTTTCATATTGCTTCCTCGTTAGATTATGCTGAATTCTCAGATGTCTTGTAAGATCTTTGAATACAGTCCATTGCTTTGCACATCCATCAACTTTGCAAAGTTCTTCCTTCCTGTACTTCATGTACGACCGATTGTTGGAGTTGAGAACAGTCTCATCAGATGGAGCTGGAAGCCTGTTATGGTGGCGCATATCTATGAAGGGATGGCTTGTGCGAACATGTCTATATAAATCTTTAAACTCTTTCCCATATGATTTACAATTCTTGACCTTGCATAGGCCTCCATAATTACCATTGCTAGCCTATATTTTAAAAAGAGCACAACATTAAATCTTTCTTGGAAAGTTAAAATCGTGGAGGATACCAAGGATACAGGTATGTGCAAGGGTGACTTTTCGGGCACCATATAATTCTCTAAACACGGGTCCTTTTTCAGCAAATTTTCTCATACTAGGTGGGTCTAGTCTGGCTGAAATTGGCAAAAAATGGTTTTAAATGGGTAATTTTCAGCCAAACGTTGTCATGAAAGTGGATTGAAAGGCATATGTTGGTAATTAGTATTTTAGCTTTCTAAAAAGCAGGCTGCACATCCTTGTCCATCTGCAAGTCATGCACAACTCAAGAATAAAAGATTTACTGTAATGGATACAATCAATGCTGCAACTAGGATCACATAATCCCCCCCCCCATAAGCTTTGTTAATTTTGTTTGATTGCTCCCTAGTTTAGAAGTCCCAGTCACATAGATATCCCAGCGGAAGGACTCCCTAACTTTTAATACAGGGAAGGGGGTCCATGCCACTATTTCTTTGCTGACCTCTAAATGTCAAGCCTAATGATTTTGGGATCCCAAATATTGAGTCTAATGTTTTGGAGACACCAAATATTGTTATCTATTTCTGGGGCCCCTAACATGTTTTTGAATGATTTCAAAACACATTTATTTCATGATTCGCAACTTCATAGGGTGTCGGCGGTGGTAATCGGATGGTGGTGGTAATCAGACACTTGCGAAAACCGACAGAAAAGTATGTTACAAATGAAAAAACATAAGATCCTTTTGGATGATTACAAAGTCTGTCCTGAGCTAAACAAGCTAAGAATATCTGAATATTGATTTCTTCATAACCCCAAATGATCGTAGATGCTGTTTTTAGCTACAGCCAGAGGGATGAGTGTTGCTGCTAAAGTCGCCTTCAATGGAAAATCAAGCGCCTTGTATAAGAAAAAGAACCGCATCAAAGGCAATATTTTGGTCTTTATGTCAAACGAGAATGATACGCAAAAATCAAAAGTCCCCGGGGGGTCTACATAATACAATAACCACCCGGGAATGTGCCTGCCAATAGGGTGTCATTTTCGGCTGAAAATTCCGGGACAGGATTATACCTTTTGCACCTTAATTCCGGGACCGGTGTGTCCTTTAGAGCTACTTTTTCCAGGACAGATCAGATCATCATTTAAAAAGTTACTCCAATTCATGAACTTATTAAATTAAAATGTTAGTAGCGTTGGCAATTAGCGAGAAGTACTTTTAGTAACATCATTTTCACGAGAACCATCAATTTTCCCAATCTTATTCCAGGACAGGTATTATGTTTTCAGAATTTTATTCCAGGACAGGGTCATAAAATTTTGTTCTGGCAGGCACATTCCCGTTGTTTTTCTCCAAGGTAGACCCCCCGGGCAAAAGTCATTACCCCTAGATTGCTTAGTTCGTGCACAAAACTATTGGTGCATTTGTGTCAAATGAGAAGTCATGTGAGATTTACGATAACGCAAAATTACTTATGCAGAACCCAACAGAACGTTTCAATTGTTGCTATTCGCGGGCATCTAATTTGAGACAAGCAGTCACGAAGATAGCCTCTGTGCAGAATAATATGCATGAAGATGATTTGGTTCAGTGTGATCTCGTGCCTTCCCCCTGTCAATGGCGCCATTGTTTGCTGGGATTCTGCAACTTTCTGTAGCTGTGTAGGAGGGGGATCCTTCTACCTTCGGTGATGCTGCGAATGCTAGCCTCTGTGCAGGCCGCCGGTTACATCATCCTCTAAAGTTGACTTATTTGCATAATGAGTACTATCAATAAGGCTAATGATTCGTTCGTTCTAGAAAACGATTGTTTTGACATAATTGAGCTGCTAATGAAGTCAAGAACGTGCCAATTCTGGGTAAATTTGTTGTTGCGTCAGGGTAAACATCTTGGTGATTTATCCATCTTAAGGTGTCAAATCTGTCTAACATGAAATAAGCCGACGTCAAATGTTCCTATAGGATCGGGGGAAACTTCTGTCTTGTATGCGCTTTATGTGCGCTTTCTTTATTTCAGTGCCAATTAGCTGAGATAAAACGTTAATCAATCGCTTTAACGAGCGTGACGGAAGTGGGTTACTTACTTACTTACTTTCTTTCTTTCTTTCTTTCTTTCTCACTGACTGACATCGAAGCCCCTTCTTAGATTACAAAGTGGACTTTGTAATCAAAAATTTAATGATTATCTGCTCTTACAGTTTTCTCCATTTATAATTTCCGTATGTATTTCTGTTAGATACATATCTACTGTGGCATTAAGTTCACAACATCTCTCTTCTTTATTAGCCATTCTACAATTGGTGTTCATATCAATATCTCTTGGAGTCAGGGTTAACTGCTACTCCAAAGCAGTCGGGAAGAAACTGTTCATTGCGTACGACGGCTGCATCGATCAATTAAATGTTTTGTGGGCAACACATGAAACGGCTACTGATCATGTGTACCCAGTGCTGAACATCATCAACGACTTCGACGATGTGTGTGGTGCTGGCAGCTATTGTGTAAAGGTAACGCCAGTTGCGCTGGACAACTCTGGCACAGTTAATTGCCGATATTGTCTGAGATCGTTCCATTTGATGTGCCTGGGAGAAGGGAAGAATGTCTCCAAAAACATTGAAAGCTGGTGCTGTGGTTGTCACATATCACATGCGGATTTGAAAATGTAAATATTTCAATTCTACGGGATTTCAAGTTCAATCTCAAATCTTAACAACGATAGTGCATGAAGTTGAGTTGATCCTTAAATTTAATTTTACTGTAGATTGTTGATGAAAGGAAACCTTCAAAGCACACATATACATATACATAAATAGCGTGCTAAAATATATCAAATTTTTGTCTGTTTCTTTTTTGTTCAACAATGTTATATATGTAAATTGGATACTAGAAGTGCTGATGAAGAACGAACAAGAAATAGACAAAAATTTGATATTTTTAGCACACTACCGGGTGAGTCAGAAAGAAGAGTCCCCGTTTGAAAGGTCACGGCTCCCTGGATATCAAGACAATGATATCGGAAAATATATAGTTTAATGGTAGAATTGTTCAAATCTACTCATAAAATTTACTTGACTGAAATCGGCCACTCCATTTTGAATTTATGAGGGATTTTCAAAAAACTCTTCAAAAAACCTTCAAAACGTGCCTGAAATCATGTACAAATTTCCCTTACATTTCTGCCTTACAATGGCCTTAGAGCAATGACTTGTGGACGCTTTAGCATGCGTTATCCTCTTGGGTATCAACGAGTCCTCCCCCTATTCATGGGGATCAGATGTAGACCTAATAGCTTATTTGGTAAATATGATATATCAGCATACGAAACTCAAAATGTTTTGTTCTGGTATGCATTGTGATGCTCCTTCTTGCGTAATGGATTGCATAATAGATTGCCAGAAGCCTTATCTTTTGTCCAACCAGAAATATCCTATTATCATATCTGTTATATTTCTTTTGCAGTGTTGAGATGTTTAGTTCTGTTAACAAAGTCAAGCAACTGCTAGCTTCTCACGCTCCAGACATAAAGGTAACTCATGAAAATATTTTTGTTGAATGCAGGCGTTGTTCCTATAAAACGCATATAACATGTTAATCATTGCTGTCTTCCAAATCATTATGCAGTGATATTCCACTGAGGCAAACATTTTGCGTGCGTCAACAATAAAACAGTAAAAACATGCTCACTTATGATAGAACAACAAATTTAATTTTGTTTCCTTTTTGTATATTTACCATGGTATTTTTTCTGCTCTAATTCAACCAGCGTCACATTGCCAACCTGATAAATGGAACAACATTCTTCTATCGAATCCAACAGGCATTGGTATGCGAAAACGAACCAACCAACCAACTTCTATCGTTGGTTGTGGAAACTTGTTGGTTGTTCCCCAATGATCCATTCCCGGTGAGATATTTTATTCACAAAGTCTTTTTAACTTGGCCTGGGTCACCTGTTAAAGGCAATCTGTCCCTTTCGATGAATGAAAATGAAATTGATAAAGATCTCTATCGTATATTCCAGAAGTTGGTGTTAATTCGCTTTATCCAAAGAAATCAGGGTCATAGAGACTCAGTGATGCATGAATTTAGCTGCAGCGTAAATAAGGTAAATAAAGCAGTAACCAAGGTCAGAACAATAGGGGACAAATTGCTTTTAACTATGTCAATTCCCTTTAAAGTACCACTTTTTTAAGTTTGGTAAAAGATTCGTAGTTTCATGTTTTTCATGAACTTGAATTATTACTATAGATTTTCTTATCGCCTTTCTCTGGTGGCCAATACATTTTCACAAAGTTAAACGAGGAACTTCCGTTTTGCAGCATTTCTTTGATGATTGGAAAGTGATATCGACATGTCGCACAATGAATTTTCAGTTTCATCAAAAAATTTAGTTTTTATTCCATCAAAATTCGGCGATTATATACTTGTGATTCTATATGCCGCTTTATGTATCTACCGGGTACACCATAATAAACTGCGCACTTTTGCTAGGCAACAATAACTCGTACACTGGACCGATTTTGAAGATTTATAACTTAATCTTTAGCAGAAGTCCTGAATTAGATTCTAGGATTTTTTGCAAATTTTCCAGGCTTTGGAGTTAGAAGCGAGTGCCTTAAAATTTTCGTTTTCGAAAACACTGAAAACGACCAAAAGACGTTCCCAAATCACCGTCTCATATCTAGATCTTGCTCTATATCTCGCTTTATCAACTTTACTGACTTTATTTGGAAGCTTTACTGACTAACTAAACATATATTCATTATAGAATGCAGAAATTGCCTTTCATGTTGGTCAAGTTGCTAATTCCCTTAGACGTTTCACTAGCATCCCAGATAAGCAACGTACGTTTGTTGTTCGGTATGGTCTGGCACCAGAGGTGAGCTGCGCTTGTGAGTTTTTATTGCTGTTTTCTTGTATTGATCTTTTCATTTCAATCCTGAAGGAGAAGGTCAGTATAAAACTATTGTGTGAGGTTGCAGTTTAATGAAAGTAACAAAATGAAAGCAGCATAATTGAATGATTTTGAAAGCATCTGCCTTTGCAAATATGAAGCCTCATCAACGCAGGAAGACGGCTTTGTATTAATCAATTAATCATATGTCTTTCATTATAGGTTATCTCTTTCTTCATTCACCGATTGGCAAATATTCCATTGATTTGTGCAAGAAGACTTTTTGATGATTCGCGGCGACACAAAATACTCGTTTGACGTAAGCTTTCAGTGACTCAATGTTTTACACCAGGAACGGACCATGAAAATAGCAGAAACTTGCCATCGAGAAGGGTATCGCTTTTGACGATTACTTCATTTACGAAAGTCTAATCAAATACCACCTCATGATTTTAAAACATCACTGGCAAAGTAACGAACCAGCATGTCGTTTGGATGTTTAGATAATTACGAATGGCAAGTTTAATGCAAAGTTGATTAGTTTCATGCAACACGTCACCATGTCCACAAGTCACTATGTTAAGTACGTACGAATGAGAAAAACCTGTACGATTAAATCCTGTGAACTTTATCAGCAATGGTTTTGATGCTTAGAATCATTTTTGTTGGCAAGGTTTTAGAGCAATTTATCTGTTTCAATTAAACTCGGGATTAGAAGCTTGAACAGCACCCCTCAGAGTAAGCTTTATCTCCAAAAAAGAGATTCACTGTTTGCCATAATTGAGGTACACCTTCTAAATTCGATGAAACCTCGATCAAATTGGCTAACTGCAGAAAACTGGGAGGTCAGCGGCCCACATTGCCGGGCCGAAATTGCTTCTTTAAGGCTGGTGATTGCCATTGAAAAACCAAATTTCATTGAAATGCCAATACACCGTTCCACTGAGATTGTGGAAAAAACAGAGAGATAATCGGAAGAACTACTAGAAAAGCAAGGAGAAAATCAGAGGTAGTGGGTGCTTGGGTAACGCAACGGCTGCGTGGCTTTTTCTTAAAGGTTACCTGAACGGAGTGCCTATCAAATTTCTGTTTCACTTTTATACGTCCGTACCCAATTATCCCCAAGTGAAAAAGCTTTAGCAAAGACATAGGTGAGTCTATTCAAAGAACTCTAATGAGGAAGTAAAAATGACGAGCGTAGATTCATTACGTGTCCTCTAGAGCCTTCAGTTCTTGCTGCTATCAAGGTACGCAGAAATGAGTAAAAGTGTGTGCCACACCTGGTATCATGGAACGTGCCTTTGTTCAGTTAATTCGCATTTAATACCCAGTTGACCCTTAGTAGCAGCCTGTGATAAGTATTGTTTATGAACTTGGGAGTCAAATGTTTCCTCATTTCCCTAGAGACGAGATGAAAATTCGTGCTCAATGTTACCTTCTTTCCTTCTAGATTGCTGCCAAGCGATTTTTGACGTTTTGGTGATACAGAAAAAGAGCCACTTGTTTCATAAACCTGTCCTCCGCCATGTAAGAAAGCTGATTCTTCAGTTTCTTTAGCTGGGCATTTCTTTGCTCGTTGATCTGACTGTTGATGCCAGTAAACCGTTGGTAACATTTCATGTGGTAACTTTTAGCGCATCCTAGGAGACAATTTATTCGCAATTACTCCCCGAGGGATTAAACTGATGTAGGTAGACAGTAAACTAATGACTGGATCGCTATTTACGTTATGTACAACATTCCAAGATGCATAACATAACAAGATGCATAATAAGCTGCATGCAATGTTAAATATGATGAAATATACGTTCCTTGAGGATAGAGCTGCAAGTAGCCTTTTACTTTAAAAAATTCTATCAACTGAATTTTAGGTTTTGATGGCAAACCGTGACAATGGCTTTGCAAGATTTTGTGTTCACAAAAAATACTCATATTTTACTGTTCAAACTGTCATGCAACGCGTTAGTTACGTAAAGAAAATGAAACATTCGACCGACAAATAAAATTGTAATGCTAAGAGCCATTATTTAGATTTCTTATGTAATATAGATTTCTTTAGACAATGCACACACTAACTTAACATCCATTTCTCTGATAAGTGCAAGCGACTTTGGGACCACCATAAACAGGTATAATATCAACCATGAGCACACATACCTATATGATTTTTCCAATGAAATCTATCAATCACGAAAGTGCATGTCTTGAAGAATCCTGGGTCCCTATTCAACCCATACACGTGAAGTTTACAACTGTTGTCGTATATTATTGCACTAGGTGCTGCAAAAATATAAATTAGATGTAAGTTAGTATTAAGATGCACATTTGTTGTTGTTTTTGAAATTTAGCGGCACTTTGTTATGACTCGACAATGAAAATGTAGTGGTTTCAACTGCCGACAAGTGGATTGCCCCAAAACATGTGATAATCCATGCACGACCTTGCATTAATCCATGCACAGTTCATTTCTCTGATTCGTTTGCAAAATATCAAAATTATTGGTAACAGCTGTGTTTGTAACATGTTAGAGAAATTAGTTTGCAAAAATTCACTTCAATCAATTCGCATATTTTATTAGCTACTCATGAACTTTAGAGAGCTTTAATGTAAAAATTCACCTGGTTTTGATTCACCTGGTTCACCTGGTCACCTGGCATAAATATATCAAGGGAGTATTTAAGAGAATTACATAAGTAGGTTGTATAGTCATTTAAAAGTAGTCTGCTGCTATTACCTGTTGGAAATCTTGTGCGAAATATCGTAAAAGGTACATTAGGGGATTCTTGTGCCTCCATGATGTCAAAGCCATAGCAAATTCCTACAATAGAACAGACACTCTATTGTTTCAAAGCCTTTACATTTCTATTTAGGGTTATATCCATGAAGGGTAGATTAGAGGAACACTAATTTGAAGAGCAGGGCTGTCCTGGCGTTCCTTCGGCAACCAGAACAATCCTGTTTCAGCTCAGAGCATTTAGATCCAGTTGGCTGACTTTGAATGGAATCTTGATTGTTTTGATTGGCCAAGGAATACAAGGTTATTAATGTCTCGTTCAATCGTTCAATTTTCTTAACCTGACCTACCCCCCCCCCTTCACGGGCAGCCTGGGGTTAACAAAAATTTCTTGCACAAATCCCCAGGGGCTGGGTAAATTTGATGAGAAAATACCCGGGCTGTCCGGGGGGGGGGGTCAGGATAGGAATTGAACAAGATATAATAATATCTTTACTCCAAACATATATCAAGTCTTCCAGAAAACATCAAGTTTGTTCATTTTTGTCACCATTGTGTATAAGAAACCCAACCTTAATTTTTCAGGAACTTGAATTTTTCTATGTAATGTTTTTATACCATGTTCACAATATACAGTGAAAAGACCTGGCATCAATGAATGCTTGCTGGTCTTCTTCTTCTTGCATACTTCTGCTGCTTTGACGTTAGCCTTGTCAAGCCGGTAACTACCACGCGAGCACTGTATTGGCCAGTTCGGGAAATATGCAAGCGAGTTATTTATTTCGGCAGTTGCAGCTGGTGGGAGGTTATGAGGATCATTTTTGAATGTTCCTACTGCTTTCTTGTGGAGCAAACTGAACAGCTCAAACCATTCATCTGGCAATTTGGAACAATTTATTGTTGCCAAAGCATTGAAAATTATTGGCGCTGCGTTTTGGATGAACATCATACTCTCGACATTGTCTCCAATCTTTGTTTCTGACAGCCACAGAGAGCGAATATTTATGTGTAGCTCATCTGATGGTGGATAGTAGGAACACACCGGAGAGATATGTGCGAAACACCCCAGTAAGTCCAAGATTGGTTTTGGTATGTAATGCCACGACTCGAATGTTGCCTCACACCATGCAACAAAGACGGCTAAGACGGGGATTTCTTCTTTCAACAGCTGTATCAGGTTCTCCTTTGCATGCATATCCATAGCCTTCGAAAAGTAATCCTTCCATAACAAACGCGGTGCTTTTTTGGTGATCAGTGTTTTTTGTTGGAAACTAGTAACGAAACAAGTTAGAAATTGATTAAAACTTGGGTACACCAACATTCTGTTCATTTGAAAGGTATTTCATACATCACTGCTATGTAACTTCGACATATATTTCTCGCAAACTTGTTGCAATTATCTGTTTCACATTCTCTTCAGAAAGAATACAGGTTGTCTAAAAAGTACCCCCTTTTGACCGAACGAGGGAACAAAATGAAACAATTTTGGAATTTTTGAGTTCATAGCTCCTTGTATTCAAAAATCGTCCACCAAACACCGGAGATGAGTTCACAAGGTAAAAATTTGGCGTGCATCTGAAACCAGAGGTTATGAGAAAGGGCCTAACCATGTTTTACATCACACAGACATTTTTCAAAAGGAATTTCTGATTTTGAACTTTAGTTTTTACTTTTGAGAAGACTTATACTTCGAATTACTTCAAATGTTCTTGAAATGACTTTTAGTTATTGTCTTTATTTCTGTTTTGTTTGTTTGTTTGTTTGTTTGTTTTTTTTTTGCTTTTTGTTTGTTTGTTTGTTTGTTCTTTTCCTTTTTGTTTTACAATAATTCACCTAAACTAAGCTGGCGTATGCTAGCGTCTGCCAAAATGGAATGGTGCCATGGTACACAAAGTGCTTAATAAGATTGCTGTTAAAGGAATTGTCAAGTGCCGTTCATAGCCAGAACCAGATGACGTCATGTCTATTTCTGCTATGGACGGCACAGAATATTGTATTTGTATATTGTTGAGTTTTAACTGTGATATAAAAAAAAAAAATAAAAAATGACTTGCCATTTGCAGAATCGGTCCTTGCACTGTAAATTTTGGTTGCACTGTAAATTTTGACTTGTACATTTTCCTGAGACACCCGGTATTATATGCGCTGATTTTGCGAGTGGTTGGTACATTTAAGTTACTCGTACTATAGGAACATCTAATTTGCAGTCACATCTTCCAATTTTTTTAATCGAAGAAACGAATAACCGATCCATAATGTCCTTTATGACATAAATGGTGCACTTTTAACGATGAGTTTTGTAAGCACTGTCAGCCTCACTAAAAAGTATTCCAGAAAGTATGTGAAAAATTGTGCCATATTGGTATGGCATGTGTGAGTTCTTGTTTGAGCAAATTGTCACCTATTGTGAACATATGAGAGCTCACCACGGTGCAAAATTTTCAGGACAGAGGGCACAGAGAAAATAAAGTATACTTATCTCCCTTTCAGTGGGTATGCTTCTGATTCAATGTTATGGCGATTCACATCAATTTTCTGTGCGTATTCTCGCTTGAAGGCAAGTGTCGTAGCATCACAGGATAAGGTGTTTGGATACTGGCCACATTGAGCACATGTATATCCTGAGCTATAGTCTATATCAAGCAGTCCCAGAAAGGCATACCAGGATAAACGCCACTGCTGATAATTTATCATCCCGATTTCTTGATGGCTGGCAAATTGCATATACAGCTGCATGGACTCGTGGAATCCGATTAAACTTGAACTGAATGAACAAAATTAATAAATCTTTTCAGTGGTTGGCGGGATTACGGATACAGCGCTATGCTTGGTTTGGTCCATTATAATTAAGATTTGTTGGTGCTGGCAATTTCAGAAAGACATTCTTCGTGAGCAACCCGGCTTTATTCCTAGTTAAAAAAAACCGCCTCCTACACTGAATAAAGGTAATCAAATCCAAGCCTACTCTTTTTCGATCTAATCCGACACATTTCTATTAAATATTCTCAAACTTTATGTTAACTGTTCGATTTCTACCGAGATGAAATATCTCTATAGCAATCTCTCTACACTTTATTCATTTATGTGAACATACCTGTTACCAGTAAGGAATCTAAACATGTAATCTTTCAGGACATCGTGTCCTACTAAAAAGTCACCCATATTCAGGATGCCTCTAAATGATCCGCAGTACTTTTGAATATTCGTGCATGTCCTGTCGCTACATCTTCTCTCCGGCACTAGAATAGAATGGAATAAACATTTAACAGACCATTTGTTACCTAGAAGATATTGTATACACCAAGGTTGGGGGGGTTCTTTCATAAAAAAGGTACCTGGGGATGTGCCGCGAGCAAGGGTGTACTTTTTCGGACTTCTAGTTTAGCCAAGGGTATACTTTTTTTGCAATTTTGGCCAAGCAACGGTCTAGCGAAAGGTATCATTTTCGTAAAAATTGGTCCAGGGAAGGGTTACATTTCAGTTCAGTTCAGTTCATTTCATTTTAAAAATCCATCTAATACATGTTATAACTCTACGTACCTACCTATCTAATTAACAAATAGGAATTTAAAATAAAATACAACAAATAACATTGAAAAAACACAGGATGGTACTTAGGGCAAATGTAAACAGACTAAATAGGTAAGTATAAAGAGCCATAATGAGATTAGGGGAATTTCTTAAAGGAGGAGCTCCCTCAATAGGCAAGCTAATCGAGGAGGGAACACCCCCTATCTAAAAAAGAAAATTGACTTTTCTATAGATGTTATTTGAAACTGGTGCAGAAAGACACATATAATAAAGTGTGAATTACTGGGTGTAATTGTGGCACAAAAAGTACATCTTTACCTTGGTTTTGAATGAAGCTTTCGAGTGATAGTTTCTTAATTCAACAGGGATTTCATTCCAAAGCTTAGCTCCTTTATATCGAATGGAGTTGAGCCCAAATTGAAGGGTGTTCTTTCGAGAAAGAAACAAATCACCTTTATTAGCCTGTCTAGTGTTATACTGATGCATGGATGAATTCAATAGGAAAAAGTAATGGAAGCAACTCAGCGATGATCTATATACAGTTTCAAAGACAAAAGTGAGAAGTTTAAGCTGAAAAAGATTAGATAGTCTAAGAAGTTTTAAAGACTTAAAGATTGGAGCAGAAGGAGAAAGAGCAGGCTGAGAAGAAATTTTCCGGATTAGTCTCTTCTGAAGTTTGTAGACAGGGTCTGTATAAGACGCAGAAGTATTACCCCACACGATAATACCATACTGGGCAAAAGACATAAACAATGAATTATATAAGCAGAGTAACACATCTGGAGTCAGGAGGCTCTTAACCTTTGAAATAACACCACAAGTTCTAGCAAGTTTTTTGGGCAACTCCTTCAGATGGAACTTCCAACTAAGATTTTCATCTAGAAGTAGTCCTAAAAATTTAACAAAGTTTGCTCTTTGAATGGTCTTCTTTCCAATCTTAATGATTGGATTTTCATCTATTTTATTGTGTATTGAATGGAATATCATGAAGTTTGTTTTTTCTACCGGGTGCGCCAAAATAAACTATGCACGTTTGGCAGGCCACGATAAATCGTACACTGGACCGATTTTGAAGATATATGACTTACTCTTTAGCAGAAAGCCTGAATTAGATTCTAAGATTTTTTCAAATTTTTCCATTTTCAATTTTTAGAGCTACAGGCGAGTTTCTTAAAATTTTCGTTTTCGAAAACACTGAAAATGATCAAAAAACGTTGATCAAATTTTCTAAAGACTCATCATGAATGGACAAAGAGAAAACGTTTTCAGCGTGATATGGGGATTTGGAAATTGATCATTGTAAACTTCTGCACGAGTGTTATTTCAAAGATTGGCTTGTTGCGAAATTCTGTAGTAGTTACAATAAAGTGCCGCCCCAAAAGCAGTCACAAAATCAAAAATGTAACAAAACTCCATGCTTGCTGGCCCCATGACGCTTCCTCGCTTGTCTTTTAACCCCCTTGATACAGGAACACAGCCTGCAGCAAAGCATAAATTCAATGACATTACAAATGAAAAGACATTTCTTTATATTCTTGAAAATATTATTACATTGCTCACAAGATAGTGCGAACTCTCGTACAGCAATTTACAATTAGTCGATTTCTAAATCCCAAATCACCACGAAAAAATGTTCTCTTTGTCCATTCATGTCGATTCTTTAGAAAGCTTGATCGACGGTTTTTGATCGTTTTCAGTGTTTTCGAAAACAAAAATATTAAGAAACTCGCTTGTAGCTCTAAAAACTGAAAACAGAAAAATTTGCAAAAAATCCTAGAATCTAATTCAGGCCTTCTGCTAAAGATCAAGTCATAAATCTTCAAAATCGGTCTTGTGTACGATTTATCGTGGCCTGCCAAACGTGCATAGTTTATTTTGGCGCACCCGGTACATAGTAAGAGATAATTTATTGGCATCAAGCCACTTTTTAACCTGTCTGAGTTCAATATTGACAACTTTTACTAATTTATTTATATCATTACTCTCATAATATACAGGGTGTCCCAAAAAATTTGTGCCCCGTTTGCCTAAAGATTGTGACAAAACGGCAAATCCGTTGAGAAATGATGGAGTTATGACCTTCAGAAGTCCAAATTTGCCTGATGACTGAAACCAGCGGTCGGCCATTTTGTCTTACTATTTTGCAGTGATAAGTACCTTCACGTGAGGTAAGAAATAATTTCTGTGAGGTCAGAAATAGTGGAACTCTCCGAGGATTATCTGAATTTTCAAGAGAGCTATGAAATTGGAGGCAGCTCACAGTGGGGCAAGATTATGACATAGGCTGAAAAATCAACCTTCTCCATTTAATTCCAAAGCCCTCTAATTTGAAAGAATAATAGTTGCTGACCAAGAAAACATATAACTTAGCTTCATATCTTTACAGAAAATTTTTTGGCAATTTTTCATTTGAGGTGCTCCAAAAAGACTTGAGAGAGGACAAATTTTTGTTGTACATACATATTGAAAACAGCTATCTTCAATCGCCTATGAAGTGAAATCCTTTGGACCA
The DNA here is from genome assembly GCA_039566865.1 of Aurelia coerulea. NCBI lineage: Eukaryota > Metazoa > Cnidaria > Scyphozoa > Semaeostomeae > Ulmaridae > Aurelia > Aurelia coerulea. The sequence goes on along the minus strand of CM076951.1, from coordinate 10,865,727 downwards.
ATTTCGATGAAATTTGAAACGAAGATTCCACCACATTCCTTTCAGTACTGTTCAAGGTTTCCACTTTCTACTCCACTTCAATCTCTGTCAAACTAATTTTTGTTGTGGCGTACTAAATTTTGACAAAAATTTTGAACTTAAGTATGATTTACTTTACAAATAGTTGAATATATGGCTATTAGACAGAGTTTGACATTAGGTTTATAGCTTAAAGTGACCAGGAGATGTTAATAGTGAAGTGAGAGAAATCTGTATTTGTGGGAATTTGCGGAATTGTTTTAATCTAAATTTTTGTGTGGGGGACTTCACAGATATTGACAGTTTTTATCCATCGTACGAATCTACAAAGGCTTGGATTGTTGAATTTTGCAAAACCCAGAAGGTGTGAACGGCAGTTGGAAAGGATTTTCTTCCAAGATAATTGATTCACATTGGGAGAGGAATCTGCTGGGTTGTGCCTGGGGGTTGGGGTGGGGCCCTTGTATAAGGGTCAGGAAGGGCTTATTTCAACAGATATAATAGTTGACACCAGAAGAAATGCATAATGAAATAATAATCGTTCTCATTTCTTCCATATCGAGATAGAGATGTGATATTTCATGTGTTGCATAAACTATCATTACACTAAACTTTTGTTGCTTTCGTGGATTTGCCAACACATTCAGGTGCAAAAGCGCTGTCTTCCAAGACTCTTTGTCTCTACGGCAGTTTCGTAAAAAAAATTGAGTTGTTGCCGTACTGTTTGCAAGATTGGTGATGCAGCTTTATGGTCTATCAAATAAAACCTGTGGGGGGGGGTAGCATTTGGTATTTTAGTTTTAGGTAAAAGAAACAGGGAAAACATAGATACAAATGAAGCATGAACGTCGTGATAAATCAAGAGAGTCGCTACCTTTTCATTTCTGGATGCATTTGATATTAAATTGTTTAAGCCCTTCCAATCATTATTTAGTGCAAAGTATAAATCATAGAATTTAACAAAACACATATAGTACCGGGTGTCCCAAAAAAATGTATACGGATTTAGTTGACTCCAGCGCTCTGAATTTAGCTTCAAACACTGTCTAATCACTCTCAAAATGTTCCTCGATAGTTAACTTGAACATAGATACCTCGTTTATTGATATTGGTACTTTGAGAGCAGACATAGGAAGTTGATCACATGGCAGCCTGGCGCACGGACGTGTAAGGAACTTGCTCCGGCCTTGTTTGCTAGTTTTTCCTCTTGAAAGCGATGTGAACATGATGTGAGAGTATACACTGTATCTCTTATTGGCTACTCTTGGGTTTTTCAAAAATGTGCTGCTAACTGGATTCTCTCAAGCAAAGTTATATCTCGTTTTTCTTGACTTGCGGAATTGTAGACTTGACACGCCTCTCGAAATTAGGCCACCGCCCGACGAACAATGACCGTGCCGAAGTATCAGGAGTATTTCGATAACAGATTCCATGAAATCCAGGCTAAGATGGCAACGAAGGATTGCATTAAGGATCTTCATGATACTATTGTGCAGCAAAATTCAAAAATTGATGCACTGGAAGCAAAAGTTGCAATGATGGAGAGTTATATTGCCCATATGGAAAATGGAATTGACGAGCAAGAACAATATAATCGCCGTCTCTGCCTTAGGATTGATGGTATCGCTCCTCCAAAGCAAGGACAAAGTGAGACCGGTGACCAATGTTTAAAGAAAGTAAAGTCTATGTTTAAAGAGCTGAAAGTGGCCATTCCTGATGAAGTGATCGATCGAGCCCATCGAATTGGAAATCCGAAGGTCAAGAACGGAATCAATATCCACACCATGATCGTTAGATTTACAACATGGCGTCATCGAACGACGGTATACAGAGCAAGGAAAGCCAGCTCCAAGTATAAAATTAGTATATCTTTTTTCATATCTTTTTATTTTCTCCTAATAACCCCTATAAATCTTTAAATTGTTTTCTCGAAACGTCGTGCGATTTTTAGGGAGTGTTAGGCTCCTCGGACAGGGTTTACGGAACGGTGTTTCTATTCAAGCTTTTTCGCGCGGTAGAGGCGTTTTCGCACGGTAAATTTGCGTTGTTTACACAGCTACTTAAAATGTATCACGTGATTATGAACCTCAGTTTGTTTTCGGTTTACTATGCAAAATTGCCACAGTTTGATGCCAATGACAATTAGAAAGTTTCTATTTTGTTCTGATACAACAAAAGCGGTTTTATTTTCGATTCCCCTTAGCCCCACTTCTAATGATAAGAAGAGGTAAGATGATAACAAAATTAAATAATGCTTATTTTAAGGCATATTTGGGTCAATTTTTGTATGGTCAAAACCAATGATTATCGTCCTCCGGGAATTCTACTAGTAAAATTGTTTTTTTTGCAGGTAACAATAATAATTTTGAATAGTTGCTCTCCATTGTAGCTAATGCGAAGTAATAAGCTCATGAGAATACGAAAACAATGAAAAACTTAGAACCAACAAGGCCCATGCATTCGAAGGAAGAATGCCTTTGTATTTAGCGTTTCATTCAACTTGTGTTTATCTTAATATTTGTCGTACCTGTAAATTGTGCTTTTTAATGTACGTATTTTTGTTGAGGCTTGTGAACGGTGGTGGTGGGGGTTCTATTGAAATGGTCAATAATAGTACGTATCTTCTCTTGTAACATCATTTTCCTGAACGGATTTGGGGTTATTTCCCCCCTAGGACCAGCGAGAAGGTTTCTTTATGATGATGCCGGTTGAAATGAAGCAATGGCGAGCAACAATAGGGTGTTTCAATGTATCAATCAACGGTGTATGTTCCCCTTGCAAAACCTTTAGACCATTTTCAATTATCTCGCGCATCTTTTACCTCTATTGGTTTTGTTCTTGTTTTATCGCAATCTCAATCTTTGTGCTACCATTTGTACTGATACTGCAGTCTTTTGCAATGCATCTTACTGCAACACAGTTGGGTTTCATGCCTATGTTCGCCCGAGCGCATCAGTTTGTGAAGACAGTGCTGTACATTACCGTGGAACACAGGTAAAAAGGTGAAGTAATGTCACAAGTAATGTGACGTGAAATACCTTGTTAAATTCCACAAAAGTGGTAACTCCACAGGTACGTAATCGCCTGTAGGATTCGTCGAATGGTGAAATTCTCCATGCAATTCCACTTTGTAAGTACCCTTGTAATTTTTAAAGCAATTCCCCATGAAAGACAACAGCTCTGACATTCTATGTGGGATTACAAGAACCAATGTCACTGTTTGAAACAATGTGTAATCCCACTTGTAACTTCACAAGTACTATCCAAAAATGTAATCCCCCATGTAAGTCCATATGTAATCCCTCGACTATACAGCAATGAAATTCTACATGTAATTGTACAGATAAGTGATAATAAATGAAATGCTTCAAGGGAGGAAATTTCCAACTGTTTTGCGTTTTTAACCGAAATTTGCAAAAGTTAATTCAAAGATTTTGTATTTTTTTCAACTCGCAACTGTTGCATTTTACGAAAATAATATAATTTGTGGGAACTGAAATTTGTGAATTTTGTATGAGATAACATACTGTTCAACCTTCTCCAAGCAAAATTTAAAGAGGTCACAACAATTATTGTTAGCGCCAGCTTCTGTGTTGTGACTTAAATTCTTACTTGCAAAATTGCATACTGATTACTGTACTATTTTCGGTTTGATGTTCAGTTTGATGTTTCAATTTCATGTGCAATGTAAAGTAATCATATTTCAGCGAAATATTGTTTGTAGATTAGGTAAAAGGAAAGTGTGAATAGTTTAACAATAGATCATCTGCAGTCATCAACAAAATCACTCTAGACAACACAACAAAGGATATACTTCTAAAAATGTTTTAAAACATATTATATATCCATATGAACGTCATTTCTCAGTTATATTACTTCTTAAGTTTCATATGAGTTTCTTAAAGTTAAATGACAGAAGTGGTTAAGCATTGTCAAAATACAGCAGCATCAAAACATTTTTTAGGGACCAAAGAAAATTGAAGCTCTATTGATTTTTCTTGCTTTCTAATTCAGGTACTCCAGTCCTATCAGATATCAGTATTTACTGTTGACGTGGATCAGTTACCCAAATATGGTTCCACAGGTGTCACAGTCCTTTCTATTTGCTCTGCTATTTTTATCACAGGCTTATATATGCTTTACAGACAAATTCTTGAGCTTATATTTTTGTCCCATAGTTAAAGTAGTTTCTTTTCCTTTATTATCTTTATTTAATGGCCTCGGGGTAGACACAGCCTTTTGCTCCCTGGGGTTGATCGTCCTAGTAGCTTAGGATTCTTAGATTCCCTTTCAAGACAAATGACGGATATATAGCTCCTAGTTTAAAAATAGAACAAAAGATGGCTCAGTGCTTTCATTTGTCCGATTGATTTGCTAATCTCTCGATATCATCAAATACAATGGAATACAATAGGCTATATTTAGATTGCCCAGGCCCTTGATTTAAGTCACCTTATATCTCCGTCATTTGTCTTTAAGTTTTGAAATATCAACCGTATAGTCTCTTACAAGCAGTTTCTTGGTGATACTTATGTAAAAACTATACATACATCTACAGTAGGTATCTTTACCACATCACAAGCGATATTATATGGTAGAACACACTATGATGATTGTTTATTTAAATGATGCAAGTCCCTTTCAGTAAAAAGCTGTATCCTTAAGAGATTTCAAGATACACTGTAAATTTTTAACATCTGCTGTTGGTCACAACCAATCAGGATCACTATATTATATATATATTTATATTTACTATATATTTGCCTGTGATCAAACTGAAAACAATGAAACTGAACTGCTACAGCAAAAAGTTGTAATATACCAAGTAAGTCAAAATAAAAAATCCCCGTTTGAAACGCAACTGCTCCCTGCATGGCAAGGCAATCAATAATATTCAAAAGTGTTAGTCGAAACTGCCTTGTTTTGTTGCTAATATGTTCAATTAGGTTCAGTAATTTTCCCGGCTTTAATCAGCCATTCCTTCCCATGGATATGATAGATTCTCTGAAGAAAGCTCCTTCCAAAAACCTGCAAAAACGAGTGAAAACAATGAGCAAATTTTCCTAGGTCTTCCTACCTAAAATGATGACACTCAAGTGTATTCATGTATTTTGTCCTCTTGGGAGAATGGAATCCCCCTCAATAGGCTATTGGTACCGGAAGACTTGTTCATCCTCCCAAGTGGATTGCACATGCTAAAGCATCCAGAAGTCATGGCTGTAACGCCTGTGAAAGGCAAACATGTTAGGGAAATTTGCTCGTGATTTTGGGCAGGTTTTGAAGGTTTCTTGAAGAGGCTTTCTCGAGAAAATCCCTCATAATTTCAGAACAGAGTGGCCAATTTTATTCAGGTAAATTTTAAAATGGATTTGAACATGTCTACCATTAAACTATATATTTGCCGATATCATCTTCTTGACATTCAGGGAGCAGTTGCCTTTAAAACGGGGATTCTTTGTTTTGACTCACCTGGTACAAGGCTCAAGTATCAATACACAATCAGTCTCTCTATGGAAATTGTGTTTCATCGTCAACGTAGTCACCATCATCAAACTCATAATCATTCATCGTCATCATAATAATTTGGTTCGCAATCCATAAACGAACTTCGTCCACATCAACCTGGATGCAAAAAAACATTGCTCAAAAGGTTATCCACAAATCAGACAAAAGGTTACTCTCAAATCTTCTACTGTATTTACAGTATTTACAATCCTGACGTCATAGTGTATGGGGCCATACCTTTTCAATCAGAGTAAGACTTCTGACTAAGGCTAGATGTTAGCTGCATTTCAACCAAAATATGTTTGATAAAAAGAGAACAAAGTTTTGAAAATACTCACATCAAAGGTTATTATCTTACCTCACAAGGCAGTGGTAGATCTGCTATGATGTGAAGTGCATACTGTAATACAAAAGATAATTCATAAGTTCTGAATAAAAATTTCTAAAAGCCATATGAAAATTGAAAGTATTGATATGAAAATATTCCATATTATATAACCGGGTTTTACTGCATCAAGCCTGGCCATTTAAGGAGAACCATAAAGTAGCTCTCTCTCTCTCCTCCAGGCTTCCTTCAAATCCTGATTGGGAGCTATAAGTGACCCTCTTGAACTGCTGAAAAAAGAAAAAGTGTCCTCCTTGAAATGATTTTTCCTTTGTCTTTTATTATCTTTGTCATTCATTCAATTATTCATTCACCTAAACATCACCAGGGGAGCTATTTACTGCTCCCCAACTAAAAATCTTACAGCTAGGCCTGCTGCATATGCATCAATACGTACTAAAAAGCAAATAACTCCTGTATCCATTGCTTTCTTTGCTTTTGGAAGATGTGCCTAAAATATGAAAGAAGAGTTGATTTTGTATTTTGATAAACTAGTTATTTAACAATCTCACTCAATTTCCACGGTGGTAGCAAATAATGTAAATATGTGCTTGTTCAAATGCAAGGCTGTGGTGAAAAATAAGGTGAATGAAACAGAGTCAGAATTTTTTGACTGTGGTGAAACAAATGCTATTTTAGATACAAAAAAACTGAAGTAAGAAAGGAGTTGTCAGTGAATGACATCGTGGACCTTTGGCTATTATTTGGCCTGAGAAATAAATGGTGCTTCACTTCCAAGCCCTTACCTTAGATTCTTGCTGATATTTAGCATGTGTTAAAATGACCCATCGCTTTACATTTGGACTAATTTTTCCAAAGAAGTACCTGGAAGTGGAGAGTGGATTGTCAGGACAATGGCTGTTGAGTAAATTTTCAATATTTAGAGGTGAAATATTACTCTCTAAAGGAAATCAAAGGTAAAAGGTAATCTGCCATGAACGATTACAAAGTAAACAAATGCACAGACTATTAGTTTGACCTTAGCAATTACATCCGTGGAGCAGTTTATTACCTTGATGGTGCCAGCTTTTTTGCTAAATGAGCAAATCTCACTTCGATGTTTATGAGATTTTTTCATTTTAATTCAAGGAAGTAAAGACAAAATCTAATAATTTTCACCTCATTTTACTGGGATCAATGGCATTCCTGTCTCCAAATGGGTTCAAAAAGAGAACTTTATTAACCTCCTCCTCCAATATGGCAATCTGTGTTATGACAGAAGAAATTGTAATCAAGATCAGTTTAGATCTGAGTGCTTATTGAAAAGAACTATAGTAGGATACTTTAAAGGAAGAAAGTTTGCGGGAAGAAACTTTCACGCGTCGGAAAAAACGTGAAATCTTTAGAATTAACTTTCGCAAATTAGGTTTCTTATCAAATTTTGTAATCCTTCAAATGTTCCTCAACTCTTCAATGACTCTTGACCAAATTCAATGACCAAATTGTCCATACAAATATACTTGTTAGTAGCATAGTTCGAAAGGGTTGTTGTTAAACAAATCATATTGAATGTTCTTGCATATTTTATCATATAAATATTTGACTCTATATTTTAGGACGTTCACAGGAATAAACTTGCGCGAAGATGTGTTTGTGAAAACTTTCGTGGAATAAACGGTCGTAAATTTTGATAAAAAAAGCAGAAAACACAAAAGTTTCTTCCCTTAAAGTATTCACTTGGGAATTGGAAATTCTTCAAATAGCTACTTTGTCACAGATGCATGCCTGTGAACTAATTCAAAAGGCCCTTTTTAATAATTGAGAAAATAATGAGAAATAAATTTCTACACAGCAATGATATTCTCACTAACAAGACTTTTTGCAGATATTTTTTCACTTTATAATTCTTGAAGGGAAACAATGTATGAAATATAGCATGTTAGTTTTGTAAGGGTAAGACACTGAGATACTGAAACTGAAAATACTGAGATACTGAAAATAACATTCATTCAAAATTCAACTTACTGCTAATGTCCAGTAACTAATCTTATGTCCTCCAACTGCAGCAAATTTCACAACAGGCATTATTAAGAATTTATTGATGATGTTTTGCTGGAAAGAAAGTAAAAAAAGTTTCAAACAGCATAATTCCGAATGATTTTTGAAGGACTTGATGATACAACAAAGCATATCATTTATATATCATATTTATCATGAGCGGGCTACCACGATTGGAAAAATTCATTTGTGCTTCGAAGCACGGGATCTACTGTGGATAGATCTAGGTACTTTTGTGCCAAAGAGTCTCTTGTAATACAGAAATAAAATTAGCCAACTACAACAAACATGAAGCTATACGTATAACATCTAAATCTCCCACATACCTGCGTCTCTTCCCTCAGGTCGTCCAATTGCTTCTCTATTTCAATGTCTCTGATCTTGAAGTCATTGTTTTCTTCGATAATCCCACCTGAACATATGGGAAACAATGCTCGTGCATATTGATAACCCTGCAAGAAGAGTAACATTATTATGTAATCCACACCAAAAATTGAGACTTTCCAAACAATCTTTAGTCACAAACGTATTGGATAAGCTTAGATTATTTGAATTTTGTCTGATAGCGGAAAAACACAATATATTCAATATATAACTGCAATATATAACTGCAATTTTCCTGAATTCTTGAAGCATGTGAACAATTGATAAATTCCATGAAACAAAAAGTTGTTGCTCCAAAATATATCAAAACAGGTCAGAAACCTTCAATCAAATTGTAAGGGATGCCTCAACAGAGCAAAAGAAGCAAGCATATTCTCACTGGCTGTTGAAAAATATAGGTTGTCCAATATTGATTTCTTTTCGAGATTGATTGGATAAAATTAGTCCATACATCATCTCCTTACATTAAGAATGAACAGTTCCTAACAACAATATTTTTTGTCTTACTTTTCTCTGGTTTATGAACGAAGCTGTGCTCTTTACCAAGGTATACATGAGCTGCAAGGAAGTAACATTGTTGCTATAGGACTAAATGTTAATTTTATAGTGACAATAAATCATAATCTCCTTTAAGATGTAAGGCCAAATGTAAGAAACAATTTCACTGTGATGGCATCACATATTCTAGTGCACCCCAAATTCAAATAGCATTGCTTACATCCCCTATACAAGATTGCTTCATCATTAGCCAACTCACAGCCCCTAGCTGTCTCTAACATCTGATCTGTTTAAGCTCTAGGCTATACTTAAGTTGTCCTATGTATTCATTGCTTAGTATAGCCACACATACAAACAAACAGCTTATAAAATACAGTACCTTTGTTTTGAAAGGAGTTCCAGGGCAAAGGGATTTCAACTCATTGGTAGAACATTGCCCAAAGTTCAATCCAGTGGGATTCTCTTCAAACAATGATGTACAAGGAGATTATTTTTCAGGTTCAGCCATGAAGCTGTTGGACCAGGCAGAATTCCCAGCTAACAAGCCTTATGGAATTTAGCTCAAATAATTATTTTGCACCATTCTAATACAGTAGCGGACATTTTGCCAAATATTGGGGGGGGGGGGCCAAGCTATTTTTCTACTAAAAAGCATTTTTTCTATTTTTATTATCAAAAGATCTTTGTTCTTGCCAACATTGCGGCGCCATCGCAACCCCTTATGTTTGCCACTTTCTTGAACAATAATGGAACATTAAATAAAGGGTTCAGCATTCTCTTTATCAAATTCTTTGATAGTTTCAAACTGTAATATTTGTCAAAGAGTGTTATTTGCTTTACCAAAGGGTGCCAAAGCTATGATCGCAGTGGTAGCAGCTAGTAGCTAAGCGCTACCAGCTCCGGACAAAAAATGTGAAACTGTGACCACTATTTAAGAGCTCCCTTAGAACCATCTTTAAGTGATCAGTTCTGCTTGGTTTATCATCAGTCACAGTAGGTTTCATACCACCTTATGCCACTTTCTGTCAAATCAATGCCTTAAAAAAATAAAATATACTCTTGGGTACACACACACCTCATCCAGTGTTTTTGTTGGCATACATTTCCAGGGAAAGTCTGCATAGGATGGTGTGTATGCCCAGTTTCTTTCCAAACCATCACTTGTCAAAGCTGATGGCAAGTTTAGTGAATCAGATATTGAATTATCTTCTGTAACACTGAATTCATGGCATTCTGTCATCTCATCCTTTTCTCCCAGATCTCTCTCAGAGATTTCTCTCAGTCTCCTGTAAAGTTCACTTTTCCTTTGGCTCCCTTGCCGGAGAGCAGCCATTTTCTTTTCCCTTTGTTGCCTCTTTCCCTCCTCATCATCTGAAGCAGGAGGTGATTCTATTTCTTCCAAATTTGTGAAAAATTTGAAATCCCTTTTAAACTGTACTATTTCCACCCTGTTTTTGGCATCTACTTGTCCAGAGTCAATTGCATTTTTCAAAGCTTTCTGTCTTTGTCTCTGGAAAAGATTTGTTCTATGTCAACAACATAACAATTCTAACCGTATGAAAGAAAATGAAAATTATAACTCCAGATACATACAGTAGCAAACAACTTTGAGCAGTGGCTGACACTTTGCCAAATATTGAAGATATTGTAGATATTGTTTCATTCAAAAAGCATTGTTTATCACCATTATTTTCGAACAAATGCAAGTTGTTTTGAATTTTGATGTCAATTTTAAGGAAATTGGGCATCTGCAATTCAATTCCAAAGAAGACTGCCCCTGTGTAGAACTGTTGTTTCCTAACAAAGAATCTCTTTTTCATTGTATACTCTTGAGAAGAATAGACCTAATCGGCTATGGTTTGTTTTACCCATTTCAAGTCATGTGACCATACTCGGGGGAAGTTTTAGTATTAAATGCTACTTTTTGCACCCATGGTACAACTTTGTATGGCACAAAATATGTTAGAGAAATCAAAAGATGTTTCATCAAGAGATTGATCACATGACTTGAAATGGGTGTAAACAAACATTAGCTGATTTTGTCTATTCTTTTTAATTGTTGAAACTTCTTAGTTTTGGAGGCTTTAAACTTTGAAAGTGATTTGTTGCTTTTGGATGTCTGAAAATCATTATTTTACAATCAGTACAAGATACCATAGATCAGAGTACTTTTTAGCAGAGCACTAGGGGGGGGGCCTGCTGCCCTCTTGAAAATGGCCTAAATATTATTTTCCTATCTTTTCCCCTCAAATTTGCAGTTTTGCCCCACTAAAAATATGCCCTGTTCGGTGTCCCTGCTTTTAGGTATAGAGTCTCTACTGTGGTAAAATGGGGTAAGTGTGGGGTAAAATGGGTAGGGTTACAAATTTGAATCAGTTTTGTTAAAATCTTTGTTCATAGTTTTCCTCTTTATAGCTACAACTGCTCAAGCTACCCTTGTTGACATGGTCATTGTTGATATTGATTATCTACTGTTTTCCAGCAATCAGCACCACCCTTTTTACCCCCAGCCTACCCATTTTACCCCTGCAGACCAACTATTTCTGGAAAATAAAAGAAACAATTTTATCTTTTATTTTTCATAAATAGGGTCTGCAGTGGAGGGGTAAAATGGGTAGCCTTGGGTAAAATGGGTATTGTTGATTGCTGGAAAATAGTAACAGAATTTGAGCTTCCTCTTTCTCTTATTTTTTCCTTTTCATGTTTTATTTTTTTCAAAAATACTAACATGCTTCTTGACATTCAGTTTGTTGAGTTTCCTCTTTCTCCTCCGCATGTTTGTGTCCTCACGAAGTTTTAAAATTTTACGCTTATTATTGTAATAGCATCTCAATGCTTCCATCATTTCTTCAATTGGCAGTAGTGGTCTATTTTGTGATAGCAGCTCATGCTTCAATGTCAAAAATAGCTTTTCTTTTAATTTGTTATCAAGCTGAAACCATTGTGTTTCTGCAGCATTGTCCATGATCTCTTTGTTCTTGCTCGTCACAGCCTTCAAGATTTTCTATGAAATACAAATAAAACTTTAGCATGAACAATTAATTATGCAATTGCTTATCTAACATTTTATGACAAGTTCATTGCCCTGCCTTCTTTGAGTAATTTTCTCATCATCTGCAAACCAATTTCCCATGATCTCTCTCTCTTCACGTCATTTTCAAAATGAAAGCATTATTTCGAAGGTGACCTCTTTCATTTCTTAGAGAAGCAGAGAAAAAACCCAAACGTTTCAAGATTGCAAAGATGTAAGTGGATCTCTATTTGGTTACTTTGGATTCACGATTCACCCTCCAATCTACCAAATATCAGCAGCGCACACGTGCGCAAAGCAATGATCAGCAATGTAGGCTAGACGAAACTAGAATGTGTTTACTCACCGTAGAGATTTTGACCTTTTCTTTTTTTGGCGTCAACTGTAGGCGTAGATTTGCATTTTCACGCCGTATTGTGTCTAATTCCTTTCGAAGCTCTTTGTTCTGTTTACTAACGTCCATTTTCACCCCACAAGATTTCGTGCACTTTCCAATCCAAACGAGATAACGATCGCGCGCCAACTGAGAAACATGTGAGAATGCAGCAAAATGATTGGTTCATTTTAGGGACGTGATTGACGTTGTCACAGCAACTAGTAAAATGGTAGCGCAGCGACTTGTTACTGCAGGTTGGGGGGGGGGGAGACTCGCCTTCTTCCAAAAAGCGTATGAGATTTTATAAAACAACAGGAGTTTCAGGGCTATTTTATGGACTTTCCGGAAAATTCTTTGATTTACTACTAAATAACGCCTTGATTTATGAGCCTCCCCCCCCCATTGTTCCAACCCCCCCGATTATTGTTATATCGAACCATTTCCAACCCTCTGGATTATTCTCACCCCCCCCGTTTATTCGGTACTTGAAAGTACGTTACGTCCTGCTCCCTGTTGGGTTCGTTAATTAGCAAAGTCCCTACCCTACCCCCTGGCGCTATTTCGCGTCTTTTCCAACCTAAATTTTCCAGAATTGCAGACGAACAAGGAAAAACAGCAAGATCGCACAGGACAGCGATGGAGTACCGCTGCTTCTGTAATTTGTGTAGAGGATCAAAGTATTGCTCGCGTCGATGCATAAATCAGCATTTGGTTACGTATGGGAGATGTGAAGATCACACTGAGCCGCCTGTCGAGGCGATGGAATTCGACGAGGAAGGAATGAACTCAGGTTGGTATGAAAATATGAGGCTAGGTTTTTACACCAGGGGGGTAACTTCAATAGGCGGATGACGGGGGTGTGCCAATTTGAATCGTAAATTCATACCCTAAAATTTATGAAATTTTCAAAAGCCATACCCCAAAATTTACGGGCCATTGAAAATAGATACCCTAAAATTGTGAAAAAAATTCAAAATTCTAACCAACATATGAAATTAGATCAAATTTAATACCCTGAAGCGTTATTCTTCTGAAATGACACCCCAAAATTTATGTCTATTTGTGATATTACCAAAAATGACACCCTAAAATTTATTTTCAGCCTGAGAAAAGTTACCCTAAAAAATGGCACATCCCGTACTGGCATATATGGTAGTTACCCCCCCCCCCCGGGGTTTTTAAAGCAAAACCAATATCCTAGTCAAAACGCCCGGGGGGTGGCTCCTTATTTGGAGGTGACGGGGAGGACGGGGATCAGACACTTTTTGGGTTGGGGCAACGTCGTTGTCTACACATATTTTTTATAAGAAACCGCTAACAAGAAACTTAAAGGGAATAGACATAGCTATATCTCATAGCTGCTATAAATAGGCTAAAGAAACGCCCACAAACCCATTGTTTCTTTAGCTACACAAAGAAACCGGATGCGTCAAAGTTGTCGAGTACAATAGATTATATTTTTGACCTGGCCCGGGCCAGCTTTTAACTATGTCGATTCCCTTTAAGAAACCCCAGTGCTGGGAAAATATTTAAAAAATTAAAGGAAATCCTTAACATATTGTTACTTTATTTTCACTTGTTTCCTGTATTATATTACTATTAGGAAAGTATTTGAGTTAAATGTCTACATGTTATTGGAAAGGATGAGAAACTTTGTTTTGAGTTGTTTTTATTTATATTCAAGAGGCTAGAAATTTCTTATCCTTTTAATTGAAATTGTAGCAGATGAAGCACAACTCAATAGCGATGCTCCTGGAGATGCGAGTGAGGACGAGATATGGGACATTCAATATCAAGAACACGTGGATGAGATTGAAGGTACAGATACATACAAAACACATACTTCAAGACATTTAAGGTTACTAAAGATTATGATGATCAGCATGCAGCAGAATTGATGAATTACTAATCCATCAATAATTTTCATCCATTTTTACAACTGAAAAAATGTTCCTCGTATTCTCAACTTTCAGATCTTCTGCTTTTAGTCTCACAGCGGACTCAAAGAGTACGAAGTACAAAGTGAAGTCTATCAGATGCTTGACAAACTTCCCGTCTCGTGTAATGTGGGCATTGTACAGTTTTTTCATGGTACTCACTAGGGGGACGTGATTGAGTCGATTGCCTTGCAGCAATGCGAGGCTACAATTGTCCAGTCTATGTCAACTCATAATAGTTATTGTGACTCTTGAAGTCAATTTTATTATTTTTTAATGCAACGAAATACTTAATTTGCAGACGAGGATGCAGATGCAGATGCAGATGCAGATGGCGAAATTCATTGGGATGAAACCTTTGGAGAGACTGAATGTAAGGTCAACACATTGTCCTAGATACTGTATATTTCGTGGTTACCACTTGATTTAATCTGTAGATTGTATTTCCATGTAAGAGAATGTGCAGATCCACATTTGGTTGTTGTTGATTTAGAGGGGTGCCGAGGAAATCTGAAGGGGTGTGGCAGCAAAGCTTCCAGGAAACATTTTTGATACCACGCCCTCTTCTATCCGTAAAACGAGTTTTTGAAAGAAAGAAGATTCCACCTATTACAAATTTTCATCTTTGAGCCTTTGAGATCAAATGACTCACTTTCCCCATACAGTTAAGTTCACTTCCTTTTCCCTGCTCGCCTAAAATTTGAAATCTAGAGTCAACGAAAATGAGCTTTCAACTGGAGATGTCTTTCCTTCCTGTGACTATATTTGATATGCTTTATTTCCATAGCAAATTATGGCCATGGCAATAATGGTGTTGAAGTAGTAGATGTACCAGAAGATAACATTGCTGAGAATCAGAGTTACTTTATCTTGAAATGGTTTCTCACTATCTTTCTATGGTGGCAAGCTGCATATAACATATCCAGTGCTGCTGCAGAGCTTATTCTTCGTCTCTTTAGTGGTTTGTTGCGTCTGATTGCCCATCCAATCCAAGCAGTGTTCCCAAACACGCTGTATGTGGCAAAGAAATGTGTCGCTCATAACTTGCATTCAGAAACACTAGAATACCTAATTGTCTGTCCTTTGGATACATGTAATGCCATTTATACCATGGCTGATGCAACAGAAGTGGTAAATGGCAACGAAATTGGAAGAAAATGCTCTGCCATTCACTATGGAAAGCAATGCCAAGAGCCACTGTTATACAGCAAGAGATTGTCCAATAACAAGAGTAAGCTCATGCCATATAAGATTTTCCCCATTAATAGACCTACCTCTTGGTTGAAGGAAGTAATACAATTGAAAGAATTTCGGCAGCTAATCAACCAACAGTATGACAAGGGTCCTTCACTATTGATGACAGATGTTTGTGATGGTTCAGTATGGAGGGAATTTGCAGACTATTTGGGACATAAATTCAACCTTGCATTAATGATGTTTGTTGATTGGGTTAGACCTTACAAGAGGGCCCAGTATAGTATTGGGACAATATACGTTTGCATTCTAAATCTTCCTCGTGCAGAGCGTCTGAAAAAGAAATGGATTCATGTTATTGGTATCATCCCAGGCCCTTCCGAACCTAAAATTCATATGAATACCTATTTAAAACCGATCGTGGATGATCTTATTCAGCTTTGGGAAGGTATTGAGGTGACAGTATCAGAAACTGGACAAAAAGTAAAGGTTCGAGCAGCTCTTCTTTGCCTGTCTTGTGATATACCTGCCATAAGGAAGGTTAGTCAATTTCTGTCCTTCACTGCGAACAAAGGGTGTAACATGTGCAAATTTATGGCTGAAAGAGAAAAAGATGACAATGGTCACACTACAGGACGAATGAGCTATTTTTCAAGAAGATTTGATTTTGAACTGCGTACAAAAGAAGAAGTAATCATGCAGGGTAGAGAGTTCCTGCATGCAAGGAACAAGACAGCAGCAGCTGAGATTGCAAAAAAGAATGGTGTGAGGTTCTCAGAGCTACATCGCCTGCCATATTTTAACCCTGCTCAGATGTGTGCAGTAGATCCGATGCACGCACTCCTTTTAGGTTTG
The DNA here is from genome assembly GCA_039566865.1 of Aurelia coerulea. NCBI lineage: Eukaryota > Metazoa > Cnidaria > Scyphozoa > Semaeostomeae > Ulmaridae > Aurelia > Aurelia coerulea. The sequence goes on along the minus strand of CM076951.1, from coordinate 10,849,546 downwards.
GTAAAAAAAGAGGTAATGTTCCTGCTAGAGACAGGAGAAAACAATCCCGCTATTATGAGTCAAAGAGCAGTTAACACTTTCCAGAAACGCTTGAAGTCAATTGAGATGCCATCAGATTGTGGAAGGCTCCCAAACTCAATTCTGGAGAAATCATCTGTGGATGGCTTCACTGCCCAGCAGTGGCTGCTTTTTGCCCTGGTATACGCAAGGCCATGTTTTTATGATCTTATTCCAAGAGATCATTACAAATGTCTGGTGTTGCTTTGTGAGATCATTGAAGAGTGCTACAAATGCCAAATAGGTCAAGAAGAAATCGCAGTATTGGAAGAGAAAGTTAGAAGTCACCATAAAATGTATGAGAAATTGTATGGAAAGTGGGCAGTGTCGATTAACAACCATATGGTTTTACATCTTTGTGAAACTATTCAAAGATATGGACCCTGTCACTCTTTTTGGTGTTTTGCTGCTGAAAGGATGAATGGCATGTTGACAGGATTACCTAACAGTGGCAGATCTGTTGAAAAGGAGCTTTTTAATCGTTTTTCAGCACAACAGCACATAACCATTGAAAGGAGCTTTCAAAACTTGCCAAGAGATTTGATAGAGAAAATTGAGGAAACATGCCCGATAATTTCTAGGATAACAGAAGAAACAGACGAAACTGACATTGCGCAGCAACTTGTGAGGATGTCAGCAGAGGCATTTGCATCTGCTGCTGGCAGGCAAGAAGATGCAGCATTTGAAAAGCAACATGCTATTGAAAGAGGGGAGAGTGAGTACCCTTTCAAGAAGCCTGTTATGCTCTCTCCCCAGAGAGCAGACCTAATCATGAATGTTGATATGTACAACCGAGTTATGGAACACTTAAGAGATATTTTTGATGATCGGCTAGTACACCTGTCAGTAACCTTTAGCAAGTTTGCACGCTGTCGAGTAAATGGAATGCTGCTAACATCCTTGATGAATCGATCAGAACGGTCCTCAAACTGCCTTGCTTACTGGGCTGTCAATGAGTCAGAGCAACCTCAACCGTACCATTGTAAGATAGAATTTTTCTTTGACGTTCATGTTGTGATAAAAAGTCGGGGACATGAAGAGATTGGAAGAACACTTCCACTTGCATACGTTTCCTGGCACAAACCTAGTTCGAACAGAGTGACAATGAGGAGACAGACAGGACTTGCATGCGTCCAAAACTCATTTTACCAGGGATTTAATATCATTAGTGTAAATAGGCTGGTTAAAAGGGTCGTCCCTATTAAGGTTTCAAGCTTAATTTTAATATCAAACTTGTATTCATAGATGAAGCTTTGATGGTTGTCAGACAGTTGTCCACCAACGTTGAGGGGGGGGGGGGGAGGGGGCGCTCACTGCCATTCAACAGCAGTTATGTGCCATTCCAAAAATAGACAGCTGTTTGCATATTTCAAGACATCTTAACATGACCCAACTTTATGATACCACATTCACTTAAAATAAAATATTTAACTCTCGTGCGCCGACTGTAGATGTGCGGCAACATTTGTACCTGCCCTGTATCCCGAATGTAGATGCGTGGCTGCATCAAATGTTATGCTTTGAATCATTAATGTAGCCATGAAGCTACGTACAATTGTTTGATTGGTTAACAGCAGCTCTTATTGACTCTGATGGATGAGATATGCTCCAAGTCTATTCACACATAGAATAGAAAAAATACTCTAAATCTGACCTCATCTGATGTAATGAAAACGGCAGAAATGGTAGTATCATATTAGACTGATGATATTCGTCTAAGTTTTGCTCCATTGAATTGAATTATTTTTTTACTGTTATAGTCATTCCGCGGAATGGGTATTGTGGGGGGGGGGAGGGTAATGGAGCGAAACAAGGACAAATGTAATAAGTCTTGTATCATATGAGGAAATATTGATATTTTACTGTATGCCGATGAGCAACCCTTGTGTTCCTTTGGCATTTAAAACAATCGCGATTCTGTCGTTCAACCACAACATTTGAGCATTGTTTAATTTTGAAGCAATTTGAACAAGCCGATTGAATTGGAGTGTAGTCATTAATGTTTTAATTGCCAAGGAACGCTGCAGGTATAAATACCTTTCGAAGAATGGATGGCGTGGGCGTGCAACGAAGAGCTTTTGATTGAATTGAATTGATTGATCTGCCAGATAGCCAGATAATCCACGATGGGCCATTTGTCGCGTCTATATGACGCTTCGCAGGCGCTTCGCGCTAGCTCGCTGCAAAAACAACAACAAAATGAGTTGCGTTCGTGACATCATATAATCCATCGCAACCCTGGTATCGTACCTGTAGTGTTGTATAGTAATTAGAATAGGTATGGTAGAATGTAAGATATATTGTAAAATTTTATATTTGAATAAAACAAAACATTATACAAGCTTTCTTTGATTTGAGTGTAATGTCGTCATTGCACATTTGCTTCAAAAGTATTTCCAGATACAACTTCAAATGTCTATGTCATTACTTGAAACATGCAATTTGTGTGGAATTTCATATTTGTCATCTTACAAATACACCAAAATAACACAAATCAATGCAATTGCACAGATAATTTCATGATATGTCTATAGGTCATTACTTGAAACATGCAATCTGCGTGGAATTTCATATTTGTCATCTTACAAAGAGAGCGAAATAGCACAGATCCATGAAATCACACAGAAAATTTCTTGTTTTGTGGAATTTCAAAGGTCATTACTTGAAACATGCAATCTGCGTGGAATTTCATATTTGTCATCTTACAAAGTCATTACTTGAAACATGCATGCAATCTGTGTGGAATTTCATATTTGTCATCTTACAAAGAGAGCGAAATAGCACAGATCCATGAAATCGCACAGGAAATTTCATATTTTGTGGAATTTCAAATGTCTAGGTCATTACTTGAAACATGCAATCTGTGTGGAATTTCATATTTGTCACCTTACAAAGAGAGCGAAAAAGCACAGATCCATGAAATCACACAGAAAATTTCATATTTTGTGGAATGTCAACTTCTTGGTTATTACTTGTACCATGTAATCTGTGTGGCATTTCATTATTTGTTGCCTTACAAGGTGAACGAAATGACCCAAAAAGTGTAATAAAACATGGCATTACACGCTATGGGGATTTTCTTGTCGAATGGAATTACTTGCCTTTTTTACCTGTGTGTCGGGAATCACGCTTTAATCCGCAACAAAAACTCACGATAGATAGACCCACAAAGAATCTCGATGTTGAAGCTCACTTGATCACAACTGCGTATGTCTACTCTCTCTAATTTGACGTTAATACTGTTGATACTGTTACGCTATTCACACTCACACTCACTCCCCTCTACGGTAAGGCTACAGCTTTTATACTGTTTGCTTAGAATGTTCTCGTAATGCTGCGTAATGCTGTATTATCATGACTACTCAATTTATTATGAAATACTCCTAATTTGTCCCAAGAATTCCTTTGTGTTTATACAACCTACCCCTAGAATGTTCCAGATAAGCCCCTACGTGTCTAGATTACGATTTCGTACGATTACGCAATTCCTATACGAAAGCGAGGCTACATGTTTGTCATTAGGCCTAAAATGGCGAATGGCGAAGCAAGATGATTCAGCTGTTGACTACAATGTGGCATGCGTAAGCGTTAGTTATTACTGATTTATAACTATTCTAGAATATTCTCGACACCCTCCCCCCATTTGAGAAGGAAGTTCTCAAATGTCATCTTTTTATCATGGATGTTCACCATTCTACCAATGGCTCATGGTTCTCTTCTTCCATCTGATCTTTCATTCTTAGTGTAGCGATTGCAGCTGCATCACGTCTCGGACGAAACTCCCTGGCATCAGCATTCAATTCTGTAGCCGTCGTTACTGTAGCATTATCACATTGAAGCTCTAGTGGATAAAGATGTTGTACTGCTCGTTCAAGTGTCGATTTTCCAGCTCTTAGCTTTGCTCCACGAACAATGCCATCTCTACCCGTAATCAGCTGTTGAATGATGCCGATTTTCCAATGCCCCCTGTTCTTTTCATCTCCCTTGATGAGCATGACATCCCCGATATTCAACGTATTCGTTTTGCCGTGATGTTTCAAATTGTGCCTTTCTCGGAGTCCCTTTAGGTATTCGTTGCTCCATCGATTCCAGATCCGCTTTTTGCATTCATTTAGGTGGCGTGCTCTCTTCCTCAGGTCTCGATCGTCGATATCGTCAATGTCGTGATCTGGTGGGTAGTTTGGTTGCCCAAAGAGCATGACATTGGGTGTGAGTATGGGCATCTGGACGTCATCTTCTACGTAACTGAGTGGTCGGTTATTGAGTGTCAGCTCTACATCCAGCAATACATCAACAAGCTCGTTCCACGTCAACGTTGTTTTGCCGACGACCTTGAATAGGGCTTGCTTAGTAAGACCTACCATTCTCTCGAACTGTCCGCCCCACCAGGCGGCCCGGCTAAGATTAAATTGCCATTTGATATTGTTTGAAGAAAGGTAGTCATGGATTTTCTCACTTCTCATAGCCTTCTTTAACCATCTTGATGCCGCTACAAATGTCGAAAAGTTGTCAGAATATATCTTGTCTGGTCGGCCTCTTCTCGCAAAGAATCTCTTCAGAGTTGGCAAGAATAGCTCCAGTGATTGATCTGGTAACAACTCCAAACACAGGGCACGAGTAAGGCTGCAGGTGAACAGCAAAATGTAAGCCTTTCCACAAACTTTCTCACTTTTCTTGTAAGTTATTGGGCCTGCGAAGTCCAGCCCGATCACCTGGTATGGTCTGTCTCCAGTTGTACGTTCTACTGGTAGCTTAGCTGTTGGTGGCTTCTTCAGTGCAACTGCTTGGAAACGCTTGCAGCCAAAACAGCTCCGTATGGTCTTCTTTGTCAGTTGGCGTAATCTAGGTATCCAGTAATGTTCTCTTATCCTTGTCATGGTTAATCCAACTCCCCCGTGCAACGTAGCGAGATGAGCGTCCATCACGATTTTCTCGGTGAATTTTGAATGCGTTGGTAGGTACACAGGATAGACGCCTTGAATTCTACCGATACATATGTAGATTCCTCTGCTGTCTTGCTTTAAATTGAACTGGCTAACATGTTGTTTGAACTTTGGGTCTTCATTCACTCCCCCTTGCACTCTTTTGATCCAAATTTCGTTTGCGGCATTGATTTCCTCTGTCACCAGCGGTCCATATCTCTTCTCTCTGTTTGTACAGTTTCTCTTGAATCGCAGAATCCAACCAGTTATTCGAATTGCCTTTTTGTAAGAGAAACGGTGCATTATCTCATCGATACTGTCTGGTTCACTGACCGTCGTTGCCAAGATTTCCTTTATTTTCTTTGCTTCCTCTTCACTTTCCACTGTTGCCGCTGTTTTAATGTCTTCAGGCCATATGTCACTGTTTGAAAGCCAACAAGGACCCCTCCACCATAGCTGAGACTCTTGCAAATCACTTGCAGAACAACCTCTGCTTCCTATGTCTGCAGGATTTTGCTCTCCAGGTACATGTCTCCAAGTAATAAAGTCTTTTGATCTTATTTTCTTCACTCTGTTCTGTACATACTGTTTGTAGTTTCCTTCACCTCTTATCCAATGAAGTGCAACTTTGCTATCTGTCCACGCGATTGTTTGCTTCACAGGAAGATTAGCCAAAGCATCTCTCACATTTTCTAACAGGTTTGCGGCCATATGCGATGAAACGAGCTCAAGTCTGGGAATTGTTGTATCCTTCTTTGCCAAACGAGATTTTGCTGCTAGAATACCTTGACTGATACCCGAAGGCTGATGTACAACAGCATAAACACAGGCAGATGTCCCTACCTCACTGGCATCACCAAACGCATGGAGCTCGATTGAGTCGATCGTCTCTCTGTATGTACATAAACTCCGTACAACTTCCATCTTGATTGGTAAGTTTTCAGTAAACCTTTTCCATCGTTTTGCAATGTTGTCCGGTAGTTCTTGATCCCAAGATAACTTTGCATCACAAAGTTCACGAAAGAGCACTTTTCCTCGCAGGGTGACTGGAGACACTATCCCTATTGGATCATAGATGGATGCAAGTGTCTGTAAAACTCCTCGCTTTGTTGTTTCTCCAAATTTTGTCGGAAATGTGACAGCAATCTTGTCTTCTGATTTGCTCCATTGGAGGCCAAGTAACTTTGTCTCATCGTGTATTACCCCGAGTTGCTGCTTGGCATATGTCTGCTCATTATCACCAGCTTCTATTTGATCACCTTCAAGCTGCCTCTCGTTGGAATGCCATTTGTGCAATGAGAAACCGGCATCCTTGAAAACCTGAATTGCTCTGGCTTTAAACTGCTGCATTTCGTCGATAGTGCACCCGCCACTGATAACGTCGTCAACGTACAGACTTCTCCTGATTTCCTCGATGGTCTCTGCATGCTGGCCATCATACGATAGAAGGTGTTGTTCGAGTGTACCACCCAGTAGAAACGGGGATTGTGTTAATCCAAACAAGGCTCTGGTAAATCTCAGTACCTCCACTTCTTCTCGTTGTATGTCCTTGATCCAGTGAAATCTTAATGTATCACGATCTTCTTCGCGTATTCTTACTTGTAAGAACGCCTTCTTTAGGTCACCAGCTAGGGCAATTGGCTTAAGTCTGTTGCGAACAATGATACCCCAGAGCAAGTTTAGCAGTGAAGGTCCAGTCTCAAGACAGTCGTTCAAGGAAGGGCTCTTCTCATCTTGTCTTGCTGATGCATCAAAAACCACCCGTAATTTTGTGCTTTCTGCGTTTTCACGAACTACTGCCTTGTGTGGTATGTAGAATACTTTTCCAGCAGGCTCTTTGTTTTCTGGAACTCTTTCTACGATTCCCTGTTCCAGGTATTCTTGAATGACACCGTGGTAATCTTCATACAACGTTGGCTGACGCTTTAGCTTCCGCAGTAATGTTGACAATCTTCCTAAACTCCCTTTCTCGTTCGTAGGTAGCGATGGGTGTCCAACCTTCCAGAGTAGGCCAGTTTCATACCACCCTTCCTCACTTCTGGTTAATTGATCCTTGAAGTCTTCGTAGACCGTCTGCTGGTCACCAGCGGGAGAATCCTCAATCCCAAGAACATCCAGTCTGCACAGTCGGTCGTAATCTTCACTTGTTGTTCTGGTGAGATATAAGCTGGATAAGTTCACTTCTGCACCAGGTGAAATTATTGTCCATCCAAACCGTGTGTACTCAGCCACTGGATCTCCCGGATTACCAATCCTTGGCTTTGTAGAAGTTTTGATTCTTGAATACTCGCTTGCTCCCAAAACAAGATGTATTGGTAATTCACTCTTCGAGTCGGTATCGATCATTTTCACGCCCTTGAGGTGTTGATATCTCTTAATCATTGAATCATATTTTGGGTTTGGTACGGACAGCAATACACTTTTGTCCACCTTGCTGACGTCGGTATATATCTCGAAATCTTCCTCGCAGTTGGTGATCTTCAGGTTGTAGATCTGGATCTTCCTTGCCGCTGTGTGCATCATCATCTCTATTTTCCTGTTTTCTGTTCTTGAAGCACTGATGTCAAGTTTGTTGATGAGTGTTGCTGAAGCATAAGAACTTCCAGCTCCTGTATCCAGTAGAGCTCTGCACTTGACGCCGTTAACTTTTACAACTACAACTGGATATGTTACTGGATGAATTTCAGATGTCATCATTGTCTGCTCAGCTGCTTCCGGTGGCTTGTCACAAATGGATGTGTGATGTCTTGATCCACATTTCATACACCCTTGCTTGCTTCTGCACTCTGCTGCTCTGTGACTGGAACCAAGGCAGTTAAAGCAAAGTCTCTTCTTGGATATAACTTGTCGGCGTGCTTCAGGAGAACTGATTTTAGAACAATTGCTAGCTTTGTGAAAATCCCCTCCACAATACACACATTTCCGTCCTTTCCACTGCTTCTGATCAGTCTGAAGTGTCCTGTCAAATTTCCGTGGTGATCCGACGTAATCTTTCTTTTCACTTGCGATTGGATTTCTCTCTGTCCACTTGCGAAGGGCTTCTACGAGCTGTGGAAATTCCCAGCTATCCCAGTTATCATCATTTCTCACAAGGTCGGATCGTATCCCTGGCAGTCTATCCAGCAAAAGTCTGACGTATCCATTTATTGTCTTCAGCTTTCCCATTGTTTCCATCGCTTGGACGTGCGTTACAAGCTTCTCGAAGAATTCATGTATTTTCACAGGATTTGCTCCATTGATTGTGGGTAGATCCATTATGCCTTTCACGTGTGCTGTGATGATCTCACTCGGTTTCCCAAACTTTGACTGCAGTATGCTTTTGGCTCTCTCGTAACCCTCAGATGTAAAAGGCAACCCATCAATGAGGAGGCGAACCTTTGAATCCAATAGCTCTTTGAGATATGAGAATTTGGAAACATTCGAAATCTTTGTACTGTCTATTTCTGCACTGAATTGGTTCCAAAATCTCATCCAGTCGATTGGTGTACCATTGAATTTCGTAATGCTCAGCTTTGGCAGCTTCACCTTTACGTCGTGCTCCTCGTGTACGGGCCTTTTCTCCTCACTGTGCTTCATTTCGTATTGCTCTCTGAGGTGAAGTTTCATTTCTTCAATGCGTTTCTCCTCTTCGAATCTCTTCTGCAAACGTAGCTCTTCCTCGTGCCTTTCGCTCTCGATTCTTGCTCTCTCCTTATGCTGATCCAATGTTTCGATTGCATTGGTTAAATCTTCAACCACTTGCTCATAATGTTTCACTTTCTCCTCGAACTCCACTCCCCATTCTTCAACCTTTTGTGGGTCTTCGTTTTCAGCAATCTTGCTGTCTTCCACACTGTTTCTCAATGCGTAAAGTTCCTCCAATCGACTAAAAATTGCTTGTAGATGTCTTTTTAACTCTCGCTCCCGGTTATCGTGTAATATTTGCGATGTTTGTTTGTCTTTAATTTCCAACAGCTTGAATTTATCCTCTAGTTTCTTCAATGCTTCTTTCGAACCCATTTCCAATCGTAGAATTACTGAATTAGGACTAATTCACTGAGAAGCTCGTTTTGTACTTGATTCTCCAGATATACTCTCTTTCGTCACTGCTTTGTGCACCCAGGAATTAGTCCCGTCGGAGGTGCCACTTTGTCGGGAATCACGCTTTAATCCGCAACAAAAACTCACGATAGATAGACCCACAAAGAATCTCGATGTTGAAGCTCACTTGATCACAACTGCGTATGTCTACTCTCTCTAATTTGACGTTAATACTGTTGATACTGTTACGCTATTCACACTCACACTCACTACTGACTCTACGGTAAGGCTACAGCTTTTATACTGTTTGCTTAGAATGTTCTCGTAATGCTGCGTAATGCTGTATTATCATGACTACTCAAATTATTATGAAATACTCCTAATTTGTCCCAAGAATTCCTTTGTGTTTATACAACCTACCCCTAGAATGTTCCAGATAAGCCCCTACGTGTCTAGATTACGATTTCGTACGATTACGCAATTCCTATACGAAAGCGAGGCTACATGTTTGTCATTAGGCCTAAAATGGCGAATGGCGAAGCAAGATGATTCAGCTGTTGACTACAATGTGGCATGCGTAAGCGTTAGTTATTACTGATTTATAACTATTCTAGAATATTCTCGACACTCAGTTATTTAATGATTATTTCATACTCCAATGTACAACAATTGACACAGGTAGTGAACTTCCACAACATATTCCATTACCTACTTCCTTGATAAACGACTTTAACATCTCTGAGGAAAAAATTCTAAATATCATAAGATCTCTTAATCCTAACAAGGCACATGGCTGGGATGAAATTTCTATAAGAATGATAAAAATAAGCGATGCATCATTACTTACTCCTCTTAAAATAATATTCACGAACTGTTTGAGACAGGGTGTATTTCCCGAAATATGGAAGTGTGCAAATGTAGTCCCGGTTCACAAGAAAAACGAAAAGAATGTAAAGAGTAACTACCGTCCTATTTCTCTTCTACCAATTTTTGGGAAGATGTTTGAAAAACTCGTTTACGACTCCTTATACTCGCATCTTGTTTCATGTAATTTGCTTAACCCCAATCAATCAGGTTTTCGTCCTGGTGACTCAACAGTCAACCAACTAATTTCCATAACGCATAGCATATTCGAAGCATTTGACTGTAATCCTCCACTTGATGTTCGTTCTGTGTATCTTGATATTTCTAAAGCCTTTGACAGGGTATGGCATGATGGTCTCATTTATAAATTAAAACGATGTGGCGTCTCAGGGAAACTTCTTTCTCTTATCCAAAGTTTTCTTAAGGATCGGAAACAGCGAACTGTGCTAAACGGAAAGTGTTCTGATTGTCAGCAAAGTTTGCCAGTTTGAGGAAAAATATTAACCCTATCCAGACTGAGGGGGGGGGGCTCATTTGGCCCCCCCCCCACCTACTTAACTTAGCACTGCTCCAAATTGGTTCAACGAACCAGGAAATGATTTTTTGACTTTTAGTTTCTATCCTTTTGAAGCGTGAATTTGTGTGAATTTTTGAGAAAAAAAATTTAGGGGGCCGGGGGGTGGTTGTTTTTTTCAGAGTGGTTGGGGCCAACTTTTAGGTGAGCTGCTTATGGATGTAATTCCAGATCACCTCATAGTCCTTTGATAATATCCTTTTTCATTTGTGAACTTATAATCTGTAAGGTCTCTTTAATTTTTTCCAAGAACAATAGAACAATTATGTGTCACGTGACCTCATCAATGACGTCATCTTTAAGAAAATGGCAAAAGTTAGTTCGTGGACTTTCTACAAGGATATTTCAACCCCAAATGTTTTACAGTGGCAATAAATAGATCAAAACTGATCAACAGGGTTGTTTCCACCTAAGCTGTGTAATTTTGTTTGAATTTTGTGCATCATTGGCCGCAAACGGTATAAGATTCCCCGGTGGTATCCTCACGTAGTACTACTAACGGTCAGTTTTCATGCATATCTTGAGAATCTGTTTTACAGTGAGAGTTTTTGACTTGAAAGTGTATAGTTTGTCAAGATATTATCAAAATTTCACCAAATAACTATCTTCAACCCCCCTTTCCCCCCTTCCTTCTTCCTTCCAACTCATTTGCTTACTACTGGGAAAAAATGCTGATGTCAGCATTTTTTGCAATAATCAAAACAAAAGTTTCAAAAGGAAAAATGAAGTATGCAACGATCACTTATCATCGAAGTAGTTTTCATTGTAAACTATGGAGAAATTCTCTAATATGGCTGCATTTGTCGTTTTTGAGAAAAACAAGATTTTTAATCTCTTTGTCCGCCATCTTGAATTTGCGAAAATCAAATTTTTCACTTTATAAGTATATTTTCACCCTCTAACAATGCTTTGATAGGCATAATTTGGTTTCATGAATCATTCTTAGAAAATTATAAAGATTTTAAAAAAAGTTGCTTTTTTCATTTTTTTCGTGGACACATGCCAGTTGGTCTTGAATAATTATGATGTCATATCTATTTTTAGAAATCTTTTTATTTAAAATGATAGATCATAAGTACGGCTACCTGCATGGTGAGTTTCGTCTTCGTAAGTGAAGGAATGGCGATTATAGAGAGGGGGGCTGAATGAGCCCCCCCCAGTCTTCTAGTAGCTCAAAAAGCCCAGTCTAGATAGGGTTAAGAAGAAAGGAACAGAACAAAAATCAGATGGTCTTTGCAAATAATTGTTTCTTCCATCAAGTGAGTCAGCCGACATCAAGAGGAATACATCAAACACTGATGGGAATGCCCAAATTTCTCTCAAAAAACCCAAGATGAAAATACTTGTTTGGCTAAAAATAAATCCGAAGTACTCAAAAGTATCAACAAAACGCTACAAAATTTCTACAAATAAGGATTGGCTAAAAATATTAGCACCAGCTTGTTTACCCAGTTGTTGGGTAACTGCTCCGAAATGGAGAATTAGCTTCAAATTATTATTTTTATTATTATTAATAAGGATTTTAAGAAGATTTTATGTTGAAACGTTTTTGGGACATCGAATAGTTTTTGTTATTATATTATTATTATTATTATTATTATTAATGGACCATGACATTTTTAAAATTTGATGGCCAATTAAATTTTAGGAAAAGTCAAGGAGTGGCACCACCATATCTACAACAGCAGTGGAGATATTTGAGAAAGTTTGGTAGGGGGGCCAAAAAGGCCCCCCCCCCGGCCCAAATAGGGTTAAGCTTGTCTCATTGAGTTTTGACCAGGATTGTCTTCTGAGAAAATTGTATGATTAAATTGTAACAATGATTAGTCACATGATCAAATTCAATTATTGTTTGATTGCCCAATTAAACGTCATCATGACTCTTCAACTCTATCATTTCGAATTGCCAATCATGAACATGGTTGCAGGAAGAGCTACCACAGCACAGACAAAGGAATATACAAACTTTAAGAAGAAAACATCAGCTAATCATTTCGCAAAAGAAACAGGAGTGTCTAGAGCACATATCTATAGATTATGGAAAGAGCTAGTTGGTCTGAAAGTTGTTTCAAGGAAGGGAGTTGGTGGGGGACCAAAAAAAGAGACAACCTGGGATGAGAGAAGGATTATTCGCTTTATCAAGAAATTATGAATGCAATATCCAAAATGGATGATAAAAAGATTAACGAAGCTTGTTCGTGGTGATTTGCGATTTAGAAATTGACCAATTGTAATCTGCTGTACGAGAGTTCGCACTAAACCCCCAAGTCCCCCTGAAAATGTTTTCTCTTTGTTCATTCATGTTGAATCTTTTAGAATTTGATCGACGTCTGTTTGATCGTTTTCAATGTTTTCAAAAAACGAGCATGTTAAGAAATTCGGTTTTAGCTCTAAATACTGAAAACGAAAAAAATTGCAAAAAGTCCTAGAATCTAATTCAGGCTTTCTGCTCAAGATTAAGTCATGAATCTTCAAAATCGGTCCAGTGTACGATTTATCGTGTCCTGCCAAACGTGCATAGTTTATTTTGGCGCACCCGGTATTGCCTTAAACAGTTTCTGAATGAGTTTCTTTAATTCTCAAACTTTGGGACACATGTATTTCTTCTAACAGTTTCTGGATGAGTTTCTTTTAATTCTAATTCCGTAAGCATAGAGTTAATTTTTGTTTTGTTAGAAGGGCTCCCAAATAAAAGTTGCAAATTAAAGTTAAAATTAAAGGCCAGGGAAAATTAAAGTTGCAAATTTCAAAAATACCTTGTCTTTTTTAATTTACTAGTTTTGAAACCTTACCATTACCAAGTAATTCAGGAGCCCTTTAAACAACACAGAATGAACTCTACACTTGCGGCATTAAAAGTATAAGAAACATGTAAGAAACTTTTGCCAGCAAAATGGCCCAAAAATTTAACAATACTGCCTACCAGCACCGGACCTTTGCATGAATCTATGTTACCGTAGACTCTATATCTTGAAGCTGTTTTCGCTTTATGAAAACGGAGCAAAGAGCCCGGGTGGGACAGCACATATTTTGGGTAATGGGACGTGACATCGGGAAGGGTATCGATTTTCGCGATTTTGATCTAAGGAACGGTATTGATTTTCGCAATTTTCGTACAAGGAACGGTATAGATTCTCGCGATTTTGGTACAAGCACACGATCGGATATACATTTTCAGAAAATTGGTATAAGGTCAGGTGTACTTTTTCGGAAAATTGGTATAAGGAACGTCATGTTTTTGAGGCTTCAATGGCACGTCCTCAACCAAATCCTGGTCAAGTACCCCCCCCCCCCCCCGATGAAAGATGCAATACACAAATATTCTCATAAGAAATCAAGAATTGGGGTCAAGTTTCTCAACGTTTTCAGGTTTCCTCCTTGAACCGTTAAGGACATGATTTTTCAAGCCGTTGCAATGTTTAGATATTACTCGAATTTCTTCCGAGTAATATGGTGCAGGAAACAAGTCAAAATGAAGCAAAAATGCTTTCTTAATTTGTTGACGATCAGAATGTTGAGTTTCTCATAAGCAGTTTCTTATGAAGAAATTATGTGTAAATAACGGGGCAGTTTCTTATAAGCATTTTCTTATGAAGAAATTACATGTAAATAATGGACGGGACAGACTCTACATTGCCCGATCGCCACTGGATTCAAAATCAGGGCCTTCTTTAACATACCAGCTAGCTTAGTAATTGGTCCCTTGTTTGTATCTATTGTTTTTTCCTGTAGAAAATGTAGAAAATGAAATTCGATAAATTGGGAAAAAATCAGACCATTTCGTCTGAAAAGTCCGTGTTTTCGAGTTCCGACATGTCCAAGTTTTCTTCTAGAGCATAGGAGATATTCGATAAGTTGGAGAAAGGAAAAGTCGGACCATTTCGTCCGAGAAGTCCGTGTTTTCGAGTTTGAACAAGGGCTAATTCGAAAACTCGGACAATCTTGTCCGACATGTCTGAGAAGTCCGAGTTTTCGACCTGCCCTGCTTATTTGCATTTATTCTCAGCCTCATTTTGGAAAGCCCTTTTCCCCAGCAGCAAAATCGAAAAACTGCAGAAAATAGCTCTTCACATGAAACTGTTCTTTTCTTGAAAAATATGAATCTCAAATAAAAATTACACTATAGAAAAAGTTTCAAGTACTAAATTATGGAAATGTTTTAGTAGGTTATAGGGTTATTTATTGCCAAATATACTCAATTTCTCTTTGTAAATGTTACTATAGTGCTGAAAATTCATAAACGTTGCATAAGTACCTAGTTGAAATTATTCAATGTTTTTGGTCATATCCTTCAAAACAGTCAATACACAAATATACAGAATTATCCTTTGAGCTGCATCCTTGGCAAATAATTCTTCATTCAGCTCTCTTCTTTTTTGCAGCACATTTTCTGTAGCGACAAGCAGTTGTCATTCTTTAGGCCAATGCGCCCTTGAGTTGCTTGGCAAGGCTGAAGCAGAGCTCTGTTTCCTTTTGTAAATTTTTTTTGTCATGTACCAATAGCCTTTTTGAACGCTAAAGCCCCGGCAAAACGACTGGACATTTGCACTGAACATGCACTGGACAAATGTCCAGCTTGTTCAGTGTGTGGACATCAGAAAAATGTTGGGGGTGGCAAAACGACTGAACATTGTCCAGTGAATTTTTCCTCTGCAATAGAATGCGTGCGGTTTTGGGGTCTGGAATCTAGTATTAGGAGTCTGGGGCAAACTGGCAACGGGGCACTAAAGAGAAAGAAATATAAATTCTGGCGCAAAATTTGACAACAATCATAATGATGGATCGTAAAAGAAAGGTTGCCATGATTTTGACAATTATGGAGGCTATTGACGATGAAGAACCTAGAAGAGGCCATGGAAAGACACAGCAATGGGTAAAGCGATGAGAAGAAAGAGGTATGTTTAATAATATCGTGCATGAACTGACACTAGAAGACAGTGTGGCCTACAGAGAAATGATGCGAATGAAGCACGAAGATTTCCTCGTCATTTTAAATCATATCGAGAAAGACATCACTCCACATCAAGTAACAGGAGGTAACACAGTTATAAGTCCAAAGGCAAGGTTAACCCTCACATTGCGATTTCTTGCAACAGGAGAGAATTTCCGTTCACTTGCATTTCAATTTCGAATATCATGACCTGCCATTTCCTACATAAAAAAAGTGTGTGTCAGGCAATTATTAAGAATATGGAGCCAGTGTACCTAAAAGTCCCCAGTACTGAGGAAGAATGGCTTGCCATTGCAAAGAAGTTTTATGAGAGATGGCAATTCCCCAATTGCATTGGTGCCATTGATGGCAAACACATAGTCATCCAACCACCAGGGGATGCTGGATCTAAATATTATAACTATAAACACACGCATTCAATTGTTTTAATGGCGGTAGCTGGTCCAGATTATGAGTGCATATACGCTGATGTTGGGACGAATGGTCGAGTTTCAGATGGTGGTATCTGGAATAAAAGTAATCTCTGGCAAAGAATTGAGAATGGTGAAATTTCTCTCCCCCCTCCAAGGTGCCTTCCATTGGGTGTCAAGGAAATTCCATGCGTCCTTGTTGCAGATGATGCATTTGCCCTTAAAACCCAACGTAATGAAGCCATACCCCCAAGCAGGTTTGGTTGAAGCAAAACGAATTTACAACTATCGTCACAGCAGGGCCCGGAGGATATCAGAAAACCTCTTTGGAATTATAGCCAATCGTTGGCGTATATTTCGATCAGTGATCTTACTGCCACCAACAACCATCAAATACCTCACAATGGCCACACTCACAATTCAAAATGTTTTAAGGCAGAGTGACTCTAAAGGCACTTATTGCCCATCTGGTCTTACTGACATTGTTGGAAAAAATGGTGAAACAGTCCCAGGAAGTTGGCGATCAAAACATCCAGTGGAATCAATGGTACCACTAACTGGATTGAGATTGACAACCCTAAAGCCAAAAATATCATCTGTTGCTGTGCATATCGTCATCCCAGTTTAAATATTGCCAAGTTCACTGACCATCTACAGAAAACCCTCTCTACTGTAGCTGATGAAAATATACTTGTCTATGTCATGGGTGACTTCAATATTGACTTACTAAATTATGGAAAACATGCTCCCACACATTATTTTATTAACATGATGTTTTCATCTCATTTTATGCCTTCCATCCTACACCCAACCCGAATTACAGACACCAGCTCCACACTTATTGACAACATTTTCTTGAGCAACATCACTGGTAGTAGTATCCTTAGTGGTAACTTATTATCCATTATCTCTGACCACCTTCCCCAGTTTGCAGTTTTCAATGATGAAGCATGTGATGATGATGATGACCCTTTTTTAGGAGAGAACAGAAATAAGTAGTACTTTGGGAAGAACAAATCCTGAAAAATAGCAGTACACAATCATGGAAAGTGGCAGAACCCAGGGGGCACTTCACTCATGGATCATATAGGGGTGTACACTGCAAGAATTTCCGGTGGAAGAATTTCACCATAGGTGGAAGAGTTTTCCTTTCTTCCTGATAGGTTTATGAAAACTACAATTACGAAAGTTAGCATTACTGTTTAGCCTGTCCTGTTAAAGTGGAAGAAATAAAGAAACACATTCTTGAAGCAATCAAAACTCTCAAATATAAGGTTACTCTCAATTGTTGTAGAGTGAATTATTTCTATGATTTTCATGTTAGGAATTAAAGGAGGTCCGTCTCCACATTTCTGTCGATACGGTGATTTTGTAGTTTTTTGATGGCCAATATCACACAGACTTTAATCTGTTTTTCGAAAATAGAAGTGCTATTTTGAAGATATATTCTTCTATTTCATTGAGAAAGAAGGCAACTGTTTATATTTTATCATATGCCCCTTGATTCAAAACCGTTTTTTGTTGTATGACCAACAAGTCTTCAAGGCAACATCCTGGCTAGACCCCAAAATTTGGGATCACAGTGACACAGCCTTCGGCAAAGTGGAGATCAACCAGCTCTGTGATATGTTCAACAGTATTTACTGTGATGAATGCGGATGTTGGTTTCGTTACAATTTTCAAAATATGAAACTAAGTGACTATACACCTGAAACAGAATGGCTCTGTTACTAGCCTGCGTGCAGACTTTACTTTCCACTGCGAAGGAGAGTCTATGAGGATCTTGTAAAGTCTGCGAATTAGTGTCCATTATCAAGTTCTGAATGAAAAGTTTCTCCTTCGAAGAGGAGCGCAATCTTGCTCAATAAATTGACACCTCAAACAGGAAGGAAGAATAATCCCTATCATGCGAAGAGAATCCCATTCCACCCACAAACTTCAGAGCCTGCAAACTGCAGAGGTAATAGGCATGAAAGACTCACCAGTGGTTCAAGAACCCCACTTGCTGACACATGTCTAAGCTAAGGGTACTACCAACACACCATTACCCATCTGATGATCAGGTCATCAAATGAAAGTTTAGGCCTAGCCTGAAGTAAACATTCTGTCCTCGGAGCGGAGAAACTTTCAAAGAATTGCCTCGTGATCGTTGTAGACTTCCTTCACCTTTAGAATATGCTTGACTGTTTATAATTCCTTCAAAACAAAGTTTCATCCCAAGTTATCAAGTCCCGAAGACAGGCAAACTGGGCGGCACACTTCATCATCAGCGAACTTGTTTACCACGCACAGCAACTTCCTCAATTTTGAATTTACGAAAACGGTTTCGTGTTGTGTCGCAAACAATGACCACAAAGGTTTGCGAAAAACGTGACGATCCTGTCGGCTTTTTATTGGGTCCTTAGAATCTCAAACTAAATACTGATTGGCTAACAGACAATAGCCGGACAAAGGCGAGTATCATTGCGCAAGATCTCAGAACTCAATAATGGGCGCTAATTCGCAGACTTTACAAGATCCGCCTTGGCTCTCCTTCGCAGTGAAAAGTAAAGTCTGCACGCAGGCTACTCTGTTACCAGTGCTTGGATTCTTTTGCAAGTGCACTCTAGATATATGATTTATGCAAATAAATCAATTTTTGATCACAAATTAGACAACTAAAGGTTCTTTTAAGTTACAAAGTGAACAGCAAACTTTTACTATGTCATCACATATGAGCAAAAGTAAGAGACTTAATTCTGTCTTGAGAATCCTGTAATCCTTCATGCTTTTGATTGCTTGCTCAACAAATATTCAAACATTTACAATTTGTGAAGTTTCCTTTACATTACCCTCAGTCATCTGAACACCTTTTGCAGCACTTGGTGGTCTGCATAGGGTGCATCTAACCATTGCCAAACCAGTCTTTATTTTGAATCCCCTGTCTGCCATTACTTGACTATATATGGTTCCAGAATATCCAAGAAACCACAGTCAGGCACTATTAAAACATCTGAACATCATCCACCATAACCAGGGATATCCAAGAAATGGCTCCTCTTGCTGAAGCTTAAGTCTCGTTTGAGTAGGCATTTCCAATTTTAATAATATGAACACAAGCAGAGTCAAGAAATAACTTATTCAGGAATGCATATTATCAATTCATCTATCTATTTGATATGTTTTAAAGGCTTTTCATAGCATTAACACTTCACAGCACTGTTTCAAGTATCAACGCGTTTGATTCACGTCTTCACGGCACGCCACCATTGTGAAAAGTATATTTGTCAAGCTACTAAAGCTACAATAATGTTGATGAACTGTACATCAACAAAATTCCATAAAGATAGCATAATCAGTCACGTGACAACAACAGCACGAATCTGATATTTCGAAGGAAAGTCTGACCTGCTATTTGTTTCTTTCCTATTTTCGCTAATACAAACATGTTTCCAAAGCAAACTGGATACCAAATGAATGGTTAATCATTTTAGAATCTATCCCAATAGGTTATTCCCAGCCATTTTGCTTTGATGACTCTTGCGCGGTGGTGGTTGTGCGATTTGAACACGGATTTAGCGCGTTCTCGAGGCTCAGAGACGACTGACCCCATATCGAGAGAGAGGGCAGATCAAAGATTCCCATGTTTACCAGAACTTCATGAGCAATTTCCTGAACAATTTTTTGCTGCGATTTGAAGTGTTTTTTTTTTCTGCCAATTCGGCTGGTTTTACAAAAAGTTCTTTATTCTATTGGGTTCTATGATGTTTTTTTCTTGCAATTGCATATTTTACTTCATGTATTGGGTCTTGGGAAACCTGCAAAATTTAATTTTTCTCGCCGAAGGTTTTGATCAAATTTAGATATTTTCAAATGACAGGGCCGTGTTGCAAAGAAGGCCCATTTTCCCAGCAAGAATGGTTTGTTTTTGAATGATTGAAGGCACATATTGAAGAAAGGAATAGCTGTTTGGCATTAAGCTTAGGCGTAATATTTTGCTTTGGAATAGCAATTTTCAGCACGTTTATTATGTTTTATTTATCATTTATTTGTTATGTTTCTGGAACATTTATTATGTTTCAGTCCTGTTGTTTCTAGCATCCTTTGTATTGGCACTGAAAAGAACTTATGAAAGGGAAACTAATCTTTATCTTTTTCAAGTGTTTCTATTTTGAGATTTGCGTGAGATTCAAACAGCAAGCAGTCAAACCGCTCCTTGTTATCCATTGTAGTTATGTGACAGTGCGAGAATAGACAGAAAATGGTAACTTGTTAAACATCCTGTGAATTTTTTAATAAATACCATAAGCTGAAAACAATTGTGGAACCGACAACATCCTTCAAGCAGTTTTACTTGAGTTTGCAGAATGTAACAACAAGAATTTATACCTAAGACTAAAGCGATTGTCAGCAAAGCTTACCAGTTTGAGGAAAAATATTAAGAAGAAAGGAACAAAACAAAAATCAGACGGTCTTTGCAAATAATTGTTTCGACCATCAAGTGAGTCAGCCGACATCAAAAATATAAAAGAGCCTATCGTTGAGGTAAGAAATGATTCACAAGAAGAAATAGAAGGTCTACATCAATATATACAGGAACAAAGAACAATCAGATATGAATGAGGCCAAAAGCATCATTGATGAGTATGAGTAATCTCTACTGGAATTAAAACTAAACATGGTTGACCTACAAAGAAAAGTACACTGATTCTCTTTGCAGGAGATGTGGGTCTCATGAGGAATACATCAAACACTGATGGGAATGCCCAAATTTCTCTCAAAAACCCAAGATGAAAATACTTGTTTGGCTAAAAATAAATCCGAAGTACTCAAAAGTATCAACAAAACGCTACAAAATTTATACAAATAAGGATTGGCTAAAAATATTAGCACCAGCTTGTGTACCCAGTTGTTGGGTAACTGCTCCGAAATGGGTTATGCCAGGAAATTGATATTAAACGTTATTGCCGTGTTTACAATAGCCATTTAGCTTAAGTGATTAAATTGTAACAATGATTAGTCACATGATCAAATTCGATTATTGTTTGATTGCCCAATTAAACGTCATCATGACTCTTCAACTCTATCATTTCGAATTGCCAATCATGAACATGGTCGCATACGAACTTTAAGAAGAAAACATCAGCTGATAATTTTGCAAAAGAAACAGGAGTGTCGAGAGCATATATCTTTAGATTGTGAAAAGAGCCAGTTGGTCTGAAAGTTGTTTCAAGGAAGGGAGTTGGTGGGGGACCAAAAAAGTTGACAACCTGGGACGAGAGAAGGATTATTTGCTTGATGAAGAAATTATGACTGCAATGCAATATCCAAAATGGACAGTAAGATAAAAAGATTAACAAAGTTTCAACAAGCTTATTTTGGACATAAATCAACTGTCACATCTGTTCGTACAGTAAGATCTCCTTTGTTCGCATTCTAATCTCGCCCCGAGTTGAAAAAATGTTGCGTTTACATGAGAATTTCAACACGGGTTGAGTTGCCGAGTTGAGTTGAACCCGTGTTGAGTTTCAACTCGGCCTCCTTCATGTAAACGCGATGAAGGCTTACACCGTCAACCAAGTCGAAACTCAACCCGTGTTCAACTCAACCCGGGTTGAAATTTCTCATGTAAAGGGCCTCTAAGACAACTTTTGAATAAAAAGGGCTTTTATTACATCCAACCAAGGGAAAAGGGCATATTAACTGGAAAATACAGAATAAAACGCGTTGAGTTTGCAAAGCAGGTACTGCGAAGCTATGAAAAGGATGTTTGGAGCAAGCAAATAGCTTTCTATTTGGATTGGGTTGGATTTGTATACAAACACAACCCGATAGACCAATCCTTAGCACCTCATGGCAGAGTTTGGCATAAAAAAGTGAAGGACTTTCACCAGGGTTTACCGCAAGAGGAAGTACTTGTGGAACTGGGGGGAACTATGTTCACTTTCTGGTAAATATCACTTATGGAAAAGGTGTTATTTTCGTGGAAACATTGGACAAAATGAGCGGTGGATACCTTGCAGACTTCCTGAGAAGAAACTTTCAATGATCATTGAAAAATCAAGCAAGGCTACACGACTTTGGGTTCAAGATGGAGATCCTTGTCAAAATTCAAGCAACTCAAAGCCACCTCAAGTTGAAGTGAATTTGAAGTTATTTGCAATACAACCCCCAGAAAATCTTTTCAAGATTGCTAAAGAGAAGTTCAAAGAAGATGCAATTACTTGAAACATTACTTCTGAATATAAAACTAAGTTTGAGACACCTTAGTGTCAATACCAGCAGCAACTATTGATACAATTATAATGTCAAGCTTACATAAGATCATAGAAAAAAAGAGAGCTCGGTTGAAGTACTGAATAAAGAAAAAATTTAATTGCACAGTCATCAAGTCAAACAAATTGGTTATGTATAGATGAATTAATGTTTCTTAACGACAGGCTAAGAGCGGCAAATATCACGTGGGCCAAATTGACCAGTACACAATTTTTTTTATAAGAAACTGGTTTATAGGAAACTACGATGAATAAAATTTGAAGAAACTTTAGCACTACGTTCAAGGACAATTAGGAAACTCTAAAATTCTTTTTCTAGAATACGAGTCGGTAGATTACGGTTCGTGCGGCATTGCGTGTGTAAATATAAAGTTTTGACTGCAAAAATTAGCAACTTTTTGCCTTTATGTGCATATGGCTTATTAGTGGTGACAATAACAATGCAAAAAAGACAGCCTTTTATCGAGAAGAAGGCTCAACTTCGAACCATAACACAATTTTAGACCCCAAAAATAAGAAACTAATTCAAGAAAATTTTACCACTGAAACACCAAAATTTTCATGCAAAATTAAGAAACTTCTAGTACTATGTGCTGATCCAAGTTTCTGAAAGAAAGAAAACGTGTAGAAACTTTTGAAAACGATGCTTCTCTAAATCAGGCAGCAAGAAGTGGAGGGGCACAGCTGAGCTTACTTTGGAAAAAACGGATGAAAAGCTGGGTGAAGGGCAACTGACGAAGTTGTTTCTCCATTGGAAAGTTTCTTAACTTTCTGCTGCAGTGCAGATAATAGCGAGTTTACGATTCACGACGCGCCACATGAAGACGCGCCTGTGGGGACTAGGAACTAGCGCGGCCAAGGTGTCTTGCTTCACCACAACGCGTCTTCGTCTGGTTCACAACGCAAGTTCAAAGTTTCTACGTCGTGAAGACAACGCAGCAGTTTTTTTAAGTAAGTATGGCTTTTGCGTTCCTTAAGATGTCGAATTTCAATAAATCAACTATTCTTTTACATAACTGTGCCTTCTAAAAGTAATTTTCCTTCCATTTTTATCATTTTCTAGGCTATCCAATTCGAGTGATATCGTTGATAAAAATGGCTTCCCAGGGATCCGAAGTGCAAGTTCAAGAACAGCGAAAGAAGGCACAAACGTTCGTAATTTCACCTGAAACTCATGTATTGCTTGCTTTTAGTGATGTTTTAGTGCACACTAGGATCTAATGACCATTTAATAAACTCAAAAATTTATTTTACCTGATTTAATAGTTTGCCCTTCATGGGCCTAGGCCAACGTCATTTTTAGGCAATTTCCCTGATATTCATTGCTTTCTGTCTTGTTATAACTTATGTAAAATGATCCTGGCAGGGTTTTAAAGCAAGGAAAGCAACCCTACAATATCTGCCTTAGCTGTGAAATAAAATGGATAAATAAATTAAAGGGAATGATTGGCATTTAGCAAACAATTTCATGTTATCATAACTTTTTGACTCATTTTCAATGGAAATTATGGTGTTGTTTTCCAATAACCATGGTTGTAATGGAATCTACGAGAAGGTTAATCATGCATAAATTGCACAGGCAATTTTATGAGAAGCATAGCATCAGCTTCAGTATTTCCAATAGGTTTGGCAATTTTAATCTTGACAAGCAGTTACACACAGTTACAAATTATGTTTCCATTTTTAGAATCCCAATTTATAGACTATTAGAAATGAGATTTTACAAAAGAAGCTTGTTGTATGTTGTATATCAACTTCTAGGAAAATTGTTCAAGCTGCAGTTGTTGTCTGATTTCTAACAGTGTCATTGATCATATTTGTACTTTTCCTGTTTTCCTTGCTTTATACATGGAATTGTTCTTACCCTTTTTAATTAGACAAAATATGATCTGGACACATCAGCATGGTGTCCTCTTGTGCCGAGAAATACTTGTTTGAAGAACCTTATAAATTTAAGCATGGCTCTCGTGAGCGTGGTCAGTGCTGGGATAGAGTTGCCAATTTGTTAAGTCGCATTGAACAGCCCCGTTTTATGGTTGATCAGAGGTCAGTAAGAGATCAGAAAATCACAAGCGCAAGATGGCAGCAGAGGAAAGGGCAAGTGGAATAAACCCAGAACATACAGAGCTGGATGAGGCTCTCCAAGATATTTTTAAAAGGACTGAGGGTGCACAGGACGAGCTTGCAAAAGGGGAGGAAAGAAGAGAAAGGAATGCAGAGAAAGAGACTGCTGAGGATGTGAGAAAGAGGTCAATGGAGAGACTGTCCCAAACAAGAGAGAGGGAAAGCCCAGAAAGTGCTAAGAAAAAGAGGAAATGCAGCAGCCCAGGAGACACAGTGGAATATTTGAAAGAGAAGAGTGAAAGAGAATTAGAGATACGAAGGGAAGAGATAGAATTAAAAAAGAGAGAGATGGCCTTGAAGGAGAGAGAGGGTGAGAGAGAGTGGGAGCTTAGGAGAAAGGAGCAAGATCTGAGGGAAAGGGAAGTAGAGCAGAGGATGCGAGACCAAGAGACAAGGAATAAGAAAGATCAGGACATGGGCCAGGTCCATAACGCGGAACCCGCGGAACTCGCGGAATTTTTGTTCCGCGAAGTTGAGTTCCGCGTCTTTTTCTCGCAGTATGGGGCCGAAAACCAAAACGCGGAACTGGCTGAATTTTTCTTCCGCGGAGCTAAGTTCCGCGCTTTGTCCTCGCGGTAGCTTATAGGGCCAAAAACCAAAACACGGAACTCGCGGAATTTCATCTATAAGGCCTGCTCTTCCTCCACTTGCCTACAAAGAAGTTTACTTGCATTTTATCACTTTTAATCAACTTTTAATCGACTGTTCTTCCCATGCCAAGAGATTTGTAGCATTTTTTTTTAAGCAGCTACTTTCACGTATGTTACTACGCCGTCAGCCAAATCTGCTTCGAAAATGAGTCAAAAATGGTCCGTTTAATTTCCCTCTTTCTGCAAAATCCATTGCAAATCTCAAAAACATACAGGTGAATTCAATAATTCAACTCTCTTCTGGCAAATTGAAATCAAAACAAACTGACTTTCTCACAGGATTGAAGGCATATAAATTGAGATGAAATTTTCCACTTCGGCTCCAAGCGATAGGAGATTTGTAGGTAGGCCATTTGTTGTCATTTGCAAATGCCGTATTGCTTTGGTCTTGGACTCGATACTCGATACTTTGATCACCTGGAGCTGTGGGAGAGCTTTGAGGATAAGGATCGCGTGTCACATGAGGCAAAGAAATCTACATTGTGAGCATACGTACGCGAAATGTTAAAAATGCTATTCTTGTCCATTCCCCCACTTCCTGACCCCAATCCCCTTGACTAGGATTGTCGAGAGTATTGGATTATTTATGCCCAATAAAAACAGAGGTCTGTGAAATATTGTTTGTCTCTCAGCTGAACAGCAAAACTACATCGCTACTTAGTTGTATCCCATCCCAGTTGTATATAAAGGAAAGAAACTTTGGTTTAATCGACCAAAATCAACGTAAAAAGAGTTTCTTATGTTGACAGACAAGCTCCGCGAAATCAAGTTTCGCGCTTTGTTTTCGCAGCATGGGGCCAAAAACCAAAACGCGGAACTCGCGGAACTTTTGTTCCGCGAAGTCGAGTTCCGCGTTTTGTCCTGGCAGTATGGGGCCGAAAACCAAAACGCGGAACTCGCGGAATTTCATCTAAAAGGCCTATTCTTCCTCCCCTTGCCTACAAAGAATTTTGCCTGCGCTATATCAATATTAATGTTTTTTTAGTGGACTTCCTGACCCCAATCCCCTCGACTAGGATTGTCGAGAGTATTGGATTATGCCCAACAAAAGCAAGCTCTACGAAATATTGTCAAGGGGATTGGGGTCAGGAAGTGGGGGAATGGACAAGAATAGCATTTTTAACATTTTGCGTGCGTATGCTCACAATGTACATTTCTTTGCCTCATGCGACACGCGATCCTTATCCTCGAAGCTCTCCCACAGCTCCAGGTGATCAAAGTATCGAGTAGGGTAAGACGGGGTAAAGTGAACTACGGGGTAAAGTGAACTACTCAGAACATTCGCGCTTCTCTCCAAAAGTAAACATGCAATGATAAAACATGATTTATGCCCAATGCTTTGTTACATGTGCTCACAGAAAATGAAAACATTTTTGCAAAACATTTCTTCCTGTTGTTGCAAAAAGTCCCTTTACCCCAGGCAGTAAAAACAACCTCGGGAAATTATGGTTCTTAGGTTTGGGATTCTACCTTCGATCTTAATTTTTGACCCCAAGAAGAAATTCATTTCTATAATTGTTTTGATAGATTTGAAGCACATATCATGTGTTTACGCTTTCCAAAAGTAAAGGGCCAAGAGAGACTTTTTTGTCAGTTAGCATGATATTTTAAAAGATCTACCGTTCAGTCAATATTTTGCTTCGATCGGGGTAAAGTGAACTACCCATAACTTTTTATATTCACATGTGAACATGAAGTCAGATGAAGAAGACCGTTTCAACATCATTTGGTTCATAACAATGCCTTCAAAAAATCATAATTTCCAGGATAATTTTTCGCTCTGATGACACAAAATATATTCTGATACCAGCTCCTTGAAAAACCTCCAAAACTTTGACAGCCGAAGTTTGATCTTCATTCAAAAATACGGCTATTGATCCAAGAATTTTATTGGGATTTGATGAAGCAAGTATACCTATGGACATGGAAAGGAAAAATAGCCATCACTGTGAAATTAGAATATTGATAATTGTTATAGATTTATAACTATTCTTGATTTTATTTCTGGGCGTAGGTTTCAGGGCACAGTGAATTATTTTGAAAATAGTGTTTCTCTTTTTAGAGATTTGGTATTTATGTGCAATATAGTATTTTCCAAGTATATTCCCATTATTGTTCGTCGGATTGCATTCAGGTCTCGCAATCTGACTCGAATTTGTGACTTTGACACAATATTTTTTGTGTGTACATTGAGACAGGTTGTCTTAATGTAAGTTTAAATTAGAGAACTGTGAATTGGGCCTAAGTTGCTATAAGCAAGGGTATTGTCTCATACCTATCAGGTGATCTCCGTGGCAGTCACGAGGATACTCCCCCACAGAACATGCGTCATAATTGATACCTTTGAATCCTACGCATTCGTAGTTCCTGGTTTCGTATTCGCAATGGATGCACGTAAGCATTCTTCAGCCAATCATATTGGAGAACGTATTTCCTCCTTCCATATTTGGCTCAGTCAGAACATGCTATTTAAGTCTGCACTCAGTTTTTCTGATCAGTTCTAAAACTTGTGGAAAATCAGTGTTTTGGACCTAATTTTTTCACAGTCAATCGTCGGCCCCCAAACGGCCTTCGGGTTGTTTGGGGTTCCATCTACACACTTTATCAGTGGTTATTTACGCAAAGTTTATATATGAAAGTTTATCTACGCAAAGTCTACAGTGGCGCATCAACAACAACAACCGAAATGGCAGGCATCTAATCGTCTTTTCGACATCATCTTGGCCTAACTCTTAATCGAAGGATTTCATTCACCATGTGAACTCACTCTCCGCTTTATATTTGTGCAACATTCTGGCGGGACATTCACCGGGAACAAGACGCTGTTCATTCCTCGCTCTGCATATGTGCATGGAGAATTCCTACAACTGCTGGCAGTGTGTTCAACGCCTTTGCTGACTGGCAGATTGCCGATCGCTATCAGAATATGTCTTCCTGTCCATGCACCCATCTTCTTAACCAAGTTAACTTGTTTCCATTCGCTCTTCGCTCTGAACAATCCTGTTTGTTAGCTGCTTTACGCCAGAAAGATGCCCTTCAAAAGCTCACAAGATGGAGTGATTCCTCATTGCAATTGTTGGCTCTGATGACAAGAAAACGCTCTTCAATCGAAGTTTGTTCACCTTCACTTCTTTTTGAACTTAACTAAACTCTTTAGATACTTAAAATTAAATTGAACTGTTTACTTTTGATTGCTACGCCTTGTTTCGCTTTTTAACGGCAATGTGAAGTGAGATCTCGCCTCCTCCAACTTGCCTTGGGACGGTTTGCCATTCATTTTCAACATAAGGATTTACCTACGTAGGCCCTACCTACATCCGCGGCAAGTTGTTCCAAGTACATAGCATAGCATTAAAAAACAAGCTACTATATCGTCTCACTTCACATTCCATCTATGTGTGCGCCTTCACTGTATTGCCATGTGTACGTTATTACTAGCTTTCAGGTAGCCTGTACAAGAATGGGTGGTATATTTTCTGCTTCTGCTGGCACCAGGTTGGAAAACTTGCATTGACGAGCTAGCTTCCTACCTGTTAATCAGGGTAGGGTAGAATTTGAGATACACCAGTATGGTTTTTTGTATCTTCCTGTCTTTTCAAATTCCTTTTACGCAACCCTATAGCAACACTCAAACAAACAGTATGCTACCTGATTGCTAGTCTTAACTTTGGATCTCTGTGTTTATTTGTGTTTGTATTATTGTAGGTAATTGTATCACTTTTTGCTCCAGCCCAAAGCTTGCTCATAGTAACCTGGCTAGAATACATGCCTAAAACAAGCAGGCATCCAATGCTGCAGGTTCCCCAGTACAGTTAATCTGTTCTGCATTTTCATCAGTTTTCACGGCTTCCAGCCACACCTTCCTGTGTTGCACAGCTTTGGTATGGGGCAAACACTCCGTCCTCCAGGTTGGAAAATGTGTATTCACTTCAAATCAAGTGTATCCGCAGCCTACATTTATATGCACTTGCAAGTTTACCTCCCTGTTGTCAGTTTTTCAACAGGGTGCATTGTAAAACAGCGTAAACTGACTGTTTTACCCTGTAAATATTTAGCATATCAAATCACATGTATCAGAGTTCACTGCTCGCCTATGGCATAGGTGCAAGAGAGAGCTATAGCTATATTGCTACTTTTGGTACCTAAGCTTTCCAACTCAACTTCCTCGCAGCTTGCACCTTTCGGACTATTTCACTGCAGTGCTATTACACAGTAGGCCAAATCATGCACGTTTTCCAACCTGGTCCGTCCTAGTTTAGCTAAGGTTCGTGGTCTCCCTACAAAACCATTTCACATTCGGTTCGTGGTCACCCTCGCAAAACCATTTCGCAAACATAGGTTCGTGGTCACCCTCGCAAAACCATTTCGCTCTAGGTTTATGGTCACCCTCACAAACCATTCGCACAGGCTCATGGTCCTTCATCCCATGTCGCATTCGGGTTCATGGTCCCCCCTCGTCCCATGGTGCTACAGGTTTCTGGTACTCCTCACAAAACCAGCCGCATATGCCAAATTGGGAAACCGACATCACTAGCTTCTCCACCCCCACCGCAACTGCTGCTGCCTGCAGCTGCCCAATGGCACCGGGATAAATGTCCCTTTTTTGGTATCATATCTCTTTCCTTTAAGAGCAACTAGCTTTTGTCATAACAAATCAACTGTATCTATGGATACGCAGTGATATCGGTTTTCTGTCTTGGTTTACAGGTATCAACAACCTATCACACATCAGCCCAGGCCCAAGGTACCCTAGTCACAACGATGCCTATCGAGTTTATGTTCTGTAACAACTTTAAACAGGGTATCAGTGCTGCCACATGCATTGTGTAGTTGTATGAACACACCCTCAAAACTCAGGGTCACCCTTGCAATAACAATAGTTTTAGTGCTTCATTTTCTTGCTAACGTACAGGCTTGGTGTACCCCTGGTACCACATAACACCAACGTTCTAACCTAGCCGGCAGTCCCCCCTGCCTTCTAGCACTATCTTCGTTCCCCCTCTAACTTTAGAACCAATGGTCATCTCAAATATAGGTTTCATTCAGGGCACCCTCCTCAGTCCGTACGGGTGCCCCCACCTTAGATAATATCCTGCATGCTGGTACTTTTGGGACAATTCTCTAACTAGGAATAGAAATATCCCTGCCATGCATTCAGCATCTTTAACGTTGGTCCTAGGTTTGCTAGGACAGTGGTATGGGATCAATGTACACAAAACATCCACAAAACCTAACAGTGGAGTGTCAGAATTTTAGCAGCTGTCTCACTTATTGCATACTTCTAGCCTATCAGCAGGCAATTGCCCTGCACCATGGTCTCGCTACATTTCGTCCAGCGTTCACCGGTGTGTAGGTTCTAGTCAATCATCCTATTCACAGACAGTGCTAACAGCAGCATAGGTCTAGTCCTTCGCAAGCAAGCACCTATCCGTTCGTTTTTAAAATTCAAGGTACAGGCAAGGCTCCAACATCTCAACAACATAGATTTAACATCAAAATACACATTCACAACAACCATTTCACATTATCCTTTGGATTTGGGGGAATATTTCATATTCATTCAAATTCAATATACACTACTTATGTATCTTAATTGTTGTTTTAGAGTAATTATTTGTAATTGTTGTATTTGTACCAGTATTGTTAGTATTAGTTTAATGGGAGTATTCTATAAGTTGTCTTTAGAAATAAATTCAACTTTGGCCCAGCTCTTGTCTTTATCTCATGGTCTTCTAATTTAATGTGTACATTGAGACAGGTTGTCTTAATGTAAGTTTAAATTAGAGAACTGTGAATTGGGCCTAAGTTGCTATAAGCAAGGGTATTGTCTCATACCTATCAGGTGATCTCCGTGGCAGTCACGAGGATACTCCCCCACAGAACATGCGTCATAATTGATACCTTTGAATCCTACGCATTCGTAGTTCCTGGTTTCGTATTCGCAATGGATGCACGTAAGCATTCTTCAGCCAATCATATTGGAGAACGTATTTCCTCCTTCCATATTTGGCTCAGTCAGAACATGCTATTTAAGTCTGCACTCAGTTTTTCTGATCAGTTCTAAAACTTGTGGAAAATCAGTGTTTTGGACCTAATTTCCCACCCTCCCTTTCCCTTCAATTCAGTGCATATTCCCAAAAAATGGGAGAATATTTCATATTGATAGGGGAATATTTCATATTCATTCAAATTCAATATACACTACTTATGTATCTTAATTGTTGTTTTAGAGTAATTATTTGTAATTGTTGTATTTGTACCAGTATTGTTAGTATTAGTTTAATGGGAGTATTCTATAAGTTGTCTTTAGAAATAAATTCAACTTTGGCCCAGCTCTTGTCTTTATCTCATGGTCTTCTAATTTAAGTTAATATTTGATCTGCACAGATCGTTCTCAGCATAGGTCACCATTTAACTTTTTTTTAATTCCCTCTTGCGAAATTTTTAGGTCTGTTTCGTTTTGGCATGCGAAGGACACCTTAGAGTTGCAAAATAAATCATGTTTTCGGGTATTACCAGCAACATTTTGGCTTTATCGAACAATTGCTAAGTAGTTCACTTTACCCCGGCCTGGGGTAAAGTGAACTAGGCATAGGGGTCACCAAAGAAAGCTCCTTTGTGAGACAATGGAAAAATATTTGAAAAATTTTTTTGCTGGACAAACTGACCCAAAGACATAATGTCAAAACAATGTTAAAAAGTTTGCCCTCAGCTACTGTCTCTTTAAGATATCCTTGAAAAACCTCCAAAATAGTTCACTTTACCCCGTCTTACCCTATCGAGTCCAAGACCAAAGCAATACGGCATTTGCAAATGACAACAAATGGCCTACCTACAAATCTCCTATCGCTTGGAGCCGAAGTGGAAAATTTCATCTCAATTTATATGCCTTCAATCCTGTGAGAAAGTCAGTTTGTTTCGATTTCAATTTGCCAGAAGAGAGTTGAATTATTGAATTCACCTGTATGTTTTTGAGATTTGCAATGGATTTTGCAGAAAGAGGGAAATTAAACGGACCATTTTTGACTCATTTTCGAAGCAGATTTGGCTGACGGCGTAGTAACATACGTGAAAGTAGCTGCTTAAGAAAATGCTACAAATCTCTTGGCATGGGAAGAACAGTCGATTAAAAGTTGATTAAAAGTGATAAAATGCAAGTAAACTTCTTTGTAGGCAAGTGGAGGAAGAGCAGGCCTTATAGATGAAATTCCGCGAGTTCCGCATTTTGGTTTTTGGCCCTATACCGCGAGGACAAAGCGCGGAACTTAGCTTCGCGGAAGAAAAATTCCGTCAGTTCTGCGTTTTGGTTTTCGGCCCCATACTGCGAGAACAAAACGCGGAACTCAACTTCGCGGAACAAAAATTCCGCGGGTTCCGCGGGTTCCGCGTTATGGACCTGGCCTCAGGACATGGTTGCCATATTACAACAGCAATTGCAGCAGCAGCAGGCCATGTTTCAACAAATGCAAAGGCAAAATCAAATCTTATTTGAGCTAACAAAAAGCAATTTAGAAAAGAAATGAAATGTGAATTATTTCTACTTTTGTAATTTTTCAAACAACTTTGTTCCTGTATTTTTATTAAACATGCCAATTATGTTGCCTGCACTGCTGAGATAATTTTTGTTTCAGCAATCTTTGGTGCCAAAATTGTTTTTACTTTATTGAAGAACGTTTAATCTTGCAAAAAATCAACAAGGAAAATTCTGCATCCAAAGCTTGAGGATAGGAACTTTTGTTTTTGTCAAAGCATTTTTTTTTTAATTTTCTATTATAGTAAACAGAACATTTTAATTGCACAAGCAAAATGTTTGGACAGTTTGGAAGAAACAACTCAGAAAATATTGTGTGAGACAGTATCGGTCCACGCTCAATGGCAATGGTGGTAGCTTTTAAAAAAGCTGTTTTATCTGCGTTCTTTTTTGAGGACATAGTTTCTTCAACTTCAAGTCATCAGGTCTTCATTGGGAACCTACAAGAAGAACTCATTAAGTGCTGGTGGCTGCAAATCAAAGAATGCTGATGTTGTATTGCCATAAAGGCAAGTAAGTGCATTTCTCATCAGGGCACTGACAACATAGAACTTGCCAACAGAACTTAGGCCAATCTTGAGGTTCTTCTTGAAGTCCACAAACTTGAAGTAGTTGACTATGCCCCCAAAAACCCATTCAACTGACACTCGAACCTGGCTCATCGATTGATTGAAGGCTTGTTCCTCAGGTGTCAGGACAGCTCTTCTTGCATAAGGGCACTGCAGATGTAGGCGATGAGGATAGGCAGGGTCTCCATAGATGCACAAAGCTTGACCAGTTGGCGATAATGAGTGCTCTTCCAGTTGCTCTAACAGGCCTGACATTGCCAACATTCTACTATCATGTCGTCTGCCCTCAACTGGACCATACAAGCTGGCTATCAGTCCATTTGGGGTCACAACAGTCTGAAACTTGATGGCATGCACCCTTTTATGGCCATTGTAGACTGCCCTCTGGTCACGCTGTGGTCTGCAAATTGGACTAACTGTCCCATCAACAAAGCCCCAACAGTTATCCAGGGCAGCACCTTTATCGTGGACTGTTGCTGCAAATAGCTGGAGGTTTGCAGGAGAAAGCCAAGGCTGGTCAAGGTCTTGAAGAAGGTGGGAGTATCTATCAAACAGATCATCAACCATCATATTTGTGATCATGCAAAGTTGAGGTACAGGCCTACCAAATCTTGGAACCAGGTCCGCATATCTGCAGGGATATGTGAATCGTTTCAAGCACACACATAGAGCTTCCACAGAGTCTACAACCAGTCCATTGTAGCACCGATAAACTTCAGGTAGGCCAAAAGTATGTACGAGATTGTAGATGTCATCCTTCTTGAAACGCATTTCTACTTCACATTCGTCGTCTCTCATGTCTTCCAAACTAAATCTCTCGTACTTCCAGTAGGGAAGCCCTACATGTAGATTACGAGGTCTATTTGCCTCATGCAAAAGGAAAAGATCTTCATCGTTGATGACATTCGCATAGTGCATAAGCAGAAGTGCTTCCTCCATTTTGAAATAGGTCTGAAGAAATTTTCTATTTTGGCGCCAAAACCAGCGCCTCGTCGCGTTTCGTAACTTCGTGCGTAGGATGGGGCGACGACGCGCTAACCGCACTCGTTTCAGGCCCTTGCGTCGTGTTGAGCTGCGTCGTGAATCGTAAACTCGCTAATATCTGAAGAGCAACGCCATGCAAACATTTTGCAAGAATATTTTGCTGTTTTGTTGCTATCTTCAGGCAAATGGAGCACAATTTTTTTGGGACACCCTGTATGTACTCCTTGTTTCTTATGTAGAGCGATCTGATTTTTTCAACATGCTTCTTCCCCCTGCCCAGGCACTTTGAACGAACTTGTTGCATACTTGTGGTAGGGTTGTTTTGCTTAGCACTGTGGTCTGGCATTCCTAATGTACCCAGCTTCACGCAAGACTGCACTTAGTCTTTCTATTTTGGCAGTTGTATCAAATTCACATCCAACTTTTGGCCTACCCCTGCCAACGCATCTCTTATGAGGCCTTTTTGTCAAAGTGTTTTGAAGTTCACTAGTATTCCTGCTTCTTGAAACCATTGATTGTTGTTCGAATCCTTTGTCTTTAAAACAGCAACAAATACGGTAGCAAACCGTAGGGACAAGGTTTAGACTGCTATTTTATCTTTGCAATGGCAGTGGGCGGCTATTTTGAAGGAAAAATTTGTATGCATAGGCGTTTGAAACATGCTTATTTGCCACCAGCGCAGGCTTCCCCGTTGTACAGCGTACCTTAGTAGGATAGCTCACGCAATGCCTACCAACTATGACGCGCACATGCGAGGAGATTTTAGCGGGTGTAATCGCAACTGTCTCACTTCCTTCGCATTCTTCGGCAGTGGCTGTCTGGAGAGAGTTACAATTCCTAGCTTGGAGAGACCGTTCAATATCATTCAAAGAGGCAGCATCATCAACATAGCCAAAGGTCTTTGCCTTTTCAGAACATTTTAGCAAATGGCTACCTTGTGAGCCGTGCATAATAGCTGTGCTCTGTTAGAAGGATACTGAACAGTTTCTCAAATCCATTAACTGTACACTTTTGATTTTGAGTACAGTACAACTTTTTTTAGGATCTTTCTTCTGTCCTTCTTGGTGGGACTCTCCCTTTCTCCATTTAGAGTTTGAGGCCGCATTCAAGAATTCTATAAAGAAGAGGAAAACATTTTAAGGCCTCCGCTATTACTGGGGCTTGCTGTCTCCACACAACGCTTGAACTGTTGAGTCTACGATACGAAAATGGAGCATTTTGCCTGCAGTAATCCTTCTTTGCTGAAATGTTGCCTGTTACATATAACTAACAGAGCCTGTTACATATAACTAACCACCTTGTCACAAAAAGTGTAAGGGTAATTAAATGGGCCAATACTGGGAAAGTTTTACCATCTATACGATCGTCTGCACGTTCCATTTTCTCATTTTGGCATATAAATTTTGCTGCAAGATAAGAGAAATATTTGAAAAGTCAATCTAGAGATCCTAGCAAAGCCTCCAAACCCTTACCTTAATGGATAAGAAAATGTGTTTGAGAAACATATGTAACAAGCAAACAAGTATATGGCTAACCTGGGGCTTTCCTTTTGTGTGTGTGTCTAATTTTTGCTGCAGGCCTCCAAACCCTTACCTTAATGGATAAGAAAATGTGTTTGAGAAACATATGTAACAAGCAAACAACTTTATGGCTAACCTGGGGCTTTCCTTTTTTTGTGCGTCTATGCTGCTTCTGTTCGTCATCGCTACTCTATTTCTGTAATATGAAAGGACGCCGTTCAATCTACTATAGATTTGTCCTTAATTGCAAAATTGAAAACATCTGTTGACATACATGCAGTATTCAAGCTTCCTATCAATCTAAATGTGTCTAAAACAAATGTATGATAAAATTGTTACACATAACATGCACTGAAGATGATACAACATCGGGAACAACGAGAACAATGACAAATAATGAACATTGCATCTACTGTGCATGCTACAAAGAGTTTTTTATGGTCCAATGTTTCATTCGCTCACAGCCGCATTACAATACAATGAAATACACATTTTAGAAGCAGGACATTTTTGGATTTTTGAACTCTACTGATTTGTCTTTGTTGAAAGCTATAGCTGACAAGAAACTTGGCATTGAAAAAATACAATTAGGTTTTAGGGAGTTGCAATTTTTAATGCTGGGTACTGGGGTGGAAGAATTTTTGGAGGGGTATCAAATTTTCTAGCCTTTTTTATTGGGTTATCAAATTTTTCTTGCTGATTTATGATGGGGTATCAAATTTTGTTTCAAACATACCATCATAGAATATATAATTTAATATGTTAATTGCAAAAAGTTATTTGAAATAAGAAGTGAGCGTTTTTTGTTTCTTTAGTTCATTTATCTTTTCAAGTTTCCTTTCTTTGACATCCAGGTTGCGCTTTCTGGTGTTTTCAAGTTCTTTATCCAAATTCACGATATATGACTCGATTGCACCCAAAGCTTCAACTGCAAAAACATCCTTCTCTTTAAAATTGTTTAAGAAATTTCTTTCAGCTCTAACTTTAGTGGGAAAGGTAAATGTTTTTACTGCATACTCTTTTTTTTCAGCAAAAGAGCAAGATGAAATGCTTAAAAACATGAGGAGCAGCTGCAGAGAGAAAATGCTGCCAAATCTGGAAAAAAAGCCGTGTGCTCCACGCCATTGCCGCAAATGCAATAACCCCCTAAAAGGTCATCCAAGGGGCAAATGCCCCAATACTGAAGACCAGCCTGGTCAATAGGAATAATCTACTGCAGACATGTTTCATTAGCTTGTTCCTGTTGATGAAAATAGAAATGGCTAAATCAAGACAAATACTGTACTGTAAACATCGTTTGTTCACTTTCATGTAACTTATATGAGATATACAATATCATATACCAGTATGATCTTCATCGACACATATCAGCCATGTCTATGTTCATGAACAAGTACATGTATCAGTACTGTAGATAAAAATTGCATTTTTACCTTTATTCATTATAGAATACATATATTTACAATTGAAGCATCAAGTAAAAGATGTAATTGTACCTCAAGCTCTATCTTGAGCTGATAAGTATCCCTTTGATTCATGTGTGGGATACTGGGATCTGAGATGATGGTATATGCAAGCTGGTAAAGGGCGGGTGTTATCCCATCCCATGTAACCAAACAGGTATCATGCAACCCATCGATAACCAACTGCTCCCATATACCTGAAAAAGAACATTTCTCTTCAGATTTCCCCAAATTGTACACATATTTACATCTAAAAGATAAAAAGATATGATAGGTGGGCACACTATATGATTGTCTGAAAACAGGAGTTGCAAGTCTAGAATTCAATTGTGGATGTATGGGCAAAAGATTTGCATGGGATGTTTCTAATTAATGGGTATCAGGTTATTGCTACACCCTCTGATGATAGTCATTTGCTATTTATCTATGGTGGTTATGTTCAAGATTCTAAGGGCCTGTTTATATGAGGAAAATCATCCCACCTTCCAGGCTATTAGCTGTCAGGTGGGATGAAATCTGCGTGTGTTTATATGTAATTTTCATCTCACCTTCCAGCATTTCCATCCCACCTCCCAGCCCGTGATTTCAGACAATAACAATCGTAATTGGTGTTTGGCGCCAGCAGGGATTAGGTTTCCCTTTGTTTTCATATTGGCACGTGCGCAAAACAGAGGATTTCATCCCACCTTACAGCTTTTCATCCCACCTTTCAGCGTTTATATGGAAAATTTTCATCCCACTTCAGTGAGATCCCACCTCTCGTCGAGTGGGATCTCACCTAGCCGGGCTGGCTCATTTTCCATATAAACGCAAGATGAAAATTATAAGGGGTCGTATAGAAGGGTGGGATCTCACCTCTCAGCTCACAGGCTGGAAGGTGGGATGATTTTCCCCATATAAACAGGCCCTAAAGATATAGTAAAGTCAGTGCCACCATCAAGCATCCTCTTTGTAATTGATATCAACAATGGGAATGTTTTGCAAAAAGCTGCATCATCTGAACATGCTGCAGC
The DNA here is from genome assembly GCA_039566865.1 of Aurelia coerulea. NCBI lineage: Eukaryota > Metazoa > Cnidaria > Scyphozoa > Semaeostomeae > Ulmaridae > Aurelia > Aurelia coerulea. The sequence goes on along the minus strand of CM076951.1, from coordinate 10,811,640 downwards.
AGGAACCTCTCTTTCTTTCTTGGAGAGAAATGTGTTATTGGTATCTGGTGGCACTAAAAAGGCCTTCCTCTTGTACACAACTAAACAGCTTGTTGCTGATGAGTGTGATTTGGGCACAAGCTGCCACACAGTGATCCAGAATACGAAAATTAGGGAATAAACTGCAAAAAATGAATTTTCGAAAATGCAACAAATACACAACAGTCTTTATAGAGGACATCCTGAGGATTAACATAAAACAAACCGTTTTAAAATCGGACCACTGAGTGCGGAGAAATGTATTTTTGAAGTTGGCCTAAATTTCATATGGTTGTTTACACTGACATTTCCGGTACAAGTGTCAAAATAACGTAAATTTCAAAATGTCGAAAGGTCATCTTGCCTTTGTCCGATTTTAGAATTTTTTCTTTTAAATGAAGGTAATTCTTTCGTCTTTAATGCCATCTAGTCGCTGGATTCATACGGTAAAGGGTTATCCAAGAACTATGCAAAGTTATGTCCCTTGTACTCTACCCAAGAATCCTTTTTCAAAACTGGGAACTTTGATTTAAAAGTTGAAAACAAAAAAAGCAAGCGTTTGCAAGCCTTAGCGACTAATTTTTCATTAAACTCCAACGTCTTGTGAATGCTTCTCTAAAATCTTTCGTTCTGAGTCGTTCAAATTAATTGTCAAAAATTATTTCAAAATCGTTGGTAAAAGATCATGATGATTATGATGATACTTTAGTCGGGCAATTTATCAATTCCTTTATGCTAAAAACAAAGAGCAAAATCCCAATAATTTTCCTTGGAGTTTTCTCAAAGCATAAATAAATTTTACAGACATAATGGAAAGTATAATTCATCGGATTGGATGCGAAAATATTTTTTGTCAGAAAAGCAGTTTGAGGATATTTTCAAGAGCATCAAAAACAAAAGCTTTGTTCCTAAATATGAGACGAACTCTGCAGTTCTGCTAAAAAGAGTCACACGCCACAAGTCTCTCGATTCTTTCTTGTTAATCTTATTTGTGATAAAATGAATTTTTGTAACACTCTTTACATGCACATGTACTTATTGGTTCATTCTATTTGGCTGTCACTGTTGTGTCTGCCCCCCCCCCTTTTTATGTCACAATTCTCAGTACATTTTGCCATGGCTTTGTAGCAGTTGGAGCTAATATAACAAGCAGTTTTGCGATAATGGTAGTAATATCATTGATGATTTATTTTCTACAGAATAAGGAACACTATGAGACATCCTGTATTTTGGTTAATTTATTGTTTAGCGAATATCACTTTGTCGCTTGATACTCACAATAAAAAGATACCCTTTCAAATTAAAATCCCATCAGTAATTTTTCCCAGTAAGTCTGATAACTTAAAAGGAAACTTTACTTATACTTTGAGAAAATGCCATGAAAATTATTGGAAATTTGCTCTTTGTTTTGGCAAATAGGAATCAAGAAGATGCCTGACTAAAATGTTCATCATAATCATCATAACTTTTGCCAACAATTTTGAAAGAACTGTTGACAATTAATTTGAACGACTCAGAACGAAAGATTTCAGGTAGACACTCAGAAGACGCTGGAGTTTAATAAAAAATTAATCGCTAAGGCTTGCAAACGCTTGCTTTTTTTGTTTTCAACTTTTAAGTCGCAGTTCCCAGTTTTGAAAAAGGATTCTTGGGTAGAGTACAAGGGACATAACTTTGCATAGTTCTTGGATAACCCTTTACCGTATGAATCCAGCAGCTAGATGGCATTAAAGACGAAAGAATTACCTTTCATTTAAAAGAAAAAATTCTAAAATCGGACAAAGGCAAGATGACCTTTCAATATTTTGAAATTTACGTTATTTTGACACTTGTACCGGAAATGTCAATGTAAACAACCATATGAAATTTAGGCCACCGTCAAAAATTCATTTCTCCGCACTCAGTGGTCCGATTTTAAAACTGTTTGTTTCATGTTAATCCTCAGGATGTCCTCCATAAAGTCTGTCGTGTATTTTTTCAATTTTCGAAAATTCATTTTTTGCAAGTTATTACATGCTCTGGATCACTGTGTGCCAGTTAGATAAGGTTACTGTTGACCCTATTTGATGGATTTTTGTGAAGGTAAATCACAGGAAGCCCAATCGCGTATTATGGCGGCCTAAGCTAATACTAGTAAATGAAAATAAAATTCATACCGTAAATGGCTGATTGTTATCTCGGTTATCTCTGTCTCGATTGTGTCTTTCTTCTTGTGCTCTTGTACCCCGAAATGATTGAAGCATTCTGCCACCATGGTAACAGAATTGATGTTGTTGCTGTTGTATTGAAATAACGACGCAACATTATAGGTTGAAGCGTGTATACATATAAGAAAGAACAAGGACTGAAGCTTTCTTACTTACATAAATCTAACAACAGTTTTATCCTCGCTCAATCTCGGTGAATTTTGCATCAAACGCCCAGTTCTTTGCATGAAAATGTTCCCCAGCTTTTAAACTTCGTACTCAATGCATTTGTCTTCACTTTCCTCCCCGAAATGATTTAAAACAAACGCGAAACAAAACTGATCACTTTGACAGTTTGAAATATGCTCAAGCTCCGTCCACCATCGTGGCCAGGATAAAGAGTGCCGACGTTCGAAATTCGAACAAAACTCGTAGCAAATCAAGGTTTTATCCCCCGGATGTTTGTAAGTAAGGATTATTGGCAGCAAATATGTTCGGTGGAGATCCGGGGGTTAGCGCCGTAATTTTCGTCGAGAATCTGACGAATTTCGAACGTCGGCACTCTTTATCCTGGCCACGATGGTGGACGGAGCTTGAGCATATTTCAAACTGTCAAAGTGATCAGTTTTGTTTCGCGTTTGTTTTAAATCATTTCGGGGAGGAAAGTGAAGACAAATGCATTGAGTACGAAGTTTAAAAGCTGGGAAATATTTTCATGCAAAGAACTGGGCGTTTGATACAAAATTCACCGAGATTGAGCGAGGATAAAACTGTTGTTAGATTTATGTAAGTAAGAAAGCTTCAGTCCTTGTTCTTTCTTATATGTATACACACTTCAACCTATAATGTTGCGTCGTTATTTCAATACAACAGCAACAACATCAATTCTGTTACCATGGTGGCAGAATGCTTCAATCATTTCGGGGTACAAGAGCACAAGAAGAAAGACACAATCGAGACAGAGATAACCGAGATAACAATCAGCCATTTACGGTATGAATTTTATTTTCTTTTACTAGTATTAGCTTAGGCCGCCATAATACGCGATTGGGCTTCCTGTGGGTAAATGTAACCGATGGCTACATCAGCTTTGTGCAGGAATTTCAGCTGCTCCAACCGGCAAGTTTATCTGTGAAGACTGTAAAACTAATCGAATAAAGAAGAGGAAAGTTTGATTTAATGAAATGTTGGAAAGATATACTGTACTTACCATTATCTCATTGCAAAATCCCAAATTTAGTTGCTCCATGCAGTAACCCCATGATATCAGTACAGTATGTAATTAAAACTTGACTTCTGAAAATCTTACACTGAGTTTTTTGTCAAAAATCAGTTCTCTACTTTGATATTACTGTTTTAATGTTATTGATCGGTACTGCTCTAAGATTGGCAAGTTCGCTTATTATGTCCCTTTTCGTTGCAAACAGAGCAAATGTGTACGGCTGGTTCTACGTATGTGTGATTTTGAAGAGTTTTTGAAGAGTACATCCAGTGCAGGCGGATTATGTCCTCAAGTGCCTTGTACGAATTGGAGCGAGTTGAAAAGTTTTTTTTAAATAAACGGAAAATCTTGTTTCCTGCCTCATTGCCTTCACCGCTAAATGCTCCAATAGAGCCGGGACCATTAGGATCCTCTAAGAGCTCTTGTACGTGTTCGATTATTTTGTGCAAATAGTTGGGCCAGTTTGCATAAGGAAAATTCTTCTTTAATAGGCTCCCCATTTTAACTGCCTTTTCTTTGTATGTTGAAACCTGCTCCTTGGTTGGCTTTGTAGCCCTGTAGACTTCCCTTAAGATTTGGAAGATATCTAAAATTTCCCCCAGCTGGTCTTTTCTGCTTTCATCATCAATAAAATGAAGAAAGGCCCCTTGGTTTTGTGGGGAAAACATTTGACGGGCATAATTTCCTGGCATTAGAAGTTGAGGGTTGATCCCGATTTTGGCTAGACTTGCCCCAAGTCTATCTCTTCCGTCCGTCTACCGTTTCCTTTACGGTAGTTCCTGGATCCGCCATTTCCTGGATCCGCCATTCCAACATTCCATCCAGAGAGAACGACAGATAGACTTGTATAATTTGCAGCCTTATGAATTATTAATGAGATACGGCACGTGCGACTTCAAGCAAACTCATTCGGGGGGTACATTTTCAGACAATAAGCTTGGATAATCCGATTATCTTGAGCCTGTAGACAAACAATAGGACTTGAACCATAGAATAACGAAGAATAAAATGAAAACATTCTATGTGGATGGCAAAAGGCCACGTTGCAATAGTTGCTGTGGGTTGAATTTGTTGCTCATACTTTATTATTTGTTGCGTCCTGTTTCTTTCTATTTCGTCCTCTGTATTTGGTTGTCATAAATGATCTAAGATTCGCAGAAAGTAGTGCCTACCAGGCAATGATGCCACTTTCATGACACTTACAAACAGGGTTTAAAAACGTGTAAACACTCATTTCCTTTTGTAAGAAACTAAGGTCCGGGGCTGGCAGGCAGTTTCTTAAATTGTTGGCCCATTTTGCTACCAAAAGTTTCTTACATGTTTCTTATATTTTTTATGCCAGAAGTGTAGAGTTAATTTTGTTTCAAAGAGCTCCCAAATTACTTAGTAGGATCTCAAAACAAGTAAACAACATAATTCGTATTCGAAATTAATGTCCAACCAGTTGCTATAATTGTCAAAACATTTCGAGTGCGATAGGGAAATTTAAACTGTAAATTGAAAAAGTTTCTTAGCTTTTTCAATTCAGGTAGGGTTATTTCTTAACTTTCGAAAAATTGAGCCTACCGTTTCTTGTAAGCGGTTTCTTGTGAAAAACTTAGTGTAATCAGCAGCTTGCTCTTATCATCATCCAGGCAATGATGCCATTTTCATGGCATTATAAACAGGTGTAAAAAAACGTGCATAATTAAGAGCTTGCTCTTATCATCATCCAGGCAATGATGCCATTTTCATGGCATTATAAACAGGTGTAAAAAAACGTGCATAATTAAGAGCTTGCTCTTATCGGCATCTAGGCAATGATTCAATCTTCAGAGCACTTACAAACAGGTGTAAAAAACGTGCATAACTAAGAGCTTGCTCTTATCGGCATCCAGGCAATGATGCCATTCTCATGGCACTTACAAACAGGTGTAAAACACGTGCATAATTAAGAGCTTGCTCTTATCGGCATCCAGGCAATGATGCCATTCTCATGGCACTTACAAACAGGTGTAAAAAACGTGCATAATTAAGAGCTTGCTCTTATCGGCATCTAGGCAATGATGCCACTTTAATGGCACTTACAAACAGGTGTAAAAAACGTGCATAATTAAGAGCTTGCTCTTATCGGCATCCAGGCAATGATGCCACTTTAATGGCACTTACAAACAGGTGTAAAAAACGTGCATAATTAAGAGCTTGCTCTTATCGGCATCTAGGCAATGATGCCACTTTAATGGCACTTACAAACAGGTGTAAAAAACGTGCATAATTAAGAGCTTGCTCTTATCGGCATCCAGGCAATGATGCCACTTTAATGGCACTTAAAAACAGGTGTAAAAAAGTTAATCCCCCTGGATTTATTTAATGCATCAACTTCAGTATAAAGAATATAAAAGGTAAGGTATCATGCAGAACCTAAGTTAATCTGGAGGCATATTCGCAGACAGAAGCACGAAGTCTACTTCCAGAATGGAGATAAGAGAAGCAGTGACTCCTAAGAAAATAACGGAAACTATTTCACCTTTAGTTTGTTTGAAATATTGTGCAGTTTGCCAGAAAGACGTTAGTACATTTAAAGTACCAAAGGACAACACAGTGAATTTATGGGGGAAAGACGGGAGAAAGACAGCAGCATGCGAGAACATTGAATCTTATTTGAACATAAATTTAAACGACAGGGACTATAGAGTTTTGTGCAAAGGATGTCACCGTAGCATTCAGTCTGCGCTGAAGAGTCGCATGGAAAAAGAAAAAAGTTTCTTCGAGGGCAGGAAAGAGATCGAACAGAAGTACCTCCGCAAATCAGTAAAGCGTGGCGTGCCTACAGATGTAGTTCCCTCGCCAGAATCCAAGAAAGCGTTTTCGAGAGACGAATCAAAGGGACAACGAAAGCTGGATCTAGCAGCCAATGATACCATACCGTTACAGCCATTCTTTAACGAATCAAATGAATTATTCATGCCACCAGTTGTAACATCTCAAATGATTGTAAGTATAATATCATACTCTTTTTCATTTGCTTTTGCATACCAGAGAGTTTTCGTACACAATATTTGGAGGCTGTCTTTCGGGACTTGCAAAGGGATGAACGCAGGAGGAAACAAGATATAACTCAGTTACTTGACATTCTAGTTATACAATCAGAATCCGCTGTTTCAAAATCAGATGCCTCGTAATGATACAAAATCCTTCTAAAGTCGCATACATTTGATTTTTAATCTGCGCAAGTATTGATATTCAAATAATTTTCAACTTCGCAGCCATCTATATTATAAAAGTGAAAATGTTAAATAGACCAAATTTTCTTGCAGGTGACATTCCACTCAAGTAGTGGCCTCCGAACCACGTCTGTCATTCCAGAGGAGATGCAACCAATTACTCGAGCAGTTTGCTCTGGGAACTACAAGGCAATAGCTAGCTGTGCTTGGAAAGTTCCAGGAATTCACCAAGAGCTGGAAAATGTAGTTGCGCGTGAGGTTGCATCTGAGAGTGCACGCGTATGCTCTTCAAAGAGCTCAACTTTCAAGCTGCAAAGCCCCGAAACAGTAGCTGAATTATCATTCGAAAAACAAAAGACAGAACTAGAGAATGAAGCACCAATGCTTTGGAAAATTATAACTTCTGCTGGAAAGAATTTACCAACATTGAAAAGGAATAAAAAGAAGACGAGCGACTCTTTAACACCAGCACTTATAACGGCCGTTTCAACCATACTTCGATGCAGAAACCGCACAGTCAACATGAATGCCTATGTGAATGGAATATTACTTCGCAGAGGAGGCGCCGACAAAATGACTTTTAGACGGTTTAATCACTTGGCCTTATGCGTTTCATATCAGAGTATTTTGCAGATGCAAAGTAGTCTCGCGAAAGACAACTGCGCTACTGTGAAACTATGGGCTGGTAAGAATAATACGCCAATCGAATCAGCAAATCACGAAGACCGTAGGCAGGCGAGCATCGATGGCTGCCCCAGAGCAGAAGATGTTGATCTGCAAGATCTTCACAGAATCATTGAAGGAGACAAAGGTGATGATTTGATCATTGGAGCAAACGATGCATTGGATGATGAGAAAGACGAGATTCGACTAGCTGATTCTATCCTTGATATTTCTTTCGATTTGGAAAACATATGCCTGACTGATGCAACTCCAACAGCAACTTCTGATGTGACGGTAACTGATACTCCAGCTACACCAACCACGCCGTTCGTTTTAGCCGGGGACAACGTGAACATTAGCACAAAACCTCATCACACAACCAGAGCAAAAGGCAACAAACAAAAAAATATCTTCAACTGCATAGCCTCTAAAATAAGGGTACCGTTTGCAAAGGAGACAATTGCAGGTAAAGTGGAACGTAATGTGGATCCTGACGATGTCCCCCTCGCAGCCTTTTTGCCGGGACAAAAGGAGAACGAGGCCCTTAGATCTGAGTTACGACATCGCATGGGATGGACGCTCACAAAACATGTCAAAGAGCTAGACTGGTTTGAGAAGTATCTTGCAAAGTACATAAGGCACGAATCTACAAAATACACTCAGCTTAAATCAGAAACGGTATTTATAAGTTCTATTTGACAAATTCTAAGCTGGAAAAAAGTATTTAAGTTGATCATGCATGACATTTAGATTTTTTTGTAAGAAACTACTGATTTGAACCAGTACTGAACTTTCTTAGAATTATCAGCTTTTGAGAACTCAGATATTCTCAGGAGTTTCTCAAAGGTTCCATAATTTTCTTATGAGCAGTTTCTTATGAAAAATGCATAAATTTGTCTGTTTCCATCTCGGGGTAATTGAGGACTGTAGATGGTAGGTCCTCTCATTATGAAACTATCGCTTGATACAATATTCTAATAGTTTTATGTTATGAGTGAAAGTTATCTTTTTCCATAGTTTATCTTCTGAAAATATAATCATTGATTAAATATTTGCAAGTAATAGCAATTTTGCACTCATTTTCAGGTCTGTCTTGGTGTTTTGGAGAAAGATTAGAACGTTAGTGAAGACATAATCGATATAATGCATTTTTTTCATAAATTTGTACCCGAAACATCTTCCGGATTGAACCAAGTGCTGTCATTTGGTGACGAGCTTACTTGTGAACGAGAGCACAATGCACAGGAAGACCAGAGAGATGCCCCAGCCCCAGAAAAACAACTTGAAGGACTAGTACCATGTATTGGCGACTTTCATGCATTTGGAAACTTCCTATCCGTAAGTAAATTTGTATTGCTTTAACATGTACACAATCACCTATAGCAAAAACGAAAACGCAGAAAGCGCGGAAAAAAATCATTTTGCAAAACAGGAGGCTTTCAGTTTATTTCGGGCTTCATTATGGCGACATAACTTGCTTTATCCGCCTATAGCACCATAAATGGATACGGTTAAGAAATCACTAACAAACTGCCCCTCGAATTCCTGATAGGCCACTTAGGCCATTAATTTTAAATCTGATGATCCGAAAGTTCCATTCAGAGCTACGAAGTCTATTTTGGTACAGAATTCATGAGGAGAGAAAGCTTAACGTATCAATCGTCTTTATTTGCGAAAATCTACTGATAAAAGTTGATATAAATAGATTTCCACGTTTTCCGCGTTTTCGAAAATCACCTATAGCAAAACGAAAACGCGGAAAGCGCGGAAAAAATTCATTTTGCAAAACAGGAGGCTTTCAGTTTATTTCGTGCTTCATTTTGGCGACATAACATGCTGTATCCGCCCATGGCACCGTAAAGGGATATGGTTAAGAAATCACTAACAAACTGCCCCTCGAATTCCTGATAGGCCACTTAGGCCCATTAATTTTAAATCTGATGATCCGAAAGTTTCATTCAGAGCTACGAAGTCTATTTTGGTACAGAATTCATGAGGAGAGAATGCTTAACGTATCAATCGTCTTTATTTGCGAAAATCTACTGATAAAAGTTGATATAAAAAGATTTCCACGTTTTCCGCGTTTTCGAAAATCACCTATAGCAAAAACGAAAACGCGGAAAGCGCGGAAAAATTTATTTGCAAAACAGGAGGCTTTCAGTTTATTTCGGGCTTCATTATGGCGACATAACTTGCTTTATCCGCCTATAGCACCATAAATGGATACGGTTAAGAAATCACTAACAAACTGCCCCTCGAAGGCCACTTAGGCCCATTTATTTTAAACCTCGTGATCCAAAAGTTTCATTCACAGCTACGATGTCTATTTTGGTACAGAATTCATGAGGAGAGAAAGCTTAGCGTATCAATCGTCTTTATTTGCGAAAATCTACTGATAAAAGTTGATATAAAAAGATTTCCACGTTTTCCGCGTTTTCGAAAATCACCTATAGCAAAAACGATAACGCGGAAAGCGCGGAAGAATTTATTTGCCAAACAGGAGGCTTTCAGTTTATTTCGGGCTTCATTATGGCGACATAACTTGCTTCATCCACCTATAGCACCATAAATGGATACGGTTAAGAAATTACAAACAAACTGCCCCTCGAAGGCCACTTAGGCCCATTAATTTTAAATCTCATGATCCAAAAGTTTCATTCAGATCTCAAAGTCTATTTTGGTACAGAATTCATGACGAGAGAAAGTTTAACATATTAATTGTCAATATCTATGAGAAGCAACTGATAAAACTTACCATAAAAGATTTCCGTGTTTTCCGCGTTTTCGAAAATCACCCATAGCCAAAACGAAAATGTGGAAATTTCTTTTTTGTCTTCTTGGTGGAATATTTGGCTTATCAAGGAAGGTCTCTTACCTTTATTTTAGTTCAATAAACGCTATTTCTGGCCATTCAAAATCTTCACATGTTTTTCCGCGTTTTCCGCGCTTTCCGCGTTTTCGACCTGGCCGTTTGGATATGCTTGCTGTCATAAAATGTGGATAAGCTTTGTGTAAAGGCAAGTTAATTGTAAATGTGCTCTCAACATTATTTTCTATTGGAGGTTTTTATTTATATTTAAAGGGATCCAGGGAAATTCTTAGATATACAGGGTCTCCCAAAATGTTGTATTATTGCTTGAATGCTTATATGCCCATAACCGATGAACTGATTTTCAAAAATTCCACTTTATGCCATCCATTTGCTGAAAGGCTACATTGTATTCGAAGATGTTGGTTGTAGTTTAGGCTCATGTCTTGATGTTGAGGGAAGATTGATAAACCTGCTCAAATTCAAGCCACATATGGCATGAAAAAGAAACAGCCTACCTTCCCAGTCAATATTTTTGATGTGATACAAAAGGCTGAACTTATATATCGTTCAGAGAATACATGTCATTCAGAAAATACGAATTCAGTTAATACTGACTTTAGAGAATACGAATAGGAGTTCAGCCTTTTGTATCACATCTAAGATGTTTAAAATGTTGACTGGAAAAATAGGCCGTTTCTTTCTCATGCCATCTAAGGCTGGAATTTGAGCAGGTTTATTGATCTTCTTTTCGACAAGAAAACACCTTGATAAAACCACAACCGACTTCTTAAAATTTAGCCTTTAGGCAATCAAATAAAACAAAGTGTGTGAAAATAGGTTCATTGGTTATGGACATGTGAGCAATCAAACAATAATACATCATTTTGCGACACCTGGCACTACTGTTAAGGGAATACTTGATAAATCGAGCAGTTAAGGAATTGGTGTGTCTGTGATGACCGAGATAACAATTGATTGCATTCAGGAGGAAACATGTGTGCTGTAACAAATATGTATTTGCATGCATTGATATAGAAAGGGGTTTGTTCATTTTATAGTGACAAGATCAATAAATGGAGGAGAGAATCGGCAGGATGGTCCACAAATGGACACCCATACTGGGCGCATTTGTGGATGCTCAAAGAAACTACGTTGTTTGGTTTCCAATTCTGCTCAACAGCCAAAAGTGAAATATCGCAGATGCCATCTTTTCTATGAGGACCAGTGTGCTGGTGTGAAGGTTAGCAAGCTTCACGGTCAGTCAAAGTTCCAATGTTGTTGTCTTCCTGAAGAAGTTTGCATGGATTTCAGGGATCGCCATTTCTCCTTTAAAGATTTGAGTCGGACTAGGTAATATCGGACTAGGTAAGATGGCGGCCAGGAATTTTTTACCAAGATGCGCTGCGTTCTTCAATCGAATTCCTATAGAATCGTTATAGAATCTTGATTAGAACACAATGCATCTTGGTAAAAAATTTCCTTCCCCCACTCTTTGCCTTCCGGTTTACTTTGATTTTATTGAGTGCACTCTGAGGTGTGAAATCTGTTCTTTCTCAAGGCCAATCGCTTTGTCCTTTTGGAAACCTGAATCTTATGAACCTTAGTAATTTCAAATTATAACAAAGACACCCGGTAGGTAATTGTACCCCATACAATTTATTTTACATTGGATTTGTGCACTTTTCTAAGTTAGCCTTTGACTGATAGATTAACATTTAAGAGTTGAGCATCGGCCACGTAATTCTAATGCATTCTAAGCCAAAGTAAAGGGGTGGTCCCAAAAATTTTCTTGGGTACACCCTTGTTTCAATACCCGCCATTTAATTTACCCTGGCAACATATAGCACCATAACCATGGCAACCATTATTTCACTGTGTAATCAACAAAATGTGTATACTTTTTTTTACTTGTTGCAGATATTCATCTAAAATATATGCCAAATGTATTTGTACACATTTATTTGATCATATCCAACTCAATGTGAACAAAACGTTTCAATTTAGTGCCTTGTTTCATTGTTTCAATCATGTTGGTAATAATCACGATAATAATAACTTAATGTCTTCTTATTCTCATAGCAACGAGAACAATAAAGATAATTTAATTTAATCAACTGATTTTGATTGTTTGCATCAAAGTCCAATTATTATCCAAGTTTAAAGATTATAGCTACTATAACGGTGAAGAAAAAGAGGGGGTGGAATCAACCCCCCCCCCTCCCAGGTATTGATCGCTACCCCCCCAGGTATTGACCACTTCAAAACGCCCGGGTGAGATAGGGTCAAGAGACGCTATTAGAGATCACCGGCCCCAGCCCCCCGGCCCTGGCCCTCGGCATTATGGCACTCGGCCCTCGGCCCCCACATATGTATGTATTTCTTTGTTTCATAACTGTCTGGCTGTTCCCGCATTTAAAATGATCCGAACGGTGCCGTTCAATAGAAAGATCACAATGTTCGAAGCCTCCAAGAGCTTAAGAAACTGCTTTCAAGCAAAGTGAGAGAACTTCGAGGGGCCGAGCAGTCATCTGAGTTTTGCAAAACAAGTTGAGTATGATTTCCTAAACAAACCACAAATGTACATACGCCACACGCCCCTTCGCATACAATTCATGCGCCCTCGTACTCAATCGAGGGAGTCACATTCCATATGGTTGCATTCTTTGATGCATTATTTACAAATATGTGGACCGCAAAACTGTTCAACATTATTCTTCACTAAACTTTTGACCCTTGGAACGGTCAGCTTTTAGAGTGGGTGACAGGACACCAAAGTGAATAAGCATGAAGTAAAGTGTACTTTGAAACCATAATCAAAACGGAATAATACTTATGTAAATGAGAATTTTGAAGGTTCCTCTTGAAATCGTTTTTACGAACATTCTTTAAATCGGCGGGATCCCCTTGACCTTCAATAAATGTCTTGGACTCAGGCAAGCACAGGTTATGAGAGGAGGGTCCCGAGTCCACGGAAATGTCCGTGTCTTGTCCGTGGATGTCCGTGTACTTTTCCGTGGTAAAATTAATTCAGAAAATTCCACGGAAAACCGATAGTCCACGGACACACTGCCGTGTCCGTGGCTGTCCGTAGACTTATGATGCAAGTCACAGATTGGGCTATTGACCATAGAATTTGCATTTTATTCTGTGAATGTGAAGGTTGCATATGGCAATTGTTGGTTTCGTTAGTTTCCTTTGCATATTTCCATCACAGATCTGCGGAAAAACCGAACGCATGCAGCACGTTGTTGTCAAATGTGTGCGTCATGGCTCCGAAGTAGGTTGCCTCGTTTTCAGTCATGAAATCAGCTTGAAAGAATTGAAAGATATGACATAAAGTATACGCAAAGTTCGGAAGCAGAACATCAACAGATCGCAATATTTGCTACGAATTTGTTTAAAAATGTGTTTGTAAAGGAAGTTGCAAACATACTGTTGCTTTATGAAGTATTCTACGCTCATTTGAAAGGCAAGAGCATTTTGTCCGTGGATGTAACACTCTAAATTTCACCACGGACCACGTCCGTGGCTAGAAATTGTCCGTGACCAAATTTAATTCAAAATTTCCACGGACGGTCACGGACTTGTCCACGGACAAGACACGGACATTTCCGTGGACTCGGGACCCTCCTGTTATGAGAAGCAAGTGAAAAGAGGAATTAACTTCTTTCAACAAAATGGAAAAGCTTCTTCAGTAAAGTCTTTGGAGTTTCCTAATTTCTTGCTAATGGTCATCTCGCCATCGGTTTAGTCTCTTAGAACGAGTTAGTTACAAACAATTTACTCTGCGTAATTTCGAAACAGAGGAAAGAAGGGTTTTCAGTGCAACAGTTAGCCAGAACCAACGAATACGAAGGCGCATGAATTGTATGGGAAGGAGCGTATGGCGTGTGTACATTTGTGGTTTGTTTAGGAAATCATACTCAACTTGCTTTGCGAGACTCAGATGACTGCTCGGGCCCTCAAAGTTCTCTCACTTTACTTGAAAGGAGTTTCTTAAGCTCTTAGAGGCTTCGAACATTGCGATTTTTCGATTGAACGGCACCGTTCGGATCATTTTAAATGAGGGAACAGCCAGACAGTTATGAAACGAAGAAATACCTATAATTGTGGGGGCCGAGGGCCGGGGCCGGTGATTTCGAATAGCCGTTAAGAGATATCTAGCTAACCTGTATATCCTATATAATACTCTTCATAGAGTTTTCATAGTACAGGGTTACAGAGTTTTTAAACCAATACCTTCAGAAATTTTGCAGATCATGACCAACACAAAGACACTGGACTGAACTAATGATTCATTTTTGCTGTTTCCCCCATCCAGTGGTGTGGTGTAACTTACTGCTCTTTTGTTAGTGGACATATTTGCCCCTGAAATAATATTTAAAGTTAGAATTTTGGTTCCAAGCTGACTGCTACTTTCAGGAGATATCCTATACTATTGATAGAGTTTTCTTGGTGCAAGGTTGCAGAGTTCTTAAACCAATACCTTCAGAAATTTTGCAGCTCATAACCAACACAAAGACACTGGACTGAACTAACGATTCATTGTGCTGTTTCCCCGATTCCAGTGGTGTGGTGTAACTTACTGCTCTTTTGTTAGTGGACATATTTGCCCCTGAAATAATATTTAAAGTTAGAATTTTGGCTTCAAACTGACTTCTAATTTCAAGAGATACCCTATACTAATGATAGAGTTTTCTTGGTGGAAGGTTACAGAGTTCTTCAACCAATACCTTCAGAAATTTGCAGATGATGGAAGCTTCATTTTGTTTCTGGCATTTCTTTGTTCTCTCGTCTCTTCTTTTTTGATAGCGTTGAAATCGGATAAAAAAGTTTCATCAAATGGCGAGTGTCTTCTTCGGGAAATTCTACCAATGGGTTGCATATAAAATATTCAACTTCCAAATATGGCAATTTGTTGTCTTCTTCTTTGAATGTCTCCTATGGGGCCGGTGGTTGATGTTGCATCTCTTCTAATGCTTCTTTTACTTTTTGGTTGAATTCTTCAATTAAGTCTTCGGGTTTGCATGTATGTATGTATGTATGTAAAATTTCGCCATCAAAATAAAAATGAAAAATAACAGATTCAGAAAAAAAGCTCTAATTACAATATTTACAAGTTTGAAAAAATTACAGGCAAAAGTTACATATCTAATTTAAAATCTAATTTAATAAAAACACCCCATGGTTAAAGATGGCAGGGATAGCATTAAAAGGTCAATGCGACCTTGTTTCCATAATGGTCCCTCCAGGAGTGCCCTTTGAAATTAAGAAAAGGAAAAATTAGCGAGATAAACAGAGAAAGTTTTCATGAAAAACAGAAATTCATCTAGACCTGAAATAAAGCCTTTCTTAAGGATGATAAGTAAGCATGTCTGTAGGCTGTTTTTAGATTTCTAATAATATATGTAGGGACTATCAATAAGACTTTGGAGATTTTTAAAGAATTGATCTTTGATTTTATGTTTGAAACTGTTGTTGTTTGTTGCAGATTTTAGTTCTGAGGGTAAACTGTTCAAGACTGCGTCTTTAAATGACACTCTGCGATGCGTTGAATGCGTTCTTGGTTAATGTTCCTAATTATATTGATGTCATCTGAGGGTAAACTGTTAAAGACTGCGTCTTTAAGCCACTGTCAATCAAGACATGCTTTCTTCAAAACTATTCATGGTTTGTCGTCTGAATTGTTGTCGTGGTCTGAATCAGCTTCGAGATGTGAATGTTTTTTCACGGGTACTTGTTTTTGTAAGGAATCGTACATAATACATTTCTAAATATGGTTTGAAAGTTTAACCCCTTTTGTTTTATTTTGAAAATTGTACGCGCGTGTGTGTTTTATTGTCTGTATTTACAATGTCATCAAATCTTGTAGAATTCAATTGACACTCTGCGATGCGTTGAATGCGTTCTTGGTTAATGTTCCTAATTATATTGATGTCATCAGGAGATATAACACCCAAGGAAAACAGCTTTTCACCTTCTTCGGAAGGCATCATGAAGAATTGGTAGTGATCTATGAATGTGTGTTGCTCACTTCCGCAGCGTGCTCCATTCGGCAATAATGCGAAGCATACATGATGTAGGTGACAAGCTGACATTGATGACATTGATGCCATATGACATTGATGAGATCGGTTCCACAACCAGCAGAAGTAGGTAGGTAATTCGTTATTCGCCGTCATCGTGTCAAATGCAGATTGAGTCCCACGTTGCAAACATACTGCAAAAACGATATGCATCCCACGTTGATTCTTCTACGGCTGCACGAACATTGCCTTGATGGAGGTTGTTGGATGTTGTCTTCAATTTGCTCGTCAAAGTCTAATAGGCGACGGATAGCGTTTAATGTTGAAGGAGGCGTCGGGACGATGCAAGACGGGTTGATGACTTCTTTAATTGGAGCTGATGGGGATGATGGGATTGATGGGGCAGGTTGAGTGCTCGACGACGATGCAAACGATGAAGTTGCTGCAACGGGGGTGAAGATGCTTGAGAAAGAGGGCAATTTGGCAGATTTGGCTGGATGCTGGTCTAAGAATGCGTCATCAAACTGCAAATCCGGATAATCAGTGACGAAGATTGATCTCTTTCTTTTGCGTGATCTTGGGGTTGAGATGAAGCTTTTGAGGTAGTCGGAGACTTCTTTTTTGTCGGCATATTTTACCGTTGGTACTCCATAGGAAGAGGTTAGCCATCCGGTCCTTGCGTAGTTTTTGTGGTATGGTTTTCCTTTGTTGGATTGAAGTATCGGCAGTGTCCCATGAGCTGTTTGTGGCAATGTGAGGTCAACTATTTTGTCCATGCTCGGCTTATTCAAGTGTGCTTTTGATGCTCTAATGCATTGTTCTAATGTTATGAGATTGCCTTGCAGGTTTCTATACGTATGCATAAGCGATTGACAATTCGAAGTACAGTTGGCTATATGTTCTTTCATTGTTGTCGTAAGTACATCTTCTAAACATGGTGATGACATCAACTCTCGAGATGTGTTTATTGCCATTACCTGCAGGGTGGCATCGGTGTAAGCGTCCGTAGATACGTCAATTAGAACGTCGCTCAGAAGGTCGTTGAGGTGATCTTTTAAGTCATCTTCTAAATGATTGGGCAGAGGTTGGAGGTTTTTTGTGAGTTTTAGCTTATCAACGATGTCTGCTAGCTGCATTTCGAGACTTGCTTCGACCAATTCGTGTTTTACCTTCATTTGAGCAGTTGTTGCTATCAATTGTTCTGCATATTGAGCCACTTGAGCAGATTGAGCCTCAATTTTCCTTTGCTGTAATTCCTCTTTTTTCTCTGAAATGGCTTCTTCATCAAGTTGTGAGGCAAGGGGGAATGTTGCATAAGCTTTGCCGTCGCATATGCATCCCACGTTGATTCTTCTACGGCTGCACGAACATTGCCTTGATGGAGGTTGTTGGATGTTGTCTTCAATTTGCTCGTCAAAGTCTAATAGGCGACGGATAGCGTTTAATGTTGAAGGAGGCGTCGGGACGATGCAAGACGGGTCGATGACTTCTTTAATTGGGGCTGATGGGGATGATGGGATCGATGGGGCAGGTTGAGTGCTCGACGATGATGCAAACGATGAAGTTGCTGCAACGGGGGTGAAGATGCTTGAGAAAGAGGGCAATTTGGCAGATTTGGCTGGATGCTGGTCTAAGAATGCGTCATCAAACTGCAAATCCGGATAATCAGTGACGAAGATCAATCTCTTTCTTTTGCGTGATGTTGGGGTTGAGATGAAGCTTTTGAGGTAGTCGGAGACTTCTTTTTTGTCGGCATATTTTACCGTTGGTACTCCATAGGAAGAGGTTAGCCATCCGGTCCTTGCGTAGTTTTTGTGGTATGGTTTTCCTTTGTTGGATTGAAGTATCGGCAGTGTCCCATCAGCTGTTTGTGGCAATGTGAGGTCGACTATTTTGTCCATGCTCGGCTTATTCAAGTGTGCTTTTGATGCTCTAATGCATTGTTCTAATGTTATGAGATTGCCTTGCAGGTTTCTATACGTATGCATAAGCGATTGACAATTCGAAGTACAGTTGGCTATATGTTCTTTCATTGTTGTCGTAAGTACATCTTCTAAACATGGTGATGACATCAACTCTCGAGATGTGTTTATTGCCATTACCTGCAGGGTGGCATCGGTGTAAGCGTCCGTAGATACGTCAATTAGAATGTCGCTCAGAAGGTCGTTGAGGTGATCTTTTAAGTCATCTTCTAAATGATTGGGCAGAGGTTGGAGGTTTTTTGTGAGTTTTAGCTTATCAACGATGTCTGCTAGCTGCATTTCGAGACTTGCTTCGACCAATTCGTGTTTTACCTTCATTTGAGCAGTTGTTGCTATCAATTGTTCTGCATATTGAGCCACTTGAGCAGATTGAGCCTCAATTTTCCTTTGCTGTAATTCCTCTTTTTTCTTTGAAATGGCTTCTTCATCAAGTTGTGAGGCAAGGGGGGATGTTGCATAAGCTTTGCCGTCGCATATGCATCCCACGTTGATTCTTCTACGGCTGCACGAACATTGCCTTGATGGAGGTTGTTGGATGTTGTCTTCAATTTGCTCGTCAAAGTCTAATAGGCGACGGATAGCGTTTAATGTTGAAGGAGGCGTCGGGACGATGCAAGACGGGTCGATGACTTCTTTAATTGGGGCTGATGGGGATGATGGGATTGATGGGGCAGGTTGAGTGCTCGACGACGATGCAAACGATGAAGTTGCTGCAACGGGGGTGAAGATGCTTGAGAAAGAGGGCAATTTGGCAGATTTGGCTGGATGCTGGTCTAAGAATGCGTCATCAAACTGCAAATCCGGATAATCAGTGACGAAGATCGATCTCTTTCTTTTGCGTGATGTTAGTAGTATATGGCAAAAGTGGGGGTGGCAATTCAGTCAGTTAGCCATCACCATGACAACGCGGGAAAGATAAGATAGTGGTGAAACCGAACACCGTAACAATTCATGATTAAAAGTACAAACTCAAATCACAGAATAACGCAAGAAAAGACATAAAAAGTACGTAAAACGACATATTGAAAAATTACCTACCGCCAAATACGTAAAATACGTAATTAATTAATCACTACAATATCCATCATCAACGTTGTCTTTTAAACATAAAAATAATTTGTTCGCATTTCGACTTGGAAATCGTATTTCCCTTTCACAATCCTCTATGTTGGCAGCGGCTTTTCGACCAAACTCTGAAATCCACGAAGATGTTGGAGCAACACTCTTCTCAGTTGGAGATGCGCAGTTTTCGTCTAGTTCAAAGCTAGAACCACTAGGACTTGCTCTATAAAATCGAATTGGAACCTCTCGCCGTTCTGCTTTTACGAGTTGAAGGCATTTAATTTCTTCTTTCTCTTTCTTTATAAAACGATCCTTTAAACGACGTAATTGTGCGCCTTTAGCTTCTCTTTTCTCTTCCTTGTGTTTCATTTCCTTAAATCGTAACCGATCTAATTCCTCTTTGTGATGTCGAGGTTCCAAAATGCATTGTTCATAGTTAGTAATCCATTTCGTAACGTTGAATATTATTGGTCTCTTTGGCAATACGTTCTTCTTGTAATTATTTGCCCAAGTAACCATGTCAAATAACATGACTGACTCCATTGAAGAACACTGCGTAAATGAGCGGTATTTCAAATTCCAAGTTAAAATTGCGTGATACGTATTGTACGTATTTTTACGTATTTTACGTATATAACGTAAAATACGTAAAAATACGTCATATACGTATTTTTGCCATAAAACGTAAAAAGAGTGACGGTTGCAACTCTTTGATACGTTGTCAGCCTAGATTCTGCTAAAGGGGGGAAATATATAAGGTAATTTTACAAGACTAAGTGCTGACGTCTTCTCAGAGTTGCTACCGGGACGTTTCCGTCCAATGGTTGTATACGCCATATAGTAGATAAACACATAAATAGAGACAAATGGAATAATTGTGAAAATGTTTTTAAGCATAAAATACACGCATGCGCATAAATGTTATATACTTCGATAAATTAACCAAGGAGCCTTAGAGTTGATGCCTTTATTTTGCAATTTTTTATAGTCCATCCTCTTCCCTTTTCCTCTTAAGACGTATTTCTTCACCCAATTTCTTACTCCACTTTGACCTCGTTTGCGTCTACGCATTTCACTCGCCATCATTCCTGTCATCCAATCCCAGCCTCGCCCACGCATGCATCTATTGCAGCGTCGTTTTCTCTTCATCCTGGTATTGTTGTTTAGAATCGTTTATGCTTTCCAAATTTACCACCACCGCCGCGATCGTGAGCTCGACGTGTGTGAGCTTTTACCATCCAACTTTTCTTCAACTTTCTTTTTCTTGCTGGTTTTTTTGCGAGTCGTCTAAGGGTTTTTCGTAAATTATACCGACGTTTCCTCCCGCGACTTTTGAATCTAGAGCCTGCCCTTTTTGCACTTGATAGCATAGATGTGAACGTTCTGATTGGAGTTGTTACGGCACCTGTGATACCCCCTACAATGTCTTTCAGAAATGATCCAATTGATCCTCCTTGGAGAGATCCTGGGTTTACAAGATATTGGTTGGTATCCCCTCTTAATGCCGGATTGGAAGCTATTGAGCGACAAATTGAGCGACGTTTAGCTCTTCCAGGAGCGCTGAATGGTCTCATTCCAGTACAATGTTTATGTTATGGTTTAAAACAGAACGTCCGATTAAATCGATCTCGCATAAATGCATAAATAGCAACCTCGAGCAGTTGTAAATTCAGTTGCAATTTTGTCAATTCAAGAGCGGATCTCAAAACACAGCTACGATTATGGCAAGCAGAGCCTACGGTGAACCTTCTGGCGAATACGTCCAGCTAGGAGAGGTTATTTTATACGAGGCAGCTCCGGAATTGCAAGACACTGGAACTTTCCTCCAGGACAAAATCATCACAAGAATGTATAAGTGGGTGGAGCGTAATCCTACCGAAAAGCAGCTAGATCGTGAGCAGACTGGCAGAACAACTAAGATTTCTCTGGAACAATGGAAGTCTCAATTGAATGCAGACTTTGAACAGACTGGCTTCAATAAAAATCAACATTTCCACCTGTCAATCAAAAACTGGAAGGAAATGATGGACACCTTTGCAGGGACGTATTCAAAGCTCCTCGTTGCCGGGAAAAACATCCTGCGAAGATTTCAACGACCCCTGTTGGAAGATCCGTACAACTTTCCGTGGAACGATGCAATTAAAGATTTGAAAAACACCATGGAATCAAAGGGATGGTTTGATGGTCATACTCTCCCCCTGACAGATGCCCATTACATAGAATATGAGGATGCAAACAAAAGCAACATCAGGAATTTTATGCCTTCATGGAAGCGCGAAATTTCAATTTTCACTCACCCAGTCAGTCAACTGCAAACAAAAGACATCATCATGATGACTCTGCAAATTGGCTCTGCAGACGTGCAACGAGTTTTCAAAGAGCGATTCTTCAAAGAAATCACCAAGCGCCCTTTTACAGAAGATATGTTGACAGAAGCCCTTTTTCACTTCACAGGACAATTTCAATTGTCTGCACTTTGCCAACGTCAAGTTGAAGGTGGATATCAAACTGTGAACCTAGTGACCCCGTGCCTTGTCAAGCTGATTGACTATTATGAAAATGATCAATCAAACATTTACAGACAGACTTTGGGTCAACACTTTGCAAAGAAAGTTCAGCAAGGAGACGTCCCCACCGCGGCCAATATCAAGCAGTTGGACGGAACGCCAGAAACCGCAGCCCTAAGAGAGCTACAACTGCAGAATCTGTGCACTACTTCCCCAAATCATCTTGGAGGAATAATTTGCTCTGCACCACGAATCGTCAACCAGCTGGAAATGGCGGCTAATGACTCTGGGATTGCTGCCGCATCCGCGCTTACTTTGGGAGCGAATAATAAGAGCGTCGCGGTCGTACAAGCCAGACCCTCCGGACAGTCGGCAGTGGGGAAAACGACAATTAGCCCCGAACATTTGCGACTAATGAAAGAACAGAAGAAACGGATGCTACAACAGCAGCAGCAGAAAAATAAACCCAATCA
Source organism: Aurelia coerulea (assembly GCA_039566865.1). Lineage (NCBI taxonomy): Eukaryota > Metazoa > Cnidaria > Scyphozoa > Semaeostomeae > Ulmaridae > Aurelia > Aurelia coerulea. The sequence continues at coordinate 10,789,486 of CM076951.1, read as the reverse complement.
TCCTATGATGATCCTAGCTGCCACAACTCAAGCGTAGCCACCACAGGCAACAGCAGCAGCACTGTTAGTGACGACAACAATGATGACAACAATGACAATGAGGAGGAACGCTCCGAGGAAGGAGGAAGCACTTACAGTGACGATGATGCTGGCTCGACGGTCTATCAATTAAATACGAACGAAGAAGCCTTGCGTCAACAACTGGCACTTCAACACCAGCACCATCAACAACAACAACAACCACAACCACAGAGAGCGCACAACCACAAGCCCAACCACAATGGGTTAAAAAACGTAGAAAGATGCTTGTGAAAGATGGACAGCTCTTGGCGGACGATGCTCCTCTAACAGACATGGTCGCGCAAGTGGTTGAGCAACAAATTGATTCGGGATACTCGCTAATAAATCCTATCGATCCAGAGCACGAAGAACAAGGAGCAGGTCAAACAGTCGACGATTACCGTGATTTCGCAAACGACTTGGATGAGTCATTCCAGCAACAACAACAACAACAACAGCAACAACAACAAAGCAGATCCCAACATCCAGAGCAACAATTGAAGAGAAAGAGCGCATTAAATCAGTCAATTGACTTTTAAACGACTTTTATCAACATTGATTGTTAGTTAACAGGTAATGATCTATTGAGTATCTATAATGCCTTCATAATTAAAAACAGTTTTTATTCTGTCTCTATCTCCTTGTGAATAACATCCCGTTTCTGAAAGGTCATTCCATACCGCCGCATTCTTCTCTTGTTTGGCAACGAACCCCTCAAATGCGGATGTAGTCGAATTGATCATCTTGCAAATATTTCCATTAGTAGCTCTTGTATTGCAAAATTTGCAATCTGGATTCTCCTTTCTTCCATACTTTCCATCACTAGACGCAGCATTCGTTCCAAGCTTTTCAATGATCATAGAAAATCGACGGTGACAACAATTCGCAAAATGATTTATGAACATTTGTGCTCCCTTTGCCGCAAATATCTTTCTCTTCAATGAAGTTTTCCCAGATGCCATTGGACGCTTCTTGTTCCCTTTCTTGTTTTCATCATATGCACCGCTCACCCAAATGGTTGCTTCCGTATTATCCAACTTACGTAACAATAATATTATCATGTCACAAAATATGTTCGTGAGCAATTGGTACCCAAAACGATGAGTATCCATGGAAATAGCCAACAAGATTCCATACTTAAGCATCAGCCTGGAATCGTCACATTGGCAAAATTGGGGCGCACCCCAACCCCGCACATAATTTTCGCAAGACATTCTCTTGCTGATTAAACACTCGAAACAAAGTCCCGGAGGCACATTGTTCCCATGAGGCACAGATGCTCGCTTCCTGATTTTTGGATAACATACATAAGCGACGTTATGCATGCACGGCAATTGACAAACCCAATGAATTCCGCATGAAATGCATAATGTCGCATTTGAATCAGCAGGGTTGATGTTATGCAAAGGAGGTCCGTTATTTGCCGAACCTTGCTTATCAACTTTCTCGTACAAGGCACTCGTACGCACATTCTCAAACCTGCAACCTTTCCAAAATGAGCCGCCGCGACCACTGCTGCTTCACGCTTAGCCACTGCCCTATCAATTGTTTGGCGATGCCTAAAATTCCACGTTTTGCTCAAGTAGTCATTAGCAACCGCCTCAGCAGCAAACAGCATATCGCCAATAGTCTCCATGGCAAAGTCATCGTCGGCAACGCAAGACTCCTGATCAATGCGACGATGACTGATTTCATCGTAGCTGTTTCGCTCAAAAGCAAAGAGCTCTTCTAACCTTTCCCTTGGCACCTTTTCCTTCTTCATGACTTCTTCAGGGGGGAAGGACGACGACCTGGCTTCCATCGTTTTCTGTAATGCAGCTTCAAACCTGTCCGATTTCGGAACATCAGGGGCATGCTCTTTCACACACATCCCTAACGGAATATACACATCTCCTTCACCAAGTTCATAATCCGTTAATTTCATACCAGATGCGCTTGGTTTTACAACTCCATCCGCAGGGAGTTTCTCAAGGATATTAACCGTCCCATTTTGACACTGGTCAGTCAAGTGCGGTGTGTAATCGAAGGCGGTCGTACAATCTGACACTCTACCCCTACGATGGAAAAAACACAGAAAATAGTTAAAGAGCCGAAAGATGGAGAAAAGGAGAAAGAAATGCGTCCATCTGCCACTAAAATCCAATTTACTTTCAAAACTGGACCATGGGCGCTTTACTTTCATGAATATCTGATCGATAAACTTAAACATGCTACTGGCAGAATGAGAAACTTCTCATTTTCAACAACAGTGAATACGGACATCATCACTCTGGAATTCAATAAATCATTCCAAAATGTCTCTTCTGCGTTGAAGTTCCTGTACAAGAAATGTGGTGTTGAACATAAATTCATTGAGGATACCTGCGATGAATATGAAATGATTATTTCATCTAAAGATGACATCAACAATAAAGGTAACAAGAAGCTGTACCTCGATCCTCTGATTATCCCGAATGATTCAAATCTGCATTCGTTGGATTTGAAACCCATGCTTGTTGTGGCGCTCAACCCTCCAGACGACGTGAGCGACGGGAAATCGAGTTTGAAAAGCTCATCCTCAGTGTCCAAAGCGCCGGCGCCGTCATCCTCAGCGCCTGACAAGGTCACGCTGGAATCTGCCCCTTCCACTGCATTTTCATCTGCATTCCCCCAGAAACTGTCATTTCCGCTTGTGCTACATGGATCGCTCTGCCCTTGCAAATCATCGCTGCAGGTACTCAAGAAATCGTCGTTCTCCCCTGAAGAAGCCTCCGGTTGTATTAAAGCATACAAGCTGTCAACCAATCTATCCATCAGTTCGGCCGACGACTTTCCTCTCGGCTGGGGGCCTTGTCCGGCACTGTCCAAAGAAATCTCTTGCGACGTCGACTTTCAACTTTCGCCGGAAACTGCATAACGGACGAATCAACATTCGACTCCATCAAAAGTGTCGGGTTTACACCAGTCGTCAGAAGAACATCGCCTTCTTGGATATCCAAGTCATTGTCATCTGCAATGCATCCTGGAGACGGAGGAAGCAACAAGGACCAAGACGGAGTGTTCATTGAAGGACACGCACCGGCTGCAGGAGACGGTAACGGCGGAGTAGGCGGAGGTTGCCATGACAAACCATCCCCGTTAGATGTGTACAATTCTGAAATGAAAAACGGATTGCTATCAGACGATGGACGACGATCTGGCCTAAATCCTTATTTCCCGCATTTGCCTCGAGCAATTAAAGAGCTTGAAGTAAAGGCACTTCGCGAATCGTTCCCTGCACTGACGGCGTTTCGCGATAAGCTCAAGCTCGGTGAAAATGATCGCATAGAAGAAATTTATGCCTCACTGTTAAAGAAATACAATCATGTGTTCACCAATATCCACCCTTGCAATTATGGAAGGTTGCTGGAAAATTTGTACAAAAAGCATGCTGAAGACATGAGGGGGACAGCCAGAGTTCACATGGTAGGAGGAGGAGGAGGCCACGCCGATTTTTTATGGGCCGACGTTAACGATGCACTAAACTTCTTCAACACCCCACTAGATGAAAGACCGTTAAAATGCCCACTCATTTTAGCGTATCCAATACAGGAGATGCGTCGTTCTGTAGAAACAGCCGCTAATGGATCAATGGTAGTTAGAGAAATTTATGCGTTATGCAACGGAGATACTAAAACGACCATTTCGCACCTTGCTCCCACTAAACAGCCATCAAGGAAAAGGAAAAAGCCCTCCATTCCAGACGATTCAAAACCTACGCCCCCTCCACTCCCTAGCATGGTGGCGATCCCTGCCCCTCCGCCTCCCCCATCATATCCGCCCACATCATGAGAACTAATAGTTCACGAGACCAACTTGCAGGCAAACGAGACCCAAGATATGGAGACAATTGATGATGAAGAGTACATCTCTCATGTTCAAAAAACTAAAAAAATCAAGTTAGATCCCCCAGATAGCGATGATGAAATTTATACAGATGATGATTAATCATATATATCGTCATCATTTCATTATATTGTTCACTTAAAAGCGTTTTTTAAAGTCATTCGTTTCAACATCTATATATATCGTTGTATGCTTCATTGAACGTCTTCCTCTCCTTGATCCAATGTCCATACCGACGGTCCTCCATGTTAGCAAAAAACAAAATTGCCTTCTCCGTATTTAAAAGATCCTTTGACACCAACTGGCAGCTAGGATGATTAGGCATTGATGTCGCCGACGCTCCATACGAATCTAACATTTTCCTCAGCTCTGCTTTCAAATGTTTTATTAATTCTTGCAAAAATGTTCCTTTGCAAAAAGCTGCAAATGTTACCATGTCGGCATCTGTAACGCGTATTTGACTATCAGCCATTCTCTTCAATTTCTCTTCCTTCAAACTTATGTGTTGCTTCACAAGATCTTTGGAATACTCTTCATCTAATGACATCCAGTAGTGTCGAATGATGTCCTTTTCGTTAACCAATACACCATAATATCCCATCTTTATTGCCATCGGAAAATAATGCATGTACGCATTATTAACACTTACAACTTCCCTCATTGACGACGTCATCGCTTCAATATGCTTGACTTTAAGTTCTGCATGCCCTGCATCGTAAACCCTGTCATATTTTCGAAGAGCGCTAAATCTATTAGCATCATTAATACTGCTCCCACATCTATAATCGGAATCGATTAAATAATCCAATTTACCAATTTTAAGGCCTTTCACATCGCAATCACACTCTTCGTAATCAACTCCTCTCTTAACACCCTGAGCATCTATGAAATTACCAGCACCATCAGACCCATACACAAAAGGCGCATCACTCACATGCACGTCACTCTCCATTTGAGACAGGCTTCTCTTCTTCTTCTTTCTCCTCTTATTGCAACGATCAATTGAATCTTCGTGTGAATGATGTATCCATTGAGGTCGTGCTAAAGGATGTGTATACGTCGATTGCGCTCCTTCTCCTATGTGCAATGCTGGCGTCGCCACAGGCCACACTGCCCGATTCACACAAGCGATTTCTATTTCAGGACACCTCAAACCAAAACAAGGATCATGTCCATATCGACTATTAAACCTCCTATAATCATCAAAATTACCATGATTACTGAAAGGCCGACGTTGATTGTCAATTTTGGCTATTTCATTCGCCATTTGCCATCCAGGAGACTGAAAATCTCTACCTCTGTTAGGAGCATGGGATACGAGCGTCCACGCAAATTGATTCTCATTCCTGTGCACCAGCCTAATGCCATGTCTGTCCGGCTTGACAAGCAAATCGTAACTCACTCCATTTACTCCCCTCCTTGCCTTCTCCGTATTTAAAAGGTCCTTTGACACCAACTGGCAGCTAGGATGATTAGGCATTGATGTCGCCGACGCTCCATACGAATCTAACATTTTCCTCAGCTCTGCTTTCAAATGTTTTATTAATTCTTGCAAAAATGTTCCTTTGCAAAAAGCTGCAAATGTTACCATGTCGGCATCTGTAACGCGTATTTGACTATCATCCATCCTCTTCAATTTCTCTTCCTTCAAACTTATGTGTTGCTTCACAAGACCTTTGGAATACTCTTCATCTAATGACATCCAGTAGTGTCGAATGATGTCCTTTTCGTTAACCAATACACCATAATATCCCATCTTTATTGCCATCGGAAAATAATGCATGTACGCATTATTAACACTTACAACTTCCCTCATTGACGACGTCATCGCTTCAATATGCTTGACTTTAAGTTCTGCATGCCCTGCATCGTAAACCCTGTCATATTTTCGAAGAGCGCTAAATCTATTAGCATCATTAATACTGCTCCCACATCTATAATCGGAATCGATTAAATAATCCAATTTACCAATTTTAAATCCTTATTTCCCGCATTTGCCTCGAGCAATTAAAGAGCTTGAAGTAAAGGCACTTCGCGAATCGTTCCCTGCACTGACGGCGTTTCGCGATAAGCTCAAGCTCGGTGAAAATGATCGCATAGAAGAACTTTATGCCTCACTGTTAAAGAAATACAATCATGTGTTCACCAATATCCACCCTTGCAATTATGGAAGGTTGCTGGAAAATTTGTACAAAAAGCATGCTGAAGACATGAGGGGGACAGCCAGAGTTCACATGGTAGGAGGAGGAGGAGGCCACGCCGATTTTTTATGGGCCGACGTTAACGATGCACTAAACTTCTTCAACACCCCACTAGATGAAAGACCGTTAAAATGCCCACTCATTTTAGCGTATCCAATACAGGAGATGCGTCGTTCTGTAGAAACAGCCGCTAATGGATCAATGGTAGTTAGAGAAATTTATGCGTTATGCAACAGAGATACTAAAACGACCATTTCGCACCTTGCTCCCACTAAACAGCCATCAAGGAAAAGGAAAAAGCCCTCCATTCCAGACGATTCAAAACCTACGCCCCCTCCACTCCCTAGCATGGTGGCGATCCCTGCCCCTCCGCCTCCCCCATCATATCCGCCCACATCACGAGAACTAATAGTTCACGAGACCAACTTGCAGGCAAACGAGACCCAAGATATGGAGACAATTGATGATGAAGAGTACATTTCTCATGTTCAAAAAACTAAAAAAATCAAGTTAGATCCCCCAGATAGCGATGATGAAATTTATACAGATGATGATTAATCATATATATCGTCATAATTTCATTATATTGTTCACTTAAAAGCGTTTTTTAAAGTCATTCGTTTCAACATCTATATATATCGTTGTATGCTTCATTGAACGTCTTCCTCTCCTTGATCCAATGTCCATACCGACGGTCCTCCATGTTAGCAAAAAACAAAATTGCCTTCTCCGTATTTAAAAGATCCTTTGACACCAACTGGCAGCTAGGATGATTAGGCATTGATGTCGCCGACGCTCCATACGAATCTAACATTTTCCTCAGCTCTGCTTTCAAATGTTTTATTAATTCTTGCAAAAATGTTCCTTTGCAAAAAGCTGCAAATGTTACCATGTCGGCATCTGTAACGCGTATTTGACTATCAGCCATTCTCTTCAATTTCTCTTCCTTCAAACTTATGTGTTGCTTCACAAGACCTTTGGAATACTCTTCATCTAATGACATCCAGTAGTGTCGAATGATGTCCTTTTCGTTAACCAATACACCATAATATCCCATCTTTATTGCCATCGGAAAATAATGCATGTACGCATTATTAACACTTACAACTTCCCTCATTGACGACGTCATCGCTTCAATATGCTTGACTTTAAGTTCTGCATGCCCTGCATCGTAAACCCTGTCATATTTTCGAAGAGCGCTAAATCTATTAGCATCATTAATACTGCTCCCACATCTATAATCGGAATCGATTAAATAATCCAATTTACCAATTTTAAGGCCTTTCACATCGCAATCACACTCTTCGTAATCAACTCCTCTCTTAACACCCTGAGCATCTATGAAATTACCAGCACCATCAGACCCATACACAAAAGGCGCATCACTCACATGCACGTCACTCTCCATTTGAGACAGGCTTCTCTTCTTCTTCTTTCTCCTCTTATTGCAACGATCAATTGAATCTTCGTGTGAATGATGTATCCATCGAGGTCGTGCTAAAGGATGTGTATACGTCGATTGCGCTCCTTCTCCTATGTGCAATGCTGGCGTCGCCACAGGCCACACTGCCCGATTCACAAAAGTGATTTCTATTTCAGGACACCTCAAACCAAAACAAGGATCATGTCCATATCAACTATTAAACCTCCTATAATCATCAAAATTACCATGATTACTGAAAGGCCGACGTTGATTGTCAATTTTGGCTATTTCATTCGCCATTTGCCATCCAGGAGACTGAAAATCTCTACCTCTGTTAGGAGCATGGGATACGAGCGTCCACGCAAATTGATTCTCATTCCTGTGCACCAGCCTAATGCCAAGTCTGTCCGGCTTGACAAGCAAATCGTAACTCACTCCATTTACTCCCCTCCTTGCCTTCTCCGTATTTAAAAGATCCTTTGACACCAACTGGCAGCTAGGATGATTAGGCATTGATGTCGCCGACGCTCCATACGAATCTAGCATTTTCCTCAGCTCTGCTTTCAAATGTTTTATTAATTCTTGCAAAAATGTTCCTTTGCAAAAAGCTGCAAATGTTACCATGTCGGCATCTGTAACGCGTATTTGACTATCATCCATCCTCTTCAATTTCTCTTCCTTCAAACTTATGTGTTGCTTCACAAGACCTTTGGAATACTCTTCATCTAATGACATCCAGTAGTGTCGAATGATGTCCTTTTCGTTAACCAATACACCATAATATCCCATCTTTATTGCCATCGGAAAATAATGCATGTACGCATTATTAACACTTACAACTTCCCTCATTGACGACGTCATCGCTTCAATATGCTTGACTTTAAGTTCTGCATGCCCTGCATCGTAAACCCTGTCATATTTTCGAAGAGCGCTAAATCTATTAGCATCATTAATACTGCTCCCACATCTATAATCGGAATCGATTAAATAATCCAATTTACCAATTTTAAATCCTTTCACATCGCAATCACACTCTTCGTAATCAACTCCTCTCTTAACACCCTGAGCATCTATGAAATTACCAGCACCATCAGACCCATACACAAAAGGCGCATCACTCACATGCACGTCACTCTCCATTTGAGACAGGCTTCTCTTCTTCTTCTTTCTCCTCTTATTGCAACGATCAATTGAATCTTCGTGTGAATGATGTATCCATTGAGGTCGTGCTAAAGGATGTGTATACGTCGATTGCGCTCCTTCTCCTATGTGCAATGCTGGCGTCGCCACAGGCCACACTGCCCGATTCACACAAGCGATTTCTATTTCAGGACACCTCAAACCAAAACAAGGATCATGTCCATATCGACTATTAAACCTCCTATAATCATCAAAATTACCATGATTACTGAAAGGCCGACGTTGATTGTCAATTTTGGCTATTTCATTCGCCATTTGCCATCCAGGAGACTGAAAATCTCTACCTCTGTTAGGAGCATGGGATACGAGCGTCCACGCAAATTGATTCTCATTCCTGTGCACCAGCCTAATGCCAAGTCTGTCCGGCTTGACAAGCAAATCGTAACTCACTCCATTTACTCCCCTCCTTGCCTTCTCCGTATTTAAAAGATCCTTTGACACCAACTGGCAGCTAGGATGATTAGGCATTGATGTCGCCGACGCTCCATACGAATCTAACATTTTCCTCAGCTCTGCTTTCAAATGTTTTATTAATTCTTGCAAAAATGTTCCTTTGCAAAAAGCTGCAAATGTTACCATGTCGGCATCTGTAACGCATATTTGACTATCAGCCATCCTCTTCAATTTCTCTTCCTTCAAACTTATGTGTTGCTTCACAAGACCTTTGGAATACTCTTCATCTAATGACATCCAGTAGTGTCGAATGATGTCCTTTTCGTTAACCAATACACCATAATATCCCATCTTTATTGCCATCGGAAAATAATGCATGTACGCATTATTAACACTTACAACTTCCCTCATTGACGACGTCATCGCTTCAATATGCTTGACTTTAAGTTCTGCATGCCCTGCATCGTAAACCCTGTCATATTTTCGAAGAGCGCTAAATCTGTTAGCATCATTAATACTGCTCCCACATCTATAATCGGAATCGATTAAATAATCCAATTTACCAATTTTAAATCCTTTCACATCGCAATCACACTCTTCGTAATCAACTCCTCTCTTAACACCCTGAGCATCTATGAAATTACCAGCACCATCAGACCCATACACAAAAGGCGCATCACTCACATGCACGTCACTCTCCATTTGAGACAGGCTTCTCTTCTTCTTCTTTCTCCTCTTATTGCAACGATCAATTGAATCTTCGTGTGAATGATGTATCCATTGAGGTCGTGCTAAAGGATGTGTATACGTCGATTGCGCTCCTTCTCCTATGTGCAATGCTGGCGTCGCCACAGGCCACACTGCCCGATTCACACAAGCGATTTCTATTTCAGGACACCTCAAACCAAAACAAGGATCATGTCCATATCGACTATTAAACCTCCTATAATCATCAAAATTACCATGATTACTGAAAGGCCGACGTTGATTGTCAATTTTGGCTATTTCATTCGCCATTTGCCATCCAGGAGACTGAAAATCTCTACCTCTGTTAGGAGCATGGGATACGAGCGTCCACGCAAATTGATTCTCATTCCTGTGCACCAGCCTAATGCCAAGTCTGTCCGGCTTGACAAGCAAATCGTAACTCACTCCATTTACTCCCCTCCTTGCCTTCTCCGTATTTAAAAGATCCTTTGACACCAACTGGCAGCTAGGATGATTAGGCATTGATGTCGCCGACGCTCCATACGAATCTAACATTTTCCTCAGCTCTGCTTTCAAATGTTTTATTAATTCTTGCAAAAATGTTCCTTTGCAAAAAGCTGCAAATGTTACCATGTCGGCATCTGTAACGCGTATTTGACTATCAGCCATCCTCTTCAATTTCTCTTCCTTCAAACTTATGTGTTGCTTCACAAGACCTTTGGAATACTCTTCATCTAATGACATCCAGTAGTGTCGAATGATGTCCTTTTCGTTAACCAATACACCATAATATCCCATCTTTATTGCCATCGGAAAATAATGCATGTACGCATTATTAACACTTACAACTTCCCTCATTGACGACGTCATCGCTTCAATATGCTTGACTTTAAGTTCTGCATGCCCTGCATCGTAAACCCTGTCATATTTTCGAAGAGCGCTAAATCTATTAGCATCATTAATACTGCTCCCACATCTATAATCGGAATCGATTAAATAATCCAATTTACCAATTTTAAATCCTTATTTCCCGCATTTGCCTCGAGCAATTAAAGAGCTTGAAGTAAAGGCACTTCGCGAATCGTTCCCTGCACTGACGGCGTTTCGCGATAAGCTCAAGCTCGGTGAAAATGATCGCATAGAAGAAATTTATGCCTCACTGTTAAAGAAATACAATCATGTGTTCACCAATATCCACCCTTGCAATTATGGAAGGTTGCTGGAAAATTTGTACAAAAAGCATGCTGAAGACATGAGGGGGACAGCCAGAGTTCACATGGTAGGAGGAGGAGGAGGCCACGCCGATTTTTTATGGGCCGACGTTAACGATGCACTAAACTTCTTCAACACCCCACTAGATGAAAGACCGTTAAAATGCCCACTCATTTTAGCGTATCCAATACAGGAGATGCGTCGTTCTGTAGAAACAGCCGCTAATGGATCAATGGTAGTTAGAGAAATTTATGCGTTATGCAACGGAGATACTAAAACGACCATTTCGCACCTTGCTCCCACTAAACAGCCATCAAGGAAAAGGAAAAAGCCCTCCATTCCAGACGATTCAAAACCTACGCCCCCTCCACTCCCTAGCATGGTGGCGATCCCTGCCCCTCCGCCTCCCCCATCATATCCGCCCACATCATGAGAACTAATAGTTCACGAGACCAACTTGCAGGCAAACGAGACCCAAGATATGGAGACAATTGATGATGAAGAGTACATCTCTCATGTTCAAAAAACTAAAAAAATCAAGTTAGATCCCCCAGATAGCGATGATGAAATTTATACAGATGATGATTAATCATATATATCGTCATCATTTCATTATATTGTTCACTTAAAAGCGTTTTTTAAAGTCATTCGTTTCAACATCTATATATATCGTTGTATGCTTCATTGAACGTCTTCCTCTCCTTGATCCAATGTCCATACCGACGGTCCTCCATGTTAGCAAAAAACAAAATTGCCTTCTCCGTATTTAAAAGATCCTTTGACACCAACTGGCAGCTAGGATGATTAGGCATTGATGTCGCCGACGCTCCATACGAATCTAACATTTTCCTCAGCTCTGCTTTCAAATGTTTTATTAATTCTTGCAAAAATGTTCCTTTGCAAAAAGCTGCAAATGTTACCATGTCGGCATCTGTAACGCGTATTTGACTATCAGCCATCCTCTTCAATTTCTCTTCCTTCAAACTTATGTGTTGCTTCACAAGACCTTTGGAATACTCTTCATCTAATGACATCCAGTAGTGTCGAATGATGTCCTTTTCGTTAACCAATACACCATAATATCCCATCTTTATTGCCATCGGAAAATAATGCATGTACGCATTATTAACACTTACAACTTCCCTCATTGACGACGTCATCGCTTCAATATGCTTGACTTTAAGTTCTGCATGCCCTGCATCGTAAACCCTGTCATATTTTCGAAGAGCGCTAAATCTATTAGCATCATTAATACTGCTCCCGCATCTATAATCGGAATCGATTAAATAATCCAATTTACCAATTTTAAATCCTTATTTCCCGCATTTGCCTCGAGCAATTAAAGAGCTTGAAGTAAAGGCACTTCGCGAATCGTTCCCTGCACTGACGGCGTTTCGCGATAAGCTCAAGCTCGGTGAAAATGATCGCATAGAAGAAATTTATGCCTCACTGTTAAAGAAATACAATCATGTGTTCACCAATATCCACCCTTGCAATTATGGAAGGTTGCTGGAAAATTTGTACAAAAAGCATGCTGAAGACATGAGGGGGACAGCCAGAGTTCACATGGTAGGAGGAGGAGGAGGCCACGCCGATTTTTTATGGGCCGACGTTAACGATGCACTAAACTTCTTCAACACCCCACTAGATGAAAGACCGTTAAAATGCCCACTCATTTTAGCGTATCCAATACAGGAGATGCGTCGTTCTGTAGAAACAGCCGCTAATGGATCAATGGTAGTTAGAGAAATTTATGCGTTATGCAACGGAGATACTAAAACGACCATTTCGCACCTTGCTCCCACTAAACAGCCATCAAGGAAAAGGAAAAAGCCCTCCATTCCAGACGATTCAAAACCTACGCCCCCTCCACTCCCTAGCATGGTGGCGATCCCTGCCCCTCCGCCTCCCCCATCATATCCGCCCACATCATGAGAACTAATAGTTCACGAGACCAACTTGCAGGCAAACGAGACCCAAGATATGGAGACAATTGATGATGAAGAGTACATCTCTCATGTTCAAAAAACTAAAAAAATCAAGTTAGATCCCCCAGATAGCGATGATGAAATTTATACAGATGATGATTAATCATATATATCGTCATCATTTCATTATATTGTTCACTTAAAAGCGTTTTTTAAAGTCATTCGTTTCAACATCTATATATATCGTTGTATGCTTCATTGAACGTCTTCCTCTCCTTGATCCAATGTCCATACCGACGGTCCTCCATGTTAGCAAAAAACAAAATTGCCTTCTCCGTATTTAAAAGATCCTTTGACACCAACTGGCAGCTAGGATGATTAGGCATTGATGTCGCCGACGCTCCATACGAATCTAACATTTTCCTCAGCTCTGCTTTCAAATGTTTTATTAATTCTTGCAAAAATGTTCCTTTGCAAAAAGCTGCAAATGTTACCATGTCGGCATCTGTAACGCGTATTTGACTATCAGCCATCCTCTTCAATTTCTCTTCCTTCAAACTTATGTGTTGCTTCACAAGACCTTTGGAATACTCTTCATCTAATGACATCCAGTAGTGTCGAATGATGTCCTTTTCGTTAACCAATACACCATAATATCCCATCTTTATTGCCATCATAAAATAATGCATGTACGCATTATTAACACTTACAACTTCCCTCATTGACGACGTCATCGCTTCAATATGCTTGACTTTAAGTTCTGCATGCCCTGCATCGTAAACCCTGTCATATTTTTGAAGAGCGCTAAATCTATTAGCATCATTAATACTGCTCCCACATCTATAATCGGAATCGATTAAATAATCCAATTTACCAATTTTAAGGCCTTTCACATCGCAATCACACTCTTCGTAATCAACTCCTCTCTTAACACCCTGAGCATCTATGAAATTACCAGCACCATCAGACCCATACACAAAAGGCGCATCACTCACATGCACGTCACTCTCCATTTGAGACAGGCTTCTCTTCTTCTTCTTTCTCCTCTTATTGCAACGATCAATTGAATCTTCGTGTGAATGATGTATCCATTGAGGTCGTGCTAAAGGATGTGTATACGTCGATTGCGCTCCTTCTCCTATGTGCAATGCTGGCGTCGCCACAGGCCACACTGCCCGATTCACACAAGCGATTTCTATTTCAGGACACCTCAAACCAAAACAAGGATCATGTCCATATCGACTATTAAACCTCCTATAATCATCAAAATTACCATGATTACTGAAAGGCCGACGTTGATTGTCAATTTTGGCTATTTCATTCGCCATTTGCCATCCAGGAGACTGAAAATCTCTACCTCTGTTAGGAGCATGGGATACGAGCGTCCACGCAAATTGATTCTCATTCCTGTGCACCAGCCTAATGCCAAGTCTGTCCGGCTTGACAAGCAAATCGTAACTCACTCCATTTACTCCCCTCCTTGCCTTCTCCGTATTTAAAAGATCCTTTGACACCAACTGGCAGCTAGGATGATTAGGCATTGATGTCGCCGACGCTCCATACGAATCTAGCATTTTCCTCAGCTCTGCTTTCAAATGTTTTATTAATTCTTGCAAAAATGTTCCTTTGCAAAAAGCTGCAAATGTTACCATGTCGGCATCTGTAACGCGTATTTGACTATCATCCATCCTCTTCAATTTCTCTTCCTTCAAACTTATGTGTTGCTTCACAAGACCTTTGGAATACTCTTCATCTAATGACATCCAGTAGTGTCGAATGATGTCCTTTTCGTTAACCAATACACCATAATATCCCATCTTTATTGCCATCGGAAAATAATGCATGTACGCATTATTAACACTTACAACTTCCCTCATTGACGACGTCATCGCTTCAATATGCTTGACTTTAAGTTCTGCATGCCCTGCATCGTAAACCCTGTCATATTTTCGAAGAGCGCTAAATCTATTAGCATCATTAATACTGCTCCCACATCTATAATCGGAATCGATTAAATAATCCAATTTACCAATTTTAAATCCTTATTTCCCGCATTTGCCTCGAGCAATTAAAGAGCTTGAAGTAAAGGCACTTCGCGAATCGTTCCCTGCACTGACGGCGTTTCGCGATAAGCTCAAGCTCGGTGAAAATGATCGCATAGAAGAAATTTATGCCTCACTGTTAAAGAAATACAATCATGTGTTCACCAATATCCACCCTTGCAATTATGGAAGGTTGCTGGAAAATTTGTACAAAAAGCATGCTGAAGACATGAGGGGGACAGCCAGAGTTCACATGGTAGGAGGAGGAGGAGGCCACGCCGATTTTTTATGGGCCGACGTTAACGATGCACTAAACTTCTTCAACACCCCACTAGATGAAAGACCGTTAAAATGCCCACTCATTTTAGCGTATCCAATACAGGAGATGCGTCGTTCTGTAGAAACAGCCGCTAATGGATCAATGGTAGTTAGAGAAATTTATGCGTTATGCAACGGAGATACTAAAACGACCATTTCGCACCTTGCTCCCACTAAACAGCCATCAAGGAAAAGGAAAAAGCCCTCCATTCCAGACGATTCAAAACCTACGCCCCCTCCACTCCCTAGCATGGTGGCGATCCCTGCCCCTCCGCCTCCCCCATCATATCCGCCCACATCATGAGAACTAATAGTTCACGAGACCAACTTGCAGGCAAACGAGACCCAAGATATGGAGACAATTGATGATGAAGAGTACATCTCTCATGTTCAAAAAACTAAAAAAATCAAGTTAGATCCCCCAGATAGCGATGATGAAATTTATACAGATGATGATTAATCATATATATCGTCATCATTTCATTATATTGTTCACTTAAAAGCGTTTTTTAAAGTCATTCGTTTCAACATCTATATATATCGTTGTATGCTTCATTGAACGTCTTCCTCTCCTTGATCCAATGTCCATACCGACGGTCCTCCATGTTAGCAAAAAACAAAATTGCCTTCTCCGTATTTAAAAGATCCTTTGACACCAACTGGCAGCTAGGATGATTAGGCATTGATGTCGCCGACGCTCCATACGAATCTAACATTTTCCTCAGCTCTGCTTTCAAATGTTTTATTAATTCTTGCAAAAATGTTCCTTTGCAAAAAGCTGCAAATGTTACCATGTCGGCATCTGTAACGCGTATTTGACTATCAGCCATTCTCTTCAATTTCTCTTCCTTCAAACTTATGTGTTGCTTCACAAGATCTTTGGAATACTCTTCATCTAATGACATCCAGTAGTGTCGAATGATGTCCTTTTCGTTAACCAATACACCATAATATCCCATCTTTATTGCCATCGGAAAATAATGCATGTACGCATTATTAACACTTACAACTTCCCTCATTGACGACGTCATCGCTTCAATATGCTTGACTTTAAGTTCTGCATGCCCTGCATCGTAAACCCTGTCATATTTTCGAAGAGCGCTAAATCTATTAGCATCATTAATACTGCTCCCACATCTATAATCGGAATCGATTAAATAATCCAATTTACCAATTTTAAGGCCTTTCACATCGCAATCACACTCTTCGTAATCAACTCCTCTCTTAACACCCTGAGCATCTATGAAATTACCAGCACCATCAGACCCATACACAAAAGGCGCATCACTCACATGCAGGTCACTCTCCATTTGAGACAGGCTTCTCTTCTTCTTCTTTCTCCTCTTATTGCAACGATCAATTGAATCTTCGTGTGAATGATGTATCCATTGAGGTCATGCTAAAGGATGTGTATACGTCGATTGCGCTCCTTCTCCTATGTGCAATGCTGGCGTCGCCACAGGCCACACTGCCCGATTCACACAAGCGATTTCTATTTCAGGACACCTCAAACCAAAACAAGGATCATGTCCATATCGACTATTAAACCTCCTATAATCATCAAAATTACCATGATTACTGAAAGGCCGACGTTGATTGTCAATTTTGGCTATTTCATTCGCCATTTGCCATCCAGGAGACTGAAAATCTCTACCTCTGTTAGGAGCATGGGATACGAGCGTCCACGCAAATTGATTCTCATTCCTGTGCACCAGCCTAATGCCATGTCTGTCCGGCTTGACAAGCAAATCGTAACTCACTCCATTTACTCCCCTCCTTGCCTTCTCCGTATTTAAAAGGTCCTTTGACACCAACTGGCAGCTAGGATGATTAGGCATTGATGTCGCCGACGCTCCATACGAATCTAACATTTTCCTCAGCTCTGCTTTCAAATGTTTTATTAATTCTTGCAAAAATGTTCCTTTGCAAAAAGCTGCAAATGTTACCATGTCGGCATCTGTAACGCGTATTTGACTATCATCCATCCTCTTCAATTTCTCTTCCTTCAAACTTATGTGTTGCTTCACAAGACCTTTGGAATACTCTTCATCTAATGACATCCAGTAGTGTCGAATGATGTCCTTTTCGTTAACCAATACACCATAATATCCCACCTTTATTGCCATCGGAAAATAATGCATGTACGCATTATTAACACTTACAACTTCCCTCATTGACGACGTCATCGCTTCAATATGCTTGACTTTAAGTTCTGCATGCCCTGCATCGTAAACCCTGTCATATTTTCGAAGAGCGCTAAATCTATTAGCATCATTAATACTGCTCCCACATCTATAATCGGAATCGATTAAATAATCCAATTTACCAATTTTAAATCCTTATTTCCCGCATTTGCCTCGAGCAATTAAAGAGCTTGAAGTAAAGGCACTTCGCGAATCGTTCCCTGCACTGACGGCGTTTCGCGATAAGCTCAAGCTCGGTGAAAATGATCGCATAGAAGAAATTTATGCCTCACTGTTAAAGAAATACAATCATGTGTTCACCAATATCCACCCTTGCAATTATGGAAGGTTGCTGGAAAATTTGTACAAAAAGCATGCTGAAGACATGAGGGGGACAGCCAGAGTTCACATGGTAGGAGGAGGAGGAGGCCACGCCGATTTTTTATGGGCCGACGTTAACGATGCACTAAACTTCTTCAACACCCCACTAGATGAAAGACCGTTAAAATGCCCACTCATTTTAGCGTATCCAATACAGGAGATGCGTCGTTCTGTAGAAACAGCCGCTAATGGATCAATGGTAGTTAGAGAAATTTATGCGTTATGCAACGGAGATACTAAAACGACCATTTCGCACCTTGCTCCCACTAAACAGCCATCAAGGAAAAGGAAAAAGCCCTCCATTCCAGACGATTCAAAACCTACGCCCCCTCCACTCCCTAGCATGGTGGCGATCCCTGCCCCTCCGCCTCCCCCATCATATCCGCCCACATCACGAGAACTAATAGTTCACGAGACCAACTTGCAGGCAAACGAGACCCAAGATATGGAGACAATTGATGATGAAGAGTACATTTCTCATGTTCAAAAAACTAAAAAAATCAAGTTAGATCCCCCAGATAGCGATGATGAAATTTATACAGATGATGATTAATCATATATATCGTCATCATTTCATTATATTGTTCACTTAAAAGCGTTTTTTAAAGTCATTCGTTTCAACATCTATATATATCGTTGTATGCTTCATTGAACGTCTTCCTCTCCTTGATCCAATGTCCATACCGACGGTCCTCCATGTTAGCAAAAAACAAAATTGCCTTCTCCGTATTTAAAAGATCCTTTGACACCAACTGGCAGCTAGGATGATTAGGCATTGATGTCGCCGACGCTCCATACGAATCTAACATTTTCCTCAGCTCTGCTTTCAAATGTTTTATTAATTCTTGCAAAAATGTTCCTTTGCAAAAAGCTGCAAATGTTACCATGTCGGCATCTGTAACGCGTATTTGACTATCAGCCATCCTCTTCAATTTCTCTTCCTTCAAACTTGTGTGTTGCTTCACAAGACCTTTGGAATACTCTTCATCTAATGACATCCAGTAGTGTCGAATGATGTCCTTTTCGTTAACCAATACACCATAATATCCCATCTTTATTGCCATCGGAAAATAATGCATGTACGCATTATTAACACTTACAACTTCCCTCATTGACGACGTCATCGCTTCAATATGCTTGACTTTAAGTTCTGCATGCCCTGCATCGTAAACCCTGTCATATTTTCGAAGAGCGCTAAATCTATTAGCATCATTAATACTGCTCCCACATCTATAATCGGAATCGATTAAATAATCCAATTTACCAATTTTAAGGCCTTTCACATCGCAATCACACTCTTCGTAATCAACTCCTCTCTTAACACCCTGAGCATCTATGAAATTACCAGCACCATCAGACCCATACACAAAAGGCGCATCACTCACATGCACGTCACTCTCCATTTGAGACAGGCTTCTCTTCTTCTTCTTTCTCCTCTTATTGCAACGATCAATTGAATCTTCGTGTGAATGATGTATCCATCGAGGTCGTGCTAAAGGATGTGTATACGTCGATTGCGCTCCTTCTCCTATGTGCAATGCTGGCGTCGCCACAGGCCACACTGCCCGATTCACACAAGCGATTTCTATTTCAGGACACCTCAAACCAAAACAAGGATCATGTCCATATCAACTATTAAACCTCCTATAATCATCAAAATTACCATGATTACTGAAAGGCCGACGTTGATTGTCAATTTTGGCTATTTCATTCGCCATTTGCCATCCAGGAGACTGAAAATCTCTACCTCTGTTAGGAGCATGGGATACGAGCGTCCACGCAAATTGATTCTCATTCCTGTGCACCAGCCTAATGCCAAGTCTGTCCGGCTTGACAAGCAAATCGTAACTCACTCCATTTACTCCCCTCCTTGCCTTCTCCGTATTTAAAAGATCCTTTGACACCAACTGGCAGCTAGGATGATTAGGCATTGATGTCGCCGACGCTCCATACGAATCTAGCATTTTCCTCAGCTCTGCTTTCAAATGTTTTATTAATTCTTGCAAAAATGTTCCTTTGCAAAAAGCTGCAAATGTTACCATGTCGGCATCTGTAACGCGTATTTGACTATCATCCATCCTCTTCAATTTCTCTTCCTTCAAACTTATGTGTTGCTTCACAAGACCTTTGGAATACTCTTCATCTAATGACATCCAGTAGTGTCGAATGATGTCCTTTTCGTTAACCAATACACCATAATATCCCATCTTTATTGCCATCGGAAAATAATGCATGTACGCATTATTAACACTTACAACTTCCCTCATTGACGACGTCATCGCTTCAATATGCTTGACTTTAAGTTCTGCATGCCCTGCATCGTAAACCCTGTCATATTTTCGAAGAGCGCTAAATCTATTAGCATCATTAATACTGCTCCCACATCTATAATCGGAATCGATTAAATAATCCAATTTACCAATTTTAAATCCTTTCACATCGCAATCACACTCTTCGTAATCAACTCCTCTCTTAACACCCTGAGCATCTATGAAATTACCAGCACCATCAGACCCATACACAAAAGGCGCATCACTCACATGCACGTCACTCTCCATTTGAGACAGGCTTCTCTTCTTCTTCTTTCTCCTCTTATTGCAACGATCAATTGAATCTTCGTGTGAATGATGTATCCATTGAGGTCGTGCTAAAGGATGTGTATACGTCGATTGCGCTCCTTCTCCTATGTGCAATGCTGGCGTCGCCACAGGCCACACTGCCCGATTCACACAAGCGATTTCTATTTCAGGACACCTCAAACCAAAACAAGGATCATGTCCATATCGACTATTAAACCTCCTATAATCATCAAAATTACCATGATTACTGAAAGGCCGACGTTGATTGTCAATTTTGGCTATTTCATTCGCCATTTGCCATCCAGGAGACTGAAAATCTCTACCTCTGTTAGGAGCATGGGATACGAGCGTCCACGCAAATTGATTCTCATTCCTGTGCACCAGCCTAATGCCAAGTCTGTCCGGCTTGACAAGCAAATCGTAACTCACTCCATTTACTCCCCTCCTTGCCTTCTCCGTATTTAAAAGATCCTTTGACACCAACTGGCAGCTAGGATGATTAGGCATTGATGTCGCCGACGCTCCATACGAATCTAACATTTTCCTCAGCTCTGCTTTCAAATGTTTTATTAATTCTTGCAAAAATGTTCCTTTGCAAAAAGCTGCAAATGTTACCATGTCGGCATCTGTAACGCATATTTGACTATCAGCCATCCTCTTCAATTTCTCTTCCTTCAAACTTATGTGTTGCTTCACAAGACCTTTGGAATACTCTTCATCTAATGACATCCAGTAGTGTCGAATGATGTCCTTTTCGTTAACCAATACACCATAATATCCCATCTTTATTGCCATCGGAAAATAATGCATGTACGCATTATTAACACTTACAACTTCCCTCATTGACGACGTCATCGCTTCAATATGCTTGACTTTAAGTTCTGCATGCCCTGCATCGTAAACCCTGTCATATTTTCGAAGAGCGCTAAATCTGTTAGCATCATTAATACTGCTCCCACATCTATAATCGGAATCGATTAAATAATCCAATTTACCAATTTTAAATCCTTTCACATCGCAATCACACTCTTCGTAATCAACTCCTCTCTTAACACCCTGAGCATCTATGAAATTACCAGCACCATCAGACCCATACACAAAAGGCGCATCACTCACATGCACGTCACTCTCCATTTGAGACAGGCTTCTCTTCTTCTTCTTTCTCCTCTTATTGCAACGATCAATTGAATCTTCGTGTGAATGATGTATCCATTGAGGTCGTGCTAAAGGATGTGTATACGTCGATTGCGCTCCTTCTCCTATGTGCAACGCTGGCGTCGCCACAGGCCACACTGCCCGATTCACACAAGCGATTTCTATTTCAGGACACCTCAAACCAAAACAAGGATCATGTCCATATCGACTATTAAACCTCCTATAATCATCAAAATTACCATGATTACTGAAAGGCCGACGTTGATTGTCAATTTTGGCTATTTCATTCGCCATTTGCCATCCAGGAGACTGAAAATCTCTACCTCTGTTAGGAGCATGGGATACGAGCGTCCACGCAAATTGATTCTCATTCCTGTGCACCAGCCTAATGCCAAGTCTGTCCGGCTTGACAAGCAAATCGTAACTCACTCCATTTACTCCCCTCCTTGCCTTCTCCGTATTTAAAAGATCCTTTGACACCAACTGGCAGCTAGGATGATTAGGCATTGATGTCGCCGACGCTCCATACGAATCTAACATTTTCCTCAGCTCTGCTTTCAACTGTTTTATTAATTCTTGCAAAAATGTTCCTTTGCAAAAAGCTGCAAATGTTACCATGTCGGCATCTGTAACGCGTATTTGACTATCAGCCATCCTCTTCAATTTCTCTTCCTTCAAACTTATGTGTTGCTTCACAAGACCTTTGGAATACTCTTCATCTAATGACATCCAGTAGTGTCGAATGATGTCCTTTTCGTTAACCAATACACCATAATATCCCATCTTTATTGCCATCGGAAAATAATGCATGTACGCATTATTAACACTTACAACTTCCCTCATTGACGACGTCATCGCTTCAATATGCTTGACTTTAAGTTCTGCATGCCCTGCATCGTAAACCCTGTCATATTTTCGAAGAGCGCTAAATCTATTAGCATCATTAATACTGCTCCCACATCTATAATCGGAATCGATTAAATAATCCAATTTACCAATTTTAAATCCTTATTTCCCGCATTTGCCTCGAGCAATTAAAGAGCTTGAAGTAAAGGCACTTCGCGAATCGTTCCCTGCACTGACGGCGTTTCGCGATAAGCTCAAGCTCGGTGAAAATGATCGCATAGAAGAAATTTATGCCTCACTGTTAAAGAAATACAATCATGTGTTCACCAATATCCACCCTTGCAATTATGGAAGGTTGCTGGAAAATTTGTACAAAAAGCATGCTGAAGACATGAGGGGGACAGCCAGAGTTCACATGGTAGGAGGAGGAGGAGGCCACGCCGATTTTTTATGGGCCGACGTTAACGATGCACTAAACTTCTTCAACACCCCACTAGATGAAAGACCGTTAAAATGCCCACTCATTTTAGCGTATCCAATACAGGAGATGCGTCGTTCTGTAGAAACAGCCGCTAATGGATCAATGGTAGTTAGAGAAATTTATGCGTTATGCAACGGAGATACTAAAACGACCATTTCGCACCTTGCTCCCACTAAACAGCCATCAAGGAAAAGGAAAAAGCCCTCCATTCCAGACGATTCAAAACCTACGCCCCCTCCACTCCCTAGCATGGTGGCGATCCCTGCCCCTCCGCCTCCCCCATCATATCCGCCCACATCATGAGAACTAATAGTTCACGAGACCAACTTGCAGGCAAACGAGACCCAAGATATGGAGACAATTGATGATGAAGAGTACATCTCTCATGTTCAAAAAACTAAAAAAATCAAGTTAGATCCCCCAGATAGCGATGATGAAATTTATACAGATGATGATTAATCATATATATCGTCATCATTTCATTATATTGTTCACTTAAAAGCGTTTTTTAAAGTCATTCGTTTCAACATCTATATATATCGTTGTATGCTTCATTGAACGTCTTCCTCTCCTTGATCCAATGTCCATACTGACGGTCCTCCATGTTAGCAAAAAACAAAATTGCCTTCTCCGTATTTAAAAGATCCTTTGACACCAACTGGCAGCTAGGATGATTAGGCATTGATGTCGCCGACGCTCCATACGAATCTAACATTTTCCTCAGCTCTGCTTTCAAATGTTTTATTAATTCTTGCAAAAATGTTCCTTTGCAAAAAGCTGCAAATGTTACCATGTCGGCATCTGTAACGCGTATTTGACTATCAGCCATCCTCTTCAATTTCTCTTCCTTCAAACTTATGTGTTGCTTCACAAGACCTTTGGAATACTCTTCATCTAATGACATCCAGTAGTGTCGAATGATGTCCTTTTCGTTAACCAATACACCATAATATCCCATCTTTATTGCCATCGGAAAATAATGCATGTACGCATTATTAACACTTACAACTTCCCTCATTGACGACGTCATCGCTTCAATATGCTTGACTTTAAGTTCTGCATGCCCTGCATCGTAAACCCTGTCATATTTTCGAAGAGCGCTAAATCTATTAGCATCATTAATACTGCTCCCACATCTATAATCGGAATCGATTAAATAATCCAATTTACCAATTTTAAATCCTTATTTCCCGCATTTGCCTCGAGCAATTAAAGAGCTTGAAGTAAAGGCACTTCGCGAATCGTTCCCTGCACTGACGGCGTTTCGCGATAAGCTCAAGCTCGGTGAAAATGATCGCATAGAAGAAATTTATGCCTCACTGTTAAAGAAATACAATCATGTGTTCACCAATATCCACCCTTGCAATTATGGAAGGTTGCTGGAAAATTTGTACAAAAAGCATGCTGAAGACATGAGGGGGACAGCCAGAGTTCACATGGTAGGAGGAGGAGGAGGCCACGCCGATTTTTGATGGGCCGACGTTAACGATGCACTAAACTTCTTCAACACCCCACTAGATGAAAGACCGTTAAAATGCCCACTCATTTTAGCGTATCCAATACAGGAGATGCGTCGTTCTGTAGAAACAGCCGCTAATGGATCAATGGTAGTTAGAGAAATTTATGCGTTATGCAACGGAGATACTAAAACGACCATTTCGCACCTTGCTCCCACTAAACAGCCATCAAGGAAAAGGAAAAAGCCCTCCATTCCAGACGATTCAAAACCTACGCCCCCTCCACTCCCTAGCATGGTGGCGATCCCTGCCCCTCCGCCTCCCCCATCATATCCGCCCACATCATGAGAACTAATAGTTCACGAGACCAACTTGCAGGCAAACGAGACCCAAGATATGGAGACAATTGATGATGAAGAGTACATCTCTCATGTTCAAAAAACTAAAAAAATCAAGTTAGATCCCCCAGATAGCGATGATGAAATTTATACAGATGATGATTAATCATATATATCGTCATCATTTCATTATATTGTTCACTTAAAAGCGTTTTTTAAAGTCATTCGTTTCAACATCTATATATATCGTTGTATGCTTCATTGAACGTCTTCCTCTCCTTGATCCAATGTCCATACCGACGGTCCTCCATGTTAGCAAAAAACAAAATTGCCTTCTCCGTATTTAAAAGATCCTTTGACACCAACTGGCAGCTAGGATGATTAGGCATTGATGTCGCCGACGCTCCATACGAATCTAACATTTTCCTCAGCTCTGCTTTCAAATGTTTTATTAATTCTTGCAAAAATGTTCCTTTGCAAAAAGCTGCAAATGTTACCATGTCGGCATCTGTAACGCGTATTTGACTATCAGCCATCCTCTTCAATTTCTCTTCCTTCAAACTTATGTGTTGCTTCACAAGACCTTTGGAATACTCTTCATCTAATGACATCCAGTAGTGTCGAATGATGTCCTTTTCGTTAACCAATACACCATAATATCCCATCTTTATTGCCATCGGAAAATAATGCATGTACGCATTATTAACACTTACAACTTCCCTCATTGACGACGTCATCGCTTCAATATGCTTGACTTTAAGTTCTGCATGCCCTGCATCGTAAACCCTGTCATATTTTCGAAGAGCGCTAAATCTATTAGCATCATTAATACTGCTCCCGCATCTATAATCGGAATCGATTAAATAATCCAATTTACCAATTTTAAATCCTTATTTCCCGCATTTGCCTCGAGCAATTAAAGAGCTTGAAGTAAAGGCACTTCGCGAATCGTTCCCTGCACTGACGGCGTTTCGCGATAAGCTCAAGCTCGGTGAAAATGATCGCATAGAAGAAATTTATGCCTCACTGTTAAAGAAATACAATCATGTGTTCACCAATATCCACCCTTGCAATTATGGAAGGTTGCTGGAAAATTTGTACAAAAAGCATGCTGAAGACATGAGGGGGACAGCCAGAGTTCACATGGTAGGAGGAGGAGGAGGCCACGCCGATTTTTTATGGGCCGACGTTAACGATGCACTAAACTTCTTCAACACCCCACTAGATGAAAGACCGTTAAAATGCCCACTCATTTTAGCGTATCCAATACAGGAGATGCGTCGTTCTGTAGAAACAGCCGCTAATGGATCAATGGTAGTTAGAGAAATTTATGCGTTATGCAACGGAGATACTAAAACGACCATTTCGCACCTTGCTCCCACTAAACAGCCATCAAGGAAAAGGAAAAAGCCCTCCATTCCAGACGATTCAAAACCTACGCCCCCTCCACTCCCTAGCATGGTGGCGATCCCTGCCCCTCCGCCTCCCCCATCATATCCGCCCACATCATGAGAACTAATAGTTCACGAGACCAACTTGCAGGCAAACGAGACCCAAGATATGGAGACAATTGATGATGAAGAGTACATCTCTCATGTTCAAAAAACTAAAAAAATCAAGTTAGATCCCCCAGATAGCGATGATGAAATTTATACAGATGATGATTAATCATATATATCGTCATCATTTCATTATATTGTTCACTTAAAAGCGTTTTTTAAAGTCATTCGTTTCAACATCTATATATATCGTTGTATGCTTCATTGAACGTCTTCCTCTCCTTGATCCAATGTCCATACCGACGGTCCTCCATGTTAGCAAAAAACAAAATTGCCTTCTCCGTATTTAAAAGATCCTTTGACACCAACTGGCAGCTAGGATGATTAGGCATTGATGTCGCCGACGCTCCATACGAATCTAACATTTTCCTCAGCTCTGCTTTCAAATGTTTTATTAATTCTTGCAAAAATGTTCCTTTGCAAAAAGCTGCAAATGTTACCATGTCGGCATCTGTAACGCGTATTTGACTATCAGCCATCCTCTTCAATTTCTCTTCCTTCAAACTTATGTGTTGCTTCACAAGACCTTTGGAATACTCTTCATCTAATGACATCCAGTAGTGTCGAATGATGTCCTTTTCGTTAACCAATACACCATAATATCCCATCTTTATTGCCATCGGAAAATAATGCATGTACGCATTATTAACACTTACAACTTCCCTCATTGACGACGTCATCGCTTCAATATGCTTGACTTTAAGTTCTGCATGCCCTGCATCGTAAACCCTGTCATATTTTTGAAGAGCGCTAAATCTATTAGCATCATTAATACTGCTCCCACATCTATAATCGGAATCGATTAAATAATCCAATTTACCAATTTTAAGGCCTTTCACATCGCAATCACACTCTTCGTAATCAACTCCTCTCTTAACACCCTGAGCATCTATGAAATTACCAGCACCATCAGACCCATACACAAAAGGCGCATCACTCACATGCACGTCACTCTCCATTTGAGACAGGCTTCTCTTCTTCTTCTTTCTCCTCTTATTGCAACGATCAATTGAATCTTCGTGTGAATGATGTATCCATTGAGGTCGTGCTAAAGGATGTGTATACGTCGATTGCGCTCCTTCTCCTATGTGCAATGCTGGCGTCGCCACAGGCCACACTGCCCGATTCACACAAGCGATTTCTATTTCAGGACACCTCAAACCAAAACAAGGATCATGTCCATATCGACTATTAAACCTCCTATAATCATCAAAATTACCATGATTACTGAAAGGCCGACGTTGATTGTCAATTTTGGCTATTTCATTCGCCATTTGCCATCCAGGAGACTGAAAATCTCTACCTCTGTTAGGAGCATGGGATACGAGCGTCCACGCAAATTGATTCTCATTCCTGTGCACCAGCCTAATGCCAAGTCTGTCCGGCTTGACAAGCAAATCGTAACTCACTCCATTTACTCCCCTCCTTGCCTTCTCCGTATTTAAAAGATCCTTTGACACCAACTGGCAGCTAGGATGATTAGGCATTGATGTCGCCGACGCTCCATACGAATCTAGCATTTTCCTCAGCTCTGCTTTCAAATGTTTTATTAATTCTTGCAAAAATGTTCCTTTGCAAAAAGCTGCAAATGTTACCATGTCGGCATCTGTAACGCGTATTTGACTATCATCCATCCTCTTCAATTTCTCTTCCTTCAAACTTATGTGTTGCTTCACAAGACCTTTGGAATACTCTTCATCTAATGACATCCAGTAGTGTCGAATGATGTCCTTTTCGTTAACCAATACACCATAATATCCCATCTTTATTGCCATCGGAAAATAATGCATGTACGCATTATTAACACTTACAACTTCCCTCATTGACGACGTCATCGCTTCAATATGCTTGACTTTAAGTTCTGCATGCCCTGCATCGTAAACCCTGTCATATTTTCGAAGAGCGCTAAATCTATTAGCATCATTAATACTGCTCCCACATCTATAATCGGAATCGATTAAATAATCCAATTTACCAATTTTAAATCCTTATTTCCCGCATTTGCCTCGAGCAATTAAAGAGCTTGAAGTAAAGGCACTTCGCGAATCGTTCCCTGCACTGACGGCGTTTCGCGATAAGCTCAAGCTCGGTGAAAATGATCGCATAGAAGAAATTTATGCCTCACTGTTAAAGAAATACAATCATGTGTTCACCAATATCCACCCTTGCAATTATGGAAGGTTGCTGGAAAATTTGTACAAAAAGCATGCTGAAGACATGAGGGGGACAGCCAGAGTTCACATGGTAGGAGGAGGAGGAGGCCACGCCGATTTTTTATGGGCCGACGTTAACGATGCACTAAACTTCTTCAACACCCCACTAGATGAAAGACCGTTAAAACGCCCACTCATTTTAGCGTATCCAATACAGGAGATGCGTCGTTCTGTAGAAACAGCCGCTAATGGATCAATGGTAGTTAGAGAAATTTATGCGTTATGCAACGGAGATACTAAAACGACCATTTCGCACCTTGCTCCCACTAAACAGCCATCAAGGAAAAGGAAAAAGCCCTCCATTCCAGACGATTCAAAACCTACGCCCCCTCCACTCCCTAGCATGGTGGCGATCCCTGCCCCTCCGCCTCCCCCATCATATCCGCCCACATCATGAGAACTAATAGTTCACGAGACCAACTTGCAGGCAAACGAGACCCAAGATATGGAGACAATTGATGATGAAGAGTACATCTCTCATGTTCAAAAAACTAAAAAAATCAAGTTAGATCCCCCAGATAGCGATGATGAAATTTATACAGATGATGATTAATCATATATATCGTCATCATTTCATTATATTGTTCACTTAAAAGCGTTTTTTAAAGTCATTCGTTTCAACATCTATATATATCGTTCTATGCTTCATTGAACGTCTTCCTCTCCTTGATCCAATGTCCATACCGACGGTCCTCCATGTTAGCAAAAAACAAAATTGCCTTCTCCGTATTTAAAAGATCCTTTGACACCAACTGGCAGCTAGGATGATTAGGCATTGATGTCGCCGACGCTCCATACGAATCTAACATTTTCCTCAGCTCTGCTTTCAAATGTTTTATTAATTCTTGCAAAAATGTTCCTTTGCAAAAAGCTGCAAATGTTACCATGTCGGCATCTGTAACGCGTATTTGACTATCAGCCATTCTCTTCAATTTCTCTTCCTTCAAACTTATGTGTTGCTTCACAAGATCTTTGGAATACTCTTCATCTAATGACATCCAGTAGTGTCGAATGATGTCCTTTTCGTTAACCAATACACCATAATATCCCATCTTTATTGCCATCGGAAAATAATGCATGTACGCATTATTAACACTTACAACTTCCCTCATTGACGACGTCATCGCTTCAATATGCTTGACTTTAAGTTCTGCATGCCCTGCATCGTAAACCCTGTCATATTTTCGAAGAGCGCTAAATCTATTAGCATCATTAATACTGCTCCCACATCTATAATCGGAATCGATTAAATAATCCAATTTACCAATTTTAAGGCCTTTCACATCGCAATCACACTCTTCGTAATCAACTCCTCTCTTAACACCCTGAGCATCTATGAAATTACCAGCACCATCAGACCCATACACAAAAGGCGCATCACTCACATGCACGTCACTCTCCATTTGAGACAGGCTTCTCTTCTTCTTCTTTCTCCTCTTATTGCAACGATCAATTGAATCTTCGTGTGAATGATGTATCCATTGAGGTCGTGCTAAAGGATGTGTATACGTCGATTGCGCTCCTTCTCCTATGTGCAATGCTGGCGTCGCCACAGGCCACACTGCCCGATTCACACAAGCGATTTCTATTTCAGGACACCTCAAACCAAAACAAGGATCATGTCCATATCGACTATTAAACCTCCTATAATCATCAAAATTACCATGATTACTGAAAGGCCGACGTTGATTGTCAATTTTGGCTATTTCATTCGCCATTTGCCATCCAGGAGACTGAAAATCTCTACCTCTGTTAGGAGCATGGGATACGAGCGTCCACGCAAATTGATTCTCATTCCTGTGCACCAGCCTAATGCCATGTCTGTCCGGCTTGACAAGCAAATCGTAACTCACTCCATTTACTCCCCTCCTTGCCTTCTCCGTATTTAAAAGGTCCTTTGACACCAACTGGCAGCTAGGATGATTAGGCATTGATGTCGCCGACGCTCCATACGAATCTAACATTTTCCTCAGCTCTGCTTTCAAATGTTTTATTAATTCTTGCAAAAATGTTCCTTTGCAAAAAGCTGCAAATGTTACCATGTCGGCATCTGTAACGCGTATTTGACTATCATCCATCCTCTTCAATTTCTCTTCCTTCAAACTTATGTGTTGCTTCACAAGACCTTTGGAATACTCTTCATCTAATGACATCCAGTAGTGTCGAATGATGTCCTTTTCGTTAACCAATACACCATAATATCCCATCTTTATTGCCATCGGAAAATAATGCATGTACGCATTATTAACACTTACAACTTCCCTCATTGACGACGTCATCGCTTCAATATGCTTGACTTTAAGTTCTGCATGCCCTGCATCGTAAACCCTGTCATATTTTCGAAGAGCGCTAAATCTATTAGCATCATTAATACTGCTCCCACATCTATAATCGGAATCGATTAAATAATCCAATTTACCAATTTTAAATCCTTATTTCCCGCATTTGCCTCGAGCAATTAAAGAGCTTGAAGTAAAGGCACTTCGCGAATCGTTCCCTGCACTGACGGCGTTTCGCGATAAGCTCAAGCTCGGTGAAAATGATCGCATAGAAGAAATTTATGCCTCACTGTTAAAGAAATACAATCATGTGTTCACCAATATCCACCCTTGCAATTATGGAAGGTTGCTGGAAAATTTGTACAAAAAGCATGCTGAAGACATGAGGGGGACAGCCAGAGTTCACATGGTAGGAGGAGGAGGAGGCCACGCCGATTTTTTATGGGCCGACGTTAACGATGCACTAAACTTCTTCAACACCCCACTAGATGAAAGACCGTTAAAATGCCCACTCATTTTAGCGTATCCAATACAGGAGATGCGTCGTTCTGTAGAAACAGCCGCTAATGGATCAATGGTAGTTAGAGAAATTTATGCGTTATGCAACGGAGATACTAAAACGACCATTTCGCACCTTGCTCCCACTAAACAGCCATCAAGGAAAAGGAAAAAGCCCTCCATTCCAGACGATTCAAAACCTACGCCCCCTCCACTCCCTAGCATGGTGGCGATCCCTGCCCCTCCGCCTCCCCCATCATATCCGCCCACATCACGAGAACTAATAGTTCACGAGACCAACTTGCAGGCAAACGAGACCCAAGATATGGAGACAATTGATGATGAAGAGTACATTTCTCATGTTCAAAAAACTAAAAAAATCAAGTTAGATCCCCCAGATAGCGATGATGAAATTTATACAGATGATGATTAATCATATATATCGTCATCATTTCATTATATTGTTCACTTAAAAGCGTTTTTTAAAGTCATTCGTTTCAACATCTATATATATCGTTGTATGCTTCATTGAACGTCTTCCTCTCCTTGATCCAATGTCCATACCGACGGTCCTCCATGTTAGCAAAAAACAAAATTGCCTTCTCCGTATTTAAAAGATCCTTTGACACCAACTGGCAGCTAGGATGATTAGGCATTGATGTCGCCGACGCTCCATACGAATCTAACATTTTCCTCAGCTCTGCTTTCAAATGTTTTATTAATTCTTGCAAAAATGTTCCTTTGCAAAAAGCTGCAAATGTTACCATGTCGGCATCTGTAACGCGTATTTGACTATCAGCCATCCTCTTCAATTTCTCTTCCTTCAAACTTATGTGTTGCTTCACAAGACCTTTGGAATACTCTTCATCTAATGACATCCAGTAGTGTCGAATGATGTCCTTTTCGTTAACCAATACACCATAATATCCCATCTTTATTGCCATCGGAAAATAATGCATGTACGCATTATTAACACTTACAACTTCCCTCATTGACGACGTCATCGCTTCAATATGCTTGACTTTAAGTTCTGCATGCCCTGCATCGTAAACCCTGTCATATTTTCGAAGAGCGCTAAATCTATTAGCATCATTAATACTGCTCCCACATCTATAATCGGAATCGATTAAATAATCCAATTTACCAATTTTAAGGCCTTTCACATCGCAATCACACTCTTCGTAATCAACTCCTCTCTTAACACCCTGAGCATCTATGAAATTACCAGCACCATCAGACCCATACACAAAAGGCGCATCACTCACATGCACGTCACTCTCCATTTGAGACAGGCTTCTCTTCTTCTTCTTTCTCCTCTTATTGCAACGATCAATTGAATCTTCGTGTGAATGATGTATCCATCGAGGTCGTGCTAAAGGATGTGTATACGTCGATTGCGCTCCTTCTCCTATGTGCAATGCTGGCGTCGCCACAGGCCACACTGCCCGATTCACACAAGCGATTTCTATTTCAGGACACCTCAAACCAAAACAAGGATCATGTCCATATCAACTATTAAACCTCCTATAATCATCAAAATTACCATGATTACTGAAAGGCCGACGTTGATTGTCAATTTTGGCTATTTCATTCGCCATTTGCCATCCAGGAGACTGAAAATCTCTACCTCTGTTAGGAGCATGGGATACGAGCGTCCACGCAAATTGATTCTCATTCCTGTGCACCAGCCTAATGCCAAGTCTGTCCGGCTTGACAAGCAAATCGTAACTCACTCCATTTACTCCCCTCCTTGCCTTCTCCGTATTTAAAAGATCCTTTGACACCAACTGGCAGCTAGGATGATTAGGCATTGATGTCGCCGACGCTCCATACGAATCTAGCATTTTCCTCAGCTCTGCTTTCAAATGTTTTATTAATTCTTGCAAAAATGTTCCTTTGCAAAAAGCTGCAAATGTTACCATGTCGGCATCTGTAACGCGTATTTGACTATCATCCATCCTCTTCAATTTCTCTTCCTTCAAACTTATGTGTTGCTTCACAAGACCTTTGGAATACTCTTCATCTAATGACATCCAGTAGTGTCGAATGATGTCCTTTTCGTTAACCAATACACCATAATATCCCATCTTTATTGCCATCGGAAAATAATGCATGTACGCATTATTAACACTTACAACTTCCCTCATTGACGACGTCATCGCTTCAATATGCTTGACTTTAAGTTCTGCATGCCCTGCATCGTAAACCCTGTCATATTTTCGAAGAGCGCTAAATCTATTAGCATCATTAATACTGCTCCCACATCTATAATCGGAATCGATTAAATAATCCAATTTACCAATTTTAAATCCTTTCACATCGCAATCACACTCTTCGTAATCAACTCCTCTCTTAACACCCTGAGCATCTATGAAATTACCAGCACCATCAGACCCATACACAAAAGGCGCATCACTCACATGCACGTCACTCTCCATTTGAGACAGGCTTCTCTTCTTCTTCTTTCTCCTCTTATTGCAACGATCAATTGAATCTTCGTGTGAATGATGTATCCATTGAGGTCGTGCTAAAGGATATGTATACGTCGATTGCGCTCCTTCTCCTATGTGCAATGCTGGCGTCGCCACAGGCCAAACTGCCCGATTCACACAAGCGATTTCTATTTCAGGACACCTCAAACCAAAACAAGGATCATGTCCATATCGACTATTAAACCTCCTATAATCATCAAAATTACCATGATTACTGAAAGGCCGACGTTGATTGTCAATTTTGGCTATTTCATTCGCCATTTGCCATCCAGGAGACTGAAAATCTCTACCTCTGTTAGGAGCATGGGATACGAGCGTCCACGCAAATTGATTCTCATTCCTGTGCACCAGCCTAATGCCAAGTCTGTCCGGCTTGACAAGCAAATCGTAACTCACTCCATTTACTCCCCTCCTTGCCTTCTCCGTATTTAAAAGATCCTTTGACACCAACTGGCAGCTAGGATGATTAGGCATTGATGTCGCCGACGCTCCATACGAATCTAACATTTTCCTCAGCTCTGCTTTCAAATGTTTTATTAATTCTTGCAAAAATGTTCCTTTGCAAAAAGCTGCAAATGTTACCATGTCGGCATCTGTAACGCATATTTGACTATCAGCCATCCTCTTCAATTTCTCTTCCTTCAAACTTATGTGTTGCTTCACAAGACCTTTGGAATACTCTTCATCTAATGACATCCAGTAGTGTCGAATGATGTCCTTTTCGTTAACCAATACACCATAATATCCCATCTTTATTGCCATCGGAAAATAATGCATGTACGCATTATTAACACTTACAACTTCCCTCATTGACGACGTCATCGCTTCAATATGCTTGACTTTAAGTTCTGCATGCCCTGCATCGTAAACCCTGTCATATTTTCGAAGAGCGCTAAATCTGTTAGCATCATTAATACTGCTCCCACATCTATAATCGGAATCGATTAAATAATCCAATTTACCAATTTTAAATCCTTTCACATCGCAATCACACTCTTCGTAATCAACTCCTCTCTTAACACCCTGAGCATCTATGAAATTACCAGCACCATCAGACCCATACACAAAAGGCGCATCACTCACATGCACGTCACTCTCCATTTGAGACAGGCTTCTCTTCTTCTTCTTTCTCCTCTTATTGCAACGATCAATTGAATCTTCGTGTGAATGATGTATCCATTGAGGTCGTGCTAAAGGATGTGTATACGTCGATTGCGCTCCTTCTCCTATGTGCAATGCTGGCGTCGCCACAGGCCACACTGCCCGATTCACACAAGCGATTTCTATTTCAGGACACCTCAAACCAAAACAAGGATCATGTCCATATCGACTATTAAACCTCCTATAATCATCAAAATTACCATGATTACTGAAAGGCCGACGTTGATTGTCAATTTTGGCTATTTCATTCGCCATTTGCCATCCAGGAGACTGAAAATCTCTACCTCTGTTAGGAGCATGGGATACGAGCGTCCACGCAAATTGATTCTCATTCCTGTGCACCAGCCTAATGCCAAGTCTGTCCGGCTTGACAAGCAAATCGTAACTCACTCCATTTACTCCCCTCCTTGCCTTCTCCGTATTTAAAAGATCCTTTGACACCAACTGGCAGCTAGGATGATTAGGCATTGATGTCGCCGACGCTCCATACGAATCTAACATTTTCCTCAGCTCTGCTTTCAAATGTTTTATTAATTCTTGCAAAAATGTTCCTTTGCAAAAAGCTGCAAATGTTACCATGTCGGCATCTGTAACGCGTATTTGACTATCAGCCATCCTCTTCAATTTCTCTTCCTTCAAACTTATGTGTTGCTTCACAAGACCTTTGGAATACTCTTCATCTAATGACATCCAGTAGTGTCGAATGATGTCCTTTTCGTTAACCAATACACCATAATATCCCATCTTTATTGCCATCGGAAAATAATGCATGTACGCATTATTAACACTTACAACTTCCCTCATTGACGACGTCATCGCTTCAATATGCTTGACTTTAAGTTCTGCATGCCCTGCATCGTAAACCCTGTCATATTTTCGAAGAGCGCTAAATCTATTAGCATCATTAATACTGCTCCCACATCTATAATCGGAATCGATTAAATAATCCAATTTACCAATTTTAAATCCTTATTTCCCGCATTTGCCTCGAGCAATTAAAGAGCTTGAAGTAAAGGCACTTCGCGAATCGTTCCCTGCACTGACGGCGTTTCGCGATAAGCTCAAGCTCGGTGAAAATGATCGCATAGAAGAAATTTATGCCTCACTGTTAAAGAAATACAATCATGTGTTCACCAATATCCACCCTTGCAATTATGGAAGGTTGCTGGAAAATTTGTACAAAAAGCATGCTGAAGACATGAGGGGGACAGCCAGAGTTCACATGGTAGGAGGAGGAGGAGGCCACGCCGATTTTTTATGGGCCGACGTTAACGATGCACTAAACTTCTTCAACACCCCACTAGATGAAAGACCGTTAAAATGCCCACTCATTTTAGCGTATCCAATACAGGAGATGCGTCGTTCTGTAGAAACAGCCGCTAATGGATCAATGGTAGTTAGAGAAATTTATGCGTTATGCAACGGAGATACTAAAACGACCATTTCGCACCTTGCTCCCACTAAACAGCCATCAAGGAAAAGGAAAAAGCCCTCCATTCCAGACGATTCAAAACCTACGCCCCCTCCACTCCCTAGCATGGTGGCGATCCCTGCCCCTCCGCCTCCCCCATCATATCCGCCCACATCATGAGAACTAATAGTTCACGAGACCAACTTGCAGGCAAACGAGACCCAAGATATGGAGACAATTGATGATGAAGAGTACATCTCTCATGTTCAAAAAACTAAAAAAATCAAGTTAGATCCCCCAGATAGCGATGATGAAATTTATACAGATGATGATTAATCATATATATCGTCATCATTTCATTATATTGTTCACTTAAAAGCGTTTTTTAAAGTCATTCGTTTCAACATCTATATATATCGTTGTATGCTTCATTGAACGTCTTCCTCTCCTTGATCCAATGTCCATACCGACGGTCCTCCATGTTAGCAAAAAACAAAATTGCCTTCTCCGTATTTAAAAGATCCTTTGACACCAACTGGCAGCTAGGATGATTAGGCATTGATGTCGCCGACGCTCCATACGAATCTAACATTTTCCTCAGCTCTGCTTTCAAATGTTTTATTAATTCTTGCAAAAATGTTCCTTTGCAAAAAGCTGCAAATGTTACCATGTCGGCATCTGTAACGCGTATTTGACTATCAGCCATCCTCTTCAATTTCTCTTCCTTCAAACTTATGTGTTGCTTCACAAGACCTTTGGAATACTCTTCATCTAATGACATCCAGTAGTGTCGAATGATGTCCTTTTCGTTAACCAATACACCATAATATCCCATCTTTATTGCCATCGGAAAATAATGCATGTACGCATTATTAACACTTACAACTTCCCTCATTGACGACGTCATCGCTTCAATATGCTTGACTTTAAGTTCTGCATGCCCTGCATCGTAAACCCTGTCATATTTTCGAAGAGCGCTAAATCTATTAGCATCATTAATACTGCTCCCGCATCTATAATCGGAATCGATTAAATAATCCAATTTACCAATTTTAAATCCTTATTTCCCGCATTTGCCTCGAGCAATTAAAGAGCTTGAAGTAAAGGCACTTCGCGAATCGTTCCCTGCACTGACGGCGTTTCGCGATAAGCTCAAGCTCGGTGAAAATGATCGCATAGAAGAAATTTATGCCTCACTGTTAAAGAAATACAATCATGTGTTCACCAATATCCACCCTTGCAATTATGGAAGGTTGCTGGAAAATTTGTACAAAAAGCATGCTGAAGACATGAGGGGGACAGCCAGAGTTCACATGGTAGGAGGAGGAGGAGGCCACGCCGATTTTTTATGGGCCGACGTTAACGATGCACTAAACTTCTTCAACACCCCACTAGATGAAAGACCGTTAAAATGCCCACTCATTTTAGCGTATCCAATACAGGAGATGCGTCGTTCTGTAGAAACAGCCGCTAATGGATCAATGGTAGTTAGAGAAATTTATGCGTTATGCAACGGAGATACTAAAACGACCATTTCGCACCTTGCTCCCACTAAACAGCCATCAAGGAAAAGGAAAAAGCCCTCCATTCCAGACGATTCAAAACCTACGCCCCCTCCACTCCCTAGCATGGTGGCGATCCCTGCCCCTCCGCCTCCCCCATCATATCCGCCCACATCATGAGAACTAATAGTTCACGAGACCAACTTGCAGGCAAACGAGACCCAAGATATGGAGACAATTGATGATGAAGAGTACATCTCTCATGTTCAAAAAACTAAAAAAATCAAGTTAGATCCCCCAGATAGCGATGATGAAATTTATACAGATGATGATTAATCATATATATCGTCATCATTTCATTATATTGTTCACTTAAAAGCGTTTTTTAAAGTCATTCGTTTCAACATCTATATATATCGTTGTATGCTTCATTGAACGTCTTCCTCTCCTTGATCCAATGTCC
The DNA here is from genome assembly GCA_039566865.1 of Aurelia coerulea. Taxonomy (NCBI): domain Eukaryota; kingdom Metazoa; phylum Cnidaria; class Scyphozoa; order Semaeostomeae; family Ulmaridae; genus Aurelia; species Aurelia coerulea. The sequence goes on along the minus strand of CM076951.1, from coordinate 10,751,139 downwards.
ATACCGACGGTCCTCCATGTTAGCAAAAAACAAAATTGCCTTCTCCGTATTTAAAAGATCCTTTGACACCAACTGGCAGCTAGGATGATTAGGCATTGATGTCGCCGACGCTCCATACGAATCTAACATTTTCCTCAGCTCTGCTTTCAAATGTTTTATTAATTCTTGCAAAAATGTTCCTTTGCAAAAAGCTGCAAATGTTACCATGTCGGCATCTGTAACGCGTATTTGACTATCAGCCATCCTCTTCAATTTCTCTTCCTTCAAACTTATGTGTTGCTTCACAAGACCTTTGGAATACTCTTCATCTAATGACATCCAGTAGTGTCGAATGATGTCCTTTTCGTTAACCAATACACCATAATATCCCATCTTTATTGCCATCGGAAAATAATGCATGTACGCATTATTAACACTTACAACTTCCCTCATTGACGACGTCATCGCTTCAATATGCTTGACTTTAAGTTCTGCATGCCCTGCATCGTAAACCCTGTCATATTTTTGAAGAGCGCTAAATCTATTAGCATCATTAATACTGCTCCCACATCTATAATCGGAATCGATTAAATAATCCAATTTACCAATTTTAAGGCCTTTCACATCGCAATCACACTCTTCGTAATCAACTCCTCTCTTAACACCCTGAGCATCTATGAAATTACCAGCACCATCAGACCCATACACAAAAGGCGCATCACTCACATGCACGTCACTCTCCATTTGAGACAGGCTTCTCTTCTTCTTCTTTCTCCTCTTATTGCAACGATCAATTGAATCTTCGTGTGAATGATGTATCCATTGAGGTCGTGCTAAAGGATGTGTATACGTCGATTGCGCTCCTTCTCCTATGTGCAATGCTGGCGTCGCCACAGGCCACACTGCCCGATTCACACAAGCGATTTCTATTTCAGGACACCTCAAACCAAAACAAGGATCATGTCCATATCGACTATTAAACCTCCTATAATCATCAAAATTACCATGATTACTGAAAGGCCGACGTTGATTGTCAATTTTGGCTATTTCATTCGCCATTTGCCATCCAGGAGACTGAAAATCTCTACCTCTGTTAGGAGCATGGGATACGAGCGTCCACGCAAATTGATTCTCATTCCTGTGCACCAGCCTAATGCCAAGTCTGTCCGGCTTGACAAGCAAATCGTAACTCACTCCATTTACTCCCCTCCTTGCCTTCTCCGTATTTAAAAGATCCTTTGACACCAACTGGCAGCTAGGATGATTAGGCATTGATGTCGCTGACGCTCCATACGAATCTAGCATTTTCCTCAGCTCTGCTTTCAAATGTTTTATTAATTCTTGCAAAAATGTTCCTTTGCAAAAAGCTGCAAATGTTACCATGTCGGCATCTGTAACGCGTATTTGACTATCATCCATCCTCTTCAATTTCTCTTCCTTCAAACTTATGTGTTGCTTCACAAGACCTTTGGAATACTCTTCATCTAATGACATCCAGTAGTGTCGAATGATGTCCTTTTCGTTAACCAATACACCATAATATCCCATCTTTATTGCCATCGGAAAATAATGCATGTACGCATTATTAACACTTACAACTTCCCTCATTGACGACGTCATCGCTTCAATATGCTTGACTTTAAGTTCTGCATGCCCTGCATCGTAAACCCTGTCATATTTTCGAAGAGCGCTAAATCTATTAGCATCATTAATACTGCTCCCACATCTATAATCGGAATCGATTAAATAATCCAATTTACCAATTTTAAATCCTTATTTCCCGCATTTGCCTCGAGCAATTAAAGAGCTTGAAGTAAAGGCACTTCGCGAATCGTTCCCTGCACTGACGGCGTTTCGCGATAAGCTCAAGCTCGGTGAAAATGATCGCATAGAAGAAATTTATGCCTCACTGTTAAAGAAATACAATCATGTGTTCACCAATATCCACCCTTGCAATTATGGAAGGTTGCTGGAAAATTTGTACAAAAAGCATGCTGAAGACATGAGGGGGACAGCCAGAGTTCACATGGTAGGAGGAGGAGGAGGCCACGCCGATTTTTTATGGGCCGACGTTAACGATGCACTAAACTTCTTCAACACCCCACTAGATGAAAGACCGTTAAAATGCCCACTCATTTTAGCGTATCCAATACAGGAGATGCGTCGTTCTGTAGAAACAGCCGCTAATGGATCAATGGTAGTTAGAGAAATTTATGCGTTATGCAACGGAGATACTAAAACGACCATTTCGCACCTTGCTCCCACTAAACAGCCATCAAGGAAAAGGAAAAAGCCCTCCATTCCAGACGATTCAAAACCTACGCCCCCTCCACTCCCTAGCATGGTGGCGATCCCTGCCCCTCCGCCTCCCCCATCATATCCGCCCACATCATGAGAACTAATAGTTCACGAGACCAACTTGCAGGCAAACGAGACCCAAGATATGGAGACAATTGATGATGAAGAGTACATCTCTCATGTTCAAAAAACTAAAAAAATCAAGTTAGATCCCCCAGATAGCGATGATGAAATTTATACAGATGATGATTAATCATATATATCGTCATCATTTCATTATATTGTTCACTTAAAAGCGTTTTTTAAAGTCATTCGTTTCAACATCTATATATATCGTTGTATGCTTCATTGAACGTCTTCCTCTCCTTGATCCAATGTCCATACCGACGGTCCTCCATGTTAGCAAAAAACAAAATTGCCTTCTCCGTATTTAAAAGATCCTTTGACACCAACTGGCAGCTAGGATGATTAGGCATTGATGTCGCCGACGCTCCATACGAATCTAACATTTTCCTCAGCTCTGCTTTCAAATGTTTTATTAATTCTTGCAAAAATGTTCCTTTGCAAAAAGCTGCAAATGTTACCATGTCGGCATCTGTAACGCGTATTTGACTATCAGCCATCCTCTTCAATTTCTCTTCCTTCAAACTTATGTGTTGCTTCACAAGACCTTTGGAATACTCTTCATCTAATGACATCCAGTAGTGTCGAATGATGTCCTTTTCGTTAACCAATACACCATAATATCCCATCTTTATTGCCATCGGAAAATAATGCATGTACGCATTATTAACACTTACAACTTCCCTCATTGACGACGTCATCGCTTCAATATGCTTGACTTTAAGTTCTGCATGCCCTGCATCGTAAACCCTGTCATATTTTCGAAGAGCGCTAAATCTATTAGCATCATTAATACTGCTCCCACATCTATAATCGGAATCGATTAAATAATCCAATTTACCAATTTTAAATCCTTATTTCCCGCATTTGCCTCGAGCAATTAAAGAGCTTGAAGTAAAGGCACTTCGCGAATCGTTCCCTGCACTGACGGCGTTTCGCGATAAGCTCAAGCTCGGTGAAAATGATCGCATAGAAGAAATTTATGCCTCACTGTTAAAGAAATACAATCATGTGTTCACCAATATCCACCCTTGCAATTATGGAAGGTTGCTGGAAAATTTGTACAAAAAGCATGCTGAAGACATGAGGGGGACAGCCAGAGTTCACATGGTAGGAGGAGGAGGAGGCCACGCCGATTTTTGATGGGCCGACGTTAACGATGCACTAAACTTCTTCAACACCCCACTAGATGAAAGACCGTTAAAATGCCCACTCATTTTAGCGTATCCAATACAGGAGATGCGTCGTTCTGTAGAAACAGCCGCTAATGGATCAATGGTAGTTAGAGAAATTTATGCGTTATGCAACGGAGATACTAAAACGACCATTTCGCACCTTGCTCCCACTAAACAGCCATCAAGGAAAAGGAAAAAGCCCTCCATTCCAGACGATTCAAAACCTACGCCCCCTCCACTCCCTAGCATGGTGGCGATCCCTGCCCCTCCGCCTCCCCCATCATATCCGCCCACATCATGAGAACTAATAGTTCACGAGACCAACTTGCAGGCAAACGAGACCCAAGATATGGAGACAATTGATGATGAAGAGTACATCTCTCATGTTCAAAAAACTAAAAAAATCAAGTTAGATCCCCCAGATAGCGATGATGAAATTTATACAGATGATGATTAATCATATATATCGTCATCATTTCATTATATTGTTCACTTAAAAGCGTTTTTTAAAGTCATTCGTTTCAACATCTATATATATCGTTGTATGCTTCATTGAACGTCTTCCTCTCCTTGATCCAATGTCCATACCGACGGTCCTCCATGTTAGCAAAAAACAAAATTGCCTTCTCCGTATTTAAAAGATCCTTTGACACCAACTGGCAGCTAGGATGATTAGGCATTGATGTCGCCGACGCTCCATACGAATCTAACATTTTCCTCAGCTCTGCTTTCAAATGTTTTATTAATTCTTGCAAAAATGTTCCTTTGCAAAAAGCTGCAAATGTTACCATGTCGGCATCTGTAACGCGTATTTGACTATCAGCCATCCTCTTCAATTTCTCTTCCTTCAAACTTATGTGTTGCTTCACAAGACCTTTGGAATACTCTTCATCTAATGACATCCAGTAGTGTCGAATGATGTCCTTTTCGTTAACCAATACACCATAATATCCCATCTTTATTGCCATCGGAAAATAATGCATGTACGCATTATTAACACTTACAACTTCCCTCATTGACGACGTCATCGCTTCAATATGCTTGACTTTAAGTTCTGCATGCCCTGCATCGTAAACCCTGTCATATTTTCGAAGAGCGCTAAATCTATTAGCATCATTAATACTGCTCCCGCATCTATAATCGGAATCGATTAAATAATCCAATTTACCAATTTTAAATCCTTATTTCCCGCATTTGCCTCGAGCAATTAAAGAGCTTGAAGTAAAGGCACTTCGCGAATCGTTCCCTGCACTGACGGCGTTTCGCGATAAGCTCAAGCTCGGTGAAAATGATCGCATAGAAGAAATTTATGCCTCACTGTTAAAGAAATACAATCATGTGTTCACCAATATCCACCCTTGCAATTATGGAAGGTTGCTGGAAAATTTGTACAAAAAGCATGCTGAAGACATGAGGGGGACAGCCAGAGTTCACATGGTAGGAGGAGGAGGAGGCCACGCCGATTTTTTATGGGCCGACGTTAACGATGCACTAAACTTCTTCAACACCCCACTAGATGAAAGACCGTTAAAATGCCCACTCATTTTAGCGTATCCAATACAGGAGATGCGTCGTTCTGTAGAAACAGCCGCTAATGGATCAATGGTAGTTAGAGAAATTTATGCGTTATGCAACGGAGATACTAAAACGACCATTTCGCACCTTGCTCCCACTAAACAGCCATCAAGGAAAAGGAAAAAGCCCTCCATTCCAGACGATTCAAAACCTACGCCCCCTCCACTCCCTAGCATGGTGGCGATCCCTGCCCCTCCGCCTCCCCCATCATATCCGCCCACATCATGAGAACTAATAGTTCACGAGACCAACTTGCAGGCAAACGAGACCCAAGATATGGAGACAATTGATGATGAAGAGTACATCTCTCATGTTCAAAAAACTAAAAAAATCAAGTTAGATCCCCCAGATAGCGATGATGAAATTTATACAGATGATGATTAATCATATATATCGTCATCATTTCATTATATTGTTCACTTAAAAGCGTTTTTTAAAGTCATTCGTTTCAACATCTATATATATCGTTGTATGCTTCATTGAACGTCTTCCTCTCCTTGATCCAATGTCCATACCGACGGTCCTCCATGTTAGCAAAAAACAAAATTGCCTTCTCCGTATTTAAAAGATCCTTTGACACCAACTGGCAGCTAGGATGATTAGGCATTGATGTCGCCGACGCTCCATACGAATCTAACATTTTCCTCAGCTCTGCTTTCAAATGTTTTATTAATTCTTGCAAAAATGTTCCTTTGCAAAAAGCTGCAAATGTTACCATGTCGGCATCTGTAACGCGTATTTGACTATCAGCCATCCTCTTCAATTTCTCTTCCTTCAAACTTATGTGTTGCTTCACAAGACCTTTGGAATACTCTTCATCTAATGACATCCAGTAGTGTCGAATGATGTCCTTTTCGTTAACCAATACACCATAATATCCCATCTTTATTGCCATCGGAAAATAATGCATGTACGCATTATTAACACTTACAACTTCCCTCATTGACGACGTCATCGCTTCAATATGCTTGACTTTAAGTTCTGCATGCCCTGCATCGTAAACCCTGTCATATTTTTGAAGAGCGCTAAATCTATTAGCATCATTAATACTGCTCCCACATCTATAATCGGAATCGATTAAATAATCCAATTTACCAATTTTAAGGCCTTTCACATCGCAATCACACTCTTCGTAATCAACTCCTCTCTTAACACCCTGAGCATCTATGAAATTACCAGCACCATCAGACCCATACACAAAAGGCGCATCACTCACATGCACGTCACTCTCCATTTGAGACAGGCTTCTCTTCTTCTTCTTTCTCCTCTTATTGCAACGATCAATTGAATCTTCGTGTGAATGATGTATCCATTGAGGTCGTGCTAAAGGATGTGTATACGTCGATTGCGCTCCTTCTCCTATGTGCAATGCTGGCGTCGCCACAGGCCACACTGCCCGATTCACACAAGCGATTTCTATTTCAGGACACCTCAAACCAAAACAAGGATCATGTCCATATCGACTATTAAACCTCCTATAATCATCAAAATTACCATGATTACTGAAAGGCCGACGTTGATTGTCAATTTTGGCTATTTCATTCGCCATTTGCCATCCAGGAGACTGAAAATCTCTACCTCTGTTAGGAGCATGGGATACGAGCGTCCACGCAAATTGATTCTCATTCCTGTGCACCAGCCTAATGCCAAGTCTGTCCGGCTTGACAAGCAAATCGTAACTCACTCCATTTACTCCCCTCCTTGCCTTCTCCGTATTTAAAAGATCCTTTGACACCAACTGGCAGCTAGGATGATTAGGCATTGATGTCGCCGACGCTCCATACGAATCTAACATTTTCCTCAGCTCTGCTTTCAAATGTTTTATTAATTCTTGCAAAAATGTTCCTTTGCAAAAAGCTGCAAATGTTACCATGTCGGCATCTGTAACGCGTATTTGACTATCATCCATCCTCTTCAATTTCTCTTCCTTCAAACTTATGTGTTGCTTCACAAGACCTTTGGAATACTCTTCATCTAATGACATCCAGTAGTGTCGAATGATGTCCTTTTCGTTAACCAATACACCATAATATCCCATCTTTATTGCCATCGGAAAATAATGCATGTACGCATTATTAACACTTACAACTTCCCTCATTGACGACGTCATCGCTTCAATATGCTTGACTTTAAGTTCTGCATGCCCTGCATCGTAAACCCTGTCATATTTTCGAAGAGCGCTAAATCTATTAGCATCATTAATACTGCTCCCACATCTATAATCGGAATCGATTAAATAATCCAATTTACCAATTTTAAATCCTTATTTCCCGCATTTGCCTCGAGCAATTAAAGAGCTTGAAGTAAAGGCACTTCGCGAATCGTTCCCTGCACTGACGGCGTTTCGCGATAAGCTCAAGCTCGGTGAAAATGATCGCATAGAAGAAATTTATGCCTCACTGTTAAAGAAATACAATCATGTGTTCACCAATATCCACCCTTGCAATTATGGAAGGTTGCTGGAAAATTTGTACAAAAAGCATGCTGAAGACATGAGGGGGACAGCCAGAGTTCACATGGTAGGAGGAGGAGGAGGCCACGCCGATTTTTTATGGGCCGACGTTAACGATGCACTAAACTTCTTCAACACCCCACTAGATGAAAGACCGTTAAAATGCCCACTCATTTTAGCGTATCCAATACAGGAGATGCGTCGTTCTGTAGAAACAGCCGCTAATGGATCAATGGTAGTTAGAGAAATTTATGCGTTATGCAACGGAGATACTAAAACGACCATTTCGCACCTTGCTCCCACTAAACAGCCATCAAGGAAAAGGAAAAAGCCCTCCATTCCAGACGATTCAAAACCTACGCCCCCTCCACTCCCTAGCATGGTGGCGATCCCTGCCCCTCCGCCTCCCCCATCATATCCGCCCACATCACGAGAACTAATAGTTCACGAGACCAACTTGCAGGCAAACGAGACCCAAGATATGGAGACAATTGATGATGAAGAGTACATTTCTCATGTTCAAAAAACTAAAAAAAATCAAGTTAGATCCCCCAGATAGCGATGATGAAATTTATACAGATGATGATTAATCATATATATCGTCATCATTTCATTATATTGTTCACTTAAAAGCGTTTTTTAAAGTCATTCGTTTCAACATCTATATATATCGTTGTATGCTTCATTGAACGTCTTCCTCTCCTTGATCCAATGTCCATACCGACGGTCCTCCATGTTAGCAAAAAACAAAATTGCCTTCTCCGTATTTAAAAGATCCTTTGACACCAACTGGCAGCTAGGATGATTAGGCATTGATGTCGCCGACGCTCCATACGAATCTAACATTTTCCTCAGCTCTGCTTTCAAATGTTTTATTAATTCTTGCAAAAATGTTCCTTTGCAAAAAGCTGCAAATGTTACCATGTCGGCATCTGTAACGCGTATTTGACTATCAGCCATCCTCTTCAATTTCTCTTCCTTCAAACTTATGTGTTGCTTCACAAGACCTTTGGAATACTCTTCATCTAATGACATCCAGTAGTGTCGAATGATGTCCTTTTCGTTAACCAATACACCATAATATCCCATCTTTATTGCCATCGGAAAATAATGCATGTACGCATTATTAACACTTACAACTTCCCTCATTGACGACGTCATCGCTTCAATATGCTTGACTTTAAGTTCTGCATGCCCTGCATCGTAAACCCTGTCATATTTTTGAAGAGCGCTAAATCTATTAGCATCATTAATACTGCTCCCACATCTATAATCGGAATCGATTAAATAATCCAATTTACCAATTTTAAGGCCTTTCACATCGCAATCACACTCTTCGTAATCAACTCCTCTCTTAACACCCTGAGCATCTATGAAATTACCAGCACCATCAGACCCATACACAAAAGGCGCATCACTCACATGCACGTCACTCTCCATTTGAGACAGGCTTCTCTTCTTCTCCTTTCTCCTCTTATTGCAACGATCAATTGAATCTTCGTGTGAATGATGTATCCATTGAGGTCGTGCTAAAGGATGTGTATACGTCGATTGCGCTCCTTCTCCTATGTGCAATGCTGGCGTCGCCACAGGCCACACTGCCCGATTCACACAAGCGATTTCTATTTCAGGACACCTCAAACCAAAACAAGGATCATGTCCATATCGACTATTAAACCTCCTATAATCATCAAAATTACCATGATTACTGAAAGGCCGAAGTTGATTGTCAATTTTGGCTATTTCATTCGCCATTTGCCATCCAGGAGACTGAAAATCTCTACCTCTGTTAGGAGCATGGGATACGAGCGTCCACGCAAATTGATTCTCATTCCTGTGCACCAGCCTAATGCCAAGTCTGTCCGGCTTGACAAGCAAATCGTAACTCACTCCATTTACTCCCCTCCTTGCCTTCTCCGTATTTAAAAGATCCTTTGACACCAACTGGCAGCTAGGATGATTAGGCATTGATGTCGCCGACGCTCCATACGAATCTAACATTTTCCTCAGCTCTGCTTTCAAATGTTTTATTAATTCTTGCAAAAATGTTCCTTTGCAAAAAGCTGCAAATGTTACCATGTCGGCATCTGTAACGCGTATTTGACTATCAGCCATCCTCTTCAATTTCTCTTCCTTCAAACTTATGTGTTGCTTCACAAGACCTTTGGAATACTCTTCATCTAATGACATCCAGTAGTGTCGAATGATGTCCTTTTCGTTAACCAATACACCATAATATCCCATCTTTATTGCCATCGGAAAATAATGCATGTACGCATTATTAACACTTACAACTTCCCTCATTGACGACGTCATCGCTTCAATATGCTTGACTTTAAGTTCTGCATGCCCTGCATCGTAAACCCTGTCATATTTTCGAAGAGCGCTAAATCTATTAGCATCATTAATACTGCTCCCACATCTATAATCGGAATCGATTAAATAATCCAATTTACCAATTTTAAATCCTTATTTTCCGCATTTGCCTCGAGCAATTAAAGAGCTTGAAGTAAAGGCACTTCGCGAATCGTTCCCTGCACTGACGGCGTTTCGCGATAAGCTCAAGCTCGGTGAAAATGATCGCATAGAAGAAATTTATGCCTCACTGTTAAAGAAATACAATCATGTGTTCACCAATATCCACCCTTGCAATTATGGAAGGTTGCTGGAAAATTTGTACAAAAAGCATGCTGAAGACATGAGGGGGACAGCCAGAGTTCACATGGTAGGAGGAGGAGGAGGCCACGCCGATTTTTTATGGGCCGACGTTAACGATGCACTAAACTTCTTCAACACCCCACTAGATGAAAGACCGTTAAAATGCCCACTCATTTTAGCGTATCCAATACAGGAGATGCGTCGTTCTGTAGAAACAGCCGCTAATGGATCAATGGTAGTTAGAGAAATTTATGCGTTATGCAACGGAGATACTAAAACGACCATTTCGCACCTTGCTCCCACTAAACAGCCATCAAGGAAAAGGAAAAAGCCCTCCATTCCAGACGATTCAAAACCTACGCCCCCTCCACTCCCTAGCATGGTGGCGATCCCTGCCCCTCCGCCTCCCCCATCATATCCGCCCACATCACGAGAACTAATAGTTCACGAGACCAACTGGCAGGCAAACGAGACCCAAGATATGGAGACAATTGATGATGAAGAGTACATTTCTCATGTTCAAAAAACTAAAAAAATCAAGTTAGATCCCCCAGATAGCGATGATGAAATTTATACAGATGATGATTAATCATATATATCGTCATCATTTCATTATATTGTTCACTTAAAAGCGTTTTTTAAAGTCATTCGTTTCAACATCTATATATATCGTTGTATGCTTCATTGAACGTCTTCCTCTCCTTGATCCAATGTCCATACCGACGGTCCTCCATGTTAGCAAAAAAACAAAATTGCCTTCTCCGTATTTAAAAGATCCTTTGACACCAACTGGCAGCTAGGATGATTAGGCATTGATGTCGCCGACGCTCCATACGAATCTAACATTTTCCTCAGCTCTGCTTTCAAATGTTTTATTAATTCTTGCAAAAATGTTCCTTTGCAAAAAGCTGCAAATGTTACCATGTCGGCATCTGTAACGCGTATTTGACTATCAGCCATCCTCTTCAATTTCTCTTCCTTCAAACTTATGTGTTGCTTCACAAGACCTTTGGAATACTCTTCATCTAATGACATCCAGTAGTGTCGAATGATGTCCTTTTCGTTAACCAATACACCATAATATCCCATCTTTATTGCCATCGGAAAATAATGCATGTACGCATTATTAACACTTACAACTTCCCTCATTGACGACGTCATCGCTTCAATATGCTTGACTTTAAGTTCTGCATGCCCTGCATCGTAAACCCTGTCATATTTTTGAAGAGCGCTAAATCTATTAGCATCATTAATACTGCTCCCACATCTATAATCGGAATCGATTAAATAATCCAATTTACCAATTTTAAGGCCTTTCACATCGCAATCACACTCTTCGTAATCAACTCCTCTCTTAACACCCTGAGCATCTATGAAATTACCAGCACCATCAGACCCATACACAAAAGGCGCATCACTCACATGCACGTCACTCTCCATTTGAGACAGGCTTCTCTTCTTCTCCTTTCTCCTCTTATTGCAACGATCAATTGAATCTTCGTGTGAATGATGTATCCATTGAGGTCGTGCTAAAGGATGTGTATACGTCGATTGCGCTCCTTCTCCTATGTGCAATGCTGGCGTCGCCACAGGCCACACTGCCCGATTCACACAAGCGATTTCTATTTCAGGACACCTCAAACCAAAACAAGGATCATGTCCATATCGACTATTAAACCTCCTATAATCATCAAAATTACCATGATTACTGAAAGGCCGACGTTGATTGTCAATTTTGGCTATTTCATTCGCCATTTGCCATCCAGGAGACTGAAAATCTCTACCTCTGTTAGGAGCATGGGATACGAGCGTCCACGCAAATTGATTCTCATTCCTGTGCACCAGCCTAATGCCAAGTCTGTCCGGCTTGACAAGCAAATCGTAACTCACTCCATTTACTCCCCTCCTTGCCTTCTCCGTATTTAAAAGATCCTTTGACACCAACTGGCAGCTAGGATGATTAGGCATTGATGTCGCCGACGCTCCATACGAATCTAACATTTTCCTCAGCTCTGCTTTCAAATGTTTTATTAATTCTTGCAAAAATGTTCCTTTGCAAAAAGCTGCAAATGTTACCATGTCGGCATCTGTAACGCGTATTTGACTATCAGCCATCCTCTTCAATTTCTCTTCCTTCAAACTTATGTGTTGCTTCACAAGACCTTTGGAATACTCTTCATCTAATGACATCCAGTAGTGTCGAATGATGTCCTTTTCGTTAACCAATACACCATAATATCCCATCTTTATTGCCATCGGAAAATAATGCATGTACGCATTATTAACACTTACAACTTCCCTCATTGACGACGTCATCGCTTCAATATGCTTGACTTTAAGTTCTGCATGCCCTGCATCGTAAACCCTGTCATATTTTCGAAGAGCGCTAAATCTATTAGCATCATTAATACTGCTCCCACATCTATAATCGGAATCGATTAAATAATCCAATTTACCAATTTTAAATCCTTATTTCCCGCATTTGCCTCGAGCAATTAAAGAGCTTGAAGTAAAGGCACTTCGCGAATCGTTCCCTGCACTGACGGCGTTTCGCGATAAGCTCAAGCTCGGTGAAAATGATCGCATAGAAGAAATTTATGCCTCACTGTTAAAGAAATACAATCATGTGTTCACCAATATCCACCCTTGCAATTATGGGAGGTTGCTGGAAAATTTGTACAAAAAGCATGCTGAAGACATGAGGGGGACAGCCAGAGTTCACATGGTAGGAGGAGGAGGAGGCCACGCCGATTTTTTATGGGCCGACGTTAACGATGCACTAAACTTCTTCAACACCCCACTAGATGAAAGACCGTTAAAACGCCCACTCATTTTAGCGTATCCAATACAGGAGATGCGTCGTTCTGTAGAAACAGCCGCTAATGGATCAATGGTAGTTAGAGAAATTTATGCGTTATGCAACGGAGATACTAAAACGACCATTTCGCACCTTGCTCCCACTAAACAGCCATCAAGGAAAAGGAAAAAGCCCTCCATTCCAGACGATTCAAAACCTACGCCCCCTCCACTCCCTAGCATGGTGGCGATCCCTGCCCCTCCGCCTCCCCCATCATATCCGCCCACATCACGAGAACTAATAGTTCACGAGACCAACTTGCAGGCAAACGAGACCCAAGATATGGAGACAATTGATGATGAAGAGTACATTTCTCATGTTCAAAAAACTAAAAAAATCAAGTTAGATCCCCCAGATAGCGATGATGAAATTTATACAGATGATGATTAATCATATATATCGTCATCATTTCATTATATTGTTCACTTAAAAGCGTTTTTTAAAGTCATTCGTTTCAACATCTATATATATCGTTGTATGCTTCATTGAACGTCTTCCTCTCCTTGATCCAATGTCCATACCGACGGTCCTCCATGTTAGCAAAAAACAAAATTGCCTTCTCCGTATTTAAAAGATCCTTTGACACCAACTGGCAGCTAGGATGATTAGGCATTGATGTCGCCGACGCTCCATACGAATCTAACATTTTCCTCAGCTCTGCTTTCAAATGTTTTATTAATTCTTGCAAAAATGTTCCTTTGCAAAAAGCTGCAAATGTTACCATGTCGGCATCTGTAACGCGTATTTGACTATCAGCCATCCTCTTCAATTTCTCTTCCTTCAAACTTATGTGTTGCTTCACAAGACCTTTGGAATACTCTTCATCTAATGACATCCAGTAGTGTCGAATGATGTCCTTTTCGTTAACCAATACACCATAATATCCCATCTTTATTGCCATCGGAAAATAATGCATGTACGCATTATTAACACTTACAACTTCCCTCATTGACGACGTCATCGCTTCAATATGCTTGACTTTAAGTTCTGCATGCCCTGCATCGTAAACCCTGTCATATTTTCGAAGAGCGCTAAATCTATTAGCATCATTAATACTGCTCCCACATCTATAATCGGAATCGATTAAATAATCCAATTTACCAATTTTAAGGCCTTTCACATCGCAATCACACTCTTCGTAATCAACTCCTCTCTTAACACCCTGAGCATCTATGAAATTACCAGCACCATCAGACCCATACACAAAAGGCGCATCACTCACATGCACGTCACTCTCCATTTGAGACAGGCTTCTCTTCTTCTTCTTTCTCCTCTTATTGCAACGATCAATTGAATCTTCGTGTGAATGATGTATCCATTGAGGTCGTGCTAAAGGATGTGTATACGTCGATTGCGCTCCTTCTCCTATGTGCAATGCTGGCGTCGCCACAGGCCACACTGCCCGATTCACACAAGCGATTTCTATTTCAGGACACCTCAAACCAAAACAAGGATCATGTCCATATCGACTATTAAACCTCCTATAATCATCAAAATTACCATGATTACTGAAAGGCCGACGTTGATTGTCAATTTTGGCTATTTCATTCGCCATTTGCCATCCAGGAGACTGAAAATCTCTACCTCTGTTAGGAGCATGGGATACGAGCGTCCACGCAAATTGATTCTCATTCCTGTGCACCAGCCTAATGCCAAGTCTGTCCGGCTTGACAAGCAAATCGTAACTCACTCCATTTACTCCCCTCCTTGCCTTCTCCGTATTTAAAAGATCCTTTGACACCAACTGGCAGCTAGGATGATTAGGCATTGATGTCGCCGACGCTCCATACGAATCTAACATTTTCCTCAGCTCTGCTTTCAAATGTTTTATTAATTCTTGCAAAAATGTTCCTTTGCAAAAAGCTGCAAATGTTACCATGTCGGCATCTGTAACGCGTATTTGACTATCATCCATCCTCTTCAATTTCTCTTCCTTCAAACTTATGTGTTGCTTCACAAGACCTTTGGAATACTCTTCATCTAATGACATCCAGTAGTGTCGAATGATGTCCTTTTCGTTAACCAATACACCATAATATCCCATCTTTATTGCCATCGGAAAATAATGCATGTACGCATTATTAACACTTACAACTTCCCTCATTGACGACGTCATCGCTTCAATATGCTTGACTTTAAGTTCTGCATGCCCTGCATCGTAAACCCTGTCATATTTTCGAAGAGCGCTAAATCTATTAGCATCATTAATACTGCTCCCACATCTATAATCGGAATCGATTAAATAATCCAATTTACCAATTTTAAATCCTTATTTCCCGCATTTGCCTCGAGCAATTAAAGAGCTTGAAGTAAAGGCACTTCGCGAATCGTTCCCTGCTATGACGGCGTTTCGTGATAAGCTCAAGCTCGGTGAAAATGATCGCATAGAAGAAATTTATGCCTCACTGTTAAAGAAATACAATCATGTGTTCACCAATATCCACCCTTGCAATTATGGAAGGTTGCTGGAAAATTTGTACAAAAAGCATGCTGAAGACATGAGGGGGACAGCCAGAGTTCACATGGTAGGAGGAGGAGGAGGCCACGCCGATTTTTTATGGGCCGACGTTAACGATGCACTAAACTTCTTCAACACCCCACTAGATGAAAGACCGTTAAAATGCCCACTCATTTTAGCGTATCCAATACAGGAGATGCGTCGTTCTGTAGAAACAGCCGCTAATGGATCAATGGTAGTTAGAGAAATTTATGCGTTATGCAACGGAGATACTAAAACGACCATTTCGCACCTTGCTCCCACTAAACAGCCATCAAGGAAAAGGAAAAAGCCCTCCATTCCAGACCATTCAAAACCTACGCCCCCTCCACTCCCTAGCATGGTGGCGATCCCTGCCCCTCCGCCTCCCCCATCATATCCGCCCACATCACGAGAACTAATAGTTCACGAGACCAACTTGCAGGCAAACGAGACCCAAGATATGGAGACAATTGATGATGAAGAGTACATTTCTCATGTTAAAAAAACTAAAAAAATCAAGTTAGATCCCCCAGATAGCGATGATGAAATTTATACAGATGATGATTAATCATATATATCGTCATCATTTCATTATATTGTTCACTTAAAAGCGTTTTTTAAAGTCATTCGTTTCAACATCTATATATATCGTTGTATGCTTCATTGAACGTCTTCCTCTCCTTGATCCAATGTCCATACCGACGGTCCTCCATGTTAGCAAAAAACAAAATTGCCTTCTCCGTATTTAAAAGATCCTTTGACACCAACTGGCAGCTAGGATGATTAGGCATTGATGTCGCCGACGCTCCATACGAATCTAACATTTTCCTCAGCTCTGCTTTCAAATGTTTTATTAATTCTTGCAAAAATGTTCCTTTGCAAAAAGCTGCAAATGTTACCATGTCGGCATCTGTAACGCGTATTTGACTATCATCCATCCTCTTCAATTTCTCTTCCTTCAAACTTATGTGTTGCTTCACAAGACCTTTGGAATACTCTTCATCTAATGACATCCAGTAGTGTCGAATGATGTCCTTTTCGTTAACCAATACACCATAATATCCCATCTTTATTGCCATCGGAAAATAATGCATGTACGCATTATTAACACTTACAACTTCCCTCATTGACGACGTCATCGCTTCAATATGCTTGACTTTAAGTTCTGCATGCCCTGCATCGTAAACCCTGTCATATTTTCGAAGAGCGCTAAATCTATTAGCATCATTAATACTGCTCCCACATCTATAATAGGAATCGATTAAATAATCCAATTTACCAATTTTAAGGCCTTTCACATCGCAATCACACTCTTCGTAATCAACTCCTCTCTTAACACCCTGAGCATCTATGAAATTACCAGCACCATCAGACCCATACACAAAAGGCGCATCACTCACATGCACGTCACTCTCCATTTGAGACAGGCTTCTCTTCTTCTTCTTTCTCCTCTTATTGCAACGATCAATTGAATCTTCGTGTGAATGATGTATCCATTGAGGTCGTGCTAAAGGATGTGTATACGTCGATTGCGCTCCTTCTCCTATGTGCAATGCTGGCGTCGCCACAGGCCACACTGCCCGATTCACACAAGCGATTTCTATTTCAGGACACCTCAAACCAAAACAAGGATCATGTCCATATCGACTATTAAACCTCCTATAATCATCAAAATTACCATGATTACTGAAAGGCCGACGTTGATTGTCAATTTTGGCTATTTCATTCGCCATTTGCCATCCAGGAGACTGAAAATCTCTACCTCTGTTAGGAGCATGGGATACGAGCGTCCACGCAAATTGATTCTCATTCCTGTGCACCAGCCTAATGCCAAGTCTGTCCGGCTTGACAAGCAAATCGTAACTCACTCCATTTACTCCCCTCCTTGCCTTCTCCATATTTAAAAGATCCTTTGACACCAACTGGCAGCTAGGATGATTAGGCATTGATGTCGCCGACGCTCCATACGAATCTAACATTTTCCTCAGCTCTGCTTTCAAATGTTTTATTAATTCTTGCAAAAATGTTCCTTTGCAAAAAGCTGCAAATGTTACCATGTCGGCATCTGTAACGCGTATTTGACTATCATCCATCCTCTTCAATTTCTCTTCCTTCAAACTTATGTGTTGCTTCACAAGACCTTTGGAATACTCTTCATCTAATGACATCCAGTAGTGTCGAATGATGTCCTTTTCGTTAACCAATACACCATAATATCCCATCTTTATTGCCATCGGAAAATAATGCATGTACGCATTATTAACACT
Source organism: Aurelia coerulea (assembly GCA_039566865.1). NCBI lineage: Eukaryota > Metazoa > Cnidaria > Scyphozoa > Semaeostomeae > Ulmaridae > Aurelia > Aurelia coerulea. The sequence continues at coordinate 10,733,276 of CM076951.1, read as the reverse complement.
TACAACTTCCCTCATTGACGACGTCATCGCTTCAATATGCTTGACTTTAAGTTCTGCATGCCCTGCATCGTAAACCCTGTCATATTTTCGAAGAGCGCTAAATCTATTAGCATCATTAATACTGCTCCCACATCTATAATCGGAATCGATTAAATAATCCAATTTACCAATTTTAAATCCTTATTTCCCGCATTTGCCTCGAGCAATTAAAGAGCTTGAAGTAAAGGCACTTCGCGAATCGTTCCCTGCTATGACGGCGTTTCGCGATAAGCTCAAGCTCGGTGAAAATGATCGCATAGAAGAAATTTATGCCTCACTGTTAAAGAAATACAATCATGTGTTCACCAATATCCACCCTTGCAATTATGGAAGGTTGCTGGAAAATTTGTACAAAAAGCATGCTGAAGACATGAGGGGGACAGCCAGAGTTCACATGGTAGGAGGAGGAGGGGGCCACGCCGATTTTTTATGGGCCGACGTTAACAATGCACTAAACTTCTTCAACACCCCACTAGATGAAAGACCGTTAAAATGCCCACTCATTTTAGCGTATCCAATACAGGAGATGCGTCGTTCTGTAGAAACAGCCGCTAATGGATCAATGGTAGTTAGAGAAATTTATGCGTTATGCAACGGAGATACTAAAACGACCATTTCGCACCTTGCTCCCACTAAACAGCCATCAAGGAAAAGGAAAAAGCCCTCCATTCCAGACGATTCAAAACCTACGCCCCCTCCACTCCCTAGCATGGTGGCGATCCCTGCCCCTCCGCCTCCCCCATCATATCCGCCCACATCACGAGAACTAATAGTTCACGAGACCAACTTGCAGGCAAACGAGACCCAAGATATGGAGACAATTGATGATGAAGAGTACATTTCTCATGTTCAAAAAACTAAAAAAATCAAGTTAGATCCCCCAGATAGCGATGATGAAATTTATACAGATGATGATTAATCATATATATCGTCATCATTTCATTATATTGTTCACTTAAAAGCGTTTTTTAAAGTCATTCGTTTCAACATCTATATATATCGTTGTATGCTTCATTGAACGTCTTCCTCTCCTTGATCTAATGTCCATACCGACGGTCCTCCATGTTAGCAAAAAACAAAATTGCCTTCTCCGTATTTAAAAGATCCTTTGACACCAACTGGCAGCTAGGATGATTAGGCATTGATGTCGCCGACGCTCCATACGAATCTAACATTTTCCTCAGCTCTGCTTTCAAATGTTTTATTAATTCTTGCAAAAATGTTCCTTTGCAAAAAGCTGCAAATGTTACCATGTCGGCATCTGTAACGCGTATTTGACTATCAGCCATCCTCTTCAATTTCTCTTCCTTCAAACTTATGTGTTGCTTCACAAGACCTTTGGAATACTCTTCATCTAATGACATCCAGTAGTGTCGAATGATGTCCTTTTCGTTAACCAATACACCATAATATCCCATCTTTATTGCCATCGGAAAATAATGCATGTACGCATTATTAACACTTACAACTTCCCTCATTGACGACGTCATCGCTTCAATATGCTTGACTTTAAGTTCTGCATGCCCTGCATCGTAAACCCTGTCATATTTTCGAAGAGCGCTAAATCTATTAGCATCATTAATACTGCTCCCACATCTATAATCGGAATCGATTAAATAATCCAATTTACCAATTTTAAGGCCTTTCACATCGCAATCACACTCTTCGTAATCAACTCCTCTCTTAACACCCTGAGCATCTATGAAATTACCAGCACCATCAGACCCATACACAAAAGGCGCATCACTCACATGCACGTCACTCTCCATTTGAGACAGGCTTCTCTTCTTCTTCTTTCTCCTCTTATTGCAACGATCAATTGAATCTTCGTGTGAATGATGTATCCATTGAGGTCGTGCTAAAGGATGTGTATACGTCGATTGCGCTCCTTCTCCTATGTGCAATGCTGGCGTCGCCACAGGCCACACTGCCCGATTCACACAAGCGATTTCTATTTCAGGACACCTCAAACCAAAACAAGGATCATGTCCATATCGACTATTAAACCTCCTATAATCATCAAAATTACCATGATTACTGAAAGGCCGACGTTGATTGTCAATTTTGGCTATTTCATTCGCCATTTGCCATCCAGGAGACTGAAAATCTCTACCTCTGTTAGGAGCATGGGATACGAGCGTCCACGCAAATTGATTCTCATTCCTGTGCACCAGCCTAATGCCAAGTCTGTCCGGCTTGACAAGCAAATCGTAACTCACTCCATTTACTCCCCTCCTTGCCTTCTCCGTATTTAAAAGATCCTTTGACACCAACTGGCAGCTAGGATGATTAGGCATTGATGTCGCCGACGCTCCATACGAATCTAACATTTTCCTCAGCTCTGCTTTCAAATGTTTTATTAATTCTTGCAAAAATGTTCCTTTGCAAAAAGCTGCAAATGTTACCATGTCGGCATCTGTAACGCGTATTTGACTATCAGCCATCCTCTTCAATTTCTCTTCCTTCAAACTTATGTGTTGCTTCACAAGACCTTTGGAATACTCTTCATCTAATGACATCCAGTAGTGTCGAATGATGTCCTTTTCGTTAACCAATACACCATAATATCCCATCTTTATTGCCATCGGAAAATAATGCATGCACGCATTATTAACACTTACAACTTCCCTCATTGACGACGTCATCGCTTCAATATGCTTGACTTTAAGTTCTGCATGCCCTGCATCGTAAACCCTGTCATATTTTCGAAGAGCGCTAAATCTATTAGCATCATTAATACTGCTCCCACATCTATAATCGGAATCGATTAAATAATCCAATTTACCAATTTTAAGGCCTTTCACATCGCAATCACACTCTTCGTAATCAACTCCTCTCTTAACACCCTGAGCATCTATGAAATTACCAGCACCATCAGACCCATACACAAAAGGCGCATCACTCACATGCACGTCACTCTCCATTTGAGACAGGCTTCTCTTCTTCTTCTTTCTCCTCTTATTGCAACGATCAATTGAATCTTCGTGTGAATGATGTATCCATTGAGGTCGTGCTAAAGGATGTGTATACGTCGATTGCGCTCCTTCTCCTATGTGCAATGCTGGCGTCGCCACAGGCCACACTGCCCGATTCACACAAGCGATTTCTATTTCAGGACACCTCAAACCAAAACAAGGATCATGTCCATATCGACTATTAAACCTCCTATAATCATCAAAATTACCATGATTACTGAAAGGCCGACGTTGATTGTCAATTTTGGCTATTTCATTCGCCATTTGCCATCCAGGAGACTGAAAATCTCTACCTCTGTTAGGAGCATGGGATACGAGCGTCCACGCAAATTGATTCTCATTCCTGTGCACCAGCCTAATGCCAAGTCTGTCCGGCTTGACAAGCAAATCGTAACTCACTCCATTTACTCCCCTCCTTGCCTTCTCCGTATTTAAAAGATCCTTTGACACCAACTGGCAGCTAGGATGATTAGGCATTGATGTCGCCGACGCTCCATACGAATCTAACATTTTCCTCAGCTCTGCTTTCAAATGTTTTATTAATTCTTGCAAAAATGTTCCTTTGCAAAAAGCTGCAAATGTTACCATGTCGGCATCTGTAACGCGTATTTGACTATCAGCCATCCTCTTCAATTTCTCTTCCTTCAAACTTATGTGTTGCTTCACAAGACCTTTGGAATACTCTTCATCTAATGACATCCAGTAGTGTCGAATGATGTCCTTTTCGTTAACCAATACACCATAATATCCCATCTTTATTGCCATCGGAAAATAATGCATGTACGCATTATTAACACTTACAACTTCCCTCATTGACGACGTCATCGCTTCAATATGCTTGACTTTAAGTTCTGCATGCCCTGCATCGTAAACCCTGTCATATTTTCGAAGAGCGCTAAATCTATTAGCATCATTAATACTGCTCCCACATCTATAATCGGAATCGATTAAATAATCCAATTTACCAATTTTAAATCCTTATTTCCCGCATTTGCCTCGAGCAATTAAAGAGCTTGAAGTAAAGGCACTTCGCGAATCGTTCCCTGCTATGACGGCGTTTCGTGATAAGCTCAAGCTCGGTGAAAATGATCGCATAGAAGAAATTTATGCCTCACTGTTAAAGAAATACAATCATGTGTTCACCAATATCCACCCTTGCAATTATGGAAGGTTGCTGGAAAATTTGTACAAAAAGCATGCTGAAGACATGAGGGGGACAGCCAGAGTTCACATGGTAGGAGGAGGAGGAGGCCACGCCGATTTTTTATGGGCCGACGTTAACGATGCACTAAACTTCTTCAACACCCCACTAGATGAAAGACCGTTAAAATGCCCACTCATTTTAGCGTATCCAATACAGGAGATGCGTCGTTCTGTAGAAACAGCCGCTAATGGATCAATGGTAGTTAGAGAAATTTATGCGTTATGCAACGGAGATACTAAAACGACCATTTCGCACCTTGCTCCCACTAAACAGCCATCAAGGAAAAGGAAAAAGCCCTCCATTCCAGACGATTCAAAACCTACGCCCCCTCCACTCCCTAGCATGGTGGCGATCCCTGCCCCTCCGCCTCCCCCATCATATCCGCCCACATCACGAGAACTAATAGTTCACGAGACCAACTTGCAGGCAAACGAGACCCAAGATATGGAGACAATTGATGATGAAGAGTACATTTCTCATGTTCAAAAAACTAAAAAAATCAAGCTAGATCCCCCAGATAGCGATGATGAAATTTATACAGATGATGATTAATCATATATATCGTCATCATTTCATTATATTGTTCACTTAAAAGCGTTTTTTAAAGTCATTCGTTTCAACATCTATATATATCGTTGTATGCTTCATTGAACGTCTTCCTCTCCTTGATCCAATGTCCATACCGACGGTCCTCCATGTTAGCAAAAAACAAAATTGCCTTCTCCGTATTTAAAAGATCCTTTGACACCAACTGGCAGCTAGGATGATTAGGCATTGATGTCGCCGACGCTCCATACGAATCTAACATTTTCCTCAGCTCTGCTTTCAAATGTTTTATTAATTCTTGCAAAAATGTTCCTTTGCAAAAAGCTGCAAATGTTACCATGTCGGCATCTGTAACGCGTATTTGACTATCAGCCATCCTCTTCAATTTCTCTTCCTTCAAACTTATGTGTTGCTTCACAAGACCTTTGGAATACTCTTCATCTAATGACATCCAGTAGTGTCGAATGATGTCCTTTTCGTTAACCAATACACCATAATATCCCATCTTTATTGCCATCGGAAAATAATGCATGTACGCATTATTAACACTTACAACTTCCCTCATTGACGACGTCATCGCTTCAATATGCTTGACTTTAAGTTCTGCATGCCCTGCATCGTAAACCCTGTCATATTTTCGAAGAGCGCTAAATCTATTAGCATCATTAATACTGCTCCCACATCTATAATCGGAATCGATTAAATAATCCAATTTACCAATTTTAAGGCCTTTCACATCGCAATCACACTCTTCGTAATCAACTCCTCTCTTAACACCCTGAGCATCTATGAAATTACCAGCACCATCAGACCCATACACAAAAGGCGCATCACTCACATGCACGTCACTCTCCATTTGAGACAGGCTTCTCTTCTTCTTCTTTCTCCTCTTATTGCAACGATCAATTGAATCTTCGTGTGAATGATGTATCCATTGAGGTCGTGCTAAAGGATGTGTATACGTCGATTGCGCTCCTTCTCCTTTGTGCAATGCTGGCGTCGCCACAGGCCACACTGCCCGATTCACACAAGCGATTTCTATTTCAGGACACCTCAAACCAAAACAAGGATCATGTCCATATCGACTATTAAACCTCCTATAATCATCAAAATTACCATGATTACTGAAAGGCCGACGTTGATTGTCAATTTTGGCTATTTCATTCGCCATTTGCCATCCAGGAGACTGAAAATCTCTACCTCTGTTAGGAGCATGGGATACGAGCGTCCACGCAAATTGATTCTCATTCCTGTGCACCAGCCTAATGCCAAGTCTGTCCGGCTTGACAAGCAAATCGTAACTCACTCCATTTACTCCCCTCCTTGCCTTCTCCGTATTTAAAAGATCCTTTGACACCAACTGGCAGCTAGGATGATTAGGCATTGATGTCGCCGACGCTCCATACGAATCTAACATTTTCCTCAGCTCTGCTTTCAAATGTTTTATTAATTCTTGCAAAAATGTTCCTTTGCAAAAAGCTGCAAATGTTACCATGTCGGCATCTGTAACACGTATTTGACTATCATCCATCCTCTTCAATTTCTCTTCCTTCAAACTTATGTGTTGCTTCACAAGACCTTTGGAATACTCTTCATCTAATGACATCCAGTAGTGTCGAATGATGTCCTTTTCGTTAACCAATACACCATAATATCCCATCTTTATTGCCATCGGAAAATAATGCATGTACGCATTATTAACACTTACAACTTCCCTCATTGACGACGTCATCGCTTCAATATGCTTGACTTTAAGTTCTGCATGCCCTGCATCGTAAACCCTGTCATATTTTCGAAGAGCGCTAAATCTATTAGCATCATTAATACTGCTCCCACATCTATAATCGGAATCGATTAAATAATCCAATTTACCAATTTTAAATCCTTATTTCCCGCATTTGCCTCGAGCAATTAAAGAGCTTGAAGTAAAGGCACTTCGCGAATCGTTCCCTGCACTGACGGCGTTTCGTGATAAGCTCAAGCTCGGTGAAAATGATCGCATAGAAGAAATTTATGCCTCACTGTTAAAGAAATACAATCATGTGTTCACCAATATCCACCCTTGCAATTATGGAAGGTTGCTGGAAAATTTTTACAAAAAGCATGCTGAAGACATGAGGGGGACAGCCAGAGTTCACATGGTAGGAGGAGGAGGAGGCCACGCCGATTTTTTATGGGCCGACGTTAACGATGCACTAAACTTCTTCAACACCCCACTAGATGAAAGACCGTTAAAATGCCCACTCATTTTAGCGTATCCAATACAGGAGATGCGTCGTTCTGTAGAAACAGCCGCTAATGGATCAATGGTAGTTAGAGACATTTATGCGTTATGCAACGGAGATACTAAAACGACCATTTCGCACCTTGCTCCCACTAAACAGCCATCAAGGAAAAGGAAAAAGCCCTCCATTCCAGACGATTCAAAACCTACGCCCCCTCCACTCCCTAGCATGGTGGCGATCCCTGCCCCTCCGCCTCCCCCATCATATCCGCCCACATCACGAGAACTAATAGTTCACGAGACCAACTTGCAGGCAAACGAGACCCAAGATATGGAGACAATTGATGATGAAGAGTACATTTCTCATGTTCAAAAAACTAAAAAAATCAAGTTAGATCCCCCAGATAGCGATGATGAAATTTATACAGATGATGATTAATCATATATATCGTCATCATTTCATTATATTGTTCACTTAAAAGCGTTTTTTAAAGTCATTCGTTTCAACATCTATATATATCGTTGTATGCTTCATTGAACGTCTTCCTCTCCTTGATCCAATGTCCATACCGACGGTCCTCCATGTTAGCAAAAAACAAAATTGCCTTCTCCGTATTTAAAAGATCCTTTGACACCAACTGGCAGCTAGGATGATTAGGCATTGATGTCGCCGACGCTCCATACGAATCTAACATTTTCCTCAGCTCTGCTTTCAAATGTTTTATTAATTCTTGCAAAAATGTTCCTTTGCAAAAAGCTGCAAATGTTACCATGTCGGCATCTGTAACGCGTATTTGACTATCAGCCATCCTCTTCAATTTCTCTTCCTTCAAACTTATGTGTTGCTTCACAAGACCTTTGGAATACTCTTCATCTAACGACATCCAGTAGTGTCGAATGATGTCCTTTTCGTTAACCAATACACCATAATATCCCATCTTTATTGCCATCGGAAAATAATGCATGTACGCATTATTAACACTTACAACTTCCCTCATTGACGACGTCATCGCTTCAATATGCTTGACTTTAAGTTCTGCATGCCCTGCATCGTAAACCCTGTCATATTTTTGAAGAGCGCTAAATCTATTAGCATCATTAATACTGCTCCCACATCTATAATCAGAATCGATTAAATAATCCAATTTACCAATTTTAAGGCCTTTCACATCGCAATCACACTCTTCGTAATCAACTCCTCTCTTAACACCCTGAGCATCTATGAAATTACCAGCACCATCAGACCCATACACAAAAGGCGCATCACTCACATGCACGTCACTCTCCATTTGAGACAGGCTTCTCTTCTTCTTCTTTCTCCTCTTATTGCAACGATCAATTGAATCTTCGTATGAATGATGTATCCATTGAGGTCGTGCTAAAGGATGTGTATACGTCGATTGCGCTCCTTCTCCTATGTGCAATGCTGGCGTCGCCACAGGCCACACTGCCCGATTCACACAAGCGATTTCTATTTCAGGACACCTCAAACCAAAACAAGGATCATGTCCATATCAACTATTAAACCTCCTATAATCATCAAAATTACCATGATTACTGAAAGGCCGACGTTGATTGTCAATTTTGGCTATTTCATTCGCCATTTGCCATCCAGGAGACTGAAAATCTCTACCTCTGTTAGGAGCTTGGGATACGAGCGTCCACGCAAATTGATTCTCATTCCTGTGCACCAGCCTAATGCCAAGTCTGTCCGGCTTGACAAGCAAATCGTAACTCACTCTATTTACTCCCCTCCTTGCCTTCTCCGTATTTAAAAGATCCTTTGACACCAACTGGCAGCTAGGATGATTAGGCATTGATGTCGCCGACGCTCCATACGAATCTAACATTTTCCTCAGCTCTGCTTTCAAATGTTTTATTAATTCTTGCAAAAATGTTCCTTTGCAAAAAGCTGCAAATGTTACCATGTCGGCATCTGTAACGCGTATTTGACTATCAGCCATCCTCTTCAATTTCTCTTCCTTCAAACTTATGTGTTGCTTCACAAGACCTTTGGAATACTCTTCATCTAATGACATCCAGTAGTGTCGAATGATGTCCTTTTCGTTAACCAATACACCATAATATCCCATCTTTATTGCCATCGGAAAATAATGCATGTACGCATTATTAACACTTACAACTTCCCTCATTGACGACGTCATCGCTTCAATATGCTTGACTTTAAGTTCTGCATGCCCTGCATCGTAAACCCTGTCATATTTTCGAAGAGCGCTAAATCTATTAGCATCATTAATACTGCTCCCACATCTATAATCGGAATCGATTAAATAATCCAATTTACCAATTTTAAGGCCTTTCACATCGCAATCACACTCTTCGTAATCAACTCCTCTCTTAACACCCTGAGCATCTATGAAATTACCAGCACCATCAGACCCATACACAAAAGGCGCATCACTCACATGCACGTCACTCTCCATTTGAGACAGGCTTCTCTTCTTCTTCTTTCTCCTCTTATTGCAACGATCAATTGAATCTTCGTGTGAATGATGTATCCATTGAGGTCGTGCTAAAGGATGTGTATACGTCGATTGCGCTCCTTCTCCTATGTGCAATGCTGGCGTCGCCACAGGCCACACTGCCCGATTCACACAAGCGATTTCTATTTCAGGACACCTCAAACCAAAACAAGGATCATGTCCATATCGACTATTAAACCTCCTATAATCATCAAAATTACCATGATTACTGAAAGGCCGACGTTGATTGTCAATTTTGGCTATTTCATTCGCCATTTCCCATCCAGGAGACTGAAAATCTCTACCTCTGTTAGGAGCATGGGATACGAGCGTCCACGCAAATTGATTCTCATTCCTGTGCACCAGCCTAATGCCAAGTCTGTCCGGCTTGACAAGCAAATCGTAACTCACTCCATTTACTCCCCTCCTTGCCTTCTCCGTATTTAAAAGATCCTTTGACACCAACTGGCAGCTAGGATGATTAGGCATTGATGTCGCCGACGCTCCATACGAATCTAACATTTTCCTCAGCTCTGCTTTCAAATGTTTTATTAATTCTTGCAAAAATGTTCCTTTGCAAAAAGCTGCAAATGTTACCATGTCGGCATCTGTAACACGTATTTGACTATCATCCATCCTCTTCAATTTCTCTTCCTTCAAACTTATGTGTTGCTTCACAAGACCTTTGGAATACTCTTCATCTAATGACATCCAGTAGTGTCGAATGATGTCCTTTTCGTTAACCAATACACCATAATATCCCATCTTTATTGCCATCGGAAAATAATGCATGTACGCATTATTAACACTTACAACTTCTCTCATTGACGACGTCATCGCTTCAATATGCTTGACTTTAAGTTCTGCATGCCCTGCATCGTAAACCCTGTCATATTTTCGAAGAGCGCTAAATCTATTAGCATCATTAATACTGCTCCCACATCTATAATCGGAATCGATTAAATAATCCAATTTACCAATTTTAAATCCTTATTTCCCGCATTTGCCTCGAGCAATTAAAGAGCTTGAAGTAAAGGCACTTCGCGAATCGTTCCCTGCTATGACGGCGTTTCGCGATAAGCTCAAGCTCGGTGAAAATGATCGCATAGAAGAAATTTATGCCTCACTGTTAAAGAAATACAATCATGTGTTCACCAATATCCACCCTTGCAATTATGGAAGGTTGCTGGAAAATTTGTACAAAAAGCATGCTGAAGACATGAGGGGGACAGCCAGAGTTCACATGGTAGGAGGAGGAGGAGGCCACGCCGATTTTTTATGGGCCGACGTTAACGATGCACTAAACTTCTTCAACACCCCACTAGATGAAAGACCGTTAAAATGCCCACTCATTTTAGCGTATCCAATACAGGAGATGCGTCGTTCTGTAGAAACAGCCGCTAATGGATCAATGGTAGTTAGAGAAATTTATGCGTTATGCAACGGAGATACTAAAACGACCATTTCGCACCTTGCTCCCACTAAACAGCCATCAAGGAAAAGGAAAAAGCCCTCCATTCCAGACGATTCAAAACCTACGCCCCCTCCACTCCCTAGCATGGTGGCGATCCCTGCCCCTCCGCCTCACCCATCATATCCGCCCACATCACGAGAACTAATAGTTCACGAGACCAACTTGCAGGCAAACGAGACCCAAGATATGGAGACAATTGATGATGAAGAGTACATTTCTCATGTTCAAAAAACTAAAAAAATCAAGTTAGATCCCCCAGATAGCGATGATGAAATTTATACAGATGATGATTAATCATATATATCGTCATCATTTCATTATATTGTTCACTTAAAAGCGTTTTTTAAAGTCATTCGTTTCAACATCTATATATATCGTTGTATGCTTCATTGAACGTCTTCCTCTCCTTGATCCAATGTCCATACCGACGGTCCTCCATGTTAGCAAAAAACAAAATTGCCTTCTCCGTATTTAAAAGATCCTTTGACACCAACTGGCAGCTAGGATGATTAGGCATTGATGTCGCCGACGCTCCATACGAATCTAACATTTTCCTCAGCTCTGCTTTCAAATGTTTTATTAATTCTTGCAAAAATGTTCCTTTGCAAAAAGCTGCAAATGTTACCATGTCGGCATCTGTAACGCGTATTTGACTATCAGCCATCCTCTTCAATTTCTCTTCCTTCAAACTTATGTGTTGCTTCACAAGACCTTTGGAATACTCTTCATCTAATGACATCCAGTAGTGTCGAATGATGTCCTTTTCGTTAACCAATACACCATAATATCCCATCTTTATTGCCATCGGAAAATAATGCATGTACGCATTATTAACACTTACAACTTCCCTCATTGACGACGTCATCGCTTCAATATGCTTGACTTTAAGTTCTGCATGCCCTGCATCGTAAACCCTGTCATATTTTCGAAGAGCGCTAAATCTATTAGCATCATTAATACTGCTCCCACATCTATAATCGGAATCGATTAAATAATCCAATTTACCAATTTTAAGGCCTTTCACATCGCAATCACACTCTTCGTAATCAACTCCTCTCTTAACACCCTGAGCATCTATGAAATTACCAGCACCATCAGACCCATACACAAAAGGCGCATCACTCACATGCACGTCACTCTCCATTTGAGACAGGCTTCTCTTCTTCTTCTTTCTCCTCTTATTGCAACGATCAATTGAATCTTCGTGTGAATGATGTATCCATTGAGGTCGTGCTAAAGGATGTGTATACGTCGATTGCGCTCCTTCTCCTATGTGCAATGCTGGCGTCGCCACAGGCCACACTGCCCGATTCACACAAGCGATTTCTATTTCAGGACACCTCAAACCAAAACAAGGATCATGTCCATATCGACTATTAAACCTCCTATAATCATCAAAATTACCATGATTACTGAAAGGCCGACGTTGATTGTCAATTTTGGCTATTTCATTCGCCATTTGCCATCCAGGAGACTGAAAATCTCTACCTCTGTTAGGAGCATGGGATACGAGCGTCCACGCAAATTGATTCTCATTCCTGTGCACCAGCCTAATGCCAAGTCTGTCCGGCTTGACAAGCAAATCGTAACTCACTCCATTTACTCCCCTCCTTGCCTTCTCCGTATTTAAAAGATCCTTTGACACCAACTGGCAGCTAGGATGATTAGGCATTGATGTCGCCGACGCTCCATACGAATCTAACATTTTCCTCAGCTCTGCTTTCAAATGTTTTATTAATTCTTGCAAAAATGTTCCTTTGCAAAAAGCTGCAAATGTTACCATGTCGGCATCTGTAACGCGTATTTGACTATCAGCCATCCTCTTCAATTTCTCTTCCTTCAAACTTATGTGTTGCTTCACAAGACCTTTGGAATACTCTTCATCTAATGACATCCAGTAGTGTCGAATGATGTCCTTTTCGTTAACCAATACACCATAATATCCCATCTTTATTGCCATCGGAAAATAATGCATGTACGCATTATTAACACTTACAACTTCCCTCATTGACGACGTCATCGCTTCAATATGCTTGACTTTAAGTTCTGCATGCCCTGCATCGTAAACCCTGTCATATTTTCGAAGAGCGCTAAATCTATTAGCATCATTAATACTGCTCCCACATCTATAATCGGAATCGATTAAATAATCCAATTTACCAATTTTAAGGCCTTTCACATCGCAATCACACTCTTCGTAATCAACTCCTCTCTTAACACCCTGAGCATCTATGAAATTACCAGCACCATCAGACCCATACACAAAAGGCGCATCACTCACATGCACGTCACTCTCCATTTGAGACAGGCTTCTCTTCTTCTTCTTTCTCCTCTTATTGCAACGATCAATTGAATCTTCGTGTGAATGATGTATCCATTGAGGTCGTGCTAAAGGATGTGTATACGTCGATTGCGCTCCTTCTCCTATGTGCAATGCTGGCGTCGCCACAGGCCACACTGCCCGATTCACACAAGCGATTTCTATTTCAGGACACCTCAAACCAAAACAAGGATCATGTCCATATCGACTATTAAACCTCCTATAATCATCAAAATTACCATGATTACTGAAAGGCCGACGTTGATTGTCAATTTTGGCTATTTCATTCGCCATTTGCCATCCAGGAGACTGAAAATCTCTACCTCTGTTAGGAGCATGGGATACGAGCGTCCACGCAAATTGATTCTCATTCCTGTGCACCAGCCTAATGCCAAGTCTGTCCGGCTTGACAAGCAAATCGTAACTCACTCCATTTACTCCCCTCCTTGCCTTCTCCGTATTTAAAAGATCCTTTGACACCAACTGGCAGCTAGGATGATTAGGCATTGATGTCGCCGACGCTCCATACGAATCTAACATTTTCCTCAGCTCTGCTTTCAAATGTTTTATTAATTCTTGCAAAAATGTTCCTTTGCAAAAAGCTGCAAATGTTACCATGTCGGCATCTGTAACGCGTATTTGACTATCATCCATCCTCTTCAATTTCTCTTCCTTCAAACTTATGTGTTGCTTCACAAGACCTTTGGAATACTCTTCATCTAATGACATCCAGTAGTGTCGAATGATGTCCTTTTCGTTAACCAATACACCATAATATCCCATCTTTATTGCCATCGGAAAATAATGCATGTACGCATTATTAACACTTACAACTTCTCTCATTGACGACGTCATCGCTTCAATATGCTTGACTTTAAGTTCTGCATGCCCTGCATCGTAAACCCTGTCATATTTTCGAAGAGCGCTAAATCTATTAGCATCATTAATACTGCTCCCACATCTATAATCGGAATCGATTAAATAATCCAATTTACCAATTTTAAATCCTTATTTCCCGCATTGGCCTCGAGCAATTAAAGAGCTTGAAGTAAAGGCACTTCGCGAATCGTTCCCTGCTATGACGGCGTTTCGCGATAAGCTCAAGCTCGGTGAAAATGATCGCATAGAAGAAATTTATGCCTCACTGTTAAAGAAATACAATCATGTGTTCACCAATATCCACCCTTGCAATTATGGAAGGTTGCTGGAAAATTTGTACAAAAAGCATGCTGAAGACATGAGGGGGACAGCCAGAGTTCACATGGTAGGAGGAGGAGGAGGCCACGCCGATTTTTTATGGGCCGACGTTAACGATGCACTAAACTTCTTCAACACCCCACTAGATGAAAGACCGTTAAAATGCCCACTCATTTTAGCGTATCCAATACAGGAGATGCGTCGTTCTGTAGAAACAGCCGCTAATGGATCAATGGTAGTTAGAGAAATTTATGCGTTATGCAACGGAGATACTAAAACGACCATTTCGCACCTTGCTCCCACTAAACAGCCATCAAGGAAAAGGAAAAAGCCCTCCATTCCAGACGATTCAAAACCTACGCCCCCTCCACTCCCTAGCATGGTGGCGATCCCTGCCCCTCCGCCTCCCCCATCATATCCGCCCACATCACGAGAACTAATAGTTCACGAGACCAACTTGCAGGCAAACGAGACCCAAGATATGGAGACAATTGATGATGAAGAGTACATTTCTCATGTCACAATGACGTCATAATTGAGGAAAATTGCACTTTTTGCTTACTATTAACAATATTAACAATAAGTTCTTAGTTGATAATTTCTTTCATACTGCTACTAGAATGTATCCCAAAGCATCACTGAATAAAAATTGGCAATGAAATGTCAATTTAAGCTTGTTATTTATATCATATATTCATCATTTATTTGCATCAGTTTGTTATTGTTTCATTTAAACCCCTAATTACTGATGAAAATTCTCTAAAATGCCTTAAAATTTTTCATAACAATCAATAGAACCAATTTTGACAATTTAAAGTTATCTAATACATTTGTCGTTATATATATAACGTCATAAACTTTGATGACGTCATGAACGTTAAATTTGCTGACGTCATCAAAAAATGGATAAAACCATACATCATCTGAAAGCTCTCATTGAGAGCTTTCGAATGGTGGTATTCTCGATATTCTATGACCATCCGTGTTAAAACTGGACTCGCTTCTTTAATTGTCTGGCTGACTACATGTTGAAAAGATGTTGGTCACGTGATCAGTATCTACCATTTTGAAAAAATATTACAAATTTTAATTAGTCCATGAAATTTGAGGAAAAGTCGCAAAGTTTCAGCTCTTTATCTTTTGAACTGACGACACTACATCAAATAAACTTTGCCGCGGGCACTTTGTGCCCCCCCCAGTAGTAATAGGGTTAAAACCTTTATGGCAATGTTTGAAGACGCCACTGAAAAAACGTTTCGTTATTTGTTATGTGACTTTACTCAACAAATGAAAGGAGGATTACGTTATAGAACCAACATATTTCCTGACGAATCACCAATGTATGCTTACGTTCCAAAAAAGCTATAAAGCTAGTTGTTAAAATTATGAGAATATATGTATTCGATATGGCTACTGGTTACACGAAGATGGTATTAACGCCTAAGCAACCCTTGGTGCCAACAACGTTGACACCACCACCACCACCACCAGGACAAGCAACTGCATCTAAAGCGACTGCATCTAAAGCAACTGCACCTAAAACAACTGCACCTAAAAAAGTAAAGAAAACAGCAAAGAAAAAAGTCACAAAAACAAAATCTCCTAAAGTAACTACTTCATCAACGCCTAAAGCAGCAAAAACCAAAATACCTAAGCAAAGCAAAACAAAATTTGATATAAAAAAAGGCAAATGCATGAATCAAAAGAAGAAATTTGTGTTAACCAATAAGGTTCTTGACATGATAATAGATCTTGCTTGTGGATGTGGAGGTAAACAATGAATGAAAGAATAACTCAACTATACAATGATCCAGCAACTCCTGGTTCCTTGGGTGGATTAGGCAAGATGTTTAAGGAATTCAAAAAGTTCATTCCTGACTTAACTATGAAACGACTCAAGGAATGGACTAAAACACACGTTGGTTATTCATTGCATCGACCAAGTAGAAAGTCCTTTTTACGCGAAAGGATACTTACGGGTACAATAGATTATTTGTGGGAAGCTGACTTGGTTGATATGAGTCAACTCAAGGAAGAAAATGATGGCGTAACCTTTTTACTCGTTTGCATAGATACCTTTAGTAAATATTTGTGGGTAAGAACGCTAAAGCGCAAAACTGGTGCAGAAATAATAAAGGCCTTTGAATCAATCATAAATGAAGGTCGTCAACCAAAAAAGCTTAGGACTGACAAGGGAACTGAATTCATCAACAAGCAATTTCAAGCTCTCCTTAAAGCCAAGGGTATTTCATTTTACACTGCAAGCAATGAACCAAAGGCAGCAATTGTGGAAAGGGTAAATAGAACATTGAAAACCAAAATGTATAGGTACTTTACTGTTGCCAATACGAGAAGATACATAGAAGTTCTTCAACAATTGGTAGATTCATACAACAATACTTATCATAGAAGCATTAGAATGAGACCATCCAAAGTAGGACTAAACAATGTTGGAATTGTGCGTAGGAATTTGTTTGGTAATCAGCCAGTAAAGAAGAAGGTAAAATACAAAGTAGGAGATTACGTAAGGCTAAGCCTTCGAAAGCGAATCTTTGGAAAGGGTTACTTGGAAAACTTTACTGAAGAAGTTTCTAAAGTAAATAAGGTTTTTTCAAGAAATACTCCAACTACTTACGGTGTTGAAGATTTAAAGGGACAAGAAATAGAAGGAAGGTTTTATGGAAAGGAACTTCAACTTGTAGACCTTCCTGAAACCTTTGTAATTGAAAAGATCATTCGCAGAAGAAAATCAAGGGAAGGTAAAAACATGTATTTAGTGCGATGGAGAGGTTATCCACCAGAGTTCGATGAGTGGGTTGGAGAAGATCAAGTACAGACAATATGAACTACGAAGTTAATGAAGCATTTGACCTTGTCATTCCTTCAAGGCGGACTCATAAAGATGGAATAGATGTATGTACGGATTACAGCGTTACTTATCCTCACATTATTCAATTAAATCCAATGAAAAAATGGGAAATGGGATTATTGGAATTGTCTATACCTGGACGTGCTCGAAGTGCGCTTAAAGATCAGTTGTGGTTTAGAATAACTTTAACCAACGAAGCAAAGTACGCAAACAACAAATACAAAAGTGCTATGAATGCCTTTCACCTACTACCGCACACTCAGAAAATTTTTGTGCCACCTGATATAGTGGAAAAGGACGATTCCGTATTGATTTATCAGTTTTTTAAAAGAAGCTTAAATGATTACAAACTTGGTTATGAAGGAGTGCAAGGAACAACTGATAGAAGTAAAGCCATATATGAATTTCCAATTGAAGTACAATTAATCATGGGTAAAGTACAGTTTGTGTTTAAGGAAGATTTGTTTCCAACCATAAACATAGTTGATGAAAATGAAAGTCGAAACAATGGCGAAGCAATGGGATGGCAGTGCAATGCATGTAGAATAGAATTGTCCATTCCCATGTCTTATTTGTTGGGACTAAACAACTTTGGAAGTAAAAGAAGCGAACTAGAAATGTTTGATACAAGTGATTATGAAAATGCTAAGTTTATAGCTCAAAGATATGTAACTATGTGGCACTCGACTACACCAGAAGACATATTTGATATGTGGTTCATGAAGGAAGACATAACTAAAACCGTAAAGGGTTCAAGGTTAAATGTAAAAGGCGCTTACAAACACACATATATCCTCATTCTATTTTCAACATAGAGTGTACATTGTTAGGCAGCAACTACGTAGGAGGTGTTCGTCAAAAGGAAAGAACATTGCTAAGGATAGCCCTTACAGACGTTGATAAGAAAACGTACACACAAGTATTTGAAAGCAAAAATGTGTTATATATACCCATGGAACAATTGGTATTTCAAACGATAGGAATACGACTTATGAACGAAGAAGGTCAAGCCATTAGCTTAGTTAATCCTTCCTCAGTAACTAACTACGTTGGTCAAACCATAATAACCGTTAGGATTAGACCTTCAATTTAAAATGTTGAGCATAACCTTGGATTCTCTAGGTTCAAAGTACCTAAAGAAACCTTTGCCCGTCGGAAGGGGATGGAATTGTTCTTTCGTTTCTTGGACGCACAAAGATCATTATTACCACAATGAAGAAGGCAAAGAAGTAGATAAAAAGGAACGCATACTTGCTGTGTGTTGTGACTTTATTCAAAATCCTGTCAACAGGGTTGTATTGCCTGTGTTAGCCTTAACGACGTACGATGGTAAAGCCATTGCAGAGAACAAACTTCATCCATTAGAGCATCACGTAGTTCGTTCACCCTTACAAGAATTTACCATTAAGGCAGTTGATAATTCAACAAAGGAAGACCTTACGTCAAGGTTTCAAAGTACATCACTCACGCTGCTTTTTACGCGCAAAAGGCACGCCAAAAGAAAAAGATGATTGTGCCAGATGATAATCAAGGTTACTTAAACGTAGAACTAAAAATTGGTAAGGGTGGGATTCTTCAAGAAAGAGTTGCTTTAGACGAAAAGTTAATGCTGCCAGGAAAATGGGAGATGGCGTTGGTAGAAATGTACTATGAATTATCAAATTCTCAATACATTGAGCCAAGATCTACGCACAATGATAGACTTCTAGATTTGTATGATTGGAGCTTTTTCTTTAAATTTCAACCATCAGCAGGAATGGGATTTGAAAAAGATGAATTTGCAAAGTATTAAAAGCAACGATTTGTATCGCAATGGAGAGCACAATGGAAAAGGAATGAATCAGTAATCAAAATAGTTTCATTTAATCAAAAAGGCATCATAGACGGAAAGAAAATACGTGTAACCGTTGGTGACATCGTGAATAACTTTAACAATAAATTCAAAAATCCTGATCAAAAACTTTTAAGATTATGTAATCGAATTGGTGGATGGACAGGACCACCCGTTTTAAGCTTGGAAGGGAGAAAGGTCAAACTAACACTGCCACCATGCATAAAGGAGGTACACATTGGTCAAAAGGTTGCTGAGCTTTTAGGCTTTACACAACTTGGAAAGGTCATTTATCGACGTTTAAAATTACTGTTTGAAAGGGACCGCATTTAAATCCCATCACCCTATCAACTTTCCGTAAGAGCGCAAGATGGAAAGATACATGACTTATCAAAGGAGCGTTATCAAATGGTTTACAATACGGAAAGCATAACAAGCACCCACGATTGTGATTGCCTTGCAGATCATGGGAAGAACATCTTTATATATTGCGGACAGTTAGATTATCGTTTAGTAGGAGACGTAGCAACGCCACTATTGCGTTTTTGTTCGCTAACAACTAGAAAGCATCACATACGATACGAGCAATTTCATACCTTGCAATATTATCCCCTACTTGTAAACGACATTCAACACCTGGATTTTAGGTTAATTGATGAAAAAGGTCAAGACATAAAGTTTTTTGGAACTAATCCTACGTTGGTGCTTCACTTTAGAAAGAAAGTATCAATTGCATAATGACTCGAACCAGCGGAAGTGGATTTTACGAAACGATGGACGATTTCCAATCTATACGGGTTATAATGGCACAATTCCACTTAGGGGAGCTGGCATAGGTTCATCCATAAGATCAGGACTAAAAAGTTTAATTCCCTCTGGTCTTACGTTCGCAAGGGAAGTTATTTTACCAGAAGCCTTTAACGTTGCAAAGCGTGTTGCAAAGGGTGAAAGTTTAAAGGATGTTGGAAAGGATGCATTGAAAAGAACCGGAAAGAAACTAGGAAAGCGTGTACTTGCAGGCACCAAACGCAGATTGTTAGGTGAAACGTCACCTCCTCCTCCAAAAAAGAAGAAAGGGTTTACCGGCAGAAGAAGGAAAGCAACATCTATAAAGGGAACAACGATCAGACTTTCAAAATCAGACCGTGCACGCTTGCGACAAGGTGTAGCTAAGGCATTGAAAAAACTCTAACAACATGAGTCTACGACCAACGTTCATAGATTGCCCGAGTCATAACCTTGATGTTTTTAGTCCACCGCTTGTGCATACAGACATTGATTACTTCAAGGATGTTCAATACTTTCCACAAACATCATCCATTGGCACATCAAAGCAAACGGTAGTTTTTGAAATACCTGCTCAATCGGATCACCTTACTGACTACGATAATACATACTTTAAAATTAAATCAAAACTCATTAAATCAGATGGAAGCGCAATTGCGGATACAAAGACTGAAAAGGTTGGTGTAATCAATCAACTTGCTCATTCATTGTTTCGTCAAGTGGAATTGATTTTGAATGACACACCAGTTACTGATTCAAATGGTATGTATTCTTACCAAGCATACTTGGAAACCGTTTTGTCATTCGACACTACCCACACCGATACAGATTTGGCCTTAATGAACTTTTGGATGGATACAGCTGGTGAGGAAGACTATAAGTATCCACAAGCTGACAAAAACATTGGTTTAAACAACAGAACTTTAAGAACAGTCAAACCATCACACTCATTTGTAAACCTCGCATTAACATTTGCAATCAAAAAAGATACATCATCAATGGAGTGCGTCAACAATGGAGACTAACACCTAATAGCAATGACTTTTGTTTAATGAAGAACGGTTCAAGTTCCAGCACGGCTGTGTTAAACGTAGAAGAAATTACCCTAGTTTTAAGACATGTTCATGCCAAAGAACAATATTTGAACTCCCTTGAACGCAACCTTCAAAAATCACCTGCTCAGTATCCAATCGTGCATCCTCAAATGAGTACATATTTAGTCCCATCTGGTGCAAACGCATGGCAACAAGATGGTGTCTTCAATGGTAAAATTCCAAATCGTATCTTTTTTGGTTTCGTTACCAACAAGGCTTTCAACGGACAAAAGGATCTTAATCCATTTGAATTCAAACACCTCAATGCAACGAACGTTAAATTAACGATAGATGGTCAAGAACCATGCCCACCCATAAAGATGGATCATGCCAAAATGCTTGCAATGGAGGGATACCATAGGCTCCTCTCTAGCTTAAATATGACACCAATGATGATTTCATTTGATCATTTTAGTCAAGGTAGTGCAATATATGGATTCGATTTAACCCCAAAGGGTAATTGCATGAATGAACAATTCGTCCTTAGAAGACAAGGCAACCTACGAATCGAAGTATCATTTGGAGTAGCGCTTTCAGGTCTGCACAATATTGTAATCCTTGGTGAATTTGATGGTGTTATTACCATAGATTCAAATAGAAACGTTAAGCGAAGTTGGTAAAGATGGATGACATAACCATAAATGAACTTTTACAATCTCAGGAAAAGTTAAGCTGCTTTAAAGGTGTTTTTGGAAAGAACGAAATCAAGAACATTGAAGTAAATTATTATCCTTCATGTTACGTATTCAACGAAGGAGACTTTGGTTTGGGAAAAGGCACTCATTGGATTGTCATTTACATTGATGAAGATGGTTCAGTGGATTACTATGATTCCTATGGAAAGTTACCGTTAGTTAAAGAAATCAAAGAATTTGTTAAAGGTTTTGATCGATTCAATTACAATTCAAAACAAGTTCAATCTTATTACAGTTCAGTTTGCGGACAGCATTGCATCTTCTTTTTGGTTAAAAGACACAAAGGTCAAAGCATAGACTTTATAGTTAACAATTATTTTAATGACAGTTTGACGTTCAATGATAATTATGTTAAACGTTTTGTTGAAGAAAAGTATGATGTTTAAAGTTTAAACTAGCTTCGTTTCTTTGTTTTACCTGCATGCGCATGCGCAAGGATGACAGAAAAAAAACAACTACTTTTTACAAAAGCAAAGGTTTCGTTGATCTACCATCATCTAATACAATTCGTTTTGGATAAAAATACGTCAATGCATTTTTTCTTTGTTTATATGTATACATGGTTCCATTATGACTTCTTATTCCAGCATTGTTCGCTCTAAAAGTATTTGTTGTGTTCAGCACATTGGCATAATGTTCGTAAGGATTGTTCTTGAATTGTGACTTGTTTACTCCCTTCATTGAAAACTTAAACCTTCTAGAACTCTCTGCTTCGTATTGTTCTTTTTCGCTAATGCAATATGACTTTGAGCACAAGCTTATCATCTGATCACCAGTAAACTCTACTTTAAACAAACCAGGTGTTCGCTTTCCTTGTCTTGCAGATGGTGTAACTAACCAGTCTGACTTTATGGTTTCATACTTAAACTTGTCGTGCACAATGTCATCAAGCTTTTCTCCGCTGATTGCAATGTAAGCAGAATCGGTATCCATTTCACAATACTCAAAATCTTCCCTCTTTGCAATTTGATCTATAAAGTCATAGTAAAAGGCTAGCATCCTTAACTTTGCATAGCACAGCAAGAAAACACCAATTGCAAGCATTTGATCCAAAACAATCTTCTTCTTATTCATAATTACTTGCCAAAGTCCATCATTTAACTTTTCCCATTGGTAAAATAATTTGTTTGAAACACACGACGCCACTTCCTGAGCATTGACGAATTGAACGTTTCTGTGTTTTTCCTTTCTAACGATGGTCTTTCCGAATGCAGAATTCCCTATCAGCTTCATTATTTCTGCATTTAAACTAGAACCTTGTTGATCACCCATTAACCTAGCATCTGCAACATCGTTCATGAACTTATTGAATGCCTTGACTGGTTTGTATTCCAAAATCCTATATATCCTTGTAATCTTCATTCCCTTGCTTAAGTACCATTTGAGTAGGGGAGTTGCCAATCCTATTTTCTTGCCATAATATGATCCTATTAGCAGCCTCCTCTTCATTTTGTCGTTAGGTGCAAATTCTTGCATGTATTCTCCTATGTCTTCAACACCTACTTCATCGTTTTTAAAAATTGGACACATTTCCGCAAAGTATTCCTTTTTGTTTTCAGGTGTTTCAATGTCTACTTCACAGAAACCAAACAGTTTCCCATTACCAATCATCCTGATAGCTTCATCCATGCTCAAAAACAATCGCTTTTCTGTTGGTAACATCCTTTCAGATATAAATTGCTTAACCTCCAAATTCGTTCTTGTAATTTCATCCCATTCATGTTCCCACATTTCAACTACATTTAAGTGCAGTTCTTCTCGCAAAAACATCATTCGCGAAAGAGTTCAAAGAGTTCAGGACAAATGAATGAAAGAGGCTTAAAACGAGATTTTGAGCCTTAGCAAATCAAACACTGGAGGTAAGCCAGTGACACAAACAGGGGCTGGAATTACAGTAGGCCCTCAAAAATAATCAGTAGTAGACAATATTTTGAGGAGAACTGTTTTCTTGGGCATTGGCCCTCCTTCTCCATTGATGCTTCCAGCTCTTTTCTTCTTTAGTTGAAAGAAAAAAAAAAGGTTATGTGGGTCTTTTCATTAATTTGCTGCTGGGTGCGTGTCGATTAAACTGGCCATTTCATACATGTCTGTGAAGTCATTTCGCTTCTTTACACACTGCATTCATCCTTTGGCCTGCCATCCATTGACCTGCCACTCTTGGCATATGTTGAAGGATATCTTCTAAGCTAGGAATGCCAATCTTCTCACTACCATACTTGGGCAAGACTTTCATAGCTTCTACAATGATGTCCTAATTCTTTAGGTCTACCAAGTCAAAACTGGTGAATTTGTCACGGCCGATTTCTATTATTATAAACATTATTTATACACGATAAAATCCCTTCAGCAAAACTTAATATACACAACTACAAACACTACAAAAAAAATGAATTCTATTTTTCTAGGGTGGGGCTGATCTTCCAGGGAATCGTGTTTGAGTTGTATTCAGCTCCTCGAATGTATTTTGAGGTGTTTGTTAAATTGTTGCAAAGTAGATAGCTCCCTGATGGTACAAGGGATCTCGTTCCAAGCTTTCAGACCCGAATAATGAAAGCTTTTCTTTGAATACTCAAGATTATATCTTGAAATTTGAATATCCGTGCAGTTTCTTGCTTTATAATTTGAGTGCGTGTTTCTTGTTTGATATCTATCCCAAAGGCTTTCAGGGCAAATCTTATTCATCATCTTATAGGTCATCACCGATCGGTCACATTTTATTAGTTGTTCTACCGTCCTCCAGTTACTAGACCACTGATCTTTGATTTTGCCCTTTCTATAATAGAATGTGCTCTGTTTTGAAGACGCTGAAGGGCTTCTACTTTTGTGTTGGAGAGAGACCCCAAATGACGTTTGCATATCGTAAATGACTCTCCACAAGGGCATGGTAAATGTTAACCAGCTGGGATTGCGGAACGATATTCATTAACTTTTTCAGAGACCATAGTCCACCGGAGACTTTCCCTTTAACTTTCTTGAATTGTTCGTTCCAATTTAATCCCCCGTCAACAATGATACCTAGCGATTTTGTCTCCTTAACATGCTTACTTTCTGAGCCATTCAACGTAAGTGGCTCATGGGATGATATCTTGTTCGTTCTTTGTGGGTGCCCAATTAACATGTATTCGGTTTTGTGGATTAATGCTTAGTTTGTTAATTGCAATGTCTCTTCTCTTTGAGGGCATATCCTTTTCATACATGATGGTTCTATGTTGATGCGAGCAATCACATCCTCTGCAAAATATTTTCCAGTTACATCCATCAATTGTTGATGTTGCAAGTAGCACTTTACTCAACTTAAATATATTGTTTCCAAAAGAATCTTTCCTTTCTGCCAATAAAATAATATAATTATTGCTGCGCATGACCTTGCATGCTTCCAAAGGAATCTTTCCTTGAAGAAGCCTAGGCAGTGTGAAAGCAAATGAAGATTATTATGATCGATGCTCCATTTTTGCCTTACAAGAAGTTGTAAGAAGATTCGAATGCAAAAAAACAAGAAGATTTAGCAAATTGAGGCCTTCCTTACTTATATCGTCATCAGGGTGTGATTTAAAACAGAACTGTTTGAACTGTGTTAAATCGCAGTCTGATGACGACAAAAGTCGGAAAGGCTAAGTCTTCTGGTTTTTGCATCTGAATCTTTTTACAATTTCTTGTTAAGTACCTTATCTATCAAAGTTTTGCCCTACAGATAGAGAGGAATTACTTACAGAAGCGAACAATTTAGAATATGCCGAATCAGCTATCACAGAGATTTATTCGGGTTTGTTATCATTGTTGTTTAAGCTACTACTAGAATTTCATCAAAGGCTAATTTCCGGTCAACAAATTATTCTCAGTCTTTTTGTGGTGTATTTTACATATTTTGCTTATCATGCCATTCGCATGTATTTTCAACCCACAATTAAACAAGGAATTGAATTTTTTCTTAGTCGTTTGTGATTTTCTCACTGCCATAATTTTCACTTACCTTGACTGTAGATGTTCTGACACTTGTGGGCGTAACTAGTAAACGTATTTTTTCTATATGAAACTGCTTTTAAGAAAGTCAACTATCCCACTAACAAAGTAAGAAACTCCAGTATTGGACAAAATTTGTCAATAAACTATTTACTTTGGTAAATGAAATCCTGAGCATATCTGCACTTTATTTCCACTTGTTATCTGTATCATATTGCTCGGAATGTACTTGAGTAGCGTCTAAACATTGGAAAGGCTGCAACAAACTTTATTTTGAAATGTTGACAATGCCACGGGAAGTAAACAAGAAGACTGTTATTGAACCTTTAAGAAAGTCGTTAGAAGCTCTGAGTACTCGGAACTTCATGATTTTAAAAATCTTTCCGTACTGCTAGCCCAGATTCTTAATCTCATTCAAAAAAGATTTGCGAATAAGCAATTGCTGGTACGTTTGTTGTTCATTTGTTGTATTGAAATGAATGTGTTCCTTTCACTGCAACTAAACGATACGCTTATTTCCTATGTTGATCACATCAGTTCTCTATTCAAAGATAATTTTTGCGTTGTTAAATGCTCGTTTTTTTTCAACAACCTTTCATTCCAACGATCAAGTAGCTTTCTAGTTGATATGTGAAATTTCAAGGTAGTGACTCTTTATTTCACATTTCAGACCAAAAAATCAATTGTCAAACATAAAGAGGAACTGTCAAAGATCTGCGAGGATTCTCATATTAGTAGCGACCAAATTAATTTCAGTCAATGGAAGAATGAAATTCAACAAATTGCGCTTGGTAAACTAATTTTTTCCACATAATTCTTCTCCTGGCAACTTGAATCGTACGTTGACGGATGGTCATTCACTCATTGATCTTTATCAATCCTTGCAGTAGATTTCTTCCAAAGATGTGTTATTTGTGCATGTATCCGAGTCAAGAACGGCTTCCCATTTCACCTCTTTGAGTGTGGAAGCTAAATAAAGGTGTTGTGGCGCAGTGGTGTAATTTGAAAGTGTTGTGGCGCAGTGGTGTAATCCTTTGACTTTGCAGCCAGAACAGCCAGACGGAGTGGGTTCGATACCCGGTAGGACCCCACCACTTGAGCGTCATGACAATGGGTCGCGGACTCGATTAGGTATGCTCTATTTCTGCGATCCCAGCGCTTGGCGCTGAAAACGCAACTACACCTACACCTACACCATAAAATCCCTAATGAACCATTCTTTAAAGTGTACGCTTTTATGGCATTAAAAAGGCCACATTTGTTGACAATGTATGAAGACAAACTATTCAATTTAGATCATCCCCTTTAGAATTAACATCATTTGTTTTTATCATTTATCGATAGATGCTACAAGAAGCAGATGCAAAAAACGAAAACTTGTTCAGCACACTGAGGCCTTTCAATCTTATGCTGTCATCAGAGTGTGACTGACTAAACAGATAATGAAACTATATGTGTACACATGTGTACACATATAGTTTCTTTATCTGTTTAGTCAGTCACATTCTGATAATAACATAAGATTGAAAGGCCAGAGTGTGCCAAAAACAGTTTCCTTTTTTTTGCATCTGCCTCTTATAGTATCTATCTTTAAGTAAATGAATTTATACTAATATCATATATACATGCAGTTTGTCACGATCAGATGATAACGGAGGTTTGAAAGGGCTCAGTGTGCCAATTTTAAGACTATTTCATTTCTTGCATCTGCCATTTTGATACCATTTTAATTTGTGAATTCATTGTTTCTAAGGAATTTTCAGTAGAGCGTAATTTATATAAGTTAAACCCACCTGAACCCTGCTGAATCCATCTGAACCCACCTGAATCCATCTGAACCCACCTGAACCCATCTGAACTCAGCTTAACCGATCTGAACCCAGCAGAGGCCAACCTGACTCGATAGAAATTCCCAAGAGGTCCCCTGCCAGGTGTGATGGCTCCGTTTGGAAATATCAAGAACAATGTATCAAAAGAAGCGGGTGATAAGCATAGTTAGCGTTTACTGTGTTAATGAAAACAGCTGAATAACAATTGTTCTGATCTCATTGGCTCGGACGGTTTTTCATTTTGGCATTTTATGGGTTCAAAGTGCGTTATCGATTTGTGTGTGGCCATATCTCCGCCAATCCAGGAGATATTTTAGCCGGCATCCAAACTTTAATACCCAAACATCTGGAGAGTAGATTTCTTCAAAAAAATTCGGGAAATTTCAAGCAATTTCTTTCCTGGCTGCGTTTTATGAAGGTAGGTAAACTGTCGAAAAATTGTCATGGATTTCTTTCGCAGTGATATCACTCTCCTACTAAATCATCAGGCCTAACTTTTTCACCTTCACGTGTACACAATATTGTTTTCGTCAATTATTTGACTAAAACGTCCTTTGAGTTTCCGTGTTTGTTAATCTGAAGGGCTATAATTCCAAACAGAGCCATTAGCATTATGAACAAGTGTTAAATGCCAATTCCATGCTTGTGTGCTTCATATAAATCACAGGACCTCTTGGGATTTCTATTGCGTCAGGTTGGTCTCTGCTTGGTTCAGATGGATTCAGCTGGGTTCAGATGGATTCAGCTGGGTTCAGATGGATTCAGCTGGGTTAAGATGGATTCAGCTGGGTTCAAGTGGGTTTAACTTATATAAATTACGTCAGTAGAGCCCATTTCTGTTATGAATGCATGGTGTTCTTAAATAAATGTGGTACCTTAGAGGCTTTACTTTCAAAGTTCGCTGATTTCTCCTTCAGCTGAATCAAGCAAGATTACTGAGGTACAAATGACAAAAACGGAGGATTATGTGCTCAAGGTCGCTGACCTTCATTCAATGGGAAAGCTTCCAGAGAGTATCAGCACATGTGATGGAGAAATCCTGCGCAGGTTAGTCTGGGAATGCACAATTTCACCCATATGTCCCATCAAAAAAACCTCTTAATCAAAAAGAAAGGCATGTTTGAGTTTCTTTACGCAATTGAATTTGACCGAAGACGATCATTGTCAACTACTGGAGTCCTCTCTCCATTTTCCAGATGTCATCAAATGCTAGGCATCTCACAGGTATGTGTATTTAATATTCATAAACTAGTTTATGCTTCCTGTTTTATCTTTGGACATCTTGTTGGATTAAATCATGCTTAAATTTATTTCGCATACATATATGCTTTGTTGGAAGCCCTATATCGAAGTGTTAAAGGAAGGGGAAATGATCTTTCAAACACAATCTTTTCATTTTTCACTAGGAGCTACAGCGATTTGTCTCATCTGAAAATTGCATTTTTCAATTTCAGTATTTAAATCTATTGAAAAATAATTTTGCATGTGATCATTTCGAAAACCACTCTGAAGTTCTCCTTTGAATATTCCCTATTGCACATGTTCTTCTTTGGACATTTTCTTTTCCGATTGCAAGCTCACTGCTCCGAAATACATTTTCTACCTGACATATCTAGGAAGGTATATTTTGTTATATGATCTTTACATTTTATTTCGTTGTTTTGCGTCATGCAGACTCATGCAAAGGTTTCGTAAAGATTGTTAAGAAGTGCAAGAAGGAGAGAGAAGATTTAAAACCCAAAGTTGAGGCATATAATTCGATAGCGATAGATTGTGAACTCCCTGTTGTGAAATTTGAAGAAGTTTGCATTGGGAACATGCCATGGTATGATGATCAGCTTACATCAGGTAAAATTTTCAGCATCTGTATTGTCTAGATATCTCCCAATACAATCACAATATGCCAAGTAACTGAACAGATTTCATTTAGATCAGATAATGAAATAGATCAAATAAAGTAGTGGCTTCCTTCCAACACTCTGATATCATTTACATAAGCGATGAAAAGCTATTTTTTCACATCAAAATGTTAGATCTTATGAGGAAATGTGTTGCAATTTTTCAATATGTTCCGTTATCAATGCACAACAATGCACAATAATTTCTTTCAAGAAGGATTGATTGTATCTGAGCATGATCTCAATGAAAGGTCCTCTCACAGCAGCTGTTGATATTTTGTTTTTTCTTTGTTTTCTCTAAGGTCCATCAGTGAAAGTGAAAAGAGCCATAATTGAGAAATTGCTTCAGATTAGACGATCAGAAGAGGAACTACCGTTGCTTGTCAGGGAAATGAGAGATCACATTCTCTACTACAAACATAACGTTTAGCCACAACTTGAAGCTACTGAAGATAAAATGTTAGAGCAAATACAAGATATCGCGAGTAAGTTGCTGATATTTTTTGATAAAAATGATGGAATTAAAACATCGGTACGGTTGAAAATTACTTTTTTAATGAAAGTGTATACAAAGAAATTGTTTGGTTCCTAACACACTACTAGAAGTTTGAAGTTGGTGCAAGTCATCGAGTTAGTTAGTAAACTCTATAAACTTTTTATGGAACAATTTTTCAGAATTCAGGTTCAGCTGTTCTGCTCACTGTTTCTTCCATGATGTTTCAGGCGACCTTGGACGATCCTTTGCACAATTGGCTATGAATTTCGTCAAATTTCTAGCCTCAGGATATGGGACTGGCAGCAGCCTCCCCAGCAACACTTTTGAATCAATTTAAAAAATAGACCTCGCTTTCAACCTCTACGGTTGTGATATCTGTAGTAGAGTAGATATGTTCATTTCAACATGAATATTTTGCTATAATCAGCCCCGGTGCCTGAAGTGGCAATGCGATAGAGAAAGATTGAATCAACTCACTGTAGTGAAGTTTTCATAATAACTTGCAATAATTTGTTTTACCATAGGGTATGGAATTCCAGGGCATTCTCCACAAAATGTACATGATACTGGTCGTTTAGAGGTAAGCATACTTCCATTTAGCTTGATACACAGAAATGGTTAAAAGATAAAAGATAAAATGAGCTTGTGAGAGCCACTGCCCCTCATCTCATTCTTTGGCATAGTTTCTCCTCCCAACTTTAGCTATCTTGAAACATAGCTATCTCGATAAAGTCTCATTTCCTTTGGTAATTTGAGAAAGCGGGTTTCAGCCATGTTGAAATGTTATTTATTGGAGAGCTTTCGTTCTTCTCCACAGCAAAAAGGCAGATATCATTCAAATGCTAGCAATACCCATATTGCAAACGGCTGGTGTAATCTGCATAATGCAGGTTGCATAATGCAGGTTGCAGGTTGCATAAAGCAGGTTGCAGGTTATCAGTTATGGCCATGGGCTGTAAAGCCACAACAACGGGCCATTTCCTGGATGAAGCTAAAATGTCGGTCTCACGGAGGTTGTCATGAGTTTGCTTGTTTTTGAATTACTGATAATGAGATAGCAGATCAATACAGTCAGATATGGTGTGCTGCGCAATTTCTTTGTTCTATTTATAGAGGAGCCTATTTACCATTGCAGACTTGCTTTAACTATTTGCAATCCAATGCAATGACTTGCTGTAAATGGGGATATGATTTGGTCATGATTTGGAGGAAATTTTGATGAGCTGGATGTGCATGATATTTATACGTATTATTTAGCCTTTTAGAAATAGGTATTCCCATCAGATTCAAAAGGCTCGAGAGAATTATGACCAAGCTGCAACCATAATTTTCTGCAAAATATTTTTGGGAAACATGGCCCTTACTTCGTGAAATGGATTTGCAATATCTCCCATAGCAATATCTCACATAAGGACCAATTGTTTTCACATGCCAACTCATGACAACCTCCGTGTTTTCAACATTTTCGTTTCATCCAGGTTGTTGCGGCTATACAGCCCATGGCCATAAATGATAACCTGCAACCTGCTTTATGCAGATTACACCTGCCGCATTGCAAAAGGTATAATTTCGATTGTCAGGAAAGGGAAGCATTTTGCTCAATCCCAAATCGACCAAGCAGCCATGAAATTCAAAAAGATTTTTCAACATGGTTCTGGAATTTCAGAGGAAGTTGAAGCTGTCGGGCAGCATCTTTTGGAGGTGTTTGACGAATCTGATGATAAAGAAGAAGATCAAATAGGTAGCTCGCCAATTGATATTACAACTAAGGCATGCACAGCGGGAAACCGACACAAATTTTCTGAGGACATATATGTTCTTGAAAAAACAGAGGATGATGTTGAGCTATTACTTCTGTCAAAGGAGATTTCTAGCACGTGTCACGAAGGAGAGAACAATACTAGTGCATGTACATTCTCCTCAATGATCCTGGGATGTTATTTTGTTGAATCAGATTACAAAAATTTATCATCTGTATTGCCGAATGGGAGAGCTCGTTAGTCAATTCTATGAAGGGATGCTTGAAGGAGACAAGGTGTAGATCTTCTTTTCAGATGCCGTCCCACAATTTACCGCCTTGGCAATGGAAGTAGCCACTTTACTTCTTGAATGCAACCTACGCTGCTCTATTGCATTTGAGACAGAAGTATTTCTCGAGCATTCTGATGATGAGAAGCTGCTGTTATTTCAGCTAGAACGCTTGGTTTCGTTAAAGAAAAGATATGCTGTTGTCTATACTTATGCAGGAGTAGCTTCAATATTTTTATTAGATGGAAACACCATCTTATTCATAGACAACCACGCCAACGCTGTGGACTCTGTGCAAGAAGGAACGATTTTGATTCGTGCCAAAGAATCCTTATTTGCATTTATTCGAGAAGTTGCCACAGTTCGCAATATTTATCCCAACAGGAAAGGTGACATTGCAGTAGTTACTTGTTAAACCGTAAACGTAAGAAAGCAAGCAGTATAGCTTTGTTATTTTGTTGTATAAAAGCACTTACATATGCCATTTTTGTCTGCTCCCTCTTCTCTGACTAGCTACTCTGGAGTCAGGAATATACGTCCCCCCAATTCTTAGTCGTTTGAAAATATCAAGAGATCAAGCCAGGGCATCCTTTCATTCCAGACTAACGTTTATTACTTTTGAACTTCTTGGAGTTTGAAACAAGTCATGAAGCAGTATTTTCTAAAACATCACTGGAACTGTGTAGTCTTTTTAATAGATGTTGTGATTCTTAAACTGCATTTGATATTCCATATAATCAAAATAAAACCCGCCAAGAATCTATTTAAATTCGGGAAATTTTCCTAACACCCCCTTTTATTCCAGACGACCCCCTTCTATTCTGGACTCACAAGTAATCAACAATTAGAGCCGCCATGAAAACGAGGGGGCAACTCATTTAGAGGGTGAATGCCAAAAATGGCTGGTTTCTCACTCTCCATTGCTATAGGTCAGTTTTTCGTGTAGATTCCGAAAATTAATGTTATTGTGCAAACTTTTGCGCCATTTACCTCTGGCTTCACTTACCCTGGGTACCAGCCTCTCTAACATAAAAACAGAAAGTCTGGTCTAGTGCGCCCAAACCTCGTTCCGGTGCGAATCGGCTGAGCTCATTTGAAAAGTAGCTTAGCCTATTCAACGGACTGGAATCTTGGAATACTGGAATCAGACTCCATGAGAGCCTGGGCCTGCTACTCAGGCCTACTGGAATAACATCGAAGACGAAGAAAGAACTTCTTCGCCATTTGCCAAACTTATCGGGATGAGCAAGTGTTGTGAGAGGATTTTTGCAAGGAGTTTTCATCCAGCACTGTCAAAGAATCGCAACTGACTCACATATCACACACAGTCAAGAGTGAAAGAAGTCTTCTCGTGCTGCTGAAAATGAAATGCAACGAAATGGGCCTAAGGAAGAACACCACCGATATCAGATGGAATAAACCAGGGATAAATAGTAAACCTGGAATAATCAGCGATGAACACCGTCAGACGTTTTTCTTCATTCGGTGCAAAAATTAGAAAAATGGGTGCTTGCACGGTCATGCAAAGAACAAAAAAATATGTGCTTTTCCTTCCTATTATTATTATTGTGGTGTGAATCGCTTTAAAAACTTGACAAGAAATGAAGCTTTGGAAATTGCACTGCGATCTCCTTATCAGCAATGGTATGAACTCTGAACTTATCAAGTGAAAATGACAATTTGACAACTTACAAACTTGGCTTGAGTATATTTTAAGCAACTGTTAAAGTTTTAAAGCATACTCCTTAATCAATGCATTAGTTAATGTAAGTACTGTAAGCTCGGTCAGATATTAGCAGCACCATTTAGCTCACAGTCGTCAGGAGCAGGTATGGCTGCAGAAACAATTATAAAAGGGTCTTTTTGATGAAGTTACTTCGCCAGCTACTAGTCAGCCCCATCACACCATTGAATCTTGCCATATATTATACCTGAGTTCTTCATGTTAGCACTGTGACTAAAGGTTGTTGGATTCTTTTGTTGCGAGTGCTGGAAGAGTTTTGAAACAATTTCCATGCATTCAAAACTTGTAACAGCCCATCCTATAGCACCAAAAAAAAGTTTCTTAATTTCTTATACAAAAAGTTTCTTAATTTGTTTCTTACTTTCGGTACAAGGATTATGGAATGATCTCTACCACTTCTACTTCTGCAGATGTATTTCTAGACATAAAAGCAACATTTTGCAAGAAAAACACTGTTTGACTCAAAATATAAAATTGGAGTGGAAATTATGCAAGAATAAACGTCCAATGTCAAATTTGCCATTAATATCCTTGAATTTAACTTTTATAGTTTCTTACTGCTTCTTGTCCATATTAGTCAAGTTTCCTAAAATTTTTAGTCCATCACATTAAGTGTGGAGTTTCTTGGACAAGTTTCTTGTGAAAAACCTGCTAATCAATCCTTGAATGGTAAGAAAGAAGGCAAGAGCAGAAAATCCACCAACTGAGAGTGTTTTATGGTAATTGTTTTCAAAGATGTTTATAACCCAATAATGATCATCTATTTTTATGATAAACTTGCTCCAAGTTGGCACCATATAGTTCCTTATCTTTGAGCATGACAGTATAATGCTCCCAGCCAGCAACATATTCTTCCTTCCTAATCAGCTGTTGGTTGTGTATGAGAATTTTTGAGAAGACATTGCTGTACCTTTAAAGGGAATAGACAAAGCTATATCTCGTAGCCGCTATAAATAGGCTAAAGAAATGCCCACAAACCCATTGTTTCTTTACCTACACAATGAAACCGGATGCGTCAAAGTGGTCAAGTACAACAGATTATATTTTTGACCTGGCCCGGGCCAGCTTTTAACTATGTTGATTCCCTTTAATCATCCATTGGTTGCTGCTGTACATTATATAGCACAGAATAGCCCTACTCTTGAGCTTGAAAAACCTTGTTTTAAAATGTTCACAAAGGCACATGTTGGCCCATTTTGTCATGGAACATGAAGATTGTTATGGAACCTATAAGAAACTTAAGAAACCCTTGATGAGGGGGGCTTTGGGGGGTACTAGAACCCGCAAACCCGGACCAAAATTAGCAAAAACCCGAAAACCCGCAAGCAAAAAATTCGAAACCCGAAATTGCACTTCGGGACGCAAAATTTCAATTTTCGGTAATAATCTTCGACTATTTCCAACATTTTCGTTTTCACTAACACTCTGTGCATCGTTTCAAGCTTTCGGAAGCTGGTTTTTCGATCTCAGCTAACTACAGGGACTGCATGACTTCGAAAACCCGAAAACATTGGAATTTTTTAAAGAAATCCCGAAACCCGAGCATAAAAATTGGCCAAACCCGCAACCCGTGGAGCAGCTCAAAACCCGAAAACCCGCACG
Organism: Aurelia coerulea; assembly: GCA_039566865.1. NCBI lineage: Eukaryota > Metazoa > Cnidaria > Scyphozoa > Semaeostomeae > Ulmaridae > Aurelia > Aurelia coerulea. The sequence goes on along the minus strand of CM076951.1, from coordinate 10,697,982 downwards.
ATTTAGACGTAAAACCCGAAACCCGATGGCTAAAATTGGACAAACCCGCAACCCGTGAAACCCCAAAGCCCCCCTCCTTGATACCTAAAATCTGATAATTTCAAGAAACTTTCAGTACTGGTCCAAATTCTTAGTTGTTTTAAATATGTGTACTGCAAGCATTGCATGAAATATATCTGAGTGTAGCCTGAAAAGTTTCTTATCTGTTTGATACAATGAATTTCTAGTGTCTGAGTTGCAGTGACAGCTGCTAGATCTTACTAGTATACAGTACAGGCCATGTATACATTGACACCACAAGACCTCTCAATGATCCGCAAGAATTTTCCACATAAATTTTTTCATGAATTTTCAAGGAGTGTGAACAAATTTGGCAATTCATTGATCTCTATAAAATTGTTAACAGAACACTACCAATGTACAGTGACCTGTGCTGTAAATTTATGAGGCCAAAAGATGAGGCAAGTAAGCAGAAAACTACACAGTATTTATGTTTGAGGCATTATCATATCAAGACATGATATTGGTATTTTGCACAAGCTAAATGGTGATAGTTTATATCTGAAACAGCACTTTTAAGTTCTCTTCAACAAAAGCCAGATACTCCCTTATTGTGCTTTCACAAGACAATGACAGGAATTTTGTTCAGTTGCAATGAGCATGTGGACCAATACACAAAAAGGCCAATAAGCGAGCATCAATTACAGCTGCTTTCTCCTGATAATGCAATGCAGCCACCATTTTATAGATCCAAGCAGCACATCTTCAGATAAATTGATGTGTGATTCCTTTATTAACATAGTTCTTTGCTAAGAGTTCCCATTGATGGTTTCATAGGCTGATGATCATTTGGTAGAACAGACGTGTTCTTTTGTTGGATAACCTAAGATAATAATAGACAGTTGAGTCATTATTAAAGGTTAGCCCATCTTGACATACTGTAATTAAATCCAGAAGAACTGAGGAAAAGCATACATAAAAATACTGCATTGACAGAAAAAGCATAAAGAAAAATTCATATGGTGCTTTGAAAAAGGCATTTAAAAATGGCACAACCCTGTAATCCTTTAAACTTAACACATTTTCAGAGGCAAAAGTACCATGGGAAGGATACTTGTCTCTGCCCCTTGCACAAGTGCACAGTACACCAGTTTTCAACAAAATCACCTCAGGTTTGCAAATCTGTTGTTCAAAGTGTGCCAAAAATGTCTTGTGTAAATTCTCCAGTGTGGAATTGCCAAAATACTCTCCATGGCAGCTTGGCCTACCTAGTCCAAATTATGTGCCATTTGCACAAGTTACTCTTCTCTTACTGTTCAAGTTTGTTGTTGTTTTTAGATTATACAGTAGGTATATGCTCAATACTCACAGCAGCCTAAATTTTAACACTTTGTCTAGACAAGTTGACATTGATTGAGCACAAATACATTGGGTTCGCCCCAGGTTAGAACTAACCCAGACTTGACCCAGTTTTGTTTACAGTGCCTGTTGCAGACATGACAGTGTAAACACGAACCTGGGGCGAACCTGGGTTTGTTGATAAGTGCTCATGCGCATGGTAGATGTTATGTTCCAGATCCCAGAAGCAAAATGGTGGAGGAAATCAGCTTCAGGGAATCTATTTCACGAGGCAAATCTGTCTCTTGAAGTTAATCGTTTTCTCTGTACATCAAATTTTGAAAGTTATTTCACTCAGGAGGAGAAAATGCCAGGAAAGACAGCTCATTGCAGCTAAAAATCAAATTCATTGACCCTCTGTCGGGTTTACCTTGGCTGTCGCTCATGGTTAAAACAGAAAGCTTCAATGATCATGAACTCACATCAACAAAATGGGTGAATTCACATCAACTGCACGTTGACGTGTTTAGAATCAGCGAGTAATTCTTGAATGCGCATGCGTCCTACCCATTTTAACCCAAGTTTGCCCCAGGTTTGCCCAAGGTTTGCGTTTACACTGCATTTCGTGAAAGCTAACCCAGGTTCGCCCCAGGACGAACCCACTTCCAAAGGTGGGTTGGTTTCACCCAGGGCGAAGCAAGGTTAGTTGCGTGTACACTACAAAAATCTAACCTACAATCACTTAAAAAATTGTTGAGCCACCCTCAGATTTTCAGTTTTTTGCCTCTGCTTTCCCCCCTCCCCCCTATTCAATGTTGAAAAACCACTAAAAAGTTGCCAAACCACGTCTGTCAGCATGGCCAAGTACTTTTTTCCAAACAACATTGACATGGGGGAAAGGGGGGCCAAAAAACTCATTTTTTTCAGGGTGGCTCAACAATTTTGTAAGTGATTGTCTGAAAATGTTGTACCTTTAAGGCGTCATAACTTTAAGGTCTTTCCTTCAAATACTTTCAAATTAACAGGGCTGGCAATAATTGCATAAAGGCAGTCCTCTATTTTTTTTTAATTTTTGAACGCTAGTGCGGCCTCGCAGCATCCCTTAGAAAATATGCTCATTTTGGCTATTTTTACACCATTGGCCTAGTTGGTTACATCTCTTAATAAGCAGCTGAGGCGTTGGCACATGACAAGATATTTACTGTTATTGCATTAGTAGAATTCGAATCAACGTTTTGAATTACTAACTTATATTTTTTAAATGAAAATGGCGAAGCAGCACAACTTCCCATTTTCTGCGTGCTTTTCAAAAAAATTGGGTAATTCATCGGAATCTGCCTGTTTTTTAAATAAAGTCTGATGCATGGGGAAACGATAATTCGAAGTTGGAAAATTTATTTTGTTAAACAAGGCAATATACACGTTTAAATACAGACTCTTTTAAACAGATAACGTGTCTACGATTACTTCCCTCTGCCTGAAGACTTGTAGGCCTGCAGCCGTCCTAAATTTACCATTGCTACGCCTCGCATTTAAAGAAGGAATTTAATTTTCAAACGACTTTACAACATCTATAGTCTCTGTTAGTTGTATCTTCGAGATATAAAACATATTGTTCTACAATTACCTCCATAATCGACAAAATATATCCCATATTGTTGTATTTAGAAGGGAATTTATGCACTTGAGTGAGCGTGGGAAATTTGAAAATTCGACAGTTCGACTTCAAAATGGCAGCAAGTTCACCACAGAGCACCATCTTGCTCCTCACCTACAGTCAAGGTGACTTAGACAAGTTTCCAAGTCGTCACAGTTTTACAGATGTTGTGGTTGAGTGTTTTGCAGTAAGGATTATCCGCATTTCAATGTGGGAAACTTCACTTGAACGGCATAAGAACGGGGGGTTTTCATTACCATCGGTATTACTTTCATACGATGACAACTCGCTGCCCTATGTTTACGGAGAAACACAGGCCTTTGTCTAAATTCTTTCATTGCCGTCATGATCGAGAAATTTCACCTTAAAACATATGACAACTGAGAAAATTGTTTAACCTTGTTTGTTCGGTTCGCAATCACAAAGTAATGTTGCTACCAGTATTTGTCATGCTGCTTGAGGGGTGACAATAACGGCTCCATGCTTTATTGGCCAATATTCCTCTATTCTTTAAATGCCAAATGAATGAAAAGGGTATATGTTTCCCCTTTGAAACCAGCATTAGTTCTTTTGGAACTACTTATAAACGATAACAAACAATTTATCATCGGACCACTGAACTGCAATTGTTCAAGAGGTCAAATCACTAAATGATAGACTGAGTGAGTGATCTTGAACATTGCTCGCCAACAATTCTCACTTTTTAAAGTTTCTTGTGCGTCCAAGAAAGTTGACGAACAAATAAACGAAGCCACCCAAGATGTAGCAAAAGCCCGTGGGTACACATAGGCTAGCGTTTTACTCAAAAATTCTACACTGATTAGATGCAAAATGACTAAAACTTCAACAATTCCCACTTTTATAGCTACTAAAAAGGATTTCAAAAATATTTTAAAGGTACTAAAAACGAGCAATGTTGGTAAATTGGTTCAATTTCAACTCACCGCGGAGATTTTTTATTCTCATTGGTCTGCAGTGAGAGTGTCTGCTCATACTCACAAGATAATATGCGTTTTGCGCAAAGTTTTTTCGTTTTTCTTCGTTAGAAACAAGGAATACAAACGAGCAATGTTGGTGAGCATTGTAGTGAGCCTTGTGGCGAGCACTGATGACGTAATTCACCATGAACACACACGAACCAGATGGCAATGTTACAGTCGTATATCGATTATAATTGTAAATAGAACATTTTATTCAATTGTATCACTCAAACATATAGAATATCATCACTATAAAATTCTGTTGTAAAAATGACGTTTATGAACAGCGTTTAAGAACAATATAGCCAGTCAAAGGGAGAATTCCATACAAATAGGCCAAACGAAAATACCCTCTCCCACCCTAGTTGCATCGCAGTTGCCAGAGTATGATTGAAGGCAAATGAAACTAAGAATCATATCAATATCTTACAAGATTGAAGCTAAAGGGAAAGTACGTCAAAAAAATGAAAATTTCGAGAAAACTATGCAATTATGCTATTTTCTTGCAAAATGGCGAAAAAGTGCCTTTTTCAAAAATCTCGTAAATTATTTACAGTTGGTAAAAAATTTTAAAAACAACACATTTTGAAACTATGTGTCAATAACATGCCAAGTACAAAATTTCATGCAGTTGGCCTCGGTACTCTTTGTGTAAACTGAAGTCGAAGTTGCGAGCATTTCAGACAATCACTTACAAAATTGTTGAGCCACCCTCAGATTTTCAGTTTTTTGCCTCTGCTTTCCCCCCTCCCCCCTAGTCAATGTTGAAAAACCACTAAAAAGTTGCCAAACCACGTCTGTCAGCATGGCCAAGTACTTTTTTCCAAACAACATTGACATGGGGGAAAGGGGGGCCAAAAAACTCATTTTTTTCAGGGTGGCTCAACAATTTTGTAAGTGATTGTAGGTTAGTTATAACCCGGGGCGAACCCAGGTTAGTTGATGTAGTGTAAACAGGGCTTTATGTTCATCAATAAAAACCTCAATGTTTGGTTGATAAAAATCTGTGGTGTCACCATCACACTTTAGCTTATTTTCAGCTGGTGTGCTCCAGAGTTGATTTGAACTAAAATTGTACAATAGCTTTTGTCAACATTGTCAACTTAGACATTTTTGTCATCATCAAGTTCACGATATTCTTCCCTATATTTCAAAAATTATGAAATCAAATTCATTTTTAAGGCTCGAAAAGACAATTCCAAATGCTACTGAGGAGCAGGCACCAGATACAAACAAAGATTTGTTAGAGTCTGCAAGCGAAGAAAGAAAGAAAGATTGCCAGTAAGAATATCATTTTGCACGATAACGCTTTGGTTTACTGGATCTGCATTTGCAAGATGCGATTAAGAAAGGAGATGGCCAACGTCTCTTCAGTACAATGACATATCTACTTTTGATTTTCAACACGTATAAGAGGACAAAGTACAGCTATGTAACTTTGCTTCATCTGGTGAAAGTGTTGCTTTTTTGCCAGAAGGTATTGCACGGGAACTTGTGTGTGACAGGTTCTTCAACAAAAAAGGTGGCCTTGGCAACAACATACCTATGGATCTCCGCATGGAACACATGGCACGTCTACTCAAATCATCATTTGAGCTGCTTGTATGTATATGTATGTATAAAATTCTTTAACGTGAATGACAGAGCTAAGTTAACAACTTGTTTACAGCCTGGTTCACAAAGTAAAATACAGTAAACTAAAATTAACACTAGAATCCTAATAACAATATGTACAGCAAAAGAAAAAGCTTGGGGCAAATAGCAGTGAACAAAGAAAATCTTTTACAAAATGCCAGCAATGACTGTAAGGTTCAAGAGCTAAGTTGAAGACACAGCTCAAAACCCACTGCAAGAAAAAGTTAAACAGATTGTAGATGATTTAAATGCAGAAGAATGTTTTACTGAAATACCAGGTAGACAGTACAAAAGCTTCCCATGATTTGACCAAAATATATTCAATCAAGTGAACTTTCAAAAGTATCTGCAATGGATCAAGGACAGACTAAAAAGATGGGAAGCAAGATACAGTAAGTCCCGGCCAGGTCCATCACGCGGAGCCCGCGGAACTCGCGGAATTTTTGTTCTGCGAAGTTGAGTTCCGCGTTTTGTTCTTGCAGTATGGGGCCGAAAACCAAAACGCAGAATTTTTCTTCCGCGAAGCTAATTTCCGCGCTTTATTCTCGCGGTATAGCGTCAAAAACCAAAACGCGGAACTCGCAGAATTTCATCTATAAGGCCTGCTCTTCCTCCACTTGTAGTCCAGGGGCATAGCGACAAATTTAGTTGAAAGTGTGCAAAATGTGATACTAGCATGAAAATTGGCAAGCTGGTACAAAACAATATGGCGATTAATTTCTGATGTGGTGCCAACTTTGAAAATACCTGGTTACCATGGTAACAGCCTTTAAATGTGCATTTGACGGACCATAGCGTAAATTGGAGACGTAAATTTTTTAGCTCTCTGACCGATAGCTCGAGGGTCTAGTTCCCTTGTCTAAAATCGAGACGTAAATTTTTAGCTCTCTCACCGGCAGCTCGATGACCGACAGCTCGAGGGTCTAGCTCCCAGGTCTAAAATCGAGACGTAAAAATATAAAGCTCTCTCACCCGCAGCTCGATGACCGACCTCCCGGGGACTAAAATGGAGACGTAAATTGTTTAGCTCTCTGACCGACAGCTCGAGGGTCTAGCTCCCTTGTCTAAAATCGAGACGTAAATTTTTAGCTCTCTCACCGGCAGCTCGATGACCGACAGCTCGAGGGTCTAGCTCCCTGGTCTAAAATCGAGACGTAAATTTTTAGCTCTCTCACCGGCAGCTCGATGACCGACAGCTCAAGGGTCTAGTTCCCTGGTCTAAAATCGAAGTATAAATTTTTAACTCTCTGACCGACAGCTCGAGGGTCTAGTTCCCTGGTCTAAAATCGACGTATAAATTTTTAGCTCTCTGACCGACAGCTCGAGGGTCTAGCTCCCTGGTCTAAAATCGAAGTATAATTTTTTAGCTCTCTGACCGACAGCTTGAGGGTCTAGCTCCCTTGTCTAAAATCGAGACGTAAATTTTTAGCTCTCTCACCGGCAGCTCGATGAACGACAGCTCGAGGGTCTAGCTCCCTGGTCTAAAATCGAGACGTAAATGTTTAGCTCTCTCACCCGCAGCTCGATGACCGACCTCCCGGGGACTAAAATGGAGACGTACATTTTTTAGCTCTCTGATTGACAGCTCGAGGGTCTAGCTCTCTGGTCTAAAATTGAGACGTAAATTTTTAGCTCTCTCACCCGCAGCTCTCTCACCGGCAGCTCGAGGGTCTAGCTCCCTGGTCTAAAATCGAAGTATACATTTTTAGCTCTCTGACCGACAGCTCGAGGGTCTAGCTCCCTGGTCTAAAATTGAAGTATAAATTTTTAGCTCTCTGACCGACAGCTCGATGACCGGCAGCTCGAGGGTCTAACTCTCGGGTCTAAAATCGAAGTATACATTTTTAGCTCTCTCACCCGCAGCTCGAGGGTCTAACTCCCGGCTCTTAGTTCTCCGAGTGGTAAACGACCCATGAGGACCCCCGTCTTTGAGTTTAAAGTCGAGGCTACTGGTCACGTGACCGAAGAACTCGATCGGATTGATAATGGCGGACGGAGTGAAGATTTGGAGGTTAGTCATGGATGTATTTTGGCTAATAAAAGATGGAATTGAAGGTGAGTAATTATTAATTATATATCAAATTAATCCCCATGTTCTGGGCTATCGATTGATATATAATACATATGTAACAGACATACAAAGTTATAAGTACAAACAATATAGACACGGTCTTAAGAGGGTGTGCGAAACTGCATTAGCGCCCAAATTTGTACCCATCAATTTTTAATGTTTCGCATGGAATATCGCTACTGATTTTGGTTTCATTGAGGGCAAGGAAGTGAATACCATTATCTACCATAACAGCCTCTAATTCATCCAGATGAGGGATTAAACTATTTACGTTCAGTGATACAATCACTATTCCTTTTCGAAAACCGAGTGTATTTTTTGGGGAATTCGTAGTACTTTTTGAATTTTTTCCACATGTGTCCGTTGTATTTTCAGAGAGTCAGATATCATGTATGAAATGTTTAAGATTGTTAGCCAAATACGACGTACCCTTTCTATTTAGTATGCCTTGTATTACATAATATGCCTTCAAACTTGGTCAGATAGGCAGGCCTGATGACACATCCACAACTCCATTGCCCATCGTTCTCAATACCAGCATATAAATTCGCGCCATTGCAGAGCTTATGGTAATGCTTGATACATGTGGCACAAATGATGCAACTTAGACAATCTAGATCTTCTGGCACCGGCACCTCATCCATCATGCAGCAAAGAAGATTTCCATTGCAAATTTTTAGCTCACTGCACCTGCAGGCATCAACAGGAACAGAAACAGTAGTGGCATCTTTGTTTCTTGTGGCCTCTTGGACCCGTTCTAAATCTTTGCCTTGCTGAGGCTCAACTTCAACCACGCCACCATCTGCTCCTAGGGGCTCTACATCACCTTCATCTTCAATATCTTCTTCCTCCATTTCATCTGTTTCACCAGCCAAAGCCCTGGCATAGACCTTCACCGATGCTAAAATGCTAACCAGTTCCTCTCTCAGCATAGCTGGATTGCGCAAATTTGGGCTCCTGAACTGAATATTGTCTGGCCACCATTCAGGAGCTTTTCGCCAGTTTCCATGACTCTTCATGTCTTCAAAATAATCTGATGTTGTACGCCATATTTTTGAAAATCGTTGACAAAACTACAATAAATATATCGTCAAGCTACAGCTACCTAACCCCAAGAGCCATGAATGATATCTAGATATATATAACTGTATCATATTTTTGCCCCCCCCCCCAACCCCCTCAAGAGCCTTAAACGATACTTTAAAAGAAAAGGACCATCTTAAATATCTTGTAATTTAGGCTAACTCAGGGAAATTCAACCTGAAAGCCTACAGTTAGGGTAAGCTGAAAATTATCAAGTTGTGTTACTGATCTGCAAGGTAAATCATGGTTGAAATAATTGCTGATATACCGGGTGTCCCAAAATGATGTATTATCGTTTGATTCTTATATTTCCATAACAAATGAGCCGATTTTCAAAAACTTTATTCCATCCGATTGCCGAAAGGCTAAATTGTATTCGAGGAGGTTGGTTGTAGTTTAGGCCGACGTCTTCATGTCGAAAAGAAGATTGACAAACCTGCTCAAATTCAAGCTTTAGATGGCAAGAAAAAGAAACGGCCTCCTTTCCCAGTCAATATTTTAGATGTGATACTAAAGGCTGAACTTATGTGTCGTTCAGAGAATATTTGTCGTTTTGAGAATACGAATTCACTCAATACTGAGTTCAGAGAGTATGAATACGTGTTCAGCCTTTTGTATCACATCTAAAATGTTGACTGGAAAATAGGCCGCTTCTTTCTCATGCCATCTAAGGCTTGAATTTGAGCAGGTTTATCAATCTCCTTTTCGACATGAAAACGCCATGGTAAGACCACAACCAACATCTTAAAATACAATTCAGCCTTTAGGCAATCAAATACAACAAAGTTTTTGAAAATCGGTTCATTGTCACGGACATGTAAGCAATCAAACAGTAATAAATCATTTTGGGACACCCGGTACATTAAAAACCCGCATATAAGAACCTAGTGAACTAAGAACCTACAGGCTGAAATTTTGCAATTAAAGCCCACTTTACAATTTATAATACTGTATTTGGAAAATTGTATTACAATTTTGTGCGCTAATGCTTAGTCTCTAGGAAACAAAAACAGTTTTTTAATGTAAATTAGAAGATTTTCTCTCATGATGATTCTAAAACAAGCATCATAACTAAAAAACAAATCATAAATTTCTTCAAGCATCTAGCTATGATTTGATCCACCAACACAACACTAATCAGACTACTTATGCACATACCAGCACCCGTTATGGCTCAATGATCTCTTCTTGCCAATCGGCAAATGTAACAGGCTTTCCAACCGCTCTCTAAGCAACAATTGAACAATTTCTTAATCAATGCCTGAAAAGAATCTAATTTATGACCTCTCATAAAATAAATCTTAGGAAGGCTTGGAAGGAAGTAATCAGACTACTTATGCACATACCAGCACCCGTTATGGCTTGAGAAATCAATGATCTCTTCTTTCCAATTGGCAAATGTAACATGCTTTCCAACCGCTCTCTAAGCAACAATTGAACGATTTCTTAATCAATGCCTGAAAAGAATCCAATTTATGACCTCTCATAAAATAAATCTTAGGAACGGCAAGTGTAAAACGCAGGCTTGCAGGTTGGTAAAACGCAGGTTTCAGGCCAAAGGGATGTGGCTAGAGGCAAGGTGCCTACTATTTTAAACTTCTGGTTATCTTCAAAATTCTCATTCCAAAGGCATAATATGGGACTGAATGATGGAAACCAAGGACTTTTGCTGGCAGATTGACTCATATTATTTTGTTTGAATTAAAATAAGGTAATATTACTGGAATGCATTCAGAGGTTTCTTCACAACAGTGGCATGATTTTCTAAGACGTTGTTGTGTAATATTTAAAAGGGCAACATGGTAAACAATGCAAATTTCTTTTCTGAAACTCCTTGGGACTTGTGAGTATTAAAATAGTGAGAATTTTAAATGCATGACCTGATATAAACATCAGATCATTAGATATATAAATAGCCTACTGTGCTGTCTTGTATCATATTGTATTATATTACACAATCTAGACCCAAGCAGTAACAAATAAGGCTAAAGGAACAGTGCCGTTTGTCAGTTTCTTTTTCCTGTTCATAGAACTCCAATTTTTCCTCAAGTCATTTGTTTTTAAAAACTTCAGAACTGAATGAAAATAAATTATGCTTGCCTAATGTGGACAATGGAATGAATAAAAATGGGTGTGCTTTGCTAGTCCAACCAATGACCAAGAAAATAATTCATGAACAACAATATAATCACAAACATTGGTTACTTCCTCCATTTCTGTAAAATACCGAGAGATTGTTGATCTGTTCCATTTTTTTCCAAGTCTCCTCCTTTCTGATATTTGCCTTTAAGAACCCCGACTCTAGGTTTTTGTAGCCGTACTTTTAATTGTGTACCCACTTCTTATAATTTTCTTGTCGAGCATGATTGTTTTGAGTTTGAATAATCTATAGCTGCCCTATTCATTGCAGAGGGCATCTACATGGGTTCAGTATCGTGTGTTGTTCTAGAAAACTCATTTAAATGATTGGTCACTAATAGCAGGCCCCTTGCCTCTAGCCACAGCCCTTTGGCCTGAAACCTGCGTTTTACCAACCTGCAAGCCTGCGTTTTACCAACCTGCAAACCTGCGTTTTACACTTGCCCTCTTAGGAAGGCTTGGAAAAAAGTAATCAGACTACTTATGCACATACCAGCACCCGTTATGGCTCAATGATCTCTTCTTTCCAATCAGCAAATGTAACAGGCTTTCCAACCGCTCTCTAAGCAACAATTGAACAATTTCTTGATCAATGCCTGAAAGAATCAAATTTATGACCTCTCATAAAATAAATCTTAGGAAGGCTTGGAAAAAAGTAATCAGACTACTTATGCACATACCAGCACCCGTTATGGCTCAATTATCTCTTCTTTCCAATCGGCAAATGTAACATGCTTTCCAACCGCTCTCTAAGCAACAATTGAACGATTTCTTGATCAATGCCTGAACTTTGGGCACCCTAATTCAAGAACCGGAATTCAACAACCAACTTTGAACACCCTAATTCAAGAACCGGAATTCAAGAATGAAAGTTAGACACCCTAATTCAAGAACCGGAATTCAAGAACCAAAGTTAGACACCCCATAGTTAATAATATTTTTTGTATTTACCAACGAATCCTGCAGTGTATTGCATGGTTTACATCAATGAACCATGCATGTTGGATTAAATTTAGTTTACTCATAAAGAAAATATATGATTATTTACGCCAGGTGTAATCTGCATAAAGCAGGTTGCATAATGCAGGTTGCATAAAGCAGGTTATCATTAATGACCATGGGCTGTATAGCCGCAACAATGGGCCGTCTCCTAGATGAAGCTAAAATGTTGAACACATGGAGGTTGTCATGAGTTGGCATGTGAGAACAATTGGTCTTTATGTGAGATATTGCTATAGGAGATATTGCAAATCCATTTCACGAAATAATGACCACATTTTTAAATCATTAGCCAAATAATGCTGCACGTACAAATATTGGGGGGGGGGGGCCTTTCCAACATTGAAGCCTTTCCAACGTTTAGACATTATTCAAGTACTTTCCGAATAATACGATACAGGAAACAAAATAAAAAAATAAGGTTGGAGTTTCTTAATTTTCTGGTAATCTTTCAGCGCCCAGATTTAACCCTTTGTTTACCACCATAGCGAAAAAGAGTGATAAAATGTTCATATGCTCATCTTAGCTTGAAAATGCATTCATTAAGATAATTTTGTGAAAAAAAAATTAAAAGGGGTAATTTACTTTGAAAATTGGGGGTTGGGACTTATAAGTCCCGACGTTTGATATCGTACCAATTTTTCAAAAATATGAATATGGCTGCTTTTCAAATTATTTATTTTCTTCAAGCACAAGTTCCCTCCAATCAGCCTGTTAATATTAATTTACATGTTAGAAGAACAATAGAACACGAAATACAAGACTGATCCATTTGATAGCTGAAACTAAAAGTTTCAAGAATTTCAACCAAAAATGTTGGAACTACCAAAACCACAAATTGATTGATACTTCATTATAAATCAATTATCAAATATCTTTATCCTTGTTTGAAATATTCAAAAGTGTAATGTTGCAAAAACACGGCATACATACTGCGCATTTACAAAATAATGCATCTTACCGAACCCGGAAGTATGGTTGTTTACTATGCTGGCATGGGCCTAAGTTGGCCTAAAAGGGCCCAATAATGAACAACGGGACTTGTAAGTCCCGCGCAAATACGAGCCAAAAACCAATACAAGAACAGCTTATATTCACCATCTTGAACACTAACTTTGTTCTTTATATGCCAAATAAGTATTCAAAAATTATTCATGGCAATATCTTTACGAGAAACATTGACAACTCAAGTAAAATGTCACACAGCTTGTTGGTGTCTCCAGAGCCGCCATTAGCCAAAAGAATTTGGTTGTTGCTAAGAGACACAAATATTCTGAGGGCTGCTCTCGTTTTCAAACAATCATTTATTCAGTACTTCCTGGATCCCTGTGGTTTTCAGGAAAAAATTGCAAACAGGGTCCATTGTATGCACAAAATTACGTTATGGGACTTAAAAGTCCCGTCGGTAAACAAAGGGTTAAATCTAAAATCCGTTCAATTACAAAGCAACGCTTTCTCTTGTGAATAAAATTTCTGCCCACTCGGGACGTCAAGGTAATGAACGAATTATCAACTCAATGTTTGTGTTGCTCGTCGAGGGAGTCCCCACCATCACGGAGCAGGAAGGCGTAATAATTACCACAATAGTCATGACAAAACAAATTCAGATTTTACAACTTTTTGCTCCCTTTTTTGCTCCTGGAAAAGTACACATGTCGAAAAAAAGGTTGTTTAATCTGTAGGACAAAAACCTATAAAGATAGGCCATTTTCGGATATACCCATTGATTCAGAAGAAAAAGAAAAATATGTTCTGCATTCAACTTGAAAGAAATTGGATATGGGCAAATGTGCAGTGCTTGCAGTCGAGCTGTTAGACGATACACAATTGTAGGACAGCGAGCCCCCATGGTGAGTACTGTTCTTGACCTGCAAATGTGCGAAGTAGAATGTAGTAGACTTCTTACAACAAAAAAGGATTTCATAGAAATTTGTAGAAATATTTTTGACAACATGGAAATTTAATGTTAATGCAAACCCAATAGCAAAGAATGCAACCACAGTACAATGCATATAAAAGCTAAATGCAACAATAGCTGCAATTAAAATTTTCAGAGTGTAAAAAAGCAAGTATGATGGTCACAAAGCTTTAACATTTTGGAGTTCATAAGGGGCTCAATCAAGTTAGCAACATGGGAATTTTCTTGCTAAAAAGTTTTTATCAAAGCAAAATACTTTCCATATTTAGCTACAATTGTCACAATATGCATGCACTGTAAAATGATCTGGTTCTTTGAATCTCCAAACAGCAATTACTGTATTTTACGCCTAGATTTACAATCATCAGCTAGATTCAGTTCACTTAAGATGCTTCCCTTTTTCCTCAAAGTGTACCAAAAACATGGGGAAACATAAGCAAGGGAGAAAGCCAAAGGAACTCAAATTTGCTGGTTGCTGTGCCCGGGAAGTGCAGGCTCTTCCGGTATAAGCTTCGACAACAACATTCTCTGGAGTTGTTGATCCTGCTTTGGCAGGACCATCAATTACAGAGTCATTGTTGGAGGAGCCACCATCTGCAACAACTAATTCAATTCAAGCTACTAAATTTTAGAGAATGCCGCCTGAACGCAATGTAGATGTTCATTGCCACCTGGGATGCTCAGCAATATCCTGCAGTAAATATCTTTTGGTCTTCTTCAATCTGAACTGCACACTTACAGGCAATTCAGCCACTCTGCTCCAACCTATGATCCAGCCCAATTTAGACAACTGTGAACAGATTGTGGAGCAACAACCATATTTGATGTGATCATGGGTCTCATGTCATCCTCTACAAGAAATGAGAAAATAAATTCAGACATTGAACAATTGGCAGTAAATGTAATTTACATTATGTGCTATGGCCTTAGCCAACAATGCAACTTCATGCAAAGGGGTTTTGGCCTTTTCTTAATGTCAGAGAATGCAAACAGAGCAGCGTTTAACACTGCCAGCAGACTTGGGGTTACAACCAGAGCTGCAACTGCTAGAACTTTGAAGTTGATAACATTGCTGCCTACGAGAAGGAAATTGATGCAGCTATTGACAATGCAATAAAGGAGCAATTTTTCATTATTGCTATTATAGATGACTACACCAGTATTAATAGCCATAGGTGCCAAGATAGTGAGAGCACATCAAATGCAAAATGCATGTGTACAATTGTTATTCGCATTTTCCCAAACATTCCTGCTATACCTCTACATCAGCACCATCATCACCTTGACCCTGACATTATCTCTCCTCTTGATTTAGCCAGAGACCTGACAAGTATATGTCTTCTTTCCAAAGTACATATGCATCCAACCATGGTCAGAGCGCTAGCCAGAATATAGACAACCAGAATATAGGCAACAGCCAGAGTATACACAAAATTGCTTACCTCTCCTTTGTGAAAAACCAAATTCAAAAACTGATGCCACGGCGTTGTGGAACTCACTCAGAGCTTTAATTTGAGCCCAACTTCGTTAATTTACCTTCAACACAAGTTGATTTACAAACGAAATTAAATTCAGCGATTTGACATCCGGGCCTAAGCGGTAAAAGTTGCTTCGAGCGCTCCCTCTCCATCCCCGGAATATCGGCAAAAAGTGTCTCTTCAGAGATAACCACTCCTCCGCAGTGCCCAGAAAATAGACAAAAACAATGAGACGTTGCTGCCCCGCAGCAGAGCGCCAGAATATCGGCAAATTCTTGGAAGAGCACCACTCCTGCGCAGCGCCCATAAAATAGACAAAACAATGAGCCATTGCTGCCCCGAAGCAGAGCTCCAGAATGTCGGCAAAATCTTGGAAGAGCACCACTTCTGCGCAGCGCCCAGAAAATAGACAAAACAATGAGCCATTGCTGCCCCGCAGCAGAGCGCCAGAATATCGGCAAAATCTTGGAAGAGCACCACTTCTGCGCAGCGCCCAGAAAATAGACAAAACAATGAGACATTGCTGCCCCGCAGCAGAGCGCCAGAATATCGGCAAAATCTTGGAAGAGCACCTCTCCTGCGCAGCGCCCAGAAAATAGACCAAACAATGAGACATTGCTGCCCCACAGCAGAGCGCCAGAATGTCCGCAAAATCTTGGAAGAGCACCACTTCTGCGCAGCGCCCAGAAAATAGACAAAACAATGAGCCATTGCTGCCCCGCAGCAGAGCGCCAGAATATCGGCAAAATCTTGGAAGAGCACCACTTCTGCGCAGCGCCCAGAAAATAGACAAAACAATGAGACATTGCTGCCCCCCAGCAGAGCGCCAGAATATCGGCAAAATCTTGGAAGAGCACCTCTCCTGCGCAGCGCCCAGAAAATAAACCAAACAATGAGACATTGCTGCCCCACAGCAGACCGCCAGAATATCGGCAAATCTTGGAAGAGCACCACTTCTGAGCAGCGCCCAGAAAATAGACAAAACAATGAGACATTGCTGCCCCGCAGCAGAGCGCCAGAATGTCGGCAAAATCTTGGAAGAGCACCACTTCTGCGCAGCGCCCAGAAAATAGACAAAACAATGAGCCATTGCTGCCCCGCAGCAGAGCGCCAGAATGTCGGCAAAATCTTGGAAGAGCACCACTTCTGCGCAGCGCCCAGAAAATAGACAAAACAATGAGACATTGCTGCCCCGCAGCAGAGCGCCAGAATATCGGCAAAATCTTGGAAGAGCACCTCTCCTGCGCAGCGCCCAGAAAATAGACCAAACAATGAGACATTGCTGCCCCACAGCAGAGCGCCAGAATGTCGGCAAAATCTTGGAAGAGCACCACTTCTGCGCAGCGCCCAGGAAATAAGCAAAACAATGAGCCATTGCTGCCCCGCAGCAGAGCGCCAGAATATCGGCAAAATCTTGGAAGAGCACCACTTCTGCGCAGCGCCCAGAAAATAGACAAAACAATGAGACATTGCTGCCCCGCAGCAGAGCGCCAGAATATCCGCAAAATCTTGGAAGAGCACCTCTCCTGCGCAGCGCCCAGAAAATAGACCAAACAATGAGACATTGCTGCCCCACAGCAGAGCGCCAGAATGTCCGCAAAATCTTGGAAGAGCACCACTTCTGCGCAGCGCCCAGAAAATAGACAAAACAATGAGCCATTGCTGCCCCGCAGCAGAGCGCCAGAATATCGGCAAAATCTTGGAAGAGCACCACTTCTGCGCAGCACCCAGAAAATAGACAAAACAATGAGACATTGCTGCCCCCCAGCAGAGCGCCAGAATATCGGCAAAATCTTGGAAGAGCACCTCTCCTGCGCAGCGCCCAGAAAATAAACCAAACAATGAGACATTGCTGCCCCACAGCAGACCGCCAGAATATCGGCAAATTTTGGAAGAGCACCACTTCTGAGCAGCGCCCAGAAAATAGACAAAACAATGAGACATTGCTGCCCCGCAGCAGAGCGCCAGAATGTCGGCAAAATCTTGGAAGAGCACCACTTCTGCGCAGCGCCCAGAAAATAGACAAAACAATGAGCCATTGCTGCCCCGCAGCAGAGCGCCAGAATATCGGCAAAATCTTGGAAGAGCACCACTTCTGCGCAGCGCCCAGAAAATAGACAAAACAATGAGACATTGCTGCCCCGCAGCAGAGCGCCAGAATATCGGCAAAATCTTGGAAGAGCACCTCTCCTGCGCAGCGCACAGAAAATAGACCAAACAATGAGATATTGCTGCCCCACAGCAGAGCGCCAGAATGTCGGCAAAATCTTGGAAGAGCACCACTTCTGCGCAGCGCCCAGGAAATAAGCTATAGCGCGGCGCAGGGTTCAATAATATGTCGTCGCAGGTGGTATGTGCCGCAATTTTCAGCCGCGACCTCTAGAGCCCGTCGTCGTACACAATTTCCACCGCAAACTCTAGAGTGCGTCGTCGTAAATGCGACCGCAGGCTCTAGATTCCATTGCCGCAATTTTGTCACGCCGCGACTTCTAGAGTTCGTCGTCGTGAATTGAATTTGAAAATCTCGCCGCGACTTCTAGAGTTCGTCGTCGTGATTTGGATTTGAAAATCACGCCGCGACTTCTAGAGTTCGTCGTCGTGATTTGGATTTGAAAATCACGCCGCGCCTTCTAGAGTTCGTCGTCGTGCCTCGATTTGGAAATCACGCCGCGCCTTCTAGAGTTTGTCGTCGTGCCTCGATTTGGAAATCACGCCGCGCCTTCTAGAGTTCGTCGTCGTGCCTCGATTTGGAAATCACGCCGCGCCTTCTAGAGTTCGTCGTCGTGCCTCGATTTGGAAATCACGCCGCGCCTTCTAGAGTTCGTCGTCGTGCCTCGATTTGGAAATCACGCCGCGCCTTCTAGAGTTCGTCGTCGTGCCTCGATTTGGAAACTTTGAATGGAAAATTTGCACATGGCCAAAAGAGCAGCCTTGGCGTTTATTCCATTCAAGAATTGATGGTATTTATTGTTTTCAGTGTCTTGAAATGAAGTAATGGCAGAACCAAGTGAGTATGAGATGAAAATTATATGTAATAACTGTTTTTTGTTTTTGTAATAAAAGTTTTTTTGGACGCAAACTGTATAAAGTTCAATTGAGGACTGCAAAAGAAGAAAATACAATCTTAATTTCTACAGTCTCAGTTGTCAAGACCCCTTGTTATGCACTTGCCGTTAATCGGTAATTATTATTCCAAATTATTCTTTTTTTCAGACAGGCAACCTCCACTTCCAGATAACATCAAAACGCACATCAAGAACACGATCCAGAAGATCATACACGATGTTTCAAGTCAACATGCAATGAATCTCAATCGTGATTACATGAATTTTCGTATTGACAACCTCTTAAATCTTGTGTTGAGATGCAATGAATTGTTTGAAATGGATCAAGAATTCATTGTATGCGTTAAAAATGCAAGCATCGTCTTTAACCGAAGCTGCACAAAGGAGGCTGTATATTCCAGCTATGTCTCCCCTCAAAAAAAGTTGGACCAACGAGGAAGACCTGCTTTTATAATAACAAAAGACCAATTGGAATTTTACCTGGAAAACAATTTTTGTGTTCGAGACATCGCAAAAATGCTTTCTGTGAGCCAAAGTACTATAAAACGGAGACTGCTTGAATTCGGTCTTTCAGTTGGTATGACATACACAAGGATTGACGATAAAGATCTCGATGATAATGTCACAGGGTTGGTGTCCCAATTCCCAAATTGTGGGTACAGACGAATGTATGGTTTACTTATGTCGCATTCAATCAAAGTTACAGAGAAAAGGGTACAAGCATCGTTACACCGTGTGGATCCAGAAGGAGTGCTCTTGAGAACATTCCAACTCACAGCAACACAAAGACGAATTTATAGGGTCCCCGGAATACTGGCTCTTTGGCATGTTGATGGTCACCATAAGTTGATAAGGTATTTAAATCTTATCATAAATGAATATCAAACAATATAGGAGAACTAATGAGGAAACTGAGATTGAAAAATATACTTGGTGCACCAAAAACAAAACTGACTTAATCTTTAGTAAGAATGCCGAATTAGATTCAAGGATTTTTTGCAATTTTTTGTTTCTAGTTTTTAGAGGAATAAAAGGGGTTTCTTAGAACTGTCGTTTTCGAAAACACTGAAAACGATAAAACAAAACGTCGTTCCAATTTCCTAATTCTCGATATGAACTTTTTTGTTGTGATTTGGGGATTCAGAAATTGATTAAATCGGTCAAGTCTCATCTAAGATTTAAAACATTTGGAAATTAGTAAATTACATTCTTAGGTTCCTAAAATTACTTCAATTGTTTTTTCTGACCTATCCAAGCTAGTCTATGTAGAAATTAGAATAACAGTGGAGAATAGTAGAGTAAAAGTGAAAAACACTTGGAAATTAGCATCAATTCTGAGGAACCCCCTCCCTGGTTCCCTAAAAATTTCCAAAGTTAAACAGCAATTGACTCAACAGAGCACTGTATGTTTCAGCTTTCAAAAAATGCCCAAATAGTTCATATACATAAAATAGCCTCGGTCATATTCAAATTTAAAAGTCGGACACCTTTTTGGGATACCTGTATATGGTTGGATTCCCTTTAACATCAAGTGGTTGTAGAACTCTAATGTAGCAGTTTAATTTCAATTTCATTTCAGATGGAAATTTGTTATACATGGATGCATCGACGGTTACAGTAGAAAAATAATGTTTCTGTCTTGTAACACAGACAATAAAGCATCCACTGTTTTGAAAGAGTTCCTAGCAGCAACGGAGAAATTTGGCTTGCCGTCCAGAGTCAGAGGGGATATGGGAACTGAAAATGTCGACATAGCATGGTATATGTTCACTCATCCATTAAGAGGACCTGACAGAGGCAGCTACATTTCAGGAAAGAGTGTCCATAACCAAAGGATAGAGCGTCTCTGGGTAGATGTCTACCTTGGTGTAGTATACATTTACTATCATGTCTTTTCGCATCTTGAAATGGCAAACGATTTGGATGTAGATGATGAGGTTGACTTGTTTGTACTTCATTTCGTGTTCAAAGATCGCATAAACAACCACCTAGAAATGTTTGTCAATGGTTGGGACTGCCATAAACTCAGCTCTGTAGGCAGTTATTCTCCAAATCAGCTCTGGATTCGTGGCTTACATGACGTGGCTGGCAAAGAAAATACAACCCTGGGAGATGAATTTTGGGAACCTACAAATGAAGTAAGGATGATCATTTTCTCCCTAATTTAGATAGCTCGTTGGCGAGTAACTTGAATAGACAGACACGTAATTGGCATTAGGGTCCTGCAACGAGAACAGCAACGCCAGCCACAACTTCACCTTCTTGTATGATACAAACCAAGTTTAGTTCCCACATGTTACCTTTATGTTCTTAAAATGGAACCATTCTTTTTCATGAAACTTTGGAGGCCTAGATCTGAAGAAAAGGAAATCAGAAATGAGATCTCACATAGTGCAACTGACAACTTCAATTCACAGGAGAAAAAAGAAATCTATTGATGCAGAAGTTCAGAAACGAAGGCAACATTGAACATAAAATCACACCCAGATACCGGGTGTCCCAAAATATATACAGATTTGGTTGGCTCAGCGATGTGAACTTCGAGGGGCAAATCACTTCTCAAAATAGCGTACGTGATTTTTGTGATTTTAAAATTTTGGTGATTTTTTTGTGTGAGTTTTCAGTAATTCTTTTAGTGATTTGTGATTTTTGTGCTTTTTGCATATTTTAATGATTTTTTTGTGTGATTTTTCAGTAATTTTTCTAGTGATTTGTGATTTTTGTGCTTTTTGCATATGATTTTTTTGTGATTTTGTGATTTTAGTGTGTGATTTTTTGTGATTTCGAGGAAGGTGTAAGAAAAAAAAAAATCAGTGATTTGCCCCTCGGTGAACTTAGTTTTACTCTATGGCTAATTACTCTCAAAATGTTCCTCGATAGTTAACTTCAACACAGGTACCTCGTTTGCTTGTATTGGTGCTTTGATAGCAGACAGATATTAATCTCGGAAGCTAAAATTTGCATCATCCTGAAAAACAGAGCTTTGGCTATTGGCCTAAACAAATTCTTGAGGCACAGCGAATAAATCAACAATAGTCTTGATAAAATTTGAATCATGTTGGATCTTATTATATCCTGTTTGCCAGAATTCACTTCCAAGTCACCAATCGAGTAGTTTTTTAAATTTTTCATGAATTTCAGTTTTTAATTTCGATGCTTTTTAAGAATTTACTTAGGCCAAAGCTCTGGTTTGCAGAGGGGAACACATCCGAGCTTCAAACATTGTTTATTCCTCTATCACAGCACTAATGCACAAATACCAACAAACGAGGTATCTATGTTCAAGTTTAACTATCGAAGAACATTTTGAGAGTGATTGGGCATTGATTAAAGCTAAACTCACGTCGCTGGATCCAACCAAATCTGTATACTTCATGTCGGACACCCGGAATAATAAAATTTTTCAGGTAATCGCCAGAAATCATCAGAAAACGGTTTGTAGGAAACTTGGAACTAAAAACGAGATTTATGCATGATATGTCCAGCATTTCTAGCTAGTTTCTTAGTTTGAGATCCATCAAATGTTTTGCCTACTTTCTCTTTCAGTTGCAACAGTGCCATTTTGATCCCCAATGCTTGCATGATTGAGCTATAGCGATTATGGGACTAACATGTCACATAGGTAGCAGGAACAGAAAGAACACATTTGCAATACATCGCCCTGTATCACGAACCAAATAACGAGTAGAAAGGAAATTCCATAAACGTGTTGCTATGACTCTTGACTTGGAATATAGACATTATCTCACCGCACCTAATAATCAATAGCATTTTTGTTTTTTTAGGAAGAGGCACTTGAATATGGAATTGATTGGGATGGCCCTGTCAGAAATCCAGTGGAAAGAGATATTACAGCTGGAGTTCAAATATCAAATGTACCATGTCCTTTGTCAGATGCAGAGTTTCAAATTTTGAAGATGTCTATAAACCCAACTGTTCAAAGCACCTCATTCGGAATGGACATTTACTTAAAGGCAAGGCGAATCATGCAAAGATTATTGAACAAAGATTTATAACTTTTTTCAATTATACCAATATAATTGCAAAACCTTGCATCAATGTGCTAATTTTGCATCATAAACATAACTAAGGTAGATAAGTAGATAAAACACGGCATAAAAATGACAAAAATACGATAGAAATTTGAAAAATAACATGGTCTGTTGAAGACGAAACTTGTTTCACTTCGTATTTGGGGAACATTTGCCAATTGTTAGATCGTCAAAGAACCTTTCCCTTCCCATTCTCTATGGTTACCACTTTCTTTTATGTAATATAAAAAGTATCTGGGAGGTCGCAAAGAATAACTGAGAGAACTGCGCCCAGTGGCGGAGCTAGACAAAGATTAGTAAGGGGGCAAATATTTTCCCACTGGGGATGTAAAAGGTATACCCAGACATTTTTATTATATCTTTCAATTACAATTTTGCCTTATTTTTATTTGGGGGTGTATTTACCCCCATTATACCGTCCTCTGGCTCCGCCATTGACAGCATCTCTTTCAGGCGGTTACTTCGTATATGCTGTAAGTTATTCCCCCAACATATGAACCATGCTGAAAATAGAGGTAATCGATAAAATGCAAGTCAATGGCTCAGTTTCATGGAAAAAATAGACTTTCTCCAAGTCTATTCCGTAGCGCCAAGAAAATATAATTACTCCTGCGAGGTTGGCAGACGCTGCGAAGGAAAAGCTTGAATTAGACGAAATCATTTGCAGCGTCCACCACCCCTACAACAGTAATTATATTCTTTTCGCGCTGATAGACCATGGAATAGACTTGGAGCAAATCTAAGGAAAAAGGAATGGGACTCTGATAACTTATCTTTCTAACCTTGTTGATTTCGATTGTTAGAAAGGAGATATCTGGTACATGCTCCGGCTATTACCTATTCTCTAATTGTTGGAAATTTTTCAGATTTATCAGAATGTTCTTATACTAAAATAAATTTTATTCCAACAAAGGATATCTTTAAACAGCTATATACAACATGCAAATTGCCAACAAAATACCCTGGGTGCTTGAACCCAGAAGAACAAAATTACGGTAAAACACAACTATAATAGAATAAAATATCAACAATATACTCCTGAGAAAATTTACTAGTTGGAGGAAAGAAGGCGAGGGTAACTTTATGGACCTAGCCTATCGTGGCATTCAATCAGATACTTGGAAACCACTGACTACCAGGTGAGCCAAAAAAAGGTTACCACTTTTGACAGGCCAGGATAAATCACACACTAGGCCAATTTCAACATTTTTTATTGAACTCGTTGTCAATATCCTATATTATTCTCGTTTATTTTTTGTTGATTTTTCGGATGCCTATTTATCGATTTATTAAAGATTTCCTGAAATTTGTTTGCCTTCAGACTGCCCAAAAAGATCGAAAACAGTGATCAAGTTTTCTAACGATCTTACTTAGCAGAACAAAGGGAGTGCTCCTCGAAATGACCAGGGGATTGCAAAATGGATTAAGTGCAATCTGTTGCACGAGCGGTCGTTCAATGACTGCGCAAGTTTAGAGTCGTTTTCATTGCAACAAAGACTCTCAGGTTTCTTATAATCTCTTGGAAATAATACTTGGTAGCTACTGTACTTTATGCATGTTATGGGAACGGGTTAAATCAAAAATATTTTACATTGGCCAAGTGCGTGATTTATCATGGCCTGTCGAAAGTGGAAGCTACTTTCTGGCTCCACTGGTATTCTTGGAAGAGCACCACTTCTGCGCAGCGCCTAGAAAATAGACAAAACAATGAGACATTGCTGCCCCGCAGCAGAGCGCCAGAATATCGACAAAATCTTGGAAGAGCACCTCTCCTGCGCAGCGCCCAGAAAATAGACCAAACAATGAGACATTGCTGCCCCACAGCAGACCGCCAGAATATCGGCAAAATCTTGGAAGAGCACCACTTCTGCGCAGCGACCAGAAAATAGACAAAACAATGAGACATTGCTGCCCCGCAGCAGACCGCCAGGATATCGGCAAAATCTTGGAAGAGCACCTCTCCTGCGCAGCGCCCAGAAAATAGACAAAACAATGAGACATTGCTGCCCCGCAGCAGAGCGCCAGAATATCGGCAAAATCTTGGAAGAGCAACACTCCTGCGCAGCGCCCAGAAAATAGACAAAACAATGAGACATTGCTGCCCCGCAGCAGAGCACCAGAATATAGGCTAAATCTTGGAAGAGCACCACTCCTGCGCAGCACCCAGAAAATAGACAAAACAATGAGACATTGCTGCCCCGCAGCAGAGCGCCAGAAAATCGGCAAATTCTTGGAAGAGCACCACTCCTCCGCAGTGCCCAGAAAATAGACAAAACAATGAGAAGTTGCTGCCCCGCAACAAAGCGCCAGAAAATCGGCAAATTATCTGAAGATGTCTTCTCTTACATTGTTACCAGCTTATTCTTTCTCTCAAATATCAGTGTAGAGTGTAGACAAAATGAAATTCAGCCTTTTAATATTCATATTTTCTTTCAAAAATCTGTATCTATCAACAAAATCCATCATTATTATCTGATTAAAGTGCAAATGATACGACACAAAATTGTGTTCTTCAAAGACCAAGCAACATATCTAATTTTGTCAGAATGTGTTAATGTCTGTCTTCTTTCACTTACTCTGTTTTGACATCAATGAGCTGTTCCATCATTATTTTACATCTAGCACATTATCACATCATTTTCCCCCAAGCTGTGCTCCTTGGTAATTTTTTGCGTTGTTCATGCATTGCAATTTGTGACCTGGGGATGTCAAGTAATTGGCGAGTTGCGCAATTTTTATAATTTTATTAATTTTACTTAAAGGGAATATAAGCATATATAAGTGGCTCCGAGCCACAAGACCTAAACTGTCAATCAAATTTAACCAATCACAACAAGCTATCTACCATTGCACGGGATCACTTTCACTGCAGCCTAGCCTGCACGAGGGCACGTAACGGGCGATCAGTAATGGCGGGGAAGAGTTGCTTCGCTGTTTCTCTATCCGCTAAGGGGCAAAAACGGACAAGAAATGGAAAGAAATATTGCCTGTTCATTGACCACCGTGATGAAGCAGACCTTGTAGCCGCAGAATTTGATGTCTTGAAGAAATTGAAGCGCTTACGATATTTACGATACGAATGAATTGCTGAAATGGATGGGTACAGGATAAACAAGCACACCTCATTGGGCCTAAACGTATCTTCAGACAAGGGAATCTTCACTAAAGTTAGCCTGACAGAATCTATGGACAAAGGGCTAGTGTTGCGGAAGAAATACTGATAAATAGTGAGCATTCAACAAAGCAGCCGCGCCAGGCCTAATATAAACACTGGATCCATTGATCGCGACAATGATGGCAAACAGCAAACAACTCATACGATTAGGTCATTGAGACGTAAGTGGAGCTAAATTACCTTTCCTTCTCACTTCTTTTATCTCGATTCACTCGAGCAAACTACTTCAGATGTCTTGAAGAAATTGAAGCGCTTACGATATTTACGATACGAATGAATTGCTGAAATGGATGGGTACAGGATAAACAAGCACACCTCATTGGGCCTAAACGTATCTTCAGACAAGGGAATCTTCACTAAAGTTAGCCTGACAGAATCTATGGACAAAGGGCTAGTGTTGCGGAAGAAATACTGATAAATAGTGAGCATTCAACAAAGCAGCCGCGCCAGGCCTAATATAAACACTGGATCCATTGATCGCGACAATGATGGCAAACAGCAAACAACTCATACGATTAGGTCATTGAGACGTAAGTGGAGCTAAATTACCTTTCCTTCTCACTTCTTTTATCTCGATTCACTCGAGCAAACTACTTCAGAATCGTCGAAGTCAGGAAGAAGGAATCTTTTTGCTTGCTGGGTAACCATATTGGAAAGTATATCGAGAATCTCCTCGCACTACAAATTTGCAATGCAGAGCTCACTTTCACGTGCACAGTTAGAATGCAACTGCTATGCGCATGCTCTGGTGTATCTAATTATAGAGAGCGCCTGATATATGCTTATATTCCCTTTAATTTTTTTACAAAAGTGTCATTCCCTGTTTTATTTTTCAAGTGCACTTGAAGGGTTTCTTTTCAGATAAAACAATTGTCAGCTTCAGTGCAACTTCCTTTTCGTTTTCGCCCTTGTAAATGATAGGAAATAATCTTCACGTTCTGAGCAACTTTCTTTTTGCTTTTCTGAAATGAATACTGGGAATCTGTCAATGCAGAAAGTAACTCGGCGAATTGCTAGGGGTGTGAAGCCTACTGTTGCAAATGAATGCAAAATCACGTTGGAAGTGGGAGGTGCAACGAAATCATGGCTTCGAAATGGCGAAGATCATAGAGGAGCTGGTTTTCGTGCCAGTGCTGCTCAATGGAAAATTGGATCCAGCGACAAACAAAACAAGGTTTTACCACCTGGTTATGGGTGTCGTCGTGACCTGGTATGTATATTCTCTATATTCTTATCCCTCGTTTTCAGTTCTTATTTTTCCCTCTATGCGTTTGATGAACGGTAACTTTCGGGTGCACTTCGGCCCCACGTGTTACAAGACCGCTGAATCGTGTGGCCTGGAACGAGCCTCTTAATGAAAACAATAGATGCATGCAACTGGTATCATAGAGATACCTGTGACGTGTTTTTAAATTTCAATCCATATTGTATTAACATGGCATTTGCTAATTCACGGCACCACGGCACTACGGCACCACGGAACTGAGTATTTTGATATTATGATTTCATAGAATTCTGATTAAATATCTTGTGAGACTGCAGTCCTCGCAAAAGTCTTCGTTAATTTGTACATTATTTTAGAAGATCTGAGCTTAGATCACATAAGCACGAGCCAAGAAGGAGAGTTCCGTTTCCGTCTCTTGAACATTGCAAGTTAGCCTCAACAGGACAGTTTCATTGATGTGTTCATTGGATAATACCTCAGTGCCATAAAAGCCCTTTTCATAGTTAAAACATACAAGACGCCATTCTTTCACCTAAACCAGGGCCGTAGGAAGAAGCTGCAGATTGGGGGGGGGGGGGCTCTTTGGCTATCATTTTTCGTCTGCATGTGTGTGTGTGCGTTCCTTGAATTTGTTCCCCATTTGTTTGTAGATAAACAAATACCATTCTTGGGAAGATGACAGAACCCCTTACTTTGTCCTTGAGAATTGAGGTCTGCTAAGAACTTCTGAACGACTCAACGTCCTATCTGCTTGCAGAACTAAGCGTTTAACGTTGCATTTGACAGGATTCGAATTCAAATAAAAGTTGGTTTGAGACAAGCGTGGTTTCTTTTCATGCAAACATTAACTGATAAACAACGGGGCTTTGGGGGCGGTAGCCCCAATTATCAAGGAAATAAACAACAATTAATATACATGAATCATCCTGACAACAAAACTATAGCTGAAAGTCATCTAAGCTGTTCGTGCTGCAGTCCAAGTTGGTTTTTGCAGGATTTTGGCGAATCGCAACCAATGGCCTACGCGTCTTCACAGGATACACTTTCGTGATCAAGTTCAAGAATGTTTTGAATTTATCGTCGGACGGCTTCAAATATTGTTTTCGCACACAGTATTCTGCAAAGTACGAGTCGTAAAATTCTTTCCTTGTACCAGTTTTCGGCAGGGATTTCTTCAATGCGTTCCAGGTACTTTCAATCGTGTTTGTGCAAGCACCGTTTTCTTGATTGACGAATTGTATCGAGTGGTTCACTGTGAGATGCCAATAACCCTCGTCTTTCAAGGACGAATATGCCTTCCAACAGTCGCTCATAATGACAGTGCCTGGAAGGACATACCGTTGAATGATGGGGATGAGCGTTGGAGCACTTCTGTCGGGGACAGCCTCAAAGAAACACTTCTTTGATTCTCTTTCGATGCCTCCGAATACCCAAACGCCTTCTACCCGTTTGCCCCGATGGTATTTGCGCTTTCCAAACTTTGATTCATCAATTTCAACCGTCTTGCCTGGCCCACCGATTGGCTGTGATTCCTTTTCGGGGATTTCAAAGCAAACTTCCCTCGCAAAATTATACCAGTCAACAGTGGTGTGGTTGCTGGCAATGGACAACTCATGTCTGACGAGCTCTTCTGGATACTTATAAACCCAATAGTAAGTTAATTTTATTATTTTCTCGAACGACAGATGAGATTTCGAGAACCATGAGTCTGTTCTTATCGACATTTTTTTCCGCAAGCTTTGTTGCTGCATCGCCAACATAGGCCATCCTTGCTGAAGGATGAATCCTTCCGCAAAAACATGCTACCTTTAAAGCAAATGTTGCACGGCCCACTATAATCGCCAATTAGGTTCAATTCCATTAGCCACTTTCTCAATTCTTCCTCATTTTTGCAAATTTCATACACTTCGTCGTATCTCAAAGCCATGTTTACTTATCAACAAATATTTTCTCCCATGGTTACTGGTTATTCTCATTGGTCGCTCAAAAGAATCGCCATTGATTCGATGCCTATAAGCGATTGTCTTATTGTTTATGATAACCTTGTTTCCCTGTGATCACCGCCCCGAAAAACTGCACTCGTCCATATATAGTTGATATAGTTCAGTGCATAGTTCAGTGCAAGGTTACATAGTTCTTCAACCAATATCTTCAGAAATTTGCAAATGATAACCAACACAAAGACACTGGAATGAAAAAGGCAACATTCTGCTCACGGAGTAATGGAAACGGAGCATCCCTTTTTCTAAGGAGAGCCACTTGATCACAAGTTGACAATGATCGATTTAAAAGATTTAAATATTAGATTTCAAAGGTTCTAATAGCTTATGTCCATTGATGAATAAGGATCTGTGTCATCGATCTAGGAATTATCAAAAGAAATCGTTAGAGTTAGAACGAAGAAGGGAGGCTGAAGACAATGATAGCCCTGGAATTGAGGTTGGTTAGAATGTGGTCTATTGCAGGGGCAACACGTTTGATTGCAGATTAAAAAGTTGTGCCCCATTCTTTTGGATTCTGGGTAGGAGCGTTACGTTATATTGTCCTGTTCTTAATACAATTGCATAAACTCGTTTTAAGCAATTTGAGAAATGGTTGCTGATTTATGGCACATGAAAGTAAAACAGTGATGCTTCAAAAATGGCACTTTCTTTGTTCTCCAAAGATGCCAAAATCAAGTACCGGGTGACCCAGAAAAAAGTGACCCAACGCAATCTGTTATAGAAAAAACAGTAAGTGGCAGATTGAAATATTTTAAATGTTGTTCTGTCGCTAAAAGACCAGCCTACATTATGAGTATTTTCACAATCTTTTTGGGCACAGAAAAGTTCCCGAATTAAGGATTTCGAGGAAAAGGGCAGGCTTGAAATTCTCAAAAAGTCGTCAAAAACAGGGGATCGATTTAGATCTTCAAAACAACGAGGAGCGTGTTTAATTCTGCCTGGGAATATTTTCAAGTACCTAGGGACTATAAACTTGCTCTGAAGGCTTCCGACTGGGTTACCTATTCCCAGGTTGACAAGAAACACGCTCCTCGTTGTTTTGAAGATTTGAAATGGCTGTAAATCGATCCCCTCTTTTTGACAACTTTTTGAGGATTTCAGGCATGCTCTTTTTCTCGACATTCTTAATTTTAGAAACTTACAGTGCCGAGAAAAATTTCAAAAAATACTCATAGCATAGGCTAGTCTTTTAGTTACAGAACAACATTTGAAGCATTTCAATTAGCCACTTACTTAAATTTCTGTAACAGATTGCGTTGGGTCACTTTTTTCTGGGTCACCCGGTAGATACTGTAAGAAAGGGTTCTATTTCTGTGTTGGTATTTTTTCTGCAGTTTAAAAAAGAGTAATTGTTCTGCTCACAGATAACAAGATAACATTGAGCCAGTTTCAAATGTAGAGGAAATATAACTACGACACTACAACCCTTTTTTTAATATGAATTCTCCTAAAATGTACAATCTACTAACAAACATTAATATTACGAGACACTAGTGCAAGGAGCATGAACATACGTTGCAACCCTGAAGCTATTACACTTAACGTAGATAGATACTAGTACATCATCAGTAAATTCATTATTACGTTGTTAAGATTTTAAAAGTACCACTCATTTTTCCTTGTGGGGACATTCTAGATAGGTAGCTTATCAGAGTATTGGGATTTTTTAAGAATCAAGTCATTTTCATTAGTGGGACATCATCAATAAATTCATTATTATGTTGTTAAGATTTTAAAAGTACCACTCATTTTTCCTTGTGGGAACATTCTAGATAGGTAGCTTATCAGAGTATTGGGATTTTGTAAGAATCAAGTCACTTTCATTATGGGGACATCATCGATAAATACATTAATATGTTGTCAAGATTGTCAAGGTACGGCTCAGTTTTCCTTGTGGATACATTCTAGATAGGTAGCTTATCAGAGTTTTGGGATTTTTTAAGAATCAAGTAATTTTCATTATTGGGACATCATCAATAAATTCATTATTATGTTGTTAAGATTTTAAAAGTACCACTCATTTTTCCTTGTGGGGACATTCTAGATAGGTAGCTTATCAGAGTATTGGGATTTTGTAAGAATCAAATCACTTTCATTATGTGGACATCATCGATAAATACATTATTATGTTGCTAAGATTGTCAAGGTACGTCTCACTTTTCCTTGTGGGGGCATTCTAGATAGGTAGCTTATCAAAGCATTGGGATTTTGTAAGAATCAAGTCATTTTCATTAGTGGGACATCATCAATAAATTCATTATTATGCTGTTAAGATTTTAAAAGTACCACTCATTTTTCCTTGTGGGAACATTCTAGATAGGTAGCTTATCAGAGTATTGGGATTTTGTAAGAATCAAGTCACTTTCATTATGGGGACATCATCGATAAATACATTAATATGTTGTCAAGATTGTAAAGGTACGGCTCAGTTTTCCTTGTGGATACATTCTAGATAGGTAGCTTATCAGAGTATTGGGATTTTGTAAGAATCAAGTCACTTTCATTAGTGGGACATCATCAATAAATTCATCATTATGTTGTTAAGATTTTAAAAGTACCACTCATTTTTCCTTGTGGGAACATTCTAGATAGGTAGCTTATCAGAGTATTGGGATTTTGTAAGAATCAAGTCACTTTCATTATGTGGACATCATCGATAAATACATTATTATGTTGCTAAGATTGTCAAGGTACGTCTCACTTTTCCTTGTGGGGACATTCTAGATCGGTAGCTTATCAGAGTATTGGGATTTTGTAAGAATCAAGTCATTTTCATTATTGGGACATCATCAATAAATTCATTATTATGTTGTTAAGATTTTAAAAGTACCACTCATTTTTCCTTGTGGGGACATTCTAGATAGGTAGCTTATCAGAGTATTGGGATTTTGTAAGAATCAAGTCACTTTCATTATGGGGACATCATCGATAAATACATTAATATGTTGTCAAGATTGTCAAGGTACGGCTCAGTTTTCCTTGTGGATACATTCTAGATAGGTAGCTTATCAGAGTATTGGGATTTTTTAAGAATCAAGTAATTTTCATTATTGGGACATCATCAATAAATTCATTATTATGTTGTTAAGATTTTAAAAGTACCACTCATTTTTCCTTGTGGGGACATTCTAGATAGGTAGCTTATCAGAGTATTGGGATTTTGTAAGAATCAAATCACTTTCATTATGTGGACATCATCGATAAATACATTATTATGTTGCTAAGATTGTCAAGGTACGTCTCACTTTTCCTTGTGGGGGCATTCTAGATAGGTAGCTTATCAGAGCATTGGGATTTTGTAAGAATCAAGTCATTTTCATTAGTGGGACATCATCAATAAATTCATTATTATGCTGTTAAGATTTTAAAAGTACCACTCATTTTTCCTTGTGGGAACATTCTAGATAGGTAGCTTATCAGAGTATTGGGATTTTGTAAGAATCAAGTCACTTTCATTATGGGGACATCATCGATAAATACATTAATATGTTGTCAAGATTGTAAAGGTACGGCTCAGTTTTCCTTGTGGATACATTCTAGATAGGTAGCTTATCAGAGTATTGGGATTTTGTAAGAATCAAGTCACTTTCATTAGTGGGACATCATCAATAAATTCATCATTATATTGTTAAGATTTTAAAAGTACCACTCATTTTTCCTTGTGGGAACATTCTAGATAGGTAGCTTATCAGAGTATTGGGATTTTGTAAGAATCAAGTCACTTTCATTATGTGGACATCATCGATAAATACATTATTATGTTGCTAAGATTGTCAAGGTACGTCTCACTTTTCCTTGTGGGGACATTCTAGATCGGTAGCTTATCAGAGTATTGGGATTTTGTAAGAATCAAGTCATTTTAATTATTGGGACATCATCAATAAATTCATTATTATGTTGTTAAGATTTTAAAAGTACCACTCATTTTTCCTTGTGGGGACATTCTAGATAGGTAGCTTATCAGAGTATTGGGATTTTGTAAGAATCAAGTCACTTTCATTATGGGGACATCATCGATAAATACATTAATATGTTGTCAAGATTGTCAAGGTACGGCTCAGTTTTCCTTGTGGATACATTCTAGATAGGTAGCTTATCAGAGTATTGGGATTTTTTAAGAATCAAGTAATTTTCATTATTGGGACATCATCAATAAATTCATTATTATGTTGTTAAGATTTTAAAAGTACCACTCATTTTTCCTTGTGGGAACATTCTAGATAGGTAGCTTATCAGAGTATTGGGATTTTTTAAGAATCAAGTAATTTTCATTATTGGGACATCATCAATAAATTCATTATTATGTTGTTAAGATTTTAAAAGTACCACTCATTTTTCCTTGTGGGGACATTCTAGATAGGTAGCTTATCAGAGTATTGGGATTTTGTAAGAATCAAGTCACTTTCATTATGTGGACATCATCGATAAATACATTATTATGTTGCTAAGATTGTCAAGGTACGTCTCACTTTTCCTTGTGGGGGCATTCTAGATAGGTAGCTTATCAGAGTATTGGGATTTTTTAAGAATCAAGTAATTTTCATTATTGGGACATCATCAATAAATTCATTATTATGTTGTTAAGATTTTAAAAGTACCACTCATTTTTCCTTGTGGGGACATTCTAGATAGGTAGCTTATCAGAGTATTCGGATTTTGTAAGAATCAAGTCACTTTCATTATGGGGACATCATCGATAAATACATTATTATGTTGTCAAGATTGTCAAGGTACGACTCAGTTTTCCTTGTGGAGACATTCTAGATAGGTAGCTTATCAGAGTATTGGGATTTTGTAAGAATCAAGTCACTTTCATTATGGGGACATTGCAGGTAGATATATTATTACGTTTTAACCCTATCCAGACCGGGGGGGGGGCTTATTCAGCCCCCCCACCTACTGAACTGAGCACTGCTCCAAATAGGTTCAAGGAACCAGGAAATGATTTTTTGACTTTTAGTTTCTATCCTTTTAAAGTGTGAATTTGTGTGAAATTTTGAAAAATAAATTCAGGGGGCCGGGGTGTGGCTGTTTTTTTCAGAGTGGTTGGGGCCAACTTTTAGGTAAGCTGCTTATGGATGTAATTCCAGATCACCTCATATTCCTTTGATGGAATGTTTTTCCTCGAGCATCTGCATCTCTGTCCAATAAAATGGAAAGTGTAAACAATGAAATAGAAAGGAAACAATTCAAGTATACCTTCACCACTGGTGAAATCTTATTTGCAACAACTCTTTTGAAACAACGTTTTTTCGGGAGTCCTTGTGTGGTGCTTGCTGCTAGCATTTTGTCTCAAAACAGATCCAGCAAATTAGCAAATTGGACTAAAAAATTTATATTTGACACTTCTTTATTAGGTAAATGACGTCATAAATGTGAATGACGTCATAGATATTAAATATTGCTGACGTCAGCAAATATGAAAAATTATATATCAAATGAAAGTACTCACCAAATGCAATCGAATGGTGCATGTTTGAGATCGATCAAGCAAACGACACGAAAACTCATACATTTTAAGATTTTTTTTGTTGACTACTCTCCAAATATGGTATTACTGTGGTCACATGATCAGAGGTAGAACAATGAAATGTTAAGAATTTAATTGCCTATGAAATTTGAGTGAAAGTCACCAAAACTGGTGGTTATATCTCTTGTCGTTTTAGCGTAATGCAGCAAAAACTGGTAGGGGGGGCGAAAAACGCCCCCCCCCCCCCCCCCCCAGTACGAATAGGGTTAAGTTTCCATGTTTTGCTTTTGAAAAGAATAACATATCCATGGACATGGCGCTGATTAAACAAATATAGTAAAAATCTGGTAAGAGTGATAAAGTTGTGCCACATCTCCAAAATAAGCGTGCATGTGCTCCTTTTCCTCTTCTTTAATACAAAACACTTGGGATTGAATGCAATGCAAGGACCGTTTCCTCAAAAGAAAAGTCACTTCAAGAACAATTGAAGTAATTCAAGGTATAAATCTTTTCAAAAATATAAAGTAAAATTCAAATTCGCAAATTAATTTGCAAAATGCATGTTTGTTGTCAAATTATGGCTAGGCCATTTCTCAAAACCTCTGGTTTCAGGTGCACTCCAAATTTTGACCTTGTGAACTCATATCTCCGGTGTTTGGTGGTTGATTTCCAAATGCAAGGTATGTGCATTTAAGTCGAAGACCAACAAATGTAGCCATGAATTCAAAAAGTCCCGAAATATTATCGTTTTGTTGCCTTGTTGAGTCAAAAGGGGGTACTTTTTTGAGACACCCGGTATATATCAAAGGCTAGACCAGGGAGAACTGTAGCATGGTCTCTCAAAGCCCTTCCACATTTCCAAAAGCATTTCCGCCAGTCTGTCTATGAATGGTCCATTAATTGGCTGAGAAAGGGGTCCTAGAGCAGAATTTGGAGCAGGATCCTAGGACCTAGAATCCCGGAAGGGCGGGGTATTTTTCTTCTGAAGGTTTGAACTGAGTTCCTGTCTTTATGACAGTTCCTTGCAGCAACTACCCATAACTAATATGTTGAGGTGGGCCCTTATTGTCCTTGCCTCGTTTTTCTTATGCACGCAATATATCTTTAAGAATTTGTCGCAACTTTTTTCGTGTGAGCCGAGGATGCAATATCCATATTATCGTCTATTACGTTCAAAATTGTCTTCACTTGCATTCTGTGCTGTTTCAAAGACCTCTTGTCTTTATTTCCACAGTCCGGAAATCCCAACTGATCTAGGATAAAAATAGAAACTTCATATTGATATTCTCAATTTATTTCAATAAACTTGCAAATCCCCAACAGTAAAGACAACGCATGATTCCTATGATTGGTACAATAGCTTTATTTGGATTGTGATTGTTTGGTGCAAATATATTCACTACCATAGTCATTACTTGTATTTTGTTTCTTAAAATCTTGGAATGAAGTGCGCTAATCGTTTTCGTAAATAGATATGAATTTCTGTATAAATTATAAACTAAAATGCAAAGATTAAATACACCACACACATTGGGCATAACCCTTCGTCTGTTGTGTATCTACCTGTATGCAATGGTTTTGCAAGGAAAGCTGCAGTCTGCTCATCAAGCCAGCCAGGATTTCATTAAAATGATTCCTTGAGTGGTCAAGATCACCAAGATCTGATCCAGTTGAGATATGAGCTGCAATTTCTTGCTCAAAACTTTTGGCTGCAGACTTCGATTTGATCACTGACAATGCAATTTTTATGATATTATTTGTAATCATATTCCCCCTTGCTTTGCGTTTCTTCCTCAGAACATCATGCTGCATCGCTTCATAATGAAGTATAGAATTTTCTCCAGCACACCCTAAGTGACTTTTGATATGCTGCTTTGTGATACCAGTACACATTTCCACCAACAATAACTTGCTCTGATTTTTCTGCAGGCAAGCAATCCAGATGATAGCGAACCAGCGTATCTACCTATTCCTCTCAATGCCACTTTTTCCACATTTCCTTCACAGTTCCCAAGAAAACGACTCTTCAAAAGATCATAGCAAATTTCACAACCAATAGCAGATGGTGATCTCTGAGCTGCATCACCAGCATATAATCTCATTGCTGGAATGCACTGCGTTAATTCTGCAATGTTGTGGATCTCCTTCCAGTTGACTCCATCTTCTGCCTGATTCCCAGGAATATGTTGTGGTGGTCCTTGAGTGTCAT
The DNA here is from genome assembly GCA_039566865.1 of Aurelia coerulea. Lineage (NCBI taxonomy): Eukaryota > Metazoa > Cnidaria > Scyphozoa > Semaeostomeae > Ulmaridae > Aurelia > Aurelia coerulea. The sequence goes on along the minus strand of CM076951.1, from coordinate 10,661,485 downwards.
GCAACTTTATAGATTTAATTGATAAAGACAAATTCATAAATTACTTTAGGGCTGTAAGCCTGACAAGAAATTTTGATTTCATGATTATAAAACCTTAAGATTTCATTGGCTTCAACAAGGACCTGGACCCTTCTAGGGAACAGCGGTTTAAACGTCCTTGGGGTCTGCATCAAATAGAAGATTAAGCACAGAAATAAGCAAGGTGTAAGTGATTGTCTCTTTATAATCATGAATTCAAAACTGTTGTTCATGTCTTCTTCCATCCATGGCCTCTTCCTCTGGCACTGCCTCTTGTGAAGAGTGAAGTATTTCGTAATTTATCCATCTGAAAGGTAGGGATGGTGGGTGGGAATGAAATCTTAAGATTTTATAATCATGAAATCAAAATTTCTTGTCAGGCTTATAGCCCTAAAGAAATTTATGCATTTCATTCCTTATAACATCTTAAGATTTCATTCGCTTCAACAAGGACCTGGACCCTACTAGGGCCCAGACCTCCGGTTTACAAGCCTTATTCAAAGCTCAGATTGTTGCTGGACTGTGTTCTGCAAAGATGTTGTGCATCTTGCAGAAGATGTTACAATGTGTTTGTGATAATGCTTTTCCCACACTGAAGTTCCCTTCCAATTTCCTCTTTCTAAGGCATCTTTGGTAGTAAGACCTGCTTTTGAGACCTTGGATGAGCTAGCTGATCTTAGAGAGTGTCATTTAAAAGTTTTTGTGTCAATACCTGCTCTCTCTAAGAGAGACATTATCCATCTGGTGATAGTAGATTTAGACACTGGTTTGTGTGGTGGAGCAAAACTTAGCCAAAACAGATCTTTTTGATCATTGGTTAACTTTTCTCTCCAAGGCTTTGTTATACTTAGATATGTGTCAATGCATGCCACTAGGCATAGAGCGAGGTCTTGAGGAAACCCATGGAATAAGATAGGTTGAATGGCTTTCCCTTGTTTGGAATGTTTTAGGTTTCCAAGGGGAAAGATTTTGTAGGCGTTGTTTGCTTTACAAATTCCCTTGAGGGAAAGAGCATGCAGTTCTGATCCTCTGCTTAGAGTTGTTAGCCCCATGAAAGAAACTAACTTTTGTGCAAGATATTTTGGTGTTAACTCATTGTTGTTGGGCATTGTATTTTTCATGTATTGCAATACTTGTCCAACATCGCATACAAAAGAACATTTTGGTAATGGAGGCCTTTCTTTGGAAATCCCTTTAAGGAGGGCTTTCACCTTTGGATGTTGACCCACTGGGAGTTTCATAATCAATATCTTCCCTCTATAAACTGCCGCAAAGAAGCATTTTACGATCAAAAACATTTCATTTTCATTGCTCGATCAGAGTTTCGACGGCGTGAGTTTTTGCCTTCCATCCTTCGATTTAGGCAACATTAGTACGCATGCGCGCATCGTTTCCGCTCTGTCACTCTGATGATCTTCTGTCATGTGGTGAACATTTTGCTTGTAATCTATGTTGTCAAACACTACTTTTCTTCCCATATCAACAACCAGCGCAACATTATCATCAGTGTTCCTGTTAGTATCTTTCAGTTTCTCTCCTTCATGAAAAAGTTTCTCAGCCACCAAAGATTCTTGCACCTTTCCAAATTCATCTAGTTTCTTGTGAATGCAAGGATGTGACACTGTGACTTTAACAGCTCGTAACCTTGCCATTACAGCCTGAAATATAAAAGTAATCATGAGTTCCCAACAGAAAAAATACAGTGCATCTTACAAATTTACCTAAGAATCAATGGTGCCAACAGTCCCCGTTGTATGGGATGGCTGGAATGGAAGGTTTATTCTCTGTTTATATGTTTTTAAACTTCAATTGATGTATGAAACCAAAAATTTCAAAACTGATGTAGGGCAATACGCACAATTCAAACAAATTAAATGTTAATGAACAGATTCTGCACAGCGTATGTTTCTTTTATCCTCAGGAACAGACATATGATACACATAATTTCTATGGAATTTTGAGTCAGTGCCACACATTTCTCACAATTGTCATATTTTGAGAACTCAGAGTTTCTCATGAGTTTCTTGAATGGTCCATAACAATGTTTCTTATATGTATGATTTAATGAAAGGGATGAGCTGGCCATCAACGAGTATCTGTGATCAAGTGAAAAATTTCCTGGTGTGCGTATACCAAATAAAATATATTTATTTCAAATTTGACTTACAGTGAGACTGCAGTGTTGCAACATTATAGATAAAACGAGCTGGATCGCTGTCATGTGCGCTGAGTGGTTCTTGGCACAGATAGCTGAAGCCATGCAAACTGGTGGTATCCAACTCAAATCAATGGTATTTTTCTTTTCCTTTTTTACAGAGGCTGTCTTCAAAACACCAAACAGTAAAGGTGATCGCTCTTGTAGCTCATTGCTGATATCCTGGAAGGAAAATTCTGAAGGGCATTCTTTTTCGCATTTCGCAGCAAACATGGCTTCTTTCTGGAGCAAATGGCATCCATCTCCTTGTTAACCGTTCTGACAAATCGGGAAATTATATTTGGCCGCAAGTCATCACAATGCCATGCAGCAGTGGCAATCTGACGGAAGGTTCCCCTGACAAGCATTTTTCCAAGTGATTACAAGGATTTTGGTAGCTTTTTCTCTCTGACTCCACTTTCATATTCAACACGCACAGAAACTTGTGGGGAAGCATCATCTTCATTTTCTCCGTCCTTTGATTGGATCTTACTCAAAACCATTGTTGCATTCGTTTGAGTAGCAACATGGACCTTTTTACCAATGCTGCTGAGCCCTTCTGGCGAGAACAACTGGATTTTCCGAGGTGGCTGATCTGAAATTTTGTCACTTCTTGGCCTACTTTTTGTTCCGATAAGCGTTCCTTTGCTGGAAGAAGCTCGCAAATACTGGTCTCTGAGCTCTGAGCTTAGTTGACTGGTCTTCGCCTGAATGCCTATCCGTTTCTTAAGAAGGTTGAAACAATGTGTGCATATGAACCGGGAGGTATTTTTCACGATGAACGGTAAGTCTCGAAGGGCTTCGGAAGCGTTAAATTTTCCTCTCCCATCCACAAGATTTCTATCGTTAGGCTTCTCCAAGCGTTTGAAACAAAAGATGCATGTCCATTCTGGATTTAAAACCGCAACTGATTTAACTTCGCAATCACACCCTTTTTCCATCAAAGAACAGCTGATAGTGAATTAACTACACGAACTGAGACACGACATTAAAAAAGATTGTCCTTCCTTCGCCGCTGTTCGGATCGCACTGCCATTAGGCCTATTTTTGACATTAGTTATTATGCGAATAATTAGTTGCATACATTAATTTTTCTTGAGATTCTCAAGAAAATCTGTGGACGAGCTTTTGGGCTTGGTTACACAGGCCACTTTCCTTTCCGTTCAAAGTGGTCTGGAACACAGGCTACTTGGTCGATGTTCTTGAAGAATGTGGTCATTAATTACTCCCAAATGCATTTCCTGGCATAACTGTAAAGTTTAACCTCATTTAATGTTGAATTTAAAGTGATAAGGTTAAGTGCGGAGATAAAATCCTCTGGTTTTGAAGCAACCAGTGATTGTGACTTTCCTTCTCAATAAATCAGCAACCACTTGTCAGATTTACACAAACTCGATGCCAAACTCGTAAGTTGAAATTTCTTCTAATCACAAATTTGAAAAAAGGGAAGGTTAGATTTATGGCTCCTTCACAGTAGCCATTCAAACGGTGCACATGTTTTTTTGGGACACCCTGTACACTGCGGCACAAATGACCTACGTAGCCAAGCTTCTGCTGAGAACATCACAAAGGAATTTATCGAACTTGCAACAGCAATGAAGACTAAAGATGATACCGTATTTGTAAGTGGTCTGGTAGCGCGTGGAGATCGCTAGAACGCAAAGGTATGTGATATAAATCGATTTGTAACCAGGAGATCCCAGGAGGAAGACTTCAAATTCATTGACAATTCTAATACAACTCTAGACCATCTTAATCACAGTTTATTACACTTGAATTCAGAAGGCACAAGGCTTTTAGCAAATGATTCGTTATACAAGTTAGGTTATATATGACTAGATTTTTATAATTTACTTGGCCAACAATCTTCATTCACCATAATCTTGCTGTTCTTTTCTTTTTCTTCTTTTCGATATGCACAATCGCATCAAGAATCTGATTTTTAATAGTTGGAGTTTCCACGGTTTTATCCATTTCAAATAACAACAGTAATAAATAACAACATCAATTAACGACTCTACTGCCTGAGGATCAATGCTAGCTGTCGTGCTGTAGTGAATGGAAACGATAGGAAAGAATTTGATTGTGTATCTATATTCTTCGAGTTCTGATAACCATCTTGCAAATTTTCCACGAGAGTCCCTCTGGTTGCGCAGGTGAACTAATGGATTATGGTAGGAGTTCAAAACAAAATGCGTTCCAGCGAGATAGACAAGCCAATTTCGTACAGCTGTCAGCAGGGCAAATGATTCTTTACCGTGGGTAGACCATTTCTGTTGACATTTTGAAAGTGTGGTGGTTACAGTCATGTTGCCTAAAGATAGATGCAAAGAGAGAACTTTACTATCAGAGAACCGTAACTGAATAAATTCATAACAGAACACAAGTAAATAAGAATTTGTAAGGACGGACTATTTACATAGGCAGGGGGTATACTAGTCCAACACTGGCCTTAATCTTAAATGTCAATTAAATGGAAATTTAAACAGAGTTAATTCACCCAGGAGAGTGGGCTTTGTTGCTGTGCAGGGGCATTCCATCCTTTTTGGATAGCCTCAGTTCGGCGGGAAGGTTTGTTATGAAGGTGTTTTGGGGCAGTGGTGTAATCCTCTGACTTTGCAGTCAGGTGGAGTGGGTTTGATAACCGGTAGGACCACACCACTTGAGCGTCATGACAAGGGGTCGCAGACTCGATTACTCTATTTCTGCGATCCCAGCGCTTGGCGCTGAAAAACGCAACTTCACCTTCAGGTCCCGGATACAAGCATGCAGCAAGTCTTTCTCAATACATTAGCTTCAAGGAAGGTCAGCACGATTAGATGCTCTATTTCATGTTGGTTTTTCCAAAGTTTTAAGAACGTTGAAGTCTAGAGTTGGTTTTTAAGTGTTTCTCGTGTTGCTGAAGGGCCTAATATCTCTAAGGAGAAAGTTTTTCCTGCCTCATCTGTTGCTGCAGCTTTGATGATATCGTAGGTGTGGTGAGCCTGGGACATTTCTGTTCCAGTTCTGTTTTAATTTGTTTTTGCCTTCCTCATTTATCATGTCTGCGCCAGAGGACCAAGAACCGGTGGTTGACCCCCAATCAATCAAAGAGATGCGACCAGCAGAAAAGAAGCGATGGAGCAATTTGACCGAATCTTTGGTATGTTAAGGGGTCTGGCCGGTCAAAGCAACCAGACCAGTCAGTTACTACTCCTCAAGCAGGAAGTTCACTACCTGCAACTGCCCCAACTTTTCTGCAAGTGGTGCAACAATAAGAAGATTACATATATGTCTTCTATTAAGACTTGTCATCATCTCTCCCGATCATGGTATGGTCTTATAAACCATGTTTTATACCAAAAACAAACTACAGTTTTGTATATTTTTTCTTACGTTTTTCATTGTACCAGCACCTCTAAGGGGACAATTATGGAATTAACTCCTCACTCGTATGATATACCTCTCATCTGTCCGTAACTGCAGGCTTTCAACGGCCAGGTTGAAAGCGCGGAAAACGCAGAAAATATCATTTTCACTCAGAACGCAATGAAACCAAATTATATAGCTAGTACTAAAACATTCTCTGTTTTTCTGAATAGCTGATGAGCAAGGCAAACAACTTTGAAACAAACAATTTTCGCGTTTCTTGTCCGCGCTTTCGATTATGCACCAATGCAAACTCGAAAATGTGGAAAAAATTTAATGCAATAATAAGTGTGGCCCAAATTTTGGATCATCAATGAATGCTATCGGAAAGTTTGTTCAATACTTGCCAAATTTTCAGCCTCTTTCTCAGTCCCCCTGTAATGTTCGCTTGCTAAATTATGTAAAAACCTTTAAGAATCCTGAACCAACTTGAAATGGGAAGGCCGAAGTAATTAATTGTTGAAAATGGCCTACCGCAGCTATTGTACTGTTACTTTAGTAAGAAAAGGAATAATGCACATGCAAGTGTTATAAAATGCACGACTTCTGTAAAATGCGGGTCCGCAGGTCCGATAAAATGCGGGTCTGCGGGTCTCTTTGAATGTAGGTCCCGCGGCCACATACAAATGGCCGCTGTATGCGGCAAGGAGCCCTTTGTTCAGAACGAAGCGATAGAGCCCAGAGCAATTCATCATCGCTGCAACTGAAACCCATATCGATGGGATTGAATGGTGACGCAGATCGTCACAAAGGTCACAAAGAGAAGAATACATTGTGAAATCGTACCTGATCAATGAAAAGATCCTGAGTCATAGCTTCCAAAGAATTTCAATTCCAATACAAATATGGGAGAACTTTGTACTTTGGAGGGGATCCCTTCACATGGGGAAGTCCCAGTGCATCGCTCGATACTTTTTACACGGCTAACAATGAATAGTATCTGCACGGTATTCAACAAAAAAAATGAAATAACGAAATAGCAAAATAACGAAATAGCGATATAGTGAAATAACGAAAAAGATGGCCTTTAAGATTTTGACACAGAGAAGATCACCAAATTTTCGTAATGCTGAGCATTGGAAAACTTGTTTATTTTTTCTAGGAATCCGAAGGGTACTTCCGCTTGCTCGTTTATCTTTATAAATTATAACTTGCTTAATTTGATTGGGAATAAACAAAGACATAGTTTGATGAAAATGTTTGCAGCATATTCATTAGGCTTTTTTATCGATTTTTTCTGGAGTCTGGAACAAAGGCTAGGTTAAACGCAAGCATTCGAGGATGAAAAAAGGAAGTGGGCGTAAGCCTCGCAAGACCCGTCGACCGCTGTAGCGCGCCTTACACAACGAGACCCGCCACCACATTTGGAGTGGGACCCGCATTTTATCGGACCTGCGGACCCGCATTTTACAGAAGCCGTAAAATGCAATATGCAGTCCTGGTAATATTAGGTGTGCGATCGCACGCACACGCCTCCACACACGCCTGAAATATCCAAGGCGTGCGTTTTATCGCACGCCCAAACATACTTTTCCTAATTGGACTTTCAAAGTTATATAATGCAATATGATTATATTTTAGAATTCGGCCAGGGCAAGCTTTAATCCCGTTAATTCCATTAAACGTTGATCATAACACAAGCTTTGTCTGAAAATTCTCACTTTTCATTTGCTCCACTTTTCATTTGTTCTGTGAACTGACTTGTTTGAAAGGAAGCTGCAACTAGTTACTATAGTGCTACCGTGTGCTTCCCTAATTGATTGATAATGATTCATGAAAAAAGCATGGCCAAAATTAAATACCTACTTTTTCATAAGCTCCACAGAGAAGCAAAGGTTATCGAGTATGGGGCGCTTACAACAAAACAGAAAGTTGCAAATACAATATCTAAATACTTAAGTTATTATAAAGCTAACTATTAGTGCACGAACCCTAATTTCTTCATTGCTATTAGAAATACATGATTCGTAAGAAAGTTGCTATAAAGTCACAAGTGTAAACATTTTTTCATCAATTTTTCAGAGTAAGACCAGTGTGCAGCATTCACTGACTATTATATTTCCTAGTTAGAAAGATGTAAACTTTGAAATTGTTATGTCATGAAAATGCCTACTTGCATGTTTAACATCATAGTGCACACCTTTTGTAAAGTATGGTGAAGGACTATTGCCTGCCAATGATACAAGTCTCTTCCTACGACAGACAAATCAATAGAAGACTGGGGGCAGCTTGAAGAGGCATACAAACAAAAGCAACTGCTAGCTGCCGCAAGTGAACCACACCAACAAAACGCTACTGGAGAAAGAGAGGTGAAGGACTATTGCCTGCCAATGATACAAGTCTCTTCCTACGACAGACAAATCAATAGAAGACTGGGGCAGCTTGAAGAGGCATACAAACAAAAGCAACTGCTAGTTGCCGCAAGTGAACCACATCAACAAAACGCTACTGGAGAAAGAGAGGTGTAGGACGATAATGTACTTCGCTCAACAAGCACAAAAAAGTGTGCCCGTATAAGCTTTTGGAGTATTATCCTATGTGTAAAGTGCACACTGTATTCGCAGCATCTTCCAAGAGCTCTCCGATCCGACTACTCGCAAAACAATTTTTGAGGCCAATTGCAGGGATAATAAATTCCTTGCTTCACAATCCGCTGATACTTCTTTCTGAAAAAGATCTTTCATGTTTGGATGCCATTTGGCTTTTGAAAACGAGGTCCGTGCCAGAATTGCGTCCGAGCAGTATGTGGTTGAAGAGTTTCGTTCGAAGGGTAACGTGCATGCTTTTAACAATTTAAAGCACTTTGCAGATTTTGTACAAAGAGAAGAAACAAATGCGAAAAATGAGCAACACATTGATTTCAGAAGTTGACTCTCTATCAAATTGATCATTAAACACCTACAATCAAGAAATGTTTTTAGGGGAGGGGCATGTCCAAAAGGAGTACTCATACTCAGGGAAACGCCAACAGACCAGAAAATATTCTGCTGAAACTCTTTGCTACCAACAATATTTCTTTTTCGGCATTAAAAACGAAATTCAATCTTTTATTGTCAATGGAATGTTAGAACAGTGATACCAAACCCAACAACAACTTCTAAATAGGAGAAATTGTGTTTGTCAGTGGTGTCAGTGTTCTCGAATTTCCACCTGTGCCAAATTTGAAAACACTGAACTGAAAAACACTGACCTGATATAAAAGTGCCCTGAGCAAAGAAAAACTGTCTTTTGTTGTTAATAGAATGACAGAACAGCGACATCAAGCCTTGTAAATAGGAAGAATTATGTTTGTCAGTGTTTTCAAATTTCCACATGTGTCCAATTCAAACACACTTGCAGCACTGAAACATGATTCATGTCAGTGTTCTCGACCTGGCCGTTTTTAATGTGTAGTGAGTTTTTGTTAATGTGTAGTGAGATCCTGAAACTTGTAGTGATACTTGTGGGCCACCGTATGTCTGTGCCCTCAAAATCTACAATCAGCTTTGTGAAGTGTTGCATTAAGACACAAGTGGGGAAACGAGCTGAATGTCCTGGTGAATTGTTGCGTCCCTCCCCAGACAAACACATTGAATTCTTGTCCAGAACCTCCTTCGCACTTGACTTCATACTGTTCCAGAATTTCGCTATAACAGTAGACGTGTATAGCTTTTGAACATTTGAATAGGAGCAAATACTTGGTATGTGTTGATTCAAAGCTTTGCAGAGGAGTGAATACTTTCTGCAGTTGTTTTCTGAGAGCAATACAGATGATGACACTATTATGTCATTAACATACACATTGTTGTTGTTGCAAGATATGAGATCAATTTGCAAATCAGGGTGAAGTTTCTTATTACAAAAATCATATACTGTTGAACCAGAAATGATATCTATTGATGATTATTATTTTGAATTGTATTTGTAAATTTTCACTTCTAGAAAATGCTACAGTTATTTCAGGAAGGTGCTTTTTGCATACAAAATAATTTTTTTCATTTGAATAGGTACAGTTCAATACAACTGGAAAGCTGAAAAATTCCAAGGTTTCAATCCATAATTTTTAAATAAGAAAAAAGCTTTTTGCAGACCTGAACAAGTTTCTTATAAAATGGGGTATTATTTTGAAAAGCAGGGTCTGTGTTTCTTAAATTTGTGTTTCTGATATGCGGGACACTACTGTAATCCAATGATGTGACTGGTCGACCCTGAATTGATCTTTCTGCCTCTCCCACTAAATACTGTAGCAAATATCTAAATTTATCAACTTCCGCAATGTCCTCTCTTGAATGTGTTGCTGCTTTAAATACGTCCCAAAATGGTTTCCATAGTTTGACATCCCCTTTAAACGATTTGATTGTCAGCTCTGGTAACTATACAAAATTATGTGTCCCCCCTACAGATGTGTAACTTCGGTCTGCACTAGCCCCCTTTTCAACTGCATTCAATGAAATTTCATCTAGTTTCTTTACGATTTTGTTCTTAGATGCAATAATCTTTGTGCATATCTCTGTAGATGCATCAATTTCCACATTTATGTGGTCCAACGGAATGTTATTCAAAATTTTTCCGTCCATCACGTCCATCACGTCCAGCATTTTCAGTTTATTCTCTAGCGAACTCAGAATAACCTGCAAGCGATCACTATGAATGTCATCCAGAATATACTCTGATTCCTTTATGAAGCGTGTAACAATGCCACGGTTTCCCCCACAAATTGTTTTCAGCCTGTCTAGGCCTTCGTCAGCCTCAGCTGCATCTTGTTGATTACGCATCAGGAATTTTCTTTAAAATTCTCTTCAAAGCAAGTAAACAAAGTAACACAGTTTTTTCTACAAACGGTTTTCTTTATGAATCAAGCAATCAAGCCTACACATTGGGCGCCATGTAGTAAACTTTACAAATAAAACCAACAATTTCATATTCTTGATCGCTTTCTTCAACAACCTTTTGCACATCTAGCTTCAACCGCAAATGTAACCGCAATCTGTTGGCATGAGGCCTAAAGTCCCGTATAAAAATAAAAAGTAGTGTCCAGTCTCTATCAGTTCAGCACATCTTACGAGCAGGACACCATTGCTGGAGTTTTGACGCGTGTATCATCTCATGAGTAGAAATCCACCAGCATCTCTCAACTTTGGAAAAGCCGAGAAAAGTATTTTTTCTATATGCCCCTGACCAGCGTTTTTGTCAATGAATTTTGTGTGTCCGTCTTTAATTAAAATTGCTATGGTTCTTTGATCCACCACAACCAATGGTGGTGCGATAGACAGAGAATGTTGCACCCTGTATTAGAAATTGATTGGCTTGGTACATGTGGCGGCTGTATGGAGCAAAAGCATCCCTAAACTCCTGGCTGGCACTCCGATAGTTGTTTGCAGTAAAAGTGTTCCACTAAGCGTACCTTCTCGTTCTGGTCACAAACTATGCGACCACCCTTTTGAATTTCTTCTCCTGAAGTCATCTGTTATATGGAAATGATAAGAACACATCACACTAACAAGGGCAGATTTTGTTTTCAATAGATTGGCGGGTTTGTTTACATTTTGTGAGATTAACAAATCACGCCACGTATTCTAACATCACGTGACGTACCGTGATTTTGCGGAAATTCAGAAGCTGTGGGGATGAATACAAAAATACCTTCCCCCAAAAACTGGCGATGTGCAAATGGATTTTTGACAAATCAGAAATGTTTTCACATTTTCTGTTAGGCTATAAGCTTGCCGAAAATTCTACCACTTTGAATTTTGATATTCAACTCAGATCGACAGAAATCTATGTTTGAATAATGCCCTAAAATCAAGGCGTTGTGGGTTCAGCAGACAGATATTCCTTGAAAGGACTACTTCAGTCTGTTGCACAAAGGCAACAAGCATTGATTCGTAGACCTTGAATATTCTCCAAAAACAAATTCGAATTGCATGCCACATGTTTCTTTGCCCTGTATGATATTTTAAACAATTGCTCGTAATCAATTTACGTATTTCATTTCACTTACTTAAATATGAATCCTTGGTAGCCAACACTGCCGTCCATTTTCTCTTCTATCTTGAGGACTCCACTGTCTTCGTATTATTTCTCCTGCTAAATTTTAGGAAAATTGCCGCCTTTTTTCCAAGTCCCGACCTCGTTGCGCTTGACTTGAACAAGGTTTTCCATCCATTACCCGATGTTATTAACCCTCGAATACGAAATTTTGTACAAGCAACTTGCACAGGCATGTGTCCTGGCTGTGACGTAGAAGCCAGGCCACTTCTTTGTTGAAATTGTTTCAATCGTCTAACAAAACTTGTCTATGCCCAGTCTTCTTACTTCCAGCCCAGTCTCTCTTTGATGTAACTTTGATTTCCCTGCCGTTCGCTGCCGTGGCGTATTTATGCTGTTGTTGTTGAAGCCATGCTTCATTATGATAGGCCTAAATTTCAAAGTAAGTCACTCGAAGAATGCAAGACAGAAAAGAGTCAAGGTGAGATTGATTACTTTATATTTTAACAATCGTTCGCACAAATAACTTCCATGCATCCTAGGCGTAAAAAAGCTAGTATGAAGAGAGTCAGAGAGGAAATATTTGGGGAAGAAGCCAGACAAGTCGAATTGGCCACATGTGGAAATTCGAAAACACTGACAAACATAATTCTTCCTATTTACAAGGCTTGATGTCGCGGTTCTGTCATTCTATTAACAACGAAAGACAGTTTTTCTTTACTCAGGGCACTTTTATATCAGGTCAGTGTTTTTCAGTTCAGTGTTTTCAAATTTGGCACAGGTGGAAATTCGAGAACACTGACACCACTGACAAACACAATTACTACTCTGTGTAAACATCTTTCAACCCAAATTACAACATTTGCTTTCTTATTTCTGGTAGGGTAGTTCCAGTACACCCTACTGGCTGAAATTCCTAGATTCTTATAAAGAAATATAAGAAACACATAAGAAACTGTTGGTACGAAAATTGGCCCAAAATTGAAGAAACTACCTATCAGCCCCAAACCTCAGTTTCTTATAGAGTGTTGTTTTTTACACTACTCGGTGTAAACAACTTTTGATGCAAATTACAAATTTTGCTTCTTTATTTCTGATTAGGTAGTTTCTTCAGTTTTGAAAAATGAGTCTACTGTATCCTATAAGCCGTTTCTTATAAAACAAAATGAATGTATTGTTACCTGTGATTTAAATGTATCATGTGTGGATACGACAAACCTCTTGTGATATCGAAAATATTGTCCCCTGGCAGGAGGTTCTTTGGATCTTCCGCTTTGGAAAGTTGGTCTTCGCAATTGCATTTTTGTTGAGCAAGGCTCTCTTTGGGACAGGCATTCGCACATCTTCCAGTTTCAGTCAGCAGTCGTAAGCTTTTGCATAGCCAGGCCATGTTACCTTGCAGCTGTTCTTCTTTGTATCAATGACTACTGCGACCAGCCAGTGTTTCGTTTCGGGATCTAGTCCTTGGACTGTCATCTTATTCTTATAGATCACAGGCGACACAGACAACATGATTTCGTTCAACAAGATTCGGGACAATTTACTTTTACTGATGCGATGATGAGCAAGATGGAATGTTAGCAATAGATGATAGCTAGATTTTGAAATGGTAGTGCGGTTTTTTGTGATATATTGTTTCTGTAGATCGCACGTGTTCAGAGGAAATCATGATCAATTATTTTGGCCCATGTGTTGTCTTTGCTATCACGAAAACCCAACAAACAAACTTTGCCACAACGCCTTTGAAAAATAGCATGGGCAATTTGGAAATATTCATCACATTTTAGAGGCTGTCTTGGCCTAGATACCTTTATCATGGAAAAAAACATGTCACAATTGCCCATGCTGATGTAATAATGACAATAACTTCGCACTTCCACCATCCTTGATCACAACGCTCTTGTCACAAAGAAAAATGCGCGAAAAATGTGTGGTGTAAAACAAGGGCTTTGTTTTACACCACATGTGTTTTACGCATTTTTTCGTTATGACAAAATCGCTAAGCAGGTAATGGGCTGGCTCACTCAGGTGAGATTTGTGTGTTCAGTACAGTCTTTTGTTAATCTGTGATTGCGTTTACATGGAGGTGGGCCAGCCCACTTCAGTGAGATCCGTGAGAAAGGCTGGTGGGATCCGTGACAGGTGTGATGAACATTGAACATGTAAACGCGATCAGGTGGGCCAGCTCACCGAGGTGGTCTGGGAATTTCCACTGTACTTAAGCGCGAACATTTTTGGTGCCAATCAATTTCTATCTTATCACCAAATCAAGAATGGCCGACCAAATCAATAAATCTTGGAGCTCAAATTAAAAAAATTCGAACAGAAGTGAAGAAAATGTCAACAAAAAGAAACCATTTAAGTGGACATCTGAAATGGTTGCAGATCTCCTGGCCTGCCTGAAAGCATACAAGGCAAAAATGGAATTTGAAGGTCTTGACTTCGACGGAGATAGGCCAGGCCAAATTTGTGATGTGAGGAAGGAGATGGCAAAACTTTACGATGAGACTTTTGGTGTAGTCAAGATAACGCTTTCTCCAGTGCCACTACAAGAACTCTCAGAAGAGGAAAAACAGGTTTATGTGAAGCGAAAGAAGGAGGAAACTACCAGGGGGCACCAACGTATACAGGAGAAGACAAAATAAATTAGACACAATTTTGCAAAAGCAGTTACAGCTGGGATGAGAAGTGGAAGCGGGCGCATTGTATATGAGTTCTATGATGATCTCATAACAATAAGGGGTGGCTCTGCAGCATCAAAACCCCTGTCATTTGGAGTAAGCTCTGCCATGCTTGCAGCCCAAGCCCCATCATGCTCATCCACTGAAGGGGAGAATTCTAATTCTTCAACATGGTCACAGTCAGATGACGATCAGAACCAGATGAGCAACAGTCAGACAGATGAAACTCCTGTGCGTCAGAAGAAAATACCTGTTGTCAGGAAAAGACTTGCAGTCAATGCCATGCCAAAATTGATTGACAATAAAAGAAGGCACATGTAAAAGTCCTTGTCTTCTGGGCAATGAAATCAGTTGTTGCTTTCCGAATTAGGCAAGATCTGGCCAGCTCTTTACGGGAATCATCAGCTATGTTATTAATTATTCTGAAGCTAAGGCATGCAAAAGAAATTTGAGACACAATTTGCTAGATTAATGTGTTGAAAACGCAAAAATCTCATTGAGATTTAAATGAAACATATCTGGGGAACAGGGAGGTTCTAGAAGGGGGGAACATCCAATTTTGACGTTTTCGAATGTATAACGCCCAATTTTCGGACATTTGTATTCTTTTTGGCTCGTAAATACTCCCTATTTAATGACAAATCGAATGATTTATAGTTTATATGTGTTATGTCGCGGGCGTGATAATCAAGAGAGAAAACACCGTGAGTGGTCACTGAAGGGATACAGTGACCTTAACAGAACTTGTCATAAACTATTTTCACATTCACCCAGAGGCAACAGCTGCAAATCACATCAGAGCCAGGGACATACCGGGTGAGTCAGAAAATACGTGGGGTGTTTGGCGTACTATGACGTCGTGTTCAGCCACCCAATCGTAGTGAACTAAATTTTTTCTTACAGGCAGTGGTCTAACTTAGATCATAGCCTTTCCCCAATCGAAATCGGTCACTTGATGCATTAATGAAAAAATATTTTCTTTGTAAGACGTTGTATGGGAGTCTTGAAAACTAATTAAATCTTTAACAAAGCCTCTTCAGCATTTTACCCTTGCCAAAGCTGCAGGTACACTTGGTATTATCAGGGGAGAATGAAATAGTTTTGTCATGATACAGTGCGTTGATCTTGTTGAAAGAAATCTCTTTGCAACGCAAAGAAGCATACATTTTACTGTCTCTCAAACACATTCTCTGCGCACGACAAGTTATGACAAGGCATCCCAGGGGAAAACACTATTTCCGAACTGTTTCATTCTCCCATGTGTGCCTGCAGCTTTGGCAAGGCTAAAGTGCTGAGGGGGCTTGGTTAGAGGTGTCCTCAGTTTGCAAGACTCCCATACAAAGTCTTATGAAGAAAATAGTTTTTGAATCCACGATGTGACTCCATATCAGAGCACTAATGCTTGTGCTCTCATCTACACAGGCAATTATACGATGAAGCTGGTCTTGGCTTAGATGCCCGTGCATCCTTATTCCCAGCATCAGGGATGTTAACACTCATTGCGTTAATATGCCTTCCGTTTGTCGATTGTTAGAATTTTTGATAAGATCATTGACTTCTTCGCTTCCTATCGATTCAAAGCTGCAGCTGGTGTCACTATCCTTTTCGCAATCCACACTGGAGTTGCTTTCTTCTTCTTGAAATTTGTCATTGCTGGAGTGGCTTCCTTGTCTAATGCATATTTCCTCATTTTCCATCACCATATCTTGAGCTTCACTGCCACACTCTTCACTGCCACACTCTACACTCTGCATTGATGGGGTCTAGCTTCCATCCAATGAGGAATGAGAGCTCTTACATTCATTTTCAAGGCACCAATCAACTTTCCTTTGATTTTCATCTATTATGGCAGCTCTTTGTTCCCTTTGCTTCTTTGCAGCCTGAGCTCGAACGTTTCCTCCTTCATATACCACAGCTGCTGCACAAAGATCCGCATACCAAGGATCTGTAGGGGCAATGCCATGAGTCTTGCCTCTTAAAGGGGGCCCCATTCTTTTTACCACCGCTAGGCACCATTCGATCGAGCACTGTCGGTATAAATGCTTGTCTTTAACTTTTGGCTGGGCTCTCTCCGATTTCCACATATATTTGTTTTGAATGCCATATCTCGCCGTAGCATTTGCACATTCCAGGCTCGAAAGCTTATGTACCAGTCGCAAATGCTGTGCCAGTAATGCAGCATGCATCTTCTTCTGACACAGCTGAAGCGGGCAAATTTTAAAACTACGGCCAGTGGCGCCTTGCTCCTCTAATGCTACAAAGAAAAGGGAAAACAGTCATTTAGCAGCTGAGATCATACCTGAATGAATATTAATCAAAAGCACCAATGAGTGGCCTGAGATTTAATGCGAATGAGATGCTTCTATATCATATGCAATGAAAACAATACAACAATTACAAGGAGAGTATTTTTTAAATTGGAGGTTCCAGATACAAAGCCGTCTGAATCTATGATATGTCTAAGTCAATTGCTTCAAAAGAAAGCCTAAATTCAAGAGAACAATCTATCTACCGGGTGAGTCAGAAAAAAGATTACCCGTTTGAAAGGTCACGGCTTCATCAGGGCTTTCAATGGGACGCGCGCGATAGCGCGCAGGCACGCGCCCCAGTGGTGTCACGAGAGCGATAAATCACGCGCGCAAACCTTTATTGAAGAGCGAAATGTATTCATCGAACGTTTAGTTGTTAAGTAGTGTTTTCGTTACTAAAGAGATTAGATGGTTAAGTACCTGTCTCTAACCAAATAAAAGCCGTGCAACAAAGCGGCGTTCGTGTTGACGATCTTTCACAAAGCAGCACTGCTCAAAATGAAGATGATAGCCACGATGACGACAGCGAGTTTGAACTATTTGCAGAGGAACTAGACAATGAATAAACTGTTAGATCGCATGTTTGATGCATTTAATTTTCATAGTCATTTTATAGTGTGGTTAACAAGTAAAAACGCTTCTATTTATGATATTGCTTATCATTATGAACAACTCCTTCATGAGTTAAAGATCAGTTGTTAACGATATAAATAGCGCGCGCAACTGAAATGACGTGCGCGATTGACCGCTCGCGTCAAATTCTGAATCCGAGAAGCCTGCTTCATGGATATCAAGGCAATGATATCAGCAAATATATAGCTTTATGGTAGAAATGTTCAAATCTACTATGAAATTTACCTGACTGAAATCGGCTACTCCATTCTGAAATTATGAGAGATTTTCTCCCGAAAGACTCTTCAAAAAACCTTCAAAACATGCGCAAAATCATGAACAGATTTCCCTAACATTTCTGCCTTACAGCCATGACTTGTGAACGCTGTAGCACATGCTATCCTCTTGGGAGGATGAACAAGTCCTCTCCCAGGTATCGATGACCTATTCAGGGGGATTCCATTCTCCCAAGAGGACAAAATACATGAATTTATGCAATAATTAGAATTTCGGCCTATAGTAAAATTCTAAAACGCGAACCTTGATTTTGTGGACCTGTTAGAAAGTCCGCGAGATACAGGTCCGCCTTTAAGAATTTCAGCCTATAGCAAAATTCTAAAACGCGGACCCTGATTTCGCGGACCGGAAAGTCATGATTCTTGGGAAGGTCCGCGGGGTCCGCGTTATAGACCTGGCCCAGTGAAAACATGCCTTTTGCAAATCAACAAAATAGACAAAAACATCTGAAACATCTGAATCAACATCAATCACTCACTGTTATACATTATTGGGACTGGCATATTTCATAAATATTCAATTTACTTTTCAAAGATGACTGGAAAGAAACAAAGAAGTGTTTACAGAAGACGGAGAAAGGGTGGATCTTTTACTGGATCCCGAGTTGCAAAAGATAGGCCCAGGCCCAGAGAAACCAATATTGCTTCTTGTATTGCTTGTTGAAACAGAGAGCTATCTAATTAAAACAATGCTACCTGGGTTTCAGCTTCAAAGAGAAAACTGGAAATGCTAGAAACCTAGCAGCTTAACCCAAAAAATTCAAGGAGAAATAGAAAAGGACATATCTAACTAGCTCAAAGGTTCTTAGCGCAAATGATGTGCAACCTACAAGAATATTCTAATGTTGTATATTTTGCCACTTTCTGCATTTGACAAAGGACCTTGTAGCTAATCTACAAACATTTTGTAGAAGTGTGACAAGAGTTTGAATGTAAAAATAATGGTAGAAGCTCAATGACACCATTCATACAGAATTTAAAAATTACCAGACTCGTATATTTGAAATAAAAACTGACTGTACCTGATGGATTTGAGCTGCGCAATTTGCTTTAAGTTGCTCATTTTCACATTGCATGGTTTCAAGCCGTCTTTTCAGCGTATGACAGTTGCCGAACATCTCCTTGTTGCTTCCAACAGGTGACCAATTAAAGTCTCCTTCACGGCCATACACGTCTGTGACTTCTGGGATAAATGTGATGGGGGTTGAATGAAGCGCCATGCTGCATCGAGGTGAGAATGGCTGGTGGACAAAGAGTTCCATTGAGGAGGTGTAAGGGGCTGGTGCTGGTTTTCATTGGGATGGACAGGCAATGGGTGCTGGTTTTCATTGGGATGGACAGGCAATGGGTGCTGGTTTTCATTGGGATGGACAGGCAATGGCTGACAAGGCCGCATTTTACAGACCAACTCTGTATATGTCACCCCATCCTCCAGATAAATGTTAGTTTCATAATCTGATTTTCAATCTGATTCTCCAGACATACAAGTCAACCTTCATTGCTCCTCCATGTAATCATTCTTCCCCTTTGAATTGTACATTCTTCGCTTCGAAGTAGTTCCAATGCTCCCCACTGGCTTTTCAATTTTGGAAAAATGGTTTCCAAAACTTGTCTCACTTTCCCATGGCCAGACTTTTTATCATCAAAAATAATGCGTCATTTTCCGAGACTCAGTGAAGTTTGCCGCCACTCAGAGAAGGCAACCTCCATTCATTGACCAATATTTGTTGCTCCATTCACAAAAGCCTGACTGGCTCCATGATATGAAGGCTGACTCCACTCGTAAACGTTTGCGGTCATAAACAGACATTTGACACCACTAATTGAACTTTGCCCCCCCCCCTAAGCAAGGTGTGCGTAATTTGTCCAGTACCTGGCTCCATACGTTTGCCCTCAACCCGGTGACTTGCCAGCACAATTTTATATGAGGCAATTGACATACAATATCCCAGCTGATGCACCTTCCTGCATTGAAAAAGTTATGCCATTGATTGGACTACTGCACATGCAGTTGAATGCAAGGGAGTGTGTTTGCCTTCTCAATACAGAGTTCTTCAAAAGAGCATACAAGTGGATCTTCGGGAAACTTAAGGTACCTGCAACAAAGCCGAAGGCCTGGCAAATATCTTTGGTTAAAGAGGTGATATATGGTGGCTGGACTTTGATTCGTGATCAGGTCTTGTTTGTATTTGCACAATGCAAAGACATTCAGTACCTGACATTCTTGAATCTTCTAGTCAATTATCTCCCCTTAAGGCCTGTTTATATGGAGAAACTCATCCCACCTTCCACCCTGTAAGCTGAGAGGTGAGATCCCACCCTCCTATAGAATCCTTTGTAATTTTTGTCTTGTGTTTATATGGCAAACGGGCCAGCCCGGTGAGGTGAGATCCCACTGCATGAGAGGTGGGATCTCACTGGGGTGGGATTAACTTTTTCCATATAAACTCTGGAAGGTTGGATGACACTTGCAGGTGGGATGAAATTGTTAGTTGTGCGCAAGCGCACATTCTTATGCACGCATTCATAATGGCTGACCATAATAGCGAGCAAGAAGCCAACAAGGCCAGGGCCTCCAGGCCAAGCAAATCTGTCAAATCTGCATCCAAAGTGACACAAGGTAAATCAGTCTCTAATGAAACTCAAGAGAAATCCAAACTCGTTCGCTGGAACTGTGAAAAGGTCAGTAACTTATTGATATGTCTTCAAGATTACAAAACAAAACTTGCCTACCAAGGACTGGATTTTGATGTCGATAGGCCACTTCAATACATAATGTTGCGCAAGGAAATGGCAAAAATTTATGAGTCTGAAGATCCGTTGCTGTTTGGCCCCATTGAGATTTGCACATCTGATGTTTCAATGGACGAACTTTCAAAAGAAGGGAAAGAAGCCTTACATGCAAAGAAAAGGAAGGAAAATGATCTTATTTCTTGGGGCCATGCACGTATCCAAGAAAAGGTTAAGGAGATACGGCAGAGTTTCTCTAAAACTGTTACTGCTGGAACCAGGAGTGGAAGTGGCAAGATCCTGGATGAATTTTATGATGATCTTTTCATGATTTGGGGTGGTTCCCCATCGTCTGAACCTTTGAGTTTTGGTGTTGGGTCCAGTTCATTCAGTGAGAGTGACATCCCAAATGGTCAGGATAGAGATGATGAAATTATTGATTATGTGGAGAAAAGCCCCTCGCAGTTAGAGACATGCACACCTGTTCCTAATCCAACAGCTTGAAGAGAGGAGCAAAAATGCCGTGCCAAAACTGATAGACAACAAACGTAAACATTTGGAGAAACCTTTGTCAGCTGCAAAAAGAGATCAAATTCTACTTCCAGAGGCAAAAGAGGATAAGGAAACCAGAAGGGACTTAGCTACTTCCATGAGAGCATCTTCACAGTCCTTCGATGCAGCAATACAACATATATGGAGGGCCAAATGCAAAAATATTCATAAAGAAAGATGGCTTGTATCTATTCCTATTCCTTGTTATTTATTCCTATTACTTCCGATAAATTCTTGTTGCATGATTTATTTTCATACTCCATACATTAATTTGATGGTTTATAACTCAATTGTCATTGCTTATTTTTCATTTACAATGCTTATTTCATTCAATTGTTATTGCGTATTTAGATCAAATATATGTTGCTTGTTGTTATTGTTGTTGCTTGTGAGAAGTACTTCTATTCTTATTCCTTCTCCATGGCAACGCAAACTTGCCATAAATTTATGTTGCTTCTCCATGGCAACGATCTGGCCATGGAAAGGGGAGTTTCCCCACGATTCTCTTGCCCTAAAACATGGAACAAATTTACAGCATTTGGCAACACCATGAACCAAAACGAGGCTGGAAGATTTCCTGTCATTGGCACTTGTGGACTTCTAGCAAAACACGTAGAGAGAATTTTGCTTAATAATTCCTTATCACTGTTGTCAGCTAACCAACATCAGCAGCAGAGAATCCCAGAAGTACCTGGAACATCTGCAGGTCAAGGTTCGATACCTCAACATCAGATGGTTCATGGTGAAAGAGCCGCATTTTTTCGCCGGACAGCAACAAGAACCGTCACACAGACCTTGCCAACCAGAAGCCTGACAGCATCATTTACCTTGGCTCGAAGCTACCATAATCAGAATATGAATATTAGACCAAGTACTAGCAGGTCAACAGATCGTGCAAGGTCGAGATCATCACATGTATCGCAACCTTATTTTCGCCGTCACACAAATGCTTTCGGAAGAGGCAATGGAAAGAAGGAAGTCATCAAAGTCCCCAAAGATGTTTTTCTCTTCGACACCGGTATGAATATTGTTCCCAGGGGCACAAAGCAAGCTCCGTTGTACGAAAACAAACAGGTCTTGAGTTCCCTGAAAATCGACCCAAACTGGACAGAGGCTGAGTACTTGCAAGGATACTCAATATGGGAAAGGCACCTCCCAGGTCTATTTTATTTTACGCTTTATTTAGATAATTAGATTAGGAGGGCTTAGCTAGACTCAAGGCCTACCTATTAACCCCTAATAAAATAACATGAGAGCTCTCGTTTCTCAACCCTCTCAACTCTCAAGCAGTTGCATGCACACATTTATGAATACAATTTTCATATAAAGGCCGGTTTACACGTGGAAAAGTTACCGTGTAACAGGAAAATATTTACGGTGAAGTTTGATCTTATCTCTCATTTTTCATCTCGTTAATTGGTTTCATGAGCCATCGTTGACGACTTTATTCTGATCAAGGGTCAAATAAAATCGCTTCTAGCATTTTTTTCAAAGGAGCCAACAAAATTTGAGATAATTGACTGACTTTGCTAAAATATTTTGGCGCGCTATTTGAATTTATTTCACAGAGGATTGGTGGATACTTCGGAAAACAGCATCGAGAGAAGACAAAACAAAAGATTTTTTCCATCACCAACAATTTTCAAGAAAAATACAATTCTTTTACAATCAAAAATCATTCTCCATATAAATGTGTTCTGTTGTATCATATTGTTCTCCAAGTTCTACTCTTGGTGAAAGGGTGGATGTACTGGCTCTTGACAACGATTGCCATTTTTGCAACAAAATCAAAAGGGGAAGCATGCTTGTCATGGAGACAATTCTAACCTACACTCACAGAAAAAAGGTGATCTTTAGAGTACCTTTTAGGGTACTTGAGCAAAATACATATTTGGGACCCCTAAAGGTACTTTGAAGTACCCCTACCGATGGGTACTTTGAAATACCCCAAGGTATGGTACTTCAGGATATCCCTGAAAGTACTTCAGAATACCTCTTATGATATTGCTAATTGTACTTCAAAGAATCCCTGAAGGTATTTCAAAGTTCCTTCTAACGGTACTTGAGTGTACTACTAAAGGTACTTGAGAGTGCTTCTAAAGGTATTTCAGAATATCTCTAAAGGTACTTGAGAGTGCCCTTAAAGGTACTTCAGAGAGCCCCTTGAGGTACTTGAGACTATTCCTTTCAGAGTACTACAAAAGCTACTTCAGAGAACCCATGAAGGTACTTGAGAGTATTCCTTTCAGAGTACTACTAAAGGTACTTCAGAGAACCCCCAAAGGTACTTCAGACAACCTCTAGAGGTACTTCAGAGTACTGCTAAAGGCATTTCACAGCATAACTCTAAAGGTACTTCAGAGAGCCCCTAAAGGTACTTGTGAGTATTCCTTTCAGAGAACCCCCAAAGGTACTTCAGAGAACCTCTAGAGGTACTTTGGAGTACTACTAAAGGCATTTCACAGCATAACTCTAAAGGTACTTCAGAGAGCTCCCAAAATGTACTTCATACCGGGTGTCTCAAAAAAGTACCCCCTTTTGACTCAACAAGGCAACAAATAGATAATATTTCGGGACTTTTTGAATTAATGGCTACATTTGTTGGTCTTTAACTTAAATGCACATACCTTGCATTTGGAAATCGACCACCGAACACCAGAGATATGAGTTCACAAGGTCAAAATTTGGAGTGCACCTGAAACCAGAGGTTTTGAGAAATGGCCTAGCCATAATTTGACAACAAACATGCATTTTGCAAATTAATTTGCGAATTTGAATTTTACTTTATATTTTTGAAAAGATTTATACCTTGAATTACTTCAATTGTTCTTGAAGTGACTTTTTTTTTGAGGAAATGGTCCTTGCATTGCTTTCGATCCCAAGTGTTTTGTATTAAAGAAGAGGAAAAGGAGCACATGCACGCTTATTTTGGAGATGTGGCACGACTTTATCACTCTTGCCACATCTTTATTGTATTTGTTTAATCAGCGCCATGTAAATACATCTTTTATTCTATTCAAAAGCAAAGCAAACTTAAGTCTACAGGTACTTTGGAAAATGTCCACGATACAAATCATGACTAGGCCCTTTTTCAAAACCTCTGGTTTTGGGTGCACTGTAAATTTTGACTTTGCCAACCTGTATCCAGGGGCGGATCCAGCCCAAATTCCGACTGATGCAGCTGAGCGCCAAAAGCGCGAAGTTGCGGCGAAGCCGCAATAAGGATGGGGGTCCGGGGGCGAAGCCCCCGGAAAATGTTTTGGGCCACGCCCTTTTTAATTTACAACCACGCCCTTTTCAACAGGGGGACGCCCATTATGCAAGGCAACGCCCTGTCAATTTTAGATAATAGAACCTCCATGCTGTTGGAAGATTTAAGAGCTGGAACCATATGAAAAATTGACATTTTATTGAAGATACAGAGATCGATAAATTGGAACAAAAATCTTGAAGGTTTATCAGTCTCTTTTCTTCACAACAGCGATAAAATATTTGATGTCATTTCATTTTACCTCTTTCATAGACAAAAATGAGCATAAAAATCATATATTCAACTTACGTCCTCAGATCATTGCGCTTATGCTTAATTTCACCATTTGACCACTCTTCTCCATTGACATCTTCCTTGTCCTCAGTGTCCATTTTGTCCTCAAATACATCCAAAAGACGCATCCTGGTTTTGTTTGATCTGGCAAATTCGTTTATTCCCTCTTCGATGTTAATTTTGATATCGCTATTGATATGCATCAATGCTAGTCCGTTCAAACGTTCTTGTCCCATGGTACTTCGAAGCCATGTTTTCATTCGTCTTAAAGCTGAAATGGAACGTTCACATTCACAACTTGTCACAGGTACAACGCTAAGGATCTTCAAGCATGTATACACATTGGGAAAAGCAACTTTATCGACCGTTTTTAAAGATTCTCCGAATGTTCCGGGAACCTTTGTTCCAATGTTTCCTTTCCAAAATTTCTCCCACAACTGGATCTCTGCAATGGTACTATTGTACGAAGGGACATCATCTTTGTACGCTTCAACAAAGCTGAAAAACTCCTTTTTCCAGTCAAATTCTGAAGAGCAGTCCAAAAACAGGCCTGGGACGATGTAAAACCCTTTCATAATAATACAATTTTCAA
Source organism: Aurelia coerulea (assembly GCA_039566865.1). Classification (NCBI taxonomy): domain Eukaryota; kingdom Metazoa; phylum Cnidaria; class Scyphozoa; order Semaeostomeae; family Ulmaridae; genus Aurelia; species Aurelia coerulea. The sequence continues at coordinate 10,636,582 of CM076951.1, read as the reverse complement.
AATTAAAGCGAGAATCAATTTCTGCAGAAAGGTGGTCAAGCAACGGAATTGTAATTTGGCGCTTATAATATTCATTTGGAGAAGTCGATGGGTGGTTGTTTCGATGCATTTGTACCTTGCAAATTTTAGGCGTACTCTCGTTGACATTTACTTTTCTAGCCATTGTCAATGCATTTCCGTACAGTCTGTCATGCAGGGTATCAACATCTGCACGAAGGTCTTTCACAGAGCATAGGAATCATTCGTCGTACATAGCCGATTGCTCGTGGCCCATGGTCGAAACCGCCAATGCCTCATTTTCACGGACCAATCAGACGGCTAAAAAGCGAGGGAGACAAAAGAAACCCGTGAAGATTTTCCTAAATTTTACCTACCTTCATAAAACGTAACCAGGACAAAAAACTTTTGATATTTCTCGAATTTTTTTGAAGCAATCTACTCTCCAGATGTTTGGAAGTAAAAGTTTGGATGCCGGTTAAAATATCTCCAAGATTGGTGGAGTTATGGCCACAAACAAACCGATAAGGCACTGAACCTTGAACAATAGAAATTTTGGCCGGGAGACAATAGTAATAACAATAGTGATTGTTGTAAGAACGACCCGAAAACGGCACAATCTGTGTTTTCAATTGTTCTTGCTATTGTCTATCACTAAATTTTCTTTTATTGAAGATTCAATGCCCCTACGGTTTCTATGTGAATTGAAAAGTCTACAAAGGCTTGTTCGCGCATTTCAAGTCCTGTGGCAATACTCTAGGAAAGTTTCTGTATTGTACTACATTTTACGTTCATGGCAAAATGTTTGCTCGTTGCGAAATAATTTATAAAATTCAAAAGAGGTTTTATCAAGAGGCTTTATCACCTGACTTGAAGTGGTGTAAACAGGTCTCGACAAGCCTTTGCCGATTTTGTCTATTGGAGAGGCAATAACTCCGCCAATCCTGAAGATATTTTACCCGGCATCCAAACTTCTACTCCCAAACATCTGGTGAGTAGATTGCTTTAAAAAAATTCGGGAAATCTCAAGCAGTTTTTTGTCCTGGTTGCGTTTTATGAAGGTAGGTAAAATTTAGAAAAATCTTCACGAGTTTCTTTTGTCTCCTTCGCTTTTTAGCCGTCTGATTGGTCCGTGAAAATGAGGCTTTAGCGGTTTCGGCCATGGGCCACGAGCAATCTGCTATGTACGACGAAAGATTCCTATGCTCTTTCACAGTCTCTTTGAGAAGATTCACTTGCTGGAGTTACTTCAAAACATCAATTTTTTCTTTCTTGCAGTCGTCTAGTCAGCGACATTGAGTAATCCAGGATATCAGTGGTTATTGCAAGAGTTGCGATAAAGTCGAAAGAGGAGCATAATGCAAGCAAGGCGGCTACGTCCCCTGGAGTTGGTGGATTCCATTGCCGATCAATGTTAAATTTCATTTCTTCTAGGGTCTCAACAATGGCCCCATGTCCATCAATTATTCCATCCAGTGAACTTATCCGAGCAATCTATCTTGTTAATGAAGGATCAGCTAGTTTTGATTTTCTCAATCCATAATTAAACAGTTTCTCACTTAGCAGAGCTGACCGTTTTGTTGACTGGCTGAAAAACGATACCAAAGACCTAGCGTTATCTAGGGCATTTGAAACCACGCTAATCTTACAGCATTTGGCAATACATAGATTAAGACGGTGACTGGCACAGTGCATATACTTTGCCTTGGGGTTAACCTTAAGTATATTGCCTGCAACTCCTTTCGGAATACTGGACATAGCACTTGCATCGTCACAACCCTGACCCCTACAATCATCAATCTGTAGTCCAATTGACTTTATTCCATTTAGAATTTTCTTTGACAGACTATCACCTGACAAGCCATCATCACAGTGTATGAATCGAATAAAGCGTTCAGTTATTTCATCATCTGGAGCAACATATCTGATAATGAGAGCCATTTGCTCTTTCTTGCTACAATCAGATGCCTCATCTGCCAAAATGGAAAAGAATCTACTTTGTTCGACTTCTTTCTTTATGCTTTGTTCAATTTGATGACCACATATCGTTATTAACTTATTCTGAATGGTTTTTGATCTGTATGTTGCATTTTTGGGGGCAACTTCAAAGTGCTTCTTCAAGATATTATCACCAGCACTAATTCGAAAGTCAAGTAGTGCTTGGAAATTGCCTGGATTTTTAGAATCATAATATCGAGAGTCGTCTCGATGCCCTCTTAAAGAAATGTTCTGCTTTCCAGAAAGAACAACTGTTTCCATAACTGCAGCAAGGATCTTCCTGTTACATTCAACCCGTTCATTGAGCATTCTATCAAGCTGCTGGTCAATTGCTTCCGACTTTCCTTGCATCACCTTTCTGAAACTTATGGCACGAATCATTGATGTTTTGTGAAAATTTGAATTTTCGTTGTGGTCATGCAGTCTACATACTGCACTTTGCCAGTTTTGTAGAGGTTCTTTGTACAGTTTTGTTAGCTTTTGACCATTGTGCCCACTCTCATGTCCAAACAAAACGCATGGAACGCAAAATGCCCCATCAAATTTTCTAGAATAGGACACATGTAATTGTCTTGGGAAAATGCAATGCGCAAAACCAACATTTTGTACTCTTGGGGTCACAACATTCCAATCCTTTAAAATCAACATGGAAAGGGTGGTTTTATGTCGCGTTCAATTCCTACCCTGACCATCAAATGCCGGTCACTGAAAAAATGCTATATTCCCAGTCACTGTATAAGCAAAAGCTCTTGTTCTTGCCAAATGCTACTCAAATGCCCGGGGGCCAGGGAAAAATGTACGGTCAAATGCCCGGGGGCCGGGAAAATTTGTTGTGCAAATGCCCGGGGGTGTCCCGGGGGGGATGGTCAGGGTAAGAATTGAACGAGACATTATTTCAACAAAATGACTTGTATGATCTTATTGAAAGGGTTACTCATTGTTTTATTAGATTTGTACGTTGGGTGTGAATATTTTAAAGCAGCTAAAATACGCCTGGTATTTCCCTCGCTTGACGGTTGAGCGGCTTGTTGTGATAGGCCTAAGCTGTCAATTATCAATTTTGTTGTGTTCAGCCAAAGCAGTTTAATTGTGGCAACATCATTCTGCTTAATTAAGAAATATTTGACCAAAGAAACAACATTTGATGTGGCAAATGTTAAGTCCTGAGATGCCTGACACTAAAAATACCTCCAGGAATCGTCACCGTTTAGTGGTGCAATTACGCATTGCACAAGCCGAGTGTTGTCTTACTACATTATTCCTCAATTGATAAGTAAATAAGAACGCTCGAATTTTGAGAGACATTTCGGTACCTGTTGTTTCTGCAGGTGATTTTCAAAAAAGGAATGCAACTGTCTTTTGACAAAAAATCAACGCCTTTGTCCCTTCAATTGAAGAATTTAGCTTCATGATAAATTATCTTCTTACTCTGATCACAATTACAACATTATTAGATCAACAACTATAGTTTCTACATAAATTGAGAATTTCAACGAAATAGCCTGTCAACAATCATGATTAAATGAATTACTAAATGGCTCCAGGGGTGGGAAAGAAGCATTTAAAGCATTTTTGTCAATGTTAAGCTGGCACGTCGTCTTCCATACTAATGGACAGACTTTCCTTGCACCGAAGAATGTACTAGCTTATGGATGGAACATTTTATGGATGTAGGGATCAGCTCTTATTGGGGGGAACAAACAGTTGGCAATGTGTCTAATCTAAGCATCATAGAACTTGACAGAGAATTCTTCAAAATCTCATGCTTCAATTAATAAATTGATTCAATCACAGTTTAACGATTGGCCTAAAACTAAAACTTTAATTTCTAACGGCAACACAATGATTAAAAGTAACTTATGGCGTTGGAATTGGAGATTATTCTCACGGGTTGCAAATTAAGATGACTGTCCTAGGTTTGCCATCATTACCCTCGTAAGCCGCTCAACCATCAAGCGAGGGAAATACTGGGCATCTTTTAGCCGCTTTCAAATATTCACACCCAACGCTACCCAACACACAAATCTGATAAAACAATGAGCAACCCTTTCAATAAGATCATAAAAGTCATTTTATTGAAATTAAACGAGCCTTTCCATGCTGATTTTAAAGAAATGGAATTTTTTTACCCCAAGAGTACAAAATGTTGGTTTTGCGCATTGCATTTTCCCAAGACAATTACATGTGCTCTTGTCATCATTGCAACGCTGAAAAAACATCGAAATCTGTTCAATGTTTTTGGAGGTTTTTGGAAGGGATCCTTTTTGGAAAATCGTGAATAATTTCCCAACGAAGCGACCAATTTTGACCAGGTGAAGTTTCAAATCCAATTTGACATGTCGGCTGTACAGTGAAACAAATACTAAGTTTTTGGCTTGCTTCTTCGGAAACTTATAACCGTTCAAACAGGGTTGCTTTTTATTAACTCACCCGGTAGGTAGGGGTTTCTTGTCGAGTTTTGGCCCTTTAGAATGTGATTGTAGTGCTTCAGAAGATGGTACCGTGCTCGTTATCATAAAAGATACTGCCCCTTTTGAATGCTATTCAACACCAACAATTTAATGGAGCATCCTCAATAAATTCAAGGTATCCTCAATAAATTGATAAACATTCGCAAGAGCCTTCAAATAATGGAAATATTGTAATTATGTGTTAGACTTGATGCAAATGAAAAACTGGATGATGTGTCCTCCCTGTCACATCAGTCAGCATTCCGGTGTGTTGCGCCCAGTGGCGTGGTGGCTCCAAATTGGCTAGGGGGCACAACCTGTTTTTGGCGCCCCCTAGAAAACTGTGACTTTTGTCTCTCATCCATTACACAACGCGACAAGGCTTTCAAGACTGGTTCCTTCTTTATAAATGCTTTGAAAATAAAGCATGATGCTTCTTCTGCACTCTCGCTGAAACAAAACATCGTACAAATTAGTGATGTGATCAAATCTCTGTGCGAGCGGAGCGAGCGAAAATTTTTTCAATCATGCCCTTCTTATCGTTGGAAAACGCATCTTGTGGGAAAAATTCAGAATTTAACTGAGAAAAAAATGAAATATCAAGACGCTTCTCGCGGATAACTTTGAAATAGAGTATAACATCTCGGGGAGACACCTTAAAAAATAAACTGATTCAAAATTGCATGATTAATTTTTGTTCTATGTTACATAGTTAGCAAGAACTGATATTCATGTCCACAAACTCTTCACGCCCAAATCCCGTGCACCTGTGAGAAAAGTCCTCTCAGTCCAACTAATAGAATTGAGGACTCTAAATCTAAAGAGAATGCAACTCGGCAGTGGTGTTTTTAGTGAGAAGAGCACTACTGATACTGACACACTAACAGAGTTCAAGAAAGGCAACTAAGGTAGAACTGGGAGCCAGAAGAGTTAGTCATGTGGTCTGACAACAGCACAGTGCTACATTGGCTAGAGAATCGAGGTCAATACAGACAGTTTGTGCAGTGAAGAGTAGACGAGATATAAGCATTGACAAAGGATGTAAAGTTGAAATATGTGCCCACAGCAGAGAATCCTGCAGATTTGGGCACAAGAGGATTGTCTCCCAAGCAATTAGAGCAAAACAAGCTTTGGTGGAATGGACCAGAGTTCATAGTGGATGGAAATTATTCCCACCAGCCTCACATGATTGAAACAGTGGAAAGCAAGGCTGAAGAAAGACAGCGTGTACTTCCAATTGCTGACAAAGAGCCAAGTCTGTCAATCAACAATTTAGTGCCTGCAGAAAACTATGGCTCGTATGGCAAACTGTTGAGAGTTACAGCTCTTGTGCTTCGTTTTATTAGATGCCTCAAGAAGAAGAAAAAGCCAGATACTCAGCTGTTGCGTGTAGAAGAGAGCCAGGAGGCAGAAGAATAGGGGATAAAAGACACACAAGCGATGTTGAAAGGAAGAAAGAGTTACTCACAAATAGAGACACAGCTTGCAGTGATAGATATCAATGGAATCTTACACTGCCAATGCCATCTTCAAAACACAGCACTACCAGTTGAAAGCAAGTTTCCAATACTGTTACCCCAGGATAGCAAGTTTACAATTGAAATTTACGAGTGAATACAACATTAGCTGAAGTCAGAAGCAAGTTTTGGGTCTTAAAGGGACGCCAGGCCGTAAAGCAACAATTGCGTCAATGTATGATTTGCAGTAAGTGAAATGCAAAGCCATGTGCACCGCCTCAATCAGGTTAGCTACCAGCAGAGAGGGTGGTTCAAGGCAACCCGTTTAGTACAACCGGAGTTGACTTTGCAGGACCGATATATTTAAAGAACGAAGAGAAGGCATATATCGCACCATTCACATGCGGCATAACCCATGCAGTACACTTAAAGGTCACAAAAGATATGGCAGCCTATGAATTTAGAGGAACGTTTGAAAGATTCATCAGCAGACATGGAGCACCAGCAACAGTAATAAGTGACAATGCAAAGACATTCCTTGCCACTGCAAAGCACTTGAAGAAGATATGCGTAGAGCGAGAATTGCAGGATTTTTTGTGGGCCAACAGCATTGATTGGTATTTCAATGTAGCCAAGGCACCATGGCAAGGCGGCTTCTTTGAAAGATTAGTTGGAATAACCAAGACAGCATTATTCAAGACCACAGGAGAGGCAAAATTAACCTTTAGAGAGCTGGAAAACATGTTGATAGAAGTTGAAGGAATGATAAATAATCGACCACTTACCTATCAAACATCAGATTTAGAGGGAGAGCCCCTCACTCCAAATCATATGATTCATGGTCATTGACTAGCAATGATAGGGGATGTCAAGCATGACAACGATGCAGATTTTGATGACAAGAACGTGAACAAGAGAATGCAGTTCTTGAGAGCTAAACTAGAGCATGTATGGAATAGATGGTCTAAGGAGTATCTTTTAGGTCTTCGCCAATATCATCGCACGACTAAAGGAGGAGAAGCCTTACCAGAGCTTGGAACTTTGGTATTGATCATAGACACTACCATTGAACGACGTTTCTGGAAGTTAGCCAAAATCTCCAGTTACATAAAAGGAAGGGATCATGTAGTTCGAGCAGTTAGATTAGATGCGGTGTCTCAAGGGCGGAAGATTTTAATGGAAAGACCACTTCAAGGAATATGCCCCTAGCACAAGTAGAAGAGCAACATACCCAGGAAGAGCAAGTTCAGGCAAAAGAAATAAAGTCAAGAAGAGTAGCAGCTTTTGCAGCTGAAGAGTTATTGAAAGTACAGGCACAGTTGTTAAATCAAGAATAAAGACCCTTGATTTGGGGAGTGTACTGAATTATCGCTTAGACCCCCTGACTCCATTTTGTTGCAGCCTCGTTTTGATTAGAGACCACGTTTTGTTGTTTCTTCAAGTTTATTTATTGATGGATGAAAAATGCATCAGAACTTAGACTGGCGTACACTTACTTAACCTGGGGGCGGCATTCCCCGAAAATATTCAGCTGCAAGGATCCTCGATGGAAAGAAAGGCTTCTGCACCGGACATGCCGCCGCACAGCATTTGGTTTCTATAGTTTTCATTATTTTATCGGCGCAATGTCCGGTGCACAAAAATTAAACTTTGCATACAGGGCAAGGATATATCGATTACCGGTTTCTGCTGCAGATTTATGCCTTATTTAAAACATTTTGATGTTCTCTCACAAATGCGAGTCAGTCAAATCACAATCAAATGTTGCATTATCCCATCAGATGACAGGATATTTATTGCTATTGTTTAATAAGCCAATAAGTGATCAATTCTAAAAATACAGTTCTATTCACTTCGGATAGGGGTTTCAGTTACACGAGGCCGAGGCAATCCGAAGCACTTCGGTGGGTGAAACCGAAGTGAAAGTCACTCCGCTCTGGAGGTGAAGTGAAAATCAATCCGAAGTACTTCGCTTCGCATTCCATCTCGTGTAACAACTGAATCCGAAGTGATTTTCACTCCGAAACCTCATTCCTAATCACTTTGCCTCCTCCGCCCTTCGCCAAGATACGAAAGAGAGGTTTTTGTCTGCGCAGTACATTACAATCCGACATCGTGTAACAGCGACGCAAAACGGAGCAAAAGGCAATCCGAAGTCGTGTAATCACTTCAAAAAGCGTGTTGCTTTTGCTTCGGATTGGGGAAGGCAATCCGAAGTGAAAACCAATCCGACGTCGTGTAACTCGGGCCTCAACCTCTGTTTTCCTTGGAAGCTGTGTCTGCTAAACTTCATTAGACCCAACAGTTATTCTTGGTGAATATAAATTACAAATTCTCGTTGTCTTGTTTTGCGAAAAGTTGGTTCTGAAAAAATTACGTAACTTTTTTTTCCTGGCATGCTAGAGATGTAGAATAAACATATTTTTGAATAATTTTCATGCTCTTTAACATGAAATAGATTATTAGTGCATAACTTCAACTTCAATTTGTTTTGTTAGTACCCAATTGGTTGAATAAACTGGATCTGGAATAAGATGTGTCAGAAAATGTGTTTTACAAATAGCAAATAGAGTGCTAAAAGTAAGCGGAGTCACACACCTGGTAGATCAGACAGTCGCCATATTTCAGGTCTGGGGTAAAAATCATGTTCCTTAGGAAAACATATTGACATGTCTTCTTCGTGGTGTTTTGTATACAATATTTCTCCCTCCAACTTTGAGTACTTCTTTCAGAAAAAATAAAACAAATAAATAATTGGAATATATGCCTCTGTTCTCCCTTTAAAATGATATTTAAAAATGTTTGTCTTTAAAACCACTGGTGTCAATTTTAGTTATTAAAAGGAATTTTACAAATTTGTTGACATTCTAAAAATTTGGTAGGATATATAATATTTTGAAACAAGTAACCAAGTCTTATGCTTTTTATTGTGTCTTCTAAACTGATGCGATAAAAGTGGTTAAGAGCCTAAAGAGCCTACAAGGACAAGCAGTTGCATGGAATGGGAAATCATTTGAAAGTGTACAGTTAATGAGCATGGAGCTCAAATCTTTTAAATCTTTAAAAACATCGGTGTAAAATTAGATGGCATTTTTCTTTGAATTGGATGGCTTCAGAGGAACTTATGTTACTTTGCTGTAAATCTGCCGTGGAAATTTTTTGATATCTTGATTTTTTTCAAAATGGCAGCAATTTAAGAATTTTTGAAAAAATTCATGGAAAGTTTTGAAAAAATGTAATTCATCGTCAATCCCAAACTAAGAGAGGAAACATTATATAACATTAAAGAAAACCATAGTTTATGAAGGCCTACAACATGGTGGCAAGTAGAAATCTGTAACTTTTCTAGTTTAGGATTTAGAAATTTGATGATGTCATAGCCTCAAATTTAATAAATGCTGCCATCTTGAAACTAAGGAAGATACCAATAAATTGACACGGTAGATTTACAGCAAAAAACGCCAAGTTCCTTCCAAGCCATTTATTTCAAAGAAAACTGCAATATAATTTTACACCGACCTTTCTAAAGATTTGAGCCCTATGTTCAGTTAATGCTGTCATAATAAGGCTTGATAAGGCCAGCACATGCAGTCATTACTACAGTAGACTAAACTTTGATATTCATCTCTCGTGAGGCTATGCTGCTTATGAAGATGCCTTGTAAGGTCTTTGACGACTGCAAGTTTTCGAATACAACCCTCAACTTTGCAGAATTTGGGCGTTTTGTATTTCATGTAAACAGGGTTTGCTGCTTGATGTAAAGCATCATCGCTCGGTTTTTGCAACTTTCCATGCTATGTCATATTTAGATGTGGATGTTTCAGGTGAAGGTGCCTATAAATGTCTAAAAAGATCTTTCCATGTGATCGGCAAGATCTTACTCGACATGCAGCTGTAACTGGAATCCTTCCCTGTAATAAAATAAAGATCAAACCAAATGACCTAGCAAACACATTGGATTCTTATTTATTCATAATTCATTCATAATGTCTCGTTCAATTCCTACCCTGACCATCCCCCCTGGGCAGCCCGGGGGTCAACAAAAATTCCTTGCTCAAATGCCTGGGGTCCGGGGAAAAATTGGTGGTCAAATGCCCGGGGGCTGGGCAATAAGAAAATGCCATATTCCCAGTTGCTGTATAAGCAAAAGCTCCTGTTCTAGTAAAATGCTACTCAAATGCCCGGGGGCAGGGAATATTTTTCTTGCAAATGCCCAGGGGTGTCCCGGGGGATGGTCAGGGTAGGAATTGAACGAGACATAATTCGGCTATCATTCATAATTCGGCTACAACAATTGGAAAATAAGGGCCTTTGTGAGACAGCTATCATACCGTACCTTCAGAGCACAAGAATTGTAAGGGATTTGAATTTGTAGGGGGCTGCTTCAGCTTCACTGAGAAAAAGTAGAAATTTTCTTGAAGAAACTGTGAGAAATTCCCTTTAGATTGTTGTTTGTAAGCAGCTCCTACAAACATCGATAATCTTAAGTTGTTTGTAGCTGCTCCTTGTTCTTCTACAGACGGACCACAGGGTAGAATTTATCTGTGCCGAAGACTATGTAAACGAAGAATTCAACGGAATAATGTGCTTCTCTCACTGATATGGTGCTCCAATGGTGCTCTTCAGATGTCAAATTAAAGTTTGCCACCATCCCCGTAAAAATCCGTTGAAAAATGATGGAGCTATGACGTTCAGAGGACCAAATTTGCCTGATGACTGAAACCAGCGGTCGGCCATTTTTTCTTACTATTTAGCAGTGATAAGTATCTTCAGGCGAGGTAAGAATAATTTCTCTGAGGTCAGAAATAGTGGAACTCTCATAGGATTATCATAATTTTCACGAGAGCTATGACATTGGAGGCTGCTGTTTCATTTTCAATCCATGACGCTATTTATCGCTGCAAATTAGTAAGACAAAATGGCCGACCGCAGGTTTCAGTGATTGGGCAAATTTGGTCTCCTGAAGGTCATAGCTCCATCATTTTTCAACGGATCTTTATGGGGATGGTGGCAAACTTTAATTGAACATCTGAAGAGCACCATCATGCAAAAGTTTGGCGAGAATCTTTTGCCGTTTTGTCGCAATCTTCAGACAAACGGGGCACAATTTTTTTGGGACACCCTGTATAAATTATAAAATATAAACTTCCCGCCTTGCGAGAGTTTCAAAAACTTTTTGACGAGAATCTATCAATTTCTTTGATGTGGCCTTATAGTGCAAAGTAAACTTTCTTTTGTTTCTTATTGTTAAAGGGAATCTAAGCATGTATAAGCATTTATAAGAATACACGTGCAAAGACAATATACTATAACATGCGCAGCACCATATTTGAGTAACTGATCTACAGTACATCAACAGGATATACTGATATCTGATAGGCTAGATTTTGACCGCAAATGGCTTGAGCCTGCCGAGTAAGAAGATGTTGATTATATGAAAAGATATTAATTGACCTGCATAGGCATGTGGGCATACATCATCCCTATATAAGATGGATAGACCATATGAAACTTCCAATGCCCAATGATGAAAGCAATTCTTTAAGCAAATAATAGGCATTACATGAAATACAGACGGGAAGAATTTTGTAAAGTTGATGTATGTTATAAAACAATCTGTGTTTAAGGACTTGACGAGGCACCTGAAGACAGTGTACAAATTAACAAGGAGAGAATATCAAAGGTAAATTTGATGCTTTGTTAAGTTTCACTTTTTAAATTACACCAATTGTTGAGCCTGCAGCTTTATACCATATTTGTTCTTTCCTGATAGGTCCCCCGGCTCAAAAGTTGTATGTACCCCCCATACACATTTATTATTGAGGCAGGTCAGGAGTGGGCAGACTTGCTGCTGATGAGGGCTTACCCTACATACCCTACATCTCCAAATAGATCTCTTAAAAAGAATTTCTGTTGGGGTAATCATGTAAAATATGAGTGTTCCTAAACTTTGAGCCTTGTGTTTCGAGCCTTGAGCCTTCCTGTTTTATATCATAAGCCCCCGAACTACCTAAAACAGCAACATCAGGCAATAAACATTATGTCAAACACAAAGGCATCCCCTGTTTTGACTGGGAAAAATTTGACATGGCATCTTTGATTGGTGCTGGCTCTTACGGGCATTTGTGATAAAGAGCAAGTTGTTGTCAAATTGCTGGGAGGTGCAAATGAGGATGAAGTGGTCAAAGGGGCACGTATTCATCACCAGCTAAAGCACAAAAACCTGGTAGAATTCAAATCAATAAGCCCTGCAAAGAAAGCAATAATGCTGGAGTACCTATAGTTTGATCTGAAAATGTTTGGAGGAGAAATAAATGTATCTAGCCTTGATGCTTTGCTTCCAGAACTGCACAAATGAAAGTGTATTGGGTTTGAGCATTTTATTCCCTCCATTGCTGCCCAAATCGTCTCTGGCATGGCCTACCTTCACGAGAAAGGTCTAGCACACAGAGGCTTAAAACAGGGAAATGTACTTGTGAGCAATCAATACTTGGTGAAACTGACGTCAGTGCAACAAAGGCTGAAGTGGATAAGCAATCTGTGTGTTGCCAAGCTTGCAGACTTTGGAGAGAGTTGAGGGAACCTTGCCAAGTCATCTGCTGCTGCTTGTTCCTATACCACAAATGTGTATAAAAGTACTCCAGCATTCATGGTCCAAGAAGCTATAAATACTGCAGGACGACCCACTCGGATAAATGAAAGGGAATTAAAACAAGCAGATATTTGGAGTATCGGCATGCTGCTGTTCTGCCTTATAAATCCAGGTTGTAAGATTCCATTTCAACTGGACGCAAAGAATCACGCAGTTCAACAAGGGCAGTGGCAACAATATTTCAAAATAATGATAAGCTCAAATGTGAAGCCAACACAAGATCCAAATTATGATGGATTGAGAGCAACAGCTTGGTTGTCTGTAGAGGAGGCTTTTCTAGAGTGCACGGTCAGAGATCCAACACTGCGTCCATCTTTGTCAGATGTATCGAATATCATTCACGAAGATCACCAATATCTTCTGCAATATCTCTCTTAAATTGCGCATCCTGCTTTGATTCATTGATTAACAATTGGTCTCGTTGGGAAGCACTCAGTTGACGCTCCATATGTTTGCTTTTATTGTCAATCCATCTTGGAGCCGGATTTTCTGTTATTTTTCGCTTTCTGATGACTACTGTTGGTTGTGAATGTGAATCATCTGTTGAATGGTCTGTAATGTCAGTCTCTGATGACTTGTTCCCTTCGGAAGAGATATAATTCTCCTCTTCATAAAGAGAATCCTGTCCCTTAGAACTTCTTTGGTCATCATTTAGTTCTTCAGAACTTATACCACATAACAATTGGTTTGTAGGAGGACTACCACACCACCCCATATCTGGATTAACTGGATTTTTAAACAAAGACAAAGATTTTAATTACTATTAACATACTATTAAACAATGTGTAACTTTATCTTTACTATAATGTAATACTATAATGTATCTTTACTTTATCTTTACTATAATACTATAATTTCCTTTAGTTTTTAGTTAAAGCAGGTCCACATCAGCTCCTTTGAGCTGCCAGACTTTTTAACCTGCTATGTGAAATAAAAAATGTATGTATGCATGTTTGTATGTTAGTTTATTTTCACATTTTGTAAACACAGCATCACAATCTTGGTTCTTACATTGCATGTTGCATGGTGCAGAAATGATGTCATTGAGCATTGAAAACGAGGCTAAAAAATGGTTTTTGGTGAAGCAAAGATAGTAGACCCAAAAATACCATCATAGGGCGTAAATGAGACATTTGGGGAAATGTTATGTCAAAGTTCCTAAACTCCAAGCGTTGTTATGGGCGTTGCCATGTAAATTTTGGTGCTAAAACATTACCAGCCTGCTAAAACATGGCTTTTAGTCAAATTAGAGCTGGCATTCATGACAGTGCATACATCAAATGAAATGAGTAATAATTGTTTTTGAACATTTTTACATTTTGGGCCTAAATACGTGGAGATTGCAAGTCTCGTCATCAAAACCAACTAAAATGGTTTGAAACAGTAGGTTCAGTGGTGATTAGACGTGTTTTACAATGTTCTACAGAGGCATGAGGCTCTCCACTGGTTCCTAGCAATTTCTAGGTCATTTTTTTAAAAACTTGGCAAATTATCAATCAGGGAAATTATCAATTGATAATTTGCAAAGTTTCTCAACAAAAATTTCATATATTAGTCAATTTGCTTAAATTAGTCATTTATCATCCATTTGGCATTGTCTATATATGTGTGTATTTGAAGAATTGAGAAAAACTCTGCAAAAATTTAGCAAACACTTTTCAAAGTTTTTGAAAACTACGCAAATTGCCATAAGCCAAACTGTCTGATTCATTCAAATTTGGTCCTGTCAGCCGATTTTATGAATCAAATTTGCTTGCAAGTAGGGAAAGGGTAATTGTCTCCGTTTAAAAGCTCATGGAATTAAAAGGAGCAACATGTTCTATCATTTTAGAGAATGAGATTATTTGTGGGCAGCCCTTAAGTTAGTCCCATGAAATCAAAGACAGTGTTGCAAAACTGCGTTGGAAATGTAGCAGTGAGCATCATGGGCTGTTGACATCTTCCGAAATTGTTACTGAGCCATGTAATGCACCTGTTTATTTGAATGATTTGCTAACAACTGCATGCATCTTATTGTCTGGAAACAACTACACAAAGTTTGCACATATTTTTCAGTTCATGAAGCTAGCTATCTTGACCGTTCAGTTTTCTCAAGAAACCAACTACTGGTTTGTATGCCACCTATCCTCAGCATGTGGCATGATGTGAAAAAATTGATTACTCTTTTGCCTTTGATTAATGTTTGATTAATTGGTCTCTGGCTCTATTAGCGTTTCCTGATTCTTGTGCTTCACTTTCACTTTGTGTGTTGATACTTTCCTGTACTATTTTTGTGGAAAAATCAAAGATAATGGAAAGAAAATACTGAAGCTCTGTGTGGTTTTGACGCCTTATAAGTTCTGCAGCCTTCTCCTTTATCTTCATAACCCTCTTTCTTAAAGAAGCATGAGACAAAACCTCCCTCTCTAAAATACCACTCAACACAACAACCCATTCTCTCACATTAATCCAAGTAGAATTTAACACGTCCTTCGCAACAAGTAAATCGGCCAGGTCAATAACGCGGAACGTGAAAATTCCGCGGAACCGCGAAAATTTAATTCCGCGATCTGATGTTCAGCGTTATTGACTTCTGCATATGGTCAAAATCAATAACGTGGAACTCGATTTCATGGAGCCTTTTAAAATTTGAAAAATGCGTAGTTTTGCCACAGTATCAATGATAGACTGTAGAAATTGATACAAAACTGAGCCCTTTATTTAAAACACTTTTCCAGATTGACTAAGAGGGAAATTCGCCATATTGTAAACATTGTCAATTGCCATACTTGTGGCAATTTTTTTCTGCAGATATTTCTTTATTGCATTCATTATTGCATATAGCGAGAGAAAGCAAAGAAAGGATGCAAATTGAGTAACCAGAAGTTTGCAACATGCACAGAAAAATATATACAAGTTAAAGTAAAAAGTTAAAATTAAGTGAAAAATGTTGTTTATTATTACGGTTCTTGTTTCGCTTGATCACTTGAGCTTTGCTAAAGGCGTGTGCCCTAGCTTTCTTTAGGGTATCTTGTACAGAGTTTTCATCATATACCGGGTGTCCCAAAAAAGTACTCCTGTTTCAAAAATCACCAACAATTTATTATCAATCTTTTGATAAAATTTTCTTTTTGAGTTGTTTTGTCAAAGACCCAAAAATATTCATAGAAGATAAAATGTTTGCTTTTGAGGCCACCAGGTAGGGCAATTACGCGTTGAAAAACCTTATTTTGAGCGATAGTTTTTAACCCTATTCTACCCGGGCTCCTAGGGTCAGACCACTGCCCAGGGGGGGGGGGCATAAAATGCCCCCCTAATTATCTCCTAAACCATAATTAGTATGCCATTGTAACTTCGTACAATAGTAAGTACATCTATTAGGAGTCTAATTATAGATTTCAATGCTAATTAGTCACGTGGTTCATTGCCAAGCGACCAAACAATGGGACCATGTCAGATATAAGCTTCAGTACTGAAAACACAAAAAGAGCTAATTAATTCAGATAAAATGTATGAAAACCTCAATAAACTACTTAAAAATGAAGAGAATATGTTTATCCATCGAATTATATGAAAATTTGAAAATTTTGTCTTTCTTTATTAGAGATATGACGTCATCAATTTGCATGACGTGATGGAATCTATAATTTGCTGATGTCAGCAAATATGAATAATGTATATATTAAATGAAAGTACTTTGCAAGGGGAATCGTTTGGTACCAATCACAACTTCATCAAGGTTAAGACAAATGAATTATGACTGTTTGTGTGTTTTTCTTTGTGACTACGTTCCAAATATGGGTATCTACTGGTCACGTGACCAGATTTATGACAATGAAAAGTCTAAAATTTAATTGCCAATTAAAAACTAGGAAAAGTCATGGATGTTTCAGCTCATTTTTGTATTTCCTCTCTGTTTTATAATCAAAAGTCTGGTTGGGGGGGCATTTTTTGCCCCCCCCCCGGGTACAATAGGGTTAAGCAAAATAGTCAGTCTTGCCCAAGAGTCAAAATTTTTAGATTTTTAATCATCAATGAGGTCTGCCATGATTTTGCGCATTTCTTTCTGTCATTTATGACCAAACTAGATGCTTTACATGCAGAAGGAAATTGATCTGGCAATCATGAGTACTTTGTTGCAGTATGGTTCAAAACCAGGTAGCCGTAAAAAGAGCTAAATTGCTACTTTTAAGCCAATTACAAGATCAGCTATAAATTGAAAAATAGTTTGGTCTTTTATATACTTGACAAAGAAAGAAAATTGAAGATCGGCTGTGAAATCAATTTTTGGTGATTTTTCAAACGGGAGTACTTTTTTTGGGACACCCGGTATCTCACTGGCCTCTGCGACCAGCATATTGATTTTATGATTTCATTTGTTGCCAGGTGTTGATAATTCCTGGCATTTATTAAGCAGATCTTTTTTTTAAAAGCCTGTGTCGCTTCACTGAGTTCATCAGCGTACTTTGTCGTCAGGTTGGAGTGGGGGTACTCTCTAAATTGTAGGCTGGTAATGGAGGGGAAGGGACCATCAGCAGCAAACCCCTCAAAAATCCTCATCCTTGAATGGTAGCAGAGCACCTTTGCTTAGAGTATGCCAACCACGAAGATGGTTCTCCACTTTACAATTGCCACTTGCTTCATTTATATTATCAGAGCCCAACCAGAAAGCATTGTTGAAGCAGTTCGCCAAACTAATGAATTATTTCACCTTGAAATAAGCCATTACGATCTTCAGCGACTAGTTAATAAAATAAACAAGTTTGGAACACTTTCCGAGAGCAAAACATATGAGAAATTTGAAAACTCCACCCCACCACCCCCCCGATTATTCTCACTCACCCCCGGTTTATTTGATACTCAAGAGTAGAATGAAGACCCATTAATTGCAAGCAATTAAGATAAACAATGGTTTTCGACAGTAACATGAGTTCACCCCCAATATTTGGCAAACTGTGTCTGCCACTGTAGCCCCCCCCCCCCGCTCGCTATCAAAGCCCCCCACATACTACGCGCCTTTAAAAAATTAAGACCATGAAGTTGTGAAAAAAGCAAACAAATTTGATAGTGTAGCCTTTCCCTTACCAGTGTAGATTGCTTATGAGGTCCTTTTAGTAATTAGATAATGTGTACATACAGATTATCAATTAGAGTTACTTTTGGATCACAGATTTTCTGTATGCTTTCAATACAATTATGTGTCCATATTTTACGCGTTTCTCTTTAATCAAGAACATTCATATTTCTCAACAAATACATCTCATAGCAATGAGGTTGGGCTCATTTTAAAGCTAAAATTTTCTTCTATTTTCTGGTATATATTTTGCTTCCTTAAAACACCTTTGATTTTTTTAGGCACATACCTAGCAGAAGAGATGCGATTCTAAGCACCTGCCACCTCAGTGCTGCTTATCTAATTTAGAGGTAGAGCATTTCATGGCTGAGTTAATAACTATTGAAGATGCACACACAAAGTATGATACTTGACATGCCAACTGTCACAATTCTCGACTACTTTAAAATCGAAAACTTTCAAACGGAACTTTCATCAACTAAAAAAACATTTGATACTGACAACTGCCATGTAGAAACTTGCTTTGTAAGCAGGACCACAGCCCATCACAGTTGGGACAGTGTATCATTTTTGAATGGTGGCATGGCATACAATTGTGTTTTTTCTATTTTCAAAGAATTTAACACTTTCTGACAAGTAAACTTCAGGACACAAATTTGTCTGAAAGGTTGATCATCCAAAGTTTTCAATTTTAAAGGCAATTCATGGTAAATAGACCACATATACCCAATATGCAGAAATTGCTGAGTCATGATGATAGCTAACACCAATCTGATTGGCTGTTATTCAAACTGCACACGCAAGGTGGTATCCTGGTATTTGTGAAGTTAATGTCTAATCACATGAAAACAGACTGATCACATGAAAGCAGACAGACTCCCAGCAGAGAATCGCTACTTACCATGACTCAATGTCTTTAATGTACAGTACATTACATAAAATTGGGGGCAAAATGCTTAAATTCAGTCTCCTTCCTTTAATGCTCTAAATGGTCATCTCTAGCATAGGTTCCAAATCTTTGAAAAGGCTGTTGCAAAATTCAGTGACATGATTTCAAAGAAACTTTAGCTATTTCTCTTTAATTCTACCGTTGGACTTTTCTGAAATCTTCAATGTTTTCCAAATTAGAGTGTTTTTCTTCTTTTTCAAGAATTCAAGAAAACTTTTGAAAAAAACTTAAAACCATCGTCATTTCTAAACTGTTTGACGCAACATGAAATTATTTTTGAAGAAAACCAGAGTTTATGAATACCTACAATATGGTATCAAGCAAAAGACTGTTATACCTGTCACAATATAGGACCTATTGAACATTGTTGGAAAAGGCAGTCTCCAACATATCCAACGTGAAGGTAATTCAAGGTCTCAAGGTCTTATCAATATGGTCATAAATACTAGTTCGTAGCAATATACTATCAAGCATGACTGAAGACCTGGTCAATGGGGGGGGGGGAGGAAATGAAAGATGCATTGTATCAAATTGCTAAAGAACTCCTCCTCGCTTCCAACACTTCCAACGCTTCCAACATATCCAACGCTCCCAACGCATCCAACATATCCAACGCATCCAACATATCCAATGCTTCCAACAGTTCCAACGCATCCAACGCTTCCAACATATCCAGCGCTTCCAACATTTCCAACGCTTCCAACATATCCAACATTTCCAAAGCTTCCAACGCATCCAATGCTTCCAACGCTTCCAACGCCTCCAACGCATCCAACGCTTCCAACGCTTCCAATGCATCCAACATATCCAACGCTTCCAACATTTCCAACATATCCAACGCGTCCAACGCATGCAACATATCCAACGCTTCAAACACATCCAACACTTCGAACGCATCCAACACTTCCAACGCATTCAACGCATCCAACATATCCATTGCTTCCAACGCATCAAACACTTCCAACATATCCAACGCTTCCAACATATCCAACGCTTCCAACATATCCAACGCTTCCAACATATCCAACACTTCCAACGCATGCAACATATCCAACGCTCCCAACGCTTCAAACGCATCCAACACTTCCAACGCATCCAACACTTCCAATGCTTCCAACATATCCAACGCTTCCAACATATCCAACGCATGCAACACATCCAACGCTTCAAACGCATCCAACACAATCGGCAAGTGTAAAACGCAGGTTTGCAGGTTGGTAAAACGCAGGCTTGCAGGTTGGTAAAACGCAGGCTTCAGGCCAAAGGGCTCTGGCTAGAGGCGAGGAGCCTGCTATTCAAAACCCAATCATTTTAAATGATGTTTATACAACAATAGACGAGACTGAGCCTGACTGAACAACTATTGAAGAAAGAGAAAGTGGACGTTGCTTATTGCCACGGGATTTATCAAAGTAAGTGTACATTTTCAAACTTTGTTCTTTTCACACTGGATCGTGAGGTACCATGAATAATGCCAGAGGAGATAAGCCTTCAGGCAGCATTCAGCAACAAAAATGACGAGACGCTTGATATAAGAATTGATGAAGGGACTTGCACTTTCGGCCGTTTTGCTGTCAATAGCTTCTTAGGAGTTTCTCAAAACATCCTTGACATATTTTTACTTTACTCTCATTTGTTTCCTGTATCATATTACTCGTAAGGAACTTGAGCAATGTCTAAAAATTGGAAAGGCTTAAAAAACCTTGTTTTAAAATGTTCACGAGGGCACAGATAGTGAACATGAAGATTGTTATGGAATCTCTAAGAAACTCGTAAGAAACTCTGAGTACTCAAAATCTGATAATTTTAAGAAACTTTCAGTACTGGCCCAAATTCTTAGTTTCTCATAAAATATACGTGTATATATGATAGCTTTTTAATTCCTTTACACCATATTTTGCGGATTCAACATACAATTTTATGCGTCAAACACACAAATTCGACACCAGTTTTATCTGAAACCATATCAAAATGTGCAAACTTTTTTATCTCAATGAATGGAAAATCTTTGGTAACCGTAACCTCTGGGATTTGATATAAGTAATTAATAGAGAGGCTTAATAGAGAGGGAGGGCTTATTTGAAATTTTTGCTCAGAGTAGAGGGGGGCTCAGGCATTTGTCTATATTGTGCTGATGCAGTGTCAAAAGTCATAATATTTCGAAAAATCCCCAAATCAGTGGAAAAATCGAGCCTTCGCGTTTCTACGAGCAGTTGCTGATAAAAACTACGTATTGAAAGGACTGCTGCTGTACTGAAAGTTGAGTTTCATTTATTTTTGGCTTCGTCCAGGTTGTCCTAGCCTAGCCTGGTTGGTTGGTTGTAAGGGTTATCTCATCATCGCTCATATGTCATTACCCAACTTTCACTCAAAACTAAGGGTCAAAGATTTTTCTTGGCAGAAGAGACGAGTACTCAAGAAAATCAAAATGCGTCGTGGCAGGGCAAATGTGAGACTACCTTTGTATTCCGTTGGCATTAAAAACCAATCAAGATGCACCTGCATCCAACGATTTGTTTATTTGTGTTTAGATTTTTAGAAACTGCAACTGTTGCGATTTTAACCAAGAAATATAGCCAAGAACCCCCCCCCCCCCCTTCCGCCATATCCCATGTAACATGTCTGTCCACTTTTTATTTGTATTGCACAAATAATTCTTAGCAATTCAGATTGGAAGCCATTATTTGGTAAGATCAAAAATTAAAATTTTATCAAATTTCATATACTTGGTTAGAATTTTGAATTTTTGTCACACTTATAGGGTTTATATTTTGAATGGCTTGTACATTTTGGGGTATGGTCCTTGGAAAATTTATAAATTTAGGGTGTGATTTCACAAGTCAAAAAGGCTTAGCCCTGTTAATTGTTATCTGCCTATCGAAGAAACACCCCCCCCCCCCATCGCCCATCCCCCGGAGAAGGAGGGAACAAAGAAAAATACAAGCATTGGTTTGTAATTATATCAAATATGCATGCGTATCCAAATCACTTGTTTCGCTTATTCAAGGCTTTTGTGAACTGAGGAACTGTCCTGAACTGTGATGATTTATTGCTAAAAGGGTTCCATCAGGATGTCCGAAGGGTACGTCACTTTTCAAGAAATCATCGAATTTTGGCAAAAATATCTGTCTTCTCGTGAAATGCTGTAAATCCCGCAGAAATTGTTGTTCCTGGTATAAATCGTGTGTGCCTTGAGAGATTCACCAATCGTGGCCAACAATCATGGCAAGGTTTAAGTCTGTCTACATACAAAACGTCACGTTGAGCTTAGATGCTAGTTGCAGGGTAGCTGCACTCTCTTTTCAAATAATAATAACAATAATAACAACAATAACAATAATAACAATAATAATAATAATAACAATAACAATAACAATCCAACTACCTCCTCCCCTACACAGGTATAAAACAAGAGTTATAAAACAAGACTGCGAAGTCAAGTTTATGATTTCTTCTTGTGCAGCTTAGAAAATTTAACTGTATTGACACTGCCCTAAAAGTTACATTGCGTCTATATTTATATGTATTCGAGAAAACGACAATGCAACCATGTGCTTTTTCCAAAATTTCTTACATATAGCAAATGTGTGTGAAATTAGAAAGTGATATTAGGTTGTACATTTGCCAGGATCCTTTCAAAACAGATTCAATGTCACGGTTTTATTAAACCCTCACTATGGTAGTATGGAAAATTGGGTAGTGAATCGGAGGGAAAATGGTCTGCCACCACCTGCTAACACTGGCAACAAATTTGGCAGTTTAAAGGTGCACTGTCTGTCACAAAAATGACTAAGATTTGTAACTGTGCTCTGATTTATATATTAAGGATCGAACACAGTACCAATACCAGCAACTCCTACCATCCAATTGATTTTGCCTTCCTTTCAATGTTTAAACTGAGAATTTTCTTGAGCGAAGGAGCATTCCATGTCGAGATGAATCAGTTTTTATCATATTAATAGTTGATACCAGAATAGTAAGCAGGAAGTCTTATCCAGAGATGTTTTGGAGTGTAATCACAGACCGTCCAAGCCGCCTAACTACTCGTTTGAAGATGAAATTGAGCATGAAAATATTCGAGCATGCACACAGAGCATCCATACACAGCTAGTACCAAATATCACACAACCACTTTAAATTCTGAGGCAAGAAGATTTTTATGCGCAGGTGTTAAATGCTCTTTTATGTTCTGGTCAATATGAAACATTGATGGTGAGAGAGAGGATACTTTTTCCCGAAGACACTTCTTTTTTGGATGGTAATAAACATTCTCCGCCGTCATCGCAATTCTTATAGTGTGCGACCCTGGATTTCTATAAGCGCGCCGCTCCCTTCTGGTTAATGCAATGTCGTATGGTATCGGAGGGACAATTTTGAACTTGACATCGTCTTTGGAGCGAAATTTCTCCCCACAGCCATAGCATGTTCTTGCCTTGGTGGTAACTAAAAACACTACATTTAGTTTTTCATCATCAGGAGAGCTTGTTGTCTGTGAATTAGGATTAGCAAAGTCCTGAATGTTACGACGCTGTGGGGGCTTCCTCACTCTTTTACCTCTGTCATTCTTCTTTTGCCCAGCCCGTTCCGGAACTGTTCCTTCAGTTTGTCTTGAAAGATTGGGTGCCCATTTTATTACAAGTTCGCGAACGAAGCCTTCAAGGTGTGCGACCGAAATGGAATGTTTGCAGAGGGAATGGAGTTTAAATCTAGGGCAATCACATTTTACAGTCTTGTTCGAAATCGAAAATTTCACAGCATGAGGTGCGGTAGGGTTTGAATCAGATCGAACGATGTAGATTTCAGAGTCCCATGGGCTTTTAATCACAGCCTTATGGCATAAAATGGAAGCAGCGCCCCGCCAGTCAATTTCATAGTTTTTGCTCAGACCAGTCATTGAAAAATCCATCAAACCTATGTTGGACGTCGGCAAAGTGTTGGGACATGCAACATTATTTGTGGTTGCATCCCTAGGTGTTGTTCGATCAGAAAGATTGTTTGCAGAGGATTGTTCTCCGTTCTCCGACCAACTGTCCGCAGCAGTAAGAGGGTCCCTTGCGCTGTTGAATTGAGCAGTTTTCCGGTCTTTTTCTTTCGTATTTAACTTTGACCATTGATGGGCTGGCACAGAGAATTTTTCAAAATTTGGAGCTAGTTTGTATGGCCCTACACCTACGAGTGCTCTGTTTGCATTTCTCGTATATTCGTCTAAAAATTCTTTGTAGATTCCTACTGCCTCAGACAAACTGCATTTTCTTGATGGTCGCCCTGATTTTTCTGAAACCGCTTTATGCTCTTTTATTTTGTTTTTTAACCGGAAATTTATGGACTCTGTAGTATTGTTATAGAAGAAATCGTCAAAAAGTCCTGCTGCTCTGCGTTTACATAGTATCATGCCGTTTCTCATATCTTGTTCTATATGAGTTTTAAAGTATCTCGAGAACTGTGGGGATTTTGAACTGTCGCATGCCTTTTCCAGCTTGTCCCATTTTAGATAGCACAGGTAACACAAATCATCAAACTCTTTCTCTGTTTCACTGTCAATAAGACCTTTTGTTTGCCGCGCTTCAGAACCAAAGATGTCGGCAAGAATAATTTTTCTTACATCTTTTTTTATATGCGGAATGGAAGAAAACTTTCGGAGAACATCGTCTTCAACGTGCTTTTTGCAAAACAGATTTGTCGCAAAGAGAAGGTGCTTCCCCATACCATTAATGAGGGCTCTGTCTCGATCACTCCCTATAAAAAGGATTGATTTAAGATCGTTTTTACATGCTATCATGGTCTGTGCGAAAAAGCTAAATACAGATGTGTCCTGGTCAACGTGAAACAATGCAGGTCCGGGAAAGGTTGGATGTTTGTTGTTGTTTGTATTAAGTAATTTTAGGTTCTTGTAGCTCGTAGTCGTAATGAAAAAGTTTCCAATGCCATACGTGGTATCAGCGCAGAAGGGTGTGCAGTTTTCATGCTGTGTGCAGAAACAAGAAATATTTTCCATGGTTTGCGCATTCGAAACAACAAACCTAATCGACGGAGTTAACTGCAAGCAGTGAACATTGTCAGGCATACTGTGAGCTTTGTCTAGCAGTTCCGAAATTTCGTCAGTTTCGCCTTTCTGTCGCATAGTTTTGCGCATGTAACGTATCTGGTCTACACTTCTTGGAATATCTGATGCAGCATAAGTCCTTTCTAAACCACCGACCTCTTGAGAAACTTTATCAAAAACAGAAAGGGGACCCCGAACCGTGTTGGTTAGGTTGGTGTTCAAGCGCTTTTTGGTACTAGCTGTGGTTGGCAGAAATTTTTTGTTAGTTTTGGAATTTCCGTGCTTTTTAGGACTTACCTGATGCTCCTTGCCTGTAAAAAAGTAGTCTATGATCACAAGATTTCGTTGCTCATTTAAATTGTCGAAAGCAATTATGGAATTTCTCTTAAAATCGGAGTACTTCAAATGGCGGTAGTAAGTCGTTTGGAAGAGGTACTGGTTGTCACTTAGTTTTGGGCGCTGCTTTTTAGACCTGGGTAATGCTACATTTGTGACGACCTTACCATCTACAATGGTTACTACCCGTCCCGAACTACCGCAATTTCTCCAGCTACCATGGTCGTCACTTTTCCAATCGTCATTACTGTCAAGTTTCGAAGTGTCGATTAGAAAGGAACAGTTTTCCTGTGGGGCTAGAGGTCTAATGGTACACACTTTTTTGGACCTGCGATGTAAAATCAAATCAACAAGTTCCTGATTTCGCCAGGTACCCTTCCCCCTTCGTAAATATGGCAGCCTACGGTCATTATTGAAATATTCTGTCTCTTCGTTTTCATGTACTGTCATACTGCAGACCTCATTTTCCGTTGTTTCACTGCCATTGTCACTTTTGCCGTCACAAGCCTCCTGTAGCTCACTTACATCGCCTTCAAGAGAAGATCCAACCATGCTTTTGGCTTTTGAATGAAGGAGATGATCCGCTTTGTCCAGCACGTACTCCATTTTCGACAGAATGCTGTCATCAGATAGCGATTCCTGCGAAAAGAGTTTCATCTATGATTCAATGCTTTAAGTAAGGCAATACAAAGATGCAAAAGACATGAGCAAGTTCCCACTTCATTTGCTAAACAGAATGAATCGCTCAAAGGACAAGTCAGGGGTTGGACTAATTGTTCATAAAATGAAAGATTACGATGTTGTGAATGGTGTGTAGTACTCCTTTCCAACCTTTTCTCTCTTTTCTTTGCGAAATTGCGTGTTTCAGTCTGCGAAATGAGCGAAATGACGTCATTATCTATGACATCATTTCGCTCACTTTGCCTTCGACCTGAACGAGGCTGCCAAATATGTTGATGCTCACAATCACAACTTCGAAGTGGATAGAGAACACGGACATGAATGGGCCTAAAGGCTGTTACTTTGATGAATAATTAAAAGTAAGATTAAAGATTACTGCTCTCAGCTAAAGGTGCAATGAAGCCAAAAATATAGAGAAAGAGAATGATAAAAAATGGACACATAGAAAGCTCGAAGAAACTAAAATTAATTGAGAAATAAGATGTGCCTCAGGTGGGGATCGTACCTACGACCAGCAGATTTGGAGTCTGACGCGCTACCAACTGCGCCAAACAGTCAGTATAAAGTTTTCATGCAAAACTCAATACAAATTTCCGACGTCACAATCGAACCTCCAAACCGAGGCAAGCATTGTTATCGCATACTCTTACAAGATGGCGACAACTTTGGGTCTATCTTACGAAAAATGTTGTTCTAATTTACCACAGAAAGAGATTTCAAAACTTGGAAATAACTCACTTTCTGTGTTCGCCAGTTGGTAAGGTTGCTTTTTGACATTAATTGTAGAAACCCCGTCAATGACCAAATTTTTGTTTAATCGCTATTCCATAGATAGTTCCTGTAGACTTCATACAATCTTCAAGTAATCGTTAGTTTGTAACAAACTAACGATTACTTGAAGATTTTATGTAGAATGTTTCACTCTCAATGGCACAATTCATTATGTTTTACGTGAAACTCAACTCTCAGGTCATCACATAATGATAAACGTCTAGTGCTACTGAAGAAACATTTTGGTAATTTTTTTAGTCATTCACTGTCCTAGATGAAAGTTAGTGTGCAACTGCCGCCCCGTTTTATTAACGCATGACGATAGTCAGGGACGTAGGAAGCATCTCAAACTTGGAGGGGCACAACACTTCGAGGGCACTTTTTCCATTAAGCTAAAGGGGCATTTCCTGAAAACAAAAAGGGCACTCCTTTGTTTATTTCAAAATCTTGGGGGGGCACGTGCCCCCAGTGCCCCCCCGGTTCCTACGTCTCTGACGATAGTGAGAAATATTTACCTCAGTAGCGATATCAGTCTCCTGCTCGTCGCCGCATTTCGTTGCCTCGTGTAGCAAAGGATCACTGTCCCTTTGTTTCTTCGCAGTGGCTACGGGAGCAATAAAGTCATTATCATGGAGTTAAACGAGATGTGTGCACAAAAGTTGGTTTTGGAGAAAACACCTTCATGTATGATGAATTTTGAACTTTACTATCATAACATCATTTATACCAATCTTGCCGCAATGAAATGTTCATCCCTGTTTTCATAAGAACGATCTAAACATTTCACTTTCATGCATACAATGTTGCTTGCAAGAGGCTACATGTTTGAAGCATTTTTGCAATTTCAAACGAAGAAGTGCAAGAAAAGACTTAAATCTATATGTGAATTCATCCTAACCCCTGCTCTACATGTCCTGTGGCTGTTTTTCAATTTACCTGCTTATAACACACTTTTTAAATATGCCGGGAAATACCCAATGGTCGGGCATCAGAGCACCATGGTGGCTTTTCTATGGTAACACAGTGACTATACATTTACAACGTAAAAAAAATACAATGATTAGCATTAGTATGATAAAGAATGTGCTTCAATTTTGTGGCGTTTGACCTGTATAAAAAGTATTTGAACGAAAGTAAATTTTGAAATCACGATTTCATGTGTCCTGAACGCCTATTTTAGGGTATGAGAATGCTTTTCGTGTATTGGAAAGAAATTTCACAGTAAATACCTTTCTTTGATGCTAGGAATCTCTTTCGCTTTCTTGTTTTTGGCATTGGGAATTCTTCCTCTTCCTCAGGACTGACGCACAGATTGTTGTTGTTGTTGTCATCATCATCATCATCATCATCATCATCATCATCATCATCATCATCCGTTGCTATTGGTGAATAGCGATTCTGTAGCTTGATAGGGATTGAGCCTGCAATTGGAGACGATGCCATTCGTTTTACATTTTTTTTGTGGCTGGATCTCTGCATGGGGGTGGCTGGATCTTTCCTGACACCTAGAAAAACGATACAGTGTTAGTGGTGCAAATGGTATTCCTTGGTTAGCCTACACTTTGCTGCTCAGAGGGATTAATTATCTTAGTTCAAGTATGCAAACTAACCTTGACGGTGCAAATGGGCGTCCACGAGAGCATCATAATGCTCTCCATGTTTCAAGAGGTCCAATACCGCTCTGCGAGGTTCATTTTTGCGTGCCGGAGGAATTGGCTCTGTATATAACACGTACTGCTTGTGATTCTCTGACAACTCAAAGATCCGGATCTCCACTCCAAGACAATTGGCGAGAGCATACACTATCAAATCGTGTGTATCTCTACTGTAGACCCTCTCATTGACATATCTCTCCAAGTCTCGCACAACATCCACATCCTGGTAATTGACATGGTCGTGATAATATTGAAGGTTGCTTAAGATCTCAAATTTCATCATCTCCAGCAAACCAGGCACGCTTGGGCAGGCAAGAACTTTTGAATGCGCCAAAGAAGCACGAACCGAATGAACAAGACAATGTCCATCTCCTGGCTGACGCAGGATAGTCTTCTCCGTAATGGGATAAACATGTCGCCGACCGTCATTCTCCATCAGTTTACTGAAAGTTGAGAAATGCAATATGTGTAATAAGTGTATTGGTAGGCATTATTTACTTTAAAATTCCCTCTGGAATAAAAAAAATATAGCTGCTAAATCCAAATACGCGTAATGTTTTAATTGGAAACTAAGAATTTAAGCCATAGTGCTGAAAGTTTTTGAGAAGCATCAGACTGTTATTAATCGCAGTACCTTATGAGTATCAAGATGAGGGAATTTTGTATTTGCCGTGCGCGAATCAGGACAGGGAGTCAAGAATATGAGAACTAGAATTACACGTTCATGCAGAGACAATTGGCGCAACCAGAATTGTTGCTTTATGCCAGTTTCATTCAAACGTAGATAAAAGAAATCTCTAGAAAAGTTTGGTGATAAACAATATTCTTTTGTAGGTAGGTAGGTAGGTAGGTAGGTAGGTAGGTAGGTATCATATTTAACGTGGCTAGCCTGCGAAAGTCTGAGAGAGACTTATTTCCAGCAGGGGCCACGGATGTTTTACCATCAACCCGCCGCAGCTACCAGATTTCCCTCACATAGCTCTGGTCGACCCGGGCTAGAGTTACGGACAGCGACCAAACTGTCCAGCGCGGGATTCGAACCTCGGCCGTTCTGACCTTTGGTTTACGAGTCAGTGGCCTTATCCACTCGGCCACGCGCTCACAAACACAACTGTGATCAAAAACACAACTGAAACAAAAGGGGAACACAAAAAAAGTGCAATGTCCATGGGGACTTCAGGAATTGTTATGACAGGGAGCTCTCCTGCAGAGGGCAGATTGCATTCAGTGATTACCGATACATTTTCCGTTAAATCTGAAATTATTAGGTACTTGCGGATTTTACAGGAAGCAAGCTTAGCTTTGCTTTAAACTCCCTCGAAATTTCATACTGTTACATGGTGTAGTTTTTTTTGTAGAATCATTTTTAATCGAGGTGTTTTTGGTAGGAATCGCGGCCTTGTTGCTGTGCGTTTCCCTTGCAGAATGCAGAACAGAACAGATAAATTTTCTGCCCTTAAGAATATTTTCCGAAACTAATGAAGTATACCAGGAGATAGCATAATCATTCCTTGAATCATCCTGAAAGTTTCGTACTGTTACATGGTGTAGTTTATTTTATAGAATTATTTTCAATCAAGGTGTTTTTGGTAGGAATCGCGGCCTTGTTGCTGGGTGTTTCCCTTGCAGAATGCAGAACAGAACAGATAAATTTTCTGCCCTTAAAAATATTTTCCGAAACTAATGAAGTATACCAGGAGATAGCATAATCATTCCTTGAATCATCCTGAAAGTTTCGTACTGTTACATGGTGTAGTTTATTTTATAGAATTATTTTTAATCAAGGTGTTTTTTTGGTCGGGAGTTGTTCGTTGTTGGATCGGGTGTTTCTCCCACGGAATGCATATTAACAGATTGATAACTTGGAAATATCGTAGGAAATATTATTCAAATCAAGTTTTTCGTTGAAACTGACTTCTGCTTTCCATCTCTGTTTATTTCTTAAATATGAATTGGGCGATAGACAAAAATTGTACGTGACATAATTTGGTTGATAGCCCATCACTATATTTTTGCTGCGGCACGCTTTGGTCAGCGGTATACAAAATACCCTCATCTTATGAGTATCTTAAAGAGAATCAACGGAGATAAAAGCCCCGCGCGGAAGGAGTCTGGGTATTCTATTATTAGCTTATTGTATTTGATGATTTCGAGACGTTCGTTGATATTGTTTAGCCAGAGGAACAATACCGTGCGTAGGAGTTTTCTTTGTCCTATTTATAGATTGCCTCTACTTAGCTCCGTTCATTCACTTTCATGGTTTCATAAAAATTGTCATATTTACTTCGTGTGCCATCCTGAATGTATCGAAATAGATTTTTGTTGGATGTTCTTTTGTATTGCTTCTTACTTCACCCTATTACTATTGCGGGGGCAGGGCAAAAGTGCCCGCGGCAACTTTGATTTTGATGTAGTGTCGTCACTTCAAGGTATTAACAGCCGATATCTTGTGACTTTCCTAAAATTTAGTAGGCTGATTAAAAATTGAAAATATTTTTCAAAATGGTAAACACTAATCAAGTGACCAACATCTTTCCAACTGATGTTTCTTAAGTTTCAGGCGATCCGAGGGTTGAGTTTCTTAAAAGCGTTTTATTATGAAAAAGTACGTATATACAGTCAAAATAAGGTACGATAAAAATGCCTAGATATAATTAAGTGTAGTGTATCGATTCTAAATTCTTCACATAGCTTTATCCTCATCCCGAAGACTAATCATGAGCTTCTTTAGCTAACTGAACTACTGGGTGAATGCGAGGGCGTTTTAACAAGCCATATTTTTAACAAGCCGCTTATCAGGTATCTTTAAGCAACTGGAAATGGCTTGAAAAACATCCGTTCGCATATCATGAAAGTGTTATATCTTAACTTCACCTGCTAGAACTTATTATAGTGAAAGCTGTGGTAACAACAACGAAACTTTTATATATTCTGCATAATTCTCCTAACTGAAAATTGAATAACTGTAGTAACTGAAAAATATCTCTTCAAATTATTGGGGAAGGGGGGTGGGCAAAGCCCCCAGCTCCGTGGTTCCGTGGTCCCTGACCTGGTATATGAATTTAATAAAGCTAGGAACATAGAATGCTTGTTTTACATTTCGCTTCAAGAGTCAGAAATCAGTCAGCTCTCAAATGGAAATCAGTCATGATGAAACGAAAGCAAAACGCGAAAGCATTCTATATTGTTGAGATTACTTACAATTTTTGCTCACAACTGTCACTTGAAGAGAATTCTTCGTCACTTGATCCTACAGCAATGGGGCAACCGTAATCACCAGCGCGTAGCCTGGATGAAGGGGAAAATGATCAGGGACTGTTTTACCTATCTGCAGTTCTTACAATCGATAATGCTTCGTAAAGTAAGCTTCAGGGGCAAAGTGAACCAACTAAGATTCTTAATAACATAGAATTGGATAAAGAAAGTATTATCTTTAATTCCTTCGCATAATAAAGAAAGTTATAATTTGCAAGGTCAGATTTATTTCTGATTATTAGGAACCAATACTTGTGGAACAGCGAGGATTACATTTCTTGTTCAAAAATCATGCCGCATCGCGGACACCTTGATTTTGAATGAAATACTTATTCGATACTAGTACTTTAATTTCTATTCGAGGCTACTTCCTTAACTGTGAGTGTAGCGAGCTACCTCTTCGGAGGAGCGATCGCTATGCTCGTAGTTAAGGCAGTAGCCTCGAATAGAATTTAAGGTAGTAGTATCGAATGAATATTTCATTCAAAATAAAGGTGTCCGCAATGCTGCATGCAAAAACATGGCATAGTACAAATAAATATTCCTCAAAATATTTTATTGCGCACAACGTAAATCGTTCCGTGACAACGATAACTCACCTAACAAAAATTGAGAATTCTTTTCAAAAATCTCAGTTCTCAAAGAGTTTGAATTTTATCAAGTCACATGGCTAAATATGTTCTAACACAAGTTGATGGAACAAGCTAAATATCGTCATAGTCATGGTTTTGACCTCCTAAAGTAGTTTCAACATGATGGTAGAAGGTACTTACTTCTCAAATGAAATCTTAGAGTGAGCCATTCTTCTGTAAGATGGGGAAAATCACTTGAAGATGTTGCCTGTTTTCTTGCCTTGTCTTGCCACAACGTGCAAAAGATGAATCTGGTAGTTCAGACGCTTAACAGGCAATCAACACTGGTTTATATACTGTAGTAGCAGCTAAAAATATCGCAGCACACGATTGTACGGAATTGTTTGACGCAGGCATGACTAACTTTATCTTGGTAACGAGAACTTTAGTCTCCACGCCTTTTTCCTTTTTTTTGCTATAACTGCACTTTCTTTGCACTGTCTAGAATGGGCGGTACTAAGCAGCCTTGCAGAAATTGCATTTCTTAAATTTTTGCCGCCCTTTGTCATTTTTCTATCTGAAAGATGCTTGGTCTCCACACAATTACCTTTAGCCTAACCCCTTGTGCCCTGTTATGGGTGAAACATCATGTCATTCATTGCTTTTCATTTTTAATAAGCGCTCATCTACAACCTTAGTAAACGCCAGGGGCTATTTTGGTAGAAATGTAAAACAATATTGCCAACTAAGAAAGACAGGAATATGTAGAATGTCAACGCATCCATAACTTGACTTAGATAATAACACTTTGGCACCTTCATAGCGCTTCTTTCTCTGAATATAATTGGAATATGTATCAATTTAGACGGCATGAGCAGCATGTGAAGGAGCCAATTCATTACCGCTTGTAAGAAACTGTTGATGTGATACTGCAGTAGCCCTGCCAAACAATTGAGGCAATTAGCTACCAGATGTAATTGCAAAGTTAAGAACGTTGCATTACCCAGTCAATTTTTATTTATGCGTTGCACAATTATTTGCGAACACATTAAGGTTATTACCAACGCGATGATTCTAGAAAATTTGAGTCTTGCTTATGGTGACAATGGTGTGTCTTTCTCGTAATTTTACGCTAAATCATTCAAATTGAAAAACAATTGTACTGAGACAAGAACATGTTATTATAAGATGTGGGTGCAACATACTAAATCATGCTACGCAAACCCAGAACAGAGTTCCTTAAAGGATAATATTAGGAAGAAGGAGACATGAAATCACGAAGGAGACACCACTCAATACATGCCAGTAACACAATACAAGAAACGAGAAAGAATCGTTGACCTTGCCTTCTTTGAATAAAGCAGAAATCCTAAGTAATGAGAGACACAGCGCGATGCAAAATTGAAGCCTGGGGTCTGCAGCACGTTCTAATGGTTCAATGGTCCAGAGGGTCCGTTAGATAGAACATGCCATTTAAGTTCGAAATGCTAAATAGACATAAGCGTACGGGAAGAAAAAATCTAGGGGGGCTGCCCAACACAAAATCCATTGTTTAGCATAATTTTTGCCCGACTGAGGGCATTTTTTTTTGCCCGATTGGCGAACTGGCAGTGGTTATTGCTAATTATGTGTGTCAAAGAAGGCACGTTATTGGAGAAATCTAATTAGGTCCTAGCCTTGTAATATTCCGATGGCTTCTGTGTGACACATGCAGAGGAATGTTGGTGACAACAATACTTTGACAGAAATAGTTTTTTTACGAGAATGTGACTCAGTTTGGAAAAACGTTATCCCAACCTTTATCAAAGATTGCTATGCGAATACGTATTTGCAACTAATGGACTGTCTGTCTCCAGGTGAAAAGAAAAATACCAGTTCTTCCCCTTCGCAACTTTTGCATTGCAAAATGTGCTACGTGCGTAGCCACCCCTAGCAACATGTCTTTATTTATTTTATTGTAGTTCATCATCAAAGGGACATACCGCCTTAAAGCCGCAGTTTCAGCGATAAATTTACGATCAAATTAAAAATAAAGATTATGAAGGAGTTCCCTTTTGAGTGTCAGATAACTGGTCTTTCAAAAGATAAATAAAATTATTTTCGCTTTCGCCAAAACGTTTTCTGTGAACATGCCCTTCACTTTTCATTCCAAGGCGTCTTTCATCTCTTCGTGTCCAATCCAAGATCATCTTCGCCTTGTTTCCATATGTAAGAAGCTGGAAAGTTGGCCCCAAACTTAGACTTGCTCCAAGTCTATTCAGTGGACCATCAGCAATAAAAGAATATAATTTCTTCTGCGGGGGCGTAAGCTACTAAGGTGACGCTGCGAAGGAGAAGTGAGAACGAAACTGAATTCAGTTCTCAGTATTCAGTTTCGTTCTCACTTCTCCTTCGCAGCGTCACCTTAGTAGCTTACGCCCCCGCAGAAGAAATTATATTCTTTTATTGCTGATGGTC
Source organism: Aurelia coerulea (assembly GCA_039566865.1). Lineage (NCBI taxonomy): Eukaryota > Metazoa > Cnidaria > Scyphozoa > Semaeostomeae > Ulmaridae > Aurelia > Aurelia coerulea. The sequence continues at coordinate 10,602,256 of CM076951.1, read as the reverse complement.
CACTGAATAGACTTGGAGCAAGTCTACCCCAAACTTGGCCTGGTACTGAAGTTTCTTGAAAGCCTCATTATTTGAGTTCCCAAACTTTCAAAATAGTTTTATAGGAGCATTAAATGTCAAGAAACAGGTCTACCTACAGCAGTGTTAGAGATCACATTGATAATTTATACATCCAAACAATAATAGACAAATTAAGAAAATTTAGTACTAAAATGCGAGAATTTCGTGTCGACTTAAGGAACTTTGTGTACTATGGCCTGATCCAAGTTTCCTATAATAAGAAACGTGCGTGGAAGATATTTTACAGCAAAGTTTCTCAAGGCAATGCTACCATCATAGTGCTACCATCGACACACCCAAATACCTCCCAAGTAATACAATATACAAGAAAAGATCAAGATTAACGTCGCTATGCAAGATTTGGTCGTTATCGATAATTTTCTCAGATAGAACAATAGGACACGGATCCCTGGTTCTTTGTTTCCACGATTCCAATACACCTATGCATAGTTTGGAAGTCATTACATCAGTGGTTTTGAATAGCAGGCTCCTCGCCTCTAGCCAGAGCCCTTTGGCCTGAAGCCTGCGTTTTACCAACCTGCAAGCCTGCGTTTTACCAACCTGCAAACCTGCGTTTTACACTTGCCGCCGCTTCCAACATATCCAACGCTTCCAACGCATGCAACATATCCAACGCTCCCAACGCTTCAAACGCTTCCAACATATCCAACGCTTCCAACGCATCCAACGCTTCCAACGCATCCAACGCTTCCAACGCTTCCAACATATCCAACGCATCCATTTCACATGAATGTCAGCCAATCAGAGCCACCATCCAGAACCATGAGTCAGCAAAATCTGTTAGGTAGGGTATACCTTGCTGTCTTATGCTAGCTCAATTCCTTTAATAATTTTTCTTTGTTAAATTGCCCGACAAAATTTCTCCAATGTAAAAAGTACATGTTTTACAAAATGCTGAATAACTTGCATGACAATTTCAGAGTTTGAGGTCTTGTAGAACATTCCCCAGTTGATTATGGATTTTAGCACTCTGTATCTAAAAACTCTACTAGCAGTGGCATGGCAGTTGGGTATGGGGGTAAATGCCCCCATTTTTGTCAAAATTTTGTCCACAAGATTCATTTGAAACCAAAGAGAAAATAGCTGGGTATAAGTTGGGAAAGGACGTTTTTTAAAAAATATCAAATCTTCCATAGTTGGCAAATACTCTGGCAAATATGGAAACAGGCGATGCATTCTAAGCCAAGGTAAAGGTTGTTTTTTCAAAAAATTTTCCTTGTGCTCCAATTTATAATAATAATAATAACAATGCACTTATAGAGTGCTAAAATCTATATACATACCGGGTGTCTCATAAAAAAGTACCCCCTTTTGACTGGAAATAGGAACCAAGCAATAAGATATCATTGCTCCCCAACTTCTAAGCTAAATTTATCAATGTCGTGGAATGTTACAGCATATTCATCAAATGCAGTCTCGTGCATGCAAAACTTTCCACTAAAAACAGCATTCTCAATCATGAGTGTAGATCTGGCATACACAACACTTGATTGTGTTTCATGAAGGCACTCTGCATGGCGAGCCTTCATTTGGGTGAACTCATCCTTCATTTGATGCAACCTTATCTGCAGCCTGTCAACCCTCTTCCTCTCTTTCTTAAGTTCCCTTGCCTCGTAGCTCTCTTCTTCTTCCTCGTCATATTTCTTGTTGCTTTACCACCAAGGAGACATTTGAATTTCATCTCTTATATGTCATCACAAAACTATCACAGGCAATAACAATGAAATTATGATTACAATTCTCAAACAGGTTACAATTTAGTCCTATTTGCTAGATATATGTAGTGTTTCATTGCTTATTGGCTTTGATGCCTGTGGTATACTGTAACTGTTAAGCTACAGTACTGTAACTTTCAAATGAAATTAACCAAATTTCTACAAAACTTCAATTGCAAGAAAAACATTATATAACCAAAAATATTTTCCCACTATATTTTCTCCTGTGAGAAAATTGAAGTTTTTGAATACAACAATTTGACAACGTCAACATATTCTAACTGTTTGAATGCACAGCAAAACAAAACACCAGCAATACTAATTTTTTAAAGACGTGAATTGGCAAGTTTTGAAGTCCTGAAACATAATTCTGATCCCAGCACAGGAAGCCCAATTGCGTAATATGGCGGCCTAGCTAATACTAGTAATGCTATATTAGGTTAATTTACGTTGCTGCTGTTTCAAAACTGCAATATAGAGATTGAAATTCCGACGCCGACGTTCGAAATTCGAACAAAACTCGTAGCAAATCAAGGTTTTATCCCCTGGGTATTTGTGAGCAAGGATCATTGGCAGCAAATACGTTTGTTGGAGATCCGGGGGTCAACGTCGTAATTTTCGTCGAGAATCTGACGAATTTCGAACGTCGGCGCTCTTTATCCTGGCCACGATGGTGGACGGAGCTTGAGCAGATTTCAGACTGCCAAAATGATAAGTTTTGTTTTGCGTTTGTTTTAAATCATTTCGAGGATGAAAGTGAAGACAAATGCATTGAGTACGAAGTTTAAAAGCTGGGGAACATTTTCATGCAAAGAGCTGGGTGTTTGATGCAAAATTCACCGAGATTGAGCGAGGATAAAACTGTTGTTAGATTTATGTAAGTAAGAAAGCTTCAGTCCTTGTTCTTTCTTATATGTATTCACACTTCAACCTATAATGTTGCGTCGTTATTTCAATACAACAGCAACAACATCAATTCTGTTACCATGGTGGCAGAATGCTTCAATCATTTCGGGGTACAAAAGCACAAGAAGAAAGATACAATCGAGACAGAGATAACCGAGATAACAATCAGTCATTTACGGTAGGAATTTATTTTCTTTAATTCAAAGAGCAAATATTGCTATCTTTATATTGCAGTTAGGAAACAGCAGCAACGTAAATTACCTAATATAGTATTCGCTTAGGCCCCCATATATATTACTCGATTGGGCTTCCTGTGATCCCAGTTGCTGTATACCTTCATATAAACCCAGCCTGTGTTAATAAATAAATATTGCTTGCATGAAATTATCTTTTGTTAGAAAATGTCAAGTTGTCAAAGCTTATTTCAAAATCTTAGTGAGGTAGGTTGTCCTTAATAAATAAATAAATCAATCAATCAAGGTGAAGTCTTTGAATTCCACCAAGTTTACCCAAAACAGAAAGAACATTGTGCCTACCTTGAACATTGCTTTAGTGGTAAGCGTCGTGTTAGCATGCTTGTTTGTATCTTCTTTTCCCATCCTCTCTGTCTCTTTTTCATCTATCTCCTCTTCATTTTCTCTCTCTAAAGAAACCAGGCCAGGGCAAATTGGATCTGACATCCACCCCTCTTCTTCTACCACCACGGCGTTAAATTCTTTCTCGAGCTTTCGTCTTCTTAACTTCCTTTCCTTATTCTTTCTCTTCACCGTTTCAGGGTTACGCTTGTGTGGACGCTTTCTTCTGTGGCTTGTACCATCGTTTCTATTTAAATCGTTCATATTTTGTGGTGATGTACCTGACCAAAGTTTATTATGGCCCTGCTCCCGCGAAATGTGCTTTGCTGTGAGCTGAGAACAACAATACCGGTTTGAATGCATTTTCCTCGGCATAGAGTTTTTTGATTGTTCATTTCTTTCACTGAACATCTTCCATATCCACTACCTCAACTGCATTTTCTGGTTCCATATATTCTTTTGAATTCTTGAGGTACCTCGCAACATCGCCACCACATCTGAGTTCATCCTCTGTCATGTTTTGCCACAAGGTGTGTTTCTTCTCCTTGACATCAACAAAATTCTCCCACCATTCTTGCTCCTTTATCGTGAATTGATCAGCACAATTCTTCATTCCACTTTGAATCGTTTCCAAGCTATTTTAATGAGCTGATGTGATAATGATAACATGTGATAATGAAGGGGACCAAGTCGGCAAGCTTTCCAGGAGAACAAACGGATCTTCATCGCCTCTCCAAGAACCCTCTGATGACCAGTGTTGATACAGCATGCCAACTTGACCATCCAATTTCGCGTAGAACCTAAAGTCATACCGTGTTGCTCGATCTTCCTCAGATGCGGTGCAAGCCAATCTTTAATGGCATATATGTAATGCAATGATGATATTGTATTATGCATCATATGGCGTTTTTACCAAAAAAATTATTAGAGCAAACTATTTTTGGAGAAATCATGCTGATTGTAATGAAATGTAAGCAGTCTGTATTTAGCTATTGATAAATTTGGGTATTAAACGATTTTTGATAATATAAATAGCAACAATGTCTAGCTGTTACCTTGAAACCAGCAGTTATAACTGTCAAGGCCTGCAATATTCGTAGTTCTTCAACATGTGCATAGTCCTTCAAATTGCTTGCGGCGTTGGTCATGTCTCATAAGATGAAGCCAAACGAGAATGGGTGTTTTATAAGGTCAATTGCGTATATTTCTGGGTGTGCGAAGAGGTCAGGTCAAGCAGCTGCCGAAGCAACATCAATCAATGCTGATCATACTTGTCTTTTTTTTAATGCATCATGTGAATACAAGGAATCAATTAGCGCCGTGCTATAGTTAAACTCCAAGTTCGTAAATTTGTCAATAAGTTAAAAGAACATACCATATGTACTTGACAACATATTTCGCTGATTAATCAATAAATTGTAAATTTTTTTTCTCTGCCCAGTTCTCTTTTCCATCACTTTCAAAATTGACGATCAATTGATTTCTTCCGTTGCAGTTGTAGTATTTCGGTGAGGTCAGGTTGCGCAGATTGTCCGTGAATAGACCTTTGACATGCCCAGAAGAGTTTTTATACACATAGGGAGCATTCAGATAGTAATTTGTGAAGATGATAGGAGGATATGGGCATGTTTCTGTAAAAGGAAAAATATATTAATGTATTGTTATTTGCCTGTGTGTTCTAAATGGGCAGTGAATTCTCTGAAATCAATAAGAATAGACGTGAACACAATGAGAATGAACACAGCATCAAATCTTGACAACAGTTTAACAACAGCTTTTGGATGTCCCAAAAGGTACTCCTGTTTAATTCTGTCCCAAAGTTTTATTGTCCAAAACCTGATGTCTGAAAGTTTTTTCGTCCAAAATTCTTACATTATTTGAATGTAGAAAGGCTCAAATTGCTTTCATTTTGAAATGTGAAGTACTGTCATCCTTGATGTTGGCTTCCAGCGCGAGTTTCCAACCGTCTGAAATTGTGATATGGTAAAGTGTGAGTTGCTAGTTGCAGTTGCGAATTGTATTTATTTTGCGAGTTGCGAGTTGAACAAAAGTTGCGACTTGGAAACTCAAAAGTGTGTGTTGGAAATTCAAAAGTGCGAGTTGAAACTAAAATTACGAGTTGCCTGTTTTCTATTGAAGTAATGTATTTGGCCAAATAAAATGATTGTTTGAACATGGGCGATGATGCACCGGTTTTTTGAAGGAAACAATGAAAGAATTTCTTACCCATTAGTAGCTCTGTTCCCTAGTCTGCATCTCTATTGATTAATATGAGTGAACAAGATCCGTAAACGTTTGTTTCTTTGTCGTATCTCTCTTGCTTGGCTGGCTTGGCTCTGCTTCTTATTTAGGCCACGAGTTGTAACTGACAATTTATTTTTCAAGCCACTCCTTCGTAGCGACGTAAAAGGGAAAGCGCAGGGGAAGGAGATTTAAATCCAAAGTACTGATCCACAGGAGGAGAAAGAATGGGTTCGAAGCGAGGGTACTTTCGCACTGGCGAGGTTTGTCAACATGTGCGACAGATTGGCATTGCCTTATTTGGAATCGTGCCATGGTATACGTCATAGCTTCGCTTTGCCACTGTGGATGCGAAGGCGTGTATGCTAGGGGGTGATTACATGTATGCGAGGCGTGCGAAAGCGGGAAAAATTGGAGGGAAATTTTGAAACACTGACTGGTAGACGAAGCAGAAGGAGGGAAGAAGAAGAACTTCAAGGCATGGAGGGGTGTAATGCCCTTTCGTCTTCTTTCAGGTAAGGTGATATTTCTGCCATATTTTCGATATTTCTGCTATACTTGACCGGTAGGATCTATATTTTGAAATTAGCTTAGCGTTATTATTAGCTTCAGCAAGACTTTAACTTCTCTCTGCTGGGCAAAATGTCTCAAAGGTGAACTGTGAGAGCACCGACAGAGCGAGGCCACCTATCTTCTGTTCTGGCGCCTTTTCTGCAGACGGACGATTTTGATGCTTCATCCTATCTATGACACTGAACCCATCATGACCTGATGGTACCTTTAATAGCCCACTTTCACACAATCAACTCATTGTGAACACGATCTTCATGAAAACAAGGCTAACAGGAAAACAACATGTATTGCATAGGCTGGGGAAAATTTAAAAAGTTTGAAAATATTTTATTTCTGTTTCGTCTCTTTTCAGGCATGGGGAGGGGGGGTGGGTGGGTAGAGATCCCATTTGGTTGTGTAATTGAGTTTTAGATAATCCATCCAACGTGATGGTAATGATTATACCATTCAAAATTCCTTGTTGATTTCCCTTTACAAACCCTCATAAGGGGTACAGGGTACAGTGTACAATACCTGTGAATGAACTTCTGAGAGCACCTCCCGCACTTTGAATTCAAATTTAGCCCTCAAAAAGTGATGTTTCATTTTTTAGCATACATGAAAAGATAGTCCAAGACACATTTTATGCTTGTGATGGTTCTGAGATCTTTGTTGATGATGCCTTTGTGAGATATAAAGAAGCTGTTCCCCCATCTGTTAGTCCAGTTGCCAAATAAGTTTTTGGAAGGGCCAGGTAAAAAACTCGGAGATGTCGGAGATGTCGGAGCAAAGACTCTCCAACGTTTCTCAACTCCGACTTTTTTACCTGGCCTTATATGCTCTACTAAAAAAGTCAGAGATGTCTTATCTCCGACGTTTTTCAACTCCGACTTTTTTACCTGGCCTTATATGCTCTACTAAAAAAGTCGGAGATGTCTTATCTCCGACGTTTTTCAACTCCGACTTTATTACCAGGCCTTATATGCTCTACTAAAAAAGTCGGAGATGTTCAGAGATTGCATATTATATAACTCTCTACAATTCAAATTCTCTTCATTCGCCGTCACAACACTCAATCAATAAAAAACTAGGTCCTGAAATTTGTAGTAACTTTGTCTTAACGTCTTAATTTATCACTATTCATTGTGGACGGTAAATATAGTTCTTTGAACCGAAAAAATAACGAGAAATAAAGAAGACGTAGATAAAAGAAAGCATATAAAAGTGGCTCAAGCTACCTGCAATCGAATCCTGGACTATCAAATATCAAACTTCCCGTTGAAATAGATCATTTATCCATGATTTTCGACGGGGAAACAAACATTTCAACGGGGAAATAACAGAAACAAGGCAGGGAAATGTTGCAACTCAAACTTAGCTGGGAAACACATTATTTGGCGGGTCATCCTTTAACCTTGGCGGGGCATCGTTTCAGCGGGGTCGTTACTCGGGGGGGGGGGGGGGTGTATACAAGGAACAAGTGAAAAATATAATGAAAGAAAGTGTCTGCTAGATTGCTTTTCAGATTGCTCTTACTAAAAATGACGTTTTTCAACTAATTCTTGCTATAAAGTTTCTTATCAGTTGTAAATGAAACAAAAAAAACCTGTCAAACTCACCCATGTCAATTGTTAAAAGACATCTCCGACCTTTTTAGTAGAGCATATAAGGCCAGGTAAAAAAGTCGGAGTTGAGAAACGTCGGAGATAAGACATCTCCGACTTTTTTAGTGGGGCATATAGGGCCAAGTAAAAAAGTCGGAGTTGAGAAACGTCGGAGATAAGACATCTCCGACTTTTTTAGTAGAGCATATAAGGCCAGGTAAAAAAGTCGGAGTTGAGAAACGTCGGAGAATCTTTGCTCCGACATCTCCGACATCTCCGACATCTCCGAGTTTTTTACCTGGCCTTTTTGGAAGGCTGCTTGTAAAGATTTTTGGAGACAATGGGATTAAAAAAAAGAGAAAAACATGTCACTATGGCACCAGAAAATGTAAGCAAAATTCCCTAATTAATGAAAAGTTTCCATGCTTTTCAAAACCCGAGGGGCATTCAGCAAATATGCATGTGGGGGGGGGGGGTTCATTCTGTGAAAGAGAAATTTTCAGGCAACCCAACTCTGTCACCTCTTATCCTCGTTGTAACCAACAAAGGATAGCCTCTAAAGAACCCAGAAATATCAGTATGACTATAATTGATGCCAGAAAGTATCATTGCCATATAATGTTGTATACAAAAATATATCACTTTTGGCAATGTTCTGACTCAGAAATATCAGGCTTACCTCCCTGTATGAGTATGTGCTGAATGTCCCCCTTGGGTCAAATCATCAACACCTTTATTGCCTTTTCCAAAGTAAATTACCCTGAGTGTCAGACCTAGCATATCAAAGCTCATATTGTCTATGAACAGTGTCTGCTAGACAAGCAGTCAAGTTGGAGCATGTCCCATCTTTCATGACGTCCAGTCTTTGTTGACGGATGGGAGCAGAAATATTTTACAGTCATTATATTTGTTTTGCCTTTGGCAATGGAAACTATTTGGGTTCCACATATCATTCTTAGGACTTCCAAACATTGAACTCGAGATTTGGTATTTGACCATTAACAAAATATGAATAATTATGAATGTGATATGATAGTTTCCATTCATGCACAAGACAATTTGATAACCAGCTGAAGGATAAAGCATTTCAAAATGGATCCAATATTGAAATAGAGATACTAGAAATTCTGTGCAAGAAGACAAGAAATTGTTTCCTTTTTCCAGGTTGTTACACTGGCCTTGCAACCAAATTAGGAGGAGCAATGAATGATTTGCCACAGAAAAGAACCCCTTTCTAGGACATTACCAACACTGCCATAGTTGCAATCTTTAGCTTTGAAGGACTGCCAACTTTGTGGGCTTCAGCTTGTCACAATATAGTTGGTAGTTGGAATGCCTCTTCTTTTGAGAATGCATTTGTAATATGTCAGAGTTCAGGGTTTTGTTTAGATGAGTTTATTGTGCTGAAGAGTGTTACAATACACAAAGATCTTAGCTTTGCTGTGAAGTTTGGGAATGCATATTTGAAAGCAACTGATTTCCACTTCCCAGGCAAACTGCAGTCTTTAGCTTCCATCATATCCCTCTTGCATCAGATATCTGCACTGAAATTTTGCTTTGGGTGTTGCAATAAGAGTTTTGGGGTTCTTGGAGAAGAAATATTTTCTCCGGATGGCCAATGTCTTGGAGTCAAGAAATTGATCTCTCATATCGGTGCTGAAGAGCCTGCAACTATGTCCTACTTTTCAACTGACTGTTCTCTTGCTTTGCCTTTTGATTGTGGGAGTAAAAGCTGTGGAAAGTGCAGTCATCTTGCCTCGTTGCTTTCGTGTAGGCTTTACAGGTCTCGATTGTCTGAGGATGCTGCTAGGGCCAGTGGGGCTAACAAGAAAAAAGTCAATTTGCAGCTTCTGTCAGGTTCTGATCTTTCGAAACGGCTACAGGATGAACAGCGATTAAGAAGAAATGCCGAGAAACGTGAACTGATGCAAAGAAAAAGATTTTGTCAGAGAAGAACTTGAGGCAAATAGTGGAGAAAGACAATCGGGACCTGAAGAAGATATTTGAAACAGTCAGTGCAGACAAAGCGCCAAATGGCCAGCCAAAGTTCCTAACGGAAAATCCAGATATGGAACTATTTTGGAATATCCAAAAAGAAATGATTGAAAATAAGTCTCGAAAGTGGCATCCAAGGTACGAGCATTCATGGCATAAAACTTCTTTCAGAAATGTCAAAAATGTCTTATCAAGAGATTGATGACTTGACTTGAATTTGAAGTAAACAAACCTTCCCAAGTTAGGTAGCTTCATCAATTTTCCAAAAGTTTGAAGTTTCAAAGTTTTGTGGCTTACCTGACATTTTAAACAGAATTCTACATGACTCTTAGATTTTTCTTTTCTTTGGGAAGCAATAATTAGTTTCTAGTTGTTGAGTTGTCTGTGATTTCTTTGTGCAAAAATGAACTGAATTGAAATAGGATAGAAATCAACAGACAATAATTATTATATCATTATTTATAGCCATTTTCAGATTGACAATATTTGGTAGCCATTGCCAGAATACGGTGATATTTATGTTCCCTGTCCATTGAAACAATATTGAGCATATGATTTCTGTTGTTTTCGTTCTAAATCTAAAATGTAGACTCTTGTACTCCACTCTTGTAGCTAGACTCTCCTGAGTACTTTGTACTCTGTGAGTCAAAAAGGGCCATTGCATGGAATGGAATGGGTGAGCCAAAATTTTACTATCTAATGAATTTATGGGAATTTCGAAATAAAAAATTGAAACTCATTTGCAAGCAACTGGTCATAAAAATGTTTTTGTGTAGAACCAAAAGCAATTGTAATATTTTGTCCTGCAGGATAATTGAGGTTTGCTTGCGACTTTGGAATCGTTCAAAACAGGGCTACAGTGAGTTGCGTGAGAGTGGGCTATTCAAGCTTCCATCTGGAAGAGCTTTGCAGATGCGGAAAAACTTTGTTCGTCAGGTCCCAGGTCTAAATCAGGATGTGTTCAATGCCATGAAGGAGGAAGCGTCAAAAAGAGACATCCCTGCAACTGGATACCATGGGTTTGTCGTCTTTGATGAAATGAGTATTCAGGTTGGTTGTTAGTTACTTCTACAGTACAGCCCTGTGCATAGAATTCTTTACATTCTGATAGAGAATTCTTGAGTCAGATGGAAGGGGGGAAGATGGTCCATTTTGGAAGCAAGAATTTAGGAAAATGACTTAACGTGAGTTGAGAAATGAGATGACATATGCGGTGTTGAAAATAAACCTATTGTGTTTATAATCTGGAGAGTGACCAAATAAAGCATATACAAGAAAATGATGTTTGGTATTTCCTCATATTATCTTCAGACCACTTAAGAATTCTCATCAGAAAGTGAAAATTCTTAAGAAACCCAAGGGCGGGCATGTCACACTGGGAACGATGGTCCTACCTTTGTCCGAAAACCGGTAGTTCATGAAAAAATTTTGCACCACCTTTGTCCCAAAAAGTGGTGGTTTTTAGGGCAAATTTCTGCTGTTATTTTTCTTCAATTTGATTTGGATGACAATTTTAACGTTATGTATCACAGACGATGTTTGTCCCAAAAACCGGTAGTTTCGACCTACTACTGTTTTCAAAAGCCAGTGGTAATTATAGATATGAAAGTACAAGTGTCCCAAAACCGGTTGCCTGACAACCGCTTTCGTGAAAAATTTGAAACGCTGGCCTTTTTTTCAGAAATTTGCCGGACAAAGGTAGAACCGCTTTGGTGAAAAATTGGAATTCCTGCTCTTTTTTCCGTAAATTTGGCGGACAAAGGTAGAACCAGCTTAGAGGTAAACTTCAGGATTTTGATTAGATAGGAGATTAGAAAACTATTTTTTTGTGACAAACTGATGGAATAGAAGGATTGATATTTAAATTTCACCTTTTTGGCAGGAAGGTCTTGCTGTGTGATAAAAAAACCGGTTATTTTTCCCAATTCCTCTGGACAAACATGGGGTCAAATATTTTACAGTACTTGCCCGCCCCTGGAAACCCAAAGAATTTTTTGAAATTCATATTTATGTTAATGTGAGCAAATCTTCTCTATCATTCTCTTGCTGGGTTTCTTTGAAGATGGGTTCCTTTCCTTTGTTTCTCTTTGGTGATGGGCTCCTCTAATAGCCTACAACGCATTCAGACCGGTTTAAAAAAATATATATCTATGCTGCAGGGAAACTTGGAGTTGAAGCGAGTCGGCGAGGAATTCAAATTAAATGGACTGGTGGAAATGGGTGAATTCTGCAATATCATAAAGGCATTCGAGGAAGGTTAGTTAACATCGAAACCGAGATCGACCCTAACCCTAACCCTTGGCTAGACCAATTTGACCATTGTCTGAACCAATTTTCACAAAAATGGTACCCTTGGCTAGACCAATTTTGACCATTTCCTTGACCAATGTTGTCAAATTTGTCCCAAATATGATATCATGACCGTTCGCTAGACCAATATTTTCAAAAATGATACCCTTGGCTAGACCGTTGCTGGCAAAAATTGCAAAAAAGTATACCCTTGGCTAGACTAGAAGTACGAAAAAGTATACCCTTGCTCGCGGCACATCCCCAGGTACCTTTACTATGGAAGAACCCCCCCCCCCCTGCATTCGACTTTCTTTACTTTCAATCAGCAATTAAATGATAGCCTTTATCGTATCTGCAGGAAATGACTCAACCAATTTTCTTTATAAGAAGTCAAAATAAGAAGTTATAGGCCTATTACAATTGGCAGCTTTCATTCCAATCGTTCATGACTATTACTGTAATTCAGTAAACTGGGGTCTTGCCTTAATTATGGCTTATTGTAATTTGTGAAAATTTTTGCATCATGCGAAAAATGCGAAAATTGGCAAAATACAAAAAAGTTGATGTTATTTTGTAATTTGCGAAAAATCAACAAACGGTCCCTAAAAAGACTTGTTGTATCTTTTAAATGCCTCTAATGATTACACTATATCAGAAAGACTCTTCTGAACACCATAAACTCAACTGAATTTGTGATTATAGGCCAATTTGGATATTTTTCGCAAATTACAAAAAGTTGATGTTATTTTGTAATTTGCGAATATCAACAAACAGTCCCTAAAAAGACTTCTCGTATCTCTTGAATGTGTCTAATGTTTACTCTAAATCAGAAAGACTCTTCTGAACACCATAAACTCAACGGAATTTGTGATTATAGGCCACTTTGGATATTTTTCGCAAATTACAAAAAGTTGATGGTATTTTGTAATTTGCGAATAATCAACAAACAGTCCCTAAAAAGACTTCTCGTATCTCTTGAATGTGTCTAATGTTTACTCTAAATCAGAAAGACTCTTCTGAACACCATAAACTCAACTGAATTTGTGATTAAAGGCCACTTTGGATATTTTTCGCAAATTACAAAAAGTTGATGGTATTTTGTAACTTGCGAAAACATTTTCCATTGCCCATTCTGAGCTTTTGTAACGACATGTTGAGGTTTATAGGCGTGGATTTGGTTTCAAGGGTGATCATGACTGGCAAATGCTGACTTTGAAGAATCAATTGATTATGTTTTGGATCTCGATTGGAATCAGAACTTTTTTAGGCCATGGAGCTTGCATGGACGACAGCAGCAAAGCAAAACAAGACCAGGTGGTTGTGTAACCTTGTTCCCGTTGTCCTTGGCATATTTTGTTTTGATCATTGACGAGAAAGAAGCGTTAAGTTTTCGATTTAACAGGAATTTAAGAATTTTCGCATTTTACAATTTCAAGCACCTTTTTTGTATTTTGCGAATTTTCGCATTTTTTGCATGATGCGAAAATTTTCGCAAATTACAATAAGCCTTAATGTTCTTGAAAGGAAATTAAAGGAGAATCATTAATTCGTTGTTTTTCCCTTTCACGACAACTTTTGCAAGTCCATGTTAATTGCCTAGCTCAGAAAAGAAATTGAAGTAAACTGAGCTCTGCTGAGGGTGTTTTTCGATTTGGAAAAGCATTTTCACAAGGCAAATTCGAGAGGCATAACACTCCTATAAAATCTGGTGCTTTTTAGCAAAAAAGCTTTGCTTTTCAAGGAATTGGTAACAATTCCCCACCCCTTTCCTTTTCAAATTTCCTAGGTATTTTCGACGGAGTGATACATCACTTGTGTTCCAAGAAGCTTCAACATTATTTTTTGCACACTAAAAGTTTCTTATTTTCACGTGAACATTTCAGCTGTCAGTACTAAAAGTTTTTCAATGTGTTTCTTATTTTTTGGATGAATGTAGTTTCTATCACCACCACGTATTTGTTGTAAAAGCTTATTAGAAATTCTAGAGCATAGTGCTAGAGTTTCTTAAATTTTTCGCCATCCTAGTACTAGTTTCTTGTAAACCAGTTTTTTATATAAAAAACGCGTATGTGGTAATTTTTCTACATAAGAAGTAAGAACCCAGTTACCTTAGTCCCTTCAAATTTTGCCTGCCTTTAATTTTCGCCCCGGAGGGGGGGGGGCGAAAATTTGGGGGGGGGGGGCGAATCGCAGAAATGTTTTGGGGGCGAAAAATAGAGGGAGCGAAAATTAAAGGGAGCTAAAAAATCTATTTTCTATAAAAGACCTTTAGTTTTGATTGTGATACAAAATATAAGACATGCATTACTCTTTGATAAGAATGCCATTGTCCTCCCCTGTGTCTAAGAGGTGATTTTGTTGATCTAAATCCACTGTGTTCTCTTCCTCGGGGCCATATCCATTGAAATTATGTCATATCAATCCAAACCAGGAGGCAAAAATGAAAGGGAGCGAAACCCCCGCGAAACTTCTGCATAAGGGGGGCGAAAATTAAAGGGAGCCAACATTGAAGGCAAGCGACATTTGAAAGGACTAAGTTACACACACGTCATCAAAACAGTATCCACATTAATCAACGGCATTACAGATCCATCGACAAAAGAGAAATTCCAGAACACCAAACCAATCTTAGCTTTGAAACAGCCGCCAAACCTTACATCACTTCTTACCAAAGCAAAATTCATCTCTCAACACTACCCCGTAGTTGTACCAACACCAGGAATCATCTTATGCAACAGAAAGAACTGCAAACTTTGCCGACTATATCTCCAACCGGTTTCTTCTTTTAAAACAGCAAATGGAACAACACGGCAAATCAAACGCCAAATCTCATGCCATAGCATAAATGTCGTTTATTTTTTATCCTGCAATTCATGGATGTGGACCAAACAAATGTAACAAATGATGGTATTTTGAGTGCAGAAATTGACGGCAATGCCACTATTATTTCCAAGAATCTTGAATGAATGTTCAAAGATGTGTTTGCTTTGAAAAATGAAGAGCAGGAGCTTGTGGACAGGCAGCGAGTGGTTGTTTCAGTTGAACAATTGAAAAAGCTACGTGGCAATGTTTGCTACCATATTTATGAGAATGGCGAGATTTGTAAGGAACAGCTCACATTTGAAGTTGATTTGAAGGGTTCTGTTCTTCACCTTAGATGGTTGTGCATAAAAGGTCACAAGGGTTTGTGGTTATCTTCCGAAGTTCTAACAACTTTACACAATACTGATGTGTATGTTAAAGTTAGTAGACTGAGATAAATAGCTAATCCAAGAGCTGCATATCCAGGTCTCTAATTAGCCTATTGTATTTGATGATTTTGACACGAGCGTGCATATCTTTTCACTAGGGGAGCAATTACGTGCGTATGCGTTTCTTTGTCCTATTTATAGATTGCCTCTACTTAGCTCAGTCAATTAACTTTAATAATTTGCTGATTGGGGCTTGTGTTTTATTATCTGGTAATAACTATCAGAAATTCTTGTTAGTATGCATGTTTCTTAATCTTGCTGTCCCAAGTTAGAGCACGTTTACTCGCTGTCAGCGGTTGGTTTATGTACCAATAATTTTGGATGCATGGAAAGGGATGAAAGAGGAGATTCTTGATGTTTTTGTGTCCATATGAAGATCTTTGTTTCCTATGTAATGGGAGAAATAATTCTCCAGGATTCAGTGCAAGGTACTGTGTGTATGTAATTATGGAGCATGTAACTGGTGTCCTTGTTGATTTGCAAGTATTGGATAGAAGAAAAACAGGGGGTCCTAGACCTGGCAGGTATGCTGTTGAACCTGACACCTTTAGTGAATGTTACTCGGAACTTAGGAGTGATCATGATTCCGATACAGAAATGAGCAACAGCCACTCAGAAGAAGCAAATTACATTTCTAGTCATTGTGGTGTTGCTCCGTTTCCAGATGGCTTTAACTCAATTGATGATAGTGCTACTGCTAGCATTGATAGTACCAACAATGAAACATCTGGATGTCCCAGACCTACCCCTTCAACAGGATCCACAAACGTAAGTCTAATTTTAAAAAGGTCTTAAAACAGGTATTTGCAACTTGCATGGGTTTGCCAGGTTGTAGTCCTGCAGTTTGGTGCAGTTTGGAGAAAAGGTCCAGGTTCGAATCCTGGTGAGTGCAACTGCCTGGGTAGCTTTCAAATTCTTATCATACTATGATTTTGAACATAATTTTTTCAGTCAATATTCCATTGATCAGCCAGCGTTCCATTAATTTTTTCATTGATCACCTAACGATTTCTGAAACATTTGGATTTTTCAATGCAGCATGATTTCAATAAGCAACAGTGTTCAATTTAATAATTATCTGCTCTAACGGTTTTCTCCATTTATAATTCCCGTATGTATTTCTGTTAGATACATATCTACTGTGGCTTTAAGTTCACAACATCTCTCTTCTTTATTAGCCATTCTACAATTGGTGTTGATATCAATATCTCTTGGAGTCAGGGTTAACTGCTACTCCAAAGCAGTCGGGAAGAAACTGATCATTGCGTACGACGGCTGCATCGATCAATTAAATGTTTTGTGGGCAACACATGAAACGGCTACTGATCATGTGTACCCAGTGCTGAATGTCATCAACGACTTCGACGATGTGTGTGGTGCTGGCAGCTATTGTGTAAAGGTAACGCCAGTCGCGCTGGACAACTCTGGCACAGTTAATTGCCGATATTGTCTGAGATCGTTCCATTTGATGTGCCTGGGAGAAGGGAAGAACGTCTCCAAAAACATCGAAAGCTGGTGCTGTGGTTGTCACATATCGCATGCGGATTTGAAAATGTAAATATTTCAATTCTACGGGATTTCAAGTTCAATCTCAAATCTTAACAACGATAGTGCATGAAGTTGAGTTGATCCTTAAATTTAATTTTACTGTAGATTGTCGATGAAAGGAAACCTTCGAAGCACACATATACATATACATAAATAGTGTGCTAAA
Source organism: Aurelia coerulea (assembly GCA_039566865.1). Taxonomy (NCBI): domain Eukaryota; kingdom Metazoa; phylum Cnidaria; class Scyphozoa; order Semaeostomeae; family Ulmaridae; genus Aurelia; species Aurelia coerulea. Next base: position 10,585,333 of record CM076951.1, on the reverse strand, counting down.
ATATATCAAATTTTTGTCTGTTTCTTTTTCGTTCAACAATGTTATATATGTAAATTGGATACTAGAAGTGCGGATGAAGAACGAAAAAGAAATAGACAAAAATTTGATATTTTTAGCACACTACCGGGTGAGTCAGAAAGAAGAGTCCCCGTTTGAAAGGTCACGGCTCCCTGGATATCAAGACAATGATATCGGAAAATATATAGTTTAATGGTAGAATCGTTCAAATCTACTCTAAAATTTACTTGACTGAAATCGGCCACTCCATTTTGAAATTATGAGGGATTTTCAAAAAACTCTTCAAAAAACCTTCAAAACGTGCCCGAAATCATGTACAAATTTCCCTTACATTTCTGCCTTACAATGGCCTTAGAGCAATGACTTGTGGACGCTTTAGCATGTGCTATCCTCTTGGGAGGATGAACGAGTCCTCCCCCTGGTATCAACGAGTCCTCCCCTTATCCATGGGGATCAGATGTAGACTTAATAGCTTATTTGGTAACTATGATATATCAGCATACGAAACTCAAAATGTTTTGTTCTGCATAATAGATTGCCAGAAGCCTTATCTTTTGTCCAACCAGAAATATCCTATTATCATATCTGTTATATTTCTTTTGCAGTGTTGAGATGTTTAGTTCTGTTAACAAAGTCAAGCAACTGCTAGCTTCTCACGCTCCAGACATAAAGGTAACTCATGAAAATATTTTTGTCGAATGCAGGCGTTGTTCCTATAAAACGCATGTAGCATGTTAATCATTGCTGTCTTCCAAATCATTGTGCAGTGATATTCCACTGAGGCAAACATTTTGCGTGATTTGCGTGTTTTATTGCGTCAACAATAAAACAGTAAAAAAATGCTCACTTATGATAGAACAAGAAATTTAATTTTTTTTCTTTTTGTATATTTACCATGGTATTTTTTCTGCTCTAATTCAACCAGCGTCACATTGCCAACTTAATAAATGGAACAACATTCTCCTATCGAATCCAACGGGCATTGGTATGCGAAAACGAATATGAACTTCTACCGTTGGTTGTGGAAACTTGTTGGTTGTTCCCCAATGATCCATTCCCGGTGAGATATTTTATTCACAAAGTCTTTTTAACTTGGCCTGGGTCACCTGTTAAAGGCAATCTGTCCCTTTCGATGAATGAAAATGAAATCGATAAAGATCTCTATCGTATATTCCAGAAGTTGGTGTTAATTCGCTTTATCCAAAGAAATCAGGGTCACAGAGACTCAGTGATGCATGAATTTAGCTGCAGCGTAAATAAGGTAAATAAAGCAGTAACCAAGGTCAGAACAATAGGGGACAGATTGCTTTTAACTATGTCAATTCCCTTTAAAGTATCACTTTTTTAAGTTTGGTAAAAGATTCGTAGTTTCATGTTTTTCATGAGCTTGAATTAGTACTATAGATTTTCTTATCGCCTTTCTCTGGTGGCCAATAAATTTTCACAAAGTTAAACGAGGAACTTCCGTTTTGCAGCATTTCTTTGATGATTGGAAAGTGATATCGACATGTCGCACAATGAACTTTCAGTTTCATCAAAAAATTTAGTTTTTATTCCATCAAAATTCGGCGATTATATACTTGCGATTCTATATGCCGCTTTATATATCTACCGGGTACACCATAATAAACTGCGCACTTTTGCTAGGCAACAATAACTCGTACACTGCACCGATTTTGAAGATTTATAACTTAATCTTTAGCAGAAGTCCTGAATTAGATTCTAGGATTTTTTGCAAATTTTCCAGGCTTTGGAGTTAGAAGCGAGTTCCTTAAAATTTTCGTTTTCGAAAACACTGAAAACGACCAAAAGACGTTCCCAAATCACCGTCTCATATCTAGATCTTGCTCTATATCTCGCTTTATCAACTTTACTGACTTTATTTGGAAGCTTTACTGACTAACTAAACATATATTCATTATAGAATGCAGAAATTGCCTTTCATGTTGGTCAAGTTGCTAATTCCATTAGACGTTTCACTAGCATCCCAGATAAGCAACGTACGTTTGTTGTTATGTATGTATGTATGTATCATTTTGCCACAATATTTACAATTATTTACAAGTTAGATAATATAAAAATAGATACAATACAATAAATGATGTTAAAAACGTAAAGGAAAAACACCCCTAATCACAGTGGCAGGGATAGCATTAAAAGGTCAAGATGACCTTAATTCCATAATGGTCCCCTTAGAGGTGCTGGTACAACGAAAAACGTAAGAAAAAAAAATACTAAACCGTTGTTTGTTTTCGGTATAAAACATGGTTTATAATACCATATCATGATCGGGAGAGATGATGACAAGTCTTAATAGAAGACATATATGTCATCTTCCTCTTTTTGTATGTTTTGGAAAAAATTCTCTTTGATCTTATGTTTGAATGTGTCGATATTGTTTGTTGATTTAATCTCTGATGAAAGACTATTCCATGTTTTGGGCCCTAGATAAGATAGACATTTTTGTCCAGCAGTAGTTTTGCGAAATGGAATATCCAATTTGAACTTGGACCTTCGTGTTGTTCGGCCCTGGTTGACTGGACGGAATATCTCAGCACTGTATGCTGGGGCAGTTTCTCTGAAAAACTTCATTATGTTGACACAGACACATTGATCCATCCTGTTCTTTGTAGGGAGCCAATCTATAGACTTGAATTCTGTGACCCTAATATGTTCGGTATGGTCTGGCACCAGAGGTGAGCTGCGCTTGTGAGTTTTTATTGCTGTTTTCTTGTATTGATCTTTTCATTTCAATCCTGAAGGAGAAGGTCAGTATAAAACTATTGTGTGAGGTTGCAGTTTAATGAGAGTAACAAAATGAAAGCAGCATAATTGAATGATTTTGAAAGCATTTGCCTTTGCAAATATGCAGCCTCGTCAACGCAGGAAGACGGCTTTGTATTAATCAATTAATCATATGTCTTTCATTATAGGTTATCTCTTTCTTCATTCACCGATTGGCAAATATTCCATTGATTTGTGCAAGAAGACTTTTTGATGATTCGCGGCGACACAAAATACTCGTTTGACGTAAGCTTTCAGTGACTCAATGTTTTACACCAGGAACGGACCATGAATGTAGCAGGAACTTGCCATCGAGAAGGGTATCGCTTTTGACGATTACTTCATTTACGAAAGTTTAATCAAGTACCACCTCATGATTTTAAAACATCACTGGCAAAGTAACGAACCAGCATGTCGTTTGGATGTTTAGATAATTACGAATGGCAAGTTTAATGCAAAGTTGATTAGTTTCATGCAACACGTCACCATGTCCACAAGTCACTTTGTTAAGTACGTACGAATGAGAAAAACCTGTACGATTAAATCCTGTGAACTTTATCAGCAATGGTTTTGATGCTTAGAATCATTTTTGTTGGCAAGGTTTTAGAGCAATTTATCTGTTTCAATTAAACTCGGGATTAGAAGCTTGAACAGCACCCCTCAGAGTAAGCTTTATCTCCAAAAAAGAGATTCACTGTTTGCCATAATTGAGGTACACCTTCTAAATTCGATGAAACCTCGATCAAATTGGCTAACTGCAGAAAACTGGGAGGTCAGCGGCCCACATTGCCGGGCCGAAATTGCTTCTTTAAGGCTGGTGATTGCCATTGAAAAACCAAATTTCATTGAAATGCCAATACACCGTTCCACTGAGATTGTGGAAAAAACAGAGAGATAATCGGAAGAACTACTAGAAAAGCAAGGAGAAAATCAGAGGTAGTGGGTGCTTGGGTAACGCAACGGCTGCGTGGCTTTTTCTTAAAGGTTACCTGAATGGAGTGCCTATCAAATTTCTGTTTCACTTTTATACGTCAATTATCCCCAAGTGAAAAAGCTTTAGCAAAGACATAGGTGAGTCTATTCAAAGAACTCTAATGAGGAAGTAAAAATGACGAGCGTAGATTCATTACGTGTCCTCTAGAACCTTCAGTTCTTGCTGCTATCAAGGTACGCAGAAATGAGTACAAGTGTGTGCCACACCTGGTATCATGGAACGTGCCTTTGTTCAGTTAATTCGCATTTAATACCCAGTTGACCCTTAGTAGCAGCCTGTGATAAGTATTGTTTATGAACTTGGGAGTCAAATGTTTCCTCATTTCCCTAGAAACGAGATGAAAATTCGTGCTCAATGTTACATTCTTTCCTTCTAGATTGCTGCCAAGCGATTTTTGACGTTTTGGTGATACAGAAAAAGAGCCACTTGTTTCATAAACCTGTCCTCTGCCATGTAAGAAAGCTGATTCTTCAGTTTCTTTAGCTGGGCATTTCTTTGCTCGTTGATCTGACTGTTGATGCCAGTAAACCGTTGGTAACATTTCATGTCGTAACTTTTAGCGCATCCTAGGAGACAATTTATTCGCAATTATGATGTAGGTAGACAGTAAACTAATGACTGGATCGCTATTTACGTTATGTACAACATTCCAAGATGCATAACATAACAAGATGCATAAAAAGCTGCATGCAATGTTAAATATGATGAAATATACGTTCCTTGAGGATAGAGCTGCAAGTAGCCTTTTACTTTAAAAAATTCTATCAACTGAATTTTAGGTTTTGATGGCAAACCGTGACAATGGCTTTGCAAGATTTTGTGTTCACAAAAAATACTCATATTTTACTGTTCAAACTGTCATGCAACGCGTTAGTTACGTAAAGAAAACGAAACATTCGACCGACAAATAAAATTGTAATGCTAAGAGCTATTATTTAGATTTCTTATGTAATATAGATTTCTTTGGACAATGCACACACTAACTTAACATCCATTTCTCTGATAAGTGCAAGCGACTTTGGGACCACCATAAACAGGTATAATATCAACCATGAGCACACATACCTATATGATTTTTCCAATGAAATCTATCAATCACGAAAGTGCATGTCTTAAAGAATCCTGGGTCCCTATTCAACCCATACACGTGAAGTGTACAACTGTTGTCGTATATTATTGCACTAGGTGCTGCAAAAATATAAATTAGATGTAAGTTAGTATTAAGATGCACATTTGTTGTTGTTTTTGAAATTTAGCGGCACTTTGTTATGACTCGACAATGAAAATGTAGTGGTTTCAACTGCCGACAAGTGGATTGCCCCAAAACATGTGATAATCCATGCACGACCTTGCATTAATCCATGCACAGTTCATTTCTCTGATTCGTTTGCAAAATATCAAAATTATTGGTAACAGCTGTGTTTGTAACATGTTAGAGAAATTAGTTTGCAAAAATTCACTTCAATCAATTCGCATATTTTATTAGCTACTCATGAACTTTAGAGAGCTTTAATGTAAAAATTCACCTGGTTTTGATTCACCTGGTCACCTGGCATAAATATATCAAGGGAGTATTTAAGAGAATTACATAAGTAGGTTGTATAGTCATTTAAAAGTAGTCTGGTGCTATTACCTGTTGGAAATCTTGTGCGAAATATCGTAAAAGGTACATTAGGGGATTCTTGTGCCTCCATGATGTCAAAGCCATAGCAAATTCCTACAATAGAACAGACACTCTATTGTTTCAAAGCCTTTACATTTCTATTTAGGGTTATATCCATGAAGGGTAGAGTAGAGGAACACTAATTTGAAGAGCAGGGCTGTCCTGGCGTTCCTTCGGCAACCAGAACAATCCTGTTTCAGCTCAGAGCATTTAGATCCAGTTGGCTGACTTTGAATGGAATCTTGATTGTTTTGATTGGCCAAGGAATACAAGGTTATTAATGTCTCGTTGAATCGTTCAATTTTCTTACCCTGGCCTACCCCCCCCCCCTTCATGGGCAGCCTGGGGTTAACAAAAATTTCTTGCACAAATCCCCGGGGGCTGGGTAAATTTGATGAGAAAATACCCGGGCTGTCCGGGGGGGGGGGGGTCAGGATAGGAATTGAACAAGATATAATAATATCTTTACTCCAAACATATATCAAGTAGTCTTCCAGAAAACATCAAGTTCGTTCATTTTTGTCACCATTGTGTATAAGAAACCCAACCTTAATTTTTCAGGAACTTGAATTTTTCTATGTAATGTTTTCATACCATGTTCACAATATACAGTGAAAAGACCTGGCATCAATGAATGTTTGCTGGTCTTTTTCTTCTTGCATACTTCTGCTGCTTTGACGTTAGCTTTGTCAAGCCGGTAACTACCACTCGAGCACTGTATTGGCCATTTCGGGAAATATGCAAGCGAGTTATTTATTTCGGCAGTTGCAGCTGGTGGGAGGTTATGAGGATCATTTTTGAATGTTCCTACTGCTTTCTTGTGGAGCAAACTGAACAGCTCAAACCATTCATCTGGCAATTTGGAACAATTTATTGTTGCCAAAGCATTGAAAATTATTGGCGCTGCATTTTGGATAAACATCATACTCTCGACATTGTCTCCAATCTTTGTTTCTTACAGCCGCAGAGAGCGAATATTTATGTGCAGCTAATCTGATGGTGGATAGTAGGAACACACCGGAGAGATATATGCGAAACACCCCAGTAAGTCCAAGATTAGTTTTGGTATGTAATGCCACGACTCGAATGTTGCCTCGCACCATGCAACAAAGACGGCTAAGACTGGGATTTCTTCTTTCAACAGCTGTATCAGGTTCTCCTTTGCATGCATATCCATAGCCTTCGAAACGTAATCCTTCAATAACAAACGCAGTGCTTTTTTGGTGATCAGTGTTCTTTGTTGGAAACTAGTAACGAAACAAGTTAGAAATTGATTAAAACTTGGGTACACTAACATTCTGTTCATTTGAAAGGTATTTCATACATCACTGCTATGTAACTTTGACATATATTTCTCGCAAACTTGTTGCAATTATCTGTTTCACATTCTCTTCACAAAGAATACAGGTTGTCTAAAAAGTACCCCCTTTTGACCGAACGAGGAAACAAAATGAAACAATTTTGGAATTTTTGAGTTCATAGCTCCTTGTATTCAAAAATCGTCCACCAAACACCGGAGATGAGTTCACAAGGTAACAATTTGGCGTGCATCTGAAACCAGAGGTTATGAGAAAGGGCCTAACCATGTTTTACATCACACAGACATTTTTCAAAAGGAATTTCTGATTTTGAACTTTAGTTTTTACTTTTGAGAAGACTTATACTTCGAATTACTTCAAATGTTCTTGAAATGACTTGCCATTTGCAGAATCGGTCCTTGCACTGTAAATATTGGTTGCACTGTAAATTTTGACTTGTACATTTCCTGAGACACCCGGTATTATATGCGCTGATTTTGCGAGTGGTTGGTACATTTAAGTTACTCGTACTATAGGTACATCTAATTTGCAGTCACATCTTCCAATGTTTTTTAATCAAAGAAACGAATAACCGATCCATAATGTCCTTTACGACATAAATGGTGCACTTATAACGATGAGATGTGCCGCGAGCAAGGGTGTACTTTTTCGGACTTCTAGTCTAGCCAAGGGTATACTTTTTTGCAATTTTGGCCAAGCAACGGTCTAGCCAAAGGTATCATTTTCGTAAAAATTGGTCCAGGGAAGGGTTACATTGGTCTAACCAAGGGTACCATTTTCGTAAAAATTAGTCTAGCCAAGGGTACCATTTTGAATATGATCGTGGCTGAACCCCACCCAAAATTTAGCCAAGAGCCCCCCCCCCCCTTTGTGCTATACAGGGTGTCCCAAAAAAATATGTGCGCTGTTTGAGTCGCTTCTGCGGTGCAGCCATAAATCCAATTTTTCTGTCTTTAAGATTCTTGACAGAAGAGACTTCAAATTAAAGGTTGACACCGAGATTGAGTAAATCTGGTCACTCGTTGCTGATTTATGGAGCAAGAAAGCCAAAATTATTGGCTGCCTCAAAACCAGAGGATTCATTATTCTCCATCGCGTTAAAATCAATGAAATTGATTGAAAAAAACATACATAGCCCTGTTTTTTGATGTTCATAAGTGAGACAGATAGTCATACATTGAATTTTCTGACAACCAAGAATATTGGACATATCTAGGGTTGCTAGGAATGTAAATGTCCAACACAAGTGCTTCAGCCCATGGCATGCGTCCATCAGATATTTTGCTTCTCAACATTGATAAAGTCATTTTAAAGCAGCAATATTGCGTTCAGCATGCTGCTCGCTCAATATCCTTGAAGAATATGGTCATTAATCACTCCCAAATGCGATAACTGTAAAGTTTAAGTTCATTTAATGTTAAAATTTAAGCTATAAGGTTAAGTATGGAGATGAATTCCTCTGGTTTTGAAGCAACGAGTGATTGTGACTTTCTTTCTCAATACATCAGCAACCACTTGTCAGATTTACACAAACTCGGTGCCAAACTCTACGTTGAAATCTCTTCTATTTACAAATCTGGAAAAGAGGAAAGTTAGATTCATGGCTCCTCCACAGTAGCCATTCAAACGGTGCACACGTTTTTTGGGACACCCTGTACACCGGATATTTGCATTGCTATTCTGTTATCTGTTTTCCAACGGCATATGTTTAATCAATGCCTTGGCAAGAACATGGAAGATGTACATTAAAAGATGATAAACTGCGGGGACCGTGTAAATAAAATAGGCTGTGATGTTTCAAGGTGATATTTTTAAAGTGACTTTATCTGCTTCATGTAGATAAAAACTGTTTTGTAAGCAAAAGTGGTTCAGACATACCATCAACAAGTCTGACCAAATTTCTTGTAACAAGTTTCACCCCACATTTCCAAAGAAAGTCATCGCTAAATGCTTCACCACAAACTTCACACTCGTCACCATTAAAATCTGGGATTAAAAGAAGAGTACCAACAGCTGACTCGACCAAAGAATCTTTGAAAGTTCCCTCATACACGCTTTTCTGCTTTGGTTCCGTAGCCATGGAAATCTTTGCAGTGGAAACCGGTTTTTTCACGTACAATTGTCGATGTTTGGATTGCAATACCTCACTGTTTTGAACAAACTCAACGAGACTATCTGGAATGGTTGTGGCCTCCATCTCTGACTTGAGAAGCTTGATATGCTTACAGGTGTGCCGTCCATATTTGCAACATAAACATACAAAGCCTTTGTGATCAACTCCAATTACAGTTTCTCCTTCCTCGCTACTCGAAAGTAAAATCATGCTGTCCTCAAAACCTTTCAGTGCCTTGATAATGATAGCTGGGCAATGCTAAAAATTAGAAGAAATAAACATGAACTTGAAACCTGAGATACTTGACAAGCCATATGATAATGAAAAAGAAGTCAGATTGAGTTTGTTGAAGTTTCACACCGCAGACGAAAGATGAAACTCATTTTAAAGATCGTCGTATTGATATTTTGGTGAAATTTCGTCGTATTGATATTTTGGTGAATGGAATCGTTTTTAAAGGAAGTTTCTTCTTCTTAGCAATGTCATTTAAATAGATAGTCTTCAGGGCCGAAAAAAAGCCACGTCCAAAATTGAAATATGTCAGCAAAAGACGTCAGCACGAAACATGCAGTTTTCATTTTCTTATTTCAATTGATAAAAGGATCGAAGTAGAAGATATTTTCCTTTCGAATTATTATATCACTTTTATATTCGTAGTTAGCGTATCAAAATTTGGTACTCTAACTACGAAATACATCAAATGACAAAATATCGACCGCTAGATGTATAGATAGGTTATAATACCTTGTCAAATTTGTTTCTTGCTTCAATTGATAAAAGGATCGAAGTAGAAGATATTTTCCTTTCGAATTATTATATCACTTTTATATTCGTAGTTAGCGTATCAAAATTTGGTACTCTAACTACGAAATACATCAAATGACAAAATATCGACCTCTAGATGTATAGATAGGTTATAATACCTTGTCAACTTCATTTTCTTATTTCAATTGATAAAAGGATCGAAGTAGAAGATATTTTCCTTTCGAATTATTATATCACTTTTATATTCGTAGATAGCGTATCAAAATTTGGTACTCTAACTACGAAATACATCAAATGACAAAATATCGACCGCTAGATGTATAGATAGGTTATAATACCTTGTCAACTTCATTTTCTTATTTCAATTGATAAAAGGATCGAAGTAGAAGATATTTTCCTTTCGAATTATTATATCACTTTTATATTCGTAGTTAGCGTATCAAAATTTGGTACTCTAACTACGAAATACATCAAATGACAAAATATCGACCGCTAGATGTATAGATAGGCTGGAAAAACTTGTCAGCTTCATTTCTTACTTCAATTGATAAAAGCATCGAAGTAGAAGATATATTGGTTGTGGATTTCGCTTTTTCTTTCTGTATCAAAATTATCATTTTCCCTTACCTTCTTCTACATCAGTAGGTTTGATTCCATGTATATCATCCCAGACAGAAGTCATCTGTTCACAGGCAATGACATGCATACAACGTGGATAATTATCATTGAGTTTTCTTGTAAATTCTAAGTAATAGAATGTTTCAAAAAGTAATGTATTTCCTTACTAAGAAAATGCAGATGCAGGAATACAAAGCTGATCGGAAAAAATATGGTACTTTATATTCTATTGAGAGCATCAACAAGTTCACCAGCCAAGTTACTTGTTATGATAATAAGCTATGTAAACTCTTCTGAAATCTATGGACCAATTATGGCTGTTATTTAACTTTTTCAATGATGAAGCTGAATGAAACAAAGTTTGTAAGGAAATCTCCAGTTAACAGGCAGAGAAAACATGATGAAACACAAGCCATCTATGTCTTGAAGGACTTCTTTATTTATTGACTCAATAAATCTCGTCCTATCACCATCACAGCTACATGAGTACAACCAGATTGTCCCATCTTTCAGATGAGGCACCTTCCTTTACACAAACTGAAAGGCTTTTCTCTAAAGAACAAATTAGACATAAAATGATTTTACTTCATGCTTCAGACTTGTTGTAAATTTGATATTAAAATTTTGCAACTTCTTAATTCAACTAGCCTGCGTGCAGACTTTGGTTACTGGGGAGGAGAGGGAAGAAAGGAACTACAAAGTCTGCGCAACGCCGTGCATTTCCTTGTTTTTGATCACATGACCGTCATGACCTATTTGCCACAAGGTTGCGCAATTTTGAGTCAGCTTCGCCCAAGAAACTTTGAAACAAATTGTGGCTTGCATTGCACGATCAGTATCAAATCAAGAGCGACGGAAATTTCGTAGATGGTGTTGGTTGTTCCTTTGAAACTGTGAAGACATTGCTATGTAAATATGTTTATCGCCGTTGCGTAGATTTGTTGAAGGAGCGAAGAAAGTTACTCGATTCAACGTAAAACGTAAACAGTGTACTCGATCCTTGTGTAGGCCTAAGCAAACAGACCAACAAACCCATGAGTTGTCGGAAAGAGAGTTGCGTGAATAAAAAAGTAAACCTTGCTGCTGAAAGAAATTCCAGCAGAATAAATCTTTTCAAGACCTGTTTCTTACTCCACACGACTCACACGACACCCAGAGACAAGAGACTTTCCAAAACCGGTCGAAGCACTGAAAGTGCGTAATTTCCTTGAAAAATTCCTACATCACAACTTTCTGCTCATCAAGGATCCCATGGATGTTGAAAATGCGTTGGACGTGATTTAGGCCACTCTGAAAATTTGATCCATGCCAATCGTTCACATATTTACACGAAAATCTTGTGTACTTCCCATCATAGCAGAGCGGCAAGTCTTCCCTTCCCATCACGATCCGCTAATTTGTTCAACGACTGAGTACTTCGATTACAATGAACCTTTTATCGCTTTGTAAACAAGACAATATCAATCGTCTTCCGCTAAAAATTCAACAGATTTTTATGATCTTCCCTGGCATGATGATTGTAGTAGAGTTACATACATGGCAACATCATTCATATATCAATGATGATTACCTTCAAAGTTTTCTTTACTGGATCAAAATCTTGTATCAAAAACCTGGAATATGCTTCATCAACAGCCACAATTGCTCTTGATCTTAGGATGCTGAATACATACAGTTGTTCAGGGCTCATAGATATCTGAAAGATGACAGGAATTCATATTGTAAAACATGTTAACTAGATTTTGTATACAAAACAATTGCAACTAACTGATGCTTTTTCAATTTACCATGAGCAAAAATTTCTATTGTATGTTTTTGTTGATAGCATAAAATAATAACAAAAACTATCTTATTACACTCATTTTTTTATAAGAACAATATGTTTGTAAGAATATTCAGGCTCAGAATCATTCAATTTTTTAAGAGTATTATAAGAATATTGCTCAGCCTCAGCTTGTATATTTGTGCTTCATTCTTCGGCAGAATTTTCCTGTTTTGCAATGTTCATAACAGAGAATAGCATTCATGACTGACATCCTTTCTTTGTAATGACATGAAATTTCTTTTAACTATGTTGTCCGTCTGAAACCATATTAAATTTGAACAAAAAATAAGAATACTTTAAGAATATATTCAGACTCAAAATGAGACTTTCTTAACAAATCGAGGATGGAAAAAATGTATAGTATTACATTCTTATGAAAAAGAGTGTATGAACAAAATGGTATTCCACTGATTATTCAATGTTGCAAACAATTCTATTCTTGGGAGTATGGAAATGTTTTATATCTGTACTCTGTGAAATTGACACATAACTCATGAATTAAAAATTGAAGCAGCCATCCTTTGAAGGTATCCCAGGATTCATTGCTTTTGTAGATTTTACTTGAGAAAGGTACAGACAATGGGAACAAATAGACAAAAACTATGAAACCTGCTGATCACAGCATTCTGACTCAGATACTTCATCATCTTCTTGTGTACTGAAGTCATCGTGTTCTTCAAATCCAAAGTCCACATTTTCTTTAAATGAAGACAATTTTCATTTGTTAATAACTGATATAGATTTAGAACCTAATTTTTTAAGTCAAATGGATGTTAGTAGCTACTCCCGCAGTTGCACTTGTCAGGATTCGAACCTGAATCTTTTCTCAATGCTTGAGAAATATGCTTACCAATTGCACCACAAGCGCGGCATAGTAACTGCTTTAAGAGTTGCTGTGGTCAAAAGTAGGTCTAGATATTTAGAATTCTCAAATTTTTAAACCTTTGAAAGCGCTGTTCGATCATTTTGAAGATGTAGGACACCAGAGTGTGTTGTTGTACATGCTTGTGGAATTTCTTTTCTTTCAAACAATTGGCCCAAATGCAAAACTGAGAAATATGCCTAATTTTCACATTAACATGCTTCCTTGAAAGTCTAGAAATTTTAAAGCCAGTTGTATAAGTTAAGAACTTCGCAACTTTTTTCACTTGTTGCAAAGTCTATTTAAAAGGACCAAGTGTATTGCCGATGAACCTACATCATATCAAAAGTTAGTACAATTTCAGTCATTTATTTGATCCATCTTTTATCATGTTGTCCAAATTGTTATGTCTAGTTTTGTAATTGTAATCTTATATTCTTCTGGTTATCATAATTGTATGTAATGTATGACCGTAATAATTGACATTAAAATTAAATTATTTCATTCTCATCTTTCTTTTTACCATTTTTAGCTTGTTGGTAACTTTATTAGGTAACTTTAAAGTTTACTAGTTTCCTAACAAAAGTGAGTTTAACAAAAACAAGGCTTTTTGAGTTTTTTTTTTTACCTTCTATTGTGCTATCGCTGTTCATTAACAAGTTATCTTGATTCGGAACATCGTCTGATAGCATTTCAATGTCCTGCTGTTCACAAAGTGCACTGCTGCTACTGAACTCGATTTTCTTCTTTTTAACGTAGGCCCTCGGGCGACGTCTGCAACTTTTGATTCTTACCGGGCTTTTACTGTAAAAATATTTTATCTGTGCACGTGCACGTGGAGTAAAGACGTGTTTTTCGACGCTCTGAAAAAATGTAGCTGAGTCGTCGAAATGTGTGTGCTTCGTTGGTTGATTTAGTATGACTTTGGTTATGATGTGATTATGAATTGGTTATAGTTTCATGTACTATATGAGTTTTGAACAGTAATAGATTTTTATGGTTGTGATTCATGAGCAGAATTCCCAACGCGTACGTACGGCCTAACACGAGATCGCTTTGTGCAACAATGGCAACTGTTGTTGAAATCAAAAATATTATTGACGATGCATTAAATCCTATAAAGTCAGATATTGGAAAGCTTCTGAAGCTTGAAGAAAGATTTAACGCTCAAGACCAAGCTATTAGAAGTTTGGAGGCACGAATTGAACACTTAGAAAGTCTGGAAAGTCGTATTGATGAATTTGAAAGCCTCCAAAACCGCGTTGCCGCTCTCGAGAGTGAATTGGCAGTAGTCGAGAAACTTGACAGGAGAATAGAAGAAGTCGAGCAGTATGGACGGCGCGTGTGTCTCCGCTTTGACAACATTCAGGTTTCTGCTAACCGTGATAAAGAGGACTGTGTCAAAATCATTATCAACATCCTTAACGAGACTAAGTGTGGGGTTGGAAAGGCATCCATTGATCGCGCTCACCGAATTGGCCCTACAAAGACAAAGGATGGCATCACCACACAGCAAATTATTGTGAGGTTCAAGTCCTTCACTGAACGTACTAAAGTATACAGGTGCCGTAAAGAGATTACAAGTGATGTCAAAATTAGGCTTGACCTTACAAAAAGCAGGCTGAGTACCTTGATTGCTGCGAATGATTTGCAAAGGTTTCCGATGATATTGAATTTGCATTCGCCGATATTAATTGCAGATTGGCAGCTAAACTTTCAAACGAAAAGATAGTGTTTTTTGATTCAATGTGTACGCTGAAAGATAAAATAGCAAAAATGCAGAATGTACCTGATGAAAACATCTGAATTCCTGTATTGCTTTCCTTTGGAGACATTTATGGAACAGAAAACCTGTGCTTGGCAGTACTAACTGAACCTTGTTGTCACTTTTGTGGTTTGTTTGTTAGGGAACCCCCTTTCGTATCTATGTGCCATTTTCAGAGTTTTTTTTAGCAAATCTTGGTTCACAGCAGAGTAAGGGGCGTTTTGAAATGCATTCGATATGCAATAAAAATAAGTCCTAAATTGTTTTGCCTTAATTCTAGTTTTTTTTTTTTTTTTTTTTTTTTTTTGCTCTCTCGAATACAATTGCGTTATCCCAGTTCCATTGCCTGTTTGCCGGCCTTACGTAAATTCGGGCCGGATCAGTGGCGCGGATAGCGGGGGTTCCGCTGAGCCGCGGGACTTCTCTGAGTTCCGCGGTTCCGTGGAGTTTCCGGGTTCCGCGTTATTGACCTGGCCGTAATTTCGGGAAAATAGAAACAACGTAAAACTTAGTAGAACGGAGGCTTAATCCCGAGTTATCAGTTTCAACTCTATTGCAAATTTCAATTTCAGCTCTTTGCTCTGGTGTGAATCCAAGCTTTAATTATTTCATTCTTTTTCGAAACGCAGGGTTGATACATCATCCCTTTTTATGCCAACAGGCCATTTTAGAAACAGAAACCCCAAGGCACCAAGGCTGTATTTAGGTCTCTTTTCCTTTAAATTCTCCTGCGCAGAAAAACACGCGCGGAGAAAATGTGCGGAGAAAAGGCGTATTTATTTATCCGCGTAGAAACTCTGAAATCGCGCTGAATTTTTAACTTGGTAAACAACTCATGTGTTTAAAAAAAACCTCTATTTTTCTGTACACTTGGGCATTAGATAGAATGCTTTCTCTCTCACCTCTGAATGAGTATTGTTATTGCGAGCCTTGTTTAAATATTATTTTGAAGATCCTTGCTACGCTTTTTCGAGGTCCCTTGCGAACTATTACCAGGTTGAAAAAGTACGGGATTCTCTCTCAGGAATTACAACTATTATCTTCTCAATAAATCAATTATCACAACTTGACTCCCCAAACCCTCAAGACACATGCATCCTAACTCACATGCACTCACCGTTGTTTTCTGATAGATTTTGTGTTATATTTGTGTTTCTTTGTTTTGTGTATCGTGCAGTAACTTGTTTATGTTTTTCCCTGGGACTTACTTTTGACCGTTGCAACATGACTTATTGCCTGTTAGGGCCAGCGAGAGGATTTCCTTTTGATGATGCCGGTTGAAATCAACCAATGGCGAGCAACAATAGGGTGTTTTTATCCATCAATGCAGCTATCACTCCCAGTAAGCAAAACTATTAGGCATGTTTCAATGTTTACTCAAGTCCTTAAGTTGTACTGGTTTTGCTGCTGTTTCATTGCAATTTCAATCCTTGTTTTGCCATTTGCATTAACAGCACAGTTTCTTGCAGTGCACACTGTGGTAACTCAGTTACGTTTCTTGCCTTTGTTTGCCCGTCTGCATCAACTTGCGAAGAGAATAATTTACACGACTGTGGAACTCCTGAAACGAATCCCACTTGTTCTCATTGGTCTCGTTCGTTTTAAGAATTCTGCTGTCAGGCGGTTTCTTTTTCTGTATTCCTATTTTTACATCGGGTGTTTAACATGCTACACACTTCATGCGCAATGGTTGGTTTTTAGGACAACTTTGCTCAGTGGTGATATTGAAACTAATCCTGGTCCTGAAACGCTCGATTTTTGCACATGGAATCTAAATAGTATCACTGCACATGATTTTTTAAGAGTTTCTCTGATGGAAGCATATAATTCGGTATATAATTATGACTTAATTGGGATTGTAGAAACTCACCTCGACAGCACCATTGACGAGGAAAGACTGGCACTAGATGGCTACTCGTTCCATAAAGATAACCATCCCCAAAATGTCAAAAGAGGTGGTGTTGGACTATACGTTAAGGATTCCCTTCCTTCCAAAAATCGTCCAGATTTGGTGACTCTCCCTGAGTGCGTTGTATGCGAGGTCCAATTAAAAAGGAAAAAATACTTTTTTGTGGTAGTTTATAGGAGTCCCAGTCAGAACCAGGGTGAGTTTGATAATTTTACACTCAACTTTGAGCTGTTGTTATCCAAAATCCACGCAGAAAATCCTTTCTGCGTTGTTATCACTGGTGATTTTAACTGTCGGTCAACACAATGGTGGGCGAAAGACATTGAGAACAGTGAGGGAAAAGAATTTGAGCCATTGACGTCTGACCTTGGGCTTCATCAATTAATTTCAGAACCAACTCATTTGATGGGTGGTTCTAAGTCCTGTATTGATTTGATTTTCACTGATCAGCCTAACCTTGTCGTGGAATCCGGAGTTCATCCGTCATTGCATGAGCAATGTCATCATCAAATTGTTTATGGAAAAGTATCTGTTTCGAGTATACCAGTACCTCCGTACACTCGTAGGATTTGGCATTATGACAAGGCAGATTTTGTAGCAATTAGGAAAAGTATTGCAATGTTTCGCTGGCGCGAGCATCTTGAAAACTTGACATGCCCTAATGAACAGGTTAAATTACTTAATGAAGTCCTCTTGAACATTTATACTAATTTCATACCTAATGAGGTTAAGACGATTAGGCCCCGCCAAGCACCCTGGATAACACAGACTATTAAAAACTTTTTGAGGAAAAAGAATCATGCCTATAAAAATTTTGTGAGGAATGGTCGACCAGAAAACAAATTTGAAGGAATTCAAAGGATGGTAACTGAAGGTTCAAAATTGATAGAGGATGCAAAACGGAATTACTTTCTGAAGGCTGGGAACACTTTAGCCAATCCTGGGACTGCCAGAAAAACATATTGGTCCTTAATTAACACCGTTCTGAACAAGGCCAAAATTCCTATAATACCGCCCCTCTTGGAGAATGAATTATTCATAACAGATTTCACTGAAAAGGCACAGTTATTCAATGAATATTTTATACTTCAGTGTACTACAATTGATACAGGCAGTCAGATCCCACAACATGTTCCAGTAACAACTACATTGATTGATGAATTTACCATTTCTGAAGAAAAGATACTAAATATAATCAGATCACTTAACATTAATAAAGCACATGGCTGGGATGAAATATCTGTGAGGATGATAAAACTAAGTGACGCTGCATTGATTGTACCGTTGAAAATAATCTTTTCAAACTGCTTGAGGCATGGATCTTTTCCCGAAATATGGAAACATGCAAATGTAGTGCCAGTTCATAAGAAAAATGAGAAAAATCTCAAAGGGAATTATCGTCCAATTTCTCTCCTTCCAATTTTTGGGAAAATTCTTGAAAAACTAGTATACGATTCATTATACACTCACCTTGTTTCCTGTGAGTTATTGAATCCAAATCAATCAGGTTTTCGTCCCGGTGATTCCACTATCAACCAATTAATCTCTATAACGCATACAATTTTTAAGGCCTTCGATTGTAATCCCCCCCTCGATGTTCGCTCAGTTTATCTTGATCTTTCTAAGGCATTTGACAGGGTATGGCATGATGGTCTAATTTACAAACTTAAGCGGTGTGGTGTCTCAGGGCAACTTCTTTCCCTTGTTGAAAGCTTTCTGAAGAATAGGAAACAACGAACTGTGCTGAATGGTCAGTGTTCTGGTTGGGGAGATATATCAGCTGGAGTGCCACAGGGTTCCATTTTAGGTCCCTTATTCTTCCTTGTTTACATAAATGATCTAACTGTAGACTTGAAGTGTAATGTTAAGCTTTTTGCTGATGATACATCGCTTTTTACGATCGTGCAAGATCCAAATACAGCTGCCAGTGATATGAATCACGACTTGGAGTTGATAAAAAAGTGGGCTCATGACTGGAGGATGTCATTCAATCCTGATGCGCGAAAGCAAGCTGTTGAAGTAATATTTTCAAGGAAAAACAAGGCAGTTGATCATCCAGTAATCGTCTTTAATAACACACCTGTGAAGGTAGTAGATGAACATAAGCACCTGGGAATGTTCCTTGACTCAAAACTCTCGTTCTCCACTCATATCAAAGAAGTTATCTCTAAAACAAGGAAGGGCATTGGCATGCTGAAGTATCTCTCCAAATATCTGCCCAGGCATACCTTAAACGAATTATACAAGCTGTATGTTCGACCACATTTAGATTATGGGGATGTCATTTACCACAGTCCTGCAAAAGTATGCGAATTTAGTCATAGCGTCATTTTGCCGAACCAAATGGAAAAGTTAGAATCCGTTCAATATTCTGCTGCTCTAGCAGTATCCGGCGCATGGAGGGGGACATCACGAGAGAAGGTATACGCTGAGCTTGGTTGGGAATCGCTAAGTCTACGAAGGTGGAGTAGACGACTTACTCTGTTTTACAAATTCATAAATAATCTGACTCCTGGGTATACTAAAGATCCAATCCCACCACTTCGGCAGTCGCAATATTCTTTTCGCAACCAGGATGTGGTCGGACGAATAGTGACAAGGACAGAAAAATTTCAATCTAGTTTTTATCCAAATTGCTTAACTGAATGGAACAATCTGGATCCCGAGATTAGACTTGCACCCTCAGTTGCTGTTTTTAAGAAAAAGCTACTCGCGATAATCCGCCCCCCTGCAAAACCCGTTTTTGGTATTCACGACCCAATCGGCCTATCCCATCTTACTCAACTTAGGGTTGGTCTCAGTAAACTGAACTTGCATAAATTCCAACACAATTTCAGGGATACCTTAGATCCAATGTGCCCTTCGAATGATGGCATTGAGGATACTGAACACTTCTTGTTGCTCTGCCCCTCGTTTGATTTGCAACGAAGAGATCTTCTCGCTGGAGTTTCGGCAATATTACGACCATTCGGACATAACAACCTTTCAAATAAGGTCCTGACGCAATATTTACTGTATGGCAATAAAGACCTATCTATTGATCTTAACAGAAAGATTCTCGAGTTGACCTTAGCTTTCATCCACAACACCGGTCGGTTTGATTGAGGTCATTTTAATCTTTGTTATACGCCAAGTAACCATCAAGTCCCTTTACCTTTTTTTTCGTCTTCTGTTTCTTCTTTCATTTAGAATAGTTACGTTGCATTATTTTATTTAATGGAAATGAACGATTGCGGAAAAGACAGTGGTATAATATTCCAACAAAAACCCTGGCTTTCTGCATTTAATTCATCGATCAAATTGACATAATTCGGTAGGAAGCAGGGAAATTGTTCTGAAACTCCTTTCCCACAGTCTTTATGCCGCAAACGTTCATTGTAATTGATTTAGGTTGTAGTTAGCGTATAGTAATTAGTTTACAAGTATTCTTTGTTTTCTTTTTGTGCGTTGTCCTAGTAGTGTTCATTGTTTTTTGTTATATGTAAGAACATGGGGTAGCCATGCCATTTTGCTCCTCACGTTATTGTCCCTGTAGTGTTGTGCAGTTGTATAGTATTAATATGTAGAGTAGGTAAACATGTATTGTAAGAATTTTATATGGATAAAAAAAAAAAAAAAAAAAAAAAAAAGCATTGCAATTAGGAACTGAAAGTAATAAAAATTAAGAAACTGTCCAATGGGTGATTGGGGGGGGGGGGGTGACTTCAGGAAACAAAATAACACAATAACTAATGATGTTCAAATTTGATCAAGGTTATCGTTCATTTATGCACTGTGCCTTAAGAATTTGGTTGTGCCAAAAGGCTAAAGCTCTGGTTTCCAGGAAGAGGCAAATTTTAGCTTTCAAGATTAACATATCTGCTCTCAAAGCACCAATACCAACAAACATAGGTACTTTCGCTTGTTGGTATTGGCCCTTCCAATTTGCTGTTACATCCAGACCAGAGCTTTGATGTTTTGGCCTTGGTAAATCCTCAAAGCAAGCAAACAAATCAGCAATATCCTTGATAAAATGTGATAAAATCTTAGATTAGATCAAGGGAGCATAGGTTCCAAATCTTTAAAAGGGCTGGTGTAAAATTCAGTTAATTATTTCTTTGAACTTAATGACTTCAAAGAAACTTTAGCTAATTCTCTATAATTCTACCGTTGGACTTTTCTGAAATCTTCAATATTTTCAGAATTAGAGTGTTTTTCTAATTTTTCAAGAATTCAAGAAAAATTTTCAAAAAAACTTAAAACTATTGTAATTTCTAAGCTGTTTGATGCAACATGAAATAATTTCGATGAAAACCATAGTTTATGGATGTCTACAATATGGTATCAAGCAAAAGTCTGTCACTTTTCTGGTTTATGATTTAGAAATTTGATGATGTCACACCCTCAAATGAGTTTAAATGTAACATACGCTGAAAAGCATAGGAATCATTCGTCGTACATAGCCGATTGCTCGTGGCCCATGGTCGAAACCGCCAAAGCCTCATTTTGACCGGACTAAAAAGCGAGGGAGACAAAAGAAACATGTGAAGATTTTCCTGAATTTTACCTATCTTCATAAAACGCAACCAGGACAAAAAATTGCTTGAGATTTCCCGAATTTTTCTAAAGCAATCTACTCTCCAGATGTTTGGGAGTACAAGTTTGGATGCCGGTTAAAATATCTTCAGGATTGGCGGAGTTATTGCCTTTCCAATAGACAAAATCGGCGAAGGCTTGTCGAGACCTGTTTACGCCACTTCAAGCCAGGTGATAAAGCCTCTTGATAAAACCTCTTTTGAATTTTATAAGTTATTTCGCAACGAGCAAACTTTTGCCATGAATGTAAACAGTAGTACAATACAGAAACTTCCCCAGAGTATTGCCACATGACTTGAAAAAGCCTTTGTAGACTTTTTCAATTCGCATAGAAACCGTAGGGGCATTGAATCTTCAATAAAAGAAAATTTAGCGAAAGACATCGAAATCCATCCTTTTTGCGTTTGTTGTGGAATCCAGAAGGTAAAATTTACATACAGCAGTGACTGCCTTATCTTACTTTGGAGCGAAACTTCTGTGTTGGCCGCCATTTAATCATTGCAAACAAACGCTGGAAGGAAAGTAATGGGTATTCCCCGAGGGTCTGGTCCGTTAGGGTCCGGTCCTACTGGTCCTGGGTCTGGTTATTCCGTTATGCCCAATTTGGGCTAGTACTGAAAGTCGCTGAAAGTATCTTAAAATTATCAGATCTTGTGAACGGTGAGTTTATATAACAATCTTCATATGTACTATCTGTGCTCTCGTGAAAATATCATAACAAAACTGTTTGAAATATTTCTAATGTTTAGACTTAGGTCAGGTACATTCCAAGAAATATGATAAGAAAAATAAATTTAAGTCATGCGAAGAATTTCCTCTATTGACATGAATAGTTTAAGATATGTTCTTGCAGTACTTGAGTTTCTTAATTTTTGGCGATTCGTGTTTCTGGTCAAGTATTAGTAGAAATGATTTTGAAGTGTTACCTCTTTTGCCAACATTAACCCGATGGTTCGGCGAAACGAAGGCAATGCCCTCTGGCCACCGAAGAGGCTTATGCCTTTCATTTCGCCAGAATTTGTTCGATACTCTGCCCAACCTGGTCACTATCGAAATCACTTTTCTCTGCCAATGGCGGGTTACCTTCGCCCCTCCTGGAAAGAATGAAAAGGGAGTATAAGGTTCAAATCTTTCAAATTTGAAAAAGGTGGTAGTAAAATTCTGTGATAGCTCTCTAAGAATTTTAATTGGATGGCTTGAAAGGAACTCGGAGTACTTTGCTGTAAATCTGCAGTGGATATCTTTTGATATATTGATTTTTTCAAAATGGCGCTATCTTAATTATTTTTGAAAGGATTAATGGAAAATATTGATGAATCATCATCCTAGATCCTAAATATATAAAGGGGGAAATGATACAGTCTTCAAGAAAACCTGATTTATGAAGGTCTACAATATGGTGTCAAGCAGATATCTGCAGCTCTCCGGGTTTACGATTTAGAAATTTCATGACAACCCATCCTCAAATATAATAGATGCTCCCTTTTTTAAATTAATCAAATATCAACAACTGTCCACGACAGATTTACAGCAAAGTACCCTGAGTGAAAGAGGGTTCAAGTTGCTGTACACTGTAATGCCATGAGCGATAGTAAACCAAGTGTGTGCCACCTTAACGTTATTTTGGTAGCGAGCCACCTTAATCAATTGTTTTTTTAGTGTTTTTGCCTGTTTTTACTTGGTAGTGAGCCACCTTGTCGCGGTTTCGCCATTTTGAAATTTTTCGTAGTGAGCCACCTTAAGTGCAGATCCACCTTAACCGTAAAGCCCTGAGAGGGAAAACTTATGGGCAGGTTATCACTGGCTTTCGCTTTGTTCAGCCGTGGTCACATCCATCCAACATTGGGCATACCTTATACGGAATTCCGCCCGGGCGATTCTGCTCTGCTCTGATTGGTCAATGAAAGTCAAGTTTTCAAAATTGGAGGTCGCTCCAAAACTCTTGGTCAGAATGAACAGCAACAACGAGAATATTTCATTGGCAGAACGAGCAAAAAAGAAATGGCGTGGAGTGTCAGCTTCGTTTGGCCAAGCTACCGCATTTTCCTGTGTTGGACATATTGGATCGAACAAATCAAAGATCATGCTGTTCACAAGAAATTTCTCCATGCTTCAAAGCTGTCATTCCAGGATCGTCCTCCCCGCACAAGGTAACCCTTCATTTTCGTTTTTTTTTATCAGAAATTTGCGGCTTGGGCCTGTTTATATTGAGGAGAAGCATACCACCTTCCAGCCTGTGAGCTGAGAAATGAGATCCCACCCTTCTATATGATCCCTTGTAACAAATAGGTAGGCCTAGTGCAGGTCACAATATCAATTGAACAATCATCATTTTAAAGTACCTCTTCACCAAAATATTTAAAACCTTAGCTTTGTATTTTAGAATGTGCTGATAGCGAATCTACAAATAAATTTTTCATTAGGTAGTTGGGTGCTGAGCTATGGGGGTTTTTCTAACCCCCACTCATGATTCAGTACCGCGTTTTTCGGAAAGCTTGGAACAAGCGAGCCCTGCCTCATAGTAGGAAACAAAATTTCTCGTTCAATTCAATCAACCTTCTATCGTTACACGCAGCACATACGTTCATTACTCTGGTCTATCGTTTACTCAGTTTCTAGCATTTTAAGATGTCTTCCTTGGAGAGTATTATTTCAAATGATAGTGATCACCGTTCTTACGACTCTGAAGAACACTACTGGCTGTTGAAGTCGAAGAAGAGAGTGAAACTTTGGGTGCTTGCGCTGCAGCGAGAAACATGGCGGATGTTGATGAAGACGACTTTGATAACGACAAAGGACCTCATCAATTCGACCCAGTGGCAGACGAAGCTTACACCGCTGCATATCGTAGGGAAGTTCATGAGGCTAGGGAAGAGGACGTTAGATTAATGCGTCGTTCCGAGGGTGTCGAGCCACTGGAATCTTGGTATGTATTATTGGTTAAAATTCGATTGAACGAGGTAAGGTCAGACTTCGCTTTTTAGGCCCATGTTAAAATCATTCAAACGACACGTCATGGGCCTAAGTGAAGTCTGACCACTAAAGACAATTCTAATACGCAATTCATACGGTTTCATGATGGAGAAGGTCATTATTATTTTAGCTTTAGAGCATGCTGCTCATGGTATACATTTTATATTTTGACTTCACACATTTAATATGGTATTTCAAGCAACCATGTGCTGGATCATGGTTCAACTAAATTGTGAAATCAAAATTTCCTTTTTTGGATTTTTTTGCTGCTCTGCCTTTTGTTTTAGTGGCAGTTATCATGAATTTACCCAGAACCTCACCTCGCTTGTTATAGAAAAGCATCCTGGCTAAAATCCCTAATCATAACTAGCATTTATAATTCCTCATTCCAACCCAGGTGCAAATGCGGTAATTGTTCAACGGAAGGATTGGAAAACTTCCATGAATACCAATGCTGCACAGAGGTAGGTGGATGCATGCATGAAATTCATAGCTTTGAAGTAGTGGAGGAAGTTGGAAATATTCAATGCGTAACTGAACATCCTGAATTTGAGCCGGTGTGCCTGAACAAGTGGTGTCTGAGGCTGTCTGCGGCAAAATATAAAACGAGAAGAGGAACAAGGTACCGTCACTCGCCGCTAGGGACAGCACCCCTCCCAAGCAAAAAATATTAGAAAGAGGCCAAGGTGAAATTCAATATGAGGCTAGTGGTCATCGCAATAGTGATCGCGATCTTGATTGCCACTCATGATTCAAAGAGTGATTGCCATGTCCATCAGAAACAATGGCAGACACCTTGGGCAGACACTTAGCAGTGGAGCTGGGGAAACAAGATGACAAATTACTTACCTTAGCAATTGGATATTATGTTTTCTGCGTCTACTGTTATTCCCACTTTTGGTATCAAGGTTAACGGTTTTTTTTATATTGTTCATTCCAAATGTGACTATAAAGTTATGATGGATTTTTCTAGAAAACAAAAGGATTTTGCCAAAGGTGTACGAGATTTTGCGCAAGTAAAATGCACCTCAGTTTAGGCCCATTGAACTTGCAGATTAATTTTCAAAGCTTTGTCTCCAGAATACAATCCTGTTTGTTGCGTAAAATTCTAGATGCAATATCACAAAGACGCCTATATTGTCTCACTACTTTTGTGCTGTGCACAACACATTTTGGGGTTTCCCTGCACACATTCAATACAACAAAATTAACTCTAGGAAAAACCAGCAAAGTCTGCCTGGAAGAAATTCTGACAGATGTGACGTCAATAAGAATCCTACATGACGTGCAGAAGTTGTCATTGAAAGTATATGAATACAAAACAAACAATGCAGCCAAATTGATGTAACACATTCTTTTGTCTCATAAACAATAAACAATGCCATTTATTATGAAGCGATTTGAGCGAAGACCAAAATGGAATGCAAAGAAAATGAGAAAATGCCAGGGAAAACGCAGAGACCACAGGGGCACAGGGAAGCGCAGAAAAGTTGTTTAAGTCAAAACGGAACATAAGGCAAAACAAGTTCTGCAAAATACGAGATAATTGTTGTTTACGTTGTTTGTTGCTGCATTCTCAATAAAAAATACGCTGTTTTTGAAAAAGAGATAAATCAACAGCGAAATGAACCTGTGATAAAAGTCCTAAAAATTAATTTCACAGTTTACCAGAAATAAGGAAATTCAAATACTTTCGATTACATTTATTCAGAAATGTTTCAAAATGAACCATCCAACTGCGAAGTGTCTGCCATTATCTCTGATGGACACAGCAATCACTCTTTGAATCAAGGGTTGCAATCAAGATCGCGATCACTATTGTGATCAACATTAGCCTCATAATGAAGTTCACATTGGCCTCTTTGTAATATTTTTTGCTTGGGAGGGGTGCTGTCCCTAGCGGCGAGTGGTACCGTCAAGCAGGATTTGAAAACCGGTAAGGAAATGAATGAAAAGTTTTATTACAACTTTTCTTTCACAAATAGTCACCAAAGGTTAAATATCTATAGACAGTCATTACACTCATTTTTTATGTAAGAAACTAAGGCCCATGTCTGGTAGATAGTTTCTTAAACTCTACACTTCCAGGATTAAAAGTGTAAGAAAACTGTTAAGAAATTTTTGCTTGCGAAATGGCCCAAAAATTTTTAGAAACTGCCTTCCAGCACCGTACCTTAGTTTCTTATAAAAAATGAGTGTATTCTACTCTGTATGTTTTAAGAATATTTTATCTTGAATGCAGTAAAGCCTGCAAA
The DNA here is from genome assembly GCA_039566865.1 of Aurelia coerulea. NCBI lineage: Eukaryota > Metazoa > Cnidaria > Scyphozoa > Semaeostomeae > Ulmaridae > Aurelia > Aurelia coerulea. The sequence goes on along the minus strand of CM076951.1, from coordinate 10,558,895 downwards.
ATAAAACCATTTTTCAAGAAACCTCAGGTGCTGTTTTGAAAAAAGTGGTTTCTATATTGCGGGTTCTTGTAGGGTTTCAAGTTGTAGGGTATATGTCATCACTGTATTATCTGCCCCTCACGCAGGACTAGGTATCAATCACTTCCAGGAATTTGACCTCAGCACAGGGTGCTTTTTCAGATTCTTAAATGGCACCTCCCTTATATTTGTACACAAAGTACCCATAGGCTGTGCATGTTTTATCATGCAGTGTTGACTCCCTTTAATTGAGCTGGAAGCACAACCAGACACAATTTTTCCCCAAAGGAATGCCAAATGTGAGCAATATGTTTTCTAGTTTAAGATTTGGCTGTTTTGTCAGTACTGATACATAAGAATTGTAGCTACTTTTTACATTGGAAGGACGAGTGAGGATCATTTAAGATCTTAGGAATGATGCATTTAAAATCTAACTTGTAACTCAACAGAACAATGAAAAATAGCTTGTTTCAGTTTCAAATTGCCTATAAGCGTGGTATATGTTCAATTTAAAATGGTGCAGGTACCTTGATTAACGTTTAACAACTAGTTTCATTACTCACGATTAATATCCCATCTAACATACAGTACAGTAAATAGTTTTAATCTATCATTGCAGATACCAATGAAGCATATCTTACAGAGACTTCTCTCGCCTGATCCATAGCTATTTAGGGAGAAATAAACGTATACCACTGCTTGCATGTGCATGCAATGCGATACCGAGGGAATTTTCAGATGTGGTAGTAGGAGATGCAAGGGGATATGTTCCAAAAGTGGATTCTGATTGACTCATACCCTCCGAGGACAATGTCACATTTTCCGGCTTTGTATCTCCCGCGCCAAAAGGTTTCTTTACCTCTGTATCCCGCGAATGATTTGACAAAGTTGGAAAATTCTGACTTGGTCCTAAACAATCGAAGTTTTGAGTAACTTACTATCAAAATATCGCAAAATGAAGTATTATTGGAAAGAAGCTAAAGGCTGAAAGATTGCGAATCCTTTGATGCAACGTAAAAATATTGGATGATGCTCAAGTTATCATCATTTTATTATTGAGGTAGTGCACGAAAGGTAAGAATGTGCGACTGATTTTGACGTTTAAAGTACAACTGATGTATAAAAACACTCTCCAATTGATTATGTACGCAAAATTAAAATATATATGGTCTGGGGTTTAGGAAAGCTTGTTGTTAAATTTAAAATTTTGAATAAAAATAATCACAAAATTCGAGGATATGGAGGGATTTGAACCACTTCCCACCATGATTGAGATACATCAAACGTTTCACGGTTTAGCAGATTATTCCAAGTTGCCTTGCCTGATTCAGCAACTATCTTCGATATTGTTAGAACTTAATTTTGTTTTCCTAAACCCGATACCATCTTTGACACTCATATTAATGCTAATAAACTGTGAATAAACATAGATATGAAGTTATGTGCTGTGAAAGTAGTGAAAGCAGTGTTTATTTACAACGCACAGAAGTGTGTATTTTTCGCCAACCATGTCACTGCAACCAACACAGGCATATTGCGAATAGCCTTCTTTGCCATTTTTCGTGCAGTTTTTGCATCTGCCACGTTTGTTTACCTTCTTTGGAAGATGAACGCTTCTCTGAAGGTCAGGATTTACAGTCCTCTTTCGATTTCTTGCACTTCTCCCGTCGCCAATCAGTTGCATTGCGAGGGCTTTGCAGAACTCCAAAATTGTGATGGGCTTGTTCTGGCCTGTCTTGGTTTGTCTTTAGTGGTTGACAGAATCCCGCATCAAAACTACAGCATTTGAGATGCTCAAATCAAGGCAAAACCATAACAGGTATGTCCACCACCGTTTGCATTTTCTCGCGGTAGGGTATGCCGTTCGCATTTGATCACCACGATTGACAGCAGCCATCAACCCGTTGTAATCAACAAAGGGCACTGGACAAGGAATTTCCTTCATCTCTCAATCGTGTTGCTTCCTCCTAACCCCTGTCAGAGCTTCATTTGGGTTGGAGTTGGTCGACAGCAGTCTTACTGGCTTTCTTCCTTTTTTCTCCTGCCACATTGTGGCCATCACTCCACTTTTTTGCCAAATTCGGCTCTCCCCTGGCTGCAACTTTTGGGTGTCTTTCTTTCCATGTGTTATCCTCATCTGTTCTGGTAGTCCCATTGATTTGCTTTTGACTGTCCCACAGGCATAAATATCATCTTGCAGCAAATCTGACACCAAGCCAACACTATGAAAATAATTGTCGAAGTAAACATGATGATTTTCCCCTGAATATTCCTCGTCAGTCTCTGCACCACATTGCTTCCCAAGTTAACTTCTCTCTGACCTCCCGGAGGCTTCCCAACATAAACCTCAAACTCACAAACATATCCATTTGTGCTGTCTGCTCTTTCCCATACTTTGATACCATGCTTGGTTGGTTTGGCATGCATATACTGCCTGAAGCCAAGTGTTCCTCGGAACTTTACCATCGCTTCATCAACGGCATTATCCTTGTGGGGTTTATAATTTTTGAGGCATTTCTCGTTAACTATGTCCAAAATCGGCCGAATCAAATATAGCTTGTCACGATCTGGATCCTCCCAGTTGTACCGTGACCGATCATTTGCGTGCAGATATTGAGAAATGTTCTCAAACCTATCCCTGGTCATGACATCTCCAATTGCAAAATTTCCATAAAATTTGTTTTGAGACCAGTACACCTTTATGTCTGGGAGCTGTACCACAGACATGAAAACACGCACGCCTATATAACGATGGATCTCATCTGGCGTCGTCTCTTTCCAGTTTTTGTCAATTTGACGCTGTTGCACTTGGAGTTGCAGAGCATATAAATGTGTCTGTGCTGCAAGAATATCGTAGATACTTTCCGGGAACATCTTGTGGAACAATCTGCTTCTTTGGCTTGGCCTTCTAATGTAAAAGTTCCCCCAGTCTCTTCAGTGAAGGGCGGAATAAAAATGTCCCACAATCGTTCGATCCAACCTTCCTCTTCCTCATCTCTTTCGAATTCAGCCTCGCGATTATCCTCCTCTGAGCTGGAAATTTCAGCAACCGATACATCACTGTTATCTCTGACTCTTTGTGGTCTCCTCTCATTTATTTCTTCGGGAAGAAACCCCCAAAACTCGTCTTCGCCTTCACTGCTTGAAAGGAAATAATCGTGAATGTTTGCCATCGCCATGATGAAATCGCAATGTCTTTACCAACCATGTGTTCTCTGACCATTCAAACCGATTTTACTCAAGATTTCTTACTGACAACCATCCAATCACCACGCACCATTTGAAACGCCATTGTATGGGCTACAAGATTCTATTGTTCTTTCAACCAATCAGACACAATAAAGATGTCATTTCAGCCAATCAAAACGATGTTGTAGATATACAACATTCGGGACATGAGCAAAGACAAAGCGCGTTGTAGATCTACAACATTCGGGATACAAAGCAGTTTGGAGGATGTTGCAGATATACAACATTCGGAGCGTATGAGTTAAACCAGCTATGCATTCCTGAAAAGAAGGTAAGTTTATTTGAGAGTGCTCTGGTAGTGCAGAAATTGTAAACAAAGCAATTGTATACCGATGAAAAAAACCAAGGTGACTGATAAAGAAATGGTTGACACAATTTCCTCATTTGTTCCTTTTGTTATAGTTGGAATGTCATACCATGTTTCAAATGTTTTTTATTGCTTTTCATGTTAAAGGGAGTACAAAAACCAGCAGCCTTTGCCATCGTTTTTGTTTATTTTTGTGAATTTCGTACAGTCAGTTATTCTGGAAGCTGTGAAGAGCAAGTCGCTGACTTCGCGAAAAGCATGCTGGTCTTTGTACTCCCTTTAAAGACAGTTTACCAGTTTCTACTTCACATGTCATGCCCCATCCTTGTTGAAAATAGAACACGGGAAACATTGAGTCTTTGGTTCATCATCAAAATGCTTTTAAATTGATAAGATGATGAACAAGTTTGTGTGCTCACATTTGTTTATTCTTTGGACATTCCTTTGCTTTCTTGTGTCCCTTCATAGGATGTTTGCAGAATGAATAGACTGGCTTTTCTCTTGGCTGACTGGAATGCTGGCTTTGATGGACTTACTCAACTAAAAAAAGGACAATTTGTGTACTGTATAGCAGCAAAAAGGTGTTTCTTATTTTAAAACGTTCATCCATGGAAATATGCATGTTGAAAAGCATCTTTTTGCAGATTCTTTGGAACATGTATGGGACATTCCATGTCAAGTGTAACCACCTCAAAATATCAATGTTTTTGATTTTATTGAAAGTTTGTCAGCTTGTTTACCTTGTTGAGCTATGCGTTTTGTCAAAATTTGAAAGAATTATCTCCAGTGGTTTCAGAATTATGGTCCATTGAACTTTTGACCTTTGCAGTGAACTCAATTGACCCCAAATTTTGTAACTTCCTTAATATTTACCCTAAAAACTTGTTCTTTATGTCATATGAAAGGTCTTGAGTTGTAGAGACCATTGCAACCAAGAAAAATGCCATAGAACATTGTTTTCATGTAAATAAAGAAGTTTTTAACCCTATCCAGACTGGGGGGCTCATTCATCCCCCCCCCACATACTTAACTGAGCACTGCTCCAAATTGGTTCAACGAACCAGGCAATGGTTTTTTGACTTTTAGTTTCTATCCTTTTGAAGTGTGATTTTAAGTGAAATTTTGAAAAAAAAATTCTGGGGGGTGGCTGTTTTTTTCAGAGTGGTTGGGGCCAACTTTTAGGTAAGCTGTTTATGGGTGTAATTCCAGATCACCTCATAATCCTTTGATAATATCCATTTTCATTTGTGAACTTATAATTTGTAAGGTCTCTTTAATTTTTTCCAAGAACAATAGAACAATTATGTGTCACGTGACTTCATCAATGACGTCATCTTTAAGAAAATGGCAAAAATTAGTTCGCGGACTTTCTGCAAGGATATTTCGACCCCAAATGTTTTACAGCAGCAATAAATAGATTAAAACTGATCAGCAGGGTTGTTTCTACCTAAGCTGTGTAATTTTGTTTGAATTTTGTGCATCATTGGCCGCAAACGGTATAAGATTCCCCGGGGGTATCCTCACATAGTACTACTAACGGTCAGTTTGTATGCATATCTTGAGAATCTGCTTTACAGTGAGACTTTTTTGACTTGAAAGTGTTTAGTTTGTCAAGATATTATCAAAATTGCACCAAATAACTATCCTCAATCCCCTTTTCCCCCCTTCCTTCTTCCTTACAACTCATTTGCTTACTACTGGGAAAAATGCTGATGTCAGCATTTTTTGCAATGATCAAAACAAAAGTTTCAAAAGGAAAAATGAAGTATGCAACGATCACTTATCATCGAAGTAGTTTTCATTGTAAACTATGGAGAAATTCTCTAATATGGCTGCATTTGTCATTTTTCAGAAAAACAAGATTTTTAATCTCTTTGTCCGCCATCTTGAATTTGCGAAAATCAAATTTTTCACTTTATAACTATATTTTCACCTTCTAACAATGCTTTGATAGGCATAATTTGGTTTCATGAATCATTCTTAGAAAATTATAAAGATTTAAAAAAAGTTGTTTTTTTCATTTTTTTTCGTGGACACGTGCCAGTTGGTCCTGAATAATTATGACGTCATATCTATTTTTAGAAATTTTTTTACTAGAAATGATAGATCATAAGTACGGCTACCTGCATGGTGAGTTTCATCTTCGTAAGTGAAGGAATGGCGATTTTAGAGAGGGGGGGCTGAATGAGCCCCCCCCCCCAGTCTTCTAGTAGCTCAAAAAGCCCAGTCTGGATAGGGTTAACAAGCTTTTGTTTCAATGTCTTCCATTCTTATCATCCTTGTCCGTTCATGACATTGAAATGCTTTGTGCCAAAGAATTTCCTACTGTTCAAATCGTCAACAAAGCCAATCTAAGAATGCAATTTGCGTATAGACTGATTAAAGCTCAGTCTCAGTTTTCTGCACTGAATTGGATGATGAAATAGAGATATAAACATCAGATTGAAAAGGTTGCATGAAGATAAGGAATCACATTGTTAGTCTAGTGGGTGTACACAGAATTGCTTCACTCATGCGAAAAGGAGTACAGGATTTTTCAGAACGAAAGAATTCTTACTGATTTTGATGGATTTTTCTTGACAACAAAAGGATTTTGACCGAATGGGAGTGAAATGCGCCTTGGTTTCAAGGGGCATTTCACTCCCAAAAAGCTGCTACACTTTTGACCGAAATCCTTTATGTTTTCAAGAAAATCCACACAATTTTGCAAAATCCTTTTGTTCTTTTGTTCGGACGTGCTTGGCGTAAGCAATACATTGCTGGCTATTTTCCTACCGTATATGAAGCCATACTGAGCCCTTGGCCCTGGTGATGACCTGCATGTTTTATTTCGGGTTTGACCCGCAGATTACTTTACCTGCTGGCCTGCAGAATAAAGTTATCGAACAATTCACGTCCTTAACAATTGACAAAATTGCTTCTATTAGTCCAAAAATCGACACGCACAAGAGCTCAAAGTGGTAATTCAGCAAATCGTTTTGAACGTTCATGCGGAACACTTTCGGAAAAGAAGCCAGTATGCCAACCTATGTTTGGAGGATTTTGCCATGTCCTACCTTTACAGCCTACCTTTTGTATGTAGGTTGGAACCCCTCAGAAAGTATTAACAATGAGAATGGCACTTACTATAATGAAGTTTGTTTGCGAGCAAAAAAAATTGTTTACGTACCAATTACTGCAGGCATTGCCGCTTGTGGTGGTCCCTGCGGCGGCAGGGGCATAGGCAGCCCTTCATTTGGTCCTTCAATGTAAGAAATAAGGAATAAGTGACTTTGTTCATTTTTGTTCCTACTACCGGGTGACCCAAAAAAAAGTGACCCAACGCAATCTGTTATAGAAAGAAAAGTAAGTGGCTGATTAAAATACTTCAAACGTTGTTCTGTGGCTAAAAGTCTAGCCTACATTATGAGTATTTTTCGCAATTTTTTTCTACATGGTAAATTTCCCGAATTAAGGATTTTGAGAAAAAGGGCATGCTTGAAATCTTCAAAAAGTCGTCAAAAACAGGGGATCGATTTGTAGCCTTTTCAGATCTTCAAAACAACGAGGAGCGTGTTTCATTTCAGCCTGGGAATAGGCAACTCAGTCGAATGTCGTCAGAGCAAGTTTGTAGTCCCTAGATACCTAAATATTCTTGTCTCAAGGGACAAGGAGACTCCTGCTTTTCTGTAAGCAATTCTTGAACATTTCGTGGAAATATCATTCCTTTGAAATTCCACAAGTTTACAGAGAACATTTATGTTCAGCTCCAAATGTTTAGGTACCTAGGGACATTTTTAACTGAGTTGCCTATTCCCAGGCTGAAATGAAACACCTTGCTCATTGTTTTGAAGATCTGAAATGGTTTTTAATCGATCCCCTGTTTTGATGACTTTTTGTGGATTTCAAGCTTGCCCGTTTTCTCAAAATCTTTAATTTGGGAAATTTATAGTGCGGAAAAAAATTCCAAAAAATACTCATAATGTAGGCCAGTCTTTTAGCGACAGAACAACGTTTGAAGTTTTTCAATCAGCCACGTACTTATTTTTCTAAAGCAGATTGCGTTGGGTCACTTTTTTCTGGGTCACCCGGTAGTATCTGCATTTTGGCCGGTGGTCATCCGTATTCACTTCTATTCACCTGTGTTCATCTTTGTTTATCTTTGTTCATCTGTGTTCATTTGTGTTCACCTGTGTTCATTTGTGTTCACCTGTGTGGTGTTTTAGACTAGACTCATAAGTAGTGTCTTCAGTAATTTTTCCCAGTGATGATTGCGAAAACATCATTGCTATCAAAAGGATTCCCTTTATTAATTTTGGAAAGAAAAACAAAGCCCAACAAAGCACATTGACATCAGATACACAGGTTTTTTGTAAGGATCTGCTTATCAGAAACGGTAGGCTCACTTTTTTGAAAGCTAAGAAATTTTTGTAATTGAAAAGGTTTCAAAGTGTTTTGACACTATATAGTTATAGCAACTGTTGGGCATTATTTTGAATGCAAATTATGTTATTTATTTGTTTTGCGATCTTACAAGTAATTTGGCAACCCTTTAGACTAAATGACATTAATCTTACACTTCTAGCATTAAAAATATAAGAAACATGTAAGAAACTTTCACGCAACCCAAAAATTCAAGAAACTGCCTACCAGCACCGGACCTTAGGTACTATCTTTTCAAGGGGGAAACAAGACAAGTTTATAAGTAGCCTTTAAAAGTACAATAAGACATAGTTGTCTCCTTCGAAAACTTGGTAATTTGCATTTTTTTCAATCAATGACTCTATACCGGAGGTACATGATCTCTACAATCTCTACAACTACAAACTAAATCATGCATTACAAGTCTAATAACTCCCTCGACATTCCTCGTACTAACACCCATACACAATAAATCTTCATAAAGCATCCTTACTTCATCAACATATTTGCCATCTTTAAATAAACAAACTCCCTCTCCTTGCATAAAAATATCTAACGTCCTTTCAATCTCCTCTTTCTCATTTTCCAATTCATAAATCCTAGCATTTAATTATTTAATTTTTGAATGATTGATCCCAGTGGATTCATTATGAGTTTTAGCACCTTCTTTGTCCCTTCAATCTTTGTAATACCATTTCAATCTCTGTTCACACAACTTATCTCTTAATGCCTTATCAAGATTCTTATGAAGCAAATCAATTCTTTTTCATACTGTTAGATATGTTTAATTTTAAGAAACTCACGTCTAGCTCTAAAAACTGAAAACAGAAACATTTGTATAAAATCCTAGGATCAAATTCAGGCTTTTGCTCGAGATTAAATCACCAATTGTCCAACTTCAAATTTATTGTGGCCCCTCAACTGTGCATAATTTATTTTGTAACCAATAGCCTGAGAGTCCCAAGTAACCTGCAGCCTTGAGTAATCCAAGACGTGCTGGAGGCAATACCAGATGATGTTAAGGCGATGGAACAATTTGCCCTTTGGTTTGATGGAAAGATGCTTCAAACAGGTAACAATTCAACAAAATAAAGTAATGATGTAAAGTAAAAAAAAGGCATCAATTTGAAGCCATTTCAGATCTTCAAAACAACGAGGAGCGTGTTTCATTCTGCCTGAGAATATTTTCAAGTACCTAGGGACTATAAACTTGCTCTGAAGACTTCCGACTGTGTTACCTATTCCCAGTTTGAAATGAAACACGCTCCTCGTTGTTTTGAAGATTTGAAATGGCTGTAAATCGATGCCCTGTTTTTGACGACTTTTTGAGGATTTCAGGCATGCTCTTTTCCTCGAAATCCATAATTTTGGAAATTTACCGTGCCGAAAAAAATTGCGAAAAATACTCAAAGCATAGGCTAGTCTTTTAGCGACAGAACAACGCTTGAAGCATCTCAATCGGCCACTTACTTAATTTTCTGTAACAGATTGCGTTGGGTCACTTTTTTTCTGGGTCACCCGGTAGAACACAATTTACATAACAGGTTTAATAAACATTGACAAATAAGTTGGTAACATCCCTATTTGTGCATGAATGCAAAGCAGAAGATCCAAACAACTGGGGGGCTGCAAAGGAAGCCAAGTGCCCAGTAAAAAGCAATTATTTTTATTACTCATACTTATTGGCCAAGATGTAGCACAAGAATGAGGTGGTAGTCGAAACATTTGCAGTTGCTTTGCAATGCCCGCTAAATGAGTACACATTGTTATCTTAGACATGAAAAGAAAAGGAAAATGGTCCTCATTTAGTGAGCCAGAATGGTGGCCAGAAGATGTCCCTTACCGGAGTTCTAACAGAAGGAATCCTTCAATGAGCCGGGATGAAATGGACTCAATTTTAGAATCATGTTTTCTGTTCATAAACTCCATCGTGGAAAATGATGATGATAAGGAGGAAGGTGAAGGTGCAGGTGGTTTAATGGAGAGGGTTGAAGGTGGGGGTGCAGATGTTGGAGTAGTAGCAGTAGACGAAGGAGTTGTTGAAGACAGAGATGAAGAGGTTATAGGGGAAGATGTGTTAATGGATGATATAACAAGGCAGGAAGTCATGAATAGTAGCAATGAAGAAGTTGGAGCAATACAGATAGATTTAGTTGAGGAAGTTGTGGTGAATGAGGATGAAGGGGTGGAACATAGCGATGAATTGTTGACAAGGCGCCATGTCACTGCTCAAAGATACAGTAAAAACCTGCGTATTAAAAACCTGCGTATAAGAACCTACAATTTTGCAAATCAGCCTAACTAGGTTCTTATGTGTTTGGTATTTAGTGGGAAATGAGGCTGTCCAGGTTCTTAAATTGGTTCTTCTTTTATTCATGGCTTTCATGAATTTCTTTTCTTCAGATTCAAACTTCAGGCCTATTAGTTACTGTCAGTTCACATCAGTTGAGTTTATAAAGCCCCGGTCAAACAGATCAAACATTTCACCTAACATTCTTAAAACAAATGTTTGATGAAATGTTGGGCCTGTTTGGCCACCTTGTTTGGTCACATAACATTTGTTTGGTGATGTTGGATGAAGTTTGATGGAAGTCAAAAACAAATTTTGTTTTTCAGTGTTGTGTGAAATGTTTGATCTGTTTGACCACTCCAACAAACTTTTCAACAAACATTTGACCTCGTTTTGATCACGCGCACGCGCAAATCATAAAAAGTGATGAAACTGTTGTTGTTGTTCAGTATTGTTATGTTCGCGCCATTTAGGCCATCAGATTTTTGAACCGTAAATAGAGTGATGGGGGAAGCAAACAGATTATTCGATTATGATGACGAAGAGTGCAGCTTAACGGGAGAAGCTGATGATGTTGATGTTGAGGCGGAAGGTTCACTTGCTGATGCACTTGATTCTGTGACGGTTGATCAAGATGAAGATAAAAATGATTCAGCAGCAGTTCTTGCAATGGAAGCCGTTCTTTTGAAAGCCCATAAAGTTTTATTAGCCAAACGCAAGAAACATGGTAAAGAGAAAACTCAAAACGAATTTGCACGAAAAAGAAAACCAACTGTTGCAGCAGTAACTACTGCAGGAGATACAAGTACAGAAGAAGCTAGAAGTAAGCCACCCAAGAAAGGCAAATGTGAAAGATCAAGCAAACGATGGAGCAATGAGGACACAGCATTGCTGATAGACATGTTGGAAGAGCGCCCTTGCCTTTGGGACACTGGCAGCAAGGATTACCATTCCAGGAACAAGAGAGCTAAAGCTATAGAGGACATACAGGACACTATTGGCATACCACCAACTGAGATCAAATTGAAGATTACATCCCTAAGGGGACAGCTTGGGAGAGAATTGGCAAAAGTATCTAAGACAAAGTCTGGTCAAAGTGTTGATGACTGTTATAAATCAACGTGGATATTTTGGGAAAGGCTTCAGTTCCTCAGACCCGTCATGCAACCAGGGAATAGCAGAGATTCCATGCAATCCTCCTCAGAAACCAGTCCAGAGTCACTGGAAATAACTGTTGATTTGGAAGAATCATCAAGCACACCGTCTAGTAAAAAAAACAGTAAAAGCTCAGTAGAAGCAAAAAAACATGAGCTCTTGGCAACATGTATCAATGTGTTGAAAGAGCCTGTTTCAAAACCAAAGGAGAAAGAAGACCATTTTGCTTTATACATTGCCCAAAAGCTTGATGATTTTGATCAAAGAACAAGAGCTGTGGCAGAAAAACGAATCACAGACATAATTTTTGACCTACAGATAAATGGTTTAAACCAATATGCACAGATGCCCCATGTAAACCAAGGGAATTTTAATAATAGTACATACAGTAATGCACTGGGATTGCAAAACAATGCGGGAGAATACTTGACAATGTTACAGTAGCAATTTCATTATTTGTGTGCACAAGCAATGATTACAGAATAAACTGTCATTAAGGTGGTTGTCTACCATTAGAATATTTTCTTGTTTTCTTGAATACTGCAGCCGTGGGAGAAATTTTAATGCCATATTATGTTTCTTGGCCACTCATATATTATATCTACAAAATTTCATGCATGAGTGATTTTGCATAAATTAGCATAATTAAGTCAAACTTTTCAACTTTAAACAAATACTGGTGCCAGACTATTTCAAATAACCTTATGAAAACGATGTAGAGGCAATTTCTAATCATCTGGGCATGGCATCCACCAATTTTTTGTGTGGTAAAACTCTTAAGGTAGTAGCTATACACAAATCAATGTCAATAGTACAAAAAATTTTGCTGCGGCAGACATAACATTTGGAATAATTACATGGGTATGCATAATTTGGAAAATATTTTTGGTGCTTACTCTGCCCAAACGTATGCTTGAGATAATGTGAAACTCTCAAGCTGAAATGTTAAGTTGTCTTTGAGCAGTATTTGTTCTAAATTTGAAAATAGCCCAAAAATTCATGTTTGAGAAAACTGCATTTAAAAAAATTGTTTTTATTCTCGAGTTATTCAGAAGCAAAATTGCCAGCAGAATATGAATCTCCTCCCTCTGCTTCCTTTTCAGCATCAATGTAACCCTTTTTGGTGGCCCTCAACACTTTTCTTCTTTTTTTGCCCCTTTCAGAGGACTTTCTATTACTGGTATCAATGCGCTTCTTGTCTCTCTGGGTTGCGCCTAATACAAAGTATTTGCCCACTGGTATGTCTAACTTCTTGTAAACATCACACAGTCTCAAAGAACCTTCATTGTAAGCAATAACAGCTGAATTTGTTGCAAGCTGCAATGTCTCTCTCCCCACAAAGATTTCCTTTGGGCATTTCTGCCATAAAACTGCATTAAATGCCTCATTAGCATTTTGCGTCTGGCCGTGGAGGCATTTACCTAAAAGCTCATTGGTACTGAGGTCCTTGAAGATTGGCTCCAATAATCTTTTGATAACAATTGGCAAATTTACTTTTTTCTTGTACAGAGATGTACCCTTCAGTTTATCCGATTGCCATTTACACCAGCCCTCTGGCTCTCTGGGACAAAATTGGTGGCGGACGTCTTCCATTGTAATGTCACTACAATGGTATAGGACTGCACCCACTGCCTTTTTCATACTAAAAAGACAATGCGTATTTTGCCTTATGGCCATACCATAATAGTTCTGCAAGGTATTAATTGCTTTATCTGTAAGTCTTCCTCTACCAAGAATCTTCTTCCCATCTTCTAAGACTTTCCCTTTGTGGTTATTCCGCAATGTACGTAGCCTGGTGCCAAGTCGTTTCTGAACGTGTCCCACGCACTCCAGTTTCTGTGGAACCACATCATCACCATAGGGATTTGAATTCTTTACTTTTGAAAAGGCTTCTGTATCACCATCCCCAATATACCAGCGATAACGAAGATTGTGTGTCTCAACGGATCTTTGAAACATTGCCACAGCACCATCTGCCTCCATGGCACCAGCAGACTTTTTATGGTTGATACTGCACTTGTGGTTCAGTTTCCATTCATCATATGCTGGGGGTACCTTCTCTACTCTTCCAAATCCTACAACCCATGCAATGCTTTGACATAATTTGAAAATCTATGATTTTCCCTTCTTTTGATGCAGCAACAACAGCACCATTCAAAGACGCATACCCACGCTTTTGCCATGTACCATCAATGGTTACCTGACAGTCATTGATTTCAGCACTCTTATATTCCTTTACCTCATCAGCAGCTCTAGCCATGCTCTTATTCGCAACATCTTCATAAGCCTGATATAAATCATCAGAGATTGAGGAAAATGCCTTCTTTACCATCGGGGGCGGCATATTCATGCAATAATTAAACGTTTTCATTGCCTCATTTTAAGATATTCCTTTCATTGCAAAGGAAACAGGCTAGCTTTGATATAAAATTTAGTTTGTAGAAATTGGTCTTTCCTTTCCATAATTACGACCTATTTTGGAAAATCCTGTTTCGCAAGATTTTGAAATTAGGCCTTCAGTTGTTCATATTATATTTATGTACCTATGTACCTTATGTACCGGAACACCAAATTAGGAATTAGGTACCACTTTAGAGGAAAATAAATGAAATAAAAAACAAACAGATCCTTCTTCGCTGCTAAGGCCGTCAGTTCCCCATCAGTTCTTGGAGGTTATTCAGCCTATCTAATGTGAAGGAATTTAGAGAGGGAAAAGGTACCATTGCCTTTCAGTTGACCAATCTACAAATGATGCGCACAAAGCAGCATGCATTTCAACGAATATAGATCCTAGTTCTTTCTTCTACCTAGGGTCAAAGAAAAGGTTGCTTATGATACGAGGAGTAAAGTGTTGTCTGCCACTGTGGTGCAACAGTGCAAGAAGGGCCTATGTAGGGATAACATTGGTGCCACAACACTTGGAAGGCTACTAAGGCAATGTTATCCAGGTGTGTACTACTCAAATACGAAGACAGCATGCAAGAGCCTGCTGTTCATCAGAACAGTCCCAAGGAGAAGGAAACTGGGAAAACAGCTGTTGAGTCGAACGTATATTGCTCGAAGGCAGCAACTGTCGTTAATGCTGGTTTGACATTCTCAAATAACGAATTCTTTTTGAGAAAAGAAAGAGATGACCTACTGAAGAAAATATCTATGGTAACAAAAAGGAAAATGGCTATACCAAACAGAGAATTGATTGACAAAACAAAGATCTCTGGTACTGACCTTGACTACAAGGAAAAAATCCGCAATGGGTCATACAGCACAGTATATAAAGGTCTGTTGACAAGGTCGAATCAAGTGTCAAAATGCGGTTGCAGGTAATTTGTCAGTTGCAGGAATTTTTTAATTAAACTCCGCTTTTCTTGGGTCGTGTAAAATGCATATATTTTTATTTTACATAGTATTAGGCTGTTGTATTCTGTCGAAAATTTTAGTATCAAATTTATTTTACATAGTATTAGGCTGTTGTATTCTGCGAATAGAACTGAATTGACGCATATAACACACTTCCTTTGTCAAAGTAGGAAAAATACAGCAGTGATTCCTTTATTCAAATATAGCTTTAGAATGATAAAGGCTTGAACCATTTTATACCCTCCATAAAACTCTAGATCTATACTTGCACACTACACTTTTTTCTTTGCAATTTTGTTGTATTCCTTATGAGATATCATTAAGCAAGGGTTAGCGTAGAGCCTCTCTTAATCTTTCAAACACTGACTGCTTTGATCACCAAAAACAAAGGAAAAGGCATCCTTATTTTACATTACAATGGGACAAACAGTACACAACTCTGAAAAATATGTAACAAACTCCATATCATATAAGGTTCCACTTTATTTCTCAGGACTGGTAAGTGTGGCAACCATGTCAAAAGATGTCTTGATGAAAATACGAAAGATTCAGGAACGCAACAAGAATATTTGCCCTGCCTGTAACAAGGGTGAAGAGTCGGGTGACATTGTCTGCTGCGACAAATGCAACCAATGCTGGCACATTGCAAAATGTGCAAAACTTAAGGGTGGGGTAAAAGCTGCTAGAGCAGCAGAATTTTATATGCTTCAACTGCAACAAGTGACTGCATTATCTTGCATGAATAAGTTCATGTGTATGGATTTTAAGATAGATCATCATTAATCCATTTTTGGTGTAACATTGTTGGGTATAATCTAGATACTGTATACTGTATCTTTACACTTCAGGAGAGGTGCCAAAATAATTTTTGGTGGAGGGTACCCACATTTATAAGGGGGGCTAAAATGGGTAATTCTGGGATGAAACAGGTAATAAATCTTGCTGAAATATTCGTTCACATTTTTCCTTCAGCTACAATTGTTCCAACTACCCTACTTGACATGTTGATTTATCAGCCGAGGGTCTACTGCTTTCCAGCAATAAAACAATGCCAATTTTACCCCAGCTGACCCACTTTACCCCCAGTAAACCCTATAGGTTCTCTTGAAAACACTCTAAAAATAAACTAGAGTGTCCTCCAACAGATGGGGCTGGAATGATACATCAAACTAAATGAGACAAATGATGTTAGTGTACATAGTTCATAAACTACTGTATCTGTATGCTGTTAAAGTCATTTTTATGTTAAAGAAAAGTCATAGTCAATTGTTTTTTTCTATTTTACACACTCTCTCATTGATTCAGCCCCCCCCCCCCCCTAGGCTTGATAGGCTTAAAAAATCAACAAACAATCTTCCATTTGATGTAATATGGAATCGATTATTTTCAGGTATGATGCTAAAGGTGTAGAGATCAAAGGAGAGATGGACGGAACAGGAGGAAGAGTAAAACCATTGTTTTTAATCAGCAAGGACAGCGGAAGCAATTCAGAACAAATTGAAAAGATTTGCGAGAATTGATTTTGTGCTATGGGTTCATCTCCACTGCCAGATGCCAGCCAGATGTGTTCTCTTTATCCTGCTTGTTGTATTGCCAATTTAAGGAATGGTGAAATGCCTATTAAAATTGCTAACCCAAACATCATTCCAGTTGAGATATTTTCAGGTACTTGCGTTGGAATGACCAAAACAGTGGAGAAGAAAGAAGCGAGTCTACATTTAAAATTTCTTCTATTATTATTATTATTATTATTATTATTATTATTATAACATTATTTACAGTTGGTTAAAAAAAACTTTCCTGGATTGATGGCACTGATATCACCAATTGCACAATTTCTGAACAGGAAAAGAATCATCTTATTGATTTGCTGACTGAGTATGAAGACGTTTTTGTTACTTCTGATTTTGGTAGAGCTCATCACTTTTCCCATAATATAGAAATTTTCATTAAATCTGGTACTCCTGCTAGCATGATAATGTTGATTAGGGTTGACAACTCCATCTCGGGAAGGTACGTCATAAAGTTAACGAAAAGTCAATGTGAAAAGTTAGAGAAAATAGCTTGTCAGAGAAAATTAAAAAAAGGTATGTACAGTATTTCCCTGTCTAATCTTGTAACATTATTCATATTGTTTTCTTATTCAAATACCTGCCATCACAATCATTTTGTCCAGAAAATTCCATACAACAAGATATACATTTAATAATACATTTAGTAATATATATCATCTTATTTGCATGGAATTTTCTTGAAACTGATTATGTAGACCATGTAAGTAAAATCATAATAATGGATATACAGTAATCTGTATCTTCAAAAACTACACATTAAATATCATATTTAAACAAAAAGCATTATTAAATAATTTTACTGCAGCATTTTCTTTCTTTGGTAATATAAATGAGATCGATCGTTATCCTTTGATTTATGAAGCACTAATGGGGCAAGATAGAATACTTGTTGGTGAGAATTGCATGAAAAAGTGGAGCAAAAAACATCTCATTTTCTCATTGATTGTTACACCTTTGGTTCAGAAAGGTAGCACCTACTGTCATGAAAGAAAGGCTTACAAATCAAATTGGCCTAAATGAGAAGGGCCACAATAATATATGGCAGTCAAAATGGTAAGATCATTGATGCAAATTTATCTCATCTCCTGACCTATGCTTGGCCTGTCTGGAAAGTTTAATATTAATATTAATAATAATAGTTTTATAACAAGTTGGCTACAGACAGAGAGGGCCTTGCCTACTATAAACAGTTTTAATTGATTGGACACTGAAGGTGTGGAACTTTATGATCTAACTATGAGAAAAGGGTCATTGTTTAAATCTTTGGACACACATGCCAGTACTTTTGGTATCCAATTGCACCTGCCTGACAATAAAACTGCCAAACCATGCTTTTCATGTAAGAAGATGGAGCTGAATGAAGGGTTCACAAAAAGATACTCATATCTTTTTCATAAGGCTATTCATAAGGTCATTTATCTTCTACACAAGCCAGCTTTGTTTAAACGTTGAATTAAACTACATCAATCATTGTTGCACACATAAATGATGCATAGAGATGAGAGATGAGCATTTATGCTGTACTTCATAAGGCAATAAAAAGTAGGGCTAATGTTTAATGAATCCTTGTATCAGGCTCAACAAAAAATGTCAGACCTCATGCATATTGACATGTTCTTCTTACAGTAGATCTTACCCAAGAATTGTCAGGAATTCATAAAATATCTAGAAAATTGTTAGTTTCTTCAGAATGCTTTGTAGTTGTCCATATGAGTCAAGAATTCTTATCATCATTTGAAGAATTCTCGAAAATTCTTACAAATTCTTGTCATATGAATGTGCATAAGGTATGTACTGTACCAATGTAGGTAGCATAGAAATGCTCAGGAAATGGGCATTTCTCACAAGATAATGTTGCCAAGCCATGGTTATGGTAATTAAGAAAATTACTTTTTCATTGCAACATAAATACCCGAAAAATGGGGAAACTTTTGAGGGGAACTATTGATACCCAAGAATGAGGACAAATTCTCAAAATTGACCCAAAACTGGGACGCCTCACGTCCCCGTCCGAATTCTTGAATGCTGCCAGGCCCGGGCGCATTCATCATCTTTGTCTTCCTGATTCTGTATAAAAGATTTAATCATGGCTTCATAACTTTCATAGATTTTCTCCCACTGTTCAAATGAAGAGCTTGTGAACCGTGTTGTTGCATATGTGACAGTTTCAAGTGCTTTCAGTCCGAGAATCTTTGCAAATCCTTTGTATTTGGCATGCCCACGGCCTGTTCCAAACATCGTGTGCATTCGATTCGAGCGCTTTATCAGCAACTTTATGAATTCTGATGATTCGGAATGTTCATGAAGCTCCACCATAGCTAAATCCATCCAATGAGAAACATTCCATGGCAGGAGAAAGTAAGGATCTGACATCTCTGTTATACCCAATAAGGCATGCAACCTGTTCTGAAATGTGCTAGCCTGGTACAGGCCGTCAGCATGAACTTCTGATGGAAGAGAAAGAATAATTTAATTTTTGGTCAACATACTACTTTTATAATAATAACAAATATGAACAAACAAAATAATGAACAAATAAAATAGCAAAGTAACCACAGAGGCGTTACTTTTTCAAAGGTTCATTCCATAGTTCATCCTGTGGAGCTGTAGACATTTATTTAACCCTATTTTAACCGGGGGGTATCGGATTTTTCTTAATAGCTCCCAAACAATGCTACCTACAATGCTGAAACTCCTTGACTTTTCCTGAAATTTAGTTGGCAATCAGAAAATAGAAATTTCAACACCTATTGTTTGATCACGTGACCACCACATGCCCATATTTGGAGAGTGGTCACAAAGAAATTCTTTAAAACGGCTCTACTTTCTTCCTTTGTCACTAAATCTCAACAATATATATACCATTCGATTCATCCCAATGAGTACTTTCATTTGATATATAATTTATTCATATTTGCTGACATCAGCAGTTTATTATTTCCATGACCTCATCAATCTTTATGACATCATATTCCTAATGAATGAGTAATTGTTGCATGCAAAACTGATGGAATTACCTCAAATATCGATGAAGGTACTTGATTTCATCAATAATATGTGAAA
Organism: Aurelia coerulea; assembly: GCA_039566865.1. Classification (NCBI taxonomy): domain Eukaryota; kingdom Metazoa; phylum Cnidaria; class Scyphozoa; order Semaeostomeae; family Ulmaridae; genus Aurelia; species Aurelia coerulea. The sequence continues at coordinate 10,539,481 of CM076951.1, read as the reverse complement.
TTAATGGTTTTAAATCATAATTATTGAGCAAACAATTTTGCATTGAATCATATTTTCATTATTTAGTTAGTTAATTTATTAGAAACAAAAATATCCATGTGGGGTCGTGTGAAACTACAAGTTAATGTTGTCAAGCAGATATCTGGATGGTTTTTTGCCAATTTTGTCTAGCTATTTGCTAATAATGGGCCCTTTTCTGCAAATAGCTCAATTTTCTCAAAATTTGCATTGTTTTTGTTTGCCTAGCAACCAATCACGTGACTATTGATTGATTGATGCTATTTTAGATTCTCCTTTGTTCAATAATGACACAGGGCAGGTTTCATTGTCATAGCTGTTATACTTGCAAAGAAAAACAGGGGGGGGGCCAAAAAGGCCCCCCCCCGGAGAAAATCACTTTTTTTACCCGGTAAAAATAGGGTTAAAGCCTGCACACTGGAAAAAGGAAATATTACCTCGCAGAAATCGCAAGTCATCTGGCATGAGTTGAAGTGAAGTTTCAAAATACACTCTACTGTGGTTTGAACGTATATACTCACCACATGAGCGTGAATGAAATGGTTTGTAATCTCGCTCTCTTCCTCGAAAATCTCGTTACAAGATGGGCAGCTATATCCACCAGCATCCCTACGTAAAACAAAAAAACATTGATGCAAAAAGCGTTACAAATATCGCCGTCAAATTTATTTATTCTAGATATATGCATCTGCAACAATAAATAAATGCTTAACTCTAACAAATTTTAAGTCAACAGGAACAGTCCTAGGGTCCTTGCAGCTCAACATGGGCTTTTTTACGCGGTTTTTTTTTCTCACTAGAACGCAGAGCCTAGGAACAAAGAGTAAAATTTATAAAGTTTTCGATATTCCTAAGGAATTCCAAAAGAAATTAAAGTTTTGCGTGAAATCTCAAATGATTACAAACCTTCCAGCAACAACATCGGAATAAAGTCTTGAAGCCATCTTTCCACTCTTCTTCGCATGCAACGAGTCGATAAAAGCAGTTGAAAGTGCCAGGAAATGTTGCATCACGACACATTCTCCTTTGCTTTGAAAGACAATATGCTTTCATTCCAAGTATAGGTCATTCCTTTACCCCCTTTATATTCTCACCTACCCTTATTCAAATTAATGCGTGAGAAAATTCCTTAAGTTAATTGCAAAATTGTTGGGTCCATAGTTCTATTGATAATTGAATAAGGCCTATGCCGTTTTAAGCTCGTGCGATGAAAGGAAACGGCAATAAATGGTGAAATTCATACACCCTACTGCCCCAATTTAATTAATGTGGATGGTGAAAAGTGTAATTTGTAACCTTTCAAATCTCATTGAACTCTTATTTCGCTGTTTCGCTATTTCCCCGCTTCATTTCGCTATTTCCCTATTTAATTTCGCTGTTTACCCATTTCGTTTCGCTGTTTACCCATTTCATTTCGCTATTTCGCTGTTTCATTTCGTGATTTCGTGGTTTCGTGGTTTGCAGACACCCATGGCCAGCTCATTCCAGATAGACAAGAACAGCTAGCGATGCAATCTGCTCTTGAAAGATGTGTTACTCAACATGATAGTGAACATGCAACTGGCCACCAGGAAAGGTGAAATTTCTGTTCTTCTCCCTTTTCATACAGCATATACTGTAATGTTCATGACCGCAAATTTGCCCACATGGTCATCACATGTATTGCAGATTGCTTTGGATATAACAGCAGACCAAAAGCATTGTCTTTCGTTTATATGATTTTTATTCACATGCTTTTAAAAAGTCATTTCTGTATGCACCTACTGTATGCATAATGCCTAAGGAATTATTGATGTCGACTCAAGCCATAATACCAACTGATTTGACCTATTTTGTTGTTAGTTATTGCTTTGTGTCTCCAAACAGAACTTATTTTACTTCATGATCACAATTTTCAGAGAAGGTGATACCCAAATGTTTTATTTTCACAATATGTATTCAAGTGATTTTTGTTTTGTTTTGCAGGTCAAAGCATTATCCAACAATAATGGTACCAGGACATGGAAGACAGTTTAAATCAACCCTTGTAAGGCTTCTCAGTGAGGATCCCCATCTATCCAAGGATCGGTAAGGATACATAATTTAGCACTTATTTTTGTTTACTTATGCAAGTGATTATCATTGTCTTCCCTCTGAGTTGTTGGCCAAGCTTGGGCATTGCGATTAACCTTTTTCAACTAAAATGCAAGTTGTGTAAATTCTTACATATTGGAAGACTATTCAATCTCAGTTTTTGATGAAAACATGGTTGAATTTGAAATATTGGTATTCACTGCCTATTTTTGTCTGACTACAGTAAGTCTCGCTTGGTTTTCAAGTACAATAGAAGCATCAACATGGTTTTCTTACCCAAGAATTCTCAATAATTCTCGTTTTCAGTTTCCTAAAAGATTATTGCATGAAATTAACAATCTTTGATCTGGTTTTAGAATTCTTACAACAATTTGAAGAATTAAAAAATATTCTTAAAAATTCATGAGCATTCTTGTTATGTTAATGTGCACACTGTATGGTATTAATGCCCAATGCTGCCAGTATGAATTATTGGTATAAAATAAATTATAGCGTGTGTAATATATGAAAAATGTCATTCTGCTTCCCAATGGTTGGATTGAAAGGTAGGTTATAGGGCTCTTACATTATAGGGTTTTACCAATCAATGGCCCTGGCCCTATGGCACTATGGCCCTATGGCACTATGGCACTATGGTCTTGTATCTTTTATTACGAATACCCTAAGTATGAGTTTGACAGTGTATTCGACTAGAATTCGTATAAATATTGCTTGAAATGATGCCCAAACTGAGATGCACAAAGTTCTTGTTCGCCGAGCAAGAATTCCCCCAAAGTGATGTGGGGAATTCCCCTTGAAATCATCAAATTTGAAAGGACTGTACGAAGCTTTCACACACATCCTCCAAAGCAACAAACAATTATTGTTTGGCGATTGTACTGGTATTTACCCGGTCTTTACAAGTTAACAGGCAATACAATACAATAATATAATACAACGCAGCACATTTTGGCTCTGGCACATTTTGCCCCACTCCTCAAAGTGTTTTTTGCGGTTTTAGCATGACAGGCTGTAAATCTGTTACATGCAATATCTATAGTAATGCCCCAGTAATGCATGCATCTTTTTTATAAGAAACTAAGAATAGGAGCCACTGCTGAAAGTTCTGAAAATTAAGACATATGATATTAGCTCCGTTGCAATGCGTTGGAAAATACACGTTTTTTTATAAGAAACTTGGATCAGCACTTAGTACTAAAAGTTTCTTAATTTCGTATGAAAATTTTGGTGTTTTAGTAGTAAAAGTTTCTTAATCAGTTTCTTATTTTTTGGGCCTAAAATTGCGGTATTGTTCGAAGTTGAGCCTTTTTCTCGAGAAAGGGCTTCCATTTTGCATTGACATTGTCATCAAGAAGAAGCCATGCACATCAAGGCAAAAATTTACCAATTTTGCAGTTAAAAGTCAAGAAAAGACGAATGTACCTTTGTTAGAAAGACATAGAATAAGAGAGACACAAAGAAATAAAGTTTTAGAGTTTCTTAACTGTTTTTGAGCGTAGTACTAGAGTTTCTTAATTGTTTGGTCATCGTAGTATTAGTTTCTTATAAACCAGTTTCTTATAAAAAAATGTGTAGTGGAGATTTGTCGGACCCCTTCCTCTACTTTATCTCACAACAGAAGCGAGATAAGAAACACATTATTGACAACAATGCTGCGCTCTTTGCCGTGTTTCCCATAGCAACAAATAAGCAAAGAAAGTTACAGCTGGTGATTCCCTGCATTAGTACTTCGGGGGAATTTTCGCTCGGTGAACGAGAACTTTGTGCAACTCAGTTTGGGCATCATTTGAAGCAATATTTATACGAATTCTAGTCGAATACACTGTCAGACTCATACTTAGGGTATTCGTAATAAAAGATACAAGACCATAGTGCCATAGTGCCATAGGGCCATAGTGCCATAGGGCCATAAGGCCAGGGCCATTCATTGGTAAAACCCCTTCAAAAGATCGTTGCAAATGGTTAGCAAAGGTATGTAATAACAGCAACATTAGTATGTAATTTGCAATTTTAGATCAAGTTGCTACGCTAGCAGTTATCGCTTACTGATGCAAGAAAAACGCTGTTGCCCTGCGACTGTTTTATTTGGTACCACCTTCAAATAGGTAAGCTATGTATTTGTTAGAACATTCTTAGAACATTAGAACATTCAAGAACAGTCTTTGTTCTACGATATATTTTTTTCTCGTACGAAACTGTTGTGTGTGAGAAAACAGTTTTAAAATCGGACCGCCACTCAATGCAGAAAACTGTCCTTCTGATGTTTTGGTCACTCCAATGATGAAGGTGGAATTTTGATTTTTCTAACATTCAATTGAATATACTGGGTGATAAAAAAAAGTTAAAGCGTTTGGTAGTCTGTGGAATAAAATTTACGTGGCCGATGCTCAATTCTTGAATGTTAATTAATCAGTCAAAGGCTAACTTAGATGAGAAAATGCTTACTTTCTTTTTATTCAACTGGTATATTACAAAAATAACAGCATACATTTATTGACAGGGATCAGTGAAACAGGATTGGCAATGCTCAACAAGAAAGGGTTAGCAGTAGCCAAATCAACCCAGAAGCGAGAGCTCAGCAAAATTGCTGCTTTTCATGAAAGAATTGTCTTGGACTTTGTGCAAGATGCTTGTGATAAGAACTGCCTGCTCGTGCTGATGATCGATGACTACACGAACATACACACGAAACAGCGCCCAAAAGATGAAAAAACGTCATTTGCTAGGAGTATGGCAACGGTCCTTATCAGAAGATTTTGTGGCATTCCTGCGATCCCCCAAAATGAAAACACCTGTCATCCACTTGGCCTAGATCAAAATTTATTGAAAGCATTTGCAACAGATAGCCTCAAAAAAGATCTCAGGGACACATGCATCAGCCATGCCTTTTTGGATTCATTCCGCCTTTTTTTATCCTGAAGCGGAAAGACACAGAGTCAGTGTACATGACTACCAAGAGCAACAGTCAACTCGTGCCATGCGTAGAATGACCCACTGCAGAATTGTTGATGAATTAGAGTTGCCTTTGAAAAGTTTCAACAACTTCCTTGTGGCAACAAAGCATGCAATTCACCATGTCCTGGGCAACTACTTTTCAAAATTTGCCTGCCCTCAACCGGGAGACTGGCCCGCTCAATTTTACATGAGACAAATCCAGCACAACCCACCATTTGATGCTCCCAAAGCTCTCAGCAATATTGTCCCTTTCATTGGTCCTTTGCATGTGCAACTCAATGCCAGAGAATGTGTCTGTCTTTTGCACATCAATTTCTTTAAGAAAGCATATTCTTGGATCTTCGGAAAATGGAAGATATTTACAAACAAGTCAAAAGCACAGAGAATTTATTTAATTGAGGAGTTTGTTTATGGAGGCTGGACGGTGGTACGAGATAATGTGATATTTGCCTTCTCAAAATACAAAGATTTGCAATACCTGACACTGCTAAATTTTCTTGACAATTATCTCCCACTTGTCCTCTCCATCTATTCCACTCTATTCAAAGATGGCAACACTGAGCAATATGTTGATGCAATGTTTCGATGCTGGATAATGTATGGATAATGCTCCCCTTGTATGGCTGAGTAATTTCCTCTTCTGGAAAGAGAATGGCCATCCCCTGTATAAAACAATGATGAAACATCTAAATGACCTGGATGAGTTCCCCTTGGAGAATTTCCACTCCCTTTTAAGAGCCAAAACGAATGTCTGCTACGATGGTCCAGTGCTACAAAAGAAAGCAAGAGCGCTTGATGAAAATAAGGTAGCATCCATTGAATTCCAATCAGTCTTTGTTCCCCCAAGGAAGTTCTCATTCAGTCATGACAAGCTAGAGGGGCTCAAGTTATCTATAAGAGAGGGGGGCTTGGTATCTGAAATTAGCAAAAATTCTTTTTCATTATTCCTTAAAGGACAAGTTCGGGGTTGGAATAATTGTTCATAAAATGAAAGATAACTCAAGTTATCTGCTGCAAAATTCATCATTGGCCTCCTGCATGAAATCAAGAATAATCCACATTGTGCAATCCAAGTTCTAAGGGAAAAAGGAAACAAAAGATCATGACGTACTGGAGGATGCCTCAGCTGTTTGGAGACACTGTCCTCTGATCAAATATGTTGCCTCTTGGCTTCCAGTTCCTTGTAACAGAACCAAATCCAAAAAAGTTTGTGCATTGTGAGAAGGTTTGTGCCGCAAGCATTTTCAAAGGGGCTCAATTGGTAAGACCAATTTATGGAAATAAGGTTAATATGACCTTTTAACCCTATTCCACCTGGCCTCTTTTCATTCACTCCTCACCTGGGGAGGGGCCATTATGGCCCCCCCCCCCTAATTATTTCCAGAACCGATAGAGTTATGAAGTTGTAACTTTGTACACAGTATCAACAATCTATTGTGATTCTAATTAGGTAATTAGAACTTAATTAGTCACGTGACTTGTTGCTAGGCAACTAGATATGTTGTGACCAGTCTAAAATAACGTTATGTATGGAAACTGCAATAATGTCCTATATTTTAGCGAAAACAAAGTTTATTCTTAAAAATGGTTAAAAATCTTGTACAACATCATATTTTCTCATGAAATAACATGTTAAGTTTTAATTGTTTACACACCTGTTGAAACAATGACGTCATAAATATATATGACGTCATAAGTCTAAAAAACTATAAACATAAAGGAAAATTAACAAACCATATATCATACGAAAGCTCTCAATGAGAGCAATTCAATGACACCAATTAAAACAAAATTGAACAAGAATTCGCCAAACTAGAAGCAATTTAGTGTTTTCCTTTGTGACATCTTTTGTGCAATGCTTTTCTAGAACCTCTCCCGTTTGCTCCTACTTTCCACCAGTAGACAACTTCTTTGTTCACATTCGATCGTTGCCGCATGTCGCTACTGCAATTGGGGACCATTGCATCCAAACCGTTGCACCAGTAATATTTGAAGCATTAACTGGTATCAAGCATTCGAAACTGTCAGCAGCATGGTCAAATTTGTTTGTTTGCTGAATTTATAGAAAAAAAAAAAGAATTTGTTTGTATTGCTTGAGAAGACAACTACCAACACGTTCCGACGTCAGCCGCACCAGCTCTCTCCGCCAACAAACTTCCAGTGTCAGAGCTTGTTTGCATATTTTTCAAATTGGCCAGCAAAATGTGCACGAGGAATTTACAAAATGGACAACGTCAAGTGCATATTAGAGCAGTGCAGAATGGAGAAGCTAGAAAACACGCACTGCTGCCAAGATTATTCACTGTTTATTGTGAACATGGTAAGGATACTTACAACTTCATTGGAAGTATCTGTTGCAATCCATACATATATAATCAGATTTTAGGAAGTACATAAAATACTGGGAGGGACCTCCATTGATTGATCGAGTGTGTTCCATATGGTTGCAAATAATAATAATAATAATAATAATACACAAATGTTTATACAGGAATAACCTATCAGACCAATTGGACAACATGTTTGCACGGTGTGTAATTGGACTCTTTGCTCTGAATTACTAAATCAAGAAGATTTTTTTTATATCCATTAAAAAGTTACAATACATAAATACAAGCTACGCTACTTACAAAATTACTTTACAATACTACTCGGACGATACCCCGAGGAGCAAAAGACTATGACTACCCCGGGGCCATAGACACAGAGGTTAAAAATAAACTACTATAGTCTGTCTCAAATTACATGCCACGAGAAATGTCTGCGATCAATTTGAATTTAAGAAGGGTGGTTTAGGTATCATCGCAACTACTGCGTGGCATCTAATTTGAGGTAGACTTTAAAAATACACGACTAAAAATAAAAGAAAGGAAAAAAGGAACATGGGAGATGGTGGCTGTGGTTTTATGACTTATAACAGAGTTTGACATTTTCTAATCAAATCGACCAGATTTGTGGATGAATTTAAGCGTTAGCAGGAGTATATCTTTATTAACTTCATCTGGGAAATTTTTATCACCATACAATAAAATCTGCATTAGAAGACTATTTTGGAGATCGGTATGTCCATATGGTCGTATTAAAGCAGAAACTCCAGCGAGAAGGTCTCTACGTGGCACTGCAAGGGAAGGGCAAAGCAACAAAAAGTGTTCCGTATCCTCAATACCATCGTTCGTAGGGCACATCGGATTTATGGTATCCTTAAAGTTGTTCTTGAATTTGTGAAAATTCAATTTACTGAGACCAACCCTGAGTTGAGTGAGATATGATAAACCTATTGGGTCATGAATGCCAAATATAGATCTTACCGGGTGTCTGATTATAGATAGTAGCTTCTTTTTGAAAACAGCAACAGACGGTGCAAGTCTAATCTCAGAATCAAGTTCATTCCATTCGGATAAGCAATGAGGATAGAAACTAGATTTAAATTTTTCTGTTCTGGCCTTTATTTGCCCAACGACATCTTGGTTGCGAAGAGAGTAGTGTGACTGTTGAAGTGGTGGGATTGGGTCCTTAGTATAAACAGGAGTTAAATTATTAATGATCTTGTAAAGCAAAGTGAGGCGTCTGCTCCATCTTCGGCAGCTCAGTGATTCCCAGCCAAGCTCCGAGTACAACTTTTCTCGCGATGTTCCTCTCCAAGTTCCTGTAATAGCTCGCGCAGCAGAATACTGAACAGACTCTAATTTTTCCATCAAGCTCGGTAAAATGACGCTACCACTGAACTCGCATACTTTTGCTGGAATATGGTAAATAACATAGAGCTTATATAGCTCGTTTAGGGTATGCCTGAGCAGATATTTGGAGAGATATTTCAGCAAGCCAATACCCATTCTCGTTTTGGAGATAGCTGATTTGATATGGGCAGAGAAAGACAACTTTGCATCTAGTATAATTCCTAAATGTTTATGTTCATCTACTTTCATTACCGGTATGTTATTAAAGAGAATTTCTGGATGATCAAGTTCATTTTTTTTCCTTGAAAATATTAGTTCCACAGCTTGTTTTTGCGGATCAGGATTAAACGACATCCTCCAATCATGAGCCCATTGACTTATCAACTCCAGATCATGGTTCATGTCACTGGCAGCTGAATTAGAATCTTGAACGACCGTAAATAATGACGTATCATCAGCGAAAAGCTTAACATTGCACCTCAAATGTTCAGTAAGGTCATTTATATGTACTAGGAAAAATAAAGGTCCTAGAATAGTGCCCTGTGGTACTCCTGCCGAAATATCTCCCCAAGAAGAATTCTGCCCATTCAAAACAGTTCGCTGCTTTCTATCCTTAAGAAAACTCTTAACAAGAGAAAGAAGACTTCCAGAAACGCCACATCGCTTTAGCTTATATGCGAAATGGTATTGAAGGTTGACCACAAACCTATGCGAAATGGTTTTGAAGGGTGACCACGAACCGATATGCGAAATGGTTTTGAAAGGACCATGAACCTATATGCGAAATGGTTTTGAAAGGGTGACCACAAACCTGCTAAACACGAATTACGACAGATGGTTTGCCCCATACCAAAGCTGTAAAACCTATGTTTGCCAATTGTAGAATTGAACAATAGAATGTAGAGTATTGAACCGTACAAGCATGATGTACCTTGTTGGAAAATACCAGTAAAAAGAAAAAATTACCCTAGGAGCAAGCTTTGGGATGGAGCAAGGCCAAGTTGTACAATTACCTATACAAATGCTATATATGTTAAAACAAGCCATCAAGTAGCAAAAGATGAGAAACAGACCGTATAAAAAAGGGGTGAAAAATACCCAAAATCTCTGAACTGTATGTAGGACAGTTGGGAAGCCAGTCCCATCTAAAACTGTTTAGAGAACTAGTGAGATATGCTAAGGCCAGGCCAAAATAGGTCCATATATTGCTGCAGGTTCCAGCAAGAGGTAGTTGCAGGTAGTTGGGGCGAAGGCCTCTAAGGCCTGTGACATAGGGACTCCTACCCACCAATACCACAAAATGTGATGCTATTAAACTTGATGCAAGGCAAGGATATTACCTGTTTTGACAAGGACCAACAACTCACAGTGGTGAGAAGATGAATGAACCCCGGATCGGCATGTCTGCATACCGCCCATAAAAAGGCAATCCTGCTCCTGTACGCATTGACAGCTACTTGAATGCTTGTAGAGAACTTGCAAGAACTTATCACAGGAACTGGTGCATACTGAGAAAATATACCCCCTAAATAAGAACCCCTAAGAGGCTCAAACTGGGAAAGGTTCTTATATAATAGCTTTAATGTAAATTATTAAAATGACAAAAATCTTTAGAATTCTTCACATCCTGATCAGACTTCTTCATTGGTACAAAAGATTTGCTCTCAAGAATTCTCAAGAAATCTCAAGAATTCTTGGGCTGGAAAACAGTGTTGTGTGCAAGGCCTGCTCGTATATAAGAACCTTTTTAAGAACCTTAAAGGCTGGAATTTTGAATAGCAGTCATTTAATTAAGAACCAATTCAGGCTGCCCAGAAAAAATCTAGGTTCTTTTATGTGGGTCTCTACTGTACTAGGTGGGGGAAACAGCAAAATGAATTGATAGTTCAGTCCAGTGTCTTTGTGTTGGTCATGATCTGCAATTTTTCTGAAGGTATTGGTTTAAAAACTCTGTAACCCTGTACTATGAGGCCCTTTACATGATAAATTTCAACCCAGGTTGAGTTTTAACAGCATTGCTTATTTTGCCTTGCGTTTACATGAAATCTCAACACGGGTTGAGATTAGGTCACATGGTTGCAAACAATAGGAGAAGGAATGTGAGCCCACTCAAATATTCGAATAATTGGGGAAATAGATTTGATCTCCTTTGTTCGCATTCTAATCTCGCCCGAGTTGAAAAAATATTGCGTTTACATGAGAATTTCAACCCATGTTGAAATTTCAACACGGGTTGAGTTGCCGAGTTGAGTTGAACCCGTGTTGAGTTTCAACTCGGCCTTCTTCATGTAAACGCGATGAAGTCCTACACCGTCAACCGAGTTGAAACTCAACCCGTGTTCAACTCAACCCGGGTTGAAATTTCTCATGTAAAGGGCCTCTAAGAAAACTCTATGAAGAGTATATGCCACGAGAAAATCACAAAAACCTGATCAACCTACCGGGTGTCCCAAAATGATGTATCATTGTTTGATCGCTTGTATGTCCATAACCAATGAACGGATCTTCACAAACTTTGTTTTATTTGATTGCCTAAAGTCTAAATTAGATGTTAAGATGTTGGTGGTGGTTTTACCAGTTTTTGAAAATCGGTTCATCGGTTATGGACATATAAGGAATCAAACGGTAATAGATCATTTTGGGACACCCGGTAGTTTATCACTGATAAACTAGGATTATCACTTTGATAAACTAGGTTTATCACGATAAACTGGGTTTATCAACTGATAAATTGAGTTTATCAACTGATAAATTGAGTTTATCAACTGATAAATTGAGTTTATCAACATTTCTTCGATAAACTGGATTTATCAAAGTGATAAACTAGGTTTATCAACCAAAAATTTGATAACCTAGGATTATCAACTGTTCAGTTCAGTTCATATATTTTAAATTCCACAATATACAATTTATAGTCCTAACTACTAACTATACAAACATATGACTAAACTACAAAGATAAAAGATAACTTACAAAAATTAATACAGTAATACCAAAACTTAGTACAATATACAAATACAAGGAGGAACTAAATAAATTGCATACAGGGAATTACTTAAAGGAGGAGCTCTCTCAATAGGTAAACTAATCGAGGAGAGAGCCCCCCCTATCCTAAGATAATATCAGGTGTGTTTAGATGAATTTAAATAATTATGCATTTTCTTTTCACAGGTTAACAGAAATTGTGGCAGTGTAGATTCATCGGTTGACATTTTTCAATAAGAAAATTTTTAGTTTTGTTTTGAACGATATTTTTGATGAAGCATTTCGGAGTTCCACTGGTAATGTATTCCAAAGTTTAGCACCAAGATATCGAATTGACTTTAGACCATATTGAAGACTGTTTTTCCGAGACATAAATAAATCACCTTGACTGGCCTGTCTTGTGGAATATTGATGAACAGATGAACTAAATAAGAAAAAGTCATGAAAGCAACTAGGTGAGGTTTTATTAACTGAATCAAAAACAAAAGTTAAGAGCCGGAGTTCAAAAATCTCAGAAAGTTTCAGAAGTTTAAAATCATTGAAGATTGGAAGAGAGGGAGACATGCGAGGCTGAAATGAGATAGCTCTGACTGCTTTTTTCTGTAATTTGAAAATTGGATCAATGTATGACGCATAAGTTTGCCCCCAAACAATAAGACCATATTGTAAGAAGGACAGAAACAAAGCATTGTACAAGCAAAGTAAAACATCTAATGGAAGTAAGTTCCTAATTTTGAAAAACATTCCACATGTTCTAGCTAATTTCTTAGAGAGTTCACTGAGATGGTATTTCCAGCTAAGATGCTCATCCAGGAGGAGACCTAAGAACTTAACAAACTTAACTCTTTTAATATGTTTCTTGCCTATTTTGACATCAGAATCAGAGGGAACTTTGAAAGATGAAGAATGAAAAATCATATAATTTGTCTTATCAATGTTTAATGATAATTTATTAGCATCAAGCCACCTCTTTACTAATCTCAGCTGTTTGTTGACAATTTTAATCAAATGAGATAAATCTTTGGATTCGTAGTAGATGTTTGTATCATCAGCAAAGAGATAAAAATTAAGTTTCTTAGAAGCATTTGGTAGATCATTAATATAAAGAAGGAAGAGTAATGGACCCAGTACAGAACCTTGTGGTACACCACAAGTAATTGAAAGTAAGTTAGAATTGCTTCCGTTAACAGAAACATATTGTTTTCTATCAGACAGATATGATCTAAACCATTCAAGGGCACATCCACGAACACCATAATGTTCCAATTTTGATAGCAAAATTCTATGATTAACTGTATCAAAAGCTTTTTGTAGATCAATGAAAATACCACAACCAAATCTTTTATTATCAAGTGTATTTCTTACAGTTTCTGTCAAACTCACAAGGGCATGATCAATTGAGTGGTTTTCTTGAAATCCAAATTGTAAAGAATAAAGAACTTTATGAATTTCAAGGAATCTATAAAGTCGTTTGTACATTAGCTTCTCAAATATCTTGCTGAAGATGGGTAAAAGAGAAATTGGCCTGTAGTTTGATGGTAGCTCGGGATTTCCTTTTTTAAAAAGAGATATCACTTTGGCAATTTTCAGTTTATCAGGGAAAATACCAGACTGGAAAGATTGATTCACAAGAAGAGCAACAAGTGGGGAAATAGAATATCCAATAATTTTAAGTAATTTTATCGGTATACTATTAGGACCTACAGATTTGGAAGGATTTAAAATATTGATTAGGTCATGAACTTCTATCAAAGTAGCTGGAGAAAGAAAAAGTGAGTTGCAAGTTCTGTTAGATAAATAGTCAAGAGGAGACTTTGGAGTCATTGGGATTGTCTTTGTTATGCCATCAGCAACATTGACATAAAAATCATTAAAAATGTTTGACATTTTAGAAGGGTCTGACGTTACATTTCCATCTTTGCCTTTGATTTTGTTAATTGAAGAAGAAGTGGAAGACTTATGAGAAATGATCTTCTTGATACCTGACCACAATTTTTTCATATTTTGACTGTTGGTAGAAAAATAATTATGGAAATACCTCGCTTTACTTTCTTTTAATTCATTGGATACACGGTTTCTAAACTTCTTATACAGCTTGAGGTTATCAGGAGTCTGCTGTTTCTTTAGTTTCTGCAAAATTCTGTCTCGGATTCTCATCATCTTTTGTATTCTATTATTTATCCATGGTTTATCTTTCAGTTTTATTTCCTTTCTACTCCGTCTTTTGATTGGAGCATGTTTATTTGTCAATGTATTAAGATCTTTCAAAAAGCTATCAAATTTATTGTTCACATCCATGTCAGTATTTTCTAGATAAGTAAAGTCAATCTGATTGAAGTCGTCAAGATATTTATCTTCTTTAAATCTGGAATAATCATATTTGAATGATTCCGATTTATTATGACTAGCCTGACTATTTTTCAAAATCAAAAACTGGGGAAAATGGTCAGTAATTTGCATTACAATGTTACCACTTGTTAAATTAGCATTAGTAGCATTAGTGTAAATGTTATCAATAACTGATGCTCTATGTTCAGAAACTCTAGTTGGATGATGAATGCAAGGAAGAAGGCTGTGAGAAAAAAAATTGTTGACAAAGTCACTTGTTGGTGTATGGGAAGCATAATCTAGAAGATTGACATTGAAATCACCCATTATAAATACTAGCTTGTTTGAAGAAATTTTGGAGAGGAGGTTCTGAAAATGAGAAGTAAGGTTATCAATAGCTGAGCTAGGATGTCTGTAAACACAACAGATCAGGAAATTTTTGTCATTTTTATTTTCAATCTCAACCCATACAGTTTCAAAATCATTTGTACAAGAATCTAAATCAGTTCTTGGATTGGAAGTAAGGGAGTCTTTAATGTACAAACCAACACCACCATTCTGAGTGAGTGACTGAGTCTTAACAAAGGTATAGCCAGGAATATCAACATTAGATGAAATGGGATTGTCAATAGAATGCCATATTTCAGACACTCCAATAACATCAAGATTCAGATTAGAGTGAGCAGATAACGAAACTAATTCATCATGATGAAGGGATAGGCTTCTGATGTTAGTGTGAATGATAGAGAAATCTCTAGAGGACGATTGTAAAGAGGAGAGTTCAGGTAAAGTGAAGTAGCGAGAATCAATATTTTGAGGCATATGTTCATCAATATCATAATCACTAAGATTGGGCAAGTCCATAAGGTTAGAAGTAATTTCAAACGAAGGTGCAGAGTCAATGAATGAGGGTATGTCAACGTCACCAAGTCCTAAGAATTCATCATTTTCTAAAGAGCCGAATGGAAACATGTCAATGGTACATTTTTTACAAAACCAAGAAATATCATCAGGCTCTTTTTCAAGTTCCTTATACTCTGAAGCCGAGATACCATTGCACTTCATGTGCACATAAAAATTGCAGTTATTGCAAAGGATGGCCTTTTGATTAACCAGTATATTTTTGCAGCAAATGCCGCATGGATGTTTAGGATTCATTCCTTATTATGAACTGTTTAAAGACAGACTATTGATAAACTTAACACAAATCATTACTCATCACATAAGAAAAAACACAAGATTTCTGCAGAGTATGCCTAGGCCTATGTATTAAAAGATACCTCATGTTCACTGTCATCACTTGCAGGGTTAGTTCTTTTCTTAACTGAATCAGGAGGCTTATCTTTTATAATCAGCTTATCCAAGACAAAAAAAGCAATTTTCCCACTCTTTCTTGCAGCAATTAGGTCAGGAACCTGCTCTTCTCTTCTATCCAATGTTCGTTTCGAGAGGTCAGCCAAAAACTTTACTCCATCAGGTTTCACTTCTCTAGCTTTCTTCAAAATGCGCTCTTTATCTTTCCATCTCACAAGCTTGGCCACTATTGGGCGTGGATCATCATTACGACTGCCATTTCTTCTTTGTCTGTTACTACTTCGACCAACTCTGTGGCAGCGATCAATTGCAAAATCTTCGGTTAGGCCCAGTTTATCTTTAATAACCTGCTTGACTTTTTGCTCGGTATCATCCCATGACTTCTCGTTTTCCTTGTCTTCTTGTAATCCTACAATTCTGATATTCGAACGGCGACTTTGATTTTCGAGATACTCTAACTGCCCCTCTGCTGCATCTGCATGTCCATTCAAAGCGAAGAGGTTGTCCGATTGTCTATTTACTTTCAACTCAATGTCAGCCAACTTTTTCTCATTGACGTCAAATTTACTTTGCGTGAATTGAAGACTCACTTTTAAATCACAGACTTCACTGCGAATAGATTTCAGTTCTTCCTTGATATCTTGGATAATCAGTTTAACCGAAGAGTTGAAAGCCTCTGCTTGAGTATGAAGAAGTGTCTTTACTACTTCCAAAGTTACAAATTTGTCATCACCCATTTTCAGAACACGTTGTTATTTAGGCCCATCAGGTCACGTCGATGAAGACTGCGAACCTCCACAAGAATCAGAATTCCACCAAGTAAATGCACAAACACTCCATAAATGATGACTTGAACTGTAAACTATGGCGTGCAGGAACTGGTGCATACGTAGTTACATTTGCACAGTTAATAAGGGAATTGCCCCCCTCCCAATTCACTCCTGATCGGGCACGTTCCTGATTGGGATAGTATTTCTGATGGAGATTCAGTGAAAGACTCCTGATTAGGAATAAATGCCTGATCAGGAATCCATAGTGCATTCCATTGTCTCTCTCCGCCGAATATTCCGCCAGGTCTTTCCTTTTCTTAAAGTATTGACAATAGTATATTTCTTTATTTTCAAACAAACATAACCTAGGGAGTTTGGAACAGAGCAGAGATTGCCTTATATTTTTGCATTCTTGCTGCAGTGTTGACCAAAGTGACAAAGAACGCACACAACCAAAAAGACTATTATACTGGTTTTGTATAATAACCATTGCCACCACAACACGCCAGTTTTTTTAATTCATGATCAAGATATTGCGCCACGCACTGTGGTCGGAATGATGGAATGGCTGAAATGAAGGACTTGTATTATTTTGCAAAAAAAATTATAAAATCAAAATGGTTTAAAACTGTAATATGATTTCTGTTTTGAAATTGAAGTAATCGAGCTGGCATAGTCAAATTGATGGTCAAATTAGTTTATTTTTCTAATATGTGTTTGCGTTAAAACTTTATTAGATGATTGCTACA
The DNA here is from genome assembly GCA_039566865.1 of Aurelia coerulea. NCBI lineage: Eukaryota > Metazoa > Cnidaria > Scyphozoa > Semaeostomeae > Ulmaridae > Aurelia > Aurelia coerulea. The sequence goes on along the minus strand of CM076951.1, from coordinate 10,522,612 downwards.
GAGAGGATTGTCTTTAATAATTTATTCCCAGCCACTTTGCTAGCAGCGCTATGCACCGATAATTATTCCATGTCATGTCCCCTGTAATTTGACAGGAAATGAATTTTGTCATTGACACATATGATGACACTCTCGTTATGGCCCCATTGAAGGCATTCTTCCTTGTTTTTAAAGGGCTGAGTTGATTCCAGCAGCTAGCAGTATCAGGTAGCCTTTTTATGTACCAATGCTGCCACATACTGCTTTTATTACAAAGTCCAAATGTATGAAAGAAGGGGCTTTGATGTCAGCAAATCATGCTTATGAGTTTAAACTTATGAGTTTAAATGCTGATGAGATAATATCCTTGTTTTTTCGAGTTTTGCTTTGCTTTGACCGATCCATTACACTATTTGGGCATATAGCAGTATTGTCAATTATGGGAATGATGACAGTGGATGACATCCATTGTTTGTGAAGTGAATTGTGTATTTTGTAGAGGCATATCTCCACAACAGTAGGTCTGTTCGGCAACTACCATAGTTGTCTTCTATGCATGCTCTCTCACAACAGAGCATGCACACCCTAGGCAAAGGCGTTGGTTTCTGACCTAAATTACTGCAAGTGGAAGTTGGCCTTGATCCCATGAACACAAAATGCAGATATGAGCAGACACAAACTGGAAGTCTGGTGAGTCCTGAAGTTCTGTGGAGTCCTCAATGTCTGAATAGACCTTGCCCACTTGATATAAATTTGGGAGATAATTCGGTCTACACTGTTCAGACAATCAGAAACTGGGAAAGGTTCTTATATAATAGCTTTCATGTAAATTATGAAAACGACCAGAATTTTTAGAATTCTTCACATTCTGATCAGACTTCTTCATTGATACAAAAGCTTTGTTCTCAAGAATTCTCAAGAATTCTCAAGAAATCTCAAGAAATCTCAAGAAATCTCAAGAATTCTTGGGCTGGAAAACAGTGTTAATGTGTGCAAGGCCTGCTTGTATATAACAACCTTTTCAAGAACCTTACAGGCTGGAATTTAGAATAGCAGCCATTTAATTAAGAACCTATTCAGGCTGCCTAGAAAAAACCTAGGTTCTTTTATGCCGGTTTCTACTGTATGTAGGAGTTTACCAAATCATTTTGAGTCAGAAGATACAACAATTTAATTTCTATTATTAAGACTGATCTAACTTTACTTAGTGCAAGGTATGAAGCCTCCTCTGCCACATCCAGGACTGACAGGACAATTTGCATACTCAGAAGCAATTCCAGCACATAAAGTGCCTTTCAGTCAATTCGTCCAAAGGAAAAGTGCAACAATCATTTACATTGTTACTTCAAAAGGATGGAAATCTATATTCTTAATGCTTTGGTATGTAGTATATATGTGCACAGTATCATGGTTATCCTGCCTAAGAATTCTGGAGGATTATTGAGGATTCTTGCTAATATTTTGCTTTCTCAGGAATATTTGTCTTGAAAAGATCTGCATTCTTTTATGACAATTCATGAATTTTTATCAGAATGTTAAGAATTCTTGAGAATTCTAAAGAATTCTGGAGATTTTTGTCACCCTAACGTGGGCAAAGCTTCTATGGTACCTTGACCTTGGTGGCATCTGTCTTCATGGGTGATGCACACAGTTTCTTGTTAGCTCTATCTTCGCATGGTTCAGATGTGTTGTTCAGGAGTGTGAAGGGAAATATGCTGAATTAACAGATCCTTGGGAAAAACTTGGTTTAATAGTTGAATAACTTTTTCAGCTCTGAACATGCCCTAGTGGGTGAAACTAGTCAGCGCTAAAATAAAGAATACAATGTGCAAAAAACCAAATTCTTATAAAAATATATGTACTGGTTAATTTTAATGGCCTAAAAGCGGCTTCATTGAATTGGAAAAACTGCAGTATTTTTTTTTAGGTAACTCCTCCTTATGTGCATCATTATTATCATCAACAGCGTCTGCAGACTTTGCCTCTGCGAAGTAGACTGTACTTGTTGTCTGCAGTGAAAGAAAAGTCAAATTTGAGGGAAGTGATGATCATATTTAGAAACTTTCAGCGTTACATCAAAGAAACTAAATGGGGATGCAATTAATTTCCAACAAAATGCATGCATCTTGAGTTTGATTTTGGATACTGATCAACTGTAATCCAGCTTTATCATAAAAAGTGTCATAAACAGTTAGGAGGTGGGGCATGACCCATATACCCCACTTTGGCCAAGCGTCGCTGATTTCTTCAGCCTCAGTCTCATATTTGCATCCACAGGAGTATTGTTGAGGACATAGCTTTGATATTAGCTCCAAGTACATAATGCAAGAAAGATCTTCGACTTCGAGAGCCAACCGTTTGACTACGGTAAAGATGGAGAATATATTTATTCGCAAAAACCCTCAGCTACAGTATCCAAACTTGTACACCCAAACATCTTGAGAGCTATACTTTATCTATACCGTTCAAGTCTCCTGTATTTATAACAACACGGAATGTCGATAAAATGAAGTATTCAATGATTGTCGTCGCTTGCCTCATTCTCCAAATTTATAGAGCTTGTTATGATGATCAATGGAATTTAATTCCTATCTTTGCAACCAGAATAACGGAAACGTCTTTTTGGGCCTTTTTGAAATTTCCAAATTTTGCCTTTTCACATTGGGGTCGACATCAACGAGTTTCTTGACTCATAGCTAGATACCCGCAACCTTCTTAAACATCTTCCTTTCTAACTTGTTATATTTTGTAAATGATGATAGCCGCTTAAATCGTTAAAAAATGTGCAGGACCAGCTGTTGGCCAAAATAGGGGGGGGGGGGGGAGAAGAAGTATTGTACCTTTTTCGCTGGTGATTTTACTAGCCCTTCTTCAACGGTGGCAGCCTTAAAGAGGCCAAGAATTTGTTCTTTGAATTCTCTGATAAAATGGAAAAGAAGAATAGAAGAATTGTATTCACAATACAGATCAAAACTAAGATATAATTATAGGTATTAAAAAGTTTCCAGCGCAGATCAATAGCCAACTGCCCTATAAGTTCCTTTCAAGAAATGCAACTGTAAGAAAAATAAAACGGAATTTCTCTCTCACCTTTGAAGGATGTGAAGGTTTTGAGCCTTGTGCCCCAACAAACAGCTTACAAACATATCAGTTTATTGAGGGTTACCGCTATAGTGGTTGGGCTCTCTGAGACATCCTATTTTATTTGGGGGAAAGAAAGCCCCCCCCCCTGCATAAATATTGACTGTCAATAGGTAGATCAACCAGAATTGGTGTACTAATAGCTCTAGATTAGGCCTGTCCACCAAAGGTCGAATAATCGCTATTCGGTTATCTGATCACTATTCGAATAGCAGTGAAGCGAAACGATTATTCGCTGCCAACCGAATAGTACAAACAGTGTGATTATTCGGATTGAATAACCAGTCGAATAGATCGATTATTCGGATAGTATGACTAGTCGACTGATTGGAATGCAAAATGATCAGTCAAAGAAACCGAATACGTTGACATAGCGAATAATCCCAATAGAATGACAAGCGAATATTGCGAATACTATGGCTGATTGAATTGATCAAACTGTCTTGTCTACACAGTAGGGAGATAGTGAGACAAGGGGCAATGGCAAGGATATTGTTGTGTAAAACAATCAGGTATTGTTAGCTTGTTGTATTATTCTGCTTTACTCCATTGTATTGCTATCTTCTGGGTGAATAAATGAAGCAAAATAATGTGATGTAGCGCCAGCAGCATGCTGTAGCACTGTAGCTAGACCAAAGGCGATAAGACAATTTGCCATACAATGATTGATTTGTGGCATACCACTGAAATTTCAAACTTATTTGAACCACGCCCTAGCCACGCCCCTATTCGCCGGATAACCGAATATTCGGTAAAATTAGCACTGAATATTCGAATACTTATAATCTTTCATTTGGACAGCCCTACTCTAGATTATGATACATTTTTTAGATTTAAAAATTAACCTAAAATTTGCCATGATTGTTGCTTACATCAGCATTTTTCACTTTGCAATCAAGAAATGTGGCAAAATTGGCCAAAATCAGAGAAAATGTGATAGCTAAAATCAAATTCGGATCACAATTTCCATCCAAGCAAAACAATTGTCATAGACTACATCAAATAACACTATTCTGCAGGATAAATTTGCAAAAACTGCAATTCTGCCCTTCTTGTGAAATCGAGATTCGAGAATATGCGATTTAAACTTTTCTAAGGCCCCATTCACATTGCTCTGTTTTTGTGATAGTGTTCACAGTGATCCGCACAAAAACCACACAAGAACGGAGGTTTTCGAAAACGCTATCAAAAGTGTATAACTACAAAACAGAGGTTTTGACAACGCTCCAATATTCAACAATGAGTTTCACAAAAACGGAGCATGCACAAAAACGGAGGTTTTTCTCCCCGTATTTATGATCAGGCGGATCAACGTGAATGGACAAAAAACCGCAAAAAAAACCGAGCAGTGTGAAAGGGTAGCTTGAATGCCACAAAAACGGACACTTACTAAAACGGAGCAATGTGAATGGGGCCTAAAAAAGGAGAAACTTACTCATTTTCTGCGATGTATCTTCTCAAAGAAGAAGAAATCGTATCCAGTTCTTCGTTTTCTAACATGTACACACCACCTCCTTAAGAAATTAATCTCCAGTATTAAAAATTATCAATTGGGTAAAGAGCAAATATATAACAGTAACAACTAACGCACAGTGATCCAGAGCATGGAATAAATGCCAAAACACAAATAGTTGCAAATGCAAAAACTTTCACACCTATTATAGAGAGGACACTTAGAGGTCTTCAGAACAAAAATCCGTATAGAAATCGGACCAACTACTGCAGAGGAATTGCACTTTTTAGTTGCCAAAAATTGCCAGGCCATGTTTTTGTTTACATTTCCGGTGTATCACTTTTGAAATGGGCCTAAACCAACAATTTCAAATGTTAATTTCTCCAGTTGTATTGGTCCGATTTCAATAAACTTTGTATTAAATTGACCCTCAATGTATGCGCAATTATACAACGTATCAGTTCTATGAATTTACATCAATTTATTTGGCACATATTTGTCAAGGGGTATTTTTAGCAGTAGAACTACTCAAGACCCCTAAATTTCTTCTTTCCTGGTGCAAACAAAAAAAGTGAGGAAAAAAGAGTCTTAAAAACTCATTTCGCACTAAACTTCAGGTATCGATGAAGGTGTCTGCCAAAGGGTTCGTTCAGGTTCGTACATGTAAAAATTTTATAACTGATATAAAAAATCGAGTCATTTAGGCCTATGTATGCTATTTTCTGTGATTTTCAATGGTAGTATGTATATTTTTGTTCTGACTGTTTCCAATGCATAGTTTTCGTTTTAATTGCAGAGCTGTAATAGCTAGGGTTTAAATTCTAAATAAAAAGAGGCATTATTTCATTACCTAACAATCACATAAACATTTAAATGACTTGAATCGTACACGGGTTTAACATGGTTTACACTAAAATCACGACAACAAGCATCTTATGTCTATGACTGTTAAGATACAAAGCTTGGCCTTGAGGTCTATTTTTTTATCTTGGAAACTGCACTAAAAGGTTACAGGAAGGTGTGGTGTGCGGCAAAAGGATTTCTGTCATGACTCAATCCCAGAATTTAGGGAGGATTTTGATACCTAATCTTTGAATACGAGTTACGATTTCACAAAGAAAAATTTTCGCTGCAAAACCACTGCAATATTTTTGTTTCACGTAAACAAAGCATTAGCAGGACTTTAAATTACCTAACATTAAAGTCACGGGAAACAGAACAGTGTCAGAATGTTTCGTAAATGATAAGCCCCAGTACCAGAAAATTCACAACAAGATTATGAAAGCATACCCTGTTTCTATAATTTCTAACAAAAACTCCCCTAAATGCCTATATGACCAGAAATTTGAGAACCCCCTCGCCTGGGCTTTTAGTCTATAAAGTGCACTTTCTGTTGTATAAGTCTTGAGAAACGAACTTCATCTTGGACTTCAAATTAAAGGTCTCACGAGCCTTAGCTTTTTGGTTCATTACATGTCGTGGGCAATGATAAAAACTATATAGTTATCATGAATTTTATGAACTTATAGTTACTCCATAGGCTGTGTAGTTATCAGTTTATCTTTCTTTATTCAATACCTAATGCTGAATTTAAAAAATCCAAAGGAACGTTTCATTTATTTTTGGTTAAGGTTGAAACTGATTACCTACGTTTGATCCACTTAAATGCTAATATGCTTGTTAGGTTATGACATAATTCCTCTTTTTATTTAGAATTTAAACCCTAGCTATTACAGCTCTGCAATCAAAACGAAAATTATGCCATGGAACCACCCAGAAGCAAGAGATACATTCTAATCACGGAAAATGACAGAAAATAGCATACATGGGCCTAAATGACTCGATTTTTTATATCAGCTATAAAATTTTTACCTGTACGAACCTGAACGAACCCTTTGGCAGAAACCTTCATCGATACCTGCAGTTTAGTGCGAAATGAGTTTTTAAGACTCTTTTTTCCTCACTTTTTTTGTTTGCACCAGGAAAGAAGAAATGTAGGGGTCTTGAGTAGTTCTACTGCTAAAAATACCCCTTGGCAGATATGTGCCAAATAAATTAAATAAATTGATGTAAATTCATAGAACTGATACGTTGTATAATTGCGCAGACATTGAGGGTCAATTTAAAAAAAAGAAATGAAAATTTGAAATTGTTGGCTTAGGCCCATTTCAAAAGTGATACACCGGAAATGTAAACAAAAACATGGCTTGGCAATTTTTGTCAACTTAAAAGTGCAATTTCTCTGCAATAGTTGGTCCGATTTCTATACGGATTTTTGTTCTGAATACCTCAAAGTGTCCTCTCTATGATAGGTGTGAAAGGTTTTGCATTTCCAACGTTTTGTGTTTTGGCATTTATTCCATAATTTTGACAATCTGGATCACTGTGTAACGAATCAATCCTATCAATAGCCTGCGTGCAGACTTTACTTTCTACTGCGAAGGAGAGCCTATGAGGTCTTGGCTCTCCTTCGCAGTGGAAAGTAAGTCTGCACAGAGGCTATCCTATCAAAAGCTGAACTGATTACAACTTCGTAGTTATTGATATTTATTTTCACTGTCGTTATTGTTGCTGTTGTTGTTGTTGCAATATCTGGGACTATTTTGTGAGTCTGATTAGACTTGCTCCAAGTCTATTCTATCTCCCTGTGGGTCCTGCAAAGGAGACCTTATTGTCCCCTACAGGTCAATAGAATACACATTACCCTTCATACAGGTAAAAACTAAGAATTTCTTCCAGTACTGAAATTTTCTTCAATTGCATCCAATCCTTTCGAAAGAAACTAAATGCAGGCCGAGGCTTGAGAGGACTGACTCTGTGTACTTCTAGGTCACGGTAAAGTTCTGGGACACTCTCTGTACTGGGTCACAGGACAACAATTACTCTACAGTACTGGGAATAAACGGGTGTCTGCAAACCACGAAACCACGGAATCACGAAACGAAACGGTTAAATAGCGAAACGAAATGGGGAAAAGCGAAACAGCGAAATGAACTGCTAGGTGCAATAGAAGAAATACTAAGAGCATAAAATGAGCTGAATGAAGAGAGAACTGGACACTTTTTGTCTCGCTTCTTTCGTTTTTTTTTTGGGATTCAGGCCTTGTACTTCTTATTGCAGTTAGATTTACGGTTTGAGTTGTGGATTGAGTTTTTTGGAGAAATTGAGAAAGTTGAGATATGGAGTTATAGTGTTTTCTACGTTATTTCATTACCCAGCGACCGCGCAGCAATTGGGCCAGAGGGGGGCAATAGCCTCCCCCCTCCCACTTTTTTCAAAGATAGGTTTAAAAACGTATGAACTTTGTCGATTTTTTTCCTTGAACAAATCAATGACAACGAAGGAAAACGACTTGACACAAATGTATGTGTCAACCATGGTAAATTTAGTATAACGTAAAGCATGGTCATTGACACATACCGTAAAAGCTCTATTAATGCCCCGGGGCATATTTAATTTTGGACACTTGTTATTTCTTTACCCCCTTTATATTCTCACTAACAAGTATTCAAATTAATGCGTGAGAAAATTCTTTAAGTTAATCGCAAAATTGTTGGGTCTAAAGTTTTATTGATGATTGAATAAGGCCTATTGCCAGCCTACATGAAGCTCGGGCGATGGAAGGAAAAAAAAATCGTTTACAGTACACATTTAATTTGGGTGGTTAAATTTGTAGTTTGTACCCTTTTACAAACTCATATCACTCTGATTTTGCTGTTTTGCTATTTCCCCATTTCGCTTCGCTATTTCCCCATTTCGTTTCGCTGTTTTGCTGTTTCGTGGTTTCGTGGTTTGCAGACACCCGGAATAAACACACTTCCTAAAAGGTAGGAAATGTATTCGTTGAAAAATCCTTTGTAGAAACATGCAATATTCAAACCCCCTTAATGTAACTACACATTATTATTCACAGCATTTTTACGGCAGTAAGAAACTAAGAATTTTGCTCAGTACTGAAAGTTTCTTATAATTATCAGATTTCAGATTTTCAGTACTCAAGAGTTTCTTGCGAGTTTCTTGGAGGTTCTATAACGATCTTCATGTTCACTACCTACAGTATGCCATCATGAATATTTCATAACAATGTTTTTTCAAACATTTCCAATGTTTAGACATAATTCAAGTACCATTCGGGTAGCTAATATTATACAGGAAAAAGGGGAAAACACAGTAAAATATGTTACGGACTTCCTTTATCAAAATAAATAGTTTCTTATCCTATATTTTCCCAATACTGAACTTTCTTAATTTGTTGGCGATCTGACAATTGAGTTTCTTCTTATAAAAAAAACGTCGTTCACAATGTGCGGATTTTTACGCAATTTTAGCCATGAGGTTTTACATGCAAAACGTACAAGTTTAAGGGTTTTGGATCTCCCTGGGCGGAGGGTTTGGCAACTATTTGTGCATGGGCTTTGCAACATTTACTAAAAAATTGCTGTATCATCGTTTCCAATTCCTGTTTCTTTTGCAGTGTGTTAATGGAGTAGGACAAGAAGAGGGTCACTCATGCAATCAACGAGAAAGTCGTTAAGCATCAGCCAGGAGATGGTCACTGTCTAATATATTCAGTGCAAGAGTCACTTCGTCATAACACTGTCACTGCTGTTCCTAGTACCGCTGGCCTTCTTGAGATGATGAAGTTCGAAATCCTTAATAACAAAGACTACTATGATGCATTCTGCCTCAACGCTGCTGTCGATCACAATTTAGACAGATATGTGAACGAGAAAGTATACGACAGAGACACGTTGGACCTCGCCATAAATGCACTAGCAAACTGTCTTGGCGTCGAGCTTCGCATATACGAGTCGTCTGATGACAAGCAGCAATATCGGCTGTTCACCGTTCCAATACCGCCAGCCAGAAGGGAAGATCCACCAAGAGCCGTCTTGGACATCTTGAGGAGCGGCGAGCATTATGATGCCCTCGTAGACAGTCCGGCTCTTGATCAAGGTATGAAGGAGCATTTTGTTACCCTAAACAAATAGATATATTGATTATGTGAAACTGCAAGATTATATGATCTTCCGGTTAAAAACTAAGCCTGATCCATCCCGGAGACGGGGGAGGGGGGGGGAGTGAGAAATAAAGAAAAAAGAACGGCTCCTTTTATTTGTTCTCGTTCTATTTCTCTTTCTTTCTCTCACGGATCAGTCGAATGGACTTGGAGCAAGGCCAGTGAAAATTACGCTGCTCTAAAATGTTGATAAGATTGTTTTCAGCAAATCCTCAAAAATCTTTGTTCTAACTGATCTTATTATATAAAGTGTGTGCCTGTGTTTGCTCAATGGGAAATAGCCAGACGAAAGAAACTGACTTGAAGTTCCGCGTGAAGAAAGTATGCAAAGGAGAGCAGTTTCTGTATGAGGCTATTTAGAAAGAAATTTGAAAATTCCTTATATACGGAATGCCGTTATTTACGCGTCTATATGGTAGGTGTTTCTTTTTTTCAGGTGAAGGCTGGAGAACACCAAAGACGAAGGGCCAAGCAAAAAAGGAGCCGCTATTTACCTCCACTCCTGTCCATGAAAGCAACATGTTCTCATGTCTCGGCGTTGATGACAGTGATGATGTCGACAATTTGTTAGATGAGCTGGACTTTCAAATACCCAAATCACGGTCGAAGAGAAGAAGGAAGATGTCTCGTGCTGTGTCAGATGATAAGCCAAGCACATGTAAGTATTTTATGTGTAACTGTGATTTCAAATCCTGTGCAGAGAAAGTTATAACATAAAAAACATACCGCGTGACATCATAGGCCTCCAATCCTTGCAAAATTTTTCAACGAAACATACAAAATGTTACTAACCAATTCTTTCCACTGAATTGATCGAAGGAAATTTCATGTAATTTGTCATAATTCCAGAAAGCTTTTTTGATATCACGATTATTTTCAGAATTGCCGCGTTTTAAAGTGTTACGAAGGGATGTAAAAGATACCTCCAGTATTACTTAAATTAGTTCCCGCTGACCTTGATAAAACTCTTATATGATGCAAATAGAATTGCTCCAAAAGTGTTTCCTCTACTGTACTTCGTTCGTCTCTCTAACGAAATGTTTGATTAATAGACAAATAAGGAAGTTTTCCAGTGGTAAAAATGGTGTTTCATGCGTAGCATAAGGGCATGACCATGAAAATATCCCCGTATGTTGTACACCTAGTCCCCTGGAATCATCCCCTACACATCTTTTGTGGCCGTCACCGCCACTGGCTGCATATTCTTAGAGCTAATTTATTTTTCACTCATTTTTGTAGTGAAGACCAACATGGTAAAAACTGAAAAGAAAAGAGCTCAGGTCAAGAAAGCGTACGTTGTTATAATTGAGGTGCGTTAGTTTACGGTCAATGATTCATTTACCAATCCTATTGTAAGATTGTGGTGTAGAATTTCGAGATTAGTTGCAAAGGGTTCTGTAATAACATCAAATATTACAATAATTATTTTTCCTTAAATTATTTATTTGCAGTATATAACTCCATTCTACCATTTAGGATATGAATTGAAAATCTTGAAAGATCATATGTATCACACATTTCAATCAACTGACACAATTTATAATCCAGAAGAATTTCGCCAGTTTTGCATTGACTCTGGAGCACCCAATCTATTTGATGCAGTACATAATTTGATGTCATCTGAAAGAAGAAAGGAAAAAAGAAAATTTGAGCTTGAAAAGTTAACAATGAACATAATTTACACACTGTGCTATGGACCGAGCCAAAAATGTAACTTCTTACAAAAGGACTTTAGTGCTTTCTTGCTGTCAGAAAACCTTAATAGGCCTGCCCTCAACACAGCAAGGAAACTCGGGGTCACTTGTACAGGTGAAACAGGTAGGGTACGTGAGGCTACTTCCATTGCTGCCTATGAAATTGAAGTTGATGAAATCATCAATAGAGCAATAAGAGAAGGGCACTTCATTATTGTCATCATTGATGATTTTACCACCATCCACAGTCATAGGCGGCCAGGAAGTGAAGAGACATCCAATGCAAAATGCATGTGTACAATAGTTTTGCGTGTATTTCCTAACATTCCTGCAATTCAAATGGATCCAAATGTTAATCATTTGGATCCAGACATTGTATCTCCACAGCTCCTGGCAAGAGAACTAACATGCAATGAGTACATGCGGGATCTATCCTCTACTTATGCAGAAGCCATGCCAGAAGAACTGAGAGCACAATTTTTCCATCCTGGTACAGTAAGAAACAGATTGTCAACACATCAATATAAAGAATCAGATCATGTTAGGCAAATACGACGGCTTGATAACATATACCTGCTGGAGTTTCAGGAATGTAAATTGAAAAACATTGATGGTTACCAAACTGCACTTGACCTCCTGTTTAGGACAAGGGTAAGGAACTATGCAATTAATTATCCCTTATTTATTCTTGGTGATTGGCCAACTCAATTCTATTTGCGCCAGATTGCTTATGAGTTTCTACACAATCAACAGACACCAGATCAACAAAACATTGAGTTATCAAATGAGCAGGTAAGTGGTTCATCCATTGCTGCACCTCTATCAGAAGAACAGGGAAGCAGTCCATCTGTTACTATACCTACTATCGTATCAACCCCTCTTGATTTACATGAAAGAGAAGAAATGCCAGAAGAGAGACCTTCCCTATACTATCCAGAGCTCTCACTTATCCCAATGCTGGGCGCTTTGCATATTTCCTTGAATGCTCAGGAAAATGTGATGAGAATGTTCCATCCTTTAATGAAATTTATCTATGAAAGTATATTTCCAAGGAGCAAACTTGCTGAAAAGCCTAAACCGTGGAGGACAACATTGCTTCTGGAACTGATATATGGAGGTTAGACACTTATACGTTCTACTGTATTGAGCGTATTTGCAAATTGTAGAGATCCAGAGTTTGGTGCTCTTCTGAATTTGTTAGATAACTACATACCACTTGTCTTATCTATTTACTCTGTTGTCTTTAAAAGTAATCTCTTTGAAGATTACTTTTCATCAGTTATCAGGGTTTGGATAATGTTTTACTGTTTCCTTAGACGACATTACGACAAAGCACCTCTGATATGGTTGTCCAACATATTATATTGGAAGAAATTTAGACCTGATATATTCAATATAACAAAAGAACATATCACAAATTTTGATGAGTATGGAGTTGAAAATGCTCATTCAATCTTTAGAGCCCAAACAAAGTCCTACTTTACAGTGCCCCAGCTAATCCAGAGAGCAAAGGCAACATTTGCTTCAAAGAATCAACAGCAAAACTTCAGAAGTGCCTTTGCACCACCAAAGTACTACTCTTTCAACACAAATCAACTGCATTCCTTGAAGCTGAAAGCAGCCAATATCTTGAAATCTATATTTGTTAAGAAAGCACACAACTTAGCCACTGGTAAGTTTAAGGTAAACAAAGATTTGTGGGGTGGTGATAAAATTCCCATCCATTGTCTTCCTGTTGGATTTCATTCAAAATGCCCACCAAAGGTAGGTAAACCATGTGATCTCCCTGGCTGTCTTCTTAGTGACCCAAGTCTCCCTTGGTCTCAGTTTGATAGCTGCCATCATTCATTCCATGATGAATGTTTGGTGGATAACTCCTTTTGTCCAATATGCCAGTCCTTTTTGAATTCAGAGATTCGCAGGTTGGCACAGACAGCAAAGGAATCAGTGGAATCAGTAAACCTAGAAAAATATAACCTTGAAGATCCAAGTGAAGAAACTGATGAAGTTTATCAAGACCCATGCATCCAGGAAACATCTGAGCATGATCTCCAAAGTAAGATAAGGGAAATAGAAAATGAACTAGCAACCCTCCAATTACCAACATTGATGTCTGATGAGAACATGACTTACGATGCCTTTTCAGCTCAAGTCAAGCCTGTCTACCGCCGCCCACATTGCAATGCATGTGGGCATGAGAAAAAGGGGCATAGGAAATTGGCAGATGATAAGACAACTTGTTCAATGTGTATTGAAGGTATCTGCTCCAGTGGGGGGAAGCAGATTGCATGTAAGTGTGATTTGTAAGTGTGATTTTCACCCTGGTTCTTTGCCACTGCCACAGGATTACAATGAAGCCTTACCTTTAACAGAACGCTCAAATATAATGGTATTTGACGAAAATTACCGATGCATTCTTCCCCAACAGGTATCACAAGATCAACTAGCAGCATTGCCATGGAGCAATGCTTGCACTGTTATCTCCTTGTATGCTGGAATTGCATTTTTAAATGGTGACCTTGAAATTCCATCGGTATACGATCTGGAAATGGTTGCCAAGAAGTACATGGAGTGCATGAAAATTGGGATTTCAACTTATGAAAATGTTCTTGAACCTCCAGATAGCCAACCCAATATGTTTGTTAATGATGTACTGAGACAGGTAAGACTACCCATTCAAGATCCTGGAATGTACAAAGGTATAATGTTTGATGAAACATATGAGACATCTTTTGAATGTACCATTGCTCAAACAAGTGCAAAGCCTGGTCTCAAATGTCTCTTGTTCATTCTCAACCCTGACCATTCTATCATTCTTTGCCTTAATGAACATTCCCTTGCAGCTTTTGACAGTCATGGATTTGGTTATGGAGGAGGAGCAATGATTCTCCATGGCCCCCTCCAAAGCTTACCATCTTTCATGCGCTTCCTTCATTGGTCGCTATTGGAAGGATACAACATCACTGTCAGAGGAGCAAACTACACTGAGTTGGTATTGGTCCAGTGATTGCTTAGCATTTCTGCCTCAGCTTTTCTTGAGAGGCTTACTGTTTCTTGCATTGTTATATTTATTTTCTCAAAGTTAAAGTTGACCCTATAACACAATTGACTATATGAATTTTAGGCCTGTCTCGAATCTACCTTATGCTTCTAAACTAATCGAGAGTGCTGTTGCCAATCAATTAGTGGAACACATGACAAATAATGGGCTCTTTGAACCATTGCAGTCAGCATACAGACAAGGTCATAGTACAGAAACAGCATTGCTTAAGGTCCAGAATGATATACTGGTAGCGATGGATAATCAACAAGTCTCGATTCTCATATTGCTTGATTTATCTGCTGCTTTTGATACTGTCAATCATGATGTTCTGCTGAAACGGCTAAAAGAAAGGTGCGGTGTTCAAGGAGAAGCACTGAAATGGTTTGAGTCGTACCTTACTGATCGTTTTCAGATGGTAAAATTAAAAGAAATAACGCCAAAGAGAGTAGCTCTTCATTGTGGACTTCCACAAGGCTCTGTGTTAGGACCTTTATTGTTCCTAGTTTACACATTACCCCTTGGGGATATCATCAAAAGCAAGGGACTCCAATTTCATCTCTATGCGGATGATACGCAGATATACATGTCTTTCACACCAAACAACTACAGTGTAGCCTACTCGCTTGAGCAAATTGAGCAGTGCATACAAGAAGTCAGCTCATGGATGTCAGCAAATAGACTCAAGCTAAATGGAGATAAAACCAAGATGCTGGTAATTGGCACCCCACAGAAATGCTCGAAAGTCTCTAATATAACTCTCAATGTAGCTGATAGTGTCATCGAAACAAGCGAAACGGCAAAAAATCTTGGAGTAATTTTTGACAAGCATATGAATCTTAAGTCACATGTGAACATGATCTGTAAATCTGCCAGGTACCATTTGCATAACATCAGTCTGGCTAGAAGGTACCTGACAAGAGAGGCTGCGGAAAAAAGGCCATGCATGCATTCGTTATTTCAAGGCTTGATAGTAACAATGCCTTGATACAAGGACTGCCATCCTGTGAATTGAAAAAATTGCAGAAAGTTCAAAATGCTGCTGCGAGACTCTTGGTGGGTGTAAACAGAAAATGTCACATAACACCAATCTTAAGAGAACTTCACTGGTTACCTGTTGTGTGCAGAATTCAGTATAAGATATTGCTATTGACATTGAAGTGCATTAAGAACGTAGCTCCAAAATATTTAGTTGATTTATTAAAGAAAGGCACAGCCCCTCGCGCAACAAGATCAGCAGAGGACGATCTCCTGCTTGAGATAAAGAGAACACGCTTAGTAACAGCTGGGGACCGAGCATTTGTTCATGTCGCCCCATGTCTCTGGAACGAACTGCCGTATTCAGTAGGGGCAGCAAACTCAATAGAATCATTTAAAACACTTTTGAAGTCATTTTTATTTCGAAAACATTTTAACTCAAACCATGTATAATGTATAATTAAATTATCGTTTTAGATTGTAAAATATGTAATGCGCCTATGAGCCCTGAGGAAATACGGCGCAATATAAATTTCTTTATTATTATTATTATTATTATTATTATGATGTTGGCAGCAAGACAACCTGTACTGTTTCATGGAAACCCAATATCCTGCCAATCCTTTGACGGTGAATTTTATACACTTTCCAATAATGAAAATACAAAACAGTCTTTCAAGAACAGGCAATGGTGAGAGATTGATTTGGAATTTTATAGATTATGATCTGCATAGCGCAATGAACTGGCTATTGTAAAGGGAAATATTTTGCAATTAAGAAAATTGTCCATGAAATTAGTCTGGGTTGTTGCTTTGTGACTAATGTTCTTTCATCAAGCCATAGGACATTGCAGAACAGCCATCCTTTACCAAGGTCATTTTGGTCATTTAGGTAAGTTACTTGAGTTATTTGGAAGTTTTTTTTTTAAAAATATAATGTATAATGCTTTGGGTGTCACTTACAAAGTTGAAAAGATATAAAATGTATGATGATGACTTTTCATATGCATAATAGGGTGTCCAGCCTTTAAAAGATTGCACGATATTTGTTGCATCTTCCTGTTGATCTAATAGCTTAAATAAAAGCGTCAGGTGCTTTGCTATATACTGTACATATAAATAGCAAGTTCATTAATAACATAATACACCTTTAGGCAATTTTTGACATCTTTCAGAACTAAAGCCTCTTTTCTTCCATTGAAAAATTCAGGATAAGTTCAAAAAAATGAAAATCATCAAGGAGAAGAGACAATATCCAAAGTTTTTACTCAAAAAATCTTTCCCCAAGAATTGAAATTTGTATTTCAAATTTGTGGATATCCAACTATCAGTATCCATTCTGCCTGATTCACCTGTTAGATTTTTATACAATGAAAACAAAACTATCTGCACATTTTAGAAGTTGCAGACAATATATGTTTACAACAGTCCTATGTTTACAAATCCTTTCTTTGCTGTGTTGAGAGTATTGTTGGAGTTTGTTGCAAGCAAAGTTCTTTAAATCATCAGAAACTAGTACGGTAGTTTTACATAATTAACAGGCATTTGGTCTGCAATACTGACGTAGAATTGAACAATTGCAAATCTACTGAATGCGTGTTCATGGGGAAGGCAAAATCAATTACTGTTTTTGCCAAAATTCATGCTGATGCTTAAGCTTAATGTTAGTAGAATTCTGCCCTTTTGGCTTAGCAAAGAAGTATAATAGGCCTATTGTATAATGTTAATTGTAGTTGTTGGATGTAGACGCCTAGCCTGAATTGTTTATCAAAATTTTTTATCAGTATACATATTACAGTTGTTGTTTGTTGTTACTGTAGATGGAATCATATTTTGATCCAAGACATAGATGCAAAACAACTTTGTTGGTATTTTCTTCTGATTCTACTTCAGCTTGTTTGGAAAGAGAACAATGGCACCCTTTGTCGATTTTCTTTCGCCAGGCATTATATTGCATTCATTCATGAGATAACTGAGGCAGACTTTCCAGTTTTACAACAAGAATTTATCATTTATGCCATCATCCTACATCAAAGTTTGATTAAATTAGGCCAAAACATAATGTAAGATAAACACACCTGTCGGATTTCAGCAGGAAAATACTGAATTATTTCTTTTCTATTCTATCATTCAAACAAAACTGATCCATGCAAGAGATGAGATGAATATTTCCTAGTGACGAGAAAGAAGACCTCCGTGCAGTGCTCATACAGACATGATATCTCATGATATGCATGATAAAGCCGAAGGCAAGTCAGGCCCAACAGCAACAAACACGTTTTGAGACAATAGAATGGCCTAGGCACCGGTGCCGTGGTTGTTAAATTAATGTTTACAAACTAAAACACGAAAATAAACAATGTTAGCCAATTTTTCGACAAAAACGGGTTTGAGGAATTTGAAGCTGAACATCTCGCCAACGCAGTGATGATAGTCTCGTTTTGCGGCAGGAACTAGATTTTCCGCAAATTGCAGTTTTTTTGGGCTACTAAAATGTCCCTCTTTCCCGTCAGAAATTGACCTGTGTTAAGAAATTAAATATTTTTGGGGACAAAGAATGCCAGGATGTATGATCGGATGATCATTCATGAAATTATAGATCCTGACGAAGCTGGGATAAAAATTTCCAGTGAATATTCTTTGTTTAGACCTTGCTACAGGCTGCCCGTTTAGATGTAAACAAACCAGAGATATTTTCATCATCGAAAACAGCCCTAACTATATTGCAAAAAATACAACACTTAGCCAATTTTGCAAGAATACTGACCTGTCTCAAAATGATGCTCACATTCTGCAGATAAAATCCACAAACGTTCAGCTTGCGGCAGGGACCAGTTTTTCCACAAAATCCTTTTCTCTTTTCTTATTTTTTCTTGCCAAATGTCGTCTCCAGCCCAAGGAAAATAAAGTCAATTAATGCATCTTTGTCGAAGCTTTTGAGGGTCGATGATTTTTTCAGCCATTCTTGATCCCTTTCTCAACACTTTCCGCATGCGCTCAAACTCAAACCGCGTCTCAAGAGGCCTGGATCACAATAGATTCCGTCGCAACTGCGTGCAGCCCCCAGGAACTTCACCCCTCCCACCTTTCTGTTTTTGGCGGCTTGTGCAGACGCAAAAGCACTTTGCACAGCAGTCGCAACATTTCTGGTCTTTGCTTGTAATTAGTACTTGATATGCTGGGGACTGTTTATTGCCAATAATAATTCTTTGCTTAACCCTATTTTAACCGGGGGGGGGGGGGGTTTTTGGCCCCCCCCTGTCGGATTTTTTTTAATAGCTCCCAAACGATGCTTCTTACAATGCTGAAACTCCTTGACTTTTCCTAAAATTTAGTTGGCAATCAGAAAATAGAAATTTCAATACCTATTGTCTGATCACGTGACCACCACATGCGCATATTTGGAGAGTGGTCACAAAGAAATTCTTTAAAACGGCTATATTTTCTTCCTTTGTTACTAAATCTCAATGATATATATACCATTTGATTCGTCTCAATGAGTACTTTCATTTGATATATAAGTTATTCATATTTGCTGACATCAGCAATTTATTATTTCTATGACGTCATCAATCTTTATGACGTCATATTCCTAATGAATGAGTAATTTTTTCATGCAAAACTGATGAAATTACTTCAAATATCGATGAAGGTACTTGATTTCACCAATAATATGCGAAATTAATGGTTTTAAATCATAATTATTGAGCTAACAATTTTGCATTGAATCAAATTTTCATTATTTAATTAGTTAATTTATTAGAAACCACAAATATCCGTATGAAACCATATAAAGCTACAAACTAATGGTTTCAAGCAGGTATTTGGATGGTTTTTTGACAATTTTATCAAGCTATTTGCTAATTATGGGCCCTTTTCTGCAAATAGCTCGATTTTCTCAAAATTTGCATTGTTTTTGGTTGCCTAGCAACCAATCACGTGACTATTGATTGATTGATGCTATTTTTAGATTCTCCTTTGTTCAATTATGACACAGTGCAAGTTTCATTGTCATAGCTGTTATACTTGCGGAGAAAAACAGGGGGGGCGAAAAACGCCCCCCTCCCCCGGTAGAAAATCACTTTTTTTTTACCCGGTTAAAAAAGGGTTAACCCTTTCCTTGCTGAATTCCCTGGCGGAAAAGTCCAGGAACGCCTATTTCCCAGGGCTATTTCTCAATTTCCGAGCAATGTATTTCAAACTGATTTTTGGCAAGGAAGGAGTTGATATGCAGTATATGATACCCTATATCACCAAAAAGGAAATTTCTTGAACAATTCAAAAATGTTTGTTTCAACCCAACTTTTTTACTTATATATATATTCTTCTTACCAAAATAACCAGAGTGGTGTCAAAAAGGCATTTGAATTTGGTCCACAACCCAAAATCACAAACTAGTAAGTAGATATATCAAATATAAAATCATTAGTAAATAAAAAACAAGTTTCTTCAAAATGTTTATCGCCAGAATTGTACTTTAGTGTGATAGTCAACAAAACAGTTGTCTCCTTTCTTGATGCACAGGTAAACTGAGTCTTGTGGCTGACAACCAGCACAACAAAATGTTGTTTTTGACATGCTGAAGGGGCATTCTTTTGGATCAACTTCTGGATTCGTACTGAGCCAATGTGCGCGTTTCTTTCTGCATACCACACATCTGTGGTCTTTCCCTTCCCCTTTCTTTGGCAGATGAACCCCTACATTTGCAAGCCTTGCCTCATCTTGCTCAATGTTACTTCTTCTCTTTCGTCCTCTTGGGTTTGCCTTGATGCGAACATTGCCAACTAGCTCTATGGCAAGTTCCTCCCTGAAGGACAGCAGGTCCCGCTTTCTTCTCCCTTCAATAATGTGGGGCTTGATGTGCCCCTCAATGATATAGGCATTATTGATTGCCTTCATGAGGAATGAAATGAAAATCCTCATGTAATATCTCTTCTGCCTCTTGTCCTTCTTGACTACCGAGTGCTGGTCACTCCTGTCTACTCCTCCCATTTTTCCATTGTAGTCGATAACGAGCTGTGGGCATTCGACTTGAACTGGCTGATACCTCCCATCTTTCTTTGTATTTCTGGTGATTGGTTCACCCATGGAGGCATCATGGATTGAGCTCAGGAAATACACAGGCTTAGAATCCTTCCACATAAGGGCAGTTAGTCCCTGAAAACTTGCAGAGATGCTTTCTCCCCTTTTCATTGCTTTCACATTTGTCGAAAGAAGAGCATGTGGGTAAAATTTACGATTTGACCTTATCGTTCCACAAGTATGAATTCCCTGACTCACAAGGAACAAAACTAGGGGCACACTGGTGTAGAAATTGTCGATGTACAAATGATGGCCTTGATGGGTCAGATCCTTCATCAGGCCTATCACCACTCGATCAGTCTTTCCCAGCTCACCAACATCATCTTCTTGGCCCATATTCTTTCCAACGTACACTTCAAAATTCCAGCAGTAACCTGTTTGCGAATCTGCCACAACAAACACTTTTATTCCAACTTTCACGGGCTTTTGGGGCATTCTCTGTGTCCAAGCAAGATGTCCTTTGAATGGGATCATGCTTTCATCAACGGAAACATCCCTACCCAAAACATACATTGCCATGAACTTCTTCTGCAAATGGTCAATAACGGGCCTAACCATGTGCAAACGGTCAGTGTTTTCTGGGGGAATATTTGGATGGCCAAAATGAATGAACCTTTGAATTTCTCGGAATCTATCCCTTGAAAAAATTTGTTTATATTTGTATGGAAATACCTTTCATTTCTTGGTGTCGTCAATAAACTGTTCGCAATGAGGATAAGCCCCAAATACGCTCTTCCAACTTGACAGTCCATCTTTCTTCTCCTTCGGGATTGTTCAGCTTTTTTTCTGCATTTTGGATAGTCCAGACCACAATTTTTAGCAGCAGCTCATCAGGAAAAAAAAGTTGAAAGTAATCGATTGGCTTTGCATCCAAAGGAAGATTAATACCTTGTGCAGGTTTTGGCCTATCTTGTATAGCTTCGGGATCAGCTGATTGTGGTCGCACTCTTCCCCCGACTGCCCATGTCACCTCTGGCATTTCAAACCTAAATCCCGCAAACTCTTCTTCATCATCCTCCGAATCATCAAAGACATTAAAAAAATCTTCGACAAATTAATTCGTGAAATCTACGATGCCAGTGGGAACAACATCGTCGTTTTCAAAGCTGCTATCATCCAAGAAATCTCCGGAGTTATAGGCCGCCATCCTTCGATTTCGCAAACAACGTGGGCCTAACACAAAATAGACTTCAACAATCGTTATCTCAAATATTCACATAGAAACACACAATACAGAGCACAGCTGCTTGCGGTTTAACATTTTGTCTACAGGATTATACCAATGAAAGGTATCTATGGCAACGAACTGCATGAGGAAATCAAGTTTCAAATTACGTAATATCAATTCATCGACGAAGCCGCTAAAGCGGCCTTTTGCGTCTACGGGAAAACAAGGTTAAGCCTCTAAAGCGGCTCTTCGCAAGGAAAGGGTTAAGGCGGATTTACACTAGACGAATATATTCGCGCGAAGCGAATTTTTCTATCCGAATTTTTCGCCTCAAATATTTCTTTTGATTTCCACTATGCGAAATTTTAGCGCCAAAACAAGGAAAACATGGCGGCTGATAAAACCAAATTATGCTACATAAGATAAATAAAGTTATTTGACAGCTTGCGTCTAATCTTTAGAGGCAAAGAAGCAAATGTCACATCGGCCTACTGTTATTTCATCTTCCAAATCGTCATCTGCAATATCTACTTGTGATTCTCCTGCCTCGGCTGATAAGGACCAACCTTCATGGCCCTACTCTTGTTGTACAGAAGCAAGGTAAGCAGATATCATATCTGTATTTGCTGGTTTCTGCAGCAAGCACTGTAGTATTGTATTTCTATCCTTTTTGGCCATCTTTCGTATGCAATACCTTCTTGTGTAAAGAAGGCTAGGCCCTTGTGCAAGCAAACCATCCGCAATGTCGTTATTGCTGTTGTGAAAAGGTGTTCTGATTGGTTGATTTTGCTGCTGCAAAGAATTTGCAGCGAAAAAGTTGAAATGGATTCTACTTTCTTCGAATCGAAAAATTCGCCGCGATTTCGAAGTGAATTCTCAAAACAGGGTTCTGCGCAAAATTTTCTGCGCATATGCATCGAAAAATTCGCTTCGCACAAATTTATTCGGCTAGTGTAAATCCGCCTTTACTCTCCTCCTTGGTTAACTTGCTATGATGGGTAGACTGATTGCAAGTTCGTAGTTATTGCTATTGATAGGCTGATGGACACTATAACTACGACTCATGGACTTCACATTGAAAATTGGGACAAAATTGTGCGGCCTCGATTTATTAAATTTTTTTCTCGACCGGCTAAAGCCGGATGCAAAATTGGTGTTCGGTTCGGGAGAATTTAGAGGCCGGTTCTATTGAATGAACTAGGTCAGTACTGATCAGTTGGTCAGTAGTGGACAGTAGTCAATTGGGCCGGTAAAATAGTTGTTGACATTGACGCACATAAGTAATAATGGCCGTTGTATCAAGGTTGGTTCACAGTTTGACAGTATCAGTCTGTTCTACATCTGATCTTGCCTTGGAAGGGATTATGAACCTTGCTGCGAATTTATTAGGCCGATTTGCTAAACTCAACTATTTGCTTTCTCCTTACTTGTTTGTTGCCATGGATCCAGCTCGATTTTTGATGGGTAAGTACAATTTTGTTGTTTCCTGCCACATCTAATTCTCAAGAGATATCAAAATATCATATAAAACGCTCTCCAGGGAATGTTTTCTACAAAACAATATGTCAGAGAGTAGTGAATTGTGTGTGAATTGTAGCACAGTTTTGATTCCTCATTACAAGCGTAAATTTTGTTCAAACGATTTAAGTTCAGAAGTACTTGCAGATATTTATAACTGTGACTTGCAACATGTTTCCAGATGGATAGAAACTACAGGAGAGCAATTTTTCATGTGCCGAGCATGTTTCCAGAAAGTCAACAAGTTGCAGCATGAGCGATAGGACACCAAGTGTGTGCCACCTTAACATTATTTTGGTAGCGAGCCACCTTAATCAATTGTTTTTAGTGTTTTTGCCTATTTTTACTTGGTAGTGAGCCACCTTATCGCGGTTTCGCCATTTTGAAATTTTTGGTAGTGAGCCACCTTAAGTGCAGATCCACCTTAACCGTAAAGCCATTTGGTTGCGGTCGGATGAAGCTGCGTGTCTGGCTGTGATATCTCTGTTTCTTTGGTTTTGAACAAAGTTGTAGAAGCAACGAGATCAATTATTTTGGCTCTTGATGCTTCGAGTTGTTGAAGGATCATGTCAGTGAGCATAGAAAGCTGTTCATTAAAGTATGAAACTGCCAAAGAAGCCATTCGAGTTTGGAAAATTTAGGCCCACGTGCACATGACTTTCGGGCCTATCGAACTTCAATTTTATCTTGCATTCTGTTTTTACAAAAATACAAAGATCAGTTGGTTTCAGAAAATGGTTGATTTGGTTTGTTGTTTATGTTTTGTTGAAAGATGACTGAATTCGTTACACTATCGACAGTAAGGGAGCTTCTAGCTGTTCAGCTGGAGAGCTTCCGATCTGCGGTGCAGTTACTGACTGGTCAGATAAATGAGGAAATAAAGTACATTAAAAACGAAATTGGAGACATTAAAGCAAGTCTTCAGTACTCCTCAAAGGATATTGAAGAGATTCAATCAAAAGTTAAATCAGTGGAGGCAAGCACTTCAGAAGTGGTCGTTCATTTAAAATCTCAGTCAACCGCCATAGACTCCTTGTACGACCAAAGTGAGTATCTGGAAAACCAAAGCAGACGGAATAATGTCAAGCTGCTGGGACTACCAGAAAGTGAGTCAGGTGAGACATGGGATCAGTCTGAGAAATACTTTAAAGATCAAGTAAAGGCATCGCTTCTAATTCAAGAAGAAATAGAAATTGAGCGTGCACACAGAGTTGGTCAAAAAAAGGAATTCTTCACGCGCCCTGATGGGTCCAAGGTGAAAGCTAAGCCCAGACCAATAATTGCCAAGTTAAAGAATTGGAAACAGAAAGAGAGCATCATAAAAGCTGCAAGGTCAATTCGTCCAGATGGAATAAAGTTTATTGAAGATTTCAGCCAGAGAACTCTGGACAAAAGGTATGCTTTGATACCAAAGTTGACAGAAGCCAGAGAAGCAGGTAAACTTGCCTTTTTTGTAACAAATAGGCTGATAATTAAGGACAAGCCCCCTGATGGCAGGCATAAAGGAAGAAGTCCTCCAAGAGAAGAATCATTTGATGATGAAATTACACTGAATATCAATGCCAGTGAATAATTTGACTCTTGACTTTACGGACACCTTATCCTTGTTGTGTTTCATTAGCATGCATTGCGTTCATCTATGCATGTTTATTTTTCGACTTCTTTTGTTGTTTCTTTTTCAGTTTAGTATGCCAGATTTTGGTCTATTTATAACTCATCAAATGTAAATGACAAGTTCAGTTGATTTGCCATGTGGCATTTGCCACAAAGATATCCATAAGGGCCAAAAGGCTATTTTGTGCAATAGATGTAATTTCTTTATCCACATTAAATGCAATGATATATCCGTTCGTGAATATAGAGAACTTGAAAATGAACCAGATAAAGTTTATTGGTTTTGCAAGCTTTGTATGCCAGATATGTTTCCATTTGGCTCTTTGGGAAATGAGGAATTATCAGTACTCTATGATTATGATGTTCCATCCTTTGTTGACTTTTTGCCATCATTTGAAACCACATCTAACCTTGTTAACTTGCCTAATCTTAGTGATTATGATATTGATGAACACATGCCTCAGAATATTAATTCTCGCTACTTCACTCTTCCTGAGTTGTCTTCCTTACAGTCATCATCTGGTAACTTTTCTATCCTTCACACTAATATCAGAAGTTTATCCCTTCATCATGATGAATTAGTTTCTTTATCTGCTCATACTAATCTGAATCTAGATGTCATTGCAGTGTCTGAAATATGGCATTCTATTGACAATCCCATTTCTTGTAATGTTGAAATTCCTGGCTATACCTTTTTTAAGACTTCATCACTTACTCAGAATGGTGGTGTTGGTTTGTATATCAAAAATTCTCTTACTTCCAAGCCAAGGATAGACTTAGATTCTTGTACAGATGATTTTGAGACAGTATGGGTGGAAATTGAAAACAAAAAGGATAAAAATTTCCTTGTTTGTTGTGTCTACAGACACCCAAGCTCAAATGTTGATAACCTCACTTCTCATTTTCAAAATCTTTTATCTAAAATATCCTCTAGCAAGCTGTCATTTATAACGGGTGATTTCAATATCAATCTACTTGATTATGCTTCACATACACCATCAACTGATTTTGTCAACACTTTCTTTACACACAGCCTTCTTCCGTGCATTCATCATCCTACTAGAGTCTCAGAACATAGAGCATCAGTTATTGATAACATATACACTAATGCTACCAATGCCAATATAACAAGTGGTAACATTTTAATGCAAATTACTGATCATTTCCCCCAGTTCTTGATTCTGAAAAATTCTCAGGTCAGTCATAACAAATCTGAATCATTTAAATATGATTATTCTAAATTTAAGGAGAACAAATTCCTTGAAGACTTTAATCAGATTGACTTTACTTATTTAGAAAGCAATGACATGGATGTGTGCACAAAATTTGACAGATTTTTGAATGACCTTAGTGCTTTGACAAATAAGCATGCACCAGTTAAAAAGAGGAGTAGAAAGGAAGTAAAACTGAAAGATAAGCCATGGATAAATAGTAGAATACAAAAGATGATGAGAATCCGAGACAGAATTTTGCTGAAATTAAAGAAAAAGGCAACTGACGATAACCTTAAATTGTATAAAAAATTTAGAAATCGTGTTTCCAATGAAATAAAAAGAAGCAAAGAAATTTATTTTCACAACTTTTTTTCTACTAACACTCAGAATATGAAAAAATTATGGTCAGGAATAAAGACAATCATCTCTCATAAATCTTCTACTTCTTCTTCAATTAACAAAATTAAAGACAAGGAAGGAAATGTAACATCTGATCCAGGTAAAATCTCAAATATTTTCAATGATTTTTTTGTAAATGTTGCTGATGAAATAACAAAGACAATCCCATTAACTCCTAAATCTCCTCTTGAATATTTATCTAACAGATCTTCTAATTCACTTTTTCTTACTCCAGTAACTTGGATTGAAGTTAATGACTTAATCAACATTTTCAACCCATCTAAATCTGTAGGTCCTAACAGTATACCCATAAAATTACTAAAAATTATTGGATCCTCAGTTTCCCCACTTCTTGCTCTCCTTGTAAATCAGTCTTTCCAGTCTGGTATTTTTCCTGATAAACTTAAGATAGCTAAGGTAATAACTCTGTTCAAAAAAGGGAATCCTGAGCTACCATCTAATTATAGGCCAATTTCTCTTTTACCCATTTTCAGTAAGATATTTGAGAAGTTGATGTACAGACGACTGTATAGATTCCTTGAAGTGCATAATGTTCTTTATTCTTTACAATTTGGATTTCAAGAAAACCACTCTATTGACCATGCCCTAGTAAGTTTGACAGAAGCTGTTAGAAATACACTTGACAATAAAAGATTTGGTTGTGGTATTTTCATTGATTTACAAAAGGCTTTTGATACTGTTAATCATAAAATTTTGTTATCAAAGCTGGAACACTATGGTGTGCGTGGTTGTGCCCTTGAGTGGTTTAGATCCTATTTATCTGATAGAAAGCAATATGTTTCTGTGAATGGAAGTAATTCCAGTTTACTTTCAATTACTTGTGGTGTACCACAAGGTTCTGTACTGGGCCCATTACTTTTTCTTATCTATATCAATGATTTACCAAATGCTTCTAAGAATCTTAACTTCTATCTTTTTGCTGATGATACAAACATCTACTGTGAATCCAAAGATTTACCTAATTTAATTAAAATTGTCAACAAAGAACTTAGATCCGTAAAGAGATGGCTTGATGCTAATAAATTATCATTAAATATTGATAAGACTAACTATATTATTTTTCATTCTTCTTCTAGGAGTATTCCTTCTGACACCATAATTAAAATAGGGAAAAAGCATATTAAAAGGGTTAAGTTTGTTAAATTCTTAGGACTCCTTTTAGATGAGCATCTAAGCTGGAAATACCATCTCAGTGAACTTTCTAAAAAATTAGCCAGAACTTGTGGAATCTTTTTCAAAATTAGAAGTTTACTTCCGTTAGATGTTTTACTTTGCTTGTACAATGCTTTGTTTCTATCTTTCTTACAGTATGGTCTTATTGTTTGGGGTCAAACATTTGCATCATACATTGACCCAATTTTTAAATTACAGAAAAAAGCAGTCAGAGCTATCTCATTTCAGCCTCGGTTGTCGCCCTCTCTTCCAATCTTTAAGGATCTTAAACTTCTCAAACTTTCTGAGCTTTTTGAACTCCGTCTTTTAACCTTTGTTTTTGACTCAGTTACGAAAACTTCACCTAGTTGCTTTCATGATTTCTTTCTATTCAATTTTTCTGTTCATCAATATTCCACTAGACAGGCCAGTCAAGGTGATCTATACTTATCTCGAATGAACAGTCTTCAATATGGTCTAAAGTCAATTCGATATCTTGGTGCTAAACTTTGGAATTCATTACCCGTGGAAATCCGAAATGCTCCATCGAAAATATCCTTTAAAAAGCAACTGAAAATTTTCTTGCTACGCATGGTCGATCAATAATTCTAAGCTGTTTTGATACTTACAAAATTCCCATTTTATCGTTTCTTTGTTTCATTACATCCCACCGCACTCGTTTGAAATCATCATAGGATAGGGGGGGGGGGGGGGGGGGCTCTCTCCTCGATTAGTTTACCTATTGAGAGAGCTCCTCCTTTAAATAATTCTCTCCGTACAATTTATCTGTATTTGTATATTGTATTAATTCTTCGTACTTATGTATTAATTTTCTGTAATGTTATCTTATATTCTCGTAGTTTAGTTGATTTGATAAATTGTATGTGGTGAATTTAAATATATATGAAACTGAAACTGAAACTGAACATCACTACCCTTAGTACCTGAACCCAACCAAGCAAGGCCCATACAATATGAATGATTCAAAATCTGTTTCTCAAATAAAGAAGAGTATCATTCAAAGTTGAGGAGGACAGTTCTGAGCTGAACTCTGTTTAAAAAGACATCAAGGACACTATTTTAGATTAGGTCCTTCACAAACCAGATTTGACTGCATTTAGGGACAGGTAATTTATTCTTGATGGTGGGGAGGGGGTGGAAGACATTTACTGTACAGCCATTTTAGGGGCTAATGCAGCATCGCCCACCTATAGGGTTTTGGTAGGGTTCTAGTGGGGTGTAGTTAGGATCAGTATACAGGCACAGTGTCCGAAACTGCGAGTGCCACATTTTTTGGAATTCTTGTCACCCTGATTTTCCGGTGGCCTTTCCAATGTCGCAGTAAATTATGATCAGCCCCCCCCCCCCCCACTAAAGTTCATGTATGTATGGTAAAAGTATCTTCAATACTCTTGTGATTTCATTTGCATGAAGATTTACATCTTCACAGCTGAAGCACATGAAAGAAGAAAAGTACCTATATTTTAAATGTGATGAGAAAAAAACAAGCAGTTGCATCTAAGAATTACTTCAAGGTGAAGCAGGGCTAGAAGTGAACTTACTGTCTGAAGAGCCAGTCTGCAGAGTGTGGCAGCTGCATCCATAAGATTTTTTTTGAAAATTTTGTGTGCAGGCTGATTTTGAATGAGATCTTTTGTTCATTATACTTTGAAAACATAGGAATCAAAGACCTTGCACATGAGCACACCACTGCCTCCTTGGTCTGCATGCGCAATATCTTGTCAAGAACTGCCATACTCTGCAAACTGGCTGAAGAACGATCTTTTTAGAAATTTACAGGATTTATCTTGCACTATCTTCATGAATATTCCATCCTTAAAATGTGCATTATTCTTTGTCCCTCTTTTTTTTGAGTAGGCATCATTTTGATAGCCATTCCCAGATGTTTTCCATCCCCACCCTCCACAATAAATAATCACTTGTACCTTGTTAGAATATGAACAAGGTGGTAAATTAAATTCATCTATACTGTGAAGTCCTGGCGAAACAAGCAAATGTTGTTTCCCATACATATGAGATTCACTCCAAGCAAAGGTTTGTCTCTTTGGCCATGTCACAAAACATTGTTTGACAAACATTTCTCTTGTGGCAAACAGAAAATTGTTTAACTTTTATCAAAATCATTGCTCTTGAAACCTGCTTACTTCATATGGTGAAGCAATTTTGTGTGTGAAATGGTGAAAGGGCAAAATTTGTTTGGCAAGCAAATCTCATATGCTTTGGCAAACAATAACAGTAGTTGCTCTGTTGTTTGGGGCTTTATATTTGGCTGAATAATGTGGTTAATTAGATTTGAGAAAGAACAAATCAACGTGCAAAGGGTATGCATACTTCATGATAATTCATGAAAAACAATAATGGATTTTGAAACTATAGTTGAATTGAGATACTGCTGTCTTTTCTTGTGATTTGGCTTTGGGTACGTTCTATGCTGTGTAGTGCATGGAACAAATTTTGAAATGTTTCAATTTCAGAAAGATACATCCCTCCCTTTTTTATTAGTTTATTAGTTTCAAGCTTACAGGCACGGAGTCCATCCTAAATTTTTGCTGACAATAGTGCAAAAGTCGTTAGCAGAAGAAACCAAATAGTTCTTAATCCTAGCATTATCCTTGATAATTTCTTTGGTTTAACTTCAATAGCGATTAAATCACACCTTCGGTTTCATGATAAAAAAGAGGTTGATATTGTGAAATTTTGTTGCATTATTTGATTTGACTGGTTTGAATTTTGTGTTTCAATTGCATAATATTGCTTAAATAAAACAACTTGTGCATGTCATGAGATTACAAGAACTTTTTACTCATCCTTTTCATTCCAGACACCCATATTTATCAAGGGGAAATTTTCCATCAACCCCTTTTATTCCAGAACTGTATCTTTTTGAGATTCAGGAATGGGGGGGGGGGGGATTCTTCAGTGGCATGGCCAGTGGCAGGGAGTTTGGTTTGGGAGGGTTAATGCCCCCCACTTTAAAAAATTTCACAAAAAATGTAATTGTAGGTCTGGTTATACCCCCAGTCTGAATACTTTTTACTTTTACCTCCTCGCTATTTTTTGTCTGCCACTGACGAAAAGTGCAGTTATAAAACAGATTTCCAATGCTAAGAGAATAGCTTGCTTACATTTATGCTAGTTGCTTATAAGAATAGCTTGCGTATAAGTTTTATCATCTTTCAAGAATGTCAATTTACCACCTCAAGAAAAAATCAATTTCTACAATACCATGATTGAAATTTTTCTGAAATACAATGCAAAAGAGGAAACAGTAGATGTTTTACTGGCCCTTAATTCAAAATTTTAATGGGGGGCAATTGCTCCCAGACATTTCTAGAGGCATTATTGGTCTGAAATGCCCTGATTTTAAACTTTACACACATTGTTAAATGTGTCCAGTTCTAATTTTCTTTAAAATCCAGCAGCTTTGAGGTAATGATTTTCTCTGGCTTCAGTTCCAAGGATTGCTTATGTGACATTATCACTGGAAGTTACTTTATAATTCCTACAAGCTTACACAAATACCTTACATACTTATAGATATGTTACAAACATTTTTGCTTCTATATTGCTGGCAGCATTAGGGTACTTCTGTCAATGTAACCTGCAATTAATCTACTGTAGTCTACAGTTGAGCACAAGTTCTGCAATTTGTACAAAACTAACTGATTCTTCATCATCAAAGTATCTATGCGATCCCATCATATCTTCATCAAAAAGTTATCTATGTGATTCTGAAGAAGTTACTTCACACTGTCATTAAAGCCTGAGAGCCAACCATATGATTTTGTTCTCTCCCTCTCTGCTGTATTGAGTTTGATTTACCAGTGCACTCAGAGATGTAGACTTTCTTGAGCACTATGCAGATTTCTTTTTCGTATCTGACTGGGATTGGGGTCCTTTGCTGTATAAATCTCTCCCTCTTGCCAGTTCAGATATGGAGAGGAAACTTTGACACTTTGGGGCTGTGGAGAAAGATAGACTCTGCTACAATATAATCAATTTTTTGTCTGGATTTAGGGTAGGGAACACAAAGGGGGATTTGGGAGCGCAGTCAGTATTAAAAGTTCACAGTTTGGCTGAGAGACAACAACTGTTATTGACAACAGCTATGGGAAAAGCCCTTGATTGAATTAAAAGCCTCAACCCTCACCCCCACTCATCCCAACACTTAGTGATTCTATTGATTTAAGAGGGGGAACTAAAAAGCCAGAAAAGGTGATTTTGGAAGATTATAAGTTCGAAGTAAGGCCCTACAATTCTACGTTGAGGAGCAAAATTTGTGTTCGAGATTCTCATCCAACTCCCATCTCCTGCAGCTACGACGGAACAAATAGAAAATGGCCACATAATGTTTAGGAGATTATACTTAAAATGACGATTGTTCAATTGATTTTGTGACCTCAGGCTGAAAGGTGGTATGATTCTCCTCAATATAAACAGGCAGGCCCCAGCCGCGAATTTCTGATAAACAAAACGAAAATGAAGGGTTACCTTGTGCGGGGAGGACGATCCTGGAATGACAGCTTTGAAGCATGGAGAACTTTCTTGTGAACAGCATGATCTTTGGTTTGCTCGCTCAAATATATCCAACACAGGAAGCGCCGGTAGCTTGGCCAAACGAAGCAGACACTTCACGCCATTTCTTTTTTGCTCGTTCTGATTGCAATAAAATATTCCCGTTGTTGCTGTTCATTCTGACCAAGAGTTTTGGCGCGACCTCCGATTTTGAAAACTCGATTTTCATTGACCAATCAGAGCAGAGCAGAATCGCCCGGGCGGAATTCCGTATAAGGTATGCCCAATGTTGGATGGATGTGACCACGGCTGAACAAAGCGAAAGCCAGTGATAACCTGCCCATAAGTTTTTCCCTCTCAGGGCTTTACGGTTAAGGTGGATCTGCACTTAAGGTGGCTCACTACCAAAAATTTCAAAATGGCGAAACCGCGATAAGGTGGCTCACTACCAAGTAAAAATAGGCAAAAACACTAAAAACAATTGATTAAGGTGGCTCGCTACCAAAATAACGTTAAGGTGGCACACACTTGGTGTCCTATCGCTCATGGTTGCAGCAAGCAAGCCACCGTGCAAAATGGAGTTTTGCAGAGCAACGAAAGGAGGAATGTTTTCCAAGAGTATTTGGATGTTATTGAAAGCACACCCACTACAGAAAGAAGTTATGCCATTCCACAATCCCCTAATGTGTTCTCTCCTGCAAGGAAACATGTGAAGCTCCAATTGTTTCCAGAAAAAGAGGGAAAAGAGACGACAAAAACAAAAACCCTGGCAAAATTACTGACAAAGAAAACCTCGTACAACATTGTAAAGGTATACATAGTCATCACAAATATTGATGTTCATTTCATTATACACATTAAGATGTTGTTACTACCCTTTATCCATAGCTTTGGCAGTGTGTGATAGATTTTGAATCTTTGCATACAAGTACTAAGGAGGTAGAAAAACATCAGCTGGATCAAGCATTGTATGGTGCATAACGAACATCTGAGAGAGTCTTCCTTGAAGAAACAGAGGATCCTGTGTGGCGAAATGGAAAGGCTGTCGTAAGGATCTGGACAGAAATGGAAATGAGACGCACTTTTTTCCACAAATTTTCACTCAAAATCTTTATGAGACTTTCCCAGAAGCTATCTAAGATTTTGGGCATCTGTTAGTTAATCCCATGGTTTCTCCACCCGAAATACTTCCATTTTATACAAATAATTACAGTTCTCCGCTTAGGAATACACTTGGAAGGCCTACTTTGGAGTGGAATTTGCTGAAGTTGCCTCATCTAATTGAAGAAACTAAGGCTTAATCCGGCACATCCGGTCGTAAGGATCGTAAAGATGAAAAAGCTTTTGATCTTTACGATCCTTATGTCACAGGTTTTAAGAGATCAACTCAAGTGATAATCATTTTACGATTAGGATTCTTGGTGTTTTCACTTGATCATAAGCGTCATAAGCTCTGAAAATTATGATTCTTATGATCCTTATGACTCTAGTGAAAACCAGGCTGAAGAGTGAGGAGTCTGAAAGAGAAGATGAAAGGGTTTGGAAAGAGGGGAGATACAAAGGTCATTTGCCATCAATTAACCATAGCAGAACATGCAGGTCTTGTGGATGATAAGAAAATTCTGTTAGATAATCTTGAAACTGTGGCACATAATTTTCAGGCAACGGTCACACGTGGAAGAAGATACAAGCAAACTGTGAAGAACTTTGATGAAAGCCTGTTGACAATGGGGGTCCAAAGCTATGCAATTTTGTAGCAATAAATGTTGAAGGACCTAGCATGGATGCAGTATATAAATGGAGAAAGATGAAATTAATTAGATTCAAGCCTGGCAAAGAAATTGAGCATTTCAAACAGATGAGTGCATTGATGAGAGATGTCAGGCTATCTATAAAACCCGGAATCCGGAATTTCCATCCGGAATCCGGAAATTCCGGAATATTCCGGATTTTAAAGATTTAAAACTATACATGATACAGATGTGAATTATACACCATTTTGATGCTGATTATCTCCTGAAGCTAAATTTTGTGTGTGTATCTTCAGATCCTGCTTGGATAAACTGTAAATGCAACTTATAAGTTTTCATTTCTTACTTTAACCAAATTGGCATTCCAATTAAGCTTGCCTTCTTTAAACAATAATTCGGCCATTTGTATTCACCGGCATTGGAATACTGGCATCGGCATTGGAACTGGCATTGGCATTGGAATTGGCATCGATATTGCGTAAGTACCATGACGCATGCAAAACTAGCCAGGGGGTCCGTCACAGTAATTTGTACGAGTATTTCAATGCAGTGAACAAACTCTATCAATTCAATAACTGCTAAAGACAATTCTCCTCATACTGTGAAAGGGCTTTGGGCTTTGTGCTTTGATTGGGTTGCGGGTTTGGCAAATTTTTGCACCCAGGACTGAGGGTTTGATGCTTTTATGTTAGTTTTCGGGTTTTAATATTCTAAGGTTTTAAGATTTTCATATTACAGGTCATTCGAAAGTGTGGTTTAGATTGTAAAATATGCTGCCATCAATTTTATTTTTCAGCCATGATGATTCTTGAAATGAACCAAACTTTTGAAGTTGAACCAGAGAAGTCAACGAATTATGCGTAACTTCACGATCAAACTAGCAACTTTTACTCTCAAATTAAGTATAAGTTCATGAGATTCAAAGATATTCAAGGTTCCAAACTTCAACCTCTAATGAACTTTTAATTATGAAGAGCTCTGATCTGTCTTTAACGTAAAATCCCCGGGAGGGGGGTACATAACATGTTCAGGGTAAGGGTGTGTGCTGCCCATATGGGTGGGTTCTTGGGCCCAACCATAGAAATAGAAGGACTAGAATGCGCGGTCATTCACGTGACGCGGCGCCACTGTGGGGAATCAAAATGGTAGCCGCAGGTTGGCAAAAGACGCAGGAAATATTTTAGTAAACACAGAGTCGATCAATTAGAAGTTCGCCACATAAACTAATTTTTCAAGAAGTTTGAACGAAGAAAAAGATGGTGATATCGTGTGCTGCATATGGGTGTGAAAACAGGTGGAGATTGAAGAAAGATCTCGGTCCAGGGGAGAAGAACATAGCGTTTCACAGGTGAGACTTGGGTTGTGCGTGCCGGCTTACCACAGTGATCCAGCAAGTGGAAGAAATACCAAAAAATGAAGTTGCTTATTTCTGACCACTGATCATACCACTCAAAACTAGATATGTTGGCCATCAAAATAAAGAAAATTTCATCGAAATCGGACATGCGAGCCCAGAGAAAATCGGGGTCAAAGTTTGGTGAAATCTACAAGTGTCAATTTCATGGCAATTTTATCAAATATTCCTCTAATTGGTTAATTAATGCCAAAATCCAAATTCTCATTTCTTGGCTTCGAAATGTCCGATTTGTATGAAATCTACTTTATTTAGTACATGAATATAACAGCTTTCAACGGATTATCAGCCAGAAGAAATACGGATTCTAATTTCACGCTTAATTGGACATGCTCAGGGGCAGCACGATTTTGGCATTTTTGGCATCAAAATGTGGAAATTTCATATTTACACTTGAAAAACAAAAAAGTGACTCAAAGTGACTCTACCAGACACACTTTTTGTGGAAGTACCACGTCTCAGCTGAAAATCTACCGAGGGGATCGTACAGAATCGTACAGAAAAAAAAGTTATACGCAATTGAAAAAGTCAAGTGTACCTCTTGATTTTGAAGAAAAAGTTGGGCTTTTTTGTTGCTTTCTAAGCAACCTGAAATGGAATGGAATTGTTGAAAGTAACTGCTAGTGACTTCAATTCATCTTTTGGGGAAATTCAAATGGTAAAATTGAAATAAATGTTTTTCACTGCTCCTCCGCAGAGACAGATAACAAAACAATGTAAACTGCTTCTTTTTGATCAATTCTTCACACAGCATTAATCATCTGCGGTTTTTTTTCAACATCTGATCAGTCGTTGCACCCTTGCTATTTCATTTTCAATCCGACTCGGCAAGAGACGATGTTTAACTCAGGTTCTTAAGCACGGCAGATTCCCCCATCTTCAAACCAGTTTGATTCGACAACGGCAAGAATACTATAGGATGTACAGCTGACAGGGAGCTGACAATAGTTAAACCCTTTTCCTTTGAAAACAAATGAAAGCACCGAGATCCAGGAGCATTAGCGCACGGGGAGATGAAATTTGATGGGGGGGGGGGGAGGCTGCCTGATAGAAAATCTAATGTTTACGAAAATTTTTGCCCAATTATATAGCTAATTGTTCCAACATGAGGATGGCTGTAGCCCCTACCCCTAGCCCCTGTCTCCAACGCCTATGCTGCCAGGCTCGACTATGTGTTCGTGTAGACTTTGTCCCAATTTCTAACTCTTTGTTGGTGTACATGTAGGTATCTATCTATATGAGACCCAGGAGACCCATTTTCTGACTCTGTGTTGGTGTGCATGTAGGTATCTATGTGACCCTCGAGACCCAGGAGACCCACTTTTTAACTCTCTGTTGCTGTGCATGTAGGTATCTATCTGTATGAGACCCTCGAGACCCACTTTTAACTCTGTGTTGGTGTGCATGTAGGTATCTATCTATATGTGACCCTCGAGACCCATGAGACCCACTTTCTGACTCTCTGTTGGTGTGGATGTAGGTATCTATCTATGTATATAAGAGACCCAAGAGACCCACTTTTAACTCTGTGTTGGTGTGCATGTAGGTATCTATCTATATGTGACCCTCGAGACCCAGGAGACCCACTTTCTGACTCTCTGTTGGTGTGCATGTAGGTATCTATCTGTATGAGACCGTCGAGACCCACTTTTAACTCTGTCTTGGTGTGCATGTAGGTATCTATCTATATGTGACCCTCGAGACCCAGGAGACCCATTTTCCGACTCTCTGTTGGTGTGCGCATGTAGGTATCTATCTATGTATATATGTGACCCTCGAGACCCAGGAGACCCACTTTCTGACTCTCTGTTGGTGTGCATGTAGGTATCTATCTATATGCGACCCTCGAGACCTAGGAGACCCACTTTTTAACTCTGTGTTGGTGTGCATGTAGGTATCTATCTATATGTGACCCTCGAGACCCAGGAGACCCACTTTCTGACTCTCAGTTGGTGTGGATGTAGGTATCTATCTATGTATATATGAGACCCTTGAGACCCACTTTCTGACTCTCTGTTGGTGTGGATGTAGGTATCTATCTATGTATATATGTGGCCCTGGAGACCCAGGAGACCCACTTTCTGACTCTCTGTTGGTGTGGATGTAGGTATCTATCTATGTATATATGTGACCCTCGAGACCCAGGAGACCCACTTTCTGACTCTCTGTTGGTGTGGATGTAGGTATCTATCTATGTATATATGTGACCCTCGAGACCCAGGAGACCCACTTTCTGACTCTCTGTTGGTGTGCATGTAGGTATCTATCTATGTATATATGTGGCCCTGGAGACCCAGGAGACCCACTTTCTGACTCTCTGTTGGTGTGGATGTAGGTATCTATCTATGTATATATGTGACCCTCAAGACCCAGGAGACCCACTTTCTGACTCTCTGTTGGTGTGGATGTAGGTATCTATCTATGTATATATGTGACCCTCGAGACCCAGGAGACCCATTTTCCGACTCTCTGTCGGTGTGCGCATGTAGGTATCTATCTATGTATATATGTGACCCTCGAGACCCAGGAGACCCACTTTCTGACTCTCTGTTGGTGTACATGTAGGTATCTATCTATATGCGACCCTCGAGACCTATGAGACCCACTTTCTGACTCTCTGTTGGTGTGCATGTAGGTATCTATCTATATGCGACCCTCGAGACCTAGGAGACCCACTTTTTAACTCTCTGTTGGTGTGGATGTAGGTATCTATCTATGTATATATGAGACCCTTGAGACCCAGGAGACCCACTTTCTGACTCTCTGTTGGTGTGGATGTAGGTATCTATCTATGTATATATGTGACCCTCGAGACCCAGGAGACCCACTTTCTGACTCTCTGTTGATGTGGATGTAGGTATCTATCTATGTATATATGTGACCCTCGAGACCCAGGAGACCCACTTTCTGACTCTCTGTTGGTGTGGATGTAGGTATCTATCTATGTATATATGTGACCCTCGAGACCCAGGAGACCCACTTTCTGACTCTCTGTTGGTGTGCATGTAGGTATCTATCTATGTATATATGTGACCCTCGAGACCCAGGAGACCCATTTTCCGACTCTCTGTTGGTGTGGATGTAGGTATCTATCTATGTATATATGTGACCCTCGAGACCCAGGAGACCCACTTTCTGACTCTCTGTTGGTGTGGATGTAGGTATCTATCTATGTATATATGTGACCCTCGAGACCCAGGAGACCCATTTTCCGACTCTCTGTTGGTGTGCGCATGTAGGTATCTAGTATGTGTCCATATGTCTATGCATCTGGTATGTGTCCATATGTCTGTGTCTGTATGCATGTATTATGTGTCCATATGTCTATGCATCTGGTATGTGCCCATATGCCTGTGTCTGTCTGTGTGCATTCGTTTTGTGTCCATATGTCTGTGCCTGTATGCATCTAGTATGTTTCCATATGTCTGTATGGATCTATGCGTATCTATGTGTTCATATGTCTCTATCTCTGTCTGTGCATTCTTTTTCTGTCGTTATGTCTACGTCTGTGTTCTATTGTATGTATATCTAAAATCTAAAAGATTTTTAATCTTTTCTATTGTATGCAAATGAGAAAATTCAAATTGGCCAATAGGAGGGCCTGTTAGATTCTAGTACATGATGCCCCAAAACATGGTGCCACTTTATTAAAACATGGTGCCTCTCTATTAAAACATGGTGGCATGGTGCCTCTCTATTAAAACATGGTGCCACTTTATTAAAACATGGTGCCTCTCTATTAAAACATGGTGCCTCTCTATTAAAACATGGTGCCACTTTATTGAAACATGGTGCCTCTCTATTAAAACATGGTGCCTCTCTACTAAAACATGGTGCCTCTCTATTAAAACATGGTGCCTCTCTATTAAAACATGGTGCCTCTCTATTAAAACATGGTGCCTCTCTATTAAAACATGGTGCTTATTTATTAAAACATGGTGCCTCTCTACTAAAAATATGCAGCAGATTGGGGCGAGAAGAGTCTGGTACATAACGCATATGGTGGGCCTAAGTACCATTTGCTTGCTCTTTCATATCAATATGGCTGCACCGTTGGGAATACCTTCAGAAGTACAAGCACTGAAGGGAAATATTGTTGGCAAGATTTTGAATATCAGCATGGAGCTACAAGGTAGTCAAGCGGCGGACAGCATCTCAGAACTTCTCTTTGAAGTGGACTGTGTGCTGCAATCTGTTACTACATTGGACTCAGTTTTGAAAGTGCCAGACCAGGTGTATGAAGATATCTTGATGGCTAGAAAGATGATTGAACAGGCTTGTAATGGATCCACAAGATTGGGACAATCAATGAATGGGAATCCAGGGCAACCGTCATATGAGATCAGTAAGGAGCAACTTCAATCTTTGGTTGATTTGGGATTTAATGCAACACAGATGAAGAGCCTTCTTCGTGTGTCCAAGAGAACAGTCGAAAGACGTCTTGCGCTATATGGCATATCAGCACAGTCGTACAGCGTAATAACTGATGCTGACTTGGACGAAGTCGTGAATGAAATTAAACATTTCAATCCAAACTGTGGCTCAAAAAATCTATTTGGTTACCTCGCAGCAAAGGGCATCAGAGTGCGGAGACAGCGAATAAGGGATTCACTACAGAGAGTTGATCCTGTTGGTGTTGCGCTTCGAAGGTGCACTGCAATCAGAAGGCGAACGTATTCAGTTTCAAGCCCACTAAGTTTATGGCACTTTGATGGCAATCATAAACTAATACGCTGGCGTTTTGTTATTCATGGCTGTGTGGATGGTTACAGTCGTCTGCCGATGTACCTTCAATGTGCAACAAATAACAAAGCGTCAACTGTGCTACGTTTTTTCACCCTTGCAGTAAATAGGTGGGGCTTACCATCGAGAGTGCGATGTGACATGGGAGGGGAAAATGTTGATGTGGTTAGATTTATGATAGAAAGAAGAGGAGCTGGTCGTAACTCTGCACTGGTAGGAAGAAGCGTGCACAATCAAAGGATAGAACGTTTGTGGCGAGATGTTTTCAAAGACGTACTGCAGTATTTCTATGACCTATTCTACATGATGGAAGACGTTGGCATTTTGGATCCTGTGCATGAAGTCGATCTGTGGTGCCTCCAATACTGCTTTCTTCAAATCATCAACTATCGTTTGAACGAATGGATTCAAGCTTGGATGAGACATCCACTGAGCTCTCAACGCAACATGTCACCTCTCCAGCTGTGGACAACTGGAAGATTTGACAATCCAAGTATGGCCATTCATATGTTAGTAGCTGACGATTACGGGATAGATTGGAATGGTCCTGCTAGCACAGAAAGTGATGGAATGGTTGACGTACCACCAACTGAATGCATTCTTACCGAGATGCAGTTGGCTGAATTGGCAACACAGGTGACAAGAGCCCAATATTCAGTTAATGCATCGGCTGCTGAAAGTGTTGCATTTTACAGATTTGTAAAGAGGTATGTCTGTAACTTCCCTGAAGATAACAACATGCAGTAGAAGTAAATAATAGAATGAAACAAACTTGCAGCTCATGAACAAAACAAATGTTATATTATAGTCATACAAACGTAACTGTAAATCTTTCCGTACTGTTGAAGAGCTCAAAATCGAAGGGTGTGCTAGTACTACAACAAACGACAACGAACTTGTGTACCTCCATTGTTGAAATCGAGTATCAAGCTTCCGGCAAGATTCCTGATAACTTTGAAGGTTTTAAACTCAATCAGCCCGGTTAACAGCTATACTATTTCAGAGAGTTTTCACACGGTAGCTTTCTTGTGCTACATGCCCTACTTATAGGCAGAAAGATATGTTCATCAAAGATATATAAAATCAAAAACATATCCCCAAGACGCAGGAAAAACTTGAAATTTTTAAGAGAAGGCGCCATAGGAAAGTTCCGCTTTCGACAGGCCACAATAAATTGTGAAATAGGCAAATTTTTTAGTTCATGTCTTCATCCTTAGCTTACAGCTGAAATGTATTTGGCGAATCTTGGTTAATTCGGAGGGGTACTTCCTAAGATAAAGCGCTTTCTTGAAAATTCAGCCTATTGTAAATGAAGAGGCCAGTAAAATTACTTTCGAAATAAGCAAAGGTAAGTCAGCAATCCTTTGATGCTTCCGCACAATAATGTTTGTTATCAATTCAAAAACCTTTCTTTTTTATTAGTTCAGCAAATGATATATACAGTAACATTTCTTTGCTCTTTCAAGTCTTCAAAAAATGTGCTTACTGTCTGTCGTTAGTACTAGACCAATAACTTTTGATGCAATGATTACCTATTGGAAATATTGCAGGTACAATACGGGATTTGGCTTGCGATTAACAAATCAACTTTTAAAATTGGCCTTGTGTGGATAAAATGGGAACTCTTTCTGGTCCACCCGCAGTTTAATTTTGCTCTAAATTCCTAATTGCTACAGGACAACCTCCCAACACGAATCTAGCAATGAAACTTGACCCTAGGGGGGTACCATTGACCTTCAATACGGGGGTCCGTGCCAATATTTGAGGTCCGAAATTTTACGTTAAATCAATATTTAGGGTCTGTGAATTACAACATGGACAAAAATTCGATAATTGGGGTAAACAAATCTGAAGAAAGGCAAAATCGTGCAGTTTGGTGCAGTTCATTACTGACCTATCCAATGACCAATAAAACTGAGAAAGACCAAGAAGCTCAAATTGAAATCATTCAAAAACATTTTAGGGGCCCCAGAAATATATAAAAATATGTGGGGTCTCCAAAACATTAGACTCAATATTTGGGGTCCCCAATACATCAGGCTTAATATTTAGGGGACAGCAAAGAAATAGTGGCATGGACCCCCCGGATTGAAAGTTAGGGAGTACCCCCCCCCCCCTGGGGACTTGACATGGCATAATGAATTATGTTGAAGGCACCGTGTATGTTTGCGGTATTTGATGGGTTGCTCTGTTCAACAAAGTTTCTTATTGCTATTTACTTTCAAATCGTGCATGAAAACTTTGGAAATTTTGAAGGTTGGAGCTTTTGTAAACAGGTTCTAACATTTCTTCCAAAAATACATCCTTATCTAAAAATGCATCACCTATGGCGCAGATGCAAAGATTTGACAATGCAGTATAGGCCTCATTCACAATAAAACTGATTTCCTGCTGAAGAGCTTTAAAAATGTTCAACAAAATTTGTTCTTTCTTGAGAATTGTTGCCATTCATACAGAAGTGTGCGCGGAGATAAAATTTAGGGGAGCTGCCTGATAAAAAAATGCATTGTTTACAAAAATCTTGCTCGACTGGATGCGGCTTCCTGCTCGATTGTGGCCAATTTTTGCAAAATTCTTCCTAAGTTAGTGGCTGTAGTCCCCCCCCCCCAGTACCAATGAAAGGTTTTCAAAAAATTATTGATAATTCCTGAGGATTCTTGAGAACCTTGGTCATGATCATGCACATAAGGCTTGTACTGCATGTGGTAAAAACAAATGACAAATAACTTATTTAAGCAATGGACAACACATGCGGAATTACTTTATATCTCACCAACTTTCTCTGGCCAAAAAGGTGGGACATTTCCATAAATCTAAGGTACACGCATAATAGAAAGTTTAGAAGTAGTTTTTCATCAATATTCAAATGCTATAAATCTTGTGTTTGACTTCTCCTAGCACTCAAGAATTGGCTCCCTGATAAAATCTAGTGTACCATGTGTACCCATGATTGAGTCCCCCATACTCTAGTATTAAGCGTTACAAAAACACAACTTATAAACAAACAAATTCAACGAAAAAGTTTGTAAACTTTGCTTTTAGTCAGCAAACCTAAAATGATTGCAGTGGTCAGCAAATGATATGAACAAAATGTCAGTCATTAAAAACTAAAAAAGTTTTCCAGTATTCAATTTAAGCATCCACCTTTCACACCTTACCAAACCCATGACAGTTACTCAGCACTTGCTTCATCATCTCTTTTAATTCTTCTGGATCTTCTTTTCCTCTTGGCAAAAACAAGGCTGGGGAGCAAGTAGAGGACCACGGGAGGCGTCCTGGACACTCCATTGCATCAAAGAACTCAATTTTTATGGGTGACTCAAAGCCAAGTGGGGGAATTCTGTCAGCTCCAGTGACGAAAACAAGGAGATCCTCTAGTGTGAATTCTTGCACTTGTTTGTCATGAAGATCTTGAGTGAAAACTTCAAAGCTGTACATGGTTTTATCTTCTTCATTCCTCTTGTTTGACCCAGACTCTGAGAAGTTGATAATGTAATTTCTCTTGAATGTTGAATATGTCAGGTTATCTGTTTTGTTGCCAAGAACTGCAGAAAATAAACTGACATTACCAAAAACTAGGTCACCAAACTTTCCAATTGTATTCATACCCTCTTTAAGCTGCTGAATTTCTGCATGAACAGAAAAAATGAAATTATTCTTTAGAAGGCAGTCAGCTACTTCATCTTTCTCCTGAAATTTTAC
This sequence comes from Aurelia coerulea, assembly GCA_039566865.1. NCBI lineage: Eukaryota > Metazoa > Cnidaria > Scyphozoa > Semaeostomeae > Ulmaridae > Aurelia > Aurelia coerulea. The sequence goes on along the minus strand of CM076951.1, from coordinate 10,478,994 downwards.
CCTGTATACTTTGGTGTAGCCATACTTTGCAATGGCATCAGCATGTTTGTCAATGGTATCCTCAAATTCATTCTCACTACAGTTTTCAAGGTCCTGGATTATTTCCTTCAACTCTCCTTCCAAGCATAAATCAAGAAGGACCTTTCTGTCTGCTTTGACATCAATCAACAGCTTAAATAAATCTAATGACAAGCACTGTGGTCCAGGTCCTCCTTGAAGAATGCTCCATGCTATGAGCTGGCCTGCAAGATGATACTGCTTTGTGCAAAGCAAAGAGACATCATGGGAAAGCCATGAACCATTGAAAATTGAAGACCTCCCAACTTCCATCATCAAAAGCCGTAAAAACTCTCTTTTTGGCCCACCAGTATCAACAGCCTCCTCTCCAGAAAATGTTACCATCAAGGGTTTGATAAAAGTAAAGGCTGACCTTTTTATTGCACGGACTGTAGATGGAAATACGTGCTTACGGGAAATAACAACATGCTGCTTATCTTCTTCGTCACCAACTATCAAGTTTGTCAAAATAAATTCTTGAAGTAGATTTTCAGCTGTTGATTGTGCAAAATCACTGGGCTGTTCTGCTTCAGCTATGCTAGCCTCTACTGCAGCAAGGAACAAAGGATCCTCATCCTCATCATCAATCAAGGAAATGTAGCTGTCATAATGGCTTGTACATTCTTGATAGGCCTTTGTTGAAGGCTTTAAATCACTGGTTTCAAGATTGGGCTTTGTTGTAGGCTTTAAATTTCTGGTTTCAAAACTGGGCTTTTTTGCAGGCTTTACAGTTCTGGTTTCAAAACTGGGCTTTGCCGGGAATGCAGGTATAAGTTCCAACTCATCTTGGAAAGGATCTGCAAAAGTGAAAAGAAAGGTACTTTTAAAAATGTTTACAGCCAACAAACAGGATGTCTGCTATTTGATAATGATTTTACTCCTAAAAAGGCATTTGAAATTGCAATAGTACCTTGAAAACGATTATGCAATCACCCAAATTTTGATAATAATCACTGATGATACTCTCAGCAAACATCAACACCCATCTGTGAAACTTACACAGACAGCACTTGTAAACAGTTCCTCAACAGTCTTTACAACTCTTCTCATTTTGAGCAATGAATGTAATCACTAACAGTATAGTAAAGGCACCACATTTAAGAAACCACTTCTTCACACTAAAAGGTTTCTAAAATCTATGATACTTTTAATTTTTTTCTATGCTGAAAGTTTCTTAAGTTACTAATTTCTTTTCTGGAAGGTTCTGGAGAAATATGTTACAACAGAAAAAGGTTATTCATAGATAGATTAACCATGTGTATGTTATCAAATATTGTTAAGAACACCAATTAAACTATAAGGTAAAGGTCAGTTAAATCTTAGGGTGGAATACTCCCCAGACCATCAGACCTGGACTTAGTGTTGATCAAAATACAAGAAACTTCACTTCGGGTATGAGCCTCAATGCTTTCTAATAAGTAGGGGGTAGAGGGCAGGGCTATAGGAAGCTGCTTCTGATTGGGGGGGGCAATTGTTCTTAAAACAATAGAGAACAATACATCTAATTAATGCTTATGATGTAACACCATTGTTTTAAAAATTATTGGGGGCTTAAGCCCCCCTGCCCAACCCCTTCCTACAGGCCTGGTAGGGGGAGGGGGGGGGGCAAATAATTTCTTAAAGCCTAAAACTTTCTTTTAGGTGGTTTCTTAAATATGGGGCCCTTACTGTATGCCATTACAGGATTTTGAGTGATTATTGGCATATTAGCATAATTAATGGTGAGCAGTAGACCTAATTTTTTTTAGAATGCCTATTCACAGATTAAAATTTGTAAAAAAATACGGGTCTCTCAGTTTTGGCCCTTTCTGCATTCAAAAAGCTGGGATGGGTGTCATTACACGTTTTTTTTCTAAGAAACTGGTTTATAAGAAACTAGTACTACGATGACCAAAAATTTAAGAAACTCTAGTACTACGCTCAAGAACAGTTAAGAAACTCTAAAACTTTATTTCTGTATGTCTCTCTTATTCTATGTCTCTCTAACAAAGGTAAATTCGCCTTTTCTTGACTTTTAACTGCAAAATTGGTAAATTTTTGCCTTGATGTGCATGGCTTCTTCTTGATGACAATGTCAATGCAAAATGGAAGCCCTTTCTCGAGAAGAAGGCTCAACTTCTAGCAATACCGCAATTTTAGGCCCAAAAAATAAGAAACTAATTAAGAAACTTTTACTACTAAAACACCGAAATTTTCATGCGAAATTAAGAAACTTTTAGTACTAAGTGCTAATCTAAGTTTCTTATAAAAAAACGTGTACTCGGGCAGTGCCAACATTTTATTCAAATCGTCACTTTTGGGTGTTTCAGTTTCCAGCGTTTAGACATTACACAACTACCCATTTCTTTTTCATTTTTAGGAGTTGAGTTTTTTTCCTGAAAAGTTTTTCAAAATACTCAATATAGCTCACCTTGTTCAGTGCATGTAGCATAATGATCTCTTAAATATCGTAAATCAATTGGGACATCACAGATCTTGCATCTTTCTTTGCTTGTGTTACTGGTGTCGATAAGCTGACTTGTGCTGTTTCTCAGTGAGAGATCCTGTTGTATGGGTCTAAGATATATTTTACCTTGACCAACAAATGTCAAAATGTATTTTACAGTTAGCCCATTTGGGCCAGGTGGAATCAACTTAAGTTCTCTTGTCTTGGCCTCAGCATACATTAGCTCGAACCCTCCAGCTTTTTCTAGCTTGATGAAGGAAGCCAGCAGCAGTTCTCGCAAGTCCTTTTCCCCAAAATCTTCTGGAACAGCCAATTTTGCCTCACCCAATCCGGCAGTCAAGAGCTCTCTCTGCTCTTCTGAATCGGGCGCCTCCATCTGGTCCTTATCTGCGAGGCAAACAAAACGGCGAACAATTTCCCTGCTTTTCTTCACAGCTGCTTTGCGCTTTCTGGTGCTTCGTTGCCTTGAACAATGATGAGGAAAGAGAGAACTCATTTCCACATTTGTGTTAATAGGCCTTGATGATGCCGCTACCGCCTGCTTGCTCGTTGATGGGCCTAAGGACCTTGTCAAATCAGGTCCAGCCACAGCCACTGGCCTACTTAGATCATGTTGTGATTCAACACCAAGTCGCTCAGCAGCTCTACTGAGACTGCGAGCTGCGTCTACTAGGTCCTTTGCCATTTGTTCTAGCCTGACATCTTATGCGAGTTCTGCTCTGCTCTTGAAATAACCAAGCTTTTGGAGGCAACATACAGCGGACACCTCAACCCACCGTGATCTTGCCTCGATTTACTCTAACACAAAAACGTGCTGCGCAGAAGCGAGTAGTGACCAGACTTCTCGCCCCAGTCTGCTGCAAATTTTAAATGGGGGGCACCATGTTTTAACTACTAGGCACCATGTTTTAATGAAAAGGGCACCATGTTTTAATGAAAAGGCACCATGTTTTAATAGAGAGGCACCATGTTTTAATAGAGAGGCACCATGTTTTAATAGAGAGGCACCATGTTTTAATAGAGAGGCACCATGTTTTAATAGTGAGGCACCATGTTTTAATAAAGTGGCACCATGAAAACAAACAAGGCTGCATTCTACATCGAAACAATGGGCTGAATTTTGGCGGTGTTGGCACCCCATACGGCAGCGGTGCATTTTATAGTTTTATATAAAAAGTAATTTTGCAACAACCAAGCATGATAAAGGAACCAAAGTGGTAGAGGGTCTGTAGTGTATTGAGAACTTTATTTTTACCAAATATCAACCTTGTATGTTGCATGGAAAATTTTCTAGAATTTACAAGAGTTTCAAACTTTACGCAAGCGGCCACCTTAATTTATGCATGCATTTTAAATTTTTGAAATTTTAATTGTGAAAAAATATTGATTGTGTCACATGTTAAAAGTTTCAAGTCATTATCTCATAAAATAACCAAAATAGAGCAATGTGTAACAATTAGGTATGTAGCACCTTAAGGGGTAGACCCCCAAAATCAAAACTTTCTCATTTTCATAGATATTTTATTGAAACTTGGTGAGTATGCCAATGCCAGGGCCAAGTTTTTCAAAAAATTATGAATTTTAATAAAATAGGCTAATTAGGCATAATGGCGGCAACAACGAGGGAGGAAAACTGACTTGTGCTTGTGGCAATTTTTTTCTGAACTAGATCAAGATATTGTGCTGCAATTTTTTGTCAGTTATAATCATGGTCATAGCAAGAGAATGGGTGCATTTAAGCTTCATAATCAACATTGGCTCTAAGAAATTACATTTTAACTAACGCGGCAATCAAAAGGTTGATTTTGGTGATTTTCATAGGAGGCTAGTTCTTTTGGAAGTGCCTTGGTCAACTCCAGACTCTGTCATTCTCTAGAGCTATGTGAAAGGAACATTCCAGTGGCGGATCTAGAGGGGCGCGAAGGGTGCTCAAGCACCCGTCAGATTTTTTAACTGAACATTTTTCTCTTTCAATCTAATTATTTGCAAAAATAATATGCATACATTTTTCTGCTACAAAATGAAAGCTCGCGAGCTTTCCGAAGCTCCGCATTTCTTCATTACTCGACGTTATTTATCACTGCTTTATCAAGCCCCCGTCTCGCCTCCTCCACACTGTCGATATTACAACTCAAAACTCTTCTGTCTTAACTCCCCCTGGTTGACCTTTCCTACACTTTGCGGACTCGGAATCGATTGTCTTCTCTATAGCCAGCGCAACAGAGCACCCATGGCCTGTAAATCATCCGAGTTTGAGCACCCGTGGAAGTGAATAAACCAATAGCCTTGCCGCATCTACGGGTGCTCAGATTTGGCGGGAGCACCCATGCGATTTGAAAATCCAGAAACATCAAAGAAACCGAGCTGTTCGGGGGGGATTTCAGTGTCTGAAATCAAAGTCGATGATACTACGATATCATATCAAGGGGGGATAAAACTAACCAGGGGGAGCTTCATTACAACATAGACATAAGAATTACAGAAAGCAGTTGAAGGGGGGGGGGGGATAAATTATCATACTTTCCAAGTTTATCCTTCCAAAATTTGGCGGGGCAGTTTGCTGCTCGCCAATGGCCTAAGCTATGTGCGTTGCCAGCCTTCAGTTACTGTTCTAAACAACTCAAATGTGTGATGCATTTGGAAGACAGTAATTCGAATGGGAATCTAAGATGATAAAGCAAAATAAGAAGGACAAGAGTTAATCAAAGATTTTTGAAATGGATTTTACTGCAACTACAAATTTTGGGCTGGAAGGGGTGAACAAGAGGAGATCCAGATAGAAGGAAGATCGGGTGTTACGGCGTGTTACGGTAAGATGAGATGAATTATGGTTTATGCTTCACTTTTGGGTTATTGGGGTTCTCGCTATAGTTGTCTCCACTGAATCCAGCTGAAGGTTCTTCATCGACCTCGTTGTCAGTGAGAATATCTTCCTGATGATGTTCAGAATCATTTTCCTGTTGATCAGGACTGTTATTTGCATTTTCTATTGCCTTTGTGAACCCGTTTTTCGCTTTCTTGTTCAGCGTGGTTTCGTGAGCGGCCATGCTGGAAAGTCAAAAAACGAACAAGGACGATGCACTGGAGGGCTGGGCACTACAGGGCATAGGGCCTCCACAGCAAATTAAGTCTTAAGATTCCATAATAAATGAAATCATTATTTCCAGCAAATCTTGAACAGTATACCCAAAAAGCAGATAACAGTGGAAGATAACACTTAGGTATATGGACTATATACTGCATTGATGTACTTTTCAGTTTTGATTTTTGTTGTGCGAAAATCCCGCTGCCATGATAAATGCGGCTTGAGTTGCTTATGAAAAAATATCAAAATGGATCAAAATGATACAGAGGGCGTGGTCAGGGAGAATTTTTCTGGCGATTGGTCCCCAGACCCACTCTCATTTGTCCATGCCCCTGCAGGCGATGCCCCTGCATATGATGGCTTTTTAGTTCTTTTAGATCATATTGTACCAAGATAAAATAAGAGTTCTCTTATTTTATCTTGATTGTGCGGATTTGACATGCACTTTTACGAATCAAATGTAATGTACATAAATTATGCACGGTTCATATCATAATGAACATGCAAACTTATCTACCTCAACAAATGGAAAAGCTTTCGTAGCCTCTGGAATTTGATAAATAAATGGGTAGACTTAACCCTATCCAGACTGGGGGGGCTCATTCAGCCCCCCCCCACCTACTTAACTGAGCACTGCTCCAAATTGGTCCAACGAACCAGGAAATGGTTTTTTGACTTTTAGTTTCTATCCTTTTGAAGTGTGAATTTGTGTGAAACTTTGAAAAAAAATTCAGGGGGGGGGGTGGCTGTTTTTTTCAGAGTGGTCGGGGCCAACTTTTAGGTAAGCTGCTTTTGGATGTAATTCCAGATCACCTCATAATCCTTTGATAGTATCCTTTTTCAGTTGTGAACTTATAATTTATAAGGTCTCTTTAATTTTTTCCAGGAACAATAGAACAATTATGTGTCACGTGACCTCATCAATGACGTCATCTTTAAGAAAATGGCAAAAAAATAGTTAGCGGTCTTTCTGCAAGGATATTTCGACCCCAAATGTTTTACAGTGGCAATAAATAGGCTAAAACTGATCAACAGGGTTGTTTCCACCTAAGCTGTGCAATTTTGTTTGAATTTTGTGCATCATTGGTCGCAAACGGTATAAGATTCCCCGGGGGTATCCTCAGATAGTACTACTCACGATCAGTTTTCATGCATATCTTGAGAATTTGTTTTACAGTGAGAATTTTTTGACTTGAAAGTGTTTAGTTTGTCAAGATATTATCAAAATTTCACCAAATAACTATCTTCAACCCCTTATTTCCACCTTCCTTCTTCTTTCCAACTCATTTGCTTACTACTGGGAAAAAATGCTGATGTCAGCATTTTTTGCAATAATTAAAACAAAAGTTTCAAAAGGAAAAATGAAGTATGCAACGATCACTTATCATCGAAGTAGTTGTCATCGTAATATATGGAGAAATTCTCCTTTATAGCTGCATTTTTCAGAAAAACAAGATTTTTTATCTCTGTGTCCGCCATCTTGGATTTGCGAAAATCAAATTTTCACTTTATCAGTATATTTTCACCTTCTAACAATGCTTTAATTGGCATAATTTGGTTTCATGAACCAATCTTAGAAAATTATAAAGATTTAAAAAAAAGTTGTTTTTTTTCATTTTTTTCGTTGACACGTGCCAGTTGGTCTTGAATAATTATGACGTCATATCTATTTTAAGAATTTTTTTTGTGAGAAATGATAGATCATAAGCACGGCTACCTGCATGGTGAGTTTCGTCTTCGTAAGTGAAGGAATGGCGATTTTAGAGAGGGGGGGCTGAATGAGCCCCCCCCCAGTCTTCTAGTAGCTCAAAAAGCTCAGTCTGGATAGGGTTAATATAGAGGGGGCATATTAAACATTTATGCTCAAAAGGGAAGAGCTTATGAGAGAGGGAGGCTTAATAGGGCTTTTTGGGTAGCAATAGACATAATTCAGGCCAACTGCTCCTAATCATAATATCAAAAAGATCAAAATGTTCAACTTGGATCATCCCAATTGCCTTAATTTACACAGGTTGAGATTCTTTTACAATGAAGAATGATGTTGTTTTACGACTCTCAGACTGCCTCAGAAATTTCATCAATGAAAAACCGTAAGTTTTCTTCCTATTTGGAACTTCCATTTTACTGTTATTTAATTCGACAAGTAATTTGTGGTACAAAATTTGAAAATCACGTTTTTCTTTTATAAGAAGCTTGAATCAGCACTTAGTACCCGGTGTCCCAAAAAAGTTCTCCTGTTTAAAAAACCACCAAAAATAGATTATCAAACCTTTGATGAAATTTTCTATTTGAATTGCTTTAATTAGACCCAACAATATTCACAGATGATAAAATGTTTGCTTTTTGATGCATAAAAGGTAGGAAATTTACGCGTTGAGAAACCTTATTTTGAGCTATAGTTCTAAAATAATAAAAAAATTTCGGTGTTTTAGTAGTAAACGTTTCTTAATTAGTTTCTTATTTTTTGGGCCTAAAATTGTGGTATTGTTCGAGGTTAAGCCTTCTTCTTGACAAAGGGCTTCCATTTTGCATTGACATTGTCATCAAGAAGAAGTCACGTACATCAAGGCAAACATTTACCAATTTTGCAGTTAAAAGACAAGAAAAGAAAGGTACCTTTGTTAGAGAGATATAGAATAAGAGAGACATGCAGAAATAAAGTTTTAGAGTTTCTTATCTGTTCTTGAGCGTAGTACTAGAGTTTCTTAAAATTTTTGGTCATCGTAGTACTAGTTTCTTATAAACCAGTTTCTTATAAAAAAACGTGTTGCCAAATAATGGGCTCATCATATCATATTATACCCATAAACGCAACAAAACACTGAAACCTTCAACAAGAGAAAAAAAACTGTAAAATCCTGCAAGAGAAAACGAATTAATTTCAAGCCATGAAAGGAGAGAAATAACTTAGTAACTCACAAGTAACTGCAACAAAGAACAAGGATGAATAACCAAAAACGCGTTTCGTCGCACTCTCATCAGTTTCGTTCTTTTTTCTATTTTATTCAAAGATTAAAAAATTATTTCCTTTTCCTCAAAACAGGAAAGAAAAGTGTGATAGGTTTTTTAGACACCGTTATAAATTTCGACCATCGTGAAATTACTTTATACCCTAAAAGATCTTTGCAGGTTTTGGTAAAACCTCCCATGGCCATGAACATGGCTTTGGGCGTTGAAGGCATTTGTAAAATCTAGTCATGATGAACAAAAAAAACCCTAAACGATAAAATTGTAATTTTGTGACGGCATGGGACGGCATTTTATTACAAGTATACAGAATTTCAGAATAGAAAAGGCAAATCGTTGCAATAACATTAGTGCAGAAGTTTACAATAATCAATTTCCCAATTTCTAAATCACCCCAAATCATTTCTATTTGTGCATTTATCTCGAGTCCTCCCTTTGTACACATATTTTTTTTATAAGAAACTACGAATTTGGGCCAGTACTAAGTGTCTCTTCAAATTGTCATACTTTGAGCACTCAGAGTTTCTTACGAGTTTCTTAGAGGTTCCATAACAATATTCATGTTCATTGTGCGCTCGTGAACATTTCAAAACAAGGCTTTTGAATTTTTCCAATGTTTAGACATTAAGCAAGTATATTACGAGTAATGATAGAGGAAACAGATGGAAGTAAAGTACAAATTTGCCAAAGATTTCCTTTACCAAAATAAACAGCTCCTTGACTTAAATATTCCCAGTACTGGAGTTTCTTAATTTGTTGGCGATCTGAGGGTTGAGTTTCGTATGGGCAGTTTCTTATAAAAAAATACATGTAGGCTATGTATAAACTGAAAACAACAAAAATGCTAAATTCCTTGAATCTAATCACGTCATAAATCCTCAAAATTGGTCCATTGAGCAATTTATTGTGGCCTGCCAAAATGCATTGCTTATTTTAAAGTGAGCAGTAATTTTTTTGGAACACTCGGTAGTTCCAGGTGTACTTTAGATACACTGATAAGCGTAATTAATTTTTAATCCTCAGTTTGCCATTTTTATCAGGGAGTGTATTGCGAGGATCGAGGCTGCAATACTGGGCAGAAAAGCCAAAAAGGTAGAAGAAGCTAACCTAGCGAACTCGCTGCAGAAGAAGGTACAGTACATTTTTAACTTAGCAATCATTTCCCGTTATTTTAGGCTGTTGCTAGCATTAAAGCATTGTTTCCTTTTGTGTTCGTTTTGATCACCTCAGCCAGGGCAGCCATCTATCTTGAGAATGATTGAAACGATTGGGACAATCCAGTCGGTTTGTTGTTGCTTCCATTTTGCATAAGAAATTCGAGTTTCATGCTTTGCAGTATATGGTTTTCTTCACAATTAAAGGCCCAATTCTTGTATTAAAAGTTTCAAGTTTTTTGTAGGGCTTCTCGATATTCCGAAAATTGAATCGCAGTTTCTGAATGTCATGGCTCTATCATTTTTCAACGGATTTTAACGGGGGTGGCAGCAAACTTTATTTAAACATCTGAAGAGCAAAATCATATAAAAGTTTGGCGAGAATCTTCTGCCATTTTTTTCGCAATCTTCAGGCAAACAAGGCACCATGTTGATAGATTTCCATTCTTTTTTACATAGAGATTGTTAACTGGTTCGCAAAATACGAAACGAGCAGATGAAATGAAGGTAATGAATACAAAAGGATTCTGAATGAAACTGAGTAGCGACATAAACTGCTAAACATTGAAACAAGATTGGGCACCTGAGGATGCGCCCGCCGCGTATGCACCTGCCTTTCACAAAGATAATAACAATAATGATAATACTAATAATAATGATATTAATCATCATCATGATCATCATCATAACAAACCTGATTTAACTGTGATAGATAAGGTAAACAAAACATGTCTCATCATTGATCCATCAAACCCCTTTGACGCTCGTATAGCAGTGAAAGAAGAAGAGAAATTATTCACCTATAACAAACTCAAATACGAACTTGCAAGAATCTGTAGCATGAAGGAGGTATCCATCGTACCCATAGTAATTGGAGCTCCCCGAACGGTCACAGAAAAGATTGAATTCTGGATACAACAGATCGGCATAGACTGCCCAAAAAGAATACGCCCTTACTGTCATCAGCAAAGAGGAACAGAAGAAAAGAATTTTGATTAAGAATTTTGAACAAATGAAACATTGCTTGGCAAATGGCTGACACAAACAGAGGAGGACAGAACGTTTGTAGTGCTGGGACAACGTCGCTCTATATTTGAAGCGAACGTTCTAGCTTTCAATAATCGGAGAGTTATTTTGAACGAAAGTCACTTTGAGGAGAAGACATATGGCCGACATAGGTTGTCTGAAGCAAACTATGATACCGTTTTTCATGTTTCATACCCAGGGTTCGAAACAGACATACAATTTCTTTTATTGCTCAATGTTCTGTTTCAAATGAATACCCAACCCAACAAGAGGAAAAGTGGACAAGATAAATTTCTTGTTGTGATTTTTCAGTTTCAAAAAAATAAGAAGCTCGTCAGAAAATTGATTTTACTTGCTGTACAAGACATGATTTTCCCCAGTATTATTACAAGCAACTTTTCTTCTGCCCTCCAATTGATGTTTATCCTTCCGATAATTAAATAGCATTGCTACATTGGTCTCCAAATTCATTCTTTTGACAATACTGCTAGGTGCAAAGCAGCATGGGTATCCCATGGCCATTGCATGTAATAAAAAACTGCAAATAATACCGGGACAAGCAATAAAATGGAGAAAGAAAAATACTTGTAAATTGATCACTATACTATATAGGCTAGATCCAACATGAGTTGCATTTGACATTTGACATTTGCATTTGACCTTTCTTGATTCAACCATTGCAGGAAAGACATCAGAGGGCAATTTCCAAACGATTTTCCCTCATTCATGTTCTTACAGTTGTTTGCAAACCATTCTGCAGTCCCAAGGGCATCAGTTTCTATCTTTTGAATGACGACACTAACTTCTGAAATTACCAGATTTTTTTCTCGAAATTTCCGCAAAGAAAGACTGAAATTCCCATCTTCTTTTTAAGGTATATCATCTCAAAGATCAAAGATACATCACATTATTAAAAAAGGAACCATTTCAGATTTCAGTCACAAGAAACAGAGGTGATCCCTCGAGATATTTCAACAAGTACATGGAATGGTGTGTAAAGTGTCAGTCAAAGTCACAAAACAATTCTGATGAATTCGCATGGCTCCAAAACTTCGAATGCTGTGCTACGGCCAACAGATGCAAAGATGAGGATATGTTAAAGAAGCTGCCAGTTTTCCTTCGTGGATAGGCATCATCCTACTATTTCTCCATGCCAGAAGACAGTAAGGACACATAGGTCAATTTGAAAAAAAAACCTCCAGAAAGTTTTGTGCCCCGTCGTCGCCCGGGAGAATTATTTCACGGAATTTGTACGTCGCACCCTACGCCCCACAGAAGACCCTTCTCTTTTTCCTTTGGGATTTGGGAAACATTTTGGCAAAGGTGGATCCAGAGATGAAAGATGAGGCAAAAGATGCACTGCTGTGTCGACAATTTTTGAAGGGTTTGTCCGGTGATCTTCGCTTGCCGTTGCTGGATCATGATCCGATCCCAAGTCTCAAATCGATGACTGAATTTTTTCAGCGGTATCGCGCAATTCATATGGATTGTGATCCTATCCCCATCTGTGCTGCTCCACAAGCCACTGCTCCTCCACAGAGGCAATTGGAAGACTCAATCACAAATTTAACCCCGGTCGTTGTTGCGCTCACTTCAAATCAAATAAAACTCCAGACTGCGATGGAGGAGAAAGTGCAGCAGCAACAACCACCAAAATGGCGCAACCAACCTTTCCCAGGAAAACAACAGCAGCGATGCTACAACTACAACCAATTGGGACATTTTGCTCGAGATCCCATTTTGCTTGGTATGGCTGCACCATTCATCCTAAATGCGAAGTTGATTCTGCAAAAGTTGTGCCGAGAAAGAATAGGACAGGATGATGAGATCCCAGAGAAGGAAATCAAGAAGCAGCAGAAATTGAGGAGAAAAGATCATGATTTGCACTTCTTGGAAAGATTTAAAGAAACATTGTCCTGGTGTCCAAGTGTTTGGGGCCGGATGTATCATCGTGCAAAGACTTTAGTCGCTGTTGACCCGTGGATTACGCCCCTTTGGGATTGTTATTGGTTTGAAACTTTAACATTTCTATTATGAAAATTTTTTATTGGCTGGGGAATCCAGAACTTTTGGACTTATGCGTGGCATATTTGAGAACCGTGCACGCGTGCTTTTGAGCCTCATCGAGTCCCGTGCATGCGTGGCAATTTGTGTTGTTGTTTTTGCCTTGGAAGGCATAAAGGCCAGAGTTCGAAGCAGGTTTAAAAAAACAGCGTCAGTGGTATCATGGTGAAAGTCAAAGACAAGTTGAAGGACAAAGAGGCTGTTATGGCAGTGCAAACCAAACTGTGTATTTACAAGGACAAATAGTTTGTAAGTTTGAATTTAATATTTCTTTTTATTCTTACTCGTTACATCGTTTACTATTTTGTTCGTTTGGGATTATATTAGGCCATGCTTTGTGTTGTCATTGTTATATTCGAAAGTTTCTTATCGCTATTTATTTGGTTTATTTAATTATTGATTTGTTTACTATTTATTATAGCAAACCGTACTGAATATACCTCCCTACTATCAATTCCAGTTGTGTTATTTCCGCTGTGTTTTCTGGTGTTGGGGTGCTTGGTATAAATTCATGGTGCGAGTTAAAACTACCCCTTGTAACCGAGAGCTTTAGAATTGTATGGTTATTACACCCTTTGTGCAAAGTGAAATAGTTTCAAGCACACATTTTTAATAAGAAACTATAGAAACTCGACTCTTCGATAACAATAATGAACAAATTTCAATACTTGGCCAAATTATTCAAGAAACTCTTTTCCTTTTATCAAGGAAATCCGTGCCATTTCTCTTTTATTTTCACTCATTTTTGCAGACATTTTTTTAAGAAACTAAGAATTCGGGCCAGCACTGAAAGTTTCTGGTCAGATTTTCAATAGTCAGAGTTTTTTACGAGTTTCTTAAAGCTGCATTAACAGTCTTCATGCTCACTACTTGTGCCCTCAAAGGAAGGTTTTTTGAAGTCTTTGCAACATTTAGACATTTAGACAAGAATGCGTGTGTTGTAAATTGAGGAATTGGCGGGGGAATTGGGTAGATCAACCATCTATTCGCAAGCCTGATACAAAGAAAATACAGCGAAAAAGATGAAACCACACAGATTCTCCAAGGAATTCTTAAAAAGCCCAATTCAGTATGAATCTTGATTTCCGGATCTAGAATTAGTGTGAATCTTGAATTCCGGATCTAGAATTAGTGCGAATCTTGAATTCCGGATCTAGAATTAGTGTGGATCTTGAATTCCGGATCTTGAGTCTTGAATCTTGAATTAGTGACTCCCGATATGCAGAGAATGATAAAGGACCTTCAGTCAAAATTAGTAAACATCCACAGATAAATTGTAGGCCTGAATGAAAAAAGTGATGCTATTCAAGTTGCAATAAATAACAAGAAGGTGATCATTGACAAAGCATCCTTACCCCAAAAGGTTACAACTAATGTCCCTGATGTAACTCCAAAAGCTCATTCACCTCAGCCGAATTTTGATGTTGTCATGGTGGGTGATTCCCATCTCAAGAGAATAAAGAATGATATACTCCTAAGACCTGAAGAGAGAACTGTCACAACAAAACCAACTGCTACTCTAAATGATGCTTTAAATGCCCTTGAACATTTCAAAGCTAAGGCAAATTGCATCATAATACATGCAGGAACAAATACAGGTGTGATATTAGGAGGCTTTGGTCATAATTTGGTCATACGTCACAATATGCACATTCTAACCGGTTTTGTGTTCTACAGAAAAGGGACAGATAATAATATCACAAAAAAATAAAATAAAGTTTCTCTGAAAACCAGGTAGCTAGCTCGCTTGCTGTGCATTCCAAAAACTGTATTTAAGCGCAAACATGAGCATAGATCAAAAGAAGAAGGATATATCTACTTTGGCCATTTCATTTCTTTGGTCCAGAAGCCGATTGGTAGGCGATTCAATTCTCTTATTTTTTGGGTGTAATGAAAACACTTACTGTTCGGCTTCTGAACCAGAGAAATAAATACCCGCGGTAAATGTGTAGATATATCCTTTCTTCTTTAGATATATCCTTTTTCTTTTCTTTCGTTCTTTCTTTCTTTCATTTTTGCTCTTGAAAACATATTCTGAAATGCACAATGAGCGTGTTAGCAACTTGGGTTCAGAGAAACTTTAGCGGCTTTGTTTCTTTAAAGTTATGGCTGAGAGAATTTCCTTTGTCTGCAGTCGCTAATCGCTTTGAATGCTGGTGTAAATAAAAGCATCTTGTGCTATTGTGTTACCAAATCTGCCCTTGTTGTTTTACAGTAAAATATAGGTTCTTAAAACTTAGGTTCCGAGGTCTTAAAAGTTCAATAAGACTGATGGCTTTATATTTTCCTGCACAACTACAAAACCGGTTAGGATAGTTATTGTATTGTATTGCCTCGTTTTTGTGAAAAGTCATTCAGGTAATAAACCATAGTATTTAAAGTTTCTTAATTTTATTTTTTATCAATTAAATGCATGAATTATCATGAAGTCTCCAACACTACTGCAGATATGTTGCATGACATCCAGCACCATTTGTCATTTATCAAGCCATAGCAGTACAACCATAAATTTGCCTTAACATTTCTTAGTTCAGCTTGCAACCTCTCAAAACAATGAACTACTAGATTTTCTAACTAGAGTTTTTCAAATTTTTGGCTATCCTCCCAAGTATCAAGATTCCTGTATCCTGATTACAAATGAAATAACTGAAGCTGAAAGCACGAATGACATGTTTTCACTTCTCATATTAGTGAGATTGCTGTATATTTATCTATCAACTTCAATTCTTTCTGTTAAGAAACATTTAAAATACTTTTGTGTTATGTTGCAGCCATGCACTGGCCTTCCAAAGGACACAGTTGGACTGCCTGCCACAGCTCCTCCCGTTTTGGGCGTAAGTGATTGTTTATATATCTTACCAGCCAGATTACTGCTGAAGGATTTTCAAGGATTCTTATGCAGACATGTGTGTGCTCCTCGTCACACGCGCATGCCCCTTGTCATGCACCTCAAACATTTGATCTTTCACGCGCCAAAAACATTTCGCCTAACAATCATGCACCTAAGCTTTTATATTTGATGGATATTCTTAGAATGAAAATTATATTTTTGAACTGACCATGGCGAGAACTTAAATTTCTATGCCAAAATAGTAATGGAATGTGGAATTCTCGATTGATTCTTTCTATCGATTCTTTCTATCGATTTGGATTCTTTCTATAGGAAATCTAGTAGTTCATTGTTTTGAGAGGTTGCAAGCTGAACTAAGAAATGTTAAGGCAAATTTATGGTTGTACTGCTATGGCTTGATAAATGACAAATGGTGCTGGATGTCATGCAACATATCTGCAGTAGTGTTGGAGACTTCATGATAATTCATGCATTTAATTGATAAAAAATAAAATTAAGAAACTTTAAATACTATGGTTTATTACCTGAATGACTTTTCACAAAAACGAGGCAATACAATAACTATCCTAACCAGTTTTGTAGTTGTGCAGGAAAATATAAAGCCATCAGTCTGCCATATCTGAAAGCCATCATCAATCGATTGATTCATTTGGAGTTCTCGACATGCATTTTTCCAATTCTTGGGTCTTGAAGATGAGCGATTTTTTAATTATCTCATCTAACTTGGCCTTTGCATGATATATTATAATTTTTGATATCAGGTACTTACTTTTATTTTCACTGCCTTTATTTCACTCATCCGGTATATAAGTAAATATCTTGTTGCACTCATAAATCCTGTTTTTGGCGAAAGCTATGTAACAACTGTTTTATTTTTGCAATAATCCTTGTTGAACAGTTTTGATATTCTAGAATTAAGAAATATATTCTATTGTCAAGAATTCTTAAAAATTTAGAAAAGATTCTTTTGATATCATTGCATCTTATTCCACCTGTATAAGCGCATTAATGAAAGCTACTCCACTTTTGCATCTAAGTTGCAAATTGTTGTTATTCAGAGAGGAACAGACACAATTTCTTCTGTGTAATTATGGAACTTGGAAGTTGGGAATGCTTATTTTTGCTAATTATTGTTGATACTTATTGTTCAGGCCGAGCAGCAACGACCAGCAGCAAATCATAGACCACAACCAGCAAATGAACACTACCACCAGCAAAGGAACAAACGGCCAGCAATGAATCCACTGGCAGCAAACCAGCCTCACAAGGCACCAGTAAGTGAAAATTTGAAATGCATTCTTATTTTACATCAAAATAATGAAAAGTGGTTTTGTTTGGCATCAACATGATATAAAACTTAGAGATATTGCAAAGCAATTAAAATTATTTGCTGAAATGGACAATAAGCGTGCAAGCCACTTGGGATTCATAGAAACGTTTCCATGACTCTTGCTGGATAATTTCCCTTGCCTTGCCTTGTATGTGTTTAATTTACATTTAATTTGAGTTGAAAATTAAACATTGAAATTCATTATGTTTATGTTAATGCTAATCAATTAAACACGTCTTAGAAGGAATTCCTTTGCAGCATTATTCCAAATTATACAGAAAATATTATTGGAACTTTATACCGGATATAACATTTGCTTGATTATGCCTGGTTTAAACGCTGTGCATCTAACTATATTAGAGGCAAAACTTTTACATGGCAACGCTGTTACATGTCTAACGCGCCTTCCATTTCAAACGTTTGAAACGTTTGACCCATTTCAACTCAATTATGTCGCTCTAAATATGTTTTACAATTTTTACATGATATATCTAGCGTTGTCTAAATACAGTTGTGCGTTTATTTTGGCACATGAAAAGAGCAATGTTTGAACCATTTAACCTTAGATATTGAAATGAAATGGGATGTGACTCAATTTATTGTATGTCTCCAAAATGAATACCATCGGAACGCAGATCGACTGCAGCTTGAAAGAGGAGAAATTTTACTGCTCTTTCTTAGTTGAAATGCTCTTTTTTTGCAGCGACTGGAATCAACATCAACCATTGTGCGTCCACCAACATCGGGACAGGCGACACCAACTCCACAGGTTGAGTGTAGGAGAACTGAGTCATCCCGTCCAGCCCTGAATCTATCTCGCTTCCCAAGGGAGATTCGAGACTCTGAAACTGAATTGAAACTGAGTGCTCATAGAGACAGGATGTCTGCATCTTCTGTTCAGCCACGGATTCCGCAACTGCCACTGATTCCAACACGGCCACGGAGTCCAGCACGGCCGATTCATTGTGGTATCAAGGAGAAAGAGACATCCAGGGATGTGACTGTACCTGCTTTTGTGGATTCAGTTACTAATCCAGTCTCTGAAGATGCCATGCCATCATCCATGCTGTCCAATGAACCAGTGCCAGAGTCATATTTAGTGCCGGAGGAAACTCATAAGAAACAACAGCCTATGTTCAGAAGAAGTCACCCTCTAGTCGACGGGTGTGATTTACGGAATCCGGAACTACGGAATTGAGGAATCCGGAATTACGGAACTATGGAATTACAGAATTACGGAACTGTGGAATTACGGAATTCGGAACTGTGGAATTACGGAACTGGTTAGCAGGTATAAATTGCGGAACACAAATGTTCTATAAAGTTTATGGGCCAATGATGAATATTTCTCAAAATATAATCAGTTAGGGGAACATTAAATTTTTTGTTTTCATTGTTTAGAGGTATAATGAAGTTCCTTAAAATTTTATTTCCAAAATGAAGGCCCCCCCCCTCTGTGCGGATATGCTGATAATAATAAACAATTTGTTTAAGTTATCAACGGCAATAGCGTTAAGCTAATTAAGGCCAACAATACAGAATACACTCATTGTTTTATAAGAAACTAAGGTCCGGGGCTGGTAGGCAGTTTCTTAACTTTTTGGGCCATTTTGCTACCAAAAGTTTCTTACGTGTTTCTTATATTTTTAATCCTGGAAATGTAGAGGTAATTTTGTCTTGTCTAAAGGGCTCCCAAATTACTTAGTAAGATCTCAAAACAAGTAAATAACATAATTCGCACTCAAAATAATATCCAAACAGACGCTATAACTGTACAGTGTCTAAACATTTTGCGAGTGCGATAGGAAAATTAAAACTGTAAATTGCAACAGTTTCTTAGCTTTTTCAATTCAGGTAGGGTTGTTGCTTAGTTTCGAAAAATCGAGCCTACCGTTTCTTATAAGCAGTTTCTTACAAAAAAATGAGTGTATATACAAAAGTCTAATTACAAGGAACCTAGATTTGATAAAAAATGTTTACAGAATTGACAGCTGCAGTCAAAAATTTTGATGGACTTAATATTTCTTTTAAAAATCTCCAATGATTGGGACTCTTTGATTTCTCTTGGCAGAGTCTGCCATAGTTTTTGAACAACAAACCTGATAGTATTAATGCCATATTGATTCATCCTAGCTCTAGGCAAAACAAGATTATTATTGCCACAAAGCAGAATGTCCCCAGGGGAAAATATTTGTGGAAATGCATTTTTACCATATCTTAGAACGATTCTCACAATTCAATTTGCCTGCCTCCAAAATGGAAGCCTTCAAATTAAATGATCGATTGTGTCAGAAAATTTTTAAGCACAACTACTCTCCCAGTCAATATCATGTGTTACTCGGAAATCTGCCCTCTCCTTGTTTTTGAAAGAAGCTTGAAGACTCTTGGACGATCTTTTGATACTGCCAGAATACCTTATAAAGTAAAATCTGGAGTTGTTAAATAGTTTGGTTTCTCATTATTTATTTAATATTCAATGTCCATCCTGGTCCATTCATTGTGGTCAGGTTTCCATTGGTCTCAGGAATCAATAAAGCCTTTGTGAAAACAGCATCCTAAATACTTCTGGCAAACTCTGGATCATGATTACAACATTCTTGATGATTGGATGGTCTGTCTAGAAGATGTATTGTGGACAAAGTTTCAAGTTTATCCTATTCCGCAATGCGACCTTCAACCATCTAGATCGCTTTGTGTGCCACCGGAATGTTAATTTGTCACAGGAATTCAACTTGATTGTTAACAATAAAGCAAAACACATTTATCAAAAATATCGGTTTTTTTTTATTTATTTTTTTTTATATATTATTATTCAAAAATATAAAGCTTAACATTTCTAGATTCAAAAGAAACTTCAGCACACCTTTTTCTTTCAGAAGAAACAGCTTAAATTTTCGAAAGTCAAGAAAGAAGAAATGGTGCTACAGTACTCTAATCTTTTATAATAAACAAAGGTGCCGGGCTGGTAGATAGTTTCATAAATTTTAGAAACATGGGTAGTGGCACCGCGAATTTTTTTTCCGTACATGGTTGGCAGTATCTTTGATGGCTGGAAGTATCAACTGTTGATGGTTGGAAGTATCTTTCATGGTTGGAAGTATCATTTTTAGGCCATACCTTTTCCTTTAACTTTAATGGTTGGAAGTATCAGTTTTCAGGTTAGGCCCATTTGCACTAGCAGAGGTTGAAAGTATCCCGCAACAAAGTTGTTGATTGGAAGTATCTTCTAAAATCAAATCCCATAATGCTTTGTGTCAGATTTCCCGCCTTTTTTAAAGCATGGCAAAATGGCTGACACCTCGTTGATTGCTTCACCCAAATGATGCACAAAAAAGCATCTTGGTAAAGAGTTCCTTGCAGCCATCAATCATTAGCATAAATCGAACATTGTTGATAAATAGATCTTGATAAATAAATAGATGCAACACTTGTCAAGTATACCTGGAAAGGCAATTTCTTAGCACGTTCTGCGTCATTAAAGAGAGTGGTGTTTACTCACAAGTTTTCCTGAGGATGCTAATTTATGAAAAATATGTTACAAGATAATTACGAAATCTATTATAGATTCGGCAAACACAAGAATGGGAGAGGTGTTCTAAGCCTAAGTGGAAGGCATGTCCTAAAAATGTTATGACTTTGTGGACCGCGACCACGGCCAAGCTCGAAAGGTCCACGATAGTTTGAATCAAAGTTGGTCCGATTTTAATTGTTTCGGGCAAAGGTCGACCCATGACCACAGTTAGAATATTCACAAGAAGTGCTTGACAATAACTGGGAGAGTCGTTTTAAGCCAAAGCAGAGGATGGCATTTAAAAAAATTTCTTAGCAAAATTTCCAATCTGGCACTGGGGTGCCGGTGGTGGTAGTTATGTGGCATTGGAAAACAGACACTTTCGCATGAATCCCAAAAAATAAAGGAGACATGGGTTACAAATGTTATCCATCAAAGGTGGTATACGCTTCTACCAAAATCTAACACTGCTGACACTATGATTATAAGGGAAAACCTTCTTAGAGGACAAACACACTAAAATGAGTCGCTTTTGCTAGGCTTGGCGGTGAAGAAGTCGTTGTACTTAAGATTACGCCTTTACTTAAAACTCCAAGTCCGTGATGCATTCTAAGCCAAAGTAAAGGATCTTTCTTCAAAAATTTTTCCTCGTGCGCTGATTTATAGCATAATTTTCACAAAATTAGCAAGGCTTTCTTGTCGCTAAAGGTAAGCATGATATTAGGAGATGCATTTTGAGCCAAAGTAAGGGATCTTTCTTCAAAAATTTTCCTCGTGCGCTGATTTATAGCATAATTGTCACCAACGATAACGGTTTCCTTGTCATTAAACGCAAGCATGATATGGGGAGATGCATTCTAAGCCAAAGTAAAGGATCTTTCTTCAAAAATTTTCCTCGTGCGATGATTTATAGCATAATTGTCACAAACGATCCAAGTTTTCCTTGTCGCAAAAGGCAAGCATGATATTGGAAGATGCATTCTAAGCCAAAGTAAAGGATCTTTCTTCAAAAATTTTCCTGCTTGCTATACGTTCAGTCGGTCCGAAAAAATTTAGTCGGTCCAGAGCATGTTGACACCCCCCAAACGAAATTTGAATGTGCGTCCCTGCTCTCTGTTCTAAATTTCAATGAAATTCCATTGCCGCTTTGCTTCATTGACGTGAATTCTTCTTTGAAAGGGTGTTGTTTCAACTTCAAAAAGTTCCTTAGAAACTTGATTTGGTTTTCTAGGATTTCTTTTATGAAGGAACCTCAGAAAACAAATAGAGAATTCCAAGCGACCTTTTGAAGTTGAAATATTTCTTTTACTGCTGAAATACAAATACCTGCCAAATCACAGAAGAGTTCAAATAACTTTCTTTTTGTTGTAAATCCTTTCCAAACTACATAAACAATTCAACTTTTTTGTGGTTTGGATGCAAACCATTCGTTTGGTAGCCTGCGTGCAGCCTCAAATGCACGCAGGCTATTCGTTTGGTAACTGGGTGTAGTGGGAGGAGTTGAGGCTGCACGCACGCTAGGTGTAGTAAAACATCCATGTGGAATCATGATTATTATCATTATGTAATAAATTCACACATAGCGGTAAAGAAAAATTTCTCTAAATGTACCTCTTGACGTCATCTGATGTAATAAAAACAGCGGAAATAGTAGTATCATATGAGGAAAAGGTGATATTCTGTTCTCTCTTGAGGGTGATGACCCTCCGGTGTTAAGGGTCCTATCACACATTGGTACTTAATGGTCCTAGGGTCTGGTTTTACTGTATGCCCAAAAATTGATATTCCCCTTTCTCCAATTTTCAAAGGGGCCTTTGCAACCTGCATACCTTGCGCGTGTCCTCAAGTTTGGTTGGAGAATTTTTTGATTCAGCTTCACAAATCAAAACGGCGTCCCCTCATTTTTCCACCGTCTCAAGGGCGTAGTTAACAAGGAATTTTCTGGGGCTATGCCCCAGACCCAACCTTTTATGCAGAGTCGGCCTCATTCTGACTCCCCTGGTAGAGTAATGAGGGATTGCGCCAGCAGCGGGGGGGGGGGGGGGGCTAGGGGGGCAGGAGCTCCCCAAAATTTAATTCAGCCCCCCCCCCCCCCCATCGGCACTTAAATTTTCGACAATTTCTAGGCACTGTCGGCATTTTCATAACCTGCACCTCCAAATTTCTTTGCTGGGTTGTCATTTCAGTGAACTAGAATTGAACTCGTTCATAAAAAAAATTTCACTGTTGGCACTCTGACAGTATTTGCCCCTGTAGCATTTCTTCCCTGGCGCCATCTCTGGGAGTAATAGATTCAAATTCTTCAGGCACGCTCCACCAACAACAATTTTTAACACAGCCCAAAGCCAACGACCAGTACGCAGCACTCACTAATGAAAATTATTTCTAGTTTATATTTATATGTTTCTATCTTATGTCTTTATTTCTGATTTTAAAAGATACTTCCAACCAACAACTTTGTTGCGGGATACTTCCAACCACTGATAGTGCAAATGGGCCTAACCTAAAAACTGATACTTCCAACCATTAAAGTTAAAGGAAAGAAGGTATGGCCTAAAAATGATACTTCCAACCATCAACAGTTGATACTTCCAACAATCAAAGATACTGCCAACCATGTACGGAAAAAAAATTCGCAGTGGCACCAGGAATGACAGAACCAGTGCTTGTGCAGTTACAATGCAATTAATGTACAAGTAATTGATTTCTAAATCCTAAATCATCAACAAAATTTCATAGAAATTTGATTCATGTTTTTTTCATCACTTCAGTGTTTTTGAAAGTTTCAAGGAACTTGATTATACCTCTAAAAATTGAAAACAACAAAAATTCGTTGTTCCCCTAACGGATCATATCTTGAGAAATATTTATCATTGGCACATAAGCCATATAGAGCATTTGTGTTCCGCAATTTATACCTATCACCCAGTTCCGTAATTCCGCAGTTCCGAATTCCGTAATTCCATAGTTCCGTGATTCCGGATTCCCAAATTCCGTAGTTCCGGATTCCGTAAATTACACCCGTCGCCCTCTAGTCACCCATTGGGAGGTTTCTTTATTTTTCATTAATTTCAGTTCTTAATTTCAATATGCGTTAGGAATTTGCTGAGGTCAAAAGGCCAAAGTTCTGGTTTGCAAGTGGACGCAAATTTTAGCATTCAAGATTGATACTTCTGCTCTCAAAGCACCAATACCAAGTACCGAGGTATCTATGTTCAAGTTAACTATCGAAGAACGTTTTGAGAGTGATAGGCCATTGATTAAAGAGAATCAATGGAGATAAAAGCCCCGCACAGAAGGAGTCTGTGTATTCTATTGAATATTGAATTGAATTTGCCTATTGAATATTGAATTGAATTTGCCTATTGCCTATTGAATTTGATGGGTTGGAGATGTTCGTAGATATTGTTAGCAAGCAGAACAATAACGTGCATTTGAGTTTCCTTTGTCCTATTTATAGATTGCCTCTCCTTAGCTCCGTTCATTCACTTTAAAGGGGCCTGTGCAAGATAGAGCCTTTGCGGGCGTGCATGCAATCAAAACAAACACTTGGCCTTTCGGTACAGCGAACACGAATCAATTTTGTTCCATTCAACTGAGCAAAATTAAGCTGATTTGCATGATTCTTATGTTTATTGTCCTTATTGATTTGAATTTAGTAAGTAATTTAGTAATTTGAATTCACATCGCTAAAGCTAAATTCACATCGCTGGAGTCAACCAAATCTGTATACATTTTTTGGAACACCCGGTATTTGTATATTTTTCTCAAAACATGAACATGACATAACACGTCAGCATTCTATATACATGGAGGGGTCTAGGTTCAAGTGTCAATCACTACAAGATCGAGAAGTAATATATCAAAGATATTAATTGAAACTTTACGCATTTAGGGGACAATAACAGACAAATGCGTCACCTTAAAGAGAAGAAAGATAGATCGCTAGAGTTGTTGAAGCAACGTGACGGCATTGATTGCAAGAACGGTAAGTTCAAAAATGCTATTCTTTCTATAAATGGGACCGTTCTTAAACTAGAGAGTACCATTCAAAAAGGTCTGGAACTGTGTTATAATGCAAGTGAACAGCTGCACAGTGGGGCATCATCATGACATAGACCAAAAATTTGATTTTCTTCAACGACTTCCAAACATACCTATTTTGAAAGAATAATGGTTGGGGATCACAAAACTTTTTAAATATTCTTTCTATCCCTTTTCTGAAAGAATGTACGAGCCTTTAAGTACTAGGCTTTCTCACAAACAGGAGTAAGAAAATTCCAGTGCAGTTGATCACTGAAAATTAAGCTACCTTATCTGCCTTCTGTAGCTCCTTCAGTGGATGTTACAGGTTAAACCTTTATATCAGTTTGATCTTTAGCCATTAGCGGACAACATTCATTACGTTGACAGCACAAAAGACTATTTTTCGGATTTTTTGCTGATATTTTGATCTGTGCACCATTGGCTGCGCTATTTAGGCCATTCTTAGCAAAACACTTACCTTTCTAGTTGGATACAAAACGTGCAGACAAGAGCAGACAAACCACACTATGCTTAAATTGTACCTAACGAGTCGATGATAACATGATAGAAAGGATTGTTTGCGGAAATTTGCGGGTTTCAAGGAAAATCTGTCACAAAATCTCAGTTTTTTATGAAATAATGGAAGTAAAAAATAACGAAGGCATCACTTTGGGACTCTATGCCTCTGAAATCAAATTCTAAGACAGCTGACCCAATATATATTGATGTCAAATGGTTTTTAAGTGTAAAAAAGAAAAGAAAACTGCAAAGTAAGGGGGCATGGGCAAACAAGGGAGCTATTGTAGGCCTACAGGGTAACTAGCAGAACAAACCACAATATTTTTACAATTTAATCCTTAAAACGGTCAAGAATTACAAAGGGCTTTCATATTATCCATAGCAACAGAAACGTCATGATGCACACAAATTTTTGGCAGTTATTATCTCTGGTTTCATTGTAAAACCTTCCAATAATCATAATAATAATCATCATCACAACTGTAATTTAGTATAGAAATAAACGAAATTAATTTGAATCTTTTCTAACCAACCAATTTACTTCAAACATAGTTTTACATGGTTGCAGTAAGACCTTAAACATGAATTGTTAAGAATAAACAAAAAATTCTTCTTAAATAGCGAATGTCATGATGCCTTGTACAAATGCCCCACTGTGAGCTGGCTGCTCTGAACCGAAAAGGTGAGTCATGGACAAGCCCCTCTGAGGTTCTTAGTTGTGATTTTAATAATATATGCATGCCAAAGGTTTTTTCAGGTGATGAAATGAAACAACAAAGCTATTCCATCTTTATCCAGTGTCTGGTAGCTCCCTTTAAGACATCGTTGGATTCCGAACCCTGAGAAAAAAGCAGCAAAAGTGGAGTGAATATCATAGAGGTGCAGGTGCTCCCCCATTTTCTTCTGATGTACAGCATGCATTGGATCATGGTACAGCAAATGAGGTAAACGCTATTGCTACTACTTGTACAGAAATTTTCCCATCTCTATTTCCTGACATGAATTTCTCTGAGGTAGGTTCTATCATCGTTGAGGATTTGAAGACAAAACATCATCATAATCACGAAGGTAAATGTGTGTAAAGTGGCATTTATTAACACACCTTTGTACTTTGTACGACCCTTAGCTCACATTGAAGTCCCAAAACAGTTTGTCCCCCAATGTGAGCTCGAAAGTTATATTTCTAAAAGTAAGGCAACACTTTTCCTCTCATGCACTAAATAATTTTCAACAGCTTTTCTCTACAGAAACAATGAGCTTTATACCAGACAGTTATTGGAGGAAGCAACAACCAATTTTGTAGAAAGTGGACCACCAAAGGACTTCACTGAAACACAACACAAGCAAGTCAAGACCCAACGAGCCACCACCTGCACCAAGAGCACCTCAAGCAGAAAATCTGCCCGGACCGTCAGGAGTAGGCCAAGGAGCCAATTTACCGCCAGTGGTGCCCTAAGTGCCAAATATGCCCTCAAACGAACCTCAAGCTCAAAATCAGCCAACAAGGAATCTGCCGTCAAGGGCACATGCACCTCCCATTCAAAATCCAGCACCTGCATCTCCCGTTGAAAATCCACCCCTGTGGTACCAGCAACGCCTATGTCCACTAGCCTAACAACCCACATCACGCATTTGGTGCAGAAAGTCGTGCAAGAAAGTTTAAAAGAGGCCACCAGTGAAATTTTCAGGCAATTAACCAAAATTACACTCAGTGCAACCCAACAGCCAGCCCAAATAACGCCAGTGCCACCTCAGTCCCTTTAGATCCAAAGGCTGTAGATTTTGGGGCAAAAATTGCCATTCACAGCCAAGCCCATCAAACCGACGTTCACTGCCCCAGATGGAGGTTTCACCCCGGAAATCCCAAACAGCTATGTCAAAGCCATTCAAAGTGGTGAGTTTGTTTAACTTTCAAACCTATTGCCCGAAATTTGCATGGTCTTGGTGCCCCTCATGAAGAAGCATCTTTTCATTTGACTCTTGGCGAAAATTCCACAATAAAGTTGTAAAGCAACCAGGCACCAAAAAATAGGATAGGGGACATGCAGAGCTGGACAACAACATTCACTACTTACATTAAAATTATGGTTGATAAGTTGCCTGGTAGAGCAAAAGAACTTACAGTGTCTTTAGATTTAATTTGTTATGCTGCATCCTACCACCAATCATTAGGGTGGCTACTTTACGACTGTAAATTTTGTTGCAAAGCTGTTTATGATAAATCCCTAAATTGGGGCCAAATAAACCTGCAGCTATGGATGTGTATCTTTACTGTAAATCAAGCTAAGCTCTTGTCTGAGCACCCACTTTTTCACAATGGACCCTCTTTTATTAGGTCAAGTTCCGAGCCAGGGATCCCTGCAGGGAGGGACAGCAAATGCAGAAATTTCAACCGAGGACCTAAATGTGCCTTCCCTCCCTGCAGGTATCGCCACGGTTGTAACCAGCCTGGATGTTAGGGACCACACCCTAGCATCCAGTGTCCTCCCAACACCAGCAGTCCCCCTTCTTTTCACGGCCCTCCAAACTATGGTCTTCAACCCCAACAGCCACCCCTAACTTCCCTCCCAACAGGTTGCAACAACAGCAGCAACAACAGCAGCAACAACAACAACAGCAAAATGGGACCACTAGGTAAACAGCAATTAAAAATTGTAAATATTGACAAAGAGAAGGACATTACACCTATCAAGGTTGAAGTTTTAAAAATGCAACTTGATGGCCATCCTAATCAAATTTTTGTGAACAAATTATGCTGTAAGTTGATGAAAGGTGCACACATCAGCTACAACGGTCCTGGGGTGAGTAGAAAAGCAAAAAACTTGCCAACTGCAGCCTTAAACCCATGTAAAGTTACCATTTGGCCTCCGCAGCAGACCTTTTCTCTTCAACCAGATTTCTGATGCACTTGAATGGATCTTAAGAGAGCACTGTGTTATTTCATTTGTTTGCCATTTTTGATATGATTTTCTGATTATGGAATCAAACCCTGATGAAACCAAGGGTGAAGGGATCATTAGTCTGAAAAGCATGCTCCTGGCTTCTAAGGATTTAGGAGTCCCCGTCTCACCAAGTAAGACATCTGGACCAGCTAGTGAATCGGAATTTCTTGGAATTATACTTGACACACAAAAAATGAGGCAAGGCTCCCTTGCGACAAATTAGAGCTTTTGTAGGAGGAGTTAAAAGGCTGGACATCTAAACCAAAAGCCACACTGGTGGAGCTACAATCTCCAGTTGGTTCTCTAAATTTTGCATGCAAGGTAATACCACCAGGCAGACCTTTCCTGCAAAGGATCACAAATCTCACTATTGGCCTTAAAAAATCATTTCACCATGTTCGCCTAAACCAGGAATTTTATTTAGACATTGAAATGTGGCAGTACTTTCTGCAATCGTGGAATGGTAAAGCTTTCTTTCTTAACAATTATTAGCCTGGCCATTTCTCAAGTTTTCAGATCAACTTACAAACTGTATTTTCTGTTGCAGACGAGGTACAAGGTACAGCAAAGGGTCTTCAGTGATGAAACCAATAAATTTGATTGGCAGGATGTCATTGAGGTCCTCCGGATGATGAAAGCAGAACTGCAGTCGTTTGAAGGAACTAAAATGGAACATGCTAGGATGCTACATAACTATGTGCTGCTATTGATGTTGCCCATGCCCATGCTGCAAGGATCGAATTGGTATACGCTCACAACAATATCACAAATGTAAAGCAGAGTTAAAGAAGAAGGAAAAAGATTGGGAGGAGATAGCTGCAGGCTCTTCAGCCGATGGTGATTATATCAAAGAAAAATTATTCAAACAGGTAATTGAATAATGTCTCATTAAAACTGCCAGTGTGAAATCAGTTCTGGTACCCATGAATATGTGTTGATCTCTTTTTCAGAAAAATACCCGCATTATGACAGTACAAGTAGTACAATTTTCAGTTGCTTCTTGCATGATTTCTTTTCATCTTCCACTTTGAACAACACAAGGGTTTCATTCGGAATTAATGAAAAGCATTCAGTATCATCATAATCGTTGACGCAAGGTCTGTCTACAAATTGTGGGCTTTATTCTAATTTTGGATGCCAACTTCTTTGCTCCCAACTACAATTTCGAGATTGATAAGTTTGATTAAAATCACAGCATATCATTTGATTAGTGGGTGCTACTTCAAAAATTTATCTTAATGTAGTGTAGGGGGTGATAAAATCTAGAGGGTTGCATGTGTATTAATACCAATTCTTTATTCCCATACAAACCCCTTACAGGCTTTTTCCTAATTTTTTGGTCTTAAAGATGAGTGATTTTAGCAAACAAAATGTTCTCATCTGAGTTAACCTTTGCCTGCTAGATTAACATCTGACTTTTGAATATCAACCAGTCACTTTTTATTTCACAGCCCACCAAATGGGTGAACTTTTTTAATCACCCTGTATAATTGCAAATTGCAATTATATTATAAATATCAAGCTTCATGCATGATCATGATTACATCTACGAGAATTGTGCAACTAGCTGTGAATCAAATTCTTAAAGAATCCCTTCATGGAACCAAGCTTCCAGGTAAAGAAAATCTGAGGACCTTGAACACAACTGTCAAAACTATAATTTGTTAACTTTTTTATCACATTTCTTTGTGCTTTTATATTTTTAATCAATTCAAAACCTTCGGACAGCAAATGATTAATTGTTAAAACAGCCAGTTTGGAGAGCACTGGAAGAAAACTAAATTCGCAAAAGATCAATTTGATGTCTGCTTTCTCATGTTGTTGCGTCTCCTTCAATCATACGCTATATATCCTATATTTATGTATATTTTGGTTAACAAAAGTTAATTCTTGATTCGAATGTATGATGGCATCGGCAACAAACTGTAAAGGCGGCAGAAAACCCAGTACAATGACAAGGACCGGACAAAGAAAGGCAAAGGAAAGAAGATGCACCCATTGTCGCCCCACCTGAGCTGAGAAGGAATCTTTTCCAGTTCCCAGAGAGCATATTTAGAATAATGCCAGAAGGTAATTTTTAAAGTTCATTAGGTCTTCAGCAACATGCAAAGTTACAAGGTTCCAAGAGGCACTGACAAAATGATAATTCAATTGAAGAATCTTGCATGCCAAAACAAGATGAGGAATTAATAGACACTATCACGAGGAGATTTCATCGAGTCTATAACTTAATACAAATTTGATTGGTTGTCGTACTATAATGTCCTGGACATAAGTCTTTGGGAAGAAGAAAATTAAGGGGGTGCATGACACAAAGTCCATTGTATACCAACATTTTTACCCGATATGGGCTAATTTTCAATAATTTTTCTAATGCTGGGGTGGGGGCGTACGTTTATGGTCCTTGAAAGAAAATAGCAACGAGATTTTGATATGCATTCTCTAATAGATATCTTCTTCTTCATACAGGGGGCGTATCACTCTGAAAGAATCTTGTACACCTTTGGCAAAAACCCCTAAAAATACAGGAGAGTGGTACACACTTCGAAAAAACTTGATATTTGCATATTTGTTCGACTTCAACTGAAAACTAATATTTTCCGCAAAATGACATCCAAACTGAATTCCCGCAGAAAATGATCCGTTTGTCCAGAAAATAAAAATAATCGTTCTTTGAAAAGGAAATTGTTGACCTTGACTATTCTGGAACAGATAAGTAAATGAGGTAGCCTACCTGTAGACCCATTATCCCAAAGGAGGAAAGGGTCTATGAAACAAAGAGCAAAGCTTGCTACTGAGGTTTCTAGATTTCTGGAAACTTAATTTATGCAGCCTTTGTTTCAGCCATAGAAATATTAATATTTCTATGGTTTCAACGCGTTTCACACATAATTTGAAAAGGGGATTACAATGATTAACTGGGCGGCCGTAGGAAATTTGCCTGGTATTTGCTTAGTTTGCAGACATTTTTCCTTTGAAAAGAGGGAGTGACGTCACATGACCACGCCATGCCACACCCACCACATAATCAAGTTGTGACAAGCAGATTCTGAAAGAGCATTAAATTTCACCTAGAAATAACATCACAAGATATATCCGTTCTTCATATTCGAAAGATTCTAGCCATGCACCTGTCTATGTGGCAGGATTACCATTTCCTGGCATGTTTCCCATTACCAGGGGTGCAGGAAGCAGCTTCAGATTGGGGGGAGGGGCAATTGTTCTCAAAACAATAGAGAATAGTACATCTAGTTAATGCTTGTGACGTAGCACCATTTTTCAAAAATTATTGGGGGGGGGCTTGAGCCCCCTGCCTCAACCGCTTCCTGCGGGCCTGGCCATTACTCAAGTTTTCAGATCAACTTACAAACTGTATTTTCTGTTGCAGACGAGGTACAAGGTACAGCAAAGTGTCTTCAGTGATGAAACCAATAAATTTGATTGGCAGGATGTCATTGAGGTCCTCCCGATGATGAAAGCAGAACTGCAGTCGTTTGAAGGAACTAAAATGGAACATGCTAGGATGCTACATAACTATGTGCTGCTATTGATGTTGTGGCGAATTCGCGCCAAAACTGACACTGGACACAAGATGAGCGTAAGATTGTATTAAGAATTTTGAATCTTTACTTTTTCATTAATTCATAAACTAAAAACTTTATTAGGTAATTAGAAAAGTAGAAGTTTTGATCCGCGTGCTTTCCAGTAATTGCTTGCAAGCATTTTTCCCAAGGTCACTACTCTACCTGCACATAGTTAGAGGGTTCTTTATTGGGAAAATTGACCCATTGCTAGGATTTAAGGTGTACTTTAGAGCAAATTTCATAGATTTATAGCATGTGTAGCAAGTATTGTAGGGTTTATCGAACTTTAATGTGGACAATTAGAATTTGTGTAAATTGTATAAATAGAGGTCCCAAACTTAGTGGAACTCAGACAGCAGGCCCGAGGGCCAGGAGGGGCACAGAAATCTACGACACTCAGCAAACTGTAAGTAAGTCTATACTCATACTACAATCTTCACGAACTTAGGCCCAAGTGAGAATCTATACACAAGTTGTTGTCCTTATGCATGAAGCCTTGAAGGCTACACTATACAAAGTCTAGTATTAAATCAAGTTATTCAACAGCAGTTTATCAAGTTTATTCGTCAGTATATAATCAAGTTGGTTTATATATATTTTGATACAGTCCTCTTAGAAAATTCAATCAAATCTATTTTTTGCGAACCTACATCTACAGACTTTGGAGCCTAGCCGTCAAGGGGGTTTCCCGATATTTGGTCCACCGAGCCGGATTCTATTAAGCTTTCTCAGTTGCAGTTTTCATTAGCAATTTGGTTAGACTGTCTGACGACGAAACGATGCAGCAAGGCGCAGGTGCAGTTGGAGGAGAAGCAACCGGGTAGTTGTCCGGTAGCAGAAAGGGTGGTATTACCACCAAGAGAGGTAATTTATGAGACTAGACTTTTTTTGTCAATTTTTGGGTGCTGAATCCGAATTTTGATGTTCTTTGGTCCGGCTAGGGGCCGTTTACGAGATATGGGGTATTTGCCCCTAAAATTGAGGCAAAATGGAACTTTAGCAAAAATATCAACCTTCATCACCAATACAATTATATAAACACAAAACGCAAGTCTAAATGCCGTTTAATTTTTATACGAGCTTCACGATTGTGTTTCGTGTCATTTTTGCTTCTTTTTGGGGCGGAATTGCCCCCAAAAGGGGAAAAGAACTATTGTGCTTGAATATTATTTAAAAATATTCAATTATATCAAAATGTATGTGCTGAATCCGAATTTGAATGTTATTTCATCAAATTATAAACAAGTGAAGAGATATGGGGGCTTTTAACCCCAAAAAGGGGGCAACCTGTCATTTACAAATCGGAATTTTTTTTTTAGAATTGTTCAAAAATATCTATTTGCATGAAATCTGAGGCACTTAATTCGAAATGTAATGTTATCTAATGGAATTTGGAATAAATGTTAAGATATTAGGGGTTTTACCCATTGAGGGATAGAAAGTTATGGGTTACAGTACTAAAACACTAACAGCAAGCTGAGCGCCGTGAGCGTTATAAGGGCCATACAGAGAAGAGGGGAACATAGACATGAAGAATTTCAACCAATTAGCAGACAAAGCACCGATCCAGACGTTGCAGATAATGGGAATGACCAAGGAATGCTAGGCGAAGAAGGCGATGATTTTGTAGATGACAATCCTGCGAGTTCAGACAAAGTTCTTTGGGAAGTCTTGATTCAGAGAGTGATGGATACGACAGCAATGACCCAGAATATCTACCATGACATTATATACAACATTGCCACAGTATGACTCTTTTAATTCGAGTAACTGAAGAATAAGTTCCGTTTATCAAATATCAAAGATAGAATTGGCTTATCCTGGGTATCAACTACATGAATTCTTTATTCATTAGGTTATCATCACGCATTGTCATATAAACCGGTGACACAATTTAGCAAGCCCTCAAATTTCAGTACCAAATATGTAATCTTTGAGCAAGTAAGCAAAATTTCCATACATCATCGTAAGAATCTAAGAATGACGTCACATGACCACATCCTGCCACGCCCACTGCTCAATCATCTAGTAACACTTAGAATTGGTACGAGGATGAAATTAAATCGACAGATAGGGAAATTTTCCTGGTATTTGCTTAATTTGCAGACATTTTTCCTTTGAAAAGAGTGAGTGATGTCACATGACCACGCCCTGTCACACCCAATACATAATCAAGTGGTGACAAGCAGATTCTGAAAGAGCATTAAATTTCACCTATAAATAACATCACAAGATATATCCGTTCTTCATATTCGAAAGATTCTGGCCATGCACCTGTCTATGTGGCAGGATTACCATTTCCTGACATGTTTCCCATTACCAGGGGTGTAGGAAGCAGCTTCAGATTGGGGGGAGGGGCAATTGTTCTTAAAACAATAGAGAATAGTACATCTAGATAATGCTTGTGACGTAGCACCATTTTTCAAAAATTATTGGGGGGCTTGAGCCCCCTGCCTCCCCCGCTTCCTGCGGGCCTGGCCATTACTCAAGTTTTCATATCAACTTACAAACTTAAATTTGATTGGCAGGATGTCATTGAGGTCCTCCGGATGATGAAAGCAGAACTGCAGTCGTTTGAAGGAACTAAAATGGAACATGCTAGGATGCTACATAACTATGTGCTGCTATTGATGTTGTGGCGAATTCGCGTCAAAACTGACACTGGACACAAGATGAGCGTAAGATTGTATTTAGAATTTTAAATCTTTAATATTTCATTAATTCATAAACTAAAAACTTTATTAGGTAATTAGAAAAGATACTCGCTGGAGATACTCGAGCAATACGATGCTATTGTGAAATTGCAACTCACAGAGGGAATTGTCGAGCCAGTAATTCATTGAATGACTGCTTACATATTGGACCCTCGTTGTTTCCTTTGTTGCAGACGGCCTTTAGAAGAAATAGCAGTACCAAATTTCACGCTGCATGAACTAATAGATGGGATAGCTGCAAGATTCAGTCGCTGCATCTTCCGTGGTACGATAGAAACAATTTTACAGCATGCATATGTCTGTCCAGAGGTCATAATTGGATGCACAAATAATGGCTGCGGTGAAGCTGTCAGGAAAAGGCATGCCCCCAACCACTGTTACCTCAGTCCAAAGAAGGCCGTGCCTTGTAATAAATGTGATAGGGAAATGTGCCGAGAAGCGGTAGAGGGACACAAAAGAAATGAGTGTACTGGCTCGAGCGTCCAACCCTGTGATTCGCAAAGAAGCGGAAACCATGAGAACTCAGAATAGCATACGATGCTTCAGCAAAATATCGTCAGTACAGTAATTCATTGAATGACTGTTTACATATTGGGCCCTCATTGTTGCCTTTGTTGCAGACAACCTTTAGAAGAAATAGCAGTACCAAATTTCACGCTGTAAGAACTAATAGATGGCATAGCTGCAAGATTCAGTCACTGCATCTTCCGTGGTACGATAGAAACAGTTTTACAGCATGCAGATGTCTGTCCAGAGGTCATAATTGGATGCCCAAATAATGGCTGCGGTGAAGCTGTCAGGAAAAGGCATGCCCCCAACCACTGTTACCTCTGTCCAAAGGAGGCCGTGCCTTGTTATAAATGTGATAGGGAAATGTGCCGAGAAGCGGTAGAAGGACACAAAAGAAATGAGTGTACTGGCACGAGCGTCCAATGCGAGTTTGGCTGTCCAGCTTAAAATGTGACGAGGTATATAGAAACCCTTTCTTTTCTGTCTTTTCTATATGTTGTTTTAGTAACATGAGCGATATTAGGACACCAAGTGTGCAGAAATTCTATCATCAGCAAGCCACTTTAACCAATTGGTTTTGTGTGTTTTCAACTTTTACTTACTTTGTAGTGAGCCACCTTACCACTGTGTCGTGATTTGGAAATTGTTAGTAGTGTGCCACTTTACCTCTAGTACCGTGGGTACCAGACTCTGTTAAAAGAGTCTGGTGCGCAGGGTACTTTTTAAGTGGTCAATTCTAGAAATTAAATGCATTGGATTCGCTCAGATTTAACCTGCTTTACATAAAGCCGGTTTAACTGTGTCAGTATCTATCTGGTAAATCGATAAGGTGAAATACTTATTTGGAAGATTCTATAAAAAGGTAGTGAAGACGAGTAAATCCTACGGTAGGAGCCTGCATACACGAACCTTGGTTTTTTCTGGGCAGTCTGAGCTTGTTCTTAATTAACTGGCTGATACTTAACCCTAATCCACACAAAGCGATGCAAATGCATGTTTCCACTCTTAGTTCTGAGTACTACAATGTATTCTAAAGCCCCCTAAAGGGTTTTTTTGGTATTTTATTGTTTTTTGTCTTTTTTCGATAATGTTCAATTCAGTTCAGTTCCTTTAATTTTAAAATTCCTCTACATACACATCTCACAAAAAACAAAAAATATACTCCAAATTAAACTGCAAAAATACTTAAATATTAATGAAATGCAATTAACGAACACAATGCAAGAAGATGAGGGGGGATCTGCATGTAGGGAATTTCTTATAGGAGGAGCTCTATATGAGTGCCATATGAGTGCTAAAATATTTTTGCGGAAGTTTATCGTCCAAAATTTTATCCGCTGAAAGTGTTTGTACTTAATGTAATGCAATAAATGAGGATGGAACTGATCTGAAAGAAGACAGCATACATAAATGGTAAAGAAACACATACCGGGTGCGCCAAAATAAACTATGCATTTTTGGCAGGCCACGATAAATCGTACACTGGACCGATTTTGAAGATTTATGACTTAATCTATAGCAGAAAGCCTGAATTGGATTCTAGAATTTTTTACAAATTTTTCCGTTTTCACTTTTTAGAGCTACAAGCGAGTTTCTTAAAATTTTCGTTTTCGAAAACACTGAAAACCATCAAAAAACGTTGATCAAATTTTCTAAAGAATCAACATGAATGGACAAAGGGAAAACATTTTCAGCGTGATTTGGAGATTTGGAAATTGATTATTGTAAACTTCTGCATGAGCGTTATTTCAACGATTGGCCTGTTGCGAAATTCTGTTGTAGTTACAATAAAGTACCGCCCCAAAAGCAGTCGCAAAATCAAAAATGTAACAAGACTCCATGCTTGCTGGCCCCATGACGCTTTCTCGCTTGTCTTTTTAACCCCCTTGACACAGGAACACAACCTGCACCAAAGTATAAATTCAATGACATTACAAAAGAAAAGACATTCCTTTATACCCTTAAAATATTATTACTTTTCTCCCAATATAGTACGAACTCTCATAAAGCAGCTTACAATTAGTCGATTTCTAAATCCCAAATCACCACGAAAAAGTTTTCTCTTTGTCCATTCATATCGATTCTTTAGAAAGCTTGATCGATGTTTTTTGATCGTTTTCAGTGTTTTCGAAAACGAAAATTTTAAGAAACTCGCTTGTAGCTCTAAAAACTGAAAACAGAAAAATTTGCAAAAAATCCTAGAATCTAATTCAGGCTTTCTGCTAACTATTAAGTCATAAATCTTCAAAATCGGTCCTGTTTACGATTTATCGTGGCCTGCCAAACGTGCATAGTTTATTTTGGCGCACCCGGTAGGATATTAAGAGAGTTTCCACTTGTACAACAATAAAGTAATGCTGGTGGGAAATGCATGTACTAAGAATGAGAGAATGAGAGAAATACACTTGCCAAGGGAGAAATAAAGAGTACACTTTTGTAACGAACAATATGCGTTGAATAATGGTGTAAGTAACGATGGAAACGATCTGAAAGAAGAGAGCATGCATAAATCATAAAGAAAGAAATAGGAAATTAAGAGCGAGTATTCACTTGAACAATACTTGTAGATAGGTCTGTACAATGTAATGATGCTGGGAAATGCATGTACTAATAACAAGATAATAGTGAATACTCTTATCAACTGTGAAGGGAAACCCACATCTGTGTTGTGAAAGTCTTGAGCAGCAGAAGGAAGATCATGGTGTTCACTGGGCTTATATAGGGGAAATTCAGAAAATGTCTGAAGGGAATGGTGTGAGAAATTGCATGGATAGGTAAGGAAAGTGGATATTGTGGTGAAAAAGAAGTTAAGCTTCTAAGGCAAAAGCTTGCTTTGAACTGTCACAGAAACCATAAAGCTCTACTTCAGCTGGCTCTGCTTTAACCTTTTGAGCCCTGCATTGTTTTCGCACGCTCTCTCTGCCCACCTGGATTGTTTTGCAATGTTTTGTTCGTCACCACTTCAAAAACCTTTTGGATCTTCTTCATGCCAATTCACAGTCTGTTGAGCCTCTGGAAAGTCTTCAAACTTTTGGAGGGAATACATATTTTACCAATGACAATATGAATTTTTTTATTGTAATATAAATTTGAGTATACAAGAAGCAGAGAAAAGATGGCAAAAGCACTGCTGGAAAAAAATCATAAACTAAATTTCGTCCTTGCAAAGCCAAAAAATTCTTGATTGCAGAAGTAGATTATTATGCAGTTGTTATCAAGCTGAAATGGAATCACTTTTAGTACATCTACCTACATGCTATATCTTACATGTTCTCCGTAAATGACGGCTGCAGCTTTAGTTAGGATTTAACAGTGTACCGAAGGAATCAGAATATTGCGCCCTTGACTAAACCTGAAATTGTCATCGTTAAGGTCATCGTTGGTTTACCTTCCTTTCTCCTTTTTTTATGCCTTGCACTTTCCTTTGCCGAGTTCACCAGCTGCTGCAGCTGCTCTTTCAACTGAGCTCTCTCAGTTTGTGTCTCAGAAATTGTTTTGTTGATTTCCGCAGCCTGAAGGAATTGTTGTTGAGTGATAAACACATCTTTTTGCTTTCCAAGCAGATCAATGGTTTCCAGCAATGACCTCATCTTAGCTTCTAGCTCTGATCTCACTGGAAACGTATGACCTTTTCTTGCGGGACCCTTCTTCGGGATTAAGGAGAACTGAGCGAGATTTCCCCTTTTTGTATG
The DNA here is from genome assembly GCA_039566865.1 of Aurelia coerulea. Taxonomy (NCBI): domain Eukaryota; kingdom Metazoa; phylum Cnidaria; class Scyphozoa; order Semaeostomeae; family Ulmaridae; genus Aurelia; species Aurelia coerulea. The sequence continues at coordinate 10,440,516 of CM076951.1, read as the reverse complement.
CATAGCCCTCCCTGTCAACAACGTCCCTGGCCTTCTTTAGTAACAGCTGTCTATTTGGAAGCAGTGACCCATCTTGCATGCATAGTTTCATGCTTGCTGCATTAATTGCAGCCTCAAATGTGTTTGCTTCTCTGTCTGCAGGGTTGAATATTTTTGACTGTTTATGGATGGTTGCCCTGTCAAATTTGACAATGAAGGTTTGATCAGAATTTTCATGCACCTGCAAACAAATATTTGAAAATGGCATTCAGAAAACTGAAACATCAGAATCATGAAGGCAACAAAATGACTAACAAAGAATCAACACACCCTGACTGATAAGTATTAAAACTGATGCTGTAGTGATTTAAATTCATGGCAAAGAATGGCAAACACATTCAATGGTTTTGAAAACTTTTGAAGAGATACATTTTAATTACACCATAGAGTTAACTTTTATGAAGTATGTTCTGCCTAAAAAGAATGGGAAATATCTGGTATTCTCTCACCAGACAGCAAACTATCATGTTTTTATGTCTTCACCACCATACTGTATGCATGAGGTTGTTTTACCAAATTTGTGTGCAGGCTTGGCTCTAAACAAACTATGCACTTGCGCTTGTGGCCGAAAAATTCACATATAAGATCTCATGCACAGGTTGGCAGTCTGGCTCTCCAGTATATAGGTGATCAGTCTTCCTTTATTAAAACTTCATTCCCTTATGAGACTTACATGTTGATCAACCACTATGCAAGCATCAATATACAATTACGCTAAAGATGCTTTTTACCAAGATGCATTATTTTTTCTGAGAAAATCTCGTGCCTCACACATGCAACTGAATACCTTGAAAACACATCAATGAGATGAAGAATCCACGTTCCTTGCTTGTAAGTTATCAAATCCATTGCAACTGTATGGTTAAAATCTGAGGCTAGTGGAAGCCCAACCACTGGTCTTGGCGGTGCTTGTTTGTAGATCTTGCAAATTTGGCAATTTTCTGTAACTTGATCAAATGCATTAAGGATCTCTACATCTTCTTTCCAGATTTCTGAAGCTGTAATTAGACGTTTTAGTCTATCTGCACTGCAATGGCAACATTGCTTATGTAATTTCAAAGCAACTTTCTCTCTGTCATCTTTTGTGGTGATATTTTTAGCAAGCAAGCAAAGTTCATTATCAATTTTTCCTTTTTCAATGATTTGCCTGGACTTTGTGATAGGTATTGCATAATGACCTGATGATGTTTTCAGAAGAGTTTGTTCTTCTCCAAACATGATAACCCTGTCTTGATCAAAATCAAGAATTGTGTTGGCTTTCTTCATTGAAGCCTTTGACATTAAGAGAGGAATCTCAGTATCAACCACATCTGTTTCCAGCTTTACATTCTTGCTACCTATTGTCACAGGCAAGACAACCTTTTTGCTAGAAATAACTGCATCACCATTCCCAAATTTGAATGTACCATGGGAAGGCTTTTCTTCTATCATGATTTCTTCTTGCATGCTCTCCTTGAGACAATTGAGCCAGTTATTGCCACATACAGTTTGTGTACAACCACTATCTAACACTGCACAGTTTAGTGTTTCTCCAACAAATACTTTCATTTGGATTAACTTGTCATCTGATGACTGAAAAAGACTTATTTCTGAATCTTGTTTTTGGTTCTCATATGCATCTGGACAGTTTCTTGCCCAATGAAACTTGCTTTCACAAATATTGCACCTTGATGGCCTCCCACTTGAATCTGGTGGATTTAATTTCCTAACTGATGATCCCTTGCTTGTTTTAAATTCAGGCTGGCTTCTTCCTTTCCTCTTTGGTCTTCCCCTCTTTCAAAGTGTCCAAAATATCTGCCCCCTCTCCATCCGTTGGAATAATATGCTCCTTCATTTGATGCAACAAATACAGACTCTTCCTTCACGTTGGATTTACCAAAACATGGTGAAACTGTATCTCCAAATATTTTCAACAACTGTTCAATCATTTTATCATACTTAAGGTTGGTGAGTGTTGCCCTGCATAATTTAATTTCTTCCTCGCTAAGATTAGCCGAATTTAACACCCTATAGGCTAGTACTCCATCTGGTAACTCCATACTATGTGCCTTTATTTTTGTGTAAAGTTTCTCAAAGTTGTTTAAGTATTCTCGCATACACATCTCCAAAGGGCGTTTGAAATTTTCAAATTCTTGATATGCAAGATAAGCAGACTGATTTATGTCCTGCAAATACAATTTATCTAGACGCTCCAAAATTTTCTCCAAACCATCATCCTTGCTAATAACATCAGTATCAAGCTCTAATGCAGCTTCCCTTGCCTTCCCTGTCAAAGAAAGATACAAACTTGGGCCTTGTTTCTTTCCAGGCAGGTCTGTCAAAGCTTGCCATATTTTCAACTCTTTCTTGTAGTCCAGCCATGAAATATCCTCTGAGAACACTGGTGGTGGTGTGTTTCTTGTTGCCATATTCACTCCTTTTTGTCAACCCTCTGCTACCATTGTTAAACTCTAAATAATCACTAAAGACACCTTGCTGGTAGCCATGTTAATTCTACACTACTCTACACTCATACACGCAGACATCACATGTACAACCACAACCACAACAATAACAATAACAACAACAACATTTTACATACAGGGAGTCCCAACTATTAACATTAACATCAATGATCGATTCGATAGAGAGTGAACTTCTGAGATCAATGTGTTGCTCATTTTTCGCATTTGTTTCTTCTCTTTGTACGAAATCTGCAAAGTGCTCTAAATCGTCAAAAGCATGCACGTTACCCTTCGGAAGAAACTCTTCAACCACATACTGCTTGGACGCAATACTGGCATGGACCTCGTTTTCAAAAGCCAAATGGTATCCATACATGAAAGATCTTTTTGAGAAAGAAGTACCAGCAGATTGTGAAGCAAGGAATTTATTTGCTTCACTGCATAGCACTGGCATTGTGGATACGGAAGTAGCCCCTCGCGTTCTCTGCAGCCCTGCAATTGACCTCGAAAGCTTCTGCATGTTGGTACACAGACTCACAGTTGAGGTCAAGAGGCGTTGGCTTGCATGTGGTTTTCCGAGTAGTCGGATCGAAGGGCTCGTGGAAGCAGCTGCGAATACAGTGTGCGCTTTTCTATTAGGATTATACTCCAAAAAGCTTATTGGCGCACACTTTTGTGCTTGTTGAGCGAAATACATGATTGTCCTTCACCTCTCTTTCTCCAGCAGCGTTTTGCTGGTTTGGTTTACTTGTGGCAGCTGTCAGTTGCTTTTGTTGATATGCCTCTTCAAGCTGCATCCAGTCTTCTATCGATTTGTCTGTCGTAGGAAGAGACTTTTATTATTGGCAGCCAATAGTCCTCACCATACTTTACAAAAGGTGTGCAATATGATGTTAAACATGCAGGTAGGCATTTTCATGACATAACAATTTCAAAGTTGACATCTTTCTTACTAGGAGATATAATAGTCGGTGAATGCTGTGCACTGGTTTTACTCAGAAAAATTGATGAAAAAGTGTTTACGCTTGTGGTTAATAGCAACTTTCTTAAGCATCCTGTATTTCTAATAACGATGAAGACATTAGGGCTCGTGCACTAATAGTTAGCTTTACAGTAACTTATGTATTTAGATATTGTATTCGCATCTTTCTGTTTTGTTGTAAGCGCCCCAGACTCGATAAGCTTTGCTTCTCTGGAGCGTATTAAAAAGTATGTAGTTAATGTTAGCCATGCTTTTTTCATGAATCATTATCAATCAATTAGGGAAGCACACGGTAGAACTTTAGAAATAGTTGCAGTTTCCTTTCAAACAAGTCAGTTCACAGAAAGATGCAGCAGCTAATGAAACCAGCTTCTTTAAGGATTTAATAAATACTCATGCTTTATGATATAGAGGCGAGTAAATTTGCAATTCATAGTTGGGAGAACAGTTCATGGGGTTGTACCAATCAATGGCCCAATGGCACTATGGCCCAACATTGGCTGGAAATTCTCATTTTCGCATAACTGGGAAGGAAGGTTTACATGAAAAACTTTCATGATGATGAAGAAATTGGACCATTACATATTTTAGAGAATCTCTAAAACGAAGAATGGCCCCATAATTCTCTGAATTTTTATAAAAAGTTCTCGTTTTTTGCTGCAGTGCATGTAAAACTGCTCCTTACATACATTTATGAAGGTTTTGCAAGAAAATAGTGTAAGATTTTGAAAATATGGGACCATTCCATAATATCTAAAATATGGAATGGCCCCATAATTCTCTGAATTTGCATAACAAGTTCTCGCTTTTTGCTGCAGTGCATGTGAAACTGCTCCTTACATACATTTAGGAAGGTTTCGCAAGAAAATAGTGCAAGATTTTGAAGATATTGGACCATTCCATATTTGCCATTCCATCATTCCATCTGAGCTATTCCATCATTCCATTCCATAATTCCATACTTTAGAGATAGCCAATCAGTTATCGAATAAGAAACTTTATGGGGACATTCTTTAAATTTGCATTCCGCATTTCCTTTATAATATTCACAACCTGATTTCCGGGAATTCTTCACCCGAACATGTTGATAACCTAATTTCCACACACAATACTTGCTGTACTTAGATAGGATATTTGTTATCATTGTTGCAGCGGCAATGCCAATCTTTGACCGGCCGCGAGGAGTAGATTGCGGATCAAAAGATCTGTCCTTTGGACGATTGTCTGGTGGAATTAAAGCTCACCAGTTTTTTGGCAGTGGTACATGCAGGTTGGTATTCTTTAACTTTGCGCGAAAGTCTTCCAATGCACTGCCTGAACGAGAAAGAGCTCTTACCTGTTCGCTGTCATATAAGCCTTTTACAGGGACTTCCGGCTGGACATCATTCCTTTCGACCACATTTACAATGTCATTCATAACATCCTCCTTAGGGGCAGAGGACTGCGTAGACAGCTCATCTATGTCTCGTGGCAATTCTGACAAACCAAATGATAGCCCCCGACGGAGTGCCAAGCAGTTAACTGCCTCACCAATTATTTTACCTATGAAAGCGGCCTCCTCTTCAAGTGGAACGGATCTAATGCCTCTTCTACTCGCATTAGACTCTATCCGTGGTCGCTTAGAGACCATGTATGATTGAGTAGCTTCGTTTTTTCTCTTAAGCACGGACTGATTTCGCTTATATTTCTTTCTAGAAATGCTAACATTGCTACTAGGTATGTCAGAACTGTCACTTTGCCTAGACTCATTGTCCTCTGCCTCGTGATTAATACTGGCTACATATATCTCTTTCTCCCCGTCAACTTCTATATCTTTTTCCAAACGTCGTTCCTGTAAGCTATCTTTGGACAAACCGGCTGTGTCAGAACCAACTTTCCAGCGACTGTCTTGCTTCAACTCTGAAGTCTTGGTGGGTTTTGAGGTTTTCTCGCGAGAAACTTTATCCAAATCAACCAAAACGCAACTTTCATCACTATCGCTAGATGGAGCGACATTGCTTTCAAAACGGTGAAACCCAAATGGAGGATCGTTTTGAATAGAATTATCAGGGTTAGCATCTCCAACAAGATTTCCTTTTGTTCATTCAGAATCAGCTATGTTTTCGATGGATTTGGAAGGATCATCGGCTGTTTGACCTACCCTGACTTCCCTTCGCTTCAATAAGGAAGCGTCAATGTATTCTTTGTGAGACCTGTACAAATTTTGCACCCTTTTTATGTGTTTCTTGCTCGTTGCCCATAGGGAATTGAAACAGGATTTGGAAACATTTTTCATGTCATTTTTATTTAATGCCGAAAAAGAGATATTGTTGGTAGCAAAGAGCTCCAACAGAATATTTACTAGTTTGTCGGCATTTCCCTGAGTGTGAGATTCATAGCCTCCTTTTGGACGTTCCCCCAAAACATTTCTTGATTGTTGGAGTTTCAATGATCGATTCGATAGAGAGTGAACTTCTGAGATCAATGTGTTGCTCATTTTTCGCATTTGTTTCTTCTCTTTGTACGAAATCTGCAAAGTGCTCTAAATCGTCAAAAGCATGCACGTTACCCTTCGAAAGAAACTCTTCAACCACATACTGCTCGGAACATACTGTTTTGTATGTTCACAAACGGTTATCTACAAACATCAGGTTATTTACACCATTTTCTGTAAGTATTTTTAGATACCTGGTTCAAATAAACATCTTGACGTGTGGTATCACTTTAATCAAGTTATTGGTCATTTCTGAATCATATTTTAAGGAAAAAATGGGCGTCAAAACCTAAAACTACCGGATATCATTTTACGTAAGAAGAGGGCCTAACAAGTTCTCATCATCGGCTAACGGTATTCAACGAAATAGCGAAATAACGAAATAGCGAAAAAACAAAAAATGGCCTAACAGAAATATCATGATTTTGAAACAGCGAAGATCACCAAAATATCGTAATGCTGAGCATTGGAAAACTTGTTTATTTTGTCTAGGAATCTGAAGGGTACTTCTGCATAATTATGCATTTAATTTGATTGGTATAAACAAAGACATCGCTTCATGAAAATGTTCGCAGAATATAAAGTTTTTTGTCAAGCAAGTAATGCAGTAACACAATATGCACTCATGCCAGAAAATTTGCCATTACTGTACATTGTCAAAACATTTCTAAGTGTAAAAAGTTTCTTAGCTTTCAACCAGAGTGTGGAGCTGAAAAATGGAGCTGTAATCGTTTCATACAAACTGTCTGTTATAGAAATGAGTGTAACGGAATTGTTTCAAATTCATTGCATGAAACTGTTTGAACTAGACTGGCTACACAATCTCTGTATGCTCCTTAGAACTGATTTGTCGCTAATACAGAGACTTGTTGCCAAACAGTGTCTGAAATCGGAATAACTTGATAGCCTCGTTTTCATAAGCACTACATGCGTAAAACGCGGACCACGGAATTAGTATTTTGGTTGTTGTTGCTGCTGTGATCAGTAATCATCAAAATATGACTCAAGAAAACAACACATTGATACCAAGTTTCATTCATGTGAATTTGAAAGAATTTTAGACAGTTTATGACTTATTTTATCTTGCTCTGACAAAATGGAGCATGGACAGTGAACATAAATTTGAAATTTCAGAGGAGTTTCAGTTTCATATATATATAAATTCACCACGGAGAGAATTATTTAAAGGAGGAGCTCTCTCAATAGGTAAACTAATCGAGGAGAGAGCCCCCCCCTATCAAAGTGACCAAAGATAAAGTGACCAAAGTTCAGAGTGACCAAAGATAAAGGAAGGAACCAAAGACTTGACAAGATTAGACATTTCATCATCATTATACATTATCATTAGCAATCAGTTAAGTGGTATCTGAAGGACTGAAGTACAAGGAATTTTCAAGGGAACTGTTCTTTATATTTGCTCCAAGTGATTTGCTGCATCAGATAGACAAACTCTCTCCAAGAAAAGTGCCACTTAAATGCATACTGATGCGAGGTCTGATAATAATGAAGCAGATATCTTGCTTTAAACAAACCCCTATGAATTAAGAACATCAACATCAATGTGATAAAGTAACAAGTACTTGTTAAATCACAAACAAAAAATTATATCACCCTTTCCTTTTCGTATGTGATCCAAACACGAGGTGGGGGGGGGGGGGGGGGGGGGTTGAATTACATATGGAACTTATAAAGATTCTAAACTTCTAAAATATCTAAGATTGTTTTATTTGGCAGATCAAATGCATTCAAACCAAAACAACTGTTAAGGTGATAAAGTACAACAGCCCAACATTGCCAAGTAACATGCTTGCAGTTAGATAATATTAGAAATTCAAGGCCCCCGACGAGATCAGAAAAATGGGGGGGGGGGCAGGCCAAACTTGATACAAAAAATTACCACAACACAATAACATGATGATGAGCTGCCTTTCAAAATGGCATGATTTGCAAACATGTGGGGGGGGGCGTGGCCCCCCGGCCCCCCGGCCCCCCGGTCCCCAAGTCATCGGAGGCCCTGAAATTGAAATACACGAGCCAAATGTAAACGAAAAAATCACTAACCTGAACTTAGAGTAGGCCTACACTACACTGCAGTGTACTGACAGACTGACACTCACAGCTGTCTTGAAAATGCCTCTCAAGTATCACAACAGCATTACATTTTGCCATTTCCTGTTAGAGCACAAACAAATATCTCTTCCCAGTGCCCACTTCATCATGCCAAATGGCTAGCTAAATTCCTTCAGCTTCATTTGCTTCTGCTTTTCAGGTCGATCAAGCTGCGACGACAGCGCCGGTCGCCATTCCTGAAAAACTCAGACCAAACAGGCCTCTACTTCAAAGGGAGGTTTTCCAGTAAAAATAAGTAAAGAGAGGAAAAGTTGATTGGCTACAAACAAATTTTCTATTGTTTAAGCCGAAATGCTCCAATCAGATTACAATCAGGTTTTTCGTTCTGAAAATTCCGATTTGAGACACTCTCTGGCAACTAGTCCCTCATTGAGCTGGCCATCAGCAACAACAACAACAGCGAAATCAAGGGACTAGTGTAGCTAGTCTATGTTTGAACCTGGAATCTGAATTTTCTTCCCAATACAGTCATTTTTCTTCATAAGAAGAACTGCTTCCCTTATCCTCGAATTTTCGAAATTGAAAAACCATTCTAAAAATTGTAATAAAAATTTGGAACTCCTTTCCAGTCCAAAAAATTCAAAGATTTTAAAGGGGGAGGGGCTACAACCTCCTAACATTGGAAAAGTTTGCAAAAATCGGCCATAGTTGGCGTAAAAATCGTTGGATCTTTTTATCTGGCAGCCCCTCCCAATAGACGATGCCGGAAAAGATGGCGGACCTCATTTCACGCAATGCATGATAGGAATATGCCCCTAGAAACGCATAGCTACCAAAACTTACGACCGCAGGATAAAATCTTGACCACAGCTGCAACAGATTTAGGCTATGCCATAGCAAATTTATCGTGCAATCATGTGCAATCTATGCTCTTCTGAAGGCATATTCTGTTGGGCATCTCAAGTATGTGAAGTCTTCTGAACACGGTAGACTTCGCAGAGAAAAATATATCAGGTGTTAAAAGAATGCACATTCTGAAAACGGTAGAGCTGGCAGACTTGGCAGAGAAAAATTCCAAAAGAACGCACATTCTGAACTGCAAGTGAGAGAGTTCGAATGCTGTGTTCGGCTGAGCGAATTGAAGCCATTGCAATACATTATACTTTTGTTAAGCATTTACAAAATGTCATTCTATTTTCGAATGTCAGGGTCTCTTCAACATCTCCCTGGTTTGGTCAGTAAAGGTAAACAAAGTCAAACATCTTGTTGAAAGGCTTTACGAAACGACAAAATCAACTGGTCACTACATCTTGTTATTGTAGAAAAATTGAACAGAATCTGAACTGTAATTATTTATAAAAAAGATTGTATAAAAACGGAGATTTAATTTTGTTTACTTTCACACTATTTTATGACTCAAAACTAGATCAATTGCGAGCGAAGATTTATTTTGCAAGAAAGAGCCGCTTGATGCTTTCACATTTCTAGAATCGATAAATATCCCCAGAGACGTAGGAACCGGGGGCCATCAAGAGTTTGCAACAAACCAAATAGTGCCCTTTTTTTAGGGAAAATCAGTTCTTATCGTTTAAGGGAATGTAAGCAGAAGCCACTTGTCTGCACGCAGGCTAAGACTTAGAAGAGCGTAAATTTCATGATAAAGTCCTGACAGCCTATCGTAGCTGTGGTCAAGATTTTATGCTACAGTCGCAAGTTTTGGTAGCTATGCGTTGCTAGGGGGAATATTCCTATCATGCATTGCATGAAATGAGGTCCGCCATCTTTTCCGGAATCGTCTATTTTATCTGCCCGTTCGCTTCCCGGGGGGGGAGGGGAGTACTTGACCAGGTTTTGGTTGGGGACGTGCCATGGAAGCTTCAAATACATACCCGTTCCCCCGCCCGTTCCTTATACCAATTTTCCGATAAAGTATGCCCGACCTTCTACCAATTTTCCGAAAAAGTATGCCCGACCTTATACCAATTTTCTGAAAATATATATCCGACATTATACTTATACCAAACTCGCAAAAATCGATACCGTTCCCGATGGAACGCCCCTTACCCAAAATATGTGAAGCACTTCTTCCTCCCCCCCGGGGCTTGCTTATGGCTGTTTGGTAGGCCTTCACTAGAATAAGTTTTTTTAGAATTGAATGCTTACTTTTATGATTTTTAAAAACAATTTGATTTTAGGGATTTATGAAGGACTTTTCTTTTACTTTTCTTCCCTTGCTACCAGAAGGTGTTTGAGATTTCAAGGAAATGGTTTTCCCCTTTGAATGTTCTGAAAACAATTCTATGAAACGATGTCTTTGTTTATACCAATCAACTTAAACATGTTATGCGGAAGTACCCTTCGGATTCCTCGACAAAATAATTAATAAAAAAATTCCAATGCTCAGCATTACGATACTTTGGTGATCTTCGCTGTTTCAGAATCATAATTCGCTGTTTCGCTATTTCGTCATTTCGCTATTTCGTTATTTCACTATTTCGTTATTTCGCTATTTCGTCGAATACCGTTAGCCCTCATCATCAACTCTTCTTCAATGCTTCAATAAATACTAGAGAGGTAGGCCTAAGCCCCAGAAAGCCACAAAAAATTGTTGCCAAGAAATATTATTATGTTGCAACTGTGGCTGTGGGAATTTGAAATGTATAGCAGGCCTACTCTACTGCTAACTCATTATTTTATGGTGACAAAACAAGGTCGACTATTCCCTGTTTTTGTCTCGGATAAATAACATTGTCTTCCTTAAGAATGATAATAATTATTAATTAATTAATGATTCTTTAAAGCCCCTAACAATTTTATTTTTCTGAATAAAACCTCTCGTCAGACCATAAAATGCTTGGATCAAGAATTGCCCGGCAGGGCCACTTCAATTTGTAATGTGTAAGCACCCCTGTCTTCATCTCTGGGATATTACCCCTTTTCTCTGATTTCTGTATAAAATTTCATACCCCTTTTCTCTGACATTTTTTCTCAAATCATACCCTTTTTGTGAAAACACTGATATTCTGTATTGGAAAAAGTAGTCATGTGATATGCATAATATAATCAATCTGTGTATATAAGAAATATGATATATGCATAGAAATATGCATTTATATAACCAATCTGTGTTTATATGAAAGTACTACCATGGTAACATTAACATCAACTATAAAATGACTCTGATCGGTTTAAGCATGATACCCATCATATATACCATACACTCTTCAAACAAAACAGAAAGTTTGTCATAACTAAAATGTTTAATGAATAATTCATGTCTCGTATACATGTACTGAAACAGGAATTGCAAATGCTAAACTTAAATATCTGCCATATTATGTTACTGTTAACCACAACCCAGCTAGACAGGAAGTACAACAACACAGAACAGTCACAGAGCAAAATTCCATGAGATAATGAAGTATTTCTCAATTCAATATTAAAATTAAAATCCCCAAAAAGGCAAAATAGCTCAAAACTAAATAAAAGAACACTACAGTTAGTTTTGCAGCTGAGATGATTGAAAATACTGCAGCTACAATGAAACCCAAGCTTTCTGTTAACCAAGTGATTTTAGAGCTTGGCTGGTAAATGCACACCCCTGAACTGAATGAACACAATTTCAAGATTTTTCATTAAAATGTTGATATGTGCACACAAGCAGCACACCGTCACCAATTGTAAAACATGTCATGTTTCCCTGCTTTGAAAACAAAGGAATCACATACTCTGCACAACCATGATCTTGTTTAGAACTGCCGTGCCATATACACCAAATACTCTGTCTACCAACCTACCTACTAAACTGTACTAACTAGGCCTAGGGTAAGGCCTAATATAATAAAACTAAAAGGGGCCTAATAAATAGCCTATTATAATACTAAAGAGAGCAGTCCAGCTACCTTGTAAAGAATTTCTACCCTTTCTCTTCTATATAATATTCATATGTAATTATGTAAAAACACACCTCATTTTTGTCATCTATCTGTAAGTGTAAGAACAAGATCTTGTGAAGGCCAATTCCCTTTTTGCCGCCATTTTCTAATTTGAGTTATCTCATAATCTGCGGTGCAGACGGTGCAGCTGCGGTGCAGCAAAAGAAACAAAAACATTTTATTTCGGTCTAAATTGAAAACCTTCTTGCTAGACTCTCAATCATTAGGTACATCCGGTTGTTTGCTGTTTTTATGTAAACTACTTTTGGTTTCTTTGTTTTTATTGGGGGGGGGGGACTCTCTCTCCATTAGTTTATCTATTTAGAGAGTTCCTCCTTAGTCAATTAATCTTAAATACAATCTTCCCCAATCTTATAAAGTTTGCTTTTTCCTTCTATTTTGATTTATTGATTGTCAAGCGTTTGAAATATAATCACTGTTCTTTATGTAACTTGTTGTAATGCAGTCATGTAGAATTGTATTTAATGTTAATTGATAAATCAATAAATCTGAAACTGAAACTTTCCTCCTCCTCCCCCCACGGTCTGCACCGCATACTAGAAGAATTCCACCATGCCGTAAAAGCTCCAATAGCACTCCTCTCTATCAAGCCCCCACTCTAATTAGCCTCTTTCCTCTGTGCTAAATTTTTTTAAAAGCCCCTCTCTATTATGTATGTTGAATCCCTAAAATATGGGGTAAAAGGACTAAAAAGCTAGTCAATATATATCCTTGCCATTTGATCTTTTGAATAAACCCCCACTCACTACAACATAACTAAACAAACACAACAAAAGAACTAAAATATTTGACAACTTTGCACTTTGCAATTTTGTCAAACGTTTGGTCTCATACCACTTACTTATATATATTCAAATGTTACAAATTCCATCAGTCATTGCTCTTCAAAGATAACAGTCCTCCTCGATCTCCTGGATTTTCTGACACCCGTGGCTGACTCTCTGGAGCTCTCAACAGGCGTTTTGATTAGCACAAGGCATCCTTCTCCTTCAACTGCTGTCGAGGATGTCCTGTTATTTCTCGACACTGGAGGAGGTAACACGCTTGTTCATCGTTGTGGTCGCAAATTATTAAGAAATTGTGTCAAACTTTCTTGATCAGTGGGACTCAATTTAAATCTTCCGTTTTCTAGAATGTCTAGCTCTACCCTCCTTATGATGTTGCAGAATTGGAATTCCTGATGTTTTCCACTTTCTATATACCGATAGCTTCCATCTGGCTCTTTGACATACGGATTGGTGATTATTTCCAAGTTTGGATACCTATCTATTTCGTCAAGGTTGACAGGTTTCAAGTATTCTGTCACTCCTCTGCCCCTATTTCGCATTCTTATAACCCTTGTAATCTTATATGTTGCTTGTTTTCCCCTGTCTTTGATGGAAATAGCAACATCATCAAAAAGGCCTATTTCATTGTTGCTTTAAGTGGACTCTGATACCTGTTGTTGACATCCTAAGCGCACACGTCTGAGACGATCAGTACTGATGTTGTTTAGAGATGTATTCAAAAGCGATACAACAGTTGATTTGTGTACCTCCCCTACCTGTGGAACGTGAACAGTTAATTTTGTTTTCGCTTTAGCTACTTCAATATTAGTTGCAAGATCTTCAGTGTCCTCAAACAAATCCTTTTCCACAGTATCTGTGATGCATCGCAACTCACTTCCAAGTGCAGATGTCTCTTCAATGATCCCATTGATGCTCTGGAAGTTCTCTACTTCTCTGCTAGGTCCATTGGATGTCTGTAGGTTTTCATCAATACCTGCCGTGTTGTTAAGATTGTCCTCATCCGTCCACATTCCTTGGATAACAGCTTCTGTATCTTTTCCTTTGACTTTGTGTGGTTTAAGAAACCAGTTGTCCATTGGATCACTTGTGCCCTCTGTTTCAGATGAAATACTAATACCTCGGAAACAATTCTGGCATGCTTTTAAACCCATATCCCAATGCTGTAAATTTCATCATCACTTGGAAAATCTCGAAGATCAGGCGTGGTGGCACCGAGTGCAGGGCCACTTCCCTTTTTCCAAATATTCTCTCCTTTGCGGTGGCGCTTTGGATTGTCATGGCCTTTTGCATCAGCAAACATTTCTTCAAGACGGTTAATGCTACTGAGATTTCTATACATATCGGTGATGCTATACCAGGTGACCCAGAAAAAAGTGACCCAATGCAATCTGTTATAGAAAAGACCGTAAGTGGCCGATTGAAATATTTCAAGCGTTGTTCTGTCGTTGTTCTGTTCTGTTCTGTCAATCATCTTGGCAGAAGTATCATGAAGACTTTTCAAAATCTTCTTTCATGGTAGCACCCTCTTCATTTGTTGATGAAGCTTCCAAAAAGTAATAAGTAGCACTTTTAAATTCTGCTGGCACACGAATCCCAATACACTCATTTTTGATTACAAAGTCCAACTTTGTAATCTAAGAGGGGGCTCCAGGTCAGTAAGAAAGAAAGAAAGAAAGAAAGTCCGTCACGCTCGTTAAAGCAATTGATTAACGTTTTATCTCTGCTAATTGGCACTGGAATAAAGAAAGCGCACAGAAAGCGCATACAAGACAGAAGTTTCCCGCGATCCTATAGCAACATTTGATGTCGGCTTATTTCATGTTAGACAGATTTGACACCATAAGATGGATAAATCACCATGATGTTTACCCTGGCACAACAACAAATTTACCCAGAATTGGCACGTTCTTGACTTCATTAGCAGCTTAATTATGTTAAAACAATCGTTTTCTAGAACGAATGCATCATTAGCCACTTATTGATAGTATTCATTATGCAAATATGTCAAGTTTAGAGGATGATGTAACCGGCGGCCTGCACAGAGGCTAGCATTCGCAGCATCACCGAAGGTAGAAGGGCCCTCCTCCTACACAGCTATGGATGCAAACGTCGCAGGTGAAGTTGATAGGAAAGGTGCAGGATCCCAGCAAACAATGGCCCCATTAACTGGGTTTTATAAGAAACCGCTTTTAAGAAACGGTAGTCTCAATTTGTTGAAAGTTAAGAAACAACCCTGCCTGAACTGAAAAAGCTAAAAAAAACTCATGTAAGTTACAATTTTGATTTCCCTACTGCACACAAAAATGTTTTGACACTGTATACAGTTACAGCACGTGTTTGGACATTATTTTGAGTGTGAATTATGTAATTTACTTGTTTTGAGATCGTACTAAGTAATTTGGGAGCCCTTTAGACAAAACAAAATTAACTTTAAACTCCTGCCATTAAAATATAAGAAACACCAAGAAACTTTTGGCAGCAAAATGACCCAAAAATTTAAGAAACTGCCTACCACCAGCCCCGGACCTTAGTTTCTTATAACAAAATGAGTGTAATCATAAGTTTGATGAAGTAATTTGAGGTGCTAAACGCTTGCACATTGGAAATTCAAGTGCAAAGAATGTGAAGTGGGCTAGGTAGGCTTATATTGTTGAATTCAATCTTTGATAGCCCTGACCGACTGACTGAGGTGAGAGGAAAGAACGTTCGTTGCATGCAGGCATGTGACTGGGGAACTTACTTTCAAAGCATCTTTAGACAATATACTGTCCTTAACTATAAAAGTAATCTACTTATCGATCCAGAATCCAACCTCAAGGGTATTGATGGATGGTTTTGGTGCTTCTTCTTTGTTTTGCTGACTGCTCTGCCCATCGTTTGCGTTGCTAATACTAGAATCAGCAATGTCATCATCAATGTTTGTCGCAATTACTTCATGGAATCTTGGCGCACAGCTACAGTAGCCACATGATACGATTCCTCTCTCTTTGATAAACTGTGAGCACGAATCACAGTTCTTGCAATTTCCTCTCTCAATGCCACAACAATCAATGTTGGTTGCCGTTTTTGCCATTCTGTTAATTTCTAGAGTGAAGTGTCTCGAAAGTCTCGTGGTCTCGACTTTACTACCACACTTGGGCGAGGCTGCGGGGAAAGGAGACTTATGAATTCAGCTAAATGAAAACAAACTCAGCAACAAGGAACAAAATGGAAGTGCACCAGACTATCTGCTATGGTTTGGCCATGGTAGTTCATATGGATTAGCATTACTTGTTTTTGAAACCACTATTGTAAGTGAATCACTCTTAATTTCCATATATTATTCGTCTGTGTGATGTTTAATTATGTTAAGTAAGGAGGGTTGCCACCATCAGAATAAGGCAATCATATGACATTACATTATATTATGATCAGATGAGTATTTATTTGGGTCTAAAAGCTAACAATGTCCTACCACCAACCTTTCCCTCTATGAATTGTAATTTGGGGTGAGGGGAATTTTGCACATCTGAGCTTTTTCCAAACAACCCTCAATGTGAAATTGTGACTAATGATGAAATCATGCTACTAGTAGTCTACTACTGTCTCTAGCTGGGTGTACAAAATTCAAATGATCAGCTAGTATAGCATAGCTTAATCAACCCATTTAGAAACTTGCAGGAAACATTGAGAACTCAAAATCTGATTGTTTCAAGAAGCTTTGAATGCTGTATTAAAATTTTGTCTGGTAGTTTCTTCAATATAATATACGTAATGCATGGTGCATTTTGTGATACCTGGCTGAAAGGAAGGAACATGTGTAATGAAGAGACATCCAAATAAGTTGTCTCTTTACTATTTCATAACAAATTCTGAAAATTTCGTTTTGTCCCAAACTATATACCATCGTTACTAAAAGACGGAACACCCCAGAACAACCCAAGAACAACCGGAACAAGCCAGGAACAGGCGGAACAACCCAGGAACAAGCCAGGAACAGGCGGAACAACCCAAGAACAACCCAGGAACAACCTAAGAACAGGCGGAACAACCCAAGAACAACCCAGGAACAACCTAAGAACAGGCGGAACAGCCCAAGAACATGCCAGAACAAGACCTCTGACCAAAACAAACGCAGCTCTGATCAATCAAGCGAGGAATGTAAGCCCACAAAAAGTGATGTAACACCGTTTCATTTCTGCAGGATGCATCTATCCTGTGTTCCAGACCCACGTGGGGCATGAAAATGGCGACAGCAAAGGCCAACTAAGAGACGGCACGTGCAAGGCATGTGGGATGAAACAGACCCTTTAAAATGAATCAACAAATCAATAGGCACTATGTTTCCAATTGGTTTGACAAGTTTTGAAAGGTTGAAAAGTCCAGAATATTCTTTAAACCGCATGTCACACTGGGAACAATGGTCCTACCTTTGTCCGTAAACTGGTTCTTTTTTGATGGCAAATTTATGCTGTTATTTTTCTTCAATTTGGAGGAAAAATTTAACATTATGCATCACAAACGATTTTGTCCCCAAAACCGGTAGTTTCGACCTATTACTGTTTTTGAAAGCAGGTATATAGATATGAAAGTACAAGTATTCCAAGACTGATTGCCCTACAATGGTACGATCACTTTGGTGAGCAATTTGAAATTCTGCCCTCATTTTCAGAAATTTGCCTGACAGAGGTAGAACCGCTTTTGTGAAAATTTGAAATACACATATTTTTTATAAGAAACTAAGAATTTGGTCCAGTACTGAAAGTTTCCTAAAATTATCAGATTTTGAGTACTCGGAGTTTCTTTTGAGTTTCTTAGAGGTTCCATAACAATTTTCATTTTCACTACCTGTGACCTCGTAAACATTTCAAAACAAGGTTTTTTAAGCCTTTCCTATGTTTACTTTAACTTTAACGCCATTACTGAGCATCGCTTAAAGCATTTTGCTCAATTAAATAAAATAAGTTATAAATTGGCCACCACAAAATGTGAAGATGGGAGGAATCTCAGGAAGAAAAAAACCAGCAAACTCGCACTAAGAGTAACATTCCACCTGCTTTGAGCCAAGGCAAGTCAAACTTTCCAAAGTTGTCCGAATCCACATCTGTCACATTTTGCAGTAAACCAAGGGAAAAATTATTAAATACATTATTTTAATCTTTTACATAAAAAACGTTATTTAAATAAATTTTGAAATAAGGTTATTTTAATTTTTTATATTACATAAAAACAACTGTAAGCATGTCAGTATATAAGTACATGGTTTGCTAATGCAGCTTTGAATCGTTCCATGTCTTCGATCATTACAATTTCATTTGCGAGTCTGTTCCAATCAACAATCGTTCTTGGAAAAAAACTGAATTTGTAATTGTCACATTTTGTACACATCTGGATGGGTCTCCATGCCCCTGAAGATAGAGATCTTGTTGTTCGCATTGTTGGCATCATAACGTAGGATGGAATTGTGATGGCAATATCATTATTTTTGATTTTGTACATTATTACGAGCCGTGCATACAGTCGTCGTTGATGAAGAGGCGGCCATTCCAGTTGACGTTGGAGGTCTGAGACACTAGCCGCCCAGCTGTATTGATTCATTGCCCATCTGGCAGCTTTTCTTTGAACTTTTTCCAGCTGTTCAATTTTGTTTTTATGATGAGGGTCCCATACTGATGATGCATATTCAAGCTTTGGTCTTACTAATGTTTTATATGCTGTAGCCTTGACTTGAGTAGAGCATGCTGAGAGGTTTCTACGTAGAAAACCTAATGTGCTACTCGCTTTCTTAGCAGTGTCTGTTATATGTTGAGACCATGACATACTTCGCTCCAGTTCAACCCCCAAATAAGGATGACGGTCAACTTCTGAAACTTGAACATTATTCATTGTGTATTGGAAATGAATAGGATTTTTCTTTTTACAAATTTTTAAAGTGTGGCATTTTGTAACATTAAATGCCATCTGCCACGTTTTAGACCACTTTACCAGGGACTGCAAGTCGTTCTCAAGTTTCTCAGCATCAGACAATGAATCTATTTTGCGATATAGTAGACAATCATCGGCAAAAAGTTTTATATAGGTTCCTTCGGACACATCATCTCCGATATCATTGATATGTAGTAGGAACATTAAAGGACCCAAGACTGTCCCTTGCGGTACTCCTGATGTAACACTTATCTCTTCTGACTTGTCACCATCCACTACCACTCTCTGCTTTCTGCTTGTCAGCCACATACGGATCCAGCTAAGCGTCTTGTCTCTTACTCCATAATGATTAAGTTTGAGTAGAAGGCGTTTATGAGCAACTGTATCAAAAGTTTAGATATTACTCAAGTACCTTGCGAGTAGTGTGATGCAGGAAATGAGTGAAGGTAGGGTATAAATATGTCAAAGGATGTCCTTTATCAAAGTAAACAATTTCTAACTTTTTCTCAATACTGGAGTTCTTGATTTTTTGGCCATCTGAGAGTTGAGTTTCTTACAGTCAGTCTCTTATTTAAAAAAAGTGTATAATGGTCTTTTCTGCCTAAATTTGATGGACAAAGGGAGAACCAGGTTATTGGTAAACTTTATAATTTTGATTGGATAGAAGGTTAGGAAACTTCATTTTTGTTTCGACCAGAGCAAATATTGCTCTCTCGGCTGCTCTATTGCTCCTCTGCAAATATTGCATACACCTTTGGCAAAATATTTTGTTTTGAAGAAAACTCTTTAAAAATATACCCAACAAATCCAATGTTTTTATATCTTGTACGCATCTTTGGAAAAGTGATACACCCCTCGCTTGAATGATCAGAACTCCGTTTTGTTTACCCAAGAAATCTGTCACATCGCATAGAAATACTAAATAAGTTAGTGTTCTGGCTTGTTCTTGGGTTGTTCCACCTGTTCTTAGGTTGTTCCTGGGTTGTTATGGGGTGCTCCGTCTTTTAGTAACGATGAAGGCCAGGCAGCTATCATGAATAGGCCAAGTGCAAGAAAGTCAAAGAGAAGTGGAGAAGAGGTGGCAGTTGAGCAATACACAGTGTTGTTTCAAACAATTCTCCCTTGCATTCATTTCCTGCTCATAATAAAGAATTAACAAGCACATCGAGAAATTCAAGGCTAATTTACATCTGGATCTGCAAATAAGTTAAAACTTGGGCCTCAAATAGATCCAAGCTCTGCCTCTGCCTGCCTTTGCTCAGACAGGATCAGAAGAAAACAGCTGTTAGTTTTGTATTGACTCATGAATCTTTATGGACACTTTTCCTGTATAACCTGTCCAGGTTGTAATAGCAAGTCAACAATCGGGTCGCACACAATGATAAACAAAATTTTGGGTTGTGCTACTTCATTTCATTCCAAGAGATCTCACCATGCTGGAAAATATGCATGTTGGGCAAATATCTTTGGCTTGGAGCAACTTCTCAGGAACAATGGTAAACAACATACCTATTGTCTTTAGAAAATTGGTGTGGCTTAAACCTTGGTGTAGCATGAACTTTTCACCCTGAACATTTCAGACATCAAGAAAAATCCATTAAGGTTTAGCACCAAGAAGTAGACATAGACCATTGCAAGTAAATAGCAGAGTCATTATAGTTTGTTTATGTTATGTATATATAAGCCAAAGACAATTCTTTGATGAAGAAGGCTTGTGGCAATAGAAAATTCCTTGAAGTTATTGTACAAAAAGCTGAGAAATGAGATTTAGTCTAAAACACCAGACAGGTGAACACAGATGAACACAAATGAACACAGGTGAACACAAATGAACACAGATTAACACAGATGAACACAGGTGAACACAGGTGAACACAGATGAACACAGATGAACACAGGTGAATACAGGTGAATACAAGTGAATACGGATGAGCACCGGCCAAAATGAAGAACAAGAAAGAACACAAGTTCCATTTTCAGCATCGCCAAATCATTCCTACTGACCTGATCAGTAAATTAAACGCTATTGCACCTGGGCAGTTAATAAAATTAAAAGCCAAAGTTATTAGTTTGCTGAAACCGGTGATAGTCACTACTCATGCTGGCACAACCTTGACCAAAAGAGAAGGCCTCCTTATTGACCGACAGGGAACAATTAAGATTGTTCTTTGGGTCGGCACTAGATCACAGGTTCCAAAATCACATTTCGTCATTCAGTCTGTGTGCCTCGTAGTCACTTAGCCTCAGCCGAATGCAAGCATGCGCAGAGTCAAAAGGCTGGACTTGACCAATTTTCACAAACTTTCTCGGCCGTCAAGAAGCTAGTTCATCAATTCCAAAGGGCTTTTTACTCCCAAAAAGTTGGATACACTCTTGCAGAGCCCTAGGAACCGGGGGGGGGGCACTGGAGGCACGTGCCCCCCCAAGATTTTGCAATAAACAAAGAAGTGCCCTTTTTATTTTCAGGAAGTGCCCCTTTAGCTTAATGAAAAAAGTGCCCTTAAAATGTTGTGCCCCCTCAAGTTTGAGATGCTTCCTACGTCCCTGCACTCTTGGCGGCAAAGTCCTTATGTTCTCAATTAAAATCATTCGGAAATCTACAGAAATCCTTTTGTTCTGAAAACTTTTGCAACTCTAAGCCCAGTTCTTGAAGTTAAAGTTAAAGTTTCCCCGCGGTTTCCCCTACGCTTCTACCAATTGTGATGTACTCGCACTAGCGATATTTGCTTCCACCTGTCTGAGCATGAACAACAAATTATCAGAGAGCGCGTGGCCGAGTGGATAAGGCGACTGACTCGTAATCCAAAGGTCAGAACGGCCAAGGTTCGAATCCCGCGCTGGACAGTTTTTTCACTGTCCGTAACTCTAGCCCGGGTCGACCAGAGCCATGTGAGGGAAATCTGGTAGCTGCGGCGGGTTGATGGTAAAACATCCGTGGCCCCTACTGGAAATAAGTCTCTCTCAGACTTTCGCAGGCTAGCCACGTTAAATATGATACGGACACTTTTTGCCAATGCAATTAATCTACGAAGGCAAAACTGAGAGATGCCTGCCAAAAGATGTTACTTTCCTGATGGATTTGATCTCACATACACTAAAAATCATTGGAGTAATGAAGAAAAAGCTTTGCAGCATTTGACCAAAGTGGTATTCCCTTATGTTGGAAAGGAGAAAGCTGAGCTAAATTTGCCTGCCGAGCAAAAGGCGTTATTAATTTTTGATGTTTTTAAGGGTCAGAAGACAAAAAGGTACCAGGATCACCTTGAAAGTAATGGATGCACATGGGTTTACGTTCCAGCAAACCTGACAGATCAGTTCCAGCCCTTAGACATCACAGTGAAAGGCCCTGCTAAAGAGTTTTTGAAGAAAAAATTCGAAGAGTGGTATGCAAAAGAAATATCATCCCAAATGGAAAGAGGAAGGAGCATTTATGACGCGGAAGTCCCTCTAAAGCTGTCCATGATGATGTCAACGCAAGCTAGGTGGCTCCTCGGGTTGTACGATTACATGCTCAATGCCGGTGATATCATACGAAAGGGATTCAAAATGGCCGGAATTGATGACGCCCTTGACCTTGAACTTGAGCCAGAAGACCCCTTTGAAGATTTAAATGTGTAGAAAATATTAGCAAATATACCGGGTGTCCCAAAAAAAACGCAACAGATTTGATCGGGACTAGCGACAAGAATTTAGGTCCAATAAATCCAAAATAATTTTTTATATAATCCTCGATAGCTAACTTGAAGATAGATACCTTGTTTGTTGATATTGGTGGACGGAGAGTTGGAATATTAATCTTGAAAGTCCAAATTTGCTTCCATCTCCAAACCAGAGGTTTCGGGTTTTGGCCATCCTGAAAACATGCTTGAGAAATCTCCTCAGTCATATACAAAGTGTAGTAGTGTGAGCAAGCTAAGGCACACATGTTTAGGCACTTATTTCAATTGACATTTGAAAGTTTAAAATTGACAAACATAACAATGCCGAAGGGAAAATTCACAAAGGAATATATTTCTTCAATCATAGTGCACCTGCAAAAGAGCCAAGCACGAATGAGCATTTTCAAGGATCTTATCCATGGATAATTTTCCCTTGGGTATATTTGATTTCTTGTTTCGTAATAATTCGAAGAAAGATTATACAAAATGCATTTCATTAAAGTCATGAAGATTGCAGGAATTAATTAATTTTTCACACCAAAATAAACTACTTCACGGATTTCTTTCTTTTATGAGATGGTTGCAATGCTAACTTGTCGAAACTTTCGAAGCATAAAAGAAGATGTCTTTTTAGGACAAAATTGATGAATTTGATTGAATTTCTATTCAAATATTTTCCTCAGAATGTGGCTTTATTCTCCTATTTCAGGGTAATTCAGGAGATTCCCCAAAATAGCGTGTTTGCAGTTTAGGCTAAAAGCCACAAGCTCTGGTTTGGAGGTTCAGGCAAATTTGAACTTTCAAAATTAATATTCCAACTTTCCATGCACCAATATCATCAAACAAGGTATCTATCTTCAAGTTAGCTATCGAGGATTATATAAAAAATTACTATGGATTGATTGGACCAAAATTCTTGTCGCTAGTCCCGATCAAATCCGTTGCGTTTTTTTTGGGACACCCGGTACGTAAGAAACAAGTGACAAAAATTTGAGCGTAAAGAAGAAAATTAGTGATTATTTCTTTCCTCTTCTATCTTAGAAATTTGATCTTGAAAGGGGATTTCGTTTGAGAAGGTGGCTTGTTTCAATAAATCAATAACCTGCCGTGGTTTTCTTTTCAAGATTCAAAATATTTGTCAACATTTTGTCCGAAGATTAATTTGTCAGAAATGCCAAAAATGTGTCCGAAAATATTTTCGCCGAAGTTTATTGTCCGAAATTTTATCCGCTGAAAATTTTTGTACTTAATGTATTTAGTCCATTGGTTCTGTATGTTATTAGTAGGGTAATTGTGTGTTGTTCATGAGGATTCAGTTTATTCCCAACACTGCCTTTATCTCAGTCTGCTCCTAGTATTTAGTGGACTGATAACCAATTTGACCACATACTGATTTGAGCAAAATGGGATTGAGGAGTCACCTTCACTCCTTGGCTCATGAAACCAGAGACAAATTTAGTAGGTCTAGCTAGACCATTTAGGCCTAATTAATCTATGCTTGTTAGTACGTCAGCCAAAAAGGCCAATACAACAAGCTTCTCTGTGTCTTTCAAGCCTTAAAGATACATCAGATGTAGCAAAATAGTTGTATCTATTCCTGTTTATGTACTTACCCTCGTAATCTTAAAATCCAATAAATGCAGTTCAGGAAATAAAAGTTCCATCAGTTTTCTCCAGATGTGGCAAAGAAAGGCTTCCAAAAATTGGCGCCAAGCGAGCTGATTCCGCGCGCGAAAATATTTGATATGATATGACGTGGAGAGTAATTCACTTAGAAGCGGTATACACTCTAACACATGTTGAGTGTTACTAACACATTACGGTTATTACCGTGCTACCCTGTGCAAGGGTTACCTGTATTTTACTGTGATACCATGTTAAAATCGGGTGCACACATGGGAGTCTTACTATAAAAAACTCCTTTCTTCAACTACTAACAATAAGCCACCTTCTCCCCCACCTCACAATCATTCCCGACCCGACATGCTCCTCAACTCCCCAATAAAACGAAAGGAAATCTTCAATGCCATCAATAAACGGCCAGGTCTAAACTGCGGACACGTGGACCAAACGAGAACGATAGTCCGCGGTTTTCTCGCAAAGAATGAAGATCATCACAAAGTTAAGTTTTATCATACTATTTCGGAGCATTTCTCGTCATGTTGTTCACTGCCTACCATCAGCGAATTTAGGAGATTTAGTTCAATATTTTTTGCAGGAAGTTCGAAGTTTCCTACGGTTTGCAAAACTTTTGTGTCCTCCTGCCTGCAGAACAAGATTCACTCTTATTCAGAATCACATGCTGATTCACAATCAGATTCAACAAATTTAGCAAAAATTGCTCCCAGTACCAAGGAAGGTGACAGGTAAAATGTACCACAGTACCCCCAGGGGCAGTACCAGGTACTAAACCAGTACCAAGTACCATTAAGGCCAGGGACCATTAGAGCAGGAAAACAGTACCACTTTAACAGAATTGCCGAAAATGCTGGGTAAAAAAGTGGAATGAGAAAATTAATAATTTCCGTGTTCGAAAGTCCATAAAATATTCTTCGTACTACATTGATTCCCACCAGTACTTGTTGGGGAGATGGGATACGGTTTGTCAGAGGAAACTCCCACCCCCCCCCCGCCCCACCCGTGGATAAGGTTATGCTCATGCGCCCGTCAATGCTACTGTGCACCAGCATTAGCCTACTGGAAGGTGGGACGCATAAGTTTCCGCAGACAAAGCACATCTCATCTCCCCAACAAGTACCCAATACCCAAGGTATCAATAATATCAGTAATAAGAACATGGTGAGACATCTTTAGAGAGGAAAATATTGAAATTTGAGGGCATAATCATGACACTCAAGGAATTATTAACAATTTGTTGTTTGAATATTTTATTTTGTCTTTGTTTGATAGGTATTGCAGTATGTGCTCTGTTAAAGTGCGAAAACGTGTAAGATTTTGTTGGAATTTCAATGCAGATCAGTCAAAATATGGACCTGTTAGTTGGGCTGCTGACTCAAATGATTCCACAGGCGCAGGTAATCCATCAACGTCATCATCAACAATGGCTTCTGTGAAATGCGGGTCCGCAGGTCCGATAAAATGCGGGTCTGCGAGTCTCTTTGAATGTAGGTTCAATGGCCACATACAAGCGGCCGCTGTATGCGGCAAGGAGACCTTTGTTCAGAACGAAGTGATACAGTAATTCATCATCGCTGCAATTCATCAAGTGAAACCCATATCGATGGGATTGAATGGTGACACAGATCGTCACAAAGGTCACAAAGAGAAGAATACATTGTGAAATTGTACCTAATCAATGAAGATCCTGAGTCACAGCTTGCAAAGAATTCCAATGCAAATATGGGAGAACTTTGTACTTTGGGAGGGGATCCCTTCATATGGGGAAGTCCCAATGCATCGTTCAATACTTTTTACACGGATAACAATGAATAGCATCTACATGGTATTCAACGAAAAAATGAAATAACGAAATAGCAAAATAACGAAATAGCAAAATAACGAAATAGCGATATAATCAAATAACAACAAAATGGCCTTTAATATTTTGACACGGAAAAGATCACCAAAATATCGTATTGCTGAGCATGGGAAAACTTGTCTATTTTTTCTAGGTACTTCTGCTTGCTCGTTTTGCTTTAACCCTATTTTAACCGGGGGGGGCCTTTTTGGCCCCCCTATCGGATTTTTTTTAATAGCTCCCAAACGATGGCACTTACAATGCTGAAACTCCTTGACTTTTCCTAAAATTTAGTTGGCAATCTGAAAATAGAAATTTCAATACCTATTGTTTGACCACGTGACCACCACATGCCCATATTTGGAGAGTGGTCACAAAGAAATTCTTTAAAACGGCTTTAATTTCTTCCTTTGTTACTAAATCTCAACAATATATACACAATTCAATTCGTCTTGATGAGTACTTTCATTTGATATATAATTTATTCATATTTGCTGACATCAGCAGTTTATTATTTCTATGACGTCATAAATATTTATGACGTCATATTCCTAATGAATGAGTAATTTTTCATGCAAAACTGATGGAATTACCTCAAATATCGATAAAGGTACTTGATTTCACCAATAATATGCGAAATTAATGGTTTAAATCATAATTATTGAGCTAACAATTTTGCATTGAATCAAATTTTCATTATTTAACTAGTTAATTCATTAGAAACCACAAATATCCGTATGAAACCATATGAAACAACAAATTAATGGTATCATTCATGTATTTGGATGGTTTTTTGCCAATTTTATCTAGGTATTTGCTAATAATGGGCCCTTTTCAGCAAATAGCTCGATTTTCTCAAAATATGCATTGTTTTTGGTTGCCTAGCAACCAATCACGTGACTATTGATTGATTGGTACTATTTTTAGATTCTAATCTGTTCAATTATGACACAGTGCAAATTTCATTGTCATAGCTGTGATATTTGGGGAGAAAAACAGGGGGGCGAAAAATGCCCCCCCCCGGTAGAAAATAACTTTTTTTACCCGGTTAAAATAGGGTTAAAACTTGCTTAATTTGATTGGGAATAAATAAAGACATAGTTTGATGAAAATCTTAGCAGCATATTCATTAGGCTTTTTATTGATTTTTCTGGAATCTGGAACACAGGCTAGGTTGAACGTGAGCATTCGAGGATGAAAACAGGAAGTGGGCGCAAGACCCGTTGAGGGCTGTAGCGCACCTTACACAATGAGACCCACCACCAATTTTTGAGTGGGACCCACAGTTTATCGGACCTGCAGACCCGCAATTTACAGAAGCTGTTCACAGAATCTATTTCTATGTCAGAAACTGGCTTCAATTCGAATGCATCACTCTCTTCTATGTCCATTGGATCACCTCTGTTCGCTCCTCTTTCCTCAGTACCTTTGTTGGCCTCTTCGACATTTTGTTGGAGCCCTATCTGGCGTTCCTTTTTTTGCGGTAAGACGGTCATCTCGTTCTCTAACAACTTTCTGCAAGAGGAGTGCTGCCTCACTGCTATTGTAAAGAACAGTGAGATTGTTTTCTGCGATTGTCTCATCTATAACTGCAAATGGGTACAGCTGGCCCAATTCTGCAATTAAGGCCCTTTGCTCATTAGCTGTTGCTTTTCTTCTTTGGCTAAATTTTAAGAGGAAATGGCAGCCCTATTTTTCTCTAATTGCAATAGTCTCTACGTATAGGAATATAGAGAAACAGGTACATTTCAAGGGGTGAAGACCGCCAACGGGAATTTTAAGAGGAACTTTCCATAATGACTGAATTATCTGTTAGTGGATCTAGTTGATCACCCAACATTGTTTGTTTTGCGGCACAACCTGTATTAAGAGGAAATGGCACCCTACTGTTCTCTAATTGCAATAGTCTCTAAATATAGGAATATAGAGAAACAGGTACATTTCAAGGGGCTAAAACCCCCAACGGGAATTTAAGAAGAATTTTCCATTATGGCTGAAGTATCTATATCTAGTTTATCACCCAAAATAGTGTGTTCTGCGGCACAACCTGTATTAAGAGGAAGTTGCACCCCTATTTTTCTCTAATTGCAATAGTCTCTACACATAGGAATATAGAGAAACAGGTACATTTAAAGGGGCTAAAACCCCAAAGGGAATTTTAAGAGGAAGTTTCCATTATGGCTTAAGTATCTATTACTGGGTCTTGTTTATCACCCAACATAGGTTGTTCTGCGGCATGTTCTGCGGCACAACCTCTATTAGAAGAAAAAAGCAACCTTTTTAAAGACTTATCGAAATACTATACAGAGAAAAAGGAAAAATTGGGAAATTTTATGGTGTGCAGAAGCCTGATGGGAATTTGTGTAGCATATGTTCATTATGGTAGTAGTGTTAGTTAGTATATCTAGTTTTCAGTGCAATATAGTTTGTTCTGCGGCACAACCTGTATATGGAGAAAAATTACCCCCTTTTACATTCACTTTCTTTCACACAGCAGCCATATAAAAGTTCTGATTTTTTTAGTAGTTATCTAGGTTTTTCAACATCATACAATTCATGTAGCATGAATAATGAGGCTGCACTAGTTTTGGTTGCATATTATTGTTGTGATATATCACAGATACCAAGAGGCAAGGATTAGATTTGGATGAATGTAATCAAATTTATTAGAGTCTTCATGATTTTTAGGCCTGTTACGAGGCTGTTTGTTGTGTTATGAATCTCGGCCTAGACAAAGCAAAATTTGTTTGAATACAAAATTATGAAGGAACCAGGATAAAAATCAAACTTACCTCCTTCTCTGTTCCTACTCTATTGACGGCCAAGCTGAGGATATCGTATATTAATCAACTTTTCTTGGTCGGACATGCTACTTTTTTCCCCGCGCTTTCTTCACTGGAACAAAACTTGTGAAGCATGGGAAGGAGGCGTCTGAATCACCAGTCCGCCATGGTCAGCGGCAGACAATTTACACTCCTGTTTTAGTCATGCAGTTTTTTGTGCATTGAATTCTGTACAACCTGAGGGTATGGTATCTCTGAAAAACAAGGATATGGACACATTGCATTTTGGCAAGTCTTGCATGAAAACTGAGTTTGATGCCACTTGCTATTGGGGGTGGTCAAACTAAACCTAAACTAAAACTAAACATATCCTTCCTTTGAGAGCATACTACACATTCAGGCCTGGAAGTACCTTCCACCTTTCCCATAAAATGCCTTCCAGAAAGTCTCAGGGGCTTGTGATCATCTTGAAATCTTCCACCTGGCCTGTAGCTTGCTCTCTCGTAGCCATCCAGCAGTTGCTCAATGAGGTTTATTCTAAAGTTACAGGAGTTGAAGACCCTGGGCTGATAGAAGGCCTGCTATATAATGCCATCACTCACCACTGCTACCTCTAACATACGAAAGAAGCCTTCTTCCGCCACATTGTGCAGCAATGTAAGCTGACATTATACGCTGCCTTCTGATCAGCCATGTCTACACCTCCCATAAATTCCGAGTAAAACTCAATAGCCTTGGGCTTTGCAATGAATCTCCAAGGATTCCCATCGTCTCCTTGATTTGGCCAGCACCTGACTTTCTTCTCAAACGTTTCTCCATTGTGGAGGGTTGTCATCACATTGACTTGGCGCTTGTCGGTCCAATTGATGAAAGTTATTTCACCATCCTTTGTTGATTTTAGCAATATTTGGTACAAAAACATGAAGTCCTTTACGTATCTACAAATTTTTACGAAATTTCCTTTCAAGTAAAATTAAAGAATAGTATAGTTGTTAGTGACCAAATATAAAATGCACTGAATCACTAAATCAGTGATGTGCTTTATAGTGCACTAAGTTCTCCAATCATTACAAAGAAAACATCAATATTGTCCTCAATATAAAATTCATTGTCACTATACACTTACGTTTTCTCGTTCAATGGCATCTTCATTTTCCTGAAAATAATAATAATACATACAGATATTTAGAGTTCTCAGTATAAAATCAGTTCATATTGTCCAAACCTTTGCTTAAAAATATTGAAATTTCCTGCTGATTTAATGTCCGTGTCCAGTTTATTCCAGTCATCACACAACTTGGTACAATATTGGTACAAAAAACTAGGTAAAATTTATAACTAGAAACTTGATGTAGAGAGGTTGGACACCAAGAAATACTAAGATTTAACACAACGAGGCCTTTCGGACTTGTGACCTCGTCAGAGCTTGATTTCGATATTGGTATGTGTCCAAAGATTAAATTTGATATTAGACAAGGAATTAATCAAACAATGGTATGATTATAGTGTTTACCAAAGTTAAACATTGTGCCCTGGGGATTAGATGACTTATTCTATTCATCAAACCTATCCTTTTTGCCACTTTCTGCTGCAATGAAGCAATGTGATCCCCCCATGTCATATTTTCCAAATCCTCATTCATCTTATTCTGGATTTCAGTAGTTTTTTCTTGAGTAATTTTGCTGTGTCATCAGCAAACAAGATCGTGTCGTAACGGACTCATCGTACTAAACCCATAAACGCAACAAAAACAAAACACCGGAATTTGTAGAAAGAAGACTGTTAACTCCTGTAAAAGAACAACAACCAAAATAAACATGTAACTGGAAAGAAAACTGTTGAATCCTGCAAGAGATAAACGAATTAATCTTAAACCCTGAAAGGAAAGAAATAAGTTAGTAACTGCAATAAAAAACAACGTTGAATAACCAAAAACGCATTTTGTCGCACCCGGGTCAGTTCGATTCGTGCGAAACACAAAATCACATGTCAGTACACCCAAGCCACCGATTGGCTGCACTCAATCAACAGCTGCCAAAGATCAAAACCTTTGGCGCCAAATCAAAACAATTGTAACGCGAAAACAAACTCCTTCTTTCGGCAGAGGGAAGGATTTCGAAGCTTAATGAACACCGCTTCTGAAACCTTGAGGTGGAAGGCAGACCTTGCCCTACTCAAAATTCGGAAACAATCCTCGCTATAGTTGCTCCCACACTCGTTATTACCCAGTAAATGAGTAGGTACCAATTGCAGAAGCGTTTTCTTGTTCAGCCGGGCCAGCGTTACATTTTCGTTTTGGTTGACAACAAATATTACATCTGTCAGTACCTTTCCTTATTGCTAGGGGCATGTGTTGTCTCATCCTGTCAACAAGTCTTTGAGATGTCCTACCTACGTGCCAAGCATGGGAAACGCATTTTTGGTTATTCAACGTATTGCAGCTACTAAAATATTTCTTTCCTTTCATGGTTTTTTAAGATTAATTCATTTTTCTCTTGCAGGATTGAACGGTTTTCTCTCTAGTTACAGGTATATTTTGATGTTGTTCTTTTACAGGATATAACAGTCTTCTTTCTACAGATTACGGTGTTTTGTTTTTGTTGCGTATATGGGTTTAGTACGATGGGCCCGTTATCAAAGGCTATTTTCAAATTTTGTCCCCAAATCATTTTTTTACTTGTGGATAGGGAAATACGTTCCAACTGTTAGTTAAATGTGTTTAATATCAAGGACATTTGTCCTTGATATCAAATATACTTACAGTTTCTTGTTCATGGGCATCTTCATTTTCCTGAAAGAAATATCATTCCAAGTTCATAATACGCTGCAACACAATACAACTAGGAAATGAGAACAACTAATTTATTCCTGGTAAATAACGAAGTTACCTGGAAACAATAAAATGGCGTATAGTTTTAAACAGCATTTCCATCTAGCCTGATCTTCATGTTCTTAATAATCACAAAATATTAATAATCACAAAAGGTGAATATCAGGTCATTCCATAATCGGGTTCCTTTCTTTAAAAGGCGTTTTTGTGCCCCATGTTCTTGTGAAAATGACAAGTTTGGCAAAAGCAAATTAGCTAAACTTTCTAAATTTTCTGTTTATTGATATTAAACGAGTAAACACATTTTTGCAATTTTCACTTTGATTAGGATTCAAGGGAAAATAAAACTGCTGCATGTTTTCCAGCAGAAGCCAACTCTGTGTGTGTTGAAACTGTTTTGTGCAGCATATGTCCCATTGGTGTGCAGCACATGTCACATTGGTGTGCAGCATATGTCACATTTTATGCAGCATATGTCACATTTGAGAGTGCAGCAATTGTTACAGATGTGCAGCTAAAGTCACCAATTGTGCAGCATATGTTACTGTTAATCTGATCCCCATTCTCCCAGCTGATGGGTTTTTTCGGAGCGTTGTAGCGGCCTATACAGGGTTCAATGTTACAACAATTTCTTATCTTCATCTTTCCTTGTATTGATTTGTTTTTTGCCTCATCTGAGTCTTTTGCCTCAAATTACCATTTTCATCAAACCTGTATGCAGAGAATGTAATGCAAAGTTTCGCTTCACTTCTGATCACAGTTGCATCAACATTTTCTTATAGATTTTCTGTTTTCTTTATATTGTCAGACCAAGCCTGAGCGTTATCTTTGCACTGCTTTGGTTAATTTATTTCCTCATTTAAATTGAATACCGCCATCTTTGTGCACTTATGATTTTTAATGATTTTCTTAGGTATTTATTAGTGATTAATTTTCCACATGAGAACTGTGACAAGAATATATAATTTTGACATTAATAACAAAACGCTCCTCAATTTCTGGCCAAAACATTCCTCCAAACCGGGTTTGTAGGTTGGTGGGGGTTTTGCATCTCTGCAAGACCACTTCATCTTATCTATCATTTCTGTATTGTCTTCTACTCCTGTTTTCCTCTTACCCATTCACTTCGCTTTTTATCTTTCCTTCTTATGCCAGGCATCGCTCTGTCCATA
Organism: Aurelia coerulea; assembly: GCA_039566865.1. NCBI lineage: Eukaryota > Metazoa > Cnidaria > Scyphozoa > Semaeostomeae > Ulmaridae > Aurelia > Aurelia coerulea. The sequence goes on along the minus strand of CM076951.1, from coordinate 10,407,938 downwards.
TTACTCTGTGCTACTGCTAGTCTTTCTCGTTGTTTTTTAGTAAGCGACCAAGTTTCTGAACCACATTATGACTTGTTTTTATATTAACTGGTGTCTTCACGAGTACTTTAACTCTACAAGCAGTAACAAATATAAAAAGGAACTCATGCCCAGCAATGGAGGATGGCTACTTTCTACAATATTCATACTTAAGTTTTGCTCTCCAAAAGCATCTTCTTTATGCTGAAAACAAGTTCTCTGTTATTAGAATATGTCCAAAAAGCTATTACGAGATCAATATAAATTAATGTTCCTTGCAAGGAAAGAATGTTCCTTCATGTGTACATAGCAACCAAATTGGATTAAATTCTCAAACATGCAACAAACATCAGTTATCGCCAAAACGAGTCCATGGCAAATGGGTTGACTTTATTTTATCGAAAGAATATGTTTTCCAAATATCTCGTGATGAAACAGGGAAAAAGTAACAATTGCGTCTAGATGTCACTTTTAAAAGTGACCTGAAGCAAAAATTGGTATTGTTGCAAATGAACAACACTGTCGAATGATAAGGAATTCTGTTCAGATTCAGTTTATATCTTGCTTCTTTTTATCCAAGTTATCCGCTGATCTTAAGTATCAGATGATGGCGTAATTTTGCTTGCAAAATAGCTTGGATAACAAATGGAAAAATAGCTGATTTTTGAAAGGTTACAGTTGTTAGAAACACTTCAGCTGGGCTACATGACTAGAGTATGAATTGTTTCATGACTTAATATGGTGTCTGGAAAGGCATGTTCACTGGAAAAAATGTTTGATTAGATTTCCCTTTGGGAACATAGTCAGCCTTATACACTTTCTTGATCTTTGCAAATAAACTGACATCACCAGCCAATCAATAAAGACTCAAAAACATCCAGTTTGTAATCACATGTTAATCAATCTGATATTTACCTTTTTAGTGCTATCAGAATCTTCCTTTTGCTGAAAAATTAAGGGACATAAATAAGTAACCATTCATACACTGATATAATCTTTAGCAACATGAAGAGGTCTGTATCTTTATCTTCAAGTTACAGTATTATATACTTCAAAAAATCTCGGAAAGGCTCCTAGCTTGACACATTGTGTCGCACCCGGGTCAGTTCGATTCGTGCGAAGAACAAATTAACGATACAAACAGGCCACTTTAACACAAAAGACGAATAAAAGAAAACACAAAATCACATGTCAGTACACCCAAGCCACCGATTGGCTGAACTCAATCAACAGCTGCCAAAGATCAAAACCTTTGGCGCCAAATCAAAACAATTTTAACGCGAAAACAAACTCCTTCTTTCGGCAGAGGGAAGGATTTCGAAGCTTAATGAACACCGCTTCTGAAACCTTGAGGTGGAAGGCAGACCTTGCCCTACTCAACAGGGCCTCTTTTAAGGAATCCTAACTGGGGGGGCAAATTCAAAAAAGGGGACCTTATTTTGCCACAAGCAATTTTTATCGTCATAAATTCCTGAGCAAACCATGTGTTTCTCATAAAGAATAAAATATATGGTTTTAGGTACAACTTAGAGATTGATAATCTATTTCGACGAAATCTAATCTCATAAAACCAAAATCACATTTAGCCAAAGAATTTTTTCACAAAGTCTCTTTCACGATATGAATCAACTTTAGGCAAATTCATTCTACGGTCCTTAATTGTAAGGAAAGTTTGAACTGCAGGTCTTGGGTCAAACTTTGCTGTTGGCACTCCATTCCAATGGATCATTAATCGGGAGTTGAGTGTCGCTTCAGATGTGGCCATTCGCAAGTCTGAAAATAGCATGTTATATGTTGAAACACACTTTTCCACTGTCATACTGTGTGGACAGACAACAGAGAAACTTGACAGCAACTTTGTTACTGGCTGCTTGCTACCTCTTAGCATATTAAAAAGGCGGACACCATAATCTTTAGCAGCAATGAAAGAGCTTGGCAGCATAGCATCAAAACTTTCAAAAACAGCATCTACAAATTCTTGCTTGTTGGTAATATTGCTTGATGGAAGTAAAGGGATGGCTGCATCAATGAACTGTTTGGGCGTTTTGGCAGATGTTAGCTCAATCAGTGATTTGACAACATCTGTTTGTTCTTCGTTGAGCCTGGTCTATAATGCAAAAAATTGAGATGTTGAGTTGTAATACAGAGACTCTTTGTGACCACAGTAACAAAGAACCTACTGTTTCAAACACCTCTTTGTGAGAAAGTCTTTGCCAAAATGAGTGCATTGCCTTACTTTTACAAGTGATCATTTGTTTCCCTTGCATTTATAGGGAGTTTTAAAAAGATTTTATAATCAAAATCTTCAAGAAAACAGAAATGTTAGAAGATTATTACCTTGGACAACAATTTCAATTTGTCAAAGAGTTTGATGGTCAGAAAGTGTTTGCCTTCATTTTATATTTAATTGAAATAAAATAACATGCCATGAATGATATCAGACAAGCATGCAAGGATCTTGCATGTAAATCTTGCTTTCAATCCCAGGGGGACACACACTCAGCACATAGGCATATGGGGGGGGGTCAGTCTGAGATATTTCCAGGAAAACCAAAACTATCAGTTTACCTTCATTACAACCCAAAAAGATCAGCTCAATTTGATGCCTTAACATCTGCCAACGAACATAAAAGATCCTGAAACGATGCAAATTGAGACCAGGATTTCCTCTAAAGAACCCAGAAATATCATTTTGACTATATTTGACGCCCAAAAATATCAACAAAATAATTGCCCCACACCGAAGTGGGGCTTTATAGCCCACCGCGCGCATACGAGGCTGCACAGGCTAGGGCTTCGAAACTCAAATCCTCGCATATTTGGAATTTTTCGTCGTAATACAGGACTGACAAGGTTTTACGCAAGCTTGTTTGAGAATGGTGGAATGTGATTGGTTTTCTGTCAAAACAGGTTTAATCGGATCCGCAAGGCATAGATTTACTGCACTCGTTGTAGTTTGTATTTTACTGAGCTGGATTATAAAGGAGAATAGAATAATTATGATATCACGCCATATTGTGCTTAACATATTACGTAACGTAATATGTATTCTCTCAGCATTCTCTTGTATCTGAAACAAAGGGCTTTCAACAGAGGAGAAAATTCTCTTTCTTTCCATGCCAAAAAGGCTCAGGGGTGTCCATAGTAACTGTTTGAGATAACAACAACAAAACAAAACAAACAAATGGTTTTTGGCAAAGCTAGTAGTGGGCAATTTTAGACGGTAAAAAAGAAGGAGACCAGCAGAGCATGCTAGAGCAGGGGAACAGCATTTGCCCCTAACTACCTCAACAAAGCCTTGATGCAAACAAGGCCTAGGCCAGTCAGTTAATTTTGCATGACCGATTTTTTAAGAACATCTCGTATATTTTTATGAACTGCTATCATTTAGAGTAACCAGCGATACTTCATTCTCACTAAATTAGCAGATTTAATTTGGTTTTTGGTGCTTTTGAGGCATTTTCTTCTCTTGTTATGACTGATTCTTATGCTCTTCTTTCTTCGTTTGGCAACAATGCAATGAAAAGTCGGCTTTGAAGAATCTAATGCCAGAAGGCAAACTGCAATCTTTTCTCTTTATTTTTTCAAGATTATTTTTTGTTATCACACAGTCAATCAATTATGTTGTTATGCCAAACACTAACATCGGCGTAGGGGAAGATAAAATTTGGGGGGGCTGCCCGACAAAAAATCCATTGTTTGAGAAAATTCTGCCCGACTTGAGGCGGATTTCTGCCCGATTATGGATGATTTTTGCAAATTTTTCTGACGTTGGGGGGGCTGCAGCCCCCCCTAGCCCCCTATCTCCTACGCCTATGAACACTAACATAGGTAATGAGTTATGTTGCAAAGATTCGAGCCCTATGCTTTCTGTGAATACATGCTGTGGCAGATTTTATGCACAAGTGTCAACTATTTGGCCTGTACAGAATGGATATGGGAATCACTTTGTGAAAACTGCAACACTGATCTATCTTTTTAGTGTTTACCATACCTGCTAGAGATATCTGGTGTGGGGCACCTAGTAGTAACTATTGCTAGTTTTAGTATATTTGGACCCAAAAATATCACTTTCAGCAATATTCTGACCCAAAAATATCGGACTTACCTCCCTGTATGTGCATGCGCTGAGTGCCCCCTGGGCTTTCAGTAAATGGATTAGTGAGATGCTCTCCCTATTTCCAAGCTCACCTGTAGGAAGTTCTTGGCAGGCTCTACAACCTCTTGCCTAATTGCATCTCTGTTTCTCCTGAATGTTGTCACAAATGTGTGATTGGTTGCTCTTTTCTCATTTCCCCTTGGTTCTTCCTCTCTTGTCTCCCCCTTGCAAATTGTTCTCCTCCTTCCCCCCTAAGAGATGATACAAAAACATTTACTTTATTTTGCTGAATTTCAATGTACTTCTGCAATATTGCTTAAGCTCTATCATTACAAAGAGGGGAAAGCATACAACCACTATTGGTGAGCCTGTAGAAAGGAAAGTGTTTTTGCCATAAAATGAACACATTGGGTTAGCATATTTGTCAGTAAAGCTAGTGGTATTCTTCAATTTTTGTTAATATATTCCAAATTCTTAGAAAGCTCTGTTACTCTCTCCAAGCTCTGTTTTAGAAAAGCTCTGTTGCTGAGAACTTTGTAAAATCATTGAAATATAATAAATCATATATGAACATTCAAGATTAAGTTTTGAGATCAATTTAAAACTTAGTGCAAACACTGTACCTGGATAAGGTTGTGTTTCCAAAAGCTGAAGTTTCTGCAATGCAATATCTCTGTATCTTAAGATGTCTGCTATAATGATATTGGGCTTCTGTGCTTCTTTCTCAATGTATCTGAAAATACTACAGATATCAATCATGAATCCAGTGAGCCATGTTTGCAACCCATTGGATTTCCACACTTTCAAGAAACCTCTAGCAGTGTTGACCTCCTTCTTATCATATTCTCCAGTTGGGGCAGCAGTAATCTTCATCCAATGTTCTATGCATCCATCTAAATTGTGAAGGACAGCTTCGCAGATTTGAATAAGGTGCTGTGCAAAGCGTATTTCATGGTGAGGAGGAAAAGTTTTCATCTTAGGCTTGATGTTCTTCAGCTCTTTAGTACGCAACCCAGATGTACGGTAATATGTTGCAACGCCAATCAAATTTGAATTCCAGATTTTGAGTTCTGGAATGGATTTCATTACATCTTCCATGGCCAAGTCAGATCTATGGCATGCACACCAAAAGTTCAAAGTTGAGTGCTGAACGTACCCTTCCATTCTTGCCCAGAGTCAAGTTAATCTTCCAGTGTTAGCTGACTCTCCATCAGTTGTAACACCAACAAGTTTATCTGATATTTCCTCTTTTGAAAGTCCTAGTTCATTCAAAGATTTTACCAGGGCTCCAAAAAGACCTTTGGCACCACGTTCCTCTGCTTCACTTACAGATAGGAATCTAGTTTCTATCTGCAGTGGATCTTCCACTGAGTTAAATCGGAGAAATATGAACTTCTTATCTTGTTGCTTCATGTCCACAGAACCATCCATTTGTACTGAAAAACAAATGCTTTCTTTCATTTCTTTAGCAAGATCACCTTTTTCGGATTTTCCTAATATATTTAGCATTTCTGCATAGTGCATTGGATCTCTGTAATGGAGCTCAGCAGAAGTTGGTTGGCAGAGTGAAAAGTTCCCTTCTTCTTCTTTGCCATACATTTTCAGCTGTTGCTCGGCATGTAAGCCAGCTAAAGATCTTGAAGGCCATGACCAAGCAGCAAGTGTCAAATTTTTGCTGTCATTGTAAACATCCACTGCCATGCGAGTTAATGTTTGCAAAACAGTTGGATCATTTGACTTCACAAGTTTGATCCATGGGTGCCTGTCATCTTTTGAATCCCAAAGAGCTGTAATTCTCTTTCTTTCCATGGCTGCTGCGTGAGAAGTGCCATGAAGATGATCAATGACATCTTGCAGCTTCTTTTTGCCATCGCAACGAACCCCTTGTGCCATATACACTCTGCTATTTCCAGAAAATTTTCTTGCTTCCTCTTCGAATTCTGCACACACGAGACATTTCACAAATGTCCTTTTGCGGGCATCCTTTGTTGCCACTGTTGACTTCTCGTTGAAAAGTGTCAGTACATTGTTACCGGCTTTCCTCACAATCGTGGTAATGTCCAAAGGATAGCCTTTGTAATAGTCTTTCGTGGCTTTGAGAGTGCCTTTTTCCTCTGGAATCATCTCTGGTTGACAGTGTTCAAGCTCAATGATAGGATCATCATCTTCATCTGTGGCTGTGCTTTCCTCCTGGCGGTTGTTCTCGATTTGAACTGGATTTTCTGGTGGTGATGGATTTGTAGGCCTAGGCCTATCACTTTTAGGCCGCTCATCTTGTGATGCGTTGTTTACAGTGAAAAACTCATTCATCTTACGACATTTTGCTGCATCATTCTTTATCTTCCGCTCTTTTTCAAGCCTCCTCTTCTCAGTGTAAGGCGTCCTTGCAAAAGTAACAGCGAGCAGTGCCAAAACATGTGACGATCGATCGTAATATAATGGTAATGTTTGTAATATTGTCATAGGAGCAGCCTCCTGTATAAATTCCATTGAGCAAAGAGAGGCTTGTTGAAAAATACATACAGTTTCTATTACTATGGGGCATTTCTATTACTTTTGAATTTCGCTCTTCGCGCGCTAAGTAAATAGAAAAAACAAAAAATGAGAAAAAAGGGACCATCCACTGGGGGGGGCAAAACGCTGTAAAAACGGTAACTGGGGGGGCAAGCTTGAGGACTGGGGGGCATTTGCCCCCCCAGTTTGTATGTTAAAAGAGGCCCTGCTACTCAAAATTCGGAAACAATCCTCGCTATAGTTGCTCCCACACTCCTTAATACCCAGTAAATGAGTAGGAACCAATCGCAGAAGCATTTTCTTGTTCAGCCGGGCCAGCGTTACATTTTCGTTTTGGTTGACAACAAATATTACATCTGTCAGTACCTTTCCTTATTGCTAGGGGCATGTGTTGTCTCATCCTGTCAACAAGTCTTTGAGATGTCCTACCTACATGCCAAGCATGGGAAACGCATTTTTGGTAATTCAACCTATTGCAGCTACTAAAATATTTCTTTCCTTTCATGGTTTTTTAAGATTAATTCATTTTTCTCTTGCAGGATTGAACGGTTTTCTCTCTAGTTACAGGTATATTTTGATGTTGTTCTTTTACAGGATATAACAGTCTTCTTTCTACAGATTACGGTGTTTTGTTTTTGTTGCGTATATGGGTTTAGTACGATGGGCCCGTTATCAAAGGCTATTTTCAAATTTTGTCCCCAAATCATTTTTTTACTTGTGGATAGGGAAATACGTTCCAACTGTTAGTTAAATGTGTTTAATATCAAGGACATTTGTCCTTGATATCAAATATACTTACAGTTTCTTGTTCATGGGCATCTTCATTTTCCTGAAAGAAATATCATTCCAAGTTCATAATACGCTGCAACACAATACAACTAGGAAATGAGAACAACTAATTTATTCCTGGTAAATAACGAAGTTACCTGGAAACAATAAAATGGCGTATAGTTTTAAACAGCATTTCCATCTAGCCTGATCTTCATGTTCTTAATAATCACAAAATATTAATAATCACAAAAGGTGAATATCAGGTCATTCCATAATCGGGTTCCTTTCTTTAAAAGGCGTTTTTGTGCCCCATGTTCTTGTGAAAATGACAAGTTTGGCAAAAGCAAATTAGCTAAACTTTCTAAATTTTCTGTTTATTGATATTAAACGAGTAAACACATTTTTGCAATTTTCACTTTGATTAGGATTCAAGGGAAAATAAAACTGCTGCATGTTTTCCAGCAGAAGCCAACCCTGTGTGTGTTGAAACTGTTTTGTGCAGCATATGTCCCATTGGTGTGCAGCACATGTCACATTGGTGTGCAGCATATGTCACATTTTATGCAGCATATGTCACATTTGAGAGTGCAGCAATTGTTACAGATGTGCAGCTAAAGTCACCAATTGTGCAGCATATGTTACTGTTAATCTGATCCCCATTCTCCCAGCTGATGGGTTTTTTCGGAGCGTTGTAGTGGCCTATACAGGGTTCAATGTTACAACAATTTCTTATCTTCAGCTTTCCTTGTATTGATTTGTCTTTTGCCTCATCTGAGTCTTCAATTATTGCTAAAAATTACCATTTTCCTCAAACCTGTATGCAGAGAATGTAATGCAAAGTTTCGCTTCACTTCTGATCACAGTTGCATCAACATTTTCTTATAGATTTTCTGTTTTCTTTATATTGTCAGACCAAGCCTGAGCGTTATCTTTGCACTGCTTTGGTTAATTTATTTCCTCATTTAAATTGAATACCGCCATCTTTGTGCACTTATGATTTTTAATGATTTTCTTAGGTATTTATTAGTGATTAATTTTCCACATGAGAACTGTGACAAGAATATATAATTTTGACATTAATAACAAAACGCTCCTCAATTTCTGGCCAAAACATTCCTCCAAACCGGGTTTGTAGGTTGGTGGGGGTTTTGCATCTCTGCAAGACCACTTCATCTTATCTATCATTTCTGTATTGTCTTCTACTCCTGTTTTCCTCTTACCCATTCACTTCGCTTTTTATCTTTCCTTCTTATGCCAGGCATCGCTCTGTGCATATTACTCTGTGCTACTGCTAGTCTTTCTCGTTGTTTTTTAGTAAGCGACCAAGTTTCTGAACCACATTATGACTTGTTTTTATATTAACTGGTGTCTTCACGAGTACTTTAACTCTACAAGCAGTAACAAATATAAAAAGGAACTCATGCCCAGCAATGGAGGATGGCTACTTTCTACAATATTCATACTTAAGTTTTGCTCTCCAAAAGCATCTTCTTTATGCTGAAAACAAGTTCTCTGTTATTAGAATATGTCCAAAAAGCTATTACGAGATCAATATAAATTAATGTTCCTTGCAAGGAAAGAATGTTCCTTCATGTGTACATAGCAACCAAATTGGATTAAATTCTCAAACATGCAACAAACATCAGTTATCGCCAAAACGAGTCCATGGCAAATGGGTTGACTTTATTTTATCGAAAGAATATGTTTTCCAAATATCTCGTGATGAAACAGGGAAAAAGTAACAATTGCGTCTAAATGTCACTTTTAAAAGTGACCTGAAGCAAAAATTGGTATTGTTGCAAATGAACAACACTGTCGAATGATAAGGAATTCTGTTCAGATTCAGTTTATATCTTGCTTCTTTTTATCCAAGTTATCCGCTGATCTTAAGTCTTAATTCGTGAGTGGCCTCGTGTAAACGCTCTCAGCCGACCAAAAATGTGCACGGTACCACATCGAGGATGGAATGCTTTGAATAGGAGGCCAATGAAATATGGTCGCAAGACAAACTGGCGCCAAATTCCAGTCAGTTTATCAGTTCATTTCTAATGCGTATGCCCATAAAAGATGGCCAAATTGGTTTTCTAGGCTGATTTGGTTTTCTAGGGTTTCTTTTATGAAGGAACCTCAGAGAACAAATAGAGAATTCCAAGCGACCTTTTGAAGTTGAAATATTTCTTTTACTGCTGAAATACAAATACCTGCCAAATTACAGAAGAGTTCAAATGACTTTCCTTTTGTTGTAACTCCTTTCCAAACTACATAAACAATTCAAATTTTTTGTCATTTGGGAGCAAACCATTCGTTTGGTAACTGGATGTAGTAAAACATCCAGGTGGAATCATTATTATTATCATTATGTAATAAATTAACACATAGCCGTATAGAAAAATTTCGCTGAATGTACCTCTTGACTTCATCTGATGTAATAAAAACAGCGGAAATAGTAGTAAATAGTGATATAATAGTGAAATAGCGATATTCTGTTCTCTCTTGAGGGCGATGACCCTCTGGTGTTAAGGGTCCTATCACACATTGGTACTTAATGGTCCTAGGGTCCTAGGGTCTGGTTTTTACTGTATGCCATTCCTTCCCGTCGATATGAGAGATTTCCTACAGAAAGCTCCTTTCGAAAACCTGCAAAAACGAAGGAAAACGACAAGGAAAACCCTTCGTTTTCCTTCCTTTCAATGATGACACTCAAAATTATTCGTGCATTTAGTCCTCTTGGGAGAATGGAATCTCCATGAATAAGTTATTCATACCAGGGGAAAGACTTGTACATTCCCACAAGATGATAGCACATGCTAAAGCACGCTCAAGTCATTGCTGAAAGGTGAACACATCAGGGAAACTTGCTCGGGATTTTATCTTGCTCGAGATCTTAAGGTTTGTTGAAAGGACTTTTTTTGGAAAATCTCTTGTAAGATCTGAACGGAGTGACCAATTTTACCCAGGAAAACTTCTAAAAATAAGTAAGCATGTTGGCTATTCAATCAGATATTGCAAAATTTCATTGCTAATGTATTCAGGGTTTCTTAAAATTGTCATTTTCAAAAACACTGAAAACGATCATCAAACGTTGAGCAAATTTTCTAAAGACTCAACATGAATGGACAAAGAGAAAACGTTTTCAGTGTGATTTGGGATTTGTAAATTGATTATTGTAAACTTCTGCACGAGCGTTACTTCAACGATTGGCCTGTTGCGAAATTCTGTAGTAGTTACAATAAAGTGCCACCCCAAAAGTCGTCACAAAATCAAAAAATTTAACAAGACTTCATGCTTGCTGGCCCCATAACGCTTCCTCACTTGTCTTTTTAACCCCCTTGACAGAGGAACACTACCTGCACCAAAGCATAAATTCAATGACATTACAAAAGAAAAGAAATTTCTTTATATCCTTGAAAATATTACTACATTTCTCCCAAGATAGTACGAACTCTCTTACAGCAGCTTACAATTACTTGATTTCTAAATCCCAAATCACCATAAAAATGGTTTCACTTTGTCCATTCATGTCGATTCTTTAGAAAGCTTGATCAACGTTTTTTGATCATTTTCGGTGTTTTCGAAAACGAAAATCTTAAGAAACTCGCTTATAGCTCTAAAAACTGAAAATAGAAAAATTTGCAAAAAATCCTAGAATCTAATTCAGGCTTTCTGCAAAGATAAAGTCATAAATCTTCAAAATCGGTCCTGTTTACGATTTATCGTGGCCTGCCAAAAGTGCATAGTTTATTTTGGTGCACCCGGTATTATTTGACTGTCTTGTTCATAAAAAGCATTAAATTCTAAGCAATGTCCCTGACAATGATTCTTCTCGAACGCTAAGATCATCTCCCTCCATCATTTGATGGTGCAGCTGGTTCAACAACAGTAATGACTGAGCCATCAATCCTTTCATAATTTGCAGCATCTATCTCCCGCTGTCTCTGCCTTTTCTGTCCCTGCTTTCTGCGCTCTCTAGTTGCCTCCCGTTCCTGAATGATCTTGTCAACTGCTGTTTTTATCGACTTGTGCTCATCTGGGTCCATTTTGAGGACATTTTCTTCAACAAAAAGATTTACACGAGACAGAATATCCGTAAAGCGTTTCATCGCACGTTGGCCACTGCTGATTGCATAGCAAACTTGACTCTCAAGAGCACTTCCTAAAAGACACAAATTCAAGCAAATTGAGTCCACGCGAATGCTTTGTTTCACAACGGTCAGTTAATTTGATTCTGGTCAAAATACACACTTTCTCAAGCTAATAATGTCAACACAGTCATTTCCATTGAGCATTGCCTATAGTCAATATGTACGTAGAATTTGTAAGTTTATCATGCGACAATTTCTACCCACTTAGCAAGTGGACATTAAATTCACAGACGAAGTAATTTGCAATAATTTTCTCGTTGCCAGATGTTATCCTTCCAATATGGCCGTACCATTTCCGTGGCATCGCTAATGGTGGGAAGCTGCTACATTCCAACTGCTCTCCTAGTGCTTGTTTCGGCATGTGTTTCCTACTTGATCCAATTGGCCACGCTGACAAAGGAACATCTCTTTGAATCAATGGAACAAAATGATTTGGTCTGAAGGCTAATGAACGATCTGGCCAGCCGTTTGTACTTGTCCATAAAAGTGTAATGCCATCTGGTGACCTTGCTGTCTGTCTCGGTTTGAAAGAATTTTGAAATGCATCTAAGTATTGGTTACTTTCCTCTGGAAACAAAGTTGACACTGTCAAGCCAACAACAGAGGCAACAGCCATCAATGGTAGCATTGTTGAAGAGGTATAGTTGTTTGCTGTAAGCATTATCTCATTTTTCATTGCAGCCTCGATACCTTGTTCTTTGTAAATCATGGAAGATTCATTCCAGAAGGACGCTACGTCATGGATTGAATCCACTGAAAGAAATGAGCTAGGCTCCGAAATAGATGGGATTTGCAGTTCCACATAAGTTGGATGACGCGTGTAAAATGGTACGTTTTGGGCCAACTCGACGCATGTTCGCAACCTCAGTTCATCTGCCAGCACTTCGGAACCAACCAGACATAGACTTATGGAGTTAAACAAGCAATTTCCATCAGCCGAGCTACGCAAGGCTTTCAAGTGATCTTTTCGGTGCGCTGGAATCAATGAAGTTGCAGATTTATCTTCATTTAGAAGTCGAAGGTCAGGGGCAGGGAAATCATCCAATTTGTTAATAAAGTCTCCTGGATCGTACAATTGTTGTAATGTTCTTGTCTGGTGATCAAATTCCTCAAAACTGAAGTTGGCAAACTTTAATAAGTTCAGCTCATCCTTAAAATTCATCTTTATGCTAAGTCAGTCGAAGCCTAGGAATGAAGTATCATGGTTATCGATGGATTTTGTCGAGGGCCACATCACTGCGTTTTGTAGACCATCTCAAAAGTTAGCAAATCATAGAGCAAATCACACAATCACAGAGACTTACGGAAAAATTGCAAAAATCGCAAAAAGTCGCAATCAGACACACTACAGAAAGAGAAAAGTTAACCCTTTAACGGTTTGTGGAATAAAAAGTACCTGGCAGATAATCAAACCTTGAACCTGTCAGCTTAGATGCGAAAATGTTTTTCCGTAAAATCAATTAGACTTTAGACCTCGAAATTAGAAAAATGCTGAAAAGAGGTTTGTATGGGAAGGAGATTTAAGTGCCATTGACATGGAAATTCTAATTTCTGAAAGTGAGGAATTGTATTGAATTTCTATTTCAATGGCACGGAAAAAATGGACCAGAATCGAAAGTGGAATTCTCGTTCGCGTAAAGACCTCTAAACAGCATGTTCCTTATTTCTGGGTCTAAAAGATGAGTGATTTTACCAAACAAAATATCTAATTTAAAGATTAATGGACAGATTAAGTCTTACGCTTGATTATCGGCCTCGGCCATGTACTTTTTATTCCACAGCCCGTCAAACGATAATTTTCTTCGACTCGCGAGTGTATTGAAGCATAACTGTCTGTAAGAAACTCAACTTTTCAACTGCTACAAAACTTAAAAAAAGTCCAGTACTGTGCCAAAAGTATTTAAACAACCATTTTAATAGCCAAAAGCGTCAGATGTTAAAGTGCCACTAAACGTTCGAGGAACTTTTCGTTATCTGATAGAATGATGCCTGTAGAATCTGATATTCATACGTCCCAAAAATGTTTATGTCTCAAAATCTTTTGTCCGAAATTCTTCATGGACCCAAAATATTTAGTGTCTAAAATTTTTTGCAGCATGGAAAAAGCACAGAAAAATGTTTCCACCGTTTGAAAACATAATGTCTTGTTCACATATGCTTCAAATCGAAAATTAATTTTGGAACAACATGATATATGTTCTCTCAAACGAAATCCATCTTAGCAATCATTCTCATCCAGCCTAAACAATGATCATTTGTGGAAGTTTCTGGCCACAGCCCTAAAGTGAAGCACAATTTATCAGGAAATTTTACTATGAAATATAAGCAAGGACAGAAATATAAGCAAGAAAGTTTGTAACTTTCTGAATAGAATGCAAGATTTTGATGAAATTGGTACTACTTCTACATTTTCTTATACAGTAGAAACCGGCATAAAAGAACCTGTTTTTATAAGAACCTTACGACTGAAATTTAACATTTTAAACCCCCCTCAATAACCTGTTATCACCCAATCCCAGAATTTCGGCCAGATATTGATACCCAATCCCAGAATTTTGAAGATGTAACAAAAAGCACTTCAACGTTGAATAGCATTCAATTTCAAGGCGAAAGAACAGATTTCCCCTCAGTTATGGTCACAAGCAGAACAAATCTGTTCTGAATCAAAATGGGGACATTCAACACCCATTACCAGAATTTTTAGAATAACAGTTAACCCCAATTCCAGAAAATTCCAAGCGTAAGTAAACCCCAATCATAGAAAATTTCCAGCAAAAGTATATCCCATTCCCAGAATTTGAAGGCCAAAAACTACCCAAGACTGGCGCACATCCCCGTCTGACCCGATAGTGAAGTACGGGAGTTAATCCCGGGGGGGGGGGGGTTAACTAATTTACAATTTAATTTATGTCTAATTTACAGCCAGAAATTCTCGTAGTATCAGTGCTCTGAAGAAAAGAGTAGCTGAATCGGGGCTTCCCACCTTTGAATGGAAATTTTTCGACAAGTGCTGGCTCGAGCTTGATTTGGCCACTTTTCCAGGGGGGGGGGTGTCACACCCTCTACACTCCCTATCGCGACGGACCTGCAGGCTGCCCAGAAAAAAACATAGGTTCTTTATGCGGGTTTCTACTGTAAATCAGAGAGGAAGATTGTCACTTGGTCCTGACAGAAAACTCCGTCAGAAATCGGTGAAAATCCTTCTGCTCTGAAACAAATATCGTTCTATTTCCTAGAGTTTGAAGTGATCTCTTGTTTCTTTTGATTATGACTGGTACCTTGGAAGATGATGCATATTCCATGCGCAAGACAACAAATATACATCAAATGTAATACGATAAACACGTACTTTTTCTTGTAAGAAACTGCCCATAAGAAACTCAACTCTCAGATCACCAAAAAAATAAGAAACTCCAGTACTGGGAAAATATCAGTTAAGAAACTATTTATTTTGATACAGGAAATCCTTGATACATTTTTACTTTATTTTCACTTGTTTCCTGTACCATCTTACTCGTAAGCTACTTGAGTACACGTATCGTTTTTTATAAGAAACTGCCCATAAGAAATTCAACTCTCAGATCGCCAAAAAATTAAGAAACTCCAATACTGGGAAAACTTAAGTTGAGAAACTATTTATTTTGATAAAGGAAATCCTTCACATATTTTTACTTTGCTTTCACTCGTTTCCTCTATCATATTGGGCTATTCCTGCTCGTAAGGTACTTGAGTAATGTCTAAACATTGGACAGACTAAAAATCCTTGGTTTGGAAATGTTCACGAGGGCACTGGTAAGTGAACATGAAGATTGTTCTGGAGCCTCTAAGAACCCGTAAGAAACTCTGAGTACTGAAAATCTGATAATTTTAAGAAATTTTCAGTACTGACCCAAATCCTTAGTTCCTTATAAAAAATAAACGTGTACATATTCATACGCGTAGGAGACAGTCCCCCCCCCCCCCCCCCCCCCCCCCCAACGTCGCAAAATTTCGCAAAAATCAGCCATAATCGGGCAGAAATCCGCCTCAAGTCGGGCAAAATTTTCTTTAACAATTAATTTTTTATCGGGCAACCCCCCTCCCACTAATTTATCTCCTCCTCCCCCCATGTACATAATACAAATTGTTGGACTTACCAAATCAATTCTTAGAGTTCCTTTCCTTGCTTCAAAGATGCTCACTTTGCTAATGAATGTCTGATTGGAAGAACGTGAATGCAGACTGTGACCTAAGATGTCGTGTTCGCCTGTCCATTTGCCAGAACTTGTACAGCAGTTTTATTTTCTTACTAATGGCAAACAAAGGCATAGATGTGACGCTACAAACTTTGCAGGATTTATGAGTTCATCTATTTGAATGTGCTTTTCTTTCAGCTTTGTTTCAATAATTGAAGTTTGAATTTTAGATCACGACAAGGCATCGCTTCACATTGTTTCAGCATTTAATTACGTATGATACAGGGCAAGGGCTCTTATAATAATTTTGAAAGAAATTGTGCTTTGGCAAAATCATTAATCAGATGTATTTTTCTCTATTGCTTTAAGCACAATTGCCCACCCAATTAGAAGCTGCTTCCTGCAGACCTGCCTATGAACCTCGCCTTCGTTATCTTTCGGCATTTACTTAGTACACGTCATGTTGAAATTCCTATTCAGAGGTCTTTGTGAACTATTGTAACTGTTGTAATTGTTGTAACTGTTGGTTCGCTCAAAGCTGAAACACACACAATTGGCGAAAACAACAGGGTAATTTCCCCAACACGCCCTGAATGTGCTAGTTCCCCACTGGCTTGACTTGCTACAAATCTCAGTATAAATCTCAGAGAGTCAGTATACTTCTCAGAGAGTGTAGTGCACGCTCCTCCGCAGCGTCCTTCTAATTTGACTCTGTCTGTCCATGTGTCATAAATTTGTTTATTTTGCTTAACCCCCTGTTATTCTTAAACCAACTTCAAAACGCTTGTTTTCACGATTGATATTATAGTAGTTTCTATACGTAGTAATTTTGCGAAATAGTTCGCTGCGAAGGAGCGTGGAGTGTAGTGTGTAAATGAAAGTTACTACAGAGCAACGACAAAACTGTTGTAAGGAATAAAAGAAATAAAAATTCAACTATAAATTGTGTTAGCTCTCTTTTGTCCTATGGATATTGACGCAAAAGGGGGAATGGGGAATGGAGTGGTAACTAGGTCATGTGCCATAATTATCAATATCATAAGAGCGAACGAAAGGGATTTTTATCGAAAGTACTTTGCGGGGGGGGGGGGTACTCATATATTTTTCCGTACGGGGACGTGCCGCCGAACAGGGTATCATTTTTTCCAGGATTGCTACTCCGGGACAGGGTATCTCTTCTGTATGGTCGGCTCCATGACAGGGTCCATATTTTGTATAATTGACTGTTTCAGATTTCAAACCTTTTTCAGATTTTCCAGCGGCACGTCCCTGTATTTTCGCAGACCAAGTACCCCCCCCCCAGGGTACTTTGCCAAAGTAGTACGGGATCTTTGGGGAGTTTAATGCCTCTCGGTATTGGATAAGGGGTATTTTTGCAACTTCTGAAAAAATCCCTCATAGTTGGATTTCTGTGAGCTTATATAACTAGATGAGCCTGAATCAAATTTTGTTCAAATTGCATTTATTCGTTCGCAAGCACTTCCAAAGCTTTGATGTTATGAGTAGTTCACTTCGAGGTTCGCTTTACCCCGTCTTCCCCTGCATGTTAGATTTACGAAATTATCAAATAAAAAATTTTAATATTTAGAAGTTTAGAAGTTCCAAACAACGATATAACCATGACTTTCTACGTGATTCTTGATACATGTTTTTTATTCAAAAGTAAGGTCATGTAATTTTGTCACGCGATTCCACCTTTTCTACTCGGTTGTGGGACGTATCACCCCATCACTTCTTTTTCTATGTATCACTTTCCCTATAGCATTTTAGGAAATAGAGTCTGTTTGGTTCGAATTGTTTTGGCAGCTTTGCTGTTTCGTTTCATTTCATGACTTCGTGATTTCCCAAACGTCAATTGCAATAAGGATCTCACAATCCTTCCATTATTCTCAGGAATGTCGTTGGATATGATCAAGTTGATGCAATTTATCGTCCTTTATTCAAACAAATCTAATTCCAAGGGAGGAGCGAACGTTTAGACCAAAAAATCCAATGGGTAACATCTGGCAAGAGCAGCGGGCAGTCCTTCACTGCAGCTATTTTACTGCGCAAGATTTGAAGGAATTTTGGGGAGAATTATCACGGAGACATCTCAGGTTGATGCATTTAATCATAGAAGTAGCAAATAGGGATCCCTATAGCAAGTGGCAAAGACAGGCTAAGACAAATGGGCATCGGCGTTGGGGGAGATAAAATTTGGGGGGCTGCCCGATAAAAAGTCCATTGTTTGAGAAAATTTTGCCCGACTTCAGGCGGATTTCTGCCCGATTATGGCTGATTTTTGCAATTTTTTCTGACGTTGGTCACATATTTTGGGTACGGGGACGTGCCATCGGCAAGGGTATCGATTTTCGCGATTTTGGTATAAGGAACGGTATCGATTTTCACGATTTTGGTATAAGGAAAAGTATCAATTTTCGCGATTTTGGTTTAAGGAACAATTTTGGTAATACTTTTTCTACTTTTTCGGAAAATGGGTATAAGGTCGGGCATATACTTTTTCGCAAAATTGGTATAAGGAACGGGTATGTTTTTGAAGCTTCGATGGCACGTCCCCGAGCAAAACCTGATGAAGGACCCCCCCCCTCCCCCGGGTTAGACTACCCTCACATGAGAAAACTTCAGTTCGGTTACTTGCTCTGCACGAACGCTTTCCACAAAAAATTTTCCTGAATACAAACAATGCGTGCGTTTCAGAATAATTATGATTGCATTGCTGAAGATTTATCTTGATTGTTTTGATTGCCAAAGAAAGGCAAAGAATGTCAATCACACTTGTTTTGAAAATTCATTTTACCCCGAAGTGAAAAAAGGTTTCTGCTCATAGCTTGGCAGTTTCTAGTTGATAAAAAGACTGCTTATCATGGAAAATTTTGCAGGTAACCCCAACGGAGTATCATTGAGCCCTCGACTGAGCCCTTAAGAAATCCGAAGAAATCTGTACAGTACAAAAACTGGTTCTGAGAGAAAGGTTTGGGATTGTTGCACTGATATCTCTAACAGTAGAATCCCATAAAACTTGACTAAAACTTGGGGTATATTTTCTGAAGAACAAATACCCCATTTCTTTCAGATTCTAGGTCCTAGGATTCTGCTTCAAATATAGCCCTTTCAGCGAAATCATGGATGGGCATGGTGTCATGCTTTCATCTCAGACATACTACCACAAATTGTATGGCACCCAAACAGGCCCTTGTGTTACTTCCAGTACACAGCAAGTCATTAATTGTAAGCATTGCTCAATCACTAATTAGCACAGGTAACCAAATCTGAATTTCATTCAATTGATAAACAATTGCCTTGCTTTAGACGTAGTACTTTGAAACTATTTTGAGTGCAAGTCGCATGAGAAAATTGATAACGACCGTTTTCAAATTTTTTCTTAACAATCGGCCTATACAAATTGACGTTCCCCGCTAATCCCCTTACAAATAAGACAATAAATAATCCACAGCAGATAGCTATTTTGTCTTCAAGTGGGTTGTTTGTAAACCAAGAAATCACGAAATCACCAAAACTCAATTCTCCTACACCACAGATGTCCGACATTCGAAATCAAGGGGGGTATCACTCTGTAAAAATCTCGTGCACCCTTGGCAAAAATCCTTTTGTTTTCAAGAAAAATCCCTGAAAAATCGCTAAAAATCCTATTGTTTTAAAAAATCTCGTACGCCCTCGTTCGAAATAAAATAGCAAATAAAACAGAATTATAAACACACCCTGTCCGAAAATGCACCCTTTCCGACCCTGTCATGGAGCCCCGGGGGGGGGGGGCACTCCCATACTTGACCTGACGGGATGTGCCGCTCAACAGGGTGTCCTTTTGCGGTAAAAATTATGCGACAGGGTGTCATTTTCTAGCAAAGATTATGCGACAGGGTATTATAATAGGTAAAAAAGTTATGCGACAGGGTATCACAAGCAAAAATTGTGTTCTACACTGTATTTGAGACGCAAAAATTTTTATGCGACAGGGTATCACAAGCAAAAATTGTGTTCTACACTGTATTTGAGAGGCAACATTTTTATGCGACAGGGTATCACAAGCCAAAATTGCGTTCTACACTGTATTTGAGAGGCAAAATTTTTATGCGACAGGGTATACTTTGGCCTATTTTTTATGCGACAGGGTGCAGGGTGTGGAGAGGTTTTCCGCACACCCCCGTCACTTCCCTAGTCAAGTACCCCCCCCCCGGGCATGGAGCCGACTATACAAAAGTGATACCATGTCCTAGAGTAAGAATCCTGAAAATGATACCCTGTTCAGCGGCACGTCCCTGTACGAAAAATATATGAGTACCTCCCCCCCCCCCCCCGGAATGAGCATTTAACTTTAAACAATATTTTATTCTTAATACTTCTCATCTCAGACATACTGTAGTACTAAAGTACTAGAGTTTCTTAAAATTTTGGCCACCAAACAGTACTAGTTTCTTACAAACCAGTTTCTCATAAAACCCTGTATTTTACACTGAAGGCACTTCGAGCAAAGCAATGTCAAAAGGTTGAAAGGCTTTTATTTGGAAACTTTCGCCGATGGCACAGATAGCAAAGACAACATTTTTATCATGTTGTTGAGGAAGTTAAATCGAATCACACAAATTTCAAAAACAGCTTTGATAAGATGAGGAACCAGCCAGAGATTGCTGAGTTAGTGACATGCCCCCGGGGGGGGGGGGGTACTTAGTATATTTGTCCGACGGGGATGTGCCGTTTTTAAGGGTATCGTTTTAAGGGGAAGCTATTTCTAAGAGCAAAAATGCAGTGCTTCATCTTGACGGAACAAAGCTCAATTTTGAAGAGATTGGTTCTTTCCAAGTTGTAACTGATTCTGGTGCCTATACCTTTGGTATAGAAGATATGATATCTGGTGAAGCAAAGACCTATGTGGATACATTTAGGGACATTTTGGTAGAAACAGCAGAGCTTCTCGTACCTACAGACCAGCAAGAAGCCAAAGTTAATACCCTTCTTTGTTCAATAAAGAATGTCATGACTGACCGATGTGCAGTAAATCTGACTTTTGTTGAACAGCTAAAGCAGTGGAGAGACTCTGCAATTCCCAAAATTATTGAAAACTATGAAGAGTTACCTGATGATGAAAAGGAAAAGCTTACCCGGATAAATCATCTTTTCTGCAGTATCCATGTGGTACACAATTTAGGAATATATGCAGAGGAATCAGTGAAGGAATGGGAGAAGATTGTGTCTTTGGTGAATGTGCATGGGGGATTTCAGACATCCAATTCAAGGACGTATGATCTGTTGTATGAGATCTCCAAGCTGTGTTCGTATACTCATGGTGACCAGAGAAATGGAAGGGCAAAATAGTGGAGAGCATTCTTGGAAAAGCTAGGAATCGATAACAAGATAGTTTCATTCCTGCACCACAGATTTAACATCTATTTTGTCCTTGGAGGAGCAGATTTTTACCATCGAAAGCATTTGAAGGAGCTACTAATTACGCTGGGAAGTGAAAACTTTCTACTAACATCAATATTAGCAGATATAGATAATAAAGTCTATCTTGCAGCATTCCGTGCCCTTGGCATTTTCAATAAGCTTGTGACAGGCCCTATTTATCGGAAGATTGAGGAGAAAGGACACATTTTTGAGCTAAACAAAATGTGGATAGAGCTTAAAGTTTTGCTAGAGCACTGCTCAAAAGATGCTTCAGAATTAATGGATGGAGAACTCCTTTTAAGTGATGTCACTGTGACCAAAGATGAGGTCTACGAAGAGCTGTTCAAGACAACAGATGATGTAGAGCTTGACAGCCTCACTCAAGAATGCCTTGAAATGATTTGTTGCAGTTGTGCTGTTGTTGTGATAAGGCAGCTTGCAGATCAACTTCCTGGTGGAAAATACCACCAACCTTCAGTTGAGGTTCAGCAGGAAACCCAATTATGCCAACGTACAAATATTTTATCAGAAAGGGACTTTGCTCAGATGGATAGAAAAGTCAAGCAGAAGCAGAATATTTCTACCATTGCTGCATGTGGTACAATCATGTTCCTAAACAACAAAACAGCAGATTGGCTGAATTTGAAATCAGAAGACGAATTAGCAAAAGCTATAACCGTTGCGAGGAAAGCAGCACCTCTCAAGATAAAGTATTATCGAGAGAAGAAAAGACAAATTGTTCCATCTAGAGTTGACTCGTTGGAAAAAAAGAAGATCCAGAATGAGCTGAAAGAGCAAGAGAAATTTGATTCAAGAAAGAAATTGGTACAAGAACTTGAAAAGTATGGAGGAATTTGGACAACCAAAGAGAAAGTGTCTGAAGAGCTGGAGAAAATGAATGATGTGGACAAGATGAAAGCCCTGCAGCTTCAAATCAAAGCAAGGAAAATTGTCCTCAATCAATCTCTTTCGGATAACAAGGTTCTCCAGCAAGGAAGTTCAATTAACGGAAAATATGCCCCTTATTCAGCAAAGCAATTAAAAGATAATTTACTTCAAGCAATTATGTTTTCAGAGATGCCTTCTGAGGAAAGGGCTTCCAAGATTATTGAAAAGGTCAGTCTGAAGGGTGAAGAAGAGAGAAGGACAGAACTGGAGGGGCTAAAAGCAATCTTGAGAGAAAAGGCAGAAAAAGCTTCCAAAGCCAGCAAGAAGAGTGCAGAGAGAAATCAGCAGAGTAGCAGAAAGAAAGGGAAGAAGCCAAAGCTTTTTGGCAAAAGAATTAAATATAAGTGGGATGATGGCTGGTACGAAGGAAAAGTTGTCAAGGTTTATGGTGATGATGAGTATGCAACAGATTGTGAGTTTAGAGTTGAATATGATGATTTTCCTGATGAGTATGAGGTAAATTTAATGGAGGACTGGAAGAACAATTGGGTTGTTTTTTGCAAAGCTAAGGAAAAGTCTGTTGTTGATGAAGGAAAACATGGCGGTGAGAGCAGGCCAGTACTTGTTGGAAAGCATATTGTGCATGAATATTCGGATCGCTGCTTACAAGGTAAGGTGCTTTGTGTGGTTGGGGATGATGCTTTTGACACTGACTGTGAGTTTGAAGTGCAGTATGAGGGTAAGGATGAGAAGATATCTGTGCGGCTGATGGAAGACTGGAAGAAAAATAAAGTGAAGATAGTTGATATGGAGGGCGAAGATGAACAGAGACAAGGAAAGAACAGAAAATTTAACCAAAAGAAAAAGAAGGGAACTGACAAAAAAAGAAAGAAAGTATTGGAAAAAGAATGTGACTGAAAACTGGAGATGAAGTTCATTTGTGTTGCATCTACAACAGTCAGGTTTTGATATGAAATGTTCAATGGTTATGGACTGAAAAAAAAGAATTGCAAGGGCGGTAAACCATCACTGTTCTGAGAATAGTTTCAGTTACCATGGAAACAAGATCCCACATAATATAAATTATTTATTGATTATCAAATCAAGAAGTGGTAAAGTAATTTCCTTTAAAAAATCAACTGACAGATTTTAGGAACTATATTTCACTTAATAAATCAATTATAGAGTGCATACAATTAGCGTTACCATAGCAATGATATGTGCTATTGTATTATTACAATCAGTGTTACCATGGCAACATGACCACGCCCTTTTGTATACTATTTTGGATTGGGTACCACACCTAAATAGCTTTGTAATGAATTATGTTATTATACATTGAGATTTAAAGTAGCAATGACTATTGTTCCCCACGATCAATTATGTATGGATTGATGACAATTGATGTTACCATGACAACAAGACCACGTCCTTTAGTACGTTATTTTGGATTAGAAACCACACCTAAATAGTTTTGTCATGAATTATGTTTATGATGCATTGAGATTTGATGTCAATAATGACTATATTTCACTAAATGTAATCAATTATAAAGTGATTACAATCAATGTTACCATGGCAACAAGACCACGCCCTTTTGCTATTATTTACCTTTTGGAATTGAGCACCACATTTAATAAACTTAACTTCAAAATTTCAAGACATTATCTTGAATACTTCCAAAGTTATGAAATTTTGTATAATGTATCAAAATGGGATACAAATCGGTGCCATCCTAATCATTATTGTCTATGTTAATTGCCAATAGAAGTTGTCAAAAATTGGGTTAAAATCCGGATCTTTAAAATTCAATAACTTCTGAACCCAAGGTTCAATTTTGCTGGTTCAGCCACTAAAAGACTCCATTTGAAATGCTCTTCAATGCTGCATTGTTTGTGATCTTAAATTTAGGAGTGAAAAAAATGGCCTGGAAAGGCTAACTTAACCTTGAATTTTATTTACTATGTACTTAACATTAATTTTAGCATTAAATTGACTTAAACTATACAGTTATGCCAGGAAACGTATTTGGGAGTAATCAATGACCATATTCTTCAAGAATATAGGCCAAGCAGCATGCTGAACGCAGTATTGTTTGTTTAAAACGACTTCATCACTGTTGAGAAGCAAATATCTGATAGATGCATGCCATGGCCTGAAGCAATTGTGTTGCATATTTCCATTCCTAGCAACCCTAGATATGTCCAATATTCCTGGTTGTCACAAAATTCAATGTATGACTATCTGTCTCACTTATGAACATCAGAAAAAAGGGCTAGGTATACTTTTTCAATAAATTTTGTTGATTTTAACGCAATGGAAAATAATGAATCCTCTGGTTTTGAGGCAGCCAATAATTTTGGATTTCTTTCTCCATAAATCAGCAACTAGTGATCGGATTTACTCCAACTCGGTGTCAATCTTTAATTTGAAGTCTCTTCTATCAAGAATCTTAAAAACAGAACAATTGGATTTATGGCGGCTCCGCAGAAGCCACTCAAACAGCGCACATGTTTGTTGGGACACCCTGTACATGTTTGCTCTATCCTTCAATTATTTTAAAGAAAATTATAGTTATGTCTCTAAAATTATACGATGACATCATCCTTTCCGTTATTTTGTCTAATTATTTGTCAATGGTTTGTTTACCCCAGCATTGACATGAAATGCAGGATACCTTTGCAACCATATGGAAGACATTCAATCAATCAATGGAGGTCCCTCCCAGTATTTTATGTACTTCCTAAAATATTATTATATATGTATGGATTGCAACAGATATTTCCAATTAAGTTGCAAGTATTCTTACCATGTTCACAATAAACAGTGAATAATTCTGGCAGCAGTGCGTGTTTTCCTAGCTTCTCCTTTCTGAACCGGAATGAACAGGAAAGTAAAAGGGGTTGAGTTAAGAGATAGAGTTTCATATTTCAAATGGACTGTTTATGTCTTTGTATGTCAATGCACAGAACTGCACCTTTGTTTGCACTCAACTTATTCAATCAAACAATCATCTGACCTGATCTGACCAACGATCAAGATACAGCTACTATCACGAAGCATCTTTTGACATCATTTTTTGCTTGCTGGCCATGTTGTGTTTGCCTGTGCATGTATGATGCTGTCATGTCATGTCATGTCAACCTTTGACTGATAGATTTACTTTTACTTTTGAATATCTGCCACATATTTTTCATTCCACAGCCCCACAAACATTGTTACTGTTTTGATTCACCTGGTACTTTGGTACTTAGGGTCACAAGATATAAATCGTTCTTTTTGACAAAGATGAATACCCTCAAATAAATGCATCATATCTACGCAGTAGGCATAGAACCCTTTCACCATTGATTTTACATCGAATCGTGTCTTGGCTGATATTAGGCGCCTTTCCTTTTCTGTAGCAGACAAGTTGCTGTCTTGTTTGACCTCAATGCACCAGTCGTCAAACCACTGCAAAGCAGATTAATTTTCTACAAATCGTGAATCGTCGATGTTTCTGAAAGGAGATGAAAAGATATTTCGAAAAAAAATTGATCTTGAATGACGATGTTTCATAAAAAGGTCTCTATTGCCTACCGTGTGAACGAGAATTCTCGACTGATGATTTGAGATATTTAATGGCGGCGGACTCAGGGAATACTCTGGGAGGTAAATATTCCTTTTCGTCAATTCTGAGAAATTTCATTCTCATGTTAAAGATTGTGTGGCTATGCACATTGACAAAAGACATATATCATAGACAGCTGCATTTTTTTTCAAGCAATGCAAACATTTGAAAGATACAAGACACATACAGCCATGTACTTAACCCCTCTCTATTAGACCCCTTCTCTTTTAAGATGCCCTCTGGAGTGCCCGAAATTAAATAACCCCCCCAGAACTTTAGCATGCGATGTTTCTCTTACTTGTAGGCAGCCTTGCTTTTAAAGTTTTTCAGCAATATCACGCAGTTATCAATGAACTCTAAGGTCCTGTCCAGATATCCAGCGTCAACTCCTTTCTCTTCCAACGAAGACTTGTAGCACTAAAAGGCCAAGAATAAATGTCAAACATGATTTGTAATAAATAGATGTTAGACCAAGCCTGTGGAAAACCTATTGGGAAAACTTGAACAGTAATTGTCGTAGGACATCAGAAAAAGTATCAAAGATTGACAAGCTTGGCACGAAAAGAGTTATTGTTAGATGAATGTTAATGTTTAAGCTGTTTTGTTTCCCTCACTGATAATCTTTCGGTTATGTAAATTGACTATTTGACCATTCAAAGCCATTGCTTGGACTATTAAGAAAGAAAACGTTCATGTCACGTTTAAAGCTGCAATATTCTTAGATCATGTCAAAACGTGTGAAATCTTAAAATACAAGGAGAATTTAGTCCGAGCACTAATAAATATGCACAAGCATTTAGGTTGTACTGTTGCATTAGGCATCATTCCGATGAAACGTAGACCTTATTGTGAAAAAAGGATCCGATGCTATCAGTATGATGCACAATTATGCTGAGAAAAAGATTCTGATCGCTGCAAATGAATGAAGAAATTTTATCGTATCTCCTGCAAAAATATCCTTACCAGCATTAGTTCTTTCATCCGTGGAGACAAGACGTCATCAGCTAGATAATTCCGCATTCTGGAGCTTGGCGTCAAGTCAAAGTGATCGTCTGACAACTTTTGGTAGAACCTTATGCCATTCTTGCAGTCAAAGACAGAGCGGAAACGATGCGCGCACGCGCACTAATGTTGCCTAAATCGAAGGATGGAAGGCAAAAACTCACGCCGTCGAAATTCTGATCGAGCAATGAACATTACATGCTTTCGATCGTAAAATGCTTCGTTGCGGCAGTTTATACAGGGAAGATATTGATTAAATGGTACACATCTTGTTCAGTTTTCTTTCGTCTTTCTGTTAAAGGTAAAAACATTTAGGTAAGCGAAATATTTCTCTGTCAAAATAGCTCAATGAAATTGCAAGTGACAGCTAGGACTGGCAATTTCTAACGTGTCGCCCCTATGAAAGTCCTAAACATAAGGCCGTTTCTTAACACATAAGGGATTTTATGCTTTTAGTCTAAGAGTTGGGGATGCCTCCACCATATATCAAGAGTTCTCTTGAATCCAAGGTTGTTCTTGCTCGCAACACTGAAAGAAGGTTGAGGTTTGATTAATTTCGAAAATTTTCAACGTTCTCAAAATTTCACAACAGTGTTGATTCACGGCATGGACCTTATTTGGTGGAAATTGCTTGAAATCACTTACCAATGAATGAATTCTTGTTAAAACCAGTTGCAAAATTGGTGTATCCTCCAAATACAAGATCTGTAGTCACAAATTGACCATTATTTGCGATGAATACGGGCAGTGTTTCAAATAAATCCAGAAAAATGGGCTTCCTTCATGTTTCTAGTCGCTGGAGATGCTTCAAGTCATCACTGAAACTCAACTGACGCGTAAAGCACTTGAGAATGATGTGAAAGATATACTATGAGTATTCAAAAATCAAAGGCATGCCTTTTCTGGAAAAGAATAAGCTTCTCCACAACTTCCTCTGGCCAAAAAAATCCCAAAAAAGTTAGGAGAATTTCGCAAGGAGGACACGCTATTTCTCTGGCGCGACACTGTATTCGAATTTCGAATCACAGAGGGGCAAATATAAAGTTTCACAAAGGTTTCATCATAATTTTGAACAATGTTTTTCAAAGAAGCCAAATAGACAAATATTTTCGAAATGAATCAAGTAAATAGCAGTTGAAATAACAGACAGAAGTCAAGTTGAGAAGGGAAAGAATCTAATCAAAAGTTAGGAAACACATAAAAAAATCAAGAAACTTTCTACCAATGCTCATTCAAGTTTCCCGAAAAAATAGTGAAAGTCTGCCTGGCTGTACGACCTTTGATATTTTTTCGGCCAAACCAATATTTCTTTTGCACTTTAGGCACTATTTTGAACAAAATATTTTTAGCGTAAAATGAATAGCTTTCTCGCAGTTAATTTTTAGTAGGCTTTGGTACGTGCCCTTTTGTTGCAGAAACATGCTTAGACAATCTGAAAAAATATGCCTGAAACACGGGCGGTTATAATTAAAGAATCGAAAGCATTTGACAAATATTAATATGATAATCTTTTTCCTTGCCAATACACCTCAGTAACATGATCTTTGGTAACAGTTGTAGTCATAACCATTTTAAGTTTTATTTCCCTGGGTACCAGAACCAAAAGAATTGAGAGGCAAAGAAAAGGAATAAAAATCCGAGCAACGAAGGATAGAGGAAAAAAAAAGGATAAGATCTCTTGACATGCTCTGAACAAACAAAAATCAATATTCCTGTTTTAGGAGCAGGATGAAAAGATGTCACAGACAACTTTCTGACGTGTTTATTTATGATCACCTCACAGGAACGATGCATTGTATCAATTGTCCCAAAGCCTATCTCTCTCTTCCTATCTCTCCTTTCCTCCACATATTCCGCCCCGTCGCTCGCCGTTGCTTGTGTCCCATCACTGAACAATCTTCAAGCATGCGAGATTTCTATTGCTCATTCCAAAACTGCAGCTGGGTAGATTTCAAATTCTTTTTGAAGAAATTTGATATGTCAGTTTAGCGACCTTTTTCTCCATTTTTCTGAAAACCGTTCTAAATTCATAGCAGAGTGTAATCAAAAACACAATGCACGTATTTTTTTAAAAGTAACTAAAAATATCGGCCAGTACTGAGAGCTTCTTAAAATTATCAGATTCTGAGTACTCAGAATTTCTTACGGCTTTCATTAGAGGCTCCATAACACAATCCATAAATGTGCTCTCGGGAGTATTTCAAAACAAGGCTTTTTAAGCCTTTCTTAATACGAGTAATATGATATAGGAAACAAATGAAAGAAAAGTAAAAATATGTCAAGGATTACCCTTCTATCAAAATAAATAGTTTCTTAACTTATATTTTCCCAGTACTGGAGTTTCTTAATTTTTTGGCGCTCTGAGAGTTGAGTTTCTTATACTATGGGCGATTTCTTATGAAAAAAATACGTGTATGGATGAAAATCAATTTCCCTCCTGATCTTGGATTTCGAAAATATTTGTCATTTGGCTTTTTTGAAAAACATTTTTCAAAATTATGATGAAACCTTTGTGAAACTTGATATTTACCCCTCTGTTATTCGAAATTCGAATACAGTGTCGCGCCAGAGAAATAGTGCGTTCTCCTTGCGAAATTCTCATAAATTTTTTGGGATTGTTTTGGCCAGAGGAAGTTGTGGAGAAGCTTATTCTTTCTAGAAAAGGCATGCCGTTGATTTTTAAATACTCAGAGTATATCTTTCACATCATTCTCAAGTGCTTTACGCGTCAGTTGAGTTTCAGTGACGACTTGAAGCATCTCCAGCGACTAGAAACATGGAGAAAGCCCATTTTTCTGGATATATTTGAAACACTGCCGGTATTCATCGCAAATAATGGTCAATTTGTGACTAAAAATCTTGTATTTGGAGGATACACCAATTTTGCAACTGGTTTTAACAAGAATTCATTCATTGGTAAGTGATTTCAAGCAATTTCCACCAAATAAGGTCCATGCCGTGAATCAACACTGTTGTGAAATTTCGAGGACGTTGACAATTTTCGAAATTAATCAAACCTCGACTTTCTTTCAGTGTTGCGAACAAGAACAACCTTGGATTCAAGAGAACTCTTGATATATGGTGGAGGTATCCCTAACTCTTATATTAAAAGCATAAAATCCCTTATGTGTTAAGAAACGACCTTATGTTTGGGACTTTCATAGGGGCGACACGTTAGAAATTGCCAGTCCTAGCTGTCACTTGCAATTTCATTGAGCTATTTTGACAGAGAAATATTTCGCTTACATAAATGTTTTTACCTTTAACAGAAAGACGAAAGAAAACTGAACAAGATGTGTACCATTTAATCAATACCTTCCCTCTATAAACTGCCGCAACGAAGCATTTTACGATCGAAAGCATGTAATGTTCATTGCTCGATCAGAATTTCGACGGCGTGAGTTTTTGCCTTCCATCCTTCGATTTAGGCAACATTAGTGCGCGTGCGCGCATCGTTTCCGCTCTGTCGCAGTCAAAGGCATACGAGGATCTCCAATGCGACCAAAGTATCTCCTTTTCCCGAAACACTAGATGTCTCGTTGTTTTACCAGATGATGCACTTTTTTCAATATTGTTGCGAAGTTTCTTGAAGTTGTGCTGCAAAATAATGCACTCAATCAGTGGTCTACCAATGACCATGCTGAAAAATTTTACCATAAAAAATCTAATAAACATATTGCAGAAGCCGAAATAATATGTGACGCAGAGACATTAATGCAGGAAAGAGCAACGAATTGCTGAAAATCAAGGTAACATCATATATTTGGTTTATCGGTTCTGCCTAAAATTAATAACTTTAAATTAAATCCCCTTGTCATCTTTTAATACGATCCGCTCCGAGCCGGCATAGATTACGTGAAGCTTACTGATGGGTCCATCATGAAAATGTGTTTCTCCATCGTCACTGGGTTCACAGTTGTGAAATTCTTGTTGACAGCATCTTCTTCAGAATCGAAGTGGAGAATGATAAACGTTCGATTGCATTGTCCTCCATCACACAATCCCATGTGAGCGTTGAAGCCGTATTGCAACAAGGCAGCCACTCCTTCCCAATACAGATCAACCAACACTGGTCCAGACAACTTTGAAGTTGGATAGTATGCATATGGGTACTGATAAGTGCCCTCGCAGCTGTGGAATACAAATTGCAGGATGTGGGTTGCCATTTCAATTTCACGCTTACCTGCGTACAAGAAACGAGATTATGATGGGAATGTCAATGGCAAATTCTGGAAATATTTCATTGCCTTCTCAATGTAAATTTCCGTAAATTTTCTGAAAAAAAGGATTCAGTTCTGTTCAAGACCAAGCGATCTGAGAGCCTCGAGGATAGATGACAAACCTTCAAAGCATCAAATCATGACGTTATTCTTTCTCTGATCATTTCGATTTAATAGAGTGCACTCAGAGGTGTGGGATCTCTTCTTCAGAAAGGCAAATCACTTTGTATTTTCGGAAACCTGGATCGTTTTGTTTTATAAAATTTGCCCTTTCTCTTCAGTCATGATATATATGACTTCTTCTCAGTGTCTTTGCATGGTTCCCATAATGCATATAAAATATAATCGAGCCTGGGGACTTCTGAAAGAGAATATGTTTGCATAACAAACAGTGGAAAGAAAAGTGATGCATTCGGAAAGCATGAATCAAGTAGTTAAAGGAAGATCTGTGCAGATGCAAATTTGTCAAATCAAATTCGCTCTTGGTTTAGCTCACCTTGCTGAAGCAGGTGCATGGTATTATTGAAATCTCCCATATCAGTGAGTCCTGTGATCTCGAATTCATCACCAACTTTTTTTAGTTCTAAATTCCCCTGCAGGATACAAGAAGCATTGTTTAGTGATAAATAAATTATTGTCCAACTTGGGAGAAAGTATAATTAATGGTAGTGTCAAGAAAAACCCAGTGGGCCGTTTTGTCTAGTGATTTTCATGAACAAAGAAGAAATCACTTGGAAATCATAATTGTTCTCGATTTTTTTGCATCTTAAGGATTTCGTTTAAAACTTTTACCTTTGAAACTACCCCTGTAGTCATCAGGGACAGTTTTTCTGCAACGGAATTGTAACGATTCATTTACATCATTGGACGCTTGTAGCATGATTCGTATGGCAAGCAATAATTACTCTTTCCAATGATACATTCACTCACCTGAATGCTCATTTCGTCAAAGACAATGAATCCATGGTAACCTGTTTCTGGGATCTTATTGCTCTCTGCGTTTAATTTCATAGCCTCAAGGATGCAGTTATTTATTCCTGGGTTTTGCTGCACGGAATTCTTCTTCAGCTGCAAAGTTCGACCAGACGGCAACTTGAACAGGCCACTGTTTCGTAGTTCTTCGTATCCCTGCTTTGTCCGGTTCCAGAGTCTTAAACATGCCTCGATTATTCTGGAACGGAAAAGTTACAGTAAACACGATCCATATCTAAACCAGACTCTCCATCCCATAACCAGAATGAACACACAGACTACGCAGCATAGAAGCTGTGTACACAGCATTGCTACATATACACAGTGTATTGCCCTTTAGCCAATCAGGGAAGCGTATGGACCGATTTTCTAAGAGACATCATGGATAGTGTTAATCCCTGATGACAGCTCAGGTTATCCTGTGGTTTTTTTATATTACCGCCTGCAGTCATGTCAAAAATAAGCTAGTTGTCAATCACCTAATCAGTCCAAACAAAAAAATAAATACTGATGGATTATTCAAAACCTATCAAAGAGCCGACAACATGCTGATATGTTGCAAAATCTAAACAAAAATTTTGGCGCAAAAATCGAGGCTCTTGCCATGTGGTGCGATAAATGTGCTTCTGTTCTGAGCAAGTTAGAAACGTTCCTTCTGAATTAATAATCTATGTTTTAGCTAGCAACCAGTATCACATCGTATGTTATTGAATGAAACTGAAGTTAGTAAGTAAAAAAATGGACATGGCTGTAGACTGAAAATTTAAACTTTGAACAGTTTGCCATTCATTTGCTATCCATCAAAAAGCCAGTTTTGTCTTTACACAAGCTCTAAAATGCGTTGACTTACCGTCCTAGTTGTCTTTACCAGTATTTGCGGCGCTTGATAGAGCCAACCACGATTTTCTGCAGCTATGATTTTAGCGCCAAACCACTCCTTTTCCTTCCCGCTTCTCTCAATCGTGCATTCCAAATGTCGTAAACATGCCAAGTTATCGATGTACAAATTACAATGTCCCCAAATACAGTGTTTAGCAAGCACAACTATAGTTTTAAATGTGTCAAATAGATCTGATCCTTTCTGTGTGTTGTATCATAGTGGCATTCATCTATATCTTCCAAACATGCTTGGCCAAGGTTTGGCGCGCAATTCGATAGTTCATCCACGTTGATACAGTCACAGCCGATAGCCGATAAACAATCGCACTGCGGGAGAGCTGACAACAGCAAGCTATTGTATTCTATGTCTGGAGTGACATACATTATCCTGTTATCGTTTCCATTGGCGACCAAGTAAGTCTTTCCTGTTCAGCCTCTGCACTTAGAACAACTGGATTGCCTTTGCACGTTGACAGCTTTTTAGATTTACAACAAAAATATGAACAACCTCGTCCTCAGGCCTTTTTGTCATATTTGGACAAGGCCCTGGGGACGAGGTTTGGATATGAGATTTATCCGCGCAGATTGGAAAATGTCCACTATTCTTTGTTGGCCGTTATTTCACGTGTCCCCCATAGTGTGGTTTTTGGTCTCCCTGCTCGCACTTTTGAACGCAAGTTGCGGTAGAGAGTGCGAACGTTAACTTGAAAAAAGAGTCCAATGCAATAAGTACTGGCGTATGAAGTACCAGCGTTCATCGAATAGTTGCTGGAAAAGAAAGGACCAACGAGGTAATAACGATGTGGAGGAGACGCTGGGTCAATGTAAGGAAAAAAGACTAGCTGCGAGGAAAGGTCTGCGCCCCAAGACGCAATGATTTATTTTTTGCTTCAAAGAATCAAGAAACCAAGAGTTCTAATATACTAATATTACGCGTTTCAGCATTTAAAGACTTTGAAGCATATTCAAAATCGCTTGTAGTGACAGTTTGAAATAAGCCACGTATTTGAAAATCTTGTTAAAAAAATCCTGAAAAAATATTACATTGTGCTTTAAGGTGAGGTAGAGGGCTTTTTTAAGTTTCCTTGTGATTTTTACTTTCAGAAAGAGATTTTTCACACAAGACCACATCAGGCCTCGTTCAATCAAATCAAAATTGAATGATTGTCCCCGCTGTCGTTTCTGGCTTTTTGCGAAGGAGATTACTTGGGCAATGACGTAGTGAATTCCAATTGTGCCGCAAACACACTGATCTGTTAGCACCCTAGCATGATACTATATCATACGTCAACGAATATGAAGTCTTCAAAGACCCGACACGTTATCATAACAAGAACCATTAACTTTGCAAGAACCATGCCATGGGAAAAGCTCTCTCGAATCGCGTGCCAGGATATTCGATTCATAGAAGCAAGGGATTTGTTTCTCGAGTGGAGTTTGGCCTGTTGTATCGAAAGGCGTTCTAGTAGTTTTCAATAGACAGTTCAATTCAATTCAATTCCATGACGACAACCTGCTACACTTTACAGTAGCATAGTTATACTTTGAAATAAAAGAAGTGAATTATAACAGCAAGGAAAGGACTATTCTATGTAATGTAACAGTAACAGAACTACAGCGATAAACTAAATAAAAAATGAATAAAATTAATTCCACTATAAATATATGGTGCTAACTATGCTCTCTATAGTTATTGTCGTACGAATGGGAAAGGAGTAGCAGTTATGTGCAACTGGCACTATCATCTGAACGTAATTCAAAAGACTTTTTGATGAAAAATGCTATCCATTTAGTTATCTGCAGGTTTTTTTTTCCAACCTCGTTTCTAGGGCCCTTTGTCATATTGGACATATGTGATGCCAATCCCTAGGATCATGTGTCTCCGTCCCGATATAACAAACCGCCCTGGGGACAAGGTTGGGGTTTTCATTTATGCAGCTAAACAGTTTTACAGTGTGATGTGGTTTGAAATAAAACTGTGTCTGATTTATGCCTTTGACTCGTAAAAATGGCAAGTTGAGCCTGCAAAACATGGGGTGAAACGTAAAAGAACTCAAAAGCTTTCATATATATCCTTTTCCTTTGATTTTGTGAATAAGACCCCCTTTTTACAAGACCCCTGGATTAAATTTATGAAATACTGAAATGTCCGAGGACAACACTTGAAATATAATATTCCATTGTACGCATTTAGGACAAAACTTCCCTACATGTTGTTAGCCCTTTCCCTATACAGATTTCATATTGATTATACATCATTTGTAGGAAATACTGAAATGTCCGAAGTCAAAAATCGAAATCTTCAATTTAACGCATTTTAGACAAGACTTCCCTACAGGTTTTTACCCCTTTCCCTAAACAGATTTCATATTGATTATACATCATTTGAAAGCTCTTGTGCCAATTTAGGAAATACTGAAATGTTCGAGGTCAAAATTGAAATATTCTCTTTTACGCATTTAGGACCAGACTTCCCTACATGTTTCTAGCCCTTTCCCTAAACAGATTTCATATTGATTATACATCATTTGAAAGCTCTTGTGCCAAGGATTAACGCTATGGGATTCAATTTAGGAAATACTGAAATGTTCGAGGTCAAAAATTGAAATATTCAATTTAACGCATTTTAGGACAAGACTTCCCTACATGTTTTTACCCCTTTCCCTGAACAGATTTCATATTTGATTATACATGATTTGAAAGCTCTTGTGCCAAGGATTAACGCTATGGGATTCAATTTAGGAAATACTGAAATGTTCGAGGTCATAAATCGAATTATTCACTTTTACGCATTTAGGACCAGACTTCCCTACATGTTTTTACCCCTTTCCCTGAACAGATTTCATATTGATTATACATCATTTGAAAGCTCTTGTGCCAAGGATTAACGCTATGGGATTCAATTTAGGAAATACTGAAATGTTCGAGGTCAAAAATCGAAATATTCAATTTTACGCATTTTAGACAAGACTTCCCTACAGGTTTTTACCCCTTTCCCTAAACAGATTTCATATTGACTATACATCATTTGAAAGCTCTTGTGCCAAGGATTAACGCTATGGGATTCAATTTAGGAAATACTGAAATGTTCGAGGTCAAAAATTGAAATATTCAATTTTACGCATTTTAGACAAGACTTCCCTACATGTTTTTACCCCTTTCCCTGAACAGATTTCATATTGATTATACATCATTTGAAAGCTCTTGTGCCAAGGATTAACGCTATGGGATTCAATTTAGGAAATACTGAAATGTTCGAGGTCAAAAATCGAAATATTCAATTTTACGCATTTAGGACAAGACTTCCCTACATGTTTCTAGCCCTTTCCCTGAACAGATTTCATATTGACTATACATCATTTGAAAGCTCTTGTGCCAAGGATTAACGCTATGGGATTCAATTTAGGAAATACTGAAAAAAATGAAATTTCGAATTTTGGTTCAAAAAATTTTACGCATTTAGGACCAGACTTCCCTATTTCTTAGCCCTTTCCCTACGATTTCATGTTAGACTATACATCATTTGAAAGCTCTTGTGCCAAGGATTAACGCTATGGGATTCAATTTAGGAAATACTGAAATGTTCGAGGTCAAAAATTGAAATATTCACTTTTACGCATTTAGGACCAGACTTCCCTACATGTTTCTAGCCCTTTCCCTAAACAGATTTCATATTGACTATACATCATTTGAAAGCTCTGGTGCCAAGGATTAACGCTATGGGATTCAATTTAGGAAATACTGAAATTTTCGAGGTCAAAAATTGAAATATTCAATTTTACGCATTTTAGACAAGACTTCCCTACATGTTTCTAGCCCTTTCCCTAAACAGATTTCATATTGAAAGATTTCAGATTTCATCATTTGAAAGCTCTTGTGCCAAGAATTAACGCTATGGGATTCAATTTAGGAAGTACTGAAATCTTTGAGGTCAAAAATTGAAATATTCACTTTTACGCATTTAGGACCAGACTTCCCTACATGTTTCTAGCCCTTTCCTTAAACAGATTTCATATTGATTATACATCATTCGAAAGCTCTTGTGCCAAGGATTAACGCTATTGGATTCAATTTAGGAAATACTGAAATGTTCGAGGTCAAAAATTGAAATATTCACTTTTACGCATTTAGGACCAGACTTCCCTACATGTTCTTAGTCCTTTCCCTAAACAGATTTCATATTGACTATACATCATTTGAAAGCTCTTGTGCCAAGGATTAACCCTATGGGATATATTTTATGGCATACTAAAATAATAATAATTATTATTAATTTCTTTATAGTAGTCGTTTGAAAGTAGCTAAATTACAGCTAGATTAGCTGATGCCTACTGAAACAAAACTAAAATTACTATCAAAAGTACAATATAAAATGGTTCTAATTAGCTAGTTTAACAGTGAATGATGTATACTGAGGATACACTAAAAACTTGGTAAAATTTATAACTAGAAACTTGATGTAGAGCGGTTGGATGACAAAAAATACCAAGACACGCCCCAACACACCGAGGCCCCCCGGAACCGTGTCCCCATTAGAGTTTATTTTCGAATGAAAATTCCCACGAGGACAAATGTCCGAAAGGCCCCAGCGTGCCAAAACACATCCCAGCACTCCCTGCAGACCAACGTCTCCACATCAAGTTTAAGATACATTATATCCTTATGATGCATACGAGTTTTTGATTTTATACAAAACAAGATCAATTCAAGAACCCAACCTGTGGTACGAAAGTTTTGCATAATCGGCAGTTGCAGTCATCGCCCTTCCACTTATTTATGCGTTTTTTAAAGATGGAAATATTCAATGAGAGTCCATGCCACAGTTTACATCCTATGAAAGCAATACTCTTTATCCCAAACCGAACTGTCCCGGCTTTGGCATTTGTAAAAGATTTTCGTTTCTTAAATAATAAGGGGGATTCTTCTAAATAAAAATATCAGCCATAAAGATTGGGGCGATATTCAATTTATTTTTGTAGATCTCTGTCATCAACAACTGCAGATTCCTTTTGTGGACAGATACAGAATTATCTCTGGTCAAAAGTGCATTAAAGTCAGAGACATCTTCCTTGTATGCGATGCTCAGTGCTATTTTGTGAATATGGTTGTGAATATTTTAATATTTTACCTCGGTCGTTTCAATATTTCCTAAATCGAATCCCATAGCGTTAATCATTGGCACAAGAGCTTTCAAATAATGTATAATCAATATGAAATCTGTTCAGGGAAAGGGGTAAAAACATGTAGGGAAGTCTTGTCTAAAATGCGTAAAATTGAATATTTCAATTTTTGACCTCGAACATTTCAGTATTTCCTAAATTGAATCCTATAGCGTTAATCCTTGGCACAAGAGCTTTCAAATGATGTATAGTCAATATGAAATCTGTTTAGGGAAAGGGGTAAAACATGTAGGGAAGTCCTGTAGGGAAGTCTTGTCTAAAATATGTAAAATTGAATATTTCATGGATTTTTGACCTCGAACATTTCAGTATTTCCTAAATTGAATCCCATAGCGTTAATCCTTGGCACAAGAGCTTTCAAATGATGTATAATCAATATGAAATCTGTTTAGGGAAAGGGCTAGAAACATGTAGGGAAGTCTTGTCCTAAATGCGTAAAATTGAATATTTCAATTTTTGACCTCGGACATTTCAGTATTTCCTAAATTGAATCCCATAGCGTTAATCCTTGGCACAAGAGCTTTCAAATGATGTATAGTCAATATGAAATCTGTTTAGGGAAAGGGCTAAGAACATGTAGGGAAGTCTGGTCCTAAATGCGTAAAATTGAATATTTCAATTTTTGACCTCGGACATTTCAGTATTTCCTAAATTGAATCCCATAGCGTTAATCCTTGGCACAAGAGCTTTCAAATGATGTATAATCAATATGAAATCTGTTCAGGGAAAGGGCTAAAAACATGTAGGGAAGTCTGGTCCTAAATGCGTAAAATTGAATATTTCAATTTTTGACCTCGAACATTTCAGTATTTCCTAAATTGAATCCCATAGCGTTAATCCTTGGCACAAGAGCTTTCAAATGATGTATAATCAATATGAAATCTGTTTAGGGAAAGGGCTAGAAACATGTAGGGAAGTCTTGTCCTAAATGCGTAAAAGTGAATATTTCAATTTTTGACCTCGAACATTTCAGTATTTCCTAAATTGAATCCCATAGCGTTAATCCTTGGCACAAGAGCTTTCAAATGATGTATAATCAATATGAAATCTGTTCAGGGAAAGGGGTAAAAACATGTAGGGAAGTCTTGTCTAAAATGCGTAAAATTGAATATTTCAATTTTTGACCTCGAACATTTCAGTATTTCCTAAATCGAATCCCATAGCGTTAATCCTTGGCACAAGAGCTTTCAAATGATGTATAATCAATATGAAATCTATTTAGGGAAAGGGCTAGAAACATGTAGGGAAGTCTTGTCTAAAATGCGTAAAATTGAATATTTCGATACTTCAGAATACAATATTTCCTAAATTGAATCCCATAGCGTTAATCTTTGGCAAAGAGCTTTCAAATCATGTATAGTCAATATGAAATCTGTTTAGGGAAAGGGCTAGAAACATGTAGGGAAGTCTGGTCCTAAATGCGTAAAATTGAATATTTCGATTTTTGACCTCGAACATTTCAGTATTTCCTAAATCGAATCCCATAGCGTTAATCCTTGGCACAAGAGCTTTCAAATCATGTATAATCAATATGAAATCTGTTTAGGGAAAGGGGTAAAAACATGTAGGGAAGTCTTGTCTAAAATGCGTAAAATTGAATATTTCAATTTTTGACCTCAAACATTTCAGTATTTCCTAAATTGAATCCCATAGCGTTAATCCTTGGCACAAGAGCTTTCAAATGATGTATAATCAATATGAAATCTGTTTAGGGAAAGGGCTAAGAACATGTAGGGAAGTCTGGTCCTAAATGCGTAAAATTGAATATTTCAATTTTTGACCTCGAACATTTCAGTATTTCCTAAATTGAATCCCATAGCGTTAATCCTTGGCACAAGAGCTTTCAAATGATGTATAGTCAATATGAAATCTGTTTAGGGAAAGGGCTAGAAACATGTAGGGAAGTCTTGTCCTAAATGCGTAAAAGTGAATATTTCAATTTTTGACCTCGAACATTTCAGTATTTCCTAAATTGAATCCCATAGCGTTAATCCTTGGCACAAGAGCTTTGAAATGATGTATAATCAATATGAAATCTGTTCAGGGAAAGGGGTAAAAACATGGAGGGAAGTCTTGTCTAAAATGCGTAAAATTGAATATTTCAATTTTTGACCTCGAACATTTCAGTATTTCCTAAATCGAATCCCATAGCGTTAATCCTTGGCACAAGAGCTTTTAAATGATGTATAATCAATATGAAATCTATTTAGGGAAAGGGCTAGAAACATGTAGGGAAGTCTTGTCTAAAATGCGTAAAATTGAATATTTCGATTTTTGACTAAGGATATTCTAGTATTTCCTAAATCGAATCCAATAGCGTTAATCCTTGGCACAAGAGCTTTCAAATCATGTATAGTCAATATGAAATCTGTTTAGGGAAAGGGCTAAGAACATGTAACGAAGTCTGGTCCAAAATTCGTAAAATTGAAAGGGCTAAGAACATGTAGGGAAGTCTGGTCCTAAATGCGTAAAATTGAATATTTCAATTTTTGACCTCAAACATTTCAGTATTTCCTAAATCGAATCCCATAGTGTTAATCCTTGGCACAAGAGCTTTGAAATGATGTATAATCAATATGAAATCTGTTCAGGGAAAGGGGTAAAAACATGGAGGGAAGTCTTGTCTAAAATGCGTAAAATTGAATATTTCAATTTTTGACCTCGAACATTTCAGTATTTCCTAAATCGAATCCCATAGCGTTAATCCTTGGCACAAGAGCTTTTAAATGATGTATAATCAATATGAAATCTATTTAGGCAAAGGGCTAGGAACATGTAGGGAAGTTTTGTCCAAAATGCGTCAAATTGAATATTTCGATTTTTGACTTCGGATATTCCAGTATTTCTTAAATCGAATCCAATAGCGTTAATCCTTGGCACAAGAGCTTTCAAATCATGTATAGTCAATATGAAATCTGTTTAGGGAAAGGGCTAAGAACATGTAAGGAAGTCTGGTCCAAAATTCGTAAAATTGAATATTTCGATTTTTGACTTCAGACATATCAATATTTCCTAAATTGAATCCCATAGCGTTAATCTTTGGCACAAGAGGTTTCAAATCATGTATAGTCAATATGAAATCTGTTTAGGGAAAGGGCTAGAAACATGTAGGAAAGTCTGGTCCTAAATGCGTAAAATTGAATATTTTGATTTTTGACCACGAACATTTCAGTATTTCCTAAATCGAATCCCATAGCGTTAGTCCTTGGCACAAGAGCTTTCAAATGATGTATAGTCAATATGAAATCTGTTTTGGGAAAGGGCTAGAAACATGTAGGGAAGTTTTGTCCAAAATGCGTAAAATTGAATATTTCGATTTTTGACTTCAGATATTCCAATATTTCTTAAATCGAATCCAATAGCGTTAATTGTTGGCACAAGAGCTTTCAAATCATGTATAGTCAATAT
Source organism: Aurelia coerulea (assembly GCA_039566865.1). Classification (NCBI taxonomy): domain Eukaryota; kingdom Metazoa; phylum Cnidaria; class Scyphozoa; order Semaeostomeae; family Ulmaridae; genus Aurelia; species Aurelia coerulea. The sequence goes on along the minus strand of CM076951.1, from coordinate 10,366,657 downwards.
GATATCTGTTTAGGGAAAGGGCTAAGAACATGTAGGGAAGTCTTGTCTAAAATGCGTAAAATTGAACATTTCAATTTTTGACCTCGAACATTTCAGTATTTCCTAAATTGAATCCCATAGCGTTAATCCTTGGCACAAGAGCTTTCAAATGATGTATAATCAATATGAAATCTGTTTAGGGAAAGGGCTAGAAACATGTAGGGAAGTCTGGTCCAAAATTCGTAAAATTGAATATTTCGATTTTTGACTTCAGACATTTCAGTATTTCCTAAATTGAATCCCATAGCGTTAATCCTTGGCACAAGAGCTTTCAAATGATGTATAGTCAATATGAAATCTGTTTAGGGAAAGGGCTAGAAACATGTAGGGAAGTCTGGTCCTAAATGCGTAAAATTGAATATTTCGATTTTTGACCTCGAACATTTCAGTATTTCCTAAATCGAATCCCATAGCGTTAATCCTTGGCACAAGAGCTTTCAAATGATGTATAATCAATATGAAATCTGTTCAGGGAAAGGGGTAAAAACATGTAGGGAAGTCTTGTCTAAAATGCGTAAAATTGAATATTTCAATTTTTGACCTCGAACATTTCAGTATTTCCTAAATTGAATCCCATAGCGTTAATCCTTGGCACAAGAGCTTTCAAATGATGTATAATCAATATGAAATCTGTTCAGGGAAAGGGGTAAAAACCTGTAGGGAAGTCTTGTCTAAAATATGTAAAATTGAATATTTCGATTTTTGACCTCGAACATTTCAGTATTTCCTAAATTGAATCCCATAGCGTTAATCCTTGGCACAAGAGCTTTCAAATGATGTATAATCAATATGAAATCTGTTTAGGGAAAGGGCTAGAAACATGTAGGGAAGTCTGGTCCTAAATGCGTAAAATTGAATATTTCGATTTTTGACCTCGAATATTTCAGTATTTCCTAAATCGAATCCCATAGCGTTAATCCTTGGCACAAGAGCTTTCAAATCATGTATAATCAATATGAAATCTGTTCAGGGAAAGGGGTAAAAACATGTAGGGAAGTCTTGTCTAAAATGCGTAAAATTGAATATTTCAATTTTTGACCTCGAACATTTCAGTATTTCCTAAATTGAATCCCATAGCGTTAATCCTTGGCACAAGAGCTTTCAAATGATGTATAGTCAATATGAAATCTGTTTAGGGAAAGGGCTAGAAACATGTAGGGAAGTCTTGTCCTAAATGCGTAAAAGTGAATATTTCAATTTTTGACCTCAAACATTTCAGTATTTCCTAAATTGAATCCCATAGCGTTAATCCTTGGCACAAGAGCTTTCAAATGATGTATAGTCAATATGAAATCTGTTCAGGGAAAGGGGTAAAAACATGGAGGGAAGTCTTGTCTAAAATGCGTAAAATTGAATATTTCAATTTTTGACCTCGAACATTTCAGTATTTCCTAAATCGAATCCCATAGCGTTAATCCTTGGCACAAGAGCTTTTAAATGATGTATAATCAATATGAAATCTGTTTAGGGAAAGGGCTAGAAACATGTAGGGAAGTTTTGTCCAAAATGCGTAAAATTGAATATTTCGATTTTTGACTTCAGATATTCCAGTAATTCTTAAATCGAATCCAATAGCGTTAATTGTTGGCACAAGAGTTTTCAAATCATGTATAATAAATATGAAATCTGTTTAGGGAAAGGGGTAAAAACCTGTAGGGAAGTCTTGTCTAAAATGCGTAAAATTGAAGATTTCGATTTTTGACTTCGGACATTTCAGTATTTCCTAAATTGAATTCAATAGCGTTAATCCTCGGCACAAGAGCTTTCAAATGATGTATAATCAATATGAAATCTGTTTAGGGAAAGGGGTAAAAACCTGGAGGGAAGTCTTGTCTAAAATGCGTTAAATTGAAGATTTCGATTTTTGACTTCGGACATTTCAGTATTTCCTACAAATGATGTATAATCAATATGAAATCTGTATAGGGAAAGGGCTAACAACATGTAGGGAAGTTTTGTCCTAAATGCGTACAATGGAATATTATATTTCAAGTGTTGTCCTCGGACATTTCAGTATTTCATAAATTTAATCCAGGGGTCTTGTAAAAAGGGGGTCTTATTCACAAAATCAAAGGAAAAGGATATATATGAAAGCTTTTGAGTTCTTTTACGTTTCACCCCATGTTTTGCAGGCTCAACTTGCCATTTTTACGAGTCAAAGGCATAAATCAGACACAGTTTTATTTCAAACCACATCACACTATAAAACTGTTTAGCTACATAAATGAAAACCCCAACCTTGTCCCCAGGGCGGTTTGTTATATCGGGACGGAGACACATGATCCTAGGGATTGGCATCACATATGTCCAATATGACAAAGGGCCCTAGAAACGAGGTTGGAAAAAAAAACCTGCAGATAACTAAATGGATAGCATTTTTCATCAAAAAGTCTTTTGAATTACGTTCAGATGATAGTGCCAGTTGCACATAACTGCTACTCCTTTCCCATTCGTACGACAATAACTATAGAGAGCATAGTTAGCACCATTTATAGTGGAATTAATTTTATTCATTTTTTATTTAGTTTCTCGCTGTAGTTCTGTTACTGTTACATTACATAGAATAGTCCTTTCCTTGCTGTTATAATTCACTTATTTCAAAGTATAACTATGCTACTGTAAAGTGTAGCAGGTTGTCGTCATGGAATTGAATTGAATTGAACTGTCTATTGAAAACTACTAGAACGCCTTTCGATACAACAGGCCAAACTCCACTCGAGAAACAAATCCCTTGCTTCTATGAATCGAATATCCTGGCACGCGATTCGAGAGAGCTTTTCCCATGGCATGGTTCTTGCAAAGTTAATGGTTCTTGTTATGATAACGTGTCGGGTCTTTGAAGACTTCATATTCGTTGACGTATGATATAGTATCATGCTAGGGTGCTAACAGATCAGTGTGTTTGCGGCACAATTGGAATTCACTACGTCATTGCCCAAGTAATCTCCTTCGCAAAAAGCCAGAAACGACAGCGGGGACAATCATTCAATTTTGATTTGATTGAACGAGGCCTGATGTGGTCTTGTGTGAAAAATCTCTTTCTGAAAGTAAAAATCACAAGGAAACTTAAAAAAGCCCTCTACCTCACCTTAAAGCACAATGTAATATTTTTTTAGGATTTTTTTAACAAGATTTTCAAATACGTGGCTTATTTCAAACTGTCACTACAAGCGATTTTGAATATGCTTCAAAGTCTTTAAATGCTGAAACGCGTAATATTAGTATATTAGAACTCTTGGTTTCTTGATTCTTTGAAGCAAAATATAAATCATTGCGTCTTGGGGCGTAGACCTTTCCTCGCAGCTAGTCTTTTTTCCTTACATTGACCCAGCGTCTCCTCCACTTCGTTATTACCTCGTTGGTCCTTTCTTTTCCAGCAACTATTCGATGAACGCTGGTACTTCATACGCCAGTACTTATTGCATTGGACTCTTTTTTCAAGTTAACGTTCGCACTCTCTACCGCAACTTGCGTTCAAAAGTGCGAGCAGGGAGACCAAAAACCACACTATGGGGGACACGTGAAATAACGGCCAACAAAGAATAGTGGACATTTTCCAATCTGCGCGGATAAATCTCATATCCAAACCTCGTCCCCAGGGCCTTGTCCAAATATGACAAAAAGGCCTGAGGACGAGGTTGTTCATATTTTTGTTGTAAATCTAAAAAGCTGTCAACGTGCAAAGGCAATCCAGTTGTTCTAAGTGCAGAGGCTGAACAAGAAAGACTTACTTGGTCGCCAATGGAAACGATAACAGGATAATGTATGTCACTCCAGACATAGAATACAATAGCTTGCTGTTGTCAGCTCTCCCGCAGTGCGATTGTTTATCGGCTATCGGCTGTGACTGTATCAACGTGGATGAACTATCGAATTGCGCGCCAAACCTTGGCCAAGCATGTTTGGAAGATATAGATGAATGCCACTATGATACAGCACACAGAAAGGATCAGATCTATTTGACACATTTAAAGCTATAGTTGTGCTTGCTAATCACTGTATTTGGGGACATTGTAATTTGTACATCGATAACTTGGCATGTTTACGACATTTGGAATGCACGATTGAGAGAAGCGGGAAGGAAAAGGAGTGGTTTGGCGCTAAAATCATAGCTGCAGAAAATCGTGGTTGGCTCTATCAAGCGCCGCAAATACTGGTAAAGACAACTAGGACGGTAAGTCAACGCATTTTAGAGCTTGTGTAAAGACAAAACTGGCTTTTTGATGGATAGCAAATGAATGGCAAACTGTTCAAAGTTTAAATTTTCAGTCTACAGCCATGTCCATTTTTTTACTTACTAACTTCAGTTTCATTCAATAACATACGATGTGATACTGGTTGCTAGCTAAAACATAGATTATTAATTCAGAAGGAACGTTTCTAACTTGCTCAGAACAGAAGCACATTTATCGCACCACATGGCAAGAGCCTCGATTTTTGCGCCAAAATTTTTGTTTAGATTTTGCAACATATCAGCATGTTGTCGGCTCTTTGATAGGTTTTGAATAATCCATCAGTATTTATTTTTTTGTTTGGACTGATTAGGTGATTGACAACTAGCTTATTTTTGACATGACTGCAGGCGGTAATATAAAAAAACCACAGGATAACCTGAGCTGTCATCAGGGATTAACACTATCCATGATGTCTCTTAGAAAATCGGTCCATACGCTTCCCTGATTGGCTAAAGGGCAATACACTGTGTATATGTAGCAATGCTGTGTACACAGCTTCTATGCTGCGTAGTCTGTGTGTTCATTCTGGTTATGGGATGGAGAGTCTGGTTTAGATATGGATCGTGTTAGTTTGTTATGGTCTGCTCTGAGATTCGCGTTTGCTGTTCTATTATACCTATTTCTGAAGTAAAGAAGAGCCAGGCATTCAATTCAAGCATTTTCTCAAATTCAATCGTCCGTGTGCGGTGATAGGTCGGGATACTTGTAAAGGCAAGCATCCCCACGGGAGCTGCTGCAATTAGGGTTATTGGCTAGATGTGGTCATCGCTGTATATGTGTTTGTGTAGATGTGGTCACTCTTTTCATTTATCGATCAGCTCCGCAACAACATGACAAATATGAAAAGTAGAACTTACTTTGGCTCCCAAGCTCGACTTCCTCCTTTCATTCTTTCCTTTTGTATGTCCCAGAACATTGACATCGTTGGGTCATTAGGAAACATTTCTGATTTGGAGCAGTCGTTCTCTATCTCCGCCATCATGATCCGTAGATCTCTATGATCCTTTTCAATTAATTGTTTGCTGTTTTTTCCATTGAAAGCTTGTGTCTGAGATATTTCTCTCTCTTCTCAGCATTCTGGCGACGTCTATGCTGCTCGGTTATGCGTTCTATCAGCTGTGTGGAGCTTAGATGGCACCAGGCTGTTGATATGACATCCTTGGATGTGTCAATGAATAAATCCCGTGAACGATGCAATCGCACTCGGAGGAATGTATCTAATGCCAAACATTCTTCGCAAATTTTCCCGAGCTTACTATACGGAATGATGCCAAGACACCCTTTCGAAAAGTATGCCCTGTGGCTCCTTGAATCCTCCGCCGCTGCTGAAGACAGAATGCGTGCTGTTCCTTTGACTATGGTAAAATCATCATCCAAACCGAGAGGATCTCCTCACGTAATTCGCACATTTCCCACTGGAAAGATTACGTGTGACAATGCATGCCAGAACTTTGTTCTTCGAGGATATTGTGCACATGCTCTGTCAGTTGCCATCGTGCAGAATATGGTTGAAACCTATATCAATTCTCTTTCGTCACTTGATGCACCACTAACTCGAGTTGCTTCCACAAATGTGAATAGTTCGGTCTCAGGACACAAGAAGCCAGTGAGGAAAAGGAAATCTTGTAAAACTGCTCAAACAAAAGGACAAGAACCGTGCCGGCTGCAAATTGTGGAAGGTGAAAGACATAAAGAAAAAGAGCAGAATCAAAACATTGATAGTCAATGCACGCTAGGAGGCGATTGGGTTACGCAGCAGCCAGCAGCCATCATGCAGACGCAGGTATCTCACCAACCTAAAAATGTCCCAAAGAGGCCTCCTCCGCTATGTGCTCTGAGCACCGACACGTTCTATCACCAAGGAAACCAAAGGCAAAATTTGCAGGCTCATTCGATCTTCAGCTTAGGTGCACTGTCAAAAGCTCCGCATCCCCAATTCAACAGTGGTAATCAACAGCTGCCTGCAATCTCCACATTCGTTCATTCAAATGTTGATCCATGTGCCAATCAATGTCCCACCATAGGAATGCCAGTAGCCAGAAATTCTCTGATGCCAGTTATATTCGATGGTACATTGTCTGATGTAAGACAGGGTGAGTATGTTATTACCTTGCTAGGCCTATGTCACCAAAAGGTATCTGTTTGCTATGGCTGCCGTCGAACCTTCAGAGTGAATGGCATCGCTCCATTGTCACCTTACGATCTTGTTATGGTAACAAAATTGTCAAGAGAGTTCAGACAAGAGGGCATAATGCAAATGAGCGGGCCATCCAATGTTTATTTCCACATAAACGTTGCGCCAAATTGGGCAAATCAGTGGAGGTGTGTTGTGCAGAGAATAGCAAACTTTCAGTCAACAGCCATAAAAATACATGGGCCAGCCACACGAGCATTTGATGAGGCACATACTGGGTTCGTACAATTCGGTCTTGGCATGGTTCTTTAGTTGAACTTTACTTGGCACTGAGCAGTTGCAATCAAAATAATGTCCTTCCAGTAACTGAGCAATTGACACTCTTTTGTTGACTCTTTTACACTGTAGCACTTTGTTTTGTTTTACTCAGAGATCTGTAACGTTGATAACAATGTTTTGTTAGATTGCAGTTTTAAAAATGGACAAACGTTTCGGTTGTTTTATAGGATAGGGAGGCACTAGGTTCCCAGTTCATTCAGAGCTGAAGTCTTAAGAATAAAGACATCTTTTTGCCACAGCAATTAGCACTTGGCGACCCTTTCTCGTGGTGCCACAATCGTGAATATGCTTTCTAACGCACCAATTAGATTGGCAGAGTTTTGTGCCCTTGATATCTTTAAATAGGAGGAGCTATTCGGACAATCCATTTCCCTCACACCTGAGCGTGAAAATGATTTATCAAAATTTTTGCTGCAAAGCAACTCTGAAAAGATTAAGTTCAACGAGCATAACCATTTTTGTTTCGTAAACCATCAGGTCTTACCAATAATTGAACATAGGTGGGTGCTTGTTCTTTAAATCTATCAATTTCTTTCTCTTCTCTCACCAAAACAAGAACTGTAGTCAATGGCAATTCGATAGATACTTTGATAGCTCTGGAATATAGAATTTTGCTATAGCTCTGAAGATACTTGTTTTTAAAATTGTTTCTAAAATTATTTTTAAAATTAACACAAAAGGAAGGAGCATACATGGATTCACATCAAGGAATTACAATAGTTTTTGTGAACCCTGATCTGTATAATCAAGAAAGTAGATCCAAAATATGCCGTCTCAGATTTTCACTTCATCCATCGGCGGATTGTAGTATTTATTTCTTATTGTTTTCGTTGTTAATACTGTTTAGTTATCACATCTAGCCTTGTTGTAGTTTTAGAACTTTTAGCTATTTTACAAAACATTCTGGATCAAGCGATATTTTTCTACATATTTATTTGGAAGGCTTGATTGAGGGGTGTTAGGGCTTCTATTCATTTTGTGCTCTTTCGAAAATTCTACAAATGTATCAAAATATCTTTTTGTCGATTTTTTTGAATAGCTAAAAGTTCTATTCGGGTATGACATTGAAAGTGATATGACAAAAGTCGAATGGGCCAATCAGAGAAGGTGACAAAGCTAGTCTACGAATATACTCAACCCTTGTTTGTCGCCAAGGTAATGAACGAAAGTGTCAACCCATTGTTGGTTCTCCTCATCCGGAGATTCCCCCTTCACGGCGATGATGCAGAAAGGCTTACAAATCTCTCTGGTTTTGCCTTCAACATGAACATGAAATGTTAGAGCTCGTAGCCATAGGCGTATAGGAGTCAGGGGTGGTGTGTTAATTTGCAAAAATCGTTCATAATTGGGCAGGAATCCACCTCAAGTTGGGCAAAATGTTTTTATACAATGGATTTATTTTTATCGGACAGCCCCTCCCCCAAATCTTATCTTCGCGTACTCTTCTGCTCACCACTGCATTGGCAGACTGCGTTCACACGATGCAGGCACATTTTGAAAACGGTGAAAAAGGTGACGGATAGGCCTCCCGTTCACACGAAAACGGCACACTTTTTGCCAGCAGATTTGGAGAACGGTAGTTTTTGAAAACAGAACACTAACCGGCACATTTTGAAAACGGCATCGTGTGAACACTAGAAAATGATGGAAACAGAAAATTTTAAACGATTTCGAAACCAGGCTGATTATTGCGCCATCAAAATTTCTTTGGCTTAGTGGCTTTGACGCGAAAATCCAGCCTCTTCCTCGTGGAGCTTGCAAAGAGTTTATTGTCGTCACATTTTTTGCCGTTTTCGAAATTTTGCCGGTATCGTGTGAGCGCAGTTTCAGATTGCTAATTCCTTCCTACAATATGCCAATTCGTAAGTTGACATGTAATGAATAGAAATCGCCAAATTTAGATCTTGTTTCTCTGTATTCAATCAAATGAGGGAACTTTATGGCACACCCGATCGTGGAACATTGATAACAACCCATCGGAATATTGTGCTCACACGGCGATGGTTTTTCCTTCCATGTAATCAGGTCTTTGATTCCTAATACGCAACACTTTGTAATTGTGGGACTGTTTTATTCTTGAATTATGCTGACAGATGTTACTTTTCTTCGTTTTTTTTATGTTTGCAGATGAATCATGTTTGAGTTCTATCAGAAATCTTTGATGCATTTTCCTCTTTACTTTCTCATGGTGCTGCAGTTGGAACTTGGGTAGACTTGCTCCAAGTCTATTTAGTGAACTATCATCATTAGAAGAATATAATTACTCCTGCGAGGGCGTAAGCTACCAGGGTGACCCTATGATGGAGAAACGAGGACGATTCAATTTACCTTGCCTTCCTTTGGCAATCAATACAATCAAGATTTCTTTCAAATTCAGCCAGCTAGTCTAATTTGTTTCAAATGAAACATTGTTAAAATCGTAAACAATGCAATCATGATTGTTTTGATTGCCAAAGGAACGCAAGGTAAATTGAATCGTCCTCGTTTCTCCATCATAGGGTCACCCTGGTAGCTTACGCCCTCGCAGGAGTAATTATATTCTTCTGATGCTGATAGTCCACCGGGGGGGGGGGGGGGGGCGGTACTCATATATTTTTCCGTACGGGGACTTGCCGCCGAACAGGGTATCATTTTCAGGATTCCTACTCCGGGACAAGGCATCACTTTTGTATCGTCGGCTCCATGACAGGGTCCATATTTTGTATAATTGACAGCGTATCGTCGTTGTGAGCCATTTGCACTCCGACAATATGATTTTAGAATTGTTTGGATGGCAATATTTCCGCATTTTCTGATAGATTTCTATCAAAATTCTATCAAATTCCCAGGGCAGCCTACAATTTTGTATGAAGAAACCCAAGAACAGGGTATCATTTTTAAAGTTTTACACTCCGTGACAGGGTATCATTTTCGGGAATTTTACTCCGGGACAGGGTGCCTTTTCAGATTTTCCAGCGGCACGTCCCCGTACTTTCGTAAATCAAATACCCCCCCCGGGATAGTCCATTGAATAGACTTGGAGCAAGTCTATAATTTGGGAGATAAATGATTCCTGCGAAAGAGGGCCAAATCGAGGGGTGATCACTCTTGGGCGTACGAGATTTTTTAAAACAATAGGATTTTTAGGGATTTTTCACAGATTTTTCGTGAAAACAAAAGAATCTTTGCCAATGGTGTACGATATTTTGTGGAATGATACGCCCCATCTAATCGGGCCAAACAAAATTTCGTCTAAAATGGACTATAGAAAAAATTCAAATTGAAACCGAAGGCAGAAATCAATGGTTCAAATTTTTACTTCTGTAAATCATAACAATCAATTCACAACTACGAACAGCGTTATTAGACTCGCGAAATAGTCTCTGTTATCGGAACAGCAACAGCAATGGCAACAAAAACAAAAGTATAATTTTTGCGTCAACCAGCCTATCAATAGCAATAACTACGAACATGCAATCAGTCTACAGCGTTATGAGTTATGAGGCGTCCGGCGTTGGAGAACGCTTAAATTCAAACCCTTACCCAAATTTGGCCAAGAACAACCCCCCCCCCTCGTGATTGAAACCCGACATCACAGACGACTTGCGACTTGAAACACCTCGTTTTTACAGCTATATTACCTCTGTGTTGGGGATGGACTGACCAAGGTTTTGACAACTGCTGGGCCTTTTCTCGTGTTTCCTACAGCAACAAAGCAATGAAAGCCCGGGGGGTTACTTGACCAGGTTTTGGTCGGGGACGTGCCATCGAAGCTTCAAAAACATACCCGTTCCTTATACCAATTTTGCGAAAAAGTATACCCGACTTTATACCAATTTTGCGAAAAAGTATACCCGACCTTATACCAATTTTCCGAAAAAGTATACCAAAATCGTTCCTTAAACCAAAATCGCGAAAATCGATACCGTTCCTTTTACCAAAATCGTAAAAATCGATACAGTTCCTTATACCAAAATCGCGAAAATCGATACCCTTCCCGATGGCACGTCCCCGTACCCAAAATATGTGAAGTACCCCCCCCCCCCCGGGAATGAAAGTTACAGCTGGTGATTCCCTGCATCGGCACTTCGGAGAATTCTCGCTCGCTGAACGAGAACTTTGTGCATCAATTTGGGGATCATTTGAAGCAATATTTATACGAATTCTAGTCGAATACACTGTCGAACTCATACTCAAGGTATTCGTAATAAAAGATACAAGACCAAAGTGCCATAGGGCCATAGGGCCATAGTGCCATTGGGCCATAGGGCCATAGGGCCAGGGCCATTGATTGGTAAAACCCTTTTTTCAGCCTGGTTTACGAAGGTGCTGTTTATAGGAGCTGTTATGATTTTTCTTCAAAATAATCTGTTCCCTATTGCAAGGAACAAAATTTTTCCACCTCCCAAACACCATACCAGTCAGAAATTGTTGAGGTCCCCCCCCCCACGTGACTAGTTGTTTTCGCGCCGTTTTAAGAAGATGTCAATTGCACTTTCGTCTTGTCATAAAATTGTTTGGAAGACAAGAATAGCAAGAGTTGGAAGTTGAGGCAATGAGGAGAAGGATTTTGTTATTAATTTATTGGATACTTGTTTGTTTGCATACACTAAACAAATGGAGTGTGAATTGATAAGCATTTATGGGAACCTCGGTAAGTTTTGATTTGTGTTCTTTGTAAAACAAACCACAAACTTTGTCTTCATTCCTTGACCAAACTAGGCCAACCCGACCAAGGATTTTGGAAATCGATGACATGCTGTTCTTGAATGTCAAGTTTTATTCTTTATCTGCTCGATATTTGCTGTTTTCCAAGTATTTATCCTATGTTTATACCGTAAAAACACTTGCATCAACTTCAAACGGGCATAATTTCATAAATATTTGGAATATCAGGAAAGTTCGCGAGGAAAATATGCTCCTGGGCTTGCTGAATACATGCGAAGAAAAATATTTTCAAAATTTTGTAACAAATTTTACACCGGGTATTTTTAGAGGGAAGGGGTAAAAACCGGCCAAAAGGGGGGGTTTCCCCTCATGTGACCACATATTCTCCAACGGCATTGGCCTTCAAGGTGTGAAAATGTTTAGGGTGTGTCTGGCCGTCAGCCAATCAAAGAAATGGAGCCTTTGCTTTTCAGGGCTCAACAAATATTTTCTTTCCTCATAGCAGTTTCTTCTTACACACTTTCTTGTTCTTCCCCTGTATACTGCCGAATCATATCCCTTTTTCTTCTTTCCTTTGCTTCCTTAATTTATTTCCCTTCTTTTCTATTTCCTTTTCCTTCCATTTCTTTTCCCTTTTACCCTTCTTACGAAATTGTAGTATTTCAGCTACCACCACTACCACGCTATTTCGTTTTTTTAGCCCTGATTAGTTTTAATCTAAAAAGGTTTGGAGTAGTCAAAAACGAAGAAAGAGAAACTGGGACTTCTGCAACTTGGCAACCCATTATAGATGATTACGCTAAAGATGGCGGTGAGGAACCTCTTAGCAAGATATTCTGCATTCTAATTAGAGATCCATAATAATTCCATGGGAATTTGATTCAAGAATGCAGTGCATTTTGGTAAAAAGTTCCTTGCCAACATCTTTTCTGCAATCATTTTGTCACCATAAATTGGGGGAGGTCCAAAAGAATTATTTTATTACGGACGTTTTTCCTTTTCTGGTCATGAACAAATTAATTCATCCAGACTGCTGGCCAGGATTTTTCAATCAGCATGAGCTGCATACAATATCAAATTGCCACTGAAGTCCTGACACAATATAATACATCAAGTGACCGATTTCGATGGGGAAAGGCTTATGATCTAAGTTAGACCTCTAGCTGCAAGAAAAAATTTAATTCGCTCCGATCGGGTTGCTGAGCGCGACGTCACAATCCGCCAAAAACCCCATGTTTTTTCTGACGCACCCGGTATAGCCGTATCAACCACTTTTATACTTCAAGACATTCACGGGCTAACTTTGTTAAATGTGACGTTACTCCCTTTCCACTATCTGACCATGAAAAGGTGGTCTTACATTTTGATCTAAGCCAGTTTAAATATGGCCCTGGCATTTGGCAATTGAATTCTTCTGTACTGCACGATTCTGCATATGAAAGTGAAATGAACTGTCTAATAGACGAGTTAGTTGACAAAAGGGACAGCTCTGACTCACCAGCCGACTGGTGGGAGGAGTCAAAGCGAGCCATTGCCGACCTCTCCAAAAGATTTTGTGCTAACCGCGCTAAACAGAGAAGGAGCAAGAAATTTAAACTTCTTAAACAACTGCGTAATGCAGACCGAAAGGCGCAGAGAACTGGCAATAATCAGTTCTCTCTTTTCGCCAAGCAAATTTCCAACGAGATAAGAGAAATCAAAATTTCTGAAGCCGAAGGAACAAATGTGCGAGCAAAAGCGAAATGGTGCGAAGAAGGCAAGAAGGTAAACAAGTACTTTTGCAGCCTAGAAAAACAAAGACAAGGAGACAGACATATGCCTTCTGTAAAAGCAAAGGAGGGAAACATCCAAAAAACTTCTGACGGTATTCTGAAAACTGTAAAAGAGTTCTATGCAGATCTCTATACTGCTAAAACCTCAGACGAACTTGCCACAAATACACTGCTAGATAGTCTCCCGCAAACTAAACTCTGAAGAACAAGAAAAATGCGAAGGCCCAATTCTTGAAAAGGAACTAAAACTTGCCCTATCACAAGCCAAAAATGGTAAATCCTCTGGTTCTAATGGAATTCCTGTGGAATTCTATAAAGTATTTTGGTCTAAACTTGGCCATGCCTTTACTACTATTGTAAACTCTTGTTTCGAGGACAAAAACCTTAACACTGTTTCAAAAAATAGGATTAATAACGTGCCTTTTAAGAAGGGTGACCATGAAAATCTCAAAAATTGGCGTCCGATTAGCCTTTTAAATGCAGACTATAAGCTGATTGCAAAAGTATTATCTAATAGGATTGCAAAAGTGCTTGGTTCTCTCATAGCAGAGGATCAGACTTGTGCAGTGCCTGGCCGTACAATTCTCAGCACGTGTCACGTGCTGCGGGACCTGATCCAGATATGCAAAGACGACAACTTACCCGTTGCTCTTTTTGAGCATAGACCAAATGAAAACCTTTGACCGTGTCAGTTGGGATTTCTTGTTAAAAGTTTTGGGAAAAATGAATTTTGGCCCAACCTTTGTAGAATGGATTAAGATTTTATACACAGATATTCAAAGTAGTGTGAAAGTCAATGGCTATGTTTCAGACCCATTTCATCTAGAAAGGGGTGTGAGACAGGGCTGTCCCTTGTCTCCATTGCTTTATGTGCTGGCGGCAGAGGTATTCGCAGAAAGTGTCCGACGCGACAAGCAAATCAAGGGAATTAATGTAGAGAAGACAGAATTCAAAATATTACAATATGCAGATGATACCACATTAATACTATCCAGCAATTAGTCAATTTTGCAATGTGGAAAACATATCCAACTTTTCGAACAGGTGTCTGGTGCAAAAATCAACCTTGATAAGAGCAAAGGTTCGGAAGCTACAAAGGCCGGACAGACTCTCCACTTGGCTTCAACTGGGAAAATAAATCGCTGAAAATCCTCGGGATCGCTTATGGCACCTGAATATTTTGCCCCCAGGCGATGAAACGAACTCTGGAGAAAACGTGAGTGAAGAGTTCTCCTCGATGTTTTCAACAACATTATTCACACCAAGACTTGGCCCTGCCACCTCGAATTTTACTAAACCAGGGGAAAAAGGTAAGAAACATTCTTTGGCTTTTATAACTAAATTACAGCACTGCTATTCCTTCTCTCTGTTGAAGCTTTACACTTACAGTAATAGTTTTTGATGAAGAGAAATCAACTGTTATGTACACACTGTACATTGATGTCTGAACACAGACAGAGTTGTCTTCCCTTGGCCTATCTATGTTTCTCAACTTGTAACAGCAGCTTGCATCAGTCCAGAAAGTGACGCTGCTGCTAACCATATGCCTACTGTAGTGCATCAAATTGTGGGTATAAAGATCCCCCTTCATCAAATTTTAGGTATGAGTTAAATCATTTCTGAAACTTCATATGCAACCAGTTGAAGATTTTAAATTAACTAGAATCATACTTTTCTCCACTAGGCCACAAAAAAGGCAGGTCATTACCTATGATGTGCTCAACTCCCTCTATCCCAAAGAAACACAGACATGAGATAAATGTTAATGAACAAGAATTGAGCCTTTTTGATGATGATACGTATGTATTTTCTAATTTCTAATAAAGAATTACCCACTATAAAATGTTACATATATTCCAAAGTAATTGGAGAGTTGCCAGGAAATCCTGGGGGTTTTTATATACAAAACACAAGAAATATTGTACCTTTCCAAGCTCGGTTTCTTTTTTTAGGAAGGGTGGAGGCAGCAAAAGATGCAAAGTATGAAATCAACCATGCATGAAGGCAATTACATAATTCATGCATGAGAACATAATTCACACTCAAAATGATGAAAAACAGTTGCTATGTATTATTAAACGGCATCAATGACTTTCTGGCATAAATGACTTTCTGGCATCACATCAATAAAAACTTGTTGTATTCATCAAATCGGTGACTGTGTAATGTGTTCAATTTTTTTTAGTGATGTTGATGTTACTGGTATCAGTGAAGATTTTGCGGATCATTCAGCAGTCTTGCCATTACGGTTGGATTCACATTGTTCTAAAAAACGTTCACTTAATACCTACATGGAAAGATGTACGTCTGCAAATGCAAATTTTTCTCTCGTTGATGGAGAGGCAGATTCAACAACAGATTCAACAACAGATTCGGAGTCAGATTCCAGTGATAGTGAAAGTGGTGACAGTGACAGTAGTGGACCATCTAGCACCATTACCTCAACCATTGGGGAACCCGAATGCAGGTAATAAATCAAAGGAGATCAAATCAAATCATAATCATTATTTACAGTCTTGAAGCAGTCCGTGGAATGAATCTGAATGGAGTTGCAGAGACAAAACTAATTTCATGGCTACGTGGTGCAAAAAGGGATTGGCTATTCACCATTGAAATCCAGCACCACATCGAAAAGTCCAATTCTTTTGGAATAAGAAAGATCTCAGGTAAGGAATGGACGTCAATGACATGGGAATGATTGATGCACCAAGCTGCAAAACTGGGGTATCTTCACTTCGATTTCCAGACATTTTTTCTGAAAGGGACTGGAATTGCACGAACTTACAGGAACGATACTGTAACATGAAAAGGTGAAGAGTTCCTTGCATCCCCAGCTACTGTGATTGTGGCCAGCCCATTCCGTGCAACATTTAATGACAAACCTGTATCAAAGGCCATCTCTAGACAACCGTCAAACAGAGGGACGCAACAAATTTCCCGAATAAATAGTTTAATGGCCAAATAAGACAATTGG
This sequence comes from Aurelia coerulea, assembly GCA_039566865.1. Lineage (NCBI taxonomy): Eukaryota > Metazoa > Cnidaria > Scyphozoa > Semaeostomeae > Ulmaridae > Aurelia > Aurelia coerulea. Next base: position 10,350,517 of record CM076951.1, on the reverse strand, counting down.
TTGGAACTGCAAACAAGAGAGCAATATGAATATCCTGGCTTTTTCTGGTATGATGTTCTATTTCATTGCAAGGACTACATGAAACAGCAACTTGCATCGCAATCTAGGCCCCATTTCATTGATGCTGACAACCAACTCACCAACGGGCGAAGTCACAAGCAGATCCAGAATGTTGCAATAGATGGTGTGGTAACACAGATCAACATTTGCCAATCTTTTTGTGAGGGTGTCAAGACGTGTAGCAACATCAATTGCAGTGATTATAGTGTACCTAATCGTCAGCGTGTGAGCAGATGCCCGAGGCATAGCAGCAGCAAGGAATTGAAGGCCACTGGAAAGTGCCCAGCGCAATTCATCTACATTTGGCCCGTGGAAATGGACGATCGAAGACGATGGATTGGCACCCTCAGCAACCATAACTACAATCGTTCTGCACCACACAAGATTTCCCCAAAAGTGCAGGAGGATGTCCAGAAGGCAGAAAGGAGCAACATCCGAAGTACCGCAAAAGATCTGTTGAAGGGGCTTGGAATGTCATATATTCCAACTGAGAAAAGTCCAGCAGCAGCAAACGTCAACAGATTACGGAGGGAAAGGAGAGTTGCCATAGGAAGTGAATGTAGAGATGGCTCCCAATCAGAAGCTAATTCAATGGCAGTCATCACTGAATTTCATGTCATCAGGGAGAAAGTAGAACGTTTGCAAGACCCTGAAGAAAGTTCACTAACAGACAGCGTCAACCGAATGATGGGTATGTACCAAATAGATGGAGTCAGTTACAAATACGCCTACTTCATGGCACCATCCCCAGCACAGCAGCTATCCAAAGCCGCATATATTTTCGCACCCATAACATTTACAGGTAACAAATCGTTTCCTTATTTATTCTATGTTGTCTCTTTGAATGACAGTGTTCTGATGTACAATCCCGTTGCAAGAGTGCTATGTAACAAGCAAGATGGAAATTCATCAATGAGGCCAATCAACAATCCATCAATGCGGCCAGCATACAAGGGATGAGCAATGGCAATCCTGCTCATCCAAGGCGCAGAAAGTGGCGCTGTCTTGAAGAAAGAATTCAAGAAATAAAGCGACAATATCAAAATGGTGACAGAAACTTAGATGACTATTGGATTTGAATTACAAAGACAAATCTAAAGTCCTTTATCCAGTGTTTATGAGATGTAAAATAATTTGTTTATTGATGATATCTTTTTTAAAAATATTAGGCTACGGTGTTTGCTTCCACTTTATTTTATTATAAGTCGTCTTTTCTAAAAAGTTCATGTTTTATATCTGAATTTTTCTGAAATGCTATCAACTTCATTTAGCAAACTGGTGATATGTTTGTTTTATTTGTATTTCTCTGTTACTTTGCCTTTTCTATCTGCCCACGCAGTGTGCATTCAAAACCATTGTGAAACACATATGTGCATCAGCCCACGCATACGTGCATTGTTCATTTTTTTGAAACGCATATGTGCACCAGCCCATGCACAAACGCATGCCCATGCAGAGACGCATATTACGCCGGCTCAAATTCTTAGTGAAATTGAACACTTTCGTAATATTTTGCCTTATACCGGGTGACCCAGAAAAAAGTGACCCAATGCAATCTGTTATAGAAAAACAATTAAGTGGCAGATTGAAACATTTCAAACGTTGTTCTGTCGCTAAAACACTAGCCTACATTATAAGTATTTTCCGCAATTATTTTTGGCAAGGAAAAGTTCCTGAATTCAGAATTTTTAGTCCAGAGGGTGAAGGGGGAATATTACCACCCGAGCGGGGACTTTACGAGACAACATTTTTGTGGATCACTTTTTGCGTAGATTACAAATATGCGTGTTGATCGACGGTTTTGGGGGGCTTTTCCGATATATAAGGGGGTTTAGGCTAAAAATTATGGGATTTTTACGAAATGGATACATGCATAGGAAAAGGTGATTCCATTGCATGTTTTGAATGTAGAGGCTATAGTATGATACCAAATATACATATATTCTAGCCAACGGGGTTCATTAAAGGGGTCAAGGGATTTATTGGGGGGGGGGGGGTTGTGTTAAAAATGTCAAAGATAGATCTTACAAGGGGTTTGATTATTGATAAAGGCAACAGACTTCATAAAACCCCTTAAAACAGCAACAGACGGTTCAAGTCTTAATTTAAACTGGAGTTAGATTATTACTGATCCTTTCCATGTTCCCGTAATTGCTCGCGCAGCAGAATACTGGACGGACTCTAATTTTTCCATTGAGCTCGGAAAATGATGCTGCCACTGAACTCACATACTTTCACCAGAATATGGTAAATAATATCCCCGTAGTCAAGATGAGATCGCATATAGAGCTTAAATAACTCGTTTAGAGTATGCCTGGGCAGTTATTTGGAGAGATATTTCAGCAAGCCAATACCCTTCCTTGATTTGGAGATAGCTGATTTGAGGGGTAGAAAAAGACAAATTTAAATCTAGTATAATTCCTAATTGTTTATGTTCATCTACTTTCATTACTGGTATGTTGTTGAGTTGCTGTGCATATCGTCATCCCAGTTCAAATATTGGCAAGTTCACTGACCATCTACCGAAAACCCTCTCTACTGTAGCTGATGAAAAAATACTTGTCTATGTCATGGGTGACTTCAATATTGACTTACTAAATTATGGAGACCATGCTCCCACACTTGATTTTATTAACATGATTTTTTCATCTCATTTTATGCCTTCCATTCTACACCCAACCCGAATCACAGACACCAGCTCCACACTTATTGACAACATTTTCTTGAGCAACATCACTGGTACTAGTATCCTTAGTGGTAACTTATTATCCATTATCTCTGACCACCTTCCCCAGTTTGCAGTTTTAAATGATGAAGCATGTGATGATGATGATGACCCTTTTTTAGGAGAGAACAGAAATAAGTAGTACTTTGGGAAGAACAAATCCTGGAAAATAGCAGTACACAATCATGGAAAGTGGCAGAACCCAGGGGGCACTTCACTCATGGATCATATAGGGGTGTACACTGCAAGAGTTTCCGGTGGAATAATTCCACCATAGGTGGAAGAATTTTCCTTTCTTCCTGATAGGTTTACGAAAACGACAATTACGAAAGTTAGCATTACTGTTTAGCCTGTCCTGTTAAAATGGAAGAAATAAAGAAACACATTCTTGAAGCAATCAAAACTCTCAAATGTAAGGTTACTCTCAATTGTTGTGGAGTGAATTATTTCTATGATTTTCATGTGAGGAATTAAAGGAGCTCCGTCTCCACATTTCTGTCGATACGGTGATTTTGTAGTTTTTTGATGGCCAATATCACACAGACTTTAATCTGTTTTTCGAAAATAGAAGTGTCATTTTGAAGATATATTCTTCTATTTCATTGAGAAAGAAGGCAACTGTTTATTTTTTATCATATGCCCCTTGATTCAAAACCGTTTTTTGTTGTATGACCAAGAAGACTTTTAAGGCAACAACCTGGCTAGACCCCGAAATTTGAGATCACAGTGACAAAGCCTTCGGCAAAGTGGAGATCAACCAGCTCTGTGATATGCCCAACAGTATCTACTGTGATGAATGTGGATGTTGGTTTCATTACAATTTTCAAAATATGAAATTAAGTGCTTGGATTCTTTTGCAAACAATAAAAATATTTGATATTAAAATTATTTGTCCTGTTGTATGTTCTACTGTATTTGCATTGCAAGAACAAGTGCTGTGTCACAGGATAAAAATTGCGGTACATCAGGAGCAAAAATCTGATATGTGATCAATAGGCTCAACCAATGCAGTACAAGCTACAAATTGAGCTTGCTTGTGACTGCAATAGTGTAGTTTTGACAATGTTAACATTAATCTTCAAGAAATTTGAAAGTCACTAGGGACTTGGTGGCTCAATGGATTGTGTCCCTATGTGGTAGGAGGCCAATTATACAAAATTACTACAGTACAGTACAAAATAACTTTTTTGAGCTAAGCCATTGTATTTGATGACTGCAAAATAGAATTGTTAACTACCAGTGAACAGCTTAACAAAAATCAGACTTGCCTTTTTTCTGATCCTAGATTTTGATAGCGTGCCTTTTGAATGGTCTTGAGATGGCTTTACATCCTCGATGGTCTATCACACAAGCAGGAGACTCTCCAAGTTCTTCAAGCACCCTAAATTCATTCATTGCATCAATGCAGCCTTCAACTTCTTGACAACACTTGCACTCTTTTGCATTTTGAAGGAGGGCAATGCTACAATTACCACACCTGCACCCAGAAGCAAGTATCAAAATGAAGGATAGTAGATTTGCACACTATTTTGAGCTAAGAAGGATCACAGCTTTGGTGGAGTGGGGCAAAATGGGTCACTTGATATTGAAAGTTTAGTTAGGCAACCCACTTCAAAGTCCTTGATAAACAAGTGAAGAGTTACTCACAGTTTCCAAGTTGCTAACATCAGTCATTGCCTATCCATAACTTTGAACAAGATATCAAATGTTGCATGTCGCTATCCTGCTGGTTTTTTCTTTCTATCAATATTGTTTCTTAGTTATGATTAAGTTAAAGTATTGACCTCTATTTATAGTAAAATGTATGTCCATATAAGGTTAATCAATTTACAAGTATCATTTTGTCCTTATAAGGTAAAATGTTCTTGTCATATGTTGTTTCTGTTGTTAGCCTCGTTCTCGTTGTTTTTCAGTTGAGTCGTTGTCGTTGTAGGGGTCGGATCTCGTGTCCTGGTGTTGTATTTTCGTGCTTTGTCTTTTGACGTCAGATCTTCTTTCATCGTTCTTCAAGCGTCACTTTTCCAATTGGCCAAGAAGTAGGCAACTGGTACAAACCATGGTTTTTGAAGACCAGCTGCCATAAAAACGAGGGCATTGGTTGCTTCAGTATCAGCTTCCTCAGCCTTTATGTCTCCATAGTCAACATGGCCGACAAACTTGTTATTAGAGACTTTAAGCATTCACAACGGTAACACCAACGCTAACGTTAACTAAAGAAATTTTCATCATGCGCACGCGCGAAGGGAGATTCCTCTAGCGTTAAGGTTTTGCAGGACTGTTGTGGAACGTAAGTTCCTCATTCTTACCGTACTGAGTAAACGTTAACTTCGCACTTTGCTTTCTTCACATTTTTAACAAACGAAACTTCACAGAAACACTGAAATATGGCTGCTGCAAGTGCTTTGAAGACCATTGGGTAAGAATCTCATCTTTTATGCACATTTTCAATCATTATTTTATCAAAATAAAAACAGAAGTGAAAGTAGCCCAAAAAGGGCCTACGTATGGATCCCAACGATGGACCTGTGGGCCTAAGATGAGTTTTAAAATGTTCTTAATTGTTATATTCCGTTCATGTTAACATACCAATCCTGAGATTTATCTTCCTCTAGGACTGATAAAGTTTTAAAGAAATAAATCTAGTGATTTGCTCTTAATTGTTCTTCTTGACAAATCTTTATATACTAAACCACAGATTGTAAACAAACAAACATGCCATCAATTTATTTGTGAACTAAGCTAAGCTGTAAGGAAATTAATTTGTGATTTGATTTTAGAAAGAGATTCAAATGGACCAAGGAACACGATACATTGTTGTTAAGAGAGGTTCTTGCTTCGGAGATATGGCTGACAAAACCAGGAAGTTCAGAGAGAGGTGAAGGTTGGAAGAAATTGTCAGGGGTGTTGAATGGAGTAAACAGGCCCAAATTTGAGGTTAGCCCCCGATCAGTTAGAGAACATTTCCAGGGGTTGTATGACCACTTAAAAGCAAAGAACAGAGAAGAAGAACGTGCGAGTGGAATAACCCTAGACTCATGACGTAAGTCCCTCTAACTTTCGCTGTTGTTGTTGTTGTTGATATCGCTTCAGTTGAGGGACTTATGTCCTTACGCTTCTGAAAACGGCAACTCACCACAAATTTTTGTTGTACCAATCAGAGCGCAGTATTTCACAATAACAATGCGTATCGCACTGTTTAAGCCAATCAAATTTGTCAAACAGTTTCTGGCTATGCTGGATGCTATGATTTGCCCATTTCTTTGCATTTACCGGACCAACATTTGGTGGATTTGGTGGATGTTATCAATGGCGTCAGTGCAGTCGCAGCTAGCGAATAACCAGTATATAACTTCAAAATATGTCGTTGAGCCGTTTCAAATGCTATTTTACCAGCAGTGTCTCACAGAAGAACGAGTTGTTGTTTGCCTTGTTGTAAATGATGAGCTGAAAGGAGTGTTAGTTCCCTGTTTGCCTTGTTTCAAGTGGCCTATCGAAGCAGTCAAGTCAAGTCAACAACTGTGGACACAATGGCGGGCAGTCGAAACCGAAGAAGAAAGGAGAAATTAGGTTGTTGACATTGTCACATTTTGCCTGCGATCAATTCTGCATCATGTTTCATGTGAGTTCACTTTCCTCTCTATTTGCTGGCCTGGAGAATACTGCGAGAGACCAGACCAGACTTTGTCAGCGACTTGTGAGCTGAATATTTTGCTAGACAGTTTGCATTGCTACCAAGCCATAGTTGGCCTAACATTGACAATCGAAGGAATAAAACAAACTGTGTTTGCTTTGCGCAGAGGAGAGAGATGAAGTAATTCCTCATATATCACAAGAGTAAATACAACATCATCATCATGCGCATCCCTCAAAGTTTATGTGGCTGCACTGCAAGAAACTATTGTGAACTGGTTTTGTTGACTTGCATTTTTTATTACAAAAGGCTGACATGAATTTGAACATAATTTGGGTTTATTTATACACAAAGGAAACAACAATATCATTATTTATTTCAAATCCCCAGGGCAGGGGATAGACAAAATCAGCTAAGGTTTGTTTACACCCATTTCAAGTCATGTGATCAATCTCTTGATAAAACATCTTTTTTATTTCTCTAACATATTTTGTGCGATGCAAAGTTGTGCCAAATGCCTGCAAAAAGGAGCATGATGCTGAAACTTTTTAAGAGTATGGAAACATGACTTAAAATGGGCAAAACAAACCTTAGCTGATTAGGTCTAGTATATTATTCACTTAAAAATTGTCATTGTTCTGAAGTGGCAGAACCTTGCAAAGTTGTTGGTCTGTGCGGGGGGGGGGGGGGGGGTGTGGTAGAGTCTACTGGGGTAAAATGACTTAAGGCTGGGGTAAAATGGAAAGTGTTGATTGCTGGAAAACAATAGACCTTGAACTGATATTAATCAGCATCCATACAGTATGTCAATTGTCAAGCAGGGTAGTTTCAGTAGTCTAGCTATAGGACAGCTCTGAGCAAAGATTTTGGTAAAATTAATCCAAATTTTCACTTTCCCCATTTTCCCCAAAAAGTTACCCATTTACCCCAAAACTTACCAATTTTACCCCAGTAAACCCTACTTGTTTGACAGGGATTTGCCATTTGCAGGGTATCATGTTAGTTCAAGAGAAAAAAATTTAGAACCGGTAAAAATTAATGTATTTTCTGGGCATAGGACAAAATTAAGTCATCAAGTACCTACCGCCCCCTCTCAATGTCCTATCAAATATGAAATAGAACCTAAAGTTTGATGACTTGCTGATTAAACATCCCTTAGCAAAATATTGAGAAAGTTTGCAGTATGCTTCAAGCCTGATGCTAACTTGTTTTGGTATGATTCCAAATATGTTCGAGAGCTTGATTCAAATAAGGACTTTGCACCCCTTGCGCTAACTGGCAACATGCATCTTCTGAGCTGAAGGCGAAGTCAATCAAGTTTGTGTATTTGAGAGTAATGCTACTAGCTTTGGATTATTGTCAAGCTTGATCATGCCTATCATGCATGTAAACTGGCAAAAATTGTGTCAACATACTAAATTCAAGCTCCTCCAAGCCAAAATCACAATTCACAATTTTATGTTTTGATGGCAAAATTATACATAGACCTTATAATGAAGCTTGCACAGCTTGTTGCAAGCTGAACTTTTTCCAAAGGGATGTAACAGAATTGAAAATTTTTCACTTTTTAACATAAATTACAAGGATTTTTTTTGGTAAAACAAACCTATTCCCCAAATTCCCCTCACACCAAATCATCTCTGGTCACCCTACAGGATTTTTAAACCAACAATAAAGTCAGCAGGTCGATTTTGCTGAGACCACAAGGATAATTGCTTTTAAAGGCATAAAAGGAACTTCAATTTTCAGCAACCCAAACTTAATGAGTATCCTGAATTTTCCCTTGGAAAAATAGTTGGAATATGTTTTCCTAAGCCAGTAAATGATAGCTTGCTAATCATGGTCAAGTGGTTTTGATCAGATAATTAGATTCAAACAAATGACATCATTCCACCTTTTTCAGTGTACAGTGTAGTTGTTAAATGTTTACATTATTCTTTATGTGTCATATACTGAGTTTCATTTTTACTTAATTGAATGTTTTTGTGTCATATGCTTTCATCATAAGTTTTGCTGGGCGCAAAACTTGAAGATAGCCTTTTCTATAAGCATGTACATATGTTCAGGAGTGATTTACAATTCCATTACCCCCTCACAAGATGAAAATAAGACCATACGGAAAAGAAACAACCGCCAACTTCTTGAATGCGCACCTAAATATAATTACATGCCCGTGTTCTTATATAAATTGTCTAAAATGGGGTAAAACGGAGGGCCGTCAGAAACAACTTCTGATTGGGGGGCAATTGTTCTTAACACAATAGATAACAATACGTCCAATTAATGCTTGTGACGTAGCACTGTTGTTTTCAAAGTTATTGGGATGCTTGAGCTCCCCTGCCCACCCCCCCCCCTCGCCCTGCTTCCTACAGGCCTGGTCAAACGGGATTATTTGCTATGAAAATCCATTGTCTGCATCTCAAATCAACGGCCTTGGTGTTACTTAGCAACGGCACTGACAATTTTTCATCTGGTCCGGCTTTTATATATGCCATTCCAGGCTGCGGCAAATTGCCGATTTGAGAACCGCAAGTCCATAAGTCTCTGTTGTAGCGACAAGTCTGCAGGGGGAGCGAAACAAGAGACTTTATTGGAATGAGTCTAGAATAACCCCTGATGAACTCATTGAGATAGAGGTTATGATAGAGGAACTTATTGATTTGTTCGAATCTGCTGCCATTGATCAAAAGGCAGCAGATAAAGAAAAAACAGACAAGGCTGCAGCTGATATAGCTAAGGCCCGGGATATGCGGCTGCAGTCTTTGGAAACATTTGCAGAGACGAGAAAGAGAAAAAATGTGGGAGAGGGTGAAGGATCAGGAAAGAGAGCTCGGAACTCGGGCAAGGACACATTGACTTTCCTCCAAGATAAATTGAGCGTGGATGCAGAATTCAGAAGGCAGGAGATGGAGTTGCGGGAGAGGGAGTTAGCAGAGAGGGCAAGGCTAAGGGAGATAAAAGAAGAGCAGGAGAGGGAGAGGAATGTAGGGAATGGTGAGGAGGGGAATGTTGCAAGGGCAATGGAGAACATGCAACAGCAAATGCAGGAGCAAAATCAAATAATGATGCAAATGCTGCAGCAACAACAGCAGCAAGGTCAAATGATGATGGCAATGTTCCAACAATTTAATAACAATAAGAAAGACTAACTTGAACAATTTATGATTTAGCTGAAAGTTGCTTAATATTTTTTATTTGATATGCAGAAATATATTTTCTACCCCAAGGAGTATTCACAATGATCACCATATACAAATTCTCTTTACTTGTGCAAATATTGTTCTTGAATAAACTGTTATGCTAAAATTAATACTCTTAAATGCTGTTTTTGTGTATAATGTTTATCCAAAATTTCAATAGTCTGCAAGAGGTGGTTTATTTTTGGATTTTCTTCAAAAGAGCCAAACCAATTAAAAAGAAGTGCAGACATAATTGGAATTTTGAAATGATATTTACCCATGTAACTAAGCTCGATAACATTAGTGTGAACAATTACATTAAAACAATGTTAAATTGCCATCAAAGCCTTGTAAAATAGTTTCCTAAATTTGGTGGATCTAAATCAAAAAAAGAAGAGGTAGTGCTACCATATAAGCAGTTTCTTGCATTTTTGAGAAGTGTTCCAACAATGTACATTTTGCCTACAGCACTAAGCTGTACTTTCAAGTTCTTTTTGAAATCCAAAAATTTGAAATAGTTTATAATGTCTCCAAAAAGCCATTCTACACTGACCCTCACTGAGCTCATGCTTTTATTCCACAGCTGTTGCTCATCTGTGAGTACTGCATTCTTGAAAGGAGCTTGTAGTTGTTGTCTCAGGGGATATGCTGGATCGCCGTAAATGCACATCACCTGGCCATCTGGGGAGACAGAATAATGCCCAAGATCCTGGAGAAGGCCTGATTCTCGAAGAATCCCACTGTCATGGCGTTTACCTTCATATGGGCCATGAAGTAGTCCAACCAATCCATCAGGGGTAGCAACAGATTGAAATTTTATTGCATGAACACGTTTGTGTCCGTTGTACACCACTCGCTGATCACGACCTGGTCTTGATATAGGACGAACAGTACCATCTACAAATCCCCAACAGTTTTGCAAAGGTGCCCCCCTTGCATGTACTGCATTGGCATATCTTTGAAGATTTTGGGGTGAAAGTAGTTCACGATTAAACTCTGTCAGCAAAAAGGCCCATTGATCATATATTAAATTCATCATATTGATGACACAGATTTCAGCAACTGGCCTAGCAAATCTTGGCACCATATCTGAATATCGACATGGATATGCAAAACGTTTTAAAAGGACACAAACTGCTTCGATTGTATCTACTTTTAATCGATTGTACATTATTTGTTCTTCTTCTAGTTGTAAAGCATCAACCAAATCATGTAGATTTTCTTTTTCGAATCTAAATTCTGCCTTGCATTCATCCGCGTTCATATTTTCTAAATCGAATTGTTCATACTGCCAATATGGAATTTCGAGGTTGTTTGATGTGTTTAAATCGTATAGCAAAGCAAACTCTACATCATCTATCGCTCCAAGATCATAGGCTGCAAGTAAAGCACCTCTAATTTCGTGTAAATTTGGCATGTTGAAGTTTTAGAATGTGTGTGAAGTGAAATAAAACAAAAAGAAATTTTCCCGCCAAAACCAAAACTTTAGTTCCTTGTGTCCAAAGCACATGATGAACGTTAGGTTCTCGTCATAATGCTTAATGACGTACATGCGGATCGCAAACGAAAACGGTAACGTAAGACTTAGCGTTGGCATTGTCATTATCGTTGTTCATGCTTAAAGTCCCTATTTCTTCGGTCCCATTGGACCTGCTTTTTTATGCTCATTTCATCTAAAAGTAAGACACAATCTGCCTGACCATCCTTGGCCATATTTTCAACATGGTCAAAAGGCTTTTGAAGAAAACCTGGCTCGCAGTTGATATTGACATACCAGGATCTGATGGTGGCAGGATGAGGAAGATGAAGAGATTTTCTGATGAATCGATAAGCTCTTGGGCTATAGAAATGGAGATTTGTAGCAAACTCTCTTATTTCATCAGAATACCTCGCACCGCTTGTTTTTTCAATATTATTTGATTCATTCCTGATGAGAGCAGCTGTCATATGGCCAAAGTTTTCATTCAAGGTCTTACTCAGTTCCTCTGACAACATCTTGAATGCTTTTAGCTTTGATATCAAATCACAGATTTTTTTCTCTTTCCTCAAATTTTTTTTGCGTAGATTTTTTATTTTATTGTTTTTTTTGTTTTAGTTTCCTTTCATACTTAGCTTTCAATTTTCTGGGGGAAATGTTACAAGCATAAGTATGATCTATTTCATGAAAATGTATAACTTTCATGGCCTTACTTGGGGGGATGGGATCTCTTTGGTGGTGCTTTCCTCTCAACATTTCTTTTGACCAAGTGCTCTGGAAAATTAAATATGGATGGCACTGCATCTTTCTTTAAATAATGCCTTCCCAAGGTCTGGGAATATGGTAGGGTTGGAGAGTATTGATAGTCACCCGGGAGAAAATGTTTCTCGTATATTCGTTCGCTTTTTGAAGGATGCCAGCCTTTCCTACGCATAGCTTGGATCCACTTTTTCAATAAGTCTTCATTATCATGGGGAAACCTAGGGAAAAGGCAAGTTAGTAAGGATTTGAAAAAACAGTTAAGAACATTTTAGCCTCGCATGATTACTTTCGCAATATTAAACCACAACTGAACTAAATCTAAATGATTTTATCGTCACACAACGACAAAGAAACGATCATATTATGGTATGGCCTAGCCAGTAAGCCGGCACGCACAACCCAAGTCTCACCTGTGAAACGCTATGTTCTTCTCCCCTGGACCGAGATCTTTCTTCAATCTCCACCTGTTTTCACACCCATATGCAGCACACGATATCACCATCTTTTTCTTCGTTCAAACTTCTTGAAAAATTAGTTTATGTGGCGAACTTCTAATTGATCGACTCCGTGTTTACTAAAATATTTCCTGCGTCTTTTGCCAACCTGAGGCTACCATTTTGATTCCCCACAGTGGCGCCGCGTCACGTGAATGACCGCGCATTCTAGTCCTTCTATTTCTATGGTTGGGCCCAAGAACCCACCCATATGGGCAGCACATACCCTTACCCTGAACATGTTATGTACCCCCCTCCCGGGGATTTTACGTTAAAGACAGATCAAAGCTCTTCATAATTAAAAGTTCATTAGAGGTTGAAGTTTGGAACCTTGAATATCTTTGAATCTCATGAACTTATACTTAATTTGAGAGTAAAAGTTGCTAGTTTGATCGTGAAGTTACGCATAATTCGTTGACTTCTCTGGTTCAACTTCAAAAGTTTGGTTCATTTCAAGAATCATCATGGCTGAAAAATAAAATTGATGGCAGCATATTTTACAATCTAAACCACACTTTCGAATGACCTGTAATATGAAAATCTTAAAACCTTAGAATATTAAAACCCGAAAACTAACATAAAAGCATCAAACCCTCAGTCCTGGGTGCAAAAATTTGCCAAACCCGCAACCCAATCAAAGCACAAAGCCCAAAGCCCTTTCACAGTATGAGGAGAATTGTCTTTAGCAGTTATTGAATTGACAGAGTTTGTTCACTGCATTGAAATACTCGTACAAATTACTGTGACGGACTCCCTGGCTAGTTTTGCATGTGTCATGGTACTTACGCAATATCGATGCCAATGCCAATGCCAGTTCCAATGCCGATGCCAGTATTCCAATGCCGGTGAATACAAATGGCCGAATCTACTCACTCTAAAAATGTTCCTCTATATATATATTGAACAAAGGTACCTCGTTTGTTGATATTGGTGCTTTGAGAGCAGATATGTTAATCTTGAAAGCTCAAATTTGCCTCTTCCTGCAAACCAGAGCTTTAGCCTTTTGGCCTAAGCAAATTCTTAAAGCACAACGTATAAATCAATGATAGCCTTGATAAAATTTGAAAAAATATTAGATCTCGTGTTAATCTGTTTTCCTGAAGTCACCCCCAGTCACCCATTGGGCAGTTTCTTTATTTTTTGTTAATTTCAGTTCTTAATTTTGATGTGCTTCAGGAACTTGCTTAGGCCAAAAGGCCAACGCTCTGGTTTGCAGGTGGTTTTCTGCTCTCGATGCACCAATAGCAACAAACGAGGTATCTATATTCAAGTTAACTATCAAGGAACATTTGAGAGTGAGTAGCCACTGATTAAAGCTAAATTCACATCGCTGGAGTCAAAAAAATCTGCGTACTTTTTTTTGGGACACCCGGTATATGAAACAATGAAGAAACATCTAAATGCTCTGGATGAGTATAGGCACTTGAAAAAAAATAAAATCAGAGATTTGCAACCAAACTGTTTATTATGTCAGAGAGCACGAAAAAACAAGAAGATTGGTGTTTGTTTCATGTTCATAGCTTCACTTGAAGAACAGTTATCAACATTTGTCCGTCTCTATTTTTGCAATTGTAAACAGCTACAATGTTATGATCATCATATGATGTTCATATGGTGATAATCATCATAATCATCATAATCAGTTCCTTCTTGACTTTATGAAAAGTGCACCAATCCAATTTAAAATATTCTTATTATAGGGTACAATTACATTCCGGGTGTCTTCAAACAGGAGTACCTTTTTTGGGACACCCGGTAGAATGTTTGTAATTGTACTTCATTTCGCTTGTTATTCTTCAGATTTCTTTTCAGTTTTTTTTTCAAGCGGTCTATTACTGTCCGCAAAGATCTAGCAAGCAATCAGCAAGTTCTGACACATTTAAAGCTAGAGCCAGATAATGGGGAATAAAAAAATACTGTTTTCGTAGAAGTGTTCAAGCAGGGGCATTGAAAACCTATTGGATATGTTCCAGGTAAGAGAATCCCACAAGTTTCTGTTGCAATAAAGAAGAATGAAGCAACACATGTTCTGTTTTAAAATACACAATAACACTACAATGATGCAATAAACCAGTTTGTTCACGGGAGTCACTAATTCAAGATTCAAGATCCGGTATTCAAGATTCACACTAACTCTAGATCCGGAATTCAAAATTCACACTAATTCTAGATCCTTTATGAATAAAATCCTCCTGTATAAACTGAGTGCCCTAGAAGAAAAACAAAAGCCTGCTGTTTCTGCCCTAAAAAGATTGTCGTACAATATATGCTCAGGAAGAGCATGGATGGATTTCTACAAATACAAAGCTCTAGAGAAAGAAATAGACCAATTAAGAACTTTACCAATACAGGATGTAAAGGCCAACTATTTTAGCAGCATGCACCCAAGGCTTCTACATAAAATGCCACATTCCTCACCCCAATTGTTTAAGACTTAACATTTTGTCTTTGCTGGGGATCGTAACTACGAAAAATTTTGAGACAAAATCAATTAGGTTGAAAAATCATTTTCAAGCAAAACAGCATTCAGACAAGGTCAGCCCTACCCTCAGCCGTTATTACGCCCACAATACTATCACCATAGATGCCCATGTAAAAGCAACTTGAACGCAATCTCGATCCTTGTGGATCACGATCTTGTATTTTTTGCTCCATGTAAACGGGGTATTACATTGTTCGATCAAGAGATTACATAGTTCAGTTATTGGCTTAGCTAAGGCGGTTCCGTAATGGCCATTCCACTGACCATGCATTAATTAGCTTAAGGTAGTCAACCCCCTTGAAAAAGCAAATTTTGGTCAAAATATCAAAATTTGTAAGAGTCTGGGAAAACACAGTTCAATGTATCCTCTGCCATATGAAATAAGAAAATTGAAGTTAATTCCTGACCTGATTGGAATTTTTTACCCTTTGATAGAAGGAGTGGTGCAATATTTACCTTAGCAACGCCTTAGCAACCGTTGAAATATGTTGCCCCCTTTCTCCCAAGTCCCCCAGCCCAAATAGTTGGTTCCTGGGTGTTCATGTAATCGAGGCTAGGCAAGACAGAGGCTCGTGACTTAAACTGGGTCTTACATGAAGTAGTTTGGAGAAGTTTTCTGGTGTGCTGTGTGGGTTGTTCTTACGATTGCTAAAAAATTTGTTCTGGGTTTTCGTGATGGGAAATCCTAAAAATAGAGAAAGGAAACCCTCAAGAAAGAGGAAATACAAGTGTAGAAAGGAAGATGGAACCAAGAAGCAGAGGAAAGACGATGGAAGCATACAGGTTGCTTTGGAAGCTGAAGTTGAGGAAGTTAGGCCCATTATTGGCATTGCTGATGATAGTGATACAAGACCTGTTGTGGAAGAAGTTAGAACGCCTGTCCATGGTAGCACTTCAGCATCAGCAAGGAAGATTAATTTGGCCAATTATGTGACCCCTGATAATCAAGCTAATAATACTGCTTCATTTTTTGTGATGTTTGATGTGGAAGTTTTGCACTAGGTGTTTTCTCAAGTCTAAGCTGCCCCGAATGCAATCTTGCCTTCAAGGCCTACACAGGCAAGAAAGTGGTTGAGCTAAGTGTAGCAAGTGCTGTAACACATTTCAATGATGGCTCTGCCTCAATTGCTGCTGTTCTAGGACGCCTTGGAATTTGTCCAGGCTTTTACACTAACAAGGGGATTATTACCAGTAATCGAAAACGATTGTATGTAGCAAACAAAAAATCATCTGAGAAGGTAAAAAGCAGAGAAAAAAGCTGAGGGCAATCAGAAAAGGACTCTGGGATCAAAACAAGGAAAAAGAAGGACCAGTGTATGAGTCTGGAGCTCATTGAAGGGATTTTTATAGGAATGAAAACGTTTTTCTATGTTTACGTCGCTTTTTCTCCAATTTTGAAAAACGACCGTATTTTAGTCTTTGTAACAGTGCTACTTCTGCTGTGGTCAAGCAATTGTGCTGAAATTTTCAGGATATCTTTACTATTACATATGCTAGGGAATAAAAATAGTTTGGAATGCTTCTCAAATATATCAAGTGCTATTAGGTAACAAGAAATCCTATTTATTTACCGTTACGGATGGATAACCAGGATTTAATGTGATTTTCTGAAACACTGGAATATTTTCACCAAAAAAAGACTTTCATTCCCCAGACCTGTCTATCATCAACATTTCTGCAAAGTATCAGCACATTAGAGCCATTAACCAGGAAAATTATTTGTAATCAGTATGTGATGGTTTTTCCCCATTGTTGTATCTGCCATTTTGCCTAATTTGCATATTTGAAAGAAATTTTCAAAAATTTGAGTTTATAACATAGCTTTCTGCCTGTGTCAAAGATTTGAACTGGATACTTAAGAGAGAGAATAACGCTACACTCGATTCTAATAGATTTGGCTGTGGGATCTTTATTGACATCCAAAAAGCTCAGGTAGCAGCTATGATTGTGAAATTAGTAACAATTTTAATGATATGCAACCTTATTATATTCCATATCGTCTTTCTCTGTTTTTCATGATGTTCCTCATGCATGTCTCTCCACCAAAATATTAGGCCTATCAGTCGACCCAGTCCCCAAAGGACATCCAAAGAGAAAAAAGAGAGGTTGGCTGCTTCTCACTAACTGTGAAGGCTGCTTCAAACTTTTCCTGTACAGCTTGCTGCTTGCGAGCATTCAACCCTTCAACAAAGCCCACCAATACACAGCTCAACGACCCCTTTCTATGCTTTGATAGCCAAATCTTATCTAAACTTCGAGCATTTCAAAAATAAGCCGCCTTTGCTACGGGTACTCAGCCCTTCGTTTAATCTATAGACGATTGAGGCAAAGCAAGGGTTCATGTTGGCATTAATGTTGGCGTTTATGTTTGGCAGTGAGTATGATCTTGGATTTTACCCAATATTTTAAATACACAAATCAGTCTTAATGTGCAGTATATACATCATTAACAAATAGCAAATAAGCTCACACCTTTCAAGTATTCCTCTTGGAAGACATCTTTGGTTGACTTCTTCCCTGGTTTAAGGCTAACCCGACTTTTTTTCACCTGCTGGTATGTTTTTCCACTCATTTTCTCCTTGTAATTACCAATCTAATACTTAATAACTACCAACGTTTTCATACGCCCTAGAGAAGCATAGCTTATCGAGACTAGGGCGCTTACAATAATAGCAAAACCTAACAACAGCAATTTAAAACATTAACTACAAGTACCATATGATTAGAATGTAACGTGTTTAAATGCAATAAAAATTACTTGAATACAACAGCGGTTAGATATGAAAAAAGTAAAATTATACCGGGTGCGCCAAAATAAACTATGCACGTTTGGCAGGCAACGATAAATCGTACACTGGAGCGATTTTGAAGATTTATGACTTATTCGTTAGCAGAAAGCCTGAATTAGATACTGGATTTTTTTGCAATTTTTTTCATTTTCATTTTTTAGAGCTTGAAGCGATTTTCCTAAGATTTTAGTTTTCGAAAACACCGAAAACGATAAAAAAACATTGATCAAATTTTCTAAAGAATCTACATGAGTGGACAAGGAGAGAACTTTTTCGTGATGATTTGCGATCTAAAAATCGACCAATTGTAATCTGAGTTCGTACTGAACCCCCAAATCCCCCTGAAAACGTTTTCTCTTTGATTATTCATGTTGGATCTTTTAAAATTTGATCGACGTTTTTTTATCGTTTTCAATATTTTCGAAAACGAACATTTAAGAAACTCGCTTCTAGCTCTAAAAACTGAAAACGGAAAAATTTACAAAAAGTCCTAGGATCTAATTCAGGCTTTCTGCTAAATATTAAGTCATAAATCTTCAAAATCGGTCCAGTGTGCAATTTATTGTGGCCTGCCAAACGTGCATAGTTCATTTTGGCGCATCCGGTAATGATTATGATAATGATAGTAATACTGCAATAGAATATAATAAGGATAATCCATAGATTGACGAAAAAGGGAACAAACTTATATTTCTATCCTGAAGCTACAGTAAACCAGAATAAGAAATTAATTAAAGGTAGGAGCCTATTTGATACTCTTTCAGAGCTTTAAGATAGCTTGTTAATGCCTGTATCTTTCTCAAATGAGGGGGCTGGGAATTCCACAATTTTGCTCCTTTTACTGAGATGGCACAATTGCCAAATCGAGTTTTGATTTTTGGCACTTGGAAAAGATCACTGTGTCTCGTTTCGTAGTTATGTAAGCTTGATCTTGTTTGAAACAGATTTTGGAAGACTGCTGGTAGTTTACATATGCATCAATTTCAGGATTTTATGTTCATATTGGTCAGAGATTTTTAAAACTTGGAAATCTTTATGTATTTCATTGGTAGAGGCAAGCCTCCTTTTGTATTGCAGAATTTTCAAAACTCTGTTTTGGTGTACTTGGCTACGCTGAATTAACTTTTTGGTTGCATCACCATAAATTTTGATAGCGTAATCTATTCTAGACTGGATAAAAGCGTTGTATATAGACTGCAGACAGTTCTTTGGAAGAAGGTGACACATTTTTCGGAAGATAGAGGCGTAACGGTTAACTTTGTTTCCTAATTCATCTATGTGCTTTTCCCATGTAAGTTTGTCATCAATGATTAATCATAAGTATCTGACACTGTCAGATTTTTGTATGACATCACCTATACGAACATCGGGAGTATTCATGCCTAATTTCTTTTTTGGAGAATATACGCAGTAAGTTGTCTTGTCTACACTTAGCTTTAAACGATTAGCCTTAAACCATGTATCTATTTTTGCTAGTTCAGTGTTGGTGTTTTGGATAAGATGGGTAATGTTTTCATTGGCAGCAAAAATGTTTGTGTCATCAGCGAATAGACGTGGCTGGAGATCTGTTGAATTAGCGATGTCGTTTACATATATGGTAAAAAGTAATGGTCCAAAAACAGACCCTTGTGGGATACCAGTGCTAATAGAGCTCAGTGTAGAGCAATTCCCATTTACAGAAGTAAATTGTTGCCTATTGAGTAGATAACTAGAAAACCATTTATTAATTATCCCACGAAAGCCATAATGCTCGAGCTTTTCCAGAAGGATTTTGTGGTCAATCGTATCAAAATCCTTTTTGAGGTCGAGAAAGACACCTAAGACGAATTTTCCTTCGTCAAGGCTTTTGTACATCTCATTTAAAGGAGACCTGCAACGTTGAAACAACTTTGCTTCATTTAGTCAATAATTACCTGTAGAAATCGGATTTCGCATTAGAATTTAGATCCCGCTTACGAATTTTGAGCTATAAGCCCCCTAACTTCCCGATTTTGCCCTATTGGCGGCCATTTTGATTGAAGGACGGGGTCTCCCGCGTTTTCATTCGCGAGCTCTTTTGACGTCAGAGGTGAATATTAGGGCAAGAGGGATCACACCACTTTCACAAGGCCTACACACAACACAGATAGTTGAATGAAAAGTAAAGATTTGGCAAAAAGCAAGCACAAGCAGCAGCGACGAACATCGAACTTGACTATGGACTCCTTGATACCGATGAAATTGAGATCCAACATTTTCAGTCTAAGCCATTACATTTGCTAGTAAGGATCAACTAACGCAAAGAGACGAAGGGAGGCCCTACCCTTGCAGTCAAACAAGAACAAGGAAGCGACTGATCAGAATAAAAAATGAAAGTGAAAATGACGACGTGAATCCTGAAAGGATTGGAAACACTGACTGGAAGGTACTTTTAAACGGCTTAACATCTTGTTTCTCGTACAAGTATAAAAAGAAACAGGTTATTTATATTGGCGTATTTTGGACTTTAGGTCGGCCAAGCAAGCCATCACGAACTTCGATCGAAAGTTGTTGATTTACAAGGATGGCACTTTATTCGTTAAATTTATCTTTGTTGCTTTTCTTTCAGTCACATGAATACATTGGTTTCAAGTATATGCAGCTTGCATTCATTGTGTAACGCAGAATCCTTACTAAATACTTGAGGCGATATTAGGGGAAGCCCTTTGGGCATTGATGCAGCACATTTATGATTGCCTTTTCGTCATCATGCTTGCTTTTGACTATAGGCTTGACATTTCAATATCCACTCTTGCATTCAATTCTGAGTCTTTCTTCCTCCTTAGGAGTTGACTTTTGTGAGTACACATATTTTATAAAAGAAACTGGCTTACAAGAAACTAGTACTAGGATGGCAAAACCTTAAAGAAACCCTGGCACCATGTTTGAGAAGTGCTAAGAAACTTCTAAAAGCAAAGTCCAAGAAAATTGTGGGGAAAATGTTATTGAGCCTTTATTTTCTTGTAATATTCATGGTATTTTCATGCTTTTTTCAATCTCTTGTTTCAGAAAAGACAGACGTTTTGGAATTGCTGTTTGTTACGATTGGATATCATTGCTAGAGCTAACATTTGATGCAAGTTGCAGTTTTCTCTGTATGGTCGTCTTCATCAAGCTGGACACAACCTTAACTGTGTTTAATTCTCATGATAATCTGAACAGAAGCATACACCATGTTAGATGAAATTACTGTTTAAATTATATGGCTTGTCTTTTTTCAGCACATTCCTTGTTCAACCTCAATAGCTGGGTTCTGTAATGGGGTAGACAAAATCTCTTCTTGACTGATAGTTGCCTCGGCAGTAGTCAACTGCTCATTTTTGGGGCTAGTACAAATTTTTATAGAGATCTTTTATAACCATGGAGTGAAAAATCATCAAATTGAGACTTTTTTGGGACGTTAATTCTAAATTATCCCTTGCATATGGAACAAAAATCTCATTCAAAACGTCACATCATATCCTTTCAAGATTCGTGAGATATAGAACAAGATTCAGTGCCATAGTTTATCATTATTGATGACATAAAATAAAAAAGAACATCTAAAAGTTATTCGAGGCCCCAATCTAAGGCGGTATAAGTTTTGCTCCCAGCCAAATATCTCTGAGAATAATTCAAAAATGATAGTTATGCGCCCTGTTTTCGCTGTCATTTTTCATATGCACCTAAATCCTTTTGAGGTTTCAGCCATCAGGGCCCGGGGGGTCTACTCAATACATAGAGCACCCGGGGATGTGCCTGCCAATAGGGCCCCATTTTCCGGTGAAAATTCCAGGACAGGTTTATACCTTTTGTGTATTTATTCCGGCACAGGTATGTTCATCAAAGCTTTTTTCCAAGGACAGGTCAGATTTGACATGCAAAATTAAGGTAACACCAGGACAGGTACTATGTTTTCAAACATTTATTCCAAGACAGGGTCATAAAATTTTCTTTTGGCAGGCACATCCACGTCGTTTTTCTCCAAGGTAGACCCCCGGGCATCAGGGGCCTCCAAAACAGGTCTTCTTATGGCTTCATGGTTTCAAGGGGTTCGCTTTGAAGCTTATCTGACCTTTAGTCTACTTTCTTTCTCAGGACGTTTATTTGCTCCTAGCATTCGGAAAAATATTCCTCTTGGCAAAAGCAACTTTGTCAACAAGCAGCGCGACGTTTTGCAAACAGATGCAGTTTTCTTTTTCGATTGACTTTCTTGATTTTAGTGATTAGTCTGTTGCAGCTTTTGTAAAGTAATTGTGAGTAGCGCAACCAGCCATCTCCCCGTTCATCGTGTCAATGGACCCGCAATAAAAGCTTTAGAAATCATTGAGACCCGAAAATTTTTGTATATTCACCTCTGACGTCAGAATTCGTGGGTTTCGAAAGCGAGGCTGCAACAAGGAAGTCAGACGCGCGGGACAAATGAGGAGGTTTAAGCATTAATTACAGAGAAATGGATATTCATTTTCGAAAAATATTCTTATTTTCATCTTTATGACACTTAGAGCTTTCGATTAAGCACAAGTTGTTTCAACGTTGCAGGTCCCCTTTAAGGCTTCGATAAGTGCCATCACAGTGGAATGGTTTTCTCTGAAACCAAATTGTAGTTTGTATAAGATGTTATGCTTCTTTAGAAAGGCTAGCATTCTTTTGCACATTAATCTCTCAAAGATTTTCTCAAAGCACGAAAGTAGAGAGATCGGGCGATAATTATCTACGTTACTTCGATCTCCTTTTTGAAAACAGGAATTACTTTTGCAATCTTCCAAATGTCTGGAAAAACCCCAGTTATGAAAGACATATTGTAGATATAAGTAAGGGGTCTCACTAGGCTCTCATAGCAATCTTTTATAAGATCAGGTCTAATGTTATCGTAACCAGCAGCTTTACCTGGCTTTAAGCGATTGATTTCATTAAGAACGTCTAGTTCGGTAACCCTGCTTAGAAAGAAAGAATGCTCGTTCGGGTTTCTAAGGTACTCAGTGAAAGGTGTATGTGTAAGCTCAACCATACTATTAATTGTCTTGCCAATGTTACAGAAAAAGTTATTTAGCAACGAAGCAATATGAGCATCTGACGTCCAAGTACGCTTAGATTTATCGACTAACTTAGCTATTCTGATCGTCTGTTTGCATTTTTTGGGATTTAGCATGGGTCCCATTATTGACCACATACGGAATATAGCACTTGCTTTGTCTTTCAAGATATCGTTGAAGTAATTTATTTCGGCCTGTCTTAAGGTAGCAGTTAACCCTTAGAAGCCAAAAATTTTACTTGCAAATAACTCCAATTCTTTGCAGAGCATTTCCCTCAGATTTTCAGGAAAGCTTGGAATGGTAGATCAAATTAGAATTTTGGCAACAAAAAATTTCTAAAGACAATCGTTTCCATGGAAACGGTCATTATTGTTTCAGAATTTTTTTACAAAAATGCCATTAATTCTCACCCAGTTTGAGATATTTGGCTGAAATTCCCACCAAAGGTGTGTTTTATAATGACCTATGCAATGAATTATCAATTTTGTAAAATTTCATCACAAATTGGACAATAGTGACCGTAGTAATGTTTCCATGGCAACTGGGCGTGTTCCGACAAATTTTCAAAATTTATTTAATTCATTGCGTAGATCAACATTTGAGAAACCTTTGGTGAAAATTTCATTAAGATCTCACTGATGTTATAAAATTGGCAATGGTTTTAGCTTTCATGACTGCCAAAAACAGCCTTTTGAGAAAAACAGCCTTAAAGTTGAAGAAGTGCTTTTCATTGGGTTTTGATCCAATTGTGAATCATAAACACTGATTTATGTCAATAAAGTTCACTTATAGTGTCTTCCTTTCTTATGATAAATCAATAGACCAATTTGCAGTTCTTGGAAATTAATCTGTGTCCATTGATCCTGTGTAAAAGAATGCATTTTGGGAAGCAAAATAACGCAAGCTTTTGTTGCAAAATAGTGTTTTTCTTCCCATACTGTTGTGCGCACAGACAATTATTGAAGCTGTGAACTAGTTTATTGTCTCTGGCTCTGCAACAACAAATTGCACTTTTGGCTGCCTTTGATTCAACAGTACTGTTTTATGCCTTGAGCTTTGAAGCTGTTTTTAGTTTCTGTCCTTCAAAAAATGATATCTTGTCTTTGTATTTGCCACATTCATTGTACCAAACCCCAAAAGCAAAGCACCACTTGAATTGATAGTGGAACAGAACTTGCTAGTGGCACAGAAGAACAGAACATGCTGTAATGCATTCTTGACCTTCCTTGATTAACAAGCTTAGGACATTCTCAAATAGGCCATTAGAAAGTTTCTATGCAGGCATGATTTGTTTTGAATCTTTAGCTTTGACAACTTTGTCTGTTTTTACTGCTGGCCTGTGCTGTGTGTGTGGTGAACTGGAGTTTCTGAGTCATCATGATCATACCAATAGGCCTAGCTGTGGTAGTATACTTCGTTCTGTCCATTCTCCACCATTTCTGCTTGTTCTCTGTCTGATTCCTGTTTCTTCTTGCCGTAAAAAACTTTCCTTTTCCTATGTTTCTTACTCCTGAACTTCATGTAATCAGTGGCCTTTCCATCTGTGTGCATTCTCCTGCTCTCCCTCCATTTTTCTCAGCACAAAATAAAATTTTGCGGTGTTGTTGTTGCTAGAAGGGACGAGTCATGTGACTGGAAGAGACGGAATGGAACCCAAGAGCTTAGAAGGGAGGAGTTTTTGACAATTTTTGCATGAAATTTTCGAAACATTCCCTAGCAACCACAAAAACAGTTGGTTGCTAGGGAAAATTTTTACGACCTCTTCAAATTAATCTTAATTTGCAGCAAATATCAACACCTATATAGGCTTGGGGACTATTTTATCTTCAAAAAGAATAAATTTACTATAAGATGACACCAATTCCC
This sequence comes from Aurelia coerulea, assembly GCA_039566865.1. Classification (NCBI taxonomy): domain Eukaryota; kingdom Metazoa; phylum Cnidaria; class Scyphozoa; order Semaeostomeae; family Ulmaridae; genus Aurelia; species Aurelia coerulea. Next base: position 10,326,019 of record CM076951.1, on the reverse strand, counting down.
AAATTTGGCACAAAATTCCGAAATTCCAAAATTCTAAGGGTTAACTGCTACCTTAAGCACATTGTCAAGATGTTCTTATATGCCTTGTACTTACTAATTGAACCTTCGTCTTTGAGTTTGACTGAGCGCTTATAAAGCTTATTTTTCTTCTGAATGCACCTTCTAAGGCCTTTATTAACCCATGGTTTATCTTTCAGGCGCTTTTTGGGTAATGTTCTTAAAGGGAAGCAATCATTGAAGCATTTTGTCAAATTGTCATTGAAAACTACAGTGCATTTATTAGCATCTTTGCACTTGAAGATATTGTCCCAATTCATTTTTTGCATATTTTCTTTGAATCTGGCACGGTTTTTCTAGCTGAAGCAACGTACTTTTGGTACGTTCCTATTGCTGTTCGTGTCCTCTTTCAGAACAAGGATGGATGCAAAGTGGTCACTGATGTCTGTTATTAAGTTACCTGCTTCTATTTTTGCACTGTGGTGCTGTTGAAATAAAAAGATGTGGTCAACGAGTGAGAAAGTATTTTTAGTTACCCTTGAAGGCAAGATTGTTTGGGGAAAGAAGCTATGCGCAATGAGGAGATCTAAGTATTCCTTGACGGGTTTATGTTTACTGTCATTGTACTTAAGCAGATCAATGTTAATGTCTCAAATAAGGATTCCCTGCTTAAACTTAGATTTTGCAATTTTGTCAAGTGTGAACTCAAGTTTTTGGCAGAAGTCTTTGATGGATCCGTGAGGATGTCTATAAATCAGACCTATGATAGTTTCTACGTTATCTCGTGATATAGTAAACCAAAGGTTTTCACAAGGGGTTTGACAATTAAATGTTAAGTCATGTTGCACCTCGAATTTAATGTCAGCTTTCACGTATACGCAAACACCGCCAACATTTCCGCGAAGTGAGGGTACTGGATGGTAAATGTACCCATTTAAAAGCGACGAAAAGTGATCTAAATTTGTGTTGTGTACCTCAGTAAGACAAATGATATCAAATGATATCTTCATAGAGCTTAGAAGGCTAACTAGTTAATTTGCATGTTTGTTTAGACTCCTTATATTTAAGTGGAAAACGGAAAAAGATGGTGAATGATCGGATGGGTTTTTGAAGTTTTCAGTGGTAAAATAAGTACCATTTTCAGTAAATGAATCAAATTGGCTAACAAAATCTCTAAAACTACAAGAGGCAGGTGTGAAGCCCAAATCTTCTCCTTCGCAGGAAGAAGCTTCACTCATCAAAACTTGGGGGGTTAATGGGTAAACATGTTGTCGTAGCCCTGGACCTGGAGATGCTCAGAGTTACGTTAAAAGATAGTAATTAAAAGAGGCAAATTAATATACGGGAACTGGCATACCATATTGTCTAGGTTGGTATGCAAAAGGATTAGCCATACCTTGGTGATAATGGGAGTCACTAATTCAAGATTCAAGATTCAAGATTCAAGATTCAAGATCCGGAATTCAAGATTCACACTAATTCTAGATCCGGAATTCAAGATTCACACTAATTCTAGATCCGGAATTCAAGATTCACACTAATTCTGGATCCGGAATTCAAGATTCACACTAATTCTAGATCCGGAATTCAAGATTCACACTAATTCTAGATCCGGAATTCAAGATTCACACTAATTCTAGATCCGGAATTCAAGATTCACACTAATTCTAGATCCAGAATTCAAGATTCACACTAATTCAAGATCCCGAAATCAAGATTCACACTAATTCTAGATCCCGAAATCAAGATTCATACTGAATTGGGCTTTTTAAGAATTCCTTGGAGAATCTGCGTGGTTTCATCTTTTTCGCTGTATTTTCTTTGTATCAGGCTTGCGAATAGATGGTTGATCTACCCAATTCCCCCGCCAATTCCTCAATTTACAACACACGCATTCTTACTTAAAGGTACTTGAGCTTCTGTAAATGTCTAAATCTTGAAAAGACTTCAAAAAACCTTCCTTTGAGGGCACAAGTAGTGAGCATGAAGACTGTTAATGGAGCTTTAAGAAACTCGTAAAAAACTCTGACCATTGAAAATCTGACCAGAAACTTTCAGTGCTGGCCCGAATTCTTAGTTTCTTAAAAAAATGTGTGCAAAAATGAGTGAAAATAAAAGAGAAATGCCATGGATTTCCTTGATAAAAGGAAAAGAGTTTCTTGAATAATTTGGCCAAGTATTGAAGTTTGTTCATTATTGTTATCGAAGAGTCGAGGTTCTATCGTTTCTTATTAAAAAATGTGTGCTTGAAACTATTTCACTTTCAAGGGCATTACGGATACGGTATATGTATCATAACTTTTACGTTGCTTTGTTGACAAACAGTCTTTCGTTTGTTAAAGATTTATGTTTTGTGCTAACATGTCCATTATTTCCTTCAATATCTGCAGAGCGGGTAAAGACAGAAAGGGTTTTAATTAAGATTCTCATCGCAGCAAGGGCTATGACACAATCATTCATACCACTCAGTAAAAGTGACATGGGCTACACGTATTTTTTTTATAAGAAACTAAAAATTTGGGCCAGTACTGAAAGTTTCTTAAAATTATCAGATTTTGAGTACTCAGAGTTTCTTACGAGTTTCTTAGAGGTTCCATAACAATCTTCATATTCACTACATGTGCCCTCGTGAACATTTCAAAACAAGGTTTTTTAAGCCTTTCCAATGTTTAGACATTACTCAAGTACCTTACGAGTAATAATATGATACAGGAAACAAGTGAAAGTAAAGTAAAACATGTCGAGGATTTCCTTTATCAAAATAAATAGTTACTTAGCTTATATTTTCCCAGTACTGGATTTTTTTAATTTTTGGCGATCTGAGAGTTGAGTTTCTTATAAGCAGTTTCTTATAAGAAAAAATACGTGTATTATTTCAAATTCTGTCCGAATGGTCCGAATAACCTGTAAGATAATCTTAACTTATATAGAATTGCAGATCTTGACTTACACTTGCTTTTTTCATAAGAAACAGCTTATAAGAGATGTGAGGCGACTTTTTAAAGCCGATAAACCATCCTACCTGGATATAAAATGCAAAGAAACTTTTGTAATTTGCAGCTTTAATTAAATGTTTCCATTGACAGTCTTCATGTTCACTACTTGTGCCCTCAAAAGGAGGTGTTTTTAAAAGTCTTGGCAACGTTTAGACATTTAGCTCAAGTACCTTTAAGTAATGTGATACAGAAAACAAAGAATATGTGTGTTTTTAATTGAGGAATTGGGTAGATCAACCATTTATTCACGAGCCTGATACAAAGAAAATACAGCGAAAAAGATCAAACCACACAGATTCTCCAAGGAATTCTTAAAAAGCCCAATTCAGTATGAATCTTGATTTCGGGATCTAGAATTAGTGTGAATCTTGAATTCCGGATCTAGAATTAGTGTGAATCTTGATTTCGGGATCTAGAATTAGTGTGAATCTTGAATTCCGGATCTTGAATTAGTGTGAATCTTGAATTCTGGATCTAGAATTTGTGTGCATCTTGAATTCCGGATCTAGAATTAGTGTGAATCTTGAATTCCGGATCTAGAATTAGTGTGAATCTTGAATTCCGGATCTAGAATTAGTGTGAATCTTGAATTCCGGATCTAGAATTAGTGTGAATCTTGAATTCCAGAACTTGAATCTTGAATCTTGGATCTTGAATCTTGAATTAGTGACTCCCGGTGATAATAGGGGTATGGTGGTTGGGCGAATGGCATGTATGGTAAGTTTTTAGGTTCTTGAGCAAAAGGCCAGGGAGCAACATATTGTTCAATAGGTTGAGTGTTCAGCTGACTGGTGATATGATTTTGCTCTCCTGTTTGATTTCGGCGGTGATTATTGTACGACGGCTGGGGCATTTGCGATTGGTTTTTCGTAACCATGAAATCACGGTATTGATCACGTGTCTGACTACTTGCAAAGCTCTTATTGCTGTATGAAAGGGAAACGCTCGGGGTCACAAGGCTTCTGCGTTGCATTAGTGCTTCTTTGAAATTTCTTGCAAGGTTGATAGTTCCTCTGAAATTCAGATGTAGTCCATCGTAGCGTAATTCGGGGTCTTTTAGCGATTCGTTGTCGATTAATTTGAAGTTAAGCTTTTTTGCCATTGGTTTTAGATTCTCATTGACATAATTAATTTTGTCTTGGTAGAGGTGCGTTTTGTCATCTTCCCTGGGAAGGATAGTTGATATAAAGATGTTTAAATTTGGATAGCGATATCTAATTTCATTAATAATGTCAGCAAAAAGAGAAACGATGTCAGGGCCTGTATTTCTTGGTACGTTATTTGTTCCAGCGTGGATGATTAATGAGTCTAAAGATGACAGGTCTTGCGTCATAAGAACTGCCCGTATACCTTCTAGAGTGCGACCGCTGAGGGTCCTAACTTTCGTTGACTTGGTCCAATCAAGCTTGTGAGGATGGAGATCTTTCAATATTGAGTCGCCAATGACATACGATGATATGTTGGATTGTGACGACAGATCGTTGCGTGTACTGCTTGTATGGCTTTTATCTAGCGGGGGAGCTTTGTCATCGCGAAGTCTCGAACGAACGGAAGCAGGTTTGGTTGTTTCCGCCGCCTTGGGGGTAAGAGAAACCACATCAGCATAAGATGCGCTGGCTGAGGTATTTTCTTGTTGGAGTTTAGATGGGGAGCTCACTTCTTGTGCGAGATTTTCCTTTTGGCTATTGTAATGGTTCTTGTTGTTTCTTTTGATGTTATTGACTGTTTGTTGGAGTTTTTCGTGTTCTGCGATGTTTTTGTTAATCAGGTCTTTCAAGTCAATGATCTCGAAGCTAATTTCATCTAATTTTTTTAAAGAAAGCTTTTCTGAATTTTTTTCCTTGGTTTTTTTGTCGAATTTATCCTCTTGTATCGTAGCAATCATGTTTTGCCCTTATTTGGAGAGAGGTCACAAAAGAAAACAGTAAAATGCTTCTAATTTTGCCAATCCTTGTTTGATTTTGTTCTAATAGGTCTCATTGAATTGCTCTTGTCAAGACCTTTTATATGATATATACCGGGTGACCCAGAAAAAAGTGACCCAACGCAATCTGTTACAGAAAATTAACTGAGTGGCCGATTGAGATGCTTCAAACGTTGTTCTGTCGCTAAAAGTCTAGCCTATGCCATGAGTATTTTTCGCAATTTTTTCGGCACGGTAAATTTCCAAAATGAAGGATATTGAGGAAAAGAGCATGCCTGAAATCCTCAAAAAGTTGTCAAAAACAGGGCATCGATTTACAGCCATTTCAAATCTTCAAAACAACGAGGAGCGTGTTTCATTTCAAACTGGGAATAGGTAACCCAGTCGGAAGTCTTCAGAGCAAGTTTATAGTCCCTAGGTACTTGAAAATATTCTCAGGCAGAATGAAACACGCTCCTCGCTGTTTTGAAGATCTGAAATGGCTTCAAATCGATCCCTTGTTTTTGACAACTTTTTGAGAATTTCAAGCCTGCCCTTTTCCTCCAAATCCTTCATTCGGAAACCTTCCCTTCCCCAATAAAATTGCGAAAAATACTCATAATGTAGGCTGGTCTTTTAGCGACAAAACAATGCTTGAAATATTTTAATCTGCCACTTGCTTTTTTTTTCTATAACAGATTGCGTTGGGTCACTTTTTTCTGGGTCACCCGGTAGTTTGTTAATTTTCATTAACATTTATAGTTTTTTAGAACAATGACGTCATATATCTTTATGATGTCATTGTTTGAATAGATGTGTGAAAAATTAACGACAAATGCAGTATTTTGCGAGAAAACCTATTGCTATAATAGAATATTAATCATTTATTAGGATAAACTTTGTTTTCTTAGAAATATTTGATATCATATTAGTTCTCATACAAAAGCTTATTGGAGACTGGTCTCAAGATAATTAGTTGCCTAGCAACAGGTCACGTGACTAATTGGAATAAAATTACTTAATTAGATGCACAATAGTTTGGAGATACTATCTACCAAGTTACAACTTCATATTGGTTTTGGACATAATTAGGGGGCCATACGTGAGGAGTGAATGCAAAGACCCCATGTGGAATAGGGTTAATAAGAAAGTGGTAAATTTAGTTCAATACTTGCAAACACAAACAGAGCTTTTCTAGGGTCTAGTCTAAAACACCACACCAATGGAACACCAATGAACACCAGTGGAACACCGATGAACACCAATGGAACACCAATGAACACCAACAGAACACCGATGAACACCAATGAACACCGATTAAATTTTTGAGGAATTTCTCTTTGGTGAGAAATAGTTCAAGTTTCGTAATCTCACTTGTATCCATACAAATAGAAGTTTGCCAAGATAAGAAATTAGTGATAACATCTCAGATTGAATGTGTTACGCATTATTAGTTAAAGCGAAGTGCAACGACGCATCATTACAATGTTGAATGCGTTATACAATATACAATACAAATTATACCAAGAAACTGCATCGTTCTCAAGTTTCAATCTCAATCAAAATCAACACTCATCAAAGCTGGAGGCATCTCGCCCTTTGAGGAGTGACCTTTGTCCCCATTCTGACTGCATGAAGTTAAATCGGCGTGTGGCGACCTTGGATGAATCACTAAAAAATAGAGGTGTTTTCCATTTTTTTGCACTTTTTCCTTCAATTTTTTTAATTTTTGCATCATTTTGCCAAATTTACTCCGAATATAACTAAGTATTTCCTCCCACGGGGGGGGGGGGGGTACTAGATGGTTCCAGCCGAAGGGCTGTAGCTCCTTTAGCAGGACACCACCCTTGGTCCCGGGGGGGTTACTTGACCAGGTTTTGGTCGGGGACGTGCCATCGAAGCTTCAAAAACATACCCGTTTCTTATACCAATTTTCCGAAAAAGCATAACCGACTTGTCAATAATTGGTCGAACCTATTTTCCTTGATCATAGACAAACATGCTCCAATAACTGAAATGCGTGTTTCAGAGAAATACTGCCCATGGATAGATAAAGACCATAGGGACCTAATGCAGACTAGGGATAAGTTAAGAAAGGCTGCTTCCCAAAGAAAATCCCAATTTCTTATAGATTCATATAGGCAGGTCCGCAACAAGGTCAATTCTAGGAATATTCAGTTGAAGAAGCAATATTTCACTGATAAGATCTCTGCATGCCAAGGCAACATGAAAGAATCTTGGAAGGCAGTTAATGAACTTCTCAATAAGAGATAAAAGTCCAGTAACATCAGATGTCTCAAAGTGGCTGGCAATGAAACTGTTCATAAAAAAGGCATTTCAGATGCTATGAACAATTTCTTTTGCTCTATAGGCAAGGAACTAGCAGACAAAATTGATCCTGTCCCCAACCCTCTTCTTACAGGTGAATATGAAGTCAATGCAAATAAGGCTAAGTTTAACTTCAAGACCATTGAAGTTAAAGAGATCAGGGCTGCATTTGCCAAGATTAAAACTGCAAAGAGCTTGGGATTGATAATATCTCTAGCTACTTTCTGAAACTGGCCTTACCTTTCATTGAAAACTCTCTTGCTTTCTTGTTTAACACTTCCATTGAAACTAGCCAGTTCCCGGATTCATGGAAAGTAGCTAGAGTTACTCCGATTTTCAAAGATGGAGACAAGACTGAAAAATCAAACTACCGTCCGATATCAGTCTTACCCGTTATCTCAAGGCTCTTTGAAAAACTTGTTTTTGACCAGCTGTATCAGTATATGAAAGAAAATGGTCTCTTCTCCCCTGATCAATCTGGGTTTCTGAGGCTTCATTCTACACTTACGTGTTTGCTCAAAAATACTGATGACTGGTACAATGGCTTGGACCTAGGACGGCTTGCGGGATTAGTGTTCATTGATTTGAAAAAGGCTTTTGATACTGTTGATCATGACATCCTCTGTGAAAAACTTCAAATTTATGGTGTTCAGCAGCGAGAGCTGTCTTGGTTTAGGTCATACCTATCCAACTGTAAACAATTCTGCAGGGTTAATGGCGTTGCCTCAGACATAGGGGATGTAGAAGTTGGTGTGCCACAAGGCTCATGTCTCGGCCCTCTTCTCTTCCTCATCTATATCAATGACCTTCCACTGGCCGTCCAGGGTTCAACTGTGTCCATGTATGCTGACGACACCAGTTTGTGTCACCAGGCATTGAATATGACTCAGCTGAATGGTGCTATTAAAAATGATCTTAGGCGATTGGATACATGGCTTCAAGGCAATAAACTTTCTTTGAATGTTGCAAAAACACACGCCATGCTTATTACTACCAAGTAAAAACGTAACGTTCTCAAAAGTACAAATCAGAATTTGGAATTGAACTTACGTGACAATGAGCTTGACGTTGTTCAAAAAACAAAATAGCTTGGTGTCCAAATTGATTTCTCTTTAGATTGGAAAGAGCAAATAAAGGCTGTCTCTGCCAAGGTCTCAAGGGCCATCGGCTTTTTAAAGCATGCCAAGAAGTTTCTACCAAGGGTAACTTTTGAGAATCTTTACACAGGTATTGTTGAGCCACACTTTCGATACTGTTGTTCTGTTTGGGGTTGTTGTGGTTCTAGTGAAATCAAGCAGCTACAGAAGCTTCAAAACCGAGCTGCCAGGATTGTTACGAATAGCAGCTTTGACTCCCCAAGCAGGCCACTTATCGAAAGGCTGGGCTGGAAGACGATTGAACAACTCATTAGTAATGAGTCAAAAACAATGGTCTTCAAGTCACTCAATGACCTGGCTCCGCAATACTTGAGTAGCCTTTTCAAAAAAAATTCACAATGCTCCACCCGTTGCCTTCGAAACACCGAGACTGACCTGAGGGTACCAAAGAAAACATCTGCAAATGGGCAGAAATGTTTCTCTTTTAGGGGTGCAAAATTGTGGAATAGCCTTTCAGCTGAGTCAAAGCAGGCATCCTCTCTGAATAGCTTCAAAACATCTATTTAGATAACTACAGGGGTGGGGCCTGCGGCGGTGGCGCTGGTTGTCCATGGGTGGCGGGCCGGCTTGGGGCGAATGGCGGTCATGGTTTCGATCGCTGTTCGCTCCGGGTTGTCGTGTCGCCGGGGGGCTGCCGGTGCTGGCGCTGCAGGTTCTGCCCCTGTCCGAGACTTAGGATTTGTTTTTCTTTCTTGTTCGTATTTCTAATATGTATATAAATAATCAATTCTTGTAAATAGGTTTTTAATATTATGGTTTCTATTGTAATTAGGGTTAAGGTAATTTATTTGGTGTTTTTGTATAGTAATAGTTTTTATCGGAGGGCCCCTTGAAAAACGGTTTTTACCGAAGGGCAACCCTCCTAAAATAAATCAAATGAAATGAAATGAAACTTGATACCAATTTTCCGAAAAAGTACACCCGAGCTTATACCAATTTTCCGAAAATGTATATCCAACCTTGTACTTTATACCAAAATTGTGAAAATCGATACCGTTCCATACCAAAATTGTGAAAATCGATACCGTTCCTTATACCAAAATCTCGAAAATCGATACCCTTCCCAATGGCACGTCCCCGTACCCAAAACATGTTAAGTACCCCCCCCCCGGGCCCTTGGTGCCCTCGTGAACACTTCAAAACAGAGTTTTTTAAATCTTTTTTATCTTCAGGCATTTCTTAAGTACCTTCGGAGTAATGATACACGAAATAAATGAAAATGAAGAAAATTATACAAAGGATTTCCTGTATCAAAATAAGTTGTTTAACCCTATCCAGACTAGGCTTTTTGCAACTTTGGGGAGACTAGGGGGGGGCACAAAGTGCCCCCCCTGGTTTTTCATAGAATCATAAGTGCTAGAGACTTGAAACTTGGCACAAGTAACAAACATGATAAAGCAAACAAGATGATGTGATTTGTTTTTGTTTATGTCACGTGATTAAGTGCTGACGTCAGCAAATGTTGCTAATTTGGGTGTAAAACCACATGTACTTTGTCGCATTGTATCTCCAAATTGATAAAACATATCGATGTGCTATTTGAAACATAGAGGGATTATATCCTGGTAATTCTTATTTTGAAATTTTTGCTTTGTAATACTAATATTTTTGCTGATGTCAGCATTTATTTATTTTATACGAAAAAAGAGCGATTTTTGTCTAAAATTGATTATAAATTACTTTTAAAAATAGCAAAAAATGCTAAATATACATAAAAATACCTGCTGCATCATATTATGTCACTCATTTTTCTAAAAATGAACCATAACATGGTTTTTCGTCAGTACGCATGCGCAACAGCCAATTTGTGATGACGTCATCAAAAATCAATAAACTATATATCAAATGAAAGCTTATGTCAAGACGAGCTCAAAAATGTTTGTCTCATTGTCATAGAGCCAGTGGTTCCAAAGCTATGACTTAAACGGTATTTATTTTGCGGAGCACTCAATTTAAAGTAATGTGGTGACCCCCGGAATCAGTGTAAAAATTTTTGAAATAGACATGAAAAGATGTCTCATAGATAGAAACTAAAAGTCACAAAAAAGCTAGACTATTAAAGAGATACTCGACGAGCTGTGTGAAAAAGTTTACTAGGGGGGGCACTTTGTGCCCCCCCCTAGTCTGGATAGGGTTAAGGTATGTCTTCCCATTACTAGAGGTTTTTATTTTTTAGCAGTCTGAGAGTTAAGTTTTTCGTTAGCAGTTTCTTATAAAAGATACGTGTGCACCAGGCTTTATTTCAAAAGCTTTGAACGCATCCAGCCTACATGGAAGGAATATAAATAAAACGTTGTTTAAATGCAAGAAATACTGCAGCTTTCCTTCACCATGACTGAGAAAACTGCTATTCAATATTTTCCACTGCCCTTATCAGGCCTTGTTATCATTGGTGTTGTTGTGTTTTCACATAGTCTCTTGTGACTATGGTTTTCATTGGTGTTGCGCTGTTTTCATTGGTGTTCCATTGGTGTTCATTGATGTTCATTGGTGTTCCATTGGTGTTCATTGGTGTTCCATTGGTGTTCATCGGTGTTCATTGGTGTTCATTGGTGTTCATTGGTGTTTCATTGGTGTTCATTGGTGTTCATGGTGTTCATTGGGGTTTCATTGGTGTTCATTGGTGTTCATTGGTATTCCATTGGTGTGGTGTATTAGACTAGATCCTTTTCTAGTTCTAAGAATTCTGAAAACCCCTTTGAAAATTCTCGAGAATGTTTGCATTGAGTTTCTTAAGAATTTGAAGAATGGGAAGAATTTATGAAATTTCTTCAGAATTTTAAGATTCCTTACCATAATAATGAGTGGAAAACCTGACCTATGAAAATATATACCAGGTGTCTCAAAAAAGGTACCCCCTTTTGATTCAACAAGGCAACACAACGATAGTATTTCGGGACTTTTTGAATTCATGGTCGGTTTGTTGGTGTTGGGAGGGGGCTGCACCCCCCCCCCACAGCCCCCTGTCTCCTACGCCTATGCCTACCATTAAACATTATATAACGCCTCTCGCTTGCGGCTGCAAAATTACATAAAATTTCTTTTACAGATACAGTAAATAATATCCAAGGGAGACAAGCCATTTGAGGAGTCAGAGCAGTCAACATCAGGAGTTTAGAGGACAAGAAGTAGAAGTGAGACTTCAATAGATGATGCTCTAAACCCTTCTAAGGTGCACAAAGCTGAGGAAGTCAAAGATACAAGAGATGGCATGGTGCAGATATTTGAGGAGGTTGAAATAGCTGGTGAAACATTTTGCTTGGTGCCTAAAAATCTTTCCAGATATGTCCCTCGTGCTCAACCAGATGTGATAGAAATATGTGGTGTGGGGAAGGTAGAGGTAGGAGAAGACTATGCATATGTTCCAGAAAATATTATATCAAAGGTTGAAGAAAGAATGGCAAACAGTGTGGATCTTCAGCATCAAGGGAAGCGCTGCCGAAATCTCATGTGGGAAAAGTATGGCAAATCTGGTGTGCCACCATTTGAGCCTGAAGCAATGAAAGAAACATGTCACGCATTAGGAGCTATCAAACGTGTTGAAACAATTGTTCAAGCCATATCCACTGATGATCAGTCAAATAGCAAATAGAAAACAAATCAAACGAAAGTAGTTGCCATAATCTACATGTTGATGTTTGGTCAATCGCAGAAAACAAACTGGCTTCAAAAGATCGTTGCAAATGAAGTGGTCAGCAAATGTATGTAATAACAGCAACATTAGTATGTAATTTGCAATTTTAGATCAAGTTGCTACGCTAGCAGCTATCGCTTACTGCTGCAATAAAAACTCTGTTGCCCTGCGACTGTTTTATTTCGAACCACCTTAAAATAGGTAAGCTATGTACTTGTTAGAGCAAGAAAATTTCTAAACACATGCATGAGTTGACAGGGTACAAGTTTTAAAGTTTCTGTTTTTTGATCAAATTTTTCCGCATTCAAGAACATTCTTTGTTCAACAATATTTTTTCTCAAATGAAACTGTTGCGTGTGAGAAAACAGTTTTAAAATCATGTTTTCGGTCACTGGCGTTGTGAGCCAATGCTTTGACGAGATCCCGTGTGTTATACGACAAATTGTACTTAGGTAGCTTCATACCTATATTTTGAGTTTAAAAACCATTATTTAAAACACACTTACACTTTAACATTTTCTTCTCAGAATTTTTGCTGCCCTCCGGCAGCCTCCTCAGTGAGAATTGAGTTCGAATTGAGTTGAATTGAGTTTGGTAGTTTGGTAGTTGGTAGTTTTAAAATCGGACCGCCACTCAATGCAGAAAACTGTCCTTTTGATGTTTTGGCCACACTGTTCATTTTTCACTCCAATGATCAAGGTGGAATTTTGATTGTTCTAACATTCAATTGAATATACTGGGTGATTAAAAAAAAGTTAAAGTGTTTGGTAGTCTGTGGAATAAAAATTACGTGGCCGATGCTAAATTCTTGAATGTTAATTAATCAGTCAAAGGCTAATTTAGATGAGAAAATGCATACTTTCTTTTTATTCATCCGGTATATTACAAAATTAGCAGCATAAATTTATTGACAGGGATCAGTGAAACAGGATTGGCAATGCTCAACAAGACAGGGATAGAATTATCCAAATCAACCCAGAAGCGAGAGCTCAGCAAAATTGCTGCTTCTCATGAAAGAATTGTCTTGGACTTTGTGCAAAATGCTTGTGATTGCCTGCTGATCGATGACTACACAAACATACACTTGATGATTGATGACTACACAAACATACACACGAAACGGTGCCCGGAAGATGCAAAAACGTCATTTGCTAGGAGTATGGCAACGGTCCTTATCAAAAGATTTTGTGGCATTTCTGCGATCCCCCAAAATGAAAACACCTGTCATCCACTTGGCCTAGATCAAAATTTATTGAAAGCATTTGCAACAGATAGCCTCAAAAATATCTCAGGGACACATGCATCAGCCATGCCTTTTTGGATTCATTCCGCCTTGTTTGATCCTGAAGCGGAAAGACACAGAGTCAGTGTACATGACTACCAAGAGCAACAGTCAACTCAGGCCATGCGTAGAATGACCCACAGCAGAATTATTGATGAATTGGAGTTGTCTTTGAAAAGTTTCAACAACTTCCTTGTGGCAACAAAGCATGCAATTTACCATGGCCTGGGCAACTACATTTCAAAATTTGCCTGCCCTCAACCGGGAGACTGGCCCGCTCAATTTTACATGAGACAAATCCAGCACAACCCACCATTTGATGCTCCCAAACCTCTCAGCAATATTGTCCCTTTCATTGGTCATTTGCATGTGCAACTCAATGCCAGATGATGTGTCTGTCTTTTGCACATCAATTTCTTTAAGAAAGCATATTCTTGGATCTTCGGAAAACGGAAGATATTGACAAACAAGTCAAAAGCATGGAGAGTTTATTTAATTGAGGAGCTTGTTTATGGAGGCTGGACGGTGGTACGAGATAATGTGATAGTTGCCTTATCAAAATACAAAGATTTGCAATAACTGACACTGCTATATCTTCTTGACAATTATAGTAGTATATATAGTAGATTCAACAAGGCGAAACGCCCGAGAATTCTCTGGCCAAACCGAGAAGTGTTACCGAGAATTTCTCGGGATTGTTTGAAGAAGCCGCACCGGGAAATTAAAAAAATTTTAAATGTTTTTGGAAGAAAATAGTGAAATAGCGGAGAGTTGAAGAGTGTTAAAGGAGCCTGGGAAGAGGGGCACACCCCGAAATGACGTAATTTACGTAATTTACGTAATCGCGTTTTTTTTAAGAACAGACTAAGAAACCGCGCGTACGCATGCGCAAAGACATGAAAAACCGCGTGTAATAAATCCACAAGACTAAAATAAGTGGTAAATAAAAAACTCAGATATTGGAATGAATGTGGGTGTGCCGGTGTCTGGTATTCTTCTTCTCTTCTCTATCTCCTTGTGTTGTCGCAAAGCCCATATATGACGTTTTGCAACTTGACTTGCACTGCTGTGTTAATCGTTACATGAGCTGCCACAAGTTCTAGTGTGACTTGGTTGTAGGATGCAGATTCTCGCTGCTGTGATAGTACTGAAACATTGGTACACCCCTCCTTTTTATTTTTTTGCAAAAGAAAATAAGAACGCGTAAATACGTAAATTGTTGTTTTCGCATGCGTTAGGAAAATAATGAAAGAATTTAAACTTGTAATTATACCATAAGACTAAAATAAGTATTAGATAACAAACTCGGAAATGTAAACTAGTAGGGGTGTTCTGGCAAATGGGGATCCCACTGGATTTACTCAATATAACTAAATATTAGGTACAGGTAGGTAGCAGCCCTTTAATTCCTAAATCCTAAAGTTATTTCCAAAATTTGACGATTTAAAATTATGATTAATGCCAGAACACCCCGCCCATTATTTTTATTTTTTATTCTTGAGCAAAGTCCAAGACATACAATGAAATATATTATGGCAAAAAAAAAACCAGAATACATTACATTGTATGTCTCGAGCTCGAAATTTTTCTTCTTCGCGCGGCGCGGCGTGATTGATAGAGAGAGAGAGAGAGAGAGAGAGAGAGATGTAAACAAGAAAAAACAACAACATTAAAAATCAGAGGTCAAAAATCACACGCACACTATTTAATCAAGTTACTACATCATCATAAAAAAATGTTCATGTTAGGTTAAAGTGTTCAGAAGCATCCCAAGAAGGTTCTGGATTATAAGAAAAATGTTTCTTTGCAACACAAGAACGACTGTGATCTATTTTACCTGTTACAGGATTGCGAGGAAATTTTTTAAACTTATTCATGTACGCAAAAGAAGACACATTTACAAAACCATAATTATGTTTCATAACTTTCTGTCGAAAGGTTTCTTTCTCCTCATGCAATTTCATTATCTGAGTATGTTCATCGGAACTGATTGCGCTCATGTCAAGTAGCATTTGCACATCGAAATCTGTCATATGCCAATAGACAGAATGTTGCACATAAGAGTGACGTGTGGACAGACAAATGCTGCCACATTTCATAACAAATGTACAACGATGAAGCGAATGGCAAGAATTTTCATGACCGAAACCACTGTGAGGTGTCACTTAAATTTAACACCTCAGGTAATGAACAATCACTACGAGAATCATCATCAAAAAATTTAACATCAATTTCTCCAGATCTCACAAACTTTTTCATTTCAGCAACAGCGATTTCCTTGACTTTCCTGTGACTTTCTCTGATTTCACTGCTTGTTGCAAATAGTGACCATGTTGTATTCTTTGGGATGTTTTCTTTATTTTCCTCTGTGTATTCGGCTATCAATTTGTCCAAGGGATTCTCAGGATCTGTATTTGTTGATACGCACTTTGTCACAACTCGTTTCTTCAGCACACGAAGCGGTTCAAGGGGCGGGAGAATGTCTAACTTGGATTTTTTTGCTGATGGAGGGGCGATGTTTTCTGTTTCGACAACCTCAGTAGTAGCAATCTCGACATCGTTGTTTGAATACAGTCGTCTTTTGGATAGCATCTTGTGAGCAGCCAAAGAATTGAGCCATACTCCGCAGGTAGGAGAGTTTGGAGGGGTAGAAGCAACGGCGGCGGTGGCGGCGGCGATGGGAACTTGAAATTGTTCTGCATAGTTTCTTAAATCTTTTTCTTTTTCTTTGAGAGCAGTGTTAAGAAACTCTGAAATATAGGGAGTTGTCTGTTCGACATTCCGGTAGATGAAGGGTTGTTCGGGCAAATAGGCAGGAGGAATCTTAAAGCTTACCATTTTGATATCCTGTGTGGGACCGTTGACGGCGGAGAAAGAAAGTTTTTGCAGTTGTACAAGCGATTCGTTTGTTTTCAACAGTCTGCCAACGTGATCTTTCATTTTATCGACGGTTTCTTTACAGCAAAAATCGACCTTGGCATGATGAACAATGGTGTTTCTTATACATGGACGTTGGAGGAGATCTTCCTGCACGAGTTTTGCAGCGGCAATGTTGACAATTTCGTCGGAGTAGATCTTTACAGCGGCAGATGAAATGTCATTTGAAATTTGCAGCTTCATCTCCTTGTTTAGGGCATCACGAAGGTTTTGGGGCAAGGAGAGGTTGTCTTCAAGATCTTGAAATTGATTCAGGATTTTTCCACGGATAATGTCAACAGAGACATTATTTAATTCAATTGTCACTTGGTTGTTGACGGCTTGGGAAATGAGTTGTCGTTGATATTGGATAGTTTCACTGCGACTTTCTTCGACCCCATTTGTCAGTGCTTGCTTTCAGCTCGTTGATTTGTTGCTCGTGGCGTTTCTTCATCTCTTCCATGCTCTTTAACGTGTGTTCCAAAAGAGAGTAGCTGTGTTGACTGATTAGTTTTTCTTTACTTAAATCGCGTTTGAAAGTCTCATACAATTTTTTGGCATCGTTCGCAATACATACTGCACGTTTTTTTTCGGCGATGAGTGTCTTTTCCTTCGCTTCTGCTTTTTTCAACTCTTGACTATATCTTTCGACGGCAGCTTTGCATTCCAAATTTTCCTTTACAATTTCCTTGTCTCTTTGCTCTTTATGATCGGCGGTGAGGGAGAAGAACATTTTGAGGGTATCGAGTTTGTTCATCTCAATCATGTCGGCAAAATGCGTCGGCACATCAACGTCGGCTCTGCAGTACGGGCATTTTATGCTTGATTTGATGTAGAGACAATCACCTGTAATATCTAGACACAGTTTCCATAACATGTTGTGCAGCATTTGTGTGAACAATCTTGCGAACAGGTCCACTTGAATTCACATGTTATCAGCGAAGAAGTGTTTTTTGCTATATCTTCCCATTTTTCCAAACACACACAACATTCAGTCTGTTCTATAGTCTTAACGATTCTTTCCATCTTTGAACGATGTTGCTGTTTGTGAATAACAACACAGGTGAAGTTAGTTATCCAGTTTGAGTTTCTGATCTCTTAAATAAGATGCGAGATAAAGCGTATTGTTGTGTGCAAAATTTGAATTAATAGAGAGATTATGTTTTATTGTTGTGGGCAAAATTTGAATTAATAGAGAGAGATTATTGTTTAGAGTATTATCGCAGATAGTTTGCGCTGATTTACAATGGAGCACCATTAGGGGACATGGAGCATTATTTGTTATTTGTTTTTTTAAATTTTCGACAAGATAATACAGGTCATGCGCGCAAGTTGTTTTGGGACCACAAATCGTGTGATGATTTGTCTTATAAGGTAAGATTATCCACAAGGGAACATTTTCGCACAAGCAATGAAAAGAACACGTGTATAGGTCATTTATTCAAATTTTGCGATCTATAGAAAATATTTGAAATCATTGAATTGAAAATATTTAAAAGGAAGGAAATTATTCGAAAAATTCACAAATTGAGTTCACTCTCGAATATCGAATCGAATAGAAAATCGAATCGAATCAAATCGATATGGCGACAGCGATGCAGTTTGACGACAGTGAAGAGAATAATATCGTTGGCGATATTTACGATTTTGAAAGTCTTGTCAAGTTTGACGAAAAGCAGAGAAATGAGTTTATGTTTGGCGCTCAAAATCAAGTTTCCGACTGGATGACAGATTTGTGGAATGACGGAAGAAAACTGAAAAGCCCCGAACAAAATTCTGAAGCTGATGTTGCTGTATCTTTAGAAAACAACAAGAACAACGAAGCTTTGCCATACATTTCGTATGAAAGTGGTGAGTTGAGAGGCTTGGATATAAATTATCTTCCTCCCGCACATCGATATCCGACTCTACCTTATCGTAAGATGAATAGGTACAGCGGATTTTTGTTTTCGTTAGATTTTGATTGTGTTTGGGACGATATGTTATTCACTCCTCAATTTATAGGCACACAGTATAATGTTGACGGTTTAAATTCTATGCAGCCTGTAAAATATATGAGGAGTAGCCGACATCCAAAAAACAAGGTGAAAGATGAGTTTTTTGGAATTAATGGTGGTTTTTATGAGGGAATTGATAAAATTCAGTTTTCAAATGAGTCCACACCTTCCGAATTTGTCAAATGTGAATCATTTGATTCATTTATGTTGTCACAGTTGAGGATTGATAATGCGGATTTGTCACTTATTAAAAATCCAAACGAGGATAGTATTTTCATCACTGATATTGTAAGCAATGTTTTGGAACAGGTTATGGAAATTGACGAGGAAGCTGAGGATAAAAATTTGTTTAGTGATGATGATGATGAGGAGGTTTGTTGTTGTTGTTCAGGTAACGATAATGATAATGATAATGATTTTTTTATGATCAGTGATGTTGATGAAAATGTCAACAATGATGATGACAGCAGTTTTAGAGATCAACCAACAGTTAGTGGTGATGGTAGTGATTGGGATTGGGATTTCAATTATGAAAATATTATAGGGGGGTGTGATGATGTATGTTGTGCGTCTCAGAAAAATGACTTTAGATGTGGTAAATGGAAAAGTCCCGGTCATGTTTGGTTGGAAGTTTCGCCTCAGGATGTAATTGTGGAATTTGCTAGTGATAGGCCATTTTTGACCAATCAATATTTTTGTCTAACTCCACCCATCAATCATAAGAAACTTGCAACAAGAAAAACACAAGAAACATTAGTTAGATTGGATAAATCTCCTGGAATAGATCGCTTCAAGGTGAATTATGATCGTTATGTTGATACAGACAGGAGTATGTTTATAAACAGTGTTGCAAATGCTGTAAATGCCTCAGAAGAAGCAGCAGCCGAACAAGATGTAAACACTCTTAATTTGGACACATTAAGATCAATGGTGAACAATGAAAGTTATTGGAGTGATGATGAACATCATTTTAGCAATGATAATGTATTTATTGAAACGCAAGCAATTCCGGAATTGATGGGACAAGATGATAAACAATGGCAATGTTCAAAACTCATTCACAGAGTTGCATGGAAAAAGGCGATCGAAGCACATGTGGAGACCTATGCTCTGTTTTCAGAATATGTTTATGGAAGTAGAAGTCGCACCACAGTTATTGATATTGTCAGAGAACTGATACCAGAGCTTGCTGATCCCCAAGCCTACTTTGTCCCTGTCAATTTGCTGCGCGAGAATATACAGGAACAACTTCCATGCAAAGTACGAGATGAATTTATTGATCAGTGGAAAATGACTTGGAGTTCATACAAAACACATCCGATGCTGCGACATGTTATGTTTGATGATGAAGATTTCAAGTACACCGAACCATCAGTCAAAGTAGAAGTAGCCCCAAAGAAGAACAAGAGCACCGCCGACCCTCCCTGTCATCACCCCCCAATCATCCTCCCTGATGTATCCGAAGGAAGCGAGTTGTGGAAGAGACATGTGAAGGAATGCTTGGGAAGAGAAACACCATACTACAAACAGTGGAATTGCAAATGTCTACTAAGATCGATGGCAGTAGAAAAAGACTTTGAATTTGTGAATCCTAAAGCTGCAACTGGAACACGAGATTGTAACAAGATCAAAATAAAAACAAACAATATAAAGTTATTGCAAACCAAAACAGCCATGCAACTGAAGGAAATGATCTCCAAAAATCACATGTGGGGACAAATCTGGGCCTTCGAAATGGAACGTCTTATGGATCATGATATCGATTCTTTTGCCATGACAAATGCACTGATAAAATGTCACAGAAGCCCCGATCCGAAAACTGGACAAATCAACGAGAGAGCTGGAGAATTGGCTAACGATGAAAACACTCAACGTGAAAGACGCCGTATTTTACAGATGGAAATTGACACACTGGAGGATCAAGCTATCCGAGCAGTGGATGCAATGAATTGGAAATTCGCAAAGAAGAATATGCGTGAAGGTTTTCGCCAAACAAGAAGTCCGTATCGTGATTTTGAAAAATTCATTCGAGCCGCTGAGACTATGGTGAAACCTACCACATGGCGAAATCAATTTGCAAAGATTTGGGATGTGAAATTCAGCAAGATAGTGGCGAAATATGGAAAAGAACCAATGATAAACTGCCAGATGTTAAACACCGCAAGAATTCATCGACAGTATGAATTAGCAAGCCTCGGATATATGATAGAAAGATCCCCTGTGATATGTCAACCATGGCATTTCAGCTTTGGTCAAAGGTACGTGATGGGCCTAGGCAGAGTGGAAAACCCCTTCGATGTTGCTGTGGAAAATGAACATCCTTGTGAATTTGTACACGATGTAGCATTTCAAAACTTCAATCAAAATCCACTAATGGATTTATTAGTGGGAGAAGAGGGACAGGACGGTGCAGTAAGAGGTTGGCCTCCAAATCCTATTCCAGATCACATCGATGTTTATCCAGAAGAGAACATATTCCGCGCAAACAGGTTAATATTTCCATATCCTCGAAATGATTTGAAAAATGCAGTTCTCAAATATGGTGTAACAACACAGTTTCAAAACAGTAGGAGAAGAGAAATGGCACTTTTGTCTTCCGACGATGGGAAAAATCATATGATGATGTTAATGGAAGGATACACGCCAGAGCAGAAGGAAATTCTATCCATCAATGGTGCATTTCGACACATGTATTCAACAACAATAAAGGCAATATTTTATCAAACCCTGATTCAAGAATCAAAGATTATGCGACATTACCTGCTGCCGCTGTTCAATGGAAACGTGGAAAAAACGTTGGAGAGTCAAATGGAAGCAGTGCTGTCAATTCAAAGATCCAATTTTTTGAAAGAACATAAACGTTTTGAAGAAACTTTTTTTTTCAATTCAACAAATGTCAATTCAAGAAAAATGTCTGCCTTGTTTGTCAAGTTCAGAGAAATCTTGCTCGGTTGTAGTATATTCAGATATATGTTGATAGATTATCTCATTGATTCTCTGAATATTGACATGTTAGAGAAAATGAATTGCCCACCAGATGTTATGCCAAACCATCCAAGTTATCAAATTGTTTCACAATCAAGGTTAACACAGAAAAAACAATACTTCATTGGGCGTATTTAAAGGACAGATATAACATAGTTAAAAAAGAGTCATACTTTAGACAAGTATTTAAACGTATTTATCGTTGTAAGTGTTTTATCTAAGCACAACATTCATAGTCACAGCATGGATTCATATCAACATATTGCTCTTGTTGTTGTTGTTGCTCTTGTTGTTTTGAGATTTTATTCATGGGATTTTCATCATCATCGTCTTGTTGCATTTCAACATCGCCACTACTTGGCATCGTCGTTTCTTTCTGTGGTGTGTTTTTCTGACTGGTTGGACGTTTTCTTTTCTTGTTCTTTCCGTTGGTCAATGTTTTGGAATTTTTGTTTGCACATGGATCACTGATAAAAACAATTTGCTTGTTAGCTTTGTACAACCGAATTTTTGTTTTGATTCTGTATGGATTCGTAATTCCTCGATGATTCTTGATAACACTCTTGGTCATGGATTTAATTCCATAAGCATAGATTCCGCCTTCTTCTTCCGTTGGAGCTTGTACATACACCAAGTCGCAACCTTCAGCCTCTACTTTGATCAAACGTCTCTTATTAAATCTTTTTCTCAAATGAATTTCAAATAGTTTATTCAAGACTGTATAATGCTTGTATTTCGGCAAATGTCTAAAAAGACCATGATAAAATTTCTCATACACATCCCTTTTCTTCAAATCGTTCATTTTTGAAACCAAATTTTCTCGATTCATTACCATAAGTTGTTTCTCTCGAAAAACATCTTGATAAGTCGGATTTTTGCTAAAATACAAATTCTTCAAATTTGTTAATGTTTCTAGCCATTTGACATCTTGTTTCCTTTTTGCAGACATTTGGAAAAATTTGGAAGATTTAGAATTCGTCGTCGAACCTTCACCACCCGCTCCTCCTCCTCCTGCTCCTGCAGCTGCTGAATATTTCGAAGAAGAAATCATAGATGAAGGATTTGCAGCAGCAGCAGCAGTTGAGTTCCCAGCATTTGATATTCCAACACCAGCATTACCAACATCGGAGGAGGGAGAAGAAATCCAAGTTGACACAGGTTTTGGTAGTGTAAAAGTGACATTGGAATCCTCATACACAATAGGACCATCGTCATCCTTCCTAGCAAGTCGAGAACAGCATCTAAACCCTTGCAATGGCCTAAATTTCTCGTCCAAAGACGACGACATTGTTGCAGTATCTCCAGGAACTTGCAATGATGTCGGAACAGCAGCATTTTTTCCCACAAATGGATCATCTGTCATCAATTGGAGACAGTCGCAACATTCACCATGCAGACAAAACTTCACTGGAGATGTAGACAATAGTGAATATGCAAATGAATTAGCCTCTGAAAGCATCATATCGTCAGAATTACATCTTTCCAAAGCATCATCATCATCATCCTCCTCCTCATCATCATCATCATCATCAGCACCAATGTCAATCCCATTTTCACCGACAGCATTTTCAATCCTTGACACATTGGTGATTCCTGAGTTAGAAGAAGAAGAAGAAGAAGAAGAAGAAGAAGAAGAAGAAGAAGAAGTTCCTGCAGCGTCTCTGCCTACGCCTTTACCATCATCACCATTACCATCCGCATCCTTTGAAATTGCAAGTCCAGAAATTCCCAACATTGAGAGTTTTGCAGGAATTGAAACATCCGAACAATGCAACAGTGCAGTCACCCAGTCAATGGCTTTTGTGTCATACGAGTTTGGGATGATAAATCCACTCGAGTAAGTATTGACATTTTCAAGTAATTCCTTAAATTGGTTGTTTGTTGATGAGACAACCATGTGAAAGTTGTTGCAATACTCCAAAATCCAAGTTGTAGAAATATTACATTTAAACAAAAATTTGATTAATGCATCAAATGTTTTGAATGATTTCTTGATCCTCAGCGAAATGTAATGAATGTCTCCTGATTTCACAATTGTTTTCACTTCAAAATTGAAATCTGTCACCAATTTTTCTTCCAAAGAGTGTTCGATTCTGTCAATCAATAGAGCCTGAAATAACATGCAAGATTTCATACTTTTTGGATAAAATCGTATTTCTGTAAACATGTTTTTTCCCACAGGAACATTTTCCATCCTCCTCCTCTTATTCTCCTCCTCCTCCTCCTCCTCCTCCTCTCCAATCATCGATGGTTGCTCTGGTTGCATTTCTTCAATTTCTTCCATTTGTTTTAAATCTGGATTCTGGAGTGCTAAAATGTTTAAATTTTTCCTTGAAGTCATGGTGTTTTTTCTTTTTCCCTACTACTAGTACTATTAGAGATGAAGTCAACGACGACAACGGCGGCGATAACTGCGACGACTTTGATATGTGCGATATGATTGAACAACAACTGTACTGCAATGAGCCTCAAGTCAACGAAATGAATGATGTTCAAGAGACATTACCCTCAATTTATAGCAACAACGTGCCAACCCCGTCAACTGCGAAGAAGATCAAAGAAAAACAACAATCTGAAACCAAATCAAACTCAAATTTTTCGATAAGGTTTGAGAAAGATGGTGTCTATTTTCACGAGAAATCTACGAGAGGTACAAAATCCAAATCAGATATTGCGGCAAAAATTAAAAATTTTTTGAATTCCACAGATTTGAACCAACAACAACGCAAACAACAACAACAACAACAACAACAACAACAACAACCAAATCTTTGTTTCCCACCAAACACGCTGGTTTCTGTGGAAATTGTGAGAGAAGGATATAAAACAATCACAGGCACTGTTTCTTTTCGCAACATAGGTGAAATGTTGTTATGTTGCTATACCAGAATAAAGGAGTTATTCCTTTCTCTGGAAAATATTTCTCTGGAAAATATTTCACCGGAAAAACAGGAATCTATGGCCTGGTTCAAACGTCGTGCTACTCATGTGCCGAACTTAAGTAAGTTTAGCGCGACGGCGGCACGACTCTGGCACGACACCCGTTTCAAATGCCGTAATTAATGTGCCGCTCCTAAACTTTCATAACAGCTTACATGAAGTAAATACAAAAAAGTGCGCCAATCCATTTTCAACATGGCCGCCAGAAATAACATGCCACATTTTGTTTTGAAACGTTTAATTGGAGAGAGTACACGAAAACGCCAACTATCGGAAGCAAAGTTACGAATTGCGATAATGTTTCAAAGAAGGAGATTACAGGCAGCTCTACTCCTGGCATTGCTGTTAACATCGTCAACAAGGGCTATGGCAGCTCAGCCTAGAAGAAGATCATGCCGACGATTACCACGTAACACTGGATGGTGGGAAAATGTGTGGACATCGTATTCTAACGTTCGTTTCAAAAAAACATTTCGTGTCTCAAGAGCTACCTTTGATTTCATCCTTTCAAAAATTCGCCATAAATTAGAGAGGGAAACCACAGCTGAAGAACCAATAAGTCCAGAATGTCGTCTTGGTATTTGTTTATATAGACTTGGACGAGGCGACTACCTGTACACCATTGCAGAAATGGCTGGAATTGGGATTTCTACCGTGTCCCTGATAGTTTCCGAAGTATGTGAAGCAATTGTTGAATGCATGTGGGAGGAATCTGTCAACAAATTGATGCCAAAAACAAGCAAAGATTTTGAAGAGAAGATGCTAGATACTGAGGAACTTTGGCAGTTTCCTTACAGTTGGGCTTCAGTGGATGGCTGCCATATTCCTATCAAATGCCCCCCTGGTGGAAAGGAGTCATGTAAGGAGTACCACAACTTCAAAAACTTTTATTCAGTTGTACTCATGGCAATGGTTGATGCAAAATACAGATTTGTATGGGGTAGTTGTGGGTTCCCAGGTAACTCTCACGACTCTGTGATTTTGCAATCAACAAACCTATGGCAACAAATAAAAGATGGCTCGTTTCTTCCATCTTTCATCAACCAGCTACATGGAACAAGTATTCCTCCACTAATAATTGGCGACTCTGCATTCCCTTTTGAGGAATGGCTGATGAAGCCTTACACGAATGCAGTACTTGCACCTCCTCAGCGGTATTTCAATTACAGGCTAAGCCGTGCTCGCATGGTTATAGAAGGAGCCTATGGACAGCTCAAGGGAAGATGGCGTATTTTAATGCGCAAATCTGAAAGTCATCATCAAGAGGTCAAGATGTTCACACTTGCTAGCATCGTTCTCCACAACGTTTGCCTTGAGATGGGTGATACAATACCGAGTAAGCTTGATTTAAGCATTGACCCTACTACAAATCAGACCAGAGATCGCCAAAGGATTAGGGAAATTTTGCACATTGGCTTTTCAAGAAAAACATTTGAAACTGGAGGTCGTCAAGCTAACAAAATAAGAAAAACACTCACCAACAAATTTTGGCAAGAGAAAGAAAGTAAACAGAACTCAGAACAGTAAACAAATAATTTCTTAACAATATCTTTAAGAACAGAACTTTCAAGGTTTTTAGTATGAAGTAAAATCTAATGTAACTGTTGAAGACCAGAACAAACTACGGTAGTAAAACTTTTATGGAAATATTGACCCTAAATTTTCATATGTATTTAGGCTTGGACTGGAAAATCAGTTAAAGGTTGCGTGCCACGTAATGCAGCCACAGCAACCCAATAGATCACATATTTTGATATAAATTAAACATCACATTTCAAAAAGTTGTCACTGTTATTGACAATGTTAATCAGCCATTTTGTACTATTTGCTATTAATCATTCACTTACGTACACCAATGATTTATTTGTGAATGATACACACTTTTGCCAAAGCAAACAAAGGGTGTACGGCTTTTATTACAAAATTAGGACAAGCAGTACTTGTTTCTTGCTGGTCTTCAACAGAAAAATTATTGCATCTTGCTAATAAATACCCACATGATAAAGATTAATTACATAACATGTTGACATTGATGTGTCTCTTGATGGCCAGAATTGGACCTTTCTAGCAAGGCCTCCCAGGAAGGAAAGAGACACGCAACTCTAGCTATAATCATTTCATTTTATGGGCACTTCTTAGCTATTGCTTCACAGAAAGTTTCTGAGCATCTAATGTTTCATGTAATCTCTTTATAGCAATTGCTGGAATGTTTTGGATCATTTATACAAAATGAATTCCACAACATTACTTTTGCTCCAATGGGGAGGGCAAGATAGGCCTATTTCTAACTACAGGTCATTCATCAATGTTTCTTATTGGGGGAAATATTATCAGCTTTATTTGTAACCAAACATGCAGCATGCATTGAAAAAACTCTAACAAAGTGATCCCATTTCTACAGTCATTCCAAAACACTACAGATTTTGGTAGTAAATCTGATTGTCAAAATTTTGATGTTCTTCTCTTACTGCAAAATTTCTAGAAAAACTGTCATTGTTTCTTGATGCTGCACTGGTAGGCTGCATTGAATAAACTGGTTGCTGTTGTGGAAATGAGTTTGCTTGCTGCTGCATTGTCATGAACATTTCCATCATTCTAATTTCATGCTGTCTTGCATGGGCAGCTTCCTCCTTTGCAAACTCCAAAAAATTTTTCATTGGATCATTCTCAATAAAGTTTTTAAGGATCCCCATAATTTCAGCCACAGTGTTACCTGATTTACGTTTCTTTCGTGGTAGTTTTACAGGCACAAAAAGTCATCACCAGTGGCTGATGAAGTATCAGGGGAGTCTGCATGTGATGCAGACGAACTTGCAGATGAGCCTGAAGCTGCATTAGCTGATGGTTCAATTGCCTGCTCAGGTTGACACGAACCACGTGTCTTAACTAGCGCAAACAATTGATCAAACCATTTACCATAACTTTGTTCATCTTGAAAACATTTAATTCCTGATGCGGATTTGATAGTAAGTGCAGCCTTCTTGCATTCTCCAACTAATTTCTTAAATTTATTGCGCAGCTGCACAACTGAAAATAAAACTTCTTCATCTCTTGCGCTGGCACATAATTTCAGCTCATCAAGAACTCTTTCATATATCACACTGTTCTTCTGATTTTTGGTATTTGTGAAGATCAGCTTCTCCTTGAAGTAATCATTGCTTGCAATGACATCAACCAGATCACCAATCAGGTGGTCACTCCATTGGGCTTTTCGCCCCATCTTCTTGGTGGCTCCTTTCACCTTTTTCCTTGCAAAGGAAGCTAGAAGCTCTTCTTGGTCTTCATCTAGATCCTCATCTGAATCATCACCAATACCATCATTGCAGGGACTGGGGCTATCAACTGAAGCAAATGTAGAACTGCAAATAAAGAGCAAAATTCTTTCAGTCAAATATTATCATATCTCAGGAATAAAGACAAAGATCTTACATGTGAAATTTCAATGTTGTTTATTCTAGCATTAAACACAGTTGATTGTTTGCTATTTGTCCTACTTTTCTGGGTTGTCAATCAATAGCTATGCAAGCTGTACTGGATGCATTGGTGTACGCCATCCACCAAAGGCTTATGCCAACTTCATTTTTTCTTCTCTTGTTTTTTCTATTGCTTAGAGAGTCTACTAGCTGCCAAAGATCTTAGGCAGAAAAGGGTCTTGATTTTTAGACTGAGTCACATCATCAAAGATCATTTGCTATTATGATGGTTGATGCACATGTAATACCTCCCAGTCTGGATTTTCCAAGCATCTGGCCTATATCTAATCCTGTGGGAAAGAGGGAAGTTTGAAATAGACACAACAGTTACCTTGAGTTCTGCTGGTAGCAATTTGATGCTCCATCAGTTGTTTCTTCGTGCTCTCTCTTCCTTCCTTTCGGTTTGGGAGTAGCTGATCTAGGCCCAGTGGCAGTAGTAACCTCCTCGGACAAATCTAGCACCATCTGCTGGTGACATTCGATACAATAGCCGACTTGCTTTCCTGCTATCCAGTTTACGTTTGAATCGTTAGTTTCTTCAATTGCACATCTGTTGCAAATAGGCGTTTTACATCCTATGCAATGATATTTGGTCTGTGAAGCGCAAATAAAGCAAACTTTCGCGTAAGCAGACTCCATCTTTGAATCTTTGTTGCTCTAATTACTTTACGCGCCAGAATGCAAAACTTCCTAACTGCGCATGTCCAGCAGTAGAGAGAAATGGTTGATGGGAAGGAAATGATATTTGAATAAATTATGCATTTAGTTTGGCACATGACAAGTTCGACCTTTGAAACGGAGTCGTGCCAGAGTCGTGCCGCACGGCTACAGCTGCCGTGCCGAAGTGCGTTTGTCGCACCTAACTCAAATCGCCGAACTTAACTGATTCAAACGCCGTGCCTTTCATGTGCTAAAGTCATGAGTTTAGTTCGGCACATGACAAGCACGGCGTTTGAACCAGGCCTTATGTGCGTCACGTAAAATTTCACCGTTTCGAGGAGAATGATGATTACGAAGTTGCCCCTAAAAGACCCCCCGTCATGCAATGCTGTTTTGCCTGCGGCAGCCGACCTGTATGCACATCCCCTTGCATAAAAATGACTCGTCATCAACAATTAAGGAAGAAAGAGAAGCTTTTCTGCATGCGATGTATTATAACAAGCAAGTTGAATAATGTTGATTTCTTCGGTTACGCTTCTCAACTGGATAATAACCGGAAAAACCTGTGTGTCACGTCTAAATTTTGCGATTGTGATGATTCAAGAAGTTTTAACATTTATAACATTCTTATCGCCATATCATTGGATCCAATTTATTTTGGACCTCAAATATTTCGCAGAGCCTTGGTTTCATGCATAAAGATGGCAATTTTTAAAGTTCGCAACCCAAAGAGAGGACCATCCAGCGAAACATTGAATGTTGCAAATAGAATCGCAAACTACATTTGCCGACACGTCGCACGATGCCCCACCAGCCGGGAGTTGTATACATTTGTTACTGACAACGTTGGAAATATCAAAGACGACGAAACAGATGAGATTGAGAAATCACTGTACGAAGAAATAAATGCGAAAATTCGAAGGCAGAATGAGCAACAAGAGAAACTCACATGTCTTTTGTGCGAAGGACTGTTAACTTTTGAACATTTGTATAATTGTTTTTATACCACGCCATATGAGAAAAGACTATTTAAGTGAAAAAACTATTATGAACTACTACTACTATGAGAAAGTGTGTTGGTTGTTTTGTTGATTTTAAAGAGTGTTTTAAAGAGAGAGAGAGAGAGTCTTCTGTTTACATAATGTTGTATCTTTTCTGTTCTGCTTTATTTTTTCTGCGTTCTTCTTCAATGAGCGATTGTGTGGCCTCAATAACTTCAACTTCTGTGACTTCTTTGCGTTTATTCGGAACAACAGCAGCAGCAACAGCAGCAGCAGCAGCACCTAATGCAGGCATTTGCTTTGCACCACTGATTTTCTGTTTCTTCTGTGGAGGAGGAGGAGGAGGGGCAGTTTCATTTATAAATTCCACTGATGATGATCCATCAACGGTATCACTTCCACCAAAGTTAGCCGACCAATCCACTTGACTTCCATCAATAAATTTGTCATCGTCGTCGCCACCATTTTGTGGTGCGTGATCTGCGGGGGCAATGGCAGGTTGTCTTTTAGCTGCAGGGGCGGCAATGGCAAGTGCTGTTGTGGTTACTGCTGTTGTATTATCTTCAAAATTCAAATTTTGATCGACGACCATACCAAACGAGGGGGGCTTTTGCATAATCTGCCGATTGCGTCGTGTGTTCTCATATTGAAGATTTGCCATTTGCATCTGATACAATTCTTTCTGGGATGAATCATTCAACACCAAATTCTTTTTCTGGTTGTTTGAAATGTCAAATCTGATCGATGTCGGAAATGTGACAGGCAATTTCTTGTAAATCATATTGGATTCACATTTCATGTATGCCAAAAGTGCTTGATATGCAGAGTTTACAAGCACCACACGGTCCACATTTTCCGTGCCATTTGGGGTTGATCTTCTGAAGGAAATGCACGGCATGATCACTGAACACAACTGACTGACTTTGTTGTGAAAAGATTTCTCTTGCGAGAATTGTTGATAAAGCATGTTATCGTGCTCAGTGTTGCATTGTTGGATAGCCAAACTCAGCAAACTTCCATTCTCTTTGAAAATGAGAGCAATGGCAAAGTACACTGCTTAAGCAAGCAAGCAAGCTGGATGATTTGTTGAGAAGATGGATGATTTGTTGAGACAACCTGGAGCATTAACATTTGCTGAGAAATTTTTCAGAAAATTTTGGATAGATCGTTTGGGCGAAGAATGGTGTGTACCAAAAGATAAGTTTGCAACTGAACTTGATCCTTAAGGTAATCAATCAAACTGTAATCTTTTTCCTGTAAATTCTATTGGTAGATATAGTTCAACATCATCATATCAAACATTTTGTATTGCTTTGTCGGAACTTTCTTTAAATTTTAAGATTTTACCGAAAACGACAAAGTTATTACTTTTTACATTAAGGTGGATACCTGGTATTAGAATATGGAAAATCCAAATTTTTACTGTTTTCTAGTTTTGGTAGTTTCTAAAAGCAAATTTAATGCAGAATCAGATTATTGACTTAGTTAATACCTTTTAGGTGTTATTTCTTGCTTATAATGTAAAATAGCATGAACACTCTTTGAAAAACTCCTTGGTAACACCTTAGCAACGGAAGAAGTTGCCCAAATGAAATGAACAAAATTACTTTGATCATATTTCGTATCCCTATGATGGCTAGAAGACTATTTGGTTGGTTTACCTGTGCCTATTGGCCAGCCTTGTATTGAAAAGGAGGCACTAAGTAAATGCTTTCCCGACTGTTTAGACTTTTCATCCTGTACAGTTCATCCGATCTCGAAGAACATTTCGTAAAGTATTTATGGCATGAGAATTGCCAAGAACAAGCGAAAAAGAGTGAGAGTTTCGAAGAAACTGCAATGGAAATTCAAAGGAAACCAACATGTTAATTTCCATGTAAAGAACAGCATCCAAGTAGGCCAAGAAGAAGCTCTAACAACCCAACAAGGGAGGAGAGTGGCCTAAACCAGAAAAGGCCTAACGTTGAACCTGCCTCATTATGTACACCAAAGCGACTAAAAGAAGGGTTTGAGACTGACAAGAAGCTGAATTTTAACTTTTTAATGAGCTTCAAGATCTTCAAGAACATCTTTGAACAGCTTTTGTTCCTTCCCCAAATTGCTGCTGCCTTAAAACAATTTCCGTTGACACGCACAGTGAAAGGATATTGTATTGAACATGTGTTGAAACTTTAACCTCAATTTTCTCAAAACCAACTTTTTCATCATTTAAATTTTTTTGAACAGTCATAACTTTGGACCAACTCAATCAATTTACATCCAGTTTTCAGTTTTAGATCCCTGTGCAAGTGGAGAAGGTCACTTCACCAGAAAATTTCAAAGTTTATAATTAGAATGATTACCTAATATCGAAAATCAATGATGCACGACCATGAAATATCAATAATTCCACAATCTAGAGATTTTTTTCTCGAATTCAGCAGTTTTCTTGGATTTTTCTGGTGGGGTGCCCTACAACTACCTTTTGTGCTCATTTCTATTTGAGAATTCCTTTCAAAGGTCCTGTTGAATTTGCAGGGTTTCCGTTCAAAGAGAACACAAATTTTTTCCTAATTATGCAAATTAATACATGATTAATTATGCAAATTAGAAAAAAAAATTCATTAATTAACTCAACTTTCCAAGGGCTTTCTAATGATGCATAAAGATAAAGAATAGCATCCCCAGGGAATAATTTCATTCTAATACCAGGTATCCACCTTAAATGGAACTACATCACTACATCGCCCTCTATCATCCACCCAAACAGCTGACAACACACCCGAAACAAAAAAAACTGCAATTTACACTGTAGTTTACACACCTCCTATTCGTGATGTGGGTAAAGTTATCAAGACTCCAACTTTGAATTCAGAAAAAATTATTATCAGCGATACTATGTTCAACGTATCACCAAATCTACTCACATTCAGATCTGTCGATATAAATGTAAAAAATCCATATGAATGTCAAACATTACAGTTGAATTGTTCGGAATTCAATTACAAAACAAAAAAATTTGATAACATTAACGACAGCATTGATTCGTGTAAATTGGAGATTGTAATTTGCAACAAAGCGTGGAAAATAAACTATGAAAACAACATATTTTTCAATTTTTCATTAAACAATTTGTTGTAGCTAAAAAAATAACAACAACAACAACAAGAACAACATAAGTTTTAGTCAAAAAACCAATTCATTTTACATCCAAGGACATATTAACCCATCAGAACCTAGTCAAACAGGAAGAAATGGTTATGATTGCAAGTTTATTGATGATCAACAAGAAAAAACGATGATGAAAGGCGACTATGAAATACCAACTGGTGAAAAATGGCAGATTGCAATGACAAGCATTAAATATATACACAATAACAAATGCTTTGCATTTCCCGAAGCGAACAAAAACTGCAGAATCCAATAATGCAACTATACTGCCTGGTAAAATTTCACCAAGTTTCTCTCAAACTGACAATGCTCTTACTCCACCCGTTACAGATTCAGCTTGTTACATTGCCGAACCACATTATCCAACCACAGCTGGAACATCTTGGCAATGGTACTTTCCAAAAATTCCCGTAATTGATGGAAAGGAAGGCATTTGCTAATCCACGGCACCACGGCACTACGGCACTACGGCACTACGGCACTACGGCACTACGGCACTATGGCACTACGGCACTGGCACTACGGCACTGAGTATCTTTATTATTAATTTATAGAATTCCGTTTAAATATCTTAAAGAGCATAGTTTTGGCAATTGTCTGACCTGTAAACGCCAAGGTGTACATCAGCAGTGTACACCAAGTCATCTAACAACAACAGCAACAAAACAGTTACAGATGAATACATATGTTTGTCAAAAAATGATAACGTCAATACACTTCACATAGGATTTCATTGGAACCTTTTCTTTGGTTGTTCTTTGGTTGCTAAGCAGAAGTCACCCTGTCAAAATTGCGAATGAAACACTCGAAAAG
This sequence comes from Aurelia coerulea, assembly GCA_039566865.1. Taxonomy (NCBI): domain Eukaryota; kingdom Metazoa; phylum Cnidaria; class Scyphozoa; order Semaeostomeae; family Ulmaridae; genus Aurelia; species Aurelia coerulea. The sequence continues at coordinate 10,292,787 of CM076951.1, read as the reverse complement.
ATATTTGTTTTTTTCGGATTTTCTTGGGGATCTTTCTTGAAAGTAAAGGTATCCTACTTTAGTTAGTTATTGTTTCAAATTCCTATCATTTCGGCTGGTTTCAGTAGGTAGTAGTGCCAGGGCAGAGGGAGGGGGCTGAGGGGGCAAGAGTTCCCTCTTATCAAGGACTTATTATTTTCGAATTCATCAAACCAAATCCATCGAGAAATCATCGAGTGGATGGAGGGCGAGTGTCTCCAGTTTGATTTTGAGTTTAGGTCAGGCCGCCAGGCCCGTAGGAAGCGGGGAGGGGGGCAGGGGGGCTCAAGCCTCCCCCAATAATTTTGAAAACAATGGTGCTACGTCACACGAATTAATTAGATGTATTGTTCTCTATTGTTTTAAGAACAATTGCCCCCCCCCCCAATCTGCAGCTTCTTCCTACGGCCCTGGTTTAGGTGAAAGAATGGCGTCTTGTATGTTTTAAGTAGGAAAGGGGCTTTTATGGCACTGAGGTATTATCCAATGAACACATCAATGAAAGTGTCCTGTTGAGGCTAACTTGCAATGTTCAAGAGACGGAAACGGAACTCTCCTTCTTGGCTCGTGCTTATGTGATCTAAGTTCAGATCTTCTAAAATAATGTACAAATTAACGAAGACTTTTTGCGAGGACTGCAGTCTCACAAGATATTTAATCAGAATTCTATGAAATCATAATATCAAAATACTCAGTGCCGTGGTGCCGTGGTGCCGTGGTGCCGTGAATTAGCAAATGCCGGAAAGGAACATAACTTCAAAGGTCTATTTGTAGATAAATTGGGTGATGATACATATGATTATCTCTACTTGAAAGCACGACATCCCATAAACAATTTAAATGCGGGGAAGATTTTCTTCTACACGTCTCAAAATAGTTTCTTAAAATGGACTCACATTGGAAACTATCAATCTCCCCTCGTGATGGAATCACCATCTCCTGTCTATGGTTTTGGATTGTCAAATTTAGAAACCAATCGGACCAAAACAGCGGAAATAGAGGATGGATCAATTCATCTGGATTATCGACCGCCTCAATTAAAATTCAAAACATTGACAACAAGTCAACTACGAAACTTCAACGTTGATCCTCGTAACACTTATTTCGACAAAGTACATATACCTTATATGATAGTTGAATTTTTGATTAAACGGATTAGTTAGTTAGTTAAAAATATCAACATCATGTCTTATAACGACGATATTCTTAATCAATTATACGGAGGAGGAGGAGGAGGAGATGGGGATAATGCAGGTGGGAGTGGTGATAGCCTTTATGGAGATGGAATTTTTGATTCTATTTTGAATAAAACTTTGAAACATTCAAAAAGTGCAATTGGGAAACTTGCAAAAAAAGGTTTAAAAAAAGGTAGTAAGATGACGAAAAGAGCCGCCCGTAGAGCTGCCGCATTAATAAAGACAAAAGCTGCAAGAACAATGGCTGTTGGTAAAAAAAGAGGTTTAGAAATGGCCAAAGACTTTGGTAATAAAAAGAAAAAAGTCATTTTAGCAAAAGGATCTAAAATTCTTCAAAACAGAGCAAAATTGTTGATTAATCGATATCGAAAAAGATCCGCTAAAAAACCATCGAAATCATCCTCCTCCCCCATGATACTACCATCATCATCATCATCATCATCATCATCATCATCGAATGTTCTTAAAAGGAGAAGAGGAGGGAAAAAATATATCGGAACAAGAAAGAGAAGTTTGGGAAAACATCGTTTTTCATCACGAAGAAAAATTCAAGACTACATAGATAGAGGCTTTGTATCTAAAGGAACCATTGGTGTATAACATTTTTTTCAATAACAGTTTATTAATTCTTGTTAGTATGTAATTTTCATTAATAATTAAAGTTGTCGTTCTACTATAATCTATTGTCATTATTGCTTTGATACTGACTGACTGACTGACTGACTGACTGCGTTAGCTGAAACTTAGAGGTGGTAAAATATGGGTAAAGAAAGAAAACAATATAATAAAGCGCTTCTGGCAAAAAAAGCACTTCAAAAATTGAATAACATTACAAAACGTTGTTCTCAAGGTGCTGCAGCAACAAAAACAATTCTTTCTATCAAAAGAAAATATGATGATGCTGAGTTATATGATGATGATAATGATGACGATGATTATGATGTTGCCAATTTATCAGTTGCCGGCAACAACCTTAGGGGTAATGGTATGCGACCTCCCAACAACAACAACAACAACAACACTGCTCAAAAAAGTGGCAACAACATGCTTGGGGCAGCAGCGGCCGCTAAATCTAAAGCAGCTTATATTCCATGTTGTCGACTACCTATTCCTTACAATGTAGGTCGTCAAAAATTAAATATGAATGCATATGAATCATTTACATATGCTTGTGGTCTTGCTGATGAACAACGGACTCTCGCCATAAAAATGAATGGGGGTAAATTAAAAGGTCGTGGATCATTAAAAGGACGTGGACTTATTCCAACTGATCCAAATATTCATGATATTCTAGGATCTCAAGCTTCTACTGGAAATATGGATTATTCCAATACTCCAACGTTGCAAGGAAAAAGGAGCTTGGGAAGTGCACAACCTGGGGCGGAAAAATTGAATTTTGAACCTAGCGTTAAAATTCAAGATACTTTTGATAATATTCAGGAAATTATAGTTCCTGCCAGCAACAGAAATCCAGGGATTGTCGACTTGCAAGTTTGGACTTATCTGTCACAACAAGCTGGTGCATATATGGATACAAAAACTCTTGAAAAAGATTATTATATGCAATTATGGAAAGGGAATAGTCCGGGAGCTCCTGTTACAGCCGCAGAAAAATATTTGGATTGTATTTCTTTGATAAACAACATTGGCGCTTCACTTATCAAAGATTGGACAATCACACTAAATAATCAGATTCTTAATGTAAACACAACCAATTATGCAATCAACGATTATTTTGAAACATTGTGGTTTTCAGAATTGGATAAAGAAGTAAGTGGATCTTTGATTGATCAAGGATTCATCTTTGAAAGTCCAGGTAGTTTGTCTAACTGTACAATAGAAAGCGGGGCAAGTCCAACGCCAAGACAATGTACTATGCCAAAAAGTTAATGAAAGGTGAAAAAGTTCGTGTTACAGTAAAACCAAAAAGTTGTTTTACTGGTTCAACAACATTTGTTCCAATGACAAATAAAATTGAATTTATGACATTGTTTAATAGACCAGAATTCTACTTACAAGTTTCCCCACAGTCTAAATGCCCAGGTAGCACGCCTAATGAGAAAAAAACAAATTATGATGGAGCGCTAGAGCTATGCAAGCAATTGAGGATTAGTGTCACTGATGTCCAGTACAGATTTAAGAAATATGAATTGTCACCATCCCTCACTGAAGACTACATTAAATCATACACTATGGACCATCCAGACACATTTATGTTTACACATCATGAATTCAGAACCATTTCAATCAATCCATCAGCTACGACATTTCAGCAGTCTCTTAATATGGATGGAGTTCCAGATTTAATCTTTTTAACTTTAGGAGACAAAAGATCAATAACTGGATCCTTTACAACTTCCCCCTTCATAACATTTCCCATCCCAGAAGCATCTAAGGAATCAGGGTTTGAATTGGGTATCAAAATAAACAATCAAACATGGCGACCTCAGCCAATCAAAAATAATTCTGAAGCATATAGACGAATGAAGGACATTCTCTACGATAATTATCGCAATCCTCTACTAAATAGAGGTGCAATTATTGGAAATGACACGAGAGAATCTGGGTTGTATGATGCCGAAATGAACACAACTGGATATGCTGCGTACGCTTTTGTCATGACAATGACGGGAAAAGGATCTGATGGTACCTTTTATGAAGATCGTCGCAGTGGGAATATGGAATTGATTTGTCAATTGACAAACGGTGCAACATGGCCGGATAATTACGAATGGCGCATACACGCCTTCTCACGAAGAAACTACTCAATTGATAACATTGGACAAATCAGCAAAAATTTCTTATAAACTTTTATAAACTGTTATTTCAAAAAAAAACTCTGTATATCTTTTTTAGTTGTGTGAATTTTTGAAAGTTTGTAAATTGTAATAAGTAAATTACTATTGATCGCATTATTATTGGTCACACACACATTATTTTTGTCATTATGGATGGTCAAGAAATTATTAATATCGTAAACAACACTTCTTCTTTAAAAAACGCTTTTGGGTGTATTCTTGCTTCGGACGATGTACAACGAATAAACGATATAAAATCAACTGGAGAAAACTTTTTACAATGGTCAAAAAACATATTTCTACATCACAGTAGTGGAATAAGAACATTTCCCATTGGATTTATTTTAAACACTGGCACACATCAAAATGGCGGAAAACATTGGCAAGCTATTTACTTCGACAATGAAGGAATTTCTTATTTCTTTGATTCATACGGGCGCGTCGCACCTGTTATTTTCAAGGAATTTGAATTTCTAATCCGCGGCTTATTTCATTATTTTAACTATTTTAATCACGACGTGGAACGGGCCTTTAAAGAATTTACACTTGGTAGTTATAAACAACATGGATACAATAGAGCTGTTAAAGACATCCAAAACCGCCCCATCTCCATTGTTCGGTATTGGAACTATCAAATACAAGACGATTTCACAAATGTGTGCGGTCAGTATAGCACGTTTTTCCTATACAATATTTCAACAGCTGTTCGTAACCCCTCAAGACATGCTTATAAATATTTTTGTGATAATTTCTATTATTTCAAATCTGTTGACGAAAAACAACGCGCAGGTATCTTATTATGTCAAAAGATTTACCGACAAAATGATCGGAAAATAGCAATTATATTTCAAAAACTTTTTGGATACAAAGACCCTAATCTTTTTAGTTAAAAAAACGTGCTTTTACACTTTTAAAAATACTTTTATAAATTTTTGGGTATAAATAAACGTTCCAAGTTCAGATAAAAACATTCGCTCCTCACACTCGTCGCCGTCGTATCGAAGTATCTGAAGTATCGAAGTTTTTGAAGTATAGAAGAAGAAAAATGGCCGCTGTGAACGAATTATCCGGTACCTCCAGAGGTAGGTGATGTCAAAGCGGCCGAAGCGGAATTTGATATAAAAGAGCAAAAACAGAAAGAAGAATTCCAAAAATATATGAAGAAAAGAGAAGAAGAGAATGATATAGAAGAAATTTGGTTAAAACTTGAAAGGTTGGTAAAACAAAGTTGGTTTGTCGACCAGAGGATGAAACATTTAACGCAAGAGAGAACAAACGAATATTTATTTTTAAAAGAAAAACGATTCATGATCCGCAATGAAATCATTAGATGTATGTACAAGTAGATGTAGATATTATTAGTTGTTATCGTTATTGTTATGTTAATCCTCTAAGGAGACACACTCTATTATCTCGGTTTTTATTTTCTCTTCTCTCCTGCGGGTTGCATTATACTAAACTAAACTATAAAACCACGCGCGCGGTCACAAGTATAATCATTCAAGCACTCATTCGCACACTCAACTCAGAAGACCCATCAGACGACCGACGATGAATAATTCAAGCGAAGAGTCTATATAGTCCGGTCTGCTAGCACAATAATCGTGCAAAATATGATACCAGCATGAAACTTGGTAGACTTATGTAGTTTGACATGCTGAAAACGAAGAGAAACAGACACAAGCTCGAAAATCCCCCCAAATGCTATTTTTAGACGGGGGTACTTGGTCCCAGTCCTCCAAAGGGGTGTCCCCTCGTAAAATGGAAACCGTGAGTGATAAAGAAATGAAAAGTTTTGGTTTCTACACATTTTGATATGCTGAGAACGATAAAGAAAAGACCCAATCAAAAAATTACCCCCAAATGCTTTTTTAGACGGGGGTACTTGGTCCCAGTCCTCCATAGGGGCGTCCCTTAGTAAAACGGAAACCGTGAGTGATAAAGAAATGAGACGTTTTGGTTTCTACACATCTTGATATGCTAAAAACGATAAAGAAAAGACCCAATCAAAAAATTACCCCTAAATGCTATTTTTAGACGGGGGTACTTGGTCCCAGTCCTCCATAGGGGCCTCCTTCGTAAAACAGAAGACGTATATTATAAAGAAATGAAACGTTTTGGTTTCTACACATTCTGATATGCTTAGAACGATAACGAAAAGACCCAATCACAAAATTACCCCTAAATACTAATTTTAGATGTGGGTACTTGGTTCCAGTCCTCTAGGGGCCTCTTCATATAGCGGAAACCGTTAGTGATCAAGAAATGAAACGCTTTGGTTTCTACACATTTTGATATGCTGAGAAGGATAACGAACAGACCCAATCAAAAATCACCCCTAAATGCTAGTTTTAGACGGGGGTACTTGGTCCTAGTCTTCCGTTGGGGGCCTTTCTCTATAATACCGGAGTTCGCATTTGTCTCGCAACTATCAACAGAACTTCTTTCGTCAATCAAGACTCTTGTGAGCTTTTCTGTTTTCAAGGCAGTGTCCAATGCTCAGATTTCGCTCTCGATGAGCAAGACAGTCCTTATTGATCATGAATTTTTGGACAATTTTGCGTTTTTTCAGTCACAAATTTGACAAGAAACTGTTCTATTGCAAGCACAGCAATAGCATCATTCACGGTGGGAATGCTTTATCTATTCTTCCAGTTGTAGATATTCTAATAATCAATACAAAAACAAAAGTTCTTCACTTGTCCATAAAGAAGAAATGGAACTCTTTTTATATTGAAGCAGTATATCAAAACACTGTTTCAGGATGGCTAATGCTTTGCTATCAACTCATTCGGTGCCATGGCTGAAATGCTGTTCCAATCTGGTCCATGAAAACGCCACACCAGCATTGCAAATGAATTGCTAATACCTCAGTTCCATGCAAACAACATTTTACAAGAGCGATATCGTTTGCAGTGGGAAAACCTGACGTTGCAAAAACTTTTTCGAAGAAATGGCTTTTTAACTTTTATGTGAGAAGTCTCTTGCCATTTTGGATGGTTGTGTTTTGCGACAATCTCCTTGTTGGAATGGCATGTGTGCAAGAGTTATAGCTTATTCTCTTCTTGCTCTAGATCAATTTATTTTTGAATCGATTTTATGATATTCTTCAATAGCTACAAGTTCTTGTAATGAGCAGTTGATCAATTGCACATTTGATTAAAGATCATTGAAATCAAGACGTCAGAACCAATTTGCTATACTGTTTAAATTTTCATTCACATTTCATATAGATAGTTAAGAAAGCCTATGTCTACCCAATATATTCCAAATATAGACACTGGAAGGCAATCTAATTTTTATGTGATTTACATAGTCTGTAGTACCGAGCTTACGTACCTGAACATCAATTGAATACAGTCTAAGTATCCTAATAAACGCAACTGGACTGGAAATACTTTTTTGGAGCTCCCTAAAACCTCATTTCATTTTAGTTGTCGACAAATTTTTAAAGGTCTTTGGAAATCTTTGATGGTCATGTAGTTTTGTAACGATCACGAGAGACTGAATGGAAACCAAATGTCAAATTGAGGAATACCGCCAATCACCCACAAAATTAATCTTTGATGATCGCTGGAATGGAACTCAAGCTCATTCCAACGATCACCAGCAGCTCATAAGGATCGCCAAAGATCGTCAATGACTAAAAACTCGAATGGAAAGATAACAAAGATCACAAAATACCGCGAACGACCCATTTTTAGGATCAGACGGGATGTCACATTTTTACAAAATCCCAGTGTTTGCAAAAGACCCCAAAGATCCTAAGATCCGAATTCCCTCAAAGATTACCAATGCTCCTGAAAGATTTTCGAGGACTAAATGAAAACCAGGCTTTAGGATCATTCAAGTATGTTGTAATGTGCAGAAACACTGACTTACTTTAGAAAATCACGGACAATCGAAAAGGCAGCGAAAAGATCAAATTCAGGACTTGGGTCAAGTACCCTAGCCTAAAAATAATATCTGGGAGTAAATTTTTGATTAAATTAGCTAATCAGTTTTTACAACAAATCTAAACAAGGGAAAACCAATGACTTGCATTCCTTTATAGCTTCCAATTCCCTTTTTTGTCTTACAAAAGGAAGCCCCCAATACAGGACTGGGACAAAATACCCCTGTCTAAAATTAGCATTTAGGGGCAATCTTTTGATTGGGTCTGTTCATTCTCGTTCACAGAATGTCAGAATGTGTAGAAATAAAAAAAATTCATTTCTTTATCACCTGCTGTTTCCGTTCAGCAAAGGAGGCCCAAAAAGGAAGCCCCCAATACAGGACTGGGGTTATTTACCCCCGTCTAAAATTAGTATTTATGGGTAATTTTTTGATTGGGTATTTTTGTTATCGTTCTCAGCATATCAGAATGTGTAGAAACCAAAAGTTTCATTTCTTTATCACTTACGGATTCTTTTTTACGAAGTTGACTCCTATAGAGGACTGGGACCAAGTACCCCCGTCTAAAATTAGTATTTAGGGGTAATTTTTTGATTGGGTATTTTTGTTATCGTTCTCAGCATATCAGAATGTGTAGAAACCAAAAGTTTCATTTCTTTATCACTTACGGATTCTTTTTTACGAAGTTGGCTCCTATAGAGGACTGGGACCAAGTACCCCCGTCTAAAATTAGCATTTAGGGGTAATTTTTTGATTGGGTCTTTTCGTTATCGTTCTCAGCATATCAGAATGTGTAGAAACCAAAAGTTTCATTTCTTTATCACTTACGGTTTCCGTTTTACGAAGGGACACCCCTTTGGAGGACTGGGACCAAGTACCCCCGTCTAAAAATAGCATTTGGGGGCATTTTTCAGCTTGTGTCTGTTTCGCTTCGTTTTCAGCGTGTCAAATTACATAAGTCTACCAAGTTTCATGCTGGTATCATATTTTGCACGATTGTGGCTAATATTTTTGCTAACAGACCGGACTAATAGATGAATACTTCAATCAAACAGTTCAAGAGGCAATTGAAAAGTATAATCTCCCGCCGCAACCATTCGATACAATGAGTGATGAAGAAAAGGTGAACCACGAATACGAACTGCCGTATTTAAATGTATCAGGATTCGATTGCTACCCGTTGGAAGAATTTCCTAACGAAGATCCAAGAATGATTATAGACCTTTTCTATCCGACTTTCAATGCTATCAAGAAAGAGGAGACAAGAGAGGAAAGAAACGCAAGGAGAGAACTCAAATACAAAGATCCAATGGAGTATAATTATCAGGCGTTTAAAAGAGATGCGAACCCCGCAAATGAAATCTTAAAGTTGATCAACCAAGAAAAGATGAAGAGACTCAAAGATATGAGACAAAGAATCATTAATGCCAGAAACTTGAAATTTAATTTAAGTAAAAACAAACTTTAAACATGATTTCGATATAAGATTTACGATATAAGATACACGCATTTATTACTACTTTACTAACTTTTAATTTTAAAACAAACAACAGTCTCTATTAATTTGTGTTTTTTATCTATTTTTTCTATCTGTCCAATCGGTTGTGTTGGTTTACTCACGGTTTATTTTCGATGAGTTTTGCGCGCCAATTCTCTCATAAATGGCATCATAAAAGACTTGCCATCAAAATTGCGATATTTGCGACGTGTTTTTAACATTAATGTTGTCATAAAACCATTTCCGCACATCTTTTTATTTCGGTGTTTATTTCCTCCTCTATCCTGGCGGTGGCTTGACCTACAATGTCGTCGTCGTCGTCGTGACATGATTGTTTGCGAGTAAATGATAAATTAATCATACGGTGATACGGTATACATTGTTTGTGTGTATCTTAAATTTGATATCTACCACTTGCGCGAAATGTTCTTACACCGTCTCCTCCTCTTCTTCTACCCAAACCAATCATCTTCAATAGATTACTCAGAATCCCGCGTCCCCTTAAATTTCCATGATGAACTCTGGACAAATTCTTTTTATGTTTGCCTTTACCAGTCAACAATTTCAATATCAACGGAATTCCTATTCCGGCCGCTAACATGCCAAGACCTTCGCCCTTTAATGAAGATTTCTTCCCGGGGGCTTTAAATTTGCGACCCCTTCCATTAACTTTCGAATAAAGGTGAGGTTTCAAAAGATAACTAACTGTCCCTACTGGTTGATTTCCAAAATGTACTGGTCCGTACATAATTCTTTATTTATTAAAAAACTTTCCGTTTCTTAACTTTTCTGTTTATTCTTCCCTTTCCACTGATCAATTTTTTTATTCCAATTTCTGAAGCTCCTGAAACTAATCCTGGAATTATATATCGAGCTGCTTTAGCAACAAATGGAAGTGCTAATTTTGCCAAACTTGCTATTCCTCTCCCGCGAATTTTACGTTTTTTATGAATTCTACCAGATCCCTTTAATCGATACTTAACAGACCACATACTTCAAAAAAGAAGACATCATTTCGAATGAATATAACAAAAGATATATTATATTTACTATATACTTTTACCCATCAAAAACTGTTATGAAACTATCGATAAAACTATGACATACTTTTTATTGCATAATTGAGTTCTTTCATTCTTTTTATTACAATCTTCATAACAATGTCAAAACAAAATGGTGGAAGATTTTGAATATATCCCATCGACATTTTGTGTATGTCCAGTTCAAATGTTAAGTGATATTTACTGTAAAACTCAATGTCTCTCATATACCTCTCCAACGGCTTTATTGTTGTTGTTTCGGAAGTTGTTCTTTTTGTTTTTTTCAAAAATGTTTCTTCGTCTTCAGGGTCACGGTCTGGTATTTCACTGTTTATAAATTTCTTGAATGACTGTCTGCTTTTCAAATAGACTCTATTACAAATCTCGTCTGTGTTGATTTTGAAATTTAACAGATATGCCATATTCTTGCACGCACATAGACCATCACCACAAGCTCCTTTACATTCCCCATCATCCGTTTCTTCACATGCACATAAGCCGTACCCATCACATTCTCCTGTACACTCTGTAATATCCATATTATCTTTCACTTTAATTAATTGAATCTTCAATCTTAATTGAGTCGGATATTCCACCTTTTAATTTATACTACTTTTTTTTAAATTTTTCAAATTGTCGCTCAACCAGGTCAACGGGGTCAACGCGGATTCCACAACCTAGGTCAACGTCGTCGCGAGATCTATTCCTTTGAGCTTTGCCAATTGTGTGAATTTTAATGTTTGACAGGTGTTTCAGGTATAAATCCTTCTATTATTTAAAATTTGTTGCAAAACAATGTCTCTATTATTTAAAATTTTCTGCAAACAACAACACAAAACAAACCATTCTATAATAATCACTATATAAGAAACTCGGAACAAACTTTTCACACAAACCGCATCAAACCGCAAACCGCATCATATCTAACATCACAGCCGCAGCCGGAAAAAATGGAAATAGTTACAGATGACAACTCCTTTGAATATACTGAATGTTGTGTATGTTTAGAATCATGGGAAGATATAATTCGGAAGACAAATCCAGCTATTGCGATTTCATGGAGTTGCTCTCCATCCTGCAATCATCGATGCTGCACAACATGCTATGGAAAACTGTGTCTCGACATTTCAAAGATTCTTCTCTCGCCATAAAACCCAACATCAGATACTGCAGATACTGCAGATACTGCAGATACTGCAGAGCTGAAGCTGATGATGACCATTTTTCAAAGTCTCTTGTATTCACCAAGGTACAAGCATTAGGACTTTTCTACTCTCTCTTTGATGAAATCTATAGATTGAAATCTTGCATAAAAAGAAGAAACTTATCACGACGCCAAATCATTGAAATGAAAGCTGACGAATTAAACGAAGCAAAAGAAAGATTGGACGCTGTTAGAAATGAATTGGTGGAACATTATGTCAATTATAAAGAACAATATAAAACTTTGAATAAAAACGTTGTCGATATACGAAAAGAAATGACAGTTTTAGGATATGTAGTTGACATTGTTGTAGCATTGTTAGTAATCGGAGTTGTTTGTGTTATTATAGATTGTTTCTTTTGAGAATAAAATGACTTTATTTCTTTGCTTTATTTCTGAATCAAATAAAAATGGGAGGAGTGTCCCGGAACAGTAACTGACTATACACATAGGAGTTCTTAAGTTCTTACAACTCGTGCCTTATGAATAGTCAGTGAATGGATATCCGGTGAAGGATATCCAACTGTGCCAGTACACCCCTACAGTTTGTTTACATAACAGAGTTTTCTCTTTACCGCTTATTTTAATCTTGTGGATTTATTACAAGTGCTTTCTAAGTCCTTTGCGCATGCGTACGTAATATACGTGAATTTTATCCTCTTTTCTTAAAAAACGCAAAAATTAAAAACGCAAAAAGTTTCTTACGTAAATTACGCACTGACGTCATTTTGGGGGCTGCCCCCTCTTCCCAGGCTCCTTTAACACTCTTCAACTCTCCCTTATTTCACTATTTTCTCCCAAAAACATTAAACATTTTTTAAATTTTCCAACATTCTTTACATATTCCGACAATCCCGAGAATTCTCGGTAACAGTTCTCGTCGAGTCCAGTGTCTGTGTTGGTTATAATCAACAAAAAATCCTGAAGGTATTGGTTCAAGAACTCTGTAACCTTGCACCAAGAAAGGGTAGGGGTAAGTAGAAGTCAGCTTCGAACCAAAATTCTAACTTTAAATATAATTTGAGTTTTAGTGGCAAATATGTCCACTAACAAAAGAGACCACACCACTGGATGGGGGAACAGCAAAATGAATTGTTAGTTCAGTGCAGTGTCTTTGTGTTGGTTATGATCTGCAAAATTTCTGAAGGTATTGGTTTAAGACCTCTGTAACGGTAGTGCCTCGATGTATCACAGAATGAAATTTAAACAGTGACTCTACACTGGTAATAGAATTTCATTCCAGAATGAAATTTCGTTCCAGAATAAAAAAAGAACTACTTGGATAAAAGTAAATAAGATTTAACATAGGATTGATAACATAGATAATGACAATAACAAATAAAGGAAAGAAATACAAATGCAGAAATTGTGAAGATGCTCGGGTTCTTGGGTTGACCGTATAAAATGCCTATACAATGATTATGGATCTTAAAACAAATGTTTGATGAAATGTTGGGCCTGTTTGGCCACCTTGTTTGGTCACATAACATTTGTTTGGTGATGTTGGATGAAGTTTGATGGAATTCAAAAACAAATTTTGTTTTTCATTGTTGTGTGAAATGTTTGATCTGTTTGGCCACTCGAACAAACTTTTCAACAAGCATTTGACCTCGTTTTGATCCCACGCACGCACGCGCATATCATAAAAAGTGATGACACTCCTGTTGTTGTTCCGTATTGTTCTGCACTCGCCATTTAGGTTATCGGTTGTCTTAAGTTTAGTGTTGAAGGAGAAGAGAAAGCAAATTTACAGGAAATAGAACAACAGAGGAAACAAACAAACACGAATTAGTTTATGACGAAGAAGAGTGAAATTCTGCAACAACTTTACTTTTTAACTTCCTACTCTCATTCTCGTCATTGTCCGTTATCTTATTCTTCATCGCGCATTTTTTCAATTTGTTTCCTTGTGCATGCTCCGCAGCGACTCAGTCACTGCGCTTCTGATCACGGCTTTCAACAAAATGTTTGACGAAATGTTAGGTGAAATGTTAGTTCTGTTTGAGCACTTGCTCGCAACATGGAGAAAACTAAAATTATAATTCCGATAAATGTTGGGTGAAATGTTTGCTCTGTTTGACCAAGGCTTAATACCTCTTTTTTTCAAGAAATAGTGACCTCATTTTTCAAAAATAGAAAATTGTTCATGCCAACGAACCTTTTAGTTACTTGGATTTGTATAGAAATCTTGCAAAATGTCATAAAAGCAAGAAACTTGGCAAAATTATAGTTCAAAGTATGCTTATTAATATCAGACATGGAGCCATTTCAAAAAATCCACCCTACATCTGAAAAATGAGATCTGAAAAACCGGGGGGTTCCTACATGGAAAGTACACTTTCTGCGATTTGCGTCCGTTTCTTATTCATTCATGGCTGCTGTTTCGCCACAAAATCATACTTCTGCTATCTTTCTAAATACATTATCTACAAGAAAATGTAAGATTTCGAACTCATTGCTGATTTTAGCATATTTCAGGTCTATTTTCATGACGTCAAACGTGGCATCAAATGTACACCGTGCTTCATCGCAGGTTGATTTTTACATGTTTTTCTTTCTGTATTTTAATAAGCATAACAAGGAGAGTAATGACAAAATGATGGATTCATTTTGCAAACTGTCGTTAACTGAATAATGAAAACTATGTATCTATTTGTTCAATATCAGTACTTAAGAATCACAGTCTCCTCCACATTGGCAAAGAGCCGTACATTTCAATGCTGCCTTGGCACATTTGCAATGTCCACGACATCCCTTTTTGCAACCACATTTCAAAAGCTCTCTGCAAGATTCACTAGCTTCGGGTAACCTTGTCCAAGATGGTTCAAATATATCATCTGCTCTGCTCCAACCCCAATGGGTAGGGCATGGTAAATTTTGCACGGCTGTCTGAAGTTGGCCCCAGCAATGCCCTCCTTGGAAGACTGCTCCCTTACTATGCTCAATTAAGGCTGCCTTTGTTGGTGGGATGGATTCCATCGTTCTGTTCTTTGTCGTGAACAGGTGCTTACGTGCTTCCTTAACAAACTGGAGTTGACTTGTGCGATCGTACAGCAAAATGGTGAAGTGCTCAAGGGTTGTCATCACGCCATCAGGAATTTCATCTGGTGATTCAGATAACGCAATGAATGCTTGTGTAGCATCATCAAATGCTTTCCATGTTTCCCATGCTTTCTTCTTACCAACAGTTGCAAAGCCAGATACGGTGTCACATTCCGTGAACGAATGAAACATTGGCAGTGCCTGCGATCTTTGCGGTCCAAGCAAATCAGCAATTTCATGTGCAGGAATGAAACGCAAATGCTTCCCTGTGCCAAAAGCAAGCCATAATTCAGTGATGTCGAATAGCCTTAAACAAGATACAGCGAGAACCACAACGTCGGTGTCAACAGTTCTGATTGTTATTTTCTGGAAACCACATCTGGCTGCATCTCCAGCATGTAGAATCATGCGAGAGTCTGCTTCTTCATGATTGCATGGTGCGAGGAAGCTCGAATCTCGGGGATGGACAGAGATGACATCTTGGCCATAGGTTGTAATGACGTGCTTCGTTGTTTCAATTCGCATTGCATGCTTTGCCAAGAATCCGAACAACTCACCTTTGTTCTCTTCATTCCTTAGAAACTGTTGCCAGTTGCCTGGTAGAGCCACGTTTGAGCCTACCCTTCTACGGGATCCCTTTCCACGCTTCTCTCTTGTGTGACCTTTGAGGCTTTCTTTTCTGTAGTCGTCCCAAACTAAATCAACTCGACTTGCAGATTCCAGCTGCCGTTTGATGTACGGATCTTTATTAAAAGCTAATACAACATCTCGTCCACTTTTGTAAGCGCTCATATCACTGAAATGGGATAGAATACGATTTTTCAATCTTGTTGAATGCACCCCTTGATTCAATTCCATTCCTAACTGACTAAGCCGATTGTCGTACAGTTTCACAAGATCGGCAAGTTTGAAAACAGGTGCAACGGCGTCATCATCTTTCAGGTCTTCTATATACGCTAGCAACTCAGCAAGCACAATACCATGAATAATCGCAGCACTGCCAGTCTCTTCGTTGCATTGTATTTTCTGCTTTGCTGCTCGGTTATAGAGCGCAGCTAAGCATTTTGAGTGGTACTGTGCATCCTGTGCAACCATGTCCCCAGAGCTTAATTTTGCAAGAAGGCGTTTATCTTGTAAATCTAAGGCGCATTTACGAACTCTTGCATCCAGCTGAAATGTTGACGCACGATGAAATCTCTCAGTGGATGGGAGATCACAGAAAAAGCAAACATCTTTGGCGGATTTGAAACAAAGGAAAATTTCAGTTTTTTTGTGTGGATTATCATTATTGGACTCATTGATAAGAAAATTCTCAAAAAGCTACCCATCTACCAGAATTTTGGTTAAAAACAGACCCATATGTAGGGAATTTCAGATGAAAAAACCCACCCATATGAGCGGCACGTCCAGTATCATTCAACAATGAAGTACCCCCCAGGATTCCACCTCTTCCTGTAATTTAATTTGGTATATTGCTGGTCTATTCTTTCTAGTAGCTGTCTCATTCCCATTCCCATTATAAAGACAATGACCAAAAACCATTGTCTGCAGAGCAAAATAGAATCAAATTCAAAGTTATTGTGCAAGAATACCATGCTTCTTTGCAGGAATAATTTAGGTTTAATAGATGTACAATATTGTAGTGTATGTGTGGTGTCATATTTATGTGTTTATCACCTATTAATTTTTAATTGGCACATATACCACTTCACAATAAGTGATCTGTAACATAACTTCATATTATGAATGATATATTTTTATATATTTAGGTTTCAGTTGATAGTTCAGTTCATTCACAGCCTCTTCATGTGGAACATTCTTGACACATTGGAATTATATGGTATTTGCAATGATTCTTGCATTCTATTTACAGCTCTTCAGCCAGCACACATTCAATAAACAGGACTCAAGACAGAGGCTACCATTTTAGGCAGGTGTTATTGCCGGAAATTTTATCTCATGAAAACAATGTGAGTTTACGGTAGTTTCCCTCTGCACAGAGTGTTTTTGTTTTGATATTGGATACCTGGTTTAAGTAGTATATTCACTCCTATTTAGGTACTGTAATCACAATGATTGCCATTCATTATGAATGTGAAGGTGTGTAATATTGTCAGAGTGCAAAATAATTCTACCCTAAATTCCATATGCCAAGCCAGTCAACACCGATTATACGGTCAGGAGCTCAGAGACGATCACTGTCAGAGATTGGCATCAATCTCCCATGAACCTTCAATGTTGTGTGGGATGGTTTTGACCCACAGGTAAATTAAAATAGCATGATTGAAGAAAGAAGTGATCAATAAAACTTCAACATTTAGAAATAAATTCTTTTTGTACTGGTCTTACCGATTTCATGTACCCTATGTAGGACCAATAAATTTAGGAAATAGTGTTACTTCACAACTTATAGTCATGAGCAAGTCATCTGTTTTACAATGACATGACATTGATAACTTATTACATGATATTTATAACTTTATAACAAGACAGGGGAAACATATTAATTGGTGCCAAAGTATGTGGCTGTGGTCGCTTAATTTATTGTAAATATTTCTTTGCATGACAAGCAAGAGACTGGTACAATAATATGTAACGCAATCCATAACATAATGAGAAAATCCACGCGTTAAGGAGAAACGAAAAACAGTGTAAACGCGATCGAACATGTTTAATCACAATCGCTGGTGAAAAAACAGCTTTTACTGCCTAAGCCAATCAGCGATCTGCTTTTCTGAAAAATATCGCGTGGCAGTAATATGAGCCCTAATCCCGTTGACAGGGTGTTAATTCTACTTGATGCCTTTGATATAGCGCTAGCGCGGGAAAATTTTTCACGAAGCATCAAAACTTCGTTCGATCATTCATTTGATTACAGGATGAAAGTTTATCTAATTTCGATCCTACTAGTTCGAAGATGGCTCGACTCCGATAACTTTATTCGAAACAAAGGAACTTACGAAAAACGTTGCCCCTCTTCTTGTCAAGAGAAAAATCTCATTTCTCGGTAATTTATATTTGAAACAACGATTCAGGTAAAAGGGCATTGATATGCAGCACTAGATAATATAACAACTGAACTTACCCAGCAAGCAAGGATTTTCAGCGAATGGTCGTCCTTCTTGCTCCTCGCGTTCTCATAGCAAGACTGATTTGGCGCCAAATTTGTCTGGCCTGATGTGGTGATGCACGTGGATTTCATCTTCACTTCATGTTTAACTAAAACCTGATACACATTCCTGTAACAAGCATTCGTTCCAATATTTAGTATTGTATCTCAGATCTGCTTTCTCATTCACGAAACTTTCTTCTCGGCTTCCTTTTTCTGATAAATTTTCGCCGATGTTGGACATATTGTACCATGTCAATAATGTTTCTTCTCAGTGCACAGTCTCGTGTTTGCGATTACACGAAGTCGATTCAAGCTGTGGTTCAGAAGTCAATGATGACAGATCACAGATGTACATTGTTTCTGTTTGGTTTTAACTTACGTCATCATACATTGATTAGCTGTTAACAGATTCACAGCCAAAAAGCTCTTGAAATAGGAAACAAGAATCGATTGCACCTTTGTCATTGACCATACCATAGGTAATCTCAGTGCAGACCGCCTCCGCATATCTACTGAGATATTCGGATAAGTCACATCGTCGCTTTCTCATTGTCAAATCTTTCCCCTTCTGGAATCTTTCCCCATATTTGAGGATTTTCGGTCGATTTTCTTACCCATGTTTAAGGATTTTACGGGGAGAAATATGTTAAACTTCTTATAAAACAAGTTTCATTTCACTTTAAACGTACGATTATGAATGAAGATAGAGTTACTATAGACCAAGTTTCAGAACTAAAACGAAAATATCCAACGTCAAAAATGAAAATCTCGACAAATACTTTTTTACGATTCAACAAGCTACCCATTCCTAGTGGAAGAGTTACATTTGAAACCAATCGTTGGGGATTTTCGAAGTTTAAAACCCATCCTTTTTTGGGTCGCACGTACCCATTGCTCTATACATGGTAGTAACCCCCTCTCTCGGCCCCTCGCCTTCCTCGCTGACGGCACGTTTCTTTTCTCAAATTAACCAATTGTAGAAGTTCTTTATGTACACGTATATTTTCTAATACTAAAGGTCCGGGCTGGTAGGCAGTTTCTTAAATCTTTGGGCCATTTTGCTACCAACAGTTTCTAACGTGTTTCTTATATTTTTTCAAAACAAGTGAATAACATGATGCAATCAAAATATTTTCCAAACATTTGTTATGACTGTACAGTGTCACAACATTTTAAGTGTGATAAGAAAATTAAAACTGCGTAGCTTTTTAAAGAGTAGCTTTTTACAAAGTGTAGCTTTTTAACTTCAGGTAGAGTTGTGTCTTAACTTTCGAAAAATTGAGCCTACACCGTTTCTTATAAGCGGTTTCTTATAAAAAAAATACGTGCAGTTATACATTATAGAACTCTTAACTTAATTTGTAAGATTTTTTGCACAGTCCCCAGAAAAGCAGCCACTCTTTAATGACGGGGTAAACGTAGTAAAAGAATTTAAAATGAAATGAAATATAAAATAATTGAGAAACTGCTTTTAAGAAACTAGACTTTCAGTTCAGATTGCCATAAAATAGCAAAGTCCAGTACTAGGAAAATGTAACTCATTAAAGAAGCTACGCGATTTTTGGATAAGAACCTATGGTCCACCAACCTGGTACGTAGTTCAAATTTTCAAATCAAACTTTGAAATAGATCAAATTTTAAGAATCTTTCTGAACCAAAAGTTTCTAATGAGTTTCTCATATTTTAATGGTCTAAGTGTGGAGTTGATTTTTGTTACACAGGCTTCCACGTCCACATTACTTAATAAAATCGCAAAGCAAGTTATGACATAATTCACATAAATGACATGCTTCCTGCGGCCCTAATGGTTTCGATTGATTTCGGGCTCGATTGATTTTTCAGGAAACTAAGAAACCTCAGCAGGTTTGTTCAACTAGGTTTTCTCCCTAAATCCTTAGGGATGGGTATGGAAATCGACCGATAGGTCTTCCAATATAAATTTGGGCGGCAGAACACCGTCATCCCTCCCCACTCCCCACTCCCCACTCCCCCCCGGGGCAATTTGCATCGTATTTTCATCCTTTTTAACAATGTCATTTATCAATAGAACGAAGCACATCTGAGCCAGAATGGAAGATTCACTGGGAAGATTGAGGCTTTGCCTTGCCTGTTGTCGCGAATGTATCTAAGCGTTTGTCATTGAAACAAAGTGTATTCAAGCGTTTGAACGAAGCTGCGGGCAGCGTATCCAAGCTTTTTACCTTGAACACGATATATCCAAGCTTTGGCACGTCAATCAAAGTACACATCAAAGCGTTGATCGTTCAGTCAAAGTCAAAGAGAATTGTACCACAGCCAGCACAGCATGATTCCTGTGGCTGGTTTAGATCTTCAATGGTCTTTCTGTGTGATATTCAGTACCTTCATCCTTGAATCGTATAATAGCACCGTTCTGAATTTAGAGAGACGAGAGAGGATAATAAAGTCGACCATTTTGGAACGGTTTCCAATGCTTCGACACACAATAGATTCTGACAGTATTCACTAGTAACTTCATGGCCGTAGCTAAAAGTGTGAGGGGTGGGGGGGGGGGACGATACTTCCAAGGGGCAAGGGCATTTGTTTATCAAGCTGAAGTCTTAAAGGGGCACTCCCCGGAATAAAAACAGCAATTTTGCGTTTCCTAAGATTTTTGATGAATGTTTAAAGAAATTTCAAGACCAGACTGTAGTAAAATCTTGGCTCTGAAATTTTCAGTCCAGTGTAAAATTGTTGAAAGAATTCAAAGTCCTGCCCTTCTTAAAAAATTGGTTTGTGGTAAGTGTATCGTCCCATCAATATAAAGTGGTGAAACTTGATTTCAGGTTTGTTCAACTAGGTTTTCTCCCTAAATCCTTAGGGATGGGTATGGAAATCGACCGATAGGTCTTCCAATATAAATTTGGGCGGCAGAACACCGTCATCCCTCCCCACTCCCCACTCCCCACTCCCCCCCGGGGCCATTTGCATCGTATTTTCATCCTTTTTAACAATGTCATTTATCAATAGAACGAAGCACATCTGAGCCAGAATGGAAGATTCACTGGGAAGATTGAGGCTTTGCCTTGCCTGTTGTCGCGAATGTATCTAAGCGTTTGTCATTGAAACAAAGTGTATTCAAGCGTTTGAACGAAGCTGCGGGCAGCGTATCCAAGCTTTTTACCTTGAACACGATATATCCAAGCTTTGGCACGTCAATCAAAGTACACATCAAAGCGTTGATCGTTCAGTCAAAGTCAAAGAGAATTGTACCACAGCCAGCACAGCATGATTCCTGTGGCTGGTTTAGATCTTCAATGGTCTTTCTGTGTGATATTCAGTACCTTCATCCTTGAATCGTATAATAGCACCGTTCTGAATTTAGAGAGACGAGAGAGGATAATAAAGTCGACCATTTTGGAACGGTTTCCAATGCTTCGACACACAATAGATTCTGACAGTATTCACTAGTAACTTCATGGCCGTAGCTAAAAGTGTGAGGGGTGGGGGGGGGGACGATACTTCCAAGGGGCAAGGGCATTTGTTTATCAAGCTGAAGTCTTAAAGGGGCACTCCCCGGAATAAAAACAGCAATTTTGCGTTATAATTGCAAAATCTTGGGGAGACATGTGCCCCCAGTGCCCCCTCCTGCTCTTACTTCTCTGAGTCACTTGCTTGATGATGTCACTGCAAAATGGTATATGGATTTTAAGTATTCGTCTTAGCTGATGTGCAAGCGCTGATTAGAAAAAATGAGGGTGATGGCAGGCGGGTGATGCAGATAAAGTGACTTGACTGCATGAAGGAAAAAGGATAAGACTCTTCCACTCATTATTATTTACTGATCGGAGCTTATTCACAAGCTGAATTTATCGTAGGGTAGAATATCTTATCAACAGGCTACTGTCTTCAGGTCTTGGCCATGTAATGTGGTGCTTGAAAACCTCGAAATCCCAACACACATACTTGAGTCTCGGCTCGGCAGGAGTGTAGCAATTGACAAGCAACATAATGTTCAGGTACGAAAGGACCCTTTTCCTGTGAGCGTATTTGTTTTATTAACAGACTAATAATTTCAGCCTGGATCAATTTTTGCGAAAAACACTCGTTTCTTCTAAGAAAAAGCTTGTAAGGAAGAGTAGGCTCAATTTTGCGAAAGCTGAGGAACCTGCTAAGAAATTGGAATGAAAGGCTAAGAAACTTTTGTAATTTGTGGTTTCAATTTTTCCAGGATGTTCAAAAATGTTCTTAACAGTGATAGCAACTATTTGGACATTGTTTTGATGTGAATTATGTCATAACTTGCTTTGCGATTTTATTAAGTAATGTGGACGTGGAAGCCTGTGTAACAAAAATCAACTCCACACTTAGACCATTAAAATATGAGAAACTCATAAGAAACTTTTGGTTCAGAAAGATTCTTAAAATTTGATCTATTTCAAAGTTTGATTTGAAAATTTGAACTACGTACCAGGTTGGTGGACCATAGGTTCTTATCCAAAAATCGCGTAGCTTCTTTAATGAGTTACATTTTCCTAGTACTGGACTTTGCTATTTTATGGCAATCTGAACTGAAAGTCTAGTTTCTTAAAAGCAGTTTCTCAATTATTTTATATTTCATTTCATTTTAAATTCTTTTACTACGTTTACCCCGTCATTAAAGAGTGGCTGCTTTTCTGGGGACTGTGCAAAAAATCTTACAAATTAAGTTAAGAGTTCTATAATGTATAACTGCACGTATTTTTTTTATAAGAAACCGCTTATAAGAAACGGTGTAGGCTCAATTTTTCGAAAGTTAAGACACAACTCTACCTGAAGTTAAAAAGCTACACTTTGTAAAAAGCTACTCTTTAAAAAGCTACGCAGTTTTAATTTTCTTATCACACTTAAAATGTTGTGACACTGTACAGTCATAACAAATGTTTGGAAAATATTTTGATTGCATCATGTTATTCACTTGTTTTGAAAAAATATAAGAAACACGTTAGAAACTGTTGGTAGCAAAATGGCCCAAAGATTTAAGAAACTGCCTACCAGCCCGGACCTTTAGTATTAGAAAATATACGTGTACATAAAGAACTTCTACAATTGGTTAATTTGAGAAAAGAAACGTGCCGTCAGCGAGGAAGGCGAGGGGCCGAGAGAGGGGGTTACTACCATGTATAGAGCAATGGGTACGTGCGACCCAAAAAAGGATGGGTTTTAAACTTCGAAAATCCCCAACGATTGGTTTCAAATGTAACTCTTCCACTAGGAATGGGTAGCTTGTTGAATCGTAAAAAAGTATTTGTCGAGATTTTCATTTTTGACGTTGGATATTTTCGTTTTAGTTCTGAAACTTGGTCTATAGTAACTCTATCTTCATTCATAATCGTACGTTTAAAGTGAAATGAAACTTGTTTTATAAGAAGTTTAACATACTTCTCCCCGTAAAATCCTTAAACATGGGTAAGAAAATCGACCGAAAATCCTCAAATATGGGGAAAGATTCCAGAAGGGGAAAGATTTGACAATGAGAAAGCGACGATGTGACTTATCCGAATATCTCAGTAGATATGCGGAGGCGGTCTGCACTGAGATTACCTATGGTATGGTCAATGACAAAGGTGCAATCGATTCTTGTTTCCTATTTCAAGAGCTTTTTGGCTGTGAATCTGTTAACAGCTAATCAATGTATGATGACGTAAGTTAAAACCAAACAGAAACAATGTACATCTGTGATCTGTCATCATTGACTTCTGAACCACAGCTTGAATCGACTTCGTGTAATCGCAAACACGAGACTGTGCACTGAGAAGAAACATTATTGACATGGTACAATATGTCCAACATCGGCGAAAATTTATCAGAAAAAGGAAGCCGAGAAGAAAGTTTCGTGAATGAGAAAGCAGATCTGAGATACAATACTAAATATTGGAACGAATGCTTGTTACAGGAATGTGTATCAGGTTTTAGTTAAACATGAAGTGAAGATGAAATCCACGTGCATCACCACATCAGGCCAGACAAATTTGGCGCCAAATCAGTCTTGCTATGAGAACGCGAGGAGCAAGAAGGACGACCATTTGCTGAAAATCCTTGCTTGCTGGGTAAGTTCAGTTGTTATATTATCTAGTGCTGCATATCAATGCCCTTTTACCTGAATCGTTGTTTCAAATATAAATTACCGAGAAATGAGATTTTTCTCTTGACAAGAAGAGGGGCAACGTTTTTCGTAAGTTCCTTTGTTTCGAATAAAGTTATCGGAGTCGAGCCATCTTCGAACTAGTAGGATCGAAATTAGATAAACTTTCATCCTGTAATCAAATGAATGATCGAACGAAGTTTTGATGCTTCGTGAAAAATTTTCCCGCGCTAGCGCTATATCAAAGGCATCAAGTAGAATTAACACCCTGTCAACGGGATTAGGGCTCATATTACTGCCACGCGATATTTTTCAGAAAAGCAGATCGCTGATTGGCTTAGGCAGTAAAAGCTGTTTTTTCACCAGCGATTGTGATTAAACATGTTCGATCGCGTTTACACTGTTTTTCGTTTCTCCTTAACGCGTGGATTTTCTCATTATGATATGGATTGCGTTATGTCCTCAAATTTAGCTGCTTATATTTTCAGGAACAGCAAGATGGAGAACCTTTAATCAAGGAGCCTCCTGCGATCCCAGATATCCAGTAAGTAAGTCATTCTGTCATCAAATGCAAATTCTAACTCTAACTCAATACACCACAACTGTGCCTTCAGTCACTTTTGTTCAGTTAAACTAAATTTCCTTTGCAGCACCAAACAAAAGAAAGACACAAATTGTTTGGCAGGAATTCACACATAACGAGTGACCTAGGTAACGCAATACACCTCATTATTAACAACAGCTACTACAAAGTCAGCAGATGACCATATACATTGTTACAGTAGGCAAGAAAAATAAGTAAGACTAAAAGCTTCTCTTTCTTTCAACACTGAAATAATCACGGAGAGAGTTAGGCGCTCACTAATAGTACAAGACATGGTGAGGATTTTCAAGAATGAAGACGTTTTGACAAGAAGAGTTGTACTTAAACCAGTTAACGGGAGAGGTGAGGAAGAAGAGGCTGATGATTTGGGGGGAGTTTTCAGGGACTTGATGTCAGCATTTTGGGCTGAGTTTTTCAAGGGACACACCAGAGGGACGTCACAAGTTGTCCCATGCATTAGACATGACTTTAGTGGAGATGACTGGAAAGCAGTATGCCGTGTCCTCATTAAAGGCTACCAAGTTGTGAGTTTTTTTCCAATACGTTGGAACAAAGCGTTGACAGTTGCCCTGTTTGGCGAGGAAGTACTGACGCAAGACCTCTTGAAGGACAGTTTGCTGCACTTTTTACCTACAGCAGAGTCGGAGGTGATTGGTGCTGCTCTGTCTAAAGAATCTATTGATTTTGATGATGAAGACGAAGAATTGCTGGAAATCCGAGTAATCTTGCCGCGAAAAGAGTGCCAAGCACTGGAAAAGAGTTGGAGCTTCTAATCCTTGAAATTGCATACAAAGAGATTGTGCAGAGTCCAAGCTACATAAAAGAAGCTTGGAAAAGCATTTTTGAGCGTCATACTGTTTTTTGTAGCAATATTGAACTCTGCGACGTTTATGAAAAAACTGTGCCAACTGCTCGAAAGATCAAGAAGATGCTACATGCTGAGCCAACAAATGATCGGGAGTCGGAGAGCTACAAATACCTGCAGGAATTCGTTCGCAATCTGCAAAAAGCGGACATCGCCACCTTCTTGAGGTACGCCACAGGTGCTGACATGATTTGTGTAGAGAAAATCAATGTCATGTTTACAAAGCCAGAAAGAAATGTTGACAGGGTGGTTGTTGCACACACATGTGGCCCGACGTTGGAAATGCCCACTACGTACGAATCTTTCCAACATTTTCAGGAAGAATTTCTTACCACTTTCCAAAGTGGTTACTGGAGCATGGACTTCGCATAATAGTGTAATAGTGGACTTAGCATAATACGCATAATGTATTTTGGGGTGTCATTTCAGGAGAATTGCTCTTAAGGGTGTCAAATTTGATCCAATTTCATATCTTTCACGAACCGAAGGACGCCACGCACAAGGCATGATGGTTGAATAAAAGCCTTTTAAACCAGATAGTTATGTTGATATCGTTCATTTGAAATATATAGTTATGTTGAATTCGCGTTCTGTTCCGTTTTCATGAAGCTAGGAGGCATCAAAATCTGAGTTTTTTCTCCAGAACCCTTCTTTTACCAAGCTGAAAAACTAAAGGCCTAACGTGTATCGTGTGAGATCAAAGTGCAGCAACCGTTTGATAAATCATCCTGAAAACCATTTAAGCGACTTTGACACATTTAACTTCGTTCTCTAGCAAAGCTGTAAGTCATTGTGATCATCTGGTTGTACCGTAACTACTTAGATGGGATGTATTTTCAATGCAATTTTAGAATTTTTAATAGACAATCACCATGGTTCAAATAGTTTTGTTGATTTCAGAAAAGTTGATTTATCTCCAAACCTACTCGAAAACTGTTCAATTTTTTTTCACTCCATCTTTAGATAGGTAGTTGATCTACAACTTTGCCAAGTCTGATTGAAAAAGCTAGGCTGGATTTCATGTAATCGAATTTTATGTCTCTGTTTGCATTTCGACAGCGAAATGGACAAACCTTGGTCAACGGATTACCATGCTATGAAGCACGCTTGCAAAAGCTCAGGCTTGAAATAGCTTTCAGAAATGTTTCCATTGGCAAACAAATGAACGTCATCTGTTGGGAATACCATACCCAAGTCTCAATAGACATCCTTAGTGCGCTCGTAAAAGTAGTATTTCCATCTATTGATCAAAAGTTACTGACTGTTAACAGCAACTTCACAACACGATGCAATGGGTGTCTTTTGAGACTTTCGTGAGCATTCACAAAATAGCAATTTCTTTAAGATTCCACAACGAGCATTGATCTAAAAGTAAACTTTTTGCAAAGCTTTCAACTCATTCTACATACTATTCTGCTGACCATCGCTTTTCCTCTTCGATGTCGAAAAGTAAACAGAAATATAAAATTTGATTGCAGGAAATCTAGCCTAGCTTTTTTGACCAGGCCTGGCAAAGTTGTAGAGCAACTACCTAGCTAAAGATGGAACGAAAAAAATCAAACATTTATCGAGTAATTTTAGAGATAAATCCATTTTTCTGATATCAACAAAAAGATTTGAACTACGATTTGCGAAGCCAGAGTTGGCGGAAACATAGGGATTTATACATCTTTCGATTGCCTAAACTATACTGAAAAGCATCCTTTTTACCGTTTTTTTGATAGGCTGTATAATACAGTAAGGCCCCACATTTAAGAAACCATTTTTTCACACCTTAGCCTAAAAGGTTTCTTATATCTACGATACTTTTCATTTTTAGGCTGAAAGTTTCTTAATTCTAATTTATTTTCTGGAAAGCCTTGGAAAAAACAGGTTAAAGCAGAAAAGGGTTATTAATAGATAGATAAGCCATATTTGTATATTATAAATGATTGCCAAGAACGTCAATTAAAATTTACGTAAAAATCTGTTAATCCAAAGACATCTTTGTAGCAATTTCTTATGAGCCCTGAATGCAGTGGAATGCTCCTCAGACTGTCAGACCAGGACTTAATGTTGATCAAAATACAAGAAACTTCATTTTGGGTATGAGCCTAAAGAGTTTCTTATAAGCAGGGGGTTAATCATTTGTCGGTAGCCTAAAAGTTTCTTTTAGGTGGTTTCTTAAATGCGGGGCCTTAATGTATGGGAGAAATTACATCGACATTGAAACTTGCAATCGACAGTAAAACTTACAATCGACAGTAAAACTTGCAATCGAATGTAAAACTTGCAATCGACAGTAAAACTTGTAATCGACAATGAGAATTGTAATTGACAATGAAAATCGCTTTAGCCCTTTAGGCATCTGAATCGACAGTGAAACTTGCAATCGACAGTAAAACTTGCAATCGACAGTAAAACTTGCAATCGACATTAAAACTTGCAATCGACATTAAAACTTGCAATCGACAGTAAAACTTGCAATCGACAGTAAAACTTGCAATCGACAGTAAAACTTGTAATCGACAATGAGAATTGTAATCGACAATGAAAATCGCTTTAGGCATCTGAAAGTTTTGTATGTGACACAAAAAGCTGGGATAAACAATAAAATATACTGATTTAGGCAGTAAAAGGTGTTATAAGCACCAAGACATGCTTTAAGCATGCCTAATTTTCTTGTTATGTACAGTAAAAGTTGTTATGTACATTAAAACTTGTAATGAGCATGTCCCCTATGGGGCTCCGTATCTTTGTGTTGGTTATGATCTGCAAAATTTCTGAAGGTATTGGTTTAAGACCTCTGTAACGGTAGTGGCTCGGTGTATCACAGAATGAAATTTAAACAGTGACTCTACACTGGTAATAGAATTTCATTCCAGAATGAAATTTCGTTCCAGAATAAAAAAAAAACTACTTGGATACCAAGTACAAATAATAGGTAATAAAAGTAAATAACATTTAACATAGGATTGATACATAGAGAATAACAATAACAAATAAAGGAAAGAAATAAAAATGTAGAAATTGTGAAGATGCTCGGGTTCTTGGGTTGACAGTATAAAATGCCTATACAATGATTATGGACTGTTATGGTACCTACGCTACTTAGTTGAAGATGCTTGGGAATTTTCCCAGTTTGACAAACTACATCGTCACCTTCACGCTGTTGTTGTCGCTGTGTTGCTACCAATAGAAACTGATCACATTATTTTGTGACTGACGCAGTGTCAGTCTGCCTACGCGCTATATGATTGGCTATTTATTTATAGACTACCCAGACCCCATCCGAGCGGGGCTTTTATATCCGTTGATTCTCTTTAAGTCTGTCCTTGTGCTCCTAAAATCAGTTCAGAAAATATTCGACGCAGTGCAGACATAGTCTTTTTGCCATCAACAACGCTTTTTTATGACGATTCACAGACAGACAGTGGTAAGTGACTTTTTTCTTTTCAGGTCCAAATAGAGCTAAATTGAGCATATTTTTGTCCTTGCAGGGAAAAGCAATGAAGAAGAAAGCAGCTACAAAGGTACCCATTTCAAAATATTTAAGCCAATTTCTGATAGGAGACAGGAAGACTGTTGCCAATCTGCAGTTAGATAGGGTAATGGAGACAGCCGAAACCTTAACTAGTGGTAATGAGAAAGTGGTACTTCATTAACCATTTGAAGAGAGTTAAGTCTCAGTGGAAGAAAATTATAGGCAGTGACTTTATGTCGCAGCCATGGGGTAGTCATGGTATTTTGCTCCCCACACTCACAGAAAAAAGGTGGTTTTGAGAAATAGTTTATAGTACACTAGGGTACTTGAAGACCAACAGGTACCCTTAGGTATTCTAGAGAAACCCTAAAGGGTACTTCAAGGGTATTCTAGAAAACCCTTGGGTACTTCAGATCAAAAACGTTCTTCAAAGTCACCCTTATGACTGCAAATATCACGTGACTTACGCAAAGCGTTCGAAAATTGATTTTATTTGCGTTCTTTTTTCTATTTACGACGGTTGAATTTTGAAGTTTTGTTGCTGCGACGAAGGTTTGAAGGAAAGAAAAGAAAGAAGCTGTCAACAACCCCATAGACTATTTTCTCTTTATTGTTTATTGATATTTCTACAAAACTATGGGATATATGGGATAGAATGAGTAGTCTTTTTGTGTAAAAATATTTCAATGACTGCCAAGCAACATAACTGAGAATGTCATGTTTTTTTACTCTTTTTGGAATATTGTGGATCACTCTTGCAGCTCTAATGGCATCTGTTAGTTGCTCCCATGGTTTCTCCACCCGAAATACTTCCATTTTATACAAATAATTACAGTTCTCTGCTTAGGAATACACTTGGAAGGCCTACTTTGGAGTGGAATTAGCTGAAGTTGCCTCATCTAATTGAAGAAACAAAGGCTTAATCCGGCACATCCCGTTGTAAGGATTGTAAAGATGAAAAAGCGTTTGATCTTTACGATCCTTATGTCGCAGGTTTTAAGAGATCAACTCAAGTGATAATCATTTTACGATTAGGATTCTTGGTGTTTTCACTTGATCATAAGCGTCATAAGATCTGAAATTATGATTCTTATGATCCTTATGACTCTAGTGAAAACCAGGCTTAAGAGTGAGGAGTCTGAAAGAGAAGATGAAAGAGTTTGGAAAGAGGGGAGATACAAAGGTCATTTGCCATCAATTAACCATAGCAGAACATGCAGGTCTTGTGGATGATAAGAAAATTCTGTTAGATAATCTTGAAACTGGCACATAATTTTCAGGCAAAGGTCGCACGTGGAAGAAGATACAAGCAAACTGTGAAGAACTTTGATGAAAGCCTCTTGACAATGGGGGTCCAAAGCTATGCAATTTTGTAGCAATAAATGTTGAAGGACCAGCATGGATGCAGTATATCAATGGAGAAAGATGAAATTAATTAGATTCAAGCCTGGCATAGAAATGGAGAATTTCAAACAGATGAGTGCATTGATGAGAGATGTCATGGCCAAATACAAGATAACAAAACTCCCATGGCTTGTTGCAGAAGATGAAACTTCAGTGGAAAAAGTTGTAGCATATCACCAAGATACTGATGAATTGGTTGGATTTTGTGGTCTAAAAATGAGGATCAAAAGCAGCACAAATGCTTTGTTGATGTGAAGATTATCTTAGGATATGATGAAAATTCTTATGAAAGGCTAACAAACGCTTTCCAATCACCGTAGCAATTCTGCTAACTGCAGTGTATCATGACACATCAATACACCGCCACACTAAGATTTTTCTGATACACTGTGATAGCTTATGAATAAGGCAAGTTTTATGCTACCATTTCTGCTAACTACGGTGTATCATGCTACATTGATACACCGCCAAGCTGAGATCTTTCTGATACACCGTCATAGTTTATGAATAAGGCAAGTTTTATGCAACCATTCCTGCTAATTTGGCGTATCATGATACATTGATACACGGAAATGTGCCATCTAGGCCGTCTCCTGTGGCTTCCTAACTGGCACAGAAATCAATTTCCGTTGCACATATGGGCGAGACTAAAAACTTTTTGAGCAGAAACGTTGTTTATGACATTGCTAACGGAAAACAATCAACCACATATTTATCCCTTTAAGGTCCAAAGGGTTCATATTTGGACCCCCAAAAATAGATTATAATAGTTAACCTCAGATTCATTAGATATGGCCTCAACTTGGTACAGATAGTCTCAAAGTAGCAAACAATTGTTTAGGATGGCTTTTGATTGGTTATATTTTTTTACATATATGTTGGGACACCCTGTATGTTCCATTGCTTACATTTTCTCTATTGATTTTTATTTTGGAAGTGAACATTATTCTTTATCTACTACAATCTACGAATGCAAAACTGTGGCAAAGTTAACTCTCTGCGTATAGAAACTACCATTGACAAGAGAGTGAGTTGGCATTTGTAAAAATATTAATACAGAATGAAATCTTTGCGCGATCTTATATTTTGTCATGACCAGCTTTGAATTTAGCCTGCCAATCGTTCTACCAAAGTTTCTTATGTAGGCCATGTCTGTTTTGAAATAAGGTTTTATTTTTATCTAAATGTTTTACTGATAAAGGAATGGTACACACATCTTCTTTGTAAAGAACTTAGGTCCATGATTGGAAGCCTATTGAATTGCTCCCGTTTTAGGCTACTTGGTCCAAGATTAGTTGTTGCTGACCTTAACCTTTAGAAATTGCTCACAAGCATACCCTAAAGGTTGTTGTATTTTTCTTGCATATTTCAATGAAGTATTTAGCAAGCTAATTATGTTTCTCTCTATCGAATGAAGGAAAGCTGCAGCTCCGAACAACCATAAGCAAAGGCACGAACAAAGACCTGAAGGAGTGTTGTGGATAAATCCCAGGCCAAGAAAATTCCACTAAGCAAAGCAAAAGAAACCCTCGCCAAGAGAGCAATTGCTAGTAGAAAGAGTAGGAGGTCCTTCAGTTTCCTGAAGAGTGTTTGAACGTCACAAAGAGACATGGCTAAGTTGTATGGCAGTCCTTACAAAACACAAAGGCCAAATTTCGTACTGGGCAAGCAATGACTTTGAATACAAACTAAGGAACAACTTGCCTGTGTTTGATGCAAACACAGCTGTGTTCAATAAGTCCCTTAAGGAGGAAAAACAGTCATTAGGAGTTAGAGACGGAGATGGCAATCTGCCAACAGTTGAGGAGCCAAGTCCGAAAAAATTTCCAGCC
Source organism: Aurelia coerulea (assembly GCA_039566865.1). Lineage (NCBI taxonomy): Eukaryota > Metazoa > Cnidaria > Scyphozoa > Semaeostomeae > Ulmaridae > Aurelia > Aurelia coerulea. The sequence continues at coordinate 10,260,735 of CM076951.1, read as the reverse complement.
ACGCTCGCATTTGTGACACCGGGGAATAGCCCAAGCCAATCTGCCTTGCTAAAAAAGGCGACCCTGTTCAAGGCGATTTCACCTGAGGAGGCTGCCCCACCCAGCACAGGGAGCAAAAAAAGGCAAGGCAACTGCCAGCCAATCAAAGTCCACTTCAAGCAAGGGCAAAGCCTAAGAATTTTCTAAAGATACTAAAGATTTTCAATTCGATGGCAATAGATGTGCAGACGATATCTCTCACCCATGAGAAATTGCATTTTTCTCTGTTGTTCTGATTGAGGAGTCCTTTATGATTTGATCAAGCATTTAAGGCCCTTTTCAGTCATTTTAAAACCATCAAATGTAAACTTAAATTTACTAATGTTTCCAGTGGTTTTAAGAAGGCGAGAAAAATCACAAAAATACTTCAATCTTTTGGCTGTGAAGCAAACATTGATTCATTTAAATCCATTCAGTACTCTTGATGCTATGTCCTACTTGGCATACCAGTCCTACTTAGGGCCAAAAATATGGAATAGCTTTTTTTCTGTTTTAAAAACTACAAACAATATAAACTCATTCAAACACAAGATAAAGGAAAATTTTGTCCAAAAGATACTGAGAGAAGAAAACAACGTATATGTGTTCCATTGAAACACTAATTTGTCGACACCAAGCATGATTTCAAGGTGGATTTGAGCAATAAAGTTCTTATGCAAGCATATTTGTGATTTTTGTGATTTTTGTGCACTGTTTTTTGCCAAAGTATTGAACAAACGCAGGTGCTTACTGTGCTTCCAAGTAGCTGGAGTATCAGAAAGATTCAACATGAATTTAGCGTGTCTAACTTCATGGCAAGAGCTGCAAAGAAATTGACAAAGGAGAAGGGTGTACTTTCTACACCAAATCCAAAGCCTGGCAGAAGCGTACCGGAAACTATTCTCGAGCAAGTAAAGAAGTTTTATGAAAGTGATGATATTAGCCATCAGATGCCTGGTAAAAAAGATTGTGTTGCAATGAATATCAAGTTATGGTTCAGAAGCGATTGATACTTTGCAATTTGAAGGAATGCTGCCAAAAGTTTAAAGAGAAGTCAACAGTTAACATAGGACTCTCAAAATCTGCCTCCTTCGCCCAAAAAATGTTGTTCTACCTGGTGGAAGTGGAACTCATGCAGTTTGCGCGATACATCAGAATGTGAAACTCATGTTGTATGGATCAAAGATCTCAAGTCTGCCAGAGTTTCAACCTTTAGTTGCAGGGGAGGGGAACTATCCTACGAACATTTGCTGGCCTGCCTTGCATGTAATCCCCCACAACCAGAGTGTTTGCTTAGCCGTTTCTCATTGTGTGGAAAAACTGACAAGCTCAAGTCTGACCTCTTGGAAATCTTTGAGCTGTTAGCAATTGACGAAGTTACATTAGAATTATGGGTGAATGTTGACAGAACAAATCTTGAAACAGTTGTTAAGAGCACCGATGATTTTGTAGAGGACCTTATTGATAGACTTTGTCATTTACAACGCCATTCATTTATATATATCCAGCAATCAAAATTCACGAAGGAGATCAAGGAATGACCAATGGATGGAGAGGTTGTTGTCATAGGTGATTTTGCAGAGAATTATTCATTCGTCCTTCAAGATGAGATCCAGGCCTACCATCTTCACCTTTTATCGCAAGCCAATACTGTTCTTGCGACAAAAATAAAACTACCGACTATATGCGATGATCTACCAGCATTCCGACTTGGAAGTCAGTTATCGTATTTCATAGTAGCAATCAAACAAGACAACTTTATTATGTTTGCTCTAATGTAATGTTTACAAGACAGCAACAGCAACAACAGCAATAGCAGTAAACAAACCTTGCATTTTAAACACAAAGCAACTTGGCAGGATGAATGTAAGTGCGAAAATGTTTAGCTATATATATCTGAAACAATTATTTTATATACCAAGGCAGCTTATTCTGTAGACATTGCATGGAAATCTTCCATTTAACAAGGAAGGATATTTTTAGTGAAAAGGTCAGTAGACCCAACTTTACCCCGTAGACCCATATTACCCACACCCTACTCTTAATACACGTTATGGTAAGGTGCGATTTATATAATATAGTAATAAATGATTTATTTACAGTTGGCAAGTAACAGAAAAGATAGCTAACTACAGCTAATTAAAGCCAACTATTTACCTAATTACATGATAACTTCTACAAATACAAAATCTTAAAAGTCAACTATAAATACCCCAAATCTGCGATGTATATTCTACAAAGTCGACAGTTGCAGTCCAGTCGTTTCCAGCTCCTTAAGTTTCGTTTGAATACTGCAAGATTTTCTGATTTTTTCAAACTTTCTGGCAATGCATACCAAAGCAGTGAGCCTAGAAATGATACAGATTCGATTCCGTATGTTTTTGTTCTGGCTTTTGGCAACTGCAGAGTATTCTCACTTCTTAGATTATAGTTTTCCGTTCTTTCAACAAAGATATCTCATTTGCGAGTTACAGCTGCGAGTTGCAAAGTTGCGAGTTGAACGAAAAGTTGCGAGTTTGGGAACTAGATAGTGCAAGTTGAAACTGTATGGTTGAAACCAACAGTTAAAGGGAATACCCCTATTTTGTAAATAATGCCGTTCTGAAAGGCAGCTCATCATGCTGTGCTGTGGTAATTTTTTGTATCAAGTTTGCCCCCCCCCCCCAACTTTTCTGATCTGGTCGGGGGTCTTGTAGGAAGCATACGAGAATGAAAACACTTCCATTAAATTCGCAGGCAATGTACAATTACATTGGAAGCCAGGCAGGCCAAACTTCAGGCTTGTTACCTGCAATGGCAAAACCATCAACAAGCATGATCGCATTGTGGCAAATTGTATAGTCCATGTGAGAGGATCAGAGGTGAGTATAGAGTCACTGTTCTTATAACGTTGGTAAGTGATCTCCATTAACCCTATGTGAACTGGCACCAGACTTTAATGACAAGAGACCACCGGATTTCGTGACTTTTACTCAAATTTCGTAGCAATTCGATTTTGAACATTTCATGGTCAACAAAATAAGCTGAAAGTGATGAGTACTTCCATCAGCTGATATCATTGCTGACATGAGCAAAAATTGAACATCGTTGACGTCATTCACATTTGTGACATTATTGATCTAATAGAGAAGCATCATTTTATTAATTTGATTCATTTTGAGTCTAATATTTTTAATGGATAAAAGGAAAGGTCTGTGGAAAGGACTTCCAAAAAACCTGCGACATTAAATGCATGCAATAAAAGGCTAATTTTGGAACTATGATATTCTCTACTATTTGAAGTAATTGTAAGAAAATCGGTTGTGCAGTCAAATATACAAAATGCCATACAGTTTGCTGCACAGTTCCGCCACTGATGTGTAAGAGGGTATGGGATATAACGTAGTGATATATTATCCAACAATTTGTTAGGAAACAGTAGAAAATATGTAAAATTTTACTTAAAATGTGATACATGAAACTGAAGATTATTGCCACTTTGAAATGCGTGATAAACGTACATGGAGGTCGATAAAATGGAATCTGGTACAATATCAAGGAACAAAATTGTCTGCTGCTGGCAACTCTGCGCTCCTGTTTACATTAAAGCCTGGTTCTCATATAGCTTCAAACCATCGGCGACCTGCCGGCGACCCACCGGCGACCTTGCTCCGGTAGTCTAATTTTAATGAGAACACTCAGCGCCGATGGGGCGCCGACTGCCGGCGTCCTGCCGCAGTCATTCGAAAAAGTTGAGCTGAGTTCAACTTTTTCACTTTGCTGCGGCACCGGCGCCAATGAAAATTATATGAGAACATGAGGCGGCGCACTGCCGGCGATGCGTCAGCGAATCATTTGCATTCCCTTAGATCAGGTGACCATAGCAAGCCAATCAAATACGAGGATCAGCGGGGAATGCACACTGAGATATGAATGACGGCGCCCTGCCGACAACATGTCGCCGATAGGTCGCCGATGGGTCGCCGATGGGTCGCCGATGGGTCGCCGATGGGTCGCCGATGGGTCGCCGGCAGTTCAACTTTTGCAACGCAGTAGTCACGACGATGGGTCGCCGTCGGGTTGAGATTATATGAGAACCAGGCTTAAAGTGAAACAATCTATATATTTGGCTGGATTGCATAAAAAATCAAATTGAGGAATAGAAAATCATGTGCTTCTAACATCTTGTGTCATATTAGCATTGGTCTAATTTTGTAGGTACCATAAGAAGATGTCCTTGCAGACATCAGCCAAACCTTTGAGCATACGGTAGGTATTCTTGGTATTCAGGTTAAAAAAATGCCAGTCCCATGCTATGAAATATTGGAAAGTATTTTTAATATTTAGTGTTATAAAGCAGTCCTACGAGGTACTATGCCCTCTATTATATAATTTGTAGTTTAAGGCTTAATGAATATCATTTAGATCATATTAGCTATCAAATTTTATCAAAATCAATCCTTTTCTCGAACTCAAGATGGAGCAGCATCATACCACTTGGAAAAATACATTGGAACAAATATTTGCACTTTCTCTTGCATTGCATTTCTCGGAAGTTATTTCAATACAGCCTCTATATGGTCATGTCAAGTATAGTTATTATGTCTCGTTCAATTTCTACTGTGACCATCCACCTAGACACCCCCTAGACACTCCTAGGAATTTGCAAAAAAATATTCTCCGCCCAAAAATGTTTCCTGGCTTACGGGTAGACCGATGATATGGTCGTAGTTATCGCTATTGAAATACTGCCGGACGCTCCTTACTGCGACTCATAATCAAACGCCATTATTTTGAAATGACTACGACTGCCTCGTTTCGATAAGGGCCTAGGTAGGAAAGCACAAACATTTGTAGTTTTCAAATGAAGCACATTGATTTTAAACTTCACAATACATCAGTTAATGCTTAGGGAAAGTAGCAAAATAGTACCTACGTACAAGATTTTATATTGTCGCCAACTGTTTTCATGGTATTCTTGTTCGTAAGACTTTGTTCTGTCCGGCCAAGCTCCTTGAAACTCTGCTTTGAGCTTCGAGTTTCTGTTGGTTAACACCAATCAATCGAATTTGCAAAAATTCTTATGGCGTTGTGTTTTGTTGTATACTTTGTACATGACTGTGTATAGCAGCCTCGTTCCAAAGGGCGTTCAAAAGTGAAAAAAGTCCGTCCAAAATATTGCCCCTAATTAAAATGAGTCCCAGTATGAGCGGTCTCGGTCTGGTGTAATATGGCATTTTCTCATTGCGCGGCCACCCTGGCATTTGACCATCAATTTTTCCCTGGCACCCATGAATTTGAGCAAGGAATTTTTTTGGTCAGGGTAGGAATTGAACGTGACAATAGTCTTGCTCCAGGTCAATTTCTTTTATTCGTCAGTGATTCTTCATTAATTGATTTATGGAGGAAATGGGAAGGTGCTAACATTGAAAACGAGGCGAGACAGGGGTAATCAACCTCTTATAAAAAAAACTAAGTGTAATCATCAACCTCTTACGAGGGCTAAGCATTTACATCATGTGGCAGAGGTTGATTTACATCGAAATCTAAGGAAGTCTTCGAAGTGTTTTGGATTTTTTTTAAATCAAATCATACATTACAAACCATGCGGGTTGTATCTACCAAAGTTACAAACCACAATGAACACTTAAACGATAATAATAACTTGCACACCATATATCTTCTTACAAACAGATGGTTCAGTTTAGAAACGAGTTGGGTGATGGTGATGAATGAAGAATCGAAGAATGAATATTGAAGACTTAACGAATGAAAGAACATTGTACTGATTCCTTAAAGTTTACTTTTTTAAAGTTAATATACTCAAAAACTCAAAAATTGACTGACCAAATAACAACTAGATCTTACCGAAAATGTCTTTTGTTGACCTGTTTTGACAACCGGCTCAAAAAGAATTGCCTTCTTTTGATACCCCGCTCTAGAAAAAACAAGTTAACATGGCACAGTACTGCAAATCTGGACAGTTACCCCCCCCCCCCGGATCACAATCAAAACCTAAGTTGGGTTAAATTCCGGTAAAGCGATTTTGGTCATACAAGCATTTTGTTGCAAACAACTGCCAGCTTTTCATCGCTGGCATCAAGCTTTGGTATTATTTAGATGTAATTGAGAGTGGAATTTGAATCTTTCAAGTATAATGAAATTTTGTTGTCCCTTGGTAATTATTTGAAGTTTTTTGTTTATCTTTCTTGTAAATCATATTTGGCATCTTATGAAACTGTGATGCCTTCCAATAAGGGATCTTCAAGCGGAATGCGGTAAAAGTCGTTCCATATTCAACAGTGAGATCCAGGTAGCCCTTGGTCTAGGTTATTTTATTTCTGTAAAATAATATTAAAGAAATATGGGAGCAACTGACCACAGTGCATTTGTTGACTGGCGACGGTCAAACTATAGTCAATTTATACGAGATATAACTTCTTCATCTGTTTAGGAAGACTGCACTGCTTAATGATGTATAGGAGGTTTGAACATTTTTGAAAGCAAAGAATATCCTGAAGCTCCCAAGGGACTTTACAATGCTTGCATTTCGTTCCCTAAGCTATATCGAATGACATCTAGTTTATATTATGGAAAATAATCGTAGTTCTATGGCAAAAGTATCGAATGACATCTAGTTTATACGTATTATGGAAAATAATCGTAGTTCTATGGCAAAAGTTCTATCGTTGAAATCGTAATTTCACAATGCGTACATGTTTTCTTTCATGAGAAACTAACAATTTGGGCCTGTACTGGAAGTTTCTTAAAATTATCAGATTTTGAGTACTCAGAGTTTCTTACCAGTTTCTCAGAGGTTCCATAGAAACCTTTCTGCATTTTCCCTACCAATGCCCCCATGAACATTTCAGAACAAGGTTTTTTAATTAAGTTCCAATGTTTAGACGTTACTCAAATACCTTAGTAAAATGATACAGGAAACAAGTCAAAGTAAAGTAAAGTAAAAAATATGTCAAGAATTTCCTTTTTCGACATAAAAAGTTTCTTAACTTATATTCTCCCAGTATTGATGTATGTTGTCTGTTGTCTATCAGAAAGAAACAAAGAAATGCATTTATCCCCGTGAGAATTGTCTCGTTTGTCAAATGAGTTCATGTCTGAAATTTAGTTATTTTTTTAGGAAAACAGAGAACATCAACCTTTGAACTGTTTCTTTGCTTCTTTGCCAAGTTGCAAGGAAGAGTTTTTGCAGGTTAATTTGCTTGTATTTGGGGTATTACTAGTTTCCGGATTGTACCAACAGATTTGTGGGCGAGAAACGTTCTAGGAAACATAGCATAGGTTTTGCTTCGTCATGTCTTCTCGAAAATTAAGTGTCCGAGTTTGAACGTTTTTTTCTTCTGGAGAAATAAAGAAATTGGCCTAGCACTAGCAGATTTTTAAAATTAGCAGATTTTTAGTACTCTTGGTTTCCTACGAGTTTCTTAGAGGCCCCATACCAATCTTCATTTTCACTACCTGTGCCCTCGTGAACATTTCGAAAGAAAGCTGTTTGAAGTCTTTCCAATGTTTAGACATTACTCAAGTACTAGACGAGTAATATGATTCTTAACTCTCAGATCGCCACAAAATTGAAAAACTCCAGTACTGCAAAAGACAAGTTAAAAAACTATTTATTTTGATAAAGAAAATCAATCATACTTTTTCTTTACTTTCACTTGTTTCCTGTTACATACAGTATTACTCATACGGTACTTGAGTAATATCTTTACATTGGAAAGGCTTCAACAATATTTTGTTTTGAAATATCAACATTGAACATGAATAAAGATAAACATCAACATGAAGATTGTTATGGAGCCTCGAAGAAACTCGTAAGAAACTAAGAGTACTGAAAATCTCATGATTTCAAGCAATATTAAATATTGGCTTCTTTATAAATTCTTGGTTTCTTATAAGAAAAATACGTGCGGAGAAGGTACATTATTCAGTATAAAAAGAGACTCTTCTACAAAATTTCTTTCAAAGGTGAACATGAACCTGTAAAAAAATTTGAAATTAAAAAAAAAGTTAAAACATTGTCACTTACGTATTCCCATAAAGCATCTGAATTGAAAAAAGTCTTGATTTTGAACATTGACCCCCCCCCCCAAACACCCCCACCAAACCTCAGTAATCCAAATTAAATCATGGTCCAGACTCCAAATTTCATATTCTTTAGTCCAACTCATGGTCCGTGTTTTGGACGGTGCAAAAGGGGAATGACCAAGAGAAATGAAGATCCGAGTCAAGTTGTGCTTTAGGTCCATGGTACTACTGGTCCGCCTTTTATGATAGTCATATTCTGTGTGTTTCTTTGGGAATTCAACGCATGCGAAAATCGAGGTATCAGATTTCTAAGAGTTTATTTTGTTTAGAAGTTGTAAGAGTTTAATTTCCGATGTTATGATGACGTGACCAAAAGTCCTAAGAGTTTATTTCCTAAGAGTTTATTTCCTAAGAGTTTATTTCCTAAGAGTTTATTTTCTTGGGGGTTTAATTCCTAAGAGTTTATTTTGTTGCTATGCATTCTAAGAGTTTAATTTTCACAGAGTTTAATTTCATTTGGGGTAGTTTAATTTCATTCGGGGTAGTTTAATTTTCTGGGTGCTTTATTTGAAAATGGAGCCCGAGTAATAGTGCGCGTTATTGATAAGAGACCGCGCGCAAGTTTCTGGGTTTTAAAATCCTTGCCGCATTCGGCCCGAAAAGTCCAAGGAATACAGTTTAGCGCATGCGACAAAACTCGAGTGCGACTTTCATTTTCGAGCCCGATTTTGCAAAGTGGGGCTCGAAAAACAGATAAAAGATTTTGAACCGAATATTCCATCATAGCTGTAGGCTTGTTTAGCAGATCTAAGTTGGGAGAAATTTTCTTGGGATCACTGGCAACTCTTTCCAGCACATGTTGGTCTCTCTCTTTCCGTTCTTCGATGATGGCTGCTAATGCATATGGAATGTATCTTTTTATATCATTCATTCAAAAAGTTTACAATGAGTTCTACAATCTACAATACTTATCTAATTACTATACAACACTACGGGAACGATACCAGGGGGTGCGAAAAACAATGACTACCCCATGGCCAAAACATAACAACATATAACATTAATATATGGAATGTATGAGTAAGGTTTAACAACCTTGACAGACTCAGCATGATATTTCCTTGTGCTCTCGTTATACTTGCGCTTAAAGCACTGTCTACCATCTTTTGTGGTGGCAAATGGTCGATTAAGGTGCATGTTATGGTCTAAAGCAGCCAAGACAGTTCTACATATAAAATATGGGTATTCAAATGCCCATCTTTATGGGGCATACTTTGTTAACATGCTATTGAAATTTTCAATGCGTCCTGTGTGGCGAAATCTTGTGTAATGATCCAAGTTCGCCAAAAGCCTTTTGGTAAAGACAACATCACGCAATTTCTCCAAGGATTTAGAATCTTTGGCAAGGAACACTTTTGGTTCAGATGCTACAAACGGGCCAGATGATTCAGCCCATGTGTGCTCATCACAAATGTGGTGAACAACACCAAACCAGGCATCTTTAAGTACTTCAACATCGCCACAGGCAACCTCACAACTGTACCAAAAATGGTTTATAATGCTTTCAATCCATGGTTTGATGTCTCTTCCTTCTTTGTCATTTGCTGCTTGATGTAGCAATTTGGTAAGCTTTTTTGCCTTGTGCCAAATGTCAAGGGAATGTAAGAGATTTCCCAACCTTTGGTTTGCACCTGAAAATAAAATTGTTTGCTATTGAAATAATGTTACAGTCAATGGCACAAGTTTGCTGGCACAACTACCCAAAAAGCTCTTTTAAAGGTAATCGGCAACAGGTTAAAAGATGTATTCTTGAAAAAATTGTTGGGCATTAGTAAATAAACAATTGAAATGGATGAAACTGACATGTGCAAGAGCTTGACAGTGAGCGAGATTTTCTCTATTCTCTGCAAGAAGACAGTTGTATTTAACTAGTCTGCCTACAGTTATGAGATTTGTGAGGCAGGGCTGGGCTCAATCAAAACATCAAACATGTCAGGTCCTAAAAAGTCTAAAATGTCTTGAATTGTGCTCCTCATTTGAAATGAAGGCTAAGAAATATGGTTCTTGTCTCCCAATTATTTGATTTTTTGCAAAATAAAGATTCTCAATGAAGACCTTTTACAGTAGCTACTCTACTAAAGAGTCTGAATGAAAACATTTGAAGTTAAATAGAATTGCAGTCGAACTTCCATCACTTTTGTCCACATTTCAAAATTCTACAAAATATATCAAAATGGCACTTGATTTAGGTTCTTTTTTAAGTAGTAAAAAAGTTAGATTACAGTCAGTGATTTGAAGTTTCTTAAAACACATAGAAATTTAACAATTTGAGTGTCCCATTGAAATTTTTTCAAAACATTTCTCGTATTTTTGCAAGCCTGGTATTCCTTCTAACTCACATCAACCAGAGCTACACACATCACCTTTTAGATCTGACACCCTTTTGATTATAGAAGATGACGCGTCTGTTGTTATCTCCCCAATGCTTAGTTGAGTCATCAAAAGAATGAGAATCCGTGTGAGCCCCTCCCGCTCCATGTTTGTTGATGAGCCGCCAGTTTCCCTTTTGTCTAGAACTTCCAAGTCTACAATCACCCCACTCAATAACTCCATAGCAACATAAACACAGTAGCGGGCAGAGAAACCGGGTGAGTCATTCCGTCCATCTCCCCCAAGAAGTATGTCACTGTAGGGCTTCAATACATCAACGATAAATGCTTTCATATCACGCCACATACTGAGGATAGGTGGCAAACAAAACAGTCTTTGGTTCCTTGAAAAAACTGAACGGTCTGGTATAGCTAGCTTCATGAACTGAGAAATCTGTGCAAACTTTGTATAGTTGTTTCCAGACAATAAGACACATGCAGTTGTTAGTAAGTCATTCAAATAAACGGGTGCATTATGTGACTCAGCAACAATTTCGGAAGATTTCCACAGCCCATGATGCTCGCTGCTACATTTCCAACACAGTTTTGCAACACTGCCTTTGATTTCATGGGAATAACTTAAGGGCTGCCCACAAATAATCCCATTCTCTAAAATGATACAACATGTTGCTCCTCTAAATCAGAGGAGTCTTAGTAAAGAGGCAGTGTTGGGCAAAAGTTGAATTCTCTTGAACCACAATTAAACACACATAACCAGATAATATACCACAAACCTAATTAATACTATTAACTGAACTACAAATAATTACATAAAATTGTTATGTAATTGTCCCCTAGTGATTAAGTTGAGCTACTGAAATACTATTACAGAAAGTGGTGGGAGGGTGCGGTTCAGAAAAACTCAGCTAGCAGGCCATGAGACTAAAAAGTGCTGTTTCTATGGTGTGTAGACCTTATATACCAGTTCTAGATATACCCAAATAAGGCTACTACCAACTAAAGGGGGAGGTTCCCACAATTCTGATTGGTGGGAAGCTTGGCATGCAAGTCATGAGTTTACCAGGTATGTGACTCATGATGCCTGATGATCTTGTGACTCATGATGCCTGATGATCTTGTGACTGCTGACTGCTCAATTTGTAGGCTTACTCCATAAGAGTATTCAACTTTATTGCCCTACACTCCCTGCATTTAGACTATCATTGAGACAAGTCACAATGAACACCTAAATCAGAGGAGTCTTAAGGCCGGTTTACACGGGCGTTTTTTCCTAAATTTTTCGTAAACTTTTTCTGAAATTTTCAACATTTAGAAAAAAGTTACCGTGTAACAGGAAAATATTTACGGTGAAGTTTGATCTTATCTCCCGTTTTTAATCTCGTTAATTGGTTTTAATGAGCCATCGTTGACGATTTTATTCTGATCCAGGGTCAAAATAAAATCGCTTCTAGCATTTTTTTTCAAAGGAGCCGACAAAATTTGAGATAATTGACTGACTTCGCTCAAAAATTTTGGCGCGCTATTTGAATTTATTTAACAGTTTATTTAACAGAAATCACATCAACTTTAGCCCTGGCAGAAGATCCAGTAGCAGATCGGTAATTTTCCATTTCTGCAGGGGCTAAGGATGAATCAGCTGGGATAAGTTAAAAACCATTGAGAATGCCATCTAACAAGAAGTCCTTGTCCTCATCCTCTTGCAACTCCATTTTCCATCTGCTTTTGTTAAGTGGGGAGGGAATTCCCCCTTGGAGTCACTTAGGGGAAGCCCCCTGGCCCTGTTGGCCATGCAGGGACCCTGGTTGGGAACCCCTACAGGCCTTACCCTTAAAGTTGCGATTGCAGAGATGGGCAAAGTTGCATGAGGCAAGAAGACAACCTTTCGAATTAAAATTGCGGCACAAAAAATTACCATCAGCAGAGTGGGTAGCAAAAGGAGAACCGCCAGGCTGCTGCAAAGAAACAGGCTGGTGAGAGAAACCCCCAGGGGAGGCAGTGGTAGTAGGCTTCTGTTTCAGCGGCATAGGCACAAGGGAGACCTCATGCAAGTGGGGGGAATCATAACTCCACGGAAAACTGTAAGAGGCCTGAAGTTGACGATATTCATCATCAAACTTCAAGACGCTCTGCCATTCGTACTTTCCAGCAAGCTCCATTACCTTGACAGTGTAGGCAAGGTAATCCCAAACGTCCCTAGCCGTAGGAAGCTTGTGGGAAAATAGAAGGCTATGGAAAATGCGGGTGTTAGCTACCACCCACTGGGACAAGGTCACACTCTCAAGCCTAGGCCGCTGTTGACCATATGATATAATGAGCCGAGAGCCCCCCAAATCCGACAAGGTCTTTTCAGACTCTTGAGGGACAATGTTCTTTAAGAAGTCCACTAATCTTAAAATTTTCTCACCTTGGGATACAGTGCTCGGTGACAGAAACATGTCCGCATGGGCATCCGGTCTTGCACTGAAGCGATCTCCCAATGATGATGTAGCATTTGCATTAGCAGGCAACTGAATAAAGGCGGCAGGAGTATTGTGTGGCTGAGATTGCGGGACTGGAGCAGGGCAGATAGAAGCTCTTGCAATGGCTGTCGTCTAAGATCTTGCATTGTGAATGGATGCCCATTTTCTAGGCCCAATTCTTGGAAAACAGAATTGGGCGTTGCTGTTGCTGCGGCATTTACAACTTGTGGCTGCTGCTGTTGTAGCTGTTGTTGTGGTTGCGTAGCATCAGGCGAGGAGGCTTCGGAGGAAATTGACTCCCTCAATTTGGTGATGGCAGCCTCCTTCTCAGCAATTTGGGCGCAAAGGGCAGACAAAACGTGAAGACGCTGCTCTTCTAGCTGAAGTGCACGAAGCTTATGCTGCAAACTCTCTTGTTCGGGAGAGACAATTTCGGGAGTACTTGACGCCTGAGAATGAGATGGCAACGGAGCTGAAATTAGTTCTGGTGGAGTGGTGGCATGTGATCTGGCTTGGGACTTGGCGGCAGAGAGGGCCAGCAACTGGCTCGTTTCCAACAGCAGATCGGCTGTCGATTCATGGAGCATTGCGGACACCTTTATTTTGTAGGAAATTTTGTAGGAAATTTTTATTTGATACTACTACCTTAAGTCCTCTGCGGAGGAGCATTGCTCGCGAAGCGAGCTACCTCTCCGAAGGAGCGAGCGAGCGTAGCGAGTGAGAAGATTTGAATGGTTAAGTAACTAAGTGGTTTTCCATAACAGCGCTTTCGTACGATGCGCGTCACAATTTTGCTGCGGTGGCGGATGAGTAACAATAGGAATTTCACAATAGGTTCTCTTGTAATCAGAGGGTTATTCTATCAAAAGTTTTATGTAGCTGAGAGGAATAATATTCAGATTGTTATCGGCTTACTCCTCCATCAAGGACATGTTTGATAAACAAACATTTTGGAGTAATCGGAGAGTGGCTTCGCAAGGATGATGGCGAGTCAAGGAAAAGGCCGTTCTTCTTTGTGTCAACGAACAAACGAATACAAATGGAGAAGCAAAAAATGAGCCAAGGAGACGCCAAAACCAGCTGAGACCACGAATTCTTCTTGACATGGCTGGCTTGTCAGCGTAGGCCTGAAGACTGTGCTGATATGGTTGTGGTAGGCCAATGCCAATTTGACCCAAAACACCATCAGCGAAGAACGGAAGAACAACAACAAATACTAAAGGTCGAAGGATCGAGGAATAAAAGACATGGTTTCATGAAATATGTGGCTTTTGTTGATAAAGCCCTATTTGCATTTGATCTATTCATTTCAGGAGTAGGTACTGTTGTAGAGAATGCAGAGACCTTGTATTGACAATGAACAGAATGATGTAAATATATCTGATTGAAATTCAAATTGGCCACACCAGCAACTAAGAATAAACACTTGCTTGTGTCCTCGCAAGCAAGGAATCAATGTTTACTTGTTAACACAGGCTGGGTATATGGCAGCTATGCAGCTGATGTGGGCATGAGGGCCTATCCTTCTGCACTGTGCAGTAATATTCTGACCTTGTGTTGAGTGGGAACTTTGTTTTTACTTGTTTTGAGTTTTGAGAACATACTATGTAATTTTGGGGCCCTTCTAGCAAAACCAAATTAAATCTGCATTTTCTTGATTAAAGAAAGAAACTCTGTCTAACCTTTGGCTTCACATTAGCAAGACTGCTGCGCCTTTCAGTGTGCTCAACAGCAGAACAAGAGAAAGGTAAGCTTTAAATCGTCATTTGAAGTGGAAGACATCTTTTGGCGAACTATGTAAAAAGAATGAAGACTTTAGTGTTGCTTACGTAAAGAAAAGCATTATTCGATTTTTTTAACAATATCAAAACATAAGAAATACTGCTTGAACTCATCGAAGGGTTTACTGATGGTATTTGTGTGTGTGATGACTAGATTTTCTTTTTTAAGGAAATAGCTTGCTAACAGCTTCGCCTGTATGAAAGTCATAATCTAGCATGGCTGTGATAAGAAAGATACCTGTCTTTCAATTCCCTTTAGTTGTTTGAAATTTACCAAACAGATACCAGCGGATATCTTAAAATATTTCTTATGCAGGTGAAGCGAGCATTCTTCTATTATATGGTTCCAAAAACATTGGGAAAACTCTAACACAGCAAATCATGCATTATGGGCAAGGAGCTACAAGTCTGAAGCATGACTTACTGCTGTCAGGAGGTAACCAGACAACTTCTGGAACATCAACGTAAGTCCTTAAGCTTTCTATGTATTCTCTTTGTAAACGATAACGTTATTTAAACATGGACCTTACTGTAATGCAGGTGAACATCATTGAGTTTCATTGTTGTTGTATGATATTTTATCAAAAGTTAACCTTGCTGAGCAAATGTTTTGCCCCTGTTAATGTACGAACCAATGCAAAGTCATGACTGCAAGAAAAGTGCTTGATTCATATAGAAAAGCTATGAATCAGTTGTTACACTGTAAACGTAGACAGCGCACAGTGTAGCCAGTGATACATTACGTTTTTAGGTTTTTGAAAGGTTCCATGAAATAATTATACCAAATTGGGTAAAAAAATGCAGCATTGTAAATGTAAGGGGTCTGCATCATTGAAGAATTTGTCAGTTACTTACTTTGAAATCTTATACCGGAAAAACGCAGGGTGTCTGGAAGGCTGCTCTTCCACAATGATCTTTGTTGTAATCTTGTTGAAAAGCCGACATCGTAAATTAATCTTAGGAATCTTCCTGCCTGAAATAAGCCGTTTGCCGTTTGCCGCTTGCCGTTTGCGTAGAGAAACAACTGCTATTAAATCCATGTCTGTTCTTTATCTCTTCCAAATAGGACTCAGATCCTTGAATGCGCAAAACGGTGCAACCTGGTGATTATGCTTAATGATGTGACAAATTCCAGTATGCTTGCCGAGCATCTCCTGCATATGCACGAAGGACTGCAGCAGGGCTCGCTCAGAAGAGGATTAGATAGCCGGAAAACATGCGGTATAATCATGTCTGCAAACGTACCTGAACCCAACAGGTTGGTTTCACACAGTAGCTTGAGTTATTATTAACCTTCTCTGCAAGCAACTAACGTTATAAGATTTTTCAATCGAAAGTCCGTCTCAAATTAGATATCACCTGAGATTTGCGATAACGCAAAATTCCTTTCCAAAACACTTCTATTGCTGATATTCACGGGCATTTGCAACCCATTTGCAAGTGACCTCTAATTTGAGAGAGATTATAAGTAATACCGAATCTACTATCACAGATAAAAGTGGATCTACAGCCTTTTTGTCATTGATGTCATTATCATCGCTATTATCAATCTGACAATAACATATTTGTTGATTAATCAATCAATATATCAATGAAATTATCAATGTCATATCCATATCATTACCATCGATAATATTATCATCAATATTACTATAAAAACAATACTGTTAATAAGTTAAACAAACGTTTCGACCAAAAAATCTTCATCAGTGGCATCATTATCACTATTATCATTATTACTGTTATTTTTGTCATCGTGTTTATCAGTTTCCATATTTGTTATTATCATGTTACCAGGCTTAAAGGAAGAGTCATAAGGGTCAATTACAACCGAGGAACCCACGAGCAAAGAGACAGGGAACAATTAAATGCGATGAAAGCCATGTGTACGAGATACAAGGTAATGTAGCAGGGGTGAATTTTGCAAAAGATACAGGGATCCGGCATCACATTTCATATCTCCTAGTTTGCCCTAATTTTCATCAACAATATACATGCATATCACATTTTTGCTCGTCGTATACCCTTTTTGAATGCTCTCTAGGTTCTTATCATAGACCTTCGTAGTGCACCTTCGTAAATGTTTATATTCTTTCTTTGGCTTTCAGGGTTTCCTGCTTGCATGGACCCTTTTCCATGGGGAAGTTTGGAAAGAGCTGGCAGAAGAGGCACAGTCAACAGTTAGCAGCGTCATTCTAAAATGCCTTCCAATGAAAGACGAGCGATGGTGTGCTGGAGTGGCATTAACGTTGTACACCCAAGTACTGGTGAGATATAAAACTGTCACATAGAACTGTTGTGCAGAATGGAAAGTAAGGCTGAATCTGATACTCAGCCTAATATACTTTTAAAGGACGAGGAGAGGACCAATATCTAAGCAGTATACACATTTTACATGCACGAACTATAGGACTTACTGTAATCTTTAGATTTTGCGAAACAGTAAAAATTTTTGTTGGTTTGTGATTAAATGCTTAAGCAAGATATTATCATAACATTCTACTTCTACTTCTTTGCAGTACATGATAACAGTGGATTGGGAAGGGAGCATTGCTGAAGGGGTTATTAACATGCTTTTGGCACAGGATGCAAGCCCTGAAGATGAAAAGCCGATCATCATCAAGATCGAGGAGAATCTTATCGAAAGAATTGGCTTGAATGATACTCATGTAAGTTTTTTTTTCACTTAGGAATGAAGGCACTGGCAGAATAAAGTCTAACTTGCTACCAAGAGATATGGTGCCGGTGGTGATATTCGTACAGTACACTTAGGGAAACCAAATTTTTCGTCAAAAAATTTATCACAGAAAGAACCAAAATTACCATTTGAATGAACATTTATATTGGCACATTTTCTCAGAGCTTTCTTGTTGCCGGTTCTGCCTGCTTGACTTAGGTAGCAACACTACGGTGGCCCACATGTGCAATACAAATAGAAATTTTCTGATGCAAATATTTTCATTCTGATATGAATATATTTATTCCAATACAAAAATGTTTGTTCCAATACAAATTTATCCATTAAATACAAGTACCTTTGTTGCAATACAAATGTCTTACTCTAATACAAATTTGTATCATTCTGATGCAAATTTATTTAGTCAAATACAAATGTATTCATTCCTTCCAGTACAAATTTATTTTTCTTCCAATACAAATTTATCAGGAACCTCATTCCAAATTTGTTCGTTTGAAAGGGAGGTTGAGTTATTTGACGAAAGCAAGATGGCGGCGGCTGCAAGCAGTTTGTTTTGGGGAAATGATGGTTCAGATGGTGCGAATTGTTTATCGTGCAACGGCAAGATAAGTACCGTCGATTTAAATTTTTGCCAACATTGTGGTGAGCATATTGATATTGAACAGACTTAAATTTTGTCTCAGTCTGAAAGAAATATTGATCTTTCGGTATATCTAGTAGTATGTTACATAGTGTACTAAGTTAGTGACTTAACACTGTAGTAAGTTAGTTGGAGAATAAGGACAATTATGGATCAGGTCTGTGTTTCATCTTACACATATCCTACAGGATACAGCAAATGGTTGGGTTGCAATTGCCTGGCTACTTTTTTAAATTAGGTAAAAACTGTATTAAATTACTTAAGTGTGACTAGGAAAGGGTCATAGAGAATGGGTCAGTGATGAGTGCTTTTTATCCAACACTTTGTGTATAAAAGTTACTTTCCAAAGCAGTTGAGACGGAAATTTTTCAAACACCCAAGAAACTAAATTCATGAAAGAAAATAGGATTGGATAACTTTGAAGCTACAGGCTTTGTCAATTTAAGTTTTTTTTTCATATGCTCATAATATTTACAATATATCTAAACTACAAATACAACCTACATACACACAATCACATACGATTACATAACGATGCCACAGGGAGCATGGAATTTCACAACAACCCTGCGGCCATTTAAAATTAACTCAAAGTTTGTCCCAAAATAGACGCCAGGCCAGACATTCGGAAAATTTCAATAATATCGAGATATGCATGAGTAATAATGATTGTCGGAGGAGAAAGCCTTACCTGTTACTATTTTGGAACAGACTTTGACAACAAATATAAAAGAAACAAATAACAAGACTATAAAAGAAAAATCACGTAGTGAAAAAAAAGGTAAACTGTTAGTGAGAGTTTGAACTGAATGATTTAAGTTTATAAGCACTTGTGCTTCTAATTCCTTAGTCATTTTCCTGTTTAACCCTATCTGTACTGGGCGATTTTTTAGGTATTTTGTACTGGGGGGGGGGCGTTTTTCGCCCCCCCTCTTTTTCTCCAAAACTACAAAAGATATAACAATAAGACTTACCCCTATTGTTCTTTAGACAATTGGCTATTCAAATATAACAATGACAATTAATATGTCACGTGATTCGTTGCTAGGCAACCGAAAAACTGACGAAAATTGGCAAATTTATACCTTCTTAACCAGAAAAATTCTATTTAATCAACCACTCAACCGATTTTCTCCAAATTTGTTTCAAATAGTAGGAAACATGTCATAGTTCAAATATACATACTTTGCAAAATTTTTTAGTTTCTATTTTTAGCACAATTAGCCTTAAATTAGCCTTTTGTTGCATGCATTTACTTTCATCGCAGATTTTTGCCACTCCTGCCCTTTTATCTGGTAATTATAGACTCAAAATGAATCAAATTAATAAGATGAAGCAAATTAGACTAAAAAAATTTATATTTGACACTTATTTATTAGGTAAATGACGTCATAAATGTGAATGACGTCATAGATATTAAATTTTGCTGACATCAGCAAATAAGAAACAATTATATATCAAATGAAAGTACTCATCAAATGCAATCGAATGGTGCATATTTGAGATCGATCAAGCAAACGACACGAAAACTACGGACATTTTAAGCTTTTTTTTGTTGACTACTCTCCAAATATGGTATTACTGTGGTCACATGATCAGAGGTAGAACAATGAAATGTTAAGAATTTAATTGCCTATGAAATTTGAGTAAAAGTCACCAAAACTGGTGGTTATATCTCTTGTCGTTTTAGCGTAATGAAGCAAAAACTGGTAGGGGGGGCGAAAAACGCCCCCCCCCCAGTACGAATAGGGTTAAGGAGCAAAAACTACAGGTCACCCACCAGCAGTCCCTCCCCACTTTCATTCAAAATCCAGCCATAACATACTGTATAAACTCACTACAATAGAAATTGTTCTTGTGGTGTTTATCTGATTTGCACTCATTTTTGTTACACTCATTTTTAATATTAGCATAGAAATAAAAAATGGCTGCATTTTGAGCATAGGTTCCAAATCTTTAAAAAGGCTGGTGTAAAATTGAGTGACCTATTTCTTTGAACTGAATGACTTCAAAGAAACTTTAGCTATTTCTATAATTCTACAGTTGGACTTTTCTGAAATCTCTAATATTTTCAGAGTTAGAATGTATTTCCTCGTTGTCAAGAATTCAACAAAAATTTTCAAAAAAACTTAAAACCATCGTAATTTCTAAACCATTTGACGCAACATGAAGTAATTTTGAAGAAAACCATAGTTTATGAATGCCTACAATATGGTATCAAGCAAAAGTCTGTCACTCATCAGGTTTATGATTTAGAAATTTGATGACGTCACATCCTCAAATGAGCTGAAATTTAAAGTACGCTGCAATTTAGAAAAATATTCAAAATTTCTGGAAAGTGCAACGGTAGAATTATAGATATGTATCTAAAGTTTCTTTCAAGCCATTCAATCAGAAGAAATAGGTCATTGAATTTTACACCCACCTTTTTACGCTGAGTTAAAGATTTGGAACCTATGCTTGCATTTTGTTGCATTGTGCCCCACCCTACAATTTGGTAGTATCTTACAAACCTTGACTGGTGTTGTAAAATCCCAGTTGCTTTCTTCCAGGACGATTTTAATATCAATTTCTGAGAGAATACTTGAAAGGTCTTTCTCTGTCTTTGCTTCCACAACCTATGTACAGAAAAGGGGTAGTTATAAGTACACAGAAAAGGGCAATGTATTTACAGTCTATTTTCCTTGAGGAAGTACATACAGTATTGTACAGCAAGGCTACTGAATAATCCATTACTCCGTTTTCAAATGTCTTAACTTTCAAATCAGGTCTTCAGTTTCACATTACCATGCAGTTGGTCTCAGCCATTAACAACCCTAGATAATTTTTTTTAGAATTTCCTTAAATACCTCTATGACATATATTCTGATAATTGTTTCCTGTTTAGACTCACCTTGTTAATAACATATCTAACTCCAGGAGTTATTGCATCATTGATAGTAGCATGCTGCATAGCGGAATCCAGAGATCCAGTGACAATGAACCAATATATTGCAGGAGACAAACAGGGGAAGGATGGGCCACCTTGAATGATGGAGTGGACAATCATTTTGCCAACAATCTCTAGTGCACCAGACATCATTGTCATTGATGAGTTTACAGGCACTACTCGGTGTGGGTTTCCATCAAATAACTTCAGACAGTCTCCAGACATTGCCACATCAAATACATCCTGCAAAAACTGGCGAAGCGGACCTCCTGCATCTATTGCTAAACCAGCTTGAATGGCCAGCGGACGTCTAGCATTGTACTCTGGACCTTTGAAATAAGCTATAGCCGCACTAAAGGATTCTGAGCAAGATGAAATCTTTATGTATTTGGTATTGCCATCCAAATTTGTAGCAAGCACTGCAATCAGGACTGATAGCTGACCATCCCTAGTAAAAACATCAACAGCATCTTCAAAGTTACCATCATGGCATTTATGAAGGAACACATAGCATACATTATGAGGTAAACCTGTCAGATCCACAAGTTGTTCAATGTTTGTTTCTGCTTGTGCACATGCTGGGTCTGTAGTGTGCACACTTGCTTCAGGTGCTGATGAACATGGTCGCACATCTGTAGGTGAGGAAGGTGTATCCCCCAAATATCTCTGAGTCACAGTTGATGTGCTAGGGAGGCTAATTTGGGGCAAGCTTGGCTGAAATTGGGAGTCAGAATCTTGGTTGATGGATAGACTTGTTCCCCATGTTTCTCCACCAATACATTCTCTTATGTGATCATTGTATTTGGAAAAGGATATTTGTTGGGTGCAGTTTTCACAATCTACTGATGGATCCTGCAAATAAAAATTACAGTTTAAGTTTTCATGGTCTCAATTAGGCATAAAATTTTGTTCTTCAAATTCATAAATACCTTTACTGGTAGTTATTGGAAAATGCGGGGGGGGTAGGGGTGCTTTTGGGTACTTCATTATAGATTAATACATCGGGTGCACCTCCAGGGTTTCTTCATGACCCAATCCCGTAATCTTGGTCAGATATTGATACCCTTTCCTGTAAAAGTATATCCCAATCCCAGAATTTTCAGGCCAATAACTACCCAAAACTGGTGCACATAGTCTCACCTGATAGTGAGGTACCACCATCCCCCCTTGGGAAAGTGCACCCTGTTTGGCATTTTCATAATAAAAAAACATACCACTGTATCATTTTACCATATTGCATAATACTGTACAGTATCTACTGTACATTGCACAGTGGTGCAAAACTGCAGTGCACAGTGTTTTGTACAAGAAAGTTCACTCTTGTGGGTGGAAATGGGAAATATTGCAGACAGAAATGAAATGCAACAAATAAAGAATTGATACAAAATTATTTCTTGTTTAATAACATACTTTGGTAGCTCTGAAAATGCTGGTCATGCTAACATGACCATAGCACATGACTGCTACTGCACAGTACTGTTTCTTCATCATTGCAGCATACAAAACACTACATTTACTGTATGTGCTTTATTGCAAGCACAGAAATTGAGGAAAGTGTCCACAGATTACTCTTTGGTTGTTTTATAAAGATTCTTTTCAAATCACACTTTCTACTCCAGCAAATTTATGAAACTCTTTATTGATTCCCTAGGTCCTGTGGGGCAATAACTGTTTCAAATACGAGCCAATTGTTGATGTTATATGATGTATAATCATACCCTGCTTTTACTTGCATAGCAAATATTACAATTGCTTACCTCTGTATCTGCCAAAGGATCACTTTTCTGTGAGGTGCATTCCTCATAGTGTTTTTTAAATTTGCTTATTTCTACTGCCACATCACACCCAAAACAGGTGACTTTGAAAACCTCAGTAGCCTAAAAGCAAAAATAGCACAAAAAATGGCGATATAGTAATCAAAATGTGCTCCATATTGCTCTGCGATGTAGCAAACATATACTGTATGCTGCTGAAAAATAAAACTTGTAATACACAACTATAATACAGACATATCTTGTTCTCCTAATACTCCAAGGACAGTCTGATTTGACTTACGTTAATAGCAAGGTCTTGGTTATGAAGCATTTTGGGGATCCTAAATATGGTACAGTATGTTACAATTGATGATACAATTATCCCACAAAAATATAACTTTATTGGGTCATTTTAGCTATACAAAAGATCCATTGTTTTAACATATTGTTCTTAACTGCAGGACCTGCAAAATTTCTGCGAAAGTCCTAAGGCACAAAATACAAACTTTCCAGTCTCGGCCCAAGGAAGGGGAATCTGACCATCAAAACAGGAATAAAAAAATTCCCACAAGAGAGTGTTATATTTGGGTATCACCTGGAAATGTGCAAACAAAACCATCTTTGGTAGGTTTGGTAACCATTGTTACAGCCCAATAATCTTGAAGCATACAATTGTAAAGTGGCCTTAGGCAAAAGATTTTGTTGTCAAATCCTCATTGATATTGTCAACTTTCTTGTTTACATGAGAAAGAATTTCTCTCTGATAGAAGCATAACTGTGGGCCACTGAGCATAAAATGAGCATATCAAATACACGAGTTAGGGTCTTTATATATGTTTGGCCACAGTCTGTGGCCAAACATATAAAAAGACCCTAACTCATGTATTTGATATGCTCATTTTGTTGTCAAAAATAATCATATGACTCAAATACCGTAATAACTCATTCTTATAATTTAACTCACCTGTGAAGAAGGATCATAAGGCTGTACAGACACCATGTCTACATCCTTCTGAATAGGTCGGATGTAGCCAATGGCTGCCCCTATGCCAGATACGTCTCTTAGAAAAGGAACTGAATAGCCACTAATTGGTGGTCTTATTAGACGTAACGCTTCTTTGTTTCCTTGAGAACGCAATATTTCAAATCCTCCACAGGCAGCAAGTTTGGGGAAGGCCTGCTCTAACTTAGCCCCATATGAATGGCATCATCATTGTCTCCAAAGACAATCTTTTTCCGGCCTAATCCTGCCTCGAGGAGCTCCAAACGCTCCCGAGAATTTGGAGGATAATTACAAAGTCGACTGGAAAGGCACAGAAAATCGTGAGTGCAGCCATGTGTCCTTCACTTTATTTCTGCTTGGCGCCACCCCTCTCCTTCCAAAAAAGCCACGTCCACGACCTCTGCCGCCTCTGACAGACTGTTGATGCCTTGACTGCATCGAGCTTGCAGCTGCAGTTCCTCCTCTAGGTCTCTGATAAGGGGAAAACAGCTGTCTTATATTTAGATTCACGCTTGGTCTTGCTGTTGTGGTGGCAGTGCTGGTCATGGCGCTGGTTATTATTGCAGAAGAAGCTGGTGTTGACGACGAAGGAACGTCATCTGAATCGGTAATGTTTATCACGTTATTTTCTCTTTGTTGTCTACTTGTATCATCAGATTCTAAAAGCGTCTCGATTATTCTCAAGATCCGAAGGAGTTCGTTTCTTCGCTGATCTCCATTTCCCGCCATTTTCCAAGAACGTGGCTCAGGAGCAAGAAAAAAGCGGGAAGAAGCGGGAAGCACCAAAACCAAACCACTGCAGCCAAACCGAGACTGCAGCCAAACCGAGACTGCAGCCAAACCGCCGCTAAACTAAATGTAATATGTCATAGCTCAGAGTAACTGAAATTTTAGACAAGAGTAGTTGAAATTTCAGAGGAGGCAAAATGTAATATGTCATAGCTCAGAGTAACTGAAATTTTAGACAAGAGCAGTTGAAATTTTAGAGGAGGCAAAATGTAATATGTCATAAGTCAGAGTAACTGAAATATTAGACAGGAGTAGTTGAAATTTTAAAGGAGGCAAAATGTAATATGTCATTGCTCAGAGTAACTGAAATTTTAGACAAGAGCAGTTGAAATTTTAGAGGAGGCAAAATGTAATATGTCATAGCTCAGAGTAACTGATATTAGACAGGAGTAGTTGAAATTTTAGAGGAGGCAAAATGTAATATGTCATAGCTCAGAGTAACCGAAATATTAGACAGGAGTAGTTGAAATTTCAGAGAAGGCAAAATGTAATATTTCATAGTTGAGCGTAACTGAAATATTGGATAACAGCAGGTGAAATTTTGGAACACTCCGGAAATTTTGAGTCATTGAAATTTGAACAGCACCAAAATTTTGATTATAAAGTGAAGTTTTAGAAGAAGTATTATTGGCGGGGATTGCATGCCATAAAAGATTCCGCAGCCAAATTTTCTGTTGTCAAGTGAATTTTTGATAGTTTCTGTCATGCTGACTAAAGCATGGTTAATGGAGTGACTTTCACGAAATCCAAACTGAAATGAATATAAGATACTATGCTTTTCTAAGAAGTCATACAAACGTTTATACATAACTTTTTCAGTGATTTTGCTAAAGATAGACAAGAGAGAAATGGGACGATAATTAGAAGCAGTAACCGAACAACCCTTTTTAAACAGAGGGATAACTTTTCCAAGTTTCATCTTGTCAGGAAATATACCAGATTGAAAGGATTCATTTATGATTTGAGAGAGTGGTAAACTAATTAAGGGACGCAGGTGCTTTAGAAGCTTAACATGAATGCTGTTGGGACCTAAAGACTTACCAGGCTTTAGCAAATTGATAATATCAGATATCTCTGAGGGAACTGAGGGGGCAATGAAAAAAGAGTCACAGTTTCTATTATGGACAAAATCCAAGGGAGACTTTCTGGTTCTTGGTATGTTCTTAGTGATATCATGAGAGACATTGACAAAAAATTTGTTGAATAGATTAGCAATTACAACAGGATCAGATGTAAGGGCACCATTAGAATTTTTTAATTTGCTTATGACGTTTACATTAGAAGATTTCCTAATATTTGTGACTGATTTAATCCCTGACCATAACTGTTTCATATTTTTACTATTTGTTTGAAAATAATTATAATAATAATTGGCTTTGCTGTCTTTTAAAGCAATTGCAATTCGATTCCGGAATTTTTTAAAAAGATCCCTTGTAGCCTGATCATTATTAATCTTGAGTTTTTTAAGCAACCTATCTTTGATACCCATCATTTTTTGTATTTTACTGTTGATCCAAGGTTTATTTCTTAACTTCACATCTTTTTTTGTGAGTTTTTTCAGAGGAGCATGAGTCTTCACTAGTTTATCAAGATTTGAGAGAAATCTGTTGAACTTAGAATTAATACTTAGTTGACCATCATTCAAGTAAGTCAGGTCTAAATTTGCAAAGTCGTTATGGAATCTTTCAGCATTAAGTTTAGAGAAATCATGATAGGAGTATGATAAGTTTTTGTAAGTTATACCTGCATGCTTTACAATAAGAAACTGAGGAAATGGTCTGTTATTTGTGTTAGAATATTACCACTTACTGTTTCTTGATCAAAAACATTGGCAAAGATATTATCTATGATGGTAGAAGAATTATCAGACACTCGAGATGGCAAAAGTTGCTTGGAAAGGAGTAAATTGACAAATTCGCCAGTTGCAGTGTGAGAATCATAATTTAGAAGATCAAGGTTGAAATCCCCAAGCAGGAAGATTTGTTTATTTAAGACAGCAGGATTAGAAAGAACTTCTTGTAAATAGGTGCTTAGGTTATCAGGATTAGAATTTGGATGACGATATAAACAGCAAAAAAGTTCTTCTCTTTCCCATTTTCAACCTCAACCCATACAGCTTCATAATCTGCACTGTCTTTACTCAAGTCAGGTCTAACAATTGGGGAAAGACCTGTCTTTACAGAGAGACCAACACCACCATTTTGACTATGTGACTGAACAGAGAAAAAACTATAACCAGGAATATCAATATTTGTTTTTATGGAATTTTCAAAAGAATCCCAAGTTTCAGAAACACCAATAACATCAAACTCAATTCTTAAACTTGCCAGTGTAGAGAAAAGCTCATCGAAATGACAAGAAAGACTTCTAATGTTCATGTGTAGCAGAGCGAAATCATTTTGAGAATGATCGAGATTTGAAATGTCCTGTAATGTATGATAGGAAGAATTTATGTTGGCAGGTAAATGTTCATCAATATCATAGTCACCAAGGTTAGGCAAGTTCATAAGATCAGAGGTAATTTCAAAAGGGTTAGGCAAGTTCATAAGATCAGAGGTAATTTCAAAAGTTGGTGCTGTGTCAACAAACGATGGAATATCAATTTCATGCAGGCTTAGAAATTCCTCATTTGCAAGTGTTCCAAAAGGAAATATTGATTCATTTTCAGCTACTGTGCATTTAAGGCAAAACCATGGAGCATCAATGGGTCTGTTGTTAGAAATTGATGTGTACTCTGCTAAAGAAATGTTATTGCATTTTATATGAACACGAAAATTGCAATGATGGCAAAAAAGAAAAGGTTTATTATCTTTAACATTTTTGTGACAAATGCAACAAGGATTCTTTGCTGAATTACTGGTCATTAAATGTTCATTCTATTTGACTGACTGAAAAGAAACAAAAAGGCCTTACAGTACCATATATGATCATGGCCACAAAACTCAACAAGAGACAGCTAATAGTGTCCAATACGGTATTCAGTTAGTTTTAATAACAATTTCATCATCTTCATCAGAGACTTGAGAGTGAGTAGTGGCTTCAGTGGTTTCAGGGGGTTTCTCTTTGATGATCAAACGGTCAGCAATGAAGAAAGCAATCTTACCCTGCCTTCGTGCCTCCTGTAACTTGGGAACTAGCTCATTCCTGCGATCCAGTGTTGCCTGACTGAAATCCTGGACAAATTTAACTCCATCTGGTCTTATTGATCTGGCAGCAGCTAACACACATTCCTTTTCCTTCCAGTTAAGGAATTTGGCAATTATTGGCCTACTGCGTTCATCTTTGCAACCTCCACGTGCACCAAATGTGGCACGCCTTCCATTTGGTTTTGGGTTGATACGATGAGCTCTCTCGATAGTTAGGTCATCATTGATCTTCAGAAGCTCTTTAATTTTGGACTTCAGAATCTCCTCGGTCTCATCCCAGCTTTCTTTACCATTTTCGAGTATGCCAGTCACATACAAGTTATTTCTCCTGCTTTGATTTTCGAGGTACTCCTGTTTGCCAAGAACATGGCCTAAGCTATCATGGTGATTGAAAACCTGGACGTCTACTTCCTTCAGCTGGTCACTGAGCACTTTAATCTTGTCTTGAATTTCTGTGATATCTCTGCCTGAAAAGTTTAGGCTGTTCTTCACCTCATTCAACTCAGACTTAATGTCTTTGACATCAGCTTTCAATCCGTCAACAAGCATGGTGACGAGGGCCTTGAAAGACTTTTCCTGCATGTCGAGCAGTTCTTTGCAAACGTTAAAGGTCACGAACTCTGTCATCTTGCATTGATTTGTTTAAAGTATCATGATAATTAAGTTGAACTGATTTTTCTTTTATTAAAAACAAATATAAATAGATAAACAGATTCAAGTTAGCCGAGCAAACACGGAGCGAATAAATTTGTGACCGCACTCCACGACGCCATCTCCTTCTACATTGCAAAGAATGCCTACAAGAATCCAGTAAAGACATTATGCCCTTCTTGACATCAATGTTATGTGTTTTGGTAGCTGTTAAACATTTGATATTTGTTTTGTCACTTAATTAATCAAATATGACAGGAAAATGCATCTAGAAATAGTTGAGTTCTCAGATTTTCTTGGCAACATTTATATTCAAACCACAAAGGGTAATAGGGTTTTTCCAAGAATACTTTGCTGAAGGCAATTCAATTGTACAGCCTCAAATCCATGTAAGAAGAGCTACAGCTTTGAAGATAGAAATTTAGAAAAAGATTTTACTAAGATGCAGGACACAATTCAACTTTCAGCTAACGACGCACCAAGAGCTGTATAAAACAGCAACCTTGAAAGTTGCCATTCCTCTACTACCAAATGTTGTTCATGGTTATGAAAAGATTACTTTTGTGCTAAATACAGGCCAGAACTATGGCCAGGTCCATAACGCGGAACTCGCGGAACTCGCGGAAACCGCGGAACAGAATTTTTCCGCGAGATATAGTTCCGCGTTATTCACTGGCGTATTGGGCAAAAGTCCATAACGCAGAATTGAAAAACGCGGAAATTTTTTTCAAGCCTTGAAAATTACATTCTTTTTTCAAATTCATCCTTGGATCTTCGAAACACTTTTAAACAGTGCACTTGCGCCCCTCTTCAGGATCGACGTACTATTGCATCTGTGTTGTTATTATTCATTTGGCGAGGCCCATCGAGGTTAGTGGCCTAACTATGAATGATGTTGACATTGTGTTGGCAAATTCAGAAGTAAAGCCATGTTCTTCGCTTAACTTATCAGTAGGAAGAATCAAACCAACAAAAATTCATCTGTTTCGAAGATTCAAGGATGAATTTGAAAAAGAATGTAATTTTCAAGGCTAGAAAAAAATTTCCGCGTTTTTCAATTCCGCGTTATGGACTTTTGCCTAATACGCCAGTGAATAACGCGGAACTCAATATCGCGGAAATTTTTCGAGACTTTTCTCAGCAAAGTTTGAAGGAAAAACAGATGAATTTCTGTTTGTTTGATTCTTCCTACTGATAAGTTAAGCGGAGAACGTGGCTTTACTTCCGAATTTGCCAACACAATGTCAACATTGTTCATAGTTAGGCCACTAACCTCGATGGGCCTAGCCAAATGAATAATAACAACACAGATGCAATAGTACGTCGATCCTGAAGAGGGGCGCAAGTGCACTGTTTAAAAGTGTTTCGAAGATCCAAGGATGAATTTGAAAAAGAATGTAATTTTCAAGGCTTGAAAAAAATTTCCGCGTTTTTCAATTCCGCGTTATGGACTTTTGCCTAATACGCCAGTGAATAACGCGGAACTCAATATCGCGGAAATTTTTCGAGACTTTTCTCAGCAAAGTTTGAAGGAAAAACAGATGAATTTCTGTTGGTTTGATTCTTCCTACTGATGAGTTAAGCGGAGAACGTGGCTTTACTTCTGAATTTGCCAACACAATGTCAACATCATTCATAGTTAGGCCACTGACCTCGATGGGCCTAGCCAAGTGAATAATAACAACGCAGATGCAATAGTAGGCCGATCTTGAAGAGGGGCGCAAGTGCACTGTTTAAAAGTGTTTCGAAGATCAAAGGATGACTTTAAATAAAGAATGTAACATTCAGTGCTTAAACAAATTTCCGCGTTTTTCAATTCCGCGTTATGGACTTTTGCCCAATACGCCAGTGAATAACGCGGAACTATATCTCGCGGAAAAATTCTGTTCCGCGAGTTCCGCGAGTTCCGCGTTATGGACCTGGCCCCAGAACTATGCCGTAAGGATCATTTGATGTACGAAAGAAAGAGATAAGGAAGATGATTCATACCACAACTTGACCAACTGATGACAGTTGTTGTGAGGATTGTGTCTCTTTGTGTTTCTCAATAGCATCCAGACATTCCAAACAAACTGACCGTATTTTGTGATTTTCAAATCATTTCATTTCATTTCATTTTATTCTTATTTAGACACAATACCCTATCAGCACTTCAAAGTAAATATGAATATTAATCTAAACAAAAAAAATAAAGCTGCTCTTCCAAGGGGTTGTGTTTACACTTTCACAAACACTTTCTCACAGCACAAATACTTTCTCACGGCACAAACACTTTCTCACGGCACAAACACTTTCTCGCAGCACAAATACTTTCTCGAGGAGTCAATTTCAATCAAATTCCAATACCCTAATTAAAGAGTTTGTGTTGCTTTTGTTCTCTCGTCTCATAGTCATAACCTTTAACCCTTGATGTGGATGCGTTTGGTGAGGGCGACGTACAATAATGGCTCAAAAGAGGAGGAAAAGAGATTTGTGTAAGTATTTTCTTCTATTTTCTTATTTCTACAACAAGCCTTTCAGAAGTGAGGAGGTGAGGAGCTAGCCGGAGCTAGTAGCTGAAAACTTGGCGAGCCCCCCTGTGAGCCTCGCTGGTGATTCATGGTCGATGGAAGATGACAGGCTCAATAATATAGGCCAATATAACTAGACATACTTTTCTGCATTTTTATCTGCATTGCTTTGCGAAAACATCTCCAAAACAATGTCTATTTGTAAGGGTATTTTCCCTGTCGACCTTGTTTTAAACGAAATCGTTGAAACAGGAAGTGGGAAAACTGTAAAACAAGGCGGGAATATAGCCTCTGGGCGTTCTACTGAGACTTCTTTTGCGAGAAGTCTCTCTGAATTTTATTTTCCGATTGTAAAATGCATCTTTTGTGTCCCCAAAATCTTTCAAAACAGGGCCTTTTTCAACATACTAGCTGGGTGGGCAATTGCCTCCTAGCCCCTTCTTTAGGTGTATCCCCCATGCTGATCCCTTAAAAGATGCCCTTTTCCTGGTCCATTTTTACATTTGAAAGTGACCCTTCTTACTAATTAAGTTTCCAGAAATTTAGAAACCTCACAGTAGCAAGCTTTTGCTCTTTGTTTTGTGGACCCTTTCCTCCTTTGGGATAATGGGTCTACGCGTAGGCTACCAGATGGAGGACTCTGGTTGTTTAGGACAGAGATGCTCAGGCTGGCGTACACAGCAGCACCAACCCAAAAATTATTAAGTCTGCATCTTAGACTATGTCTGCATCTTAAATCTATGAAAAAGCACCTAAACATATATATTTCACGTAGTATATCTAAGTATTTGATTATAGTAATGTTGCTTAATTTTGATTTTATTTGTAAGTATATTTTTCATTATCATTTTTACGTATTTCCACATTTGACATTTTAGAATTTAGAAATTTAGAAATTCTACAAGAGTGCCTAGTATGTGAACTTTGCTTTGACAATAAGAAAATGTTCTTTGTCGTGATATATCGAAGTCCAAGTCAAAATAGGGAAGAATTTGACCACTTTCTTGATCAATTCGAGCATCTAATAACCAGTATCAACCAGGAAAACCCATACTCAGTTATAGTTACTGGAGACTTCAACTGCAGGTCACCCTTATGGTGGCCCGATGATATCAGTAATGTCGAAGGAGAACTTTTAGAGCCTCTTACGTCAAGCCTGGACCTGCATCAGTTAATCTCAGAGCCTACTCACTTCATTGGAAACAGCAAGTCGTGTGTAGACCTTATATTCACTGACCAGCCGAACTTGTTTGTGGAAACAGAGGTCCATCCTTCACTTGATCCGGTTTGTCATCACAGCATAATTAGTGGCAAAATCAATATCAGATGTCCACCCGTCCCTTCTTTTAACAGGAAAATTTGGGATTATGATAAGGCAAATACTAATGCAATACGCAAAAGCATCCTAAAATTTCCCTGGGAAGTTCACCTTTCTAATCTTTCTCCTAGCGAGCAAGCTAGTTTTTTCACGGAAACTCTTCTGAATGTTTTCTCAAATTTCATCCCCAATCAAAATATCAAAGTCAAACCACGTGACCCACCTTGGTTAAATCGTGATATTAAGAATCTTCT
This sequence comes from Aurelia coerulea, assembly GCA_039566865.1. Taxonomy (NCBI): domain Eukaryota; kingdom Metazoa; phylum Cnidaria; class Scyphozoa; order Semaeostomeae; family Ulmaridae; genus Aurelia; species Aurelia coerulea. The sequence goes on along the minus strand of CM076951.1, from coordinate 10,228,367 downwards.
GATGCGTAGTAAAAGAGCCTACAAGAAGTTTATCCGGAGGGGTTGTAGGGAGGAAGAAAGAGAGCAAGTCACTTTACTGAGGGAAGATGTAAGCCGTTCAATCGAAAATGCTAAGCAAACTCATCTCGAAAAATTAGGTAATGATCTTGCAAACAAGGACACCGGAATAAAGAAGTATTGGTCCATTATCAATAGCTTTTTCAACAAGAACAAATTCCCTGTCATTCCACCACTTCTGGTTAACGACGTGTTTGTGACTAATTGTACCCAGAAAGCACAACTCTTTAACGCACACTTCGTTCAACAGTGTTCCCTAATTGAAACTGGAAGCACACTTCCACAATTTCATTCCTTGACTGACCAAAGGTTGGATTCTTGCAATATCACAGAAGAGAATATTTTGAAGTTAATTCGCTCGCTTGATCCTAATAAAGCGCATGGTTGGGATGGAATATCTGTAAGAATGATTCGTATCTGTGACTTCTCAATCGTGACCCCACTTAAAATAATTTTTCAAAACTGCCTTGAAAACGGAGTATTCCCAAAAATAGGGAAAAAGGGCAATATCGTTTCGATTCATAAGAAATCTTCCAAACAATTGATAAAAAATTATAGGCCTATCTCTCTTCTGCCAGTCTTTGGAAAAATGTTCGAGAAAGTTATTTACTCGAGCATTTATGAATACCTTGAAAAAAACGGTCTTCTTTCAGCTAAGCAATCTGGTTTTAGACCAGGTGACTCGACAATAAACCAGCTACTAGCAATTACCCATGAAATCTTTACTGCCTTTGACTGTAATCCTCCCTTAGATGTAAGATCTGTTTATCTGGACATTTCCAAAGCTTTTGATAGAGTGTGGCATGATGGCCTCATTTTCAAGATCCAAAGATGTGGAATTAGTGGTAAACTGTTACAACTCCTCGCTAGTTTCTTATCCGAGCGTCAACAAAGGACTGTTATAAATGGTAAATGCTCAAGTTGGGAAGATGTATCAGCTGGTGTGCCACAAGGATCGATCTTAGGTCCCCTTTTATTTCTCGTTTATATCAATGATCTACCAGATGGATTGAAATTGAATGCTCGCATATTTGCAGATGATACGTCCTTATTCTCAGTTGTTCTAGATCCTCTTTCTTCTTCTGATGTTCTTAATTTTGACCTTAACCTGATTAAATCATGGGCGCACCAGTGGAAGATGTCCTTTAACCCTGACCCATCGAAGCAAGCTGTACAATTGATTTTTTCTCGGAAGAGAGCACCTCTGAACCACCCCCAAATCCACTTTAATGACATACAAGTCTCTTCAGTTAATGAGCATAAACATCTTGGCCTTATTCTTGATAAAAAGCTAACTTTCTCCTCCCACATAAAAGATCTTCTTGGTAAAGCTAACAAAGGAATAGGTATGATTAAACTTCTTTCCCGCTACCTGCCACGCCCTTCACTTGATCAAATCTATAAGTTGCATGTCAGATCACATTTTGACTACTGTGACATAATTTACCATGTTCCACCAGTGGATAATCAATACTCACATGAACGCACACAAAGTCTCCTTATGAATCGACTCGAATCGATGCAATACAATGCCGCCCTTGCTGTCACTGGTGCATGGAGAGGTACTTCTCGGGAAAAACTCTATAAAGAATTAGGATGGGAATCGCTCAGTAATAGGAGATGGTACAGAAGATTGGTTCTTTTCTTCAAAATCGTCAAGGGCCTCGCCCCTGCTTACCTTTCCTCGTTACTTCCAGAGATGAGAGAACAAAGCTATGCCCTTAGAAACACCAACAGCATCGCAGTACCAAAACGACGAACTGACGCTTTCAAAAACAGTTTTTTCCGCATTGTATCAGCGAATGGAATAATCTAAGCCTAGAGTTTCGTGAATTAAGGTCACTTTCACTTTTTAAAACCAGATTGATTAGTTTAGTAAGACCAGTGAAAAATCAAATCTTTGGTATCCATGACCCCTCAGGTGTGCGTAGATTAACTCAACTGAGAGTAGGTTTAAGTCCTATGCGAGAACACAGGTTCAGACACAACTTCCTTGATACCACCGATCCAATGTGCTGAACAAACGACGGTATTGAAACTACCACCCATTTTATGCTGCTCTGCCAAGAATACGCTATCCACAGAACTGTGCTCCTTGACAGAGTAACCTCCATTTGTGCATCCCATGGAGTGAACTGCAATATTTTGAACGATGTAGAACTGCTCACACTCCTACTCTATGGCAATGATCTCTTTAGTGAATCTTCGAATAAGAACATTCTCTTGGCAACAATCATTTACAATAATACTACAAACAGATTTAATTAAGCTGCACCCCTTTTTCTCCGTCTTCTTATGTATGTATGTATGTATGTAAAATTTTGCCATACAAAGTAAAAATTGAAAATGTAATAAAGGAAAGAAAGGCTATTTACATGTATAAAATGGTAATAAAAACTAAAGATCTAGTATAAAAATACCCCTAGTTTAAAATGGCAGGGATAGCATTAAAAGGTCAGTGCAACCTTGTTTCCATAATGGTCCCTCCAGGGGTATTATAGAAAAGAAAAGTTTTCATGAAAAAAAAGAGACGTTCATAAGAAAGTGTAACAGCCTGTTGGGCTTGTTATTTATGCAGTTTTTAGAAATTTAATAATATATATAGGGACTGTTTTCTTGATTTTGGAGGTCTTTAAAGAAATGGTCCTTTATCTTATGTTTGAAACTGTTAATGTTTTTAGCAGACTTTAGGTCAGAGTGTAGATTGTTCCAGATCTTAGGTCCTAGGTAAGATAGACCACTTTGCCCTATGTTGCTCTTTCGGAATGGTTGATTTAATTTGTTTTTAGACCTTTGAGTAATCCGACTCTGGCCAGCTGGTAAGAACATCTCCGACATATAGGATGGGGCTGAATTATCGAAAAATTTGTAAACGTTTGTAGCAGTACATTGTTTAAACCTCTCTTTAGTAGGGAGCCAATTTATATTTTTAAATTCTTTGATTCCTATGTGTGCTCTGTTATTCATACTTAAGCAAAACCTGATACATTTATTTTGAGCTGTTTGAATTTTTTTGGTTAGCCTTTTATTAATCAATGGAAACCAAGCACTGCATGCATAGTCAAAGTGGGGCTGGATTAGAGCATTTGCTAGTAACCTACGAAGAGAGAAGTCAAGAAAATTTTGCTTTCTATAGAGGAACCTTAGCCTGCCATTTATTTTGCCCAGGGTCCTGGTAGCCATTGATTCACCAGACAGGTCTCCATCAAGAATACAGCCCAGATAGGTCACTGAGGTGTGCTGTTTAATCCTGATGTCACCCCTTCTGATGTCCAGATTTTGATTGTCGGTTCTCATTTTTGCTCTGCCAAAAAGTATAGACTTTGTTTTGTCCTCTCCAAAATGAATGCTTAGTTTGTTATCAACGAACCAATCACAGAGGGAATTAAAATTCTTATTTAGTTGCTTTTCTATTTCATTGACGCTATTGTCACTGAATACAAGGCAGGAGTCATCTGCATATAAAAGAAGGTCACAGTCAACTGCCTGAGGCATATCATTGACATACAAGAGGAAAATTAGTGGGCCAAGAATAGAACCTTGCGGGACTCCACATGATAGTTCCCCAGGTGACGAGATCTCCTTCCCTATATTTACGAAAAAAGTTCGGTTTTTTAGATATGATCTAAACCAAAAAATAACTGAATCGGCAAAGCCTATGTGTTTCATTTTTTCAAGGAAAATTTCGTGGTCGATTGTGTCAAACGCTTTTTGTAAGTCAATTAATATCATGCCGGTAAACTTCCCGTTTTCAAACCCTTGTATGATTTTATCACTTAGATACGATAGGCATGTGTCTGTTGAGTGGAAAGGACGAAAACCAGACTGGTATTGATAGAGAATCTTATTTGTATCCAAGTATTGTTGTATCTGCTTGTGGACAATTTTTTCAATAACTTTGGAGATCTGAGGCAAGAGTGAGATTGGCCTGTAATTTTTTGGTTCATCTTTCTTGCCCTTTTTAAAAAGTGGTTTCAATTTAGCTTGCTTGCAATCGTCTGGGAAACGAGCTAGAGAGATGGAGAGATTGCATAGCTCCTTGACTGGTTTTGCCAGTATTGGTGCACCGTCCTTAAGGAATTTTCCTGCGAGATTATCAGGCCCGGCTGCTTTTGCGGGATTTATTTTCTCTAAGAATTTGAGAACATGTTCATCAGTTGTATGATGTAGTGTGAATTTGTTCTTCCCTGGGTTGAGGTGTTGGTAGTATTGTTTGACACTTTCTGACCCAAATATTTTGGGTGGATTTGGTAGCTTATTTACAAGTTCTTTAGCCAAATTTGAAAAGAAATTTTTGAAAATGTTTGAATTAATTTTATCATCAAAGCAATGCTCGCCATCATTTTTTAGGCATATTTTGGAGGGTTTGTCTTGTTTAGAAGGAAGTCCTAGTGATTTCAGGCTTTTCCATAGTTCTTTTGGCTTGCCAATATTTTCATTTAGTTTCCCAACCACACAAGTTTTCTTTTTCTTCTTTATAAGAGACAAAACCTTGTTTCTAGCTTTCCTGAAATTGACATGGTCCATGTGAATTTTTGTCTTCTTAAATTTGCAGAGCAGCTTGTCTCGAATCCTGATCCCTTCAAGAACTTCCTCATCTATCCATTCTTGAGTGTCTTTTCTTATGCGAATTTCTTTCATTGGAGCTATTTCATCAATTATGGAAATGATCATTTGTATGAAGTGAGAGTATGCAGCATTGATATCAATAAATTCGGAATATTTTGGGAATTTGACCGATTTCAGTTTTTCCAGGAAGAGCTCTCTATTGTAATTTTTCATTGAACGGATTTTGACATATTTGTGACCAAAGATTTTAGTTTTTGTGCTCTTTCTTGTGCAGTAAATCATTTGATGGTCAGATATTCCCAAGTTGAGGACACCATGCTGAGAAATTTTTTGGCCCGAATTAGAGATTATATGGTCCAATAGAGTTTCAGATTTTTCAGTAATGCGCGTTGGTTCTTGGATTAGCTGTACAAGTCCGTGAAGGGAGCAGAATTCTTTGTAGCGCTTGATCCCGTTTGAATTACTTTTTTTACTGCCTGTCAGGTCAATATTCAAGTCCCCCAATATAAAAACTTCTTGATTATCAAAGTGTTCTGTTTTTGAAATGGCTACATTGAGCTTTTTAAGGAAACCAGTTGAGTCAGGGGGTCTGTAAAGGATCCCAACGAGGATTGGTTTGGATTTTGGTAACAGTAAGTCAAGAAATATATTTTCGAGATCTGGTGAAAAATCTTCCCTTACATTGAAAGACAATTCTTTTCTGATATAGCAAGCAACGCCACCACCTTGCCTATTTCTGTCAGATCTTTTCAATTCATAGCCATCAATTTTAACCTCATTATCTAATACAGTTTTGTCAAGTTTTGATTCTGTAATTCCAATTATTGCAGCATTTGAGTTTTTGGCAATGACGCGCAATTCATCAATTTTGGGCAATAGGCCATTTATATTAAGGTGAAGAAAGTGCAAGCCTCTTTTCCTAAATTTTCCTCTTTTCTTTGTTTGTGTCCTTCGTGTAACATGTGATCCCTGTGTGCCGGAGGTATTCCAATAGGGATCACACGATATATATCAGCCCGCCTTGTTCTATACAGCGCCAAAACTTTAAAGCGCCCTTGGCGGCATCTGAATATCCCTTACCAAAGGGATTTATTTCATAAGTAAGCACTAAGGGTTCCAATTGGAATAGAAACGGCTTCTGTGTTTTGTTAGATTGTCGGTGTTTGTTTGTTCATCGTTGCTCGTTGGCTGCAGGAGAGATGTGCTTGATCACACCTCTTGTGGTATAGTTGTGTAAATCATCTTGTGAATCGTCTCGTATTATGTTGTAATCATTTTCGTATTTCGTATTATGTTGTAATCGTATTGTTAATTCAATTTGTGCTGTATCTATTAGAAGTTTCTTTTGAATTATGAAAAAATTGTATTAACTTTACTTAGTTGTTGTTAGATTATCTGTAGTTTTGTAAATTTTTCACTGATATAAAAAAAAAAAAAAAAAATTGACATTTGAGACCCAAAAAAGTAAGCCAAAATTGTACGAACCCAACAAAATAACTGTAAAAATGACTGACCCAAAAAGACTATTCTTGCACAAATTTTAGACCCAAAAAAGTAACCTGACAACAACTTTCTGAACAACCTCGTTCCAAAGGGTATCTGTTGTTTTCAATAGGAGGCTAGACCTCAACAGATACAATGTAGGCACTACAGTTTACGGAAAACCGTCATTGTCACTGGGTACGAGGTTGCTATCCGAAATATTTCAGAGTACCCCTCCTGGGCCCTTACTGCAGAGGATTTCAAGATTTCGTACATGATACTATATGAAGGATGAGACAAGCGACGACAATCATTGTATATTTCATTATTCTTCATATAGACATTCCAGTAAAGTTGACACAAATCGGTGGTTGACAAAATCAGTAGTTGACACAAATCGATAGTTGACATAAATCAGTAGACATAAACGGTTAAGAAATTATTGAATTAAACATGTTGTACGTTTCGAACCTGTCTAGGTTCATCATCAGCAATTAATTAAGAGATAAACAGTAATTTATACCCTAAGATAAACAAGAGTTAAGGGAAAAACAAGCGTGAGTTACATTTCCTACGCGAGAGAGAACCCGAGGCCTAAGTCCCAAGAGGATTAAATCAAAAAAGAACTAAAGGGATAGATGACTGCTGTGAATTGAGTTCAGGTCGATCTCGTAAAATCAAAAGGCTTTCGTGAATGAGCAAGTCAAAATCATTATTGGCTCTGTCTAAAATAGAGAAATCATTAAAGCTTGGTTCACACTAGGCGTATAACCGCGTTCAAGTGCGTTTAATGGGTTTTATACTTGCAGGTTTAATTTAAACGTCAAGTGGGAATGACCAGGGCGTTTAAATTTGAGAAGATAAACGCATTTAAACGCATCGTTTCTCTCTCGGTTCCATTGGAGTTTAAGTGCGTTTATCTTCCAAAAAAGTTGTCAATTGCGAAATATGACCGGCACTTTTTAATTCGTTGTTGAGCACTAGCAGGTAGAGATAAGCAGAGAGACGTTGCGGAAAAGATTGTCAATCTTAAAAAAGCTCTCACGTTTGCAAAGGCTTAAAAGTTTGAAGAAAAAGAAGGGGAAGAGAGCGAGAAGATGTTGGATACATGACAATTTTAAGAACTGAGACAGCTATGGCGTTTTTCCACTCTATTTGAAGAACTCAAGAATGATCGAGAATATTTGTTCCGGTACTTGCGAATGTCCCCTGATATGTTCAAGTCTTCAAGTATCTGCTTGATTTAATACGGCCTGGCATTGAAAAGTTTGACAATGGACAACGCAATATCGATTTCAATGGCCTTAATCATCAAGATTTTTCGGCGCTTTTGAACTTTAAACGCCAAGATCAAAATTTTTTGATATGCGCGTTTATCATTTTCGAGTGTTTAAGTGCGTTTATCTTCTCAAATTTAAACGCCCTGGTCATTCCCACTTGACGTTTAAGTTAAACCCGCAAGCATAAAACCTATTAAACGCACTTAAACGCAGTTATACGCCTAGTGTGAACCAAGCTTAACCGACGCGGTGTGTCCTGATTGGTTAATATGATCCCCTATGGCAGAAGAACTCCCTTTTATTTTAAGACCAGCTTTGTTAATTCCCAAGTGCTCTCTGCATCGAGTAATCAAATTACGTGATGTTTTTCCATAGTACGAGGCATGGCAGCCAGGACACTGAAGCTTGTAAACAACAGAAGAGCGCATGGTAACAGGAAAGCGGTCTTTAAACGGGAAGAGTGATCCAATGCGTTTTGGGGACCGAAAAATAACCCTCAATTGGATATTAGGATAACATTTCTTAATAATTCTACCTAGCCTAGTCTTAATTTGTAGACTGTAGTGCCCAAGAAAAGGTATACAAAATAGAAGGGGGACTTTATTATCCGCCTCTTTGGGGGGGTTGGGCCTAAATTGGCGATCCAAAAATTTTTTAATAATACGATCAATAAGGCTCTTGGGGAAGCAATTCTCAGTTAAGATTTTCTTAATGCGAACAATTTCTTCATGAAAATTGCGGTATGAAGAGCAAATGTGGAAAGCACGATAAACCAGAACCCTAATTAAATTAATCTTATACTTAGTTGGGGCTAGGCTAGAGAAGTCAGTATAAAGACCAGTAAACGTCTTTTTCCTATATAAGCTAGTAGAAAAAGTATCATTATCATGAGTAACAAGTACATCCAAAAATGGCAAAGCATAATCCGACTCTAATTCATACGTAAATTTAATATTAGGATGTTGACGATTTATAAATTCAAGAAAACTATATATATGATCTCTGCTTCTAAATAAGCAAAATGTATCATCAACGTACCTGCGATACAGTACAGGTTTAAATTCATGTGGACAGTTGGCTAGATATTTCTTTTCTAAAACATTCATAAAGATATTAGCAAGGGTTGGCCCAAGAGGTGACCCCATAGCAACACCATCAATTTGATCAAATAGTTGTTTGTTGAAGACAAAATGAGTGTCCTTAACTGCAAAAGTCAGTAGTTTACGAAACTGCGAAGGGTTGAGAGAACAGTCCCTATAATCCAAATTTTTAATGTCTTCAAACAATAATTCAATACACAGATCAATACATTCATCCAGTGGGATATTAGTAAATAAGCTGGATACATCAAAGCTAGCCATAAAAACATCTTCATCCTTCTGAAAAGATGTTATTTCAGATACAAAAGAAAATGTATCCTTTACGGTATATTCATTGGTAGTAAAAGGCTTTAAAATTGGTACAAGAAACTTAGCTAACTTATAATTGTATGTGCCAATGGCAGAAAGGATAGGCCTAGCGGGGCAATTTTCTTTGTGAACCTTCGGTAGACCATACAGTACTCCCGGGGTACTACCAGTAAAGAGAAGTTCTCGGTACACAGATTCAGAAATTGCTTTATCTTTTAAGAGTTTATCTCTCAAAAAGCGGATAAGTTTATTCTCACGTTTGGCGCAAAGATCCAGCATATCACAGTCGAGTTTCTTAAATTTGGAAGCATCCGATAGTAGTGTTTCAACCTTCTGAATATAATCAACCTATATGAACCTATATATAACCTATATGATACTATATGAGTTAAGAAACTAGTTATTTTGATAAAGGAAATCCTTCACATATTTCTACTTTACTTTGACTTGTTTCCTGTATCATATTACTCCTAAGGTACTTGAGTAATGTCTAAACATTGGGAAGGGTTAAAAAACCTTGTTTTGAAATGTTCACAAGGGCACAGGTAGTTAACATGAAGAATGTTATGGACCTCTAAGAAACTCGTAAGAAACTCTGAGTACTCAAAATCTGATAATTTTAAGAAACTTTCAGTGCTAGCCCAAATTCTTAGTTTCTTATAAAAATACGTGTAAACATCCAATCTGTTTGGTATGGTCGTATCCAATAAATTTCTTACAGCAACCCTGACGGGGAGAGGGGGGGGGGGGTGATATCTATCTATCTGCTCCTGCTACAGAATGGGCCATTTTTTGGATGGCTTTTTCATTAAGAAAAAATGGTGTCAGTTTTTTGTAAGATCAGAAAATATCATAAACTTTGGGAAAACATTTTCAAAGGTAATATTTAGGGTATCTGATCTGATTTCATACCCTTTTGATAACTTTTGACTCACGAAATGTTCATGGGATGCACTAATTCTCCTTCTTTTCGAAAGTAAGAAGAATGCTTTATAATTACCTTGCTTTGCCAGCCTGTTTTTGGAATTCCCTGTAGCTGCACTTGAAAGCAGTCTTCCAAGTAATCCATCACTTGCTCTTCTGACCAACGTTTACTCCGTTCTAGCTGACTCCTGACAAACCCTCTCTCCATTAATGATTCCTTTCGTGCACTGCGCAGGACTTCACTTTGGTGGCTATTTTCCAACAATATTACTTCTTTTGTTCGGAATATCGTTGATGTTCTCGCCATGCTGCCACTGGCAGAAGGCCTAGAAGTTGCTGAAGCTGATCTGGGCCTATTATTATTGGGCCTAGTATATGGGCCAGTTGCTCGTCTTCTACCGACCCCAGTGGCAGAATAGCTTCGACCACAACAGTAGTTTGATCTTGGTACCGACGTCCTCTGTTGAAGAGGTTGCAAAACTCTTCTGCCGGTGTTTGAAATCGGCTAGGCCTAGACCCACTTACTTGCTGTTCTTCCTGGACCAGAGAGTGTGGCTCGTTTGAGGAAGCTGGAGCCAGCTGTAAGGATGCCGAGTCAGTTAATATTCTGTTTAACATCTCTCGAAAGGATGGATGGCCTATAATATTATTTACAATGTTGTTATAGTTTAACTCATATGCTCCGAATGTTGTATTTCTACAACATCGTTTGTACCGCTTTGTATCCCGAATGCGCCCGTGTGACCCGAATGTTGTATATCTACAACATCATTCTGATTGGCTTAAACACTCACTTCATTGTGTTTGATTGGTTGAATAAACAATACAGTATTGTAGCCTATACAATAAGGATTCAAATGATTTGCTTTGATTGGGTAGTTGTCAGTAAGAAACCTTGAGTAAATAACAGTTGATCAGGTCGCGGTCCGAAGTTTGTTTACAACTCGCGATTTTTAATGGCGGCCTAAATTTATCGCAGTCCAAAAGGTGTAATGGAAGGCCGTTATTGATGCTATATCAATAAGAAATTTAACATTAACGGTTGGAGATGGCATGAGGAGGCATTAATGCACCAATTAAAGACTTCTTGAACCTGGAAGAAGCACTTGAAGTGCTAGAATCGAAAGCGAAGAGACTTTGTTGTGATGGAAGGGAAGGGGAAGGAAGACGGCCTAAGCTGAAAGAGGGAGTTAGCATTCTCATTTTGGTAAAGACGTCAAAATGCGAACATTTAGGTTTGGGAAAGAAGCAAAATGGCTTGCTATTGCAATTGTGATGACAAGTGAAGGCCTGGAACATCCTGGAAGTATTTTTTCAACCATTATGTGCTGAAATTGAAGAAGACCTGATCGATTACAACTTGATCTCGCATATGTGGCCTAAGATTGGATGTGTGGACAAGAAGTGCCTCAGTTTCAGTTTCAGTTTTCATTGACAAATATACCTAAATTCATATACAAATACAACAATATCTAGTAACTTAAAATAAATAAGACAATAAGACATGTGACATAACAACACGACGAAATACCTAATCTACCAGGAAAACATTACAAGACATTATGAATTTAAATATATTTGTCTAAGGAGGAGCTCTCTAGTAGATGAACTAATCGAGAGAGAGCCCCCCCCCCCCCCCCATCTAAAACTAAAAAGAAAAACAAAATTTTTACTAAAAAACAGAAAAGAAAACCAGAATAATCACCAAAGAACAATTTACTTCTTGATTGATGAGGAATTATAGACCATAACCATTGATGAGGAATTCCTTCAATTTTGACTTGAAGATATTGAATGAGACTGACATTTTGATAAAGGTTGGGATACTATTCCAGAGTTTAGCACCATAATATTTTATTGATTTAAGACCATACAGAAATGTATTCCTTACCAACTGGAAAATGTCACCCCCAGCAGCCTGACGAGTTTCATAGCTATGAACCATGCTACCGAGCTGAAAATAGTTGTGGAAATGAGAAGGCGTGAGACCATTAATAGACTTATAGGCAAATTTGAGAATATCATGGTTAATCATATCATCTAATTTAAGAATTTTCAGCGAAAAGAAGATTGGCGTTGAAGAAGAAAAGAAGGGCTGAAAAGAGATAGACCTTAGTACTTTCTTCTGTAGCGAGAAAAGGGGTGCAAGATATGTATCATCGTATTGGCCGAGCACAGAGAAATGAAGTATGACAAATCTGTTGGTTTTGTTTTTGATAGAAAGTATAAAAATTCTTTAAATTTTAATGTTTTATCAAGACAAGCTTAGCAAGACTATGATGATAATTTCTCCTGAGGTGCTACAACGATGTCGAGATTTCTTGTTTCGATTCTTTCATCGCAACTTTCAGCAAATGTAGGAATCCTTCAAGTCATGATACCGCCGTTATTTTTCGATTTTTGCAATCTTCAACTCTTGATCTTTTACTTTTGTGAATGTAATTTTGCTTAATTTCAACTGGAAACCCCTGAAAAATCTACATTTTAGCAGCGCAGTTTAAAAAACGAACATCGCGCGAAGTCCTCGGGGGATATGAGGACAGCTTTTGATCATCAGGCGGTGGGATACAAAGCAAGCAAAAGCGTTATTGTTCTCGGAGCGTATGAGTTAAGCATCTCCCTGGTTAGAAGGCCGATCATCCATCTTTGATTTTGACTCGTGTAGGCCGGGGCTCCTCGTGGTAGATGGTTGTTGCGCACTGCGCAACTTTGCAGTATGACAAGTACGATATTCACGATAATTAAAATTCAATATATATTCAAAATTCAATATATATATATAAAGTGAACGATGAAGAAGATCGACAACATCTACAGAGAGCAGGCATCGAGTTGATCTTTTGGGTTTTTTTCATTTACTCAGTTATCTGCTTTCTAGTGTCGGCCACAAGGCCATCATCAGAGCAACTGAAGAATTTTATAAATACAACGGTTTTTATAGAGAAAAATTTAATCAACTATAAGGAATGTCCATTTAAGGCTAATTTAATAAGTTCTCGGACCTAGTATACTCTGGTCCGTTTGTTCTAAATCTTCAGATCTGTTTTGCTCAGTAGACAGCCTCCTCCTCAGTTTCTAGCCATCTCAGGTCGCTACCCTTCGCAGTGGATCAGTGTCCTATTGTTGTTGTGTCATTCGTTGCTTGTTGCGTAAATCTATGTTGTTGTTGTTGTTGTTGCTATTATTGTTTGACGTATGTCGTTTGATTTCACGTAAGATTTATCTCGTTGTTTTCTCAAGTTTTGTGGTGTTGATGTTGTTGTTGTTGTTGTTGTTGTTTCCATTGTGGTTTGACGTTGGTCGTTTGGTTTCACGTCAGATTGTAGAGTTGCTGCCCGCGATCGCGGGTTTATGTCTGTGTTCTTGTCTTCGACCAATTTCGTCGGTTCTTCATTTGTTTCTTTGTGTTCACAGTTTGAAGTCAAATCGATTTTCTACGATTCAGCAAATGCTTTCTTTCAACGATGACATTCCAAACAATAAATTTCTTATTGACATTGTGTTATTTTCAAATTTGAAATAAGAAGGCCTGCTTGGGCATTACAGTTCTTTTTCCAGGAAACTTCTGAGAGCTGGACGTCTTGTCGGAGTGAAGGAGACAACCGTGAGACAAGAGAAGAAACCAAAAGAGGAAGCAAGGAAGGACATCTTTACCAGGGATCAGGGAATAGAAAGCCGTTCATTGTATCTGGAATATTAGATACAAGTAAGTTATCTTAATCGATTTAATACCTTCTTGAATATGAATTTCCTTCCAAGATGAGCTGTTTGTACACAGATGTGATCAGCACACCTCGGTCAGCTGAAACAAAATGGCGTCAAATATGACTGTTGGCCCTTCAACCCAAAAATAGTTCAGCATTTATGCAGCCATTTCTGTCCAGGACTGGATTCTGCAAACCAATCATTTTACCTCAAAAACTTTGTTTATCAATCACGCAAGCAAGGAAGAAACTGAGAGAAATAAGAATTGAAAAACAAACAAAATGAATGGATTTTTTTTTTACAGTGAAACATAGGGGGGGGGGGCATTACCATTGTGTATAGCAATTTTACTTGTGGGTTCTTGTGGGTCAGGGTCATTGTGTAGGTTATTGTGGGTCGTTGTGGATCGTTGTGGGTTGTTGCAGGTCGTCGTGGGTCATTCCTTACTTTAGCATGTACAGAGTAGACAACACATTAGATCCGTTCCACTTGAAGAGGAGGCCGCTTACATAGTTAAAATAATTGATGAAGCAGTTAACTGCTTGGCACTCCGTCGGGGGCTTTCATTTGGTTTGTCAGAATTGCAACCAGACATAGATGGGTTGTCTACGCAGTCCTCTGCACCTAAAGGGGATGTTATGAATCAAATAGAAAATGTGGTCGAAAGGAATGATATCCAGCCAGAAGTCCCTGCAAAAGGCTTATATGACAGTGAACTGGTAAGAGCTCTTTCTCGTTCAGGCAGTGAATTGGACGACCTTCGTGCAAAGCTGAAGAATACAAACCTGCATGTACCACTGCCAAAGAACTGGCGATCTTTAACTCCACCAGACAATCGTCCAAAGGACAGAACTTTTGACCTGCAATCTACTCTTTGCGGCTGGTCAAATATTGGCATTGCCGCCTCAACGATGATAACAAAAGTCTTATCAAAGTACAGCAAGTATTGTGTGTGGAAACTACAATCAGTTGCAAAATTGTTGAGCCATTCTAAAAAACAAGACTTTCTTGGCATTGTGCCCCCCTCCCCCCTTTGCAATGTTGAAATCAGTCGGAAAAGTTGTAAATCGTTAGTTGCCAACAGAAAAGTCGCGTTTGTTTCCAATCAACATTGCAACGGGGGGAGGGGGGGCAAAAAACCTTATTTTTTGTCAATGGCTCAACAATTTTGCAACTGATTGTCTGAAAATGGTCAAACATTAAATGCGTGTAATTCACCTGCGCATTTGAATTTTTCAACCAATTTTGGAGATCAACAAGAGTTTGGTTGGATTCACGCATGCATGCTGTTTAGACTCGTTTTCGAGCAGCAATAAAGCATTTGGAGGCTTAACAAAAATGGATGATTTTTCGTAAAATCGACGTGTTTTGTCGTTCATATAAAAAAGGGGCGTGGCACTATCTAATTCACGCAAGAAAGCCAATACTATGGACATATTCTCTGAACACCTTAGGCCAGTGAAAAATGTCCATAAGAGGGCATGTTATGAGGATGCTCTCAAATTAAAACCAATTGTCTCTGAAATTTGACTCCTCTCATTATTATCAGTGCAAAATTCACTACCAGAAATACATACAGTAAATGCTTACATAAAAAAATCATGGCACAAAATGTAGTGAGTGCAACAGAAAACTTTTCCATGACGTTTTTGACTAGAAAAAGTATAAATTTTTTTGTAGATGAGTGTCTGTTGCTCTTTTTTAAGGGAACAGTGAACAAAAGTAAAATGGGGGAAATTTAACAGGAAAAAGCGTTGTACTGAATTGAGACATATGCCGATTTTACAATCTCGCTTGCAAAAATTTTGCAATTCATATTCAAAAAATTAATTGGATTTCCTTTCAACATCTCTTAAACAATTCTTTTGAAATGGTTTTGTTCAAATATAAAGCGCGAGATTTGAAATCTTGAATTAAATTCGTTGACATCACGTTCAAAATGGCAGTACAACGTCTCGTTTATCTCGTCACTTATAGCCAAGCTGACTTGGAAAAGTTTCCTAATCGTGCAGAGTTCGCACAAATAATTGCAAATGGTTTCGAAAGTAAAGGAGTGAGTGTGGATGGGCCCATAGCCTATATTGTTCAGCTAAAAAAACTGTACAGATTTGCCAAATTTCGTGCTTTTATATAACTTTGAACACTTTTTCAAAAATCTGCTGCACTATATATTGTCTATGATAAAGATATATTGCAAAAGGCACCATCCAACTTTTACAACCAAATGTTCCCTGGCTTTATCAAAGTTTGCTTCATGTGATGCATTGAAAGAATTTAAATCCTAGATCACATACGTTGCGCTATTAGAGATCACCGGCCGCGGCCCCCTGGCCTCGGCACTATGGCACTCGGCCCTCACATATATAGGTATTTCTTTGTTTCATAACTGTCTGGCTATTCCCGCATTTAAAATGATCCGAACGGTGCCGTTCAATCAAAAGATCGCAACGTTCGAAGCCTCCAAGAGCTTAAGAAACTCCTTTCAAGCAAAGTGAGAGAACTTCGAGGGGCCGAGCAGCCATCTGAGTCTCGCAAAACAAGTTGAGTATGATTTCCTAAACAAACCACAAATGTACATACGCAACACGCTCCTTCGCATACAATTCATGCGCCTTCGTACTCAATCGAGGGAGTCACATTCCATATGGTTGCATTCTTTGATGCATTATTTACAAATATGTGGACCGCAAACTGTTCAACATTATTCTACACTTTTGACCCTTGGAACGGTCAGCTTTTAGAGTGGGTGACAGGACACCAAAGTGAATAAGCATGACGTAAAGTGTACTTTGAAACCATAATCAAAACGGAATAATACTTATGTAAAAGAGAATTTTGAAGGTTCCTCTTGAAATCGTTTTCACGAACATTCTTTAGATCGGCAGGATCCCCTTGACCTTCAATAAATGTCTTGGACTCAGGCAAGCACAGGTTACGAGAAGCAAGTGAAAAGAGGAATTAACTTCTTTCAACAAAATGGAAAAAGCTACTTCAACAAAGTCTTTGGAGTTTCCTAATTTCTTGCTAATGGTCATCTCGCCATCGGTGCGTTTAGTCTCTTAGAAAGAATTACTTACAAACAATTTACTCTGCGTAATTTCGAAACAGGGGAAAAAAGGGTTTTCAGTGCGACAGTTAGCCAGAACCAACGAATACGAAGGCTCATGAATTGCATGCGAAGGAGCGTGTGGCCTGTGTACATTTGTGGTTTGTTTAGGAAATCATACTCAACTTGTTTTGCGAGACTCAGATGACTGCTCGGCCCCTCGAAAGTTCTCTCACTTTGCTTCAAAGAAGTTTCTTAAGCTCTTGGAGGCTTCGAACATTGCGATCTTTCAATTGAACGGCACCGTTCGGATCATTTTAACTCATTGACCCCGATAAGCGCCATATGGCGCTCCTTCCCTCTTGCCTCGACTCCCTGTAAGCGCCAAGTGGCACTCCCTATCATCAAGCCTCGATTCCCTGTAAGCGCCATATGGCGCAACAAAAGCATGCCGTGTAAATGATGTAATCTTGAGTCATGTGGGTCTCTTTTGTCTTTAAGACAAACATCTTTAGAAAGCCCATGAAAGTAGCTGTGCTGTGATATCAAGATGTCATGGGGTTGCCGTAGTAACTTTTCAAGATAATCCCGTTCAAAACTGTAAACAAAATATTTTCGTAGTTCGTACAACTGCTATGATTTTGGACACGGTTGGCAATGTTTGTGGGTCTTATCGACAATTACTTTGGGGACACATCTCTTGAAGAAGAACAATTTTGGGGATTTATGAATGAGGTGCTTGGGGTTGATTCTAAGTAATATCGATGTGGATGAAGTTTCTAGCGGTGAAGATGGACAGAGTAAGATGCCGAAGACAAGATGAAAGATGGACGCAAACGGAAAGCCGAAGGACATGCTGTTTCTTGTTCGGCCTATTTTTGACATCGTGAAGACTGAAGAGGGCTTGTAGAGAGCCAGCTATGTTTCTTTGGA
The DNA here is from genome assembly GCA_039566865.1 of Aurelia coerulea. Classification (NCBI taxonomy): domain Eukaryota; kingdom Metazoa; phylum Cnidaria; class Scyphozoa; order Semaeostomeae; family Ulmaridae; genus Aurelia; species Aurelia coerulea. The sequence continues at coordinate 10,210,962 of CM076951.1, read as the reverse complement.
TGAAGCCATGATTGCCTTCAGAGGAAGATCAGCATTGGCCATGAACAAATCCAATGAAAAGAAGCTGCAAGAACAGTTTGCAAAAGAGGAGACAAAGTCGTAGTCGCGTGTCAAATGCATATGATGCGGTAATGGCCTAGGCAGACTTCCGTGAACCTTGCGCTGGTTGATTTGAAGAGTTTCACAAGAGAAAAAGACGAATAATAAACTCTAATGCCTCGATTAAACATGTTTATGAAATACTGAACGGTATACGTAACAGAAACTTACCTGTTTTCGCAAGAATTTCGCATTCTAGGGTGTGAAACTTTTTATTTTTGACCTTGCATGACAAACTTTCTCAAACTTTTGAAGTTTTAATCAAATAATCATGATTTGTGTTCATTTGACAAATGTAACGATATTTTTCTCTTGAAATTTAGTCTTTTTTCTACACTTTCTCTCTGATAACTTTTTCAACAGGTTCTACCAATTTTTATTGAAAATTGTTCAAAATTGGTCACTATACACTTCCTCATGTATGCTCTTTTGTGCTCGGGAAACACAGTCGTTATTCAACACAACGGTGTCGGGATAAGAATGCTGCACTGCGATTTGCGCCTTTGGGGTCAATGAGTTAAATGGGGGAACAGCCAGACAGTTATGAAACGAAGAAATACCTATAATTGTGGGGGCCGAGGGCCGAAGGCCATGGTGCCGAGGGCCGGGGCCGGGGGGCCGGGGCCGGTGATTTCGAATAGCCCATACGTTGGCAACATTTTGCAGGCACAATGTTGGAGCAATTTTGTGCTCTCAGGCACAAAAAACTTTTGGTGAGGTCTGTTCCAAGGCATTTGTGATTCCTGATCATTTTGGCAAACGCTTAAATTTTCTGTGACTCACTCAGTGCATATCTTATGATCTTACGTTTTGAGGTCATCGACTCGAACATCGCAACCACACTTCCACATGTTGTCAAATTTTGCCTCCTCCTTCTCAGTGACGCAAAACTTATGAAAATGACAAAAACATTTCATGCAAGTCACGCAAGTTGGAGGATCCACTTCCATCATTACCGTTTCTCCCCAAACGTAGCAGCAGGTTTCATGCGCTGCACATGCCACTACAGTAAAAACCCGCGTATAAGAACCCAGTGGATTAAGAACCTACAGGCTGAAATTTTGCAATTAAACCCCAATTATATAAGGACCCATTAAGCCTGGAATTTGAAATAGGTTCTTGTTTGTAGAGAGCATGGGGTCTTATTCACAACAGAAGTTTGTGGAAGAATAAAAAATGTTTCTATTACCTGATGAGAAGCTTTTGAAAGATTTTATCTGGATTATATAAACATTTCTGATTCTTCCACAAATTTCTGTTGGGGAATATATCTTATAAACTCAACTGATGTGAACTGACAGTAACTAATAGGCCTGAAGTTTGAATCTGAAGAAAAGAAATTCATGAAAGCCATGAATAAAATAAGAACCAATTTAAGAACCTGAACAGCCTCATTTCCCACTAAATACCAAACACATAAGAACCTAGTTAGGCTGATTTGCAAAATTGTAGGTTCTTATACGCAGGTTTTTAATACGCGGGTTTTTACTGTATCTTTGAGTAGTGACATGGCGCCTTGTCAACAATTCATCGCTATGTTCCACCCCTTCATCCTCATTCACCACAACTTCCTCAACTAAATCTATTGGTATTGCTCCAACTTCTTCATTGCTACTATTCATGACTTCCTGCCTTGTTATATCATCCATTAACACATCTTCCCCTATAACCTCTGCATCTCTGTCTTCAACAACTCCTTCGTCTACTGCTACTACTCCAACATCTGCACCCCCACCTTCGACCCCCTCCATTAAACCACCTGCACCTTCACCTTCCTTCTTATCATCATCATTTTCCACGATGGAGTTTATGAACAGAATACATGATTCTAAAATCAAGTCCATTTCATCCCGGCTCATCAAAGGATTCCTTCTGTTAGGACTCCGGTAAGGGACATCTTCTGGCCACCATTCTGGCTCACTAAATGAGGACCATTTTCCCTTTCTTTTCATATCTAAAATAACAATTTTTACTCATTCAGCGGGCATTGCAAAGCAACTGCAATTGCAAATGTTTCGACTACCATCTCATTCTTGTGCTACATCTTGGTCAATAAGTATGAGTAATAAAAATAATTGCTTTTTACTGGGCACTTGGCTTCCTTTGCAGCCCCCTGGTTGTTTGGACCCTCCGCTTCGCATTCATGCACAAATAGGGATGTTACCAACTTATTTGTCAATGTTTATTAAACCCATTATATAAATTGTGTTCTATCATACAGGGCGTCCCAAAAAAAGTGTCTGACTTTTATATTTTAATAAATAGGAAAATATTTTATATATATGTTAACTGTTCTGGTATCATTTGAGAACAGAGACATGTAATTTTCTTTTGAGTCTATTGCAGTTCAAATTTGACAAATACTTAGAAACCAAGGGGTTCTCACAGTTTTGACCAATTTGTGCATGTTTTCTGCACCTTTGCTCTGCTGTTATTTAACTTTACAATGATATTTACTGTTGGAAAATTAAAGTAGCCCTTTTCTTACTGGAAAAGAAGCTTTAAGTTTCATTCTTTGAAGATGAGTGACTCAAATTAGCAGAAATCTAACTGCTACCACTGGTAAGGAGGTATGTTATCCCAGATAGCGCAACGATGCGTTATGTCAAGATTAACATTGAAATGTACAGAGTTGGAGAAACAAAGGTTATTGCCTGGTTTCGAAAGAATTTTTTTTTTCATTCATTCAGCACAATAACTTTTAAGCTATACGGCTACAATATAACATAACATAAAAAGATAAAGAAAAGTAGTAACTAACTTACTACACCTAAATAACAACAACATGAATTATATACATATATGCGTTCTACAGAGACACGGGGATATTTAAATTGTGTAATGTTTTTTCTCAGATATCAGTAATTTGTCCAGTGAATTTGAGGAGATTGTCGATTGTTTCTTGATCCTCACATAAGTACACGAATTGAAGCAAATCATCAGGGGTAAGTTGTTTCGTACTTGGATAACTTTCAAAAATTTGATTCAGAAATGCATCTCTAACAACTGATTAGTGTTCACATTTAAGTAGGAAGTGTTTTCATCTTCAATGAATTCCGAATTCCGTAGTTCCGTGATTCCGGATCCCCAAATTCCGTAGTTCCGGATTCCGTAAATTACACCCGTCGCATACGAGGTAGGAAATTAAAAAGAGAACATCTTATCTATCGGGTGTCCAAAGAAAGTGCGTTCGAAAAATCACCAAAATTTGATTACACAGGCGATCTTCAATATTCTTTTTTTGTCAAGTAGATCAAGGACCAACTTATTTTCCAAGATATAGCTGATCTTGTTATTGGTTTAAAAATTAGCAAATTCAACTCTTTTTAGGGCTACCTGGTTCTGAATCATACTGCAAAAAAGCACTGGCGATTGCCATATCAATATATTTGTGCATGTAAAGCTCCTGGCATGGTCATAAATGACAGAAGGAAATCCGCACTGTCATCAGATAATTCATTGATGATAAAACATCTGAAAATTTTGACTCTTAGGCAAGATTGATTATTTTGCTTAAAAACAATTGCTCAAAATGAGGTTTTTCAATGGGTAATTTTTCGACCTTGCTGTATCAAAAGCAAACATTTTTTTTATCCTGTCAATATCTTTGGGTCTTTGGTAAAACGACTCAAAAAGAAAATTTTATCAAATGTTTAATAATCAATTATTGGTGATTTTTTAGACAGGAGTACTTTTTTGGGACACCCGGTGTATCCTGAAATTCAAACAGAATATTTTGAAATGCTCCTCCGCTAGCTAAAACACATATACTTGTTTAAGTCCCAGTTAGTAAAGTAGCCTTCCGAAACTACACACATCATGTAAACGAAATCTTTTAATCAATTTTAAATGCTAACAAACTCGATGAAATTTTTGTGCTAAAACAGTCACAAGAAAGTTTAAGTGTCTTTTTTGTCAAAGTCCAACTTGTGTCCACTGTGTAGAACGGGCTTGTTCTCCCAAAATTCAAGCTGGTTGATGCTTTCCTCGGAGGCCATAAGTGGCAATGTTTCCGACTGCGGATGCCAAACAGGCAGCTCTAGTGGTTCTTGCCATGGATAACTGGCGTCCAAATCAACGCCCTGGAAGGCGGCATTTACCTCTTTGCTGTCCTTTTCGTCTCCTTTTTTGATGGTATTTTCGTTTTTTTCTTCTTCTTTGCCGGTCGAGGATCGCTATTCATTGCTTTCATTGCAATCTCTTCTGGTGACTTCTCGCTCATTCCAGAGCTGGTGAATGTGGTGGTAGACGCTGACAGCAATGATACCAATGATGCACGCTCAGCTGAAATGAGAGACGAAGTAACTGACATAAGCGTACGAGCAAGGGGGCTGGAGTGCAATGATAAAGGGGAAATGTACACAAATCTGCCTGGTACCAGGTAACTGGGAAGCAGTGTCTACAATCGGAAAAGCACATAAACTATGAATCAAATAAGACCATATAAACAAGCGAAAGATCGCCAGTAAATCAATTTCTGCATCATTAGGCAGGACTGATTGGATGAAACAAATGGCTTTGGAATCTTTCTTCAAAGCAGCACAGCAACTGCCTTTTTCAGAAAATCCACAAATCGCTCGCACAAAATCATGAAATGCTGAAATGCGAACACCTAAAACTAATTAAATTGAAAGTAACAAATCCAAGACGTTGAGGTTATGCTACTTGCAAAAATGAATAACTTTCCAAATTTTTACGTGCAAATCGAACATAATGCACACAAGTCTTTGACTCGGTAATAAAAGCAGAATGTTACCTTCCCACCCTGAAGAAAATTCATCATCTGCATCATAACTCATCGAATAATTATTGTCATTGCCAATAGAACTGACACTCCAAGTATCACCCTCAAGAGTAGCATAGTCGCATTTTTCATGTGGAAACGACATCTTCTCAGCATGGAGGTTGCAGTAGAATGTTTTATGTTTGTTCTGTCTGCAGTTGATATTGCCCGTTTCAAAAGCAAATTATGGGAGACTTGATTGAATCAAGGAATTCTTTCTTTAGCTTGGAGACAAACATTCATCCTGCCCTTTTCTACTAAGTGGGCAAGGCTGCAAGAGGCTCAACAGTACCCTATTAATTGCAATGAGTAATTTGCTTAAATAGTACATATGTGATCTGCCCAATCATGATTTTAACTCTCACCAAAAAATGCCCAAAGTTCGAGAAAGAATATATTATTTGTTTGGGTTGATGCGTTGTACCCTATCCTAAATATAACTGAGTACCCCCCTCCTGGGAGAATATCATGTTGAAATATCATGATGTGGCCCCGAAAACTTAGATAAACCAGGTTACCAAAGAATTCCGCACATATTTCTTCGTTCCTACTGTTGGTGCCCTCTCCTCGCATCTACTGTTCGGACACCCCTATTCGACTGCAGGCTGGATCCACCCCTCTGAGCGGAAAAGAGCTTCATTTTTCTATCGATTGTTTCAAGAAACATCTTACGAGAAACGATAGGCTCAATTTGCCAAATCTCAAGAAGCTACGTTGTTGTTGTTGTAGATCTATTTTTATTTGATTTAACGTGGATTTAACACTATAGCTAACAATATATACACATATAATATTTTTATTATTATTTTTATTCGATTTAACGTGGAATTAACACTGTAGCTAACAATATATACACATATAAAATACATACATATATACAGAGTTAACTATGAACTAGTTAACTATGAAAGAACTAAGACTAGCAGTAACAGGTCAGTCAGAAATTTGTATCCACCTTCTAACAAATTGAAGAAGAAAACTATATAACACAGAGTGTTCTGTATAAAAGGTGGATTTAACTGTTTCAAATATTTTGAATATCTCAATGCAAAGGATTCTTCGACGAGCAATAATAAGCATCGTGCATTTATCTGACTTCAAGAGCAACTCGTTGTACGAACTGTTATGATCATTATAGAGAAATCTTAAAGCACGTTCTTGTAACTGTTCAATTTTCTGTAATGATCTCAAAGATGAAAAATACCATACCAAGGGACAGTAATTGAAATTAGAATATACAAAGCTCTGAACACAGGGGCGGCGCTGGGGGGTAATCAAGGTAATCGCCGATTACCTATTTTTTTTCAAGGGTTGTGGACCTTTTTCATTTCACAAAACTAATAAAAAACAGGACGTTTTCAAATCTTTGAACTTTTTTGTATTGCGTCATATTCGTGAGGCAGAGCTTTCTACCGGTCCTCTGTGAAGTATATTGATTGCCGTTTTGCTTTCTTTGCTTATGGTTTGACAGACAGTTGATAATTAGTTGTTAATCTTTCTGCGTACATTATCTTTGTTGAATTTGATAGATATTGAATTCGAGGCTTAGGATGGCCACGTACACCCTTGGGTGAGGCCGTGAAGTAATCGTGGCCCTTCCTGATTACCTCACATTTGTTTTCGTGGGTGTCGTGACGTAATTCTCTATTGAGCAGATCGTATTAAAACAGACAGCGCCTCGCAGCAACTTAGTCATTCCGCAACCTGATTACCTTAGCACAGTTGCCCTTGAGAAATCTGTTCAAGTCTTCTGTCATGGATTGAGTTTTGGGAAACGAGTATAGATGGGGTGTTTCTAAGATTTTTTCACTACGTGCAGCACAGAATAACAATTTAAATCACGAGCAACGATGACCAGAGTCAGTTTTCTATCAGATTTGCATATAGAGTTTACTAAGTAAACTGAAATATATCAAATAGAACTGCATGTACAGCATTAATTAGGCTGGAGTCGCATAAACATTTGTGGGATAGTTTAGAAATAATATTATACCAAAAATTGCGATCCATGGTCACTGGACATTCCACATGACAAAATCTCTTCGGCCAAGGTAGTCAAGTCTGCCAGCGATTACCTTGCCCTTTTGGAGGCTAGGAGTATGGAGGCCGTGGAGGGCAGACATGAAGTTGTTTTAATCCCATTTGAAAAATAGCCGCGATCATGAGGTCGTGCCTACGGCCTACAACCGCTGCATGAACCATAACTCGAAAACTGCTTGTAAGAAACTGAAGTCTGATATCGCCAAAAATGTTAAGAAATACCAATACTGCGAAAATAGACAATTTATTTTAGTAAAGAAAAACCTTAGCATATTCTTACTTTACTTTCATTTGTTTGCTGTATCATATTTGTTGGGGAGACGAGTCGGTTTGACCATTGTTCAGAACAAAGAGTAGGTTGCTTTCTCCGAACCAATAAGCTTCGGTGGGTTAAAGATCATGCGCAGTAAGGTTGCTCTTGTGTACTTATCACAAACGACTTTTGCCTCCTCCCCCAAACTGATTTGTCGATACATCAATAGAAATGAGGCTAACAATACCAACCTAACCCTAGGGATATATGTAATGAAACTATAAAACTCGTGGAACTTCGCAGCGACGGGATCATTGGTGTTTGTTTATAAAGTACATTTATTCTTGCACACAGCCGTGCTGTAGAAAGCTTGTGAGACAATTTCAGTTCAAATTCTTGGTTTATGGATAACAAACAAATACACGTAAAAAGTCATTCAATTGGAGATCATCCAACCGTTTTTCTTTTGAATACCAAGCAAGAGTCTTTATGAACACTGACTTCCTATCAAATAATGCTAATTGTTAGATAAAGATTACCATATGAATGGAATGATACGATAGGAAGGTCACGGCTTTTCACCCCAACACAAAACAAAAGCAGTTTAGGTTCGTGAAACTTTAGGCCTAACTTCTAGGCCTATAATCTAGTAGGCCCTACAGCAGGTACAACTATGCCATAGAAGCAGTCTTCCTTACATACTCGCTCATTTACTCGTAAATGTAAAAATAAAACAACTTGTTTATCTTATCATTCCCAATATCTCCAGTGATAAAATCTTTTGCTTCATTTCTGAGTTCGACTCCAAATTGCTAATACGCATGCGCTTTAACCTACTGCACGTGACTTCATGGATCGTTGCTCGGACTTACCCTACCTCGTCTCCCCAACAAATATCATTCACTTGAGTCTTGAGTAATGTCTAAACAGCGGAAAGTCCTAAAAAGTTTTGTTTTGAAATGTTCACGAGGGACAGGGAGTAAATACACTATGACGACTGTTATGGAACCTGAAAGTTGCAAAAATGATACAAATATTTTGAAGAAACTGCATATAAGAAACTCAACTCTCAGATCGCCAAAAAATTTAGAAACTCCAGTACTGGGAAAATATCGCGGAAGATTATCTGGTTCGAAAATGTTTCTTTATTTTGCTTATTTTCGGGAGGTTCTCTGGCTGTGTGAGTTTTTTCTTCTTTGATCTTGAAGTTGTGTATATTTGTTGTATGTACATCTAATCTTGAATTTTATCTAATTTAACAGATGAAAGGGTCATTCGTGCAAGTGAACGGTTTCAAATCGACAGGGAGGAACCTTACAAATATTGCTGGTAGCCATCAAGCATCAAAAAAGCATATGATGAACCACACATCATACAAACTGCTTGGCAACATAGATGTCGCATGTGCTATAGACGAGGCCAGGCAAAGAGAAGTGACAAGACACAACCACAATGCATCACGATACACAAAGATGCTACACCACCACATTGATGCTGCTGTGTTCTTGTCTGCCCAAGGGCTGGCATTTCGAGGGCACGATGAGTCCAAATTGTCATCGAACCGGGGCAATTTTCTGGAGCTTATGGACCTTGTCGCATGTTACAGCCATGAATTGCGCTCCTTTTTGGACAAGGAACATGTCACTTACACATCTCATGATCCACAAAATGATCTCATTGATTGCATCACTGAAGAAGTGCGCAGTGAGATCCAAAGTCGAATCAACAATTCCCATTATATTGCAATCATGATGGATGACACGAGCGATGTTAGTAATTTCGAGCAGTCTGCAATTTCTGTCCGGCTCATTCACAGTGGAGAAGTGGAGGAGCATTTGTTGGGACTGATCAACGTGAGTGACGACCAATCCGCGGATGGTCTCACGAACACCCTTCTAAATACCCTTGCAAAATATAAAGTCGTTCCAGATGCTAGCGGTGAGAAGGTTATCGGCCAATCTTACGATGGAGCTGCGACGATGAGTGGTGAGCTAAATGGTGTTCAGGCGCAGATGCAAAGAACATTTCCTGTTGCCTACTACAATCACTGTGTTGCTCACAGGATGTCGTTGAGTGCTTCTCAGTCAGCAACAAAAATTCCAAAAGTAGCCAAATTTTTTGCAACGGCTGACACACTTATTAATTTCTTTCGCAGCAGTCCGAAACGCACTAGGCATCTTGGGCACAACCTACCAAAGCCTGGCGACACTCGCTGGCTATCACGTGACACAGCGATCGGCGTCATAGATTCGTGCTATGAGGAAATTGGAGCTGCATTATACGAGTATGCCAATAATTCGAACGAGAAGGCAGAGACACAGAGCAAAGCGCGTGGAATAGGCACACAGATGCAGCAAGTTGAGTTTGTATTTTTACTGAAGACGTACCGGAAGATATTTGAGCACTGTACTCCCATAATGGTCACAATGCAGAAAACAACACTGGATGCCATACAGCTTACCTCCATGATCAACGATTTCAAAGGAGTCTTGGCGAATTTTGATTTCGGTGGAATTTGGGAGGATACGCTACTTGCAGATCCTGAGTTTCCAACCGTTCGCAATAGAGGAGGATGGAGGACAATGGAACAGGGGAATGATGAATCGCAGGAGAGCTGGAAGGAATCACTGATTAAACTCGGTGACGAAATAGTGGCAAAGTTTACGGAGCAACTCAATTTGCGCTTTGCAAACCTCTCGAAATTCCAGTGGATGAATTTGGTACATCCAACCAAGTTTGATGAGAGAAAAGCAGCCACTGCGCGGGAGCAAAGAGTGCTGATTGAGGAGCTTCGAAAGCTTTATCCATTTGCCGTGGATGATACTACAGCTACGGAATACAACCTGAACGTGTTGTACAACAACAACGAAATTTCGCTTTTGCTGAAAAAGAAAGTTCGTGAGCGCGATGCATTGGCAGCAAAGAAGAAAGCCCGGCAACGAAACCGTGCACAAAAAGAGGTTGAAGGCGGTGCTGAGGTTGATGAAGGACGTGGTGCTGCCGGTGATACAGTTAATGTGGAGGAGCAAGATCAGTTTGAGGTTGAAGAAGGCGGCAACCTCGAGGTTGAAATGGTAAAGGAAGGCATGCCAACCATTCAAGATCTTCTTTTCGTGATCAAGAGTGCGGACCTTTCTGATGCTCTTCCACAAGTGATGAAGTTGTTGGAGCTTGCCGTAACAACACCACTTATGAGTGTTCATTGTGAACGAGTCTTCAGCCGAATGAAGCGCATGGTTTCCGCTGCCAGATCGATAATGCTCCAAACAAGAAAGGAAAATCTCGTTTTTCTTCAAGTGGAACATCGATTGTTGAGGTTGCTTGCGGATAAACCTTCTTTTAAAGACAACGTTGTCCGTCGTTTTAAGTCAGTTAACCGACGTCGCTTTGAAAGATTTTCAAGGAAATAAGATTTGCTGTTTGAAATTATGTTGTAAATGTCTAATTCCTTCTGAACATTTCAGAGTGATGACCGCGTGTTTAGTTGGAAATATTATGAAACGCCCGTACAGAAATCAGCCTGTATTACAGATCAGAGCCTTAATATTTTCATATCTATGTCGTTTCAAAATCAAGGTATTATTCGTCATGGAGAGTGTGCGTACTTAAATCTTGAAAAAATAGTGTCAAATTCAATAGGCTATGCTAAATTTGAACACCATTAGTGTCAAATTCAACCAGAAATTAATGCAATCGTGACCATGAGCTTCGTCACAAATGTTTTCTTTCTTTCTTTCTTTCTGTGCGCACAAGATTGTTAATAAGAACTTCGAACAATATCAGTGTGAAAATCTGAAAAATGTTCTTGTATTTCGAGTTAGAAATCCTAACTTTCAGGCTGTCGGCTCTTAATAGATAAAGGTTTTTATTTTCTGCACAGTGAAACCCATGATGGACTTTTAACCTGATTGTGAATACATATTTTTATTAGGTCTCTTATTCTCGGTTTGCAATTATTTCTGTTAGGGAATTTGTTGTATTATGTTTAGATTAGATGCGATAATTACTTTGAGATTGTTGTCTTTTGTATCATAATACCGATTGCTCAAAGACTTGCATGATATGTTGTTGATTTTTAAGAAATAGACTTCAGAGGATCGGGTGCAAAGGGCAATGGGTGTGGTCTTATCATAAGCGAAATATGGGCGTTTCCCAACATAAAAAAGGGTGTGGCCCAAAAAATTTTCCGGGGGCTACGCCCCCGGACCCCCTTCACCACGGCAATCAAATTGGCTTCGCCAATTTGATTACCTACTTTTTTTCCCTAAGAGCCGCCCACGGCAAGAAATACACAAATTTCATCGTGTTTTTTAAGATGTAATCTGCTGTTAAAGGTCCAGTTTCCTGTAGTTTTTCTAAATCACACGAACAGGAAACATGAGGTTTACGCATTAGTTTTCAACTTGAGAAATTATGGTTAAAGGAACGTTTCCATTTCCAATGTTTTATCAAGTTGCAAACTCGGCGTTTCCAATGAAGGAAACCCGTGATAAATTGCAAGTTTCAACGTGAAACTGTTGTGAGATCTTTAATGTTTTCACTGTACACCGCACGTGTAAAGAGGACATTTTTAGGAGATTAAGCGTTTCTCAAGGTTAAATGCATAATTTTTCTTGCAATTTCACAGTAGTTTCCATTGTACGTGTTCATTGCGTAGCAGAAGGCCGGTATTCTATGACGTATTTTTCTCTGCGCAATATATCTATTTTAGAGTTCTAGAAAAGGAAAATTATCTTCTCTTTCGTTTCGCTCAATTTAACTACAATTGTTGACCATTTGAGATGGCCCTCCATTTTCACGAGCGCTTTCTCCTATGAAGGAAAATAGAATACTTGAAACGGCAGTAACGATGCACCAACCAAGAAACCTATCATTCCCATGATGTCATCCTAATTTGTTTTTGCAAACATGCATGTAGCAGAGACGAATTGAAAAGCAATGTCAGGGCATGATGATATATAAATATACGCATGAATCATAAGATAGCGGACGATATCTAAATTAATATGACAGAGATTACAATACACAGGGTGCACCATAAAATAAACTTAGAAAACTGCAATGCAAAATTGAGTACTAGGATCAAAGGACAATGATATAAACGCTGTTTTGTAGCTAAACAGCAAGCCTGCATCATCACTATTTTGCTATTTTCATCGAAATGAAAAGTTAGTAATAATAATGATTTTGCCAATTTTTGATTTCTATAAAGATCACATAAAAAGGATGGCAATGTTGGTAAGTTATTTAGCTACAAAGACATTTTAAGTAACTTCTTTCTTGCCTTTCACTATATTTTCTCCCACAACTTTTCTATGTCGCACAGATAAATTTTATCAAAACAGAGCCAGCGAATTTAGCATAAAGCTTTACAAATATTGCAAAGTAAAAGTATGAATTACACAAAAAGGCCTATATTACTACAATCAGTGGTTGCAGGGTTCGTTTTGCGTAAGAGAAGCCACAAATATTGCAGGAGTTTCAATGCCTATTAGACCTTGAAACATTGTCTGAAGGATGGATTATCTTTGCCATTAAATCTTTCGTTACATTATTTACGTGATTGCGATGTATGTTAAGACAAAATTTTTGATTAAATTTCTTCTACTGGGCCAGTGGAGAAGCTGATCTGTGAAACTCCATGCTTTGATGTTGTCTTTTAATTCATTTTCAACTGTGATAAAGCTACATTCTAACCAAAGTAATACCCAGCCAGTTAGCAGGACGCAACGTCACAATAACATTAAAGACACGATTATCTCTCAGAGACATTTTGTACGTACTGTAGCCGTTGAGTTACCGGGTGTTCCAAAAAAGTGCTCCCCTTTGAAAAATCACCAAAATTTGATTTCACAGCCGATCTGCAATTTTCTTTTTTTTTTTCACATCGAACAAGGACCAAATTATTTTCTAAAATATAGCCTACCTTGTAATTCACTTAAAAATTAGCAAATCTAGTCCTTTTTAGGGCTACCTGGTTTTGAGTCATACTGCAGAAAACCACTGATGATTGCCAGGTCAATTTCTTTGTTGCATGTAAAACTTCATAATTTGGTCATAAATGACAACAAGAATGTGCCTTATCATTGGAGACTAAACTGATGAGAAAAAATCTGAAGATTTTGACTCTTAGGCAAGCTGAGTGCTTCGCTTGAAAGCCATTGCTCAAAATGAGGTTTTTAACGTGAAATTGCTGTAACAAAAGTAAACATTTGATCATCTACGAATATTTTTGAATCTATGAAAAAAACAACTCAAAAAAGATTTCATCAAAGGTTTGATAATCAATTTTTGATGATTTTTCAAACCAGTGTACTTTTTTATGGGACACCCAGTAGAAAACGAACGGCCTTTGAAAGGATAATGACCCCTGAATACAACAGCAATAGTATTTGTTATTATCTTGTTGAAAGCCAACATGCTAAGTCAGCAGGAATACTGCTGCCTAAGATAAACTACTTTTTTCCAAAAAGGGGAGGGATTCTCCGAGAAGGCCCCTTTAAAATGATTTCGATAGTGGTCCAAAATCGCGACCGAATTCCCCCTCGATTTCTGCCCCACTAAAATGACTTGCGTACCTTAGCACGTGTTTTCCTCTTTGGACGACAAACAGTTCTTGCCCAGTAGTATAAGAAACTTACCTTGCGTTCCTTTGGCAATCAAAAAAATCAAGATTTGTTTCAAATTCATTCAAATTCAGATGAAACAATGATAAAATCTTAAACAATACAATCAGGATTGTTTTGATTGCCAAAGTAACGCATTGTTAGTTATGGAGATTTTATTCTCCCAGGAGGACAACATATGCTGACACCTGTAAAATGTTATTTTTGTTAGGAAGGAGAACGGAAGACATTTTGTAGTTTTTTTTCATTCTTTTGCCGGTTCTGAAGCGGCTTTTCTGTAGAAAATCTCCCATAGAAGTGGAAAAAAATAGTTGATCAAGGCTGTGTCGATTTTCCAAATCGAATTGAATATGTCGGCTAAAGACATTTTTAAATTGTATTGCTTTGATATTCAGGGAGCAGTATCTATTCCAACGCCTTCCATGTTTGTTTTTCTCACCCAGTATAATATCACTTCTACAAGTTAGCTACTAATATGTTTAACTAAGTATATTTGCCATATTTCACGTGTTTCATGGATGATGAAAACCCAATGCTGTTATCACAAAATGGTTTCTTATCATGGTTACATTTTTGTATCAAAATAGGTGAATACACGACGTCTTCCCGCACTCGCAAGTTTTTGAAATTCAGTCGGAAATGTATCTAGTTGCTTGGAAATAGCTACCCTGTTCTGATGTAAACTATGCTCTTTGTATCCAGCTTGAAATAAATTCTTCATTATTCTTATAATCATTATTTCCATTATTACCATATTGTGGCTATTATAGGAGACCTTGCTGCTCGCATGTGAAATATGGTAAATAAAAATCACAGTCCTCTCTTACTGCCCATCATCATTATCATCATCATCATCATTATCATCATCATAACGAATAAGGTCTTGTTCCCGGGGGGGGGTACTTAGTATATTTGTCCGACGGGGATCTGCCGTTTTTAAGGGTATCGTTTTCACCAATTTTTTCTAGCACAGGGTATCAAAATGAGGCAATTTTTCTAGAGCAGGTTGTCAAAACAAGTCAGAGGGGAATATTCTGCTAGATTGGGTCAAATTTCGGTCAAATTTCATTTTTTTGAGTATACTTTTCATCAATTATTTCTAGAACAGGTTATCATTTTGAGCGAAAAATTCTGGAGCAGGGTAAAAAAAAATTTTTTCGTGGGCACACCCCCGTACAAATTTAAGTCAAGTACCCCCCCCCCCCCCGGGGTCTTGTTTTATTTTTTTCGAAGGAAGCCTCTTCATTGGAGATTCAGCCACCATTCTTCCTTTCTTCAATACTTGTCTTTCTAAAGCTTGCATCTTAGACTTACTTCTCTCTTCGAGGCTCTTGATCAGCTGGCTTAGTTCTGTGCAGTTCTTCGTCTGACATGACATTACACATCAGTTCCTGTGTCATATCGCTCCAAAAGGACATTTCTTCAGGAAGCACGTGTTTACTCCTTGCTTCAAAGAGCTGAAGGTGAAAATTAAGGGAGATTAACGCTTGGAATACTTTTCAGAGTACAATGAATCCAAAGTATTAACTGAAAATAATAGGGCAAATGCCAATAGATTCATCCTCACTTACTGATGGAGAGCACTGATAATTTGTCAGTCCTAATTTTATCCGTTTGATGACTTGACTAAGTTAGCCCTATCCAGACTAGGCTTTTTGAAAATTTGGCATTTGGGGAGAATATTTGTAACAGAGCATATTTGATCAACTGGCTTACTGTTTGCTGACTGACAGCTAGAACTTACAAAAAAATATGAGAGAATATGGGCTCCAGCAAAATTTTGATTGGCTTGCAATAAGACACACCAATAGGAAGTGTTTAAACCACAGTGCTTTAGAAACCATGGCAATCGTAAATTTTTTGGCCCTTTATACCCCATTTACCATCCTTCATTATAGCATTTCTCATGGTTGAGAAAGTCAGATTTCTTAACTTTTTGAGGATCAAACACAATTGATATTGTACTGAGTACAGTCACATTTTATGGAGGCATTTTATCTGAATAGCTGGAATAATACCCTGGGTTCTAGAGCCTTCTTTTTTAATACTGTTATTTTTGTTCGAATACCCGGGGTACTCGAAAAACTGCATATCAACAGACAACAGTGAACAAAATTTTGCAATGAATTCTCTCCTCGAATCTAGATTAGGCCATAGTACATGCCAGGGGCGGTCAAGCAATGTAGATATTTTGACCCCTCTTTGTCCTTGGAGTACCCTGAGTACCAGATTCTCTAACATGTTAGAGAGTCTGGTACCCAGGGTATCCTTGGAGCAGAAATAAACCAAACCAGTTTTTTCGAGGTCAATGGGAAATGTATAACTCCTGGGTTAAAACCATTTTTTGAAGGATAGAAAAAGAAAAAATGGGCCTAAATTTGCATTAATCGAAGGTTTTAAATAGTAGACTTAGTTTCTCTAGCCCAATGCATGGAAGCGTGTCTTACTTACCAGATATTCAAAGTATGGTGCCGATATATAAATATCTATGAAAGCAAAGCTTTTCTGAAAATTTTAATGGATATAGTAGTAGTGAAGGATGCGCCTAAGATGTACCCAAGATGCAGTGTTGTACGTTCTAGTCAAAACAGTAGTTTTCTAGAATTACCAGTGAATAATCGTAAAATAGGCGACTTGCTTGTTCAGGCTTTTTTGTTGCCCTAGGGGTGCACTAATTTTAACTATCCTAGTACTGTGCCTGAGAACCCCGTTACATACAGTTTTATCTTTAGCAAGTATAGAAAATCCAAATAATATCTAAACAATGTCTAAACAATTCTTGATCAGACACACAGTTTTTTATGTCTGACACTAAAATGGCAAAAATTCTAAGAAACTTTAGTATATTATTAGCCAAGTATTCACATGGCATGCACGCACCTTCGCATTCCGGAAAAGAAAGATTTGGTTTCAGAAAGAAAGATATTGTATTTTTGAAGAAGAATTTTGGCTTCTAGAACAATTATTTTGGTTTCTTAAAAAATAAGTTTGGTTTCTAAAAGAAAAATTTGATTTTGAAAAGAAAGATTTGCCTTTGAAGAGAAAGATTTGATTTTGAAAAGAAAGATTTGATTTTGAAAAGAAAGATTTGATTTTGAAAAGAAAAGAGTGGTTTTGAAAAGAAATGTTTGGCTTTGAAAAGAAAGTTTTGGTTGTGAAAAGAAAGATTCGGTTTTGAAAAAGAAAGATTTGGTTTTGAAAAAGAAAGATTTGGTTTGACTTGTTGGCCACCTAGATACCAGCCATGACTGCATAGGGGGGAAAGAACCGAAATTTTCTGACTATAAAACTATCAACAACAACAGTAACAACAACAGTTGTAGAAACATGAGTGAACTCATTCCTCAGTAACTAGAATTTAGCCATATTTTGCAATCTAAACTTGCAATCCACACAATTAGTAACCATTTATCAAAATATGCCATAAATTCAATGATTCCTGTTAGAATTTATCTTTAAACGGTCATGAATTCATGCTTTTTTGAA
This sequence comes from Aurelia coerulea, assembly GCA_039566865.1. Lineage (NCBI taxonomy): Eukaryota > Metazoa > Cnidaria > Scyphozoa > Semaeostomeae > Ulmaridae > Aurelia > Aurelia coerulea. The sequence goes on along the minus strand of CM076951.1, from coordinate 10,193,675 downwards.
TCATTTCTCTTAAAAATCTTCTAAAGATAGAAATTTAACACACAAAAATCTCACAAGAGAGCAAAATGTATCCTCCCCCCCCCCCCCAACTGGCTCCGGCCCTGAATATAGTAGAAGAATTTGATCTAGTACCCAGGCCCTTTATATATAGATAATGGGTTTATCTACATCAGAAATGCGTGAATCAAGATACTAAAATAAAATGGACTGACTCTTTTATGTACTCTGTAATGTACTTGATCACAGTTGTGACCGTTAATACTTTTCAATGTTATAAGAAAGGCAAAAAGGCAGGAGTGAAAACAACAAGAAATAGGCAGAAGTTTTTAGGTCAAATATTGCTCCTCCTTGATGGTCTCTGTGATTAAAGATTGCAGAAAGGATAGTTGATAAAGGAAAGAATAGATTATGGCATCAAATAAAAATCATGAATTTCTTACCTGTTTTCCTTTCTCTTGAATCTTGGCTTTTCTTGAGCTTAGACAAGAAGGAGAGGGAATGCTAAGATTTCAAGTTGTAAAAAGGTATCATTCTTTGATAAAGACATGGGAGACATATGTTATTGTAGATATAAGAATTCCTAATATCAGACTAGTTTCTCCGTCCTCTTGTGCGGTTACTTGCATTTTCACGCAGAACGACATCACATACCTTAAAGGTATGCAGGACTGGAGCCTATTTCTTCAGTTCTTATGACGAATATTTCTCTTGGGTGACCGAGATGTTGTTGGCTTGCTGATACAAGTGGAAAGACTGACTTTTGGCGCCCAATTGAATACTCGTGACATCATCCATTCAGTTCGAAATTCGTATTTGCCAAATGGATAAAAAGGCCAACACGTTTTCCTGAGGCATGTGCATAAAGCTTTTGATCTTTATGTCACCCTTCCATCATGCTTAATTAAAGCCGCGGATTAATGCCGCAAAATTTACCACGACGCATTCAAGGTCAGCTTTTCTATTGCCTTTAGGAAAAAGTTTATTATGCCTGGTCAATTCTAATAATGAATCTATTATCCGAATGCATTTCGTTTTCAATTTGACCATTTCGAAATTGATGATGAGAAAAGCGATTGTAGTTTCTCGAGCAATTGGGAACCAGCCTTTGGAGAACTCTCCTTAGTAACTTAAAAATTTGACTTGGTTACAAGAGCAGGATGACCTGATTGAAGTTCAAAAGTTCATATTTCTTTTTTGTACAAAACTTGATTAGCTAAAAATAGCTAAACCATTTGCTAAGTACTTTCGTCCCCAGCTGACCACAGATGAAGGAAAAGATCCGAGAGAAAATGCTTGTTTTCGTTCTCCCTTTTTTCGACCTTAGCTGACGAATTATTGTGACCAATTTTAGAGGCAAATATGTAACAAATGTCTCTGTTACTTCACGGCTATATCTGAGGTAACAGCCAGCACAGCCATTTTAATAGATATGTTACATCATAGTAAATCCAATATAGAAACAATTTCTTCATTGATTGTATGCCGTTCATACTAAAATTTTACATAAAAATATCGGCTTAAATGTAGTTAGATTTTGTGGGGATGGGTAGTTTGGAAATTAAATGGAAATGGGAAATCTTCATAGAAGGAGACTATGCGTGTTGATTTATGCACGGTAGACGCTTAGCAGATTAAGAGTGTAAATCCCCAAGATAGGAAACTGTTGTGAAATTAGTGAAATAAAATTTCCACTTTGGAAACTAAAGGAGATTTCAACATGTCACATAGTAGAAATTATGTTGAAATTATCCTTTTTCTTGCCGTGGCCCCTGTCTGAACAAGAATCTTTTTCTCTTTAAAGCCGATAAAAGTCTTTAATCTTTCAAGAACATTCAATTGTGTGGCAGCTTTTGCAGGGGCGGGCAAGGACTGTAAAATATTTGACCCCGTGTTTGTCCAGAGGAATTGGAAAAAATAACTGGTGCTTTTATCAAATAGTACGACTTTCGTGTCCAAAACAACCAGTTTTTGGGACAATGGTGAAATTTGAATATCATTCTTCCTATTCAATCAGTTTGTCACAAAAATCAAGTTACCCAACCTCCTATCTAATCAAAATCCTGAAGTTTACATGTAAGCTGGTTCTGCCATTGTCTGCCAAATTTATGCACAAAAGACTAGTATCTCAAATTTTTCACATAAGAGGTTCTACCTTTGTCTGCCAAATTTACGGAAAAAAAGACCAGAAATTACAATTTTCTACTAAAGCGGCTCTACCTTTGTCCGGCAACCAGTTTTGGGACAGTTGTACTTTCATATCTATAATTACTACTGGCTTTAGAAAACAGTAGTAGGTCGAAACTACCGGTTTTGGGAACAAACATCGTCAGTGATACATAATGTTAAAATTGTCCTTCAAATTGAAGAAAAATAACAGCAGAGACTTACCATCAAAACGACCAGTTTTTGGGACAAAGGTGGTGCAAAATTTTTTCATGAACTACCGGTTTTTTGGACAAAGGTAAGACCACCCTTCCCATTGTGACATGCCCGCCCTTGCTTTGCTGGAGCTACTTTAATGAAGGTAAGTGAAGCCAGGTGAAGCTAAGAAGCATTTGTAATAGGAACTTACGATTTTTTTGACATTGAGCAGTAACAGTAACTGTTTTCACGTTGTTGTTTTGAAATCTATAAACTAAATTAACTCCACCCTTTTCCAGCATTAAAATATCAGTAAGTTAATCACGGGGGGGGGGGGGCGTAGGGTATCAATTTCGTAAAAATTGGTCCAAAGAATGGTCACAATTATCTAGCCAAGGGTACCATTTTCGTAAAAATTCCCCCCCCCCCCCCCCCAGTGAAGTCAATCGAAAATCTTGGTAGCATGAGTGTGCTAAACTTTAAGAGACTTCCTTACCAGCCCCGAACCTTAGTTTTTTATAAAAAGTTAATGTATATCTCATTCCATTCTATGCACTTTAAGTGTTCTATCACACAAGGACGTTCCTTACCTCAACTCCGAGCTTGAAGTAATTTTGGCATCTTTAAGGAATTTCGGTAACTTTTGCAACATTATGTTCGAGAGTCTGGTACCCAACTTTTCCTTATTATATCAATATTACAAAAAATTCAATTATATTTTGTTTATTCTCTGCTAGAAAGAATCCTTTTTCTGATCAGGCTAGGATTCAATGCCTTTATTTATGAAAAACTAGTCTTTGAAAATAATGATTTATGACTATGATCAGCATCGTCAGGATGATGATGACAATGATGATGATGATGATTATGATTATGATGATGATTATAATGATGATGATGATGATGCTATAATGATGCTATGATGATGATGATGATGTTGCTGATAATAATGATGATTATTATTTGTCAATTAATGTTGTTCTTGCTGTTGTTTTTATTGTTGTTGTTGTTATTGCTTGCTATTGTTCCTTCTGAAATACTGAAGATGTGTTACACGGTTCCAACAGTATTAGCGGTGAAAGGCTCAAACTTACAGGAAACTGCAGTTGCGTCATAAGAGAAATTGTTGAAACAATATACCAAGGCATTTCTTTAACCCTATAGTGGTTGGGCTATCTGACACGTCCTATTTTGGGGGGGGGGGGGTTAAAAAGCCACCCCCCTACCTAACTCTTGACTGGAAATAGATAGAGCAACCAGATTTGGTGTACTAATAGCCCCAGGCATGTACTTTATGAAAATATAAAGATTAACGTAAATTAGCCGTCATTATTGCTTGCGTCAGCATTTTTCTTTGGGTGGTCAAGAAAAGTGGCAAAATTGGTCAAAATCAGGAAAAATGCGATAAAATTTAATTTGGAGCACAATTTCCATCCAAACGTGAAAATTTTGCAAAATACTGCAATTTTGCTATTTCTTGCGTGAAAATTAAAATTCGAGAATTGGCGAGTTTGACAGAGTCAGTTCCAGAACATTGTCACCCTCCCCCTTATTTGTCAAAATATTCTCATAAGAACTCTTGAGTCGTTGCACAATAAGTAGCAGGAAAAAGTCAGAAAGTTTCTGGTCCACAATTGTTCTCCTGGCAGAATATAACAAAACTTCTAAATAAGTACTAGGGGTGTAACCAAAATAGGGTAACAGAGTGATGAGACTTTTACTTTTTGGTCACGAGGCTGCGAAATATGAGAACATTGTTCGAAATACATTTGATCATATGTCGGCGCACTGAATTCGCGTTTTACCTTCAAATCCTTTTTGGCAACCATATTTTTTTCACACGGCATCTAGATGCCGCTTTCCTAGCTCTAATTTGCATTTGTTTGCAAGCCAAAATATTTTAATCTATTTTCGTGATGTGTTTCCTAACCAATAACCACTCCAATCCCTATTGAGAACGGATTTCGTGTTTTGCACATTGCTGTCTATAAACCTCGAGGCTCCATTAGCCATAGTAAAGTAACTCTTTTCAACTAGATGTTTGACCTGATCAGCGAGGGGCTTGGTTACGAGTTTCAGGCGCTACATAAGTCATTAACTGTATTTGACAACTTTGCTCGTGAAAACTATTACGGGAACACCAAATAGGTTTGCCTGGAAATTAAACCCACCACCCTCATTTGCAACAGGTATTTCCATTTTGAAATTTCTTGCTGAATTCGAAAGTGCAAATCTGAATATCTAAATCGACTTGTCTACTCTGAACTGTATAAACTAAAATATAAACGAAGCTTCAAATTGAATTCCGAGGTCACACTTAACCCTATCTCACCTGGGGGGGGATTCGGCCCCCCCCCCTAGTACATTATTGTTTACACCGTTTTCCACACATGCAGCAGGCCTCTGATACTTCGTAAGTTTAACATTGTACCATAGAGCAATAAAATGGGAACAATTTGGACATTCTATTTTTAGCCTTGTTTCCATGGTTACCAATTTTTCATACTGCACTCTGTGAAAAACATACTTTGTATCTCACTTAATTATGTTTAATTGGTCCAATTAAGTCTAAATTAAGAATTTACATATATTTTGATCTATATCTTTCATTTCTTTATGAAAAATAAAGTTTCATGACCTTTTATCAACCTTTCATTTATTTGACGTCATATGCCATCATAATGATCATCATGCTCTAGCAACAACAACAACATCGCTAATTGGATTATGATTTCAAATTTTCATTGTTTATATAATGAACTACCTTTGTGCCAAGTTTGGCTGCAATATCTCTTATGACAACAGAGATAAACAGGGGGGGGGGGCGGAAGTGTTTCAAAACACCCAGGTCAGATAGGGTTAAGATGTATGAAAATCATGCCATGCGAGGGGCATTTCACTCCAAAAATATCTCGTACACCTTAGGCAAAAATCCTTTTGTTTTCAAGAAAAATCCGTACGCTTGACGTATCCACTGTAAAAACAAAAACCAATGATCCATTGCATTCAATATGTAAGATAAACCAAAAACTGACTACGACAGTCTCAACCATGGCGTCCTTCAGTGAAATGCTTCAAAAGCAGGAACGAAAACGAAAGTTAAATCAAGAAATGACAAATGCATTCAGCACTATTAAAGGATGCAGTTTTTCTTCCTTCAGTGTAATGACATCTTTGCTACAGCCAAATGACATCGAATGTTTTTTAATGATGAAGATGACGCGAAGTGGATTAGATACTTGGATCGATTTTGTATCCAATATACCACAGACAGCGCTGCAACTTATGCTGCCAGTGCTTTGTGAGATACTTTCTCGTCTATGGGAAACAGATGTATCAAAAGATGATGCTGCACATTGCTATGCCCTGACTAAAAGATTGGCAAAGCCATCGAACGATAACGCAAAACGAAAAATACTCTCTGCTGGGATGGTGGTCGATCATCCTGCAGTCACAGTAATATCACCACCAATCGAATCTTGCCTTGTTTGTTTAAAAAAATTAAACGTTCACAACAAGCCTTCTCATGTGACGATATTTGATGTTGACGGTCCAGTTCCTGCCATGAAAGTCACCCTAAAATGCAATCACTGCACTCCAAATGTCATGTATGGATATAAATATGGGAACAAAATCACTGGCTACAAATATTTCAAAAATGAGAGAGAGTTTGTAGAAGCATCAAATGAGACATGCTTTTCCCGAAAATTATGCAGCTTTCAAGTCAACTTGGCGTATGTAATACAATTTATTAATTTATTAAACCATCTACAGTAATAAAGCTAAATCTATAATAAGAAGACACTGAGCGCGCCAGAGAGGCACCAGGGGCGGATCCAGCGGAAATTTTGACCGTCTTACGAGCGAAATTTACGAAATTTTTCGGGCCACGCCCTTCAGATTCGCGGAAAACGCCCTGTTTTCCAACGAGATCTCTAAATCATCTATAATTTCCTTGGCGGTAAAAGATACTTAAGAGGTATCAAATGAAATGAAATCAGGATAAAAAAGTCCCCGTACTCATTTCATCCTCGGTGGTATATATTACAGTAATACCCTTATAACAATAATACAAGTGCCCAACACGACAGCTTCATAAATTCACTGTCTCCAACTGCCTCCTGTTAAGATTTAAGGAAAACTCACGTCTTTACAAGCAACTTCCTTTGTATCATTGACATTAATTATGAACGGTGGCCAGAGACATCTTTTGCTATCAAATCGCTTGAAGGACGCATTGCATTTGCATAAGAGGGATCTGTTGAGTCGGAACAACAGAAACTGAATAAAAAGAAGATGTAGTAAAGACTGAGCAAAATGATTTGCACCAAATTTACTTCAAGATGACTTCCCTTTCCAGAACGTTCTGTATTAGCAACGAATATGTCCACTAATAAAATGATTAACACTATGAATCACTATAAAATTGTGTGATGGCATAAATAAAGAAGGTGCATAGTTAACACTTACCACAACTGGAGTACAGTAGTATGAACCAATATGATAACCAGTTTGTTAAGGTTTGTTGTCAAATTCATTCTTGTGATTGTGTCTGACCAAGTATATATCATGATGGTTTCGCCTTTCAAAGCAATCTTTAATTTTTGCAACGCAAGGACAATTTGTTTCTGATGCATTTGAAGATGATCTTTCAATACACTCTATTCATAATGATGTCAGTTCTTTTGAAATGCCTCATTCACCTCGATATGATTTGGTGCTAAACCTGGGATTTGCATCATTCCCCTCAAAATTGAAGGTGAAGGTGAAGTTGCGGTTTTTAGCGCAAAGCGCTGGGATCACAGAAGTAGCTAAGCTTTAATCGAGTCCACGACCTCTTGTCATGATGCTCAAGTAATGAGGCTGTATCGGGTATTGAACCCTGTTCACCAAACTGTACCGGATTCAAAGTCAGAGGATTACACCACTGTGCCACAGCACCTTCAAGTTGATATTGATTGCAAATAAGGTAAGAGTTAAAATTATTCAGATAGCATAAGCCCCGAGAAACAAATTTTGTCCAGAAAAGAACTTGAAAAATGTCACGTGATGACTTCCATGTAACTTTAGATACTGCCACTTTGGTTAAATTGAAGAGAGGACATGCCAAGGAGATTGATGCTTTGCCATGTAAGAGAGAACAACAGGATACTGTCACTTTGGTTAAACTGAAGGGAGGATATGCCAGGGAGATTGATGCTTTGCCATGTAAGAGAGAACAACAGGATACTGTCACTTTGGTTAAATTGAAGAGAGGACATGCCAGAGAGATTGATGCTTTGCCATGTAAGAGAGAACAACAGGATACTGTCACTTTGGTTAAACTGAAGAGAGGACATGCCAAGGAGATTAATGCTTTGCCATGTAAGAGAGAACAACAGGATACTGTCACGTTGGTTAAACTGAAGAGAGGATATGCCAGGGAGATTGATGCTTTGCCATGTAAGAGAGAACAACAGACAGAATACTGTCACTTCGGTTAAACTGAAGAGAGGATATGCCAGAGAGATTGATGCTTTGCCATGTAAGAGAGAACAACAGGATACTGTCACTTTGGTTAAACTGAAGAGAGGATATGCCAGGGAGATTGATGCTTTGCCATGTAAGAGAGAACAACAGGATACTGTCACTTTGGTTAAATTGAAGAGAGGACATGCCAGAGAGATTGATGCTTTGCCATGTAAGAGAGAACAACAGGATACTGTCACTTTGGTTAAACTGAAGAGAGGATATGCCAAGGAGATTGTTGCTTTGCCATGTAAGAGAGAACAACAGGATACTGTCACTTTGGTTAAATTGAAGAGAGGACATGCCAAGGAGATTGTTGCTTTGCCATGTAAGAGAGAACAACAGGATACTGTCACTTTGTTTAAACTGAAGAGAGGACATGCCAAGGAGATTGTTGCTTTGCCATGTAAGAGAGAACAACAGGATACTGTCACTTTGGTTAAATTGAAGAGAGGACATGCCAGAGAGATTGATGCTTTGCCATGTAAGAGAGAACAACAGGATACTGTCACTTTGGTTAAATTGAAGAGAGGACATGCCAAGGAGATTGATGCTTTGCCATGTAAGAGAGAACAACAGGATACTGTCACTTTGGTTAAATTGAAGAGAGGACATGCCAAGGAGATTAATGCTTTGCCATGTAATAGAGAACAACAGGATACTGTCACTTTGGTTAAATTGAAGAGAGGACATGCCAAGGAGATTGATGCTTTGCCATGTAAGAGAGAACAACAGGATACTGTCACTTTGGTTAAATTGAAGAGAGGATATGCCAGAGAGATTGATGCTTTGCCATGTAAGAGAGAACAACAGGATACTGTCACTTTGGTTAAACTGAAGAGAGGACATGCCAAGGAGATTGATGCTTTGCCATGTAAGAGAGAACAACAGGATACTGTCACTTTGGTTAAACTGAAGAGAGGATATGCCAGGGAGATTGATGCTTTGCCATGTAAGAGAGAACAACAGACAGAATACTGTCACTTTGGTTAAACTGAAGAGAGGATATGCCAGGGAGATTGATGCTTTGCCATGTAATAGAGAACAACAGACAGAATACTGTCACTTTGGTTAAACTGAAGAGAGGACATGCCAAGGAGATTAATGCTTTGCCATGTAGTAGAGAACAACAGGATACTGTCACTTTGGTTAAATTGAAGAGAGGACATGCCAAGGAGATTGATGCTTTGCCATGTAAGAGAGAACAACAGGATACTGTCACTTTGGTTAAATTGAGGAGAGGATATGCCAGAGAGATTGATGCTTTGCCATGTAAGAGAGAACAACAGGATACTGTCACTTTGGTTAAACTGAAGAGAGGATATGCCAGGGAGATTGATGCTTTGCCATGTAAGAGAGAACAACAGGATACTTCCCACATGCGTGATGGCAAATAAATGTCTGTACAGGATATATCTTCACCAGTAGTTAGTAAATTTCTGACAGCACTGACTCGTCGGCAGTACTTGGCTGGTCGGATGTTAAGATATTTGATAGAGCCATTTTCGGTGTATGTTTTCTTGCATATCGATTGATCACCGTTTCGATGTTGACTTTGATATCCTTTTGTGTATACATAGTGGCAAGACCGTTGAGTCTTTCTTGTGACATGGTACTTCGAAGATAAGTTTTTAGGAGACGGATTGACGACGCAGATCTTTCACAAGTGCAACTTGTAACTGGAAGAACAGCCAAGATCTTTAACGCTGTGGAGATGTTTGGAAATGCAATCGGATTGACTTTCTTTAGGGTGTCAGAAACGTTTATAGGCAGTTCCTTGTCTGGTTGGTCACGCCACATTGATTCCCAGTTATCAACTTCGTGTGATATTTCTGCAATGGTAGGTAGATCATTGGCATACATTTTACAAAATTCTCGGAAATTTCTCTTCCATGGCTTGTCAACTCGTTGAATTTGCACCCTTGATCCTGTCTCATCAATGCGTTGGAATGAAGGCTCTGCGACGTTATTTTGAAGGTCTTGTGTAATTTCTTGGTCTTGATCTTCTGTTAAAGGCTTTTCGAAGGCTTCCTGGTGGTCTCGCTTATCGCCAACATTAACTGTGGTCTTGTACTCCTCCATCATTACTGCTGGGATTATTGACAAGCCTTTGAATGCCACACAGTTCTTGTCCGTGAACCTAGAAGAAATCTCTTGAAGAAAATGGTCCAAGAACGGTATGGACACATTCAACTTATAATAAGAAGAGACATCTTCAGCAGGAACGTTTCCCCTGTGCCTTTGCCTTCCACAGATTCGAGGAGACTTGACAGCAGCATCTACCTTGTCTGCAACGCGAAGAGCATCATCGAACCAAACATCATGGTAGCCATCAATGAGATCCCTGGCAGTCTTCAAAGATTTGACCATGACGCTAACTTGCTTCAAACCTTCTATGATGTCCAGCTTCTCAACCTGTAACTGAACAGTGGCAGTTTTGGTGTACCCAAGGACATTTCTCACGATCACCAATGTCATGATGAAATCAAAATTGGTTACAACAGAGGCCAAAGCATAAGCATCAGCAGCAGCAGTATCCCATTTTTTGTCAGCATTATCGCGAATCGTGAAAAGAGTTTCTGCAATGGCAACATACATTTCTAAAAATCTTGTCAAGCCATCTATGCGAAGGACCCATCTCGTGCGACAAACATCTATAAGCTTTGTATGCTTGTAATTAGGAAGAAACTTCTTTACCATTTCATGTAACAGCAACTGACGCTTTGGGGAGTTACTGAAGAATTTGGAAATTACTTGAATGTTATCCATCATGTTGCGAACATTCTGATTTTTGCAAGAGGCTGCAACGCAGAGATTGAGTTTATGAGAGGCACAATGTGTGTACAGGGCCATGTCATTGATTTGTTGGATGCGAGCAGCCAGCCCTTTGTTTTTCCCAGCCATATTTCCTGCACCATCGTAACATTGCCCCCGACAATCTTGTATGTCCAAGTTCAGCTCATTTGTTATGCAGTTGACAATCTTATCCTTTAGGGCTTCTCCTGTAATTCCAGTGTTGCAATGTATGAATTTAATAAATCTTTCGTGGATATTTCCCTCTTTATCGACATAACGTAACACCAATGGCATTTGCTCCTTGTTTGAACAATCTGTTACTTCATCGGCTAGAATTGAATAAAAACCACATTCCTTTATTTCTTCTATGATTTTGCCATTGATCACTTCAGCGCAGCAGGAAATTAGCTCATTTTGCGTGGTTTTAGATCTGTAAGTGGCATTGCGAGAGGCATTTTGAAAGTGCTCTTGAAGGATGGTATCACCACTTTCTACTCGAAAATTTAAAAGTGCTTGAAAATTACCACAGTCCTCTGAAGAATAATATTTTGAATCATCTCTGTGACCACGTAGGGGAATATTTTGCCTGCCACAGAGCAGAACTGTCTTGGTGATAGAGGCCAGCTTCTTCCTGTTCTTGGAGATGGTGTCATCGAGAATCTTATTCTGGATTTGATTTATCGGTCGAATTTCATTCTTCTTTACAGCAACAAATTTCTGCATTGTTAACAAGGCGGTTTTGTGGATCTCAGATTTTGAATGCTCCTTCAGTTTTGTGCTTGCACAAGACCAGTCAGTGAGGGGGCTCTTCATTAACTTGTCCAATTTTGATGCATTTGGTCCAATCCTTCTTCCAAACAAAACACATGGAAGGCAAAATGCTCCATCCAAAAGTTTGGAATATGACAGCCAGGTATGCTTTTCAAACCAAGAATGGTTGAATTTACGCTGTTTACCGTAGATCGGGCGTGAGGGGAAGATAAAGTTTTTTTCTGGTCTTAAGTCATTCTGCAAAATGGTAAATTTCTGATCATAAGAGAGAGAATCTCCCTTGTCAAAGAATGTCCCAACATCATCAAGGTTGACAGGTGGAATTTCAAGGCAATCAGATGTTCCAGGAAGATTAGAAGCAGGGCTGTCATCCGGGATTATGGGTAATGGTGCAGTTTCCTTGCGTTTGGTTGGTTGCTCAGATTCTTTTCTTGTCAGTTGATCATTTGTTGCTGGCTTTCTTAGGAAGGACAAAATGCTTTGTTGCGTTGCTTTTGGAGGATTAATAGCATTAACAGAGCTACCCTTATGTGGCATAACAAACAATGGGACGAAGTGGTTGGATTTGTAGGAAGAGCTAAGGTCAGTATGTAAACATCCCTCACGAGAAAACATCAAATTGATTGGAGCATGTGTGGCATTGCGCTTTTCCCTTGGTTCAAGCAAAGCATTTTTGAAAATTGTAGGATTTTCTGGAGTCTTTTTTCTGCCAAACTCTGGGAAAAAAGAGTTAACCTGCAGACCTAATACACTTGACAGTGCCATGATACAAATAAATGGGCTCTGTCTCCTGTCTTGACAATTTTTCAGGGCCTCAATCTTAATGCTATCTGAATAATTTTCACTCATGTTGGACAATTTATCCACATCATGAGAGACAGAACCACTGAACATGGTCTTAAGGATGCAAGAGGTTTCTTCACTTGCCAAAAGATTGAGGAAATGGGGATGGGATGCATAAAAATCAGAGTGAAGATATAACTCTGCTGATGTAAGTGCTCTCAACAGATGACACATTTCTTCTTCACCAGTAATTGCTAGGGAACAGGCATTGTACAAGCTGTTTCCATTGGATGCAACCCTGTATAAATGTGAAATTAAAATCTGTTTCAAATAATGTAGATATTTCGTGGAACTTTTGGATGGACAGTTAACAATCAATTACAGAAATTAAAGGAACCAAGTAAAAGTAATCAGGCTACTAAAAACTGAGCAAACATGCATTCATTCATGCCCTCGTTGCTGTGCAAGTACCATGATTAACTAAAATAAAAACTAAACTAAATAGAAAACTAAAATAGAAACTAAAATTTTAAATTCTTGTGATCCAACATTGATTTATAAATCAAAGAAATCTTAACAGAAGACCTAAAAAGAGTTTTAGCATCCTCCTAAAGTTTTTCAGCCAGCAATATGGAAAATTACTGCTTAAATCAGATTATCAAAATAATGATACCAAGTTGATGAACATTTTCGAATATTCTATGAATAATTTTGCTATTCAATGCAGCACATTAAAAATCAGTCATAACTGACAAATACTAAAGAAATGCTATTATTTGTACACTACCCTGCCCCTGCCCCCAGATTAACTTCTTGCACACATCCATCAAGAATCACCTTTTTTGGTTTTATAGAATATTGATAATGGATGAAATGGATGGTAAAGGAGCATTATCCATCCATAGAGGAACGTGGGTTAGTTTTGAAATAGATTTTGGCCAAAATATTCTGGCAAGGGGTCTATTTTTACTGTGAATTTCTGGGGTTAGGGTGTAGTTTGAACAAGAATTTCTAGTAATGTTATGTTTTTGTTTAATGTTAGGTAGCAAAGGAAATTCTGGTAATGTTCTGTTAGTAGGATAAGCAATAATTGTCCAGTCTGTTGTCTTGTAGTAAACAAAGCACATACGCATCACATACGCATCATCTTGTACTGAATTCCCCCCCCCCCTAGGGTCCCTTACCCATACAAATATTTTTTCATAATCATCTAAAAGAAAACTCAAACTACACATCTGCTGGTACTTCCCATAAATGTATATTGTAACTATAGCTTTTCAAAAAGGTTTTAAATCCCAGCCTGACACATATGACACCTAACCTACTCCTATGGCTACCTAACCTTGCAATCCTGATCCCAAATAATTCTGAATACTAACCCTTCAAACTAATCCCCTAACCGTAAGTGAACCCTAACCCTTAAACCAAGTACCCTAAAAATCTGCCTTGCACATATACAGTACCCCCCCCTTACCATAATTGTCATATCTCTCAGGTTGCTGTTAAAGGGATAAGAGAACAGTACAGTACCACTGATTGAACTGAGAGTTGCAATATTCTGCCTTCCTACCCCCAGCCCGACTCAATGAAGGTCATTCAAAATGATCAAGATTATTCAAATGAATAAATACCTTGCTGGGAAAATGCTTGAGCCTGGTTGAAGGTGGAATCGATGATGTTGAATATGTGGTAATAGTGACACAGCAGCTTCGTCTTTGGCTAGGCCCTCCACAACAGCACGGCTGATAGGAGCATTTCTCCCTAACTTGATAAGCTGCTCAGTTGAAAATCTTTCAATGGCAAGATCATCACCAGATAGTAGTAAATTTTCAATTTCTCCAAGTAAATCCACCTCTACATCGTCAAATAAACTGTTTTCCATCTTGGCGCGAAATGTTTCGATCAGTCAGTGAAAGGCCAGGAGTGAAAGGTGAAAGGCCAGAAGTGAAAGGTGAAAGGCATGAAAGGGACTCGCAGAGGTGCACCAAGAAAGCATATGGCGAGGCGCAACCAAAAGCTCGTAAGACGGTGTTAAAGAGCCTACCATCGCCTCGACCATCTTCCAAATATTTTCCCATACGTTTTCACTGTAATTTTGCCAAGCTACCTAACATACATCTTATCTACCGTCTTACGAGAACAATACCATCACGTGACGGTTTCAATTTTGATTGTTTCAGAGTGTCCGCGCAGGTTTTAATTTATTACTACCGTCTTACCAATCATCTTTGGCCTTTTCGTCTTGCGTTTTTGTTCACTAATTTATGCAGTGTGCTTGCAAAAGAATAGGCGGATGTTGGCATGGCATAGCGTTGATCTGCATAGCAACGATTGAAGGAAAGCGAGGCTGTTTCAAAATGGGGAATTAGTTGACAAAAATTTAGCGAAATGTTCATTCCCTGTCTCGAGTATGACAGTTTGGGGGGGGGCAAGGGGAAAATTCATGTATTTATCTCATTTGGTTTACTGTGCGATAGCTGCTCGTACAAATAAAACAAATTATGAATCAGCAATATAAATCATTATTTCTATGGAAAGTTCGGTTTCGGAATTTGACCGTCTTCCGTAAGTACCGTAAGACGGTCTGGATCCGCCCCTGGGCACTTCAATTACAGCAATTCTAAATTCACAAGCATTCATCCCGGGGGATGGAGGGGGGGGGTGCTTCACATATTCAGGGCCGTAGGAAGCACCTTATTCTTAAAACAATAGAGAACAATACATCTGGTTAATGCTTGTGATGAAGCACCATTGTTTTTTAAAAATTATTGGCCTTCCTACGGGCCTGCACACATTAAAGTGCCCTCCCTCCGTAACTTCCCCAATATTGCAGATATGAGGATGAAACTTAGTACCATGGTGTATAGGAACAAAATCTACACAATCGGCTACTTTGTTAATCCTTCATTACATCCATGACGTCACTATGACGTCATAATTGAGGAAAATTGCACTTTTTGCTTACTATTAGCAATATTGGCAATATTTAAGTTCTCAGTTGATAATTTCTTTCATACTGCTACTAGAATGTATCCCAACGCATCACTGAATAACAATTGGCAATGAAATGTCAATTTAACCTCATTGTTTATATCATATATTCATCATTTATTTGCATCAGTTTGTCATTGTTTCATTTAAACCCCTAATTACCGATGAAAATACTCTAAAATGCCTTAAAATTGTTCATAACAATCAATAGATTCAATTTTGACCATTTAAGGTTATCTAATACATTTGTTATTATTTACATGACGTCATAAACTTTGATGATGTCATGAACGATAAATTTGCTGACGTCATCAAAAATGGATAAAACTATATATCATCTGAAAGCTCTCATTGAGAGCTATCGAATGGCGGTGTTCTCGTTGTTCTACGACCATCCGTGTTAAAACTGGACTCGCTTCTTTAATTGTCTGGCTGACCACGTGTTGAAGAGGTTGGTCACGTGATCAGTATCTACCATTTTGAAAAAAAATTACAAATTTTAATTAGTTCATGAAATTTGAGGAAAAGTCGCAAAGTTTCAGCTCTTTATCTTTCGAACTGATGACACTACATCAAATAAGCTTTGCCGCAGGCACTTTGTGCCCCCCCCCCCCCGGTAGTAATAGGGTTAAGCCATCCATTGTGATAACGATTTCTGTATCTTTACAGAAAATATTGCCAATGACAGGAGATGGCCCTGAAGGTTCCTGAAAAGGAGAATATGTATTAATGGGGATTTATGGCCAAAATAATATAAATTGCACATATTGTTATTCATTTGATCGTAGGTTATCAAGAGTGAAGAAATTCTGAGGAAACTCTATGAATCGGAGCGATGTGATGTGATGTGAAGTGAAGCTGGGTGATGCGACATGTAGTCTCACTGGTTATCTGATCCTTTCTTGAACTTCACGATAAAGCTGTAATTTTGCAGTCGTAGTTGCCATCTCTCGATGCGAGCGGGTGGTTTGGCAACTGGATTGTTGAAGATTGTTTCAAGTGCTTTGTTATCTGTAAATATATCGAAGTTTCCTGCTCCATATAGGAATAGATGAAGACGTTCAATTCCCCATACTAGTCCTAATGATTCTCATTCCGTCTGAGAATACCGCTCTTCAACAGGTGTCAAAGATCTTGATACATATGCTAAAATCTTATGATCCGTTGCTTCTGATGTTGATGTTTGGGACAGTATAGCGCTAATTCCGTATGGACTGGCATCTGTAGTGACTGATGTGTGCTTAGCAATATCAAAGTAGGCCATCACTGGATCCGATAAGAGAGTTTTCTTTAGTTTCTCAAATGCTTCTTGTTGGCTTTTCCCCATTGAAATTGAGCATGTTTCTGTGTCTGCCTTCGCAGGGGCTCTGTGAGTGATGCATAGTCTTGAATGAATTTTGCGCAGTATTGAGACATTCCTAGTAGACTTCTGATTTCACTAACGTTCTTTGGTTGCTGCATGTTGGCAAAATCGTGTATGAGGCTTGGATCAGGGCTAACTCCTTCTTTGCTGAAGACTAGGCTGTAGAATTGAAGATGTGTTTTGTTGAAACGCATTTCCCTTCATTGAGAGTGATTCCCTTCTCCTCAAAGCGTTGCAATAATTTGGCTAATGCAATATTGTGCTCCTCCGGGGTCTTTCCCCAGATTATGACATCATCAGACATGTTTTTGGCATTGCTAATGTCTTGGATTGTCTGAGAAATAGTGTTCTGAAAAATTTCTGCTGCAGAGTTTACTCCAAAACAAAGTCGTTTGTATCTCCTGAGTCCCTTGTGCGTTGTGAATGTTGTCAAATTTCACGATTCTTCTGCCAGTGTCAGCTGATGGTATCCCTGTTTTAAATCAAGTTTAGAGAAATGACACGCACAGTTTAGATCAGATATCAGTTCATTCGTTGTGGGCATATGGTGTCTTGTGCGTAAAATTGATGTGGTAGGCAGACGCATGTCCACGCAAATTCTGATTTCTTCACTGTTCTTCTTTGGGGTTATTACTAAAGGGCTTACCCGTTGTGTAGCTCCTACTTTCTCGATTACGTCATCTTCCTCGAGTCGGTCTATTTCTGTCTCGACTTTCTTTCGAATGTGAAAAGGTATACGACGTTGTGCTTGGATGACTGGTTTTACTTCAGGATTTGTATGTAATCTGACTTCAAAGTCTTTCAAATTTCCAATGCCTTTGAAAACTTTCCTGTGTTGTTCCAACAAGTGGTTGACGTAAGCTGGTGAATGAATCGTAGGCTTGGCTGAATTTATTTGTTTGGCTGTTGTTGTTTCTGTTTGCATGTTGTTTATGTTGATTTTGATAAGGTGCAATTCTTGAGTTGTTTGAGAACTGAGCAGGTTTCCTTCAACATTATTTGCAACGTGAAATCGTGTAATATAAATCTTTTTATTTGTTTCAACAGTTTCTTCAAAAGTTCATAGCAACTGGAGCCCTGCTTTGGATCCGTAGGCAAAGATTTTTGTGGTTGACTTCTTCATTGCGACTGGTTTCTCTGTGGTATTGATTTTGTCGAAAGATTTTTCATCCAGAATGTTGACACTTGCTCCTGTGTCGATGAGAAATAAAACTTCCTGTCCATTGATTGTAAGCTTAGTCTCCAATTTCTTGGTGTGCGCGTTGGTTTTATCCATGCAGTAAACATATTCCTCTGAGCTGTCATCTGAGCTAGTATTATCCTGTACTTTGTTTACTTTCTCGCGGTTTTGTTGGCTTTTCTGACGTTGTTTGCAGCAGCGAGTGAAATGATTTTGTCTCTTGCAGTAACTGCACGTTTTCCCTTGGGCGGGGCAGGGTTTATCACGATGAGGGAAGTCAAATCCACAGTTGAAACAAGTAGCTGGCTTACTTGCGGGTGTATTTGCAGAATTTCGTTGTTGATTAGGTATTCCTGTGACTCGCTCTGTGCTCTTTGTGCTTGATTTTCATAGCTTGCAATTTTTCCGTTGGCTCTGTGGTTAATTTTTCTATTTCTTTAGCCTGTTCTTTACTGATTTCATCTGTTTTGCCTTTTACCAAAATATCTTGTAATTTGACCTCCTTTGTTTTCAGGGCGTACTTCCGCAAAGAAGAACTTGAACAGCCTTGGATGATTTGCTGTTTTATTTCGTTATCAACAGAATCTGTGGGAAATAAGCATGTTTGAGCCAGTTTCCTCAAACGAGTGTGAAAAGTCTCCAAAGGTTCTTGGGCATGTTGCTTTGCTTGACGAAAACGAAATATCTCGAAATATGTGTTTTGTGCTGGGGTGAAGTAATCGGTGAGACTTTTGATTGCTGTATCAAAATCTTCATCTCTTCCCGTATCAGGAAGTGTTCCGAATATGTCCTGGACTTCAGGGCCTGCTTGGTAGATTAACAAAGCTCTCTGCTGGGTTTTGTTCAAGATATTTGCTGCTTTGATGAATGTTTGAAATCGTTTAATCCAGGTTTTCCATCGTGCGGCAAGGTTACTTTGATCGCTGTGTGGATCGAAACTCAGTAATAGTGCCAGGTCAAGTTTTGCAGCCATATTCTTTGCAAGTCTTCGTTATTCGCTTTTTCTCGTCTCCATTCTATTATATCTTGTACATATTGGTAGAGTAAGTATGTGTAAACATCAGGAATAAGGCTGGTTCAACCGAACAGAACATGCATAACTATCAACTGCCTCATGGCACGGATTACATAAGAATACTAGAATAATAGTGTCCATAGGGAGTCCATAACAGTCATAATATTGGAATGAATGACAGAAACCAAGGACTTTTCCTGGCAGGTCGACTCATATTGATTTGTTTGAATGAAAATAAGGTAATGTTACTAGAATGCATTAAGTAGTATCTTCACAAAAGTGGCATGATCTCATAAGACGTTGTTGTGCAATATTTAAAAGGGCAACATCGTAAACAATGCAAATTTCGGAAACTCCTTGGAACTTGTTCCGAAGCTTAAGCATTAAAATAGCAACAATTTAAATGCAAGACCCGATATAAATGATGAGACCTATTAGATGTATAAATAGCCTACTGTGTTGTCTTATGTTATATTGTATTTCACAATCTAGACCCAAGCAGTAACAAGTAAGGCCAAAGGGGCCAGTGCCGTTTGTCAGTTTCTTTTTCCTGTTCATAGACCTCAAGATTTTCATCAGATCATTTGTATTTAAAAACTTCAGAACTGAATCAAACTGAATTATGCTTGCCTGATGCGGAAAATGGAATGAATAAAAATGGGCGTGCTTTGTTAGTCCAATCAATGACCAAGAAAATAATTCATTGGCAACACTATAATCACAAATATTGGTTACTTCCTCCATTTCTGTCAAATACCGATAGATCATTGATCTGTTTCATTCTTGTCCAAGTCTCCTTCTTTCTGATGTTTGCCTTTAAGTAAGAAACCCAGCTATAGGCTTTTGTAGCACTACTGTTAGTTTTGTCCCCACTTCTTATACCGGGTGACCCAGAAAAAAGTGACCCAACGCAATCTGTTGTAGAAAAAACAGTAAGTAGCAGAATGAAATATTTTAAACGTTGTTCTGTTGCTAAAAGACCAGTCTACATTACGATTATTTCTCGCAATTTTTTTGGGCTCGGGAAAGTTCTCGAATTACGGATTTTGAGGAAAAGGGCAGGCTTGAAATTCTCAAAGAGTCGTCAAAAACAGGGGATCGATTTGAAGCCATTTCAGATCTTCAAAACAACGAGGAGCGTGCTTCATTCTGCCTGAGAATATTTTCAACAAGTACCTAGGGACTATAAACTTGCTCTGAAGACTTCCGACTGGGTTACCTATTCCCAGATTGAAATGAAACACGCTCCTCGTTGTTTTGAAGATGTGAAATGGCTGTAAATCGATCCCCTGTTTTTGACGACATTTTGAGGATTTCAGGCATGCCCTTTTCCTCGAAATCCTTAATTTTGGAAATTTACCGTGCCGAAAAAAATTGCGAAAAATACTCATATCATAGGCTGGCCTTTTAGCGACAGAAAAACGTTTGGAGCATTTCAATCGGCCACTTACTTAATTTTCTGTAACAGATTGAGTTGGGTCACTTTTTTCTGGGTCACCCGGTATTATAATTTTCTTGTTAAGCATGATTGTTTTTCAGTTAAAATAATCTACAGCACCCTATTTATTGCAGAGGGCATCTGGATGGGTTCAGTATCGTCTGTTGTTCTAGAAAACCCAATTAAATGATTGATCACCAATAGCAGGCCCCTTGCCTCTAGCCACAGCCCTTTGGCCCTAAACCTGCGTTTTACCAACCTGCAAACCTGCCTTTTACACTTGCCGCATGATGCTGTTAATTCAATGAAAGTGTATGGAGAGAATATCACCATGACAAAAAGTCGCAGACACAATGAAAGCTCAGGATCAGTCAATCACATGAAAAGAAAAATTGACAAAAGTAAAGATGACCAAGATCCAAAATTATCATAAAAGATGATTCATCTGCTGTTGACTTGCTGCAGAAGAGAATCTGCATATGTCATCAATGGACAAAACTCAAAAACACACCCACTGTCCTGATAGAGCATCGCCATGGTGTAATTGGCAAAGGGCTTTGGCAATATCTGAGACACCTGGGTCACACAAGGAACATGAAACGCTACCTCCAGAAGTAGGGCAGAAACAATTTGGGTAACATCATTATCTTTTCTGAAAGATACTTACTTTCATGTTATTTGATCTCTTTGTAGGCCAAAGTTTGGATTTTACGTTTTGGTAAGCTCCATTGTACCATTCTTGCTAAGTGTAAACAGTTGTATCCAACAACTGGGTTCTCTATAAACTGAAGTGCAAGATAAAGGCAATTTTTTGCTCTTGAGTAAGCTTTGAATTGATTGGTTGATTTCATTCGATTTTCTTGGTGCTGAATAACGCAACTTCACCTTCACCGTCTGTTATGAGTGGATTATAAAAATTATTTAATTTCATAACAGCAACGGAATTTTCTCAGGGTGTGCAAGTGTCACGCCAGAAGTGTCCACACACATGCCCCACACTTGAATAAGAACATAAAGTAAATGTGTTGATCTACAGAAGCTAGTTTAATAGCACATACAGTGTAACCTGCCATGCATAGTGTTTGTTCCGCTTGCTCAGAAACACTGCAGACATAATTAAGGAGTGTCCTTGCCAATGAAAGAGGATCAAATCAAATGAAAGCAAAACACAAATGGATTGGTCAACATATTTTTTGCAAATAGGATACAGAAGGCGGTTTGCAGTGCCCAGCACAATCAAAACGCTTATAGGCCTTTATCTGTAGCATCAAAAGGTTCTTAAAGACGGAGTTACTTACAAACAATTTACTCTGCGTAATTTCGAAACAGGGGAAAGAGGGGTTTTAAAGGGCGACAGTTAGCCAGAATGAATGCAAAGGTGCACAAATTGTATGCAAAGGAGCGTGTGGCCTGTGTACATTTGTGGTTTGTTCAGGAAATCATACGCAAATTGTTTTGCGAGACTCAGATGACTGCTCGGCCCCTCAAAGTTCTCTCACTTTACTTGAAAGGAGTTTCTTAAGCTCTTGGATGATTCGAACATTGCGATTTTTCGATTGAATGGCACCGTATGGATCATTTCAAATGCGGGAACAGCCAGACAGTTATGAAACGAAGAAATACCTATATGTGTGGGAGCCGAGGACCATGGTGCTGAGGGCCGGGGCCGGGGGGCCGGTGATTTCTAATAGCCGTGAGAAACTCATGATGCTGTTCTCTATGTTTACTGGATCTACTCATTTACATCAAATGTAACTGGTGATGCTATCAGGAGATGCATTGTAATACAGAAAATACAGTGAGAAACTCATGATGCTGTTCTCTATTTTTACTGGATCTACTCATTTACATCAAATGTAACTGGTGATGCTATCAGGAAATGCATTATAATACAGAAAATACAGTGAGAAACTCATGATGCTGTTCTCTATTTTTACTGGATCTACTCATTTACATCAAATGTAACTGGTGATGCTA
The DNA here is from genome assembly GCA_039566865.1 of Aurelia coerulea. Lineage (NCBI taxonomy): Eukaryota > Metazoa > Cnidaria > Scyphozoa > Semaeostomeae > Ulmaridae > Aurelia > Aurelia coerulea. The sequence goes on along the minus strand of CM076951.1, from coordinate 10,171,492 downwards.
TCAGGAAATGCATTGTAATGCAGAAAATACAGTGAATACAGTAAATATTTATTTTACAATTTGCATATGTTGTGTTGTTCTTCTACATTTTAGACTGCGGTCCGCAAAGTCTCCTGATGACACTGCAGATATGGGAAATCATCAACCTTGTTCAGCCATCGTATGGCCTTGGACACATATGCAAACTTGCTGTTCCATTAACAACTTGTCTAAACAATGTTTTCACAAGACTAAGATCAACCTTGTGCTAGCCTCGTGAAAATTAGGTTTAAATTCCGAAAGGAGAGGCACTTCTTTGTATCATTCAAAATACCCAAAGCCTGATATACGCAATAGGTCTTTTGGGTAGTTAGAGTCGTGCAGAAAGACCAAAGAGATACCCAGCATGATAATCCAATACATTCTTGTTACATTGGTTTGTTTTTTAATTCCATTTCAACTTTGCTTTGTGATGAGAAATATAACCGTTTTCAAACTATTTGGATGCCAGATCACAGTTTTGTCTTTCACACAAGATAAATTAGTGGAAAAGCTCGAGGGTTTAGCAGAGAGTGGTTGCAACATTTTCCTTGGCTGGCATATTCAAATGATTTGGATGGCGCATTTTGTATTCCATGTTTTTTCTTTGGAAGAAGTGTTGGCTCAAGCACATCAAAGCTAGACAAACTGATGAAAAGCCCCTTGACAAATTGGTCCTCAGCAAAAACCAAATTAAAGCTGCATGAACTTAAATATGAGGTTGACAAGACGGCCTTACTTACAATGCAAGATTTCACTGCGATGATGGAAAACAAAACAAAGTCTGTTGACAGAATTATTGTCTCTGCTCTCAATGCAAAGATCAATCAGAATAGGCAGAAGCTTGCTTCTGTTGTTAAAACTGTTCTTCTTTGTGCTAAACAAAACATACCTCTCCGCGACCACAGAGATGATTCTAAATTGTATGACACAGAAGATTGTGGGAATTTCCAAGCACTCCTTAATTTTAGAGTTGAAAGTGAAGACGTCATCTTAAGAAGCATTTTGAATCTGCTCCCCGTAATGCCACATATCGATCAAAGACCTGTCAATGATCAGATAATAAAAGAGATAAAGTAATGTGGGTTTTATGCCATTCTGGTAGATGAGGTAACTGACTGCTTCAACAAAGAATAGATGCTGTTGGTCCTCAGATATCTCGATCCCCAAGGCCAGATCCAAGAGCTGTTTCCTAAATTCATATATTGCGCCATTATAATTTCTGAAGCAGCTCTTAATGATAAAGTCATCCATTGTGTTACAGAAGAGTTAAAGCTGGATCTTCAAAAGTGCCGTGGAGAGTGTTATGATGCTGCTGGTAGCATGGCTGGAAAGTGCTGTAGTTTGGCTGGAAAGTGCAATGCTTTGGCAATCTACACCCATTGCGCCTCTCTCTGCCTTAACCTTTGTGTTGCAGCATCATGCCAGATACAGAATTTAAAAAACGTGATGGACAACATCCAATTCATTCCCAAATTTTTTAATAATTCTCCAAAACGTCAATTGTTGCTAGATAAAATGGTGAAGACACATCTCCCGGATTACCAGCATAACAAGATGTTTCCCGCACACGATGGGTTCTCCGCTTAAATGGCTTAGACAGGTTTTATGAAATTTATGTTGCCATCATTCGAGACAATGTTGATAAAAAATGGGAAAATTCAGCTGGTGATGCGTAATCACTTGCTTCAGTTTGCACCAACTTTGACTTCATCATGTTTGTGCCCCCCCCCCCCCTCCCTCTAGTATTACGATAGTAAAAAAAGCCGGGTAGTACTATGGTTAAAGTTTTTGCTTCACTAAATCAACAATTAAATCCCTCTTTTTCTTCCAGTATTGCGAGTCTTTGACTGCATTACCGTTAGTCCCCTATTTAGTCATTTGTCAATTCTTGTGGGAAATAAATGATAACAGCAGGCACAGAGGGCAGCAGCCCTAGGCCTACTCAACGCTGTTCATGATAAACATCAGATTACCAACCAACATCCAATTCCATATACTAACCTACCAACATCTAGACCTATAGTTATCAGTCAATGATTTCCAATGCGTTTTCAGAGCAAATTTGTGGATCAAACAAAGTCTATCCATATTATTCAACGTTCATCTTTGTTATCAACAAACATTTTCAACAACTCCAGTTCCAACACTAAGTTCCAGTTTGATGTGTGTGGTGGTTGTTGTTGCATTTGTTGTTGCTGTCGTTGCAAATTGCTCAGAAGCAAGGTTCAGAATCAAACAAGTTCTTTCTATGTTTGCATGTGGAAACAGAATTGCACCTGTCCAGTCAAAATCAGAATGATATTGTATTAAACAAAGGATTGAAGCAATATGAATTTATTTCGAAGAAAACCATAGTTTATGAATGCCTACATAATTAGTCAGTGTACCGGGTGAGTCAGAAAAAACGTGGGGTGTTTGGCGCATTGTGACGTCGCGTTCAGCAACCCGATCGTAGCGAACTAGATTTTTTCTTGCTGCCAGAGGTCTAACTTAGATCATAAGCCTTTCCCCATCGAAATCGGTCACTTCATGTATTAATTAGAAAATATTTTCTTCGTAAGACGTTGTATGAGAGTTTTGCAAACTTATGAAATCTTTGATGGAGCCCCTTCAGCATTTTATCCTTGCCAAAGCTGCAGGTACACGTGGTATTATCAGGGGAGAATGAAATAGTTTTTTCATGAAACATCGTTTTGATCTTGTTGAAATAAATCTCTTTACAACACAAAGCAGCATGCGTTTTTACTGTCTCTCAAATATATTCTCTTTGCAGGACAAGTTATGACGTGACAAGGCACCCCAGGGGAGAAAACACTATTTCTGAACTGTTTCATGCTCCCAAGATAATACCATGTGTACCTGCAGCTTTAGCAAGGCTAAAATGCTGAAGGGGCTTGGTTAAAGGTTTCCTCAGTTTGCAAGACTCCCATACAAATATTTAGGAAGAAAAGCTTTGTTAAGTAATGAATCACATGACCGATTTCGATGGGGAAAAGTTTAAGATCTAAGTCAGATTTATGGCTGCTCGGAATAATTTAGTTCACAACGGTAGGGTGGCTAAACGCGACGTCACAGTCCGTCAAACGCCCAACGTTTTTTCTGACTCACCCGGTATATTTACACAATGAGTCATATTTCTCACAAATGTCTAAAACTTTAAAAATGTTCGATTGCGCGTTCAACGAATAACAATCAAATAAATTGAGTCCTTTCAAATAACGATTGGGAGGAACAATGTGAATAAGTTCTTTGACGACTTTACGAACAAGAGTTTGATTGCACTATTTGGATTTATTACTTAAATATTCACAGAAACAGGCCAATGCTCTTTCAATTCGAATTACTTGATCATCTACCCCATCCTTCATCCATAATTAACCAGTCAATCAACCAATCAATCGGTGAAAATCAATCAAGAGTAATTTGAATAATACTAACCGCTTTGGAACAAGAGGATTTTGTAATGTCTCGTTCAATTCCTACCCTGACCATCCCCCCGGGACACCCCCGGGCATTTGCACGAAAAATATTCCCGGCCCCCGGGCATTTGACCGTAGATTTTTCCCCGGCCCCTGGGCATTTGAATAGCATTTGACTAGAACATGAGCTTTTGCAATATACAGTAACTGGGAATATGGCATTTTCTCATTGCCCGGCCCCCGGGCATTTGACCACCGATTTTTCCCTGGCCCCTGGGCATTTGAGCAAGGAATTTTTGTTGACCCCCGGGCTGCCCGGGGGGGATGGTCAGGGTAGGATTTGAACGAGACATAATGATTGTATACATTGTGAAAAATTTATTGTGGAACACAGGTGCATCAAATACGCTTACTGCAACTGTGTGCCAGTTGCTAATGAAGTTGTAGCTGAGAAGGTGCCTTTTATCTGTGACTTCAGTACAATGTAAAAAACTTCACAATTTCATTTGAAATCAGTCACACTGACATTCAATATGCAGAGCAAGGAATTGCTGTTAACTTAACTTGTTTCCATCAACTCAAAATCACATATTGTAAACTTATTTTATTGTCCAAGGTGCAATGTGAAACAACGTGCCTCATCTCAACTTTTGTTGAATATTAGAGAACGATTACCAGATAAAAGAAAGGTAACTCAGAGGGGCTAGGTTACTGTCGTTCTAATATGATTAGGACAGGGGTCTTCATGCTGAGGCAAAAACATCAACCCAAAAGTTATTTCTTACATAAAAATAGACCCTTTTCCTGCAATATCTGCATACCCACAAATGTGTAGTCAACACCGAAATTATATGGAAAATGCACCAAGGCCTTCCACTCCAATTTGCCAAGGATTTACTGCCTACAGAATATTAATACCTTTATCAGTTTTTTCCTGTGACCTGCTGTGAAGATGTTTCAATGACACAGAGCTGAGTACAAAACTACAGCATATTTTGCCAACAACCAATGCATCATACCAGGTGAGTCAGAAAAAGCGTGGGGTATTTGGCAAACTGTGACGTCGCGTTCAGCCATCTGATCATAATGAACTAATTTGTTTCTTGCAGCCAAAGGTCTCACTTAGATCATAAGCCTTTCCCCATCGAAATCGATCATTTGATGTATTAATCAAAAAATATTTCCTTCCTAAGACGTTGTATGGGAGTCTTTCAAAATGATGAAATCTTTAACAAAGCCCCTTCAGCATTTTACCCTTGCCAAAGCTGCAGGTACACGTAGTATTATCAGGGAAGAAGGAAATAGTTTTGTCATAATGCAGTGCAGCGCGTTGATCTTGCTGGAAGAAATCTCTTTACAACTCTAAGAAGCATGCGTTTTTACTGTTTCTCAACGCAGGACAAGTTATGACAAGGCATCCCAGGGGAGAAAATACTATTTCCAAACTGTTTCACTCTCTCTTGATAATACCACATGTACGTGTAACTTTCGCGAGGCTAAAATGCTGAAGGGGATTGGTTAAAGGTTTCCTCAGTTTGGAAGACTCTCATATAAAGTCTTACAAAGAAAATCTTTTTTAAACAATGCATCACATGACCGATTTCGACGGGGAAAGGCGTATGATCTAAGTCAGATTTATGGCTGCATGAAATGATTTATTTCACAACGATTGGGTGGCAAAACGTGATGTCACAATCCGCCAAACGCTCCACATTTCTTCTGACTCACCCGGTATATGAACGTTCACTCTGCAAACTATTGATAGTAGTTCTGAGAACAGAATGTAAGGAGCCAGCCATAACCAAGTTTAAACATTGGCGTTGCTTCTCTTTTGGTTGCTAGGTTTTTTCACTGCACTCCTTTGAAGTCCCATGTTGGTCATGTTCCTAGTTTTCTTTGTTCCTTTGAACCAGCAAATAAATTCTTTGAATGTCCCTTGGTTAAAGGCAACTGCGAGTAGATGCCCGCAAATCTTCAATCCAAAATTTGTACTGTCAGCCCATCACATGCCGTCAGCAGCTGCACCACCAATACAGGGATACAAAGGTAACTTTCCTCATGATCCTTTGTCTGCTGGTTTTAATCTCCTTCCGCCAATTTCAGAAAAGCCTCTGAAAGAAATAAAAAACAGATATTTTGTTGACCTGAATTCGCTTCTGTCAACCGCCTTGTATGATGGATCAACTGATCTAGATAATTTGTATCTTAAAGCTTACCAGGCCGCAAACAGAGAACAGCAACCCTCATTTGCTTCAAAAAATTGAAGGAAACAAACAAATTTGTGATTTCCAGTCTTGGCTCGAGGCCTGGAATACTTTCATCCGCACCATGGTGTTCTACCACCCAGAATTAGGCCCGGAATTATTAGCCTACCATGAATGCATTTCACATTTAAACGCCGATATCCGGTCTCCTCTTGGCTGAGATACGATTCCGCCTTTCGGATGAATATTGCCATGAACAAATCACTTTCCTGGGCCCGTCATGATGAAAATGCATTCAATAAGTTTATTTGTTGTCTCTCAGTATGGACCCTGCCCAGATGTTACATTTGCTCAGCTGAAAATCATCTAGCAAACGTCTGCCTGCAAAAGCTTTTTCGTTCCAAACTGGAAACAAAAACCACAACAGCATCCAGTCAAAACCAAAATTCAAACACGCCCATTTGCAAATTCTTCAACTCTAACAACTGCAACAATCAAAAATGTTGGTTCACCCATAAATGTCACAAATGTTACAGCACGCACCCATATGTTCATTGCAGAAGCTCTTTCCAATAACTTTAACCCTCTTCCAAACAGAGCAACAATACCTATAAACTTATCAAACCTAGAACTTGAACTGAAACGGTATCCAAAAACATTGAAACGGGACTTAATATCATCTTTAAAGAGTCTGTTTCATCCAGCATGCCTTGCACATGTCATCCTTTGGTAGGGCTTTGTTGCCGCCATTTGCATAGCCCATGAAAATGGTGACAACAAAGGAAAACCAAGAGATGGCACGTGCAAGGAATGCTGGATGAAGCAGATCCTTTAAAAGACGGTTTTAACACTGGTTATCATGGTCCAGAATTAAAAGGGTTATCAAAAAACTTACAGTCAGCTTCCCCGCACCCGAAGGTTCTATTCGATAATATCCTGGCAGAATGGAAAGAAAAACGTAACCGCCGCTAAGACATTTCCGAACATCCCCAATTGGGGTTGTGCCGAAGAAGGACTCAGAAAAATTTTGTACAATAACACACCTATCATCACCTCGTGGGAGATCCGTAAACGATTTTAGTCCAGACTCAGAATCTTCCGTACATTTTAACCACTTTGACGAAGCAGTGAAAATAGTAGCATCGTTAGGAAAAGGCGCTCTTCTTGCAAAATTAGGTGTCAAAAATGCATTTAGAATTGATCCAGTTTGCCCTGATGATTGGCATCTGCTCGGGTTTTCATTTAAAGACATGTACTTCATAGATCTTTGCTTGCCCTTTTCCCTTTTGGCCTAAGATCCTCTGTAAATAGATTTTCACAATTAGCAGATGCAATGTGATGGATCTTGAAAAAACAATTATGCGATCAAAAATGCAAAAAATTATTTAGACGATTACTTGTTAGCAGCCCCTGGGGCATCCTAGCAATGTCAAAAAGAATTAAAATTAGCTACATCCGTATTTGCATCCTTGGGAATACATCTTGCACCAGAAAAAGTGGTTGGCCCGTTAAATGTAATAACTTAACTGGGAATCAAAATTTATTCAACCAAAATGGAACTTCGATTGCCCGAGGAAAAAAAATCACGAAATGGCCGAAATTCTTGCACAGCTAAAAGACAAAAAGAAATGCACGAAACGAGAACTCCTGTCTTTGATAGGCAAGTGATCTTTCGCCTCTAAAATAATCCCATCAGGTGGTACTTTTCTTCGCCGTCCCATAGACTTGTCAACTACTGTTCACATGTTGTTACATTGTGTTTCCCTAAATTATGACGCTAGAGAGAACATAAACTGGTGGCAAAAATTCTTACCATCATGGAATGGTAGACAAAAAATTCTAGATATAAATACAACATTGTGTCCGTCAGAACACCTGTACACAGATGCATCAGGCAACATTGGTTTGGGAATCTATTTTAACAGTGAAATGGGTAGCCAAAAATTGGCCTAACGAGTTTGCTCAAAACACCATCCAATGGAAAGAACCGTTCCCAATCTATCTGATCAGTTTTATATGGGGTAAACAATTTAGCGAACAAGGCTCCTGTTTCACTGTGATAACATGGCAGTTACAAACATATGGGCCACGGGGACATTGAAATGTACCAAAATAATGTCTATTGTTCGTAAAATGTTTTTCATTGCAGCAAAAAACAACTTCACCTTAAATATAAAACACATCCCAGGCATAAATAACTCTATAGCAGATTCTTTTTCTTGGTTCCAGATGCCCAGATTTTGTCAACTCGCCCTCGAGGCAGCAGCTCTGGAAACAGTATTTCCTTCAGAAGCACGGAACATCTGAAGGGTGAATTAGAATATCTGCAGTCGCAAGCAATAGCCAAAAAATCTCGAAAAACATATGCAAATGGCCAGTCTTCGTATTTGGCATTTGTAATGAATTGAATCTGTGCCCCTGCCCGCTACAGGAACATACATTGCGTCTGTATTGCACATATTTAGCTAGGTCCTTAACCCTATTCTACATGGGTAAATCAAGCATCACTTTCTCGTGGGGGGGAGGGGCTAAAAAGACCCCCCCAGATTTTCTAAGCAACCGTAGTGCCTATGGCAACACAACTTGGTACACATGATTACCAAACAATTATGACTCTGAAAATAGCATCATATGCTAATTGGTCACGTGATCCGTTGCTAGGCAACGCAAAAACAATGGAAATTTGCTGATTTTGGCTCTCCTCCTAAAAACGTAATATTTTCAACCAAAAATAGTCAATCAATAACTGTAAAGTTATACATATGATACATATTGAGTGTTCTTAATGAAAACTGTCAAAAATTCTAGTTTTGGAGTTCTATTGTTATCACAGCTGTCAATCAAAATCATTGTTGATACCTAGACAAAATAGTTGATGCGTTATTGGCATTTTAAATACATTTTTAGGAATAACAACCATATGCAATTGATCTTGAATTGTTAATTAGTCAATTTTTATCATATCATAAGAGTGTCCCAAGAAAACGCAACGGATTTGATCAGGACTAGCGACAAAAATTTAGGTCCAATCATCCAAAATAATTTTAATATAATCCTCGATAGCTAACTTGAAGATAAATACCTTGTTTGATGATATTGGTGCATGGAAAGTTGGAATATCAATCTTGAAAGTCCAAATTTGATTCCATCTCCAAACCAGAGCTTTTGGGTTTTGGCCTAAACTGCAAACATGCTACTTTGGGGAATCTCCTGAGTTACTGTGAAATAACAGAATAAAGCCTTGTGCTGAGGAAAATATTTGAATACAAATTCAATCAAATTCATCAATTTTTCCTGAAAAGACACCTGTTTTTATGCTTCAAAAGTTTCAAAAAGTTAGCATTGCATCTGTCTCATAAAAGAAAGTAATCCGCGAAAATAGTGTGCTTGGGTATGAAAAATGAATTAGTTCTTGCAATCTTCATGACATTTATGAAATGCATTTTGTATAATCTTTCTTCAAATTATTATGAAACGAGAAACCAAATATACCCAAAGGAATATTATCCATAGATAACATCCTTAACCCTAATCCTACCGGGGGGGGTGTTTTCCACCCCCCCTGTCGGTTTTTTGCAGAGCATTCTTTAACGACAAAAGCTATGACCCTCAAACTCTCTGACAATTACTAATTATCTATTAGCTACATTTTGACAATTAAATTTTTGAACAATAGGTGTCACGTGACAGGTGACACTACCATATTTGGAGCAAGGTATTAGAAAAATTAATGATTTTGATATTTTTACTCCCAGAATTAGTTCCAAACGTTGACTATTGTACTTTAAAAGAATCAGCAAACAATTAGCTTTCTATTGTTGTCAATAACAATGGAATTTGCTGACGTTAGCATTCTTAAATGATGACGTCACTCTGGCCGCCATTTTGGGTCATTTTGTCAAATTTTGAAGTTTTTTCCGATAGATTTTGTTAAAAATGCATAGAATTGCGTTATGCAATACTTTAAAAGCATTTTGAGCTAATTATTATCAATTTTTGGCAGAAAAACACAGTTTTTAGTTATGACGTCATCAATTTTTGTCATTTTCTTCCAAAATAACAGTCTAAAATCACTCATATGCATCACATTTGAATTGGAAATGAATAATACGCCAAATAAGAATGGAAAAAGTCATTCAGATTACCTTTATTCCGTTTTTAGAACAAATAAGCCGGAAAACCATATATTTTGACATTTTCCGGCATTATGACGTCATAGTGACGTCACCTAATGAGGTGGCCACGCCCAAAACTACCAATCGGCTAATAATAGCTAGTACTACGCCCTTGCCAAGTTTCAATGATTTCCCATTAGTCTACGGCTATTTATAGAGGGGGGGTGGAAAGCACCCCCCCCCCCCCCCGGCTATGTTAGATCAAAAAAAGCCCGGTAGGATTAGGGTTAAAAATGCTCATTTGTGTTTTTTTTGGGACATCTGTTATGTAAGTATGGCGTCATAGATCTTAAATTTTGCTGATGTCAGATGTCACATATCAAATGAAAGTACTCATCAAATGCAATTGAATGGTGCATGTTTGAAATTAAATTTAGCTGACATCAGCAAATATAAAAAAATTACATATCAAATGAAAGTACTCATCAAATGCAATTGAATGGTGCATGTTTGAAATCGATCAGGCAAACGACACAAACACTATGGACATTTTAAGCTTTTTCTTTGTTGACTACTCTCTAAATATGGTATTACTGTGGTCACATGATCAGAGGTAGACAAATGACATGTCAAGAATTTATTTGCCTATGAAATTTGAGTAAAAGTTACCAAAACTAGTGGTTATATCTCTGGTTGTTTTAGCGTAACGCAGCAAAGTCTGTACAGACCAAATTTGCATTCTATGTAAAAGGCGCATCGTGCATCAGCTCTGTTGGCCTGATCTAGCTTGGCTTTCCATCCCACAAGAATTTCTTGCAAAGGTATGAAGTGGTGTTCACATGGAGAGGTTGTCACCCTTCGCTGCTCGTATTGCTTTAGAATTTCCCTCAAAGGTTTTCTTGTTTCAGGCACTCGGCACCCGTAGGCTGCAAAATGCGTGAACGAGGCAAGTTGTGTCAAAGATAGTATGCGATGATTGGTTCTGACCAGCATCTATAATTCAGATATGAAACAGTGAGAAACATCCAAAGAGAAATAAAAAGCACTGACAAAAACGGTGATGACATCACAGCTAAGGCATCACCATTTACGAAGAATTCCATTCTCTCATCTTGTAGTTGTAGCAGAGCAGAACGCATTTAATTAATAACTTTGGTGTCTTCTTTCAATCAAGGTTCAATAGCCACTGTCGGAAAACAAGAGTACACTTATTATTTTTATAAGGAACTAAGACTTTGGCCAGTACTGAAAATTTATTTAAGATCAGATTTCCAGTACTCAGAGTTTCTTACGAGTTTCTTAGAGGCACTATAACAGTCTTCGTGTTCTACCTGTGTCCTAGTATAGTAAACATTTAAAAATAACGTTTTCGAAGCATTTCCAATTTTTGGATATGACTCTATTACTTTCCGAGTAATATGATACAGCATACAAGTGAGAGCAAACTGAAAATATGTAAAGGACATCCTCTATCAAAATATCCGAGAGTTAAGTTTCTTATGTGCAGTTTCCCCAGGGGGGGGGGGAGCGCTACATATAATTTTGGTATGGGGACATGCCATCGGGAAGGGTATCAACTTTCGCAATTTTGGTATAAGGAACGGTATCAATTTTAAAATAAGGAACGGTATTGATTTTCATACTAAAAAGGAAAGAAATTTTGTGCTGGAAAGTTTGGTTGTTGTTGTTGTCCAAATGGTACCAACATTCCTTGCATGAAGGGAGTATGCTCTCTATAGAAAACTGGATGTCCATATAAATTTGGCAGACCGACATTATTTGGTTGTTCATATGGGCCTTGTGGCAATTTTTGATGCAAAGTTATCTGATACTTGACACTATCTTTAGCAAACTGTGGGGATTCTTCCGGTTCAGGCTTTGCACTTTCTTCCTTTTCTGCACTCTAAACCGTTGTGGTGTTCACTTGTTGAACATTTTGAAAACTGTTTTCTTTGTTATCTCTAGAATGTCGGATGTCTTGGATTTTGGAACGGATGATTCTTACTAAAGCGCTTGTGCTGCGATGAGTCAAATGTAGTCTAGACTAACTACTTCAGTCCCAATTTCCGCTTTGTTCATTGAATTGGATGACGGCACTATGCTGCAAGTGGGACTGATACTCAAACTAACTGAAAATCCGGCCAAAGTTCCCCAAAAAATGGCGCAACCAATCAGATTGCAGGATCTCCAACTTGTGATTTGATTCGTTGAGAGAGGATCTTTTTGCAACCTTTGCTTGCGAACAATTGAGAACAAGATATTATTCTGTTTTCCGGCGTTTTCCTGCTGCTAAGCTTCTAGTCTGGGAAACTTTCAATAAACATGGCGTACAGTCTTGCCATGAAGCATAGATTCCAAATCTTTAAAAATGCTGGTGTAAAATTCAGTTACTTATTTCTTTGAACTGAATGACTTCAAAGAAACTTCAGCTATGTCTCAATAATTCTACCGTTGGATTTTTCGGAAATCTTCAATAGTTTCAAAACTAGATTGTTTTCTACTTTTTCAAGAATTCAAGAAAATTTTCAAATAAACTTAAACCATCGTAATTTCTAAACTGTTTGAAACAACATGAAATAATTTCGAAGAAAACCATAGTTTATGGATATTTACAATATGGTATCAAGCAAAAGTATGTGACTTTTCTGGTTTATGATTTAGAAATTTGATGACGTCACACCCCCAAATGAGTTGAAATGTAACATACGAAAAAATTTCGAAAAATATTCAGAACTTCTGAAATGTCCAATGGTATAATTAAAGACAAGTAACGAAAGTTTGTTTCAAGCCACTCAAACAGAAGAAATAGATCACAAGATTTTACACCCACCTTTTTGCGCGAAATTAAAGATTTGGAAGCTATGCTTTGCCATGATTGATAAAATTGAGAAACGATATAACATCACACTGAAGGATTTCCAAAAAGCAGTTTACTTGAAGATTTTTGATGGCGAGGATGTATTTGCATGTGCTCCAACTGGTTCTGGACAAACTTTTTGCTTTGCTTTTATGTCAGAGCTGTTTTCGCTGAGAAATGGTGGACAGGAGGATGGCATACGTGAAGAAACTGACATCAATCGTTGTGTAACTCTCGTTATGTCGTCTCTATCAAGTTTATTGCTGGAGCAAGTGAGTAGACTGGTTGAGTTAGGAATTTATGCTATGTTTGTGGGTGAATTGAAATCTGACCCTGTTGTGAAAGAATCCGTTGCACAGGGAAAGGACGAGCTGCTACTTTTAACTCCGGATGCAATTTTTGATTCTGGATGGCGGATATTGTTTACTTCAGCTAAATGCAGGAAGCAAATGAAGGCCGTGGTGAGTTTAGATTTTCCTAACTGTTTTCAGATAAATGCTAAACAGCATCATTCCCTGCTTTAAAGTTTAGAGAATTGCCAGCTGTAAAGCAAGTGAGAGGTGCCTCAAAAATTGTCGTGTTTTACTGGGAAAGTGTAAAACGAAGATTTGCAGGTTGGTAAAACGCAGGCTTGCAGGTTGGTAAAACACAGGCTTGCAGGTTGGTAAAACGCAGGCTTGCAGATTGGTAAAACACAGGCTTGCAGGTTGGTAAAACGCAGGCTTGCAGGTTGGTAAAACGCTGATGTGTTGTGGAAAACGATGATGGTGGTACAGAAACAAACTTTTCGGATCAAGTTGTGAACCTGAGAAACGTGATGCTAGAGAACCAAGAGGGAGATGATTTCTGTTTTAGCCATCACTAAATTCAATCAAATTGCAAGAGAAAAATATCCATCATTGGTAAGTACATTGTGCTGCTGTTTATTTGTTTTCTATGGTTTGCGAGATTCTTGTCATTAGAATGTATTAAACTCAATTCATCGATGGACCTTTCAGTTATTCTACGAAAGAGTCTGGGTCACAGGATGCTTTTATGCATATAGAAGAATTTGAAGGATTTTAAAATGAGCAGTACATTGATGGAAGCTCAAACGCCGCTTCATATAAACATGTATGAAGGCTTCACTCGATCCGGACCCCTTTGTCGAATTGCTAAAAAGGTCTATTAATCGCATTTGCTTTGAAACTTTTGAAAAAGTTGGCATGTTTCAGACTTCTCAACTGTATCTACCCTTTTTTGCTTTTACAGCCAGATAATATTCAATATCATACTCTTGTGGCATACTTAGATGAAGAGAATTGGACGGTAGTTGAAAATATCGTGGGGAAGATGCGAAAAGGACAGGTTCGAGGAAAGCGTTCTCCCACATCATTTACATTTCGGTTTCTCCAGGGATACAAGACTGCTCAAGAAAAGAAGGAAATTCTTAGGGGTTCTCTCTTGAAAAATTCAACAGGAGCATATAAAATGGTAGCCTTCGTGCAGACTCGACTTTCCTAGAGTGTAGAGTCTGCGCAACAAAGTCAAAAGGCTTGTCTTATGACTCAGCAGAAATTGCTGCCGCTGGCGGTTCTGCGGCCATTATGCACAGTGTTTGATTAAATGGCGTGTCAACACGCCAAGATCATTGTCCTTCATGGTCGACAATTCTGCACTGCAGCAAAATATCGCGTAAGAAAAAGCAATCATTTGTACCACTACTGCATCAAATATGTCTTCATGACGTTTTTCTTAAAGAATATGTCGTTGAAGGATGGTCGCAAAGACTTTAATTTGCTCGTTGGAAAAGGGAAATTTAACGTGAAAGCTACTTCTTCTGCAGCGCATCCAGTCTGCACGTCAAGAGCAGAGAGTTTTGGGGGATCAAGCATCCAATATTTACTTGCAGGCACTTGCAGTAAAAAAATCTACCAGGAAAGTGACGAAAGTTTATTGCACAGTGGGAGTCGAAGATGAAACTCATGAAACTCTATTTTAATTCGTTTCTTATTTCCAGGCCTGTCTCTCTGCGAGAAACAGCAGCATGAATTGATTACATGCATTCACTATGCATGCAGTATTGACATAAACACTAAATCATTAGCAGCTTTTTCAGTAAGTCCTCTAATAGACCTTTTCGACCATACCAGAAAAGAATTGGGGAGAGTGGCCAATTCTGGTAGTAGGTCTCGAAGATGATTTTTAAAGTTGCGCTCTAACAATAAGTGGGAAATCGCAACAACATGCAGATCACTCCTCCGGCAAAGAAACTTTCAAACTGATGGATTTACCTAAAAAAGGGGGTTTTTGTTTCTTTAAGACTTGTGTTGACAGGTAAGTCAATGTTCTTTGTAGTTTGGCTGTGTTTAATGCCATCTGTGTGAAAATTTTCCTGGCTTTAGCTGTGGAAGTTCAACAGTTCATATTTTAGGCCATCTCCTGATTGACTGGGTATCACTTCGGCTTCAAGGAAGGTGAAGATATGGCATGCATCGGCTTATTGTAATTTGCGAAAATTTTCGCATCATGCGAAAAATGCGAAAATTCGCAAAATACAAAAGTTGATATTATTTTGTAATTTGCGAAAAATCAACAAACGGTCCCTAAAAAGACTTCTCATATGTTTTGAATGCCTCTAATGTTTACACTAAATCATCTGAACCCAGCTGAATCCATCTGCTCTTACCTATCCCAAGCTGTCCTAGTTAATTGTTGTCTTCGTTTTGCTTTTTAAACGGCATGTACCGGGTGTCCCAAAAAAACGCAACGGATTTGATCGGGACTAGCAACAAGAACTTACTTCCAATAAATCCAAAATAATTTTTTATATAATCCTTGATAGCTAACTTGAAGATACATACCTTGTTTGTTGGTATTGGTGCATGAAGAGTTGGAATATCAATCTTGAAAGTCCAAATTTGCTTCCATCTCCAAACCAGAGGTTTTGGGTTTTGGCCTAACTGAAAATGCGCTTGAGGAATCTCCTCAGTCATACGCAAAGTGTAGTTGTGTGAGCATGCTAAGGCACACATGATTAAGTACACATTTCAATTGAAATTTGAAAGCTAAAACTTGACAAACATAACAATGCCGAAGGGAAAATTCACAAAGGAATATACTTCTTCGATCATAATGCACCTGCAAAAGAGCCAAGCACGAATGAGCATTTTTAAGGATCTTATCCATGGATAATTTTCCCTTGGGTATATTTGAGTTATTTTTTCGTAAAAATTTGAAGAAAGATTATACAAAATGCATTTCATTAAAATCATGAAGATTGCAAAAACTAATTCATTTTTCACACCCAAGCAAACTATTTCGCGGATTACTTTCTTTCATGAGACAGATGCAATGCTAACTTTTCGAAACTTTAGAAGCATAAAAAAGATGTCTTTTTCAGGATAAAATTGATGAATTTGATTGAATTTCTATGCAAATCTTTTCCTCAGCATCAGGCTTTATTCTGTTATCTCACGGTAATTCAGGAGATTCCCCAAAATAGCGTGTTTGCAGTTTTAAGCTGAAAGCCACAAGCTCTGGTTTGGAGGTTCAGGCAAATTTGAACTTTCAAGATTTATATTCCAACTCTCCGTGCACCAATATCATCAAACAAGGTATCTATCTTCAAGTTAGCTATCGAGGATTATATAAAAAATTATTTTAGATTGATTCGACCTAAATTTTTGTCGCTAGTCCCGATCAAATCTGTTGCGTTTTTTGGGACACCCGGTATGTATTTTTCTCAAGTTGAAATATACCTTCCTGCTTTGACAGGCACCATTTTCTGTTGGTCCAAAAAAGAAAGTGAGGCCGCTGTCAGCCTCATCCTGAAATGTTGTTCGATATATCAAAGAATGAAATCCTAACAAAAGGGAGACTGCTGTCAGCCTCGTGAAACATTGAATGGGTCTGTCATGCGCTGTCTTTTATTGTTTCTTCGTCTACCAAGGCTTGTAACCCAGCCACTACCATATATAGAAGCGTGTTCTGACACCACAAGATGTTGATTGGCTGTTGTCTGGCTTTTGTATTGTTGCACGCGCTTTTCAAAATGAATCAAGGTAACGAGCCATGGACCATCACATGACACGCTTTAAGCTTCCTGATTGGATAAGAGACGGCGCATGACAGACCCATTCAATATTTCAGGATGAGGCTGATAGCGGCCTCACTTTCTTTTTGGACAAACAGAAAATGGTGCCTGTCAAAGCAGGAAGGTTTATTTGGGTTTATTTCAACTTGAGAAACATACATACATGCCGTTTAAAAAGCAAAACGAAGACAACAATAAACTAGGACAGCTTGGGATAGGTAAGAGCATTTAAATACAAAATTTACTCGTCACAGAGCCCTTGGTTTATTGTCTTTATGGATATAAATTTAGCCTCGTGCTTTAGGAAACTTGGTATTCTGATGATGAAGCACAGCTTTTCTTCAAAACGTCAATAATTCAACATGGCCTAGTCTTTTAATTAACTTCTCGGATTTGTCACACATGGATTTGTCGTAATTATTAACTTGGATTGTCTTGGAATGAAATAATATAAACAATGAAAATGATTATCGTCGCAATTCTTGCTCTTCGCTTCCTCATTAAACTCCGTTTTCCTGCCAATACACCGATTTCTGCGGTTATTGCGGGAGCACGCAAACAAACGTAAACATACGGGAACTTTTCTTTCAGCGTAGAAAACAAGCTTTACGTTGATGTAAAAAAAATAGGCCCTCTTATTGCCGTTTGTTCGTAGCATCGCTTCCAATGTTTTTATAAATTTACCATGAAATTTATTTAAATTTTTTTTTTCAACGTGCAGCTCTCGGATGCGGTCACGCCTTCACAAGCTCCGAGCAAAATGTGATTTGATCACTAAATTCGAGCAGAATGGGTCAGTTACTGGTTTATTAAAGTTTCCATTTCAAAGATATTATGTAAAAAAACATACTTGTTGGTCTTTTTGCCATTAATTACTAAATCATTATGACGAGCACCGGAGATGCTGACGGGCCTAAATCAACACCATCGAGTCCAACAATTTCAACGAGCACGCGTCAGCTTCATCAGGAAAGATGTCGCAAATCTCCCAAATTCAGATTATATCGATGCTATCATCGATAAATTAACAACCAAATTAGAAGACAGATTCGAAGTACAAGATCGAAGATTAAATGCCCTAGAAGAACGTGTGCATGTCCTCGAGAGTAAGCTTGCCGTTCTTGGCGCACTGGATGCTAGAATTGAGGAGAACGAGCAGTACAGTAGGCGTTTTTGCTTACGTTTCCATGGTATTGCATTACCGAAAGACGGAAAAAGAGAAGACTGCGTTAAGAAAGTTGCTGATAATATGGAGAAAATGGATTGTGGAGTTGGAAAAGAAGCCATCGACAGAGCGCATCGGATTGGCAAAGTCACAGAGGACAAACATGGGAAGCAATCACAACAAGTGATTGCACGTTTCAAGTTAAATCTCTGAGCATACAGCAGTTTATAGAGGTCGCAAGAAAGCTGGAGGAGGAGTTTGAGTAAGATTGGATCTAACGAAGAAACGACTGAGTCTATTAAATGATGCTGCAGAGTTGGTTGAAGGTTTGGAGTGTGTTGATTTTGTTTTTGCGGACATAAACTGCAATACCGTAGCGAAACTCAAGGACGTATCATTTTTATTTTTCAACTCACTTAGAAAATTAGAAGAGAAACTAGCAGACCTAGCAGACAGTATGGATGATGATGGATTAACATAATAATATTTCTTTTTTCTTTTGAAAATTTATCCCCGTCTTGGTAAGTGATCCTTGCCTGTCTTGAAGCTCTTGTCGCACAACAGTATTCAAGCAAAAATTGAGTGTAAATATTTGATCAACTCACGGACAAATTCACCCATTGCGTGTTCTTTTTGTGGGTAGCTTGGGTCGGGCCATGGTACTGGGAGTTTTCTGATGCAGCATGAACATTTTCGTATTTGACACCCCAATTTCTTCATTTGTTTCTCAATACTTCTCACCCATACGCGTTTTTTTATGGGAAAATGGTTTGTGGGAAACTAGTACTGCGATGGCCGGTCGAGAAGAAGCCTCAAATTTAAACAATATCGAAATTTTAGGTCCAAAAATGAGAAACTAATTAAGAAAATTTTACTACTAAAACACTGACATTTTCGTGCGAAATTGGGGAGCTTTTGGTGCTGGGTGCTGATCCGGGTTTCTTATAAAAAGAAACGTGTAGTATTAGAGTTTCTTGGGTTGTTTGGCCGTCTCGGTGCTATTTTTATAGACCAGTTTCTTATAGGGGAAAAACGTGTTATAGAATACACTGTTGTGTTGGGCCTGTACACTGAGCCATCAAATTAACTTGGGTGAATAACCGGGTAAAAATGGTTAACCATTACCCACCCTTTTTTGCGACGCAAAATTGTGCAACAGGGGCTTTGAGATGGGCCACAGTTTTCGAAATAGTGTTACTGTTGTTGTTGAACTATTTGTCTCCTGCCGTTGTTGTTTACAACTTATAAATGTAACAACAAAGAATTCAATCCATCGTGCGTGAAACTTTCGGTATAGTTCAGATCATGACAGTTTTTCTTTTTTGTATCTCGATTTCAAATCCCCAAAAGCAAACGAGAGGACAAGCTTATCTTATTGTTTTTGAACCTGTAATTCTAAAATGTATTTTCGTACATAATTGACCCTACTGTTCCACCAAAACTAAACAGCCCATGATTGAATTCTTTGTGATCCAATGTTGTTTGTTGTTTTTTCTAACTCTTTCATTGCTCTTATTTAGATTTAACTTGTATTGTGTATGTTTTCCCTTGCTGCTGCTAAAATCGCAACTGTTCCCACTGGCACGAGCCCTCATGAGAATGGTCAAAGATATCTTTCATCCTTTTAAATGCCCATAGGAGTCAATGAATGGCGTGCAGGAATAGCAAATTATAAGAGTTGTATTGTACGAAATGCTCTTTACAACACTCCCATTGTTGAGATGGCCCTTTCTATTTCATTATGTCTTGCCTATTTGTACCTGTTCATCTGGACTTCGGTCATAACAGCGCCCTTCTGCATCTTCATTGTATGGTTTTGGTCATGCGGCACACCTGTGGATACTGCATCCCTTGATTTCATTTTTGTCCTTGCGCATAAATGTATTTGTTTTGAAAGTGCTATACCTCATGATCTCTCGATTAATGGATCTCGCAATAACGAGAACAAATACCTTTTTAACTAGCAGGCTCTATCGCAAGAAAGTCTGGTAAACATTGCAAGGTGTCATGTATGCCTTCCTGATCGGCAGTACCCTTGAATGTTGTAGCTTTGGTAGGAACTATCCATTCAATCTCTTATTGTTGTTATCTGGGGATATCCACAAAAATCCAGGGCCTATTACCCGAAAAGATTTGAAGTTCTTTCACTGGAATCTGAATAGCTTATGTGCAAGAGATGGTGTTAAAAAACAGTTAATAGAGGTATATGATGCCGTCCATAAATATGATGTTATTGCAGTCTCTGAGTCAATGCTTGATAGCACCATTAAGAATGATGATATTTCTATTGAAGGGTTTAGCAAAGACATCTATCGAAGTGACCATCCTAGCAATACAAAAATTGGAGGAGTTTGTCTATACTACCGGGATGAATTGCCAATCAAGCGTCGAACAGACCTTGAACTATTGCAAGAAATGATAGTTACTGAGATATCATTGCGACGAAAAAAGATCATCCTTGCCACCCTTTATCGTAGCCCGAGTCAAAATAGTGAACAATTTGAAACTTTCATCAACAATCTACAACGGTTTTTCAGTGATCTCAGGAATGAAAACCCCCATTGTATTATCTTAACAGGAGATTTTAACTGCAGGTCATCCCAGTGGTGGTCTGATGATGAAGATACTCCCCAAGGTACTGCGCTGGATGAGCTAATGGACACAAATAACGTATACCAATTGATTGACGAGCCAACTAATGTTAGAACACAGGGCATGTCTTGCATTGACTTAATCGTAACTGATCAACCTAACATGTTTGTTGACTATGGCGTCCACCCTTCATTAGATCCACACAGCGAACATCAAATTGTCTTCGGAAAATCAATGTATGTGTCCCCTCTCCCCCTCCCTACAAAAGAACAATATGGGATTATTCTAAATCAAATGTACCTTTGATAAGGAACTGTGTTAACAATACTGATTGGCAAGATTTGCTAAGTGGTCTAAATCCAGGAGAAATGGCTGCACAGTTTACAGACACTTTATTAACAATTCTTTCCCTCCACATACCAAACAAAATTTTAAAAATCAATGATAAGGATGCTCCTTGGATAACCCCTGAGTTAAAATCCGCCATCAAGCGCAAACACAGGGTGTTCAGAAAATACGTTAGTCGGGGGAGAAACCAAGAGGACTGGAAGACTGTCAAGGAAATCCAGGCCGAAAATTCCAAGAAAATTTTCGATGCGAAGAATAGTTACTATTTGAAGTTGGGAAAAAAATTGTCTGACCCTCGCATAGGAATTAAAGAATACTGGTCTGTGCTAAATAGGATGATTCAAAAGAAAAAAATTTCAAACATACCACCGCTTCTTGAAAATGGACTTTTTGTGACAAACATTCATACTAAGGCTAATATCTTTAATGATTACTTTGTAAAGCAATGTTGTGCGATTACAACTGGTAGTACACTTCCCAGTTTCTTACCGAGAAGTGCTCCGCGACTGCAGAGTCTTGTGATAAATCGGGGAAAAGTTCTCCGAATTATCCACGCTCTCGACTCAAAAAAAGCACACGGTTGTGATGACATATCGATTTAAATGATAAAAATGTGTGGCACCTCAATTGTGGAGCCATTGTGTTTAATTTTTGAGAAGTGATTGGAAACAGGAGTCTACCCTTCCATTTGGAAAAAAGGTAATGTAATACCTATGCACAAAAAGAATAGCAGGCAATGTAAGGAAAACTATCGTCCTATCTCGCTTCTGCCAATATTTGGCAAAATATTTGAAAAATTAATTTTCGATTCAATGTATGAGCATTTCTGCAACCATGGTCTCATCACACCTAACCAATCAGGATTTCGGCCTAATGATTCTGCTAATTAACCAGTTACTATCAATAACTCATCAGATCTACTGTGCTTTCGAAGCAAATCCAAGCAAGGAAACTAGGGCAGTATTTCTAGACTTAAAAAAGGTAAGCGGAATAAGCCGGCCCACCCAACCCTTAAGCTTGGTAGCAGTGATATTATTGAAAAAATTGAACACAAGCATCTTGGTATGATACTGGATTCTAAATTAGATTTCCAAAGTTATTTTAAAAAAGCTATTGTTAAAGCAAGGAGAGGAATTGGCATGATAAGATATTTCTTCAGGTATTTTTCCCGAGAAGTTCTTGATGTGATATGTAAGTTACGTGTAAGACCACATCTCGACTACGGCGATATAATCTACCACAAATTTGACCCTGACATGCGCTTGGCCCCCGGCGGGTGCACTTCTATATAAAAGGTGATACACAAGCTTGTCTGAAGCTTTCCAAAATATACCCTTTTCACTGAGAAAAGTCTCAGCAGTTAGACCCTATTCACTGACATTTTATCGCAATGTTTTAGAAATTTATACCCCTATTTTGGAGAATCACTGACATGCCCTCCAGGCGGTTTCCTTTAAATGTCACTATATTTAGCCCTTAAATACTGGAAATACTACTAACTACTCAAAATGGAGCAGAAAATGTGTATATCTCCATTACACATCCATACACTGAAGCACAAATATGGTTTGAGCCATACAGTATGGTATGGTTTCAGTTATTAACTCTACAAACTTCAGCAAAACTTTGGTTTTCTGCAATCAAAGCTGCCCACAGATTCCTTGATTGATGTATTTCCTGCACTATGGAAACCATTCACTATAAATTAATAAGATTTCATTTGGAACTCATTTTCATTACATTACATACATCCCATTTATTTACTTTGCATTTAGGATTTAGGATGTTATTGATATGATGTTGTGTAAAAGTATGGTAAAACGCATTGAGTACATTGCATCTTTTTAAAAGCATTAAGAATTTTATTTATTTTCAAGGAAATTGTAAACAAATCTGCTGCTTTCTCTTGATCTGGACTGCTGATGACCACCAAAAAATCGAACTTTCAAATTTATAGGCCTAACCATCTTACCAATGGCACTATACCAAATTGCACTGAAACATGTAGCAGCGGCAAAAAATGACACGTTCCTCTGGCTTTCCCTCAGCAATTTTTGTTCATTAACATCATTAACTGCGTAAGGAACCTCATCAGCTTATCTAGGTCTCAAAATTACTTCAAATGAAATGTAGCAGCGATACATCCTCTTCCTTTTCCCGCGTTTTTTCACTAAGCCTCGAATTGCAAAAGAGGCTGTTGCTTCCGGGTTGCTTCCATGAAAAGATGGCTGTGTCAGAAAGTAGAAAGGGCAGAGTCTGTTTATATCGTAACAACTTTCAAGTGAATACTGCACTACCATGAAGTTACATGTGGTAACATGTTTTAGTATGAAGATGCCTCTACCTATGCAACTCTGAGAAGATGTTTCCCATCAAACAAAACTGAAAATCTACTGAGTGAAAAGCTGATCAAAATAGATCAAAACTGACGACTGAGAGAGAAGCAAAAAGAAAATAATCAAAGAGAGAGGCAACGTAGAAGGCTTTTTCTACCTGAAACAGCAGTGATGCCAGTCAGAAATACAGACTTATTATCCATTTTGTCACCAAGGAAATCATAATATCGGTTTTGATACAACCATATACAATAATGTTATTTTATGGAGCTGCAGATTGGAGCATTAGAGCACTTCTCGATATATAACATTTTCCAGATCAAAATTGACTGATTTGCCGTTAGTTTAGGCCTGATCTGATACATCAAGCACATGACTACTGCAAGTATCACCCACTGTACTAACATGGCTTTACCTAATGGAAAGGAAACACAACCAACACCATTTCAAGAATCTGCATGTTAGCTACTACTTGCCTTTGAATATTGTTCAACAGTTGCTGGGTTTTATCCCCTTTTCTACACCTGAATACATAGAACTACTGATGACTTGCTATTAGTGAGAAAGCTATGCCTAGATTTTTATTAGACTTCAATTGAGGAATTTGATCTGGCCAAAACAAAGATAGTTACATCACCAAGTCCCCAAGTGTTTTGTATTCAACATTGTACAGAAAAAGTCTATTATAATTCATGACTTTGAAATCATTCAACATCAAGTTTATTGCACGTAATGACTAGTCAGTTGTAACTCACAAGAGGAAACCATCAACAACAACCTTCTTCTTGAAATTAGTTGTTTTTAATCAAGTATCTTTTTAAAATCTGCTGACCAAATTGTAAAATAACCCCCCTTTTTTCTAAATCCTAGGTCCTAGGATTTGAAAATTTTTTCACCCTATCTCAGTGAATTTACAGACAAGCTTGCGTATCACCTTTTATATAGAAGTGCACCCGCCGGGGCTTGGCCTTTACACAAAAGCTTGAACGAACTCAGTATCTTGCCGCACTAGCAGTGACTGGAACATGGAGAGGTACAAACAGGCAAAAACTGTTTAATGAGCTAGGTTGGGAAACATTGTATGATAGAAGGTGGTATCGTAGATTGTGTCATTTCTTCTCCCTTATCAAATCTAAATCACCTGAATACTTATATAGCGAACTACCCCAAGAGCGACAATTGCAGTACAGTCTTAGAAAGTCTTAGAACGGCCCGTTTTGCTAGCACGTATTTTCATAATACATTATTCGAATGGAATTTACTCGACGATGAGACAAGAAATTCTAAATCCCTGCTTCACTTTAAAAATAAATTGCTTGCAGTTGTTAGACCAATTAGAAACTCTACATACAAAATTTGCGACATTTCGGGTGTCAAGCTGTTGACAAAACTCCGTGTCCAGTTCAGTGCTCTAAACGAACATCGTTTCAAACATGCTTTTGACTGCCTCAGCCCAGTTTGCTTTTGTGGTAAAGACAATGAAAATAACAAGCACTTTCTCCTGCATTGCCCCCTATACGATGTACTTCGTAGAGATCTCTTTGACCAGCTCTCTGATGTCCCAGGACTAGATATCGCCAGTATCAATAATATAGATGATGATACTCTTTGTGATCGACTTTTGTTTGGAAATCCATCCTTAGGTACTATTGAAAATAGAGTAATACTGGATGCGACAATCTCATTTCTCAAAAATTCTGGGGAGTCACTAATTCAAGATTCAAGATTCAAGATCCAAGATTCAAGAATTAGTGTGAATCTTGAATTCCGGATCTAGAATTAGTGTGAATCTTGAATTCCGGATCTAGAATTAGTGTGAATCTTGAATTCCGGATCTAGAATTAGTGTGAATCTTGAATTCCGGATCTAGAATTAGTGTGAATCTTGAATTCTGGATCTAGAATTAGTGTGAATCTTGAATTCCGGATCTAGAATTAGTGTGAATCTTGAATTCCAGAACTTGAATCTTGAATCTTGGATCTTGAATCTTGAATTAGTGACTCCCAAAATTCTGGCCGATTTGATTGATCTAGCGATGCCATATTAGCAACAGCCGTTCCCTATTACTTTTATGTTGTGTTCTCCTTTCCTTTCTTTGTCGTCCCACATTGCTGAGGTAGATTACCAGAACAAACACTGAAATTTGTTTTTTCTCGTTTTCCTACGAGTTAAAAACTTCAAATCTTCCTTTTTAACCAGTAATATGCCTTAGCTTTGTTGTCTTGTTGTCTGTTTTGTGTAATGTATCTTTAATTTTGTCGTTTTTGTTCCTTGTTTTGTGTATTGAAAATTAATTTGAATTGTAAGTACCATCCATAGTGAAGACCCGGTGACTTTATGTCTTTTTTCACTATGGATGGTACAGTGTAATGTAAGTATAAATATTGTAGTTTTTAATCTTGATAGAAAAAAAAAATAAATAAATTTACCAAGAATCAGCTGACACGCCATTAGCCTTTCGAGATGTGTGAAGACAAAGAAGAAACATGAATGAAGACAGCAACAATGAAGATCTTTGCGGCTTCGGATTTGTAGAAACTCGTGTCTTGTGTTGATCTTTGGTACCATTTTGAAGCATGTTCTCTTCTCTTTTGATCTAGCCTCTTTCTGATATGATTGGCCCCCAATTGAGGCCACAGTTACTTTTGAAATGGCGAGTGGTCAGCAAGCGCTCTGTTCTTCGCCCAACTGTTAACCGGACAAATATTTATGATCTCATTACTCACAAAATGCTGTGAAACTAACCGTTGGTATCACAAAGATTTCTTCATATATTTATTCTCCAAAATATGCTTTATAATCTTGCAATACTTCACTTTTTTGTCAAACATCGATTTGACCCTAAACAATTTTGACAAAAGATGTTCAGTGATTCAATACGGAATTTTTCGAAAATGTTCAGCTGGAAAGGTTGGGCAATCAACAAAGCGACCAGCATGCTGAAGACAAACATGGCATGGCAAAACATTCCTACCGATTCTAACAACAGAAAACAAACTTTGATGACATACACATAGGCGAATAAAATTTATCGCTTAATGCCTTCACAAGCTCTTATCCACTGGACGAATTTCACCTTTAGCTTCAGTTGCAAGCGGCACAGCGACGGTTGACGGTTGAATTCCTCAAGCAGCGATTGATGAGAGGCAAATTGTCAGGCATTCTGTTCTTTAATCTCCATGTTCCAGTTTAGCGTATTGGCGACTGGTATGAAGTGAGATTAAAGTGCCACTGAACTACTTTACTGAAAATTTTGGTAATGTGATTTTGTTGGCAATTCGGAATAAACAAGAGCTGCTGAATCGAATGGTGTAATTATTTCCTGTGTATTGTTCCTATAATTATGTTTTCTTGAGCCCTAAAGTGCCATTTCTGTAGTCTTTTTGTGCGAAAAATAATGCGCGGTCAAACGGGAATTTGTGGAATGTGTGACGTGATGTGATTTATTACTCGCCATTGCGTGGTATGTTTACAACTGTGTTTCAACCTTGAAGTCGCACGGAGCCTCTGGTAGCCTGTTTGAAAAGCAGAAAAATATTACTTTTCTGGTAACTCTAGCTCTGCCAGCTGTATGAGGTATAGTCACAAGCTCGCAATTTCTCCGAAGAACTTCCATAACACCAGCAAAAGCATCAGGAACTCTGTACAAGGAGAGGATGTGCGGGGCATAGGTATTGGGCCTACCTAGGCCCAGCTGAAGCAACAAGACTCGCTCGACCTGTCTTCTGCACAGAATTGATTTAGTTTGAACACTTGCCTTTCTGACGAAATTAAACTGCTGATACGTCGTAAGATCAACATAGTATCTAGGTCTGAAAGCTGAGGGAATATGCTGTGGTGAGAGGAGCAAAGAATAAATCCTGATTTCCTTCAGGTGGGTGCAAGTTTTGTTTTGCTACACGTAGTCTATTTCTTTCATGAGAAACTAAGAATTTGAAATATCTGAAATATACAGAAAGAGATGATAATATACTAAGTGAGAAGGCTGCTTTTACTTATTTGATTGTTCGATAGCCTTTCAATGATGAAAGCAATGTCGGACAAGTTCTTGGGCAGCATGTACTTTTCTTACAGGCATCAGTTCCCTCAAAAATCTTTGAATTACTATAATTCTGACAGGCAAACGTTATTGATTCATAACCGGAAGGACAGTAACCCAGAAGGCCCTGGAAAAGAAAACATCCAAAAAGTACAGACCCGTGAAAATCGGTGGGCTTTGCCCTTTGACGCTTTGACTTACTTACAAACACACTTGCTTATGTTTCATATTCATAACTTTAATATTTGTTCTTTGAAATCGCAATGGAAACCGTTTCATAACTGCAGCCAAAGCCTTTTTAAAAGAGTCCACGAAATTAGTAATTTTGCGTCAAATAAGACCCTCGCTTTAGAATTTTGCCCAAAAGAAAAGATCTAGAACTCGAACCCACACTTCGAAGGACCTCTATAATTTCCTACGACAAAGGCAGTTACGTTTTGGAAAAAGTGGATCTACATTCGCAGACAAATGTTGCAAGTTTATCAGAGTTTTGAGAACATATATCTTATGTTTGGAGATATTAATCCTCCGACTATCAAGCAACTACCCTCCGACAACCTTTGATCAGAACATTTCTTGCCGTTGGGCCTAAAACTGCAGTAAAAACTTCGAAGGATAAGATGTTGTCTTTTCGTTTTTTTTTGTGATGAAGGTCCGCGTTTTAGAATTTTGGCCTATAGTAAAATTCTAAAACGCGGACCTTGATTTCGCCCATTCAGACCTCGCCCGTCTTGAAAGCGGTTTACATCATAGAAAAAAGCTATTCTATAACAATGATATTGGATGGCTAATCAAGTTTCTCCTATATTCAGAAAATAAAGGTATGCAAAAAATATTGCTTACCAATGCCAATATATAGGCATCAATATTTCTTCTCATGAAATGGTGTCATGAAAGGGGTGCTTTCCAGAGGTAGCACTTTTAAGAAATTCATACGACAGAACAAACCATGCCTTACAGTACGTCCATTCAAGGCTATGGAAACACTGTACATATCTGTATGAACAAACTTCTTACGCAGCAAAAGCTTGCAAATAGGAAACTGTTTTACAAGAACCCATAGGCTGAGGCTGATACTTTGCAGGCTGAATCAAATATCCTCTTTATTCATATTCATGCTCGTTCTTTCACGTTCTGATCTTTTGAGGCAAATAACCTGCTTCCAATTCTTGATAACAAAAACATCTCCACAACTTCTTTTGCGCTAGGCCATCTTGGTGCTTTTCTGGAAACCTTTCTTTCAACAAATGCTCCTTTCTCGTCGACATAAAGTAAGTATGAGCAGCACCTAAAACCAACAGAAGGAATTAATCACAAGAAATGTTTTTGACACTTTAATTTGATACAATTTCTAGCAGGATGAAATTGTATCGTCTTATTGATGGTCTTTTCACGAAAACAAATTCATAATTAATTCCTGTTGTTATGCAAAAGATACATGCTCATTCTGGGATGAACTTTTTATATCTAACTAACACTAGCAGTTGGTGATTCATTTTAATGCCCTTAACAATCTGAATGGCATCCTGATTTATTCAAGGGAACTCGAAGATGTTTGGAAGATGTTTGGAATCTTCAAGCTTAGGACTAGTACCGACTATTAGGACTATCACCTGCCCCAATCTGCATCTTTTCTTGGCTACTTGTAAAAAAGAAATGATAAACAGCACTTACTACGAATCTGATCCAAAGTGAATCGCTCTTTTAAATGAACAAACATATCATTTCCAAAGCGATTGGTAATGTCTGCATTTCTATTTGCCGTAAAACTAAAAAATAAAGTATGGTACAGTTTAAATACCTCCTGAACCCCTTTAAACTAGTTCATTGGAAAGAAACTGCATCCCTAACATAAACAAAAATGAAGGTTCAAATCAATGAGAAACAGATGAAAGGGGAAATAGATAAACACTATCCACCACTACAGTATTCTGGCGGGTGTTTTTAAAACGAAAACCGAAAGCAAAGACAGAAAACGAAAACACAAAGCGAAACCGAAAACACAAAGCGAAAACACAAAACGAAAACACAAAACGAAAACACAAAGCGAAAACACAAAGCGAAAACACAAAGCGAAAACACAAAGCGAAAACACAAAGCGAAAACACAAAACGAAAACACAAAACGAAAACACAAAACGAAAACACAAAGCGAAAACACAAAACGAAAACACAAAGCGAAAACACAAAACTAAAACACAGAACGAAAACACAAAGCCTGCCCTTTAGGCCCTCATGGAGTGGTTCCGTCCCGGGGTGGGGGGACTTGATTTACAAAAATACAGGGGATGTGCCGCTGAAAAATCTAAAAAGGCACCCTGTCCCGGAGTAAAATTCCCGAAAATGATACCCTGTCCCGGTGTAAAACTTTAAAAACGATACCCTGTTCTTGGGTTTCTTCATACAAAATTGTAGGTTGCCCTGGGAATTTGATAGAAATTTGATATAAATCTATCAGAAAATGCGAAAATGTTGCCATCCAAACGACTTAAATCATATTCGCGGGCGGAGTGCAAATGGCTTACAACGACGATACAAAATATGGACCCTGTCATGGAGTTGACCATAAAAAAATGATACCTGTCCCGGAGTAGGAATCCTGAAAATGATACCCTGTTCGGCGGCACGTCCCCATACGGAAAAAATATACGAGTACCCCCCTCCCCTGGCTCCGTTCGTACCAACCATATTGCTAGAATTTGTTTTCATCTAATACGGCCTAGTGTTCTCCTAACTGCGATGGATGGATCTATTTTGTTTCTACAAAGGACGATTACTGCTTGATATGAAAATATTTAGGTAATAAGCTATTACACAGTTTGATCACAACGAAAGGACACTATGCTATTGAACAAATCAAACATTTTTCAAATCGGATTTGTGAATCCAGAGAAAATGATCTTTCAAAGTTGGGATATGATGCCAAGTTTTTTTTACATTACCTTTTCCGGACTAATATTTGGGGCATCGATGAAACCATTCACATTCAAACTGCTATATATCCTGAACGAAAAGGCCAAGTTTTTAAAAGTGCTTTTAATTTTGCAGATCTATATCAACACGCGTTCCAAATACCCAAACGTAATTTTCAAAACCTCGGGCTAAAATAGCTTTTTTTTCAAATGGAGTGCGATATTTTTAAGCCCGAAAAAGTGGAAACGATCAAAATTTCATCATTTATAGTGAAAGCAAAAGATCCAACGAAATCTAACTCTTGTGAAAAAATACTAAAATTACAAGGGACTCTTCGTGATATTGCTCTTATAAAGTGGGCGCCTTATTTCAAAATGGCCTAAACTAGCTGGAGCTTTCGTACATCACACAAAATCACTTTAAAGTCTGGTTTAAATAGCTTGAAAATCTAAAAGCGAACTTTCAGTACAAAGAATGACGTTTTGCTGACCTACTAATTACAAAATATTTTCATTTCAAGCAGTAATCGTCCTTTGTAGAAACAAAATAGATCCATCCATCGTAGTTCCGAGCACACTAGGCCGTATTGGTTGAAAACAAAATTCTAGTAATATGATTGGTACGAACGGAACCACTCCATGAGGGCCTAAAGGGGGCCCACTTTATGTTTTCGCTTTGTGTTTTGTGTTTTCGTTTTGTGTTTTCGCTTTGTGTTTTCGTTTTGTGTTTTCGTTTTGTGTTTTCACTTTGTGTTTTCGCTTTGTGTTTTCGTTTTGTGTTTTCGCTTTGTGTTTTCGTTTTGTGTTTTCGTTTTGTGTTTTCATTTTGTGTTTTCGTTTTGTGTTTTCGGTCTTCGCTTTGTGTTTTCGTTTTCTTTTTCGGTCTTTGTTTTTGGTTTTCGTTTTAAAAACACCCGTATTCTGGCTGCATTAATCAAAATATTTGCCAAGAATGACAATTTGGCCAGTTCGTTCAGTCTTATGATGCTAACAGGTGAACTATGGTGGTGACTGCTCGTGGTGGGGAATAATTCTTATTGTTTGTTTGAAGATTTTGTGAGCAAATGCCGCATAATTATCATTGGGATCTAGTTAACCAGATTCTTGAGGAAGTCGTTCAATACAGTTCAAGAATTAAAATAATTGAATGACAGATATGTCTTATACAGCCTTACACTTCATCAAGGTCCCACTGTTCATTCTCCGGCAGCAAATTGTAAAGGGACTTAACAGCTCTCTGAAAGAGTAAATGTAAGACTCAACATTGTTGCAAAGTGATGGCACAATTATGAATGCTTCGAATGTCTCAATGACAACGGAGAACATTACAGTAAGTCCCTGCATATAAGAAACGGACATTTAAAAAACTGCAGCCTGCCAGCATAGAGAATATTTTCTTGTTTATAAGATTCCAGGCAGCCTGATTTTGTAGCTTCAGTACTAAAATTGGTACTGAATGAGGGAAACAACCTTTTTAAGAAAGCTAGTTTAGAAAAATTGTTTAGATCTTCCATGAAAAAATTATCAAGGAAGCGGTATTTACTATAAACAGGGTGAACAATGAACAGATTTGCTTTTAGGAGGTGACTTTGAAAGCACGAACACAAAACTTTTAAACATAGCCATAAGAAAACTATTTTCTTGTGACTATGTTTTAAGGCAGGTAAATTGACATAAAACTTGCTGTAAATAGATCTTACAGCAATAACTAATTTTCGTTGAACGATATTTTTACGAGCCCCAGACCTTTTACCCTCTCGCTAGATTTCCCCCTCTCGACGGTCCGGTAATTGCAGAAAGTAACATGGCACTTGCTATGTGCTACGCGTTAGCAAATACCAGATGCACCAAAATACAATAGGAATTTTTTCAGGCCACGACAAATCATGCAATAAACTGATTTTGAAGATTTATGATTTAATCTTCAGCAAAAAGCCTGAATTAGAATCTATAATTCTTTGCAGATGCTTTTGTTTTCACTTTTTAGAGCTATAAGCGATAAGAGCTTAAAATTTTCATTTTCAAAAACACTGTAAACGACCAATTATCTAGAATTAGTTAGTTATTGAATTTGACTCTGCTGGAACAGGTTAATTACTTAGAATCTTGACTTAATGCCAACTCCTTCAAAAACCTCTTAGAGTTATCGACTTTCTCCCTTTCCCGAGTTAAAGCTGTTAGCTTTTCATTTATATCTGTCATCAGTTGCATTAGCTGCTCGATTATGTAGGACTGTCCATCCACTTTTTCCTTTAACTCGTCCGTCATCAGTTCGAGTTTCCTGCAAAGAAAATAAATTGCAAAGTATTTGCACTGTAAAGCATCGATTGTGTGTACAATTCATGTCTGGGTCCAGAATATGGTCCAGCATTCTTATTCTTTTGCTTTTACTGTGTGAAGCAGTCTCAATTCTGTTTATCTAAACCAGTATTTGCAGGAAGCCATACCTAGATGTCCACAAAACCATGAACAAGCAAAGTTATAAGTTTACAACCCCTGTTTGATGCAGTCACAGCCCACAACTTCGTTTCTTGATGAAGCCATGATCCAGTCTAAGGGTCTCTTTCATCTTTATTACAGAAATATCTAGTTGTAGATGATTAAAAAAGAGCAGCAGTTACGTAAATAATGTCATTGTTCAGATACGACAGAGCTGTCTAGGCAATTAATGCGATAGGCATTACAGGTTTATTGTCGCTTTTACCGATACTTTCTTTCCTCTACAGATCTTATTCTACATCCCCAATCGTCCAGTAATTTCATAACCTTATTCAATCTATTAACCCTATCTCACCTGGGGGGGGGGGGGTGGATTCCACCCCCCCAACCAAACTTTTATTCGCCTATGCTATAATATGCAATGCAGGATGCCAAGACTCCGCTACTTTGACTTTATATCTATACTGTATCAAATGATGAAAATTTCAAGATGCTAAATATAGCCTCGTAGCCATGGCAACCAATGTTTTACTGTGTAGTCAACAAAATTTGTATACTTTTTTTTTAATTGTTGCAAATTTTAATCTCAAATATATGCAAAATTATACTTACACATGTATTTGATGATATCCAACTCAATTTGAAACAAAAAATTTCAATTTAGTGCCTCATTTCATTGTTTCAATCATGTTGGTAACAATCATGATAATCATAACTTAAAATCTTCTTATTGTCATAGCAACGAGAACAATAGGGATAATTTGATTTAATCATGTGATTTTGATTGTTTGCATCAAAGTGTATATATTTACCAAGTTTAAAGATTGTAGCTACTATAACAGCGAAGAAAAAGAGGGGGGGTGGAATCCACCCCCCCTCAGGTATTGACCGCTTCAAAACGCCCAGGTGAGATAGGGTTAACGTCAATGTGCACTAAACGTTAACATCTAGCATATCTATGATGCAATTATTTTTTTTATAGGAAACTGCTGATAAGAAACTCAGCTCTCAGATCACTGATAATTTAAGAGACTTTAATGCTGAGAAAAAATGTCTTGAGAAACTATTTACTTTAACAAAGGAAATCCTTGGTATTCTTTTCCTTATTTTCAATTGCTTCCCGTGTCATATTTGTTGAATGGTATTAGAGAAATATCTAAACACTGGAAAGGCTACAAAAAACTTTGTTTCGAAATGTTCAGAATGGCATAAAAAGTAAATATGACAATTATTATGGAACCTTGAAGAAATTGGTAACAAAATCTGACTTCTCAAAATCTGATAGTTCTAAGAAACTTCCAGTATCGGTGAAAAAGTTTGGTTTCTTAGAAAAATACGTGCAGCATAAATGGAGACAGTATGGAGTACATATCTTCGAAATTTACCCAGTGTTCTCAATATTGTTTGTGTCACATCACCCGTGACTATGAGGTTTATATTTTTATTTCTTTTATTCTAAAATTGTTTACCCAGCGCTACAATTCAGCTTAAGTAACTGTTTTACAATGTACCCTGCAACTAAAAATAAAACTAACCTAATTACAATGTTAATCTAAACCTATAAATGCATAATATATAGTGAACGATGAAGAAGAGGGACAACATCCTCAGAGAGCAGGCATCGAGTTGATCTTTGCGCTTTTTTTCATTTATTCAGCTATCTGCTAACTAGTTTCGCCCACTAGGGCATCTTCAGAGCAACTGATTAAGTTAAAGTACCGCGAGCAGCAACTCTACAATCTGACGTGGAATCAAACGACATACGTCAAGCAACAACAACAACAACAACAACAATAGCAATAGCAAGACTGCATATCGCAACTCTACAATCTGACGTGGAATCAAACGACATCGTCAAGCAACAAAAGCAACAACAACAACAATAGCAATAGCAAGACTGCTGAAAACAATGAAATCAACTTGACGTGAAATCAAACTACATACGTCAAGCAACAATAGCAACAACAACAACAACATAACACACAGAAAATATCTGACTGACGTCGAAGGAAACAGAACCCCGTAACAACAGCACATCGAAAAGACAACATCGCACTGCGAACAACGCCAAAGAAAAGAACCGAACCGAACTGAATGAACAGGGTATAGGTACACCCGAGGTGGGTTAAGATTCAGGGAATCAGCCACTGGCAAAGAAGCACCGTAAACAAAATTGGAAAAGCGACGCTCAAAGAACGATGAAAGAAGATCTGACGTCAAAAGACAAAGCACGAAAATACAACACCAGGACACGAGATCCGACCCCTACAACGACAACGACTCAACTGGAAAAAAACGAGAACGAGGCTAACAACAGAAACAACATATGACAAGAACATTTTACCTTATAAGGACAAAATGATACTTGTAAATTGATTAACCTTATATGGACATACATTTTACTATAAATAGAGGTCGATACTTTAACTTAATCAGTTGCTCTGAAGATGCCCTAGTGGGCGAAACTAGTTAGCAGATAGCTGAATGAATGAAAAAAAGCGCAAAGATCAACTCGATGCCTGCTCTCTGAGGATGTTGTCCCTCTTCTTCATCTTTCACTATATAAATGCATAATATATATATATATATTCACCAAATACTTAAATGGAAATAAAAATAAAAATGTAAAACCAGCTTTCCTTTCATCTAATCAATTATGAGCTTTTGAGCTTTGCTTTAAATGACTGGATGGAAGGGGCTAATTTAATGGTAATGCTTTGTCCAACAAGGGCAGATAATGTTTTCAATAGATTGGCGGGTTTGTTTACATTTTGTGCGATTAACCAATCACGCCACGTATTAGCCAATCACATCACGTGACGTACCGTGATTTTGCGGACATTCAGAAGCTGTGGGGATGAATACAAAAATACCTTCCCCCCAAAAACTGGCGATGTGCAAATTGATTTTTGACAAATCAAAACATTTTTTACATTTTCTGTTAGACTATAAGCTTGCCTAAAATTCTACCTCTTCGGATTTTGATATTCAACTGAGATTGACAGAAATCTATGTTTGAATAACGCCCTAAAATTAAGGCAACGACTAACGCTTTAGGTTCAGCAGACAGATATTCCTTGAAATAACTACTTCAGTCTGTTGCACAAAGGCAACAAGCATTGATTCGTAGACCACATTAGACCTGTCTCCATGAAATTTTCGGTGTTGCTTAGCATTCAAGAGGGCCAGTATCTTCTATTATATCGAGCACGGTACCATCTTCTGAAGCACTACAATCACATTCTAAAGGACCAAAACTCGACAAGAAACCCCTGCCTATAATGTCACAAATAAAATGTAAATCACAAGATACTCACCAATTCGTCATTTGCTATGACGAATTAAAAGCGGATGAATCCAAAAGTCCATAGGTTGCAGGCGCAACAAACGAATTTAACAAGAATAAACCCAATCGATGATTTCTCAAAGTTTGAGCAGCAAAGTCTTCACTGTGCTACAGTGTTGATGAAATATCTACAACATTCAAATTCTGAGCTGAAATGGCGCAAAACTGATCACATCTGAAAGAATAGCATTTGTTTGCATAAAAAGTTGATTTCTTATGCTTAGATAATTCTTATTCTGAAAGTGCAGGGGAATAAATGAGTTTCATATTTCTTTTTACCTGACCCCTTGAAGCCCCTTCATCAAAATCTAAACTGTTGTCAATTTCCCAACTTTTCTCTTGATCAATCGAAAAAGAATTATCTAAGGATAAGAAATTGACTTGTTTGTGCAAACAAATGCTATTTTTTCAGACGTGATCAGTTTTGCGCCACTTCAGCTCAGAATTTGAATGTCGCAGACATTTCATTAACAATGTAGCGCAATGAAAACTGTGCTGCTCAAACTTGTGGAAATCATCGATTGGGTTTATTCTTGTTAAATTCGTTTGTGTCGCATGCAACCTATGGACTTCTGGATTTATCCGGTTTTGGTTCATCATAGCATATGAAGAATTGGTGAGTATCTTGTGATTTACATTTTATTTGTGACATTATTGGTAGGGATTTCCTGTCGATTTTTGGCACTTTAGAATATGATTGTAGCGCTTCGGAAGATGGTACCGTGCTAGATATCATAGAAGATACTGCCCCTTTGAATTTCATGCAACACGGACAATTTCATGGAGACAGCTTCAATGCGGTCTACGACTCAATTTGTATTGCCTTTGTGCAACAGACTGAATTAGTCCTTCAGGAATATCTTTCTGCTGAACCTAAACATTAGTCGTTGCCTTGATTTTAGGGCGTTATTCGAACAAAGATTTCTCTTGATTTGAGTTGAATATCAAAATCCGAAGTGGTAGAATTTTCGGAACGCTTATATTCTAACAAAAACTGTAAAAACATTTCTGATTTGTCAAAAATCCATTGGCACATCGCCAGTTTTTGAGGGGAAGGTATTTTTGTATTCATCCCCACAGCTTCTGGATTTCCGCAAAATCACGGTACGTCACATGATTTTAGAATACGTGGCGTGATTGGTTAATCTCACATAATGTAAACAAACCTGCCAATCTATTGAAAACATTATCTGCCCTTGTTGCTTTGTCCTTAAACCACACATACTAAACGAGCATTTATTCTGTTATTATGCAACACTTAGAATTGGTTGAATCTTTTTGGCAATAAAATAATTGAACTAAGAGATTTCATATGACTAGTATTTTTGACTGCCATGTGAGACTTCTTTAATGGGTAATTTTACCATCGATGTAGTTTTCAAAATGACTCGCTAAGCACAAGAGAGCAGTGGGAGTGCTGATGAATTCATCACTTCCTTGCCAACATAAGAATGAAATCATGTGCTCCTGATCGGGAAGAGAGCGGTGGGAGTGCTGATGAATTCGTCACTTCCTTGCCAAAATGAGAATGAAATCAAGTGCTCCTGATTGAAAAAAAAAATGATTCCAATTATTCTCCCAATTTTTACGTGCCAAAAATACCAGGGCAGGTAAACTTGAGCGTAAATGTCTAGACAATGATATTTGTGAGAACTTTCAAGGTTATTTCGAGTTGCAACAGCACAAAACGCAAACAAGAAACAACAAATGTTTGATAAGGCTTCCGAGCATCAAAACAGAATACGCTAGGAAGTTCTTCCAGTTTGAGGTGTCCTTCTCTCATATATAATACTACTCTATGGCTCAGAAGTCTGGGGTGCCTTTGAAAAATCATGCATTGACCAATGGGACAAAACAGATATCGAAAAAGTACATACTCAGTTTCTGAAGAGAATAATTGGCGTAAACAGATCAACAACTAACCACCTAGTTTGCGGTGAACTAGGACGTTTTCCATTAAGAAGCATGATTGAATCAAGACTATGTAACTTCCTTAAACATATTGACAAAGAATGTAAACCAGATTCGCTTGTTTCAAGAACAAAGCACCAATCAATGTCTAATCACTCTAGAAATGTTCCTTGATAGTTAACTTAGACATATGTACCTCGTTTGTTGGTATTTGTGCTTTGAGAGAAGACCTGTTTTTTTATATGCTCATAATATTTACAATATATCTAAAGTACAAATACAACCTGCATACACACAATCACATAGCAGGAATCTCAAACATAACCTTATCTTTTCACCAACATGATTATTCCAAATTTGATCGGGAAAGTTTTCTTGAATATTTTAATAACCTTAACTTTGAGTACCTAAATGAGAACATGCATGATGTAAATTCCAAATTTAACAGATTTCTTGATAATCTCAATGATATTGTCAAAAAGCATGCCCCATTAAAGAAACTCACCAAAAAAGAACTCAAATTGCGTAATAACCCATGGATTAATAGCAGAATTCAAAAGATGATGCGGTTACGGGATAAAGCATTAAAGAAACTCAGAAAAAAACCTGATGAGGCAACTAAACTTTTGTATAAACAGTTCAGAAACCGTATTCCAATTGAACTTAAAGAGAGTAAAAAGAATTATTTTCATAATTATTTTAATGTAAATAGCAACAATATGAAGCTTTTATGGACAGGAATTAAATCCATTATTAGTTTAAAAAACTCTCATGTAAATATTATCAACAAAATTAAGGATGTAAATGGTAATCTTACAACGGATTCAGCAACGATGGCTAACATTTTTAATAACTTCTTTGTTAATGTAGCTGATGATGTCACTAAGAAGATACCCAGGTCAAAAAAATCCCCCTTGGATTATCTTTCAAATAAAAATCCTCATTCTTTCTTCATATCTCCCTCAGTCCCTTATGAAATATCAGATATAATTGATCAGTTTAAAACTGGTAAATCAATAGGTCCTAACAGTATCCCTATGAAGTTGTTTAAAATTCTGTCTCCTTATGTATCTTCTCCCTTATCTCTAATCATTAATGAGTCTTTTCTGACTGG
This sequence comes from Aurelia coerulea, assembly GCA_039566865.1. Classification (NCBI taxonomy): domain Eukaryota; kingdom Metazoa; phylum Cnidaria; class Scyphozoa; order Semaeostomeae; family Ulmaridae; genus Aurelia; species Aurelia coerulea. The sequence continues at coordinate 10,132,600 of CM076951.1, read as the reverse complement.
TGTCTTTCCTACCAAAATGAAGCAAGCCAAAGTTATACCCTTGTTCAAAAAGGGTTGTTCTTTGACTTCTTCAAATTATAGGCCTATATCTCTTTTATCTGTTTTCAGTAAAATCATAGAGAAATTGATGTATAAGCGCTTATATAATTTCTTAGAGCTACATGAAGTCTTGTATAATCTTCAGTTTGGTTTTCGTGCTTCTCACTCAATAGATCATGCTTTGATCAGTTTAACTGAATCAATTAAAAATACCTTTTTTATAAGAAGTACGGATGTGGCATTTTCATTGATTTGCAAAAAGCATTTGATACAGTCAATCATAAAATCCTCCTCGGCAAACTTGAACAGTATGGTATTCGTGGTACAGCTTTGGCATGGTTCAGTTCCTATCTTTGCAATAGAAGCCAACATGTATCTGTTAATGGTCACAACTCTAACTGCCTCAATATTACTTGTGGAGTACCACAGGGCTCTGTCCTTGGTCCACTCCTATTCCTCATATATATCAATGATCTTCCTAACTCATCAACCAGACTATCTTTTTATCTTTTTTGCTGATGATACTAACATCTACTATGAATCAGACTGTTTACATAAATTACAAAAGGTAGTTAACACGGAACTTAAACATATAAAAAAGTGGCTAGATGCTAATAAACTTGCTCTAAATGTACCGGGTGACCCAGAAAAAAGTGACCCAACGCAATCTGTTATAGAAAAAAAAGTAAATGGCCGATTGAAATATTTCAAAAGTTGTTCTGTCGCTAAAAGACTAGCCTACATTATGAGTATTTTTTGCAATTTTTTTGGGCACGGTAAAGTTCTCAAATTAAGGATTTAGAGGAAAAGGGCAGGCTTGAAATCCTCAAAAAGTCGTCAAAAACAGGGGATCGATTTGAAGTCATTTCAGGTCTTCAAAACTACGAGGAGCGTGTTTCATTTTGCCTGAGAATATCTTTAAGTACCTAGGGACTATAAACTTGCTCCAAAGACTTCCGACAGGGTTGCCTATTCCCAGGTTGAAACGAAACACGCTCCTCGTCGTTTTGAAGATCTGAAATGGCCGTAAATCAATCCCCTGTTTTTGACGACTTTTTGAAGATTTCAGGCAGGCCCTTTTCCTCGAAATCCTTAATTTTGGAAGTTTACTGTGCCGAAAAAAATTGCGACAAATACTTATAGCATAGGCTAGTCTTTTAACGACACAACAACGTTCGAAATATTTCAATAGGCCACTTAATGAATTTTCTGTAACAAATTGCGTTGGGTCACTTTTTTCTGGGTCACCCGGTAGACAAAACTAACTTTATAATTTTTGAGTGTTTCTAATCTCCGAGCCTTCGAGCCTCGAGCCCTCGAGCCTCGAGCCTTCGAGCCTTGTATTTCGAGCTTCGAGCCTTCGAGCCTCGAGCCTTCGAGCCTCGAGCCTCGAGCCTCGAGCCTTGTATTTCGAGCCTCGAGCCTTCGAGCCTTGCATTTCGAGCCTCGAAATCTTTTTGAAAATTTAGGATTCAAGTGAAGGTAATAGCTAGAATTCTTGCGAAATTTGTATATTTGTAAAAATGTGCCAGAACACACATTTTTCTCAAGGACTGAAAAGGCCCAATTTCAAAGAGTTTTCGTCACAGAAAGTAAGACCATCCTACCGCTCAATCTTCGGCCGTTGTTTTAGCACAGGAACGAGAGAACGACTTGTTTAATGGTTTTTTTGAATTTCAATTTTGCCCTAATTTGACTCACACGTTTTTTTTTTTATAAGAAACTTGGATCAGCACTTAGTACTAAAAGTTTCTTAATTTCGCATGAAAATTTCGGTGTTTTAGTAGTAAAAGTTTCTTAAATTAGTTTCTTAATTTGTGGGGTCTAAAATTACGTCATGGTTCAAAGATGAGACTTCTTATCGACAAAAGGATTTCACGTTGCATTGATATTGTCACCAGGAATAAGCCATGCACATTAAGGCAAAAAGTTACCAATTTTTGCATTCAAAACTTGATATTTACAAATGCAATGCTACGCGAACCGAGGGGCCTTTCACTCCCAAAAAATCTCGTACACCTTTGGGAAACATTCTTTTGTTTTCAAGAAAACTCCAATAAGTGAAGTGCCCCTCGACACGAATCGTAATCTACCGACTGTAATTCCAGACATAACATTTGAGAGTTTCTTAATTGTTCTTGAACGTAATGCTAGAGTTTCTTAAATTTTTGGTCATCGCAGTACTAGTTTCTTATAAAAAACGTGTAATTGGGATGCATTCCTATATACCAATTAAAATTTGTTATTATTAGACATTGTTAGGCTTGAAATGCTAGGCTCGAAGGCTCGAGATTCGAGGGCTCAAGGCTTGAAATGCAAGGCTCGAAGGCTCGAAGGCTCGAGGCTCGAAATACAAGGCTCGAAGGCTCGAGGCTCGAAGGCTCGAGGCTCGAAATACAAGGCTCGAAGGCTCGAGGCTCGAAGGCTCGAGGCTCGAAGGCTCGAGATATAGAATACTCATAATTTTTCATTCTTTAAAGAATTCGTTGCATGAAACTGTCAACATTAAAATAGGAAAGAAGCATGTCAAGCAGGTTAAATATGTTAAATTTCTTGGTCTTCTGCTGGATGAAAACCTTACCTGGAAATATCACTTGAATGAACTCTCTAAAAAGTTAGCAAGAACATCTGCTGTGTTCTTCAAAATAAGGCATCTTCTCCCTTCTAGTGTCTTAGTCTCCCTGTACCATTCCTTATTTGGCTCATTTATTCAGTATGGGATTGTTGTGTGGGGTCTAACCTATGACATCCACACTAAGCCCATTTATGTTTTACAAAAGAAAATTGTTAGAGCTATCCCTTTCAATAATTTTGCTACTCCTTCTACCCCAATCTTTTCCGAGTTGAAAATTCTTAAGGTAAATGATTTATTTTATTTAAAGCTCCTTTCTTTTGTGTATGAATGTGTTAAAAAAATTTCTCCCTCATATTTTCATGATTATTTTACTTTGTTGTCCTCTGTTCATCAATATGATACAAGGCTGGCATGTATGGATGGTATTTTTTTAATTCGTAAAAATACTTTGCAATATGGAATGAGATCTGTCAGATACACAGGTGCTAAATCCTGGAATGATATTCCTATCATCATCAAGCAATGCCCCTCAAAATTAAGTTTTCGCCGGCAATTGAAAATCCATTTGTTCGCAACAAAATATTAAATATTAGTATTTAAATCCACGATTTTGGTTGCATTTTTCAGTCAAGGCTGTAAATCTCAAAATTCCTTAAAGCATGATGACTTTGGAGTGGCTTTGGTGGGCTCTTGCTTTTGGGGCCTGTTCTGGGTACAAAACCCTTCCGTGGCGTTAGCTGTGGATTTGGGTTTTTGCCTGGAGTGGGATCCATGGGCTTGGGGTCACTGTGGTCATTCTGAGTCTCTTGCACATAACGCATCTTTTGGAATCATACTGATTACTGAAAATACGGATTTTTTTTTAATAGGGGGTGCTCTCTCCTCGATTAGTCTATCTACTGAGAGAGCTCCTCCTTTAAGGAATTCCCCACATACAGTTTTCATATGTTCTCTTCCTTAGTTTAATTCTAGGTGCTTGTATCGTTTGTTATTATCTGTATTATTGTATTTAATGTATTTTGTATTGAAAATTGTATGTTGTGTGAATTTTAAAATGAAAACTGAACTGAACTGAACTGAACATACGATTACACAACCATGCCACAGGGAGCATGGAATTTCACAACAACCCTGCAGCCATTTAAAATTAACTCAAAGTTTGTCCCAAAATAGACGCCAGGCCAGACATTCGGAAAATTTCGATGAATATCGAGATATGCATGAGTAATAGTGATTGTCGGAGGAGAAACGCCTTACCTGGTTACTATCTTGGAACAGACTTTGACAACAAATATAAAAGAAACAAGTAACAAGACTATAAAAGAAAAATTACGTAATGAAAAAAAGAAATTCTTTGCGAGAGGAAGCAGTTGCAGCGATTTATCGAAAACGTTCTGATGCATGAATGTATTTCAGAGTTTCCTTGATGATTTCTGTACTCGAGACAACTGGCAGCCTTTCATCGCCATGCAACACAACTCTAAGCATAATTTTGTTAGAAAGGTTTGACAGGCCATGTTGGTGCAATATTGCATTGACACTGTTGAGAAGATCACATCTGCAAACAACATACAAGTGACAGAACAGCAAATAATGTTCCGTATCCTCAATGCCATCGTTTATTGAGCACATTGGATCTATTGTATCCTTAAAATTGTGCCTGAATTTGTGGAGATTTAGTTTGCTAAGACCCACACGTAACTGTGTAAGAATTGCTAAACCTTTTGGATCATGAATACTGAAAACCGATTTCACAGGGGGACGAATAAGAGATGATAATTTGTTCATGAATGCACTTACTGTGGGTAATGATCTGATTTCAGGATCAAGCTTGTTCCACTCAGATAGACAATGAGGATAAAAACTTGCACCATAACTGACTGTTCTTGCACAGGTTCGCCCAACTATGTTGCGTTTGCGAAAAGGGTAAGACAATTCTAGCAAAGGTGGAATTGGCACTCTTGTTAATCTTGAAAGCTCTGTTAATCTTGAAAGCTCACATTCTAGAAGACCTGTTAATCTTGAAAGCTCACATTTGCCTCTTCCTGCAAACCAGAGCTTAAACCTTTTGGCCCTTTTTGAGGCATCCATTGACAGAATTACAATGAACATTGACCACTATGTGCCATTTTTAGCCGAAGGCAAAGAGTCGGCGCTGGAGCAACTTGACAAATACTTTTGCTCAAAAGAATACAGTTTGCCATCTAATGTTCTGGATGCATGTATAAATGCCCTTGCAAGTGCGGCATCATGTAACATCAAAGTCTACTATCTCGCAGACGATGAAAATCTACAGCAACATGTAATCCAGCCATTCGAGCATTGCATTGCAGGCAATGTCAGCAGCATCCCCATCATCCCCCAATATCATGCTTGCCATTAGCAACAAGGGAACTTTGATAGTTTTGTGACAGTTATCCCATAAATTGGGGCACAAAGAAAATTTTTGAAGAAACACCCTCTATTTTGGTTCAGAAGGCCTCCCTTACCCGACTTATACCCAGTCATTCTCTCTCTTTATGGGTTTAAAGGAATCTCGAGGATTTCTTTCTGTGAACTTATTTTCTACCAAAAAACAAGAGACAGCTAACACGGAAATCTTTGCATTTCAAGTATCGACGTCCTGAAAAATTCAGGTTCCCTCATTTGCGCCCCTGGCCTTTTGGAAAGAAGTCACAATGGAAGAGATGAAGGCATTTATTGGCCTAATATTGTTGATGGGCTATGTGAAACTGCCCACGTATGGGGCCTATTGGTCTACAAACTTTCTCGTCCAGCTCCCAGGAATCCGAAAGATCATGTCAAGAGACAGATTTTTTGCTATTTTGCAATTCCTCCATCTTTGCGACAACTCAAAGAACTTGCCACCTGACCATGGACTTCATGAACATTGCTGCTCAATTATGGAAGGGGGGCCTATTATCCAGACAGGGATCTTGCAGTGGATGAAACCCTGATTGCCTACAAAGGCAGAACGCACCTCAAGCAATACAAGCCCAAAAACCCCACAAATGGGGATTGAATGCATGGACATTGGCAGAGTCAAGGATGGGGTATGTGTACAACTGGGATATATACCGGGTGTCCCAAAATGATGTATTATCGTTTGATTGCTTACATATCCATAACCAATGAACCGATTTTCAAAAAGTTTGTTTTATTTGATTGCCTGAAGGCTAAATAAATTGCATTTAAAGATGTTGGTTGTGATCTTACGACGATATTTTCATGTCGAAAAGAAGATTGATAAACCTGCTCTAATTCCAGCCTTAGATAGCATGAGAAAAAAACGGCCTATTTTTCCAGTCAACATTTTAGATCTGATACAAAAGGATGAACTCGTATTTATATTCTGACTATTCTCTGAATTCATCATATACTGGGAAAAAAGGCTGTAAATGATCCAAGGGGGATGACATTTGGGGTTGTTGCTGATATAGCAACGCCAATATATGCAAAAGGTCACCATCTCTACATGGACAATTATTTTTCAAGCCCAGCACTGTTTGAGGAGCTAGCTAGAAATGGTGTTGGTGCATGTGGTACTCTTCGCCTGAATAGGAATGGAGATAAGTGCCAAGTCAATGTAATGTCTACCATTCACACATCAAGGACTTTTCAGCGAAAAGTCAAAGCTAAACAAAATGAAAGAGGAGAAGACCCCCATCACCAGTTTATTGAAAAGCCATGCTGCATTGAACTTTACACTAGGAACATGGGTGGGGTAGATCGAAGTGACCAGAAGGCGTCATATCATGCGAATGCCCACAAAACAATGAGATGGCGGAAGAAAGGCTTCTTCCATATGCTAGAGGTTGCATTTGTAAATTCCTCAATAATTTACAAATGCCTACATCCAGAAATTAGGAAGTTTGATGTAAATGCTTTTCGACTGCGATTGATAGAGCAGCTTTTACAAACAAACAACGTAGCCCATAGGCCGGGGAGACATGTTGCAGCAGCAGACAACCCAAATAGACTGACAGAGAGGCATTTCTTGGCCAAAAATGATGCTAAGACTCCAAATGGGAAGCAGGCAATGCCAGATTGTGTCGTCTGCTCAAACCATGCAGTGAAACGTCATCAGACCCAATTTTGCTGCAAAGAATGTGATGTGGCATTGTGTGCCTTTCCTTGCTTTGCAAGGTACCACACACTGAAGAACTATAAAACTAATTGTAGTAAGGAGCTCCATACATAGCAGTACGCAAAGAATTTTGTCAAAATTTTTAGATATGTGAACATATTTTATCATTCTCCTCGTTTTGTAGAAACTTGTGTCTTGTGTTGATCTTTGGTACCATTTTGAAGCTTGTTGTCTTCTCTTTTGAACTAGCCTCTTTTTGATATGATGCGCTCTCAATTGAGGCCATAGTGACTTTCAAAATGGCGAGTGGTCAGCAAGCGTTCAATTCTTCGCCCATCTGCGAAACGGAGAAAACCAAAGAAATTTCAGAAATATTTACGATCTCATCATTCATAAAATGCTGCAAAACCCACCGTTAGTATCAGAAAGATTTATAGATATAATTATTCTCCGAAATTTGTTTTACAATCTTGCAATACTTCACTTTTTTGTCAAATATCGATTTGACCCCAAAATTTTTTACGAAAGTTGTTGGGTATTTCACTGCGGAATTTCTCAAAAATGCTCAGCTGGAAAGGTTGAGCAATCAACAAAGGGACCAGCACGCTAAGGGTCAAGTACCGTCCGCAGTCAAACCAATTGTCCAAATTCCACCTTCAGCTGCATTACTGAAAACAAGAAAACGTCCACTGAGACACATAGAGCCTTGCAAAGACTTCCATGGAAGGACTGTTTTCTGAACTATGTTTCCACTAATTCTCGTCACAGTTTTCTGCAACCTTTGTGCAATGCAAAATGTGAACTTGCTCCCAGGATCGCCCTTTACAGACAGACAAACTGACAAACAAAATAACTAACTAACAAACTAACTTAGAAAAGGGGAGAAGAGAAAGAAAAGAAAAAGAAAAGAGAGGGGGAGGAGAGTCCTGCAGCAAGTCCGTACAAAATGATGCAAAGATACAATGCCTTGAGAAGCATGGAAAATGAGGAGCATGATGCTGTTTTCTCCAAAATATCTCGCATAAATGGATTGCTGCGTCAGATGAGCTACAGTGACAAAGCAAGAGTATCAATATTTCTTTCAAGTCTCTACTGATATCGTGTAAATGATGATTACTATTGAGTGACTGTAAATTTTTTTTTCTAGGAGAGGTGCAAACACAAGAGTTGCAAAGAAACAAAACAAAAGTGGGACAATGAAATAGGGAGGCTTGGGGACCTTCTCAGATTTGAGAATCGTCAAAACAAAAAGCTAAAGAATATCAACAATGCACAAGAAATCAGGATCAATTATGCAGTGGGATTACAATCTAGAGAGCTTCTAGAAACTGTCGACAAGGCAATCAATTTTAGAGGCTATAACTTACTTCCAATGGTGACATTAGATCGTTGCATCCAATCAAATATCACGCTTCTACAACAAGGAGCAAGTTTGATCAGCAAGGAAGAGCTGCAAATCGGCATGTTGATATGTGGCCGGCCAAATGCGAATGTTTATGAAGCAATGTTCAATAACATGGCCTGTGCTGTCAAGGCTTACAAGGGAGCATCATTTTCAGCTGTTTTGAAGGATTACCACATTTTAATGTTTTTAAGTAGCCATCCTTCTATTCCTTGTGCATATGGTGTTGTTTATGGGCTTATACCAAAGCTTGTGATGTCGTCAAACAAGTGAACACATTTTCGCTTTGGATTCAAGGGAAGAATTGGGCCGATTTGTGGTATTATTTATGGAAGCAGTTGCTCACTTACAGGAGGGAAATATCTTGCATGACAATATCAACCCCATCAATATTTTGATTGAGAGACGTTCAGGGAAGATAGCACTTTGTGGATTTAGCAATGCAAGCTATGGAGATGATGGCTACAAAGTTCATGGAGTGCGAATGTTTAACCTTTGGTTGGACCGCGTTGTCGCTTTGAGTCGGTCACGTTTTGTGAAGCTCCAATGAAATAGGTTTAAAAAGCGTTCAAGGGGCTACTGATTAATGTCGTAAGTACATAGAATGGTATAAATTGAGGAGAGTTGTTATAATTATTTAACTTGGTGCATTTGCAGCCAAGATAAAGTCCTAATGATGAGAGAAGACGTTGCCAAATTGCTGAAAACAAATGAATCCCTGTCAAAACTGTAGAAACTTTCTTTCTCCGTCATCAACGGTCCCACGCAAGATGTAAGAATGATAGATTTTAAGATTCCTGGCGCGTATTTGCCTACAAACGCATTCATCAACCAGGACAGCCCATACATTTCAGAATATCTTGCTACCACCCTCGATAACAGAGAAAAAGACCTCATAAACTTTGCACAAAGTTTTCATTTTCCCGCTGCTTTCCCTACCATCCCCAGCGCACAAACAGCCCCAACCGTTGTTACCACTCCACCACTGGACAGTTCTTGCGGAGTTTGGCTTAATGCTGCTGTTGCCCCTTAATAAAAAAAGAGCACATATGCACTTGAAGACAATGAAGATTACAAAAATGCTGATGGTGACACACAACTACAATTTTGAATGTTCGTTACCTGTTTTTCTCTAAAGTAAACATTGTCTCTTTGCATCATTTCTCTCGTATTGCACCAATTCTGTTCTTGGAATCTGTTGCACCCTTTGTAGACTCGTTCGCAGAGATTGGATGCAGGTGGAGGTGGAGATGTCCGTTTGGAAGAATAGGCCTAAGTGCAGATGGGCGAGGTGAAACAAGCCGGAGGAATGGAAAAAATTCATTTCTTCAATCAGTTTTAACCCTTTCCAGACTGGGGGGGGGGCTCATTCAGCCCCCCCCCCCACATACTTAACTGAGCACTACTCCAAATTGGTTCAACAAACCAGGAAATGGTTTTTTGACTTCTAGTTTCTATCCTTTTGAAATGTGATTTTGTGTCAAATTTTGAAAAAAAATTAAGGGGGGTGGGGGGTGGCTGTCTTTTTCAGAGTGGTCGGGGCCAACTTTTAGGTAAGCTGCTTATGGATGTAATTCCAGATCACCTCATAATTCTTTGATAGTATCCTTTTTAATTCCTATGCTTATAATTTATATCATCATCGTCATCATCATTTACGCTGTTACGTCAGTCCCTGACATTGCGAGCCTGATAATTCCACTCCAAGTGTTTCTATTATTTGCTAGTTTCTTTAATTTGTTTGTGTCTTTTACATTCAGGCCTTGTCCTCCTAGATCTTTGTCGATGAGGCCTAACCAAGTGAGTTTTGGTTTGCCTTTGGGTTTCTTCACAGGTCTCAGTGCTTCAGATAGGGCTTGTTTGGCTGGTGTTTCCTCTGGCAGTCTGAGCAAATGTCCTAGCCAGCTTAATCTTCTCCTCTTAATTTCTTTGCTCCACTTTTCTACTTTTGTTATATCATAAAGATTCTGATTTGAGATGATTCTGGGCCATCTTATCTTAATTATTCGCCTTAGTTGTTTCCTTCGAAAAATATCTATCTGTTCTTCTTGGGCTTTTGTTAAGGTCCAGAGTTCACAGTTGTAGAGAAATACACTTGTAACATATGTATCAAATACTCTAATCTTTGTATCTATGTTCAATTTCTTGGATTCTATCATGTGTTTCAGCTTGTTACAGGTGTGTATGGCTAGTCCTTTTCTTCTGGTAATGTCTGACTGTGTTTCCAGCAGACTTCCTAGGTATTTGCATTTTTACCACTCTTCACTTCCATTCCTTGTTATTTGATACTCCTCTGTTATAATTTATAAGGTCTCTTTAATTTTTTCCTGGAACAATAGACCAATTATATGTCACGTGACCTCATCAATGACGTCATCTTTTATAAGAATGGCAAAAATTAGTTAGCAGTCTTTCTGCAAGGATATTTCAACCCCAAATGTTTTACATCGGCAATAAATAGATTAAAGCTATTCAACAGGGTTGTTTCCACCTAACCTATGTAATATTGTTTGAATTTTGTGCACCATTGGTCGCAAACGGTATAAGATTCCCGGGGGGTATCCTCACATAGTACTACTAACCAGTGGCGGACACTTGGGGGGGGCCAGGGGGTGCGATCGCCCCCCAATGTTGGCTAGAACAAAGGTCTTTTGTTCGAAGACAATAGAGATAAACAATGCTTTTTTACTGAAGCAATAGCTTCGCCCCCCCCCCCCAATATTTGGCAAAGTGCCCGCCACTGCTACTAACGATCAGTTTTCATGCATATCTTGAGAATTTGTTTTATAGTGAGAGTTTTTTTTTACTTGAAAGTGTTTAGTTTGTCAAGATATTATCAAAATTACACCAAATTACTATCATCAACCCCCTATTTCCACCTTTCCCCTTCCTTCCAACTCCTTTGAGTCCTACTGGGAAAAAATACTAATGTCAGCATTTTTTGCAATAATCAAAACAAAAGTTTCAGAAGGAAAAATGAAGTATGCAACGAACACTTATCATTGAAGTAGATTTCATTGTAATATATGGAGAAATTCTCTATTATGGCTGCATTTGTCATTTTTCGGAAAAACAAGAATTTTAATCTCTCTGTCCGCCATCTTGGATTTGCGAAAATCAAATTTTTCACTTTATAAGTATATTTTCACCTTCTAACAATGCTTTGATTGGCATAATTTGGTTTCATGAATCAATCTTAGAAAATTATAGAGATTTAAAAAAAGTTGATTTTTTCATTTTTTTCGTGAACACGTGCCAGTTGATCTAATTATGACGTCATATCTTTTTTTAGAAATATTTTTGTGAAAAATGATAAATCATAAGCACGGCTACCTGCGTGGTGAGTTTCGTCTTCGTAAGTGAAGGAATGGCGATTTTAGAGAGGGGGGCTGAATGAGCCCCCCCCCAGTCTTCTAGTAGCTCAAAAAGCCCAGTCTGGATAGGGTTAAGACCATAATTATAAACATGCCAACAAAATATCACAAGATTACACATATTAATCCAATATGGATTGAAATTTAAAAACACGTCACAGCTATCTCTATGATACCAGTTGCATGCATCTATTGTATTAATTAAGAGGCTCGTTCCAGGCCACATGAAACAGCGGTCTTGTAACACGTGGGGCCGAAGTGCACCTGAAAGTTACCGTTCATCAAATGCATAGGGGAAAATAAGAACTGAAAACTGGGATAAGAATTTAGAGAATATACATACCAGATCACGACAACACCCATAACCAGGTGGTAAAACCTTGTTTTGTTTGCCGCTGGATTCAATTTTCCATTGAGCAACACTGGCACGAAAACCAGCTCCTATGATCTTCGCCATTTCGAAGCCATAATTTTGTTGCACCTCCCACTTCCAACGTGATTTTGCATTCATCTGCAACAGTAGGCTTCACACCCCTAGCAATTCGCCGAGTTACTTTCTGCATTGACGGATTCCCCGTATACATTTCAGAAAAGCAAAGAGGAAGTTGCTTGGAACGTGAAGATTATTTCCTATCATTTACAAGGGCGAAAACGAAAAGAAAGTTGCACTGAAGCTGACAATTGTTTTATATGAAAGAAACCCTTCAAGCGCACTTCAAAAATAGCGAAGGAAATGACACTTTTGTAAAAAAAATTAAGAAAAATTATAAAAATTGCGCAACTCGCCAATTACTTGACATTCCTTCTCTTCTTTCCTTTCTCACTGCTGCTTCTCAAACTGTCATTTAGCCTTTTCAAGTTCTTTCGTTCTCCGGCCATCACCATAAACTTTCCTGGATTGATGCCAAGTTTCTTTAAAACATAATTAACTCCCATGGCACCCTCATTATAGCTAACAACAGCCGCATTGACTCCAATCTCGACAATAGCCCTTGATATATACACTTGTTTGGGGCATTTTTGCCAAATTACTCCATGAAGTGCCTCATTCACATTTTGAGTCTTCCCATGAAGACATTTTTTCAAAAGATCATCCTTACTAAAAAAACTGTAAAAATTGGGGCTGTAAACCTCTTTTACCGCAGAGGGAATTGTTATTGTTGGCTTGTAAGTATTCCTTTGTGTGATCTTATCTGATTTGTATTTGAACAAACTGTCTTTCTTTGTGGACAAAACTTGTGCCTGTCGTCCATGTTCTTGTTTTCAGAGCAATGGAAAAGAATTTCGATTATAGATTTCTTCATTGCATGAAGATTTGTAATATTCTGTCGTATTGCCATTCCATAGTAGTTTGGAATTGCATTAATCATTTTCTTTGTTGGTCTTTTCCCCATCAATCCCCTTTGCATCTGACATCTCTCTTATCTCTGACCAGTTTTCTCAACCTAGTTACCATCCTTTTCATTTCTTTGTCCCCATCTGGTTTTGCTATTTCTTTGTCCCCATCTGGTTTTTGCGCCTTCGTATCACCATCTCCAATATAGCCAATGTATCTGAGATTCAAATTTGGCACATATCTTTTGAACATTGCAATGGCACCATCAGTTTCCATATTACCAGAGTCAATATTTTCAAAACAAGATTTATAATCTTGCAAAAGTAAGATTAATTTTCTTAAATGCAGCATAATTTTCTTGAAAAAAGGATGGGAGCTTTCTTTAAAATAGACAAATTTTCTTAAAAAGAGCAATCAATTTTCGTTCCTGCTGGCAAATTTTCTTAAAAATTGTCAAATTTCCGGAAAAATTGCAAAATTTCCTTGACAAATTGAATTAATTTCTGTTTTCTTGATCTCAAGCAAGAGAAAGAGAGAGAGAGAGTTCTTGTCAACTTCCCTTTAAAAGAATAAATCACAACACAAGATTATTTCTCTTCTAAACAACATTATACAAAAATAGAAAGAAACAAAATTCACACTAAATCTAATGGATACTTCTACAGACGATGATTTGGACACAGCCAGTGCCAATGTAGGCTGTAAAGAGATAAATTCATGAAGCAACAGAACTAAAAACAGGGTTGAGTTGTTGCTTGCAAGGATACTTTCCCATCTCCTTGACAGTATGAAATTTGTACCACGATTTGTACACAAATTTTCATGATCAAGCACCTACTCTGTCAAGAAAATTTTCAATAACTACCCTGGGTGCAACAGTTCTAGTTCTATTACAGAAGATGTTATGTTAGATGTAGTATTTTAATTCGGAAAACATATCGTTGAACTAGAGCAGCTTAAAATTGGGATTGTTGGTCCAAGTGTGCAATGTTTGCCCTTTCCTTGACCTTTGGCATGATCTCAATCTATCATTGGAGCTGCCTGTAGTTAAAGGCACATTGTCGTGGCCGTTATTGGCTAGTCCTGATGTTGGAATGACAAGACCTGCCCTTTGGATAATTACCAAGCCTTTATGCTGCTGGCTCATACTTTGCTTCGAGAATAAAGATCGTTCGTTCTGACCTTCACAAATGTCAGTGTACAGCGAAATTACTGAAGCCTGCCTATAATTATATTCTTTTCTATTATTTCATTTATCCAATCAGCCCCACGACAGTGTACCTTTAATATTTCATTATCTAGCATTGGTGACAGATAATATGAACATATAAAAATCAAATTACAACTGGTACACTGGGTTGCAAATAGCCAGTCAAGAATCCTCTATAATTTTAGCATTCCTCATTGACACAACCAAAACCATTTCATATGGGCAAATTTCAAATAAATGGACCATTTATTGCTGTTTTTTTTATTGATCTTATAATGTATTTGATGTTTTCAAACAAAAATACTTGGAAATTGTTTCGACATTTGTAATTTCAAGTTCACTGTAACAAACAGGAAAATGACAAAGATTTTTGTCGTTTACGCATAAAAAAAAGTCAGTTTATGAACAGTACTCTGCAAAGTCCTCAAGTGCCTTAACAACATCTACTTTCACATCTGGATGAACTTTGATATCGTTAAACACCAATTGCTGCAACATTGACAGTGAAAGTAGCCAGTTTGCTAGATAATCCAAATCTAGCAGGTAAAACGATGCTATAAGAGCAACAACTGCGTTCACCAGCCCATCTTCTTTGAAAATTATGAAGATCTCCTTCCCTAGAATTATGACTGCCCCATTTCTTGTGGCAATGAGGCCAGGGGCATAGTCATGTTGTTTCATTCTCCACTCATCTGGATCCTTACCATCCTGGTAAAATATAATGAGTGCATCTTTATAATCTGCATCTTTTGTCCCCTTATTTGGACAGGAAAGTTGGCATGCATTGGGGCGCTTAGCGGTTCAACGATCGATACCTGTGGCGTTGTTGGTTCAAAAGTCAATTCGTGTTTCTGTTGATCCTCGACGATAGGTTCAGGAGCTGCACTCTCGCCCATACCTTCAGGCTTCTCTGTAGGCTTCGCTGAGCTGTTTTGCTTGTTTGGCTGTCCCATTCCTTTAGCCCTCTTTGTTTGCACTTTCCTGCCCTCCTTTTCTTGCCACGCTCTTTACCCCAGCCTTTTTTTTGTTTTTGCAGCAAGTATCAATCCGCATCTTACAGCAAAATCCTTGGCTGTCTCTCGACAACATTGATGATGACATTGTCTGTCACTCAGAAAGCATGCGCAGCATGAGTGATCCTTATCAACTCCCGTCTCGGCAAGGTATTTGACAAACATTTTGCAGATACATTGGACATTGGTCAGAGAACAAGTGATTGTTGCCTTCGCTGGGTGCAAAGATGTTCAATATCTCACCCTTCTTAACATCCTCAACAATTACCTCCCAGCAGTGCTTACAGAAGTATCAAATGAAAACAAAAACTAAGCCATGAAGTCATTTTCGACTTCTTTTAAGTGTTTTGATCAGCAGCAGCTGCAGCAGCGAGGCCTCCCCTACCAACTAGCTAGGCCTAAATAAATGTAATTGAAAAATAGATTTTGAGAGGCAATCCTATTATTCTTTCTGTATTAAAATACAATTTCCGACAGATGGTGGTATAAAATAGGTAAAGTTACCAGACGCCGAGGAACTAGGCCTTAGAAAAGACGACGTTTGAGGCAGGAGTAGTAGATGCTGGTGGTGTAGCGCTTTCCTCACAACTAGCGTTGTGGAAGCTGTTCGCCATTTTGTAATATTCACATCCTCAGCAGCCTCCTTTTCTTTCTCTGCATTCCTTTTTCTTCTTTCCTCCCATTTGGCAAGCTCATCCTGTGCACCCTCATTCCTTTCAACTATATATTGGAGAGCCTCATCCAGCTCTGTATGTTCTGGGTATATCCCACTTGCCCTTTCTTCTGCTGCCATCTTGCACTTGTGATTTTGTTCAAGTTTCATGAAAGGATCCCTTACTTGCCTCTGATCAACCATAGAACGGAGCTTTTTGATGCGACTTAAGGAATTGGCAACTCTTCCCAGCACTGACCATGTTCACGAGAGCCATCCTTAAATTTACAAGGTTCTTCGACAAGTATTTCTCGGCACAAGAGGATGTCATGCTGATTTGTCAATATGATTTTTTGTCTGATTGAAAAGGGTGAGGACAATCCCATATGTATAAAGCAAGGAAAACAGAAAAAGTACAAATGTGATCATGTTCCTAAAAAGTTGATAAACAACATACAACCAGCTTCTTTTGTAAAATCTCATTTCTAATAGTTTATGTTGTTCGTAACATAATATTTTAATTTATTGTATGTATATCAATGAAATATCACGTTCAAGTTCATACCTTTCAATTTCAATGCTTACGGCTGCTGCTCCTCACTATCCAGGACCGCCATTGATTTGGTTGATTCGTTGACTCACAAACTTGTTGAAGTATCACTCTCATGTCTTCGCTGTGTGCTCGTCAGTGGCTCTCGCTGGACCGATTCCTCTGTTCAATGAAAATTCTTGGCCGGAGCAATTCCTGGATTTACCCACTAGTCAAACACGAGATCCATTGCAATTTTGTCATAGTTATTAGCAGTCATTGGAGGAGGCATATTCATGAGTGTTGTGAACTTTTGCATTGGCAAGTGTTGTGTTATACTCTTGGGAGGACAAAGTCACCTGGAATTATGCTGTTATGCTCCCAGGGCGAGAAATGACACTTTCATAATTCCAAAGGGATAACATGTGCTAAAAGCTGGTAAAAGCCATATTGCTGCGAGGAAGAAAATTTGGTCAAAATTTTCGGCCTACTTTGAAGATTTTTGAATGGGCTTTGTTTTTTGAGAAAATTTTGAGATGAAGTTACCGATTTCATTAGGCAAATGTAAAATTAATTTGAACATGAACAATATCTTTGCCTTCATATCCAGACAGCACTGGTCTTTCAAATGGGATTGTTTTTGCTCACCTGGTCGTAAAATTTTCTTGCAACTGCTTCTTTTAACAAAATGAGTTTTCCACATGTGCCATATAAGACATAAAGGAGTTGCAGAAATCTGTTGAAATTTTCAGCCGAATTTGCAAGTTTTTGAGCCTCAATGTTTAGAAAATTGCTGATAGTTTTGGAACGATAAATCCAATTCAAGCATAGTGAATTCTTAAACTATGTTCAAGATCTTAGCAATTCAAGAAAGCATTCAACAAATATTGATACTTCATCCCAAGAACCCTTAAAAGTACCGGTCAGTAACGTGTCAAATTAACATAATTTTCTCCCTAAAAAGGGCACTTATTTCCAAAAAGGGCAGGGGTGTGGACCCCCAGGACCCCCACCATAGTTGTGCCCCTGCTGATTGGACCCCTGCTAAGCATAAACAAGAAAGGGTTCAGCAACCTGACAAAACATACAATTTGACAAATTGCAGGGCTTTTCAATTCAGTCACAATGAAAGGAAAATGCCATTCACTCATTCAAAGAGAAAATCTAAGTAAAAATAAACAACGTAAATTTGAGAAAATCAACCATATCTAACAAAGTAATTTATTCCATCCAACTCATTCAAATTGCATCAGCCAAAATTACACATCCTGTAAACTTAAAGTCCCAACAGCTCATATGCCTCTCATTTTGAAAATGTCTTTGTCAAAGTTTTTTTCTTTCAAATCTTTTCTTCAAATCAGAGATCTGTGAACTTCCTCAAGAGTGGCAGAAAACCAGACAATCTTTGGGCTTTTGTCATTGACATTTGATATGCAGTTGCAAGCTGAAAAAAAAACAATATCACTGGTGTTTAAACCACTGGTATGCTTAGAAGTTGTCTTAACCCCAGGTCAAAGGCATCCAATATTTCATCCAACATGCTGGAGACCTTTGTTTAATTATATGTTGGATGCGTTTGACCAACCATGTTGGATAACATTTGCAAATTGATCTTGCATGAAGTTTGATGGAGATCAAAAACAAATTTTGTTTCAAATGTTGGATGCAATGCTGAATGCGTTTGACTGACGGAGAATTTACTTGTTGAATCATTGTTAATCAGGCATTGTAACAGAGTTTTCATGTTGATAACTTCCATTTTTAAGCTCTGGGCCCAAATGTTATTCTCTTTAGAACTCTAAGACCACGTTGGTGCAAACCCAGGGATGTCACAAGGGGTGTTCAGACAGATTGTTAGTAGTACTCAAATAGTTATATTTAGTAGTACCCACAAATATAACTAATTTTCAACAAGAAACCCATACATAATAAATTCATTCAGGAGCCAGTCATTGTTTCAGCCTTTTTATCTTGAAAAACCTTGCTGACCTATTTTTCCTTGCTGCATCTGAAGTTATGTGTTACATGCTACACCTTGAAACTTCAAGAAGGAAGTCATCATATACACTGCGGTAAAATTGTTGACTATATAGTGCACAAGAGTATGTGATGTCCAAAGTTTTTAGAAAAGCGTGACTTTACTCTAATGTGATGACCCCTTTTCTAAGGTCAGAATAAAACAACCCATGCTTGTTAAATATTACATTTGGTTTGGTTTATACTTTTTTGGAATGTTCTATGAGGAAAGACTGCTTTTGATGTTCTGAGCACAGATGATGACAAAGGAAGAACAATAGAATAATAGTTTTTTAAACAATAGCCAGATGTGCACCTTTCATGGGCATCATATCATATAAGTTATAGCGTACCATATTAGCCTACATGGCATTGAGCACTGTTTTAACCAGTAAAGACACATACAGCCTTTGGTGATAGCGTACCATATTAGAAATCTCTAAGATAAAAGGGCCTCCAATTTTTTACGGTACAAATTTACAACAAAGGCATAAGTCAATGTGCATCATCAGTCACAAAGTCACTCACCCAAAATATATTAAAATCCAAAAAAGGCACAAAGCTTCAAACTGCATTGTTTAAATAATGTTTTGATATATATATATACACACACAACATGATAAGCTAAAGAAGCACACTTTTTTGTTCACAAGGGAGAATGAAAAAGGTCCACAGACAGGGACATTGTTCCACCAGTCAGTACGTTAAAAAATACCCTGTGATTGCCATTGGATTGGATGATTGTGAAATGTTTAGTGAAAGTATTATTGTACAAAACAAATTGAATTGAACTGTCAAAGGCTTATAATAGCCTCCACAGTACATCGATAATAATGATGTACTGTATGATATGAACCGTTCACAAATTTTTGAGTATTTAAATAATTTACGATGCAGATGCTTTTGTGTCTTCTTGTTTGTTGTTGCGAGGGTCCTAGGCCTAACTAGGCCTTGAGGTGTACTGTCCTATAGAAGGCCAAACTAAAGAAGTAAGGCACACAAAGATTGGTGAATCATGGTTTCATAAACAATAAGTGGCTTTGCAACCTGGGACAACGAAGTTCTAGCAACAAAATAGGATCAATTTCATTCATTACTAGTGTCACAACAGCTGAAAAGTTACAAACCTCTCTATTACCAATAATAACCATGATGTTTCTTCGAGAGCTTTCACTTTCTTTGGCCTAGCTTCTTAGGGTAGGCCTTCATCAAGTCACTTGTTATCTCATAGGATTCTGCAGTATTGCTTACAAAGACTTCCAGCACAATCAGAATGTTTCAATTGGCAAAGTTGCAAAATATTACTCCCATTGTATGCACGATTCGCATGCCTCCTCGCTGAACTAGTAGTCGAAGTGTCTCACCAGACTCACACACAGCCAGCTTCTTCATGACATGTTGTGGTTGTTGTTGCCTCTGATAAACTTGTCAACCGTTTTCAGACATCGTGATTCCCCTCAAGAGCCAATCAGAATTCAAGTTACTTCCGAGACCCTAGAAATCCCCCTCTAGCAAGATCAACCAATCACAGGCGCTGTTAGATCAAGTACATGACTACTGAATGTTATTGCATCACTTACAATGTTTACCTGCCACTTGTATGGTGAAAAACAACACACCTCAATAGATGACGCCCGCCAAGAAATCTTCTGGAGAACTTTCAAGAGGGACGAAAAGGTAATTTATCACTCCTCCCTCCATGCCAGAGTAGTCTTAATAAGCACATCAAGCGAGCAAACTACGTGGCTAGAATTTGGAGACAAGCATCAACTCCCGTCATGCAGCACAGTGAACCTCAGCTACATGGCTGGAAGTAGGATTTATCAGTTGATTGGATTTTGGAAACATACCCGGAAGATGTTTGCGACCTCCTTGTGAGCAATGACGATGAAACTGCATTTCGGGATAGTACCTCAGATGAAGTATCTGATGACGAAAATGACGATTAAAATATGAGAGGCTGGGTATATGAATTTAAAAGGTTAGTAGGAGTTTTTGACTGATCATTGGAATATACAGAACGGAAATGATGCCATTTCGGAAATATTTTCGTCCCTACCCTCCTCCCCCCCCCCAATAATCGAAAGTGGCCCATATGGTAACAAACAACTCGATTTTCTTATCTTTTACTGATAAGCTTGTTTTAAAACACTGTTTGCACTCGAAAAGTGAATGATACCGTAAAACAAAAGACACCTCCCCAAAAAAGACTTAAACCCCCCATATCTCGTAAAAGCCCCCCAAACGGCCTGATCAACACTCAGATCCGTAATCTACACCAAAAACTACCCTAGAAAAAGTGGGTCTCATAAAGTCTCCTTCTAGGTGGTAATGCTCCCCCTCCAGCCACCGGACTATCTTTTCAAGAAAGGGAATCCTTAGCTACCTTCTAACTACAGCCAATTTCTCTTCTTCCCATTTTCAGTAAGATATTTGAGAAGTTAATGTATAGAAGACTTTAGAGATTCCTTGAATTACATAATGTTCTTTATTCTTTACAATTTGGCTTTCAAGACAACCACTCTATCGATCCTGTCCTAGTGAGTTTGACAGAAGCTGTGAGAACTACACTTGATAATAAAAGATTTGGTTGTGGCATTTTCATAGATTTACAGAAAGCTTTTGATACTGTTAATCATAAGATTTTGTTATCAAAATTGGAACACTATGGTGTGCGTGATTGTGCCCTTGAGTGGTTTAGATCCTACCTATCCGATATAAAACAATATGTTTATGTTAATGGAAGTAATTCTAACTTACTTTCAGTTACTTGTGGTGTACCTCAAGGCTCTGTATTAGGCCCCTTACTTTTTCTTATCTATATCAATGATTTACCTACTGCTTCTAAGAAGCTTACTTTTTATCTCTTTGCTGATGATACAAACATCTACTGTGAATCCAAAGATTTATCTAATTTAATTAAAATTTTTAACAAAGAGCTTAAATCAATAAAGAAATGGCTTGATGCTAATAAGCTATCACTAAACATTGATAAGACAAATTATATTATCTTTCAATCTTCTTCTGTGAATGTTCCTTCTGATTCTAAAAATAGGGAAAAACGTATTAAAAGGGTTAAGTTTGTTAAATTCTTAGGAACCGTCTTAGATGAGCATCTAAGCTGGAAATACCATCTCAGTGAATTTTCTAAGAAATTAGCTAGAACATGTGGAATCTTTTTTCAGAATAAGAAGCTTACTACCATTAGATGTTTTACTCTGCTTATACAATGCTTTGTTTCTGTCCTTTTTACAATATGGTCTTATCGTCTAGGGTCAAACATATGCATCACACATTGAACCAATTTTTAAACTACAGAAGAAAGCTGTCAGAGCCATATCATTTCAGCCTCGTTTGTCACCCTCTCTGCCAATCTTCAAAGATCTTAAACTTCTCAAACTTTCTGAAATTTTTGAACTCCGACTTTTAACTTCTGTTTTTGATTCTGTTAATAAAATGTCACCTAGTTGCTTTCATAACTTCTTCTTATTCAGTTCATCTGTTCATCAATATTCCACTAGACAGGCCAGTCATGGGGATCTATACTTAAAAAACAGTCTTCAATATGGTCTAAAGTCGATTCGTTATCTTGGAGCTAAACTCTGGAATACATTACCCATGGAACTCCGAAACGCTCCATCAAAAATATCCTTCAAAAGGCAACTGAAAATTTACTTATTTAACAAGGCTAGTTTTTGATAATTGCACAACTTCTATTCTATAGTATGAAAAGCAAATGCGTGTATTTCTTGGAATCATTCAAGTCCAACCAAATTTATTTGAAATTATTATAGGATAGGGGGGGGGGGGGGCTCTCTCCTCGATTAGTTTACCTATTGAGAGAGCTCCTCCTTTGAGTAATTCCCTCCATACAATTTATCTCGTCTCTCTGTATTTGTATATTGTATTAATTTTCCGTATCAATGTATTAATTCTCTGTAATATTGTCTTATTTCTTTGTAGTTTAGTCATTTCTTGGTATTGTTAATTATTAAATTGTATGTAGTGGAATTTAAAATTTGAACTGAAACTGAAGGGAAAAGGGTGCCATTGAAGAGGGAGAACAGGCATTGGGTTGGGCAGATCCGTATCCATCTGCTCGTGCTTGATAATCATCTGTTACCTGCAAGGATATAGGAAGGAAAAGCTTTCATACACAGAGGTTAGGTAGTTTTCAAAAAGTTTTTAACTTTTCCCCAAAACCGATTTCTGCTATTCACTGTGCAGGTAACCTTCGCACATATAAATTTTTTTAGAACAGGCCAAAGACAAAAATATGAACCATCTA
The DNA here is from genome assembly GCA_039566865.1 of Aurelia coerulea. NCBI lineage: Eukaryota > Metazoa > Cnidaria > Scyphozoa > Semaeostomeae > Ulmaridae > Aurelia > Aurelia coerulea. Next base: position 10,110,079 of record CM076951.1, on the reverse strand, counting down.
TGTATGATCAGCTATGTATGAAGTATAAAATATGAATAATCTATGTATGAACAGGCCAAAGTATGATATCATCTCACCTAGAGTTCAGTGTCACACAATTCACCGTTAAAACTTTTGGAATGTCTTACTCTTAAATTCTAAACTAAAGATAAAACTAACTTTGATTTGATCTACTTGGCAACTCTCTGGGATTTAAACGACTTGATTTCTTACGAAATCCTTGACTGTTTTCCAATCTCGTTTTGCCAAAATTGAATGTTTAGTAATGCACTTTGTACACTCACTTTTCCTGGGAATTTTTCCTGCTTCGATGCTGGCCATAAAATAGTCCAATATCACTGCAGACTCTTGACTCGACCAGCGGACATAAGTCCTTGCATTTTTTGGCTTCTTTGCACCTTTTTGGGACACAACTGAAAAAGGAGCATAAGAACTATGATTCTGGAAGAAAACACGCAGGGTGTTTAACATTTCCTCAGTTTAATATGTAACAAGTACTAAATTTCAGGGAGTAAAGTAACAAGTTATATGGTTTTTTAATAAGTACTAAATTAGCTATTGTGAAAGATTAACTTTGACCAACAAAAAACAGACAAACCATCTCGCAGGAACTAGATTGCCTAACATGCACCTACTCAGTTTAAATCTAAATGGAACTTCATGCTGAAAATTTTACTTGGATCTATTTGAAACAAGAGATATTGCGATCTGAAGACTTGCGTTCCATCAGTTAATCAATTATAGTAAAGGAGGCATAAAAATTTGACAGTCACTCATTCACAGTACAATATAGGAATCATAAAACTCATGTTATCTTGAAGATTGCATCATTTTTCGTCTATTTGTTTAGGATTTACGATAATTCTAATTTTTTTCAAAATTTCAATGAATTCTTTCAAAAAAATTAAAACACAGCCATTGTGAAAATAATTAAGATAACCAACACATTTCCATGGTAGATTCACAGGAAAGCACCATGAGTTCCTTTCAAGCAATTCAATTAAAAGGTGAATGTGAAAGAATTTCACAACCATATTTTTCTAAGATTTGAGCTCTATGCTTGCAATTAATATTACTGCACAGCTGGAAAACCACCTAAGTTTGATTGTCATCCTGCCATCGTTGAAGAATTTTGAATGATCACTTTTGAGAAAATTCCTCATAGTTTTGTTTTCTATTCAATACAACATTTTACACCAACAAATTACTAATGACATTACCAAAGATTTACTATACCACACAACAAAAACGGTACCAGGAGGAGCAAAATATCACGACTATCACCTGGGATTAAACATAAACCTAAAATAAAACTAGTTTGTCATAGTTTCTAACACAGTAGCAAACTTACAAAAGGAATTTTTTCAGTTTAATGGAGCATGTCTGATAATACCAAGGGCTCTAAACAAGGAGAGCCAAGAAAAACGCCAAGTTGGCGCAAAATAATTCATCACAAGAAAACAAACGAGTTACATTATCAATACATTACAAGATACTGATACATAAATATATAGCATGTAATTCTACATTATGTAAAAATTCCCCCTTGCTGTTAGGCAAAATTGCAAAATATAGTTGGGTCGGAGGTTGATAGCAAAAATCAGCAGTATTAGCCATAGTTGGATCTAGCAAATTGCATCATACCTCAACACTGAAAGAAATAGTGTAGGGAGCATATTTATACGAATATGCTCTACCCCCGATAAGGCCAACAGGAATTAAGAGCCCTAAAGGCTATTTGCTCAAAATTGCATCAGCTAGCATCTGATGCAAGGTAGAATTGCTGATCAAACATGAGTGGAGGGCTGATGCAATCTGGAAAGGCCTAGGCCTTGTGATGAACCATTCAGACCCAACTGGAACTCCCCAAATTTAGACAAAGGTCGTAAATTTACAATGTTCCCCATAAAAGTGACAGATACTGTACAGTAACTTGGTACTGTAAGTATCATCAGCAAATTTTCATATTTTAGCCACTTCTTTTGAGTATTACACAAAAAGAGGCTAAATTTAGTATGGTTATTGAAATGAACACAGGCAATGAGTCATTCGCAACAAAGAATTATTAAACTTAACATCTGAAGTCTTACAAAGATACTGTACACATACTGTACATACCAGGTGTCCCAACAAAGAAAAACGCAACAGATTCAGAAAACTCTGATGCAAGCTGGTTAAAATTAATAATCAAATGATTAATTCATCAAATGATTTACTGTATAGTTTTGTCATATTCTGCTGACAGCTTTGATTGTAAGATTTTAAGATATGTTCTGCATACTGAATAAAGCAGCATGTACTGTACTTTCCTCTTTAGTGTCTGTACATGGTGAGCCAGTTCTCAAGACTCCTGTCAAAGTCAACCTACCAACTTATCCTTGGAGCTGTATAACATGGTGGAAGTTTGTAAGCAGAGCATCGAGGAAGCAATCACAGTTGTTAGACAACGACTCACTCCAGACGGATATGAGCCATTTCCATTCAGAAGAAATGTTCCTGAAACATTGCTTGATAAGCTCAGATCTCTTGTTGCAACGCACATTTTCAGGAGTACGATTGCAGAGTGGAAGTTGTTGGGCATTGATTTTAGTGCCCATCTATATGTACTAGAGGAGGATCCTGTTACTGGGCAGCTACATCATGACAGGGCAGATCACAATCATCTCTTGAAGAGAATTGCCAAGCATACGAGAGATGGCAAGTTTGTGAAGCTGAGAATGGAAGCATTTGATGAAGCAATGCTTGACAAGGGAACTGGACTGACCCACATTGCTCTGACGGGTCAACGGAAACAGTCAGTTGCAGATGCTGAGCGACTACTGTCCCATCACGTTGCCAAGTTTTTTTAATTGAAGGGACACATTAGTTTGTAGTCTTAGCAAATTTCACATGCTGAAAAGCATGGAATATTGAGCCAGTATAAAAAGAGTGTTTCTAATCTCCGAGCCCTCGAGCCTTCGAGCCTCGAGCCTTCGAGCCTTATACTTCGAGCCTCGAGCCCTCGAGCCTCGAGCCTTATACTTCGAGCCTCGAGCCTTCGAGGTTTATACTTCAGTTTATACCTCGAGCCTCGAGCCTTCGAACATTGCCAGTGTACTTATTTTTCTAAGGGCTGAGAAGGCCCAATTTCAAAGAATTTTCGTCAAGGAAATAAGCACCATGCATCCTACCGCTTAATATTCGGCCGTTGTCTATGAAAAACCCTGAGGTACTGCGTTGCATGGTCATAGGTTTTGAACGAAAGCGGAAGTAATCCATCCATCTGGCCCAAAAACGGAAGCACAGCATTGAGTCTACGATTTCCAAACGTGAATATGACTTGATTGCACCATCACCATGAGCCAAGAAGCAGAAGGTAAGATGAGCAATTAGGCATATTGATTCTTGATTTTTATGCGAAGAAGTTCTTCTTGGGTGTATCAAGCCAGGTTGATTTGGCCTACGCTGATACCGAGTGACATTAGTTTTGAAGCGATGAGTAGCACATAAATAGTGTTCAGATTCTATGTCAAACAATTTCATAGCTTATTACATTTTGTTAAAAATCGTATCACTTTTCTTGGTTCGTAACAAGTTGTGATTAGTTTATGTGTAATTATAGGCAGATTCGTTTATTTGGGGGGAGGGGTTCTCTTCGGCCAAGATACAACATGAGGTTAGATTGTTGTGTGACATAGTTTCTGGCTGACGATATCACAACACAGGTGTCTGTTTAAAAAGATTTAGAGGGGCTGCCAGACAAAATTTTTACCTGATTCTGATTTTCGACAATTTTGAAGCATGTGGGGGCTACCATCCCCTCGCCCCCTCCGGCTCGTACGTTTATGATTAACAGTACTGTATCATTTCCTTTTGCAGCCCCAATGGAGTGTCCATTGAAAGACTGCGATTTTAAATACAAGAATGACATCGAGCTTATTGAACATTTTACGAGACATCATCGGGATCCAATAATTACGGTAAGATTCTGTGTTTGGTGCATTTATACAGTCACTACCATCTGAAGTTTGGTAATTCATCTACCTTTATGAAATTGCACGAAATATTTGGCATTTCAGACTTTCTCTCGGGGAGGGGGAGGGGGTGGTAGCTCGACCTATAACGCGACTCAAATAAACCCTTCTCCTCTGAGCCAATATGTTAAATACGCCCATCCCTATTAAGCCCCCCCCCCCCATTCATACCAATTTCTGTAGGATATCAAAGATTCTCCATTCATTGAGCTGAATAAGTTTGCATGCATGTTAATTTTGATGTGGTTTGAGATCAACGGTAAGGAAAGATTATCATTTAGACCGGAAACTATGAAACATTGCCTGTAATTGCAATACTTCTGCAAAATGTTCTCCAGAACAGAACCCAGTATTCAGCAAAGATTCAAAAAAGAATACCTTTAATTTCGTAAAATGTCTGCAAATTGCGAAAATGATACCCATAATTCCATAGCGTTTTGAAAGAAGGTATTTCTATTTACTTGTCAGTAAGTGCTACTTTTTGTAAGTCACCCCCTTATCAACCCTATCTAGACTAGGGGGGCACAAAGTGCCCCGTGCCCCCCTAGTGAATTTTTTCACACTGCTCATCGATTACCTCCAGAATAGTAGGAGACATCCTTTCATGTCAATTTCAAAAATGTTGACATTGATTCAGGGGGTCAACACATGACTTTAAATTGAGTGCTCCGCAAAATAAATACCTTTTGAGTTATAACTTTGAAGCCACTGGCTCTATGACAATGAAAAAAGCATTGCTGAACTGGTCTTAAGACGGGCTTTCATTTGATATGTAGTTTATTGATTTTTGATAACGTCATCAATAATTGGTTGTTGCGCATGCATAATGATGAAAAACCATGTTAGGCTTCTTTTTTCAAAAAATGAGCAACATCATATGATACAACAGTTCTTTTTATGTATATTCAGCATTTTATGCTATTTTTAAAGTAATTTATAATCATTTTTAGACAAAAACCACTATTTTTTGCGTACAAAATAAATAAATGCTGACATCAGCAAAAATATTGGTGTTACGGAACAAAAATTTTAAAATAAGAATTACAAGGATATAAATCCTTCTATGTTTCAAATCTCACATCAATATATTTTATTGATTTGGAGATACAAAGCGACAAAGTCCATGTGGTTTTACACCCAACTTAGCAACATTTGCTGACGTCAGCACTTACTCACGTGACATAGACAAAAATACGTCATCTTGTTTGCCTTACCGTGTTTGTTACTTGTGCCAAGTTTCAAGACGAGTTCAACAATGTTTGTCTCGTGGTCATAGAGCCAGTGGGTCCAAAGCTATGACTTAAAAGGTATTTATTTTGCGGAGCACTCAATTTAAAGTCATGTGCTGACCCCCGGAATCAGTGTCAAAATTTTTGAAATTGACATGAGAAGATGTCTCATAGATAGAAACTAAAAGTCACAAAAAAGCTAGACTATTCTAGAGATACTCGACGAGCTGTGTGGAAAAGTTTACTAGGGGGGGGGGCACTTTGTGCCCCCCCCCTAGTCTGGATAGGGTTAAAACATTCGTTGATTAGTAAACTCAATGTATAATTACTGTAGCCTAATTTTAGTTTGATTTTTACAGGTCAACAAAAGTCCGTCAGCAAGTCCAGCTAAGAATAAGGGACGAATAGAATGTGTTGTAATTGATTCGGACGAGGAGCCAGATAATATTGATTCTCAAATGAAGGTATCCCGAAGCTTGTTCATGGACTCAGAAAAGGCAAATTTTGAAGGCAAACGAGTGAAAACAGAACAGATTGATCCACAGAGCAGCCCCATACCGAAGCAAGAAACGCAAGTGCATAATTTGGAGTCTGATGTGGCAGCAAATGATTCCTCCGATTTTTCAGAAGAAGAATCCTTTGCATCTAGTTCAACTGGCTCACTACCAGCAATGCAATTTCAACCAGAAACTTTTGGCATCTGGCCAAAAGCTGCATTTGATGACGACAATGGGAAACCCCTTTCGGAGGTCTTCAAAAGATTCTCCAACGTGCAACCAACGTGCAACGTGTCCCGTACGATATAAACGGCTTGTCTGTAATTGTTGTTCCACTGAGAGGAAATTGCTCGAAGATCGCAAGCGTCAAGGATGGGAGACCTTGGGCCCCCGACGTCCCAACAAAGTGGGCTGGTTTTGCTGACTTGTCCGTGCGACGTTCGCTGTGCAAAGGAGGCTTGAGGTGTCCAAACATTAACTGTTTATACTGGGCACAGTATGGTCACCCAAATCAAACGCAGTTTGATACGGTGAAAAAGGCAAATAATTGCCGCATCTGCCAGTCGGATGCAGAAACAGATCATTGCCACGCAAAGAGGTATGTGGTTTTTTTCAAAGAATATGCTGTGGTTTGCCACGAGGGCGAACATTCATGCGTTGCAATTGAACCAATTAAACTTGATAAAGAAGACGTAAAGAGGGCTTTCAAAGAGAACCCCAAGCTGACTGCAGGCCAGTTTTCAAATCTCCGTATAACCAGCTCGATCCGTGATGGGAAAGATTGGAATGAGCTTGATAAAGTTGCTGCCAATTTGCTTGATAACAAGATGATTGCGAACTTGAAAAAGTCCGCTAGTGGTGAGGTATCTACTGATAAAGATGACTTTCTTTGCCTACGTGACTTCAAGCAACACTGTGATAAACGTGATATCTTCTACATTTACAAAATCAGTTCGCGAGAACTTAACCCCAGCCAGCCAAACTTTGTTTTCAAGACTAGTAAGACAAAGCTTCAAATTGCCAGGAACATGAACATTGGAAGTGGCCATGCTTTCCTGGAAGGGGAGCCATGCTTCTTTGACGGCAAAGCAGGAAAGCTGAGGAAGAACCTGAAGACATTAACTCTGAGTATGTTTCATCCACTCCTATGCAAGCAAATTCCATTAGCAGTTATGGACTGCGAGTCGGAAAACACCGAAAATGTAGTTATTTTTTGGAAAGTGCTCAACGAGTGTATTCAGTTGGAATCTGGAGAAACAGGAATAGTGTTTAATCCTCACGGATTCTGCTTTGATATGGCTGCTTGTAACCGAGAAGCTGGTGTTCAAGTTTTTGGAAACGGATTCCTGGATAAAATTAAGTCATGCGAATTTCATTTCAAACAATGCAGAAACAGGCACAGGCAAAGACTTCCAAATCCAGATGATCGGGAGACATTTACAAAGTTAACTGATGCACTTTTGACAGCCTTAACAATTGAGGCATTTGAAGCACTCTTTGAAGATTTGCATGCGTTCGTTGAAGAAGACATACAACGCATTGGTTTGAAATCCTGGTTGAAATGGTGGTATAATCGACGGGACTTGATATTTCCTGCTTTCACCAAGCACCTTAATGTACCTCGGAGCAATTTGGCCGAAGTCATTCATGCGTCCTGGGCAAACAGAAGGGAGGTGAATCTGTCCTTGTTAGATGCATGTGCATTTGATGTGAAAGAAAGCTATGAATTGGATCTTCAGTTGAAGGAGTTTGAAAGCGGACGTTACAAAGGAGGTTCTGGTCCAAACCTTGCTGAAAGATCCAAAAAAAGATCATCTGATGACCGCGTAAAAGCAAAAAGATATGCAGATCAAATATTCGAGTTTTCAGTACCACCTTCCTCATCGTCACCAAGAAGTCAAACAAGCATCAATCCAAGTGATAGTCATCGGGCAGACCTTCAGAGAAAAGAAAATGTTGACATAGGTCGAGAAACTAAATTTCGAGACAAGCGAAGTAAAACCATGTTGAGGAAAATTGACTCAGCAATATCTGCAGAGAAGAAGATTAAAGTGAAGAGCGTACGTGACAAGGATGATGGAAGAGAATACCAGATAATGGGAGCAACACCTACCTTACAAAAAGAGCCATACCTAACGTTCATTGGACTTGTCCCTCAGTGCTCATGTCCTGATCATCTTCGAAATTCAAATGGTGGTCCTTGTAAGCATATTATCTGGATATACCTGTATATTTTCAAGCTTGACAGAGATGATAAGCTGTTGCAGCAAACATCACTGACAGTAGGTGAACTGACGAGGTTGTTGGCAACAGACGAAATAGATGAAGAGTATAAGTTCAGAGGAAGAAAGCCAGCCAATCGATACGAAATATGTCAGCGTCTTCTCAAAGATGATCAGAGAAACGTGTCTTATGATCACAAATGGTCCTTAGTGAGGAAGCAGAAGAAGAGAGGAAAAAATCCAACGTGCACAAGCTGCAAACTTGAAATGGAAGAAGGGAAAATGTGCTTGCAGGCAAAAGGATTATATGTTCCCTTCGAGCAAGAATTCGTTCAGGAGAAAAACTTTCACTTCTGCTCCCAGAAATCCTGCATTTCAAGCTTCCCTTTCTACACTAATCTCGTGTCGCCAGCATCCGTTTCTTTAGTTGATAGAGTGACAGATATTGAAATAAGAAGCCTTGAGAAGGAAGGGATCCTTGCATTATTGGATACAGAAATCTTTGAATGAGCGCCCACTCTTGAATAAGCGCCCCCTCCATGATCACATGACTTAGAAGAGCAAATTAGAACGAGGACCTTCCCTCGAAGGAGGGACCCCTCCTAAGCATTTTTTCGTTGTTTTAGAGTTCCAGGCATCCTAAGAAGAAGAAACTAGTATTGGAACTTGCAGCCTTATACGAGGAAAAGTGGAAAAAACCGTTGCTTCTTCAAATCCTCGATCGATCTGGTTTTTGCCATTTATAGATAGCATGAAATAATCCAATTTCTGCTACTTTCATTAGTTTTGTAATTTTTTATAATCATATACAGTAAAGCCCGCATTTAAGAAACCACCTAAAAGAAACTTTTAGGCTACTGAAAATTAGCCCCCTTACTTATAAGAAACTCTCGAGGCTCTTACACAAAATGATCAACACTAATTTCTGGTCTCACGGTCTGGGGAGTATTCCACTGCATGCAGGGCTCATACGAAATTGCTACAAACATGTCTTGGTCTTTGATTTAACAGATTTTTACCTAAATTTGCATTGGTGCTCTTGACAATCATTGATAAAATACACGTATGGCTAATTTATCTATAAATAATCCTTTTCTGTTGTAACCTATTTTTCTAGGACTTTTCAAGAAAAGAAGTTAGAAACTTAAGAAACTTTCAGCCTAAAAATTAAAAGTATCATAGATTTTAGAAACCTTTTAGTCTATGGAATGAAAAAAGTGGTTTTTTGAATGCGGGGCCTTATTACCTCGACGAATCAAAAAATATGATAAGAGCCTTTCGTCGAATAAGCGCCATAAGCGCCCACTACAAGAGCAAAAAATCGGGCAACCCGATCGTTCATTGAAGGATTTACTGTAAAAATTCTGGATATTGAGACACTCGTAAAGAAATTGGTGTGGTTTGAGATTTTAAACTTTGTGTATTTTACCCGAATAATTTTTGTTGCCGCTATTGGTATTTGTTTGGTATTTAATGTTGTTGTTGAATACAAAGAACGGTATTACGATGAACAAGAACAACGTTTTAGCACAGGAAAGTGCTTCATGTGTATGTTGGAGATCTATCACCACCAGCTAGTAACCAGAAAATGAAATGTTTGGATTTCGTAGTTGTATTTTTGCATTTATAAATATTTTTTTATTTGATATTTTAGTCTGAAAGAAATAATCCCTGTTTGGAAGGCCACTGCCCCATGAATATCAAAGCAATGATATTGAAAACTTTTTTGTTTTATTGCCAATGTGTTCAATTGGGTTCAGTAGTTGACATTTACCCACTTTTAATCGGTCATTCCTTCCCATGGATATAGTACATGAGATTTTCTGCAGAAAGCCTTTCAAAACCAAACCTTCAAAAAATCAAACCAAACGGTCAAACCATCAAAAACGAATGAAAACACTTGGTTTTCCTTCCTCAAAATGATGACACTCACGTGCATTCATGTATGTTGTCCTCTTGCCCTTTTGAAGGAGACTTCATCCTTCCAAGAGGATAGGTTAGGTTTATGTTAGACAATGTTATGTTATATTAGAAATGTTATGTTGAGTTTTCATTTTGTGTTTCATTTTTGAATATATGGCTCGAAGGCTCGAGGCTCGAAATGCAAGGCTCGAGGCTCGAAGGCTCGAAGGCTCGAGGCTCGAAGGCTCGAGGCTCGAAGGCTCGAGGCTCGAAATGCAAGGCTCGAAGGCTCGAGGCTCGAAGGCTCGAGGCTCGAAATGCAAGGCTCGAAGGCTCGAGGCTCGAAGGCTCGAGGCTCGAAGGCTCGACATATAGAATACTCGTATAAAAATTGCCCCAGATACTATTTTTAGATAGGGGCACTAGAGCCCAATCCCCAAAAGTGAAAAACTGGTGTAACTAATGAAACGAGTGACGGATAAATACATTACTTTGTAGTCTTAGCAAGTTTGATATGCTGAAAACATGGAATAAACTGGCAATTCTAAGAATATGCCCCCAATTGCTATTTTTAGGCAGGAGTATTAGAACCCAATCCCCAAAGAAAATTAGCGATGGTTAAAGATATTATTTGTTAGTCTCAGTAAGCTTGACGAACTGAGAATCGTGGAATACATGACCATTTCTAAATGTTCCTCAGAGCTTTATGCACACTAGAGCACTGGGCCATAATACCCCAAAAGCGAGCGTTTGATGCAAATATTGAAATATGCAAATCTCTTGTTATTCATAATTTATTATTCGCAGGCAGAAATACAAAGTGTCATCCATTGAAATTGAAAGGTGACTGGCAAGATACAAGCATATTTTTCTTGATATCATAGTTACAGTGAGTGGCTTACGATAGGCTTGGCAGTCTCTGATATATTTGCACATAGCAGTACAAGCAAGTCCGGCCTTCGCACATTTGAACTGTGAACCACCTTTCCTTACATGAGCATTTGATCAGTTCCTGGCAGGCAGCCGGTGAGTAAGGAAGAGTAGTCCACACTGGACACCATAAACTGTTCTGATCACGCTTCATTCTTCATCAGCTGGCATTGACTATTAGCCCTGAAAACGCAAACGGGTTTGCATTGCTCAATCAACTAAGTGGATGTATTTTTTTTATATATTCCAATAAAAAGTTACAATATATTTACGAGCTACACTACACTACTTACAGAACTACTCTACAATATGAGCTACCCTACACTACTTACGTAATTACCCTACAATACTACTACAACCATACCCCAAGGAGCAAAAAGGCAATGTCTACCCTGAGGCCATTAACATATAGATATATAATATAAGAAAAAGAAGAAACAAGTCAAAATATAAGACAAGAAAAATAAATGACATGAACAAAAAGAACAACTACATAAAATCTACTCGTAAATTACTACTAAACGGGGAAAGGTGGTGGCATGTAATGAGCAAATTGAACGAGACTTACCTGAAAGGGGAGTTGAAGTTCGATTGTGATTCTACGGACAATTGTTCAGGAACATAGGAGTCACGTGAGAACGCATGCACTAGTCACCAAGCGCCAGTCTTTAAAGAGCGAAATGTCCACCGTAATATCAGTATAGGGTGGGATATTTTCACTAGTTGCAAAAAAGGGTGGGTGACTCCTATGTTCCTGAACAATTGTTCGTAGAATCACAATCGAACTTCAACTCCCCTTTCAGGTAAGTCTCGTTCAATTTGCTCATTCTACTTCACAATTGTTCTACGTCACATAGGAGTCACGTGAGACTTTAAAGCAGGTGGACATGAAGCAAAATGATATGGATGATGAATACACGTATCCATGATCTATCAAAATATATTATCAGCAAATCCACCATTATGAATAATAATAGGTTTGTCATAAAATTTCCTGAATGTTTCAGAACTTTTCCATCCGGCTGTGGTCATAATCTTATCAATTGGTACGTTTGATGATCTTGCTGCGGATGAGGCTGCAGATCTAAAGCTATGTGCTGTAAAAATTGATGTGTCAATGCCTGAAAGCTTCAAGACTTCTTTTAGCCATCTGCTAATAGTATTTGTAGATACTTTGCAATGTGGCTTAACATGGCTGATGAGCAGACTTCTGCACTCTGAACGCAAAGATTCCGTTCTTTTTAAATATTCTTTAAGGCATGTAACAACACACAAGTTCTCATCAGGAGCATATGTAATAAACTTCAACTGTCCAAAATGATTATTTGGTTTCGATGTTTTCAAAAGTTGTGTGATTTCAAAATTGCAGTAACTTGAAGTAACTGTCATATTATCAATCTCCAAAGCATGCAAAGTCTGACATCTTTGTCCAGACGTTAACGCCATCAAAGTAACAGTTTTCAATGTCAGTGTTTTCAGGTCAATATCTGCTAATGGTTGCCACTTCTTTATGTGATTAAGTACCAATGAAACATCCCATATTTCACTATACCGTGGTAGAGAGGGTCTCGAGGAGAATACACCTCTCATAAATCGGGTAACCATGGCATTGCTGCCAAAATTCACATTTCCTGAAATCGATATGATTGCAGAGAGTGCGGAACGTGCAGTAGTCCATGCAGTAGTTATTGAGCTATAAGATAATCCTTCATGATATAACTCGCTCAAAAAATTAATGCCATCAATTACAGTTCCAGCAAGTGGATCAATTTTCTTTTCACCACAATATTTTTCCCATCTAAGTAAGTATGATTTGTATTGTTTTTTGGTACCCAGTCTCCATGATTGTTGAATGATGTTTGAAGCGTTTTCTGAAAGTCCTCTACCTTGCAGCAGTCCCCTGACAAATGGCATAGCATTAGTTTCAACTGTTTTTGCAGAGGATGTATCCTTTGAGGTTCCGCTGGAAGCCATAGTGTTTGTTTCATCCTAGGTAAACATATTATGTGATCAATTAACATGTTTGTAAGATAAGGCCACCAAGGTTGTGTTGGCCAAAAAGGCACAACAATCAAACCTGTTGCTCTATCTTGAGCAATTTTTTGTAAGGTTTTCAATATGATACAAAATGGTGGAAAAGCATAAAATTTGTATTCATGCCATGATAATGAAAATGCATTAACAGCAAACGCACCTAGTGTGTGTGTAATCTTATTTTAATTCGATAATTTTTACATATAGCTAACAATATATACATCATTTAAATATATACAAGTTAACTAATCAAAATCGAATATACAGAACTAATAAACAAAATTAATATTTTCTAAATAATACAATTAAGTTGGTAGGCAAGCACAAGCACTACATTTGCAGTTGGGACCGTCCCATTGTTTTATTAAAACCTTAAAACTTTTCAGATTTCCTGCCGATTTTAGTTCATTTGGTAGTCCATTCCAAATTTGTGGCCCAATGGACTTGAGACTCTTGGACCCGAAAGTTGTTTGATTAGGCCTAAAATGTGCTAAATTATTTGGATTTCTTGAAGAATAAATTGAAGAACGTAATTCAAAAATGCTCTGCATAAATGGTGGATTCAAATGATTCAAAGTTTTAAATATTTCAATGCAAAGGAGTCTTTGGCGGGCAACATGCATCGTGCATTTACTCGATCTCGAAAGCAAATCATTATACGAACTCGTATGATCATTATAAAGAAATCTTAGAGCACGTTCTTGTAATTTTTCTATTTTCTGCAATGATTTGGAAGATGAGAAATACCAAACCAAAGGACAATAGTCAAAATTAGAATATACGAAACTCTGAACAAGGATCTTCTTCTCCTGAAAGCCAATGAATGTCTTTAATCTTTTGAGAACATTTAATTGCGTTGCAGCCTTTTTGCAAAGATTCGAAATATGTGGGTCGAAATCAAGTCTATAATCCAAAGTGACTCCTAAAAGTTTCACAGTCTCCTCAGATTTGATTATTTTACCGTTAATGTTAATTTGTTCTCCACTAGTATTTGTTTGGTTTTTTCTGAGCAGTAAAGCATGGAATTTTTCAGGATTAGCAATCATTTCATTTTGTTCTAGCCAAGCTAGAGCAACTCCAGATTCTTTTTCCAAAATATTGATAAGATCGGGCATACTTTTAGAGAAATAAGCAAGAGTATTGTCGTCAGCATAGTTATAGAGAGTTGCCTGTTTTATGAAAAGAAACAAATCATTTATATAAAAGTTAAACAGGATTGGGCCCAGCACAGATCCTTGGGGTACACCAGAAATAACCTCTAGGAAGGAACTGTAAGTATTATTTATCCGAACGCTTTGTTTACGTCGCTTGAGATAAGAATAGGTAAGGACAAGCGCATCTTCATCGAATCCGTATGCATGTAGTTTGGCAATAAGCAAGTCATGTGGAATGCAATCAAAAGCTTTAGAAAGATCCATCAGGACTGCACCTACGAGGTAATCGTTGTCGAGGTTAGACCTCCAATCTTCAATCATTCGTATTAATACATGATGGGTGCCGTAAGCTCGTCTATAGGCCGCAATGAAAACAGAAAGTGTGTTATCTAAGTGTTGAGTCAGTTGTTGTTTCAGGACTTTTTCATATATCTTAGAAAAGGTATTAAGAACACTAACTGGGCGGAAATTTCTTTCCACCGTGCGAATTGGTTCCCCCTTATCTAAAGGGCAGACCGCAGCCTTTTTTGCATCGTCTGGGAATCTAGAATTTCGAATGCTACAGTTTATTGCCATGGTTAGTGCGACTGAGAGTTCGTTAGAAGCTAGAGATACTAGCTTTGGGGGTATTTGATCCTCACCAGTAGATTTTTTTCCATCAAGGGATTTTAATAGTTCCATAATTTCTTGATTGCCTATTTCATGAAAGGAAAAGGTATTCAATACTTGTTCTGGGTTTTGAATGATAGCTAGGACGCTAGGATGGTTTTTATACTTGTCAAGAATTAATCTAACAATTTGTCGGTCATCAGAAATTCCAGTATATTCAGCAAGGTTAACGGGCTTCTTGCCGCTGGATTTCTCTACTATGTTTACATAGTGATCGTTGAAGATATCTGTCAATTCTTGGTCATCTGTTACAACAGTATCGTTTTTCACAAGAGAAATATCGCTACTTGTAAGTCCCCCTTTATTTGAAAGAAAGGGTTTTACGAGATCCCAAAATTCTTTATTTGAAAGTGTACCATTTTTTGTCGCTTCTTTAAAGTGGGTTTTCATAGCTTTCTTCCTTAGGGAAACACATTTGTTTCGCTGCTTTTTGAATTTTCTTCTATTTTCTTGTGTAGGGTTCTTATTTAGTCTTTTTTTGAGCCTTGATCTAGTGTAGATTGCCTTTTGTAATTGCTGATTCATAAAAGGGGCGGTATTTCCTCTCTGAAACTTAGTTTTCAAAGGAGCATGTTTATCTACAAGTTTTCGAAAAGTAGATGAAAGATTCCTATAAGACAAATCTGCATCATTTGAATCTGCTTTAAAATTAGTATTCTTCACATCTTGCAAAAAATTTTCAGGGTCAAACTTTTTATAGCTACGGTACTTAACAATCTTGGGTTTTAGGCGAGGTATGTGTATTTTCATTAAAGTTAAAACAAGGCCATGAAAGTCACTCAGACCGGTTTCAAAAACAGACGTATTGTGATTCTACGGACAATTGTTCAGGAACATAGGAGTCACGTGAGAACGCATGCACTAGTCACCAAGTGCCAGTCTTTAAAGAGCGAAATGTCCACCGTAATATCAGTATCGTAATTTATATAAGTTAAACCCAGCTGAACCCATCTGAACCCAGCTGAATCCATCTGAACCCAGCTGAATCCATCTGAATCCATCTGAACCCAGCTGAATCCATCTGAACCCAGCAGAGACCAACCTGACGCAATAGAAATCCCAAGAGGTCCAGTGATTTGTATGAAGCACACAAGCAGGGAATTGGCATTTAACACTTGTTCATAATGCTAATAGCTCTGTTTGGAATTACAGCCCTTCAGATTAAAAAACACGGAAACTCAAAGGACGTTTTAGTCAAATAACTGACGAAAACAATATTGTGTACACGTGAAGGTGAAAAAGTTAGGCCTGATGATTTACACGTTTTTTCTTTTATAAGAAACTTGGATAAGCCCATAGTACTAAAAGTTTCTTAATTTCACGTGGAAATTTCAGCTTTTTAGTACTAAAAGTGTCTTAATTTATTTCTTATTTTTTTGATGCATGTAGTTTCTACCACCGCCGCATATTGGTTTCTTGACAGACAGCATATTTTTTAGCAAGAAGGAGAGTTCTATTTTACTCAAAACATAAATTTATCATGAATATTACCAAAAAATACAGGCTCAACAATTATTTCCCCATGATGTCCTTGTATTTGGCTTTAAAAGTTTCTTAGCAATTCTAAGGCATAGTACTAGAGTTTCTTAAATTTTTCGCCAGCCTAGTACTAGTTTCTTATAAACCAGTTTCTTATAAACCAGTTTCTTATATAAAAAGAACGTGTAGTAGGAGAGTGATGTCACTGCGAAAGATATCCATGACAATTTTTCGACAGTTTACCTACCTTCATAAAACGCAACCAAGAAAGAAATAAAATTGCTTGAAATTTCCCGAATTTTTTTAAAGAAATCTACTCTCCAGATGTTTGGGTATTAAAGTTTGGATGCCGGCTAAAATATCTCCTGGATTGGCGGAGTTATGGCCACACAAATCGATAACGCATTTTGAGCCCATAAAATGAAAAAATGAAAAACCGTCCGAGCCAATGAGATCAGAACGATTGTTATTCAGCTGTTTTCATTAACACCATAAAGCGCTAACTATGCTTATCACCCGCTTCTTTTGATACATTGTTCTTGATATTTCCAAACGGAGCTATCACACCTGGCAGGGGACCCCTTGGGAATTTCTATCGAGTCAGGTTGGTCTCTGCTGGGTTCAGATGGGTTCAGCTGGGTTCAGATGGGTTCAGCTGGGTTCAGCTGGGTTCAGCTGGGTTCAGATGGATTCAGCTGGGTTCAGGTGGGTTCAGGTGGATTCAGGTGGGTTTAACTTATATAAATTACGATATCAGTATAGGGTGGGATATTTTCACTAGTTGCAAAAAAGGATGGGTGACTCCTATGTTCCTGAACAATTGTTCGTAGAATCACAATCGAACTTCAACTCCCCTTTCAGGTAAGTCTCGTTCAATTTGCTCATTCTACTTCACAATTGTTCTACGTCACATAGGAGTCACGTGAGACTTTAAAGCAGGTGGACATGAAGCAAAATGATATGGATGATGAATACACGTATCCATGATCTATCAAAATATATTATCAGCAAATCCACCATTATGAATAATAATAGGTTTGTCATAAAATTTCCTGAATGTTTCAGAACTTTTCCATCCGGCTGTGGTCATAATCTTATCAATTGGTACGTTTGATGATCTTGCTGCGGATGAGGCTGCAGATCTAAAGCTATGTGCTGTAAAAATTGATGTGTCAATGCCTGAAAGCTTCAAGACTTCTTTTAGCCATCTGCTAATAGTATTTGTAGATACTTTGCAATGTGGCTTAACATGGCTGATGAGCAGACTTCTGCACTCTGAACGCAAAGATTCCGTTCTTTTTAAATATTCTTTAAGGCATGTAACAACACACAAGTTCTCATCAGGAGCATATGTAATAAACTTCAACTGTCCAAAATGATTATTTGGTTTCGATGTTTTCAAAAGTTGTGTGATTTCAAAATTGCAGTAACTTGAAGTAACTGTCATATTATCAATCTCCAAAGCATGCAAAGTCTTACATCTTTGTCCAGACGTTAACGCCATCAAAGTAACAGTTTTCAATGTCAGTGTTTTCAGGTCAATATCTGCTAATGGTTGCCACTTCTTTATGTGATTAAGTACCAATGAAACATCCCATATTTCACTATACCGTGGTAGAGAGGGTCTCGAGGAGAATACACCTCTCATAAATCGGGTAACCATGGCATTGCTGCCAAAATTCACATTTCCTGAAATCGATATGATTGCAGAGAGTGCGGAACGTGCAGTAGTCCATGCAGTAGTTATTGAGCTATAAGATAATCCTTCATGATATAACTCGCTCAAAAAATTAATGCCATCAATTACAGTTCCAGCAAGTGGATCAATTTTCTTTTCACCACAATATTTTTCCCATCTAAGTAAGTATGATTTGTATTGTTTTTTGGTACCCAGTCTCCATGATTGTTGAATGATGTTTGAAGCGTTTTCTGAAAGTCCTCTACCTTGCAGCAGTCCCCTGACAAATGGCATAGCATTAGTTTCAACTGTTTTTGCAGAGGATGTATCCTTTGAGGTTCCGCTGGAAGCCATAGTGTTTGTTTCATCCTAGGTAAACATATTATGTGATCAATTAACATGTTTGTAAGATAAGGCCACCAAGGTTGTGTTGGCCAAAAAGGCACAACAATCAAACCTGTTGCTCTATCTTGAGCAATTTTTTGTAAGGTTTTCAATATGATACAAAATGGTGGAAAAGCATAAAATTTATATTCATGCCATGATAATGAAAATGCATTAACAGCAAACGCACCTAGTGTGTGTGTAATCTTATTTTAATTCGATAATTTTTACATATAGCTAACAATATATACATCATTTAAATATATACAAGTTAACTAATCAAAATCGAATATACAGAACTAATAAACAAAATTAATATTTTCTAAATAATACAATTAAGTTGGTAGGCAAGCACAAGCACTACATTTGCAGTTGGGACCGTCCCATTGTTTTATTAAAACCTTAAAACTTTTCAGATTTCCTGCCGATTTTAGTTCATTTGGTAGTCCATTCCAAATTTGTGGCCCAATGGACTTGAGACTCTTGGACCCGAAAGTTGTTTGATTAGGCCTAAAATGTGCTAAATTATTTGGATTTCTTGAAGAATAAATTGAAGAACGTAATTCAAAAATGCTCTGCATAAATGGTGGATTCAAATGATTCAAAGTTTTAAATATTTCAATGCAAAGGAGTCTTTGGCGGGCAACATGCATCGTGCATTTACTCGATCTCGAAAGCAAATCATTATACGAACTCGTATGATCATTATAAAGAAATCTTAGAGCACGTTCTTGTAATTTTTCTATTTTCTGCAATGATTTGGAAGATGAGAAATACCAAACCAAAGGACAATAGTCAAAATTAGAATATACGAAACTCTGAACAAGGATCTTCTTCTCCTGAAAGCCAATGAATGTCTTTAATCTTTTGAGAACATTTAATTGCGTTGCAGCCTTTTTGCAAAGATTCGAAATATGTGGGTCGAAATCAAGTCTATAATCCAAAGTGACTCCTAAAAGTTTCACAGTCTCCTCAGATTTGATTATTTTACCGTTAATGTTAATTTGTTCTCCACTAGTATTTGTTTGGTTTTTTCTGAGCAGTAAAGCATGGAATTTTTCAGGATTAGCAATCATTTCATTTTGTTCTAGCCAAGCTAGAGCAACTCCAGATTCTTTTTCCAAAATATTGATAAGATCGGGCATACTTTTAGAGAAATAAGCAAGAGTATTGTCGTCAGCATAGTTATAGAGAGTTGCCTGTTTTATGAAAAGAAACAAATCATTTATATAAAAGTTAAACAGGATTGGGCCCAGCACAGATCCTTGGGGTACACCAGAAATAACCTCTAGGAAGGAACTGTAAGTATTATTTATCCGAACGCTTTGTTTACGTCGCTTGAGATAAGAATAGGTAAGGACAAGCGCATCTTCATCGAATCCGTATGCATGTAGTTTGGCAATAAGCAAGTCATGTGGAATGCAATCAAAAGCTTTAGAAAGATCCATCAGGACTGCACCTACGAGGTAATCGTTGTCGAGGTTAGACCTCCAATCTTCAATCATTCGTATTAATACATGATGGGTGCCGTAAGCTCGTCTATAGGCCGCAATGAAAACAGAAAGTGTGTTATCTAAGTGTTGAGTCAGTTGTTGTTTCAGGACTTTTTCATATATCTTAGAAAAGGTATTAAGAACACTAACTGGGCGGAAATTTCTTTCCACCGTGCGAATTGGTTCCCCCTTATCTAAAGGGCAGACCGCAGCCTTTTTTGCATCGTCTGGGAATCTAGAATTTCGAATGCTACAGTTTATTGCCATGGTTAGTGCGACTGAGAGTTCGTTAGAAGCTAGAGATACTAGCTTTGGGGGTATTTGATCCTCACCAGTAGATTTTTTTCCATCAAGGGATTTTAATAGTTCCATAATTTCTTGATTGCCTATTTCATGAAAGGAAAAGGTATTCAATACTTGTTCTGGGTTTTGAATGATAGCTAGGACGCTAGGATGGTTTTTATACTTGTCAAGAATTAATCTAACAATTTGTCGGTCATCAGAAATTCCAGTATATTCAGCAAGGTTAACGGGCTTCTTGCCGCTGGATTTCTCTACTATGTTTACATAGTGATCGTTGAAGATATCTGTCAATTCTTGGTCATCTGTTACAACAGTATCGTTTTTCACAAGAGAAATATCGCTACTTGTAAGTCCCCCTTTATTTGAAAGAAAGGGTTTTACGAGATCCCAAAATTCTTTATTTGAAAGTGTACCATTTTTTGTCGCTTCTTTAAAGTGGGTTTTCATAGCTTTCTTCCTTAGGGAAACACATTTGTTTCGCTGCTTTTTGAATTTTCTTCTATTTTCTTGTGTAGGGTTCTTATTTAGTCTTTTTTTGAGCCTTGATCTAGTGTAGATTGCCTTTTGTAATTGCTGATTCATAAAAGGGGCGGTATTTCCTCTCTGAAACTTAGTTTTCAAAGGAGCATGTTTATCTACAAGTTTTCGAAAAGTAGATGAAAGATTCCTATAAGACAAATCTGCATCATTTGAATCTGCTTTAAAATTAGTATTCTTCACATCTTGCAAAAAATTTTCAGGGTCAAACTTTTTATAGCTACGGTACTTAACAATCTTGGGTTTTAGGCGAGGTATGTGTATTTTCATTAAAGTTAAAACAAGGCCATGAAAGTCACTCAGACCGGTTTCAAAAACAGACGTATTTTGAAAACATCTTGGTTTATTTGTGAGCATAACGTCAATTGACGAACAATGATTCTTTGTGAAACAGGTTTTATCCTTTACCAAATTGGATAGTCCAAAAACATCACAAAACGAAATTAACTTTGTATATCCTGGATGCTGAAAATCATGAGTGTCAATGTTTATATCGCCCATAATCATAACATTATCGTATTTGTCCAAGGCCGAGTTTAAGAAAAAAGATAGTTCCCTGAAAAATAGTTCCAGGTTGCTAGCATCTGGGGGTCGGTAAATGCTAAAAATAGCCCATCTCTTTTTACAAACCATCAGATCAGAGCAAATGATCTCGATATAGGGACTCTCAAAAGCAGAAACTCTATTGCAGACAACTCCTTTCCTAACAAATTGCATCAGGCCCCCACCAAATTCATTCCTATCACGACGAATCGGTTTTTGGTAGTTTTTTATTAGAAAGGCCTCGGTTTTGAAATCTGAATTTAGTTTTGTTTCTTCTATTACCAAAATATCAGGCAAGCATCTTTCCACCACCATTCTCAGATCAGTTATTTTGTTTCGAAGACTGTTTATATTTAAGAAACCAATTAAAGGATTATTTGGATTTTTTGCTCTCAGATTAAAAATCTCCCCAATATCACTCGAAATATTCTGTTGTGTGGATCCGATTGAAGATGCAGAAAAAGAAAGTTCACTGCGCGCATTAGAAGTATTTGAGGTAAGATTTGAAGGAGAGGAAGGTAAAAAGTGTTGGACGGGTGACCTACAACCATGTGAGGGTTCTATTCGTGAAATGCTACCTAAACTTGGGCTTAAAGCCAATGGGCATGTTAATGTATCAGACATTTGTGAAAGTGTTGAAAAGGAATTGTAATATGTACTGGATTTACTTTCAATTATTGGCACCGAAGGTTTTATATCCGATAAGCAGTTTCGATCATGTTCAAAATAATTAGAAAGTAGTCATACATTGTTGATATAGTTGACAAAATCATTTCCTAAAACGTTTGTACCATCATCATTCAAATGGATTCCATCATCATATAATAAGAATCGCCAATCATTGTCAAAGACTTCGTGCTCGATGAAGTCAATTTCGTTATCTGCAAGTGATTTCTTTAGCGTCATATTTACCTGTACTCGTTTCCTTTCCAAAAGATCAGAGTCTCCTCGTGCCAGTATACTGGAAACAGCCACTTTATTGACGGTCTTTTTCGCTTGTATTGCAACTCTTGTTATTTTGTTGGCTATTTTTCCAGGATCTTCCTTCCTTAAATCGTTAGTTCCACAATGTATAATCAAAACATCAGGATTTCTTTTCAAAGTAGGAATAATGTACGATTCCATGTCCTCGGTTGTCGCTCCGGGAAACGTTTTTACGAACGAATTATATTGATGCACATTTCGATTTATTTCTTGCTTTCGTATTCCCCTTATGATGGAGTCTCCAACCACAGTGATGACTGGCTTTCTGCGATGTTCGTAAGGCTCTTGGATTCGTGATTTTACTGATCTTGCATGATTCTTTGGTACAGGGCTTGACAGCCCTCCAGTATTTGTCGCAAAACCTTTTAAATCAACGTGGAAGACTTCTTGCTCTTCAGTAATGTTGCTTGCGGGCTGTTGGGCATTTGACGATGTTACTTGCCTTTGCGGACTTGACCTATCAACATTGGGTTTGCGTTGTTTTGCTGCAGTGGCCTCAGCGAAACTAAGTTCTCCAGGGTCAATGTTTCGAACAGTTTTCTTTGGTGTCGTCGTTGACTTTTCAATCCCTAAACCATCGAATCTATTATCAGTTTTAACTGGCATTTCAATACTCTGACGCGACTTGGCAGTACGTTTAGGGAATTGCCAATGGTCTTCCTCTATTATGAAGTCGGCAGTACGACGTTGTACGGACGATCTATCCTCCCTCGGGATTATAAAATTGTTTTTGTTTACATACGTGGTTTTTTCATCTTGTTTTTCACAATTTTCTCCAGTTAATTTTTTTCCAAGAATTTCTTTTAAATCTACAATTTCTAGTCTTAAAGCGAAATTTTCATCTTTTAGATCTCTTTTTTCTCTGTCCAATGAGTTAATTTTCGTCAACATTTCATAAAAATCAGTGTGCCTACTTTCAATGTTTACACTCTCTTCGCTGTCTTTATCGAGTCGTTCAAAAATCGTTGCAATTTGCTTTTCTAGTCTTTCGAAACGTTCGTCGACTCCATAGTTTCCTTCCACCTTTTCATTTTTGTTTTGAAAATATGCATCATTTTTTTCAGTGGAAAATTTTTCCTTTGCATCTGGCTTGTGCAGTGCCTTCTTTCTCTGAGGTTTGGGAGTGGCAGCAACAGACAGGAGTTCATCTCTACATTCAGCGAGTCTCTCCTCATCACCAGAAATGTTTCTAGCTTTTTCTTTTTGCTTCTCTGTTTTATCTGACTCACACACTCGAAATGATTCACTGCCTCCAGTCCTGGTATCTTCTATCTTCCCTTCAGCTAGCATCATTGCTAGCTGCAGCGAGGTTGCGGAATCGTTTAGGCCATGCGTCTTCAGCAAAGATTTGCAAACTGAAATCGAATTCGCACGCTTCTTTTTAACTTGTATATCTTGTATTGCATCCAATATAAGTTCTTCTACTTCCCCAGGTTCAATAATCATTTTCGCTGCCATAACAAACTTTATCCATTTTCAAATCTATAATCTAAGACAGGAGCGCGATGTGACACGTCCGCACTCCGTGAAGACAACAGCAGGGGGACAACAACAGCAGGTCTGGCCTAAAGGAAACATAAGGTTTTACCTTATGGTTTATCCTAGATGCAAACAAATCAATGTTTGGGTACACGTTAACCATACCAATGGCCTTATTAAAAACATCTGTATTCAGTGCCCATTCTGTTTCTCTCCTATTTTTCCTTGATTCTGCATCTGCACCTATGTTGTCTTTACCTGGAATATGAACAGTGGTAATCCACACATTGTGGCTAATACAAAATTGCCAAACTTTTTGTGTGACTGCATTGCACTCATGTGAGTGACTCGTGCCCATCTGGTTTAGGCAAGATACAGCTGTTGTGTTATCCACCATGAGTCTTACATGTTTATTTGATATAGTATCAGAAAATGTTTTAAGTGCAAAATATGCAGCACGAATTTCTAGGACATTGATGTGGGACAAAGCTTCTTGGGGAGTCCAGTTTCCCCCTGTTTTTTGGTCCCCACATGTACATCCCCAACCAATTTTTGAGGCATCACTAGTGATGACAATTTGTGGGTTTCCATGTGAAATTTCATTGTATGAATCTAAAACATTTTGAGTCCACCACTTTAGGTCTTGGATGGCATATTCTGACAAAATTACAGTTTTTTCAAAATCTCCTTTGGCCTTTTTTAATGCATTAGTTTTGTTAACATCTAAAGCACGATAATGTAATGGGCCAAACATGACACCTGGGAAACTAGCTGTAATCAGCCCAATGACTCGTGCAAGATCCCTTATGGAAGGGTTTGCATTATTCAATAAACTGCTACATGCATTGCTTATGCTGGTAGCCCGTTCTGAAGTTAGATATACTCGCATTTTCACTGAGTCAAGAACAAAACCAAGAAAAGTGACTCTTTGCTCTGGTTTGAATACAGATTTGGATGGATGAACAATAAATCCAAGACTATCAAACATTTTTATGGTGTCTATTAAGTTTTGAAGACACTCCTCATACGTAGCTCCTTGTAAGTATGAGTCATCAATATATGCTACTGATAAATGTCCTAAACTACGCAGAAAAGCATACACTGGCTTCAGTAGTTTAGTGAATTTCCTTGGGCAAAGGGCAAGACCATTTGGAAATACTGTGAATTTATAATATTCACCCTTCCAATAAAACTTTAAGAATTTTTGATGGTCTTGACAAATTGGCACTGAGTAATATGCATCCTTCAAATCTATGGATGCCATGAAACAGTTGGGCTTCATCATGTTGATAGCCGTCCAAACTGTATCCATTTTAAAATGGTGGTATGAGACAAATGTATTTAATTTCTTCAGATTTAGTACCATTCTGAATGTGCCATCTTTCTTAGGTCTCAAAAATATTGGTGAAATAAAATCACCTTGTTCTTTTGAGTCAAGTTTTATAACTTTCTTATTGATCAATGACTCAATTTCATTATCAACAACAAGTTGGTTCTTAAGCAGGACATTGGTTGGAATCCTGTCTATTTGCAGAGGAGTATCATTAAATTCAAATAGAGGAGTATCATTAAATTCGTGACAGAAGTGAATGTGATAACCACAGAGGTATCTCCCTGCTGAACATGATTGGTAAAATATTTAGTCGTACCCTGCTTCCAAGAATACAACTTTTGGGAGAAAACATTTACCCAGAAAGTCAATGTGGCTTTCGACAGGGGCGTTCTACTACAGATATGGTATTTTCAGTAAGACATCTTCAAGAGAAATGCAGGGAAAAGCGTATCCCATTACATATGGCATTTATCGACCTTACGAAGGCCTTCGATTCAGTCAGTAGAGAGGGTTTATACATTGTTCTCAGGAAACTTGGCTGTCCACAAAAGCTACTAAACTTAATTCGCTCGTTACACATGGGTATGATGGCAACAGTTGTCTATGAAAATGAAGAATCCGAAGCATTCTCGGTTAATAACGGAGTGAAGCAAGGATGCGTCCTTGCTCCTGTTCTATTCAACATATATTTTTCTTACCTAATAAGACATGCTTTCGAAGGAAATGATGAAGGGATCTATCTCAGAACCAGACATGATGGCCGACTCTTTAACATCTCTAGATTTAGAGCAAAGACCAAAGTGAGAGAATCGACTGTACGGGAACTACTCTTTGCCGACGATGCGGCGCTAGTTGCTCACAGTGAAGAGTCTCTGCAAAGGCTTCTGGACAAATTTTCAGAGTCATGCAAGAGTTTTGGGCTCAGGATAAGTTTAAAGAAAACTGTGATAATGCATCAGGGATCAGCGGGATCCAATTCTGAAATTACTTTAGATGAAAATATGTCTTAGCAGTGTCGACAAATTCTGCTATCTTGGTTCCACAGTAACAAAGAACTTAGATCTAAACAATGAAATATCAAAACGAATCGGCAAAGCAGCTATGAATTTTGGGTTACTAAAGAAACGAGCGTGGGAAAATAATAAACTCTCTACCAAGGTTAAGATTCGCATATACGAGACTTGTGTGCTTTCTTCGTTGCTATATTGCTCAGAGACATGGACTACGTATGCTAGGAATATTAGAAGGCTAAATAGGTTTCACATGAGGTGCTTACGGAAGTTGCTGAAAATAAAATAGCAAGACAAGATACCCGATACAGAGGTACTAAAGCGAGCGGGGCTAACACACTTGGAAACTATGATAATGCAGAAACAGTTGAGATGGCTAGCACAGGTAAAAAAGACCCTAAATCCAGCATGCAATCCTACATTATTTTTCACAGGATTGCACTTGTGATTCTGAATCGCGTTCAATCTGACCCCTTAATCGCACGCGATGGTCACATGTGAAATCCCAATTGAAGCAGCACTAGAATTCTCTGACGGTACAATCGCATGTGATTTTTATTCTTTTGAAATTGTCTCTTGATTTTGCAGACTGGAAATTCGAGCATTCTTTTTACTTGGGTGGAATCGTATGGGAACAGACCCATAAAGAAATCAAAGCGTATGATTTTGAAAACTATAATCACACAATGATCCTTTGTGATTATATTGCTTGCATAATCACAACCTATGATTTTGTATTTATCATTTGTTTTCATCCTTTGTGATTTGGTGTGCTGTATAATCACAACCCATGATTTATGCACTTGCTCACTCTCACATGATACTGAACCATGTGATAATCCAATGTGATTTTGTTCATAATTTGATACATTCCATAGTATGGTGGTCTCAGCATGGGTAGGAAGTGAGGTAAAGGGATAACTTTGCCTTTTCAGGCAAAGAAATGCTCTAACTGCAATGAGCCTTAAGCTGTCAACAGCGCTAGCGTCAACAGCAAGCCCCTACAAGAGAGATACACGGGACCAGAGCGGATATTAGCTTTTTACCTCGATTGCTACCACTCTTGTCCTACTCTCTTGCGTAATGCTTCCCATGCCAAGATCACAATACATACAAATATGCACCAAGTAGATTCAAAAATAGTTTACTTTGTTAAAAAAATTTTAATCTTTGTGGGTAACTCAATATGCACAGATGTTTGCATGTTCACTGAACTGCGGAAAGAAAGACAAAGAGTCAATGATAACTGCAGATGTATTGTCTTTCACTTTTGCCATCAACTTCATTTGAAAACAAGATACTATGCCATGTTTAATTCGGCTTATAAAACTGTCTTGGCCTTTCAATCTGTATGAATTCTACTGAAAATATAGATAGTTTTGAAAGGGACCTCTTTGTTATTATGGGGAGTTACAGTGTGTATGAAACTGCTTGAGCTGAAGCTCTTGAGACTGATTCTTACAGTATGCTTTTGACACTTCATAAATTAGAATATCAAAGCAAAGAAAGAGATTGGTCATGCCATTTATCCTGTTGCTCCACTTCTAACACAATTTATTCACTGATTCAGGACCAATTTCCTTACAATAAAGACCATTTCAAAACCCTTGCAAAGTCTGCAGGATAACATTGGAAAGTGGAAGAGAAGAACTGATGTGAATAAGCTTTTTGCCTGGCCCAAGACTGATATTTACTGGCAAACTTTTGGAAATTCAATTGATGCCTCTTGGCTATTCTACAATTAAGAGTCTGGATCAAGGAATACTTTTTTATACATTTTACATGAAATGTTTGACTGAGTGGAATTCCAGCTTTAGTAGTCACTGTTGAAAATATTCAAAATTATTCAGCTTTCTACAAAATGTATAAAAGATATTGCTTGATCCAGGCGCTTTGGAATATCCAAATGTCTATAACATTGTAGAAAACCCTATTTAACAATATGTTTATATATTTACAAATAAGTTGTCCCAAAATAAACTTCACATTTTGACCGCCAACTGCAAAGAAAGTACTTTGCTTCCAAACCATAGTGATGTCTGATGCAGTATATACTTCCTGTAAACTCTATATTTTCATCCAACCATCTACAAGAGATTAGAGAAAAAATATTTGTCATTGAAAACAAAGAGGGTACCCAGGCCCACCAATGGCAGGGAAAACCTGATTTGAATTTTTGAACCCCAGCCATGGTCTTATATGACATTGAAAATGTAAAGGTATCCTGATCCATTGATGTAGCTCCCTAATTATTTTTGATGACCTCTGTGCAAATGGATCAAAATAAGTCTGTTTGATACAATCCAGGGGATACAATTTATACAATAGATGTTGATGGTACAGGCGTACGTGCCAACAATATGGGTGGGTTTTTGGTTTGGATGCGAAATTCTTTTTAAATAAGTGTCATTTTTCAACAGATTTCTATAAAAATGGGTTGGTTTGGCTTAAATTGGCAAATATCAGTTTACCAAAATTCATGACAAGAGTGGGAACAAAGGAATATTTTGGCAACATAAATGGGTAGCTTTCTGAGAACCAGGCAGTAGAAACCTGCCCATCAACAAGTTATGTAGCCCCCACGGGATCCAATATTTGATAAACCACATTTGACAGCTCCAAATCTCTGTATCAAAAGCCCTTTGTGGCAGTGGAATAATAGAGCATTGTGGGGCCCAGAGCTCAAAAAAAATTTCCCCTACTGGTAGCAAGGTAAGTAGGCACCTTGGTTTCTTCTTACATGCTTTCTTCTTCTCTCCCAATATACTGCCGGACACTAGCCCCATTTCCTCACTCTCCTAGTTTCTTTTCCTTCCCTTTCCATCCCTTTCTTCATTGTTTTCTCCTCTTTCCCCTTGCTTTCCGTTTCTTTTTCCTTTTTTCCCTCTTCCTTCCTGGGAAATTTGAGCATTTCAGCAACCATCCCGGTAGCACCGCTACCATGCTAGTTTGTTTTTGAGCGCTAATGGGGCCCTTAGCGAAGAAAGTGTTTGGGGGCCCCATACTTAAAGGCACCAAGTCCATATAAATAGCTGAGTGTTAACACTATCCTAAATTTTGCTGACAAAATGGTGATGGCCCTTCTTATCCTACAATCATGCTAAAGTAATTAGTCTAGCAGTGGAGACCAAGACTTCTTAATCATTGCATTATCCTCAGGAATTCCTTTGGTTTAATTCCAAGAGCGATTTAAAATCACAACTTTTGTTTTTGATTGAAAAGAGAGGTTGATAATGTTCATGAGTGTGCTATTAATGCGAACTCAATGTTTTAATTATATTTGAGTCAAATTTTAGAACCCAATTTTAGAGCCTCTTTCTTTGTTTTGTTTTTATGAAATCACACTAAAATGACTACATGACTTTTTTGTAAAGTCATCTTATAAATTTGTGTGTGTTTTATTGAGGAAAAGTTACATCCAAAAATACATTTTATCACAAAAATTCTTGGAGGCACCTGCAAAGGACCATATTTTTCGTACCCCCTTCTAGTTCCATGCCTAGAAAAAGTTTGAGCACCTCACATAATAGTTTGATGTTTTGTTCACAAAGCCCAGGCAGGGCCAGAGATTCATATTTTACTGACTTTACTCGACCTGACCAATAAATAATTTGCCCCATCTGTGTTGAACAGTTCAATCTGCTCCCCAAAAACCCGTTAAAAAGATAGGCTCTGATCTGATGAAGCGAAGATTTGGGATAAAAGATTTACAGTTTTCAAATCGAGAACACGCCCACTAATTTAGGCCCAAATTTAGCAGAGACGTTTGATTTGTTCAAACAGGTTTGCAAACTTACCCATCATCAGGATGTGTATATGTTCTTTGTCCTAAATATATTGCCAACCTTCTCTGACACATCCTTGATCCTTTGAGACGTTGAGTGTTGTCACAAAGCCGTCTTTTGCTTTGCAGAGCGTCCCAATCCAGCTCAGTCAGCTAAACTTCCTTCTTCATGTGTTCAAATATTCAAATTGCAACCGCCAAAATTTGGCTGCGCACGTGCGCAATACGCAGCACCTCCGCAGCGAACTCTGTGTAAGGCATTTCGCAGCGGCATCCTGTTTTTGTCCAAAACCACCATCGCGAAAACATTTCCCGACGGTAAAAGTTTCTTCCGAAGCTCGCTGTCTGGATTGAAAAAACCCTTACCGTAAAACTCTATTGAGCCTGCCTTGAGTGTATTTTTAATGATCATGAAGGCTTTCTGCATCTTCTTGTATTTGAAATAAGGAGGCTTCATAGAAAGAGGGAACTAAAATAGGGCTTTTGGTGAAAAAGGTATACATTTTTAACAATTTTGCTCATTTCATACAAACCATGTACAAACTGATCCTTTTTTAATGGAAAATCTTCTAAAAATAACCCTTGGAAAGAGAATTTTGGACCCAAAACATCTCTATGTATGGCACCCATTATACACTCAACCCCCTGGGTTTTTATTCCTTTCTAAAAGTGTGCACGATTTGAAATGTTATCATCATAGGCGTAGGAGACAGGGGGCTGCAGCCCCACAACGTCGAAAATTTTTGCAAAAATCAGCCATAATCGAGCAGAAATCCGCGCTAAGTCGGGCAAAATTTTCTTAAACAATGGATTTTTATTGGGCAGCCCCTCAAATTTTATCTTTCCCTACGCCGATGGTTATCATAAACCACCAGATTGAACGATCTGATAAATAAGATTGAAATCATACGGGATTTTAACATGTTGGTGATCGAGTTTGTGATTATATTCCTTCCTGAAAGCGCATGCGATTTTAATGTCCTCGCAATAACAATAACACAACAATTTCCAGACCTTACAAATCAGATTGGAATCGTTTAGGATTTTAACATGTGGTTGATCAGAGTTGTGATTGCATTCCTTTCTAAAGCACACGCGATTTTGATGTTCTCATAATCCAAGACAGATTTATTGACCTTTAAAATCAGATTGGAATCGCTTGTGATTTTCAAAGTTTTGGATCAGACATGAGATCTTTATCCTAGAATCGCACATAATTTTGTTGGTATTTGAATTGTTGAACAATTGTGCACAGCTTGTACATACAGACAATCGGACGCTTATACATACGATTGAAGAATCATAAATCTTATTTGCTGCTGTTAAAAATCATAGAAGGATCGTAATGGGATTTTGTACAGCTGAAATACGATTTGTGATTCTCAATAGTAAAATCGCTATGGTGCGATTATAAGGTGTGTCCAATACCATGGGTCTTGTAAAATCGTGTACGATTTCACACCTGATTTCGAATTTCTGTAAAATCCAAATGTGGGTTTTGGGCTCATTTCTACCTGTGTAGGGCATGTCAAAAGGATGGATGATAGTCGTATTCCAAAGACAATTCTTTTCAGCGAAGCTCGTGATGGCTCTAGGAAACAAGGACGCCCGTTGTTAAGATATCATGATAATTGCAAAAGTGACATGAAATCGTTTGATGTGAATGTAGATAGCTGGGAGATTTGCGCAACACAACGTTCATCATGGAAAGAAAATGTGACCATGGGAGCAAGAAGATATGAACAAGCCCTTATACAGAGAAAAGAGGACAGCAGGAAAAGAAGAAAGCAGCCCTTGACAAACTTGGATGCGAACGATGATGCATTTATTTGCGAACACTGTAACAAGCGCTGCCGTTCAAGAATTGGATTGTTTAGTCATATCTGGACTCACCAGGACTAAAACTTTATTTAATGCGTACACCATGATCTTTAAGATCGAAGGTTGCCTATTACATCATTAAATTCAATATGTAATCCTATCACCATCTGCACAATTTCAGGGTCATTAGTAAGGTTTTTCCAATAAGGCAAGAATGAGGAGATGCATCCACCCTCAAATTTTCTTTGTCTAGCCTCCAAGTATTTTAATAAGCCTGAAAATTCTTGATCACAATTACTTACATGCAAGTTATTTAGTATTTTGTGCTTGGCTTCCAAGACTGCTGTGGTGAGTTGTTGTTGTTCATCATCCTTCCCCCTCTTCCCCTTGGGGACTGTTTCTTCCAGAATTTTTGCCTCTGTGGATTGTTGTTCCGTTCTGGATAGCCCTGTCCTAAAAAAGACTTATTTCCTGACTGCTTGTATTGGTTCTGGCCTTGAGGTGGTTTTGAGAAGGTCATATCCTTCTTTGTGGTTGTTTTGCTAATTTTGTTAGAGGCTGTTATATCATTAACCCTCTGTTGCAAATCCTCTTCATTACCAAAGAGATACTCTGTTACTGGGATTTGCGGGGAGCAGAGTGACACATAGTCCTCACTCAATGACAGACGTATGTTATCACGTCTAAGTTGGGCAATATCTGCACTTGCATGACCCAACAAAGCCAAAATGTCAGTATTCATTGTTATAAGATCACTGATTTTTGGCTGCACATTATTTGCTCTAGCATCCAAAAGAGCAACAGTTGACTGAGCAATAGCCCTGCCCGCTGTTGCGAGCGTTTGCTGTGGCTGGGAATATTTTATGTCTCTGCTTTTGACATCCCTGCTCAGTTTCATCCATATGGTTTTGTTGACCCTTGGAGCTGCAAGTTTCTTGCAGTTCTCTGGCTTTAGATATTTTTCTTGCTTTTCTGTCAACTTGTTTTGGGTCAGTTTATTGTGCCACCTCTTTTCAATAATCTCTGCTAGCTTTACTGGCAAGGCTCCAGAGGTTTCTTCCTCCCCTTCTAGGTGTTTTGATATCTCATCAAGAAGCGTGTCATCAGTCACGCCCTCTTTCTTGTCATCGGTTTTTGGCCTATCCAACAGTTGTTCACTGTCAGAATCCTCTCCTGCTTCAGGAGCGGAATGTACTGGATCCGTTGGATCACTCGATGATGATGAGGCTAAAGTCTTGGCCTTGGCCTTCTAGGCTTTTTTGCAGGTTCTGCATCGCCAGGGTTAGGCCCATGAAAACGTTTGAGCGATTCGCCCATTGCTTTCATATTGTCATTCATTGCGGTCAAAAGCGAAATGATACCCCCTTGCTTTTCACTGCTGATGTCGTCTTCTCCTCCAAGTAACATTTCTTCTTCGGTTTCATCTTTCTGATCCATGCTGATGCGACAAGATACAACTTCGTAATTTTTCTCGTAAAAATTCAACGTGGCGACGCTTGGGAACTCGACATACAACTGGCGCTTGGTGACTAGTGCATGCGTTCTCACGTGACTCCTATGTGACGTAGAACAATTGTGAAGTAGAATGAAGTTTGGAATTATCTTAATCAAATCGACCGGTTTCATGGATATACTGCAAAGTTGAGTCTTGTAGAGGTTTTAACAAGCTTGCCTGTGATTGGATAAATTCAAATTTCTCATTTGCATGACAATAGACAAGATTATTTTAGTTCTTAGGTGAAGCCGTTGAAGTACTTTCTAAATATAATATGTGCCTCTATGGCAAGCAAGGTAATCACAGTTTTGTGGACTCTTCGTTCAAGATTGCATATCTTTGTATATGAATACCTCATCACGACATAGCTGAGACACCACTGTCTTAGTGGCCCAGTACATGCTATCATTTCGACATAGAATCGGTTCCCTGCCAATAATTATGCGGTCCTCATTGACAATAGTTGGAATCCCCTCTTGTTGGGGTGATAAGATACGGTTTGTTTAAGGGCCCCCTCCCCCTCATGCAGTAGGTTGATGCTCATGCGCCCATTAGAACTCCAACCCAAAACGTTACTGTGCATGAGCATCAACCTACTGCACGAGGGGGCTCAACAACCAACAACCAACAACCAACAACCTCCCAAGTGAAAATATGACAATAGTTTTCGGTCACTAAGCCTCCCAAGCCCCCGTTGAACATTATCTGACCTCTCAACAAGGCACTTTACTTAGTGTTAAAAAAAACACCTAACAACATTTGCTGTCATCACACACACACACACCCATCAAATATTGGTAGAAAGGGTAGCAAGAGTAGCAGAGATATACAAGTACACACACATCCATCAAATATCAGTCGCAAGAGTAGCAGGGGTAGCAAAACTAGACAAGTACACAAACACACACACCCATCCAATATCGGTAGCAAGGGTAAGAAAAGTAGCAGGGGTAGCAGAACTATCCAAGTACACACACCCCCATCAAATATCGGTAGCAAAAGTAGCAGAAGGCAGGGGTAGCAGACATATACAAGTACACACACACCCATCAAATATCGGTAGCAAGGGTAGCAAGGGTAGCAGAGATATACAAGTACACACACGCCCATCAAATATCGGTAGCAAGGGTAGCAAGGGTAGCAGAGATATGCAAGTACACACACACCCATCAAATATCGGTAGCAAGGGTAGCAAGGGTAGCAGAGATATGCCAGTACACACACACCCTTTAACATATCAGTAGCAAGGGTAGCAAGAGTAGCAGAGATATGCAAGTACACACACACCCATCAAATATCGGTAGCAAGAGTAGCAGGGGTAGCAGGACGATCCAAGTTCACACGCGCCCATCAAATATCGGTAGCAAGGGTAGCAAGGGTAGCAGAGATATACAAGTACACACACGCCCATCAAATATCGGTAGCAAGGGTAGCAAGGGTAGCAGAGATATGCAAGTACACACACACCCATCAAATATCGGTAGCAAGGGTAGCAAGGGTAGCAAGAGTAGCAGGACGATCCAAGTTCACACGCGCCCATCAAATATCGGTAGCAAGGGTAGCAGAGATATGCAAGTACACACACACCCATCAAATATCGGTAGCAAGGGTAGCAAGGGTAGCAAGAGTAGCAGGACGATCCAAGTTCACACGCGCCCATCAAATATCGGTAGCAAGGGTAGCAGAGATATGCAAGTACACACACACACATCAAATATCGGTAGCAAGGGTAGCAAGGCAAGTACACACACACCCATCAAATATCGCAGAGATATGCAAGTACACACACGCCCTTTAACATATAAGTAGCAAGGGTAGCAAGGGTAGCAGAGATATACAAGTACACACACGCCCATCAAATATCGGTAGCAAGAGTAGCAGGGGTAGCAGGACGATCCAAGTTCACACTCGCCCATCAAATATCGGTAGCAAGGGTAGCAAGGGTAGCAGAGATATACAAGTACACACACGCCCATCAAATATCGGTAGCAAGAGTAGCAAGGGTAGCAGAGATATACAAGTACACACACACCCTTTAACATATCAGTAGCAAGGGTAGCAAGGGTAGCAGAGATATACAAGTACACACACGCCCATCAAATATCGGTAGCAAGAGTAGCAGGGGTAGCAGGATGATCCAAGTTCACACGCGCCCATCAAATATCGGTAGCAAGGGTAGCAGAGATATGCAAGTACACACACGCCCTTTAACATATCGGTAGCAAGGGTAGCAAGAGTAGCAGAGATATGCAAGTACACACACACACATCAAATATCGGTAGCAAGGGTAGCAAGGGTAGCAGAGATATGCAAGTACACACACGCCCTTTAACATATCAGTAGCAAGGGTAGCAAGGGTAGCAAGAGTAGCAAGGGTAGCAGAGATATACAAGTACACACACATCAAATATCAGTAGCAAGAGGAGCAGAGATATACTTGATGTGTGTGTTTGTACTTGTCTATAGTTCTGCTACACCTGATACTCTTGCTACAATGATTTTAAAAAGGAAAGGCCACAATACCAGAGTCGATTGTCGGATTCGATAATGCTTGCGGTGACGAATGAATGAATAAGTTTGAAGGCAGAAACATGGCAACACGACAAAAAACAACAGCACATGAATATATTTCGAACCAATATTTCATCCTGCTACGCAGGAGTTCTTCAGGGCTGTAGTGTGACAGTTATAATAAGAATATAGATATGTACAGCGATTTGAAAAGGAGAAATAACACATGTTATTGGTTAGATAGTTAGAGAGAGAGAGTGAGACGAGCCAAAGAAACTTACTTCATTACCTTAGTGAACACTCTCTCAAGCCCAACGGACTATACAGAACTACAGATACAACAAACAAACATAATCATATAGTAACGTAATCTACTCGCTCTCTAATTTTGCCTATCCTACTCATTATCCCCATCATTATTATTATTATCATAGTTATTTTCTTATATTGCACAAACATAATCAGTATTAGTATTATTATTATTTTCATTATCATTAGCATTATTGTCATTATCATTACTATTAAAATAACCCTTGTCAACCTAACTGATAATCACCTCTGCGTAGCCATATCTAACCTATTATGTGTTATTTCTCCTTTTCAAACCACTGTACATATTTATAACTGTCACATTACAGCCCTGAAGAAGTCCTGGATGGCAGGAAAAAATATTGGTATGAAATAAATCCAATCATTTGCTGTTGTTTTCTGTTGTGTTGCGGTGTTTCTGCCTTTAAACTTTCTATTGCTACCCTTGCTACCGATATTTGATGGGTGTGTGTGTACTTCAAAATCTCTGCTACTCTTGCTACCCTTGCTACCGATATTTGATGGGTGTGTGTTTACATCAAAATCTCTGCTACCCTTGCTACTCTTGTTACCCTTGCTACCGATATTTGATGAGTGTGTGTGTACTTCAAAATCTCTGCTACCCTTGCTACTCTTGTTACCCTTGCTACCGATATTTGATGGGTGTGTGTGTACTTCAAAATCTCTGCTACCCTTGCTATTCTTGTTACCCTTGCCACCGATATTTGACGGATGTGTGTGTACTTCAAAATCTCTGCTACCCTTGCTACTCTTGTTACCCTTGCTACCGATATTTGATGGGTGTGTGTTTACTTCAAAATCTCTGCTACCCTTGCTACTCTTGTTACCCTTGCTACCGATATTTGATGAGTGTGTGTGTACTTCAAAATCTCTGCTACCCTTGCTACTCTTGTTACCCTTGCTACCGATATTTGACGGGCGTGTGTACTTGTCTCGTAAAAAAACATCAATCAAGAAGTATTGTTTCGAGTTACTGTTCGAGTTAAAATTAAAAGAGAACTGAATGAATAACCCTGTGCATCACCATTTTGAAATTCGTTGGCAGTGTCACTTTTGGCTTTCAGTCAGTTGACTTGCGCTAGCAAGCCGGATGTGATTGGTTAGTACACAGTAGGCTTCCCTGGAACCAATAACCATACGCTTTCTATTAAATGATTTCCCTAATTTGACCAATCAGAAGCTTGCTACCTTTGCTACCAAGAGGAATCTCCAATATGCTATTGACCAATCACAGGAGACGTTGTTAAAACCTCTACACAGATGAGAAGTCTATGTGGGCGCAAAAGAAGGTATTCGTTTTAATGATAAAAATTGATAAAATTCAACATTACTGTTTATATAGCTATTTATTAGGACTTCCTACATGTATTACTGTTATTTATCCCAACTAAAAACAATGCGAGCAGCCCTCAGATTAACCAAACTTCTATCCAACCGCATGAAGATTTCTATTTGGGCGCAAAGAAGTCTATTTGGGCGCATAACAAGGTATTCATCTTTAGGATAAAAATTTTTAAAAATTCAACGTTACTGTTTATACAGCTATTCATTAGGACTTACTACATGTAGTACTGGTATGTATCCGAGTTGAAACAATGCGAGCAGCCCTCAGATTACCGAAGGGGGCTTTGGGGCTTCACGGGTTGCGGGTGTGGCTAATTTTAGAGCTTAGGTTTATGTTATTGGGTTTAAATCATAGGGGTTTCCCGGGTTTGAGATGTGTCACGGATGCACGTTTGGCCAATCTTTATGGTATCATGTTTTCGAAGTCATACAGTCCCCGTAGTTGGCTGAGATTGAGAAAGCTGCTTCCGAATGCTTTAAACAATGCATAAATCCAAGTTCATTGACGAGAATTGTATTTTTATTTTTTTACGTGTAGTTTCGGGTTTTAGTACCGGTTTGCAGATTCTAGTACCCTCTCCCCAAAACCCCCTCATCAGGCGAACTTTAATCTCATCATATAGAGATTTAAATCCCAGCGATTTCTATCCCGAATTTATCTAATGATTGTGTAAGTTTGTGTGTACTGTAAGTCCATCAAGGGCCAATTTTCTCCTAAAAGCTGAAGCAAGTCCTTTAAAACAGATAGCCATCTCCTTCCACCCAAATTAATTTCTCTTATTTGTCTTGTTCAGGGCTGCCGAGAGCGAGGGCGGGCCCTGGGGCAAATAGTGGATGCGGGCCCCTTGCTTAATACTGGAACCAAAAGCGTAGACTCATGACATATGTCCCTCTACCTTTCGCGTGTTGTTTTTGTTCTTATCGCTCCAGTTGTTGCGGCAAGTCTGCAAGGGGAGCAAAACAAGAGACTTTTGGAATGAGTCTACGAAGAGCGCACAACTGGGAAAATTTCATGAATTCCAGAACATAAAAATTGTGAATATTTTTGTCGGATTTTCAGACTAAAGTGCAACGCAATGTCCAATCCTGATTTATTTCTAGCTTGGAAATAAGAGACTGCAAGAACCAGGCCTGTTTTTTTAAACTAGGTATATTGGGGGGCATGCAAGAACTCAATGCGAGCGTAGGGAGCAGAAATGTAGTTCGGGGGCTTGATCAAAGAAAAAAGGGGGCTCGCAGGTGATAGGGGTCTTTCCGGAAAATTTTGAATGTAGGACGTCAATTTCACGAGGATATAGATTCCTTTCGAATTGCATAATATAAAAAATTACATCTCTTCCAACGGGCCTGAGGAACGTAGATTGAAAAGTAGTAGTGGCTACTGCTCTCGCAAGCCCTCTGAAAGACCTAATATGGTACGAAAGTGGAAACACCTTCTTTTCCAATTACAACAGCAGAATGATGCAATGAGGATGCAACGCTGATGAAATCATAAACGGAGAAAAGCTTTATAAATGCCAACTTCGTCAGCAGGGGCGTGGGTACCAGTTGACAGGCGTGCGCAATTTCCTCTTTGTCCATTCATGTTTAGTCCTTAGAAAATTTGTTCCAAGTCTTCTGACCGTGTTATGTGTTTTGGAAATTAAATTTTTTTAGGAAACTCGTTTACAGCTCAATAATTAAAAAACTTGGAGAACAAATTTGTCACTGGCCAGTTCATGTTATAGACGCAACGATTTAATATCATGATGTAGAAATGAAATTCAAACAATCAAAATGACAAGCACCTAAGGCTGAAGGAATAATAGATCGCTGAAAAATGTAACCGCTATCGTGGAGATTCGAAACACATTTGAAATATGGTATGAAATGAAGTGAACGTTTCTTGTCTTGAAATAAGAACGAGAGCAACATTTCATGATCGTGAATAAACTGAAAAGGTTGCAACTTCTTAAGAAGCAACACAACTGATTTTTTCAAGGATTAAACTTATTTCAATTGTTAATTAATCTTTTATACCCTCCTCCTGAATTTTTGCTCCGTGAAAACCATACTCCAAAGGATAAATTTGACCGAAAAACCATCTGATTTAACAAATTATCCCCTTTTGCTTTGTTTCGAAAACCTGCTCAAGAGAAATCGCCTTCTTTTAATATCCTCCACTAGGAAAGATAGTTGAATATGATACCCTGAAAAACAGCATTTTATAGGCTTAAAGTTTCTTAAGTTTCTAATATATTTGCTGGAAAGTCTAGGAAAAATAGGTCCCAACAGACAAATATCATTTAGAGATAGATTAGCCATAGGTGTATGTTGTCAATGATTTTCAAGAACATCAATTAACATTTGAAAAACAAGGAACCTAAAAAAATGGTTAAATCAAAGACATACGGTATTTGTAGCAATTTCTTATGAGCCCTGCACGCAGTGGAATACTCCCCAGACCGTCAGACCAGGACTCAGTGTTCATCAAAATGCAAAAACTTCATTTTGGGTAGGAGCCTCGTGAGTTTTTTATATTTAGGGGGCTAAGCATTCTTCAATTGCCTAAAAGTTTGTTTTAAGTGGTTTGGTTTCTTAAATGCGGGGCCTTACTGCAGTGTATTAAATTTGATCTATTTCCATTCGTACACATATTTTTTGTATAAGAAACTAATAATTTGACCAGTACTGGAAGTTTATTATAGTTTTCTGATTTTGAGTACTCAGAGTTTCTTACGAGTTTCTTTCATTAAAAACCAAAACAATCCTCATGTTCACTACCTGTGCCCTCGTAAACATTTCAAAATACGGTCTTTTTATGCCTTCCAATGTTTAGACGTTACTATGATACTGGACACAAGTGAAAATGAACCAAAATATGTTAAGGATTTCCTTTATCAAAATAAATAGTTTCTTAGCTTATATTTTCCCATTACTGGAGTTCTTAATTTTTTGGCGATCTGAGAGTTGAGTTTCTTATGGGCAGTTTCTTATAAGAAAAATAAGTGTATTCCTATACCCATCTATGCTCTGCTCTGTATCGGTTTTCGTAAATATTTTCTTATATTTTCGTATTGCTACACCTGACGATAAGGTTTAAAATCTAACTGGCCATGAACACTAGCCATGAACCGTTGTCGTCAAAGTTGGAGTCGATTTTTTTATTGCCATGTTGTCAAGTCGAAAATGTGATAAAAAGACAATAATTAGGTAGGAAAATAAATATCTATTATGAAATTATTCAACAGCCGTATGGTGCACGTATTTTTGCAACAAACCAATAATACGAAATGTAAATCTCAGAATCTCAATTTTGTTTCGTATCTGTAATTTGTCATCAATCGATGCTCCCTGTATTGTAATGTATATTTTCGGAGTTCATACCATATTTGACAAAGCGAATGACGAATTGCTGTGCTACGCAAGATGACGCAACTGCTAAAGGTCTTTTCTGGGCAATTCAACATTACAATTATGCATTGATAGAATAATGAGCCGTAAGGCTATAAAAATTGATGTATTCGTAAAAAAGTTCAGTAAAAACTTCATCACTGTACTGGTACATCACTGCAACGAAACTCTAATCATGAATATGTTTGATCTGTACCAAATTCTGTATCAAGGTAATCTACAATTGATCCAGTGGATGCAGGCACGAAATCTGATAAAGCCACAAATGAGGTGCGCAGCCAGTAACTGCAGACGGCAGATGCAATTGCAGGCAAGGGAGGGCCAAGATGGCTACAGATGGAGATGCCCCTTCGCAAGATGTTGATCTAGCAAAAGCATCAGAGATGGCAGTTTTTTCGCCCAATCGAACCTCTCACTTCAGCAGTATATATCTGTGATATACTGCTGGTGTGTTGGGATGTCAATGTCAACGACAACTATTGTTGTTGGATTGGCCGAGAAAACTGTCGTCGACTGGTACAACTTTTTAAGAGAAGAGTGTTCTTCAAAGTTGATGCGGATACCGATGCAAGACAAACTTATCGGCGGTATTGGTGAAATAGTTGAAGTGGATGAATCACAGATGATAAAAAGGAAGCACAACCGAGGATATCTCAGAGAACAGCACGAGCAATGGGTGTTTGGCATGTACGACCGTCAAAGGAGGATCGGATGGATCGAGTTTGTGGACAGGCGAGATGCTCCAACACTACTGCCATTTATCCAACGATATGTACGTCCCGGCACTATGATATACTCTGATGGTTGGGGGGCGTACAATAACTTACAAAACATTGGCTATGGGCACGAAAGTGTTATACACGCTGATAACTTCGTCGATCCTGTGACCGGGGTTCATACAAATGGCGTGGAAGCTTACTGGTCCAGGGCAAAGCAGAAGATCAAGGCTGTATATGGTTCGAGGCTACATATGGTCCCGTCCTATTTGGATGAATTCCTTTGGAGAGAAGGCTTTGGGCTACAAACAGCTGAGGCATTTTACAACATGCTTGCTCACATCGCAGAACACTACAATTAAACACTTTTCATTTAAGACATTTCATTTTTTACCTTTAATACATTTGCATTTCTACTTTGTTGCCAGCAACTGAATGCTTATATCTAAAATTTTATTCAAATAAGGTAGCAAATAATTATTGCTGTTGTTATTATAGTTATTGTCTTGTGTGACATCATCAGTCAGCTGGTTTTGTGCCTATTCTATTTTCCAGAATCGGTATATTTTTGCGAAAAAAGCAAAGCCTATGACCTTAAAGTTTAGGCAAAAATGATACTTTTCAAAATCGGCCTATTTCTCCAAAAAAGCAAAGCCTATTACCTTAAAGTTTGAGAAAAAAGAAGAATTTTCAAAATCAGCCTATTTCTCCAAAAAAACAAAGCCTATGACCTTAAAGTTTGAGAACAAAGAAGAATTTTCAAAATTTCTATTTTTCCAAAAAAACAAAGCCTATGACCTTAAAGTTTAGGAAAAAATAAGAATTTTCCAAATCGGCCTATTTCTCCAAAAAAGCAAAGCCTATGACCTCAAAGTTTAGGCGAAAAAAGTTTTAAAAATCGGCCTATTTTTCCAAAAAAAAGGAAAAACAAACAGGAATAAGGATTTTTTTAAATAGGATTTTTAAAAAAGGTTTACTTCTGTGAAAAAGTGAAGGTTGAGGCATTACCTTTTGGCAAGGAAAAGACTCTGATACCCCCAGCACGAAACCCTCTGGCCCTGTAGCCCTGGCGCTAAAAATAGACAAATGGAATCGAGGTTGCCTCGCTTGGATGTTGGCTTGGATTTTGGCGCGAAACAGATAATTATTTGGCGGTGGCGCCGCCAGTTCGCAAGAAACCAGGTGGAAGTGGCGCTCAAATTTTCATTTACAGCCTTGGTGGTGTAGAGAAAAGACCTGCTCATGGCGGTGAGTTTACAAAGTAGTTTCTAAAGCATTTGTTTCTTGTTGTTAATGTTGGTGAAAGGCTGCCTTGTTTAGGCCATGAATCGGTGTCTGCAGTCAACGTTTTAGGCCAAAGAAGTCGTCATTTTTCGTGTTCGTAACGATCAAGTGGTACGTTCGGTAAGCGACTTATGTTGCGAAGTTTAGGCCAGATCACTGCGATCATGTTTTGCCGATAACTTTCCTCGTAGGGGGGTTACCCCAAATATTATTGCATATTCAGACTCCTTAGAGTACAGGCTTTCATATAGTATATACCTTTGGGGGATGAAAAATTTATATGTTCCTTGACACAGATTGAAAATTTAATTGAAGTCATACAGTGTGAGATTTGTGGTTCAATGAGACATTTAAAAAAGCATGGTTTCATTGGTAGTGTGGGGGAGCTTTGGCTTGTCTGCGAGAAAGGA
Organism: Aurelia coerulea; assembly: GCA_039566865.1. NCBI lineage: Eukaryota > Metazoa > Cnidaria > Scyphozoa > Semaeostomeae > Ulmaridae > Aurelia > Aurelia coerulea. Next base: position 10,067,118 of record CM076951.1, on the reverse strand, counting down.
CATTTGGTAAAGTGGACATCATCTGAAAAAGTCAATGGAATATATGCCACAAATTTGCAACTATTGTCATCAATAATATTGTCAGGCAACTTGTATGTTAAATTTTCTTTGTTGGCTAAGTTTTTAAACCTTCAAATACCATCTGAGGTTTCATTTTACCGAATTGCCAAGCACTATGTCAACCCATCAGTGGATTTATGGTGGAAAGAGATGCAATCATTGATGTTTGATTTATTCAGGAACAAAGAAGTTGTCATTGGTGGTGATGGGAGGAATGACTCTCCTGGTCATTGTGCTACTTACTGCACTTATTCGTTTATAGATTCCGTGTCAAACCTCATTCTACACCAGGAGATTGTTGATGTCCGTGAAGCTGAATTAAAGAGTCCGAACATGGAGAAGCTTGGTTGTAAACGTGGTCTTGACAAGTTAAGGGAGCATCTAACTGTAAAGGGTCTTGTGACAGATGACCATAATCAGATATCAGCTATGATGAGTAAGAATTTTTACTTGATTCTTAAATTTACATTTTAATAAGTAGGACCTCATTTGCGAAGAATTCCAAGACAAGAAAATTGTGTTGATACATAATATGCGTCGTCTGTACTGTTTCAAAACTATGTACAGTACATATCATTATCATTTCCATCTTTTTCACATCTGAAAATGTCTTCAGCTGTTTGTGCTTTAACGTAATTTGTCATTCCCATCTTTTCCCAGATGTGTGTTACTCATAGGCATATGAGACAGGGGGCTGGGGGGGGGGGCTACAGCCTCAACAAAATTTCCAAAATTCAATCATAATCAGGCAGAAATCCATCTCGAGTCAGGCAACGCTTTTGCAAGCAATGGATTTTCTCTTGGACAGGGTATATTTTAGCGTAAGACAGACATATTGTTTTGAATTCAATAGAAATTCAATTGTACAATCACATCAAAGAGTAAAAAAGGCTACTGCCCCATACCCAGCAAGAATGACTCCGTGATCCCTGTGCATTAGTTATAGCACCAGCAACTCAGAATTGCATTTATTTGTTTTCAGCCAAAGATAAGGATTATTCTTCAGTGAGGTACCAGAAAGATGTATGACACAAGTCATCTAAGCTCACAAAAAAGTTATCACAGGTAATAGAATCTCATTGACCGGAAACTTGGATCAGTCTACACTAGGGTCTTAACTTCAGATGACATTCTTCTCATTCATCTTTGTACCTTTTTAACAAAAAAAAAATGTTGCATTGCCTCATCTGTAATGTTACAGGTAGTATCTTCTGAAGGAGGAATATTGACAAGCAGCGCATTTCTTGTACTTAAAATTTATTTTTTTCTGCCTCAATAATGATTGTACACTGTTGTAGCTACTGTACCTGTTGCACCCCATGGCTTTTACATGTCTGACCTGGATTTTCTATTTTGATCTCAATTTTGTTTATTATCTGTCAAGGCTGCAAATGAGAGAGGAATGGATTCCATGAATGGATTCCATCAATCAGAAACCACTTTTGGCACTGCTCAGAAATTTGTCATGGAAATTTGGAGACATTCAAGGTAAAACTTTATCCAATATTTCGTGTGAAAAATGCTATGTTCTCTTGTAATTTATTTCTTTTTAGGCTGTTTTTAAGTATTATATAAAAGCTGCTGAGACCATATTTCAATTTTTCATTTTTTGTAAGGGTTTCATTATGTGGTTTTTTCACAGGGACCATCGACCAGTGGCAGACATTTGAGGGTAGTGGGGGTGCCATCACCCCAAATTGTGGCTAGAACAAAGATATTTTGTTTGAATACAACAGAAAGGAATAATGTTTTCAGCTGAAACAACAGCTCTGCCCCCCAATATTTGGCAAAGTGTCCACCACTGCATCCCAATGTAAATATATCACTTGGATGTAATTTGTTTTATTTTCTTTCTAGGATAGTTGGCTAAATTTATTGAAACACATGTGTAACTTTCATTATCAATGTGAGCATGGACCAACGGAATCCCTAGAAAGAACAGGCTGGTTTTCTCCCAGTGATCCCGATTTCAATGCCATCCGTGGAATTGTGCTTGACAAGAGATGGTTGAACAGCCTTAAATTCTACACAGAATTTAGGTACAGTATGGCATTTTTGGTATTCATTGTGAAACGTGTTATGCAAAGTATGACAGAGGGGTTACGTCTTATGACTTACACGATGTAATATTTATCTCATGTTGCAAAATTTGCTCCCAAAGATATAGTGCAGTACAATCCAAAATTTCTGTTTCTGATCAGTTTTAGCCCCCAGCCCTACCCTGGTGCCACCCCTAGACCATATTTGACACAAAATGAAAAGCTGTCCTCTATTTTAGGCTAGATTTTGGTTCTGAATTTTATGCTGGCTGTTAGTTTAACCCTTGGGGTGTATCTCCTTGGAGGTGTTGTGGCGCAGTGGTGTAATCCTCTGACTTTGCAGCCAGAACAGTCAGGTGGAGTGGGTTCGATACCCGATAGGACCCCACCACTTGAGAGTCATGAAAAGGGGTCGCGGAATCAGCTAGGTCTGCTCTTTTTCTGCGATCCCAGCGCTTGGCGCTAAAAATGCACCTTCGCCATTTTCTTTAAATTGCATGGTAAAACTTCTTATTTTTCCCAGGCACACTGGAGAGCTGGAAGTGTACCACAATCACCTTCTGATGTATTGCCCAAACGAATTTTCTTCAAGTAAGCTTCTGGTATTTGATACCATACTGTAATTGTGTTGCCTCTTATGTATCAAATAATCACACAGAGACAAGGTCAGAAAGATTCATTTATGGACTTAATGTAAATGATAACAAGATGGAATCACTTGACAATATCCTGTAGAGTAATAATTAAGTTATCATAAAAATGTTACATTACCCTCCAGTTAGAACAAAATACTGTATGTTATATGGATGTTATAACTCCAAACAGAAATTACTGTATTTGCTACTGTCAAAAAGAATTTTGATATCTTTTAATATGGAAACAACAAGAACTATAATGGTACTTGTATCAATGGTTCTGAACATTTTTGTATGGATCTGTTTTCAGATTTCCAGCTTACAAAGTTCGGAATCAACTGGCCACCATAGACCATAATCACCATTGCAACCTCAAGCAAGCCAAAAATGATAATGGTGATCTTTTATATTCACGTAGATGGAGTAAAAAGGCAGGCAGATGGATCCCCACAGTGATAAAAGAGCCCAAAGATTATGCGTACATTCCTAAGCTTCTTGCCTTGATTTTGAGTATGCGTCGACAGGGGTGTTTGGAAAACTAAGACCCAGAAAACGAAGACCTAAGACCTAAGACCACGAAAACGAAGACCCAGAAAACGAAGACCCAGAAAAGCAGAAAACGAAGACCCAGAAAACAAAGACCCCGAAAACGAAGACCACGAAAACGAAGACCCCAGCATATGTGGTTTGAATGATAGCAGAACGATGATGTGCATACATTATCTACAAAAACCAAAGGTTTCTGAAAGCGAGCTGCATATATTTTCTATTTCTCTCCTTTCTATTTCTTACTTAGTTTTCTTTCATCTTATTACTCGGAAGGTAATACTTGAGAAATGTCCAAACACTGAGCAAGCTTCAAAAACCTTTTTTTGAAATGGTTATGAGGGCATGGCATTTGTTTAAGAAACTCGTAAGAAACTCTGAGTACTCAAGATCTGATAATTAAAGTAAATCAGCTTGACCCAAAATGTGTTTGATGTTCTTACAACGAACGATGATGTGCATACATTATCTACAAAAACCAAAAACGAAGACCACGAAAACGAAGACCCAGAAAACGAAGACCACGAAAACGAAGACCACGAAAATGAAGACCACGAAAACGAAGACCCAGAAAACGAAGACCACGAAAACGAAGACCCAGAAAACGAAGACCCAGAAAACGAAGACCACGAAAGCGGAGACCCAGAAAACGAAGACCACGAAAACGAAGACCCAGAAAACGAAGACCACGAAAACGAAGACCACGAAAACGAAGACCCCGATAATTCTACTTTATTTTCACTTGTTTCCTGTATCATATTACTCGGAATGTCTAAACATTGAAAAGGCTTCAAAAAACCTTGCTTTGAACTGTTCATGAGGGCACATGCAGTGAACATGAAAGTTATTATGGAACCTTTAAGAAACTCGGAAGGAACTATGAGTACTCCTACACGTTATTTTTATAAGAAACTGGTTTATAAGAAACTAGTACTACGATGACCAAAAATTTAAGAAACTCTAGTACTACGCTCAAGAACAGTTAAGAAACTCTAAAACTCAACTAAAACTAAATTTCTGTATGTCTCTCTTATTCTATGTCTCTCTAACAAATGTACATTCGTCTTTTCTTGATTTTTAGCTGCAAAATTGGTAAATGTTTGCCTTGATGTGCATGGCTTCTTCTTGATGACAATGTCAATGCAAAATGGAAGCCCTTTCTTGAGAAGAAGGCTCAACTTAGAACAATACCTCAATTTTAGGCCCAAAAATAAGAAACTAATTAAGAAACTTTTAATACTAAAACACTGAAATTTTCATGCGAAATTAAGAAACTTTTAGTACTAAGTGCTGATCCAAGTTTCTTATAAAAAAAAGGTGTATTGGAAGCTTGCCCAATGTTTGGACATTTCTCAAGTATTACCTTCCGAGTAATAAGATAAAAGAAACTAAGTAAGAAATAGAAAGGAGAGAAATAGAAAATATATGCAGCTCGCTTTCAGAAACCTTTGGTTTTTGTAGATAATGTATGCACATCATAAGCGTACAAGGCGGGGGGCCGGGGGGCGGCAGCCCCCCTAACTTTCACGGCAAGAAAAGTGAAAATTTCCCCTAATCTCCGATGGTCGAGATTTCAACGTGTTCGACAAGTTTCCGAAATAGAAATTTACACTTCCAATTTCCATTTGATCTCCACACAGTGAAACGTACACCATCAATTTCCTACAGTTTCCAACACAGGAAATAGAGATTTCTAATCTCTATTGGGGAGATTTCCTCTCTTGAGATTCATCACTCTCCACCGTTCTGTTAGTTCCTTTTTGTAAGAGCATTTCAATCATAGAAATAGTTCTATGATTTCACTACATTACGCACAGGGTAGCATAAGCATAACCAATTTTTCAGACTACTATTGGTAATAGGACAACCAACAATATACACTAATTTCTTTTAAAGAAACCGCCTATATATAAGAAACCGTGTCAAGTTTTCGAAAGTTAAGAAGCAACCCTACCTAAATTGAAAAAGCTAAAAAACTTTTACAATTTACAATTCTAATTTTCCTATCGCACTGAAAAATATTTTGACACAATACAATCCTAGCAAATTGTTTGGACATTATTTTGAGTGCGAATTATGTTATTTACTTGTTTTGAGATCTTACTAAGAAATTTGGGTGGCCTTTAGACAAAACAAAATGAACCCTATACTTCAGCAAAATGGCCCAAAAATTTAAGAAACTGCCTACCACATAAGCCTAAGGGGCGGGGGGGGGGGGCCGGGGGCGGCAGCCCCCCCAATGTTGGAGAAATCATTGAAAATCAGCCCCAATCGGGCAAAAATCTACCCTCAGTTGGGCAAAAATGTTGGTAAACAATGGACTTTGTGTCGGGCCGCCCCCCTAGATTTTTTCTTCCCGTACGCTTATGGCCTACCATCACCAGACCTTAGTTTCTTATAAAAGAACAATGAGTGTATTTGTTCAATATTAAAGAGAATGAGCTTTAGACAAAGAAACCACCGCAGGAAATCATGACTAACTTCATTCAATCACGTGACTGAAGTCAATGAAGACAGCACGAAGACAGGCAGGTTTTGAACGATTGCCAACTATGCGTTATACAACGGATTTGGGCGCCAACTATTTCTTTTGCTTCGTGCATCGTCAAAGACAGAGTAAAGACACCAACGTTGCAATTTTCAACCAGTTATCTTCCATATGATGGCCAGTAACAAACAAAAGTCATTCTGTCAAGGAGAGTCAGGTTCAGGTTCGTAAAGCTTTTCTAACTTTAAACGTTTTCCGAGTTTCTTTCTCATGATAAGTAATTTCCCGCTGTTGCTTTGGAACTGCTCCAGTCCTGCATGCTTAGGCATGTGTCAAAGTTTTGCGTGACTAATGCAAAAACTTTGCTAAGAGGACGGAGATGGGAACCAAAGGAACACTACCCTTGGCGGTTATTGCTCTTACTCAAAAATATAAAGTAAGGGGAGACTGTACCTCCTTGATATCAAATGCTAGATGGCTCGACCAGCGCAAGTTTGTATCAGTTGGCGCCATCATTTCAACTTTTATCGAACCTGCGTGCTGCCGATCTGCGTCTAGAATGCACGATTTGTACAAGTGGTCAGTTGTCTTCATTTGATAGATGGGAAATGTCTCGTATTAATGCCAAGAGAACATCTCTCATATTTGAAAATTATGTTTAGAAATGCAGGTGGTACATTGATTTCTGTTTTGTTTTTTCAAAGCTCAAAAGTTGGTACAGTATATCAGCATTACAAAAAAGAGGCCGATCCAAGACAAGGTATGAATTGAAAGTATACTTTTCTTTCCCTTTAAATATCACTAATGTTCCCCTTTATTCGGCTTTCAATAAATTGTTGGACAAGGACATGCTTGCGCGATTGCACTAAAGATGGCATGGCGTTGAGGAACTTTTTACCAAGATGCATTGCGCTCGAATTACGAATCTTAAGCGATTCTATAAACTGCCCCCCCCCCCATCCAAACTTTCGAAAATAAAACCAAGAGTGAAGAGGATAGCGAGCTGAGACCAGACTTATGACATTTCGTCCCTTGTTTCCCTGCGTTCTTTGATTTCCAGATATCACTTGCTCGATAGGGACTCATATCACTACTCTTATAAAGTGGGCCCCCTGTGTCAAAATGGCCTAAACCGGCAAGAGTAATGATATGAATCCCTATTGAGCAAGTGATATCTGCGAATCAAAGAACGCAGGGAAACAAGGGATGAAATGTCATAAGTCTAAGCTGAGATGTCAATGACTTTTTCTAATTATGTATCCTATTCTATATATGGGTACATCAAGTACTACTTTCTCATGAAGGAGGGGGGCAAGAAAGGCCCTCCCAGATTTTCTATGCAACCCTAAAGCCTAATGACGACGCAACTTGCTACACATGATTACCAACAATTAATGATCATAGAAATAGCATCATATGCTAATTAGTCGCATGATCTATTGCTAGGCAACGCAAAACAATGAAAATTTGCTGATTTTAGTTCTTCACCTAAAACTTGAAATTTTCAACAAAAGTGATCAATAAATAACTTTAAAGTTATCGATATGATACATATCAGTTTTCCTTGATGAGAACTGTCAAAAATCTATTTTTGGAATTTTATTGTTATAAAAAGGAACTTTTTGACCAAGACGCATTGCGTTATTTCATTGAATTCCTATAGAATTGTTAGAGGTTCGTAATTCGAACACAATTCATCTTGGTAAACAGTTCCTCACCGCCATCTATTACAAAACCATAAAGCACATAGCTCCTCCACAGCAGCGCACAAATTGGGTGCAATTTTGGGACACCCTGTACATCATCAATCACTTTTTAGGATGCTTAATTCAGGCCCCACAAACATAATTCCTTGCAATACACATTTTTCTCAAAAGGAACTAATAGTTTGGGCCACTACTGAAACTTTCTTAAGATTACCGGACTCTGAGTAACCAGAGTTTCTTACAAGTTTCTTAGAGGTTCCATAAAAATCTCCTCATTGATTACCTGTGCCCTATCCTATTGAACATTTAAAAAAATGTGTTTTAGCCCTAATCCTATCAGCCTAATTTGCGACGACATGGACATAATGGGCGACACCACTGTAGTCATTTTTGCAGTATTGTAATATTTGTCGCTATGTTAAATGTAGGTTTTAGGGTTGTTATGTATTTCCATGCTCCCTTCGCCGTTGTTTTGTAATGCTGTAATTGTTTGTTATTGTAAATTTTATGAGAATATAAAAAAAAGAAAAAAAGACTACAAGGGGGTGTTTTTCCAGCCCCCTGTTGGTATCATCTGCACCACACCAAGAAGAAGCTCTTTTTCCAAACATGATAAATTGAACTGTAGTTAATAGATCGAAAGGTGGAGTTTGGACTTAGGCCTAGTGTCTCCAAAGTCATAGACATAAAGGCTAGTCGGCTAGACTTTCGCAAACCGTGTTTGACCCACTTAAATGCTAATATGCTTGTTAGGTAATGAAATAATTCCTGTTTTTATTTAGAATTCAAACCCTCGCTATAACAGCTGTGCAATTAAAACGAAAATTAAGCATTGGAACCAACCAGAAACAAAATATACATTCTGATCACGGAAAATCACAGAAAATAGCATACATGTGCTAAATGACTTGACTTTTATATCAGCTATAAAATGTTTACCAGTACGAACCTGTACGAACCCTTGGCAGAAACCTTCACGGATACCTAAAGTTTAGTGTGAAATGAGTTTTAAGACTCTTCCTTCCTCACTTTTTTGTTTGCACCAGGAAAGAAGAAATTTAGGGGTCTCGTGTAGTTCTACTGCTAAAAGTACCCCTTGAAAATATGTGCCAAATAAACAAATAAATTTTTGTGGATTCATAGAACTGATACGTTGTATGATTGTGCAAACTTTGAGGGTTAATAAAAACAAATTATTGAAATCGGATGAATACAACTGGAGAAACAAAAATTTGAAATTTTTGGTTTAGGCCCATTTCAAAAGTGATACACCGGAAATTTAAACAAAAACATGGCCTAGTAATTTTTGTGAACTTCAAAGTGCAATTTCTCTGCACTCGTTGGTCCGATTTCTATACGGATTTTTGTTCTGAATAGCTCAAAGCATTTTCTCTATGGTATATTTAAAAGTTTTTGCATTTGTAACGTATTTTCCATGAGGATTCTAATTTATGAGAGAGAGCCTGTTACGAAATGGTCAAAAAGTCTATTTTGAAACTGGCAAGCATGGGATCGGGAGAAGTGTGCTTAGCCAAAGTAGAGGGCATGTCCTCAAAGAATTTCCTCGCTCCCAGGCCTCGTTAGGTCCCTCGTTGCATTGCTCCTAATTAAGTGGTATGAACAGCTTCCTATACGTTCAATCGGTCTGAAAAATTTAGTCGGTTCAAGGCATGTTGACACCCTCCCCAACAAAATTTGAATGTACGCCCCTGATTTGTCTACCGCCATTTAAAGAGGGGTGGAAAACACGGTCAGACCACGGGCAGCAAAGGTATTTCAATTCTTGTAGGTGCAAGGGAGAATGTAAAAGCTCTACTAAGCCCCTGGGGGCTTATTTAATTTGAGGCACTCCAGAAGGGGAGCATATATACCATAGCATTTTAGTTCTTTTACACCATATTTTGCGGATTCAACACACTATTTAAGAGTGAAAATACACAAATTCGATACAGTTTTATCTCTATTTTCTCAAACCATATCAAAATTAACATGCAATAAACTTTGAACTAACTTGGCAATTTGATTGCAGAGCTGGATGAAAGGCGTCAAAGACGGATGGTGGAAGAAGCAAGGCAAGTTTTGCGAATGAGAAGGCTTCTTGCAGAGTCACCAATGGAAAGGAAACCTTAAAAGAAGTCTAAAGAAACACTTGTTCGAGACTCAAGTGACTCTGATGAGTAGAAAGTATATGTTCTTTCAACAGCATAGCCAGCCATTCATAACTATGGTATACTAACATTCGTTACAAGTACATGTCGGGTGACCCAGAAAAAAGTGACCCAACGCAATCTATTATAGAAATAAAAGCAAGTGGCCGATTGAAATATTTTAAACTTCGTTCTGTTACTAAAAGACATGCCTACATTATGAGTATTTTTTGCAATTTTTGTAGGCACGGTAAAGTTCCCAAATTAAGGATTTTGAGGAAAAGGGCAGGCTTGAAATGATCAAAAAAGTCGTCAAAACAAGGGATCGATTTAAAGCCATTTCAGGTCTTCAAAACAACGAGGAGCGTGTTTCATTTTACCTGAGAATATCTCTAAGTGCCTAAGGACTATAAACTTGCTCTGAAGACTTCCTACTGGGTTGCCTATTGCCAGGTTGAAATGAAACACGCTCCTCGTTGTTTTGAAGATTTGAAATGGCTGTATATCGATCCCCTGTTTTTGATGACTTTTTGAGGATTTCAGACATGTCCTTTTCCTTGAAATCCTTAATTTTGGACATTTACCGTGCTGAAAAAAATTGCGACAAATACTCATAGCATAAGCTAGTCTTTTAGCAACGGAACAACGTTTGAAATATTTCATTCGGCCTCTTAATTTTCTGTAACAGATTGTGTTGGGTCACTTTTTTCTGGGTCACCCGGTAGCCGTATTCAAATTCTACCAGATGTCTAAAAAAATACTCTCTTTTGACCGAACAAGGGAACAAAATGATGACTATCGGGACGTTTTGACTGCATACCTGTGACATTTTCGATCTTCAACTTAAATGCACTTACGTTGCATTTTAAACCGGAGATATGAGTTCACAAGGTAAAATTTTGGTGTGCACCTTAAACCAGAGGTTTTGAGAATGGGCCTAGCCATGATTTGACATCACACATTTTGCACAAGAATTCTCAACTTTGATCGTTAGTTTTTATTTTTGAAAAGAATTATATACATTAAATCCCATGAATTGATTCAAATGTTCTTGAAATGACTTTTCTTTTGATGAAACGGTCCTTGAATTGTGTTCCACCCCACGTGTTTTGTATCAAAGGAGCACATGCATGCCTATTTTGGGGATGTGGCACGAATTTATCATCCTTGTAACATTTTGTTATATTTGTTTAATCAGGGCCATGCACATGTCTCTTTTACTCTTTTCAAAACAAAAAACTGAACATTAGGGGCTACACGTGCATTGGAATATGCCTAAATCACAAATCATGGCTAGGCCCCTTTTCAGAACCTCTGCTTTTGGGTGAGCTGGGAATTTTGACTTTGCAAACTTGTATCTCCGGTGTTTGGTGTACGATTTCTAAATGCAAGGTTTATACATCTAAGTTGAATATTTATAGATTTAGCTGTGAAGGCGGGGAGCAATGACATCTTATTGTTTTGTTACTATCTCCAGTGAAAAGGGGGTACTTTTTTCTGAGACACCCGCTACTCAGAAATTTGTAAGTCAACCAGGATCGTAAATATTCATGCAGAATATCATGCGTGGTCTCTACTTGAACGAAAATGCAACTTTCCTATTCAATAATTCTCATTGACACGGAGATATGTTTTCATGGAAAAAGCTTATGCAAGTGTTTATCACTGCATTGGAAAATATGCTTCTTTCACCTGATTTTCCTCACAGTTTGCAAGTCTCAGTTAAGAGAGGTTGACTGTTACTCGCCTTTTCATAGGGTTTGATGAAAATATCCAATTTAACTCACAAGCATTTTTTCTTGCCAAGTAGCAGGTCCTAAGTTTGTTCGCATTCATTTCTAATTAGGAACTTGGCTCTAAACTTTTTTGAAGTACGGTTTCTAAGCCTTGAACAATTCATTCGGGCTCAATTTCTGGGCATCTCAACGGCAACCCAATTCATAAAGTAAAAATTTCTTAGAAATGAGTTCCTTTATTTCTATAAATTGTATTTGTATTTCAGAGCTATGATATGGCTTTCTGAACCCGAATGATCGCAAGAATTAAGAAACTGCCATACTTGAAACAAACTTATAATTGTTGAAAGCAAAGTATCAAATTGAAATAAAATTGCTGCTCGCATTCTTACCATGAAGAACTATCTAACATTGTAAACAACGATGTAACTCAATTACCTGATGATCATTTATGTGATTTATTACTTTTTGGTAGCAAAACCTACAACACAATAGCCAACAAAATGATTCTACAATGTACTGTCAGGTACATCAAAAACACAAATCGATTTAGATAAGGAATCTAAAACTACATATTTTTACTTTTAGACAGGGGATGTGCTCCAGCGGTCTGGAAATTCGCCTGATGTTTGTCTTTGTGACATGGGGGATTGGGCGGATTCTCGGATTGTTGGACTATTCTCCTGTCTATTTGCCCTGAATACGTTGTCCGTTGACTTCATTCATTTCTGTGTGTATAGTTTAACTTTCCTTTGCTTGAAAATATAAATATTGTAAATAGGGTTGTGGTGTGAGAGGCAACACGATAACCTTGGTTTTTTGCCTCTCACCCCAACAGTTTAAATTGAAATTGTAGTGTTTTGTTTAATGTATTTTAAATCTTATTTGTTATAGAAAAAAAAAATTCTTACCATTTTGGAAAAAGCTATGATAAAAGTTTCTTCATCGAAAGTTCAACATCATGGAAAGGTCTTTTCGCTGCCACTCATCGTTTCAAACGAACTTGTTTTGCAATGTACATTTCTGTCATTATTATATCAAAAGCTGAAGATGTCATTGGAAAGAATCTCCACGTTTTGAATTTAGTTTCATGTAGTATGCAGGGCCGTCGAGAGCCATGTCGGGTCCTGGAGTGATTCATAGGATCGGGCCCAAAGGGGGTTTGGGGGTGAATCCCCAAGAAAATTTTTACACGGTCAGGCCCTTCAGACTTGAAGAATAAGGGAAACGCCCTTTTCAAGAAAACTAGTCAGAAAAATTGTTCAGATATTCCGTGAAAAAGTTATCAAGAAATTGGTATTGACGGTAAACAATCAAGAGATTGAAGACTCACTCTTACGTGGACTTGCAACAAGTCTTCCTTTTCGTTCTTAGTAGCTAGCTCCACTGCGCGCTCGTTGCGCCTTCGGCGCGGGTCAGTGGAGCTAGCTGCTAAGAACGAAAAGGAAAAAAGGAAGACTTGTTGCAAGTCCAACTCTTACGAGATGACTAAGTTTCAAAGGAGGGCACAAACTTTTACGCATAGCAAATGAGAAAATTGTTTTCTTATGACTATGTTTTTAAGGTAGATAGATAGCCATAAAAAGTTGTTGTAAAGAGATTTTACAGCAATAGTTAATTTATGTGCAACAATATTTTGACGGGCTCCTCCGGAACCCGGGCCCTATGGGACTCCTATCCCTCCTAATCCCCCCCCCCCCGCCTCTCGACGGTCCTGGTAGTATGTATTTGTTGGCATCGTTAATTACTTGTGAGGATCTGCTGTTGCGTTCATGACTGTTTAGAAGTTAATTCTTTCCATTGTATGAATCAAAGTGCCAGTGATGTGATATATTCTTCTTTCTGAATTCATACTTTGCATTGCGCACAAAAAGAATGGCAAAGGAGGGGATGATTAGTTTTTTCCAAATATATAGCCATGATGTTTAAAATACGAGTCAACCTTAATCAAAATAATAGAAAATTATTATTTTGTTCCGTACGTTCAAAGAGGACGCATCTCATGTTTACATCAGAATATGAGTGCTGCAAAGATAGAATGGCAAATCCGAGAAAAATTTGGAAGACCTTCAGAGAGAAGAATCCTCTGGAGAAGTTTTATCTGGGATGATTCCTATAATGTCAAATGTCAAACCAGGACGCGTAGTGCTGACCATATTTGATGTTGCACCAAAATATCCAATAAGTAAAATATCATGCGTCTCTTGAAATAGTATAATGGACAGGGAACCTATCAGTTTCCCTAAAATTTCCTACAAAACAAATCAGAATCTCCACTGAATTTCCTACTAATTTCACCTGGGGAAATGGTTGGTCTCCTCAGAATTTCCGACAAAAAACTCATAATTTCGCTGGGATTTCCTACTAAAATCAAGGATCTTACTTGGGGGAAATTTGGCGTTTCACCTCAATTTACCTAAAGGAGCACGAGCAAGTATGGAATATTCCCAAAGTCTCCCAAAAACATGCCCAATATAGACTAAGTTTCCAACTGTTGGAGATGCTAAATCTCACTTGGGAAACTGTGGGTAAAAGTATATTTCCCTTTACCCGTAGTTTACCCGTGGGGAAACTACGTTGGAAATTCGATGTGTAAAAAGCATTTGTTGTTGGAAACGGAAGGGAAATGGCCCGTTTACCGTTAATATACAACGAAAAAACTATGTCGAAATTCGAACTTTTCTTGCCGTGTTTTCTGGGTCTTAGTTTTCCAAACACCCGCGTTGACAGGATACAGGAAAGGTTGAGAGACTGAAACCATTATCAACAGAAGACCTAAGAAGAAGATGCCCTACAATTGCCAAGCTGCCACCAAGGCCAACCAATATTTTAGTCAATGAAAAGAAAACACGCTTTTGACAACTTATCAGGTTTAAACCAGTACACTCATTTGAAAGTTAAGAAACAGCCCTACCTGAATTGAAAAAGCTAAGAAACTTTTGTACTTTACAATTTTGATTTTCCTATTGCACTCAACAAGTTTTTGACAGTGCACAGTTATAAGTAACTGTTTGGACATTATTTTGAGTAGGAATTAAATGTTATTTACTTGATTTTGAGATCTTGCTAAGTAATTTGGGAGCCCTTCAGACAAAACAAAATTAACTCTACACTTTCAGAGCATAGGTTCCAAATCTTTAAAAAGGCTGGTGTAAAATTCAGTTACTTATTTCTTTGAACTGAATGATTTCAAAGAAACTTAAGCTATTTCTCTATAATTCTACCGTTGGACTTTTCTGAAATCTTCAATATTTTCAGAATCAGAGAGTTTGTCTACTTTTTCAAGAATTCAAGAAATATTTTCAAAAAAACTTAAAATCATCGTAATTTCTAAACTGTTTGAAGCAACATGAAAAAATTTCGAAGAAAACCATAGTTTACCGATGTCTACAATATGGTATCAAGCAAAAGTCTGCCACTTTTCTGGTTTATGATTTAGAAATTTGATGATGTCACAGCCTCAAATGGGCTTAAATACAACTTACGCTAAAGTTTTAAAAATATTCAAAAATTTTGAAAAGTCCAACGGTAGAATTAAAGATAAGTAACTAAAGTTTGTTTCAAGCCACTCACTCAGAAGGAATAGATAAAAGAATTTTACACCCACCTTTTTATACCGAGTTAAAGATTTGGAAGCTATGCTCACTTTCAGCATTAAAAGTATAAGAAACACATAAGAAACTGTTGCTAGCAAAATGGCCCAAAAATTTAATAAACTGCCTACCATCACATGACCTTAGTTTCTTATAAAAAAATGAGTGTTGTTTTACTGAACAGAATTTCAGCACGTGGACAGGTACCAATAAGGTTCAAATGAAAAGCTAATGGTCCTTGTAAACCAGCGTACATGTTATCTGGTGATGGGTATTTGTCTCGTATTCGCCATACACAGCATGAAGGTATAACAACCCTGTTTCCAGCACCAAGGGGTCCATGTTGCCACATAACAAACTGTCTATATGAAGTGTGCCGCATAGTCCTTGTATCTTGACTCGGTACATCAACACGAATGTCACAGCGCGAATTAATGGCAACTTCAAGGACTGTTCCATTGAGGCAGATCTCGTAAAAAGTTTGATCCAATGTCAAACAGTTACGGCGCTTGCAACATTTTCTTTCTTTCTGTGTTGGCATTTCACGGCACCTTAAACATTTACACCATGATGGCACTGAGGTAAATGTAGGTATTCTGTTTTCATCAGTAGTTGCTCTATCCTGATTTATGATGTCAACAAGCAAGCTTTTTCTATCTTGAAAAACTCTGGTTGCCATAGCAAGTAGCTGTTCGTGGGAAAGTGTAGATAATATTGTCTGTGAAAGAAGAGTAATATCTTTTATTAGGCTTACCTAAACAGTGCCATTTAGGGCATTGTACAGTATAGTTGTATAATTTTTATTAGTGTAGCTAGTCAAGTATATACCTGGTTAGAGTCCCCGATGAAAATCTTGGGTCTCCATCATTACTACAGTAGCAAAATCCACTATTTTGAGAAACAAATGATGTTTATTATGTTACGTATGGCCAAAACATAATTTGAAAGCTGCAAGGGGTGCTTCCAGTTAATATTCATAACCTCCCCCGTATGGAAGAGAAATCCAGAGCAGAGATACAAGTTTTTTACAAGAAACTTGGATCAGCACTTAGTACTTAAAGTTTCTTAATTCCGCATGCAAATTTTGATGTTTCAGTAGTAAAAGTTTCTTAATTTGTTTCTTATTTTTGGGGCTCTAAAATTGTGCTATTTTTCAAAGTTGAGCCTTTTTATCAACAAAGGGCTTGTACATTTGCATTGAAATTGTCGCCACAAATACTGTAAGCCATAAACACATTAAACGGAAAAATCACCAATTACAAACAAAATGCCACACAAACTGGAATCTACTGGCTCTTACTCTATTAATGAAATTTTAGAGTTTCTTAATTGTTTTTGAATGTACTACTATACTAGAGTTTCTTTAATTTTTGGTCATCGCAAAAACTTGTATGCATCAAATTCCAAACAAAGATCCAGGGGCATATATAATATGCAGCTAAAATTTACAAACATCTTCCATAGGTGGGGGTGAGTACTCTTTCGCCCAAAAACCTTCGAAAGTCTGAATGCACCCCCCCCCCCCCCCCCGTAAACTATCACAGTCATGGTTATTCTACCAAATATGATTTTTGAATCTGACTAGGGCTCCCGCCAAAATTGAGCCCCAGTCGTCTCGATCATCCATTGGTTAGGATGATATTTTTCACAACTGACTGGGGCTCCCGCCTAAAATGCTCTTCTGAACACGAACGCAGATTGGCTAGCATAAACAATTTCAAATGTGACTGGCGCTCCCGCGAAAACCAAGTGAATGCAGCGACGCACAAAAGGCCTCAGAATGAAGTCGAGTCCAATCAAACAGGGGGTTGTCTTTGGTCTTTCTCCTTTGTTTGCTGTACTTTTAATGTCCACGTGATTGGCTGGGAAGCTTTTTGAATACAGGGGGTCGCTGTAGCAGACAATCCGCTGTCAAAATATCAAAATGGAAAATATTGTTGCGCAGTTTTCTTCGTCTTCATAGGGATTGTTGAAAGTAATTCAAGTTTTTATTATTTCGATAGAATCAACCATTTAAAGAAACTCAGAAAAACAGGATATTTTCAATTATCAATTTCAAAACTTTTACATTCAAAGTTAGAAAGGAGTTGAAAATCTGACTGGTGCTCAAGCACCGCAAGCGCAGGTGTGAATCCGCCCCCGTATTCTGGGGATTGCGAGGGAGTGCTCAAATCAACTTTTACCGCTTAGGCCCGTATGTCAAATCGCTGAATTTAATTTAATTTGTAAATCAACTTGTGTTGAAGGTAAATTAATGAAGTTGGGCTCAAATTAAAGCTCTGAGTGTGTTCTACAATGCAGTGGCGTCAGTTTTTGAATTTGGGTTTTCACAAAGGAGAGGTAAGCACTTTTGTGTATATTCTGGCTGTTGCCTATATTCTGGTTGTCTATATTCTGGCTAGCGCTCTGACCATGACCAAAAGTGCGAGTTGAAACTCAAATTACGAGTTGCCTGTTTTCTTTTGAATTAATGCATTTTTTGCCAAATAAAAGGGTTTTTTGAAGTTGCAATTGAATAGAACTGTTTTATGGATTTAGCGTTTTTAGGCCATTGTAATTTTCTTTATAATAAATCAATTATAAGAAGCGGCAAACCTATTTGTATTACCAACTCAAGAAATACCAAAGAGTAGAATTTTTCTTCTCTGTAGGCCTAATCGTCCGAGCTTAAAGCAAAACCTTTATTAGCGGCTCTCTGCGAATTAAAAACTTTTTCATTAACTCCCCTGATCTCAACAAAGGCTCTCCAAAAAAATACGATGTTTTAGCTGCAAAAGATGGAAAATCTGAAGTTGTTTTACCGAACTCGCAACTCGCATTTTAAATGTACCAACTCGCACTTTTCACTATTAACTCGCAACTTGCAACTCGCATAAAGCACCAGCTCATAACTCGTACTTTACTAATCCACCAATTTGAGAGTCCACTGTAGAGCAAGCCCATAAATTTGAGGCGCCAGTATATCTGAGGTTTGCCTGTAAATATGAGGTCGGCAAGATCAACGACATTACTAAAACACGGAACAAGCGGAACGAGCCAGTAACAAGCAGAACAGGCCAGTAACAAGCGAAAAAGCAAGGAACAACCCAGTAACAAGCAGCGCAACTACGGAATAGTCTAGTAAAAAGCATGAAACAATAGGACCAAGCCAGTAACATTGGAATAGCAACACAGTAATGACCCAAAATCAAGGGAATAAAGGGAAACATCCTACCTCCAGGAAAAAGAAAGTTTATTTTAATGTATCGATCTTAGTGCAACGTCTTAATTCTTTGGTAATCTGACAGTAAAGTTGTTCGCAAAAATATTTCCAATAAAACAATTAAGTGTATTCGTTGCTTTCCTCAATGCAAACTGGTTGAATGAAAGTTTTGTAATAACATATCATGCTTTAGCTTTGCCAAATAATTTTTGATTTTCGTTCATTTGTTATTCTTTTTCATTACTCGAATCACGCAGCACGCAACACATCACAGGAGGCTCTAAAAATGTGGAGTAACAACCCAATCTCTTGGAGTTCAGTACACTAATTTCATGCCTTCAGTGCTTTATTCAATGCATTACTGGCCTATCCTGCTTGTTACTGGCCAGTTCCTTGCTTGTTCCACTTGTTACTCTGGGTTGTTTCTTCCTTGCTCTGCTTGTTACTGGGTTGTTTCTTGCTTGTTACACGCGTTACTGGCCTGTTCCGCTTGTTACTGGCTTGTTCCGTGTTTTAGTAACGTCGCAAGATCAAAGCTATTCTTCGTAGGTGACAAGTAGTCATAATCTATTGCGAAGCAGACAAAGGTGAGACACAAGATCTGGTTTAAAAGGAAACAATAGGCTTTTTCCGGGGGTCAGGTCGACGGTCTAAGGATTTCTGCAGCATATACTTACACATCTTTTCTCTCTGACATCGTTCAGGAATGCTAAGGCTTAGGATTTAACTTTGTAGGGGTTAGGATGTTTTATTGCGTAAGGAAATCCGCGAGAAGAATCCAATTTTAATTGGTTTCTTTAAAGAAAGCAGTCCAATTTGGCTTCTAAATTAAAAGAAATAAATTGTGAAACTTGTTTTGCTAAAACTGCTAAACGTTCTTTGAAGAATGAATATTCCAAGGACCAAGGTATTGCGGAGATGTGTTACCAACCTTACCTCGTAAAAAAAGCGCTCAACAGCGGTGACCAAAAAAGAGTAATGTGTATTTTATAATAGGCGATTTCCATACAGCATTGTTTGATTTGAATAGCTTTTTAAACAATAACCAAGGTGTTTGAGTAGTCCCACGACACCTCATATTTACAGGCAAACCTAAGATATACTTGCACCTCATATTTACAGGCTCGCGCTACGGTGATATATGCTGAATTTCGTTAAAAAAACTGAAAAAAGTGATGAACTTTTCGCTGAGAGTTGGCTGATCTCTACGACGCTTCATATTATCTCGTGATTTCACAAGACAAGCCTACAGTGGTTTCCCACCAAAATGTTTCCATCAGGTCCATGAAACGCGCAGTCACTTGGGTTGAGTGATGTGTGATGCGCCGCCTCCGCAGCGCACACTTTGATGTGGAAAGAAGATGGAAGTTGACATTTTTTTTAAGAGAATATTTCGTTTTGAGTTGGAATTTCACAACGTTAGTACCCCTTTAAAGTTACAAAAATTGGTTTACAATTACTAGAAGCTACATTTTGCTACACATCTTCCAAGATACATGTTCTACAAGAAGTAGACTACATTTAGAAACCAAGTTAAAAGTTTTACTCAATATTCAGATTTGTTTGTTTTTTATTATTTTGTTGTGTGGTATGGTTGAAAACAGTTAACGCACAGAACAATTTCACATTTGCAGCACTTGTATCCAACTTTGCTTCCACATTCATTTTTGCAGTGCCGTCTCTTCTCTGATTTGATAACATAATGTTGTATTCCATCAAATCTCTTTGTTGCATTAGGCTGCTGACCCACTGCTCTCTTCCTTGCAGTAAATTTTCCAGTGAGCCCCTGAAATAATTAAATGCGGAACTCTTTCTGTCCTCGTTTTATTGCATTGGATTGATATTGTTCAATAATCCATGCTTTGACAACTGCTTTCTTGGACAAGTCCAACAAAATAGGCAACCACTATCTATATGACCTTCTTGACTGATTGTGATATGCCATCATCTGATCATTTGTATCCACACCACCCATATATGGACGATATGATGTGATGCAGGGTGGACATTGTCGGACAATCTTCTCAGCTGTATGGTGGCCCAGCGTTATCATTCAAAAATTCAAAACATTTATTTTTGTTTCTATTTGTTTAGTCTATTTTTCGTTATTATTTATTTTATTCAAAGATTCTTAAGGCTTATTTTCATTTTTATTTTTCTGTTCCGACCACATTTTGATTTAATTTGCAAATTAAATGCAAGTGCATATTTTCTCTGCAGTAAATAAAGAAGAAATTAAAAATCTTAAAAAAGCTTTTTGAAAATTGTCAACTTTTTATATCAGTTCATTTTGATCACCAGTGGACATGGAATTTGAAATTCGTTTTGAAAATAAAAAGTTTGCTTGCAGCCCAGCCTTATCAAAGTATACAATGTTGGCGCAGAATCTAGTGTTGTCTCGTGGACGGACGTGAAGGCGGCTAGAATTTTTAGGCTTACTTGTAAACAAATTTATTTGTGTTGTATTCGAAATGCCTTTGCCTGCAAACAGAAAACGCCAAATGGTATGGGAAGAGCTACAAGGCAAAATGAAGGAGAAGAGGACAATGCCAGATGCCATGAAGTGAGCAAAAGGGCAAGGCTCATAAGCGCCGCACAAAGTCATCGTCCAAAAACTTTCATCAGAGGCAGACACCCACCAGACCTATTGCCCTACTCAACCAAGAGAGTTTGTGGAGTTTCCTTTTTCATTCATTTTTCATTTCATTTTATAATATTTATACAGGGTAAGTATTCAACGTATAATACAAAAATTGATTTACAAACTGCCCTGTTAAAAGAAAGAAACAACTTACAATATCAAGATAAAACTAATATATAGGCATTAAATGTCAAAAGGAAAAGTGTGATTATGTACAGGATCTGGCATTTTTCAATGACGATTTGAATTGTGAGAAAATACTGGCCATCTTATTTTCTCTTTTTAGTTTGTTCCAAAGTTTGGCCCCTCTATATGAGAAGCATTTTTGGCCACATGCGGTTTTTAGCAATGGTGCATGAAGGTCTGTGCAGGTATTACAAAGCTGTCTAGTATTGCTTTCTGATAACCTTTGGAACATTCCTGTAAGATAATCAGGCGCTTCATGGTTTATAGACCTATAGACCATTTTCAAGGTTTCTGTTTCAATGAGACCGTTGGCCACCCTAATGGCTTGATGATAGATGCTGCAGACGATCTATTGGGGCTGTTTGTCATGATCCTAGCTGCACGATGTTGGAGCTTCTGAAGCTTGTTGAGTGCTGTGTTTCCACAAACACCCCAGACTGGGCAACAGAAACGGAAGTAAGGCTCAACCATACTTTTGTACATGGTCTGCAATATGCTAAAAGGGAGATACTGTTTAGCATGGCGTATCATACCTAATGCCCTTGATATCTTTTTTATCATTTCGGCTATGTGAACATCCCAACTCAGATATTGGTCCGCATGTACCCCTAAGTATTTTGTGTGCTCTATCATTGAAATGTCATTATCGCGAATAACAAGTGCCGGCTTTATAGCTGATGTTTGTTGAATATCCTTAGCCTTTTTGCGACTTCCAATCACCATGCTGTTTGTTTTTGCAACGTTAAGTGACAGCTTATTTCCAGCTTGCCGTGTGTTTAGACATTCAAGGTCCTCATTAACCTTTTCATTTATTGTGGGAATACTATTCGAGGAGAAGGATAAGCTGGTGTCATCGGCATTCATATTAACTTGTGAGTGCTTAATAAATAGGGGGAGATCATTTATATAGATGATGAAAAGTAGAGGCCCTAATCATGATCCCTGCGGGACTCCACAAGTTACTTCTCCCAGATCAGAAAGCTTCCCGTTTACCTTACAGCATTGCTTCCTGTTTGAAAGGTATGATTGAAACCAGCGTAGTTCTTTGCCTGCAACTCCATATATTTGTAGCTTATTTATTAGGATTACGTGGTTCACCATGTCAAAAGCTTTCTTCAGGTCTATAAATGTGACCGAGGTATATGTTCCGTTTTCGATATTCAAATACCAGTCACTTGTACACTTTAAAAAGCATGTCAAGACTGAATGTAACAATCTAGCTTTAGTACAAAAGACGATTTGACACCAAAAAGTTATAATACTTGTCATAAACAAGCTTCTCAAATAACCTAGACATTACAGGCAAAACAGAGATTGGGCAATAATTTGATCTGTTATGGCTCTTACCATCTTTGTAAATAGGAGCAATCCTAGCAATTTTCCATTGATCAGGGAAAATTCCAGCCGACAATGACAAATTAAAGAGCTGACTCAGTGGTTCAGCCAGGATGGATATTCCAGCCTTTAGGAAAAACTGGAAATTTCATCAAGGCCAAACCCATTGGAGGTCTTAAATTTGTTCATTGCTAGGATCACTTGTTCGGATACCACAGGCGAAAAAATAAAAGTGGCATTGGTAGGGTTGATGGTAAATTCACCTTTCAAGAGACCGTTCTCTGTATCAGGGATATCTTTACATAATTCATTGCCGACATTACAGAAAAATTCATTCATTGAGTTAGCAATACCGACAGAATCAGTGACCGAGTTTTCATCAACAGTCAGCGACGGTATATTGGTAGTTTTAGACCTTTTCTTGACAAGTTTATTGATCGTTGCCCAAGTTTCTTTAAGATTTCCTTCAGATGCTTGAATCTTGTTCGTAAAATATGCTCTCTTCACCTCCTTATTCAACTTTGTCGCCTTATTCCTTAGTTGCCAGTAAGCCGACATTAAAATCTCAGATTTGTTTTTGACTGCAGCGATTTTGATCTTATCTCGCATTTTAAACAGACACTTGAGCGTAGAAGATAGCCAGGGAGAACATTTGTCGGATACTCGTTTTTCAACCATTGGCGCATACTTTTTTATTACAGCAGAAAGCACGCTAGTAAAGTTGTGTACAATTTCTCATACATCAGAAGATGATCTTAGAAGAAACTGCCAATCAATAGATCTTAATTCTGATCGGAAAGCCTCTTCGCTAACATTTTTCATTTGCCTCGTACGGATGGGCTTATGTTGACGTTTAAAACCACCTTGAAACTTCCGAACAGCATATACAAGAGACTTATGTTAATGTTTAAAAGCACCTTGAAACTTCCGAACAGCTAAACAAGATAATGATCGCTGAGCGTAATTTTAAGTACGCCAGAGTCAACAACATTATCGGTATTACTAACTGCAATGTGATCAATCAAAGTAGATGACTGAACGGTTTCTTTAGTGGGGGCCTATTATAGGTTTGCTGCTTCCCGGCTTCAAACCGTTTTTATAGTGCGGCCTACGGATTCGGCAATGATTTTTGTGCGGATTGCAGCTTCGGCATAAAATGCGTCTTACGTCTTTCGGTGTGAATTGGCAATGGTTTACGGCTTTTATTATGCAGATGCGGCTTCTAGCCGAACCAAGGCCACAGGTGGCATCAAATATTAAAGAAATCGTAAAAATTGCTTACTCGTGTTGTATTCCTTGTTGTATTTCTGCTGTATTCTTTCCCTGTCCCTGACCATCGACCATGCTCGAACTTTGTTTTGAAAAATAGGCCCAATGGTCCCAGTCCCCGAAAACCAATACGCGGCGAAGAAGGAAGAAAGAAGGTTAAGGTCGGAGGGTTCATCCAAGCTGTCCGGCCTAACCCAAATTTCAGCGGCTCAGCCAGCGGCTCGTGGACTTCTGTTGTCTCATCAGAAGCTATCTTTGCAATACTCAATGACTCTCTTTCATGCCCCAAAGGCCAAATCCACCCTACACAAAACCTTCAGCCACAAAATTGCTCGATTGTGGCGGCCACTCGGCTCTCCTGAGATTCTCCAGACGATCGAGGCAAAGCAACGGTCCACTCAATGACGTAATCTATCTACTGCGCTTGCGCATCAAAGAGGCTGGGCTCGAAATCTCCATGAAGGAACGGGGGGACCCATCATTGCAATTTCAGAAATGCCGCGAAAAAAATCGCGCCAGATTCAATCGTAAAATGGCCACGCTTGAAACGTCCAACGAAGAATTCTTCCCAATAAAGCGATGGTAAGTGCACATCTACCATTATTTTTTTAAGTGTTAGTTGTAAATATTCAAACTATGCGTTTTAGGCCGAAACTCCAAGAGTGAAACTTTGCATTTCTTTGTGAATAAAGCAGTCGGACAGGACAGACTAGAAACTTCACAACTCCTTCACAAACGCCAGACCTAGGCCTATTCACTGACTGTAGCATAGAATACGTAAAGGGAGAATAAACCAAAATTTATGCGAAGGATTTCCTTATTGAATAAAGTATATATAGTTCATTGAGCTATATTTTACCCCAGAAACGCCGGAGAGGGGGGAAGGGGGGGGGCAAACTTTGAAATTCCAAAAATATTTCTGCAGTACTGGAGTTTCTTAAATTTTTTGGTCTAATAGTGGAGTTTCTTACAAAAATTTAGCAAATCAACGAAATACGTGTAGTGGTTCGTAGGTATTAATGAGAGAAGATGAGTAAAACAATTTCATTTGTTCCTTTTGTGTAAAAAGTTATTCTTCGTGTCAATGCTAAACTCAGTTTGAAGAGCTAAAGTAAACTAAATTTTTACTTCCTTAAAATTTGGTTTTTTCTAACACAAAATTTGATTTCTGTATAGAAAGGTATTCTTGAGGTCAATATTTTCTGTGCAGCCCCAAATCTAGCACCCCCTTTTTATTGGTTAAGAGTTTGCAAATCAAGCATAAAATGCTGAGATGTATCCGACTTTCTCTTCTTCAATTGGTACTTTGGATACTTGAAAAAACTTGCAAAGAAACAGACTAAGATACATCTATGATAGGGGTAATCAGGCTGTGGTACAACACAGCAACCCAAAAAATAATTTCCAGCATGAAAATAGACCCAAAGATATAATTTTTCTTATCCCACATACACAAAAATTATGAAATCAGTATCTTAAATATGTAGATAAGTGTCCTAACTGATTAGAATTCTCATAATGTCTTTAAGTATTAAGGTTTTTTTTATTTTAGTTATGTTACTTAATCATAATTTTGTTTGCAATTTATACTTTTCGTAATATTCTAATTTGTCCAATAGTTGAGACCTAAAGATGAGCCAAATAATAAATAACTATACAAATCATTGACCCACAAAACTAACTATTGCCCAAATTTCAGACCCAAAAAAGTAACCTGGGCATCCCTATCTTAAATATACCATAGTAGCCCCCCTGGGTCAAAATCTAAGTTTGTTTAAAAAAGATGTTACATTACAACTTTAACAGGAAGTCATCTCCCCTATTTGCCATTTCGAAACTTTGAAATTCAGAAAATCCAATTACTGAATTACAATCAACAACCATTTTCATTACCTTCTGGATAAAATATTGGCGAATGAACAAGAACATTTAATCTGACTTTTTCTGACTCAAAATATGATTGAAAATATAAATTTTAAGGCCAAGGCATAATCATGGCTACTCTGAGCATTGGTGTTGTATGATACAGGTTTAGGTGACTACTGATCTAACAAACCTCTCTGTTGCAGATTTGCCTTCCAATAAACATGTATCATTTAAGATCTCCCCTATATTTGAGTTCAGCATTAATTGTTGTTAACTTTGAGCATATTTTTGCTAAAAAATTAGCCCTTGCCTTTAAAAACATGTCCAGCCTATTGATATCATCCAATCTCAGTCAGAACATCACCCTCTTGTTTCCATTCATTTTTAAAACAACAAAAACATGCTGACACATGACAAAATATGTGTAGAAATGGTAGAAAGAATACATTTTAATTATACAAAAACTTGTGAAATGACAAAAGAGCAGAATAAGATATAATGAGAATGAAATAATTTTTCAGGTTGTATTATCAGACAAACAAAGACAATGTGTCAGCAAAGCCTTGCAAGGCCACAACTTTATTGTCATTGGAAAGGCAGGAACTGGGAAATCATTCGTTGCTAAGCATATAATGAGCAGTCTCATGTCATCTGGTAAAAAGTTCCAGCTTGTATGCTCAACAGGCATTGCATGCGAAGTTTACAAGGGCGAGGAATGGCCATTGTCTAATGCTATAGTCATGAACAGCTTCTTTGGCATTGGGATTCCTGACAGGCCATTTGATAGAATTGTACAAGAAGCGCTATCAAAGTGCACATCTAAAGTTAACAGCGTTGATGTAGTTATTTGGGATGAATTCAGCATGAACAGCTTCAGAGACCTAGAACTTGTTCATAGCATATGCTCTCTGGCCAGAAATTGCAAGTTACCATTTGGAGGAATTCAGTTTATTCTGATAGGGGACTGGCTGCAACTCTCCCCTGTTCCTGACAATGTTTATGTAACAAAGGAAAATGCCAAGATGTTCAACAGTAAATTGTTCACACAGGTTCTATGTCATTCCATTGAGCTTGAGACCATCTATAGGCAAGAGGAAGATGGTGGGTTTTTAGAAGTACTAAATGATTTGAGAATAGGGAAATGCTCAGAAAAATCCCTTGCCTACATTCGAAATGTTCTATGTAAGCCATTACAAGTGTCTGCTACTGACATTATAACAGATATCTGCTTCACAAGAATGGAGGAGGCATATCAGAATGCTTGCAAGCTCCGCATGTTTGATGGAATTGCCATGCATTATGAATGTGAAGATACAGGAGTGGTGCGGCAAAATCAATCGATTCTTCCAAGAAAATTATGCACGAAAGTTAATGCTCCAATGATGTGTTTAGCTAACATCAATAGCCACTTGCATAACGGCACACGCTGCAAGTTTCTGTCCAAACCAGACAATGATACAGCTGATGTTGAAGTCAATGGTGCGAGGTTTCGAATTGAAAGGCGGCTTTGGACAAGCACAGACAAGAATGGTGCAGTGACAGGGTATAGAAGGCAGGTACCACTAAAGCTCAACTGGGCTTCAACTGTTCACAAGGCACAGGGATCTCAACTGGCCAAAGTAAGAATTCATTCACAACATGAATTCACAGGAGGAATGCTATACGTGGCTCTTTCTAGAGTAAGGAGACCTAACGATATGCAAGTGCTTGGTTTCTCCAAAGATCACTTAAAATCTCGAGAAAATGAACTTGAGGAACTGAATGGCCTCAGTTTCAAAGAGTTCGAAGAAGACCTTTCCTGTTGTCGCAACGAAGTGATTTCATCAGAAGCTGATTGTGAAATGGAAACTGCAACACAGGCCAATGTAGACGAAGAAGGTGACGCATATATGAATGCAGGGGATGAGTTTGTCAGGGAAAATATCCCATTGACAGAGGAAGATGAAGTTCTCCAGCTGGAAATTGTTCTAGAGAGCTTAGAGAATGCTGAGGAATATCTCGCAAAGCCACCTCATGATTTTAACTATGAAGTCTTTCTAAAAGAAATGCAAGACACATCAATAATGTGTGATTCCTTGTTCGCACAGAATAAGAATACAGTCATAGACAGAGCAATAACCCTTTTGCCAAAAGCAGAACTCTTCATCAAAATTTTGTGGAGGAAAATTTCCCTTTGGCTGAAGAAGCACATCAAGGAACAACTTGGTGACACATCCATGACAATGGCCTTTCTAAAAGATGTAACCAAGAAAGTATGGTTTATCACTTGCTGCGAGGAAGTCCGTGCTTTACTGATGGTAGTGCTTTCTACCGATGAAAAGAAGAGTTTTCTAGAAGAAGCAGATATTTGTTTTTGCTCTGACCTAGCAACAAAAATCTATCATCAGATATTGGAGATCGTCGCCAACTCCGTAAGGCAGAATATAACAAAGGCAGCCATAGAAGATCTGAAAGTCATAGAGTTAGATAACGCAGGGTTATCCAAGATTCGCTTCTTAGGTGGTTATGTTGCACATCGTTTGCTTGATGAATGTAAGAGGTATGTGAATGACAATGTTTACTCGGAGCAGCACCATGTTGCAAAGGGCGTGTCGATGTCAATGGACAAGGTTCGGCTTTTGACAGAGAACATTATAGTTCCATATGAAAAGATTTGCGAGTCAACCAAATACCCAGACACACTAGATTACATCGAAAGAAGGCAGTATGCATCACGTGGCTTGTTGCATGTATCCGATTCATTTTATGAATACATGTTAAAGTTGGAGCAGGCGAGGGTGAACCACCTCAAGATATCTAAATACAAGGAACTGGGAGAAAACTTCTTATTTGAAATAAAGAAGCAAATTGTTGCAGACGATTCTTTCAAACTAAAACAGGGATTCTTTGAACTTTTCCAAAATCACAGTCCTGCTCACGACGCTGAATTGGAAGAGGTAAGTATTCATGTATTTCTAATACCGAGAGAGCTCTGTTAAGTCCTGTTAAGGTGCTTTGAAGAAAGGGCGGTTTATTTACAAAGCCACATTATAAGGATAAAAATTATTTCTTTTCACTTCTTTCACCCCATATTTTGCGGAATCAAAAGACAATTTTACAACTCAAATACGAGGCTAATTAGAGAAGGGGAATTAATAGAAACGGGACTGAATAGAGCTTGTACGGTTTTGGGGTAATTATGTTGGTCATGATCAACTGAAAAGATTAAAGAGAGTTTATCTTCAAAGGATTATGCATTATTTCAATGAATTATTTTGTTGCAAAAGATCAGTGCAAAAACAAAGATTACCCGTTTCTGCTAATGTCGAAATATCAATTTGGGACTCAGGTATGTGCTACTTAGACATTTCCCTAAATATTGTGCTTTCTAACAGGGAACTTATCTTTACTTTCCTTCTTTCAAAGAGCCTCATGGAAGAGCTTTTCCAAAGCTCTATAGACCTCTACGTAAGAGTTGGTGCGAAAGAGGTACTGAAGGACTTCAAGCGCTGCTACTCTCTAAAGAAAACCATGGCTCACCGACACATGGTACTGATGCGAACGCAAAAGAAGGAGAGGAAGAAAGCAAAGCTCGAAATGGAGGAATTCAAAAAGGATCGCTCCCCAAATAAATCTGTGTCGCATGCTAAGCTAAAGGGAATGGTACTGCAATTTGGTGACGCCTTTCTTTGGACGGTCTACAAAGTGCCTGAAATTAGACGCCTTTGTGCAGCATCTGACGTGCCTATACCTACTGCTGTAAAAAAGAAAGTCGACATAGCCAAGCTTGTGATACCAGTTATCAAGCAAACAAATCAATTCAAATGCTCCTACTTTCTGGATGAACTGCGAGCAGAACAACACGATGAGCAGAGACCAGTAGGGCCGATTCGCATACGGATAAGAAGAGATATAGCTTGAGGTAATCATATCTGTTCGATATATCCTTTGATAATGCTGCTAGATTCTAATTTTCGTGTAAAGTTTGAAATATGGCTTAAAAATCGATGGATTAAAGGGGCTGTGCCATATTTTTGTAAACAAACCAAGTTTGCGGGACACTGCGCGCTTCGTATCAAATGACACAAATGATCAATGGCGGACTGTTGTCATGCAGCTTCGAAGCTCGAAGCAGATTGAAATTAGAGCGGTTATTGGATTTTGCGGTTTCTTATTTTTCATGGATGATATTTAGTACGATGTTGTTGGTCTTGACGAAGATAAAAAACTTGGTTCAAGTGAAACAGAAGATGAGACTGACGCTTCGTTTTCCGTAGAAGCGGCGGCAGAATTTGGCATAAATTTATGGGCCTAAATTACGTCTCTCAGGCTCTCTCAGGGTGCAGGGCATAAAGTCGCTCTTCTGAACTTTTCAAAGAGAACAATTGCTCTGTTTGAAATCATTGTTCTTTAGTCTTCTATGGATTCAATTAGGAAAAGTTCACTTGAAAATTACCAGGAGGAACAATTTACTGCTCCCCTGCTAAAAGTTGTATGCCAAGGCCTGGCCTGGAAATGCGCTAATTTTCGTTAAAAAAAAATTTGTCATGTTGAATCATTTAGGGCCTTTCATCTCAAGAGTTTCTTATAGTTTCCACAAGTCTTCATGTTTACTTCCTGTGCCCTCTCAAAATTAAAATTGTTTAAAGCCTTTCCAATGTTTAGACATTACTCAAGTACTTCCCAAGTAATATAATACAGGAAACAAGTGAAAGTAAAGTAAAACTATGTTAAGGATTTCCTTTATCAAAATAAATAGTTTCTCAAGTTATATTTTCCCAGTACTGGAGTTCCTTACTTTTTGGTGATCTGAGAGTTGAGTTTCTAACAAAATAATTTGTGTAGACCTGATTGTTTCAAAAATAAATTTACTTTAAAAGTGTTTCTAATGTCTCTTCAATTCCTGCCTAGGACCCCCCCCCCCCCAGACAGCCTGGGGGTTAACAGAACTGTTTGAACAAATACCAGAGCCAGGCAGGAAATTTTTTGGTGAATGCCCAGTGCTGCAACATGCCATATTCTCAGTTACAGTTTAACCTTGAACTGCATAATTAGATCCTGATGTTGTCAAATACCCCAGAACCAGGAAAAATTTACTTCAAATACAAAGGGCATGGTGGGGAATATATTTTGAGCAAGTACCTAGGGGTATCCCAGTGGGGGATGGGCAGGGTAGGAATTGAAAGAGACGTGTTCCATCATCAAATGAGAGTCCTAAAACAGGAGGATGAAAAATGAGAACAAGCTTGTAATGTGATGAGTTCAATATCAAACATTCAGAAATGTTCTCAACATCAACAAGTTTTGTAGGGGTTTTGTATTATCTTCATTTGCTTTTTCAGCATTGCAGCCGCTCCCATTTATGGTCTAATTGGTAAATGTTTTTGCTCTTTGTTGGTGCTGACACATCTTGCTGCCCTAAAAAGTAAAAAATTCAAAAGTAAGCGATCAAAAAGTAAAAAAAGGAGACCTGACAGAGATACACCAACTTTGTACAAACCATGTTAAACTGCAAGTGTAAATGGGGTATAACTTTTCCTTTATCATTTCTCATTCATACTCTGATAACGCAAGGGCCGGTTTTCCTTTTTTATATCAATTGGACAGAATTCAAATGTGCAAAAAACTGTTTGAGGTGTTAATGATTGGGCATGAACATTTCTTGGTTGGGAGGTAGGGGTCTGGAAGATACGGTGGCCCACAACTGTCACGCACAATATAAAATGAGTCGCACAATTATAGAATGAATCGCAGATAAACAAAAGAAAGCATAGAAATAAAGAACCAAAAGCACAATTTAAAATGCCCGCAACAAATTCAAATATGCCTCGCACAATTTAGAAAGTCCGCAACAAATTCAAATATGCCTCGCACAATTCACAAAGTCCGCAACAAATTCAAATATGCCTTGCACAATTTAGAAAGTCCGCAACAAATTCAAATATGCCTCGCACAATTCACAAAGTCCGCCACAAATTCAACTATGCCTCGCACAATGTTGAAAGTCCGCAACAAATTCAAATATGCCTCGCACAATTTTGAAAGTCCGCAACAAATTCAAATATGCCTCGCACAATTTTGAAAGTCCGCAACAAATTCAAATATGCCTCGCACAATTCAGAAAGTCCGCAACAAATTCAAATATGCCTCGCACAATTCAGAAAGTCCGCAACAAATTCAAATACGCCTCGCACAATTTTGAAAGTCCGCAACAAATTCAAATATGCCTCGCACAATTTATAATGCCCGCAACGAATTCAAATATGCCTCGCACAATTCAGAAAGTCCGCAACAAATTCAAATACGCCTCGCACAATTTTGAAAGTCCGCAACAAATTCATTAGTACATCGCGCAATTTTGAATGTTATTAATGATTTGATATTGATTAATCAATTATCTACTTATTTGCATTTCTTTAGGTTTGATTTATAGAATTCCTGTAGCAAAACACAAGGGCTGTGCTGCCTTGCTCTGTCACATTATTATCCCGAGGGGGGGGGGGGCACTACACATATTTTGGATACGGGGATGTGCCATCGGGAGGTTATCGAATTTTTTCGCGACTTTGGTATGAGAAATGGTATCGATGTTCAACATTTTGGTATAAGGAACGGTATCAATACACGTACTTTTTTATAAAAACTGCCCACAAGAAACTCAACTCTCAGGTCACCAAAAAAATTAAGAACCTCCAGTTCTGGGAAAATATAAGTTAAGAAACTGTTTATTTTGATAAAGGAAATCTTTGACATATTTTTACTTTACTGCACTGATTTCCTGTACCATATTACTCGTAAGGTACTTGAGTAATGTCTAAACATTGGAAAGGCTTAAAAACCTTGTTTTGAAATGTTGACGAGGTCACAGATGAAACCTCTAAGAAACTCGAAAGAAACTCTGAGTACTCTAAATCTGATAATTTTTGGAAACTTCCAGTACTGGCCCAAATTCTTAGTTTCTTATGAAAAAAATACGTGTATACTTTTTCAGAACATTAGAACCTGGTAAAGTACCCCATCTCCCCGGAATTATACTATTAGTTACTACGTCCTTGATTTTGGGGCTTATCGAGGCTAAATACGTTGATGGCCCTTGGCCTTGGTCGGACTTTCTCATGGATCTCCATCGAAAATCAAGGACGTAGTAAATTATAATCCCGGGGGGAGGGGATACTTGACCAGGTTCTAATTTTCCGAAAAAGCATATTGATACAAAATACAGTTCCTTATACCAAAAAAGTGAAAATCAATACCGTTTCTCATACTAGAGTCGCGAAATTTGATAACCTCCCGATGGCACATCCCTGTATCCAAAATATGTGTAGTGCCCCCCCCCCCCCTCGGAATAATAATGTGACAGAGCAAGGCAGCACAGCCCTTGTGTTTTGCTACAGGAATTCTATAAATCAAACCTAAAGAAATGCAAATAAGTAGATAATTGATTAATCAATATCAAATCATTAATAACATTCAAAATTGCGCGATGTACTATTGAATTTGTTGCGGACTTTCAAAATTGTGCGAGGCGTATTTGAATTTGTTGCGGACTTTCTGAATTGTGCGAGGCATATTTGAATTTGTTGCGGACTTTCAAAATTGTGCGAGGCGTATTTGAATTTGTTGCGGACTTTCTGAATTGTGCGAGGCATATTTGAATTTGTTGCGGACTTTCTGAATTGTGCGAGGCATATTTGAATTTGTTGCGGACTTTCAAAATTGTGCGAGGCATATTTGAATTTGTTGCGGACTTTCTAAATTGTGCGAGGCATATTTGAATTTGTTGCGGGCATTTTAAATTGTGATTTTGGTTCTTTATTTCTATGCTTTCTTTTGGTTATCTGCGATTCATTCTATAATTGTGCGACTCATTTTATATTGTGTGTGACAGTTGTGGGCCACCGTAGGAAGAAACATCTTCAGAACATTTCTCACAACAGACTGATTGGCAAGTCTTTTCCTTTGAGGGAGAGGGGAAGGTTTAAGCAGCACACCAGGAGCATGGTGTATAGTGAAATATCAAAATTTACTTTCCATTCAAGAGTACCATTATCAGTCCAGAAAGGTGTGTTTTCCTGTACTGTAATTAACATTTTTATCCATAAGCGTATGGGGCGGGGGACCGGGGGGGCAGCAGCCCCCCAATGTTGGAGAAATTGTCGAAAATCAGCCCCAATCGGGCAAAAATCTGCCCTCAGTCGGGCAAAAATGTTCGTAAACAATGGACTTTGTGTCGGGCCGCCCCCCTAGATTTTTCTTCCCGTACGCTTATGTTTTTATCCACAAGCAGATGATAAAACATACCTTTGTCTTCCTTTCTATTGCCTCCTCTACTGGCAGCACTTCTTGGTTTCTTCAAGTTAAATCTACAGAAAAAAGGTGTAATAGTCTTAGAGCTCAGTTGTTGATAAAGCCTAGACTATTTTGAGACAAGAACGAACGATCCTTGTGTGGTACTTTTATGAAAACAGAGGAAGGAGGGGCAGAAAGTATTATTGAATACACATGATTTGTAAAAAGGAAACTTTATCATAGTTTTCAGGAAAGAACCGAGACTGAGAACTCACCACACACAGCACTGACTGACAGCAGGAAAATTAAACCAGGTTTTGATACAAAATAAAGAAAGCTGGCAAGCAAATTCATCACAACAGAACAGGCATAATAATGTTGCATAGTTTTATATGTGGGGGTGGAATGGTTTGTAAGTGCAGTGTTTATGTTAGGCCCAAAAAGTAGTTTTGGGGTATTTTGCTGGGATGTTTGGTATTTTGAAAGCTGGCTTTGCAAATAATTCCAGTTAAGACAAATATGTGTTGAGTTAAACTGGCAATCTAATGCTTTTCGTAAAGTATTTTATGTCACAACAGTCAACACATATATGGCCTAAAGTAGTTACCAAATATGGCGAAAATAGTTCAAAAGCATACCTCTCTCCGGATGAATTCCAATGAAATACGGAAAGGAGATAACTCAGAATCATTTCGAAACAGTTCTGCCAATCTAAAAGAATACCACTGCTAACAAAATCCTGTCTCTGAGGTAGATTCCGTAGCGAGATTTTGCCAAACCTTACGGTAAAGTTTCTGTCCAATGGCTGCCGCAGTCGTCCAAATCATTATCATTTTCTCGGGTAATTCCATCCGACTTCATCCAAAATAGTGTTGTAAATATATTGATAAATCCTCTCTGTAATATTTGCACCACGAAATACATTAAAAAACTGCATTCTGCGGTCGATGCGAGCGGATATTTCTAGGCACTATTTTGCAATACAAATCTTCCATTGACAAGTTGGTGTTTCACCCAAACAACTTTCACGTCTTCAAAATTTTTGCCACGCGCGTTGTCCCGCAGCACAGCCCCTTTAAGGTTATTAATATTTTCAAGCTTTCAGCGACCTCGTAAAAAGGTGTCACCTACTTGCAGCATAATTTCTTTCAACTAAACATGGGACATGGAGTTTTTTGGGGATCGACGTATCAGCGCTTGAAATAGATATAGGCAATATATTGTGAAGGATCCTCAAGGCAAGTTTTCACTATGAAATATGTATAGTACATGTTTTGTGGGAAACGAGTCATTTTATTTCAGCATGGAGTTAGCAAATCAAGGAAGCTTCATCTTTTTGAATGGATGTGGGTTTGGAAGTTCGGCATTTGGCATATCTGATGATCCTCCTGTATTTCCCTTTTTACTGACAGACGTCTGAGTTATGTTCACCGTATTTATTGTGCTCATGTACAGGCTGTAGTTTGGATGATCATTTTGTGCATTAAAACCACGAACTTGGCAGAAAATGTTCTCTAGCACGTCTTGGTTGATTATTACCGGTTTTATTACGCAGGAAGGAAATTTACGTTTCTTTATAATCACCATCTGCTCAAGCCCATACACCATAGATCTTAAATCAAGCCAAAGTTGATGGGAAAAGAAATGCCGTCCATTTTCACACGAACTTTCCCATTCTCTTAGATATTGGATGAACTCCTTTGATTGAATAATTCTTTCATCATTTGCAGAGAGAAGATGTTGCTTGGAGCTAAACAGCGAT
Source organism: Aurelia coerulea (assembly GCA_039566865.1). Classification (NCBI taxonomy): domain Eukaryota; kingdom Metazoa; phylum Cnidaria; class Scyphozoa; order Semaeostomeae; family Ulmaridae; genus Aurelia; species Aurelia coerulea. Next base: position 10,031,639 of record CM076951.1, on the reverse strand, counting down.
ATTAAGCGATGTGTGTGCACCAGTAGTTTTATTGTCTCATCCAGTTGGCCAGGATCTTCATTGATTGATGCAAGGTGTTTCTGGTATTCCTAGGACAGGAAAGTATGATTGTTTAAACTAGCCTCACAGTAACTACTGACCTCTAAGAAACTGACTCAAAGAAATGGCAGGCAAACGTTGTTTTGCATTTCATGAATTGACAAAAAATGCAGCAAAATACTTGAAAATGCTGATTTTAACACCAAAATACAATTATTAGATCTAGTTTTTCTTTGGTGTGATGGTTAACTTTAGCTCCTAAGAATGGTCGGAATATCAAGAAACCAAACTGCCTGATTTGAAAACTTGGGTTCTTAGTTGAGGGTACTTACCGTAGTTGCTATACCGGTTGAGTCAATAAAAGCACAAATGGCAACTAAAATACTGATTGAATATGACATTTTCATGAATTATGTAGAATTTTCCAATGTGCAAAACGGTGATAGAAGCTGCAATTCAACTGAATTGAATCTTCCACATAAACACATGAAGATATACAAAAATGTTGCTGGACCCGGATCTTTGTTTAGCATAGCTAAAGGTCGATTGAGGGCAATTTTCAGATTATGTTAAGGTGAAACTCAACCAGACAGAGCGTCAAGGATCTCAGAAGGAGTCTATTTTTGCAAGCATACCCACCTCCATTAGATACAACATATTGCCATCCAGCAAATCTTCTGCAAGACCATTTCGCATTTTGGAGCGACCATCTAGCTCAAAGTGATCATGTGTCAGCTTTGGATGTAACTTCATGGTATGATGTGACTGATCCCATTTAAAGGCAGATACCCATTGTTCAAACAAAATACTTTTGCCGTTTACCATCAAATGCCTCGGCGTTTTATTATTGGTAGAACTTTTCAATATGTTGTTACGTATCTTCTTGAAATTGTGCTGCGAAATAATAGGAGTTAAACACAGATTAGAAAATGGGAAGAAATCAGACAAAGAATAATGATGGGCCTGGCCACGCCACTACAGTTAGTAGAAACACCAGTTGAGGTCAAGTAAGTTAGTTGAGGTTAAGTCAGTCAAAAGACTCTTATTCATTAATACACGTTGATTACTTACTTTGCAGTCAACCATGATAATGAGTGGTCCCCCAGTTTTGATGTTGTAGCACACAAATTTATCAGTATCAGGATTCTCAATGCACATTTTGATGAAGGAACGGTTTGGCTCACCACCATCGCACAGCAACCAGTACGGCCTGTGTAGTTAAAGATTTTGGATTGTTATATAGTATTTGAGTAGTAGCGAAGACACTTTACGGTTTTAAAATATACAAACATGGATGAGTAGCATTTATTCATACTGTTGAACGTTGGTTAACATTTCTTTCTGTTTTAGTGCTTAGCAATAGTTACTCCCGGGGGAGCGGTACTTGACCTAAATTTATACGGAGGTGTGCCCACGAAAAGCTTTTTAACCCTGCTCCAGAATTTTTCGCTCCAAATCATAACTTATGCTAGAAAAAACTGTTGAAAAGTAATCTACAAAACATGAAAATTTGACCGAAAAATGACCCAATCTAACGAAATATCCCCTTTTGACATGTTTTGACAACCTGTTCTAGAAAATTGCCTTATTTTGATATCCCGTGCTAGAAAAAATTGGTGAAAACGATGCCCTTAAAAACGGCACATCCCCGTCGGACAAATATACCAAATACCCCCCCCCCCCCACCTGGCAGTTATTTAGAAGACAGCATAGCTGACAGGGAATCTGTTCTTTATGTGAATATTCTGTATTTCCAGATGATTTTGACAATTATTAGACACGGAGAATATGGGGAGATATCTAGCATGAAGCAATATGCGGTGCAAAGAATACAAAGCTTTTCACATAACATAGTTAAATTTACCTAAATCCAGCTTTGAGGATCCATTCGAGACCTTCCCAAATTGTCTCTCCAAGGTTTATGGCAGGCATGGTGCCAATTGCAAAATGTGCAAGTGCGAATCTGAATCCACTGTCGGTGACCAATGCAAACTGCACGACCTTCTTAGCTAGCTCAATTTCATCTTTACCTTCACAATAAAAAATGGAATTGATTATCCTTTGGATATTGTCAAGGAGAGATGATTATGAAACAACAGAGGTTAAAATATATGTGCGGCCTGTGCTGCCCAAACTGGAAAATTTCTTCAGTACAGGGAATATTATGTTGGGACTGCACTATTTTTGGTCACTTTTTGAAAAAAAATTTTTGAAACAAAGCTAAAATATCGTTATATTGGTATAAATACATAACAAAGGCTAACATTCGCAACTGAGTCAGCGTTTATGATCTGGGTGGAATTTCAATGAGTATTGAAGATCCCTGCCCATCAGAATTCCTGTGAAGAAACGTAATTTCTTAATCTGCACAGTACATTTAACTGGTACTTAACAACCGAAATTTTCTTAACTTCAAATCTTCCAAAGCATTGGTAACGTAATAAGAGCAGTAGTCACGATTGATATTCATATGTACCTGATGTTAAAACTTTGATATTCTCATATGATCTTCCCATGTTCACACATCCGATGAGTTTGAATAAAGATCCTGATTTAACAAATGCCACATCTTCCTGTAAGACAAAGAATTAGATACACAATAAAGCCTAATGAAATTAGAGACACAATAAATCAGTTTATCCTATCTATGACAATGACAAACCATCCACCTGCTGACGAATTTACAAATTAACTTGTTTGTAGAAAGAGCAGCCAAATAAGAATAAATCAAAGAAGCAAGGCACGATGATAAATTGATATGAACATGGCATAAGTTTCTTGGCAAATGTAAATTGAAAAAGTCTGTGAATTCTTACTTGAATTGTCATCTCGTCAAACATTAGACCACCCCATCTATCCTCCTCGCTCAACTTCAAACGAATAGATTCGCGGTTCAACCACTCAAAAACTTCTGGGTCCCAGCCTGAATCAGGTTTAATGCCATTCTTGTAGACTCTACGAGAAAAGAAGAAGAATTTCAGTTCAACTTTTGCCTGGATTAGATGGAAGAGTTTACTGGTTTGCTCTTCTCTAGATGGCATACCTGAAAGGGTGCTTGTTTGGTCGATCAATTACCATTAACAACAGGCATTTCCCAAGTGACCAAGATAACATAGTGAACTGTTTGAAATAATTTCTTATGCAGGGTGTAGTTTGCCTCAAAACATTGTTTAGTTGCGTTGGTTCATTCTAACTCTGCAGGTGTAAAGGAATTAATCAAATCGTTGATTGTGCAGGCATGTTGTGTTGCTACATCATGGTATTAAGACAAACCACCCGTGTAAATTAACTTGTGTCCTACTGATTGAAAAAAAATAATCATGAAGGTGAAGGTGAAGGTGAAGTTGCGTTTTTCAGCGCCAAGCGCTGGGATCGCAGAAATAGAGCAGACCTAATCGAGTCTGCGACCCCTTGTCATGACGCTCAAGTGGTGGGGTCCTACCGGGTATCGAACCCACGCCGCCTGACTGTTCTGGCTGCAAAGTAAGAGGATTACACCACTGCGCCACAACACCTTCGATGGGGGGGGGGGGGTGCTTCGTTTTTGTACCATTTGTATCCTGGACAGCATAATTTTTTGTGAGACATTGCACATTGAAAGTTTCTTCACAATATTTTCTAGAAAAATTCACAGCATTTCAAACAAAAAAGGTGTCATATTTTGCTGCCCTATCTTTACGGTTTGGAGATCAGAGTTATGGGTTTATTGTAAACAATTTTCTTACAAGAAATGTGTTTGTGCAGTACCTGACTGTTCTCTTGCTTGTAAGGATTAAATGGTTCTTCAAAGTGTCGTATGCCTTGGGTGATGATGTATATAAATCAATACAGAGCTTGATAATTCTAGGAAGTAATTTTAACATGAAATTATTAGTAATTTGCTTCTGCTCTACTTTTTGACTTTTTGCACACAAAACTTAGAATTCATGACAAATATTGCAGCAGCAATTGTGCAAATATATGAAATTTGTATTGATACAATAAGAATTCTGTAAGAACTCAAATAAAATAATTTTGCTCAGTAAAAACACAACAAAATGCTTAAGTTGTAGTAGACTATTGATATAGGGTAGACTATGACTTTTACAAATTTCATCACAAACCTGACCTGGCATCTGATGTTAGGCAGAATCTAATATAGTTTCCATTAGGTTAATCGTTCGTAGTGTATCTAATTGTATGTAGTTTAAGTTTAACGTTGCATGTCTTTTCTATTGGCCATGGGGTAGTCATTGTCCTTCGCTCCCCTTGGCATCGTCCCTGTAGTGTTGTACAGTATTAGGTAGATATAGTAGAATGTAAGATTTATTGTAATATTCTATATGTATAAAGAAAGGGTCTACTGGGGTTAGATGGGTAAGTTCAGGGGAAAATGGATAAAGCTAAAAATATTGATCAAATCGTTTTTTGCATTTTTCATCTAGCTACAACCGCTCAAAATACCCTCCTTGACAAAGTGAATGTTGATTTATCAGTTCTGGGTCTAAGTGTTCTCCAGCAATCAGCACTACCCATTTTACACAAGCCTACCCACTTTTACCCCCAGCACATCCTAGAAAGGGTTGAATACATGAAGAACACACAGTATTGGCCATCTCACATGAACATTACCAAGATTCTCACAAATTCTTAAGAATCTTCATGAATATTTCACATTCTGGTAAGGCGTCTTGAACAATATGGGAAACTGAATGTTTTTGTTTGAAGAAATTAAGAAACTTGAAAAATTCTCAGGACTTCTTAAGAGTTCTTTGGCAGGAAAGTTTTGTTTAAATGTTTAAATGTGCAAATTGCCTGTGCTGTATAATCCATCTAATATAACATAACAGTTGAATTTTAATCTGGAGGAAATTTCTTACTTTGGATGCCATCTCCTGCCAGATGGCCCATTAGCAGTCAATGCTTTCCTTTGCTGTGCAATTAAAAGTTCAAATCCATCTGGTACTTGACATTTGTCCATCTTTTCAAACATAATTTTCAAATCATCATGATCATCATTATCCATATGTATGCTATCCGTAGTGAACTTATCTTTCCAGTATTCAACCCTTTTTACTGCATTTCTCTTCTCTTTCTCTAGAATAGAAATTTTGTCGGCAAGCTCTTTTCTGCCCAAAAGGCAGTTCTTTGTGTCTTTTATGTTCCTGTATTCAACTAACCTATGCTGCAAGCGTTTTTTCACCAGAGAACAGTGCTGACAACATGATCCTTGTGTCATGGATTTTTCTATGCAGACAAACATTTTGCATTTGTTTGAAATTATGTGGTTGCATGATTGACCATAGCACAGTGATCCAGAAATGAGAAAATAGTCCAGAAATACCAAAAAACAAATTTTGAAAAATGATTTTTGCTCTATTTTTACTCCAAAGATAACACATGGATTAGTCTAACACAAAAAACCTCATTCTAATCGGAGTTATAGTCGTAGAGCTAAAAATTCACAAAGTTAATGTAAACAAATGAAATGCAACATTTAGTCAATTTCAGGATGAAATCCACTATTGCCTGCAATAAAGTAAATTTTCAAATGTCTGTAGAATCACTTTGCCATATCGGATCTTTACAAACTTTTTTTTACTTGAATGAGAAACACTTTGACTATACTGTGACTTAAAAGATAAATTTTCGCGATTTTCGTTCCTTTTAATTTTTGCGAATGCCGAGATGTACTTGTTGTGAATGCTTAGGCCTGAAAATTGTTAATATTTTGAAATTTGAGTTAAAAACATGAAATACATGTCAAAACATGTCTTCACAACATACTTTGTCGTTAAATTTGAAGCATTGGCTGCACTTTTACCAAAGGTTTCGTACATATTCGTACCCAAAAATTCTTCATGCAATTTTCTTCTTTTCTGGTATTTTCGGGGAAATTGGCACATTTCTGCAACAATTGCCATATGATATGAAATGTGTTTCTGAAGTTGTGATATACATAAAACCGTGGATGAACCAAATGAAGATATACTTGCAGACAATCTAAATGCCCTTTTATGCTACTTTTATCAGCCTATTTTACTCATTTTGTTCGCGAGGCAGTGTTTTAAAATCGTAACATGCAATGGTGATACATGGGGTGCATCAAAACAAAGGGTTACTTCAAGACTGACACTCTCCGGAACAAAAGCTCTGAACGGAAATAAAGTAAATAATGATGCTCTGAAAGCTCAATTTGTATGGTCTCATTTGATTTGTAAGTTTTGCAAAATATGTCTATAGGGAATTCATAAGGAGAGAAATATAGAAATAGGTCAATATGAAGTGACTTCTCTTTTTGTGTTCGGATTCTGCAATCAGCAAAGAAGCTTTTATAGTAACGTCTATTAATTATTAAATTATTTTGGACCAAAGCCAAGCAGTTGTTGGTTGAAACTTCTCAAGAATAGCAATTTTCGAGTAGCTTTAGCTGCACCATGTTTTTTTCGAAAGAATTTGTTGAAATAAAATATTTCCATTAGGTTTGCTTTATTCAGCGCTGCCTTATTTACCGTGTGCTTTCTAACTCCCCGGTAACTTACGAACACAATTTGCAGGATGAAAGGACAAAAATTTGATTTACATGAAACAATATATAATTGGACAAAGAAACGGCCCAAAATTTAATGAGGCCTAAACTGTATACAAACAGTTAAGGGGTACTATTGTAGAGATATAGTCAAAGGACATCACAAAGTTTTAAAACGTAAATTCTCGATACTTTAACCAAGAATTAAATGGTCATAAACTCCATGTATATTTGCTGACTGAAACGGTTACAGTATACATTCAAAAATATATCTGTTCTTTTCTTGTTAGTTTCCATATCTCCATTCATAATTTTGGATTTTAGAGCGCTGCTCACGAACAAAATGAGTACAATATGCTTATAAAAGTAGCATAAAAGGGCATTTAGATTGTCTGCAAGTATATCTTCATTTGGTTCATCCACGATTTTACATATATCACAACTTCAGAAACACATTTCATATCATATGGCAATTGTTGCAGAAATTTGCCAATTTCCCCGAAAATACCAGAAAAGAAGAAAATTGCATGAAAATTTTTTGGATACGAATATGTACGAAACCTTTGGAAAAAGTGCAGCCAATGCTTCAAATTTAACGACAAAGTATGTTGTGAAGACATGTTTTGACATGTATTTCATGTTTTTAACTCAAATTTCAAAATATCAACAATTTTCAGGCCTAAGCATTCACAACAAGTACATCTCGGCATTCGCAAAAATTAAAAGGAACGAAAATCGCGAAAATTTATCTTTTAAGTCACAGTATAGTCAAAGTGTTTCTCATTCAAGTAAAAAAAAGTTTGTAAAGATCCGATATGGCAAAGTGATTCTACAGACATTTGAAAATTTACTTTATTGCAGGCGATAGTGGATTTCATCCTGAAATTGACTAAATGTTGCATTTCATTTGTTTAAGTTAACTTTGTGAATTTTTAGCTCTACGACTATAACTCCGATTAGGATGAGGTTTTTTGTGTTAGACTAATCCATGTGTTATCTTTGGAGTAAAAATAGAGCCAAAGTCATTTTTCAAAATTTGTTTTTTGGTATTTCTGGACTGCTCTGGATCACTATGCATAGTGACTGCTTATTGGAACTTTAAACAAAATGCTGTCATTTTCCTTCCGAATCACTTTTTCTTCTCTTGATTCTTCTTTGAAACCCACACAAAGCCTTAACCTGCTCAAGAAATATAACAGAAAAGCAATATTTCCATGGTTTATGTCAGGCTTTGGAATACAAAAATCATGCTCATTAACCTTTAGACCGTTTACTCCAATAACAACCAAAGTTCTTTGTGAAAGATTTACAATCAAATCCAATGTGTACCGACTCTCATTTACTAAAATTGTTTCAACCCTGTTAAAACAGAATTCATCTTCATTTTCACATTGTTTTTGTAATAGCCATCCATAACAACTAACACCTCTTGCAATGTCTTTTGGCACAAATAATTTCTGGCAGAGATTCTGGTAAACCCTGATTTTCTTGTTCCCTTTTGATTTCCTTTTTGTCTCAACTGAATCACCAAAAAGTTCTTTTATTTCTATTCCAATTCTTCTGGCACTTGGTACTGTGGTACATTGGGAATTTTCTTTATCATCATTGAAATGTTGCAAAATGTCATCTACTGTAGTTTCAGTTCCATTTTCTATGGAATAGTTTCTAAGTAACCTGCACAAAAATATGTAACTATGATGTTTGAAATACTATTTATAGTATTTGGTATTCATAACATTCTGCATGATCATTGAAGAGTTAAAAATAATATACCTGCAAGAGTTGATAAATTTTTTGCTGATGGCCTAGCATTGACACGAAGAATAACTTTTTACACAAAAGGAACAAATGAAATTGTTTTACTCATCTTCTCTCATTAATACCTACGAACCACTACACGTATTTCGTTGATTTGCTAAATTTTTGTAAGAAACTCCACTATTAGACCAAAAAATTTAAGAAACTCCAGTACTGCAGAAATATTTTTGGAATTTCAAAGTTTGCCCCCCCCCTTCCCCCCTCTCCGGCGTTTCTGGGGTAAAATATAGCTCAATGAACTATATATACTTTATTCAATAAGGAAATCCTTCGCATAAATTTTGGTTTATTCTCCCTTTACGTATTCTATGCTACAGTCAGTGAATAGGCCTAGGTCTGGCGTTTGTGAAGGAGTTGTGAAGTTTCTAGTCTGTCCTGTCCGACTGCTTTATTCACAAAGAAATGCAAAGTTTCACTCTTGGAGTTTCGGCCTAAAACGCATAGTTTGAATATTTACAACTAACACTTAAAAAAATAATGGTAGATGTGCACTTACCATCGCTTTATTGGGAAGAATTCTTCGTTGGACGTTTCAAGCGTGGCCATTTTACGATTGAATCTGGCGCGATTTTTTTCGCGGCATTTCTGAAATTGCAATGATGGGTCCCCCCGTTCCTTCATGGAGATTTCGAGCCCAGCCTCTTTGATGCGCAAGCGCAGTAGATAGATTACGTCATTGAGTGGACCGTTGCTTTGCCTCGATCGTCTGGAGAATCTCATGAGAGCCGAGTGGCCGCCACAATCGAGCAATTTTGTGGCTGAAGGTTTTGTGTAGGGTGGATTTGGCCTTTGGGGCATGAAAGAGAGTCATTGAGTATTGCAAAGATAGCTTCTGATGAGACAACAGAAGTCCACGAGCCGCTGGCTGAGCCGCTGAAATTTGGGTTAGGCCGGACAGCTTGGATGAACCCTCCGACCTTAACCTTCTTTCTTCCTTCTTCGCCGCGTATTGGTTTTCGGGGACTGGGACCATTGGGCCTATTTTTCAAAACAAAGTTCGAGCATGGTCGATGGTCAGGGACAGGGAAAGAATACAGCAGAAATACAACAAGGAATACAACACGAGTAAGCAATTTTTACGATTTCTTTAATATTTGATGCCACCTGTGATGTAAGAACTAAATTTGTCAAGATCATTGTTAGTTTTCTAAGAAATCTTAGGCATTGGATCAGTCAGCTTTCAGCTGCTTGTAGCTGCTCTTAGCGAAATGTTAAAAATAGCTGGTCATGGGTACCAATGGTTTCTGCAGTCTGTACAGTTTCTCAGCCTTCTCGAATTTTTGTTGATAGGTTCCTTTTTCTTTTTCGTAAGCATTTTGTTAGTTTTGCCATCCCACAACACAGCGGAAAGATGCGCATTACCATCTCAGACAAAATATAAGATAGTTACATAATTTTCATTATTTTGGTAAGGCATTCTTATTTGAAACACCCAGCAACTTGTTATCAAAAACTCAAGGGGTCCTTTCAAATCCAACGAACGACTGAACGAATGCTTTCTGTGCAAAGGGCGGAGAGCCTAAAGCCAGTATGCCCATGGCCACAATTTTTGACCCGCATGATTTACCCCGCATTTTCTTAACCTTCATGACCTGCGTTATACACAAGCCGTTCTTTAGGCAATCAAATAAAACAAAGTTTTTGAAAATTGGTTCATTGGTTATGGACAAGAACCAAATCAAACAATAATACATCATTCTGGGACACCGTGTATGTCAGTTCCTACATCTATCATATCCATCTGATACACGATACCTATTCAATTGGACCTTCAGAACCTTTTTAAGATGCCACAATTACTGCACGTAGATGCCATGCTGCCAGGACTCAGAAGTCAATGACAATTGACAGCTCTAAATACCTAAATAACATGATTTTCCAAATTGTACACTTGTCAACACAGGAATAAGATCATCCACCGAAGATAGGGTTAATGGAATGTTCTCCTGGAACTGTGAAACAGTTCCTGGGATATTCACAACTCTAATTGTCCAGCTTAAATTCTTGTTGACTGTTATTGATCTGGTAATAAAATACCCATCCTTCAGTCAAGGTGTTGTCAAATGAAATCGAACGTCATTTTCATTTTGGGTCAGCTGGAAATTGGCCACACTTGGGTGCTTTCCGTGATTTTAGTAAATCATAGATTGAGAATGTCTCAGATTATCTTGGAAAGAACACAAAGCCACATTTTGGTTAATCACTAACAAGGGTGTCTTGGGCGGGCAGATTGCTTCTGGTTGCTTCCTTTCTATGCCAAAATATGCTCCTGGAAAAAGCAATAAACCTATGGTTCAAATTATTCATTTAATATGTCTAAGAGTTATGTGACTTTGGCAGTCATGCATGTAATTCTCAATGATACAAAATATCTTTCACATCCATTTTATGCAATTTTATCATTTCATATGAAATGCCAGCCTCTTCCCAAAAATTAAGAAGACCAGCTAGAGCAATTAACTTATAGGTTGATTAGCAGTTAAGAAATTTTCCTCAGTTTTTGGTAATAGTCGCAATATGCATTACAAAGCCAAATGACAGTACGAGGTACAGTATGGGATGTACAGGGGTAAATAAGTAATGTTGGTCAGAGAGAATGGTAAGTGGTGAACTGCCAACATTCATTAACCATAGAAGGGTAGCTATAACAGCAGCATCTACAACAGAAGTAGCTAAAGAAACATAATTTATCTAATGAAGATTTTGTCAAATTAATTTAAATTTTTCGTCCTTTCCCCTTTTACCAGAATCTCACAGATTTTAACACCACACCAATAGACCTTTGCCTTTGTATGTATGTAAGTATGTGTAAAGTGTGGATTCACATCAAAAAGAAGTTAGGAAACTACAAAAGGAACACATGCAAGTACAACAAGAAGAAAGTCCAGAGCAAATAAAGAATTTGTATACTCTACAAATTCATAAAAGCTAGAGATACTACTATGTCTTTTTACATTGCCATTTAAATCCTGAACAGTTACTTTTTTAACTCAACATTGAAAACTGATTTCATCACCACCCCAAAATAGTTCTTATTGAAAGGCCTCATCCCTGAATCCGTGGCGTTTCTCGAATATGTTTGGTTTGCGTCATCAATTGTGATTTTGTTCTCATTGTTGCTGATGGCAAATAGTCCTTGTACAATGTCCTTGTGGCAGCTATAAATAAATAAAATCATAATGTGAAAAATTAGATTGCTACTGGTAGTGGTTTTCCTCCCAGCAAATGGGCCTAATATGGACGTGCGGGGGTTTCAAGAAGCAACTATTTCACATATAAGTTATCATCAGCCGAGTGTGACTAATAAATGTGGGTTTGTGGGTCGCGTGGGTTGTGAATTTATTTGTGGGTGGCTGTGGGTTTGTGGGTTTAACTGGTGTGGGTTTGTGCGTTTGTGAGAATGTGGGTTTGTGAGTGCTACTCAGGTGCAACTAAATTGCGTGGGTTTGTGGGTTTTGTGGGTACTGTGAGCTTGTGGGTTTCATGTATGGCTTTGTCGGTTTCACAACAAAGATGGCATTCTTGTTTATCAACTTTGAATGTGGGTTGGATGGGTTTTTGCCGAATGTGTGGGTATTATGCAATGAGGTTATGAGGTTGACATAACTTCTGTTCGTAACCTCGTTTCCAAGATTTTCCAAAGAATGTAATTCATAATGCATTGGAAAAAACTTTTCAGTTTTTGCCAAGCAAATATGTTCGAAAGTATGGGAAATGAATCTTTGACAGGGTTTAATTTTGCAAGGCATAGCACTCTTTGGAAAAGGCGTATGAGATCATTTAAAACAATAATAAGATTTTTAGGGATTTTTACGGATTTTTCTTTAAAACAAATGGATTTTGCTAAAGATGTGTGCGATTTTTTACAGTGATCGGACCCTGGGTTCTATGGACAAGGAGGGCTAGGGACATGCATGAAGTTCCAGCCTTGGCCATGTGCCTTGGGCCATTATGGCGCGAAAAAGATCTTAGAACAAGGTTAATTCAATTTGGCAGCAATGATCATTGACCAGAATCGAGGCTGTAGAATGATGCAAGAAACTAACATTAGAGTAGCACTTACAAATCCACATCTCACAAACTCACAAACCTACACCAGTTAAACCCACAAATAAACTCACAACCCACGTGACCCACAAACCGCGACCCACAGGTGGGTTGCAACGCGATTTAGTTGGTTTTAACAAGAAACCCACAAACCCACATATGAAACCCGCACACTCACAGTACCCACATAACCCACGTAACCCACAAACCCACGTGATTTAGTTGCACCCTCATCAGCCTTGCTTCGTTTGAAAATATCAGCTGCTCACTTGGTATGAATAACTTAGTGACAAGAAATCAAATTCTTACCCGAAGCTATATTTACCACAGAAGCTGTATGCTCCAACAGTTGCCATCTTCCATCAACCATATCAGCAATCCTTTTTGAAACTGGCTCTTCAGTCTCTTTCTCCAAATCATCTAATGCCTCGTAAACTTAGGGATACTCATTTATACTTCTCTCTGTGAAAGACAAAGCGGTGGTAACATTGGACGTCAAAATTGACTGTTGAACACAACATAGCCATGTCCTGCAAGGGCTTCCAGCTCTTAAAAACGCTGACATTCGTGCAAAACATCGCATAATGAATTCTCTCACTTGTGAGGTAGGGCGCCCTGGTCAATTTTTAACAAGCTTGTCCAGCATAGTCTTGTTGTCTTTCATTACATGGGCATAGCAAATGTGGAAGGATGTTAAAGAACGTTTACCTGTGCTCACTGTTCTACAAACAGTATCAAATGTTCTGTTGATATATTGTTTAACTGTTTCTTGGTTGAATTCGGTGAGACAAGCATTTCGCCAGACTATTGTTGTTTAGAATTAACGCTCATACCCATATTGTATGTAATAATTTTATATGTGTGTTGCTAGAGACTTGGATACCCAACAGGTGTAAGTTGTTCAGGAGAAAGTGATGTTAAAAAATAGAGGTCATTCAGGGCCTTCACCCGAGAGAATGCAACATATGCTGTTCCTTCAGGTGTAGTGTTCGTATCAATCCACAGAATGACCTCGTTAAGCGTTTGTCCTTGAACTTTACATATTGTTGTGGATATCCAGGAAGACACGGATAAACTGTAACTTGCTCATCATCTATTAGCGTTGTTATAGGATGGATATTGAGTAAATGACCATGTGGTACTTGAGCTATGATGGTCTGGTTTTCCACTCCAATCACAGTCACAAATTGGCCATTGACAAAGCCTATGTGTTTGTTACAATTTTTAGTGAGCATTAATTTCATGGATTTGTGTATGGGACATAATTGTTGATTGTCCATTACAATAAGCGCTAACGCTTCACATTTAAATGTACATGTAATGACGGTGTCATTGATAAATGTAGCTGCAAGTTTTGTCATAGTGAGGACAGTTGCGTGGGGATGCAGTTTCAATTGTTCATAGATGTTATGGTTGATATCATTGTTGTCACTTAGCACACGACCATGCATTATAGCAGAAAGCATTTCAATGGATGGTCGGTAGTAGCAAATGTGCTGCAGAAATGTAATCAATTGATCACCATTACTGCGATGTTGCAATGTTAGAGTAACTTTGTTCACATATGACATGCAATGAGAACAGGATTTTATATTTGGAGCTTGTTGTGTACGTGCGTTCACAGTTGCTATTGGCTGTTGTTGACCAAAATCACCAGACATAACAAGAATAGGGCGACAAATTACTCTTTCAATGGTACTTATTATGTGATGGAACATCAATACACTCACTTGAGATACTTTGTCGATAAAAATAATATCGAACATACCCATGTTCCAGTTCATATCGGACGTTTGACTTTCATTGGAAGAAAATTTAAAGAGACTGTGCAACGTGTCACACGTAACTGACTGCTCATAGTGTTCACGATATGTACACCCAAGTGTACCAGTAGGAACTGCTACAGCAACAGAAAGGTGGTTCTGAATACAGTGCTGTATGCATTTGTGCAGCGTAAAAGTCTTTCCTGTTCCTGGTTTTTCTAAGATGACGACCGGGAAACGTCGCCAATCAATGTGAGGGGAAGTTGACATATCTTCGCCATCAGAAGAAATGAAATTTTCTCGTAACTGTATCATTTCTGTGACTAATGTGTACACGACCAGTTGATTGCCTTGTAACGCATTGACCGCATCATCTACAGGAAACGTAGTAGGTAAGAGTTGTCTACGATACAGGTTATTCATATCAATTAAGCTTTGTATATACGCATTGGTAGTCACAAGATAATACTGTTTATGCCCTTCGTGCTCAATTAGTTTTGTAAAGGACTGTGCATCAGAGAAAACGTTTCCCATAAGCATATGTGCAGTATGGAAGTACTTTATTTGAGGAGGAATATTCTAATCAGAACATGGTAGGAGAAGAGTCAAATCCCGATGAGGAAAATGCAGGAGAAGATGTTTGGAAAAAGTACTGAGGGTTTATGTAGGAAAAATGCTTGACACCTACTAACACGGTACTTCTTCCATTGTAATCCTTTGGTGGACACTTGCTTTCGTCTACACTATGTAACCACTGTAAAAGAGAATGCTGCTAATATTTCACAGGCCAGTTGTAATACTTCAACACAGTTGAATTTGTTGCAGCACTCTCTGCAGTAGGAGTAGTAAATTTCTTCCTACTTCCATCACTGCATGCGATTTTCTTTGAGGAAAGGAGAACCCACATTTCCTGCTCACACATGTCTAACGAGAGTGCATACCTTAAAGCTGCTGTTGATGGAGCGATATCTTTGCAATATAACGCATCGTAATGCTATAACTTGTGAGCCTTGGAAACATATGATGCAACATATTTGAGTATCATGCCATGCCCATTGGTTGTTTGGACATCCATAGAACATTGGAGAAAAGGTAGCAGAGTATCAATGTATCCTCTGATATTTCCAGCAAATGCATCGGCAGAAAGTGAGAGCTGAAGGCACTGCATACCATTGTCCTCAATAACTTTGGTTGCACTATCATTTATGTGCACACTTGATTTATCAGAAGACTGATACTTTTCTACATAGTGAAGGAGAGGTGGATTGTTTGTTGGAAGGTCGGCCCGTAATGTCTTGTACTGAATGTACTTGACATTGTCAAGCCATACAAGCAAGTGCAGATGTACCATTGCACGTTTTTGAAACTCAAAGCGGTAAAAGTACGTTTTCACATTCTTGCTGTCACGAAGATGATTGTAATTGAACAAATGGTTTCTCCAATGCGAAACATTAGCCCCGCAAAGGTATCCACAAACTAACTGCTCTAATACAAGTCCCGTGACATTTAATTGGAAACTCGTTCTCTTCTGTCATCTTTATTAAACACAAGTCTTTATGTCTCGAGTACGCGCCTACCGACCAACTAGTTATTATCTTATTTTGTTTATAAACATTAAATTTATCGCAGCGATCGGAGCGAATACGGTGATACGTTTGATCGATGTTCAATTGATGTTCATTTCATTTAGTTGACTGCATCAGCTGATACTTGGCCTGAGTTTTGGAAATAAATGCAAGTCAAGTCCTGGTCCAAGCATTCAACCCAAGTTAAGACCGTACTTCTAAATTTTCTTTCGTGTACGTGTGCACAGTGGGGCATTTCAATGGGGGATTATGACATTCGCTGTACATGGACCTAAAATGGATGTTCTGCCAAAAAAGTGAATCTTAGGTGGTTTACGGTCCCCTGCATATCTAAAAATTCATGAAACGAAATCTAATGACTTAAAGGCATGGGTTTTAGGACAAAAAATTTGATGTGTTTGTGCAGATAAACATATAAATGAGTATCAACGCAATCCTTCTTTAGATATTGTTCAAATTTTGTTGGACATAGTATCAATCGTTCACATTGCACAATTCCATCTCAACTGCATTCATTTTTTGGAAAAAAGATTTTTAGAAGGCTATCACTATCGTATGTGAGCAGCACAGTTAATGTATCAAAGGATGTATTTTAAAAATTTGCGATAGATACAAAAATTTTAAATCATTATCCTTCAAATGTTATTACTTCATTAACAGATTGTCAATATGGCAAAAAGATGCTTGATACTTCGAAACAGGGATCCTCACTTCCCCTTATACTCAAACTCGTTTTCATATACGGGGCACCAAAGTAAAACAGAGACACTAGTTTCACTCAGTTTTATCAATCTTATGTTTAAGATAAGATTGACTACTATATGTGTTTTGTTAAATTCTATGATTTATACTTCCCACTAAAGAATTATTGGAAGGGCTTACACGATTTAATATCAAATGCATCCAGAAATGAAAAGGTAGCGACTATCTTGATTTATCACGACGTTCATACTTCATTTGTATCTATGTTTTCCTCGTTTCTTCTACCTAAAACTAAAATACCGAATGCTACCACCACCCCCCCCCCCCCCCCACCCACAGGTCTTATTTCATAGACCATAAAGCTGCATCACCAATTTTGCAACCAGTAAGGAAACAACTCAATTTTATGACGAAACTGCTGTAGAGAAAAAGGCTCTTGGAAGACGGCGCTTTTGCACCTGAATGTGTTGGCAAATCCACGAAAGCAACAAAAGTTTAGTGTAATGATAGTTTATGCAACACATGAAATATCACATCTCTAACTCGATATGGAAGAAACAAGAACGTTTATTATTTCATTATGCAGTTCTTCTGGTGTCAACTATTATTTCTGTTGAAATAAGCCCTTCCTGGCCCTTATACATCGGCCCCACCCCCACCCCAACACCCAGGCAAAACCCAGCAGATTCCTCTCCCAATGTGATCAATTATTTTGGAAGAAAATCCTTTCCAACTGCCTTTCACACCTTCTTGGTTTTGCAAAATTCAACAATCCAAGCCTTTGAAGATTCGTACGATGGATAAAAACTGCCAATATCTGTGAAGTCCCCCACACAAAAATTTAGATTAAAAAAATTCCGCAAATTCCCACAAATACAGATTTCTCTCACTTCACTATTAACATCTCCTGGTCACATTAAGCTATAAACCTATTGTCAAACTCTGTCTAATAGCTATATATTCAGCTATTTGTAAAGACAATCATACTTAAGTTCAAAATTTTTGTCAAAATTTAGTACCCCACAACAAAAATTAAATTGACAGAGATTGAAGTGAAGTAGAAAGTGGAAACCTTGAGCAGTACTGAAAGGAATGTGGTGGAATCTTCGTTTCAAATTTCATCGAAATTGGTCCAAAGGATTTCACTTCATAGGCAGTTGAAGATAGCTGTTTTCAATATGCATGTACAACAAAAATTTGTCTTCTCTCAAGTCTTTTTGGAGCACCTGAAATGTAAAATTTCCAAAACTTTTTCTGTAAAGATATGAAGCTAAGTTAAATGTTTTCTTGGTCAGCAACTATTGCTCCTTCAAATTAGAGGGCTTTGGGATTAAATGGAGAAAGTAGATTTTTCAGCCTATGTCATAATCTTGCCCCACTGTGGTGTGGTAAATTCAATTGGGATCTACTATACAGATGCTGTATGGAAATCCAAGATGCTAGTGGCAAAATAACATTTAAAGGTCTGGACATCGTCTTCTGTAAAATGCAGGTCCGCAGGTCCGATAAAATGTGGGTCTTCGGGTCTCTTTGAATGTAGGTCCCACAGCCACATACAAACGGCTGCTGTATGTGGCAAGGAGCCCTTTGTTCAGAACGAAGCGATACAGCAATTCATCATCGCTGCAATTCATCAAGTGAAACCAATATCGATGGGATTGAATGGTGACGCAGATCGTCACAAAGAGAAGAATGCATTTTGAAATCATACCTGATCAACGGAAAAATCCTGAGTCACAGCTTGCAAAGAATTCCAATGCAAATATGGGAGAACTTTGTACTTTGGAGGGGATCCCTTCACATAGGGAAGTCCCACTGCATCATTCGATACTCTTACACGGCTAAAAATGAATGGCATCTGAACTGCATTCAACAAAAAATGACAAACAAAATGACGAAATAACAAAATAACAAAATAGCAACAAAGTGAAATAACCAAAAAAATGGCCTTTAAGATTTTGAAACAGAGAAAATCACCAAAATATCGTAATACTGAGCATTGGAAAACTTGTTTATCTTCTCTAGGAATCCGAAGGGTACTTCCGCTTGCTCATTTTGCTTTATACCTTGCTTAATTTGATTGGGAATAAACAAAGACATAGTTTGATTAAGATGTGTGCAGCATATTCATTAGGGTTTTTATCAATTTTTTCTGGAGTCTGAAAAACACAGGCTAGGGTGAATGCAAGCATTCGAGGATGAAAACAGGAAATGGGCGTAAGCCTCGCAAGACCCATCGACCGCTGTAGCGCGCCTTACACAACGAGACCTGCCACCAATTTTGGAGTGGGACCCGTATTTTATCGGACCTGTGGACCCGCATTCTACAGAAGCCGTGACTCAGTAGCAGTATTTATGTTTCGTTTAAGCCTATCATCTTTATTCACAGCCTTTCACAGTAGGCTAAAATTCTATCGAATATAATAACTAACATTACTGTAACTGAATCTTTCAAATATGGATGCAAAAGTAAAATGCTTCAATGGAATTGGCAATGTGAATATTTTGATTGAGAAAAGTTTCATTGCATTCGTCACTGAAGGGCTGTTTCTTTGATGTATGTATGCAATTATCTAAAGATGACAGAAAGGAGGTTGGTAAAATGCAGCAAGAATTGCAGAAAGAGTCTGAAAGTGGAAATTAGGATAAAGAAGCCGCAATTGTTGAATTAAACAGTCAGAGATGAAAATCAGATGAATCAGCACAAACCTTTGCTTACGAAATAATTACGCTAGTCAAGCTTATCTACCCTTCTTTGGACGATAAAACACAGCAGACAATCATAAAGGATTATTATCCGAAAGGAGTTCACGCAAAGATGTAGATCACGTACTGATGCCGATGTTGACAAGCTGGTAGCGGAGACAACGAGATTACAATTGGCAGGAACTGATTTATTCATTTCAAATAAAGCCCAAGAATGTATAAATGTGGACAGTATCTTTAACCCTATTCGTACTGGGGGGGGGGGCGTTTTTCGCCCCCCCTACCAGTTTTTGCTGCATTACGCTAAAACGACAAGAGATATAACCACCAGTTTTGGTGACTTTTACTCAAATTTCATAGGCAATTAAATTCTTAACATTTCATTGTTCTACCTCTGATCATGTGACCACAGTAATACCATATTTGGAGAGTAGTCAACAAAAAAAGGCTTAAAATGTCCGTAGTTTTCGTGTCGTTTGCTTGATCGATCTCAAACATGCACCATTCGATTGCATTTGATGAGTACTTTCATTTGATATATAAATTTTTCATATTTGCTGATGTCAGCAAAATTTAATATCTATGACGTCATTCACATTTATGACGTCATTTACCTAATAAAGAAGTGTCAAATATAAATTTTTTTAGTCTAATTTGCTTCATCTTATTAATTTAATTCATTTTGAGTCTATATTTACCAGATAAAAGGGCAGGACTGGCAAAAACCTACGATGAAAGTAAATGCATGTAACAAAAGGCTAATTTAAGGCTAATTGTGCTAAAAATAGAAACTAAAAATTTTTGCAAAGTATGTATTTTTGAACTATAACATGTTTCCTATTATTTAAAACAAATTTGGTGAAAATCGGTCGAGTGGTTGATTAAATAGAATTTTTCTGGTTAAGAAGGTATAAATTTGCCAATTTTCGTCAGTTTTTCGGTTGCCTAGCAACGAATCACGTGACTTATTAATTGCCATTGTTATATTTGAATAGCCAATTGTCTAAAGAACAATAGGGGTAAGTCTCATTGTTATATCTTTTGTAGTTTTGGAGAAAAAGAGGGGGGGCGAAAAACGCCCCCCCCCAGTACAAAATACCTAAAAAATCGCCCAGTACAGATAGGGTTAAACTCTGTATGCACTGGATCACCCTCTCTCATTCCGACAGTCTCCAAGTCCAATAATATTCCTACCTCTAAAGGTATCTCTTGTTTATTTTAAATGCAAAACAGCAAACTACTTTCCTGACCAAAATATCTTATTCCCTGATAGGTTGGTCCTGGCAGGGTCCATCCTAGTTGGATTTTCTTAGCAATCAGTCGGTTTTCCTTCACCCCGTAGCACACATCCTGTCTTTACTTAGTCTAAGTACTCCAGACCAATGATAACATAATTTGTAACTTGTTGTCTTGAGACACATTCAATAACTAGACATCCATTAGGTGTTCAAATCTTTGCTGCACAACTTCCAGTCTTTTGTTTCTTAAAGTCGTCAATTTACTGAGGGTGGAATCTTCTGAACTTAATTTCCCCATCCATATGTTTCTAATCTCCAAACCATAAACAGCACATCTACAGTAAAAACCCGCAAAATAGAAACCAGTTTTTTTCAAAACAGCCCGTTTAGTTTCCTATTAAAAGGTCATTAATCTTGAAACAGGCTGAAAGGTTTCTTATCACATGGTTAGAAACCTTCAGTTATTTCAACTTATAGCTTTAAAGAAAACCCAGAGCAAACACTATCGAAAAGTATTTTATTGCTACCTAGCATCCGCTCAAAATTTACTCAATTTCGAGAGATTGAGATGCTTTTGATGAAGTCTTTAAAAATGTTTGGCACCTGATTTTAACAAAGATTGTTAGAAACTAGTTTACTTGGGATCCTCCTGTAAGAAACGTTCCTAAATCAGGCTGAAAAGTTTCTAATACGAGGGCACCATTTCTAAAAAAAATCAGCCTGAGGTTTCTTCTAAAGTGGTGTCTATTTTGCGGGTTCTTACGGTACGACTTCTGCTTCCATGCACTGGGCCCACCACTGACACTCAAAGACGTAAATGGTTAAGGTAATGTTGAATAATCTTATAAAACTTTTTGAAACAATCTTTGCCTTGCGTTGTTAAACGAGAGGCAAACTACCCCAAAGAAACTTAATTTTCTGTTTCTTATTGTTTTTCTTTTTTTTTGTGGTAATTATTTTGTTTCCCTGGAAAATCCAATAATTCTCTGAAATTACTATCGTTGTGTTAAATATTTTTGCTTGGTTCTTGCAGGAACGAAGCTCATTCACTTTTCCAACAGTCGCTCCACTGCAGATGCGGTCAGACGGGGACCGGTACGCTGTCGCCTTTGTTCTTAGAGTCTGCGCGGTAAATTTATTTGCCGCGTGGCCTCTGTGGGCGGTGGTAGTTGGCAGTTGGTCCCTTGTCCGACTGTATCCGCAGCAGAAGGTAGAAGAATGGGTACAAATTTCTCGAATTTTCAAACTTTTAAAAATACTTTTGTTTTTCAGTTAAATGTGTATTCTAAGCATCAGTGGTCTATTTGTGTCAATATCAACGGTATTTCAGCTACAAACTGGCTTTTTGTACACCCCACTCTGTTTGTGATCTTCTGTTTCCATGGAAAAGGAAATAAAAACATGATTTTTTGCAACTTTGTTGTGACATCCTGGGTTGCTGGGTCACTACCCTCATGTCAGATCCATTCCAATTTTACAATTAATAAGAGGTTGTTGCATGTAAATGAGGCATCTTATTGCCTTGCCAACAGTTGGTTTGTTGGAGAAATTGAGCGTGTTAGACTGGAAAGAGAAATGGACAAACCAAGGCAAAAATATCGAACTGTGAGAAGAAAGAAACGAAGATTTTATGGAAATAGATTCACTCTTCCACAAGGAAAGGATGCGGAGAGTAATTCTGAAGAAGGAGACACCCCTCAACAATCAGGAGGAACGAATGTTGTTTCAGATGATCTTAGGCCCTTGGTCCATCCAATCATCGTCAGACGAAGACATGGAAGTAAACGATGTGCCCTCTGAGACCCCAAAAACAAGAAAAACTGGGTCAGCATCAGCAAGGAAGCTAACACAATACATGATGAAGCCTGATGGTGAATCTGCATCGAGTTCAGATGAATCTGACCACAGCGAAGAGCTTGCAACATCTGGCCTCAGGTTTATTGATTTATCTCAGCTCATTTTCCTTACTGAAATGCTTCTGTGCCCAAATTGCAAGACTCCAAATGTCAAATTAGAGGAGGATGAATTTTCAAAGATGGGGTTTGCTTCCACAATAAAGGTTTACTGCTCACAAGAGAACTGTGATTTTGGAAGCCAATTCTACTCATCAAATCGCACTGGTCATTCATTTGATGTGAATAAAAGAGCAGTACTTGCTGCAAGAAACATTGGCGTTGGCCATCAAGGTCTCAGAAAATTTGCAGCTGCCATGAACTTGCCACCACCGATGAACAAGAAAGCATATACTGACACTGTCAAAACTTTGAAAGATGCTGCTGAAACGGTTGCCAAAAAAGCATGCCAGAGGCTATTCTGGAAATAACTGAATATTATGAAGCAGCTGATGATGGTATTTTTGACATTGCTGTGTCAGGGCATGACACTTGGCGAAATAGAAGATTTAACCCTATCCAGACTGGGCTTTTTGAGCTACTAGAAGACTACATACATACACATACATTTTTTATTTGTTCTGCAGGTTAAAAGTTCGGCAGCTCTGAGGAGCTGATGTGGACCTGCAATTAAAAGCTACACTTAATAACAATGGACTAAAGAAATCTAAAATTTGACTTAAAAGTAAAAGTAATCATCCTTTTTATTAGATGTAGTAATGTCGACGGGTGTAATTTACGGAATCCGGAACTACGGAATTTGGGAATCCAGAATCACGGAACTATGGAATTACGGAATTTGGAACTGCAGAATTACGGAACTGGGTCACAGGTATAAATTGCGGAACGCAAATGTTCTATATAGTTTATGGGCCAATGATAAATATTTCTCGAGATATTATCAGTTAGGGGAACATTCAATTTTTGTTGCTTTCAATTTTTAGAGGTATAATCAAGTTCCTTAAAATCTTAACTTTACAAAATGAAGGTATGTGTATGTGCTGAATGTCCCCTGGGGAAAATATTTGGGAAATGCATTTTTACCATATCTTTGAACGATTCTCACCATACAATTTGCCTGCCCCCAAAATGGAGGTCTTCCAAATCCGGTGTTTCTCGGAAATCTGCTCTCTCCTTATTTTTGAAAGAAGCTTCAAGACTCGACAAAGGCAGAATACCTTATCAAATAAAATCTGGAATTGTTAAATGGTTTGGTTTCTCATTATTTATTTAATATTCAATGTCCATCCCGGTCCATCCATTGCGGTCAGGTTTCCATTGGTCTCAGGACAGGAATCAATAAAGCATTTGTGAAAACGATAATTCAATAGCCAATTCACCTAAGCATATAAAATATTTTAAAGATAATTCAGAAATACACTAAGACTTTTTAAACGTTTCGATTTTCATCTTCTTCAGTAACTGTTCGTACAATGATTTGGGGACCTACCTATAAACGTAGATTACAATAGGGTAACAAAAGAAACAACTTAGGGAGGGCTAGCTGATACATATGTTCCCAACTGAACTATAAAAAGCGGGTGGGCCGGAAACGCAAAGAGAAGCAAAGGTGAGATAAAGATGGACTTAATACAGGAGCCAGTTCAGTTGGGAACATATGTATTAGCTAGCCCTCGTTAAGTTGTTTCTTTTGTTACCCTGTTGTAATCTACGTTTATAGGAAGGTTCCCAAATCATTGTACGAACAGTTACTGAAGAAGATGAAAATCGAAACGTTTAAAGAGTCTTAGTGCATTTGTGAAAACAGTATTCTAAATACTTCTAGCAAGCTCTGGATCATGATTACAACATTCTTGATGATTGGGTGGTCTATAAAGTGCATTTTGGACAAAGTTTCCAGTTTATCCTATTCAGGAAGGTGACCTTTACCCATTCTAGATCGCTGTGTGTGCCACAGGAATGTTAATTGGTCACAGCAATTGAAGTTGATTGCTTACAATAAAGCAAAACACATTTATCAAAATATAAAACACTCAAACGTCAGATTTCTAGATTCGAAAGAAACTTCAGCACACGTTTTTCGTACATAAGAAACAGCTTAAAACAGTATGCTCAATTTTTGAAAGTCCAGAAAGAAGAAATGGTGCTACAGTACACTAATCTTTAATAATAAACCAAGATGCCGGGCTGGTAGATAGTTTCATGAATGTTAGAAACATTGGTGGTGGCATTAGGGATGACAGAACCAGTGCTCGTGCAGTTACAATGCAATTTTACCTTTCTCGATTGTTGATCACAGTTGCATTGGGCATCGTTCTCCATACCAGTGTTTTTGCTGATGCTCATCGAAAATCTTCAACTTTGAAAAAAGCAATTCTTATTAAAGCTCAGGTCCATCAGCAAACTTGATATCTACCATGAAAATTTTGTTAACAGTGGCTGGGCGAAGATCTTGAATGTTACCTTCAAGTCTTGTTAGAATATATCTATCAGCTGGCGTCTTTCTTCTATATTTCACTGTACAAATCACGTCCCTTTCAATCTTCACTCGATCAAGAGACTTGATGAATTTTGACAGCTGAACGAAACATTTAACAACAGTATTGCTCAATACCGTCATCTCATACTCTGACAATGAATCCAGTTTTGGAACATTCACTAGCGAGTGTACTACGGTTCTTAGGCCTCCCTCAGTTAACATATCTCTGGATTGTATCATATAAAGTTGTGCACAGCTAGAACAAAACTTTTCATTTATCAAATTGAAATCTCCCAAAGATGGCAAGTTCTCACCTCCAATTTGTTCATATGTTGAGATGATGCAAACACCATCAATAAACTTTCTTATCATCGTAATTGTCACAGTAACATTTCTAGAGCTTTACAACAACTATGAATACTATGGAAGACATCATTTCATCAAAAATTACCACATGAAAAACAGCAGTGACATGAGTTATGACCTATCAGTCCCCTATCAGTCACAAGAGATCCACCGATGAAAGTTCATTTCACCATTTGTGCCCAGAAGGCTATAATTCATAGTGTGGGTTTCAAAGAAACATGGCAAGTGGTTGATTGCATATTATACACCAAAATGATTGATATTTAATACTGAACATTTTGATACAAAAATTTTCGACTTTACCTCAAACTTCTGTGCAAATGAAGGTAACTTGTCGTCCGCCACAATTTCTGAAATTGCGGCCGCGTCACGGCAATCTATCAATGCAAAATCACACTGACTTAACTTTGAGGCTACCAAGTACATATCAGAATATCAGCTACTAAGGTAGCATATCATAACACCAGGTACCAGATAAGCTAGCCACTTTTGACACACCACCTTAAAAGGGTCATTCGGCCAATTTTGACTATTGATGATTTATCTTCAGCCAAAATCCTAGATATCACTTGGGGATTATTTTCAGTGGCCTGTACTTCACAAGCTCTATGTGATTCTTTGACAATAATTAGAGAGTCGGGACTAAAACAAGACAATGTTCAATATTATTGCTTTGATGTTGAGGGAGGTTTTTTTTTCAAATACCAGGCCTTTTTATTGACTCATCCGGCATAGTGCAGACAGATGTCCAATTAAGCTAAATTACAATGTCCAATTAGCATTTTACAAACGACAAAATTGCATTTGAGAATAAACCATCATTAAAGGCTCACAAAAATTAGCACTGTGCCTAGGTTTTCCTTGCCAGAGGAAAGTGTAGAATCATGCTCTATGTAAGAAGATATATAAAAGGTGGTCACCTGAAAACTCTCCTCTCGTTGATGTTATCATAATCTCATGACTGAGCGTGTGATTGATAAGGTCATCTAGCAAGGGATCATCCTTTGGGCGATTTTCAAATGCAAAGTCACTGCAATTTTGACTCATAAATGCCACTGCCTTATCAAGATTGGACAATTTGGATTTGAACTGTGTTTAGAAACGGAAGTATGTTCAAAGATACGGCCAAAACATGTAAAAGGAAATAATTTCACAATCAGGTAAAACTATTCACCTTTTAGGCTGTCAATACAGCATATAAATCCGATAAGATGAATCTTAGTGCTTGTCAAAGTTCAAGGTATGTAGATTCGACTTTAGAGGTTGGTGTACCGTCATAGATGATGGTATCGTGAGAAGTAATATCTTCATGCAACTTTTACTTGTGCTGGTGTGTCCTTTTAGCTTTCAGACTCACATATAATGCGGAATTTTTCTTAAAAATCAATAATATGAAGTGTCAAACACTGGACATTCTTTATGAATACAAATTCTTCACTCCGAACAAACAGTTGCATCTCCAAGCACGTTTAATCATAATCTTGTTGCAGCATTGGCTGTGTTGCAATAAAACTTGGGTTTTACAAGGAAAAGCGACATGGAAACAAATGCATCACGGAACAATAAAGCTGTTGATTTGCATGTGCATATGCAACAAAATTATATTAAAGCATGTTTCAGCAATTCCAGAGAACTAACCTCATCAAAGAAATGGCTGTAATGTTCTATTGCAAACAGTATAGACCCAAGCCGCAACAAAGGTGCCATTTGTTCGCCAAGTGACAGGAGGCGCGCAATTGAATTGAATAAACAGTCACCGTTTCCAGTTGTGCTCCTGGGATCATCCCAATGGGAACTGAACCCTTAAGTCTGTAAAGAGGAAAAGAAACATGATTACCATGAATAATGAATAATAGTGAATAATGAATTACGAATAATGAACCATGAATAATGCACGAAAAAGTGCAATCGGTATTATATTTGTATACTGGTTTGAAATAGTTGAATAGTCCTAAGACCCTGGGTGTCTACTTGGGAGATTGAGCACCCGGGGATGTGCCTGCTGATAGGGTCTCGATCTCAATAAAGAATAAATTCTATAAAGCTAACTTTTCCAGGACAGGTCAAAAACTAACTGAACAATGACATTTATCACCCCCGTTATCTTCCTTTTTCAATAATAAATCGAAGCAGGAGCAATTGTTAACTAGACCATACAAGGCGAAAAATTTCTACAAATATTAGTTCAATTGATCAATTTTTATAAAAGATCATTTGGTAAATTAAAATCAACGAGTATCTTGACATCTCTCTGATCAATGAATAATTTGAGCTCCTAGCTAGGAGATTGTTTTGGTTGCAACTATTTTAATAAGATTTGGTGAAAGGGTTGAAGCGATACCTTTAATGATCATATGGAAGAGCAAGCCAAAATTGAGATTGCCTTTCCTCAAACGATTTATCAGGCAGGTCTTTGCAAAGCGGTTGCTCACCCAAACCGACTGCAACCCCAAGTAATTCATCTTGTGCCTCATGGATCAACATTGTGGCAGTTGTCTTGAAATCACTCCAAGAAGATTTCTTCTGATGGAGCTCATCCAAAAACGTTGCACATTTCTTGCACTGAAAGAGAACAGGTGTTAATTTAACTGGACGTTCTTTTCAGTAAAAGACACTAAAGAAAAATGTTGAATTCTGTAAAAAATTGTGCTGTGTCTGCAACTGTCATACAAGTTCTGGAATTAAGTTCGTTCTTCCAATCATCTAATCATATATGCATCTTATAAGTGATGTCGAGCGCTTCATCAATGTGCAATAGTTTGGGAACATAGTTTGGGGACTCCTCAAAATAAAAAGGGAAGGGGCGCTGACTTTACTCTGGAATTTTGTTTCAAGGATAATAGAGAAGAAGATTGACAAGTCTTACCAATGAATCCATTGCGGGCCTCTGTTGTGATCGGAAGCTCTTTCTGGCCTTCCTTTTCTCTTCGCTTATATCATCTTCGAATTTGTCCTCTGGTGCTCCTGCCGTCCTCTCGTCATTCTCTTCGCATTCTTCCGGAGAATCCATTTTGGGGCGCTTATTCGGCGGATCATTTCCCTGGGCTCTGGTACCTTCTTTGTGTGACTTGTCAGCATCTTCCCCCTTTGGCTCTGCATCTTCTTCATAGGATCCGCTCCCTTCCTCGGTATCCATCTCACCCGAGGGGGCCATTCCTTGTGCCAACATATGCTTCCGGAGAGCGTTGCCAATAACGTCCAGATCACCTGGCTCCATCACTGACTTCCCTAAAAGTGTGAAGCAAATTGCAGAATTTGTTTTGACTCGGGAGACTTCTCACAGAAACTGATTAGATGGTCCGCTATGTGATTGAATTTTGCTCTGTGTAAGTTAGCCATTGCATTGCGACATTAAGACATTGAGGAAGAACTGAATATAGAAATTGTAGATTTTTATTAACGAGGACAGATATGAGCATTTTCTTTGCTTAATGTCTTTAATGTGCTTTTTTAAGTCATTGCTTTGCAAAATTGTTTGAATAGTAGTTGCATCGTCTTAAGCTGACAAAATTCAATATTCATGTTTCAGCAGTTATTTGATAACACTGTTTATATTGATGTAGGTACACATCTTCGATTGCATCGCATTTTGGCAGAAATTATGGGGAAAGGGGATGCTGCAGTTCAAAACACTTTGAATTAAAATTGCCATCTCCGATATCTATGGCATTTAAAAGAATGAAATCCTCACCATCTCAATTCCTATAGTTTGGCGACGTGAATTCAACTGTCCTTGGCCACCACGAGGGACAAAAACTTTCATCACCCCATATGCCCTTTTGACCAACATTGCCTTCCAACACCACGTTGACGATGATGTTTCTTAGGTACGAATTTGGTATCTTCTTTGCAGCTTTGAATGAAATTAATGATAGATTACAATTACATAAATGTATCCTGCTAAAATGATTGAACAGACATCTAAGATAACTGCTATCTAAACATCGTATCAAGGCTGCATTTCACTGGCTCGAGTTAAAACAAACATGGGATAAAAGTAATCGTTTTTAAAATGAGTCAATGATAACGCTAGTTTTACCATCAACCCACTTTTATTCGTTTCAATCACTTCCACCAGTTGTATTTGGTTATTATCCCCCTTTTTGGTCGTTTCATTTTTAATTTGAAGTGCTGTACTGTTGAAGTGAAAGTAACTGGCTTAAAAGTTATCCGTTTTAATGCATTTCCATTGGCATACAGTAAAAACCAGACCCTAGGACCATTAAGTACCAATATGTGATAGGACCCTTAACACTGGGGGGTCATCACCCTCAAGAGAGAACATAATATCAATATTTCCTCATATAATACTACCATTTCTGCTGTTTTTATTACATAAGATGAGGTCAAGAGTAGATTTAGAGAATCTTGTTCATGCTACATGTGAATTTATTCCTTGGAAAAGGAAGGTTTCATGTTTCACAGTGCATTTCAGCAATGAAACGTTTCTACCCTTTTCATTGCTCATCATGGACAAACTTCCTATCTCCATGGGTGTTCATACTGAAGAAAACAAATGATTATTTACGGTGGAATGACGCCATTATTGCTCTCTGTTCTAAATTTCAATGAAATTCTATTGTATGTTTTCTAACTTTTGAATGCTTTACAAGTAAACGAGCGAGAGTAGGGCAAATGAACGAAGATGGACGATTTGGTGGAGTCTCTAAATCTCCTAGAGTCTCCATCAAAGCCATCAAAGCGCAAGAAAGAAGAAGAAGAGAGCGTACACAGCAGGTAAGCGAACACTTTCAATAGCAATTTGTTATGATTCCAAGATACCTGTGCCTAACTGCTAGTGCTACGCTTCTCGTCAACTACTCAAGGGTAAGATGGGCGGGGTGTTTCACACGTTACCTAAAATCATTTCCCACATTACTAAAATCACAAATGGGATATTCTCAAGAGGGGGGTGGTCACAAATATTTACTGACATCCTCATATGGACCCCTTGTTAGAGGATGTGATTTTTGGGGAATATTTTCTAAAAAAAAACCTTCACAATAAATATATCCGCTTTCTTTTCTATTGACTGATTTTGAAAATGTTTGGAACACATTAACCCCAAGATCATGCTCCATGATGCCAGCCCAGCAGGACCGTCGAGAGGGGGGATTGGAGGGGGTAAAAGGTCCGGGGCCCGGGCCTCGAAGGGGCCCGTAAAAATATCATTCAACAAAAATTAGTTATTGCTGTAAAATCTCCTTACAGCAACTTTTATGGCACTCTAGGTACCTGCCTTAAAACATAGACATAAGAAAATATTTTTCTTATGTAGCTATGTTTAAAAGTTTTTGTGTCCGTACCTTACGAGGTGACTTTTTCATAGTCACCTCGTAGAAGCGAATCTTTTCATTGTTTACCGTAAATACTGCTTCCTTGATAACATTTTCATGGAATATCTAAACAATTTTTTCTGAAGTAGCTTTCTTAAAAAGGGTGTTTCCCTCTTCTCCGAGAGTCTGAAGGGCGTGGCCCCAGTAAATTTTCAGTAAATTACCCTCCTTAAATATTTGAAATGAATGAACATTAAATTTGTTGACAGCAATGTATGATAAGTTGTTGATCATGTATTGATTTTTGTTGACACAACTTACATTTTTACAGACACAATTTACATTTAGCAGACACAATTTACATTTTTGCTGTCACAAGTCTTCCTTTGGCAGCGAAGAAACTCAGTTTTTCTGTGACAGCAATAAACTTCAACAACTACAGCTATGATTTGCTGTCAGCAACAAAGTTTTGCTGTCAGCAAAATTAAATGCGTTTACATAAGGCCGGGGGTCAACTGATCAATCAACAATTGTCCACGGGGGTTCACTCACTTATTTCTTCGTACTCATCAATGGGGAATCTCCTCTTCGCTTTTTTAGAGATTAATTAGAGATTAGAGATTAATTGCTGTTAAAACAGATATTCTTGGGCTCCGGGGGGGGGGGGTACTTAGTATATTTGTCGGACGGGGATGTGCTGTTTTTCGTTTTCACCAAATTTTTCTAGCAACGGGCATCAAAATAAGGCAATTTTTCTAGAGCAGGTTGTCAAAACATGGTGAATGGGGATATTTTGCTAGTTCGGGTCCTTTTTCAATCAAATTTCCATGTTTGGAGTATACTGTTCATCAATTTGTTCTGGAATCGGTTATCATTTGGAGTGAAAAATTCTGGAGCAGGGTAAAAAGTTTCGCACAAAGGCTTTATTTTGTCGCAACAATCCAATTTTTACGTCTTGCGTGCCCCCAAAGTGGAGGCCATGCCAAAGTTTGCCTCGGAAAATTTTTGAAACTGGCAGCCTTACTTTGGCTTAGAACGACTTTCCTAGTAATTTTCTAGCATTTATCAGAGTCTTACCATACACTACTACTCAACTATTTTCTTTGATGTAATCTCGAGAACCTTCTTTTTACAGAAGTGGAAGGGGCCTTTACCGTATCTTCACTTTCTACTGTATTTATTTCTTTAAACAAATTCACTAACACGGAAGGATTCAAATGTGAAGTGCAGGGGCGTCGCCAGCCCAAAAAATCTGGGGTGGAAAAACACACGCGAGGGGGGGTCTGGGGGCGAAGCCTCCAGAAAAAATTTCCCTGACCACGCCCTTCAGACTCTCGGAAAATGTGGGAAATGTCCTTTTTATTATTTTGATCTATTTCGATATTTTTGGAATATCAGCCATCTCAAGGAGCATTTTTCGTAACAGTGAGATCTTTGGACAACGGAAATCGAAACAGAAAATACATCAGAAACAGTTTAAGTCCTGCCTTTAAGAAATCCACTTTTTTACATCAACCTCCCATTGTTCTTGCAAAAGTTCAGGGTTTGAGTTTCGTGTAATAAAGTTTCTCAAAGGCGGGACATTACTGTATCAATTTAAGAGGAAGGAAAAGATATGATTTGAAATTGAAATTTAAGCCTTTTCTCGAAATTTTCAATAACGTAATTCAGAATTCAAGAGGAAATCCAGTTATCACAAAAAGTTCCAAGTCAATAGAAATGTACCCCCCCCCCCCAAGTTTTTCTAACGGATTTCGAGAAATTATAAAATCGAGCTCTGAAAAAACTGGGGTGGACATGTCTAAGCTCCACACCTAAGATGTTATTCACCCAAGTTAATTTGATGGCTCAGTGTACAGGCCCAACACAACAGTGTATTCTATAACACGTTTTTCCCCTATAAGAAACTGGTCTATAAAAATAGCACCGAGAGGGCCAAACAACCCAAGAAACTCTAATACTACACGTTTCTTTTTATAAGAAACCTGGATCAGCACCCAGCACCAAAAGCTCCCCAATTTCGCACGAAAATGTCGGTGTTTTAGTAGTAAAAGTTTCTTAATTAGTTTCTCATTTTTGGACCTAAAATTTCGATATTGTTTAAATTTGAGGCTTCTTCTCGACCGGCCATCGCAGTACTAGTTTCCCACAAACCATTTTCCCATAAAAAAACGCGTATGGGTGAGAAGTATTGAGAAACAAATGAAGAAACTGGGGTGTCAAATACGAAAATGTTCATGCTGCATCATGCAGAAAACTCCCAGTACCATGGCCCGACCCAAGCTACCCACAAAAAGAACACGCAATGGGTGAATTTGTCCGTGAGTTGATCAAATATTTACACTCAATTTTTGCTTGAATACTGTTGTGCGACAAGAGCTTCAAGACAGGCAAGGATCACTTACCAAGACGGGGATAAATTTTCAAAAGAAAAAAGAAATATTATTATGTTAATCCATCATCATCCATACTGTCTGCTAGGTCTGCTAGTTTCTCTTCTAATTTTCTAAGTGAGTTGAAAAATAAAAATGATCTGTCCTTGAGTTTCGCTACGGTATTGCAGTTTATGTCCGCAAAAACAAAATCAACACACTCCAAACCTTCAACCAACTCTGCAGCATCATTTAATAGACTCAGTCGTTTCTTCGTTAGATCCAATCTTACTCGAACTCCTCCTCCAGCTTTCTTGCGACCTCTATAAACTGCTGTACGCTCAGAGAATGACTTGAAACGTGCAATCACTTGTTGTGATTGCTTCCCATGTTTGTCCTCTGTGACTTTGCCAATCCGATGCGCTCCGTTGATGGCTTCTTTTCCAACTCCACAATCCATTTTCTCCATGATATCAGCAACTTTCTTACCGCAGTCTTCTTTTTTCCGTCTTTCGGTAATGCAATACCATGGAAACGTAAGCAAAAACGCCTACTGTACTGCTCGTTCTCCTCAATTCTAGCATCCAGTGCGCCAAGAACGGCAAGCTTACTCTCGAGGACATGCGCACGTTCTTCTAGGGCATTTAATCTTCGATCTTGTACTTCGAATCTGTCTTCTAATTTGGTTGTTAATTTATCGATGATAGCATCGATATAATCTGAATTTGGGAGATTTGCAACATCTTTCCTGTTGAAGCTGACGCGTGCTCGTTGAAATTGTTGGACTCGATGGTGTTGATTTAGGCCCGTCAGCATCTCCGGTGCTCGTCATAATGATTTAGTAATTAATGGCAAAAAGACCAACAAGTATGTTTTTTTACATAATATCTTTGAAATGGAAACTTTAATAAACCAGTAACTGACCCATTCTGCTCGAATTTAGTGATCAAATCACATTTTTCCTCGGAGCTTGTGAAGGCGTGACCGCATCCGAGAGCTGCACGTTGAAAAAAAAAATTTAAATAAATTTCATGGTAAATTTATAAAAACATTGGAAGCGATGCTACGAACAAACGGCAATAAGAGGGCCTATTTTTTTTACATCAACGTAAAGCTTGTTTTCTACGCTGAAAGAAAAGTTCCCGTATGTTTACGTTTGTTTGCGTGCTCCCGCAATAACCGCAGAAATCGGTGTATTGGCAGGAAAACGGAGTTTAATGAGGAAGCGAAGAGCAAGAATTGCGACGATAATCATTTTCATTGTTTATATTATTTCATTCCAAGACAATCCAAGTTAATAATTACGACAAATCCATGTGTGACAAATCCGAGAAGTTAATTAAATGACTAGGCCATGTTGAATTATTGACGTTTCGAAGAAAAGCTGTGCTTCATCATCAGAATACCAAGTTTCCTAAAGCACGAGGCTAAATTTATATCCATAAAGACAATAAACCAAGGGCTCTGTGACGAGTAAATTTTGTATTTAAATGCTCTTACCTATCCCAAGCTGTCCTAGTTTATTGTTGTCTTCGTTTTGCTTTTTAAACAGCATGTATGTATGTTTCTCAAGTTGAAATAAACCCAAATAAACCTTCCTGCTTTGACAGGCGCCATTTTCTGTTTGTCCAAAAAGAAAGTGAGGCCGCTATCAGCCTCATCCTGAAATATTGAATGGGTCTGTCATGCGCCGTCTCTTATCCAATCAGGAAGCTTAAAGCGTGTCATGTGACGGTCCATGGCTCGTTACCTTGATTCATTTTGAAAAGCGCGCGCAACAATACAAAAGCCAGACAACAGCCAATCAACATCTTGTGGTGTCAGAACACGCTTCTATATATGGTAGTGGCTGGGTTACAAGCCTTGGTAGACGAAGAAACAATAAAAGACAGCGCATGACAGACCCATTCAATGTTTCACGAGGCTGACAGCAGTCTCCCTTTTGTTAGGATTTCATTCTTTGATATATCGAACAACATTTCAGGATGAGGCTGACAGCGGCCTCACTTTCTTTTTTGGACCAACAGAAAATGGTGCCTGTCAAAGCAGGAAGGTATATTTCAACTTGAGAAAAATACATACCGGGTGTCCCAAAAAACGCAACAGATTTGATCGGGACTAGCGACAAAAATTTAGGTCGAATCAATCTAAAATAATTTTTTATATAATCCTCGATAGCTAACTTGAAGATAGATACCTTGTTTGATGATATTGGTGCACAGAGAGTTGGAATATAAATCTTGAAAGTTCAAATTTGCCTGAACCTCCAAACCAGAGCTTGTGGCTTTCAGCTTAAAACTGCAAACGCGCTATTTTGGGGAATCTCCTGAATTACCGTGAGATAACAGAATAAAGCCTGATGCTGAGGAAAAGATTTGCATAGAAATTCAATCAAATTCATCAATTTTATCCTGAAAAAGACATCTTTTTTATGCTTCTAAAGTTTCGAAAAGTTAGCATTGCATCTGTCTCATGAAAGAAAGTAATCCGCGAAATAGTTTGCTTGGGTGTGAAAAATGAATTAGTTTTTGCAATCTTCATGATTTTAATGAAATGCATTTTGTATAATCTTTCTTCAAATTTTTACGAAAAAATAACTCAAATATACCCAAGGGAAAATTATCCATGGATAAGATCCTTAAAAATGCTCATTCGTGCTTGGCTCTTTTGCAGGTGCATTATGATCGAAGAAGTATATTCCTTTGTGAATTTTCCCTTCGGCATTGTTATGTTTGTCAAGTTTTAGCTTTCAAATTTCAATTGAAATGTGTACTTAATCATGTGTGCCTTAGCATGCTCACACAACTACACTTTGCGTATGACTGAGGAGATTCCTCAAGCGCATTTTCAGTTAGGCCAAAACCCAAAACCTCTGGTTTGGAGATGGAAGCAAATTTGGACTTTCAAGATTGATATTCCAACTCTCCATGCACCAATACCAACAAACAAGGTATGTATCTTCAAGTTAGCTATCAAGGATTATATAGAAAATTATTTTGGATTTATTGGAAGTAAGTTCTTGTTGCTAGTCCCGATCAAATCCGTTGCGTTTTTTTGGGACACCCGGTACATGCCGTTTAAAAAGCAAAACGAAGACAACAATTAACTAGGACAGCTTGGGATAGGTAAGAGCAGATGGATTCAGCTGGGTTCAGATGGGTTCAGCTGGGTTTAACTTATATAAATTACGGCATAAATCTATAGTTTCTTCTAATGGGATGTTCGTAAACAAACTGGAGACATCAAAACTGGCCATAACCAATTCCTCATTCGCACTAAATGCGGTAATTTCAGACACGAAAGAAAAAGAATCCTTAATAACAAATTCATTTACCGTGTAAGGCTGTAAAATGGGAACAAAAAACTTAGCAAGTTTGTAGTTGTAAGTCCCTATTGCGGACAAAATAGGCCTTGCTGGACAATTTGTCTTATGTACTTTGGGTAGTCCATAGATAACTCCTTTGGTACTACCAGATGAAAAAAGTTCCTTATAGACTTCATCTGAAATAGAGTTCTGCTTAAGTAATTTGTCCCTAAGAAAGCGGATAAGTTTGTTTTCACGTTTCAGGCAAAGATCTAGCATTTCAATATCAAGTTTTTTAAATTTAGAGGCATCTGAGAGGAGGGATTCAACCTTATTAATATAATTTACATGGTTGAGAATAACCACCCCATTTCCCTTGTCTGGTCTCAGAATAACAAGGTTCTTATTTCTAGATAATTTCTTAAGAGCAGATAATTCTGCTTTGCTAATATTGAGAGGAAACTGTGCAGAATCACATCCATAATAGGCACCCAGCGCGATACTTTTTAGTTGGGTCTTAACGTAATCAAAATTGACCCCTTCTTTAACAATAGGACGATTTTTCAAACTGATCGCCAATTTTTCGAAAGGTGTAAGAAAATCGCAATAGTCCAGTTTATCAGAACGCATACTAAACTTGAGATCCCTTGAGAGCACTTTCTTTTTGACATCGTTGAGAATGTAAGTCGAGTAGTTAAAAATAATCTTATCGGGGTCAATACCAGATGCTAAATATTCACAGTTTAAATTTTTAAGCTTACGATTCTGCACAATTTCAACTCTTTTGAGAGACTTAATATTGACCGTAGTGACAAAGGAAATAAGGTGGTTATAGTCAAACCATGAGAAGATGGAACGTAAATGTTCTTGTGATAACTTGATCTTTTCTTGAGTCCTCTTCAGATTTCTTTATAACCGCAGATTTCTTTGGCCTACCTGAAATGTCGAGATATCTCGCCTGCAGTCGGAACAAAAGGGATTAATGTGTTGAGATATCTCGCCCGCAGCATGCAAAAGGGTTAAAGGATTTAAGTCACGAAGCCATAAAATGGCATTTGTTAGAAGTTTCAAATGACTATTATATCAATTCAGCGTATCCCTAATTTCTTACCCCTTACTTTTTAGACAACTGGGCTGCAGTTGAGGCCAATTTCTTCATATAAAGAAAAAGCCATACCTTGATGATGTAAGAGGTGGTTCATTATATAAGAATGAAGTCCCTGTTAATCCCGATGAGAACGGAACCTGCACAATTTCTGTAACATGGAACATTGACAGTTCAACAGCTGTCAAATCAAGGAATTTAAAGATTTGGCCAATCTTTGCTATCCTCATAGAACTACCAAAGAGCTTGCGATTTTCTTTCCAAAAATATACTGTTTTGCGGTCTCTGGTATGGAAGGGCCAATGTTTTTCGATGTTTCAAAGAAACTTGGTAACGTTGTAATGAACGTTCAAAATCTCAGGAATGGCTTTGTTATTGAATTGCCTGACAAAGTACTTTCCTGCAAACTTCGTATCCAGGGTCAAGTAGCTGATCTTCCTGCAAAGGCTGCCTCCCTTAACCTTAAAGGCACACTGTCCCCTCAATAATTTGCTTCATCCAAAGAAAGCAAAGTCATTCATGCATAATTTTCATGGCCATGGAAATTACGCATGAATGATCCCGCCTTCGTTGAATAAAGGAAATTAGCGTAAATTTGTGGAATATTCAATAGAGATCTTTATCGATTTCTTTCATTCATCTAGGGGACAGTGTGCCTTTAAGCAATTCAATGGTAAATGTGGTTTTCTATTGGCCTTGAAGCTGGTAAGAAAGACCGAGACAATCCTCTGCTGAGATACTATCCTTATAAACCACGTAAAGCACCCTTACAACAGAGGAAACTTTACAACATGCGGAGCTAGCTAATGCCAGTAATGCCATCTTTCGTGTAAAAGGACAATCCCCAGTCCATGATATCGTTAGAATCCCAGAGAAGGTACTCCTAGATTTTATGCATCAAGCTCTAGAGGGTGAGCTGTATCGGACATTGAGATGCTTGTTTGTTACATCCACTGATGATGATGCTTTTTTATCTGAAAGAGGACCAGCTTGCTATAGACAAGCTTACTGTGCACTCATCAAGGCTCTTAATCAGCATAGTGTCAGCATATTTTGAGAAGAGTGTATACGGGACTGTACTTACATGGACACATTGCCTCTCAGGTACTATTGGAATAAAATGTAGGGAAAGCAGATACAAAGAAGGTTGTCACTGAAAGACATCCAGGCTTGAATCTCCAGTGAATTGAAATCGTGCTCAGTGTTTCTTCACCGTTTCTTGCAGTGTATACACAGTGAGCCCAGGGATAATTAGCAAACTTAAAAAATTACTTATCTTAAATAGGTACTTTCATAATAGATCACTTACCGCAGAAATCCTTCTCATCAGAACAATGAAGAAAAGTTGCGACCGCAGCTGCGAGCCGCGCGGGCTGGACTGGGTGTTTTGCGCGCTGTTGTTCTAGCCTCGGTTGCAACCCGTAGCCTCCATTGCTTGAAATTCTGGCGCCAAGAAGGTTCCTCTGAATGTGCGTGAAAAAAATGTTCAAATCGGGTAGGTACTTTTACTTTTATTGATATTTTACTTTAATTATAGTAAAATTAAATCTTTTTCTGCATTTTATGGGCATAATATTAAAGTGAATCAACGGAGCTAAGTAGCGGCAATCTATAAATAGGACAAAGAAAACTCCTACGGACGTTATTGTTCCTCTGGCTAAAGAATATCAACGAACGTCTCGAAATCATCAAATACAAAAGGCTAATAATAGAATACCCAGACTCCTTCCGCGCGAGGCTTTTATCTTCGTTGATTCTCTTTAAAAGTATTTACAAGTTTGAAGCAATGCACACAAAATTTAGTCTTTCCTCTTCAAAATGATGTATTTTTCATCATGTTTTGGCACATGGGGTCCATTAATGTCAGTGAAGACTACTGTAGTTTTGGTTTCTTGGCTCCGTGGTTCTTGGTTCCTTGGTTCATCATGAAAATAACAGCTGTGTAATTTGATACCGATTACATCATCCTTGTGTGCGATCGACCTGCTATTGTTACAGTAGAATATAGTATAGTAGGAAAGGGATGAAACTTCGTCGAGCCGCTTCAGAAGTGGTCCTAGAACTTCGATAAATTTCTGATGTCAGACAAGCGCTTTCGATTTACCAGACCTGCCAACCTGGTTAAGTCAAAAACCTGGAGGTTGTGGGGCCAAAAATTTTTCGAGCCACGTAGCCACTGCTAGGGGGGTCTGGGGGCATGCTCCCCCAGAAAATTTTGAAAATTAGTGTTCTAAGATTGGCTAAAAATGCATTTCCAGCAATTTACACATTGACTTTACTTTGAAAAAACAGTGCATTTTGGGTTTCAATTTACTAAACAATTTAAAATAACATAACATATTATTTCAAAGGTCATCATTTTTGTTTGTTCACATGCTCTGCATTGTATGCAGCTGCTGCTTTTTTTGAAGATTCGATGAGCTTTTTTTCTGGTTTCCACTTGAAACATGGTACTGTTGCCTCTGGGTACTGACACTTCATTGCCAACAAATTTGACAAGGTACCATCCAATTTAAGTGATGCTCTTGCTTCAGTTTTGTTTTTTCTAACAATGCTAAATAATCGCTCTTCCCCAGCATTACTATGTGGCAAGACAAGAACAACTTCAGCTACTTTTGACAGATTTGGGAATCTTCTGCTAGATGTTCCCTGCAGTAGCATATTAGAAAGGTGCCACCACAGGATATCAATTCTGTAGTGAAAGACTTCTTTGTCATCTTCCTCTCCATCAACTACTTTGGCTTCTTTGAAGGCATCTTTGCCAATAGCTTCATCTGTCATGGTTTGATAATCAGAAAACTCATCAAATAGGTCATCTATTGATACACCATTTAACACAGCTTCAAATTTCCTGAAGAAAAACTCCACACTCTCCCACTTTGCATATATCCGATTTGACACATCTATCCAGCTTGCATTGAAGATTACCTCATTTGAGAGGGGAAATTTCTTTATAATATAACTCAATGCAGTCCTGAAATAGGCCTGTGCTGCATCGAAAAATGCATCATGTTTCTCTTTTGATATATCTCCATCATTGAGAAGCTTACTCAGTTTTATTTTTGTCAGTCCCCCAAGGTGAATGGAGTTCTTTGGCTTGTATATATCTGCGTTAGACAAATCAAGTTGCAAAATTGGGGTGTCTCGAATGACTTCTGGCTTTATTATCCTTGTAGCTAGTGTTTTTGCCAGTCTATTTATTGAATCCAGGAGAATATGAATAACAGGTTCATCAGATTGCACGAGCTTGTTGAATCTATTGAAGATTGGAATTGAAGCTTGGTGGAAAAGGAGAGTGATTTCAGTCAGTGGATTTTTAAAAGCCTCGTGAAGCCTCTTGAACCTACTATCAGCAAAATCTTCATTGAGAAAATATGACTTTAGACCAGCATACTTTTCTAATGTACGTTGGATGCACCTTTCAAGTGAAAGCCACCTTGTTGAGACATGCTTTAATATTTTGGCATATTCTTGATCGCAAAATGCCATATAATCTACAAGAACACCTTTCCTTTTTGTACTCTTATCAAACCAGTAAAAGAGGTCTACTTGCAGCTCTTCCATGCTTATTTTTGTTCTTTTAGCAGATTCATCATGTGCGTTGCTAGCTGCAATATGAACTAAGTGACATGGGCATCCATTTACATAAATGTCCGGATTTTTCACTTTGCTGCGTGATGCAAAAGAATTATGCTGACCTATCATTGAGTTTGTGTTATCAATACTTAAGCTTACTGCATGGGCCCAGGGCATGTCATCAGCAACCATCTTTGCGTTAAAAATCCGAAAATTTTCTTCTGCTTTTCCAGCATGCTCACCACTTGTGATACACATGTCATAAAAATGACTTGTCACAGTTTTAGATCTGTTTACATCAAAAATTCTCAATGTAACTGGATTCATCTTTGCAACGTCAGTGTCACTTGACCCATCAATACCAAGGCTTAATGGGTGCTTCTTGCAGTGTTCAACTAAATATTCATGGCAATGGGGTCCCATTGCCTTATTGATTATAGCAGATGTTTTTGTTCTGCTACATGCATAAGACTTTGCAATATTACTATCAGGAAAAATTTTTTTGAAAAGTGGTCCAAGGTGTTCTGCAGTTGCAATTGGCAAATTATGCTGAATGAGGAAATTTGTGACCATAACTTCAGCTCTTGAAACATTCATGCTTTGTGCAGCTGAGTTTAAAAAGTGGGAAATTGGAGGCTGACTATTAGTAGTTTGAACACGTTGCTTATGTGTTTCAGTTGTACAGCGATCTTTCACATCTTTCAGGCCTTGATGGTCACATCGAACAACCTTGTTGCAAGGTACACATGAAAATGCATACCTATCATTTTTTACTGCTCTCACTGGGTACAATTTCTCCCATTCACTCTTAAATTTAGATTTATACTTAGCTGATCCAGAGACTTTACAAATCTTTGCTTCATGTTCAGGTTCATTCAGGTTAGGCCTAATGCTTCGCTTTGCCATCTTTCAATTTGAATCTATTTTATTGCTTCCTCTGCAAATCATGTTCCAAAAGAAAAGGATTTGCTTTTGTTTGACAAAAAACCGGCGCGAAAAACTCAAACTGTTGTTGTTGTGGGCCGTAACCTCAATTCCAGTCTAGTTGAGCCAGAGGCAGTTGGGAACGAGGTTGGTTCCGAATGTTGTGAGGCAGTTTCGAAGAATCAAAACAACGAACGTTGAAAGAAAGAAAGAAAAAGAAAAATTGTATTTATTTATTCATCAGTGACTGTCAAAATAAGGCTAGCCTTATGGAGAAGCTTAAAATGCAGCTAAAAGCCAAGAATTTCAAGCTACAGTTGAAAGCAGCATCGTTTAATGGTGAACTTACTTAAAATTACATCTTACCGGGGGATTTTCGTGGTGTACTGTGAGGGTGGGGGAATCAGTGGCATACCGGGAGTCCCCCGGTCAAACCGGGGGACTTGGCAGGTCTGATTTACTCTGCACGATTTTACACATACCATAGATGTATTTACCACTATCTGTAAAGTTCCTGTCGAAATTCGTTTCGTACAGACAGGACGATATCAACAAACCGAGACCAAAAAGGTATCGGCTTTCCGATAACGAAGGTATCATAAAACCAATATCCTTACCGTAGCGCATTTTCAATATTGAAGGTATCGAAAAACCGATACCGAGGGTATTGCATTGCCAATACCACGGTATCGAAAAATTTATATCAAGGGTACTGCATTTCTGATACTAAGGAACCAAAAAAGCGATACCAATTATATTCACATTGAATAAGATTGCTCTAGATTTAGAAAATCACAGAAATTGACTGTTCCGTGTCTCGCAACTCACTAAATTCTACTTTTGCTTTCAAAAAGTTGTTTGTAAGACGGTGCAGATTTTTCATCAGTATCTTTGACACGAAAATGGCTCATGCAATTGACAACGATAACGGAGTATTCAATTGGAAAGAAATAGCAGTGCTCTGGTCCATCAAAGGTTACCATCCATTTAGAATTCGCCCATGTGAAGACATCCCAATGCTCGTTCTTCCTGAAGTAAGAAATGCTTTTGATGAAAACGCCATGATGGTAAAGATGCCAGACGTTATTCCTGAGGAGTACCTCAATAGAACAACAAGGGAGGGAGATGCCCGGCAACGGACCCAGAAAGTTGCCGATATCGTTGGAAAGCAAGTCGAAAGGGTTCCAGCGAATCTTTGCAGAGCCTTTAGAGACTTGTTGGCGAAGGATATTTTGGTTGGCGAAATCACTTGCCATTATGGTGGTACAGCACGACGATCTATTGATGTACCAATGCATCAGTCTTTAAAGCGATCACGCACAAGACAAGGATGAGACAGACAAGGTGGCGGTGCAGAGCTGAATTGCAGCTACCACCTAAGGGTAAAAGGAAGAAACTACGAAGAAGCAGTGAGAACATTTCGACAAAGACTTTCAAGGGAAGAAATGGCAAAAGTAATGTTGTAAATAGTTTTAAAATGAAGTTATTGGTTTAACAGATGATATGATTTATTAGTAATTGCAGCTCATCCTTGTTTATAATCTAATTTTTTCATAACTTGGGCTCTGCTGCCCGGTTTACATTGGGTCATAACGAGGGGTATATCACTCTTCAGAAGAGGCGTACAAGATTTTTTTAAACAGTCTGATTTTAGGGATTTTTTGCAGATTTTCTTCAAAACAAAAGGATTTTTGCCAAAGATATACGAGATATTAACAGAGTTATACGCCCCTCGAGTCATAAAACAGTCGTGCGATTTACTTAATGACAACGAAGAGGATAATAGTTTCTCTTTATAATTAAAACCATCCTCTTCGTTCATTTCTATTGTCATATTTTTGAAGGCGTGATCACGCGAACCCAGAGACCAGATAGAAATCAGACATAAATGATATCATGGGATCCTGTAGGAATGAGTGCGTGCTTTGTGAACATCTGAAGACAATTCCCAAATGGAAACCAACAGCACCAGTAATTCAGATTATCATTCATTCGATGAACAAAACAATATAAAGAGACTGCATACGAATCTTTTTCTGCACCAAAATCAGTGGATTAAGTTAACGATGGGCTTGGTGTATATTTACGTGACGTGTTAACTTTTTTATTGCAAAATTGTGTACATGACACATCATTAAAATTATTAGAGGACAAAAGAACAAACTCGTTACAGGTGAGATTAT
Source organism: Aurelia coerulea (assembly GCA_039566865.1). Classification (NCBI taxonomy): domain Eukaryota; kingdom Metazoa; phylum Cnidaria; class Scyphozoa; order Semaeostomeae; family Ulmaridae; genus Aurelia; species Aurelia coerulea. The sequence continues at coordinate 9,987,794 of CM076951.1, read as the reverse complement.
CGGAAGGGAAATGTTTCGTTATCAAATCCTTTCCATGTATACAAATTAACGGATTAACTTGACGACCAGCTTGGTTTGAATTGGTTTGACGTGTCTTTCCTAACTATTGCAGGACGGGAAACAAATTAGGTGTGATAACCGATGTGACGTTTTCATGACATGCAATGAAACCTGAAATGAATACATTTTGTTTCTAAGCCTCTTTCTTGAAACGGGGACCTAAAATCGTACAAAACTGATAAATCATATCTCAATAAAATGCTTTATTAAATGAGTATGGAGTGCCAAATGCAAAAATATTCATAAAGTAACATGGCTTGTATCTATTCCTATTCCTTGTTATCTATTCCTATTACTTCCGATAAATTCTTGTTGCATGATTTATTTTCCTACTCCATACATTAAATTAATGCTTTATAACTCAATTGTCATTGCTTATTTTTCATTTACAATGCTTATTTCATTCAATTGTCATTGCTTATTTAGATCAAATATTTGTTGCTTGTTGTTATTGTTGTTGCTTGTGAGAAGTGCTTCTATTCTTATTCCTTCTCCATTGCAACGCAAACTTGCCATAAATTTATGTTGCTTCTCCATGGCAACGATCTGGCCATGGAAAGGGGAGTTCCCCCACGCTTCTCTTGCCCTAAAACATGGAACTTGGAAGTTGATGAAACCAGAATGAGACCGCCCTCTTCGTTTGAAATTGTTCTTAGTCCTGCCTATGGCCTAAGAAAACGTGCTCGTTTGCTTACAATCGCTGCTGTAAACTATGGCTTTGCTACTGATGAAATTCTATTTCTTATTCACATTTTTGTTTAATAATGGGGCATCTTGTATCTTAGAATGGCGGGGTGATACAGTTGAGGACTTTTTAAGGGAGATACCAGGAGTTATCTCACAACTGGAAACCAACGTTGCTACAGGAGGTTTTGACAGAGCCGAACACTTGCATATGGTTGGCTCGGAGTATTCAGGGACACTAGCAATCCTTGTTCAAAGAATAGCGAGTATGATTGAAAGTGCAGAGACCCTGGGACATAGAGAGATAAATTGACATCCCATTGTACAAGCAATAGAACTTCACCAAACAATGCAATCTCTTTTGCTTCACATCAACAGCCTGTTGACACACTTGTCCTCCTCAGCCTTTGAAGATGCAACGACTCTGCCAGAAATATTTGCAGAGAGCCATTAGACACCTCGGCTTCCTGTGCAGCAGAGTGGAAGTAGGGGAAGACCAAGAATTGCGATTTCACGCGAAATAATAGAGTCGTTTGAAGAGATGGGCTTTTCCTTTACGCAAACCGCAAATATTCTTGGTGTCACGACCCAGACGCTCAGAAATGGACGGCGCGAATTTGAAATGTCAGCTGGGCCGACTCGTTATTCTGAAATTGACTATTCCGACCTGGACCTTGTTGTGGCTCAGATTTTAGCAACAAATCCAGAAATTGGTGAACGGTTCATGATAGGAGCATTGACATCCAGAGGACTAAAAGTTCAGCGCTGGTGAATTCGAAGCTCAATTTTGAGAGTTGACCCAATTGGAAGAGCCTGTCGGAGGAGAAGAACAATATTCCGGCGTCAGTACAATGTGCGGGCACCAAACTCTCTCTGGTATGTAATATGAAACACTTTCTTCAAAAGTATTAAAAGCAAATATGACGAACTCTCAGTTTCATACAAATCTGTGTTTCCCTTTTCTGCGCAAAATGCAAGTTCCTACAACCAAGCCCTGAAGCTTCGAAAAATTTGCAAAAAATTGTCCAGAATCAGACAGAAATCTTCTGCCTGAAAGGCAATCTGTCCCCTTCGATGAATGAAAATAAAATCGATAAAGATCTCTACATATTGTATATTCCAGAAGTTGGTGTTAATTCGCTTTATCCAAAGAAATCAGGGTCACAGAGACTCGGTGATGCATGAATTTAGCTGCAGCATAAATAAGGTAAACAAAGCAGTAACCAAGGTCAGAACAATAGGGGACAGATTGCTTTTAAGTCAGGCAAAATTTTTGTAAACAATTGATGCTTTGTTAGGCAGCCCCCATATTTTACCTTTCCCGACGCTCATGGATTCCCTTAACTTGATTTTGAATTTGTGGTCTGCAGACGTGGATTCAAAACTACTGTTACAGTACGGTATATGTTCTGTTACAAGGTTACAAACAAGGTTATGTTACAATGGAAACCCACTCATCTTTCCTGATCTTTCTGGTTTCTTGACTTGTCCTTGCTTTTCCCCTTCAGGCATATTGATGGGCATCACAAGCTCATTCGCTGGAGATTTGTCATCCATGGAGGTGATGTATGCTAATTGTAATCCGGCTTCAGTAATGGTCAGTTTTGTGTGACTTAGGCACTTGTCAGATTTTGTCTTATTTATTCAAAAGTTAAAGACCTTAACCCAATCTGACCTCAACCCTGTCTGACCTGAACGTCAGCCCCCATATTTTATCGTTCCCGACGCTCATGGATTCCCTTAACCCTATCCAGACTGGGGGGGGGCTCATTCAGCCCCCCCACCTACTTAACTGAGCACTGCTCCAAATTGGTTCAACGAACCAGGAAATGATTTTTTGACTTTTAGTTTCTATCCTCTTGAAGTGTGAATTTGTGTAAAATTTTGAAAAAAAAATGTAGGGGGCCGGGGGGTGGCTGTTTTTTTCAGAGTGGTCGGGGCCAACTTTTAGGTAAGCTGCTTATGGATGTAATTCCAGATCACCTCATAGTCCTTTGATAATATCCTTTTTCATTTGTGAACTTATAATCTGTAAGGTCTCTTTAATTTTTTCCAAGAACAATAGAACAATTATGTGTCACATGACCTCATCAATGACGTCATCTTTAAGAAAATGGCACAAATTAGTTCGCGGACTTTCTGCAAGGATATTTCGACCCCAAATGTTTTACAGCGGCAATAAATAGATTAAAACTGATCAACAGGGTTGTTTCCACCTAAGCTGTGTAATTTTGTTTGAATTTTGTGCATCATTGGCCGCAAACGGTGTAAGATTCCCCGGGGGTATCCTCACATAGTACTACTAACGGTCAGTTTTCATGCATATCTTGAGAATCTGTTTTACAGTGAGACTTTTTTGACTTGAAAGTGTTTAGTTTGTCAAGATATTATCAAAATTTCACCAAATAACTATCCTCAACCCCCTTTTCCCCCTTCCTTCTTCCTTCCAACTAATTTGCTTACTACTGGGAAAAAATGCTGATGTCAGCATTTTTTGCAATAATCAAAACAAAAATTTCAAAAGGAAAAATGAAGTATGCAACGATCACTTATCATTGAAGTAGTTTTCATTGTAAACTATGGAGAAATTCTCTAATATGGCTGCATTTGTCATTTTTCAGAAAAACAAGATTTTTAATCTCTTTGTCCGCCATCTTGAATTTGCGAAAATCGAATTTTTCACTTTATAAGTATATTTTCACCTTCTAACAATGCTTTGATAGGCATAATTTGGTTTCATGAATCATTCTTAGAAAATTATAAAGATCTAAAAAAAAGTTTTTTTTTCATTTTTTTCGTGGACACGTGCCAGTTGGTATTGAATAATTATGACGTCATATCTATTTTTAGAAATTTTTTATTAGAAATGATAGATCATAAGTACGGCTACCTGCATGGTGAGTTTCGTCTTCGTAAGTGAAGGAATGGCGATTTTAGAGAGGGGGGGCTGAATGAGCCCCCCCCCCCAGTCTTCTAGTAGCTCAAAAAGCCCAGTCTGGATAGGGTTAACTTGATTTTGAATTTGTTGTCTGCAGACGTGGATTCAAAACTACTGTTACAGTACGGTATATGTTCTGTTACAAGGTTACAAACAAGGTTATGTTACAATGGAAACCCACTCATCTTTCCTGATCTTTCTGGTTTCTTGACTTGCCCTTGCTTTTCCCCTTCAGGCATATTGATGGGCATCACAAGCTCATTCGCTGGAGATTTGTCATCCATGGAGGTACTGTATGCTAATTGTAATCCGGCTTCAGTAATGGTCAGTTTTGTGTGACTTAGGCACTTGTCAGATTTTGTCTTATTTATTCAAAAGTTAAAGACCTTAACCCAATCTGACCTCAACCCTGTCTGACCTGAACGTTTTGAAACACTCAATGCCTGGGAGGCCCCCTGTTCATCCCTGTTGTCATATGAGAATGAGATGTAGTTCATGAAATGAACAATGCAAATTTGAAATCATAATTAATTAGCGATGTTGTTGTTGTTGCTAGAGCATGATGATCATGATGATGTCATATGACGTCATAAAAATGAAAGCTTGTTAAAAGGTCAGGAAATTTGACTTTTCATAAAGGAGTGAAACATAGATAAATTCATAATTTAGAGTTAATTGGACCAATTAAACATAATTGAGAGAGATACAAAGTATATTTTTCACAGAGTGTGGTATGGCAAATCGGTAACCATGGAGACAAGGCTAAAGTAGAATGTTCAAATTGTTACAACTTTATTGCTCCATGATACAAAGTTAAACTTACAAAATCTCAGATGCCTTCTGCATACATGGAAACCTAGGACAGATAGGGTTAAGAACAGACGGTAATAAAGGAATGCTCCTTGGCTTAGCTATGGATTTCCCATCTTGAATCTCAATGCATAGATAGAATAAAGGACACCGGAACTAAACATTCCAACAAGTTTCTCAAAATTGCCAATTAATCATGCCACTGAGCACGAGACTCACCCTTTGTAGCAACAAATTTGCTTTTAAAGAGCGGCAAAGATATTTATGACCCAGTTGCAAGAAGTTTTGCTAGCAAATCAAGTTTTTTTCGTTTTACAGTCATGTTGTTAGAGTATCTTATGGTGAAATTACTAAAATTGTCATATCTGGCAATGCATAGTGTACACGATGAAATATGTCCCTTTATCCTTTGGCAGGAAGAAAAGTCCAAAAGAAAACTAAAGAAAGAAATCAGAAATAAACTTTTTGATAAACGATATTTAAAACAGAAAATAACAAAACATAACAATTATACAAATACAAATGGAACACAAATTATTTTTCTAAACAAATTAGTTTTCTTTCCAACCGTAACAAAACTATTTTCAGCAGCATAAAACAATATATTTGTAAAAAATCAAGAACAACGATCGACCTTTTTAGCTATTTTACAATAAATCTTTACATGAATCTGATTGGTGCTACGTGGCTATCGATGGAAGTTCCAATGCCACGGCACTCACTCATTGATTTCGAATGAGATTGTAGACAGATGCAGGTCAATCCAATCCAGAGTAGGCTAGACATGCAGCAGCTGAATGAAAAAGAGGAAAATGAAAGTTAAAAATTCAGTGTTGGCCATCCTCAGCAGTGGAGCAAAACGGAAACATCTTCTCCATAGATCTCCACAGCATGAAATCAAATTAAGGAGTTTTCTATTGTGATAGTCAGTCAATGTTTTTGTCACATTTAACTACTGTATGTTTCTTTCTTGCAGGAATCGATGGTTATTCACGCTGCATAGTCTATTTACATGCCTCAACAAACAACAGAGCCCAAACAGTCTGTGAACTTTTTATTACTGCATGCCAAATTTGGAACATTCCGTCAAGGGTACGTGCGGACTACGGTGGAGAAAACGTTCTCATCGCCGACTTCATGCTAGAGAGAAGAGGTTTGAATCGAGGAAGTTTTATTACCGGAACGTCCGTGCACAACCAGCGAATAGAACGGCTCTGGCGCGATGTCCATCGAGTGATTGTGTCTCATTATGCCAACATATTTTGCTTCATGGAAGAAATGGGTTTGCTAGATCCCCTAGATGAGTTTCATTTATTTTCTTTGCACTTTGTTTTCCTTCCCCGTTTGAATAGAGCATGTTCCGATTTCGTGGCAATGTTCAACAACAGACCAATGCGAACAGCAAGAAACCGCTCTCCCCTCCAGTTGTACGTACAGGGAAACCTCTTCAGTGATGCTCCTACATTTCCGTTAGAAGAAAACTTGCAAGATCCTAACATTTCAGCATATGGGATAGAAGAGGGTGGAGATACATTTCCCGATGCAGATGAAAGTGCCAGTGTACAAGTACCGTCTGTCAACATTCTTTTGACAAACAATCAGACAGATTTTATTGCGCAAAATTTCGACCCGTTGAGGGAGGACCGTAACTTTGGAATCAATACTTATTCAAGTGTACTAGGGCAGCTTTCTGAGTGGTATCTCTAACCTGAGTATATTCACTCATTTCTTAAGATCAGGCCTGGATCGTAAACACTTCCTCTACTGCTATGTTATGTTTGATTTGACCGGGCTTAGAACGAGATCACGTCTGCCAAAGGTTTTCATGTAAACGCTTTTTGATAAGCCAGTTGGGCCAGCTGATAGTAGTTTCTTAATTTTCCTATAATTTTGTTGCTGCATGTCTAGTTTGTCAGCAACTAGTGCAATGATGACCGAAAAGTTAAGAAACTCTGGTACCGCAGTGTGAGTTAAAAGAGTATGCACGTAAAAATTTTAATGAGTTTTAAAGAGCTTCACACCTACAAGAAAATATCAACAGTAAAGTATCTCCTCGTTTTGGCCAAAAAGCTCAAACTATTCACCTGTCTCTATTGAATACATATTATCGTTTGGTAGTTAAGCCTGACAAACAAAATAAACGCACAGATCTCAGTTGGCGTTTCGGACCAAAGTTAATAATATAAGGTAGGCTTTAGGCTATGTTCTGATACTCAAAGTGCCTACAGTCCCTTTGATTCACAAGGCAGTACAAATTTTCTTAACTCCTTGGTAGCAACATCATAGAACTCAAAGCAAAACATCTTAAAATCGTCCAGTCCCTTCATATTGGCATGTTATCGCTGCTTCCATGGCTCTTTTGAATGCTTCGTAATCCCTGTGCACCACAGGCAATTTTAATCTTTTGAAGCAGCAATCCGGGTCTGGCAAGAATGTTACTCCATTGTCAAATGTGATTGTGATGTTGTCTTTTGGTAACAAACTGCTCCCACTTATGAATTTCATCAATTTAAGAAGGTCGGCTGTGTTCTCATCAGCTGCAAAATAATAGGATTCTTTGCTGGCGTGGTAAACTAACTGCATTAATTGCAAAGCAGAAGTTAAAGGCAGTCTGTCACATATCTGCTCAACAAAATGAATTTCCTATTCAAGTCTACTCCGTAACTCAAACAAAAAATTTCACTCACCTCAGTATTTAGTCAGTATTTATACCGGATGAGTTGAAAATGTGCCCAAAATCACGAACAAACTTTTCCTAACAACTCTGCCTTACATGGACCAAGGGCGGGCATGTTACACTGGGAACAATGGCCCTACCTTTGTGCGAAAACCAGTAGTTCATCAAAAAATTTTGGACCACCATTGTCTCAAAAATTGGTAGTTTTTGATGGCAAATTTGCCGCGGTTATTTTTCTTCAATTTGGAGAACAATTTTAACATTATGTATCACTGACAATGTTTGTCCCCAAAACCGGTAGTTTCGACCTACTACTGTTTTCGAAAGCAAGTAGTAATCATAGATACGAAAGTACAAGTGTCCCAAACTGGTTGACCGGACAAAGGTAGAACCATTATTTTTTCCAATTCCTCTGGACAAACTTAGAGTCAAATATTTTACAGTACTTGCCCCCCCCCCCCCAATAACGGGTCTTACAGCAATAACCTCTGCATGCTGTAACACGTTTTAGCACAAATGTTTGCTCATTGTTTTCATTCGCTTTTGAGCGTTTTCTGCAGAAGATCTCCTGTTCCTACCGGAAGAAATGGCTGGTTAAAGCGGGGTAAATTACAGAACCTAATTGAACATATTTACAATAACACAAGACAGTGTTCAATGTTATTGCTTTGATAATGAAAAAGAAAATTTGATGTTCAATTATTGGTGATAGTCCAATTTGGTGAGAATGCAAAAGTCAGTAAATTTAACATTGCTGTGTTAACAATAAGCCTTCAAGGCTACCTTGGTATGAAGGGTATGAAGACTCCTTTAGATGATGTCAAGCAAGTAATTCAAGGTATAGATCTTTTCAAAAAAAAATTAAAGGTCAAAGTCGAAAATTCGTTTGCAAAATGCCTGTTTGTTGTCAAATTATGGCTAGGCAATTCTCAAACCTGTATCTCCGGTGTTTGGTGGACGATTTCTAAATGCAAGGTACGTGCATCTAAGTTGAACATTGAAAAATTTAGCTGTGAAGTCGGGGAGCAATGATATCTTATTTCTTGGTTCCTATTTCCAGTCAAAAGGGGGTCCTTTTTTCTGAGACACCCGGTAGTTTTTAGAAAATTTGGTGGATTGTCAGTAAAGGAGAATGTAGCAAGGGTAATGGAGCGGTGAGTATCTGTCATGTTGATAGCAAATTCCATTAAAGATGTAATGATTGATTAAAATACAGCAGGCTACTAAATTCAATAGCCAAATATAATTTGGGTTAAGTAAGTTTTAAGTTGAACAGGTTTTGCTAAGTAACAGTAATATGAAAGGTCTGTTTGAAACTCAAATTGATATTTTAGCATCTGTGAGGGATTGAAAGCCTACCATAATAGAAATTTTGGGGCAAATGCACTTTGGCGGACACACTTTCTGAGAAAATCGGGCGTTGAATTGAATTGTTTACATTAGGGCGTTACGTTCGAAATCTCGAAAAAGCAAAAGTCAAATCTAATTTTTTCGTTTTTAACCAAAATGGCTTTAGTTTACGACGATATTTATAAACTGTGCGAAAACAAAGATATTTTAATCAACTGGCTCCGTGAAAAAGAATGGATTGCAAACTTACAGGGCGCTCCATGTGAAATTTGCAGCCTTGGCAAACTTCGACTGCAAGATGATAAGTCCTTCAGTCAAGACGGCATCTATTGGCGATGTTCGTACAGGAGTTGCAGCAAGAAAATTTCAATTCGGAAAGGTTCTTGGTTTGAAAAATCTCACTTATCGCTAGCAAAAATAACCAAACTAACGTATTACTGGGTTTGGAAGTACCCAGAAGAGCTCGTTCGCCACGAGTTAAAGATAGGAAGCAGTCACACCGCAGTTGACTGGTTTAATTTTGCAAGAGAAGTGTGCGTAGATATGTTAGAAATGAATTCTGAACAAATTGGGGGGCGTGGAGAAATCATCGAAATAGATGAGTCAAAATTTGGCAAGAGAAAATACCATCGTGGGAAACGAGTTGAGGGTGTTTGGGTTTTCGGAGGTATCGAGAGATCCTCAAAAAGATGTTTCATGCAATGCGTAACAGACCGGAGTGCAGCTACTCTTATTCCAATCATACTTCGGCATGTAAAACCTGGCACAACGATAATGTCCGATTGTTGGAAAGCATATTGCCAACTGGAAGAGGAGGGATACTTGCACCTGACTGTGAATCACAGTATCCAATTCAAAGATAGCGAGACAGGTGCCTGTACCAATACCATCGAAGCAACTTGGGGTGCAGTGAAAAGATCACTGCCGAGATACGGCACTAAAAAGGACATGTACGATACTTACTTCGCAGAGTACTGCATCAGGAAGCAATATCTGAACAGTTCTTCTGATAAATTTCTTGCTTTCCTCGACTTGGTTCGACGGGTATATCCAACAAAGCAGCATGTTATTCTCAGGCAACCCCTCGCTGCGATCAACGCAAGCTCCGACAGTTTGGACGACTTCCAGTTGAGTTGAACTGAACGATCTCAAATGTTTGCAATGTAAGGACTGAATAAGTTTAGTTGTCGAGTCTGTTATTGGGGGCTGCCGCCCCCAAGCCCCCGCTTTCACATGAGGTGTTTAAATCGCAACATTTTTATTAAATTCAAGAAAATAAAGGAATTTTTGTTTGTTTTTGTTTTGTTTGAATTTTTTTGTAAAATTTTTTTTATTATATAATCAGTTAAAACGTTTGCATACAGAAGGTACCTAAGACATTACATTTGAGCTACCGTACAACACTAAGAGGATGATGCCTGGTGAGACCGTTAGTTGTTCAAAGCAAGTGTTAACACATATCAAACAATTTTGTTTCCGGTCATTGGCGATTTCAGCAAATAATTTAATGAGATCCCATGTGTTGTTTGACAAATTGTCTTTAGGTTGCTTCATACCTATTCTGAGTGTTTAAACCATAATAGGAAATATACTTAGATTTTAATTACTTTCTTGTCAGAATGCTCGCTGCCCTTCGGCCCCTTCGGAAATTTCCCAGATGAGGATTGATTTCAAAATTATTGTCTTTACTTGGCAATTACTGTAGATTATTAAGTTGAATCTTTACTGTTAATTTTTGCTGGTTGGCAGTTTCATAAATTTGATTTTTCCTAACCTTCTCAGCTGCTCAGCCAATACAACAAATATTCCCGAATGCCTTCTTTACAAATATACTGTTTACTGGCAAGAGGTTTATCGGATATGTACCAAAGACAATGCAAGTCAAGACTGTCGAGAGATGCTTCATGGTTTGCCTCGAATGCATTGAAGCAAAATCCACATGTCACTGTTCATCGTTCATCGTTCAACATCAAACATCCTCCACCCAAATCAACATCTTCATTTTTATGTGAAATAAATGATTCTAATAATTGTGCAATACCAAGTGACTAGGTCGAAGGAGCTGAATATCAATATTACAAAGTTATGTGACACAGCATGGAACATTTGAAAGGCACTGTCACTTTTGGGCCAGGTGAATTCCGCGGATTTCACAGACTCATGGATTTCAACTTGACATTGTCTGAAGAGCGTGTAATGTCAAGAAAGCAGTAATTTACAAGTTCTTTCTCTGCTTGCTGTCGTAGAATGGTTCTAAAACTCTGTGGCCGTATAGGAGGTACAAAAATATCTGCCAAATACAAAATCCGCGGAATTCATTTTGGCATTAGAGGAAAATGAGTTCCGCGGACTTTGTGGGTTTCAAATTGAAACATTGTCTGAAGAGCTTGTAATGTCCAGAAAGCAGCTATTTATGAGTTCTTTTTCTGCCGTAGAATGGTTCTAAAACTACAGTTAAGCCCAAAATTATTCATACCTATGCCAAATTCTGAGTATTTTGCATCATTCTATTTGATGACCAATTTAACTGTGGCTGAGGTTTCGTAAGAATGTGATAAAAGGCTGAAACAAGTGCTACAAGAGACATTTGAAGGAATGAAATATCTTGTGAATTGGTTAGCAAATATAACGATTGAAAATGCTCCAAATTTGGCATAGGTATGAATAATTTCGGGCTTAACTGTATAAGGCAAACTGATTTTATGAACAGCCAGATCCTGGCATATCAAATTTGGCTTTCAGTTTTTGTTGATGTGCTGTTGAAAATATCACCTATGTCATCTGTCTTTTTTTTAGGTTGAAATTAATGGAAAAAATAGAAGACTTGCGGTTGTTTGTGGTTTTAAGCCTGGTTTTCATTAGAGTCATAAGGATCATAAGAATCATAAGAAGCATAATTTTCAGATCTTATGACGCTTATGATCAAGTGAAAGCACCAAGAATCCTAATCGTAAAATTATTATCACTTGAGTTGATCTCTTAAAACGCGCAACATAAAGATCGTAAAGATCAAAAACTTTTTCATCTTTACGACCCTTACGACCAGAAGTTCCTTCGTTTCTTCAATTAGATGAGGCCACTTCAGCAAATTCCACTCAAAAGTAGGCCTTCCAAGTGTATTCCTAAGCAGAGAACTGTAATTATTTGTATAAAATGGAAGCATTTCGAGTGGAGAAACCATGGGAGCAACTAACATATGCCCAAAATCTTAGATAGCTTCAGGAAAAGTCTCATAAAGATTTTGAGTGAAAATTTGTGGAATAAAGCGTGTCTCATTTCCATTTCTGTGAGAACTGTGCCTTCTTACCAGAATCTACATTATCTGAAACATAAGAGAGAGCGATAGCAAAGGCCACACTGCATTTTCAAAGGAATTTCTTGCCAAGCTTGCGCTATTATAGCAGGATTTTAAGGAAAATTATATTTCTTACAATCGTTATGATGCAGTGAAAACAACAAAGTCATAAGGATCATAAGATTTCAAAATTATGTTTCTTATGACTCTTATGATTCTTATGACTCTAGTGAAAACCAGGCATTATTCTTGAGTAACATTAGCTGACCGTTTATGTTTTTTAACATAATAGAAGATTATGTTAAAGATTATGGGCCTAAGACGTCCATCAGTAAGTGATGTATTTGCCATAATATTACTTTGATATCGAAGGAGGAATGCCCTTTCAAACGGAGATTTTTTTCTCATCTAATTTCCTTTTCATTCTATCTTGTAGCTGCAGAATTGCCAGCTCTGGAAGGCCCATCTGAGAAAACAGCAAATATTAAGAAAGCAGATGAAAGTAAGCTTGCACTTATTTCCTAAGAACGAACATGTTGACATTGTTCTTACCTTGTATCCCTGTACTATGGAAGGTATGTCAAAATGTGTCAAATTGGTCTTAAATGACCCCAGTGCGTAAGATACTTTGCCAAGGTACCCTCATAAATGATGTACGGTGTATTTTGTTCAATCAACTGAAAATCGAGAGGGTGCTTTGCCTAGGGAATGCATGTGTTTTTTCTTCCATAAGTGATAACCGAAAAAAGGTCCGATCTAGGGGTGCTATAGGCGGGACATACAAGGAGAAAATGTACCTGATCTTCAACGAGACCATGGGAGCAGTTTTTACAGATACGGTCATTGACATCTAATCCTTTGTGTCTTCTAGTCTCAATCAACAATGTATGGTCACTACATCTAAATTTGCACAAGGTTTTACGGTATTTAAAGTTCATACTGACTGACAAGTATTTCTCTAGCTTTAGTTGAGACTTGAAAGTTTTGTATGTGCGCAACTTGCTATGTCGTAACGAGCCTTGATGTGCCGAGGTTAGTTCTGACTTCCAGAAGTTATGAAAAGTTGTGAAAACTTTATCCTTAACTAGTCTATGAACCTGGTTAGGACTGAGAGATGAAGGGTTGTGCCGAAGGGTAGAAAGTCCGATAACTTCTAGTGCCCATTTAACTGAATTAGACCAGTTATTTAAATTACTTGGGAGGGACCTTGAATCAATGAATGCTTTTTTCACGAGGGAATCGTCGTTTAAGTGGGAGATTCTATGCCAGAATTTAATGATACGAAGGATAGCGAACAGGGCAGTGGGCATAATTCCCAGTTCTCCATATACAGCTAGAGAAGAGGAATTTCGTTGCAGGCCCAAGATTTGTTTGCAGAATTTCAGCTTTGGTCTGTTAACTGGTGATTCCAAGGAGTATCTTAGGAGAGCATATGGGTCTTTGGAGATGGAGTTGAGTTGATGGGAAGAAAAAGATGCCCAGACTCACTGCCGTACAAAAGGATTGATTGCACAAGTTTTTCAAATAGGTCCAGAGCTCTTGGTACTGTTAGATTGAATTTAGATATAGCATCAACAAGGGGGTACATTGCTTCACAAGCCTTGTCCCCCAGCGTTTGGTAAGCTTTTTTGAAAGAGGCACTTGAGGAGAAGGTAATACCAAGATATGTAAAGTTCTGGACTTGTTCCAGTTCCTTTTTTCGGTATAGGAATATGTGGTTTTTGAGCACTTTTCCAGTTGGATTAGGAATATGTGGTTTTTGAGCACTTTTCCAGTTGGATTAAAGATCATAGATTTAATTTTTGCAGTGTTAAGGTTAAGATCCCATAATTGGCAATACTCATCTAAATGGTTAAGGCAGTTTTGAAGTCCCTCCGGGGATTTAGAGATGAGTATAAGATCATCAGCATATAAGAGATGATTGAGGGCTTTGTCTGAGAGACTCACTGGATCACAGTCTTCAGTGAAAATAGATTCAATATCATCTAAGAAAATGTTGAAAAGAATGGGACTTAACACGCATCCCTGTTTTAGCCCTTTAAAGCTTTTTATAGGGTCAGTGTATCAATTTGTCATTTTTACACAGTATTGGACTGACCTGTACATGGCTCTTAGGCTCTTTAGAAATAAGTCTCCAAATTGTGCTCGTTTCAATTTTTGGAATTTCCCCCTATTTATTGTATCATAGGCTTTCTTAAAATCCACGAAAGCAACATACAACCGCTCTTTCTTACTTTTAACAAACTTGTCTGCTAGTGTTTTTAAAACGAACATATGGTCTGAGGTTTGGCTATTTTTCATGAATCCAATCTGGTTGCGCTTAATTAGCTGATTTCTTTCGGGAGTCACTAATTCAAGATTCAAGATCCAAGATTCAAGATCCGGAATTCAAGATTCACACTAATTCTAGATCCGGAATTCAAGATTCACACTAATTCTAGATCCGGAATTCAAGATTCACACTAATTCTAGATCCGGAATTCAAGATTCACACTAATTCTAGATCCGGAATTCAAGATTCACACTAATTCTAGATCCGCAATTCAAGATTCACACTAATTCTAGATCCGGAATTCAAGATTCACACTAATTCTAGATCCGGAATTCAAGATTCACACTAATTCTAGATCCAGAATTCAAGATTCACACTAATTCAAGATTCCGAAATCAAGATTCACACTAATTCTAGATCCCGAAATCAAGATTCATACTGAATTGGGCTTTTTAAGAATTCCTTGGAGAATCTGCGTGGTTTCATCTTTTTCGCTGTATTTTCTTTGTATCAGGCTTGCGAATAGATGGTTGATCTACCCAATTCCCCCGCCAATTCCTCAATTTACAACACACGCATTCTTACTTAAAGGTACTTGAGCTTCTGTAAATGTCTAAATCTTGAAAAGACTTCAAAAAACCTTCCTTTGAGGGCACAAGTAGTGAGCATGAAGACTGTTAATGGAGCTTTAAGAAACTCGTAAAAAACTCTGACCATTGAAAATCTGACCAGAAACTTTCAGTGCTGGCCCGAATTCTTAGTTTCTTAAAAAAAATGTGTGCAAAAATGAGTGAAAATAAAAGAGAAATGCCATGGATTTCCTTGATAAAAGGAAAAGAGTTTCTTGAATAATTTGGCCAAGTATTGAAGTTTGTTCATTATTGTTATCGAAGAGTCGAGGTTCTATCGTTTCTTATTAAAAAATGTGTGCTTGAAACTATTTCACTTTCAAGGGCATTACGGATACAGTATATGTATCATAACTTTTACGTTGCTTTGTTGACAAACAGTCTTTCGTTTGTTAAAGATTTATGTTTTGTGCTAACATGTCAATTATTTCCTTCAATATCTGTAGAGCGGGTAAAGACAGAAAGGGTTTTAATTAAGATTCTCATCGCAGCAAGGGCTATGACACAATCATTCATACCACTCAGTAAAAGTGACATGGGCTACACGTATTTTTTTATAAGAAACTAAAAATTTGGGCCAGTACTGAAAGTTTCTTAAAATTATCAGATTTTGAGTACTCAGAGTTTCTTACGAGTTTCTTAGAGGTTCCATAACAATCTTCATATTCACTACATGTGCCCTCGTGAACATTTCAAAACAAGGTTTTTTAAGCCTTTCCAATGTTTAGACATTACTCAAGTACCTTACGAGTAATAATATGATACAGGAAACAAGTGAAAGTAAAGTAAAACATGTCGAGGATTTCCTTTATCAAAATAAATAGTTACTTAGCTTATATTTTCCCAGTACTGGATTTTTTTAATTTTTGGCGATCTGAGAGTTGAGTTTCTTATAAGCAGTTTCTTATAAGAAAAAATACGTGTATTATTTCAAATTCTGTCCGAATGGTCCGAATAACCTGTAAGATAATCTTAACTTATATAGAATTGCAGATCTTGACTTACACTTGCTTTTTTCATAAGAAACAGCTTATAAGAGATGTGAGGCGACTTTTTGAAGCCGATAAACCATCCTACCTGGATTGAAAATGCAAAGAAACTTTTGTAATTTGCAGCTTTAATTAAATGTTTCCATTGACAGTCTTCATGTTCACTACTTGTGCCCTCAAAAGGAGGTGTTTTTAAAAGTCTTGGCAACGTTTAGACATTTAGCTCAAGTACCTTTAAGTAATGTGATACAGAAAACAAAGAATATGTGTGTTTTTAATTGAGGAATTGGGTAGATCAACCATTTATTCACGAGCCTGATACAAAGAAAATACAGCGAAAAAGATCAAACCACACAGATTCTCCAAGGAATTCTTAAAAAGCCCAATTCAGTAAGAATCTTGATTTCGGGATCTAGAATTAGTGTGAATCTTGAATTCCGGATCTTGAATTAGTGTGAATCTTGAATTCTGGATCTAGAATTAGTGTGAATCTTGAATTCCGGATCTAGAATTAGTGTGAATCTTGAATTCCGGATCTAGAATTAGTGTGAATCTTGAATTCCGGATCTAGAATTAGTGTGAATCTTGAATTCCGGATCTAGAATTAGTGTGAATCTTGAATTCCAGAACTTGAATCTTGAATCTTGGATCTTGAATCTTGAATCTTGAATTAGTGACTCCCATTTCTTTCAACGAATTGTTCAAGCCTGTTAAGGAGAACATAGCTGTAGAGCTTGCCAAGGCAAGATCCGACTGCTATACCCCTGTAGTTGTCTGGGTCCTTTTTGTCACCTTTTTTGTGTATAGGACGTAAATAGTTAAGGGACCATAAATCTGGATAGGTGCTTTAGCTAAAAACTGTATTAAACAGGTTGCATAGTGGATCTAATAAAATATCTTTACCAGCGATAAGAAATTCGTTCAGGATGTTGTCTAAACCTGGAGATTTGTTCTTTTTTAGGGATCTTATTGAAGCCGATATTTCTTCTCTTTTGATAGCAAAGTCTAGCTCGTTGAAAACAGGGCAGTGGGAGCTATGATTGGATGTTTCTTCACAGGAGTGAAAAAGTTTTTCAAATTATGAGACCCATGTAGAACTGTTGATTTCATCCTTTGTGATCTTGGTGTCATTTCCCCATTTTCTCATTTTATCTATAAGTTGCCAGTATTGTCTGGGGTTGTCCGCGAGAACCCTATCTAATTTCTTTTTGAGTTTTGCTCTATGTTGTTGTTCAGCTCTTTTTAAACTTTTTTTTGTATGCTTTCCTGCTTGAAAGATAGTTTGAAATCGCTATTAGAGATCACCGGCCCCGGCCCTCGGCACCATGGCCCTCGGCTCCCACATATGCAAGTATTTCTTTGTTTCATAACTGTCTGGCTGTTCCTGCATTTAAAATGATCTGAACGGTGCCGTTCAATCGAAAGATCGCAATGTTCAAAGCCTCCAAGAGCTTAAGAAACTCCTTTCGAGCAAAGTGAGAGAACTTCGAGGGGCCGAGCAGTCATCTGAGTCTCGCAAAACAAGTTGAGTATGATTTCCTAAACAAACCACAAATGTACATACGCCATACCCTCCTTCGCATACAATTCATGCGCCCAAGTACTCAATCGAGGGAGTCACATTCCATATGGTTGCATTCTTTGATCCATTATTTACAAATATGTGGACCGCAAACTGTTCAACATTATTCTTCACTATTGACCCTTGGAACGGACAGCTTTTCGAGTGGGTGACAGGACACCAACGTGAATAAGCATGAAGTAAAGTGTACTTCGAAACCATAATCAAAACGGAATAATACTCATGTAAATGAGAATTTTGAAGGTTCCTTTTGAAATCTTTTTTACGAATATTCTTTAAATCGGCGGGATCGCCTTGACCTTCAATAAATGTCTTGGACACAGGCAAGCACAGGTTATGAGAAGCAAGTGAAAAGAGGAATTAACTTATTTCAACAAAATGGAAAAAGCTACTTCAACAAAGTCTTTGGAGTTTCCTATTTTCTTGGTAATGGTCATCTCGCCATCTGTGCGTTTAGTTTCTTAGAAAGAGTTACTTACAAACAATTTACTCTGCGTCATTTCGAAACAGGGGAAAGAGGGGTTTTCAGGAAAACAGTTAGCCAGAACGAATGTGAAGGCGCATGGATTGTATGCAAAGGAGCATGTGGCGTGTGTACATTTGTGGTTTGTTCAGGAAATCATACTCAACTTGTTTTGCGAGACTCAGATGACTGCTCGGCCCCTCAAAGTTCTCTCACTTTACTTGAAAGGAGTTTCTTAAGCTCTTGGAGGCTTCGAACATTGCGATTTTTCGATTGAACGGCATCGTACGGATCATTTTAAATGCGGGAACAGCCAGACAGTTATGAAACGAAGAAATACCTATATTTGTGGGGGGCCAAGGGCCATGGTGCCGAGGGCCCGGGCTGGGGGGGACGGGGACGGGGCCGGTGATTTCTAATAGCCGTTTGAAATAGATAACTGGTCAAAAGGTTTGGCATGCAGTGCCTTTTTTGCTATGTTTAACTTGCTTTTCTGGGCACGGCATTGATTATCGTACCATGACAGTCCAAAAGAGGCACCCCCTTTAAGTTTTGATTTGAGTTTAGTTCTTTTAACTGCAATGTCTGCTGATCTTAAGATTATATTTGTCAGGTTTGTAACTATTTCATTAGCAGATAAAGGTGGGCTATTCCCAGTAATTTATTGAGAAAAGTTTGCTTCCAGAACTCTTTGAAACGGCCAGGTCGAAAACGCGGAAAGCGCGGAAAACGCGGAAAACGCGGAAAACGCGGAAAAACATGTGAAGACTTTGAATGGCCAGAAATAGCGTTTATTCAACTAAAATAAAGGTAAGAGACCTTCCTTGATAAGCCAAATATTCCACCAAGAAGACAAAAAAGAAATTTCCGCGTTTTCCACGTTTTCGTTTTGGCTATGGGTGATTTTCGAAAACGCGGAAAACACGGAAATCTTTTATGGTAAGTTTTATCAGGTGCTTCTCATAGATATTGGCAATTAATACGTTAAACTTTCTCTCGTCATGAATTCTGTACCAAAATAGACTTCGTAGATCTGAATGAAACTTTTGGATCATGAGATTTAAAATTAATGGGCCTAAGTGGCCTTCGAGGGGCAGTTTGTTTGTAATTTCTTAACCGTATCCATTTATGGTGCTATAGGCGGATACAGCATGTTATGTCGCCAAAATGAAGCACGAAATAAACTGAAAGCTTCCTGTTTTGCAAAATAATTTTTTCCGCGTTTTCGTTTTGGCTTTAGGTGATTTTCGAAACGCGGAAAACGTGGAAATCTTTTTATATCAACTTTATCAGTAGATTTTCGCAAATAAAGACGATTGATACGTTAAGCTTTCTCTCTTCATGAATTCTGTACCAAAATAGACTTCGTAGCTCTGAATGAAACTTTCGGATCATCAGATTTAAAATTAATGGGCCTAAGTGGCCTATCAGGAATTCTAGAGACCGTTTATTATTTCGTTGATAGGAGAATGAACATGCCTCAGGGAAAGAAATGATATCTTGCTGATTTTCTTAAGTGGTTTTCATTTGTTCAAATACGGCAGAAACGAGTTCAAACTAGCGAAACTAACACACATTAGCTAAGATGAAGATGAAATTCTGTTTGACCAAACTAATACCCTTATTCACAACAGTCCTAAAATTAGCTATGTTTCCCTCGTTTTTCTGCAAAAGGATGTGTCTTCGGACAATATTTAGTTGTTCTGTTATGAGTCATATTAATTTTGTTTCAGTAAAAACCCGCATAAAAGAACCAAACTTTCCATCTCAGGCTTCATCTGTCCTTATACTGTCTCAAATAACTCCAAAACATTGGATTAGAAAGCATCAGACGAACCTAGACATTAACATGGACTTTCATTTCACCTTCACTAACTACCTGAAAAAGATTATTTTTCGGAAAATGTATTACTACATTGGAAGTTAATGGTTCTCAAGTCACTGGTTCTTTTGTGTTTACTTTAAGTTTAGTTGACAGCTGCGTCGTTATTATACAAGTTTTAACTTCGATGTTTTAACTTTAATGTTTTGTTGCGTTATTTATCACCCATTGATTTTTCTCCAAAAGTCTCTTATCTGGGGTCATAACTTTACATGTAAGTAACTTTACGTACGAATAACCAAGGAACAACTAGAATTGCTCCAAGTCTATTTAGTGGACCATCAGCATCAAAAGAATATAATTACTCTTGCGGGGGCGATAGCTAGCTTTGCTGACAGTCCACTGAATAGACTTTGAGCAAGTCTAGGGAACGACAAACTATCCAAAAGGCCTACTTAATGTTCTGATTACTACCAAAAATACTACCAAAGCTCATTTTTCACAGTGTAGAACTACAGAAATTCAAGATCCGTTCGTTGGTATGTGACCACAGTTGATATAAAGAGATTTTCACGATTTCCGCGCATTCGAAAATCACCTATACCAAAAACAAAAGCGCGGTAAAAAATATTGTGCAAAACAGGAGGCTTTCAGTTTATTTCATGCTTCATTTTGGCGACATAACATGCTGTATCCGCCCATAGCACCGTAAAGGGATACGGTTCGAATTCGAATTCCTCCCCTCGAATTCCTGACAGGCCACTTAGACCCATTAATTTTAAATCTGATGATCCGAAAGTTTCATTCAGAGCTATGAAGTCTATTTTGGTACAGAATTCACGAGGAGAGAAAGCTTAACGTATCAATCGTCTTTATTCGCGAAAATCTACTGATAAAAGTTGATATAAAAAGATTTCCACGTTTTCCGCGTTTTCGAAAATCACCTATAGCAAAAACGAAAACGCGGAAAGCGCGGAAAAAATCATTTTGCAAAACAGGAGGCTTTCAGTTTATTTCGGGCTTCATTATGGCGACATAACTTGCTTTATCCGCCTATAGCACCATAAGTGGATACGGTTAAGAAATTACAAACAAACTGCCCCTCGAAGGCCACTTAGGCCCATTTATTTTAAACCTCGTGATCCAAAAGTTTCATTCAGAGCTACGAAGTCTATTTTGGTACAGAATTCACGAGGAGAGAAAGCTTAACGTATCAATCGTCTTTATTTGCGAAAATCTACTGATAAAAGTTGATATAAAAAGATTTCCACGTTTTCCGCGTTTCGAAAATCACCTAAAGCCAAAACGAAAACGCGGAAAGCACGGAAAAAATTATTTTGCAAAACAGGAAGCTTTCAGTTTATTTCGTGCTTCATTTTGGCGACATAACATGCTGTATCCGCCCATGGCACCGTAAAGGGATATGGTTAAGAAATTACAAACAAACTGCCCCTCGAAGGCCACTTAGGCCCATTAATTTTAAGTCTGATGATCCGAAAGTTTCATTCAGAGCTACGAAGTCTATTTTGGTACAGAATGCATGAGGAGAGAAAGCTTAACGTATCACTTGTCTTTATTTGCGAAAAGCTACTGATAAAGTTGATATAAAAAGATTTCCACGTTTTCCGCGTTTTCGAAAATCACCTATAGCAAAAACGAAAACGCGGAAAGCGCGGAAAAATTTATTTGCAAAACAGGAGGCTTTCAGTTTATTTCGGGCTTCATTATGGTGACATAACTTGCTTTATCCGCCTATAGCACCATAAATGAATACGGTTAAGAAATTACAAACAAACTGCCCCTCGAAGGCCACTTAGGCCCATTGATTTTAAATCTCATGATCCAAAAGTTTCATTCAGATATACGAAGTCTATTTTGGTACAGAATTCATGAGGAGAGAAAGCTTAACGTATCAATCGTCTTTATTTGCGAAAATCTACTGATAAAGTTGATATAAAAAGATTTCCACGTTTTCCGCGTTTTCGAAAATCACCTAAAGCCAAAACGAAAACGCGGAAAAAATTATTTTGCAAAACAGGAAGCTTTCAGTTTATTTCGTGCTTCATTTTGGCGACATAACATGCTGTATCCGCCTATAGCACCATAAATGGATACGGTTAAGAAATTACAAACAAACTGCCCCTCGAAGGCCACTTAGGCCCATTAATTTTAAATCTCATGATCCAAAAGTTTCATTCAGATCTACGAAGTCTATTTTGGTACAGAATTCATGACGAGAGAGAAAGTTTAACGTATTAATTGTCAATATCTATGAGAAGCAACTGATAAAACTTACCATAAAAGATTTCCGTGTTTTCCGCGTTTTCGAAAGTCACCCATAGCCAAAACGAAAACGTGGAAAACGCGGAAATTTCTTTTTTGTCTTCTTGGTGGAATATTTGGCTTATCAAGGAAGGTCTCTTACCTTTATTTTAGTTGAATAAACGCTATTTCTGGCCATTCAAAATCTTCACATGTTTTTCCGCATTTTCCGCGTTTTCCGCGTTTTCCGCGTTTTCCGCGCTTTCCGCGTTTTCGACCTGGCCTCTTTGAAACATCTTAAGTGCAGTAGCATCTGGCTTATAGCGATCTGGATAGAGGTTAATTTGTTCAGGAATATGCTGGACTTCATTGTTGGTATAGAAATTAGTATTTATTGAAGTATAAAGGCAGCAGTGGTCAGAAAGATGGGTTAGTGGCTTGACTTGAAACGACCTGATTTTATTCAGAAGGGGGCTCTCCACAAGGGAATAGTCAATGAGGCTAGGGGAATCACCAGTTCTGGTAGGGAATCGTGTGTAACTACCCTTGTCGCAAAATCTACCGTTCAAAATGCGTAATGATTGGGATTTACACAAATCCAGTAGTTTTTCTCGATGTGTATCTACTGGGGAAATGTCCATATTAGACCTAGGAAGAGGTTCATCTGCTTTATAATGATCTATCTGACTGATGGGTGAAAATACATCCCCTTCATCTAAGACATAGTCAGGATCTAGGTTAGTTCTAGCATTAAGATCACCAGCAATCATAATCTCGCCCTCAACATGGAAGTGGTTACAGTCTTTCTCTAATTCCTGGAAAATGTCATAGTCCAGGGCAGTGGTGTAGGGGGAACTTGCAGGGCTTCCATATAAAAATCAGAGAAAGATATGTTGTTGCAAACCAAAGATATCCTTCTCAAATTTTACCCAAAGTTTATCATGGTGGTCATTGCAAACGATCTTGAGCCCTTTGAAAAGATTTTCTCTTATGATAAGGAGCATACCGCCAAAATATCTGCCATTTAGGCTTTTTGGTCTATTGAAATGTTTACAGATATAGCCATCTAAGGATAAGGTTTGGAGGTCATCAGGGCCACAGTGTGTTTCTTGGAGACATAAGACGTCAAATTCTTTCACACTACTTTTTAGATCATTTTCTAGAAATTTGCAGTATTTTGTACCATTTATAGATTAGAAAAGTCCCTGGATGTTCCACACACCTATGTCAATAAAATTATAAAAACAACTTGTCTTTGAAAAGTTTTTCTTTCTTATGGTAAGTAGGGATCAGTGTCTCCATTAAGTAAAATGCCTACCTTCTATTGTTATAGTTTTTGTAGTTGTAGTGTCTTGGCTTCTTAAACTGAGGGGATTTGGATCTTTCTCTTGGAGGTGCTACCTGTGATTTCAGTTCTTAATTTTGATGTGCTTCAGGAATTTGTTTAGGCCAAAAGGCCAAAGCTCTGGTTTGCAAATGGACGCAAATTTGAGCTTTCAAGATTGACATTTCTGCTCTCAGAGCACCAATACCAACAAACGAGGTATCTATGTTCAAGTTAACTATCGAGGAACATTTTGAGAGTGATTAGCCATTGATTAAAGCTAAATTCACATCACTGGAGTCAACCAAATCTGTGTACATTTTTTGGGACACCCGGTATATCTCATAAAGTTACATGAAAGTGTACAAACAATTTGTACAGTACAGTATTTATCATTATTTAGCCATTTCTATTTTCATCAACAGGAACAAGCTGATAAAACATGTCTGCAGTAGATTATTCCTATTGACCAGGCTGGTCTTCAGTAGTGGGGCATTTGCCCCTTGGATGACCTTTCAGGGGGTTATTGCATTTGCGGCAATGGCGTGGAGCACATGGCTTTTTTGCAGATTTGGCAGCATTTTCTCTCTGCATCTGCTCCTCATGTTTTTCAGCATTTCATCTTGCGCTTTTGCTTATTCATGGGTTCCTACTATCAAAAGAACAGTGACTGTCATTATTTTCGATGTCATGTGATCAAAGAAAGTTCTAGAAGGAACGTTGTGACGCAGTCGATTCGTGTCCAATTAGACCGCAAATGAGCCCATTAACCGTATTGCATGTTGCTCTCTTTACAAAAGTGTTGGCAGATTTTCAATTCAATAATTTTGGATACTGGAAGTAAATATCTTCATTGGTACCTGGACGCCTGCTTCGAAGCCAAATCCCACAAGGGCTACATTGCTTTTATGTGCCACTGCAGAGGTCGCCGCGTTCGACCTCGAAGATACTTGCAGGCTGAGTTGGGTTAGAGCTTCACTATCATACACATTCCAAAATTCTAGAAAATCCATAAAAATATTGTAGATTCAGATTTTTCTAAAATAGCAAAAAGGTCTATTGTAGATCGCAGATGCTGTAACTGCTTTTGAAACCTGACACGGGACTGTTGACGTCAGGCCTCAATCAATAACTTCATGGGGTAAATGAACGTTTTGTTTGAAATTTTACTTTCTTAGGGCAAATGTTACAGTTGACTCGAGTTGACTATCCCTTGATGCTTGCACAGCGGCACAGAGTTAACTTGACTATGTGCCACTGTGCAAGCATCAATCCACGGGAACATGTTTCCCTTTTAGGTCGAACAAGGGATGCGAGGACCCCTTAAAAACTACTTCTTGTGTGCTGAAGGACTGCCCCCTCCAGTAGAAAATAGAAATATGAAACAAGAAAAGTATCGGAATTGCCGCAGCTTCAAAGAAGCTCATTGCTCCCATCTGAAGGTCACCATGTGCTCTTTCCTGTCTGCAATGGTTATTTGGAAGCATTTACCCTAAGCTATTTAAACTTTGTTCTGTACCAGCGTTCTTCGTACATGGCTAATGGGCCCCTTTAATGTAATGTTCTCATAGTTCTGGTCATCATACACCAGTAAACTCGTTACCTGTACAGGCCCTATATATTCATGGAGACAATGAATGATACACTCGTTCTTATTATGTTCAAACTACTCTACCAGAATTCCAAAAGCAAAGAAACTTCTCTGGCACTATGTCCTCACACACCAGGAAAGTTTTTGGTTATTGGACAGTTGGCACCTGTTGTAGACCATAGAGACATACAGTACATTCTATGTTGCTGTGCTTACCGTCATCGAAGCTCTGACATCCATCCGTTTATTGACCACATGCAAGAAGTCTTGTCCAAGGTTGCCAACGAAAACAAAACTGCTGTCATTATGGGGGACTTCAACATAAATCTACTAAATTCTGAGAATCACAGCGAATTTATTAAAATGCTGTTTTCCAACCACTGTCAGCCACTTATACTTCAACCAACCAGGGTAACTGATTCAACAGCAACGCTCATTGATAACATATCATCTAACGATTTTTCTTGTACGGTAACAAGTGGAAATGTCCTTGTACAAATTTCAGATCACTTCCCTCACTTCTCTATTTTCAATAACTGTGCACCTGACAATAATTATTCTTCCTACTTTGTTCATAATTACAAACATTTGGATGAATCAAAATTCCTTGATGACTATCAAAAAATGGATTTTGCGTCTCTAAATACTGATGATCATACTGGGGTCATTCCAAATAAGAGCAACAGATGCCTGTCAGGTGATGTTTTCAAAATTGCTTCTAATTTTTACCAAGGGTACCCAAGCATCAGAGAACACGAGAAAAAAATTTCAGCAAGATATCTCATTTGGTTCAGGTTTTACTATATGATCAATTGAATATTTAGCCAATTGATGCAAATGTGTGCTTTTTCATGAGATGGCAAATTCAAGGTCAAATATATGGAACTCAAAAGTTCTTATCCTAACTCTTTCTGCACTTCATTATAGCACACCATGAATTCTTTTAGAAAATTAATGTTTCAGGTAATTGAAGACCAACATATAAGTAGAATATTGCTTCAAAGTTTGAACTATGTATGATTTTGACCCCAAAATGTGTCTGGGGAAGGGGTTTTGTTGTTGGTTTTCTGATCGATAAATGTCATGGCACTTTTCAGCTTTATAGAATAGAATATTAATCTACCCCCAATGCTATATTTCAAACGACCAAACGGTTTTCGCAAAATTCCTTAATCTAGGGGGTTGCCAAGTCTGTCCATTTTTGCCTAAAAACCTATTTTTCCATATTTTCAAACAGCATCTTGCAAAAATCTTGCAACAATGAAGATAGCTATTCATATCACCCAAATGTGCACCTGCAGAAGTTCTGAAAAAGTGTAGAAACCAACAAAATTTGACTGCGTATCCCGTATCCACTGTACCCCACACCTTCGACTTGACTGCGTATCCCGTATCCACTGTATCCCACACCTTCAACTCGACTGAGTATCCCCTATCCACTGTATCCCACACCTTCAACTTGACTGCGTATCCCGTATCCACTGTACCCTATACCTTCAACTTGACTGCGTACCCTGTATCCACTGTATCCCACAACTTCAATTTTACTGCGTATCCCGTATCGACTGTATCCCACACCTTCGACTTGACTGCGTATCCCGTATCCACTGTATCCCACATCTTCAACTTGACTGCGTATCCCGTATCCACTGTACCCTATACCTTCAACTTGACTGCGTACCCCGTATCCACTGTATCCCACAACTTCAATTTTACTGCGTATCCCGTATCGACTGTATCCCACACCTTCGACTTGACTGCGTATCCCGTATCCACTGTATCCCACACCTTCAACTTGACTGCATATCCCGTATCCATTGTATCCAGTATCCAGAAAATCTTTAATCCATCCTTAAGTTAACTTCCGAACTCAAAGTATCAAAGTCTCTCGCCAGTAGCCGGTGTATCCGCTGTATCGAGTATCCAGTACATCATACACTTATGGACTGCCTAGCGCGTATCCATGCTAAAAAAAGAGGTTGCTTTGCGGTGCGGGGTATTCTAAAGTTACTCCCTATATGTGACTATCTGTGAAGGGGTGTGCATAAAGATCATGGAAACGTGGTTATCAACACTTTATTTTGAAGGATTAGAAATGGCCGCGATGTCCGCGTTTTAGGTTTTCCCCTGCTTCCTAGGATAAAAAAAGGTGGGGAAAAGAGCAAAATTCCTAGGAAAGCTGGCAAATAATGGAAATACTATGGAATTTTTTGGGAACATTTCCCAGCTTTCCTAGCTCTTTGGGTACTGATTTCCAGCTTCCCCAGCTTCCTAGGAAACACAATTCCCAGCCAGAAATTTGTTTTGATGAAAAAGATAGGAAAACTGGGGAAAGCCTAGCTTTCCCAGTTATCTCCCCGGCTTTTTTGGTATGGGTTTAAGCTTGAAACTATTTCCAGGAAAGTCTGGGGGAAGTGGAAAACCTGGCAAATCTTTGCATTTCCTGCTTTGTTTCCATTTATTTAATGGTGCCAGACCTACTAAAAATAGCTCTTTGTCCATTGTTCATTAGAGCAGAAAAGATCAGTTCAAGTAACAAAGTTGAAATTATTTTTCTCTTGACAGCAATTGCCCATGCATACTATTTACACAGCATCCCACCTGTAAGTGAATTGTATGCTATTTTCCCATATCTTTTTCATCAGTGCATTTGTTATTTTTTCACATTATTGTTTCAAATTTTGTTCATTTGTATTAAGCATAATGTTAGACATATTAAGATTCCCACTGTTAGACATCCAAATATTATAAACCATTTTTATCTTTCATGCATCCATTTTCAGGGAAACTTTCTGTTTATTCATTCGGCAGTTCTTTATTAAGTGCACGTTTTTAAACTGTGCACATATCAATGGAATATTCCTTTTCATTTTTCTAGAAAACAGCTTCAAGACCTTGCTTGCTATGTGGTGTTACCAACAACATCAAGTGCCTCAATTGTGTCTCCTGCAAGGAAGTCTTGCCAAGGAAGGCCCCAAAACCAATAAGGAAAACAAAGAACAGTTTTCATGATGAGAAAAGGGTGATGCGAGATCGGGTATGGATACAAACTGGCAGCAGATTATCAAATGACTGGACTGACTCTGAAAATGATTGAAATCTTTGCTATCTTTGGTCTTACTACTGGATTTGTATCACTAAGCTAATAATGAAATTATACTTGAAAAGTCCAGACTTTTTGCACATTAAACATCTCAAAAGGTTTGTACTGTACACTACTCATGAATAATTTCAGATGTAAGCTGTAAGATTTATTATTCTATTCCTAATTTGTTCAAAGGCAAACATGATGTACCACAACCAAAACTGTGAAGTGGTTCACAGTTCACAGTTAAATTCACATCATTGGCGTTAACAAAATCTTTATACTTTTTTGGGACACCCGGTAGTTTATCAAATTTGTGTTTCTTCCTTTGGGCACCTTGGAAGTACAAGAGAAGAATCTATGAAACTTAATTAGTTTTAAATGTTACTCCAATTTTCTCATAGAATCGCACAAAAGAAGAACGAAATAAAAAAGAGGGGTTAAAACTTGTGGACAAACAATTTGTGCAGCTTCTTTCGCAAGGCACATGAAAAAAGTGCACAAGATTTCACCATAAGAATATGTGAAAGTGTTGTCAGAAGCTAGGAAGCAATATCGAAGAAAAGAGGAGATAGAGCCAAAATTTAAGTACTATCATAAGAGAAGACAATGCCCAATCGGTGACTGCAGGGTGACAGTCAAGAGACTTATTCCCCATCTCGTTGGGAAGCACACACTGGAAAAGGGAATGCCCACCTTTAAGCTTCTTGTAAGCAGAAGTATGATTCCAACGGAATCGTCACTTACAATGTCTCGGATTCATGAGATTGAAAAGAAAAAGGAGCAGCAAACCAAAACAATTGGTTTGACATCACAATTGCTGTGTGACGATCAATCGTCAAGTGCCTCCATCGATGAAGACCAGGAATCAGTCTGCTCGAGAGACAGCCTATTTTCCGCCGCTGAAACCCTCTCTAGCGTCGACTCTAATACGAGCCTGAAAACGGATGAGATGGAAGAGGAGATAACAGACCTAAGTCCATACTACGTGACAAATCAGCACACCGTGTGAATCACTACTGGATCAATTTTACCACTACTTGATATCGGCGCACTGTGGAAATAAAGACGAGAGGTCTTCGAAGCAGCACAGAATGCAAGTGAAGACAATTTTGAATGTAATAGACCATAATATGGATATTGCATCCTTGGCTCGCACGAAAAAAATTTGCGATGAATTCTTAAAGAAATAAGAAATACGAGGCAAGGACAATAAGGGCCTACCTTGGCCAGGTCCATAACGCGGAACTCGCGGAATTTTTGTTCCGCGAAGTTGAGTTCCGCGTTTTGTTCTCGCAGTATGGGGCCGAAAACCAAAACGCGGAACTGGCGGAATTTTTCTTCCGCGAAGCTAAGTTCCGCGCTTTGTCCTCGCGGTATAGGGCTAAAAACCAAAACGCGGAACTCGTGGAATTTCATCTACAAGGCCTGCTCTTCCTCCACTTGCCTACAAAGAAGTTTACTTGCATTTTATCACTTTTAATCAACTTTTAATCGACTGTTCTTCCCATGCCAAGAGATTCGTAGCATTTTCTTAAGCAGCTACTTTCACGTATGTTACTACGCCTTCAGCCAAATCTGCTTTGAAAATGAGTCAAAAATGGTCCGTTTAATTTCCCTCTTTCTGCAAAATCCAATGCAAATCTCAAAAACATACAGGTGAATTCAATAATTCAACTCCCTTCTGGCAAATTGAAAGCGAAACAAACTAACTTTCTCCCAGGATTGAAGGCATATAAATTGAGATGAAATTTTCCACTTCGGCTCCAAGCGATAGGAGATTTGTAGGTAGGCCATTTGTTGTCATTTCCAAATGCCGTAGTGCTTTGGTCTTGGACTCGATACTTGATACTTTGATCACCTGGAGCTGTGGGAGAGCTTCAAGTATAAGGATCGCGTGTCACATGAGGCAAAGAAATGTACATTGTGAGCATACGCAGGCGAAATGTTAAAAATGCTATTCTTGTCCATTCCCCCACTTCCTGACCCCAATCCCCTTGACTAGGATTGTTGAGAGTATTGGATTATTATTTAGTAAAACTATTACATTCAATCCTAAGTGACTTCGTCCTTTGGAAAATACTTTCGCCAATGAAGCATTACCCTTAACTTCATGCATGAGATCGTCAATTATTACAGTGAGCGATTCCTCCCATTCTTCCAGCGATTTATATATGTCATCAGGAAGTGCAGTAAGAAATGCACAACTTCCATTAAAAGTCGAGCTAATGGCTTTGAACAGTTCTGGTTGTTTTGTTCCTGAGATCCACAACAATTTTCCGTACTTGTCTGCATCTTTAATGATGCTTCCATAATGTTTTAATAACTTAAGAACCCACGTTGTTTTACCACTTCCACTAACACCCGATACTATCATGCTAAAGGGCGACATAAACCGCAAATCTAAAGTGTCTGTATTTTCCATTTCATTTATAATGACGTTTTACCTACTCTCCTTTAATTAATCAGTCGCTACTCCTTCGTCTTAACCAATGAACGTTGAATGTGAAGTTAAAGCTTTATACTAACTTCCGTTTTAACTTTCTCCTTCCTGTTTTCGACTTCCTAACCTTAGGTACTTTACTACTCTTTTTCTTAGTCTTCCTCTTCTTGGTTTTTGATGCTTTCTTTTGAAAATTCCATGTTTGGTTTGCACCACCTAATCGACGATGTTGATTATTTTCAAACTGAGTCAACTGACGAATCAAATCCTTAGACTTAGCACATCTCTTTCCTCCAAATAATTTTGCAAGTGCCTGAATCGCTACAGGTATCAACGTTCCAGCTACGATTCCCGCCATATTATTATTATCAAGATGTGAAAGCAAAGAAAACACTATGTCTAGTTCGACAACAACAAATACAATGACTAACTCATTTTAATAACTCCATTTATAAACGAATTTAACTTTATCAAAACTTATTCAAAAATGACTTTCTTAACTGCTTTAATAATGGGTAAAACATTATTAGCAAACGACTTAGTATCCTTCATTAATTCAAATCTTTCTCTTGTACTTTCCTTTATGATAAAGTTGGTTGGTTCTCTTCCTTCGACGAGTGAAACGTCTTGTTTCCTGATGATGAGTCTGGCAGATTCTCGTTCATAACCGAGTTCCAATAAGATATCCAACAAATATGCTTCATATCCTTTGGATTGAATTGCCTGCGCTGCATATGCAGCATGAACGAAAAAGAACTTGCTGAAGTCAGTCATTAAACAATCGACTTTGTGATTCATCACTACTGACTCTTGAATGTGTTCTTTTAGACTCTCTCCGAAACTTTCTCCTTCAATGACATGCTGCAAAACTATGGCGACTTCATGATCACAGGCAGAACAATATTCTCTTGCTTTATTCATCACAGATTTCAATAGAACTTGGGCATGAGCATTATCGATACTCTCGATCCATTTTCGTTTATCATCAAGGATTTCTTCGGTCGTAGGTGGTCTAAAAGACGCATACAGAAATTCACAGTCATCGTGAAAGTCCAAGTTCTCTTCTTTCACTATGTCGCCAATCTTCATTCTCTTGCTGCCTTCTGGTTGAGGGTCTTCTGACTGAACTTCTTCGCTTTTCTCGATGAGTTTTTCGTCAACTCTCTTTCTCTTCAAATCATTGTCCTTCGATGATGATAAAAACATTCTACGAAGAATAGCACTTTTGGTCAACTTCATAATGGTTGAATCCTTAATCGTAATATTGATCTTGCTTGGTATTGCACCTTCTTCGTATGGCTTGCCTTGCTTATCAACCAAGTTCCATCGATTAAGCTGAACAACGTGTTTGAAAGATCGTTTTTTTTCGAGTGATTCGTCGGTGGAAGACATCGACGCAATCTTGTGTTCCATCATAATTTTGTGTTTTTCACCACTTTCTACTTCGATAGTCTTGAGACTCAAGAAACTATAACATCGTCCTCCGTATGGTTTCTTCTTAATCAGGACTTCGTTTTTCTCTGCCAAATCATTCGCATTAGTTTTTACGTCGATTGATTGAAGCTCCAACATCAAATTCTCCATAGATTTCTCCTTAAGATAAAGTTTCTTGGCAGCGTGTGGATTTTCATCATCAATCGAAGCCAATAGATACGAAGGAGCAGCATTAGGAAACTTACTCAAAATCGATTCGATCGTGAACGTTACTTTCACTTCGTTTCCACCATTCCCACGTCTGGATTGAGAGTCTTCGAAAATAATTGTCATCATCTTTGCAGCTAAAGTCGAATGTACTTCAACTTGCAAAACATGTTCGTTTTATATATTTCTAAACTTTTTTTTCTACCTTAGAGTTAAAATTATTTACCTTAGGGTTAAATTTTTTCTATCTTAGGATTAAAAATTATTTACCTTAGGGTTGAAACTTTTCCATCTTAGGATTAAACATCGTTCATTCCTAAGTCTTAAACTTCAACACATCCAAGTCCACATTGAATGAAGCTTTGAAGTAACGAACTTCAGATGTGCGAAGCATCGTTCAAAAAACGATGTTTCGTCAATGGAAGCGATTTCATCTCCACAATCATCACTAACATCATTAGATTTTGCGTTTTTTTTTTGTATTCCGAATCCTTTGATTCCTCTTATTCTTTCGCTAAGCATTAAGTTGTTTGCGATTTTTATAAATTCTTTAATGCTATCTTCCTCGTTCATCAGTGCTTCTAAAAACTGAAACCAAACCACCAACCTACCACATGAAGTCACTGTGATTGGATTTTGGGATTTTTCAACTAGTTCGGAAAACAACGTTCGCAATGAATCAGTTAGCGCACCAATCCTCAAATCAGCAGTTCTCGAAAAATTCCTTGCAAGCAAAACACTCGTTTCAGAATCTTCGCTTAGTATCCATAAAGACATAAATTGATCCAAACAGCGTCGCATCGCATTCCTTCGTGACTGAGTAGTTAGTTCTTCGTTGATTATGAATTTCTCGATTAAACTAGTCAAATTATTGTAACCGACCACAGAATTGAAGAATTTCAAAGCAGCAATGAGGCAAATTTCACTCGAAGGAGTAATTTTTATTTCATCATGATTAAGTAACTCAACATACAACTGAATTAAATATGAACTACTCATCAACATTTATCAACATTTATCATCGTATCGTCTAAAACTTCAACTTGGATACAAAACGAGTATAAGTTACTACACAATTTTTCGGTGGTTTACCCCTAGCTATAACGAACATTCTTGGTCTTACTTAAACGTCCTGTTTCGCACAATTCTCTCAGTCTAAAAACTGCAAACTTCGCCATTCTGGAGGGGGGCAAACATACGATTATCGTTTCTTCACCGTTGTACATCATTAACTCCGCTATCATTCGCAAAATGAACACTGTTTTTGATGACAATCCTGCTGCTGCTATTGCCAATTCGTCTTGTTTATCGTTGTCAGGTTTGACGAAAACATCATTAATGTTGCACCAAACGTAATCTCCCTTGGTTCTCAGGAGTTTGCAAGCGTTCTTGTTTATAGAAGTCGAGTGTAAACGTTCAACCACTTCGTCTTCGTTCATTCTGAGAACGTTGACATTACCATCATCAATCGCAATCTCTTCGTTCTTTTCTTCACATTGAAGTTCGCTTGTTTGCATCCTTTGAATATTATCCACCGCTATGGTATTTTCACCAAACCTTGACCAATCTTGATTTGCATAGTATCCATCAAACGAATTAGCACTAACATCCAGATCCCTTAATACTGAATCTACAAAATTATCAAGTACTCCAAAACTTGCAAATTCCGACATAATTAACTCCCCTTCAATCACTTGCTTGATTAGTACTGAACACAAAATCTTTCGTTCGCCAATCCGAAAGATTAAAGGCATTGAGTCCTGGTAAATAGACTGCGTATACCCACTTTGCAAAAATTGCTGATTCGAGATGATAGCTTATGCCAATCTGATTGGCTGTTATTCAAACTGCACACGCAAGGCGGGAACTGATCGTACGATATCTGTAGAATTGAATTTGTGAAGTTGATGTCTGATCACATGAAAACAGACCGATCACATGAAAGCAGATAGGCACCCAGCGGAGAATCGCTCTTTACCATGACTCAATGCCTTTAATCTAAATCCACAAGCACCATTCTACGCAGCATTTCGTTTGGCCCAAACTAAAGCATACCTCATGAGATTTGAACACAGGAACAAACAAACCCGTCTTGTGCAATACCTAAGATAAAGCAGCTGCTAAAAACAATACCAACTTATTGAAAAACCTAACCAATCGAGATCTCCTATCACGTCTACCATTAAGTCTGTTGTTTCTGTGTCTTTCGTATGCTTTTGTTCTAAGTCTCCAAATCGAATTCCTTAACTTACTGAATGTTTCTCGAAACATATTTAAAACTTTCTCTTTTCTTGGTTTGAATCTTTGAGTTCACGTTTCATTGAAACAGTTTTATCAGAAACTTTCCTTTTCTTTCTGGGTGGTTCTTGGACTGTTTTCTCCCCTTTTGAGTGAAATGTTTTCTCTCCTTTCTCGCGAATCAAATCCACCTCCTCCTCATGAAATAGTGTTGTTCCGTCCTTCAACACCGAAACATTTATAGGCTTGTCGCGAGATGCAAAAAATACGGTTCCTCCGATAACGTTTACATTATAACTCGTTGAACAATCCTTAGCCATTTTTAAATGAATCTTCCTTCAATAAATCAAGCTTAAATGACCCTCCCTTCAATAAATCGAGCTTAAAAATGAATAAATCTCAAAACATTAAGCTCCTATTTAAGTATGCATTTCAACGTAAGAAGTTTTTTTTTTAGTTTCACAACTCAATACTTTAATATCCTATCCAAAACCATGTCTTAGAAATTTTCTTTTTCCTCAACTTTGAAACTTTTCTATACTTACGATCCTTCGGATTAAGATTTCATATCATCGGTCTTAACCCTATCCAGACTAGGCTTTTTGAAACTTTGGGGAGACTAGGGGGGGGGCACAAAGTGCCCCCCCCTGGTTTTTCTCAGAATCATAAGTGCTAGAGACTCGAAACTCGGCACAAGTAACAAACATGATAAGGCAAACAAGATGGTGTGATTTGTTTTTGTTTATGTCACGTGATTAAGTGCTGACATCAGCAAATGTTGCTAATTTGGGTGTAAAACCACATGTACTTTGTTGCGTTGTATCTCCAAATTGATAAAATATATCGATGTGATATTTGAAACATAGAAGGATTATATCCTTGTAATTCTTATTTTGAAATTTTGGCTTTGTAAGTCTAATATTTTTGCTGATGTCAGCATTTATTTATTTTGTACGAGAAAAATAGCGACTTTTGTCTAAAATTGATTATAAATTACTTTTAAAAATAGCAAAAAATGCTAAATATACATAAAAAGACCTGCTGCATCATATCATGTCACTCATTTGTCTAAAAATGAAGCATAACATGGTTTTTCGTCAGTACGCATGCGCAAAAACCAATTGCTTATGACGTCATCAAAAATCAATAAACTATATATCAAATGAAAGCTTGTTTCAAGACGAGTTCAAAAATGTTTGTCTCATTGTCATAGAGCCAGTGGTTCCAAACCTATAACTTAAAAGGTATTTATTTTGCGGAGCACTCAATTTAAAGTCATGTGTTGACCCCCGGAATCAGTGTCGAAATTTTAGAAATTGACATGAAAAGATGTCTCATAGATAGAAACTAAAAGTCACAAAAAGCTAGACTATTCTAGAGGTACTTGACGAGCTGTGTGGAAAAGTTTATTAGGGGGGGCACTTTGTGCCCCCCCCTAGTCTGGATAGGGTTAAGGTTGAAACTTTTATACCTTAAGTACGAAATTTTTATACCCTCAACCTTGAGGATTAAATCTTGTATATTCACAACAATAAATATCTTTCTTTGATTTAAATCATTGTTTTCCTTTTCGATCGGTAAATCGTTCGATTAAATAATCATTCGCGTCGATTCCATAAGGATAAAAACACACATTTCACTTCGTTTGAATCATGATTCATGCGTGTGTGTAGTACAGCTCGAGTTTGCTTTCTACGAAAACTTTGAAGTATCTAAGCAAAATGGACTCTTTCTTAACGAACGCAAATAGAATATCGAACATCTATACTCGAACGTTAAATCAAAGAATGAATATGCAACGTTCAATGATTCGCCATCTTGAAGACAAGACTTGAATGATAAATGCGGATGAATTCAAGAGAAGTAAGTATATTTCAAGACTTTCTCACGATACTTTTTCTTTCTCCTCCTTTTTTTTCTATTTTTATTTCATCCTCTTATTATATACTAATAATTAAATTCTCCTTCGTAGAACAAAGATTCATCAATCAATTGCAACTTGAAATGCTAAGAGACGTTTCTGCTCGCAAGCTAACAGTCAAACCGTGTTCGAGTTTAGTATCTGATTGTCAGATATGTCTGGAGAATATGAACACTTACGGATGTGAGTTACAATGTGGTCATGTATTTCATGGTCAATGTTTTCATACATGGATGAAAACACGCTTTGAAGACGGACACGAAATAACTTGTCCACTTTGCAGAGACACTGTGAACATAATGACGGTAGAACCAGTAAGCATTCGTATGATCAAAGATGATGTCATTCAAACTGATGCAAACATCGAAACTCAGCCTGAAGAAGTGGAAATAGTTTCGACGGTGACTACTCAAGTTATTCCTCCTCCACCATTACTAATCATCGATGATCTCAATGATTCAGACTCGGAAAATTCACTTCCATCACCCTCGTTGCTTCGTAATACTACTCCTCCTCCTCTATTGCGTAACGATAGAGTAAGACTGTCAAGTCGATCAAGAGTGATTGCACGAGCAAGAAGTAGAGCTCATTCGGTTTTAAGAACAATGAATGCTACTCGTCAACCAAGAAGAAGACTCACTTTGGGTACTTTTTCATCGAATAATAACATCGATAGAATGTACGTAAGCGACGAAGGAGAGCGTTGAACACTAAACATTAAAACACGTTTAATAATTCCTTTCGTTATGATCAATCAAACCTATCGTGTTTCACATGTACATTCTCTTCCTTTGAATGGACTTCTTGCAAACCTTAAGGTTACATATTTTATACCTTAGGCTTGAAACATTTTATACCTTAGGGTTGAACTATTTTATACCTTAGGGTTGAAATATTTTATACTTTAGGGTTGAAACTTTTATACCCTAGGGTTGAGAAGGGAATTGCGGAGGACTACAATATTAGTGACTATACTGCGCATGTGCGTAACTGCGCAGTATAGTGTCTAATATTGTAGTCTATATACTACTTGCTATCTTTCGGTAGTGAGATTTGTCTGATAAAAAACACAGGATTGCAGCAACTTGCAACTCGACACTTAAGGCTGGTTTTCACATGTTGCAATTCATCGGAATTCGGAGTCTACAATCAATTACGATCCTCTCCGATGTATGAAAAACGGTCAAAGTTTATGAGAACTGTGCATCCTAATTCATCCTAATTAATCCTATTTGGTCGCAATTGATCCCATCAAATCAAAACAATTTGTTTCTTGCGATGAAATGGGACGAATTCCGACCAGTTGCAACCAATGAAATATATGAAAACCAGAATTGTGATAAATAGGATGGATTCCGATTCCGCAGATGCAGAGTAGACTTATTGCATCACCACCCTCATTGCTAATGTCCCTGATAGATCGGTCTTTGTGAACTCTATCAGTCTCGTTTTGAGGAATGAGGACTAGAACGCATTGTAATAAGTCTACTTGCGGAGCATATTTTTCAAATCTAGTGCTCTTCTACTCGTTCCCAGTGCAGTTGTTTTTGTGATGTACTATATTATGCTTGTGTGCATATATTTTCTTGCAATGTAAGCTTTTAGCAGTTCTTGTGGCAGTGTGGCAAACCATGTGGCAAAAATGCTTTTTCACGACCAGCTATGCTGCACAAAAAGACTTCTCTCCTTACGGACACTTCCTTTATGGCTTTGCAAGCTGTCCTTCGATTTGGTTGAAACAAAGTGTATCGCAACAAATGTCCTTCTTGCTATGTGAATTCTGTCTTTGTCTTTGAAGGTCAGCTTTGTCTCTGAAATGACGATTGCACTGGTCACAACAAACCATTAGTGTACCATGGATTGTATCTGTGTGAACATGAAATATGACAGCAGCATTGTCAGGTATTCTTTGGCACCGATAGATTGATTGTTTCAACAACATAAAGACTACTCTTAGTATACTGATGACTACTTTAGGTAGATCCATGGAAGAAAAAACAAATGTTCGCTCATTACTCTCACATTGTGATTAGCTTTGTATGGTTACATTCCCAAGGCTTAAACTGCTGTCGTTACTTTCAGCCAAAGAGCAAAGACCAGAAATGATTCGACCACTGTGCAAAGTGCTTTTGCGTCTGCGCAAGCCACCAAAAACAGAAAGGTGGGAGAGGGGTGAATTTCTGGGGACTGCACATAGTTGCAAAGGAATCTATTGTGATCCAGGCCTCTCCAGATGCGGCTTGAGTTTGAGAACACACCAAATGTTTCGAGAAGGGGATCAAATATGGCTGAAGAAATCATCGACCCTAGAAAGCTTCGATAAAGGTGGAAAAATATCTCTTGTTTGTTTACATGTAAACAGGCAGCTTGTAGGAAGGTCTAAACAATGAATATGCCATGGAAATTTTTATCCCAGCTTCGTTAGGATGTATAATTTCATGAATCGTATTCTGATCACCCATCCTGTCATTTTTTGTCCGTAAAAATATTTAATTTCTTGCAGCAGGTCATTTTCTGACAGGAGAGAAGGACATTTTACTGGCCCCAGAAAACAGAAATTTGCGCAAAATCTAGTCCCTGCCGCAAAACGAGACTATCATCACTGTGTTGGCGAGATGTTCAGCTTCAAATTTCTCAAACCTGATCTTGTCAAAAAATTGGATAACATTGTTAATTTTCGTGTTTTAGTTTGTAAACAGCATTTGAACATTCTACCATTCTATTGTCTTAGCATTCTTGCTGTTGTTGTCTGTGGATGGCCTTTTGTTTTTCAGTGCTGCCTTTTTGTATTCAGAGTCTCCTCGTGCTCTGATGCTCTTATTACCTTGTTTCATCATGTTTTTACAAGAACTCTTTGCCTCTTCAATGCATAATAACAATATGATTTTGGTTGTCATTTTATGACTTACTTGTAAAGAGCTTTAAGTGCATATTTTGATATCAAAATACCAGAATTTATTTGTGATTGTTTGACCTACGAATGGCCCCAAGTTTGGTTCCTGCTTAGTAAGAAAGCATCTTCAGTTGTTTTACAAAGTTTAGCAATAATTCCACAATGATGTTTCAGTTATTACTTTACATCCATCGCCCTATTCTCATTCTCTGATTTTGCAATTTGGCACTCTGTGGAAAGAACAGTTCGACAAAAAATCTCTAATTTCTCCCCTGTTTTTCAGATACTTTACACCCTTTACATCAAATCGCATATTCCTTGAAATGTGTTTGGTCTGGATACAGCTCCTGCAAGATGCAAATTTTGGGTGGACCTTGCAAGATTTTCAACACGTTCCCACAGAAGATTGGACACTGTTTGAATAGGGTGAATTCTACCAAATCCTGAGGCATTGCCATATCTCCATTTAGGCTTGCGTAAATATTGCCAAATATGTAAAAAAAAGCTAAGGAATTTCAGATTGATTCTTTCCTGCTCCTAATGTTTGAATAATTCCAAATAAGTCAGTGGTGTGAAGTCTGTAAAGTCTTTAGGCATTTTTCTGTGACTACACTGATAGTTGTTGTGTCTTCTTGTTTGAATTCCTCAACTGACCATGAAATAGTGGGATCTTTAAAATTTTGTTGAAACTGTATTTTACCATTAGATGCAAAGGTCCAGAATAGACAATTATGCTCAAGATGGAGGGGAGGAGGGGAGGAACTTTTTACCAAGATGCATTTATTGTAAATTATGCTCATCAAATCTATGTGCTTCATGAAAAAGGCAGATGAGTTTGAAGCAGAGGCGTACGAGCCAAAGGGGCACTGGGAGCGCATGCCCCCCAACATTTTGCAACTATGATAGCAAAGTGTCCTTTTTTCAGGAGGTGTTTGTCCTTGAAGTGTCAAGCCCCCCCCCCTGCTCCCTAACTGCTTCCTACGTCTCTGGTTTGAAGGAGTACTGTATTGCAGCGAATTGGCTCCTAAAAACAATGGTATCCTATTTTTGTAGAAACAGGCACAATGTTGTGCCTCACAAGAAAATTGTGACTTCTACAACAAAAGGGTGTCATTGCTTTTAGCAGGGGTGACATACTTTTGATACCAACCAATTGTAACATTTTAAGTCTAAATCATTTGCTGGGATTTAAGGGGTGGGATTGTCCTCCCTCCCCCCTTCAAGATGAGAATTCTGCTTGGTGCTCAAATTTTGGCAAGAAATACACTTAGAACTGTGATAGTAACCTCTTTTGATCTGCTTCAGGCAAAATGAAAGGAAATATGCAATACAATGATCATTTAGAAGAAAAACCTAATTATTTTTGTTAAATAGAGTAAAAATTTTCATGCTGGATTGCAACGCTGTCATGTCATTCAATGTTGTGGCTCTTCGAGTTTGGTCTGTATCATCCATCACACTGGCCTAGATGTTTCTGGTCGAGTTTGAAAGGGGCCTAGGATTGAAACTAAAACTGATTTATATCAATCTTTTGCTGGAAATTGTGAAATAAGCTACAAATAATCACTTCAGTAAGTTCTTCATTTCGATCGTCCACTGCTGCCTATAGCATCAGCTGATTTAATTTCTGCTTTCCATCGTTGTGATTATCACGTGATCAGTTCGCCTCGTATTCAGGAGCCATGCATGACGATTCTGCGCGCGCATAAGAAACATTTCTGGTCTTTGCTGACACCCAGTACAAAGCCAATAACTATACTAAAATTTTGAATTTTTTCTTCATATAATTTGATATAACTGTTACCAAATCAATCCTAAATGACTATTGTAAAGTCAGTTTTACCCTGTCTTGAATTATGCCTTTCTGTGTTTTTTTCATTGGGCTTTTTATTTAGTTTCAATTTTCTTTTCTGTGCTTTCTCAAAGGCAGCTCCACATGTCCCACAGGACTGTTTCCTTATTGGGCAAATGGCAAATTGGAGAAATATGAGTATAAATAATAAATGACCAATTGAAATCCGACATTAACCAGCTTTTCGTAGTTTTTATTGACTCATTCACATTAATATAGTTGCGCCTTAACAACTCAACAGATTGCTAAGAAGTATATCACCTGTTTGAAAGTGTAATAGCTGGACTCTTGCAGACCTAGGGAATTTAGATGATTTATGCATTCATCATTGGTATTCATAAATGTTTACACCTTAGCTGTATATAGTTTATCTTTTGACAACAATGCATGCCATACAACCTCAGCAATTGCACACTTTATACAGTAGTTACATAAGAAGAAGACTTGCTCAAAATGAAGTATGAAAAGGTATGAAGTGCATTATCAATGATTGACATATGCTTAACTATCTAACTTGGTGGTGTGCATCCCTCTCCTCCTGCAAATATTTACCTTTCAGCTAAAGTCCTACTGTATGCAATGATGCATCCCAATAATCTACAAGGTTAACTTTATATAACCAAGACTCCATACAACTGAAACTCCATAATGATACAATCCAACCCAGTAACTGAGACATTGCAATCGCTGCAATCTTAACCCAGTAACAGTAACTGAGACATTGCAATCTCTAGTACTGTAATTTAAAATATATACAGTATATACTTCAGGATCTGTGTTCCCCTTGGATTTTTTTCTGAGTTCACCTTGGCAGCTCAAAGTGCATGAATCCATGATGTTGAAATGGATACAAGAGCTTGCAAAAATGTTCAGATTCGGTTACAGTGTTGTAGGAGGTAACTCTTTCATATATAAACATTTTTGATTATGCAGCAGCAACAGAAATAATCTGATCACTTTCTGCATTATGAGCCCGGCGGGTGCACTTCTATATAAAAGGTGATACGCAAGCTTGTCTGTAAATTCACTGAGATAGGGTGAACAAATTTTCAAATCCTAGGACCTAGGATTTAGAAAAAAGGGGGGTTATTCTACAATTTGGTCAGTGGATTTTAAAAGATACTTAGATCAAAACCAACTAATTTCAAGAAGTAAGGTTGTTGTTAATGGTTTCCTCTTGTGAGTTACAATTGACTAGTCATTACGTGCAATAAACTTGATGTTGAATGATTTAAAGGGGCAGTCAGACGCGAAACGCGGGTATCAGATTCTGCGTGTAACAATCCAATTCGTATAGGCCTAAATACCAAAACGTGTCTACTGTACCTCTTTGTTCGCTGTAATTCTGATGAAATTAATTGAGCAATGAATCCAGTAGAGTGTGAGAAGGTTCTATTCACCTTTCGGTTTCACCTAACATCATAAATCTGACTCAAAAACCAGATTCTTTGGCGAGTTTCTTGCCCACTTCGACTTGTAGATTATCCCTTCGCAGCTTCAAAGTTGCTTCTGCAAAATCGCTGTTTACGACTTTCAGGAATTTGTGATAAACAAAATAACTTTGCAAATACATGAAATCGATATAGACGAACAATATCTGTCAATTAAATCCTTGAGATTGTCAAGAACAATGTCGATGGAGATGGATTGAAATGTGCGATAATCCAATTCAAAATCTCCATTGACGAGTCGATGCTAGGCCTAAGCACTTTTCATGCAAATACAATGGAAATGTCCCGCGCAACATCACGTCTGACTGCCCCTTTAAATCAGAGGACCATGAGAAAGAGACAGTGTTGGGCCAAAGTTGTCATTCATTACAAAAGACAACTACAGAATTACTCCCAATACAATTAACAATACAAATACAACAATTACGAACAATTACACTAATAACACTAATTAAGATACCTAAATACTGTATGTTGAATTTGAATGAATATGAAATATTCCCTGCCCCTCCTTATAGTCAAATGTTGAAATAGGCTAAAGAGGGAAGGGTGGGTGGGGAAATGGAAGTCTGCACTGCTGCCAAACATTTTCTGAACTAATTTTAGGAGCACAAGGACAGACTTAAATACTGCCAGCAAGGCAAGCCAAATATGAAATGAGGTATTACGTCCTATCAATTGATTGGCTGAAAGCTGCTTACGTACATTAGTGATTGTGACATGTGAACCCGGGGGATGTACCTTGTGACTGCCATGCAAAGTATGACTAGGTAATGAGACATTTAGCAATGTTCAGCAAAATGCAACTTAGGCCCAACTCCTAGCTCCCTGATTTAAACTTACATTAAGGCAAAATGCCTCAATGTACACATTAAATCAGAGGACCATGAGAAAGAGACAGTGTTGGGCCAAAGTTGTCATTCATTACAAAAGACAACTACAGAATTACTCCCAATACAATTAACAATACCAATACAACAATTACGAACAATTACACTAATAACACTAATTAAAATACCTAAATACTGTATGTTGAATTTGAATGAATATGAAATATTCCCCAAATCCAAAGGATAATGTGGACTGGGTGTTGTGAATGTAAAGAGTTTGTTATGAGTTTAATATGAGTGCTAGTATGATTACATTTGTTGGTAGTATAGTTATCCCTCAGTTAAAGGAGGCGAGTGAAAGGCAGAATGGGGATATGTACTATAATGACCCCAGGATCCTCCATACCAAAGGGGGCAGTATGATACTGTCGAAAAGGGAATTAGGTATATCCCGAATATTTTTGTGTAGGGAGGGTAGGACTACCATGGCTATAGTTGGAGGGTTGCATGGTTTCGTAAACCGTTCTTGCAGAAAAGTCGTATTCAAATTATGAATAGAAAGAATTATATATGAGGGACTGAGATAGCCTGAAGCAGTAGTGCGTTCGTAGAAAAGCGCCTTGATGATATTGGCAAGACAATACTGTAGAGGGTGACCACCACCCTATGTTTGTGCAGGTTACCACAAGATATGAGGCAAAAATTCTTTGGGAGGGTGCCACATTGTTTGGGCTATTGATAGTTAAGGGTTGCTGATGAACCTATTACAAATATTTGTACTGACAAGATAGATATTGAACCTATACCAAAAATGCAAGTGCTGCCCACGTTACTGG
Source organism: Aurelia coerulea (assembly GCA_039566865.1). Lineage (NCBI taxonomy): Eukaryota > Metazoa > Cnidaria > Scyphozoa > Semaeostomeae > Ulmaridae > Aurelia > Aurelia coerulea. The sequence continues at coordinate 9,943,856 of CM076951.1, read as the reverse complement.
GAACCAATATGCAAAATGCTTCTAAAGGAGTAGTGCAACCCAATACGCAAAGGTTGACCACGAACCTATACATGAATGTTTGTTTGAAGGGGGACCACAAACCTGTATGTAAAATGGTTTTGAAAGGACCACAAACCTATATGCGAAATGGTTTTATAAAGGACCACAAACCTTATGTGAAATGGTTTTTGAAGGGGGACCACGAACCTGTATGCGAGATGGTTTGGAAAGGACCACAACCCTTATGCGAAATGGTTTTGAAGGGGGACCACGAACCTGTATGCGAAATGGTTTTGAAAGGACCACAAACCTTATGCGAAATGGTTTTGAGAGGGGGACCACAAACCTGCTAAATACGAACTACGACAGATGGCTTGCCTCATACCAAAGCTGTGAAACATAGCTTAGCCGAAGATAGAATTGAAAATAGAATATAAAGTATGGTACTGCACAAGCATGTTGTATCTTGTGTGCAAATGACCAGTGAACATATTAAATGCCCTATGAGCATGCTTTGGGATGGAGCAAGGCAAAGTTGGACGATTACCTAATACACAGATCTATAAATGTTAAAACAAGCCATAAAGTAGCAAAAGATGAGAAGCAGACCATATTTTAAATGGATGAAAGATACCCAATGCTAGGCACTGTTTAGAAACTAGTCCCATATAAACCCTAGTTGTTGAGCCATCATAGATTGCTACAAACCTGGCCAAAATTGGTCCATATTGCTGTAGGTTCCAGGGAGGGGTTGCCCTACAGGTAGGTATAGGTGAGGGCAAAGCCCTCCAATGCCTCTGATAAAGACTACTGAACCCAATGAGATACCATCAAGGTAGTGGAGCCACAAACTGTGATGCGACTTGATTTGGTGCAACGCAAGGCTGTATACCTGTTTTGAATAAGACCAGCACAGGCAGGGGTGAGTATTTGAATGGAAAACAGGATAGGCGTGTCTGCATACCGCCCACAAAAATGCAATGCGGAATGCATTGACAGCTACTTGAAGGCTTGTAGAAACTTACAAATACTTATGGCATGAAACTGGTGCAAGCTAAGAAAATAATGGCTATACTGTACTGTAGGTGCAATTGTAAAACGCAGATGGAACATGGAGTGAGATAGATAACAGCTCCCAAAGTGAAAACAAAGTTACCTGTCTGAAGCATATAATATATGCCAATACAGTGAATATATATAGGGTATAGCAAAGTTAGGCCAAACTAGGCTAGGCACCCACAGGTGTAGGCATGCCAATGGGATTAGATACTCCAGTTCAGCTTGTCTCACCAGAGATGTTTAAATGAATCTCACTTCACATTCCTATCCGGTACGGCTGTTGGAAGAGGCGTGGCAAACTTTAAACAATATATAGATATATCTATCTAGTTTTTGATGCTAAAAAAGATCTAAGTAAAATGAGGAGTTAAGAAAGTTGTAAAACGTGAAGCAATGTTCAACAAATTTGATTGGAGGGTGCGTTCTTGCCATCAGAGCCGACAAATGCGAATGCGGAATACTCCATCGTGTGGGCTTTTGAAGACATCGTGCTGACGTGAAGCAGCCACCAACCATGAATGCCAAGAGGATGTTGCAGTGAAGTACGAAGACTCGATTGAAGCTATAGCTCAATTGAAACAGGAAATAGTGGAAAGTTTGTGGATTGAGTGTTTGCCAAATCAAGAAGGTTGTTGTGCAAAGCCAGCAGTCATTTGGAATTCTCCATCATGTACTGAACAGAGCAATGGACAGCGCCCTGCTTGTTGCGGCAGTAATCAAGCCAGGAGAAATGTTTGCAAGGTCCACGAAAGTCATAAGTGAAGGAGGAAACAAATCGCAGATTTGATGTAGACTAGGCCAGAAGCAGAATCAAGATGCCAGCCGTGTTGAAGTTGTTGTTGTTGTTTAGTGCGAGTGCAGTTGAATCAAAAAGACGTTGTAAAATGGAAGGTCCCCCAAGAGGCCCGAAGGCCTATTGGGGGCCGCAACTTGTTTGAAGTAAAATTCCAAGCTTTTCAGAAATGGAAGTCTGCACTGCTGCCAAACATTTTCTGAACTAATTTTAGGAGCACAAGGACAGACTTAAATACTGCCAGCAAGGCAAGCCAAATATGAAATGAGGTATTACGTCCTATCAATTGATTGGCTGAAAGCTGCTTACGTACATTAGTGATTGCGACATGTGAACCCGGAACTAGGATGTCAGGTGAGACACATGATGCAATTATGACGCACGCGTGCGGGGGATGTACCTTGTGACTGCCATGCAAAGTATGACTAGGCAATGAGACATTTAGCAATGTTCAGCAAAATCCAACTTAGGCCCAACTCCTAGCTCCCTGATTTAAACTTACATTAAGGCAAAATGCCTCAATGTACACATTAAAATTGATGAATTATTATAGACTTTTTCTATACAATGTTGAATACAAAACACTTGGTAATGTAATTATCTTTGTTTTGGCCAGATCAAATTCCTCAATTGAAGTCTAATAAAAATCTAGGCATAGCTTTCTCAATAATAGCAAGTCACCAGTAGTTCTATGTATTCAGGTGTAGAAAAGGGGATAAAACCCAGCAACTGTTGAACAATATTCAAAGGCAAGTAGTAGCTAACATGCAGATTCTTGATATGGTGTGGGTCGTGTCTCCTTTCCATTAGGTAAAGCCATTTAAGTACAGTGTGTGATACTTGCAGTAGTCATGTACTTGATCTATCAGATCAGGCCTAAACTAACGGAAAATCAGTCAACTTTGATCTGGAAAATGTTATATATGGAGAAGTGCTCCAATGCTCCAATCTGCAGTTCCATAAAATAACATTATTGTATATATGGTTGTATCAAAACCGATATTATGATTTCCTTGGTGACAAAATGGATAATAAGTCTGTATTTCTGACTGGCATCACTGCTGTTTCAGGTAGAAAAAGCGTTCTACTTTGCCTCTCTCTTTGATTATTTTCTTTTGCTTCTCTCTCTCAGTCGTCAGTTTTGATCTGTTTTGATCAGCTTTTCATTCAGTAGATTTCCAGTTTTGTTTGATGGGAAACATCTTCTCAGAGTTGCATAGGTAGAGGCATCTTCATACTAAAACATGTTACCACAGGTAACTTCATGGTAGTGCAGTATTCACTTGAAAGTTGTTACGATATAAAGAGACTCTGCCCTTTTTACTTTCTGACACACAGCCATCTTCTCATGGAAGCAACCCAGAAGCAACAGCCTCTTTTGCAATTCGAGGCTTGGTGAAAAAACGCGGGAAAAAGGAAGAGGATGTATCACTGCTACATTTCATTTGAAGTAATTTTGAGAGCTAGATAAGCTGATGAGGGTTCTTACGCAGTTAATGGTGTTAATGAACAAAAATTGCTGAGGGAAAGCCAGAGGAAAGTGTCATTTTTTGCCGCTGCTACATGTTTCAGTGCAATTTGGTATAGTGCCACTGGTAAGATGGTTAGGCCTATACTGTACATTTGAAAGTTCGGCTTTTTGGTGGTCATCATCAGTCCAGATCAAGAGAGGGCAGCAGATTTGTTTACAATTTCCTTGAAAATAGATTAAATACCTAATGCTTTTACAAGATGCAATGTACTCAATGCGTTTACCATATAGTTTTACACAACATCATATCAATAACATCCTAAATGCAAAGTAAATGGGATGTATGTAAAGTAATACAGACAGACCACAATTGTTCCAAATGAAATCTTATTAATTTATAGTGAATGGTTTCCATAGTGCAGGAAATATACCAATCAAGGAATCTGTGGACAGCATTGATTGCAGAAAACCAAAATTTTGCTGAAGTTTGTAAAAACAAAATATCAACACACCAAGTGTAGATTAACTTAACTTAGTAGCTAAAATTTATATTATAAAGAGTATTACACTCATCACTCTTTGAAACTTTAGTTCTGCCATTAACTTCTTTTATAGCACTTACGGAACAGGTCTCAATAGTAAAGTAATTGATGCAACATCTTCAAACATGGAGATCGAAAAGCACTTGTTGGTCTTCATGCTTTCTTCTGAAAACGGTTATGTTTCTAGCTTCTTTAGAAAGGGGGAAGTAGCTTTATGGAGAATGGTTAAAAAGACAGAATATGTAAATCTATTTGCAGATTTGGGGACCAGTCTTCAGGTACTTGAAGGTGTTGAGGCAGGCTTGGAAAAGTTTGTATGCACCATATATGGAAATGTAAGGATTCAATTTGTTAACAAAGTGAGGAAGAAAATCTTTTTGCCGAAGTTCGAAAATGAAAAGAGAATAACCAATTTAAGCTTGCTGTCACCTTGTCAGTCATATTTAAGGCTTCACATCCTGTGATCAAATTATGTGACATCTATTTTTGGCAAGCTGGCTGCATAATGATGGATCTGGACGACCCAGCAAATAATGGATGGGATAAAAGGGGATCAGTTGTTTGGAGTGATGTTTGCTACCTGGATGATGTTGCAGAACTGCTATTGACCAACAAATTCAGAATGATGATGACGATGATAGAGCCAATCCAATGGATGGCGATTACAGTGGCAACGACTTTGATGAAGAGATAATATATCTTTATGATGCTTCATCGTTTAGATATTCAAAGAGGAGTTTATTTTCTGTACATAGATTATATTGAGTTTCATAGAGGCAAATGGTTAAGTATCATTTGCTTGAAAACGAGACTTTGACATGAAGGAAAGGCAAAATGACGCCTAACGTACCCGTATAATAATATTGATTTTTGGAATCAGCACACCAGAATTACCAAAGTCTACCAAATTTAACAAAATTTCTTTATGGGGAGGAATTTTAACTATTGAGGCATTTTTGGCTTTCTGCATGAAAACGAGATTTTGACATGGAATGAAGGCCAAACATTCCCCAATACGCCCTTATGACATTGATTTTTGGAACTTTAGACGAACCTAAAATATCCTTCATTATTTTGTTGATCGATTCGATTCTGATAAAAATCATCTGAATTAGGAGGATCTGGCAAGCAAGCCTTCCATGAATGTGAAAGATGATATACCGGTTGGTTAGATACTAATCCATGTTTTTTAATGGAACCTGGTTTACAAGAAAAAAGAATTGATATCGCAAGATATCTAGAATACTATTTGTGTATTTGGGAAGTAGAATGAGATTTACAACCATATTCATGCCCATACATTTTCTTTTACGATAAGAAACTTGAATTTATGCCCATAGCAGTAAATGTCTCTTAATTTCAGATGAAAATGTAAACGTTTTAGTTTCTTCCAATGCCACTTCTTTCTTTCTTGCCATACAGCACCACTTTTATGAAGAAAGATAGTTCTTTTGAGCTTGAACGCGAAATTGATGTGAATGTTACTGAAAAATAAAGGCTCAACAACAATTTCCCCTCGATATTCTGGGATTTGGCTCTTGAAAGCTTAAGTTCGTAATTTTTTCGCCATACCCCTCTAGTTTTTTAATCAAAGGACTCTTGAGGAAACTCACGGACCTTTAGCAAAGCTTCCAGTTGAAGAAACAATGAATATCTTCAGCCAATGGTATGTAATTAATAGCATGGTCACATATTGGCACTTGTAATAATGCAATTTGCAGTAGAAGGTGAAATATTTTGAAAATATACTAATTAGCCTTCATCATATCGGTAGTTTGTAATGACTGGCATTATGTGCAAATGTGCAAACCCCATTAAGCTTATGTTAAATATGCATTTCAAAATGTAAACATGTTACAATTCTGGGTCTCTAGAACGTCATATTGTTCTCTCGATTACTCATATTTGTAGATAGAAGCTCCTTAAGCATACAAGGCTGGCAAAAGACAGCATTCGGCAGAATCAACCGGTCTGAAAAGTGTTAAGAAACTTTTGTAAGTTAAATGCAAGGACATTATGGCAAATATGTCGTTGAACCTGTGAATGAAGTCAACATCGACATAACTTCTTTGCGAAAAGTAAATGATACGTACTCCCCTTGAAGCTTTGAAACTGGCAGTTTGTTCGCATATGCAGTCTGCTAAAGAAGCCCCAAGGGTGCAAGCTTTCATCATTAATCATTCTTACTGGGATGTGAGAAATGATTTCCCTTCAGCCTATCAACGGTATAGGCGGGTTTGGTTGAATTGAGTTAAGTTTGGATTACAATCAATCAGAGCTAAGTTCTAGAATACCTGAGCACCCAATATAAATGGTCCAACCTTATGTATGTATTTCTAAGAACATAAAGCGACCACAAGCTTTCAATTTTGCTTGATGGTGTATCAGTGTAGTGAGGGGCGATTGCGATTCACTCATTTCAAAAAGGGAGGGGCATACTAGCACTCTAGAAAAATCTTGTAACACCTTTGGCAAAAATCCTTTTGTTTTCAAGAAAAGTCCGTAGAGAATCTCTCTACTATCCTGTTGTTTTTAAAAACTCGTACGCCTTTTCTGAAAAAATGATACACCCCTCGCAAAAAGGTAGGAGGTTTTTCAAAACAAAAGGATTTCTACAGATTGTTTATTGATTTTTCTTGAAAACAAAAGGATTTTGGGCCAAGGTGTGTGAGATTTTTTTGGAGTAAAATGCCCCTCGGTTGGGTGTATTCGATGTAGCTACAAAAAATTTACCTTCAAGTTTTGGATGGTGTATCGGTGTATCGGTCTAACTACTACAAGAAATTAATCATCAATTTTTTCGACGGTGTATCGGTGTAGCTACAAGAAATTGATCTTAAATTTTTTCGACGGTGTATCGGTGTATCGGTGTAGCTACAAGAAATTGATCTTCAATTTTTTCGATGGCGTATCGGTGTATCGGTGTAGCTACAAGAAATGTACCTTCAATTTTTTCGACGGCGTATCGGTGTATCGGTGTAGCTACAAGAAATTGATCTTCAATTTTTTCGACGGTGTATCGGTGTAGCTACAAGAAATGTACCTTCAATTTTTTCGACGGTGTATCGGTGTAGCTACAAGAAATTTATCTTCAATTTTTTCGACGGTGTATCGGTGTATCGGTGTAGCTACAAGAAATTGATCTTAAATTTTTGCGACGGTGTATCGGTGTAGCTACAAGAAATGTACCTTCAATTTTATTGCTAAGTACGACGACGTATCAACGTATCGCGATACACCGAAGAAAGAAGAAAGTGTACGGGTATTCTAGAACTTAGCCTAGGAGGCAATTTTTGATAATCTCTGGCAAAACATGATTTGGGCCTAAGCCATTGTACTGAAGAAGGTATGGTAGAATTTAGATCAAGAGTATCTTTAATTAAATCCTATATTTGATTTAGATCGAAGGTATGATCTTAATGAATCGAGCTCTTCACAACTCTACACAGGAATTCTTGGCACAGTGGTAATATGCAAATTAATTGTATGGATTTCAAAAGTTTGACTTATTTTTCACATTCAATATTTATGATATTTAACAATGTCCTTTAGTCAATTTGAAATGCTTTTATAGCATTGTTGTACGCAATTTCTAACGGCACCTCATGCAGGCCTCTAAAAATTCGCAAAAATTTTCATTTTCTACTGTGCACATTGATATTTTCTAATGCATTTTGTATAACATCATAGTTTCTCAATTTTAGGAAATCGATTTGATCACATTTGAAGACGAGGATCTAGATGGCAGGTATGTAAAAATGAAGATAAGTGAATATGCAATTGAGTGAATTATTAAGAAAATAGATAAGCAATTAAGTGAAGAAGTAAGTTACAAATTAATTAGATAGGTAAGCCAGTAAGTCAGTAAATGAATAAGTAGGCAAGTAACCAAGCAAGCAAGTTCAAAACAAGTAAATAATTAACATTATTACGTAGCAGTAATTAAATAAGTAATTACGTAGTGAGTAATTTAATTAGTATGTAGCACATAGTATGACAATCATCCGTGCAACTGTCTGTGGTTTGCAGCGCATTAACGAAGATTCATTGGCAATAGATGATCTCATTGAAGCTGGTGTTCAGTTCACCAACAAGTTAGGGGGAAACGCTGAAGCAGAATTCAAACGCAAGCATCGAGCTAGACGGAGGCCAGCAAGAATAGATGATCATCCGGAAGCAGAAGCTGATCTAAGCATTGTCCAGTTCTATCGACGGGAGTTCAAAGAAGTGCTGGACACGATGATCACCCAGTTTGGAGACAACCTGGCAGTCTGCCTCCAGGCCGTTAGCGAAAGTTTTGCAACCCTCACTACAGGAAGCAAATTTGGATGACATTTCTGAGCTAGTCCAGCTTTTCCCACCAGATATGACAATTGATCCGTTTGCTTTGCAGTCAGAATTTTCCAATTTTCTATCCCACGCACAACTAACAAACCAGAGGTTAGATTCAATGTCCGAGGCTGCCAAATTCTCCGAAAAATTGAAATCCGCATTTCCACTAACAAAAAAGGCATACCGGCTTTTGTTGACGGCACCTGTTACAGTTGCAAAAGACGAAAGATCTTTCAGCAGACTGAAGCTGATCAAGACTTATTTAAGGACAACGATGACAGATTCAAGCTTAGAGTCCCTGATCTTAATGTCTTGTGAAAAGGATTTGACTGATTCCATTGACACTGATTGCATTGCCAAATACTGGGCTGAACTCAAATCAAGACGAATCAGGACATAAAATGAAATAGACGTGTTGGCAGGAATTCTGCCTGTAGTCTAGATCACGAAAACGAACATTTTATGTACCGGGTGTTCCAAAAATAAGGTAACAGATTTGACCCGGCGTAGCAATAATAAATTAGCTTCAATTAATCTGCAATAAATTTCTAACATAATCTTTGATAGGTTGCTTGAACATAAATACCTCATTCGTTGATATTCGTGCATTAAGAATTGAAATATTAATCTTGAAACTCCAAATTTGCCTCCAACTCCAAACCAGAGCCTTTTGGCTTTTGGCCTAAGCTGTTCAGGCGCTGCATTGTGGAGTCTCCTCTGTCATATCGAAGAACAGCAAGAATCCTCGTGCTTAGAAACACATTGCAATAGAAATTTGAAACTGAACTTTACAATTGGATTCACGAATTTAGTCCCGCAGAGACGTCGTTCTTAATTCTAGAGAGACTTCAAATCACATCGACCTAACTGCCTGATAAAAGTTATTCACAAGCAAAATGATTCCCTTTGGCTTCTTGCAATCTTCATTATTCGAATCCTTGAACGAAATACTTTTTGTATCATCTCTCTCGAAATTATTACGAAACAAGCAATCCTATATGCCCAAGAGAACATACAAATGCTCACTAGTGCTTGGCTTGGTGAACTGTTGTAAATACATTTTGGCTACAAAAAGATATTCCTTTGTGACTTTATCCATTAGCTTTCGAGTTTTCGGTTTTTATATTCTTTTCACATGAGTACCCTACCCCAAAGGACGTATCATAGTCGACAAAACTTCTATGACTGAGGAGATTCCCCAAACCAGCGTATTTACAGTTTAGGCCAAAATAAACCCAAACCTCTGGTTTGGAGGTGAACGCAAATGTGGACTTTCAAGATTAATATTCCAATTCTTGATGCACCAATATCAACAAACAAGGTATTAATCTTCACGTTAACTGTCAGAGAGTATTTCAAAACTTATTAGGGATCGATTCAACTTCATTTCTAATCGCTAGCCCCCATCAAATCTGTTACCTTGTTGGGACACCCGGTAGCTGATTATTCTTAGTTAAAAATTTTCGTGAAGCTGTCGTTAAAAATTTTTAAAACCGTCTAAGCACCAAGGAACAGATATTCACTTGCCAGAAAAAAAAACAAAATTTAATGTTAGATATCATTAATGCTAACAAAAAGTTTCATAAAACCTTTTAGATATTCTGAAAAGAATCAGAATCTACTACATTTTGTAGAATTTTTGATTGTTCACGATAGGATAGAAGCTATAACGCCACTCGATCGAGCCTCGCGTATTGTAGAATAGCAAAACAACTGATTATCTCAATCTAAAAAATACTTCCATCCAACGACAAAGAAAGTCTTTTGTGGAATAGCTAAAAGGTCCATTAGGAAAACAATTTGGCTTCTCGTGCATGATTTTAAAGCCCTATCATGTGAAAAGGTAAGGAAAAGTAAAAATCGAAAGGTTTCTCCATGGAGAGGAAATTCAGCCTCTTAACAAGAAGTATGCATGGATGTGACAGTAAAATGCCACGCCCAAAAGCCACACCCAAAAGCCATGCCCACCAGTCGGCAAATCTAGAGCTTGCACCCCCCTAGCTTGATATCTCTAGCGACGGCCCTGCGCATAGTACGATAAACGATTCGGTACTTGACGTAAAGGAACTGGTCGTTCCGAATATACGATAGGTTCTTCCATTGCATCACTAATGAGGGACTCTTCGTTTACGACGTTTTCTGGAATGTTCGGTAATGAGGGTGTTAATGATGCTGATTCACGATTTTCGATTGGATGTTCTTCGATTCTATTCTCTGGCTGTTCATCCTCAAGAATCTCTGTGTTTTCGTTAGGCGGAATTTCATTTTCTGCTATCATAGGGATATTGTTCTCTACATCGATTTCAGCTTCTGTTGACGGCAAACGATTTGGTAATAACACAATGTCTTCTTCTTCGGAACTATTCTCACTGTTTTCATCGGTTGGGCGACTATTTTCACGAGTTGAAAGACGTGTACGGGGACGTTTAGACTTTTGAATCGGGCGAGTAGCACGTTCTGGAGGCGTATTATCTACTGGTAACTCGTTACATGGTAGCAAAAGATTGCGATGCAGGATTCGTGTTTATGGGCTATCTCCATTTTCTGGTTTTACCTCGTAAACTGGAGACTCGGGATCTTTACGGCGAACAATGATATGTACTTGCTTCTCCCAATAGATCTAAGTTTTCCTGGGCCTCCCCTCTCCGACAAATTTCTCACGAGAACCCTATCGTCTGGCTGTAAATTGATAGATTATGCGTGATTGTCGTAACGCTTCTTATTCCGTTCTCCGGCACTTAAAGATATTTTGTTTGCGATAGCATATGCTTCATTCATGGCTGTTTTCCATTTGTATACATATTCCATTTTACTACGCGATTGAGAATTTCAAGGTGTTTCAAAGATCATGTATATTGGTAGACGTGGGTGTCGACCGAAAAGTAAATAAAAGGGAGCGTATCCGGTTGAATCATTTCAGGTGCAATTATATGCGTGTACAACTTTGTTCAAATGTTCATTCCATCAACTTTTGTAACATTCCAGTAAACAGCGCAACATTTGTAGTAATGTTCGATTAAAACGTTCGACTTGTCCGTTTCCTTGGAGGTGATAGGGCGTCGTACGGGAGTGTTTAATGTCACATAGCTTCTCAAGATGATCAAACAAGTTATTTTCGAATTCTCCTCCCTGATCATGGTGAATTTTTCCGGGAAATCCAAATCGTAAAATAAAATAATTGTGCAGTTTATCAGCAACTGTCTTAGCTGACTTATTACGTGTTGTGTAGGCTTGAGCAAATCTCGTAAAATGGTCCATTATAACTAGAATATACTCGTATCCTTCAGAACTTTTCTCTAAATGAAGGAAATCGATTGATATCATTTCGAACGGGAATGTTGTTACAATTGGTTTCATAGGCGCTTTGTGATTAACAGTAGGGCGTTTTTGTTTCAAACAGCTACACATGTTCTTAATGAAAAAGGTTATGTCTTTTTGCATTCCTGGCCAAAAGAATCTTTGACGCACAAGCTCTAATACTCTTTCGGCACCTAAATGGCCCATTTTTTCATGTAATTCACAAATTACAAGCCGATGACATGTGGTTGGCAAAACAATTTGGGTATTAGACTTTGTGACACGTTGTAGAGTACCGTTTTCAGAAACGTCTAACTTGCTCCAATCATAAAGTAATCTTCTCACGCTTGGTTTTTCGGATGAAAGCTCTTTTGTGGTTGGCCTTTTACCAATTTCGACATAAGAAGCACTGATTTAGAGTAACTTTTATAAGTTTCCAATTTTGACTCATTGAACGAACGTGATACAAACTATTGGGTTGAATTTTCATCCAGTATATATAGTATTTGAACACTTATTTGGGTTAACAATACGGGTAGCCAATTGCTCAAGTAGTGATTGGGTTCAAAATAATGGATTGTGCTTGCTTTAAGACGAATAATCACGTTTAACCACGATTAACCAATCTTGGTTGAAAAATATTCAGTGACATGACCCGTTTTTGTTGAAAGAAGTGGTGAACCGTTTGGTTAAGCGGATTTTTAATTTGTTCTGAATTAGGGCTGCAGGAGTTAATTTTTCTCAGCAGGTGATAATTCTTGGTTGCTGAATTTCAATAATGTGACCTTGTCCCAAAATTCAAGAAAAACAGAAACTGACATACTTCCACTTATCAAGGGTACTGCATACTCGGAGAAATTGGCAATAGTATCACCATCTAGATAAGAGTAATTAATTGGTTTTCGACACAAATAATTGATAGAATAAAATACATTGCGTTAATTGCATATTTATGAATAAAAAATAACATTTATATTATGTGGGAATAACCCTTCACTGCAGTTTATTATTAGTTCATCATTAATATTTTAGTCTATAGCCTTCTTCTGTGATGATTTTCTTCATTCTACCTCCCATTGATTCAATTATGTTGTTGATATGGGATACTGGCAATTCAAACAGAGTATGCGTTATTCTTGTTTCAAAGTTGACCATGCTCTCCATTACGATGTTTTCGTTAATTGCTTGATTGTCGAGTTGTCTTTTAACCAGATGAAAAATGTTTTCAATAGGGTTGATGTCTGGACTACGTGGTGGTATTTGCAATAAGTCTGCATTCACAGCAACCATGACATCCTTTGCTAACTTTGAGTTTTGAGATGGGTGACCATCTTGGATGCACATTCGAGTATTTTTCCGTGCAGAGTCAAAAATGGTATCAAATTTATCAAACACGAATTGTGGAAAGTTTTCCCCATTTAAGTGCTTGTACGTGTCTGCAGAAATGATTCCCTCGTTGAACAAAAAGCTTCACTTGCTTGCCTCCAGTGCCACATTTCTTGCCCTTCACTGTACAGCCTTGCAAAAGTTCTTCATTTGCCCTTCTCCAAACCCTCCCCCTAGGCGCCAGTGCCTGATCTTTAGGGTGTCTCTTGTACACAAAGCTCACACCATTGAAATATGGTTCTTGCAGACATCTTCTGGATAAACTCATTTATTTGTATTTTCTTAGCAAAGCGTTCTGCCATCAACCGCCTTTCCGTCCAGTTAGAAAACTCTTTTCAAAGTTTAGGAACCTGCCTTAGAAGCAGTCTTTCATTCTTCGCTGTTACTTTCTTAGGCTGTCCTCCAATTCCCTGCCTGGATTTCGATCTGACCTTTGCCTTTTAGTTCTCTTTCCAGATACGATATATATGTACTCGCGATACCTCCGTTTCTCTGTGAAGGTCAATGGCAGGAGTATTTCTCTGAAACTTTATAATTGCTCGAGAATTGATGAAATAGGACCTCAATACAACATTTTCAACTGCTCATGAGCCACACAACCAACCAACTAGACAACACAGGCACTTTTGTCAAATTTTCATTAAACAAAAGCCTCATTTGACGTCATCATGATTCAATTTGCGCAAGAAACATCATAAAATTTGTTCTTGGGACCAGGTCCCTTGGACAATGCATTTTAATAGGACAATGCCTTGGACAATGCCTCTCTTAGAAAAGGCCATTTTTTGCTACAAACCCCATCCCCCAGGTTCAATGTTGGGTGGTGATGGTCACATGTTGTCTCGTAATTAAGTCCAAAAAGCACCAAAGTGCAAATCAACATTGATTAGGGGGGCGGGGGAGTTAAAACACACAGTGCTAAGACAAAAAAGAGTACTGTTACGAGTTTTGTCTGCGATTGTAGAGTTGTTTCTTATTAAAGGAGCCCCTTTTGAAGAAAGTGGTGCCTGTTTCTTATACAAGGGAGTTTCTTATTTGTGCGTACTTCCTGTATGTGTAAAGAGCCAAGTCATTAAGGGCAAGAATGAGAGCAGCAACACCATGATATTTCCCCACCATGTTACCTGCTCGATCACAGCATTGTCTGCAGCAATCTTTCAGGTCCAGTTGCAGATTCATTCTTAGGCATTCAATGACCTTGTCCTTTCGGGCTTCACCAGATGTACCCTTGTCACAAGCGATAAACTTCACAAACCTTTCTTTAATTTTATTTTCTGGATTCAAATATCTAATAACAAGAGGCATCTGTTCCCTGTTTGAGCAGTCAGCTACTTCATCTGCCTTGATGGAATAAAATTTGCTAGATTTGAACTCATCAATGATCTTTTTGTTTACAACTTCTGCAGCACAAATAATGAGCTCCTTCTGGATTGTCTTCGAACGATATGTAGCATTCCATGGTGCTGTCTCAAAATGGTTCTCCAGAAGATCATCTCCACTGTCAACACAAAAATCCAAAAGGGCTTGAAAATTTCCACAATTGTGAGTCCCATAATGGCTTGAACCATCCTGATAACCTTGCAAAGGAATGTTCTGGCACACGCACAGTAATATGGTCTTGACAATTGGAGCCAACTTCCCTCGGTTTTCGGCCATTTTATTTCTGTAAGCATATTCTTGGACCTCGTTGATCTGCTTGATCTTTCTCTCTGTGACCCTTGTAAAGTCCTGCATCATTGCTAAAGCTGTCTTTGTGTGTATTGCTGCTCATTTGATGGGCTTTGAATCGGCTGCAGATGACCAGTTAGTGGGGGGACTTGATATAAGTTGGTCTATCTTTGATCAAATTTTTCGGCCAAAAAGAACACAAGGAACACAGAATGCACCATCATGGATTGAAAAGTAGGCCAGTCATCGGACGGTTTGAAGCCAGGCACTGAAACAACGATTCTTTCCATAAAGAGATCTTTGGGGAAATTTGAAGTTTCACTCAGGTGTCCAAACATTCTGCAATACATCATACTTGACATCGTCAGCAACTTTAGCACCTTTTGCATATCTCCCTATATCGTATCTTTGACCCTCACATTTATCAAGCTTGCGATAATCATGATAAATTTTGACTGTGTCATTTTCCTGTTTCATCGTAACACTTGTTGAGGGGGCTGCTATTTCAGTTTCCATGCCACCATCATGAATTTGGTTGTCGTTGGTGGCTTGTTCCTCTTCTTTGCCACTGTTAGCTCTAAATTTGAAAACCAACTGTAACTGTACAAGACCTGGCAAGTACAAGACAGTGGTTAGGATTAGAGGGCTTTGATGTACCAGGTGTCCCAAAAAAATGCAACGGATTTGATCAGAACTAGCGGAAACAATGTTGGTCCAATCAATCCATAGTATCTTTTTATATAATCCTCGATAGCTAACTTGAAGATGGATACCTTGTTTGATGATACTGGTGCATGGACAGGTTGGAATATTCATTTTTGAAAGTTCAAATTTGCCTGAACCTCCAAACCAGAGCTGGCGGCTTTTAGCCTAAACTGCAGACACGCTATTTTGGGGAATCTCCTGAATTACTGTGAAATAAGAAAATAAAGCCTCAGGCCAAGGAAAACATTTGAACAGAAATTTAATCAAATTCATCAATTTTGTCCCAAAAAGACATCTTTTTTATGCTTCGAAAGTTTCGAAAAGTTAGCATTGCGTCTGTCTCATAAAAGACAGAAATCTGTGAAATCTGAGAAATCTGTTTAGCGACAGGAAACTCGACAGATTCCTGGTTTTCATGTATGCTAGCCATTCATCATATTTGTCTGGCCAACCAATAAAATTAACTTTTACTTTCTTGTTGACGGCATCGATTTCTTTGATTTCAACATCATAGAACTTTTTGTCCTTCTTCGGCTGTTTGCAAGGAACTGGTTCTTCAAGATCCTGTTGACCTGACAGTTCATCGATGAGTTGTAGAACTGGCTTTTTGTCGCGCATCAAGGATCTTCTTTGTTGTGCGGCAGCCATTGTGGATTTCAAGAAACGTTTCAAGAACTGTGATTCTCGGTACCCTGTAACGGCTTGCGCACAACATGCGCAGCAATGTCTAAGGTTACACTTAGTTTATTTCTTTGTGACCAAAACAAATGACAATAAGTTTCATATGACAATCAACTCCAAAATGAGCTCATAGCATTGATCCTCTGTGTTATTTGACCATGTAAGGCACTGGTAAAGTTCTCAAAAATAGTCTTGCTTGCTGTGCTGACTGTTTAAGTTTGTAACGTTCTTCATTTCAAAAAGTAGTTTCTGTTAGAGACTGAGGTATGCTACTCTCTTCATTTATGTTTAGCCACATCTCACTGAAATACCGGGTGTCAAAAAAAAAAGTTCCGACGTTTGAAAGAGCACATAGAAAAATCTTTTTCATCTGGCAATTTCTTTTCATTCTAGATGCATGCCAGATATTTCAACTTACAGTTTGGCATATCGCAGGAAGAAATTAGTAATCGGAAATTGGAGTTATGAGCTCTAACATTTCACTTTCATGTTCAAGGCAAAACCAGAGAGATTATTACGCCTTCCTGCTTCGTGATGGTGGGGACTCCCTCGATGAGCAGCACAAAATTGAGTTGAAAATTTGTTCATTACCTTGACGTCCCAAGCGGGCAGACGTTTTATTCACAAGAGAAAACGTTGCTTTGTAATTGAATAGAATTTAGATTCAAATCATTTTTGATTGTGTGAATTGGTCTAAGGTGTGAAGAATTGAAACAAATAGATCTCGGGAAAACTGTTTGGTGCAGTTATTGTTGTCTTGTGCCAACTGGGACTTCCAAATGGGAATTTTACTGTTTCACGGTTTCACGCACGGAATAGAATAAACTGTCTTTTCTTAACTAAAGAATGGTTTCAATTGCTTTTTCCACCTACCATATTATGCAATAATGCATTTTTCTGTGTACAACCAGTGGCAACGTATGAACTTAGTATTTTCCCACGAGACCTATTAGATTCAATTTTCAGACCTTACTTCAAATACAGTATGCTGAATGAGCGGAACTCTTCCACGTGTCGTCTAAGCAATGAAAGAAAGTGTAAACCAAGTTTTTGTGTTGCTCATCCGGAGATTCCCCCTCCATCATGATGATGCAGGAAGGCGAACAAATCTCTCTGACTGTGCCTTCAACATAAAAGTGCGATGTTAGAACTAATAACTCCATCTTCAGATTACTGATTTCTTCCTACGATATGCCAAACTGTAAGTTGAAATGTCGAGCATGTACCTAGAATGACAATAAATTACTAGATAACGAACTTTTTCGTCTGCGTTCAACCGAACGCCGGAATTTTTTTTTTGGGACACCCGGTAGTTGTTTATGTAGTACATTGAGGTAAAACCTTCATCAAAAATGTTTCAATGTGTGGCTGAGCTCATATTGCACAACATCCTCCAGGAGAATATGCATTACATCTCAAGCTAATTGCTCAATTATATCAAGTCGTGGTATGTCACATAATGAGCTTCTTCATGTTACACCATATGTTGTTTCCAAGTTTTTTCCTGGCCTCTGATGTTGGTGCGGTAATGATGTCATTGCACGGGTGGTTGTATTGCTGCATTGTCCTTTGTGTAAAATTATCTGCCATAAACATGTTTCCATATTGCATATGCAATGGCAGCACATTTGGTGCGATCATGCAACTTTAACTTTGAAACCACCCCACTGATGGATATAATTGAAAAAAACTAACTTTGAAGCCACCCCAAGATTTCTTCAATTATGACATCATAGTGACGTCATGGATGTAATGAAGAATTAAAAAATAGCCTATTGTGTAGATTTTGTGCCTCTAAACCATTGTACCAAACTTCATCCTTAAATCTGAAATATTGACAAAGTAACAGAGCCCCCCCCCCCCCTGGACTACGACAGTCCAAAAAGCCTGGTATTAATAGGGTTAAACCAGAGATAGTTGTAGAGTCTGGCTTTTAAATAAAAATATGGAAGTTACTTATTTTTCCAAGCTCCATAGTTTCTTGGATATTAATGGTGTTTACTGAATTGCAGGACAATTGCAGGGAATTGAAGGAACATTATTTAAGATGAATTATTGTAATATTAGCATCTTAATTGTTTATCTTTAATGTATGGTAGAGTTTCCCTGCAGCCATGCGCAGCCTCGGCACTTCCATGTATACACGGGATCTAGATGATGCATAGTTGATGGCAAATGTAATCCACGGGTCACCAGGTCATGTAATCGGCGGGTCACCAGGTCATGTAATCCACGGGTCACTATATTAGCGGCTGGTGGTCAAGCGGCTATAGCTGCGAGCATTCTTGCACATACTGGTCTGTGTAGGATCAGGGTGGCATCAATCTTTCTTAGCTCATGCCCACGCATGATGCTCTTTGAAATACCTTAACAATTTAAAGAATTCACGCAAGTCCTTAGAATCCAATGATTGATACCAAGATAACGGGCATTTTCCATTTGAGTGGAAGATCACACTGCATGGGATTGAAATTTGACCTTGAGTTATTGTTCAATCAAGACAAACAAAGCAAATCTATCATTATCCAGGTCTCAAACACCTAAAACACAGAAAGCAAATATCTCTGGTTCAAATTACTGTAAGTAGGTAATGAAGTAAACAAAGAAATTTGCGTATATCGTGACACCATTTCTATTATCTCTAGCAATCACTTCTTAAGCCTACCTTGTGTTATTCTTCTTTTTCAGCCAGCTCAAGACATGCTCGTTGAATGTAATGATTGTGCACGATTTTGGGTCTTTAAACCCCGCACATGAACTGCTTATTTGTCCTTTCCTTGCATCAAAGAACATGTTTGAGACCTCCACTATTTCCCTTGGATCGGCCGGTTCATCAAGGCAAATTCTCTGTGTTGTTATTGACACCAGGCATTTTGTGTGCTCTTAAGACAGGCTTGAGCAGTTTGTGACAAGACATTTTGGATATGCTCCTGTGAGTGCTATTGCTGTAATAGCACAGCATTGATTTTCCACAGCCAGGAGATCCAACGGCAGCCATGGTGGGGCATGTATCAAAGGCCCTCTTTATCTACAAGGTAAATGAAATGTCTTATTTAAGAGTGAGGTTGGTAAGGGCTGTTGATGTCACACAAGGCAGCAATTAGAATGCAAACTAGAATGACAAAGGATGATAATTCAAAAGTTGTGCCATGGAAGGATAACCCCAAAAGGAAGGATGAGATGATGTTGCTGATGATGTACCAGTTGTCTGATGCTTGTGAGATCAGAGCATTATGTGGCATCCCTGTTGATGTGCTATCATTGAGAAGTTACAGTGAGGAGTTCTGGAAAGATTGCAAAGCATTTATGCTTGGGCATGTACACCCAGCATTGGCAGACGATTTCCTGGAATTGTTGAGCCCTGAATTAATGACTGCACTTTAGCTCTTACAAACTCAGTAAAGGATTTGGGTAAGAAAAATACCTTCTTTTTAATATTTTAAGCTCCAGCCAAACGCTCTCGACTTTCCACTCGACAGCGCTCGACATTTGTGTCGAGTGAAATGTCGAGAGCGTTTGGCCACCTTGTATAGTGATGTTGAGTGATGTCGAGCGTTGTCGAGTCAAATTTGATACAGGTCAAAATTGTCGAGCGAAGCCACTCGACATTTCTATCGTTCGAAGTGTTGTCGAGTGTTGTCGAGAGCGTTTGGCCAGGTGCTTGACTTTCCGCTCGACAATGCAGAGAGCCTGCGCATGTGCAGTTGAACAAATTTTCCCACTAAAATTTCTGCAACAAAGGTTCTGCCAAAGAAACAGCACCGAAACCGCTTGGGGAAATTAATTCTTCGACATTCTGCAATATGTACAGAAAGTCTTCGTACGACATTCTCATCATCTCTCGGAAACCTCGAGAATCTTTGATTTTCAAAATAACCTCTTTGCTCTCTTCGTTTCACCCAGGCTCTTGTCTTTCCTCTCTTCACTTCTGTCTCTCCTACTTCATCTAAGACCGTTACCAAAATCAGAGCAGCAACAGCCTTGCGTTTTCTTTTTGTGAGCTTCAGCCTCATATTGATTTGAGAACAGCAAGAAAATAAAATTGAAACTTTGGCGGGCTGTTGTACGAGAACGAGGACAGAAAGTAAAACATGAAGTCGAGCCTGCCGCGAAATCGAGTAATAGTCGAGTGAAAGTCGAGAACATTTGGCCACCCTCTGCTCGACAATGCTCGACATTGCTCGATTTTTGACGAGCGCTGTCGAGTGGAAAGTCGAGAGCGTTTGGCCGGAGCTTTATGTGTTAATAACTATATTTCATTCAACTTTGCAGCTTCAATGGGATGTGTCCAACAGTTACATAGCGAACTTAAGATTGCACAACGCAGCTCACTACGACGCTGAACAGGAGACTGGAACGAGCTTCGCGCTCTGAGGAAACCCCTTTGTTTGTCGTTCTCAGAAAGTTCACTCCGCAGAAAGCAAGAATCTACGTTGTGGCGACTACAAAGGCAAAATATTTTCTATAAGTTTTTGCATTGCTGTAATCATCATAGTAAGTAAGGTTTTGCATACTTTCAACATCGCTGTTTCAGCAGAGGATGTTTTCTGTGGGTAATTTGACTTTAATTGCGTTTTACAGGTTGGAGAAAGATTGCAGCTTTTGGGAATAGAACAAAACGACATGGCCTCATAGAGTCAAAGACAAGTCAGTGGAATGCAGATGTGGACAACTTGAATTGAATGGTAGGACATTAATCTTGCTTTAATGAAACTGATTAGTTCACAAGGCAGAACATTTTTAATGAAATTGCATTTCTGTACTAGATTATTCAAAAAGGATTTAACAATTGAAAGTGACAACAACGCTGGCCCAAATGATATTCGATTTCTGATATTATGGAATGTTTGATGATAGATCTTAACTATTGTTTCCTCGTTTAAAAATGATTCAAATTCTTGTATAAAAGCTTTTATCTAATAACTATGGAGAGAGTCCTAGACAATTTCCAAGTTCTAGATGCCTGTAAAATGCAAGTAGCAAAACTAGTAAAATCATATCGGTACTGCCTGGAAAATAGGGGATGACATCGTAAAAATTAGATATCTACGTGTTGGTTTTATGTTGATTTCCGAGTCCGCCATCTACTTTTATCTAAAATCTAGCTGCCGTAAACAATGGAGAGCAATGCCAACAACTCAAGGCGAAGTCAAAATTATACCCCGTCCTTAGCCTATATTAGTATTGATTACTTGATGTTTGGTTTGATGTACCAAGGGGGTCAGTTTATGAAAGATTGGGGCAAAATTCTCGTTGTTTTGAAGTATGTCGCAAATTTTTGTGTCATTGATTTCACGTTTGTATTTCCTTTTATGGCAAATTGATCCTTGAGCAAAGCTAATCTTTTACATTTTACAGAATAATTTTTCACTTCAGGGTAAGCATGACTGCGTTCTCAAAAATATTACTCGCTCGTTGATGTTACTTGCAGTGACGCATGGCGGGTGGGAAGTATAGTCCATCATCCATCGAAGGGTTGGTTGAGACACTATGGTTGAGAGCAAAAACTCCGGCTTTGCACGAGATTTGCATTGCACAGACTTAAATAGTTTGACTTCTTCACAACACTGGTTTGCGGTTAATAAACTGGGTAAAACGCTGCAGGTTCCTGGTGTGTAGCTGTCTTGTTTTCTGTTTTGGTTCGTTTTGTTTCAAAGTATAAAGCTCTTTCCGTATGACCTTTACCTCTGCTTGTTGTTGCTGGTTTTCATTGGTTTCAGCTGTAGTCAGTTCTACAGTCGAGGAAAGGAGCGTTTTTAATGATTCTAATTTCACCATTGTCTCGGTTTTTAATGATATCTGCGTGCGCATAAAAACATAATTCAGTTTTGCTGTGCCATTGCTCTTGCCACTCTTGTCATCTGTTGAAGGCTTTATCCTAGCTTTAAAACTAAGTTAGTGTTGCCAATCTTCTCATTGACTTTCATTGCTTCTACCATGGTGTCCCAATTCTTCGGGTCGACCAAGTCAAAACTGGTAAGGTTTTGACTGCCATTTTCCTTGAATACTTTCAGCAGTTTGGCAACTGACTTCACCTTATATCAGATGTCATTTGTCTTTGTGGGCCCATCCTTTTTATACATGATGGTTCCATAGTGTATGAGTAGTTTACCAGTTCTGACCAAGAGACTGATTTCATCATCTAAAAGACAAATGACGGATATATAGTGCCTAGTTTGAAAATAGAACAAAAGATGGCTTCGTGCTTTCATTTGTCTAATTGACTTGCCAATCTCTCGATATCATCAAATACAATGGAATATAATAGGTTATATTTAGATTGCCCAGGCCCCTGATTTAAATCACCTTATATCTCCGTCATTTGTCTTTAAATGCGAGCAAGCACATCCTCTGCAAATCTTTTGGAGTTACGTGCATCAATTTTTGATGTGGCAAGTAGTGCTTTACTCAACTTCGGTATGTCTTTGCCAAAAGAATCTTTCTTTTTGCTGATGACAGAATCATTGCTGCGCATGACCTTGAATGCTTCCAAAGGAATATTGCCTTGAAGAAGCCTAGGCAGTGGGGACATGGTTTAATGTTACCAGCATCTCTGTCTGGCTCTAACGGGTTGTGCCTGTCCATCATTTGTAAGGCTCGTGATAAAGGACTGGTAGCCGCTTCCCATTCTAATACTGCGGAAAGCAGTAGATCGTTCCTTTGAGCCCTTTGGGTACGTCAATGCCCATCTTACCGCTGTCTCGTTACTATGAACCTCTTCAAGGTGCGGTGGCAACTTGAAAATCTTCTTAGAGCAAAATTTGCAAGTATGGCGCTTTCTTCCATCTTTATGTTGATAGTCTAAAAAGAATATGAAGAATGTTACCAATAAATCATTAAGAAAAGGAAAAGTTGGCTGCTTTTAAAGAAGCTGTGTCGTTGAAACATAAACAGATATGACGTCAAACAGAAAACCTATTGTCAACATTTCAAAGGAATAGGATGCTATGATTTCCAGCGCAGGTTTGATCTTTAGTTGTCTTTAGATTCAATGACTGGATGACCTTGACACCCGATGTGCATATATGTATGTATGTATGTTTAAATTCACCATAAAAATTAAAATATTTACAATTTAAAAATAATACAGAGTAATTAAAATACACAATTTACATAACAATACATTTAAAATAAATTAAGAAACACCCCTAATCATGGTGGCAGGGATAGCATTAAAAGATCAAGTTGATTTTATTTCCATAATGGTCCCCTTAGAGATGGTTGAAAAAAAAGTACCGGGTGAGTCAGAAAAAACGTGGGGTGTTTGGCGGACTGTGACATCCCGTTTAGCCAACCGATAGTTGTGAACTAAATCTTCCCTTGCAGCCATAAATCTGACTTAGATCATAAACTTTTCCCCATCGAAATCGGTCATGTGATGTATTATTCAAAACAAGATTTTCTTTGTAAGACTTTGTATGGGAGTCTTGCAAACTGAGGAAACCTTTGACCAAGCCCCTTCAGCATTTTTGCCCTTCCAAAGTTAGAGGTACATGTGGTATTATCAGGGGAGAATGAAACAGTTCGGAAATAGTGTTTTCTCCCCTTGGATGCCTTGTCACGATGTGTCCTGTGCAGAGAATATGTTTGAGAGACAGTAAAAACGCATGCTTCTCTGCATTGTAAAAAGAGATTTCGCTCAAGAAGATCAACGCGCTCTATAATGACAAAACTATTTCATTCTCCCCTGATAATACCGCATGTACCTGCTGTTTTGGAAAGGGTAAAATGCTGAAGGGGCTTTGAAAAAATTTCATCAGTTTGCAAGACTCCAATAAAACGTCTGACAAAGAAAATATTTTTATTAAAACATCAAGTGACCGATTTTGATGGGGAAGGTTTATAATCTAAGCTAGACATCTGGCTGCAAGAAAAAATTTAGTTCACTACAGTCGGGTGGCGGAACGTGACGTTACAGTTCATCAAGCACCCTACAGTCATGAACAAATCAGATCCAGAGCCATTAATTGTGAAAACCACAGAAGCAAAATGAAAAAATATCTGTTTGCAGCTGTAAAGTAAATTTATCATTGCGCATTATATGCCAGCACAGTCTAGCTGTCTCTCAAGTGACAGCTAAGCTCCTCAATATGTATTAGAAGTGAAGAAATTGCTTTCTTCTAAGCCATGAAAAAGTTAATTTCCAAACGTTACAGCTGTAGTGCAAAGCAGTTTACCTGCATCTCTGCGTCAAATGAAAAAAATGACATTGGCAAAGCCACTCAAAGACTCAAAGAAATGAAAAGAGGAGACTAGAGAGGATGGCATCAACAGATACAGCCAGTGCAGCTGCTACAGAAGACGTTAACACACCGATGGTATTTTCATCATCACTTTCGGAAGCTGACAAACGCCAACAGCAGGCAAGTTGAAGCCAGATGTTAGAGAACTCTTCCCAGTCCCAAGCCAAACATTTTCAACGCCTCTTCCATCTTTTGGGTCATTTATTAAACAATTAAACACCAAATGCACCATCTTCAGGCAACCAGCATCCCACATATTGGCTCTCAGGCATGTCACCCCACCAATATGAAGTTGTGCTGTTTCCAACCAATGTAACTAAATGCTATGGTTGCGGGAATGAGTTTACTGACAAATATAAGGCATCCCCACACAACTAGCGGTGAAGCTATCATTATAAAGAATATTTCCATGGTCTCCTCTTCCCCTGATTTTCCCATCTCTTGGTCTCATGTTAGTCTCATGTTGTACCATTGGAAATCTAAAATAGAAAAAATGCATTTTTAGGCATTGACGTAGGATGCAACAGTATGTACTTGCGCAAAAAAACATACAATCCACTCACTAATGGCGTGCCCCTATACAATGCATTACACCAACCGCCCCCACCAAGAAGGCAGCCAGAACAGCACACCACATACACAAAAACATACCCCCGTCAAGAAGATCACACATTTTCTCTGCGATTCTTTAAATATTTTTCTATCCGCAAAACATCTGGTATAAGGTCTTAAAAATTTCAGGTCCTCTTAAAAGCCTCAATAGACTGGTTCCAATTCCCAGAAACTATGAAGCAGGGAGCATTTTAGGGTAGAAGCTGGGATCCGGTTGATTTAGGGTATTTCGACCATGCTGGTTACCAATTTGGTGGATCCCAAGCGAAATTTGTGCACTTGAAGATAGATACCTTGTTTGTTGATATTGCTGCTTGGAGAGTTGGAATATCAATGTTGAAAGTCCAAATTTCCTTCCATCAGCAAACCAGAGGTTTCGGGTTTTGGCCTAACTGAAAACGTGCTTGAGGAATCTCCTCAGTCATATACAAATTGTAGTAGTGTGAGCATGCTAAGGCACACATGTTTAGGCACTTGAAATTTGAAAGCTAAAAAATTACAAACATAACAATGCCGAAGGAAAAATTCATAAAGGAATATATTTTTCAATCATAGTGCACCTGCAAAAGAGCCAATCACGAATGAGCATTTTCCAGGATCTTATCCATGGATAATTTTCCCTTGTGTATATTTGATTTCTTGTTTCCTAATAATTCGAAGAAATATTATACAAAATGCATTTCATTAAAGTCATAAAGATTGCAGGAATGAAGTAATTTTCACACCAACACAAACTATTTCGCGGATTTCATTCTTTTATGAGACGGATGCAATGCTAACTTTTCGAAACTTTTGAAGCATAAAAAAAGGTGTCTTTTCAGGACAAAATTGATGAATTTGATTGAATTTCTATTCAAACATTTCCTCAGAATTAGGCTTTATTCTCCTATTTCACGGTAATTCAGGAGATTCCCCAAAATAGCGTATTTGCGGTTTAGGCAAAGCCACGAGCTCTGGTTTGGAGATTCAGACAAATTTAAACCGGCAAGTGCAAAACACAGGTTAACAGGTCAACATGTTTACAGGTTCTAGGTTGACAGGTCACCAGGTTGACAAGTTACCAGGTTTACAGGTTACCAGGTTTACAGGTTACCAGGTTGACTGGAACCTGTAAACCTAGTAACCTGGTGACCTGTAAACCTGTTAAACATATGAACCTGTGTTTTACACCTGCCGCCTAAATTCTTGTCGCTAGTCCCGATCAAATCCGTCGCGTTTTTTGGGACACCAAGTATGTTGTGTTATCAGTTTGATACATCGGAAGAAATGGAGAATTGAAAGTTTACAAGAATCATTTCAATGCATTGAACAAAAATTGGTTTTGAGGGTTTATAAGAATCGAGAAGATCCTTAAAATATCGAGAAAGATTATAAAAGGTTTAAGTTTCTTTCGTGAGTGTAGCGTTGAGAATTGATGCGGATTTTAAGGGACGTGAGTCTACTGTCTACTTGTTTTGATTTGTTTTGGATTTGATCGATTTAGGCTAGGCCAACTAATAAGAATGGTTGATGCGCTGTGTTGAGGGTTTTGCAAAACTGAATGACTGAAGTAAAATTGTAGTTTTGTTTGATTTAGCAGGGAAATTTTGGGAATATTGTTTGGGCGAAGTTGGGATTATTTTATTTGAAAGTATTGAACTAGTGGATTGTTCTAAGACAAAGTAGGAATTAGGGCGCTATTAGGGATCACCGGCCCTTGGCACCATGGCCCTCGGCCCTCAGCCTCCACATATGTAGGTATTCCTTTGTTTCATAACTGTCTGGCTGTTCTCGCATTTAAAATAATCCGAATGGTGCTGTTCAATCGAAAGATCACAATGTTTGAAGCCTCTAAGAGCTTAAGAAACTCCTTTCAAGGAAAGTGAGAGAACCTCGAGGGGCCGAGGAGTCATCTGAGTCTCGCAAAACAAGTTGAGTATGATTTCCTAAACAAACCACAAATGTACATACGACACACGCTCCTTCGCATACAATTCATGGGCCTTCGTACTCAATCTAGGGAGTCATATTGTGGTCACATTCCATATAGTTACATCAGAAAAGTATGCAAGCGGCATCCTTTAAATGGATTTAACAGGGCAATCGCAATATCAAATGCACATTGGAGTCAAATAAATCACGGAATAACAGAACTGGCAATAGAAATCAAAGATCTGGAGAAGATTTTACTCGAATTATTTACGTTATATCTTTTTTCTATACAAAGGAAAAACTTACTTTGGAAAAAAATTGCTATTAATCAAATAGCATAAATAGCACTTTTCCTTTCACATTCAATAATGTTTTTAACACTTTTCAGTTATAGCAAATGTTTGGATATTATTTTCAATGTGAATTATGTTATTTACTTGTTTTGAGATCTTGTTCAGTAATTTGGGAACCCTTGGGGCCAAACAAAATCAACTCTACATTTCCGGCATTAAAGTAATTCAGCAAAGTTAAAAGCAACTTAGCTACGGGGACTGGGTATTGTATTTTATTTTGTCAATCAATTAAAACAAAAGAAATATGAGTGGCTTGTGCCGTTCTTTTGTGCTATGTTTAGATTATGTCGCTATATCTCCATTCATTTACTTTGGAAATATAAGAAACACGCAGGACCGTCGAGAGGGGGGGGTAGCCAGGGTAGTTACCAGGGGGCCCGGGGCCTTTGGGGGCCCGCAAGAAATAAGGTATGTATCTTTTCTTTGTTGTAGTTTTCTTTCGGGAACGATTTCAGGCCCGTTAGCCCATTGAGATTCTAAAAAATCTAAAAGCAGTGTTTTAACAGTGTACAGGAGGGCGTGACACAAGGATAAAAGGGCGTGGTCCGAAAAACGAAAAAATATAGCCATGAATATGTTCGATCTATATCAGATTTTGTACCAAGGAAATCTGCAACTGATCCAGTGGATGCAGGCACGAAACCTGTTAAAGCCACAGATGAGGTGTGCGGCCAGAAATTGCAGGCGCCAGATGCAGCTGCAGGCTAGAGATGGGCAAGATGGCTATCGTTGGAGATGCTCATTTGCAAGATGTCGTTCGAGCAAAACCATCAGAGATGGCAGCTTCTTCGCACAATCCAACCTTACACTCCAGCAGCTCATATTTGTGATATACTGTTGGTGTGTAGGGATGTCTATGTCAACAACAACGATTGTTATTGGATTGGCGGAGAAAACTGTCATCGATTGGTTCAATTTCCTGAGAGAAGAATGCTCTGCAAAGCTGGTAAGGATGCCGTGGCAGGACAAACTCATTGGCGGCGTCGGTGAAATTGTTGAGGTCGACGAATCGGTAATGATTAAAAGAAAATATAACCGTGGTCATTATCGAGAGCAGCATAATCAATGGGTTTTCGGGATGTACGATCGTCAAAGGAGAGTTGGGTGGATTGAATTTGTAGAAAGCCGAGACGCGCCCACATTATTACCTCTTATCCAACGATACGTACGTCCCGGAACGATGATATATTCCGACGGTTGGGCGGCCTACAACAACCTGCCAAACATCGGCTATGGGCACGACCGTGTCATACACGCAGATAACTTTGTCGACCCTGTCACTGGTGTGCACACAAATGGCGTTGAAGCATACTGGTCCAGGGCGAAGCAAAAGCTAAAGGCTGTCTACGGCTCAAGGCTGCATATGGTGCCGTCATATCTGGATGAATACCTGTGGCGGGAACGATTCGGCCTCCAAACAGCTGCAGCATTCGACAACATGCTGGCACATATTGCTGAACATTATAATTAATAATTTTCTTTTGAGCACTAACACTTTATACGTTAGATGTAGCATTGACATCTTACCATTTCTATTTTGTAGGCATTTTTAGTTTTATTCTTTATTCATACTGGAGTTAAAACGCGTTATATGTTGTTATTATTTTTACTTTCTCCTCAAAAGAAGCTATGGCCATGAAATGAATGATGCACGTTTGGCAGGTCACAATAAATTGTACACCATACCGAATTTGAAGGTGCAAACTTAATCGTTAGCAAAACGCAAAAAGCAAAGCCTATGACCTTAAAGTTTGAGAAAAAATAAGCATTTTCAAAATCGGCCTATTTTTTGCGAAAAAGCAACGCATACGACCTTAAAGTTTAGGCAAAAATAAGAATTTTCAAAATCGGCCTATTTTTCCAAAAAAGCAAAGCCTATGACCTTAAAGTTTAAGAAAAAAATACGAATGTTCAAAATCGGCCTATTTTGCCAAAAAAGCAAAGCCCATGACCTTAAAGTTTGAGAGAAAATAAAAATTTTCAAAATCCGCCTATTTTTTCAAAAAAGCAAAGCCTGTGACCTTAAAGTCTAAGAAAAAATACGAATTTTCAAAATCGGCCTATTTTTCCAAAAAAGCAAAGCCCATGACCTTAAAGTTTGAGAGAAAATAAAAATTTTCAAAATCGGCCTATTTTTCCAAAAAAGCAAAGCCTGTGACCTTAAAGTCTAAGAAAAAATACGAATTTTCAAAATCGGCCTACACTCCTTTTTTTTATAAGAAACCAACCGCTTATAAGAAACGGTAGGCTCAATTTTTCGAAAGCTAAGAAACAACCCTACCTGGATTGAAAAATGCTAAGAAACTTTTGTAATTTTCAGTTTTAATTTTCCTGTCGCACACAAAAATGTTTTGACATAGTACAGTTATAGCAACTGTTTGGACATTCATTTGAGTGCGAATTATGTTATTTACTTGTTTTGAGATCTTACTGAGTAATTTTGCGAGCCCTTTCGACAAAACAAAATCAACTCTACATTGCCGGAATCAAAAATATAAGAAACACATAAGAAACTTTTGGTAGCTAAATGACCCAAAAATTTAACAAAAAAATGGCCTACCAGCCACGGACCTTAGTTTCTTATAAAAAAAAATGAGTGTATTTTTCCAAAAAAGCAAAGCCCATGACCTTAAAGTTTGAGAAGAAAAAATATTAAGTTTCAAAGTCGGCCTATTTTTCCAAAAAAACAAAGCCTATGACCGTGAAGTTTAGGAAAAAAATAATAACTTTCAAAGTCGGCCTATTTTTCCAAAAAAGCAAAGCCTATGACCTTAAAGTTTAAGAAAAAATAAGAATTTCAGAATCGACCTATTTTTCCAAAAAAGCAAAGAAAAACAGGAATAAGAGGTATTACCTTTTAGCAAGGAAAATACTCTGATACCCCCAGGACGAAACCCTCTGGCCCTGTAGCCCTAGCGCTAGAAATAGACAGTGCCCATAGAAATGGAAGCGAGGTTGCCTCACTTGGATGTGAGCTTGGATTTTGGCGCGAAACAGATAATTATTTGGCGGTGGCGCCGCCAGTTCGCAAGAAACCAGGTGGAAGTGGCGCTCAAATGTTCATTTACAGCCTGGTGTGGCAGGGAGTTAGAATCCTGTTCATATGGCGGGGTAAGTTTACAAAGTAGTTTCTAAAGCATTTGTTTCTTGTTGTTAATGTTGGTGAAAAGCTGCCTTGTTTAGGCCATGAAATTCGTTTTAGGCCAAAGAAGTCGTACTTTTTCGTGTTCGTACCGACCAAGCGGTACGTTCGGTAAGCGACTTATGATGTGAAGTTTAGGCCCAATCACTGCGATCATGTTTTGCCGATAACTTTCCTCGTAGGGGGGTTACCCCAAATATTATTGCATATTCAGACTCCTTATAGTACAGGCTTTCATATAGTATATAGCTTATATATATAAACGATGTTCCGAATTCGTAAGTTCCGCCCATTTAGCCATACTTGACAATATCATAAAGGTCATATAAATCATTAAAATATTGATATTTTCCCTCATACTTTATGCACAACTGGCAGTTCACATCAGCAAATGCATAGCTATCTTTCTCGTTCTTCAATAATTCGCTGGCTCTTTTCAACAGCTTCACTCTTTGGTGTGTTAGGTCCAGAGAAATTCTAAATTTATCCGTCTTCTTCCTAGCACTGTATACTGCTGTTCTATGCCTCCATGTTGTGAACCGTACAATTATGGAGCGAAATTTCTTGCTACTTTATGGGATTTCCTTGAAAGGGCCAATTCTGTGGGCCCTATCAATAACTACCTCAGGGATGTCTAATCCAAGATCTTCTTCGAACATTTTATTGACCATTTCAAGGCAGTCGTGCCCACTCTCAGCAGCATCTTCTTCTGCCTCGACGCCGTTTATTCTTAGGCAGAGCCTTCGCTGATACTGTTCGTTTTCATCACAAACACGTTAAAAATCTGCAATGCGATCGCTTAGGCCGTCGACTTCACAAACTCTCCGCTCCACCTTTTCAATTCTTTCAATATATTTTTCCATAACCACAACCTTTGCCTCGAGCTCCTGGATCTTCACTTGTTGATCAAGAATTGTCTGTTTTAGCTCGGAAATGCATTCTTTTGTCGCCACATTTACTAATTTATCTTCAACAATTGCTGCAAAGGCTTCCAGGGACTTTTGTGAAATTGCGTCCTGCCCATTGACTGGACCAGCAGGTTGGCCTAGCTCTTCGTTCGTTGTTTTTTGCGATCTAGCTTTCCGCGACATTATTAGCTCAGAAAATCAGTTGGTACCTACCGATTATATCACATTAATAACTTTTAAAACAGAAAGTACACACCACCACATTCAAAACATTACTAGCCCAAGAGTTTTCTCGCAGCTCACGTAAACACGTGCGACCTATCCGCCATCTCGAGAATTGGCTCTCGAGTTCATACACATACCGGATGGGTAAGAAAATTTAACACACTCATCAGACTGTGGAATAAAAAGCATGTGGCCAGTATTCAAGAATGAAGTGTTAATCTTAAGTCAAAGGCTAACTTAGATGTGGAAAATTTTATTTGGTAAAATCACTCATCATTTACTAGACCCATGAATCAGGCTAAAAATAAGGGGTTTGTATGGGAACAAGAATTCCATGTCTAATTCTGCTCTATGATTTATTGTACTGTATTTGCCATCAACATTTAAATTCTATTCCTGAAACTAACAACTGTATTTACTTTGAATGATAATTAAATCATGGACCATAACCGAACGTGGAATTCTCATTCCCATACTATCTAATTCAAAATTTTGGGTCTAAAAGATGAGTGATTTTACCAAACAAAATTTTCAAATCTAAGTTAGCCTTTGGCTTGTAGGCCAACCTTTCAATCTTGGATATCGGTTCCATACATTTGATTCCATTCAGTAGCATGCCTGAAAATTGTCATTTTTTTTTACTCATCTGCTGAATGATTTTATAATGTAATACCAAACGACATAATATGTCTTCTACAGGCAATCATATCAAAAATCAATAAAATCATTTGCAAGAATAAACACATTTTTTAACTTGCAAGTGACAACTTTAGCTAACTGATTCCATTCATTTGATTGCTGAAATGGTAGTTGTCAATGCAAAATTCCTATCCCAAATGAATGCCTTTTGCAATCGAGGATGAGAGTCAGTGAGAATCATGAGTAACATATTATACCTAATAAGTCCTTGCACTAATCCCAGGATGTTCGTATTTCAACAACAGAAAACAACAGAAAACAACGGCATACATTTCACAACTGGCAGATTTCAGCATCATATGGTTCTTAGACCTAACCGGAATAGATAGACATTCTAAAGCCTAAAAGCAAAACAACAAGTATCTTTTAATCACTGATGCTGATGAAACAAATAATAGAACTTACCATATTCAGAGTTAAACAATTACTGAAGATCTTTATAACTAAATACTCTTTCCTTCTCTGGGGCATCTGTGTAACACAAGAATGATACAGAGGAATAATGTTTGGTAGTCATACACAATTTGCTATGAATTGCTACATACATGTACTGTATTCATTTTATAAGAAACTGCCCATAAGAAACTCAACTCTCTAATCGTTGTCGCAACAACACCACACACACATGCGCTTCGGGCAAAAATCTTATCCTTCCGTTTTTCGGACCAGTGTTCCCTGTTCACACGAGAACGGAAAGGAAAGATTGCTTATCGTTCCACTTGTTGTATCACTTATTTTATCGTTCCACTTTTTGGAATGGAAAGATGCTATTCGAAGAGCTCCGGTGTGAGCGCAACCCCTGAGCGTTCCATTTTTCGGAACGGAACGATATGGTTGAACTGATGATTGAACAACACTGCTCACGTGGGGATAACTTTGCAATTTATGACTAGGGTGGGCTTATGATAATTTGCGAAGTTTTTAAAAACTTTGCAAAGTTTTTGCAAAGTTTCTTTTCGATATATCCAATGCACACACAAAAAATGTCAAATACACAGTAAACAACTAATTTGAGCAAATTGAGCGAAATAGGACACTTTTAGAAAAACTTTGCAAATTATCAATTGGGCCCCCTCATAGATAATTTCCAAAGTTTTTTTAAAACGGCCCAGATATCGACAGGAACCAGTGGAGAGCATTGTGCCTCTGTGGAACAATGTAAATCACGTCAAATTACCACCGAATCTACTCTTTCCAAACTCTTTTAGCTGGCTTTATGACAAGACCTGCAATCACTGTGTGCTTAGGCCCAAATGTAAAATTGTTCAAAAACAATAGGCAAACGCATGCGAGTTACTTCATTTGCCCCTGAGGAGTTTTTAGTCAGACTCTATAACACAAGGAATGTCTGATTGTTTTGCATTTTGGGAGCTGAATGTCGGCACTCAAAGGTCACAGCAAAGGAATAGTTAAGCTTCGCATTCAAAGAAATGAAGATTAATGTGAGGTCAAAGGTAGGAAAAAGGTTGACTTAAGAGAATACCGACCGAATAGTGACACCTCATAAATTTTTGGGACCGCATTTATCATGAACAATGTTGATGCACATAGTCCAAGCATACCAACAGCCTTTGCGCGTGTTATAGCTCTAAAAACTTTCAGACTCGGAATAAGGGTACTGCAAAAAATATCAAAATTTCATGATAATTTTCCACTTGGAAACTAAGAGGAAAGGTACGATTTCCTATGATTTTTTATCTAAGAAACGGAAACCTCCCTTCCGTTTCTTTGAAATAATTGTTAGTTTATTCCAAATTTCTTCTTCCAACATCATCAGAAATTTAATGGTTTTTTGCCGTGTGAAAAGTCTGCGTTACAATTCTAACTCAGTATGTGATAAGAGGATTTACCAAATTAGGATAAATCTAATAACTGTATAGTATGGCCTAAAACTGTTCAATTTACCGTAATGAACATCTTCTCCATGTTTCAATCATTCAGAAAACAAGTCGGTTTTTTTATAGCTGAATTTGCATTCAACAAGTTTTGTTTTTTTGGATACACAATGCAAAGGCCAGAAAGCACTGCAACACAGCAAAGAAGTGCAAGGATTACAACAAGATTCAGTACAACAAACAGTGGAGGTCCACCAAACCGACCTGAAAACCGAGCAGAGATAATATGACCGCCAAGAGCCGAACCTCCTGTAAGTAAGCCAGGTCCATCAAACCAGCCTGAAAACCCAGCAGAGATAATACGACCACCAAGGGCCGAAGCTCTAGCAAGTCAGCCGCAGAATGAGGGTTATCAACCTGAAGCAGTGGTGATGGCTTTTACAGCAAACCAAATGAAAACGGTTGAAAGCATTGTGAAGGCGAGCATCACAGAAGCAATGAGTGAGCTAAACGATTTATTGAAGCATCAAGTCCAGCCCAAGCTTTACGTAGCCACCATCGCTCTGTTACAAGTGTTCTTTTGCAACAACGTCAAAAGCCACACGCAGCCAACAGCTCTGTCTCCCTTCCACCTAACCTGCCCCATCAAACAGTTCATTTCTGCTTGATAAAACATGTGCTTTATGTCATTTAGAAAGCAAAACCACGAAATTTATGATAGAAGAAACCACCAAGTGGCGATCCAGAAATTTCTTAATAATACGATCAATAAGGCTCTTAGGGAAGCAATTTTCAGTCAAGATTTTCTTAATGCGAGTAATTTCTTCATGAAAATTGCGAAACTCTGCCTTTTTCCTATATAAGCTAGTTGAAAAAGTATCATTATCATGAGTAACAAGTACATCCAAAAATGGCAAAGCATAGTCCGACTCTAATTCATAGGTAAATCTAATATTAGGATGTTGACGATTTATAAATTCAAGAAAACTATATATGTGATCTCTATTTCTAAACAAGCAAAATGTATCATCAACATACCTACGATACAGTACAGGTTTAAATTCAGAAGGACAGTTGGCTAGATATTTCATTTCTAGAACATTCATAAAGATATTAGCAAGGGTTGGTCCGAGAGGTGACCCCATAGCAACACCATCAACTTGGTCAAATAGCTACATATACCTTCAGTAAGGAAAAATCTGGTACAAGATTACCTAAACGTACCGGGTGGCCCAAAAAAGTACCCCGATTTGACTGGAAATAAGAACCACACGAAAAGATATCATTGCTCTCCGACTTCACAGCTAAATTTATCAGTCTTCAACTCAGATGCACATACCTTGCATTTAAAATTGTCGACCACACACCGGAGATACAAGTTCGCAAAGTCAAAATTTACTGTGCACCCAAAACCGGAGGTTTTGAAAAGGGCCTAGTCATAATTTGTATCGTGGACATTTTCCAAAGTACCTTTAAAGTTTCCGCTCTTCCTATAGAAGGAATGAAAGATGCATGGATATGCCGATGATTAAACAATTATGGTAAAAATGTGTGGTAAGAATGATAAAGTCATCTCACATCCGCAAAATAAGCGTGCTTTCCTTGTTCTTTAATACAAAACAATTGGGATCAAATGCAATGCAAGGACCGATTCCTCAAAAGAAAAGTCACTTCAAGAACAATTGAAGTAGTTCAAGGTATCAATCTTTTCAAAAATTAAAATTAAAATGTCAAAAGTGAATATTTTTTTGCAAAATGCCTTTGTGGTGTCAAATTGTGGCTAGGCCATTTCTCAAAACCTCTCGTTTCAAGTGCACTTCAAATTTTGGCCTTGTCAACTCATATCTCCGGTGTTTGGTGGTTGATTTCAAAATGCAAGGTATGGTGCATTTAAGTTCAAAACGAACAAATGTAGCCATGAATTCACAAAGTCCGAAATGGTATTGCTTTGTTCCCTTGTTCAGTCAAAAGGGGGTCCTTTTTTGAGACACCTGGTAGTGAAAGAAGACATTATGTATGTTGCCTTCATCCTCAATGCCAAGAAAAACAACACATGTGCTGAAGTAATCCACCATACATGATCTGGGAACCATTTGACTTTGCTCCTTGCAGATGTAGCCAGAAAAAGCATCACATACTGCAATACTTTGGCACAAAGTGTATCCATCAATATACGAGAGACCATCACATTAGTAGAGAAGCAGTTGGAAGGAAAGCTACAACTGAATAAATTTACAGTTAGGATATCTCATCCACACAGTGAAGGAAAGTGTCCTGCCAGTTGCACAAAGTATCCTCTGCAAAATGATTACCAGCGAGCATGCAACAGAGTTAGATCAGATACTTCAAAACTTTTAAATTTGCAAAATTTCCAAATTTGAAACATTTGGAAGATAACCTATACTTGCTCTACCCATATTAGAGCCAATACAGTTTCAAGTATGTTCAACATTAGTAATTTGTTGATTACTTGAAAGATTACTTTGATCCCATTAATGATTTTGGTGAGTACCATGGAAGTACAGTTCATCAGAGGGGTGTGATAAGCATACAAGTATACTGTATGTATGTCAGCATCATTGCATATTTAAGTCATTGCAACTCAGTTCCCTTACCTTCATCTGTGCATTCAAGTATGTACTCCTGAAACCAGTCCCATACAGCAGGATATTCAACAAGATTATTTTCAACATCCAGCATGTTAAGGACTGCTGTAGGGGATATGACTTCATTGCTCCATGAGTAGCATGGCTCAGAATGCTCTGGGTACTTCCTCACAAACTCAAGAAGGCCAAGTGCCACCGACCCTTTTGAAAACTTTGAGATTGCATTCTGTTGTTTCAGAAGGATGTCGTTGTGCAGTAGCCATTGAAGCAACACAAGCCAAGCCTTTTTTCAGTTCATTTCATTTCAAAAATCCATCTAATACATGTTATAACTCTACATACCTACCTATCTAATTAACAAATATGAATTTAAATTAAATCAGAGAACCATGAGAATAAGACAGAGTTGGGCCAAAGTTGTCATTCATTACAAAAGACAACTACATAATTACTCCCAATACAATTAACAATAGCAATACAACAATTACGAACAATTACACTAATAACACTAATTAAGATACCTAAATACTGTATGTTAAATTTGAATGAATATGAAATGTTCCCCCCCCCCAGTCAAATGTGCATTGAAATACTGTGCGAAAAAAGGTGGAGGGAGGGTGGGGAAATTGGAGTCTGCACTGCTGCAAAATATTTTCTGACTGAGTCGATACCACGAGGACAGACTTAGATATAGTTAGTAGGGCAAGCCAAATATGGAACGAGGAAATACATCCTATCAAATGATTGGCTGGAAGCTGCTTACGTATTTGTGTTGTGACATCAACCAGGAACTAGGATATTGAATGAGACAATGGCGCAATTATGGTGCATCTTGTGACTGCATCCTTGTGACTGCCATGCAAGTATGACTAGGCAATGACGCATTAGCAATGGTCAGCAAAATGCAACTTAGGCCCAACTCCTAGCTCCCTGATTTAAACTTACATTAAGGCAAAAATGCCTCAATGTACACATTAAATCAGAGGACCACGAGAAAGAGACAGAGTTGGGCCAAAGTTGTCATTCATTACAAAAGACAACTACAGAATTACTCCCAATACAATTAACAATACCAATACAACAATTACGAACAATTACACTAATAACACTAATTAAGATACCTAAATACTGTATGTTGAATTTGAATGAATATGAAATGTTCCCCAAATCCAAAGCATAATGTGGAATGGGTGTTGTGAATGTGGAGAGTGGTAGTATGAGTTATTTGTTGTTAGTATAGTTATCCCTCAGTTGAAGTAGGTGAGCGCAAGGCAGAATGGGGAGGATGAATAATATGACCCCAGGATCTCCCATACAAAGTGGCAGTATGATACTGTGCTAAAGGGGATTGCAGTAGGCATAACCTGACATAGGGCAGGATGACTATTATTTACTTTATTGTCATATATTCTACTGAGGGGAGTGTAAAACTACCACAAATAGTTGCCCGGTTGCGTGAATATTTAAAACTTCTTGCAGACAAGCCTTATTTGAACAAACAATAGAAAGACTTATGTCCGAGTGACTGAAACAGCCCAAATTAGTCGTGCGGTTGAAAAGTGGATTGATGATCGAGTTGCAATGCTGTACTGAAGAGGGTTATCACCCCCCCCCCCCCTATGTCAATGGGTTATACCAAGTTATCACATAGGGGGGGGGGCCTGGAAGCTGCCCTTACCCTTCTCTCTATCTTATGTTTGCCAACTAACACAAATCGTTCATCAAGGAAATGGTAATATTCATCATCACTCCCACTGAACTTTGCTGGAACTTTCCTAGTGAAAAAACTAGCTTTGTGACTAAAACATTACGTGATATCACTGTGCTCGAAAAATCGATGGGTTTGCGTCAGCAAAGCTCTGCATTCAATTTTTTTTTATCAAAATGAAGGTTGTCACGCAAAGTTTTAGTAAAGTTGACTTTAGTGTCTCAAGGTAATATTTCCATGTTACCTATCTCATTTGTATTCATTCCATAACTAAGAAATTGCATCGTTCTTGTTATCATCCAAACTACTTGTTTTATCAGCTTTAACCTCATCCCTTGCAAAAGGTTTCAAAAATGATTAAGATAGCACCATTTTGAAAAAAATCAATATATCAAAGGATTTCCGCGGCAGATTTATAGCAAAGTACTCTAAGTTCCTTTCAAGTAATCCAATGAAAGTTCTGAGAAAAACATCATGGAATTTTACACCTACCTTTTTCAAATTTGAAAGATTTGAACCTTATACTCCCTTTTCATTCTTTCCAGGCGAGAAGGTCATGCGCCATTGGCAAGAATGTAGGAAGAATGCGCTCATGGTGAACTAGAAGAATGGGACTGGATATATGTTGGTAAGTAGTGTTCTGATTTCACTTCAAAAATGCAGGTTAAATGAAGCAATTAGCTTGAAATTAGCAAACAGGTCAACAATGAGGTTAGCAGAACGCTTTTTTTATCCACAGCACATTGTATTGTATGCCTAGCTGTCTTGGGAATGGTTACTTTATCAAATGTTAGAAATCCACTTTTGCATTTTTCACAGGGACTAAGCCATATGATCACCTCAGTGGCATCATATTGGACACGAGAGTGATTGCTGATGTGAGAAAGCTCTCATCTGATGGACAAACAAGTTGCTTGGAGGGATTTCATCCCCTGCTTAACCATTGGCACACAAGAACGATCAATTTCTCATGGCTTGATACGATTTGCAGGTAAGAAAGAATCTTTTTCCTACAAGTTTAGCAATATGATGCCATCATTTGATATAATGTTTGTCAGAAGTTGAAAGTACACTTCTGTCACAGCGATAGAACTTCAAAAGGTTAGTTACATGCCTTTAGAACTCCCTTACCGGAATGTTTATGACCAAGGACAGTAGACTGCCAGAAAATTAAAGCCAAGATGTTAGAATGTAAGAAATGTTCAAAGGAAATCAACATACTGACCAATTGCCCAATATCAACTATGATGAAATCAGTTAGGTTTATAAAATTTATACAGCAGCAAGCCAAACAACAATGCAAACATGATTGTTGGTTGTGCCAGCGTCCACACAACTGACTAAAGATTATATGTAGAATTACTGTGTCTACAATCTAAAGGATAAATCATGAGCTTCCTCAATTACTATACAATAATTAACAAGAATTTTCAAATTGTACTTTAGGGTTTATAGCTAGGCCCCCATTATTGTAAGGTTAGTTTTCATGAAGCAAAAAGGAAATGATAAAGCCAAGTGTCTATTTTTAGAACATCCTAATTACGATCTGAAGGGTTTTTCTAATTCTAAAGGCATACCCTGGCTATGTGTCATTTAAACGAGAATATTTTCAGAGAGCAGCAGAAAGCACTGGATGGATCATTGTATTTCAACATCATT
Source organism: Aurelia coerulea (assembly GCA_039566865.1). Classification (NCBI taxonomy): domain Eukaryota; kingdom Metazoa; phylum Cnidaria; class Scyphozoa; order Semaeostomeae; family Ulmaridae; genus Aurelia; species Aurelia coerulea. Next base: position 9,904,021 of record CM076951.1, on the reverse strand, counting down.
TATCCAAAATACAAACTTGGAGATGCAAGTAGTTTCTACCACTGCCACGTATTAATTTCTTGGCAGACAGCAAATATTGTGCAAGAAGGAGAGATCTACATGACTCAAAACATAAATTTATCGTGATGAAAAATTGATTACCTCAAATTCCTGCTGATCAAGAGTGTCAGCAGTTCCCTGGGATTGAATTTTCTTTTTTAATAGCAACAACTTTTTCTGGCAGTGCAGCAGCTTTGCTTTCAACACGGGGCACTTTTTGCATTCTGTGGTTGGTGATGACAAAGGCTCGAGATCTGGTTCAACGAATTCTGCTTCCTCTGAAACGTTTGTGCTCGTTGAAGTCGATGGTAATGATTGTCTTAATATCAGTGAAAACAATTTTGGCAAGTAAGGACAGGGCCAGCAAAAGAGAGACAAGAAATAGAATGATAGGCAATGTTGAAGTCATGAAATATCGAAAAAACAACAAGAAAATAATGATTCATAGAAAATGCAGTCTTGAAAATTAGGCCCATTGGGCCAACTTACTCCCCTCCTGCTCCTGTCAGACAGCTCTTCTGTTTCCACAACAGTGTTTGCAACATCAATCGTTGGTATTGCATCGTTAGTAAGCTTGCTTCTAATCCCAAGCTCTTTAGCAGCATCCCTTCGCATGCTGAAGCAACTATCTTCAAAATGAACCAAACAGAGGATCAACGACTTGGTAGGTGACCAGTTAGGCCCATGCCGCCGAACAAATGAAACCCACTTCCAGCATCTCGAAGAGTCTAGATCTTTATTCGGAAAAGTGTGGATAGATATATCCTCCGTTAATTGCCCTAATTTTTGCAGCTACTGCCACCTGGCCCACCGGCAACACAAGATCTCCCACCACGTCTAGCTGAAGACTTCGTTTTTTCAGTTGAAGTAGCCATCTTGTATAGGATATACTTCCTGGTTCCTTGTCTGATCATAACTGTTACGTCACGCCAAACTCAAAATTTTTCGCGGCAAAACTTATCAAAACAGAAACTTTCGTGCGCTGTAACTCTTGAACAATAAAGATATTTCAATTTGGTTTTTTGCAATCGTTTGATGGGATTTTTGTCTTTGAAAATACGAACAAAAATTGAAAGGCAATTTTTCATTGCCTTTAAAATAAATCATGAAAAGAAAGCTCATTCACTTGGTTCTGCTACTACCAGTGATAAAGCAGATACAACCAAAATAACATCTGCTGGAGATGATGTATTCAATTATAGCACAGCAAGGTTGAACTTAGGCCTCCTAATACGCAATGCAGATGATGCAGTCAAGGAGGGGGATGGTGAGAGAAAAATCAGATGCTGGAAACTGTTCATGTTATTTTACAAAGCATACGGGCATCATAAGTACGCTTATGCAGCATTCTTGTTCCAATCAAATGTTAAGGCAATGTTTACTCAAGCCCAAGCAGAGCAATTAGTGTGGAACAGAACTGTTAATAGAAAAGGTGGCCGTGGAAAAAATATTTCATGTGACTTGAGACTCGAGCAGCTAAATTGTACAACAAAAGAGCTCTTGTATAACCTTGGTGTCAACTTAGAGGGAGGATCTGCAAAGCGAGAATCGCTTGCAGTAGGACTTTTAGAAAAGATGCTAGAAAGGGCACAAACGGAATCACATACAACTTCTCCGAGTGGGTACCACAAAGCTAAAAAGAAGGAAGATGATATGAAACAGCTTGTGCAAAACTTATTGTCAAAGAGAATTTTGAATTCACAAGCAGACGGACAAATGAACAATTTAAGTATTTCAACCGCAATATCCTGGCAAAGCTTGATGTTTCCTCCTTGTCTTCACGGCTAAGTGACCACAGAAAGCAGCTTTCAAAGAAGTATCCATCATGAAATTCCTTCTTTTAGCGGAGAAGAAGCCTACTGTACAGAGTAAGCTTACTTACTAATTTGATAGTTAGCAAGTATATTGGAAGTAGATAGTAAGTGGGGTCAACGAGAATCACTTAAAAATAGCACATATGATAGGGATACGATTTATGAGCTAACAGTGTGCAAAACCAAAGTGGTAAGTTGCATTGTAAGGATGTGCCATCCAAGTAATGAAATTTCACCCTATATCTACCGGGTGACCCAGAAAAAAGTGACCCAACGCAATCTGTTACAGAAAATTAAGTAAGTGGCCGACTGAAATATTTCAAACGTTGTTGTGTCGCTAAAAGACAAGCCTATGCTTTGAGCATCTTTCGCAATTTTTTTCCGCACGGTGAATTTCCAAAATTAAGGATTTCAAGGAAAAGGGCCTCCCTGAAATCCTCCAAAAGTCGTCAAAAACAGGGAATCGATTTACAGCCATTTCAAATCTTCAAAACAACGAGGAACTTGTTTCATTTCAACCTGGGAATAGGCAACCCAGTAGGAAGTCTTCAGAGCAAGTTTATAGTCCCTAGGCACTTAAAGATATTCTCAGGCAAAATGAAACACGCTCCTCGTTGTTTTGAAACCTGAAATGGCTTTAAATCAATCCCCTGTTTTTGACGACTTTTTGAGGATTTTATGCCTGCTCTTTTTCTCAAAATCCTAAATTTGGGAACTTTGCCGTGCCTAAAAAAACTGCGAAAAATACTCATAATGTAGGCTAGTCTTTTAGTGACAGAACACCGTTTGAAATATTTCAATCGGCCACTTACTTTTTTTTCTATAACAGATTGCGTTGGGTCACTTTTTTCTGGGTCACCCGGTATACCAAATGTCTAGCTTTTACCAAGATGCATTGCATTCTTAAATCAAATTTCTAAAGAGTTATTAAATGTTCTCCATTAGAAAGCTATCCATCTTGGCAGGAGATTCCCTGTCAGTGTCATCATTTTTCCACTTTTGAGATTATTTTTTACTTGCTTAGAAGCTTTGTCCAGTGTTATTCTACTGTAAGTAATCAATTTTTCAAAGAGTCCAAAAGCAAATGAAAACAAGATAATTGTTCAGTTAACTTTTGGATAAAGCAAGACACTTGGTATACCAATTTCCAAAAAGTATAGTAAGGGGAGCAATGACTGGAAATGAATTCTGTACACAGTTTGGCACTCTTTCCCAAATAGGAAATGTTGCCCATTCATGCAATGTTTCCCATTTAGGAAACAATCTGTTGCCTGATTGGGAAACAGTCCCACTTGGGAAACAAAATGTAAAGCTATATCAGCGCAAAAGACAGTATGGTAGAACTTTTTTTAAATATTTGTATTTAGAATTTGAAAATAAGGAAACTCACCATAGGAAATGTTGTTCTACCTTTGTTGCCCAGTTGAGAAATGTTTCCCATTTGGGAAAGAGTCCTGAACTGATTAACAGTTAGTTAAAGGGTTTGTGCAAGGTTAAAAGCTTGCATTTGCAGAGAGCAGAAAATCTGAAAATATCCCATTCAAATCTAAGTTGCCCCCATTGTCAACAAAGGGTAGCCTAAGAATGAGATTTTTATCTTGCTAAGAAACAATGATGTGTCTGAGTTATTTCTTTGTTCTATTTATAGAGGAGCCTATTTACCATTGCACACTTGCTTTAAGTGAACTAAACAAATTTATTGTCGGGGCCAAAAAGTACATATGTTTGTGAGCTATATCTCAGTACATATCCTACCATTTTGGAATGATTAACAGTAGTTACGTGAACTAAAAAAATGTATTGTCTTGCCAAAAAGTACATCTGTTTGTGAGCTATATCTTAGTACATATCCTACCATTTTGGAATGATTAACAGTTAGTTAAATAACTAAAAAAAATGTGTTGTCTGGCCAAAAAGTACATGTTTGTGAGCTCTATCTCAGTACATACCCTACCATTTTGGAATGCAGTGGGCCTCGTCTGCCACTATCAACAAAATTCTCTGCTGGTATGTCTAGGATTGAAGCATCTTCCACCATTTCTCGCTCTTTACCCAAGCCTTGGGGCCTCCAAAAACAAGTTGATATTTTCCCTGCAAAATATCCTCTTTTGCAATGGTTTCGTCATGAAGACAGCAAGCTGTAATACCTGCAGCAACCATTGTTCGTGCCTGTTCCTCCATTAACGCAAGTGACAGAGAGATAACCATGACAATGTTTCTGTCCCTAAAACGCGAAAACTCAGCATGATGAGAAAATTTTTGTGCAACCAGCGGAGCAATCTGGTATGGCAGCGACTTTCCATGCGGCTTCTGTAAAATGCGGGTCCGCAGGTCCGATAAAATGCGGGTCTGTGGGTCTCTTTGAATGTAGGTCCCATGGCCACAGACAAACGGCTGTTGTATGCGGCAAGGAGCCCTTTGTACAGAACGAAGCGATAGTCACCAGTTTCTATGAGCTTTCCTGCTGTGACAGCAATTCATCACCGCTGCAATTCATCAAGCGAAACCCTTGCAATATCGATGGGATTGAATAATTTCTATGGATTGAATGGTGACGCAGCGCAGATCGCCACAAAGGTCAGCACCAAAAGAAAAATACATTGTGAAATCGTACCTGATCAATGAAAAGATCCTGAGTCACATACAGTCACAGCTTGCAAAGAATTTCAATCCCAATTCAAATATGGGAGAACTTTGTACTTTGGAGGGGATCCCTTCACATGGGGAAGTCCCTATGCATCATTCGATACCATAGAAATAGAAATAGGAGGCACTCGCGTCTTTTTGTGATTTCAACATGAAAGTTTTCAAATTTTAAGTTTAGTTTCTTACGCAGTTTCTTATTTCCTATTGACTTTGTTATTTCTTAGTAATCATATTACAGTTTATAACACTGCTGCAATTATGTTCCTTGACGTATGCAAAACGTCAGGCGGGAAGAACTCCCAGGGAACATGTACATGTTCTTTTCTCCGGAACTTGTGCTTGACTAGATCGGTACATGTACATCACTGTTATATCATAGGAGTTCCTTGCTAAAGTTTGGCACCACAACGGTACATCCTTGCTAAAGTTAAAGAGAATCAACGGAGATAAAAGCCCCGCGCGGAAGGAGTCTGGGTATTCTATTATTAGCCTATTGTATTTATGCTCTATTTATAGATGACCTCCTCTTAGCTCCGTTCATTCACTTTAACTCATTGATCCCCGAAGACGCCATATGGCGTCCTCCACAATCCAGCCTCATTTCCCCGAAGACGCCATATGGCGTCCTCCACGGCTCAGTTTCTCTTCCCCGAAGACGCCATATGGCGCTTCAAAAGGATGTCTTAGAAATTGCATAACAATGTCCAAACAAAAGGTGCTTTGTCTACGGGATTTGCAGCATTGTATAGAGGAAATGTCAACCATTCTTTTGGTTACAAAAGGTCAGTAGGGGTCAGGTCAAAGTCATTGAGAAAATTCGAGTCGAATATCTGTGTTTACGTTTTTGCGATCGCGATAAATTTTATGTCCTAGAACATCATGGAAGCAAACTTATTTGCATCTAAACCAGACGGCATTTTCATAGAAACTTAATCAAAGTATGGAAAAGAGTTTTGAGGGGTTTTAGAAGCTGAAGGTGGAGTTTATTCGGAGATTAAAGCGTACAAAATGTTTGTTTGAGGCGAGTGAGAAGGAGAGGTGAAGCGCGCTGGTTACCACGAAGGGAAGCAAATGCTGAAGGAAAGCGAAGGGCAGGCTACGGAGCTCTCACAAATGAAAATCCTGCCCTTTCAGAAGAATACTGTATCTGGTCATGTTCATAATCTGGATTCTAGAAAAGATGAAGTAGACTTTTTTAATTTGGTGTGCCCGTTGGTTATTAATTCATGAAATTATTGCGATGAAACGGACAGGCAAGGGAAGGCAAAAGATTGTAGTTGGGCCTAACACAAGATGGCGTTTGAAGGAGATTGCTGAGATACTAAAGTGCATATCGGACTGCTGATATTCATGAACTTGCCAAGTTTGAAACATTATGAACACCAGAAGTAAATATGATAAATGAATCATTCAGATCATTTGACACAAAAAATACACAAAGAACTGGACAGTTTTACAAACATCAATCTACAACTACTGTACTCTCTGGCTTGTAAAATTCATCGCTTCGGTTTCTTCTTGTTTGCAAATTTTTTTTACAATAGTTGCTTGGATTGAATATGATATTCTAAAAATTCAATCATTTCTTGACCTTTCATTTTCAAAAATAGTTATCAAAATTATGTCATGGAAGTTGAATAAGTGTGGGGATACAGGGCTGTCTTGAGGGCTTTGTTCATGGGGATTGAAGCATCGCGCATAGGACTTTTGTTTGGGGATCAATGAGTTAAACAAACCAGAACAGGCCCTATCTTCTGCGCAGTGTTGGATTGAACGCAAGCATTCGAGGATGAAAACAGGGAGTGGGCATAAGCCTCGCAAGACCCGTCGACCGCTGTAGCATGCCTTACACACCGAGACCCGCCACCAATCTTGGAGTGGGACCCGCATTTTATCGGACCTACGGGCCCGCATTTTACAGAAGCCGCTTTCCATGTCCTGTTGGCAAAATGGCAAACGTATCTTTATCTTCGATAAAAATCGACTTAAGTATTTCCATTTGTTGAAGTGAAAATGATTTTATTCGAGGAAAGTACTCCTCTGTAACTTTGTACGCTGCAACGCTCAGATCGTCCGCCATTATTCACATTGTACAACACAAGCATCCTCAGATCATCGATTTTAGTGTGATCGATCATGCAGTGAAAATGAATGGTTCTATCGCGTATACCGATCACGGTATACTGAATGCTGATTGGCTAAAAACCTGAAGTCATAACGAGGTCACTGATTGATGGATCCAGAGCTTCTTCTCCTTTCCTTCATTTTCTTTTTTTGTCTTTTCGTTCCCCAACTTTTTAATAAGGCTCTGGTACCCAGTGTATAAAAGGGGGTTGCCATGCTTTCTGTTTGTTTCCTTTGACCACTGCAAGTGATTGCCCAATTTCAGACTTGATTCCATAATCTTCAATCCTGTTCCATAACCAACTGCAAAGAGAGGGGCAAGATGAAGGATGGTTGGCATCATACGCTCGAATGTGACCATTTAGATTCCCACCAAGCTTTTCAGGAGTAGATTGAGTATCGAGAAGGAACAACATGTTCCCTATCTTCCCTATGGTAACTGTATGCAGCTCACAAGTGAATATCAAAAGGAAGCTATCGTCACCACTTAAGGGCCTGCAATCTAGTTTGTAGCCTTTCATAATTGCTTTATTCATACACTTGCAAATATGAAGAGATTAATTCTCAATTTCTGGAGTTGATTTTCACTACTTTTTCAAGATTTGCGTTACACAAACTTGAAACATGTATTACTTTATTTATGTAGACAGACAATTCTTATATCTATATTCGCCAATGAGACATTTGACGGAAGCATATTTCATAGGTATAGTCCGTCAATAAAATCTCTCTCAATTCAACAAAAATCTGGTGACATGTTCCCAGCATTTTTTTTTTCTAATTTTGCAATTTGATTTACAAATACCAATATGGAATCAACATCAATTTAATTTCATCTGACCACTTACATTGTCGTTTAGTTCAGGCATCTAGAGTGTTGGAGAAGATGAGAGAGTATGCATTAGCTTTTGGAGCAGCTGTCCGTCAGAGAACAAATCGACAGGAAACAACGATGGCCAGGCATGGCACGCTGCCAGAATTTGTTTATCAAAGAAATTTAATAGTTTCCGACAAATTATCAATTGAAAGAATAGGCAATGCGAATTTAGAAGATTGTGAGGAAGTCCCAGACGCTTGTTCCAATATAGAAGGGGATGGGGATGCAGATGATGAGGATGTTTGTGAGGATGACGAGTACGATGATAGCGATGATACAGAAGGTGAAGATTGTCACGCGACAGAACATACCGAAACCGAGTTGGATCGACACGCAGAATTTTTACTTGGTCGCACATCTAGATATGGGAGAACTGTTCGTTTGAATCATCGATTTCTAAGCTGAGTTAAGTACATTTATTCACGCAAAATGGTATTCTAAGGATTCTAAATTCATTGACTAATAGCAATGGCCAATGGTCGACCCTCCATTTTGATAGAAGAGAGGGCAATGACTGAGTTAGAGGTTTGTTACGATTCCTGTTTGTTTTCTTTTACTCCGCTTGAGAAGCTGATTTGAGAATAAGTTTTTTACCTAAAACTGCTGGCTGTTTTTACTTTTGGGAACCCTGTGAAAACTCTTCAGGATCTTGTTTTTGTAGTACTAAAAAATATTTGGCAAGGTACTGTCACAGCTACTCGATCTCTCAAGTTCAAGCTGTAGGGTCGAATTTGCTTATAGGATGGTTCTTCCAAACAATAAGCCGTTTACCAGTCATTTGTATAAACAGTAACCGTTTAGCAAGGATCCTATGAAAGGTATCAAGAAATGATTCTTCAGAAGACTTCGTGATCTCTTGGGTAACGAGTATGATAATAATCAGGGAGTGCCGTAGGCGCTCCCTGATAATAATCCTCCGCATCTTTAGTTCTTTGGGAAAACATTTAGCGTATGAGTGAAGCAATCGCGAGTTTAAATGACAAATCTTTGCTCCATGGACTTGCAGCTGTATTCGAGTCTTGCACGATAGTAAAAAGTGATGTATCATCAGCAAAAAGTTTAACATTGCACTTCAAGTCTGCTGTTAGATCATTAATGTAGACCAAGAAAAATAAAGGGCCCAGAATAGAACCCTGGAGCAGTCCTGCTGAAACATCTCCCCAACTCGAGCTCTGTCCATTCAGTACAGTTCTCTGTTTGCGATTTTAAAAAAAATCTTTGATAAGACTTAGAAGTTGTCCGGAGACACAGCAACGCTTTAATTTATAGATTAGCCCATCATGCCATACCCTGTCAAATGCTTTAGAAATATCAAGGTACACAGAGCGAACATCAAGAGGAGGTTTGCAATCCAACGCTGTAAATATTGTGTGTGTTATCGAGATTAGCTGATTGATTGTTGAGTCACCGGGACGGAATCCTGATTGATTAGGATTTAGTAATTCAGATGAAACAAGATGAGAATACAGAGAGTCAAAAATGAGTTTTTCGAGAATTTTTCCAAAGATTGGAAGCAGAGAAATTGGACGATAATTCCTTTTTTCTCATTCTTTCTCATTGTTTTTCTCATTCTTTTTGTGAACAGGCACAACGTTTCCATGTTTCCATATATCTGGAAATGTACCGCTTCTCAAACAGTTTATGAATATTATCTTCAAAGGCACAACCAATGCAGAATCACACATTTTTATCATCCTTACAGATATTTCATCCCAGCCATGCGCTTTATTAGGATTGAGTGATCTAATAATTTTAAGTATCTTTTCATCGGACAAATGAAATTCAGTCAACAGTGTTGCATTTACCGAAATATGTCGTGGGATGTCACTACCTGTGTCGATCGTTGTGCACTGAAGAATGAAGTAATCATTAAATATTTGGGCCTTTTCAGTAAAATCCATCACGAATATCCCATTTTCTAAGAGAGGTGGTATTATAGGAATCCTGGCCTTGTTTAGAACAGTGTTAAGTAATGACCAGTATGTTTTGCGGCCTGTTCCAGGATTCGCTAAGGTATTACCCGCTTTTAGAAAGTACCGTCGCTTTGCATCCTCAATCATTTTTGAACATTTTGAGATCATAGTTTGTATTTCCTCAAGCTTGTAACCGGGCTGACCTCTCCTAACAAAGCTTTTATACGCATGATTCTTTTTCCGCAGAAAATTCTTGACATGTTGCGTTATCCATGGTGCCTGGCTGGGTTTAATTGTTTTTACTTTATTGGGTATAAAATTTGAGAAGATATTCAAAAGGACATCGTTCAGTAATTGAACTTGCTCGTTAGGACATGAAATTAAATCCCCCCTGGACAGTATCCTACCTTTCAGAAGGAGCATTCTGTTGTTGGTTTGCGTTGTTTAGTTTTTTTATTGCGCTGAACAGTCTAAATAAATTTGACATCATCAAGAAATTTTGTTTGTGGCTGGGCAGCATCCAATTTTAGGCAAATAAAATTTTTGTAAGGATGGGAGACTCAAGGAGTAGAAGTTGTCGTGGTGGAGGAAGTTGATACAGTTCAAGAGCCACTTCCTGGACTTTCAATGGTCCATGCCAATCAAGACTGGCAGGAAGATCTGTCCACAATGTTTCCAGATGTGAAAAAGCAGGAAATTTCAACTGCAATAGCTTTGTCAGCTACAAAAGAAGATGGAGCAAATTCACTTCTTGACAAATTGACGGTGATGAAAATTGAAAAGCCAGGTTATATTCAGATTTTTTATCATCATTACATGCTGAACTACAGACTCTGTCACACTTCTCTTCTTTATTACATTTGCAAAACCCTTCTGTAACTACTGCACTTCGTGCTTTTGTAAAGAGATATTTTGAGACCTTTGAAGTTGCAGCAATCGTGAATTCACTGTCACTGTCCCGCTGGCCACTTTCTGCTTGTGAAGAAGCCGCTGATGCTTGGAATCGAGCAATTCGATCTTCCAGTTATCCCTTCTCTGCTGGTAGTTTCAAAACATTTTTCTGGGATGCCATCTTCCTGACTTTATCGTAGATACGCCGTTAATGTTTTCCCTTTAGTGCAGGGCTTTCTGCAACTTTCTTATTGACTATGTCCATATTTACTGGCGTACCCTCATCAATTTCTTTTGCAAACGATGTAGACATTGCAACTACTTCATCAACAGAGAAAGCCATACTTCTTCTTTGTTGCTCTTCAGCTTCAACGACTGCTGGCTGTTTACTTCTATCATCTGCTGTTTCAATGTGTGGCTCATCTGCCAAACCCCCAAGCATAATCTTGGGAAGAGCTGATGCTGCTGGATCTGACGATTCCAGTTTGTCCTCTAAGTAATGGTAACGGCCAGCTGTAGATTTGTGTGACCCAATATGTTTGCCAAGTCTGAATATTCTGAATATTAATTTCTTTGATTGCCTGCATTCTCTTAAAAATGATGTAAAATCACACAATTTGCAGTGATATTGGCTGATATTCTTTGCATTTGTTGACGACTTCACATAAATATGAAAGTTTACCAAAGGGCTCATCATTTGCAGTTCTGGAGCTTGCCATATCATCAGGTACTGTTGGGTATGTATCATTACAACAACTCTCAAACAAACTGATATGTTTCGAACTCAGTATGACAGTATAATCCTAGCCCAAGCACCGAAAAAGAGAAAAATGTGTCCTCATCCATCCACCGCTCATCCGGTTATTACACAATCGCAACTTTTGCCGACATTATCGATATATTATATCATTTCATTTTATGCCAACTGTACTTTCATATTATATCTGACAAAATACGCCAACATGACAAAAGTTTTGCCAACCAGGTTCGCGTAAAATTATCCGATAACATCGGTGTATATTAATGCCAACCACATTGGCATTTAATAACACATTGTACATATGCTCCATACTGGGGTTCGTGTTCGCGTAAAGCTGCACATATACATGCTTTCTATATGTTTCATCATTCGTTGATGCAGTTGGCAGTAACTGTTTACATATCATTGCATGTATTATCAAACAAATAATGCCAACCTCATTGGCATAAAAGCCTTACATATATTTCATCGGAAGCCACAGCAGCAATTGGCATAAAAGTGTTACATATACACATATAAACAGTTATGCCAGATATGATGAGGTTTAAATGAACAACAAGGAAATCTTCTTGTTTTTTTTGGATTTTTATTATGCATGATTACTATCTTTTCTAAGTTTCAATGGACTATATTCAACTGCTGCACATATAATACAGTTAGTCACACTCTGATGATAACGTAAGTTTGAAAGGCCTCAGTGTGCTGAAAAATCTGTCTGTTTTTTTGCTTCCGTTTTTCTCCTTGTACCTATTATTTAGCATATACTACCGTACCAAGTTTTTAGTTAATACTAACAGATACAACGGGATCCTAACATGATGAAAATAGCGCTGCACAAATCATAATTCCTAATTCGTAGTATATTCATTCAATTCAGTATACCAGCAAGAATCCTTAAAGGGGCTGGATAAGAAATACGTAAACAAATCCACGGTTTGTGCATCAAATATCGCATTTTGAAAGGAGAGATTCCTTTGTAATTAGCTAAATTCAAAAGGAAATATCCTTATCTAGATACAGGCTGATCTTTGGGTGAAAGATCAACAAAAATACTTGTTGGAAATCCATTTATATCACAGCAATCCCAAAACATATGGAAATCTAATTTGTATCAGAAGGAAGTGCAAAGGCCAATCTCCAAGATGATACATTTATTTTGAATTTTCATTGAATAGTCACAATAAATTAGCTCATCAGAAAACAGCCAAGTCAAAAATTTCCCTGACAGTTTCTTATCCAGCCCCTTTAAATTTTGTGTTGTTATCCAAATATTGTTTAACTCGCATATATGTCTATATGTCTAAGTGCACGTTTCCTGCAGAACTGAAGGCTGGAGATATATCTTCACTCTTTAAACAAGAAGATGCCTTTTAAAAAAAGAATTATCCACCAATAACTGTTTTACCATCGATCTCAAAAATTTTCGAACGGTCAATGCAAAATCAAATGCTACCATTCATCCAAAGTTTCCTGTCTACCCCTTTATGTGGTTTTTGGCAGGGCTATGGCACACAGCATGCACTTCTACGTCTAATAGAAACCTGTAACAAGTCGATGGACAACGGAGGCGTAGTGCTGCTGAGTGAGGGTTGGGGAGGGGGTGGTGCTAACAAGGCAATTTTATTGGTGGTGTTATTTTTTGGAATCACTTTCTACTTCTAGTCCACATTTTTGGCACTTCTTTGGTTTCCTCAGACCCTCACCATGTGACCAAGACAAAGTAGGAAAACGACAATGGAGTTAAAACTCCCTTCCCCCCGCAAAATTCCATTTTGTCGTGAAATTGCACATCGTTAGATCACTGGATCTCTACATATTTGCGAATTTACGCAAATCAGGTTGGCGTATATCAGTGCCTGTAAATAGTATGTAAATTTGCCGTGCCTAGAACGCAGGTTAGATTGGCGAAAACTGTCCGTAACGTTATCGATCTTTACGCGAAAGTGGTTGGCGTAAAGTTTCACATAGCTTTGTGGTAACATTGCGAACTTAATTGGCCTGTTCAACGGCGTAAGTGATATAAAAGATTTTACGCGAATCAGGATGGCGTCAAACTTTGCATATAATTTATCGTCATTTTGGCAATAATTGCCAACATCTGCATTCTCCTGCTCATCCTGCCTAAAAAACATGGCAATTGCGTGGAAGAACGGTCATGGCTGCTGATTGGTTAAGTCAGCATTGTTTTAAACAAAAGAATCTGAAGTTCATCTCTCCAACAAAATAACGTATGCATTGGTATGACCAAACCTACATTTTAAACAGTCAAGACCAGAGCATTTGACGGGAGTTGCCAACAAAGGGCAGGAAATTTGACCATCAACAATCAATCAAAATCAAATGCATATGGGTTGCCTGTCTGGGAGAGGAAAGGGGTTGATATCCAGGTGTCAATATTACTTGTAAACTGCAATAATCTTCTCTGACATGTCCAAATTCTTGTCAAAAGGCGTTGGAAGCTCCCTTTGGTTCTTTTTAACCGCACATGCTATCTCGGATGCAATCTTTCTGAACTCTTTACCGTGATGCTGGCCAGGAATCTGATGCAAAACCATCACCTCGTGAGCCATTTCATGTATCAAGGTCTCAAGCAACCATTTCTCTTTCTGGGAGCTTACTTCACGAGGGAAAATAGCGATGAAAACTTCGTTGATTAGTGGCATCCCATGGCACATGCCAAAACAATATCCACCTTTGGCGTTAGTGATCTCCTTAAACTCATGAAATTCAAGGCACCCCACATGTGTTTCACCATCTGGCAATTTATAGTGCTTGACAGTTGCTGCAACTATGTTGTACAGCTCGACAGTGATTTTGGTTAGTGCATGCTTTGCAGCTGCTGCACGTAAACCAAAAAACTCATCAAATTCTCTCCTTCTTGCTTCTTCTTGCCTCTGTTTCCTGTCACCGTTATCTTTCTCATTCGTGGGCATTTGGTTGCAAGTAGTGCATTTCCATTTCTTGTCATTTAAATTTCCTGTCTCACATCTTGCATGATACCATTTCGAGCACAATGTACATTGACCCATCAACAATCCATCGTCGGGCATTTTGCAGTTGCAATGTACTCGCACTTTCCATCTATATAGTGCTTGGCTTTGGCTTTCATCTCTGTCACCTTGACTTCTATTTGTTTGACAGCACCCAATATCGCAAATCATAGAACCCTATGTAGGGTGCCAAGAAGAACCTTCTTATTGTTCCATTTACGTGGTAGTCGTGTTTCAGTGGCGGCTGGCACGAAAAATGAGATGGTACTACAAAAACAAAAATTTGTGAGCGAAGCGAACAAATTTTTGTCTCATGACCAGCTGGGGGGATGGGGGGCGCTGTAAGCCCCCCATTGGGGTCCAGGGGCGAAGCCCCTGGGAAGCTTTGCATTTTAAAGCAAATATCGTCATGGATTGTCTCTAAATTGCAAGCTAAATGATTTCCCCAATAGATTTTTGAGAAAGTTGTGTAGGGGGATTTTTAAGTAAAACGTAGCAGGGAAAGCATAAAATTTATTGATGAAACTGCAAAACGCTATTTATCTGTACATTATAGTATACATCTTTTTGCAAACCATGCTACTTACTTTTAATGAATTCATTTTTTGAAAATCTTTTCAAACGATGCTGGCTGCATTGCTAGGCTATGACCGCTGCACCGAAATGCAGTGAGTCATGTCGATTATTGGCTGCGGCCACTTAAGAGGCACGTGAGCAATACATTTGATAAGTTAATCACTTGCGGCACCCAGTCCACTACTTGCTAGCCGCAGTTGATGGAAGTACCAGAAATGAAATTCTAGTAACGTGGGTTTCTCGGAGGTTTCTCGTTCAATTTGTGGTGTGCACAAAATCGCATTTCTACTTATAGGACAATATGAATGGTTCCATTTGCACCAGAAATGTATGGGAGCAGGAAAACAGCTGCCAATTGTTGCTGTTCCCTTCAGTTAATAAAGTTTAAAAGAAGAATCTACATCTTGGCCACGCATCCAGGAAAAATGGTAGCCAACTCCTGCGACACGATTCATTTTCTGCAGAATCCTAGACAGCTAAATAGAAAACAGGCCTAAAAGCTTTTTAACGTACTTTTGAATACCTCAGTATCATTCAATAAACCAGCAAAGTTTGACCATTGTGATTTGATACTGCTGAAAAGACTGCGGGGTCGATTTCGTAATCTTGTTTGGATGTGTTATTTTGGCGGCCATTCAGCATTACCAGAAAGAGGAATCTAGTACTGCGAACGAATTTACTATTGTTGGACTTGTGGATACACAAAGAGTTTTACGTCATAACAAGTCACAAACCACAATAGGATTACTTTCTGCAGTACTGGATGAACGATGTCTGGTACCGTGGAGTACATAAAGGCCTCATTCAATACTGCTCATTCAACAAGGATTAAAACGAGGGAGGTCAGATGTTGAGATATTGGCGTTAGTGTGCTCTACCGCTCTTCCTTCTTTTTGTTTTCTTGGTCAATTCAATTTGTTTTATTTTTGAAATATTAGAAAATAAGACCATTAAAATATATTTCAAGCTTTCAAAATAAAGTGGTACTAGACTAGTACCACTAGTACCGCTGCCAGCCGCCACTGTCGTGTTTCAAATATCTCATGAGGTCGCTAAAATCTCTTTGCTTGACAGACCCACCAAGTGATGAAAAGACCGCCTCCAAATTTCTTTTGAAGTAATTTGATGAATTTGTTTGACAAGGACCCAATATCCCCAACCATAGTACCCCATGTAGGGTGCCAAGAAGAACCTTCTTATTGTCCCATTTACTTGGTGGTCATATTTCAAGTATCTCATGAGGTCGATAAAATCTCTTTGCTTGACAGACCCACCAAGTGATGAAAAGACCGCCTCCAAATTTCTTTTAAAGTAATTTGATGAATTTGTTTGACAAGCATACAATATCCCCAATCATAGTACCCCAAGTAGGGTGCCAAGAAGAACCTTATTGTTCCATTTACTTGGTGGTCGTATTTCAAGTATCTCATGAGGTCACTCTTGGCCGACCCACTAAGTGACAAAAGACTGCCGCAAAATTTCTTTCGAACTAAGTTGATAAATTTGTTTGTTTGACTACATGCTTGTCAATCTCAGTTTGCGAGTGAAAAAGCACATATCAACGAGCCATTTTCCCTTGATGTTCTCGTTCATTTTTGTTTTCGAAGAGCATCTAAACAGCCAGTAACATCTAGCATCACCCATACATGACACAATATCACCCTTTGCGACAAAAACAATTTTTCTTTGAATAAAACCTTCTTGGTTTTTCCATTGGATTCAGGAACCACAAATTCTTTCTACTCCTGTACCATTACTCTCTTTTTTGTTGTTCACAGTCCAAGCTGGAGTAATATTTTCAGATGACTCAATGTTCATTCTCTGACAATATAGGCCCCTCTTCTGTGGGTTTGAACACAATTTGGGCAGCTGCCATAATTTTCTCAATTTGGTTCCTCCTATAATCGCTGGGCTGCTTGAAAGGAATGCCTTCAGGCCAACCTTCAAAAAAAAATTCTTCTGGAATTTCTTATACTCTACATTTGCAATTCCGAATGTCTCATCTAAACTAAGAAAAAAAAGTAAGGCGGCCATTTATAAGGCAGCAAGAATCAAGCGCAAATCTAACAGTGCCAGTAACATTCATGTACTTGTTTAATCATTAAAAGCTTCAATTAGTTAAATGCAACATCGATCTTAATCACACTAGATGATAACGAAGTGCAGTACAGGAACGGTTAGTTCAAGTCCATATTAACCTTTTACCATGAGCGATAGGACACCAAGTGTGTGCCACCGTAACGTTATTTTGGTAGCGAGCCACCTTAATCAATTGTTTTTAGTGTTTTTGCCTATTTTTACTTGGTAGTGAGCCACCCCATCCACCTTAACCGTAAAGCCCTGAGAGGGAAAAACTTATGGGCAGGTTATCACTGGCTTTCACTTTGTTCAGCCGTGGTCACATCCATCTAACATTTCTACTGCGCAGGCGAAGAGCTTAACAAAAGACCTCACAGCGGGGAGCCAGCAGAAACTGTTAAAAAATCAGGGGGTTCATCTTACAACATTCTTTTCGCAAATCGAAATGGCTTTGTTGGTGAATCTTTGGGAGATCAGAGCAGAACTTCAACGATGTCACATACACAGAATGTGTAGCCTAATCAATTCATCGTTATGAAAGTCACCTCCTGGCCTAATTTTCGTTTATTTTCACGCAAAGATCATGTGGAAGCGGAGGAATTGTGGAACTTTACACTACAGCAGAAGCCGTTCAGATTTTAGGCCGAACACGAAACGCCAAAATTGTCAATGGTCAATATGGACAGCAGTGTCCTTTCCTAACGAGCCTAGCTTTGATTTGGGAAGTTTATGGCAGTACATAAAGCATCTAGTAGGTGCTACATTGGTGGTGACAGCATTCAAACTGAGAGACCATGGATCAGACAAGACATGGAATTTAAATTGGAGTTGCAAATAAGTGAAGATTGGCAAGATTCTGTTACAGTTATGTACGCTGTTGTGTCGTCTCGCTACCTATAACTCGATAAAACTATCATTCTGTGCTTTGCAAAGCATGAACATTTAAAAAAGACGTGATTACGAAAGATTGAAATGGCAAGTCTGTTTTAACAGACAGATTTGATTCGGGTTTGATTTTTGCAAAGAGAGAAGATCGAAATAATAAACATTGGCAAAGAATCTGCACATCACTACCCTTAGTACCTGAACCCAACCAAGCAAGGCCCTTACAATATGAATGATTCAAAATCTGTTTCTCAAATAAAGAAGAGTAGGGTAGGGTGGGGTAATGTGGGTCTACGGGGTAAAGTGGGTCTACTGAGCTTTTTGCTAGAAATATCCTTCCTCGTTAAGTGGAAGAAAGGCTGGCTATTTTTCTTTTAATGTCTACATAATAAACTACCTTTTTACATAAAACATTCGTCTTAGATGTATCTCCAGTCGTTTTATAAAATAACTTTACTGAACGGCCTACTGTGCAAGAATTTCAAAGTCCAGTACAACTTTCTCCTGCCACTGTTGTTTTGCTTTTCTGGTCAATTTAATTACCATGAGGTGAGAGTTTGGTCTTTTAGAAATAAAATAACGTTTGTTTCGAAGTCATTGACGCTATTGTTCTTTTTATTTTTTTACCAGGTGGGGGTAATGTGGGCCTACTGAGAATTCAGCCATAATTCAAATTCAACGAAGCCTTGAGTTGCTTGAGTTGGAATCCAAGGACCTAGAATTTAAGAAAAAGGGGTACTTTTACAGAAATCTGTCTGGGAATCTAAAAAAAAGGATTGGTTTTTGGTTTTCAAAATGCTACAAGCAGAAAGAGTAGAAGTGAATTGCTTAATTTCATCAAAGTATTTCATTGATCAGACAAAAGCGTGAAAAATAACTTCATTTTTTGAAAAAGGATAGATGTTTATAAGACTGAGACTCAAAGTACCATGACTACTAATGATGAGGCAGGATAAGGGTTCCACACAACATTAGATATGTGCCTATTGAAACAAGTAGGCCAGAAAGTTCTACACACTTCTTCTAGCTATACATTCAGCTAATAATACTGCTTACAGTAAAGTATATTTCTTGCTATTACAAATATTCACTTTGGTGCAGATGAGTATTATTATGTTGGCCTGCTAAACCTAAAGTAGAGCTAAGTAAAGGCAAGTGGTAGATGTTGCTGATAATACCTGGTCCTGATGAGTATAAAAAGCACTAGTCTATAATACAGTATATTTAGTCTCACATCATGCCATGTTTGAATTTTTGGGCCTGATATTTTACTTATGCATCAAACATACATCAACTTCAATGCGATCCAACTTCATGATCATGGAGACCAAATCTGAATTCAGTTTTTTGTGATCTTTGTGCTTGAATTCTTCCACTTAGGCCATTTGACACTTCACACCTAGTTTGTTTTGATGTGAAATGAAAGCCTCTAATTCATAGCCAAATCGAGGCTGTAGTAGACAAATTGAATAAAATCGATGATCGAAAAAATATCGAAAATAAATGGCGGGAAAAGGAAAGAAAGATGTCTGCTTGTAAAGCAAAGTAGCAATCAAAGATTTGACTTGACTTGGTGGGTTTAGCAAACATTTATTACTCTATTATTCTACTGCAGTTGCAGCATGGTGTTTCTGAGCCTGATCTACAATAATAGATAGATAGCCCAACAAGAACAAGCATAGCTAGGCCTAAATCATGTTTTATTATTAGCAACAAGACAACACTGATGAGAAAACTAAGAAAGAAGTGGTCGTTTTAGGTGAGATTCACTGTTTGAAACAATTCTCATTAGAAAAACAGAGAAAAGGGGATCGCAGATGCAGATTATTCTGTTAGAAGTAGAAGATCTCCAAGTTAGAAATAGAATACAATCTACAGTATTGTATTGTATTTGACAACTTACCTGCGGTATCATTGTGTAGCTAAAGAGACAATGGATGTGTGGGCATTTCTTTAGCCTATTTATAGTGGCTATGAGATATAGATATATGTCTTTTCCATATAAGGGTGTAAATGAAATAAAAAGAAGGTAGTATAAATTAGTATTGTGTAGTTATGTATGCCTTAAAGGATTCTTGAGCATTAAGTTTTGTTTGAAATGAAGGTATATTACAAAAAATTCTTTTTCACAATTGCATGTTATTGGAAAGATCAGGGCAAAGAGGGTCCTATCATCTTCATATGATATAAGATTTTTGGTTCAATCACATAAAGAATGTGCTGTCTTTTGTGAATTCTTCTAAAGCTGCATAATTAGAACAACTTCTTCATGCTTCTTGTTGCCCAAACCACAATAAATCTATTGCATCTAGAACTATTGCATCTAAATGAAGTTATTGTTTGTTATGTCTCTATGAAAATCACTGACAATTTGGTTCACTGTTTGTCATAAATTGAGAGAGGAGCTGTGAATTGCTGAAGTTATATCATATTCAGGCTACAGTTTGTTGGTATTATGTTGTTTGAAGGCTTATGGATATCAGTGATTTTCAATAAAAAGGGTGGTTTTCACATTTTTAAGGGCCGTGAAAAGTCAGTGATAAGGGGTCAAAAATTGGAACCGATTGTCAGTGAAAGGGGTCTTCCCGTGAATCTATGGACAAGCATGTATGTGCTCCTGTAATTCAAGTGCACCCGCCGGGGAAAATACCAATCCAGGATATGAGGAAACATAGATATGTGTGTGGGGGTGGATGAAGTAGCAGAAATGCTGCAATTTCAGAGACTCACAATGATACTGGAGGAGTATCTTATTTAGAGTATTGGAGGGAAATCTTATTTAGAGTATAAGATAAATTTTCTTGTTTATTCAGGATGTCATGTAAGTATCATATTTAGAGCATTTAGAAAAGAGTGTGTTTAGGTGACAGTAGTTTTCCCATTTAGCCCCCATCTATTGTTTTGAAGGTGTTGTGGCACAGTGGTGTAATCCTCTGACTTTGCAGCCAGAACAGTCAGGCGGAGTGGGTTCGATACCCGGTAGGACCCCACCACTTGAGCGTCATGACAAGGGGTCGCAGACTCAATTAGGTCTGCTCTATTTCTGCGATCCCAGCGCTTGGCGCTGAAAATGCACCTTCACCTTCTCGCAGTTGTTCTAAAATAGTTTCTCATGCATTTCATGATTCCGATTGCAATTGCTGTAAGTCATAGGGTTGCACTTCAACATCGGAATTTTTCATTTGAGCACTAATTTCTCTGATAATTTTTCTACTGGCACCTCGTAGTTTTGGAATAACCTCACACAGGAAAATATCTAAATCAACATCTTCATTTGGATCCAACATAACTTCCTCCACAAAATTGAAACTCCTTAAACTTCTAACAGCTTTCAATACTTTGTTGGCAAAGCAGTGAGTCAAGCTCTAACCGTACATCTTCATTTGAGACATGTTTCGTGCACGATGGGAACCAACCATGCATTCCGCCATCTGTTCCTTTCATTTTGTACCAGAGGGTTTTGAAGGAAGATTATTTACTCCAGGAACAAGTCTCCGTTTAATAACAGATGGACATGGTGTATCAGCTTTTCAAACAATCCATGCAACAGTGGATGTAGACACTGGAGACAACAGTTTTTCCAACAGAGCACATAGAAAGGTAGGCCTTTAAATCTCCATTTTAGGCCCATCCATTTCTCTTCGTTGGACTCAGGTATTTTCCATCTAAAAGCACATATTTGTGCAATGGATTGCTCAATCA
The DNA here is from genome assembly GCA_039566865.1 of Aurelia coerulea. Taxonomy (NCBI): domain Eukaryota; kingdom Metazoa; phylum Cnidaria; class Scyphozoa; order Semaeostomeae; family Ulmaridae; genus Aurelia; species Aurelia coerulea. Next base: position 9,882,725 of record CM076951.1, on the reverse strand, counting down.
ACATTTGAAATCAATTGCATCTTTATTACTTTTGCAGATTATGAGATCCTTTGGCCCTAGCCTACGTGCAGCCTCTACTGTCACTGCGGGGTAGAGAGGAGGAGGAAAGAGCAGAAATCTCCCCAGTAGAGACTGCGCATCAGCGAGCTATTGCTTGTTCCAGTTTATGAAAAAGGCTAAACCAAATCTGATTGGCTGGTATGAAACTATGATGTATTTGCGGGATTTTGCGTGCTTTTTTCTTGTTTCTATAATGACGCCTATCATTGCTTGCTGTGTGCCATTGCAGGCCTAGGCATAAGCTGGCGTAAATTTGTGATGGTATAGCAACAATTTCAAGGGAGGAATTTTGTGGAATCTGCAGCATAAAGCTGGTGCTGAACCATGACTGGAATTTAATTGTGGGGAGAAGTCTCAACCTGCAAAACAAGATAGAAGATCTGCCTTTCGAAGTGAAGAACTCGGCTAGGCATTCACGATATGTTTGCCATGGCTGTCAAGACCTTCTGCTCAGAAGGAAAGACTTCAAGGGTAAGATTCTAGATGAGGAAACAAAATTACACTCCAAGTTTTCTGCCTCATCAGATGTCGCAACAATAGGTTGTGTCAGCTGCCCTTAGCAATGAGCTTGTTTACAGCCTCGCTTCCGCGCAAAGGGGAGAACTTACACATGCTACTAACGTTGCAAACATTCATATCCAAAGTTTACTCCCATATTCTATTCCAAGAGCAAGAATGTCTTATGAATATTTTGATTCGATAAATGGAGAAGATTTACAAAGGTACAGACGAAAAATCTCGGCCACTGGTATGAAAGAATACCCATTTAGAATCCCGGCAAGTTGTTGGAAGAACGATCCACTGACTTGGCCTCCCATGTCGTATGCAGATATTTTTCACAACCTCATTGAGTCGCCAGGTAAGATTTTCTTTCTCAATCATGTTAATCTTGATAAAACGACATTAAATTTCGTTCATCCAGGTATAAAAGGAGTTCTTTAATTTATTTCCTTTATCTTCCAATAGGAGTCCATTTCACAAGACAATCATTGAAGAACTTTCGTTCTCTTGAAGCCCACAATTACTTTGTTAGTGGTGGGTGCAGACAATACAATCCCACAAGCCCCAATGCTCAGACCATATGATTTTGAGGGCAGAAGTAAAACCATCATGGCGTGTCACTGAAGAGAATCACACAGCATGGTTGGCTGTCAAAGAGGATGGATCGATTTCAACTGCTCATTGTACTTGCAAAGCTGGGTATGATGTAATAGATTTTAAAGCTCTGAGAACCCACTACTGAGAAACAACGTTTTCAAAAATAGCTGTTGAGTTTCTAAAACTATGTAGCAATGTTTTAGGCTTCGCATCAATAAAGATTTAGATATATTGGTTGCTCCTTCCAACATAAGTCATATTATGTTGGGGTTGACAAACCATTTTGACACCTTTAGCTGAATTTTTGTATCTGCTTACTTATCAAAAACTTGGAATAGCATTAGCCCATATTTTCTTGTTAGCCAGTTTCTTCTTTGTGAGTTTTTTCTTTCTATTTGAATTAAACATTTTCTATTGTGAATAATGCAAGAAAAAATACTCAAAAAAGTTCCTTCTTTCACTGCAGGCTTGGTGAATCATGCTCCCATGTTGCTGCAATAGTGTTTAAGGTCGAGATGTACAAAATGGCAGTAGAGGGATTGCAGAAAGGACAGATGATTAAAGTCCAAGATTTCAGTGAAAATTACACTTGCCTTGTCCCTGATGAGGTTCAGTCATTACACTGGACAGAAACACAAGCTACATTGTTTCCTGTTGTAACTTTCAGAGAGGGAGATTCTGGGAAATCCACAGCTATTATCAACAGGCTGGGGTTGAGATTGTGAGGGACATTGAATTCAATGTTGGATGTGCTGCTCAGTTTAAAAGCATGAAGTCATTTGGGTTGTTCTCAAAGCGATCCATACATACTGACAGGGTTTACTTTGAATCATCGCACGGAAAAGGACCCTCTGATGGAGTTGGTGGTGTAATCAAATCATTAGTTGCTACAGCAGTTTGCAGTCAAAAAGTGATCATTAGAGATGCAAAAGAATTCTTTGATTTTCTCTCTGACAGATGTTGCATTGAAAATGAAATTGGTGCAAGTGATAGCAAGCATAAAATTAAGACAAGAAAGTTCTTCTTCCTTGACAAACAAGATGTTAAACAGCACAGAGATTCTTTGAATGATCTACAATACAAGACCTTAAAAGGCACAAGAAAGATTCACCAGATCACAATTCACAGCTCATTAGAGAGTCACCAGCTTGCAATACGAAATTATGCTTGCCTCTGTGAATGCTGTGCTCAGATAAACTTGGACAGCTCTGCATGTGGCAATCCTCAAATGTTGCAGGAATATGGCCAAAGAAAAGTTGTCAATCTATTAACAAAAGCTGCTGATGAAGATAGTGATGATGAGATGTGTGATGAAGTGCAAGATGAAAAAGAAGAATGGCAAATGAGTGATGCAGTTAATATGATAAAGAAAGATGACATAGTAGTGATTAGATCAGTTGACACCTTTAATCCATACTACTTGGTGAAGGCTATATATGAAGCTTTTGAGCTTGAAGAAATGTTTGCAGATGATTATGGACACACTCTTCAACCTGATCATAGCATAGTCCAGGGACATTATCTAGAAGTTCAAAAGAGAACAAAAGATGGTTGCTTCATGTTTGAAGATGAGACAAGTTGTCGGAATTTCTGCTTTTTGCATTGCTGGAATCTCACCACCCTTGACAAGATCTACCGGCATCAGAAAGAGAAAGCCGATAACCTTGTATGAAGTTTCTCCTGAAATCAATGATATTCTTTTGGGCCTAGTAACTGGTTACAACATTTAGCACTTGTGTTGTGAAATAAAACTCTTAATTTAGTTTAATTAAGTCCATTTGAGTTCATTTTATGTTTTCATTTTTGCGGTCACGGAATGACGGAAAAGTTCTATGTTGATAATTTCTACAAGTTTCACAGCAAACCATCCAAAATTGGGTTTTATGGTATATTTTATTTGTATTTTACAAGGAAAATATGTTACTTAAGTTGTTTACTTCAGTTTGACGTTTGAAAAACTTTCAATCACTTTGGTCACGGAATGACGGAATTTTAAAGCCAGTAAAGTTTCATACACAAACACTGTGAAAGTACGAGGTATTGACAGAAAACAAGTTTTTGAAAGCATTTTAATGACCAAAGAGTCAAGTTTTGGCAAAATTATGTTTCAAGTAAAAGTTTTATAATTTTTTTGAGATTTTTTGCATGTTTTCAAAAAATTCTAAATTAATGTTTCATTTACCATTCAAATGTCTTTCGTTCATTTTTTGTCTTGATGAAAGGTTAGTAGCTGGTTAAATTTTCTCCAAAGTCCTAATGTATTATCATATCTAAACATACAAAATTCAGACATACAGTGTTGCTTATTGCAGTCATATGAAGCCTTTAAATTCATTGAACTGCTTCAAAATGGACTGTTTCGTCATTATTTTTGGTGTTTGTGTGACTTTTCTCGTGAAATTAAGAAAAAATACTAACTTGAACTTCTTGGTTAAGCTTTATTATTAAAAACATCATATTTCTGGCTGATAGAAATGAAAGGCAGCTTTGTTGGTCAGTTTCTTTTTGCTGAATTATTCATTTCTCTGGATGTAGAATGTTGTTGACCAATAAAATGAGAATACCCACAGTGAAAGAAAGGCATTTGCTTTTGTACTCAATAACATGTTTTCCCTTCAAAATCTTGCAAACTTCGCTGAATATTCTTGTATCTCAAGTCGTATGTAGAGGTTTAGAATGAGCATGTTCTGTGCAAAAATCAGATTTTTGCACCTTTCTGCAAGGCGCAAGAGTCAAGGCGTGTTATAATTGTCCCCGGTCTCCCCTACTTTCTTTGTTTTTTATGGAGAGTTTGCATTGCTATGTGCTGATTTCCTTGAATATTCTCATACCTGATAACCGTTGCTTTTTCATCAGAGCTACTTTCCATCCTTCTAAAGCGAGCAGCCAATTTTGTCAATGATGCACAAACTAGCACTACTTCTTCTCAAACCTTCAACACTCTCCAACCTCCATCCAACCGCCCAAGCACAAGTCTGAAGTTTCTACTTCATGTAAAAAGACCTTGAAGTATTTCACCCATAACTGGGTTATTGCGATCCATTTCAATTTGAAGCAGAGTTGAAAATTCCCTCAAGAACAAATGTTATTTGACAGGTTCTGGTTGTAGCAAATTGCAAAGTATGTTGCTAGGGCGTTGTTATGGATTATATTTGGTACATGTTCCTCGACGTTACTAAAACACGGAACAAGCCAGTAACAGCGGAACAAGCCAGTAACAAGCGTAACAAGCTAGGAACAACCCAGTAACAAGCAGAACAAGGGACATAACTATCTGATGATTTGCGCTAGATGTGGATAATTTTGTATTTGCATAAAAATGCCCACTTGGAACGGAAAAAAAGGCTAGGTTTAATGCATTCATTCAAATCAAACGCAAGGAAAACATCAATTTAAATAAGACTATTATCCCATAATCATAACTCATTGTTTTCTTGCAAACCGTTGATGAGTGGTGATTGTGCCCTAAAGAATAAATCGTAATACTACACTGCACCATGACAATAATTTTATTTCGTAGCAGACAACACACAAAATTTTAAATATTTGTTGGTCACATGACATAAATGTGATAACTTTTGTAATGCAGACGTCGCTCATTTTGAACTTTTGAGTTATGAAGTTGTTGTGCAATACTAGTTGGGAAAAAAAATAAGAATAACAACTAAAAAGACGATCCTTTCCAAGCTCGCTTTCTTGCCATTAACCGATCGAAATACCAACTTGTTGACTTATTTAGACCTGGCAGTTCATACTTCACACTTTTAGGCCTATACCTAGTTAATACAGACGTTTCTCTACGGATACTACGGATAGGCATACGAGCAGATTGTCATTAAAATAGGTTCTACGTATTACACCATATTTACTTCTACAAAGACAGGTTCTTACCTGCTTCTTGGTAAGCAAGGGCAAACACTCGCTCGCATCGCAGCATTTGTTGGGCTGCAAACTCTGCCATTGCCTCGAAAGAAGGGCTAGGCTACTCTGGTTCCACGCGCAATAAGAAACGTATAGTGTACTCATCGACCGAGAATGTGTGTTTTTTGTGTCAATTCTCATGTGTTCTGTTGTTTTCGCCATTTTGTTTGTGTACATTCTTCTCAGCTGCGCGCATGGTGCCTCGCAGTCGTGATCGCAGTGGACTATTTATCACAGGGAAGCAAGGGGGAAGCGGAGGCCTCTGAAGGACGAAGAGAATGGGTCAGAAGCGAGGAGATTGGGGACAATAGTTTCCATTGTTTTAGCAAGCGCGTGTTTTTCATACGACGTTTGTAACATCCTTACAGGGAACCAATGTATTGCGATAGAATTTTTAACTTGCAATCCGGGGGACTGCATTTTTCAAAAAGGTCAATTCAATCCAATATGGCTTCTTGCAAAACACTCACAGAATCATCGATTTTGGATTGAATGCAGGTTAGCGAGTAAACCGACATTAATTTGTATCATCCCCCGGTGGCACCTCGAGGAAATTTATGGACGGAGAAATCAGTAGCAAGTGGAGGAAGCGATTTGCAAGAGCACAGCGTCGTGTTCAATTTTCCGGTTGTGTTGCTTCTCCTTTATCACTCTCGGACAATCATAATTACGGACTCATGATAGAATCTAAGCCAAGCTGCAAGCTGGTTATGTCTGTGTGAGCTTGATCTTGGCGGTGGCAACTGGGCAACTACATATTTTCATGCACAACTCACCTGCTCACTGGGACTCGTCAAATTAGACACAATAAATGGACTGTCGGACATATACAACAAGATATGATCTTCCAGCATCCCAGCTGAGCTGAACTCTCTTTTAAGTTCGTTTTGAAACCCTTGAATGAACCGGAATGAACAGGAAAGTAAAATGGGTTGAGTTAAGAGATAGAGTTTCATATTTCAAATGGACTGTTTATGTCTTTGTATGTCAAGGCACAGAACTGCACCTTTGTTTGCACTCAACTTATTCAATCAAACAATCATCTGACCAACGATCAAGATACAGCTACTATCACGAAGCATCTTTTGACATCACTTTTTGCTTGCTGGCCATGTTGTGTTTGCCTGTGCATGTATGATGCTGTCATGGCATTATATTTACAACAATACATCACATTGTCACACTATCACACAAGAATTATCCACATTCTATTCAGAGGAATGAAAAGCCTGGAATCAAACAGAATGTCTCTAAAGAATCATTAGGCAAGATGCTGTATGAAATACAGGCAATGAGATCCATGCCAATGTATCTGTGTCTGCCGTAGAACAATATCTTCAAGGACAAGGACAACATGTCCATCATGTGAAAACAATTGCCACGGCATACCTCATATTTTTATAAGAAAATAAGAATCAGAGGAAATCTGAGCCAGTATGTAAAATTTCTTAAAATTATCAGATTTCCAGTACAGAGTTTCCTACAGGTTTCTCAAAACTTTTAATAGCAATCTTGCCCTTGTGGACATATCAAAGCAAGTTTTTGGAAGCCTTTCGAATGTTCAGAAATTACTCAAAGTATCTTGCCAGTAATATGATACAGGAAATTATCAGTGAAAATAAAGTAAAAACGTGACAAGAAGTTCCTTGAAAATGAACACAGTGTCTTACCCAGTGCTGGCATTATTAATTTTTGATGGTCTGAGAGTTCAGTTTCTTAATTGCAGTTTGTTACAAACATTACTCTCTGCCTTGATATTAAAGGGGCTGTGGGCTGTACCAAGATTTAGCAAACAAAGGTAAAGACCAGCAGGCCAATATAAAACAATTAAATAAGAAATTCCTCTCTAATCAGGTATTTTTTGTTTGTTTAAGAGGCTGCTTTAAGAAACTCAAACTGAAACTTGAAAGAAACTATTTATTTCTTATTATCACTTTATTTTCATTTTTTCCTGTATCATATTATTCCAAAGGTAAATTAAAGTCTAAACAGTTGAAAGGCTAGGGTTAGGAAAACCTAGGGTTAGGAAAGGTTCACAGGGGCAGGCACATGTAAATATGAAGATTTTCATGGAATCTTTAAAAAGCTCATAGAAACTCTTGAATGCCCAAAATTAGATGGTTCTAAGAAACTTCCAGTACTGCCCCCAGCTCTTAGTTTCTTGTATGAAAATATATTTGAAGGTGCATTTCATGAATTTCTTAAGCCTGCAGTCAGGGGTTTTCTGTGTTAAGGTCGAAACATATCCAAGACTTTTCATTCCAAATCCAGGTGTCTCCAAACTAATTGATGGTGTGAAAAGAGGTTTTTGACAATGTGATCAATTCTATAAACTTCAGAAGCTAGTATATGCCCAGGAAGATAAAATCATGATTTTCTTTAAGTTTGCTTGTGCAGCCCATTTAAAGGGCTGTCATCATAAATTATTGTAATTGTTTCAGATGCTCTCCCCTGTCCTCTTTGTAGCCTGAAATTGTTGTGGGGTAACAGTTTGTAAAAGGATTGCTTAGGAATTGGCACCAACAGTGAGTTTAAGCCATGTTATTGAAGCATTCAATGTGACCTTTAGGTTGCGTTCAGCCAAATTTGATTGTCTGGAGTAGTTCATTTTGAATTAGCCTATTATATTGCTTTTGACTTTGCAAGTGCCACATTGTTTAAGGTCTTGTAAAGCTTTGGATTGGTTTTTTTTCTACTGTACATCACTGATTAGAAAATGCTCATTTGCTGGAATCACGAGAAGATAATGCAGAATCCAACTTTGAAATCAAACTTTTTTGCAGCAATAAATTAGAAATAATCTAACTTAGGATTCAATATTCTGTTCTCCTTTAATGTAGTATTGATTTTGGTAGCCCTATGGTTGTCAAAAGATATGTAAACAATTTGCGTTAAATTTTCTGTGGTAAATCCTGTGCTAAACAAAAGAATGGAGGTGAGACAACAGCAGCAGCAAAGTTTCCAGGCTGTGTTTTCTTTGCTGGTGGTATCAGAAATCTTTTGCACAAGTTGCAGACTGCCACTGTAAGCAGTGAATTGCATCTTGAATTTAAGAGGATTGTGGTTTGAGCATAGTTAATAGAAAAATCCCTGAGAATGCAATGATCTCTACCAGGACATCCAGGTAACATATCCAAGATTATTGTCTCCTGAATTGAAACTGTGTTAAGTGGGGATGTATTTTGTAAGAGCCCTTTGCAACTCTGCACCAATGAAAATTCCAGTGACTGAACAATAAATTCTAGCAACACCCCTACCTTGCAATGCCAAATTGGTGTATTGATCATTTTAGATGTTTGTTACAAAATGCTATTTCAAAATAAGTCTACATTGAATTTAAGAAAAATTACAATTGGAACAATCCAGCTTCACTGGGAACATTAACAGAAAGCCCAGCTGCCTGTACGAAAATACAAGGCCATGTAATAGCCAAGTACAAGCCTTGTAGTTATGGCCTTGTAACCTTGTTTTAGCCTGGAATAGCCTTGCTGCAACCTTGTAAATGGCTTAAAAAATGCTAATTAGCCTTGTCGAAGCCTTGTGGAAACCTTGTGTTAGACTGGTTGCAGCTTGGAATCTTACTGATAGCCTTGTAATTTTCTTCTAAGGCTAGTACAAGGTCATAACAAGGTCATAATCCCTTCTACAAGGCTAAAACGTGGCCTGTACAAGGCCAAGTTTAGCCTTGTATTTTTGTACAGGTGCACACATTTTTATCTCCCACACTCTTGTAACACATGATCACATTTGTACTTGCTGCATCCTTAAAAATTGCTAACGCTTTCTCTACTGATATCGCTCCACTTTAATTCACAAAGAACAACTGTTGTATCAGCTTGATGTGGTCTCTACAGAAAGAAGCAAAGACAGACATTCTCTTATAAATACAAATTAAGAAAAAGGAAGTGTCCAATTGGAAAATAAAACCACACCTTGTTTTTCTGTTGCCTGTCTTTTCAACATGTGGTTGCAGATAATCTCTTGACAGATAATCGCTTTCTGTCCTTGCCCTGGGACATATCTGTGCAACACAGTGGGGGTCATCTGTAAAGGTTATTTGGTACTGTGGGGACTTTCAAGAATGAAATTCTGAAAATATTCTTCCACAGAACTGCACAACCTCAAAAGTACTGAATCTATAGCTCATTAGTTTTGTTTGCCAATATCTTATTGTTATATTTTTGAAACTTCATTCATGAAACTTGCTGCTGTAAAAACACAGATTTGAAGTTTAAAATTTACTTTAAAATGAAACAAACTCAATCTTCCACCCCCAGAGTTTTGTTTTGTTGCCATTATCTGATTGCTCTATTTTGTTAAATGAAAATGGAATTAACTCAATTTTCCACCCCCCCCCCTCTCATACAAAAAAACTGGGAAATACCTAGGAATTCCTAGGATTTTTCTGGGTAATTTCTGGGCAAAATTATCTAGCTTCCTAGGATTCCTAGGATGAAAAAAGGTGGGAAAAAGAGCAAAATTCTAGGAAAGCTGGGAAATAGTGGAAATACAATGGAATTTGTTGGGAACATTTCCCAGCTTTCATAGCTCTTTGAAAAAGCTAGGGAAACTGGTGAAAATCCTAGGAAATCCTAGCTTTCCCAGTTATCTCCCCAGCTTTTTTGGTACGGGCTCTCTCCCAGAGTTTTGTTTTGTTTGTCTTTATCTGATGTTAAATTTTGTTAAGCTATTCTTCTTGTGTGAAAATTTATAAAACTTATTGCTGAAAAAAAACACAGATTTGAATTTTGCAATGAAAATGAAATGAACTCAATTTTCCACCCCTGCTGACATTATTCATCCTGCAGTACTACAAGTCCCCAAAGTACAGAATCTATATCTCCATTTTGTTTGCCATTCATAAAGCATGTTGTTGAACAAAAGCACAGATTTTAATGTTTGAATTTTGAAGTAAACTTATAAATGTAATCTCCTTTAGTTTTGTTTTGTTTGCCATTATCTGATTGTTATATTTTCTTCTTGCAAATTTATAATGCATGTTGTTGAACAAAAACACAGATTTGAGTGTTTGAATTTTGAAATAAACTGTTAAATGTATATCTCCTTAGTTTTGTTTGCCATTATCTGATTGTTATGTTTTGTTTTTGCAAATGTAAAAAGCATGATTTTGTACAAAAACACAAATTTGAATGTTGAATTTTGAAATGAATTTTAAAATCTATATATCTTTAGTTTTGTTTGTCATTGTCTGATTGTTATATTTTCTTCGTGCAAATGTACAAAGAATGTTGTTGTTCACAAACAAACAGATTTTAAATTGAAAAGAAATCAATCACCCCCCCCCCAGTGTTTAAAAATATTCTCCAACAGTACTGCACAGACAGACCTGTACCAGGGTGGTCATTTACGCATTTTTCTATGAGCATAAGCGTATGTGTAAAAGCTACAGCCCCCCCCCACCAACTATGCAACAATTTGCAAAAATCAGCCATACATAATCGGGCAACATTTTCGTAAACAATGATTCTTTCGCGGGTACGACCCCAAATTTATCTCCCCGTAAGCGTAACTCTGAAAGGAATGCAAATAATTTCCACTCGATGTCTTCAGGGGCGCAAATGCAAATTTTTTTGAGGGGGTGTGTGCTCAAAGGACCGAGTTTCTTCCACGCAGGACCGATTTTTGCGAAATAAATTTTGTTGCAAATGTATGAAAAATAAAGTTTTCCTATCTGCCACAATTTACCGAAAATACAACTATAACAGACAGTGTTTTCCCAACGATTGAAACAGAATTAAACAAACAATTCTCGACATCAATTTGTCTCTGGCTAGCATCTTAGCCATCTTCCCTTAATGATCCAGTCAAAGCTTCACAGAATAGCCATGTTTTTAGGCATGCACGCTTGCTCATATGGAATCATTAAGTGGCGTGGCCAGGGTACATTAAGAGGGAGGCAGTGAAATGCATGGGCCTAGGGGCCAGGAAATTTTTTGGGGCCACACCCTTTACTTTGGCGTAGAATGCATCTCCCAATATCATGCTTGCCATTAGCAGCGAGGAAACCTTGATAGTTTTGTGACAGTTATCCTGTGAGTTATCCTATAAATCAGAGCACGAAGGAAATTTTTGAAGAAACATCCTTTACTTTGGCTTAGAATGCATCTCCCAATGTCATGCTTGCTATTAGCAGCGAGGAGACCTTGATAGTTTTGTGATAGTTATCCTGTCAGCTATCCTATAAATCGGAGCACGAAGAAAATTTTTGAAGAAGCATCCTTTACTTTCGCTTAAAATGCATCTCCCAATATCACGCTTGCCTTTAGCAGCGAGTAAACCTTGATAGTTCTGTGATAGGTAGTTATCCTAAAAATCGGAGCATGAAGAACATTTTCGAAAAAACAGTCTCTACTTTGGCTTAGAATGCATCTCCCAATATCATGCTTACCATTAGCAACAGGGCAACTTTGATAGTTTTGTGACAGTTATCCCATAGATTGGAGCACGAAGAAAATTTTTGAAGAAACATCCTCTACTTTGGCTCAGAAGGCATCCCTTACCCAATTTAACCCAGCCATTCTCTGACAGCTAACACAGAAATCTTTGCATTTCGAGTATCGACGTCCTGAAAAATTCAAGTTCAAGTTCAGAGCCAGATCGGGACCGATTTTATCGCGATTGGGACCGAGTTTTGAAATTATTGGGGGGTGTCACATCCCCCCACACCCCCCCCCCTCATTTGCGCCCCTGGATGTCTTATTCGTTTAGGAAATGTACCGTTCCGCCAGTGAGTGTTGTTTGTTCCCTGTTCTTTCCTAGCAAAAGTTATTGGCCTGCTTTTGCCCAAGAAAGTTTATGGCGCAAGGATTCCTTTAATAAAGCAAGTCATTACCAGTTTAGTTTGATATCCGTCAAAATAATTTAAATTTCATATAAGCATTTAAAAAAGAATCACTCAAACTGAAGCTCACCTGTACACGAAATTCTGATACATCGCTGCAACCTTGATCACTGCAACTTTCCATCTTCTCTCCCTCCGCCACTTCAGAATACATGTACGAAAAGTTTCAAAAGTTGCCGCGCTTTTTGCCATCCTCAGTTTCGCTGTTTCAAACAGAGGCCCTCTTCATTCTAAACCCCCCTCCGATAAGATCCTGGCTGTGACGTAGCTAGGGGGAATTTTTCCAAATAAGGAAAGTCGAATGTTTCAAACGTCTGGAGAAAAGTTAGTTAACAACGCTGATTGGCCTCTGACCCATTCTTTTCGTCCTTCAGAGGCCTCCGCTTCCCCCTTGCTTCCCTGTGATAAACAGTCCACTGCGAGCACGACTGCGAGGCACCATGCGCGTGCAGCTGAGAAGAATGTACACAAACAAAATGGCGAAACAACAGAACACAGGAGAATTGACACAAAAAACACACATTCTCGGTCGGTGAGTACACTATACGTTTCCTATTGCGCGTGCTGGTTCACTGCTTTTTGAACCTATTTTAAAAGATTTGCTGCTTACAGCACAAATCAACAAGCAAGGAACAACCCAGAGTATTCCAATGTCACTGGCCTGTTCCTATTGTTTCATGCTTTTTACTGGCTTGTCCGTGTTTTAGTAATGTTGACATGTTCCTCTTTTTGAACAAATTGGACACAGTTAGGGTAATGGAAGGACACTATTTACCTTGCAATCATGTTTCCAAATACATGAAGTACAAAAATCAAGACAAAAGTGTTTTTGCCAAATTTGACAAAAAACCATAAAATTATACCCTGCATCCACCTTAAAGAAATATTAAAGACACAAGTACAGGGCAATGAGCATCAGATTTACAACGAACACCCCCAATCTGATCCACTATCCAAAACAGCAACAAAGGCCAACAGCCATGCCCACAACCATTGTGCGATGGACACAACCATCAACTCCCACCACCCACCACCCACAGGACAGTACAGATGTTCTTTGATGCATAGAGTGCCAAAAATAATCTATGGCGCCAAGTAAAACAATAAAACAATTGAACAGCTGAGCTTTGAGAAGTACTCATATGCATCAATTGTTTTATGCTTTGCAGCATTTTTAATCTTACATCACAGGGGGGGGGGGTATTTTCTTGTCAATGGTTCAACAATTTTGCAACTGATTATAGCCCTTTGTGTATACTAAATAATCAATATCTTTTTTTCTTTTTTTTTTATATTCCAATAAAAACATTTTTATATATTCCAATATCTTTTCTTGGGGTTTGGAAACTTTTTTGAAGTTCAATAGACGGGGGAAGTTTCTATTTTTGAAATTCAAACTTTTTTGAAGTTCAATATTGCAGTTGACACTGGAGAAGTATCAGGCTATGATATCAAGTCCCTTGTGTGTTATCAGTGTGTAGAGTCCACGAGAGGACAGAACATAATCAAGCTGAATATGATGAATAGGTAAAGTCTCATGAGGAGTGTTGATGATTAACCATAATTCACTATCCTCAAGCATAAAGTGGTGCTGCTGTTAAAACCCCCTCCAGTGAGAAGAGGGGCGTTATAAAAATACTTTATGATGAATATGTATTACAGACAGATATACCTGTTTGAATTTTTAATGATTTCCTCAAGTTTACTCATGTTTTAGTCCTGTTTTACATGTCAAAACATGCATACATCCACTCACTCAACCTCGGACAATCATCGGCAAAACCCTTGTCACAAAATGGAAAAAGGTAGATCTGAAGAGTAAATACCCCCCCTTACCCCTAAGTCAATGTTGCTGATTTCTCTAACTTAGAAAATATCATGCAGCAAGTGTGGTGAGTGAAGACAAACGATGGGGCGGGGACAGCGGGTTTACGAGATATTTCCGCTGAAGTGGTAGGCAATTTGATTTTTGTTGAAAAATGCTGAAATATTCAGTTTGTGACAAGAGGTTTTGGCGAGGATTGTAGTATTAGAAGAAATGATGTTGAAGTGTTACCTCATTTACCAACATTAACTTGATGGTTTGGAGAAACGAAGGCAATGCCATCTGGCCACCAAAGAGGCTTGTGCCTCTTGTTTCTCTAAAAATTATTTGAGACCCTGCCCAACCTTGCCACAGTCGAAATTACTTTCCTTTGCCAATGGCGCGTGACCTTCTCGCCTGGAAAGAATGAAAAGGGAGTATAAGGTTCAAATCTTTCAAATTTGAAAAAGGCAGGTGTAAAATTCCATGATATCTTTCTCAGAACTTTCATTGGGTGACTTGAAAGGAACTTAGAGTACTTTGCTATAAATCTGCTGTGGAAATCCTTTGATATATTGATTTTTTTCAAAATGGTGCTATCTTAATTATTTTTGAAACCTTTTTGCAAGGGATGAGGTTAAAGCTGATACAACAAGTAGTTTGGATGATAACAAGAACGAAGCAATTTCTTAGTTATGGAGTAAATACAAATAAGAAAGGTAACACAGAAATATTACCTTGAGACACAAAAGTCAACTTTACTAAAACTTTCCGTGACAACCTTCGTTTTGATAACACAAATTTGAATGCAGAGCTTTGCTGACGCGAACCCATCAATTTTTTGAGCACAGTGATATCACGTGATGTTTTAGTCACAAAGCTAGTTTTTTCACTGGGAAAGTTCCAGCAAAGTTCAAGGTTGTCCTTCACATCTTTGACAATATCAGTTCATGGTTGTCCATGCTTGTGACAGAAGACAACTGTGCAAGGTTATGCGCGGTTTTTGGTTGCAGGGTGTACCAGGTTGCACCAGGTTTAGATTTGATCAATGTTATTTCAGGTTGTAAAATAAAAATCTAATGTAATGTCCAATGTAAAATAAAAGTTCCAGCTTCTTCCAGCTTTCTTGTAAAGTGCAAGCATTACATATACAGGGTGTCCCAAAAAAGTATCCGACAAGTTCCAGCTTCTTCCAGCTTTCTTGTAAAGTGCAAGCATTACATATACAGTGTGCGTGTCCCAAAAAAGTATCCGACTTTCAAATGTGAATATTTCCGAGACAAATTGATGGATATGGACCATTTGGACATTTTTTGAAAGCTGAAACATTTTTTCCGTCGAGTCTATTGCTGTTTCAATTTAGGAATTTTGAGGAATCCTGGGGGTTCTTTAAAACTGAAGCTAATCTTTAAGTGTTTTCACTCTACTATTCTCCAATGTTATTCTTATTTCTGAATAGACTGTCCTAGATAGTCCAAAAAACAATTAAAGTACTTGTAGAAACCCAAGAACGAAGTTTACTAACTTGAAAAATTTTCGAACCTTAGATGTTGCAAGATGGGGGGGCACCTAAAACTTAGTTATAGAACACAATAATAATAATAATCACTTTATTTACAGTTGGATAAACTCATAACGTAATTTGCGCCAGAAGACACAAACTAATAAATACCAACTACCCTAACTAATTTACATCAGTAATATTTACAAATTTTACAATTGCAAACCTCCCCAGCCCAATTTGTTATGTTTTCGCCAAAACAGAGACTGTATTGCTGCTCTTAATCACATCAGGTGTATTGTTCCAAAGTATGCTACCCCTGAACACTACGAATTTGTACCGAAAGATGCGGTCGATGCCTTTGGAAGTGTGAGAATAATAAAGTGTGAGAATATCTTTGATTCTCAGGTTGTAATTAATTTCTTTCCTTGTGAATAAATCCCATAAGAAAGAAGGGTTTTCGTGATTGAGTGATTTATAAACTTCAATCATAAGTTTCTGCAGGCTCTGAACATGAACGGATTTTTCAGTGTTTCTAGCCAGCATTTCATCAAATGAAGCACTATGATCTTTTAATGAGATGTGAAGTGCTTCTTTATGAACCCTATAAATTCCTTTATTGGCAGTTCTTCCACAAAACATCCAAATAAGGGGACAATACCTGAAGTTTGACATGACAAAAGAGTTCTAACGCAATTTACATGTGGGTGGGTCAATAACCTTCGCAGCCCTGGAGAGGGCACTAACATTTCTGTTAGCTTTAAGACAGAGATACTTCACATGGATATCAAATTTCAGCTTGGAGTCAATAGTAACGCCCAGTAATTTACTTGTCACAGTCTTTCCAGCCCGTTGGCAGTAAACATGTCATCTTTGTCAAGTTTTGGTTCGTTATGCAAACAGTCCGCTTAGAAATTGAATGAATTTCGGACGGTTGGGCAGTTTCACTGTCATCAGTTCATGGCTGTCCATGCTTGTGACAGAAGACAACTGTGCAATGCTATTCGTGGTTTTTGGTTGCAGGGTGTACCAGGTTGCACCAGGTTCAGATTTGATCAACGTTTTTCCACAATCTTGGACATAAATTACTGGACTTCTGTTGGAATTTGCAATTCTCCCCGCCCCCCCCCAAGATCAATGTTGTTATTGACATCAAATTTCAGGCTTGTTGGGAGCAGAAACCTTTCCACCAAAATCTCATGTCAGGCCAACATTGATAGGTGGGGGAAGTGGCGAAATTCTGCTTCAAATTCGATCACATACAGTCTGGATATATTTTGTCCAAGATCGTCTGACATAGAAACATAGAGACATTGTTGTTTAGATTCTTTTCCCAATTCATGTTTTGTAAAATGGTTATGCTACCTGTGTTTGTATTTTTGAGACACCCAACACTTTAACTAGCAGCAGACATTGTAGCACATTACAAAGTAGGAATAAGAGGTAAAGACCTATTGAAGTTGTGTCCACAATATTCTAAGTCCACAATCTATGAACATGCTAAGAGAAAAGTTGGAGAAACACATATATTGATAAACGGCATGGTAACAGAGGCAGACCCCCTAAACTTGATGCGAGGGACAAAAGATTAATTTTGCTACAAATACCAATCTTGAGAAAAGAATATGGAAGTTTCACCTGAAAGAGGGTGCAAGTGGAATCTGGTTATACTGAAAAGATCTCCAATCATACTATTTGTCGCTGTCTGAATGGAAACGGGTTTGGATACAGACGCTCTCGAAAAAAGGGACTCCTCTTTAAAAAAGGACCTTTCGAAACGAGTCGCATTCGCAAGGAAGGTGCGGAAACTTTTGCCAGAAGACTTTTGGAAGACGGGCATAAGCTTTTATTTAGATGCAGCTGGCTTCACCTACAAAACAAATCCATGCAACGAGTACAAACGATATCCCTACTAATGACCTGGAACTCATTTGTATTGAAGTTGTACCACCAAAAAGCAAGTCCTTTCTTGTTCTTGCTTGGTACCGTCCGCCCAGCGACCCTGTTGGATCTTTCAATAAGCTGGCAAAAGTTCTTTCTTTTTTGGACAAAGAGGGTAAAGAAATAATCCTCCTTGGGGACACTAATTGTGATCTCACTCCAAAACAAGCTGAGCAGCCCATAGATAACAATTCAAAGCACATGCTTGATCTCTATGAGTTATTCAGCTTCAAACAGCTTATTGAGGAACCAACTAGGGTCACTCTAACTACTACTTCCATTATTGACCATATTGCTACAACATATGCGAGAAACATTGTAAAATCTGGAGTGTATGAAGTTTCCTTGAGTGATCATTATATGGTCTACTGCATTCGAAAATATAATGGAGCAGTGGAAAAAGGCCATAAAATGATCAAAACTAGGAAGATGAAGAATTTTAACGAAGAAGCATTCCTGGCCGATGTTTCTAGCATATGTTGGGAGCAAATGCTAACTGGAACGGATGACATAGATGTTCTTGTAAGCAATTGGTCAAACCTATTTTCTTTGATCATAGAGAAACATGCCCCAATGACCGTGATGCGCGTCTCAGAGAAGTACTGCCCCTGGATTGATAAGGACCTGAAGAAACTAATGCAGACCAGGGATAAGCTAAAAAAGGCTGCAACCAAAAGAAAATCCCAATTCCTTATGGACTCTTATAAACAGGTCCGTAACAAGGTCAATGTCCTAAATATCCAGCTAAAGAAGCAGTACTATACTAATAAGATATCTGCATGTCAAGGTAACATGAAAGAGTCATGGAAGGCAATCAATGAACTCCTCAATAAGAGATCAAAGTCCAGCAACATTGATTGTCTTAAAGAGTCTGGTTCAGAAACAGTTCATAAAAAAGATATTTCTAATGCAATGAACAGTTTCTTTTGCTCAGTAGGTAAGGATCTTGCTGACAAAATAGATCCAGCCCCGAATCCCCGCCTTGCAGGTGACTATGAAATTAACAAACATAAGGCAACGTTCCACTTCAGGACCATTGAAGTGCAGGAGATCAGGGATGCATTTGCCACTGTTAAGACAGCAAAGAGCTTTGGGACTGACAACATCTCTAGCTACATTCTGAAGCTTGCGCTGCCTTTTATTGAAAATTCGCTTGCTTTCTTGTTCAATACATCCATTGAAACAAGTCGTTTTCCTGACTCATGGAAAGTTGCTAGAGTTACTCCGATTTTCAAAGATGGAGACAAGGCTGAAAAATCTAACTATCGACCAATGTATTCACTGTCAAGAGCTTCTTTCCACTTTACTTTTGCAGATGAATTCAATGCTTGTTGAATTGTTGTAGGCTCTTCTGGATTTTCATACGTATCAGCATTTAAAGACTCTTCAAATTGCCACCAATCACCAGTAATAGCACCATCTCTCTCTGGAGCCCTTCTCACACGGTTTGAACGACGAGGTTGTTGCAAATCTTCAATATTTTTATTGTTTTCTTCATCTGAATCAGGATCATTTTCAGAGTCATTGATAATTTCACCGTCGTCAGCTTCTCGCTCTTCTTCTTCTTCAGACGTGATAACTACTTGTGAGACAACAGTAGCATCAACCTTCTTTGCATCAGCTTTCTGCACTTGAGTACGATCTCCAAATTCATTTTCCACAAACAAAACATCTCTTGATTCATGAAGTCGCTTTGTTTTTGGATCATACAGTCGATAGCCTTTCCTGTACAGACTGTATCCAATGAAGATGCATTTTTGAGATTTTGCATCCTATTTCTTTCTGAGTTCCTTTGGAACATGCATGTAGGCATCACAGCCAAAAACTTTCAAATGCGCGACATCAGGTTTCTTTCCAATGAAACACTCATATGGAGTCATACTCTTTACTGCAACTGTAGGACTACGGTTCCTCAAAATGACTGCTGTTGCAACTGCTTCACCCCAGAAAGCATCTGATAATCCAGCAGCATGTATCATCGATCTTGCAGTTTCTTGAATAGTTCTATTCATCCTTTCTGCGACTCCATTTTGCTCTGGTGTTCTTGGAATACTTCTCTGTTTTGTAATGCCTTTGCTGGTCAAGAAATCCTCAAATTCTTTTGAACTGTATTCACCACCATTATCTGAGCGTAGATTTTTGATCTTCTTGTCAGTCGAATCTGTTACTGTCATTGCTTTGATCTTGTTTCCAGTTACAGTGGTTGCCATGGCTTCGTATTCCTTGAACTTTTCAAGAACTTGATCTTTGCTCTTCATGAAGTAGATTGCTGTGTATCTGGACTTGTCATCGATAAAGGTCACAAAGTATCGATTTCCACCAAGGCTTGTTGTCTGCATCGGTCCACAAACATCACTGTGCACAATTTCTAGCAGCTCGGTAGCACGAGTAGCTTGACCTTTTGGAAACGAGTTCCTTTTCTGCTTTCCT
Organism: Aurelia coerulea; assembly: GCA_039566865.1. Classification (NCBI taxonomy): domain Eukaryota; kingdom Metazoa; phylum Cnidaria; class Scyphozoa; order Semaeostomeae; family Ulmaridae; genus Aurelia; species Aurelia coerulea. The sequence goes on along the minus strand of CM076951.1, from coordinate 9,863,108 downwards.
TTCGCACAACCTTCACAAAACTTCATGTCTTCTGAGTCATTAAGCTTCAATCCATCAACTAACTTCTGATCATGCAACAGTTTCAGATTCCTTTCCCCTAAATGGCCAAATCTCTGATGCCATAGTTGCAAGGATTTTTCATCAACAGCACTGTTTGCTTCATGCAATGATTTGCTCAATGGTACAGAGTCAAGGACAAACAATTTTCCATTCTTTTTTCCTGAACCCATGATATTTCCATTATCATTCAGTATGTGACATTTGTCCAAAACAGCGCATGCGTATCTTCTGTTTCTGCGAATGATTTGATTTCGTAGTGACTTTCCAATTTCAGCCACTCTTCTCTTGCGGTTTCTGCTGAACGAACCAAAGACAACTGATTGTCACTCAACGATAAACAAATGGTTGCCATCGCCTTTCTGGCACGCTTTCGAAATTTCTGCACTGAAGTATTCGTGGTTCCTTCTCCTACAGGTTCCACTTCGTCACCAGAAACAATGCCCCAAAGATCCTTATCTTCTAGCACCATTTGCATTTTGAACTTCCATAAATGAAAATTCGTTCCATCAAATTTATCAATGTGCTGTGACACAAACTCCATCGGTTTCGCAGCCATAATTCACGTGAAATCGCACTGAATTAAATCACGTCAACAGTGAGCATTGTAATAAACTTTTAATCGAATTTATCATAACTCCTGGACCCATAACCTGTTAAAATCAGGAGCTTTACGCATAATAATAAGCGATGTTAGATAAATTCACGACTGTAACATAACATAACGGCGATCAACAGGTCAACGAACGAAGCTATCATATTACTCACAGCATGAAAAGCGTGCAATGAAAACGGAAGTAAAACGTCATTGTTCGTAACATAACAATATTTCTATTGTTCTATTTTTCGTATATTTTAACACTATGTCCCCCTGGAGCCATATCAGATTTGAAAAAACTAGAATACTTTAAGAATATGTTAAGGCTCGAAACGATAATTTCCAAAGAATTTATGAGGTTGGACAAAATTTATAGTATTCTTTTAAAAAAAAGAGTGTAGCTCTTTTTCATTGCTATAGGTATTCTGTTTGTTGGTATAATACCAGTAATTATTATTCTTTCTCTTTAGATTGTGGTCTTATCCATCTTGCCACGACTCGATGACATGGCCAGTCGACTCGGTCTATACACGAGAATGATGGAGGCCCTGTGTAAATCGTTCGGTGTCACCTTTTTCGATTTGGAGATTCTCTTCAATGTCACAAATCGGAAATTGTGGTCCTTTCGTGACGGGGTCCACATCAGTGAACGTGGACTGAGTCGATTAGTCATGGACATCGAGCATATCCTTATGTTCATGCCAAAGGACACACACAAGGAAGTGCCCACACCAAGGTGTCCAGAGTGGATGTGGCAAGAATTGAAGTATCACAATCCATTAGGTATGCACCCCTACGTGTATTTTTTATGAACAAAGAAAAGTTATTACATTTTGGTATCTCTCTCACATCAGACACTGCGTGCGAAGGCAGTATATGTGTAGGCCAGTGGCAGAATCGCTGGCAGGGTGACAAGGGTGGGGGGGGGAGATGGTGTGGTTTCCCACAATTTTCTCCAGGACCATTTTTCTATTTCTTGTAATCCCGGTGTAAAAATTTCAGGGGAAAATATTTCAACTTGAGGAGAAAGAGAAAGCAACACCATACACAGCGACTGCCAGTTTAATGGGTTCATTCCACATTTTTGTAATTGCTTTATATCTTCATGATTCAAAATCTGCGGGTAAAATGACACAGCCAAAACAGCCGAAGAATGAAGCCGAAGCCGAATTGCAAAGAAAACCAAAGCATCTTCGCAAACAATTCCCAAAACAGTAAGTAACGCGCTCTAGGTTACAGAGTTTGTAAATTTTTTGTAAAATTAACAAATTTGCTCTTTACAGAGCAATTGTCACCCAGGGTCCATTGCGGGGAAGCTGCAATTTCAGACTGTACAAAAATCAAATGTTGAGGATTAAGTAGTTGAATTGATAGAAATGTTTGAGTTCAGTATGATGCATTTACCAAAGCTTTTAGCATATACTTATCTATTTATTAATCCAAACAGCCAAAAGAAAGCAGCCAAAAGAAAAAACAATGATGTGGAAGTATCTGGTCAAAAAGTTGGTAATGTCCTGATCAAATGGGATCATATTACAATGTACAAAAAGGTATGAACAACCATAAACAGCTGGGTGAAATACGTCCTATTTATAATTGTTTTGATTTTGAATCCATTCGTTTATATCGTGCAATTTAGGACACATTGACAATGTCAAATGTGTAGGACGCTGCGGAGGAGCGTGCACCACAATGCACAATACGGTCGACAATTTTAAATGAATATTGAATGTGTCCTCTCAAGTGACGTGTCTGCCTTACAAGGTAATTTTTTTTAAGGTACACATGTCAATCGTACAAATGCGTAATATGTGCCTTAATCACAGATACTTGGCCTTAACGAGGTGTCCTCTTTCTTATCGGTATCCAGTAAAACAAATAGTAAATTGATATATATCACATGTTGTGAATTGAACGGGTTCTCACCTTGGCGTGTAATTTTTGCATTCTCAGAGCGCTGTCGAGAAACACGTCATGGTGTTGGAGCAGCAGAGAAGGAAGAAGAAGAAGACGCCTCAGCAGCACCAGAAAGCACCTAAAGGGAAAGGTAATTCTGTTCTTTGCTATAAGGTAGAAAAGAGAAAAAATTAAATTGTTCTTTTCGTTTACCACACCAATTCTCCTGTCTTTTTGCATATGCAACTTTATAATTTGCTGATAGGACATTTTTGGGAACCCAGTTGTGCTCATAGTTTAATGTAGCCCTCCTTTTTACCCCACCAGCTGTTTCAAGAACATGAGCAATTCTGTTATCCAAAGTGCTACAAACACAAAGAGCGTTCAAAACTGCGTGAAAAGTGCAGAGCTACATTATGTGATGCGTACAATCTCACAGCATTTGTCTACATTTGCAAAAAAGTTATTTGATCTTTTTTCTGCTTGTAGGTACGTGCAACGATGCTACTATTTTTGCAATGCAAGTGGACAAGTTACTTGCAGAGATCGAGCTGGAATCAGCAAAGGTAGCGTTTTTAAAGTTCAATTTGTTTGACCTCTTTCATAACATTCGTGTTTTGCATGATACCTTTCGACAACACTTTTTATGTGCAGATGAATTTAACGATAGACAATTATCGATAGACAAGATGCATTGTTAATTGGTTGATTCTTACTTCAATGTACCAAGTTCTATGCAGTTCACGCGAAAGGGTAATAAAAACGAATATTTTCTTTGCAGCAATTATTTTTCGGGGAGGTCGAGTGACAGAAAGCAGAACCAGATACAGGGAACGGGCCTTCTAAACGTAAGTAGCTCCATGCAAGATTTATCTTAATTCAATTAACAAAACAATAAATTTATTCATTGAAGAAAACTGTAAATGGTAATTTTTAGTACTATTGGACTATTGGTAAATCAGTGAAGTGTGTGAAAGAATAAGTCTGCTTCAAGTGTACTAGTAAAAACATTGCTATTACAATTACGCTTTGTGCTTTGTTATTTGTCATCAGTCCGTTTTAATGCTGTGCAGGAAAACAATTGACGATGTCTTATATCTAAATTTCAGAGACAGTTTCATGTTTTCGAAGGAGTGAGGTTCGCGGAGGTGGTGACGGCAAAGCCGAAGACGTACCGGTAAATATGAATTGTGTTCTGTTTTATACCTGTATTCGTTAGACAATTTCCCAACATTAATTCACACTGAAATCACGCAATTTTCGTTTGCGACAACGTAAAATTGAGAGCTCAAAAATCTGCATTATTCTCCTCTAAAGACACGAGTCATGTTAAAGATAAGAAATAAAACAATGAAAACTTTTACTTGCCATATACTTAGCACCTGAAAACGGCTGTTATCCCCGGGAGAGCTTCTAAATAAGGCAATACAGTTACAGTATGCATTCTCTTGTTCACAGGAAGTCTGCAATGAAGAAGGACAAGCGAGGAAGTGAAGAGCAGGAGAGAAATTTTTAGAGAGGAAACCCCATCCATCTGGAACACTTCGGGGGTCGATCTAATCATCGTAAGGAGAGAAGTAGGTAGGATTACGGGCGACTTTTCTGCAATACCTCCTGAAAATGTTGTTGTTGATTTGATGCAGAAACTGGCAGAGGCATAGCAAACGAATGTGGGAACCCCTCTCTGCGCGCTTGTAGCCGACAAATGTTTCAACAAAGCTGGGCTTGAAAAATGCTATCTTTGCATAATGACAAGAAGGTGCGAAATGAGGTGTTGGAGGGGGATGCATGGATGCAGCAAGTTTATGAAAACGTGAATCAACCTATTGGGGCACAGGCAGTAGATCTCCAATATGTCCATAGGCTTTTACGAATTATTCAGGATAAGCCTATGACCCATTACTGGCATAACACAAAGCTTTCTGTATCTGAAATGAAATGCTTAGTTGGGCGTCGTTGGATAAGTGACATCATTATAAATAGAATAGCTCAAATTATAAATGAAACAGCCAAGGACACTCATGCTATATATTTGAATCTATCACCTCAAATTGACACCCCTGTAAAGGAAATCCAAAGAAAGTTTGGTAAAAATTTACCTGTAAAGATCATTGTTGCTGTTAATGTGGCAATCAGAGGAATGGAAAGTTTTGTGGGTCATTGTGATGGGGAAAAGGGAATGATTGCTGGAAACCATTTCGCTTGTGCAACTTACTACTCAAAGCATAATTTGTTGTATTACAGTGATTCGAAGGGCTGGCCAATTCCCAAGGATTTTGAAAGACTTTTCAAGGAGCTGCTAACAAAACTTTCTAATGAGGCTACGGCCATGGCATGCAAATTCATTCCAATGCACGTTACTGCTAACCCAGAGCAATCTATTGGTCCAGACGGTACGTATGTCCATAGATCATTCCCTCGTGCTGCGACAATGGCGGACGTGCTTTTTTGAGCTGCAGCTAATAGCGGTGGAAGAAATGGGTCTTGTCGCTTGTATACATTATAAATGATGGCAATTATCTTGTGATGAAATGATGACACAACTTAAGAGAAATTATTATTGAATGCGGTTCAAAATTTAGATTTTATTCGAAGAAATAAAGTTTGATCGTGAAATGGCTGGAGCACGCCGTGGAAAGAATTCCGATGCGCCCACTGATGACGAGTCTGTTGCAGGCATTCAAGCCTTCATGGAAGATAGATTCAAAGATTTGGAGTCAAAGATGGCCACAAAAGATTGCATTAACAACTTGATGAAAACAATTCTCGATCAAAATACTCGAATTAGCCAGCTGGAGGACAAGGTCGCTGTGCTTGAGCATCATATTATGCACTTGGAAAAGCAAAACGACGACAATGAGCAATACCAGCGCAGGCTCTGCCTTCGAATTCATGGCATTGATCTACCGGAAAACAAATCTGAGTCAGGTGAGGACTGCCTCAAAAAAGTTAAACAAGTCTTTAGGGAACTGAAAGTATCAATACCTGATGCTGTTATAGACCGCGCCCATCGGATTGGCCCATCGAAGAAGGTAAATGGAAAGGATACCAGGCAAATGATCGTGAGGATGACAACATGGCGCCATCGCACAATGATTTATCGCGCGAGGAAAAACTCCCAAAAATACAAAGTCAGATTAGATTTGACAAAAAAGCGAATGGATCTTCTCAACAAGGCAAATGAACTTTTAAAAGGCTCCGAGAATTCGTTTGCATTTTGTGATGTGAACTGCCGCCCTTGCTTATTTGATGATGGGAACTATAAATATTTTGACAATTTGAGAGAGTTTGAAAAGCTATTGAATGGCAGTAAAGTAGAAGATGCAGATGAAATCTCTGAAAATGAAGAAGATGACCAACAGGACGAGGAGACCTCTTGAATATTTCTCTGGTGTACAAACGCACCTTGCCAGTTTTGTGTTTAATATTTATTTGTTGTAGTTCACCTATATTTGTTGAGATAAAATGTTGGGTTCTATACCAAAATTGCTGCTACATTTGCCCCCCCCCCCCGTCCCTCTAAAGTTTTATTGCTCTGAAGAACTTTCCGTAAATTCAGTTCAAGCCCCAAACCTTCCTTTGCAATCAATTCAAAGTGACAAAAAAAATCCCATTAAAAATATTTTGCAGCTATCTTGGTATAGTGCCTTTTTGCATCAATATTTCGATTGTTTTAGCTGTGGGTTTTGTGGTCTGCGGTGCGGGCCGTGGGGGGGGGGGCCAAGAGAGAGAGAAGGAAAGAACGTTCTTTCCTTTTCTTGCTCTTCGTCCTCCTCCCCCGCTGTCTGCGCCGCAGACTATGGGTTTTTGCTCCTAGATACCATGTTTCGTGGGGGTGGACCATTGTGACACATTATCGATCATTTTTGTGACCTGTTGGGGTGGTTTGTCCCCTTGATATTTTGCGTGTTGCAGGTTTTATTTTTGCGGTTGGTTTGGGGGATGGTTTCTTGAGATTTCTTTTACCTCGATACACTTGTTTACATTGAGTCCTTTACAAATTCACTACTCGAACCATCCATCCTTGCAAACACATTTATTACACACAAAATGATGAAAACAACAACTAAGATCTCCACTCTTCATTGTTCGATATCTAAAATATCTGATCCTCCCTGATCCTTCGTGAGCAAAGTCTCAGTAGTCACAAATTTTGAATCATTTTCTTTACAAAGTGGTGTTCAGTTTAAGAACCAAATAGGAAAACATTGCTAAAAAGAAAATCCCATGCTTTCCCGCGTTGGAACGTAAGCCAATGGAAATCGCTCTTTTAAGTATTTATTGTAGAGTCTGTACTTGTAATTTGTCATTTAAGTTTCACTTTTTGTTATGTGCTATAGGATTTGCCAGTGGTGGTTGCATTGTTGCATTTGGCCCAAAGGGACCAGCGGGAAGGTTTCTGCACGACGATGCCGGTTGAGATCAATCGGTGGCGAGCAACAATAGGGTGTTTTCGTGTATCCATTCAAAGATCATGTCCCCTGACAAACACTGTTAGGCCGATCTCGATACTTTTTCAAGTCTTAAGGCTTTTTTGGTTTTGTTATTGTTTTATAGCAGTCTCAACTCTTATTCTTCCCTTTGTGCTAATATTAAACTTTCTTGCAGTGCACTTCGTGGCAACCCAACCATGTTTTTTGCCTTTGTTCGTCCGTGTGCATCACTTTGCGAGGACAGTACTTTATTTGACTGTGGAACTTTCCAAGCGAATCCCTCTCGTTATCATTGGTCTTGTTCGGTATAAGCATGCAGCTTTAAAGCGATTCCTCTTTCTGTATGCCTATTTTTACATTGGGTGTATGACATGCGACTTACTGCACACGCAATGGTTGGTTTTCAGGGTGATTCTGCTTAGTGGTGATGTAGAAATGAATCCAGGTCCTGAAACACTTGATTTTTGTACTTGGAATTTGAATAGCATTGCAGCACATGACTTTTTACGAGTCTCTCTGATAGAGGCCTATAACTCGGTTTACAATTATGACCTAATTGGTATTGTTGAAACTCACCTCGACAGCACCGTTGATAAAGACAGACTGACACTAGATGGTTATACGTTTATCAAAGATAACCATCCTCAAAATGTGAAAAGGGGTGGTGTTGGGCTGTACATCAAAGATTCCCTTCCTTCAAAAAATCGTTCTGACCTGGTGACTCTTCCTCAATGTATTGTGCATGAAATTCAATTAAATAGGAGAAAATACTTTTTTGTGGTTGTTTATAGAAGTCCAAGTCAAGATCAGACTGAATTCGATAACTTCAGTATAAATTTTGAGATGATGCTGTCCAAAATGTATGCTGAAAATCCATTTGCAGTCGTTGTAACTGGTGATTTTAATTGCCGATCGACTCAATGGTGGGAAAACGATACGGAAAACAATGAAGGAAAGCTGTTTGAGCCACTAACAGAAGATCTAGGCCTTCATCAGTTGATTTCAGAACCAACACATTTGATGGGGGATTCTAAATCCTGTATCGATTTGATTTTCACCGATCAGCCTAACCTTGTAATTAAGTCTGGCGTTCATCCTTCACTTCACGAACAATGTCATCACCAAATAGTTTATGGAAAATTATCTGTTTCAAACACAAAACTCCCTCCATATACACGCAGGATCTGGTATTACGACAAGGCAGACTTTGTTGCCATTATGAAGAGCATTGAAATATTCCGCTGGCACGAGCACCTTAACAATATGACATATCCTGATGACCAGGTTAAATTTCTTAATGAAGTTCTGTTAAACATTTACTCCAATTTCATACCTAATAAAGTTAAAACGATTAGACCTCACCAAGCACCCTGGATAACAGACAATGTTAAGAACTTTCTGAGGAAAAAGGATCGTGCTTACAGAAATTTCGTGAAGAATGGCCAGCCATGTGATAAGTTAGAGGGAATACAAAAGATGATATCTGAAGGTACGAAACTGATTGAGGATGCCAAACGAAATTACTTCCTTAAGGCAGGAAACACTTTAGCTAACCCGGGGACTTCTAGAAAAAGATATTGGTCTTTAATTAACACTGTCCTAAACAAGGCAAAGATTCCAATTATACTACCCCTCTTCCTCTTAGAAAATGGGTTGTTTATAACGGATTTCACGGAAAAGGCACAGTTATTCAATGACTATTTCATACTCCAGTGCACGACGATTGATACAGGCAGTGAAATTCCACCAAATGTACCAGCACCTTCTTCCCTGATAAATGACTTTCCTATTACTGATGAAAAGATACTGAACATTATAAGGTCATTAAATCCTAATAAAGCACATGGTTGGGACGGAATATCTGTTAGAATGATAAAATTAAGTGATGCTGCATTAGTTATTCCACTGAAAATAATATTCGAAAACTGCTTGAGGCGTGGCCAATTTCCCAAAATATGGAAATATGCAAATGTAGTGCCAGTTCATAAGAAAAATGAGAAAAATTTGAAGGGGAACTATCGACCAATTTCTCTCCTACCAATTTTTGGAAAAATACTTGAGAAACTTATGTACGACTCTTTATATTCACATCTCGTTTCCTGCAAGTTGCTCAATCCAAATCAATCAGGTTTTCGTCCCAGTGATTCAACGGTCAATCAGTTAATTTCCATAACGCACACGATCTTTAAAGCCTTTGACTGTAATCCTCCTCTGGATGTTCGTTCTGTTTATCTTGATATTTCTAAAGCATTTGACAGAGTATGGCATGACGGTTTGATTTATAAACTACAACGTTGTGGCGTCTCGGGAAAGCTTCTTTCGCTTATACAAAGTTTTCTTAAGGATCGAAAACAGCGAACAGTTCTAAATGGACAGAGTTCTGATTGGGGAGATATTTCAGCAGGAGTACCCCAGGGTTCTATTTTAGGGCCCTTGTTTTTCCTTGTTTATATTAATGATCTTGCTGCTGACGTAAAGTGTAATGTTAAGCTTTTTGCTGATGATACATCATTGTTCACCGTAGTAGAAAACTTAAACTCAGCTGCCAGTGATATGAACCATGACCTAGAGTTGATAAGACAGTGGGCTCATGATTGGAAAATGTCGTTTAATCCAGATCCCCAAAAACAAGCTGTTGAATTGATATTTTCTCAGAAACGAATTGAAATGAATCATCCAGAAATTCGTTTTAATAACATACCAGTGATGAAAGTAGATGAACATAAGCATCTAGGACTTATCCTGGACTCAAAGCTTTCATTTTCAGCTCACGTTAAGGCAGCTATCTCTAAAACGAGAAAGGGAATTGGTTTGCTGAAATATCTCTCCAAGTACCTACCCAGACATACCCTAAACGAATTATTTAAGCTCTATGTGCGACCTCACCTGGAATACGGAGACGTTATCTATCATATTCCGGCTAAAGTATGTGAGTTTAGCGGTAATACCATTTTGTTGAGCTTGATGGAAAAGTTGGAGTCCGTTCAGTATTCTGCTGCCCGTGCTGTTATGGGAACATGGAAGGGAACGTCACGCGAGAAGCTGTACGCAGAGCTTGGTTGGGAGTCACTGAGTTCCCGAAGATGGTGTAGACGCCTTACGTTGTTTTACAAAATGATAAATAATCTGATGCCTGAATATACAATAGATCCAATCCCACAGCTTCATCAGTCACAGTACCCTCTTCGCAATCAGGATGTCGTTGGACGAATAAGGGCAAGGACAGAAAAATTCAAATCTAGCTTTTATCCAAATTGCCTGTCTGAGTGGAATGAACTATGTCCGGAAATTAGAATTTCACCATCAGTTGCTATCTTCAAGAAAAATTTGCTTTCGACAATTCGCCCCCCTACTAAATCTGTCTTTGGAATCCATGACCCAACAGGCTTATCTTATCTTACTCAACTTAGAGTGGGTCTTAGCAAATTAAGCCTTCACAAATTTAAGCACAATTTTAGGGATACCATAAATCCAATGTGCCCTACTAACGATGGTATTGAGAGCACGGAGCACTTTTTGTTGCTTTGCCCTTCGTTTGAGGATCAGCGTCGAGATCTTCTCGCTGGAGTTTTTGCATTACTACGACCATTCGGATATATCGACCTTACAAATGAAGTTTTGACGCAGCTTTTATTGTATGGTGATAAAGACCTCCCAAATGACGTCAACAGAAATATACTCGATTTGACTCTACAATACATCCACACAAGCGGTCGATTCAATTAAGATCACAGAAATCTAGCTAAATGCAACTCAACCGCCATACCAAGTCCATATTCGTAAAGTATCCTGTTCGCCGAGTCCCGTTCCTCTATTCTTTTGTTCTTTTGTTTGTAAGTAGCTTTTCGTAACACACCCTTTAGCTATTCTACAAAAGAGCCTGGATTGAGCGTCTTTCTTATACATTTCAAATGCGACTTTCGATTGAGTGGCGATAAAGCTTCTATCACTATTGCGTACATTCGAAAATTCCATTTGCAAAATATCGTTCAATTCTAATTCTTTTCTGAATAGCTAGGGGGCTTCTTATATATTTAGTTGTATTTTAGTTAATCTCCTTCATGTGATCACGGCAAGAAAAGTGAAAATTTCCCCTCATCTCCGATGGTCGAGATTTCAACGTGTTCGACAAGTTTCCGAAATAGAAATTTACACTTCCAATTTCCATTTGATCTCCACACAGTGAAACGTACACCATCAATTTCCTACAGTTTCCAACACAGGAAATAGAGATTTCTAATCTCTATTGGGGAGATTTCCTCTCTTGAGATTCATCACTCTCCGCCGTTCTGTTAGTTCCTTTTTGTAAGAGCATTTCAATCATAGAAATAGTTCTATGATTTCAATACATTACGCACAGGGTAGCATAAGCATAACCAATTTTTCAGACTACTATTGGTAATAGGACAACCAACAATATACACTAATTTCTTTTAAAGAAACCGCCTATATATAAGAAACCGTGTCAAGTTTTCGAAAGTTAAGAAGCAACCCTACCTAAATTGAAAAAGCTAAAAAACTTTTACAATTTACAATTCTAATTTTCCTAAATCTACCCTCAGTTGGGCAAAAATGTTGGTAAACAATGGACTTTGTGTCGGGCCGCCCCCCTAGATTTTTTCTTCCCGTACGCTTATGGCCTACCATCACCAGACCTTAGTTTCTTATAAAAAAAACAATGAGTGTATTTGTTCAATGTTAAAGAGAATGAGCTTTAGACAAAGAAACCACCGCAGGAAATCATGACTAACTTCATTCAATCACGTGACTGAAGTCAATGAAGACAGCACGAAGACAGGCAGGTTTTGAACGATTGCCAACTATGCGTTATACAACGGATTTGGGCGCCAACTATTTCTTTTGCTTCGTGCATCGTTAAAGACAGAGTAAAGACACCAACGTTGCAATTCTCAACCAGTTATCCTCCATATGATGGCCAGTAACAAACAAAAGTCATTCTGTCAAGGAGAGTCAGGTTCAGGTTCGTAAAGCTTTTCTAACTTTAAACGTTTTCCGAGTTTCTTTCTCATGATAAGTAATTTCCCGCTGTTGCTTTGGAACTGCTCCAGTCCTGCATGCTTAGGCATGTGTCAAAGTTTTGCGTGACTAATGCAAAAACTTTGCTAAGAGGACGGAGATGGGAACCAAAGGAACACTACCCTTGGCGGTTATTGCTCTTACTCAAAAATATAAAGTAAGGGGAGACTGTACCTCCTTGATATCAAATGCTAGATGGCTCGACCAGCGCAAGTTTGTATCAGTTGGCGCCATCATTCCAACTTTTATCGAACCTGCGTGCTGCCGATCTGCGTCTAGAATGCATGATTTGTACAAGTGGTCAGTTGTCTTCATTTGATAGATGGGAAATGTCTCGTATTAATGCCAAGAGAACATCTCTCATATTTGAAAATTATATTTAGAAATGCAGGTGGTACATTGATTTCTGTTTTGTTTTTTCAAAGCTCAAAAGTTGGTACAGTATCTCAGCATTACAAAAAAGAGGCCGATCCAAGACAAGGTATGAATTGAAAGTATACTTTTCTTTCCCTTTAAATATCACTAATGTTCCCCTTTATTCGGCTTTCAATAAATTGTTGGACAAGGACATGCTTGCGCGATTGCACTAAAGATGGCATGGCGGTGAGGAACTTTTTACCAAGATGCATTGCGCTCGAATTACGAATCTTAAGCGATTCTATAAAATGCCCCCCCCCCCCCCATCCAAACTTTCGAAAATAAAACCAAGAGTGAAGAGGATAGCGAGCTGAGACCAGACTTATGACATTTCGTCCCTTGTTTCCCTGCGTTCTTTGATTTCCAGATATCACTTGCTCGATAGGGACTCATATCATTACTCTTATAAAGTGGGCCCCCTGTGTCAAAATGGCCTAAACCGGCAAGAGTAATGAAATGAATCCCTATTGAGCAAGTGATATCTGTGAATCAAAGAACGCAGGGAAACAAGGGATGAAATGTCATAAGTCTAAACTGAGATGGCAATGACTTTTTCTAATTATGTATCCTATTCTATATATGGGTACATCAAGTACTACTTTCTCATGAAGGAGGGGGGCAAGAAAGGCCCTCCCAGATTTTCTATGCAACCCTAAAGCCTAATGACGACGCAACTTGCTACACATGATTACCAACAATTAATGATCATAGAAATAGCATCATATGCTAATTAGTCGCATGATCTATTGCTAGGCAACGCAAAACAATGAAAATTTGCTGATTTTAGTTCTTCACCTAAAACTTGAAATTTTCAACAAAAGTGATCAATAAATAACTTTAAAGTTATCGATATGATACATATCAGTTTTCCTTGATGAGAACTGTCAAAAATCTATTTTTGGAATTTTATTGTTATAAAAAGGAACTTTTTGACCAAGACGCATTGCGTTATTTCATTGAATTCCTATAGAATTGTTAGAGGTTTGTAATTCGAACACAGTTCATCTTGGTAAACAGTTCCTCACCGCCATATATTACGAAACCATAAAGCACATAGCTCCTCCACAGCAGCCCACAAATTGGGTGCAATTTTGGGACACCCTGTACATCATCAATCACTTTTTAGGATGCTTAATTCAGGCCCCACAAACATAATTCCTTGCAATACACATTTTTCTCAAAAGGAACTAATAGTTTGGGCCACTACTGAAACTTTCTTAAGATTACCGGACTCTGAGTAACCAGAGTTTCTTACAAGTTTCTTAGAGGTTCCATAAAAATCTCCTCATTGATTACCTGTGCCCTATCCTATTGAACATTTAAAAAAATGTGTTTTAGCCCTAATCCTATCAGCCTAATTTGCGACGACATGGAAATAATGGGCGACACCACTGTAGTCATTTTTGTAGTATTGTAATATTTGTCGCTATGTTAAGTGTAGGTTTTAGGGTTGTTATGTATTTCCATGCTCCCTTCGCCGTTGTTTTGTAATGCTGTAATTGTTTGTTATTGTAAATTTTATGAGAATATAAAAAAAAAGAAAAAAAGACTACAAGGGGGTGTTTTTCCAGCCCCCTGTTGGTATCATCTGCACCACACCAAGAAGAAGCTCTTTTTCCAAACATGATAAATTGAACTGTAGTTAATAGATCGAAAGGTGCAGTTTGGACTTAGGCCTAGTGTCTCCAAAGTCATAGACATAAAGGCTAGTCGGCTAGACTTTCGCAAACCGTGTTTGACCCACTTAAATGCTAATATGCTTGTTAGGTAATGAAATAATTCCTGTTTTTATTTAGAATTCAAACCCTCGCTATAACAGCTGTGCAATTAAAACGAAAATTAAGCATTGGAACCAACCAGAAACAAAATGTACATTCTGATCACGGAAAATCACAGAAAATAGCATACATGTGCTAAATGACTTGACTTTTATATCAGCTATAAAATGTTTACCAGTACGAACCTGTGCGAACCCTTGGCAGAAACCTTCACCGATACCTAAAGTTTAGTGGGAAATGAGTTTTTAAGACTCTTCTTTCCTCACTTTTTTGTTTGCACCAGGAAAGAAGAAATTTAGGGGTCTCGTGTAGTTCTACTGCTAAAAGTACCCCTTGAAAATATGTGCCAAATAAACAAATAAATTTTTGTGGATTCATAGAACTGATACGTTGTATGATTGTGCCAACTTTGAGGGTTAATAAAAACAAATTATTGAAATCTGATGAATACAACTGGAGAAACAAAAATTTGAAATTTTTGGTTTAGGCCCATTTCAAAAGTGATACACCGGAAATTTAAACAAAAACATGGCCTAGTAATTTTTGTGAAGTTCAAAGTGCAATTTCTCTGCACTCGTTGGTCCGATTTCTATACAGATTTTCGTTCTGAATAGCTCAAAGCATTTTCTCTATGGTATGTTTGAAAGTTTTTGCATTTGTAACGTATTTTCTATGAGGATTCTAATTTATGAGAGAGAGCCTGTTACGAAATGGTCAAAAAGTCTATTTTGAAACTGGCAAGCATGGGATCGGGAGAAGTGCGCTTAGCCAAAGTAGAGGGCATGTCCTCAAAGAATTTCCTCGCTCCCAGGCCTCGTTAGGTCCCTCGTTGCATTGCTCCTAATTAAGTGGTATGAACAGCTTCCTATACGTTCAATCGGTCTGAAAAATTTAGTCGGTTCAAGGCATGTTGACACCCTCCCCAACAAAATTTGAATGTACGCCCCTGATTTGTCTACCGCCATTTAAAGAGGGGTGGAAAACATGGTCAGACCACGGGCAGCAAAGGTATTTCAATTCTTGTAGGTGCAAGGGAGAACGTAAAAGCTCTACTAAGCCCCTGGGGGCTTATTTAATTTGAGACACTCCAGAAGGGGAGCATATATACCATAGCATTTTAGTTCTTTTACACCATATTTTGCGGATTCAACACACTATTTAAGAGTGAAAATACACAAATTCGATACAGTTTTATCTCTATTTTCTCAAACCATATCAAAATTAACATGCAATAAACTTTGAACTAACTTGGCAATTTGATTGCAGAGCTGGATGAAAGGCGTCAAAGACGGATGGTGGAAGAAGCAAGGCAAGTTTTGCGAATGAGAAGGCTTCTTGCAGAGTCACCAATGGAAAGGAAACCTTAAAAGAAGTCTAAAGAAACACTTGTTCGAGACTCAAGTGACTCTGATGAGTAGAAAGTATATGTTCTTTCAACAGCATAGCCAGCCATTCATAACTATGGTATACTAACATTCGTTACAAGTACATGTCGGGTGACCCAGAAAAAAGTGACCCAACGCAATCTGTTATAGAAATAAAAGCAAGTGGCCGATTGAAATATTTTAAACTTCGTTCTGTTACTAAAAGACATGCCTACATTATGAGTATTTTTTGCAATTTTTGTAGGCACGGTAAAATTCCCAAATTAAGGATTTTGAGGAAAAGGGCAGGCTTGAAATGATCAAAAAAGTCGTCAAAACAAGGGATCGATTTAAAGCCATTTCAGGTCTTCAAAACAACGAGGAGCGTGTTTCATTTTGCCTGAGAATATCTCTAAGTGCCTAAGGACTATAAACTTGCTCTGAAGACTTCCTACTGGGTTGCCTATTGCCAGGTTGAAATGAAACACGCTCCTCGTTGTTTTGAAGATTTGAAATGGCTGTATATCGATCCCCTGTTTTTGATGACTTTTTGAGGATTTCAGACATGTCCTTTTCCTTGAAATCCTTAATTTTGGACATTTACCGTGCTGAAAAAAATTGCGACAAATACTCATAGCATAAGCTAGTCTTTTAGCAACGGAACAACGTTTGAAATATTTCATTCAGCCTCTTAATTTTCTGTAACAGATTGTGTTGGGTCACTTTTTTCTGGGTCACCCGGTAGCCGTATTCAAATTCTACCGGATGTCTAAAAAAATACTCTCTTTTGACCGAACAAGGGAACAAAACGATGACTATCGGGACGTTTTGACTGCGTACCTGTGACATTTTCGATCTTCAACTTAAATGCACTTACGTTGCATTTTAAACCGGAGATATGAGTTCACAAGGTAAAATTTTGGTGTGCACCTTGAACCAGAGGTTTTGAGAATGGGCCTAGCCATGATTTGACATCACACATTTTGCACAAGAATTCTCAACTTTGATTGTTAGTTTTAATTTTTGAAAAGAATTATATACATTAAATCCCATGAATTGATTCAAATGTTCTTGAAATGACTTTTCTTTTGATGAAACGGTCCTTGAATTGTGTTCCACCCCACGTGTTTTGTATCAAAGGAGCACATGCATGCTTATTTTGGGGATGTGGCACGAATTTATCATTCTTGTAACATTTTGTTATATTTGTTTAATCAGGGCCATGCACATGTCTCTTTTACTCTTTTCAAAACAAAATACTGAACATTAGGGGCTACACGTGCATTGGAATATGCCTAAATCACAAATCATGGCTAGGCCCCTTTTCAGAACCTCTGCTTTTGGGTGAGCTGGGAATTTTGACTTTGCAAACTTGTATCTCCGGTGTTTGGTGTACGATTTCTAAATGCAAGGTTTATACATCTAAGTTGAATATTTATAGATTTAGCTGTGAAGGCGGGGAGCAATGACATCTTATTGTTTTGTTACTATCTCCAGTGAAAAGGGGGTACTTTTTTCTGAGACACCCGGTACTCAGAAATTTGTAAGTCAACCAGAATCGTAAATATTCATGCAGAATATCATGCGTGGTCTCTACTTGAACGAAAATGCAACTTTCTTATTCAATAATTCTCATTGACACGGAGATATGTTTTCATGGAAAAAGCTTATGCAAGTGTTTATCACTGCATTGGAAAATATGCTTCTTTCACTTGATTTTCCTCACAGTTTGCAAGTCTCAGTTAAGAGAGGTTGGCTGTTACTCGCGTTTTCATAGGGTTTGATGAAATATCCAATTTAACTCACAAGTGTTTTTTCTAGCCAAGTAGCAGGTCCTAAGTTTGTTCGCATTCATTTCTAATTAGGAACTTGGCTCTGAACTTGTTTGAAGTACGGTTTCTAAGCTTTGAACAATTCATTCGGGCTCAATTTCTGGGCATCTCAACGGCAACCCAATTCATAAAGTAAAAATTTCTTGGAAATGAGTTTCTTTATTTCTATGAATTGTATTTCAGAGCTATAATATGGCTTTCTGAACCCAAATGATTGCAAGAATTAAGAAACTGGCATAATTGAAACAAACTTATAATTGTTGAAAGCAAAGTCTCAAATTGAAATAAAATCGCTGCTCGCATTCTTACCATTTTGGAAAAAGCTATGATAAAAGTTTCTTCATTGAAAGTTCAACATCATGGAAAGGTCTTTTCGCTGCCACTCATCGGTTCAAACGAACTTGTTTTGCAATGTACATTTCTGTCATTATTATATCACAAGCTGAAGATGTCATTGGAAAGAGTCTCCACGTTTTGAATTTAGTTTCATGTAGTATGCAGGGCCGTCGAGAGCCATGTCAGGTCCTGGAGTGATTCATAGGATCGGGCCCAAAGGGGGTTTGGGGGTGAATCCCCAAGAAATTTTTTACACGGTCAGGCCCTTCAGACTCTTGGAGAATAAGGGAAACGCCCTTTTCAAGAAAACTAGTCAGAAAAATTGTTCAGATATTCCGTGAAAAAGTTATCAAGAAATTAGTATTGACGGTAAACAATCAAGAGATTGAAGACTCACTCTTACGTGGACTTGCAACAAGTCTTCTTTTTCGTTCTTAGTAGCTAGCTCCACTGCGCGCTCGTTGCGCCTTCGGCGCGGGTCAGTGGAGCTAGCTACTAAGAACGAAAAGGAAGACTTGTTGCAAGTCCAACTCTTACGAGATGACTAAATTTCAAAGGAGGACACAAACTTTTACGCATAGCAAATGAGAAAATTGTTTTCTTATGACTATGTTTGGTAGATAGATAGCCATAAAAAGTTGTTGTAAAGAGATTTTACAGCAATGGTTAATTTATGTGCAACAATATTTTGACGGGCTCCTCCGGAACTCGGGCCCTATGGGACTCCTATCCCTCCTAATCCCCCCCCCCCCCGCCTCTCGACGGTCCTGGTAGTATGTATTTGTTGGCATCGTTAATTACTTGTGAGGATCTGCTGTTGCGTTCATGACTGTCTAGAAGTTACTTCTTTCCATTGCATGAATCAAAGTGCCAGTGATGTGATATATTCTTCTTTCTGAATTCATACTTTGCATTGCGCACAAAAATAATGGCAAAGGAGGGGGTGATTAGTTTGTTTCCAAATATATAGCCATGATGTTTAAAATACGAGTCAAGCTTAATCAAAATAATAGAAAATTATGATTTTGTTCCGTACGTTCAAAGAGGACGCATCTCATGTTTACATCAGAATCTGAGTGCTGCAAAGATAGAATGGCAAATCCGAGAAAAATTTGGAAGACCTTCAGAGAGAAGAATCATCTGGAGAAGTTTTATCTGGGATGATTCCTATAATGTCAAATGTCAAACCAGGACGCGTAGTGCTGACCATATTTGATGTTGCACCAAAATATCCAATAAGTAAAATATCATGCGTCTCTTGAAATAGTGTAATGGACAGGGAACCTATCAGTTTCCCTAAAATTTCCTGCAAAACAAATCAGAATTTCGACTGAATTTCCTACTAATTTCACCTGGGGAAATGGTTGGTCTCCTCAGAATTGCCGACAAAAACTCATAATTTCACTGGGATTTCCTACTAAAATCAAGGATCTTACTTGGGGGAAATTTGGCGTTTCACCTCAATTTACCTAAAGGAGCACGAGCAAGTATGGAATTTCCCCAAAGTCTCCCAAAAACATGCCCAATATAGACTAAGTTTCCAACTGTTGGAGATGCTAAATCTCACTTGGGAAACTGTGGGTAAAAGTATATTTCCCTTTACCCGTAGTTTACCCGTGGGGAAACTACGTTGGAAATTTGATGTGTAAAAAGCATTTGTTGTTGGAAACGGAAGGGAAATGGCCCGTTTACATATAATATACAACGAAAAAACTATGTCGAAATTCAAACTTTTCTTGCCGTGGATGGCGTTTCTGTAGTATTGTATGGTAGCTTGTTTGTAATCTTAGGTAATTCGTAAATTGTAAATTTTTAGCATTGAATTTATAGAAAAAAAAAAAAAAAAAAAAAAAAAGATGCTCAAAGAGTTGCTGGTCTCATTATCCGCTGCAATTTGACAACAATATCTGTGGTGTTTCGACTATATTTCTATGTGCCTTGCAACTTTTGACCAGGCATCGTTTCTAGGATTGCGTGGCTTGCATGATGCCAGAAACACTGGCTTTCGATACTTGAAGCGGATTACATTGTTCAACGATTTCCTGCGAATTGCAATCGTAAAGTGGCTACTTACAGGTAGCGTCAATATTTCAATGGTAGGGGCATCGGCAGATGCGGAAATAAGTCGTCCTAGATTAGGAGAGGGCATCCGAAAAAAGGGGGACAAAGTTTTGGATGGCGTGAAGCAACCAATTGCTACTTCTGCACATAAAATACCTGCAAATCATGCTGAGTATTTTTACGGACATTCTCATAGAAATACGTCCAAGGAGGGGGAGGACTGCACGAAAGAAAAGGAGCCCAATGTCGCTACCATTGATATTGACACTGAAAGTGCCTCCTTTGCAAGCGCTAACAACGGAAAGGCCAATGCTACATGCGATGATAATAACCAACCAGACAGAAACAGATGTGGCCACCCTGCCCCACCCATTTCAGAAATTGACTCTAGCTCTACGGCCAATGTTGAGGGCAATGTTATGAACAAGAAGCAGCCTGCTGCAGAAAATGACGCTGGCGAGTCCTTAGTAGTGCCAAAGTCCTCAACAACAGCAGCTATTCCTGACAAACTCGTGTACCTTCTTGAAAGAGCATCACATGGGTATGTCTCTGGCTCTGAATCTGAAGATGACAATCTCAGTAACACTGATGTTGAAAGTATAATCTCAGACGAATTTGAGAGCGATGTTGAATTATTATAGACACTGACATTTTTATGCTACCTTTGGGTTTAATGGACAAAACTAATATTGTTTCATCTATCGTTTTGTTGTTGCTGTTGTTGTTGTTGTTGTTGTTGTTGTATTAGCTCTTGTCTGTGCAATAACTCCCAATTTGAACCTCATCAACCCCTTTGCAGTTTAACTAAGAAATCTTTTTGAATAAAATAAGTTAAACTTGTTACTTTCCTCACCATAAATCTTAGTTTCAGTTGATCAAGTTGCCTTTCATGTTGTCTTGACAATAATGGATCATCAATATTGCCGCCATTTTTTATTTTTGCGAAGTTCTGTTATTATTTAGAATATTATTTCTTGCAATAGTCTTTGTCTGCTACCTCCCCGACATAAAAAATTCGAATAATCTAACTTGAGTAGAAGTAATTGGCTGACATGGGTAGGCTTTTGTCTCAGATTGTGGGATTTTGCCGCCATTATCGATTTCCGCCATTTCTAGCTGTTCCCCACATTTTTCAGAGGGTCACCCCCACTCAAAATGTGCGTTATGATGTATAGAACATGAAAAAACCTTCAAACTTTGTTACCCAAGAAGTGGCTACGGATCTTTAGTTTTGCACCCAACTATTAGACATGTTATTGGGAACACAATGGCAGAGTTCAATACAATATGGCAGGAGATTCGAAAATCAAAGGCAGCCATACTGCAAGCAGAATATCGTTTGAATCTGTGCCACAAACGCTTCAGGTCTGCAGTTCATTCTCTTAAGGTAACTCTGCTTTCCGCTCTAGTGCACAGCGAGATGCCGTTTCGCAAAACCACTCTCCTCAGAAAACAGTTAATTTCTCCAATGTTATTCGGTCTATCGAAAAGCGGTAAAAAGGATGTTGTTCTGTATAATCTGGGCAATCGAAAGATGTATAAATCGCAATGTTTCCGTCAACTCTGGCTTCGCAAATCCTTGCTCAAATCTTTTTGCTGATTTCAGAAAAGTGGATTTACCTCCAAACCTACTCGAAAAAGTTTCGATTTTTTTTCGCTCCATCATTAGCTAAGTAGTTGATCTACAACTTTGCCAAGTCTGATTGAAAAAGCTAGGCTAGATTTCCTGCAATCGAATTTTACATTTCTGTTTACTTTTCGACATCGAAGGGGAAAAGCGTTGGTCAACAGTTTAGCCCATGCAGAACGATTTGAACGCCCGTAGAATGTTTTTGCAAAAAAAATTAGTTCTTGATCTAAGATCTACGCTCATTGTGGACTCTAAAAAGAAATTGATAATCTGTGAATGCTTACAAAAGTCTCGAAAGACACCCAAAGCATGGTTTCGTGAAGTTGCTGGTAAAATTCAGTAATTTTTTATCAATAGATGCAAATGATACTTTTACAAGCGCACTAAGGATTTCTTTTGAGACCTGCGTATGGTATTCCCAAAAGATGACGTTCATTTGTTTTCCAATGGAAAAACTTCTGAAAGTTGTTTCAAGCCTGAGCTTTAGCAAGCGTGCTTCATAGCATGGCAATCTGTTGACCAAGGTTTCTCCATTTTGCTGTCGAGAAGTAAACAGAAATACGAAATTCGATTGCAGGAAATCTAGCCTAGCTTTTTCAATCAGACTTGGCAAAGTTGTAGATCAACAACCTAGCTAAAGATGAAACGAAAAAAAATCGAACATTTTTTTAGTAGTTTTGGAGATAAATCCACTTTTCTGAAATTAGCAGAAAGGTTTGAACTAGGATTTGCGTAACCAGGGTTGACGGAAACATTGCGATTTATACATCTTTCGATTGCCCAGATTATACAGAACAACATCCTTTTTACCGCTTTTCGATAGGCCGAATAATATTGGAGAAATTAACTGTTTTCTGAGGAGAGTGGTTTTGAGAAACGGCATTTCGCTGTGCACTAGAGCGGAAAGCAGAATTACCTTAAGGAGGATGTCAACATCGTCCTTGCACTGCAGTGCAATGATGAACCCGGTGATAATATCATTGCTAATGCCAACATAGAGCCCCAAAAACTCAACACTGAAGCCCCATGCTGCCAACTATGAATCCGGTGATGATATCATTGGTAATGCGGACATAGCGCCCCAAACCTCAACATTGACGAGCCACGATGCCAAAAATGATAACATGAATGATTCCGGCTCTGCAGTATTGCGAGCTGACGCAGACGATGACGACAAAGATCACGATAACATACCACAGCGAAGGAGCACAAGAAAGAGAATACTTGCATTTTTAGATTATTGATAGTGAATTTCTCCCAATGACCCCAGGGGGTACTCTGGTATATTCAGGTACTCATGTTACTTTTTTCATTTATTTCCGTCAAATATTGGGCACGCAATATTTCTAGGTCACTCAGTTTTACCATGGGTTCGTATATAAGAACATCAAACAGCCAGTAGTAGTAATTTATTTTAAGTGGGCTGATATTTCTAGCTATTTAAAGCTAATTTAGGCCCACTATGCATGCTGCATCCAGGCATGGGACCCCTAGTTTAACGTCCCTTCCGAAGGACGGCGCGAGGTGAGTTGCGAGGTCAGGCCTCAGAGGTCACCCATCCGGAGTTTGACCTCACTCGACCGAGCTTAACTTCAGTCACCTGACGGAAACTGTTTAAGCCACTCGGCCACTCAGCCATGGACCAAGAAACATTGTAGAAGCACATATGATAGTCATTGATGATAAATAACAGCTCAATAGTATTATTCCCTTCCTCCACTCCCACCGAATTTCCAACTACAAGTAAACCCACAGGAACAGAGAATGGATCCTATACATGAGGAGGCACTAGGCCAAGAACTGTACCAGCAACTTAACAATGATCAACGGCTAATCATAGATACCATTTTACACGCAGTCATCGCAAACATGCTATTACATGGATGGCGCAGGAGGAACAGGGAAAACATTCCTGTACCAAACGTTAGTGCATATGCTGCAAGGAATGCTAATAAAAGTAGCCTGCATCGCTTTCTCTGGTATCAAAACGAAAAAAATAATTGTTAACATAGAGACAATGGATTAAATGTTCATTTTCAAACACCAAACTTTCGATATCGAGGGGATGGTACAGCAAAACGCGTCCACGGGGAACTGATTAATATTTAATTCAATGCATTTGGGGATTGTAGCAGAACGGTAAATATTCATGTTTGTATAGTCATGGGAGATACTCTATTCTATAATCTCACTGGAAAAAAGCTGCAATAATTTTGATAAGAAAACTTTTAGGAAGCGGTTCAAACTCAAATTGCCATGTGAATTGGGTTTTTTATTCGGGAAAAACAATGAGAATCGCAGCGCAGGGCCTTTTCAAGTCAGCGGAACTTTCCCGCGCGGACGGAGCCCAACCCGTGTAATCAAGATAGTTTCCTCCGCGCGGAATCTCCACCGAATGGAAAACGGCCCTAAGCTAAACATTACCAATTAGAAAAAGAAAACTCAAGTCAAGAAGAAAACAGAAAAATTCTCATCATACTATGCATGTTTTTGATTTTTTGATGTCAGCAAATGCAAACTCAATATTTGGATTCGATTTCACCAATGTCTGGGCAAGCTTGAGTAGCTTTGCTCGTCTAAAGGTAAGGTTAATGTAGATGCGTTTATCATCGAGTTTCTTTCGTGCACGGTAAACTAGACCGTTGCCGGTGAACTGCTATCATCTCTTAAAACTGAATGTCGCTGCACAAAGAGCGGTGCTAACTGGTTTCAAATGAAACCAGTAGATTTTGACATGCTGAATCCAAATATATTTGTTCACATTCTCAGAAACCCGCAGTTTTTCCAAAAATCTTGAGCAAAGTTACGAAATTTTGACTTTGCGGCGCCTTTGATGTGACATTGATTTGCATGGATACGAGACCACATATAAATGGCGCAAAAACCCCGGGAGATGAAAAAAAATGGCGGAAGAAAGTGCAGGGAGAGAGTGTCGTATTCACATTCCCAAGAAAACAGGCGCGTTGCAACAATTTACTGTCTGTACCGCTTCGAAAGTTTCGGAATTTTATCGGCGATGGGTCAATCTAGATGGAGATCAAGAAGTTACTGCATCCAGAATTACTGATGCTGTTGAATCATGGCCTGAAAAAATTACGAACGAGGAAGAAGAGTTCTACTACCATAAGGAATATTACATTCGATTTTGTGATAAGCAATAAGTTGAGAGAGCAGAGCAGAGAAAAGAATTGAGTAAAAGAGGAAAGAAGCTGAATCCAACAAAGTTACACCGGAGTGTCAGGAAGGAAATTCGTCTACATCTACGAGCCTTGATTCATTAGAACAGTCATCTTTTCGCAAATCAGCACGACTGTTCGAAAAGATTGAAACCCGGGAGATTACCGAACAAAGACCATGAAGAAGCCCTAGAAGCAAGCATGTTCTTCCGGAGCAGTGTATTATATGCAAGAAGAAAGATGTCTATGTTACTGATAAGGTAGGTACGCAACTTTGTGAGACACTGTTGTTGTCAAGATAGTCAGTATTTGGGGCTATTAACAAGCAGAGAATAAGTACATGATGGTTGACAGTATTAGAAAAGTTTCTATGTTGTAATTCAATTTAATTTTTCAAGGGAGAATATCAATCTGCTCTTAAATTGAGACACATTTTCAAGGTATTGGGCATAAAATCTTATCACATCTCCATATCACACAATAATGCATTCATGTTCCCGTTCCCCAGATCCTTAGCAAATAGATATCCTACATTTTTTGTGAGCTTCAAATATAGCATATCTTTGCAAGTATTTTAGGGAGATATCATAGATTTATGATTTTATTATCTCTTGTTTAGGCAACCAAAAAAAGAAAGCTGAACAGAACAGATTGGTCTTGGCTGAAACAGTTGATGGAGGCTTTCTGAGGTATGCAGCTGAGAGAAAAGGAGATGAAAACATATTAGTGCACATTAGGGACAGAGATTGCGTAGCAACAGAAGTGCGCTACCACCGAAATTGCCATTTGAATTATTGTCGTCCATTTACTCGTGACGAACCCAAATCCACTAAAAATGATGAAATATACGAAGAGAGCTATGAAAATTTTTGTTGCAACATTATCAAGCCTAGATTACTTCAGAAAAAAGAAATCATGAGAATGAAACTTTTAAATCAAATGTTTATGAAAAAAGTAACAGAAATTGAAAATATTGATGCCTCAAATTTCCGTTCATTTCGTTTGAAGGAAAGACTTCAAAGGGACAATCCACAACTAGTGTTTCATCAACCAAAGATCAGAAACCAAAGTGAGTTTGTGTATGTGGAAGAACTCTCAGCAGGGGATGTGGCTGAGGAACAAACCCAAGTCAGGGGAAATGACAACATTGATAAATAGGGATAAGAATGAAATTTTATATCCCAGTTAATTCGCGGAAGATGCTGCGAGCGTTTGTTTTTAAAGGTGTCCCACAACCTTGTTACGATTCGTTTGGCTATGATGTGCGTAACTGCACGTATCACTCAATTCTCAGCAGATTGTTCCAATTCACTTGTCTAATAATTTAGCCTGCTGCGAGCATCGTGTCTTGTTGTTTTTTGCGATCGTAAATTGTTTTAACAATCAGTTTTGGGCTCGGCGCTTCGTAACTTGTGCATTGTTACTTGCGTAAAACACGTATCATTCAATTCCCAGAAGTTTGTTTATTCACTTTTCAAACGAGTTGAAACACTGATTTTATTGTTTTACAAAAGAATACTTTTATGTGCAGCGTAGAAACAGGTATGCGCTTTATAGACAATAGGTCTGGAAATCTTTCGATTTAGTTCTTGCATCTGTTTAAAACCAAAAATTCTGACACGTTGCGTTCGTATTTGGATGCGGAGAGCAGAGCAAGAAGGTGAAACTCTGATGTTTTGGCTTGGCGAATTTTCTTTTTCGGTGAGATCTGTCCATGTTTTATATGTGTAGCAATGGATGACTCTGCTAATGATTCTCGTTCAAGTCAAGATGCGTTGAGTGGGCAAAACTTTGATTCTAGGCTCTCTGCCCTCGAGACGTCAATGGTTGGCATTCAAGAGGGCCTAAATTCAATTTTACGAGCACAAAATGTCAGTAATCAGCCTGGAATCTCAGGTATACCAGCGTCTTCAGTTTCTGGGGGAAGCTCAATCCATGCTCCTTCTTTTGTTTCCGTAGTTTCATCTCAAATGTCCATGCCAGGTGTCACATTGCCTACTAAAAGCGCTCCGCCTAGCTTGCCTTCGACCAGCTCTCCTAGCCAACCTCTGCTAGATTTTACGAAAAATTTAATGTCTTTGTGCCCGCAAAATTTTTTGTCAAATCAAGATGCGTCTCCGGGGCTAGCGGTGTCCGGTGTTTTGGGTCCTGTTCCTGGCTATCTGGTGAACATTATCAGGAAGAATTTGTTCGTTGATTTCACCATGCTTCGTCCATGTAACTTGGATAAGTTGCCAGCTGTTGAGCCTGTTGGTTCCCAGTTAACAAAGTTACTGAAATGCGATAAAACCTCCGACTTAAAACCAGTTGAATCTTTTTTGGTTTGGGCTGAAGCATGGGGCGTTTATGCTGGGGTTGTGAGCAAGCATTTTCCGGCTAAATTGAGCGATTTAATTGGATATTTTCTCCTTATTGCGAAGACCAGCAGAGACACGTCGTGTAAAGGTTGGCTAACCTATGACAGAGCCTTTCGAAAGAAAGCAGCGGAGGATCCCAGTCTGTCCTGGTCTGCAGTTGATCTCTCCTTGTATATTACTTCCGTATTGAAGCCGGAGAGTATGGATAGAAGGCAATTTAGGTCTGCTAAGCGTGGTGATTTTGAAGATCCTAAGGTGTGCTTGAAATTCAACTACTCTCAATGCTTATTTAACCCTTGCAGGTTCCAGCACATTTGTTTGTATTGTAAAGGCCAGCACACAGCTTTTGATTGCTCACAAAAACAAAAGGATCAAAGTGAATCCGGGCCTAAATCAAAGCGTGACCGTTCACCATCCCCGGAAAGATCTTCAAAACGCAAATCTAAATGACTTGTTCTGAATTCAAATTTGGCAGTGACTGATTTATTATTACCATCTCCGTTTTATGTAACCCCTTTGAATGTGGATGTCTGGATTTCACATTTAGATTTGTTTCCGCATGCTGACAAAGACTGGTTACTGAATGGGTTGATTTTTGGTTTCAAGTTAGAAATTCAATGTGCTGTTGTTGTTTCTGCAGAATCTAATTGCCGTTCTGCCAAGGTTCATGGTGATGTAATCAACAATTATCTTAAAGAGGAAATAAATATAGGTTCGATTGCTGGTCCTTTTTCAAATCCTCCAATTCTTGATTTGCATATAAACCGTTTCGGAGTTATCCCAAAATCAACACCTGGGAAATGGCGACTTATTACTGATCTTTCTTTTCCAATTGATGGCAGCGTTAATACCTTTATTCCAGATTCTAAAGCCTCCGTTTCATATGAGGGTATTCCTGAAGCGATTTCTAAAATGGTTAAACTTGGGCCAGGTGCTCTTATGGCGAAATTTGACATTAAACGTGCTTATAGGCTTTTGCCAGTTAACGATCAGGATCGTAAATATCTTGGAATGAAATGGGATGGAAAATTTTATGTGGACTTGGCTCTGCCTTTTGGTCTAAGATCTGCGCCACAAATATTTACAAGATTTGCTGACATACTGCAGACTTTGTTTGAAAGAACAGGTCCTGTCCGTTACATACAACATTATCTTGATGATTTCTTTATCGTTGGAGAACCGAAGTCAAATGAGTGCCAAGTAGCATTAAATAATTGTTTCAGAGTGTGCCAAAGTTTAGGTGTACCTTTAGCTGAAGATAAAACTGAGGGCCCTTCTACATGCATCACCTTTCTTGGCTTTGAGCTTGATTCGCTAGCCATGGAATTGCGTCTCCCAGCTATCAAGTTAGAGAAGATTAAGGCCCAGTTAAAACTTTGGGAATCACGTCGCTCGGGAACTAAGCGTAAACTGTTATCGTTAATTGGCAGTTTACAGCACTGCTGTCAAGCAATCGTTTTAGGAAGGCCTTTTCTGAGGAGACTTATTGATCGTGCATATTCAGTTTCAGAGTTGCATCATTTTGTTCATCTGTCAGCATGGGAGAAAGAAGACCTGGATTGGTGGAACACTCTGCTGCAAGAATGGAATGGCAGAAGTTTATTTTTGTTTCCAAAATGGGAAAAAGCTCCTGACATGTTTGTAACCTCGGACGCGGCCGGGAGTATTGGTTTTGGAGCTTTTTACAATGATGAATCTTTTGCTGAAAGATGGCCTGCGGAGGCGGCTCCTTTGAATATTGCAATAAAGGAGATGATACCAATTGTTGTAGCAGCAAATTTGTGGGGTAATGGTTGGCAGCGCAATCGTATTGCCTTTAAAAGTGATAATATGGCGGTTGTTTTTTGTTTAAGAAATGGGACTTGCAACGAGAAGCATTTAGCCTTTCTATTAAGAGAACTTTCGCTTTTAGCCGTAAAAAACAATTTCACTTTTACTGCTATTCATATCCCGGGTCGCGAAAACAGAAAAGCTGATGCGTTATCTCGCTTCAATTTTCAGGCCTTTCACAAGGATGCCCCTTTGACCAAAATACAGTCTGTTCCTCGAGACTTGCTGGTTCACCTGATATCTCTGCCTTAGGCAGTAACTGGCAACAACTGCTCAGTAATGGTTTATCCAGTAACACTAAAAGAACGTACTCTTCCGCTCAAAGAAAGTTTGTAAACTTTTGTGAGAAATTTGGTCTATTGAATGACAATGGCTCGGCTATTCCTGCATCAGAATTGACGCTGTTAAGATTTGTCGCTAGTCTAAGTAGTACTTGCCAAGCCTCGAGTATTAGAGTTTATCTCTCTGCTATTAGATCATTGCATGTTCAAAATAGAGCCGAAGATCCACTATTGGGTTGCTTGAGAATTCCGCTAGTTTTGAAAGGTTTACGTCGTGTACAACCTTCGAACAGGCCTTCTAAAATTCCTATTACCCCATTTGTTCTTTGCGCCATAAAGGCTTACCTGAATTTGGATGAATTTAATGACTGTATGTTTTGGGCTGCTTGTTGTACTGCATTCTTTGGTTTTTTAAGAGCTGCTGAATTTACTACGAGTCCTGAAGGTTTAAAGGAGAACAAGTTCCTATCTGTTAGTGACATTTCTATTGATAATCAAGCGAATCCACACGTCTTTTTTATAAGGCTAAGGTATTCTAAAACTGACCAATTTGGTGAGGGCTGTACCATACCTTTAGCAGCTTCTGAGTCCCCTATTTGTCCAGTTACGGCGATAATCAAGTATCTTTGGTTGCGGGGTCCTTCTCAAGGCCCGCTGTTTGTTTGCAAAGATTTAAGGCCCTTGTCTAAGCAAATGTTGAACTATAGACTACAAAAAGCTCTAAATTCAGCTGGGCTCAAAGGTTCCTATACTTTGCATAGTTTTCGTGTTGGGGCTGCATCGACGGCAGCTGATCTTGGCTTCCCAGATCACTTGATTCAAGCAATGGGACGATGGTCCAGTGATGCTTATAAAGTTTACATCAAATTACCCATAGAAAGGCTTATCACCTCGTCACGCTGTTTGGGTTCATCATCCAGGCAATAACTGAGACATGAATGTTTGTTTTTTCAGTAAGCGTTGTTTAAACCTACTGATGTTGTCGTTATTTTTTGTTTCTTTTCGTGGCTATTGTCCACGTTATGGGACATTAATGATTTAATATTATACCGATGTGTTGGGTTTCTTATGAAACTTGTGTTTTTTGTCAAGTTAAGTTGAAACTCTATGCTCTAATTTGTTGTATTAAGTTGCAATGTTACTAATTTCATAGTTAAAATGTCGAGTAAAGTTAAGAATTTTTCTCTGGTAACCGTTGAGATAAAACGGTTGTCTGTTTGAAGTTAAAATTTTTTGGTAATCATCGACATTAGATTTTTACCCAAAAGTTATTTGGGCGCCATTGAGTTGGTTGTTGCCCAGAGTTAAGTAAGTAAATTGGGCGCCATTGAGTTGGTTGTTGCCCAAAGTTGATTAGGTGGCCGTTGAGATGAGATGGTTGCCTGGTAGGCATTGAAATGAGATGTTTACCTTAAGTTAAGTTAATGAAATAGCCATCGAGATGAGATGGTTGCCTGTATTTGGCAATCATCGAGTTAAGTGGTGGCCTTGCAATGTTCGGATTCGCTACTCGCGCTTTAACTAATCAAAACAATTTTTTTTTACTCGTCTTGCTCGTACACGATCGTACATAAAAATGAACGAACAATTTCATGAAAGGGGCTAAGGCTTAGCCACACAGAACAAGAGTTGCCTGCAGGGGGTGTTCTCTCATCTTTGGTAGTGATCCAGGGGGTTAAATTCTTTTTCTCGGATATTTGGGGGTTGGGGGAACACATGTGTTCTGTGGTGGAGAAAATTCTGAATATTTTTTCTCTAACCCCCAGCTATTTCGGTTGCTGCGGGAGTGCACATTTTGGCCAGTGCATTTGAAATCCCAAACTTAGGCCCCTATGATGAGAGAACACTGCCATTGGTTTTTGGCGACTGGCAAATTTTATATTTGTGATTGTTCTCAGCTCTGAGGGGCCACATTATTTTTCTCTGAAGCAAGAATTAAATAGGGATAAGAATGAAATTTTATATCCCAGTTAATTCGCGGAAGATGCTGCGAGCGTTTGTTTTTAAAGGTGTCCCACAACCTTGTTACGATTCGTTTGGCTATGATGTGCGTAACTGCACGTATCACTCAATTCTCAGCAGATTGTTCCAATTCACTTGTCTAATAATTTAGCCTGCTGCGAGCATCGTGTCTTGTTGTTTTTTGCGATCGTAAATTGTTTTAACAATCAGTTTTGGGCTCGGCGCTTCGTAACTTGTGCATTGTTACTTGCGTAAAACACGTATCATTCAATTCCCAGAAGTTTGTTTATTCACTTTTCAAACGAGTTGAAACACTGATTTTATTGTTTTACAAAAGAATACTTTTATGTGCAGCGTAGAAACAGGTATGCGCTTTATAGACAATAGGTCTGGAAATCTTTCGATTTAGTTCTTGCATCTGTTTAAAACCAAAAATTCTGACACGTTGCGTTCGTATTTGGATGCGGAGAGCAGAGCAAGAAGGTGAAACTCTGATGTTTTGGCTTGGCGAATTTTCTTTTTCGCCCACCCACCCACAACCTAAAATTGTACCACAACTCTCTTTTCATGATAGAGATTTCTGTCTTTGTCATGGACATTAAGTGCACTGGTTTGTGGAGAAAAATCTGAATATTTTTTCTCTAACCCCCAGCTATTTCGGTTGCTGCGGGAGTGCACATTTTGGCCAGTGCATTTGAAATCCCAAACTTAGGCCCCTATGATGAGAGAACACTGCCATTGGTTTTTGGCGACTGGCAAATTTTATATTTGTGATTGTTCTCAGCTCTGAGGGGCCACATTATTTTTCTCTGAAGCAAGAATTAATGATCCTGATGATGAAGAGATGGATTTTGAAATGCCATGTTCATCTCAAGCGGTAGCATTTAGTGAATTTTATGCTGTTGGATTAGCCTTGCGGAATTGCATAAAAGGTGCAGCTGACTTAAATACTCCGTGGCCACCAACATCTGTTGATTTAACAGAACAGCATGCATTCAGAATGGTACCTGTGCACTCAGCTTGCTTTTTATGCATTATAACTTGGGATGATTCTAAGTTTTAAAATGAATAGACCATATTTATGCTTGAATTCATGAACTGCTATATAAAAAATCAACATGAGAATCCACCTCACATGGACTCCTTCATTATCAAAACTGACATGTTATGTTTAGTCTCCTGATTACATCAATGGCTACATTTCATAGATTTGCTCATTATCATCCTAGCTGCTCTATTTCTAATTTAATTGCATTTTCAGAAATTGTGGGTTTCTAACCCAAATGGTGAAATAGATATGTTTTATTTATGGGAATGAGCCTTCAGGAAGGGCCAGGTCGAAAACGCAGAAACCGCGGAAAACGCGGAAAAACATTTGAAGTTTCTGAATTGCGAGAAATAGTGTTTATTGTGTTAAAATATAGGCAAGAAACATCTAAATAAGCCAAATATTCCATCAAGAAGACAAACAAGAAATTTCCGCGTTTTCCGCGTTTCCGTTTTTGCTATAGGTGACTTGCGAAAACGCGGAAATATCTTTATATGAACTTTTATCAGTAGCTTTTCGCCAATATAGACGAGTAATACGTTAAGCTTTCTCTCGTAATGAATTCTTTACCAAAATAGACTTCGTAGATACGAATGAAGCTTTTGGATCATGAGATTTAAAAATTAATGGGCCTAAGTGGCCTATTAGGAATTCGAGGGGCAGTTTGTTTATATTTTCTCGACCGTATCCCTTTATGATGCTATGGGCGGATACAGCATGTTATGTCGCCATAATGAAGCAACAAAATAAACATAGAGCCTCCTCCTTTGTAGAATAAAATTTTTTTCCGCGTTTTCCGCGTTTTCGTTTTTGCTATAGATGATTTTCGAAAACGCGGAAAACGCGGAAAACGCGGAAAACGCGGAAATCTCTTTATATCAACTTTTATCAGTAGTAGCTTTGCGCAAATATAGACGAGTAATACGTTAAGCCTTCTCTCGTAATGAATTCTTTATCAAAATAGACTTCGTAGATACGAATGAAACTTTGGATCATAAGATTTAAACATTAATGGGCCTAAGTGGCCTATTAGGAATTCGAGAGGATTTTGTTGATAATTTCTCGACCGTATACCGTTATTATTATTATTATTATTATTATCAAATTATTTACAGTTGGTATAATACATAGTAAAAAAAACTAATTCAAACCAACTATTTACAATACTACGAATTAATAAGATAAAAATATGGGATCCTCACTATCACCTAAGTTTTTCATTTAATTGCAGATCTTGCATGTACAATTTTGCCCATTCCATTCTTTGATCATTCTTTTGAATATCGCTGTTGAGTTTAAATTTTTTATGGTATCTGGTAGAGTGTTCCATAGGAGAGCACCTTTGAATGCAAGTGAATTAACTCCGAATATGTTTGCATTTCTTTTCGGTAATTGCAACAGATTCTTTGTTCGTAATTCATATTTTATGTGTTTTCTTTCAAAAAATCCACATAAATGATGGATTTTTTTCTCATGGTGCTATGGTGCTATGATATAGGCCTAAAGAGATTTCCCCGTTTTCCGCGTTTTCGAAAATCACCTATAGCAAAAACGAAAACGCGGAAATTTCTTGTTTGTCTTCTTGATGGAATATTTGTCTTATTTAGAGGTTTCTTATCTATATCTTAACACAATAAACGCTATTTCTCGCAATTCAGAAAATTCAAATGTTTTTCCGCGTTTTCCGCGTTTTCCGCGTTTTCCGCGTTTTCCGCGTTTTCGACCTGGCCCTTCAGGAAGGGTATCAATTTCCATGATTTTGGTTGCATAGGGCATACTTAAAAAAAACGGCATAAGAAACAGGTATGTTCTTGAAACTTGGATGGCAAATGCTTAACAAAAATCTTGTCAAGTCCCCCTCAGGTTTCTAACTTGTTCCCTTTAATCATAGCACTCCAGCTTGATTCCTGACATCAGGAAAGAATAAAGAAGACGAAAGAGCAAAGCGGGTAAGATCACAATTTCAAATGTAAATTTTTGTTGGTGGTTGAGACAAAGAGTGGATCGCTAGACCAGCATATTTTCAATTTCTATTCTTAGTTTTGAATATATGTGAAACAGTTCTGCGTCTTGAATGCACGAACTTGTTCAAGTGGTCAGCACTCATTACAATTTGTTTTCAACCATGCAATTAGAATTTTTATTCCACATTTTCACTTTTGGCATTCTTGAATTAGTTACAAATGAGCTGTTCTTTTTCCTCCTCCAAGCCCTGACAAGTTGTGACTGCACAACGAGGAGAAACTGGTTAGTTCACAATTGTCTTTGATCTGCTTTTCCTGATATTTTAGTGTCAAAAGCAACAAAATATTGAAGCAACTTTTTATCGTGGACCTTCATTGATTGTCTCAAACATCTTTGAAAGCAAGCAGGGCACAGAAAAGAAGGAATCACTTTGAAATGTGATTTTAAGACTTTGATGTGGCAAATATCCCATCTTCTTTTTCTTGAAAGGATATTAATCAGCCTGATTCAGATTCATTGAAATTGCACAGGAGCTACACTAATTTTTATATGCACATGCAGGACAGAAACAACCAAAAGAGTTATCAGGCCCATTTGCAACACCAGGAGCAGTTTCACACAGTGTTAATCAGGATCCAAAGAAACACATTTTTTTTTAAATTGTGTCTACCGTTCATCGGTATGATACAAGGCGGGCTCACAAAGGTGATATTTTTATGACGCCTAAGAAAACTTTGCAATATGGCTTACAATTGGATTTTATTGCACAACAAAGATTGCTCTTAAGTCTCGGGGCTAGAATAAATGGGATGGATGAAACGTTTCTCATTCACAAATTGTGATAAACAGAGTGTCTGGAATGACCAGGGTCAAAGGAAAAAGTACTAGTGTCTGGAAATAGAACATACACATTTTTTTACTTTAAAGAGACAAAGAATTACAAACAATTAATGAAATGCTTTGTTTTAAGCAGCGATAGAAGCTACATTGATATGATTCATAATTGAATTTAGTTAGAAGAGTAGAATATGGTGATGGATCCCTGGCAGTAGTGCATCCATCATATTGAAATGTGTTTGATAAGCTTTTGACCATAGGTGTTGGTATGTGTACTTCAAATCAAATATAAGCACTCAGGACTTTTGCCCTATTTTCAAAACACCTCCATAAGAATATACACACTGTACATAAAACCTGGCTGATATATGTATATATGTACATTGGTTTTCTCTTTGAGCTGACTCAGATGATTAAACCTTTTAAAAGAAGAATGACCCTAGTGATGAAGGAAGAAGACCTTCTCACTGTTGTGGAACTTTTAAAGCAACAAAAATGGTTTCTGTCTGGTTTTTGTTTGAAGAGGTCAAGTTCTCTTGTAAAAAAGTTTAAATGGTCTGGTAAGCTCTTTGGTTTGCTTTTAGCAGTTTGAGCAACAAACGAGTATTTGCTGCTAAAGTAATGCCTATTTATATGGATGTCATTGAAGCACTGATGCCTGATGAAAAAGATTGTTTGAATGCATTGGTAAATTTTGGGAGCAGTGATGATTAACTGATGAAATTGCAACATTGGCAGAAGGAGAACATGGGATGGCAGTGATCCTGATGCAAGTTAAGAGCAAGTTGTTGTACAAAATGTTATTAATACATTCAACCTTTGGTTATTTCAAATGTTTCAATCCACAATTTGCAGAATTAACAAAATCAATCAACGCTGTAAAAACTTATACAGAGTGTCCTAAAAAAACATGTGCCCCACCTGTTAGGGAAGAGCTGTAATTTCAGTTGTCTGTTTTCTGAGAGGCCCTTTACATGATAAATTTCAACCCGTGTTGAAACTCAACACGGGTTGAGTTTTGACAGCATTGCTTATTTTGCCTTGCGTTTACATGAAATCTCAACACGGGTTGAGATTAGGTCACATGGTTGCAAACAATAGAAGAAGGAATGTGAGCCCACTCAAATATTTTAATGATCGCGGAAGTAGATCTGATCTCCTTTGTTCGCATTCTAATCTCGCTCCGAGTTGAAAAAATTTTGTGTTTACATGAGAATTTCAACCCGTGTTGAAATTTCAACACGGGTTGAGTTGCCGAGTTGAGTTGAACCCGTGTTGAGTTTCAACTCGGCCTCCTTCATGTAAACGCGATGAAGGCTTACACCGTCAACCGAGTTGAAACTCAACCCGTGTTCAACTCAACCCGGGTTGAAATTTCTCATGCAAAGGGCCCCTGAGACTGCTGTATAGGAAAGGCTTCAAATGAATGTTTGGGACCTTATTTGAGTAAACCATACAATCATACAATTAATTGCAACATTGTAGTACAGACAGGGCAAACTTTGTTGGGACACCCTCCATATACAGTCATTTCCAAAGTCCAAGGGTGGTCATGTCACACTGGGGTCAATGGTCATACCTCTGTGCAATACTAAGTTTGCTGAAATTGTGTGCACATCACCATTAGCCCAAAATCTCTGACAAATATTTGCTGCGATTTTTCTTCAGTTTGGCCGCAATTGTGAATGAAAGCATCGCTGATGATGTTTGCCTCAAAACCTAGTAGCTTTTGTGAAAATCGTTTGTTAAAAGCAGGTTATAATGTACAGTACAACTGTCCCGAAACTGGCAGTCTTCTTGCCAACAAAATCTTTACTGTATGCACTAACTCCGAAATGATCTCTGAACATAATATTCTGAAGATGTATGTCCCATAGATCGACAGTTTTAGTGAAATGCGTGATCTGGCATCCAAAAGCAGGTGGTACAGTGGTTATATCTCTTAAAACATACATGATGCAAAACTGGTAGACTTGGTTGCATTGCATCTTCTCTCGTAAATTTGCTGGACAAAGGTACGGGGTGTCCCATTAAAAAGTACTCCTGTTTGAAAAATCCCCAAAAATCAATTATCAAACCTTTGATAAAATGTTCTTTTTGACTTGTTTTGTCAATGACCCGAAAATATTCATAGATAATAAAATGTTTGCTTTTGATACAGCAAGGTAGAAAAATTACACGTTGAAAACCTATTTTGAGCTGTATAAGCAAAATACTCAATCTTGCCCTTAAGAGTCTAATTTTTCAGAATGTTTATCATCATTAAAGTTTCCAATGATAGTGCGCATGTAATTCAGTCATTTGTGACCTCAGTCATTTATGACCAAACAAGATGCTTTACATCCACAAAGAAATTTATCTGGCAATCATCAGTGCTTTTTGCAGTATGATTCAAAACCAAGAAACTCAGAAAAGAGCTTAAAGTTGCCCATTTTTAAGCCAATTACAAAATCAGCTAGTCTGGGAAAATGATTTGGCCCTTGATTTACTTGACAAAAAAGAAAATTGGAAGATCGGTCGTGTAATCAAATTTTGGTGATTTTACAAACAGGAGTACTTTTTTGAGACACTCTGTAGAATATGTGAAAGGAAAACAACGAATGTCGCTAAAAATTCTAAAGTAGCATTTTAGCCTGCACGTAGTATTGGAACGGGGAAGGGAAAGAAAATGCATTACCATTTACCATATTTCTATTTTATTCAGTACCCCTCAGAGCCAGTTCGGAAACTCGGCGGCTCCGACGAATGTCTATCACTACATTAATAATGTTTGATGGCATTATTTGGACCGTCATTGGTAAAAAAAGTCACAAATTTCCTCTGCCTTTTGGTAAAAGGCCTTTTCCAGAATTTACCGAATCGCCCCAATCCCCAAATAAGAAACCCCCGTCTATAAGAAATGGGCCTGATATTCTTCAATAGAGGCTTCTTTAATAAGAAACAATTTTAAGTCTGAAATTGAAAAGTTTCTTATTTTCAGGTTTGGCATAGCTTGTTCCTTGCCAAAGAATACTCCTATAAATGACCGTGATATAATGTAGCATTCTCAAAACAGCCTTCACACAACAACCTTGACTTGACATGATGGTACAAATGTATAAGAAACTTTGACCCTGATAATGCAAAGTTTCTTTAAATAAGAAACTTTCTGAGGCTCAATTTAAAAAGTGGTTTCTTATTTGCGGGTACCAGCTGTATAAGAAAAATTGAAACACGTGCAGCTCGGGCTGAATGTAAAAGTACAATTAAAGATGTGCTTTGGCATATCTGAACTTCGGTTCAAACAAATTTTGGCCACTCCTGGAAACATGGGAAAGATAATTCCTTCTATGCAGCGTATTGTTCAGACGTTTCTCTTGAAAAGGGCTGCCTTTAGATTTTAATTTGCCTGATTTTGATCAAAGATCTACTCTGAATGTTACAATTAAAAGTATTGCGAGAAAAGATACAGCCAGCAATTTTCCCCAAAGCTTTCAATGTCCAGAGCTTTTGACTTTGAATGTATGTGTAGAGGAGGCCTTTAATTTAAATGTTAGTATTTTCTATGATATCGTATTTTCAATAATTGATTACTTATCATCATCATATTTGCATCATTCAATCTCTTCTATTTATGAAATCTACAGTTTATGTACGATCCTTCAACGCCTTGCTTGAACTGAACTTTGAGGCAAATTTTAGTTTGGTCCCGCTGAAAATATTGAGTGGCAATGTTCACATTTAATAAGAAAACGTGTCGTTTCTCGTCCGAAACGCTCAGTCTCTGTAACGTTTTGGAAGGAAGCGGAAGATTCCCGATAGTTTCTGATATTTGAAATGTCCAAATTTCTGCTGTAAGAAAACGTGTCGTTTCTCGTCCGAAACGCGCAGTCTCTGTAACATTTTGGACAGAAACGGGAGATTTCACGATAGTTTCTAATGTTAGAAATGTCCAAATTTCTGCTATGAGACTTAAAGGAAACGGAAATGTGCCTTTCGGCTGATTTTTTATGTTAGAAATCAAAGCGGAAATGTCGAGTTTCCATCAAATCTCAACTTGAGAAATCCTCAGAAACTGTCCGTTTCTTACACATTTCCGACATAAAAACTATGCAGAAACGTTAGCTTTTCTTGCCGTGCTACTATCCACTTACAACCACGTAGCAAAAGGACAATATTTTGAATTGAAATGAAAAGTACAGAATCCATTATCATATGTATGTATCACATAACTGATATTCCAATGTTCTATTTCAAGTTCCATTTCATGAAATTTAGCACTTATTTCTTGTTGGCGAGACTGCAATGTGCCAGCATACTAGTACTTTTGAAAGTTCTGACGGACGTCTTCGGACGACGAATCTAAGTGATCAGACGAAACTTACTGTTTGCAGAATTGCTGCGTGTCTTGGTCTGGTGACCCTCTTATCCAATTATTTCTATCAGTCGAAACATTTTCAATATTTTGTTCTGCAGGATACTTCTACTTCATCTGCTAGCAAAAGCAACAGCAGTGGTGATGAATTTGAACTTAGCAATCAGCCAATGCCAGCCAAGAGAAGGCGAGTAAATGATGCTTTCAAGATTGTGTCCGTTGATGAAGACAAAGGTTACGAGAGCCCTGATGAAGAAACAGAATACTTTAGGGGTAATGAAGACATTCCTATTCTTAAAAGGGGGAAATCTAACTGGGGAAATCAGGAACTAGCGGATCTTTTACTAAATCGAAAATCGAGCAGGATTTGTTCTAACCGACCCCTTGCTCCACAGGAGACTTGTTCTTTCCTAATTGACACGTCAAAACTTGGTGACATCAATGATTGGAAAGCTGATGATCATGGCAGCTGGAGAAATTGTGGCAGTTCTGGGCGGATTGTAACAGTAAACAATAACAAAGTAATATATAATTGCAGGATGCCCAGGAGTATAGGGAAAAGACCTAAGTTGCAAAATAATCAGCATGAATTTCGTACCACTTACTTCCGTCACCTTAAATATTCAGACTTTAAAAGAAGGTCCATAATCGCATATAACGATAACAACAAGCAGGAAGAATTAGTTATCATCGACTATTTCTTTACAGGTAGCGAACACCACGTAAGCCCTGCGAAACATGGTAATGCAAAAGGCAACAGGAAATTTATCCCAACCACTGCTAGCACCAAAAAGCGTCTTGCGTCTGCGTTATCAAACACTGCACGAGGGCCCTTGTCTGTTTTTGATACCGTTTCCGAAGAGGTAGGAGGTCTACAAAATACTTACGCAGCATCCGACTTGCCGCGGAGTGTAAATCAAATTTGGCATATGCGCCATAATTTGCGCCAAAAAGGGGTAGTTGATCAGATTGCTGAATTAATTGATAAAGCGCATAGTTTGCCAAATAACCTGCATTGCTTGCAACTAACTCCTTCTGTCAGATTTGTAGCTTCAACACCACAAACTATAGAAAATATGGACGCATTCTGCACCAGTTACGGAAACTGTACTCCCTTCTGTATAGACACCACATATGGCGTTGGAGATTTTTATGTGACAACAACCTCTTACAAAAATCTTAAATTACTCAATGAGCGCACCAAGGAGCATCCTTCTTTTCCAGGGCCTGCACTTTTCCATGTTGACCAAGATGAAACAGTTTTCAGTTACTTTGCACAAACTTTGATATCTCTGAAAAACCAAATCAAATCTATCCTCTTTGTTGGCAGTGACCGAGATAAGGCCCTTGTAAATGGTACCGCTAAACATTTCCACATTGCAACAAATCTATTTTGCAAAAAGTACCTTGAGGATGACATAATGCGAAAGTTTACGTCTATTCCTCATCTGACAGCTGACATGAAAAAAACCATCATGACAGACATTTTTGGGTCGGAAACCCAGCAGATAAAAGGTCTTATCGATTGTGACTCTGAGGTGCAATTTGAAGATCAGTGCTATTCATGTTATAGGAAATGGGATACCCTGGAAAGATCAGGTAGAGAGTCGGTTATCCCCCAATTCTCTTCTTACTTCAAGACCTATGTAGAGAACGACATGAAACAAGGTGCACTATTATTCAAACGTAGACTTGCAGGACTTGGTGACAACTTCTTTTACAACAATTCTACGGAGTCTATCAATTTTCGTTTCAAAAATAAGATACGGCAAAAAAAATCTGCATCTGAAACATCGGGCAGACCTGCATCAAAATGTAGTCTTGCAGAAGCTGTTGATATTTATAAGGAAATGCTAGACGAGTATGAGCGAAACACAGAACGAGCAATTATTGGTTCAGGACCATTTCTTCTTGCACCCGAGTTTTCACTTTTTCATATCCCCGAAAATACATGGGCACAACTGTCACCAGAGATTAGGAAGCGAAAAATGACTCAGTTCAACAAGGCCACAATTTCATTATTTGACCGAGAGCAGGAAGCGTCCAACTTTAGTTCTTCAACACCAAGCATCCCTTCTGAAGCAGAGGTGAGGGGGCTATTAACAAATAACTGTACTCGGACAGTAAATAACCCAAGGGAATTTGAACAACTAGGTGATTTTTCAATGTCTGGTCTGAGTCCAAATTATAGAGTTGACTGGCAAGGTGCAAATTCGATTCTTTCAGATAATGCTATGATAAGAGCACCATGGACAGAGGAAACCTACATGGTAAGATCAGATTCAAATCCAAAAGAGCCCCACGCTGTTTCTTTTGTAAAAGCTGCTGCAACTGTCAAGTGCAATTGTCAACGGTTTAGGTTCCATGCAATCTGCAAGCATGTAATTTCTGTGGCAAGTGTGGAAGGATTCCTTATTAAATTTTTGCAAAAATGGTCACCAAATTTGTCAAGACAAATGCAAGATACAGTGCCACCTCGAGCTGGGCTGAAGAAGAATGACCGTGGGCAAAGAAAAAGAAACCCGGTTCAACACAGGAATGTGCAAAATTTTCAAGGTCCACACTCAGCAAATGCTGCTGCACCAGCTGATGACAAGCTAAATGTCATCTTCTTGAAAGTTACCAAGGCAACAACATGCTATGGTTGTAGTGGCAAGTTTCGTACAGCTGAGGACATGAAATTAGGCATTGTCCCCCCAGTGCCATATGATATTGTCTTGACCAGAAGGGAGCGTCGCGTATTTCAGCGGAAAGGTTCGCAAAAAATAGTTATTGCAAGGCCAAAGGAGAACGTTTATTACCACGCAAAGAGAAACTGCCTGAAAGCTAAGGTAACTTTGTCTCCTGCAATATTCCACATAGATGCAGCGGTGGTGCAAGATTTAAGCCCTGCGCATAAGAACCACTTGAATTCTGAATTTAGACTTGCACTTTGATGATGGAGATCATGATTCTCTGCTTGATCGATTAAACATAGCAAGTAAGAACAGTGAAAGTGATATAAAAATGAAGTATTAATGGTACTACCCACCATTCAAAAGGGTTAAATATGGCCAATGTATGGAGTATTTTACTTTAATATTTGTGACAAGACACTCGTCCGAACCAATAATACATGCTACACAATAACAAAATACTTACACAAATACACTAATGAATTAACTTAATTCGAAAACATTAAAACACATTATGCTATGTATTTAAATATATTTGTCTAAGGAGATGCCCTTCCCTCCCTCCCATATAAAACTAAAAAGGAAAGCAATAAAGGTTTGCTTAGTAAAAAGAAACGAGGAAACTTCCAAAGAACTATTTAGAAACCACAACAATGTTTATGACTTCCTTCAATAAAAACGACTTCTTGTAAAAAAGTGTCATTGTCATGAGATGAGATGTGTTTGCAATTTTTTTACTGTCGACCAAACATTGTGATTACGCCATGTTAGCATACGATAAGACCGGTTTTAGTTCAAGAATGGGCATATCGATAACTATGTAACAGATTAAATAATATCAATCCATGCTGAACTTGCCATGTTGCCTCGAGCTGCCTTGACGCAATGATAAACGTGAAACTCGAGAGGCATTTCACTCATTAGCAAAGGCGTACCAGATTGTTTCAGAACAAAAGGATTTTCTTGAAATTTGTTTTGCTAAAGATGTACGAAATCCTTTGGAAGTGAAGTGCCCCTCGGTATAACTATGTGCAGTGCAGCCGTACGTCGAGTTCTATCTTTGATGTCACCTATTTTGAAAATCCCCACAAAACATAATCTACCATAGGCCACCATAGTCACCTTTCTTATGACTATTATTATGGTTTTATGGGTTCTACATTGAGCGGCCTATTGTATTCAATTGTATTCGTGATCTCGAGAGATTATTAAATCAATTGGACATATGCAGCGACCTTTTGTTCTATATTTAGACCAGGCACTTTATCTGTAATTTGTCTTTAAAATTTGGAACGGCTCCAAAAACCCTGGAACACCGTACTATCCTATTTCCTAGGCAGAGGTTCCTCCAGTACGCACTATATGCAGTATCCCAAGTGAAATTGAAACAAATCAAAATTGAAACAAAACCAAACATAAACATCCCCTTTTTGTGTGTGGTCAGAATTCTAGCACTTGCAGGTATCTTCTATGCTTATCTGAATTTTTCTGAAGTCTCCACTCCTTCTGTGTGCAATGCTAATAACATAGCAATATTCACAATAACACACAAACAGATATTAACCATTTCAGGGCCTTTCAGTGAACCATTATCAATAATAACTGTCCTGCCATGCCCATCGGCATCACAGCCTGCCCTATGCACTATGGCGTTCATTTATGAAATGTAGAATGTATGAAATGTATTATTGTATAATAATCAGAAACAAAACATTTTACCTTCGACTCTTCTTTTCTCCGCTGTATCTCTCTGATATTTCTGGTTGATTTGATAAATAAAAATGCTGCGTCACGCCCACTGCATCCTCGCGTTGGCTTTGTTCGCGATTTGAACAACGGCAAATTCTTTGACACAAAGCTTTTCAATGCCACGAAAATACAATGATCAAATGATTGAAAGACAGTTAAACAAAGCTTGTGAAAACATTTGAAAACTGTTGTGATGATTTGATAGAGCCTTTGACCATTTGGCGGCCTAACATACCAAACGCAACACATCAATGGTTGCATTGGGCCCATGGCCCTAGTGGTGACCCGCATGTTTGCTTTTGTGTTTGACCCGCAGATTACTTGACCTGCTGGCCTGCAGAATAAAGTCGTCGCTTTCTATACAAAGTTCATCTCCCAGTTGTCTGCACTAAGAATGTTATTGAACTCCTCTCGCATGGCAC
This sequence comes from Aurelia coerulea, assembly GCA_039566865.1. Classification (NCBI taxonomy): domain Eukaryota; kingdom Metazoa; phylum Cnidaria; class Scyphozoa; order Semaeostomeae; family Ulmaridae; genus Aurelia; species Aurelia coerulea. Next base: position 9,819,013 of record CM076951.1, on the reverse strand, counting down.
ATAGATTTTCATATGTGGCAGGTAACTCCAATGTGAATCCACAAGTATGCGCAACTGGCACTCTTCCTACCCCAGCAGACTGAGTGAATGCGATGTCTAGCCTGTCTGTAATCAGCGTATCTGATCCTGTGCAAAAACGAAGAAATGCACCAAGCTTTGTAGAATCCAAGCCACGGATGTATCTTTTGAAGTTACTGAAAGTCTCCATTTCAGATGGCGTTGATGGGTCAGCTTTGAGTAAGCTTATCACTTTCGATGTAGTTGGAATTACAACTTTATAATGATCAAGCAATGCTTCAGGATTCGGAAAGTAGCATTTCAGCTTGGAAAGAACTGGTTTCCAACAATTAATGACGTATTGTGGTTTCTGTATAAGTTCTTTGTGGGCCAACTCAAGGATTATTTCTCTCAGATTTAACTCAGTTACTCTTCTCTTGCAGTCAAAGTTTGTTAAGAAGTCCAAGAATTCTTCGTCATCGAGACTTACTTCATGGGCTAGTGCTTTGTTAATGAGTGAAGCTTCATCTCTGGAAACATATTGCATGAAAGAATCAATTAGCATCCTTTCATCAACACTCTTTTCTCCATAGAGACAGCTAGCCAGAAAAGGTTTGCTGAACATAAAGGGGAAATACGAGACCTCTGTAAATCCCTTAACAAGAATTCTTGCTATAGCTTCCCATTTCTCTCTCGTGTAGTCGTGTCTGATGTATGGCACTCTTTCTTGTTCACCAAGTAAAAGAGAGTTATAGGCTTCTTTCCAAAAGAGGGCAAATACTTCTCGGGAAGGACCACTACCCAATCCTTCCTCATCTCTCCCAAAAGTGTTTACTAAGGTTACTTGAAGAGGTGCAAACATGATACTTTGGTCTGAAAAGATGTCTAGCATGTCCTCTCTAACACTAGCCCTGTGAACGCGAATGCACCTTACTGGCTCATCTATTTGAACTTCATCCTGAGGGACATCATCAACAGGAACAATGTCTATCACTTGCACTTCAGCGGATGGATTGATTTCTCTTTGAAGTCCCACAATAGAATGCTCTGTGAAATTAGGCTGTTCATTAACATTGCCATCTGCTATAACCTCTACTTCTGCACCAAGGACATTTGCATCTATTATCAAACTTGGCTGCTCGTTCATGCTAGAAATGGAACCTTCTGAAGTCTCCTCTATTTTCTCTTCACGGTCAAAAGGATTAACGAGAAGATCCGTATCTTCTTCTCATCATCATCTTCGTTGGTTACAGGAAGGAGGGTCCTCACGTAGATGCATCCTTGACCAACCAACCGAACAAGAATGTCACCTGACATCTTCACACCATCAGCCAGCTTTGGTGTCACAAGTGTTCCATAGCAAGCCTTGAAAAAGAAATTAGGTAGAAATATACATGTTGCAAACAATATACATTGCCATTGTTAACATATGTTCCCTGGAGGGAGGGTATTCAGACTCAAATTATGGTCGGAAAATCAACAGAAATCATACTACCATTTGGTGGGGGTATTTTAAGGTCAAAGTTGCAGCCAATTATTAACTCATAAAATTCATAAAATCTGTATAAAAATGATTTCAAAATTAATGAAACTGAAATTGATACCGCTCATCCTTTCTAATTTCCTTAGCTTCAGTCAATATCCACACCCCTTTAGCACTGGCAATTTAACCACAACCCAGTACTCGAGGGGTATTTCACTTATAAAACTTTTGCACACTTTTGCCAAAAATCCCTTTTGCTTTTTATGAAAGTCCCTCAGAAATCCTTAAAATCCTTTTGTTTTGAAAAAATCTCGTACGCTTTTTGAAGGAGTGAAATGCGCCTCGTAATGCCAGTAGTAGTGAAGCTCTACATACCTTAGTCCATTCAAGTTTCGCCTGCCTTTAATTTTCACCCCAGAGGGGGCAAAAATTAAAGGGGGCAAAAATTAAAGGGGGCAAATTGCGGAAATATTTTGGGGGGGCCCAAAATTAGAGGGAGCTAAAATTAAAGGGGACAAATTGCGGAAATATTTGGGGGGGCCAAAATTAGAGGGAGCGAAAATTAAAGGAAGCCAAAAAAATCTATTTTCTATAAAAGAACTTTAGTTTTGATTGTAATACAAAATAAAGACATGCATTACTCTTCGATAACAATGATATTGTCCTCCACTGTGTCTATGGGGTGATTTTGTTGTTCTAAATCCACCGTGTTCTCTTCCTCGGGGCCATATCCATCCAAATTACGTCATATCAGTCCAAACGAGGGAGCGAAACTTCCGCGAAACTTCTGCATAAGGGGGGCGAAAATTAAAGGGGCGAAAATTAAAGGGAGCCAAAATTGAAGGCAGGCGAAATTTGAAAGGAGTAAGGTAGTCAATCATGAGCGTATGGGGAAGATAAAATTTGGGGGGGGCTGCCCTACAAAAAATCAATTGTTTACAAATATTTGCCCGACTTAGGGCGGATTTCTGCCCGATTATGGCAAACTTTTCTAACTTTGAGGGGGGGCTACAGCACCCCCAGCACCCTGTCTCCTACGCCTATGTGGTCAATTAATGAAAAAGTATAAAAGTATCGGCAATATTTACCTTCATGTATTCAAACAAACAGTATTCATTGGGAAGGTGCTTCTCAATCTGATTTCGTAATTTATCTGCATCCCAAGATCTGCAAATAGGAAATTCATGGATAACGAGTCCCCTTGTTACCAGCTTGAGACGGCTGCCGTGACTCGGCACCTTGGTCGTGTTGGGATTAGGAATTATAACAAGGTCCCTGTTCACGGTTCCGGAGGGCTTCCTACCAGCTTTATATGGTTGATGTCGTTCTCCACTCCAGGAGGATGCCCTTCTTCCCCTCCTATCCATCCTCCTTCCACGCCCCATTGCAGCATGACCCAACCCCGTAGCAGTAGCACTGTTGCTTGAACGCTCTTGTGAACTTCTGTACGTTGGGAATCGACTTGCCAACTCTCCTGCAAGACTCGGTATTGAGCTGGTGGCAGCATTCCTGTGGCCATTATTTGCCCTTGAAGGCATAGATGCTCTTTGTATATCAATACTGTTAATTTCTCCTATCGCTTCTGAAGCTATCTTGCATAGTGATGCCAAATCCCTTGCGCTTCCAGTGCTGCCCGCCATGGCCTAGCAAGCCCACACTGGCCCACGGCCCACACACATGGACTCCGCGAGAACGAGGCTGAAGAAGCATGGCGATGACCATGACAATAAATAAATGGTAATGACAATAAATAAATGGTAATTACCATAAATAAATGAAATATGACCATAAATAAATGGTAATGACCATAAATAAATGGTAATTACCATAAATAAATGGTAATGACCATAAATAAATGGTAATGACCATAAATAAATGGTAATGACCATAAATAAATGGTAATTACCATAAATAAATGAAATATGACCATAAATAAATGGTAATGACCATAAATAAATGATAATGACCATAAATAAATGGTAATTACCATAAATAAATGAAAATGACCATAAATAAATGGTAATTACCATAAATAAATGAAATATGACCATAAATAAATGGTAATTACCATAAATAAATGAAATATGACCATAAATAAATGGTAATTACCATAAATGAATGACCATGAATAAATGAAATATGACCATAAATAAATGGTAATTACCATAAATAAATGGTAATGACCATAAATAAATGAAATATGACCATAAATAAATGGTAATGACCATAAATAAATGAAATATGACCATAAATAAATGGTAATGACCATAAATAAATGGTAATGACCATAAATAAATGGTAATTACCATAAATAAATGAAATATGACCATAAATAAATGGTAATTACCACAATTAAATGATGCATGACCATGAATAAATGAAATATGACCATAAATAAATGGTAATGACCATAAATAAATGGTAATTACCATAAATAAATGAAATATGACCATAAATAAATGGTAATTACCACAATTAAATGATGCATGACCATAAATAAATGGAGTATGACCATAAATAAACAAAATTTGACTATAAATTGCGGAAAGTGACCAAAGATAGATAAAGTTTGACAATAAACAAATGGAATGCGACCATGAATTATTGAAAGACAATATTGAAGAGATCGGCGCCCCATATTTAAGACGTAATCTGCTGTTAAAGGTCCAGTTTCCTGTAGTTTCTCTAAATCACAAGAACAGGAAGCATGAGGTTTACGCATTAGTTTTCAACTTGAGAAATTATGGTTAAAGGGCGTATGTTGTTTAGCAAAATTAAGTATCGCTTTGGTATCGTGGCTACTTATTTCATGCAAAAGCACTGTTATTCGCTCTTTTTGGACACCTGGACGGTAGATGCTGCAAGCTTGAAAGCCTCTTGAAAGCAGCCAATTTCCACGATAGAAAACCTTCAAATATCGGCTTTAGATGGACACTAGGAGTTGCTCAACAGTTGTACGAATGATGGACGACCACGACAGGTTAGTTGTTACAGTTTATACTTGCCTTAGTTCGCCCAAGTTGCCAGCCCCAGCCCAGCTGTCTAGGCCGCCTATTTACACTAATGAAATGAGCCGTGAAACCCTCAGCAATTCTCTGGCATTCCATTTCAGAGTTTTCAGCTGTCGATAACGACAGGAAAATTATTTTATTCACATTATGTCTTTACACAGCAAAATATTTACTTAATCTAAAAAGGCCTTGCCATTTTGGGTGATAATATCCATTCAAAATGACAAGAAATGGATTGAGGTTCATACCATGAAACTGACTGACTTGTTTAGGCCCAAAATCAGACAGTATTGAAAACATACGTTAAAACTTAGCCCAGAATGAAGCAGAATGATTGATAGTTTTTGCAAGTATTTTTGAAAATAAATAAAAGCAATAATTAAATAATGATTTGTTGCCATATATTCTCCCATATAGACATAATGGGAGCCAGTGGGGGCATGGTTTTTAGTGTGCCCTATTTTAACCTCAAAGTGCCTCTTTCCTCAACCCTTTTATTTTAAGTTTGAAAGTGCCATTTGAATCCCAAAAAGTAACCCACTAAGAGCTGTGCCCCTGCAAACAAGAACTGCTTCCTGTGTCCTCTGCAATAATATTGTACAGACAAATAATTATTTGTTAGTTAACATAAGAGAACGTATGTGAGACCCTTGTACAGCTCCAGTTTATGATTGATCCTAAACAGCATTTTTATAACATTTTTATTCATTCATTTTGCAGTTCACAAGCAGTTGGTTGGAATGGGATCTGATATTGCCATGTTACTCTTGGAACTTATGTGTGCAACTTGAAGTTGGAACAGTTCAATTGATTATCACAAGCAGTTAATAAGACAATATGCCTATTTTGTGTAGCAAACAGCTTAAAACTTTGGACTTTTTCTGTGCAATGACTACATGTATTTTCCATAAGAATCTCTAAGGATTTGAACCAGTAAATTGTTTTAAAAGAATCCGCTGAGAGAAACTGAAGCTAATTTTTCCAAACTCAGTTTAAAATATTAAGAAGCTTTTGTGATTTGCAGCTTTCTTTAATTTTCCCCAGTCATGCAAAATATTTTGACACTGTTCAGTGTTTAAAATTTTTTTGAAAGTATTTTGAACATGATTTCTGTCAATGTTTATTTTGACATTTTGATAGAAGCCCCTCAAACTAACAAAAATGACCTTGCCCTACCAAAAATTAATCAACTTTATCTATGGAAAATTAAATTTTGAGTAAAGAACAGATAATGTTATTGTTACATTAAATTCTTTTAGGAGACTTCTGGGAAGCTATTGGAGGCAAAACAGGCCTAAAATTTAAGAACAGCTGCCAAATCTGGACCTAAATTTCTTCTTTTGAAAATCTTGTACTGAAAGTTTCTTGTAATTATTACATTTTGATTAATCAGAGTTTCTTGTGAGTTTCTTCAGAAATTTTACTGCATTCTTCCTGTTTATTTCCTGTTTCCTCGTTACAATATTATGCAGCTATCATTCTATTTCCCTGACCCCCACCCCCTCCCTGGGAAAGACAGGGCTGTTGCAGGGCTGCTCACCTCCCCCTGTTCACAGAAATTTAGAGTAGGGACCCTAGGGTGATTCACTTCTCCCACAGCTTTCAAACAGTACATGTGCAGTAGCATTCTATTTTCTGTTTAAAATCTTAGAGTGAATCACATTTAAGAATTTTTCGAAGCATGCCACTTCAAAGAAGCTTTTCATATCTTTCTCATATGAGAAGGATATCTATCTCTCATTCACAGAACGATATATTTCTAATGGGTGGGGACATCACTTACTTTTACTGAAGAAAAACTTGGATGATTCCGCATTAGCCCTGCAGGGTGGGAGGTAGGGGCAATAAAATGAAAGCTGCATTATGACTAAGTTTTTGAACCTGTGCTGCTTTCTGGACATCATTCAAGGACCTACTGAGCAATTCAATACAAGAGACAAGGCAAAATGTAGTGGAAAGAAATGTGCTATGGATTTGCTTGATTAAAGAAATTACTCTGCTACTGGTTTCTCAATTTTTCATTCATCTGAGAGTTGAGTTTCTGACAAAAAATAATATTTTTAAAACAAAAACAGCATGAAAAGCCTTGTCTCCATTATTTTCCAAGATGACTCAGATTACAGTAAAAACCCGCGTATAGGAACCTAGTGGATTCTACAGGCTGAAATTTTGCAATTAAACCCCAATTATATAAGAACCCATTCAGCCTGGAATTTGAAATTGGTTCTTATGTTTAGAGAGCATGGGGTCTTATTCACAATAGAAGTTTGTGGAAGAATAAAAAAATGTTTATATTACCTGATGAGAAGCTTTTAAAATATTTTCTCTGGATTATACAAATATTTCTGATTCTTCCACAAATTTATGTTGGGGAATATATCTCATAAACTCAACTGATGTGAACTGACAGTAAATGATAGGCCTGAAGTTTGAATCTGAAGAAAAGAAATTCATGAAAGCCATGAATAAAATAAGAACCAATTTAAGAACCTGAACAGCCTCATTTCCCACTAAATACCCAAAACATAAGAACCCAGTTAGGCTGACTTGCAAAATTGTAGGTTCTTATGCGTGGGTTTTTACTGTGTGGATACTGTCTTTTATATGATATGAATCATAATTATTTATTAAAATTAAAGTTCTTCAAACAACTGTATGAACAGGAATATGAAAAACTGTCTTCAGTATCAGAGTTTCTTGCGGTCTTGTAATTCGTCAAATTCATCAGCCTGTCATTTGCTTTGTTGAGGGAACCAGCTTTTGCTTGAGCCTAAAGATCAATCCACAAATTAGACATACCAACAGCAAAAACAACAATGATATGATCATTGGTGTGCAAATCAAATCAAACTTTACTGTATGCCAATTTTTTTTAATTTACCTTTTCCTTCAATTCACTCTGCCTAACCAACTAAACAAATGCTCAAAGGATGGACCATTAAACAAAGAATTTCTTCAGGGTTATGCCATAATAAAATAGTTGCTCTAAGAATTGAATTTCCGATTCAAAGATTACAATATGAATGGTTCCTGAGGGGCCTCCTTGAATAAATATATATTTTAGGCCACAGATAATTCGGTAGACCTAAAGACTGAAATAAAAATGATGTTTCTTGTTACAAAATCAAATGAGTCAATCTTCCTTGGCTTGGCCTCCATGGTCTTCGTTTTGGTGTTGGCCCAGCGCCTTTTAGGCCTTGCTAGACCCAACAGTCATACATGAATAACTATTTGATATGAAACCACAATGCTGTCAGCAATGAACACTAATGTTATAATTTGGTCTCCTACCTGACGATGTGAACCAAGCTCCATTAAATTTGCTTTAAACGCAGCTGAACCCATCTCTTTCACCATCATCGATGACACTTCGCTCTGCTTGCAAAACGCAGGAATCTGTTGAGCCACAGGGTACCGAGGAGTACAAATCAAAACTGATCAAAACCAAAACATAAACAAACGATCGCAAAGCATGCTGGTCAACATACGCCCTTTAAACTTTCCATCTTTGTATGCTTTTACTATATTCATAGCTATAGCACCAACTTCCCCATTCTTTGCAAAATCTTTAACCTTATCTTTCAGGATATCTCGTCGCTCTCTTAACCTGCTGATTCCACTTCAATTTCTTTGCTTTTCTTTCTGCAGATCTCTACTAATTGTTAGTTTGCTGCTGAGATCACAGCGCATGCTGTTTTGAGTGCTTTCATTCATTGATTGGATCTTATATGCCTGTTTGTAGAAGCTGTCTGTTGTGGGAATCTTCTGACACATTGAACATACATCATTAAAAAAGGTGCCTGCATCTGCAGCCCTAATGCATTTTACATGTCTAAATGCCTTTGGTGGAGGGTAAGGTTCTGACCACCATGATATTTCCCCCTGGTAAGAACAGAGACAAACCATTCATTATCTTTTCCTTTGTTGTATGTTACATTTTCAAACCTAAATCCAGTACAAAATTCCCTTGGTGGTGGTAACATCCCCTTCAGCCCAATGTCTAGTCACTCAGAGCCAGATGGGTCCTCTTTCTTAAAACTCAATCTCCCTTGAACTTTACCACAACTGTTTGCAAGCATATTTTGGTAGTGTTTGCTTGTCAAATGTGTCTCTAACCTTTGCTTGAATGCTCCAATTGAAAACAAATGGGCTTGCCGAAAGTGTACGAAATTTTTGGGAGCGAAATACCCCTCGAGACAAACAGTTTCAAGTTGTACATTGATCAACAGTCCTGGCCTCTCTGAGCACCGTTGCCGTTGTGGTACATCATAATAACGATTTTATCTTGGGGGCTGGGGCAATATGCTTTTTCTGGATGGTGATCAACAAGTCATCAACAATTTTGCAACAGCTTTTTCAAGAACAAGATTACATGCTCAAGACGAAAGGTCATCGAAGACCACAAAGGAAATCATGTACAGTTTTAAAATCGAAATAACGAGCCCTCGTTGTAACTTTTGTGGTTCCCTTTGGATTTAATTTCTCCAAGATTGAACTATATCGAGCTTTAGGCAAGAGGGTGCATAGACCGTAGGAATACATTACGCTTGGTATTCTCGATTTATTTCTAATATAATTGAAATAATAATGTAATCGTTTTCGTTGAATTGGAGAATGTCTGTCTTCTTTCACTTAATCTGTTTTGACAACGATGAGCTTTTCCAGCATTATATGACATTTAGAAGGCTATTAAGTGCCCTAAACAACGATAAAACACCTTTTTTGGATCCCACGACATCGCACGCCTAAAATATTTAAGGTGTGCGAATGGCAGCACGCCACCAAATTTCATATTACCAGGACTGAAAACCTCCGTTTTTGTGGCGTTTTTATGCGGATCAGTGTGAACACTTTCACAAAAACGGAGGTTTTTCTCTCCTTTTTTGTACAAAAACGGAGCAGTGTGAACGGAGCCTTAGCTGTTCTGAAAAGAATCAGAATTCAACACGGTTAATGATATTCAGGTTGATTGGTTTTGCTATCACTACTCGAATCAGCTCCTGAGTACGAGATTACACTGTCGGTGGGCCTTCACTTACATTCACTGATGATTGTTCCCTACTAGACAGGAGCTCTTCTGGCACGATTTACCTCAATCGATGATCTTCAGCTTCTGTTGACATTTTTTCAGGAAACATTTGGCGCAAAGATCAACAATCAACATACCCTTCATCAGAGTATTTCTAGTATTTGGAAAAAAATGAAATGAAGAATAAAAATGTTATCCCCTCCCCCGGAAGCAGGTAAAGTTGATGATATCATGAAGAAGCTGGCTGCAAATGCTGGCAATGATGCATATACCAATATCTTGAAAAGGTTGGAATTATGTCCTTGGGGTAACCTTCCAGAGAAGTGCACAAGGCTGCTCGGGATGATATGGTATTACATTGGACGACATCTTTGCACCTGATGTTAACTTAAGCAATGCTGATATCGTCAAAGCAATGCAGGGCAACTCAATGGCAAAGGAGATACGGAATTTCCTCTCTCTTTCGAATGGCGTGGTGTACAACCACTTACCACCGACCATAACTGTCACTGACCACTGACAAGAACCACCTACCACCGACCACCAAATCCACCGACCACATACCACCGACCACATACCACCAACCACCGACCACATACCAACGACCACATACCACCAACCACATACCACTAACCAAATTTTAATTACAAACTCAACGTTTTTGTAGGAAACTTAAATTATAAATGTTTTCAATTCTAAAAGACTTTGTTGAGTGCCTAAAAATATCTAAAAATGTAGGTCCATTTCTGAATATAGGTTTATTAAGAAACTGAGGGCACAGTTTTCTAAACTTTATATTTCTATCTCAACGATTGACGCACTGTCTTATTGTTACATGTGTTTTTATGAACAGCTGTCTTATTATTACATGTGCTTTTATATGAGACACTGCCCATAAGGAAATCAACTCTCAGATAGCCAAAAAATTAAGAACCTCCAGTACTGGGAATATATAAGTTAAGAAACTATGTAATGGAAATCCTTAGCATTTTGCCACCGAACTGAGTATCATTTCAGAATTCCCACTCCGGATCTTTTGGATGGCAACATTTCCGCTTTTTGGAAAGATTTCTATCAACTTTCTATTAAATTTCAGGGCAGCGTACAATTTTGTATTAAGAAACTCAAGAACAGGGTATCCTTTTTACAATTTTACTCCCAGACAGGGTATCATGGAATACAGCAAAGAGAAGCCCCTGAAGAAGTTATTGAGCACCCTGAAGTTAATTTACAACCAAATCAAGACGTTGTTGCCCCCTCCCCCTAAGGGAAGTGCAAATACTACCAGCTCCTACTGAGCCAGCGTTTCCCGTAGACCAATTACACCCCATCATACGGGAAGAAATGCAAATTATAAACGCAAATCATTCTCCTAAGCTAGACGCCCAGCAAAAAGAATTTCTGACCCATCCTCTTGGTTAGAAGCCTGGGGCATGTTTATCATGGCTTCAGCCCACTTTCATCCCTATTTGTCTTAATATCTCCTTGCATACCGAGACATTATCTGCACTTTACAGAGAAATTATTCTTTAAATATGACATTGCCTTTAGTAGACTACAGGGTGTCCAAAAAACATGTGCGCCATTAGAATAGCTACTGTGGAGGAGCCTTAAATCTAACTTTCCTCTTTTCAGATTAGTGAATAGGAGAGATTTCAACTTAGAGTTTGGAACCGAGTTTGTGTAAATCTGACAAGTGGTTGCTGATTTATTGAGAAAGAAAGTCACAATCACTGGTTCCTTCAAAACCAGATGATTTTATCTCTGCACTTAACCTTATAACTTGAATTTTAACATTAAATTAACTTAAACTTTACAGTTATGCCAGGAAACGCATTTGGGAGTAATTAATACCATATTCTTCAATAATATCGTTAATGACCATATTCTTCAATAATAATAATCTCGGTTCAGATTACTTGACCTGCTGGCCTGCAAAATGACGTTGCCTTTGAACTGGAGTATTATGGGCTTTCTGAAAAGATGTTTGTTGCCAGCAGGTATGCCTGTTTTATTGTTGCATGGTGCTTGCAATGCCATTACCCTCATTGCCTTTATTGGCGTTAAACATGTGATTGAGTTCATCACTACAGAGTATGTAATGCATCCAGGACGTTAATTCACTAGACATACCTCTTGACCATATAATTTGTTGTCTTTCGCTTGAGTGACAATCAATGCAGTTATTAATTTGCCGGAGAGAAGGGATGAAGATATCAATCCAACGATTATCCATACCATTGCAAAAAGACGCGCAAGTTTTGCGTGTGGGATCAAATCTCCATAACTACGAAAATAAAAAATATTGTAAGTTGCACGAAAGGAGGGCATCATAACTCCAATGGAAGAGAGCTTGCTCGCCTTGGTGCTATTTTTCCTTTTTGTTCAAAAATAGCTGCAAATAAGTTTCAATATGGGGAAAATGCTAAATGCAGATAAAGGATCAGTTGCATGTGTTATTTTTCATCGGCTTTTTTGTCTAAAAATGGAGCTCAGTATATCCATTTTATCAGTAGGCACGAGTAACCAAAAATTTGCAACAACATCATAAAAAGGCAATAAATTGCATACGCAAGAACCTGCAAAATCACTGATTGTTTTAGATCAATTAACCAATCAATTAATACCATACAATGTCTTTCTTACCCAACGGTTCTCAGCGTTACATAAGCCCAATAAATTCCACTAAACACGCCTCTGATGAAACTCTGCGGGAAGTCCTCCGGGTTTTTTCTGGAGTCCTGCAAGTCATTTTATATTTCAATTTGTTATTCGCCAACATGTTTCAGTAAGATAAAGTTGATAGTTACGTTTTTGCTTTCGCAATCGGTATTCTGCTCATTACAAATAATTTGACACACTGTGTCATGAAAGTAAACTATGAAGGTTAATGGTCATACAGGACTGTTGAGAAGGGGAGGGTGAGTTAGCCAGGTTAGTTACCAGGGGCCTGGAGCCAATTAGGGCCCAGAAAAAATAAGGTAGATATATTTCTTTATTTTCCTTTTGCTTTGAGGAACGTTTCGAGGATTGCAGGGCCATTGGCATTCTAAACTTAGCTTTGCATACGAGATAAGAAAAATCTCCATCAAAATATCCATCTCTTTAATAATAATAATAATAATAATAATAATAATAATAATAATAATAATAATAATAATATTATTTCATTTCTTCACTTAATCTCTTTTGATCAACTTTCTTAAACATGATGTTATCATTTGTTTCTCCTTGTAACATCAGTCATCTTACTTCATCAATGATCAGTCCTCTTACTTTATAGAGTGCCTGGAAACATTCGGGATAGCAGAGAATGTTAGAACATTCATGAGTGACAGTATGCGATCATGGAAGCTAGAATTAACATCGGCTGGTGAAAGGTTGGGAGATGTGCATATTCAGAGAGGAATTTTCCATGGGGACAGCCTATCTCCACTACTGTTTGTGTTATGTCTGATTCCACTGACATTGATCTTGAGGAAAGTAGCAGCTTTTTATGAATGGGGCGACAAGGAATTCAGAGTCAATCATCTATTATTCATGGATGATCTCAAATTGTTTGCCAAGAATCAGGACCAAATAGATTCACTAGTACAAACTGTACATCTCTTCAGTGAAGACATCGGGATGCAATTCGGTTTAAAAAAGTGTGGAGTGCTGGTAATGAAGAGAGGAAAAGTTGTGAACCAAAATGGTATTGCGCTTCCGAATGGGCAAATTATGAAAGAAATCGATGAAAATGGATACAAGTATTTGGGTATTGTGGAAATGGATAAGATCAAAGAAACGGACATGAAAGACAAGTTTGCAAGCGAATATAAAAGGAGGTTGAAATTGGTTTTAAAATCGAAATTGAATGGCAGGAATAAGATCTTGGCAATTAACACGTGGGCTTTATCAGTATTGAGATATGGAGCAGGTATCCTGAAATGGACAAAGGATGGATTAAAGAAAATGGATAGGAAATCGAGGAAGATCATGACAATACATGGTGCATTTCACCCTAAGAGTGATACAGACAGGTTATATTTGACTAGAGAGAAAGGGGGACGTGGACTGGTTAGCTGCGAGGATTGCGTTAGAAGTGAGGAGAATAATTTGGGGTGGTATGTCAGGAATTCTGTTGAGTCATTGATTCGAGGTGTTAGGCCTGCTAAAGTGATAGACACTGAATATGCTGTCAGTAAGGATGAGTTCAAAAGGATATGGATGAATGAGAAAGAACAAGGATGGAAGGAAAAAAGAATGTATGGTCAGTTTGTTAGAGAGATGCCGGAATCAATCGATGCAAAGGAGACATGGAAGTGGCTGAGAAAAGCTGATCTAAAGATACAAACGGAGTCACTTGTGTGTGCAGCACAAGAACAGGCCTTACGAACAAATTATGTTAAACACCATATTGAAAAATCAGCAGAGTCACCACTTTGTAGGATGTGCAAAGAGAAAGGCGAAACTGTACATCACATTGTCAGTGAGTGCAAGAAGTTGGCACAGAAAGAATATAAACGAAGACACAACAATGTTGCGAGAATGGTACATTGGCATTTATGCAAGAAATATGATCTAGAAAGGGCAGACAAATGGTATGAGCATTCCCCTGACGGTGTAGTTGAAACTTACGAGGTAAAGCTACTATGGGATGTGAACATTCAATGTGATCATGTAATCGAGGCAAGGAGACCGGACATAGTTGTTGTGAATAAAGGTGAAAGAAAATGCACTATAATTGACATTGCTGTGCCAGGTGATAGTAGGACTAGTGACAAGGAAAAAGAGAAAGTGGATAAATATCAAGATTTGAAAAGGGAAATCAAGAGGATTTGGAACATGAGAAGTGTGATAGTTGTACCTGTGATTGTCGGTGCACTTGGAAGTGTAACCAAGAAACTGGATGAATGGCTGGAAAAACTGGACATCACAATAAATACAGCAATCCTACAGAATACGACGCTATTAGGAACAGCCAGGATATTGAGAAAAGTACTTGAGTACTAAAAGAGAATGACCCAAAGGGACCCTTGGTCATGGGTGTTCACCGGCTCCCTTGGGATGTAAATTCGGCGATGAGAACTGCCAGTGCTTAAAGCAGAAAATATAATAATAATATTAATAATAATAATAATAATAATAATAATGAAATCAAGACCAGTATCTCCACAGAGTGGCTCTTCACCTGGTCGCTACAGACTAATTTACATGTATTTAAAGGAACAAACTAATTAAAATATTTACAATGTGAACGCTAATTTTAAGAAAGTAATACAAATTCAATCCATTCTAATGTAGAGCTAAGAGTCTTCCCTTTGCTTCTATGAATAAATTATTGCGTGTTTTTTTTTAAAATTCGGTTGCAGTCTTAGCTTTTCTAATTTCTGCGGGCAGTTCATTAAAGAGTTCTGCCGCATCGTTCCTGAAAATGTTGGAAGCCCGTGACGACGCGATAAGCGGCACAGAACTAGATCTTAAGTTTCTGGTATTTTCTTTCAGCGATATGTCAATATATTTGGGCTTTTGTTGATCGTAAACGTACTTAAATGAAAGCTTCATCAGATGCCAGTCTCTGCGTTCTTTCATTGGCAGCCAACCAAGTGTCACCACGTCTCTCTCTTTGGCGTAGCGGCCTAATACAAAAACTTGCAGCAGCATTTTGAACCTTTTGCAATCCTTTTAGGAGTCACAACAGAAGAGGTCGAAAAATAGCGTCTGCATAGTCCATCTTTGATAAAATGAGGAGCTCAGCAACTTGTCTCTTTAATTTGAATGGCATAAGATTTTTGAATTTTCGTAGTATGGACATGGTATAGAAGCATGAAGATGTTACTTTGGCTATATGGTTGTCCCATGACAGATGCTTGTTCAAGGTTACACCAAGCAATTTACTACAATGTTCTCGTTCAAGAACTTTTTCCCCAATCTTTAGAACTGGATTGTAATCTTGAAGACTGTGATGCTTTGAAAGTTGCTTCGTACTCATAACCATAACCTTTGTCTTCTTTGGGTTTAGAGCAAGATTTGTGGATGAAGACCAAGAAATTAACCTTTCAAGGTCCTCATTCAAGGCAGTTTCAAGAGACGATAGATTGTTTGGCCTTCCATGCACAAGTATAGTTGTATCGTCAGCGTATTGAAAGCAGGTTAGTTGGATTTTGTCTTGGAGGTCAGTAACATACAAGTTGAACAAGACAGGGCCTAAAATTGATCCTTGTGGCACTCCAAAACTCGTTAATTTCAGTTCTGATGCTCTATCATTAACCCTATTACTACAGGGGGTCGGGGGGGGGGGGCAAAGTTTATTTGATACAGTGTCGTTAGTTTGAAAGATAAAGAGCTGAAACTTTGCGACTTTTCCTAAAATTTGATAGATTAATCAAAATTTGAAATTTTATACAAACCCTTTTTGATTACGTTGCCAGCTTGAAAATCAAAGAAGCAAATATAATTTTTGCCAGGACGATCCTAGAGCATTGCCAATACATCAATTTCATAGCTCTTAATGAGAGATGATATATAATTTTATGCATTTTTGATGACGTCAGAAGTTTTAACATTCATGATGTCATCAAGGTTTATGACGTCAAATGAATAATAAAAAATGTATTAGATCACCTTAAATGGTAAAAATTGGGTTTTCTAATTGCTTTAAATAATATTAAGGCATTTTAGAGCATTTCCATCGGTAATTAGGGGTTTAAATGAAACAATAACAAACTGATGTAAATAAATGATTAATGTATGATCAAAAAATTAGATCTATCAAATTGCCGAATTTTGCTCAGTGATGCTTTGTGATACATTTTAGTCGCATCATGGAAGAAATTATCTTACAAGTACTTAAATATTGCCAATAATACTAATAGTAAGCAAATACTGCAATTTTCCTCAATTATGATGGCATAGTGACGTCATCAATGTAATGAAGAATTGAAAAAGTAGCCTATTGTGTAGATTTTGCTCCTCTAAACTATTGTACTAAGTTTCACCGTAATATTTGCAATATTGACGAAGTTGCTGAGGCACCCCCCCCCCCCCCCCCCCCCTAGTACCACAAGGGTCCAAAAAGCTTGGTGGTAACAGGGATAACAGCGTAAGAGGGTAATAGGTCTAACAGTATATAAGAGGGTATGACCCAAGGGAAAAAGGGCGTGGCCCAAGACCAATGTACATGTGGTACTATTTTCTTACTTTTTACGCAAGTGTCTGAAAGCAGATAATCTCATTTTTTAGAAATAACAAGAACTCTTTCCAATGTATTGTTTTATCAGTTTTGACCAGGCAGGATTTGGCTGTGCTAAGATTTGCAAACTGTCTGCAGAAAATATCATGAAAATCATTTAAACATTACATTAGATTGTAATTGTTTCTTCTGTTGTGCAGAACGTTTTGAAGCAGAATGAGCTTATGACTTTGTGTAAAATATAAAAATCCCAAAGAGGGTCAGAGCTACAATGTCAGAGACATAAGGAAACATAAATATACTTGATGACTTACTAAAGCCCAAATGCAGAATTCTGGACTGATAATCAGCAAGATGTTGATGACAAGAAGCCGCCATAGCTCCCGTACCTTTCTATGCCAACATCAAGAGCTTCCTCGGTCCTTGTGTCCCTAATTACGAAATGCACCACCCCAGGGTGAGGTAAAATGGGCACAAACACACAACCTTACTAGCGGGTAACAGGAATTTCTCCGACCCGAAAATTTTCGTAAATGTACGATTTTCGGTTCATGGGTGACCGAGGCTTTGACTGGAGACTTAGCGAAGTTTCACAGCAATGGCGGGTGTAGTCTGCACGCAGGCTATGGCGGGTGGAGCTATGTTTTGCAGTGAGGGAACTTCCATGCTACCCTTTTTCCTGTTGTAGATATGAAAAAGATGCGTCTTTATATATGAGGTGCAGTAGGACTATACTCAATAGGCCAGTTATCGTAACGAGGGATATCGCATGTCATGTGTGATAGGCCAGCTTAGGCCTAAAAATAAAGCAATGACTTAGCAGTGAAGGAAGCCCCTTGCATTTGCATATGAAACACAAGAGAAACGTTACGCACTAAAAAAGTTTTCAAACGAACACATAAACATTCCGTTCTAATCACCATTTGTCCAAGGTATAAAACATAAAAGATAGGGAGGAAACAGATAAAATTGTACATTATCAAAAGGTAGTGTTGGGAATCCCAGATATGAATGAATTGATTGAGACAATCAATCATGTGCATTGATGTAGTTGGGTTCAAAGGGCTTCCAGGAATATGTTTCTTTGGAGCACAATACCATAATTAGACCAAGGATTGTCTCTTTGGCTATCCTTTTTTGTCTGCCTGTGGGTGCGTGTTCCCCATTTTTTCGTAGATAAACAAATATGATTCTTGGGAAAATGACAAAACCCCTTACTTTGTCCTTGAGAATTGAGGTCTGCTAAGAACTTCTGAACGACTCCACGTCCTATCTGAGTGCTTGCAGAACTAAACCGCACCTATGGGCCACACAGTATGAAATTCTATTCAATGCGAAGTTAAGAAACTTTAGGACCTATGTTTAAGACGAGCCAAAATCAACTTGAGAAATGTATGCTCGTTCAAGACAACCCACATCATATTTTCCCTTTGTTTTTGTTTCTATCACCAATCAAACTAACAAAATAAGAAACACAAAATAACAGTCACAATGAAATAAATCAGTAACAAATACCAAGACCTTGGGAGTCTAAGTATCGTGCATGTTATCAGTGGCGAAGCTAGCGGTCATGTTGGTCATGCTCAGCATGAGTAACAATTTTCAGAGATATGAGTATTTTTTAAAACAAAAAAATAATTTTTTTGCAAAAATTTTCTTAAAATCGTAACATTGATGTCATAGTACATCATATGATCACATAATAAACCTCCGCTTCTCGACAGTCTGATGCCTTGCTCCCCTGTGTTAACTCGTGCTCGAGTCAGAAAGCAAGCCCTATCATAGGGTTTCTATACCAATTTTGTAGCTTTGGAAGCCTTCTTCTTTGCAGTTATGGTCAAATTTCGCTGTTTTCCATACTGGTTCCCTATGTTAAGGAATGCTATTTGAAATAGCAGGAGATTCGTCATTATAATGATAAACCTAGCAATGATTTGATTGGCTGGATCTGATTTTACGCCTGCGCATTGCGCCAGTTCGAAACCCAAAGGCATGCTCCGGTTTGACAGTATGCCCAACATGAAACAATTGAAATGATGACGAAAGAGACATGCGTTGCACTCTATAGCTGATGGGCCTAGACACAGTTCAAGCTCAACGAACGTCCACGTTTCATTTTGGAGAATTATTATTTGAATTTTTCTTATCATGGATTATGAAGAATCGTCATTTCAAGTCCTTCCTGAGGGGGACATTGTCTCCCAGCTGTTGAGGAAGTCTTTTGCAGCAAGAATTGTCAGCGAGCAGAAGGCTATCATTAACCAGAAGCCAACTCCGAAGCTTGTCCTGAAGACGAGGGACAGGTCATTCCAAGAAGTCTGGTACTCTAAGAAAGATTGGTTGTGTGGCAGCGAAGGCTTGAAACGCCTTTTTTGTTGGCCATGTTTGCTATTTCGACCCCTTCGAACTTCTCAAACATGGGCTGAAACAGGCTACAGCAACATGCATGGTTTTCTTTCTGATTGCCAAAAGCATGAGAGAGCCAGGTCTCATATGCAGGCCTACAAGGTGTGGAAAACAGTTGATGTGTCGGAGAGAGTAGATGTTCTATTTTCGAGAGCCAGAAGAGACGAGATTGATCGGCATAATGAAGAAGTGAGGCAGAACAGGGAGATGTTAAAAACCCTCTCTGAAGCTGTTCTTTATCTAGGCAAGCAGGAACTTCCTTTTAGGGGCCATGATGAATCTAGTGCAAGCCTAAACAAGGGCAACTACAGAGAGCTCTTAGAATGCCTGGCAAAATTTGATTCTGTCTTTGAGCGCCGCTTTCATGGGAGGCTTGCTGATTCTGAAAGGGCCTCTGGAGGGGGAGTTTTTACTGGTGTTTCCGCAGATATTCAAAATGACCTGATTGAATGCATAGATATGATAATTCAGGATCAAATTGACAAGGAAATCAAAGAATGCACCTTCCTAACTATCCAGGTTGATGAAACAACAGATGTATCAACGAAGGAACAACTTAGTGCAATCATTCGCCTTGATAGAAATGGGGAAATAGTTGAAAGATTCCTGAAATTCGTGAATGTAAGTCAAGATAGGTCTGCACCAGCAATTACTGCCATTGTCAAGGAATTCCTAAACCGGTATGGAGAGTCATTGAAAGAGAAGCTTGTCATGCAGACCTATGATGGTGCAACTGTGATGTCTGGTCATATTGGTGGTGTTCAGACCCTTCTTCGCTAGGACTATCCTTTTGCCTACTTTTTTCATTGTGCAGCTCACAGATTAAATCTTGTCTTGTGTCAATCTGCATCCAGAATCTCCCATGCCAAAGTCTTCTTTGCCAATGTAAGTGCATTCAGTAGTTTCACAAGTGTTAGCTCCAAGAGAAAAGAGTTATTCAGGTCACATGACGTTGAAATTCCTAGCCCTGGGGAAACAAGATGGTACTACCGCTCTCGTACCATTGGTGTTATCTTTGAAAAGTATGAGCCACTGGTTACTGCTTTAGAGGAGATAGAGGAGAACCCACAAAGCTGGGATGATGCTACTGTCACACAAGCCAGTGGGCTATTAAAATACCTCAATAGCTTTCTGTTTTGCTTTTTGTTGCTTCTGTTCAACAAGATATTGCAGCATCCATCTATCTTGTACAGCATTCTGCAAAACAGATCCACTGATTTCTCCTTTGGGGTTGGAAAAGTGAGGGGTTTTGCCACTTTCCTCACAGATGTACGGTCAGATGCTAACTTTGATGAGCTCTTCGGACTAACAGTTGATATGGTGGGACAACCCTCTTCAAGATCGGACAAGGAGCCCAACTACAAGCAACTATATTTTGAAGTTCTTGATAACACTATAACAATGTTGAATGACCGGTTTGCTGATTGTCAAAGCTTTGCATTTCTGGATTTGGTAAATCCTTATTTATTTGGAGGCTGGAAGGATAATGTGCCAGAAAACAAGTTGAAACTTTTGAAAGGAAAATATGGATCACTTTTTGACATGCCAACACTACAGAGCCAGTTATTGTTTATGTACCGGGTGACCCAGAAAAAAGTGACCCCACGCAATCTGTGACAGAACGCTAATTAATTGGCCGATTGAAATGCTTCAAACGCTTTTCTGTAGCTAAAAGACTAGCCTATGCTATGAGTATTTTTTGTCATTTTTTTGGCACGATAAATTTCCAAAAATTAAAGATTTCGAGGAAAACGGCATGCCTGAATCCTCAAAAAGTCGTCAAAATCAGGGGATCGATTTACAGCCGTTTTAAATCTTCTAAACAACGAGGAGCGTGTTTCAATTCAACCTGGGAATAGGCAACCCAATTGGAAGTCTTCAGAGCAACTTTATTGTCCCTGGGTACTTAAAGATATTCTCAGGTAAAAATAAAACATGCTTCTCGTTGTTTTGAAGATCTGAAATGGCTTTAATTCGATGCCCTGTTTTTGACGACTTTTTGAGGATATCAAACCTGCACTTTTCTTCAAAATCCTTTATTTGGGAACTGTACCGTGCCCAAAAAAATCACAAAAAATACTCATAATGTAGGCTAGTCTTTTAGCTACAGAAGAACGTTTGAAATATTCAATCGGCCACTTAGTTTTTTTTTCTGTAACAGATAGCGTTGGGTCACTTTTTTCTGGGTCACCCGGTATAAGGATGCTGATTTCCACAAAGAAAGCCCAATGGAACTGATGCATTATATTTACCACTACAATCTGCATCCAAGTTTACCAGAAGTAGTGAAGCTGCTGAAGCTGAATGCAGTAATAGCTGTGTCAAGTGCTTCAGTAGAAAGGTCATTTTCTTGTTTAAGGAGAGTGAAAACCTACCTCCGCAGTAAGATGGGTCAAGAACGTCTCAGCTCTTTATGCAGAATATCCATTCATAAAGATATTTTAAAGGAAAAAGAAGATCAAAATCAGTTGCACAGCTTGATCGCAGAAAAATTCATTGAAAAACCAAGGAGACTCAAGTTTCTCTACAAGTAAGGATGAAACTACCACTAAAGATTAAGAAAGGGCTCAAATCTTTAAAAAGGTTGGTGTAAAATTCTATAGCAGTTTTCTTTGATTTGAGCCCTATGCTCTAATGATCAAGGATATGAAATGTCAGACTCAAGAAAATTTTTATAAATTGGTGCCTATCAACAGAAACATAGAAAGATTTAAGGGAAGTGCAAGGTTAAAGTCTTGCATTTGCAAAGAGCAAGATATCTAGAAATATCCCATTCAAATCAAAGTTGCACAAACACACAAAGAATGGATTGCCAAAGAAACAATGCTGTATCCAATTCCTCTCTTGTTCTATTTACATACAAATATATTTACCGTTAGACCTTGATCACTTTAATCAGCAACAAATTATGATAATACTGCAAGCGTAAACAGAAAATCTCTTTTGGAAAGTTCCTTCAATCAGCAACAAATTATGATTATACTGCTAGCACAAATAGGAAATTTCCTATAATCAGCAACAAATTGAAGCAGTGAATAATCATCTGATTGGATGCATATATATGATTGGTCAGTAGTTCCCTAACCAGCAACAATAATATGATAATACTGCAAGCACAAACAGGAGATTCTCTTCAACAGACAACTGACCAATCATATCTATGCATTCAATCAGATCATTATTTACTGGTTCAATTTGTTGCTGGTTATTAGGAACTTTCCTGTTTGTGCTTGCAGAATTAATCATAATTTGTTGCTGATTATAGGACATGCCAAGAGAACTTTCCTGTTTGTGCTTGCAATATTATCATAATTTGTTGCTGACTAAAGGAACATTCCTGTTTGTGATTGCAGTGTTATCAAAATTTGTTGCTGATTAAAGGAATTTTTCAAGAGAACTTTCCTGTTTGTGCAAGGTATATTTATGATAAGGGTGCTCAGGCTGGGGTACAACAGCAGCACATCAACTCAAAAAAAAATTCTGCCATGAAAACCAAAAAGAACTATTTTTCTGAATTACATACCCAAAATTTATGAAGTCAGTATGTTAATCTGCAGAAAAGTGCCCTCACTGATTAGATCTCTCAGTCAGAATGTATTTGGAAATCTAAGCCTTTTCTATTTTAGTTCTGTTACTTGATTCTAAGTTTGTTTGTAAATGATATTTTTCCCAATGTTTTACTTGTTCTCATATTTGAGACCCAAAATAGTAAGCAAGAATTTAGCAACCCAAAAAAGTAACTGTACAAATGATTGACCCACCAAAAATGATCCTTGCCCAAATTTTAGACCCAAAAGAGTAACCTGTGCACCTCTATCCTGAATATACCAGAGTACCCCCCTCTCTCTCTCTGGGGTTTGTGCTTGCAGTATTATCATAATTTCTTATAGAGGAGAAGAACTTTCTTCCACAACAGCCAATCTTCTTGCAAGATCAATTGTAATGCAGATTTGATTACCCCCAGTGTCACTGTTGCCAATGAGCTGGTGGGGTTCCTTCTGCTTAAAAAAGGAAAACTCAAGCAGTGGGCACTCCCGTGACGTGGGGCTTGAGCTTAACTCAATGAACTTTTCATTGAGGACTAAACATGCCTGGTAAAAGATAAGGCTCAAATCCTTACTGGTTGCCAGAGCATGCGGAAATCATCCAATTTCATGCTTGTCAGCCAATGAGATCACCGCTTTCTAGCCCCTGGAGACAAAATCGGTCGTTTGAGGTAAATTTTCTAGTACCCTCACTAAAACTGAAATGGATGCTAAAATACTTCAGTTATTTGCAATTTTTTTTAATAAATCAGTTGTGGGGATGTCCGTCCAGAGTTGTTTACATGTTTAGGCACACAGCTCGTTTGGGGCCGGAGCTGCGTTCATTTTCCGGTCGAAGAATATCGATCTTCGTTGAAATATCTATAGAAATCGCTACAAATGAGATATACAGATAAGAATTTCAGCGATTACACATACTGACCTGAGCAATAACCGAAACTCTTTCACTACTATCACTGCTTTCAATTTCTAACGATTTCTGGTAGAGACATCATTTGGGCCTAAGCTTGTCCTCGCTTAAAACTCATTCCATTGCACTTAAAAAGTAATGGTAAAGTTCTTGAGCTAGATAATGCACTGACCCATGACTCAGGCACCAGTTTGACTTCGTTTGCCTTCTTTAATTTGCCAAATTTTTGTAAGAAACAACCAGTTGTGGGCGAATTGCAAAAACTTTCCTCGGTCCATATTTTTCTCTACACAGATTCTCCGCTTCAAACAACAAACAGTGAACTTTGACATTGTATCATAAAAGTCTTGCATCACATAACATTCCTTTTGAACGCTTCGTTCTCAATCAGAATGATTTTTTCTCCCATTGGAATTCCCCATTTGAAAACATGGGTTTAACCGCTTTCCAAAATGTCTTCTCATTATCGATAGAGCTAGGTTCAATCGAGCGATAGAATTCAAATTTTGCTTTCCTGTTCATCTTAACAACCAGATTTCGCTGTTTCTTATATTTCTCAAAATCTTCAGTTTCTCCTGATTTATTAGAATTCTTGTTCAGTGTCAATCTCGTCATCATTGCTTTCCTAAGATCCTTATCATAATGTTGCTTGATGTTTCCCCTAACAGTCCTTTGTTTGAGTGGGGCATGCTTTTCAAGTTCTCCGGCAAGGATTGCCTGTAATGCAGAATATTCTGTTGGGAAAGTTTGTCGTAACTTCATCTCTACATCTTTTAGAAATTCTTCTTCGCAAAATGTTTTCTATTCACGATATTTCACTATTTTTGGGGGCAGCTTAACAAAGGTTGATTTTAATACTGTGTAAATCAGATGATGATGATCGATGAAGCCTGTTTCAAATGATTGACTTCCCATGAAAGAGTGTTTTCTATTGGTAAGCATGATATCACTAGACTTTCCCTTTTTTGATTTGAAACATGTAGGCCCCTTGACAAGGCTGTAAAGCTTGTACACCTCAACCAGTGGGACCAAAGCATTGTCGTTTAACTCCATATTAAAATCACCAAGTATCAACACATTTTCACAAGAAGCGGAATATCGACCTATAATTCTTGAAATATTATCAAGAAATTACGTTTGATTTTGTGACGGATTCGTATATAAGGGCAGCAATAACCACTTCTGTTTTCGGATATTGATTTCTATAGGAACTATTTCAATATCACTAGATATCGCTAGATCTTTCAATTGTTTAGAAGTTATGTCTTATTTTAACACATTGATTACTTCTGTTGAAGTCACTTAAACGTAATGTACTGCAAAGCATAATGCATTGTAGACACCATCTTTATTCTTTTTCAGTGAATTTGAATTGAACATTTTTTTACCCTTCATTTCAGAACATTCCCATACCCGAAAGCAAGCAGAAAATCACAAAAAGAGGACGAACATCTCAGAAAGGGCTTTTAAATGAAGAAAGTGCAAAAGCCATTGCTGAAAGCAGGCCAACTTTGATGTCAATTTGGAAACCAAAGACCTTGACCAACACATTTTCCCAGCCCACTGCAAGAGAGAGGACAGCAAGGAATGAAAGTGTCACGCTCCATGAACTAGTAACTGATGAGGTTTTGACATTGGATGCTCCAGTTGCTGTAGAAAAAGATTTCACTTCCGCCATAGAAAAAAGTGACTCTGAACAAGACTTACAAGAGCAAAGGAACGTCATCCAATACTTAACAAACAACCTTGAAAAATCTTCATCTTATACCTATGTTCTTGAACGCAAAATTTCAACAAATCGAGAAGAAATTTCCTCTAAAGATCAGCAAATTGGCGAGAACCTTGTTGAAAAAAACAAATTACTTCATCTGAACAGCGAACTGAATCAAGAAGTCCAGCAACTCGAAACCCGCATAGAAGCATTAGCTATTAGCAATAGAGCCTTGAATAAAAATTTAGAGTTCTACAAGCGACAACCCACAGCAGTTCACGCCCAGATCTCCAATTTAGAAAATAATGTATGGGAAGCCCACCCCCTTCGCAAAGCAGTTGTTGAATCAATAATTAGGAATGCGTCAAGAGAAAAGGCAAGATATTCGAATGAAGAGAGGGATTTTTGGCTTGATAGCTATAACAACGGCCAGGTGAATTCCGCGGATCCCGGATGTACAAAAAAATCCGCCGAATACAAAATCCGCGGAATTCATTTTGGCATAAGGGGAAAATGAATTCCGCGGACTTCGCGGATTTCATAAGGGGAAAATGATTGTCTGAAGAGCTTGTAATATCGAGAAAGCAGAAATTTACGAGTTCTTTCTCTGCTTAATGCCGTGGAAGGGTTTTAAAACTCTGCAGCCGTAGGCCTGAGTCACAGAGCGGTGTTGAGTATTGCGTGTCCAGTCTTAGCTTTAAAAGCTAACCAAGGGCAAAAAACATTCTCATTTCAGTATCAAATATTTAAATAATCACGTCTTATTTTGTAATTGATCTGTATGGTCGCCATAAATCGATATTAAATGCATCGGTACCAAAACTTACAGTACTTAGGATGAGAGTTGGAAAAAATCTGCCAAATACAATATCCGCAGAATTCATTTCGGCATAAGGGGAAAATGAATTCCGCGGACTTTGCAGATTTCAACTTGAAACATTGTCCGAAGGGCTTATAATATCGAGATAGCAGTAATTTACGAGTTCTTTCTCTGCTTAATGCCGTGGAAGGGTTTTAAAACTCTGCAGCCGTAGGCCTGAGTCACAGAGCGGTGCTGAGTATTGAGTGTCCAGTCTTAGCTTTAAAAGCTAACCAAGGGCAAAAAACATTCTCATTTCAGTATCAAATGGTTAAATAAATAAATAAAAAAATGAGAATGTTTTTTGCCCTTGGTTAGCTTTTAAAGCTAAGACTGGACACGCAATACTCAACACCGCTCTGTGACTCAGGCCTACGGCTGCAGAGTTTTAAAACCCTTCCACGGCATTAAGCACGGAAAGAACTCGTAAATTACTGCTTTCTCGATATTTTAAGCTCTTCAGGCAATGTTTCAAGTTGAAATCCGCGAAGTCCGCGGAATTCATTTTCCCCTTATGCCAAAATGAATTCTGCGGATTTTGTATTCGGCGGATTTTTTTGGCCAATTATTTTGATATTTTAACTGAAATTAACTTCCGTTTTACCAATTGACTTTATTTCATTGTGTCTGTTGCCATTAGACCACACTTTTTGTAGTTAGTTCTTTTTAGATATTTCTCAGTTTGTATTAATAGTTATTGATTTCATGTATCCTTTTATCAAATCAGATGTGAGAAAGAAAGTTGATACCTCAGTTGAAGATACACAGCAATCCATCGAAGGTAACTGCACTATCATTTTTTTAATGTTTCCTCGACAGAGCGGAAACGATGCGCGCCTGCACACTAATGTTGCCTAAATCGAAGGATGGAAGGCAAAAACTCACGCCGTCGAAATTCTGATCGAGCAGTGAAAATGAAATGTTTTCGATCGTAAAATGCTTCTTTGCGGCAGTTTATAGAGGGAAAATATTGATTACATGGGACACATCTCGTTCAGTTTTCTTTCGTCTTTCTGTTAAAGGTAAAAACATTTATGTAAGCGGAATATATTTCTGTCAAAATAGCTCAATGAAATTGCAAGTGAAAGCTAGGACTGGCAATTTCTCAAGTGTCGCCCCTATGAAAGTCCCAAACATAAGGCCGTTTCTTAACACATAAGGGATTTTATGCTTTTAATCTAAGAGGTGGGGATGCTTCCACCATATATCAAGAGTTCTCGTGAATCCAAGGTTGTTCTTGCTCGCAACACCGAAAGAAAGTCGAGGTTTGATTAATTTCAAAAACTTTCAACGCCCTCGAAATTTCACAACAGTGTTGATTCACGGCAGGGACCTTATTTGGTGGAAATTGCTTGAAATCACTTACCAATGAATGAGTTCTTGTTAAAACCAGTTGCAAAATTTGTGTATCCTCCAAATACAAGAACTTTAGTCACAAATTGACAATTATTTGCGATGGATACCGGCATTGTTTCAAATAAATCCAGAAGTCTTGCCTAAAATGGGCTCCTTCCATGTTTCTAGTCGCTGGAGTTGCTTCAAGTCGTCACTAAAACTCGACTGACGCGTAAAAGATATACTCTGAGTATTTAAAAATCAAAGGCATGCCTTTTCTAGAAAAAAATAAGCTTCTCCGCAACTTCTTCTTGCCAAAACAATGCCAAAAAAGTTATAAGAATTTCGCAAGGAGAACATGCTATTTCTCTGACGCGACAGTGTATTCGAATTTCGAATAACAGAGGGGTAAATATAAAGTTTTACAAAGTTTTCATCATAGTTTTGAAAAATATTTTTCAAAGAAGCCAAATAGACCAATGTTTTCGAAATGAATCAAGTAAATAGCAGTTGAAATAACAAACAGAAGTCAAGATCAGAAAGGAAAGAATTCACTAAAAAAGTTAGGAAACATTAAAAAAAAATCAAGAAACTTTCTACCAATGATCATTCACGTTTTCCCGAAAAAGTAGTGAAAGTCTGCCTGGCTGTACGACCTTTTACACCTTTTATATTTTTCCGGCCAAACTAATATTTCTTTTGCACTTTAGGCACTATTTTGAACAAAATGTTTTTAGCGTAAAATGAATAGCTTTCTCGCAGTTAATTTTTAGTAGGCTTTGGTACGTGCCCTTTTGTTGCAGAAACTTGCTTAGACAATCTGAAAAATATGCCTGAAACACGGGCGGTTATAATTAAAGAATCGAAAGCATTTGACAAACATTAATATGATAATCTTTTCCCTTGCCAAGACACCTCAGTTACAGTTGTAGTCTTAACCATTTTAAGTTTTATTTCCCTGGGTACCAGAACCAAAAGAATTGAGAGGCAAAGGAACAAAAGTCCGAGCAACGAAAGACAGAAAGAGGGAGGGATAAGAACCCTTGACATGCTCTGAACAAATAAAATCAAAATTCCTATTTTAGGAGCAGGATGAAAATATGTCACAGACAACTTTTTGTCGTGTTTGTTTATGATCACACCTCACAGGAACGAAGCATTGTATCAACTGTCCCAGAGGCTATCTCTCTTTTCCTATCTCTCCTTTCCTCCGCATATTCCGCCCCGTCACTCGCCGTTGCTTGAGTCCCATTACTGAACAATCCGGAACGATCTTCAAGCATGCGAGATTTCTATTGCTCATTCCAAAACTGCAGCTGGGTAGATTTCAAATCCTTTTTGAAGAAATTTGATATGTCAGTTCAGTGGCCTTTTTCTCCATTTTTCTGAAAACCGTTCTAAATTCATAGCAGAGTGTAATCAACAACACATTGCACGTAATTTTTCATAGGAAACTAAGAATATGGGCCAGTACTGAAAGCTTCTTAACATTATCAGATTTTGAGTACTCAGAATTTCTTACGGCTTTCTTTAGAGGCTCCATAACACGAGCCGTAACTGTTCACTACATGTGCCCTCGTGAATATTTCAAAACAAGGCTTTTTTAAGCCTTTTCTTAATACGAGTAATATGATATAGGAAACAAAGGAAAGTAATTTAAAAATATGTCAAGGATTACCTTCATCAAAATAAATAGTATATTTTCCCAGTACTGGAGTTTCTTAATTTTTTGGCGCTCCGAGAGTTGAGTTTCTTATACTATGGGCAATTTCTTATGAAAAAAATACGTGTATGGATGAAAATCAATTTCCATCCTGATCTTGGATTTCGAAAATATATGTCTATTTGGCTTCTTTGAAAAATATTTTTCAAAATTATGATGAAACCTTTGTAAAACTTTATATTTGCCCCTCTGTTATTCGAAATTCGAATACACTGTCGCGTAAGAGAAATAGCATGCTCTCCTTGCGAAATTCTTATAACTTTTTTGGCATTGTTTTGGCAAGAAGAAGTTGTGGAGAAGCTTATTATTTTCTAGAAAAGGCATGCCTTTGATTTTTAAATACTCAGAGTATATCTTTTACGTGTCAGTCGAGTTTCAGTGATGACTTGAAGCATCTCCAGCGACTAGAAACATGGAAGGAGCCCATTTTAGGCAAGACTTCTGGAATTATTTGAAACAATGCCGGTATCCATCGCAAATAATTGTCAATTTGTGACTAAAATTCTTGTATTTGGAGGATACACAAATTTTGCAACTGGTTTTAACAAGAATTCATTCATTGGTAAGTGATTTCAAGCAATTTCCACCAAATAAGGTCCCTGCCGTGAATCAACACTGTTGTGAAATTTCGAGGGCGTTGAAAATTTTCGAAATTAATCAAACCTCAACTTTCTTTCGGTGTTGCGAGCAAGAACAACCTTGGATTCACGAGACCTCTTGATATATGGTGGAGGCATCCCCACCTCTTAGACTAAAAGCATAAAATCCCTTATGTGTTAAGAAACGGCCTTATGTTTGGGACTTTCATAGGGGCGACACTTGAGAAATTGCCAGTCCTAGCTTTTACTTGCAATTTCATTGAGCTATTTTGACAGAAACATATTCCGCTTACATAAATGTTTTTACCTTTAACAGAAAGACGAAAGAAAACTGAACGAGATGTGTTCCATGTAATCAATATTTTCCCTCTATAAACTGCCGCAAAGAAGCATTTTACGATCGAAAACATTTCATTTTCACTGCTCGATCAGAATTTCGACGGCGTGAGTTTTTGCCTTCCATCCTTCGATTTAGGCAACATTAGTGCGCAGGCGCGCATCGTTTCTGCTCTGTCTGTTTCCTCTCCTTTCTGGCAACGCCCTATCTAAAACAGTAGGCTATTTAGTGACAACCGGACGCGAACATCGTTCAGAGGAGGAGAATTAAAGGGAAAAGACTGCTATATTGAATAGCCGCTATAATTAGGCTGAAGAAGCACCCACACATCCATTGGTACTTTGGCTGCACAATGTCGTGTACTTTGGTTGAAAAGGTGCTTTTTCCACTAGGTTTATGATGAGATCTATTTTTGAAACTAAACTTGAATATTTGTATGAGACTGCTCACGTCATAACCTTAAGTTAGGGGATCAGTGGAATGTGCTGTGCAAGCCTCGTTATCTTCCCTTACTTCTTTGATAGTGATCGCAAAGAGACAGGATGACATGGAAGAAAAATTAATGCCAAAATGCCAAAATGAATTCCGCGGATTTTGTATTTGGCGGATTTTTTCCAAATCTCATCCTAAGTACTGTAAGTTTTGGTACCGATGCATTTAATATCGATTTATGGCGACCATACAGATCAATTACAAAATAAGACGCGATTATTTAAATATTTGATACTGAAATGAGAATGTTTTTTGCCCTTGGTTAGCTTTTAAAGCTAAGACTGGACACGCAATACTCAACACCGCTCTGTGACTCAGGCCTACAGCTGCAGAGTTTTAAAACCCTTCCACGGCATTAAGCAGAGAAAGAACTCATAAATGTCTGCTTTTTTCGATATTACATGGCCATGGGTATCAATCAAATTCTTTAAATTGTTAAAGGTATTTCAAAGAGCATCGTGCGTGGGCATGAGCTAAGAAAGATCAATGCCACCCTGATCTTACACAGACCAGTATGTGCAAGAATGCTCGCAGCTATAGCCGCTTGGCCACCGGCCGCTGATATAGTGACCTGTGGATTACATGACCTGGTGACCCGTGGATTACAGTTGCCGAATCTGTATCCAGACTCCCTCCCAAATTGCATGATTGATGAAGCTCCTTGCAAGATCGTCGTGCAATATGACCCAAAGTCGGGAAAGTTATACGGATTCTCTGCGATGCCAAGATTTGTTCTCATTCGAAGAAAAACAGAAGGTTTCAATTTAAAGCAGTTTTTTGATGGACTGAAGTTGCAATATGACAAGAAAGGCAAATGTGATGTAGCAGGAATAAAGAAGATTGCACTCAAAAATGACACTTACCTGTTAGGCTATGCTCAGTTCGAAATGCACAACGACTGGCAAAAGGCAATAGCAAAAAAATGGCCAGGATGGAATCCAAGTAGACACTATTCGAACATTTCCATCAGTACCAAGTGAATCGGCGAAAGAAGCGTGTGACATGCATTTTGCTGAAGCACAGGCAGTCAACAGACCAAGGTCAACGTATGTTTATTCAATGGCGATAAATGTGACAACATCTCAAAGTCCTGTCACAGAAGTTGCAGTAATATCAACCGATAACAGGTCATTATCATTGTTTTTAGGTTCCCATAGTGTTATACTTTAGAAATAGCTGTTTAACCCTATTTTAACCGGGGGGCATTTTTCGCCCCCCCCCTATAGGATTTTTTTGAATAGCTCCCAAATGATGCTACTTACAACGCTGAAACTCTTTGAATTTTCCTAAAATTTAGTTAGCAATCAGAAAATAGAAATTTCAATACCTATTGTTTGATCACGTGACCACCACATGCCCATATTTGGAGAGTGGTCACAAAGAAATTCTTTAAAACGGTTCTAATTTCTTTCTTTGTAACTAAATCTCAACAATATATATACCATTCGCTTCGTCTCGATGAGTACTTTCATTTGATATATAATTTATTCAGATTTGCTGACATTAGCAGTTTATTATTTCTATGACGTCATCCATCTTCATGACGTCATATTCCTAATGAATGAATATTTGTTCATGCAAAACTGATGTATTTACCTCAAATATTGATGAAAATACTTGATTTCACCAATAATATGCGAAATTAATGGTTTTAAATCATATTTATTGAGCTAACAATTTTGCATTGAATCAAATTTTCATTATTTAGTCAGTTAATTTATCAGAAACCACAAATATCTGTATGAAACCATATAAAACTACAAATTAATGATGTCAAGCAGGTATTTGGATGGTTTTTTGCCAATTTTATCAAGCTATTTGCTAATTATGGGTCATTTTCTGCAAATAGCTCGATTTTCTCAAAATTTGAATTGTTTTTGACTGCCTAACAACCAATCACGTGACTATTGATTGATAAATGCTATTTTTATATTCTCCTTTGTTCAATTATGACACAGTGCAAGTTTTATTGTCATAGCTGTTATAATTTAGGAGAAAACAGGGGGGCCAAAAACGCCCCCCCCCCGGTAGAAAATCACTTTCTTTTTACCCGGTTAAAATAGAGTTAAACAGGTTCAAATAACACAAACTATTTTCAAATTATGAATTGAATAAATATTCTGCAATTTACACAAAATTGCATCTTCATAAAAATATACAAACTTTTTTGTAGGATTGAGAAAATTTATTTGTATCCATTGAGTATTCAACCCCGAATATTGAGAAGTTGTTCCGACATCAGCAAGCTTTGCTAATTTTCTTTATGTATAGTTCTCATTTTGAATAGCGATTACTGGGACTCATTGTAATCGGTCTACCAAATTTGGATATTTAGAGAAGTACTGCGCTGTGTAAAATTCAATGTTGGAAAAACAATAGTTGGTTTCGAAACATTTCAAGATGATTGCCAATTCATACTTGACAACCTACTGTTTAAATACTGTACAAGAAGTAAACTGGCAATCATTGATCACAATCATCATTGTCAGCGTTCAAAAAAGACCAATGCAAATGGACAACCAATGTGGTGCAGGTGGTGGAGTAAAAAAGCTGGCCCCTGGGTCCCAGCGCTGGTGAAAAGCCCAAAAGGATACGTGTACATTGACCATGTTTTGGCTATTATTTTGAAAAGAGGACGGGAAGATAAGGGTTCGGTAACGCGAGTAGTAAGACTGCAGTCTGGAGATCCAAGAAAAAGCGCCACAACAATCGCTAAACTGCCTCAAAAACCAACCAAAGAGCCGACAACTGTAATCCATGGGTCATCAGGTCATGTAATTGGTGGGTCACCAGCTCACGTAGTCAATGGGTCATTATATTTGTGGTCAGCGGTACAGCCACTATTGCTGCGAGCATTCCAACACTGGCTGCCCGGGGGGAAGAACCAAAACCGGGAGACAGAGACTTGTGGGCCCTGGTTTTGGATCATAAATCCCGATCAGTCCCCGGTTTCAGGTTATAAATTCATACCAAAACATATTTTTCAGGAAAATTCTATCATCCTCAGTTTTTGGGTGGGAGTTCTACCACTCCTTACTTGTTGAACACAAATCAAAGTTTAAGCTTATCTCTTTGAGAGATCTAATTGGTTACTGATGCCTGGCAACTAAGGTCAATTCATGTGTAGTTTTTACCAATAGAGCAGTTATCAAGGTCTTTTGAGGTGCGTAATATCATGGCTTGTGACACTACTGGAAGTCTACAAGTGAAGTGGAACATATTCCCTGTTCTTTTTTGACACAAAGTCTTTGTAGTAACTTCTACTGGAGCATGTCTGCTCTTGTTAGTACACCACACTATATGCACTCTACCATGAATTAGTGACATGTTATCGGCCAGGTCCATAACGAGGAACTCGCGGAACTTTTGTTCCGCCAAGTCGAGTTCCGCATTTTGTCATCGCGGTATAGAGCCGAAAACCAAAACGCGGAACTCGCGGAATTTCATCAATAAGACCTAGGGTAGGGTGGTGTAATGTGGGTCTACGGGGTAAAGTGGGTCTATTGAGCTTTTCGCTAGAAATATCCTTCCTCGTTCAATGGAAAAAAGGCTGGCTATTTTTCTTTTAATGTCTGCATAATCAACTGTCTTTTTACATAAAACATTCGTCTTAGATGTGTCTCCACTTGTTTTATAAAATAACTTTACTGAACGGCCTATTGTGCAAGAATTTCAAAGCCAAGGAAAACTTTCTCCTGCCAATGTTGTTTTGCTTTTCTGGTCAATTTAATGACCATGAGGTGAGAGTTTGATTATTATTATTATTATCAATTTATTGAAAGTAGGCATTACATATAAAAATAGCTATAAAATAAGAGCTAATTCAAGCCTACTATCTAACTAAAATTTGTGCAAAAGAAATAAAATACAGAATAATTAGTTACAAATACATTAATTTACAGATTTTTACAATGTTTTTATTATTTACAATGCTTTCTTTTTCCAGAAAAATAATATCAGTTCAAGAACCCAACCTGAGCCACGAAAGGTCTACATAGTCTACAACTGCATTGTTCTCCTCTCCAGATTTTGATTTTCCTTTTAAAGCTGGAGAGGGTTTCTGACCTGAGGGTTTCTGAGGGTTGATGTTTTACAAATGAAATAACGTTTATTTCAAAGTCGTTGACGCGATTGTCCTTTTTATTTTTATTTTCTTACCAGGTGGGGTAATGTGGGCCTACTGAGAATTTAGCCATAATTCAAATTCAACGAAGCCTTGAATTGCTTAACATTTTCGCACTTATATTCATCTTGCCACGTTGTTTTCTGTCTAAAATGCGAAAACGGGTTTCCTATTACCACAGTTGCTGTCTTGTAACCAGTAAATTGGAGTAAACATACTGCAAACAACTTTATTTGACTGTTATTTTCTCAAATCCGATCACTGACTTGCAAATCGCAACAATGGTGTATCACAGCATAATGACCGTAGTTTTATTTTCGTCGCGGGCACGGGATTGCTTGTAATAAAAGGCAAAGACTGTGATTTTATTGAATAGAGAATAGTTGGGAAATGTAAGTCCATTAATCTTTTTAATCATTTAGCCTTTCATATGCCAATTTTGTGCAAGTTTTGAAAATAGACCAACTTTTCCTGCTCGTCGGAAAAAGTGGGCCTATTTTAGTTGCAAAAAGAGAAAATTTTTTAAAAATATTTAACTGCCTTTGTCAGAGCTGAGATTTGTTCCCAAGAAAGAAGAAGCATTGAATGTCAATTAAACGAAACTTTTGAAATGTTTTGCATTTTAGTCTCGTTTTACCAGCTGTCAATTTTGAGATTTTGCTCATTTTCGACCCAAATTACCCCACCCTACCCTATTCTCCCCCCCCTTGCTTACACAAAGTTTACCTGCGTTTTATCAGTTTGATTGGACTTTTTTTCCATCTCCCTGACCTCAATCCCCTCGATGAGGATTGTCGCGAGAGTATTGAATTATGCCCAATAAAAGCAAAGCCTACGAAATATTGTTTCGCTTAGCTGAACAACAAACTACATCGCAAGTTGTATCCCATCCCATTTGTACACAAAGGTAAGAAAATTTAGCTTCATCGAATAAAATCAACGTAAAAAAAGTTTCTTATGTTGACAGACAAGTTCCGCGAAATCAAGTCCCGCGTTTTGTACTCGCGATATAATACAAAAAAACCAAAACGAGGAACTCGTGGAATTTTATTTTAAAAGCCTATTCTTCCTCCGTTTGCCCGAAAAGAAGGTTTGATTGGACTTTTGTTCCACTTCCTGACCTAATCTTTTCGACTTAAAAAAGTCAGTGAAATGCATAAGTGTTTGTACGAAAATATAAATGTTTTAACGCCAAAACGTAAAATTACACAGGAAAACGATGAAATATCAACTGGTCACAACGCTAAAACTGTTGTTGGTTTTTAACTAAACTAGATCTCTTTGTACATACTATTAACTATTTTGATATTAGCTAATGATAGCCTAAAAATAGTGTTCGGTTCAGTCGTAATTAATTCTTGCATTTTGTGTTTAAGTTCATAATTCAGTGAATCATAGCAAGAATGTTTTCTTCTCTTTTATTACTTCGGTCTAACAGGCTGGGCAAGCAGAAATCGTGACTTGTGCCCAAAGTCTTAAAATGCAGCTGAAAGGAATGAAGAACGCAAAGGAAACACTTTCGTAGCACCTAGGAGGAAATAATAGGCTTTTAAAATAAAGTTCCGCGAGTTCCGCGTTTTGGTTTTTGGCCCTATACCGCGAGGATAAAACGCGGAACTTGATTTCGCGGAACTTGTCTGTCAACGTAAGAAACTCTTTTTACGCTGATTTTGGTCGCTGAAGCTAAATTTTCTTACCTTTGTATGCAACTGGGATGTGATACAACTTGCGATTTAGTTTGCTTTTCACCTTGTCGATGGGGATTGAGGTCAG
The DNA here is from genome assembly GCA_039566865.1 of Aurelia coerulea. Taxonomy (NCBI): domain Eukaryota; kingdom Metazoa; phylum Cnidaria; class Scyphozoa; order Semaeostomeae; family Ulmaridae; genus Aurelia; species Aurelia coerulea. The sequence continues at coordinate 9,782,506 of CM076951.1, read as the reverse complement.
GGAGAGGGAACAAAAGTCCAACCTAAGGGGAGGAAGAATAGGCCTAAAGATGAAATTCCGCATTTTGGTTTTCGGCCCTATAGTGCGAGGACAAAACACAGAACTCGACTTGGCGGAACAAATATTCCGCCAGTTCCGCGGGTTCCGCGAGTTCCGCGTTATGGACCTGGCCACATCATTGGCTAAGAATTATGATGAGTGAAGTGGGCATTTATGCAATAGTTATGGATGTATTCTATAATAATTACCTGTACGAAACTACAAAGGTAAACTTGGCCATGTACATGCCAAGTTTCAGTCTTGTAACGAGGATAATGACCTTGTTATGACCTTGTCCGAACCTTGGAAGGACATTCACGAGGCTATCAATAGATTCCAAGTTACAACCAGTCTAACACAAGGTTTTTACAAGTCTAAGGTCAACCTTGTGCTAGCCTTGTGAAAATTAGGCTATTCCTCATAAACCTAAAAAAATATTAATGCGAAAGCCAATCTAATTCCAGAAACGTGAACTACTTTTCAGTTTCTCATGGTGCAATTAAATAGAACAGGTTAGTTTTTCACAGGAGTGCGATGGGTTAGATAGATTTTTACGTGAATAGTTTACATTGTTTTGTTTCGTTCATAAAAAAGGCAGTAAATGCATTGTAATAAAGAAAATACAGTAAATACAGTGAGAAACTTGTGATGCTATTCCCTATGTTTACTGGATCTACTCATTTACATCAAATGTAACTGGTGATGCTATCAGGAAATGCATTGTAATGCAGAAAATACAGTAAATACATTTTACATTTTGCATATGTTGTGTTGTTCTTCTACATTTTAGACTGCGGTCCGCAAAGTCTCCTGATGACACTGCAGATATGGGAAATCATCAACCTTGTTCAGCCATCGTATAACCTTGGACACATATGCAAACTTGCTGTTCCATTAACAACTTGTCTAAACAAGGTTTTCACAAGACTAAGATCAACCTTGTGCTAGCCAACAGGGCAACATTTCGTTTTCAATAGACCGAGAAGTTTGTTTTGATTTGGGGATTGACTAATCAGATCACGCTATTTTCAAAGATGGCGGCCCGCTGTAAACAAACAAACCTCCGAAAAAGGGCTAAAACCTATCTTTGTTTTTGTTCCACGGATTTGCGGTTTTCGAATATTTTCAAACAATAACAACGAATTTCTCAAATATGAATTCTGATGCACACTTCCAATGTGCATTTTCCCGATATTCGGCCTAAATCAAGAGTAACAGGGTGTTGAAACTAACGAAAAAATCGCACGGTTTCAGACCATACCCTCGCCATTACTTGTTCAAATAATTTGCAGGAAAATTACTTGGAAATCAAAACAAGCCCGAAAAGATTATTTTACAAGTCATGCGACCTTGAAATTGACACTTTCAAATTTATTTTTTAATCCCCACTTGTGAAGGAGTCCACAAACGTCAAGTGGCTTTTTATTGCTTATAGAAACAGGGTATCTCTAGCCTATCTAACATTTTGCAAAACATGTTCTGACAAGGGGACTCGATCTCTTTGCTGTAAGAACCAAAGTGCGTTTTTCACTCTTCGCATACCCCTTCACTGTTCAGCTCAGCTCTCCAAGGGGGCGAAATTTTATAGGAATGTTTCGGCGGGAAAGTTTTGGCGGGAAAATCTTAGTTCTTGTGCCGGCTAAATTTTGGCCTAATGTTGTAGGCTGAAGTATGCCTGTGTTTACGGGAAAAGTTCGCGAGATGCCTGGAGGATTTTCACAGAAATGTGGGAATCCCTTTCCCTTACATGAAGGATGAATAAAGAATGATACAGAAGCGGAGATTGTTAACATCAAATCTAATGGCCTTCAAAAGCAACCGAACGTGTTCAAAAAATTGGCAAAAGATGGTCAAACTTCAACGAGAGCAATGACCAAATTGGTTGATCCGGTTTGTTAAATTTCATCGTGGCTTTTTTGATTAAAATCGTTGATCACAGCACACTATGAGCGGTTACACAAATTTTTTAGCCAGTTTCTTAAATTTTAGGCCATTTTACTCGAAAAGTTTGTGACTAGTCTCTTTATGTCTTGGGAGTACACTCATTTTTTTTTATAAGAAACTAAGGTCCGGGGCTGGTAGGCAGTTTCTTAAATTTTTGGGCCATTTTACAACCAAATGTTTCTTACGTGTTTCTTATATCTTTACTGCCGGAAGTGTAGAGTTAATTTTGTCTTGTCTAAAGGGTTCCAAATTACTTAGTAAGATCTCAAAGCAAGTAAATATCATAATTCGCACTCAAAATAATGTCCAAACAGTTGCTATAAATGTACAATGTCAAACATATGTGTGTGCGATAGGAAAATTAAAACTGTAAATTACAAAAGTTTCTTAGCTTTTTCAATTCAGCTAGGGTTGTTTCTTAGCTTTCGAAAAATTGAGCCTACCGTTTCTTATAAGCAGTTTCTTATAAAAAAAAATGAGTGTACCTTGTGATGAAATTTCAAAGCAAGTATTAACAGAAATTGCACTAAAAATATTCAGAAACATTTCGGTACTGCACAGTACCAAAATTTGTTCAGGTGACCTAGGAAAATTTTAACTTCAAATTAAAATCGTTCGTAGCTTTTTGAATCCGAGTGTATAGTTTGTTTCATAATGTTTGAAAAAACAAACAAAGCCTGCAGTTTCTCACAAGCAGTTTCTTGCATTAAAATGATACGCGTATACCCTTTAGATATTCTAGTTGTAAATTTTAGTTCAACCTTTTTGTTATACAAATTTCGTTGTGAATGTGGCCCTTGGAATGCAAAATCTCATTTTTCCCCATGATTTCAATTGAGTCAAATTGGTTCAACAACTTTGATTTAACGAAATATAATTCTTATTGCGTCCTCCACTCTGCTGATTTGGTGTACTTTTAACTGCGATTTTAAAATTGTTTACCATGAATGGGACTGCTTTGCCAACTATAACGAAAAAACTTTCATCAAAGTAAATGTAAAACTTACCCGTCCTTGTTTTTGTACACTAGACTGCATGTCTGTTGTAGCTATAGCTCTCAAGGCTTTCTAAACTTTAAGAATACTACCTTGCATCTGACAGAAAATATGACAAACCCGGGTATTATGTGATGAGTCCTGCTAGTGAATCTTTCATGGTAGTGGCCACTCATTTCACACAGAATGCATTTTGCCAGCAATCAGCGAGTGCCCTATTTGTTGCGAATTCTTGAGTGGGAGATGGTAACAATGGCGATGAAGGCAAACTCGTCAAATTTTAATGTGGCTTCCAACTCACTGAAGACGATGATATCTTGATAGGACAACGAGATGACGATAACGATGGAACAGTGCCAGATGAATTCGTTGGGTTGGAGGCAACAGACTGTCAAAGGGCGCTGATGCTGGAGGATAGAATCTTGAGATGGTGCCAATCTGATATGCCAGAGCAATGGTTGTAAGAATTGCCCATCTTAGTTCAGTTAAAGCTTAGCTTTGATAGTTTTTTTTTTTAACATTGTTTTTGCAAAGCGCTTGCCATTTCAGTTCGTCGCAAATGTCCAACTGATATGGTTCTGGCTCCATGACCCTTAACATAAAATAGCAACACGCCCCCTTCCTGGAAATCTACACTTTTGATAGACGAAGCAGTCAACCCCATTGACATGACTTTAACTCATTAGGACTAAAGATCTATTTGTATTTATCAAGTTCAAAGTGGAATGACTTGTAAAATAATCTTTTCGGGCTTGTTTTGATTTCCAAGTAATTTTCCTGCAAATTATTTGAACAAGTAATGGCGAGGGTATGGTCCGAAACCGTGCGATTCTTTCGTTAGTTTCAACACCCTGTTACTCTTGATTTAGGCCGAATATCGGGAAAATGCACATTGGAAGTGTGCATCAGAATTCATATTTGAGAAATTCGTTGTTATTGTTTGAAAATATTCGAAAACCGCAAATCCGTGGAACAAAAACAAAGATAGGTTTTAGCCATCTTTCGGAGGTTTGTTTGTTTACAGCGGGCCGCCATCTTTGAAAATAGCGTGATCTGATTGGTCAATCCCCAAATCAAAACAAACTTCTCGGTCTATTGAAAACGAAATGCTGCCCTGTTGTGCTAGCCTCGTCAAAATTAGGTTTAAATTCTGAAAGGAGAGGCACTTCTTTGTATCATTCAAAATACCTAAAGCCTGATTCGCGCAATAGGTCTTTTGGGTAGTTAGAGTCGTGCAGAAAGACCAAAGAGATACCCAGCATGATAAAACAATACATTCTTGTTACATTGGTTTGTTTTTTAATTCAATTTCAACTTTGCTTTGTGATGAGAAATATAACCGTTTTTCAAACTATTTGGATGCCAGATCACAGTTTTGTCTTTCACACAAGATAAATTAGTGGAAAAGCTCGAGGGTTTAGCAGAGAGTGGTTGCAAAATTTACCTTGGCTGGCATATTCAAATGATTTGGATGGCGCATTTTTTATTCCGTGTTTTTTCTTTGGAAGAAGTGTTGGCTCAAGCACATCAAAGCTAGACAAACTGATGAAAAGCCCCTTGACAAATTGGTCCTCAGCAAAAACCAAATTAAAGCTGCATGAACTTAAATATGAGGTTGACAAGACGGCCTTACTCACAATGCAAGATTTCACTGCGATGATGGAAAACAAAACAAAGTCTGTTGACAGAATTATTGTCTCTGTTCTCAATGCAAAGATCAATCAGAATAGGCAGAAGCTTGCTTCTGTTGTTAAAACTGTTCTTCTTTGTTCTAAACAAAACATACCTCCCCGCGACCACAGAGATGATTCTAAATTGTATGACACAGAAGATTGTGGGAATTTCCAAGCACTCCTTAATTTTAGAGTTGAAAGTGAAGACGTCATCTTAAGAAGCATTTTGAATCTGCTCCCCGTAATGCCACATATCGATCAAAGACCTGTCAATGATCAGATAATAAAAGAGATAAAGTAATGTGGGTTTTATGCCATCCTGGTAGATGAGGTAACTGACTGCTTCAACAAAGAATAGATGCTGTTGGTCCTCAGATATGTCGATCCCCAAGGCCAGATCCAAGAGCTGTTTCCTAAATTCATATATTGCGACATTATAATTTCTGAAGCAGCTCTTAGTGATAAAGTCATCCATTGTGTTACAGAAGAGTTAAAGCTGGATCTTCAAAAGTGCCGTGGGCAGTGTTATGATGCTGCTGGTAGCATGGCTGGAAAGTGCTGTAGTTTGGCTGGAAAGTGCAATGCTTTGGCAATCTACACCCATTGCGCCTCTCTCTGCCTTAACCTTTGTGTTGCAGCATCATGCCAGATACAGAATTTAAAAAACGTGATGGACAACATCCAATTCATTCCCAAATTTTTTAATAATTCTCCAAAACGTCAATTGTTGCTAGATAAAATGGTGAAGACACATCTCCCGGATTACCAGCATAACAAGATGTTTCCCGCACACGATGGGTTCTCCGCTTAAATGGCTTAGACAGGTTTTATGAAATGTATGTTGCCATCATTCGAGACAATGTTGATAAAAAATTGGAAAATTCAGCTGGTGATGCCTACTCACTTGCTTCAGTTTGCACCAACTTGGGCGGATGTGCTGAGGAGGTATTGGTGTGTGTCTGTGGGTTTGACGTAGAGGTCTGTCGAGATGCTGTTGTCTTCGTTAAGTATTACTGTGACGTCTAGGAAATGTGTGCTGGTGGAAGATATGTCACTGGTAAATTTGATTTGATTATCAAAATCTGCCCATTGGAGATTGGTTGTCAAGCGAAGGAGTCATAGATGGTTGAAACAATCAAAGGAGCAACTGATGACAAGGTCAATATGATAACAGTTGAAACAATCAACGGAGCAATTGATGCCAAGGCCGATGCGACAACAAGGGAGAAGAGAAGAGCTGCGGTGGATGCAGAAGTGAAGGTGAGACTTTGTTTGGAAGAAGATTGAAGAGGACAACTGTGTACCGTAAAGATTTGGTAAAATTGGACTCAGGTATGTTACTTTACTCAAATTTTAGAGGAGTTTGTGTACGGTACTTTTTTATTATGAATTGTTATGTTGATCAGTAGTGGACAGTTTAGGACAGTAAAGAACTGGGACCGAGTTTTATTTATTGTGAGATAGATCTTCGCGAGCACGAGACAAGATGGCGAATCTTAGAATTTAGTGATTTGTGTGCGGCACATTTCCGTACAAATTCAGTGGCGTGACGACAGGCAATCGCTGATTGGTCAATTAATTTCAATTGAATTGAAATTATTTTTAAAAAGCCGTTGGCTTTAGCTCCGTCAACTAACTTGTAAACTAATAATCAGTTCAGTTGTTAACAGTAAATCTTACTGTTCTCCATTTTTTCTAGGTATGGATCTGAAATCAGAAATTTCACGCCTGAAAAGAGCCATGGATGCAGCCTTTGGACAGACAGAACTAGACATAATATACGATCCGGTAGATTTTTACCATTTTTATATGGAAAATGGTGCAGAGACGATTCTTGAAAAATGTTTTAACTCAATGAGAGATAATAGACAATCAGAGAAAAAGAGAAGTAACGAATATTGAGCAGTTGACATAATTTATAAGATGTGCTATGGAAAAAGCCAAAAATGCAATTATATGCAAAAAAGAAGATGGCTTATACCTCAAGTTTAACCATTTAACACAGGAAGGTAAAGAAACAGAGTTCAAGCTCGGTTATTCCGTTTGTCGTAAAACTGTATGAAATGAGGTCACTCAAATGGCTTTACTCAACCCCTGTAATTCCGAACTCAAATATCAAGTAAATGGGCACATGAAAAACAGAATTTTCAGTTTAAACAACAAGTTGATAAAAAGTATATTGATAATAGGTGTCTAAAATAATGTTCTATAAATAATGTTCTATATTACTCAAAACTGATTGTCCAAAGTTTTCCGAGATAAAAAGGTTATCAGAGAATCTGGCAAAGTAGTAGCATTTGAGCAACTGGTAGAGTTGAAATTTCACTCAAAGAGAGGGCAAATGCTTTAGCGACTGTAATTGAGGTAGATCTGCAGCTATGCACTGTAAAACATTTGTATCTATACCAGCTAATTCCATGGTCGATTTCAACCACCGAGATCTTGTACTCGTGATACAGGGTTGTGTGGCTTTACATAGTTTGATATGTGAACCTGTAAAGATACCTTCTCGCTTGATGTATTCGGTCAGATGTGAAACGATACACAGGTTTGGTTCAGTAGGAAACGCTTTTTAATTCCAATGGTTGAATGTGTTTCCCAGGTTAGATGTTTTTATTGGTTGCAAAATTGTGATGCGAAACAAGTCTGGGAGACTTTGGATCCCGGAGAGCTCGATGCTGTGGATTGTTTGACAACTTTGACCAGTTAATAAAACAAAAGCGTAGTTGTCCTGTGTGTTAAGTCCTTGAGACTTAGTTGGGAAGTTGGGTTAAGATGTTTCAGGTATTCTAAAAGTTTTGCAACATCCCATATAGCGGTGTATTTCGGCAGATCGGGCCTTATCTCAAATACGCCCTTGAGAAACCTACAAATAGTAGGATGTTCACCATGTTCACCCATCGGTAAGCCATTTGACAAAGTAATTACAGACGGAAGTGCTGATCTCGCTGTATTTATGACACTGTAGCCAAGACCACTGTCAAATAAACTTGTTAAAAATTCAATAGATTGCTCAAGTGTAGGGTTGAAGACCTGCACTGAATTTTGAGCACAACGATCAACACAAGATTTATATTGTTTTCGGGTCCCAGACGGCCATGATGAAAGCAAAATATGCTTGGCGGAGCTGGACAAATATGAGGTCCCTATTTTTTGGTTGATAAGAGATAAACCATGAGCTGAAGGTTGTGGCAGACCTCTGAAGAGCTCGATGGCAGGTGAATTAATCAACGACTTGGTTTCAGTGAAATTGGTTTGGATCGCATCAGTTTTGTTGCTATGGGGTACCATGGTTGTGTAGGCCAATTTAGCGGCACACAAATTCCCACTGCTCTAATCGAATCTTTTCGAGCATACTGGTTATCATATTGAAAGGCGGAAAGGCAGCACATTGGTAACTCGACCAGTCAAGGGTCTAAGCATATATAGCCCATGCATCTATGGCAAAAGCCTCTGGCTCTGGTTTGACCAAGACAAATTTGTCAAATTGTTTATTGAGCCTTGATGCAAATAGGTCAATCGATGGTGTAAAATCGATATCAGTCAGACACGATTGCAAAATTTTAGAATTTAATTGCCATTCTGCAGGCGTATTAGCAGAGCGTCTTGACTCGCTATCTGCTTCAAATTTTGTTTGCCAGGGATATGTGCAATTGGTAGCCATATGTTACGTTCAAAGCACCAACGCCAAATTTGTTTGCATAAATTGTTACATGCAATTGAACAGCGATACCCATGTGAGATAGGACAAGTACTGATGTTGTATTGTCTGACAAATGTTTTATATGTATATCTGTAAGGTCATTTGCATACATTTTCAATACTAGGAAAATAGCATACAATTCCAACTAATTTATGGGCCAGGTAAAAAACTCGGAGATGCTTTTTGGACTTGTCCAAGTCTCACTTGTTTTCACAAATGCAAATGCAAGCCACACAAAATGCAAAAGGTAAAGGGCGCTACGGGGGGATGGAGAAAAAAGGCGGAGGAGAAGGAGAGAGAAAGTTCGACTTGTTTCCTTTGTCGCTCAGCAGGACATGCCGGCCCATTTCTTGGCCGGCGAGCGGCGTGTTTGATCTGAGGTTTTGACCAATTACAGCAGACGAAGGAGAGTCACTTTGGTTTGAAACTGGGGGGTCGCACAAAGTACCGAGTCTTCTGAGAGACTGATCAATTATGGCCGCCAACTCTGAGAGGGAAGCTGTGGATCGAGCGAGGAAACTGCTTGGCCTTCCAAAAAACTATCTGAAGCAGTACCAAGAGAATGCCGTCATAGATCTTTTACGTGGAAAGGATACTTTTGTAGCGCAGCCAACTGGTGCTGGAAAATCCTTGGTGTACCAGTTGTTACCATTGGCCTCAGACTTTCTCGCACATCCTGACAGAGAAATTGAAATCACGAGTGGCGGTGATGGCCTTGAAATATTTACTCCGAAATCTGCTGTTATCATTGTGTCACCCTTAACATCGCAGATCAAAGATCAAGTTATGGATTTCAGTAAAAAGAAATTGAATTGCCTTACTTTGCCAAGTGGCAGTTTGAGCCTGAGGAAGGGGTCATATATTTTTACATCCCCTGAAGCATTACTCGAATGCATTCACACTCATATTCGAAATGATGAAGAATTTCAGTCAAGACTTTGTGCTGTAATTGTGGACGAGAGTCACTGCATAGTTAAATGGTAAGGAAACATCCAGATACCTGTTTATTTTTATCATTTTCTAGAGGGGAAACCCTTCAGTTGTCTTGTAAGGGAACCATCATCAATCAAAACAGTCGACTTTCTGTCTTTATTTATGGTATGGCAGAGAAACACTTCGTCAAAACTTCGTTTAACACTTCGTAAAGACAACATTCATTTTGTCTCAATTAATAGATTTTTTATTGCAAGGTGGGTAGTTTCTTATATCAGACATGACACCTGTACTAAAGGTGTCCACTTTTGAGTTGTATGCAGGAGAATAAAAATATATCAGGGTCTTCAGGGGTAAAGTTTGTCAGCTGGGTAAACATAAACTAGTTTATGAGGCTAAATTTTCTGCTGTTAAATTTTTTCTCAATATTTGATATTTGTTTTTTAGGGGAGTCGAGAGCAAGAAAGCAAGGGCTTTTCGATTTCAATATGGACAGTTAGCTCATCTGCGGTCACTACTCATCAAAAGAATTCCTATAGCAGCATTGACTGCCACAGACACAATGAGAGTCGCCTAGCTGATCATTTCAAATTTAGAATTACAACAGCCTTCATGCTATGTAGCAGTGCAAGAAAGAGACAACATCCAGTATCTCGTTCATTCGTCCAAGCAAAAGGATCCTACCCACACATTTTCATGGCTCTTAGATGAGCTGAAAGCAGAGGGGTCAGCTACCGAAATGGTAATTATTTTTTGCAGAAATCGGGATCATGTACGGTTACTCTATAGATCATTTGATAATGCACTAGGAAAGCAGTACAAGGACTATCTTTCCAGACCATATGAGATGTATCACAGTGGTACAGATCAAGAAATCAAAAATTTTGTGTCACAGCAGTTTTCCATTGAAGGGGGGATAACAAGAGTGCTGTTTGCTACCATGGCATTTGGAATGGGTGTCAATTGCAAAGACTTGAAAACCATCATTCATTATGGGCCACCCAATGATCTGGATGACTACCTTCAGGAGAGTGGTCGTGCAGGTTGTGATGGGCAACAAAGCCAAGCTATACTTGTTACCTTTCCCCACTCAACTGGCTCTAAGAACATTTCAAAGGAAATGAAAGCATACTCTAAAAACAAGGACAAATGTCGAAGGGAATTACTGATGGAACAGTTTCCAGGTACTTTCAGAACACCTAACCCAATTCACAAATGTTGTGACATTTGCATGCAAAAGTGCAAGTGCAGTGGTGATGACTGTCTGTTTGTCCAAAGTAAGATTCATTTTTTGCTAAGCAGACAGTCTCAAGGCACTTGCAATGAAAGCAATGAGGAATTTTCAAACTGTAAAGCAACCCATTTTAGTAAAGAAGATTTAGATCTACTCAGAGAGGAGTTGATCCAACTTAGAGAATCTCTGGAACCAACTTCTACGCCATTAATTGGGATGGATTTAGCAAGTGGATTTCCAATAGCTGCAGTATATTCTATAATGAAAAACATTCGAGCTGCTGCTTCACTCTTGCGATGTGTTCTTCTCTTACCAATTTCCTCCTTTCCCGTTCATACATTAAGTCCTTGCTGTCGCCTTGCTTCACTTTAATGGGTCTTGTTTGTTGTCCTGTTTCTGATAGTGCTAAACTTCGTAGTAACTTTTCTTGTTCTCGCCATTGCAACTCAGCCTCTTCCTTAGCATCTTGATCCAAGCTTCTTATTCTTTGAGTCAACATGGCTATGTTGTGATCGATCAACTCTTGTTTGGACGTAGGTCGTGGATATTCTACTGTTTGTGAAGTTGCTGATTGTTGTGCACTTGAATGTAAAGCAACTTGTGTCTCTACTGCATATTTTCAGGCTGACACAACCTTTCAACAATTTGGTTTGTAATTTTAGTGGTCATCTGGTAAAGAGTAAAACAATATAAAAAATTTATAAATGAAAAATAAATAGTCTTCAAACAGACTGAGAGTCTGTCACTATATGTTTATGGGTCCATGCAGTCTGCCCAATCATTTTTTTATCAAACATGAGTGGAAGGCAATGCATTGACGAGCCCAGACCAGCAGATAGACAGCAGCCATCAAAGCCCCCAATGAGCAACCAGAACAACAAAAATTTATGTTGCCCCAGATGCCCACAGCAGCAGCGTCAGGCAACTACCCACCCACTAGATCTAAGACCCATCAACACACCGCCCCCTCCCACATGTTTCTACTCACTACTTGCATATACATCAGCTTTAGCTTGGAGTTAATAAGTTATATCAACAGTCTTATAGGACTTCATTGAACTTGATTTGAACATAAGTTTACCAGGAAACTTAACATACATCTTCCAGTCAGGATGCTCCTTTTCTTTTAAATACTTTCTTAAGCGCATACAATTATTGCGTGCATTTTGAATTTTGTTGTTGTTACCAAAGCTGCTACTAATGATTTTGATTTGTCATCTTATGAAAAGAGCATACAGCACTAACCCTACAGTTATAAAAGATAGTACTGCTAAACTGTCATGCAAATTGAGCAAATTGTGTCTTTAAGAGAGAGGATATTGTACTGCAAATGGTTCATACAGTAAATTCTAACATAGGGCTCAAATCGTTTAAAAGGTTGGTGTAAAATTCTATTACGGTTTCAATCGAATTAAATGGTTTGGGAGGAACCTAGCGTTTTTTACCGTAAATCTGCTATGGCAATTTATTGATATCTCGATCAGTTTCTAAATGGCGGCATTTATTAACATTGAGGCTCTGACGTCATCAAATTTCTAAATCCGAAACCAGAAATGATACGGATTTCTGCTTTTCGCCATATTGTAGGCCTTCACAAACTATGGTTTTCTTCAAAGTTATATGATTTTTCATCCTTTGGTTTAGGATTTACGATGATTTAAATGTTTTCACAATTTTTCATCAATATTTTTCAAAATCATTAAATTGCCAACATTTAAAAAAAAATCAATATATCAACAAATTTCCATGGCAGATTTACAGCAAAGTACTATACAGTAAGTTTCTTTCAAGCCATTCAATTCAAAGAAAAATGGAATAGAATTTTACACCCATCTTTTCAAAGATATGAAAGATTTGAGCCCTATGCTGTAAATTCTATAAGGAAGACCGATAAGTGTGCATTTTAGGGATGGCTGCAATGGTGCCAAGAAAGACAAATAATTGTTTAAGATGGAGGGAAAACTCATTTTAAATGTTCATTCTGTGAATTTCAAAGGATTTGCTATAGTTGTGAAGGCAAATCACTTTGCTACCATTAGACCATCACTATTTCCTTACAGGAGCTTGGCTATATTTTGAGATGTTGCTTGGTCATTTTATGTAACACTTTCTTCCAAAAAAGGAAATTTCAAATCCTGCACTTGCCATTCAGAGTGAAATAATCAGTGTCTGTCTTCCAGTCCACATGTTCTATAGGTTCAACAAAGTGATGGATGTGAAGTTGTTTTGGGACATCTACCATTTTGTTATATCTATCAGAACATGGACTGGAATATGGTGCAATAGTTCAACTTTGAATAAGAAATGATAAAGTAGGTCAATAAATTCTGGAAAAGGTATTTTGGACAGTAGTTATGGCTTTAACTATTGAAGTGACATCAGAAGAGGAAGCTTTAGGCCTTCCAATAAGTGCTCTTGAAAAGACTTTGTTGCTAAAATTTGTTCAAAGGTGTAATGTAGCTCATCAGCTTTTGGGTTTAATTGTAGTTTGTTAACAATGAAGAATATCTACCCACTAGAAAAAATGTTGGAGCAATTTCTCAAACTTTTTCATCTCTGACTTTTCGTTTTTCCCCTATATGCAATAAACGAAAAGTCGGAGATGTCGGAGCAGGGATTTTTCTCCCTTTATTCTGTAAATTCTGATTGTAAAATGCCCTTCTTCTAAGGTAGTTTCCCACGCTTTGTAGCAGTGTTGTTAGAAAATAGCCTCGGAGATTTTCCTCCGACTTTTCGTTTTTCCCCTATATGCAAAAAACGAGAAGTCGGAGATGTCGGAGCAGGGATTTTTCTCCCTTTATATCTGTAAATTCTGATTGTAAAATGCCCTTCTTCTACGGCAGTTTCCCACGGTTTGTAGCAGTGTTGTTAGAAAATAGCCTCGGAGATTTTCCTCCGACTTTTCGTTTTTCCCCTATATGCAAAAAAAAAGTCGAAAAGTCTCCCTTTAAATCTGTGTCGGAGAAAGGATTCTGACTGTAAAATGCCCTTCTTCTAAGGCAGTTTTTTATGCTCGATTGCATTTAAGCTCTAAGGGACAGGGCAAAATTTATTACATTACATGGCCGGTGGAGAACAAAAATTCTTGCAAAAAAACTGCTCGTCCTGTATGAAATTATTGCCAAAAAAACCAACTGCCCCGTCACCCTTTCCTTAAAAAATGTATCTGCCCTGTATTCATGAACAACAAATGTTGTATCGTACCACCGATGAATTAGCCAAAGACCATAACATATTCAATTCTTGCCTTTACGAGACTTTGTAAACGAAGAAATCGACTTTGAAGATGAAGAGAAATGACTAATGAATCGTTCTTGCAAGTAACTGACAAGGACATTTTGCGTCATGTTCATACATATCCTTCCAAGAAGCATTTCTCAACTTGCATGATCCACAATTTTGGCCTCAAAATTAGCCATTTCATATTTCAAACCTCATCTTGAGCTTATAAAAAGGTACTGCCCCGTTCATATTTGCTTTGTAAAAAGTGTTGACCCAGTTCTGTACAAGCTCAAAAAAAGTAGTTACCCCGTTACGTTTTGGACCGGCCATGTTATAAAATAAACTTTGCACTGTCCCTAAAGGTTGGAAGGAAGGTTGGAAGGAAGGAAGGAAGGAAGGAAGGAAGGAAGGAAGGAAGGAAGGAAGGAAGGAAGGAAGGAAGGGGGCTTCGGGAGAGGGGTGCTAGAACCCGCAAACCCGGACAAAAATTAGAAAAAAACCCGGGAGGAAAAATTTCAAAACCCGGAACACCACTTCTGAACAAAAAGTTCCGATTTTCGTCAGTAATCTTACTGTAATCTTCGATGATTATATCATACATTTTCGTTTTAACGGACACTCTGTACATCGTATATAAATATACAGAAGGACACTGGGAAACTGCCGGGAAACTGCCTCAGAAGAAAAGCATTATACAATCAGAATTCACTGATTTAAAGGGAGAAAGATCCCTGCTCCAACATCTCTGACTTTTCGTTTATAGCATATGGGGGAAAAACGAAAAGTCGGAGGAAAATCTCCGAGGCTGTTTTCTAACAACACTGCTACAAAGCGTGGGAAACTACCTTAGAAGAAGGGCATTTTACAATCAGAATTTACAGATTTAAAGGGAGAAAAATCCCTGCTCCGACATCTCCGACTTTTCGTTTATTGCATATAGGGGAAAAACGAAAAGTCGGAGGAAAATCTCCGAGGCTGTTTTCTAACAACACTGCTACAAAGCGTGGGAAACTACCTTAGAAGAAGGGCATTTTACAATCAGAATTTACAGATTTAAAGGGAGAAAAATCCCTGCTCCGACATCTCCGACTTTTCGTTTATTGCATATAGGGGAAAAACGAAAAGTCGGAGGAAAATCTCCGAGGCTATTTTCTAACAACACTGCTACAAACCGTGGGAAACTGCCGTAGAAGAAGGGCGTTTTACAATCAGAATTTACAGATTTAAAGGGAAAAAAATCCCTGCTCCGACATCTCCGACTTTTCGTTTATTGCATATAGGGGAAAAACGAAAAGTCGGAGGAAAATCTCCGAGGCTGTTTTCTAACATCACTGCTACAAAGCGTGGGAAACTACCTTAGAAGAAGGGCATTTTACAATCAGAATTTACAGACTTTAAGGGAGAAAAATCCCTGCTCCAACATCTCCGACTTTTCGTTTTTTGCATATAGGGGAAAAACGAAAAGTCGGAGGAAAATCTCCGAGGCTATTTTCTAACAACACTGCTACAAACCGTGGGAAACTGCCGTAGAAGAAGGGCATTTTACAATCAGAATTTACAGATTTAAAGGGAGAAAAATCCCTGCTCCAACATCTCCGACTTTTCGTTTATTAGCATATAGGGGAAAAACGAAAAGTCGGAGGAAAATCTCCGAGGCTGTTTTCTAACATCACTGCTACAAAGCGTGGGAAACTACCTTAGAAGAAGGGCATTTTACAATCAGAATTTACAGATTTTAAGGGAGAAAAATCCCTGCTCCGACATCTCCGACTTTTCGTTTATTGCATATAGGGGAAAAACGAAAAGTCGGAGGAAAATCTCCGAGGCTATTTTCTAACAACACTGCTACAAAGCGTGGGAAACTTCCTTAGAAGAAGGGCATTTTACAATCAGAATTTACTGAATTAAGGGAGAAAAATTCCTGCTCCGACATCTCCGACTTTTCGTTTATAGCATATAGGGGAAAAACGAAAAGTCAGAGATGAAAAAGTTTGAGAAATTGCTCCAACATCTCCGACATCTCCGACATCTCCGACTTTTCGGCCTTACTGGAAGTTTGTCATGATGCAAACCCTGTTGATGCAGTAGAATCTGACGGTCTTCCTGCCAGGTGGCGAAGTAAAATATTTTGGCTCTCCACATTAATCTCCTTGATATCTGTTTAGATACTGCCATCTTTCTACATGACTCAAGACCAAGTTATGTGGTGCAATCGCAAGCACATCTCGAGGGAACTCATTTCCACAGTGGCCGCAGTAGCTTTTGGTATGTCTTTGTTTTCACGGATTTCAGCAACAGTTTCTTCTTCAGTCCCTCTGTAATGTAACTCTTATGGCTTCCACAATCGAACAAAATGTTCACTGGAACTTTCTGACTTCTATCTTTGCCATATGCATATGTCTTCACCGTTTGAAGCAAAACATCCTACCTTCCTTTCACAGCTGAAAAGGTGATTGAACTATCTGTTGTTGTAACAGTGTCCTGACTCGTTGTTCCTTCTGTTCTCAAACAAACAGACTGCTGTTCCTGGTAAACATGTATGCTGACTTTCGGTCAAAAATCCAAGGAGGCATGACTGAAGCATAAGTATCTGCAATGCTGCTCATCATGTTTGCTGGAAATTCTTTCAGAATGTTGTCATCAACTCTGGGAGAAATGGCAGATACCTCGGTTACTGGTATTGCAGGGACACCTGGAAACCGTTTTAAAAGAATAGTTACCATGCTGGTTGCAGTTGATGTTTCTTCATCCTTGGGGGGTTGTTTCGTATGAATGTTTGTGTAATCATCAATCATCAGAACAAGTAGGTCCTTTTGCTGATAGGCTTCTTCCACAAATTCCAACACAACTCTTTCATGGTCAGAGGCGGCTTTGTTTCGTTTCCTCTGATGAGTGGACTTTGATACAGCAACACCAACATTGCTTAGGGCTGAGAGGCCTGTTCCACTTACACCAACCTTGGCTTATTATAAAAGAGTGTACTGTAGCACCGTTTCTTCTTTCTTCACTTTCGAAAAAATTGAGCACATTGCGTCCTAACTGATCATATCTTGAACTATTCATTTGTGTTCCGAAATTTATCCCTGTAACCCAGTTCTGCAATTCAGCATAGGTTCCAAATCTTTAACTTGGCGTGAAAAGGTGGGTGTAAAATTCAATGACCTATTTCTTCCGATTGAATGGCTTGAAAGAAACTTTAGATACTTATCTATAATTCTACCGATGGACTTTGCAGAAATCTTGAATATTTCTTTAAATTACAGCGTATTTTATATTCCAACTCTATTTAGGGTGTGACGTCATCAAATTTCTAAATCATAAACCAGAAGAATGACAGACTTTTGCTTGATGCCATATTGTAGGCATTCATAAACCATGGGTTTCTTCGAAATTAATTCATGTTGCATCAAACAGTTAGAAATTATGGTTTTAAGTTTTTTTGAAAATTTTTCTTGAATTCTTGAAAAAGAAGAAAAACATTCTAATTCTGAAAATATTGAAGATTTCAGACAAGTCCAACGGTAGAATTAAAGAGAAATAGCTAAAGTTTCTTTGAAGTAATTCACTTCAAAGAAAAAGGTCACTCAATTTTACACCAGCCTTTTTAAAGATTTGGAACCTATGCTCTGCAATTCCGAATTCCATAGTCCCTTGATTCCGGATTCCTAAATTTCATAGTTCCGGATTTCGTAAATTACACCCATCGATAAATGCAACAAAAGACAGTCCTTATAAAAGTAGCCAAAATCAGATCTTACAAATGGAGCAAAAGTCAGACCTTATAAATAAGCCAAAATCAGACCTTATAAATGCAGCAAAAATCAGACCTTATAAATGCAGCCAAAATCAGACCTTATAAATGCAGAAAAAATCAGACCTTATAAATGCAGCAAAAATCAGACCTTATAAATGCAGCAAAAATCAGACCTTATAAATGCAGCAAAAATCAGACCTTACAAATGCAGCCGAAAGCAGACCTTATAAATGCAGCCAAAAACCGACCTTATAAACAGAAAACACGAAATATAAAACCAGTTCTTTGAAAACAGTCCTTATAAAACGCAAAATTAAAAAAACAACACATATTTAAAAAGTAACAATTTTGTCCACTATGGCTGGGTATACAACTTATCTAACTTTGCAGCTTCACCGCAGTTATTGAAGTTGGTGTAATTTGGACACATGCTTCCCATACCTTTTTAAGCTCTACATTAAATATTTTGTACAGTTAACTGTTTATTGACACTTTCTGCACAAAAACTGTTTACCTCTGACATCTCAATAAGTAATTGGAACGATATTATTTCTTTAGAGAGGAGGTGAAGAGCTTGCCATTCCAGTTAGTCACTCGACACCATTTTCAAGCACTTTGAGCATGGATGTCAGCATATCAGCTGCTTCAGTAGCAGACCCAGGATGAATGAATGAAAGCAGCACTTTATTAGAAGATTCACCAACGTTCACATTATATAGCGACAGTGAGCTCGCATTTACTGCAAGCATTTACTGCAAGCAGACAATCAATGTCAAAGGACCTCGTGAATTGTTTGATGAGGTGCACCATATCTAACATGAGAAGTGCATAGCAAAATCCGAAGCGACCAAGGGAGCCAACGATGATATACAAGGAAGAAATGGCCGAGGCACTTAGCAGTAAGTACCCATGCTTAAAAATGATAGAAGACAGTGGGCAGAGCCAAACACCTGGTAGGGAGAGCAGTAAACCCCATGTGAGTTTTAGCATTATGATTGATGAAAGCAGCACTTCAAAATTAGAAGATTCGCGAACGTTCACATTATATTGCGACAGTGAGCTCACATTTACTGCAAACAGACAATCGATGTCGAGGGACATGGTTAATCGTTTGATGAGGTACACCATATCTAACATGAGAACTGCATATCAAAATCTGAAGTGACCAAGGGAGCCAACGATGATATAGAATGAAGAAATGGCCGAGACACTTTGCAGTAAGTACCCATGCTTAAAAATGATAGAAGACAGTGGGCAGAGCCAAACACCTGGTAGGGAGAGCAGTAAACCCCATGTGAGTTTTAACATTAAGATTCAAGAAACTGCAGGCCCATAGGAGCGTTTCTCAGATTGGAGGGGCACTAATTAACACCGAAGGGGTACTAAAGCTCCCGGG
This sequence comes from Aurelia coerulea, assembly GCA_039566865.1. Taxonomy (NCBI): domain Eukaryota; kingdom Metazoa; phylum Cnidaria; class Scyphozoa; order Semaeostomeae; family Ulmaridae; genus Aurelia; species Aurelia coerulea. The sequence continues at coordinate 9,763,613 of CM076951.1, read as the reverse complement.
GGTCCGGGGGCCAAGCACCCGGAAAATTGTTCGGTCCATGCCCTCTTTTCTTTTGGCAACGCCCTCCTGTGAATTGCTGAAAGGGCATTTCATGCTCGGAGGTCCTGAAGGAAATATAGGAAATTTACGAATCCAAATATATTTCAAACAGGCTTGCTAAAATCAAACTACGACAAGATAAGAATACTTTGTCAAGAGCATTGTGTAAGATTTACTTGATATTTGATTTACAAAAGTCATCACAAAATTTCATGGCCTCCTACGAATGCCATGGCATGGCCAAAGTAAATTAAATGGGTGGAATTGAAATGAGGGGGTCTGGGGGAAGCCCCAGGAAAATTTTTGGGGCCACGCCCTTTACTTTGGCTTAGATTGCATCTCCCAATATCATGCTTGCCATTAGCGACAAGAAAACTTTGATAGTTTTGTGACATTGAAGAAACATCCTTTACTTTGGCTTAGAATGCATCCCCTGATTCCATATTTGCCAATACTAAAAGGAAGACGGACATTTCTTGGAAAATTCTTTCCCAGCTATACCCAGCTTTTTTCCCTTCGGTTTTTGAAGGATGTTGAGGACCACGCCACTGCTCGTTAGTTTAGATATGATTATTGATTACTGAAGTCTGGGTACTTTTCGCCTCACTTGACAAAGTGCTTCTGATGTCAAAAGGGTTGAGCTTTCGAAAGTTAAATTTTCTTGCATGGGATTCTATGACAAATTCGTTTACGATGCTGACAAGGTTGAGTTTATCAACTCTGTCGTTGTGCACATGTTTTACCATTAGGTGGTTGAGGCGGTAGTCAGGGATGGCGCCAGCGGGGGTGCTTGGGGGGGCAGGAGCCCCCCCAAAATTTCACTCAGCCCCCCCCCCATCGTCACTTAAATTTTCGAAAATCTCTACCTACTGTCGGCATTTTCATAACCTAAACTTCCAGATTTCTTTGCTGCGTTGTCATCTCAGTGAACTTGAATTGAACTCATTCATAAAAAAATTCTGACTGTCGGCACTCTGGCAGTAATTGCCCCCCTAGCATTTCTTCCCTTGCGCCATCTGTGGCGGTAGTTTGCTGATGATGAATTTAGATAGGTCTTGACTCGCTTCAGTGCCAATGGCCTGTCACTGATGATCAGTTTTCTACATTGTTATGAAGAATAAAAAATTCAACATCTGGAAATTATTGGGGGGGGGGCCCGGGCCCGACCGGCCCCAATAGGTGCTACGGGCCTGAGAAACTGTCATATTTTAGTCATGGATTTGTTTTGTTACAGGCCTTCCACAGATACGGATTTTGGATTCTTCAAGGGATGATTTAACATTTATTTAACGTTCAATGACCATCCATGGCGATCAGGTTTCCATTGGTCTCGGGAATCAAACAAGCCTTTGTGAATATCCTAAATATGTCTAGCAAACTCTGTATCGCGATAACAAACACCACACATACTTGATACAAGCGCTATAGGAGAAAGAGTAATTTGGATGTTTTAATTAATAACGATATTTAAATTTACCTTCTGCCACTTGTTGTTACTTTGCTTCAAATCCTCCTATTTCTTCCACGCTGTATTGTGGCTTCCATTTTGTTTTTTTCGAACTGACTGTACGGCTTCCTCCCCCCCAGTGGTAAGTGAGGCCAATTGCGCAGCCTCCACCATCTCAAGCCCAGAGAGGGAAAGAGTGGGTAAGAGGTCGAAGACCTGGGAACAATATATTCCATTGTTCACAGTGAGCAGAACTTTTGCAAGACGTTTGTAACATTCCCGCCAATATTTTCAAACTGCGCAAGGCATCAAGTCAAAGATTTTCAGGGGGTTTCCTCTCAATAAGCTAGATCAAAAGATGGCGGAAAAGATGCCGGAACACACTGACTTCTGACGCTTCTGACAGTAGATGACCCGAGATCCTGCCCGAGATGACCAAGGATTCCAGAGAAATTGATGACTTTTGTAGAAAGGATAGCTCTCTTTCTTCCCTGTCAGAACAAGGACGACCTTATAAAACAATATAAAAGCTGCCAGAAATATCATCCTCACAAATCAAGAGAAACCCAGAAAGAAAGCGGATTCAATATGGATGTCTTGTTGGGTTCATTCAAGAACTTTTTTGGTTGGTTTGCTTGTTTTCAGTTCAGAAAATGAACTTACAACCTTTTGTAGAATATTCACAGGAGACTTGACTTTCACACTATGGTTGGATGGATCATCAAGCGATTTTGAATTGTGAGGTTTCTCAACAAACCACCAATCTTTCTTGGCCTTTGTTTGTGGAAGGGGCCGTCCTCGTCAGAAGTTGTTCATCTGCAAAATTTGCTGTCGCACTGGCCTCCTTCGGTTTTGAACAGATTTCCAAACAGAAGATAAAGAATTTTACGAGTATTGTAGTTAAGATTTAACTGAACAGCAAATGATTTATGGTTATTATTGAAATCTGAACATAATGAGCTGCCAGAGCTGCCTTGGATTTGGAAGATGTTTATGAAAAACACAAAATATCACCAGGGAAGACCTGTTTCTTCAGCAGAGAGCAATTTGCAGTAGCAACTTGCAGCAGTTGGTATCTATTCTACCTTAGACATTGAAAATGTTAATGCCACATCTATCAAGAACCATTTGAAGAGGATACATTTACAATTTAGTTACAAAGGAAACTTGGATCAGCCCACGCGAACTGGCCAAGCAGCAGCAGAAACCTCTGCAACAGATGTGCGACTTTTCGGGGATTATGCTTTCGTTGATAGGGACAATATGACCTTCACTGTCGCCAGAATCGAAAGGATAGTCTTAATTGGGGATCATGGACACAAAGACTACAAGCTACCAGTGCCAATCAACAGTGACAAGAAAGAAAAGCTCAAGGTGACAGTTTCAACCTACAGCAAAATTCACCAATTAGAAGGTAGGCATTACCCAAGGCTTTGTTTTTTGTTCGACCAAAAAGTGATGATATCCTTCTTTATTCCATCGAAAAGAAAAAGGGTACAGTAAAAACCCAAACGAAAGAAAACTGTGGATTAAAAACATCGAAGCTGATTGTTTGCTAATTACGCACCTCGTAAATAATAACCATTACATAAATGTACAGGAGCAATTTTAACTTGTGACAGAAAATTACAGGTTTTTTATTCAGGCTTTTCCTGTATTCTAAATTATTGCAAATTACTTCGTCTGTGAATTTAATGTCCACTTGCTAAGTGGGTAGAAATTGTCGCATGATAAACTTACAAATTCTACGTACATATTGACTATAGGCAATGCTCAATGGAAATGACTGTGTTGACATTATTAGCTTGAGAAAGTGTGTATTTTGACCAGAATCAAATTAACTGACCGTTGTGAAACAAAGCATTCGCGTGGACTCAATTTGCTTGAATTTGTATCTTTTAGGAAGTGCTCTTGAGAGTCAAGTTTGCTATGCAATCAGCAGTGGCCAACGTGCGATGAAACGCTTTACGGATATTCTGTCTCGTGTAAATCTTTTTGTTGAAGAAAATGTCCTCAAAATGGACCCAGATGAGCACAAGACGATAAAAACAGCAGTTGACAAGATCATTCAGGAACGGGAGGCAACTAGAGAGCGCAGAAAGCAGGGACAGAAAAGGCAGAGACAGCGGGAGATAGATGCTGCAAATTATGAAAGGATTGATGGCTCAGTCATTACTGTTGTTGAACCAGCTGCACCATCAAATGATGGAGGGAGATGATCCCAGCGTTCGAGAAGAATCATTGTCAGGGACATTGCTTAGAATTTAATGCTTTTTATAAACAAGACAGTCAAATAATACCGGGTGCACCAAAATAAACTATGCACTTTTGGCAGGCCACGATAAATCGTAAACAGGACCGATTTTGAAGATTTATGACTTTATCTTTAGCAGAAAGCCTGAATTAGATTCTAGGATTTTTTGCAAATTTTTCTATTTTCAGTTTTTAGAGCTATAAGCGAGTTTCTTAAGATTTTCGTTTTCGAAAACACCGAAAATGATCAAAAAACGTTGATCAAGCTTTCTAAAGAATCGACATGAATGGACAAAGTGAAACCATTTTTATGGTGATTTGGGATTTAGAAATCAAGTAATTGTAAGCTGCTGTAAGAGAGTTCGTACTATCTTGGGAGAAATGTAGTAATATTTTGAAGGATATAAAGAAATGTCTTTTCTTTTGTAATGTCATTGAATTTATGCTTTGGTGCAGGTAGTGTTCCTCTGTCAAGGGGGTTAAAAAGACAAGTGAGGAAGCATTATGGGGCCAGCAAGCATGAAGTCTTGTTAAATTTTTTGATTTTGTGACGACTTTTGGGGTGGCACTTTATTGTAACTACTACAGAATTTCGCAACAGGCCAATCGTTGAAGTAACGCTCGTGCAGAAGTTTACAATAATCAATTTACAAATCCCAAATCACGCTGAAAACGTTTTCTCTTTGTCCATTCATGTTGAGTCTTTAGAAAATTTGCTCAACGTTTGATGATCGTTTTCAGTGTTTTTGAAAATGACAATTTTAAGAAACCCTGAATACATTAGCAATGAAATTTTGCAATATCTGATTGAATAGCCAACATGCTTACTTATTTTTAGAAGTTTTCCTGGGTAAAATTGGTCACCCCGTTCAGATCTTACAAGAGATTTTCCAAAAAAAGTCCTTTCAACAAACCTTAAGATCCCGAGCAAGATAAAATCCCGAGCAAGTTTCCCTGATGTGTTCACCTTTCAGCAATGACTTGAGCGCGCTTTAGCATGTGCTATCATCTTGTGGGAATGTACAAGTCTTTCCCCTGGTATGAATAACTTATTCATGGAGATTCCATTCTCCCAAGAGGACTAAATGCACGAATAATTTTGAGTGTCATCATTGAAAGGAAGGAAAACGAAGGGTTTTCCTTGTCGTTTTCCTTCGTTTTTGCAGGTTTTCGAAAGGAGCTTTCTGTAGGAAATCTCTCATATCGACGGGAAGGAATGGCATACAGTAAAAACCAGACCCTAGGACCATTAAGTACCAATGTGTGATAGGACCCTTAACACCAGAGGGTCATCGCCCTCAAGAGAGAACAGAATATCGCTATTTCACTATTATATCACTATTTACTACTATTTCCGCTGTTTTTATTACATCAGATGAAGTCAAGAGGTACATTCAGCGAAATTTTTCTATACGGCTATGTGTTAATTTATTACATAATGATAATAATAATGATTCCACCTGGATGTTTTACTACATCCAGTTACCAAACGAATGGTTTGCTCCCAAACAACAAAAAATTTGAATTGTTTATGTAGTTTGGAAAGGAGTTACAACAAAAGGAAAGTCATTTGAACTCTTCTGTAATTTGGCAGGTATTTGTATTTCAGCAGTAAAAGAAATATTTCAACTTCAAAAGGTCGCTTGGAATTCTCTATTTGTTCTCTGAGGTTCCTTCATAAAAGAAACCCTAGAAAACCAAATCAGCCTAGAAAACCAATTTGGCCATCTTTTATGGGCATAGGCATTAGAAATGAACTGATAAACTGACTGGAATTTGGCGCCAGTTTGTCTTGCAACCATATTTCATTGGCCTCCTATTCAAAGCATTCCATCCTCGATGTGGTACCGTGCACATTTTTGGTCGGCTGAGAGCATTTACACGAGGCCACTCACGAATTTGACCGGCTCAGTTCGCAATAAGGCCACTTCCCTAGGTGACCGAGTGAAGGTCGGCTAAGCGCCCAAATATTCTGTCGGTTAGGCAGGCCTCATGTAAACGGGAAGGCTTAGTGGCCAAATATTTGGCCAGCCAAAAATTCGGCCGGCCTCGTGTAAACGCAGCCTAACTTGAGCATAGGTATTTTTACATTGATCTTGAAAGCTCAAATTTACATCCAGCCCCAAACCTGAGCTTTTGCGTTTTGGCCAAGCAAATTGTTGAGGCATTTAATATATCAATAATATCCTATAAAATGTGAACACTTTCGATTAAATTATATTCTGTTTGCTAAAAGTTATCCATTTTCCCTTTTTTCAATTTCCTTTAATTTCAGTCCTAACTTTGATATGGCTCAGTAATTTACTTAGTCAAAAATGCCAAAGTTCTGGTTTGGATTTGTAGGCAAATATGAGCTTTGAAGATTTATATCCCTTTCATGCCTGAATTATCTTCCACATTAGCAACAAAATCATACTCAGTGGTTTTAAGTTATTTTTGTGCTTATTTTGGTATGAATGGAAATTTTCAATTTTGGGGTAAGTTTGGGGTGAAATTGGGGGCTAGGCCATATTGCCCTTCCAGGAACATAACGAAAAACTTGCTCCTGTAGTGCTTTGTGAACAGTGTTTTTAGCCCCTTACGATAACTGAAATAAAGGTGAAACATCAATTATTAATTGAAGATACATTGGGTAAAACACATGTTTGTTAAATATGGGGGCTGTTATTGTTGTTTCTGGGGGTAAGCGTGACCGAAACAATGGCTTAGGCGTAGATAGTTCTGTTGACTTCTTGAGAACAGATTTCTGAAATTTGAAATTACTGATAAGATTAAAGCATTGCAATATGTACTATAGACAATGAAACAGCCAACAAGGGGTTAGGGGGCAACCCTATTTCTTAGGTTTCTTTGGTACGTAACGGCAAATACTGCTTCTTCCTTTGAATGGGATCATCTGCTCATCCATAGAGTTATGTTCCTCAGGCTTTACCTTCAGCCAATTCTGTCTCAGCATTTCAAATAGCTTTCTCAACTTGAACAGCTTATATTTGTTGGGATCCTGAGGGTCTGGGGGCAATTAGAATTATCTTCAAAGAGAAGAAACTCCCTGTTTAGCTCAAAGCGATCTCTACTCATTATGCTTGCCACTTGCTCCTATCTTGTGAATGACTGCCAAGACACGTGGTATCTTGGCATTTGAAAGATGCACATTTGCAAAAGAATGCCAAGAAAATGTTCAATTTCTTCATGGAATGTTGCTATTGATTCTTTGTCCACACTGCGTTGTGTGGAGTAAAGATTTGTTTCATCAGCAATAAGAGTAACCATTTGATCATCGTAAAGAATTGTTTGAAATATTCCATTGGCGCCATCAAATTCTCATAGCCATGCAAACTGATCATGCATCACTTGCCCACAGAAATAAAGCTAAGTTAACCAATTCAAGAGTTCCAAGATGGTGTTTGATCCTTCAAGAATACAGATTTAGAGTTGAGGCTATAAAGGGAACCTGAATGCCTGTGAAGATTATTCAAGTCGATTAGTACTAGATACCTACCTACCTGATGTGGGATAAAGGGAGGCGAAAGCTAGAGTCCTTGAGAGTTATACTACTGAAGGCTGGTGCTATCAAGTGTTCATATTCTTAATGATATGTTTTATTAATATATAAGGTGTTTAGTTGCTAACAGATCTAAGATTGTTTGCTTGAATGGAGGGTAGTGTCACACCTTATAGTTGTATGAGAAGATATCCCCTCCCCCATCAGCGGATAAGCACATCCGGGGACCTTTGAAGGAGAGGAGACTAATGGGGAGGAGAAAAACGATGGCAAGGAGGAGGAGGCCTGAACTTTGAAAAATGGAAGAGACACGAGTAGAGAAGCTAAAAGGAATGCAGAAAGAAACTGGACGTTGGACTGTTTTAAATCAGTAGAGCAAGGACTAGAGAAAAGAGAGCTGATTGTATGACGTTAACTTGGTTATTTTTAAAAAGCAATTGTGTTTAGGCCACCAGGAAGTTTGATTTTCATTATATGTTTACACGTTTTGCGTTTGATTGCTAGCTGTTTGTGGGAAAATAATTAAAAAAGAACTCAGAATCACATAGGGTGAGGCCCAAAAACCTACCATTTGTGACATACACCAAGCATCAAATCTTTCATTTTGAGAGTGACCACATGGTGATCTTCAATTTTTCAACGAAAGATATTCTTTATGTCAAGGGGGATCGACCAACTCTAAGAAAACGATTTGCTGTTGCCAAAAAATCCATTCCAGAGAAGAAGAGAGCTGACCCTATCCAGACTGGGCTTTTTGAGCAACTAGAAGACTAGTGGGGGGGGGCTCAGTTCAGTTCAGTTCATTAATTTTAAAATTCCACTACTGCATACAAAAATCCTTTAAAAATACAGTACAATTAACAAAAATTATAACAAGATTACAAGAGACAAAAAAAAGACTAAATGTTAAACTTTACAAAAAATAGGAAATTTGCATGGAGGGGAATTTCTTAAGGAGGAGCTCTCTCAGTAGGTAAACTAATCGAGGAGAGAGCACCCCCTGTTTTAAAAACCTATTATGATATTATTTGATCAGAAAGACTTTTTAGATAGAGTGATTGAGATTGATTGATACACGAAACATTTTTGGAAAATTACTAGTAATTGGTGGAGAACAAATGTAATTTTAGTCTCTTACGAAAACTAATCAATGTAGGAGTTTGTTTGATATTGAACAGAATGTTGTTTCCAAGATTTCGCCCCAGCATATCTAACAGATCTTAAACCATATTGCAAGGTGTTGTGCTGTGTCATAAATATACCAGCCTCGCGAGCCTGCCTTGTATCATACTGATGAACATCTGAAATCATTGTAAAAAATTATGTAAATAAGGTGGAGATAGCCTATTAACAGCCTCGTATACAAATCAAAGCAGCTTTAAATCAAGTAAATCACACAGTTGAAGAATTTCAAGTCAGAGAAGATTGGAGAAGATGGAGATGTAAAATTCTGGAAAGCAATAGCTCTAACAACTTTCTTTTGCAGAAGATATATTGGTTTAGTGTGGATGTCATAGGTAAGACCCCAAACAATGATTCCATATTGTAGAAAGGAAGAGAATAAAGAGTAATACCATGAAACTCAAACATTTGTAGGTAGAAGATGCCTTATTTTAAAAAATAAACCACATGTTCTTGCTAGTTTTTTTGAAAGTTCACTTAAGTGATACTTCCAGCTAAGATTTTCGTCCAAAAGAAGTCCAAGAAACTTTACATATTTAACCTGTCTGACAGGCTCCTTACCAATCTTTATGTTTATAGTTTCATCCAAAGAATTTTTGCAAGAGTGAAAAATGATACAGTTAGTTTTATCCACATTTAATGCAAGTTTGTTAGCATCAAGCCACCTCTTGACCTTATTAAGTTCTTTGTTGACAACCTTTTGTAGTTTTTTCAGACTATCAGATTCAAAGTAGATGTTTGTGTCATCAGCAAAGAGATAGAAAGATAGTTTGTTAGATGAGTTTGGAAGATCATTTATGTAAATGAGGAAAAGGAGTGGACCCAGGACAGAGCCCTGTGGTACACCACATGTAACACTACGATGACTTGAATTTTGACCATTTACAGATACATATTGTTTTCTATTGCTAAGGTATGAGTTGAACCAGGCTAGAGCTGTGCCTCGAATACCATAGTGTTCAAGTTTGTTTAGGAGGATTTGGTGATTGACAGTATCAAAGGCTTTCTGGAGGTCAATAAAGATTCCACATCCAAAGTGTTTGTTATCCAAGGTGTTTTTGATAGATTCTATTAAACTAATTAAAGCATGATTTACTGAATGAGAAGCACGAAAGCCAAACTGAAGATTATATCTGTCATAGAGCAGCCTTTTTTGAACAAGGGTATGACTTTTGCATGCTGCAAATTTTCAGGGAAAATACCAGAAGAGAAAGATTCATTGATGATTAGAGATAGCGGAGAAGATATATGAGGGGAGAGAATTTTTAATAGTTTTATTGGTATGCTGTTGGGACCTATGGATTTACCTGTTTTGAGAAGATCAATTACATCAGAAACTTCATGGGGGACTGAAGGAGTTATAAAAAATGAATGAGGATTTTGATTGTGAAGATAATCTAATGGAGATTTTGGTGACCTGGGTATTCTTTTTGTAACACCATCTGCTACATTCACAAAGAAATCATTAAAAATAGTAGCCATAGTTGCAGAGTCAGTAGTTGGATTACCAGTAGCATCCTTAAGTTTGTTGATGACATTTACTCGAGAATTCTTAATGCTAATAATTGACTTTATCCCAGTCCACAAAAGCTTCATATTATTACTGTTTTCATTGAAAAAGTTGTGAAAGTATTTGGCTTTGCTTTTTTTTATCTCGGCTGTAACTCTATTCCTAAATTGCTTGTACAGAATGTTAGTTGCAGCATCAGGTCTTTTCTTCAGCTTTTTTAGAGTTTTGTCTCTCAGACGCATCATTTTTTGAATTCTACTGTTTATCCAAGGCTTGTTTCTTAATTTTATATCCCTTTTTGTAAGTTTTTTCAAAGGAGCATGCTTTTTGACAATTCCATCAAGATTAGCAAGAAATCTATTAAATTTAGCATTCACATTACTTTGGTTTTCCTTCAGATATTCAAAGTCAATTTTCTGAAAATCAGCAAGAAATCTTTCCTGGTCAAATTTTGAATAGTCATGTTGATAATATGAAATAGTTTTGTTTATGGGACCTGCTTTGCTAACAATCAAAAACTGTGGAAAGTGGTCAGCAATTTGCGTTAAGATGTTTTCATCTCATTCAGCCCCCCTCTCTAAAATCGCCATTCCTTCACTTACGAAGACGAAACTCACCATGCAGGTAGCCGTGCTTATGATCTATCATTTCTCACAAAAAAAGTCTAAAAATAGATATGACGTGATAATTATTCAAGACCAACTGGCACGTGTCCACGACAAAAATGAAAAAAACAACTTTTTTTTAAATCTTTATAATTTTCTAAGATTGATTCATGAAACCAAATTATGCCAATCAAAGCATTGTTAGAAGGTGAAAATATACTTACAAAGTGAAAAATTTGATTTTCGCAAATCCAAGATGGCGGACACAGAGATTAAAAATCTTGTTTTTCTGAAAAATGAAAAATGCAGATATAAAAGAGAATTTCTCCATATATTACGATGAAAACTACTTCGATGATAAGTGATCATTGCATACTTCATTTTTCCTTTTGAAACTTTTGTTTTAATTATTGCAAAAAATGCTGACATCAGCATTTTTTCCCCGTAGTAAGCAAATGAGATGGAAAGAAGAAGGAAGGTGGAAATAAGGGGTTGAAGATAGTTATTCGGTGAAATTTTGATAATATCTTGACAAACTAAACACTTTCAAGTCAAAAAATTCTCACTGTAAAACAAATTCTCAAGATATGCATGAAAACTGATCGTTAGTAGTACTATCTGAGGATGCCCCCGGGGAATCTTGTGCCGTTTGCGACCAATGATGCACACAATTCAAACAAAATTACACAGCTTAGGTGGAAACAACCCTGTTGATCAGTTTTAGTCTATTTATTGCCGCTGTAAAACATTTGGGGTCGAAATATCCCTGCAGAAAGACCGCTAACTAATTTTTGCCATTTTCTTAAAGATGACGTCATTGATGAGGTCACGTGACACATATTTTGTCTATTGTTCCTGGAAAAAATTAAAGAGACCTTACAAATTATAAGTTCACAACTGAAAAAGGATATTATCAAAGTATTATGAGGTGATCTGGAATTACATCCATAAGCAGCTTACCTAAAAGTTGGCCCCTACCACTCTGAAAAAAACAGCCACCCCCCGGCCCCCTGAATTTTTTTTTCAAAATTTCACACAAATTCACACTTCAAAAGGATAAAAACTAAAAGTCAAAAAACCATTTCCTTGTTCGTTGAACCAATTAGGAGCAGTGCTCAGTTAAGTAGGTGGGGGGGGGGCTGAATGAGCCACCCCAGTCTGGATAGGGTTAAAGCCTTGCAAAATGCAGAATGCAGCCCATGTCGATATCACAAGGGCTTATATGAGTTTATTGGTATATTTTGTGACCAGCCACACAAGGCATGGCTGTTGTATAATCATGTTTTTGAGCAAGATCAATGAAATGAAGGGGATATGCCGATGGAGGCAGATATACTGTATATATTAGTTGTTAGGCTAACCTGGTTTATCCTCTTTAAATAAAGTTTATCTATCTATCTATCTATACTGTACAGCCTTACACGTTTTTCATATATGAAACTCTAAAACTTGGATTAGATTAAACTTAGGTTAGACTAAACTGAGATTAGAAAATTTAGTTTGGTTAAATTGCTCATCTCCAAGACCCACAAATTATGAAAATGTCTGAGAGGGACATACACTGTATATGGGAACAAGAATTCCACATCCCATTCTGATATTTGATTTACTTGCTATTGAAATCAAAATTATATTTCTGAAAATTGTAGTGAATTTAAATTGCAATGCCAAATAAATTATGGACCAGAATGGAACATGGGATTCTCAATTCCCATTCAAATCCTTTACAGGCATTTATCTAATTTTCCGTTCTTGATGATGCACAATTTTACCACACAAAATGTTCTCATCTAGGTTGGCCTTTCACTGGTAGATTAAGGTTTTAGTTTTTAATATCAGCAACTTATTCCTTATGTCACAGCCAACCAAACTGACAAAGTTTTTTTGATTCACACATGGTACTACATATATGCTATACAAACAAATTTACTTCACCAACTTCAGTCCCTTCTTCACATTTGAAATAAAGTCCTTGTCTACTGTAATTACATTTGTACTTTCATGCAATGTACAAGTTGTGGAAATTATTGTTCTCTCTTTCAATCTGACTATGTTTCTTGCCATGATAGACTCAACCACTCTGATTAATCTGTAGGTGTAACCTTTGTTACAATCAATCCAATATCCTGGCACCGGCTTCTGTAAAACGTGGGTCTGCAGGTCCCATAAAATGCGGGTCTGCGGGTCCCTTTAACTGTAGGTCCCATGGTCACATACAAACGGCCGCTACATGTTTGTAAAAACTAAGTGATAATTACCAGTTTTTATGAGTTTTTCATGCTGTGACGTCTGACCTCCGCTGCAATTGATCAAGTAACACCATTGCGATATGCGGAATTTCAACAGTTATTTCTGGGTGGGCATGAGTGGTGATTGCAGATCGACACAAAGGTCCCAAATAGGAAACTCATTGTGAAAGCATAGTCTCAAGATTGCAAATTGCAATCTAATTATTTGCAGATTGCAAATAATTTCAATGCCAATACATACAAAGATAATAGATAGTTGCCTTGGAAGTGTCATGCAATGCAAGGACTTTGTACTTTCGGAGGGGATCCCCTCACATGGGGAATTCCCTGTACATCGTTCGATACAGGATACACACTCGCACGTGTGTTTTGTGAGAAGTTTCATCATGAAAACGTTCGCATTTTTAATAGGGTACTTAGTTTCATATGATGTCTCGTATGTTTTAATTGTCATACAGTTTCTTAACACTACTGCAAATAGTAGATGTTATTTTTACTGCTTCATAAGAAACTAGTACTACGATGACCAAAAATTTAAGAAACTCTAGCGACTATGCTCTAGCCGGGGGGGGGGGGGGCACTCAGCACATGCACTTACGGGGAGGTAAGTCCGATATTTTTGGGTCAGAATATCGCCGATAGTGATATTTCTGGGTTGTGTCCAAATAAGCTGAGATGATGTTTTCGATATTTTTGAGCATCAAATATTGTCAAAATGATATTTCTGGGTTCTTTAGAGGCAATCCTGGCATTAATTTGCATTGGTTTGGTTCAGGATCTTTTATATTCGTTTACAGATGTCAAGGCATAAAACGAGCTGATATTTTTGGGCTGCAAAAAAGCTAAACTGATATTTTTGGGTTTCCTGAAAACTTCTCCGACTGACCCCCCGTATGCTATGCGTATGTGCTGAGTGCCCCCTCCGCTGGGAACTCTACTTCTACGCTCGAGAATAGTTAAGAATGTATGACAAAGATCCATCAAAAATCCTTACTTAAAGATCCTTCTGTTCTGAAACAGCCTCGTACACTTTTTTAAGGAGTGAAACTCTATTGGACAAAATCAACGAAAACTTGATTAATCGTGATTTATGACAAGAAACTTCCGTTGTGTCGCAGAAATTGGGGTACAGTACAAATATATTGTTTTTCCTCTCCTTTTACTATTTCATGATTACGAAAACACAACAAACACTAAACACATTATCGGAATGTACGGGGTCTCTCTGGTCTCTCTCGTTGAGATATTCCGACACAACATAATTGCGATTCTGTTTCTTCAAGTAACTATTTATTCTGATAAAGGAAATCCTTGTCATATTTTTACTTTAGTTTCACTTGTTTCCTGTACAACAACTGTCTAAACATTGGAAAGGCTTTCAAACCTTGTTTTGAAATATTCACGGGGACCAACGCCGTAAATATTAAAATTGTTATTACATAAACTCTAGAAAGTCCGCTGAGTACTTTTTAAGAAACATTCAATACCTGCTCAAATTCTTAGTTTTTATTAAGAAAAATACATGTAGCTACTTGTGACTCCTTTGAGTAGAGTATGCACGGTGCAGCTCGGTAGTATGGAAACCCCCCCTCCCCACCCCTCCACAAATGAGGGCAGGAAAATGCCCCTGCGAAGGACACCAGTTCAGTCCTCCATCCCATGCTGCTCGCGCTCGAAGCAAATACTTGTTCACTGTTCTTTGTTCGGTAACTACAAATTTTAAAAATCTCTTCTAAATTTTGATAATAGGCCTCCAACTAGCCAGATATCTTCGGCTGCCTCATTGACTATGATGGCCAAAGGGTGAAGGGTGACTCGCATTTTTGGCCACAACCACCTCCCACCTTCCCAGGAATGAGCAAGTTTTACATCAGAAATTTTCGAGGTAATTATGGATTTCGAAATTTGGAAATACCCCAGCCATCCAAAATCCTATAAATTCTGCATCAATAACCTTCCTAGCATCTGAATCTCAGATTCGCTGCCTGCAGTACGCACGTGGTTATCAGTGACAACGCTGTTCACGTACAGACCCAAGAAGTTTTCAGCGCTCAGCATCATGGCATATTCTACGTTACGAACCAGCGAGAGGTAAGATATATCAACTCTATTGTCATTTAACCAGTTCTTTTGTCGCTTCAGTTAATTTCATACCCTTTATGTGGGGCATTTCTAGGTTTTTCACTCTCTGCGTGTGCAGGCAACCTTGCAACCTTTGCACAAACCTTTTTTTACGATATTCATGAAGCACTGACGGTTTTTTTTTGCTTTAGTGTTTCAGAAGGCTCTGTGATCGCAATATCATCTGACGAAGGCCAAAATGACCAAATAAAAAAGAGAACAAGATTGTAAGTACCTACACATCAACATTTTCCTTGCTGTTAATTAACCCAGTTTATTGTTATGCTATATACACGAGACCAAATGTAAATTTAGATGTACCAAGTTCACTTTTTACGGCAATGTACCATATCTCGTTTTCACAGACAATCGATACAAACCCTATTGCACTCAACATACTTTCAAATTAGGTGGAATTGGGGGGAAACACCTGCGGGCGTATTAAATTTAAGCAATGGCTGATTGGTAACTTATGGAGAAAATTTGCAGAACATGTTGCATGCAAGAGTTTGTGCTTCTTATCAAATATTTTAAACAATCTCTTTAGTAAGACAAAAGTAACCACAGAAATGGCGCTTTTTTATTGTTTTAATTGTATGTTTCACTGGAAGAATGAAACACGTTCCAAATCTTTTCTTTTTTCCCCAATTTGCATAGTAACATTTATAGACGATTTAATCATATATATAAAATCGCTACTGCTATTGATTGTTTTTAATTATGTGGCATAAAATTAAGCCGCACCACGATTTTTCAAAGAAAATTGTCAAAGCAAAAAATTTGAACTCGTGCTTAGAGGGAGTAAAAAGACCAGCATGCTTTGCGTGAAACCAAGGATAACTGACTGTACGAAATTCACAAAAACAAAAACAATCGATGGCAAAGGCTGCTGGTCTTTGTACTCCCTTTAAGATTTGACGAAAGCGAGATGTTTCGGTTGGTAGCCTTTTTTGATACACTTGTAGTTCTAGCTAGCAACTTTCAATGCTAAATACAAAGATATAATGGCAAATATGTCGCTTACGTTGAACCCTCCTTCTTGAGTAAAAGTAACACATTTTAAGCTTTCGAAGTAACGAAGCACTTTAACTTCCAAACAAAGTTTTGTCTACCAAGAAACATCTCTATAGCAGTGTTGGAAACTACATCATGCTAATTCCAATGTGAAAACGAGAAGCTAATTAAGAAACGTTCAATGACGGAATACCAAAAAAATCTCATATGAAATTAAGAAAATATAGTGCTAATATTCTGGCGGTGTAGATACTTTTAGTACTCTCAAGTACCGAATAATCGTCCCCCCCGCTTATTAATTTTTGAAAAATTTTCCAACCCCCCCACTTTTATTCCAACCCCCCCCTTTTATTAATTCTTGAAAAATAGAAGTAATAGTGAACAATTTTTTTCAATAATTCCTGCTAAGCAAATGTACTTACTGTATTTATTAACATTATTCTCCTTTGTTTGTCTGACCCCTGTTACATACGTGTTTTACATACGTGGTACCCATGTTGGATACGTGTTTTACTAAGAAAACGAAAAACGACTATTCTCAATTTTTCCAACCACCCCGATTGTTCCAGCCCCCCCGATTATTATTATATTGAACCATTTCCAACCCCCCCCCGATTATTCTCACCCCCCCCCCCCATTTAACCCTATCCAGACTAGGCTTTTTGAAACTCTGGGGAGACTAGGGGGGGGCACAAAGTGCCCCCCCTGGTTTTTCATAGAATCATAAGTGCTAGAGACTTGAAACTTGACACAAGTAACAAACATGATAAGGCAAACAAGATTGTGTGATTTGTTTTTGTTTATGTCACGTGATTAAGTGCTGACGTCAGCAAATGTTGCTAATTTGGGTGTAAAACCACATGTACTTTGTCGCGTTGTATCTCCAAATTGATAAAATATATCGATGTGATATTTGAAACATAGAAGGATTATATCCTTGTAATTCTTATTTTGAAATTTTTGCTTTGTAATACTAATATTTTTGCTGATGTCAGCATTTATTTATTTTGTACGAAAAAAAGAGCGATTTTTGTCTAAAATTGATTATAAATTACTTTTAAAAATAGCGAAAAATGCTAAATATACATAAAAAGACCTGCTGCATCATATAATGCCACTCATTTTTCTAAAAATGAAGCATAACATGGTTTTTCGTCAGTACGCATGCGCAACAACCAATTGTTGATGACGTCATCAAAAATCAATAAACTATATATCAAATGAAAGCTTGTCTCAAGACGAGTTCAACGATGTTTGTCTCGTTGTCATAGAGCCTTTGGTTCCAAAGCTATGACTTAAAAGGTATTTATTTTGCCGAGCACTCAATTTAAAGTCATGTGTTGACCCCCGGAATCAGTGTCAAAATTTTTGAAATTAACACGAAAAGATATCTCATAGATAGAAACTAAAAGTCACAAAAAAGCTAGACTATTCTAGAGATACTCGACGAGCTGTGTGGAAAAGTTTACTAGGGGGGGCACTTTGTGCCCCCCCCTAGTCTGGATAGGGTTAAAGAATTTACATATTTTAAGTTCATTTTCACTTGTTTCCTGTGTCATATCTATTTGAGTTATGTAGAAACATTGGAAAAGCGTAAAAAAAACTTTTTTTGAACTGTTCACGAGGGTACAGGTAGTGAATATGAAGATTGTCATGGAACCTCTAAGAAACTCATAAGAAACTCTGAGCACTCAAAATCTGATAATTTTAAGAAATTTTCCGCACTGGCCCAAATTCTTAGCTTCTTACGAAAAAATATGTTAACCGTTTTCAAAGAGTTCTGCTTTCAAAATATATAGCTTTCAAAATCTGCCGGCAAGAAATGTGCCGTTTTCGTGTGAACGGGAGGCCTATTCATCACATTTTTCACCGTTTTCAAAATATGCCGTCATCGTGTGAACGCAGTCTTAGTTTCTTATAAAGAAATACGTGTACTAATGATTAAAAGTCGGAAAATCTGATATGAAATTAAGAAACCTTTATTACTATGATCTTAATAAGTTTCTTTTTTTGAAACAACGTATAATTTAACGACAGATACTTTCGACCACTGCATTATGAAAAGGATTTTCATTACTGCAAGGGAAATAATCAAGAGTCTTACAGGCATCTTCTTTGTCTCTCGGTAGCGAACTGAAGGAAAAACATGCCCTCAAGACTGTTTATTCAGTGGACGAGATGGAGGTTATGAAACAACCAGGTGACGGCCACTGCATCATCCATTCTGTGAGAGCCTCTCTGTCCATGTTGAGAATTGCTGCTGTACCGAGCTATGAAGGTCTCCTCCAGATGGTACGGTTCGAGATTATGAACAATCTGGCCTACTACAAGGAGTTCGTAAATGAAGCTGATCAGGAAAATGCCGACATCGAGGCTGATGTGAACCGATATATCCACGAGAAAGCATATGGGAACGATACGATGGACTTGATCATCTGGGCTCTGGCCAATTGCCTTTGCGTGGAATTGCGGATTTTCGAGAGGTCTGGGCAGCAGTTCACACTATACACTGTCCCAATCACACCAGCCAGGAGAGGAGTACCGGCTAGAGCTGTCCTTGACATCCTGCGCACACCTGAGCATTATGACGCACTCATAGATGTGAGGAACTCTGACACAGGTTAGTTGCATATGAAATTTTTTTTGGCAACTATCATTAACCAGGTTTTCAGATCAAACTGCTGTTGGTACAAAACCGTGTCGCATATTTTCACTTTCGTTACACTTGTATCTTTCTTAAGAAATTGTTCTTGTGTCTTGTCCATGATGGTCAATGATGTGAACTTGTATGCAAAGTATGCTATTGCATTGGTTTTTTCCTAGATCAAGAATGGAAGACCGTTGGCAGCGCTAAAAACGTCCAACAAAACCGCAAGAGGAAAAGACCATTTGTTGCAACGTCCACTCCAACCCAGACCCACACATCGACTAGCAACCGTTATGCAGGCCTTACAACAGACGACGAGAATTCTGAAGACTCCATTGATGATATCCCCGATTTTACGACCTTCTTCACAAGGGTGAAAAAAAGGAGACAGAAAATAAGGAAGTCATCTTCTTCAGCAACAGACACTCCATCAAGTGATCCATCTGTGAGTCATTGGGCAAAAATGGAAGAAAGTGAGCATGAAGGAAAAGTGCATAACTCCACTGAGTTCAACACACATTAATCTGAGAGTAAGTATTTTGCTTCTTCAATGCAGTACCCAATTAAGTAATTTTTGTTTGTGCTCAAGCTCGTTATTCCTTGCCAATACTTTCATGTAGTCAATCACATAAAAAGGCAACAGCACTTTTCTGCCAAAATCTGATGATTGCCTTTGTATTCTTTCAGACAACGCACACCAGTTTCGTAGAAAGGAGACCGCAAACCCAACAAAAGAACGAATGACAGTGACGCCAATTGTTATTAATGTACGTTGAAAGGCATTTTTTATCCACATGTAATTGTGTCTCGCGGCAACACCTCGGTAAAATTGAAATCTATTAATTTGCATTGTTCATAACCAAAAACCAGACAAAAAGATAACAAGTTCGTTGTTGAGGTTTTGCACTTAATTGTCAACCCGATCTGACCTGGGGGATTCCACCCCCATCATATTTTTAACACCTTTTTTCCATGTAGAGGATGGTGACAGGGGGTATTGATGGTACTGGGTACTGGCCCCTACGGTTCCGTGGTACTTTTACCTTAGGTATTGGGTACTGGTAAGAATTGCGGTAGACTTGCTCCAAGTCTATTCAGTGGACCATTAGCAGTAAAAGAATATATTTTCTTCTGCGGGGGCGTAAGCTACTAAGGTCAGTTTCGTCCTTGCTTCTCCTTCGCAGCGTCACCTTAGTAGCTTACGCCCCCGCAGAAGAAAATATATTCTTTTACTGCTAATGGTCCACTGAATAGACTTGGATGGAGAAAGTCTAGAATTGCAGTGGCACCAAGGACAGTTTTCAAGGACTGGAACATGGAAAATATCAAATCTACTACTCCAAATTTTCCCGGTATTTTCGCACAATCTTTATTTAAAGTGGTATACTGTTTTCATCACATCATAATGATAATCATGCTCTAGCAATAACAACGGCATCGCTAATTGAATTATGATTTCAAACTTTCATTTTCTTGGCAAGGATCTACCTTTGTCCCAAATTTGGTTACCATATCTCATATGACAACAGAGATTAAAGTACTTTAGCATATAGAGGTCTTTTCAAAATGAATTCATAAAGAATTTACAATACATCTTTACAAAATGTATTGGAATATCGATCAAAAGGTATGATAGCTTTGTTATTAGCAATAAACGTTGCTACGTTTGTGCAAATCTATAGCAGTATGATTGCTTGGTTTCTGATATATAATAAAAAGAATTTTTTGGTCTGACATGAGTAGCCTGTTAACCTATCATTGCTGATTCGAACAAAAAGTTTCCAAGTCATTGACTATAAATTGATATATTTACTTTTCGTCACAGGAGTCTTCTCCATCATCTGATGATTCCAGCAGTGCCACCAATGTAACTATTCGAAGAAAAAGAAATAAAAAGAAAAATGAAGAAGACGGATACGTAAGCCCTGATGAAAGTCTCTTATATTTAAATGACAACCCTCAAGTGCCAATTCTTAGGAAGGGAAAACAAACTGGACCAATCAAGAACTGGCAGACCTTTTGCTAAACGGCAAATCAAAACGCATTTGTCAGCAGCGTCCACTTGTCCCCCAAAAAAGTTGCTCTTTCTCAATAGATTCTGGGAAACTGAGAGACAAAGATGATTGGAAGAGCGATGATCTCGGTAGCTGGAGAAATGGTGGCAGTTCAGGTAGGGTAGTCACCGTTGAGGGAGGGAAAGTAGTCCAAAACTCGAAGTTGCCTCGATCAGTTGCTAACCGTCCTAAGTTAAGGTGCAATCAGTATATTTTCAGAACTACTTACTACCGACATAAGAAGTACGCTGACTTTAAAAGGAATTCAATTGTTACATATGATAGTACAGAACAGCAAAGGGACTTGATGATCACCGAGTATTTCTTCACTGGTCAGGAGCATCCGGTAAGTCCTGACAAGCATGGGAACGCAAAACATGATAGAAAGTTTCTTCCAACTGCTGCTAGCACAAAAAAGCGTATTGTTTCTGCCTTGTCAAGTACTGTAAGAGGGCCGCACACTGTTTTTAATAAAGTCACAGAAGAGGTAGGTGGTTTAGGCAGTTGCTATGCATCTTCTGATATGCCTAGGGGTATTGATCAAATTTCTTACGCGCGAAAAAATATGCGGCAGAAAGGGACAAAAGACCAGATTTCAGAACTTCTTCACAACGCGCAAAATTCACCAGAGCATGTTCATGGCTTGCAGTTAAGTCCATCGATAAGATTTGTTGTTTCTACTCAGCAAACATTGGCAAATATGGTGGCATTTTGCACAAATTATGCAGATTGTACGCCTTTTTGCATTGAAACAACATATGGCATTGGGGAATTTTTTGTTACAACAACGTCTTATAAAAACCTTAAAGTTCTTAATAAGGGTAACAATGAACATCCTTCCTTTCCAGGGCCTGCACTATTTCATGTAGATGAAGATGAGTCTGTTTTCAGTTATTTTAGCCAAACACTTATATCAATGGAAAATTCGTTGAGGTCCATTCTGTTCATAGGAAGTGATCGAGATCGTGCACTGATAAATGGCACTAACAAGCATTTTTTGATTGCAAAAAATTTGTTTTGCGAGAAGCACGTTGAAGATGATATAAAACGTAAGTTCACAGCTATTCGCCATTTGACTGGACAGGAAAAAAATACTATTATGAAAGATATTTTTGGATCTGAAAC
Source organism: Aurelia coerulea (assembly GCA_039566865.1). NCBI lineage: Eukaryota > Metazoa > Cnidaria > Scyphozoa > Semaeostomeae > Ulmaridae > Aurelia > Aurelia coerulea. The sequence continues at coordinate 9,741,865 of CM076951.1, read as the reverse complement.
ATTACAAATAAAGGGCTTAATTGATTGCTTAGATGAAAATTCGTTTGATGAACTTTGTTACACGCTTTACCAAAGATGGGAAGGGCTTGAACGTTCTTGTGGAGAGTCGATAACGCCTCAATTTGCTAACTATTTCAAAAAATACATCGAGAAAGATATGCGTGATGGTATGATTTTGGGTAAGAGGAGGTCAGCAGGGATTGGTGACAATTTTTTTTACAACAACCAAACCGAATCAATGAACTTTCACTTCAAAAACAAGATACGTGAGCACAAAGCTACCAGTGAAACTTCAGGGAAGCCAGCAAAAAAGTGCACTTTCTCTGAAGCCATCAACATTTGTAAGGGCATGTTACAAATTTATGAGAGAAATGCAGAGAGAGCCGTTATTGGAGTAGGACCATACATCTTAGCCCCCAATTACGCAAATTTCAACATTCAAATTAATAGATGGGTGCAGATGTCTGCTAATGCTAGAAATCGTAAAACAAACCTTTTCAACAAGGCCTCCTTGGACAACCCAACTGAACAGCAACGTGATACAACCACCGCAGAACCAAGTATTTCCGGTGCAAATATCTCAGGGTCTCAAGCACAACCTAATGTGTCAAATTTTCCAGGTTCCCTTGACCCAAGCCAACCCAACCCAACAGAAAATGAAGAATTGTTTGAATTTTCTAGGAGTGGTCTCAGTCAAAACTATAAGGTGGACTGGAACGGAGCAAGAGCCATAATTGCTAACAAAGATCTAATGAAATCACCATGGGCAAATGATAGCTACCTTGTCAAGTCAGAATCTAACCCGCACAATCCAAATTCTGTTTCTTTTTCTAAGGCTAGGCACTCCGTCAAATGTAGTTGTCCACGTTTCCAGTATCACTCTATCTGCAAGCATGCTATATCGGTTGCATTTACTGAGGGATTTGTGAGGAATCTTGTTAAAAAATGGGCCCCAAACCTCTCCAGGCAGATGCAACCAACTGTCCCTCCTAGAACTGGACAAAAAAGAATGAAAAGGGGCAACGAAAGCGAAACCCTGTTGAACATCGAAATATTCAAGGCTGTAGGGACAACTTAACTGCAGAAAATCATGGTCCTATTGATGAGCAAATAAATGTAGTTTTTCTGAACACAACCAGGGCCACTACTTGTTATGGATGCAAAGGTAAGTTCAGGAGTTCTAGTGATGTAGGTTTAGGCATAGTACCCCCAGTGCCATATGACATTGTCTTAACACGAAGGGAGCGCCGCGTATTTACTCAGCCTGGGACAAACACCATACGGATAGCCAAGGCACCCGAAAATGTGTACTATCATACACAGAAGCGCTGTTTAAGCGAAAAGATTTCAGATATTTCTCCAAGGATGTTTTGCGCCAAGGAGTCAGTAAGTGCAAAGCTGAACAACGCCCACAGAAATCTGCTGCGAACTGAATTTAGGTTTGATATCCAGTGAGAACATGATTACGTAATTTAGGGCAACAATCTGGGTAAAAACAAATCATTCATGAGATAATTGAAACACTACCTTCTATTAAATACCATTGCAAATAAATACTAAATTTGTAAGGTCTGTAAGTGAGATTTTAGGCAGCAACACATTTTCAAATTTCCCTAGAAATTAAGCCAGTGAGATGGAAGTCACTTGGTGATCATTCAGTTTCCTACCCTATGAATATGATGTACCTACATTGGGACAAGATTAACATGGCATATTTCTACTTCATTTTCACTTGATTCCTGTATTATATTTAGCATTTTGAATTTGAATGCTGATGAGGGAACAGGAAGTAAACATGAACATAGTTATGGAACAGGTGCAAAAAAAATTCATTAGAAACTCTGACTATGCAAAATTTGATAATTGATTGAGAAACTTTCAGCACTGGCTCAAATATGGGGAAATATAGGCGACAAGCCACAAGGCCATGTGGATTTTCCAGCTATCGTGTCATCATGATAAGAATTACCAACTTAGGGTGGGTTTTTACACTAAAGAATTACAACCTCAATATGCAATTTTTGAAAGTTTTGCCTTTCTAAAATAATAAATACCAATCGCAATGAAATCATGTGCCTACGAGAAATGTTATGCGGGTTTTAGTGATATTCTGAGAGACCTGTCGCCGAATATGGGCATGTCATATGTTCACGTGACCAGTTATATGACAATGAGTTATCCTTAATTTGATGCGATATCAAATTTGATAGAAAGTCACAAAAGATCCAGTCTTCTTTCACGCTTTGAGAGTAATTACAGGAAGTTTGGTGGGGGCCTTCCCCCCCCCCTCCCCATGAAGAGTAGCTAGGGTTAAACAATGCCATGATCAGCTTTCCATGGGAATCGACAAGGCTGCATAGAGAAGCTTATTGTAAACAACGGATTAAAGCTCCCGACGATGAATATAATAGGCCTAACCCAATAACAACCATTTTAGGCCATTTACTAACAACCGGTCAAAACCTTGCATGTCTTGCTAAAAGTTCAAGAAATGCGAATGTACAATGCAGTGTACTGTAGTTTACAACAATATCAAAGATAGTTAGCCATATACTTGTATTAGTACGATGTAGTATTAGGCCTACCTATTATCATTGTAGTATCTCAAGAGATAATAAATCATTCAAATAAATCAAATGGAAAGGAAAATATTATGTATTGAAATTGATATTTCAAACTTACCTCTGTTGTCTTTTCTTGGTGTGTGTTCTTTTCTCCACAAGTTGTGAAGAAAGTTGTGAACGACTAGATCAGAATATAAGTTCCTTGCTGGCTTATGTTTGGCATCAACGCTATTGACAACAATACCAAACCCTATCTTCGCGAGCATTCCAGGATTAAAACAGGAAGTGGGCATTAACCTCGCAAGACCCTTCGGCCGCTCTAGCATGCCTCAAACGAGGAGACCCGCCACCGATCTTGGAGTGGGACCCACATTTTATGGGACCTGCAGACCTGCGTTTTACAGAAGCCATCCTGGCACTGTGGCTTACAAAGGAAGCTTTGCAATTTCCTCTACTGGACCATCATAGTAGAAAAGCAAGAATTTTGTTGATGATGCAGTGTATGTAGCAACAATGCTACCATACCTGAAAGGCTGGCTTTCGTACAGGGCTTTGGTGGCATCATTTGAAAACAAATCATGAAATTTTACCTTTATTTCCTGTAACTCCTCTTCCCTTAATTTATCTCAACTTATGATTCTTGTATCTTTTCTCCTCCCTCCATGGCCCGTTTGATAGCTGATTCGTCCAATATCGTCAGGAGAGAATTTGGTACCTGTGTAATGTGAGATGCCCCAACATCCATTTCCCTCTCCACATTTTCTCTTTCTAGAATCTTAAATGAGATGCCAGACTTCTGTTTCACAATTTGGTAAATTTGATTTTACCCATAATCTGCGGGTCTTTTCATTTTGCCATCTGGCTTTCTCCAAGATAGGCCACTTGGCAAACCAACAATTTCAAAATTTCCTTCCAAGTATGGGACATGGGCATTTGCGCATTTCTTTGCTTTAGCTAAGGAGTAAAGCAGGAAGAAATTACTGCAAGTAATGTTTCATTATGATTGCAAATTTGCATCCAGTTTATACTGTAGTTCATACACATTTTTTTTTTATAAATCAATCGAATTTTACAATACATATTACGGTCTACACTACTTACAAGAATTACTTTACAATACTACTGGGAAAAATACTCCCGGGGAGCAAAAGGCTGTGTCTACCCCAAGGGAATTAACATAGAATAAGAGAAAGAAAAACTACTTAATCTTAAAGAACACTACTAAAACAACACATACGGATGATAAGAACGATTGATACCTAAGTCTGCTGCATATTAGACGTCAGATCCAGGTGATGGCGAGGAAAAGTAGCTGGTGGAGAAAAAGTTATCTTGAAGTTTCCTTTAAGCATGAAAAAAAAAACCACCATGCACCTGCCGTCCAACACGCAACAGACTTACAAACTTAAAGAGACAAAAAAGAAACAGACAAGTCCAAAAGAAATTAACAAAATACCTAACAAACAAATAAAATCAAAAGTAGACAAGTTATTACAATAAACAGAAACTCTAACACAACATTCATAAAATAATCGACTCAAGATCATTTCGGAGTCGAATTCACGCAAGATGGCAAAACCTCTTGGGATTTACGAGAGTACGCTCTTTGGGTCTAGGGATTTTATCGAGTTCATTAAGATTGTTGTGCACGTGTATTCTGCTATCAAAGCGAGCAGCAAGATCAATTGATAGAATTACATTCTTTTGTTTACAGACAACAGAGTTCACACTTGAACGTTTTGCTGTTGAGCTACTTCCTTGTTTGCTTAATGAATCTAACATAACTGCTGGTGAAAACTTGATTTTTCGTGCGAATGAAAACTAAAACAAGCAACACTACTTTGCCTAGGTTGCCATCATTTACCAAAGGAAATTGAATGTTCTTACTCAAGTTAGATGGCAAGTGAAATTGTACGCGAATAAAACGATTGAAGTGTTTGTCATAATCAATTTAGCGATTTCGCAAATTTCACTTGGCATCCAACTTGAGACAGACCTTAGACTATAAAAGCTTCCCTAAGTGTTACAAGGGGTATAGACCTATGTCATGCAGCAAGCCTTTATTTCAAATATAGAGCTATTAAACGGGATATACTAGGGAAATAAAGTTTGTTGTCATAAGGCAAGATGGGTGGAGCTACAGGTCAACAAATTTATTGTCAAGCTTAAATATAACACCAAAGTAAAAAGTACCTATAATAAGCCCCAGCCTACCCGTTCGACCAGTTCAAATTCAAAATACTAGCATCCTTGGTATTAGGAAATAGACACAAACTACTGACCTTAATTATTAAATGAAAAAAAAACAAACAAATGCAACAAACCATGATTTGGCCAAAAACTGAATGAGTCTTCTCAAGCTAGCAAGTGACATTTAGCCATACTTGACAATATCATAAAGGTCATATAAATCATTAAAATATTGATATTTTCCCTCATACTTTATGCACAACTGGCAGTTCACATCAGCAAATGCATAGCTATCTTTCTCGTTCTTCAATAATTCGCTGGCTCTTTTCAACAGCTTCACTCTTTGGTGTGTTAGGTCCAGAGAAATTCTAAATTTATCCGTCTTCTTCCTAGCACTGTATACTGCTGTTCTATGCCTCCATGTTGTGAACCGTACAATTATGGAGCGAAATTTCTTGCCACTTTCTGGGATTTCCTTGAAAGGGCCAATTCTGTGGGCCCTATCAATAACTACCTCAGGGATGTCTAATCCAAGATCTTCTTCGAACATTTTTTTGACCATTTCAAGGCAGTCGTGCCCACTCTCTGCAGCATCTTCTTCTACCTCGACGCCGTTTATTCTTAGGCAGAGCCTTCGCTGATACTGTTCGTTTTCATCACAAACACGTTCAAAATCTGCAATGCGATCGCTTAGGCCGTCGACTTCACAAACTCTCCGCTCCACCTTTTCAATTCTTTCAATATAGTTTTCCTTAACCACAACCTTTGCCTCGAGCTCCTGGATCTTCACTTGTTGATCAAGAATTGTCTGTTTTAGCTCGGAAATGCATTCTTTTGTCGCCACATTTACTAATTTATCTTCAACAATTGCTGCAAATGCTTCCAGGGACTTTTGTGAAATTGCGTCCTACCCATTGACTGGACCAGCAGGTTGGCCTAGCTCTTCGTTCGTTGTTTTTTGCGATCTAGCTTTCCGCGACATTATTAGCTCAGAAAATCAGTTGGTACCTACCGATTATATCACATTAATAACTTTTAAAACAGAAAGTACACACCACCACATTCAAAACATTACTAGCCCAAGAGTTTTCTCGCAGCTCACGTAAACACGTGCGACCTATCCGCCATCTCGAGAATTGGCTCTCGAGTTCATACACATACCGGATGGGTAAGAAAATTTAACACACTCATCAGACTGTGGAATAAAAAGCATGTGGCCAGTATTCAAGAATGAAGTGTTAATCTTAAGTCAAAGGCTAACTTAGATGTGGAAAATTTTATTTGGTAAAATCACTCATCATTTACTAGACCCATGAATCAGGCTAAAAATAAGGGGTTTGTATGGGAACAAGAATTCCATGTCTAATTCTGCTCTATGATTTATTGTACTGTATTTGCCATCAACATTTAAATTCTATTCCTGAAACTAACAACTGTATTTACTTTGAATGATAATGAAATCATGGACCATAACCGAACGTGGAATTCTCATTCCCATGCTATCTAATTCAAAATTTTGGGTCTAAAAGATGAGTGATTTTACCAAACAAAATTTTCAAATCTAAGTTAGCCTTTGGCTTGTAGGCCAACCTTTCAATCTTGGATATCGGTTCCATACATTTGATTCCATTCAGTAGCATGCCTGAAAATTGTCAGTTTTTTTTTTACTCACCTGCTGAACGATTTTATACTGTAATACCAAACGACATAATATGTCTTCTACAGGCAATCATATCAAAAATCAATAAAATCATTTGCAAGAATAAACACATTTTTTAACTTGCAAGTGACAACTTTAGCTAACTGATTCCATTCATTTGATTGCTGAAATGGTAGTTGTCAATACAAAATTCCTATCCCAAATGAATGCCTTTTGCAATCGAGGATGAGAGTCAGTGAGAATCATGAGTAACATACCGGGTGCGCCAAAATAAACTATGCACGTTTGGCAAGCCACAATAAATCGTATACTGGATCGATTTTGAAGATTTATGTCTCATTCGTTAGCAGAAAGCCTGAATTAGATACTGGGATTTTTGCAAATTTTTTCATTTTCAGGTTTTAGAGCTAGAAGCGAGTTTCCTAAGAATTTTGTTTTCGAAAACACCGAAAACGATCAAAAAACATCGATCAAGTTTTCTAAAGAATCGACATGAATGAACAAAGAGAGAACTTTTTCGTGGTGATTTGCGATCTAAAAATCGACCAATTGTAATTTGCTGTACGAGAGTTAATACTGAACCCCCAAATCCCCCTGAAAACATTTTCTCTTTGTTTATTCATGTTGGATCTTTTAAAATTTGATCGACGTTTTTTATCGTTTTCAATATTTTCGAAAACGAACATTTTAGGAACTCGATTCTAGCTCTAAAACCTGAAAACGGAAAAATTTGCAAAAAAATCCTAGAATCTAATTTAGGCTCTCTGCTAAACATTAAGTCCTAAATCTTCAAAATCGGTCCAGTATTCAATTTATTCTGGCCTGCCAAACGTGCATAGTTTATTTTGGCGCACCCGGTATTATACCTAATAAGTCCTTGCACTAATCCCAGGATGTTCGTATTTCAACAACAGAAAACAACAGAAAACAACGGCATACATTTCACAACTGGCAGATTTCAGCACCATATGGTTCTTAGACCTAACCGGAATAGATAGACATTCTAAAGCCTAAAAGCAAAACAACAAGTATCTTTTAATCACTGATGCTGATGAAACAAATAATAGAACTTACCATATTCAGAGTTAAACAATTACTGAAGATCTTTATAACTAAATACTCTTTCCTTCTCTGGGGCATCTGTGTAACACAAGAATGATACAGAGGAATAATGTTTGGTAGTCATACACAATTTGCTATGAATTGCTACATACATGTACTGTATTCATTTTATAAGAAACTGCCCATAAGAAACTCGACTCTCTAATCGTTGTCGCAACAACACCACACACGCATGGGCTTCGGGCAAAAATCTTATCGTTCCGTTTTTCGGACCAGTTCTCCCTGTTCACACGAGAACGGAAAGGAATGATTGCTTATCGTTCCACTTGTTGTATCACTTATTTTATTGTTCCACTTTTTGGAATGGAAAGATGCTATTTGAAGAGCTCCGGTGTGAGCGCAACCCCTGAGCGTTCCACTTTTCGGAACGGAACAATATGGAATGGAACGATTGCGTTCCTGTGTGAACAGGGCCTAAAATTTTGCAAGTTTTTCTGAAGTTCTTTGAGTTCTGAATGCTGGAAATTGGCCTTATTTCTTGGGTATACATTCACTGATGATTGAACAACACTGCTCACGTGGGGATAACTTTGCAATGTAGGACTAGGGTGCGCTTATGATAATTTGCGAAGTTTTTAAAAACTTTGCAAAGTTTTTTTTTGATATATCCAATGCACACACAAAAAATGTCAAATACACAGTAAACAACTAATTTGAGCAAATTGAGCGAAATAGGACACTTTTAGAAAAACTTTGCAAATTATCAATTGGGCCCCCTCATAGATAATTTGCAAAGTTTTTTTAAAACGGCCCAGATATCGACAGGAACCAGTGGAGAGCATTGTGCCTCTGTGGAACAATGTAAATCACGTCAAATTACCACCGAATCTACTCTTTCCAAACTCTTTTAGCTGGCTTTATGACAAGACCTGCAATCACTGTGTGCTTAGGCCCAAATGTAAAATTGTTCAAAAACAATAGGCAAACGCATGCGAGTTACTTCATTTGCCCCTGAGGAGTTTTTAGTCAGACTCTATAACACAAGGAATGTCTGATTGTTTTGCATTTTGGGAGCTGAATGTCGGCACTCAAAGGTCACAGCAAAGGAATAGTTAAGCTTCGCATTCAAAGAAATGAAGATTAATGTGAGGTCAAAGGTAGGAAAAAGGTTGACTTAAGAGAATACGGACCGAATAGTGACACCTCATAAATTTTTGGGACCGCATTTATCATGAACAATGTTGATGCACATAGTCCAAGCATACCAACAGCCTTTGCGCGTGTTATAGCTCTAAAAACTTTCAGACTCGGAATAAGGGTACTGCAAAAAATATCAAAATTTCATGATAATTTTCCACTTGGAAACTAAGAGGAAAGGTACGATTTCCTATGATTTTTTATCTAAGAAACGGAAACCTCCCTTCCGTTTCTTTGAAATAATTGTTAGTTTATTCCAAATTTCTTCTTCCAACACCATCGGAAATTTAATGGTTTTTTGCCGTGTGAAAAGTCTGCGTTACAATTCTAACTCAGTATGTGATAAGAGGATTTACCAAATTTGGATAAATCTATGAACTGTATAGTATGGCCTAAAACTGTTCAATTTACCGTAATGAACATCTTCTCCATGTTTCAATCATTCAGAAAACAAGTCGGTTTTTTTATAGCTGAATTTGCATTCAACAAGTTTTGTTTTTTTGGATACACAATGCAAAGGCCAGAAAGCACTGCAACACAGCAAAGAAGTGCAAGGATTACAACAAGATTCAGTACAACAAACAGTGGAGGTCCACCAAACCGACCTGAAAACCGAGCAGAGATAATATGACCGCCAAGAGCCGAACCTCCTGTAAGTAAGCCAGGTCCATCAAACCAGCCTGAAAACCCAGCAGAGATAATACGACCACCAAGGGCCGAAGCTCTAGCAAGTCAGCCGCAGAATGAGGGTTATCAACCTGAAGCAGTGGTGATGGCTTTTACAGCAAACCAAATGAAAACGGTTGAAAGCATTGTGAAGGCAAGCATCACAGAAGCAATGATTGAGCTAAACGATTTATTGAAGCATCAAGTCCAGCCCAAGCTTTACGTAGCCACCATCGCTCTGTTACAAGTGTTCTTTTGCAACAACGTCAACAGCCACACGCAGCCAACAGCTCTGTCTCCCTTCCACCTAACCTGCCCCATCAAACAGTTCATTTCTGCTTGATAAAACATGTGCTTTATGCCATTTAGAAAGCAAAACCACGAAATTTATGATAGAAGAAACCACCAAGTGGCGATCCAGAAATTTCTTAATAATACGATCAATAAGGCTCTTAGGGAAGCAATTTTCAGTCAAGATTTTCTTAATGCGAGTAATTTCTTCATGAAAATTGCGAAACTCTGCCTTTTTCCTATATAAGCTAGTTGAAAAAGTATCATTATCATGAGTAACAAGTACATCCAAAAATGGCAAAGCATAGTCCGACTCTAATTCATAGGTAAATCTAATATTAGGATGTTGACGATTTATAAATTCAAGAAAACTATATATGTGATCTCTATTTCTAAACAAGCAAAATGTATCATCAACATACCTACGATACAGTACAGGTTTAAATTCAGAAGGACAGTTGGCTAGATATTTCATTTCTAGAACATTCATAAAGATATTAGCAAGGGTTGGTCCGAGAGGTGACCCCATAGCAACACCATCAACTTGGTCAAATAGCTACATATACCTTCAGTAAGGAAAAATCTGGTACAAGATTACCTAAACGTACCGGGTGGCCCAAAAAAGTACCCCGATTTGACTGGAAATAAGAACCACACGAAAAGATATCATTGCTCTCCGACTTCACAGCTAAATTTATCAGTCTTCAACTCAGATGCACATACCTTGCATTTAAAATTGTCGACCACACACCGGAGATACAAGTTCGCAAAGTCAAAATTTACTATGCACCCAAAACCGGAGGTTTTGAAAAGGGCCTAGTCATAATTTGTATCGTGGACATTTTCCAAAGTACCTTTAAAGTTTCCGCTCTTCCTATAGAAGGAATGAAAGGTGCATGGATATGCCGATGATTAAACAATTATGGTAAAAATGTGTGGTAAGAATGATAAAGTCATCTCACATCCGCAAAATAAGCGTGCTTTCCTTGTTCTTTAATACAAAACAATTGGGATCAAATGCAATGCAAGGACCGATTCCTCAAAAGAAAAGTCACTTCAAGAACAATTGAAGTAGTTCAAGGTATCAATCTTTTCAAAAATTAAAATTAAAATGTCAAAAGTGAATATTTTTTTGCAAAATGCCTTTGTGGTGTCAAATTGTGGCTAGGCCATTTCTCAAAACCTCTCGTTTCAAGTGCACTTCAAATGTTGGCCTTGTCAACTCTTATTTCCGGTGTTTGGTGGTTGATTTCAAAATGCAAGGTATGTGCATTTAAGTTGAAAACGAACAAATGTAGCCGTGAATTCACAAGGTCCGAAATGGGATTGCTTTGTTCCCTTGTTCAGTCAAAAGGGGGTCCTTTTTTGAGACACCTGGTAGTGAAAGAAGACATTATGTATGTTGCCTTCATCCTCAATGCCAAGAAAAACAGCACATGTGCTGAAGTAATCCACCATACATGATCTGGGAACCATTTGACTTTGCTCCTTGCAGATGTAGCCAGAAAAAGTATCACATACTGCAATACTTTGGCACAAAGTGTATCCATCAATATACGAGAGACCATCACATTAGTAGAGAAGCAGTTGGAAGGAAAGCTACAACTGAATAAATTTACAGTTAGGATATCTCATCCACACAGTGAAGGAAAGTGTCCTGCCAGTTGCACAAAGTATCCTCTGCAAAATGATTACCAGCGAGCATGCAACAGAGTTAGATCAGATACTTCAAAACTTTTAAATTTGCAAAATTTCCAAATTTGAAACATTTGGAAGATAACCTATACTTGCTCTACCCATATTAGAGCCAATACAGTTTCAAGTATGTTCAACATTAGTAATTTGTTGATTACTTGAAAGATTACTTTGATCCCATTAATGATTTTGGTGAGTACCATGGAAGTACAGTTCATCAGAGGGGTGTGATAAGCATACAAGTATACTGTATGTATGTCAGCATCATTGCATATTTAAGTCATTGCAACTCAGTTCCCTTACCTTCATCTGTGCATTCAAGTATGTACTCCTGAAACCAGTCCCATACAGCAGGATATTCAACAAGATTATTTTCAACATCCAGCATGTTAAGGACTGCTGTAGGGGATATGACTTCATTGCTCCATGAGTAGCATGGCTCAGAATGCTCTGGGTACTTCCTCACAAACTCAAGAAGGCCAAGTGCCACCAACCCTTTTGAAAACTTTGAGATTGCATTCTGTTGTTTCAGAAGGATGTCGTTGTGCAGTAGCCATTGAAGCAACACAAGCCAAGCCTTTTTTCAGTTCATTTCATTTCAAAAATCCATCTAATACATGTTATAACTCTACATACCTACCTATCTAATTAACAAATATGAATTTAAATTAAATCAGAGAACCATGAGAATAAGACAGAGTTGGGCCAAAGTTGTCATTCATTACAAAAGACAACTACATAATTACTCCCAATACAATTAACAATAGCAATACAACAATTACGAAAAATTACACTAATAACACTAATTAAGATACCTAAATACTGTATGTTAAATTTGAATGAATATGAAATGTTCCCCCCCCCCCCCCAGTCAAATGTGCATTGAAATACTGTGCGAAAAAAGGTGGAGGGAGGGTGGGGAAATTGGAGTCTGCACTGCTGCAAAATATTTTCTGACTGAGTCGATACCACGAGGACAGACTTAGATATAGTTAGTAGGGCAAGCCAAATATGGAACGAGGAAATACATCCTATCAAATGATTGGCTGGAAGCTGCTTACGTATTTGTGTTGTGACATCAACCAGGAACTAGGATATTGAATGAGACAATGGCGCAATTATGGTGCATCTTGTGACTGCATCCTTGTGACTGCCATGCAAGTATGACTAGGCAATGACGCATTAGCAATGGTCAGCAAAATGCAACTTAGGCCCAACTCCTAGCTCCCTGATTTAAACTTACATTAAGGCAAAAATGCCTCAATGTACACATTAAATCAGAGGACCACGAGAAAGAGACAGAGTTGGGCCAAAGTTGTCATTCATTACAAAAGACAACTACAGAATTACTCCCAATACAATTAACAATACCAATACAACAATTACGAACAATTACACTAATAACACTAATTAAGATACCTAAATACTGTATGTTGAATTTGAATGAATATGAAATGTTCCCCAAATCCAAAGCATAATGTGGAATGGGTGTTGTGAATGTGGAGAGTGGTAGTATGAGTTATTTGTTGTTAGTATAGTTATCCCTCAGTTGAAGTAGGTGAGCGCAAGGCAGAATGGGGAGGATGAATAGTATGACCCCAGGATCTCCCATACAAAGTGCAGTATGATACTGTGCTAAAGGGGATTGCAGTAGGCATAACCTGACATAGGGCAGGATGACTATTATTTACTTGATTGTCATATATTCTACTGAGGGGAGTGTAAAACTACCACAAATAGTTGCCCGGTTGCGTGAATATTTAAAACTTCTTGCAGACAAGCCTTATTTGAACAAACAATAGAAAGACTTATGTCCGAGTGACTGAAACAGCCCAAATTAGTTGTGCGGTTGAAAAGTGGATTGATGATCGAGTTGCAATGCTGTACTGAAGAGGGTTATCACCCCCCCCCCTATGTCAATGGGTTATACCAAGTTATCACATAGGGGGGGGGGGGGGCTGGAAGCTGCCCTTACCCTTCTCTCTATCTTATGTTTGCCAACTAACACAAATCGTTCATCAAGGAAATGGTAATATTCATCATCACTCCCACTGAACTTTGCTGGAACTTTCCTAGTGAAAAAACTAGCTTTGTGACTAAAACATAACGTGATATCACTGTGCTCGAAAAATCAATGGGTTTGCGTCAGCAAAGCTCTGCATTCAATTTTTTTTATCAAAATGAAGGTTGTCACACAAAGTTTTAGTAAAGTTGACTTTAGTGTCTCAAGGTAATATTTCCATGTTACCTATCTCATTTGTATTCATTCCATAACTAAGAAATTGCATCGTTCTTGTTATCATCCAAACTACTTGTTTTATCAGCTTTAACCTCATCCCTTGCAAAAGGTTTCAAAAATGATTAAGATAGCACCATTTTGAAAAAAATCAATATATCAAAGGATTTCCGCGGCAGATTTATAGCAAAGTACTCTAAGTTCCTTTCAAGTAATCCAATGAAAGTTCTGAGAAAAACATCATGGAATTTTACACCTACCTTTTTCAAATTTGAAAGATTTGAACCTTATACTCCCTTTTCATTCTTTCCAGGCGAGAAGGTCACGCGCCATTGGCAAGAATGTAGGAAGAATGCGCTCATGGTGAACTAGAAGAATGGGAATGGATATATGTTGGTAAGTAGTGTTCTGATTTCACTTCAAAAATGCAGGTTAAATGAAGCAATTAGCTTGAAATTAGCAAACAGGTCAACAATGAGGTTAGCAGAACGCTTTTTTTATCCACAGCACATTGTATTGTATGCCTAGCTGTCTTGGGAATGGTTACTTTATCAAATGTTAGAAATCCACTTTTGCATTTTTCACAGGGACTAAGCCATATGATCACCTCAGTGGCATCATATTGGACACGAGAGTGATTGCTGATGTGAGAAAGCTCTCATCTGATGGACAAACAAGTTGCTTGGAGGGATTTCATCCCCTGCTTAACCATTGGCACCCAAGAACGATCAATTTCTCATGGCTTGATACGATTTGCAGGTAAGAAAGAATCTTTTTCCTACAAGTTTAGCAATATGATGCCATCATTTGATATAATGTTTGTCAGAAGTTGAAAGTACACTTCTGTCACAGCGATAGAACTTCAAAAGGTTAGTTACATGCCTTTAGAACTCCCTTACCGGAATGTTTATGACCAAGGACAGTAGACTGCCAGAAAATTAAAGCCAAGATGTTAGAATGTAAGAAATGTTCAAAGGAAATCAACATACTGACCAATTGCCCAATATCAACTATGATGAAATCAGTTAGGTTTATAAAATTTATACAGCAGCAAGCCAAACAACAATGCAAACATGATTGTTGGTTGTGCCAGCGTCCACACAACTGACTAAAGATTATATGTAGAATTACTGTGTCTACAATCTAAAGGATAAATCATGAACTTCCTCAATTACTATACAATAATTAACAAGAATTTTCAAATTGTACTTTAGGGTTTATAGCTAGGCCCCCATTATTGTAAGGTTAGTTTTCATGAAGCAAAAAGGAAATGATAAAGCCAAGTGTCTATTTTTAGAACATCCTAATTACGATCTGAAGGGTTTTTCTAATTCTAAAGGCATACCCTGGCTATGTGTCATTTAAACGAGAATATTTTCAGAGAGCAGCAGAAAGCACTGGATGGATCATTGTATTTCAACATCATTTATCCAAAATACAAACTTGGAGATGCATGTAGTTTCTACCACTGCCACGTATTAATTTCTTGGCAGACAGCAAATATTGTGCAAGAAGGAGAGATCTACATGACTCAAAACATAAATTTATGAAAAATTGATTACCTCAAATTCCTGCTGATCAAGAGTGTCAGCAGTTCCCTGGGATTGAATTTTCTTTTTTAATAGCCACAACTTTATCTGGCAGTGCAGCAGCTTTGCT
Organism: Aurelia coerulea; assembly: GCA_039566865.1. Lineage (NCBI taxonomy): Eukaryota > Metazoa > Cnidaria > Scyphozoa > Semaeostomeae > Ulmaridae > Aurelia > Aurelia coerulea. Next base: position 9,726,645 of record CM076951.1, on the reverse strand, counting down.
TTCAACACGGGGCACTTTTTGCATTCTGTGGTTGGTGATGACAAAGGCTCGAGATCTGGCTCAACGAATTCTGCTTCCTCTGAAACGTTTGTGCTCGTTGAAGTCGATGGTAATGATTGTCTTAATATCAGTGAAAACAATTTAGCAAGTAAGGACAGGGCCAGCAAAAGAGAGACAAGAAATAGAATGATAGGCAATGTTGAAGTCATGAAATATCGAAAAAACAACAAGAAAATAATGATTCATAGAAAATGCAGTCTTGAAAATTAGGCCCATTGGGCCAACTTACTCCCCTCCTGCTCCTGTCAGACAGTTCTTCTGTTTCCACAACAGTGTTTGCAACATCAATCGTTGGTATTGCATCGTTAGTAAGCTTGCTTCTAATCCCAAGCTCTTTAGCAGCATCCCTTCGCATGCTGAAGCAACTATCTTCAAAATGAACCAAACAGAGGATCAACGACTTGGTAGGTGACCAGTTAGGCCCATGCCGCCGAACAAATGAAACCCACTTCCAGCATCTCGAAGAGTCTAGATCTTTATTCGGAAAAGTGTGGATAGATATATCCTCCGTTAATTGCCCTAATTTTTGCAGCTATTGCCACCTGGCCCACCGGCAACACAAGACCTCCCACCACGTCTAGCTGAAGACTTCGTTTTTTCAGTTGAAGTAGCCATCTTGTATAGGATATACTCCCTGGTTCCTTGTCTGATCATAACTGTTACGTCACGCCAAACTCAAAATTTTTCGCGGCAAAACTTATCAAAACAGAAACTTTCGTGCGCTGTAACTCTTGAACAATAAAGATATTTCAATTTGGTTTTTTGCAATCGTTTGACGGGATTTTTGTCTTTGAAAATACGAACAAAAATTGAAAGGCAATTTTTCATTGCCTTTAAAATAAATCATGAAAAGAAAGCTCATTCACTTGGTTCTGCTACTACCAGTGATAAAGCAGATACAACCAAAATAACATCTGCTGGAGATGATGTATTCAATTATAGCACAGCAAGGTTGAACTTAGGCCTCCTAATACGCAATGCAGATGATGCAGTCAAGGAGGGGGATGGTGAGAGAAAAATCAGATGCTGGAAACTGTTCATGTTATTTTACAAAGCATACGGGCATCATAAGTACGCTTATGCAGCATTCTTGTTCCAATCAAATGTTAAGGCAATGTTTACTCAAGCCCAAGCAGAGCAATTAGTGTGGAACAGAACTGTTAATAGAAAAGGTGGCCGTGGAAAAAATATTTCATGTGACTTGAGACTCGAGCAGCTAAATTGTACAACAAAAGAGCTCTTGTATAACCTTGGTGTCAACTTAGAGGGAGGATCTGCAAAGCGAGAATCGCTTGCAGTAGGACTTTTAGAAAAGATGCTAGAAAGGGCACAAACGGAATCACATACAACTTCTCCGAGTGGGTACCACAAAGCTAAAAAGAAGGAAGATGATATGAAACAGCTTGTGCAAAACTTATTGTCAAAGAGAATTTTGAATTCACAAGCAGACGGAAAAATGAACAATTTAAGGATTTCAACCGCAATATCCTGGCAAAGCTTGATGTTTCATCCTTGTCTTCACGGCTAAGTGACCACATAAAGCAGCTTTCAAAGAAGTATCCATCATGAAATTCCTTCTTTTAGCGGAACAGAAGCCTACTGTACAGAGTAAGCTTACTTACTAATTTGATAGTTAGCAAGTATATTGGAAGTAGATAGTAAGTGGGGTCAACGAGAATCACTTAAAAATAGCACATATGATAGGGATACGATTTATGAGCTAACAGTGTGCAAAACCAAAGTGGTAAGTTGCATTGTAAGGATGTGCCATCCAAGTAATGAAATTTCACCCTATATCTACCGGGTGACCCAGAAAAAAGTGGCCCAACGCAATCTGTTACAGAAAATTAAGTAAGTGCGACTGAAATATTTCAAACGTTGTTGTGTCGCTAAAAGACAAGCCTATGCTTTGAGCATCTTTCGCAATTTTTTCCGCACGGTGAATTTCCAAAATTAAGGATTTCAAGGAAAAGGGCCTCCCTGAAATCCTCCAAAAGTCGTCAAAAACAGGGAATCGATTTACAGCCATTTCAAATCTTCAAAACAACGAGGAACGTGTTTCATTTCAACCTGGGAATAGGCAACCCAGTAGGAAGTCTTCAGAGCAAGTTTATAGTCCCTAGGCACTTAAAGATATTCTCAGGCAAAATGAAACACGCTCCTCATTGTTTTGAAACCTGAAATGGCTTTAAATCAATCCCCTGTTTTTGACGACTTTTTGAGGATTTTATGCCTGCTCTTTTTCTCAAAATCCTAAATTTGGGAACTTTGCCGTGCCTAAAAAAACTGCGAAAAATACTCATAATGTAGGCTAGTCTTTTAGTGACAGAACGCCGTTTGAAATATTTCAATCGGCCACTTACTTTTTTTTCTATAACAGATTGCGTTGGGTCACTTTTTTCTGGGTCACCCGGTATACCAAATGTCTAGCTTTTACCAAGATGCATTGCATTCTTAAATCAAATTTCTAAAGAGTTATTAAATGTTCTCCATTAGAAAGCTATCCATCTTGGCAGGAGATTCCCTGTCAGTGTCATCATTTTTCCACTTTTGAGATTATTTTTTACTTTGTCCAGTGTTATTCTACTGTAAGTAATCAATTTTTCAAAGAGTCCAAAAGCAAATGAAAACAAGATAATTGTTCAGTTAACTTTTGGATAAAGCAAGACACTTGGTATACCAATTTCCAAAAAGTATAGTAAGGGGAGCAATGACTGGAAATGAATTCTGTACACAGTTTGGCACTCTTTCCCAAATAGGAAATGTTGCCCATTCATCCAATGTTTCCCATTTAGGAAACAATCTGTTGCCTGATTGGGAAACAGTCCCACTTGGGAAACAAAATGTAAAGCTATATCAGCGCAAAAGACAGTATGGTAGAACTTTTTTTAAATATTTGTATTTAGAATTTGAAAATACGCAAACTCACCATAGGAAATGTTGTTCTACCTTTGTTGCCCAGTTGAGAAATGTTTCCCATTTGGAAAGAGTGCTGAACTGATTAACAGTTAGTTAAAGGGTTTGTGCAAGGTTAAAAGCTTGCATTTGCAGAGAGCAGAAAATCTGAAAATATCCCATTCAAATCTAAGTTGCCCCCATTGTCAACAAAGGGTAGCCTAAGAATAAGATTTTTATCTTGCTAAGAAACAATGATGTGTCTGAGTTATTTCTTTGTTCTATTTATAGAGGAGCCTATTTACCATTGCACACTTGCTTTAAGTGAACTAAACAAATTTATTGTCGGGGCCAAAAAGTACATATGTTTGTGAGCTATATCTCAGTACATATCCTACCATTTTGGAATGATTAACAGTAGTTACGTGAACTAAAAAAATGTATTGTCTTGCCAAAAAGTACATCTGTTTGTGAGCTATATCTTAGTACATATCCTACCATTTCGGAATGATTAACAGTTAGTTAAATAACTAAAAAAATGTGTTGTCTGGCCAAAAAGTACATGTTTGTGAGCTATATCTCAGTACATATCCTACCATTTTGGAATGCAGTGGGCCTCGTCTGCCACTATCAACAAAATTCTCTGCTGGTATGTCTAGGATTGAAGCATCTTCCACCATTTCTCGCTCTTTACCCAAGCCTTGGGGCCTCCAAAAACAAGTTGATATTTTCCCTGCAAAATATCCTCTTTTGCAATGGTTTCGTCATGAAGACAGCAAGCTGTAATACCTGCAGCAACCATTGTTCGTGCCTGTTCCTCCATTAACGCAAGTAACAGAGAGATAACCATGACAATGTTTCTGTCCCTAAAACGCGAAAACTCAGCATGATGAGAAAATTTTTGTGCAACCAGCGGAGCAATCTGGTATGGCAGCGACTTTCCATGCCCTGTTGGCAAAATGGCAAACGTATCTTTATCTTCGATAAAAATCGACTTAAGTATTTCCATTTGTTGAAGTGAAAATGATTTTATTCGAGGAAAGTACTCCTCTGTAACTTTGTACGCTGCAACGCTCAGATTGTCCGCCATTATTCACATTGTACAACACAAGCATCCTCAGATCATCGATTTTAGTGTGATCGATCATGCAGTGAAAATGAATGGTTCTATCGCGTATACCGATCACGGTATACTGAATGCTGATTGGCTAAAAACCTGAAGTCATAACGAGGTCACTGATTGATGGATCCAGAGCCTCTTCTCCTTTCCTTCATTTTCTTTTTTTGTCTTTTTGTCCCCCAACTTTTTAATAAGGCTCTGGTACCCAGGTTATAAAAGGGGGTTGCCATGCTTTCTGTTTGTTTCCTTTGACCACTGCAAGTGACTGCCCAATTTCAGACTTGATTCCATAATCTTCAATCCTGTTCCATAACCAACTGCAAAGAGAGGGGCAAGATGAAGGATGGTTGGCATCATACGCTCGAATGTGACCATTTAGATTCCCACCAAGCTTTTCAGGAGTAGATTGAGTATCGAGAAGGAACAACATGTTCCCTATCTTCCCTATGGTAACTGCCTATGCTAGCTCACAAGTGAATATCAAAAGGAAGCTATCGTCACCATTTAAGGGGCCTGCAATCTAGTTTGTAGCCTTTCATAATTGCTTTATTCATACACTTGCAAATATGAAGAGATTAATTCTCAATTTCTGGAGTTGATTTTCACTACAAACTTTTAGTTATCTTGAATTTCACCTTGAATCATTTCCAAGCTATGTTGGTGAACTGATGAAGCACGGGATAACGAAGGGGACCCAGTCGGCAAGCTTTCCAGGAAAACTAATTGATATCTTCTTTGCCTCTCCAAGAACCCTCAGATGACCAGTGTTGATACAGCATGCCAACTTGACCATGATCATCACATTTTTTCTGTAATACTGACTGGACTATTCATAAACTTGAATGAATATCTCTGATGCTTTCCTTTGAAAACGTAGATTGCGACATTATCCTTTTGAGCTTCCTTTGCACTTGATTCCTTCCTTTTGACTTCATCTTTTGATATCTTTCCTTCATTCGCTTTATTTTCGTTTCCTCAACCATCTTATCTTGGACTTTCCTCTTCTTGATCGCTTCTCTACCCTTAGCAACTGCATAAGCTACAATGGAGCCACTATCTTTTTCTCTTTCTAGCCAATCCATTGAGTGGTTAAGCTTAAACCTAACTTTGCTACTAATGAAGTCAGTTTTTTAATTAGGAGCTCTCCTTAATTGTGAATCTGCCATTGCTAAAACCCTTTCTGCATGAATATTGTGGTTTGGGCCAGACCTAGTTTCATTGAGATTTTTTCTGTGGATTCAGACAATCGTCTTGTAAGGTTGCAATTTGGAAAATATGCAAACAAGCTCTGACACTAGAAGTTTGTTGGCGGAGAGAGCTGGTGCTGCTGACGTAGGAACGTATTGGTAGTTATCTCCTCCAGCAACACTAACAAATTTTACGATGATGCTGGCAGTTTTGAATGCTTGATAGCAGTCGATACTTCAAAGATTACTGGTGCAACAGCTTGGATGCACATCATCGCTTCTGCATGGTCCCCAATTGTAGTAGCAACATGCGACAACGATCGAATGCGAACAAAGAAGTCGTCTACTGGTGGCAAGTAGCAGCAAACAGGGGAGGTCCTAGAAAAGCATTGCACACAATCCCGAATGGATTTTAGTAAGCCATGCCTAGACTCATAGGCCTCATCACATCAGGAAATAAAACTGGCCAACACTGGTGTATGCTTTTCCAACAGTGCCATCATAGTGCACATTACATGTGCATCAATCATCAAGGTGTACTCCTTCAGTAAGTTGCGTAGCTGCTTGTTTGTCACAGCTTCATTTTGGAAACCCTTTCCTTATCGTCTGGAATTTTTGAGTACTGCTGGTTGGAAACCAATATGTTTGCGGGTTTTAGGTCTCGGTGGGCAATACCGGCGTCATGAAGATACTTTAAACCATTTGTCACATCGCAAGCAATTTTCAGTGCAAGTTCCTAGATATTCTTAATTTGGAAACTATTGACAAATGTTAAGAATGATCCAAGGTTGCTGACGTGTTTGCCCGGTGCTCCAGTGCTCCGAAATCGAAGCACGCATATTCTAGCATCATTGAAAGAGGGCTGTATCCAACGTAGCGAAAACTCACTATGTTGTCTGAATTCATATCTCCCAGTAGATTTGCCTCCTTTAGGAATCTCTCGGCAGCATTTCCTTCAATTTCTTGGTCTCTCATGTCCTTTACCACGACTTGCTGTCCTCTGTACACCCAGTCTTCGTAATATGAAAATGGGCCGCGTGCGGCATTTCGAACGTCTGGGTTAGTTTAGGCGTTCGATGGCGTGCGATACGAAAGTGCTAACTTTTATCATCATAATTGCGATTATTTGTTGTTTTTCATTCTTGTTCTCAAGAAATATGGGGTGGTGGTTTCAAGATGACCTTTCATATCGTAAACTACCTTAAATCATGAAAGCTGATCGATAACGGCCTTTTATTGCCCTCAGATATAAGCTTGTGAGGGTGATCACCCCCAATATAGCGTCGCTTTTTTCGAGTGCTTTTTGCTCTTTATTGATAAGCTTTCAATACGTTGTTCTTGCATCGGTGAATGCTCTCTTCTACGAGACTTATGGCTCATTTTCATGTCGAGAAGAGAGAAGGCAGGCAAGAAACTGCCGTGTTACTAAAGTTACGAAAAATATTTCGTTGAGTGTGTATTTCTCTGTCGTACTGCCTTTCAACTTAGAGAAAGGTCAAAGCAGTTAGGCCATCCAGTTTCCTATTTTCCCGTTTAATAAAATGTGGACCTAAATTAGGCTTCAAGCCTAATTCAAAACAAATAAAGATTTCACAAAAGTTATTGACAGATTAAAGAAGGTGATTAAGTAGCGAATATACGCTCTAGAAAAAGCAACTAAACCTTTACGCAAATTCGTAGTGGGCCTACTATAGAGATGCACTGCAGAAAATCCAGAGAAGGGCTTTGTGTCAAAGTCAGATTAAAGTGAGTATTATTCATCATTTTCGCTCCCTGATTCTTGACGACGTTAACACTTTAGTTCAACTAGGAACATGAACAAAGAAATGAGAACGATGATAGACTCACGAAGAAACTTTTCTATCGCAAAATACAACATATTGGAGAGATTATTAAAGACAAGTCTATCCTCCGCATCTTGCAGTTCTTTAAAGATTTCTTGTTGAATCCATTTGCTAAGATCGATCAATAAGCATTTAAGGTTCCATTTGAAATCCTTGCATCTTGTTTGCTTCGCCAGTGAGCTGACCTTTACAACGGTTTCCTTTCGTAAAGAGACCGACGCGCTCTGCAGCAAAATCGTAGCATCGAGTGACGAAAGAAGGAGAAATTTCAAATTCTAAATAAAAGGAGGGCTCTGTTTTTGCGACATTGTTTGTGATTAAAATTTTATGAAATTTGGTAAATTTTCAGGTTTGCCCGTGCGACGTTTCGCACGCCTTGGACAATTTAGGCGTGTGCGGAGGCGTGCGATCGCACGCCTCATATTACGAAGACTGTACACCACTTTAAAGACAACTCAAAATTTAGTCTCCTTTCTTTAAATGCTTCTAATAGTGGTTTTCTTGGTCGGTGGTCGGTGGTCGGTGGTTGGTGGTAAGTGGTTTTCTTGGTCGGTGGTAAGTGGTAAGTGGTAAGTGGTTTTCTTGGTCGGTGGTAAGTGGCAAGTGGTAAGTGGTTTTCTTGGTCGGTGGTAAGTGGTAAGTGGTTTTCTTGGTCGGTGGTCGGTGTCCTTTTTGGTCGGTGGTAAGTGGTTTGTTGGTCGGTGGTAAGTGGTTTATTGGTCGGTGGTAAGTGGTTTTCTCGGTCGGTGGTCGGTGGTCGGTGGCTATCATGGTCGGTGGTAAGTGTGGTAAGTGGACGGTGGTAAGTGTGGTCGGTGTGGTCGGTGGTAAATGGTTGTACACCAGGCCAGATAGAACAGGGTGAAAACATGTTCCAATGCTAATTACAAGCGTTTCTTACCTTTTTGATCCAGGTTGGGTAGTTTCTTAAATCTAGAAAAATCGAGCCTACCATTTCTTATGTTTGTGCATCACATTCATAAAAATACTAGAAATATCGTTCTTTGCAAGTGTAAATCATATGTCTAGAAGCTGCTGGTAGTTGGTAAATGAGTTCGATGAATGAATTATTCTTACTTTGGATGTAGATATCGTTTTCATCATCTGCTGACTTTGTGACATCACCTCTCATTTTCCAGACAAACTTTGACGCTCTGAAACAATTGAGAAATTAGTTATGACGCCACACGCTGAATCGCGCACGATTTTTGGTTCTCTTCAGCTAAACACCTATCACATCACACATTCTAACATCTGTTATTGATTAAAGAACAACTATAGGAACAACTAACGTTGCGTTATAGCAGACTATAAAATCGTTCTTAACTAACTGAGTAATTCATAGCAATTACCTCAAAATAGTGAACCCACCTTCAAAAGGATGCCAATATGATAGAGCCCAGTTGTATGGTCTGCTCCATATAGGTACTTTGCTATCTCAGTAGATTTTGTGACATCATACTTGTGCATAAAGAAGGCTGACAGAAGCTCAGGCATCAAGATGTATCTGTAGAAATTCTCACGTGAAAGGGAAAATGTTTCAGGCAGCTGTACCTGCTCATATCCACCATAGTCAAACAATTTCCCTGATGGCTCGCGATAATACGTGAACATCTTCCGAATGTACTGCATGCACGAAACGTATTTTACCGTACCGATTGTCTTAACGATTAAAGCATACTCCTCGTTTGCATGTCTAAGAAACATATTTTTATGTGTCAAAGCCGCTGCTAGTCTTTCTGAAACCAGGTTTCCTGCCGCTAAATTTCTCCTGGCATTTGCAATGCATTGTAATGAGGAATTCTTATTATTTTGAAAACTTAAAGCGATTTCGACATCATCTGGCAGCTCATCATCTGAGTCACATGAGTCATACGAGACTGCACGGTTCTTCGTAATTCTTTTTGCTAGCTGTTGGAAGCTTGAGGTGTTGGTAGTGTTGTCATCATCAGGCAATATTTCCTCAAAAGTATCAGAACATGAATCCATATCTATATCCTTTGCAACCACCTCCTCTACCAGTTCATCAATATTTCGTGTCAATACCACATCTTCATCGCTCGTGCCGGTCTGCGCATTTTCATTTTCAAATGGCAAGGCTTTTTCTAAGCTGCTCCTACCCTTTGACGCAGCACTCGCTGCAGCAGCCCGCTCAACTTGACTGCTTGATACATGTTTTTCTTTCAAGCTCTTCGATAATCGCTGGAAAACATTTTCATCATTACTTTGATTCCACAGCCTCTCCACAATCTCAGACCTCTTAACCAAGGCAACTTCGACTGGAACGACAAGGCCTTGTTTATTGTTGCCTCTTCTAGCAGATGATGGTGAATTTATTGCTGTAAAAGCTATCCAAGCTCGAATGTCTGCAACTGTATCTGACGACTCAACAAGCCACAATTCTTGCTTCAGGAGATTGTATGCATTAAGACATGCATGAACACCGCAATCATACCCATTACGTTGTCTTGATACATCTTTACAGTCACAATGAATTATCACCTTCAATTTGGATATATTGCTGCAACTGTCCAATGCAAATTGTCACCGCTGCTGGTTTTATGATGAATGGGCACTATTATTACATGGTTTTTGACTAACCAGTTTTCGTCAGTTATAATGTTATGTACTTCCACAGTTTTTTTACCAGCACAGAGGGAGGAAACAAAATAGGTCGTCGTTGAGGTAGCATGAAGATGGCTCTTATCTGCACATATCTTTCCAACGAACACGTTCAAAATGATTTCATTCATCCACTGTTCAGGAGCTGCTTTGCGAATATCTGCCATTTCTATTACTCTGTTAGTGGGTGGTATAATGCTGTCTCCTAACCATAGCCTAACTAACTGGTTTGTCTCCTCTTCTTGCAGTGTCCATGGGAAATCATCTATAATACTTCCACGGATATCCTGCGAAGAATGAGGCTCCCGAATGTAGAACAGTAGGAATGTTCTTGCCCTGAACTCTGGATCTCGTAGCTTTGCCTTTGTGCTTGAAACACTCACAACTGTATCATCAAAGGTAACTGCTCGGCTCTCGTTGTCAAATAATACAGCATAGTTGTGACCAAGAAACTGGCTCCTTGCATATAAATTTACGCTTGCACAAAGGCGGTACTGAACTTTTCTATTGTTCTCGTGTTCTGTCGATGTCTTTAGGTCCAAGAATTCTTCCACGTTAACCAATGTCTTGTTGATTCTTCCTTCAATCATACCACCTCCATAAATTGCTCCACCGATAACTCTATTTGTCTCTATAACCAGTACCAACAGAGCATCCAAGAGAAAGTATAGGTTGTAAAACATTCCTTGTTTTAAAGATCTTTCCCTGGTTGTTGGTGTTACGCTCTTATCTTCAGTTAGTTGTGAAAGGCTACATTTGCAGCCAGGACTTCTATCTCGAATTGCATATTAACAAGCAGCTGCATCCCATATCAGACGTTTCAATGCAATGGCTTCTTTCCAAGCAGGGACTCTTGTTCTTAGCAGGCAAGGTCGACTTATTATTCCCTCCATAGCACCACAAGATCGACAAATTAGGAGCTCTGCTTCGCGTGGAAAGAACTTGTTTTCAAAAATAGGATCCTTGCATTCATTTCCGATTTTCTGCAAGACACTGGATAGAAATTCTGACGCGCACATTTGCCTCACCACATTTAAATCTAAGCCTACTTCACGGCCCAGTATCATTTTCGCTCCAACATCTGTCAAATGGCCATGGTTTCCATTCCTCAGATCACTATGCAGTGAATACAGTGCCTGCATTATCGTGGATGTGCTATCCTCTGGTAATAAATGGAATATCGAGCTACCGCAAAGCACCTGAAGAACAGCATTCATGAAGCACGTCGTGCCTGTTGCGTTTTCTATCCCCCTTCTTGAGGAGATAACGATTTGACCAGTCTTCGTTTCCTTCTTTTCCAATACCTCCAACCTCGCTATGTAGTTTTGTAGCGAAAGACTCTTTTTGTTCCAATCAAAGTGCTTGCGCTGGATCCGATCAGTATTGCCTGCTGGAATTTCCTTTTTATAGTGCGAGAGGTATCGCAGGAATGGATAGAAATTTCCAAAAATGCACGATTCGCAATGGAAGAATATGGATGCCTCGGCATACGACTTCTCCACTCCTATGCACTCTTGGTGGTACCATACTTTGCAAAGGTCACACATCACCATTGCATCGGGGCGCTCTTTGTAGATCAGATTGCACACGCATCGAGTACTATTCAATCTTTCAGCATCTTCTTTGTGAAAGAATTCATCTTTCTCGTTCTTGCTCATTGCCTTCCACTTTCTGTTAATAGAGGTGATGCAATCCTCAACTGTGGGTGACTTGGCGGCCTCAGAATTCCACATATGATCTTTAAAGGAGTTGAATGATAACGTTTCCTTCATCGGTGTTATTTTTGAATCTTTATGAATCTTTGACAGGTCTGATTCGAAGGAAACACGTGCTTTACCAGGGCGATATGCACCAAAACTAGATTCCCTCCTTTTCTTTGGACTCTCCTTATTCCATGTTTCTTCTTCGTTTTCTTGTCGAGAGTACTTCTGGCAGAGCTGCAAAAAATATTTTCCTTTCTGGGAACCTGGTAAGCAGGGGAAAAATGTTCTGCAAAGTCAAGCCATGCTGTGCAAAATACTTGATGTCCCTGCTGGCCACGATGTGTTCAAAGGGTTCAAGGATGTAGACAACGGCGTGGCTTAGAGTGGGGTCTGGGGGTGAAGCCCCCAGGAAAAAACTTTGGGACCACAACCTTTACTTTGGCTTAGAATGCATCTCCCAATATCATGCTTGCCATTAGCAACAAGGAAACTTTGATAGTTTTGTGACAGTTATCCTATAAAATCAGAGCATAAGGAAATTTTTTTTGAAGAAACATCCTAATGGCTTAGAATGCATCACCTGATTCCGTATTTGCAAAGTATTTGCCAATGCTATAATGGGAGATTTTACATTTCTTGGAAAATTCTTACCCGACCTATACCCAGTGGCCATGCCACTGCTAGTAGAGTTTTTAGATATAGAATTGTACAATCCATAGTCAATGGGGAATGTTGTACAAGACCTCAAACTCTGAAATTCTTATGTAAATCATTAGCCATTTAGTAAAACATGTACTTTTTATCTGGAAGAAAATGTTTTGGACAATTTCACAAGTTTGTAGACTCAGTCACAGAAAATATTATTAAATCAAAATGCAAAATTACATTATCTGTTTATCTATTCAATCTTGGTCCAAATGTTGATAATATTGCTGAAATCAACAATGGGAGAACACACATATACATATGAATAAAATGGTCTGAACTGAAAATGCTCAACTTTTCATGAATAGACAGTATTTTGTATTTACTAAAATAGTGAAGTATTTTGAAATGTTTGTGCTGTACTTTGTAATGAAAACAAATTTGTTGTAATTTAGGTTTCTAGAATTATGATTTGTACAGTGCAGCCTTGTGTAAATTATTATGGATTCTTAATGAATATTTAATCTCCTGAGGTATAAAAGACTGTGACTATATTAAACAAGAATTCTACAAAATTTAAAACTTTTTGGCCAAAAGATCAATTTTTTTACAGAGACCTGTACTGTAAAAGAGGTGTGTTAATTAAGTAATGCTATGGCTGCAGCACAAGAATTTCAGGCAATAAAATTTTCTGAATATAAAGTTAAAAAAATAATCCTATGCAGGGTGTACACTGTAATGTAAGGGCTTTTCAAAGTCCTTGGAACAATTGTAGAGGGTGCTAAATGTCTACAAAAGTGAGAAAGTCCATTTCATTGCATTGCAAATATTCAGTTTCAGTGCAGAGCATGCATGCAGTGACACTGTTTCTCTCCCAAGAATTCTTGATTGAAGATTGTAGTCTTTCATGTACCTCTAAAGAATTTTCATCAATTATGTAAAGAATTCTTCAAAATTCTTAAGACTTCTTGAGAATTCTTGCCATACTGATGTGTGCAAGGCTGTAACCTTGCATCTTTACTGGGGATTATGATCAATAGTATAGAAAATCAAGTAAGTTTTCTCTTTTTGAAAGAAATTGTAAAAGAACAATCATTTTCTCCTTGTTTGAGCAAACTTTTGTTGAAAAATTTTCTGCCAAGGCTGAAAATCTTCTGGGAACCTAGTTCCCGGGTTCCGATACTTTTTGCAGCTCTGACTTCTGGTCTGCATTTTCGTCGGATTTCTCACTAATTTCCTCTCTACTGCGCCTTCCTGCGTTTTTCAACTTTCCCACTTTTTCTGAACTTCCATTCCACAAACCATCAGCATATTGGCGGCGCAAACCCTTATGATTTGACCAAAGCCTCCTTACAAAGTGATCTAAGGGCAATTTAAGTGAAGAGCTGTCCCTTTTTAGCACACTGAAGAAGCCCTCTAATTGCCCACTTGTCCTGTTCTGTATTCTAACACTTCGTGATATACCGGGTGACCCAGAAAAAAGTGACCCAGCGCAATCTGTTATAGAAAAAAAAGTAAATGGCCGATTGAAATATTTCAAATGTTGTTTTATCACCAAAAGACTAGCCTACATTATGAGTTTTTTTCGAAATTTTTTTGAACACCGTAAAGTTCCTAAATTAAGGATTTTGATGAAAAAGGCAGGCGTGAAATGCTCAAAAAGTCATCAAAAACATGGGATCGATTTAAAGCCATTTGAGATCTTCAAAACAACGAAGAGCGTGTTTCATTTGCCTGAGAATGTTTTCGAATACCTAGGGACTATGAAATTGCTCTGAAGACTTCCAACTGGGTTGCCTATTCCCAGGTTGAAATGAAACACGCCCCTCGTTGTTTTGAAGGGTTGAAATGGCGGTAAATCGATCCCTGTTTTTGACGACTTTTAGAGGATTTCAGGCAGGCCCTTTTCCTCGAAATCCTTAATTTTGGAAATTTACCGGACAGAAAAAATTGCGAAAAATATTCAAAGCATAGGCTAGTCTTTTAGTGACACAACAACGTTTGTAGCATTTCAATCGGCCACTAACTTAATTTTCTGTGACAATTTGCGTTGGGTCACTTTTTTCTGGGTCACCCGGTATTTCTTCGGATTCGTTTCTCGTATGTTCCATCAAATCTTGATAGGTCCCCAAGACAAATGTTTGTCCATAATGTTATTGTTGGGAGTTTTTTCTGGTTAAGGTACTGAAAATACATGGGGTTATGATATAATTTACAACCGGTGCTTCCTTCAGGAGGAATGTTGTTTTTGCTCTTTGCAAATTCCGCTCGATGCATCTGTTCCAGAAAACTCTGATGTCTGATGACCTGGTTTGGGAGGGAGATTCTATTGAAATGTCTTCGTCATCACTTTTCAGCTCTCCGTCATCTTTATCCTCGTAAACCTCCTCCTTATGATCCTCCTTCTCATCTTCTTCTTTCTCTAAGTTATCCAATGTTTCGTAAACATGGGGGTACTCGTTTATGCTTTTCTCTATAAAATTGAGGGCGACTTCTGATGTTAAGAATATACTGTTTAAAACAACATAGCCATGTCCCACAAGCTCTTCTAACTCTTCCAGCCGCTGACACTCCACTAGCCTCGCAAAAAATCGCATGATGAAGTCTTTAACTTGTGAAGGAGGAGGCCCTGGTCGGCTCTTTACGAATTTTTCCATCATGGTCTTGTTATTCTTCATGACGTGTGCGTAGCAGATATGGATTAGTGAAAGAGCAAGATCATTGGCCCTTGCAGTCCCTCGAACAATACTAAATGTTCTATCAACGTATTGACTGATGGTTTCTTGGTTGAACTCGTGCAAACATGCAATTATCATTGCTTGACTATTGTCAACCAGAGTCAGGGGTGGTTGCACAGCTTTGCCATTGAAGATCCGCTTCTCCTTGTCTCTCAGGACCGAGATCATTCTTCTAATGGATTCAGTAGTATGGCTACTGGATATAAACTCAGCAACTGGAAGAGGCGGAGACTGCTCATATGGATGGCGCACGCACATGGAATAGTAAAGGATCCTCTTGAACTGTGGCATTTTTCGCACGACACTCCCAGTGGCATCAAAGTATACGATATCACGAGCTGCTAATGTATGGTAGAGCCTTATTAATGGTTCGTGGAGGAGAACTATTCTGATCTCAGGAACTAGCTCCATTGACTGGATATACCCAAACAATTTACGCGACGAATGTTTCAATCTATTTGCAATATGTTGATCTTCATTGTGTATCTCTACCTGCAAGCCCTTCATTAAGTTATGGAGTAGTTTGATATCCCGATGCTCATTGGCTACCTCGTTTTTGATTCCCTGAACCACTCGCATGGACTTTCCAACGTCTGTTCGATTTCCCGATGCGAGCGCCTCAGGGGTTAAGTCTGCCAGTCCACGACGATATACGTCTGATGGAGGCAAGTTTGGATTCTTTTCAAAGAGTTTCTTTATTTCTTTACGCACATTGCCAGCTACTTTTCGAGCTTTTTGCTCTTGTAGATTTGTAGATTTCACCTGTAAATTTCAATTGAACCCTGTCCATTGTAGTCTTGTCAACTGTGAAATGTACTTCTGCAGTGCATGTTGGTTTATGTGCACAAACAGCATAGCCTTTTAAAAATGGGGACTTCTTCTTTCTTGATTGGACACTTGAGATATGGTTCCCCTTGAAAACAAGTGTGCAGTAGGGATTATGATGTTTTATCAAATCTGCGAACAAATTTGACCAATCCCCAATCAGTCTGTGTTCTCCAACGAACTCCTTCCACCTCTCTGGCAGGTTCACTTCGACATCAGAAGGACGTTCCGCGCAAAACATGCCACTTGGAGGGATGTTGCTTTCAGACAGCATATTAAGGGTGTCAGCTGTTATTCCTATCTCGGCAAAAGTACCTTGTTCATATTCATTAGGCAACTTTTCGTCAATCTCTTTTTCCTGTACCAGCCTGTCGTTGACTTTTTGACTTGTAACAGTAGTGGCATCATTTCTATGAATGAGGTTACCAGTACCATGTGCATTTCTGAACACGCTAGAAGAAGCAATATACCTACGGGCAACATCCCTTGTTATCTGAGAACAAATTCCCCCAACATAGTGTGTGAGATCATTCCAAACAGTTTCATGACGTTGTCTCTCAGAAATTCTCAATCCAGTTGTCTCATCTTCAGCAAGGTTTCTTGTCCTACATGCTTCACTCTGAATTTGTCCTGCAAAAGGTGCACATGTCATTGGATCGTTTCTGGTACCCTGTTTATGTTTTGTTATGAATACATTATCTTCATTCAAGCCGCTGGAATTGTCTTCAAAATGCCTTCGTATAAATTCTGGTGGTACACTCTTATTGGTACGTTCTGGTACAGCTTCATCCTGGTTGGGGAATTCGTCATCATCAAACCCTTCCTGTATATCCAGAATGGAATCTCCTAGTTCAGACGAAATGCTATCAAATTCACTGTCCATCTGATTGTCATGATATGAATAGGTTTTTTCTGGGTTTTTCATATTCTGCGGCAACTCTGACTCCAGATGTGCACCTTTATTCATAACATTCGGTTTCCTCTGCACATTTTCAACCTCTACATTATCTTGGGTCATTACATCTTGCTCACAATTTGTCTCCTCTGGCATCGATTCATCAAGCTTTAAGGAGAAGTTTGAACCAGCATCACCAGTATTGAATCATCAATTGAATCTTCTTTTCTTTCTTTCGTTGCGTCAGTATCTACGTCTTTACTGTTGTGAATTTTTCTGCGATGCACAGACTTCCTATAGAAGTCGTAAAGAAGGCGCGATTTTCGTTTGCTGACATACTTCTGTCCATCGTAATACATTCGCACAATTCTCGACCACCTATCTTTCCAAGTACGATCAGAGTTCACTCTGTTGATGTGCGCCATGCACCTGATCAATTTTTGCTTGTCAATTGCAGACTTGTCTCGCTTTGCTAGTTTTCTCAGTCTACCACCTGCTGGACATCTTGTGTAAATCCTTTCCCTATCCTTTGATGAAAGGTTTCGTATTCTAATTTCTTCGAATGTCAAATTGATAGGGCGGACCAGTTTTCTCGCTGGTGACCTTCCGCGTGTACATTTCGACAAAAAAGTAGGGCATATACAAGTTCTACTTCGCCTACACTTGTTACGCCTTCCTTTCATTTTCGAGACTTGTTACCGTCTTCCTTTGTTGCTATTCGGTCCTATTGGCCTAAGAGGGGATGCAATTAACTGTAAATCAGAGAATAAGATTGAAGGTACTTTCCCGATAGGTTTTTATACAAAATTGATAGTAAATATACAGAGCAGAAACTGTGTAAAGTGACGGATAGGACCCGGAGGGGGGGGGGGTACTTAGTATATTTTGCTGACGCCATGTGCACTCCTTTCTGGGTATTGTTTTCGCCTCTTTTTTCTAACGCCGGGTATCAAAAGAAGGCAATTTTTGTAAAACCGGTTGTCAAACGTGTTATTTCCTTGTTTTTCGACAAAGTTTTACGTTTAGGGGTTTGCTTTTCGCCGATTTTTACGTTTTGGGATATGGTTTTCGCCGATTTTTTTCTAAAGCCGGCTGTCATTTTGAGGAAAAATTTCTAAAGCCGGGTGGAAAATTTTTTCTTGGAGTGCACCCTCCCCGTACAATTTAAAGTCAAGTACCCCCCCCCCCCCGGGATAGGAAGTGTTTGGATCCTGAGGGCTCTGACTTTCTGAGTTTTAGTCCCAAGGAAGAAAATGCTAAATCTTGCCCACGTGATATGTTACAGGGTGTTCAGGTTAGGAAGGTGCTCAAAGTTACCAAGTTTTGCGCATGCACGCGCAGTTTCTGCTCTGTCAGGAAAATATTTCTTGCCCCATTAAATTTCTTTCGAAAAATTCACAATAATGTTACTTCTATCCTCCGATATGACAAATATAGTAATGTCCTTCAGTAATGTCTAAACATTGAACAGGCTTAAAAAACATTGTTGTGAACTGTTCACAAGGGCACAGGTAGTGAGCATGAAGCTTGTTATGGAAACTTTACGGAACTGGTAAGAAACTCTGAGTACTCAGAATCTGATAATCTTAAGAAACTTTCAGTACTGGGCCCAATTCTTAGTTTCCTATACAAAAATACGTGTACGAACAAAATAGCGAAACTTTCGTACTGAAATGCGAAAATCTTCATGCTGAATTAGGAAACTTTCAGTACCTATGACCTAATCCAAGTTTAAAATGTGTATTTAAATATGTACCCTAAATTGTTATGTTATGTTAGGATTCAAAACAAATTTTTGAAAGAAAATAAAGGGAGGCACGAATCTGACCTTTTTAAGAAACTTTCAGTACTTGACCCCCCCCCCCCCGGGGAAACGATCAGAAAGAAAGTACTTACTTGATAAACATTGAACTTGATAAGCTCGCTACTTGAAGATTGTTACATGAATATCTTAATGTCGATTTCTTTTGTCTTTGGCGAACAGCAAGAAGTAGATAAGCAAGTTGACAAGTGTGATTGATGCGAACGTTTGTGATGAAGAAGGCAAATTTAGTTTGAAATATTTCAAAGGGCGTTTTTTTGCATTTTTGGAGGCTAAACAAAGCTTCAGGCAACCTGGCAATGTTAACGTTGATAAACAGGAAATTAAAGAGCTCAGATTTCTTGTTAGTAAATATTTGCGTTCTGGCTATTAATTGCTAAACAAGTGCCGGCAATGACTGCACCATTTCCTCCAATGCCTGCATTTCCTGCTTCAACAAGAAATTTGGTAAAATAATTTAAAAAATAGGAAGCGTTGCATTTCAAAGTCTAGTTTTGTTCAATTGCATTTAAGACAATTCCTTAAAACAAATATCCATATGTGAGAGCGATTTGCGTGACTTAAGCAACGATGGCCTACACATTTGATAGATATTCCGGGAAACGGGAAAAATACGGTTCCTACATCAAACGAATCATTATACATTGTAGATTTGTTGAATTGAGTTAAAATTTGTAAAATTGTAACAATTGAGACCGTATCTTTAAACATTTATCCGCATAAGAGAGCTATATGGGTGACGTCACCCACGATGGCCTACACATTTGATAGATGTTCTCGGAAACGGCAAAGGGTAGAAATGCGGTTTGTGCGTCAAATGAAGCGTTATACATTGTAGTTTTGTTGAATTGAGTTGAAATTTGTAAAATTGTAACATTTGAGACAGTATATTTAAACATTTATCCCCATATGAGAGCTATATGGGTGACGTCACCCAGGATGGCCTACACATTTGATAGATGTTCTCGGAAACGGTAAAGGGTAGAAATGCGGTTTGTGCGTCAAATGAAGCGTTATACATTGTAGTTGTGTTGAATTGGGTTGAAATTTGCAAAATTGTAACAATTGAGACAGTATCTTTAAATATTTATCCGCATAGGATAGCTATATGGGTGACGTCACCCACGATGGCCTACACATTTGATAGATGTTCTCGGAAACGGTAAAGGGTAGAAATGCGGTTTGTGCGTCAAATGAAGCGTTATACCGGGTGACCCAGAAAAAAGTGACCCAACGCAATCTGCTATAGACAAAAAAGTAAGTGGCTGATTGAAATATTTCAAGCGTTGTTCTGTCGCTAAAAGATTAGCCTACATTATGAGTATTTTTTGCAATTTTTTGGGGCACGGTAAAGTTCCCAAGTTAAGGATTTTGAGGAAAAGGGCAGGCTTGAAATCCTCAAAAAGTCGTCAAAAACAGGGGATCGATTTGGAGCAATTTCGGGTCTTCAAAGCAACGAGGAGCGTGTTTCATTTTGCCTGAGAATATCTTTAAGTACCTAGGGACTATAAACTTGCTCTGAAGACTTCCGACTGGGTTAGCTATTCCCAGGTTGAAACGGAACACGCTCCTCATCGTTTTGAAGATCTGAAATGGCTGTAAATCAATCCCCTGTTTTTGACGCCTTTTTGAAGATTTCAGGCATGCCCTTTTCCTCGAAATCCTTAATTTTGGAAATTTACCGTGCCGAAAAAAATTGCGAAAAATACTTCTGGAATAGGCTAGTCTTTTAGCGACACAACAACGTTTGAAATAATTCAATCGGCCACTTACTTAATTTTCTGTAACAGATTGCGTTGGGTCACTTTTTTCTGGGTCACCCGGTACATTGTAATTTTGATGAATTGAGTTGAAATTTGCAAAATTGTAACATTTGAGACAGTATATTTAAACATTTATCCGCATAGGATAGCTATACGAGTGACGTCACCCACGATGGCCTACACATTTGATAGATGTTCTCGGAAACGGCAAAGGGTAGAAATGCAGTTTTTGCGTCAAACGAAGCGTTATACATTGTAGTTTTGTTGAATTGGGTTGAAATTTGTAAAATTGTAACAATTGAGACAGTATATTTAAACATTTATCCGCATAGGATAGCTATACGAGTGACGTCACCCACGATGGCCTACACATTTGATAGATGTTCTCGGAAACGGCAAAGGGTAGAAATGCAGTTTTTGCGTCAAACGAAGCGTTATACATTTTAGTTTTGTTGAATTGGGTTGAAATTTGCAAAATTGTAACATTTGAGACAGTATATTTAAACATTTATCCGCATAGGATAGCTATATGGGTGACGTCACCCACGATCACGGCAAGAAAAGTTCGAATTTCGACATAGTTTTTTCGTTGCATATTAGAGGTAAACGGGCCATTTCCCTTCCGTTTCCAACAACAAATGCTTTTTACACATCGAATTTCCAACGTAGTTTCCCCACGGGTAAACTATGGGTAAAGGGAAATATACTTTTACCCACAGTTTCCCAAGTGAGATTTAGCATCTCCAGCAGTTGGAAACTTTGTCTATATCGGGCATGTTTTTGGGAGACTTTGGGGAAATTCCATACTTGCTCGTGCTCCTGTAGGTAAATTGAGGTGAAACGCCAAATTTCCCTCAAGTAAGATCCTTGATTTTAGTAGGAAATCCCAGCGAAATTATGAGTTTTTGTTGGAAATTCTGAGGAGACCATTCATTTCCCCAGGTGAAATTGGTAGGAAATTCAGTCGAAATTCTGATTTGTTTTGCAGGAAATTTTAGGGAAACTGATAGGTTCTCTGTCCATTATACTATTTCAAGAGACGCATGATATTTTACTTATTGGATATTTTGGTGCAACATCAAATATGGTCAGCACTACGCGTCCTGGTTTGACATTATAGGAATCATCCCAGATAAAACTTCTCCAGAGGATTCTTCTCTCTGAAGGTCTTCCAAATTTTTCTCAGATTTGCCATTCTATCTTTGCAGCACTCAGATTCTGATGTAAACATAAGATGCGTCCTCTTTGAACGTACGGAACAAAATCATAATTTTCTATTATTTTGATTAAGCTTGACTCGTATTTTAAACATCATGGCTATATGTTTGGAAAAAAACTAATCATCCCCTCCTTTGCCATTCTTTTTTGTGCGCAATGCAAAGTATGAATTCAGAAAGAAGAATATATGACATCACTGGCACTTTGATTCATTCAATGGAAAGAAATAACTTCAAAACAGTCATGAACGCAACAGCAGATCCTCACAAGTAATTAACGATGCCAACAAATACATACTACCAGGACCCTCGAAAGGGGGGGGCATTAGGAGGGATAGGAGTCCCATAGGGCCCGGGTTCCGGAGGAGCCCGTCAAAATATTGTTGCACATAAATTAACTATTGCTGTCAAATCTCTTTACAACAACTTTTTATGGCTATCTATCTACCTTAAAAACATAGTCATAAGAAAACAATTTTCTCATTTGCTATGCGTAAAAGTTTGTGCCCTCCTTTGAAATTTAGTCATCTCGTAAGAGTTGGACTTGCAACAAGTCTTCCTTTTCGTTCTTAGTAGCTACAATCCTTGCCAAAACAACTTGAAAAAAAACATGTAATTTATCTGCTTTCTTGTCTGACGAAGCATCCAGAATACATTGCAGGAAACTTACTGTTTCTCTTTTTCCTTCCCCACCTGCCCCCCTGAACAATGTCGGTCTGAAGCACTGATCACCAAATATGAAGAAAATGCCTTTGGCTGCGTTTTTGTGCCCATGAGAAATGCGTATTCGAACAAGAAAGCAACATTGTAGGGGGGAAGGGGGGAGAGCTGCGCAAAAATATGTGATTTTTTTCAAGAGTTTTGGCAAGGATTGTCCGAGAGGGCAATTTTTCAATAAGTGCATCAATGTGAGCCAAAATTGGCATAAGTATATAGTTTTGTGTACTTATCAACATGCAGGTGTAAAAAATTATCTCAAAACGTTAATGATGAAATTATGACGTCATCGATATGAGAAATGAAGGAATTTCAGGGCTCTTGCGGAAATGCGCAGTTATTACTGCAGGAAACTTGCCATATGACCGGAAATACTTGCAAGGCATGGGAAAAAGAGTTTTACATGTGTTATCTTGCAAAGTGAAATGGCATAGTACACCTTACAAATAGGTCTCATGGCTGGCGTGTACAACTGCCATGGAATGGAAGGTACCGTGCAATTCATAGGGAATAGGTGAACGATGTAGGTAAAAGTAGAGCACACAACTGGAGAGTACATTGCAGAGTTTGTAAAAAATGACCTTGGAAAGGCTCTGAAGAGAGGCAAAGTGATAGACAGAAACGCTAGGGGCATGAACTATTTTGTAATGGACATCGATGCCTGCGAGAGAAGTGCTGCTTAAAGAAATTAGTGCAAACGTCGTAGAAATTCCCCACGATCCCCTAAACTCAATCCAAATCAAAAATGTTGTCTAAAATGTTCGCCATGAGTTACGGAAGGAGGCCCTGGAGCAGAAGCTTGTCCAAGAGAATGTTGCAGCATTTCAGAAACGGGTGGCTGCGACCCTTCACAACTTCAGTCGTCAATTAATTGACAAAACAATTGCTAACATGGACAAGCGATTGAAGGCCATAGTTTAAAACAAAGGCTATAGAACAAAATCTTGAATTTTCAATGAACATTTTGCAAGAGGAGATATTTACATATCATTAATTTCTCTTCATGTACAGTCATCTTTTGTTTCTGAACAATCGTTCGTGAAAAATGATGCGTTTGATGGCGTAACTTCTCACTGTGCACGTGATGAGCCTTCTTGTGTGAGGTTTCACGATTGACACATCGATTGACAGTCGTACGTTTCAGCCCCTTCACCCCCCGGAGGCTGCTTTTTATTAAAATCTTTCTTACAGAGAGGTGTTCATTAATGTAACCTATTTGCTGGGTTCATAGGTGAGCCCCTCTTAATGACGAGTAGTGCAGAAAAGCGGCCTGTAACGATTGACACAGCACTGCTAAAAAGATATTTGATGCTGAAGCTTTTTCAAGAAAATAGGTTGACACCTTTTATGAGCCCTGTAACTCTGGCGTACGCCCAATTCTAAACTATTTGAGGATGTTAGTACACTGTTTACATCTTTGAACAGCTTAGAAGCTGAAAGGAAGCTAACTTGCACAATTTAAGATCGAAGTAAAGGAAGATTCCTTCTACTGTCAATCGTTCTGTCACTCGTTTTGTGTTACTCCTTGCCTCAACTTTACAGCGCGTTTTGACGCGCCTGTGCAGTTGAAGTCACATGACCGTCCTGCAAGAAATGGGAGAAGCCAATGGGGCAAATCACACCCAAAATCTTGTACACCTTCGAACAAATCTCAAAACATCTTCGCAAATCCCAAAAAAATTCAAAAAACTTACAAATATTCCAAATTTTCTGAAAATCTCCAAAGATTCTTGGAGATCTTAGAAAAATCCCAAAAAATCCTACTAACTCTTTAAAAATCGTAAAAATCCCAAATAATCCCAAAAATCTTTTAAGAGAAAGCATCAAAAGTTTTATGGTAAAACATTATAAATTGGCAAACGCTGGCAAAGAGACGTGAAGTGTCCATGACATATGATATGATGACATCGAAAGAAAAACATCATTCAGCAACCTCGTTCCCACTAACTATACTGTTCTTGGACAAGTAGGTTGGAACACCGTGTCAGATTCATTCTCCTGTTCGTCATCCCCTCGTTCACATTCAACTCCAGCTTCATTTGTTTCCATCCATGTCGACTTTCGAAGACCATTGGACGCCATTTTCCCAATAACTTGCTTCAAACTGTCTTCGCGTTCACTTGTTTAAGAATTTTGCTACTCATTTTACTCCTGAGTATTTCCACATTAATGCACATTATTGAAAAATAATGAAAATTCTTACAATCGTATGGACATAATCTAATTCTATACCTTGACCTCATCTCTTCAATTTTGATCTCGTCAATCTACATAGCGTCTAACAATGCATTACTGATGAAGCTTTCCGATTTATGTATTAATACAGTAATAATCCAGCAATTTCATAGCGCATATAATTGGTCATTAGGGGGCAGATAACAACTAAAAATATAATTCTATTTCTTCTGCTTGTCTAGAATTCTGAAATTCAAGTTTGTAACAAATGGAAAAGCCGGACGTTCTCCAAAAATTTGATTATGACGTAGATTTCACCCCTGCTATACTGGAATAGCTAGGATGGGTACAATATGATGTCACAAATCCAAAACCCTCTCAAATAAGTGTTTTTTCTCCTCAGATTCGTGATCTACGCTATCGATTTACCCTGGACCTCAAAATTCAGGCCGAACACCTCATTTTTAAAAATTCACCCCTTCAGACAATCCTTGCCAAAACAACTTGAAAAAAAACATGTCATTTCTCTGCTTTCTTGTCTGACGAAGCAGAATACATTGCAGGAAACTTACTGTTTCTCTTTTTCCTTCCCCCCCCTGCCCCCCTGAACAATGTTGGTCTGAAGCACTGATCACCAAATATGAAGAAAATGCCTTTGGCTGCGTTTTTGTGCCCATGAGAAATGCGTATTCGAACAAGAAACCAACATTGTAGGGGGGAAGGGGGGAGAGCTGCGCAAAAATATGTGATTTTTTCAAGAGTTTTGGCAAGGATTGTAGCTCCACTGACCCGCGCCGCAGGCGCAACGAGCGCGCAGTGGAGCTAGCTACTAAGAACGAAAAGGAAGACTTGTTGCATGTCCACCTAAGAGTGAGTCTTCAATCTCTTGATTTTTTACCGTCAATACCAATTTCTTGATAACTTTTTCACGGAATATCTGAACAATTTTTCTGACTAGTTTTCTTGAAAAGGGCGTTTCCCTTATTCTCCAAGAGTCTGAAGGGCCTGACTGTGTAAAAATTTTCTTGGGGATTCACCCCCAAACCCCCTTTGGTCCCGATCCTATGAATCACTCATGGACCCGACATTGCTCTCGACGGCCCTGCATACTACATGAAACTAAATTCAAAACGTGGAGACTCTTTCCAATGACATCTTCAGCTTGTGATATAATAATGACAGAAATGTACATTGCAAAACAAGTTTGTTTGAACCGATGAGTGGCAGCGAAAAGACCTTTCCATGATGTTGAACTTTCAATGAAGAAACTTGTATCATAGCTTTTTCCAAAATGGTAAGAATGCGAGCAGCAATTTTATTTCAATTCGAGACTTTGCTTTCAACAATTATAAGTTTGTTTCAATTATGCCAGTTTCTTAATTCTTGCAATCATTCAGATTCAGAAAGCCATATTATAGCTCTGAAATACAATTCATAGAAATAAAGAAACTCATTTCCAAGAAATTTTTACTTTATGAATTGGGTTGCCGTTGAGATGCCCAGAAATTGAGCCCGAATGAATTGTTCAAAGCTTAGAAATCGTACTTCAAAAAAGTTCAGAGCCAAGTTCCTAATTAGAAATGAACGCGAACAAACTTAGGACCTGCTACTTGGCTAGAAAAAACGCTTGTGAGTTAAATTGGATATTTCATCAACCCTATGAAAACGTGAGTAACAGTCAACCTCCCTTAACTGAGACTTGCAAACTGTGAGGAAAATCAGTTGAAAGAAGCATATTTTCCAATACAGTGATAAACACATGCATAAGCTTTTTCCATGAAAGTATATCTCCGTGTCAATGAGAATTATTGAATAAGAAAGTTGCATTTTCGTTCAAGTAGAGACCACGCAAGATATTCTGCATGAATATTTACGATCCTGGTTGACTTACAAATTTCTGAGTACCGGGTGTCTCAGAAAAAAGTACCCCCTTTTCACTGGAGATAGTAACAAAACAATAAGATATCATTGCTCCCCGCCTACACAGCTAAATCTATAAATATTCAACTTAGATGTATAAACCTTGCATTTAGAAATCGTAAACCAAACACCGGAGATACAAGTTTGCAAAGTCAAAATTCCCAGCTCACCCAAAAGCAGAGGTTCTGAAAAGGGTTTGTGATTTAGGCATATTCTAATGCACGTGTAGCCCCTAATGTTCAGTTTTTTGTTTTGAAAAGAGTAAAAGAGACATGTGCATGGCCCTGGTTAAACAAATATAATAAAATGTTACAAAAATGATAAATTTGTGCCACATCCCCAAAACAAGCATGCATGTGCTCATTTTACTCGTCTTTGATACAAAACACATGGGGTGGAACACCATTCAAGGACCGTTTCATCAAAAGAAAAGTCATTTCAAGAACATTTGAATCAATTCAAGGGATTTAATGTATATAATTCTTTTCAAAAATAAAAACTAACGCTCAAAGTTGAGAATTCTTGTGCAAAATGTGTGATGTCAAATCATGGCTAGGCCCATTCTCAAAACCTCTGGTTTCAGGTGCACACAAAAATTTTACCTTGTGAACTCATATCTCCGGTTTAAAATGCAACGTAAGTGCATTTAAGTTGAAGATCGAAAATGTCACAGGTATGCAGTCAAAACGTCCCGATAGTCATCGTTTTGTTCCCTTGTTCGGTCAAAAGAGGGTATTTTTTTAGACGTCCGGTAGAATTTGAATACGTGGCCCAACACAATCTGTTACAGAAAATTAAGAGGCCGAATGAAATATTTCAAACGTTGTTCCGTTGCTAAAAGACTAGCTTATGCTATGAGTATTTGTCGCAATTTTTTTCAGAATGTTAAATGTCCAAAATTAAGGATTTCAAGGAAAAGGACATGTCTGAAATCTTCAAAAAGTCGTCTAAAACAGGAGATCGATATACAGCCATTTCAAATCTTCAAAACAACGAGGAGGGTGTTTCATTTCAACCTGGCAATAGGCAACCCAGTAGGAAGTCTTCAGAGCAAGTTTATAGTCCTTAGGCACTTAAAGATATTCTCAGGCAAAATGAAACACGCTCCTCGTTGTTTTGAAGACCTGAAATGGCTTTAAATCGATCCCTTGTTTTGACGATTTTTTTGATGATTTTAAGCCTGCCCTTTTCCTCAAAAATCTTTAATTTGGGAACTTTACCGTGCCTACAAAAATTGCGAAAAATACTCATAATGTAGGCATGTCTTTTAGTGACAGAACAACGTTTAAAATATTTCAATCGGCCACTTGCTTTTATTTCTATAACAGATTGAGTTGGGTCACTTTTTTCTGGGTCACCCGATATGTACTTGTAACGAATGTTAGTATACCATACCGGGTGAGCCAGAAAAAAGTTCCCACTTTTGAAAATTCATAGCATCAAGAGTACTAAATGGATTGGAGTGAATCAATATTTGCTTGACAGCCAAAATATCGAAGTATTTTTGTGATTTTTCTCGCGTTCTTAAGAGCATTGGAAAAATTGTTAAATTTAAGCTTACAAAAACTTGATGGTTACAAAATGACTGAAAACGGCCTAAAATGCTTGATCAAATTATAAAGGACTCCTCGCTCAGAACAACAGAGAAAATTCAATTTCTCAGGGGTGAGAGATATTGTCTGCACATCTATTGCCATGGAAATGAAAATCTTTTGTATCTGTTTGAGAATCAATTTCTTGTAACTCTTGAGAGAGGTGAAACGCATGTGCGTATTGTTCTGTGTGAGGAGAGTCCTATCGATTTGATCAAGTGTTTTAGGCCTTTTTCCGTCATTTTGCAGCCATGAAATTTTTCTAAAGTTGAATTTACTTATATTTGCAGTTCTCGTAAGAAGACGAGAAAAATCTCAAAAATACTTTGATCTTATGGCTTTCAACTAGAATTTGAATCATTCAAATCCATGAAGTACTTGTGTTGCTACGAATTTTAGAAAGTGGGAACTTTTTTCTGGCTCACCCGGTAGTTATGAATGGCTGGCTATGCAGTTGAAAGAACATATACTTTCTACTCATCAGAGTCACTTGAGTCTGGAACAAGTGTTTCTTTAGACTTCTTTTAAGGTTTCCTTTCCATTGGTGACTCTGCAAGATGCCTTCTCATTCGCAAAACTTGCATTGCTTCTTCCGCCATCCGTCTTTGACGCCTTTCATCCAGCTCTGCAGTCAAAT
Organism: Aurelia coerulea; assembly: GCA_039566865.1. Taxonomy (NCBI): domain Eukaryota; kingdom Metazoa; phylum Cnidaria; class Scyphozoa; order Semaeostomeae; family Ulmaridae; genus Aurelia; species Aurelia coerulea. The sequence goes on along the minus strand of CM076951.1, from coordinate 9,698,268 downwards.
TGCCAAGTTAGTTAAAAGTTTATTGCATGTTAATTTTGATATGGTTTGAGAAAATAGAAATAAAACTGTATCGAATTTGTGTATTTTCACTCTTAAATTGTGTGTTGAATCCGCAAAATATGGTGTAAAAGAACTAAAAAGCTATGGTATATATGCCCCCCAGGGGCTTAATAGAGCTTTTACATTCTCCCTTGCACCTACAAGAATTGAAATACCTTTGCTGCCCGTGGTCTGACCGTGTTTTCCACCCCTCTTTAAATGGTGGTAGACAAATCAGGGGCGTACATTCAAATTTTGTTGGGGAGGGTGTCAACATGCTTTGAACCGACTAAATTTTTCAGACCGATTGAATGTATAGGAAGCTGTTCATACCAATTAATTAGGAGCAATGCAACGAGGGACCTAACGAGGCCTGGGAGCGAGGAAATTCTTTGAGGACATGCCCTCTACTTTGGCTAAGCGCACTTCTCCCGATTCCATGCTTGCCAGTTTCAAAATAGATTTTTTGACCATTTCGTAACAGGCTCTCTCTCATAAATTAGAATCCTCATGGAAAATACGTTACAAATGCAAAAACTTTCAAACAAACCATAGAGAAAATGCTTTGAGCTATTCAGAACAAAAATTCGTATAGAAATCAGACCAACGAGTGCAGAGAAATTGAACTTTGAAGTTCACAAAAATTACTAGGCCATGTTTTTGTATAAATTTCCGGTGTATCACTTTTGAAATGGGCCTAAACCAAAAATTTCAAATTTTTGTTTCTCCAGTTGTATTCATCCGATTTCAATAATTTGTTTTTATTAACCCTCAAAATCTGCACAATCATACAACGTATCAGTTCTATGAATCCACAACAATTTATTTGTTTATTTGGCACATATTTTTCAAGGGGTACTTTTAGCAGTAGAACTACATGAGACCCCTAAATTTCTTCTTTCCTGGTGCAAACAAAAAAGTGAGGAAAGAAGAGTCTTGAAACTCATTTCACACTAAACTTTAGGTATCGGTGAAGGTTTCTGACAAGGGTTCGTACAGGTTCGTACTGGTAAACGTTTTATAGCTGATATAAAAAGTCAAGTCATTTAGGCCCATGTATGCTATTTTTTGTGATTTTCCGAGATCAGAATGTATATTTTGTTTCTGGTTGGTTCCAATGCTTAATTTTCGTTTTAATTGCACAGCTGTTATAGCGAGGGTTTAAATTCTACATAAAAACAGGAATTATTTCATTACCTAACAAGCATATTAGCATTTAAGTGGGTCAGCCGAGTAGCCTTTTATGTCTATGACTTTGGAGGCACTAGGCCTAGGTCCAAACTCCACCTTTCGATCTATTAACTACAGTTCAATTTATCATGTTTGGAAGAAGGGATTCTTCTAGGTGTTGTGCAGATGATACCAACAGGGGGCTGGAAAAACACCCCCTGGTAGTCTGATAGGATTAGGGCTAAAACACATTATTAAAATGTTCAATAGGATAGGGCACAGGTAATCAATGTGGAGATTGTTATGCAACCTCTCAAGAAACTTGTGAGAAACTCTGGTTACTCAGAGTCCGATAAGTTTCAGTAGTGGCCCAAACTATTAGTTCCTTTTGAGAAAAATGTGTATTGCAAGGAATTATGTTTGTGGGGCCTGAATTAAGCATCCTAAAAAGTGATTGATGATGTACAGGGTGTCCCAAAATTGCACCCAATTTGTGCGCTGCTGTGGAGGAGCTATGTGCTTTATGGTTTTGTAATAGATGGCGGTGAGGAACTGTTTACCAAGATGAATTGTGTTCGAATTACGAACCTCTAACAATTCTATAGGAATTCAATGAAATAACGCAATGCGTCTTGGTCAAAAAGTTCCTTTTTATAACAATAAAATTCCAAAAATAGACTTTTGACAGTTCTCATCAAGGAAAACTGATATGTATCATATCGATAACTTTAAAGTTATTTATTGATCACTTTTGTTGAAAATTTCAAGTTTTAGGTGAAGAACTAAAATCAGCAAATTTTCATTGTTTTGCGTTGCCTAGCAATAGATCATGCGACTAATTAGCATATGATGCTATTTCTATGATCATTAATTGTTGGTAATCATGTGTAGCAAGTTGCATCGTCATTAGGCTTTAGGGTTGCATAGTAAATCTGGGAGGGCCTTTCTTGCCCCCCCTCCCTCATGAGAAAGTGGTACTTGATGTACCCATATATAGAATAGGATACATAATTAGAAAAGTCATTGACATCTCAGCTTAGACTTATGACATTTCATTCCTTGTTCCCTGCGTTCTTTGATTCGCAGATATCACTTGCTCAATAGGGACTCATATCATTACTCTCGCCAGTTTAGGCCATTTTGACACAGGGGGTCCACTTTATACATGTATCACCGTAGCGCGAGCCTGTAAATTTGAGGTGCCGGTATCTGAGGTTTGCCGGTAAATATGAGGTGTCGTGGGACTACTCAAACACCTGGGTTATTGTTTAAGAAGCCATTCAAATTAAGCAATGCAGTATAGAAATCGCTCATTGTACAAGACACATTACTCTTTTGTGGTCACCGCTGTTGACCGCTTTTTGTTGGGGGGTAAGGTTGGTAACAGACAGGTTCAGCAATACCTTGGTCCTTGGAATATTTACTCTTCAAAGAATATTTACTTTTCATACTCTTATGTAACGGGTATTTGCTCGTCGTAACTGTACAAATGTAAAAGTAATCAGTGCATTTGTTACTTACCAATAATTTCAAAGTAGAGATAGATATTCTTTTTCTTTTCTACATTCCATTAAAAATGTACAATACAAATTTACTAGTAACACTACTTACAAAATACTTTACTACACTACAAGACGATGCCGCTAGATGCAAGATATCATGACTATTCTGTGGCATCACGAAAAACTAAGACAATATTACATGGGTAAGCAAAAGAAAAAAAACTACATTCTGTCTCAAATTAGACATAAGGTGGAAAATTGTCCACGATAACAACAGACAAGATGCCTGCCGCTGTTATGGATAATTTTGCGCTATCACAAATCTCACCTCATATATAATTTGAGACAGACTTTACATATGATAATATATTAAATAATTGGTGGCTTACTAAGGGGATGGGGGCAAGATACTTTATTCAAAACCACCAGTACTATGTATAAAACGTATCGTCAGATAGATATTCTTTCAGCTTTCGGGAATTTCGAGCGAATTTCTAAAAATCTTGCGAACGAAGCAGTTGCGAAAAATTTTTCCAGTAGGTAATCTTTCGGACGCACTTGATTTGGTGAAAAAAAGAGAATTTATGCTTCGAAAATAGTATTGCATATTTCTATACGTTTATTGCAAATGAATTCTTATTCCTAGTGAAATAGATAGTGTTGATAAAGAAAAGGCACCAGTCTGTGGCACTCACCCTTCATTTGATTGTTATCTTATATCTGAAAGCTATAAGAAACTGCTAGCAATGTTAGCTTTCAGACTATACAGCAAAATGAGGGTGATGCAATAACTGGACATCCGTCAGAATGTATAAAGTTAAATAATAACTTTTGGAAGTAAAGCTTCACCACAGGAAAAGTTCAGATGCTTATAACTTTTTGGACACCTGGAGGATTCACTTTTTCTATACTTGTCAGAGTCATAGTACTAACTGTTAAGAAACTAAAAATAATATTCTCAAAACTCTCAGGGATTCATATTCACGGGAACCTTTTTTGGGAAGATTCACGATTTGTGGGTATGGAATGTATAGTATATCATGTATGTCTAAATTCAGTTAACAAAAGCTTTGGCCTATCAATAGGCAATTTGTTATTTCAGCTGCAAGGTTTCTGGCACCAAGGCGTCCTGATGATAGTGACAATGCAAGTCGAGCAAAAAACAAAACAGAGTTACCTTCTCACCATTAGAAGAGTCCCCAAATGGCTCCATGGACCTGGAGATATTGCCTGCCCTTCCATCCCTGTCACCCACATTCACGACTCCAACTAGGCCCAATACAGCACTTCAGCCAATCCAAATTTCTGCCTCACCGCCAACTCCAACTTCATCTCATACATACACCAATCTTTTACCGCCAACCACATCTTTTGCATCATCTCTCTCTGAAGGAATTCGACTAGACATAAATAACCCTGAATACCACCACCCTGAGTTCTACCAAAGACACAACCATCATTCATCACCATCTGCCACCATCAATAATGAACATCATCAACCCACACCAGCAGGTAATGTGGAACAACACATTTTTAGCCTGGAACAGCTTTGCAGGATGCAGCAGGCTGAAATAAGAAACATGGCTGCTGAGATGCAATTAATAAAGAGGGCAGTTGCAAAGGTACAAACAAATTAACATGAAAGTAAAATTGTGAGATGTTACAAATGCAAGAAAATAGTTGATATAAATAATTACAATTAACGATACATTTGTAGGGAGTGGAATTTCTTAAGGTTACTGTACCCCTTCAGGATGATAAAATTTTTGGATTCTTACATCATTGGTTATTACACACATCTACCTACAATTTCTAATAATTTCAAGGAATTTTACTATATTTTTTCAGCAAATTATAAGCAATTTAAAGTAACATCTTTTCAGCTAGGATAATCCTGTTTACATGACTAAGGAATATTTGAGAACTACAAAGGTTAAAGGTTTCAAGTACCTTTGATTTCCTGTTGAATGGATTTTGCGGTTATAATACCAATTATGTCATTCTAAACTATATAGGATTACTCTGATTAATGATAATCTTCAGCGCTTTTCTCAAAATCAATTTTTCAGCGACCAATGGGTATTCTTTCAGCTCCCGGTACCCAACGGCTTGATGTAATTGGCTGAAATTTAGCATACAGAGAGGAAAAGCATAGGGAGACCAAAAAGTGTCTCACTTTTGAGAAAAATTGCATGGTCCAAATTTAACATTTGAATGGATCTCAAAACAAGGCCAGGGAGCGGGGACACAATTATTTTATAAATCATTCTGAAGCTAAGGCATGCAAAATAAATTTGAGACATAAATTTGCTAGATTAATGTGCTGAGAACACAAAAATTTCATTTTGATTTGAAGAGAACATATCTGGGGGGACAGGGAGGTTATTTTCACGTTTTCGGATGTATAACGCCCAATTTTGGGATATTTGTATTCTTTTTGCCTTGTAAATACTCCCCATTTAATGACGAATTGAATGATGTATAGTTTATATGTGTTATGTCACGGGCGTGATAATCAAGAGAGACAACACTAGGAGTTCTGTTTACACGATACCGTTTTCATTTTATATCGGATAGGGGTTCCGTTAGCCTGCGCTTAGACTTTGATCACTGGGGAGGAGAGGAGAGAAAGGAACTACAAAGTATGCGCAACGCGGTGCATTTTCTTGCTTTGAAACTTTCAATGTAATTGCGCAAGTGAGACGCCCTTTGTTTTCTATTTTTATGAAAGCCAATCAATATCAAGTCTGAGCAAACCCGGACCCAGTAGCGTTAGCGGAAGACGATTGATATTGTCTGGTTTACAAAGCTTTAAAAGGTTGACTGTAATCGAAGTACTCAGTCGTTGAAAAAATAGCGGATCGTGAAGGGAAGGGAAGACTCACCGCTCTGCTATGAAGGGAAGTACACAAGATTTTTGTGTAAATATGTGAACTATTGGGATGGATCAATTTTGCAGAGTGGCCTAAGTCACGTCCATCGCATTTTCAACATCAATGGGATCCTTGATGAGCAGAAAGTTGTGATGTAGGAAAAAGTGTTCCTGGAGACACTGTTGGTTACTATATTCGGTTGAACTTTAGTTTACTGCGAAAGACTGTGACTGAATGAAAAGGATAGGCCCAAACAAAACATAAACACTACTACTGAGTCACGTGACTACTAACAGACGGGTGTTGGCAAGGGTTCCCTACATTTCCCCCTTCCTAAATAAACGAAGTCAAATCATAAACGACAACTAAATACGTAATGCACCCCAAGGAATGGTGTCAGGTAAGAATCTTTGTTGTCTCTGTCTTCTAGGTCGCTCTCTGTTTAAATCCTCATTCTCGACTTCTCCATCTGCACCGGAATCCGAGTCTGAATTATCAGCGCTATCTTCTGAAAGCTCACTTTCACTTGATGTTGCATTTGGGATACGATCGTTTCGGAATCCATTGTCTATAACAGGTAAAAGGCGGTCGTGATGAACTATCTTTCGTTCTTTGCGAGAATTCTCGATCTGGAAGTTTACACCGTTAGGTAACTTTAAGATGATCTTCCACGGGCCATCTCTACGGGGGGCCAATTTTCGGTTTTCGCCTGTCTTGTAATGTTTTACATTCAACCAAACTTTCTGACCCTCAGAGTAATCAATAAAACGAAGATTTCTATTATACTGCTGCTGCATTTTCCGCTTACTAATCTCTAAAGTTTCGACTACACGAGAAAAGATATCTTTCATTGATGAGCTTGTCGCGTATTCAAATTCTGCCGGTAGTATCTCATCATGTTGGTCTGGAACTGAATTATCAAAGACAATGTCTTGAGGTAGGATGGCAGATCTTCCGAAGACCACATTGTACGGAACACAACGAGTTGCCTTGCTCTCGCTAGCGTTTAAAGCGAAAACTAATCCAGGCAATATGGAACGCCATTTACTTTGTTGAAGACGACGATGTAACAAAACAGCACGTAGTAAATCTTTGACCGTACGAATATTTCTCTCGGCGAACCCATTACCTTGGCTATGATATGCCGAAGATCTACGCTTTTCGATTCCGAGTTCATTACATATCTCTGCCATAACTTCTCCGTCGACATTTGAGCCTTGATCAGACAAAAGATAAAAAGGACTGCCATGAATATAAATCCAATTTCTCAGTAAGGCATCAACAATTTTTGGCGCTGTCTGATCTTTCAAGGGTACGGCTTGCACGAATTTCGAAAAAATATCCCCAATGAGCAAAATATATTGATAGCCATTATTATCTTTAGGTAAGTACGCTATGTCGATGGATAGGAATTGCATAGGTGCATTCGGGATGAACATTGGTACTAGTGGCGCTTTGGGTGGAGATGTGGCACACTTTGTTTTCTGGCAGGTTTCACAACCTTGGCTAAACGACTTGACGTAATTGTACATACTAGGCCAATAATAACGATCTTTCAATAACGAATAAACTTTGTCTGTTCCAAAATGAGCGATGTTATGAAATTCTGTCACAATGAGTTTCCGCAGCGAGGGAGGAATGACAGGGCGGCCTGATTTTGTAAGCACACCATCACAGACACGCAACTGCAACTGGACTCTTTTCAATTTGCCTTTCGAAATTTTTTCTCCATTTAGGACGCACTTGGTAGCATCTGATATTGAAGGATCTCTCGATTGTTCCTCCTTTAGCTGAACCCGAAAACCATCTTTATTTCCGAAAAGGGCATATATGTTTTCTTCAATCTCTGTTGGTGGTTGAGCCACACTTGCCGCTTTATTTTGTGACAGGGCATCGGCTTTGATATTGAATTTACCCGGAATGTATTGGACGGAATAATCAAACTCTTCCAGCTCAGTTAACCAACGAGCAAATTTACCTCGTGGATCTTTCTGTTCACGGAGATGTGTCAAGGGATTGTGGTCAGAATTCAAAACAAACGATTTGCCTGCCAAATAAACTTGCCAATGCTTGACTGCACACACAAGAGCGAATGCTTCTTTAGCTGTTGTCGACCAGTTCTTTTGTGAAAGCTGCAAGGCTGTAGAGAAATACGCTACTGGATGCAGACTATCGTCGTTTCCAACTTGCGATAAAACTCCACCAACTGCATGGTTACTAGCATCAACCTCGATGATAAACGGTTCTCCTAATCTAGGGAAACTTAAAACTGGTTTAGATGACAGTTTCTGTTTTAAAACTGAAAAGGCAGCTTCACAGGAATCATCCCATTGAAATGGAACATTCTCGCTAGTCAGCTTGTTCAAGCGTTGGCATATTTCGGCAAAATTCTGAATAAATGATCTGTAAAATCCTGCAAGCCCGAGAAATCCCTTCAATTCTTTTCTAGTTTCCGGGCGTTTGTAGTTATCAATTGCTTCTGTTAGCCGGGCTTGTGGTTTAATTCCTCCTTGCGAAAGCTCAAAACCGAGAAAATTGACTTTGTCGCTGGCGAATACACACTTTGAAAGCTTTAGTGATATTCGCGATGATTGCAATCTTTGGAATACTTGCTCAAGATTGTGGAGGTGTTCTTGAAAATTTCCACTGAAGATTACTATGTCATCCATATAAGCCAAGACTCGATCAGAAGGAAGACCAGACAAGGTGATATCCATCATCCTCTGATAGGATGCTCCAGCATTGCATAGACCGAATGGTGTGACATTAAACTCAAATTTACCCCTCGGCACAGAGAACGCTGTTTTCTCTTTATCTTCTTCTGCTACTGGCATCGACCAATATGCCGAGGCAGCATCTAGAGTTCTCCAGAATTTCGCCCCTTGCATTTTGTCGATCACGTCACGAAGATGCGGTAGAGGATATGAATCCTTCTTGGTTACGTCATTAAGCTCTCGGAAATCACAAACGAAACGCATAGAATCGTCTTTTTTCTTCACAAGAATAACTGGGGCGTTCCACGGCGACGAAGATGGTCGAATAATGCCATTGTCAAGCATCTGTTGCACTTGAGTACTAACTTCTTCATTCCAAGCATGAGGAATGCGATATGGGTTCTTACGAACTGGTTGCGCATCGTTCGTGATTATATGGTGCGTCATATTCCGTACAGGAGTCGGTTTCTTTGGATTGGAAGCGAAAACCTCACCGTACTTGGAAATTAATGCCTTTAGCTGACCCCTTTCATTATCAGAAATATCGTTTCCATGGACTATACAGTCTTCGTAATATGAAAACGGGCCGCGTGCGGCATTTCGCACGTCTAGGTTAGTTTGGGCGTTCGATGGCGTGCGATACGAAGGTGCTAACTTTTATCATCATGATTGCGATTATTTGTTGTTTTTCATTCTTGTTCTCAAGAAATATGGGGTGGTGGTTTCAAGATGACCTTTCATATCGTAAACTACCGTAAATTATGAAAGCTGATCGATAACGGCCTTTTATTGCCCTCAGATATAAGCTCGTGAGGGTGACCACCCCAATACAGCGTCGATTTTTTCGAGTGTTTTTGCTCTTTATTCATAAGCTTTCAATACGTTGTTCTTGCATCGGTGAATGCTCTCTTCCACGAGACTTATGGCTTATTTTCCTGTCGAGAAGAGAGAAGGCAGGAAAGAAACTGCCGTGCTACTAAAGTTACGAACAATATTTTGTTGAGTGTGTATTTCTCTGTCCTACTACCTTTCAAGTTAGGGAAAGGTCAAGCAGTTAGGCCATCCAGTTTCCTTTTTTCCCGTTTAATAAAATGTGGACTTAAATTAGGCTTCAAGCCTAATTCAAAACAAATAAAGATTTCACAAAAGTTATTGACAGATTAACGAAGGTGATTAAGTTGCGAATATACGCTCTAGAAAAAGCAACCAAACCTTTTAAGGCATCTAAAGTTTATTGGAGAGTTTACGCAAATTCGTAGTGGGCCTACTCTAGAGATGCACTGCAGAAAGTCCAGAGAAGGGTTTTGTGTCAAAGTCAGATTAAAGTGAGTATTACTCATCATTTTTGCTCCCTGATTCTTGACGACGGTAACATTTTAGTTCAACTAGGAACATAAACAAAGAAGAGAGAACGATAACAGACCCATGAAGAAACTTTTCTATCGCAAAATACAACAGATTGGAGAGATTATTAAAGACAAGTCTATCCTCCGCATCTTGCAGTTCTTTAAAGATTTCTTGTTGAATCCATTTGCTAAGATCGATCAATAAACATTTAAAGTTCCGTTAGTGAGCTGACCTTTACAACGGTTTCCTTTCGTAAAGAGACCGAAGCAAAATCGTAGCATCGAGTGATGAATGAAGGAGAAATTTCAAATTCTAAATAAAAGGAGGGCTCTGTTTTTGCGACATTGTTTGTGATTGAAATTTTATGAAGTTCGGTAAATTTTCAGGTTTGCCCGTGCGACGTTTCGCACGCCTTGGGCAATTTAGGCGTGTACGGAGGCGTGCGCGTGCGATCACACGCCTCATATTACGAAGACTGACTATATCAAACTGACGGCTTGTTGGATTTTCATCCTCGATCAAATCAATTTGGGAAACAGCTTTGTTGACTTTGGTTAAATTCCCAACGAACTTCCTAGAATGGACTGTTACTTTGTCATTGGTCACATTCAATAACGATATTTGAAAAACACCATCAACGTCTGGAATGACTCGGCAACGCGTAGCATATACACCCATTACTCCACCTAAAGGCTTTGGCTCGAAGTCTGCAGTTATCAAGGATAATGAATTTCTGCATTTGACATTAACTATGCTTTCAGAGCGTGGGGGCAAAGATACATTATTTTGCATTCGGACTGGTTCTTTTCCTTCCGAAGAAACACACATAAACCATTCTTTACCCAGCTTAACTTTATTCGCGACCATATCAAACTCCATTGATCCGAAATTGGAAAGAAAATCTCGGTCCAATAATACGTGTTTATATGTTTTTGCATTGAGAACCCTCAAATGTTGCTTGATGAGTTCACCGCCTAAATTTATGGTGACTAGCACAGATCCAATTATATTCATTTCTCTACCAGATGCATCAACTAATTTATGTTCGGTTGCGACAATTTTTGTGTCTAAACCTAGCGTTTGTAGGCTTCCTATATCAATCAAAGAGCAACTAGCCCCTGTGTCTAATAAAGCGTTTACTTCCTTGTTATCAAATTTAACATTGAGGACAGCAGAAAAGTCTTCAGCAAAATTACAATCTTCTTTGTCGACACCGGTTAGTCATTGATATTTGGGGCAAGATGAATCCCAAGCATCATGACCTTTGTTCCCACAAGCTTGACAAAAGCGAAGGGGGCACTTGCGGAAAAAATGCTCAGGGCTTTCACAGGTACGGTTTTTTCTCCCTCTTTGCGATGTGCGGTTATTTCTCTGGTTTCCGGCCCTAGGCTGATAAGACTTGTTTGGAAAATTACCTCGTTTTCCTCTTCTTTGGTACCCACGCCATTGATTGCCAACAAAATTCGCTGTTGCGGTTTCTTGTTTACCCCCGTCGTCACCCCCGTGATTGTCAATCGATGTACCTTTCAATTTTTCAATCACTTTTTCTGCAATTGCGTCAACCACTGCTGGGCTGTCAACATTCATACATTCTTTAACTTTACTTGAAACAAATGAATCGATTCCGGCCAATTGTAGTCTCATTGTCTCCGTTGCCAGCTTGTCGATATCGGCATCAGTAAAACTTGGCAGGGATTTCAACGGGATCTGCATCTTTGGGTGGAGTCCTTTCAAATAGTAATCCTTTGCGATTGTCTTCCGTGTGTCATCGTTAAAAGAAGGGTATGCAAGCTTGACTAAAGCGATTATTTTATAGGCAAAAGTTTGTGCTGATTCATCTGACTTTCTTGTTCGATTGTTTAACTCAACGATTGCCGCTTCTCTGTCAAAATTTCCATTTTCAAATTCTTTTAGCAACTCGGACTTGATTTTATCGGCCTTTTTTCTGTCATCTGCAGATAATCGCATGTATACATCGAGGGCACGACCCTCAAGTTTGCTTGCCAAATTTTGGGCAGCTTTTTCCCCATCGTATCCTTTCAATGACGAATGCAGTGAAACCTTCTCGAGAAAAACATTCACGTCGCCAATTCCATCAAAGCATTTAACTCTCGCATCCATTTTGAAATATTCAGTCACAGTAATGTTAGTTACTATATTCGGTTGAACTTTAGTTTACTGCGAAAGACTGTGACTGAATGAAAAGGATAGGCCCAAACAAAACATAAACACTACTACTGAGTCACGTGACTACTAACAGACGGGTGTTGGCAAGGGTTCCCTACAACACCATTGCCAATTATGGTTTGCAGCCCATTGAAATGCATCTTTGATGAGTCAGCTCGCCCGCAAAACAAAGCAAAGAAAGCTGATGCAAGAGTATGGAGTTATATCGGTGTCAAAATTCAAAATCTGAATTCGGAATGCAACATTGCAGTTTGACAATGTGAGATCCTGGTTTGGAATGTAGAATAGGAGTTTGTAATGTAAAAACTCAATTCACAATGTCACAATGAACACAAAGCAAGCAATTTATCAATTCACAATATCAATTTTATTAATACTAATATCCATTGCAATTTGACAAGTCACCAAAGCAACGGCCCAATGCATCAAGTCAAACATGAAAGGCAAAATGACAATTCAGAATGGTTGCGCTCCCCTATATTTTGGCCGGAAGCTCAGCACGTGATCTTCCGACCAGACCGTGTATGTCATTTGTGATGGATAGCAATAGTGATAAGGATGGGCAGAATCGATGTTATACGGGCAAATTCGGTGGCTTTCAGCCTCTATCTCATGTTAACCACCCACAATCAGCAACAAAAGGATTTTACCATGAAAGATAATGATTACAATCCTCAATTCCATTGTTTGTTGCCTCTTTTCGATTTTTAGACTTTTCTTCATTTCTCAGCCTGTATTTGTGGTCTTCATTTCGTGCTGAAGAACAAAGTGCATATTTTCATTACATTTTGACATTTCTATTTAGCCCCCCTTCCCTCAAAAAATCTCAAGGTCCTACATTGTGATGTAAACAAAACTTACAGATGATTATTGGGCCAAAATTGCGTACAGAGTAGATGTTACAAATTTTTTTTCTTATGAGAAATTGGTTTATAATAAACAAGTGCATTAGAATTGTCAAAAAGTGAATACGCATTCTATCACTAATGAAGGAGCAACAAGAGAATTGGAGGGTGTGGGGGCATACGGCTATTTTTTTTAAACTGCCCATAAGAAACTCAACTCTCAGATCGCTATAAGTTAAGAGACTCTAGTACTGGGAAAGTATATGTTAAGAAACTATTTATAATAGTTATGTCATAGTTTTGTCATGTGGCCTTCTTTTGTTTTCTACATGCATTTGATGGCCTCTTTCAAAATAATTTGTGTTTTCAAATGTACTCTCAAGTACCGAATAATCATCCCCTCTGCTTATCAATGTTTTAAAAATTTCCCAAACCCATTGCTTTAGTCCAACCCCCCTTTAATTAATTCTTGAAAATTTGAAATGATAGTGAACATACTTTGTGAATAAATATGAAAAAAGATACGTGTTTATTAAGAAAACACTATTTCCAATTTTCCCAATCCCCCCCGGGTCCTTCAAAGCCCAACTTTTATTAGATTGAATCATTTTAAACCCCTGATTATTCTCACCCCTCCCTGTTTATTCAGTGACGACTTTATTCTGCAGGCCAGCAGGTCAAGTAATGTGCGGGTCAAACACGAAAGCAAACATGTAGGGCCAAGGGCCCAATGCAACGATTGATGTGCTGTGTTTGGTATATGTTAGGCCGCCAAATGGTCAAAGGTGCACGAATAGTCAAAGGCAATCCATTTGATGATTTTAAGCTATGCTTGGACCATGACCATCAACAACAGTTTTCATTCATGTGATCCGTGTTCGTTCGTGGCATTGAAATGCTTTGTGCCAAAGAATTTCCTGCTGTTCTGCTGTTCAAATCGTCAACAAAGCCAATCTAAGAATGCAGTGGGCGTATAGACTGATTACATCTCAGTCTCAATTTTCTGCACTGAATTGAATGATGAAATAAAGATATAAACATCAGATTGAAAAGGTTGGATGAAGACAAGGAATCACGTTGTCAGTCTAGTGGGCGTATACAGCATTGTTATCGATGAAATCAACCAGAAAAACCAGAGAGATAGTTTGTTTCAAGCGAGGGGCATTTCACTCAAGCTCCTACATTTTGACCAAAATCTTCTTGTCTCCAAGAAAATCCACACAAATTCTGCAAAATCCTTTTGTTCTTTCTTACTGTATGTTATACAAGCCTAGTACGGACGGGACTGTACGGGACGTGCTTCGCGTAACCAATACATTGCTGGCTATTTTCATTGCGGTGTCTGAGGCCACTAAGCCCTTGGCCCTGGTGGTGACCCGCATGTTTGCTTTCGTGTTTGACCCGCAGATTACTTGACCTGCTGGCCTGCAGAATAAAGTCGTCACATTATTTACAACTTTATTTGTTGCCTTTAAGGCCTCAATTGTTTTGAGGTGGTCATCGCCAAATAGCATTTTGCTTGGCTTCATATTTCTAGAGCAAGCCTGTTTGAAATCATTGTTCAAATGTGGGCGAAGGGAGTCTCTACGTTTAAAAGACATCTCCTGACTAACATGATCCAACAAAACAGTGCAATCAAGGAGCTGTGCAATAATGGCTTTGAACTCAACTTGAGATTTTTTCTCTCATGCCTTTAGTAAATCATCAATAGTTGATGAAACACTGCCAGTTACCCTGGCTACAGAGTCTTGCAAGGAGGACATCTTTATATCTCCCCGTTTACTATTGGCAGGTAACTTGGCCCATATTTCAGGTTGACTTTTGGGACAAGCAGGGATTCACAATTTTTTGGTATTTTATATTTTTCAAGAATCGTCTTGCGCTTTTGTTGGTCAAACTCAGTTGAGGATTTTGCATTGACAATTTTAGCCAATTTTTCTGATATGGGTGGCCCTTGATCCTCAGATGGCAGTAACAATTCATTTAGATCATTAAGAAGGGAATCATTGTCAACTTCCTCTTCCAAATCAGAGCCCTGATGGTCGTCATCAAACTCCTTTCCCCTATAAAGACTTAAAACATCTTCTTCCGAAGATCTGAGCATAGGGTCTATGAAAGTCTCTGTGCACTTATGCAGATGACCTTAAGATTTTAAAAGCCCTGCTAATCTGGGTACAAAATAACCCCTAAACACTGTATCTTCTGCAGAACAATACTCGCTTCGATTCATTTCAACCACAATGTCCACCGTGAGGTAAAGAGGAAACCAGATGGGTCACCACTCATTAAAGTGTTCTACCCAAAATTCAAAGATGGTGAGGCAAACAGCAAAGAAGTGTGTGTGACACAACATTTTGGTATGTTAGCTACGTTTATTATTCATTCTTCAAATCACTAACTTTGGCACTTCTACGTTAACAGGATAACTTTTAGAGTCTCTGTCCGCAACTGAAGATACTACAATTCATACTACAATACTACAACGATAACAATAGTTGATATACCGGGTGACCCAGAAAAAAGTGACCCAACGCAATTTGTCATAGAAAAAAAAGTAAGTGGCCAATTGAAATATTTCAAACGTTGCTCTGTCACTAAAAGACTAGCCTACATTATGAGTATTTTTCGCAAATAATTTGGGCACGGTAAAGTTTCCGAATTAAGGATTTTGAGGAAAAGGGCAGGCTTAAAATGCTCAAAAAGTCGTCAAAAATAGGGGATCGATTTAAAACCACTTCAGATCTTCAAAACAACGAGAAGCGTGTTTCATTTTGCTTGAGAATATCTTTAAGTACCTAGGAACTATAAACTTGCTCTGAAGACTTCCGACAGAGTTGCCTATTCCCAGGTTGAAATGAAACACGCTCCTCGTTGTTTTGAAGATTCGAAATGGCTGTAAATCGATCCCCTGTTTTTGACGACTTTATGAGGATTTCAGGCATGCCCTTTTCCTCGAAATCCTTAATTTTGGAAATTTACCGTGTCGAAAAAAATTGCGAAAAATATTCATAGCATAGGCTAGTCTTTTAGCGACAGAATAACGTTTGAAGCATTTCAATCTGTCACTTCCTTAATTTTCTGTGACAGATTGCGTTGGGTCACTTTTTTCTGGGTCACCCGGTATAACTGTCAATTTAATATATGTGCACCTTTTCATTTCAGGCTATGTAGAGTGTATTTATCAAACCTGTGGGAATGTAGAGCTGCTAAAATGGGGTGAAAATATGTTGAAAGAACTGACACCTCCTCCAATCAACTCAATGCTCACAAAACAGCCTATCATTGAAGCAGTTGAAAATTGAAATGAAATTAAATTAAATTTGAAATGAATAGAAATGAAAATTGTAGATGTACCACCTACAGCAGGTAATTACACTTCAATATGAAAATTTTATATTTTTGAACACGTTTTATCCAAATGGTAATAATTCACAACATGTTTTGACGTTGCAAAGGAATGCATCCGCTGCTGAGATTAGCCAAAGTTTGTCCACATTTCCTGGTAGTTATCAATTATCAAATCATGTTAATGATTTCAATAAAGGTGTCTAATTTTTGTGGAGAGTATTTTGATGCACTCTTTGACCTATTTTATATCCATCGTTTTAAATAGAAAGCATGCTGCAATGGGTTTTAACAATTGAAAATTCATAACTTGCTTTTCAGATCCAGATATGGTGGAACAGCAGAATTCAAAAAAGCAAAGAGCTCCACCACGTTGTTTGATTTGCAAGCACCCCATGCATGGCCACAAAGATGTTGTTGACTGTCCAAAGAACAAAAAGTAGCATCTCCTTTTTTACTCATATGCAGTGTACTGTATATACACATATTTTTTTCATAAGAAACTAAGAATCTGGGCCAGTAATGAAAGTTTCTTAAAATTATCAGATCTGTGCACTCAGATTTGTTTCATGCATATTTTCATGCATAGCATATAAAAACATGCAAGAGTTTCTTAATTTTTTGGCAATCTGAGAGTCTGAGTTTCTTATCAGCAGTTCATATAAAAAAGATATGTGTATGTGTGTGTGTTATAACATATTCCATTTTTTAAGCATCATAGACGTTTACATGTATCTTCCTCTATCAATACCAATCCAAAGTATTTGTTCACTCAAGTACATCTTCTTCAATGAAGTTTGTCATTGGATCGTCCCCTGTAAAAGTTGCTCTAATTGCATCATACGCACATGCAGGCAAAGGTATGCGTTTGTTGCCTAATTTTCCATAAATAAGGCATGTAAAATCTCTATAGGAGACTCCTATTTTAGAAGTGTAAAGGCCCATTTCCACTTCAATCGCAATTCACCAAACAAATGCGATTTGCAAATTCCGAATTGCCAACGTATGCGAATTCACTACACACTTCAAATTTATTCGCATAAATTTCAATTGTTTATCCAGTCAATGAAATCTGTCTTCTTTTGATAGCGCGTGCCGCCTTTGTCCCTTTGTTCCGTAAGGTTGTTTTCTAATTGGCTGCCTGCAATCCGGGACAATGGTTTGTATGCGAACGTTCGCAAGAAATCAAACATTGCGAACAGGTCAAAATCGCATTGCGAACGCTCGCATGCGATTTGCGAACGTTCGCAAGCGAATTTCAAACAAAAGATCGCATGTGATTTGTGAATGAAATGGAAATGGGCCTTAAGGATGCACTCCTATTTTGGGGCAAAATGAGTATACTCCAATTGGCTTGCAAGTAAGATCAAAAACTGGTTCAATAGAAAAAATTAATTCTGGATGATGGAGCAAAAAAGGAAGACCAGAAGTTACAAAAACAAGCCCATGATACAAAACTCAACATGTTACTTTATGCAAAGGAAAAATTTAATATGAGAAACAAAGCCTATCATGAGATAAAATGATATTGATAAATCTTTGCCCAGATCACACATACTAAAGAAAAAGATAAAGGATTTAAATAATTCATTTAATATCAAGCCTATGGAAGGCAGCATTGAAGGGTTTGAGCAGTCAATTAAGAAGCTTCTATCTCAGGTCATACTTGGACAATTAGAAAATGAGAACTGCGCTGTTCCAGAAGTTGTCAAAGTGAAACTTTATGGGGATGGTACTTGGTTGGGAAGCAAACTACATGTAATAGATCTTACATTTACTTTGCCTGTCTTTCCTGATGCAAAAGCACTTTCTGGAAATATCCTCCTTGCAATTTTTGAATCCAGTGACTCTTACAATAACTTAAAGGATCCCAGACAAAAATGCATTGCTCGCTTTGCAATGTTTTTGTTTTGATTCAGAGTGGCGGTAGGTTGACATAGAATACTTTAGAACTTAGTTTTTATCAGGTCAACATAAATGCCTGATTCAAGCATACGTCTTCCGTTTCCCATTGGATCAAATTAATCCTTGGAGGTAAACAGACGCCAGCGTCTGTTTGTTTTTAACCAGCCTCCGGTGATAGGAAGAGCACAAACAAGGGTTGCAGAGGAGAATAACAAAGAACCAGTGAAAGGCAAAAAGAGTCAAGGTTGCAAAAAAAACTTATCATCTGATCATTCAAAAACAACGGGGCTGCTCATGCAAAACAGCTGGTGTAGAATGTGGCATTAACTGCAAATGCCACACTAAGAAATGCGAGAATAAGGTAACACTTTTGCTGTTCAACTGTTTTGACGTTGTTGCTCTTATTTCAGTTTAAGGTCAAGGCAATGCAGGGGGGGGCACGTCAGAACCATTAGCAATTTAGCTATTCTGGGACTCCTGGAAAATTGATTAAAAAAAATTGCCAAAGCCCAGAACCTCATTTATGGAGTTTCATGGAGGTTTTATACCGAATAAGAGGGCATTTTTGGTACGAGAAACACATATAGGAGAGGGTGGCTGCAATTAGAGTGTGCAATTATGGTAAATTGGCTTCTCTGAAAATAGAACAAAGAAACACTCAGACACAGCATTGTATGGCATTGTATCCAATGTTCACAGCACCTGGACTACAAAGATTCTAATAAGATATTTTTCATTAATTAATATAATAATATTAATAATATTAAAACTATGAAAAACAAAACTGTTAAAAAGAACAGTTTTGTTTTTCATATACTTTTTTCTGTTATTTTTGATGATGGTTTTGTTTTAATATTAAAACTATTAATTAATATATATTTTTTATATCATCAGTTAAAACGTTTACACACGGAAGGTACCTAAGAAATTACATATGAGCTACTGTTCAACACTATGAGGACGATGCCAGGGCCAGGGAGAGCAAAAGACCACAACAACATTCCATAAAAAAAACATACAACTAAATACTATAAAATATACATTTACAAAGAGCTACACATAAACTATCAAATACGGATATATACAAGGATCTGTTTCACATTGGAGGTCATGGCTAGCACAGGCGATAATGCTGAACAGCAGGAACCCTGACCGAGAAAATACCACCGACAACAACTGCCAACACTGCTGTTTCCCCCCAGGGTCTCCACCGCTCAAAAATATTGGGCAAGTGCTGTCGATTTGAGGTTCATAGTTCGCAATATTGTGGATTTGAAGATTTGGGTTTGTGTGGATGAGTTGTCATTCACACTATAGACGCCTCACATACAATGTGAATCAAACTTACAAGCATTAAGAGAAAGAAAAATTGCTCTCCTTTGTCAATTGGTGACACATTATGAATGTACCCTGAAATCTCCTGTAAAAAAGAATAACTAAGGGTAAGTACTTGTGATTTAACATCTGAAGTTGTGAGGTGTTTGCGACATAAAACACACCTAAACGGATGGAGTGTCAATGACAATATTTAAATATTAGGAATTAATCAACAAATAATGCCATAATTATGTAAATAAGATTATTGTGCTTGAAAATATCAACACTTGATTATGTGCAATATCATCCACATGTTTTGGAAGCAAGATATTGGAGCCTTTGTTCTTCCAATTGCCTAAATTTGAGATGCTTTGAATTGAAAATGCTTTGCAGTCTTACATAAGTCATTGGTTCTATTATACCAGGTGTCCTAAAAAAACGCAATTAATTAGATTGGGACTAGCGACAAGAATTTAAGTCCCATCAATCCATAATAATGCTTTATATAATCCCCTACAGCAAACTTGGAGATAGATATTTTGTTTTTTATATTGGTTCAAGGAGAGTTAGTATATTTATCTTCAAAGTCCAAATTTGCCTGAACCTCCAAACCAGAGCTATATTTGAATAGAAATTCAATCAAATTTGATGCTAAAAACAAAAAAAATTAACAACCTTTAGCTGTTTATGTATCCAATTGCACTCTCCTACATCTAGAGAGCTGGAAAATGTATAGATGAGGGGTACTTCGGGGGGGTCCCAATACTGCAATACCGCACGAAAAAGACATCAATACCGCAATACCGCACCAAAAAATTGCAAAATACCGCAAACGCTTTTAATACAGTATACCGGTCTGTAGCAGTTTGATTCCGACCTAAATCCACCTTCCTTCATCAAAATTTGTAGTTTCATCTATTAAATCGTAGTTAGATGTTTTACAGACCAAAATGTGACGTGAGAACGACGGGAAAAGTTTCATTGATGTGCTTTCAGTAAAACTGCATTGATGGCAGAAATTATGAATATATACCGGGTGAGCCAGAAAAAAGTTCCCACTTTCGAAGATTCGTAGCACAACAAGTTTTTTATGGATTTGAATGATTCAAGTGCTAATTAGAAGCCAAAAGATCAAAGTATTTTTGTGATTTTTCTCGTCTTCTTATGAGCACTGCAAATATAGATGAATTCAACTTTACAAAAGTTTCATGTTTTCAAAATGACTGAAAAGGGGCCTAAAACACTTGATCAAATCGTTAGGACTCTCCTAATCCAGAACAATACACACGAGCGCTTCACCTCAGTCAAGAGCAATAATACATTAGTCAAATGTGCAGACGATATCTCTCACCCATGAGAAATTGCTTTTTCTATGTTGTAGTCCTTTATAATTTGATCACGTATTTCAGGCCTTTTTTTTTCAGTCATTTTGCAACCACAAATTTTTTCTAAATTTGAAATTACCATTTTTCCAATGCTTGTAACAAGGCGAGAAAAATCACAAAAATACTTTGATCTTTTGGCTGTCAAGCAAATATTGATTCATTCCAACATCCAGTACTCTTGATCCTATGAAGTTTCAAAAGTGGGAACTTTTTTCTGGGTCACCCGGTAGAACATATCAATGTTTTGAATATGGATTCTGCTACATAAAGGCGAATAGGAGATAAAAAGTTTACTCTGGCTGACGCATTTTTGTGCACATTTTCCAAATGTCGATGTAGGTTCATATGGTTATCCAAATCTACACCACGGTACTTGTATGATTTTGTCTCATGAATAGTTTGATTGTAGATTTTGATGTCCACGTTTGGCTGTTTGGACAACTTTTGATGTGATCCATATAGCACAAATTCAGTTTTACCTTTTTTCAAGTTAATGAACAGGTTATTTTCATCAAGCCAGTCTGCAACTTTCTGCAGTTCACTGTTTAAGTAAATGTTCTATTTCATTTGAGTTCTTTCTTGCACAATATAAACAGTATCGTCGGCATATAATATAATGCCAGC
Organism: Aurelia coerulea; assembly: GCA_039566865.1. NCBI lineage: Eukaryota > Metazoa > Cnidaria > Scyphozoa > Semaeostomeae > Ulmaridae > Aurelia > Aurelia coerulea. Next base: position 9,677,015 of record CM076951.1, on the reverse strand, counting down.
ATCAGTGAGCGGAATATGGATGTCGTTGATTATCAGCCCAACGAGAAGGGACCCCAGGGCGGATCCTTGTGGTACACCACATGTAACGTTTTCTTCGCATGAGCTGGTGTTATCAAAGATTTCTTATTGTTTCCTATTAAAGAGATAATCATCTATCCATTGTAATGATTCCACATCATCTATGCCATAACTTGGTAATTTTTCCAGCAAGGTTACATGACACGTACTGTGTCGAAGGCTTTACGGAGGTCAATATAGACAGCACCACAAAGTAGCCCTTTTCCAACGCTCTGTCTAACCTTTTCTGACAGTAAGGTACCTGCAGGTTGCGTAGATCTCCCTTGTCTAAACCGAAACTGATGTGGCCATTTGATTCAAGGTACTGGGACAGTTGATTATAAATGATCAGATAACTTAGATCTGATAGAGCAGGAATTACCGTGAAAGGCGTATAGTTGTCCAACATTATGCCGGATTGCCTGATTTGAAAATAGGGGTGATTTTCCCACATCTAAAGTTTTGATTCGTGCAAATATTTTGATTCTTTTTCTTCAAATAAAAATGTTGCGTGCTCTCCTCCGCAGGTACCTTTTCAAGGTTGAGTAGGTGGAGCAGGCACAAAGAGAGAGGGATAAGGGACCTCCCTCTCCTTCGTTTTTCTTTCCTCTGTCAATTCGTCTCCAAGACGCTTCGTTCCTAAACAGGAAAATGGCATTACATGAAGTTTGGATGTTAATGTTCGTACTTTACCGCATACCGCGCTGTGAAAGCTCGCTACCGCAATACCGCAAGTTTTTCCCGTCATTACCGCAATACCGCAATACCGCACAAAATTTACCCCCGATACCGCAATACCGCAAACCCCGAAGTACCCCTCATAGATGCCATGCATTCATTGGACCTTTTGAGAAAATAAGGCTCTGCAACACTTGGTAGTAAAATGTCTTTATCCTCTGGTTTCCATGGTAACCAATGTTATTTTTAGATTTTGGTTAAGATATTTAGATCCAGTATGTTAAATTACCCCTGGATGCCAGTTTTTTGTTTGTTTGAATGGGAAACACAGATTTTAGATTTTGGACTAGACTAGTACCTTAAACTGAAAATCTATAGTTCTTTGGTAGTCCAAAATTGTTTGCGAGGGCGTCCAAAATTACTGAAGACAATGTCCGAACATGTCCATTCTCAGTGATATTTAGCAGATAACCGTGCATTGTAGTGATCAATATTTCTCTCATTCTTACCCAAGGAATCATCAAAGAGGTAGACTCATTCCGGTAAAGGTACATCACTGTATGGGTTGATTGCATTAACGAACAAGGGCCTCAACTTTGCGAGAAGCCAACTTCAGATGGGCTACAACTGCTTTACCAATGAAGATGGGGTTCCAAAAGAGCAATGATTCGAACAGCACATGGGGATTCAGTCGGATATTCTTGGAAACAAAGAGGATCCAACTCGTGAAGGATTGGACAGCCAAGAAGCAGTTTTTCGGATATCCTAAAATCGCATTGAGCAGAAGAAGTAGGCGAGAAAGGTGATTCAGACGAAAGCAGCGATGATGCTGATGACGATAACAATTTTCAAATAGAAATTAAACCTAGGCGACTAGATGTTGATCCTCGACATATCTTCATAAGCATCAGAGGCATAAGAGAGGATTGGCAACAACTGCCTCCACAGCTGGACCAAAGAACTCCGTTTTAACAAAGTTGTCAAGGCACATATCATGCAGTGTCCCATAGTGATCTGTCATCATCTGGACAGTAGAAAAAGCAAGGTTGCCCAGTTCTGATCAGCATGAAGTGCAAGCTCTGCATCTTCGACTTGGGCTTTTTGCAATACACATAGTTGCATTTTCCTTTTGCCTTCTTCTGTGCAAGTACTGTTGGCTCATCAAGCTCTTTGATAGAGATTGGCGGTATGGCAGAGGACGTCGAGGGAATGGCAAGCTTATCCAGTTGAAAAGCTCTGACAATTGGCATCTTGGGAATGACAGGTTTGACTGACTACGAGTGCAGTGATGGTAGCTGGCACATTCAGGTTCTCTTCAAGCTCCCCCATTTGCTTCGGTTGTTTTTCTGTTAGATTTTTGTGACTGCCAATCCTTCCAGCTTAGGACTCATCTGAAAGAAAAATGAAAATAAAAAATCAGGCTGAAAACAACTGATGGTCCTTCTCTGTTAAGTGGCATTGTCACCCATGGTTCATTGCTGGCAGGCTAACATTTCAAAAGTGCAAAAATTTCAGACTGTCTGAAAATTAAATTTGTCCTAAATGAAAACCATAGATCCATACCGCAGTGATACAAAAGTTTACTTGAGTTCAATTCCTCTATCGGTTCAACTACTGCAGCGTTGATCTATACTTTCTCTTTAGGCTAAAATTACATGTTCATGCGGTTTGAAATTGAACTTGAAAGTGAAGGGGCATGGATGACAATGGCTCCTTTACACTGTGGACAAAAACTTGGTTAAGATGCTACAGGTGCAAAGCTAATATATAAGTGAACAAATTTGATCAATTAATGTTATGATGCAGAGCCAAAATCTGAAGCTGAAAGATGAAAATGGGGAAAACACAGGAGCAAGTAAAGTGTGCAGTTATAACAGTGCATAAAGTATCAAATTTATTAGGGGGGAAATGACTAAAAATCACAAGCTTGAAGTCATTTGATGGAACATTTTCTCTGACATTCGCCTATCATCCAAATATCAAGGAATAATCGAAATAACTAAAAATAATTTACAAGAGGGGCGACATTGTACTGTATACTCCTTGCCCACTACTGCTGCCAAGACCATTTGAAGGTTTATTTTAATTTATGCGGTCATTGTGTTGTTGATAAAAAGGCTTTATTTTTGAAGTAATGACCTTTTTTAACCAAAAAAAACCTTTTATTTCTTATCTTTAGTGAAACAGAATACATCAACACATCTTTCTTTACTGAGCACTCCTTTCTGCATCACATTCAAATGTCAAAGGACATTATTGAAGAAAGTGTCATTTTGTCTGATGATGAATTTGAAGAGATCGTGGAGAATGCTACTGGTGATGACGCAGATGAATATTGTTTGAGTCGTATCAATGGGGTAGTGGGAACCTATGTTATTTCTTTATGCTTCAGATGTTCTAAATGCAGTTTATGGTGAGAAAAAGGTGCAAAAAATGGAGGGACAGTATAATAAAAGCAAGGAAACAAAAATGCTTAGATAAGTTGAATAAAAACAAAAAGTTAAACAATTTTGATGGACTATTGGAACATTAAAGACACTCCTTATCAGTTCAATTTAATTGTTGTTTAATTTCAAGTATGTATTTTATTTATAACGGCCAGGTTTTTGTTAAAGGCTGCTGTAGCCCTTATGCCAAAAAATATTGATTTTTCATTTTCGTCATAATCTGATTGTATAAGCATTTGAGTACCATTTAAACCAACTCACTTCCAGAAATAGCCATAATCACTTTAAAATTTGAGCATATTAAAAGGGCCATCCTGTTTCTCAAAACTGCAGTCATAGACATTAAAAGGCCTTATGCAGCAAAATTTTTGATGTGGATTTTTTCTATATTATGAAAATTCAGCCTTTTCTGATCGATTTGATACCAACCTTTTTTAAATTGTGACAATGAAAAGTGTATTTAATTGCCAGATCAAGTTAGGAAGTCATTGCGACATTTGATCAAATTCCATGACGTATCAGTGATGAATACGATCACCTGACCCGTTCAGATCGTCAGTATAAACAGTGTTTGGTGTGTAGCAGTTTTCAGGTCGCGCTCTCATTCTTTTCTTCATATTGCTTGGTAAACACACAATTAGACCGTTTAAAGATGTGGAAAGTGGCAGTGATGTCAGGAGCGTCTCAAACATTGATTCAAATGTACAGAGCGATGATTCATACCAAGATTATGGGGTTATAAACTTGGGAGCAGGTGTCATCATGCCATACCAGATGAACCCATTCTCGCGCAAGGTATGGATGAAAGAAATGTTGAAGACAACAAAGATGAAGATATTGACGGGATGCCATTGGAAAGTCTTGAGGCGAGTTTCGAGAAGAGGGTTCCAGTCAATCAATGGTACTATGTTTTATCTGCTAATTCTAAAAAGTAAAAGGAAGAAAACCAGGATTTAATTACGCTAGGCCAGTTAGCTAGGCCACTAGCAGCATGCTGCCATGTAACCATGAAACAGAATACATCAACACATCTTTCTTTACTGAGCACTCCTTTCTGCATCACATTCAAATGTCAAAGGACATTATTGAAGAAAGTGTCATTTTGTCTGATGATGAATTTGAAGAGATCGTGGAGAATGCTACTGGTGATGACGCAGATGAATATTGTTTGAGTCGTATCAATGGGGTAGTGGGAACCTATGTTATTTCTTTATGCTTCAGATGTTCTAAATGCAGTTTATGGTGAGAAAAAGGTGCAAAAAATGGAGGGACAGTATAATAAAAGCAAGGAAACAAAAATGCTTAGATAAGTTGAATAAAAACAAAAAGTTAAACAATTTTGATGGACTATTGGAACATTAAAGACACTCCTTATCAGTTCAATTTAATTGTTGTTTAATTTCAAGTATGTATTTTATTTATAACGGCCAGGTTTTTGTTAAAGGCTGCTGTAGCCCTTATGCCAAAAAATATTGATTTTTCATTTTCGTCATAATCTGATTGTATAAGCATTTGAGTACCATTTAAACCAACTCACTTCCAGAAATAGCCATAATCACTTTAAAATTTGAGCATATTAAAAGGGCCATCCTGTTTCTCAAAACTGCAGTCATAGACATTAAAAGGCCTTATGCAGCAAAATTTTTGATGTGGATTTTTTCTATATTATGAAAATTCAGCCTTTTCTGATCGATTTGATACCAACCTTTTTTAAATTGTGACAATGAAAAGTGTATTTAATTGCCAGATCAAGTTAGGAAGTCATTGCGACATTTGATCAAATTCCATGACGTATCAGTGATGAATACGATCACCTGACCCGTTCAGATCGTCAGTATAAACAGTGTTTGGTGTGTAGCAGTTTTCAGGTCGCGCTCTCATTCTTTTCTTCATATTGCTTGGTAAACACACAATTAGACCGTTTAAAGATGTGGAAAGTGGCAGTGATGTCAGGAGCGTCTCAAACATTGATTCAAATGTACAGAGCGATGATTCATACCAAGATTATGGGGTTATAAACTTGGGAGCAGGTGTCATCATGCCATACCAGATGAACCCATTCTCGCGCAAGGTATGGATGAAAGAAATGTTGAAGACAACAAAGATGAAGATATTGACGGGATGCCATTGGAAAGTCTTGAGGCGAGTTTCGAGAAGAGGGTTCCAGTCAATCAATGGTACTATGTTTTATCTGCTAATTCTAAAAAGTAAAAGGAAGAAAACCAGGATTTAATTACGCTAGGCCAGTTAGCTAGGCCACTAGCAGCATGCTGCCATGTAACCATGAAACAGAATACATCAACACATCTTTCTTTACTGAGCACTCCTTTCTGCATCACATTCAAATGTCAAAGGACATTATTGAAGAAAGTGTCATTTTGTCTGATGATGAATTTGAAGAGATCGTGGAGAATGCTACTGGTGATGACGCAGATGAATATTGTTTGAGTCGTATCAATGGGGTAGTGGGAACCTATGTTATTTCTTTATGCTTCAGATGTTCTAAATGCAGTTTATGGTGAGAAAAAGGTGCAAAAAATGGAGGGACAGTATAATAAAAGCAAGGAAACAAAAATGCTTAGATAAGTTGAATAAAAACAAAAAGTTAAACAATTTTGATGGACTATTGGAACATTAAAGACACTCCTTATCAGTTCAATTTAATTGTTGTTTAATTTCAAGTATGTATTTTATTTATAACGGCCAGGTTTTTGTTAAAGGCTGCTGTAGCCCTTATGCCAAAAAATATTGATTTTTCATTTTCGTCATAATCTGATTGTATAAGCATTTGAGTACCATTTAAACCAACTCACTTCCAGAAATAGCCATAATCACTTTAAAATTTGAGCATATTAAAAGGGCCATCCTGTTTCTCAAAACTGCAGTCATAGACATTAAAAGGCCTTATGCAGCAAAATTTTTGATGTGGATTTTTTCTATATTATGAAAATTCAGCCTTTTCTGATCGATTTGATACCAACCTTTTTTAAATTGTGACAATGAAAAGTGTATTTAATTGCCAGATCAAGTTAGGAAGTCATTGCGACATTTGATCAAATTCCATGACGTATCAGTGATGAATACGATCACCTGACCCGTTCAGATCGTCAGTATAAACAGTGTTTGGTGTGTAGCAGTTTTCAGGTCGCGCTCTCATTCTTTTCTTCATATTGCTTGGTAAACACACAATTAGACCGTTTAAAGATGTGGAAAGTGGCAGTGATGTCAGGAGCGTCTCAAACATTGATTCAAATGTACAGAGCGATGATTCATACCAAGATTATGGGGTTATAAACTTGGGAGCAGGTGTCATCATGCCATACCAGATGAACCCATTCTCGCGCAAGGTATGGATGAAAGAAATGTTGAAGACAACAAAGATGAAGATATTGACGGGATGCCATTGGAAAGTCTTGAGGCGAGTTTCGAGAAGAGGGTTCCAGTCAATCAATGGTACTATGTTTTATCTGCTAATTCTAAAAAGTAAAAGGAAGAAAACCAGGATTTAATTACAAATGCTTTTTACACATCAAATTTCCAACGTAGTTTCCCCACGGGTAAACTACGGGTAAAGGGAAATATACTTTTACCCACAGTTTCCCAAGTGAGATTTAGCATATCCGACAGTTGGAAACTTAGTCTATATTAGGCATGTTTTTGGGAGACTTTGGGGAAATTCCATACTTGCTCGTGCTTCTTTAGGTAAATTGAGGTGAAACGCCAAATTTCCCCCAATGATTTTAGTAGGAAATCCCAGCGAAATTATGAGTTTTTGTCGGAAATTCTGAGGAGACCAACCATTTCCCCAGGTGAAATTAGTAGGAAATTCAGTCGAAATTCTGATTTGTTTTGTAGGAAATTTTAGGGAAACTGATAGGTTCCCTGTCCATTATACTATTTCAAGAGACGCATGATATTTTATTTATTGGATATTTTGGTGCAACATCAAATATGGTCAGCACTACGCGTCCTGGTTTGACATTATAGGAATCATCCCAGATAAAACTTCTCCAGAGGATTCTTCTCTCTGAAGGTCTTCCAAATTTTTCTCGGATTCTTTCTTTGCAGCACTCAGATTCTGATTCAGATTCTGCGTCCTCTTTGAACGTACGGAACAAAATCATAATTTTCTATTATTTTGATTAAGCTTGACTCGTATTTTAAACATCATGGCTATATATTTGGAAAAAAACTAATCATCCCGTCCTTTGCCATTCTTTTTGTGCGCAATGCAAAGTATTAATTCAGAAAGAAGAATATATCACATCACTGGCACTTTGATTCATTCAATGGAAAGACGTAACTTCTAAACAGTCATGAACGCAACAGCTGATCCTCACAAGTAATCAACGATGCCAACAAATACATACTACCAGGACCATCGAGAGGCGGGGGGGGGGGGAATTAGGAGGGATAGGAGTCCCATAGATAGGCCCGGGTTCCAGAGGAGCCCGTCAAAATGTTTTGCCACGGCCCCCTGAAAAGCAGTTCTTATGGACTGACGGGGCTACCGTGCCTAAATGAATAAAAATGAAAAATGAAAATATTGTTGCGCATAAATGAACTATTGCTGTAAAATCTCTTTACAACAACTTTTATGGCTATCTATCTACATTAAAAACATAGTCGTAAGAAAACAATTTTCTTATTTGCTATGCGTAAAAGTTTGTGCCCTCCTTTGAAACTTAGTCATCTCGTAAGAGTTGGATTTGCAACTTTTTTTTTCTTTTCGTTCTTAGTAGCTAGCTCCACTGACCAGCGCCGAATGAGCAACGAGCGCGCAGTGGAGCTAGCTACTAAGAACGAAAAGGAAGACTTGTTGCAAGTCCACGTACGAGTGAGTCTTCAATCTCTTGATTGTTTACCGTCAATACCAATTTCTTGATAACTTTTTCACGGAATATCTGAACAATTTTTCCGACTAGTTTTCTTGAAAAGGGCGTTTTCCTTATTCTCCAAGAGTCTGAAGGGCCGGACTGTGTAAAAATTTTCTTGGGGATTCACCCCCAAACCCCCTTTGGGCCCGATCCTATGAATCACTCCAGGTCCCGACATGGCTCTCGACGGCCCTGCATACTACATGAAACTAAATTCAAAACGTGGAGACTCTTTCCGATGACATCTTCAGCTTGTGATATAATAATGACAGAAATGTACACTGCAAAACAAGTTCGTTTGAACCGATGAGTGGCAGCGAAAAAACCTTTCCATGATGTTGAACTTTCGATGAAGAAACTTATATCATAGCTTTTTCCAAAATGGTAAGAATGCGAGCAGCAATTTTATTTCAATTCGAGACTTTGCTTTCAACAATTATAAGTTTGTTTCAATTATGCCAGTTTCTTAATTCTTGCAATCATTTGGGTTCAGAAAGCCATATTATAGCACTGAAATACAATTCATAGAAATAAGGAAACTCGTTTCCAAGAAATTTCTACTTTATGAATTGGGTTGCCGTTGAGATGCCCAGAAATTGAGCCCAAATGAATTGTTCAAAGCTTAGAAACCGTACTTCAAACAAGTTCAGAGCCAAGTTCCTAATTAGAAATGAATACGAACAAACTTAGGACCTGCTACTTGGCTAGAAAAAACGCTTGTGAGTTAAATTGGATATTTCATCAAACCCGATGAAAAAGTGAGTAACAGTCAACCTCTCTTAACTGAGACTTGCAAACTGTGAGGAAAATCAGGTGAAAGAAGCATATTTTCCAATACAGTGATAAACACATGCATAAGCTTTTTCCATGAAAATATATCTCCGTGTCAATGAGAATTATTGAATAAGAAAGTTGCATTTTCGTTCAAGTAGAGACCACGCATGATATTCTGCATGAATATTTACGATCCTGGTTGACTTACAAATTTCTGAGTACCGGGTGTCTCAGAAAAAAGTACCCCCTTTTCACTGGAGATAGTAACAAAACAATAAAATATCATTGCTCCCCGCCTTCACAGCTAAATCTATAAATATTCAACTTAGATGTATAAACCTTGCATTTAGAAATCGTACACAAAACACCGGAGATACAAGTTTGCAAAGTCAAAATTCCCAGCTCACCCAAAAGCAGAGGTTCTGAAAAGGGATTTGATTTGTGATTTAGGCATATTCCAATGCAAGTGTAGCCCCTAATGTTCAGTTTTTTGTTTTGAAAAGAGTAAAAATGACATGTGCATGACCCTGATTAAACAAATATAACAAAATGTCACAAGAATGATAAATACGTGCCACATCCCCAAAATAAGCATGCATGTGCTCCTTTTACTCGTTTTTGATATAAAACACGTTGGGTGGAACACAATTCAAGGACCGTTTCATCAAAAGAAAAGTCATTTCAAGAACATTTGAATTAATTCAAGGGATTTAATGTATATAATTCTTTTCAAAAATAAAAACTAACGCTCAAAGTTGAGAATTCTTGTGCAAAATGTGTGATGTCAAATCATGGCTAGGCACATTCTCAAAACCTCTGGTTTCAGGTGCACACCAAAATTTTACCTTGTGAACTCGTATCTCCGGTTTAAAATGCAACGTAAGTGCATTTAAGTTGAAGATCGAAAATGTCACAGGTATGCAGTCAAAACGTCCCGATAGTCATCGTTTTGTTCCCTTGTTTGGTCAAAAGAGGGTACTTTTTTAGACATCCAGTAGAATTTGAATACGGCTACCGGGTGACCCAGAAAAAAGTGACCCAACACAATCTGTTACAGAAAATTATGAGGCCGAATGAAATATTTAAAACGTTTTTCCGTTGCTAAAAGACTAGCTTATGCTATGAGTATTTGTGGCAATTTTTTCAGCATGGTAAATGTCCAAAATTAAGGATTTCAAGGAAAAGGACATGTCTGAAATCCTCAAAAAGTCGTCAAAAACAGGGGATCGATATACAGCCATTTCAAATCTTCAAAACAACGAGGAGCGTGTTTCATTTCAACCTGGCAATAAATAGGCAACCCAGTAGGAAGTCTTCAGAGCCAGTTTATAGTCCTTAGGCACTTAAAGATATTCTCAGGCAAAATGAAACACGCTCCTCGTTGTTTTGAAGACCTGAAATGGCTTTAAATCGATTCCTTGTTTTGACTACTTTTTTGATGATTTCAAGCCTGCCCTTTTCCTCAAAATCCTTAATTTGGGAACTTTACCGTGCCTACAAAAATTGCAAAAAATACTCGTAATGTAGGCATGTCTTTCAGTAACAGAACGACGTTTAAAATATTTCAATCGGCCACTTGCTTTTATTTCTATAACAGATTGCGTTGGGTCACTTTTTTCTGGGTCACCCGATATGTACTTTTAACGAATGTTAGCATACCATAGTTATGAATGGCTGGCTATGCAGTTGAAAGAACATATACTTTCTACTCATCAGAGTCACTTGAGTCTCGAACAAGTGTTTCTTTGGACTTCTTTTAAGGTTTCCTTTCCATTGGTGACTCTGCAAGAAGCCTTCTCATTCGCAAAACTTGCCTTGCTTCTTCCGCCATCCGTCTTTGACGCCTTTCATCCAGCTCTGCAATCAAATTGCCAAGTTAGTTCAAAGTTATTTTATTACACATTGATAAATTCGTGCCACAAACTGCATTTATTACACGTGCATTGGAATATGCCTAAATCACAAGTTATTACAGCATGTTAATTTTGATATGGTTTGAGAAAATAGAAATAAAACTGTATCGAATTTGTGTATTTTCACTCTTAAATTGTGTGTTCAATCCGCAAAATATGGTGTAAAAGAACTAAAAAGCTATGGTATATATGCTCCCCTTCTGGAGTGCCTCAAATTAAATAAGAGATTTGAGATTTTACGTTCTCCCTTGCACCTACAAGAATTGAAATACCTTTGCTGCCCGTGGTCTGACCGTGTTTTCCACCCCTCTTTAAATGGCGGTAGACAAATCAGGGGCGTACATTCAAATTTTGTTGGGGAGGGTGTCAACATGCTTTGAACCGATTAAATTTTTCAGACCGATTGAACGTATAGGAAGCTGTTCATACCACTTAATTAGGAGCAATGCAACGAGGGACCTAACGAGGCCTGGGAGCGAGGAAATTCTTTGAGGACATGCCCTCTACTTTGGCTAAGCGCACTTCTCCCGATCCCATGCTTGCCAGTTTCAAAATAAATTTTTTGACCATTTCGTAACAGGCTCTCTCTCATAAATTAGAATCCTCATGAAAAATACGTTACAAATGCAAAAACTTTCAAACATACCACCATAGAGAAAATGCTCTGAGCTATTCAGAATTTTTGTTTCTCCAGTTGTATTCATCCGATTTAAATAATTTGTTTTTATTAACCCTCAAAAGTCTGCACAGTCATACAGCGTATCAGTTCTATGAACCCACAACAATTTATTTGTTTATTTGGCACATATTTTCAAAGGGTACTTTTAGCAGTAGAACTACACGAGACCCCTAAATTTCTTCTTTCCTGGTGCAAACAAAAAAGTGAGGAAAGAAGAGTCTTAAAACTCATTTCACACTAAACTTTAGGTATCGGTGAAGGTTTCTGCCAAGGGTTCGTACAGGTTCGTACTGGTAAACATTTTATAGCTGATATAAAAAGTCAAGTCATTTAGGCCCATGTATGCTATTTTCTGTGATTTTCCGTGATCAGAATGTATATTTTGTTTCTGGTTGGCTCCAATGCTTAATTTTCGTTTTAATTGCACAGCTGTTATAGCGAGGGTTTGAATTCTAAATAAAAACAGGAATTATTTCATTACCTAACAAGCATATTAGCTGGGTCAAACATGGTTTGCGAAAGCCTAGCCGACTAGCCTTTTATGTCTATGACTTTGGAGACACTAGGCCTAAGTCCAAACTCCACCTTTCGATCTATTAACTACAGTTCAATTTATCATGTTTGGAAAAAGAGCTTCTTCTTGGTGTGGTGCAGATGATACCAACAGGGGGCTGGAAAAACACCCCCTGGTAGTCTGATAGGATTAGGGCTAAAACACATTTTTTTTAATGTTCAATAGGATAGGGCACAGGTAATCAATGTGGAGATTGTTATGAAACCTCTAAGGAACTTGTAAGAAACTCTGGTTACTCAGAGTCCGATAATCTTAAGAAAGTTTCAGTAGTTGAGAAAAATGTGAAAAATGAGAAAAATGAGAAAAATGATCGGCAGCACGCAGGTTCGATAAAAGTTGGAATGATGGCGCCAACTGATACAAACTTGCGCTAGTCGAGCCATCTAACATTTGATATCAAGGAGGTACAGTCTCCCCTTACTTTATATTTTTGAGTAAGAGCAATAACCGCCAAGGGTAGTGTTCCTTTGGTTCCCATCTCCGTCCTCTTAGCAAAGTTTTTGCATTAGTCACGCAAAACTTTGACACATGCCTAAGCATGCAGGACTGGAGCAGTCCCAAAGCAACAGCGGGAAATTACTTATCATGAGAAAGAAACTCGGAAAACGTTTAAAGTTAGAAAAACTTTACGAACCTGACTCTCCTTGACAGAATGACTTTTGTTTGTTACTGGCCATCATATGATATGATGGATGGAAGATAACTGGTTAAAAATTGCAACGTTGGTGTCTTTACTCTGTCTTTGACGATGCACGAAGCAAAAGAAATAGTTGGCGCCCAAATCCGTTGTATAACGCATAGTTGGCAATCGCTCAAAACCTGCCTGTCTTCATGCTGTCTTCATTGACTTCAGTCACGTGATTGAATGAAGTTAGTCATATTATAATATGATTTCCTGCGGTGGTCTCTTTGTCTAAAGCTCATTCTCTTTAATATTGAAAAATACACTCATTGTTCTTTTATAAGAAACTAAGGTCTGGTGATGGTACGCCATAAGCGTACGGGAAAAATCTAGGGGGGTGGCCCGACACAAAGTCCATTGTTTACCAACATTTTTGCCCAACTGAGGGTAGATTTTTGCCCGATTGGGGCTGATTTTCAATGATTTTTCCAACATTGGGGGGGCTGCCGCCCCCCACCCCGTACGCTTATGTGGTAGGCAGTTTCTTAAATTGTCGGGCCATTTTGCTGAAGTATAGGGTTCATTTTGTTTTGTCTAAAGGCCACCCAAATTACTTAGTAAGATCTCAAAGCAAGTAAATAACATAATTCGCACTCAAAATAATGTCCAAACAATTTGCTAGGATTGTATAGTGTCAAAATATTTTTCAGTGCGATAGGAAAATTAGAATTGTAAATTGTAAAAGTTTTTTAGCTTTTTCAATTTTGGTAGGGTTGTTTCTTAACTTTCGAAAACTTGAGGCGGTTTCTTATATATAGGCGGTTTCTTTAAAAAAATTTAGTGTATATTGTTGGTTGTCCTATTACCAATAGTAGTCTGAAAAATTGGTTATGCTACCCTGTGCGTAATGTATTGAAATCATAGAACTATTTCTATGATTGAAATGCTCTTACAAAAAGAGTGATGAATCTCAAGAGAGGAAATCTCCCCCATAGAGATTAGAAATCTCTATTTCCTGTGTTGGAAACTATAGGAAATTGATGGTGTACGTTTCACTGTGTGGAGATCAAATGGAAACTGGAAGTGTAAATTTCTATTGCGGAAACTTGTCGAACACGTTGAAATCTCGACCATCGGAGATTAGGGGAAATTTTCACTTTTCTTGCCGTGATAGATAAGAGCTGTTAACTCGTGGATCGGGATCTCATAGTGGCCCCTCAGATTCTCAAGAAATAACGACATGTCCCATTCATGGGAGCGGAAAGCTTCTTCAACAAGCTTTTGGAGCATAATTTCCTTTTCAATGCCATTTTCTTGAGCAATTGAAGCAACATCACAGAGACCACCCTTCAAAATTTTGCTTTCCACTTTCTGACAGGGTGTGTCCGCTAATGTCACACTTTTCCTGCCACATTTTGATGGTAAAACAGGCTGACTGCCGGAAGGGGCCCGGTTGCGCTTCAACTGGTCATCACATTCAAAAGATTTCTTCTTTTGCCGCCAATCTTCGTTCTTATTACGAACATCGTAAACTGATCGTAAAGTTAATTGAATTTTGAATATGGCTGCTTTAAGACAATTACTGGTTTTTAGCAGTTCTGCCAACCGCTTAAATTTGTCTCCTATTTTGAGACTCTTGTTGCTCCAATCTCCGTTTGTAACAATAAAATCAAAGAGATCACCATTCGTTATTTCAAAAGACATAGCTCAACACATCATAGATTCTCACTGAAGCTTTTTCTCAACCAGTTCAGAGAAAAGGTTGAAGAAATTGGCAACTTTGGTTGCAATCAACAATGTTCATCAAATAAACTTTGAAGTTCTAAAACAAATGCATTTCCAACCTAAACAACACCACAGTTGATGAATAAACGTGAAAGAAAGGCTTTATGAAATGATCTTAAAGCTACAATCTTGTACAGATTCAAAGCATTTCATTCAGATTTTAGAAATCTGATCTTTTAACTGATGATGAAATTTAACATGGAAGGTTTGAATGCAACCAAATCATAGACGTTGAAAACCTATTTTCGACGTTTGAATTGTGTTCATTATTGCATCGAGAATACCTCTTATGCTTTCTTAAGAACCAATTTCACAAATGTAGAGCTCTTGCCTTGAAAAAAAAGAGTCAAGGCACCATTTCAGTTTTGTAAGGAAATCAGGAAAGAAAAACGTATATCACATGCAATGTTCAAACTTTTTTTGTGAAAAAATTAGAACGATTTGAAACGGGCCCTTTGGCAGGAATGCTCCACATAGGTTCTAGTATTTTAATATATTAATACCTAACACCTAGAATTACATAGATTTTTTGTTTTCAACTTTAAGTTGCAATTTTTCCCGAAATTCGTCATAAAAAGTAAGCATCAAACAAGTGTCCATCTACCCATGAGCTTAACCCCAATATACAAACTTTTTACGTAAGTTGAACACAACTAAATTGCGGACCATTTCGTACAAAAATGATGCAAATCGCCCTTTTCAAGGCTGATTTATGACATTTTAAAGTTGGCTCAAAACTCTGCGTGGCACCGGAAATTCTAAAGTAAACAACCACTTGAAATTTTGACAAACTTCAAAATTCCATTTCTCATTATTGGATAGTCCGATTTTGAAAATTTTTGCTTTCTGTTAAGCCCAAGGATACCCTCTTTAATGGGGATGTAAAAATTGGCATGTTTTCGAAATTTCATTTTTCCTATTTATTCCATAATTTCGTCGATCTGGATCACTGTGCAGCAGCTACTCAAACAGCGCACATGTTTTTGGGACACCCTGTACAATTTCCTTAAAGTAGAAAAAAGAAGAAATCGAGAATGTTCTGATAGTTTGACTAACATGGACAGTAGAATTCTGGCAGATTGTCGGCTTCCTGTAAACTTAAACCAACGCAGTCACAATGGTGCCATTGCTTGCAACGAGAAAATTCCACCCAGTTAACACCACCATCTTCTTGGCATTCACGGCATTTTCTTTTGTTTATGTGGCTCTTACCATTCTGGGCATGTTTGAGGCAGCTGCCAGTGATCTTTGCATATATTCTTTGTCTTTCACGGAAAGTATTGACCTCAGAGTTTATTGATTGATTCTTCGCGATCCTTTCTGCGTAGACGCATGTGAAAACTCCACAATTATAACCATCTTCTTGCAGTGCATGGGTTGGAAAACTCCACTGCAATTCAGCATCATCAGATTTCTTTACTCGAATGAGATACGAGAACATTACTTTGGCCCGCACAACACTCTTATCGGTGGCACTTCTACTGTTGGAAAGGGGATCAAGATATAATGCTTTTAATGATGGCAGAAAAATAGCTATCAATATCCAATGGCTTCCAGAAGGATTCCAGGGAGCTAATATGACTCTGGCATCTTCCACTGAATCTTCTTTCCAGAGGTGGTCAAGTCGCAATGCATTCTGTCGTCTTCTTCCCAGTGCTGCTGTTACAAGGGTTGGACACAGGAGAACTCCTGGAACTTCCTTTGCAATCATCCAACAGAACGAATCTATGATCTCATCATACAGCCATCGGGGTCTGAAACTTCGGTCTGCAGCAGCTAACTTCTTAATTTCAAAGGCAGATAATTCAGTCTCTAATGATTTTAGAACCAAGACGCTGAGGTTATTCGGGCCATTTTTCAATATAGTCCTTGTCAAAGATTTACTTGTTGTAGATTCAGTAATAGCAACTTGATTGATTTGCTTTGGCGCAGCATTGTAGCTTCTCCCTTTCTTAGTTGTTTGCAACTTCTCTTTACCTTGCAATGGCATTGTCAATGAAGGTGACTTGGCAGCTTTTTCCTGCTTTTCATCTTTTTGGCTTGCCGAAAATTTATCATGCAGGTCAGACATTTCTTTTGAGTGTGACTTTGTTATCACTTTTGCTTCAGTGTTGCTGCATGGCATGGTTGTTGATTTTTGAGGATTGCAATTCTCATCATGTCCTTCTTTCTTCGAAGCAGAATGAGCATCTCCAAGCAACATTTTCTTGATAATTTTGGATTTTTTGGGTGACGGTCCTGACAGAGTTGTCGAGGCACTCCGCTTCTTTGAAGTGCGAACCATCTTCTTTGGCCGGAACTGAATTTTTAACTTCTCGTTTGGGGGTACAGTAACAGGTGTGTCAAGATGACCTTGCGCAACACTCTCCACTTTTGCAATTGATGAGCATTCCAATGCTAGTTGCTCTAGAACTACACATATTCTTCCAATTCCATAAGATCTGATATTTTCATTTTCAAGGTAATTTTCGATGCAGTTCAGGGCAGCAATTGAACGTTCTTTGAATTTCTCTTCACTTCTTTCTTCTCGTTTTATCTCGTGAATTTCTGTGTTATAGACTGGTAGAGCATATTGCGTACAATCGACATCATTGTCACCGAGTTGATGAATCCTCCTTGCTTCGTTGTTTCGTAGTCTAACTGAATGAACTTTATGGATACGTTGGCACATAGGGCTTATATCTGGGCATGAGCATTGATATAAGTGACCACATAAGCCAAGACAAGAAAGTTGAAAGCATCTGGTAAAGCAGAAATCATCACGGCAGCACTGATCCCTTTTCAGCTCTACTCTATATACTGGGAAAGAGGGTTCATGGTCGTTGCTTGATTCTAGGTTACCAACTTGATCGCTCTTCGCCTCTGGCTTGCCTGTCATTTCTGGCTTTATGCTACATTCATCATCAGATTCGTCTACATCACTCATTTTGTTTTCATTTTTAGCTCCTAATCTGACATCAGATTTCCTGTGGGAACGCACCTCCCATATCGATGGCGCTAATTGAAGTATGTCATCATCTTCGATTCTCAGTCCACTTTTATGACGATTTTTTGTGGTTCTTGCTCGCTCGTCCTTACCATACATTATGTCAAGTCGGTGTCGCCAAAAGTCATCCTCCTCTATCGTTAATAGAAGATTTACAAGATCATCCAAACGCTTCCACTTCTCCTCTGCATGTAATATGTCTTGAGTCTGTTGTGAAAGGACTCAACGAACATGTTCGTATCAGTGTTGGCATGTGGGAAGTTTCTATGACACATAGCCCATTTCTCAGGTCGGGTCAAGTAAACCTCTTGGAAGTAACGAACAAACTGTTCGCTGACTGCCATGTACGTCGAAACAAACGCCAAGGCCATTGCTTTGAACTTGGTACTGTCACGCTCTTCTAACAACACAACTATTGCCTGGTAAATCTCATTTTGGAATTCCCGTTCTTTTGGCAAGAGAGAATGCAATTTTCGTCGCCATGAACGATGAACATGCCATTTGCACAGAAGGTGATGTGCCTCGTTTCCGAAAACAGAACTGAATGCGCTCCATCCTGTATTGTCGTCATCTGTCATTACGGCATTGATTTTTATGTCACTGCTGCAACGCTTCTTAATTACTTCAAAAAGATAATGCAGTGTAGCTTCATCTTCATGATTCGAAATCAAATGAGCAACAGGATAGCCTTTATTTAGCTCATCTGGAACCACCAACGTCACCAACTTAAAGTCATACTTGTTAGTACAATGAGTTGAATCTAGGCATACGATCTTTGATGCATGCTTCTGGAACATCTCAAGCTGCTCTTTTGTCTGTATTCCAAGAAGAAAGCTCTGACTCTCAGCAGGAGTGCCATGCATATCATCAGGACCCACTATAACATCTTCTCCTTGCGGCTTATAGAGAAGAATCGGGTCATACTTCTCATTGGTCAGCTTCTTAACGATGTGAAACAAAGATGTTGCATCATCAGGGTGCATCCTTCTATTTACTTTAAGTTTCCGGGCAATTTCTCGCAAGTTTCGTTTTGTAACAGCATGCTTTTTCTCAATTTTCTGATTGCAGTCCCTATTTTCTCGGATATCGGCTCCCTCTCGAAGATCTTTATGGATGTTATCTACTGATGCCCCAAAGAGAAGCTTTGATTTCACAGCGTCCATGACAGACGATGGGATTGGGTGATGCTCTGTATCCTTGAACTGCACAGGGTGGTTATGTGTACTGATGTACGTCATATCAATTTCACCAGACGCACCACTTTTGCATATTATTCTTGAGGGACAAAGCATATTTGTTTTCACCACACCTTTCTCGTTTTTTCTTGAAGATTTACGTCCTTCTTCTAACTTGCTTCTATGTGGGTTATCATGACCATCTCTTTGGCAGTTGTAGTACGTGTATGTTGCAACTTTACTCACTTTGGTGGAAGTCTGCTTACTGTAATAGGCATAGTTGTCTACTTCCTCTGCCTCTTTCCAGTCCTTAAACTCTTTCATCGAAGGAAAAGATAGTTGAATGATTTGCAGTTGAACCTTGTGATCTGCTTGTAGGTGATCTATCAATTTTTTGTGGTGGTAAAAGGTTCTCTTGCATTCAGGATAGATGCACCTTGTTCCTTTATCGCTTCCTTGATCTTCTATCCCGTGCTTGCCCTTAAGGTGTCTCTTGAGACTATCTTTTCGGCTGAAGAAGCTTGCACAGATATCGCAGCGGTGCTGCAACGTTTGCTAAAAGAGATGGTAATAAAACCTAGTTATTAATTACTATTTTCTCTAATTAAATAGCTAAAAGCTATTTAAGGGCAACTAAACTAAAAAGAAACTCCAAGTTACAACGAAAAAACCAGAAACTTGCAAAATGAAAAGCAAATTAATCTAAACAATTAAATATGTGACAAAAGCCTTACACAATCTGCAGGTGCATGAATCACCATTCCATTGCTTTATTACCCTTTTAAATTCTTGAAGTGTGTTACAACACAGAGTTACAGCAAAGTACCAGCACATTTGCTTCAGTATTATTGTCCCAAAAACGGCATCAATAATCATCAGAGGGGGGGGGGGGGGAGGGGGGGGGAGAACATCTCCCAAAATCAAGTAATCAGTGAAAGATTTTTGAGCTTGGGCTTTTTTTTACATCAAGTGTTTAATTAGTGGCTCCTTTGAATTATTTTATATTGAATTACTGTGAAAGCTCTATTAAGCCAGGGGCTCCCATCCTCCCAACAACAGGAAAAAATACATGAGCACATGCAAGTGTCAATATTGCTAGGAAGAAAAACAAAGGAAATTTTGCTCACCACTTTTACTTGTTCTTGCAGTTTGAAAGGGGTCTTCTGCAAAAAACTCCCATATCAATGGGAAGGATTGACCGATTGTAGTCAGGTAAATTACTGAATGTACTTGAACATAGTGGCCATGAGCCACAATGTTTTTCCTTTCTCACGTTTTTCGTTGTTCCAGCACCTCTAAGGGGACCATTATGGAATTAAGGTTATCGTGACCTTTTAATGATATCCCTGCCACTGTAATTAGGGGTGTTTTCCTTTAAGTTTTTAACCATTTGTATATTTTATTGTATCTATTTCTATATTATAAACTTGTAAAAAACTCCTTCACAAAAATTATGAGACTGCATCCCTTCCCCCTAAATGACTGGATCTACCAGGTGAAAATATGATTGTTTTCAATAAAATAATCTCTAAATATATCTCTTATGCTACTGTACTACACATTTTTTGTAATAAGAAATTGGTACTATGATGACCAAACATTTAAGAAACTCTAGTACTAGGTTCAAGAACAATTAAGAAACTCTAAAATTTTATTTATAGAATTAAGAGTCAGTAGATTTTGGTTTGCGCAGCATTGCGTTCGTGAATATCAAGTTATGACTGCAAGAATCGGAACTTTTTGCCTTAACAATGTGCATGTTTATTTGCGGTGACAATATCAATGTAAAATGAAAACCCATTATTAATAATAAGGCTCAACTTTGAAACATAAGGCAATTTTTGACCCCAAAAATAAGAAACTAATTAAGAAACCTTACTATTAAAACACCAACATTTTCATGCAAAATTGAGAAACTTTTAGTATTAAGTGCTGATCCAAGTTTCTAGGACAACATTAACATTAATTTTTAACATTCATCTTGTCATCATTCATCATCCATGTCCATGATGTGCTACGCAACATATTTCAGCCAATTGCAGTTCAGTTTTTAACCAATTGTTAAATCACTGTAATAAGTCTGATGTATTGTTAGTTTAGCTTTAGAAGAAACTTTGTCTCCCAGGGGCTGTAAAACCTTGTACAGAGATGCTCATTTGAGTAAATTTGACTTCTACCCTTTTAATCATAAAGATTCAGAAAGAAAAGAAAAAAAAAACTATATCCTCTATGTGCAAATAAAAGCAACTTTGACTATTCTCGAAGCACAAAAAAGCAGTTTTTCTAACCCCCAAAAAATGATCATAAATTTAACACAAAAATCAACCCAAAATAACACCAAATATCAGGAACCTTAAAAATACCCCCAAAATAATGCCCCATTGTAGAAATAATAGTAGCAGGTGGCATTTTTCGACCAGATCTCTGGTATGCAAGGAGAAATATCTTTTGTTATGATATGGTCTATTTTGAATAGTCTATTGAAAATGTCTGGTGTGCAAGTGCCATTTACTCTGCACACCTGCTGAGCATACCGGGTGAGTCAAAAAAAAGTTTATGCGTTTGGCGGGCTATGGAACAAAAATTACGAGGCCGATTTTCAAAACTAAAAAGTGAAGCTATCAGTCAAAGACTAACTTAGATGAGGAAATTTTTTAAATAAAATCACTCATCGTTTAGACCCAGAAATTAGGAAAATGCTTGTAAGGGGTTTGTATGGGAACAAGAATTCCACGTTTCGATGTTGGTCCATGATTTACTTGCCTTCTTGTCAGTATCGTATAGAAATCTCTAGCTAATACTGCCATGTGAAGTTTCATTCTCAATGGAATTGTAGATTTCATCGAAAAGGGTATTATTCGTAAAAATGCTACAAATGCGTTAAAGAACTCAAATCAAAGGAAGCAAAGACCGTGCTTTACGGTTTTGTTTTCATGAAAGAAGACAGGAAAATATTTAGCATTTGACTTTTGAAACAATCTTTTTATTTCGCAAGCTCCGATAGCCATGATCGAGTTAGCTCCCTTGTTTTTTGAAGGGGGTTGCTAACTCGCTATTGCCTAGTGAGGATACATTATATCGGTCCCCTTTGGCGAGGTTGTAAGGGGGAGTGAGTGCTAAATGGATAATAGGGGTGGGGTAAGTGATACAACATGAATAAATATCATTTTTCATTGAAAAGCTTTTCATCTGACACAGTGATCACACCCAATCTATTATCGGTGTTTTAAAATTATTGCAAGGTCGAAGGATCCGTCCCATGGGCTTAAGAAGATCTTAGTCAGAATAAATTTTTAAATGTGAATTGTTTCATTGCATTTCTTTTAACTCGAGTTTCCCAACGACAATACTTTCGGAGCTTATCACGTTTTGGAAATTGAAAACGCATTGGGAAATCAGGAAAAAGTATTTTGAAATCAAAATGGAAATTATTAAATGGTCAAAAGGTTGTTCATCTGCAGCACTCTTTGCAACCAAATTCGAACAGCCATGCCTCGACTTACTAAAGAACAACGAGTTTGGATATGCTTAGAGATGGCCGGCATAGAAAATGCCCAAGAAGTGTTGCGACATTGGCCTGCTCAGTGGCCAGGTATCAATGCACCCTCTGCTGTAACCGTTTGGAAGACATACAGTAAGCTTCAGGCAGAGGGAACTTGCAACAACCTGAACAAAAGTCGTAGCGGAAGACTTCAAACAGCACGTTCTAACCAAAACATAGAGAGGGTTCGAGAAGCGCTCATTGAAGATGGGAATCGATCTTCCCGGAGGAATGGTCTTGGGCTTTCTCAAAGCTCTTTCGTTCGTGTAGCCAAAATCCTAAAATTTCATCCTTACGTTCTGGTAAGAAGGCAAAAATTAGAGGCTGGTGATCCTGTTTTGCGCCGGGAATTCTGCCAAAGATTTGTCGAAACAAATGCTCAGCAACCCGAGTTTCTCAACAATCTCATCATCGGACGAAGCTATCTTTAGTTTGAACTCTGAGGTTAATACCAAAAATGTGATAAATTATTCCCTGCGTGGAAATGGTCTTCCTCCAGATCATTATATCGAGTTTAAGCAAGGGGCAGGCAAGTTAATGGTGTGGATGGGTGTTATGAAAACTGGTGCAGTCTTTGGTCCTCATTTCGTCGAAGGAGGTCTTGATTCACAAGAGTATCTCTGCATTATAAGATATCACGTGCTTCAAAGGGAATTTAGGGAGCAGAATGTCAACAGAGCAGCAGTATGGTGGCAGCAAGATGGAGCCCCTGCTCATACAAGCAATGCTTCCCTGCATTATCTCAGAGGGCAGTTCCCTGGTAGAGTTATGAGCAGACGTGGTGATTGGCCTTGGCCGCCTCGTTCCCCTGACCTGACAGTGTGTGATTTCTTCTTATGGGGATACATGAAGCAAGCCATATGGAATGTGGACCTTCATGAGCAGCCCAAGAATCTGGAAGATCTGCGTGCAGCCATCTTACGTGTCGCTCGAAGCATCCCAGCCGATATGATTTCGCGTGCCTTTGGTGGAATGGTTGGTCGCTGTGAAAAATGCATCGAAGCTAATGGACTTTGGGTAACAAATGATTAATTGAACGTTTGATTTGTAAATAATTAACATTTTATCCCATCTGCTGGTTAAGAATGAACAATTGTTGTTGATTTTGATGTTAGGTTCTTTGCATGTTTGGTTAAAATGATAAATATTTCTAATGATTCATTTTACTGAAGAAAATTACTTTGGCAGCCTCTCTTTATGATTGTGTATTTTGTAGCAAATTTTATGGAATAGAATTATTGCCTTACATTTGCTGGCATTGTGAGCATTGTTATTTTGTGACAGTTGATATTGAAGTTTGTGGTACTTTTTTAAGGAGCAGCTGCCATAGAGCATTCACCTAATTTTGGAAATGTTCTTTACGCAAACAAGATCGTATTCGATAGAAACATTGTCCATTTACTGGAATATCATTAAATGTGTTGCTGGACCGGCCCAAACCGACCATCAAAGATAGGGGCTCCCGTAGCATGATCAGCTAACACTAACCCCATCACCATCCCCCCCACAATAATTTTAAAACACCGATAATAGATTTGATGTGATCACTGTGTCAGATGAAAAGCTTTTCAATGAAAAATGATATTTATTCATGTTGTATCACTTACCCCACCCCTATTATCCATGTTAGCACTCACTCCCCCTTACAACCTCGCCAAAGGGGACCGATATAATGTATCCTCTCTAGGCAATAGCGAGTTAGCAACCCCCTTCAAAAAACAAGGGAGCTAACTCGATCATGGCTATCGGAGCTTGCGAAATAAAAAGATTGTTTCAAAAGTCAAATGCTAAATATTTTCCTGTCTTCTTTCATGAAAACAAAACCGTAAAGCATGGTCTTTGCTTCCTTTGATTTGAGTTCTTTAACGCATTTGTAGCATTTTTACGAATAATACCCTTTTCAATGAAATCTACAATTCCATTGAGAATGAAACTGCACATGGCAGTATTAGCTAGAGATTTCTATACGATACTGACAAGAAGGCAAGTAAATCATGGACCAACATCGAAACGTGGAATTCTTGTTCCCATACAAACCCCTTACAAGCATTTTCCTAATTTCTGGGTCTAAACGATGAGTGATTTTATTTAAAAAATTTCCTCATCTAAGTTAGTCTTTGACTGATAGCTTCACAATTCAGTTTTGAAAATCGGCCTCGTAATTTTTGTTCCATAGCCCGCCAAACGCATAAACTTTTTTTTGACTCACCCGGTATATGGCCTATTGTATTGTATTGCTATTCAGCACAAGTCTTTATTCCAATTTTTTTAGATTATAAAAGCTAGGACTTAACAAAACTAATATATGTATATTTAGCTCATATATAAAAGAATCATACCTCGTCAATCTTTGTTGAGTTGCTGGAATGGGGGGCCTAAATACAAACTAACAGTATATGCTTCCCAGGGTGAATCTCTATATATGCTGCTCTGCACCAAATATTTCTGAGTGGAACAGTTTTGTGCGCCGATGTGCACAAAAAGAATAATTGATATCTATTGTTTAATACAATAAGATATTGAATTGCCAATTGTTTTAGGCCTCTTTCTTTGCCACATTGTGCATCAAATCCAGATTTCTCTGCGCTGAAGTTCTTCTGAAAATAGGCACTCAGATTCACCCTGGTTGGCTATCAATTTATCTTAACATTATTGTGCATGCATATAGCCTAAAATATGCATTATAGACATCATTATTTGCAGTTAACCACATAGGAAGAGCCACATAAAATTTTGGGAAGATTCACACCCCTAATTTGCCAATCAAAATAGGTATATTACTCAGCGGCGATGGTTCAAAATGATTAATATGGTCTCATTTTTGCTATTGAATCTGCCGAGTAACTAATATAAGGGTTTGCAGCATCCCCTTCAGACGAGTCCTTCATCAGTTAGTGAACAGTGACAAGTTTTGAAGCCAGCATAACGGCCCCCTAAAACAGCTCAAATTGCTATAACCATCACATTGTTTGTAGATACTTGAGAGCTGTTGCATATAGATGGACCATACGATATATATTTGACTACCTTGGATGGGACTACACCAGATCCTTACCAGCCTGTGTATACCATGACATAAGGACAAGATTTCCAAGTGCACATTCAACAGGTTATGCATCTGCACAAGAGACGGAATAAACCATGCATGTTTATTGTTTTTCTTAGTAATTTCATACCTTTAACATATTATTAACAAATTGTTATGGTCTAAAGGAAAAAGTGTGAAATATTTTAAAGTTTGGATAAGGTTTTATCTGATGATCATGTGTGTTTCCGTGGTGGAATATATTTCTACTCGCAAGCAATGTCTTACAATGGTTTCATTTGCTACTAGTCACTCATGTAAGTTTGTGCAAAACTTAGCTGCTATTTTTTCATTGCAAATATTATGTTTTTCAATTTGCTTTATCTCCCATTTTTCTGTTCTAGTAGTATCCATAAGTTAACCCTATTTTGGTTGGGGGGGGCAAATTTGCCCCCCCCCCCTAGTAGACTTTTTGCCATAACTCTGTCAGTATGACATTTATGGCCCGGACATTTTCTGACTTTTTGCTAATACTAATTGTGCAATGACTCAAGAAGTTTCATAAAAATATTTTGACAAATGAGAGGGAGGGAGACAATTTTCCGGAACTGACTCTGTCAAAATCACCAATTCTTAAATATTAATTTTCACGAAAAAAGCAGCAAAATTGCAAAATTT
Source organism: Aurelia coerulea (assembly GCA_039566865.1). Classification (NCBI taxonomy): domain Eukaryota; kingdom Metazoa; phylum Cnidaria; class Scyphozoa; order Semaeostomeae; family Ulmaridae; genus Aurelia; species Aurelia coerulea. Next base: position 9,651,204 of record CM076951.1, on the reverse strand, counting down.
TGCAAAGATGTTTTGCAGGGTAGTGCTATTTGATATATTCTATCATAATTGGCATGTTTGGATGGAAATTGTGCTCCCAATTAAATTTTATCGCATTTTTCCTGATTTAGATCGATTTTGACACTTTTCTTGACCACACAAAGAAAAATGCTGACGCAAGCAATAATGACGGCTAATTTTAGGTTAATTTTTATATTTTCATAAAGTACATGCCTGGGGCTATTAGTACACCAAATTTGGTTTCTCTATCTATTTCCAATCAAGAGTTAGGTAGGGGGGCTTTTTTGCCCCCCCCCCCCAACAAATATAGGACGTGTCAGATAGCCCAACCACTATAGGGTTAATTCTCTCCCCCCCCCTGTAATCAGGGTCTTCGGCAACTCAAATAAGTTTCTAGTAGCAATGAAAACTTTGCATTTGAAAAATGCCTCTATTATTTCTACTCTCTTTTCTTGGCTTCCTTACTTACTTTGAAATTTCCGTAGAAATTGGCTCTTAAAATGAAAATTTGACAAGCATCAAACTCTTGAATTCTGTTAACCACACTAATGATTTTAACAAAAGCAACACATCTTAATAATGAAACAGACAACAACCAACAATAACCGATCGCAGAAGCGTCGTGGGTGGGGGCACGTGCCCCCCCTAGCGTCCGAATTTCGGAAAATTTCGGAAATTTGAGATCCATTCGGCTTTTTGTTGAAATTTGGGATCTTACAGATTTATTTTGTGCGTTCATAGAGTTGATTAGTTCAGCATAGCTTCCAAATCTTTAACTCTTTAATCTTAAATCTTTAATCTTTGTCCTTCATTTAGCATCCAACGACGAGATCTTCTCGCTGGCCTTTCAGTAGTATTACAACCATTTGTTCAAATCAACACCCTCTCGAACAACGTTCTGGTACAACTTTTATTGTATGGTGATAAAGACCTTTCTAGTGACGTAAATAAACATGTTCTCGAACTGACTCTAAATTTCATTCACCAAACTGGTCGGTTTGACTAAGGAAATTCTAAACCTTTGTTTTACACTTAATAATCACCAAGTCTTGCTTGTAAGTTTGTTTCACATTGGATGTTAGGCTCATTGGGCACAAATCCATCCAAATCTGATGTCGAATCTCCAATTTCACCCATTTTGTAAAAAGACCTGCTCTGCCCAAAGTTAGCCCGACATGCAAAGTGAAACGAACCTTAGTAATTATCAGTAAAAATCGTTTATGTGTATTTTTCGTAGCCGTATATTTAATTCTAGTTTAGTTACATGTTCTCTATGTTAATGGCTGCGGAGTTGTCACGGTCTCTTGCACTCCGTGGTATCGTCCTCGTAGTTTAGTAAAGTAGCTTGTACGTAGTGTCTTAAGTAGTTCGTTCTTGTAAAATTTTATATTGAATATAAAAAAAAAAAAAAAAAAAAAAAAAAAAAAAAATCTTTAACTTGAGTTAAAAAGGTGGGTGTAAAATTCTGTGATCTATTTCTTCTGACTGAGTGGCTTGAAACAAACTTTAGTTACTTATGTTTAATTCTACCGTTGGACTTTTCAGAAATTTTCAATATTTTTCGAAATTTCAGCTTATGTTACATTTTAACTCATTTGAAGGTGTGACGTCATCAAATTTCGATATCATAAACCAGAAAAGTGACAGACTTTTGCTTGATACCATATTGTAGACATCCATAAACTATGATTTTCTTTGAAATTATTTCATGTTGCTTCAAACAGTTTAGAAATTACGATGGTTTTAAGTTTATTTTGAAAATTTTTCTTGAATTCTTGAAAAAGAAGAAAAACATTCTAATTCTGAAAATATTGAAGATTTCAGAAAAGTCCAACGGTAGAATTACAAAGAAATAGCTAAAGTTTCCTTGAAATCATTCAGTTCAAAGAAATAAGTAACTGAATTTTACACCAGCCTTTTTAAAGATTTGGAACCTATGCTGATTAGTTCAAGAAAACTCACTGATGCCATAATTTTTGAAGATACAGAGGACTGTCCCATTTTTCAAACACTTTTTATGGTGGCAAACTTCAGAGCAGATTTGTTGGGGATACATGGTACTCCCCGTATTGTTTTTCAGCTTTGTTTTTTGGTCAACTTGACAGCCAATCAGCACGGGGACTATGAACGCATGCGCTGTGGACATAATTCAATCATTCAAATATCTGCAGCCGTTGCGAAGAAAGTTGCAGTGACAGCAAGCAGTCGGGGAAGATTCGTAGCTCGATATGCGGGAAACTTAGCATATATTTTATCAATTCTTAACTGCAGTTATGTTTGATATATGCCCACAAGAAACTGCAAACAAAGATTTCATGATGGACCTTTCTGGAAGCTTGGCACAGAAGTAAATGTTGAACGGTTTTGGTCTTGCGTTGATAAATTGGCCTAGGCAAAACAAGATAGCGCTCCGTGCTATGGAAAGCCCCGTTAAATTTCAAGGAGGCCATTTGAAGCAAACCAAGCAAAGTTAAGTTGGCATACGAATATCATTTCTTAACCAGATAAATACATTTCTTTGCCAAACTTCCATGAAACGCCATCGCAAGCGATTCTGATTAAAAACTTTTCACCCATTGTTCTCTCATCAAAAATTGATTGTTCTGTGGCGGATGTGGTTTCGTTTCAATGTCTGACTTCCAGTTTCCTTTCAAATGACTAAAAGTTCGTGATGAAAATAGTGGCATTACGTAATCGAATCAGCAAAAATTTACACATTACGCATGCGTTCATAGTCCCCGAGGGGATATCCACGTCCTCGTCAACTTGAGCTTGCACGTATCCCCAACAAAGATAAACGACCGGGGAAGTTATTCCCTAACGCGAGATCCCTTTTTCTATGCCAATCCTTGTTTGGATTGTCGTTGGATTCTCTGCCTATAATCTTTTCGTAAACATACTCCTTGCGTATGTTATGCTCACAAGCTTCCTTTTTGCAGAAGCGGAAGCAGAAGTGTTTTTTTTGGTGACCAGTATCGCTTGCGTGACTTGTGTGACAAGGATCGCTTCACCAACATTTCGCTTCATTTTAAAAAGATTTCCATGACATTGAGTTTTATATTTGAACCATATCTCAGTTCAGTTCAGATATCAACCGTGAATGTGTGAGCACAAAAAAATGGCTAGTAAATTACCAAAGTTAATGCATATAAAAAATTAAAATTAAAAAATTATTTTAGGTAAGTTAGTGCATATAATACATTTTGTAAATTTTTAGAGGAATACAAATAAATGTTATAATACGGTAGAAACAATTCTCTAGATAAAGCAATGTCAATGAGCAAGGACAGATATTTACCAGTGGACAATGCAATGTGCTTCATCTACTGCAACTGCAACTGCAATGCAGTTCTCTCTAAATCTGTTCGATGTAAGCATGCTTCGCCATTTATTGCCTGCAAGTATACTTTCTGGGGAAGCATAAATCAATGAGTATGTTCCACTTCCATGCTATAGCTGCCGGTTCCAGTCCATCATGCAGATAAACGGTGTTCAATCCAGTGTTCTTATTTATATGGCCTATTTGTTCTTCAATCAGTGGTGTAAGTGGCGACAAAGCAAGCACCAAACTGCTCCCAATGAAATTGTCTGCCATCACATCGTACATTAATGGAAGTGCTTGAAAAATTAGGCTCTTCCCAAAGCCAGTTGGTGCACTGAAATATAAGTCCCTTGCAGATAAAAATACCTTCAGTGCCTTACTAGAGGAAAATTCATGTATTTATCTCATTTGGTTTACTAAGCGATATCTGCTCATACAAATAAAACAAATTATGAATCAGCAATATAAATCACTGTTTCTATGGAAAGTTCAATTTCGGAATTTGACCGTCTTCCGTAAGTACCATAAGGCGGTCTGGATCCGCCCCTGTTGATAATATGCTTGTGAATAATATCATAAGGCAAAGTTTGATTTCAAGCTTGTAGAAAGTGTTTGATGTAGTAATTTTTAGTTATGATAGAGCGAATTAGTTATGTTGCTTGATCTTTGAAATATTTTTCAGCAAATGCCAATTTTTCTCCTCTCACTTTCGAGTTTTCGGGAATTCTTAAAACACTATGTGCATTGATTTTCTCCGCTGATACAAGGGTCTTGTACACTTTCTCTCTGACTTGATAGGTTTTTGACCTATTAAATTCCTCACAACTGAACATAGAACCAAGGGGTGACCAGGGAAGAAAGGAGCTGTTATGCATTCGTACTTCAATCCAATTCAACAAAATGAGAATGCTGTTCGCAGTGCTTCGTTTCCAAATTCCAAATGATATTACCCTGTTTATATGGATATTACAATAGTCACTATGATGTTAGGTATTAACCAACAATAAGTTTCAAGCGCTTTTTACAGAAACCAATCATTGAAAATTGAATGGGTGGAACTGCACGAGTTCCACTGGTCTGGATCTTCCCCCGATTGATGATGCAGTATAACTTTTGTTAGAAGTGTCTCTATCGGAAGAAGTGTCTCAATGAAGACCGTCACAATGCCGTACAACATCTGAGGATGTACTCAGTTACATGGCAATACGTGAGATTGGTTGATGATCGGGAGCACACAGGTACTTGATGAGAAATGACAATTTCTGATGGAGAGAAGAGAGGAGAGCAATGTGACACAATTAACTGGCAGTTAAGATGGAGTTATATCAAATTTAGAACTACCGCTGCCCTATTGTCCATCACCTGACAAACAAACACATTGCTGTATGTATGACGGTGGTCCCTGCCTAATATGTGTGCTTGAAAAAACAAGGCCTAGCTTTAGCTATATCTCAAAATGAGGCTTCTAACCGTGAAATTTGTCTACCTTGGTGTATCAAAGGCAAACATTTGATCACCTATGAATATTTGTGGGTCTTGGACAAAACAATTCAAAAAGAAAAATCTCATCAAAGGTTCGATAAAAAATGTTTAGTGATTTTCTAAACAGGAGTACTTTTTTGGGACATCATTGACAAGTGTAAAGAAGCAGTCATTTGCTGGTTCAAACTCAGTATGCTACTCATTTAATGGAGAAGAAGCAAGAGATGCTGTCAACTCACGCATAGTTGCATCGTTATGGGTATACAAGAACCAACGAGGAATTTACTTAGGCCGTAACTGCCACAGTGGCCTAACAGTGTTGTTGCTTCTTTCCGGGGATGTTGAACTGTGCCCTGGGCCCTGCACTAAATGCTTCACCTGCAGTAAGACCATACGGAAGAATCAAAGTTCAGACAGTTGCTTTCATTGTGGAAATAAGTCTCATATAAAGTGCCTTGTTGACAAGATCAAATTCGGTAACGAAAGATTATTTTGCCATGGCTGTTTACAACATAACATGACCACGAACCAAGAGGAAAATAGCAACCCATCAACAGCAAAAGGCCCATTTACTGACATCAAGGACTTCCTCCAGGCAAGGGGCTTGAAGATATTCCATCAAAATATAAATGGGCTAGCCAATAAGAAAGATATAGTCGAAGCATTGCTTAGAGAAACAAAACAGAATATCGATATACTAGGACTATCGGAGACCCATTTGAATAAAAACATCAAAGACCCTGTCGTTGAAATAGATGGTTATACGTTTATTCGCGTGGACAGAGTAACCGGTGGCGGTGGTGGCGTTGGATGCTATATTCGTAATGATATAACCTGGCAAAGAAGGAAGGACCTAGAAAAGAACAATATTGAGGCAATCTGGGTTGAAATTTTCATTAAGAATTCAAGCCCCCTTCTAGTTTGCATCATTTATAGGCCCCCCGATACTTCACGCTATCTTGACAGTGACTTCGAAAACGTATTTAATGACATGCTACATGACAGTGTTTATGAAAACAAGGAAAGTATCCTCCTTGGTGACGTAAATGTTAACTATAAAAATAAATTGGATAACAGGGAGATGAAGCGCATCATCAGTCATCATGGGTTCAAGCAGGTCATATCCAAGGCAACAAGGGTTACCAAGGAGACCAGCACTTTGATAGATATCGCAGCTACCACTCACGAACAAAACATCTCAAAACATGGAACATGGGGCATTTCCCTAAGTGACCATGATCTGATAGGAGTCATTGTAAAGAAGAACAATCGAAAGTTCACACATAGAACAATACACAAAAGAAATTTTGCCAAGTATAATCAAGAAAATTTCCAAAAAGACCTAAACAGTCTCCCATGGGAAAGGGTTTCAGAAGAGATCGACGTAAACAAAGCATGGAATGTTTTCAAGCACTTTTTAACAGAAGTTATCAATAAACATGTTCCACTCGTTAAGAAAAAGGTTCGTGGGCGCGAATGTCCGTGGTTGAATAATGAGATAAGATCCAAGATGAATGAACGTGACTACCATTTGCGGAAAGCCCGGAGGACTGGGAAAGAAAATGACTGGTCAACTTATCGCCGCCTAAGAAACACTGTTACGCGCCTAATAAGACATAGCAAAGCAACGCATACAAGATCGATCTTAAGAGAAAACGTGAGTAGGCCAAAGGAATTTTGGAGTCAAATAAAACGATGCTATCCTACAAAGGGCTCGAAAGGGAATAACTGCAAATTGTTTGAGATCAATGGAAAGAAAGAAACAGATAAAAAAGTCATTTCTAATACCTTTTGCACATTTTTCACGCTCATTGGGAAAACCTTACGCGATTCGATACCATCACTCATCAGTCCTATCTGGAAAAACCATGACCATAGAGACTTAAAACGAACACTGAACCCAAGAGGATGTATCTTTAAATTCAAAACAACTAGTCCTAAAGAAATCCATAAAATCTTGAGGAAATTGAAGCGGAAAAAATCACCAGGTTATGATGACATTCCTGTCTCTTTAATCATAGATGGTGCTGCCCAGATCTCTGGTTTACAAGCAAGTGTACAGCTATTTAGAAGAATATGAACTTCTCTCACAAAGACAGTTTGGTTTCAGAAATAAGTCATCAACGCAACATGCAGTGACTCTTTTCTCTGATTTCATAAGACAAGGCATGGATAGAGGACAATTAACGGGTGCAGTGTTTGTAGACCTCAGGAAAGCATATGATACAGTAGACCACTCTAGGATACTATCAAAGCTACCCCTATATGGAATCAGTCGTGAAGAGCTGCAATGGTTTGAAAACTATTTATTTGACAGAAAACAGTTTGTTCAATTTGATGGTGTGAAGTCTGAAACTCAATCTGTGTCCTGTGGAGTTCCCCAAGGATCCATTTTAGGACCACTATTGTTCATTCTGCTAATTAATGATATTGATCTCCAACTAAACCACTGTGAAATCATTTTGTATGCTGATGATGCAGTCATTTATTATGCGGATAAGAATTGTGAAAATATCGAAAGCCAATTAAAGCTTGACATTGATCAAATTGCTGAATGGCTTGCCATAAATAACTTGGTCCCTAATTTGAAAAAAACAAAGACCGAATGTATCATATTCGGTACGCATCAGAGAACATCGAAATCTAAGCCACTTGAAATCAAAATGAACGAACAAAGTATTACTGAGACACAAAACTATGAATATTTAGGTGTGACATTGGATAAAAATCTTAATTTCAATGAACATTTAGAGAAGACATTCAAAAAGATTTCATCAAGAATCAAGTTACTATCACGAGTGCGACAGAACATCAGTCCACACACCGCAGAAACCATATACAAAGTGATGATTCTTCCTGTCATGCTCTACTGTTCTAATGTTTTTGTCGGCATGACCCAATCGAAGAAACAAAGATTTGAAACCTTTCAAGATCGAGCAATACGCATCATCAATGGGAATCGAAAAAGTGGTGTTAAGCTCCCCCCAATTAACCAGATTCGAAACAGACTATGTGCCCTAGAGGTTTTTAAATGCTTGAGCAGTATAGCACCAAAAGCGTTTGAAAATTATTTCACAAGGAACAGCCACAAAAAGAATACCCGCAAAAACAACAAAAGCGTGGTCATTCCAAAAGTTAGGACAGAAACTGGACGCAAAACCTTCGCGTTTCAAGGAGCAAAAATATTTAACAATCTGCCTAATAACTTACAAACTGAAACATCATTGTTGAAATTTAAAGCATCCAGCAAGGACACAAACCTAGACTTTTAGCCATTTATCAATTGTAATTTTAATCTTGTTTCTTGTAAATTTTTAACTTTATTCTTGTAGATATCAACTTTTATTTTGTAAAATACAGGTCTTTGATTGATAACAGTAATCTTATTTACTGAACAAATTAACCTGTATAAATATGAAAGATTATTATATTATTATTATCACTACACGAAATGAATAAGGATGTTGGTGATGCTGAAGCAATCTCCCCAATCTTTGGAGGAACAAACGGAGCTGTTCATCAAGGTTGTGTGTTTGTGCCCATTTTACCTCACCCTGGCGTGGTGCATTTCGTAATTAGGGACACAAGGACCGAGGAAGCTCTTGATGTTGGCATAGAAAGGTACGGGAGCTATGGCTGCTTCTCATCTTCAACATCTTGCTGATTATCATTCCAGGATTCTGTATTTGGGCTATGGTAAGTCATCAAGTATATTTATTTTTCCTTATGTCTCTGACATTGTAGCTCTGACCCTCTTTGGGATTTTTATACGTATTTTACACAAAGTCATAAGCTCATTCTGCTTCAAAACGTTCTGCACAACAGAAGAAACAATTACAATCTAATGTAATGTTTAAACGATTTTCATGATATTTTCTGCAGACAGTTTGCAAATCTTAGCACAGTCAAGTCCTGCCTGGTCAAAACTGATAAAACAATAAAAAGGAAAGAGTTCTTGTTATTTCTAAAAAATGAGATTATCTGCTTTCAGACACTTGCGTAAAAAGTAAGAAAATAGTACCACATGTACATTGGTATTGGACCACGCCCCTTTTCCCTTGGGTCATACCCTCTTATATACTGTTAGACCTATTATCCTCTTACACTGTTAACCCTGTTACCACCGAGCTTTTTGGACCCTTGTGGTACTGGGGGGGGGGGGGCCTCATCAACTTCGTCAATATTGCAAATATTACGGTGAAACTTAGTACAATAGTTTAGAGGAGCAAAATCTACACAATAGGCTACTTTTTCAATTCTTCATTACATTCATGACGTCACTATGCCATCATAATTGAGGAAAATTGCAGTATTTGCTTACTATTAGCATTATTGGCAATATTTTAGTACTTATAAGATAATTTCTTCCATGATGCGACTAAAATGTATCACAAAGCATCACTGAGCAAAATTCGGCAATTTGATAGCTCATTATTTTGATCATACATTAATCATTTATTTACATCAGTTTGTCATTGTTCCATTTAAACCCCTAATTAACGATGCAAATGCTCTAAAATGCCTTAATATTATTTAAAGCAATTAGAAAACCCAATTTTTAGCATTTAAGGTGATTTAATACATTTTTTATTATTCATTTGACGTCATAAACCTTGATGACATCATGAATGTTAAAACTTCTGACGTCATCAAAAATGCATAAAATTATATATAATCTGAAAGCTCTCATTGAGAGCTATGAAATTGATGTAGTGAGGAAATACGCAGGAAATGAGGAAATAATACGAAATTTCGCAGTGAGGAAATACGAGAACCATCCTAGTATTGCTAGAATCAAAAATAACGTTAGGACTGAAGAAACATTTGAATTTCAACCTGTTAGCTCTTTAGAGATCTGGAATGAAATCAATCAGCTAAATCGTTCGAAAAAGACTAGTGGGGACCTATCGACAGACATAGTTAAATTTATTTCTGATAGTTGCCTCGATTATTTTACTTTTTTTGTAAACCAGATGTTCACTAACAGCACCTTCCCCGACAAACTTAAACTGGCTGACGTGTCACCAATCTTTAAGTTGAGCGATTCTTTCCTTAAAAAGAACTTTAGACCCATAAGTGTGCTGTCAGCGATATCCAAGATATTCGAACGCTTGATGTCCAAACAAATCTGCCCATTTGCTTACAGACTTCTTTCAAACTTGCTGTGCGGCTTTCGAAATGGACATAGTGCAGAACATGCCCTATTCAGGCTCACAGAAATGTGTCGCAAGGCCCTAGCTGATAGGAAGGTTGGGGGGATGGTACTTATGGACCTTTCGAAGGCCTATGACTGCCTACCTCACGACCTTCTAATAGCTAAACTTGCAGCTTATGGATTAGGCCAACATAGCTTACTGTTAATCCACAGCTACCTTTCCAATAGAAAACAGGGCGTGAAAGTTGGATCCGAGTTTAGTGAATGGCTAGGGATCAACTACTTCGGGGGGGTCCCAATACTGCAATACCGCACGAAAAAGACATCAATACCGCAATACCGCACCAAAAAATTGCAAAATACCGCAAACGCTTTTAATACAGTATACCGGTCTGTAGCAGTTTGATTCCGACCTAAATCCACCTTCCTTCATCAAAATTTGTAGTTTCATCTATTAAATCGTAGTTAGATGTTTTACAGACCAAAATGTGACGTGAGAACGACGGGAAAAGTTTCATTGATGTGCTTTCAGTAAAACTGCATTGATGGCAGAAATTATGAATATATACCGGGTGAGCCAGAAAAAAGTTCCCACTTTCGAAGATTCGTAGCACAACAAGTTTTTTATGGATTTGAATGATTCAAGTGCTAATTAGAAGCCAAAAGATCAAAGTATTTTTGTGATTTTTCTCGTCTTCTTATGAGCACTGCAAATATAGATGAATTCAACTTTACAAAAGTTTCATGTTTTCAAAATGACTGAAAAGGGGCCTAAAACACTTGATCAAATCGTTAGGACTCTCCTAATCCAGAACAATACACACGAGCGCTTCACCTCAGTCAAGAGCAATAATACATTAGTCAAATGTGCAGACGATATCTCTCACCCATGAGAAATTGCTTTTTCTATGTTGTAGTCCTTTATAATTTGATCACGTATTTCAGGCCTTTTTTTTTCAGTCATTTTGCAACCACAAATTTTTTCTAAATTTGAAATTACCATTTTTCCAATGCTTGTAACAAGGCGAGAAAAATCACAAAAATACTTTGATCTTTTGGCTGTCAAGCAAATATTGATTCATTCCAACATCCAGTACTCTTGATCCTATGAAGTTTCAAAAGTGGGAACTTTTTTCTGGGTCACCCGGTAGAACATATCAATGTTTTGAATATGGATTCTGCTACATAAAGGCGAATAGGAGATAAAAAGTTTACTCTGGCTGACGCATTTTTGTGCACATTTTCCAAATGTCGATGTAGGTTCATATGGTTATCCAAATCTACACCACGGTACTTGTATGATTTTGTCTCATGAATAGTTTGATTGTAGATTTTGATGTCCACGTTTGGCTGTTTGGACAACTTTTGATGTGATCCATATAGCACAAATTCAGTTTTACCTTCTTTCAAGTTAATGAACAGGTTATTTTCATCAAGCCAGTCTGCAACTTTCTGCAGTTCACTGTTTAAGTAAATGTTCTATTTCATTTGAGTTCTTTCTTGCACAATATAAACAGTATCGTCGGCATATAATATAATGCCAGCATCAGTGAGCGGAATATGGATGTCGTTGATTATCAGCCCAACGAGAAGGGACCCCAGGACGGATCCTTGTGGTACACCACATGTAACGTTTTCTTCGCATGAGCTGGTGTTATCAAAGATTTCTTATTGTTTCCTATTAAAGAGATAATCATCTATCCATTGTAATGATTCCACATCATCTATGCCATAACTTGGTAATTTTTCCAGCAAGGTTACATGACACGTACTGTGTCGAAGGCTTTACGGAGGTCAATATAGACAGCACCACAAAGTAGCCCTTTTCCAACGCTCTGTCTAACCTTTTCTGACAGTAAGGTACCTGCAGGTTGCGTAGATCTCCCTTGTCTAAACCGAAACTGATGTGGCCATTTGATTCAAGGTACTGGGACAGTTGATTATAAATGATCAGATAACTTAGATCTGATAGAGCAGGAATTACCGTGAAAGGCGTATAGTTGTCCAACATTATGCCGGATTGCCTGATTTGAAAATAGGGGTGATTTTCCCACATCTAAAGTTTTGATTCGTGCAAATATTTTGATTCTTTTTCTTCAAATAAAAATGTTGCGTGCTCTCCTCCGCAGGTACCTTTTCAAGGTTGAGTAGGTGGAGCAGGCACAAAGAGAGAGGGATAAGGGACCTCCCTCTCCTTCGTTTTTCTTTCCTCTGTCAATTCGTCTCCAAGACGCTTCGTTCCTAAACAGGAAAATGGCATTACATGAAGTTTGGATGTTAATGTTCGTACTTTACCGCATACCGCGCTGTGAAAGCTCGCTACCGCAATACCGCAAGTTTTTCCCGTCATTACCGCAATACCGCAATACCGCACAAAATTTACCCCCGATACCGCAATACCGCAATACCGCAAACCCCGAAGTACCCCTCATAGATGCCATGCATTCATTGGACCTTTTGAGAAAATAAGGCTCTGCAACACTTGGTAGTAAAATGTCTTTATCCTCTGGTTTCCATGGTAACCAATGTTATTTTTAGATTTTGGTTAAGATATTTAGATCCAGTATGTTAAATTACCCCTGGATGCCAGTTTTTTGTTTGTTTGAATGGGAAACACAGATTTTAGATTTTGGACTAGACTAGTACCTTAAACTGAAAATCTATAGTTCTTTGGTAGTCCAAAATTGTTTGCGAGGGCGTCCAAAATTACTGAAGACAATGTCCGAACATGTCCATTCTCAGTGATATTTAGCAGATAACCGTGCATTGTAGTGATCAATATTTCTCTCATTCTTACCCAAGGAATCATCAAAGAGGTAGACTCATTCCGGTAAAGGTACATCACTGTATGGGTTGATTGCATTAACGAACAAGGGCCTCAACTTTGCGAGAAGCCAACTTCAGATGGGCTACAACTGCTTTACCAATGAAGATGGGGTTCCAAAAGAGCAATGATTCGAACAGCACATGGGGATTCAGTCGGATATTCTTGGAAACAAAGAGGATCCAACTCGTGAAGGATTGGACAGCCAAGAAGCAGTTTTTCGGATATCCTAAAATCGCATTGAGCAGAAGAAGTAGGCGAGAATGGTGATTCAGACGAAAGCAGCGATGATGCTGGTGACGATAACAATTTTCAAATAGAAATTAAACCTAGGCGACTAGATGTTGATCCTCGACATATCTTCATAAGCATCAGAGGCATAAGAGAGGATTGGCAACAACTGCCTCCACAGCTGGACCAAAGAACTCCGTTTTAACAAAGTTGTCAAGGCACATATCATGCAGTGTCCCATAGTGATCTGTCATCATCTGGACAGTAGAAAAAGCAAGGTTGCCCAGTTCTGATCAGCATGAAGTGCAAGCTCTGCATCTTCGACTTGGGCTTTTTGCAATACACATAGTTGCATTTTCCTTTTGCCTTCTTCTGTGCAAGTACTGTTGGCTCATCAAGCTCTTTGATAGAGATTGGCGGTATGGCAGAGGACGTCGAGGGAATGGCAAGCTTATCCAGTTGAAAAGCTCTGACAATTGGCATCTTGGGAATGACAGGTTTGACTGACTACGAGTGCAGTGATGGTAGCTGGCACATTCAGGTTCTCTTCAAGCTCCCCCATTTGCTTCGGTTGTTTTTCTGTTAGATTTTTGTGACTGCCAATCCTTCCAGCTTAGGACTCATCTGAAAGAAAAATGAAAATAAAAAATCAGGCTGAAAACAACTGATGGTCCTTCTCTGTTAAGTGGCATTGTCACCCATGGTTCATTGCTGGCAGGCTAACATTTCAAAAGTGCAAAAATTTCAGACTGTCTGAAAATTAAATTTGTCCTAAATGAAAACCATAGATCCATACCGCAGTGATACAAAAGTTTACTTGAGTTCAATTCCTCTATCGGTTCAACTACTGCAGCGTTGATCTATACTTTCTCTTTAGGCTAAAATTACATGTTCATGCGGTTTGAAATTGAACTTGAAAGTGAAGGGGCATGGATGACAATGGCTCCTTTACACTGTGGACAAAAACTTGGTTAAGATGCTACAGGTGCAAAGCTAATATATAAGTGAACAAATTTGATCAATTAATGTTATGATGCAGAGCCAAAATCTGAAGCTGAAAGATGAAAATGGGGAAAACACAGGAGCAAGTAAAGTGTGCAGTTATAACAGTGCATAAAGTATCAAATTTATTAGGGGGGAAATGACTAAAAATCACAAGCTTGAAGTCATTTGATGGAACATTTTCTCTGACATTCGCCTATCATCCAAATATCAAGGAATAATCGAAATAACTAAAAATAATTTACAAGAGGGGCGACATTGTACTGTATACTCCTTGCCCACTACTGCTGCCAAGACCATTTGAAGGTTTATTTTAATTTATGCGGTCATTGTGTTGTTGATAAAAAGGCTTTATTTTTGAAGTAATGACCTTTTTTAACCAAAAAAAAACCTTTTATTTCTTATCTTTAGTGAAACAGAATACATCAACACATCTTTCTTTACTGAGCACTCCTTTCTGCATCACATTCAAATGTCAAAGGACATTATTGAAGAAAGTGTCATTTTGTCTGATGATGAATTTGAAGAGATCGTGGAGAATGCTACTGGTGATGACGCAGATGAATATTGTTTGAGTCGTATCAATGGGGTAGTGGGAACCTATGTTATTTCTTTATGCTTCAGATGTTCTAAATGCAGTTTATGGTGAGAAAAAGGTGCAAAAAATGGAAGGACAGTATAATAAAAGCAAGGAAACAAAAATGCTTAGATAAGTTGAATAAAAACAAAAAGTTAAACAATTTTGATGGACTATTGGAACATTAAAGACACTCCTTATCAGTTCAATTTAATTGTTGTTTAATTTCAAGTATGTATTTTATTTATAACGGCCAGGTTTTTGTTAAAGGCTGCTGTAGCCCTTATGCCAAAAAATATTGATTTTTCATTTTCGTCATAATCTGATTGTATAAGCATTTGAGTACCATTTAAACCAACTCACTTCCAGAAATAGCCATAATCACTTTAAAATTTGAGCATATTAAAAGGGCCATCCTGTTTCTCAAAACTGCAGTCATAGACATTAAAAGGCCTTATGCAGCAAAATTTTTGATGTGGATTTTTTCTATATTATGAAAAT
Source organism: Aurelia coerulea (assembly GCA_039566865.1). Classification (NCBI taxonomy): domain Eukaryota; kingdom Metazoa; phylum Cnidaria; class Scyphozoa; order Semaeostomeae; family Ulmaridae; genus Aurelia; species Aurelia coerulea. The sequence continues at coordinate 9,636,110 of CM076951.1, read as the reverse complement.
TCAGCCTTTTCTGATCGATTTGATACCAACCTTTTTTAAATTGTGACAATGAAAAGTGTATTTAATTGCCAGATCAAGTTAGGAAGTCATTGCGACATTTGATCAAATTCCATGACGTATCAGTGATGAATACGATCACCTGACCCGTTCAGATCGTCAGTATAAACAGTGTTTGGTGTGTAGCAGTTTTCAGGTCGCGCTCTCATTCTTTTCTTCATATTGCTTGGTAAACACACAATTAGACCGTTTAAAGATGTGGAAAGTGGCAGTGATGTCAGGAGCGTCTCAAACATTGATTCAAATGTACAGAGCGATGATTCATACCAAGATTATGGGGTTATAAACTTGGGAGCAGGTGTCATCATGCCATACCAGATGAACCACTTCTCGCGCAAGGTATGGATGAAAGAAATGTTGAAGACAACAAAGATGAAGATATTGATGGGATGCCATTGGAAAGTCCTGAGGCGAGTTTCGAGAAGAGGGTTCCAGTCAATCAATGGTACTATGTTTTATCTGCTAATTCTAAAAAGTAAAAGGAAGAAAACCAGGATTTAATTACGCTAGGCCAGTTAGCTAGGCCACTAGCAGCATGCTGCCATGTAACCATGAAACAGAATACATCAACACATCTTTCTTTACTGAGCACTCCTTTCTGCATCACATTCAAATGTCAAAGGACATTATTGAAGAAAGTGTCATTTTGTCTGATGATGAATTTGAAGAGATCGTGGAGAATGCTACTGGTGATGACGCAGATGAATATTGTTTGAGTCGTATCAATGGGGTAGTGGGAACCTATGTTATTTCTTTATGCTTCAGATGTTCTAAATGCAGTTTATGGTGAGAAAAAGGTGCAAAAAATGGAGGGACAGTATAATAAAAGCAAGGAAACAAAAATGCTTAGATAAGTTGAATAAAAACAAAAAGTTAAACAATTTTGATGGACTATTGGAACATTAAAGACACTCCTTATCAGTTCAATTTAATTGTTGTTTAATTTCAAGTATGTATTTTATTTATAACGGCCAGGTTTTTGTTAAAGGCTGCTGTAGCCCTTATGCCAAAAAATATTGATTTTTCATTTTCGTCATAATCTGATTGGGAGCGATTATAGAATGCAGGGCCCATTGAAGGTACTCTTTTTTATACACGAGCCACGGACCAACACAGTCTAAAGTATGGTAGAATTTGTAAGCTATGTTATTCTATGAACCAACAACGCACAGACCAACACAGTCATAAGTATGTAAGCTATGTTTTTTATGAACCAACAACCCACGGACCCACACAGTCAGAAGTATGGTAGCATATAAGCTATGTTTTTATATGAACCAACAACCCACGGACCCACACAGTCAGAAGTATGGTAGCGTATAAGCTATGTTTTTATATGAACCAACAACCCACGGACCCACACAGTCAGAAGTATGATAGCATATAAGCTATGTTTTTATATGAACCAACAACCCACGGACCCACACAGTCAGAAGTATGGTAGCGTATAAGCTATGTTTTTATATGAACCAACAACCCACGGACCCACACAGTCAGAAGTATGGTAGCGTATAAGCTATGTTTTTATATGAACCAACAACCCACGGACCCACACAGTCAGAAGTATGATAGCATATAAGCTATGTTTTTATATGAACCAACAACCCACGGACCCACACAGTCAGAAGTATGTAAGCTATGTTTTTATATGAACCAACAACCCACGGACCCACACAGTCAGAAGTATGGTAGCGTATGTTTTTATATGAACCAACAACCCACGGACCCACACAGTCAGAAGTATGTAAGCTATGTGTTTATATGAACCAACAACCCACGGACCCACACAGTCAGAAGTATGGTAGCGTATAAGCTATGTTTTTATATGAACCAACAACCCACGGACCCCATGCCAAAAATCGACGGGAAACCGTATTCTTTCACTAAAACACTTTTAATCTCGAATTTATCTCGAAAACTCGCAGAATAACGGCCCTTTCTTTTTTCAAAGCTGTGGTGAAAAACCAAAAATTTCAACTTAGGCCCTTTTTTCCTCTCAAATGGATTGGGCTCGTTTTCCTATTAAATGCACTTGCTAACTCGAGGTTAATGATTAAATACCTTAAAAAGGGTTCAAATAATGTCCTCCAAAAGTTTGTTTTGAGTTTCGACATTTATCCGCTTCAGAATCGGCCAAAGTCGATCGGGCATTTTTCGTCGATTTTTTGTAAAATGTTCATGTTGCCCCCTGTCGATAAAGGGGCAAGTACGTTGCAGGCCTTTTAATAAGCAGCAAAGACTTTGAACTTCCATTTGATAAACGAGAAATAAATGGACCCCTTGCATAACTAAACGGCAGATAGTCGGAGCCCACCCTTGATAAACGGCAAATACGTTCTGCCCCCTACCGACAAAATGCATATACGTGAGGCCCCTTGCCGATTAAGGGGCAAAAGAGTTGTACTCCTTATTTCTCGTTTATCAAATGGAATATTTGCTGCTTTTTGAAAGGAGTACAACGTATTTGCCCCTTTATTGACAGTGGGCTTCGCGCATTTGCTTTTTGTCGGTAGGGGGCACAGCGTATTTGCCGTTTATCAAACAGGGGCTAAACATATTTGCCGTCTATCAAGCGGGGGCTCGAAGTAGTTGCCGTCTGTTGAATGGGGTCTCGAAGTATCTGCCGTTTAGTAATGAAAGGGGTCCATGTATTGCTTGTTTATCAAATGGAAGTTCAAAGTCTTTGCTGCTTATTAAAATGCCTGCAACGTATTTGCCATATTTGCCCCTTTATCGACAGGGGGCAACATGAAAATTTTACAAAAAAATCGATGAAAAATGCCCGATCGACTTTGGCCGATTCTGAAGCGGATAAATGTCGAAACTCAAAACAAACTTTTGGAGGACATTATTTGAACCCTTTTTAAGGTATTTGATCATTAACCTCGAGTTAGCAAGTGCATTTAATAGGAAAACGAGCCCAATCCATTTGAGAGGAAAAAAGGGCCTAAGTGGAAATTTTTGGTTTTTCAAAATACATTGAGCCTCTGTTCGATAGATGGCAAATACTTATTTAGCCCCTGTTCGATTCTCTCTATTGGACGGGGGCTCAGGGCAAATACGTTGCAGTCCTTCTAATAAGCAGCAAAAACTTTGAACTTCCATTTGATAAACGAGCAATACATGGACCCCTTTCATTACTAAACAGCAGATACTTTGAGACCCCATTCAATAGACAGCAAATTCATTGAGCCTCCGTTCAATGAATGGCAAATACATTGAGCCCCCGGTTTATAGACGGCAAATACGTTTAGCCCCTGTTTGATAAACGGCAAATACGCTGTGCCCCTTACCGACAAAAAGCAAATACGTGAAGCCCCCTGTCGATAAAGGGGCAAATACGTTGCAGTCCTTTTAATAAGCAGCAACAACTTTGAACTTCCATTTGATAAACGAGCAATACATGGACCCCTTTCATTACTAAACGGCAGATACTTTGAGCCCCCGTTCGATAGACAGCAAATACTTTGAGCCCCTGTTCAATAAACGGCAAATTCATTGAGCCCCCGTTCAATGAATGGCAAATACATTGAGCCCCCGGTTTATAGACGGCAAATACGTTTAGCCCCTGTTTGATAAACGGCAAATACGCTGTGCCCCCTGCCGACAAAAAGCAAATACGTGAAGCCCCCTGTCGATAAAGGGGCAAATACGTTGCAGTCCTTTTAATAAGCAGCAAAAACTTTGAACTTCCATTTGATAAACGAGCAATACATGGACCCCTTTCATTACTAAACAGCAGATACTTTGAGCCCCCGTTCGATAAACGGCAAATACATTGAGCCCCCGGTTTATAGGCGGCAAATACGTTTAGCCGCGGTTTGATAAACGGCAAATACAGTGTGCCCCTACCGACAAAAAGCAAATACGTGAAGCTTCCTGTCGATAAAGGGGCAAATACGTTGCAGGCAAGCAAGCAGCAAAGACTTTGTGAACTTCCATTTGATAAACGAGCAATACATGGACCCCTTTCATTATTAAAGGGCAGATACTTTGAGCCCCTGTTCGATAGAGAGAAAATACTTTGAGGCCCTGTTTGATAAACAGCAAATAAGTTCTGCCCCCTTTCAATGAAGGCAGATGATGCTTATTGCGTAACTTTATAATTAACAATTATGTTTATTATACTATTGCACTCAACTGGTTTCCATGGAAAGAGACATTATTCTTCAAAACAGAAGTCGTTTTCTTTTGTCACAGTAATTGCCATGGCAATTACCATGAATGGAAAGAGGCAGTGAATAATGCCTGGCGAAGTAGACGATCCTGATGCTGCTTCTTTGTCTTTGTTTTTCTCTGCAGTATTATTGCAGGGCTGTGACAGCGTTTGGAAGGAAAGATTAAGACTAACAGTACAGTGCATTAATGATGTGGCGTAACTTTCAAGATTAGTGATGTACCTACAAGCTGTGCTTGAGCCTCCTCGGTGAGTTTGAAGCTATGAGGGCCTAGCAAGCCTAAATCCAAATCTTCACTACTTATACACATTTTTTTATAAGAAACTAAGGTCCGGGGCTGGTAGGCAGTTTCTTATAATTTCGGGGCCATTTTGCTACCAACAGTTTCTTACTTGTTTCTTATATTTTTAATGCTGGAAGTGTAAAGTTAATTTTGTTTTGTCAAAAGGGCTCCCAAATTACTTTGTAAGATCTCAAAACAAGTAAAAACATAATTCGCACTCAAAACAATGTAGAAACAGTTCCTATAACCGTACACTGTCAAAAACATTTTGAGTGTGATAGGAAAATTAAAACTCACTGAAGAGGCCGCCGAAGGGAGGTGAAAACTTTGAGAACAAAAACACGAAAGGTGAGTGTTGAAAATAATGGTTTTTTTAAATGAAGGTATGAAATTACGGCCTCCGAAATTACCCGAAATTCTGATAAACGCTGGTGAAAGAAAACATAAAATAAAAACTGTAAATACAGTTTTAATACAGTTCCTTGGCTTTTTAAATTCAGTTAGGGTTGTTTCTTAGCTTTCGAACCAGCCCTACAGTACTTATTGGCCTTGCCTCATTTGTTAAAAAGAGTGTTGTAGTGTGTTAGTAAGAAACAATAAGCGTCCTTTGTTCAGAACAATGTACGTGCAATGTTTGTACATAATTACCCACACAACACTATCAGACTATGTGCTAATTGCTCAAAATAACAATGACCGACTGTGTGGGTTGTTGGTCGCCGCTGTGGATAGCTTGCGTGGGACCTGCATTCTATAATCAGGCCTCTGATTGTATAAGCATTTGAGTACCATTTAAACCAACTCACTTCCAGAAATAGCCATAATCACTTTAAAATTTGAGCATATTAAAAGGGCCATCCTGTTTCTCAAAACTGCAGTCATAGACATTAAAAGGCCTTATGCAGCAAAATTTTTGATGTGGATTTTTTCTATATTATGAAAATTCAGCCTTTTCTGATCGATTTGATACCAACCTTTTTTAAATTGTGACAATGAAAAGTGTATTTAATTGCCAGATCAAGTTAGGAAGTCATTGCGACATTTGATCAAATTCCATGACGTATCAGTGATGAATACGATCACCTGACCCGTTCAGATCGTCAGTATAAACAGTGTTTGGTGTGTAGCAGTTTTCAGGTCGCGCTCTCATTCTTTTCTTCATATTGCTTGGTAAACACACAATTAGACCGTTTAAAGATGTGGAAAGTGGCAGTGATGTCAGGAGCGTCTCAAACATTGATTCAAATGTACAGAGCGATGATTCATACCAAGATTATGGGGTTATAAACTTGGGAGCAGGTGTCATCATGCCATACCAGATGAACCACTTCTCGCGCAAGGTATGGATGAAAGAAATGTTGAAGACAACAAAGATGAAGATATTGACGGGATGCCATTGGAAAGTCCTGAGGCGAGTTTCGAGAAGAGGGTTCCAGTCAATCAATGGTACTATGTTTTATCTGCTAATTCTAAAAAGTAAAAGGAAGAAAACCAGGATTTAATTACGCTAGGCCAGTTAGCTAGGCCACTAGCAGCATGCTGCCATGTAACCATGAAACAGAATACATCAACACATCTTTCTTTACTGAGCACTCCTTTCTGCATCACATTCAAATGTCAAAGGACATTATTGAAGAAAGTGTCATTTTGTCTGATGATGAATTTGAAGAGATCGTGGAGAATGCTACTGGTGATGACGCAGATGAATATTGTTTGAGTCGTATCAATGGGGTAGTGGGAACCTATGTTATTTCTTTATGCTTCAGATGTTCTAAATGCAGTTTATGGTGAGAAAAAGGTGCAAAAAATGGAGGGACAGTATAATAAAAGCAAGGAAACAAAAATGCTTAGATAAGTTGAATAAAAACAAAAAGTTAAACAATTTTGATGGACTATTGGAACATTAAAGACACTCCTTATCAGTTCAATTTAATTGTTGTTTAATTTCAAGTATGTATTTTATTTATAACGGCCAGGTTTTTGTTAAAGGCTGCTGTAGCCCTTATGCCAAAAAATATTGATTTTTCATTTTCGTCATAATCTGATTGTATAAGCATTTGAGTACCATTTAAACCAACTCATTTCCAGAAATAGCCATAATCACTTTAAAATTTGAGCATATTAAAAGGGCCATCCTGTTTCTCAAAACTGCAGTCATAGACATTAAAAGGCCTTATGCAGCAAAATTTTTGATGTGGATTTTTTCTATATTATGAAAATTCAGCCTTTTCTGATCGATTTGATACCAACCTTTTTTAAATTGTGACAATGAAAAGTGTATTTAATTGCCAGATCAAGTTAGGAAGTCATTGCGACATTTGATCAAATTCCATGACGTATCAGTGCTGAATACGATCACCTGACCCGTTCAGATCGTCAGTATAAACAGTGTTCGGTGTGTAGCAGTTTTCAGGTCGCGCTCTCATTCTTTTCTTCATATTGCTTGGTAAACACACAATTAGACCGTTTAAAGATGTGGAAAGTGGCAGTGATGTCAGGAGCGTCTCAAACACTGATTCAAATGTACAGAGCGATGATTCATACCAAGATTATGGGGTTATAAACTTGGGAGCAGGTGTCATCATGCCATACCAGATGAACCCATTCTCGCGCAAGGTATGGATGAAAGAAATGTTGAAGACAACAAAGATGAAGATATTGACGGGATGCCATTGGAAAGTCTTGAGGCGAGTTTCGAGAAGAGGGTTCCAGTCAATCAATGGTACTATGTTTTATCTGCTAATTCTAAAAAGTAAAAGGAAGAAAACCAGGATTTAATTACGCTAGGCCAGTTAGCTAGGCCACTAGCAGCATGCTGCCATGTAACCATGAAACAGAATACATCAACACATCTTTCTTTACTGAGCACTCCTTTCTGCATCACATTCAAATGTCAAAGGACATTATTGAAGAAAGTGTCATTTTGTCTGATGATGAATTTGAAGAGATCGTGGAGAATGCTACTGGTGATGACGCAGATGAATATTGTTTGAGTCGTATCAATGGGGTAGTGGGAACCTATGTTATTTCTTTATGCTTCAGATGTTCTAAATGCAGTTTATGGTGAGAAAAAGGTGCAAAAAATGGAGGGACAGTATAATAAAAGCAAGGAAACAAAAATGCTTAGATAAGTTGAATAAAAACAAAAAGTTAAACAATTTTGATGGACTATTGGAACATTAAAGACACTCCTTATCAGTTCAATTTAATTGTTGTTTAATTTCAAGTATGTATTTTATTTATAACGGCCAGGTTTTTGTTAAAGGCTGCTGTAGCCCTTATGCCAAAAAATATTGATTTTTCATTTTCGTCATAATCTGATTGTATAAGCATTTGAGTACCATTTAAACCAACTCATTTCCAGAAATAGCCATAATCACTTTAAAATTTGAGCATATTAAAAGGGCCATCCTGTTTCTCAAAACTGCAGTCATAGACATTAAAAGGCCTTATGCAGCAAAATTTTTGATGTGGATTTTTTCTATATTATGAAAATTCAGCCTTTTCTGATCGATTTGATACCAACCTTTTTTAAATTGTGACAATGAAAAGTGTATTTAATTGCCAGATCAAGTTAGGAAGTCATTGCGACATTTGATCAAATTCCATGACGTATCAGTGATGAATACGATCACCTGACCCGTTCAGATCGTCAGTATAAACAGTGTTTGGTGTGTAGCAGTTTTCAGGTCGCGCTCTCATTCTTTTCTTCATATTGCTTGGTAAACACACAATTAGACCGTTTAAAGATGTGGAAAGTGGCAGTGATGTCAGGAGCGTCTCAAACATTGATTCAAATGTACAGAGCGATGATTCATACCAAGATTATGGGGTTATAAACTTGGGAGCAGGTGTCATCATGCCATACCAGATGAACCACTTCTCGCGCAAGGTATGGATGAAAGAAATGTTGAAGACAACAAAGATGAAGATATTGACGGGATGCCATTGGAAAGTCTTGAGGCGAGTTTCGAGAAGAGGGTTCCAGTCAATCAATGGTACTATGTTTTATCTGCTAATTCTAAAAAGTAAAAGGAAGAAAACCAGGATTTAATTACCACGGCAAGAAAAGTTCGAATTTCGACATAGTTTTTTCGTTGTATATTAGAGGTAAACGGGCCATTTCCCTTCCGTTTCCAACAACAAATGCTTTTTACACATCAAATTTCCAACGTAGTTTCCCCACGGGTAAACTACGGGTAAAGGGAAATATACTTTTACCCACAGTTTCCCAAGTGAGATTTAGCATCTCCAACAGTTGGAAACTTAGTCTATATTAGGCATGTTTTTGGGAGACTTTGGGGAAATTCCATACTTGCTCGTGCTTCTTTAGGTAAATTGAGGTGAAACGCCAAATTTCCCCCAATGATTTTAGTAGGAAATCCCAGCGAAATTATGAGTTTTTGTCGGAAATTCTGAGGAGACCAACCATTTCCCCAGGTGAAATTAGTAGGAAATTCAGTCGAAATTCTGATTTGTTTTGTAGGAAATTTTAGGGAAACTGATAGGTTCCCTGTCCATTATACTATTTCAAGAGACGCATGATATTTTATTTATTGGATATTTTGGTGCAACATCAAATATGGTCAGCACTACGCGTCCTGGTTTGACATTATAGGAATCATCCCAGATAAAACTTCTCCAGAGGATTCTTCTCTCTGAAGGTCTTCCAAATTTTTCTCGGATTCTTTCTTTGCAGCACTCAGATTCTGATTCAGATTCTGCGTCCTCTTTGAACGTACGGAACAAAATCATAATTTTCTATTATTTTGATTAAGCTTGACTCGTATTTTAAACATCATGGCTATATATTTGGAAAAAAACTAATCATCCCGTCCTTTGCCATTCTTTTTGTGCGCAATGCAAAGTATTAATTCAGAAAGAAGAATATATCACATCACTGGCACTTTGATTCATTCAATGGAAAGACGTAACTTCTAAACAGTCATGAACGCAACAGCTGATCCTCACAAGTAATCAACGATGCCAACAAATACATACTACCAGGACCATCGAGAGGCGGGGGGGGAATTAGGAGGGATAGGAGTCCCATAGATAGGCCCGGGTTCCAGAGGAGCCCGTCAAAATGTTTTGCCACGGCCCCCTGAAAAGCAGTTCTTATGGACTGACGGGGCTACCGTGCCTAAATGAATAAAAATGAAAAATGAAAATATTGTTGCGCATAAATGAACTATTGCTGTAAAATCTCTTTACAACAACTTTTATGGCTATCTATCTACATTAAAAACATAGTCGTAAGAAAACAATTTTCTTATTTGCTATGCGTAAAAGTTTGTGCCCTCCTTTGAAACTTAGTCATCTCGTAAGAGTTGGATTTGCAACAAGTCTTTCTTTTCGTTCTTAGTAGCTAGCTCCACTGACCAGCGCCGAATGAGCAACGAGCGCGCAGTGGAGCTAGCTACTAAGAACGAAAAGGAAGACTTGTTGCAAGTCCACGTACGAGTGAGTCTTCAATCTCTTGATTGTTTACCGTCAATACCAATTTCTTGATAACTTTTTCACGGAATATCTGAACAATTTTTCCGACTAGTTTTCTTGAAAAGGGCGTTTTCCTTATTCTCCAAGAGTCTGAAGGGCCGGACTGTGTAAAAATTTTCTTGGGGATTCACCCCCAAACCCCCTTTGGGCCCGATCCTATGAATCACTCCAGGTCCCGACATGGCTCTCGACGGCCCTGCATACTACATGAAACTAAATTCAAAACGTGGAGACTCTTTCCGATGACATCTTCAGCTTGTGATATAATAATGACAGAAATGTACACTGCAAAACAAGTTCGTTTGAACCGATGAGTGGCAGCGAAAAAACCTTTCCATGATGTTGAACTTTCGATGAAGAAACTTATATCATAGCTTTTTCCAAAATGGTAAGAATGCGAGCAGCAATTTTATTTCAATTCGAGACTTTGCTTTCAACAATTATAAGTTTGTTTCAATTATGCCAGTTTCTTAATTCTTGCAATCATTTGGGTTCAGAAAGCCATATTATAGCACTGAAATACAATTCATAGAAATAAGGAAACTCGTTTCCAAGAAATTTCTACTTTATGAATTGGGTTGCCGTTGAGATGCCCAGAAATTGAGCCCAAATGAATTGTTCAAAGCTTAGAAACCGTACTTCAAACAAGTTCAGAGCCAAGTTCCTAATTAGAAATGAATACGAACAAACTTAGGACCTGCTACTTGGCTAGAAAAAACGCTTGTGAGTTAAATTGGATATTTCATCAAACCCGATGAAAAAGTGAGTAACAGTCAACCTCTCTTAACTGAGACTTGCAAACTGTGAGGAAAATCAGGTGAAAGAAGCATATTTTCCAATACAGTGATAAACACATGCATAAGCTTTTTCCATGAAAATATATCTCCGTGTCAATGAGAATTATTGAATAAGAAAGTTGCATTTTCGTTCAAGTAGAGACCACGCATGATATTCTGCATGAATATTTCAATCCTGGTTGACTTACAAATTTCTGAGTACCGGGTGTCTCAGAAAAAAGTACCCCCTTTTCACTGGAGATAGTAACAAAACAATAAAATATCATTGCTCCCCGCCTTCACAGCTAAATCTATAAATATTCAACTTAGATGTATAAACCTTGCATTTAGAAATCGTACACAAAACACCGGAGATACAAGTTTGCAAAGTCAAAATTCCCAGCTCACCCAAAAGCAGAGGTTCTGAAAAGGGATTTGATTTGTGATTTAGGCATATTCCAATGCAAGTGTAGCCCCTAATGTTCAGTTTTTTGTTTTGAAAAGAGTAAAAATGACATGTGCATGACCCTGATTAAACAAATATAACAAAATGTCACAAGAATGATAAATACGTGCCACATCCCCAAAATAAGCATGCATGTGCTCCTTTTACTCGTTTTTGATACAAAACACGTTGGGTGGAACACAATTCAAGGACCGTTTCATCAAAAGAAAAGTCATTTCAAGAACATTTGAATTAATTCAAGGGATTTAATGTATATAATTCTTTTCAAAAATAAAAACTAACGCTCAAAGTTGAGAATTCTTGTGCAAAATGTGTGATGTCAAATCATGGCTAGGCACATTCTCAAAACCTCTGGTTTCAGGTGCACACCAAAATTTTACCTTGTGAACTCGTATCTCCGGTTTAAAATGCAACGTAAGTGCATTTAAGTTGAAGATCGAAAATGTCACAGGTATGCAGTCAAAACGTCCCGATAGTCATCGTTTTGTTCCCTTGTTTGGTCAAAAGAGGGTACTTTTTTAGACATCCAGTAGAATTTGAATACGGCTACCGGGTGACCCAGAAAAAAGTGACCCAACACAATCTGTTACAGAAAATTATGAGGCCGAATGAAATATTTAAAACGTTTTTCCGTTGCTAAAAGACTAGCTTATGCTATGAGTATTTGTGGCAATTTTTTCAGCATGGTAAATGTCCAAAATTAAGGATTTCAAGGAAAAGGACATGTCTGAAATCCTCAAAAAGTCGTCAAAAACAGGGGATCGATATACAGCCATTTCAAATCTTCAAAACAACGAGGAGCGTGTTTCATTTCAACCTGGCAATAAATAGGCAACCCAGTAGGAAGTCTTCAGAGCCAGTTTATAGTCCTTAGGCACTTAAAGATATTCTCAGGCAAAATGAAACACGCTCCTCGTTGTTTTGAAGACCTGAAATGGCTTTAAATCGATTCCTTGTTTTGACTACTTTTTTGATGATTTCAAGCCTGCCCTTTTCCTCAAAATCCTTAATTTGGGAACTTTACCGTGCCTACAAAAATTGCAAAAAATACTCGTAATGTAGGCATGTCTTTCAGTAACAGAACGACGTTTAAAATATTTCAATCGGCCACTTGCTTTTATTTCTATAACAGATTGCGTTGGGTCACTTTTTTCTGGGTCACCCGATATGTACTTTTAACGAATGTTAGCATACCATAGTTATGAATGGCTGGCTATGCAGTTGAAAGAACATATACTTTCTACTCATCAGAGTCACTTGAGTCTCGAACAAGTGTTTCTTTGGACTTCTTTTAAGGTTTCCTTTCCATTGGTGACTCTGCAAGAAGCCTTCTCATTCGCAAAACTTGCCTTGCTTCTTCCGCCATCCGTCTTTGACGCCTTTCATCCAGCTCTGCAATCAAATTGCCAAGTTAGTTCAAAGTTATTTTATTACACATTGATAAATTCGTGCCACAAACTGCATTTATTACACGTGCATTGGAATATGCCTAAATCACAAGTTATTACAGCATGTTAATTTTGATATGGTTTGAGAAAATAGAAATAAAACTGTATCGAATTTGTGTATTTTCACTCTTAAATTGTGTGTTCAATCCGCAAAATATGGTGTAAAAGAACTAAAAAGCTATGGTATATATGCTCCCCTTCTGGAGTGCCTCAAATTAAATAAGAGATTTGAGATTTTACGTTCTCCCTTGCACCTACAAGAATTGAAATACCTTTGCTGCCCGTGGTCTGACCGTGTTTTCCACCCCTCTTTAAATGGCGGTAGACAAATCAGGGGCGTACATTCAAATTTTGTTGGGGAGGGTGTCAACATGCTTTGAACCGATTAAATTTTTCAGACCGATTGAACGTATAGGAAGCTGTTCATACCACTTAATTAGGAGCAATGCAACGAGGGACCTAACGAGGCCTGGGAGCGAGGAAATTCTTTGAGGACATGCCCTCTACTTTGGCTAAGCGCACTTCTCCCGATCCCATGCTTGCCAGTTTCAAAATAAATTTTTTGACCATTTCGTAACAGGCTCTCTCTCATAAATTAGAATCCTCATGAAAAATACGTTACAAATGCAAAAACTTTCAAACATACCACCATAGAGAAAATGCTCTGAGCTATTCAGAATTTTTGTTTCTCCAGTTGTATTCATCCGATTTAAATAATTTGTTTTTATTAACCCTCAAAAGTCTGCACAGTCATACAGCGTATCAGTTCTATGAACCCACAACAATTTATTTGTTTATTTGGCACATATTTTCAAAGGGTACTTTTAGCAGTAGAACTACACGAGACCCCTAAATTTCTTCTTTCCTGGTGCAAACAAAAAAGTGAGGAAAGAAGAGTCTTAAAACTCATTTCACACTAAACTTTAGGTATCGGTGAAGGTTTCTGCCAAGGGTTCGTACAGGTTCGTACTGGTAAACATTTTATAGCTGATATAAAAAGTCAAGTCATTTAGGCCCATGTATGCTATTTTCTGTGATTTTCCGTGATCAGAATGTATATTTTGTTTCTGGTTGGCTCCAATGCTTAATTTTCGTTTTAATTGCACAGCTGTTATAGCGAGGGTTTGAATTCTAAATAAAAACAGGAATTATTTCATTACCTAACAAGCATATTAGCTGGGTCAAACATGGTTTGCGAAAGCCTAGCCGACTAGCCTTTTATGTCTATGACTTTGGAGACACTAGGCCTAAGTCCAAACTCCACCTTTCGATCTATTAACTACAGTTCAATTTATCATGTTTGGAAAAAGAGCTTCTTCTTGGTGTGGTGCAGATGATACCAACAGGGGGCTGGAAAAACACCCCCTGGTAGTCTGATAGGATTAGGGCTAAAACACATTTTTTTTAATGTTCAATAGGATAGGGCACAGGTAATCAATGTGGAGATTGTTATGAAACCTCTAAGGAACTTGTAAGAAACTCTGGTTACTCAGAGTCCGATAATCTTAAGAAAGTTTCAGTAGTTGAGAAAAATGTGAAAAATGAGAAAAATGAGAAAATGGATCGGCAGCACGCAGGTTCGATAAAAGTTGGAATGATGGCGCCAACTGATACAAACTTGCGCTAGTCGAGCCATCTAACATTTGATATCAAGGAGGTACAGTCTCCCCTTACTTTATATTTTTGAGTAAGAGCAATAACCGCCAAGGGTAGTGTTCCTTTGGTTCCCATCTCCGTCCTCTTAGCAAAGTTTTTGCATTAGTCACGCAAAACTTTGACACATGCCTAAGCATGCAGGACTGGAGCAGTCCCAAAGCAACAGCGGGAAATTACTTATCATGAGAAAGAAACTCGGAAAACGTTTAAAGTTAGAAAAACTTTACGAACCTGACTCTCCTTGACAGAATGACTTTTGTTTGTTACTGGCCATCATATGATATGATGGATGGAAGATAACTGGTTAAAAATTGCAACGTTGGTGTCTTTACTCTGTCTTTGACGATGCACGAAGCAAAAGAAATAGTTGGCGCCCAAATCCGTTGTATAACGCATAGTTGGCAATCGTTCAAAACCTGCCTGTCTTCATGCTGTCTTCATTGACTTCAGTCAGGTGATTGAATGAAGTTAGTCATATTATAATATGATTTCCTGCGGTGGTCTCTTTGTCTAAAGCTCATTCTCTTTAATATTGAAAAATACACTCATTGTTCTTTTATAAGAAACTAAGGTCTGGTGATGGTACGCCATAAGCGTACGGGAAAAATCTAGGGGGGTGGCCCGACACAAAATCCATTGTTTACCAACATTTTTGCCCAACTGAGGGTAGATTTTTGCCCGATTGGGGCTGATTTTCAATGATTTTTCCAACATTGGGGGGGCTGCCGCGTACGCTTATGTGGTAGGCAGTTTCTTAAATTTTCGGGCCATTTTGCTGAAGTATAGGGTTCATTTTGTTTTGTCTAAAGGCCACCCAAATTACTTAGTAAGATCTCAAAGCAAGTAAATAACATAATTCGCACTCAAAATAATGTCCAAACAATTTGCTAGGATTGTATAGTGTCAAAATATTTTTCAGTGCGATAGGAAAATTAGAATTGTAAATTGTAAAAGTTTTTTAGCTTTTTCAATTTTGGTAGGGTTGTTTCTTAACTTTCGAAAACTTGAGGCGGTTTCTTATATATAGGCGGTTTCTTTAAAAAAATTTAGTGTATATTGTTGGTTGTCCTATTACCAATAGTAGTCTGAAAAATTGGTTATGCTACCCTGTGCGTAATGTATTGAAATCATAGAACTATTTCTATGATTGAAATGCTCTTACAAAAAGAGTGATGAATCTCAAGAGAGGAAATCTCCCCCATAGAGATTAGAAATCTCTATTTCCTGTGTTGGAAACTATAGGAAATTGATGGTGTACGTTTCACTGTGTGGAGATCAAATGGAAACTGGAAGTGTAAATTTCTATTGCGGAAACTTGTCGAACACGTTGAAATCTCGACCATCGGAGATTAGGGGAAATTTTCACTTTTCTTGCCGTGATAGATAAGAGCTGTTAACTCGTGGATCGGGATCTCATAGTGGCCCCTCAGATTCTCAAGAAATAACGACATGTCCCATTCATGGGAGCGGAAAGCTTCTTCAACAAGCTTTTGGAGCATAATTTCCTTTTCAATGCCATTTTCTTGAGCAATTGAAGCAACATCACAGAGACCACCCTTCAAAATTTTGCTTTCCACTTTCTGACAGGGTGTGTCCGCTAATGTCACACTTTTCCTGCCACATTTTGATGGTAAAACAGGCTGACTGCCGGAAGGGGCCCGGTTGCGCTTCAACTGGTCATCACATTCAAAAGATTTCTTCTTTTGCCGCCAATCTTCGTTCTTATTACGAACATCGTAAACTGATCGTAAAGTTAATTGAATTTTGAATATGGCTGCTTTAAGACAATTACTGGTTTTTAGCAGTTCTGCCAACCGCTTAAACTTGTCTCCTATTTTGAGACTCTTGTTGCTCCAATCTCCGTTTGTAACAATAAAATCAAAGAGATCACCATTCGTTATTTCAAAAGACATAGCTCAACACATCATAGATTCTCACTGAAGCTTTTTCTCAACCAGTTCAGAGAAAAGGTTGAAGAAATTGGCAACTTTGGTTGCAATCGACAATGTTCATCAAATAAACTTTGAAGTTCTAAAACAAATGCATTTCCAACCTAAACAACACCACAGTTGATGAATAAACGTGAAAGAAAGGCTTTATGAAATGATCTTAAAGCTACAATCTTGTACAGATTCAAAGCATTTCATTCAGATTTTAGAAATCTGATCTTTTAACTGATGATGAAATTTAACATGGAAGGTTTGAATGCAACCAAATCATAGACGTTGAAAACCTATTTTCGACGTTTGAATTGTGTTCATTATTGCATCGAGAATACCTCTTATGCTTTCTTAAGAACCAATTTCACAAATGTAGAGCTCTTGCCTTGAAAAAAAAAGAGTCAAGGCACCATTTCAGTTTTGTAAGGAAATCAGGAAAGAAAAACGTATATCACATGCAATGTTCAAACTTTTTTTGTGAAAAAATTAGAACGATTTGAAACGGGCCCTTTGGCAGGAATGCTCCACATAGGTTCTAGTATTTTAATATATTAATACCTAACACCTAGAATTACATAGATTTTTTGTTTTCAACTTTAAGTTGCAATTTTTCCCGAAATTCGTCATAAAAAGTAAGCATCAAACAAGTGTCCATCTACCCATGAGCTTAACCCCAATATACAAACTTTTTACGTAAGTTGAACACAACTAAATTGCGGACCATTTCGTACAAAAATGATGCAAATCGCCCTTTTCAAGGCTGATTTATGACATTTTAAAGTTGGCTCAAAACTCTGCGTGGCACCGGAAATTCTAAAGTAAACAACCACTTGAAATTTTGACAAACTTCAAAATTCCATTTCTCATCATTGGATAGTCCGATTTTGAAAATTTTTGCTTTCTGTTAAGCCCAAGGATACCCTCTTTAATGGGGATGTAAAAATTGGCATGTTTTCGAAATTTCATTTTTCCTATTTATTCCATAATTTCGTCGATCTGGATCACTGTGCAGCAGCTACTCAAACAGCGCACATGTTTTTGGGACACCCTGTACAATTTCCTTAAAGTAGAAAAAAGAAGAAATCGAGAATGTTCTGATAGTTTGACTAACATGGACAGTAGAATTCTGGCAGATTGTCGGCTTCCTGTAAACTTAAACCAACGCAGTCACAATGGTGCCATTGCTTGCAACGAGAAAATTCCACCCAGTTAACACCACCATCTTCTTGGCATTCACGGCATTTTCTTTTGTTTATGTGGCTCTTACCATTTTGGGCATGTTTGAGGCAGCTGCCAGTGATCTTTGCATATATTCTTTGTCTTTCACGGAAAGTATTGACCTCAGAGTTTATTGATTGATTCTTCGCGATCCTTTCTGCGTAGAGGCATGTGAAAACTCCACAATTATAACCATCTTCTTGCAGTGCATGGGTTGGAAAACTCCACTGCAATTCAGCATCATCAGATTTCTTTACTCGAATGAGATACGAGAACATTACTTTGGCCCGCACAACACTCTTATCGGTGGCACTTCTACTGTTGGAAAGGGGATCAAGATATAATGCTTTTAATGATGGCAGAAAAATAGCTATCAATATCCAATGGCTTCCAGAAGGATTCCAGGGAGCTAATATGACTCTGGCATCTTCCACTGAATCTTCTTTCCAGAGGTGGTCAAGTCGCAATGCATTCTGTCGTCTTCTTCCCAGTGCTGCTGTTACAAGGGTTGGACACAGGAGAACTCCTGGAACTTCCTTTGCAATCATCCAACAGAACGAATCTATGATCTCATCATACAGCCATCGGGGTCTGAAACTTCGGTCTGCAGCAGCTAACTTCTTAATTTCAAAGGCAGATAATTCAGTCTCTAATGATTTTAGAACCAAGACGCTGAGGTTATTCGGGCCATTTTTCAATATAGTCCTTGTCAAAGATTTACTTGTTGTAGATTCAGTAATAGCAACTTGATTGATTTGCTTTGGCGCAGCATTGTAGCTTCTCCCTTTCTTAGTTGTTTGCAACTTCTCTTTACCTTGCAATGGCATTGTCAATGAAGGTGACTTGGCAGCTTTTTCCTGCTTTTCATCTTTTTGGCTTGCCGAAAATTTATCATGCAGGTCAGACATTTCTTTTGAGTGTGACTTTGTTATCACTTTTGCTTCAGTGTTGCTGCATGGCATGGTTGTTGATTTTTGAGGATTGCAATTCTCATCATGTCCTTCTTTCTTCGAAGCAGAATGAGCATCTCCAAGCAACATTTTCTTGATAATTTTAGATTTTTTGGGTGACGGTCCTGACAGAGTTGTCGAGGCACTCCGCTTCTTTGAAGTGCGAACCATCTTCTTTGGCCGGAACTGAATTTTTAACTTCTCGTTTGGGGGTACAGTAACAGGTGTGTCAAGATGACCTTGCGCAACACTCTCCACTTTTGCAATTGATGAGCATTCCAATGCTAGTTGCTCTAGAACTACACATATTCTTCCAATTCCATAAGATCTGATATTTTCATTTTCAAGGTAATTTTCGATGCAGTTCAGGGCAGCAATTGAACGTTCTTTGAATTTCTCTTCACTTCTTTCTTCTCGTTTTATCTCGTGAATTTCTGTGTTATAGACTGGTAGAGCATATTGCGTACAATCGACATCATTGTCACCGAGTTGATGAATCCTCCTTGCTTCGTTGTTTCGTAGTCTAACTGAATGAACTTTATGGATACGTTGGCACATAGGGCTTATATCTGGGCATGAGCATTGATATAAGTGACCACATAAGCCAAGACAAGAAAGTTGAAAGCATCTGGTAAAGCAGAAATCATCACGGCAGCACTGATCCCTTTTCAGCTCTACTCTATATACTGGGAAAGAGGGTTCATGGTCGTTGCTTGATTCTAGGTTACCAACTTGATCGCTCTTCGCCTCTGGCTCGCCTGTCATTTCTGGCTTTATGCTACATTCATCATCAGATTCGTCTACATCACTCATTTTGTTTTCATTTTTAGCTCCTAATCTGACATCAGATTTCCTGTGGGAACGCACCTCCCATATCGATGGCGCTAATTGAAGTATGTCATCATCTTCGATTCTCAGTCCACTTTTATGACGATTTTTTGTGGTTCTTGCTCGCTCGTCCTTACCATACATTATGTCAAGTCGGTGTCGCCAAAAGTCATCCTCCTCTATCGTTAATAGAAGATTTACAAGATCATCCAAACGTCTTCCTCTTCTCCTCTGCATGTAATATGTCTTGAGTCTGTTGTGAAAGGACTCAACGAACATGTTCGTATCAGTGTTGGCATGTGGGAAGTTTCTATGACACATAGCCCATTTCTCAGGTCGGGTCAAGTAAACCTCTTGGAAGTAACGAACAAACTGTTCGCTGACTGCCATGTACGTCGAAACAAACGCCAAGGCCATTGCTTTGAACTTGGTACTGTCACGCTCTTCTAACAACACAACTATTGCCTGGTAAATCTCATTTTGGAATTCCCGTTCTTTTGGCAAGAGAGAATGCAATTTTCGTCGCCATGAACGATGAACATGCCATTTGCACAGAAGGTGATGTGCCTCGTTTCCGAAAACAGAACTGAATGCGCTCCATCCTGTATTGTCGTCATCTGTCATTACGGCATTGATTTTTATGTCACTGCTGCAACGCTTCTTAATTACTTCAAAAAGATAATGCAGTGTAGCTTCATCTTCATGATTCGAAATCAAATGAGCAACAGGATAGCCTTTATTTAGCTCATCTGGAACCACCAACGTCACCAACTTAAAGTCATACTTGTTAGTACAATGAGTTGAATCTAGGCATACGATCTTTGATGCATGCTTCTGGAACATCTCAAGCTGCTCTTTTGTCTGTATTCCAAGAAGAAAGCTCTGACTCTCAGCAGGAGTGCCATGCATATCATCAGGACCCACTATAACATCTTCTCCTTGCGGCTTATAGAGAAGAATCGGGTCATACTTCTCATTGGTCAGCTTCTTAACGATGTGAAACAAAGATGTTGCATCATCAGGGTGCATCCTTCTATTTACTTTAAGTTTCCGGGCAATTTCTCGCAAGTTTCGTTTTGTAACAGCATGCTTTTTCTCAATTTTCTGATTGCAGTCCCTATTTTCTCGGATATCGGCTCCCTCTCGAAGATCTTTATGGATGTTATCTACTGATGCCCCAAAGAGAAGCTTTGATTTCACAGCGTCCATGACAGACGATGGGATTGGGTGATGCTCTGTATCCTTGAACTGCACAGGGTGGTTATGTGTACTGATGTACGTCATATCAATTTCGCCAGACGCACCACTTTTGCATATTATTCTTGAGGGACAAAGCATATTTGTTTTCACCACACCTTTCTCGTTTTTTCTTGAAGATTTACGTCCTTCTTCTAACTTGCTTCTATGTGGGTTATCATGACCATCTCTTTGGCAGTTGTAGTACGTGTATGTTGCAACTTTACTCACTTTGGTGGAAGTCTGCTTACTGTAATAGGCATAGTTGTCTACTTCCTCTGCCTCTTTCCAGTCCTTAAACTCTTTCATCGAAGGAAAAGATAGTTGAATGATTTGCAGTTGAACCTTGTGATCTGCTTGTAGGTGATCTATCAATTTTTTGTGGTGGTAAAAGGTTCTCTTGCATTCAGGATAGATGCACCTTGTTCCTTTATCGCTTCCTTGATCTTCTATCCCGTGCTTGCCCTTAAGGTGTCTCTTGAGACTATCTTTTCGGCTGAAGAAGCTTGCACAGATATCGCAGCGGTGCTGCAACGTTTGCTAAAAGAGATGGTAATAAAACCTAGTTATTAATTACTATTTTCTCTAATTAAATAGCTAAAAGCTATTTAAGGGCAACTAAACTAAAAAGAAACTCCAAGTTACAACGAAAAAACCAGAAACTTGCAAAATGAAAAGCAAATTAATCTAAACAATTAAATATGTGACAAAAGCCTTACACAATCTGCAGGTGCATGAATCACCATTCCATTGCTTTATTACCCTTTTAAATTCTTGAAGTGTGTTACAACACAGAGTTACAGCAAAGTACCAGCACATTTGCTTCAGTATTATTGTCCCAAAAACGGCATCAATAATCATCAGAGGGGGGGGGAGGGGGGAGAACATCTCCCAAAATCAAGTAATCAGTGAAAGATTTTTGAGCTTGGGCTTTTTTTTACATCAAGTGTTTAATTAGTGGCTCCTTTGAATTATTTTATATTGAATTACTGTGAAAGCTCTATTAAGCCAGGGGCTCCCATCCTCCCAACAACAGGAAAAAATACATGAGCACATGCAAGTGTCAATATTGCTAGGAAGAAAAACAAAGGAAATTTTGCTCACCACTTTTACTTGTTCTTGCAGTTTGAAAGGGGTCTTCTGCAAAAAACTCCCATATCAATGGGAAGGATTGACCGATTGTAGTCAGGTAAATTACTGAATGTACTTGAACATAGTGGCCATGAGCCACAATGTTTTTCCTTTCTCACGTTTTTCGTTGTTCCAGCACCTCTAAGGGGACCATTATGGAATTAAGGTTATCGTGACCTTTTAATGATATCCCTGCCACTGTAATTAGGGGTGTTTTCCTTTAAGTTTTTAACCATTTGTATATTTTATTGTATCTATTTCTATATTATAAACTTGTAAAAAACTCCTTCACAAAAATTATGAGACTGCATCCCTTCCCCCTAAATGACTGGATCTACCAGGTGAAAATATGATTGTTTTCAATATAATAATCTCTAAATATATCTCTTATGCTACTGTACTACACATTTTTTGTAATAAGAAATTGGTACTATGATGACCAAACATTTAAGAAACTCTAGTACTAGGTTCAAGAACAATTAAGAAACTCTAAAATTTTATTTATAGAATTAAGAGTCAGTAGATTTTGGTTTGCGCAGCATTGCGTTCGTGAATATCAAGTTATGACTGCAAGAATCGGAACTTTTTGCCTTAACAATGTGCATGTTTATTTGCGGTGACAATATCAATGTAAAATGAAAACCCATTATTAATAATAAGGCTCAACTTTGAAACATAAGGCAATTTTTGACCCCAAAAATAAGAAACTAATTAAGAAACCTTACTATTAAAACACCAACATTTTCATGCAAAATTGAGAAACTTTTAGTATTAAGTGCTGATCCAAGTTTCTAGGACAACATTAACATTAATTTTTAACATTCATCTTGTCATCATTCATCATCCATGTCCATGATGTGCTACGCAACATATTTCAGCCAATTGCAGTTCAGTTTTTAACCAATTGTTAAATCACTGTAATAAGTCTGATGTATTGTTAGTTTAGCTTTAGAAGAAACTTTGTCTCCCAGGGGCTGTAAAACCTTGTACAGAGATGCTCATTTGAGTAAATTTGACTTCTACCCTTTTAATCATAAAGATTCAGAAAGAAAAGAAAAAAAAAACTATATCCTCTATGTGCAAATAAAAGCAACTTTGACTATTCTCGAAGCACAAAAAAGCAGTTTTTCTAACCCCCAAAAAATGATCATAAATTTAACACAAAAATCAACCCAAAATAACACCAAATATCAGGAACCTTAAAAATACCCCCAAAATAATGCCCCATTGTAGAAATAATAGTAGCAGGTGGCATTTTTCGACCAGATCTCTGGTATGCAAGGAGAAATATCTTTTGTTATGATATGGTCTATTTTGAATAGTCTATTGAAAATGTCTGGTGTGCAAGTGCCATTTACTCTGCACACCTGCTGAGCATACCGGGTGAGTCCAAAAAAAGTTTATGCGTTTGGCGGGCTATGGAACAAAAATTACGAGGCCGATTTTCAAAACTAAAAAGTGAAGCTATCAGTCAAAGACTAACTTAGATGAGGAAATTTTTTAAATAAAATCACTCATCGTTTAGACCCAGAAATTAGGAAAATGCTTGTAAGGGGTTTGTATGGGAACAAGAATTCCACGTTTCGATGTTGGTCCATGATTTACTTGCCTTCTTGTCAGTATCGTATAGAAATCTCTAGCTAATACTGCCATGTGAAGTTTCATTCTCAATGGAATTGTAGAGTTCATCGAAAAGGGTATTATTCGTAAAAATGCTACAAATGCGTTAAAGAACTCAAATCAAAGGAAGCAAAGACCGTGCTTTACGGTTTTGTTTTCATTAAAGAAGACAGGAAAATATTTAGCATTTGACTTTTGAAACAATCTTTTTATTTCGCAAGCTCCGATAGCCATGATCGAGTTAGCTCCCTTGTTTTTTGAAGGGGGTTGCTAACTCGCTATTGCCTAGTGAGGATACATTATATCGGTCCCCTTTGGCGAGGTTGTAAGGGGGAGTGAGTGCTAAATGGATAATAGGGGTGGGGTAAGTGATACAACATGAATAAATATCATTTTTCATTGAAAAGCTTTTCATCTGACACAGTGATCACACCCAATCTATTATCGGTGTTTTAAAATTATTGCAAGGTCGAAGGATCCGTCCCATGGGCTTAAGAAGATCTTAGTCAGAATAAATTTTTAAATGTGAATTGTTTCATTGCATTTCTTTTAACTCGAGTTTCCCAACGACAATACTTTCGGAGCTTATCACGTTTTGGAAATTGAAAACGCATTGGGAAATCAGGAAAAAGTATTTTAAAATCAAAATGGAAATTATTAAATGGTCAAAAGGTTGTTCATCTGCAGCACTCTTTGCAACCAAATTCGAACAGCCATGCCTCGACTTACTAAAGAACAACGAGTTTGGATATGCTTAGAGATGGCCGGCATAGAAAATGCCCAAGAAGTGTTGCGACATTGGCCTGCTCAGTGGCCAGGTATCAATGCACCCTCTGCTGTAACCGTTTGGAAGACATACAGTAAGCTTCAGGCAGAGGGAACTTGCAACAACCTGAACAAAAGTCGTAGCGGAAGACTTCGAACAGCACGTTCTAACCAAAACATAGAGAGGGTTCGAGAAGCGCTCATTGAAGATGGGAATCGATCTTCCCGGAGGAATGGTCTTGGGCTTTCTCAAAGCTCTTTCGTTCGTGTAGCCAAAATCCTAAAATTTCATCCTTACGTTCTGGTAAGAAGGCAAAAATTAGAGGCTGGTGATCCTGTTTTGCGCCGGGAATTCTGCCAAAGATTTGTCGAAACAAATGCTCAGCAACCTGAGTTTCTCAACAATCTCATCATCGGACGAAGCTATCTTTAGTTTGAACTCTGAGGTTAATACCAAAAATGTGATAAATTATTCCCTGCGTGGAAATGGTCTTCCTCCAGATCATTATATCGAGTTTAAGCAAGGGGCAGGCAAGTTAATGGTGTGGATGGGTGTTATGAAAACTGGTGCAGTCTTTGGTCCTCATTTCGTCGAAGGAGGTCTTGATTCACAAGAGTATCTCTGCATTATAAGATATCACGTGATTCAAAGGGAATTTAGGGAGCAGAATGTCAACAGAGCAGCAGTATGGTGGCAGCAAGATGGAGCCCCTGCTCATACAAGCAATGCTTCCCTGCATTATCTCAGAGGGCAGTTCCCTGGTAGAGTTATGAGCAGACGTGGTGATTGGCCTTGGCCGCCTCGTTCCCCTGACCTGACAGTGTGTGATTTCTTCTTATGGGGATACATGAAGCAAGCCATATGGAATGTGGACCTTCATGAGCAGCCCAAGAATCTGGAAGATCTGCGTGCAGCCATCTTACGTGTCGCTCGAAGCATCCCAGCCGATATGATTTCGGGTGCCTTTGGTGGAATGGTTGGTCGCTGTGAAAAATGCATCGAAGCTAATGGACTTTGGGTAACAAATGATTAATTGAACGTTTGATTTGTAAATAATTAACATTTTATCCCATCTGCTGGTTAAGAATGAACAATTGTTGTTGATTTTGATGTTAGGTTCTTTGCATGTTTGGTTAAAATGATAAATATTTCTAATGATTCATTTTACTGAAGAAAATTACTTTGGCAGCCTCTCTTTATGATTGTGTATTTTGTAGCAAATTTTATGGAATAGAATTATTGCCTTACATTTGCTGGCATTGTGAGCATTGTTATTTTGTGACAGTTGATATTGAAGTTTGTGGTACTTTTTTAAGGAGCAGCTGCCATAGAGCATTCACCTAATTTTGGAAATGTTCTTTACGCAAACAAGATCGTATTCGATAGAAACATTGTCCATTTACTGGAATATCATTAAATGTGTTGCTGGACCGGCCCAAACCGACCATCAAAGATAGGGGCTCCCGTAGCATGATCAGCTAACACTAACCCCATCACCATCCCCCCCCCCACAATAATTTTAAAACACCGATAATAGATTTGATGTGATCACTGTGTCAGATGAAAAGCTTTTCAATGAAAAATGATATTTATTCATGTTGTATCACTTACCCCACCCCTATTATCCATGTTAGCACTCACTCCCCCTTACAACCTCGCCAAAGGGGACCGATATAATGTATCCTCTCTAGGCAATAGCGAGTTAGCAACCCCCTTCAAAAAACAAGGGAGCTAACTCGATCATGGCTATCGGAGCTTGCGAAATAAAAAGATTGTTTCAAAAGTCAAATGCTAAATATTTTCCTGTCTTCTTTCATGAAAACAAAACCGTAAAGCACGGTCTTTGCTTCCTTTGATTTGAGTTCTTTAACGCATTTGTAGCATTTTTACGAATAATACCCTTTTCAATGAAATCTACAATTCCATTGAGAATGAAACTGCACATGGCAGTATTAGCTAGAGATTTCTATACGATACTGACAAGAAGGCAAGTAAATCATGGACCAACATCGAAACGTGGAATTCTTGTTCCCATACAAACCCCTTACAAGCATTTTCCTAATTTCTGGGTCTAAACGATGAGTGATTTTATTTAAAAAATTTCCTCATCTAAGTTAGTCTTTGACTGATAGCTTCACAATTCAGTTTTGAAAATCGGCCTCGTAATTTTTGTTCCATAGCCCGCCAAACGCATAAACTTTTTTTTGACTCACCCGGTATATGGCCTATTGTATTGTATTGCTATTCAGCACAAGTCTTTATTCCAATTTTTTTAGATTATAAAAGCTAGGACTTAACAAAACTAATATATGTATATTTAGCTCATATATAAAAGAATCATACCTCGTCAATCTTTGTTGAGTTGCTGGAATGGGGGGCTCCCCCTGCCATATCGATCGCCCCCTGGCCCCCTGCCATATCGATGACAAGGTCAGATCTGTGTTTCTTGTTAAAGTTGCATTTCGCGTCTAATTTTCGCGCCAGAACATGTCCAGCCTCCTTCTCGTTCTTCCATCTCCTTTCGAGGTCAGAAATTTGCGCCAACGCATCCCAGAAACACAATGAGGAACGAAGAACATTATCGTACGACAACTTTATTCTGCAGGCCAGCAGGTCAAGTAATCTGCGGGTCAAACACGAAAGCAAACATGCGGGTCACCACCAGGGCCAAGGGCTCAGTGGCCTCCAGACATGTCATGAAAAAGCTGGAAATGTATTGCTTACGTCAAGCACATCCCGTAATGGGTTTAGATAACAGTACAACAAATTATCGTTATCTGATTGACAGAAATAGTCAAGCCAAATCGTATCATCTGCACTCGCGATGAGGATTGCATCAGAGTCATGATTGCATCTCTATCTCCGAGTCTTTAGGCAGGAACTAGGCCCCATTAAAATCGAAAACTCTCGAACGATCAAACTTTCGGACGAATTGGAGAGTTGAATGACTATGTTTGAATTAGTCTCCCTACCTACTTTCAGTTTCAGATTATGTTCAAATTATTATTATTTGATTTTGGGAGCCACTGAATCAAGATTAAGAATGTCTCCTCCCCCTGCAAATACTTACAAGGCACATGGTTTAGAATTGAGCAATGAATAATCAAATGTGCTGAATAATAGTTATTGTTCATGTATCCTCGCAACGTTATCAACCAAATTTATCAACCAATTTTATCAAACAATATCAAGAGAATTTCCAAATCCATCTAAAATGTTCCAGCAACTCAACCATTGAAATTAACGAATCAGTCGCGATTCGCAATCATTCGACATAGATTCCTTGTCTTCGTTCAATATTTTCAATCTGATGTTTATACTTTCACTTCATCATCCAATTCAGTGCGGAAAACTGAGACTCATGTAATCAATCTATACGCCCACTGCATTTTTAGATTGGCTTTGTTCACGATTTGAACAGCAGGACATTCTTTGGCACAAAGCATTTCAATGCCACGAACGAATAAGGATCCCATGGTTGAAAGACATTGAAACAAAAGCTTGTGAAAACATTTGAAAAATATTGTGATGGTCCAAGCAGAGATCAAAATCATCCAAGGGATTGGCCTTTGACCATTTGACGGCCTAAAATACCAAACACCACACATACATCTTTGTATTGGGCCCTTGGCCCTGATGGTGACCCGCATGTTTGCTTTCGTGTTTGACCCGCAGATTACTTGACCTGCTGGCCTGCAGAATAAAGTCGTCGTTATTTAGGGGGTTTTAAAGATTGAATTTCAGCCTCTAGGTTCTTATAAAAACAGTTTCTTTTATGCGGGTTTCTACTATATTAAAAGGGACTTTGTCTGGAATTCTGTTTTCTCCATTGGGGACATCATGATTAAATTTATGTGGTGCGTTTTACCACTTCTTGCTTTGAAAAGAATTTTTGGGCTTCCTGTTCAGATTTTTGATGATTCTAGTACATTGCATGCATCAACTGTCCAAGAGAACGTATGAGAAAATCTCCATTCATACTTGTATCAGTTCCAAGAAATTGCTTTACCAATCTGATTGAATTTTGACTATCCGCGAGTGTTAAATGGTTACCATGGTGACATTATACATCATGTTTCTTGGTTTTGTACACACTCTTTCAAAATGTTTATATCTGAAGATTTGGAATCAAAATGTAGAAAATTGCCCAACTACTGGGTATCCCCATTATTTTGAACCATTTCCAGCCCCCTCATTATTCTCACCCCCCCCATCCCCGTTTTTCGGTACTTGATAGAATTTGGGGATTCTTTTGGACAAAACAAAATTAACTCTACACTTCCGGCATTAAAAATATAAGAAACACAAAAGAAACTTTTGGTAGCCAAATAGCCCAAAAATTTAAGAAACTGCCTACCAGCCCCACACAATATCCACTGACCACGCTTGGATTTCAACACAATAGAACAATAAGCCCCAAGCAATATAGCCAAATTGACAACACTTAATCCAAGGAAGCGTCAAACAATGTTACAACTAGTGACACAACTTACCTTCAATTTTGTTGTATCAGAGTCTTTTTGAATGAGCTCCATCTCAAACCTCCAAGTTCTCTATCGCGAACCGACGTTGTAACGATGACCACAATGCTGCTGCGTGAGGCCTGGATCTAAACTTATGCGTTTTCGTCCCTTGTTTCTCTGTGTTAATTGATTTACTGATATAACTTGGTCAAGAGGCAGTCATAACCGTACTCTTGAACAATTTCAGTATCTAATTTCAGATACTTGGTTAGAATTTCGAATTTTGGTCAGTTTTAGGGTATCTATTTTGAATGGTCCGTGAACAGTAACTTGCATTATTTTAATGGATTTATTATTTTAGTAAAAATTAATTCGAGATGAAAGTAGCTCTCCTAGAGAACAGATGTAATTATTTGCTCTGACGTGCGAACTTGAACAGTAACTTGCATTATTTTCATGGATTTGTTATTTTCGTAAAAACTAATTTGAGATGAAAGTAGCTCCCCTAGAGAACAGATGTAATTATGTGCTATGACCTGCGGACTTGAACAGTAACTTGCATTATTTTCATGGATTTATTATTTTAGTAAAAAGTAATTTGAGATGAAAGTAGCTCCCATAGAGAACAGATGTAATTATGTGCCATGCCGTGCAGACTTGAACAGTAACTTGCATTATATTTATTTAATGAATTTATTATTTTAGTAAAAAGTAATTTGAGATGAAAGTAGCTCCCCTAGAGAACAGATGTAATTATGTGCTCTGAAGTGCGGACTTGAACAGTAACTTGCATTATTTTCATGGATTTATTATTTTAGTAAAAAGTAATTTGAGATGAAAGTAGCTCTCCTAGAGAACAGATGTAATTATCTGCTCTGACGTGCAGACTTGAACAGTAACTTGCATTATTTTCATGGATTTATTATTTTAGTAAAAAGTAATTCGAGATGAAAGTAGCTCCCCTAGAGAACAGATGTAATTATGTCCTATGTTGTGCGGACTTGAACAGTAACTTGCATTATTTTCATGAATTTATTATTTTATTAAAAAGTAATTTGAGATGATAGTAGCTCCCCTAGAGAACATTGTGTGGCATCCCAATAAATGTGGTGTCATTGAAAAGTTACAGTGAGGAGTTATGGAAAGCTTGCAAAGCATTACTGGTGGAGCATTTACACCCAGCATTGGCAGACGATTTCCTGGAACAGTTGAGCCCGGAAATAATTAATGACTGCACTTTAGCTCTTAAAAAGTCAATAGAGGATTTTGGGTAAGAAATATATCATCTTTTTTAATTTTTTATGTGTTGATAATGATATTTTATTCAACTTTCAGATTCAATGGAATTTGTTCAAGAGTTAAATGTCAGTTTTTCTCAGACCTAACCCAGTGAATTGTGTGGTAGCCTTAGATCAGGCTCTCTAAACAAAAGAAAGACCAAAACGTGTTAAACCTACGAATTAATTTCAAATGTGACATGGAAAAAGCC
The DNA here is from genome assembly GCA_039566865.1 of Aurelia coerulea. Lineage (NCBI taxonomy): Eukaryota > Metazoa > Cnidaria > Scyphozoa > Semaeostomeae > Ulmaridae > Aurelia > Aurelia coerulea. Next base: position 9,606,106 of record CM076951.1, on the reverse strand, counting down.
TTTAGGGGGTAGAAAAATATCTTCCGAGGTTCCCTGGGAACATCAGTGTCAGTATCTTACCATTGTACCACAGAACTAGATAAATGTTTACAGTAATAAAGACCTCATTGGTGGAAATCCAAGCAGGCTGCAGTGTTTCAGGGAATTGTGTATGTAATTTTGGTCACAATGCTTACACAAAAGATATTTACTTAAGTTAAAACAATTTAATTCCAAGAAATGTTGCATCTGCACATTCTGCTTGCAAGAAGAAAATTATTTTTCCACCCCACAGGAAGAGTTGCTTTAAAGTTTGATCTTTAATTAAATCATTGATGACCTTTTTTTATTTACACAGAATTGTTGAAGATAACTGTGACATCACTGTCGTTGCAAGACACCAAACAACATCAAATTGCAATAGGACCTTCAACTGGGCATTTCATTTTGCAGTGAAGAGCAGGCTCTTACGAGATCCCAAACTTGCTCACAAAATCCCCAGGGTAAAATAAAGGATTTGGAACTTACGAAACTGCTGCCTGGAAAATCCACAATTAATTGTTTCAAACTATCCTTTCCACATTTGGTGGCAAGAGTCATTGTAAAATACATGCCTGTATTTGCCGTTTTTAAATCTGTGGTTACATACCATCTGACCCATGAATTTTCACAACAAATGGCTGAGAAATCTGAGCAGGTAATACTGTAAATATACTCTCTCTCTATATCTCTCTCTCTCTATTACAAAAAAGGTGATGTAAAATACAGCCAACGTGCATACTGTACATAAACTATAACATGTTCCTCCGCCCTTTATACATATGCAAGACTTTTTACTTTTAAATCATTGAAAAAATTATTCAAAAACATCTCCCACCACAGGGATTCAAAGTATATTATCTTGTTTGACCAGCGTCTGTTTGTATCACCATACTGTATTTTACAATCATATATTTAAATTTTGATTGCTTTCTTACCAATGTCATGTAATGTAATGTAATGCAGTTAACAAATTCACATGTAGTGCAAAGGAAAAAAGGAATTTTTTTACGAGCTTTGAAGTTAACTATGCAAAACTGCTATTAATCAAATCAGAGCCACTCAATTCTTTTCTATCCCTTTTCAGTGTATACTTGGCTTATTTTTCAAAAATCCTGCCAAATCAAATGATATGGCTGAAAAATATTGAAGTCAATACAAGAAGAATATGTGCCCACTGACAAAGGGAATGTTTTAAAAAGCCTACGCATGCATGGGGATGCTGCTTCAGAGGAGAGAGCTCGCAATGTTCAGTGGACGTATGCGTTAGAAGAAACTGTTTGTGACCAGCTGAAAGGTCTTGAGTTAACTTTTGGTGAATTTCACATGCTAATGTGTTTATTGGAAGTCAGCAGTAAGATTTTCATCAGAACTGATTCAGGAGCTCAAATTGGCACTTCATTTGCTTCAATGCTAAGGACAAAGAGCTTAGATGCCAAGAAAGGACCCAAAAAGGCATACAACAGTGTCAAAGATTTTCACAACTGCGAGTCTGAAGCACATATTCTTTCTGCGTGGATGAAGTTTTCAGGAATGAAATCTTTGGATGGTAAATATTAAACAGTAATACACATTCACACTGATACATTTGAAACAGTTTGATCTAAACCAGGTTAGATTTCAAACCATAAAATTAATTTCAGTTGCTGGATTGAATAATTAGAAAGCCTTGTTTGGTTCAAGCTGGTTTAACTTGAGTGTGAATGGAGTATAAATAATGTATGTTTTTCTTTGTAGTTTTTTCCCTACTATTTCAGTTCATTCCATCAATTTGTTACCAAGTGTCACAAAAGAATTCTCAACCCGACAGCCTGTGGTTTCCATTTTTTGCCAAAAACGATTTTTTGTAGCTGCCTAGAACCATGCATTGCCTTTGTGCAGTATTCACTGTATATCCTTTTTCAGCCTTAACTCAATGCTTCATTCCGTTAAAATTTTAAATTCATACTGTATTTTCATCTTGTTTTTCAAAATGAAATTTGTTCAATTTAATCATTCATTTTGTATTCATTCATAGATAAACCTACATCTTTTTCAATCCCTGATACAATGAAAACTGCATCTAATTCAACAAGAAGGCAGTGGCTTTTTAAGCACATTGAATCATTTTTGGAAGCATTTGTATTTGATCAACAAGCTGATGCTTTCTTTGGTGATCTTCAGACAACCTTTATTCAAAATCCAAGAAGTGAATCAAGCAAAAATCATGAATGCCGATTTGCAGGATGTCATAGAACATATAAACATCATGCTACTCTTGTCAAGTAAGAAATTTTTCAACTTAACTCACAAAAGTGTCCAAGTAAAAAAAGTTCAAAACCATGATTTTATTCATAAATACCCCTCATCATTAGCCATGCTACTGTGCTCTAATATCTCATTGTTTTATTCAAAGGTGAGTGCAAGAAAAAAATTATTAAAGAAACGAATATCTGAATTAGTGAATTCTTTGTCATAATTCTTTGTCAGTGAGGAAGAATTCTTATACAGTAGTTTCAAGGATTTGTAGCTTTTCACAATTCTTGTTTGTCATGAAAATACAGTATTTTCAACTGAAGAAATCAGAAATCTTTCATTGAAGAGTTATTTCATGGCAAAAAGAATTTGTCAATTTCTTGCAAGAATTTACAAAAACATTTTCAAGAATTCTTTACATGTTAGGCCTGTACTGTGGTTCACAGATCAAAGTTAAATACATACAGTATATGTGCAGTATGTATGAATTATGTGTTGAAACACAACACAACAGTGTACATTTGAAATTTTGATTTTCTGATAAAATCATGATATTACAACAACTACTATTTTCATTGGATTTTAGTCATGAAAGAACGACGCATAATATGATGGAATCTACTGATGATGGTAATGAGACTTGTGATGAATACGGATATTACAAATGCAGAATGGGTTGTGGTCACACTTTTCGGTCAATTCAAGGAAAAGAAAGGTAATAAATCTATAAGTTTCTCCAAGTGAGTTGTGATGGGAAACCACCAGAATTTTGGCTATGTTGCAAATTGTGTTCCTTTTTCAAATACTGGGGGCACAATCCATTGAACCACCAAGTCCCTACTTTTTTTTTTTTTTTTTTTTTTTTATATAATCATTCAAAATGTTACAATACATGTTACATCTACATCCTACCATACTTTCTAATTACTCTACAAACTATACAACACTACAGGGACGTGACCACAAGGAGCAAAAGATAATGACTACCAGGTGGACATTAACATAAAGACATGCAAAAAATAGCAACTAAATATACAACTACAAAAAGCTACAAATACGATAAATTACTGATAAATACTAGAATCCGTTTCACATTGGATGTCAGGCCAGCATAGTAGTATGATGCTGAGCAATAGGAACCCCGGACGAGAGAACAACGACGACAGCAGTTGCTACAGCTACTGATCCCCCTCCAGAGTCCCCAACGCCCAACACATTGCACATATGCTGTCAGCTCTGGGTTTCTGATTCGCAATATCAATGGTCCGAAATACTGTCACTTTTGTGTGGATGAATTTTCATTCACCCTTGATGTGCCTAACATAAAATGTGAAACAGACTTACAAAATATACGGGGAAAAGTGTACATAGTGGTTGTGTGGCGTAAAACGATTGTTTGAAGTTATCCAAGCCGACCTGTTTTGTGGATGAAACTTAGAGTCTGTTCGAGTATATTTTTATTCACTTCGTCAGAAAGTTCTTTATTGCCATACAATAAGTATTGAACCAGAACATTATTTGGAAGGGCGTCGATTTGGACAAATGGTCGCAACAATTCTGAAACTCCAGCGAGAAGATCTTGCCGTTGAATGTCGAATGAAGGGCAAAGCAACAAAAAGTGCTCCGTATCCTCAATGCCATCATTCGTTGGGCACATTGGATTCACTGTATCCCTAAAATTGTGTTTGAATTTGTGAAAATTCAATTTGCTGAGACCGACCCTGATTTGTAAAAGATAACCTAAGCCTATTGGGTCATGAATACCGAAAACAGACTTTGCACGGGGACGAATCATTGACAGAAGCTTTGTTTTAAAGACAGTGACAGAAGGTGCAAGTCTGATTGCTGGATCAAGTTTATTCCATTCAGAGATGCAATTGGGATAGAAACTTGATAGAAACTTCTCTGTTCTTGCCCTTATTCGCCCAATAACATCCTGGTTGCGAAGAGAGTAGTTTGGCTGTTGAAGAAGTGGGATTGGCTCCTTTGTATACAATGGAGTGAGGTTATTTATGATCTTATAGAATAAAGTAAGGCGTCTACTCCATCTACGGGAACTTAGTGACTCCCAGCCAAGCTCTGCATACAGTTTTTCTCGTGATGATCCTCTCCATGTTCCTGTTACAGCAAGTGCAGCAGAATATTGGACAGATTCTAATTTTTCCATTAAATTTGGTAAAATGATGTTTTGACTGAATTCACATACTTTAGCTGGAATATGATAAATAACATCCCCGTAGTCCAGGTGGGGTCGTACATAAAGTTTATACAATTCATTTAGGGTATTCCTGGGTAAATATTTGGAGAGATACTTTAGCAAACCAATGCCCTTTCTCGTTTTAGAGATAGCAGCTTTGATATGAGCTGAGAAAGAAAGTTTTGAGTCCAAGATAATACCTAGGTGTTTATGTTCATCTACTTTTTTTACGGGTATGTTGTTGAAGAGGATCACTGGATGATCTATTTCATTTCTTTTCCTTGAAAATAGTACTTCAACAGCTTGCTTTTGCGGATCGGGATTGAAAGACATCCTCCAATCATGGGCCCACTGGCTTATCAGTTGTAGGTCATGGTTCATGTGTTGTGCAGCTTCGTTAGCTTCTCGGGCAACCGTAAACAAGGACGTATCATCGGCAAAAAGTTTAACATGACATTTTAAATCTGCAGTGAGATCATTTATATACACAAGAAAGAATAATGGTCCTAAGATAGAACCCTGGGGCACTCCTGCTAAAATATCCCCCCAATTAGAACACTGCCCATTCAGAACAGTTCGCTGTTTTCGATCCTTAAGGAAACTTTGGATAAGGGAGAGAAGTTGTCCTGAGACACCACATCGTTTCAGTTTATGAATAAGACCATCGTGCCATACTCTGTCAAATGCTTTCGAAATGTCGAGGTACACGGAACGAATATCGAGTGGGGGATTACAGTCAAATGCCTCAAAAATTGTATGCGTTATGGAAATCAATTGGTTGACTGTCGAGTCACCGGGACGAAAGCCTGACTGATTGGGGTTAAGTAAATCACACGAAACAAGATGTGTGTATAATGAATCGTACACAAGCTTTTCAAGCATCTTCCCAAAAATTGGTAGAAGAGAAATAGGACGGTAGTTACTCTTTAAATTTTTTTCGTTTTTCTTATGAACCGGGACTACATTTGCACATTTCCATATTTCAGGAAATACACCATGTTTCAAACAGTTCGTGAATATTATTTTAAGAGGAGTAACTAATGAAGCATCGCTTAGTTTTATCATTCTTATAGAAATACCATCCCAGCCATGTGCTTTGTTAGGATTAAGTGATCTTATGATTTTCAGTATCTTTTCCTCTGAGATGTCAAAATCCCCAATCAGGGTTGAAATTCCTGGGATATCTTGTGGAATCTCACTGCCAGTGTCGATGGTCGTGCATTGGAGGATGAAATAGTCATTAAATACCTGTGCCTTTTCAGTAAAATCCGTAATGAATAACCCATTCTCTAAAAGGGGCGGTATTATAGGAATCTTTGCCTTATTTAGAACAGTATTGATTAAAGACCAGTAGGTTTTGCTAGATGTCCCTGGATTTGCTAGGGTTTGCCCTGTCTTACGGAGGTAATTTTGTTTTGCATCATCAATCATTTTTGCACCTTCAGCTACCATATTTAGTATTCCTTCGAGCTTGTCTTCTGGCTGACCGTTCCTCACAAAGGTTTTGTAAGCATGATTCTTTTTCCTTAAAAATCCTTTGACAGCTGGTGTTATCCAGGGCAATTGGCGAGGCTGAATAGTTTTAGTTTGATTTGGAATGAAATTTGAATAAATGTTTAACAGCACTTCGTTTAGCAATTTGACCTGCTCATTGGGGCATTCAATTTTGTAGAGATGCTCGTGCCAATTAAACATCTCTATACTTTTCATAATGGCGACAAAATCAGCCTTATCATAGTACCAAATCCTGCGGGTATAAGGAGGTCGTGCTATGTTCGAGACAGATAATTTTCCATAAACAATTTGATGATGACAATGCTCGTGTAGAGATGGATGGACACCAGATTCTATGACGAGGTTAGGCTGATCAGTTAGAATTAAATCAATGCAGGATTTAGAATCTCCCATCAAGTGCGTTGGTTCTGAAATCAGCTGATGAAGACCAAGGTCAGACGTTAACGGCTCAAACAGCTTTCCTTCGTTATTCTCAATATCATGTTCCCACCATTGGGTCGAGCGGCAGTTGAAGTCACCGGTGATCACAACGCAAAAAGGATTCTCAGCATGCAGTTTTGACAGCAACATCTCAAAATTAATCGTGAAATGATCAAATTCATTCTGATTTTGACTTGGACTTCTATAAATTACAACAAAAAAGTACTTTTTCTTGTTTAATTGGATCTCGCAAACAACGCATTCTGGGAGAGTAACCAGGTCAGGACGGTTTTTTGAAGGAAAAGAATCTCTTACGTAAAGCCCAACACCCCCTCTTTTCACATTTTGTGGATGGTTTTGTTTATGAAATGTATAGCCGTCAAGTGCAAGCCTATCTTCGTCAACGGTGCTGTCAATGTGAGTTTCTACAATACCGATTAAGTCATAGTTACACACCGAGTTATATGCCTCAATAAGGGAAATTCTTAAAAAATCATGTGCAGCAATGCTATTCAAATTCCAACAGCAAAAATTAAATGTTTCAGGACCAGGATTAGTTTCAACATCCCCACAGAGCAGGATGGTCGCAAAAACCAACCATTGTGTATGGAGTGTGTAGCATGTCATACACGCAATGTAAAAATAGATATACTGGAAAAGACATTGCTTGACAACAAAATGCTTATGACGAATGAGACCAATGACACCGAGTGGGATTCGTTTGAGAAGTTCAACAGTCGTGTAAATTACTCCCCTCGCAAAGCAATGCATGCGGGCGTACAAAGGCAAAAAACAGGACTGTGTTTCCACCGAGTTCACTGCAAGAAACTGTATCATCAGAACAAGGGGTAGAACGAGGATTGAGATTGCAATGAAACAACAACAAAACCAATAAAGTTTAACGATTTGGAAAAGAATTGAAAATGGACTGATGCTTAGGGGACAGAATCTTTGAATGGATAAACGGAAACACCCTATTGTTGCTCGCCATTGATTGACCTCAACCGGCATCGTCATGGAGAAGTCTTCTCGCTGGTCCTAAGAGGATGCAATACACACCACAACCACCATTGGTACTTTCTAAAGAAATCAACGAAAAACGTACCAAACTAAAAAACCCACGATTTAAAGGAATTTGACGATAATTACAATAAACACAGAGTATAACACAAAGTTCATTCAATAATCGATTTGAAAGCATTCTGTTGAATGCAGTACACGTGCACTGGGTGCTTTCTTGCCGCTGGGTGCTTTTTTGCTGCTGCACGTTTGGGCTGACTTTCAAGTATTTTTCTGACAATTCAAAAAAGTATCTTTTACAATAATTTACTATTTCAAAAGCAGAGAAGTTTCGCATTCTCTTAAACAAGGTATTATTCCTAGGAGGACGATCCAAGTTGTTTGGAAACTCTGAGAATAATTATTATTGTAAAACCTTTTATTATAAATTTCAGGACAAACAACTGAGACAGTGTCTGAGCTTCCCTAGAGACAGGTTTAAGTGACTATCGAGTAACATATTAATTTAAAGAAAAACAACATGGAAAATGGGGAGAAAATAAGATTCCCTACATATGTGGCTATATGAACACTTTAAGAACAAAAATCAAATGAATAAAAAAAAAGAAGAAAGAATTCCTTAGCCCAATTTAGCCCATGAAGTGTAATTAGAAAAAAAAAGAATGAAATAAAATACAATAAAAAATTAAACTAAAAATTAGCCCAATTTAGCCCAGAAACCAACATATGAAAGAGAATCCTACTAACGCTTCATACAGGTTTTTTTTTATTCATAAGAAACTAGTTTGCATGGAACAAGCACCAATATATCCAAAAAATTTAAATCAAAGGAAATAAAAATCTGATACAGCACTTGTTCTTACAATGCTAATACAGTAGAACATACAACAGGACAAAATCTTTAATATCAAATATTTTTATTGTTTGCCATATCGACAAAAAATTGCTTCATGTCTGCACACAACAAGTTACTATGTTCATCAATAAAAACCTCAATGTTTGGTTGATAAAAATCTGTGGTGTAAAGATTTCGTTATACAATGCGCAAACAAGCATGCCCCACTCATGGAAAGATCAGTGAGTGGGAGAGAATGTCCCTGGCTAACACCCGAAATAAAAAACCAGATGAAAGAACGAGATTTTTATCTCTGCAAAGCCAGAAAGAACGGAACGGAAAATGACTGGTCTAGATATCGTCAGTTAAGGAATGCTGTAACTGCAATGATTAGAAAGAGCAAGGCAAATTATAACAGAACGCTCTTCAGAAATAACATCAATTCTCCAAAAGAATTTTGGTCTAAAATAAAACAAATGTATCCGAGTGAAGGGGGAAGTTCGAATTCAAAAGTTTTCAAGATCAATGACAGTCTCACAAATGACAAAAAACACATTAGAGTTTTTGCACATTCTTTACCAACGTTTCAAAATCATTAAAGAATACTGCAGCTAGACTTGGAAATCAAATCTGGAAATATCAATGCACTAATTGTCTAATGTCAAAGATCAATCCACAAGGTCTACTGTTCAAGTTCACAAAAGTTAGGGAGGGTGAAATCCTAAAGATTTTAAAGAATTTGAAGGCAGCAAAGGCAGCTGGCATTGACAATGTACCACCGAAAATGATAAAGGATGCCGCCGAAGAATTGTGTAAGCCACTGTGCTACCTAGTAAATTTAAGCCTTCAAACATCACTGTTCCCAACTGCAGAGAAATCTGGCAAAATAACACCAATCTTTAAATCTGGAGACCCCTCGAATTTAGATAATTACAGACCCATAACAGTTATCCCCGTTCTATCCAAAGTCTTGGAAAAGGTAATTTTTAACCAGTTGTCAAATTACCTTGAGTCAAATAAGCTATTATGCCCCCATCAGTTTGGATTCCGTCAAGGAAGATCAACACAGCACGCAGTAACTCTGTTAACAGATGAGATTAGACAAAACATTGACAAAGGATTCTGCACAGGCGTAGTATACATTGACCTCCGCAAGGCCTTTGACACTGTCTGCCACGCGACACTGCTTCAAAAACTACCACATTATGGTATCCAAGGTGAAGAACTTGACTGGATATCTGACTATCTTTTTAACAGGAAGCAATTTGTTTTTTACGACAATGTCAAATCTTATAGTGAAAATGTTAGTTGTGGTGTACCACAAGGATCAATTCTAGGACCACTCCTATTTGGGTTAATGATCAATGACTGTTACCAAGTTCTCTCCAAGACCAATACAATCTTGTATGCAGATGACACTGTAGTTTACTGTGCTGCAAAGAATTAAAAAGAAATTGAACAGCTCCTAAATCATGATCTGAGGAAGATAGAAGACTGGCTTGACTGTAATAATCTTTTTATAAATCTGAAACAGGGCAAAACTGAATATGTTCTGTACGGATCGCATAAAAGACTCGTGAATCAACCAGAAGTTAACATCAAAATATATGATAAAGCTATAAATGAATCCAAAGTGTACAAATACCTTGGTGTGCATTTAGACAAGCACATGAATCTGCAACAACACTTTGAGAAAGTATATAAAAAGGCATCTGCAAGGGTAAAGCTCCTTTCCCGTATTCGAGAACAAATAGGTCCCTATGTTGCAGAATCAATATACAAAGCTATGATACGTCCAATATTAATGTATTGTTATCAACTACAACTTGGACTACCTAAGGGTACCATCGATAAGCTACAATCTATTCAGAATAGAGCAGCAAAGATCGCTTGCCCACGTGAACCACCTGAGTGTTGGGATAAAATAGCGGAAGTACGCAACAGACGTGTTGCTATAGACGTCTTCAAATGTTTGCATGGCCTTTCACCAGAACAGTTCACGCAATATTTCAAGCGTCATCAGCATGGAAAAGACACTAGAGGAAATAATTCAAGTCTCATTTTACCATCTATAAGAACAGAAACTGGCAAAAGAACTTTCGCTTTCCAAGGAGTTCATATTTTCAATAAACTTCCCAAGGACATTCGGGACGAAGAATCTCTCGTGCGTTTTAAGCATAAACTTAGCCTTTTATAAAACATTTTAATGAAACAGTTTTGAACACAGTTTTAACTTCGATGTAATTTTTAATTTCTCATTTTATCTTTTTCGTTTAACAGGTCCTTGACTGATAACAGAATTTCTATTCTGAACAAGTAAACCTGTATAAATATTACTTATTATTATTATTATTATTAACTTTTTAATTTGGTGGTGTGGTCGAGTCACAAGTGCGAATGTGGGGTCTAGATACTTATTGCGTGGACAATTTACGAGAAATTTACTTTACTATTTTTACTCAAAAAGAGAACAAAGTCGCGTACCTTTCTTTCATGAGACACAGGAACATGTAAACAGTAGCCACATTTTGCAGTTCCTTCCTCTGAAATGAACTCCGGACACTCTTTAACACCACAAACTTTGCACGGACCACGATCAACTCCATTAACATCCTTCATTTTTCATCGAAGAAGCACGAGTCAACCGAAACTTGCAAGTCAACCGAAGCGCGCGCAAATTTTCACAGGGAAGACAAAAGATGAATCTGGAAAACATCTCACATGCGAACCAGAATGCATTGCGGTGTGTCCATATGGGGTCCATATGTCCTAAGGACCTGCTTAGGACGCACAGTGTTATGTTCGTCCTGACAAGACACTCCTTTTTCCAACTTCAATTTTCTACTTGCGATACCCTGTCGCATAATTTTCCTTTCTGCATGATACCCTGTCGCATAATTTTCTTACCTATTATAATACCCTGTCGCATAATTTTCGTTAGAAAAGGATACCCTGTCGCATAATTTTTACCGCAAAAGGACACCCTGTTGAGCGGCACATCCCGTCAGGTCAAGTATGGGAGTACCCCACCCCCCCCGGGCCAGTAACCTGCAGCCTTGAGTAATCCAAGACGTGCTGGAGGCAATACCAGATGATGTTAAGGCGATGGAACAATTTGCCCTTTGGTTTGATGGAAAGATGCTTCAAACAGGTAACAATTCAACAAAATAAAGTAATGATGAATTATAGTTGTGACAGTTGGAGATTATTTAGATATTTTAAGATATTTTGGGACATGTTGAGATACTTTGCTCCTGTAAAACTTATTAGTCTAAGGTTTTGCAATCTTTCCACAGTAGACCTTAGCTATTCTACAAAAGCGTCTGAATTGAGCAATATGTTTATACATCTTATTATGGAACGTGTCCTGTGTAGATCAGCAAATGTCTTTCAGGTTATCCTGTCATCCAAAGCGTTTTCTACAGCCAGTTTAATTGCATGTGAAAGGAAGATTTCCGACAACGCCCTTCTTTTCCAGGTTTGCTCTGACGGGAACATTGAAAGGAATTTTCGAAGAGTAAAAAATGAATATGAAAAATGCGAGTGTTAGCCACCACCCACTGCAGAAGAGAGACACCCCCAGCCTAGACCGCTGTTGCCATCAGGCGAGAGCTGGCAGGTGGGATAGCGTTCTGTCAGATTCTTTAGGAACGATGTTGTTCAAAAAGTCAACAATTCTGAACATTTTCTCACCCTGCGGCACTGAGGCAGGAACCAGAAACATATTGACATGATGATTAGCATTGGCCATGAACTGATCATGGAGCGACTGGCTGGCGGCATTTTGTTGTTGAGCAGCGGTTTCGTGCTGCCAGGAAATTCCAGGTGGGGAAGCAGTAGTCACAGGTGGGGTGGCTGACGAGAGGGGTTGTCTTCGGTTGTTGTCGCAAAGTTTTCACGCTGAAAGCTTTAGGAGCTGCAGTGGCTTGTTGTTGCTGTGATTGTTGTTGCTGAAGTAATGGAGGAGAGGCTACCGTTGGTCTCAGTTTCTAAACAGTAGCCTCCTTCGCAGCATGGACGAATCTTTGTCCGGGTTTCGGGTTCAGGTCTCGGGTTCAAGGTTTCGGGTTTAAGGTTTCTGGTTTAAGGTTTCGGGTTTAACCCTATTTGGACCGGGTTGAAATTTTGATGTTTTTGAGCGGGGGGGGGGACGGCGTTTTTTGAGAGATACTACAAGAGATATAACAATAAACTCATGCCAATTGTTCTTTTGACAATTAGCTTGAGTGAATTATTTTATATTTTTAGACTATGGTTAGTAATAAGGAGCCTTGCAAGCTCGGTCTGTACTTTTAAGACCTTGGGTTTTATATTTTCCTGTGAAACACAAAACCGGCTACACTTTTTTTATAAGAAACTTGGATCAGCACTTAATACTAAAAGTTTCTTAATTTCGCATGAAAATTTCGGTGTTTTAGTAGTAATTCTAGTGAAAGTTTATTAATTAGTTTCTTATTTTTCGAGCCTAAAATTGCGGTATTGTTCGAAGTTGAGCCTTCTTCTCCGACAAATGGCTTCCTTTTTGCATTGACATTGTCATCAAGAAGAAGCCATGCACATCAAGGCAAAATTTACCAATTTTGGAGCTAAAAGTCAAGAAAAGATTTAGGTACCTTTGTTAGAGAGATATAGAATAGGAGAGACATACAGAAATAAAGTTTTAGAGTTTCTTATCTATTCTTGAGCGTAGTACTAGAGTTTCTTAAATTTTTGGTCATTGTAGTACTAGTTTCTTATAGACCAGTTTCTTATAAAAAAATGGGTAGTATGCGCATAGTACAATATGTAGAAGAGTGGCTGTTTTGAGAGTGGGCGCTAGCAAGGAGAAATCAGTTTACCAACCTCTCTAGTAGTAATGATAACTTTATTTAAAGGTGTGTTGAAGAAATTTGAAAAGTAGATTCGTTGACTGCAAAATAACAATGTCACTTTACAAGTTACATGGGCAGAAAAATTGATCTTGAGATTACTATTAAGTTTATTGTTGCTGCCTATTGCAGTTTGCTGCTTCGTTTTGTTACGTTAATGCCTGGGGGGGGGGGGGGGGGGGGCTCCACTATCCGGTCACACATGGATTTACATCAGTAGTTTATTTTATGGAAAAGGTGTTTTGCGTTAACTGTAAAATCTTCGATCATAAATCATTATCATTCTGGCGCATACACACCAGTGTGATCCGCTGGTGAATTCTCCCGTATTATTATCGTTTCAGTTCAAGTTCGATTGCAAAGAAGATTATTTTCTGTTTCGTTCTTATAGTTTATTTTACTTGATGTTAAATGGTAAGAAAACAAGGTGGGTGTACATTCGTCACTTTTCTAGAGCTGCCAATTCCAAATGATTACAAATTCCAAGTAATTCCAATTCCAAGCAATTCCAAGCAATTCCAAGTAATTACAAGTTGAAACCTTAAACCCCCGAAACCTTAAGCCCGAAACCTTAAACCCGAAACCTTGAACCCGAGACCTGAAACCCGGCAAAAAAAGTTTGTCCGATGCTATCACATGCATAACCAAATATTTATATGAGGTATAACATTACTTTATTTAAGTAAACTATCATTGAAATGGTTGAGAAATATTTAGGACAACGTTTTCAAGTAGGCTATAGTCATGCCATCACATGCATAACCAAATATTTCTATCAGGTATAAACATTACTTTATTTAAGTAAAATATCATTGAAAGTGATTGAGAAAATAAAACTAACCATACTCTGCTAAAATAATCACTCTGCTCAAACAGCTTATCAATGATATCCTTAACGGTTGTTAATTGAATTACTTAATTATCAAATAAAAGTTTCACTTTCAAGCACACTCACCATGGAAGGATGATCCTGTCTTATCATTCTGCATTTTTCCATTAATATATCCTCCATTTCAAAAGTCCGTTGATCAATAATTCTGATTGTATTGGTGTCAAGTGCCATAAAATAGCTTGCATGGGGATGTTCACCCTGTAGAACGTCTGTGCAGTATTGTAGAGGCTGTTCAGTAAGGCAGTGGTTGCCCAGTGCAATACAGGGATCACATGATGTCATTGGTGGGATTACATGCAGTAAATTTTAGGCTATTCAGTTATTTACAGGGATAACATACAGTAAATGAGAGGGGAACATAATGTCATTGGAGGGATTGCCTCAGTAAATTTCAGGTTATTCAGTAAATTGTAGGGCTTAGATGATGTCGTTGGCGGGATAACATCAGTAAGGTTGAGGCTATTCAGTTACTTACAGGGATAACAAGCAGTGCCGTACAGGGATTACATCGTGTTGTTGCAGGGATGACATCAGTAAAGTAGTGGTTACTCAGTATTCTGCGTGGATAACATCTTGTCGATACAGGGATCACATCAGTTATTTCAAGGTTACTCAGTTACTTACAGGGATAACATCCAGTAAGGCAACGGGATGAACTCGCTAGCTTGGGGAATTTCTTTAGAAATTCTTAACGTGTTTTTGTAAAAAACAGGGGTTATATGAAGTGAATAGCACTACACTTTTTTTTATAAGAAACTTGGATCAGCACTTAGTACTAAAAGTTTCTTAATTTCGCATGAAAATTTCGGTGTTTTAGTAGTAAAAGTTTCTTAATTAGTTTCTCATTTTTTGGGCCTAAAATTGCAGTATTGTTCGAAGTTAAGCCTTCCATTTTGCAATGACATTGTCATCAAGAAGAAGCCATGCACATCAAGGCAAAAATTTACCAATTTTGCAGTTAAAAGTGAAGAAAAGACGAATGTACCTTTGTTAGAGAGGCATATAATAAGGGGTCTTGCTGAAGTTTAGATAAGATGCTCTGTGATTGGCTGGAATATAAATTCTCATTTGCATAACAATAGAGCATTAATGTCGAATATTATTTGCCAAAACCATACAGACCACAAGAACAAATTTATAGTTCCTCTTACTAAGGATTTTTGGCGTTAATGCAAGTTTGCACACCCTATACAGACCGTGGTACCATGGGTTCCAAAGTCAGCATCGTAAACGAATTTGTCATAGATTTCAATGCAAGGAAATTTAACTTTGGAAAGCTCAACCCTTTTGACATCAGAAGCACTTCGTCAAGAGAGGCGAAAAGTACCCAGACTTCAAGAATCAATAATCATATCTAAACTAACGAGCAGTGGCGTGGTCCTCGAGATCCTCGAAAACCGAAGAGAAAAAAGCTTGGTATAGCTGGGAAAGAAGTTTCCAAGAAATGTCAAATCTTCCATTTTAGCATTGGCAAATATGAAATCAGGGGATGCATTCTAAGCCAAAGTAAAGGATGTTTCTTCAAAAATTTTCCTCATGCTTCAACTCATAAGAGAACTGTCACAACGCTATCAAAGATTCCTGGTCGCTAATGGCAAGTATGATATTGGGAGATGCATCCTAAGCCAAAGTAAAGGGCGTGGCCCCAAAAATTTTCCTGGGGACTTCCTCCAGACCCCATCATATCAATTCCGCCCATTTAATTTACTTTGGCGATGCCATTGCTTTTGCAGGACGCCATGAAAATTGTGTGATTACTTTTGTAAATCAAACATCAAGTAAATCTTACGCAATGCTCTCGACATTGGATTCGTAAATTTCCTATTTTTCTTCAGGACCTCCGATCATAAAATACCCTTTCAGCAATGCACAGAAGGGAGTATCTTTACCCCTTCAGTGTGAATTAGTGCCCCTCCAATCTCAGAAACGCTCCTACGGGCCTGGTTCCAAAGGTTCCCATACATTGTTTTCTGTATTGAATTTTAAAAGAGTAGGGTTCTGAAAAGGTTCCAGAAATATTCTCCTGTAGACTTTAATTCTCCTGCTAAATCCCTTTCTTGAAATCGGGTTCCGAAGGTACCAAGGGTACAGTGTTTCTTTATTTAATTTTAAAAGTATAAGGTACCGAAAAGGTTCCAATATTATTTTCCTATATACTTTAATTCTCCTGCTAAATCCCTTTCTTGAAATCGGGTTCCGAAGGTTCCAGTACAGTTTTTCTGCATTGAATTTAAAATTATAGGGTACCGAAAAGGTTCCAATATTATTTTCCGATATACTTTAATTCTCCTGCTAAACCCCTTTCTTGAAATCGGGTTCCGAAGGTACCAAGGGTTCCAAACGAAGGTTCCAGTACAGTGTTTCTGTATTGAATTTTAAAAGTATAGGTGTAAGAAATATTGGTAGACTTTTAGTTCTAAATGGCATTAGTCCGGGTTTTAGCCCGTGCGTATTTTGTTATTTGATATCGAACGATTGTCGTAAGCTTCGAGCGGAAGCCAGTTCGTTGTAGACCGTTGTTATGTTAGATTGAGAGAAATTACGTTACGATGTTGCATAAAGTTTGCATCGAAGTTTGCCAGAATATTCATGTGTTTTAATTTTGAACTCGCAGGGTTGGGGTATTTCCAACATAGGGTACCAAAAAGGTTCCAGTATTATTTTCCTATATACTTTAATTCTCCTGCTAAACCCCTTTTTTGAAATCGGGTTCCGAAGGTACCTATGGCTCCGAAGGTTCCAGTACAGTGTTTCTGTATTGAATTTAAAATTATAAGGTACCGAAAAGATTCCAGTATTATTTTCCTATATAATTTACTTCTCCTGCTAAATCCCTTTTTGAAATCGGGTTCCGAAGGTACCAAGGGTTCTGAAGATTCCAGTACAGTGTTTCTGTATTGAATTTAAAATTATAAGGTACCGAAAAGGTACTAGTATTATTTTCCTATGTAATTTAATTCTCCTGCTAAATCCCTTTCTTGAAATCGGGTTCCGAAGGTACCAAGGGTTCTTAAGGTTCCAGTACAATGTTTCTGTATTTAATTCTAAAAGTATAGGGTACCAAAAAGGTTCTGGTATTCTTTTCCTATATACTTTAATTCTCCTGCTAAACCCCTATCTTGAAATCGGGTTCCGAAGGTACGAAGGGTTCCAAAGGTTCCAGTACAGTGTTTCTGTATTGAATTTTAAAAGTATAGGGTACCAAAAAGGTTCCAGTATTATTTTCCTATATAATTTAATTCTTCTGCTAAATCCCTTCCTTGAAATCGGGTTCCGAAGGTACCAAGGGTTTCGAAGGTTCCAGTACAGTGTTTCCGTATTTGATTTTAAAATTATAAGGTACCGAAAAGGTTCCAGTATTATTTTCCTGTATACTTTAATTCTCCTGCTAAATCCCTTCCTTGAAATCCGGTTCCGAAGGTACCAAGGGTTTCGAAGGTTCCAGTACAGTGTTTCTGTATTTAATTTTAAAAGTATAAGGTACCGAAAAGGTTCCAATATTATTTTCCTATATACTTTAATTCTCCTGCTAAACCCCTTTCTTGAAATCGGGTTCCGAAGGTACCAAGGGTTCCGAAGGTTCCAGTACAGTGTTTCTGTATTTAATTTTAAAAGTATAAGGTACCGAAAAGGTTCCAATATTATTTTCCTATAGACTTTAATTCTCCTGCTAAACTCCTATCTTAAACTTGGGTTCTGAATGTTCCAGTATAGTGTTTTTGTTTTCAATTTTAAATGTAAAGGGGCTCCGAAAAGGTTCCAGCACTGTTTTCCTATATACTTTAATTCTACAGCCAAACCCCTATCTTAAAATCAGGTTCCCAAGGCTCTTAGGGTTCCAATACAGTGTTTCTTTGCTGAATTCTAAAAATATAGGGGGCCGATGGTTGCAAAATCTGTAAAGGTACCCAATGCAGTTGTTGTATATTGACCTCTGAAAGTCAATGGTTCTATAAAGGTTCCAATACTATTTTCTGCACTCTAAGTTTTACAATGGATAAAGGAAATGAGGGGGTCATTATAGCTAGATCCAAACTGTCTTTTATTTGGGTTTACTAAAAATGCTAACAATGAAGGCAAATTATGTGGGTGCTCATTTTGGGCTGGGTAACTCTAGATAGTTTTGAACATTTTCAACAATGTGTTTATATGACGGATAAGTGTGTACTGGCACCTTTGAAAACAGATTGCACAAGTATGTAATGGCACTTTTGCAAAGTGCATATTGGCACTTTACGGAGAGACACAAAGAACCCATAGAACCCTTTTATTCAATGAAACATTTCATAAAATTGTTAGTAATGGATTTGAAACCCAATTTGTACTGGCACCTTCAGATATGAACTGTTATAACACAGAAACACAGTAATGGAAGCTTTGGAACCCTTGGAACTTTTGGAATCCTACTGTTCAATAAAGCATTTACATAAAACAGAGTTATGCAGTATTTGTACTGGAGCCTTTTTGGAACCATGAGATAAGAACTGTTATAACACAGAAACACAGTACTGGAACATTTGGAGCCCTCTGAACCCTACTATTCAATGTAGTATTTGCATAAAACAGACAGTAATGCAGTATTGGTACTGGAACCTTTTCGGTACCTTCACACATGTTCTGCTTTCAAGAAGGTTTGAAAATCCACCATTCTTCCCGACTTTTCACAGCCCCTCTCTTGGACAGACTTACAGACAGTACGAATCAATCTATAAACACCAGACTCCCCCTTGCTTGTATTTGTATATTGTATTAATTTTCTGTATCATTGTGTTTATTTTCTGTAACAATTATCTTTGTAGTTTAGTTATTCGTATGTATAGTTAGGTTATAAATTGTATGTAGTGGAATTTAAAATATAAAACTGAAACTGAAACTGAAACTTGCTGTACCCACCATTTGCCAATGATCCAAATTTCTGATTGCCCCAACACAGTGAGTCCCAGATCTTGCTACATGCTTCTGCCTGATCAGCAAGGCCAACCAGGTAGTGCAACCCACAAAAAAATTCGTTGATATTTGCCATCTTGCTTTGCTCAATTTCTGACATCTTCTCCCACTCCAAGACAACAGTTGGTAAAATATCTTTTCTAAAGCATGTAAATAGATTATTAAACTTTTCTGCACTGCACAACGATCAGACATTAATGGCTCAGGTGTTGGTGTTGCGTTCTTTATACGAAATGATGTTGGTTGGCAAAGAAGAGAAGATTTAGAAAAGGAAGGTTTAGAAGCTATTTGGATCGAAATCTTCGTGAAAAATGCACGTCCGTTACTCGTATGTGTCCTGTACAGGCCCCCGGACAATTCAAAGTACCTTGACCGGCATTTTGAAAGTGATTTTAGTGATATGATAAACACCAGTGTCTCTGAGAGCAAAGAATTTATCCTCATGGGTGATATGAATGCCGATTATCTGAATACTTGGAAAAACAAGGAAATAAAGCGAATCATCAAGGGGCATGGTCTCAAACAAATAATAAAAAAGTTCCATAAGAGTCACCAAAGACACGAGCACGCTGATAGATATTATTGCAACTACCCATGAACAAAATGTGAGAAAACATATGACACGCCCAAATTCCCTGAGTGATCACGATCTGGTGGGAGTAGTTTAGGCTTTCAAGCATCTTGGCATCCCTTTGTCTCAAAGCAAATCCTTGCTGAAGCTGGGCACATTGCTTAATTGCGTAGCCAACTTTCAATGCAACCGATGGCATCTCGCTAGCAAAATTTTCTTGTGTGTTTCATTTATCTGGTGTCCCAAAATGATGTACCATTCTTTGATTGTATTTTAAGTTGTTGGTTGTAGTTTTACCAGTTTTTGAAAATTGGTTAATCGTTATGAACTGATAAGCAATCAAACAATAACACATCATTTTCGGACACCCGGTACCTTTAATGCCCCAGTGTAGAGTTAATTTTGTTTCCTAAATTACTTAGTAAGATCTCAAAACAAATAAATAACACAATTTGCATTCAAAATGATGCTTTCGTTCCAGTGCTTTGACATACAAGGGTTCACTGATTTTCGCCCGGTTCTTGGCTTTAAAGCATACATGTATTATTTTTGTAAGAAACTAAGGTCCGAGGTCAAGGCAGTTTCTTAAATAATAATAATAATAAGAATAATAATTTATTTGAAGTTGGCGACAAGAGTAGCTGAACAGCTAATTAAAGCCAACTATGTACAAAGAAAACGTATTTACATACTATCTAAAATCTGATTACAAATCTAAACTAAATATAGCCAAGATTCTTGATATATGTCTTGCAAAGCTTGCAATTGCATTTGTCTGTAACCCAACTTTTGATATGAACCTTAAAGACTTCTAAAGTGGAAGACTCTTTAGTTTCACTTGGTAATGTTTGACAAAGTCTACTTCCAACATAACATATGGTTTCTATACCATGAGTAGTTGTATTTGCCCTTGGTACCAGAAGACCATCGTTATTTCTGAGAATGTACTTGTTCGTTCTTTCAACAAAGATATCTTCCATGAAAGCAGGATTTAAATTGTTTTTGGTTTTATAAATCTCTATCATAAGCAACTGCAAGTTTCTTTGGTGAACTGATACTGAGTTATCTTTTGCTAAAATTTCATCAAAGGAGGAGGATTCAGTGTCTCTGTATAGAATTCGCAAAGCCCTTTCATGAATTTGATTAATTGTAGCTCTATCATGAAACATCCCAATTAACGGACAATAGCTGAAATGTGACATACTAAAAGACCTCAATACCAGTTTAAGTGTGTCCGCATCCATATGTAATTGGATACCCTTGCTAAGGCATACAGTTTCTGACTTGCTTTCACACAGAGCTTTTTTAAACATGAACATTTTCACCAAAGAAATTTTAAACATGATGATTAAAATTTAATCTGGAATCTAATGTTATACCAAGTAATTTTTCAGATTCTGAGGTTTCTGAGGCACCAATATTTAGTGTCACTCCATCATTCTTTGCTCCAAATATCAAAAGATGACTCTTTCCTTCATTTAGTTTCATGAAATTGTCAGAGAACCATTTGAAAGTAAAAACGTGTCCTTTTCTAATTTTGAGATCACTGTCCTAAGATTCTTATCTCCAACATATAACATAGTATCGTTCCCGTAATTACATACCTCAGTTTCATTCACAAGATAAAAAATATTATCTTATCTTAAAACATTAATAAAGATATTGAAGAGGAGGGGCCCTAATACTGATCCTTGTGGTACTCCTATTTTAGAGTAACACCAGGTGCTGAATGTTCCATTTACCTTCACCTGTTGCCTCCTTTCAGAGAAATAGCTACATATCAAATTTAGAGCGTTTCGGCTAAATCCATAGGCATCTAGAATCCACGCCAAACCCTTGTCACAAAATGGAAAAATGTAGATATCAGGAGCAAATCCCCCCTTTACCCCCCAAGTCAATGTTGCTGATCTCTCTAACTTGGAAAATATCATGCAGCAAGTGTCCTGAGTGAAGACAAACAAAATTGACTTGGGGGGAAGGAGGGTTTACGAGATATTTCTGCTGAAGTGGTAGGCACTTTGGTTTTTGTTGAAAAATGCTGTAAAACTCAGTTTGTGACAAGAGGTTTTGGCGAGGATTGTCTGAGGGTAGAATTTTTTACAAGAGCTCAAATTTAAACTTTTTCACTCGAATGGTACTAATTCGATGGCACTCATTCCGTATATGTGATTCGCTTTGTGATTAGTGATGTTGATTCTTCAATTTGTCGTCACAAAATGAATCAAAACGGCCTTTGACTCTGAAATCATGGAATTTCCACTTTATATCAAACTAAACAAATGTACTGGGAGCCAAATATCATCGATTTTATGAAATAACGATTTATTAGTGGACCAGTATAGGGATACTGCAAGAAATTGACGGGTCACACTACTTAACCCTATCCAGACTGGGCTTTTTGAGCCACTAGAAGACTGGGGGGGGGGCTCATTCAGCCCCCCTCTCTAAAATCGCCATTCCTTCACTTACAAAGACGAAACTCACCATGCAGGTAGCCGTGCTTATGATCTATCATTTCTCACAAAAATTCTTAAAATAGATATGATGTCATAATTATTCAAGACAAACTGGCACGTGTCCACGAAAAAATTGAAAAAAAAAACTTTTTTCAAATCTTTATAATTTTCTAAGATTGATTCATGAAACCAAATTATGCCAATTAAAGCATTGTTAAAAGGTGAAAATATACTTATAAAGTGAAAAATTTGATTTACGCAAATCCAAGATGGTGGACACAGAGATTAAAAATCTTGTTTTTCTGAAAATGAAAAATGCAGCTATAAAGGAGAATTTCTCCATATATTACAATGAAAACTACTTCGATGATAAGTGAACGTTGCACACTTCATTTTTCCTTTTGAAATTTTTGTTTTAATTATTGCAAAAAATGCTGACATCAGCATTTTTTCCCAGTAGTAAGGGCGGATTTACACTAGACGAATATATTCGCGCAAATCGAATTTTTCGATCCAAATTTTTCGCTTCAAATATTTTTTTTGATTTCCACTATGCGAAATTTTAGCCCCAAAGCAAGGAAAACATGGCGACTGATAAAACCAAATTATGCTACATAAGATAAAATAAGTGGTTGTACCGTTATTTCCTTTTTATGGATGATATAGGACAGCCCTGTGGGCTCAGCCTTCGCATCCTTATTCCTTTTTCCACCAATGTTTGAACTTGGTTTCTTCAGCCTTCTTTCCTTGATGCAATTTGCGAATTTCTTCCACTTATCAACTTGATCCTTGTTCGCCATGCTCACTTTGTCGTAGGCCCACTCCTCGTGTTCTTCACAAGTTTGAAATCTTTGGCGTTGAAATTTTGGCAGCTCTCGGCCACAGGCAGTCACGTGAAATGGCTGATGAATTGAAATCAAATTGAATGTGAACATCATTTTATTTCACTTTGAATTAACTTCTCGTTTGATTGCATTCGTTTATTTCAAATAAAATAGAAAATAAACAATTAGAATAGAAAAGAAGAGAAAATAGTGTTAAAATAAAAAAAGAATTAAATTGGAATTAAAAGAAAAATAAAATGAAAAATAAAAAAGCGAAATTAACGATAAAAATATTGAAATTAGAAATGGCAGTTCTCAGCCACCATACACCAGCACAATGGGTTTCCCTGCTCGTTGACAACCGTATTTCCTAACTATTTCATCATCCCTTGATTGTACAAAGTGTACCGAAGGCTAAAATGGTGGAGGGGCTTGTTTGAAGATGTCGTCAGTTTGCAAGACTCCCATACAAGGTCTTACAAAGAAATCTGCTTTTAATTGATGCCTCAAGTGACCGATTTCAATGGAGAACGGTATAGAAAAACTTTGTTCATTACGATCGGTTTTTTACAAGTGACGTTACAGTCCGCCAAACACATCACACTTCTTTTTTTGACTCGCCCGATATATCGATAGAAAATTCCTGGAATAACTCTCTGCACTCTTTCTTCAGGTACTGCCGTTGGGGAACCTTCTCGGGTTCCTTATAAGCAGTTTGGGAAAACGTTCATCGTCGAAGGATGGCCAGAAGCAGTGCCATTCAAGACACCGGCAAGTAACAAGCAAGGTTTTTTTTAACAAGCAAGTACCCTCTTTTTAAAATTCAATGTATCAATCAATGTCGAACGGATACGGGAATCCCTAAATAACTCTCGAATAAGGCATAAGTGTGCTGAAGCCAGGATGGCCGCCCAACAGCAAAGTAATCTCGTTGCTAGGCTTACAGAGCGGGTCCAAATGCTGCAAAATCAGCCCCCACCACAGCAAACAGATATCTTTTCGACTTCAAGCATCAGCAGTGCCTTGACCAGTCTGTTCCCGTCAGTTGCTGGTACATCTGGCACATCTGAATCAGGAACATCAAGAAGGCCATCGGTTATGCCCAGTAGTGCTAGCAGCAACAACGGAACCTGGCGTGGGGCACATTACAATCCTGGTAAGTTTTGTTTCGATTATGAAAACATGCATTGTAAGCTCAAAACTTGGTCTCACGATAAGACAGGACATGGGGTGTTTTTAAATAACCCCTCTAATTGATATGCACACCCAACTAATCTAGGTCCGGCCCTCTTTAAATGGGAGGCACTTACCAATGCTTGCACTTGCTCATTCACATAAGCACTGCTGGAGAATGAGATTTGTGAATAGGCTATTTTATAAAGTAAATAACAGAGAATAAAAGAAATTCCTCATGAAGACCGGAAATCTTGTCGGAAAGTGCCACAATGCAGACAGACGCTCTATCTCCTCTTTCAATATCTAATAAGATTTTCCATATCTAATAGACAAGATAAACAAAATTGAACAGCATATGAAAAAATTGAATGGCATAATGCATTTGTCGGTCACCATAAAATAGTTTTCGGTATAAAAGACCTGTAGATACTAAAGTAAGGAATGTAAGTCAGTGTACAATTATGACCTGATTGGTATTGTTGAAACCCACCTTGACACCACTATCAATGAAGATAGGCTAGCACTTGATGGCTACACGTTTTATAAAAGCAACGATCCTATATATTGCTATCCAAGATACATGATGAAAATCCATTTTGTGTTATTATCACCGGCGATTTCAACTGTCGCTCAACTCAATGGTGGGAAGATGATATTGAAAATAACGAGGGAAAATTACTTGAGCCTTTTGCTTCTGAACTTGGCCTTCACCAATTAATTTCAGAACCAACTCATTTAATTGGGGGTTCTAAAGCTTGTATTGACTTGATTTTTACCAATCAGCCTAACCTCTTTATTGAATCTGGTGTTCATCCGTCTCTGCATGAACACTGTCATCACCAAATTGTTCGTGGGAAATTATCAGTTTCAAGCATAACACTACCCCCTCACACCCGCAGGATTTGGTACTATGACAAGGCAGATTTTGTTGCCATTATGAAAAGTATTGAAATGTTCAATTGGAGAGAGCATCTCGACAACATACCATGTCCCAATGAGCAGGTCAAATTGCTCAATGAAGTACTTTTGAACATTTATTCCAACTTTATTCCAAACAAAATTAAAACGATTAGACCCTGTCAAGCACTGTGGATAACGCAAACTGTGAAAAACTTTCTGAGGAACAAGAGTCATGCTTATAAAAGCTTCGTGAGGAATGGTCAACCGGACGACAAGCTTGCGGGGATACAAAATATGATATCTGAAGGTTCAAGAATGATTGAGGATGCAAAACGGAAATATTTTCTTAAGGCAGGCACAACCTTAGCTAGCCCTGGAACCCCTAGTAAAACGTATTGGTCCTTGATCAATACTGTTTTAAATAAGGCCAAGATTCCAATAATACCACCACTTTTAGAGAATGGGCTATTTGTGACTGACTTTACTAAAAAGGCACAGTTATTCAATGATTATTTAATACTTCAGTGTACGACTATTGACACAGGCAGTGTAATTCCAGAACATACACCCTTGACTTCTACTCTGATAGATAGCTTTGTTATCTCTGAGGAAAAGATACTACAAATCATACGATCACTTAATCCTAATAAAGCACATGGATGGGATGAAATATCTGTGAGAATGATAAAGCTAGGTGATACTGCATTAGTTGCTCCATTGAAGATAATATTCACAAACATGCAAACGTTGTGCCTGTTCACAAAAAGAATGAGAAAAATTTGAAGGGAAACTACCGTCCTATTTCACTTCCTTCAATCTTTGGGAAAATACTTGAAAAACTCATGTACGATTCCCTATATTCACATCTTGTGTCATCTGAATTACTTAACCCAAATCAATCAGGTTTTCGTCCAGGTGACTCTACAGTCAACCAGTTGCTCTCAATAACACATACCATCTTTAAAGCATTTGATTGCAATCCTCCTCTTGATGTTCGTTCTGTGTATCTTGATATTTCCAAAGCATTTGACAGGGTTTGTCATGATGGTCTTATCTTTAAATTAACACGATGTGGCGTCTCTGGAAATCTTCTCTCTCTTATCAAAAGTTTTCTCAAGGATAGAAAGCAGCGAACTGTTCTGAATGGGCAGAGTTCTTCTTGGGGAGATATTTTGGCAGGAGTACGCCAGGGCTCTATTCTAGGGCCCTTATTCTTCCTTGTGTATATAAATGACCTAACCGACGATCTAAAGTGTAATGTCAAGCTCTTCGCTGATGATACGTCATCATTTACGGTTGTTCAAGATTCAAATTCGGCCGCTAATGACATGAACCATGACTTGGAGTTGATAAGTCAGTGGGCTCATGACTGGAGGATGTCGTTTAATCCTGATCCACGAAAACAAGCTGTGGAACTCACATTTTCAAGGAAAAAGATTAAAGCTGATCATCCAGAAATTCTTTTCAACAACATACCAGTAATGAGAGTAGATGAACATAAACACTTAGGAATCATACTAGATTTGAATTTGTCTTTTTCTGCCCATATCAAATCAGCTATCTCCAAATCAAGGAGGGGTATTGGCTTGCTGAAATATCTCTCCAAATATCTGCCCAGTACGGTGGCCCACAACTGCCATGGCAAAATCAATTGTTCACGGCACAATTTCATTTCCACAAGCTACCAGCAAACCAATGTTCACGGCAAAAATACAATTCTCACAACACAAAATCACTTTCACTCTTTCACTTTCTCACGGCACAAACACTTTCTCACGGCACAAACACTTTCCCACGGCACAAACACTTTCCCACGGCACAAACACTTCTTCACGGCACAAACACTTTCTCACGGCACAAACACTTTCTCACGGCACAAACACTTCTTCACGGCACAAACACTTTCTCACGGCACAAACACTTTCTCACGGCACAAACACTTCTCACGGCACAAACACTTTCTCACGGCACAAATACTTTCTCACGGCACAAACACTTTCTCACGGCACAAACACTTTCTCGCAGCACAAATACTTTCTCGAGGAGTCAATTTCAATCGAATTCCAATACCCTAATTAAAGAGTTTGTGTTGCTTTTGTCCTCTCGTCTCATAGTCATAACCTTTAACCCTTGACGTGGATGCGTTTGGTGATGGCGACGAACAATAATGGCTCAAAAGAGGAGGAAAAGGGATTTGTGTAAGTATTTTCTTTTATTTTCTTATTTCTACAACAAGCCTTTCAGAAGTGAGGAGGTGAGGAGCTAGCCGGAGCTAGTAGCTGAAAACTGGTCGAGCCCTCCTGTGAGCCTCGCTGGTGATTCATGGTCGATGGAGATGACAGGCTCAATAATATAGGCCAATATAACTAGACATACTTTTCTGCATTTGTATCTGCATTGCTTTGCGAAAACATCTCCAAAAAACAATGTCTATTTGTAAGGGTATTTTCCCTGTCGACCTTTTTTTAAACGAAATCGTTGAAACGGGGAGTGGGAAAACTGTAAAACAAGGCGGGAATATAGCCTGGGCGTTCTACTGAGACTTCTTTTGCGAGAAGTCTCTCTGAATTTTATTTTCCGATTGTAAAATGCATCTTTTGTGTCCCCAAAATCTTTCAAAACAGGGCCTTTTTCAACATACTAGCTGGGTGGGCAATTGCCTCCTAGCCCCTTCTTTAGGTGTATCCCCCATGCTGATCCCTTAAAAGATGCCCTTTTCCTGGTCCATTTTTACATTTGAAAGTGGCCCTTCTTACTAATTAAGTTTCCAGAAATCTAGAAACCTCACAGTAGCAAGCTTTTGCTCTTTGTTTCGTGGACCCTTTCCTCCTTTGGGATAATGGGTCTACGCGTAGGCTACCAGATGGAGGACTCTGGTTATTTAGGACAGTGATGCTCAGGCTGGCGTACACAGCAGCACCAACCCAAAAATTATTAAGTCTGCATCATAGACTATGTCTGCATCTTAAATCTATGAAAAAGCACCTAAACATATATATTTCACGTAGTATATCTAAGTATTTGATTATAGTAATGTTGCTTAATTTTGATTTTATTTGTAAGTATATTTTTCATTACAATTTTTACTTATTTCCACATTTGACATTTGAGACCCAAAAAAGTAAGCCAAAATTGTACGAACCCAACAAAATAACTGTAAAAATGACTGACCCAAAAAGACTATTCTTGCACAAATTTTAGACCCAAAAAAGTAACCTGACAACAACTTTCCGAACAACCTCGTTCCCAAGGGTATCTGTTGTTTTCAATAGGAGGCTAGACCTCAACAGATACAATGTAGGCGTTACAGTTTACGGAAAACCGTCATTGTCACTGGGTACGAGGTTGCTATCCGAAATATTTCAGAGTACCCCTCCTGGGCCCTTACTGCAGAGGATTTCAAGATTTTGTACATGACACTATATGAGTTAAGAAACTAGTTATTTTGATAAAGGAAATCCTTCACATATTTCTACTTTACTTTGACTTGTTTCCTGTATCATATTACTCCAAAGGTACTTGAGTAATGTCTAAACATTGGGAAGGGTTAAAAAACCTTGTTTTGAAATGTTCACAAGGGCACAGGTAGTGAACATGAAGATTGTTATGGACCTCTAAGAAACTCGTAAGAAACTCTGAGTACTCAAAATCTGATAATTTTAAGAAACTTTCAGTGCTAGCCCAAATTCTTAGTTTCTTATAAAAAAAGATACCTGTAACATCAACACGATTTTGATTTTGTTGGTGATGCTTGGATCCGGGGGGGGGGGGGGTACTTCACATATGTTGGGTACCGGGACATAACTCCGGGAAGGGTATCGATTTTCCTGTGTATAAGGAATGGTATCGATTTTCACGATTTGGTTAAAATATAAGATCGGATATACATTTTCGGAAAATCGGTATAAGGTCGGGTGTACTTTTTCGGAAAATTGGTATAAAGTCGGGTATGCTTTTTCGGAAAATTGATATAAGGAACGGGTATGTTTTTGAAGCTTCGATGGCACGTCCCCGACCAAAACGTGGTCAAGTAACCCCCCGGGGCTTGGGTGCTTCATCCAGCCTAACCAAAAGTGGCAGATCTTTTTGAGTTGCACCCTTGAGGTGAGATTGATTCAGTTAGCACAACACTTCCTCTTTTTGAACATTTTAAAAGTTCTTTGGCATTGTTTAACTGCTTTACTAAATGCCTTGCATTATGATGCTGCTAACCATGTAGATTGAAAGTTGAAAATTATGAGATGGACTTTGTTGTGGATAATTGAATGCCATTGCACAGGGGAGATTAGAAGAATGAGTTTGACAAACAGATGTAATCTCTATGAACAATATTGTTCGATATTGTTGATATCTCTACTGGAGTATATCACAGCATAAGATCTTTTTGGAAGATTTCAAAGTCCATCCTTAGCTTTTATTGTGCAATTTAGGATTTTGCGTATTTGCCTACTCTCGAGTACCGAATAATC
Source organism: Aurelia coerulea (assembly GCA_039566865.1). Taxonomy (NCBI): domain Eukaryota; kingdom Metazoa; phylum Cnidaria; class Scyphozoa; order Semaeostomeae; family Ulmaridae; genus Aurelia; species Aurelia coerulea. The sequence continues at coordinate 9,576,763 of CM076951.1, read as the reverse complement.
GCCCCCCTCCCGCTTGTTAATTTTTGGAAAATTTTCCAACCCCCACTCTTAGTCCAAGCCCGCCCCATTTTATCAATTCTTGCAAGACTGAAATTTTAGTGAACATGATATGTGAATGAGAAAACGTAGCCTGGTTGCACCTGGTTGTCCGTAGACTTTGGACACGAAAAAGTAGAAAACGTAGACTTTAAAATATAGGAAAACGTCGACTTTGGTTGTCGGGGAGGACGTTCAATTCTATTCCTACCCAGACCATCCCCTCCGGGCAGCCCGGGGCGGGGGTCAACAAAAATTCCGGGCAGCCCCGGCCGGGGGCCGGGGAAAAATTGATGGGCTGGGCAATGAGAAAATGCCATATTCCCAGTTACTGTTTAAAGCAAAAGCTCCTGTTCTTGTCAAATGCCCGGTGGCGGGGCAAAATTTACGGTCAAATGCCCGGGGGACGTGAATATTTTTTGTGCAAATGCCCGGGGTGTCCGGGGGATGGTCAGGGTAGGAATTGAATGAGACATTACTTTCTTTCCTCTCGAACCATTTCCAACCCCCGCTTATTCTCACCCCTCCCTGTTTATCCAGTATTCAAGAGTACCAAGTTCAGTTGCAAAGTTACAAGGATATGCCCAAAGGAATAAGAATCTGTTTCTAAATCAGACATGCAGTAGAAAGTAGACAGTGATTTGTATACGATGAATTCTCATAACACACAAAATAAATATCTAATCACAGTAAGATGCAGTAAACAGTCCTTTGAATGTTATTCAATAATTATTACAGTATAGTATGGTAATAATCTGTATCAAACTGCCGGAGGAGGGAAATCTCATACAGGGTTTAGTATATACGTGCCTCTGAGAATTCAGAGTTGGAACCCAAACCAAGTCAACTTTTTGAAAATATGACCCCATAACCACGGCAAAATTTTGAAAAAAGACCCCATAAACAGGGCACACCTTTTTCAACAAGAATGCTCACAACTACGAAAAATTTCCATAAAGCAGACCCATAACCTCTCGTCAAATTCACGAAACATGACCCATAACCGGGGAAAAATATCGCAAATTTACCCATAACCCGCCAGGCACATGCATACCAGGCCCCCTATAGGAGTTACCTCCCCCCCTTCCGAGCTGCCCCAGCTTACAGTGTTGATGGATTCCTTCCAGTCACTCAGGGCCAAACAATCAGAAGGTCCAAGTTCAAATTGTAATTTCCATTTCATAAAAATAATGCGAACACAAATACCTATCTGATCTGAGCCGAAAATATGGATTAGTCTTCCATCTGAGTTGAAATCAACAAACGATATTGATACCTTCAAACAGAAGATCAAAGAGATTTTTTTCCAAAATCTACAGAGAGAAGAAGATGATCTCTCCCGAGCATGGTTTGGTCTTACAAGCCACGCATCGAAAACACAAAAAAAAATTTATTTTCCTTTTGTCCTGGGTTTTTCCCGGCACCTCTAAGGGGACATACATACACACATAATACATGATACATACATAAATACATACATACATACATAATTGATCCGAACAGGACGTGATTTTAGGAGTTAGCTAATTCCTCTATTTATTAGATACAAACTGGAAAGGACTCCCATAGATACTGTACCCAGCATCGATCTCCAAATTTGGCAAGGAAAGCTGAACACCGATCATTCTCATCCCCATCCCCCTCCGTTTAGGCCCCGTCCACACGTATCCGGATCTTTTCGAAAACGTATCTTTTTTTATCCGTTTAAAAAAAGATCCGCGTCCACACGAGGAGCGTTTTCGAAAATATCCCCGTCCACACGAAAACGATGCTACATTCGAAAACGACCAATTTCGGCGGGAAAGTCAAAGATATTAGCGCATGCGCCGAAAAGTGGCGAAGAGTGACAGTTAAGTTCAGGCTAGTAGTGGCTAGGCCTTCTTGCTTTGCTGAAGATAGATAGATGCTCAAACATGTCGAAAACAGTTAGAAAATTGAAGAAGCAAGATGAAAAAAGCAAAACGGAATTTTTCGTGTGGACAGACGACGAAGTTGAGCTGCTGCTCAACGTCACAAACGAATACAAAGTTGAGAAGACCATGGAGAGTGTTGACTGGGAATCATGTCAAAACAAATACACTGACATCTTGGCTGCATACCAAAGTCAGTACCCTTCAAGTGTCGAGGAAGCGGAAAATATTGGCAAGGATTATCCACATTCAAGGGATGAACTTACCAAGGGAATTTTAACTACAAAGCTCAAGTCTATTCGACTGAAGTACAGACATGCTGTGGACAGTGGGCGGAGAAGTGGACATGGAAGAGTTGTTTTGCTTTATTTTGAGCTCTGTGAACAACTTTGGGGTGGTTCACCTGCGACGACAACCTTGCAGTCAGGCATAGAAACTGCAGAGATTGAAGAAAACTACCAATCTGAATCAGCAAGTAATGCTTCCTTCTGTGCATCAACTCCAATAAAGAAATCATATACAACATCCAGTTCACTGGACCTTGCTGATACCTCAGATATATTAGACCAGACAGAAGAAATTGAACCTGGCGGGGTCCCAGCATCAGTTGTCAAGGAACGACGAAATTTACTCAATGCAAAACTTAAAGTGCCACTAAACCTTTTGGGGAGGTTGGCTTATTTGAAAGATCAATTATCGAGCATCTTCGCACAATCATTCTTTTTTTATTTTGCGACAGGGGTTCGCCGCTATGGGGGGTTTTACAACACCCACTCGTGGCACACGACCGGGTTTTTAGGGTGCTGGGAACTAGTCAGCATTCGACGTCATACCGGGAATCTCGCTTTCATTGTTCAACTGTTCACACAATGCGTTGGTCAGTTCAGAGCAGTTTAGTCAAAAAAGAAGGAATTGAAAGAGGAATCGTGCGCTGTATTTGTTCTTTTATCTTGGCATCCATGAAACGATGCTGGCTCTTCAGAAAGCTAGTATTCTCTTACATTTCCAATGAAGCTTACGATACAGAATTCGAAGAAGTTGAGAGTGCGAGAGCAGCACCAACGGGCAACGGCTGTTAGGCCTAAAAAGACAGCGATGACAATCCTGAAATTATTATCGATTGAAAGTCGATTGAACAGCGAACAAACTTGCCAAAATGAGAGACTGCATTATTGCCATTTTCGACGAATTATTTCATCAGAATTATGGTAAGTAATATTTCCTTCGATATCAGCTGTCTGAACGTGTAATTCTAGCATAGATCGATTAGATTTACAATCATAACAAACATCGATGTCGGCCCTGGCCTTGTGTGCATTAGACCAGAATGAGCCCATATAAGTAGCGAACAATATACTACCTGCCGAGGGATGGGACTTTCCAAAGTAATTACAGCATTTACAGAAATATTAGAACAGGAAGGTTTGGTATGAAAAGCCAAAGATGAATGATACCAGGGTCAACATTTATTCATTATTGAATTACCAGACAGCACAGGTCAGCTCCCAAATTTTTTCTAGATTGGAGTAGGCCAACCACACATTTCCTGTTGTTTTGAGTGGAAACTAGAACTGTTTGTATCACAAACCTTGTTGTGGTTGGCCTATTCTAATCTAGACAAAATTACCAGTTACTTTTGTACTAATTTTTCCCATTTACCTGTGCTGACAGATAGCCAGTCTGTTTACTTTGTCCAGAATGTTTCAGGAAGCTAGAAATTACAGTTTCACATCCAGGCATGCCCTGGGAGAGCATGCCTTTCTTTCCCTTTCATATAAATTTTTTGCCAATTTTTGGTCTGACAAACAGAGATGCTGGTTATGAAGTCATGTGAACTGAACTAATTTTTATTATTGGCCTATACTCTTTCATTTGGGAAACCCTACAGCTAGGGTGATCAACTGATGCCAGAATTTCATCCAAAGTTTGCCACAGTTATTAAATCATTTATTTACAGAAATCCTTCATAAGCTATAATCTAAACACGCTTTATTCGATATATTGTGGCAAATGTGGGAAAATGTTTGTTGGATAGCTTGGGGGATGCCAAAAAGTGTCGATGCTGCACAGAAATGGAGGGCTGTATGCTAATTAGGTGTAATTTAACTTATGCTCTTGTAAATTGGAATATTTTAATTTTTGCAGGTGAACATCCACAGAAGAATATCCTGTTTTCTTTCAAAACCTTGCATATCAAAGGAATTTTCTCAGAGATGTCCCAATCAATCATCTATCAGTGGCGTGCCATTGAAATATGTCTATGTTGACTTCCCTGATTGCTGGTAGAAAGAACCTTCAAAGAGAACTTTCTTGATTGTGGAAGAGAACTATTTTTGTGCAAAGATGATACAATAAATCCAATATTGATTCCCAAAGGAACTTTTGAAAATAGATTAGTTGTCGTGTATTTTTATGATATACGGTACAATTCGTTGCTCGAAAGCCCCTAGAAAAGAATTTCCTGGCATGAAAAGAAAACCTTATGGTACGATTTGTTGTTATGAACTTGAGGAAGAACTCTCTGCCAACCTTTCAGCTAACATGATTGCCCATGATTTAAAATATTTGACAGACAAACCTGCAAGATCTATCAATAAACACAAAATTGTCACATAAAATGCCAGGTTTGAAAGAAGGATGTTTACAGCTTTTATCCACGAAACTCATTTATAAGGGGCTACCAGGATGGCCAAGAATTCAAGAAATTCTGCATCAATAGACCATTTGCCAATTAGGAAAAAGGGATTGAGGCGAGCGCGGCCAATTCCGACAGCCCTAGTAACAGTCGGAAATTCGGGGAATCCTCTCCACTTCAGAATATCTTATTCGATGTATTTCCCACAATCGATTTGTAGAGTAGGGCACATAAACAAACGATCAGCTGATTTTGACCCCTTACTTCAAATGTAATAAGTCCAAAACTTGGGAGAAAATTTTGAAAAATCAACGAAAACTGGCCGATCGTCTTGGGCTGATTCTGAAGTGGATGAATCGAGAAACTGAAAACAAACTTTTGGAGGACCTTATTTTAACCCTTTTTAAGGTATTTAATCATTAATCTGGAGTTAGCAAGTGCATTTTGTAGGAAAACGAGCACGATCCATTTGGGAGAAAAAAGGGCCTAAGTAGAAATTTTCGGGATTTTCCCCACAGCTTTGAAAAAAGAAAGGCTCGTTATTCTGCGAATTTTAGAGATAAATTCGAGATTAAAAGTGTTTTAGTGAAAGAATACGGTTTCCCGTCGATTTTTGACATGCCGTGGCCGTTTACCCCTCGCAAAACGGAGTTACGGCCCAAAATGGGGTAGGCCAAAATTGTTCCCAATTTTCGCGGCCCCCGCGCTCCGCCCCTGGGGGCAATATTGAACCCCAAATTCGTGATAAGACTCACAAGCGAGTCATCTCTTGTACATTTTTTTCTGTTTTAAAATTGGTTGAGTAACCATCGAGCATCGGCTCCAAATGCAGCTTCGGGTCAGAAAATCTGGCCGGGTCGGCTTGCCGATTATACTGTAATGGAGAGGACTCCCCGGATTTCCGACTGTTACTAGGGCTGTCGGAATTTGTCTTAATTGGCAAATGGTCTATTTTCTGAGCATCACAAGCCAGAAAGATGCACAGTCGAAACACTCTGTGGTCGAATAAAGTCAATCGGCATCATTGAAATCCAACCCCAAGCCTTGGATGGCATTTGTCCCTCTTGACGCGTCTTTCCAAAGCGAAGTATCTACACGGTCGATAATGTGGAAAATCGCGCCGCTTGTCGTTGGCCTTGTGCCAAGAAATGCCTTATTTGAAGGAAGCAAAGTTTGCTTGTTATCAACAACAAAACTTTGAGCTTTCAATCAAAATACCTGTGCCTCTACGAAGAAAAGTAAATGGCCTATGAATAATAATAATAAATATGAGCTAAATATGCCTTACCGTTCTCGAAGCTCTCTACTTGAAATGAAACTATATCTCCATCCTTCGTTGCCACGATAAATGAGAAAGAAGCTGCTACCCCGTATTCATCTGTGGCCAAATGTTTTCAGGGATAAATATCCTTCTTTCTTAACTGTCCAGCGTAAAAAGAGAGGAGCATGTGCAGTATTGCTGAGTTGGTTCCCCTTTCGCCTTGCTTAGGCCTACCTAGTCGATCTTTCATCCTCAGTTCAGTTCGTGAAATTATAGTTCTTCTGCCTTCTCTTTGCCTCCAATAGTTTATCGTTATGAAAAAGAATACGTTGAAGTATTATTTCCACTTCCTTGTCAGGCAAGTTACTGCAATGACTGCTCATAGACAGTTTCTTCCGATTTTCTTTCTCCAGAGCCATCCAAGAATCACACTCAGTTTGCAGTGTGTTTCTGTTCATCCCATCGTGAATGCGATTGCGTCATTCCCGGTATGACATCACAGGCGCCTCGCCCGAGATCTCTTAACAATTGTAGATTGCCCGGTCGTGGACCAAAATTGATTGCAAAATATGGTCAAAATCCCAACTTTGAGAACTCGTAGAAAAAAAGGTACTCATCGCATCTGAAAAATCTTGTTGGATTTGAAACCAGCTCGACGACTTCTACTGAATATGGAAATTAAAGGATACAAACAGGAGAAACTAAAAAGGAAACTCCCTGCTGATAGTCAACTGTTGAATTGTGCCCAAGAAGAGCTCAAAATTAAAAGGAAATTAATTGAAATGATGGAAAATACAGAGAAAGAGCACTCGCAATGTTTGAATAAATTAACTTCAAACATAGAGAAGCTCTCCAGCTCAATTGTGGATGGATTTGCTCTTTTGAGGCAATCAATGACAAGGCAGCCTTTACATCCAATGCAGCCAATGCCAAATTACATGCAATCCCAGGGTAGCAGTAATTATCCATATCCATATGGACACATACAATCAACACAATCCAGCACCAGACCAGCCATGCAAGGAATTGGCCAGTTTTCATATACACAATCTGTTTTTCAAGATGAGAATGAAGACAATGATTGCTTTTAATAACTTCAACCACACATTTATTTAATTTGTAAATGAACTGAACAGTGCTAACCAAAGTAGTACAGTAGAAACCTACATAAAATAACTTGTTGCTATAAGAACCTTGAGGTTGAAATCCTCGTTAAAAACAAGAACCTCCAAGAGGCTGAAACTGGAAAAAGTTCTTACGTAATGACTTTGAAGACCTTATCTAAGTTAAAGATATGTTACAGTGCATGAACTTCAACAATGGTAGCGCCACATGGGGGGGGGGGGACTGGCCCCCAGATTCCAAAAGTCGGCAAAAATTGTCAAAGGAAAATGACATAAATAAGTTTACCTTTAGGCTAAAAAATTACGTCAGAACCCCCCCCCTTCATCTTTCAAATTTCTTTCAGCTGGAGCCACCACTGAACTTCAAGTAAAATATGAATGCAACAAATACAGTACAGCCTTAGGCACATCCACATGGTTTTTGTGCTTTAAATAAGTCTCATTGAATGAAACAGGTTTTTCACTATTTAAGAAAGAAAATTTCTTTAGTTTCTTGATAATTCTTGTTCAAAAATATCAGTTTTTCATGTGACTAAAGAGTTCTTATCCGAATGAGAAAATTCTTAACAGTTCTTGAGAATTCTTGTCATGTTAACGAGCACAAAGCATGTAACTGTATAGCTAAACTGTTCCATATACTGTGTAAGAACCTTGCTAAAAAACGCAACCTATGCTATCTATAATTGAAAATCTTAAAAAGATGATAAGATTTGAGCAGATGTAATGTATACCATCTGAAAGTACAGTCTTTCTTTTTCCTAATAACATGCAATTTTGATACATCAATGGAATCATTTATCATTCAATTCATATTTTAGTAAGTATGGCCGATGTCAAATGCAGCATGCTGTAAGAGAAAAATAAACACCTTTTTGCAACAAATTTTGTCAAAACAGTTTAGGCCTAGCACTGAGGTGATGCCCTAGGAAAAAATTCTTCGGATGAGATGCTTTTGTCAAAAATGACAAAATAAGCCATCACAATGATGGGCTCTCAAGTACATGTCTAATCACTGTCCAGGATTTGAAATAGGCATACTTACTAAAACGTCAATTAATGATAAATAATTAAATGAATGTATCCAAACTGCATATCATTAAGAAGTTAAGAAGAAGAAAGATTGTACTTTCAGATGATATATGATACATCTTCTCAAATCTTCTCATTTTTTAAGATTTTCAAATATAGTTGGGTTGTGTTTTTTCTGAAACACCCCGTAGAATTACAATAACTGCAAATTAAGAACCTGCTGCCTGAAATGTTTATGCGGGTTTACTTTATAATTCAACCTATCGTTTTGGGAATAACTTAAACATATTTTTGTTATTAAATGTGTCTTATAAATTGTTCAATGGTATTGTTATCTGGCTAATTTACCAAGAGTTATTGAATACCCATTTATTTAATTTCTAATACTGTACAAATTAAAAGGAATCAACATGGTAGTTAGAGCTGGTAAAGATAGCCTATTGTGTTTGATAATCGTAGCAAATACTGTTTCATTATGTAGCTACAAAAAATTTCAAAACAATAGCTGTGTGCATTTTCTTTATTCTGCTTTTTAGCAAATGGTCGGCTTAGGATGTTTCTTGGTAGGAGGTAGTGGTTCCAAAAATGTTGAAAAGACATGTCTCAATAATGGAATTGATTTGTGGGTCTTCCCTAAGAAGATTAGAGCTGTCTCAAAATATGTTATGTGTTATGGATCAAGGAATTTTGCAACCACTCTTCTGATTCTCTTTCCCTCAACTTCATTGCAGTCTGTTCTGTAGTTGTTTGCCTGTTGGGGTGGCTGGAAGTCCCTGTCATACTGAATAGCTGCTGAAACTTTGTGCTCATGAACGACTTCCCTGTTAGCTTCACAAAAATTATGAAGCACAAAACATGCGTAAATAACAAAAGGAAGTTCAGCAATATTTATGTCCATTGCTCTTCGAAGGGCTCCAAATCTTGCCTTCAGTCGCCCAAAGGCACATTCGATAACCATTCTGGCTTGACACAATGTCAAGCCAAAGTACTGCTCCTGTGTGGTTGCTCCACCATTGACATATTCCTTCATCAAATAAGGGAGTAAGGGGTATGCAGGATCCCCAAGGAGAAAAACAGGAATAGCCCCTTCATCTCCCACAACTTGCCTTCTCAGAGAGGGAATCTTGCCATTCTTTAAATAACCATTTAAATTGGAATTAGCAAAAACACGTGCATCATGAACACTTCCAGGCCACTTGACCACTACATCAATGAATGAATACTTGTAATCACAAGTGGCCTGGACATTCAATGAATATTTGCTCTTTCTGTTCATATAATCAGTTGAATTGGCAGTTGGCTGCTTTATTTCTACATGTGTTCCATCTATTGCGCCCAAGCATTGCGGAATACCATGAGCATGATAAAACCCTGTGACAAGTTCTTTGGTCTCAGGTTCAGTGAACGGAAGCTTGATATAGTGTGGTCCCAAGTGGATTGTGATCGCTTTACATACTTCTCTAACTATCTTTGATACAGTCTGTCGTGCAACTCCAAAGGCATTGGCTGTTTTACGTAATCTCCCCTCGTCGCTTAGGTAGTAAAGTGTACAGGCAACCTTCTTAACAACATCTACTGGGGATCTCATCATGGTTTCCTCTCCTTCTATATAAGGACGCAGCAGTTCACTTAAAGAAAGAAGTGAGGTCCTCGACATTCGAAAATTCTCTCGCCATTCTTCAGCAATGACGATTTCGTCCACAAAATTGTCCCACCCAAAAACGTCGTTTGCGATACGGTTGGTATCGCCTTTGAGAACCTTGTTGTGGACTACTACTTGTAATGACGACAGAACGTAGAGAATCCACACGCCTTCTTGTGAGCACTATTTGGATATTAAACAAAACAATGTGCAATTCCAAACAGGCAATTAAACTAGGCAGTACAGACATCAGCATTTCAAAATTCTCAGCAAAGTCGTCCGCCATATTGGATGAAATGTCGAGTCGAGGCTGTGACGTCAGCGTTTTCGAAAAGCTCCGTTTTCGCCCGTCCACACGAGAATAGGAAAACGGCGTTTTCAAAAAGATCCACTCTGGAAAGCGTTTTCGAAAAGCTTCGTTTTCGTGACCGAAAACGCCGTCTCCGTGTGGACGCGAACCCAAAACGGATAAAGAAAGATGCGTTTTCGAAAAGATCCGGATACGTGTGGACGGGGCCTACACCTGGTTATGAAAAAAAGAAGATGAGAAAGATTGATGAAGATGTCACAATTACAATTGGTCGCAAACACTTCATAGATGGCAAGCTAAAAAATGTTTGGGGGAAGCGTTTGCCAATAAAAGTGCCAAAATCAGCTTCTTGCTCTGTAATTCTTGAAAAGGCATTGAGCAAATGGAAGGCATTTGACAGAAACTTTGACGACAAAGTGGAGCATTTGTTGGTATATGACGATGGAGGATCTGCACAATTTATGCCTGGTAGCTTCAAGGAATTCTTTAAGCTCAGTACCTACAGGGATGAGTTGGGGAAAGATTACAAACGAATCACACTGTTCTTATGCCCATTAATGGATCATCTTGCGTGTGAAGGTGTTTTGGATGGAATTTTCGTTGAGTCAGATGAAAATGATCAAGAAAGTCTGTGTGACTTTTCGTTGCCACCTTTCGACACAGACGTTGAAGCATTCATTCCTGAGGTGGGGGAAGTAGAAGATGTGTCCCAGATAGAAGAAAGCGCTGTGGTTCATGAAGAAAGTAGTCCAATCATTTCACAAGCAAATTACCCAATGGGCCCAGTTGTGACTGATGTCAACGATATTTATTGTAAGTTAAAGGAGAAAGTGGACGAAACAAAGCATTTCTTTCTCATAACTCGCCGCTCAGCCCCTTTGCAGAGGGTATTACGCCTTTGGCAGAGGCAAAAGCATGCTTCGCCGGTCACAAATATCCTTCGTGTCAAATTTAATGGTGAAGATGGCATAGACCAAGGAGCAATCTCCAAAGAATTCCTCCATGACACAATTAACAAAATTGGCAAAGAAATGTTCACTAATGGAACACCTATTTCATCTACTTACCATGTTCAAAATGGAAACCTTAGAACCTGTGGTGAAATAGCAGCAGTATCCATAGCACAAGGTGGCCCACCACCTTGTTTCCTTGAGCCTTGTGCTTTTCGTTGCATCTTTGAAGATGTTGACATGGTAGACATTGAAGATAACCACTTGACAGTATATGAGATGACTTTGATTGAAGAGGTAAAGAAGGATTGCAAGGTTCATGCAGATTTCATAATTGAAAATGGTTACACTGGGCCAATTGATGATGCTCATATTCAAGATATTATTAGGTCTCTGAAAGTCTCATTTGTCAGTCGTCGTATGCTGTACATGAAAGAATTTGCAAAGGGACTTGAAAGCTATGGACTTCAAGAAATCATGTCAACGAATCCATCAGCTTGTGAAAGTTTGTTTGTGAAGGATAAAGGCCAAAGCTTGAAGCCTGATGCAAACTATCTCTTTTCACTAATGGTCCCAGATTATTCACCTACTGGCACATCAAGACGAATGGTTGAAGAGGAAATAATGGATCATTTCCAAGATTTGCTGAATCACATTGAAGACCTCGACATTTGTAGCTACGAAACAGCATTTGCAATCAGAGAGTTTGCTGATGGGGAAAGAATGGATTCAACCAATGAAGAATCTACTACAATGTTTGAAGCACCAGAAGTAAGCATTGAAGGTGTTATGGGATGGCTTACTGGACAGCAATGCAAACCAGTTGGAAATGTGGAAGCCCCAGTTATCCGATGCTATTTTGATCATGATTGCTTGGCCCGAAATCCCGCTCATATGATCTGTTATCCAATTGTAAGTGCATGTGCTAGAGAAATAACCTTTCCAGTGATTCACATGCAAACAGGGCAAAGCTTTCATGATATTTTCATAATGGCCTTTTGCAAAGGACACGCCTTTGGTAGGCATTAAGTGCAACATATAGGCTTACTGAACAGAACTTTTAATTATATTTTGCTAATGTGTGGACAACTGCTGACGCTTTTAGCTTTCTCAGTTGATAGAGATTTTGTAGATATCTACAAAAGCAATACTTTGTTTCAATTTTGAAGAGTTTACAAAGGAGTTGTTCAATTTTTGATTGCCCGGTAGCCTCAAAATTATGCAAGAAAGAATTGTGTTGTAGTCATAACATTCTTCCATTTGCCATGACCTGAAAGTCACGGATGTGGTTTATTATGAAGTTGACAGAATTTAGCACAAAGGGGGACTGGTTATTGGGGTTAAGGCCATCTGAAAGGGTACCTCTTTTCATGATTTTGGTAAAGAATGGTATCCATTATCCATTTTTGTGAATTTGTTAAGAAGAACAAATAAAAAGGGAAAACTGGTATAAGGTTCGGGTACACATTTTGCAAAAATTGGTATAAGGAATGGGCATGTTTTTTCAACTTAAGTGACAGGCTCTCAGCCAAAATCTGGTTCAAATTCTCCCGTGGGGATCATTGTAAAAGTAGAACATTTTAGATGAAATTATGTTTGAGATGTACATATTTTCTTCAGGAAACTCTTTACAATAAAACCACACTTACGAATAACTGAAAAATTTACGAAACTGGACCATCGAAAACAAATCAGATAACAAATTTCCTTCATTTATGTCAAAGCAAATTCGACCTTGACCTTGACCTTGTACTGCTCGACCTGTATTGATTATTTGATATTATTGTGGTCCTATTTCTACACGGATTCACAATTTCAAATTTGTTTTGAACGGCACAGGAGATCCCCTGCCGACGTAAACAACGAGAACTTGAGAAACATGTAAGAACTTTACCATTCAAGTAATTGTAAAATGTGTAGTTTCTTGCAAAAACATATGTAAGTGAATTATGTTGATCGTTGTATCTTAACCAAGGACATTATAATCTTCTGTTATGTTGACAAAAATTGATTCGTTCTGTTGAATAAATAAAGTTTCGTTGCACATTCATTTTAAAATCAGTTTTCCTTTTATCTCCTTCAATATTCTGACTATGTTCTTATGAACTTGGACATTTTAATGTACTGGTAACACTGAAGCTACAATATCGCATCACCCCTCCTTAGGTTCATAGAATTTCCTTCTCAGATAAAATGATGAATGGCAGGCAGTCCGTGAAAATGGCATTTCGTTTGGAACACACTAATAAGCAATCGCATAGAAGGGAGGAACACTGTGTAACCAGCATATTGACTTGCTACAAGTCTCAGTTTTAATCTCAGAGAGCGTAGTAATTGAGGGCAAGACTTGGAAAAAATCAATCCGTATATGAAAACCATAACCTTTAAGAACCACAAGCAGGAAAATCGTCTGAGCTTTGCGAAAACTGCTTTAAGACAGTAAAGACAGTTGTTTGAAATACATGTCATCGATGATGTAATATTTGTGGTTTTTACTCAAAGATGCACTATCCTTGAATTGAAAACCCAAATTAGGAACCTTTGCCTCTGCTGCGCAGGGATAAGCAAGCTCTTTTCAATCGCAGGAGTTGAGGCTGCGCGCAGGATGTATTTACTGTCCCATAGATTGAACCAGAAATGTTACGTGAATTTTGTTCGGGTAATGGGTCTCTTTTACGGAGATTTGCCGTAGGAATGGGTAGCAATTTATTTCCATTATTAGCTATTGTGAGAAAAAATTGCGTGAAAAGGAATTTAGCTCAACAAATGATGCGTAGCGTTGTCTTATCACAATACCTGTAGAAAATATGCCCCCCCCCCCCTCTGGACTCTCAGAGACACATTTATACCAAATCCTCTACGGGAGTCGCACCCTCTTCGAGGTGGGTAAAGATTGGGGACAATTTTCTGCGAAATAGTAGTGACAAAAGATCCACGATTCTATCACCGTTTAAAAAATTTGCAGAAATTTTAAATTTGAATCATTCTGGAAAAACGTGACGGTTCTTGGAGTGTGTTAGGCAGCCATTCCATTAGCAGACCTCATCAGAGCGTGCAACAAGTCTACTCCCTCTTGCCAGTTTCTAGGTTCTTCCAAGTTTAGCGCATTCATCAGGTACTCGATATAATCACTATATTCGTTCTGCCCGTCATTGTCGATAAGGTGTGACCAAGCATACACTCTTTCTTCTTCAGAAACATTGGTAAGAAGATTTGGTTGGCCCCCACGACGTTCTGGAAAAACGTAAAGTGAATCTGGCCTACCATGAACGGTTTCAAAGCGCGACCTGCGAATATAATGTGTGTTCCAGTGTTCCATGACTTGATTTAAATGTGACTGCAATAAGTTTGCAAAGCAATACCACATACACTCTCTTGATAAAGGGTCAGTCAAATCAACAACACCGGTTTCGCACATATCTTTAAATAGATTCATAGTTCGTTCTCACGTTGACCTTGAGCATCCATCTTGGTAGGCCCTCTCGTGGGTGCATTCTTTCATGATCATTGAATTAAAGCTTGGCTTGTCATTTTGCCGTAAAAAAAGCATTTGTGCTGTGAGAAAGTGTTTGTGCCGTGAGAAAGTATTTGTGCTGTGAGAAAGTGTTTGTGCCGTAGAGAAGTATTTGTGCTGTGAGAAAGTGTTTGTGCCGTGAGAAAGTGTTTGTGCCGTGAAGAAGTGTTTGTGCCGTGAGAAAGTGTTTGTTCCGTGAGAAAGTGTTTGTGCCGTGAGAAAGTGTTTGTGCCGTGAAGAAGTGTTTGTGCCGTGAGAAAGTGTTTGTGCCGTGAGAAAGTGTTTGTGCCGTGAAGAAGTGTTTGTGCCGTGAGAAAGTGTTTGTGCCGTGAGAAAGTGTTTGTGCCGTGAAGAAGTGTTTGTGCCGTGGGAAAGTGTTTGTGCCGTGAGAAAGTGAAAGAGTGAAAGTGATTTTGTGTTGTGAGAATTGTATTTTTGCCGTGAACATTGGTTTGCTGGTGGCTGTGGAAATGAAATTGTGTCGTGAACAATTGATTTTGCCGTGGCAGTTGTGGGCCACCGTAGCCCAGGCATACTCTGAACGAGTTATATAAGCTCTATGTAAGACCTCATCTTGACTACGGGGATGTTATTTACCATATTCCGGCAAAAGTATGCGAGTTCAGTGGTAGCATCATTTTACCGAGCTTGATGGAAAAATTAGAGTCTGTCCAGTATTCTGCTGCACGAGCAATTACGGGAACATGGAGAGGAACATCACGAGAAAAGCTGTACACAGAACTTGGCTGGGAATCGCTAAGCTGCCGAAGGTGGAGCAGACGCCTTACTTTGTTCTACAAGATCCTTAATAATCTAACTCCAGTCTATACTAGGGATCCAATCCCACCAGTTCAACAGTTACATTACTCTCTTCGCAACCAGGATGTTATTGGGCGAATAAAGGCCAGAACAGAAAAATTCAAGTCTAGTTTCTATCCTCATTGCTTATCTGAATGGAACGAACTTGATTCTGAGATTAGACTTACACCGTCTGTTTCTGTTTTTAAGAAGAAACTTTTATCAATAATTAGACCCCCTGTAAGATCTATCTTTGGCATTCATGACCCAACAGGTCTATCCTATCTCACTCAACTCATGTCATACATAATGTCATACTACCAGCCTATGGACCACTTGTCATGCCTTCCACCTGTGATAGGCGACGAATTGCGTCGAATAAATTTGGCTTGAGAGAGAGTAAAATCACAATAAAATGGTCATGAGTTACATTTTGACATTATCATAACTCAGACGATGATGAACTACAAGAATCTACGATCTAGAAGCTTTTATACTACTTACACAAAAGGAAATAATTAGCATACATTAAACTACAAATAAAGGAATAGGTGCGCATGTGCTAAACGAAAGGAAAAAAGTTAATTCATTAGATTAAACGCGATTACGAGGCTAAGGGATATGACGTATGAATAAGAGCGATCCTGCTACAGTCCACCCCTCGTTGACAATTTTTTTAATTTTTTTTTAGAATACACAATTACAATGAAGCCACTACAATAAATGTCCAAATCTAAATATTCAGCAAAATTGTCCGTTTAAACTACAACTACAATAAAGTTATGGGCGACAAATTCGGGAGAACACTTCTTGGTTCAATGACAAAATATACGTTCCTCCATGCTTGCCTCCTTCGATCTGGAGGTATGGGCACGACTTAACGAGACCTCTGAGTTTACCGTGTCGTGCTAAGATTTCTCGAGATGCGGGGAAATGCTCGTACACATGTTTACAAGCTTGAGAATATTTCCTAATAAGCTGTTTGAATTTAGCCATTACATCACTCGACACATGAGCATACATGGGCGTATCCAACTCTAAAGCCTCGACAAGTTGCTCGAAAAAATGCACAGAGTTTGGATCAATTTCCTTGTTTTCAGAAGGCGGAAATGCATGCTCATGATCAAAGTCATTGTCCTCAAGATATGGAGACAACAAAGACGAGTCTAGACCTGAAGAATTTGCGTCATTAGACTCGAACGGTGCATGAATGGACTGTGAGCCATGTGCTGAAAGGAAAAATTGATCATTGACAGAACTTTCTGGCATGATATCCGAACTAATTTCCACACCAGTTATTGGCTCATTACCTGAGGTGACAAAAGAATACCAACTGTCAGACAAAACCTTAGCCGTATCAGACGCCGCTTCAGACAGTGTGGCACTATCGGCTTCCGTGATTGGGCGTAATGAGCCTAAGGAAACATTGAAAGGCAATTTTGCGGAACCTTTTGTTGACCGAATTACGACCGAAGTGATGAATACCTGATTGGGTGGATCATCAAATGCATGTACGTCACTACTTTGCGAGCCCAAAATTCCAGCACAGTGCTTGTCGACCGGGGGGATAGGACGACTTGGGCGACACTTTGGATAGCAAGGGTGGCTGGCGGGGAGAAACGAGGGCGGCGTTTCACCAGGCTGGGACATTGTTTTGACACACGTAAGATCTATAGGGCCACTAAGGGTCTGTAGCCCTGGTGAAAACTGTGTTCCCTCCAGCCAAAGGGGTCCCGATAAGAGGGGAGAACCCAAAAGCGACGCTGTGAGCACTAAACAAACTGTGACAAGGTTGAACCCCCGTGCCAAAGAGACGTGTTTATCTGACGCAAATGAAGTTTTCATCGCTGTCAGTAAACAAGTCACGTTAGCAGAGGAGCCTGGGCTGGAATCTGGATTTCTCAAAGCAGGAAATGCAGCTAGCGGATTTGAGTCATAACACGAGATCTCAAAATCTAAGGCGGGGTCGGCAAAATAGACTTTGAGCTCACGAGAGCGAATACGGGCGTCAGTTTTTCTAAGGTGGTTCTGTCCAAACAAAATAGGCCAGGTCAAATTCGGCACCACCAGCATGGTAAAGGTGACAGATTTACCGTTTTCCCAAACAATAGGCACTTGTAAAATACCAACTGCCCTAAGGTTTGAGTTAGGACCAGCTACTGAAACGGGGAGATGCTGCTCTAACTTTGAAAACTTAAGGTTGGGATGTTGTTTGGCTACCGTTTCTGCGTGTTTTTGGCTTACCAAAGAAACAGAGCAGCAACTATCCAAGGGCAGGGGTAGGGAAACACCAGCTGAGGTGACTTTTGTCCACAAGATGTTTTTATTCGCAAGATCTAATTCCGAAACTGATGAATTGCTGGGCAAGGCTGTAATTGCAGGCATACCGAAAAGAGGATCTTGCGTGGTAGCCGAGCTAGGCTGTGCAGCCTGGGGTTGTGGAAGGCGTTTTTCCACTTGCTCCATGCGTGTGGCTAAGGATTTGACCCCATCAGATACCTGATTTACTGCCGAAAGTAAAGATGTAGTATCGTTTGACGTTTCTACACAATTTACACTAACCTGACTTTCTTGCTTAGATTGCGAGTTGTGAAAATTTCGGTTACCTGTGTGTGAGCTAGGTTGCTGAGAATTTAAATGAAAGATTCTCTTACAATTTGCCTTGGAACACACTTTACACTTGTGAAGGTAACCATAAGAACATTTATTATTTGGCAACTCGCATTTGGCTTTATGCCAACGATTAAACAACCAACAAATTTTAGGTTCACCTGATGTATTAGTGTTCCTCTGAGGTGGGCTTTCATGTCTCTGAACATTCTGATTTCGTGGTGGCTGTCGGCTTTTTGCTCCCGAAAACAAGGCGGCAGGTTTCCAAGCATTTAAGTTGTCCGGCTCTTGAACTGGCTTCAATGAGGTTTCCACAGACTCATGGCGTTTTGCAGCTTCTATGACGTTGGAGAGGCTTTTGAAAGGCACATCTCGACTTAGCAATTCTTTGGCAATGGCAGGACGAAGTTTAATGGAAAATGCGTGGATTAATTCGCAGTCATTCCCGTCAGTGGTACGATGGATGCCAGGAATCCGTTTTTCCAATGAATGCTGTGTCTCCAAAAATCGGTGAGCAAAATCTAACACTGATTCGGTTGATTGCTGTGACATGGCATAATATGTGGAGAGAAGCTGTCGAATCTGCTGCTCCTTTGGAATACCACGATGAGCGGTAAGGTTGGCCAAGCAGCGATCAAAATAGGAGATAAATTCCTCTTTGGTTGTTTTCTCGGAGAGGCGAGGGGCATGGCTGCTTTCAAAAGAGCAAACGATGTCGAAGGCGCGAGCATCTTTCTGGCACTGTTGTTTTAAATAAGTGACCCAAAACTTGGGAGAAACACCAGAAGAAAGGAGAACATGCGTGAGCTGCTCAGCAAAACGATCTAAATTTTCATGTCCAGTAAACTCCGGCAGTGAAAGTTGAGGCAGACGAAGTGAAGTGGCACTTGTGGTTTCCTTTAAACGCACTGTTTCGGAAAGTGTTTGGACGGCGGTCGAAAGATCATGAATTTGTTGCTGAGTGTTGCTGACTGTGTCCTTCGAGGCGCTTTGTTGGTCTTTGACAACCTCTGCAAGGCCTTTGATCAATCCGAAAATTTCATCAGCTGACATGATGGATCGTAAGCGAAGCCATGGAGGCAAACGGGTCCTACACCACTTTTTGTGATAGGCGACGAATTGCGTCAAATAAATTTGGCTTGCGAGAGAGTAAAATCACAATAAAATGGTCATGAGTTACATTTTGACATTATCATAACTCAGACGATGATGAACTACAAGAATCTACGATCTAGAAGCTTTATACTACTTACACAAAAGGAAATAATTAGCATACATTAAACTACAAATAAAGGAATAGGTGCGCATGTGCTAAACGAAAGGAAAAAAGTTAATTCATTAGATTAAACGCGATTACGAGGCTAAGGGATATGACGTATGAATAAGAGCGATCCTGCTACACACCAAGGGGGGGGGGGGGTGGGGGGGCGGTCACCAGACAAACATGATTGTGTCATGGAAAAATAATATCTACAATTAGGATGGAAGATTTCAGACTCACTGTTGGTTCCAAGTTTACCAAGTTCACATGGCTCTGGTCGACCCGGGCTAGAGTTGCGGACAGCGATCAAACTGTCCAGCGTGGGATTCGAACCTCGGCCATTCTTACCTTTGGTTTATGAGTCAGTCGCCTAAACCACTCGGCCACCCGCTCACCAGTTCCTGTGGATTCTTTGAGATTCACAATATTTTGTATTCTATGCAGTTTGGTTTTCGTGAAAAGCACTCAATTGACCATGCCTTTGTGCGTCTAACAGAAACAATTAGGAATTCCTTAGATGATGAAAAGTTTGGATGTGGTATTTTCATTGATTTACAGAAAGCATTTGACACTGTCAACCATAAAATACTCTTGGATAAACGTGAGCATTGTGGAATTCGGGAACACCTTTACGATGGTTTGCAACATATTTATCTGACAGAAAGCCGTTGGTTCATGTGAATGGTTCCAATTCTACTCTCCTTGATGTGACCTGTGCAGTTACAAAAGGGCATGTTCCTGGTCCCCTACTGCTTCTTATATTTATTAATGATTTACCCAACACTTCCTCTAAATTGGCATTTTATCTTTTTGCTGATGACACTAATATTTACTGTGAGTCAGGAGATCTAAAATCACTTGGGAAAACTGTTAACAATTAACTTAAAAAAGTTAAACGCTGGCTTGATATATATAAACTTTCATTAAACATTGATAAGACTAACTTTGTTATATTTAATTCCGTTCATAAAGCTTTGACATCACAGGCCATTATAAAGATTCGTAAAAATCATGTTAAAAAAACTAAATATGTGAAATTTCTCGGACTTCTTGTGGATGAACACTTAAGCTGGAAATCACAGGTAACGGGGAAAAATTTGTATAAAAGTAACAAGTACCTCCATCTTTACTTCAGTGTTTACCAAATTTGCTAATTTTGTCTAGATTCGTTTAGGCCAACCACGGCAATGTTTGTGATACAAACAGTTCCGGTTTCCACTCAAAATAAAAAAGAATAAAGGTCTGCAGGTTTCCGTAGGCCATTGCAGCTTCCCTCAGCTTTTTTGTCTTGCTCTGCAGTTCATCGGCTAGTATTCCTTTAACACTTGGCCTCAAAATGTTCGCCCATGACTCCTCTTTGCGGCTGTGTATTTCAAATTGAACTTCTGTCTTCGTGTCGATGGCGCGAAATGAAAATATCTGGCCCACTGCCGTTCTCCCTATGATCGAGGAAAATTAACCGTCCATTCAACAATAGTAACGCCTTCGCAGCGAGTGGAAACCATTGTTTAAAGGAGTGGCTCTGCGCATGAATGGACACTTAATTTTCCTCGATCATAGGGAGAACGGCAGTGGGCCAGATATTTTCATTTCGTGCCATCGACACGAAGACAGAAGTTCAATTTGAAATACACAGCCGCAAAGAGGAGTCATGGGCGAACATTTTGAGGCCAAGTGTTAAAGGAATACTAGCCGATGAACTGCAGAGCAAGACAAAAAAGCTGAGGGAAGCTGCAATGGCCTACGGAAACCTGCAGACCTTTATTCTTTTTTATTTTGAGTGGAAACCGGAACTGTTTGTATCACAAACATTGCCGTCGCTGGCCTAAACGAATCTAGACAAAATTAGCAAATTTGGTAAACACTGAAGTAAAGATGGAGGTACTTGTTACTTTTATGCAAATTTTTCCCCGTTACCTGTGCCTGAAATTTGTAGTAACTTTGTCTTAACGTCTTAATTTATCACTATTCATTGTGGACGGTAAATATAGTTCTTTGAACCGAAAAAATAACGAGAAATAAAGAAGACGTAGATAAAAGAAAGCATATAAAAGTGGCTCAAGCTACCTGCAATCGAATCCTGGACTATCAAATATCAAACTTCCCGTTGAAATAGATCATTTATCCATGATTTTCGACGGGGAAACAAACATTTCAACGGGGAAATAACAGAAACAAGGCAGGGAAATGTTGCAACTCAAACTTAGCGGGGAAACACATTATTTGGCGGGTCATCCTTTAACCTTGGCGGGGCATCGTTTCAGCGGGGTCGTTACTCGGGGGGGGGGTGTATACAAGGAACAAGTGAAAAATATAATGAAAGAAAGTGTCTGCTAGATTGCTTTTCAGATTGCTCTTACTAAAAATGACGTTTTTCAACTAATTCTTGCTATAAAGTTTCTTATCAGTTGTAAATGAAACAAAAAAACCTGTCAAACTCACCCATGTCAATTGTTAAAAGACATCTCCGACCTTTTTAGTAGAGCATATAAGGCCAGGTAAAAAAGTCGGAGTTGAGAAACGTCGGAGATAAGACATCTCCGACTTTTTTAGTGGGGCATATAGGGCCAAGTAAAAAAGTCGGAGTTGAGAAACGTCGGAGATAAGACATCTCCGACTTTTTTAGTAGAGCATATAAGGCCAGGTAAAAAAGTCGGAGTTGAGAAACGTCGGAGAATCTTTGCTCCGACATCTCCGACATCTCCGACATCTCCGAGTTTTTTACCTGGCCGTAAGAAAACAACACACGCTATAGTGATGAAAGTGACAAATTTTCTTTTGAATAAAATATTTTTGAAACATTTTAGGGTTCCTACATTTTTGAATTAACTGTAATGTGGGCTTCCTGTGCTGCCAGGTCCACGTTTTTAAGACCAAAAGATACCAGAGAAATCTTCATGTACCTTCCGCAGCAACTTCCTTTAAATTTAGTAAGCTGCCTCAATCCAGTTGAAGGTTCAAAACGTATTTTTCTTCGCCAAATATCGCATTCTAATTGTTATGCTAGGAATCCCAGCATATTACGCCTAAATAGGGTCAACGTTTTCAGAGTAATAATATGAGTCTCTGTTGACTGAAGCGCCACCTTGAAGTCAAATAGCACAGGGAAACAAGAGACTAATTGTCATAAGTCTAAGTAACCTGTTTGTAAGGAATTAACTTTCACTTGCTTGTCATGAGCTGTCCTTGCCTGTGTCCAAGACATTTATTGAAGGTAAAGGGGATCCGGGGGGGGGGGGGGGTTCTTGGCCAAATTTTGGGTAGGGGTCTGCTGTGAGCATCTTCAAAAGGGTACCGTTGGCTAGACTAATTTTTACGAAAATGGCACCCTTGGCTAGACTGTTGCTGGCCAAAATTGCAAAAAGTATACTAGACTAGAAGTCCGAAAAAGTATACCCTTGCTCGTGGCACATCCCCAGGTGCCTTTACTATTGAAGAACCCCCCCCCCCTGTGAGGGGATCCCGCCGATTTAACCCTATCTGACCTGGGTGTTTTGAAACACTCAATGCCTGGGGGGGGCGGATTCCGCCCACCCCTGTTTATCTCTGTTGTCATAAGAGATATGGCAGCCAAACTTGGCACAAAGGTAGTTCATTATATAAACAATGAAAATTTGAAATCATAATCCAATTAGCGATGTTGTTGTTGTTGCTAGAGCATGATGATCATTATGATGTCATATGACGTCATATAGATGAAAGGTTGCTAAAAGGTCATGAAACTTTATCTTTCATAAAGAAATGAAAGATATAGATCAAAATATACGTAAATTCTTAATTTAGACTTAATTGGACCTATTAAACATAATTAAGAGAGATACAAAGTATGTTTTTCACAGAGTGCAGTATGAAAAATTGGTAACCATGGAAACAAGGCTAAAAATAGAATGTCCAAATTGTTGCAATTTTATTGCTCTATGATACAAAGTTAAACTTACGAAGTACCAGAGGCCTGCTGCATGTTTGGAAAACGGTGTAAACAAAAATGTACTAGGGGGGCGGAATCGGCCCCCCCCAGGTCAGATAGGGTTAAAGAATGTTCGTAAAAATGATTTCAATGGGAACCTTCAAAATTCTAATTTACATGAGTATTATTCCGTTTTGATTATGGTTTCGAAGTACACTTTACTTCATGCTTATTCACTTTGGTGTCCTGTCACCCACTCTAAAAGCTATCCATTCCAAGGGTCAAAACATGGGCAATAATGCACTGTTGATGTGGCTTATATTATGATCAAAATTGTATTTCTACTCTCTGTATTTTTTCTCTTCCACGGGATTGCGAGTAAAGCTTGATAATGTTGCTATTCCTTCGTTCTTCTCTCGTCACAGCTTCTCTCGGTTCTTCTCTCGTCATGCAAATTCAGTTGGAACAGTTGAAGTGGAGCTCCTACGCAGCGATATGTCTAATTTCAAACTTCCCTTTAAAATACGGGGACAGTCTGTTGGGGCACACAGTCAAAAATGTTGTTCGAAGGGGGGGGGGCTTCAACATGCCTTCCAGCAACATTTTTAGGGATGTCGGATCCTCCACCAAATGTGTGCCCTTGAGTCAGAAACATGCCTTTCCAAAAGCGTAGGTAGGCTAGAAGGGTCAAACAATTACCTATTCCTCCATTAGCAATAGAATGAGCTATGATTTTTCCAATCGTTTTAAAGTGACCCAAACGCAGGCTGCTACTTTTCATTACAGGAAGAAGTTGTGGCTCACTCCCTTCAAATAATCCAACAAATAATCCAACTTCAACACTGGACAACTGGTTGGCAATGATCTGAACAAATTCTCTCATGGGTCCCCCAGCATCAATCCCATTTTCACCAGAAAATCTGACTCTTCTTACCCCTTTTTGGTAATGATCCATCTGCTATGGCTGGCACATTTCAGGAGATTTTTGAGTCGCTTTTGAATATACATCCTCTGATTAAGAAAAAAATAGTAAGGTCGGAATTTGCTCCTTGGTTCACTCCAAATCTCAGAAAATCGATGGAGACTAGGGACAGACTGAAAACATAGCGGCAACATCTCCTGGGGTGTGGCAGCTTATACCAAGGAGAGTTCCCAAGAAACCTAGCCATGAAGTGACTTTTCTTTTGAGGGAACGGTCCTTGCATTGCATTCAATCCAAAGTGTTTTGTATTAAAGAAGAGGAAAAGGAACACATGCACACTCATTTTGAAGATGTGGCACGACTTTATCACTATTACCACATTTTTACTATATTTGTTTAATCAGCGCCATTTCCATGCATCTTTTATTCTTTTCAAAAGCAAAACATGGAAACTTAAAGTCTGCAGGTACTTTGGCAAATGTCCACGATACAAATCATGACTAGGCCCTTTTTGGTGCACTGTAAATTTTGACTTTGTCAACCTGTATCTCCGTTGTTTGGTGGACGATTTCTAAATGCAAGGTACGTGCATCTAAGTTGAACATTGACAAATTTAGCTGTGAAGTGGGGAGCGATGATATCTTATTACTGGGTTCCTACTTCCAGTCAAAAGGTGGTACTTTTTTCTGATACACCCGGTAGATGACTAAAATTTTACAATGACCTGTTGTGTATCAAAGAACTTTGATTAACCTGATCAATAGATTCATAATCAAACAAAAAGGATTGCGGTAAAACTACTTGCAGTTAAATGCTGTAATGTCCCCGGCATGTGATTGGCTAAATAGAACAATGGACTTCATAGCCTCCCATTCACGGCCTCCAGTGCATGCAACATCAAAACAAAACTTGCTGGGGAAGGGGGAAGAAGGTGGAAGAAGAGCATCGAATCGAAGATAAGAGTAAGTTGTACACTTATTTCTGATCGCTTTTGATAAACATGTCATTGATTTTCATCGATTCTAGGTGTTCTTTAATTTGTCATTTAAATATTTAGTAAATGTTGTTAGTTCCTATTGAATGACCCTGAAAGCATTTGGCCCAATGGCCCCTGATAAATTTAGGCCATCAATCATGCACATACATAAAAAATGTCATAATAAACACAGGCCTACATTACATAACTTGATACAAAAATGATTGTCTAAACCAACAAAAATATCCCCAGGCAAGATTGTTGATATAACGACATTGACATCATGCTATCGGAATAATTAGCTTTAGCTAACAATGAATGAAGGGAGTGTATGGTAAATAGGCTTCTCTAATAGAAGAGAGCACACACCCAGATACACCCTTGTTGCTTTGGGTATCCTTATATAAACAGGCCCTAAGGAGTTGTGTGGATTTATAGTAGGGAAAGTGAACTAAACAATGTACATTTCACTTAAAACTATGCTAGTGTGGATAGGGGCTAATGGCTTTCCTACAGTATTGATCAAAATTAGTTCTAATCTCTAATTTCATCTTTTTTCTTCATGCAGCAGCCACGGCATGTCCATGTGGTAGGCATCTCTTGCTCCTTTGATACACATGACCTGCAAAAATTAGCATTTGATACAGTAGTTTACTTGCAAAATATGGTAACGCCAAAAGCGACATCAAGATTTATTAAAAGAGTACTGTATAGATACTGCATAGATGCTGTATAGATACTGTTTAATCTGAGAATGAAAGAACCTACGAGAAGAAGATGATACTAGACAACAGATGTAATGGCAAGGGTAAAAACGGAACTCACCAGTGGAACCAAATTAAACAAATCTCACATTCAATCATATCTTTGTACTGAGGATTTTTGCATTTTGGGCAGCTCCACATATCACAAACAGCAGTTACTACAACATAGAAAGTATTTATTTTAGGAGGGTCAGCATACTGGATGCAAATTTCCAACAATTTAGGGAAAGCAAGAGAGAAAAGTGTCTTTTTCATGAAATGCTCTTAAGAATGGTAGAACAAATACCTGATACACAGATATGAGATCAGTATAAGTGCAAACTTCGAAATTGGATTTCTGTTCCATATTTTTCAGCCAAGCTAAGCTTGAAAGTCTTGGAAGCTGACATGCAAGATGCCCAGATGAGTATTGGTTTATAGAGGATAGCTGCATTGTCCCTCCTTTGATTATGCTTAGAATTGTGTGGAAGATCTGTCAATTGTGGGAGCTGAATTTCAATGATCATATAAAGTATGATTGGGAAGAGGAAGGTTAATGATAGATATTCTGAAACATTTTCAATATCTGGTGTTTGTCATTGAAAGTTGCAGTTGATTTTAATATTCAATTTGTCTCTCCCAAATCTTACAAAACGCTAACTTTTACAACCCTATTATACTGTAGTGAATCGTGAATCGATAGCTGTGAATGGATTGACACTTCAGTAGCACCCTAGAAATTTGTTTTGCTGCACAGGCATTCACAAGAATTCTTGTAGTCCTGACACACAGCACTGTCCAACAACTGCAAATTTGCTGAGCCAAAATTTTTCTCACCAAGAAAATTTGCAAGCATACACAGTCTGGTTGTATTTTTGTCATAGCACACTTTTATACATATTCAGTTAACTGTAGCCTGTGTGCAGACTCAACTGGAGTTGAGTCAGCACGCAGGCTAGTTAAACGTACCTAACTTCCAAGGGAATCATTACTAACAAAACTTACAGAGATCAGAAACTTTATTCCATGCATTTGTTGTGAATAGAGGGGCTAGCTTTGAGATATCCCTGTTCACTAATTCTCCAGGCAAGTCTTCTTCACTAATTGAAATGTCTGTTGTCTTTATCTTGTTCTCTCCAATTGCTTTGCAGTCTATTCCAAACATTTCCAAGATCTGTGCTGTTAATCAATGCAATAGAAGTTTCTTCAAATTAATGCCAGGAAGGAAATGGCAATGTATTAAGAGCTGATTAAGAGTTAAGACCCTATATTGTCCGTCAATTTGTTGCACTTTCTGCTTAAAAGCTAATTTGCTGTTACTAAATGATGAGATTACACAGTCTAACAGCCTATTGTATTTCCTAATCCAGGGGTGGGCAAGTACTGTAAAATAGTTGACCCCATGTTTGTCCAAAGAAATTGGAAAACATAACCGGTTATTTTATCACACAGCATGACTTTCCTGCCCAAAACAACCATTTTTGGGACAAAGTTGAAATTTGAATATCAGTCTTCTAATCCCATCAGTTTGTCACAAAATCAAGTTTTCTAACCTCCTATCTCATCCCGTATCTCATCAGAATCATAAAGTTTACCTGTAAGCTGGTTCTACCTTTGTCTGCCAAATTTAAGCACAAAAGGCCAGTGTCTCAAATTTTTGCAAAAGCGGTTCTTCCTTTGTCCGCCAAAATAACGGGAAAAAGACCAGAAATTCGAATTTTTCTACCTCTACCTTTATTCCAACAAAAAGACCAGAATTTTATATTTTTAACCAAAGCGGTCTTACCGTTGTCTGGCAACCGGTTTTGGGACATTTGTACTTTCATGGCTACAATTACCACTGGGTTTCGAAAACAGTATTTGGTCGAAACTACCGGTTTTTGGAACAAACATCGCCAGTGATACATCATGTTCATGTTAACATTTTCCGTCAAATTGAAGAAAAATAACGGCGGAAATTTGCCATAAAAAACAACCGGTTTTTGGGAATTTTTTTCAAGTTTCAAGTGCAAATTTTGTTAGTTAGCTACCGGTTTTTGGACAAAGGTAGGAGCATGTTCCCAGTGGGACATGCCCGCCCTTGCTGCACCAACAGAATGAAACCACTTCAAGGACAAAATTTGACTTTGACCAAATAGATATACTTTTACCAATAATAGGCTTTCTCCTGCACAGTAAATGTTTCATGTTTGAAGAATTAAAGAAGCAAGTAAAATGCTGCAATATGAATTGGCAATCGCCCCACAATTTTTCTTTTCACCCTTCAGATAAAAACAACATCTAAAGCTTGACTTACCATTAGCTTCCTGTGTCATTTTCTTCGACAAGACATGCTGCTGTTGGTCTTTCTTAATGTGATGCTTGAGAGAATCTAGAAAATGAAATTTTATTGCAAGGAATGAGTAAGGCAACCTCACTTCAAGTGAAAAATAAATGAAAAATATGTCGACTTTGAGTTTAGAGCCTTTTAGCTTAAATCATATTAATATTTGAAATAGTAAGACAACCATCGCCCTTTTTCATACCTTTTGGTATGGTAAATGAGAAATAACAGATTTATTCAATTCTAAGATGTCACTTCAAGCAAGGATTTTGGTTTGTTCATATGCAGATTACTAACCAATCGATCTCTTGCATTTAAGATTGGACAGGACAATTTCTATGGATTTATTCACACATCACTTTCCGTCCGCTAAATTAATCCAATGGTCAACCAACAACCTGGCACAAATTTGCCACCTGGCACAATGAACATGTCGAAAGTTTAATAGCACAACAAAAGTTGAAATGATGTCGATCTCAGTTGTTTGGAATGTTCTCAGTCTTTACGTGTTCGTTTAGAGTAGAAGGCAACATGTCCGACTCAAAGACATTTGACAATAGAAGACTGCGCTAAAGATGGCGTTAGAGAATTTGTTTACCATGATCATTGGCATTTTAGGATAAATCGTCCAATCATATCAATCAAAATTCATTCTGTCGTAAAGAATCATGGTTAAAAATTCCTCGACACCATCTATAGAACACTCGTATATTATACGCAATTTTCTCACCTTGTTGATGAATTTTCCACAAAATGTTTTGCGATTCCAAAAGTGTTGGCTTGGCCAGCCTTGTCCTGGTTGGTTTTCTCTTTGCTTTTGTGGACTGAAACCGCCTTTGTCGAACTACGTTCTTGTTTGGTGCAATAAGGTTTCGTTCCTTAAGGGATTCCAGTTTATTCTCTTTCAGGGAAATGAACGTATTCCTTGCTGCTGAAATTCGTTGCTCAAGACATTTGAGTGGCTCCTCATCTGTTGGTATTGTGTTCCGTACTTCAGTGATAAGTTGCGTTAATGCATTAATGACTCTTTCTTTCGTATTTTCAATATCACTGACCTTGCCTGAACGAACATGGGTGAATGTCTTTTCAATCTCAGAAGATCGATAATCTTCACTACTTTCTCCATGTGAAACATGATCTTGATTATCTTGCACCGGCGCTCTAACTCGTTGCACAAGATGTACATGTTTGCAGCTTATGTTATTCATGAGGAAGTCGATGCATGTGCATGATAAGAAATGTGAGCAAGCACTGCAGTCGAAGCATTTGAGTTGGCAGTTATCATTGCTGCAGCTGTCTTCGTGGCAAGTTACGACATAGGTATTGTCACAATTTTCTGATTGAATTATCCATTTACTGACATCGTCATTCATAGAGTCCTGTACCACAGTCTTCGTATCAAGTTGGAGGCTGTTGACGTGTCTTTTACGAACCAGACTCATGCGGAAACCAGGTTTTCCCTTTGTCAGTCGTATTAGTCGCTGAAATACTCTGTCGTGATTGACTTTAATTAAACTGAACAAGCATGCATCCACCCTTCTATTTTGCTTCCCTTTCATATAGTTGTACTTGAGTACACGGTGAAATGCCTCCACAAACATATTTGTATTTATCCCGCAACCAACGCGATAGCAGTACCCCCAGTGCCTTTTGTTTGGTACCCAGTACTTAACAAAGTAATCTGCAAATGCTTTGGTTTCCCTTGTCTTACTCAAGTGCTCCACAAGACCATCGAGACTATCTTCAAAAACGTTAACTTCTGTTTGCTGTAAAATAACTCGTAGCATTTTGTAAACTTCAGCTTCAACTTCCATGCTTCCAGACACCGTTTTCTTGATTTCTTCTCTCCAGGCTTTATCGACGTGCCAAGTGCAAAATAGCTTCTTCGGAGAGCTGTTGCTGGCTTCGGAAAATGCATCATAGTACTGCGGTGCCAAGTCACTCATGAACCACTTTGGTGATAAATTGCCAGTGTTCTTTATAAGAGCATCAAAGAATACCTTGACAAACGAGAATGTTTCATGGTTTGCCATGCACCACCCAACAGGTT
This sequence comes from Aurelia coerulea, assembly GCA_039566865.1. Taxonomy (NCBI): domain Eukaryota; kingdom Metazoa; phylum Cnidaria; class Scyphozoa; order Semaeostomeae; family Ulmaridae; genus Aurelia; species Aurelia coerulea. The sequence goes on along the minus strand of CM076951.1, from coordinate 9,546,762 downwards.
GTCCTGTACCAAACTCGTCAACAACCATCACAGTGGTGAGAAGAAAGTCATACATGTTCGTTCCATGTGTGGTGTCCACACAGATGCCATCGTTGCCAAATTTCTGCAAGAGTTGTTGTTGAAATTCTGTCTGCAGTATGATTATGAAATCATTATCATCGAAACCTTTGCAATGCTCACCTTGCAGTTTGTAGAAGAGCACGGGATTGTCAGGCTGGTTCTTCCATTCGTGTATCCAGGCTGCAACGCTGTCTTGGTCATTGTCGTGACGCTTGAAATCGAAGAGGTTGAATGACCTTGCTATGTTGTCGATGTCCTTCTTCTCAACAAGGTGAATTTTTTGGAAAATTGTCCCAACATCCTTCCTTACATCACTAAGTATCTTGTCCCGGCTAACTCCTTGCTCTACCTTGGCTGCGATTTCTCGACGTTGGCGCTTAGAAAACTTGATGTGCTGAAGTTGTGATCTGTGGCCATAATGAGAATGGCAAACATCAACTGTTACTTTCTTGTCCTCTGCTTCGGAAACTTTAATGGTGGATGTGCAGTTTCGTTCTATTTTACACGTTCCTGTGAACGTAAAGACAAACTTCAACTACTTTCCATAAACCTCTTTTTTGTTTGCATGAAAATGAGAATGAAGTAGAACCTTGTTAGGTCTCTTTTTGTTGGTGTACCTTGGTTTATAAGACAACGAACTGAGCATGGATGCTGCATTGAGTAAACAGATTGTACTTCATCCTTTAAAGACCTTTTCATGGATAGTTTTTAATTCGATGCAAAAGGCTGCAAGTCCAAAAGGAGGTGTTAGCATAGGAACCATTATTGACTGATGAAAATATTCGTGCATTGTTATTGGTAAATAAAAACTTTTTTTCTTAATGAATAAAGATAATTTTTATCTTTATTTCATATTTTCATACTGAATTCTTTTCAGGAGGGCTGCCCTTCAGCAGAAGCTGGTTTTTAATGGGCCCTCCGATAACATCATTTATTACAATCTAAGGAAACAACGTAACTTATTAATTAAACCAAACTTGAAAACCCCATTTTCAATGTTTAAAACCTATGTAAAATAATGTTCAACATTTACAAACAAAAACAGAAAGAAAAAGCTCCTGTGTCTTGCTTAGACTCGGCTGACAGGCCATTCAATAGTTTTTCACCTATATCGTATAGTATAACAGATTCAACTCTGGCCATTTGTTGGCCTTTGCATAGCTAACCTCCGTATTACGACGGCTATAAGATGAGCAGAGCGCATTTCGGGTGAAGAGCTCACACGGGTAAATACAGCATGAGCTCATTTGGGGACATGAAGAACACTGTTTTATGGTTACAAATTTGTCAATGGTCTTCCATCGTAGCCCTTCAATAAAAGGTCTGCTTGCGGCCATGAAGCTGTTATTCCTTATTATCATAGTTGCAAAGTTTTAAAGTTATTGTTGAATTTCAGACCGACCCCAAAAAGAACAACAGTATCGAAAATGGGGCTGAACATTCTTTCAGGAGAAAAGATTTGGCATGTTTTAGAAAGCCAACTGCCTTGGAGACCCTGCTAGAAACTGCCTCGATTTGTTCTTTCCAGTCCAAGGCTTTGTACACCAAGGTATTGTGTCTTGCTGACTGATTTATAATATATGACTGATGACTGAAGCAGGCTGATTGCGATGAGTTGAAGTCCCAGTAATCGCTTATCATAACGAGACTTATACCAAAGCGAAGCCGCTCATACTGGGACTTTCTAGTCTTCATTTTGACCTATGAGAATTTGAGATGCAAGAACATTACAAGATTTCTTAAAATCTATGAAAGCAAACATACCAGAGCTTTTAGTTCTTCGTTTGCCTGTTCTTTTTTTCCGGTACAAGCCACTTCGATTGCATTGATAGTAAACGAACTTGTCGCCTTGTTTGGATTCAAACTCCCCGGATTTTTTGACAAATGTGCACTTGCAGTTTTCCTCCAGCTGGTCTTTCCATTCTTCGAATTCTGTTGAATTGAAATAAGGGGGAACATTCTTTAAACAAATCGAATGTCTTTTGGCACAATACGTATAGGCTCAATTTTTTGAAAGTTAAGAAACAACCCCACCTGGATTTAAAAAGCTAAGAAACGTTTGTAATTTACCGTTTTAATTTTCCTATTGCAATCAGAAATGTTTTGACACTGTACAGTTATTGCATCTGTTTGGACATTATTTTGAGTCCGAATTATGTTATTGACTTGTTTTGAGATCTTACTAAGTAATTTGGGAGCCCGTTAGATTAACTTTACACTTTTGGCATTAAAAATATAAGAAACACGTAAGAAACTTTTGGTAGCAAAATGGCCCAAAAATTTAAGAAACTGCCTACCAGCCCCGGACCTAAGTTTCTTATAAAAAAATTAGTGTATTTGTTTCATCTTTGAAAATAATCATTGTATATATTGGCAATATATTGGCAACCCTAACCCTAACCCTAACCCTAACCCTAACCCTAACCTTGCTCCTAGCAAATCAAATGCGCATAACAACTTTCACACTCCCAAGCAACGACTTTCGGAAGCAAATAACTTTCAACGGTTGATAAAAAACTTGCAAATTTTCTCGTTCGCTAAATTTGAAATTCATTACTCAAAACTTTTTTGGGTTTACTTAATCCTAGATGAGGTGTTTGGACACGCATATTTTTCCATAGGAAAGCGAGCGTCTAACCCAGTACTGACAGTTTTTTAACATTACCATATTTTGTTACCAGTTTCTTAGCAGTTGAATAGCGTCATGTCTACTTCTTGCGTACTCATGAACGTCCGCATAGTCATATTACATTAACTTTTGTGGTTCTAAAATTGTTTGCAAAGATTCTATTTTAGGTCAGTCATTTGTACAATCATTTCTAAGGGTTCATAAATTCTGGATTATTTGTCAGTCTCAAATATGAATATGATGAGACAATAACTGATTTACAAGCAAGATCAAAGGCAAGCAACATCAAGATTATCAAAAATGTAAATATATCACATGAAGTCTATCTGTTCAGGGTACTTCCCATATACTTTGGATGTTGACTACATATCATAACAAGAGACTTCATGTCATAAATCTAGACTACAAAACTGTTGGATATTTAGGTTGAAAACATTTGTTTGATTTGTATTCCAGAAATCATTTTTTGGCTAGTTGTTTTTTGGCTAGATGCCTGAGCATCTCAAACTTGGGGAGGCGCAACACTTCAAGGGCATGTTTTCCTTAGGAGACTAAAGGGGCACTTCCTGAAAATATAAGGGGCACATTTTTCCTTTGTTCATCACAACATATTGGGAGGCATGTGTCCTCAGTGCCCCCCCTCCCCGGTTCCTATGGATATGCCTGTATCCGTATTATTAATCAGTAGTAGCCCCCAGGATCGTGTTTGAAGACCAAGTTTTACCCAAGTACCCTAAATTGACACATGTGAGACAACACTAAAAATATGCAAAGGATTTCCTTCACTAAATGATTTTCCCCAGCACCCACGTTGCTCATTCCATGGTGAAATGGGAGTTGAGCCGAATTGAGTTTCCGATAAAGAATTTCTTATCAAAGTATTATTTGAATAAAATCAATGGCCTATTATTAGGCCTAGCTACCAGACGTTTGTATTTGCTTTTAAAAAGCAGTTCAGCTTGGATGAACTATTTAATTCAGGTTGTGGTCGGAGCAGATACTTGAAGTCGAGAAAAAATAACAAAAATAGTGAAAATATGACATGAAATCTTACCATAGCGCGTCATTTCTTCTCTGATAAATCATCGCACAACGTTTCCATGGATGGACTTTTACTAGGCAGTATTTTGGCGCCAAATTTGCCAAATACTCAAAATGCATATACGCGGAAGTAGATCATCAGAAAGAGGTCTCCCAAAGCGAGGCTGTTCTCATTGTTCTATTTAGCCAATCACATGCTGGGGACATTACAGCATTTAACTGCAAGTGTAAAACTGACCTGGCACCATCTTTAGTCCAATCAACTTTTATTGCCTATTGTACAAAAGTTGCCTGTTTTAAAGAGGCAGGATTACCCCAGTGTTAACAAGCAATTAAGCCTTGAAACCCACAATTCTATGCTGCATACATATTCATATCATATGCTGGTGATATGCAGTAGATTTCTACAGCTCACACATGCATGCAAAAGAATTTGGCTATAGCAGGTTATCACAATATACACCTTTTGCTTTCTTTACAAGAACTAATGGCTCTGTTGCAAGGGGCATCACAGGTTCAATAAAGTCCTCTTCCATCTTTTCTGCTTCATTGGTAGTTGTTAATTCTCCTGTAAAAAGATTTCAGGATTTCAGGAATCCAAATGTTAAAACAGATGACCAAGCTTCATCAAAATATAACACTTCGGATGCATAAGAATGCACTCATCAAAAATAAATCATCATTCTATTGCAAAAAATGTGATATGGGTGTGATGTGCTTCAAAATGTATTTTCAATCAAAAGTCAATAAAAGGGTTGCACTTGTAATAGCTCACAGTGAAAAAGTGGCACCTTGCATTTAATTTCCATCTACTTTGCTGCAAACTTAGCAAAGATATTTTAGAGTTTGCATGAAACCAGTTTGCAATGGTCTGTTTGAAGTCTCATGTTAGAAATACAAATTTGCACAACTTCTCTACAAATTTGCAAACTCCAACAGAACACAAAAAAAACAGGAAACTCAATGCAAACTGACTGCAATGTTTGTAGATATAAATTATATTTTTACCAAGGGAGACTGTCACCATTATCAACAAACCTTACCAGACTACAGTATGATTTGATAGCAGAAACCAAGGTGGTTGATTCATAGATAACTCATCTTTACGAGAGGTATCCTTACCTTGATCTTGGGTATTTGTTCCATCTGTTACAATGAAGGAAGGTTCCTGTTCCAGGCCCTCTTCAGGATGCGTTCGGCAATAGTCTGCAAGGAACATAATTTTTCAAGTTCATTACCACGAATTGGAGAAATATGAGTATAAATAATAAATCACCAATTAAAAGCCAACATTAACCAGCTTTTCATAGTTTTTTATTGACTCATTCACATTAATATAGTTGCGCCTTAACAACTCAACAGATAGCTAAGAAGTATATCACCTGTTTGAAAGTGTAATAGCAAAAGCACCAAGCAATATGAGAACATTTGAAGTTATTTTTTCTGAAAGAAGCCTCTTCTTAAATTTCTAGCAAACTTAGGATGCTTCATGGGTGCTTCCAAATCTCCAAATACATCTCCACAGCAAAGAGTACTTTAGTGAAGCAAGATACAGAATACCTTTAAAATATGTCTTTAACATATCCATCACAAGTCTGCCACTCTCTGGCCTGTTTCTAGGATCTGTCCCAACAAAATTTTCACAATGATGAATAAGTGTTTACCCGTGTGGTTAAGAGCAACTTTTTCCTGTATCTCTAATAACGATGAAAATATTAGGGCTCATGCACTAATTGTTAGCTTTACAATAACATTAGTATTTAGATATTGTATTCACATCTTTCTGTTTTGTTGTAAGCCCCCCAGACCTGATAAGCTTTGCTTCTCTTGAGCGTATGAAAAAGTACGTAGTTAATTTTAGCCATGCTTTTTTCATGAATCATTATCAATGAATTTGGGAAGCACACAGTAGAACTGTAGTAAATAGTTGCAGCTTCCTTTCAAACAAGTCAGTTCACTGAAAGGTGCAATTAGCCAATGAAACCAGCTTCTTTAAGGATTAAATCAATCCTCATGATTTAGAGAGGCGAGTAAATTTGCAATTGATAGTTACCATATAAGGAAAAGGGTGATTTCATGTCACGTGACAATTGTTTGAAAAGTTACTAATTATCCTTCAGCATCTAACTTCTTTATAAAGTGTTTTTAGCTTAATTTGGTCATATCTAAGGCATCCCGTGCGTCATTTAAAAGGAAAACCGTGTTCCTCCTCCGCAGAGGTGCTTGCTCAGAGTGGTCAAACTTTAACCCCCGACTTAACCCCCTAAACCCCAACAGATCGCTGATCACCACACGCTAGCGAACCTATACGCACTACTGTGGTGGATACGCCATACTGGGGCGGTATATTATCCTTACTGTGGTGGATACGCCATACCGGGGCGGTATATTATCCATACTGTGGTGGGGTATTATCCTTAATGTGGTGGGGTATTATCCTTACTGTGGTGGATATGCCATACCGGGGCGGGGTATTATCCTTACTGTGGTGGGGTATTATCCTTACTGTGGTGGATATGCCATACCGGGGCGGTATATTATCCTTACTGTGGTGGGGTATTATCCTTACTGTGGTGGATACGCCATACCGGGGCGGTATATTATCCTTACTGTGGTGGGGTATTATCCTTACTGTGGTGGATACGCCATACCGGGGCGGTATATTATCCTTACTGTGGTGGGGTATAATCCTTACTGTGGTGCCCCCTGGTTCCTACGTCTTTGCTTGTGCCTCTTTTTTCAGCCGTTGCCAGTTTTGCGATGTTCAGAGAATGGCATGACTGACATATCTCGTCTTTTCAAAAAGCATGGTTTCTATTCAAGGGCGGCTATTTTCATGTCAGATTTGAAAAGAATAAGAATACTTTAAGAATATATTCATACTCATAACGAAAATTTCTCAAGAATATCGAGGCTGGACAAAATTTATGGTATTCTTATAGCTATAAAAAAGACTATAATAAGGTGAAGTGCGGAAATAAAATCTCTGGTTTTAAAAAAAATCAGTCACCTGACACATACACATATTTTTTCGTAAGAAACTAAGGTCTAGGGCTGGTAGGCAGTTTCTTAAATTTTTGGGCCTTTATGCTACCAAAAGTTTCTTATGTTCGAAGTTTCTACGTTAGAATCGATGCAACTAAACAACAAGAAACGAATACAATTATTTTCTTAATAAGAAACCGCCCATAAGAGACTCAACTCGCAGATCGCCAAAAAATTAAGAAACTCCAGTACTGGGCAAATATAAGCGAAGAAGCCAGTTATTTTGATAAAGGAAATCCTTAACCTATTCCTAATTAATTCTCACTTGTTTCCTGTATTATATTACCCGTAAGGTTCTTGTATAATGTCTAAACATTGGAAAGGCTTAAAAAACCCTGCTTTGAAGTGTTCACAAGGGCACAGGTAGTGAACATGAAGATTGTTATGGAACCTCTAAGAAACTCCTGTCCTAAGAAACAGTGAGTACTAAAAATATAATAATTTTAAGAAAATTTCAGTAATGGCCCGAATTCTTGGTATCCTATAAAAAACATTTTGTATATGATAGCTGAATACCACAAAAAAGCAGCATTGTGTAGCTACTTTTTAGAGATTTCTACACTCTGGGCTGATCAAGCCTCTTCTATAATACCCCACCACAGTAAGGATAATACGCCGCCCCGGTATGGCATATCCACCACAGTAAGGATAATACCCCACCACAGTAAGGATAATACCCCGCCCCAGTATGGCGTATCCACCACAGTAAGGATAATACCCCACCACAGTAAGGATAATACCCCGCCCCAGTATGGCGTATCCACCACAGTAAGGATAATACCCCACCACAGTAAGGATAATATACCGCCCCGGTATGGCATATCCACCACAGTAAGGATAATACCCCACCACAGTAAGGATAATACCCCGCCACAGTAAGGATAATATACCGCCCCGGTATGGCGTATCCACCACAGTAAGGATAATACCCCACCACAGTATGGATAATATACCGCCCCGGTATGGCGTATCCACCACAGTAAGGATAATACCCCACCACAGTATGGATAATATACCGCCCCGGTATGGCGTATCCACCACAGTAGTGCGTATAGGTTCGCTAGCGTGTCACCATCACGTTCCAAGATGCCTAGGGTCATAGGTACCTCAAAATACCCATATGAATTTCTCCGCTTAGACGTGACCCGTACCTCATTCCTAGCCTGGTCTATAAGAATTTTGTTAGGATTTGATGAAGCAAGCATACCTATCGACATGGAAAGAATAAATTGCCATCACTGTGAAATTAGAATATTGATCATTGTTATGGATTTATAACTATTTTTGGTTTTATTTCTGGGCGGAGGTTTCAGGGCAAAGTGAATTACTTTGAAAATAGTGTTTCTCTTTGTAGTAATTTGGTGTTTATATGCAATATCGTATTTTCCTAGTATATTCTCATTATTGTTCATCGAATTGTATTCAGGTATCGCAATGTGACTCAAATTTGTGACTTTCACAATAGTTTTTGGTTTATATTTGATCTGCAAAGATCGTTCTCAACATCGGTCACCATTTAATTATTTTTAAATATCATTCTTGAGAAATGTTTGGTTTGACATGCGAGGAAGTTGCAAAATAAATAATGTTTTCGGGTATTACCAGCATTATTTGGTTTTATCGAACAATTGCTAAGTAGTTCACTTTACCCCGGCCTGGGGTAAAGTGAACTAGGCAGAGCGGTCACCAAAGAAAGCTCTTTTGTGAGACGATAGAAAAATATTTGACAAATATTTTTGTTGGATAAACTGACCCAAAGACATAATGTCAAAACAACGTTAAAAAGTTTGCCCTCAGCTACACGCTATTAGAGATCACCGGCCCCGGCCCCCCGGCCCTGGCCCTCGGCACCATGGCGCTCGGCCCTCGGCCCCCACAAATATAGGTATTTCTTTGTTTCATAGCTGTCTGGCTGTTCCCGCATTTAAAATGATCCGAACGGTGCCGTTCAATCGAAAAATCGCAATGTTCGAAGCCTCCAAGAGCTTAAGAAACTCCTTTCAAGTAAAGTGAGAGAACTTCGAGGGGCCGGGCAGTCATCTGAGTCTCGCAAAACAAGTTGAGTATAAACCACAAATGTACACACACCACACGCTCCTTCGCATACAATTCATGCGCCTTCGTAGTCAATCGAGGGAGTCACATTCCATATGGTTGCATTCTTTGATGCATTATTTACAAATATGTGGACCGCAAACTGTTCAACATAATTCCTTACTTTTGACCCTTGGAACGGACAGCTTTTCGAGTGGGTGACAGGACACCAAAGTGAAGCAACATGAAGTAAAGTGTACTTCGAAACCATAATCAAAACGGAATAATACTAATGTAAATGAGAATATTGAAGGTTCCTCTTGAAATCGTTTTTACGAACATTCTTTAAATCGGCGGGATCCCCTTGACTTTCAATAAATGTCTTGGACACAGGCAAGCACAGGTTATGAGAAGAAAGTGGAAAGAGGAATTAATTTCTTTCTCAACAAAGTGTTTGGAGTTTCCTAATTTCTTGGTAATGGTCATCTCGCCATCGGTGCGTTTAGTTTCTTAGAAAGAGTTACTTACAAACAATTTACTCTGCGTAATTTCGAAACAGGGGAAAGAGGGGTTTTCAGGGCGACAGTTAGCCAGAACGACTACGAAGGCGCATGAATTGTATGCGAAGGAGCGTGTGGTGTGTGTACATTTGTGGTTTGTTTAGGAAATCATACTCAACTTGTTTTGCGAGACTCAGATGACTGCCCGGCCCCTCGAAGTTCTCTCACTTTACTTGAAAGGAGCTTCTTAAGCTCTTGGAGGCTTCGAACATTGCGATTTTTCGATTGAACGGCACCGTTGGGATCATTTTAAATGCGGGAACAGCCAGACAGCTATGAAACGAAGAAATACCTATATTTGTGGGGGCCGAGGGCCGAGCGCCATGGTGCCGAGGGCCGGGGCCGGGGGGCCGGGGCCGGTGATTTCTAATAGCCTCAGCTACAATCTCTTTAGGATATCCTTGAAAAACCTCCAAAATAGTTCACTTTACCCCGTCTTACCCTACAGGCCGCAAATTTTGACGGAGACAATGAATGATACACTCGTTCTTATAATGTTATCGTACTTGATTAAAACAATTGAGGAGGTTATACAACGCAGCTGCTTTGTAGTACAGAAGATATACTTTGCAGCACACATGTTGTCTCTACTAATTGTAAATGTGTGTTAAGATGAACATCTGAGCCTGTTCCAACATCCAACTATGATGGTAATTCTAAATGTTTTTTTTTTCGGAAATCCCTGCACGGAAATGCAATATGTTGCAATATGTTGTAGTAACGCCATTGCGAGTGTTTTCTTCCTACATTGCAAACTATCCATGAGATGTGCTTTGAACACCTATTAATGTCTTCTTTAGATCCACCAGAAAAGTAAATCGAGGTCAGAATCCATTGGTATATTATTTCTGGCGCACATCCATTCCCCAGGAAGCTGCACACCAACCTGAAAATGTCACTTCTTTTCATTCCTTGCCTCCAAAACAATCTTCTCAGCCATTTTGGCCAGAGGTTTATAGCGAAAAATACACCTCCATCAATGTTCCCAATCAATCGTTGTCTCTCGTTTGTTATCACAGATTGAGAAGACATGGAAATGAATTCTGGATAACTTTCCAGCAACAGCACACTTATGCCAATACCGTCTTCCATAGCAGGTTGTCTGTAGAAATTGCCACCAAAATTGGAATGCGCCTTCATGTAAACGTTTGTGATGTCCCAGCCCTCGCATTCCATTGCCGACAATGGACTGCGTTCCTTCTGCAAAACCCATACCAAGATACCACTACACGTATTTCGTTAATTTTTGGAGATCTGAGAGAACAGCGTCTTTTTTTCTTGTCAAGAAAATTAGGTGTAATATGATAGGACACAACATCCCTATCGACGAAATATTTTAATTCGTTAGCAAGGGTACGCGTACTGTGAGTTTAGAAATTGTAACACCTGAATACAGAATACTTTTTTTTAATCATAGGCACTATATAATTCAATTTGCGGTCAACTACGACTACAAAAGATGATTAAATACAGAATGAATAGTACAGTTACACGTATCCTTTTATAAGAAACTGCCCATGAGAAACTCGATTCTCCCGCATTCCGTATTCCGTGCTTTAAAGATAGCCACATTTTCATTGAGAGTTATGCACATATTGTTACTGTCACATCATGATGTCCTGTTATGTACAAATTACCAAGATGAGGGAATTTTGTAATAGACCATTCCCATGATTACGTCACCACCAGTACGGCGCGCAATGGATGCTGGTATTTGTAGTTAAACACCTGGCTGAGTTAGTGTGTTTTGTATAGGAAGTGTATTGCGTTGGAAATATCGAAGAAAAATTCGAGAAAATAAACTAAATTTACTGTAGAACATGTCCCTAGATGTTTAGGAAACTCAAGTCCTGGATTCTGTTTGGCTAGAGCGCAGACAAAGGAATTTTTATGGGGAACGATCGACGAAAATGCAGTGTGGCATAATGAAAACATTTTGAGCATATGGTATTGTATTTTGCGTTGGAAATATCGAAGAAAAATTTGATTAACCACCCAAATTCCCCAAACAGCATGTCCCTAGATGCTTTAGAAACTCTAGTCAGGGGTTTAAGTGCTACTAAAGTGCAGATGAAGCGGAGATGAATTTGATGCTTTTAATTGCTTGGCTTCCAACAGCAATCGTATGAAGGGAGAACTTTCCCCCTTTACGTACTGAATGCGATAAAAATCACTAAAGTCAAATTGCTGCATTTCGGCTATGGTTACATTAAGCACCTAAAATTGAGTATATTGCTTACTTCAAAGAGGAAAATCCGAAAATGTACTATAATTCTCAATTTTTTATAGTTTTGAAAAAGTCAAAATGCTGCTTTTCAACTCTGGCATCATTTATACGCTTGTTTTTCAGAATTTTTTCCGACTGGGATAGAGCTATTAGATATAGATGTAAAGTTCAGGATTCCAATTTTTAATGGTAATGGATTCCGGCAACGGCATGCGAATCATCTGAAAACAGTCACCTCTGTGCCTCCTTTTTCGCTCGCAGTGTTTTCATTAGGCCACATTGCACTTTAGTCAACTCTTCCCCCTGAAAATTCCTTCGTCTGCGCTCTAGTCAAACTGAATCCAGGACTGGAGTTTCTGAAACATCTAGGGACCAAAAGAGCCTGCAAAATGGTGATTATCTATAACAAATGTATCCTTAACCCTTTGTTTACCGACGGGACTTTTAAGTCCCATTAGGTAATTGTATGCATACAATGCACTATGATCCAGAATCCCATAATTAAGGAAGAAATAGGAACAAATGAAGTCATCGCAATGGCTTTACAAAACATTGATGCTTAAAGAATACTATGTGACCGTTTCAGGAAAAAAAATTTCATCAAATTCGGACCTTTGAGTCCGAAGATATTAGCATTCAAAGTTTCGTGAAATTGACAACACTCAATTTCATGGCATTTCCTGTCAAATTCAAAACAACAACAACGCAAACATACAACTTCCTTTTTTAATATCTCCACCTGGCATTGTCCGATTTTCAAATTTTTTTTTTATTTGATAGATTGCTGCTTCTGGTTATGCTACGAAGCAGAGAAAACAATTTAACTGCCCTTGTTACCTATTTTTAAGGGGGTTCTCTAACTTAGCGTTTTTACACAAATCAACACAAAAAATATCAATTTTTTAACTTTAGAGCTGAAAATAAAAAAATTGCATCAAATTGCATCTAGCAAACCTTGATTTTCCCAAATGGCAACCTTTTGTGAAGCCACTCCTAAAAGGGCTTGTGCAAACTCGTGCAGGGGGGCCGGTAAACTCTTTTTGAAAATATCAGCTTTTTCAGTACATTTCAATATAATGGAATGAGGGAATAACATGTTGAAATAAGCCTTAACGTGGTCACCTACTGATTCATTAGATGTGTTTTGACTGATTTCCAGTAAATTAGGAAACAATTTTACGAACAATAAGTTGGCTTAAGAGGCACACATTTCCTCCGCAGAGGCCTTTCTTTGAATGTTCTGGTAGTATAATACCAGTCATCTACATCCTAATCTTAACCACACTAACAATCCTCTGTACTGTTAAACATCTAGCTACATCCCTGTTCATCGATTGTCTAAAAATCAAGCTAAAAGAAGTGGAGAAATATTAAAAACATTCTATGCAATGAATGAAGAGGAAGCATTATAAGTACAATGAGTGAATCAATGCTTCCTCTTCATTCATTGCATAGAATAGTGTTGGACTTTGTCGCTTTCTCTTCAGCACTGTGTCTCTAACTTTTGCCACAGCTGGTGCAGATGTTATTAGCATCCTAACGAATATATCATTTATATTGTTCTCCACGGAGTTTTGCCTGGCTCGACAACCTGCTCCACTGCGAAAGTTTCTCACATGCTTGTTCCAAGCCTCAACAGCACTCTCTGACCAAACTGCTATCGGACCTCCTTCCGTGATTTCAAACAGCTCCCAGTTATGGGCAAGCATCTGATGGACTGAAGGTGTAATTCGCACCCAAGGAAAGTGGAGAGCAATATGAAGCATTGTTTCATGACAATGAATTTTCAATTTGTCTACATTCACGGACTTCAATCTGTCAACGCTTTCAGGAACGGACAGGCAAACATTCATTTGGCCAAGCAGAATACTGTAGTTTTCTCTGTCTACCATATCATCAACAATGCTGCAGATAGCCGCTCTGTTGCAATATGCAAAGAATCGGTTAGCTACCGGGCCAGTATTTGTGTTACCGCCATCTACGGTGGGAGAATCTACAAGCAGACCACCACAAGAGGCTTTGATACGATCAATCACCCTAACTTTTGCAGCAGCAACATCAGATTTAACACGATGAGCAACTTCACTCCACAACTTTTGACATGCAACCAGATGGTACAAAACCTTCAAAGCAAAATCTAAAAACCGAAGCTCTTGGTGCAATATGCCAAAGAAACGACCAGTCTGAGACAAAAGAGGCTTATGGCATTGGCCAGCACGTAGTGGATCTCTGTAACCTATCTCCCCGCTCTCTACTAGATCCCACCTATTCTTACATTCCTTGGTCGTTTTCGTTATCCGCATGCCACCAACACCTGAAGACGCAATGTGGTGAAAGTTACTGGGTTCGTCTCGCTTTATGTCACAATAGTGACAGAAGGACCCAGAGTCACCCTGCAAAATGCTAACCATCTTACCGTCCAGCATTGTCATCTTTGTGGTAATGGCTGCTTTGTGTGATAGCCCTTCGACACGTTGAGGTGTTGCAAGGGAATCAACAGCAGCCTGCATGCTTGGAAATATCTCTTCAACAAAGCCTCTTGATTCTTTAGCTTTATAAAGATGAATGGGCCTTGTGCGAAATGTTGAGTTTGGTGATGGGTTTTGCCAAAGAACAACATTCTCATCCCCATTCTCAACAGAGATCAGCATAGGGGTCATAAAAACTCCCAAGAAACTATCAGAACTTCCTGTCATCCTGTTGTCATCCTCGTCCCCTGGTAACTGCTGCCGCCGTTTCTTATGGGAACCTGAGCCATCAAGCCCTGCTTTAACCTGAAAGTTGATGCTAGCATCAATTGGCATTTCCTCGATTCTTTGATTCAACATCTCATTATCAATTATATCAAACAACGTGGAGTCAAACAGCTCCTTGGCATTTACAGATGCTGACAAAGGCTCAACTCTGACTGTTGGATATAGAGTTTTCTTCTAGGAGTCAATATCATTTCGTGGTGGAAATGCATTGATGCCATATTTAACCCTATTCCACCTGGGCTCTTTTTATTCACTCCTCACCTGGGGGGGGGGCCATAATGCCCCCCTAATTATTTCCAAAACCAATAGAGTTATGAAGTTCTAACTTTGTACACAGTATCAACAATCTTTTGTGATTCTAATGAAGTAATGAATGTTTAATTAGTCACGTGACTTGTTGCTAGGCAACTAGATATGTTGTGGCCAGTCTGCAATAAGCTTATGTATGGAAACTACAATAATGTCCTATATTTTAGAGAAAACAAAGTTTGTTCATATAAACTGTTAAAAATCTTGTACAACATGATATTTTCTCACAAAATAATATATTAATTTTTTACACACCTTTTCGAACAATGACGTCATAAATATATGTGACGTCATATGTCTAAAAAACTATCAACAAAAATGAAATTTAGCAAACGATATATCATATGAAAACTCTTAATGAGGGAAATTCAATGACACTAACTAAAACAAAATCGCACAGGGATTGACTAAAATATAAGCAATTCAGTGATTTCTTTTGTGATATCTCTCCAAATATGGGCATTCAATGGTCAAATGACTCATATAATTCAAACGAAATTTGTAGAATCTGGTGGAGCATTAAATTTCAGGAAAAATCACTTGGCACCAGCATTCTGTCTCATATAGTTAAAGAGCTATATATCAATGTTTTGTTGGGGGGGCCATAATGGCCCCCCCCCAGGTGGAATAGGGTTAACGAGCAAATTGCGACACATTTGATACTGGCGCTGGGACAAGTTTGCCACATGAAAAAGTGCTGTAATTTCTCGGACAGAAATTGGCGAAACAACTAAATTCTCTAAAAAGCTCGACATATCCCAATCTCTTGCCCTTAAAGCCTCTTGGACCATTTTTTCTGAGCAGATCTTCTTCGCAATACACTGCTGCTCAGCAGCTGACGCAACATAGCCTAAACTATCTTTAAGAATGGCACTTTCTACCTTATAGCAAGGGCTTTCAGACAATGTCAATGCAGGTCTTCCTGAAAATGATGTCGAGGCATCAGCTTCACAACTATCCGGCTTTCTTCCACGCTTTGATTTTGGCTCACAGTCTTCTGTCTCAAAAACTGTAACATTCCCTCGCCAATTCTCAGTTTTCTCCTTTACATTATGAATGTGTTTCAACATCAATTGAACTGGTCCAAGTTGATCTTTAATCCGGTATTCTTTAATGAATTTCAGGGCTAGGTTACGAAACTTTATCGATTTGTAAACATCCTTTCGCTGAAGTTCGCCATTAGTTAGGATAAAATCCAAAATTTCACCATTGGTTATTTGAAGAGACATTTTCGGACAACTGTTCAACACACTTTTTTGCGCAGATGAACATGTAAGATTGGTCAAGTGAAATCGGCAACACTGTTTAAATAATAAGTGCATTTCTACATTGAAGACGAAACAAACTACCTTAAGAAATTAGCATCGTCAAGAGGTAGTGTCGTTTTCAAGGACAACTGTTCTTTAAATTTCATTCTGAACAAACAACATCAAGTACCATAACAAGTTCATATCATGGGAACAGTAGTCTCTGTCGGAAAAATTTCAAAGGAAACAGCAAGAGCAAGAATTAAATCTGCACAATTCTCTCAAATTGAAGCTTTCAGGCAACAGAAAGTACAAAAAAAGTAGAATCTGCTTGCTGTGGTAATTACCACAGCAGTCATATTGGAATTACAAGGAAAAGAGATAGAAACATGATAATACCTCTGCGGAGGAGATGTGTGATTCTTAAGCCAACTTATTGTTCGTAAAATTGTTTTGTAATTTACTGGAAATCAGTCAAAAAACATCTAATGGATCAGTAGGTGACCAAGTGAAGGCTTTTTTCGACATGTTATTCCCTCATTCCATTATATTGAAATGTACTGAAAAAGCTGATATTTTCAAAAAGAGTTTACCGGCCCCCCCTGCACGAGTTTGCACAAGCCCTTTTGGGAGTGGCTTCACAAAATGTTGCAGTTTAGGAAAATCAAGGTTTGCTAGATGCAATATGATGCAATTTATTTATTTTCAGCTCTAAAGTTAAACAAATTGATATTTTTTGTGTTGATTTGTGTAAAAACGCTAAGTTAGAGAACCCCCTTAAAAATAGGTAATTAGGGCAGTTAAATCGTTTTCTCTGCTTCATAGCATAACCAGAAGCAGCGATCTATCAAATAAAAAAATAATTTTGAAAATCGGACATTGCCAGGTGGAGATATTAAAAAAGGAAGTTGTATGTTTGCGTTGTTGTTGTTTTGAATTTGACAGGAAATGCCATGAAATTGAGTGTTGTCAATTTCACGAAACTTTGAATGCTAATATCTTCGGACTCAAAGGTCCGAATTTGATGAAATTTTTTTTCCTGAAACGGTCACATAGTATTCTTTCAGCATCAATGTTTTGTAAAGCCATTGCGATGACTTCATTTTTTCCAATTAGCAACAACCATACTCCTTTTGCTAATGGCGGCTCTGAAGACACAAACAAGGTGGGTAATATTTTACTTGAGTTGTCAGTGTTTCTCGTGAAGATATTACTGTGAATAATTTTTGAATACTGATTTGGCATATAAAGAACAAAGTTATTGTTCAAGATAGTGAATATAAGTTGTTCTAGGTTAGGTTTTTGGCTGGTATTTGCGCGGGACTTACAAGTCCCCTTGTGCATTATCAGGCCCTTTTAGGCTAACTTAGGCCTATGCCAGAATTGTAAACAATCATACTTCCGGGTTATGTAAGATGCATTATTTTGTAAATGCGCAGTATGTATGCCGTGTTTTAGCAACATTACCCTTTTTAATATTTCAAACAAGGATAAAAGATATTTGATAATTGATTTATAATGAAAATGCCATCAATTTGTGGTTTTGGCAGTTTCAACATTTTTGGTTGAAGTTTTTGAACATTTTAATTTCAGTTATCAAATGGATCAGTCTGCCCAAAAGAGAAAAGGTAGATTTTACAATGTTCTTGAGGCACAACTCCCCCACAACTCCTACTTGATGAAATCCCAAGTGATATTAGTGAAACAACTGATGAGGAAGACAGTGGGGATGATGACTTCAATGATCCTGCATTTGCACCTCCACTTTTTGAAGAACTCATACAAGAAGAGCAACCGATCCAAATCCAGGAAAGTACAGAAGTTCATGATGAGGTGGAAGGGAGTGAAGATTCAACTCCGACTGTCTTCGGATCTTTTTTGGTATTCTTGATAGGACATTAGTTAATGCCTTTGTTTCTTATGTGAAGTTGGAGGGGAAGAAAATCCCTATTCTAGATTTCCGCCGATTAGTGGCTCAAGAGCTTTTGACAATTGCAAGAAATCCCACAGTTGGCTGGCCATCTACACCCAAACCTGCAAAAAACCGGAAGAGACGCAGTACATAATATTCTGTTGAGCGAGGTTCTCGCCTACAGAACCGAGGTGCACACTGGATAGTTTATGACGAAAAGCAAAGAGGGAGATGTTAAGCACTCTTTTGAAGATGCCCCTTGGAGTCAATGTTATTGAATGTTGCGTTGATATCATACAATCTGTTTTGTTTTGTTTATGAAAAGATGTTGAATTTGGGATGTAAATCTTATTCTTAACTAGTTCTGTTAAATTGGATCAATTATGCGTGCTTAGCGACAGAAAGGGCTCATTGGTTATCATGTCAGGATAGATAAGATGAAGAAATCGAACAACGCGTAATTATCGCAATATTACGCAATTTGCATGGAATGCCAAAGTCTGAAGTCTTCCAGACAACAGGCAAACAAAGAATTTACTAGGTCATAGATCTGTAGATCTATAAAATAGCGAATTGGTTCAAAACACCTAAAAATTTGATTCGAAATTTGGAAGGTTGGAAAGTTTGATTTGAAATCTCTAGATGCTTCTTCTTATGTTTGGTGGTAATTAACATAGAATGGGTTTTAGTTACGTTGAGGGATAGTTTGTTCCCCTTTAGCCACGTATCAAGTTTCCGTTGATCTTCATTGATAGCCTCGGTCAACTGAGTAATGTCTTTCGAAAAATGATAAATACTTGTATCATCAGCATACATAGACACTTTAGAATTCGTCATTGGAACGAAAATGAGAGACTGAGAGAATCTTAGGGTGGACAGGGTGGACGGGTGGACGAGTTGCATGTGGTACGTCATAGGAAAGAAAACCAGAGACTGAGAGAATCTAAGGGTGGACGGGTGGACGAGTTGCACGTGGTACGTCATTGGAACGAAAATGAGAGACTGAGAGAATCTAAGGGTGGACAGGGTGGATTGGTGGACGAGTTGCACGTGGTACGTCATAGGAAAGAAAACGAGAGATTGAGATAATCTTAGGGTGGACAGGGTGGACGGGTGGACGAGTTGCACGTGGTATGTTTATTGCACGTGTGATCACTCCAGTTTTAATGCGGAAGTGAATTTATAGAGTTATTGTCTATTTCTTTGCACATTGTTCACCAATAAAAAACTTGAGATTAACACAGTTTCATGGACTGAATCGGTACATTTCACGAACCACATTAATTGTATTTTATAACCCATGATGTTTTTAAAACAAAAGTTTTATTTCCAATTCATCTAATCCAAAGGTATAGTTTTTGTCTATCACTTGTCTCTTTCTTCTTTTTAGGGCCAAAATCAAATTACTAATGAATTATTTATGATTGATAAAGTAAAAAATTTAGAAACATTTAGCCTCAAAACATGCTGTATCCAAAAATATTTATTACTACGTAATGGGAACATTCTCGCTTGAGAAGTTTTTAGAGGAAAAAAATGTTGACTATTATATGTCGTATTGACAAGTATAATGTCGCTTTGGTGAAAACTTTGAGTTTCTGGTCTTTTTTGTAAATTTGGCAGACAAAGGTAGAACTGCTTATGTTAAAATTTGGAGATACTGGCCCTATCAAATTTGCCCCCCCCCCCCCTAGTAGACTTTTTGTTATAACTCTGCCAGGAGAACAACTATGGCCCGGGAACTTTCTGAATTTTTGCTGCTACGTACTATGCAACGACTCAAAAAGTTTTATAAAAATATTTTGACAAATGAGGGGGAGGGAGGCAATTTTCTGGAACTGACTCAGTCAAAATCGTCAATTCTCGAATATGAATTTTCGTGAAAAAAATAGCAAAATCGCAATAGTTTGGAAATATATTTTGCTGGGTAGTTTTATTTGATGTAATCTATCATGATTTTCATGTTTGGATGGAAATTGTACTCAAAATTATATTTTATCGCATTTTTCCTGATTTTGATCGACTTTGTCACTTTTCTTGACCACACAAGGAAAAATTCTGACACGAGCAACAGAAGCAATAATGACGACGAATTTTAGGTTAATTTTCATATTCTCATAAAGTACATGCCTGTGGCTGTTAGTACACTAAATCTGGTTGCTCTACCTATTTCCTGGCAAGAGTTAGGTAAAGGGGGGGGGGGGGCGTTGTTCCCCCGTTACAACCAAGATACACGTTTTTTTTGTAAGAAACTTGGGTCAGCACTTAGTACTAAAAGTTTCTTAATTTCGCATGAAAATTTCGGTGTTTTAGTAGTAAAAGTTTCTTAATCAGTTTCTTATTTTGTGGGCCTAAATTGCGGTATTGTTTGAAGTTGAGCCTTCTTCTCGAGAAAGGGCTTCCATTTTGCATTGACATTGTCATCAAGAAGAAGCCATGCACATCAAGGCAAAAATTTACCAATTTTGCAGTTAAAAGTCAAGAAAATACGAATGTACCTTTGTTAGAAAGACATAGAATAAGAGAGACACAAAGAAATAAAGTTTTAGAGTTTCTTAACTGTTCTTGAGCGTCTTGAGCGTAGTACTAGAGTTTCTTAATTTTTTGGTCATCGTAGTACTAGTTTCTTATAAACCAGTTTCTTATAAAAAAAAACGTGTAGTACGTGTCAGATAGCCCAACCACTATAGGGTTGATTTTGACGAACAAAGGTAGCACCAGCAGCTTACAGGTAAATTTTAGGATTTTGATTGGATAGGAGGTCAGAAAATTTGATTTCTAGGACAAATTGATTTTAAAAAAGGAAGACTGATTTTAAGATTTCATATTTGTCTCAATGCAGTCAGTAAAAAAAAGTCAATGAAACTTGATGTAAGCGTAGCAAGTAAGAATGGTGGCCGGGGGGGGGCTTGGCTTGCCACAGGGAAATTTTTCATTGCCACGCCCTTTACATCATTGGAAAGCGCCCTATTTTTGAAGAATTTGCTTTTTAAAGAAGCAAAGGTTCATAAATGATGGGGTCTTTCCAGGAAAATTTTGAAAATAGGACTTCAATTTCCCGAGGATATACACTCACTTCACTTTTTCATAAGAAACCACTCATAAGAAACGGTAGGCTCAATTTGTCGAAAGCTAAGGAACAACCCTACCTGAATTGAAAAAAGCTAAGAAACTGCTTTAATTTTCAGTTTTAATTTTCCTATCGCACTCAAAATTATTTTGACATTGTACAGTTAAAGCAACTGTTTGGACATTTTTTTGAGTGCGAATCATCTTGTTTACTCGTTTTGATATCTTACTAAGTAATTTGGGAGCCCGTTAGACAAGAAAAAATCAACTCTACACTTCCGGCATTAAAAATATAAGAAACACGTTAGAAACTTTTGTTAGCACTGAGTAATTAAGTGCAGCCAAGGTGCAGCTAACAAAGCGGAAGTCCCGGAAGTATTCATATTCCTGGATACGAATAAAGAGTTTCTCAGATTTAATTTTTCAATATTAATGGCGGTTAAAGGCAGTCTATCACGCATTTGATTGGGTGGTAGTGACAATACAAAGAATAGGACATTTGAATGGCTGCTAATCCCCTGACTTTCTACGACCGTAGAAAGTGATAACGATCAGCCCTTCTTTGTTTCAAATACACAGATTCACAAAGAGATCCGTTGTGTTGAGCTGACTCTGTTGCAGCCAATCAGCTACGTGATAGACTGCCTTTAAATGCATATTTAAGCGGGGTTAATACCCGAAGAAAGAATGTGGGTTTCCTGCGAAGTGCCTAAACAATAGTCAACCTCGCTCTCAGTTGAGGAATGTGTGGGGGCGTGAAAGTTAGCCTCGTGCCTTGCTGAGTCACTTATGCATATTGGCCTAGCCGTTTGAGCTGTTTTTATTTGCTGTCGAAAGTTATTAAAGTTATTACGAAGATTTGTCAGTGGATCGTTGCATTTAGGTGCCTTGTAATTCAGGTATCTGCTGCTTGCTGTGCTGTCCTCGCAGAGTTTGCTTGCTGCTGGTGTTCGTTTTCTGCAGAGAATCCCATCGATTTGGAGAGATTAATCTTGGGTGATCAATATATATTGGGTGAGATTGTTCTTGTTTTGGTAGGCCTAGCTATCAGTACAGCAATCAGTACAGTGTTTCAGTGTTTAAAATGTCAGATGAGAGAAATGTCACACCCTCTCAGGAGGGGCAACATGCTGAAGGAGAGGAAGGCAGAGTGATGAATGCAAGGCTTGCCAACGGCCAGGTCCATAACGCGGAACCCGCGGAACCCGCGGAACTCGCGGAATTTTTGTTCCGCGAAGTTGAGTTCCGCGTTTTGTTCTCGCAGTATGGGGCCGAAAACCAAAACGCGGAACTGGCGGAATTTTTCTTCCGCGAAGCTAAGTTCCGCGCTTTGTCCTCGCGGTATAGGGCCAAAAACCAAAACGCGGAACTCGCGGAATTTCATCTATAAGGCCTGCTCTTCCTCCACTTGCCTACAAAGAAGTTTACTTGCATTTTATCACTTTTAATCAACTTTTAATCGACTGTTCTTCCCATGCCAAGAGATTTGTAGCATTTTCTTAAGCAGCTACTTTCACGTATGTCACTACGCCGTCAGCCAAATCTGCTTCGAAAATGAGTCAAAAATGGTCCGTTTAATTTCCCTCTTTCTGCAAAATTCATTGCAAATCTCAAAAACATACAGGTGAATTCAATAATTCAACTCTCTTCTGGCAAATTGAAATCGAAACAAGCTGACTTTCTCCCAGGAGTGAAGGCATATAAATTGAGATGAAATTTTCCACTTCGGCTCCAAGCGATAGGAGATTTTTAGGTAGGCCATTTGTTGTCATTTGCAAATGCCGTATTGCTTTGGTCTTGGACTCGATACTCGACACTTTGATCACCTGGAGCTGTGGGAGAGCTTCGAGGATAAGGATCGCGTGTCACACGAGGCAAAGAAATGCACATTGTGAGCATACGCACGCGAAATGTTAAAAATGCTATTCTTGTCCATTCCCCCACTTCCTGACCCCAATCCCCTTGACTAGGATTGTCGAGAGTATTGGATTATTTATGCCCAATAAAAACAGAGGTCTGCGAAATATTGTTTGTCGCTCAGCTGAACAGCAAAACTACATCGCTACTTAGTTGTATCCTATCCCAGTTTCATTTTTTCATTATTTTTACACGGTGGCCCCGTCAATCGAGAGGATTGCTTTACAGGGGGCCGTGCCAAACTTTACAATATTACTAAAAATTACTAACAAATTACCTATATTTACAATCCAAAATAAAAAAATAAATGAAAAACAATGGAATTAGCCTGAGAGAGGCAAATTACTCTTCAGCATACTTTTAAAAATGCTAAGAGAGGGTGCTTGTTTGACATCCAAAGGCAATTCATTCCAAGTCTTTGCACCCCGGAAAGATATCGCTTTCTGCCCATTGCAAGTTTTCATCCTTGGAACAAGGACATCGGCAATGGCATTCCGCAAATTCATACTGATATCACGCGCAGAGTTTTTCTTGAAAAGGTTTGAAAGATAGCCGGGTGCAAGACCTGACAATGCTTTGTATGTAATAGTAGCTGTCTCGCATTTTATCATTTCCGTAACCGTTGGCCAATTTAGTTCCTTGATCAAATTTGAGGGGGATACATCATAGCTGCTATTGGTGACAATTCTTGCAGCTCGATTTTGCAATTTTTGTATGGTTTGCAATCTGGTTTCACTGCAGCCTCCCCAAACAGAACAGCAATAACGGAAATGTGGCTCTACGATGCCATGATACATTTTGATTAAGGTATCCTTGGGTACGAATTTTTTGGCCTATTTCAAAAATCCTAGAGCACGAGACAGTTTGCTACATAATAATTTCGTGTTCCGATCCCAAACGAGGCTATCATCAAGTTGGACTCCTAAATATTTTACATTTTTAACGATGTCAATTTCAGCGCCATCAATAACAAATGATGGGGTCTCTACTTTATTATCAGCAATCTTTTTTAGGTTTGGTCGAGAACCTACAACCATCGCCTGTGTCTTTACGACATTTAGTGACAGTTTGTTCCCTTGTAACCATTCCTTTAGCCGATCGAGATCACTATTCAGTGTGTCATTCAACTCGTTTCATTCGTTTCACTCGTTCACTCGCTCGTTCATTCACTCGTTTCGTTACATTCAACAAGTTGTATATAAAGGAAAGAAAATTTGGTTTAATCGACCAAAATCAACGTAAAAAGAGTTTCTTATGTTGACAGACAAGTTCCGCAAAATCAAGTTCCGCGTTTTGTTTTCGCAGCATAGGGCCAAAAACCAAAACGCGGAACTCGCGGAACTTTTGTTCCGCGAAGTCGAGTTCCGCGTTTTGTCCTGGCAGTATGGGGCCGAAAACCAAAACGCGGAACTCGCGGAATTTCATCTAAAAGGCCTATTCTTCCTCCCCTTGCCTACAAAGAATTTTACCTGCGCTATATCAATTTTAATGGATTTTTTTTAGTGGACTTCCTGACCCCAATCCCCTCGACTAGGATTGTCGAGAGTATTGGATTATGCCCAGCAAAAGCTAGTCCTACGAAATATTGTCAAGTGGATTGGGGTCAGGAAGTGGGGGAATGGACAAGAATAGCATTTTTAACATTTCGCGTGCGTATGCTCACAATGTGCATTTCTTTGCCTCGTGTGACACGCGATCCTTATCCTCGAAGCTCTCCCACAGCTCCAGGTGATCAAAGTGTCGAGTATCGAGTCCAAGACCAAAGCAATACGGCATTTGCAAATGACAACAAATGGCCTACCTAAAAATCTCCTATCGCTTGGAGCCGAAGTGGAAAATTTCATCTCAATTTATATGCCTTCACTCCTGTGAGAAAGTCAGCTTGTTTCGATTTCAATTTGCCAGAAGAGAGTTGAATTATTGAATTCACCTGTATGTTTTTGAGATTTGCAATGGATTTTGCAGAAAGAGGGAAATTAAACGGACCAGTTTTGATTTTACTCTTTTTAATTTCTTATCATAAGTATTCTAGTTAGATTTTTTAGATTTTATCACTGGTAATTAGGTTATTTTAGAAAAGTATTGTTAATTTTGTAAGCTTTTTAACACGGCCCCCTGTAAAGCAGTCGTTGATTGATGGGGCCACCGTGTATAAATAATTAAAAATGAAATGAAAAAAAAACCATATTTGACTCATTTTCGAAGCAGATTTGGCTGACGGCGTAGTAACGTACGCGAAAGTAGCTGCTTAAGAAAATGCTACAAATCTCTTGGCATGGGAAGAACAGTCGATTAAAAGTTGATTAAAAGTGATAAAATGCAAGTAAACTTCTTTGTAGGCAAGTGGAGGAAGAGCAGGCCTTATAGATGAAATTCCGCGAGTTCCGCGTTTTGGTTTTTGGCCCTATACTGCGAGGACAAAGCGCGGAAATTAGCTTCGCGGAAGAAAAATTCCGCCAGTTCCGCCTTTTGGTTTTCGGCCCCATACTGCGAGAACAAAATGCGGAACTCAACTTCGCGGAACAAAAATTCCGCGAGTTCCGCGGGTTCCGCGTTATGGACCTGGCCATAGGGCCTTTCGTAAACAAGCAGCTGAGAGGAAGGACCTGTCGTGGTCATGCCTTGAGCCCACCTTGTATTTGTCAACAGTGGTGACACAAGGCGCGGCAGTTGCACACAGATCTGCCCAACCAAATAAAGTTGAGCCCAAAAAAGATGCTCCTGTCTGCATCTCTTGGAATTTTTCAAGTTGTTCGTTTCCACGCTGCAAATACCGCCATGTTTTGCCAAAAATGTCAGGGTCCTCACCGTTCAAATGATTGTAGAGGGGCAGGGCCTCTTGCAGCCTCATCTGCAGAGTACTCAAGCAAGCACCGCTCTCGATCACCAAGCCCTGTTGCTACAAAAAAGTCTCGCTCAAAGTGACAGGATATTGACTTTTATTTTACAGATTTTAGTGGCTTGGCACCACCTAGTTCAGTCACGCCTTTAAAAGTTGCTGTTTGGCAGAATTTTTTTTAGATCGTTCACCGCATTTAGACGCAGATTGGTTATTAGATGGACTCAAGTTTGGCTTTGATTTAGGGTTACAAAGCGGTCCGCCAGTGTCAGCTGCTCGTAACTGTAAAACTGCTTTATCACAACTGGATATTATTGATGACTATTTACGTATTGAACTAGAACATGGATCTATCGTGGGCCCTTTTGTGAACCCGCCAATTAGCACTATCCAGATTAATCGCTTTGGGGTTATTCCCAAATCCACACCAGAAAAATGGCGGCTTATAACTGAACATACATAACATACTGAACACAAAGAACATAACGCTCTGCCCAGAAGCAGTTTTATTCATTTTTGTGAACATAACAATGTTTTAAATGCAAACGGGTCACCAATTCCAGCCAGTGAGCTAACTTTGTTAAGGTTCATAGGGAGCTTGAGCAAAACTTGCAAAGCATCATCCATGCGGGTGTACCTGTCTGAGGTTCGAGCATTGCACATCCAGGGAGGATTCCCAGCCCCATTAGTTGGATGCAACAGGATTCCCCTTGTCATTCGGGGTTTGAGACGCTCGAAGTCTAGTTCTTGTGATCAAAAAGTGCCAATCACATTACTAGTCTTGTATGCAATTCGCGCTCAATTAAATCTCGACATTCACAATGACATGATGTTGTGGGCAGCTTGCTGTGTCGCCTTTTTTGGTTTCTTACGGGCATCAGAATTTACTGTGCCACCACACGGCTTCTCAGCCAATAAACATTTGTCACTCAAGGACATTTCGGTGGACAAGCAGCCTGTTCCAGATAACGTTTTTATGCATTTAAAGTTTTCTAAGACTGATCAGTTTGGGAAGGGTACAAACATAGTCTTAGCACGTACAGATACCGATGTCTGCCCTGTTAGCGCGCTTATGTCTTACCTTCATGTCCGTGGGTCAACTCCTGGTCCCTTATTTTTACTGTCGGATGGAACACCTTTAACAAAAGGCAAGCTGAATGTGCACCTTCAACACGTTTTAAAACAATGTGGATGGCCAGGGATTTTTACTTTGCACAGTTTTCGCGTCGAGAATAGTAGTTTGAAAAAGTAAAGGCCACGATACCAACGTCGATTGCCGGATCCGAAGATGCTTGCGATGACGAAAAAATGAATAAATTTAAAGGCAGAAACACCGCAACACGACAAAAAACAACAGCAAATACGATTAATTTAATTTTTGCCAATATTTCGTCCTGCCATGCAGGACTTCTTCAGGGCTGTAATGTGACAGTTATAATAAAAATTTGAATATGTACAGCGATTTGAAAAGGAGAAGTAACACGTGATTGGTTAGATATGATGGCTACGCAGAGGTTATATGGGTTAGGTTTATAACGGTTATGTAATGTATGTAGTAAAATGATGATGATGCTAATCAAGATAATAATGATAATAATAATGCTGATGGTGATAATAATAATAATATGATGATGATAATAATAATAATAATAATAATAATAATAATAATAATAATAATAATGATTATGTAAATGCAATGTTAGAAACTAACTGCGATATAATGATAATAATAATGATGGGGATAGTGAGGAGAATAGGTAAGGTAAGAGAGTGAGTAGATTAGGTTACTTACAACTGTGTTTGTTAGCGGTCTGTGGTTCTGTTCAGTCCGTTGGGTGAGAGAGTGTTCGCTAAGTCAATGAAGTAATTTTCCTTGGCTCGTCTAACACTCTCTCTGGTGTCATGTATCTTAAGTAGCGGTAGTAGTTGTAAGTCTTGTACGGAGTGATTGGGTTTACAAAAGTGTTCTGCAACCCCGGATGTGTCGGAACGTTTGTTTATAATGTCTCGTCGGTGTTCGTTGAGTCTGTCTCTTATGCGTCGTCCTGTTTGTCCTATGTATTGGCAGTCAGTCTTTTTGTCGCGTAAGCATCGTTTGCATTGTAGTAAGTATATGACGTTAGTGGAGTTGCAGTCGAGGCTTTGTCTTATGTTGAAGGTTTCGTTGGTGTTTGTGAAAGTAACTGTGTGTGTTCCGTCTTGTATGTGTTGGCATGTGTAGCAGTCGCGTCGTGATGGACATTTAGATATTCCTCTGGGAGTGGTGGTAGCGTCATTTTTCATTTTGGCGCGCACCAGGTATTCCCTGAGGTTTTTTGGTCTGCGGTTACTTAGTATCGGTGGGTCTGGGAAGACTTCCTTACAGTTTGTCGAGTTTTGTAATATGTGGAAGTTGCTGTTAAGTATGGACGTTAATTGTGGTACACTAGGGTGGTAGGTAACCACAAATGGTGTTCTGTTGTTACGTTTTTTCTGTTTCGTTTGTAAGCTGGATTGTCGCGTTATTTTGGAAGCCTTCCGTATTTCGTTACGTACGTGTTTGCGTTTGTATCCTCTGTTTGTAAGGTATGTAAGCAGTTGATTTGTGCGTTTCTTAAGAGTGTCATTGTTGGAGCAAATGCGTCGTAATCGTAGTGCAAGGCTGTATGGTATGGACTTTTTCGTATGTTTGGGGTGGGCGGATGTGCTGAGGAGGTATTGGTGTGTGTCTGTGGGTTTGACGTAGAGGTCTGTCGAGATGCTGTTGTCTTCGTTAAGTATTACTGTGACGTCTAGGAAATGTGTGCTGGTGGAAGATATGTCACTGGTAAATTTGATGTTGGGATGGATGTTGTTGAGTGTGCGTATAAATTCTGTGAGTTTTTCCTCTCCGTGAGTCCAAATTAAAAAAATGTCGTCGATGTAACGCCACCAAACAAGGGGCTTGTGAGGTGCGTTTTTTAGGGCATTTTCTTCAAAGACCCCCATAAAGAGATTTGCATATGGGGGTGCCATGCGAGTGCCCATAGCTGTGCCGTGTTTCTGTAAGTAGAACTGTCCGTTAAACTCAAAATTGTTGTTGCGTAAAATGATGTCTATAAGGTCACAGATGGTTTGGGTGGGAGGATTTTGTGTGGTGCGTTTGTCAAGGTACTCCCTGGCAGCCTGAACGCCTTCAAAGTGGGGTATGTTAGTATAGAGTGAAGATACATCTAAAGTAACGAGAAGCGAATTAGAGGGAAGGGTGCCCATATTAGAGAGCTTATTAAGAAAGTGAGTTGTGTCTTTAAGGAAGGATGGAAGTTTAAAGACGAGAGGGTTAAGGGTGTCACTGACGAATTCGGAGATGCGTTCTGTAGGGTGGCCATTGGCAGAGACGATAGGTCTGCCAGGGGGTTTGTCTCTGTTTTTGTGTAGCTTGGGTAGTATGTAGAACCTAGAGCATTTTGGGTCACGTGGGGTCAAGTAACTGTATGTATCGCTGTCTATGTGTTCGTCCTGTTTCATTTTTTGTAAGTATTGTTTTACTGTAATTGTAACTTTGTTTGTGATGTCTTTGTTGTGTTTTTCGTAAAAGTTAGTGTCGTCCAGTTGTCTGTTGCATTCGTCTATGTACATTTGTCTGTCCATCACAACTGTACCTGAACCTTTGTCTGCCGGTTTTATGATTATGTCCGTGCGTTTGGATAAGGTTTTCAGTGCGGTGCGTTCGTCTTTGGTGAGGTTGTCTGATATGCGTGTGGGTTGTATGTTGTTTATGTTGTCTTCGACGTTATCTATGTAGGAGTCTAGTGACGGGTCTAAGTTTCTTGGTGGTGTCCAGTTGCTAGTCTTTTTGTATCTTTTTGTCATTTTGTCTGCGTCTCTGTCTGTGTCTCTGTCAGTGCTGTCATCTTCAGTTTCTGTATTGTCGTGGAAGTAATGCTTGAGTCGCAGTCTCCGTTTGAATTCTGCTAGGTCAGCGTTTATTTCGTTCCAGTCGATTTTCTGTGGGGTAGGGCAAAAGTTAAGTCCATGTGAGAGAAGTGATAATTCAGCGTTTGTAAGGTCGACTGTAGAAAGGTTGATGACTGTATCTGTTTCTAAGTGTTTTGGTCTCTTTTGTTTCCGTTTGTTGCGTGTTTTGTTGTTGTGATTTTGGTTGTGTGTGTCTTGTTCGTTTGGTTTCCTTTGTTCGTTCAGTGTTTCGTCGTTGAGTCTGCTGCTTGTAAGTGTTTCATTATTGTCATTACTATGGTTAGAATCATTATTTGTCAGGTCATTTTGTGAAGCGTTGTTGTTGTTGTTGTTGTTGTTTTCAGTTCTGTGGTCGGTTTCTGGTTTGTTATAAAGAATGTGCATGAAAATTATGGCTGTGCTGCGATAAATCATAAAGATTCATCAGAATATTAGCTTGCTTTCTCCTGACTTGTCTTTCTATCTCAGTAGTATTGGTACTGACATAATGAAGTGTGGTTTGTTTATTGCATATAATAGAGTTATTGTTGTTTCGGGAGATCGCTTGTGTTTTTTCTGACTCTTTTGCTTATAGTGTTCCAATGCTTTTCAGTAGTCCAATGCTTTGGACTTGTTGGCTTGCTGTTATGTGTACAATAGTCAAATGCTTTGGACTTTCTTGCTCGCTGTTGTGTGTAAGGTAGCCCAATGCTTTGGATTTCCTTGGTAGTTGTTGTGTTTGGAGTAGACAATGCTTTGGGCTTGCTTGCTTGTAGTTGTATGCACAGTAGTCCAATGCTTTGGACTTGCATGCTTGCTGCTGTGTGTTCAGTAGTCCAATGCTTTGAACTTGCTTGCTTGCTGATTGGTGTATAGTAGTCCAGTGCTTTGGACTTGCTTGCGTGTTGCTGTGTGTATAAGAGTCCAATGCTTTGGACTTGCTTGCTTGCTGTTGTATGCACAGTAGTCCAATGCTTGGGACTTGCATGCTTGTTGTTGTATGCACAGTAGTCCAATGCTTTGGACTTGCTCGCTCGTTGTTGGGTTTATAGTAGTCCAATGCTTTGGACTTGCTTGCGTGTTGTTGTATGCATAGTAGTCCAATGTTTGGACTTGCATGCTTGCTGCTGTGTGTACAGTAGTCCAATGCTTTGGACTTGCTTGCTTGCTGTTTGGTGTATAGTAGTCCAATGCTTTGGACATGCTGGCTTAGTGTTGTGTGTACAGAAGTCCAATGCTTTGGACTTCATTGCTTGCTGTTGTGTGTGCAGTAATCGCTCGCTAGGGTGCATGCGCTGGTCCGATGCTTCGGGCTAGCGTCTGTGCTTTCAGGCAGTTAGGCCATCTGTGTGTTGTCTGCTTGGGCTCATCAGCTGTTTTTGCGCGCTTCTTGGTGGGCGGGTCTTTTGCCTGCTTAATGCCAAGCTTATCGTTTTAGTTTCCTTTTTCAGGGGCCACACAGTTTTCCTCTCATCTCAGTAACTGCCTCACCTTTCCTCGCATCTATTGTCATGTTTGTGGCCCCAAGTTTTTCTGTTTTGTTTTTTCTTTGCGGTTATCTAATATGTTACAATTTTTGATGTTTTGCTGTTCTTTTTAAGGTCCATGTTTTTCGTCCCCAGGGGATTAACTAGTTAATATTTACTTGGGTGGTGATTGGGGGAACACGCTGTGTTCTTTGGAGGAAAATATGGCTTTTCTTGTCAATCACCGACCGTAAATGCGCTTGCCAACAGTTAACACCGGGCTGATGCACTGCTAGCCCACGTTACCTGTTATTGGTCTGTTATCTTAGGAGGACAGAGTTAGACAATTTAGATATGTTGGGAAGATTTCTGATGGGGATTAAATTGCGGTTAAATGCATATTTAAGCGGGGTTAATACCCGAAGAAAGAATGCGGGTTTCCTGCAAAGTGCCTAAACAATAGTCAACCTCGCTCTCAGTTGAGGAATGTGTGGGGGCGTGAAAGTTAACCTCGTGCCTTGCTGAGTCACTTATGCATATTGGCCTAGCCGTTTGAGCTGTTTTTATTTGCCCCTCCCTCCCTTCCCCAATGTTTAGTTTGTTTTGTTTTGATTATTTCTTGGTTTTTTGAGTTTTTGATTGGTTTAGTAGTTATGTTCTCCGCAGTTTTTCATGGCTGTGGACAGGTGTGTTGGCCCGGAGGAAAATATGGCTTTTCTTTTCAATCACCGACCGTAAATGCGCTTGCCATCAGTTAACACCGGGCTGAGGCACTGCTAGCCCACGTTACCTGTTATTGGTCTGTTATCTTAGGAGGACAGAGTTAGACAATTTAGATATGTTGGGAAGATTTCTGATGGGGATTAATCCCTTATATTACCCGGGGAGGGGGTACTTGACCAGTTTTTGGTCGGGAACTTGCCGTTAAAGCTTCAAAAACATACCCGTTCCTTATACCAATTTTCCGAAAAAGTATACCCGACCTTATACCAATTTTCCAAAAAAGTACATACGACCTCATACCAATTTTCCGAAAATTTATATCCGACCTTATACTTATACCAAAATTGATACCCTTCCCGATGGCACGTCCCCGTACCCAAAATATGTGAAGCACCCCCCTCCCCCGGGTTATATTACTCCTGTTTCTTGACTGTATGATAATCTGAAAGTCAAAGGTTCAAATCAAAAGTTCCTTACAAACATGCATGCATGCATTTCCACTGCATTGACTAAGAATTGCACAGGAAAGCTAATATTTCAATGGTTGAAAGGAAATTTTTCATGCTGTCGGCTTTATCTTTAGATATCTATAAAATAAGAGCTAATTCAAGTCTACTACACGTATTTTTTTATAAGAAACTAAGAATTTTGGCCAGTCTGAAAGTTTCTTAAAATTATCAGATTTTCAGTACGCGTATTTTTTGTAAGAAACTAAGAATTTCGTCCAGTACTGACAGTTTCTTAAAATTATCATATTTTGAGTACTCAAAGTTTCTTACGAGTCTCTTGGAGGTTCATAAAAATTTTCATGTTCACTGCATGTGCCCTTGTGAACATTTCAAAAAAATATTTTTGTAGCCTTTCCAATGTTTAGACATTACTCCAGTACCTTATGAGTAATATTATACAGGAAACAAGTGAAATTAAAGTAGAAATATATCAAGGATTTTCATGCAAAAGCTTCCCTTGCTTTGTAACTTCTGTCATCCTGGTTCCTGGCGAAAAGATATGCATCCCGAGACAGAGACCTGACCGGTGTTACTAGAATGCAACTCGTCCACCCTTCCACCCTGTCCACCCTTAGATTTTCTCAGTCTCTGGTTTTCTTTCCTATGACGTACCACGTGCAACTCGTCCACCCGTCCACCCTTTCCACCCTAAGATTCTCTCAATCTCTCATTTTCTTTCCTATGACGTACCACGTGCAACTCGTCCACCCGTCCACCCTTAGATTCTCTCAGTTTCTGGTTTTCTTTCCTATGACGTACCACGTGCAACTTGCCACCCGTCCACCCTAAGATTCTCTCAATCTCTCGTTCTCTTTCCCATGACGTACCACGTGCAAGTCGTCCACCCGTCCACCCTGTCCACCCTAAGATTCTCTCAATCTCTTGTTTTCTTTCCCATGACGTACCACATGCTACTCGTCCACCCGTCCACCCTAAGATTCTCTCAATCTCTCGTTCTCTTGCACCCTTAGATTCCTTCAATCTCTGCTCCAAATCAATACTCCAAAATGATTGAGCTATTGATCAATCATGACTATCCAAGTGATCAATCAGAGTCATTAAGTTCCCGACGATGGAGTAGACGCCTTACCTTGTTCTACAAGTTTGTAAATAATCTTAGCCCTGAGTATACAGTAGATCCAATCCCTCCTCTTCATCAGTCGCAGTACTGTCTTCGCGACCAGGATGTCATTGGGCGATTAAAGGCACGGACAGAAAAATTTAAGTCTAGTTTTTATCCTAACTGCCTATCCGAATGGAATAAGCTCGAGCCTGAATTGAGACTTGCACCCTCAGTTGCTGTTTTCAAGAAAAAGATCTTATCAATAATCCGACCCCCTGCAAAATCTGTTTTTGGAATACACGATCCAATAGGATTATCCTATCTTACTCAACTTAGGGTTGGTCTCAGTAAGTTAAATTTTCACAAGTTCAAGCATAATTTCAGGGATACCATAAACCCAATGTGCCCAACAAACGATGGCATCGAGGATACGGAGCATTTTTTGTTGCTCTGCCCTTCTTTTGATGTTCAACGAAGAGATCTTCTCGCTGGAATTGTAGAATTATTGCAACCATATGTACAAATCGCTAGCCTTTCAAATGATGCTTTGACGCAGCTTTTACTATATGGTGATCAAGACCTTTCTGATGACTTGAACAAACATGTACTCAAATTGACTTTACGTTTCATCAACGAAACTGGTCGGTTTGTTTGAGATCCTTTGAAACTCCAGCTATGTTCTTAGCAACCACCAAGTCCCTTTACGTGAATGTTCTTTGTTTTCCTTGTAGATTCTGTTTGATATTAGATGTCATGCATCTTATGCATCTCCAATTTCTAACGAGCCACACTCGTGAAATGTTTTTAAGTTCTTCCCAACCTTGACACGACATCTAATATCAGACAGAATCTAGTATATTATCCTTTATCCATTAGTTTTGTAATCGTTCGTAGTGTACAGTTAGTTGCATGTAGGTTAACGTTATATGTCTTTATGTTTTTGGCCATGGGTAGTCATTGTTTTTCGCTCCCCCTGGTATCGTTCCCGTAGTGTTGTATAGTAATAAGACAAGTATTGTAGATCGTAGAACTCATTGTAAACTTTTTAAATGAATGATATAAAAAAAAAAAGAGATTAGTGATCAATCATGATAAACTGGAATGAAATGTTGGTCCCCTCAATTTCTATTAGTAGGATTTCATTCTTTGATATATCGAGGAATAGCCGCATCTGGTAACCTGAAGTTGCAAGTAAGTACCCCGAATTAGGAAAATCATGATCCCATAGATTTGGCACGTTGTCTCTTGCAAATAACCTTTGTTGTTGATGATATCGGGATACCGCTGTTGCTGGTCCCATTCTCAGTTTGTTCATATCATCTGAAGAATAGAATCTGCACTCATCTTCAAACATGGCACACATTTCCTCTCTGTAATTAATTCTGCTAAATAGAAAATGTTGATTTTCGCCTTTCTTCCCTGTACTGATTGCGTTTCTTCCCTATCTGTGCGTCTACAAGCCCTTTGTATCTGCCTGCCCTTCCTGAATTTTTTTTTGGTGCAACCATCAAGTGATGAATTGTATCCAAACAAATCCCTTTCAATCCTGGAACTTTTTCCAACAAATGGCTTTGAAGATCTCCCAGGCTCACTCCTGTTCCTGTGCCTGTTGTTTCTCTTCTTCGGTTGTGGGCTGAGAAAGAATGGAGCTTGATAAAGTTGGTCGCTGTTTCAACCAATTCTGGGAACTTCAACCAATATGGCTCTTTTCCTCGTTCACGGAAACATCTTCTTTAATAGCACCGTAGACTGCTTGGTCATCGGGCTCCTTGGAAGCATCTGCATCTTTATCAGCACCAAGTAGGATATCAAAGGAATCAGGGCTTAGCAGCAACTCATGCACATTTACAAGCACATCTTTGTTCACCTTTTCCTCGTTGGTTGCTCGCAATATTGGAAAGTTTTGCAGTAACTGACCAATTATCACCTCTCTTTCTGGTGCACTTTCGGCACAAATTTCGTCTGTTTTCACTAAAAACTCATCATGGATCCTCACAGCTACATTCAATAATGGAAGCTTTGGCACATAACTTCCGTGTATGATTTTGGTTTCCAAAAACATATAAGCTTGCTCCCATGTGAGCCCAGTGTTACAACATTTGACAGTTGTTGATATTTGCTTTGGGAGAATCGACTTTTTTGCAGTTTTTGCCTGCTGTAGAATTCTCTTTGATAATTTGTATATGATATTAGAACTGGTAATCTTCTCTCGTATTGACAAAGCGGATGTTGATATATCGGTCAGCTTTCTCTGCTTAGTGGCACATAGAATATTTACTTGAGTGAGCCCCGCTGATAAGCTAATTTCGAGTTTGTTGGCATCTTTTAGTTGATCTTCCAGAACAATGATCGTTTCGTTGATATCTTTGATAATCTTGGAAAACTCTGATATGTGTGACTGTTTTATTTGCCCTTTCAGATAAGTGTCGTGTAGTTTCTCATATTCTCCAATAGATTTGATGGGCTGGTACAACATCGTTATGAATGCCTGGTTGTTAACAACATCTTCCGGTAAAAGGTCTGGGCATCTTTCTTTCAAGAAATCTATAACATAATTGTCTGTGACTGAACGCACAAGCTGCTTCCTAGCACCCACTTCTATTTGCAAGGCATCGACAATCGGCAAAGTAGCACAGCTACGAACAGCAGTTGTGAGACCATTCTTTTGTAACTCCTGGATATCCTCCTGCACAGCAACTTTATTTGTACTTTTTTCTTGCATTTTTTTGAAGAATCCAGGCAAGTCTCTGGATTGCTGCTCGACATCTGCTGGGTTTGGAATGCCACGATCTTTATCATACCTGCAGCAGGGAGTCATCATAAAAAGTTTCAATAAAAACATCGATTCTTCTTTGAGCACAACAAAACAGAAGAAAAAAGATGTTGTTTGTTTCCCTTTCTTATGTAGTTTTAAAATGAGAATACACACATTATTTTGAGAAAATCAATTCTCAGTTCGCCAAAAATTAAGAAGCTCCAGTACTGGAAAAATATAACTTAAGAGTCAATAAAGAAAACGTTTATCAAAGTTTTACTTTGTTCTCACTTGTTTCCAGAGATGTAGGAACCGGGGGCACAGGGGGCCAGTGTCCCCCAAGATTTTGCAATAAACAAAGAAGTGCCCTTTTTATTTTCAGGAAGTGCTCCTTCAGCTTAATGAAAAAAGTGCCCTTGAAGTGTCGTGCCTCCCAATTTTGAGATCCAATTAGCTTTCACAAGAAAGATAAAAATGATGAGCTGTATTTTCCGAATATTTTCAATCAAGGCCCATAATGCTCCATTCATACCAAAGATGCAGTAGGAAAATGTTAGGGAAAGTTACCTTTTGAACTGCCTCTCATCTTTCTGCAGGTGTAAGAAGTTATTAATTTTGTCTGTATTGTTCTTGAATTCGTTCTTCCATTGTTTCTGAGCATCTTCGTAAACTTTCTTTCTCGCAGACTGATTCCCGGCGATCTTCCTTGCTCGCAAACAAAAACGCTCAATAAAACATTGATAATCATCTTTGGGGTCCTTGTACCGGGTGCGCCAAAATTAACTATGCACGTTTGGCAGGCCACGATAAATCGTACACTGGACCGATTTTGAAGATTTATGACTTAATCTATAGCAGAAAGCCTGAATTGGATTCTAGGAGTTTTTACAAATTTTTCCGTTTTCACTTTTTAGAGCTACAAGCGAGTTTCTTAAAATTTTCGTTTTCGAAAACACTGAAAACCATCAAAAAACATTGATCAAATTTTTTAAAGAATCAACATGAATGGACAAAGGGAAAACATTTTCAGCGTGAATTGGAGATTTGGAAATTGATTATTGTAAACTTCTGCACGAGCGTTATTTCAACGATTGGCCTGTTGCGAAATTCCGTTGTAGTTACAATAAAGTACCGCCCCAAAAGCAGTCACAAAATCAAAAATGTAACAAGACTCCATGCTTGCTGGCCCCATGACGCTTTCTCGCCTGTCTTTTTAACCCCCTTGACACAGGAACACAACCTGCACCAAAGCATAAATTCAATGACATTACAAAAGAAAAGACATTCCTTTATACCCTTAAAATATTATTACATTTCTCCCAAGATAGTACGAACTCTCATAAAGCACCTTACAATTAGTCGATTTCTAAATCCCAAATCACCACGAAAAAGTTTTCTCTTTGTCCATTCATATCGATTCTTTAGAAAGCTTGATCGATGTTTTTTATCGTTTTCAGTGTTTTCGAAAACTAAAATTTTAAGAAACTCGCTTGTAGCTCTAAAAACTGAAAGCAGAAAAATTTGCAAAAAATCCTAGAATCTAATTCAGGCTTTCTGCTAACTATTAAGTCATAAATCTTCAAAATCGGTCCTGTTTACGATTTATCGTGGCCTGCCAAACGTGCATAGTTTATTTTGGCGCACCCGGTATATAATAAAATCTTCAACCTTCGCAACTGAACCGAACAGAGTCAATTGTCTACTCATTTTACTAATGTTCAAGACATCCCCAAGACATTGACTCAATTCCAAAACATTTCGAAAACCCAAGAATTTACCACACGTGCACATCATGTATCATGTGTCATGTGTCATGTGACTTTACTGTTGTCAGTGCAACCCAGCACCGCCTTGCTTTGAAATAAGTGTTCAAGTGTGACATTCATGTCGAATGATTTTTTTGCCGGAAATGTTATGCCGAAGTCGAAATACAATTTGCAAGCAAATGCAGAAAAGACGAGTCAGGAAACGAGCTAAAAAATTATCACGGCAAATATGAAATATACCGCAAACAAGGATTTGTAAGTTTACTTTTAATTCACCATTTAAAGAGTTTCCTTCGCACAGAAAACTTAGATATCTATAAATAGAAGTAGGCCTGTGGACGATGCACCACAGCACACACAGACAGGCCTGCCACTGGGCCTGCCATGACCACAATTGACCATAACACATGCTCACTGCGACAGTTGTTTAGCAATAGTCCTTAACATTTTGGTGCAAAGTGAATAAATGACAGTACGAATTTATGTAAAAGTACTTACTTTTGAGTCAGGGAAGCGCTTTTTGGCTGTCTGAATTTGCCCACCACAGGCTGCATCTAGCCATTCGGGCAGAAAATGTCTTGCCATGTTGTTTGTTCCTGCCGCAATAACAACAAATTTCTATATTTTGTATGGAGTGATTTGCTGGACAAATTGTTTGGTGCATCAACTCGTCTGTCGACTCATTATGTTGACCAGTCAATTCGTCACATCGATTGTTCGAGTTGTGTCGTGTAGTCTTAGCGTCGATCCATGGAGTCCTTGCGTCAAGTTGTTATAGCAATGTGTCGACTTGTCAAGTCGTCGTGTCGACTCGAGTCGTCTACTGATGATCAGATTAAGATCAAGTTCCAAATTGAGGCTCTCATTTGGAGCGCACATGTTCAGCTGTCATGGAAAACCGTGCGGGAGCGGGAGTGGACGCAGATGAGATTCAAGCAATTTTGAGGACTGCCTTTGAGCAAATAGGAAATATTCAGAGCAGGGAAACAAAGGTTGAGCATCAGCCTCAAGATTTATTGCAGGGTGCACTTGACCCAGCTGACAGGCGGGATGGCGTCATTGATATTGGGGTACCAGTTAGGCCATCAACATCAGCCAACATATTATAAAAGATACCAAAAATGATCAAGCTCGCAGCGATTGACAAGAAAACGTTAGAGGGTAAGAAGCGTTACGAAATTGAAATCAACCGTATCAGGTTGAAAGGAAATTTCTACTATAATTTGAAAGTGCTCAAATGTGGGGGAACTCTGAAAGTGATGAGACGCCCTGGCCCAGAAGAAGCTGTGGATTACAAGAACTTTACGCCATGTGTGCACTGCCTGGGTTTTGTTTTGAAACATGATCTATGGCGACACACGGCGATATGTCCTTTGAACGAAAATCGGAAAGTGAAGGAGGACAATGAACAGGTACATAGAAGTCTTCAGCACGAGAGTGAGCTGCTTCTGTTTGGGATGCAAGAGGGGTGCAATAGTGCTTTGAGCGAAACAGTGATTTCCAAGATGAGAAGTGACAAAATCTCATTTGTTGCAAAGAGGGATGAATTGATCATTTTGTATGCTAACGCCCTGTTTGAGAAAACAGGCTCCGCCAAAGCGAGCTACACTTCAGAAAAGATGAGAACGCTTGCACGTTTGTTGATTGCTCTTCGAGAAGAGACCACGTTGCAAAGCTGCTCCTTACAATATTTCATTGATCCTGAGCGGTTTGATGACGTCATTAAAGCGGTCAGAGCAATGTGCTGCTATACCCAAAAAGAAGACCAAGACCACGTTGCATCTTTTAAGAAACCGTCGCTTGCCCTTAAGATTGGGCATGCATTGAAGAAGTGTGCTTTGTTAATGCGTGGTATGGCTCTAAGAAAGAAGGACAAGGAGTTGAAAGAAACTGTGGAGTCTTTTGTTGAACTCATCGACTCAGAATGGTCAACAAAAGTCTCTGCTGCTGCTTTAAGGTCATTAAATGAGAACACATTTAATAAGCAGCCCGCCCTGCCACTAACATCTGACCTGGTTAAACTGCGAGAATTTCTTCTGCATAAAATTCCCATGGTTACAGAAATATTGAGGAATGAGCCATCCGTTCAAAATTGGCGCAACCTTGCAGAGTTAACTGCTTCAAGGATAATCGTATTCAACAAAAGACGTGGAAATGAAGGCACGAAGATGGAGGTGAAACAGTTCATTGAAAGACCGGCGTGGAATGAACATGCGATAGAAGAAGTTAGCAAGTCTCTTCAGCCCATGGAAATCCGGCTATGTCAAAGGTATTATCATTTTTTCATTTTTTTTTTCAAATGTCGCTTTAGAGCAGTCTAAGTTTTAGAATATCCAAGTACCTCAGCAAAGAGTCTTCTAGCCAGCATAAAGTGTATCTTACTCCTCGGTTAAAATAAATACCGGCAAAGTCAGAAAAAAGAATCTCAGTTTGAAGGATCACGGCTCTCTGGATATCAAGACAATGAAATCGGCATTAGATTAATGACTGAAATCCGCCACTCTATTCTGAAATTATGAGGGATTATCCGGAGAAAGCCTCTTTAAAAGACCTTCAAAGCGTGTCCAAAATCATGAACAAATTTCCCGAACATTTCTGCCTTGTAATGGCCTTCAGCAATGAATTGTTGACGCTTTAGCACACACTATCCTCTTGAGAGGGTGAGCAAGTCTTCCCCCTGGTATCGATGACCTATTCAGGGGGATTCCATTCTCCCAAGAGGATAAAATACATGAATTTATGAGTGTCATCAATTTTAGGAAGGAAAATTTGCTCATTGTTTTCATTCGTTTTTGCTGGTTTTGGAAGGGGCTTTCTGCAGAAAGTCACCCATATCCATGGGAAGGAATGGCCGATTAAGGCCGGGTAAATTACTGAACCTAATTGAATATATTGGCCATAAAACAAGGCATTTTTCAATATTATTGCTTTGGTATTCATGGAGCAGTGGCCTTCCAAGCGGAGATTCTTTTTCTGACTCCCCCTGTAGAATCAATATGATCCATTTCAATCAACTCAAACCAAACCATCTTTGGCTATGGTTTTCATTTTGAAATTTTGCTTCTTCATTCAACATCCTCATTTGTGAAGTTCCTCAAATGTTGTCCTGTAAAATTTTTGAGACCAGATTCTGATTTAGCACTTAACACTGTAATTAGATATTTTTACATTATTATGATTTAATGATAATATGGAGTTAGATACTTGTAAGGGACTTGGAAAAATATATTTATCATTTGCCACAAAATTTAAGAAATATTTGCAACTTTATAATCTAAAAGTAGAAACAGTACAATAAATCTGGTCAAACATCTATAAATACCCCTTGGTATAGTAGTGGCAGAGATAGCATCAAATGGTCAGGTTGACCTCATGTTCACAATGGTATCCTTAGAGGTGCTTGTATGAAGAAACAGTAAAGTGGTAGAAACGAATGTTTCGTGTTTTTTGAATAGAAACTAGTGGAAGACATGCATATATGTCATCTTTCTCTTTCTGTATGTTTGGAAAAAAGTTGTTGTTCTTAAAAATGCTGATATTGCATATTGATTTTCAACTCAGATGTTTTCAACCCAGACCCTAATCAAGATACGCAGTTTGTCCTGTGTTGCTTTTGATAGGGAAGCTCCAATTTGAACTTGGGCAAACGCATTATTTGGTCATTGTTGACCAAATGGAATATTGTCAGCAATATAAGCTGGGGCAGTTCCTTTGAAAACATTCATTTTGTTAAGACAGATAAATAATCCTTCCTGTTCTTTGTGGGAAGCAAGTTTATAGCTTTGAATTCTGTCACCCCAAGATGTTTTTTCTTCTGATAGAACAAACATGTTTGTTATGTGTCGATTGGATTTTTTTGAACAACCTTTGGTCAACATTGGGTACCATGATGTGCTTGCATGATAAAAATGGGGTTGAAAGGGCACTTAACAGGAACCTACAAATGGAATTGTCCATTAAGTTTAGTTCCTATCTAGAACTCCAGGCTTTCCTTTTACTTTTCCAAGCATCCTAGTTGCCATGGACTCCTCAGAAAGATTTTAATTTTGAGCACATCCAAGATATATGACTATTGAGTGTTGCTCATTCTTCGCCTAAGGGAACATTTTTACATTTATGTTGGTTTTAAAGTTGTGACATGAAATTGCTTAATCATAAACCATACAAGCTATCACCGTTAGCTTGCTACCTTTTCGTAGATCTCTAAACGGATATATACCTTGATTGTATCCAATCACAGCCATCTCTGCTGATGCTTTATGCACAGGGTGTCCCAAAGAAACATGTGCAACGTTTGAGCGGCTGTTATGAATGAGCGAAGAAGCATTAGAGACTTCAACTTAGAGTTTAGTTACAAGTTTGAGTAAATGTGACAAGTAATTGCTGATTTATGGGGCGAGAAAGTCCAAATTACTGGTTGCCTCAAAATCAGAGAATTTTATATCAGTACTTAACCTGATTTTTTCTCCTTACTTTTCACAAAATCTAATCTATGACTACCTGATTCACTTATGAAAAGCTAAAATACCAGGATTTTTTCTTTTTTCACACAATTTCTTTGATTTTGAATTGATGGAGCACATAAAATCCTCTGGTTTTGAAGCAACCAGTAATTTTGACTTTCTTGTTATATAAATCAGCAACTACTAATCAGAAATCTCTCCTATTGAACAATTGTAAAAGCGGGAAAATCTGATTCATGGCTGCTTCACAGCAACCATTTAAACGGCGCACATATTTTT
Source organism: Aurelia coerulea (assembly GCA_039566865.1). Classification (NCBI taxonomy): domain Eukaryota; kingdom Metazoa; phylum Cnidaria; class Scyphozoa; order Semaeostomeae; family Ulmaridae; genus Aurelia; species Aurelia coerulea. The sequence goes on along the minus strand of CM076951.1, from coordinate 9,504,178 downwards.
GGGACACCCTTTAGAACCATGGGAAAATTTTACATTTACAATACAAATGACTTATAAATACTCTGTTTGTAAGCATATAAGCTGCTTCCTTTTTAGACTCGCTCTGGTCTACATAAGGGGTAAACGTGGACGGAAAGTCCCCATTCTGATGACACCGGAAACAGTGAAGGCGGTGGAAATACTCATAGCCACGAGAGAAATAGTGGGAGTTGCTAAGGATAATAAATATATCTTTGCTGCCCCCACAAGGAGCTCGACAAAATTCCTGCGTGGACCTGACTGTTTGAGCTCAGTTGTTGAGCAATGCCAACTTCTGAATCCAACAGCAATAAAAAGCACCAAGCTACGGAAGTACATCGCTACTGTATCACAGGTGATCGACCTTAACGAATCGGAGCTAGACTGGCTGGCACGTCATATGGGTCATGATATATCTGTGCATCGGGAATACTACCGGTTGCATGAGTCAACGCTAGAGCTATCAAAGGTCAGCAGATTGCTGATGGCCGTCGATGAAGGAAATGCTTCTAAATATGTTGGGAAAAAGCTCAAAGACATAACAGTTGAAGGTACGCAATCGTTAATCTTTGTCGTTGTTTCAATACAGTTAAAAATCGAATATGTTTTGTTCAGGTGGAAAAATACATTTCAGACTTTTTTATGGCTTCTCTGAGGCATTTTGTAAGATGAAGTAGCTATTGTGATTGAGCGATGAGAAACAATTTTATTCTTTAATTTGAAGTGCAGTGGAAAACTTCTATTAGAGGATTGTCGTTGTAAGAGCAACCTCCCTGTAGCGTACAGTTTTCAACAACAGGCTTCCTACCTCTTCCATTCGTTGTCTATTATATAAAGATGCATCTTTACTTTTCCATGCCTGGTCAATTTGAATACAACTTTGAATGTACTTGCCTGGAAATCTGAACAAGATATGATAAATCTTTGCTTTGAGATTGTGTTGAATAATGAAATAGTAATCTGCTCTTGGATGTATTTATTCGTCTGAAATCGAAAGGCTTGTCAGATTTCATACAAATCACTAAATGTTTATCCCTGTCTATTTCTTTTTCATAATCTTTACCACCACCCTTCTCTCAGTTTATTATGAAGACAAGAATAGTTGTACATAGGTTATAAGAGTCTGTGATATGTAAGGAATAAAAGATTTTTAATCATAGTTTCAGTCTCTATCTATCAAATTACAGAGCTGCCATTTGAAGATGAATCCCTGGAAAATGAAGATGGGATAGTATCTGAAGAAGGCGAAGATTCAGATGAGGAAAGTGGTATGTGTTTGGGTACCTCTGCCTTTTGATTTATATGCAGAAGCTGCCATTTTATGCATATTAAGGGCCTGATTACATGGAGTTTTCAGCCCAGGCTGAAACTTCAGCCCTTCTACCCAAGGTGAAAATATTGTGCCATTGCATGTAGGTTTCAGCCCGGGCTGAAAACCTATCTAGCGCCGAAAGTAGACAAAAGTGCACGCTTCATTGAATTTTCAGCCCGGGCTCAAAAAACATTTGCCATTGCATGGGTGCGCGTCACATAAAACAATGGGGATTAGCTTGCTAATTAAGGGATTAACATTTCATCACGGCTAGCGCAAGACGAGCTGAAATTTCTGCTCGTGGCAAAACGTTGTCCATATAATGGCAAACCGATATTGACAAGCTTTTGACTGTAGAGGAGGAACAAAGTTTCACCTCAGGTAAACGGGCTGAAAACTCCCATGTAAACAGGCCCTTAGTTTCTGTAAGTTTATGGCTATTAAAATATTCAATCTTTTTAGACAATCCATTCAAAAGCTGCGATAACATAATTGCTAGCTACACTACATACAATATTTTTCTACTATACCACACAAATTATACCAGAGGGAACAATAGACTGTGTCTACCCTGCGGCCATAACATAAAGTTAAAAACTACTAATAAATACGGAGCAAAAAAACCAGACAATACACGTAATTACTCTACAATAAAACTACGACCCCCTTGCAGGTAGCAGCAGCTAATCATTAGCAGGAGCATTTTATTTGAAACGTTGTGTTGCATTTATGTATTTTAAGGTTGCCTTTAGAATCTTTGTATTAGAATCAACAGACAACCTTTCATCACCATACAAGCATCATTTCTAGTAATTGCGCGCTTGAATGATTTGACAAGCCGTACGGTCGCAACGTTGCGTTTACACTATCGAGATGATCTCTCCTGTATGAGGGTAATATTCAAATGTTCAATAAATTTCAATTGATGTTCTCTATAGTCGAAACGTCACATAACTTTCCAATTCCCACTCGAAAACAAACCTTGCATTGGGGCTTTGAAAGTGTCATTTTGTTAATCATCATAATTCAAATTTGAAAGGTTTAGAACTGCTCAAATCATTCAAAAGTTTTCATGAGCTGGTACATTGTGATCCAAGGCATCAAATGTATGCCAAGAATTAAAGTTTTAGATTTCTGTTTGATTTTAGGCTTGAGACATGCAAGGGTTGTTAATGTGTTGCAAACATTTTCAAGATCACAGAAAGGCACAGAAAGTTGATATATTAATTTGTAAAGTTGGGCCTACATCCAACCTTTCTTTGCATGACACGTAAATTTATGGCACCGTTTTGATCGCAGTTTACAGGTCCTTGTTTCTCAGACTTCATCCATCTTTTTCGTTGCAGTCTTATTTTGATCCTGTAAATGTTTGCTTCAAGGCAATGTTAAGCATGGTCAAACATTTGCTTTTTCGTGACCGCTTTTAGGCAATTAGAAAATATTACTTTTCTGAAAAATGTCTGTCTTCAAAAGTCCCTTTTTTCTTTAAAGGTAAAATTCCTTTAGTGGAAGAAGGCAATACTGTAGGCCTTGCAAAGTATATATCCCGAAAGTTAGGTTATTGTAAATTATGTATATAGTAAATAGTAGACCTTAATTAGCTGTAATTTAGCTATTCATTTTCTAGCCTACTTTAAATACAAATTTGATAATCATAATAATACTTGAGAAAGTTCTGTCAGTCCTGCAAAGTTGTTCTGTGTCTGTGATAGGTTAAAATGTAACTGTGCCTTTTCTCGTTATTTTCTCTTATATTAGTACGGCAGCTAAATTGATCAAAAAACTTTTAAGAACAGAAATTTTAAAGATTGATCTGCCTTGCCTTACAAACACTTTCAGATCATGCATCTATAGTGCAGATTGCGATAGCTTAATTCTTCAACTATCTGTTTTAGGCTGCCTAAAAAATATTGCCTGTTTAAGTGCTTTACTCGGCGAATACTCAATCGATTTAGACATATATGAAATCGCAAGTTACTATTTAAGATCTCATCTTTATCATAAGTTTGAAATGAACATTTGAAAAAAGGCTCTCCCCCAAGGAGTGTTCACATTGCTTATGCTTTTTTTGGGACACCTGTTACAAAAACAGTGGTCGAATTTGCACTTTCATGATCTTCAAAATTTCTCTCGACAGGCAAACAGAAGGAAAATAAAAAATACGGAGGGAAAGAAGGCAGAGAATCTGCGAAAGAAGAAGAGGCAGAGTTAAAAGAGTTGGAAGCAAAAGCAACAAAACGCCGCAGTCGTACCTACGAGCCATGGAGTGCCAGCGAATCTGATGCTGTCATGTCATTTTTTATGGGTGATATTAAAGCTGGCAAGGTTCCCGGAAAAGCTCTTTGCTGCAAGTGCATCAGCCAGAGTGACGCTTTGCTCAAAAAGCGAAGCTGGCAGACAGTTAAGGACTTTGTCCGAAATCAAATTGTGAAGGCAAAAAGACTTGAGCATTAAATTTGTACTACAGTTTGTCTCAAATTGGATGCCACCTGCAGATGACCACAAATAACAATAATGGAAGTGTTTTGCAAATGAATTTTGCTTTATTGCAAATCTCAGGTGACATCTAATTTGAGACGGACTTTAATTGTAAAAGATAGGAATGACATTTTTAAGCTGAATTGTGCAGGTAGCCCATGGCCAAAAAGCTCTAAACATTATTTTCACGGACCAATCAGACGGTAATCACGGACCAATCAGAAGAAAACAAAAGAAACCGGCGAAGATTTTGCTAAATTTTACCTACCTTCATAAAACGCAGCAGGACAAGAAACTGCTGGACATTTTCCGAATTTTTGAAGAAATCTACTCTCTAGATGTTCGGATAAACTTGTTTAGAGGCTCGTTTAAATATCTCACAGTTTCAAAAATTTGAGGCGCCTCACACAAACCAATGAGACACTCAATCTTGAACAATTGAAATGTTGGTTGAGAGACAATATTAATGACAATAGTGAGTATTGTAAGGACGACTTAAAAATGCTAACAATCTGCATTTGGAATTTTGTTGCTATTTTCTTTTCATCACATCTGCTATTATTCAAGATTCAAGGCCCCTGCGGTGTGTGTGTGTGTAAATTGAAATCACTGACTTAGGTTTGCTAACCCATTTCAAATCAGCATTATCCTGCCTTTTGCTTTTATTGCACAAGTCTGCATGGTGCGAAGCACGTTAGAAACTTTCAAATGGGTTATATTAAGAGATTGATCTCCTGACGTGAAAGGGGCTAAACCAAACCTTAGCTGATTTGCTCTTTGAAACGTCCTTGAAACCGTGAGATGTTTATACTGGCCTTTAAACAAGTATACCTCGACGCCTGGAGAGTGTAACTTCTTCAAAAAAGTCTGGAAATTTCCAGCAGTTTTTTGTCCTGGTTGCGTTTTATGAAAATAGCTAAATTTAGCAATGTCTTCACGGGTTTTTTCTTTTCTTTGCTTATTCGCCGGCAGATTGGTCCATGAAATGAGGCTTTGGAGGTTTTCAGCCATAGGCCATGAGCAAAAGTCAGCAAAATGATTTGATTCCTATCTTTAATTGTTCAAGATTATAGAAACATTTGCCTAAAATTCGACAGGTAGGGATAGCCTCATTACAAAAGTATCTGTCCAGCCAAGACCTCGATGTTAGGAAATTATTTGCCATTCATCCTCCGTTCATAAGGGTCATAAGAACAAGTTTTGAAGTAATTCTGAAATATGATATATTCTGATGATGAAGCATAGCTTGCTTCGAAACGGAAATAAAATCATGGCTTATTCAGTAATGTGTCTCACACGAGCGAGGACTCATCAAAGAGTTTAGCTGTTGAACAAAACAAGGAATTGTCCACTATCAAGAACTATGATATTATGAAAAATTAAGTATGTTTATCGTCACAATCTTCATCCTCCATTTTATAATGAAACTACGGTATCTTGCCAATACTTCAATATCTAAGTATTGAACTAAGATTTCATCAATTCCAAAACAAAACATTCGAAGTAGTGCTATTGTTTTCAGTTGTACTTTGTGGAGGGGATTCAACGAAACTAAACAAAAACCAGAAAAACGGTGCCGCTGTTAGTTGTATCCATTACTACTTAATTTTTAATTGGAAATTTATCTGGAGAAAATACAAGACAAAAAATGAAAAAGTTAGTAATGAAGTTAAGGTCTGCATAGCAGGCATGCCTCGATTTTACTGCAAAATTAATTAAACTTCATTGACTGTTCATTAAATGTTGCATTAAAAATCAAATTGCCAAGTAAAAACAGCATTGGTTGCAGGCATTCAACCAAATTTTCGTTGGGGAAAACGGATATGTTGAGAAATTGCCAATTCCATATCTTCTCCACTTTGCAAAACTAATATTAATAATACTAATACTAATATGACCTAAAACTGTATTAAGTGAAAATGTTTTTTACGGTGCCACCCGTACTCTTTGTGCTCTATAGTAAAAGGTAAGGTCTGTTTCAAAAGAGGAAGATTCGACTGCAGATATTTGTTGCTTCGAGCCTCAACAAGGGACCGGCTCGGCTACGCGGCCGCCAAAATGAATTTGAATGTTACCAAAAAGCTGCATTGTAGCTGTATTTTCGGATTTTTCCTTGTGTGTAAGACTGTCATGGGGAGGTAAGGCTCATAGGATAGATAGAGCGGGAGATCCAACAAGAATTTTCAGCCACATGTAAAATCGCGTAGCCTCGAACGTCTATTGTGGACATCAATTGACGTTTTCTTGCATTCAAGCATTTTCCTGAAACTTTGCAATAACTCTGCAATCGTAACCTTATTTTGAGGTCATGAAGTTTAATGTTTGTTTTTGATATCTCAGGAATCGGTTTAGTGCTATTGACATGTTTAAGTACTCAGTTTCTGACGATTCTAGGATTGAAACGTAACAATGCGTGCGTGACTGCAATCCTGATGAAGTCCTCCTATTTGCCTCTCGCTACTCTATATTTTCACAATACTTTCATATTGTGAACAATATAGTTAAGTAATATGATTTGAAATACTAGTTTTTTTAATACTGCAATTAGTTAGTTGGCTAATGTTCCATTAGTTTCCAGAGTGTTCCACGTTAGTTTCGTTTAGGGTTACCTCTTAGCTTCTTATATTATCATTCTGATTTGAGTGACGTACTTTATTAAAATATCAGCCAAGAAACCGAAACCCTACATTTGTGGCGTTATTGTTGAACTCTTGGGCGAACTTAAATGTTTGATTTAAGGATAGGGGTACACAAATTATTACAGTTTGATTACTGAATTGAAATACTGACTGGAAAAAGTTTTGGGGCATTTTGACATTTTTGACATTTCTGACTACCGGGTGTCTAAAAAAAAGTACCCCCTTTTGACTGAACAAGGCAACAAAACGATAACATTTCGGGACTTTTTTTGAATTTATGGCTACATTTGTTGGTCTTCAACTTAGATGCACATACCTTACATTTGGAAATCGACCACCAAGCACCGGAGAAATGAGTTCATAAGGTCAAAATTTGGAGTGCACCAAACAGGTATTTTGCAAACGAATTTTCAACTTTGACCTTTACTTTTACTTTTGAAAAGATTTATACTTTGAATTACTTCAATTGTTCTTGAAGTGAATTTTCTTTTGAGGAATCGGTCCTTGCATTGCATTCGATCCCAAGTGTTTTGTATTAAATAAGAAGAAAAGGAGCGCGTGCACGCTTATTTTGGAGATGTGGCACGACTTTTTCATTCTTACCACATTTTCACTATATTTGTATAATCAGCGCCATGTCCATGCATCTTTTATTCTTTTCAAAAACAAAAAACAAAAACTTAAAGTCTACCGGTACTTTGGAAAATGGCCACGATGCAAATCATGATTAGGCCCTTTTTTAAAGCCTCTGGTTTTGGGTGCACTGTAAATTTTGACTTTGCGAACCTGTAACTCCGGTGTTTGGTAGACGATTTCTAAATGCAAGATATGTGCATCTAAGTTGAAGATTGATAAATTTAGCTGTGAAGTCGGGGAGCAATGATATCTTATTATTTGGTTACTATCTTCAGTCAAAAGGGGGTACTTTTTTAGACACCCGGTACAGTATCATCATCAATGAGATATTCTTTAATAAAGTTGTTGCCCAGTTTCACTGAAATGTACTACAGCAATTTAAAATATGTGAACAGGGTGTAGTATCATGCCAAAAATGCAATGCTAAATGTTATTGTGTATCTTTGTGTATTCGGTCCCCACAATGTCTGGGTTGAAAATTTGTCATGAGATACATAGGTCCCCACAGGTTACACATGCGCGAAAAAAACATGCATTCTGGGGACTTCCTACAGGTCATTTATAAGGGCCCCATAAGGTCATAGAAGCACTTATCCAGAAAAAACGTTATGGGGACCCGATGTAAGTCCCCACAATGTTGACAGACCCCACAGTGTAGGTATGTAACTAGGTTCACGTCCCCACAACGTCGGTCATGTACAAACATACATACATACATACATACATACATACATACATACATACATACATACATACTGACATGACCATCGTTGTGGGGACGTAGTCCCTGTGCATACGTTGTGGGGACCATTGATATTTCCATGTAACTCAACAAAAGCAAGGTGCCGCTGAGAACGGATTAAAGGAAATTAAAGAGCATGACCTTGCACTCGCTTTAATGGTATTGAAAATGTGATTAAAATTTGTATATCCACATTGTGGGGACTGTTCGTTTCAGACCAACGTTATGGGGACATATTTTCAGTTTAGCATTTTTTGTCAGAGATGTCATACTACAGTCTACTTAAATGAATTATTCGAAGAGTTTACCCAAATTTTGCTCCCGTAGGGTATGTGAAGTGTCAATGTACACACTTTGTGGAGACATTCAATTTACACACTTTGTGGGGACATTCAATTTACACACTTTGTGGGGACATTCAATTTACACACTTTGTGGGGACATTCAATTTACACACTTTGTGGGGACATTCAATTTACACACTTTCTGGGGACATTCAATTTGCATACTTTCTAGGGACCCTCAGTTTACACAATTTCTGGGGGACATTCAACTTGCACACTTTCTGGGGACAGTCCGCTTTCTGGGGACATTCGACTTACACACTTTATTGGACACTCAGTGTACACACTTTCATGGGAAGTTCAATGTACACACTTTGTGAGGACACTCGATTTATCAACAGTTAGCACATTGATCATGGTTCTTGTGGCATTTATATGATGCATGATATCCTGGAAAGATATCAGGATTCACTTTTTCAAGAACTAAGAACCAAGGCATCCTAATTTAAAAACAAGGATCCAATAACTTTAAGAACTGCAAGTCAAGATCCGTGCATAGATATGCAACTGTAACTAGCTGCTGAGGGTGTTGCTCAGGAAGTGTTCGTTCAGAATTCTGAGTTCTGCAAAATTGTGTGATTTGTGACATCAAAAGAGATTTTTGAGTTTCTAACTCGCAACTTTCATTCAACTCACAACAAGCACGCACATTCAATCATTCAGTGCAACTTGCAACTTGCAACATGATGTTTACATACCGGGTGCACCAAAATAAACTATGCAGCTTCAGGAGGCCACGATAAATCGTGCACTTGACCGATTTTAAAGATTTAAGACTTTATCTTTAGCAGAAAGCCTCAATAAGATTCTAGGATATTTAGCAAATTTTATCTCTTTCAGTTTTTAGAGCTACAAGTTTTTGCTTTCCAAACACTTAAAACAATCAAAAGACGTCGATCAGGTTTTCGAAAGAATCGACATGAATCCCGACATGAATGGACAAATTGTTCGTGGTTATTTGGGATTTAGAAATTTACCAATCGTAATCTGCTGTACGAGAGCTCGTACTGTTCTGGAGGAATGTAGCGTTATTTTCAAGGATACAAAGAAAAACCTTTCCTTTTGCAATTTCATTGAATTCATGTTTTGATGCATGTTGGATTGCTGTGTCAAGGGGGTTGAAAAGACAAGCAGGGAAACTTCATGAGGCCAGCAAGCAAGGAGTCTTGTTGAAGTTTGATTTTGTGACGGCTTTGTGCGGATTTTGTCAAGGTTCATTTATTGTCTTGCCGATAATGCACACTAAAACTGGTAAACAGTCATTTGTCTACCATGGAGGCCGCATGTTCAACATACTTGAAAAATTCAGGAAGAAGCTAAATCTAGTGACTTGTTTATTTACTAATAACTCTCTGCTTAAATTTAGGCAGCCATGAAATCTAATTCAATTTCCAAACATCCTTCCGTTGTCTTGAGTAAGTTAAAGTAACTAACCATGCTGATGTCCACCCTTTTGCAGATTCGAGCAGGATTATTATTGTAGCAAAATGATGCATTGATTTGTTAACTGGCATAAATTGGATAATATTGTCATTCCTTGGTATTTTATTTTTAAACATTCAAGTATTACCATCACAATTAAGCACAAGTGTTTGGGAAGGGTAAATAGAGGCGGGGGCTATCCGATATTGTTATTGTTGGTTTACATAATTTTTAATCCTTTTTGAGTCGGGGTGCGTTTTTGCCTGAACTTTTTTGTAAACAAATTGAGTGCTGGGGGGGGCTGCCACCCTCCCAAGCCACCTGGCTCATATGCTTTTTTTTCATATGTAAAGTAAAAGGGTATACAACAAGGGACCTGACAAGCATGCTGTTTTTTGTAATTTTAAATTCTCTTACTCTTTCCTGGCTGGTCTTCGCAGGCTGGGCAAGTCATCCGTTTATCTCAAATGAACTATAAAGACTCACAAAAGTTTCTTTGACCTAACGTAAGTGGGTGCAAATGTATTGCGGGATTGGGAAAACCGGATGGTGCATTTTCAGATTGGGCAATTTAAGTTGTTTTATGGAATCCCGGATTAATACCAAGACTGGGGTTTTCCTTTTTGCATGACCAGGATGAAGCTAGAGTTTTTTGTTTTCCGTAGTAGAAATCCAGAATTGTAAACCTTTTTTCGCACTTGGCACCTCAAAAATTTCAAGTCATTTTTATGCTTATACCAGGCCTATCTGCTTTTGGAGAGCTATCACTCTTGTTCTCCTCAAGTGCTGGAGGGGAGCTGTAGATTGCTCTCCTGAAGCATTCAGAATAGTGAAGTGCTCCCCTTGAATTCTCCTTTTTGCTTGTTTTCTGTCCATTCATTCACACGAGAGCATAAATAGGAAAGCCAACTCTCCTGCTAAAAAGCTTATGACCAGAACTATCATTAGATTTATGGGGATAAAATTGTGAGGATAAGAGATTATCCCCACAAACCCAATGCTTGCATGTATATAGCATCAACAAGCCCGTGAATAAATTTGAAGTGTACAGTATATATACAAAGAAAGGTTTTCTATCTAGAATTTCTAAACAATCTTGCATCTTGATAAGGAAAAAAGCAAATCCTAGTAAGGAAACAGTACATTGTAAACTGTTTTATGAACATTTACCGCATCAAGAATTTACAGAAGGTAGAGAAAAACTGCGAATCATGATTTTTCCACACTTATTTTGCCACTTTGGAAATTCTATTTTTTGGTTGCTCTGTTTCATCACAGTTGCCCATTATTCACAAGCCACAATCAAAATGTTCTCAGTAAAATACTTAAACACACATAATCTTAGTTTTGTGGTCAAGAATAACCTGTCTTGAAGGACCCACCCATTTAGGTATTTGGTATTCGGCCATGCGTTTATTGAAATGAGGTTTCACACGATTTTCCTCGGTCTCTTTGTTTAATTGAAACGAGGTTTCGCGCGCTTTTCCTCAGTCTCTTTGTTTTTATTGAAACGAGATTTCGTGCGCTTTTCATCAGTCTCGTTGTCTCATTGAAATGAAGTTTTGCGCGCTTTTCCTCAGTCTCTTTGTCTTATTGAAATGAGGTTTCACGCGCTTTTCCTCAGTCTCTTTGTTTTATTGAAACGAGGTTTTGCGCGCTTTTCCTCAGTCTCTTTGTCTCTTTTCCCTTGTCTCAGTCTTCCCACTTCTCAAAGAAGGTGCTTCCATCTTGGTTGGGTTGGAGTTGTGTTGGTTTTGTTGGAGTTGAATTCACTGTCTTGAATAAAGTCTGGAATAATGTCGAAACGGGTAAGTATTCCTTAAGTTATGGATGCAGTTGCATGCTATCACGGGTATGAAGTTACAATCCCGAAAATGAGAGCAAGGAGTTTGTTGCAGGCCAGGGTAGGAGGGGAATCGAATAGTTGTGCTAGGCCAATAAGTAATAGCCAATGACTACTGTCGGTAGGCCTTTAATTATATTATACTGTTGTACTCTGCTAGGCCTACATATACATAGATATATGACCTGTAAGAATGAACTGATAACTGTCAATATTGAATATCCTGTGGTGCTGCCGTTTCATGGAAATATTCGCAAATTGAGGTGAATCAAAACTTGAAAATTTTGCAGAATGTGATGTGGGGAGAACTGTTAAGTTGGTCAATCGACAGTTGGATGATCCCATGATTTTGGTTGTTTATACACTTACCTCACATAAGTATTGCACCACCTTACCCAAAATGGCGCCCAAAAAGTGTCGTTCAGCTCAATCTACAAAATTTGCATAACAAAAGCAGCAGCATTTAAGGGTTTCTCTACCGGGTGTTTTGGCAGGAAAATAATAGTTAATTCGTATGCTTTTCATTCATTAATAAATGAAACGTTGGTTTTGTTGGTTTCTTTGACAAATTAGCAAAAACGTTCGGACAACACTGAACAAGATTTTGGCAGCATAACTGGAGGAGTAGGCCAAAACAAAATGAGAAACGGATAGATATCTGGGGGCAAAGACAACAACATTTTAGTGTTTTCAAATTTGGATTCTACAAACTTTATCGCTGTGACAAAAGTTTTCCGTGAGGAATGCCAGAAGGATAAACACAAAGGGAAAACGGAAAGAAACCATTCCAAGGTAAGAATATCCTTGATATTACTTTTATCACATTAACATTAATTTTGCTTCCTGGAAAACTTTAGGCAAGTGATTGACGCTTAAATATATGGATTTTGATGTGCTTAAACAATCCGCTTATTTTAATTTAGTTTTAAAGTAATTTTGAAATTTAACAAGTGACTGGAGCATGTTTTTTTAACGTGACTCCTTCTTAGAGAAATTAAAGTTCAGTTACATTGAATGACAGCCTTGTTACTAATTTGAAATTTCTTCTTTTATCACATTCAAAGTGGAAAACTTTTATCATGGCGATAAAGTTTGTAGAATCCAAATTTGAAAACACTAAGACTTTGTTGTCTTTGCCCCCAGCTTTCTATCCGTTTCTCGTTTTGTTTTGGCCTACTCCTCCAGCTATGCTGCCAAAATCTGGTTCAGGGTTGTCCGAATGTTTTTGCTAATTTATCAAAAAAGCCAACAAACCAACGTTTCATTCATTAATGAATGAAAAGCATACGAATTAACAATTATTTTCCGACCAAAATACCTGGTAGAGAAACCCTTAAATGCTGATGCTTTTATTATGTAAGTTTTTTTGATTTGGTTGAAAAACACTTTTGGCCGCCATTTTGTGTTAGGTGGTGCAATACGTATGTGAGGTAAGTGTATAGCACAGGCTCATTAGTGCCACAGGCCTATTTAGTGCCACAGGCCTATTAATTGGCTGCAGCAGTGCTTTTTTGGAAAAAGTATTGATTGAAGAGTACTATTCGTAAATATGGACAAGGTCCAAGGACTTTCCTATCTGACCCTTTTCTGTAACTCCAAAGCAGTAAATCATATCAGTTTGACTAAGGATTACCAACAAATTCCATGTTCATGTATGCATATATGATATGTATTTGTAACATTTGCCATTAAAATTAAGTGTATTTTAAAGTTTAGGAAAAAATGCCATCCATGCATAAATCATGGTATGATTTCTAATTTATTTTGTTCTGTTCTCCTTTAGAGTTTAAGGTTTCCAGAGAAAGTTAAGGAGCCAGGGCGCTTTCATATTGATTGGCTGAATGAAGATCCTCCTGGATTTGAGGCTAAGTTTATTGATGATGAAATAGGTAAGTTTTCACATTTTGAATACTTAAAGATGAAGTAGCCCCTTAGGTTTTCTTAATCAGCTACAACCAAAAAGGATAGACTGCTCTGATATGTCAAATTATCTCACCAACAAGCAGTGTATTTGTAAAGTAAGAGTTGCGAGTGGTTGCTTTTGGTGAGTTGCTAGTTGTTTGGTAAAATCAGAGATTTAAGGAAAAGTTTCTTAGTGTTCATCAAATTTAATTTCAGAATTTAGCATAATTCGTAAACATAGGCTTCTCTTTTGAGCTCAGATAATTACAGGGAAGAACAAAATCATAGAAATAAGATTTTTCTCTTTGGTTTTAGTATTCAGATTGGTAATTACTTTTTATCTGAAACATTTTGCAGCTCATAACCAAGATGGATAAAGTTTCTTAACTTCACATTGACTGCTGATAGCTTATTAGAGTTTCTTAATTTTCTGGATCACCAGTACAGTTTCATGTAAATGGGTGCTAATGTTGGAAAAATGACTGCAAATGACTGAAAAATGACTGTTCAGTTAAGTGTCTTCTCTCTCTTTTGCTAGGATATGGAGTATTCACAACCAGAAAATTTCGCAGGGCTGATTTTCTGTTGTGCTACTCCGGTGATGTGATCACCAAAGACGAGGCCAGAAAGAGAGAGAAAAGGTACAGCAAGGAAAAGAAAGGAAGTTTCATGTACTTTTTCCGTCACGATGCGATTGAATATTGGTAAGATTGTGAATCTTTAGCTTCATTTTGGATGAAAATCTAAGTTCATAGTATCACTGTACTCCTTTTGGTAGACAGCAAATGATGTCCACTGCTCCCTTGCTGTCCATTCTCTTGCTTTGCTGCAAAGCAGCATGCATGCAATTAACAAGTGGCATCCATTAAATACTCTGTAATGTCTGCTCCCATAGATTCTTTCTAGATTCTGTTCAAGGTAACTCTACTTTCCGCTCTAGTGCGCAGCGAGATGCAGTTTCACAAAACCACTCTCCTCAGAAAACAGTTAATTTCTCCCATATTATTCGACCTATCGAAAAGCGGTAGAAAGGATGTTGCTCTGTAATAGTCTGGGCAACCGAAAGATGTACAAATGGCAATGTTTTCGTCAATGCTGGCTTCGCAAATCCTGGTTCAAATCTTTTTGTTGTTGATTTCAGAAAAGTGGATTTATCTCCAAAACTACTCGAAAAATGTTCGATTTTTTGGTCGTTCCATCTTTAGCTAGGTATAGTTGATCTACAACTTTGCAAAGTCTGATTGAAAAAGCTAGGCTGGATTTCCTTTAATCAAATTTTATATTTCTGTTTACTTTGTGACATCAAAGGGGAAAAGCGTTGGTCAACAGATTAGTTCATGCAGAAGGAGTTGAACGCTTTTGCAAAAAGCTTACTTTTCAATATTTATCAATGCTCATTGTAGAATCTTAAAGAAATTGACATTAATGCATGCTCCTGAAAGTCTCAAAAGACACCCAAAGCATGGTTTTGTGAAATTGCTGGTAACGGTCAGTAACTTTTAATCAATAGACGCAAATCATACTTTTACGAGCGCACCAATGGAAACATGTCTGAAAGTTATTTCAAGCCTGAGCTTTTGCAAGCTTACTTCATAGCATGGTAATCTGTTGAACAAAGCTTCTCCCATACAATTTTGAAGCTAGGCTAGATTTCCTGCAATCAAAATTGTATGTTTATTCCACCTCATAGTCATTGGAGAAATTTCTCTTTTAAGGACTTCTTTATTTCAGTATTTTGCTGAGTTTTCAGATCATGTGTTTTTCCGGGGTTTATTTGAATTTGATGTATATTTAGGTCCATTGATAAAAAATTTTCCATAAAAAATTAAAAGAGTAAACATCACAAGAATGCTTTTATTACAGGCTTACATCTCTTCTTGATTATTTATCTACTGAGTGAGCTGCATTTCATCTCTTCATCTACAGCCTTGCATCTCTTCTTGATTACTTATCTACTGATTGAGCTGCATTTCCAAGACATTCCCATGTGGAAACCCCTTTAGTTGTACAGTCAATTTGTGTCTTTGTACTGACAAAGTATATAAAGTAATATTAATGTACTTTGTACTTCGCTCAGAAAAGTATTGAAAATGTTTGGGCTTAAAATACATCCTTGTTTGACTCCTCTGTTAACATCAAAGAAATGTGTTACTTTGTCTCCAATTTTGATGCAAGTTTCGGACCAGTACATTTTGGAAATCAACCAGTAGGGACAGTTAGTTATCTTTTGAAACCTCACCTTTATTCGAAATTTAATGGAAGGGGTAGCAAATTTAAAGCCCTCGGGAAGAAATCTTCATTAAAGGGCGAAGGTCTTGGCATGTTGGCAGCCGGAATAAGAATTCCGTTGATATTGAAATTGTTGACTGGTAAAGGCCAGCATAAAATTTTTTTTCCAAAGTTCATCATGGAAATTTAAGGGGACGCGGGATTCTGAGTAATCTATTGAACATGATTGGTTTGCGTAGAAGAGGAGATGCTGTAAGAACATTTTGCGCAAGTGGTAGATATAAAATTTGAGACACAAACAATTGTAACACCGCTGATTTTAGTAGTAGTTAGTTATAACTGATTTTATCATTCAACATTTTTTATCAATAATAACTCGCAAACAATCATGTCACAACAACATTGTAGGTGAAGTCTCCAGGATAGAGGAAATAAACGTCAAAATAAAAAAATTTGCAGAAATGGTTTCATGTCAACACTAATGCCAAAAATACATCACAAATATCGCAATTTTGATGGCAAGTCTTTTATGATGCCATTTATGAGAGAATTGGCGCGCAAAACTCGTCGAAAGTAAACCGAGTAAACCAAGTACCGTTGGACAACCGATAAACAGATAAACACAAATTAATAGAGACTGGTTTAAAAGTAAGAGTAGTAATAAACGTATCATCATACTACGAAATCATCATATATCATATATCGAAATCATGTTTAAAGTCTGTTTTTACTTAAATTAAATTTCAAGTTTCTGGCATTAATGATTCTTTGTCTCATTTCTTTGAGTCTCTTCATCTTTTCTTTTTGGATTAACTTTAAGATTTCATTTGTCGGGTTCGCATCTCTTTTAAACAACTGATAATTATGTTCTATTGGATCTTTATACTTGAGTGCTTTCCTTGCGTTTCTTTCCTCTCTTGTTTCTTCTTTCTTGATAACATTGAAGGTCGGATAAAAAAGGTCTATAATCTTTAGTGGATCTTCGTTAGGAAATTCTTCCAACGGGTAGCAATCGAATCCTGATACGTTTAAATACGGAAGTTCGTAGTTCTCCTTTTCTTCATCACTCATTGTATCGAATGGATGTGGTGGGAGATTATACTTTTCGATTGCCTCTTGAACTGTTTGATTGAATTCTTCGATTGAATTATTCATCGTTGATGTCCGTCTTCTGATGACGGTCGTCTGATGATAAGATTTCTGCTGATGAGAGACTTCTGAGTGTGCGAATGATTATACTTGTGACCGCGCGCGTGGTTTTATAGTTTAGTTTAGTATAATGCAACCCGCAGGAGAGAACAGAAAATAAAAAACGAGATAATAGAGTGTGCCTCCTCAGAGGATTCATCATTTAACAAAAGAACAAACAAACTATTTACAACAAACAAAATACATATCTACAAGTCTCTTTATTTCGTCTTCAACTGTTTCCTTCATGGCTTTTAAAGCCAAATATTCGTGTAGCTGTCCACCTTTTGTGCTCAATATTCGCTTCATCTTTTTGCCCTGTGTAAAACTCTCATGTCGTAATGTTTTTATTCGAAGTTGTCGTTCACCTGTTTCAATCTACACAAGATAGCTGTAAAATGTTTGGAATTTCTCTTCCCGTAGCATCTCTTTTTCCTCGTATGCTGCATTTATAAATATACCATCATGTTCATCTTGTTCATTGTTGATTTCCATATTGACCATCATTTCATTTATTTCATCATTAGCAGCCATTTTTCTTGTATAGTTTCTTGAACAACTTGGTGAGCGCTTTTCTTGTATATTTCTTGAACAACTTGGTGAGCGAATGTTTTTATCTGAACTTGGATCGTTTATTTATACCCAAAATTTATAAAAGGATCTTTAAAAGTGTAAAAGCACGTTTTTTTTTAACTAAAAAGATTAGGATCTTTGTATCCAAAAAGTTTTTGAAATATAATTGCTATTTTTCGATCATTTTGTCGGTAAATCTTTTGACATAATAAGATACCGGCGCGTTTTTTTCCTCAACAGATTTGAAATAATAGAAATTATCACAAAAATATTTGTAAGCATGTCTTGAGGGGTTACGAACAGCTGTTGAAATATTATATAGGAAAAACGTGCTATACTGACCGCATACATTTGTGAAATCGTCTTGTATTTGATACTTCCAATACCGAACAATGGAGAAGGGACGGTTTTGGATGTCTTTAACAGCTCTATTGTATCCATGTTGTTTATAACTATCAAGTGTAAATTCTTTAAAGGCCCGTTCCACGTGGTGATTAAAAAAGTTAAAATGATGAAATAAGCCGTGGATTAGAAATTCAAATTCCTTGAAAATAACAGGTGCGACGCGCCCATATGAATCAAAGAAATAAGAAATTACCGGGATCAACGTTGAAGTTTCGTAGTTGACTTGTTGTCAATGTTTTGACTTTTAATCCTCCCCTCACCAACCCCCTCAAGAGCCATAAATGATACTTTAAAAGGAAAGGACCATCTTAAATATCTTGTAATTTAGGCTAACTCGGGAAAATTCAACCTGAAAGCTTACAGTTAGGGTAAGCTGAAAATTATCAAGCTGTGTTAATCATCTGCAAGGTAAATCATGGTTGAAATAATTGCTGATATATTTAGAAAGTTGTATTACAATTTTGAGTGCTAATGCTTAGTCTCTAGGAAACGAAAACAGTTATCATGAATGTAAATTAGAAGATTTTCTCTCATAATAATTCTAAAACAAGCATCATAACTCAAAAATAAATCATAAATTTCTTCAAGCATCTAGCTATGATTTGATCCACCAACGCAACACTAATCAGACTACTTATGCACATACCAGCACCCGTTATGGCATGAGAAATCAATGATCTCTTCTTTCCAATCGGTAAACGTAACAGGCTTTCCAACCGCTCTCTAAGCAACAATTGAACGATTTCTTGATCAATGCCTGAAAAGAATCCAATTTATGACCTCTCATGAAATAAATCTTAGGAAGGCTTGGAAAAAAAGTTTCCTGCAATTATTTCAGCAAGAGTATTTGCATGTTATTATAAGTACTCAATAGCTAGCGAACAACCATGATTTCTCCTTTTTTCGGTGCATACAGAAACATTTTTAAGTTATCAGAAAAATCAAGAAAATTAAAAATTACCACTGTCGGGAATCGAACCATGGGTCTCCTGCTTTCCAGGCAAGCGTCTTAACCACTAGACCACAGTGGCATAATTTAATTCCCTCGATTCTAGCACCTTGTAGGTTGCTTTGGTCTTTAGCCTTTTTCAAGCAGCGTATCTATTAGTACTCAATTGCTAGCGAGCAACCAATGCTGCTCCTTTCTATTTGTGATCCTATTTTCAAGTGCTCAATTTTACGTCAATCTCTGAAAATATCCGACTGTTTGACATGGTAAAATGCAACCAGCAAAGTAAAATGAAATACAAACTTTAACAGGGCAATTTACAGATCTTTCAAAATATTGTCGATATCTCCGACTTATGCATATAGGGCTAACACAAAAACTCTGAGTTTGACAATCTCGGCGATATGTGTGGGGAATGTTCTCGAGCATTTTTGGTGGCTTTGGTGAAGCATCAAACTTACTGCAGAAAACAATGGACATATGAGATATGTTATCACATTTGTTTATAACTGACCCATCAAAATCTTTTCTAAGGCACTGAAAGAAAGTAACAAATTAAGAAAAAAATATCTGGTACTTTCAAGCAAAGTTGTATTCTCACCTTCATTATCAAGAAGCTTCTTTGGCTTGCAGTTCTCATCAACATTATTTTCCTTTGTTTCTATAAGTAGAGATAAACATGTTAGTTATTAAGCCTTAATTACGTATACTAAACTCGTTTTCTCAATTTTTGAACCACTTTCATAAGATGAGGATCTTTGGCTCCTTCCCCAGTGTTGTGCTTATGGAATCGCATGTTGATATCAAAGTAACAAACCATTGATCTCAAGAAACTATAAACTAGAAAGGAAATGCTGTGATTTTAGGGGGTAAAATTCACAACAGAATACAATGAATCCTATTGAGTCTCTATAGTTCCTTGGAGAATGTAATAAGTAGTTTGCCCCATGAAAAGAATTTGTCACAAATGTCGACACAAGAGTCCTCAAAAACTATAAAGCTGTCGCAAAACTATAAAGCAGATGTCACGTATGGGCTACGTAAATTTCAAACACGAAGAAAACACCTGACAGGCCTACATATTGTAAAATTTGACTTTCTCTGTTTCGACATTGTATCCCTATCCGATTGTTTGCCAAATTGGAAAGTTTGCAGAATGTGCAGGGATTAGAGGAAGGGCATCCAAAACCACTTCATATTGGGAATATTAGATACCAAAGCTGATGGACTATGGAGGAAGATGGAGGACTATGGAGGACGAGATGCGAGAATGGCGCCAAATTTGAAGAAACTATTCCAAGCGATTCAATGGTCATGGGTATAAATAGTTCTTTACTTTAAATTGTGCCATAAACTTGCGATAGAAGCTTTCATTACCATTTATAGCGAAGATCTTAAGAAACATAATAATAACGATAATTTAGAGGGACAATTTGTCTCAACTTAAAGAGGCCTAACAGCATAATATTATACAATGCCTTTTTATGCAGTAAAGGTGGGAAGAAGTGCTGGGGTATATGAAAAGTGGGAAGAATATCACAAAGAAACCACAGGGTACTCTGGGGCAGTATATAAAAGTTTCAAAAATAAAGAAGATGCACTAAAATTTGTGGAAGAGGATGCCCCAAAAAAATCCAAAAGCACGGAAACAGAAAAAGCCGAAAATACAAAAAAACAAGTAGGAAAAGACATTAGGGAAGAGGAGAAAATGACAAAAGAAACAGTTCAGGACAGTGAAACAAGCCAAAATCGCTCAAGTACAGAAAGCAAAGTGAATAGTGAAGAAAATCACACTGAAAATGAATATGGAAAATGTTTAAAGAATGTAGGATCAGAATCAAAATCCCTAGGCTTTGACTTGTGTAAGAAATGGTTCCATTGCAACAAAAAATGTGGAATGAAACATGAAGAATGTTATGAGGTAATCAAAGAAATGAGTGAAATAAACAACTACTTATTTTGGAATTGTGACAAATGCTCGGACCTGATAACAAATTTGTGTGCTCAAGGACCAAAGGTGCTAGAGGAGAACAAGATACTAAGAGAACAAATGAGTCAACAATCAGACACACTCATGCAAATCAAAACAAGTAAACAACTCAAGCAAAAGGAGCAGCAAAACAAAACAAAAGAGCAAGAAATTCATAACTTGAAGATTGAATTAAGAAAACAAAATAATGAGATCGCAGGATAAATTGAGACAAAAGATGACGAAATAAAGAGACTTGCCGGACTTGTGAATAAATTAACAGTCAAAACTAAGCATGGGCAAGAAAGAAAACAGATAAAGGATAATGAAACAGAACTCTAGAATGGTAAAGTGGAAGACGTATCTCAGAAATATATTGAAAAGATGCAAAGTATTTTAGGAAGACAGGACAAAATAGAAGGCAGGCAGATATCAAGCACATAAATAATCAAGAAAGCAGATGAAATATGTGAACAAGCAAAGAACATACAAGAGGAAAAGAAAAAGAAGGAAAGGAATCTTGAAAAGCTTAAAATAGAAGTGAAACAATATCAAGATACACTTGAAACAGCAATTGAGCACAAATAAGTCATGGAGAAAACAGTCAAAGATCAGCAAGATTACATCATACAGATAGAGGAGATAAACAAAAAGCTTGATATTGAAGTACAAGATCTCAAAACTAAAGGAAAAGCGTTGCAAGAAAATCGGAAAACAGAAGAAAATGGAACAGATCAAGAAAAAAGCAGGTTTCAACACACACAAAAATAAAACAATAATATCATGGAAAACAATGCAACAGATGAAGGGGAAAACAGTCTGCACCAGCAGAAAGTATGCATCCATTTTGTTTAATATGGGCAATGCAGATATGGAGGAAATTGCAGATATCAACACAAAAAGATATGCCGAAGTGTGGTAACAAATACATCATGAAATAATGTCATTGTTAGATTTAGTTATGATGAAACAGGTTTTTGTAGAATAGAAGCAAATAGAATGTGTTCATATGGAGAAAGATGCAAATATATACATAGGGGTGACATGAGAAGGAGGCAAATAAATCACAATTATAAACAAAATGGATGGAAGGGGACGAAAGAAATCAGCAGAGCAGCAAATATTATCAAAGTGAACAGCGGTTGAAAACAAGGTTCATCACATGGAATGAGACCAATGCAATATGAGGATACAGGAAAATTTGGATACAGAGAGGACACAGGAAGACAAAATCAAAATAGGTGTGAGCTAATAAAGTATTGCAAAGAAAGAGAACAACAAATGACAAAGCACAATGATGAACAAAATGGTGAAGCGGTGACAAAGAGACAGGAAAACGATACAGAAAGAAGGAGCATTCTGAAAAGCCTCAGAATTTTAGCAGGCCAAAAAAGTGGACAGTGTATCGGTGTATCGCCGTATCAGAAAAAAGCTACACTTCAGTTTCAGTTTCAGTTTCATATATTTTAAAATTCCACTACATACAATGCTAAAGACAAAAGCTAATTACAATGAAATACAACATACCAAACTAATTAACTAATACAGGACAAATACTACAGAAGAAATAAAAATGAAAAACGACATCATGAAAACAGAAGAATTGCATGTAGGGGAATTTCTTAAGGAGGGGCTCTCTCAGTAGCTAAGCTAATCGAGGAGAGAGCACCCCCTGTTTAAAGATGACTAAATATCACTGATTAGTTCTTTCAAAGTATTGTATAAAATTTACCTATAATTGTTGGTGAAGAAGGCTTTGAACTTCTGACGAAGGCTGAGTGGGGGACCTTCCTACGATTTGTAATTATTTTCAAAGAAAAACATCTTAAGTTTACGACGAAAACTACAAGTAGATGGTGACCGTTTTATCTCCAAAGGTATGTCATTCCAGCATTTTGCTCCAAACTAACGAACTGACCTGAGACCGTATTGAAGTGCATTTTTCCGATTTAGAAAAATATCATTATTGGTTGCTTGCCGTGTACGATATAGATGAACAGATTCAACTAATTCAAAGAAAGAATGAAAACAAGAGGGAGAAATTTTATTGACACAATCATAAACAAAACATAGCAATTTCAACTGGAAAAGATCATGCAGCTTTAAAATCTTCAAGTCAGAAAAGATTGGAGTGGAAGGAGAAGCAAAGTTTTGAAACGAAATTGCCCTTATTACCCTTTTTTGTAACAAAAACACAGGATTGATATAGGTCTCATAAGTGAGACCCCAAACTAAAATACCATACTGTAAGAAAGGTGAAAATAAAGAATTATAAAGACAAATCAAAACGTTTATGGGTAAAAAGTGTCTAACTTTGAAGAACATGCCACAAGTTCTAGCCAGTTTTTTTTGAAAGTTCTGTCAAGTGATATTTCCATGACAGATTTTCATCCAAAAGAACACCAAGACATTTGACGTAACAGGTTTTTCTGATCGGAATGTTCCCAATTTTGATACTAACTGTTACAGGGCAAGAATGCTGAGGTGACTTGAAAATAATAAAGTTAGTTTTATCTATATTCAGGGCAAGTTTATTTACATCAAGCCACATTTTAACTTTTTTCAATTCTTTGTTTACTACTCTCTGAAGCAGATCAAGATTTTCAGCTTCATAGTAAATGTTAGTATCATCTGCAAATAAATAAAAGGCTAATTATGAACTTGAGTATGGTAGATCATTAATGTAGATTAGGAAGAGGAGTGGACCGAGTACAGAGCCCTGTGGTACCCCACAAGTAACATTACAGAAACTTGAGTTAGATCCATTGACACATACATACTGCTTCCTACCTGAAAGATAAGATTTAAACCAATCAAGACTAGTTCCTCTGATTCCATAGTGTTCAAGTTTCATCAAGAGAATGTTATGGTTAACAGTGTCAAATGCCTTTTGCAAATCAAGGAATATTCCACAACCAAACTTCCTGTTATCTAATGAGTTTTTGATGGCTTCTGTTAGACTAACTAGGGCATGGTTAATAGAATGGTTGGCACGAAATCCAAATTGCAAGGTATATAAAATCTCATACTTAGCAAGGAAATTGTAGAGACGCTCATACATGACCCTTTCTATAATTTTACTAAAGACAGAGAGAAGTGAAATTGGTCTGTAGTTTGCTGCAGTATGTGGACAACCTTTTTTTGAAGAGTGGGATTACTTTAGCTAGCTTCATCTTGTCTGGAAATATCCCATATTGAAATGATTCATTTATAATTTGGGATAATGGAGAAGATATTAAAGGAGAAAGCAGCTTTAAAACTTTTGTTGGAATACTGTTAGGGCCTAAAGACTTTCCAGATTTTAGGAGAGAGATTATGTCAGATACTTCAACCGGAAAAGAGGGTGAAGTGAAAAAAGAGTTTCCAACTCTATCACCCATGAAATTCATGGGTGACTTGTTAGATCTTGGGATATTTTTAGTGATATCATGAGAAACTGTAACAAAGTACTTATTGAAGATGTTGGAAATGATGGCTGGATCTGATGTCGCTGGATCTGATGCACTTCGCAGTGCAAGCTCTATGAAATTGTTCGTTCTTGAAATGTTCTCTAACTTCCTCAGAATTCTAGCAGATCAAAAAGGCTGACGGTGTATCGGTGTACCGCCGTATCAGAAAAACAGTACACTTCGTAGTGCAAGCTCTATCAAATTTTTCGTTCTTAAAATGTTCTCTAACTTCCTCAGAATTCTAGCAGATCAAAAAGGCCGACGGTGCATTGGTGTATCGCCGTATCAGATAAACAGCACACTTCGCAGTGAAATTTTCTATGAAATTTTTCTTTCTTATAATGTTCTCTAACTTCCTCAGAATTCTAGCAGATCAAAAAGGCCGACGGTGTATCGGTGTATCGACGTATCAGAAAATAGTACACTTTGTAGTGCAAGCTCTATCAAATTTTTTGTTCTTAAAATGTTCTCAGAATTTGAATAACCAACGCTGTATCGGCTTATCTTGATACACCGTTCTTAACATAAATGCTACTGGTATTCTGGAATCGCTCCAATGAAAGTAAACATTGTCCTCCTTGTTTTTCTTGTAGGTGCCTGAATCTGCAAACATTGGGGTTAAAATATCACGAATGGACTTTGCTGTTAATGAAGCTGGATCATGTGTTAACTCTTTGACTGCATCATCTTGATACATCTTAAGAAGGGAAAGAATATCAGAGCTAGAAAGTCCTTCTCGGTAAGATTGAATTTCACAAATTTGCATCCCTGTTATCCAGTTATGGTGTAATAGCCCTGCCCGGCGCATTAGAGCTATACATTTAAATGTAAAGAACACAAACTTCGGAGAATCTTCACTCGTTATTTCATCATAATTTCACACATATCGTGCTCGCAGTTCGTAGCGTTCTCTTGTCTTCTCTCTTGAATCGTCTGATCCTCTCATTCAAATCGGGGGATCGCGTTATAAACAATTAGTACAATCAAATTTATTTCTTAGATGTCCACATTGACCTACCCTAATACTGTAGCAACTATAGATACAACAATTGAAGAAATCATGATTCTTTTCTTACCTCCACTCCAAAGAGCACCACAGAAAAAATTTGTGCCCAGAAACTTTCCTCAGTTTTTCCCACTGTGGAAATATTCCAAAGTCTTGTGTCTGTCACTATTCCTTTCTCTGATCACTTCTTCTCCTGCCTCTTTTCCTTCTGCTGGTAACTTTCGTTTTCGGTCTCAACGCTTTTGATTATTGACCCAGATTTTGATTTGGTAAATGCTAATACCAGTTCTTTCCGCTATGGAATTAAATCTTTCCTGAAACTTCTCAGAAGTTAAAATTAAACCATTGGCGAATTCGCTTTCAAGAATCTCACGCTGAGCGTCAGTAAAACCAATTTTTGCGGCCATCATGAGGCACTCCACTCCACAGCTTCGAGCAAAATGAAGATGGCGCCTAAAATGAAAGCAAAGCAGTTGATTATTTGATAACAGTGCAGGTTTTGTTAGATACTGGCCGGCCGATTGTGGGAACATGGCCTTTGATTAATCATCATCGATTAAAGACGGACCGGGTGTCTGGTTAAGTGTCTAAATGAAACCTGAACATTTCCCTTGTAAAATGAAGTCGCTACTCGATTAAGAGCTTGATCAAAGACGTTTGGCAGTCAATTTCATGTTTGTTGATGATACCAAAGACTGTCCTCTTTGTCTAACCCTTTTGTTATGCTGGTAGAGTTCTAAGCAGATCAGCAGCTGGGAAACCTATTAGCATGCGTGGGAATCTCTTTGTTTCTTTGCTCAAATCTGTGTCTCTTTGTTCTTTGCTCTCTGTGTCCCATCGTTTCTTGCAATTGGCACAGGATATGTTATCTATCTTTCTTTTGGCTAGGGCTTTGCCCTTACTTTAAGTGGACTTTGATTTGCTAGCAGTTGCCTTGCCTTTTTCGCTCCCTTTGCTGGGTGGAGCGGCCTCGTTAGGTGAAATTGACTCGAACAGGGCCGCCTTTTTAGCAAGGCAGATCTTTGACCTTTCCATGGTGTCACAAATGTGAGCGTGGCTGGCAATTTTCCCGGATTTGGCTCCACAACTGTTTGCAGATTGCCATCTCTGTTCCTAACTCTCAATGGCTGTTTTTCCTCCTCCAGGGACTTATTGAACGCAGCTGTGTTTGCATCAAACACAGGCAAGTTGTTCCTTAGTTTGTACGCAAAGGCATTGTGTGTCCAGTATGAAATTTGGCCTTAGTGTCTTTTAAGGAATATACCGGGTGACCCAGAAAAAAGTGACCCAACGCAATCTGTTATAGAAAAAAAAGTAAGTGGCAGATTGAAATATTTCAAACGTTGTTCTGTCGCTAAAAGACCAGCCTACATTATGAGTATTTTTCGCAATTTTTTTGGGCACGGGAAAGTTCCCGAATTAAGGATTTTGAGGAAAAGGGCAAACTTGAAATTCACAAAAAGTCATCAAAAACAGGGCATCGATTTGAAGCCATTTCAGATCTACAAAACAACGAGGAGCGTGTTTCATTCTGCCTGAGAATATTTTCAAGTACCTAGGGACTATAAAATTGCTCTGAAGACTTCCGACTGGGTTACCTATTCCCAGGTTGAAATGAAACTCGCTCCTCGTTGTTTTGAAGATTTGAAATGGCTGTAAATCGATCCCTTGTTTTTGACGACTTTTTGAGGATTTCAGGCATGCTCTTTTCTTCGAAGTCCTTAATTTTGGAAATTTACCGTGCCGAAAAATATTGCGAAAAATACTCATAGCATAGGCTAGTCTTTTAGCGACAGAACAACGTTTGAAGCATTTCAATCCGCCACTTACTTAATTTTCTGTAACAGATTGCTTTGGGTCACTTTTTTCTGGGTCACCCGGTATTGATAACTGTACAAACCTATACATTTTCTGAATGAAAAATTTAACGATGCTTCAAAAAATGGAGCCAAAAATTAAAAATGGGCTAATTGTAACAAATCTGAACCTGTTGAACAACAAGTGCCATTTTATTACCGCAGACAGGTCTAGAAAAGATTGAAGTGGTATCTTTTATTCTATATTCAAATTTCATCATGGAAACCTATATGAGCAAGATTACTTGATTGTTTTGAGCGATTTCAAATTTTGATATCAGAACCCAAAACAGCATTTCAAATTTTTTTTCAAAAGGCGTGATTTTGGTGCAGATGTGACATAAAATGTTATTTTCCAAAATAGATATAAAAAATCTAAATCGTTCAAAACAATCAACTACAAAAGAAGGATAAATCCTGAAAACTTCAGGTAATTATGCTATTCCTATTGGAATTATCCTTTCTCAAGTCCGAAAATCTTGATTTTGAGTAATCGCATGTTTTATACAAAGGCCCCAAAAAGAAGCAAATTTGCCACTTCCACCACTAACAAATTGCAATTTGTGAAGTAATTTTTCTGCAAATGGGTCTTTGATGGCATAAACATGACTTTAAAAGATCCTACACCATATGTCTCTCCTTCAATTTCTCTAAATGCCTCTTTTATGCAGTTCCAAGATGCTGATACTGCAGTAGAACTCTTATGGCTTATACACTTCTCTTTTCTATCCTAGCCTTTCCTAACAGTTTGACTCTTTCTTCATGTTTCTTTCAACCCTTGTGTTGGGACATCAGGACACCATCTTCTCACACATAACTTCTTTGGTGGAAATGTGTTATGTATATCAAGTTTTCACGTTGAAGCACTTTCCGTAATGCTGTTGGTAAGGTAAGCCATCATCCTAACACCAATGAAACTGCTGCTCAGAATCTTGTTCTTTGTAAAATTAAAGTCTCTTTCATTCCCTCTTGCAAAATGCTGCTACGGGCCTAAGAACTTTTGCCACAAACTTGTGGTTTTACTCCCTTCTTTTATCAACTTTATTTGCTGCAAGGTCTTCTCTTGTTATTCCAAAAACCATCCTTGATTAACTGTTCATTTCTAATGCAGGGAAATTGCTGCTTCATTTCACTTTCTCTTGGTCCAAGAACTCTTGCTGAAAACAAACCAAAGCAAGCCAAGGCAGCCAAAGTGAAATTCCCTGTCTTGTCTCTCTGTAGCAGCAGCGACAACAGTGGGCCTCAAACCCGCTGACCAAGCGCAGAGAAGATCACCCTAAGAATTTGATCATGTATTTTAGGCCTTTTTCAGTAGTTTTGCAACAACAAAGTTTTTCTAGATTTGAATTTACCAATTTTCCAATGCTTGTAAGGTGAGAAAAATCACAAAAATATCTTTTGGCTGTCAAGCAAATATTGAGTAATTCCTATCCATTCAGTACTCTTGATTTTATGAATTTTCAAAAATGGGAACTTTTTTCTGGCTCACCCGGTAGACATTTTTTCATAAGAATAATGTTTATGAGGATTGAGGCTCTGAATCATCCAATTTTTATGAATATCAAAGAAATATTAATCAGCCTCTCAGCTCGCATATTTGTGTCTAATTTGTCAGCAGTTGCCTATCGATAAATGAGAACAAAACTATGGATGTTTTAGGCATTTAGTTGTCGACAACTCTCCAAATATCGTATGACTGTGGTCACATGACCAGAATCAAAACAATGAAATGCTAAGAATTTTATTGCCCATTAAATTTGATTAAAATCACAAAGACCAGTGGTTATATCTCTTGTCGTTTTAGCGTAGTGTGACAAAGTTTGGTAGGGGCAAAACCAGTGGCGGACACTTGGGGGAGCCAGGGGGCTAGAATGTTGGCTAGAACAAAGGTCTTTTGTTCCAAAAAAATAGAAATAAACAATGTTTTCAACTGTAACAATAGCTTCACCCCCGCAATATTTGGCAAAGTGTCCGCCACTGGGCAAAACCGCCTCCCAGTTAAGCCCCCTCTCTATCAAGCCCCCCTCACTTATATAAAGTTCCAGGGGCAACCAAATAATTTCCATTTATTGAGCCCAATAAGTTTGCATGTTAATTTTGATGTGGTTTGAGATAAACTGTATTTGACTTGTAAAGTTGCATGTCGAATCTGCAAAATATGGTGTAAATGAACTAAAAAGCCTTGTTATTTGATTTTTGTGAATTAATCCCCTTCTTTAATAAGCCCAACCCCTGTGCTTAATAGAGCTTTTACGGTATGCTCAGTGTCATTTTTAGAATTGTATGTTTAGCAATGTACAGGTTCGAACAATCTCCTACCAATTTTAAAAACTTTTGCTAAGTAGCCAGATGCTTTTAATAATTCACCCTTCTCTGGTTTAGATGCTTTTGCAATTGCTTTTGAAGAACGCTCAATATGTCTCTCATTAACCACGTCATATTTGAAGTTGTCTATAAATAGAACACAGTAGTAGGTACCCAAGTCCAAGAAGGCTGAAAATAGAGAAAAGAACTTTAATAGGAAATTAGACACGCAAGAAACCAGAAATTGTTGCTAACATTTAGTGGTACTAGTACTGATTGAGCTTTATTAGTTCCTTACCGAAAAAATCTCTTGTTATTTGGAAACATGTAGAAAACGTACAGATTTTCTGTGGCTGCACGAAGCTGTTAACAACTTTTCTCACTGGTTTATTCACAGTTTATTTACTTCTATTATTCTATCAGTGTCCACAAATTTCTAGGACAAATAGATAAAAACAAAGCACAAAAACGATCGATTGAAGCTGTATCCTTGCATTCAAACTGGTTTCTTCCAGAGCTGTAGACCGAGAATACTTTTGGCGCGCAAAATGCAGAGTACACTGCACCTGGAGGTTTCTTTCCAAAATTACTGTTCATCTCGTGTAAAAGCTAAATTTTCAATCAGGAATGAAGTAGTTTCTAGCATGAAAATAGAAGATTCTTCCTAGAACGTTTCAAAGTCGTTTCTTGTGGGCCACAACATTTATTAAGCAGGTAAGTGTTGTCAGGCTAAACCTGGTAGGCCTGTACAATCATTCAAAAAAAAAAGGGTGAGGCTACATGACCCCATCATACACAGAAATTTACCTCAGGATTCATTTTCTGCAATTCTTTTGCTTGCAATCGTGTGCTTTTTGTTGCATACGCTTGATTATTCTGCATTTTGATCGATTATTGTATCTGGAAAAACCAACCGTCGTCGTCGTCGTCCACCTGTCTTGAGCTTCAGTTGCAGACGCGCTCAATTCTACCAGCACAGTTTGAACAGCACGAGCACAGATTGAACAGCACGAGCAGGGTGTCTGCAAACCACGAAACCACAAAACGAAACGGTTAAATAGCGAAACGAAATGGGGAATAGCGAAACAGCGAAATGAACTGCTAGGTGCAATAGAAGAAATACTAAGAGCATAAAATGAGCTGAATGAACAGAGAACTGGACACTTTTTGTCTCGCTTCTTCCGTTTTTATTTGGGATTTAGGCCTTGTACTTCTTATTGCAGTTAGATTTACGGTTTGAGTTGTGGATTGAGTTTTTTGGAGAAATTGAGAAAGTTGAGATATGGAGTCATAGTGTTTTCTACGTTATTTCATTACCCAGCGACCGTGCAGCAATTGGGCTAGAGGGAGGCAATAGCCTCCCCCCCCCCGCACTTTTTTCAAAGGTAGGTTTAAAAACGTATGAACTTTGTCGATTTTTTCCTTGAACAAATCAATGACAACGAAGGAAAACGACTTGACACAAATGTATGTGTCAACCATGGTAAATTTAGTATAACGTAAAGCATGGGCATTGACACATACCGTAAAAGCTCTATTAATGCCCCGGGGCTTATTTAATTTTGGACACTTGTTATTTCTTTACCCCCTTTATATTCTCACTAACAAGTATTCAAATTAATGCGTGAGAAAATTCTTTAAGTTTATCGCAAAATTGTTGGGTCTAAAGTTTTATTGATAATTGAATAAGGCCTATTGCCAGCCTACATGAAGCTCGGGCGATGGAAGGAAACAACAACAAATCGTTTACAGTACACATTTAATTTGGGTGGAGAAATTTGTAGTTTGCACCCTTTTACAAACTCATATCACTCTGATTTTGCTGTTTTGCTATTTCCCCATTTCGCTTCGCTATTTCCCCATTTCGTTTCGCTGTTTTGCTGTTTCGTTTCGTGATTTCGTGGTTTCGTGGTTTGCAGACACCCGCACGAGCACAGTTCGAACAGCACGAGCCCAGTTTGAACATGATTGAATTTTCATGCCAGCATGAGTTTCATGCCACCCCTACATTATGTGAGCTTTACGAAACATTTTATTTTGTATTTTTAGTATCAAATTATGCATTTTTGGTGTCTATTTCAGGAAAATAAATGCATTTAGGAAAAACAGCAAGAAAACAAAAAATTTGGATCCAGGAAAAGCAATGAGTGACTCCCTTGCAAGCTTACATGTAGTTCTATTAATTAAAACAAACAGAGGTAAAATGAGATAACCCTTGTTGTTGTAATGGGCATTCTGTGGAAATCTACCAAAAATTACATAAAAAGTAAACATGGTCAATTTCATCCAACTTTGGAAGCGAATATCTCCGGACCCCGAAGACACAAAAGTCTGCTCTTTGCTTTGTTTCGACCCTTAAGATATCCTCTTTAAGACCATGTATCATTACGACGGTTTTCATTAAATCTAATTTCTGGTATGTTTTTTTGTATTTTCTTCTTTTATTTTTGCATTCTGCACCACTGTGTGTGTGGGGGGGGGGCACTCCTATACTTTCCTAAAGTATCATATAATATCATATGCATGCTCGTACAAAGGCTTAACATATGCACCCTAAATGCTGACCTGTTTTAGCAAATTACATACCCTACACGTATTTTTTATAAGAAACTGCCCATAAGAAACTGCCCAAAACTCAACTCTCAGATCGCCAAAAAATTAAGAAACGCCAGTACTGGGAAAATATAAGTTAAGAAACTATCTATTTTGACAAACGAAATCCTAAACATATTTTTGATTTATTTTCACTCGTTTCCTGCATCATATTACTCATAAGGTACTTGAGTAATGTCTAAACCTTGGAAAGGCTTAAAAACCTTGTACTTTTGAAGTTCTTTCAACAAAATAAATTAACTTTGCCAATAAATTAGAGCATTAACAATGCAAGAAAGAGACATCTGGTATCAAAATGGGCTAAAATTTTGGTAAAATTTAAGAAACTGGCTGCCAACCCCGGGCCTAAATTTCTTACAGAAAATATGGGTATACTAGGATAAAGCTGAAAGATCGAGGTCTGTTGGCTCATGATATGAAACAGGAAGGCTCAAAACATAAGGCTCGAAGGCTCAAAGTTTAGAAACACTCCAGTTTGAAGAATTATACCCTTCATCTTCATCACGGCATATTCCCAGGCATCTTTACTATAGAGGAACCCCCCCCCCCCCCCCCCCCCCCTACATTCAATGGGACAGCCAGGAACTTATTAGAAGGCGAAGGCTTCAATGAAGATTTACGGTGTTCTTCTTCTTTTGCAGATTTTCGTTGTATCAATTCTCCCACGCCTAGATTAATTTGATGCATGGCGCGGTGTATACAATAGGCTTATGAGAGAGATTTGCAAAGCTAACGCCATTTTTTTTTTTGGATATGGATGAGCATTACCCACTTCATCAAAGATCCCTGTGGTCGTATCGCGACAGCATCCACATCAGTGCAGACAAGGGGCTGCCGATCTTGGTGTCCAAGTTGCATGTTGGTTTGAGGGAAGAATACGTTATTGCTCCAACAAAAAATAAGCAACCATGCCCAGACTGGATTTGGCGAGAATTAATGCATCATAATTCCCTAGGTACGTAAACAAAACTAAAATTGATATTGCTAATATCAAGATACGGTGCTACGAGGGGTGTATCACCCTTTAGAAAATATGTGGTAGCTACACCTTCAACAAAAATGCTTTTGTTTTCAAGAAAAATCCGCAAAAACCCCTAAAAATCCTATTGTTTTCACAATTTTTTTACGCCAGTTCGGAAGAGTGATACACCATGACATAACATACCTTCTGACATACATACCGAGTGAGTCAGAATAATGTATTGGGAAAAAGTACAGGAAAGGTGGAGTAAGATGTAGCCAAAAATAACTCATACTTTCCTCAAATCTCAAATTATAGGTCACCAAAAGGAGAAAAAGCAATAAAGGTGCAATAAGGAGAAAGAACGAAGGCATGGCCGTGCACCAGATGATAGACTAGCGGGTAAATACAGGAATTGCTCCGACCAGAAAATTTTCGTTTTTATTACGACGCCAAAGTTTTCGTTGACGAGATGAACAGAAGACTGCGACTTACCGTTTCATTCATGCTCTCTTTTGAATTCAGCTGAATTTGCCCTCCTTCGCATAAGTTTTATGGGAAACAAACATGCACGACACTTAGACTCCCAAGGTCTTGGTATTTGTTACTGATTTTTTTCATTGTGACTGTTATTTTGTGTTTCTTATTTTGTGAGTTTGATTGTTGAGAGAAATGAAAACAAAGCGAAAATATGATGTGGGTTGTTTTCACACATGAATTGCTATCTCTTTACGATAACTGGCCTACTGAGAATAGTCCTACTGCATCTCACATTATATATAAAAACGTATCTTTTTCATATCTACAACAGGAAACAGGGTAGCATGGAAGTTCCCTCGCTGCAAAACATAGCTCCACCTGCCATTGCTGTGAAACTTGGCTAAGTCTCCAGTCAAAGCCTCGGTCACCGATGAACCGAAAATCGTACATTTACGAAAATTTTCGGGTCGGAGCAATTCCTGTATTTACCCGCTAGTGATGATAGCAGAACACAACCTCGTCCTGTGAAAAAGTAAATATTACTAAAAGTTATATTCCTTGGCAGTGGATGACGGTGGATGATTGGCAGAGTGACATATTCTCGATACGGTAAGCAAAATCCAACACATGACGAGTCTAGTTGTAGGCTAATGAAATTGTTGCTCCGGCTTTGTACTTTCACATTTCAAGAATATATGAAAGGCAGGCTTCAGTCTGGAACGTAGCCTATTTGTAGGCCTGGTGATTATTTCCCACAACTCTTCAATCGAAATTTTTTTTAAGAAACTTGTAGCACTGCCGTACATACTAGAATTGCAATATTAAGGATTTGGGCCAGTACTCAAAGTTTCTTAAAATTATCAGATTTTGAGTACCCAGAGTTTTTTACGAGTTTCTTAGCGGTTCCATAACAATCTTCATGTTTGCTACCTGTGCCCTTGTGACCTGAGAGTTGAGTTTCCTATGGGCATGGGCAGTTTCTTCCAAAAAAATACGCGTAATTGAAAATACAATAAGGGTATGTTTTTCTATCTCCTTTCTTATTTCTGTAAATTGCTTAATACTTAATTTGTTAGTTAATGTTAGTTAATTTCATACTATATATTATGAAATTTGATCAGTTTTGCTTGCTTCAGGCTATGAGATAATGCATTACCTCTAACATAAGTTTTATGAGGAAAAAAGTGGCTCCATCTCTGCTTGCAGGACTACCATCATGTCCACAGAACACCCAGGCTCACTTAGATAGTTTGCAGCTGCCTCTACATCTTGATGAGCAATCAAAGATGCTTGAAGCAGCTCTGTTCTTGTGTTGGGAAATATTGTGGAAAGTGGTTGTAAGCCATCTTTGATGAATGAAGACTCTCCTACACATGTAGATCCAGATGCAGTCATACTTGTTCCTGACAGTGGTTCTCCAGCACTTGTCCCTGGTTGGGGTTCTGCTGCTCTTAAGCTTGATGGCTGCACATCTTCATCATTATGATGGGCTGTTTCCATCTCCTCATCATCGCTGAGACTAACAAGTGTATGTTTTGGAACATTCAACCTGACATATAATCTTCCATTTCCACAAAGATGTTTGATATGTTTGAAATCCCATTTATGGTCATCCTTTACTACTGGCAAGGAAATTGTATTCCTTTCTCTTTGACAAAATCAAAGTCCCGTTGGTTGATCTGGGGCAGCTTTGTACTGAACAACAAAGCCAATTCAGCTCGAATGTCATCTTCGGTAAAGTCAGATGATAAGTCAAACTGTCCTTTTAGCACAACCATATCATCAACTACATTGTAATCTTGATCCTGAGGCTGCTCAGTTTCTGCAAGAAGGTAGACACTTTTTGGTATAAGTTGTGTTTTGGCAGCTGCCTTCCCTCTTTTCTTGAAGCGAAAATTATGCCCAGGGACATTAACATTCGCTCTCTTCGATCCTGGTGCAGTTTGCAGGTTACTGCTTGTGGCTGTTGTAATGGGCCTAACATTTACACTCGAGCTTCAGCTTGTTGGCCTAGAAGTAGAAGGACCTGTTGAATGCCGTCCCACTAAATCCCTAGACACAGCAGTGGCAGATGAGGCGATGAGCTGCCTTGTTCTTTGTATCAGATCACTTTGCTGCCCTTGAGCCGAAGATGATCTTCTCAACTCCTCTCTGACGCACTGACGCACACACTCCTCTAAACTTCTTTCGTCTGCCATCTTACCATGAACCTAACTCGAGGCATGGCCAATTGTGGCGCAAAAACAAAGAGCATGGCATCATGGGATTTGTTGACAATAAAAAACGTTTGTTGACACTGAAAATGTTTGTTGACGTTGAAAAATGTTTGTTGACATTGAATCGCAGCCTTGAATGTGATTTATACCCTTGATGTTGAATTGTGACCTTGACGTTGAATTGTACCCTTGAATGCGATTGTACCCTTGACGTTGAATTGTACCCTTGACGTTGAATTGTTCCCTTGAAGTTGAAAGGGATTTACGTGTATTAGAATTTCTTAGGTCTTGAATGTGGTATCATTCGTTGATTTTATTGAAAATTCTACCCTTGATATTGAACGTAATTCTTGACGTTGAAAATAGCTATTGAATTGTGATGCAATTATATTTTCTTGAATTTTGCACCATTTG
Source organism: Aurelia coerulea (assembly GCA_039566865.1). Classification (NCBI taxonomy): domain Eukaryota; kingdom Metazoa; phylum Cnidaria; class Scyphozoa; order Semaeostomeae; family Ulmaridae; genus Aurelia; species Aurelia coerulea. The sequence continues at coordinate 9,468,230 of CM076951.1, read as the reverse complement.
GCCTACCATATGCGGGTAGGATTTTGTCAATTGTTTGTGCAAAATTGTGAAGAGGATGAACATTTTATGCCAAACCTAATAACCTCAGATGCGGCAATATTTTCACTAAATTCAGAAGTAAATACAAAAAACACCGTAAAATATTCCAAATATGGACAAGGCCATCAACTTAAACCAACAGGGCGCAGCACAATTAATGGTCTGGGTTTACCTGACAGGGAACGGCAGAGTTTTAGGACCACATTTTATTGATGGGAATATGGACTCAAGAGAATATATTCGGATTATCAGATATAATGTTGTCCAAAGGGAATTCGGTGCTTTGGGGAATAAAGCCTGAAAATGTTTGGTGGCAACAAGATGGGGCCCCTGCCCATACAAGTAATCAATCCATGCAGTATCTTCGGGGCCAATTCCCTGGAGAAGTGATCAGCAAAAGGGGGGACCGTCCCATGAAGTTGGCGATCAAGAAATCCAGTGGAATCAATGGTATCATTAACTTTTGCATATGGCTTCATCATATATAGTTTGAGGGGGAAGGCATCATCTGCAACTACAACACATGGTAGAGGATTTTCTCCATCACCCAAAGGTCTTGCTTCTGGAATGTTTAGATGATTTTCTTTGAAAGCTGTTGCAAGTGTAGAATTTCTATACATGCCTCCATCGCTTACCCTTCCATTGCAACCAACATCAACGTAGATAAATTTATAATCAGCATCCACCAATGCCAGTAAAACTATGCCCTTGTGCCCTTGTAATTGAACTAAAATGAACCAGAATTTATTGGGCGTTTCATGATGACATGCTTTCCATCCAAAGCACCGATGCAATTTGGAAAATTCCATTTCTTTTCAAACTCAGATGCTACAGCAAGCCATTCTTCTTGTGTTGTAGGCATTTGCAAAAATGTGAAAATTGTGTACATCTATTGAAATTATACATACCTCTTTCTTAGGAACAGAGCTGCATCAAAGAAACTGAAACATTTGGTGAAATGGGAGACAAAGCCAGTATAAACGAAGAAGAAGAAGAATGTATGAAAAAGAAGAAGAAGAAGAACCAAGGTCGACAAAGAAGCAACTCCCGCAGAAGAGAAAAAAAGAGGATTGTAAAAAAACCAAGGAAGACCAAATGCTTGATACAGCCATGTCAGTGTTGGAGCGAGCAAAGAAGAATCAAGCAGCAGGTCGTGAAGATGCAGATGATACCTTTGGTCGAAATGTTGCTAATGGATTACAGGGAGTCGAAAGTAAAAGGGGCGAAGAATTGGCAAAGTTGAAAATTCAAGAAATATTATTCCTTGCTCAAACAGGAGCTTACGATGCACCGCCACCACAGCAATTCCATAATGTCCATAGTATGGGGTTTCTGCAGCAGTTACAGTCACCGGGACCATCTAGAATAAGCCCTGCTGCCAGCCTTTCAAGCAATGAAACATCCCGTACTTCTCCAGGACATTTTAATATGTTTTAGTATCTTACAGTATTCCTGAACACATCATGGGTAATAATGCATACCTGTTGGTTGAAATTTAGAGTTGTGTCTTACCTTCATGTAGTTGTCTTTCAATTTTTCATATATTTTGTCGCAAACTATTGGGACAAAATTGCTCAATGTTGAGTTGTGAATTCTGAATTGGTACTGCAGGTCAGTGTAAGAAGATCCAGTAGACAAAAATCTAAGAGTAGCAGCTAACTTTACTTTTGCAGGAACTGCTTGTCGCATGTTAGTATCCTGCTTTGTGATGCCTGGCTCGATAATATCAAGGATTTTGTCAAAATATTCGGCAGTCATCCTTAAGTAGTTGTTATAGTCCTGTTCCTCCATGAAACCAAAGTCTTTCAAGAGAGAATCGTAAGTCCGATGCACTGCGAGCTGTAGCAGCCATTCCTGTGTCCATTTTGTACAATGTTTTCTTTTATTTTTGCGTTTTTTAAGCACCAAACCAATTATTATTGCTGCTGAAGCAACTTCTTCATCCATTTTCTGCTAAAGTTTTGGGAATTTTGATAACTTATGCACTTCGATTAAATCTGACCGTGTAAAAGCTCACATTCAATTCGACAAATCTGAAGCAAAAACTGATTTGACAAATCGAATTCTACAAAATCTGACCGTGTAAGGCCGGCTTTAGAGACTCTAGTACAACTACAACACTCGAGAAAAATGAAAAACTTTTTATTTCTATTAATGTTTTATTTCTAAAATAAGAATCGGTACATTAGGGTCCGTGCTGCATTTTTCAACTTTTGACTGTAAACATTGGTAACTTTTTGCCTTAAAGCGTATGGCTTATTTGTAACAATAGGAATGCCATATGAAAGCCTTTTGTTGATAAGAATGCTCAACTCAACTTTGAACCATAATGCAATGTTAGGCCTCAAAGAATAAGAATCTAATTAAGAAGCTTTTACGACTAAAATATCAAACTTTCATGTGAAATTAAGAACATTTTAGTACAAAATGCTGATCCAAGTTTCTTTAAAAAAATGAGCAGTCACAATAAATCAGCTCATCAGAAAACAGACAAATCAAAAATTTCTCCAACAGTTAGATGCTGTAGTAAAGGATACAGCCTTTATAAAATCTTCACCATCAGCCCAATTATTTCGAAATCTGCCACGTTTCTTATTGATTTGTCTTACTGAACTGTTATTTCTGATCCCACCTTGTTTTCAAGATAGGAAACCTGTGACATAATAAGAAGGATGCAAGCGATGGTGACACCATACGATAAATGGACAATCATCCCGAAGCTAAGAGGTGGTTTTGGCCCAGAGCATAGTTCAGGTGAAGAAAATGAGGAGTCAACTTAAGATCATGCATTGGAACAAGTAAGTTTTCCGTGTTGTACATTCATACATTGTACTTAGTTGCCAACCACTGATACACTGTGCAACGCTTGGGGAGTCATGCACATCTAGCAACTTCGGTAACTGTTGTTTGACAGAAAGCTTAAATCTTATATCTTATTGCTCATATTCAATGACTTCTATAAGTCATCTTGTCGTCTTCTATTTGATCTGTGCAATTTTTCTCAATAGGATACCTAAGCAAATGTGATAGAACAGCTGTTCACTTTAATTCTTGCTTTATTTTTAGGAGGAAATATCAAAAAACATGAAGATGAAGAGACCGAAGCTGTTTGAGGTGGACAGTGCTGAAGAATTGGCTGACCAGACCAAATAAGCGACAAAGAAACCAATAATTATTCTGACAATGATGGGCGATCTGTGAGTAGTTTCTTTCTATGCAGTAGTATCTGAGTAAACATGTTATACTGGGTGAGTCAGAGAAAAAATCCCTGCTTGGAAGGCTACTGATCCATGAATATCAAAGCAATAGTATTGAAAACTGCCTTGTTTTATTGCCAATATGTTCAATTAGGTTCAGTAATTTACCCGGCCTTAATCGGCCATTCCTTCCCGTCGATATAGGTGATTTTCTGTAGAAAGCCCCTTCCAAAAACCTGCAAAAACGAATGAAAACAATGAGCAAATGTTCCTTCCTAAAATTGTTGGCACTCAAACAAATTCATGTATTCTATCCTCTTGGGAGAATCGAATCCCCTTGAATAGATCATCGATACCAGGGGGAGGACTTATGCATCCTCCCAAGAGGATAGCATGTGCTAAAGTGTCCATAAGTCATTGCTGTAAGGCCATTGTAAGGCAGAAATGTAAGGGAATTTGACAATAATTTTGGGCACGTTTTGAAGGTTTTTTGAACAGGCTTTCTCGAGAAAGTCCCTTATAATTTCAGAATGCATTGGCCGATTTTAGTCAGGTAAATTTGTACGTTTGAGGCCTTCTTTCTTCGTAATTTATATAAGTTAACCCAGCGCGTTAGCAGTTTAGGTCAAAACCCAAAAGCTCTGGTTTGTAGATGCACGCAAACTTTGGCTTTCAAAATTAATATTCCAACGCTCGATGCGCCAATATCAACAAACTAGATATTAATCTTCAAGTTAGCTAACGAAGAGTACTTCAAAACTTATCAGGGATCGATTCGACTTAAATTCTTATCGCTAGCCCCAATCAAATCTGTTACCTTTTTTCTGGGACACCCGGTAGCTATTTTAGTAAATTGAATAACTTTGCTACAGGTATACTAGATATGGAAATGTATTAATTACCTAAATCCCTTGCAATCACAACTAATTCTATCACTGCCAGAAATTTTCACCATGTGGACATTCCCTGCAGAGCCTGCTACCAAAAAACGTCTGGTCTGTATATCCTCCTGTAATTCGGGATATGTAACGATTGCCTGGGAGGTGTTGAGCACTTGCAATGCCTTTTTTTCGATGGCTTCTCCAAGTTTGGAAGTGCATCTACAAGTTTCACTGACAGGTTGTCAACCCTCATTTCAGCATACGATCTGTGAGTAGTTTCTTTCTATGCAGTAGTATCTGAGTAAACATGTTATACTGGGTGAGTCAGAGAAAAAATCCCTGCTTGGAAGGCTACTGATCCATGAATATCAAAGCAATAGTATTGAAAACTGCCTTGTTTTATTGCCAATATGTTCAATTAGGTTCAGTAATTTACCCGGCCTTAATCGGCCATTCCTTCCCGTCGATATAGGTGATTTTCTGTAGAAAGCCCCTTCCAAAAACCTGCAAAAACGAATGAAAACAATGAGCAAATGTTCCTTCCTAAAATTGTTGGCACTCAAACAAATTCATGTATTCTATCCTCTTGGGAGAATCGAATCCCCTTGAATAGATCATCGATACCAGGGGGAGGACTTATGCATCCTCCCAAGAGGATAGCATGTGCTAAAGTGTCCATAAGTCATTGCTGTAAGGCCATTGTAAGGCAGAAATGTAAGGGAATTTGACAATAATTTTGGGCACGTTTTGAAGGTTTTTTGAACAGGCTTTCTCGAGAAAGTCCCTTATAATTTCAGAATGCATTGGCCGATTTTAGTCAGGTAAATTTGTACGTTTGAGGCCTTCTTTCTTCGTAATTTATATAAGTTAACCCAGCGCGTTAGCAGTTTAGGTCAAAACCCAAAAGCTCTGGTTTGTAGATGCACGCAAACTTTGGCTTTCAAAATTAATATTCCAACGCTCGATGCGCCAATATCAACAAACTAGATATTAATCTTCAAGTTAGCTAACGAAGAGTACTTCAAAACTTATCAGGGATGGATTCGACTTAAATTCTTATCGCTAGCCCCAATCAAATCTGTTACCTTTTTTCTGGGACACCCGGTAGCTATTTTAGTAAATTGAATAACTTTGCTACAGGTATACTAGATATGGAAATGTATTAATTACCTAAATCCCTTGCAATCACAACTAATTCTATCACTGCCAGAAATCTTCACCATGTGGACATTCCCTGCAGAGCCTGCTACCAAAAAACGTCTGGCCTGTATATCTTCCTGTAATTCGGGATATGTAACGATTGCCTGGGAGGTGTTGAGCACTTGCAATGCCTTTTTTTCGATGGCTTCTCCAAGTTTGGAAGTGCATCTACAAGTTTCACTGACAGGTTGTCAACCCTCATTTCAGCATAGCTCTGCCTTTGAATTTCATCATCTGGTATCTCAATTGTTTTGTGTGACTTCACATCATCAAGGGAAAGTTTGCAGAATTCTTCAAAATATCTACAAGAGAAAGAAAATATACCGGATAATTAGAAAAAAATGTTTGAGACATTTGAAAATTCATTCAATTAAAAAATCAAAATACGAGGTGTTTCATTCTGATCAGGCTAGTTCTTCCGAAATCCAATGTGAGCAAATAAAGCTGAGAATTCCCAACGGAACATACAATATATTCCAAACACAGGCTCAAAGTAAGAGTTGTTAAAGCTTTCATTTCATAGCACATCACACAAATTTAAAATTGTTGCTACCTTACAAAATATGGACCTTGTTACAACTGACAAGAAACGTTGTTGATCAAAATGTAGTGTTAAACTATTGGGCCGCAACTGTCCATGGAAGTAAAGTCTTATTTGTTCTCTTTCATAACCAGGCAGAACCTGGCGACGACAAAAGTAAAAATGTGTCAAGGAAGTCCATTCTAAATTCCATCTCAGACTTTGCATTTGAAGTTTGTCGCAATTTCTATGGCAAGCGAACGAGAAAGGCTTGAATCAAGCTCCAATGTCAATTAGGAATGTTAAGCGAGTTCCATTCCCTTCTCGACACAGGTGCCTTTTCCTCAATTCTACCATTGAAGCAGTCATTGAGCAAAATTTTTGTCAAATACCTTGCCGAGACGGGAGTTGATAAGGGTCATTCATGCTGCTCATGCTTTCTGAGTGACAGACAATGTCATCATCAATGTTGTCGAGAGACAGCCAAGAATTTTGCTGTAAGATGCGGATTGATACTTGCTCCAAAAAAAGAAAGGCAGGGGTAAAGAGACTGGCAAGAAAAGGAGGGCAGGAAAGCGCAAACAAAGAGGGCTAAAGGAATGGGGCAAAAGGACAAAGCTGAAAGAAAAGCCAAGGTCAGAAACAGCAGAGAAACAGAAAAGGAAAATCAACAAAAACGGAACGGCCAAACGAGCAAAACAACTCAGTGAAGCCTACAGAGAAGCCTGAAGGTATGGGCGAGAGTGCAGCTCCTGAACCTATCGCCGAGGATCAACGGAAACACGAATTGACTTTCGAACCAACAAAGCCATAGGCATCGATTGATGAACCGCTAAGCGCCCCAATGCATTCCAACTTTTCTGTCCAAATAACGGGGCAAAAGATGGACATTATAAAGATGCACTCGTTCTATTTTACCAGGATGGTCAGGATCCAGATGAGTGGATAATGAAACAACATGGCTATGCCCCTGGCCTCATTGCCACAAGAAATGGGGCAGTGACAATTTTAAGGAAGGAGATCTTCATAATTTACAAAGAAGATGAGCTGGTGAACACAGTTGTTGCTTTTAGAGCATCGTTTTACCTGCTAGATTTGGATTATCCAGCAAACTGGCAAACCAGCAAACGATATCAAAGTTCATCCAGATGTGAAAGTAGATGTCGTTAAGGCACTTGGTAGCCTACGCGTAGACCCAATATCCCAAAGGAGGAAAGGGTCTACGAAACAAAGAGCAAAGGCTTGCTACGGCCGCCCAATTAATCATTCTAATCCCCTTTTCAAATTAGTTGTGAAACACGTTGAAACGATAGAAATAGAAATATTTCTATGGCTGACACAAAGGCTGCATAAATTAAGTTTCCAGAAATCTAGAAACCTCAGTAGCAAGCTTTTTCTTGTAAAAGCCAAAGCCAAGTGATAAAAGATATCCTAAAACAAAAATGCATGACGAAGGCCGAAGGCTGACTTTTGGTAACAGTTTTCAAAAATTATTGAAAAAAAACTAAAATGATCTGGAACGAACCCTTTGGCAGAAATGTTTCCAAGGCATTGTAGTATTTTTACATGTTTATAGCTAACACTTGAAAACACTTGAATTTTTTGTTTTTACAATTGAGTGGCAATTTTGTCAAGAAATTCTCAAAAACTACTAAGCATAATGTGTGTTCGGTTACCCATGCTTTAGTGCGCTTTTGTTGAATCAAGTTACATGTGACGTACAAATAGATGATCATCTTTCAAATGAAACTAAGTTTGTAAAAATCGGACAATCATGAGCGGAGCTATGGAAGTTTAAAGTTAAGCTAAAACAATAAATGTTTTCCGGAAGTGCTATGATAAACAACAACATATCATTTCCCCAAACTTTAAAAAATCGTTGTGACGGAACCAGTGGTCCGATTCGAAAATGTTTGCTTTGTGTTGACCTCTGACACCCCCTTGTCATGGAGGGTATTAAATGTTGCAAATTTGTCAAACTTCGTTTTTTCCTATTTATTCCATAATTTCTCCGATCTGGATCACTGTGCCCCGTTGCTTCAGTGAAAGCAAGAGAAAAGTAAGCTAGGTCATGATAACAATCACCATAACAGTATCTGATACATTTGACTCAAAACTGGTCGTCAGCTTCTATTTTCTACCAATTAGCCGGCCTTGAGTTGTTCCAATGATTTCCCCAGTGCTATCTACATATGTATGAATTTTTCTCCAGATGAAATAAACATTTGTAATAATTTTATCTTCCTCAGCTGAAGCAGAATAGAACCTCAGCCTGAATGTTTATTTTCCTGTCTGATTAGGCATAACAGCGTTCAAAAAACAATCTAATAAAGAATTCAGAATAAAGATAAGATTTGAATAATATACTTCAAATCGTTATTTGTCAAATCGAATCGATTTAGATAGTCAGATCAAATCGAACCATCGTATACAGGAATATCGCTGGTACAGGAACTGCGAGAAAATTTGCTTCCAAAATCTTTGCGCGGATATGTTGGGTTGTGGATATCTGGGCTTATTTCCAAGTTTTCATCTGATGTAGTTAATCAAGATAATCGTTGGTTACCATACCATGCATTTACTGAATTGAACAGCAGCATCCTACAACTAAATGCGCTTACTATCAACATTCTTTCATAGGTTGTGACGGAGCAGGCAATAGAAGGTGAGTTTGCTGCAGTGGCGTATAGTGGAGGAAAGTTTTATGTTGGTAAAATCACACAGAGATCGAAGGAGACATTTGGGGAAGGTGGGGACGGATCAAGCAGCGAAAGCGATAACGAAGGAGATAAAATGTATGTGGAAAGTGCTTGGACGAACGTGGAACTAAAGTTCTTCAGTTGGAATAAACAACTCCAGACGTTATTTTGGCCTTTGTACGATGATTGCGACATGGTTTTTGGCAAATTCATTTACAGAAATGATGTAAAGATCTTTACAAGCAACAAAAAGGATGGCAATTTTTATTGCATTCCAAGCTATGCACAACTAAAACAGGAGTACCCAAGGTACAGAGAAAAGTACAAACTAAAGTGACATCGTGTGACATCTATTTATTTTAAGCGTAGCTCGAATAACTTCCGATGGGCCTTTGGTTTGTCAATCCTTTAGTCAATCTAAGATCCTAATATGACATAATTTAATTTCCCTTAGATTGAAAATAATGCGCCACTTGCTGTATCAAAATTATAATTGTGCAGATGCAAAACATGCAAGTTTTCCACCCTTCATTTCGGGTAAATGAACTTAAAGCTGCAATGTCCTGTACAGAAATATTCTGGGAGAGACGCACATGTGCAATGTTTTTATTATTAAGTATGAAGTTTCATCAAGGCAAAAACTCGATTTCTATAGGCAATAAGACATTTTGACAAACAGAAACCCTAAAAGAAACATCCAAGTGACAAGCTTAAACTAATGTTGATAAATTGACACCCTAAACTGAAACTCCAGACGACAAAGTGAAACTCCAAAGACCAAAGCGAAATCCTAAAGTGAAATCCTAAAGTCCAAAGTGAAATTCCAAAGTGAAACTCCAAAGCGAAACCCTAAAGTGAAACCCTAAAGTCCAAAGTGAAACTCCAAAGTGAAACCTTAAAGCGAAACCCTAAAGTGAAACTCCAAAGCGAAACCCTAAAGTGAAACCCTAAAGTCCAAAGTGAAACTCCAAAGTGAAACCCCAAAGCGAAACCCTAAAGTGAAACTCCAAAGCGAAACCCCAAAGTGAAACCCTAAAGTCCAAGATGAAACTTCGAAATGAAACCCCAAAGCGAATCCTTAAAGTGAAACTCCAAATTGAAACCCTAAAGCGAAACTCCAAAGTGAAACTCTAGAATCTTACAGTAGGACCTCCCCAGTCAGTCAACCGCTAAGCGATAGGGGTTCCCCTTCACTAAAGGAGCTACCCCTGCCTCGTTCTGAGTCCTGTCTCAGTGAGCCATGACAGTTTTGCATTGGATGTTGAGGGGATGATGCCAATGGGCTGTGCTGATCTCCCAGTTCCGGGACACTTCCGAACAATTGTGCTACACACAGATCGCTAAGCCCTGGAGATCCCCTACAGACAAAAACAATTATGGTCTCTGCTTGACTTTTCATGACACCCTCAAGAATGCGTTGAAATAGAAAGTATCAGCTTTCAAATAAAGTATGCATGTATTTTTTATAAGAAACTGCTCATATGAAACTCGCCAAAAAATTAAGAAACTCCAGTATTGGGAAAATATAACTTAAGAAACTATTTATTTTGATGAGAGAAATCCACCTTTTCAAGATAAGAGGCACGAAAGCGGAAGTATTTTGTTATTTGAGATATTGCATTTTGAGGGCAAAATCTTGTTCTGCGTACAAAAACTACAAAGTTTAGCAAAGTAGCAAATTTTCACATTGATATGTGTCTTCATTTCAAAATTATGACAGTTTTAATAATTGAAAGTCATAAGGGTTTTGACCGTGAATAGGAATGCTGAAATACTAAAAAAATGCCTCCCATTACAGACCATTCAAAGGATGTATAAGAGCCTCATATATTGTTCACCTGTTTGGGGGTAACTGTGGTATTACGGTTCTTCAAAAGTGCAAAACTCCAAAATAGAGCAGCCAGGTAGTCACGAATAGCTCCTGTTAGTGTTACGCCTCCTCGCTACCCCCCATCAAACAACTCGGTTGGCTAAATATACAACAAATGATAGATTTTGAAACAACGAAAATTGTTCACAAGTCCATGCACAATGAAGTGCCTAATTATCTGGTTTACAAGGGTCTCTGATAAAGGCGTCAGGGAATTACGCAATTCCAAACTGGATTTGAACCTTCCGCTGTTGAAAACATCCCTAGGACAAAGGAGCTTTTCATTCAGGGAGCCAAACTTTGGAACAAACTGGGTTCTGAAGCCAAAATCACAAATAGCTTCTCTGCTTTTAAGAAAGCTGTCTCGTGAACACAATGTCGATTCTACATTTCCTTTCTTTTATTACTTTAGGTTTGAAATAACACTGTAAATAGGGTCCATATTATTTTCTTTTGCTCACAGGGCAAGCTGTAAAGCAGTATTTATATATTTATTGATGCTTCTACCCTGTATAAATAATCAAAAATGAAATGAATGAAATCAAAGTTTAGACAAATTTTTGCCCAAACTCCGATTTTACGGTAAAAGCTCTTATGAATTCAAATTTTTATCCTTAACATATTATTTTCTTTTTTTTCACTTCTTTCCTCTCCTGTATCATATCGATCAACATAGGCGTAGGAGATAGGGGGCTAGAGGGGGCTGCAGCCCCCCCCAACGTCAGAAAAATTTGCAAAAATCAGCCATAATCGGGCAGAAATCCGCCTCAAGTCGGGCAAAAATTTTCTCAAACAATGGATTTTTTGTCGGGCAGCCCCCCCCAAATTTTATCTTCCCCTACGCCGATGGCGATCAAATCACTCAGAGAGTATTTGAGTTTGAGTTATGTCTAAACATTGGACATTAAATTTGCTTATAAAAAATACGTGTATATGGGAGTTCACAAAATTATAATAAGACAGAACATTGAATTCATTTTGTAAAAACTGTAGATCTGAATCTAAATTCGCTTAAGTCAGGAGTGACAGGAGTGACCGGAGTCGGGGGAAAATTACTGGCAGTTGCATGTGCCGAAGCATTTAGAAGGGGGTTGTTGTATTTGGGAAAGTTTCAAAATATGAAGAATTCAAAAAGCAGGGAACCTTTGAGAAACACCATAAAACCTTAAAACCTTGCCTGGCAGCTGCATAAAAGCAAATAGTACCCTGAGGTCTTTTTCATTTACGCTGGAAAATCAACTTGTATGATTTTTTTATGCTCATAATATTTACAATATCTAACTACAAATACAACCTACATACACACAACCAAATACAATTACACAACGATGCCACAGGGAGCATGGAATTTCACAACAACCCTGCGGCCATTTAAAATTAACTCAAAGTTTGTCCCAAAATAGACGCCAGGCCAGACATTCGGAAAATTTCGATTAATATCGAGATATGCATAAGTAATAGTGATTGTCGGAGGAGAAAGCCTTACCTGTTACTATTTTGGAACAGACTTTGACAACAAATATAAAAGAAACAAATAACAAGACTATACTATAACAAACTTGTATGATGATTCAGATGATTATCAAACTGTCATCGCTCACTCGCTCACGGAGATATCAGGTTAGAACGAGGCTGGGGTAACTCCCAAGTGAAGGGGAAGTCCTACCGCTTAGCGGTTGGTTGACTGGGGAGGTCCTATCGCTTAGCGGTTGACTGACTTGGGAGGTCCTACTGTAATATTCTAGAGTTTCTCTTTGGAGTTTCGCTTTAGGGTTTCATTTTGGAGTTTAACTTTGGGGTTTCACGTTGGGGTTTCATTTCGGAGTTTCACTTTAGACTTAGGGGTTTCACTTTGGGGTTTCGCTTTAGAGTTTCACTTTGGGTTTCACTTCGGAGTTTCACTTTGGACTTTAGGGTTTCACTTCAGGGTTTTGCTTTGGAGTTTCACTTTGTTGTCTGGAGTTTCGGTTTAGGGTGTCAATTTATCAACATTAGTTTAAGCTTGTCACTTTGATGTTTCTTTTAGGGTTTCTATTTGTCAAAATGTCTTATTGCCTATCGAAATCGAGTTTTGGCCTTGATGACACTTCATAATTAAGATACTGTTTATCACAAAGGGGTAAGCTGGACACTAGTTAGAAATTAAACATCGTAACTGTTTCGCTTTGCATTTAATAGGATCGATTTTGTGTATGTAAATTTGGTTTTATATCATAAATGAAATAGTAACAGATTTACTTCGATATACACTCAGTATACTGTTAGAATATTCTGAATTTTCATGCACAACTTTCTTTGATACCATTTATTCCTGTCTGATGTTCATTCAAACTTGTAAACACAAGTTGCTCTGACAAAAAAGCGTACAGCGAAGGTTGCACATATGATGTACCGTTAATTAAAGTCGTCTTTGATAGATGCGGGCATCTGATATCACATGCATGGCTACGGGAGGCAGATAGTGTGCTACATTTATCCCAAGTCACCAAGATGCCATCTAAAAATTATTCAATCTGCAAATGTGTTATTCCTCGTTGCATTGCAGTCATTTATCGTCTTTGTCGAAATCTTAGCTAAGTAGCTAGCGTTTGTTCTGTTTATCATTATTGCAAAGCTCGAAATGAAATCTAATAGAAGATTGCGCTAAAGATGGTGAAGGAGAACTTTTTACCACGCTGCATTGCGCTCGAATGATGAATCTGTAGCGATTCTACGTATGGGAATTCGAGTAAAGAACGCAATGTATGTGGGTAAAAAGTTCCTCGCCACCATCTTTAGCGCAATCGTATGTTGTCCTAATTTAAACGAAAAGAAAATATGTCGATCGTAAAAATGCTAATTAAAAAAATAAATTTCGAAAATGACTTCCAGTATGCCACACGCCTCACCATCCTCATCCCTATGTTTTAGGAAATGTTAGTTAATTTCTCGTTCAAATTTCTTACTTTGCGGCGGTTTCAGAAGTTCTTTGATCGGGTAATGCTATTCACAACCCAGACCAGAATGGGCACGAGCAGTACAAATACTAGCTAGTGTTGCAGGCTATACCAATGCATTAACTGAGGCATTTTCTATTCTATCTTTTTGGGGCCCCTATGTTTTGATAGCCCAATGGAATGGCAGACGGCAGCACCTTTTACGGCTGCCCTTTTTAGGCCTATCTTTGTAGCAGCCTCCTGTAGATAAAATCAATACCGCCCACCCATTTTCCAATGAGGGAAGAGAACCAATCCCGGAAATAGGCGTTGGGCAAAACGTTTGTAAACAATATATTTTTTTTGGGTAGTCCCCCCCAAAATGTTATCTTTCGCTTCGCTCATGTCCTGAGATAGAGGCCAGCAAGGTTATTTGTTAACCCTTTGCATGCTGCAGGCCCAAATTTGGGCCCAGCAAAACTTTCACTTCCATGCTGCGGGCCCAGATATGGGCCGAAGTACCTCCTCTACTTTATTTCCCTCTGTGGATCGATCGGATGCAAAACAGGCGGAAATATTTTGCTCAATGTTTTTAACAGGGAATTTAGTGTTGTCTGTGACAAAAATTTACCATGGTTTACAGTGAAGTTTTACGATTTATTGGCAATCCAAGTTTCTCCGACTTCATCGCGTAGTTTTTCTTCGATTTTCTCTAACTTCTCGAAATTTTCAACTGTTTTATTTTCTCGATAAATTACGTTCTCCACTAGCAATCAGCTTGCGAAAGATCTCATTTTGATGCGTGAGGGCTGCCCTTTTGATTTAGCCTCCTTCTGGTAAGGTAGATAGCCTCTATGTGATGCAGTGGAAGAAAAGATGGGCCTAAGCAGCGGCCGCTGCCGGAGCGGCGCTGTAAACACATCGCAACTCACTCCAAAGTCATTCTCCCGCTAAATAAGGTAAAGTAAGGTATTTAGCAGTAATATAGAGACAAGAAATGAAAACTACAGTTAATTTTGAACAATATTTGTAAACTTTATTTTAGAATAAAAAGACTTCTTGCCGATGAAAAACAAGTTTGAAATTTTGTACTGCCATATTTGAATTCTTGCGGAAAATATTCAGTCTCACAGGGCAATCACCTGAAAACAATTCAGCACGCAAAGGGTTAAATACGACTTGCGTCTCTAAAAGGCAGTTCATGCAGAAGTTTAGTTTTCACAATAGACAAACAATTTTGGCAGGCCGGGTTAAACAATGGAGTAGCTCTCTTTCAGCACAGCAAGACTTAACGCCATGTCATTCAAACAAATAAAACTCCCCATGACATGAATGAAGCTATGATAAGAAGCAACGCAACACAATTACGAAGCATGCATGCGAGAAAGTACGACTTTAAATGGATGATGAACTTGACTGTTGTAAACTACTTGTATCAAACGAAACGGCCTGCCTATAAAGCAAGAGAAAGTATCAAAGTAATGTCTAATGTGAGAACTGCTTTATTGAAACCAAAGTATTATCAAATGGCACAAATATGCAATGATGGCTGCTGAAGATTCATCCTAAAATTTGGCGGGCTGTTTTCCCGCAAATTTTCCAACACAAGAGATCAGACGCAAGATTGTTACGAACACTGGGAAGAAATATTGGAACTTAAAACTTAGTATGAGAGCCATGCTGAAAGGTAAGACATTTTCTCTTCGTTTTCTAAACGATGCTGCGTTTTAGCCATGAATATGAAGGAGGAAGAGAGCCAATTTTGTTTTTAACTTTCCCCTCCATCCATAGACATAGTAGTATGCCGTGCATGCCTCCTTCAAAGCGTCTTGCGCCTTACTAATCGCATTGACTGTCACCAAGATTAAAATATCCTGCTGCTTGCCTGCTGTTTACAAGGCGTGCAGGCCGCGGTACCTCAAACGCTTCTAGGAATGAAGTGTTAAGTGACGAATGTCATCGGGATTATGACAAAATTACGTCACTACTAGATATTTTCGGAAATATCGAGCTGTGATTGGTTCAGACGAAGTAAACCGTTTCTTCAGGCCTGATCTAGATTAATCGCGACCGATCTCGTCTACTTCACTTTTCACTTCTGGTTTTGAGGTGGGTTTTCTGGTTATGATGTGGGATCCGTTAGCAGTAATGATGGATGCCACGTCAGATAAAAGCAATCTACAGGATTTGTACCGTACAGGCTGATATAAATATTGAGCACTCTTCTGAATACCGACAGTGTGCCACCACACGATATTTTCCAATGTATGGTGATAAAGCAATTTTTCATTAAAGACATACTTACCATCAACAGTAATTTCACTCCGCTTTATCCCTTGAAATTTTGCTGTATTCCCTTCATCTAGTGCCATGAGAAGTCTGCTAACTTTTGAAAGTTCCAATGTGTGGTTGTGCAGGCGATGGTACTCTCTGTGCACTGATACATCATGGCCCATGTGCCTTGCGAGCCACTCAAGCTCTGATTACCTTAGATCAATGATTTGAGAAACTGTAGCCACATATTTTCTCAGCTTGGTGCTTTTCATGACATTGAGGTTCTCCAAATCCACTTTACTTACTGCTGTATTCAGACAGTCCGGACCTCGTAAATGTTTGGCTGAGCCTATGCAAATGCATTTTATTTTCTACCTTGCCTTACCGTCTAAGCAGGAGAAGTGTACCATATAAATTCGAAAAAATTATTTGAAACAGGATTTTCATAATTGGGATACTATTCCAATCTTGCTTCTGTTTGCTTCAGTTTCATTCAAATATTGCTTCCCTTAGGCAACGCATACTGGCTTAAAATAAAGCTCTTTCCCCTGAACGCCAAAAGAATTTTTAAGGAACATTAAAGGAATTTTTCATACAAAGGAGACAGAATCAGTTAAACTATGATACTATTTGAATATTGAGAACAAAGGTAGTAAGCTTTTAGGGCCGTGAGCATTTTAGCAGGCAACAAACACATGCTTGTTTTCATCATACACACCAACATAATCTCTGCCAGCAATCAAAGCTTCGATTGATTTTACGATCTCTTTAGTAATTAAGATAGGGACTTTCCTTCCCCTTTTACCTTTAATGTACACGACAGGCCTGGCCGTTTAAGGCGGGCGATCGCCCGCGCCCGCCTCCACGTCCGCCTCGGGTTGGCGAGGTGAGCGATTCATCGCTCGCTTTGATGTCAGTTCGCACATGAACCGCCCGCCTCAATGTCATTCACTCATTCATTTATTCCTCACCTGTTGAAGTAAAACTAAACAATTGATAGGAAATGAATCCCTTATAGTTTGACATCAAAATAAAATTCATCACCTTTTAATCTCTCAGGAAGTCATCTCCTCCTGTAAAATCGTTAATTACTTCACAAGTCGAGCGAAAAACAAACGATTGAGATCCATCTATTTCCTCAAAATCGAATCATTTCAACATGGCGAGTAATCAGAAAGGATCGACTGTCGAGTTTAGGACTTTCGAAAAATATGACAACGTGGCTGTTCTTGGAAGCAAAATTGAGGAGATAGGTGGAAAGAAGATGGTGACGTTCGTTTGGTGCAAACTTTGCGCTAAACATAAAGCCTCTATTCTGTTGAATCCACTTTGCAAAGGCAGTGCAAAGACCGCTGTCGAAGCCTACATTAATGGAACAAATTTTGTGAACTAATCAAACATCGATCGACATTTCGAAGGTGAATATATTTGCTAATTTATATCTTTTTTCGTTTAACCGATTCCTCATCGATCACTTCATTTCGCTTGATTATTTAGTTATTTTAGTATTTTTACTACTCATTTTCACTATTTTTATTAGTACTTTTTATACACTTCTGTGAAAAATAAGGTTGATTTATTTATCTATCTATTTACACAGGAAAAGGACACAAATGGGCTTTAGAAGAAGAAAGGTGTCTGCCAAAAGAAGAGCGATTAGCGGTCATTACCAAGGAAAGCGAAGGTGTGTAAACCATTCACTAAATATTTTTATTTGACCCTGATCACAGCAAAGCCCGGCAAATCAGAAAATAGAAGCCGAAGGAGAAGAAACTGTGGCCCGTGTCAGATGAAAGTTTGATTTCAAATGTTATGACTTAGACGAGAGTTTTCTGAAAATGATATGTGAACAAGATCTTAAAGTTTGAAGTGAATGCACCATTGTCATGTAGAAACTCCTGAGAACTTTCTGTCCTATTTGAAAAGCTGAATAACCATGATAATGTTTCACATTTCTAGGCTGGAGTAAGCAATTAGTTCAGCCAAGAATCAACGTTGCACTAAACAAAGCACTTCAGAAGCATACACGAAGATGATGAAGACAGCTTACGAACTGGCCATGAATCCAGCTATGCCCCTGAAACATTTTAAGATCCTGGTTAAGTGCAGAAGGCAAAATGGAGTTGTCTTGATAGAGGGTAGAGACAATAACAAAGCTGCAATGGAGTACATCCATTGTATTTCTGATGCTGTTCGATAGAAGTGTGCTGCCATTATAGCCAGTCAGCACTTCATGCCATTGATGTCAGATGGCTCACAAGCGAGAAAGACAGGGTCTGAAAAGGAACTGATCATGGTGAGGGTGGAAAGGAATGGAATACCATTCTATTTGATCATTTCCCTCCTAGAAATGAGCACTTATGATGGTGTGGATGCGGACTCTATAAAGAAGGGAATAGACAGTATCTTCGATGAAGAAGGGGTGGTAACAATGTCACCAGAAGAGTATAAGGTGAAGATGGTTTCAGCCACTGCCGATGGTGCCAGCGTTAACACCGGCATTTACAGAGGTGTTTTAACGCAGTTGGCAGAAAACCGAGACTGGCTGCTGTCGATACACTGTGCCAACCATCGAGTAGAGCTTGCCTTTAAGTCGGCAATTGCAGAATCACCTTTCAAAGTGTGTGACGAAACATACCGGGTGTCTCAGAAAAAAGTACCCCCTTTTGACTGGAAATAGGAACCAAGCAATAAGTTATCATTGCTCCCCGACTTCACAGCTAAATTTATCAATGTTCAACTTAGATGCACGTACCTTGCATTTTGAAATCGTCCACCAAACACCGGAGATACAGGTTCGCAAAGTCAAAATTTACAGTGCACCCAAAACCAGAGGTTTTGAAAAAGGGCCTAGTCATGATTTGTATCGTGAACAGTTTCCAAAGTACCTGTAGACTTTAAGTTTCCGTGTTTTGCTTTTGAAAAGAATAATAGATGCATAGACATGGCGCTGATTAAACAAATATATTAAAAATGTGGTAAGAGTGATAAAGTCGTGCCACATCTCCAAAATAAGCGTGCATGTGCTCCTTTTCCTCTTCTTTAATACAAAACACTTGGGGATCGAATGCAATGCAAGGACCGTTTCCTCAAAAGAAGAGTCGCTTCAAGAACAATTGAAGTAATTCAAAGTATGAATCTTTTAAAAAATAAAAAGTAAAGGTCAAAGTCGAAAATTCGTTTGCGAAATACCTCTTTGTTGTCAAATTATGGCTAGGCCATTTCTCAAAACCTCTGGTTTCAGGTGCACTCCAAATTTTGACATTGTGAACTCATATCTCCGGTGTTTGGTGATCGATTTCCAAATGCAAGGTATGTGCATTTAAGTTGAAGCCCAACAGATGTAGCCATGAATTCAAAAAGTCCCGAAATATTATCGTTTTGTTGCCTTGTTGAGTCAAAAGAGGGTACTTTTTTTTGAGACACCCGGTACATGTCAGTTTACACTGTATTAAGGAATTCTGGAAAACTTAACAACGAAGTTCATGGTGCTTGCAAGGCAATGGGCATTGAGAATCACAAGAAACTTCCCAAAATTCATGGGACAAGATTCGTTAACAATCGACGTAGAGGGATGAAAGTACTTCTTGACATGTTGCCTAGCTTAATAACTGCTTTTGAAAATACCTTAGCCGAACGGTCAGGAAGGGCCGAGACAAGAGCAAAGATCAGAGGTTTGCTGAAACAGCTGCAGTCATACGAATTCGTCTGCAAACTTGCAAGTTATGTGGACATTTTAGAAGACTCGCCGCTAGGGACAGCATCCCTCCCATCAATCATTCTACTGTGGTTAGTAACGCAAGAATGACTTTTACCGAACGCCTCAATGTTATCGACACCGAAGACGATGGTGGTCTTTTCACGGCGACCGAATAAGCCATGAAATCAGCACTTTCCTGAGATAGGATGAATGCTGTGTGGGATTCTTCAGCGAACACGACGAAATACTGGCCGTAGATGTTATTACATCTTCCCAATATCTTGGAGCATTCACAAAGACCGCTGCCATAATGACACTGATGACACCGCAGATGTAGGAACAGTTCTGAATGGGATAGTTTACTGAACAGTCTGGTTTGCAAGTATGCGTTCCACCATGTCCTTGAGTTTGGTGAGCACAACGAATCACAATTGGTACTGTTATGTCTGTCATGAGAACTCTGTTGATGATGGCGACTATTCTTTTCATCTGGACTGCCAAATTTCGCGGCACCTCCCAGCAAAGCGAGTCACAATATTGAAAGGTACCTTTGAGAATGTCAAGGGTTAACAATGTCCAATGGCTTCCTGGAATATGTTGATTGGATACGAATGTCCTTCCTCTGTCCCTTCCAACATTCACCACAAAGGCAATTTGCTCTAAATTGTGTAAACCATCCTTTACTGTTCTTTCAAGTGCTGTTTCATCCATTACCAACAAACTGTTAAGGCTGAAAACTTTTCTCGTCTGACTCGAGGCATTTATAATGGGCACAAATGCGTTAATCGTCTGCAGCTCCAGCCAGCCGTCATTGCACAAAGTGATCAGGTCAGCAGTTGATGTCGAGGGATAGAGAATGATGTTTGAGTTAGCCTTAGAAAAAACCCATTCCTTAAAGTCGGCTATCAATCTAAGGTCAGGTGGATTGCAAACAAGAGAAGGCCGCAACAATGGTTTATCCAGCCAAGAAGACAAATTGATGCTTCGCTCCTTTTGTGACTTTAGATTATGTATCATTATCATATTCTTGATGTCAGTAAGTGTATACTTCCTTGCACCAGCTTCGACACTGTTGTAGCCTTTGGTCTTATCTTCCAAGTTTGCCTTTGCTGTTTGACAGTCTCCAATTGAGAGGATCGATGTAAAGCTATGTACATGGTGGTTTTTAATGTTCTTTTCCTTTGCAAATTTGAGATCCGCCACATAGCGTCCTGGTGGAAAGCTGAGTGCCAGTAGTTGATTCCTTGTCAGGTTGTTAACTCCTTTAGGCATCGAGAAGCTCTAAAATTGAATGAATTGTGTCATTTTCTGTTAATTTCCTTTCCAAATTTCAAATGTTAGGACGGTTTAAATCCTTTATGCATTTATTGCAAAAGCATTTTTAGAACAGTTGATTACACGCTTTTTTATATTTAAAAAACTAGTACAATGACGACCAGAAATTTAAGAAACTCTAGCGCTAAGGATAAAAAAGCTAGGAAACTTTTAAATGCTAAATTCAAAGATATAATGACAAGTGTGTAATTGAGCCCTTATTCTTGAGTAAAATTAACTGGTACTTTTAAGCATTCAATGCAAGAAAATGCTTTTCCTTCCAAATTGATGTTTCATGTGCCAAAAACATATCTGTAGCGGTGTTGGAAACTCTACATCATAATTCGTGCACTCAAAAAATAATTATAATATGAAATTAAGAAACTTTTAGTACCATGGTCTGATCCAATTTTCTTAAATAAAAAATGCGTATTTTAGTTTATCTGCCATTCATCTTGGTATGTACAGCATTTTACGATAATGAAAAATATGAGAACCTGCAGTGCAGTAGTTTATTCCACTATATCTCTCACGAATGTGTTCTCACAATGATAGCATTGCAAACTGTTAAATGTTAATAACAACCCCATAACAACAATATCAATAAGTTCAGTCGAATGCGTTCATGGTACAGGGAGTAGGTTTGTTCATTTCGATGCAAAAATGAATATGGCAGAAAGATGCTTTACCGTTGAATTCTTCGCCTGTGTCGTTCTATGGTTCACTTTATTGATTCCTATAAAAGAAAGCTAAATCAGTACAGATCAATGGTCTATCGAGAATGTAGCATAAGTATATGCTGAAATCAGAGTATTTGGAGGACGCATTCCTATCATTGGGATAGGGACAAGAGACCAATAATAGGTTATTTGGAAATTTTAGTAACGCAGAACGTGTTGTAAAATTATGCAATTTGCCGAAAAGGACCTCCTAGGATTGTTAATTCTGGTTTCAAGGATCATTTAAAGATGAAAGCCCTCCTTGCTGAACTGCTTTGCACCGTTCTCAAATCATGAATACAAAATCAACAAGCTGTGCCGTTAGTAATTCAAAATTTTTATATAGGTTGATGTACAATGATTGGGATAGAGCCAAGAACCTGGATGGAGGGAAATTAATAGGTTTCAAGAGGTACCGTGTCACTATTTTAGGTCTAAGATTTGTATCACAAGGAGTACACCGTACACATAGTACGCCAACGGTGCTAGGCACTCTCAGAAATTTCCATTCGGTAAAGCTTCATTACAAACCAACAGTAACAAATCGTTTTAAACTTGACACGAGGGGCATTTCACTCCTAAAAAATATGGCTTATGGCTTAAAAGTACCAGTTAATTTTACACAAGAATAAGGGCTCAATTACACACTTGTCATTATATCTTTGAATTTAGCATTTAAAAATTTCCTAGCTTTTTTATCCTTAGCGCTAGAGTTTCTTAAATTTCTGGTCGTCATTGTACTAGTTTTTTAAATATAAAAAAGCGTGTAATCAACTGTTCTAAAAATGCTTTTGCAATAAATGCATAAAGGATTTAAACCGTCCTAACATTTGAAATTTGGAAAGGAAATTAACAGAAAATTACACAATTCATTCAATTTTAGAGCTTCTCGATGCCTAAAGGAGTTAACAACCTGACAAGGAATCAACTACTGGCACTCAGCTTTCCACCAGGACGCTATGTGGCGGATCTCAAATTTGCAAAGGAAAAGAACATTAAAAACCACCATGTACATAGCTTTACATCGATCCTCTCAATTGGAGACTGTCAAACAGCAAAGGCAAACTTGGAAGATAAGACCAAAGGCTACAACAGTGTCGAAGCTGGTGCAAGGAAGTATACACTTACTGACATCAAGAATATGATAATGATACATAATCTAAAGTCACAAAAGGAGCGAAGCATCAATTTGTCTTCTTGGCTGGATAAACCATTGTTGCGGCCTTCTCTTGTTTGCAATCCACCTGACCTTAGATTGATAGCCGACTTTAAGGAATGGGTTTTTTCTAAGGCTAACTCAAACATCATTCTCTATCCCTCGACATCAACTGCTGACCTGATCACTTTGTGCAATGACGGCTGGCTGGAGCTGCAGACGATTAACGCATTTGTGCCCATTATAAATGCCTCGAGTCAGACGAGAAAAGTTTTCAGCCTTAACAGTTTGTTGGTAATGGATGAAACAGCACTTGAAAGAACAGTAAAGGATGGTTTACACAATTTAGAGCAAATTGCCTTTGTGGTGAATGTTGGAAGGGACAGAGGAAGGACATTCGTATCCAATCAACATATTCCAGGAAGCCATTGGACATTGTTAACCCTTGACATTCTCAAAGGTACCTTTCAATATTGTGACTCGCTTTGCTGGGAGGTGCCGCGAAATTTGGCAGTCCAGATGAAAAGAATAGTCGCCATCATCAACAGAGTTCTCATGACAGACATAACAGTACCAATTGTGATTCGTTGTGCTCACCAAACTCAAGGACATGGTGGAACGCATACTTGCAAACCAGACTGTTCAGTAAACTATCCCATTCAGAACTGTTCCTACATCTGCGGTGTCATCAGTGTCATTATGGCAGCGGTCTTTGTGAATGCTCCAAGATATTGGGAAGATGTAATAACATCTACGGCCAGTATTTCGTCGTGTTGGCTGAAGAATCCCACACAGCATTCATCCTATCTCAGGAAAGTGCTGATTTCATGGCTTATGAAACAATGCACATACATGCCTAATCTTGGGATAGCAGTCGACAAAGAACCTGTAATAAAGCAAAATGCACAGCTTGAATTGACTAAGGAAAGGCAAGAGCAAGAAATACAGAAATCCAAACAACAAACTCGTGATCGTCGTAAGATGCAACGCTGTAGTAAAGAAATTGATGGAAAAAATATAATTCAAGTGCAAGATTCAGACCAGGAAGACAGTGACACTGCTCCAACTATTGAAGCATTGGCGGACATTTTGCTGACTATTGATTCACCTGGAGATCAAGTTAATGTAAGTATCCAGATCCATTAATATGGCTGTATCGATGTGATTTAGTTACTTTAATTTACAGTGTTCTTACTGTCACTTACCCACTCATTTTCTTGCAACTCTGCTAATAAACAAAAAGTAGAGCCTGGAAATGAAATAGATAAAAAAATAAAACAATGAAAAGCAGAAAAAATAACAAATAGTCATAAGAGTTTCAGACACCTAACTGGGTAACTAGACTGATAATAAACGAGAGGGCCGATTAATTAATCTTCGTCCAAATAAAAAATACCCTGCCTTTTATTAAACAGGTTTATTATTTCATTGTTTCATAATGAGAATGTTCTTCCTTCAAATCAGAGGACTTTGAAGCACGATAACGATTACACTAAATTCGAAAACTTTCGGGTGGAAGAGTTTCAGGAAAACAACTTCAAACACAAAACTTTCGGACGCTGTTTTGACAGTGTTGTATAGTACCAAAATATATCCTTAAACTATTGGTAAAGATTTCACGTTAATCAATCAAGTGCAACCTAAACTACGTATAAAGATGTATCATAAGTATTCAACAGAAGTATTCAACAACGGGAACAGATCTGAAAGCAGTTTTCACGGTTGCAGATGAAGAGAAGAGGTACCTCCATTGACGCAAGAAAATTGTTACTGACAACTACAATGTGGATTGCCGTTGACAGCATTTCACATTTCAACAGTGGCATTGAACAAATGGTATTATCCTGTTTTCAAGGAATGTGAAAATTTTGGACGAACAAATCTGACGAGAAATAATTTTTGCGAGTTTCACTAGTCTTTACTCCAAACATTATCGAAATGTTTAAAACACTACTGACCGTTTTATCACAAGATTTTATGTTTGCTTTGGTTTACCTTTCAAAGTTGCATTGCTTATTACAGTATATATGCGGTACTCTTTAGCCTCAACATGAAGAACAGACTAACAACTACAATCAGAGTGCTACAACTGAAGCTATGCACATACACGAAAAGACTGCTGTTAAAAGTGAACATGAGGATGAAGGATTGAAGGTAAATGTGCAGTGCAACTTATATTACTTATAAGCTTATATTACTTAAATATATTTAGCTTTCACATAAAACAACTCAATTTTACAAGAACATTAAATGATCAGCTGAACAAAATACTGCATTCACTTACATTGTTTAGAACATCCTCTTTCTATGGTTTAGAACAACTACGTTAAAAAACTTCAGTTATACGGTATCTGTCAGAAAAAGTATTATGCAAACTATCGACGCTTAACCAACATGATATGATGGATGAACATTCAAATTTAATGTATATATATATATATATTTAGCCAACTGATCGTCTGAAAAAGAACTTAAATATAGCAATAAAAGTGGTTAAGAATGGTAGATTAAGAACTTACTCAGGTAGCCAATATTTTCTCTTAAAGAGCTCGATGTATGCCACACACGATATCGAAGACGATGACAGAGATTTGTTGCTTGAGCCAGACTTCCTTGATGTCTTTATGTGCAAGCCAGGAAAAAGACGTAATAAAATCAAACAACCGAAGTCTCAAAACCATGCTGATAACGAAAGGAGCTCATCAATGGTATGTGGTATATGTTTGAACACCATCTCTGAACGTTGCAATCCATGTGATCTTGCAACAGTACCTTTGAAATAAAGAGGGATGAAACTATTTCAACAAAGGACAATCCTGAGGAACTTTCTCTGTTAACGATATCCCCTTAACGATTGCATACAGAAATCATTAGTTGTTTTCACATGCTACCTGGTTCGTCTAGAAAAAGTATCAAATATTTGTAAAATCGCATTCCAAAAATCATGCTAAAAAATTGTGCAAAATTTCCTCTAACGTGAGCTTTAACTTAAGTTGTTGAATTCAAATTCTTACTCCAATTTATATCCAAAATCAGTAACTGGCAGCAAAACGAATTTTTTCTATGAGCGGTTGTAGAAACATTTCAAAATTATACTATTGTTGGGTTTGGTATCTGATATGGTACAATCCTGTAACGTACTCTGAGACAGAAAGATAACATGCTAAAAACGAACCATTTCTGTGAATTTATAGTCCTTCGGATGAAACGTATCAAATAAAGCAAACAAAAACTGCATTTCATGAATCAATATGGTTGTTTTTTCCAATTGTTCAAAGCAGTTCTTATCTCCTTCCTCCTACTATCTTAATCCAGGTGAATGACGAAGAATCAACTTTGCTGAATAAAGCGGGAGTGGACAGACAAACAAGCCAAAAAACAACTGATGGGCCCAAAAATAAAAACAAAGGTCCAGTGAAGTGTAGTGACTGCGGTGCCATTCTCAGCTCAAATCACTGTCTTTACAAACATAGACTGGCTAAACATCCGAAATTGAAACCGACTGCCTCAAATTCCAAGCTAGCTTGCAAAGAATGTAACAATGAATGGTAAGTGAGAAATTTGACAACAAGTGAGAAAATAAGATTCAACTTCTCGGGGCTTCCCTGGTTGCTATACATCGCTTAGTATAAAAAGCTTGTGATTTGCAAATCATGACAGACATTGCTCCATTATCAAATGTCGCTGTACAATGCATTAAAGCACTCTTTATTGTAATTTCATATAACTCCCAAGATGCATGTCTGGGACATGCTTTGCAAATGCATGCTAGTTGTTTTTCTGAGGTTTAATGAGAGTAAAATATACTATGGTTAGCCAATTTAATCGACTTTAGATCGTCCTAAGGGGAGCCTAAAAGAAGCTCTGTTTATTTCACCACTGAAATTGCAATTCACTCTCAGGCTGACAGTCGTGGAAATCCGCATTTTGGCTCCCAAGTATTAGTGAGGCTGAATAGTGGTTGCTGACCAGGTACTTTAAAGTAGGTTACCATATGTAATCTGTTTTTCTAGGTCAGTGGTTGGCACAGCCCACTTTAGTTGAATGGAAATTATGTATAACAGACTGGCACCCAGACTGCCATTGATGTCACTGGATGATGTGTTGTTTCTACCTTATTCCATGCACATTGAGCTCTCCCTTGTTTTTCAGCTTCAGTACGATGAATGAATTAATAAACCACCAAAGAACTAAGCATGGCCAAACTATCAGTAAGCTAGAAACGGAATTTCCATCAACCGAAGAGTTTATGGCTTGGAAATCTGAGTTGGAGAAGAAAACATCCTCCTGGTTTGTCAAGTTTAGAGGAACAAAACGAGGTAAAGAATATTCCACTACCTGGTATCGATGCAACCGTTCTGGGACATTCCAGTCACGTGGTGAAGGTAAGCGCGCTATGAAACAACAAGGCACCTCTAAAATAAACGGAAACTGCACAGCGTACATGAAAGCATCCACGTCTAACACCAATGGGACAGTTAAGATTGAATCATGCTTGGACCACACAGGACATGAACAAGAACTGAGTCACACACGGATGCCTGATGGCTTGAGAAAGAACATAGCAGGGAAGCTTTCGAAGGGTGTTGCCATAGATTTTATCCTAGATGAGATACGAAATGACACAGAGGATGGGATTTCAAGGGCTCATTTAGTAGGCAGAAAAGATATCATTAATGTGAAACATCAGTTTAATGTTGATCTAATGGAGAAAGATAGCAGTGATACACAAAGTGTGCATTATTGGGTAAATGAACTGAGAAGAGGAGATTTCAACCCAGTCCTTATTTATAAGCCACAAGGAGCTGATGGATACAATCTTCCTAAAGATGACTTTCTCCTTGGGATTCAGACCCAATATCAGTTGGAGAACCTCAGGAAACATGGGAACAAGGTCATTTGCATGGATGCAACTCATGGGACAAACCAGTATGATTTCCTGTTGGTATCCATTCTTGTTGTTGATGAATATGGCGAGGGTCTCCCTGTTGCATGGCTAATTTCAAATAGGGAAGATCAGCTAGTTCTTGCACCATTCATTGCTTCTATTGAGACAAGGACCGGGCCCATTAAGACACAAGTCTTCATGACAGATGACTGTAACAACTTCTATAACAGTTGGATTTCTTGCTTCCCAAAACCAGACAAAAAGCTTCTCTGTGCCTGGCACATTGATAAAAACTGGAGAAGGGGACTAAGAGAACATGTTAAAAGTCAAGATGATATCATAGAGGTGTATGCAGCACTAAAAACATTGCAACTCGAAGTGAATGAGGCAACTTTCCGGAAGCTACTTCAAGAATTCTGCAGTTGGTGTGAAGAAAGCTACCCTAGATTTCATGCCTACTTTACTGAAGCATATGTGAAGCGCCCAGAACAATGGGCAACGTGCTTTAGGGCAGGAACTGGGATGAACACTAATATGTATACAGAGGCATTCCACAACATACTGAAAGGCTTGTATTTTCAACGCAAACAGAACAGAAGAATAGATCATCTTTTATGCCGGCTGCTAAAGGTTGCAAGAGACAAAATTTTTGATGGTCTAATTAAAGCTCAAAAAGGGAAGCGAACATACAAATTGAAAGAAAGCGAAAAGCGTCACAAAAGTGGTGAAAAAATAAGTGAAGAAGACATCCAGCAGATTAATCCCACAAGCTGGTATGTTCGATCACAAGAAGATGAAGAAACCTCCTACAAAGTGTCAAGGGTAAATGAAGTTTGTGCTTGTTACATTAAATGTTCCAAATGCGAAGTGTGTCATCATATGTTTAACTGTGAGTGTATAGACTTTAATGTACGGGGAATTGCATGCAAACATATACATGCTGTACAAATCATGACAATGGGTCCTACAAAAGAGGAATACAATGGAAAGAATGGAAAAAGTAAGACAGAAGATATTGAATATTTGGAGGGATTCCTAAGGGCAGATGATAATGCAGGAGGAAAGCAAACTGACTTACAGCAAGTCAAGATGACATTGATGAGCAAAATCAGCTCTTTGACTGACATTGTGCAATCCTCTATAAGTGCCATGGGGTTAAGAACAGCACTGGCACATGTAAATTCAGCAATCACTGTGGCTGAGGGGCTAAACAGACTTGAATATGAGCACTCATATGATCTCAAGCCAAAGCATGATTACCCACCAAACAAAAAATTTGAGCTTCAGCAAAGATTTACCTCCACCAAAAAGAAGCATGTAAGACCCAAGGTCACCTTACAGCAACCAACTATGAAAGAGAGAAGAAACCTGAAAACAAAACTTGCAGATGAAAGCCCAAAGATATGTGCATTCTGCTTCAAAGAAAATGATGAATCAAACAATGAAAAAAAAATGATTGGGTAGAGTGCCCCCAGTGTGGTTTATGGGCTCACTGGGCATGTGACAGAAATGGGACTGACAGCACTGAAGACTACATGTGTTCAATATGCTTATTAGCATGATCTTGTTCATACAGTACAGGCCTTGTGTACATAAACATTGTCCTTATGCCTAGAATTCTCAAGAACTCCTAAGAATTTTTGTTTGAATTGTTCACAATCTTTCATACCCAAGAATTCCTATTAGAATGCAAAGAATACTCATATATACTGTAAGGATTATTAAGAATTCAAATTCTGCTCATTTCAATGTGTGCATGCATGACCATGTAGAATATACAGTACTGTACCGGGTGAGTAAAAAAAAACGTGGGGTGTTTGGCACACTGTGACGTTGCTTGTAGCCACCCGATCGTCTTGAAATAAACTTGTCCATGCAGCAAAAGGTCTAACTTAGATTATAAGCCTAACCTCATTAAAATCGGTCACTTTGTGCATTAGTTAAAACGTATTTTCTTTGTAAGGCCTTGTATGGGAGTCTTGCAAACTGATGGAATCTTTAGCCAAGGCCCTTCAGCATTTTAGCCTTACCAAAGTTACAGATACATGTGGTATTATCAGGAGAGAAAACACTATTTCCTAACTATTTCATTCTCCTCTGATAATACCACGTGTATCTGTAACTTTGGCAAGGCTAAAATGCTGAATGGCCTTGCTGGCTAAAGATTCCATCAGTTTGCAAGACTCCCATACAAAGCCTTACGAAGAAAATACGTTTTAACTAATGCACCAAGTGACCGATTTTAATGGGGTAAGGCTTATTATCTAAGTTAGACCTTTGTTGCACGGACACATTTATTTCACGACGATCGGGTGGCTACAAGCGACGTCACAGTCCGCCAAACACCCCACGTTTTTTTTGACTCACCCGGTATATTAACAGAAATTTGTTGTGTAACATTGATTACTTTAAACTCCAGGGTTAGAGGGTGACTGCAAGCCACAAAGAAAATAAATCAAAGAAGCATCTGGTAAAAAAATATATATAAATATTTAAATTGGATTGTTCCTTGTCAATCTATGGTACCCTAACATGTCGTTCAATTTTGACCAACTGCATAACACAAATTTAACAGCAATTTCAACAAAATGCTGTATGTGCAGGTCAATTCATGAAAAGGTTGTTTTGATAAGTAAATTCTGTGAAACTTCTCTGGCACTTGCATACCAAAGATTTTTAATAGGCTATTCAAATTAGACAATATAGAACAAGAAAATTTTTTCTTTGCACATGGGAGATCTCGTCCAAAAGTGCCATACTCTGCAGACTGGATGCGCATCTGGAATTTATTGATATCTAATTTTTGAATTGAATGAATAACAATCCTACCCAGTGGCATGGCCACTGGGGGGGGGGGGGCAATTGCCCCTCCACTTTTGTAGAAAAATGGTCCTCTAGATTCCTCTAAAACCGAAGAGAAAATAGCTGGGTATAGGTTGAGAAAGAATTTTCCGAGAAATGTCAAATCTTGGGAGATGCATTCTGAGCCAAAGTAAAAGGCGTCGCCCCTTTGTCATACCCCCCCCCCATTTAATTTACCCTGCTGGCCACGCCGCTGATGATCATCATACCCTGTGATGTTGTTGTTAACTTCAACAGTTTCTTAGACTCTTAATAAACTTTGATCAGAAAAATGGACTACGATTTAAGAAACTGGCTACCTCTATCCAATGCGTGTATTGAATTGTATGCAAGTCCTTTGCTCTTCCTTTACCAGAGCCTAACAAAGAGAAGGCCTAAGACAGCCAGGTTAGGCCACTGTGGGTTAGGCCCATCATAGTCCCATCATCTATTCGTTGTTGAAGTCGTTGGAAGATTAATGGTCTGAAACATTGAAAGCATGAATGAAAAATGTAAAATGAATGGATAATATTTTGAATCTCACCGTAAGCATCTTCTTTTGAACTCCTGCTTTACTCGCTGCCGCAGCTGGAGCACTAAACAACCGATAGCAGTTTCTTCGAATCAACAACTCCCGCACCGACATAAAGTTCGTCCCCGAAAACGGGCTGCGACGACGGCTGCAGTGTATTGTCGGTGTGCAGCCTTCGCAGCGCCAGCGTCAACGAAAGTTGATGGACAGAAGATATTCTCAACAATAGAATGATTGATGGGAGGGATGCTGTCCCTAGCGGCGAGTTTTTAGAAGCAGCGGGCCCATCATCTTTGGTATTTGAAGGGAATGGTGTGATGCCGTACGAGATTGCCAAGTCCATTCAAAGAACATTTGATGAGTTGGACGACTTGGAGGAGTATGCGGGAAGCGACGAAGAACTGCTCAACAGCCATCTTGGAAAATTTAGATACGAGGAGGAGACAAAGCAGGTTATAGGAATTTACCTGAAAGAAGGTCATGGAAGGAGAAAGCCAGCAAACAGAGAGAACGTGGATGTTCCTATTTCCGGCATGCATTATTCAGAGAGAACTTGAGAGGTGGCAGCTGCTGCAAAAATTTCGACGATAAAAAAACTGAAAACTGTGCTGGAAGATCGGTTCCCTGAGATGAACAGTGAATTTTTCAAAGCAATTAAGATCTATGATCCACATAATTGGAGGGATGAGGCTGATTTTGGTGTAAGGGAGCTTAACATACTCCTTGGCAGATTCTTGGTGCCTCTTTCAGAGGCAGGGATCAGTGAAAGAGATCTATTCGTCGAATGGAAGAGTTTTCGCAGTTTTGCAAAACGCCATTTTGAAGATCTTTTCAAGGAGCCAAAGATGTTATGGCGATGAGTTTTAAATTTTAGGAGGCTAGAGTTTCCAAATCTTTCCCTTGTTATCGAATTGATAACATGTATTGCCGGTTCAAATTCATCCGTTGAAAGAGCATTCAGTTTACTGACCCTCCTCCTAAATGATCGACGATTGAGTATGAGCCATGAGACTATGGAAGATCTACTCTTAACAAAAGCAAATGACAGTGCTTGGCCAGAGGCGGAGCGGGAAGGAATAATAGCACGTACTGTAGAAATTTATTTAGAAAAGCCGAAGAAAGGTGCAACTCGCAAGATCAGAACAGGAGGGAGAGCAGCCAAGCAAGAAGAAACACACGGAAGAACTCGTCATCGATGAAGCAATTGATTCAGAGCCAGATTCATCCGATTATGATACTGATTTTGATGAATAACAAATTATCAAACTTACCATACACGTTATATTTTCTTCAATGTCTTTGCCCGCATTTATTTTGAGAAACTTAACTCTCAAGAGTGCTAAAACATTAACAAACTCAAGCATTGGTAAAATATTATCCTAGACCCCTGAGATTGGTTTCTTATAAGTGGCTATGAAATGTTAACGAAAGTATAGGAGATCCCCCACTGATAAATGCTACATGACTTTAAGCCGCATTTTAAAGACGGGTACGAAACTTTCAGCTCTCCAAATCTTGTAATTTTAAGAAACTTACAAAATACGTGTGCTCCCGTAACAACAAACTCAGACATAAAGTACCTTCATTCAAGCACTTGAATATCAAATTGCCAGGTTTAGAATGGCTATTAGTTTGTATTAATGTTATAACAAATTGTACTATGTGATTTAATTCTAGTTCTGTTCAAAACTTCGTTGGGGAAAGTGTGGTTGATTTGCGACTATATAAACTATCGTTTCGTTTCTGACGGAAAATCGCCTTCTCGTTTTGCAAAGTTAGCTGTTTAAAGGCCAATAGTGCATTCCTCGTTTATCCATCTACTTTTATTAAGGATTTTCGGGAGACTGAAAATCGCCCGCCTGACTTTACCAAGGAGAGCGATGTATCACTCGCCTGCTAAAATGCTCACGGCCCTAAAAGCTTACTACCATAGTTTAACTGATTCTGTCTCCTTTGTATGAAAAATTCCTTTAATGTTCCTTTAAAATTCTTTTGGCGTTCAGGGGAAAGAGCTTTATTTTAAGTCAGTATGCGTTGCCTAAGGGAAGCAATATTTGAATGAAACTGAAGCAAACAGAAGCAAGATTGGAATAGTATCCCAATTATGAAAATCCTGTTTCAAATAATTTTCGAATTTATATGGTACACTTCTCCTGCTTAGACGGTAAGGCAAGGCAGAAAATAAAATGCATTTGCATAGGTACATCACAACAAAAATTATGTTATGGCTTCCCATTCAACGAAGTCAGAGAATATTCTCTGTAATAATTAAGTGAGGATTTTATGCCCAGCTGTGTTGAAACTTAGCAAATGAATAAAATATGTGTATTGTGTTTTGGACACGGATCAGAGCTATCATGAATACAAAATACTTTTGGGAAGAGTCAAAGAGAGAAAACAAAATCTTTCGATCTAAACAACTACTACATATGCACTTGAACTCTTTTTAGATTTTCAAAAATAAAAATAAAACAGTTTTGGTCTATTTTGGCGAGGAACCGATTGAAGCATATTGCCGATGTTATGTTATGTTAAGGAGATTCTTCCTGGTCGCGGTTTTGAGGGAGGGTAAAGTAGGGGATGGGATGGGAAAACGTGAACAGCAAACAGCAAATACTGTTTAAAGGAAATTTCATAATTAAATTGATTTAGTCAACTTGATCCACAATTCTACATCTATAAATTGATTGTAAATTCTAGGATGTTTATTTTCCGATTGTTAATGACAAATGCGCTTGCATCTATAGTTCAAACACCTGTACGTACACCCTTAAGCTGGGTACTCACTGAGGGCTTAAGTGCGTTTAAGTGCGTGTAAGTGCATTTATCTTTGCGCGTTTAAGTGCGTTTAAAATCTTGGATAAGATCCAATATCATACTCACTGCCAGAACATAAACGCCAACATTAACGCCAATACGTAGTTTCAAGAGGAATCAACAGAGAAAAGTTTAGGAAAAGAGTACTATTTCTTTTCAGACTACATCGTTTGAGGAGAATTTGAAACATTGCAAGAAGAAAACAAGTTAGGAGATATGAAAAAAAAATTGTGGGTACTAGAATCAGTCAGAAAAGACAGCAGTGGGAGGCAACAATCATGAAAAAGACATGAATCACAAAAACGAGGGAAATATCGGGAAAAACAACCAAACTAAGTAATTTTCTTACTGAAAAAGTTATTCTGACGCACCAAAACGGACAAAACAATATCACTTTCAATGCGATAATCTGTTGCATATTTCGGTGCTTTTGAACTTTAAACGCCAAGATCAAAATTTTTTGATCCGCGCGTTTAACTTTTTTGAGGGTTTAAGTGCGTTTAAGTGTGTTTAAATCCTAAAAAGTAAACGCCCACATCATACTCACTGAGGGTTTAACTTAAACACGCTTGTATAAACGTTAGAAACCACGCATCTTTGCCTCTTTTGTCAGAATCAAACGACATGTGGCATATGATTTAAAACAAAGACACAAAACAAAGAGCATGCTGCCATAGCACTGCTGATTATTTTTCATGATTTGGTATCCGTGGAAAAAAGAGTGATGCAGCATAGCACTGCCGCACAGCAGCTGCCAAGTGCCAAGTGCCAAAACAAATGGTTGTGTGTCCTGGTAATTTTCATTGATCATGCCATATGTGTTGCGTCTGCCCGATGCCTTTCTGGCACCTGTTTCAAGAATACAATTTTATTCAATATATAGTTCCAATTAGATGTGAATTTGCTATTTAAACTAATTTCCACATGGGCAGTATCATTTATGAACTTTTGATCCTTTTGCGAGGGAGCATCAAAAGTTTTCCAACTTCCAAAGAAACAAGTGACCTGAAATAAACTTTTCACTCACGATGAATAAGAAGCCAGCATACAGCAGTAAAACACTGATGATAAAATGTGGCTACTGTGACTTAGAGTTAAAAGATGAACATCTTACTTCTCATTGTCAGAACATGCACAAGAAGCCAAGACTTGCCAAAGGTAAGAAAATACTGACAAGTTTGTTCCGACAAAGTAAGAAAGATGACACTGAATCCCACCACATTGATGCAAATCAAGATGCACCAACGGAAGAACCAAACAAAAAGCACGGAATTACTCTGCTGAGCCTATATGTATTTCTGGAGAAATGGAGATTGACAATGAAGGCTCCATGGGGGATATCCTTGTTGAAAAAGTAGAGAGTTTGAAAGATGCTCAATATGAATCGGCAACTGCTCAAAACGTCACAGATTTGAATGAAATAAAGCAACTTCTCGATTGTTTGAGTGTAAAAATTGACAGTAGAAGCACATCATCCGATGCAAAAAAATCAGTATGCTTGGCAAAAAAATTGCCGACCTAAGCCTCAAAATTGAGAAAAATTTTTTACGAGAAGTCGCTTAGCCCTCTGACATTTCTACTGATGATGAAAGGATTGCAAAGCCTTTTCTCTGTAGATCAATTGACGATATTCTGCGAAACTTTCTGGAGCTCTCATATTCGCGATGTGATGGCTACTTCAACTGTGACTGGTGTTCACCAATGCAAAATTAAGCTGCTATGCCAGCCAAAGGTGCTCGTACTCCGGTGGTTTTCCAATAAAAAAATGTTTTCCTCTTCAAAATGTTTGCTTGTTTTTGGCATCAATTTGTTGACAGAGTCCTCCCACATGCATTCAACAATTGCTTCACATACTTCGGAAACAATCAGGGACATGGTATAAATCCCAATTCCAGCTATTTTTGCAATGGTGTACAGGTAGTCGCCTCGTCCAAGTCTATATAAACAAATACCAAGACGACATTCTGGACTTATTGATTCTTCAGCTGTGGTTTCCCTCTCTAATTTGTGGCAAATTTTTGAAAGGATGAAATCAAAGGTAGCTCTTGCGACACGAAATGTTTTTTAAAACGAACGTTAGAATATGATGTCCACACATTTTTCCACTATCCAGTGTTACGTGGTAGTCGTTGGCATGATCTTCTTCTAGGCTGGGCTGCCATAGCCCTTGTTGACGATGTAAACAGCAATGCCAAGAATAAAGCTGCCTGTAATCTCCTTCTTTGAAACATTATCGCAACTCGTAACTTTGCTTCTGATAGTTGGCGTTTTTGTTTACTCTCTCCAATTAAGAGTTTCAAAACAAAATATGGCATGTTGTTTCTGGCGGCCATGTTGAAAATGGATTGGCACACTTTTTTGTATTTACTTCATGTAAGCTGTTATGAAATTTTAGGAGCGGCACATTAATTACGGCATTTAAAACAGGTGTCGTGCCAGAGTCACACCGCCGTCGCGCTAAACTGACATAAGTTCGGCACATGAGTAGCACGACGTTTGAACCAGGCCTTAGGCTCAAGAACATAATGAGTCGGCTGTTGATGATGCCATTAATGATGAAGGAGAAATTACAATATACAATATACAATATACAATAAGATTAAAAAAGAATGCGCAAATACTAATGAAGATAAAGATGAATAAATTGATGATTATTGAATGATTAATCAACGATGGAGGCAAGGAAAATCAGGCTAATTTTCTGGTATTTTCCTACCAATAGCCAATAATGCAACGCCAACAATTAATCATCATCATGAACCAATCATAATGCTTAGAAACTCTCATGTCTTGGACCCCTGACTGCACTGGAAATATTTTAGCGGCAAGAAATGCAGAAAATTCAATGTTTGTGCCTCTGCGGAGGAGCATATGCTTTTTTGCCCTGTTAAAGGCAATGTGTCCCCTTCGATGAATGAAAATAAAATCGAAAAAGATCTCTATTGTATATTCCAGAAGTTGGTGTAAATTCGCTTTATGCAAAGAAATCAGGGTCATAGAGACTCAGTGATGCATGAATTTAGCTGCAGCGTAATTAAGGTAAATAAAGCGGTAACTAAGGTTAAAACAATAGGGGACAGATTGCTTTTAAATGTCATTAAGACAGGTTTTATCCCCTCTCTGATGTTCAAAATGGATTTCTTTCCATTTACTACATACTTACTGACATGATTTACTCACCTTTTTGTTATAATGGCGTCACATTAAGCATTTGACGTTACATGAGGCGCAGCCTAGCTATTTGGGTCGCTGTGGAGGTGTTCCTGGCATTTTGAAGAGGACCCCCAATTTTATTTCAATCTTCTACGTATTCTAATGTCAAAACAAGTGTCAAACCACACTCCCGGCAATTTGGTCACGGAAGCATAGCTTCCAAATCTTTAATTCAACTTAAAAAGGTGGGTGTAAAATTCTGTGATCTATTTCTTCTGACTGAGTGGCTTGAAACAAACTTTAGTTACTTATCTTTAACTCTACCATTGGACTTTTCAGAAATTTTGAATATTTTTTGAAAGTTCAGCGTATGTTACATTTCAACTCATTTGAGGGTGTGATGTCATCAAATTTCTAAATCATAAACCAGAAAAGTGACAGACTTTTGCTTGATACCATATTGTAGACACTCATAAACTATGGTTTTCTTTGAAATTATTTCATGTTGCTTCAAACAGTTTAGAAACTACGATGGTTTTAAGTTTTTTTGAAAATTTTTCTTGAATTCTTGAAAAAGAAGAAAAACACTCTAATTCTGAAAATATTGAAGATTTCACAAAAGTCCAACGGTAGAATTGCAGAGAAATAGCGGAAGTTTCTTTGAAATCATTCAGTTCAAAGAAATAAGTAACTTAATTTTACACCAGGCTTTGTACAGATTTGGAACCTATGCTGGTCACGGATTCTTAACAATTTTCACTTACTACCAATGAATTGATAGAAACAGCAATAAATGCCCTGAATCGCGCAAAACAAGCAGTGGCTAAAGGAGCTGAAACAGAGGTAGGATCTGCCGACAAAATATTTGGGGAAATGGTTTGGAGAATGTTGGTTTTCTAATTGTTGAATGCAGAATTTCCACCTGTAAAACTACAGGGAAAACTAACGAAAATTTTGCCATAGTGTCCTTAGATGCTCGGGAGATTTCTCCGTAGTTTCCAAATTATTCGTCCAATTTCCCCTAGATTTCAGAAATTTTTTATGCGGAATTTCCGAATGAAGACTACAGGGAAAACTATATGTCCGTTTCCCAGCAATTTCTCTGTTTCGAAACTTCAAGGGAAATTCGACATTTATTATCGTGTGTTTTTTGGAAACTGAGGTGAAACTGAGGTGAAACTGGCCGTTTCCCTTTAATTTTCGGATGGAACACTAAGTAGAAATTTTAGCATTTCTTGCTGTGCATACACAATTTTCTGATACTAGATCCGTCTTCGCAATCATTCTCCTCAGCCTCGAAAAAATCATTTTGCTGAAACTTCTTACGAAGAACCCAATTGAAGCATGATGACGGTGTTAGTATGAAAAAATGAATCGTCAAACTGAAAATCTATAGTTCTTTGGTAGTCCAAAATTGTTTGCGAGGGCGTCCAAAATTACTGAAGACAATGTCCGAACATGTCCATTCTCAGTGATATTTAGCAGAGCATAGGTTTAAAATCTTTAAAAAGGCTGTTATATAGTTATCAATATTTCTCTCATTCTTGCCCAAGGAATCATCAAGGAGGTCACCACCAC
This sequence comes from Aurelia coerulea, assembly GCA_039566865.1. Classification (NCBI taxonomy): domain Eukaryota; kingdom Metazoa; phylum Cnidaria; class Scyphozoa; order Semaeostomeae; family Ulmaridae; genus Aurelia; species Aurelia coerulea. The sequence goes on along the minus strand of CM076951.1, from coordinate 9,429,937 downwards.
AGGTACATCCTGTATGAGATGAGTCAACTTTCAAAGCAAAGATAAAATGCTGATAAAATATGGGGTTACATATGTACACTCAGGGGATTTATTCTGCTTCCACCTGGTGTCTTCCATCCGTTGCTCACCGCAACGATCTTCTGCTGTGACCTTGACTCGTGCATTGGCTTCTTCTCTTGGCAACAACTGCCTCCACAGCTGGACCAAAGGACTCCGTTTTAACAAAGTTGTCAAGGCATCCCATAGTGATCTGTCATCATCACTGGACAGTAGAAAAAGCAAGGTTGCCCAGTTCTGATCAGCATGAAGTGCAAGCTCTCTATCTTCGACTTGGGCTTTTTGCAATACACACAGTTGCATTTTCCTTTCGTCTTCTTCTGTGCAAGTACTGTTGGCTCATCAAGCTCTTTGCTAGAGATTGGCGGTATGGCAGAGGACATCGAGGGAATGGCAAGCTTATCCAGTTGAAAAGCTCTGACAATTGGCATCTTGGGAATGACAGGTGGGCGCAAGGGGGTTGGACTGACTACGAGTGCAGTGACGATAGCTGGCACATTCAGGTTCTCTTCAAGCTCCCCCATTTGCTTCGGTTGTTGTTCTGTTAGATTTTAGTGACTGCCAATCCTTCCAGCTTAGGACTCATCTGAAAGAAAAACGAAAATAAAAAATCAGGCTGAAAACAACTGATGGTCCTTCTCTGTTAAGTGTCATTGTCACCCTATATAAGTCAACAAATTTGATCAATTAATGTTATGATGCAGAGCCAAAATCTGAGGCTGAAAGATGAAAATGGGGAAAACACAGGAGCAAGTAAAGTGTGCAGTTATAACAGTGCATAAAGTATCAAATTTATTACGGGGGAAATGACTAAAAATCACATTTAAAGCTTGAAGTCATTTGATGGAACATTTTCTCTGACATTCGCCTATCATCCAAATATCAAGGAATAATCAAATAACTAAAAATAATTTACAAGAGGGGCGACATTGTACTGTATAGTCCTCGCCCACTACTGCTGCCAAGACCATTTGAAGGTTTATTTTAATTTATGCGGTCATTGTGTTGTTGATAAAAAGGCTTTATTTTTGAAGTAATGACCTTTTTTAACCAAAAAAACCTTTTATTTCTTATTTTTAGTGAAACAGAATACATCAACACATCTTTCTTTACTGAGCACTCCTTTCTGCATCACATTCAAATGTCAAAGGACATTATTGAAGAAAGTGTCATTTTGTCTGATGATGAATTTGAAGAGATGGTGGAGAATGCTACTGGTGATGACGCAGATGAACTTGTTGCCATTGTTTGAGTCATATCAATGGGGTAGTGGGAACCTAAAAAACTCATGTGCCATTGATACGTTCTTAAAAAACAATGTTTCATCTTTATTTAGGAAACATTGATCTGTTTGGATTTAGTACCATAAATACGTCTCCTGGCATAACTGTAAAGTTCAAGTCAATTTAGTGCTAAAATTCAAGTTCCAAGGTTAAGTACGGAGACAACATCCTCTGGTTTCGAAGCAGCCAATGATTGTGACTTTCTTCTCAATAAATCAGCAACCACATGTCAGATTTACACAAACTCGGTGTCAAACTCTAAGTTGAAATTTCTTCTATCACAAATCTAAAAAACAGGAAATTTAGATGTATGGCTCCTCCACAATAGCCATTCAAACGGCGCACATGTTTTTGGGACACCCTGTACTTGCTGGCTATTGTCCAAGCAAGCCAACAGTATTTTGCAGCACAAAGGTTCTCCCTACATGCTGCTTTTCGTACAGTTGTTTAGTATCTATAATGTTAGCTTTCAATACCAAGAAATACCCACTTTGATGGATTTCATTTGTAACATACTTTTCTGTCGGTTTTCGCAAGTGTGTGATTTCCATCGCCATCTGATTAGCACTGCCAACACCCTACTCATGAAGAGAGGGGAATTTGGTTTTAAGCAAATCAACGAATTTGTTTATATCAGAAATAACCAATCATATTGCTTTCTTGAACAATAGGAACAATAGAGGTCCTGACGTCACAGTTGACCAAGAAAATTGTAAACAAACCTCCTAGCAGCTTCTCGCTTCAAAACAACCGACACTAAAATTGATGCGATGCACTACATTTTAGCGCCCTACCGAGAGTATCATGACTTTTTCACATTATTTATGAGTTAATCCAAGTTCTTACCAAGAACATTTTTATTATCTGCCCCATGACACAAAAAAAAGCCAATGAAAAAGTAGGCCTTTTCAACGCTTTTTGCTTAGGCCCATAGTCGCGCCTCAGGTGGCGATGGTCATTTCAAAACGTACAGTCATGGTTTCAGACAGACGCCGTGACATAGAAATCAAGAAATGGTAAAACTTTGCACGATTAACATGGCAAACAAAATTTGATATCTTATTTGGATTGTTCTATTTTGGGATCGATGGATTTTTTCGCATGCGAACGAAGAAGAGAAGGATATCAAGTGACGTGACATCGACAAAAAGAGCGGGAACTGGCCTTTGGTCATTCACTTTTCTGCAGTCAAACAACATCGAAACATGAAACGAAACGAAGTTTGTAAAGAAACAACAAGTTGCAAACAGACATCAGATAGTTGGTTTTGGGGAAATTTACTCCTACATTATAATATACCAGCAATAATTATTAAAATCTATCAAAGTTACAACGGTAGTGCTCCATTACATGGTGGTAATTTAGTGAATTCTCAAATAGATGATGCAAACACACTAAGATATGTTACTATAAATCAAGAAAGTCTTCGTAACGAACAGTATTCTGATAATTGTATTGTTTCAAACTTGACAGTGGGAAAATCTCTTCGTGCATTGTATTATGGGAAACAGACGAGTGGTACCAAATGGAACAACAAGGGCATTGACGTTATATCAGACAATCCGCACATGATTGGATTAACACGTGGTACAAGTTGGGGAATTAGTAAATACGTTTGATGGCCTATTGGTTCAACACTCACGACAGTTTGTGATTTTATTGAAGATAATATCTATAGTGGAAATCGAGAAAAAACACTGATGAGTTGCGAACTGCCAGTTGGACTTAAACGTCAATATCCATTTGCGAAATTTCCCGTAGAAATAAAACATCCACTTACAAATAAGTTGTCATTGTACAATAGCACAACTTTATCATTCAAGACAATACGAGAGAAAAGAACCCACGTTAAAATACTGACACGAAATAAAAAGTATTTGTACAATAGTAAACGTCTAAAAAGTCGTGAAGTTCATTTTTTAAACTATAAATATCCATTCTCTTTGACAATGAGAGCAATGGCAAAGTACACTGCTTAATTAAGCTAAAGAAGAAAATGGATTTGTTGAGACAACCTGGAGCATTAACATTTGCTGAGAAATTTTTCAGAAAATTTTGGATAGATCGTTTGGGTGAAGAATGGTGTGTACCAAAAGATAAGTTTGCAGCTGAACTTGATCCTTATGGTAATCAATCAAACTGTAATCTTTTTCCTGTAGATTCTATTGGTAGATATAATTCAACATCATCATATCAAACATTTTGTATTGCTTTGTCGGAACTTTCTTTAAATTTTAAGATTTTACCTAAAACGACAAAGTTATTACTTTTTACATTAAATGGAACTACATCACTACATCGACCTCTATCATCCACCCAAACAGCTGACACATCCACATCCGAAACAAAAAAAACTGCAATTTACACTGTAGTTTACACACCTCCTATTCGTGATGTGGGTAACGTTATCATGAATCCAACTTTGAATTCAGAAAAAATTATTATCAGCGATACTATTTTCAACGTATCACCAAATCTACTCACATTCAGATCTGTCGATATAAATGTAAAAAATCCATATGAATGTCAAACATTACAATTGAATTGTTTGGAATTCAATTACAAAACAAAAAAATTTGATAACATTAACGACAGCATTGATTCGTGTAAAGTGGAGATTGTAATTTGCAACGAAGCGTGGAAAATAGACTATGAAAACAACAAATTTTTCAATTTTTCATTAAACAATTTGTTGTAGCTAAAAAATAACAACAACAACAACAAGAACAACATGAGTTTTAGTCAAAAAACCAATTCATTTTACATCCAAGGACATATTAACCCATCAGAACCTAGTCAAATAGGAAGAAATGGTTATGATTGCAAGTTTATTGATGATCAACAAGAAAAAACGATGATGAAAGGTGACTATGAAATACCAACTGGTGAAAAATGGCAGATTGCAATGACAAGCATTAAATATATACACAATAACAAATGCTTTGCATTTCCCGAAGCGGACAGAGCAAAAACTGCAGAATTCAATAAAGTTTATGAAAGATATGAAATGGAAATCTTATTTGGACCACTAAAATATTTTCCCGTGTCTGAATTTACTGACGTTGCACCGTGGAATAGTGGATTGGGAGCCTTTTGGACACGGTTGGCCTCCTTTTTGACTACGTCCGTAGTTTGGGGAAAATTTGTTTTGGGTTCGTTTTTGTATACTAGAGGTATGGTAAATCTGATAAGATATTTCATAAAAAATAGATATAATGTAGCAGGAATGAATAAGGCACCGTTTGGTTCAGGTGCAAACCCAAGACCATCAAACGTTATAAGAGTTAATCTTTTAGACGTAATACCTCGATTTGGACATAAAGTCGATTCACAAGGATGGTATCATCTTACTGCTACAGAATTTGTTCATGCTTTAAACAATCTGCTCTCTCCTGCAGAACTAAAAACTGCTGAAGATAACAAAATCCTTTTGGCAGGTTTCACGCAATTAACAGGAATAATTCCTGGATGGGGAGGTTGTAGGTTATTTCCTCAGGGTACTTTGTATGGGAGAAAAACAGCATGGAAAAGTGTCAAAGATGCATTACCAACATTTAATATCCTATGCAAAAGAACTGGTTCAAATAACTGCGGACATTATACATGCATGGAAGCGAAGATACCACTGTCAGTTGTTTACATTGCAATGGGATCAATTTTAGCCAATATTTGTGGTTATCAAAAAAACTAAAACAAAACCAATCATGGATACAACAACAACTCCACCAACTCAAACAAGAGGACCTCTACATATAATTTATGATTCTTATGATAATGTAACTATACTGCCTGGTAAAATTTCACCAAGTTTCTCGCAAACTGACAATGCTCTTACTCCACCCGTTACAGATTCAGCTTGTTACATTGCCGAACCACATTATCCAACCACAGCTGGAACACCTTGGCAATGGTACTTTCTAAAAATTCCCGTAATTGATGGAAAGGAACATAACTTCAAAGGTCTATTTGTAGATAAATTGGGTGATGATACATATGATTATCTCTACTTGAAAGCACAACAACCCATAAACAATTTAAATGCGGGGAAGATTTTCTTCTACACGTCTCAAAATAGTTTCTTAAAATGGACTCACATTGGAAACTATCAATCTCCCCTCGTGATGGAATCACCATCGCCCGTCTATGGTTTTGGATTGTCAAATTTAGAAACCGATCGGACCAAAACAGTAGAAATAGAGGATGGATCAATTCATATGGAGTATCGACCGCCTGAATTAAAATTCAAAACATTGACAACAAGTCAACTATGAAACTTCAACGTTGATCCTCGTAGCACTTATTTCGACAAAGTACATATACCTTAAACGATAGTTGAATTTTTGATTAAACGGATTAGTTAGTTAAAAATATCAACATGTCTTATAACGACGATATTCTTGATCAATTATACGGAGGAGGAGGAGGAGGAGGAGGAGGAGGAGGAGGAGAGGAGGAGGAGGAGGAGGAGGAGGAGGAGGAGGAGGAGGAAGAGGAGGAGGAGGAGGAGATGGGGATAATGCAGGTGGGAGTGGTGATAGTCTTTATGGAGATGGAATTTTTTATTCTATTTTGAATAAAACTTTGAAACATTCAAAAAGTGCAATTGGAAAACTTGCAAAAAAAGGTTTAAAAAAAGGTAGTAAGATGACGAAAAGAGCCGCCCGTAGAGCTGCCGCATTAATAAAGACAAAAGCTGCAAGAACAATGGCTGTTGGTAAAAAAAGGGGTTTAGAAATGGCCAAAGACTTTGGTAATAAAAAGAAAAAAGTCATTTTAGCAAAAGGATCTAAAATTCTTCAAAACAGAGCAAAATTGTTGATTAATCGATATCGAAAAAGATCCGGTGGTGGTGGTGTAGAAATTCGTCCAACTCGTCATCGAATGTTCTTAAAAGGAGAAGAGGAGGGAAAAAATATATCGGAACAAGAAAAAGAAGTTTGGGAAAACATCGTTTTTCATCACGAAGAAAAATTCAAGAATACATAGATAGAGGCTTTGTATCTAAAGGAACCATTGGTGTATAACATTTTTTTCAATAACAGTTTATTAATTCTTGTTAGTATGTAATTTTCATTAATAATTAAAGTTGTCTTTCTACTATAATCTATTGTCATTATTGCTTTGATACTGACTGACTGACTGACTGACTGACTGACTGACTTAGAGAACTTAGAGGTGGTAAAATATGGGTAAAGAAAAAAAACAATATAATAAAGCGCTTCTGGCAAAAAAAGCACTTCAAAAATTGAATAACATTACAAAACGTTGTTCTCAAGGTGCTGCAGCAACAAAAACAATTCTCTCTATCAAAAGAAAATATGATGATGCTGAGTTATATGATGATGATAATGATGACGATGATTATGTTGCTGCCAATTTATCAGTTGCCGGCAACAATCTTAGGGGTAATGGTATGCGACCTCCCAACAACAACAACAACAACAACACTGTTCAAAAAAGTGGCAACAACATGCTTGGGGCAGCAGCGGCCGCTAAATCTAAAGCAGCTTATATTCCATGTTGTCGACTACCTATTCCTTACAATGTAGGTCGTCAAAAATTAAATATGAATGCATATGAATCATTTACATATGCTTGTGGTCTTGCTGATGAACAACGGACTCTCGCCATAAAAATGAATGGGGGTAAATTAAAAGGTCGTGGATCATTAAAAGGACGTGGACTTATTCCAACTGATCCAAATATTCATGATATTCTAGGATCTCAAGCTCCTACTGGAAATATGGATTATTCCAATACTCCAACGTTGCAAGGAAAAAGGAGCTTGGGAAGTGCACAACCTGGAGCGGAAAAATTGAATTTTGAACCTAGCGTTAAAATTCAAGATACTTTTGATAATATTCAGGAAATTATAGTTCCTGCCAGCAACAGAAATCCAGGGATTGTCGACTTGCAAGTTTGGACTTATCTGTCACAACAAGCTGGTGCATATATGGATACAAAAACTCTTGAAAAAGATTATTATATGCAATTATGGAAAGGGAATAGTCCGGGAGCTCCTGTTACAGCCGCAGAAAAATATTTGGATTGTATTTCTTTGATAAACAACATTGGCGCTTCACTTATCAAAGATTGGACAATCACACTAAATAATCAGATTCTTAATGTAAACACAACCAATTATGCAATCAACGATTATTTTGAAACATTGTGGTTTTCAGAATTGGATAAAGAAGTAAGTGGATCTTTGATTGATCAAGGGTTCATCTTTGAAAGTCCAGGTAGTTTGTCTGACTGTACAATTGGCGGGGCATAAGTGCCAAGACAATGTACTATGCCAAAAAGTTAATGAAAGGTGAAAAAGTTCGTGTTACAGTAAAACCAAAAAGTTGTTTTACTGGTTCAACAACATTTGTTCCAATGACAAATAAAATTGAATTTATGACATTGTTTAATAGACCAGAATTCTACTTACAAGTTTCCCCACAGTCTAAATGCCCAGGTAGCACGCCTACTGAGAAAAAAACAAATTATGATGGAGCGCTAGAGCTATGCAAGCAATTGAGGATTAGTGTCACTGATGTCCAGTACAGATTTAAGAAATATGAATTGTCGCCATCCCTCACTGAAGACTACATTAAATCATACACTATGGACCATCCAGACACATTTATGTTTACACATCATGAATTCAGAACCATTTCAATCAATCCATCAGCTACGACATTTCAGCAGTCTCTTAATATGGATGGAGTTCCAGATTTAATCTTTTTAACTTTAGGAGACAAAAGATCAATAACTGGATCCTTTACAACTTCCCCCTTCATAACATTTCCCATCCCAGAATCATCTAAGGAATCAGGGTTTGAATTGGGTATCAAAATAAACAATCAAACATGGCGACCTCAGCCAATCAAAAATAATTCTGAAGCATATAGACGAATGAAGGACATTCTCTACGATAATTATCGCAATCCTCTACTAAATAGAGATGCAATTATTGGAAATGACACGAGAGAATCTGGGTTGTATGATGCCGAAATGAACACAACTGGATATGCTGCGTACGCTTTTGTCATGACAATGACGGGAAAAGGATCTGATGGTACCTTTTATGAAGATCGTCGCAGTGGGAATATGGAATTGATTTGTCACTTGACAAATGGTGCAAAATGGCCAGATAATTACGAATGGCGCGTACACGCCTTCTCACGAAGAAACTACTCAATTGATAACATTGGACAAATCAGCAAAAATTTCTTATAAACTTTTATAAACTGTTATTTCAAAATATCTTTTTTAGTTGTGTGAATTTTTTAAAGTTTGTAAATTGTAATAAGTAAATTACTATTGATCGCATTATTATTGGTCACACACACACACATTATTTTTGTCATTATGGATGGTCAAGAAATTATTAATATCGTAAACAACACTTCTTCTTTAAAAAACGCTTTTGGGTGTATTCTTGCTTCGGACGATGTACAACGAATAAACGATATAAAATCAACTGGAGAAAACTTTTTACAATGGTCAAAAAACATATTTCTACATCACAGTAGTGGAATAAGAACATTTCCCATTGGATTTATTTTAAACACTGGCACACATCAAAATGGCGGAAAACATTGGCAAGCTATTTACTTTGACAATGAAGGAATTTCTTATTTCTTTGATTCATACGGGCGCGTCACACCTGTTATTTTCAAGGAATTTGAATTTCTAATCCGCGGCTTATTTCATTATTTTAACTATTTCAATCACGACGTGGAGCGGGCCTTTAAAGACTTTACACTTGGTAGTTATAAACAACATGGATACAATAGAGCTGTTAAAGACATCCAAAACCGTCCCATCTCCATTGTTCGGTATTGGAACTATCAAATACAGGACGATTTCACAAATGTGTGCGGTCAGTATAGCACGTTTTTCCTATACAATATTTCAACAGCTGTTCGTAACACCTCAAGACATGCTTATAAATATTTTTGTGATAATTTCTATTATTTCAAATCTGCTGACGAAAAACAACGCGTCGGTATCTTATTATCTCAAAAGATTTACCGACAAAATGACCGGAAAATAGCAATTATATTTCAAAAACTTTTTGGATACAAAGACCCTAATCTTTTTAGTTAAAAAAACGCGTAGTGGAATAAGAACATTTCCCATTGGATTTATTTTAAACACTGGCACACATCAAAATGGCGGAAAACATTGGCAAGCTATTTACTTCGACAATGAAGGAATTTCTTATTTCTTTGATTCATACGGGCGCGTCACACCTTTAAAAATACTATTTTAAATTTTTTGGGTATAAATAAACGTTCCAAGTTCAGATAAAAACATTCGCTCACACTTGTTTCGTTCACACACATTCGCTCACAAGACATATACAAGAAAAGACAACTCCTTCGAAAAAATGGCAGCTGCAAATAATGAAATAAAGGAAATAAATGAAATGATGCTCAACATGGAAAGAAATGAGCACGATGGCATTTTTGACGACATGCTGGCATATCTTGATGAAAATGATGGAAAATTTGTGAATGCAGCGTTCAATAGAAGAGCAGAGAAACAAGAAGAGGAATTTCAAAAATTGTATGGACGACTAATTGAAATTGGCACTGATGAAAAACAACTGAGATTAACAAAATTCAGACATGAGTCTTGGCAAATTATCAAGAGGATGCGAAGACTAACAAGAGAGAAGGTGCTGGAGTATTTGGTTTTAAACACGAAGAGGAACGATATTCTTGAAGAAATAAAGAAACTTGACAAGTAGTATTTTGTTTGTTATAAATAGTTTGTTTGTTCTTATGATCCTCTGAGGAGGCACCCTCTATTATCTCGTTTTTTATTTTCTCTTCTCTCCTGCTGCGGGTTGCATTATACTAAACTAAACTATAAAACCACGCGCACGGTCACAAGTATAATCATTCAAGCACTCATTCGCACACTCAGAAGTCTCTCATCAGCAGAAATCTCTTATCATCAGAAGACCCATCAGACGACGACCGACCGACATCAACGATGAATAATTCAATTGAAGAGGTTTTCAATCAAACAGTTCAAGAGGCAATCGAAAAGTATAATCTCCCGCCGCATCCATTCGATACAATGAGTGATGAAGAAAAGGTGAATCACGAATACGAACTGCCGTATTTAAATGTATCAGGATTCGAAACTTGAAATTTAATTTAAGTAAAAACAAACTTTAAACATGATTTCGATATAAGATTTACGATATAAGATACACGCATTTATTACTACTTTACTAACTTTTAATTTTAAAACAAACAACAGTCTCTATTAATTTGTGTTTTTTATCTATTTTTTCTATCTGTCCAATCGGTTTATTCACGGTTTATTTTCGACGAGTTTTGCGCGCCAATTCTCTCATAAATGGCATCATAAAAGACTTGCCATCAAAATTGCGATATTTGCGACGTGTTTTTAACAATAATGTTGTCATAAAACCATTTCCGCACATCTTTTTATTTCGGTGTTTATTTCCTCCTCTATCCTGGCGGTGGCTTGACCTACAATGTCGTCGTCGTCGTGACATGATTGTTTGCGAGTAAATGATAAATTAATCATACGGTGATACGGTATACATTGTTTGTGTGTATCTTAAATTCGATATCTACCACTTGCGCGAAATGTTCTTACACCGTCTCCTCCTCTTCTTCTACCCAAACCAATCATCTTCAATAGATTACTCAGAATCCCGCGTCCCCTTAAATTTCCATGATGAACTCTGGACAAATTCTTTTTATGTTTGCCTTTACCAGTCAACAATTTCAATATCAACGGAATTCCTATTCCGGCCGCTAACATGCCAAGACCTTCGCCCTTTAATGAAGATTTCTTCCCGGGGGCTTTAAATTTGCGACCCCTTCCATTAACTTTCGAATAAAGGTGAGGTTTCAAAAGATAACTAACTGTCCCTACTGGTTGATTTCCAAAATGTACTGGTCCGTACATAATTCTTTATTTATTAAAAAACTTTCCGTTTCTTAACTTTTCTGTTTATTCTTCCCTTTCCGCTGATCAATTTTTGAAGCTCCTGAAACTAATCCTGGAATTATATATCGAGCTGCTTTAGCAACAAATGGAAGTGCTAATTTTGCCAAACTTGCTATTCCTCTCCCGCGAATTTTGCGTTTTTTATGAATTCTACCAGATCCCTTTAATCGATACTTAACAGACCACATACTTCAAAAAAGAAGACATCATTTCGAATGAATATAACAAAAGATATATTATATTTACTATATACTTTTACCCATCAAAAACTGTTATGAAACTATCGATAAAACTATGACATACTTTTTATTGCATAATTGAGTTCTTTCATTCTTTTTATTACAATCTTCATAACAATGTCAAAACAAAATGGTGGAAGATTTTGAATATATCCCATCGACATTTTGTGTATGTCCAGTTCAAATGTTAAGTGATATTTACTGTAAAACTCAATGTCTCTCATATACCTCTCCAACTCTATTCTTTCTGGAATTTTATACATATTTCTTTCGCGTCTATGTTGAAGTTGCTGTTGTTGTTGCTGTTGTTGTTTCGGAAGTTGTTCTTTTTGGTTTTTTCAAAAATGTTTCTTCGTCTTCAGGGTCACGGTCTGGTCTTTTACTGTTTATAAATTTCTTGTATGACTCTCTACTTTTCAAATAGACTCTATTACAAATCTCGTCTGTGTTGATTTTGAAATTTAACAGATATGCCATATTCTTGCACGCACATAGACCATCACCACAAGCTCCTTTACATTCCCCATCATCCGTTTCTTCACATGCACATAAGCCGTACCCATCACATTCTCCTGTACACTCTGTAATATCCATATTATCTTTCACTTTAATTAATTGAATCTTCAATCTTAATTGAGTCGGATATTCCACCTTTTAATTTATACTACTTTTTTTTTTTAATTTTTCAAATTGTCGCTCAATCAGGTCAACGGGGTCAACGCGGATTCCACAACCTAGGTCAACGTCGTCGCGAGATCTATTCCTTTGAGCTTTGCCAATTGTGTGAATTTTAATGTTTGACAGGTTTTTCCGATATAAATCCTTCTATTATTTAAAATTTGTTGCAAAACAATGTCTCTATTAGTTAAAATTTTCTGCAAAACAACAACACAAAACAAACCATTCTATAATATTCACTATATAAGAAACTCGGAACAAACTTTCAACATACCGCACCAAACTGCAAACCGCATCATATCTAACACAACCGTCGCAGCCGGACAAAATGGAAATAATTACAGATGACAATTCCTTCAAATATGATGAATGCTGTATATGTTTAGAGTCATGGGAAAATTTAATTCAGAAGACAAATTCAGATATTGCGATTTCATGGCGTTGCTCTACATCCTGCAATCATCGATGCTGCACAACATGCTATGGAAAACTATGTCTCGACACAGATGAAGATTCTTCTCAGGTCCTAAAACCCAACATCAGATGTCCCTACTGCAGAGCTGAAGTTGGTGATGAACATTTTTCAAATACTCTTATATTGGGAAAGGTACAAGCATTAGGTCTTTTCTACTCTCTCTTTGATGAAATCGATACATTGAGATCTTCCATAAAAAGAAGATTCATATCACGACGAGAAATAATTGAAATGAAAGCTGATCAATTAAAAGAAGCAAAAGAAAGACTGGACGCTGTTAGAAATGAATTGGTGGAACATTATGTCAATTATAAAGAACAATATAAAACTTTAACTAACAACGTTGTCGATGTACAAAAAGAAATGAAAGTTTTAGGATATATAGTTGACATGGTTGTAGCATTTATAGCAATCGGAGTTATTTGTTTTATTATTGATTTTTGTTTCTTTTGTGAGTAAAATAATGACTACTTTCTTTGCGTTATTCTTTGCATCACAAATAAAAATGGGAGGAGTGTCCCGAAACAGTAACTGACTATACACATAGGAGTTCTTAAGTTCTTACAACTCGTGCCTTATGAATAGTCAGTGAATGGATATCCCGTGAAGGATATCCAACTGTGCCAGTACACCCCTACAGTTTGTTTACATAACGACGTCTTTTATTTACTCCTTATTTTAATCCTGTGGATTTAATACACAAGTTCTTTCTAAGTTCTTAGCGCATGCGTAATCTTTGCAAAAAATATAAAAAGGGAGGGGTGTACCGATGTTTCGATATTACAAATTCGTAGTTATTGCTATTGATAGACTGATTCATAGACCTCACTTCTTTAGATAAAGCGAATTAGCACAAACTCCTGGAATAGTATCCAGTCGTAGATATTAATGCAGAAGCAGTACAGAACCTGTTATTTGACACAGAAGTGAACGGTGGAAAACTTCAGAGGAGAGAGGAGAGAGAGAGAGAAGAGAAGAAGAATATCGGCCATCGGCACACCCACATTCATTACAATATCTGAGTTTCTTATTTACCCCTTATTCTAGTCTTGTGGATTTATTACATGTCTTAGCGCGCATGCGTACGCGGTTCTTAAAATTAAAAGTTTCTTACGTAAATTACGTAATATACGTATATTACGTCATTTTGGGGTGTGCCCCTCTTCCCAGCCTCCCTTAACTCTCTTCAACTCTCTCCTATTTCAACATTTTCTTCCTAACACATTTAAAATTTTTTAAATTTCCGACATTCTTCGGCGACTCTTCAAACAATACCGAGAATTCTCGGTGACAGTTCTCGGTCTGGCCATACAATATTCGGGCGTTTCGCCTTGTTGAATCTATACTATATACTACTCACTGTACCAACAATCAGTTGCAAAATTGTTTAGCTATTGACAAAATTAAGGTCTCCCCCCCTCCCCCTCTGTGTGAAATGTGACACAAATGCGAGAATTTTTTGGGTTGCGTGAAAGTTTCTTACATGTTTCTTATATTTTTAATGCCAGAAGTGTAGGATTAATGATATTTAGTCGAAGGGGCTGCCAAATTACTTGTAAGATTACAAAACAAATAAATAGCATAATTTGCATTCAAAATAATGCCCAACAGTTGCTATAACTATATAGAGTCAAAACACTTTGAAACATTTTCAATTACAAAAATTTCTTAGCTTTCAAAAAGCGAGTCCACCGTTTCTAATAAGCAGTTCCTTACAAAAAACGTGTGTAACTGATGTCAATGTGCTTTGTTGGGCTTTGTTTTTCTTTCCAAAATAAATAAAGGGAATCCTTCTGATAGCAATTATGTTTTCGCAATCATCACTGGGAAAAATTACTGAAGACACTACTTATGGATCTAGGCTAAAATACCACACAGGTGAACACAAATGAACACAAATGAACACAGATGAACAAAGATAAACACAGATGGGCACAGGTGAATAGAAGTGAATACGGATGAGCACCGGCCAAATTGAAGATACTAGTAGGAACAAAAATGAACAAAGTCACTTATCCGTTATTTCATACATTGAAGGACCAAATGAAGGGCTGCCTATACCCCTGCTGCCGCAGGGACCACCACAAGCGGCAATGCCTGCAGTAATTGATAAGTAAAAATTTTTTTTTGCTTGCAAACAAACTTCATTATAGTAAGTGCCATTCTCATTATTAATACTTTCTGAGGGTTCCACCCTACATACAAATTGCTTCATAAGAATCTTGATAAGGCATTAAGAGATAAGTTGTGTGAACAGAGATTGAAATGGTATTACTTGGCCCTATATGCTATATATATCGGCGTCATAGACGACACGCGTGGAACACGTCCTTGTAAATACTGGAATGAGACCATTCAACGCACCTGGAAGAGCTAAATGTCGCTCAATTCGCCGCTCAATAGCTTCCGACCCGACGTTAAGGGGAGATACCAACCAATATTTTGTAAATCCAGGATCCCTCCAAGGAGGATCAATTGGATCATTTTTGAAAGACATTGTAGGAGGTATCACAAGTGCCGTGGCGACTCCAATCACAACCTTCAAGAACATCCTATCAAGCGAAAAAAAGGGCGGGATCTAAATTCAAAGGTCGCGGGAGGAAACGTCGGTATAATTTACGAAAAACCCTTAGATGTCTCGCAAAAAAACCAGCAAGGAAAAGAAAATTGAAAACAAGTTGGATGGTAAAAGCTCACACACGTCGAGCTCACGATCGAGGCGGTGGTGGTAAATTTGGAAAGCATAAACGATTCTAAACGACAATAGTAGCATGACGAGGCAACGACGTCGATGCAGTAAGTGCATGCGTGGTCGAGGCTGGGATTGGATGACAGGGATGATGTTGAGTGAAATGCGTAAACGCAAACGAGGTCAGAGTGGAGTGAGAAATTGGGTGAAAAAATACGTCTTACGAGGAAAAGGACAGAGGATAAACTATAAAAAATTGCAAAATAAAGGCTTTAACTCTAAAGCCCCTTGGTTAATTTATCGACGTATATAACATTTATACGCATGCGTGTACTTTATACTTAAAACATTGACATAATTATTCCATTTGTCTCTATTTATGTGTTTATCTACTATACAGTGCATACAACCATTGGGCGGAAACGTCCCGGTAGCAACTCTGAGAAGACGTCAGCACTTAGTTTGTAAAATTATCTTATATATTTTCCCCCTTTAGCAGAATCTAGGCTGACAACGTATCGAAGAGTTGCAAACGTTACTCTTTTTACGTTTTATGGAAAAATACGTATATAACGTATTTTTTTTACGTATTTTACGTATTTTACGGTATACGTAAAATACGTATCACATAATTTTAACTTGAAAGTTTAAATAAAAGCTCATTTATGCAGAGTTATCAACGGAGTCGGTCATGTTATTTGACGTGGTTTCCTGGGCGGAAAATTATAAAAGAAACGTATTGCCGAAGAGACCGATATTATTTAACGTTGAAAAATGGGTTGCCAACTACGAAAGATGTATTTTGGAACCTCGCCGTCAGGACATGGAATTAAATCGATTGCGTAGCATAGAAATGCAGCATAAAACAGAGAAGAGGAACGTTAAAGATTTGCAAGCACGTCGTTTGAGGAAACGTTTAATACAGAAGGATAATGAAGAAATTTGATGCCTTCAGATGGTGAAGGCGGAGACACGAGAAGTTCCTGTTCGCTTTTATAAAGGAAGTCCCAGCGGATCCTGTTTTTAACTTGACGAGTGCTGTGCTTCTCCCACTGATATGAGTGTTGCTCCAACCCCAAGCTGGATTTTTAAGTTTGGTAATCGGGCTGCTTCCAATATAGCAGAGCGTGAGAGGGACATACAAATGCGAAGTCGCGATGCGAACTCTTTATTTTTCTGTTTGGGAGATAACGTAGATGATGGATATTTTAGTGATTAATTCTGAATTATTTTCGTATTTTGTGTTTGTTTAATTGTAATTAATTTTGTATCATATTTACGTGCTTTTACGTATTTTGTGAATTTTGCGTTTTTCTTGCGTTATTCTCTTATTTTTGCACAAAAAAAGATGACTTGGAGAATAAATTGCGCCTTGCCGGTCTCTTGTATCGGTCATTTCATATGATCCATACGAGAGACGGGGAAGATGCTAACATGTCGACATTTAAGATGACTTTTGGAGAATGATTTGGTAAAGAGACTTCGACGTACTTGTACGTATTTTGTTAATTTTGCGTTTTTCTTGCGTTATTCTCTTGTTTTGTGTTTGGTTTCATCGTTGTTTTCATAATTCTTCTGCGATTTTACCAGTATGGTATCTTTTCCGCGTTGCCATGGTGATGGCCAACTGACTGAATTGCCACCCCCTCTTCTGCCCTATACTACTTTTATGAAGATTTATTGTGTATGGGTAGTACAAGGAATGTCAAGGGAGTTATTAGACAAGTTTTAAAGCATGCTGCTGGAGTGAATGTTGGTCGATTAACCAAAGCTGCATTTGCTAAATATATGATACCAAGTGCGCCAAACTAAACTATGCACGTTTGGTAGGCCACAATAAATAGTACAATGGACCGATTTTGAAGATTTACGACTTAATCGTTAGCAGAAAGCCTGCATTAGATACTGGATTTTTTGCAAATTTTTTTCATTTTCAGCTTTAGGGCTAGAAGCGGTTTTCTTAAACTTTTAGTTTTCGAAAAACATCAAAAGTGATAAAAAACATTGATCAAGTTTTCCAAAGAATTGGTATGAATGGACAAAGAGATATCTTGTTTGTAGTAATTTGCAATTTAGAAATTGACCAATTGTAATCTGCTGTACGAGAGTTCGTAATAAATTTTGCGATGCCCACCCGGTAACATTTGAGGACCTACACACTGCCTCTCCTGCCGGGGAGCAAAAACCATCAATGAGCGATGTAGCTCTATGGTAAGTGAAATGTGTTCAACCTGGATGAACTAAGCTGCCCCTCGATAGAATTAAGTAATCTGCAAAAAAGCTCTCTCTCAATTTGCAGATACCTCTGTTGAACTGCATTTCATTTTCAAAAGCATTCACAAGCATTTTCCTATCGAAGAGCAAAATTATGGAATGAACTGAACACCGAAACTAAATTGCCACTGTACCAACAATCAGTTGCAAAATTGTTGAGCTATTGACAAAAATAAGGTCTCCCCCCCCCCTCTGTGTGAAATGTGACACAAATGCGAGAATTTTTTGGGTTGCGTGAAAGTTTCTTACATGTTTCTTATATTTTTAATGCCAGAAGTGTAGGATTAATGATATTTAGTCGAAGGGGCTGCCAAATTACTTGTAAGATTACAAAACAAATAAATAGCATAATTTGCATTCAAAATAATGCCCAACAGTTGCTATAACTATATAGAGTCAAAACACTTTGAAACATTTTCAATTACAAAAAATTCTTAGCTTTCAAAAAGTGAGTCCACCGTTTCTAATAAGCAGTTCCTTACAAAAAACGTGTGTAACTGATGTCAATGTGCTTTGTTGGGCTTTGTTTTTCTTTCCAAAATAAATAAAGGGAATCCTTCTGATAGCAATTATGTTTTCGCAATCATCACTGGGAAAAATTACTGAAGACACTACTTATGGATCTAGGCTAAAATACCACACAGGTGAACACAAATGAACACAGGTGAACACAAATGAACACAGATGAACAAAGATAAACACAGATGGGCACAGGTGAATAGAAGTGAATACGGATGAGCACCGGCCAAATTGAAGATACTAGTAGGAACAAAAATGAACAAAGTCACTTATCCTTTATTTCATACATTGAAGGACCAAATGAAGGGCTGCCTATACCCCTGCTGCCGCAGGGACCACCACAAGCGGCAATGCCTGCAGTAATTGATACGTAAAAATTTTTTTTTGCTTGCAAACAAACTTCATTATAGTAAGTGCCATTCTCATTATTAATACTTTCTGAGGGTTCCACCCTACATACAAATTGCTTCATAAGAATCTTGATAAGGCATTAAGAGATAAGTTGTGTGAACAGAGATTGAAATGGTATTACTTGGCCCTATATGCTATATATATCGGCGTCATAGACGACACGCGTGGAACACGTCCTTGTAAATACTGGAATGAGACCATTCAACGCACCTGGAAGAGCTAAACGTCGCTCAATTCGCCGCTCAATAGCTTCCGACCCGACGTTAAGGGGAGATACCAACCAATATTTTGTAAATCCAGGATCCCTCCAAGGAGGATCAATTGGATCATTTTTGAAAGACATTGTAGGAGGTATCACAAGTGCCGTGGCGACTCCAATCACAACCTTCAAGAACATCCTATCAAGCGAAAAAAAGGGCGGGATCTAAATTCAAAGGTCGCGGGAGGAAACGTCGGTATAATTTACGAAAAACCCTTAGATGTCTCGCAAAAAAACCAGCAAGGAAAAGAAAATTGAAAACAAGTTGGATGGTAAAAGCTCACACACGTCGAGCTCACGATCGAGGCGGTGGTGGTAAATTTGGAAAGCATAAACGATTCTAAACGACAATAGTAGCATGACGAGGCAACGACGTCGATGCAGTAAGTGCATGCGTGGTCGAGGCTGGGATTGGATGACAGGGATGATGTTGAGTGAAATGCGTAAACGCAAACGAGGTCAGAGTGGAGTGAGAAATTGGGTGAAAAAATACGTCTTACGAGGAAAAGGACAGAGGATAAACTATAAAAAATTGCAAAATAAAGGCTTTAACTCTAAAGCCCCTTGGTTAATTTATCAACGTATATAACATTTATACGCATGCGTGTACTTTATACTTAAAACATTGACATAATTATTCCATTTGTCTCTATTTATGTGTTTATCTACTATACAGTGCATACAACCATTGGGCGGAAACGTCCCGGTAGCAACTCTGAGAAGACGTCAGCACTTAGTTTGTAAAATTATCTTATATATTTTCCCCCTTTAGCAGAATCTAGGCTGACAACGTATCGAAGAGTTGCAAACGTTACTCTTTTTACGTTTTATGGAAAAATACGTATATAACGTATTTTTTTTACGTATTTTACGTATTTTACGGTATACGTAAAATACGTATCACATAATTTTAACTTGAAAGTTTAAATAAAAGCTCATTTATGCAGAGTTATCAACGGAGTCGGTCATGTTATTTGACGTGGTTTCCTGGGCGGAAAATTATAAAAGAAACGTATTGCCGAAGAGACCGATATTATTTAACGTTGAAAAATGGGTTGCCAACTACGAAAGATGTATTTTGGAACCTCGCCGTCAGGACATGGAATTAAATCGATTGCGTAGCATAGAAATGCAGCATAAAACAGAGAAGAGGAACGTTAAAGATTTGCAAGCACGTCGTTTGAGGAAACGTTTAATACAGAAGGATAATGAAGAAATTTGATGCCTTCAGATGGTGAAGGCGGAGACACGAGAAGTTCCTGTTCGCTTTTATAAAGGAAGTCCCAGCGGATCCTGTTTTTAACTTGACGAGTGCTGTGCTTCTCCCACTGATATGAGTGTTGCTCCAACCCCAAGCTGGATTTTTAAGTTTGGTAATCGGGCTGCTTCCAATATAGCAGAGCGTGAGAGGGACATACAAATGCGAAGTCGCGATGCGAACTCTTTATTTTTCTGTTTGGGAGATAACGTAGATGATGGATATTTTAGTGATTAATTCTGAATTATTTTCGTATTTTGTGTTTGTTTAATTGTAATTAATTTTGTATCATATTTACGTGCTTTTACGTATTTTGTGAATTTTGCGTTTTTCTTGCGTTATTCTCTTATTTTTGCACAAAAAAAGATGACTTGGAGAATAAATTGCGCCTTGCCGGTCTCTTGTATCGGTCATTTCATATGATCCATACGAGAGACGGGGAAGATGCTGACGTGGCGACATTCAAGATGACTTTTGGAGAATGATTTGGTAAAGAGACTTCGACGTACTTGTACGTATTTTGTTAATTTTGCGTTTTTCTTGCGTTATTCTCTTGTTTTGTGTTTGGTTTCATCGTTGTTTTCATAATTCTTCTGCGATTTTACCAGTATGGTATCTTTTCCGCGTTGCCATGGTGATGGCCAACTGACTGAATTGCCACCCCCTCTTCTGCCCTATACTACTTTTATGAAGATTTATTGTGTATGGGTAGTACAAGGAATGTCAAGGGAGTTATTAGACAAGTTTTAAAGCATGCTGCTGGAGTGAATGTTGGTCGATTAACCAAAGCTGCATTTGCTAAATATATGATACCAAGTGCGCCAAACTAAACTATGCACGTTTGGTAGGCCACAATAAATAGTACAATGGACCGATTTTGAAGATTTACGACTTAATCGTTAGCAGAAAGCCTGCATTAGATACTGGATTTTTTGCAAATTTTTTTCATTTTCAGCTTTAGGGCTAGAAGCGGTTTTCTTAAACTTTTAGTTTTCGAAAAACATCAAAAGTGATAAAAAACATTGATCAAGTTTTCCAAAGAATTGGTATGAATGGACAAAGAGATATCTTGTTTGTAGTAATTTGCAATTTAGAAATTGACCAATTGTAATCTGCTGTACGAGAGTTCGTAATAAATTTTGCGATGCCCACCCGGTAACATTTGAGGACCTACACACTGCCTCTCCTGCCGGGGAGCAAAAACCATCAATGAGCGATGTAGCTCTATGGTAAGTGAAATGTGTTCAACCTGGATGAACTAAGCTGCCCCTCGATAGAATTAAGTAATCTGCAAAAAAGCTCTCTCTCAATTTGCAGATACCTCTGTTGAACTGCATTTCATTTTCAAAAGCATTCACAAGCATTTTCCTATCGAAGAGCAAAATTATGGAATGAACTGAACACCGAAACTAAATTGCCACTGTACCAACAATCAGTTGCAAAATTGTTGAGCTATTGACAAAAATAAGGTCTCCCCCCCCCCTCTGTGTGAAATGTGACACAAATGCGAGAATTTTTTGGGTTGCGTGAAAGTTTCTTACATGTTTCTTATATTTTTAATGCCAGAAGTGTAGGATTAATGTTATTTAGTCTAAAGGGCTGCCAAATTACTTGTAAGATTACAAAACAAATAAATAGCATAATTTGCATTCAAAATAATGCCCAACAGTTGCTATAACTATATAGTGTCAAAACACTTTGAAACATTTTCAATTACAAAAATTTCTTAGCTTTCAAAAAGTGAGTCCACCGTTTCTAATAAGCAGTTCCTTACAAAAAACGTGTGTAACTGATGTCAATGTGCTTTGTTGGGCTTTGTTTTTCTTTCCAAAATAAATAAAGGGAATCCTTCTGATAGCAATTATGTTTTCGCAATCATCACTGGGAAAAATTACTGAAGACACTACTTATGGATCTAGGCTAAAATACCACACAGGTGAACACAAATGAACACAGGTGAACACAAATGAACACAGATGAACAAAGATAAACACAGATGGGCACAGGTGAATAGAAGTGAATACGGATGAGCACCGGCCAAATTGAAGATACTAGTAGGAACAAAAATGAACAAAGTCACTTATCCTTTATTTCATACATTGAAGGACCAAATGAAGGGCTGCCTATACCCCTGCTGCCGCAGGGACCACCACAAGCGGCAATGCCTGCAGTAATTGATACGTAAAAATTTTTTTTTGCTTGCAAACAAACTTCATTATAGTAAGTGCCATTCTCATTATTAATACTTTCTGAGGGTTCCACCCTACATACAAATTGCTTCATAAGAATCTTGATAAGGCATTAAGAGATAAGTTGTGTGAACAGAGATTGAAATGGTATTACTTGGCCCTATATGCTATATATACTTTTCAGTCGAGTCCAGTGTCTGTGTTGATTATAATCAACAAAATTCTTAAAGGAATTGGTTCTAGAACTCTGTAACCTTGCACCAAGAAAACTCTATCAATAGTATAGGATATCTCTTGAAAGTAGAAGTCAGCTTGAAGCCAAAATTATAAATTTTAATGTTATTTGAGGGATGAATGTGTCAACTAAGACAACAACAGTAAATTGCACAAGACGACTGGGTGGGGGAAACAGCAAAATGAATTGTCAGTCCAGTGTCTGTGTTGGTTATAATCAACAAAAAAATCCTGAAGGTATTGGTTCAAGAACTCTATAACCTTGCACCAAGAAAACTCTATCAATAGTACAGGATATCTCTTGAAAGTAGATGTCAGCTTGGAGCCAAAATTTTAATTGTTATTCAAGGGGCAAATATGGCTACTAATAAAAGAGCAGT
The DNA here is from genome assembly GCA_039566865.1 of Aurelia coerulea. Lineage (NCBI taxonomy): Eukaryota > Metazoa > Cnidaria > Scyphozoa > Semaeostomeae > Ulmaridae > Aurelia > Aurelia coerulea. Next base: position 9,407,002 of record CM076951.1, on the reverse strand, counting down.
AAGACCACTGGATGGGGGTGGATGGGTGAAACAGCAAAATGAATTGTCAGTTCAGTGTCTGTGTTAGTTATAATCAACAAAAAATCCTGAAGGTATTGGTTCAAGAACTCTGTAACCTTGCACCAAAAAAACTCTATCAATAGTACAGGATATCTCTTGAAAGTAGAAGTCAGCTTGAAGCCAAAATTATAAATTTAAATGTTATTTGAGGGATGAATGTGTCAACTAAGACAACAGCAGTAAATTGCACAAGACAACTGGGTGGGGGAAACAGCAAAATGAATTGTCAGTCCAGTGTCTGTGTTGGTTATAATCAACAAAAAAATCCTTAAGGTATTGGTTCAAGAACTCTATAACCTTGCACCAAGAAAACTCTATCAATAGTATAGGATATCTCTTGAAAGTAGAAGTCAGCTTGAAGCCAAAATTATAAATTTAAATATTATTTGAGGGATAAATGTGTCAACTAAGACAACAGCAGTAAATTGCACAAGACGACTGGATGGGGGAAACAGCAAAATGAATTGTCAGTCCAGTGTCTGTGTTGGTTATAATCAACAAAAAATCCTGAAGGTATTGGTTCAAGAACTCTGTAACATTGCACCAAGAAAACTCTATCAATAGTATAGGATATCTCTTGAAAGTAGAAGTCAGCTTGAAGCCAAAATTATAAATTTAAATGTTATTTGAGGGATGAATGTGTCAACTAAGACAACAACAGTAAATTGCACAAGACAACTGGGTGGGGGAAACAGCAAAATGAATTGTCAGTCCAGTGCCTGTGTTGGTTATAATCAACAAAAAGATCCTGAAGGTATTGGTTCAAGAACTCTATAACCTTGCACCAAGAAAACTCTATCAATAGTACAGGATATCTCTTGAAAGTAGAAGTCAGCTTGAAGCCAAAATTATAAATTTAAATATTATTTGAGGGATAAATGTGTCAACTAAGACAACAGCAGTAAATTGCACAAGACGACTGGATGGGGGAAACAGCAAAATGAATTGTCTGTCCAGTGTCTGTGTTGGTTATAATCAACAAAAAATCCTGAAGGTATTGGTTCAAGAACTCTGTAACCTTGCACCAAGAAAACTCTATCAACAGTATAGGATATCTTGTAAGTAGAAGTCAGCTTGGAACAAAAATTCTAACTTTAAATATAATTTGAGTTTTGGTGGCAAATATGTCCACTAACGAAAGGGCCAGGAAAAAAACTTGGAGATGTCGGAGCAAAGATTCCCCGACGTTTCCAAACTCTGACTTTTTTACTTGGCCCTATATGCTATATATACTTTTCAGTCGAGTCCAGTGTCTGTGTTGATTATAATCAACAAAATTCTTAAAGGAATTGGTTCTAGAACTCTGTAACCTTGCACCAAGAAAACTCTATCAATAGTATAGGATATCTCTTGAAAGTAGAAGTCAGCTTGAAGCCAAAATTATAAATTTAAATGTTATTTGAGGGATGAATGTGTCAACTAAGACAACAGCAGTAAATTGCACAAGACGACTGGATGGGGGAAACAGCAAAATGAATTGTCAGTCCAGTGTCTGTGTTGGTTATAATCAACAAAAAATCCTGAAGGTATTGGTTCAAGAACTCTGTAACCTTGCACCAAGAAAACTCTATCAATAGTATAGGATATCTCTTGAAAGTAGAAGTCAGCTTGAAGCCAAAATTATAAATTTAAATGTTATTTGAGGGATGAATGTGTCAACTAAGACAACAACAGTAAATTGCACAAGACAACTGGGTGGGGGAAACAGCAAAATGAATTGCCAGTCCAGTGTCTGTGTTGGTTATAATCAACAAAAAATCCCGAAGGTATTGGTTCAAGAACTCTGTAACCTTGCACCAAGAAAACTCTATCAATAGTACAGGATATCTCTTGAAAGTAGAAGTCAGCTTGAAGCCAAAATTATAAATTTAAATATTATTTGAGGGATAAATGTGTCAACTAAGACAACAGCAGTAAATTGCACAAGACGACTGGATGGGGGAAACAGCAAAATGAATTGTCAGTCCAGTGTCTGTGTTGGTTATAATCAACAAAAAATCCTGAAGGTATTGGTTCAAGAACTCTGTAACCTTGCACCAAGAAAACTATATCAAAAGTATAGGATAGCTCTTGAAAGTAGAAGTCAGCTTGAAGCCAAAATTATAAATTTAAATGTTATTTGAGGGATGAATGTGTCAACTAAGACAACAACAGTAAATTGCACAAGACAACTGGGTGGGGGAAACAGCAAAATGAATTGTCAGTCCAGTGCCTGTGTTGGTTATAATCAACAAAAAAATCCTGAAGGTATTGGTTCAAGAACTCTGTAACCTTGCACCAAGAAAACTCTATCAATAGTACAGGATATCTCTTGAAAGTAGAAGTCAGCTTGAAGCCAAAATTATAAATTTAAATATTATTTGAGGGATAAATGTGTCAACTAAGACAACAGCAGTAAATTGCACAAGACGACTGGATGGGGGAAACAGCAAAATGAATTGTCAGTCCAGTGTCTGTGTTGGTTATAATCAACAAAAAATCCTGAAGGTATTGGTTCAAGAACTCTGTAACCTTGCACCAAGAAAACTCTATCAACAGTATAGGATATCTTGTAAGTAGAAGTCAGCTTGGAACAAAAATTCTAACTTTAAATATAATTTGAGTTTTGGTGGCAAATATGTCCACTAACGAAAGGGCCAGGAAAAAAACTTGGAGATGTCGGAGCAAAGATTCCCTGACGTTTCCAAACTCTGACTTTTTTACTTGGCCCTATATGCTATATATACTTTTCAGTCGAGTCCAGTGTCTGTGTTGATTATAATCAACAAAATTCTTAAAGGAATTGGTTCTAGAACTCTGTAACCTTGCACCAAGAAAACTCTATCAATAGTATAGGATATCTCTTGAAAGTAGAAGTCAGCTTGAAGCCACAATTATAAATTTAAATGTTATTTGAGGGATGAATGTGTCAACTAAGACAACAACAGTAAATTGCACAAGACGACTGGGTGGGGGAAACAGCAAAATGAATTGTCAGTCCAGTGTCTGTGTTGGTTATAATCAACAAAAAAATCCTGAAGGTATTGGTTCAAGAACTCTATAACCTTGCACCAAGAAAACTCTATCAAAAGTAGCATTCCTGCATTTGCTGTGGATTTTATTAGCATTTATTTAAATTTTGCGCAGACATCTCTCAAAAATTGATCGTGTTTACCCCCTGGAATGAATTTAATTTTTCTAAAAAGTTCATTTTTGATTATAAGAAGGATAAAAACTAAAAGTCAGAAAGTTAGAAAAGCCGCTATGGGGGGGGGGGCTGATTCACCCCCCCCCCCCTAGGACTGATAGGGTTAAGTCAAGAAACGACTTATTTTGATAAAGAAAATCCATGACCATATTTTTACTTTACTTTCACTTAATTCCTGTCTCATATTACTCATAAGGTCGTAAGGTACTTGAGTAATGTCTAAACGTTGGATTTTTTGAAACATTTTTAAAACATTTTATTGAAATGTACACGAGGGCACAGGTAGTGAACATGAAGCATTGCTATGGAACCTCTAAGAAACTCGTAAGAAACTCTTGAGTACTCAAAATCTGGGTATGCCAACCTAGAAGCAGACCCTACAAAAATAGTTGATAGAGACAGCGGAGAATTATTTTTAGAACATATACCAGTCCAAAAAGAATTTTATCCTCTGACAAGCGGATTGTTAAACAACTTCAACGTAAATCCCCGTAACGCATTCAGAGACAAAGTTATTCTGCCTTTCGTTAAAATGGAATTCTTAATAAAAAGATTCAAATAGCTATTATGAAGCGCCACGCTGGGGCGTGTTCCTGTAGTTTGGAAGGAGCAGGAATAGGAGACTTACTTGGTAATTTAGGGAAAAAAGCCGCCAACTTTGCAAAGAAGAAGGGATTATCTGCCCTTAAAAAGGTTAATGTCAAAGGTTTAAAAAAAAAGCCATCAGCGCCGCAAAGTCTATAAAGAGTAAAATAACCAAAAACCTGACTTTGCGTCGCAAGATTGTATCTCAAGCAAAATCTTTGGCGAAGAAAGGACTCTCTGCTGTACACTCCAAAAAGAAAGCTCTCCCTGCAATAGCAAAAAAATTACTGGCAGCAGCATCGTCTTCTAAGAATAGCAAATCTAAAAAGCTAACAGGAATTAAAAAGCCTGCTGCTCTTAAGCCTTCCCTCAGAAGAAGAAAACGAAATCGACAAGGGCGACGTTGAAAAGGAGTGCGGGGTAGGCGTATAAGATCCAAAATATCCCGAGGACTCATCCCCACAAATCATTACTGGAATTTTTAAAAGCGTAACGGTGCAATTTCATCTTGTATTACGACATCTTGACGTGTAATTTTTTCAGTTTCACTCGACATCAAAGATGCGCAGAGCAATATCTCAACATTGAGATCGTCCCTCTCGTTCTGGACAATTGCAGTCTCTCGTCGCGCTACGTCAAATGCATGTCCCGTCAGCGCTAAGCAAGTACAGCAAAGCAACAGTCGGAAGTAAAAGATCCTTCCCGATAGACGATAATCCAGGATACAAAATAGAAAGCGCTCTTGTACAAACAAACCACCTCGAACATTCTAAGCGATCTTATGGTCCTCTACGACATGCCGAGCACAAACGACGAAAAATAAAAGCTCTCCTTCGATGTCAGACTTCTTTACCGAACCCTAGGGACGGCTTCAACAATAACCATGGACGCAACATGACGGCTGCTGAGATCTTGGCTTACGCTAGAGAATTAGAAGCTCACAAATCTGATGGCAACACAAGAGACGTGTCGTACCTTCGAGGCTCGGGGCTAATAAATGCAAATCCAAACGCTCACGATATCATCGGAAGTCAAGCTCCCCTTTCAAATCAAGATGTTTCCAATACTCCGCAATTGGAGGGAAAAAGAGCGATGGGTGGAACACAGCCGGGTTTCGAAAAATTCTTATATAATCCGACAGTTAAAGTGTCGGACTTTATAGAGAGTACTGCAGAAATAGAAATTTCTGCCCACCCGATAAACCCAGCCTTCGGAACATCAGTTCACATGACGATCCCACAACAAGCGCCAGGCTTTTTGGATTCTACAGCATTTTGGTTTGAATTTGCCCTGCAAGGTTATAATGGAGATAACGTCATCGTAAATACCACCACAGAACCTCTTGCCGGCTCAAAGCACATCACATTTGTAAACAACATTGCTGCCTCGCTCTGGAAGAACATCTCTTTCATTATCAACAACCAGAATATAGAACTTGCAAACAACAACTACATGTTCAAAGATTGGTTTGAATGCACGTACTATACAGAACAAAACGCTTATGAAAAAGGCGATTTCGTAGATCAAGGATACATTTTCGAACCCATTGGAGAAATGCTAAATGCAACAGTGACAGTAAACACTGCTGGAGAAACTGAGTGCGCTAACCCAAAAACAAAATACTTCTACGACACGTTATTGAAAGGAAAGAAAATCAAATTGCGCTTTACACCAAAAGCACCTTTCATCAAAGCAAAAATTGCAAAGAGCTTGGCAAATAAAATAGACATTGTGTTAACACGAAATCCCGATTCACTTCTGATTTTCGCCGATCAAGACCTGACTCATTATACAGAAACATTGGACGAAGGGAAAATTAACGCTCGAAAAGCAGCGACCGACTTGGCTAAGAACATAAGACTTAGCATAACTGACTTCAAATTAAGATTCAATCGTTTAGAACTCGTTCCTCATGAACTAGAAAAATACATCCACACCTATTCGATGGAAAGTCCAGATACGTTCTATTTCACTCATCACGACATAAGAAACATCTCTATTAACAGAAATGCGCAAACAATCCGAGAGCCTCTTCCCTACGATTCGATTCCAGACCAAATATTTGTGACAGTCGTTGACAAAAATGCCGTAATTGGTTCGGTCGAAACATACCCTTTCTTGACATTTCCAATCCCCCACAATGGAGACGGAGTCGAAACATACCCTTTCTTGACATTTCCAATCCCCCACAATGGAGACGGAGAATTCCTGCTTGAACTCTTAATCAACAGTCAAAGCTGGAGAGCTAACCCTGTGAAAGACAACAAAGAAGCATTCTTCAGACTAAACGAGGCATTATACAAAAAATTTACCAATCAATTGTTGCCTCGAGGAGCTATCGCCACAGATAAGATCACAGGATATCACGTATACTGCTTTACATTGACAAACACTGCCAAAGGAATGGATGGTTGCACTTACGAAGATCGTAGAGCTGGATCTTTAGAATTACACTGTCAACTAAAACCTGGCGTTAGCTGGCCTGAAAATTATGAATGGCAAATACATTCCTTCACAAAAAGGAATTTTTCAATCGACCCAGAAGGCCAAGTTTCAAAAAACTTTATATAACAGTACTAATTTCTATTCATTTAAAGTATCTCACAATTTTCATATTAGTAACATTATTTTAAATAAGATGGAAGGAAAAGACATCATTAAAGCCATTTCTTTGTATCCTACTCTCTCGAGCTGCTACGGTGGAATACTTGCCACCGATGACGTAAATGATATCTGCGATTTACCTTTACTTCACAACATAAATGATTACTCATCAAGAACCAACTTCGGAGAACGATTTACAGAATGGATTTTAAAAACGTTTCAAAATCGAGATGGTTTCCCAATTGGATTCATCTTAAACACTGGCACGCATAAAAACGGACGGCAGCATTGGCAATGCCTTTATTTTGATCATGAAGGACTGTCATATTTCTTCGACTCTTACGGTCGGAAAGCAAAACCAACTTTCAGAAAATTTGAAATTTTAGTTCGAGGCTTCTTCAATTATTGCGAAATGTATCAACACAATATGACAAACGCACTTTCTTCGTTTACTATGCCAGCTTTCATCAAATATGGACTTTCTCGGGCAATAGTAAATGTGACGAAACGTACAAATTCATCTACCATTGCAAATGTCGTTAGATATTGGGATCACCAAATACAACATGATGACACCAATGTGTGTGGTCAATATAGCACCTTTTTCCTTTACAACATCAGCTGTCGAGTTAGAGATCCCTCCTTAAATGCTTACACTTTCTTCACTGAAAACTTCTCATATTTCCCTTCAAAAAATGCAAAAATTTCATCTAACAGAGAAACACAACAAAAAGTTTTCATAAAGAACGATCAAAAAATTGCTGCAATATTTAAACAATATTTTAACTATACAGACAGCAATATTTTGATGTGAGATTAATAATTCTCAATTGTGTTATAAACATTGCAATTAAAATAAAATATACAAAATGACAAAAAACGCCCGATTGTCGGGAAGCGGTTGGGGCAGTCTCTTTAGCAAACTCATTACTAAAACTGCTGCAAAAACTTTGGCAAAAAAGCTGCTAAAACCGTCGCAAAACAAGCGGTACGAGGTGCGGCTGATGCAGGAGTAGAACTTCTTGGTAAAAAACTATTAGGTGGGAGAAAGCGACCCAAACGACATTCCTTACGAGCGTCCTCCATTCGACGACATAGACGCCGCCGCAGAAGGAGGCGATAAATGGCAAGTGCTGTTTTGGGTGCATTGTTACCGTCATTATTAGGATCCCTCTTCGGTAGTGGTAAAAAATCTCGAACCCAGTGGTCAAATCAAACCATATACGGAGGAAAACGTCGACATTCGCACGGTCCAGGGCGATCATTCAAATTCGCAAGAAACGGTCCTGCTCGTAAATTTTCTGATCGTCAAAAAAGACCTAAACGACATCACGTTAAAGGTTCCTCCGTTAAAGCGCATCGGCGTCATAGACGACACGCGTGGAACACGTCCTTGTAAATACTGGAATGAGACCATTCAACGCACCTGGAAGAGCTAAACGTCGCTCAATTCGCCGCTCAATAGCTTCCGACCCGACGTTAAGGGGAGATACCAACCAATATTTTGTAAATCCAGGATCCCTCCAAGGAGGATCAATTGGATCATTTTTGAAAGACATTGTAGGAGGTATCACAAGTGCCGTGGCGACTCCAATCACAACCTTCAAGAACATCCTATCAAGCGAAAAAAAGGGCAGGATCTAAATTCAAAGGTCGCGGGAGGAAACGTCGGTATAATTTACGAAAAACCCTTAGACGTCTCGCAAAAAAACCAGCAAGGAAAAGAAAATTGAAAACAAGTTGGATGGTAAAAGCTCACACACGTCGAGCTCACGATCGAGGCGGTGGTGGTAAATTTGGAAAGCATAAACGATTCTAAACGACAATAGTAGCATGACGAGGCAACGACGTCGATGCAGTAAGTGCATGCGTGGTCGAGGCTGGGATTGGATGACAGGGATGATGTTGAGTGAAATGCGTAAACGCAAACGAGGTCAGAGTGGAGTGAGAAATTGGGTGAAAAAATACGTCTTACGAGGAAAAGGACAGAGGATAAACTATAAAAAATTGCAAAATAAAGGCTTTAACTCTAAAGCCCCTTGGTTAATTTATCGACGTATATAACATTTATACGCATGCGTGTACTTTATACTTAAAACATTGACATAATTATTCCATTTGTCTCTATTTATGTGTTTATCTACTATACAGTGCATACAACCATTGGGCGGAAACGTCCCGGTAGCAACTCTGAGAAGACGTCAGCACTTAGTTTGTAAAATTATCTTATATATTTTCCCCCTTTAGCAGAATCTAGGCTGACAACGTATCGAAGAGTTGCAACCGTCACTCTTTTTACGTTTTATGGAAAAATACGTATATAACGTATTTTTTTTACGTATTTTACGTATTTTACGGTATATATGTAAAATACGTAAAATACGTATCACATAATTTTAACTTGAAAGTTTAAATAAAAGCTCATTTATGCAGAGTTATCAACGGAGTCGGTCATGTTATTTGACGTGGTTTCCTGGGCGGAAAATTATAAAAGAAACGTATTGCCGAAGAGACCGATATTATTTAACGTTGAAAAATGGGTTGCCAACTACGAAAGATGTATTTTGGAACCTCGCCGTCAGGACATGGAATTAAATCGATTGCGTAGCATAGAAATGCAGCATAAAACAGAGAAGAGGAACGTTAAAGATTTGCAAGCACGTCGTTTGAGGAAACGTTTAATACAGAAGGAAAATGAAGAAATTTGATGCCTTCAGATGGTGAAGGCGGAGACACGAGAAGTTCCTGTTCGCTTTTATAAAGGAAGTCCCAGCGGATCCTGTTTTGAACTTGACGAGTGCTGTGCTTCTCCCACTGATATGAGTGTTGCTCCAACCCCAAGCTGGATTTTTAAGTTTGGTAATCGGGCTGCTTCCAATATAGCAGAGCGTGAGAGGGACATACAAATGCGAAGTCGCGATGCGAACTCTTTATTTTTCTGTTTGGGAGATAACGTAGATGATGGATATTTTAGTGATTAATTCTGAATTATTTTCGTATTTTGTGTTTGTTTAATTGTAATTAATTTTGTATCATATTTACGTGCTTTTACGTATTTTGTGAATTTTGCGTTTTTCTTGCGTTATTCTCTTATTTTTGCACAAAAAAGATGACTTGGAGAATAAATTGCGCCTTGCCGGTCTCTTGTACCGGTCATTTCATATGATCCTTACGAGAGGCGGGGAAGATGCTAACATGTCGACATTTAAGATGACTTTAGGAGAATGATTTGGTAAAGAGACTTCGACGTACTTGTACGTATTTTGTTAATTTTGCGTTTTTCTTGCGTTATTCTCTTGTTTTGTGTTTGGTTTCATCGTTGTTTTCATAATTCTTCTGCGATTTTACCAGTATGGTATCTTTTCCGCGTTGCCATGGTGATGGCCAACTGACTGAATTGCCACCCCCTCTTCTGCCCTATACTACTTTTATGAAGATTTATTGTGTATGGGTAGTACAAGGAATGTCAAGGGAGTTATTAGACAAGTTTTAAAGCATGCTGCTGGAGTGAATGTTGGTCGATTAACCAAAGCTGCATTTGCTAAATATATGATACCAAGTGCGCCAAAATAAACTATGCACGTTTGGTAGGCCACAATAAATAGTACAATGGACCGATTTTGAAGATTTACGACTTAATCGTTAGCAGAAAGCCTGCATTAGATACTAGATTTTTTGCAAATTTTTTTCATTTTCAGCTTTAGGGCTAGAAGCGGTTTTCTTAAACTTTTAGTTTTCGAAAAACATCAAAAGTGATAAAAAACATTGATCAAGTTTTCCAAAGAATTGGTATGAATGGACAAAGAGATATCTTGTTTGTAGTAATTTGCAATTTAGAAATTGACCAATTGTAATCTGCTGTACGAGAGTTCGTAATAAATTTTGCGATGCCCACCCGGTAACATTTGAGGACCTACACACTGCCTCTCCTGCCGGGGAGCAAAAACCATCAATGAGCGATGTAGCTCTATGGTAAGTGAAATGTGTTCAACCTGGATGAACTAAGCTGCCCCTTGATAGAATTAAGTAATCTGCAAAAAGCTCTCTCCCTCTCTCAATTTGCAGATACCTCTGTTGAACTGCATTTCATTTTCAAAAGCATTCAGAAGCATTTTCCTATCGAAGAGCAAAATTATGGAATGAACTGAACACCGAAACTAAATTGCCACTGTACCAACAATCAGTTGCAAAATTGTTTAGCTATTGACAAAAATAAGGTCTCCCCCCCCCTCCCCCTCTGTGTGAAATGTGACACAAATGCGAGAATTTTTTGGGTTGCGTGAAAGTTTCTTACATGTTTCTTATATTTTTAATGCCAGAAGTGTAGGATTAATGTTATTTAGTCTAAAGGGCTGCCAAATTACTTGTAAGATTACAAAACAAATAAATAGCATAATTTGCATTCAAAATAATGCCCAACAGTTGCTATAACTATATAGTGTCAAAACACTTTGAAACATTTTCAATTACAAAAATTTCTTAGCTTTCAAAAAGTGAGTCCACCGTTTCTAATAAGCAGTTCCTTACAAAAAACGTGTGTAACTGATGTCAATGTGCTTTGTTGGGCTTTGTTTTTCTTTCCAAAATAAATAAAGGGAATCCTTCTGATAGCAATTATGTTTTCGCAATCATCACTGGGAAAAATTACTGAAGACACTACTTATGGATCTAGGCTAAAATACCACACAGGTGAACACAAATGAACACAGGTGAACACAAATGAACACAGATGAACAAAGATAAACACAGATGGGCACAGGTGAATAGAAGTGAATACGGATGAGCACCGGCCAAATTGAAGATACTAGTAGGAACAAAAATGAACAAAGTCACTTATCCTTTATTTCATACATTGAAGGACCAAATGAAGGGCTGCCTATACCCCTGCTGCCGCAGGGACCACCACAAGCGGCAATGCCTGCAGTAATTGATACGTAAAAATTTTTTTTTGCTTGCAAACAAACTTCATTATAGTAAGTGCCATTCTCATTATTAATACTTTCTGAGGGTTCCACCCTACATACAAATTGCTTCATAAGAATCTTGATAAGGCATTAAGAGATAAGTTGTGTGAACAGAGATTGAAATGGTATTACTTGGCCCTATATGCTATATATATCGGCGTCATAGACGACACGCGTGGAACACGTCCTTGTAAATACTGGAATGAGACCATTCAACGCACCTGGAAGAGCTAAACGTCGCTCAATTCGCCGCTCAATAGCTTCCGACCCGACGTTAAGGGGAGGTACCAACCAATATTTTGTAAATCCAGGATCCCTCCAAGGAGGATCAATTGGATCATTTTTGAAAGATATTGTAGGAGGTATCACAAGTGCCGTGGCGACTCCAATCACAACCTTCAAGAACATCCTATCAAGCGAAAAAAAGGGCGGGATCTAAATTCAAAGGTCGCGGGAGGAAACGTCGGTATAATTTACGAAAAACCCTTAGACGTCTCGCAAAAAAACCAGCAAGGAAAAGAAAATTGAAAACAAGTTGGATGGTAAAAGCTCACACACGTCGAGCTCACGATCGAGGCGGTGGTGGTAAATTTGGAAAGCATAAACGATTCTAAACGACAATAGTAGCATGACGAGGCAACGACGTCGATGCAGTAAGTGCATGCGTGGTCGAGGCTGGGATTGGATGACAGGGATGATGTTGAGTGAAATGCGTAAATGCAAACGAGGTCAGAGTGGAGTGAGAAATTGGGTGAAAAAATACGTCTTACGAGGAAAAGGACAGAGGATAAACTATAAAAAATTGCAAAATAAAGGCTTTAACTCTAAAGCCCCTTGGTTAATTTATCGACGTATATAACATTTATACGCATGCGTGTACTTTATACTTAAAACATTGACATAATTATTCCATTTGTCTCTATTTATGTGTTTATCTACTATACAGTGCATACAACCATTGGGCGGAAACGTCCCGGTAGCAACTCTGAGAAGACGTCAGCACTTAGTTTGTAAAATTATCTTATATATTTTCCCCCTTTAGCAGAATCTAGGCTGACAACGTATCGAAGAGTTGCAACCGTCACTCTTTTTACGTTTTATGGAAAAATACGTATATAACGTATTTTTTTTACGTATTTTACGGTATATACGTAAAATACGTAAAATACGTAGTACTCAAAATCTGATAAGTTTAAGAAACTTTCAGTACTGGCCCAAATTCTTAGTTTCTTATAAAAAATATGTGTAAATGTTTGAATTTTGAAAAAACTCATTTTGGACCCCATAGTACTGAGTACACCATCTTCTAGTTGCTATTACTGTGAGAGAATGTCAAATTCAGATACTAAGTCAGTGTCCAGCATTGTTTACACGAAGGGGCTTTGAAATTTCTTATAAACAAGTACCTAAAACGCTGCCAAAAATTTGTAATTACTGTACTGCTCTAAAAATATAAATTACAAACGTTTGTTAGCTGTTTTAATCCAATTAAATGGTTTTTAAAAGTTCAAAAGATTGAGCCTTCCTAAGCTAAATTAGCGCAGTTCACTCAAAAAATCACTGGAATGCCATCTTGAATTCTGGATCTTGAATTAGGTTCTTTCATTTTGAATCTTGAATTCTTGATCTTGAATTAGGCTCTTTCATTTTGAATCTTGAATTCCGGATCTTGAATTAGGGCGTTTCATTTTGAATCTTGAATTCCGGATCTTGAATTAGGGTGTTTCACTCTGGATCTTGAATTCTGGATCTTTGGATCTTGGATTAGAGACTTCCAAATTTCAGGGATATATGGATCCCTCGACCCTCCTCTCAAATGCAAATTGTAAGTTGAGTGATGAGAAGAGGTTAGTGTATCAGTTCTTGAGCTCCTTAACTTCATGTTACTTTATCCTTGTAGAAATGGAAAATTGCACAATACTCTGGTATTTTGGATCGTTCAATAAATATAGGCATTTATTTATTGTTCAACGTTGCATCCTTTCCTGTGCGTCGTCCAATCTTGTTACTAGCACAAAGACACCTATATTGTCTCACTACTTTTGTGCTGTGCACAACACATTTTGGGGTTTCCCTGTGCACATTCAATACAACAAAAATAACTCTAGGAAAACCAGCAAAGTCTGCCTGGGCCATTTGTATTCACCGGCATTGGAATACTGGCATCGGCATTGGAACTGGCATTGGCATTGGAATTGGCATCGATATTGCGTAAGTACCATGACGCATGCAAAACTAGCCAGGGGGTCCGTTACAGTAATTTGTACGAGTAAATCAATGCAGTGAACAAACTCTGTCAATTCAATAACTGCTAAAGACAATTCTCCTCATACTGTGAAAGGGCTTTGGGTTTTGGGCTTTGATGGGTTGCGGGTTTGGCCAATTTTTGCCCCCAGGGTTGAGGGCTTGATGCTTTTATGTTCGTTTTCGGGTTTCAAGATTTTGCGGTTTTAAAGTTAGTTGACGGAGATAAATAGCTAGGTCAAGAACTGCATATGCGTGTCTAAAATTAGCCTATTGTATTTGATGATATCGACACGTGCGTGCATATCTTTTTCTCAAGGGAGCAATTACGTGCGTGGTGTTTCGTTGTCCTATTTATAGATTGCCTCTACTTAGCTCCGTCAACTAACTTTAAGATTTTCATATTACAGGTCATTCGAGAGTGTGTTTTAGATTGTAAAATATGCTGCCATCAATTTCATTTTTCAGCAATGATGATTCTTGAAATGAACCAAACTTTTGAAGTTGAACCAGAGTAGTCTCAATAATACCCTGGGTACCAGACTCTCTAATATTTAAATGTTAGAGAGTCTGGTACCCAGGGTATCTCAATAAGGGTAATAAGTGAACGAATTATACGTAACTTCACGATCAAACTAACAACTTTTACTCTCAAATTAAGTATAAGTTCACAAGATTCCAAGATATTCAAGGTTTAAAACTTCAAGCTCTGATGAACTTTTAATTATGAAGAGCTCTGTTCTGTCTTTAACGTAAAATCCCCGGGAGGGGGTATATAACATGTTCAGGGTAATGGTATGTGCCGCCCATATGGGTGGGTTCTTGGGCCTAACTTTCTTTTAACAACATTCTCTAAACAAGGGTCATTTTCGGCAGATTTTCCATTTATTAGAGGCGTTTCGCTGAAAGTTGCAAAAATAGTTACAAATGTGGAGTTTTCCAAAAAAAGTCTTCATAAATCTGGGTACCAAGGCAAGTTTCGGCAATTAGAAGAGGGTAAATTTCTGAAAACGAGTCGTGTACCGCTCCAGCCGGGGTAAAGTCAGAAAAAAATTTAATGTTAGCTCAGTTCAAAGTGTTCCTTTTAAAGCGTAATTAAGCAATTCAGGTATGCTCTTATTGGATTTAAAACTCTCCGTATAATATCAGTAATCCTCATTCATAATGCTCAAATCCATTAACGTTAGATAATTGGGTGAAAATGAATAGAGACTCGCGCAAATCGCTGTTGCGCACCCCCTGGTTAGTTTTGCATGCGCCATAGTCAGGGACCGCGGAGCCGGGGGGGCTGGGGGGGCTTTAGCCCCCCCAATAATTTTCAAGATATAGTTTTTCGATTTCTAGAAATTATGTTAAAATGAGCTCAGCAACTTCTTTTGAAACGTGAAACGGTGTGTGCAAATATGATTCAGAAAGAGTACACGTTTTTTTTATAAGAAACTTGGATCAGCACTTAGTACTAAAAGTTTCTTAATTTCGCATGAAATTTTCGGTGTTTTAGTAGTAAAAGTTTCTTAATTAGTTTCTTATTTTGTTGGGCCTAAAATTGCGGTATTGTTCGAAGTTAAGCCGCTTTCTCGAGAAAGGGCTTCCATTTTGCATTGACATTTTCATCAAGAAGAAGACATGCACATCAAGGCAAAAATTTACCAATTTTGCAGTTAAAAATCAAGAAAAGACAAATGTACCTTTGTTAGAGAGACATAGAATAAGAGAGACATACAGAAATAAGGTTTTAGAGTTTCTTAACTGTTCTTGAGCGTAGTACTAGAGTTTCTTAAGTTTTTGGTCATCGTAGTACTAGTTTCTTATAAACCAGTTTCTTATAAAAAAAACGTGTAGGTGGCCACTTTGGCTTCATTAAAAATAAGAACTTTTGAGGCATTGGATGTCATTGTTGAAGTAATCAATGAGAGGTTCAACCAGCCCAGCTTTATGTCTTCCAAGAATCTAGAATCTCTTCTCGTTAACTTCGTTAATGCAAGCGATGTTTCGTCTGAAATGAAATACGTCAAGGAGAATTATGCCGACGACGTAAAACTTTCACTTTTGTTACCACAGCTTGAAATATTCAAACTTTTAGTGAAAGATGTGAAGATAGATTGCTTTCATGATATCTGGATGTTTTTGAAACAAATTCCAGTTGCTCAAAGATTGCTAATAAGTGAAATTGTCCAAATTTTTAAACTGCTGAGTGTCAATCCTGCAACAAGTGCAACTGGTGAGCGATTATTCTCTTTAGCAAGGCGTCTAAAAACTTGGCTTCGCTCAAGAATGTCCCAAAAAAGGTTCAACAACTTAGCAATTCTTCACAATCACAAACAAAGGACAGACAGAATAAACAATATCGTAGTTGCAACTATTTTCATCAATAGAAATGAGAACAGGATACGAAATTTTAGGAAATTTCATTAAAATGTTGATTCATTGATGATACAAACTTACTCAGAATAAACAATGTTCGCGTTTTTAGGTTCTGTTATGTTTAAAATGCTTAACTCTGAAAGTATGACAGCGTTATGTTATACTACCGTATTATCTATTTCTTAACTGAAATAATTCCAAGAGATATTTAACTTCGACATAAGACTAAAGCATAGCGTTCCTTTAGGCCTTTTCCTTTATACCAAAAGATGCTGCGTGTGGTCCCCGAGCCTTCGCTATCAAATGTTAGACGTACTATAGACTGCAAACTATTTTCCACTTTTATGGCGATTTACAGCAGGATTTAGTGATTAAATATGCTGCAAATGAATATCTTTTCCCGGGCGTTTCTTGGCATGTAAAGGGCGTTGGTCGCATTTATAGCCAAAGTAGAGTTGTTTTGCTAGGAGATAGAGAGACCTATAGCATCACAACAAAGAGTTTAAGGCATTTTTATTTCATTTTTCGTTATTTTTGCATGGTAGTCCAATCAGTTAACTCAACCTTGTTCCTGGGGTGTTCTGACCACAAAGCCGAATGAACACCCTGGTGCACGTTGATCAAATCTGTCCAAAACAAGGACAGATTTGCAGCCATTGCGGATTTGCAGTTTGCTTGGCAAGCCTGAGTATGCGACCTTGATTCGAAACAACGAAGTAAATTATCAGGGTTATTGTTTAATGACAAGATTATATTGTTGTTATTCGAATTATTAGGAAGCTATCAATGAATAATTTATGTTTGCTGTCGTTATCGAATAGCCACTCAAATAGCAGGACGGTCTCGTGTATTCCAGAGTTAAGGAAGAGCAACGAACTCATTCTGGTGACGAGATTCCATTACTAGGAGCAGTGTCAACCTATACAATGTTATAACTAAAGAGAAATTGATTGAAAATTACTGAATATGTTTACGATATGCAAAATGAAGAATTAAAAGAGTCGTGCTGAGAAGGGCGGAATGGAAAAATTTTTGTGAAGTGGCAAGATTTTTCAAATAAAAGCTCATGAATCTTGTTAGCTAATTTTATCCGTATGGCTTTACATTGTTCACTTTTTAAGCGTTTGATACTCATTTTGAAAGGTACGGTATCAAAACAGTGAAGGAGTTACACAATTTGTCATTTTTTGTCTTTACCTGCTTCGTCAATTTTAATGTATCACTCAGTGAACTCGTTATTCAGTTGGGAACAGACATATTTTGGTTACAACGCTTTATTTGCAAAAATGCCCTGCGTAATTTTCTTGCGCATCTATGGCTGGCCCTTATCTGGCTCTAAGCAATAAAAACGGCTTAGCTGCAATGATGCCAAAACGCGCTGTCTCAAACGCAGGTGGAAATTCCAGGGTGAGGCACTTTACTTCGTCGTTACTAAAAGACGGAACACCGCAGAACAACCCAAGAACAACCGGAACAAGCCAGGAACAAGCCAGGAACAGGCGGAACAACCCAAGAACAAGCCAGGAACAACCTAAGAACAGGCGGAACAACCCAAGAACAAGCCAGGAACAACCTAAGAACAGGCGGAACAACCCAAGAACAAGCCAGAACAAGACCTCATTTAGTATTTCCATGCGATTTGACAGATTTCTTGGGTAAACAAACGCAGCTCTGATCAACCAAGCCCACATAAAGTGATGTAACACCGTTTCATTTCTGCAGGATGCGTCTATCCTGTGTTCCAGATCTATGTGGGGCATGAAAATGGCGACAACAAAGGCCAACTAATAGACGGCACGTGCAAGGCATGCGGGATGAAACAGACCCTTTAAAATCAATCAACGAATCAATAGCCACTATGTTTCCAATTGGTTTGACAAGTTTTGAAAGGTTGAAAAGTCCAGAATGTTCTTTAAACCACATGTCGCACTGGGAACGATGGTCCTACCTTTGTCCGTAAACAGGGTAGTTCATAAAAAAAATATGCACCACCTTTGTCCCAAAAACTGGTCGTTTTTATGGCAAATTTATGCTGTTATTTTTCTTCAATTTTGATGAAGATTTTAACATTATGCATCACAAACGATTTTTCTCCCCAAAACCGGTAGTTTCGACCTATTACTGTTTTCGAAAGCAGGTATATAGATATGAAAGTACAAGTATCCCAAGACTGATTGCCCTACAATGGTACGATCACTTTGGTGAGCAATTTGAAATTCGGCCCTCATTTTCAGAAATTTGCCTGACAGAGGTAGAACTGCTTTTGTGAAAAATTGGAGTTTTGGGTCTTTTTTCCGTACATTTGGTGGACAAAGGTAGAACCCCTTATGTGAAAATTTGAAATACACGTATTTTTTATAAGAAACTAAGAATTTGGTCCAGTACTGAAAGTTTCCTTTAACGCCCTTCGGCTGCAAAACCACCTTCTTTAGAATGAAGACAATAAAGACAACATTTTTGCTTTGGCAGATTTTGGGGTCGTATCTGGCTAAATCATCGAGTATTATACTTCAAACTTTTCTGTACTCTGTATTGAGCTATTTTCCCTGGACCTTACACAACAGATACTAGCGTTGCTCTTTGACAGTGGACTGTCCTGCTGCGCAATGCCCAGGGATGACCTATGTAGGATGTTCCCGTGACCTACACAACAGGTACTAGCGTTGCTCTTTGACAGTGGACTGTCCTGCTGCACAGTGCCCAGGGATGACCTACGTAGTAAAGACCCCGGATATTGAGTGCGAGAAGGGGGACGGCCCAGCGAAATCATATTGACCGCCCCACGCACAACATAACTAATCTAAAATACGTTGACTATTAAATTCTATCTTTTAGGCAAAATATAGGACATTATTGCTTGAGCCACCCTTGGGTGGCCTAACCGCCAAGATACACACCCAAAGTAGGCCAATCTGCCATAGTCCCCTTACTTAGAGGCTCCAGTACCGTTGGTCAAACCCAGAGGCCCAAAATTTACCTAGAACTCAGTCAATAACCTTGATCGGCGTGCGAATATACTGTTCGAATATACTGTTCGAAAATAACGGCCTAAGCTAAGACATTGATCAGCCATTCTGGTAGATCTGCAGCTGATCCAGCGGCTGCTGTGGTATAGCTGGCCCAATGCGAAAGCTGTGTAATGAATATCCTTTGACATCTCCAAGACTGGTTGCTACAATTTATTCTGACCAGTCAGAGGTTTTTAAATGACATCGAAGAAGGAGGGATATTCAGCATTCTCTTCCACATCACCTCCTGCTGGGCAAGTTGGCATTCATCAGGAAGATACTACTCTTACTACATTATTATGCTTTACATTTTATTTTCTATTATCATATTATCTTTGAATTTCATTTTCATACTCCTTCTGCCCTGTCCACAAACTTTTGCGAAATGGGAGGTTTAAGTTTAAACTTTGTCACTCGGTTTTGGTCGATTAGGTGGAATATTTCACCAGTAGGCTGGAGCTGTTCCTTTGAAAAATTTCATTATGTTGCACATGTATATTGATCAACTCTGTGTGGGGAGCCAATTTATAGCTTTGAATTCTGTAGCCCCAACACGTGGTGTGTTTTTCAATGCAAGTAGAAGCGAATTCATGCATTGTTGAAAGCTAACTGTGAAATAGTAGATTTTAACCCTTTAAAGTAGAGGAGAGACAGTGCAGCAGCTGTCTAAGACTTTTCATATATTTTAAAGTATTTAAACTAAAAGGGCTGGGGCTGGTAGGCAGTTCCTTGAATTTGGGACACTTTTGGCTACCAAAGTTTTAAATGAGTTTCTAAGGCTCAGCTTCTTTAGCTCTTTGGAGAGATATCTGCATGTCAGGAAAACTAGGCTGGTACATATATTGTGGCTCATATTTTCAATTTTCATTCTTACAGGGGACTTGGCACTACTCAGAAACCAGCCTTCAGAAAATGGTATGGACAAGTTTGGGAAATGAGGGCATTTCTGGATTCTTCAGTCAAACTTGCAGTGTTCACCACAGCAACTGCTTCAAGATGTACAGAAACAACTATTTTTTGTTTTGAATTTGGCCCCAGTCTCTACACATGTTTTATTGAAGAGTAACAGATGTTCTGTAGCCAAGAACTCTAATAATATGGAAAGTGAGAAGAGTCAAGTTTAACAGAGTGGATCAAAGAAGATAAATTTTTGATAACTTTTTGTGAAGATGTTCAAATCTTTTACATTTATAGATTTTGGCGATTTGAGAATGAAAACATTTTATGCAACTGCTGTAGTATAAGTTCAGGACAAAACAATATAGATTAATTGCAATTCCAGCAGCTCAATCCATGCATATTATTGAACAAACAATAACTTGTCCCCACCCACAGTTGGCAGAACAGAGGATCAGGCACTTAGCATGTTGGTGCTAAAATAAAATTTCTAATATTCTAAAATAATGGAATGAATTAAATTTTACTAAATACCCATTGTAGTATTAGTTGTTTTAACATATGTTCAGGTTCTGCATCATGATTTCTAACAACAAAGATATTTTAAATTTAATTTGTAATCAATTCAGTGACATTCAAGTGAATACAAAACTTTTCATTTCTGTAAGTGCTCAGGTCTTCTGAACTAGAATTGACAGAATTTTTTCTCTGAATTGTGTATCTTTCCACTCTATATTATTTAGGCATCCTTCTTGGGCAATCATTTTGCAAAATATCAAGTGTTTGTTGCATGCTTCAAGCCTGATACCAACTTGTTTTGAGTATGGTTTGAGCTAGCCTACGTGTTGTAGACCCATTATCCCAAAGGAGGAAAGGAACAAAGAGCAAAAGCTTGCTACTGAGGTTTCTAGATTTCTGGAAACTTAATTTGTGCAGCCTTTGTTTCAGCCATAGAAATATTTCTTTTCTATGGTTTCAACGCGTTTCACAAATAATTTGAAAAGGGGATTAGAATGATTAATTGGGCGGCCGTAGCAAGCCTTTACTCTTTGTTTCGTAGACCCTTTCCTCCTTTGGGATAATGGGTCTACGCGTAGGCTAGGTTTGAGAGCTTGATTCAAGTAAGAGTTTTGCACCACTTGCACTAGCTTGGAGCATGCATCCTCACAACTGGCTCAGGGAAACATGCTCAGCAAATTAATTGAAACTCTCTTGAGACTGACAAGAATTTAAAGTGAGATTGTTATCATGCTGAAAACAGTCACCATTCAAGCTCATTTCCAGTTCAAGCAAATGATGCTGGATTTTCCTTTGGGAAAACAAATTCTTGTTGCTGTTTTTGTTTTAAAGGTTGAACTGAAGGCAAACTCAAACAAGCTTGATTTGTTGTCGGTTTGAGAATAATTCTAGTATAGGATTATTGCAAAGCTTGATCAAGCTCTAATTGGGTTAATATACTCAATTCAAGCTCCTTCAAGCCATGCTCCTTTCAAGATTGTGCAAGTGTTGCAAGATCAGTCCTTTGAGAGATTGCAATGATGCATCTTTTTAAACCTCTTTTTCACAAATGTCACAAGCAGAACATTGCCAAATATGGTTTTGTTATAGAGCAGAGCCCAGTACACTTCAAGAAAGTAGTTAGGTTTCTTATGTTGTGCTTGTGGCATTTTGAGCTTTTTCAACATTTTCTCAAAATCAATAGACACAAATGAATACAATTTTCAAGAGGTTTGAACATAAATTGAACATTGAACATTATCATTGCTCATGAAAGAAAATCAAGTACAGGATGTAATCAGCCTCTTGGTACAATGCAGGACGTTGCAGGATGCATTATATAAAAAAACCTTGGACCAAATGTGGTTGTGACTCATTTTTAGCAAAGAAAATGTAGTCCTAGTAGGTTGCTTCTTGATGGTATTTTATCAAATTTGGTGCCAAAATGCAAGAGAATCATCAGTCTTCAAATACAAAACCAGGGCCATGCCCCCCCCCCCCCCCCCCCCCCCCCCACTTTTTTGCAAATTACGCAGTTCTGAAAGGCAGATCGTCATGTTGTGTTGTGTGCTGTGGTAATTTTCTCGTATCAAGCCCCCCCCCCCCACCGCCCCACTTTTCTGGTTTCCCTGAGGCCCTGATGTGAAGGCTTGTTATTGCATTTTCAAAAGTTGATTTTTTCGCTGTAAAAGTGCCTGCTAGTAAATGTTGGATGCTTGATTCTCCAAAACTTTCTGCTTTTGATGTGCAGACTGGATGCGCTGCAGAAGTCTGAGACATTCTCCACAAATATACTTTGCCGTGGGCCTAGGCCGGACGACGATCAGTCAACGATCTCCAATTGATTGTTGCAAAGCGGCGTTCACGTTAAATTTCCCTTTTCCATCGAGCAAATTAAAGTCTTTGCGACCATCCTTCAACGAAATATGCTTAAAGCAAAGAACATACGAAGAAATGTTTGATGCAGTGGCGAAAATGATTGCTTTTTCACGCAATGCTTGCTTGCAGACTTGTCGACCATGAAGGACGATTACCGCGTGATCGTGGCATATTGACGCGCTCTTCAATCCAACATTGCGCAGACAAGCTGTAGCACCGCAGAGCCGCTAGCGGGATTTTTTGTCCAATCAAAATCCGAGCTGCTCACCAAACTTTCTTTGTGAATTGATTGATCAATCGCGTTCATCCAAATGAGGCTGGACAAGCGTGTCGACTTTGTTGCGCATACTCTACACTTTAGGATAGTCGAGTCTGCACGCAGGCTAATCCATACCAAATTTGAGGAGAATAAACGTGTCTCCTCAATTATGGTATGCATTGAGGATGCTAAGCAGACCTAGCATGGCTCGCTTTGCGGGAATCTCTTCCATGCTAAGTGCTGCTGATGGCCGCTTCAGCGACTTGCTTTTTTCTTCCTTAATTTGACCCTTACCCCCACCGTTCTCATTTTCCCTTCTTTTCCTTTCCCCTCATTGTATTATGATGTAAATTTCTTTTTCTTTTCTGCAAGGAAAACAAATCAGTTGTTCATCTGTATAATTTGATATTTAAGAGCTTCTGCTATTTTCCATAGCAGAGCCAACATTCACATTCAGTTTTTGATTTCCCATTGCACTCGAAACTGTGTTGGCACTGTACAGTTATACTAACTATGTTGACCTTATTTGAGTGTAAATTATGCAATTAACTTATTTTGAGATGTAACTAAGTAATCTGGGAGTCCTCTTGACCAGGGTGCATTCCAGGGTGCATTCGTACGCCAGGTATTTTCAGTAAGAGAGAATACAAGTCATATATATTATGATCATATCAAAAGAGACTGCTAATTCACGTAAGACAAGATCAAAGAAAACTTCACAATAACGCCAAGGTAGGCAGATTTTCGTATTCCGTCACGCCAAGGACTGATTTGACGCCAAAATGACGCCGCTACGCCGACAAAAAGTTAGGTCTACACCGAAGATCGTCGGGCCTAAGTACATGCAATGCACCCTTGCCTCTTGACCAAGTAAAATGATGAATAGATATTCAAGTACCATTTTCCAAGAGCTGCAGTGTTCATATTTTTAAGATTCTTGGGATTTGAGATGCTTAGTATTAGTTGATTTTCTTATGAAGCAATACTTGCCCATGAAAGAAACCACTACGAGTCACTTACTTGATATTTGAATAGACCTTTTAGCTATTCTACAAAAGAGCCTGGATCGAGCGTTATTTTTATACATGAGGTTCCATAGAGTGGCGTTAGAGCTTCTATCAATATTGTGCATATTCGAAAATTCTACAAAATGCACTTTGTAGAATTTTCGAATTTGTAAAATAGTGATAGAAGCTCTTAACACCACTCTATCGAGCCTCGCGTATAAAAATAACGCGCGATCCAGGCTCTTTTGTAGAATAGCTAAAAGGTCTATTAATGCGTTTCCCATTTTCGTGGGCAAAGAAAAACTTCATGGACTTTTTCAATGCAAACTCTTCAGCCACTTTCCTTTTGAAGAATTTTAATTTTGTGCCATTAGGCCATAGTATATCCTAAAAGAGCAAGATATTCATTAAACGGCGGAAATAATGAAACAATGCTGCATTTACCGTTACCATCAACTCATTGAATGCATTTGTCAAAGGAATGAGGCTGTGATGTAGTAATTATTCTATTGAGATCTTTAAAGATTCAGACCAATGGGAAAGGTGACTGGAATAATGTATCTTCAAAAGGAGTTACAATAATGGAATTTCTAAGTCTACTTACTTTCGATTCTGAATTATATTTGACTGTAATATTCTCTCCTCTTTCTTCAAGTTTCATAGTATTCAAACTTATAGTTGTACCGGGCTGTGCCCAGGAATAAACGTTTTCTTGTCTGCTCTAGAACATAACAATTTCTAAAAAGATTCCCTTTTGATCTAAATAATCAGATCCAACAAAATATTCCCTTTTCACATGTTTGTGACAGCCTGCTCTTGCAAAATTTCCTGCTTTTGATACCCAGAAAGTCGGAACATTTCGTCCGAGAAGTCCATGTTTTCGAGTTCCGACATGTCAGAGTTTTCTTCTAGAGCATAGGAGAAATTCTATAAGTTGGAGAAAGGAAAAGTCGGACCATTTCGTCCGAGAAGTCTGTGTTTTCGAGTTTGAACTAGGGCTAATTCAAAAAATCGGACTTAGAAAACTCGGACGATCTAGTCCGAGATGTCCGAGAAGTCCGAGTTTTCGACCTGGCCCCACGATACCAAAGCGATACTTATTCTTGCCAAAAAGACGTCCAGGTTGCCTCAACTGCAAATATGGCTGAAGATTTTGTGGATTAAAACTGCCACTGAATTAATGACAGTCAGCAATTCTCGAGCTGTGAAGAGCGAGAAATATCACTTCACGCAATGCATGCTGGTCAACATACGCCCTTTAAAACATTCTACAGTTTATACACTTTTACTTTCATAGATATCCCTGGCAAGAGATCCTTCACGTCTGCAAGTTGGCATGCTCCAAAATTTGGATTGTAAGCCCTTCCATTCAGCAATGTCTTGATCTAGAAATGAAATATTGAGATCAGTCTACCTCAAATGATCTCATTCTAGCAAGAGACAAAGCAATATTTTTGAGTAACTTTCTTTGTGGATTAGAGATACTACTGTACACATTTTCAAAAGGTCTTAACATCTTTTGCGTGTATGTTTTACTATTTCATCTGGTAGACTTAATAAATAAATTGATATATTCACCTCCTGAAATGATCTGGTAGGTGGTTGCTCCCAAGGGTTTTGCGGCACTCCACCAATCCCGATAATGTGGCTCTGTGAAACTCCCATTGAAATTGGCAGTAAAGCTTGGTGGCAAGACCTGGCTATTAGTTGGTGTTGATGTGAGATTTACCATTGTTGGCAAAGTGTCATCTTCCTTCTCTTCTTGCTCCTCCTCCTCACGAATGAGGGCAAAAACAGCAGAGTGCCTCCTATTCCCTCTTAGATGGGCCTCCAAATGCCACTCTCTTTGGCGACTTCTCTCCTCTTCATCATCGCTTTGTGGTGGTGTTTCCACTTGATCTAAGTTTTTTCCCTACACTTTCTTCCTAAAAGTTTTAACTGCATTTGCATCTGTCGGGTCCAATTCACCCCTCTTAATTGCCTTCTTCGCTTCTAAAGTTCTGTTGCACTGTTGGTAAACAATGTTAATTCAGTCTAAATTTGATTCTGACTGTAAACAACAGATCCAGCAAAAACTTGGAGAAATATTACAGATACCTGTCTGAGATGAAATTGGTTGTAAATTGTGGAAAAAAGATTAAATATTGTGTGCAGGTAAGTTGAAAAGGTCGAGACAGATACTGTAGCATTAATACAGTATGGCATCATCCTAAAGCATGAGAACACGAGACGTGATATTTTCTAATGCAGCAATTGTTAGTTCCTTTGCATTTTTGAAGTACTCGATGCACAAGCAGTTCGTGGTTGCTGTTTTGATTTTGCTCGATGCCATGAACATGTAAGTGGTGGGTAATTTGCCAAATATGAACGGGGAGCTACTGTTGTAGCGAAAAAAACCATACTTATTTCTGTTGTTTTTCCAATTGATGTTCCTTGCAACCAACATGGAGGCTGTGAAGAAATAATCCTAATAAATAGTTTGCAACATATCAAATATATAACTTACATAATTTATGCTGTTCAGTTTTTGCAGTTTGCGCGAGGCACGTCTTTTTTCTTTTGTTCTCTATTGTTTATTTTGAATAGCCTATTGAAATCTCCAGTGTGCAAGTGCCATACTCTGCACACGGGGGTCATGGGACTTTTCTTGAGGTGTTTTTTGGAAAAATGCCTTGGGAAAAATCATTGGATTTTATAAGCAATACACCAAAGATATATTTGATTTGACTACGATTATCATTTTAAGAACAGTATAGAAAACCTGGCTAAACTCTTGAAATTTGAGCTGAATTCAAACACATGGTTTGTATCTCAAAAATAGTTCATAATAAAAGGATATTAGATTTTTAGAAGGGTCTCAGAAAGGATTTTGGGTGGGATTCAGTGAAATTTTGTGGGTAAGAAAGGATGCGAGGATATTTTGAGATTGGGGAGATGAGTAAGGTTTGTACAAGGAAAATTATGTGTCCCCCGTGCGCGATGCTCGTGCGCCCGTCAGAGTTCTCACACAAAACGCTACTGCGCATGAACATTAACCAACTGCACCGGGGGACACATACGGACAAACCGTATCTCGTCTCCCCAAAATCGTGCACACTAGGCCTAGCCTAAAAATTGTCTCTCACTCACCGTCGGGACTTTACAATGCTTTGTTTGCTTGCCAGCTGCACGCAATCGTGTGTTTTCTGTTTCTAGTTGCTGCACTCTTTCCTGTGCTTTTCTCAGTGCTTCCGATGTGTCCATCTTCGTTCTCTTCGTTCGTTCAATGTCTTCAAATTTTCGTTTTCCTTCCTCGTGTCCAGCAGTGTCCAATCTTGTATCAATGGATTTGGAAGTCGTTATGAAAAATTTCAGTTTCAATGCAAATGCGTAGCTCTGATTGGCTAAACAATTCTAACTGCCTGCGCATAACAGCTAAACGCATTCATTCTCCTGTCAATGCGCATCCATTGAATTAGTAGAATTTGCCATGTGCGCAAGAACGACAACAACATCGAGCGCCGTCTCTTTCCTTTTTGCTGCGCTTCGCTCGCTCCTCAACGTCGCTATCTCGTGTTATTATTCTTTCAACGAATTCAAGTTTGTGTGCGATTGTCAATAGCCTGAGAAATAAAGTCTGCTAGTTTTTTCGTTGTAAGCGACATGGAATATCTCTGTCCATGTAACATGTGCAAAGGAATGTCTTACAGGAGTAATTGATACGTGAAAGTGCACCTGGAAGTCTATGGCAGGTTCGAAGATGGGGCAGAAGATTTTGAGATGGGCCATCAGGAGGGAGACAATGATATCAACGAAGAAAGTGATGGTGGGTTTGCTTTCATAATAAGTAAGCAGAGTACCCGTATTTTTCCAATCGTTATCAGAAACTAAATTCAAAAATTTGTCATAAATGTTATTGCTCCATAAACCACGAATAAATCAAAATAAATTGAGGTCATATTATGGCTCGAAAGCTCTACCAGAGTTCTTTCCATGTGTCCTCTTCAGCTCCATTGATTAAAGTGCCTATCTAGTCCAATTTTGAAAATTGCTCAAAAGGCATTTTTTGACAGCTCTGGTTGCACTGATCATGAAAAATGAAAATTTTCTGAATTATATATTTCTGTAAAATAGTGTTTGAAACCGCTGTTTGTCGAAAACGTTGCGCACTTGCAGGTCTGGGTCGAGAGCGACTTATGACGAACCTTCAGGAACGCCTCCGGAGAGGACGTTATGTTTTGAAAGCGTTGCTATAAGAGTAACTATGAAACTCATTCAAAGAAACAGCCATCAAATCACGCAAAATGTCTTCTGAATCGGATCGTACCGAAGTAAACTCGACAGGAAACGATTCGACAGATTATGAACGAGAGGTAGAAGGTCTGGCTGAAGCTGCAGCTAAATTAGTCTTCGCTGAAGTCGACAGGCCTTACGCTGGTGAACCCCGCTCTGACGAAGACTGGTTGCGAAACTACCGAAGAAGGCGAAATGAGGAAAGGGAAAGGCATGATATGCTGGCAAGACGGCTGAATGGCACAATTCCTTTGATTAATTGGTAAGTAATATCAAAAATTATTACAGAGTATTATTTAATAAGACAAGGCTCTATTTTCTAGCTCATTGCATGCATTGTAGCAGTGTCGTGTCAACAAATCACGACGAGATGGGATGTGGGCCTACTGTATATTATATAGGCCTATGTATGCATGCAGGCCCATCAAGTGTACGTGATGCCTTATTTCATTTCAGATCAAGTGTGTACAAAGCAAAGAGGGTTTTTAAGCCTTCTTACAGTTGGAGTAGAAATATGTACCGGTAGATATGATATGATATGATTATATATGAACTAAACTGGAGTGTTGTTTTTATGAAATGAAGGTCATGCTAGTATTTCCAGTGTTGGATTTCCATAGATAAGCTAACCAGTTAATCACTTACTCCTTGCTTCTTTCTTTTCTTCACCCTTGTTCCTTCATTAAACAGTGAGGATGTGGTCTAAGTGCATACTATTAGGCCTAACTTATTGATTTGATTTCCATTATCCTTGGAAGGTGCAGATGTGATCATTGTGCAACACACAACCTTGCAAATGAACGAGAATGCTGCTGTTGCAGTGAGCTGGAGGCCGTTGCTGTTTGCCTGTCTGATGAGAGAGTCATAGCTGAGGTTGGCAGTGCCTCAAAATGTGTAACAGAGCACCCTGCATTTGAGCCTGTAATTCTTGGCAGGTGGTCCCTCCGACAAGCAGCAGAACGGTACAAAACCAAGGCTAAAAGTCGTTACAAAAAACCGGCGATGAAAATAAGTAAGTAGTATCCCACAGTACAGGGTCCTCTTGGGTAAAATGGGTATGATTGGGGTACAGTTTTCCAGCAGTCAGCACTGCCCATTTTACCCCAGTAGCCCCTTCATAATAATATTTACAGTCATGAGTATCATGCACTTATTACCAAGTACACAGGCTAAAATACTTTATGTTCTACAAAACTTGATTCAAAACTTACTTTAATTCATCAAATAAACTTTTTCCTGAAGGGAGACAATGAAATATTTCCACCCTCCCCCAGTGCCAGCAATGATATTTTACAACAATGTTACATTCTAAAAAATTCACAGAACTGATCAAGCTTAATAAAGTGAACCCCACTTTAGAATTATTGTCTGTTAAATGATTTGGTGCCAAGCTGTGTATAAACTATTTCATCGACTTCATGCCAAATGCTAACGTGACCAGTTTTCATCATAAAATTTCAATTTTAGATTTCTTCGAGCTGTCTCCTACAGAGAGTTCACCAGACTGGTCCATGGCAAACTTGGGAATAAGCGAATTCCTCTTCCGGCCTGTGCTTACAACAGGATTCGGCAGACATTTCCTGCTGCAGAAATGACTGGATACGAGACTGACAGTAACTAATTTCTAACTATTGTATATACTGTAGATGGTAAAAATTCTAATATTTAGTGAATAAAGATGTACCCTTTCACAAGTCAAAGGTTTACCTTCTATGAAACAGAAGCAGCCTTAAATTCTTAATTCAGCATTTCAATAAAGACTTCCTACATGAAATGTCAAAATTGAAACTGCAAGGGCTCCTAAGCTATTTTTTTTGCAGATGTGGAAAAAACAGCTTCAATGTTGTCATGTAAGGTTTGCAGAAAGATCGGGTACACTTTTACGTGAATCTTGGCTTTGAAAAGTTTATTTTTATTTCTTGGGCATTCCACAACGTTCTTGTGTCCTTTCATTGGATGCTTGCAGATAGTACACCGACGTGGCTCAGGTTGCTGCTGCTGTTCTTGTTGAAGGTGCTGTATTGCTACTTCCTCAACTGCAGAAATAGAAAAATAATATTCTTCAACTGAGAATCTTTAAAACCTGCTTCCACCTAATATATCTATTGTGTTTTCAAGAGAAGGGAGTGCAGGGGAACAGGGTGCTTTTTTGATCACATGATCATAAATCCTTGTTACTGGATGACTCTAAAAAAAATGACTCAATAGCAATGTTATAAAGCTTTTTGAAAATAAAACAAATAGCTTACCTGACGTAGTTGGGGGAACCTCAGCAGTAACCATTGACTTGCGGGAAATGTGTTTTTCAATGGCAACATCCCTATCCTCCTTGTCAAGCGCTGCAGTCATTGGCTCAGGAGCTATGTCATGTAAGTGATCAACAGTAGCACCAAGAGAGTCAGTGGATATTGCCTCAACTAACGTGTTATAAATATCAGCAACATAATCTATAAATAGATGAAATATACTTATTTTATTTATGAACTTTCCATTGGCATTGTGTAAAGGCAGATGGAAACCAGTCTTGTGCTTTCAGTTTATTCCTTTTATCTTTCGGACGGTGCATATGCACTGGAGTGGGATGAGGTGGTGGAATTTTACATGCGTGGCAAAACGCAAAAGAGGAAAGATGCACAGGAAGGCAAATTTTCTCCTCTACATATTTCCTCCTTCGCATTGCACCATGCATGTATAAATTCCACTCCTGCAGAAGTTACACAGCAAAAAGATAAAAAGCAATAGACTGTAAGCAGAAAACTTACATTTCCCTATTGGACGTGAATTTTGCTTTCCCTGCCCAGTTTTATTATTGTTTCACATGGAAGACAACTTTCTCATGGGTCATGGCATTGCATGGGTTTCATGAGATCAATACTATATTCTGTTTCTGTGACATTTTTTGTATCTATTAGATCAAGGTCTGAATGAACCATTGTTTAGATCCTTACCAAATTTTTGCTTCACTTTCACCTCTTTGACAGTTGCTTCCCCATTTTTGAATTTGGGGTAAATGACCTTCACTTGGGGTGTACCAGATCCGTCTTGGCTCAACTTCACATCACGGTGCAAATTAACATTGAAATGGATGATGGCCAAAATATGCCTTGAAGAAATAAAATATCTTCAAACATAAAATTGGATAAAAATTACATGCCAACCCCGCATATGGTAGTAAGTCCTGCCAGTAATCTTCTTACTGATGTGTGATGCCAAATATCAAGCCTGCTCTATTTGCAGACCTTCTGTATTATGAATTTCAAATGTAAAGACTTTGACAGAAGTTCTGTTTCCATTTTTACACCTTCTAAATATAATAAGCAACACAACAAGATTGAACTTGGACAGCACTGTGCGACCACAAATTGTGAATATTGAAATAACTAGAATTCATGCTGTGACATACTGGATATAGAACATTCCTTTGATGATACTGTATGTGTTACATATCCAAGCAAGGGCAAAATTGGCACACTGAAAGAAATATGCTAAGATTAACATAATACATTTACCAGTAAAACCCACCTAATCAGCATTCCTGTGTGGCTGAAAGCAATCATTTTGGGAGCAAAATGGTTCAGGACAGAATGAAAGCCCTCTAATGCACTGGTCTGGGAGAGCGGAGAAGCCTGCTTGATCCCACTCTTTATGTTGCTTTTAGTTAAAGCCTCTTTCACCCTGTCATGTACTGCTGTATCTGTTCAATGAAAAGAGAAAGTCTACAGTAGGAAGTTATTCAATACTGTAATTACCATATTCCTCTGTCGTGTTCTTCACTATCATCAAAACTGGAAAGTTTGATATGCAAAGTCAACTGCACAAAAGCAAAGAAACACCTATGTTCTACAAGTTTTTTGTAAGAAACTTTGATTAGCACTTAGTACTAAAAGTTTCTTAATTTTGCATGAAAATGTTGACGTTGTAGTAATGAATGTTTCTTACTTCCCTTCTTATGAGCCTTCTTATCAGCAAAGGTATTGATAATGTCACCATGAATTATCCATGCACAAGGATTTACCAATTTTTTGCTGTCAAAACTTTATTTTTACAAATGCAGTGCCTTATGAACCGTAAGGCGTATCTACCAACTCTTATTATAGAAATGAAATTTTATAGTTTCTTAATTGCTCTTGAACGCAGTAGAGTTTCTTAAATTTTTGGTCATCATGGTACTAGTTTCTTAAAAACCAGTTTCTTGTAAAAAAAGATGTGTATATGTAGGTTTTCAATAGAAACACCTAAATGTTATTGGTCCCTGCGGGGAGGACCTAAGTTCTCCATGGTACAGGGTTGATTTAGATAAAGTCCAAATTTGTGAGTATGATTTTCAACCATATTTTATATCTACCGGATTTATGGGTATCATTTTTTGTAAAACTTCATTTATGGGTGAACTTTTCGGCTTTTTTGTGGATCTATGGCAATATTTTTCACAAATTTTCTGCATTTATGGGTAATACTTTTCAGAAATGTCTCTGGATTTATGAGTGGTAGCTTTGCACTTTGAATGGCACAGCCACGTATCATGGAAACTTAAGTTACTGCCCTCCCGGGGTGTGGCTGATGCTGTTTCACTTACACACTTGAACAGTTGGCCCTTCTGAAACCTGGAGTTGATTATTTGCTGAAAGAAAGTATTGTTTTCTTTGGAGATCAAATTGTCTTGAATTGACAAGCCATAACTCTATAGCATCCACCATGGAATAAAAAGTAATGTGGCCAATATTTGATACAATTTTCCATCTCAGGAACTGAATTTAAATGTCAGTGGCAAGTAAATCGTGGACCATAGAATCAAACATGGAACTCTTGTTTCCACATAAACCCCTTGCCAGTGTTTTTCTAATTTCCTGGTCAAAAAGATAAAACAATTCCTTTGCA
Organism: Aurelia coerulea; assembly: GCA_039566865.1. Classification (NCBI taxonomy): domain Eukaryota; kingdom Metazoa; phylum Cnidaria; class Scyphozoa; order Semaeostomeae; family Ulmaridae; genus Aurelia; species Aurelia coerulea. The sequence goes on along the minus strand of CM076951.1, from coordinate 9,374,297 downwards.
TTCAATTTCGAAAAACGTCCAAACATTTTTCATTCCACACCCTGCCAAACCTGTTAAAATTTTTTGACTCATCCAGTTTGTCAGCACTAACCTTTCTCTAACCATTTCCTTGGTTCAATATCTTCCTCATGTGCACAATGGTCAAAAAGTGGATCTTCAAAGCCTTCATGCTCATCAACAATATGGCAGAGGAAGGAAACAAACTTAGCCCATATCACGTCTCCATTACCATCAGGGGTTGAGGTGGCACTCCAATGCAAATGATTTTCACACCCTCTGATCCATTCAGCTAAATCTTCACAGTCTTTGGCATTTGAAATCTTCAAAAGAACCTTTCGAATTTCTGAAATGATCAAATATTAAAAGCTATTGTCTTGTGGTTCATAGCATAGGTTCCAATCTTTGAATAGGTGCGTGTGTGGGAAATTATGTGGCCCATTTGTTTTAGTTGAATGACTGCAAACCACCATTGGACTTTCAGAAATCTTGAACATTTTTTAAATTGCAGTGTATGCAACTAGACATCATCAAATTTCTAAATCTTAAACCAGAAGAGTCACCTTTGCTTGATATCCTATCGTAGATATTCTTAAACTATTGAAAATTGTTTCAATGTTGTTACAACGCTTTTCAGTGTTTTTTAAATTCATTGAATTCATTGAAACAAGAAGGTAAAACACTTCTGAAATGTTGAAGATTTCAGAAAAGACCAATGGTGGAATTATATCAAAATAGCTGAAGTTACTTTGAAACTATTAGTTCAAATAGATAGTAGAATTTTACACCAACCTTTTTGAAAATTTAGAACCTATATGCTAATAAATTCAGTAATTCTATTTTTTGTCAAATAAATCAATGTTTGTGATCGCTGCCCCAAACAATCATGAGATATGAAAATTACTCACTCTTCTTCAAATGCCAAAGATCAAAGTAGTGTGTTACACTTGTCAGCTCCTCTCTTATGTATTTCATGATGGACAAGTGTCTATCCGAAACGAATGTTGATACATTGATTTCATTGTTGACAAGAAATTGAAAGCTGCGCTTGAACCCTTCGAATTCCATGGCATTGCTACTTCCAACTTCATTGCGCTTGAAATGGAAGAGAGAAACAAGATACAAAGTTTTGAAAAAAACCATTTCATTATACCAGGCCCGTAGGAAGTGGGGGCAGGGGGGGCTCAAGCCACCCGATAATTTTGAAAAAAATGCCGCTTCTTTATTGTTTTAAGAACAATTGCCCCCCCCCCAATCAGAAGCTGCTTCCTACGGCCCTGTGTCATCATCCTCCAGCAACATTTTATGAATACATTACTGTAAATGTTTGAATCGTATGATAGTTACCTGTACAAGAGAAACATGCACGATTTGTGATGTGTCACAACAGAAGAGAGTGTAAGCACCAAACTTGGCCCTATGGCCCATGCTGTCATGCCTCCCATCCCCAGAAAATGTCAGTTGGTCTCCAGATTCAGCCAATGAACCAATCATCTTTTTCTGAATATTGATCCAATATTTGTAGATGGCTGGGAACAGTTTTTCCTATGGGGAAAAAGATCATAAATGCACAGCCTCTTTCTGCACTTTGCTACTGTAAATTGAAATTGAATGGCTACAATACAGTACCTGTTACTCCATAGTGTCACAAAATCTGCATACCTGCATACCTACCGTTAGTTCAAATGCTGGAAGACAATTTACTTTGATGATCTTGTATTGGTCTAAATTTTATTGGCTCAAGATGTACTTTATGTCATATGTGTGGAGCCAATGAGATTTAGTGACCCAGTGAGAATTTTACACATTTAAAATTGTGGGAGGGCCAAAAATTGCTTTAGGTTCCATTTGTAGGACGCATACAAATATTATGTACAAATGTTTCTAATTTTTGAAAATTCTCACCTTTTGGTGTTTAAAGAATGTAGCCAATGAGATACAGGCTAGGTATGGTCAAAAATGTGGAATACTTTGCTTGCTGATCCACCACCTAGAAGGATTCCAAACGACAGAAGAAGGTTTCCAGCAGGGATCAGGGTGCCAGTGAAGTCAGGTTGACTTCGCCATGTATTTTCCCAGTGCACACAATTTTCATTTTGGCACACAGTCTTTACCTCCACCAGTGTTCCAATCCTGCGTGTAGTGACATCTGGGTTGTCTGTTTTACAGAAGGGACAAAATCGAAACAGAAGAGGAAGCTGTGAGAGGAACACGATAAATTTGGGCTCACTTCGATGGTCAGTTTCTTTTTCACTGTGAAGATAAAATAGGACAATGGAATGAATAACTGAACAGGCTCACAGAAATCATTTAATTGTACAATTACAGACAGGAGGTCAACTTTTCAGTCAATATCAAAACTTTTGTGCAAAATCCCTAAAATTTGCAATTTTGTGATTTGTTGATTTGTGCTGTATACTTATCATACAAATCAGATAAAAAAGAACAAGAATATAGGATAATATACTAGATTAGTACTGTATATACTAGTAGTATAATACTCTATTTTCTATACTGTTCATAATTCATCAAGATAGGATTGGTTTTGAATATTTGCTTAATATGTCATTACCTTGTATCCTGATCACTTCCCTCCTCTTGAGACTCTACATCCTCCTCAACATCATAATCAGCATCAGATTCATGGACATCCATCAACTCTGATTCATCAAGGGCTGACTGCTCGGCTACCAAGAAAGATTCATTCAAATCGGAGGCTGTTGTTTGCTGCAATTGTGCTATTTGTACTAAAATTAAAGAACAAAATTTAAAATTTGTTCAGAAAGTTATTTCACCTTGCTCAAATACTATGCTGCCCAAAGTAGCTTGTAGAACATTACTGCTGCATGATTGTGCTGTGCGATACATGTATTGAATCATATACATTATATTAGATACATGTAATGGCAATCTGTGAGACTTTGAATCAAAATTTGAAAGAAATAACATTTCTGGGTCTCATGTTTCTTGGTAAGAAGGATATAATGAAATAAACATTTCTTTAGGGAAAATGAAGCAGTGATTATATACTGTAGAGACAAAAAATTATTATCTACCAAGCATAATCATGTAATATATGATTGGCATTGGCCTGTCAACAAATCTACAAACCTACCCCAACTCAATGCTGTTTCTATGTTATTATTTTAGAGAACTGTACTGTATACTTGCCATCTTTTGCTTTGATTTCCTCCTTAAGTTTCTTTATTTCAAATTTTTGAGCAATCCACGTGTTACGTGCCTTACGGTTTTTGCAAAGGAGCCATTTGCAACTAACACAACCAAGGGTCTGACTTGCAAAATGCTTCACCTGTTGTATTAGAAAAGGAATCATACTTCAAATGCCATGACATAATGTGCTGCAATCTATATTGAAATTGGTCACTGAAATATCAACAGAATTTCAAAACATTGTTTTTCATGACAAAAAGATTTGTTCTTTTTTGGTAGTAGTGCAGTGGTACTTTGAAACCAACCAAGATGCTCTTAAACATAGAATATAAATCTGATAAATTTAAATCTTCAAAAGTGAAATACTGTTATTCTTTTTTCTGGTCATTCTAATCCAGGCATCCCTGTTCCCTAGAATATTGAAATACATGGTCATCCTACACTTTCTAATACGAAATGACAGAGCCTTTCCATTACTCCAGTGCTAATAATATACACTAATTTTTTTTTATAAGAAACCGCTTATAAGAAACGGTAGGCTCAATTTTTCGAAAGCTAAGAAACAACCCTACCTGAATTGAAAAAAGCTAAGAAACTTCTGCAATTTTCAGTTTTAGTTTTCCTATGGCACTCAAAAATATTTTGACATTGTACAGTTAAAGCAACTGTTTGGACCTTATTTTGAGTGCAAATCATGTTATTTACTCGTTTTGGGATCTTACTAAGTAATTTGGGAGCACTTTAGACAAAACAAAATCAACTCTACACATCCGGCATTAAAAATATAAGAAACACGTAAGAAACTTGTCCTAGCAAAATGGCCCAAAAATTTAAGAAACTGCCTACCAGCCTCGGACCTGAGTTTCTTATAAAAAAACAATGAGTGTATCATCTCAAAAAGACACCTACTGTTGGGTCAGAATCCTCCAGTGCTGGTTCAGCAAGACTTTGGTCTCGACGAAGAACTTCAAATTGCTGTTGCATTTCTTCATCCTCATCATCACCATCAAAATCGCATTGTGCCTCCAGTTGACGAGCCTCTTTCATAGCTTCTCGAATAGCCTGTAGTGATAAATAAATAAACACAAGATCATTTCGGCCTCTCGATCTCATTACTCGTTCAGGCCTAGTCTACATTTGTCACACAATCAATTTCATGTAGAACATATGAGCAAAAATAAATAATGGTCAAAATATGAATAAACAAACAGTCAACTCACCATCCTGTGCTGGCGTGACTTCTTGGGTTTTTTTACTCTCGTTGATGTCGACGCGGAAGTGCTAGGCCCACTATCGGCTGTGTTGGCTTCATCCACCTTTCCGGCAATTTTATCAGTAAAAATTGATGGCACAGCAGTTATACCAATGTGGTCCCTGACAAGAGATCTCTTCAACTCACTGCCAAAGCCTGGGAGCAGAAAACTTTGCCGTTCAAAATCGTCAGGCTTAAAATGAACGGAGCAAACCACTGAATATTTTGACGACTCGAAATGTGCTCTCTTCGTTCGTACAAAATCAATCCAAAGCTTTCTTCGATGTCTTGCAGTTGGATTTTCATCGTTCCAGTACGGTATCCTGTGTACTGAAATCCCTTTCTCCTTGTCTTTTTTATTGCTGCATCCATAAACAACGCAAACGTACGGCATTTTATTCCTTTACCACTTCAGTCCACAGATCTGTGCTTCAGTACGGTGCTCTAACATCAACATAAACACGCGATCTCATGGGACACAATAAGTCTTCTCCTGAATGTACGTCACGCGAGCTCGCCCCAAGCCTTTTCGTAAAGGCGCAACATTTTACAAATACGGTCAAAAACCACAACTTAAAAGAGCCGTTTCTCTAATTAGGGAGGAAATTTTCGAAAAAAAATTTCGCCACTATGTTTTGTTATACATTCTTGAGCACTTAAAAAATTCTTCAACTTGGGCTAGATAGGCACTTTAAAGAGACCTTTTCATGATCAGGGTCACAAAGTTTCTTATTTTTGTTTGTCCACCTCTTATAGATAGGGAATCAAGTTAAATGAAGGTATATGACAGTACCGCGTATGCATGTGTGAATCTTTAATCTTGAAAATGTTCAGTCTGATTTGAGAATGCTACAGTAATATATTACAGTCATTTATGGGAATATTTTTTGGCATTCAAGAGCAACTATGACAAACATAAGCGTACGGGAAGAAAAAATCTAGGGGGGCTGCCCAACACAAAGTCCATAGCTTAGCATAATTTTTGCCCGACTGAGGGCATTTTGTTTTGCCCGATTGGGGCACATTTTCGAAAACTTGTTCAAAAGTTGGGGGGCTGCCGCCCCCCACCTCGTACGCTTATGATGACAAACATTAAAATAAGAAACATTTAAAATTCAGACCTAAAATTGTTTCTTATTAAAGGAGCTCTTTTTGAAGAAAATGAGGCCTGTTTCTTCACTGCATAGAATTTTGGATTTACAATGCATTTACCAAACTTGTAAATTTCATGAAAATACTGTATTTGATTTTAAGTAATATTTACAAATTGTAAAGGTCTTGAAGAGATTTACAAGCTTTGCAAACTCCACTAAATTTTATGCAAAAGGTGGACACTGAATTTACGGTTGCATGTAAATGTCATCAATTCTCAGTAAATTTTATTTTCAAAAAAGTGCTATCTTTTGTGCTCCATCTTTATTATATAATTCATTAATTCATTCATTGATTAATTCATTTGTTTTAATACAATTTTGAAGTTGTATCCAAGTTTTGTTGTCACTGTACCAATGAAAACATTTGGAAATTGCATCAACACGTTCCAGAATGCATTTATTTAACTTTGCTTTGAGGTACTATAAGCAGTGTTCTGGTTTTACTGCGAGGGGATTATTCCATTGAGAAGCACTATGCACAGACATTTAAAGGGGTGGTCAAGACAGCATACTGCACAAAAAAACACTTTTTAGTGAGAAAATAATCGGTTTTTTTCTGCATGGTTATACAAATGATAATCTAAGAAACTATTTTCCTTAATATAGCAATAACATAACATATAGTCATATTGGATTAGAAAATTTTGCTCAAAGTTTTGTAATAGGGTTTCTTAGCTTGAGGCGCACTTCTCATAGTAGATTTTCTTATATTTAAGCACATTTAATTTTTGGTGATATTGTAGTTATAGTTACAGGGTTCTTTGTTGCTCTCGTCGTTGTTGTGAAGGGCTGGTTAGGCCAGTGTTTGCTGTGAAAGGCTTGTTAGGCCAATCTTTGGTGATATTGTAGTTATAGTTATAGGGTTCTTTGTTGCTCTCGTCATTGTTGTGAAGGGCTGGTTAGGCCAGTGTTTGCTGTGAAAGGCTTGTTAAGCCAATCTTTGGTGATATTGTAGTTATAGTTACAGGGTTCTTTGTTGCTCTCGTCGTTGTTGTGAAGGGCTGGTTAGGCCAGTGTTTGCTGTGAAAGGCTTGTTAGGCCAATTTTTGGTGATATTGTAGTTATAGTTATAGGGTTCTTTGTTGCTCTCGTCGTTGTTGTGAAGGGCTGGTTAGGCCAGTGTTTGCTGTGAAAGGCTTGTTAGGCCAATCTTTGGTGATATTGTAGTTATAGTTACAGGGTTCTTTGTTGCTCTCGTCGTTGTTGTGAAGGGCTGGTTAGGCCAGTGTTTGCTGTGAAAGGCTTGTTAGGCCAATCTTTGGTGATATTGTAGTTATAGTTACAGGGTTCTTTGTTGCTCTCGTCGTTGTTGTGAAGGGCTGGTTAGGCCAGTGTTTGCTGTGAAAGGCTTGTTAGGCCAATCTTTGGTGATATTGTAGTTATAGTTATAGGGTTCTTTGTTGCTCTCGTCGTTGTTGTGAAGGGCTGGTTAGGCCAGTGTTTGCTGTGAAAGGCTTGTTAGGCCAATCTTTGGTGATATTGTAGTTATAGTTATAGGGTTCTTTGTTGCTCTCGTCGTTGTTGTGAAGGGCTGGTTAGGAAAGTGTTTGCTGTGAAAGGCTTGTTAGGCCAATCTTTGGTGATATTGTAGTTATAGTTACAGGGTTCTTTGTTGCTCTCGTCGTTGTTCTGAAGGGCTGGTTAGGCCAGTGTTTGCTGTGAAAGGCTTGTTATGCCAATCTTTGGTGATATTGTAGTTATAGTTACAGGGTTCTTTGTTGCTCTCGTCGTTGTTGTGAAGGGCTGGTTAGGCCAGTGTTTGCTGTGAAAGGCTTGTTAGGCCAATCTTTGGTGATATTGTAGTTATAGTTATAGGGTTCTTTGTTGCTCTCGTCGTTGTTGTGAAGGGCTGGTTAGGCCAGTGTTTGCTGTGAAAGGCTTGTTATGCCAATCTTTGGTTATATTGTAGTTATAGTTACAGGGTTCTTTGTTGCTCTCGTCGTTGTTGTGAAGGGCTGATTAGGCCAGTGTTTGCTGTGAAAGGCTTGTTAGGCCAATCTTTGGTGATATTGTAGTTATAGTTATAGGGTTCTTTGTTGCTCTCGTCGTTGTTGTGAAGGGCTGGTTAGGCCAGTGTTTGCTAAGGCTTGTTAGGCCAATCTTTGGTGATATTGTAGTTATAGTTACAGGGTTCTTTGTTGCTCTCGTCGTTGTTGTGAAGGGCTGGTTAGGCCAGTGTTTGCTAAGGCTTGTTAGGCCAATCTTTGGTTATATTGTAGTTATAGTTACAGGGTTCTTTGTTGCTCTCGTCGTTGTTGTGAAGGGCTGATTAGGCCAGTGTTTGCTGTGAAAGGCTTGTTAGGCCAATCTTTGGTGATATTGTAGTTATAGTTATAGGGTTCTTTGTTGCTCTCGTCGTTGTTGTGAAGGGCTGGTTAGGCCAGTGTTTGCTAAGGCTTGTTAGGCCAATCTTTGGTGATATTGTAGTTATAGTTATAGGGTTCTTTGTTGCCCTCGTCGTTGTTGTGAAGGGCTGGTTAGGCCAGTGTTTGCTGTGAAAGGCTTGTTAGGCCAATTTTTGGTGATATTGTAGTTATAGTTATAGGGTTCTTTGTTGCTCTCGTCGTTGTTGTGAAGGGCTGGTTAGGCCAGTGTTTGCTGTGAAAGGCTTGTTAGGCCAATCTTTGGTGATATTGTAGTTATAGTTACAGGGTTCTTTGTTGCTCTCGTCGTTGTTGTGAAGGGCTGGTTAGGCCAGTGTTTGCTGTGAAAGGCTTGTTAGGCCAAACTTTGGTGATATTGTAGTTATAGTTACAGAGTTCTTTGTTGCTCTCGTCGTTGTTGTGAAGGGCTGGTTAGGCCAGTGTTTGCTGTGAAAGGCTTGTTAGGCCAATCTTTGGTGATATTGTAGTTATAGTTATAGGGTTCTTTGTTGCTCTCGTCGTTGTTGTGAAGGGCTGGTTAGGAAAGTGTTTGCTGTGAAAGGCTTGTTAGGCCAAACTTTGGTGATATTGTAGTTATAGTTACAGAGTTCTTTGTTGCTCTCGTCGCTGTTGTGAAGGGCTGGTTAGGCCAGTGTTTGCTGTGAAAGGCTTGTTAGGCAAATCTTTGGTGATATTATAGTTATAGGGTTCTTTGTTGCTCTCGTCGTTGTTGTGAAGGGCTGGTTAGGCCAGTGTTTGCTGTGAAAGGCTTGTTAGGCCAATCTTTGGTGATATTGTAGTTATAGTTACAGGGTTCTTTGTTGCTCTCGTCGTTGTTGTGAAGGGCTGGTTAGGCCAGTGTTTGCTGTGAAAGGCTTGTTAGGCCAAACTTTGGTGATATTGTAGTTATAGTTACAGAGTTCTTTGTTGCTCTCGTCGTTGTTGTGAAGGGCTGGTTAGGCCAGTGTTTGCTGTGAAAGGCTTGTTAGGCCAATCTTTGGTGATATTGTAGTTATAGTTATAGAGTTCTTTGTTGCTCTCGTCGTTGTTGTGAAGGGCTGGTTAGGAAAGTGTTTGCTGTGAAAGGCTTGTTAGGCCAAACTTTGGTGATATTGTAGTTATAGTTACAGAGTTCTTTGTTGCTCTCGTCGCTGTTGTGAAGGGCTGGTTAGGCCAGTGTTTGCTGTGAAAGGCTTGTTAGGCAAATCTTTGGTGATATTATAGTTATAGGGTTCTTTGTTGCTCTCGTCGTTGTTGTGAAGGGCTGGTTAGGCCAGTGTTTGCTGTGAAAGGCTTGTTAGGCCAATCTTTGGTGATATTGTAGTTATAGTTACAGAGTTCTTTGTTGCTCTCGTCGTTGTTGTGAAGGGCTGGTTAGGCCAGTGTTTGCTGTGAAAGGCTTGTTAGGCCAATCTTTGGTGATATTGTAGTTATAGTTATAGGGTTCTTTGTTGCTCTCGTCGTTGTTGTGAAGGGCTAGTTAGGCCAGTGTTTGCTGTGAAAGGCTTGTTAGGCCAATCTTTGGTGATATTGTAGTTATAGTTATAGGGTTCTTTGTTGCTCTCGTCGTTGTTGTAAAGGGCTGGTTAGGCCAGTGTTTGCTGTGAAAAGCTTGTTAGGCCAATCTTTGGTGATATTGTAGTTATAGTTATAGGGTTCTTTGTTGCTCTCGTCGTTGTTGTGAAGGGCTGGTTAGGCCAGTGTTTGCTGTGAAAGGCTTGTTAGGCCAATTTTTGGTGATATTGTAGTTATAGTTATAGGGTTCTTTGTTGCTCTCGTCGTTGTTGTGAAGGGCTGGTTAGGCCAGTGTTTGCTGTGAAAGGCTTGTTAGGCCAATCTTTGGTGATATTGTAGTTATAGTTACAGGGTTCTTTGTTGCTCTCGTCGTTGTTGTGAAGGGCTGGTTAGGCCAGTGTTTGCTGTGAAAGGCTTGTTAGGCCAAACTTTGGTGATATTGTAGTTATAGTTACAGAGTTCTTTGTTGCTCTCGTCGCTGTTGTGAAGGGCTGGTTAGGCCAGTGTTTGCTGTGAAAGGCTTGTTAGGCCAATCTTTGGTGATATTGTAGTTATAGTTATAGGGTTCTTTGTTGCTCTCGTCGTTGTTGTGAAGGGCTGGTTAGGAAAGTGTTTGCTGTGAAAGGCTTGTTAGGCCAATCTTTGGTGATATTGTAGTTATAGTTACAGGGTTCTTTGTTGCTCTCGTCGTTGTTGTGAAGGGCTTGTTAGGCCAGTGTTTGCTGTGAAAGGCTTGTTAGGCCAATCTTTGGTGATATTGTAGTTATAGTTATAGGGTTCTTTGTTGCTCTCGTCGTTGTTGTGAAGGGCTAGTTAGGCCAGTGTTTGCTGTGAAAGGCTTGTTAGGCCAATCTTTGGTGATATTGTAGTTATAGTTATAGGGTTCTTTGTTGCTCTCGTCGTTGTTGTGAAGGGCTGGTTAGGCCAGTGTTTGCTGTGAAAAGCTTGTTAGGCCAATCTTTGGTGATATTGTAGTTATAGTTATAGGGTTCTTTGTTGCTCTCGTCGTTGTTGTGAAGGGCTGGTTAGGCCAGTGTTTGCTGTGAAAGGCTTGTTAGGCCAATTTTTGGTGATATTGTAGTTATAGTTATAGGGTTCTTTGTTGCTCTCGTCGTTGTTGTGAAGGGCTGGTTAGGCCAGTGTTTGCTGTGAAAGGCTTGTTAGGCCAATCTTTGGTGATATTGTAGTTATAGTTACAGGGTTCTTTGTTGCTCTCGTCGTTGTTGTGAAGGGCTGGTTAGGCCAGTGTTTGCTGTGAAAGGCTTGTTAGGCCAAACTTTGGTGATATTGTAGTTATAGTTACAGAGTTCTTTGTTGCTCTCGTCGCTGTTGTGAAGGGCTGGTTAGGCCAGTGTTTGCTGTGAAAGGCTTGTTAGGCCAATCTTTGGTGATATTGTAGTTATAGTTATAGGGTTCTTTGTTGCTCTCGTCGTTGTTGTGAAGGGCTGGTTAGGAAAGTGTTTGCTGTGAAAGGCTTGTTAGGCCAATCTTTGGTGATATTGTAGTTATAGTTACAGGGTTCTTTGTTGCTCTCGTCGTTGTTGTGAAGGGCTGGTTAGGCCAGTGTTTGCTGTGAAAGGCTTGTTAGGCCAATCTTTGGTGATATTGTAGTTATAGTTATAGGGTTCTTTCTTGCTCTCGTCGTTGTTGTGAAGGGCTGGTTAGGCCAGTGTTTGCTGTGAAAGGCTTGTTATGCCAATCTTTGGTTATATTGTAGTTATAGTTACAGGGTTCTTTGTTGCTCTCGTCGTTGTTGTGAAGGGCTGGTTAGGCCAGTGTTTGCTAAGGCTTGTTAGGCCAATCTTTGGTGATATTGTAGTTATAGTTATAGGGTTCTTTGTTGCCCTCGTCGTTGTTGTGAAGGGCTGGTTAGGCCAGTGTTTGCTGTGAAAGGCTTGTTAGGCCAATTTTTGGTGATATTGTAGTTATAGTTATAGGGTTCTTTGTTGCTCTCGTCGTTGTTGTGAAGGGCTTGTTAGGCCAGTGTTTGCTGTGAAAGGCTTGTTAGGCCAATCTTTGGTGATATTGTAGTTATAGTTACAGGGTTCTTTATTGCTCTCGTCGTTGTTGTGAAGGGCTGGTTAGGCCAGTGTTTGCTGTGAAAGGCTTGTTAGGCCAAACTTTGGTGATATTGTAGTTATAGTTACAGAGTTCTTTGTTGCTCTCGTCGCTGTTGTGAAGGGCTGGTTAGGCCAGTGTTTGCTGTGAAAGGCTTGTTAGGCCAAACTTTGGTGATATTGTAGTTATAGTTACAGGGTTCTTTGTTGCTCTCGTCGTTGTTGTGAAGGGCTGGTTAGGCCAGTGTTTGCTAAGGCTTGTTAGGCCAATCTTTGGTGATATTGTAGTTATAGTTATAGGGTTCTTTGTTGCCCTCGTCGTTGTTGTGAAGGGCTGGTTAGGCCAGTGTTTGCTGTGAAAGGCTTGTTAGGCCAATTTTTGGTGATATTGTAGTTATAGTTATAGGGTTCTTTGTTGCTCTCGTCGTTGTTGTGAAGGGCTTGTTAGGCCAGTGTTTGCTGTGAAAGGCTTGTTAGGCCAATCTTTGGTGATATTGTAGTTATAGTTACAGGGTTCTTTATTGCTCTCGTCGTTGTTGTGAAGGGCTGGTTAGGCCAGTGTTTGCTGTGAAAGGCTTGTTAGGCCAAACTTTGGTGATATTGTAGTTATAGTTACAGAGTTCTTTGTTGCTCTCGTCGTTGTTGTGAAGGGCTGGTTAGGCCAGTGTTTGCTGTGAAAGGCTTGTTAGGCCAAACTTTGGTGATATTGTAGTTATAGTTACAGGGTTCTTTGTTGCTCTCGTCGTTGTTGTGAAGGGCTGGTTAGGCCAGTGTTTTCTGTGAAAGGCTTGTTAGGCCAAACTTTGGTGATATTGTAGTTATAGTTACAGAGTTCTTTGTTGATCTCGTCGCTGTTGTGAAGGGCTGGTTAGGCCAGTGTTTGCTGTGAAAGGCTTGTTAGGCCAATCTTCGGTGATATTGTAGTTATAGTTACAGGGTTCTTTGTTGCTCTCGTCGTTGTTGTGAAGGGCTGGTTAGGCCAGTGTTTGCTGTGAAAGGCTTGTTAGGCCAATTTTTGGTGATATTGTAGTTATAGTTATAGGGTTCTTTGTTGCTCTCGTCGTTGTTGTGAAGGGCTGGTTAGGCCAGTGTTTGCTGTGAAAGGCTTGTTAGGCCAATCTTTGGTGATATTGTAGTTATAGTTACAGGGTTCTTTGTTGCTCTCGTCGTTGTTGTGAAGGGCTAGTTAGGCCAGTGTTTGCTGTGAAAGGCTTGTTAGGCCAATCTTTGGTGATATTGTAGTTATAGTTATAGGGTTCTTTGTTGCTCTCGTCGTTGTTGTGAAGGGCTGGTTAGGCCAGTGTTTGCTAAGGCTTGTTAGGCCAATCTTTGGTGATATTGTAGTTATAGTTATAGGGTTCTTTGTTGCTCTCGTCGTTGTTGTGAAGGGCTGGTTAGGCCAGTGTTTGCTGTGAAAAGCTTGTTAGGCCAATCTTTGGTGATATTGTAGTTATAGTTATAGGGTTCTTTGTTGCTCTCGTCGTTGTTGTGAAGGGCTGGTTAGGCCAGTGTTTGCTGTGAAAGGCTTGTTAGGCCAATCTTTGGTGATATTGTAGTTATAGTTACAGGGTTCTTTGTTGCTCTCGTCGTTGTTGTGAAGGGCTGGTTAGGCCAGTGTTTGCTGTGAAAGGCTTGTTAGGCCAAACTTTGGTGATATTGTAGTTATAGTTACAGAGTTCTTTGTTGATCTCGTCGCTGTTGTGAAGGGCTGGTTAGGCCAGTGTTTGCTGTGAAAGGCTTGTTAGGCCAATCTTCGGTGATATTGTAGTTATAGTTACAGGGTTCTTTGTTGCTCTCGTCGTTGTTGTGAAGGGCTGGTTAGGCCAGTGTTTGCTGTGAAAGGCTTGTTAGGCCAATTTTTGGTGATATTGTAGTTATAGTTATAGGGTTCTTTGTTGCTCTCGTCGTTGTTGTGAAGGGCTGGTTAGGCCAGTGTTTGCTGTGAAAGGCTTGTTAGGCCAATCTTTGGTGATATTGTAGTTATAGTTACAGGGTTCTTTGTTGCTCTCGTCGTTGTTGTGAAGGGCTAGTTAGGCCAGTGTTTGCTGTGAAAGGATTGTTAGGCCAATCTTTGGTGATATTGTAGTTATAGTTATAGGGTTCTTTGTTGCTCTCGTCGTTGTTGTGAAGGGCTGGTTAGGCCAGTGTTTGCTGTGAAAAGCTTGTTAGGCCAATCAATGGTGATATTGTAGTTATAGTTATAGGGTTCTTTGTTGCTCTCGTCGTTGTTGTGAAGGGCTGGTTAGGCCAGTGTTTGCTGTGAAAAGCTTGTTAGGCCAATCTTTGGTGATATTGTAGTTATAGTTATAGGGTTCTTTGTTGCTCTCGTCGTTGTTGTGAAGGGCTGGTTAGGCCAGTGTTTGCTGTGAAAGGCTTGTTAGGCCAATCTTTGGTGATATTGTAGTTATAGTTACAGGGTTCTTTGTTGCTCTCGTCGTTGTTGTGAAGGGCTGGTTAGGCCAGTGTTTGCTGTGAAAGGCTTGTTAGGCCAAACTTTGGTGATATTGTAGTTATAGTTACAGAGTTCTTTGTTGCTCTCGTCGCTGTTGTGAAGGGCTGGTTAGGCCAGTGTTTGCTGTGAAAGGCTTGTTAGGCCAATCTTTGGTGATATTGTAGTTATAGTTACAGGGTTCTTTGTTGCTCTCGTCGTTGTTGTGAAGGGCTGGTTAGGCCAGTGTTTGCTGTGAAAGGCTTGTTAGGCCAAACTTTGGTGATATTGTAGTTATAGTTACAGAGTTCTTTGTTGCTCTCGTCGTTGTTGTGAAGGGCTGGTTAGGCCAGTGTTTGCTGTGAAAGGCTTGTTAGGCCAATCTTTGGTGATATTGTAGTTATAGTTATAGGGTTCTTTGTTGCTCTCGTCGTTGTTGTGAAGGGCTAGTTAGGCCAGTGTTTGCTGTGAAAGGCTTGTTAGGCCAATCTTTGGTGATATTGTAGTTATAGTTATAGGGTTCTTTGTTGCTCTCGTCGTTGTTGTGAAGGGCTGGTTAGGCCAGTGTTTGCTGTGAAAAGCTTGTTAGGCCAATCTTTGGTGATATTGTAGTTATAGTTATAGGGTTCTTTGTTGCTCTCGTCGTTGTTGTGAAGGGCTGGTTAGGCCAGTGTTTGCTGTGAAAGGCTTGTTAGGCCAATCTTTGGTGATATTGTAGTTATAGTTATAGGGTTCTTTGTTGCTCTCGTCGTTGTTGTGAAGGGCTGGTTAGGCCAGTGTTTGCTGTGAAAGGCTTGTTAGGCCAATCTTTGGTGATATTGTAGTTATAGTTACAGGGTTCTTTGTTGCTCTTGTCGTTGTTGTGAAGGGCTGGTTAGGCCAGTGTTTGCTGTGAAAGGCTTGTTAGGCCAATCTTTGGTGATATTGTAGTTATAGTTATAGGGTTCTTTGTTGCTCTCGTCGTTGTTGTGAAGGGCTGGTTAGGAAAGTGTTTGCTGTGAAAGGCTTGTTAGGACAATCTTTGGTGATATTGTAGTTATAGTTACAGGGTTCTTTGTTGCTCTCGTCGTTGTTCTGAAGGGCTGGTTAGGCCAGTGTTTGCTGTGAAAGGCTTGTTAGGCCAATCTTTGGTGATATTGTAGTTATAGTTACAGGGTTCTTTGTTGCTCTCGTCGTTGTTGTGAAGGGCTGGTTAGGCCAGTGTTTGCTGTGAAAGGCTTGTTAGGCCAATCTTTGGTGATATTGTAGTTATAGTTATAGGGTTCTTTCTTGCTCTCGTCGTTGTTGTGAAGGGCTGGTTAGGCCAGTGTTTGCTGTGAAAGGCTTGTTATGCCAATCTTTGGTTATATTGTAGTTATAGTTACAGGGTTCTTTGTTGCTCTCGTCGTTGTTGTGAAGGGCTGGTTAGGCCAGTGTTTGCTAAGGCTTGTTAGGCCAATCTTTGGTGATATTGTAGTTATAGTTATAGGGTTCTTTGTTGCCCTCGTCGTTGTTGTGAAGGGCTGGTTAGGCCAGTGTTTGCTGTGAAAGGCTTGTTAGGCCAATTTTTGGTGATATTGTAGTTATAGTTATAGGGTTCTTTGTTGCTCTCGTCGTTGTTGTGAAGGGCTTGTTAGGCCAGTGTTTGCTGTGAAAGGCTTGTTAGGCCAATCTTTGGTGATATTGTAGTTATAGTTACAGGGTTCTTTATTGCTCTCGTCGTTGTTGTGAAGGGCTGGTTAGGCCAGTGTTTGCTGTGAAAGGCTTGTTAGGCCAAACTTTGGTGATATTGTAGTTATAGTTACAGAGTTCTTTGTTGCTCTCGTCGCTGTTGTGAAGGGCTGGTTAGGCCAGTGTTTGCTGTGAAAGGCTTGTTAGGCCAATCTTTGGTGATATTGTAGTTATAGTTATAGGGTTCTTTGTTGCTCTCGTCGTTGTTGTGAAGGGCTGGTTAGGAAAGTGTTTGCTGTTAAAGGCTTGTTAGGCCAAACTTTGGTGATATTGTAGTTATAGTTACAGAGTTATTTGTTGCTCTCGTCGCTGTTGTGAAGGGCTGGTTAGGCCAGTGTTTGCTGTGAAAGGCTTGTTAGGCCAATCTATGGTGATATTGTAGTTATAGTTACAGGGTTCTTTGTTGCTCTCGTCGTTGTTGTGAAGGGCTGGTTAGGCCAGTGTTTGCTGTGAAAGGCTTGTTAGGCCAATCTTTGGTGATATTGTAGTTATAGTTACAGGGTTCTTTGTTGCTCTCGTCGTTGTTGTGAAGGGCTGGTTAGGCCAGTGTTTGCTGTGAAAGGCTTGTTAGGCCAATCTTTGGTGATATTGTAGTTATAGTTATAGGGTTCTTTGTTGCTCTCGTCGTTGTTGTGAAGGGCTAGTTAGGCCAGTGTTTGCTGTGAAAGGCTTGTTAGGCCAATCTTTGGTGATATTGTAGTTATAGTTATAGGGTTCTTTGTTGCTCTCGTCGTTGTTGTGAAGGGCTGGTTAGGCCAGTGTTTGCTGTGAAAAGCTTGTTAGGCCAATCAATGGTGATATTGTAGTTATAGTTATAGGGTTCTTTGTTGCTCTCGTCGTTGTTGTGAAGGGCTGGTTAGGCCAGTGTTTGCTGTGAAAGGCTTGTTAGGCCAATCTTTGGTGATATTGTAGTTATAGTTACAGGGTTCTTTGTTGCTCTCGTCGTTGTTGTGAAGGGCTGGTTAGGCCAGTGTTTGCTGTGAAAGGCTTGTTAGGCCAAACTTTGGTGATATTGTAGTTATAGTTACAGAGTTCTTTGTTGATCTCGTCGCTGTTGTGAAGGGCTGGTTAGGCCAGTGTTTGCTGTGAAAGGCTTGTTAGGCCAATCTTCGGTGATATTGTAGTTATAGTTACAGGGTTCTTTGTTGCTCTCGTCGTTGTTGTGAAGGGCTGGTTAGGCCAGTGTTTGCTGTGAAAGGCTTGTTAGGCCAATTTTTGGTGATATTGTAGTTATAGTTATAGGGTTCTTTGTTGCTCTCGTCGTTGTTGTGAAGGGCTGGTTAGGCCAGTGTTTGCTGTGAAAGGCTTGTTAGGCCAATCTTTGGTGATATTGTAGTTATAGTTACAGGGTTCTTTGTTGCTCTCGTCGTTGTTGTGAAGGGCTAGTTAGGCCAGTGTTTGCTGTGAAAGGCTTGTTAGGCCAATCTTTGGTGATATTGTAGTTATAGTTATAGGGTTCTTTGTTGCTCTCGTCGTTGTTGTGAAGGGCTGGTTAGGCCAGTGTTTGCTGTGAAAAGCTTGTTAGGCCAATCAATGGTGATATTGTAGTTATAGTTATAGGGTTCTTTGTTGCTCTCGTCGTTGTTGTGAAGGGCTGGTTAGGCCAGTGTTTGCTGTGAAAAGCTTGTTAGGCCAATCTTTGGTGATATTGTAGTTATAGTTATAGGGTTCTTTGTTGCTCTCGTCGTTGTTGTGAAGGGCTGGTTAGGCCAGTGTTTGCTGTGAAAGGCTTGTTAGGCCAATCTTTGGTGATATTGTAGTTATAGTTACAGGGTTCTTTGTTGCTCTCGTCGTTGTTGTGAAGGGCTGGTTAGGCCAGTGTTTGCTGTGAAAGGCTTGTTAGGCCAAACTTTGGTGATATTGTAGTTATAGTTACAGAGTTCTTTGTTGCTCTCGTCGCTGTTGTGAAGGGCTGGTTAGGCCAGTGTTTGCTGTGAAAGGCTTGTTAGGCCAATCTTTGGTGATATTGTAGTTATAGTTACAGGGTTCTTTGTTGCTCTCGTCGTTGTTGTGAAGGGCTGGTTAGGCCAGTGTTTGCTGTGAAAGGCTTGTTAGGCCAAACTTTGGTGATATTGTAGTTATAGTTACAGAGTTCTTTGTTGCTCTCGTCGTTGTTGTGAAGGGCTGGTTAGGCCAGTGTTTGCTGTGAAAGGCTTGTTAGGCCAATCTTTGGTGATATTGTAGTTATAGTTATAGGGTTCTTTGTTGCTCTCGTCGTTGTTGTGAAGGGCTAGTTAGGCCAGTGTTTGCTGTGAAAGGCTTGTTAGGCCAATCTTTGGTGATATTGTAGTTATAGTTATAGGGTTCTTTGTTGCTCTCGTCGTTGTTGTGAAGGGCTGGTTAGGCCAGTGTTTGCTGTGAAAAGCTTGTTAGGCCAATCTTTGGTGATATTGTAGTTATAGTTATAGGGTTCTTTGTTGCTCTCGTCGTTGTTGTGAAGGGCTGGTTAGGCCAGTGTTTGCTGTGAAAGGCTTGTTAGGCCAATTTTTGGTGATATTGTAGTTATAGTTATAGGGTTCTTTGTTGCTCTCGTCGTTGTTGTGAAGGGCTGGTTAGGCCAGTGTTTGCTGTGAAAGGCTTGTTAGGCCAATCTTTGGTGATATTGTAGTTATAGTTACAGGGTTCTTTGTTGCTCTCGTCGTTGTTGTGAAGGGCTGGTTAGGCCAGTGTTTGCTGTGAAAGGCTTGTTAGGCCAAACTTTGGTGATATTGTAGTTATAGTTACAGAGTTCTTTGTTGCTCTCGTCGCTGTTGTGAAGGGCTGGTTAGGCCAGTGTTTGCTGTGAAAGGCTTGTTAGGCCAATCTTTGGTGATATTGTAGTTATAGTTATAGGGTTCTTTGTTGCTCTCGTCGTTTTTGTGAAGGGCTGGTTAGGAAAGTGTTTGCTGTGAAAGGCTTGTTAGGCCAATCTTTGGTGATATTGTAGTTATAGTTATAGGGTTCTTTGTTGCTCTCGTCGTTGTTGTGAAGGGCTGGTTAGGCCAGTGTTTGCTAAGGCTTGTTAGGCCAATCTTTGGTAATATTGTAGTTATAGTTATAGGGTTCTTTGTTGCTCTCGTCGTTGTTGTGAAGGGCTGGTTAGGCCAGTGTTTGCTGTGAAAGGCTTGTTAGGCCAATCTTTGGTGATATTGTAGTTATAGTTATAGGGTTCTTTGTTGCTCTCATCGTTGTTGTGAAGGGCTGGTTAGGAAAGTGTTTGCTGTGAAAGGCTTGTTAGGCCAATCTTTGGTGATATTGTAGTTATAGTTACAAGGTTCTTTGTTGCTCTCGTCGTTGTTCTGAAGGGCTGGTTAGGCCAGTGTTTGCTGTGAAAGGCTTGTTAGGCCAATCTTTGGTGATATTGTAGTTATAGTTACAGGGTTCTTTGTTGCTCTCGTCGTTGTTGTGAAGGGCTGGTTAGGCCAGTGTTTGCTGTGAAAGGCTTGTTAGGCCAATCTTTGGTGATATTGTAGTTATAGTTATAGGGTTCTTTGTTGCTCTCGTCGTTGTTGTGAAGGGCTGGTTAGGCCAGTGTTTGCTGTGAAAGGCTTGTTAGGCCAATCTTTGGTGATATTGTAGTTATAGTTACAGGGTTCTTTGTTGCTCTCGTCGTTGTTGTGAAGGGCTGGTTAGGCCAGTGTTTGCTGTGAAAGGCTTGTTAGGCCAATCTTTGGTGATATTGTAGTTATAGTTATAGGGTTCTTTGTTGCTCTCGTCGTTGTTGTGAAGGGCTGGTTAGGAAAGTGTTTGCTGTGAAAGGCTTGTTAGGCCAATCTTTGGTGATATTGTAGTTATAGTTACAGGGTTCTTTGTTGCTCTCGTCGTTGTTCTGAAGGGCTGGTTAGGCCAGTGTTTGCTGTGAAAGGCTTGTTAGGCCAATCTTTGGTGATATTGTAGTTATAGTTACAGGGTTCTTTGTTGCTCTCGTCGTTGTTGTGAAGGGCTGGTTAGGCCAGTGTTTGCTGTGAAAGGCTTGTTAGGCCAATCTTTGGTGATATTGTAGTTATAGTTATAGGGTTCTTTCTTGCTCTCGTCGTTGTTGTGAAGGGCTGGTTAGGCCAGTGTTTGCTGTGAAAGGCTTGTTATGCCAATCTTTGGTTATATTGTAGTTATAGTTACAGGGTTCTTTGTTGCTCTCGTCGTTGTTGTGAAGGGCTGGTTAGGCCAGTGTTTGTTAAGGCTTGTTAGGCCAATCTTTGGTGATATTGTAGTTATAGTTATAGGGTTCTTTGTTGCCCTCGTCGTTGTTGTGAAGGGCTGGTTAGGCCAGTGTTTGCTGTGAAAGGCTTGTTAGGCCAATTTTTGGTGATATTGTAGTTATAGTTATAGGGTTCTTTGTTGCTCTCGTCGTTGTTGTGAAGGGCTTGTTAGGCCAGTGTTTGCTGTGAAAAGCTTGTTAGGCCAATCTTTGGTGATATTGTAGTTATAGTTATAGGGTTCTTTGTTGCTCTCGTCGTTGTTGTGAAGGGCTGGTTAGGCCAGTGTTTGCTGTGAAAGGCTTGTTAGGCCAATTTTTGGTGATATTGTAGTTATAGTTATAGGGTTCTTTGTTGCTCTCGTCGTTGTTGTGAAGGGCTGGTTAGGCCAGTGTTTGCTGTGAAAGGCTTGTTAGGCCAATCTTTGGTGATATTGTAGTTATAGTTACAGGGTTCTTTGTTGCTCTCGTCGTTGTTGTGAAGGGCTGGTTAGGCCAGTGTTTGCTGTGAAAGGCTTGTTAGGCCAAACTTTGGTGATATTGTAGTTATAGTTACAGAGTTCTTTGTTGCTCTCGTCGCTGTTGTGAAGGGCTGGTTAGGCCAGTGTTTGCTGTGAAAGGCTTGTTAGGCCAATCTTTGGTGATATTGTAGTTATAGTTATAGGGTTCTTTGTTGCTCTCGTAGTTTTTGTGAAGGGCTGGTTAGGAAAGTGTTTGCTGTGAAAGGCTTGTTATGCCAATCTTTGGTGATATTGTAGTTATAGTTATAGGGTTCTTTGTTGCTCTCGTCGTTGTTGTGAAGGGCTGGTTAGGCCAGTGTTTGCTAAGGCTTGTTAGGCCAATCTTTGGTAATATTGTAGTTATAGTTATAGGGTTCTTTGTTGCTCTCGTCGTTGTTGTGAAGGGCTGGTTAGGCCAGTGTTTGCTGTGAAAGGCTTGTTAGGCCAATCTTTGGTGATATTGTAGTTATAGTTATAGGGTTCTTTGTTGCTCTCATCGTTGTTGTGAAGGGCTGGTTAGGAAAGTGTTTGCTGTGAAAGGCTTGTTAGGCCAATCTTTGGTGATATTGTAGTTATAGTTACAAGGTTCTTTGTTGCTCTCGTCGTTGTTCTGAAGGGCTGGTTAGGCCAGTGTTTGCTGTGAAAGGCTTGTTAGGCCAATCTTTGGTGATATTGTAGTTATAGTTACAGGGTTCTTTGTTGCTCTCGTCGTTGTTGTGAAGGGCTGGTTAGGCCAGTGTTTGCTGTGAAAGGCTTGTTAGGCCAATCTTTGGTGATATTGTAGTTATAGTTATAGGGTTCTTTGTTGCTCTCGTCGTTGTTGTGAAGGGCTGGTTAGGCCAGTGTTTGCTGTGAAAGGCTTGTTAGGCCAATCTTTGGTGATATTGTAGTTATAGTTACAGGGTTCTTTGTTGCTCTCGTCGTTGTTGTGAAGGGCTGGTTAGGCCAGTGTTTGCTGTGAAAGGCTTGTTAGGCCAATCTTTGGTGATATTGTAGTTATAGTTATAGGGTTCTTTGTTGCTCTCGTCGTTGTTGTGAAGGGCTGGTTAGGAAAGTGTTTGCTGTGAAAGGCTTGTTAGGCCAATCTTTGGTGATATTGTAGTTATAGTTACAGGGTTCTTTGTTGCTCTCGTCGTTGTTCTGAAGGGCTGGTTAGGCCAGTGTTTGCTGTGAAAGGCTTGTTAGGCCAATCTTTGGTGATATTGTAGTTATAGTTACAGGGTTCTTTGTTGCTCTCGTCGTTGTTGTGAAGGGCTGGTTAGGCCAGTGTTTGCTGTGAAAGGCTTGTTAGGCCAATCTTTGGTGATATTGTAGTTATAGTTATAGGGTTCTTTCTTGCTCTCGTCGTTGTTGTGAAGGGCTGGTTAGGCCAGTGTTTGCTGTGAAAGGCTTGTTATGCCAATCTTTGGTTATATTGTAGTTATAGTTACAGGGTTCTTTGTTGCTCTCGTCGTTGTTGTGAAGGGCTGGTTAGGCCAGTGTTTGTTAAGGCTTGTTAGGCCAATCTTTGGTGATATTGTAGTTATAGTTATAGGGTTCTTTGTTGCCCTCGTCGTTGTTGTGAAGGGCTGGTTAGGCCAGTGTTTGCTGTGAAAGGCTTGTTAGGCCAATTTTTGGTGATATTGTAGTTATAGTTATAGGGTTCTTTGTTGCTCTCGTCGTTGTTGTGAAGGGCTTGTTAGGCCAGTGTTTGCTGTGAAAGGCTTGTTAGGCCAATCTTTGGTGATATTGTAGTTATAGTTACAGGGTTCTTTATTGCTCTCGTCGTTGTTGTGAAGGGCTGGTTAGGCCAGTGTTTGCTGTGAAAGGCTTGTTAGGCCAAACTTTGGTGATATTGTAGTTATAGTTACAGAGTTCTTTGTTGCTCTCGTCGCTGTTGTGAAGGGCTGGTTAGGCCAGTGTTTGCTGTGAAAGGCTTGTTAGGCCAATCTTTGGTGATATTGTAGTTATAGTTATAGGGTTCTTTGTTGCTCTCGTCGTTGTTGTGAAGGGCTGGTTAGGAAAGTGTTTGCTGTTAAAGGCTTGTTAGGCCAATCTTTGGTGATATTGTAGTTATAGTTACAGAGTTATTTGTTGCTCTCGTCGCTGTTGTGAAGGGCTGGTTAGGCCAGTGTTTGCTGTGAAAGGCTTGTTAGGCCAATCTATGGTGATATTGTAGTTATAGTTACAGGGTTCTTTGTTGCTCTCGTCGTTGTTGTGAAGGGCTGGTTAGGCCAGTGTTTGCTGTGAAAGGCTTGTTAGGCCAATCTTTGGTGATATTGTAGTTATAGTTACAGGGTTCTTTGCTGCTCTCGTCGTTGTTGTGAAGGGCTGGTTAGGCCAGTGTTTGCTGTGAAAGGCTTGTTAGACCAATCTTTGGTGATATTGTAGTTATAGTTATAGGGTTCTTTGTTGCTCTCGTCGTTGTTGTGAAGGGCTAGTTAGGCCAGTGTTTGCTGTGAAAGGCTTGTTAGGCCAATCTTTGGTGATATTGTAGTTATAGTTATAGGGTTCTTTGTTGCTCTCGTCGTTGTTGTGAAGGGCTGGTTAGGCCAGTGTTTGCTGTGAAAAGCTTGTTAGGCCAATCAATGGTGATATTGTAGTTATAGTTATAGGGTTCTTTGTTGCTCTCGTCGTTGTTGTGAAGGGCTGGTTAGGCCAGTGTTTGCTGTGAAAGGCTTGTTAGGCCAATCTTTGGTGATATTGTAGTTATAGTTACAGGGTTCTTTGTTGCTCTCGTCGTTGTTGTGAAGGGCTGGTTAGGCCAGTGTTTGCTGTGAAAGGCTTGTTAGGCCAAACTTTGGTGATATTGTAGTTATAGTTACAGAGTTCTTTGTTGATCTCGTCGCTGTTGTGAAGGGCTGGTTAGGCCAGTGTTTGCTGTGAAAGGCTTGTTAGGCCAATCTTCGGTGATATTGTAGTTATAGTTACAGGGTTCTTTGTTGCTCTCGTCGTTGTTGTGAAGGGCTGGTTAGGCCAGTGTTTGCTGTGAAAGGCTTGTTAGGCCAATTTTTGGTGATATTGTAGTTATAGTTATAGGGTTCTTTGTTGCTCTCGTCGTTGTTGTGAAGGGCTGGTTAGGCCAGTGTTTGCTGTGAAAGGCTTGTTAGGCCAATCTTTGGTGATATTGTAGTTATAGTTACAGGGTTCTTTGTTGCTCTCGTCGTTGTTGTGAAGGGCTAGTTAGGCCAGTGTTTGCTGTGAAAGGCTTGTTAGGCCAATCTTTGGTGATATTGTAGTTATAGTTATAGGGTTCTTTGTTGCTCTCGTCGTTGTTGTGAAGGGCTGGTTAGGCCAGTGTTTGCTGTGAAAAGCTTGTTAGGCCAATCAATGGTGATATTGTAGTTATAGTTATAGGGTTCTTTGTTGCTCTCGTCGTTGTTGTGAAGGGCTGGTTAGGCCAGTGTTTGCTGTGAAAAGCTTGTTAGGCCAATCTTTGGTGATATTGTAGTTATAGTTATAGGGTTCTTTGTTGCTCTCGTCGTTGTTGTGAAGGGCTGGTTAGGCCAGTGTTTGCTGTGAAAGGCTAGTTAGGCCAATCTTTGGTGATATTGTAGTTATAGTTACAGGGTTCTTTGTTGCTCTCGTCGTTGTTGTGAAGGGCTGGTTAGGCCAGTGTTTGCTGTGAAAGGCTTGTTAGGCCAAACTTTGGTGATATTGTAGTTATAGTTACAGAGTTCTTTGTTGCTCTCGTCGCTGTTGTGAAGGGCTGGTTAGGCCAGTGTTTGCTGTGAAAGGCTTGTTAGGCCAATCTTTGGTGATATTGTAGTTATAGTTACAGGGTTCTTTGTTGCTCTCGTCGTTGTTGTGAAGGGCTGGTTAGGCCAGTGTTTGCTGTGAAAGGCTTGTTAGGCCAAACTTTGGTGATATTGTAGTTATAGTTACAGAGTTCTTTGTTGCTCTCGTCGCTGTTGTGAAGGGCTGGTTAGGCCAGTGTTTGCTGTGAAAGGCTTGTTAGGCCAATCTTTGGTGATATTGTAGTTATAGTTATAGGGTTCTTTGTTGCTCTCGTCGTTGTTGTGAAGGGCTGGTTAGGAAAGTGTTTGCTGTGAAAGGCTTGTTAGGCCAAACTTTGGTGATATTGTAGTTATAGTTACAGAGTTCTTTGTTGCTCTCGTCGCTGTTGTGAAGGGCTGGTTAGGCCAGTGTTTGCTGTGAAAGGCTTGTTAGGCCAATCTTTGGTGATATTGTAGTTATAGTTATAGGGTTCTTTGTCGCTCTCGTCGTTGTTGTGAAGGGCTGGTTAGGAAAGTGTTTGCTGTGAAAGGCTTGTTAGGCCAATCTTTGGTGATATTGAAGTTATAGTTACAGGGTTCTTTGTTGCTCTCGTCGTTGTTGTGAAGGGCTGGTTAGGCCAGTGTTTGCTGTGAAACGCTTGTTAGGCCAATCTTTGGTGATATTGTAGTTATAGTTACAGGGTTCTTTGTTGCTCTCGTCGTTGTTGTGAAGGGCTGGTTAGGCCAATGTTTGCTGTGAAAGGCTTGTTAGGCCAATCTTTGGTGATATTGTAGTTATAGTTATAGGGTTCTTTGTTGCTCTCGTCGTTGTTGTGAAGGGCTGGTTAGGCCAGTGTTTGCTAAGGCTTGTTAGGCCAATCTTTGGTAATATTGTAGTTATAGTTATAGGGTTCTTTGTTGCTCTCGTCGTTGTTGTGAAGGGCTGGTTAGGCCAGTGTTTGCTGTGAAAGGCTTGTTAGGCCAATCTTTGGTGATATTGTAGTTATAGTTATAGGGTTCTTTGTTGCTCTCGTCGTTGTTGTGAAGGGCTGGTTAGGCCAGTGTTTGCTTTGAAAGGCTTGTTAGGCCAATCTTTGGTGATATTGTAGTTATAGTTATAGGGTTCTTTGTTGCTCTCGTCGTTGTTGTGAAGGGCTGGTTAGGCCAGTGTTTGCTAAGGCTTGTTAGGCCAATCTTTGGTGATATTGTAGTTATAGTTATAGGGTTCTTTGTTGCTCTCGTCGTTGTTGTGAAGGGCTGGTTAGGAAAGTGTTTGCTGTGAAAGGCTTGTTAGGCCAATCTTTTGTGATATTGTAGTTATAGTTACAGGGTTCTTTGTTGCTCTCGTCGTTGTTGTGAAGGGCTGGTTAGGCCAGTGTTTGCTGTGAAAGGCTTGTTAGGCCAATCTTTGGTGATATTGTAGTTATAGTTACCGGGTTCTTTGTTGCTCTCGTCGTTGTTGTGAAGGGCTGGTTAGGCCAGTGTTTGCTGTGAAAGGCTTGTTAGGCCAATCTTTGGTGATATTGTAGTTATAGTTATAGGGTTCTTTGTTGCTCTCGTCGTTGTTGTGAAGGGCTGGTTAGGCCAGTGTTTGCCGTGAAAGGCTTGTTAGGCCAATCTTTGGTGATATTGTAGTTATAGTTACAGTGTTCTTTGTTGCTCTCGTCGTTGTTGTGAAGGGCTGGTTAGGCCAGTGTTTGCTGTGAAAGGCTTGTTAGGCCAATCTTTGGTGATATTGTAGTTATAGTTATAGGGTTCTTTGTTGCTCTCGTCGTTGTTGTGAAGGGATGCTTAGGCCAGTGTTTGCTGTGAAAGGCTTGTTAGGCCAATCTTTGGTGATATTGTAGTTATAGTTATAGGGTTCTTTGTTGCTCTCGTCGTTGTTGTGAAGGGCTGGTTAGGAAAGTGTTTGCTGTGAAAGGCTTGTTAGGCCAATCTTTGGTGATATTGTAGTTATAGTTATAGGGTTCTTTGTTGCTCTCGTCGTTGTTGTGAAGGGCTGGTTAGGCCAGTGTTTGCTGTGAAAGGCTTGTTAGGCCAATCTTTGGTGATATTGTAGTTATAGTTACAGGGTTCTTTGTTTCTCTCGTCGTTGTTGTGAGGGGCTGGTTAGGCCAGTGTTTGCTGTGAAAGGCTTGTTAGGCCAATCTTTGGTGATATTGTAGTTATAGTTATAGGGTTATTTGTTGCTCTCGTCGTTGTTGTGAAGGGCTGGTTAGGCCAGTGTTTGCTGTGAAAGGCTTGTTAGGCCAATCTTTGGTGATATTGTAGTTATAGTTACAGGGTTCTTTGTTGCTCTCGTCGTTGTTGTGAAGGGCTGGTTAGGCCAGTGTTTGCTGTGAAAGGCTTGTTAGGCCAATCTTTGGTGATATTGTAGTTATAGTTATAGGGTTCTTTGTTGCTCTCGTCGTTGTTGTGAAGGGCTGGTTAGGAAAGTGTTTGCTGTGAAAGGCTTGTTAGGCCAATCTTTGGTGATATTGTAGTTATAGTTACAGGGTTCTTTGTTGCTCTCGTCGTTGTTCTGAAGGGCTGGTTAGGCCAGTGTTTGCTGTGAAAGGCTTGTTAGGCCAATCTTTGGTGATATTGTAGTTATAGTTACAGGGTTCTTTGTTGCTCTCGTCGTTGTTGTGAAGGGCTGGTTAGGCCAGTGTTTGCTGTGAAAGGCTTGTTAGGCCAATCTTTGGTGATATTGTAGTTATAGTTATAGGGTTCTTTCTTGCTCTCGTCGTTGTTGTGAAGGGCTGGTTAGGCCAGTGTTTGCTGTGAAAGGCTTGTTATGCCAATCTTTGGTTATATTGTAGTTATAGTTACAGGGTTCTTTGTTGCTCTCGTCGTTGTTGTGAAGGGCTGGTTAGGCCAGTGTTTGCTAAGGCTTGTTAGGCCAATCTTTGGTGATATTGTAGTTATAGTTATAGGGTTCTTTGTTGCCCTCGTCGTTGTTGTGAAGGGCTGGTTAGGCCAGTGTTTGCTGTGAAAGGCTTGTTAGGCCAATTTTTGGTGATATTGTAGTTATAGTTATAGGGTTCTTTGTTGCTCTCGTCGTTGTTGTGAAGGGCTGGTTAGGCCAGTGTTTGCTGTGAAAGGCTTGTTAGGCCAATCTTTGGTGATATTGTAGTTATAGTTACAGGGTTCTTTGTTGCTCTCGTCGTTGTTGTGAAGGGCTGGTTAGGCCAGTGTTTGCTGTGAAAGGCTTGTTAGGCCAATCTTTGGTGATATTGTAGTTATAGTTACAGGGTTCTTTGTTGCTCTCGTCGTTGTTGTGAAGGGCTGGTTAGGCCAGTGTTTGCTGTGAAAGGCTTGTTAGGCCAAACTTTGGTGATATTGTAGTTATAGTTACAGAGTTCTTTGTTGCTCTCGTCGCTGTTGTGAAGGGCTGGTTAGGCCAGTGTTTGCTGTGAAAGGCTTGTTAGGCCAATCTTTGGTGATATTGTAGTTATAGTTACAGGGTTCTTTGTTGCTCTCGTCGTTGTTGTGAAGGGCTGGTTAGGCCAGTGTTTGCTGTGAAAGGCTTGTTAGGCCAAACTTTGGTGATATTGTAGTTATAGTTACAGAGTTCTTTGTTGCTCTCGTCGCTGTTGTGAAGGGCTGGTTAGGCCAGTGTTTGCTGTGAAAGGCTTGTTAGGCCAATCTTTGGTGATATTGTAGTTATAGTTATAGGGTTCTTTGTTGCTCTCGTCGTTGTTGTGAAGGGCTGGTTAGGAAAGTGTTTGCTGTGAAAGGCTTGTTAGGCCAAACTTTGGTGATATTGTAGTTATAGTTACAGAGTTCTTTGTTGCTCTCGTCGCTGTTGTGAAGGGCTGGTTAGGCCAGTGTTTGCTGTGAAAGGCTTGTTAGGCCAATCTTTGGTGATATTGTAGTTATAGTTATAGGGTTCTTTGTCGCTCTCGTCGTTGTTGTGAAGGGCTGGTTAGGAAAGTGTTTGCTGTGAAAGGCTTGTTAGGCCAATCTTTGGTGATATTGAAGTTATAGTTACAGGGTTCTTTGTTGCTCTCGTCGTTGTTGTGAAGGGCTGGTTAGGCCAGTGTTTGCTGTGAAAGGCTTGTTAGGCCAATCTTTGGTGATATTGTAGTTATAGTTACAGGGTTCTTTGTTGCTCTCGTCGTTGTTGTGAAGGGCTGGTTAGGCCAGTGTTTGCTGTGAAAGGCTTGTTAGGCCAATCTTTGGTGATATTGTAGTTATAGTTATAGGGTTCTTTGTTGCTCTCGTCGTTGTTGTGAAGGGCTGGTTAGGCCAGTGTTTGCTAAGGCTTGTTAGGCCAATCTTTGGTGATATTGTAGTTATAGTTACAGGGTTCTTTGTTGCTCTCGTCGTTGTTGTGAAGGGCTGGTTAGGCCAGTGTTTGCTGTGAAAGGCTTGTTAGGCCAATCTTTGGTGATATTGTAGTTATAGTTATAGGGTTCTTTCTTGCTCTCGTCGTTGTTGTGAAGGGCTGGTTAGGCCAGTGTTTGCTGTGAAAGGCTTGTTATGCCAATCTTTGGTTATATTGTAGTTATAGTTACAGGGTTCTTTGTTGCTCTCGTCGTTGTTGTGAAGGGCTGGTTAGGCCAGTGTTTGCTAAGGCTTGTTAGGCCAATCTTTGGTGATATTGTAGTTATAGTTATAGGGTTCTTTGTTGCCCTCGTCGTTGTTGTGAAGGGCTGGTTAGGCCAGTGTTTGCTGTGAAAGGCTTGTTAGGCCAATTTTTGGTGATATTGTAGTTATAGTTATAGGGTTCTTTGTTGCTCTCGTCGTTGTTGTGAAGGGCTGGTTAGGCCAGTGTTTGCTGTGAAAGGCTTGTTAGGCCAATCTTTGGTGATATTGTAGTTATAGTTACAGGGTTCTTTGTTGCTCTCGTCGTTGTTGTGAAGGGCTGGTTAGGCCAGTGTTTGCTGTGAAAGGCTTGTTAGGCCAATCTTTGGTGATATTGTAGTTATAGTTACAGGGTTCTTTGTTGCTCTCGTCGTTGTTGTGAAGGGCTGGTTAGGCCAGTGTTTGCTGTGAAAGGCTTGTTAGGCCAAACTTTGGTGATATTGTAGTTATAGTTACAGAGTTCTTTGTTGCTCTCGTCGCTGTTGTGAAGGGCTGGTTAGGCCAGTGTTTGCTGTGAAAGGCTTGTTAGGCCAATCTTTGGTGATATTGTAGTTATAGTTACAGGGTTCTTTGTTGCTCTCGTCGTTGTTGTGAAGGGCTGGTTAGGCCAGTGTTTGCTGTGAAAGGCTTGTTAGGCCAAACTTTGGTGATATTGTAGTTATAGTTACAGAGTTCTTTGTTGCTCTCGTCGCTGTTGTGAAGGGCTGGTTAGGCCAGTGTTTGCTGTGAAAGGCTTGTTAGGCCAATCTTTGGTGATATTGTAGTTATAGTTATAGGGTTCTTTGTTGCTCTCGTCGTTGTTGTGAAGGGCTGGTTAGGAAAGTGTTTGCTGTGAAAGGCTTGTTAGGCCAAACTTTGGTGATATTGTAGTTATAGTTACAGAGTTCTTTGTTGCTCTCGTCGCTGTTGTGAAGGGCTGGTTAGGCCAGTGTTTGCTGTGAAAGGCTTGTTAGGCCAATCTTTGGTGATATTGTAGTTATAGTTATAGGGTTCTTTGTCGCTCTCGTCGTTGTTGTGAAGGGCTGGTTAGGAAAGTGTTTGCTGTGAAAGGCATGTTAGGCCAATCTTTGGTGATATTGAAGTTATAGTTACAGGGTTCTTTGTTGCTCTCGTCGTTGTTGTGAAGGGCTGGTTAGGCCAGTGTTTGCTGTGAAAGGCTTGTTAGGCCAATCTTTGGTGATATTGTAGTTATAGTTACAGGGTTCTTTGTTGCTCTCGTCGTTGTTGTGAAGGGCTGGTTAGGCCAGTGTTTGCTGTGAAAGGCTTGTTAGGCCAATCTTTGGTGATATTGTAGTTATAGTTATAGGGTTCTTTGTTGCTCTCGTCGTTGTTGTGAAGGGCTGGTTAGGCCAGTGTTTGCTAAGGCTTGTTAGGCCAATCTTTGGTAATATTGTAGTTATAGTTATAGGGTTCTTTGTTGCTCTCGTCGTTGTTGTGAAGGGCTGGTTAGGCCAGTGTTTGCTGTGAAAGGCTTGTTAGGCCAATCTTTGGTGATATTGTAGTTATAGTTATAGGGTTCTTTGTTGCTCTCGTCGTTGTTGTGAAGGGCTGGTTAGGCCAGTGTTTGCTTTGAAAGGCTTGTTAGGCCAATCTTTGGTGATATTGTAGTTATAGTTACAGGGTTCTTTGTTGCTCTCGTCGTTGTTGTGAAGGGCTGGTTAGGCCAGTGTTTGCTGTGAAAGGCTTGTTAGGCCAATCTTTGGTGATATTGTAGTTATAGTTACAGGGTTCTTTGTTGCTCTCGTCGTTGTTGTGAAGGGCTGGTTAGGCCAGTGTTTGCTGTGAAAGGCTTGTTAGGCCAATCTTTGGTGATATTGTAGTTATAGTTACAGGGTTCTTTGTTGCTCTCGTCGTTGTTGTGAAGGGCTGGTTAGGCCAGTGTTTGCTGTGAAAGGCTTGTTAGGCCAAACTTTGGTGATATTGTAGTTATAGTTACAGAGTTCTTTGTTGCTCTCGTCGCTGTTGTGAAGGGCTGGTTAGGCCAGTGTTTGCTGTGAAAGGCTTGTTAGGCCAATCTTTGGTGATATTGTAGTTATAGTTATAGGGTTCTTTGTTGCTCTCGTCGTTGTTGTGAAGGGCTGGTTAGGAAAGTGTTTGCTGTGAAAGGCTTGTTAGGCCAAACTTTGGTGATATTGTAGTTATAGTTACAGAGTTCTTTGTTGCTCTCGTCGCTGTTGTGAAGGGCTGGTTAGGCCAGTGTTTGCTGTGAAAGGCTTGTTAGGCCAATCTTTGGTGATATTGTAGTTATAGTTACAGGGTTCTTTGTTGCTCTCGTCGTTGTTGTGAAGGGCTGGTTAGGCCAGTGTTTGCTGTGAAAGGCTTGTTAGGCCAATCTTTGGTGATATTGTAGTTATAGTTATAGGGTTCTTTGTCGCTCTCGTCGTTGTTGTGAAGGGCTGGTTAGGAAAGTGTTTGCTGTGAAAGGCTTGTTAGGCCAATCTTTGGTGATATTGAAGTTATAGTTACAGGGTTCTTTGTTGCTCTCGTCGTTGTTGTGAAGGGCTGGTTAGGCCAGTGTTTGCTGTGAAAGGCTTATTAGGCCAATCTTTGGTGATATTGTAGTTATAGTTACAGGGTTCTTTGTTGCTCTCGTCGTTGTTGTGAAGGGCTGGTTAGGCCAGTGTTTGCTGTGAAAGGCTTGTTAGGCCAATCTTTGGTGATATTGTAGTTATAGTTATAGGGTTCTTTGTTGCTCTCGTCGTTGTTGTGAAGGGCTGGTTAGGCCAGTGTTTGCTAAGGCTTGTTAGGCCAATCTTTGGTAATATTGTAGTTATAGTTATAGGGTTCTTTGTTGCTCTCGTCGTTGTTGTGAAGGGCTGGTTAGGCCAGTGTTTGCTGTGAAAGGCTTGTTAGGCCAATCTTTGGTGATATTGTAGTTATAGTTTTAGGGTTCTTTGTTGCTCTCGTCGTTGTTGTGAAGGGCTGGTTAGGCCAGTGTTTGCTTTGAAAGGCTTGTTAGGCCAATCTTTGGTGATATTGTAGTTATAGTTACAGGGTTCTTTGTTGCTCTCGTCGTTGTTGTGAAGGGCTGGTTAGGCCAGTGTTTGCTGTGAAAGGCTTGTTAGGCCAATCTTTGGTGATATTGTAGTTATAGTTACAGGGTTCTTTGTTGCTCTCGTCGTTGTTGTGAAGGGCTGGTTAGGCCAGTGTTTGCTGTGAAAGGCTTGTTAGGCCAAACTTTGGTGATATTGTAGTTATAGTTACAGAGTTCTTTGTTGCTCTCGTCGCTGTTGTGAAGGGCTGGTTAGGCCAGTGTTTGCTGTGAAAGGCTTGTTAGGCCAATCTTTGGTGATATTGTAGTTATAGTTACAGGGTTCTTTGTTGCTCTCGTCGTTGTTGTGAAGGGCTGGTTAGGCCAGTGTTTGCTGTGAAAGGCTTGTTAGGCCAAACTTTGGTGATATTGTAGTTATAGTTACAGAGTTCTTTGTTGCTCTCGTCGCTGTTGTGAAGGGCTGGTTAGGCCAGTGTTTGCTGTGAAAGGCTTGTTAGGCCAATCTTTGGTGATATTGTAGTTATAGTTATAGGGTTCTTTGTTGCTCTCGTCGTTGTTGTGAAGGGCTGGTTAGGAAAGTGTTTGCTGTGAAAGGCTTGTTAGGCCAAACTTTGGTGATATTGTAGTTATAGTTACAGAGTTCTTTGTTGCTCTCGTCGCTGTTGTGAAGGGCTGGTTAGGCCAGTGTTTGCTGTGAAAGGCTTGTTAGGCCAATCTTTGGTGATATTGTAGTTATAGTTATAGGGTTCTTTGTCGCTCTCGTCGTTGTTGTGAAGGGCTGGTTAGGAAAGTGTTTGCTGTGAAAGGCTTGTTAGGCCAATCTTTGGTGATATTGAAGTTATAGTTACAGGGTTCTTTGTTGCTCTCGTCGTTGTTGTGAAGGGCTGGTTAGGTCAGTGTTTGCTGTGAAAGGCTTGTTAGGCCAATCTTTGGTGATATTGTAGTTATAGTTACAGGGTTCTTTGTTGCTCTCGTCGTTGTTGTGAAGGGCTGGTTAGGCCAGTGTTTGCTGTGAAAGGCTTGTTAGGCCAATCTTTGGTGATATTGTAGTTATAGTTATAGGGTTCTTTGTTGCTCTCGTCGTTGTTGTGAAGGGCTGGTTAGGCCAGTGTTTGCTAAGGCTTGTTAGGCCAATCTTTGGTAATATTGTAGTTATAGTTATAGGGTTCTTTGTTGCTCTCGTCGTTGTTGTGAAGGGCTTGTTAGGCCAGTGTTTGCTGTGAAAGGCTTGTTAGGCCAATCTTTGGTGATATTGTAGTTATAGTTATAGGGTTCTTTGTTGCTCTCGTCGTTGTTGTGAAGGGCTGGTTAGGTCAGTGTTTGCTTTGAAAGGCTTGTTAGGCCAATCTTTGGTGATATTGTAGTTATAGTTATAGGGTTCTTTGTTGCTCTCGTCGTTGTTGTGAAGGGCTGGTTAGGCCAGTGTTTGCTAAGGCTTGTTAGGCCAATCTTTGGTGATATTGTAGTTATAGTTATAGGGTTCTTTGTTGCTCTCGTCGTTGTTGTGAAGGGCTGGTTAGGAAAGTGTTTGCTGTGAAAGGCTTGTTAGGCCAATCTTTTGTGATATTGTAGTTATAGTTACAGGGTTCTTTGTTGCTCTCGTCGTTGTTGTGAAGGGCTGGTTAGGCCAGTGTTTGCTGTGAAAGGCTTGTTAGGCCAATCTTTGGTGATATTGTAGTTATAGTTACAGGGTTCTTTGTTGCTCTCGTCGCTGTTGTGAAGGGCTGGTTAGGCCAGTGTTTGCTGTGAAAGGCTTGTTAGGCCAATCTTTGGTGATATTGTAGTTATAGTTATAGGGTTCTTTGTTGCTCTCGTCGTTGTTGTGAAGGGCTGGTTAGGCCAGTGTTTGCTAAGGCTTGTTAGGCCAATCTTTGGTGATATTGTAGTTATAGTTATAGGGTTCTTTGTTGCTCTCGTCGTTGTTGTGAAGGGCTGGTTAGGCCAGTGTTTGCTGTGAAAGGCTTGTTAGGCCAATCTTTGGTGATATTGTAGTTATAGTTATAGGGTTCTTTGTTGCTCTCGTCGTTGTTGTGAAGGGCTGGTTAGGAAAGTGTTTGCTGTGAAAGGCTTGTTAGGCCAAACTTTGGTGATATTGTAGTTATAGTTACAGAGTTCTTTGTTGCTCTCGTCGCTGTTGTGAAGGGCTGGTTAGGCCAGTGTTTGCTGTGAAAGGCTTGTTAGGCCAATCTTTGGTGATATTGTAGTTATAGTTATAGGGTTCTTTGTTGCTCTCGTCGTTGTTGTGAAGGGCTGGTTAGGCCAGTGTTTGCTAAGGCTTGTTAGGCCAATCTTTGGTGATATTATAGTTATAGGGTTCTTTGTTGCTCTCGTCGTTGTTGTGAAGAGCTGGTTAGGCCAGTGTTTGCTGTGAAAGGCTTGTTAAGCCAATCTTTGGTGATATTGTAGTTATAGTTATAGGGTTCTTTGTTGCTCTCGTCGTTGTTGTGAAGGGCTGGTTAGGCCAGTGTTTGCTAAGGCTTGTTAGGCCAATCTTTGGTGATATTGTAGTTATAGTTATAGGGTTCTTTGTTGCTCTCGTCGTTGTTGTGAAGGGCTGGTTAGGCCAGTGTTTGCTGTGAAAGGCTTGTTAGGCCAATCTTTGGTGATATTGTAGTTATAGTTATAGGGTTCTTTGTTGCTCTCGTCGTTGTTGTGAAGGGCTGGTTAGGCCAGTGTTTGCTAAGGCTTGTTAGGCCAATCTTTGGTGATATTGTAGTTATAGTTATAGGGTTCTTTGTTGCTCTCGTCGTTGTTGTGAAGGGCTGGTTAGGCCAGTGTTTGCTAAGGCTTGTTAGGCCAATCTTTGGTGATATTGTAGTTATAGTTATAGGGTTCTTTGTTGCTCTCGTCGTTGTTGTGAACGGATAGTTAGGCCAGTGTTTGCTGTGAAAGGCTTGTTAGGCCAATCTTTGGTGACATTGTAGTTATAGTTATAGGGTTCTTTGTTGCTCTCGTCGTTGTTGTGAAGGGCTGGTTCGGCCAGTGTTTGCTGTGAAAGGCTTGTTAGGCCAATCTTTGGTGATATTGTAGTTATAGTTATAGGGTTCTTTGTTGCTCTCGTCGTTGTTGTGAAAGGCTAGTTAGGCCAGTGTTTGCTGTGAAAGGCTTGTTAGGCCAATCTTTGGTGATATTGTAGTTATAGTTATAGGGTTCTTTGTTGCTCTCGTCGTTGTTGTGAAGGGCTGGTTAGGCCAGTGTTTGCTAAGGCTTGTTAGGCCAATCTTTGGTGATATTGTAGTTATAGTTATAGGGTTCTTTGTTGCTCTCGTCGTTGTTGTGAAGGGCTAGTTAGGCCAGTGTTTGCTGTGAAAGGCTTGTTAGGCCAATCTTTGGTGATATTGTAGTTATAGTTATAGGGTTCTTTGTTGCTCTCGTCGTTGTTGTGAAGGGCTGGTTAGGAAAGAGTTTGCTGTGAAAGGCTTGTTAGGCCAATCTTTGGTGATATTGTAGTTATAGTTACAGGGTTCTTTGTTGCTCTCGTCGTTGTTGTGAAGGGCTGGTTAGGCCAGTGTTTGCTGTGAAAGGCTTGTTAGGCCAATCTTTGGTGATATTGTAGTTATAGTTACAGGGTTCTTTGTTGCTCTCGTCGTTGTTGTGAAGGGCTGGTTAGGCCAGTGTTTGCTGTGAAAGGCTTGTTAGGCCAATCTTTGGTGATATGGTAGTTATAGTTATAGGGTTCTTTGTTGCTCTCGTCGTTGTTGTGAAGGGCTGGTTAGGCCAGTGTTTGCTGTGAAAGGCTTGTTAGGCCAATCTTTGGTGATATTGTAGTTATAGTTATAGGGTTCTTTGTTGCTCTCGTCGTTGTTGTGAAGGGCTGGTTAGGCCAGTGTTTGCTGTGAAAGGCTTGTTAGGCCAATCTTTGGTGATATTGTAGTTATAGTTATAGGGTTCTTTGTTGCTCTCGTCGTTGTTGTGAAGGGCTGGTTAGGCCAGTGTTTGCTAAGGCTTGTTAGGCCAATCTTTGGTGATATTGTAGTTATAGTTATAGGGTTCTTTGTTGCTCTCGTCGTTGTTGTGAAGGGCTGGTTAGGCCAGTGTTTGCTGTGAAAGGCTTGTTAGGCCAATCTTTGGTGATATTGTAGTTATAGTTATAGGGTTCTTTGTTGCTCTCGTCGTTGTTGTGAAGGGCTGGTTAGGCCAGTGTTTGCTGTGAAAGGCTTGTTAGGCCAATCTTTGGTGATATTGTAGTTATAGTTACAGGGTTCTTTGTTGCTCTCGTCGTTGTTGTGAAGGGCTGGTTAGGCCAGTGTTTGCTGTGAAAGGCTTGTTAGGCCAATCTTT
This sequence comes from Aurelia coerulea, assembly GCA_039566865.1. Lineage (NCBI taxonomy): Eukaryota > Metazoa > Cnidaria > Scyphozoa > Semaeostomeae > Ulmaridae > Aurelia > Aurelia coerulea. Next base: position 9,338,439 of record CM076951.1, on the reverse strand, counting down.
GATGATATTGTAGTTATAGGTATAGGGTTCTTTGTTGCTCTCGTCGTTGTTGTGAAGGGCTGGTTAGGCCAGTGTTTGCTAAGGTTTGTTAGGCCAATCTTTGGTGATATTGTAGTTATAGTTATAGGGTTCTTTGTTGCTCTCGTCGTTGTTGTGAAGAGCTGGTTAGGCCAGTGTTTGCTGTGAAAGGCTTGTTAGGCCAATCTTTGGTGATATTGTAGTTATAGTTATAGGGTTCTTTGTTGCTCTCGTCGTTGTTGTGAAGGGCTGGTTAGGCCAGTGTTTGCTGTGAAAGGCTTGTTAGGCCAATCTTTGGTGATATTGTACTTATAGTTATAGGGTTCTTTGTTGCTCTCGTCGTTGTTGTGAAGGGCTGGTTAGGCCAGTGTTTGCTGTGAAAGGCTTGTTAGGCCAATCTTTGGTGATATTGTAGTTATAGTTATAGGGTTCTTTGTTGCTCTCGTCGTTGTTGTGAAGGGCTGGTTAGGCCAGTGTTTGCTGTGAAAGGCTTGTTAGGCCAATCTTTGGTGATATTGTAGTTATAATTATAGGGTTCTTTGTTGCTCTCGTCGTTGTTGTGAAGGGCTGGTTAGGCCAGTGTTTGCTAAGGTTTGTTAGGCCAATCTTTGGTGATATTGTAGTTATAGTTATAGGGTTCTTTGTTGCTCTCGTCGTTGTTGTGAAGGGCTGGTTAGGCCAGTGTTTGCTGTGAAAGGCTTGTTAGGCCAATCTTTGGTGATATTGTAGTTATAGTTACAGGGTTCTTTGTTGCTCTCGTCGTTGTTGTGAAGGGCTGGTTAGGCCAGTGTTTGCTGTGAAAGGCTTGTTAGGCCAATCTTTGGTGATGTTGTAGTTATAGTTATAGGGTTCTTTGTTGCTCTCGTCGTTGTTGTGAAGGGCTGGTTAGGAAAGTGTTTGCTGTGAAAGGCTTGTTAGGCCAATCTTTGGTGATATTGTAGTTATAGTTACAGGGTTCTTTGTTGCTCTCGTCGTTGTTCTGAAGGGCTGGTTAGGCCAGTGTTTGCTGTGAAAGGCTTGTTAGGCCAATCTTTGGTGATATTGTAGTTATAGTTACAGGGTTCTTTGTTGCTCTCGTCGTTGTTGTGAAGGGCTGGTTAGGCCAGTGTTTGCTGTGAAAGGCTTGTTAGGCCAATCTTTGGTGATATTGTAGTTATAGTTATAGGGTTCTTTCTTGCTCTCGTCGTTGTTGTGAAGGGCTGGTTAGGCCAGTGTTTGCTGTGAAAGGCTTGTTATGCCAATCTTTGGTTATATTGTAGTTATAGTTACAGGGTTCTTTGTTGCTCTCGTCGTTGTTGTGAAGGGCTGGTTAGGCCAGTGTTTGCTGTGAAAGGCTTGTTAGGCCAATCTTTGGTGATATTGTAGTTATAGTTATAGGGTTCTTTGTTGCTCTCGTCGTTGTTGTGAAGGCTGGTTAGGAAAGTGTTTGCTGTGAAAGGCTTGTTAGGCCAATCTATGGTGATATTGTAGTTATAGTTACAGGGTTCTTTGTTGCTCTCGTCGTTGTTGTGAAGGGCTGGTTAGGCCAGTGTTTGCTGTGAAAGGCTTGTTAGGCCAATCTTTGGTGATATTGTAGTTATAGTTACAGGGTTCTTTGTTGCTCTCGTCGTTGTTGTGAAGGGCTGGTTAGGCCAGTGTTTGCTGTGAAAGGCTTGTTAGGCCAATCTTTGGTGATATTGTAGTTATAGTTATAGGGTTCTTTGTTGCTCTCGTCGTTGTTGTGAAGGGCTAGTTAGGCCAGTGTTTGCTGTGAAAGGCTTGTTAGGCCAATCTTTGGTGATATTGTAGTTATAGTTATAGGGTTCTTTGTTGCTCTCGTCGTTGTTGTGAAGGGCTGGTTAGGCCAGTGTTTGCTGTGAAAAGCTTGTTAGGCCAATCTTTGGTGATATTGTAGTTATAGTTATTGGGTTCTTTGTTGCTCTCGTCGTTGTTGTGAAGGGCTGGTTAGGCCAGTGTTTGCTGTGAAAGGCTTGTTAGGCCAATCTTTGGTGATATTGTAGTTATAGTTACAGGGTTCTTTGTTGCTCTCGTCGTTGTTGTGAAGGGCTGGTTAGGCCAGTGTTTGCTGTGAAAGGCTTGTTAGGCCAAACTTTGGTGATATTGTAGTTATAGTTACAGAGTTCTTTGTTGCTCTCGTCGCTGTTGTGAAGGGCTGGTTAGGCCAGTGTTTGCTGTGAAAGGCTTGTTAGGCCAATCTTTGGTGATATTGTAGTTATAGTTACAGGGTTCTTTGTTGCTCTCGTCGTTGTTGTGAAGGGCTGGTTAGGCCAGTGTTTGCTGTGAAAGGCTTGTTAGGCCAAACTTTGGTGATATTGTAGTTATAGTTACAGAGTTCTTTGTTGCTCTCGTCGCTGTTGTGAAGGGCTGGTTAGGCCAGTGTTTGCTGTGAAAGGCTTGTTAGGCCAATCTTTGGTGATATTGTAGTTATAGTTATAGGGTTCTTTGTTGCTCTCGTCGTTGTTGTGAAGGGCTGGTTAGGAAAGTGTTTGCTGTGAAAGGCTTGTTAGGCCAAACTTTGGTGATATTGTAGTTATAGTTATAGGGTTCTTTGTTGCTCTCGTCGTTGTTGTGAAGGGCTGGTTAGGAAAGTGTTTGCTGTGAAAGGCTTGTTAGGCCAAACTTTGGTGATATTGTAGTTATAGTTACAGAGTTCTTTGTTGCTCTCGTCGCTGTTGTGAAGGGCTGGTTAGGAAAGTGTTTGCTGTGAAAGGCTTGTTAGGCCAATCTTTGGTGATATTGAAGTTATAGTTACAGGGTTCTTTGTTGCTCTCGTCGTTGTTGTGAAGGGCTGGTTAGGCCAGTGTTTGCTGTGAAACGCTTGTTAGGCCAATCTTTGGTGATATTGTAGTTATAGTTACAGGGTTCTTTGTTGCTCTCGTCGTTGTTGTGAAGGGCTGGTTAGGCCAATGTTTGCTGTGAAAGGCTTGTTAGGCCAATCTTTGGTGATATTGTAGTTATAATTATAGGGTTCTTTGTTGCTCTCGTCGTTGTTGTGAAGGGCTGGTTAGGCCAGTGTTTGCTAAGGTTTGTTAGGCCAATCTTTGGTGATATTGTAGTTATAGTTATAGGGTTCTTTGTTGCTCTCGTCGTTGTTGTGAAGGGCTGGTTAGGCCAGTGTTTGCTAAGGCTTGTTAGGCCAATCTTTGGTGATATTGTAGTTATAGTTATAGGGTTCTTTGTTGCTCTCGTCGTTGTTGTGAAGGGCTAGTTAGGCCAGTGTTTGCTGTGAAAGGCTTGTTAGGCCAATCTTTGGTGATATTGTAGTTATAGTTATAGGGTTCTTTGTTGCTCTCGTCGTTGTTGTGAAGGGCTGGTTAGGAAAGAGTTTGCTGTGAAAGGCTTGTTAGGCCAATCTTTGGTGATATTGTAGTTATAGTTATAGGGTTCTTTGTTGCTCTCGTCGTTGTTGTGAAGGGCTGGTTAGGCCAGTGTTTGCTAAGGCTTGTTAGGCCAATCTTTGGTGATATTGTACTTATAGTTATAGGGTTCTTTGTTGCTCTCGTCGTTGTTGTGAAGGGCTGGTTAGGCCAGTGTTTGCTGTGAAAGGCTTGTTAGGCCAATCTTTGGTGATATTGTAGTTATAGTTATAGGGTTCTTTGTTGCTCTCGTCGTTGTTGTGAAGGGCTGGTTCGGCCAGTGTTTGCTGTGAAAGGCTTGTTAGGCCAATCTTTGGTGATATTGTAGTTATAGTTATAGGGTTCTTTGTTGCTCTCGTCGTTGTTGTGAAAGGCTAGTTAGGCCAGTGTTTGCTGTGAAAGGCTTGTTAGGCCAATCTTTGGTGATATTGTAGTTATAGTTATAGGGTTCTTTGTTGCTCTCGTCGTTGTTGTGAAGGGCTGGTTAGGCCAGTGTTTGCTAAGGCTTGTTAGGCCAATCTTTGGTGATATTGTAGTTATAGTTATAGGGTTCTTTGTTGCTCTCGTCGTTGTTGTGAAGGGCTAGTTAGGCCAGTGTTTGCTGTGAAAGGCTTGTTAGGCCAATCTTTGGTGATCTTGTAGTTATAGTTATAGGGTTCTTTGTTGCTCTCGTCGTTGTTGTGAAGGGCTGGTTAGGAAAGAGTTTGCTGTGAAAGGCTTGTTAGGCCAATCTTTGGTGATATTGTAGTTATAGTTACAGGGTTCTTTGTTGCTCTCGTCGTTGTTGTGAAGGGCTGGTTAGGCCAGTGTTTGCTGTGAAAGGCTTGTTAGGCCAATCTTTGGTGATATTGTAGTTATAGTTACAGGGTTCTTTGTTGCTCTCGTCGTTGTTGTGAAGGGCTGGTTAGGCCAGTGTTTGCTGTGAAAGGCTTGCTAGGCCAATCTTTGGTGATATGGTAGTTATAGTTATAGGGTTCTTTGTTGCTCTCATCGTTGTTGTGAAGGGCTGGTTAGGCCAGTGTTTGCTGTGAAAGGCTTGTTAGGCCAATCTTTGGTGATATTGTAGTTATAGTTATAGGGTTCTTTGTTGCTCTCGTCGTTGTTGTGAAGGGCTGGTTAGGCCAGTGTTTGCTGTGAAAGGCTTGTTAGGCCAATCTTTGGTGATATTGTAGTTATAGTTATAGGGTTCTTTGTTGCTCTCGTCGTTGTTGTGAAGGGCTGGTTAGGCCAGTGTTTGCTAAGGCTTGTTAGGCCAATCTTTGGTGATATTGTAGTTATAGTTATAGGGTTCTTTGTTGCTCTCGTCGTTGTTGTGAAGGGCTGGTTAGGCCAGTGTTTGCTGTGAAAGGCTTGTTAGGCCAATCTTTGGTGATATTGTAGTTATAGTTATAGGGTTCTTTGTTGCTCTCGTCGTTGTTGTGAAGGGCTGGTTAGGCCAGTGTTTGCTGTGAAAGGCTTGTTAGGCCAATCTTTGGTGATATTGTAGTTATAGTTACAGGGTTCTTTGTTGCTCTCGTCGTTGTTGTGAAGGGCTGGTTAGGCCAGTTTTTGCTGTGAAAGGCTTGTTAGGCCAATCTTTGATGATATTGTAGTTATAATTATAGGGTTCTTTGTTGCTCTCGTCGTTGTTGTGAAGGGCTGGTTAGGCCAGTGTTTGCTAAGGTTTGTTAGGCCAATCTTTGGTGATATTGTAGTTATAGTTATAGGGTTCTTTGTTGCTCTCGTCGTTGTTGTGAAGAGCTGGTTAGGCCAGTGTTTGCTGTGAAAGGCTTGTTAGGCCAATCTTTGGTGATATTGTAGTTATAGTTATAGGGTTCTTTGTTGCTCTCGTCGTTGTTGTGAAGGGCTGGTTAGGCCAGTGTTTGCTAAGGCTTGTTAGGCCAATCTTTGGTGATATTGTACTTATAGTTATAGGGTTCTTTGTTGCTCTCGTCGTTGTTGTGAAGGGCTGGTTAGGCCAGTGTTTGCTGTGAAAGGCTTGTTAGGCCAATCTTTGGTGATATTGTAGTTATAGTTATAGGGTTCTTTGTTGCTCTCGTCGTTGTTGTGAAGGGCTGGTTAGGCCAGTGTTTGCTGTGAAAGGCTTGTTAGGCCAATCTTTGGTGATATTGTAGTTATAATTATAGGGTTCTTTGTTGCTCTCGTCGTTGTTGTGAAGGGCTGGTTAGGTCAGTGTTTGCTAAGGTTTGTTAGGCCAATCTTTGGTGATATTGTAGTTATAGTTATAGGGTTCTTTGTTGCTCTCGTCGTTGTTGTGAAGGGCTGGTTAGGCCAGTGTTTGCTGTGAAAGGCTTGTTAGGCCAATCTTTGGTGATATTGTAGTTATAGTTACAGGGTTCTTTGTTGCTCTCGTCGTTGTTGTGAAGGGCTGGTTAGGCCAGTGTTTGCTGTGAAAGGCTTGTTAGGCCAATCTTTGGTGATGTTGTAGTTATAGTTATAGGGTTCTTTGTTGCTCTCGTCGTTGTTGTGAAGGGCTGGTTAGGAAAGTGTTTGCTGTGAAAGGCTTGTTAGGCCAATCTTTGGTGATATTGTAGTTATAGTTACAGGGTTCTTTGTTGCTCTCGTCGTTGTTCTGAAGGGCTGGTTAGGCCAGTGTTTGCTGTGAAAGGCTTGTTAGGCCAATCTTTGGTGATATTGTAGTTATAGTTACAGGGTTCTTTGTTGCTCTCTTTGTTGTTGTGAAGGGCTGGTTAGGCCAGTGTTTGCTGTGAAAGGCTTGTTAGGCCAATCTTTGGTGATATTGTAGTTATAGTTATAGGGTTCTTTCTTGCTCTCGTCGTTGTTGTGAAGGGCTGGTTAGGCCAGTGTTTGCTGTGAAAGGCTTGTTATGCCAATCTTTGGTTATATTGTAGTTATAGTTACAGGGTTCTTTGTTGCTCTCGTCGTTGTTGTGAAGGGCTGGTTAGGCCAGTGTTTGCTGTGAAAGGCTTGTTAGGCCAATCTTTGGTGATATTGTAGTTATAGTTATAGGGTTCTTTGTTGCTCTCGTCGTTGTTGTGAAGGCTGGTTAGGAAAGTGTTTGCTGTGAAAGGCTTGTTAGGCCAATCTATGGTGATATTGTAGTTATAGTTACAGGGTTCTTTGTTGCTCTCGTCGTTGTTGTGAAGGGCTGGTTAGGCCAGTGTTTGCTGTGAAAGGCTTGTTAGGCCAATCTTTGGTGATATTGTAGTTATAGTTACAGGGTTCTTTGTTGCTCTCGTCGTTGTTGTGAAGGGCTGGTTAGGCCAGTGTTTGCTGTGAAAGGCTTGTTAGGCCAATCTTTGGTGATATTGTAGTTATAGTTATAGGGTTCTTTGTTGCTCTCGTCGTTGTTGTGAAGGGCTAGTTAGGCCAGTGTTTGCTGTGAAAGGCTTGTTAGGCCAATCTTTGGTGATATTGTAGTTATAGTTATAGGGTTCTTTGTTGCTCTCGTCGTTGTTGTGAAGGGCTGGTTAGGCCAGTGTTTGCTGTGAAAAGCTTGTTAGGCCAATCTTTGGTGATATTGTAGTTATAGTTATAGGGTTCTTTGTTGCTCTCGTCGTTGTTGTGAAGGGCTGGTTAGGCCAGTGTTTGCTGTGAAAGGCTTGTTAGGCCAATCTTTGGTGATATTGTAGTTATAGTTACAGGGTTCTTTGTTGCTCTCGTCGTTGTTGTGAAGGGCTGGTTAGGCCAGTGTTTGCTGTGAAAGGCTTGTTAGGCCAAACTTTGGTGATATTGTAGTTATAGTTACAGAGTTCTTTGTTGCTCTCGTCGCTGTTGTGAAGGGCTGGTTAGGCCAGTGTTTGCTGTGAAAGGCTTGTTAGGCCAATCTTTGGTGATATTGTAGTTATAGTTACAGGGTTCTTTGTTGCTCTCGTCGTTGTTGTGAAGGGCTGGTTAGGCCAGTGTTTGCTGTGAAAGGCTTGTTAGGCCAAACTTTGGTGATATTGTAGTTATAGTTACAGAGTTCTTTGTTGCTCTCGTCGCTGTTGTGAAGGGCTGGTTAGGCCAGTGTTTGCTGTGAAAGGCTTGTTAGGCCAATCTTTGGTGATATTGTAGTTATAGTTATAGGGTTCTTTGTTGCTCTCGTCGTTGTTGTGAAGGGCTGGTTAGGAAAGTGTTTGCTGTGAAAGGCTTGTTAGGCCAAACTTTGGTGATATTGTAGTTATAGTTACAGAGTTCTTTGTTGCTCTCGTCGCTGTTGTGAAGGGCTGGTTAGGCCAGTGTTTGCTGTGAAAGGCTTGTTAGGCCAATCTTTGGTGATATTGTAGTTATAGTTATAGGGTTCTTTGTCGCTCTCGTCGTTGTTGTGAAGGGCTGGTTAGGAAAGTGTTTGCTGTGAAAGGCTTGTTAGGCCAATCTTTGGTGATATTGAAGTTATAGTTACAGGGTTCTTTGTTGCTCTCGTCGTTGTTGTGAAGGGCTGGTTAGGCCAGTGTTTGCTGTGAAACGCTTGTTAGGCCAATCTTTGGTGATATTGTAGTTATAGTTACAGGGTTCTTTGTTGCTCTCGTCGTTGTTGTGAAGGGCTGGTTAGGCCAATGTTTGCTGTGAAAGGCTTGTTAGGCCAATCTTTGGTGATATTGTAGTTATAGTTATAGGGTTCTTTGTTGCTCTCGTCGTTGTTGTGAAGGGCTGGTTAGGCCAGTGTTTGCTAAGGCTTGTTAGGCCAATCTTTGGTAATATTGTAGTTATAGTTATAGGGTTCTTTGTTGCTCTCGTCGTTGTTGTGAAGGGCTGGTTAGGCCAGTGTTTGCTGTGAAAGGCTTGTTAGGCCAATCTTTGGTGATATTGTAGTTATAGTTATAGGGTTCTTTGTTGCTCTCGTCGTTGTTGTGAAGGGCTGGTTAGGCCAGTGTTTGCTTTGAAAGGCTTGTTAGGCCAATCTTTGGTGATATTGTAGTTATAGTTATAGGGTTCTTTGTTGCTCTCGTCGTTGTTGTGAAGGGCTGGTTAGGCCAGTGTTTGCTGTGAAAGGCTTGTTAGGCCAATCTTTGGTGATATTGTAGTTATAGTTATAGGGTTCTTTGTTGCTCTCGTCGTTGTTGTGAAGGGCTGGTTAGGAAAGTGTTTGCTGTGAAAGGCTTGTTAGGCCAATCTTTTGTGATATTGTAGTTATAGTTACAGGGTTCTTTGTTGCTCTCGTCGTTGTTGTGAAGGGCTGGTTAGGCCAGTGTTTGCTGTGAAAGGCTTGTTAGGCCAATCTTTGGTGATATTGTAGTTATAGTTTCAGGGTTCTTTGTTGCTCTCGTCGTTGTTGTGAAGGGCTGGTTAGGCCAGTGTTTGCTGTGAAAGGCTTGTTAGGCCAATCTTTGGTGATATTGTAGTTATAGTTATAGGGTTCTTTGTTGCTCTCGTCGTTGTTGTGAAGGGCTGGTTAGGCCAGTGTTTGCCGTGAAAGGCTTGTTAGGCCAATCTTTGGTGATATTGTAGTTATAGTTACAGTGTTCTTTGTTGCTCTCGTCGTTGTTGTGAAGGGCTGGTTAGGCCAGTGTTTGCTGTGAAAGGCTTGTTAGGCCAATCTTTGGTGATATTGTAGTTATAGTTATAGGGTTCTTTGTTGCTCTTGTCGTTGTTGTGAAGGGATGCTTAGGCCAGTGTTTGCTGTGAAAGGCTTGTTAGGCCAATCTTTGGTGATATTGTAGTTATAGTTATAGGGTTCTTTGTTGCTCTCGTCGTTGTTGTGAAGGGCTGGTTAGGAAAGTGTTTGCTGTGAAAGGCTTGTTAGGCCAATCTTTGGTGATATTGTAGTTATAGTTATAGGGTTCTTTGTTGCTCTCGTCGTTGTTGTGAAGGGCTGGTTAGGCCAGTGTTTGCTAAGGCTTGTTAGGCCAATCTTTGGTAATATTGTAGTTATAGTTATAGGGTTCTTTGTTGCTCTCGTCGTTGTTGTGAAGGGCTGGTTAGGCCAGTGTTTGCTGTGAAAGGCTTGTTAGGCCAATCTTTGGTGATATTGTAGTTATAGTTATAGGGTTCTTTGTTGCTCTCGTCGTTGTTGTGAAGGGCTGGTTAGGAAAGTGTTTGCTGTGAAAGGCTTGTTAGGCCAATCTTTGGTGATATTGTAGTTATAGTTACAAGGTTCTTTGTTGCTCTCGTCGTTGTTCTGAAGGGCTGGTTAGGCCAGTGTTTGCTGTGAAAGGCTTGTTAGGCCAATCTTTGGTGATATTGTAGTTATAGTTACAGGGTTCTTTGTTTCTCTCGTCGTTGTTGTGAAGGGCTGGTTAGGCCAGTGTTTGCTGTGAAAGGCTTGTTAGGCCAATCTTTGGTGATATTGTAGTTATAGTTATAGGGTTATTTGTTGCTCTCGTCGTTGTTGTGAAGGGCTGGTTAGGCCAGTGTTTGCTGTGAAAGGCTTGTTAGGCCAATCTTTGGTGATATTGTAGTTATAGTTACAGGGTTCTTTGTTGCTCTCGTCGTTGTTGTGAAGGGCTGGTTAGGCCAGTGTTTGCTGTGAAAGGCTTGTTAGGCCAATCTTTGGTGATATTGTAGTTATAGTTATAGGGTTCTTTGTTGCTCTCGTCGTTGTTGTGAAGGGCTGGTTAGGAAAGTGTTTGCTGTGAAAGGCTTGTTAGGCCAATCTTTGGTGATATTGTAGTTATAGTTACAAGGTTCTTTGTTGCTCTCGTCGTTGTTCTGAAGGGCTGGTTAGGCCAGTGTTTGCTGTGAAAGGCTTGTTAGGCCAATCTTTGGTGATATTGTAGTTATAGTTACAGGGTTCTTTGTTTCTCTCGTCGTTGTTGTGAAGGGCTGGTTAGGCCAGTGTTTGCTGTGAAAGGCTTGTTAGGCCAATCTTTGGTGATATTGTAGTTATAGTTATAGGGTTATTTGTTGCTCTCGTCGTTGTTGTGAAGGGCTGGTTAGGCCAGTGTTTGCTGTGAAAGGCTTGTTAGGCCAATCTTTGGTGATATTGTAGTTATAGTTACAGGGTTCTTTGTTGCTCTCGTCGTTGTTGTGAAGGGCTGGTTAGGCCAGTGTTTGCTGTGAAAGGCTTGTTAGGCCAATCTTTGGTGATATTGTAGTTATAGTTATAGGGTTCTTTGTTGCTCTCGTCGTTGTTGTGAAGGGCTGGTTAGGAAAGTGTTTGCTGTGAAAGGCTTGTTAGGCCAATCTTTGGTGATATTGTAGTTATAGTTACAGGGTTCTTTGTTGCTCTCGTCGTTGTTCTGAAGGGCTGGTTAGGCCAGTGTTTGCTGTGAAAGGCTTGTTAGGCCAATCTTTGGTGATATTGTAGTTATAGTTACAGGGTTCTTTGTTGCTCTCGTCGTTGTTGTGAAGGGCTGGTTAGGCCAGTGTTTGCTGTGAAAGGCTTGTTAGGCCAATCTTTGGTGATATTGTAGTTATAGTTATAGGGTTCTTTCTTGCTCTCGTCGTTGTTGTGAAGGGCTGGTTAGGCCAGTGTTTGCTGTGAAAGGCTTGTTATGCCAATCTTTGGTTATATTGTAGTTATAGTTACAGGGTTCTTTGTTGCTCTCGTCGTTGTTGTGAAGGGCTGGTTAGGCCAGTGTTTGCTAAGGCTTGTTAGGCCAATCTTTGGTGATATTGTAGTTATAGTTATAGGGTTCTTTGTTGCCCTCGTCGTTGTTGTGAAGGGCTGGTTAGGCCAGTGTTTGCTGTGAAAGGCTTGTTAGGCCAATTTTTGGTGATATTGTAGTTATAGTTATAGGGTTCTTTGTTGCTCTCGTCGTTGTTGTGAAGGGCTGGTTAGGCCAGTGTTTGCTGTGAAAGGCTTGTTAGGCCAATCTTTGGTGATATTGTAGTTATAGTTACAGGGTTCTTTGTTGCTCTCGTCGTTGTTGTGAAGGGCTGGTTAGGCCAGTGTTTGCTGTGAAAGGCTTGTTAGGCCAATCTTTGGTGATATTGTAGTTATAGTTACAGGGTTCTTTGTTGCTCTCGTCGTTGTTGTGAAGGGCTGGTTAGGCCAGTGTTTGCTGTGAAAGGCTTGTTAGGCCAAACTTTGGTGATATTGTAGTTATAGTTACAGAGTTCTTTGTTGCTCTCGTAGCTGTTGTGAAGGGCTGGTTAGGAAAGTGTTTGCTGTGAAAGGCTTGTTAGGCCAATCTTTTGTGATATTGTAGTTATAGTTACAGGGTTCTTTGTTGCTCTCGTCGTTGTTGTGAAGGGCTGGTTAGGCCAGTGTTTGCTGTGAAAGGCTTGTTAGGCCAATCTTTGGTGATATTGTAGTTATAGTTATAGGGTTCTTTGTTGCTCTCGTCGTTGTTGTGAAGGGCTGGTTAGGCCAGTGTTTGCTGTGAAAGGCTTGTTAGGCCAATCTTTGGTGATATTGTAGTTATAGTTATAGGGTTCTTTGTTGCTCTCGTCATTGTTGTGAAGGGCTGGTTAGGCCAGTGTTTGCTGTGAAAGGCTTATTAGGCCAATCTTTGGTGATATTGTAGTTATAGTTATAGGGTTCTTTGTTGCTCTCGTCGTTGTTGTAAAGGGCTGGTTAGGCCAGTGTTTGCTGTGAAAGGCTTGTTAGGCCAATCTTTGGTGATATTGTAGTTATAGTTATAGGGTTCTTTGTTGCTCTCGTCATTGTTGTGAAGGGCTGTTTAGGCCAGTGTTTCCTGTGAAAGGCTTGTTAGGCCAATCTTTGGTGATATTGTAGTTATAGTTATAGGGTTCTTTGTTGCTCTCGTCGTTGTTGTGTCGTTACTAAAAGACGGAACACCCCAGAACAACCCAAGAACAACCGGAACAAGCCAGGAACAAGCGGAACAACCTATGAACAACCCAGGAACAACCTAAGAACAGGCGGAACAACCCAAGAACAACCCAGGAACAACCTAAGAACAGGCGGAACAACCCAAGAACAACCCAGGAACAACCTAAGAACAGGCGGAACAACCCAAGAACAAGCCAGGAACAACCTAAAAGCAGGCGGAACCACCCAAAAACAAGCCAGAACACTAACTTATTTAGTATTTCTATGAGTCAAGGAAAGTGGATATGAAGGGCCCTGTAATAATTCTTTCAACAGTGAATTTTTGTTTATCTGGCATTAAATAATGTCCAAAGAGTACAACTGGGCCCCTATGAACTGAATGACTTCCGACTGGCAGACAGAAAAAAGTTCTGGGGAATCTGCAAATGAAGAAACTGGAATGCCTAAGGGGGCCAATAGAGACATGGTTGAGGTTCGGGAAACATGTGTAGTAAACAGGGGCCCTTCTCACTTAAGCTCTGGCCCTTGCCAGCCCGTTCACTTTAAACGATATTTTTCCTTACATTTACACTCGATATACAGCGATTTAAAGGGCCTAATTATTTGGAATGATAATTTTGAGATATGATATAAAAATTGCCACTTTAGAGCAAAGATGAATAATGAAAGAATGATAGATAAAAGAACATTTAGTAGATTGACTTGACAAAAAAATGTTTTTTTAGGTGATTTTCAAGCTCTGCTTTCAAGGACCTCTCCAGGAAAGCTTTTTGTCAACAGTAATCCATTCCTTCAGCAAAAGGGTACAATTTTCGTAAGTGAAGCATTATAAAATGATCTGAAGCAATTTTCGTTGAAATTTTTCTTTGGAAAAAGCGTGGTATGGCAACGGCTGGGGTTAGGGGAGCATCTACCAAACTTTTTCAGAAACGAGGAGAGAGTAGTTGGGAATAGTTAGGACAAGGCAACAACTCTTTGAGAAATGCCGCAAAGTCACATTTTATTCATGGCCAAAGGAAGGTTGGCCTTTTCAAAAGTTTTCCTAGGACATTCGAGGCTTCCATTTTGGAAGCAGGCAAACTGGATTAAGAGAAACGTTCCAAGACAAAAATCTAAATCTGAGACAAAGTTATGAAAATTTCCAATTTGGCATTGGTTAAAACGCGTTAAAAATGGGATGACGATAGGTATTCTAAGCCAAAGAAAATGATCTTTGATCTAAAAGTTTCCCACGGATGCTGATTTACAAAAAACGATTGTTACAAAATAACCAAAGGTCTATTTTAGCCCCAGCTAATATGGGATCTGTAGAAGTGTTCTAAGCGAAATACAGTGCGTGTTATTAGAAGTTTTCCAGGGGGCTTCGCCCCCAGACCCCCTCATTTTGATGCATTCCAATTTTGCCTGGCTAAGCCACTGTGCAAGTCCCTACATCAATTTGTAGCTCGCTGTTCTCGCAGTCAACTTATAAATGCTCATACATAGGTCTATATCGAGAATTGCATTCTTCAATGATAGCTGAGAACGTAGATAGCAAAATGCGCATCGATAGACCATTCAGATCACTAGAAATGATTTCAATGCGTTAAACCAATCTAAGGAATGTGTTCACAAAAATTTTTTGGGGAAGTTATTTGGCCCCCAAAAATTTTTCGGCTCGCGTCGCTCGTCTTCAGTATTGGGCCCCTTTATGGCTGAATTGCCCGGGCCCTAATTATAATGCCAGTCCGCCCCTGCACTTTTCCAAAGATGCGTACAAGATATAAAAACATTGGATTTGTTGGGTATATTTTTAAAGAGTACACAGTTGCTGTGTATATTTATTCCCCAAAGTTATCGAACCATTGTTGGCTTTGATCAGTTTGTGTGTTTCGGATTTGTATGGCATGCTTCCTGTCCATATTGTGTAGCTAGTCTAAGGGTAGCAAGTTCCTCCAGGGGACCCAAACAACTTTGTTCCATTTTGTTCTGAGACACCCGGTATATTCGCTGCAAGAACTGATTCATATCAAGTTAATTTATGTTGAGCTGAAAAACTTTGATATCAACTGACTGCATATTAATATCTAGAAGTTCTGATGGTATAACAGTTTGTTTGAAGCATTCAGTAGAGATCTTTGGTTAATTTTTTTTAAATTTATGCGAATGATGTAATTCATTTCAAGCGAAAGATTGCATCATTCAGCTGCAAAAAAAAATTGCTTTTGAATTTTTGCAAAGTACTATTGTCCGAAACTTTACATCCGTATGGCTTTCACTTAGATTCTGTTGTATAGAGGTTTAGTAATATCTAACTAAACTGTTTTAAAGTGTTCTGTTCTGAAACTAGTAGTACACATTATACTCATACACGTTTTTTTTTTATAAGAAACTTGGATCAGCACTTAGTACTAAAAGTTTCTTAATCTCGCATGAAAATTTCAGTGTTTTAGTAGTAAAAGTTTCTTAATTAGTTTCTTATTTTTTTGGGCCTAAAATTGCGGTATCGTTCGAAGTTGAGCCTTCTTCTCGAGAAAGGGCTTCCATTGAGCATTGACATTGTCATCAAGAAGAAGCCATGCACATCAAGTCAAACATTTACCAATTTTGCAGTTAAAAGTCAAGAAAAGATGAATGTACCTTTGTTAGAGAAACATAGAATAAGAGAGACATACAGAAATAAAGTTTTAGAGTTTCTTAACTGTTCTTGAGCGTAGTACTAGAGTTTCTTAAATTTTTGGTCATTGTAGTACTAGTTTCTTATAAACCAGTTTCTTATAAAAAAACGTGTATGCTAGTTCTATAAATGCTGTCAATTATTCAGCTTCGAAACTCCTTTTGAGTGCTAGTTGCTTGCCCTTCAGCTCAAGCAGGGGCGGGCAAGTACTGTACAATATTGGATGCCATGTTTGTCCAGTGGAATTGGAAAAAGCAACCTGTTCTTTTATCAGATAGTGCGACTTTCGTGCCCAAAACAATCAGGTTTTGTGACAAAGGTGAAATTTGAACAGCAATCCTCCTATTCCATCAGTTTGTCACAAAAATGAAGTTTCCTAACCTTTTATCCAATCAAAATTCTAAAGTTTACCAATAACCTGGTTCTCCCTTTGTCCATCAAATTTAGGCAGAAAAGACCACTATACACTTATTTTTTCATCTAAGAAACTGCCTGTAAGAAACTCAACTCTCAGATGGCCAAAAAATCAAGAACTCCAGTATTGAGAAAAAGTTAAGAAACTGTTTACTTTGATAAAGGACATCCTTTGGCATATTTCTACCCTACCTTCACTCGTTTCCTGTATCACACTACTCGCAAGGTACTTGAGTAATATCTAAACATTGGAAAGGCTTAAAAAAAACCTTGTTTTTAAATGTTTACGAGGTCACAGGTAGTGAAAATGAAGATTGTTATGGAACCTCTAAGAAACTCAAAAGAAACTCCGAGTACTCAAAATCTGATAATTCTAGGAAACTTTCAGTACTGGACCAAATTCTTAGTTTCTTATAAAAAAATACGTGTATTTCAAATTTTCACATAAGGGGTTCTACCTTTGTCTACCAAATGTACAGAAAAAAGACCCACAACTCCAATTTTTCACAAAAGCGGTTCTACCTCTGTCAGGCAAATTTCTGAAAATGAGGGCAGAATTTCAAATTGCTCACCAAAGTGATCGTACCATTGTAGGGCAATCAGTCTTGGGATACTTGTACTTTCATATCTATATACCTGCTTTCGAAAACAGCAATAGGTCGTAACTACCGGTTTTGGGGACAAAAATCGTTTGTGAAGCATAATGTTAAATTTTTCCTCCAAATTGAAGAAAAATAACAGCATAAATTTGCCATCAAAAACGATTAGTTTTTGGGACAAAGGTGGTGTAAAATTTTTTTATGAACTACCCTGTTTACGGACAAAGGTACGACCATCGTTCCCAGCGTGACATGTGGTTTAAAGAATATTCTGGACTTTTCAACCTTTTAAAACTTGTCAAACCAATTGGAAACATAGTGGCTGCTGATTTGTTGATTGATTTTAAAGGGTCTGTTTCATCCCGCATGCCTTGCACGTGCCGTCTCTTAGTTGGCCTTTGTTGTCGCCATTTTCATGCCCCACGTGGGTCTGGAACACAGGATAGACGCATCCTGCAGAAATGAAACGGTGTTACATCACTTTATGTGGGCTTACATTCCTTGCTTGATTGATCAGAGCTGCGTTTGTTTACCCAAGAAATCTGTCAAATCGCATGGAAATACTAAATGAGGTCTTGTTCTGGCTTGTTCTTGGGTTGTTCCGCCTGTTCTTAGGTTGTTCCTGGGTTGTTCTTGGGTTGTTCCGCCTGTTCCTGGCTTGTTCCTGGCTTGTTCCGGTTGTTCTTGGGTTGTTCTGGGGTGTTCCGTCTTTTAGTAACGACGGTGAAAGGCTTGTTAGGCCAATCTTTGGTGATAATGTAGTTATAGTTATAGGGTTCTTTGTTGCTCTCGTCGTTGTTGTGAAGGGCTGGTTAGGCCAGTGTTTGCTGTGAAAGGCTTGTTAGGCCAATCTTTGGTGATATTGTAGTTATAGTTATAGGGTTCTTTGTTGCTCTCGTCGTTGTTGTGAAGGGCTGGTTAGGCCAGTGTTTGCTGTGAAAGGCTTGTTAGGCCAATCTTGGGTGATATTGTAGTTATAGTTAAAGGGTTCTTTGTTGCTCTCGTCGTTGTTGTGAAGGGCTGGTTAGGCCAGTGTTTGCTGTGAAAGGCTTGTTAGGCCAATCTTTGGTGATATTGTAGTTATAGTTATAGGGTTCTTTGTTGCTCTCGTCGTTGTTGTGAAGGGCTGGTTAGGCCAGTGTTTGCTGTGAAATGCTTGTTAGGCCAATCTTTGGTGATATTGTAGTTATAGTTACAGGGTTCTTTGTTGCTCTCGTCGTTGTTGTGAAGGGCTGGTTAGGAAAGTGTTTGCTGTGAAAGGCTTGTTGTAGTTATAGTTACAGAGTTCTTTGTTGCTCTCGTCGCTGTTGTGAAGGGCTGGTTAGGCCAGTGTTTGCTGTGAAAGGCTTGTTAGGCCAATCTTTGGTGATATTGTAGTTATAGTTATAGGGTTCTTTGTTGCTCTCGTCGTTGTTGTGAAGGGCTGGTTAGGAAAGTGTTTGCTGTGAAAGGCTTGTTAGGCCAATCTTTGGTGATATTGAAGTTATAGTTACAGGGTTCTTTGTTGCTCTCGTCGTTGTTGTGAAGGGCTGGTTGGGCCAGTGTTTGCTGTGAAAGGCTTGTTTGGCCAATCTTTGGTGATATTGTAGTTATAGTTACAGGGTTCTTTGTTGCTCTCGTCGTTGTTGTGAAGGGCTGGTTAGGCCAGTGTTTGCTGTGAAAGGCTTGTTCGGCCAATCTTTGGTGATATTGTAGTTATAGTTATAGGGTTCTTTGTTGCTCTCGTCGCTGTTGTGAAGGGCTGGTTAGGCCAGTGTTTGCTGTGAAAGGCTTGTTAGGCCAATCTTTGGTGATATTGTAGTTATAGTTATAGGGTTCTTTGTTGCTCTCGTCGTTGTTGTGAAGGGCTGGTTAGGAAAGTGTTTGCTGTGAAAGGCTTGTTAGGCCAATCTTTGGTGATATTGAAGTTATAGTTACAGGGTTCTTTGTTACTCTCGTCGTTGTTGTGAAGGGCTGGTTAGGCCAGTGTTTGCTGTGAAAGGCTTGTTAGGCCAATCTTTGGTGATATTGTAGTTATAGTTACAGGGTTCTTTGTTGCTCTCGTCGTTGTTGTGAAGGGCTGGTTAGGCCAGTGTTTGCTGTGAAAGGCTTGTTAGGCCAATCTTTGGTGATATTGTAGTTATAGTTATAGGGTTCTTTGTTGCTCTCGTCGTTGTTGTGAAGGGCTGGTTAGGCCAGTGTTTGCTAAGGCTTGTTAGGCCAATCTTTGGTGATATTGTAGTTATAGTTACAGGGTTCTTTGTTGCTCTCGTCGTTGTTGTGAAGGGCTGGTTAGGCCAGTGTTTGCTGTGAAAGGCTTGTTAGGCCAATCTTTGGTGATATTGTAGTTATAGTTATAGGGTTCTTTGTTGCTCTCGTCGTTGTTGTGAAGGGCTGGTTAGGCCAGTGTTTGCTGTGAAAGGCTTGTTAGGCCAATCTTTGGTGATATTGTAGCTATAGTTACAGTGTTCTTTGTTGCTCTCGTCGTTGTTGTGAAGGGCTGGTTAGGCCAGTGTTTGCTGTGAAAGGCTTGTTAGGCCAATCTTTGGTGATATTGTAGTTATAGTTATAGGGTTCTTTGTTGCTCTCGTCGTTGTTGTGAAGGGCTGGTTAGGCCAGTGTTTGCTGTGAAAGGCTTGTTAGGCCAATCTTTGGTGATATTGTAGCTATAGTTACAGTGTTCTTTGTTGCTCTCGTCGTTGTTGTGAAGGGCTGGTTAGGCCAGTGTTTGCTGTGAAAGGCTTGTTAGGCCAATCTTTGGTGATATTGTAGTTATAGTTATAGGGTTCTTTGTTGCTCTCGTCGTTGTTGTGAAGGGCTGGTTAGGCCAGTGTTTGCTGTGAAAGGCTTGTTAGGCCAATCTTTGGTGATATTGTAGTTATAGTTATAAGGTTCTTTGTTGCTCTCGTCGTTGTTGTGAAGGGCTAGTTAGGCCAGTGTTTGCTGTGAAAGGCTTGTTAGGCCAATCTTTGGTGATATTGTAGTTATAGTTAGAGGGTTCTTTGTTGCTCTCGTCGTTGTTGTGAAGGGCTGGTTAGGCCAGTGTTTGCTGTGAAAGGCTTGTTAAGCCAATCTTTGGTGATATTGTAGTTATAGTTATAGGGTTCTTTGTTGCTCTCGTCGTTGTTGTGAAGGGCTGGTTAGGCCAGTGTTTGCTGTGAAAGGCTTGTTAGGCCAATCTTTGGTGATATTGTAGTTATAGTTACAGGGTTCTTTGTTGCTCTCGTCGTTGTTGTGAAGGGCTGGTTAGGCTAGTGTTTGCTGTGAAAGGCTTGTTAGGCCAATCTTTGGTGATATTGTAGTTATACTTATAGGGTTCTTTGTTGCTCTCGTCGTTGTTGTGAAGGGCTGGTTAGGCCAGTGTTTGCTGTGAAAGGCTTGTTAGGCCAATCTTTGGTGATATTATAGTTATAGGGTTCTTTGTTGCTCTCGTCGTTGTTGTGAAGGGCTGGTTAGGCCAGTGTTTGCTGTGAAAGGCTTGTTAGGCCAATCTTTGGTGATATTGTAGTTATAGCTATAGGGTTCTTTGTTGCTCTCGTCGTTGTTGTGAAGGGCTGGTTAGGCCAGTGTTTGCTGTGAAAGGCTTGTTAGGCCAATCTTTGGTGATATTGTAGTTATAGTTATAGGGTTCGTTGTTGCTCTCGTCGTTGTTGTGAAGGGCTGGTTAGGCCAGTGTTTGCTGTGAAAGGCTTGTTAGGCCAATCTTTGGTGATATTGTAGTTATAGTTATAGGGTTCTTTGTTGCTCTCGTCGTTGTTGTGAAGGGCTAGTTAGGCCATTGTTTGCTGTGAAAGGCTTATTAGGCCAATCTTTGGTGATATTGTAGTTATAGTTACAGGGTTCTTTGTTGCTCTCGTCGTTGTTGTGAAGGGCTGGTTAGGCCAGTGTTTGCTGTGAAAGGCTTGTTAGGCCAATCTTTGGTGATATTGTAGTTATAGTTACAGGGTTCTTTGTTGCTCTCGTCGTTGTTGTGAAGGGCTGGTTAGGCCAGTGTTTGCTGTGAAAGGCTTGTTAGGCCAATCTTTGGTGATATTGTAGTTATAGTTATAGGGTTCTTTGTTGCTCTCGTCGTTGTTGTGAAGGGCTGGTTAGGCCAGTGTTTGCTGTGAAAGGCTTGTTAGGCCAATCTTTGGTGATATTGTAGTTATAGTTACAGTGTTCTTTGTTGCTCTCGTCGTTGTTGTGAAGGGCTGGTTAGGCCAGTGTTTGCTGTGAAAGGCTTGTTAGGCCAATCTTTGGTGATATTGTACTTATAGTTATAGGGTTCTTTGTTGCTCTCGTCGTTGTTGTGAAGGGCTGGTTAGGCCAGTGTTTGCTGTGAAAGGCTTGTTAGGCCAATCTTTGGTGATATTGTAGTTATAGTTATAAGGTTCTTTGTTGCTCTCGTCGTTGTTGTGAAGGGCTAGTTAGGCCAGTGTTTGCTGTGAAAGGCTTGTTAGGCCAATCTTTGGTGATATTGTAGTTATAGTTAGAGGGTTCTTTGTTGCTCTCGTCGTTGTTGTGAAGGGCTGGTTAGGCCAGTGTTTGCTGTGAAAGGCTTGTTAAGCCAATCTTTGGTGATATTGTAGTTATAGTTATAGGGTTCTTTGTTGCTCTCGTCGTTGTTGTGAAGGGCTGGTTAGGCCAGTGTTTGCTGTGAAAGGCTTGTTAGGCCAATCTTTGGTGATATTGTAGTTATAGTTACAGGGTTCTTTGTTGCTCTCGTCGTTGTTGTGAAGGGCTGGTTAGGCTAGTGTTTGCTGTGAAAGGCTTGTTAGGCCAATCTTTGGTGATATTGTAGTTATACTTATAGGGTTCTTTGTTGCTCTCGTCGTTGTTGTGAAGGGCTGGTTAGGCCAGTGTTTGCTGTGAAAGGCTTGTTAGGCCAATCTTTGGTGATATTATAGTTATAGGGTTCTTTGTTGCTCTCGTCGTTGTTGTGAAGGGCTGGTTAGGCCAGTGTTTGCTGTGAAAGGCTTGTTAGGCCAATCTTTGGTGATATTGTAGTTATAGCTATAGGGTTCTTTGTTGCTCTCGTCGTTGTTGTGAAGGGCTGGTTAGGCCAGTGTTTGCTGTGAAAGGCTTGTTAGGCCAATCTTTGGTGATATTGTAGTTATAGTTATAGGGTTCGTTGTTGCTCTCGTCGTTGTTGTGAAGGGCTGGTTAGGCCAGTGTTTGCTGTGAAAGGCTTGTTAGGCCAATCTTTGGTGATATTGTAGTTATAGTTATAGGGTTCTTTGTTGCTCTCGTCGTTGTTGTGAAGGGCTGGTTAGGCCAGTGTTTGCTGTGAAAGGCTTGTTAGGCCAATCTTTGGTGATATTGTAGTTATAGTTATAAGGTTCTTTGTTGCTCTCGTCGTTGTTGTGAAGGGCTGGTTAGGCCAGTGTTTGCTGTGAAAGGCTTGTTAGGCCAATTTTTGGTGATATTGTAGTTATAGCTATAGGGTTCTTTGTTGCTCTCGTCGTTGTTGTGAAGGGCTGGTTAGGCCAGTGTTTGCTGTGAAAGGCTTGTTAGGCCAATCTTTGGTGATATTGTAGTTATAGTTATAGGGTTCGTTGTTGCTCTCGTCGTTGTTGTGAAGGGCTGGTTAGGCCAGTGTTTGCTGTGAAAGGCTTGTTAGGCCAATCTTTGGTGATATTGTAGTTATAGTTATAGGGTTCTTTATTGCTCTCGTCGTTGTTGTGAAGGGCTGGTTAGGCCAGTGTTTGCTGTGAAAGGCTTGTTAGGCCAGTGTTTGCTGTGAAAGGCTTGTTAGGCCAATCTTTGGTGATATTGTAGTTATAGTTACAGGGTTCTTTGTTGCTCTCGTCGTTGTTGTGAAGGGCTGGTTAGGCTAGTGTTTGCTGTGAAAGGCTTGTTAGGCCAATCTTTGGTGATATTGTAGTTATAGTTATAGGGTTCTTTGTTGCTCTCGTCGTTGTTGTGAAGGGCTGGTTAGGCCAGTGTTTGCTGTGAAAGGCTTGTTAGGCCAATCTTTGGTGATATTATAGTTATAGGGTTCTTTGTTGCTCTCGTCGTTGTTGTGAAGGGCTGGTTAGGCCAGTGTTTGCTGTGAAAGGCTTGTTAGGCCAATCTTTGGTGATATTGTAGTTATAGCTATAGGGTTCTTTGTTGCTCTCGTCGTTGTTGTGAAGGGCTGGTTAGGCCAGTGTTTGCTGTGAAAGGCTTGTTAGGCCAATCTTTGGTGATATTGTAGTTATAGTTATAGGGTTCGTTGTTGCTCTCGTCGTTGTTGTGAAGGGCTGGTTAGGCCAGTGTTTGCTGTGAAAGGCTTGTTAGGCCAATCTTTGGTGATATTGTAGTTATAGTTATAGGGTTCTTTGTTGCTCTCGTCGTTGTTGTGAAGGGCTGGTTAGGCCAGTGTTTGCTGTGAAAGGCTTGTTAGGCCAATCTTTGGTGATATTGTACTTATAGTTATAGGGTTCTTTGTTGCTCTCGTCGTTGTTGTGAAGGGCTGGTTAGGCCAGTGTTTGCTGTGAAAGGCTTGTTAGGCCAATCTTTGGTGATATTGTAGTTATAGTTATAAGGTTCTTTGTTGCTCTCGTCGTTGTTGTGAAGGGCTAGTTAGGCCAGTGTTTGCTGTGAAAGGCTTGTTAGGCCAATCTTTGGTGATATTGTAGTTATAGTTAGAGGGTTCTTTGTTGCTCTCGTCGTTGTTGTGAAGGGCTGGTTAGGCCAGTGTTTGCTGTGAAAGGCTTGTTAAGCCAATCTTTGGTGATATTGTAGTTATAGTTATAGGGTTCTTTGTTGCTCTCGTCGTTGTTGTGAAGGGCTGGTTAGGCCAGTGTTTGCTGTGAAAGGCTTGTTAGGCCAATCTTTGGTGATATTGTAGTTATAGTTACAGGGTTCTTTGTTGCTCTCGTCGTTGTTGTGAAGGGCTGGTTAGGCTAGTGTTTGCTGTGAAAGGCTTGTTAGGCCAATCTTTGGTGATATTGTAGTTATACTTATAGGGTTCTTTGTTGCTCTCGTCGTTGTTGTGAGGGGCTGGTTAGGCCAGTGTTTGCTGTGAAAGGCTTGTTAGGCCAATCTTTGGTGATATTATAGTTATAGGGTTCTTTGTTGCTCTCGTCGTTGTTGTGAAGGGCTGGTTAGGCCAGTGTTTGCTGTGAAAGGCTTGTTAGGCCAATCTTTGGTGATATTGTAGTTATAGCTATAGGGTTCTTTGTTGCTCTCGTCGTTGTTGTGAAGGGCTGGTTAGGCCAGTGTTTGCTGTGAAAGGCTTGTTAGGCCAATCTTTGGTGATATTGTAGTTATAGTTATAGGGTTCGTTGTTGCTCTCGTCGTTGTTGTGAAGGGCTGGTTAGGCCAGTGTTTGCTGTGAAAGGCTTGTTAGGCCAATCTTTGGTGATATTGTAGTTATAGTTATAGGGTTCTTTGTTGCTCTCGTCGTTGTTGTGAAGGGCTGGTTAGGCCAGTGTTTGCTGTGAAAGGCTTGTTAGGCCAATCTTTGGTGATATTGTAGTTATAGTTATAAGGTTCTTTGTTGCTCTCGTCGTTGTTGTGAAGGGCTGGTTAGGCCAGTGTTTGCTGTGAAAGGCTTGTTAGGCCAATTTTTGGTGATATTGTAGTTATAGCTATAGGGTTCTTTGTTGCTCTCGTCGTTGTTGTGAAGGGCTGGTTAGGCCAGTGTTTGCTGTGAAAGGCTTGTTAGGCCAATCTTTGGTGATATTGTAGTTATAGTTATAGGGTTCGTTGTTGCTCTCGTCGTTGTTGTGAAGGGCTGGTTAGGCCAGTGTTTGCTGTGAAAGGCTTGTTAGGCCAATCTTTGGTGATATTGTAGTTATAGTTATAGGGTTCTTTGTTGCTCTCGTCGTTGTTGTGAAGGGCTGGTTAGGCCAGTGTTTGCTGTGAAAGGCTTGTTAGGCCAGTGTTTGCTGTGAAAGGCTTGTTAGGCCAATCTTTGGTGATATTGTAGTTATAGTTACAGGGTTCTTTGTTGCTCTCGTCGTTGTTGTGAAGGGCTGGTTAGGCTAGTGTTTGCTGTGAAAGGCTTGTTAGGCCAATCTTTGGTGATATTGTAGTTATAGTTATAGGGTTCTTTGTTGCTCTCGTCGTTGTTGTGAAGGGCTGGTTAGGCCAGTGTTTGCTGTGAAAGGCTTGTTAGGCCAATCTTTGGTGATATTATAGTTATAGGGTTCTTTGTTGCTCTCGTCGTTGTTGTGAAGGGCTGGTTAGGCCAGTGTTTGCTGTGAAAGGCTTGTTAGGCCAATCTTTGGTGATATTGTAGTTATAGCTATAGGGTTCTTTGTTGCTCTCGTCGTTGTTGTGAAGGGCTGGTTAGGCCAGTGTTTGCTGTGAAAGGCTTGTTAGGCCAATCTTTGGTGATATTGTAGTTATAGTTATAGGGTTCGTTGTTGCTCTCGTCGTTGTTGTGAAGGGCTGGTTAGGCCAGTGTTTGCTGTGAAAGGCTTGTTAGGCCAATCTTTGGTGATATTGTAGTTATAGTTATAGGGTTCTTTGTTGCTCTCGTCGTTGTTGTGAAGGGCTGGTTAGGCCAGTGTTTGCTGTGAAAGGCTTGTTAGGCCAATCTTTGGTGATATTGTAGTTATAGTTATAAGGTTCTTTGTTGCTCTCGTCGTTGTTGTGAAGGGCTGGTTAGGCCAGTGTTTGCTGTGAAAGGCTTGTTAGGCCAATCTTTGGTGATATTGTAGTTATAGCTATAGGGTTCTTTGTTGCTCTCGTCGTTGTTGTGAAGGGCTGGTTAGGCCAGTGTTTGCTGTGAAAGGCTTGTTAGGCCAATCTTTGGTGATATTGTAGTTATAGTTATAGGGTTCGTTGTTGCTCTCGTCGTTGTTGTGAAGGGCTGGTTAGGCCAGTGTTTGCTGTGAAAGGCTTGTTAGGCCAATCTTTGGTGATATTGTAGTTATAGTTATAGGGTTCTTTGTTGCTCTCGTCGTTGTTGTGAAGGGCTGGTTAGGCCAGTGTTTGCTGTGAAAGGCTTGTTAGGCCAATCTTTGGTGATATTGTAGTTATAGTTATAGGGTTCTTTGTTGCTCTCGTCGTTGTTGTGAAGGGCTGGTTAGGCCAGTGTTTGCTGTGAAAGGCTTGTTAGGCCAATCTTTGGTGATATTGTAGTTATAGTTATGGGGTTCTTTGTTGCTCTCGTCGTTGTTGTGAAGGGCTGGTTAGGCCAGTGTTTGCTGTGAAAGGCTTGTTAGGCCAATCTTTGGTGATATTGTAGTTATAGTTATAGGGTTCTTTGTTGCTCTCGTCGTTGTTGTGAAGGGCTGGTTAGGCCAGTGTTTGCTGTGAAAGGCTTGTTAGGCCAATCTTCGGTGATATTGTAGTTATAGTTACAGTGTTCTTTGTTGCTCTCGTCGTTGTTGTGAAGGGCTGGTTAGGCCAGTGTTTGCTGTGAAAGGCTTGTTAGGCCAATCTTTGGTGATATTGTAGTTATAGTTATAGGGTTCTTTGTTGCTCTCATCGTTGTTGTGAAGGGCTGGTTAGGCCAGTGTTTGCTGTGAAAGGCTTGTTAGGCCAATCTTTGGTGATATTGTAGTTATAGTTACAGGGTTCTTTGTTGCTCTCGTCGTTGTTGTGAAGGGCTGGTTAGGCCAGTGTTTGCTGTGAAAGGCTTGTTAGGCCAATCTTTGGTGATATTGTAGTTATAGTTATAGCGTTCTTTGTTGCTCTCGTCGTTGTTGTGAAGGGCTGGTTAGGCCAATATTTGCTGTGAAAGGCTTGTTAGGCCAATCTTTGGTGATATTGTAGTTATAGTTACAGGGTTCTTTGTTGCTCTCGTCGTTGTTGTGAAGGGCTGGTTAGGCCAGTGTTTGCTGTGAAAGGCTTGTTAGGCCAATCTTTGGTGATATTGTAGTTATAGTTATAGGGTTCTTTGTTGCTCTCGTCGTTGTTGTGAAAGGCTGGTTAGGCCAGTGTTTGCTGTGAAAGGCTTGTTAGGCCAATCTTTGGTGATATTGTAGTTATAGTTATAGGGTTCTTTGTTGCTCTCGTCGTTGTTGTGAAGGGCTGGTTAGGCCAGTGTTTGCTGTGAAAGGCTTGTTAGGCCAATCTTTGGTGATATTGTAGTTATAGTTATAGGGTTCTTTGTTGCTCTCGTCGTTGTTGTGAAGGGCTGGTTAGGCCAGTGTTTGCTGTGAAAGGCTTGTTAGGCCAATCTTTGGTGATATTGTAGTTATAGTTATAGGGTTCTTTGTTGCTCTCGTCGTTGTTGTGAAGGGCTGGTTAGGAAAGTGTTTGCTGTGAAAGGCTTGTTGTAGTTATAGTTACAGAGTTCTTTGTTGCTCTCGTCGCTGTTGTGAAGGGCTGGTTAGGCCAGTGTTTGCTGTGAAAGGCTTGTTAGGCCAATCTTTGGTGATATTGTAGTTATAGTTATAGGGTTCTTTGTTGCTCTCGTCGTTGTTGTGAAGGGCTGGTTAGGAAAGTGTTTGCTGTGAAAGGCTTGTTAGGCCAATCTTTGGTGATATTGAAGTTATAGTTACAGGGTTCTTTGTTGCTCTCGTCGTTGTTGTGAAGGGCTGGTTGGGCCAGTGTTTGCTGTGAAAGGCTTGTTAGGCCAATCTTTGGTGATATTGTAGTTATAGTTACAGGGTTCTTTGTTGCTCTCGTCGTTGTTGTGAAGGGCTGGTTAGGCCAGTGTTTGCTGTGAAAGGCTTGTTCGGCCAATCTTTGGTGATATTGTAGTTATAGTTATAGGGTTCTTTGTTGCTCTCGTCGCTGTTGTGAAGGGCTGGTTAGGCCAGTGTTTGCTGTGAAAGGCTTGTTAGGCCAATCTTTGGTGATATTGTAGTTATAGTTATAGGGTTCTTTGTTGCTCTCGTCGTTGTTGTGAAGGGCTGGTTAGGAAAGTGTTTGCTGTGAAAGGCTTGTTAGGCCAATCTTTGGTGATATTGAAGTTACAGTTACAGGGTTCTTTGTTACTCTCGTCGTTGTTGTGAAGGGCTGGTTAGGCCAGTGTTTGCTGTGAAAGGCTTGTTAGGCCAATCTTTGGTGATATTGTAGTTATAGTTACAGGGTTCTTTGTTGCTCTCGTCGTTGTTGTGAAGGGCTGGTTAGGCCAGTGTTTGCTGTGAAAGGCTTGTTAGGCCAATCTTTGGTGATATTGTAGTTATAGTTATAGGGTTCTTTGTTGCTCTCGTCGTTGTTGTGAAGGGCTGGTTAGGCCAGTGTTTGCTAAGGCTTGTTAGGCCAATCTTTGGTAATATTGTAGTTATAGTTATAGGGTTCTTTGTTGCTCTCGTCGTTGTTGTGAAGGGCTAGTTAGGCCAGTGTTTGCTGTGAAAGGCTTGTTAGGCCAATCTTTGGTGGTATTGTAGTTATAGTTATAGGGTTCTTTGTTGCTCTCGTCGTTGTTGTGAAGGGCTGGTTAGGCCAGTGTTTGCTGTGAAAGGCTTGTTAGGCCAATCTTTGGTGATATTGTAGTTATAGTTACAGGGTTCTTTGTTGCTCTCGTCGTTGTTGTGAAGGGCTGGTTAGGCCAGTGTTTGCTGTGAAAGGCTTGTTAGGCCAATCTTTGGTGATATTGTAGTTATAGTTATAGGGTTCTTTGTTGCTCTCATCGTTGTTGTGAAGGGCTGGTTAGGCCAGTGTTTGCTGTGAAAGGCTTGTTAGGCCAATCTTTGGTGATATTGTAGTTATAGTTACAGTGTTCTTTGTTGCTCTCGTCGTTGTTGTGAAGGGCTGGTTAGGCCAGTGTTTGCTGTGAAAGGCTTGTTAGGCCAATCTTTGGTGATATTGTAGTTATAGTTACAGGGTTCTTTGTTGCTCTCGTCGTTGTTGTGAAGGGCTGGTTAGGCCAGTGTTTGCTGTGAAAGGCTTGTTAGGCCAATCTTTGGTGATATTGTAGTTATAGTTATAGGGTTCTTTGTTGCTCTCGTCGTTGTTGTGAAGGGCTAGTTAGGCCAGTGTTTGCTGTGAAAGGCTTGTTAGGCCAATCTTTGGTGATATTGTAGTTATAGTTATAGGGTTCTTTGTTGCTCTCGTCGTTGTTGTGAAGGGCTAGTTAGGCCATTGTTTGCTGTGAAAGGCTTATTAGGCCAATCTTTGGTGATATTGTAGTTATAGTTACAGGGTTCTTTGTTGCTCTCGTCGTTGTTGTGAAGGGCTGGTTAGGCCAGTGTTTGCTGTGAAAGGCTTGTTAGGCCAATCTTTGGTGATATTGTAGTTATAGTTATAAGGTTCTTTGTTGCTCTCGTCGTTGTTGTGAAGGGCTAGTTAGGCCAGTGTTTGCTGTGAAAGGCTTGTTAGGCCAATCTTTGGTGATATTGTAGTTATAGTTATAGGGTTCTTTGTTGCTCTTGTCGTTGTTGTGAATGGCTGGTTAGGCCAGTGTTTGCTGTGAAAGGCTTGTTAGGCCAATCTTTGGTGATATTGTAGTTATAGTTATAGGGTTCTTTGTTGCTCTCGTCGTTGTAGTGAAGGGCTGGTTAGGCCAGTGTTTGCTGTGAAAGGCTTGTTAGGCCAATCTTTGGTGATATTGTAGTTATAGTTACAGTGTTCTTTGTTGCTCTCGTCGTTGTTGTGAAGGGCTGGTTAGGCCAGTGTTTGCTGTGAAAGGCTTGTTAGGCCAATCTTTGGTGATATTGTAGTTATAGTTATAGGGTTCTTTGTTGCTCTCGTCGTTGTTGTGAAGGGCTAGTTAGGCCAGTGTTTGCTGTGAAAGGCTTGTTAGGCCAATCTTTGGTGATATTGTAGTTATAGTTATAGGGTTCTTTGTTGCTCTCGTCGTTGTTGTGAAGGGCTAGTTAGGCCATTGTTTGCTGTGAAAGGCTTATTAGGCCAATCTTTGGTGATATTGTAGTTATAGTTACAGGGTTCTTTGTTGCTCTCGTCGTTGTTGTGAAGGGCTGGTTAGGCCAGTATTTGCTGTGAAAGGCTTGTTAGGCCAATCTTTGGTGATATTGTAGTTATAGTTATAAGGTTCTTTGTTGCTCTCGTCGTTGTTGTGAAGGGCTAGTTAGGCCAGTGTTTGCTGTGAAAGGCTTGTTAGGCCAATCTTTGGTGATATTGTAGTTATAGTTATAGGGTTCTTTGTTGCTCTTGTCGTTGTTGTGAAGGGCTGGTTAGGCCAGTGTTTGCTGTGAAAGGCTTGTTAGGCCAATCTTTGGTGATATTGTAGTTATAGTTATAGGGTTCTTTGTTGCTCTCGTCGTTGTTGTGAAGGGCTGGTTAGGCCAGTGTTTGCTGTGAAAGGCTTGTTAGGCCAATCTTTGGTGATATTGTAGTTATAGTTACAGTGTTCTTTGTTGCTCTCGTCGTTGTTGTGAAGGGCTGGTTAGGCCAGTGTTTGCTGTGAAAGGCTTGTTAGGCCAATCTTTGGTGATATTGTAGTTATAGTTATAGGGTTCTTTGTTGCTCTCGTCGTTGTTGTGAAGGGCTGGTTAGGCCAGTGTTTGCTGTGAAAGGCTTGTTAGGCCAATCTTTGGTGATATTGTAGTTATAGTTATAAGGTTCTTTGTTGCTCTCGTCGTTGTTGTGAAGGGCTAGTTAGGCCAGTGTTTGCTGTGAAAGGCTTGTTAGGCCAATCTTTGGTGATATTGTAGTTATAGTTAGAGGGTTCTTTGTTGCTCTCGTCGTTGTTGTGAAAGGCTGGTTAGGCCAGTGTTTGCTGTGAAAGGCTTGTTAAGCCAATCTTTGGTGATATTGTAGTTATAGTTATAGGGTTCTTTGTTGCTCTCGTCGTTGTTGTGAAGGGCTGGTTAGGCCAGTGTTTGCTGTGAAAGGCTTGTTAGGCCAATCTTTGGTGATATTGTAGTTATAGTTACAGGGTTCTTTGTTGCTCTCGTCGTTGTTGTGAAGGGCTGGTTAGGCTAGTGTTTGCTGTGAAAGGCTTGTTAGGCCAATCTTTGGTGATATTGTAGTTATAGTTATAGGGTTCTTTGTTGCTCTCGTCGTTGTTGTGAAGGGCTGGTTAGGCCAGTGTTTGCTGTGAAAGGCTTGTTAGGCCAATCTTTGGTGATATTATAGTTATAGGGTTCTTTGTTGCTCTCGTCGTTGTTGTGAAGGGCTGGTTAGGCCAGTGTTTGCTGTGAAAGGCTTGTTAGGCCAATCTTTGGTGATATTGTAGTTATAGTTATAAGGTTCTTTGTTGCTCTCGTCGTTGTTGTGAAGGGCTGGTTAGGACAGTGTTTGCTGTGAAA
The DNA here is from genome assembly GCA_039566865.1 of Aurelia coerulea. Taxonomy (NCBI): domain Eukaryota; kingdom Metazoa; phylum Cnidaria; class Scyphozoa; order Semaeostomeae; family Ulmaridae; genus Aurelia; species Aurelia coerulea. Next base: position 9,308,719 of record CM076951.1, on the reverse strand, counting down.
GGCTTGTTAGGCCAATTTTTGGTGATATTGTAGTTATAGCTATAGGGTTCTTTGTTGCTCTCGTCGTTGTTGTGAAGGGCTGGTTAGGCCAGTGTTTACTGTGAAAGGCTTGTTAGGCCAATCTTTGGTGATATTGTAGTTATAGTTATAGGGTTCGTTGTTGCTCTCGTCGTTGTTGTGAAGGGCTGGTTAGGCCAGTGTTTGCTGTGAAAGGCTTGTTAGGCCAATCTTTGGTGATATTGTAGTTATAGTTATAGGGTTCTTTGTTGCTCTCGTCGTTGTTGTGAAGGGCTGGTTAGGCCAGTGTTTGCTGTGAAAGGCTTGTTAGGCCAATCTTTGGTGATATTGTAGTTATAGTTATAGGGTTCTTTGTTGCTCTCGTCGTTGTTGTGAAGGGCTGGTTAGGCCAGTGTTTGCTAAGGCTTGTTAGGCCAATCTTTGGTAATATTGTAGTTATAGTGATAGGGTTCTTTGTTGCTCTCGTCGTTGTTGTGAAGGGCTGGTTAGGCCAGTGTTTGCTGTGAAAGGCTTGTTAGGCCAATCTTTGGTGATATTGTAGTTATAGTTATAGGGTTCTTTGTTGCTCTCGTCGTTGTTGTGAAGGGCTGGTTAGGCCAGTGTTTGCTGTGAAAGGCTTGTTAGGCCAATCTTTGGTGATATTGTAGTTATAGTTACAGGGTTCTTTGTTGCTCTCGTCGTTGTTGTGAAGGGCTGGTTAGGCCAGTGTTTGCTGTGAAAGGCTTGTTAGGCCAATCTTTGGTGATATTGTAGTTATAGTTATAGGGTTCTTTGTTGCTCTCATCGTTGTTGTGAAGGGCTGGTTAGGCCAGTGTTTGCTGTGAAAGGCTTGTTAGGCCAATCTTTGGTGATATTGTAGTTATAGTTACAGTGTTCTTTGTTGCTCTCGTCGTTGTTGTGAAGGGCTGGTTAGGCCAGTGTTTGCTGTGAAAGGCTTGTTAGGCCAATCTTTGGTGATATTGTAGTTATAGTTACAGGGTTCTTTGTTGCTCTCGTCGTTGTTGTGAAGGGCTGGTTAGGCCAGTGTTTGCTGTGAAAGGCTTGTTAGGCCAATCTTTGGTGATATTGTAGTTATAGTTATAGGGTTCTTTGTTGCTCTCGTCGTTGTTGTGAAGGGCTAGTTAGGCCAGTGTTTGCTGTGAAAGGCTTGTTAGGCCAATCTTTGGTGATATTGTAGTTATAGTTATAGGGTTCTTTGTTGCTCTCGTCGTTGTTGTGAAGGGCTAGTTAGGCCATTGTTTGCTGTGAAAGGCTTATTAGGCCAATCTTAGGTGATATTGTAGTTATAGTTACAGGGTTCTTTGTTGCTCTCGTCGTTGTTGTGAAGGGCTGGTTAGGCCAGTGTTTGCTGTGAAAGGCTTGTTAGGCCAATCTTTGGTGATATTGTAGTTATAGTTATAAGGTTCTTTGTTGCTCTCGTCGTTGTTGTGAAGGGCTAGTTAGGCCAGTGTTTGCTGTGAAAGGCTTGTTAGGCCAATCTTTGGTGATATTGTAGTTATAGTTATAGGGTTCTTTGTTGCTCTTGTCGTTGTTGTGAATGGCTGGTTAGGCCAGTGTTTGCTGTGAAAGGCTTGTTAGGCCAATCTTTGGTGATATTGTAGTTATAGTTATAGGGTTCTTTGTTGCTCTCGTCGTTGTTGTGAAGGGCTGGTTAGGCCAGTGTTTGCTGTGAAAGGCTTGTTAGGCCAATCTTTGGTGATATTGTAGTTATAGTTACAGTGTTCTTTGTTGCTCTCGTCGTTGTTGTGAAGGGCTGGTTAGGCCAGTGTTTGCTGTGAAAGGCTTGTTAGGCCAATCTTTGGTGATATTGTAGTTATAGTTATAGGGTTCTTTGTTGCTCTCGTCGTTGTTGTGAAGGGCTAGTTAGGCCAGTGTGTGCTGTGAAAGGCTTGTTAGGCCAATCTTTGGTGATATTGTAGTTATAGTTATAGGGTTCTTTGTTGCTCTCGTCGTTGTTGTGAAGGGCTAGTTAGGCCATTGTTTGCTGTGAAAGGCTTATTAGGCCAATCTTTGGTGATATTGTAGTTATAGTTACAGGGTTCTTTGTTGCTCTCGTCGTTGTTGTGAAGGGCTGGTTAGGCCAGTGTTTGCTGTGAAAGGCTTGTTAGGCCAATCTTTGGTGATATTGTAGTTATAGTTATAAGGTTCTTTGTTGCTCTCGTCGTTGTTGTGAAGGGCTAGTTAGGCCAGTGTTTGCTGTGAAAGGCTTGTTAGGCCAATCTTTGGTGATATTGTAGTTATAGTTATAGGGTTCTTTGTTGCTCTTGTCGTTGTTGTGAAGGGCTGGTTAGGCCAGTGTTTGCTGTGAAAGGCTTGTTAGGCCAATCTTTGGTGATATTGTAGTTATAGTTATAGGGTTCTTTGTTGCTCTCGTCGTTGTTGTGAAGGGCTGGTTAGGCCAGTGTTTGCTGTGAAAGGCTTGTTAGGCCAATCTTTGGTGATATTGTAGTTATAGTTACAGTGTTCTTTGTTGCTCTCGTCGTTGTTGTGAAGGGCTGGTTAGGCCAGTGTTTGCTGTGAAAGGCTTGTTAGGCCAATCTTTGGTGATATTGTAGTTATAGTTATAGGGTTCTTTGTTGCTCTCGTCGTTGTTGTGAAGGGCTGGTTAGGCCAGTGTTTGCTGTGAAAGGCTTGTTAGGCCAATCTTTGGTGATATTGTAGTTATAGTTATAAGGTTCTTTGTTGCTCTCGTCGTTGTTGTGAAGGGCTAGTTAGGCCAGTGTTTGCTGTGAAAGGCTTGTTAGGCCAATCTTTGGTGATATTGTAGTTATAGTTAGAGGGTTCTTTGTTGCTCTCGTCGTTGTTGTGAAGGGCTGGTTAGGCCAGTGTTTGCTGTGAAAGGCTTGTTAAGCCAATCTTTGGTGATATTGTAGTTATAGTTATAGGGTTCTTTGTTGCTCTCGTCGTTGTTGTGAAGGGCTGGTTAGGCCAGTGTTTGCTGTGAAAGGCTTGTTAGGCCAATCTTTGGTGATATTGTAGTTATAGTTACAGGGTTCTTTGTTGCTCTCGTCGTTGTTGTGAAGGGCTGGTTAGGCTAGTGTTTGCTGTGAAAGGCTTGTTAGGCCAATCTTTGGTGATATTGTAGTTATAGTTATAGGGTTCTTTGTTGCTCTCGTCGTTGTTGTGAAGGGCTGGTTAGGCCAGTGTTTGCTGTGAAAGGCTTGTTAGGCCAATCTTTGGTGATATTATAGTTATAGGGTTCTTTGTTGCTCTCGTCGTTGTTGTGAAGGGCTGGTTAGGCCAGTGTTTGCTGTGAAAGGCTTGTTAGGCCAATCTTTGGTGATATTGTAGTTATAGCTATAGGGTTCTTTGTTGCTCTCGTCGTTGTTGTGAAGGGCTGGTTAGGCCAGTGTTTGCTGTGAAAGGCTTGTTAGGCCAATCTTTGGTGATATTGTAGTTATAGTTATAGGGTTCGTTGTTGCTCTCGTCGTTGTTGTGAAGGGCTGGTTAGGCCAGTGTTTGCTGTGAAAGGCTTGTTAGGCCAATCTTTGGTGATATTGTAGTTATAGTTATAGGGTTCTTTGTTGCTCTCGTCGTTGTTGTGAAGGGCTGGTTAGGCCAGTGTTTGCTGTGAAAGGCTTGTTAGGCCAATCTTTGGTGATATTGTAGTTATAGTTATAAGGTTCTTTGTTGCTCTCGTCGTTGTTGTGAAGGGCTGGTTAGGCCAGTGTTTGCTGTGAAAGGCTTGTTAGGCCAATTTTTGGTGATATTGTAGTTATAGCTATAGGGTTCTTTGTTGCTCTCGTCGTTGTTGTGAAGGGCTGGTTAGGCCAGTGTTTGCTGTGAAAGGCTTGTTAGGCCAATCTTTGGTGATATTGTAGTTATAGTTATAGGGTTCGTTGTTGCTCTCGTCGTTGTTGTGAAGGGCTGGTTAGGCCAGTGTTTGCTGTGAAAGGCTTGTTAGGCCAATCTTTGGTGATATTGTAGTTATAGTTATAGGGTTCTTTGTTGCTCTCGTCGTTGTTGTGAAGGGCTGGTTAGGCCAGTGTTTGCTGTGAAAGGCTTGTTAGGCCAGTGTTTGCTGTGAAAGGCTTGTTAGGCCAATCTTTGGTGATATTGTAGTTATAGTTACAGGGTTCTTTGTTGCTCTCGTCGTTGTTGTGAAGGGCTGGTTAGGCTAGTGTTTGCTGTGAAAGGCTTGTTAGGCCAATCTTTGGTGATATTGTAGTTATAGTTATAGGGTTCTTTGTTGCTCTCGTCGTTGTTGTGAAGGGCTGGTTAGGCCAGTGTTTGCTGTGAAAGGCTTGTTAGGCCAATCTTTGGTGATATTATAGTTATAGGGTTCTTTGTTGCTCTCGTCGTTGTTGTGAAGGGCTGGTTAGGCCAGTGTTTGCTGTGAAAGGCTTGTTAGGCCAATCTTTGGTGATATTGTAGTTATAGCTATAGGGTTCTTTGTTGCTCTCGTCGTTGTTGTGAAGGGCTGGTTAGGCCAGTGTTTGCTGTGAAAGGCTTGTTAGGCCAATCTTTGGTGATATTGTAGTTATAGTTATAGGGTTCGTTGTTGCTCTCGTCGTTGTTGTGAAGGAGAGTCCACCGTAGCGCGAGCCGGTAAATTTGAGGCGCCGGTATATCTGAGGTTTGCCGGTAAATATGAGGTCGGCAAGATCAAAGGTATTCTTCTTAGGCGACAAGTAGTCATAATCTATTGTGAATTAGACAAAGGTGAGACACAAGGTCTGGTTTCAAAGGAAACAATAGGTTTTTCCGGGGGTCGGGTCAAAGGTCTGAGGATTTCTGCCGCATATAATCTTTTCTTTCTGACAGCGTTCGGGAAAGCAAACGCTAGGATTTAACTTCGAAGGGTAGGGGTTAGGATTTTTGCTGCGTAAGGAAATCCGCGAGAAGAATCCAATTTCATTTGGTTTCCTTTGGTATGGATTTGCTACATCTAAAAGTTATCAGTCGAAAGTAAACTGTCTTATTGCTCAAATACTTCGTTCCATTGCAATACCGTTTTGTATCTGGGTTGATGAAGATTATGATTTTCGAGCGCTGTTTTTCTTCCTTTCCGCGATATATTTTCGTGTGATTCTCTTCAGAAGTTTTTAAGCATTAGGGAAAATACTGAAAGTTTACTAAGATTATCGGAGATATAAGTTCCTAAGGTTCTTACAGATTCTTAGGAGTTTCCAGAATCTCTTACAGGTTTCATAATAATCTTCATGTGCACTTTCCCGTGCCTTCTCCTGAACCTTTCAAAACGAAGTTTTTGAAGCCTTTCCGATGTTTAAACATCACTCAGACAAGTACCTTCCAATTTTCGTTAGTACGATACAGGAAACAAGTCAAAATGTGATAAACGGAGTTTCTCAAGTTTTTGGCAATCCTAGAGTTGAGTTTCATACACACGTATTTTTTACAAAAGAAACTAAGAATTTGGCCCAGTACTGAAAGTTTCTTAAAATTATCCTATTTTCAGTACTCAGAGTTTCTTACGAGTTTCTCAGAGGTTTCATAACAATATTCATGTTCACTACCTGTGCCCTCGTGAACATTTCAAAATAAGGTCTTTAATTAAGGCCTTCCCGATGTTTAGACATTACTCAAGTACCTTACGAGTAATATGATACAGGAAACAAGTGAAAGTAAAGTAAAAATATTTCAAGGATTTCCTTTATCAAAGTAAATAGTTTCTTAACTTACATTTTCCCAGTACTGGAGTTTGTTAATCTTTAGCCGATATGAGAGTTGAGTTTTCTTATGGGCAGTTTCTTAGAAAAATACGTGTAAGCAGTTTCTTATCAAAATACGTGTAAGCAGTTTCTTATCAAAATACGTGTTGGCCTAATGTTCCTTACTTTGCAGAATGCAATAAAATCTATCGTAAGTACGTACATATATTTCCATAAGAAACTAAGAATTTGGGCTAGTACTGAAACTTTCTTAAGATTATCAGATTTTGAGTACTCAGAGTTTCTTGCGAGTTTCTTAGAGGTTCCATAACAATCTTCATGCTCACTACTGTCCCTCGTTTCCTAGTATCAAGCCTTTCCAAGCCTTTCCAATCTTTAGATATTACTAAGTACCTCACGAGTAAAATAATAAATTTTTAAATTTTGATAAAATTATGAGACAACCTTCAAAAATATCGAAAGATATAACCTAATAACCCTTCTTTACTATGGGTTAAATTTTTTATTCATTTTCGTTACATATAATTTGCGGTTTTTAAATTTTGATAAAATTATGAAACATCTTTCAAAATCTCGAAAGGTAGAACCAAATAACCCTTCCTTACTATGGGTTAAGGTTGTTATTCACTTTCGTCGCATACTATTTGCGGCTTTCAAATTTTGATAAAATTATGAGACATCTTTCAAAATTTCGAAAGTTGGAACTGAATAACCCTTCCTTACTATGGGTTAATTTTTTATTCATTTTCATTGCATACTATTTGCAGTTTTTAAATTTTGATAAAATTATGAGACATCTTTCAAAATTTCGAAAGATAGAACTTAACAACCCTTCCTTAGTATTGGTTTAGTTTCTTACTCACTTTCGTCGCAAAATCCTGTGGCATTTTTCAGAAACCATATAGCTTATCCCATCTTTTTAAGCTTCTTGTTCTCTTTCCTCGTATATCGTTTGTCGATTTTTCAATTTTCTCAAATCTTTGAGACGTTCTGAGACAGGCGTTAAATAGGAACGTGAGAGCTACCGTTTCGTAAATCGATATCGTGAAAGATTCTCCAACGTTTCTCAACTCTCATTTTAAATATGAAGATTACGAAAAAAAGATGCAAATTATGCTGCTCAAGTTTGTTTTGCTTTTTTAGTGATCTGAGAGCTGAGCGCTCATAAGAGTTTCTTATGAAAAACTCTTATAGGATTTATATAAATTCGGCTGTAGATTGGAGAATGCATTTTAATTTGGCTTCTAAATTAAAAGAAACAAATTATGAATCTTGTTTAGCTAGAATCGCTAAACGTTCTTTGAAGAGTAAATATTCCAAGGACCAAGGTATTGCTGAACCTGTCTGTTACCAACCTTACCCCCCCCCCCCCCCCCCCCCCCCGACAAAAAGCGGTCAACAGCGGTGACCACAAAAGAGTAATGTGTCTTGTACAATGAGCGATTTCTATACTGCATTGTTTAATTTGAATGGCTTCTTAAACAATAACCCAGGTGTTTGAGTAGTCCCACGACACCTCATATTTACCGGCAAACCTCAGATATACCGGCACCTCAAATTTACAGGCTCGCGCTACGGTGATATATGACGTCGTTGTTGTGAAGGGCTGGTTAGGCCAGTGTTTGCTGTGAAAGGCTTGTTAGGCCAATCTTTGGTGATATTGTAGTTATAGTTATAGGGTTCGTTGTTGCTCTCGTCGTTGTTGTGAAGGGCTGGTTAGGCCAGTGTTTGCTGTGAAAGGCTTGTTAGGCCAATCTTTGGTGATATTGTAGTTATAGTTATAGGGTTCTTTGTTGCTCTCGTCTTTGTTGTGAAGGGCTGGTTAGGCCAGTGTTTGCTGTGAAAGGCTTGTTAGGCCAATCTTTGGTGATATTGTAGTTATAGTTATAGGGTTCTTTGTTGCTCTCGTCGTTGTTGTGAAAGGCTGGTTAGGCCAGTGTTTGCTGTGAAAGGCTTGTTAGGCCAATCTTTGGTGATATTGTAGTTATAGTTATGGGGTTCTTTGTTGCTCTCGTCGTTGTTGTGAAGGGCTGGTTAGGCCAGTGTTTGCTGTGAAAGGCTTGTTAGGCCAATCTTTGGTGATATTGTAGTTATAGTTATAGGGTTCTTTGTTGCTCTCGTCGTTGTTGTGAAGGGCTGGTTAGGCCAGTGTTTGCTGTGAAAGGCTTGTTAGGCCAATCTTCGGTGATATTGTAGTTATAGTTACAGTGTTCTTTGTTGCTCTCGTCGTTGTTGTGAAGGGCTGGTTAGGCCAGTGTTTGCTGTGAAAGGCTTGTTAGGCCAATCTTTGGTGATATTGTAGTTATAGTTATAGGGTTCTTTGTTGCTCTCATCGTTGTTGTGAAGGGCTGGTTAGGCCAGTGTTTGCTGTGAAAGGCTTGTTAGGCCAATCTTTGGTGATATTGTAGTTATAGTTACAGGGTTCTTTGTTGCTCTCGTCGTTGTTGTGAAGGGCTGGTTAGGCCAGTGTTTGCTGTGAAAGGCTTGTTAGGCCAATCTTTGGTGATATTGTAGTTATAGTTATAGCGTTCTTTGTTGCTCTCGTCGTTGTTGTGAAGGGCTGGTTAGGCCAATATTTGCTGTGAAAGGCTTGTTAGGCCAATCTTTGGTGATATTGTAGTTATAGTTATAGGGTTCTTTGTTGCTCTCGTCGTTGTTGTGAAGGGCTGGTTAGGCCAGTGTTTGCTGTGAAAGGCTTGTAAGGCCAATCTTTGGTGATATTGTAGTTATAGTTACAGGGTTCTTTGTTGCTCTCGTCGTTGTTGTGAAGGGCTGGTTAGGCCAGTGTTTGCTGTGAAAGGCTTGTTAGGCCAATCTTTGGTGATATTGTAGTTATAGTTATAGGGTTCTTTGTTGCTCTCGTCGTTGTTGTGAAGGGCTAGTTAGGCCAGTGTTTGCTGTGAAAGGCTTGTTAGGCCAATCTTTGGTGATATTGTAGTTATAGTTATAGGGTTCTTTGTTGCTCTCGTCGTTGTTGTGAAGGGCTAGTTAGGCCATTGTTTGCTGTGAAAGGCTTATTAGGCCAATCTTTGGTGATATTGTAGTTATAGTTATAGGGTTCTTTGTTGCTCTCGTCGTTGTTGTGAAGGGCTGGTTAGGCCAGTGTTTGCTGTGAAAGGGTTGTTAGGCCAATCTTTGGTGATATTGTAGTTATAGTTATAGGGTTCTTTGTTGCTCTCGTCGTTGTTGTGAAGGGCTGGTTAGGCCAGTGTTTGCTGTGAAAGGCTTGTTAGGCCAATCTTTGGTGATATTGTAGTTATAGTTATAGGGTTCTTTGTTGCTCTCGTCGTTGTTGTGAAGGGCTGGTTAGGCCAGTGTTTGCTGTGAAAGGCTTGTTAGGCCAATCTTTGGTGATATTGTAGTTATAGTTACAGTGTTCTTTGTTGCTCTCGTCGTTGTTGTGAAGGGCTGGTTAGGCCAGTGTTTGCTGTGAAAGGCTTGTTAGGCCAATCTTTGGTGATATTGTAGTTATAGTTATAGGGTTCTTTGTTGCTCTCGTCGTTGTTGTGAAGGGCTGGTTAGGCCAGTGTTTGCTGTGAAAGGCTTGTTAGGCCAATCTTTGGTGATATTGTAGTTATAGTTACAGGGTTCTTTGTTGCTCTCGTCGTTGTTGTGAAGGGCTGGTTAGGCCAGTGTTTGCTGTGAAAGGCTTGTTAGGCCAATCTTTGGTGATATTGTAGTTATAGTTATAGGGTTCTTTGTTGCTCTCGTCGTTGTTGTGAAGGGCTGGTTAGGCCAGTATTTGCTGTGAAAGGCTTGTTAGGCCAATCTTTGGTGATATTGTAGTTATAGTTATAGGGTTCTTTGTTGCTCTCGTCGTTGTTGTGAAGGGCTGGTTAGGCCAGTGTTTGCTGTGAAAGGCTTGTTAGGCCAATCTTTGGTGATATTGTAGTTATAGTTACAGGGTTCTTTGTTGCTCTCGTCGTTGTTGTGAAGGGCTGGTTAGGCCAGTGTTTGCTGTGAAAGGCTTGTTAGGCCAATCTTTGGTGATATTGTAGTTATAGTTAAAGGGTTCTTTGTTGCTCTCGTCGTTGTTGTGAAGGGCTAGTTAGGCCAGTGTTTGCTGTGAAAGGCTTGTTAGGCCAATCTTTGGTGATATTGTAGTTATAGTTATAGGGTTCTTTGTTGCTCTCGTCGTTGTTGTGAAGGGCTAGTTAGGCCATTGTTTGCTGTGAAAGGCTTATTAGGCCAATCTTTGGTGATATTGTAGTTATAGTTACAGGGTTCTTTGTTGCTCTCGTCGTTGTTGTGAAGGGCTGGTTAGGCCAGTGTTTGCTGTGAAAGGCTTGTTAGGCCAATCTTTGGTGATATTGTAGTTATAGTTATAAGGTTCTTTGTTGCTCTCGTCGTTGTTGTGAAGGGCTAGTTAGGCCAGTGTTTGCTGTGAAAGGCTTGTTAGGCCAATCTTTGGTGATATTGTAGTTATAGTTATAGGGTTCTTTGTTGCTCTCGTCGTTGTTGTGAAGGGCTGGTTAGGCCAGTGTTTGCTGTGAAAGGCTTGTTAGGCCAATCTTTGGTGATATTGTAGTTATAGTTATAGGGTTCTTTGTTGCTCTCGTCGTTGTTGTGAAGGGCTGGTTAGGCCAGTGTTTGCTGTGAAAGGCTTGTTAGGCCAATCTTTGGTGATATTGTAGTTATAGTTATAAGGTTCTTTGTTGCTCTCGTCGTTGTTGTGAAGGGCTAGTTAGGCCAGTGTTTGCTGTGAAAGGCTTGTTAGGCCAATCTTTGGTGATATTGTAGTTATAGTTATAGGGTTCTTTGTTGCTCTCGTCGTTGTTGTGAAGGGCTGGTTAGGCCAGTGTTTGCTGTGAAAGGCTTGTTAGGCCAATCTTTGGTGATATTGTAGTTATAGTTACAGGGTTCTTTGTTGCTCTCGTCGTTGTTGTGAAGGGCTGGTTAGGCCAGTGTTTGCTGTGAAAGGCTTGTTAGGCCAATCTTTGGTGATATTGTAGTTATAGTTATAGGGTTCTTTGTTGCTCTCGTCGTTGTTGTGAAGGGCTGGTTAGGCCAGTGTTTGCTGTGAAAGGCTTGTTAGGCCAATCTTTGGTGATATTGTAGTTATAGTTATAGGGTTCTTTGTTGCTCTCGTCGTTGTTGTGAAGGGCTAGTTAGGCCAAAGTTTGCTGTGAAAGGCTTGTTAGGCCAATCTTTGGTGATATTGTAGTTATAGTTATAAGGTTCTTTGTTGCTCTCGTCGTTGTTGTGAAGGGCTAGTTAGGCCAGTGTTTGCTGTGAAAGGCTTGTTAGGCCAATCTTTGGTGATATTGTAGTTATAGTTATAGGGTTCTTTGTTGCTCTCGTCGTTGTTGTGAAGGGCTGGTTAGGCCAGTGTTTGCTGTGAAAGGCTTGTTAGGCCAATCTTCGGTGATATTGTAGTTATAGTTATAAGGTTCTTTGTTGCTCTCGTCGTTGTTGTGAAGGGCTGGTTAGGCCAGTGTTTGCTGTGAAAGGCTTGTTAGGCCAATCTTTGGTGATATTGTAGTTATAGTTATAAGGTTCTTTGTTGCTCTCGTCGTTGTTGTGAAGGGCTAGTTAGGCCAGTGTTTGCTGTGAAAGGCTTGTTAGGCCAATCCTTGGTGATATTGTAGTTATAGTTATAGGGTTCTTTGTTGCTCTCGTCGTTGTTGTGAAGGGCTAGTTAGGCCAGTGTTTGATGTGAAAGGCTTGTTAGGCCAATCTTTGGTGATATTGTAGTTATAGTTATAAGGTTCTTTGTTGCTCTCGTCGTTGTTGTGAAGGGCTAGTTATGCCAGTGTTTGCTGTGAAAGGCTTGTTAGGCCAATCTTTGGTGATATTGTAGTTATAGTTATAGGGTTCTTTGTTGCTCTCGTCGTTGTTGTGAAGGGCTGGTTAGGCCAGTGTTTGCTGTGAAAGGCTTGTTAGGCCAATCTTTGGTGATATTGTAGTTATAGTTACAGAGTTCTTTGTTGCTCTCGTCGCTGTTGTGAAGGGCTGGTTAGGCCAGTGTTTGCTGTGAAAGGCTTGTTAGGCCAATCTTTGGTGATATTGTAGTTATAGTTACAGGGTTCTTTGTTGCTCTCGTCGTTGTTGTGAAGGGCTGGTTAGGCCAGTGTTTGCTGTGAAAGGCTTGTTAGGCCAATCTTTGGTGCGTAATTTATATAAGTTAAACCCACCTGAACCCATCTGAACCCAGCTGAATCCATCTGAACCCAGCTGAATCCATCTGAATCCATCTGAACCCAGCTGAATCCATCTGAACCCAGCAGAGACCAACCTGACGCAATAGAAATCCCAAGAGGTCCTGTGATTTGTATGAAGCACACAAGCAGGGAATTGGCATTTAACACTTGTTCATAATGCTAATGACTCTGTTTGGAATTATAGCCCTTCCGATTAACAAACACGGAAACTCAAAGGACGTTTTAGTCAAATAAATGACGAAAACAATATTGTGTACACGTGAAGGTGAAAAAGTTAGGCCTGATGATTTAGTAGGAGAGTGATATCACTGCGAAAGAAATCCATGACAATTTTTCGACAGTTTACCTACCTACCTTCATGAAACGCAACCAGGAAAGAAATTGCTTGAAATTTCCCGAATTTTTTTGAAGAAATCTACTCTCCAGATGTTTGGGTATTAAAGTTTGGATGCCGGCTAAAATATCTTCTGGATTGGCGGAGTTATGGCCACACACAAATCGATAAGGCATTTTGAACCCATAAAATGCCAAAATGAAAAACCGTCAGAGCCAATGAGATCAGAACAATTGTTCTTCAGCTGTTTTCATTAACACCATAAAGCGCTAACTATGCTTATCACCCGCTTCTTTTGATACATTGTTCTTGATATTTCCAAACGGAGCCATCACACCTGGCAGGAGACCTCTTGGGAATTTCTATCGAGTCAGGTTGGTCTCTGCTGGGTTCAGATGGGTTCAGCTGGGTTCAGATGGGTTCAGCTGGGTTCAGATGGGTCCAGGTGGGTTCAGGTGGATTCAGCTGGGTTCAGGTGGGTTTAACTTATATAAATTACGATCTTTGGTGATATTGTAGTTATAGTTACAGGGTTCTTTGTTGCTCTCGTCGTTGTTGTGAAGGGCTGGTTAGGCCAGTGTTTGCTGTGAAAGGCTTGTTAGGCCAATCTTTGGTGATATTGTAGTTATAGTTATAGGGTTCTTTGTTGCTCTCGTCGTTGTTGTGAAGGGCTGGTTAGGCCAGTGTTTGCTGTGAAAGGCTTGTTAGGCCAATCTTTGGTGATATTGTAGTTATAGTTATAGGGTTCTTTGTTGCTCTCGTCGTTGTTGTGAAGGGCTGGTTAGGCCAGTGTTTGCTGTGAAAGGCTTGTTAGGCCAATCTTTGGTGATATTGTAGTTATAGTTACAGTGTTCTTTGTTGCTCTCGTCGTTGTTGTGAAGGGCTGGTTAGGCCAGTGTTTGCTGTGAAAGGCTTGTTAGGCCAATCTTTGGTGATATTGTAGTTATAGTTATAGGGTTCTTTGTTGCTCTCGTCGTTGTTGTGAAGGGCTGGTTAGGCCAGTGTTTGCTGTGAAAGGCTTGTTAGGCCAATCTTTGGTGATATTGTAGTTATAGTTACAGGGTTCTTTGTTGCTCTCGTCGTTGTTGTGAAGGGCTGGTTAGGCCAGTGTTTGCTGTGAAAGGCTTGTTAGGCCAATCTTTGGTGATATTGTAGTTATAGTTATAGGGTTCTTTGTTGCTCTCGTCGTTGTTGTGAAGGGCTGGTTAGGAAAGTGTTTGCTGTGAAAGGCTTGTTAGGCCAATCTTTGGTGATATTGTAGTTATAGTTACAGGGTTCTTTGTTGCTCTCGTCGTTGTTCTGAAGGGCTGGTTAGGCCAGTGTTTGCTGTGAAAGGCTTGTTAGGCCAATCTTTGGTGATATTGTAGTTATAGTTACAGGGTTCTTTGTTGCTCTCGTCGTTGTTGTGAAGGGCTGGTTAGGCCAGTGTTTGCTGTGAAAGGCTTGTTAGGCCAATCTTTGGTGATATTGTAGTTATAGTTATAGGGTTCTTTCTTGCTCTCGTCGTTGTTGTGAAGGGCTGGTTAGGCCAGTGTTTGCTGTGAAAGGCTTGTTATGCCAATCATTGGTTATATTGTAGTTATAGTTACAGGGTTCTTTGTTGCTCTCGTCGTTGTTGTGAAGGGCTGGTTAGGCCAGTGTTTGCTAAGGCTTGTTAGGCCAATCTTTGGTGATATTGTAGTTATAGTTATAGGGTTCTTTGTTGCCCTCGTCGTTGTTGTGAAGGGCTGGTTAGGCCAGTGTTTGCTGTGAAAGGCTTGTTAGGCCAATTTTTGGTGATATTGTAGTTATAGTTATAGGGTTCTTTGTTGCTCTCGTCGTTGTTGTGAAGGGCTGGTTAGGCCAGTGTTTGCTGTGAAAGGCTTGTTAGGCCAATCTTTGGTGATATTGTAGTTATAGTTACAGGGTTCTTTGTTGCTCTCGTCGTTGTTGTGAAGGGCTGGTTAGGCCAGTGTTTGCTGTGAAAGGCTTGTTAGGCCAATCTTTGGTGATATTGTAGTTATAGTTACAGGGTTCTTTGTTGCTCTCGTCGTTGTTGTGAAAGGCTGGTTAGGCCAGTGTTTGCTGTGAAAGGCTTGTTAGGCCAAACTTTGGTGATATTGTAGTTATAGTTACAGAGTTCTTTGTTGCTCTCGTCGCTGTTGTGAAGGGCTGGTTAGGCCAGTGTTTGCTGTGAAAGGCTTGTTAGGCCAATCTTTGGTGATATTGTAGTTATAGTTACAGGGTTCTTTGTTGCTCTCGTCGTTGTTGTGAAGGGCTGGTTAGGCCAGTGTTTGCTGTGAAAGGCTTGTTAGGCCAAACTTTGGTGATATTGTAGTTATAGTTACCGAGTTCTTTGTTGCTCTCGTCGCTGTTGTGAAGGGCTGGTTAGGCCAGTGTTTGCTGTGAAAGGCTTGTTAGGCCAATCTTTGGTGATATTGTAGTTATAGTTATAGGGTTCTTTGTTGCTCTCGTCGTTGTTGTGAAGGGCTGGTTAGGAAAGTGTTTCCTGTGAAAGGCTTGTTAGGCCAAACTTTGGTGATATTGTAGTTATAGTTACAGAGTTCTTTGTTGCTCTCGTCGCTGTTGTGAAGGGCTGGTTAGGCCAGTGTTTGCTGTGAAAGGCTTGTTAGGCCAATCTTTGGTGATATTGTAGTTATAGTTATAGGGTTCTTTGTCGCTCTCGTTGTGTTGTGAAGGGCTGGTTAGGAAAGTGTTTGCTGTGAAAGGCTTGTTAGGCCAATCTTTGGTGATATTGAAGTTATAGTTACAGGGTTCTTTGTTGCTCTCGTCGTTGTTGTGAAGGGCTGGTTAGGCCAGTGTTTGCTGTGAAAGGCTTGTTAGGCCAATCTTTGGTGATATTGTAGTTATAGTTACAGGGTTCTTTGTTGCTCTCGTCGTTGTTGTGAAGGGCTGGTTAGGCCAGTGTTTGCTGTGAAAGGCTTGTTAGGCCAATCTTTGGTGATATTGTAGTTATAGTTATAGGGTTCTTTGTTGCTCTCGTCGTTGTTGTGAAGGGCTGGTTAGGCCAGTGTTTGCTAAGGCTTGTTAGGCCAATCTTTGGTAATATTGTAGTTATAGTTATAGGGTTCTTTGTTGCTCTCGTCGTTGTTGTGAAGGGCTGGTTAGGCCAGTGTTTGCTGTGAAAGGCTTGTTAGGCCAATCTTTGGTGATATTGTAGTTATAGTTATAGGGTTCTTTGTTGCTCTCGTCGTTGTTGTGAAGGGCTGGTTAGGCCAGTGTTTGCTTTGAAAGGCTTGTTAGGCCAATCTTTGGTGATATTGTAGTTATAGTTATAGGGTTCTTTGTTGCTCTCGTCGTTGTTGTGAAGGGCTGGTTAGGCCAGTGTTTGCTAAGGCTTGTTAGGCCAATCTTTGGTGATATTGTAGTTATAGTTATAGGGTTCTTTGTTGCTCTCGTCGTTGTTGTGAAGGGCTGGTTAGGAAAGTGTTTGCTGTGAAAGGCTTGTTAGGCCAATCTTTTGTGATATTGTAGTTATAGTTACAGGGTTCTTTGTTGCTCTCGTCGTTGTTGTGAAGGGCTGGTTAGGCCAGTGTTTGCTGTGAAAGGCTTGTTAGGCCAATCTTTGGTGATATTGTAGTTATAGTTACAGGGTTCTTTGTTGCTCTCGTCGTTGTTGTGAAGGGCTGGTTAGGCCAGTGTTTGCTGTGAAAGGCTTGTTAGGCCAATCTTTGGTGATATTGTAGTTATAGTTATAGGGTTCTTTGTTGCTCTCGTCGTTGTTGTGAAGGGCTGGTTAGGCCAGTGTTTGCTAAGGCTTGTTAGGCCAATCTTTGGTGATATTGTAGTTATAGTTATAGGGTTCTTTGTTGCTCTCGTCGTTGTTGTGAAGGGCTGGTTAGGCCAGTGTTTGCTGTGAAAGGCTTGTTAGGCCAATCTTTGGTGATATTGTAGTTATAGTTATAGGGTTCTTTGTTGCTCTCGTCGTTGTTGTGAAGGGCTGGTTAGGAAAGTGTTTGCTGTGAAAGGCTTGTTAGGCCAAACTTTGGTGATATTGTAGTTATAGTTACAGAGTTCTTTGTTGCTCTCGTCGCTGTTGTGAAGGGCTGGTTAGGCCAGTGTTTGCTGTGAAAGGCTTGTTAGGCCAATCTTTGGTGATATTGTAGTTATAGTTATAGGGTTCTTTGTTGCTCTCGTCGTTGTTGTGAAGGGCTGGTTAGGCCAGTGTTTGCTAAGGCTTGTTAGGCCAATCTTTGGTGATATTATAGTTATAGGGTTCTTTGTTGCTCTCGGCGTTGTTGTGAAGGGCTAGTTAGGCCAGTGTTTGCTGTGAAAGGCTTGTTAGGCCAAACTTTGGTGATATTGTAGTTATAGTTACCGAGTTCTTTGTTGCTCTCGTCGCTGTTGTGAAGGGCTGGTTAGGCCAGTGTTTGCTGTGAAAGGCTTGTTAGGCCAATCTTTGGTGATATTGTAGTTATAGTTATAGGGTTCTTTGTTGCTCTCGTCGTTGTTGTGAAGGGCTGGTTAGGCCAGTGTTTGCTAAGGCTTGTTAGGCCAATCTTTGGTGATATTATAGTTATAGGGTTCTTTGTTGCTCTCGGCGTTGTTGTGAAGGGCTAGTTAGGCCAGTGTTTGCTGTGAAAGGCTTGTTAGGCCAATCTTTGGTGATATTGTAGTTATAGTAATAGGGTTCTTTGTTGCTCTCGTCATTGTTGTGAAGGGCTGGTTAGGCCAGTGTTTGCTGTGAAAGGCTTGTTAGGCCAATCTTTGGTGATATTGTAGTTATAGTTACAGGGTTCTTTGTTGCTCTCGTCGTTGTTGTGAAAGGCTGGTTAGGCCAGTGTTTGCTGTGAAAGGCTTGTTAGGCCAATCTTTGGTGATATTGTAGTTATAGTTATAGGGTTCTTTGTTGCTCTCGTCGTTGTTGTGAAGGGCTGGTTAGGCCAGTGTTTGCTGTGAAAGGCTTGTTAGGCCAATCTTTGGTGATATTGTAGTTATAGTTACAGGATTCTTTGTTGCTCTCGTCGTTGTTGTGAAAGGCTGGTTAGGCCAGTGTTTGCTGTGAAAGGCTTGTTAGGACAATCTTTGGTGATATTGTAGTTATAGTTATAGGGTTCTTTGTTGCTCTCGTCGTTGTTGTGAAGGGCTGGTTAGGCCAGTGTTTGCTGTGAAAGGCTTGTTAGGCCAATCTTTGGTGATATTGTAGTTATAGTTATAGGGTTCTTTGTTGCTCTCGTCGTTGTTGTGAAGGGCTAGTTAGGCCAGTGTTTGCTGTGAAAGGCTTGTTAGGCCAATCTTTGGTGATATTGTAGTTATAGTTATAGGGTTATTTGTTGCTCTCGTCGTTGTTGTGAAGGGCTAGTTAGGCCAGTGTTTGCTGTGAAAGGCTTGTTAGGCCAATCTTTGGTGATATTGTAGTTATAGTTATAGGGTTCTTTGTTGCTCTCGTCGTTGTTGTGCAGGGCTAGCTAGGCCAGTGTTTGCTTTGAAAGGCTTGTTAGGCCAATCTTTGGTGATATTGTAGTTATAGTTATAGGGTTCTTTGTTGCTCTCGTCGTTGTTGTGAAGGGCTGGCTAGGCCAGTGTTTGCTGTGAAAGGCTTGTTAGGCCAATCTTTGGTGATATTGTAGTTATAGTTACAGGATTCTTTGTTGCTCTCGTCGTTGTTGTGAAAGGCTGGTTAGGCCAGTGTTTGCTGTGAAAGGCTTGTTAGGCCAATCTTTGGTGATATTGTAGTTATAGTTATAGGGTTCTTTGTTGCTCTCGTCGTTGTTGTGAAGGGCTGGTTAGGCCAGTGTTTGCTGTGAAAGGCTTGTTAGGCCAATCTTTGGTGATATTGTAGTTATAGTTACAGGGTTCTTTGTTGCTCTCGTCGTTGTTGTGAAGGGCTGGTTAGGCCAGTGTTTGCTGTGAAAGGCTTGTTAGGACAATCTTTGGTGATATTGTAGTTATAGTTATAGGGTTCTTTGTTGCTCTCGTCGTTGTTGTGAAGGGCTGGTTAGGCCAGTGTTTGCTGTGAAAGGCTTGTTAGGCCAATCTTTGGTGATATTGTAGTTATAGTTATAGGGTTCTTTGTTGCTCTCGTCGTTGTTGTGAAGGGCTAGTTAGGCCAGTGTTTGCTGTGAAAGGCTTGTTAGGCCAATCTTTGGTGATATTGTAGTTATAGTTATAGGGTTCTTGGTTGCTCTCGTCGTTGTTGTGAAGGGCTAGTTAGGCCAGTGTTTGCTGTGAAAGGCTTGTTAGGCCAATCTTTGGTGATATTGTAGTTATAGTTATAGGGTTCTTTGTTGCTCTCGTCGTTGTTGTGCAGGGCTAGCTAGGCCAGTGTTTGCTGTGAAAGGCTTGTTAGGCCAATCTTTGGTGATATTGTAGTTATAGTTATAGGGTTCTTTGTTGCTCTCGTCGTTGTTGTGAAAGGCTGGTTAGGCCAGTGTTTGCTGTGAAAGGCTTGTTAGGCCAATCTTTGGTGATATTGTAGTTATAGTTATAGGGTTCTTTGTTGCTCTCGTCGTTGTTGTGAAGGGCTGGTTAGGCCAGTGTTTGCTGTGAAAGGCTTGTCAGGCCAATCTTTGGTGATATTGTAGTTATAGTTATAGGGTTCTTTGTTGCTCTCGTCGTTGTTGTGAAGGGCTAGTTAGGCCAGTGTTTGCTGTGAAAGGCTTGTTAGGCCAATCTTTGGTGATATTGTAGTTATAGTTATAGGGTTCTTTGTTGCTCTCGTCGTTGTTGTGAAGGGCTGGTTAGGCCAGTGTTTGCTGTGAAAGGCTTGTTAGGCCAATCTTTGGTGATATTGTAGTTATAGTTATAGGGTTCTTTGTTGCTCTCGTCGTTGTTGTGAAGGGCTAGTTAGGCCAGTGTTTGCTGTGAAAGGCTTGTTAGGCCAATCTTTGGTGATATTGTAGTTATAGTTATAGGGTTCTTTGTTGCTCTCGTCGTTGTTGTGAAGGGCTAGTTAGGCCAGTGTTTGCTGTGAAAGGCTTGTTAGGCCAATCTTTGGTGATATTGTAGTTATAGTTATAGGGTTCTTTGTTGCTCTCGTCGTTGTTGTGCAGGGCTAGCTAGGCCATTGTTTGCTTTGAAAGGCTTGTTAGGCCAATCTTTGGTGATATTGTAGTTATAGTTATAGGGTTCTTTGTTGCTCTCGTCGTTGTTGTGAAGGGCTGGTTAGGCCAGTGTTTGCTGTGAAAGGCTTGTTAGGCCAATCTTTGGTGATATTGTAGTTATAGTTACAGGATTCTTTGTTGCTCTCGTCGTTGTTGTGAAAGGCTGGTTAGGCCAGTGTTTGCTGTGAAAGGCTTGTTAGGCCAATCTTTGGTGATATTGTAGTTATAGTTATAGGGTTCTTTGTTGCTCTCGTCGTTGTTGTGAAGGGCTGGTTAGGCCAGTGTTTGCTGTGAAAGGCTTGTTAGGCCAATCTTTGGTGATATTGTAGTTATAGTTATAGGGTTCTTTGTTGCTCTCGTCGTTGTTGTGAAGGGCTAGTTAGGCCAGTGTTTGCTGTGAAAGGCTTGTTAGGCCAATCTTTGGTGATATTGTAGTTATAGTTATAGGGTTCTTTGTTGCTCTCGTCGTTGTTGTGAAGGGCTGGTTAGGCCAGTGTTTGCTGTGAAAGGCTTGTTAGGCCAATCTTTGGTGATATTGTAGTTATAGTTATAGGGTTCTTTGTTGCTCTCGTCGTTGTTGTGAAGGGCTAGTTAGGCCAGTGTTTGCTGTGAAAGGCTTGTTAGGCCAATCTTTGGTGATATTGTAGTTATAGTTATAGGGTTCTTTGTTGCTCTCGTCGTTGTTGTGAAGGGCTAGTTAGGCCAGTGTTTGCTGTGAAAGGCTTGTTAGGCCAATCTTTGGTGATATTGTAGTTATAGTTATAGGGTTCTTTGTTGCTCTCGTCGTTGTTGTGCAGGGCTAGCTAGGCCAGTGTTTGCTGTGAAAGGCTTGTTAGGCCAATCTTTGGTGATATTGTAGTTATAATTATAGGGTTCTTTGTTGCTCTCGTCGTTGTTGTGAAGGGCTGGTTAGGCCAGTGTTTGCTGTGAAAGGCTTGTTAGGCCAATCTTTGGTGATATTGTAGTTATAGTTACAGGATTCTTTGTTGCTCTCGTCGTTGTTGTGAAAGGCTGGTTAGGCCAGTGTTTGCTGTGAAAGGCTTGTTAGGACAATCTTTGGTGATATTTTAGTTATAGTTATAGGGTTCTTTGTTGCTCTCGTCGTTGTTGTGAAGGGCTAGTTAGGCCAGTGTTTGCTGTGAAAGGCTTGTTAGGCCAATCTTTGGTGATATTGTAGTTATAGTTATAGGGTTCTTTGTTGCTCTCGTCGTTGTTGTGAAGGGCTAGTTAGGCCAGTGTTTGCTGTGAAAGGCTTGTTAGGCCAATCTTTGGTGATATTGTAGTTATAGTTATAGGGTTCTTTGTTGCTCTCGTCGTTGTTGTGCAGGGCTAGCTAGGCCAGTGTTTGCTGTGAAAGGCTTGTTAGGCCAATCTTTGGTGATATTGTAGTTATAGTTATAGGGTTCTTTGTTGCTCTCGTCGTTGTTGTGAAGGGCTGGTTAGGCCAGTGTTTGCTGTGAAAGGCTTGTTAGGCCAATCTTTGGTGATATTGTAGTTATAGTTACAGGATTCTTTGTTGCTCTCGTCGTTGTTGTGAAAGGCTGGTTAGGCCAGTGTTTGCTGTGAAAGGCTTGTTAGGCCAATCTTTGGTGATATTGTAGTTATAGTTATAGGGTTCTTTGTTGCTCTCGTCGTTGTTGTGAAGGGCTAGTTAGTCCAGTGTTTGCTGTGAAAGGCTTGTTAGGCCAATCTTTGGTGATATTGTAGTTATAGTTATAGGGTTCTTTGTTGCTCTCGTCGTTGTTGTGAAGGGCTAGTTAGGCCAGTGTTTGCTGTGAAAGGCTTGTTAGGCCAATCTTTGGTGATATTGTAGTTATAGTTATAGGGTTCTTTGTTGCTCTCGTCGTTGTTGTGAAGGGCTGGTTAGGCCAGTGTTTGCTGTGAAAGGCTTGTTAGGCCAATCTTTGGTGATATTGTAGTTATAGTTATAGGGTTCTGGGTATCTTATTTTCGTTGGGGTGTTCGTTGTGAATGGCTAGGCCAATCTTGTCATTATCTTGTTGTGATAATTTTTTATTTTCTTTGTCCATTTGGCGTTGTTTTATGTTTTCAATATGAGTGTGTAAATTGTTTTGGATAACAGATCAAACATGCAGTCCAGACGATCCCATTGGAGATCCCGCTTTCGTCATAGAGTCAAGTTTATATTTCAAACAATAAAAAGTTTGAAGTAGTATACTTCAAACACTACACTACGTCTCTAAATGCATGTAGAGACAGTAAAACGTTTCCTGCAAACAAACTTTACATGGATGATCATCCTGCGGCATTAGGCTGGCGATTACTCATATTTCATATTGTTACTCACTTTTTATTGTTTGAAATATAATCTATTGTTTGAAGTTTGAACTTCGCTACTCCAAGTCTAAATTTACTCAAATCATTCTCTTTATGTAGCACTTATCAATGGATTTTATTAGCTAACTTGTGTCCATTGAAGAAAACATTTCTTTCTCTCGCTCCTCATGAATGAAGAAACAAAACACAACTATAAGGTCACCTGCCGTAGTTAAATCCTCTGATGCAGTGGGGCTGGGCTTGAAAATATGATATTTTGTATGTCTGAGGCCTGGGGAAAACTTTTCTAAAGATTGTCTTTGCATAGATGATGAGAATTGAGAGGGTTAAATTACCTTGGGAAAGGGAGATGAAAGTTTCCTTCGGTTTTTGGAACTGCATTACTAACTTCTGGGAGCTGCATAGCTGGCGATGTAGAGAATCTATTGGGAAATTGAAACTGTTCAAATCGGGCTATTGAAGATTTTGAGTTAAACCATGTTCGAAATTTGCAGGTTAGCAGTGATTCTAGAAACCAATAGGAAATGTATTTAATAATATAATAATAATAATAATAATAATACATATTTATACAGAATACGCCTTTTCAGTACAAGTAAAATACTGCTATCAATAAGGGTCCTGTTTAGACCCAATCTCTAAAGCTTTGCCAGCATTAAGGTATTTTCGGCTGTCCAAATTGGCAAAAAGGTTTAAATCTTGAACCCCTTGCTATCTAAGGGCGAATCACTTCCTAGAAATTTCGTTGAATCTTTACTGAAGGCCTCCTGCTTCCCCGAGAAATCTCCAAAATCCTCTAAAAAGTCTCATTGTTCCCCTATAAATCTTGTAAGTTTCTTGAGGGAGTCAAGCATTGCATGCTTTCCCTACTTTATAAGACAGTTATATTAATATATCAAAACAGGACCTGAGAAAAGTGCTTCATCATGAAGGGCAAACTAAGTTTAGCAAATAGGTCTTAAATACTGATTGCCTGATCTCTTGGGCAAGTTATAATAATGTCCTTGTTTAACAATCTTCTCTGTATTTTGACAAATTTGCTCCTGATTCTTTGGATAGGGATGAACGAAGCAGGACCTGGCATATCGTGCAGCTGAGAATACCAAACTTCATGGGGCTTCCCAAAGTAATTCTTGTCGTTTGGGACTGCTGTAAACCAAGACACTTTAGCAACAAGATGTTGCTTTGGCTCACCATTAACGTTAGCGACATGTAAAAGAAATTTCTCGATAGCTCCAGGCCTAGGTTTTGTGAATGGATCAGTGACTGACTGTATCTCTCCATCGGTTCCTGCCCAAAATGCCATGATGGTGCTAGACCTTTTACTACGAGAATAGCAGGATCCATAAATGTCACCATTGGCATAAATATGCTGGATGGAACTGTAGGAGATATGAACATTGACACAAGAATCTGGATACAGTACTTTATACATAGCTAGAAAGTGGGCTTTTTCGAGATCTGTCAATACTAAATGCCTTTGTGAAGCAGGAGAGGTAATTTGTGATAGATCACTCCAGTTCCCAGTCTGCAGTACAAAACTTCTAGAGGTAAATTGCAATTGAGAGAACAATGTTTGATATCCCATCTCTACCAGAGTTCCTCTATCTTTCGAATCACTGAGCCTGTTCAATGCGTCCGAAAAATCCTCTCTATATTCAGCTGGAAATGATGCATCGTGACAGCAACCATCTCTCAAAAACCGATTCATAATCTGCTTTTCTATTTGACGCTTATTGGTTGGTAAACTCCCAAGGTGGCCATTGTATCTCTCGAAGCTAAAAAGCCAGAAAGAATAAACAGGACCGTATTCCTTTAGGCATTCTGCTAGATGGCCATGTAAGTGCATGTTTGGGGTGACTCGCTCAACGCCATATAGCCTCTCAAAGGATTTGCAAAATTCCACCAGTAAACCATCAGCTATTTGTATGTCCGATTCAGTTATCACTTTTGAGCATAGATATCTGCATGCGAGTACAAATTTTCTCCAACATTCCAAATGTTGATCTCTTATTGTATCCTTGAGGGCGTAGATAGAGAAAAGTAGAGTCCAATTCTTAAATTCATCCGCCGTAAATTTATTAAATGCAGTAATAAGCTTTGTGGGTAACTTTCCGACATCACTCGCTGCTTGAATTCCTTGCAGTTTCTCGTCAATCTCCTCTAACTTTTTGTTATCAATTACATTTTCATTTTTCCAAAGGTTGAAAACGTGCTTGGCAGTGCCCAAAAACAGATTGTGCATTGGGTCAATAACGGACATCCTAACAGATGAGAAATAAGGTAGCTCAATCAATGCAGAATACCTTGTCCCATACTTTCGTTCAAGCTCTTCTTTGTCTCCCTTACTGCGGCATTGTTGAATTTCCCTCATTTCTTCACGATGCTTTTCATCAGTTCGCTTTTCCCATGTGTCTCTATCAAAGCCACCATACACTTTTTCGCCTATCCCTCCAGGAAATGATTTTTGCACTTTGAGCATCCTTGTGTAGCACTGTGACCTAAAATATGTAGGATTGGAAATTATATCAAGTGCATTCAAAGACGCAAATTTGCCAGAAGGAGCTAAAATCGGGGTCTGGTAGTAGAGGGGTAGTAGTTTCCTTGTTAATGAAAACTTCTAATTTTCCTCGAAACTGTTTTCCAAGTACCCAATTCCTGATTGGATCGCAAGAAATCTTCCAGTAATATTTGCATGAAAATAGAAGTATGATAGATGATTAAACAGGAATTATTTGAAAACAAATTCTTACCTAGAAATCCACATAATTTTCTGCATGCTGGAATGTCACATCCTACGCAGAGTAGGACTATTTTGCAGATGATCTGAGTGTTTCCTGGTCCATTCGAAACAGAAAAGCCATCATTCCAACCTTCCTTCAATTCACCAACCAGCGGCTCTATAAACGTGTTCGTTGAAGGCTCATGTTTCATGTTAGGTATGATACCAATTAAGATGACATTTTTTCTCTTGAATCTTTCTGTGCGAGGTAAGTTCAAACAAACCATGTAGAGCACCCCGACGGAATAGTTAGAGTGCTTGTAGGGATTAAACCAGTCCAAATTTAACATCACGCCAATATTTGTAGGAGACTCTTCAAAAAACCACAGAAACTCCTTCCAAACACGGCCATCATAAATATCCTCGTATGTATTATTTGGGACTCGTCTTTGTTTCCACATTTGGCACATGCGTTCAAAATACGGTCGTTTGTAAAGAGTTTCAATACTTTCCTTTAAAGACTTGTAACAGTACACTTTATAAGGAACAAGAAGCTTTTTCCCGCCTGGTGTCACCGTCTGCTTCATCAATTCAGTGCCACATTGGCGCCTCAGATGTCGTGCCCTGTGGTTAGGGAAGGCGATATGATTGCACTTTGACGGATATCTGACCCCTCTGTTTGTAAAGTAACAGTCCTCTTCCTGGTACAATTTAAAACATGAAGGACAAACAATGAATTTTTTGAAAGAGTTTGTTTTAAATCCAAGGAAGGAGTGCAGCTTTCCAATTGTTTTCGGGAATCTACTCGCCACTGGTTCCAAAAAAGCACATTTGCTTGCAAGAACGAATAACAAAGAACTAAGGAACAGTAATAAATTTCCTATTGCTGTGTCAGAGACTGCATTTGCTGTTTGCCATTGTGCAATGAATAAGCAAAGCCATCGTAGGACGGTTGCTGCAAATACCGATGGATCATCCGGTTCAACAGCAATTCCTTGCTCGCCTGCCTCATCCTCCAGAAAATCTGCAATCTCTGGATCATCCGTGAAACCATTTTCATCCCCAATATCAGCATCATCTTCTGAAGGAAGACTTTCTGCATCGCCAGTTGCAGGAAGGTCGAAGAAATTTCTCAAGTCACTTTCATTTAGGTTGCCCCGGTGATCAAATCTTCTTTGAAAGTCTAGAGCTTGTTGCGCAGTAAGATTTGCAGCTTCTTCGGCGCTGCTATCTGAATCATTATTGTCAACTAATTCGGGACTGTTCTCGATGTTTGCTTCTATTCCACAATCTGAATCATCACTGGAATCCTGCCTTTTCTTTGCACATTTATATGTCCGGGAACTTTCATCAAAATTGTCTTCCGTATGGCGCTTGAATGATTTGTGGGAAAATGATTCATTGCATCCTTCGCAATTGGTTCGCTTGTTTATCCTACGATACAGAAGACAACGAAGATAATTATCAATAAAATAAATGTAACTAAGCCCTTCATTCACAAAAAATTCAACGTCATGAGAGCAATTGCTGTTAAAATCAATGTGATGCGCCAATTCATTTCACTGTCATTGTGATACAATCCCGGATACAATACAAGCATTGGGTATCATTGAATGAACACCAGGAAAGGACCTACATAAGAGTGTATCTTCCGCTTGCTGCTTTTCATGATGTTTAAGCTATAAGCTCGTCTATGAAATAACTTTCAAA
Organism: Aurelia coerulea; assembly: GCA_039566865.1. NCBI lineage: Eukaryota > Metazoa > Cnidaria > Scyphozoa > Semaeostomeae > Ulmaridae > Aurelia > Aurelia coerulea. The sequence continues at coordinate 9,282,800 of CM076951.1, read as the reverse complement.
CAGATTTCAGATAGTCCAGTGAAAAGTTCTTAGGCACCTTTATCATGGATAAGGGACCTAAGACGCAACAGTGGTTTTGTAAAGCGTCTAGGAAGAGACTGAGATATAATTACCGAGGAACACATCACTTTGCTCAATTCGAATACCATATTCGATCTCTCTATATCACAGGAGTGAATTACACAATATCAAATAACAATTTTTATTCTTAGACAATTAAGTTAGTGCAAACATTAATGTTCTTTATTTATGATATTTTAAGTAATGCTCTGGCAAGTCTTCGATAAAGTGTTCAATAAATCGTAGAGTTGGTCTTTCGCAAGGCTCTTGTGATTGACATTTATCTGCTAAGAGCTTGAGTTTTCTTAAAGACTGGCATTCTCCAAACCTAGCTATGCCATACTGAATTATGTAGCCAACACTGAATACATCACTATAAGGACTTGGCGCGGACAGGCAACTATTAACCTCTGGGGCGATCCAATAGTGTGTTGATTGCTCCCTTTTCTTTGGTTTTCTTTGAGCGTTATGCACAAAACATGCTCTGCCAAAGTCAATTATCATTGCTGAACAATCTTCAAGGTTCACAAGAACATTATTCGGCTTCATGTCATTATGCAGTATCCCAGTTTTATGCACACCAAGCAAGCCTGCTGCAAGCGAGCAGCAAAAGTGTAGGAAATTTGCGAATTGCATCTCAAACTTCCTGTCCTGTCCAAGAACTCTGTTTAAGGTTGTCGATTCATTATTTTTCCCTATGAAAAAGCTGACAATGCTGACTGGCTTCCCATTTTCATAAACTGCCCCGTACAAATACTGAACATTTTTTATTTTCATCAGGCGAAGGAAGTACAGCATCTTCAGTTCGACAAATAATGCCTCAAGGCTATCGCGATCATATTTGCCTTTAACTCTTTTTACCGCGACACATGTCTTATAATCCTTATCTGCCCCCTTCAATAAACCTCCATGTACAATTCCATAAGAGCCACGGCCAATCTCATATTTGAGCTCCAGGTCAGACGGCATAATTTTTGTTTTCTCAATTAGTTCACTGGTGGTGATACAAGCCCTCTTTTCGTTTATTCTGGATACACTTGCTAAAAGTTCGTCCCTTTCCTTCAATATGAATAGATTTTCATCCTTTGCAAACATTTTGTGAGTCAGTGAATGACCTCCTGCTTCTTGGATACTTTCTTCTTCAATGATGACGCTTTCTTGGATCAAATCTGTTTGGGTTGTTTTGTCTTGTTTCGTCAAGGTCTCTTGTCTCCCCTGTTCTAAAAGTCCTTCTTGTTCCTGTCTCTTCTCTTCACTGTCTCTTGAAACTCTCTTCCCTTCTATATTTCCAATATCGCATTCATTCTTTTTATCACTCTCATCTAAAGTCTGACTTTTAGAAAGCATTCTAATTCGGTAATATACATTTTGCCGAATGCACTCCCCCGCCGTTCTATTCCTTTGATTGGAACGTTTTACATGAGGATGGATGCTATTTATCATTCTTCCTATGAAATACACGCTGATATCATCCCTTTGAAGATCAGATTTGCATTTCTCAGCCACTGCAACAGTCTACCATTGTCATCAGCCACAATATTCTGTCTCACCCTGAATTTAGGAAGGCCAAAAAGCGGAATGAGTTGTTTTGTAAATCAATGACTACGATAACAATATTACAATAACTGTATGTTCTTTCTTTGATATCAGAGAGAAAACATTTGTTCCCTTGCCAACAACATCTTGATCATATGATGAACTGTTGTAAAGTATAAAAAATAGTATGCTCCTGCCTATCAGATCCTAGTTATCATTATGTTACCTTAAACGCTCAATGCTAGTGCTTTCTGGGTAGCCGATTGAAAGCTTCAAGTTTTGCTACAGTCGGACAAACCGAACCGACCACAGAGGATATCAAATCAAGGGGAGGAGCAAGACGCGTAATGCAAAAAAGCATCTCCAGAGCCAGATGTCTTTTAGCCAAGGTTATTCCATAACCAAGATGGACCAACATGCAATTAGCTGCTAAGTATGCAGCAGGGACTGCGCAGCCATTGGGCTAGGGGCCTAAAGCCCCCTCCCACTTTTTTCAAAGATTTCAGTTTTGTTCATTCAAATAAATCAATGAAAACGAAGAAAAAAACTCGTAAAAAATGACAAATGTATGTGTCAACCTGACAACCGTGCTATAGAAAGTAAAATATGGTCAAACTGCCAAGGAGCGTATCACTTTGTGATAATTTCGTACAACTTTGGCGACAATCCTTTTTTTTCAAGAAAAATCTGTAAGAAATCCCCCTAAATCATTGCTGATAGATCTTTCTCAATGGCTAGGCGCCTCAACACCTATGGCTTCGTTCAAACATGAAGGAAGCAAGATTCAACAATCTAGCGAGATCAAATTTTCACAAACAACGAGCTGACTTCGAGGTCCCTCTTGGAAATTGCTAATGATTTCGTTAAAAATAAAAATAAGCATCGCAACTTTGGAAAATTTGCTCTGACCGATCTAAAGTAGTAATGGTTCTATTTAACCCTAATCCATATGGGCTTTTTTCGAGCTACCATTTATGGGGGGGGGGGGTGCTTTCCACCCCCCCCTCTGAAAACTGCCTTAGACGCATTTGAATTCAATGAAACTTGGCACAGTTATAGAACAGGTAATTTGCAGCTTGTAGCGTAATTAGGGTGTGGCTGCCACGTCTTGTGACGTCACAGTGACGTCACAAAGCTGAAAATCTGTGAAAATCAGGCTTCCAAGTTGAATTCAAGTTTAATGAAGATTTTGCATGAACTTTATGCAGTTTTTGGTTCAATTTGTAAACAAAAATGGTGATAAAATATTATTTCATTGAAAATAATGATTTTGGAGTGATATTTTGGCAGAAATTAGCCGATTCTTATGACGTCATTTGTGCGATTAATTTATTCTATGTAAAAAGAGACCAAAAAAACCTGCAAAATGATGATTATCTATGCCAAATGTATCATTAGAGTGTTTTTCATTGAAAAAGTTCGAAAAAACTTGAAAAAATTGCTAATTAGTCCAAAATGGCGGCCAAAATGACGTCATTATTAAAAAATGCTGACATCATCAAATTCCAGAAATTATGGTATCAAATTGAAGCCCTTTGTTTGCTGATTCATTTGATGTATAATACTTCATAATTCCATCAAATAATTCCATTGAAATCATTGAAAACAATGATTTTGCTGCTACCTCCTTCCAAATATGGGCATGTCACGTGACCTATGAGTCCTATTGTTCAAAAATTTTTCCACCAAAATGTGGCTAATAGATAATTAGTAAAAGTCAGGGAGGCTGGGGGACATAACAAATGTCGTTTAAAAACGCGGCAAATAAAACCTCGAGGGGGGTGGAATCCACCCCCCCCCCCCCATGTGAATTAGGGTTAAAAGAAACGCTTTGTTGTTAATTTCGTTGGTTTTTGATGATATATGTATACAACCACTAATTCTATTCAATTGTATTTGTTTCTATTCAACAGTACCCTGGGTACCAGACTCTCTAACATAAAAACAGAGATGTTAGAGACGTCTCTGTTTTTATGTTAGAGAGTTTGGTACCCAGGGTAATTCAACAGTAATTAAAATCTTTTCTGAACCAAACTGCATATAGATATATAGATGTGGACGTAAAGAGCCAAGTCTTTTTTGAAAGGGGCTTTTTCAGACGTTCAAGAAGGGCGTGGTCTCAAAAAATGTTTTTCGAGTCACCAGACCCCTATTTAAGCTTGCTTCGCTCACCACTCAGGCCCCCCTCCCCCTCACTTTGAAACCGCTGCGCGGTCCCTGGTATGCAGGTCTTAGGAGAATACCACCAATAAGCGTAAAATGAATAGGGAAAACTATATTTTCGTCAGAGAGAGAGAAACAAGTGCCTGATGATATCAAGACATATGCTCCAAAAAAGTTTCCTAGGATTGTCAGAGTTTCAGATGGCCAAGACTCCTTTTTACATATTAAAACCTCAATATTTTTTTTTCAAATCTACACTTTTAGGTGGATGATGCAAAGGGTGAGGCTAAAAGCCATTGCCTTTATATATGACGTCTAAAATACTCCCAAGAAATGCCACGATCATAAAGTTTTGAAGCATACCTTAGGATCCAGAACGCTAACAAGGCTTAATAAATGTAGAGATGAATTAATAAAGTTAGAGCCTTACCAGCGTAATGTCTCAGCCTTCCGCCTTGCATTTCTTTGTCTGACTGTTTCATTTGCGCTGAAAGGTAAATATGATATTGGAATAAAAATAGCACCATCGCGATTAGAAATACGTTTCTGCATCCGTATGCACAGACATAACAGTATTATCCTCATTCCTTATCACATAGGTTTTAGAATGATTCAAATCAGACAGTTCTGCAACAATTGCTTCACTAGTCCCTCTAAAATATATCAGGAAATCCTCTTTCCAAGTATTAAAGAAATAAGTAAAGATTGTTTTAAGAAATATATGTAACTGTTGGGAAATGTAGGTACAATAAAGCCCGAACTCATGATCACCCCTGCCCCCCCCCTCCTTACAAGTATCTCTGAAAAAATGAACTCAAAATATAATATTACATCCCTCAGGCATGTTATTTAGGAGTTCCGTGAATTCTATCGATATTCTTTGAATTCAGAAAATAATTAAGGATTTTGTTAAGAAATGTAGGTAGCTGTTCGGAAATGTAGGTACAATGATCACCCCTGCCCCCTCCTTACAAGTATCCCTGACAAAATGAACTCAAATTATAATATTACATCCCTCATGCATGTTATTTAGCAGTTTCGTGAATTCTATCAATATTCTTTGAATTCAGAAAATAATTAAGGATTTTGTTAAGAAATGTAGGTAGCTGTTCGGAAATGTAGGTACAATAAAGCCTGAACTCATGATCACCCCTGCCCCCTCCTTACAAGTGTCCCTGACAAAATGAACTCAAAATTTAAAATTCTATCCCTCAGGCATGTTATTTAGGAGTTTCTTGAATTCTATCGAGATTATTTGAGTATAGAAAACGAGTAAGGATTTTGTTAAGAAATGTAGGTAGCTGTTCGGAAATGTAGGTACAATAAAGCCCGAACTCATGATCACCCCTGCCCCCTCCTTAAAAGTGTCCCTGACAAAATGAACTCAAAATTTAAAATTCTATCCCTCGGGCATGTTATTTAGGAGTTTCTTGAATTCTATCGAGATTATTTGAGTATAGAAAACGAGTAAGGATTTTGTTAAGAAATGTAGGTAGCTGTTCGGAAATGTAGGTACAATAAAGCCCGAGCTCCTGATCACCCTTGCCTCTTCCTTAAAAGTGACCCTGACAAAATGAACTCAAAATATAAAATTCTATCCCTCAGGCATATTATTTAGGAGTTTCTTGAATTCTATCGAGATTATTTGAGTATAGAAAACGAGTAAGGATTTTGTTAAGAAATGTAGGTAGCTGTTCGGAAATGTAGGTACAATAAAGCCCGAGCTCCTGATCACCCTTGCCTCTTCCTTAAAAGTGACCCTGACAAAATGAACTCAAAATATAAAATTCTATCCCTCAGGCATGTTATTTAGGAGTTTCTTGAATTCTATCGAGATTATTTGAGTGTAGAAAACGAGTAAGGATTTTGTTAAGAAATGTAGGTAGCTGTTCGGAAATGTAGGTACAATAAAGCCCGAGCTCCTGATCACCCCTGCCTCTTCCTTAAAAGTGACCCTGACAAAATGAACTCAAAATATAAAATTCTATCCCTCAGGCATGTTATTTAGGAGTTTCTTGAATTCTATCGAGATTATTTGAGTATAGAAAACGAGTAAGGATTTTGTTAAGAAATGTAGGTAGCTGTTCGGAAATGTAGGTACAATAAAGCCTCAGCTCCTGATCACCCCTGCCTCTTCCTTAAAAGTGACCCTGACAAAATGAACTCAAAATATAAAATTCTATCCCTCAGGCATGTTATTTAGGAGTTTCTTGAATTCTATCGAGATTATTTGAGTGTAGAAAACGAGTAAGGATTTTGTTAAGAAATGTAGGTAGCTGTTCGGAAATGTAGGTACAATAAAGCCCGAGCTCCTGATCACCCCTGCCTCTTCCTTAAAAGTGACCCTGACAAAATGAACTCAAAATATAAAATTCTATCCCTCAGGCATATTATTTAGGAGTTTCTTGAATTCTATCGAGATTATTTGAGTGTAGAAAACGAGTAAGGATTTTGTTAAGAAATGTAGGTAGCTGTTCGGAAATGTAGGTACAATAAAACCCGAACTCATGATCACCCCTGCCCCCTCCTTAAAAGGGTCCCTGACAAAATGAACTCAAAATATAAAATTCTATCCCTCAGGCATGTTATTTAGGAGTTTCTTGAATTCTATCGATATTATTTGAGTATAGAAAGCGAGTAAGGATTTTGTTAAGAAATGTAGGTAACTGTTTGGGCCAAAAAATTACGCGTTCTAACGTACAAGTGGCAATGGTCCCCCATCTCTATTTCATCTAGAAATTATCTCTTACCTAGCGTTAGTCTTCACGGCGTTTGTACTACTGCTTGCAGCTTGCTAGAGAAAGTAACGAAAACGACATTTTAAATTTTATTTGAAGCTCTATTGCTGATATCGAATAGATCATCGTTTCTTTCGTGGATTCAAGGCGACCAGCGTCACTCAACACCAAGCTAAAATCTTGTTTTATCTTTTATCATGATGATCAAAAGTCTTCATTGGTAACTTTCTTTGTTTTAAATGAAGTTATAAATTTCACTTCACAAATATATCTAACGAGATATGAAAAATCAAAGATGGTTTTTAACTGGAAAATGATTAAGAATTAAGATCGTACCATATTCTCTAGATTGATTGTCGTTGCTTGGACTTGGTAGATCTTTTTCCCTGTTGATATCTTTTCTCTACAAGAAATGAATTAAAAGTAAGCATACATAATCATCATTCTAGCAACAAGAGACATACGTAAATGATTGTGAATATGAATGTAAAATGCAACAAATATTTTCCAATAACTTTCTTATTAAACAAAATTTATTTATGTGTTTAGTTGCCATTGTCTTAGACTATAGGCCATTTCAGTCAGCAACAATTCTTGGATGACGTCAAAATTTTACTTTCAAGTTTCTTATCTTACTTAAGTCCAGTAGCCTTTGTTCTTCACTTTTTAAACACATTATCCTTTATATAAAACAATGCTTCCAGAATAGAAAGGAGATCAGTCTAATTGTACATGACAAAAATAAAACATAGGATTTACCTTTGATTCGTGTGTTACTCAGTTCGTTATTCTTTTCACTGGAGTACTTCTCACTTCGACGGAGCACACCAAACTTTCTAGTCATGAGTGGTGTGTGTATTAAAGCAGAGCTTCTGAAAGCCATTATTTATGCGAGAAATCGTCATTCCTACGCTGGTAGAGATTTCCGATTGTAAGAGTGTGAACGCATCACAAGGCTCCCCACTCTCTCATTATTCCGTCATGACATATTTTACCCCTTTGATTTTAAGCCGCTTTTTCCTTGTATGGTATGACTAACTTTTATTGCAACCTAAGTTTTAGAATAACGAAGGTATTGGTATTTCCGTTCATTCAAATTCGCCCCATGCTTTGCCATAGGTGTGGTTAATTTTTCTACTGAATTTCAACCACTCATGCCATTCTCACATTTCTCATTTCCCTGTTTGCAATTGTTATTGTTCCTCGTCACTTTGGTATCATATTCCTATTAGACACGCAGTTTCTTAGTCAAACTACGCAGATATCCGTTTTATAGCGCTTTTCTTGGTTTCTCTTGGGAATTTATCCCGTTCTTCCTTAGAAAGTTAATGCCTTTATTTTATTTGTCAGCAAATGTTTTAAGACAGGATATAGGAATCCTGACATTTTTGTAAAGCTAAGAGGGCTAAGAGAGTCAAGAATCTTCGATTCGTGTTCCCATCCAATCTTCCCATAAAATGTCATCTTCTTTTGTGTAATTTGTAATCGGCTACTTGGCCGTATGCAAAGCAGACTTGACAAACTTTGTAACAAAACTGCAGCTAAGAAATAGTGGTGCTCACAAATTGTCCGAAATTTCTCGAAAAGTTGCTAAAAATTCCCTGAAAATTTAACACTTTTTTCAAGAAGTTTCACAAAAAGTTGCTCATTTATCGTCATTTGCTGAAGGATAACTGTCTACTGTTTGTCACACATGATTGAATGAATAATGATTGACATAAATGCTCGAATTTGATGTCAAGGATGCTCCAGGAATTGCCTAGTATTTACTTCAATTCTCAACTTTTTCTCTGCTCATGCAACTGAATATCCATTTCCTAGAAATTCTATACGCCAATACTGTTTGACAAGTCTGATAGATATTTTCAGCATTGTAGCACTATTTTTTCAGAGAATAAGCAAGCCTTTATTGGAGCTGTTTTAGTTACCAAACTTCATAAAAGTTGTGCAAAGGACTAAATCACTAAAAGCCCAAATTTGCCGATGGATATGCCCATGAGAAGGGAGAGGGAAGCAGGGACGTAGGAAGCATCTCAAACTTGGAGGGGCACGACACTTCAAGGGCACTTTTTCATTAGGCTAAAGGGGTACTTCCTGAAAATAAAAAGGGCACTTCTTTGTTAATTGCAAAATCTTGGGGGGCACGAGCCCCCAGTGCCCCCCGGTTCCTACGTCTCTGGAGGGAAGTTCCTTCAAGTTACCGAAAGTGTCACATATTCAACTAAACTCAACGGCCCGTTCTAGAATAACTCTGTGCCTCTAAATAAAAAACAAATTCAATGATTTAGGATATAATTGTTATTCCTTTCATTCCTCTGTGTAAAGAAAAGAAAATTCAGCTCGTGTGAATAATGTCTGTGTATGCACCAGTGCCTTTGCCCTTCTGAAGGTTTTTTCAAAGAAGAAGAAATCAGAGGTAAGTCTGGATGCAAAAGCCTGTGTTTTGCAGTTGCTGCTTAGATTTTCAAACATTTGCAGGATCGCAGCTTGCCAGCTTCCAAATAGATTCTTCTGAGTGTAATTTAGCATTTTCATTTGAAATGCCTCCAATGATTCAGTAAAAGATTACCATATACTCGGGGGGGGGGGGGGGGTACATAGCAAATTTCTTTGTAAGAAACTGCCCATAAGAAACTCAACTCTCAGATCGCCAAAAAATAAGAAACTCCAGTACTGGGAAAATTATTCTATTCATTTTGATAAAGGAACTCATTTTATCACAGTTTTACTTCATTTCTACTTGTTTCCTTGATCATATATTATTCGAAAGGTACTTGAGTGATGTCCAAACATTGGAAGGGCTTCAACAACATTGTTGTGAAATGCTGAAAAGGGTCCAGGAACACGTATTTTTATAAGAAACTAAGGTTCGTGGCTGGGTAGGCAGTTTTCTAATTTTCTATTCATTTTGCTGCCTAAAGTCTCTTCTGTGTTTCTTATATTTTTAATGCCGGAAATGTAGAGTTAATTTTGTTTTGTCTAAAAGGGCTCCCAAATTGCTTAGTAAGATTCAAAATGAATGAATAAATAGAACCATTCACACTCAAAATAATGTCCAAACAAACAGTTGCTATAACTGACATTGTCAAATTATTGTTGAGTGCGATAGGAAAATTAACACTGCAAATTACAAAAGTTTCTTAGCTTTTTAAATTCAGGTAGGGTTGTTTCTAAACTTTCGAAAAATCAAGGTTACATGTAGTCTTGGATTGAGGTCCAGCTTTTGCTACAAATTCTGGGAATGCTCAGGGGATGAAAAACTACTTTCTTATTGTTTTGTAGTGAAAACGCTTGTCGGAAACAACATCCATATCTTGGGATTGAATCATATCAGACATTCTTGGAGGCCACACTCCCACATGATGTTTTAGTAAAGTGCCCGGCCCCCTGGCCTACCTGTTCCCAATTACCAGTAAGAACTCCCAACCCTGGGAGGGGGTACTTGACTAGGAAAATGACGGAGTTGTGTGGAAAACCTCTCCACACCTGGCACCCTGTCGTATAAAAAATGGGCCAAAAGTATACCCTGCAGGACACCCTGTTGAGCAGCACATCCCGTCAGGTCAAGTATGGGAGTACCCTCCCCCCGGGGGTCCCAGATCCCATTTGATGATACAATGGGAGCTCATAGATCTTTCCACATAATATCCCATATAAACCCTGCGGAGACGTTGTTTTGTTCTCTGTACGCATGACTGCTTTTCCCGCCATAACTTTTAACACTATATGTCATCGATGAAACGAGCTAATTTAGTACTTTCCATTCAATGATTATCCACCTTGGTAGGTATGACATTTATCTCGCAAATTCATCAATAATTCCCGGGAAAGAGAAAATGCATCATTTGCTACTGATTCTTCAAAAAACAGGTCGACCTGATACATCTCATTCAAATTTCAAATTGAATTTCAAATTTGCCGTTCTTCTTTGAAAAGCAACCTATCTGTTCAATTTTGTCAGGTAATTTTTGCCCAACTGTATACACACCACAGTAAGGCCAGGCACAGTTGTACTGTACCGTCAATTTGATTTAAAATTTGAAATGTTTGAGTTGCATAAACCAAAGAATACATCTATCAAAATCCTCTGTTAGAAGCGTGCATGTTGTTGGTGAAACTGTAAAAAGATTTCTGTTGCGGCTTCATTCTTACAACAACATGCATAGTATTCAAGACACGCATAATGAATGCGCCATTTTGGTTTTTTTGAATTGCGCCATTTTTGAATTGCGCCATTTTTTCATTGTGCTTCACTGGTATTCGGTTCGGTCACAACAGCTTGCGAAATGGTTGATGGCGGGCTTTTGATCTTAATTCAGATTCGCAGCTTTTCAGCAACGTTGTAGCTTCCTAAAAGCGCTAAAAGGGCATCTCTCTTCATGAAAGAATCAGCAGGGAATGCTTTAAAGGATAAGTATCATTTTATGTTATAAAATATTCGAATGTGTCCAAATTATTATATTAAACTTTATCTGCGTGGACGTGGAACTGGGAATTGGCCTAGCTACCTAGCCCAGGCCTGCAGAGGCAAACTTGGCTTCATTCAACCAGTTCTGGTGCCAAGGCACGAATTAGGATAAAGCTTTCGAGCCAGACATTGGAAAATATTGTATTTTGGAGAAGATTTGACGAGGCAGGGATAAATCAAGAATGTTTGTTTCTGAGTTCTGTAAAATAGATATTTTGTATAAGAATTTGATTCATCATAATAAGAAACTAGCCTCTATATAGTACAAAAGGATGGCCAAAATTTTAAGAACGTTTCAGAAATTAAAAGCAAGGATGTGAAGGATATCATAGATATCAAATATATGGTTGAGCCTTTTTCAGTAGGCTTTAGGGTTTGTTGTCTGTTCATATAAGCAGGGGGGCTGGCTCGGTAGGCGAGATCTCACTCAAGTACTGCCAGGATCCAGCGGATCAATATTTTCCCATGTGAACACTCCAGCCCGCCTGCAAAGAGGAAAACGTCTCTACTGCGCACTTGTGGGCATTCAAAACGATCCCACCAACGATGTCGCAAGACCAATTCCAGCCCAGCAGGCGGGATGGATTTTGCCATATGAACAGTCATGCGAAGCAGCTCATTTAGCAGGCCAGCCCGGAACGTGAGCTGGCTCACCTCCATATGAACAGGTCCGTAGTCTTGGGTAATATTAACTAACTCTTTATATCATAATTGTCATTTTTCACATTGATGATAAGATCAAACTTAAGATACTTTCATTACCAAATGTGAAAATGTTTATGTTCAAAATAACAAGCTTTTAGCCTCTTTTATGGCCCTATCCAAGTTTCTTACAAAAACATGTGTGTACATTTTATCATCTATCTGAGAATGAAATACATGCTGAGAGAGTCTTTGCAACTGGAGAAGTGTGTGAATTCCAATCACCTTTATCTCCAAATTCTGTTTAAATGGCAACAAATTTAACTTCAGTACTGAGTTTTATATCCATAAATAAGATACTAAGTTTAATCAAGGAACCTTTCAGACAAACAAAGTAAAAAATTTCATTTGAAAGTAAGAACATATCACTAGGTGATGCAAGTTTCTCTCAAAAAGGATTTGATAAGTCTAGTAATTCTGAAAGCAAGCTATATGTAGGAAATATCAGTTTTAATACTTTATTTGATGCTAGTTGTTTTGCAAACTCAAAAGCATGACATTTTGAATATGAATAATTATATCTTTCTTTTTATCAGAGACATGAATGCATCAATGAACAACAGTGCTTCAAGTGGGGGCAGAAGAACATTGAATCATTGTGGATCAGCTAGCCAAAATACAAGCACTGGTAAGTGGTAAGACATGTTTTTAATTTGGGAAATTAACTCCCAAATTATTTTTAGCATTGAAAGACCCCTTTTCTCAAATTAACCATTGCAGGGAAGTGCTTTAGATTCCTTTCTTATTGGACAGTGTTTCTTATTGCACACATATGAAAATTGATCATATCAAAGATAGAAACAAACAGTGTAGTCACACTGAGAGAGACAGGAAAATTGATAACACCAAATTGGGGTAGTCAACACTCAAGGCTGAACTAATAATGAAATGTTGTTCTACACATTTTTTGCTTGCAGATTGTGCAATGGGCTGGATGTGAATGCATTTAGTTTTTTAATAAATGGAACAAAGGAAACGTGCAGGCACAGCTTTGGTTATCCAATGTTCATTGCCTGAGGGTAACTTAAATTTGAATTGGGTATTTCAGATTTTTTAGCTCTTTGCAAGAAACCTTTTTCAATAAGTTTTCAGTTTCTTTGGTTTCCAAATATATACATATCTCAACTTTTGAGAAGGATACTGCAGCCATACCGTCTCTTTCAGGCAGAAAGCTATTACTGTATATTATGTTGTTCTTAACAATTATCTTATATAGATTTGGATGACATGGATTTGGACCCATCAGAGTTTAGGTTGCAAGCACACAGTTCCACATTGTCCAATTCAAGAGATGGTGATGAAAATGGAACATTATCTAGAGGATTTGATGAAGAAATTGGTACAGTAGTTCACGTTTGCTATTATTTTACTTCATTTTGCAGTAATAGAACATGCCACTTAAAGCAGAGACAACATGAAATCTTCAAGTCAGATTCTCTAGAAATTTTAAGAATTTTCCAAGTGTTTTTATGTTCTGGTAAGAATTGTTGAGTGGTATGAAGGACTGTTATATTTTTCAACAAAAACTATTAAGAAATTGAAAATGATGAAACAGTCTTGGTGTGTACATGGCCATTACTGCATTGAGTCAAAAGGTTTCAATTCCTTTGTACCATGACACTGTATACACACTTTAAACTAATACCTCTTTCATGGTAATACAAAAGCCTTGCCAAAAAATACTTGTCCAGTTATTTGTTAATGTTAGAGCTTATCTAATATGTATTGTATTTTGCTTTTCAAATTTGAAAATATACTTCTGTTTTCTGTTGTTCTAGTGATGATGTAACAAATTTATGTGACCAGTATCAGGCAACAACCAAAACAATGAACTAGCAACTGTCACCTTTAACCATCTTGTACATCAAAGTTAGAAATTTTTTCATGGAAGATCTATTTTTGCAATTTTGCATTGACCATTCTGCACTTTTACTTGTGTATATGGACCATTCTACCAGGTGATTCAGAAAAAAGTGGGGTGTTTGGACTGTAACATCGCGGTTAGCAACCCGATCGTTGTGAACTAAATTATTTCGTGCAGCCATTAATCTGACTTAGATCAAAAATTTTTCCCCATCAAAATCGGTCATGTGATGCATTATTCAAAAAAGATTTTGTTCCTAAGACTTTGTATGGGAGTCTTGCAAACTGAGGAAACCTTTAACCAAGCCCCTTCAGCATTTTAGCCTTACAAAAGTTACAGGTACATATGGTACGATCAGAAGTGAATTAAGCACATCGGAAAGAGTGTTTTCTCCCCTGGGATGCCTTGTCATAACTTGTCATGTGGACATAATATGTTTGAGAGACATTAAAAACGTATGCTGCTTTGCATTGTAAAGAGATTTCTTTCAACAAGATCAACATACAAAAATGGATCCAGTATGTAAATACCTATCATCTCTCCTCAGCAATTAGCATAAGAAGATTAGAAGGGGAGAAAACAAGCATGAACATCACACACATCCTGCTTGTTTTCATCATGATCTGTCGTAGTTAGCTGTCTGTGTTATAGATAGGTATGTGACTATCCTCTTCTTTCCTCTTGCCATTTTTATTATGTTAATTGATGTTCCTTTCTTATTGAGGTAACACAGTTTCAGATCGGGAAGTGTTGCGGCAGCTGATTGTGACTCAAAATGAGTTGTTGAGAGCTCAGCGCCAGACAATAGCAAAGCTGGATGCCGTGATTGCCACCAATGGTACGAGAAAGAAACAAACTGGGGCACCAGCTGTTTCAAACTTTGTGAAGGTATGGAACTTTCTATTTTATTCTATTCTATTCACGCTTCTATTCTGAAAAATCACAACAGTAGCACATGTGCAGTTGTCCAGTGAGAGATTTCAATTTCTAAGCATAGTTAAAAGTTTCTTGAGTGTAAGGGGCAGATATCATTACAGTTTCACTGCCAATATTATTGTTTTTACATCCAAGGAGCAATGGCCTAGATCTGTTGCTCACTCAGTAGGTTGTAGGTATAGTCTTAGTATGCAATTGGTTTTTTCACAGTACTTTTGTGCAACAATGGGAAAAATTTAATCAAATTTTTGAGGAAAAAACAAGTATGGACAATAGGAAGAAGAATGAGAAAGGAAGAAAATACAATGTTTTACGTACCAATATTTTAATTTGCTTCTTGGATGATAACAACTAACGGGGTGGTCTTTTGATAACAAAATTGCAAAAGGCTAATTGTGTGCAGCTGTGCATGATCGCAGGCAGCTGTGACCTGATTACAAGTCCTGACAGTTTCTATCCCCAGTATAAAGAATATGTTGCCTTTCTTTACTCACACTCATCTTTCTACTTATTCACAAGAATTTGGTCCATAATGGCTACAAAGAAGCAATTAGCAGAGACTGTTCTGCGTGGGTTGTTGAAAAAGGAAAGAGGTAATAAAGAGCTTATTCTTCTCTGCCTTGGACCTTTCACTCTATGTTTATTAAAAATTGGTTGGCCGAAATTATTTCCAGTTCCCTGCAGTCTATTGTTTCTGTTTCATGCCATCATCATATGGGAAAACGTTGTGTACAAAAGGTAACCAACAGTCTAGCAGGGAACATGACACTAGCTTGTTAGCTGATGTTGTAAAATTTACAGCCTTTGAGAGGAGGTTGGTTTTTGTGGAGAAATTTCAAATCATGTATGCCACTTATAAAGGCTTGCTATAAAGCCACTTCAGAAATCTTGTGGTATATTTTTGTCTCTTCAGAATTATTATTTTTATTTCAGCATAGACTGTCAAGAAAATACAGCCACAACATCATTTGTGCGGGACTATGCCAAAGGAATCTCAGCCAATATATCAGATGATGTTTTACATGGTATGATACTGTTTGTAATTAGAGGGCTTTGCAGTACAAGTGAATTTGTGAATATGGACTTGCAATCAATCTTGTACAAGCTCTTCCTTGCACTCTGGTTTAGTGGTGCCTCTATCTTTTATGTGCAGAAAAAAGATAACTTAACGAGGATACTGAAGAAGTTCAAATGCTAATAATGATAACAAATTTAGCACACAAATGCCTTTCTAAGGTATGTCTTCACAAGAGTGTGACTTACAAGCTTAGCTGACTCTAAAATCACAGGATTGGTAAATATAATATAGAGATTAAGTAAACAACTACAAAATACGATTAGATACTGATGGTTACTGTATCTGAATATTTATCACATTGGATGTCAGGCCAGCATAAGTCCATGATCGTGAACAATAGTAGCCTTAAATGAGAGAACAACAATGATTTCAATTTTTACCACCACTGATCCTCCTCTGGAGTCCCCACCACTCAATACACTGCGCATATGCTGTCAGGTCAGGTCTCCTAATTTGCAATAATTATTTATTTGAAATGCTTTCCATTTGTGTGGATGAACTTTTCATTCACATTTCATGATCCCAACATCAAATTTGAAACAGACTTAGAAACAAACAGGGAAAAGTGCATAGTGCAGATTAATGCTTAGCATATTCAGCTTTTAATTTTGTCATAAATGGCAGAAGGAAACAACAACTATTATCGGAGACCTACAGGACAACTAGTAATCTGAAAATGTTGATTCTTTGGATAGATTTGAATTTTTTTCTCAAAAATTATAGCTCAAAATATAACAATTTTTCAGTGTGCAATATTTTCAGCTTCAAGTAGGAAGGACAAATTTTATCATCTTTAAATGTATTTGGGTCATTGAAGAAACATATCAAGAAGGAACATTTTATCCTACATTAGATACTCTATATGTTTGTGACTTTTTAAACAGGAATGCTCTTTTGGGGACAACTGGTAGATAGGTGTGATTTTAGAATGAAGTTAATCTGCAAAGCACAGTAGTCTCTGATGATGACATATCAGAATGATTGAAATATACACTGTAGTTTTTTAGAGCTAAATTTCTTTAGCATAATTCCATACCTAAAAGTACCTTTGATTACCTCACACAAGAAATACAGAAGACATTATTGTGTTCTGTTGATAATCAAGTTCGTTTGACAGCACACAAACCATTATCAATCAGCAGTTAACATCCCTCCAATGCAGATTATTTTCAGTAAGATGAAAATATTTTGTGAGAGACCTTTTTGGAACTAGTCTTTGCTGGTGGCCTGACAATGATAAAGTAAACACATATAAGTAGCTCTTAACAATCACATTTTCATATCTAATTTATTGCTCTCTTTAATAGCTGCTCTAACACGATACTTTCAAACGAAAAAAGAAAGCGCTTCACGAGCAAAATCGTCAAATGGTGCTGTTGTCAAAGAGAAACAAAAGTTGTATGAGAGGAAAAATCAAGTTAGTACATTTATGGTCATTTTTAGTTGTATTCTAAGATTTTTAATGATAACATATTCTCTATTTCATGCACACCCTGAAGCATATGTTCAACACTAAAGATAGATAAAAGTTTGAAATACACATAAATGATTAGTGATGCTGAGATTCACTTGCTGACCAACGAACATTGATCTTTGTCTTTTGAATCTATCAAGGTAACCAATGCTTCTTTAAAGTGGCATCGGCCAGCACCTGACACTAGCTTTAGCTGTTGTATTTTTGTAAAGTAGAATGGTAAATGAACGAAACTGCAATTATTTTTTTATGTATGTTGTAGTCTGCATGCAGACTCTAGGACTGGATGGGAGATTTTTCTCTGAGTGCTGCATGTGCTGGCTGGTCTATTAAATTTGTTTACACTTACTTGGGTGTTTTTAGTTAAGTTTTCAATAAAGATCTATTTTGGTGGCTTTATTTAGAAATAGCATAAAGAAGGTTTCTTGTTTTCAGAAAAAAAGAAGACGAATGAAGATGGTGGGCAAGAAGGCATCTTGGTCCATGGAGAAAAAAGAAAAAATTAGGGCAGCCCTAACTATGGAAATGATGTCGTCAGAGGATGAAGAAGAGGATGCAGATGGCAGGCAGATATTTGTGGTTAGGCCGCTGCCTTGGCAAACTCCAGATTTTGTTAGAATAAAAGAACAACTGGATAGAAAATTCGTGAGGAGCATGTCTCAAAGAAGCCGGAGACAATTCCTGCCAAGAGCAGAGGGTGACCCTTCAACTCGGCCAAGGCCTCAGAAAATGAATGACAGTATAGCATGGGCAATTCTTCAATAGACCTTTCCGTCCTTTATGTAATTTTTCGCTTCTCGTCACCAAAGATAAATTTTGTGAAACGAATACAGTAAAAACCCGCATACTTACTTAAGAAGAACCTGCAGGCTGCATTTTCAAATTTATATACCAACATACAAGAAACTAGTGTGCCTGAACTTGTTCCTTTTCCTATTTTCGAACAAAATCATGTGAAACAAAATAAGTGTAAACATTTCTTTATTCTTCATCACTCTACCATACTGATTGAAATTATTGTCAGCGTGCCCTTTTTAATAGAGTTTCGAGTGTTTCGTTTATGAAATGTATGACAAAGGCTTTATTAGTAAAAGTAAAGTACGGTATGATAAAGCATTTTCTGTCGATCGTTCAGTTTTTGCCATCAGCCTGTTTTTGAAAATGCTTTCCTTTTATGAGAAACTGTAAAAAGCCTGATACGAAAAAATAGGTATCTTAAATGCGGTTTTTTACTGTTCTTCAGGTTTCCAAAAGGACAAAGCGATTTGCCGTTCAGAAGATTATATTTCACAGCTCTGAATGGACTCAATCACATTAAATAAATAAAGAAGGCAAAAACAACATGTTCAGCTGCTTTGAAGGTGTGAAATATATTCTTGAGGCTGTGAAATTGCTTTGTCTTGAACTGAATTGTATCCCTTGCTTTTTTCGTTATTCTTTTATCAACTGATTTTCTGGTTTCCACATTTAAGTTATTACACAATCCATTGAACCCCAAATTTCTCCAAAAAGAAAAACACATTTTCTCTACATTCTAACTATACTATGACATTTAAGAGAAATGTTTTACATAGGACCTCTCTTTGGGAAATGTTACCTTTGTATACCTTTATTAAGTTTTGAACCCAATCAAAAATTGGCAAGAAATTCCTTTTGGCTTCGTAGAAAATAGTTTCTAACTTGACACGTTCTGCTCAACAAACTCGAAGCTTGTATCGTAAAACAATGTATCAAAGAGAGTGTGGTAGTGCTTAGGCTTCCTACGTGTATTACCTGTGCAACACATGGGTTGAAATGTTTTTGTTTTACTAATGTACCATCTATTTATCTTTTATCAAAGTACCATCTATTAACTTTGATTAGTTAAATGTACCCTTTTAAGTTGTGTGTATCTCAGAGAGAAAGTGTTTTAGGAAGAACATTGTTGATTCTACTATTATTCTGTTGTCTTGCTTTAGCATAGTTATGGTTTTACTTCCATAATGAAAGAAAAATGACAAAAAATGCTGTACTGTTGATTATTGCATTCTGTTCTCGAAGGGTTTTTCAGATAGACCAGGATTATTACGTGTTCATGAGGATTTAGCATGCACTTCCATGAGACAATTAAGTCAGGACAAGAGTTCATTCTAAGGAATATAAATCCGATATTCTTGTTTCTACGGAAAGCGTTCATTGGTTATTTATATACGAGTCATGTTTTGGTGTTTCATTATAAGCCTTCTTTGGTTTAGCTTGTTTAGCTGGTTTGTGTTTTTAATGTCAAAGGCAAGGTTCACTAGCTGCAATGAAAAATAGTCGCTAAAAATTACCAGGCTGCAAGAAATAAGGCATGGGTTAAAACTAAAATGTAGGGCAAAAACGCATTCTCCCAGAAGGGCAGAAAAATTGCGCGTTTCATGGCCAGTTGAAGAACATTTACAATAAATGCAAATATTCAAAAAGATCGACTTTGGTCCATATTTACTTGTGCTAAAATATCGTAAATATCACATTTGCTGTCCAATTACATCGCGTTGCAAAGCTGTGTAAAGGTCGAATTTACATTCAAATACAAGATTCAGCAAAGTTCATGTAAAAGGTGGAGCATTACAACCTTTGACGAAGCATGTAAACATCATGTAAAGTTCGAACTTTACAAAATCTGTAAATTTCGTAAATTCATTGTCAAATTTGCTCTTTACATAGACTTTGCATGGTATTTTATTGTATTGTAAATTTCAATTCCTATGCAGTGACAGCACATCCCTTTCAGATTTGATAGTGAAGTACATACCAGCGGAGAACAAATTAACATTAATTGGAGAATGATAAAATCTGAGGAGACCGTGAAACTTCTAGGCGTTACTTTGGATTATAAACTTGATCTCGATCCACACATTTCGAATCTTCGCAAAAAAGCTGCCACGTAATTGAATGTTCTTAAAAGATTAAAGACTTTTATTGGCTTTAAAGAGAAAAAGATTCTTGTTCAGAGCTTTGTATATTCTAATTTCAATTACTGTCCGTTGGTATGGTATTTTTCATCTTCGAGGTGATTACAGAAAATTGAACAGTTACAAGAACGTGCGTTAAGATTTTCTCTATAATGATCATACCAGTTCGTACAACGAGTTGCTCTTGAAGTCAGATAAATGCACGATGCTTATTGCTCGTCAAAGAACCCTTTACATTGAGCTATTCAAAACAGTGAAACAGTTAAATCCACCTTGTATGCAGAACATATTTAAATTACGGTCTTCAAATTATTCATTAAGAAATCCAAAGAACTTAGCCCATGTTAGGCCTAATCAAACAACATTTGGGTCCAACAGTCTAATGCCTATTGGCCCACAGATTTGGAATGGCCTACCAAACGAGCTGAAATCTGCAGATAATTTGAAAAAATTTTAAGAATCTAATAAAGCAATGGGACGGACCGACTTGTAAATGTAGTGCCTGTCAGTGCCTGCCTGTCAGTGCAATTTAATGAAAATTAAAGTGTTTGGGTGGACGTGATATTAGGTGCACGTGATTCAAGGTGTGCACGTGATGTGGGTGCAGATGTGCATTCCTACTACATGGCCTTGTTGGGGATACATGGTACTCCCCTTATTGTTTTTCTGCTTTGTTTTTGGGTCAACTTGACAGCCAATCAGCACGGGGACTATGAACGCATGCGCTGTGGACATAATTCAATCATTCAAATATTTGCAGCCAATGCGAAGAAAGTTGCAGTGACAGCAAACAGTTGGGGAAGATTCGCAGCTTGATATGTGGGAAACTTAGCTTATATTTTATCAATTCTTAACTGCAGTTATGTTTGATATATGCCTACAAGAAGCTGTAAACAAAGATTTCATGATGGGCCTTTCTGGAAACTTGCCACAAGTAAATGTTGAACGGTTTTGGTCTTGCGTTGATAAATTGCCCTAGGTAAAACAAGATAGCGGCAGCGCTCTGTGCTATGGAAAGACCCGTTATTGGACCCATTTCGACAACATTTAAAGGAGGCCATTTGAAACAAACCAAGCAAAGCTAAGTAAGTTGGCATATGAATATCATTTCTTAGCCAGATGAATACATTCCTTTGCCAAGCTTTCATGAAGCGCTATTGCAAGTGATTCTGAATAAAATCTTTTCAGTGTTCTTTCATCAAAAATTACTTGTTCTGTAGCGGATGTGGTTTCGTTTCAATGTCTGACTTCCGGTTGCCTGTCAAATGACTAACAGTTCCTGATGAAAATAGTGGCAATACGTAATCGAATAAGCAAAAATTTACACACTACGCATGCGTTCATAGTCCCCGAGAGTATATCCACGTCCTCGTCAATTGCACGTATCCCCAACAAGGCCCTGGTGCTAGGCACATAGACTTATGACGATTGGTCCCTCGTATCCCTGCGTTACCTTGCTCACAGGGACTCGTAATGAAACCAGTATATTAGGCCTAATAGGGTCAGGTTTTTCAGAGAAATTATGAGTCTCTGTTGACCGAAGCGCCATTTTGAAATCAAAGAGCACAGGGAAACAAGAGACTCATTGTCATAAGTCTAAGGCACATATACAGCCTTCTGGCCGTTTGGGCCAGAAACGTCTTGCGACTCTAATTTTAGTAGGCGGAGTTCCTCCCGCTGTTTCCCTATTATTATGGTGCTGTCCACCCAATTGTTTATTAGTTTTGCTTTGGACTGTGCCGCTGGCGTGACGTATACCACGCCTGCGTCTCATCTGGCCTGTATATTATTTGGTCTCTGGTTATTCCTTTCATTTTGTTGCAGCTTGTTGTTGGTTGTTGTTGTTGTTACTACTGGTTGGCTGCTGGCCCTCTGATTCTCTGCGCATCAGAAATGAAAAACATCGGTGATAAGGAAAAGAAACAAATCAGAAATGAGAAACAAAGGAGAACATTGAAAAAATAGGCTCCTTAAATGTGCTAAGAGAATATGTATATCAGATTTCAAAACTATTTATATTCAACAGTTGATAGAAAGAGCCAAGAATGTATTCTGAAGGTAGGTCCAACAGCTGCAAGGACTCTGGACATTACAACCCACTTCTTCAGGGCTGTGATGTGTCACATTAGAGTCCTGAAGAAGTCCTGCATGGCAGGACGAAATATTGGCAACAATTTAATTAATCGTATTTGCTGTTGTTTTTTTGTCGTGTTGCGGTGTTTCTGCCTTTCAATTTATTCATTTTTTCGTCATTGCAAGCATCTTCGGGTCCGGCAATTGACGTTGGTATCGTGGCCTTTACTTTTTCAAACTATCATTTTTGCCCAGAGGGGCACTCAGCACATGAACATACGGGGAGGTAAGTCAGATATTGTCAAAATTTTCAAAGAAACATCACAATCTTTGCACCAAAAAATGAGACACAAATTAATGAACTCTTGGCATGTAAGTGTGGACATTTTCATCAAACATTTAGAAACTTTTAGAACTTGTTGGTCATCTGACTTTCTTATCGAAAGTGTGTATTCCAGGGCTTGCAAAGTTGCTAAGGTGGTAGAAAGTTAAGAAAAACCAGGTCAAAATCGTACAATTTTGGCTGAATAATATTCACTACAATTTTTTCTCCTACAAGTTGTATTTCTTCATGTACTGCTAGCAGAAAGTTTGGATGATGCTTCACATAGTTAGAATTAACTTCACATTGGTCAGTGTGCTGGTTGTAACGGGGTTGAAAACATTAAACATCATTTACAGTATAATCAGTACCGTACCTCTCAAGGCTGACATGATGTCAGGATTTCAAATCTTTTTAGCCCGACTCGGGAGAAAAAGGTTTGAGTGACTGTGGTATACCAGTAAGATGAAGTATTGATATAACTTTACACATTTTCAGTCTTACAATTATTGTGTTTGAAATTTATATCATAAAATTGGAGGCTATAGATAAATATATCTGATATGAATTAAAAGTACTGAACATCCTGATTAAGGTCAATACCAGATTTTTGTACATACCGTACTTAAGATAGCAAGGTCTGTCAGTACCAGTGCATGCAAAGTACTAAAACGCCAACTAAAGCTACTTTTGTGCCAATTAGAAAAATAGTGCTGATTGCAGGCATCACAGGAGTTGATTATGCCTGATGAAGTTTTTGACCCCCTGCTATGATGCTCAAATGGTGTGGCTCAAACCCTGCCAGACTTCTTAGGCTGCAAAGTCACAGCATTACAGCACTGTGCCAAACAACTACTTTGAAACACAGTTTAAAGTCTGTCTCAAATCATGTGGCAGGTGAAAATGTATAGAAATAAAAACAATTGAAGTGTTTGCATGTGTAATTTTGTGTTGCCGAAAATCTCACCTTACTCCTAATTTGAGACTTTGTGTTGGATAAGAATTAATAAAATGGAGTTATTCATGCTCTTTTCCATGTATTTAAAAGCAAAGAATTACAAAATTTTCAAATCAAATTACAGTTCATCAGTGCTAATCTCAGCAGAATCTTTTACTGTGTCTTGTTTCCAATCTACCCTATCCAAAGCCTGCAAAAAGACACAGTCAGTCAGTGTACTGTAGTGTACAGTCATGTTAAATGTAGGAACAATTCTTTGAACATTTCAACTTCTTTCGACAATTGAATGGTGTAAAGAGAAAAAATGCTCACAAAAACTAGCAGTACAAACTTGATTCTTGGTTATGCAGGCAGGCAGGCAGGCTCAGTTTGGTTGTTCATGTTCAAGGAGACTGAACAAATACACAATTTCTCCACATATTTCTTGCTGATAGAAATCCACAGAAATGCAAAATCACTTCCAGCATCGGCAGACTTGGGCACGATAAATTTTTCACAAGTGTGTGCTCGCTGCGTTATGAAAATATGAACTGGCCTAAATTACCGACCGAATGAAATATGCCGTTGGAATCATTTTCTTGCCTCAAAATGGCTGAGCGAATCTCTCAAATCAAAGATAAAACATTAAAGAGATAAATGAATGTCTAAAACAAACAAAATGCATACCACAGTTGTTAAAATCCAATCCAAAACTGCGATGTGCCTGTCTTCCCAAGCATCGGCTTCCATCACCTTTCCACAACAAAGTGTGCGGTGCACTGCCAAGGAGGTTGCATACCACAACGCTTGCATACCACAACGTGCGTTCAATGCGCGTTTCCTCTCCCTACTTAATCTCCCTGCTAACAATTCTCTTTCCAGTGTCTCATTCCACAGCTTTCTGTTGATCTTCCACTGTTGCTTCATTCTGGTAAAAGTCCATCAAGAAGTTGTAAAAATAGTGCATATGAAAATTCTTCACACAAGCTGATTGTAACCTTTTCTTGTTCTTCTTGTTGTTGTCAGACTCTTGGTAGCTTGTTTTCAATGAATTGACTTGGGCGCTGTTGTTCAAATCATGATAAAGACAGATACGAGATATATAGGGGTTTGAACTTGAATGGAATCTGTCCCCTAGAGCAAATCTTTTATTTTGTTGCTGGATGTTCATTTGCCATCAATGAAATGTAGTGGGTACAAATGGCAGGGTTTATTTCGTCAATTCTATATTCAGAAGGGACTATGTCTGGAACGTTCAGCTTCTGAAATTAAACATAAAGAGAAGTGAAATTATGATATTTCACAGGGCTAGTGATGAAAATAATAATGCTTTATCGTAGATCATCTTGTTGCTATCAGTTTTGACTTAGTAGCAGAAGACCCGGGGAGGGGCTACATAACATGTTCAGGGTACATGGCACTCAGAACACCCATCACATTTGAGTGCCTTTTCTTCAGTTCTTGAAAGATTGAATGCTAGAGAAAATATCTCACTTTAAAAATGTGTTGAGCAACTTGAAACATTTTCATAGCATAGAAAAATGTCATCTTTGTTAGACAGTACTTTACTCCTGAATATGAAAGCTACCCTTGACTTCCCCCTGCCAAATTGATAAAAACTAATTCAGGATCTTGATAAAAATTTTTCAAACTAAAGTGGAGCGTAAACATAATTCAAAATGCAGAAACATATTTGAAAACATTGAATAACTTTGTTGATGGTACAAATGCAGTAGAATCCCCTTTGTTACTGCAAAATCACAAGTGGGTTGCAGATTGTTTTTATTTTACATGCAAACTCTGTTAGTGATTCAGGGTAATAAGCGTAAATCTTTCAAATCAGGAGGCAGGAACTTCCCTTGAAGAATCCAAAATCCGTATCTGTGGAAGACCTGTAACAAAACAAATCAATCAATAAAATATGACAGTTTCTTGAATCATAATGTTAAAACTCACATGGGGTTTACTGCTCTCCCTGCCAGGTGTTTGGCTCTACCCACTGTCTTCTATCATTTTTAAGCATGGGTACTTACTGCAAAGTGCCTTAGCCATTTCTTCCTTCTATATCATTGTTGGCTCCCTTGGTCGCTTCAGATTTTGATATGAAGTTCTCATGTTAGATATGGTGTACCTCATCAAACGATTCACCAGGTCCTTCGACATTGATTGTCTGCTTGCAGTAAATGTGAGCTCACTGTCGCAATGTAATGTGAACGTTGGCGAATCTTTTAATTTTAAAGTTCTGCTTTTATCCATTTCTCCTGGGTCTGCTACTGAAGCTGGTGATGTGCTGACAGCCATACTCAAAGTGCTTGAAAATGGTGTTGAGTGACTAACTGGAATGGCAAGCTCTTCACCTCCTCTCTAAAGAAATAATATCGTTCCAATTACTTATTGAGATGTCAGAGGTATACAGTTTTTGTGCAGAAAGTGTCGATAAACAGTTAACTGTACAACATATTAAATGTAGAGCTTAAAAAGGTATGGGAAGCATGTGTCCAAATTACACCAACTTAAATAACTGCGGTGAAGTCAACAGTGCTATTAACTTGCATCAATGAAAAATATCGCTTCATATCATCTTTGAGTTGATCTATAAATCGTATGTAGCGTTCAGAGAATTCCTTCTATTTTCCAAAGTTTGATGTAATTTTCCTTTACACCAGCATCCTTGAGTGCCTTCTCTACGTCTTTCACGCCTGTCAACTTCATGCATTCCTACCACTCCTCCCAGTTGCCCTGATGATCCTTTTCCTTGAAACAGTCCTCGATTCCACTTTTCCACAATAAGAATAGCAACGGTTGGCCGATTCTTCCCGTTACTTGGCCTGTTTTGCCTCACAGTGTTCCAAAGGCCTCCCAAAAGCCAGTTACTTTCTTCGGGAGTACTTCTGTCAGTCCCTTTGCCCATGCCTGCACCTTCCCCAGATTGAGTATCTCGTAGAATTGTCCTTTGCTAACATCGAGGAATTCCGAGGACAGCTCGTGCAGCCTTTCTTTCTCGTGTTCCACTTCCGAAATTATTCTTGTATTTGGTAGCACCATTCGCACCAGAAAGACGAGATTTCTTGGCTCCCTGATATTTACAGTCATTTCCAGTCTCATGTCTAGGAGGGTACAAGGGGGGCACAATGTTCCAGGATTCTGACACAAGTCATAACTTGGTACAGCACCTTCGCCTTTTTTATGAGTGTGCCGTACGGGCACTGCTGGTCACATATGCATTTGTCCCTCATTGCATGACTTTTTACAATCTGGTAAGATAAGATAGACAATGATCAGAAACTGCATCTATTATTATTGTTATTGTTATAATTGTTGTGATTATTATTGCAATCATGGCACGGGTGTGCAACTAGGTTCCCCGCTCTGAAGACGTTCACTTTGGAAACCACTACCTGGCTTATTAAACTACAATTTGACTTGCATTATTTATGATTGCTCAAGTTATGTTCTCCGGCATACAGTAAAAACCAGACCCTAGGACCCTAGGACCCTAGGACCATTAAGTACCAATGTGTGATAGAACCCTTAACACCAGAGGGTCATCACCCTCAAGAGAGAACAGAATATCACTATTTCCTCGTATGATACTACTATTTTCGCTGTTTTTATTACATCAAATGACGTCAAGAGTACATTTAGATAACTTTTTCTATACTGCTATGTGTCAATTTATTACATGATAATAATAATGATTCCACGTGGATGTTTTACTCCACCCAGTTACCAAACGAATGGTTTCCATCGAAACGACAAAAAAGTTCTATTTCTTCAAGGGAACTGGGTCGAATTTGAATTGTTTATGCAGTTTGGAAAGGATTTACAACAAAAAGAAAGTTATTTGAACTCTTCTGCGATTTGGCAGGTATTTGTACTTCAGAAGTAAAAGAAATATTTCAACTTCAAAAGGTCGCTTGGAATATCTCTATTTGTTTTCTGAGGTTCCTTCATAAAAGAAACCCTAGAAAACCAAATCAGGTTTCTAAGGAACTTTTTGAAGTTGAAACAACACTCTTTCAAAGAAGAATTCTACGTCAATGAAGCAAAGCGGCAATATAATTTCATTGAAATTTAGAACAGAGAGCAATAATGGCATCATTCCACCGTAAAGCTTCAGTATGAACACCATGTAGGGAGATAGGAAATTTGTCCATGATGAGCAATGAAAAAGGGTGGAAACGTTTCACAGATGAAAAGCGGTGTAAAATATGAAACCTTCCTTTCCATGTAATAAATTCACGCAACATAGAAAAAATCTTTAAATCTACTCTTGACGTCATCTGATGTAATAGAAACAGCAGAAATGGTAGTATCATATGAGGAGATATTGATATTCTGTTCTCTCTTGAGGGTGATGACCCTCCAGTGTTAAGGGTCCTATCACACATTGGTACTTAATGGTCCTAGGGTCCTAGGGTCTGGTTTTTACGGTATGCCATGTTCTCCTACTTTTTGTTCAAATATGTTTGGATGTGTATTTTTGTTCACGAAATCGTAGGTGGATGTGTTTCTTTTTTCATGAAAGGCCTTCAAAGTGATATATTTCTTGGTAAAATATATTTCAATATAAGGGAAAACGTGCCTTTTTCAAGGTAGCATTGTTGAAAGACAATTATTCAGATGCATCTTGCGAAGATGTCAATGAGTTTTGAATTGCTAAATTTTGCCATCACCGATTTGAAATGAGCGTTGAATGCAGTTTGGCTCTGATTGCTTGGTTACCTGCAGTAAGTGAGTCATGTGAGTTACAAAAGTTATAATATAAGAGTGCGACACTTACTTGCATTACGTAGGATTTCATGTCCTCTTCTGATAGTTTGACTCACCCAGGAGTTGTATGGCTACCTCTGTTGGGACCGTTCTCCTGGAAATATTTTGCGGCATTCTCATGTGTGCTTTTTCGTGTCACCCATTCAAAAATGTTGTACTTTATCCCTTGCTCCGCTGGCTTCATGATTCTCGCCACCACTGCACCTACATCTTTTTTGCAACGGAATGCTTTGGCGTCGGCCTTGGTTTCCAGTGGGGTGGGGTCTTCTTCTACTGTTTCCTCATCTGTAGTGTCTACTGATGGTGGCACTGCTTCTAGCGTTTTTCTGGCTGCAATTTTCCAGGCAGCGGTGGTAGCGGCAGTCCTTGGTAATTCCTGGTATATATTTATGGTCCGGAATTGCTCCTGGAGACGCTCGCAACCCTCCTCTATCTCTTGCGTGTCTTCCTCGTAACATGGAACACCTCCAAGGTCACCTTGGAGTTGGCTTGAAATTTCCTCACCGCCGCTGCCCTCATCAATGTCATGTTGCTCGTCGTCATGATCGTGTTCATCTGTCTCTGTCGTGTTTGGCTCCAGCACTGGCGCTTTTTCATCCTCATTTCTAATAGCGACTCCAAGATCTGTGACAGTGTCTCCCTTGTAACTGGCAGGAAAGTCACAAAACTGATTCTGTGCCTAGGAAAGAGCAAGCAATTGATTATAAAGCAGTCGTAGACTTGTGAGGGATAGACGCTGCATAATTTGCAATGAAGCGCTTTGTTTTCCTTCCTGTGGTAGCAAGATAATTTCCTCTTTGTTTCTTCTTGTATACTTTCTTCTCCTTTCCCAATATACTGCTAAACTCTATCTCACTTCCTTTGTCTCCTTCCTCCCCTTCTTTTCCCTTCCCTTCAGTTTCTTTTTCATTTCTCCCTCCTTCCTTCCAGGGAAGTTTGAGCATTTCAGCTGCCTTCCTGGTAGCGAAGACTGGAGAAAAAGCAAGTACAAACATTTGATTTTGTCATTACATGGTACTGTTATACAACTGACAAAAATGATGAATGACAGCATGTCAATTGCCGACAAAGCTTGCGAGCAGCTGTCTTTCTACCAAGGAAGTGGTAAATATTGGACAAACTCTGAAACTGTGAGTATAAATCACATGAGCAATTTCATTTCCTTGCCAAATGTTCCTATAAACTCTAATGAAAAGTCTGTTTTCTTTGAGCAGTGTTCTCCCGAGTGGTTTGACTTGAAGAAATCCCATCTAGTTGCAGGAAGCACTTTATATGACATAAATGGGTTTGATACTTTGAAACTCGAGCAGCAGAAGTGGTATGATTATCACAAAGGTGTTGGTCATCCACCATTTCCTGACAATATTATAAAGGCACTTGCACATGGAGTAAGCAATGTGCCTACTGCAATGTAGGCTCTTTGCACTAAATTTGCACTAACATTTTGCCGTCTTTTTCCCCAAACTTTCTGAGGCTGGAAGTCTGATTTTACAGGACTGGCAAACAAGTCATGTCCATCATCCAGATGGTAAGTGCAAGAGTGACGAAATTCACACTTTCCCCTTTGCTCTAGTATCTCCAGATGGTGTCCTAGTAGATAGCTGCAATAGTAAATTGACAGGTAAGGATGATTTTGAAATGACAGTTGATGTTAAAAGTCCTTATTCTAAGCAATATGCTCACCTGAAAATTCCACCACGCTATGTGCCTCAATAAGAGCTTGAAAGCAAGAACTGGAAAGCAGGGGTGGCTGGGAGCGAAATTTTTTTGGTATTAGTTTTGTGCAATTGTGAAATGCTCAAACACGAAAGTTAACAATTTCTTCGCGAAGCTAAGGAATTGTTAACCAGTCCAGTTGGGGGTATGGGGGGCGCTGTAAGGCCCCCATTGGGGTTCAGGGGCGAAGCCCCGGGAAAAATTAGCAATTTTTGATGAATAAAAGTCTTAGATTTTCTCTAAATTTCAAGTTAAATGCACACAAGTTTCTCCTCCTGCAAAGAGGAAATAATAGCGGCCTTAGGCCACGGCCAATTTGAATTTGGAAAAATCATGTTACTGAAAAGATATACGCCTGTTAGCCCTTTGTTTTTAGCCACATCACCCTCAAGGCAAGGTATTAGGATCATGACCCTCATACCATGGCCAATGAACGTGGCTTAAGGGCTTTCAGCCATGAGAAAAAATTTAGCCACAGGCACATAGCCCTTCCTGTATTGCCACCTCAAGGGCACAGTATGAGGATTGTGATTCTCATACCATGTCCAGTGAACGCAGTAAAGAGCTCAGAGCCACGGCTATAATTATGGCTGACGGTCACAAGCCCTCTCGTAATCGCCAACAGATCGAAAAAGCAGACCCTGGAAAAATCTAGGTGATTACACTATCAACAACCTAATCAATCCAACCTAATCAATCCTATCAATCAATCCAATAGGATAAACATACTAAGTACCCCCCCCCCTCCGGGCCAATTTGGTGTTTGGGAAACTCAATCTGGTGAAAAAATTCACCTTTGATAAAGCACCCATAACGAGACATGGCCAACAAAAGTAGGTATTATTTTCTACGTCTCCACAAATGCACAGAAATTTCCCGTATGCAGTGTTACTCGCTACGTATTTTTTACGGTAACTTTTGGGCAAGGTCTTCCATCTCTTTTTAGCCGAAGTCGTCGTTCGTGAGTTAATCGTCCTTGAGTTGACAAAATAGGGAAAATATTGAAAACACCCCAATGGTACTCGCTTCCTAAAACCCGATCCATGTTATAAAGTATAGACACGGCTCGGCTCGAAAGTGGTATGAGCATACAGTTTATACCATTGAGCGCCGCCCCTGCTTGAAAGCAAGGACAGGATCTTGAAAGCAAGAAACTCATGCGAAACCAGCTATCATAAATTCCATTGACAGGATGTCCAAGGAATTAATGGTATTTTCCTGTTCGAAGCAGATATGAGCATTCTTCCTTTTATGAAGCATCTTCATGAAAGCACATCAGCCATCCTCAAAGCCCAAATACGTGCAAACAAAAAGGAAGCCGTGGTTAATTGTCTCCAGAAGTTGGCACTTGACTCTGCAGATCAACATTAATGGATATTGGCTATCAATAATACGGCTGGTAGCCACTTTTCAAAGGCAACCAAATTTGTGCTGCTTCAGAAAGTCTGTGCAATATTCCTTAAATCTAAACAACGACGTGTTTTAGATCAAATGGACCTTTTGCCCTCCAAAAAAGCAAGTCCCTTGCACAAAGTATCAAGCCTAAGCAGGTAAAGATAAGCAGCAAAAGGAATCTGATGCTCCAAAACAACTATCAAGCACACTGAATAAAACTGAATGAAACTCTGTGGTCATTACTGCGAGAAATCTGCCACGGACGCTTATCAAGAGCTTACAAATGTAGTGCAGGAAAGCAGCGAGACACCTCAAAATTTTCTTATGCGTGCTCTTAAATTGCGACAACATGTGTTGTTGGCCAGCCAAGAAAGAGATTCTAAATTAGATATAAGGAATATCCAATTAAAAGTGTTTTTGTCAATGCTGTGGAGACTGGCCTTGCGGATGATGCCATTCGCATCAGAATGCGACCTTTTCTCCAGTCACAAAATGTTTCTGATGAGACTTTGATAAAAGAAATGAATATGGCTATAACAGCAGAAAATGAAAGGATTTCAAAACTCAGCGCAAGAAAAGGCGTTAGAAAGCCCACTCAAATAGCAGTCGCCGTGACTGAAGTCACCACAGGCAAACCAGCTACGCAAGAAACAAGGAAACGTAAACAAGATGCCTCGATTGCCTCGCTTCAGGAAGTTAGGGCTGATGTAGCAAGTTCAAAAGAAGCAATCAACACAAAGCAAGAAAACAAAAGTGCCTCAAGAAAGTCAGCGTGACCTCCGTCTGCATGTGAAGATTGCATTGGAAAGGATTCGTCTGTTTGACATGATCATTGTTTTATTTGCGGCTCAAGCGATCATTTTGCTTGCGGTTGCAGAAAACAGAAACCCCAGGGAAACCGGGGGTGGCTTCGCCCAAGGGACGCGGTTTAGCTGCAGGAAATGAGTCCCAAGAATCTAAACAGTGCCATTTTTGTGGTTCAATTCGCAATATTCATTTAAGTTGTGGCAAGTGTAAAGTTCCTTATTATTGCAGTAAGAAATGTCAAAACAAACATTGGCACAAACATTTTTGTGGTTCAATTCGCAACATTCATTTACGTTGTGGCAAGTGTAAAGTTTCTTATTATTGCAGTAAGAAATGTCAAAACAAATATTGGCACAAACATAAGATATTATGCAACGCATTGCATGCTGTCGCTGGTACTCAATGGGAACGGCATGAAAATGAAATAAGAAACAATTCTCAATTTACACCAAAAGGATGGACTTTGTTGCGCAGACTCTATACTTTTGAGGAGTCGAGTCTGCAGGCAGGCTAGCAATTACACAATGAATTGAATGTTCCTTGTGACATAGATATGGAAGAGGTGCTAGAGAGGTTAGTTGATAAAACTGCCTTGGCAGAGGGTGAATTTGGGGCTTTTCTAGCATGAAAAATCAGGCCGTTTTCATTTTGTCTGCTTCACTGAAGAAGGAAATGCTTTTAGAGGTAGTTTGGTTGAAATTATTTGGTATTATCAAAAGAGAAATGAAAGATTGTGGCTTGACGTCGTCTGGTGCTATCAAGCGAATTGTGATGTGAGTTTATGCTTTTTGCAATGAGGATGTGTTTAAGCATTGGTGGAAGCTGTGTTTTGAGAAGGATACGTCGAATGAAGGTGAAATAAGTTTGGGTGCCAGTATTTTGAAAGCTGTATTTGAAAAGATCATTACTGTCTTAGCAGATAGGATTCGGGAGGCGGATGCGTTAACATGTTCAAACTTTGATGTAGGGTATATGGATTCCGTTGGACTAGGAAAAGTGTGTTATGTCGGAGGTTGGGCAATTTCTATAATTATGTTGGATAGCAAGAGAAAATTTGCAGCAGCCTAAATTCTGTTACGGAAGAAGCAACGAGAAAGGCAGGATTGCACTAGGAAAGAGCAAAAGCCCTGCGAAGTTGCTGCATTATACCCTACGACATTTTGAAAAAGACGACAAAGTACCCACCAACGCTCAAAGTAACGGAAGAGAATCAATACAGATCACAAGGCCTGATTCACATAACTGATGAATGCTACAAGTTCTTCCTGCAACTTGAACAACAACGAGTAAAGTTTATGTCACCATGTATATACAATCAATCATAGATGTACAATTTTCCTTATAACAGATGATACAGTTATGGGTAATATGACAATTGATATACCCCAGGATTACAAGGGTAGAAATTGTAATGTTCATTACCTCAGAGATATTGTGATGGATATTGTAACATCTAAAGGTAAGTGTCTCTCAATTTTACTACAAAGCTCGAGGAAGGAATCATTCTGTTTTACCAAAGCATTTTTGCCCCTTAGCTGTATGAAGATAAGTGCCTTATCCTATCTTGGCTGTATTGCTAAATTTTAGGTATGTCAACTGATGATGACTGTGCAATATCTATTGAAAGCTTGCTGAGACAGAAAACAAGGTTTTCTATGTCTAGTTTTTGCTGGGAACGTATTTACAACAAAGCAGCAACAGAAGATTTATGAAATATGAAAGATTGATGTACTCTCAAGTACCGAATAAACGGGGGGGGGGGGTTGAGAATAATCGGGGGGGTTGGAAATGGTTCGATATATTAATAATTGGGGGGTTGGAACAATCGGGGGGGTTGGAAAAATCGAGAATAGTCGTTTTTCGTTTTCTTAGTAAAACACGTATCTAACATGGGTACCACGTATGTAAAACACGTATGTAACACGGGTCAGACAAACAAAGGAGAATAAAGTTAATAAATACAGTAAGTACATTTGCTTAGCAGGAATTAGTAAAAAAATTTGTTCACTATTACTTCTATTTTTCAAGAATTAATAAAAGGGGGGGTTGGAATAAAAGTGGGGGGGTTGGAAAATTTTTCAAAAATTAATAAGCGGGGGGGGGACGATTATTCGGTACTTGAGAGTACAGTTAGACCTTTTCGGTTGATAACACATTTTTGAAGTATACGATAAGTAGGAATCCTTATTTCTTGTTGACTGCATTATGTTAACTGCTGCCATCTTCCAGCTTTCCTTGTTTTTGATGCATTTTTCCATGTTTCTGAGAACTCCCCATGTAATGAGTTTTGATTGCTATGTTTCAAAGCCCCTTAGACGTTATAATGTTTGTATACGGATCATGACAAATAAAAGATATGTATATAATTCATGTAGCTGTAGATCCTAACGCCTAAAAATCCATTTACTCCTCTTCCTTTGTTTTAATAATAGGGATAAATGATTACCTTCTGCTGCAGGAAAACGAAATGCTTATTGGGGAACTGCAGCACAAAGGCCGTTTTGGTGACTAACAGCGGTAAAGTTTGTGAGCCCAAAGGACAACAGATTGATGTACAGACCCAAGCGTCATGATCAACTTCAAATTATTCAGTAGTTCGTTGATAGTCAAAGTGGTGCAGCGACAGCAGATCATACAGAAGTGGGGGAGACTGATGTGGAAGATGATCAGGAGGAAGATGATCGGGGGGAAGTTTTGAAGGATGAAGACATTGAAAATCTCTGCGATATGGTTGATACAGTACGTATGATGCAGTTAGCATCTTTATAACAAAGTTTGCTAGACATCTCAGGCAGGAAATTCAAGACCAAGGATATTCTTTCAGCAATTTTAGTGTAGGCAAGACAAAATTTTGGGAATTTTTGACAAAACAGAGGTGGCATTTTGGTAATTTGTGTACAGAAGCCCAACACTTGTGTAGCCAAAAGTATCAATCCTTGGACTAAGCTTACACACGTATTTTTTATTAAAAATTTGGGCCAGTACTGAAAGTTTCTTAAAATTATCAACAGCATTGAAGTGAATTGATCACCTTGCAAAATATGTTCCTGGTCACTTGGGTTGTCTTGGAATGCCTTGCTCCATGTTTGAAAAAAAATAAGGTGCAAACCAGCTCTGAAGGGAATGGCAAGCCCTTCAAATTCATTGAAAACCAAAGTCTATTGAGCTTCACACCATAAACATGGGTGGAGTTGACCCTGCAGACCAAAAAGCTTTGTATGGCTTGAATGTGCATCAAAATTTGAAATGGTGGAAGAAGGCCTTCTTCCATGTTATGCAGGTTGCTGTTGTCAATGCTGGGGTGATCTACAAAGCCTTTCATAACCCAAAGTGCTTTGATGATAAACAAATTTCGCCTTTCGCTAGCACAACGGTTGCTTGTGGGCAATGAAAGGCAAAGTTACAGAACTGGTCGCCCCTCCATTGAAAACCAGGGACACCCAATGCGGCTTACCACAAGGCATTTTGTGAAAATGAGCATGCCTTGTGCATTGTCGCTACTGCGCATGGGCAAATCAGCGTCTGGCATGCCTGCGCCTGTGCAAATCAGATTTGATATGTGCAACTCTGCTGTGCACAAGGCATGCTTCGTTGAATTTCCTTGATGTTGTTGGTCCCAATCTCCAACGAAATATTCTCTCCCTCAACATTGGCTAGCTTCTGGAGGTTAGCTGGCAAAGTTTTTGCTAAATCAAAAAACTCACCAATCTGAATCGCTTTCACGTACTGTGCCGGAATTTGAATATAATGCTACTGCAGGAAATTGTGGCTGTGGGACGGGAATACCATACGCGTCTCCATGGGGAGATGGTGTGATTAGTGGGGGGCTACAGACACGGGTACCTCATCTGGTGTGTGACCCTCCTTCTCACTCTGATGGGAAAGGAGGGACCTATGGTTCTCATGGATCTTGACATAGCGCAGTCACACATTTTTTTTTTATAAATCAATAGAATTTTACAATACATATTACGGTCTACACTACTTACAAGAATTACTTTACAATACTACTGGGACAAATACCCCCAGGGAGCAAAAGGCTGTGTCTACCCCAGGGGAATTAACATAGATAAGAGAAAGAAAAACTACTTCATCTTAAAGAACACTACTAAAACAACACATACGGATAATAAGAACGATTGATACCTAAGTCTGCTGCATATTAGACGTCAGATCCAGGTCATGGCGAGGAAAAGTAACTGGTGGAGAAAAACTTATCTTGAAGTTTCTTTAAGCATGAAAAAAAAACCACCATGCACCTGCCGTCCAACACGCAACAGACTTACAAACTTAAAGAGACACAAAAGAAACAGACAGGGATTTAGTGGTTACGTGGTCCCATCTTTCGTTAGAAGCGACCTTACTCAAACCGTCCAGTTTCGCGGATGAACTGTATAGTCAAGTTGAGAATAGTTCTATTGAGGTCGTAAGAGAACTTTTCATCGCCGTACAGTAAAAGCTGAGTTAGGACCTTATTTGAAAGATTACTATGTCCAAACGGTCGTAATACATCAAAGACTCCAGCGAGAAGATCTTGTCGTTGAGCATCAAAAGAAGGGCAAAGCAACAAGAAGTGTTCCGCATCTTCAATGCCATCATTCGAAGGGCACATTGGGTTTACGGTGTCTCTAAAATTATGCTTGAATTTGTGGAAGTTTAGTTTGCTGAGACCGACCCTTATTTGGGAAAGATATGATAGGGCTATCGGGTCATGAATACCAAATACAGGTTTTGGAGGGGGGCAAATTATTGATAGAAGCTTTGTCTTAAAAACAGCAACGGATGGTGCAAGCCTGACTTCAGGATCAAGTTTATTCCATTCGGAGATGCAGTTTGGATAGAAGCGAGATTGAAATTTTGCTGTTCTTGCCTTTATTCGCCAAATAGCATCCTGATTGCGAAGGGAGTAATTCGACAACTAACTTGATAGCACCATCAATTCATTAACTGAAAGCTCCCTATGTATTTTGCAAACACTTTGCAGATCAGATCTTTGTGTTCAAAGACACTTGAGACTTGTCTGGCTAATCTTAAACTTAGGGACGTTATTGTTACAATGCAAGTAACAGATAGCGTTATACGACTGGGCTCCACAGCAAGTTGCTGCAGTAGCATTCCCCTTGTTATATTTGTATACTATCATAGGCTTCTAAAAATACTGGGATCCCAAAATCCATTTCTACTTCATTTTAACTTTTTTTTAACCTATTGACCACAACAGTTTAACCATACCATCATTAACATCGCTGGTTTGAAGCGATGACAACTTCCCATCAAACAATGTACCGGGTTTCCCAAAAAAAAACGCAACGGATTTGATTGGGACTAGCGACAAGAATTTAGGTCCAATCAATCCAAAATAATTTTTGATATAATCCTCGATAGCTAACTTGAAGATAGATACCTTGTTTGTTGATATTGGTGCATGGAGAGTTGGAATATCAATCTTGAAAGTCCAAATTTGCTTCCATCTCCAAACCATGGCCTAACTGAAAACGTCTTGAGGAATCGCTTCAGTCATTGCATAGTGTAGTATTGTGAGCATGCTAAGGCACACATGTTTAGGCACACATTTCAATTGAAATTTGAAAGCTAAAAATTGACAAACATAACAATGTCGAAGGGAAAATTCACAATGGAAGATATTTGTTCAATCATAGTGCACCTGCAAAGAGCCAAGCACGAATGAGCAATTTTAAGGATCATATCCATGGATAATTTTCCCTTGGGTATATTTGATTTCTTGTTTCGTAATAATTCGAAGAAAGATTAAACAAAATGCATTTCATTAAAGTCATGAAGATTGCAAGAACTAATTCATTTTTTACACCCAAGCAAACTATTTCGCGTATTACTTTCTTTTATGAGACAGATGCAATGTTAACTTTTCGAAACTTTTGAAGCATAATAAAAGATTTCTTTTCAGGACAAAATTGATGAATTTGATTTAATTTCTATTCAAATATTTTCCTCAGCATGAGGCTTTATTCTCTTATGACACGATAATTCAGGAGATTCCCCAGAATAGCGCGTTTGCAGTTTAGGCCAAAACCCAAAAGCTCTGGTTTGGAGGTTCAGGCAAATTTCAACTTTGAAGATTAACATTCCCATTCTCCATTCACCAGTATCAACAAACAAGGTATCTATCTTCAAGTTAGCTATCAAGGATTATATAAAGAATCATTATTGATTGATTGATTGGACTGAAATTATTGTCGCTAGTCCCAATCAAATCCATTTCGTTTTTTTTGAGACACCCGGTAGATACTTATGATTCTGAAATATAATGATGCTGTAATCATAGTCACGCTGTAATTAACTGCTTTACTAACCATGTATCGATAGAACTTGCAGGTTCGTATCGATGATGACGAAAGGAGCTTGGTCCTCATTTACGAGCTGGACTTCTTTAGTTTCCTCTATCAAACAAAAAATTGTGCTTCTTCCAGGACCATAGCGCCACACAAACACCCAGGTTGAAGGCGACGATCCCTCTTGCAGGCCATGTTGCTAGGGGGAGATAAAATTGATAAGAATACTTTTTCGAAGACAGATTACTTGTTCCCTTGTTAATTAGGCACAGCAAGTGCTGAGATGTTTTTCGGGGTCATTTGTCAAACGTTATTTTCAGTGAGTTTGATGAAGCCTGCCATAAAAGCTCCATTAGCCCCCCCCCCCACTTGCGTCAAATTCCAGAGGTTACCAAAGATTCTCCATTTATTGAGGTAAGTAAGTTTGCATGTTTATTTTATGGTTTGAGGTTATGCTTTGTCAAGTTTATGTATTTAACTCGTAAAATTGTATGTTTAAACTGCAAAATATGGTGCAAAGAAAACTAAAGTGTCAACATTAAATAAGCCAGCATAAATAATTCAATCAATGAACAGATCTGATAGAAATGAGAAAATTATGAACAGTTCAGGAATAGTAGTTCAGGAAAAATTATTCTTTCCCTCGTTTTGAAGGTTTATGCATTTCCAAGCATCCCATGCCTCATTGATAAGAATCCAAAGCACTACTGAGAAATGTATTTTATTACTTTAACTTTGTTGTCAGGGAGCCTATATTTTCCAATCTTTCCCTTTTCTCCCATCCTCCAATAATTCTTTCCTGATTCGCAGACACCATTTTATCAACTTATCTTTTCACAGCCTTCAAACAGTTGCACAACAGTACACTGATAGAAGATGATCCGATTGAAATTCAAGTCCAAAAAGAAACTTTGATTTGGCCTTGGAAAGTTCTGTGTGGGATTGCTCAAAGAAAGTGCAGTTAAGACCTGATGCATCTACTTTAGATAACACACTATATTGATCTTTTAAAGCTTTGTCATATGTACTGCATAATGTAATGTTGAATGTGTGTAAATGTGAGAAGGTAAATTTTACAAATAAAATAAATTGTGCATAATTCAATTAAACTATTTTGAAATATATTGGTCGTGAATAATTGTGTGAATATTTACAATGATAGACGATTGCGCTGAAGATGGCGGTGAGGAGAGTCTTTACCAAGATGCATTGCGTTCTTTAATTGAGTTCCAGTAGAATTGTTAAAGACTATCAAAGTGCAACATATACTCATTTCATCTGCCATATCAAGACAATCTTCGCGCTGAATCTAATGCGCTACATGGGCGCGCTAGAACCGTCGAACAACCCTTAATTCTGCTTGTCCCCGTGTCAACATCATATCGTTGGGGAATACATTTGGCTTTTTACCCCCCCCCAGAATGTAGCAGCGTTTAGCATAAGCCTAATGATAGTTGCATAAATATAATCAGGTCCTAAGCAGAGTACGTTCCAATAAATCTACTGCACCGCTTGTGTGCGATAGAATTGTAAGAGACACCTGAAGTCTACATGCTCAGGGTTTTTCAATCCCCTCCCCTCCCACGATAAGAAAAGTCAAATAGACCTTTCTATCCACCATGCATACTACAGCTGATTTTTCGTTATTGCTGACTTCCACAATCGGAGCAATTCATTAATTTACAATATTTACGGCAATTTTGTATATGCCAGATATCATTTAACATCAATCACGTAGCAATTACATGAATGTTTTCATACATCGAAATCATCAACGATTCTAGTATTCTACGGTTTGGGAATAATATATATTACCAAACGACAAATAACAAAGAGGCTTAAAGTCTACAATCATCATAGTATACTTCGTTTATTGGGATGGTTTTGGTGTTGTTGCCAATTTTGTTGGAGAGATGAGTTGAGTGCCAACTTCGGCCTGGCTAATGAGGTCTAGTACCGTACCTTGTCTGCGCAAGCGTAGTAGGCTTAGGCTAAAATAGTTGTTGGTGTTGCTCATATTTTCACATCGGCACAAATTTCTTTGAAAAACAACAAGGAAGTGGCGGCCTAAGGATTGTTTCGATACTAATAACAAATGTTTTGACATTGTTCGAGTGTCAATTATGTGATTACTGGTTTTGGGTGTTAGCAAGTAAGTTGACGCCCTACACTCGCCCTACTGACAAAAACAGATTAACTCTACACTTCCGGTTTCAAAATATGTAAGAAACTCGTTAGAAACTTTTGGCCGCATGAGTCCTATAATTTACAAAACTTCCTTTCTTACAAAAAATGAGTGTACCCCTGCTTGTGCTCGTCTTTGCCTGTGGTTCTATTCAACTGTGTCATAAAAGTTAATGCAAGAGCAAGAACATAACGATCGAACAACTTGGCCACGGCCTTCTAACCACAAAAACAAAAACAACTGAAGCCTAGAAACAAGTACTCTTCAGATATTAAGGCTCTACGAACTGTTTCCCTGCCTGTCTGGCCTTCCAACCGCTCATTTTTCCTCCAAACGAAATGGCGATTTTAGCGGGAAATCTGTGCTATTGTTGTTGCTGCTGGTCGTAGCTGTGAGGGAGCATAGGAAGATCCATTCTGATTGGTTAAAATAACAGGTTAGTTCGCATGCGCCCCCAAGGTATCGCAGATTATTGGTTAGCCGTTATTGTTTTGAAACAAAAGGTTTTGCAGTTCATCTCTCCAACAAATTATAAAGCAACGGTCTATAGACGGCACACTGCAATCATCAAGGCAGCGACAAAATGTGGAGCACATCATAATCAGGAGGGGTACATGTGTCAAAATAAAATTCAACTGGCGATAGGGTGAGGTTTTAAAGTACAATAGAAGGCAGCAAATCTATTTGAATTGGTTGGGGAGCGGACACAGCAATGCATTATAAATGACTGGGAGAGCAAGGGAGCTAATCAGGCATGGGAACAAATTTATCTATAAACATGGCAAAGGCAAGTTATTCACATTTAATGGGAGAAGAAGACACGGGGCGGCTTTTTGATATTTTCAAATTTCAGGACGTTTTCTTTTGTATAGAGACGAGACAGCAAGGGGGGATATTAAAGTTGTTATGATAGTTAGTATGAGGCAGCAAGACAGGAGAAAAGCTTTATTATTGCAGTAGTCGATTTAGGATGAATGCAACAGCTTCTTGCAGCAGTATTTTGCAAAGGGAAAATATTGGTTCCAAAAAGCAACATCGTTTTTGATTACAAAGTCCTTTGTAATCTAAGAAGGGGCTCCGATGTCAGAAAGAAAGAAAGTCTGTCAGGCTCGTTAAAACAATTAATTAACGTTTTATCTCTGCTAATTGGCACTGAAATAAAGAAAGCGCGCAGAAAGCGCATACAAGACAGAAGTTTCCCGCGATCCGATAGTAACATTTGACGTCGGCTTATTTCATGTTAGACAGATTTGACACCATAAGATGGATAAATCACCTTCGGTCTTTGATTACGTGCCCCCCGCTCCCCCCTTCTCAAAGTTGCTTGAATCAAACGCCTTTTGACCTTCTCAACATTGAATTAGGGGGAAGGGGGGATTAGGAGACTCTAAACGTATGTTTTCTCCTCGATATTTTAGGAAACATCATGAAGACACTGAAATTTGCCTGCGTCCCAGCTTCTTTTGGCCAGGATTGTCTGAAAATGATTGTTAACAAATAATACCTCATAGCTTGAGAACCCATAGAGATTTCTGTGTGAAATTTTAACACCGTCATCCCCAACACAAGAAGTGAGTTCTCAGCTATCTATGCCGAAATAGGCGTTGTTCGTTAAATTCGCTGAGCACCTTCTTAAAAACGGGCGTGGCAAAATTGCTGCAATTTTCACTCACATAAAGATTCCCTTATAAAAAGTGACATACATTAGGATTCTGAGCTTTCTTCCGCTATCGTAAGATTGTGTACTCCGCTGCTCTTTGAAAATGACTTATCATTGCAAGAAAGCTTTTGGGCTCATTGTTTGAGGTCCGGTTTCTTGTGAATTCTTCGGTTCTCACAACGGCGCTCCACAGAAAAATGCCCCATAATTTTGGGATAAGTCACGCTTTTTTGGCAAATTCGTCTGATTCCACATTTTAACATCAAAGTCTTCCTATTCATGCAAAAAAACCAAGTAAAAATTGCCTGGAAGGTGGAAATGTCACGGCGCTCCAAAATTAAAAAACTTAAAATAAACAGTTCCGTAAAAATAAGTTAAATAAGTTTCTTTTGAACTCTATTGAGAACCGTCAGAAATCATATTTCACGAAAATATCGATGCAAATACTGCTATAGGCTAATAAAGCTCATTTTTCTCATTAAAATGAGACAAAATTTGTTAGAATAGGGCAAACGTTGCCGACATTATTAATGTTTAAAGTAGGGAGCGGCGTTGATAAATTTGATCCCTTTCTCAATTTTCCAGACTGTGCAAATCCGCCTTGCTGCTATGCAACAGGTATATTCTTCTTCAACAAAAAGTTGTGGGTTACAATTCATCGGGCACAATAGACCATTCAATGCCGTCCAGGGTGAATGCAAGTTTGGTGGAGCGAATTTAATCTCATTGAAAATGAATGAATAGTTAGAGAATTGGCTAACGGTACATTTGAAAATAAGACAATTGCACTGCGGAGGCGCAGAATTTGCACTGATTCAAAAGGAACTTTGTTTTCAGTTCTCTTTGATAACTGTGTGTGATGTTTTCAGGCGAAAATCATTGGCAGGTTTCGTGCACAAGAGGAGTTTCGCTGAACGTCATGGGAAAATTTTGCATAATTTGATGACGTTATAGTTCTGATGGATGAACCAGTAACAATGAAAACATTAACATCTGAAGTACTCTGGAGTTAAGCCCACAGTTAGTGGCTATCCATTCATAGTGAAAGAAATTGTCTGATACAAGTAGATTTGGATTCATAGAAACATATATGATAGGTAGTGAAAGCAATTTTTCAGACAATCTTGGCCAAAATACTTGGGACAAATCATAAAATTGCACTACGTCGGTCTTTGATTACGTGCCCCCCGCTCCCCCCTTCTCAAAGTTGCTTGAATCAAACGCCTTTCGACCTTCTCAACATTGAATTAGGGGGAAGGGGGGATTAGGAGACTCTAAACGTATGTTTTCTCCTCGATATTTTAGGAAACATCATGAAGACACTGAAATTTGCCTGCGTCCCAGCTTCTTTTGGCCAGGATTGTAGATGCCCACGAATAGAAACGTTCTGCAGGGTTCTGCATAAACATAAGTAATTTTGCGTTATCGTAAATCTGACATGACATCTAATTTGATACAGATGCACCAATAGTTTCATGCAGAGACTAAGGGTCTGTTCATATGGAGAAAGTTTCCCCGGCATTTCCCCGGTGAAGCGAGGTTCCCGTTCAACCGAGATCTCGCCTCATATAGTGTTACCACATAAAATAGAACGAGCGTTCACATGAGAAAACATTTCCC
This sequence comes from Aurelia coerulea, assembly GCA_039566865.1. Taxonomy (NCBI): domain Eukaryota; kingdom Metazoa; phylum Cnidaria; class Scyphozoa; order Semaeostomeae; family Ulmaridae; genus Aurelia; species Aurelia coerulea. The sequence continues at coordinate 9,239,046 of CM076951.1, read as the reverse complement.
CGGCTAGCCGAGATCTCGCTTGAGCTCTACCGGGATCCCGCCTAGCCGAGGAAATATTTTCCCATATGAACACATTTTCCCGGCTAGGCGGGGAAACTTCTTTTGTTTATCGTTAATCCTTTCGAATTCTTTGGCGTCAGAGACAAAGCGCTATTGTTTTATTTCCCCGGCTTGCCGGGGAAACTTCTCTCATATGAAAGGTCAATGAATACTTCCCCGGCTAGCCGGGAATCCCGCTTCACCGGGGAAATGCCGGGGAAACTTTCTCCATATGAACAGGCCCTTAGGGGTAATGACTTTAGATTTTTTGCGTATCATATCCTCGTTTGACATAAAGATCAAAATATTGCTTTTCAGGCGATTCTTGTCCTTATACAAGGCGCTTGATTTTCTGTTGACGAAGGTGACTTTAGCAGCAACACTCATCTCTCTGACTGTAGCTAAAACAGCATCAACGATCATTTGGGGTTATGAAGAAATCAATATTCAGATTTTCTTATGCTTGCTTAGCTCAGGACGGACTTTGTAATCATCCAAAAGGATCTTATGTTTTGTTAAGCAATAATATTAGAGCTGCCAATTTACTACTGCAAGAGATCAATGAAGAGATGTTGGTAATTGAAAAGAGGTTATTTCCAGTCCTTTTATTTTTACAGAACCATCATCTATTTATCTATCTCTCGCAGACCTCCAAAACTGTTCTGAAGGCCTTCTTGGAGTAGCAGACCCCAGACCAATAATCAGAGCTGGTAGCCCTCTTCTCTCCTCTCCTGCTGCCCCTTTCCTCTTTATATCTACTCTCATACCTATAATCCCTGTCCCTTGTGTCCCATCTTTCTTCTCTTCTTTCGTCCCGCTTGTCTCTTCTTCTCTAGCGCCTGTCTCCACCAAGGACTATTCCCAATTTGTCATGTTCCCTGTGAATAAAATGTTAACTGTTATATAGTTGCTCTCAGCCATGAAATTTGAGGTGATATGAAAGGGAATCTCTCATTTGTTTCATTGAGTGAAGGCGATGTTGATGAGCATCCTCTCATTCTATACGTGCTTGTTTTCGCAGCAAATATATCTGTTTTAATGTTGCAATTTTGTAAATCTCCAACTATTACAAATTAGCAAAATGGTTTTTGGGAAAATCAATAAGGTAAAAAGACAGATTGGTGATTCACGGACGCAGGAAACCATTCTCTTTAGGAAAGATCAGTACAACTTAAAACGGATGCATGATGCATTTACCAGGATTTTCAGAATAATCAAAAGAGTTCTAACCTTGGTCTCTCCAGCCCTTCCCTTGTGGCCACATCACCCAAGTGAAACTCTCTGTGCTACTGCACAGATAGTTTCTTTGCTGCCTTGTATTTAAAAAAGCCAATGCCTTTATCGTTTGGCCAGTAAATTTTCTGTGGAAAGAAATCAATGACAAATTGAAACAGCGTGCACACAAACATTTCGTTCACATACAGTAGAAGGTTTGGAATAGAATAAGGAGGCGTCGCTTTGAGAATAGTGCTATGAATATGAGGAACTATTATCAACACATAAGTTAGTTCAAGTTTGATAAGGCATAAATAGATTAAGTCAACTCACATCTTTCTCCCCACCAAAGTGTACCTCCACCATCTTGCCACCTGCTCCAGCTGCCATAGTTCTACGATGAATAATATTCCATGTAAATATATATCTCTTGGAAGGTCAAGAAATAGGTTGCTACGTAATATGCACAGCTTGCTTTTTCTGAATTTCTGATTAGCATACTCTTCACTTAATTTGGCATCAGGAGCCATCTCTAAATCACATCCAAAATGTATTATACACAACAGTATATCTGACAGGGAAAGATCGATCCAACAATAATTTTATCCACTCAACGTCAATCTCTGAGCACTTTCAGCGAAAAAGCATTAGGTAACGTTAGCAAAGAAACGTTTCACTAGTATGGTATTGGAGGGTAGTTGATAGAGTTTTTGCGTTTTTGGTGATTTGTCGTAGAGAATCATGACAAAATGCCTCAGCTTTTGCATTAGTACTAAACCACTCGCTGCTTAAGTTTATCAATAATGCGATGCCATTTTCTGCGTTCCGCCAGTTCATATGAAATAGTTCAGGAGTAACACTGTGCCAGTAGATGCTGCTTGTCATGTTAATTTCCATACAAGACATGATAGTAGTTGATTCAACGCCAAAACCACCACCAACACCACCACCACCACCACCACAACCAATGTATTGACCCCCAGTGTAGGGGTTGATCCAATGTAATAGCCAAAGCCAAGCAGGTTAGGGCAGTACTGCAATACCTTAAGTTGTTAAAGTCTGTTAAACTTTGGCAGTATTGCAGATCTCAACATTTATTTTTAAATTTTAGGGTTTATGAGCTAAAGGTGAAGTTGCAACTGTTCTAGCATATTTTTTACGATTGCGCATTTTCTGTTGCATAAATTTACAAAGAAACAATTGTTACAAGATAGTTGATATAACTATGTTCATTACATTAATGTGCAACTACATCTTTAATACTCAACCTGTTTGGGGCCCCATAATCTTCGAAAATATTGGGGCTGAGATGAACTCCTACTGTATATTGAACTCAAAAAGATTGTTGTGTTCTGAATTCTAAATGCCTTTTTTTGATACTGTAGATTCATTTTGAGGGGCACTTCACTCCTTCAAAAAGTGTACAAGTTTTTTCAGAACAAAAGGATTTTTCAAGATTTCTGTACCGGGTGACCCAGAAAAAAGTGACCCAACGCAATCTGTTACAGAAAATTAACCAAGTGGCCGATTGAGATGCTTCAAACGTTGTTCTGTCGCTAGAAGACTAGCCTATGCCATGAGTATTTTTCGCAATTTTTTCGGCACGGTGAATTTCCAAAATTAAGGATTTCGAGGAAAAGAGCATGCCTGAAATCCTCAAAAAGTCGTCAAAAACAGGGCATCGATTTACAGCCATTTCAAATCTTCAAAACAACGAGGAGCGTGTTTCATTTCAAACTGGGAATAGGTAACACAGTCGGAAGTCTTCAGAGCAAGTTTATAGTCCCTAGGTACTTGAAAATATTCTCAGGCAGAAAGAAACACGCTCCTCGTTGTTTCGAAGATCTGAAATGGCTTCAAATCGATCCCTTGTTTTTGACGACTTTTTGAGAATTTCAAGCCTGCCCTTTTCCTCAAAATCCTTAATTCGGAAACCTTCCCGTGCCCAAAACAATTGCAAAAAATACTCATAATGTAGGCTGGTCTTTTAGCGACAAAACAACGTTTGAAATATTTCAATCTGCCACTTACTTTTTTCTCTATAACAGATTGCGTTGGGTCACTTTTTTCTGGGTCACCCGGTAAAATAATGTCTAAATGGCAAAAATACTAAAAAGCTGTAACAACAGTGAAGATAAGTCATGGTTCTGTAGACTTTGGAGTATGGTGCACTGATTTGAAAAAGAAGGCAATCATTCAAAGTACAGACAACTGTACTTATTATTTTCATACATTGTGTAGGGCCTAATATGAACAAGAGTGGTCCAGGTCAGGGTTTGGTTGACATTCATCGAGCCGGAACTTTCCAGCACCATCTAGCTAGCTGTTTCTAAGGTTCCATAAGGAACTAAGACAATTCGATAATAAATAATGGTACAAACCATTGGGCAACTGGTTCAACTTTTTCGTATCGAGCTTCAATGGTTTCGAATGAAAGGCCATCTTCATCGGCTTCCTCGTCTGCAGGATCAACCAGATCATCTTTGCCTTGTTGTGGGCCTAATGCCAAGGGCTCATTTTGGTATGGTGCATTCACCGTGTTCACCCTCAACACATTGTTAATTTCTTCAGCCTCTGAAAGGCTTTGTTCATCGCTGAGTTCGCTAGGTGAAAAATCTTGATCAATTCCAGACACCATCTGCGAGTAGAGTTTCAAAAAGACGAGGATTAAAAGAACCGACACAAAATGCGATATTAAAAAATATATCAATGGTTTAAACAAATGTACACCTAAGGATGGCACGTACGTTCATTGGAGAACTCTCAACCCGCCGACTTAATTCTTCGCTTCGGTTTTTTTGGGCTGATTTATTCGATAATTCAATTTTTGTTTTCTTTTTCTGGAAGGAATAATACCCATCGGGCTCTTTTTTTCCCGTGCTTCCCTTGGACAATAAATTGCAACATTAGCCTTGTTTTTCAACATTTTCCTTTGTGTAATTGGTACATGAAATGAACATGCGTTATCAATAGCTCTAGCATCTATGTTTTGTATGGCTATTAACACCTTGCTTGAAAATGAGGCCTTGTTTACTTCAGTTGTAACCTTCGATAAGTAAGATCAACAAAATGGCTGTTTTGAAGAGATGTTCGATAGGCCTTAAATGGGATGCTGAATGCCATATTGACCAAGGAGAGAGAAGGGCTACGGGTTTTAAAGAACTGGACGAACTGTCTCTTACAGATTTTGAGTTACTCCGAAGGCGAACAGGTGTAACGAGTTTAGATGAGTGCAGTGATATATGCTTATATCATGAAAGATTTTATCTAAAAAAGTACACAGGCCATCAACGAAATTGTTGTGATCCATTAAGGCGCCACTCGGCTAAACTGGTGAAGACAAATGTAAGGGAAATTTCGTTACAGTGTGCCAAAGATCAGGCACAGCACGGCATTGATTTGATTCCCGGTAAAAAGATATGCGCTCGGTGTTTCAGTGAGTTGGCAAAGATTAAAGACGATAAGACAGGGGCCAACACTGAAAACGTTGATGATGCGGACCAGGATTATGCAGAATGCAGTACTGAGCTAGTAAATGCTGCTATGAATACTTTAGGCTGCTCTCCAATGAAAACAGTGCGCTCTGACCGCCTCCATAGTTATGGAAAAAGAAAGATTGCCGAGGCTAGCAATGCCATCGCTGACACAATAGCAAATGCTCTTCAAGATCAATCCTTAGGAGCCCCTCATGATGATGAAACTTGTGGTGACTGTGGGGAGCTAATGAAAGGAATCAAAGCAAAGATTGATAACGCTGTGAATCATAAAGAGAAACTCCAATTGTTGACCCTTATTCCCGATAGCTGATCCCACGAATATGCGGCAAATTATTTCAAGGTTGCAGTCCATTCTGTAAGGCAAGCAGGGGAATTAAAGCGAACTGGTGGGGTATTATGTCTACCAGAAAAGGATAAAAGAGTTGGAATTACCGAAGAAGTCCGCCAAAAAATCATTTCGTTCTTTGAAGATGATGAAATAAGTCAGTTGTGCCCTGGCAAAAAGGACTATGTTCGTGTAAAAGATGGTACTGGCAAGAAGATTAAAATGCAAAAACGACTACTTTTGGGTAACCTCAAAGAAATTTACCTACAATTTAAGAAAGAAAACAAGAAGAAGATTGGATTTTCCACCTTCTGCAATCTTAGACCAAAGTGGTGCGTCACTGTGGGAAGCAGTGGCACTCATTCTGTATGCGTCTGTACAGCACTCCAGAATGTTAAGCTTATGATAGCCGCAATTGATCACAAACTTTATTATCGAGATTTACTTTCGATTGTAGTATGCGACATCGAAAGAAAGGACTGCATGCTTAATAGATGCAGTGACTGTCCAGGTACTGTGCAATTGAAAAGTTTAGTAGAGGAAAAGTTGAGAGAAAGGTATGACAAACGCGATACTATAAAATCTAAGAAATGGGTGAGCACAGATAGGAGCAACTTAGAGTCAGAAGAACTAGACTTTGACGAATTTGTTGAGGAAGTCGTAAGAAAACTATCTGAATTAAAGGCACACCATTATGTAGCACAACACCAAAGCAAGTATTTCAAGGATATCAAAAATTCAATAGGCGTTAACGAGTGTGCCATCGTTCTTGATTTTGCTGAAAATTATTCTTTCGTCGTACAAGATGCTATTCAAAGTTTCCACTGGAATAATTCACAGGCAACAATTCATCCCTTTGTAATTTATTACAAGGATCAAGAATCAGGCTCTTTAAAAAGTATGTCAATGGCCTGCATTAGTGATCACAAAGAACATAACACTGTCGCAGTATATGGGTTTTTGCAAGTTGTGCTGAGATACGTACGTGATAACCTGCCATTAATTGGCAAGGTTGTTTATTTCAGTGATGGATGTGGGGGACAATATAAAAACTATAAAAACCTTGCCAACCTGTACTTTCATAAGGATGATTTCGGTTTAGAAGCTGAATGGCATTTCTTTGCTACCTCACATGGTAAAAATGCATGTGATGGAGTGGGGGGGACGATCAAAAGAACGGCGGCATATCACAGTCTCCAACGGCCAATAGATCAACAAATTTTAACGCCAAGGCAGCTGTTTGATTTTTGCACAAGTAAGATCGAAGGGATCAAATGCTTCTATGTCTGTTCCCGTGACATCGAAAGAAACATAGTTGGGTCAGAATCTGCAAATCCGTGACAAAAAAGGGTGTAACTAAGTTTGACAACTGATTCCTGTGGATTGAAGGGTGCTCTTCAAAATGGGCTAGGTCCAACCTCTGGGAATGGTGGGGAAAAGGCAGGAGGGGTGCTGGTCCGAAATCTTGCCCTTTTTTCTATATTTTGTATTTGACGGTGAATTACAATGAAACCATACCACCTGATACTTTGAAAGTGATCCTAATTAACTCCTATTAGACAGCCTTTTCATTTAAAGTATCGACAACTACTAGAATTGATGTTTTCAACCATGAAATTGTGTTTTATGATTTGCGCATGCGCAGCACAAAAAGTGCATATTCCTACATGGAATTTTGAGAGTGAGGGCTCCGTGTGATAACAAGATCAGGAAAAGGGACAACAAAGATACAGACACATGTATTAGAAGATGAGTTTTCTTGAATCCTGCCAATTTTAATGTTGTTTATAGTTGTTCATACAGCAAGTTGTATGTTTCCAAAACGAGAGGTTTTTTACTAAGTTATATCATAGAAATAAAGTTTTTGGGGAACAAACAACTTTAGCGTAACTAACAAACTCTTGCTCAAAGCAATATGTTCAAAGCTTCTGAAAAACATGTCTTGTAAAATCTGTTATCAATTCTATTCATTGTTACTCTCATCGACATTTCCTATTTCTGCATCTGACTCTCAATTTGACTCTCTGTCGCTGCTGAGATCAGAGCGACTCTCGGGATTTTTCTGTAATGATTAACAGTTGTAGATTTCTTGGTAACGGAGGTAGAGAATGCTTTATGGGGGAGACTCTTCCATCCTCTTTGATCTACTCAGATTGCAGTGAAGATGGGGGTAATGATGGATCATGATATGGCTATTGGTACGCTGTATGTGATGTGGCAGGGTATCTGCATCTAGATGAATCCTCAATGTTTTTTTTGCGTTTCAAAGATCACTATATATTTGCTGTAGCTAGAGGCAAATATTCATTTTTCGTGTCATTGAAGTGTACCTAATAGTAAATCTTTTGATTTCCTTCTGATGCTTCTGATATCTATTTGAGATATCAAGAATTCACGTCAGATCTGCTAGTAAATTCCTAGCATCCTCATTTTTTGCAATACTACCAAATATGTATGCTTCCATAATCCATAGAGTGTGCTAATACACCACAGTGCATGAAGTTTCAAAATAATGCACAATATTTCTTGTCAACACATCATTTTTCAATAATCGATGAAACCTTGTCTGTATAGGTAGATAAGATGTATAGACATTCGTGAGCAACGCACGCTGCAAAAGCCAGAACATCAGTGTCTTCTGCATCAACTGTAAGTGGAATCATGCTACAGCCCCTGCTCTCACAGACAGAAATAGGAAAGGAAATTTTATATCAGCTTCGTGTCGGCAGTTGTTGAACTCTAGAATCACTTCACCTGTGTTAAGCAAAATATACTTTTCTCAGCGCGCTTGTGTAGAAAAACTATCTTCTCTACCATCCGTTCTTTGGTTGAACTCTGTGAGAGGGAGCGCTTCCAAGCAAATCTTGTTCTTTGCATTAGCAAACAAGGGCGTTTAATCTACTTTCTTTTGGAATGTTTGCTCCAGGTTGAGGGAAACATTGATAGAGCCTCCGATGTAGTGTAGCTTTCATTTCGCCGGCCATGCTCGGAGTCCTTGATTGACATAGCAGCATCATAAGCTGCAGCCGCAGCACCATATGTAATAGATGATACTCAGAAGTATTAGAATGTCTTCCCATGATTGCATCAAACAACTTTGATGGCTGTCTCTCAGTCTTCTTTATTCGGTGCGCAAGTCCATCAAAGGAGCTTCATAGCAGTCACAACAATGACCCAACTGTGGCCAGTTTCAACTTGTTCTCGTTTGAAGCTGTCAAACAGCTTTGCCTTCTCTGTATTTCTGAGAGATCCATTCAGGTTGAAAAAAACCGCAAAGATACTCCTGTCACTCAATGTTTCATAACTTCCTCAAGATTTATTGTTGATTTTCAGCAGAGCAATATTCAGTAGACTGATCATGGCCCTATTCTCCATCTCGTCAGTCACCTAATATATACTGATGCTCATTTGCTCTTTGATGACGCCCGTTTTTTTTGGCTTGATTCTGTTACAGATCAGCTTTTCGGTTGAGGATCTTTTCTTTGAATAACTGATCTACCTGCATTCCACCATTTTATTTTGCTAATCACATATCAACTTCTCAGACGCTAGAAATCCAAACTGTACAGTGCACAGTGGACATTCCCTTTCATTCAAGAAGCCTACTCATCACTTAACTAACGTGATTTGCAATATGATCACTCTTCTTTCTCGTCACGGATGCAGATGACTTGAGAGAGCCATGCATTTTTATGACTTTGATCACAGTCTTTTTTGCAAATGTTCAACGTTTAACATAGCCTCATTCTTTACGATGCACGGCAAGAAAAGTTCGAATTTCGACATAGTTTTTTCGTTGTATATTAACGGTAAACGGGCCATTTCCCTTCCGTTTCCAACAACAAATGCTTTTTACACATCGAATTTCCAACGTAGTTTCCCCACGGGTAAACTACGGGTAAAGGGAAATATACTTTTACCCACAGTTTCCCAAGTGAGATTTAGCATCTCCAACAGTTGGAAACTTAGTCTATATTGGGCATGTTTTTGGGAGACTTTGGGAATATTCCATACTTGCTCGTGCTCCTTTAGGTAAATTGAGGTGAAACGCCAAATTTCCCCCAAGTAAGATCCTTGATTTTAGTAGGAAATCCCAGCGAAATTATGAGTTTTTTGTCGGAAATTCTGAGGAGACCAGCCATTTCCCCAGGTGAAATTAGTAGGAAATTCAGTGGAGATTCTGATTTGTTTTGTAGGAAATTTTAGGGAAACTGATAGGTTCCCTGTCCATTATACTATTTCAAGAGACGCATGATATTTTACTTATTGGATATTTTGGTGCAACATCAAATATGGTCAGCACTACGCGTCCTGGTTTGACATTTGACATTATAGGAATCATCCCAGATAAAACTTCTCCAGAGGATTCTTCTCTCTGAAGGTCTTCCAAATTTTTCTCGGATTTGCCATTCTATCTTTGCAGCACTCATATTCTGATGTAAACATGAGATGCGTCCTCTTTGAACGTACGGAACAAAATAATAATTTTCTATTATTTTGATTAAGGTTGACTCGTATTTTAAACATCATGGCTATATATTTGGAAAAAACTAATCATCCCCTCCTTTGCCATTCTTTTTGTGCGCAATGCAAAGTATGAATTCAGAAAGAAGAATATATCACATCACTGGCACTTTGATTCATACAATGGAAAGAATTAACTTCTAAACAGTCATGAACGCAACAGCAGATCCTCACAAGTAATTAACGATGCCAACAAATACATACTACCAGGACCGTCGAGAGGCGGGGGGGGGGGGGGGATTAGGAGGGATAGGAGTCCCATAGGGCCCGGGTTCCGGAGGAGCCCGTCAAAATATTGTTGCACATAAATTAACTATTGCTGTAAAATCTCTTTACAACAACTTTTTATGGCTATCTATCTACCTTAAAAACATAGTCATAAGAAAACAATTTTCTCATTTTCTATGCGTAAAAGTTTGTGCCCTCCTTTGAAACTTAGTCATCTCGTAAGAGTTGGACTTGCAACAAGTCTTCCTTTTTTCCTTTTCGTTCTTAGCAGCTAGCTCCACTGACCCGCGCCGAAGGCGCAACGAGCGCGCAGTGGAGCTAGCTACTAAGAACGAAAAGGAAGACTTGTTGCAAGTCCACGTAAGAGTGAGTCTTCAATCTCTTGATTGTTTACCGTCAATACCAATTTCTTGATAACTTTTTCACGGAATATCTGAACAATTTTTCTGACTAGTTTTCTTGAAAAGGGCGTTTCCCTTATTCTTCAAGTCTGAAGGGCCTGACCGTGTAAAAATTTTCTTGGGGATTCACCCCCAAACCCCCTTTGGGCCCGATCCTATGAATCACTCCAGGACCCGACATGGCTCTCGACGGCCCTGCATACTACATGAAACTAAATTCAAAACGTGGAGATTCTTTCCAATGACATCTTCAGCTTTTGATATAATAATGACAGAAATGTACATTGCAAAACAAGTTCGTTTGAAACGATGAGTGGCAGCGAAAAGACCTTTCCATGATGTTGAACTTTCGATGAAGAAACTTTTATCATAGCTTTTTCCAAAATGGTAAGAATTTTTTTTTTCTATAACAAATAAGATTTAAAATACATTAAACAAAACACTACAATTTCAATTTAAACTGTTGGGGTGAGAGGCAAAAAACCAAGGTTATCGTGTTGCCTCTCACACCACAACCCTATTTACAATATTTATATTTTCAAGCAAAGGAAAGTTAAACTATACACACAGAAATGAATGAAGTCAACGGACAACGTATTCAGGGCAAATAGACAGGAGAATAGTCCAACAATCCGAGAATCCGCCCAATCCCCCATGTCACAAAGACAAACATCAGGCGAATTTCCAGACCGCTGGAGCACATCCCCTGTCTAAAAGTAAAAATATGTAGTTTTAGATTCCTTATCTAAATCGATTTGTGTTTTTGATGTACCTGACAGTACATTGTAGAATCATTTTGTTGGCTATTGTGTTGTAGGTTTTGCTACCAAAAAGTAATAAATCACATAAATGATCATCAGGTAATTGAGTTACATCGTTGTTTACAATGTTAGATAGTTCTTCATGGTAAGAATGCGAGCAGCAATTTTATTTCAATTTGATACTTTGCTTTCAACAATTATAAGTTTGTTTCAAGTATGGCAGTTTCTTAATTCTTGCGATCATTCGGGTTCAGAAAGCCATATCATAGCTCTGAAATACAAATACAATTTATAGAAATAAAGGAACTCATTTCTAAGAAATTTTTACTTTATGAATTGGGTTGCCGTTGAGATGCCCAGAAATTGAGCCCGAATGAATTGTTCAAGGCTTAGAAACCGTACTTCAAAAAAGTTTAGAGCCAAGTTCCTAATTAGAAATGAATGCGAACAAACTTAGGACCTGCTACTTGGCAAGAAAAAATGCTTGTGAGTTAAATTGGATATTTTCATCAAACCCTATGAAAAGGCGAGTAACAGTCAACCTCTCTTAACTGAGACTTGCAAACTGTGAGGAAAATCAGGTGAAAGAAGCATATTTTCCAATGCAGTGATAAACACTTGCATAAGCTTTTTCCATGAAAACATATCTCCGTGTCAATGAGAATTATTGAATAAGAAAGTTGCATTTTCGTTCAAGTAGAGACCACGCATGATATTCTGCATGAATATTTACGATCCTGGTTGACTTACAAATTTCTGAGTAGCGGGTGTCTCAGAAAAAAGTACCCCCTTTTCACTGGAGATAGTAACAAAACAATAAGATGTCATTGCTCCCCGCCTTCACAGCTAAATCTATAAATATTCAACTTAGATGTATAAACCTTGCATTTAGAAATCGTACACCAAACACCGGAGATACAAGTTTGCAAAGTCAAAATTCCCAGCTCACCCAAAAGCAGAGGTTCTGAAAAGGGGCCTAGCCATGATTTGTGATTTAGGCATATTCCAATGCACGTGTAGCCCCTAATGTTCAGTTTTTTGTTTTGAAAAGAGTAAAAGAGACATGTGCATGGCCCTGATTAAACAAATATAACAAAATGTTACAAGGATGATAAATTCGTGCCACATCCCCAAAATAGGCATGCATGTGCTCCTTTGATACAAAACACGTGGGGTGGAACACAATTCAAGGACCGTTTCATCAAAAGAAAAGTCATTTCAAGAACATTTGAATCAATTCATGGGATTTAATGTATATAATTCTTTTCAAAAATAAAAACTAACGATCAAAGTTGAGAATTCTTGTGCAAAATGTGTGATGTCAAATCATGGCTAGGCCCATTCTCAAAACCTCTGGTTTAAGGTGCACACCAAAATTTTACCTTGTGAACTCATATCTCCGGTTTAAAATGCAACGTAAGTGCATTTAAGTTGAAGATCGAAAATGTCACAGGTATGCAGTCAAAACGTCCCGATAGTCATCATTTTGTTCCCTTGTTCGGTCAAAAGAGAGTATTTTTTAGACATCTGGTAGAATTTGAATACGGCTACCGGGTGACCCAGAAAAAAGTGACCCAACACAATCTGTTACAGAAAATTAAGAGGCCGAATGAAATATTTCAAACGTTGTTCCGTTGCTAAAAGACTAGCTTATGCTATGAGTATTTGTCGCAATTTTTTCAGCACGGTAAATGTCCAAAATTAAGGATTTCAAGGAAAAGGACATGTCTGAAATCCTCAAAAAGTCATCAAAAACAGGGGATCGATATACAGCCATTTCAAATCTTCAAAACAACGAGGAGCGTGTTTCATTTCAACCTGGCAATAGGCAACCCAGTAGGAAGTCTTCAGAGCAAGTTTATAGTCCTTAGGCACTTAGAGATATTCTCAGGTAAAATGAAACACGCTCCTCGTTGTTTTGAAGACCTGAAATGGCTTTAAATCGATCCCTTGTTTTGACGACTTTTTTGATCATTTCAAGCCTGCCCTTTTCCTCAAAATCCTTAATTTGGGAACTTTACCGTGCCTACAAAAATTGCAAAAAATACTCATAATGTAGGCATGTCTTTTAGTAACAGAACGAAGTTTAAAATATTTCAATCGGCCACTTGCTTTTATTTCTATAATAGATTGCGTTGGGTCACTTTTTTCTGGGTCACCCGACATGTACTTGTAACGAATGTTAGTATACCATAGTTATGAATGGCTGGCTATGCTGTTGAAAGAACATATACTTTCTACTCATCAGAGTCACTTGAGTCTCGAACAAGTGTTTCTTTAGACTTCTTTTAAGGTTTCCTTTCCATTGGTGACTCTGCAAGAAGCCTTCTCATTCGCAAAACTTGCCTTGCTTCTTCCACCATCCGTCTTTGACGCCTTTCATCCAGCTCTGCAATCAAATTGCCAAGTTAGTTCAAAGTTTATTGTATGTTAATTTTGATATGGTTTGAGAAAATAGAGATAAAACTGTATCGAATTTGTGTATTTTCACTCTTAAATAGTGTGTTGAATCCGCAAAATATGGTGTAAAAGAACTAAAATGCTATGGTATATATGCTCCCCTTCTGGAGTGCCTCAAATTAAATAAGCCCCCAGGGGCTTAGTAGAGCTTTTACATTCTCCCTTGCACCTACAAGAATTGAAATACCTTTGCTGCCCGTGGTCTGACCGTGTTTTCCACCCCTCTTTAAATGGCGGTAGACAAATCAGGGGCGTACATTCAAATTTTGTTGGGGAGGGTGTCAACATGCCTTGAACCGACTAAATTTTTCAGACCGATTGAACGTATAGGAAGCTGTTCAAACCACTTAATTAGGAGCAATGCAACGAGGGACCTAACGAGGCCTGGGAGCGAGGAAATTCTTTGAGGACATGCCCTCTACTTTGGCTAAGCACACTTCTCCCGATCCCATGCTTGCCAGTTTCAAAATAGACTTTTTGACCATTTCGTAACAGGCTCTCTCTCATAAATTAGAATCCTCATGGAAAATACGTTACAAATGCAAAAACTTTTAAATATACCATAGAGAAAATGCTTTGAGCTATTCAGAACAAAAATCCGTATAGAAATCGGACCAACGAGTGCAGAGAAATTGCACTTTGAAGTTCACAAAAATTACTAGGCCATGTTTTTGTTTAAATTTCCGGTGTATCACTTTTGAAATGGGCCTAAACCAAAAATTTCAAATTTTTGTTTCTCCAGTTGTATTCATCCGATTTCAATAATTTGTTTTTATTAACCCTCAAAGTTTGCACAATCATACAACGTATCAGTTCTATGAATCCACAAAAATTTATTTGTTTATTTGGCACATATTTTCAAGGGGTACTTTTAGCAGTAGAACTACACGAGACCCCTAAATTTCTTCTTTCCTGGTGCAAACAAAAAAGTGAGGAAGGAAGAGTCTTAAAACTCATTTCACACTAAACTTTAGGTATCCGTGAAGGTTTCTGCCAAGGGTTCGTACAGGTTCGTACTGGTAAACATTTTATAGCTGATATAAAAGTCAAGTCATTTAGCACATGTATGCTATTTTCTGTGATTTTCCGTGATCAGAATGTATATTTTGTTTCTGGTTGGTTCCAATGCTTAATTTTCGTTTTAATTGCACAGCTGTTATAGCGAGGGTTTGAATTCTAAATAAAAACAGGAATTATTTCATTACCTAACAAGCATATTAGCATTTAAGTGGGTCAAACACGGTTTGCGAAAGTCTAGCCGACTAGCCTTTATGTCTATGACTTTGGAGACACTAGGCCTAAGTCCAAACTCCACCTTTCGATCTATTAACTACAGTTCAATTTATCATGTTTGGAAAAAGAGCTTCTTCTTGGTGTGGTGCAGATGATACCAACAGGGGGCTGGAAAAACACCCCCTTGTAGTCTTTTTTTCTTTTTTTTATATTCTCATAAAATTTACAATAACAAACAATTACAGCATTACAAAACAACGGCGAAGGGAGCATGGAAATACATAACAACCCTAAAACCTACATTTAACATAGCGACAAATATTACAATACTGCAAAAATGACTACAGTGGTGTCGCCCATTATGTCCATGTCGTCGCAAATTAGGCTGATAGGATTAGGGCTAAAACACATTTTTTTAAATGTTCAATAGGATAGGGCACAGGTAATCAATGAGGAGATTTTTATGGAACCTCTAAGAAACTTGTAAGAAACTCTGGTTACTCAGAGTCCGGTAATCTTAAGAAAGTTTCAGTAGTGGCCCAAACTATTAGTTCCTTTTGAGAAAAATGTGTATTGCAAGGAATTATGTTTGTGGTGCCTGAATTAAGCATCCTAAAAAGTGATTGATGATGTACAGGGTGTCCCAAAATTGCACCCAATTTGTGCGCTGCTGTGGAGGAGCTATGTGCTTTATGGTTTTGTAATAGATGGCGGTGAGGAACTGTTTACCAAGATGAATTGTGTTCGAATTACGAACCTCTAACAATTCTATAGGAATTCAATGAAATAACGCAATGCGTCTTGGTCAAAAAGTTCCTTTTTATAACAATAAAATTCCAAAAATAGATTTTTGACAGTTCTCATCAAGGAAAACTGATATGTATCATATCGATAACTTTAAAGTTATTTATTGATCACTTTTGTTGAAAATTTCAAGTTTTAGGTGAAGAACTAAAATCAGCAAATTTTCATTGTTTTGCGTTGCCTAGCAATAGATCATGCGACTAATTAGCATATGATGCTATTTCTATGATCATTAATTGTTGGTAATCATGTGTAGCAAGTTGCGTCGTCATTAGGCTTTAGGGTTGCATAGAAAATCTGGGAGGGCCTTTCTTGCCCCCCTCCTTCATGAGAAAGTAGTACTTGATGTACCCATATATAGAATAGGATACATAATTAGAAAAAGTCATTGACATCTCAGCTTAGACTTATGACATTTCATCCCTTGTTTCCCTGCGTTCTTTGATTCGCAGATATCACTTGCTCAATAGGGATTCATATCATTACTCTTGCCGGTTTAGGCCATTTTGACACAGGGGGCCCACTTTATAAGAGTAGTGATATGAGTCCCTATCGAGCAAGTGATATCTGGAAATCAAAGAACGCAGGGAAACAAGGGACGAAATGTCATAAGTCTGGTCTCAGCTCGCTATCCTCTTCACTCTTGGTTTTATTTTCGAAAGTTTGGATGGGGGGGGGGGGGGCAGTTTATAGAATCGCTTAAGATTCGTAATTCGAGCGCAATGCATCTTGGTAAAAAGTTCCTCAACGCCATGCCATCTTTAGTGCAATCGCGCAAGCATGTCCTTGTCCAACAATTTATTGAAAGCCGAATAAAGGGGAACATTAGTGATATTTAAAGGGAAAGAAAAGTATACTTTCAATTCATACCTTGTCTTGGATCGGCCTCTTTTTTGTAATGCTGATATACTGTACCAACTTTTGAGCTTTGAAAAAACAAAACAGAAATCAATGTACCACCTGCATTTCTAAATATAATTTTCAAATATGAGAGATGTTCTCTTGGCATTAATACGAGACATTTCCCATCTATCAAATGAAGACAACTGACCACTTGTACAAATCGTGCATTCTAGACGCAGATCGGCAGCACGCAGGTTCGATAAAAGTTGGAATGATGGCGCCAACTGATACAAACTTGCGCTGGTCGAGCCATCTAGCATTTGATATCAAGGAGGTACAGTCTCCCCTTACTTTATATTTTTGAGTAAGAGCAATAACCGCCAAGGGTAGTGTTCCTTTGGTTCCCATCTCCGTCCTCTTAGCAAAGTTTTTGCATTAGTCACGCAAAACTTTGACACATGCCTAAGCATGCAGGACTGGAGCAGTTCCAAAGCAACAGCGGGAAATTACTTATCATGAGAAAGAAACTCGGAAAACGTTTAAAGTTAGAAAAGCTTTACGAACCTGAACCTGACTCTCCTTGACAGAATGACTTTTGTTTGTTACTGGCCATCATATGGAAGATAACTGGTTGAAAATTGCAACGTTGGTGTCTTTACTCTGTCTTTGACGATGCACGAAGCAAAAGAAATAGTTGGCGCCCAAATCCGTTGTATAACGCATAGTTGGCAATCGTTCAAAACCTGCCTGTCTTCGTGCTGTCTTCATTGACTTCAGTCACGTGATTGAATGAAGTTAGTCATGATTTCCTGCGGTGGTTTCTTTGTCTAAAGCTCATTCTCTTTAATATTGAACAAATACACTCATTGTTCTTTTATAAGAAACTAAGGTCTGGTGATGGTAGGCCATAAGCGTACGGGAAGAAAAAATCTAGGGGGGCGGCCCGACACAAAGTCCATTGTTTACCAACATTTTTGCCCAACTGAGGGTAGATTTTTGCCCGATTGGGGCTGATTTTCAATGATTTCTCCAACATTGGGGGGGCTGCCGCCCCCGGCCCCCCCCGCCCCTTAGGCTTATGTGGTAGGCAGTTTCTTAAATTTTTGGGCCATTTTGCTGAAGTATAGGGTTCATTTTGTTTTGTCTAAAGGCCACCCAAATTTCTTAGTAAGATCTCAAAACAAGTAAATAACATAATTCGCACTCAAAATAATGTCCAAACAATTTGCTAGGATTGTATTGTGTCAAAATATTTTTCAGTGCGATAGGAAAATTAGAATTGTAAATTGTAAAAGTTTTTTAGCTTTTTCAATTTAGGTAGGGTTGCTTCTTAACTTTCGAAAACTTGACACGGTTTCTTATATATAGGCGGTTTCTTTAAAAGAAATTAGTGTATATTGTTGGTTGTCCTATTACCAATAGTAGTCTGAAAAATTGGTTATGCTTATGCTACCCTGTGCGTAATGTAGTGAAATCATAGAACTATTTCTATGATTGAAATGCTCTTACAAAAAGGAACTAACAGAACCGTGGAGAGTGATGAATCTCAAGAGAGGAAATCTCCCCAATAGAGATTAGAAATCTCTATTTCCTGTGTTGGAAACTGTAGGAAATTGATGGTGTACGTTTCACTGTGTGGAGATCAAATGGAAATTGGAAGTGTAAATTTCTATTTCGGAAACTTGTCGAACACGTTGAAATCTCGACCATCGGAGATTAGGGGAAATTTTCACTTTTCTTGCCGTGATACCGTAAAAGTTCTATTAAGCATCATCCCCACTTATATCAAATTCCAGAGGTTACCAAAGTCCATTTATTGAGCAAAAGAAGTTTGCATCTTAATTTTGATATGGTTTGCGATAAAACCATGTCGAATTTGTGTATATAACTCTAAAAGTTGTATGTTTAAACCGCAAAATGTGGTGTAAAAGAACTAAAAAGTGTCCACATTTCCCCCGGGGGGCTTAATAGAGCTTTTACGGCATTGCTTTGAAGTTTGTTAGTTACGCTAAATTTGTTTGTTCCCCAAAAACTTCATTTCTATGATATAACTCTGTGAAAAAGTTCTCTTTCTGGAAACATACAACTTGCTCTATGGACAACTATAAACAATATTTAAAAGGGCAGAATTCAAGAAAATTCATCTTCTAACATATCTGTTGTCCCTTTTCCTCATCTTGTTATCACACGGAGCCCTTGGTCCCAAAATTCCATGCAAGAATGTGCACTTTTTGTGTTGAACAGGTTGTTTCTAGAGAAGAGATTTTCGGAGAGTAAAAGAATACCTGGGACAAGGTCCTATCATTCATTTGTTCCGGTAGGAAAAGGAAAATTTCGAATGTCCAGGGTATCTAGTGACAATGAAAATGAGACTCAGAGTTCTATCGGTGATCAATCAGGAGAGATATCAATTGAATCGATAAAAGTTGGAGCGTACGTAGCCTGCGTATACGATAGAGATTGGTTTGTTGGTGCTATATTGGATGTCTCCGCTGAGCACAGTGAAGTTAGGGTTAAATTCATGCACCCGAAAGGTCCAGCAAAGAAATTCATTTGGCCAGCGATAGATGATTGCAATTGGGTCCCTGTTTGGCACCTTCTCAAACTCATGTCTTGCCCAGGAACAACGTCCACATGCCGCTCCTACGTGTACTCAAAAACTGAACTCGACGAGGTGGATATTAACTTTCGAAGGCTTCTCAGATGAATCAATATAGTAAAGGTACAGTAAACCATTTTGTTTCCAATCTTTTATTTTCACATGATATTTGATCTGTCGAAAAATCCTATGCCAATAGACGCCAGTTCGGTCTTGGAAAGATACGCGTATGAGGATACCCCCTGTTTTGAACAACTATAGCACAACCACAAAATGTATCTATATTTGAATGAAATCAATTTATTACACAACTATCGTAAAAGGATTTCTTCTGAAAGAAAAGCGTAAATAATTGCACCATAAAAAAGTCCGACGCAAAAATTGTCATTCACCATGTCACAACCCCCGTGTTGACAAATGTTGGTATTTGACACCCTTCCAGACCCCGTTTGGCTTTCAAATTTGCAAGAGTATTAGTTCTAAGGTGCAGGAGTCCATGTAAAAAATTGCAGCACTGTACCTCCTTGGGACACAAGATTTTTAGTCCGTTGAAGTTGGCCGAATTTAGCCATTTTGAGCGTGCACCCATATTGATAGAGCTATTGTCATCATGTCAGAACAAATTTTTTTTGGTTTCTACAATTTTTCAGAACTTTTGCAGGTGCACATTTGGATGACATGAATAGCTATTTTCAGTGTTGCAAGATTTTTGCAACATGCCCTTTGGAAATATGGAGAAATTGGCTTTTAGGCAAAAATTGAGAGACTTAGCAACCCCCTGGATTGAGGAATTTTGCGAAAAGCATTTGGTCGTTTGCAATATAGCATTGGGGGTAGATCAAAATTCTATTCCATGAATCTGAAAAGCGCCATGACATTTATCGATCAGAAAACCAACACTGAAACCCCTTCCACAGTCACATTTTAGGGTCAAAATCACACTTGGTTCAAACTTTGAAGCCATATTCTACAAATATGTTGGCCTTCAATTTCCCAAAACTTCAAATTTTCAAAAGCATTTACAGTGTGCTATAACTAAGTGCAGAAATAGTTAGGATAGGAAATTTTGATTTTCATATATTTGAAGTTGAATTTGCTACCTCGTGAAAAAACACACATTTGCATCAATTGGCAAAATATTCAATTGATCATAAAACCT
Source organism: Aurelia coerulea (assembly GCA_039566865.1). Taxonomy (NCBI): domain Eukaryota; kingdom Metazoa; phylum Cnidaria; class Scyphozoa; order Semaeostomeae; family Ulmaridae; genus Aurelia; species Aurelia coerulea. Next base: position 9,218,958 of record CM076951.1, on the reverse strand, counting down.
AAACCAAATGAGATATCTTGCTGAAATTTTTTTTCTGAGGTTCTCTGATGCTTGGATGCCTTTGATGAAAATTAGAAGGAATTTTGAAGACATCACCTGACAGGCATCTGTTGTTCTTATTTGGAATGACCCAGTTTTGGGAAACCAATACCTCATGCAGGCAGACTCTTTTTAAGCGTTTGGCTGCTTGTAGCTGCTTTTTGCAAAATGTTAAAAATACCATGTCATGGATATCAAAGGTTTCTGCAGTTTCACAGCCTTCTCAAATTTTCGTTGTATTTAGTGAAAGGTTCCTTAAAGGGGCAGTCAGACGCGAAACGCGGGTAGCAGATTCTGCGTGTCACAATCCAATTTGTATAGGCCTAAATACCAAAACATGTCTACTGTACCTTTTTGTTCGCTGCAATTCTGAAGAAATTAATTGAGCAATGAATCCAGTAGTTTTTGAGAAGGTTCTATTCACTTTTCGGTTTCACCAAGCATAAAAAATCTGACTCAAAAACCATATTCTTTGGTGAGTTTCTTGCCCATTTCGACTTATAGATGATCTCTTCGCAGCTTCAAAGTTGCTTCAGGAAGATCGCTGTTTACGACTTTCAGGAATTTGGGATAGACAAAATAACTTTGCAAATACATGAAATCAGCATAGACGAACAATATCTGTCAATTAAATCCTTGAGATTGTCAATAGCAACGTCGATGGAGATGGATTGAAATGTGCGATAATCCCATTCAAAATCTCCATCGACGAGTCGATGCTAAGCCTAAGCACTTTTCATACAAATACAATGAAAATGTCCCGCGCAACGTCACGTCTGACTGCCCCTTTAAGCATTTCGTGAGTTTTGTTTTACCATACCACAACACAGCGGAAATATGCGCATTGCCATCTCAGACAAAATGTAAGATAGGCATAAATTTTTCATTATTTTGGCAACGCATTTTTGTTTGAAACACCCAGCATCTTGTTACCAAAAACTCAAGATCCTGTCTTTCAATCCAACCAACGACAAAACGAACGCTTTCCACGAACCCCTTCTGCTAACGGCGCAGGGCCTAAAGCCAGTGTGCCCATGGCCACCATTTTTGACCCGCATGATTTAACCCGCGTTTTCTTAACCTGCATGACCCGCGTTTTACACAAGCCGGCCTTGTATGGTGTTGAGGAGACAGAGAAGAAGGAAAAAATCGCTTTGCCACTGTACATCCTATTCAATGTGCTGGCATTTGACAATAAATCAAGCGCCTCTGAAACAGACCTAACACCAGGAACCTCATCAATTGGAAAACGAGATGTTCTCTTGCCCAATTTCGGAGGCGTGGACTTCTTTGGTTAATTTTGGTTATGGCTTAAATTTCCAAAACTATGGTTGTGCTCCTGTCAATTCTCCTTTGAATGACAATCCAGCCTCCTTGGAACATTTAAGGAAATTAATGCAAGAAGTATCTGAAGCCCAACTAGCAACCTGCCAAGAATCCTTCCTACTCTGGCATCTTCCAACTCTCATCTACCTCCGCCATTTCTCCACCACCAACAACAGATGCCCCCCCCCAGCAAGCCACCCAGCCACAACCACCCCAGCTGCCATCCCAGAGCCTCCAACAACTACAACAGCTGCCGCAGTTGCCTCATTACACCAAGGTAAAATTGATTCTTTGTTCATTTCAACTCTCAGCTCATTGCTTCCACTCTCCCCAAAGTTGATAAAATCTATGGAAGCAAAAGAATACATTGATTTGAACACACTCGCAATATTCTCTCTATGACACCACCTCAAACCAATCTTATAGCCTGAACTTCCAACCTGGGGTAGTTGGAGACAAACAGTGTCATTCATGCAAACCCAACGCACCACCCAAAAATTACCAGATAACATTCTGGATTTTGTACGCTTATTCCCTAGTAGAGGTTTCGCAACAAATTTAATGCCATTTCCAAGACACCTTAACTCATTTTGGTTAACTCCTTCTGTCTTATCTCCCATCTGTTTCTCTTTTTATCTAAATTTTCTGCTTCGAATGTTGGTTCTCATCAATCATGAAACATGGGTTTTCCCTACTCAAATGGAAGAATCTAGTATTATCCTAGTTAAACAAAGCGGCTTGTGTAAAACGCAGGTCATGCAGGTTAAGAAAGCGGGGGTTAAATCCGGCGGGTCAAAACTAGAGGTCATGGGCATACTGGCTTTCGGCTTACAGTCCACCGATATTGTAAGTAAGATAGTCCAAAGGTTACCTGGTTACATTGTGATAAGAAACCTTCCAAGTCCCAGCGATCATTTGAGTGGGGCAATTTTGAATGCAAATTATCATTTGTGAACATAATGAGATTTGTTGCTAGGGGAAACCTCTCCAACATAATAAAATCTCTGAGTGCTGCACTTAGTGAAAATGAGGATCCCATCAAAATTATTTCAAAACGCTGTATGTAAGAACTAAATTTGTCAAGATCATTGTTAGTTTTCTAAGAAATCTTAGGCATTGGATCAGTCAGCTGTCAGCTGCTTGTAGCTGCTCTTAGCGAAATGTTAAAAATAGCTGGTCATGGGTACCAATGGTTTCTGCAGTCTGTACAGTTTCTCAGTCTTCTCGAATTTTTGTTGATAGGTTCCTTTTTCTTTTTCGTAAGCATTTTGTTAGTTTTGCCATACCACAACACAGCGGAAATATGCGCATTACCATCTCAGACAAAATATAAGATAGTTACATACTTTTCATTATTTTGGTAAGGCATTCTTATTTGAAACACCCAGCAACTTGTTATCAAAAACTCAAGGGGTCCTTTCAAATCCAACGAACGACTGAACGAATGCTTTCTGTGCAAAGGGCGGAGAGCCTAAAGCCAGTATGCCCATGGCCACAATTTTTGACCCGCATGATTTACCCCGCATTTTCTTAACCTTCATGACCTGCGTTATACACAAGCCGTTCTTTAGGCAATCAAATAAAACAAAGTTTTTGAAAATTGGTTCATTGGTTATGGACATGAAAGCAATCAAACAATAATACATCATTCTGGGACACCGTGTATGTCAGTTCCTACATCTATCATATCCATCTGATACACGATACCTATTCAATTGGACCTTCAGAACCTTTTTAAGATGCCACAATTACTGCACGTAGATGCCATGCTGCCAGGACTCAGAAGTCAATGACAATTGACAGCTCTAAATACCTAAATAACATGATTTTCCAAATTGTACACTTGTCAACACAGGAATAGGATCATCCACCGAAGACAGGGTTAATGGAATGTTCTCCTGGAACTGTGAAACAGTTCCTGGGATATTCCCAACTCTAAATGTCCAGCTTAAATTCTTGTTGACTGTTATTGATCTGGTAATAAAATACCCATCCTTCAGTCAAGGTGTTGTCAAATGAAATCGAACGTCATTTTCATTTTGGGTCAGCTGGAAATTGGCCACACTTGGGTGCTTTCCGTGATTTTAGTAAATCATAGATTGAGAATGTCTCAGATTATCTTGGAAAGAACACAAAGCCACATTTTGGTTAATCACTAACAAGGGTGTCTTGGGCGGGCAGATTGCTTCTGGTTGCTTCCTTTCTATGCCAAAATATGCTCCTGGAAAAAGCAATAAACCTATGGTTCAAATTATTCATTTAATATGTCTAAGAGTTATCTGACTTTGGCAGCCCTGCATGTAATGCTCAATGATACAAAATATCTTTCACATCCATTTTATGCAATTTTATCATTTCATATGAAATGCCAGCCTCTTCCCAAAAATTAAGAAGACCAGCTAGAGCAATTAACTTATAGGTTGATTAGCAGTTAAAAAAATTTCCTCAGTTTTTGGTAATAGTCGCAATATGCATTACAAAGCCAAATGACAGTATGAGGTACAGTATGGGATGTACAGGGGTAAATAAGTAATGTTGGCCAGAGAGAATGGTAAGTGGTGAACTGCCAACATTCATTAACCATAGAAGGGTAGCTATAACAGCAGCATCTACAACAGAAGTAGCTAGAGAAACATAATTTATCTAATGAAGATTTTGTCAAATTAATTTAAATTTTTCGTCCTTTCCCCTTTTACCAGAATCTCACAGATTTTAACACCACACCAATAGACCTTTGCCTTTGTATGTATGTAAGTATGTGTAAAGTGTGGATTCACATCAAAAAGAAGTTAGGAAACTACAAAAGGAACACATGCAAGTACAACAAGAAGAAAGTCCAGAGCAAATAAAGAATTTGTATACTCTACAAATTCATAAAAGCTAGAGATACTACTATGTCTTTTTACATTGCCATTTAAATCCCGAACAGTTACTTTTTTAACTCAACATTGAAAACTGATTTCATCACCACCCCAAAATAGTTCTTATTGAAAGGCCAGGTCGAAAACGCGGAAAACGCGGAAAACACGGAAAACGCGGAAAAACATTTGAAGTTTCTGAATGGCGAGAAATAGTGTTTATTGTGTTAAAATATAGGCAAGAAACCTCTAAATAAGCCAAATATTCCATCAAGAAGACAAACAAGAAATTTCCGCGTTTTCCGCGTTTTCGTTTTTGCTATAGGTGATTTTCGAAAACACGGAAAACGCGGAAATATCTTTATATGAACTTTTATCAGTAGCTTTTCGCAAATATAGACGAGTAAAGATCCTGAAACAATGCAAATTGATGCCAGGACTGCCTCTAAAGAACCCAGAAATATCATTTTGATAATATTTGATGCCCAAAAATATAATTTCAGTTTATTTGCACCCAAAAATATCACTTTCGGCGATATTCTGACCCAAAAATATCGGACTTAGCTCTCCGTATATGCCTGTGCTGAGTGCCCCCCCCCCCCCTGGGATTCTTTACCAAAATAGACTTCGTAGATCCGAATGAAACTTTTGCATCATAAGATTTAAAAATTAATGGGCCTAAGTGGCCTATCAGGAATTCGAGGGGCAGTTTGTTTATAATTTCTCGACCGTATCCCTTTTTGATGCTATGGGCGGATACAGCATGTTATGTCACCATAATGAAGCAACGACATATACTTGGAGCCTCCTCCTTTGTAGAATAAAATTTTTTCCGCGTTTTCGTTTTTGCTATAGGTGATTTTCGAAAACGCGGAAATCTCTTTATATCAACTTTTATCAGTAGCTTTTTTGCAAATATATACGAGTAATACGTTAAGCTTTCTCTCGTAATGAATTCTTTGCCAAAATAGACTTTGTAGATCCGAATGAAACTTTTGGATCATAAGATTCAAAAATTAATGGGCCTAGGTGGCCTATCAGGAATTCGAGGGGCAGTTTGTTTATAATTTCTCGACCGTATCCCTTTATGATGCTATGGGCGAATGCAGCATGTTATGTCGCCATAATGAAGCAACGAAATAAACTTAGAGCCTCCTCCTTTGTAGAATAAAATTTTTCCGCGTTTTCCGCGTTTTCGTTTTTGCTATAGGTGATTTCGAAAACGCGGAAAACGCGGAAATCTCTTTATATCATAGCACCATAACGGGATACGGTCGAGAAATTATCAACAAACTCCTCTCGAATTCCTAATAGGCCACTTAGGCCCATTAATTTTTAAATCTTATGATCCAAAGTTTCATTCGGATCTACGAAGTCTATTTTGATAAAGAATTCATTACGAGAGAAAGCTTAACGTATTACTCGTCTATATTTGCGCAAAGCTACTGATAAAAGTTGATATAAAGAGATTTCCGCGTTTTCGAAAATCACCTATAGCAAAAACGAAAACGCGGAAAACGCGGAAAAAATTTTATTCTACAAAGGAGGAGGCTCCAAGTTTATGTCGTTGCTTCATTATGGTGACATAACATGCTGTATCCGCCCATAGCATCAAAAAGGGATACGGTCAAGAAATTATAAAACAAACTGCCCCTCGAATTCCTGATAGGCCACTTAGGCCCATTAATTTTTAAATCTTATGATCCAAAAGTTTCATTCGGATCTACGAAGTCTATTTTGGTAAAGAATCCCAGGGGGCACACACAGCACAGCACTCAGCACAGGCATATACGGAGAGGTAAGTCCGATATTTTTGGGTCAGAATATCGCCGAAAGTGATATTTTTGGGTGCAAATAAACTGAAATTATATTTTTGGGCATCAAATATTATCAAAATGATATTTCTGGGTTCTTTAGAGGCAGTCCTGGCATCAATTTGCATTGTTTCAGGATCTTTACTCGTCTATATTTGCGAAAAGCTACTGATAAAAGTTCATATAAAGATATTTCCGCGTTTTCCGTGTTTTCGAAAATCACCTATAGCAAAAACGAAAACAAGGAAATTTCTTGTTTGTCTTCTTGATGGAATATTTGGCTTATTTAGAGGTTTCTTGCCTATATTTTAACACAATAAACACTATTTCTCGCCATTCAGAAACTTCAAATGTTTTTCCGCGTTTTCCGCGTTTTCGACCTGGCCCTTATTGAAAGGCCTCATCCCTGAATCCGTGGCGTTTCTCGAATATGTTTGGTTTGCGTCATCAATTGTGATTTTGTTCTCATTGTTGCTGAAGGCAAATAGTCCTTGTACAATGTCCTTGTGGCAGCTATAAAATCATAATGTGAAAAATTAGATTGCTACTGGTAGTGGTTTTCCTCCCAGCAAATGGGCCTAATATGGACGTGCGGGGATTTCAAGAAGCAACTATTTCACATATAAGTTATCATCAGCCGAGTGTGACTAATAAATGTGGGTTTGTGGGTCGCGTGGGTTGTGAATTTATTTGTGGGTGGCTGTGGGTTTGTGGGTTTAACTGGTGTGGGTTTGTGCGTTTGTGAGAATGTGGGTTTGTGAGTGCTACTCAGGTGCAACTAAATCGCGTGGGTTTGTGGGTTTTGTGGGTACTGTGAGCTTGTGGGTTTCATGTATGGCTTTGTCGGTTTCACAACAAAGATGGCATTCTTGTTTATCAACTTTGAATGTGGGTTGGATGGGTTTTTGCCGAATGTGTGGGTATTATGCAATGAGGTTATGAGGTTGACATCGGACAAACTTTTTTCCGGGTTTCAGGTTTCGGGTTCAGGTCTCAGGTTCAGGTCTCGGGTTCAAGGTTTCGGGTTTAAGGTTTCGGGTTTAAGGTTTCGGGTTTATGGTTTCGGGTTTAACCCTATTTGGGCCGGGTTGAAATTTTGATGTTTTTGAGCGGGGGGGGGGGGGCGGCGTTTTTTGAGAGATACTACAAGGGATATAACAATAAAACTCATGCCAATTGTTCTATTGAAAATTAGCTTGAGTGAATTATTTTATATTTTTAAACTATGGTTAGTAATAAGGAGCCTTGCAAGCTCGGTCTGTACTTTTAAGACCTCGGGTTTTATATTTTCCTGTGCAACACAAATCCGGTTACACCTTTTTTTATAAGAAACTTGGATCAGCACTTAGTACTGAAAGTTTCTTAATTTCGCATGAAAATTTCGGTGTTTTAGTAGTAAAAGTTTCTTAATTAGTTTCTTATTTTTTGGGCCTAAAATTGCGGTATTGTTCGAAGTTGAGCCTTCTTCTCGACAAAGGGCTTCTATTTTGCATTGACATTGTCATCAAGAAGAAGCCATGCACATCAAGGCAAAAATTTACCAATTTTGCAGCTAAAAGTCAAGAAAAGATTAAGGTACCTTTGTTAGAATAGGAGAGACATAACAGAAATAAAATTTTAGAGTTTCTTATCTGTTCTTGAGCGTAGCACTAGAGTTTCTTAAATTTTGGTCATCGTAGTACTAGTTTCTTATAAACCAGTTTCTTATATAAAAAAACGGGTAGTATGCGCATAGTACAATATGTAGAAGAGGGGCTTATTTGAGAGTGGGCGCTAGCAACGAGAAATCAGTTAACCAACCTCTCTAGTAGTAATGATAACTTTATTTAAAGGTGTGTTCAAGAAATTTGAAAAGTAGATTCGTTGACTGCAAAATAACAATGTCACTTTACAAGTTACATGGACAGAAAAATTGATTTGAGATTACTATTAAGTATATTGTTGCTGCCTATTGCAGTTTGCTGTTTCGTTTTTTTACGTTAATGCCTGGGGGGGGGCTCCACTATCCGGTCACACAGGGATTTGCATCAGTAGTTTATTTTATAGAAAAGGTGTTTTGCGTTAACTGTAAAATCTTCGATCATAAATCCTTATCATTCTGGCGCATACACACCAGTGTGATCCGATAGTGAAGTCTCCCGTATTATTATCGTTTCAGTTCACGTTCGATTGCAAAGAAGATTATTTTCTGTTTTGTTCTTATAGTTTATTACTTGATGTTAAATGGTAAGAAAACAAGATGGGTGTACATTCGTCACTTTTCTAGAGCTGCCAATTCCAAATGATTACAAATTCCAAGTAATTCCAATTCCAAGCAATTCCAAGCAATTCCAAGTAATTACAAATTGAAACCTTGAACCTTAAACCCGAAACCTTAAACCCGAAACCTTAAACCCGAAACCTTAAACCCGAAACCTTAAACCCGAAACCTTGAACCCGAGACCTGAACCCGAAACCCGGAAAAAAGTTTGTCCGGGTTGACATAACTTCTGTTCGTAACCTCGTTTCCAAGATTTTCCACAGAATGTAATTCATAATGCATTGGAAAAAACTTTTCAGTTTTTGCCAAGCAAATATGTTCGAAAGTACGGGAAATGAATCTTTGACAGGGTTTAATTTTGCAAGGCATAGCACTCTTTGGAAAAGGCGTACGAGATCATTTAAAACAATAATAGGATTTTTAGGGATTTTTACGGATTTTTCTTTAAAACAAATGGATTTTGCTAAAGATGTGTGAGATTTTTTACAGTGATAGGACCCTGGGTTATATGGACAAGGAGGGCTAGGGACATGCATGAAGTTCCAGCCTTGGCCATGTGCCTTGGGCCATTATGGCGCGAAAAAGATCTTAGAACAAGGTTAATTCAATTTGGCAGCAATGATCATTGACCAGAATCGAGGCTGTAGAATGATGCAAGAAACTAACATTAGAGTAGCACTTACAAATCCACATCTCACAAACTCACAAACCCACACCAGTTAAACCCACAAATAAACTCACAACCCACGTGACCCACAAACCGCGACCCACAGGTGGGTTGCAACGCGATTTAGTTGGTTTTAACAAGAAACCCACAAACCCACATATGAAACCCACACACTCACAGTACCCACATAACCCACGTAACCCACAAACCCACGTGATTTAGTTGCACCCTCATCAGCCTTGTTTCGTTTGAAAATATCAGCTGCTCACTTGGTATGAATAACTTAGTGACAAGAAATCAAATTCTTACCCGAAGCTATATTTACCACAGAAGCTGTATGCTCCAACAGTTGCCATCTTCCATCAACCATATCAGCAATCAGGCCCGTAGCACCTATTGGGGCCGGTCGGGCCCGGGCCCCCCCAATAATTTCCAGAAGTTGAATTTTGTCATTCTTCATAATAACATAGAAAACCGATCATCAGTGACAGGCCCTTGGCAATGAAGCGAGTCAAGACCTATCAAAGTTCAAAAACAGCAAACTACCGCCTCGACCACCTGATGGTGAAACATGTGCACAACGACAGAGTTGATAAATTCAACCTTGTCAGCATCGTAAGCGAATTTGTCATAGATTCCAATGCAAGGAAATTTAACTTTGGTTTGGACAGCTCAACTCTTTTGACATCAGAAGCACTTCGTCAAGAGAGGCGAAAAGTACCCAGACTTCAATAATCAATAATTATATCTAAACTAACGAGCAGTGGCGTGGTCCTCGAGATCCTCGAAACCGAATAGAAAAAAGCTGGGTATAGCTGGGAAAGAATTTTCCAAGAAATGTCAAATCTTCCATTTTAGCATTTGCAAATATGGAATCAGGGGATGCATTCTAAGCCAAAGTAAAGGATGTTTCTTCAAACATTTTCCGCATGCTTCAACTCATAAGAGAACTGTCACAACGCTTTCAAAGATTCCTTGTCGCTAATGGCAAGCATGATATTGGGAGATGCATTCTAAGCCAAAGTAAAGGGCATGGCCCCAAAAATTTTCCTGGGGCTTCCCCCAGACCCCCTCGTTTCAATTCCGCCTATTAAATTTACTCTGGCCATGCCATGGCTTTCGTAGGACGCCATGAAAACTGTGTGATGACTTTTGTAAATCAAATATCAATTCTTATCCTATTGTAGCTTGATTTTAGCTAACCTGTTTGAAATATATTTGGATTCGTAGATTTCCTATTTTTCTTCAGGACCTCCGATCATAAAATGCCCTTTCAGCAATGTACAGAAGGGCATTGCCAAAAGAAAAGAGGGCATTGACCGAGCAATTCTTCCGGGGCCTCCGGAACCTTTACCCCTTCGGTGTGAATTAGTGCCCCTCCAATCTGAAAAACGCTCCTACGGGCCTGCAGCAATACTTTTTGAAACTGGCTCTTCAGTCTCTTTCTCCAAATCATCTAATGCCTCGTAAACTTAGGGATACTCATTTATACTTCTCTCTGTGAAAGACAAAGCGGTGGTAACATTGGACGTCAAAATTGACTGTTGAACACAACATAGCCATGTCCTGCAAGGGCTTCCAGCTCTTAAAAACGCCGACATTCGTGCAAAACATCGCATAATGAATTCTCTCACTTGTGAGGTAGGGCGCCCTGGTCAATTTTTAACAAGCTTGTCCAGCATAGTCTTGTTGTCTTTCATTACATGGGCATAGCAAATGTGGAAGGATGTTAAAGAACGTTTACCCGTGCTCACTGTTCTACAAACAGTATCAAATGTTCTGTTGATATATTGTTTAACTGTTTCTTGGTTGAATTCGGTGAGACAAGCATTTCGCCAGACTATTGTTGTTTAGAATTAACGCTCATACCCATATTGTATGTAATAATTTTATATGTGTGTTGCTAGAGACTTGGATACCCAACAGGTGTAAGTTGTTCAGGAGAAAGTGATGTTAAAAAATAGAGGTCATTCAGGGCCTTCACCCGAGAGAATGCAACATATGCTGTTCCTTCAGGTGTAGTGTTCGTATCAATCCACAGAATGACCTCGTTAAGCGTTTGTCCTTGAACTTTACATATTGTTGTGGATATCCAGGAAGACACGGATAAACTGTAACTTGCTCATCATCTATTAGCGTTGTTATAGGATGGATATTGAGTAAATGACCATGTGGTACTTGAGCTATGATGGTCTGGTTTTCCACTCCAATCACAGTCACAAATTGGCCATTGACAAAGCCTATGTTTTTGTTACAATTTTTAGTGAGCATTAATTTCATGGATTTGTGTATGGGACATAATTGTTGATTGTCCATTACAATAAGCGCTAACGCTTCACATTTAAATGTACATGTAATGACGGTGTCATTGATAAATGTAGCTGCAAGTTTTGTCATAGTGAGGACAGTTGCGTGGGGATGCAGTTTCAATTGTTCATAGATGTTATGGTTGATATCATTGTTGTCACTTAGCACACGACCATGCATTATAGCAGAAAGCATTTCAATGGATGGTCGGTAGTAGCAAATGTGCTGCAGAAATGTAATCAATTGATCACCATTACTGCGATGTTGCAATGTTAGAGTAACTTTGTTCACATATGACATGCAATGAGAACAGGATTTTATATTTGGAGCTTGTTGTGTACGTGCGTTCACAGTTGCTATTGGCTGTTGTTGACCAAAATCACCAGACATAACAAGAATAGGGCGACAAATTACTCTTTCAATGGTACTTATTATGTGATGGAACATCAATACACTCACTTGAGATACTTTGTCGATAAAAATAATATCGAACATACCCATGTTCCAGTTCATATCGGACGTTTGACTTTCATTGGAAGAAAATTTAAAGAGACTGTGCAACGTGTCACACGTAACTGACTGCTCATAGTGTTCACGATATGTACACCCAAGTGTACCAGTAGGAACTGCTACAGCAACAGAAAGGTGGTTCTGAATACAGTGCTGTATGCATTTGTGCAGCGTAAAAGTCTGCCCCCTGGGGTCATTGGGAGAAATTCGCAATACTGCAAAGCCGGAATCATTCATGTTATCATTTTTGGCATCGTGGCTCGTCGGTGTTGATGTTTGGGGCGCTTTGTCCGCATTACCAATGATATCATCACCGGATTCATAGTTGGCAGCATGGGGCTTCGGTGTTGAGTTTTGGGGCTCTATGTCGGCATTAGCAATGATATTATCACCGGTTTCATCATTGCACTGCAGTGCAAGGACGATGTTGACATCCTCCTTTAGAGAATGAACTGCAGACCTGAAGCGCTTGTGGCATAGATTCAAGCGATATTCCGCTTGCAGTATGGCTGCCTTTGATTTTCGAATCTCCCGCCGTATTGTATCGAACTCCGCCATTGTGTTCCCAATAACGTGTCTAAATGCCTGATCAATGTTCGTAGAATCCATGAATGCGGGTACCTAAAGGGACACAGGTGAAGTAAGTGGACAATAGGGTAGCGAGGTGCTATTCAGGGACCGCGCAGCGGTTCCTAAGTGGGGGGGAGGGCTCAGCAGCGAGTGAAGCCTGCTGTAATGGGGTTCCGGGGGCTTTCTGCCGGAGAAGTTGTTTAGACGACGCCCCTCAAGAGTGTCAGAAAACGCCCCTCTCAAAAATGCTTGCCTCTTTACGTGTATGCTTACATTCATTTTTTAATAAGAAACGGCTTATAAGAAATGGTAGGCTCAATTTTTCCCAAGCTAAGAAACAACCCTACCTGAATTGAAAAAGCTAAGAAACATTTGTAATTTACAATTTTAATTTTCCTATCGCAATGAAAAATTTGTTGACTGTGTACAGTTATAACAACGGTTTGGACATTATCTTGAGTGCGAATTATGTTATTTACTTGTTCTGAGATCTTACTAAGTAATTTGGGAACCCTTTAGAGAAAACAAAACTAACTCTACACTTCTGGCATTAAAAATATGAGAAACACAGAAGAAACTTTTTGTTAGCAAAATGGCCCAAAAATTTAAGAAACTGCCTTCCAGCATCGGACCTTAGTTTCTTATAAAAAAATAAGTGTATATACAGACGGGTGAGAGAAGATGTTAATGACTATGAAAAGAGACAGTTCATTGCATAGTTCATTCCAAAGTTGCTCTGCTTATATTCATTTTTAAGGAAATGGTTAGGAATTTGCAAGAGGGACATTGCGCCTGCTCCAGCATAGGTTCCAAATCTTTAAAAAGGCTGGTGTAAAATTCTGTGACCTATTTCTTTGAACTGAATGACTTCAAAGAAACTTTAGCTATTTTTCTATAATTCTACCGTTGGACTTTTCTGAAATCTTCAATATTTTCAGAATTAGAATGTTTTTCTTCTTTTTCAAGAATCCAAGAAAAATTTTCAAAAAAAACTTAAAACCATCGTAATATCTAAACTCTTTGACGCAACATAAAATAATTTCGAAGAAAACTATAGTTTATGGATGTCTACAATATGGTATCAAGCAAAAGTCTGTCACTCATCTGGTTTATTATTTAGAAATTTGATGACGTCACATCTTCAAATGAGTTGAAATGCAAGACACGCTGTAATTTCGAAAAATGTTCAAAATTTCTGGAAAGTCCAACGGTAGAATTATAGATATCTAAAGTTTCTTTCAAGCCATTCAATCAGAAGAAATAGGACATTGAATTTTACACCCGCCTATTTACGCCGAGTTAAAGATTTGGAACCTATGCTGCCTGCTCCTGGTTTATGAAAGTTTACTATCGCTAGATTGTCGAATCTTGCTTGCTTCATGTTTGAAAGCTAAGCCAGGTTTTGAGGTGACTACTTAGCCATGTATTTGGGGTCTCCATTTGGACATCTTGGGTAAACAAAAGAATCATCTCTGCTGCTAATGTGTTGTTTGGTAGAATTATGTGACCTGGAAGGGCAATCTGGTCATTTTGAACATAAGGGTCAGTCTCATTGCCAAGGAGGAGCTAGCTAGCAGTGTCTATAAATTGGTGAAAAAATAAATTCTGATTGTCAAAAAGAGCAAGATAGGACATGGCTCTTGAAAGAACTTGACGATCTTCCATTGAGAACATTGGAAATTTTGAGACTACGCATTGGCTTGGAAACTCTTGACGGTTGTGTAACTATTTGTTCCTACCACGAAAGATATTTCATAAAGAAATTTTCGAGTCATCACATTGCTTGTTGCAATCCATTAAATCGGCATACAAAGCCCGTTAGAACCAATTTAAAAGAATTGCTGCTTGAGGACGTAAATAATTCAAGTCACAACAAGGATATCCAGTTGATACCAGGAAAAAAGGTATGTGGACGTTGCTTAGATAAACTGAAAGGAGGTAAAGATGAAGGGACTGCCGAAGGTTCTGCCTCTAGTGACCATGGGACTGCTGATTTGTCTTACGTGGAATGCGCAAGGGAGGAGGCAAATGTGCTATTGGGCAATCTGGAATGTTCCCCTTTAAAACACGTCAGAAAGGAACGTGTACAAGGCTATGGCAAACGAAAAATAGTAGAAGCAACCAAGCACATTACTGAATCAGTTTCAGCTGCTTTGAGTTCTCCCTCCCTTCACAGCACTCCGATCTCCGACGGAAGTAGCTGTTCTAACTGTACTTTATTAATGAAAAATCTTAAAGTCAAGCTTGCAGAAGAGTCAGACAGGAAGCTCAGACTTCAGATGCTGACTTTAGTCCCTAAGGATTGGTCCATCCAATACACATCCAACTATTTTGGTGTTTCTGAGTACGTCGTTAGGCAGGCAAGAGATCTTAAGATGAATCATGGGCTACTGGCAGAATTGGGGGCTGTTTGTCACTTGGAAGCAGACTTGGGGGCTGTTTGTCATTATTGTGACCTGAAACGAGATGTTTCTAACTCATTCTGTTTCTAGAATCTGGTGCAGGTGGTATGTCAATAACAAAAACTATTGAAGAATGTTTTCAGGGGTGAAGTCTCATTGAGTCAGGTGAAATTGGATACCAGATAGGATACACAAACTTCAGCCCTCGCTCAGTGACACATTTGCCCAGGGGTCCCCTAAAATTCTTAGATCTAGGAGGCCCCAAGCAGAATTTGAAAAACCTATGAAGTGCTGTTGATTTCACCTTTGTGTTTGAATTGAGTCCTAACGTCTTCAGACAACACCATGGGTTCATAGATTGACAATATGTGATGGGGGAGCAAAGTAGACACTCGGCAATGACCTAAGTTTGTTAAAAAGCCTCTTGAAAAGTTCCTCCATAAAGCCTGGTTTCCATTAAAATGGTAAGGGGATCGGCGACAGTCTGCGATCGTCGGCGATCCCTATCTTCCATCTTCCAGCATCTTCCATCTGCGATTTCAGCAGAGTGTTTCCATTCGTCGGCGACCAGTCGGCGACAGTCTGCGACGCACCTATACCATGATCCTTTTCAAACCCACAAGATAGCGCGCAAACGTAGCAACAATGACTACTATGATCTAATTGGCTAATCAGATCCACGTGATCATAGTTTAACAAAAGCGCGTCTGCGATGATCGCCGATCGTCTGTGATGTGTGTTTCCATAAACATTTTCCCAGATCGGGACAGTCGTAACGATCGGGAAAGTTGAACTTAGTTCAACTTTCCCGACGCTTACGATCCACTATCGCCGACTGTCTTAAGGATCGTAAGCAAGTGTTTCCATTAAATCGGGAACGCAACGCAGACGATCGCAGACTGTCGCCGATCTCCTTACGATCGCTCTACGATTTAATGGAAACCAGGCTTAAAAGGAGGGATTTTGTTGATACCGAAGCCGAAGGCCATACAAAAGAAAGAAATTAATGAGGCAACAACACCATGAAACACAAAAGCCTATTTTGGATTATCTATTAAATGTGTCTTTTTCAAAGAAACTAAGACTTTGGGCCAGTACTGGAAGTTTCTTGAAATTATCATTTTGAGTACTCAGAGTTTCTCACAAGTTTCTTTCAGGTTCCATAACAATCTTGCTGCCAGCACTGGAGCCTCTGAATTTTTTGGCGATCTGAGAGAGTCACAAGAGCACATTGTTGCATTTGCCTAATGGCAACAAATTTTAATGTATTTTAATGATGACCCCAATAAAATCATCCGAAATTTTGCAGCAGTGAAGGTAAGATGAAAATCACGAAAAACCATTGGACAAGGGGTAGTTTTATAGGGATTGTATCAAAATGTTTATATTTGTACAAATTTACTCGTTTGTGCGAGTTTCCCCCTATCAAAATGTTTAGTTGATGTTGACTTGAT
The DNA here is from genome assembly GCA_039566865.1 of Aurelia coerulea. Lineage (NCBI taxonomy): Eukaryota > Metazoa > Cnidaria > Scyphozoa > Semaeostomeae > Ulmaridae > Aurelia > Aurelia coerulea. The sequence goes on along the minus strand of CM076951.1, from coordinate 9,202,751 downwards.
TGGCTACGACTGAATCTGGCAGCCTTGTCAATAAATGCTAACAGGGTACCGAGTACTATGATTCAATTTTTTAGGTATATTCAAAGGGGCCCCAACCCATTTTGGGCCCAGGGCCACAACAGACTTAAATGCCCCTGCCCTCGCTGTCTCCGAAGGTCAATTGCAACACCTGACAGACGTCTTTCTGGAAATATCAAGGCTGCATGAAAACAGCTGCATGTATTCATGAGGCCCTAAACGAGCTTGCTACACATTTTAAATGAGCAGTTTATTGCGGACATGAACGATGCATTGAAGGAGGGCACGACACTGCCAAAATGTAAAAAAGTTGATATGGGGCAACAAATTGCAGTGGCAGTACACATTTTCGACCATTTATGTAGCTGTTTGCTGCAGGGTGAAGCGCCAACACTTCCTGCGGAACAGTTACTGGCAGCTGTGCTGCAACATGCATTAAGATAAGTGGAGTAGGTTGATGATCAAAAAACTATATTCATTGAGGTGAGTAAAACACAGCCCCCCCCCCTAGGCTTGATAGGGTAAATTGGTCATTTGATTTGATTTATGAGGTCGCTAGTTTCAACTTTACAACCCATTCAATTCATAACATTGATTTTATTCATGCAAATATACCCCTATGATGCAAGACATTCTTGTGGAAATAAGGAAATACATTTGCAATACAAAAAGTTCATGAATTACATGCTGTTGAAATGAATTACATGCTGTTGAACTGATACCCCAGAGATTAAATGTCACCTTTGTTCAATACCTTGATATGCATCCAGAAACTACTCTCAATGACAAATGCCATGAGTGGCGTGACACATGTTCACTGGTAACCGAGGGGATGTTCTTTTAACCGGACCCTACGACCCTACGACCCTACGACCCCGGACCATACGACCCAGGACCATACGACCCTACGACCCTACGACCAAAGTTTATTATTTAAATTTATTTTGATGTGATAGATATTAGCAAGAAAGAGCCACGTGATGCTTGTATTGGAGGACCCTCTGATGGTTGATTGGTGAACACACAAGACATCTTTAGGTGTCAATGTTACCTGGCTCGGCAAATTCGATGAACTCGGACAGAGCAAAGAATGAAGCCAGAAATTAATAACCCAGCCTTTGCAAACAAAACTTCCAATAAATGAACATAGAATGTCATAGCCTATTGTATTGGCACGGCTATTTTCATCGAGGGCTTACATATATATGCTTAGATTCCCTTTAAAATCCAATGTATAGGCTTCTTTGCTTGAATCAAATGAAAGAAAGCAAACTTATGAATGTGCAAGTTTTAAGGCCATAAAAGCAACTGAAAATTTCCAAGTGGGCTGAATTGTACAGTCGCTCAGTCGCAGCCTTCTATTCAGTATCAGAGCAACATTTTCTCTCGTTTACAATATAATTTCACTGACTGGAAACCAGTCAAATTGTTCGCGTGACAAAGGTCCCTGGTGCGTAGACTTGCTCCAAGTCTATTCAGTGGACCATCAGCAATAAAAGAATATAATTTCTTCTGCGGGGGTTTCGTTCCCACTTCTCCTTCGCAGCGTCACCTTAGTAGCTTACGCCCCCGCAGAAGAAATTATATTCTTTTATTGCTGATGGTCCACTGAATACACTTGGAGCAAGTCTACTGGTGCGCAGTTATGTAAAATGTTTACGTTTGGAAACTGCACGCACAAATATGCAACACCCTCGCTTGATAGATCTCCATCGCAGCAAAATAAATTAGAAATGATCAAATATAAATGAAACTAAATAGTTGTAAATAATGATAACATGTTGTAAAACTTGGGTCGTAGGGTCGTATGGTCGGGGGTCGTATGGTCCGGGGTCGTGGGGTCGTAGGGTCCGGTTAAAAGAACATCCCGTAACCGAGAGCACCAAGGTTGCAGAGAAAGAAAGGAACTACTTCAACAACCAGTGCTACAGCCAAAGAACAGCATGCTGAGAGACTAGAGTGAAAAGCCATTCTTGAAAGAAGAGCTCAATAAAATGCACAACTAGCCACTGAAAGAAGATTTCACAATATTCTGCAGCAACAGCAGCAAGTAAACGTCCAACAAAGGCTGCCACAAAATCCAGTACAACAGCAATAACCAGAGCAAAATTCCCTAGGAGCTATGGATAATGAAGTGAAACGAAGTGCCAAATTCTCAATCCCAGAGAAACCACAAGGAACATTTTCACAAAATGTTGTAACCAAGGAAAGACAGAATTGCCTGCTTAGTTGCAGGCTTCCCATGAAGTGGCCTCACAACATTGACGGCACTCCAGACAACATATTAGAAACCACAACTGCTCAACAGCAGCCCATTCAACATGCCAGATTTAAATATATTGCCTACCACATTCAAATGCAATATTATATATCATGTAATGCTGAAGATCTGCAGACAACAGCTGTCTTCATCTAGAAGGAAGCGTCAATTGTCCCTGCCTCAGCACTGAAAACGATAGATATTTTGATTAAAGACCTTGCATTTAATAATGCACCATTTGCAGGGAAGTTTTTATCCTTGTGTGTGGCTTACCATTGATTCAGGGAGCAGGCAGAGAACGCATTATCAACAGTCTTTTGATTGCAAATATGGGAGCTACACAGGGCATGCATTATAGGGGATTTTCAAACGTTCTCCCAAGCTTTGGACTTATTACATTAGAAATAAAGGGTCAAAATCAGCTGATCGTTAGTTTATGAACCCTACTCTACAATCTTACTATCGTGGAAAATACATCAAATAAGATATTCTCAAGAGAAGAGGATTCCCCAAATGTCCGTCAGTTACTAGGGCTGTCGGAATTGGCCGCACTTGCCTCAATCCCTTTTTCCTAATTGGCAAATGGTGTATTCAAAGATAAACTTCGTAATTCAAAAGGGATACTCTGCATTTTGCTGGCAATCGTTTTGCTTCTTGCTGACGTTTTGAAAGTGATTTTATTGCGAGCTCACCTTGCGTTGAGAGTGCAGAAACTTAGGTCAGTCAACGTTTGCAAATTCATTAAGATGCACAAATTAACAATATATTTGTTCAAGTCTTCCGCATCGGAATAATGCATAGTTAGATTTGTGTACGTTTTCTAGAGATCGTTTTGAATAAAAATAAAATGAGGTAGGGGCCAAATAGAAATATATTTCTATGAGCCTGAAATATTTAGAGAAATAGAGTATTTTCCTGTCTAAAGTCGTATATTCTGTTTGAGGACAAGAGAAACGACTGCTCCTTAGCATTTTCCAGCACTTTGAAACTACTGATAGTCTTTTTGTAAAGTAGAAAAGTCTATTGCATATGCTTGGTGAGTCATTTTGAAAACTACATCAATGGTAAAATTACCCATTAAAGAAGTCTCGTATGGCGGTCAAAAATAATAGTCATATGAAATTTCATAGTTCAATTAATTTATTGCCAAAAAGATTCAACCAATTCTATGTGTTGCATACTAACAGGATAAATACTTGTTTAGTATGTGTGGTTTAAGGACAAAGCAACAAGGGCAGATAATGTTTTCAATAGATTGGCAGGTTTGTTTACATTATGTGAGATTAACCAATCACGCCACGTATTCTAAAATCATGTGACGTACCGTGATTTTGCGGAAATCCAGAAGCTGTGGGGATGAATACAAAAATACCTTCCCCTCAAAAACTGGCGATGTGCCAATGGATTTTTGACAAATCAGAAATGTTTTTACAGTTTCTGTTAGAATATAAGCGTTCCGAAAATTCTACCACTTCGGATTTTGATATTCAACTCAAATCGAGAGAAATCTTTGTTCGAATAACGCCCTAAAATCAAGGCAACGACTAATGTTTAGGTTCAGCAGAAAGATATTCCTGAAGGACTAATTCAGTCTGTTGCAAAAAGGCAATACAAATTGAGTCGTAGACCGCATTGAAGCTGTTTCCATGAAATTTTCCGTGTTGCATGAAATTCAAAGGGGCAGTATCTTCTATGATATCTAGCACGGTACCATCTTCCGAAGCGCTACAATCATATTCTAAAGTGCCAAAAATCGACAGGAAATCCCTACCAATAATGTCACAAATAAAATGTAAATCACAAGATACTCACCAATTCTTCATATGCTATGATGAACCAAAACCGGATAAATCCAGAAGTCCATAGGTTGCATGCGACACAAACGAATTTAACAAGAATAAACCCAATCGATGATTTCCACAAGTTTGAGCAGCACAGTTTTCATTGCGCTACATTGTTAATAAAATGTCTGCGACATTCAAATTCTGAGCTGAAGTGGCGCAAAACTGATCACGTCTGAAAAAATAGCATTTGTTTGCACAAACAAGTCAATTTCTTATCCTTAGATAATACTTTTTCGATTGATCAAGAGAAAAGTTGGGAAATTGACAACAGTTTAGATTTTGATGAAGGGGCTTGAAGGGGTCAGGTAAAAAGAAATATGAAACTCATTTATTCCCCTGCACTTTCAGAATAAGAATTATCTAAGCATAAGAAATCAACTTTTTTATGCAAACAAATGCTATTCTTTCAGACGTGATCAGTTTTGCGCCATTTCAGCTCAGAATTTGAATGTTGTAGATATTTCATCAACACTGTAGCGCAGTGAAGACTTTGCTGCTCAAACTTCGAGAAATCATCGATTGGGTTTATTCTTGTTAAATTCGTTTGTTGCGCATGCAACCTATGGACTTTTGGATTTATCCGCTTTTAATTCGTCATAGCAAATGGCAATAGCTGAATAAATGAAGATAGCTGAATTAGCAGAACAACAACAACAACAACAACAATAGCAATAGCAAGACTGCATATCGCAAGGAAACAGAACCCCGTAACAACAGCACATCGAAAAGACAACATCGCACTGCGAACAACGCCAAAGAAAAGAACCGAACCGAACTGAATGAACAGGGTAAAGGTACACCCGAGGTGGGTTAAGATTCAGGGAATCAGCCACTAGCAAAGAAGCACCGTAAACAAAATTGGAAAAGCGACGCTCGAAGAACGATGAAAGAAGATCTGACGTCAAAAGACAAGGACGAAAATACAACACCAGGACACGAGATCCGACCCCTACAACGACAACGACTCAACTGAAAAACAACGAGAACGAGGCTAACAACAGAAACAACATATGACAAGAACATTTTACCTTATAAGGACAAAATTATACTTGTAAATTGATTAACCTTATATGGACATACATTTTACTATAAATAGAGGTTGATACTTTAACTTAATCAGTTGCTCTGAAGATGCCCTAGTGGGCGAAACTAGTTAGCAGCAGGGTTGCCAACTTGGCTTTCTTTAAGCCAAATTTCTTGATTTTGGCTTTTTTAAACAGTGTTTGGCTTTGGAAAAACCAGTTGGCTTTTTGGCATAATTTTGGCTTTTTTTAGCTTGGAGTCAAATATTTTTATATTTAAGCTTTGAATTCAATTATCTCCAGGGAAAATTCTTCAGACAGTTCGTAGAAGGCCTGAATTTATGTGCTGGGTCACCTCATCTTCTAATATTTTGGAAGCAAGCATGTCATTTCCATGGTCATTTCACATTTCATACAATTTCTATGATGCCCCATGACGCACTGAAAAGGACAACTGTTTTCTGTCATCTCTGCATCTTACAAAGAATTGTGTGTTGAGAGAGACAGGCCTCAAAAATGTGAATTTTAAAGGAAGATAATTGTAAATAACTGGCTTTTTCGAATTTTCATTGACATTTTTGGCTTTTTATTGGCGTTTTTCAGCAGGAAATGATTTGGCTTATTTTGGCTTTTTTCTGCCCTCCGTTTGGCTTGATACTCGCGCATGCACCTGGCAACCCTGGTTTGTCCCTCTTCTTCATCGTTCACTATATATTATGCATTTATAGGTTTAGATTAACATTGTAATTAGGTTAGTTTTATTTTTAGTTGCAGGGTATATTGTAAAACAGTTACTTAAGCTGAACTGTAACGCTGGGTAAACGATTTTAGAATAAAAGAGATAAAAATATAAGCCTCATAGTCACGGGTGATGTGACACAAACAATATTGAGAACACTGGGTAAATTTCGTAGCTATGTATTCCATACTGTCTCCATTTATGCTGCACGTATTTTTCTAAGAAACCAAACATTTTCACCGATACTGAAAGTTTCTTAGAACTATCAGATTTTGAGAAGTCAGATTTTGTTACCAATTTCTTCAAGGTTCCATAATAATCGTCATATTTACTTTTTATGCCATTCACAACATTTCGAAACAAAGTTTTTGTAGCCTTTCCAGTGTTTAGATATTGCTCTAATACCATTCAACAAATATGACACGGCAAGCAAGTGAAAATAAGGAAAAGAATACAAAGGATTTCCTTTGTTAAAGTAAATAGTTTCTCAAGACATTTTTTCTCAGCATTAAAGTATCTTAAATTATCAGTGATCTGAGAGCTGAGTTTCTTATCAGCAGTTTCCTATAACAAAAATAATTGCATCATAGATATGCTAGATGTTAACGTTTAGTGCACATCGACGTTAATAGATTGAATAAGGTTATGAAATTACTGGACGATTTCGGATGTAGAATAAGCTCTGTAGAGGAAAGAAAGTATCGGTAAAAGCGACAATAAACCTGTAATGCCTATCGCATTAATTGCCTAGACAGCTCTGTCGTATCTGAACAATGACATTATTTACGTAACTGCTGCTCTTTTTTAATCATCTACTACTAGATATTTCTGTAATAAAGATGAAAGAGACCCTTAGACTGGATCATGGCTTCATCAAGAAACGAAGTTGTGGGCTGTGACTGCATCAAACAGGGGTTGTAAACTTATAACTTTGCTTGTTCATGGTTTTGTGGACATCTAGGTATGGCTTCCTGCAAATACTGGTTTTGATAAACAGAATTGAGACTGCTTCACACAGTAAAAGCAAAAGAATAAGAATGCTGGAGCATATTCTGGACCCAGACATGAATTGTGCACACAATCGATGCTTTACAATGCAAATACTTTGAAATTTATTTTCTTCACAGGAAACTCGAACTGATGACGGACGAGTTAAAGGAAAAGGTGGATGGACAGTCATACAGAATCGAGCAGCTAATGCAGCTGATGACGGATGTTAGTGAAAAGCTAACAGCTTTAACTCGGGAAAGGGAGAAATTCGATAACTCTAAGAGGGTTTCGAAGGAGTTGGCAGTAAGTCAAGATTCTAAGTAATCAACCTGTTCCAGCAGAGTCAAATTCAATAACTAACTAATTCTAGATAATTGGTCGTTTACAGTGTTTTTGAAAATGAAAATTTTAAGCTCTTATCGCTTATAGCTCTAAAAAGTGAAAACAAAAGCATCTGCAAAGAATTATAGATTCTGATTCAGGCTTTTTGCTGAAGATTAAATCATAAATCTTCAAAATCAGTTTATTGCATGATTTGTCGTGGCCTGAAAAAATTCCTATTGTATTTTGGTGCATCCGGTATTTGCTAACGCGTAGCACATAGCAAGTGCCGTGTTACTTTCTGCAATTACAGGACCGTTGAGAGGGGGAAATCTAGGGAGAGGGTAAAAGGTCCGGGGCCCGTAAAAGTATCGTTCAACAAAAATTAGGTATTGCTGTAAGATCTCTTTACAGCAAGTTTTATGTCCATTTACCTGCCTTAAAACATAGTCACAAGAAAATAGTTTTCTTATGGCTATGTTTAAAAGTTTTGTGTCCGTATTTTTAAAGTCACCTCGTAAAAGCGAATCTGTTCATTGTTCACCCTGTTTATAGTAAATACCGCTTCCTTGACAATTTTTTCATGGAATATCTAAACAATTTTTCTAAACTAGCTTTCTTAAAAAGGTTGTTTCCCTCATTCAGTACCAATTTTAGTACTGAAGCTACAAAATCAGGCTGCCTGGAATCTTATAAACAAGAAAATATTCTCTATGCTGGCAGGCTGCAGTTTTTTAAATGTCCGTTTCTTATATGCAGGGACTTACTGTAATGTTCTCCGTTGTCATTGAGACATTCGAAGCATTCATAATTGTGCCATCACTTTGCAACAATGTTGAGTCTTACATTTACTCTTTCAGAGAGCTGTTAAGTCCCTTTACAATTTGCTGCCGGAGAATGAACAGTGGGACCTTGATGAAGTGTAAGGCTGTATAAGATATACCTGTCACTCAATTATTTTAATTCTTAAACTGTATTTAACGACTCCTTCAAGAATCTGGTTAACTAGATCCCAATGATAATTATGCGGCATTTGCTCACAAAATCTTCAAACAAACAATAAGAATTATTCCCCACCATGAGCAGTCACCACCATATTTCACCTGTTAGCATCATAAGACTGAACGAACTGGCCAAATTGTCATTCTTGGCAAATATTTTGATTAATGCAGCCAGAATACTGTAGTGGAGGTTAAACGTTGTAGATAGTGTTTATCTATTTCCCCTTTCATCTGTTTTCCATTGATTTGAACCTTCATTTTTGTTTATGTTAGGGATGCAATTTCTTTCCAATGAACTAGTTTAAAGGGGTTCAGGAGGTATTTAAACTGTACCATACTTTCTTTTTTAGTTTTACGGCAAATAGAAATGCAGACATTACCAATCGAAAGTCGAAACACGAATTCAGATGAAAATCGAGCCAACAGTTTCTTATAAGCGGTCTCTTATCAAAAAATGAGTGCAGTTTCAACGGAAAAGCCACTGCTATTAAGCTGGTCAATGGATATCAAAAATCAAATACGATTTAAAAGAGTAACAACGGATTAGAATGAGGGGAAAAGATTCGAAATTAGGTTGCCTCAATTTGAAATTTACCAGTACCAATCATACCAGCACTTGTCTTACATCAGCTGACTGCCCATTCCTCCAGAATTCGAATTCCTCTTGATTTTCAAACTCTACCGGGTGTCGCAAAAAATGTACAAGGATTTGGTTGACTCCAGCGATGTGAATTTAACTTCAATCAATGTCTAACAGGGACGTAGGAAGCATCTCAGATCTTCCTTCATGTTACTTTGCTTAGTTTTGAAGTCTATAAGATGTGCCTTGCATAATCATTGTACACACAATTCATGGTAAATTGAAAAATAATGATTACAAGAAGCAAAATAACTACCTTGAAAGCCTGATAAGAGCTTTATTCTTGCAGGTCGATTTGTTTGCCACTGTCCAAAAAAACAGATCATTTGGTCTATGTTGCCATGTTTGTGCAGTAGCAGGGAAACTCAATGTCTTGGAGGCACTAATTGAATCCTTTGAATCTGACATGGCAAGTGGAGCCCTGAAGGAACCCGATCCATACATGCTTATTGCAGACAAGCTTGCACCAGAAGCTGGTAAGAAAGAAAATCAAAAAAGGAAAGGCAAGGACAGACACACAGAGAGATCAAACATCCCAATAATGCAGATACAAGAACCAAATGTGATTCAGGGTAAGTGTATAGTATGAAGCTAAAAGCATCTACTCAAAAGTGATCAGTAAAAAGCACTCCCAAACATTTGCTGGAAACTGTGCAATAAGGATGCGTACATATTCAACACATAATACAAAATGTGTATCAAACAGTATAAAAGAACGCTTAACTTCAAATGTTGTATCAAGTAACCTCTAGTCCTTTGCTAAAGAAATTTTTCAAAACAATATATCAGCATGTCTTGGAGTGCTTTTGCTTTGTAGCATCTTATCGAACCATGATTATTTCTCTTTACCCTTAGATGCCCCTCCCCATTTTGTAAATACCCTTTTGCAAAAACCAAATATGAGAAACACCCTCCATTGTGTATCTGCAGCTTTTAGTATCTAGGTTGATATTGTCTTGTAGTATCCAGCAAGATGATGCAGTGGATATCAACCTTGCATCAAACTATATCAAACATATGCCAAACACAGTAAACACTAAGAACTTTGTATTACATTTGCAGCAGCTTGTATTACAAACATTGCACAAGCTACTGTATATTTCACCGAGTTACTTATATAAATTTCCAAAAGAGCCTGTGCTAAAGGATACTATTTTTCTCCAGGTGACACATCAACAATCATCTCTACAAAGGAACATGAAGCTGCAATGACACTTGCACTTAACCACAACAAATGTAGCATCAACTCCAAAGTCAGCAAGTGCAAAAGGAAAGCAGCAGGAGCAGAAAATACCATTCACAATGATACACCTGGGTGCAGCTAAGGGTTACTCATGCTATTGTTGTGGTAGCCATATTAGAATCATCCCAAATATCCTGGAACCACCATTTGACTACTTTATCGTGTATTTTGAGAAGAGAGAGTGGCAGAGAGCAGGAGGGCCACCATGCATTTCACCAAAATGTGTCTACACGTATTACCATTTTGATGCCAATTGTATTAGAAGGAAGCATCCATCATTCTCAGGAGCTGATCTTTCAATATCTCCAGAAACAGCACAAAATCTCTTGCCATGCCACATCAACCACCTGAGAGAAAGATTTGGATTGGAACCATCTAAATAGAACTTCACCCTGAAGTTAGTACAGCTTTAACGTTATTAATTTCTTTGTTGCATGCAACATATGAGGGGTAAGGTGAGCTGGCTTCAGTAGAGTAGGTGTTGATCCAGGTTAAACCAGATACCACGTTTTTATGAGAAACTCAAATTTTCAAATCAGGCTGTCTGGTTTCTTCTATGCAAGAAAATACCTGTACAAAAAGACAAGGCTAAAACTTGGCCTGTTACAGAGAGGATTATGACCTTGTTGTGACCTTGTACTAACCTTGAAAGAAAATTACAAGGCTATCAGTAAGATTCCAAGTTGCAACCAGTCTAACACAAGGTTTCCATGAGGCTTCTACAAGGCTAATTAGCATTTTTCGAGCCATTTACAAGGTTACAGCAAGGCTGTTCCAGGCTAAGGTTACAAGGTCATAACTACAAGGCTTGTACATGGCTATTACATGGCCTTGTATTTTCGTACAGGTATGTTCAAATTAGGCTGGCAAATTTCTTACTGTATATGTCCATAAAGAAACTTCCTTTCGCATACTTCTTATTGTAAAAAAAAAACCATGCTTAAATTCAAGGATGCTACTGCATAGTAGACAAGCATGTCCCAAGAAATGATAATGCATGAAGCAAATATGAAATACCTTATATGTAGATGTTGAAAAGATTTTACAAATTATAGTACTGAAGCTACACAGAAAAACAGCAGTGTGGTTGAGTACTGTATTTTTTCAACTGTGCATCATGTATGAAACTGGACAAAATCAGGCTGCCTGTTTTCTTATAAAGGAGAAAATATTCTCTATGCTGGCAGGCTGCAGTTTCTTATATGTGCGTTTCTTATATGCAGGGACTTACTGTAATTTTCTGATTTATTTCTCTTGGAAGAACAAGGGCAGATTTTGTAACAATAGGATCTTTGGTTTGTTTACATATGACGTCATCTTGGTTGACTAGCCAATCAGAGAGCTCTATTTCTATCACGTGATCTGATGATAATGGCGGAAGGAGGGGTTTGCTGTGGGGAAAACCACACCCTCGTTTTTTCCTCGCGACGAAATTATACTTTCGCAAAAACTCAAACTTTTTTGCACACGTATAGAACGATAAATTTCACATATGTTTTTATTGGCACTAAGCTCTGCGTTTTCTGCTCTTCGCGCGATCGTTCGCTCTTGACTCCCATTTTTGCACGTCTTCCACACCCTTCCGACGGTATGTCCAAACCCAACAAATCACACTTCTCGATCAAAAACAACAATGTGAATTCAATTGCGAAGCCAGCAGATAAAAAAATATTTTAAGAGAGAGTTTAAAATGTCATAAAGTCAATTTTCAACATCAATCTTCCGAATCGGTGGACAAGCCTGAGTCGAGAGAAGAACCTCAGAAATTTAATCCTGTTACGACGATGAGTGCCCCAGCAGGAAAGAAGAATTATTGACAGAGATCCGGAGTTGACCAAGTAAATCGTAGCAGTAAATAAGTTTTCTTTCAGTTGCAGCTAAACGGGGTGAAATTACTGTCATCTTCAAATATATACACCCAATTTTGTAAGAAACAGCGAGCAAGTGGTATGCTCTTAAGAAACTTAAGAAACTATGTACCTTACCTGAATTAAAAAAGCAAAGAAGCTTTTGTAATTTACAGTTTCCATTTCCACAGTAACATAAACGTAATTATTTAATAAGAAACTAAGAATTTGGGGCAAAGTTTCTCAAAATTATTTCTTATGCGTTTCTTATTAAAGGTTTCATAACAAACTTCAAGGTCACTACTTTTGCCATCGTGAACATTTCAAAAGTACATTTTTTGAAACCTTTCCAATGTTTAGACATTGCTCAAGTATCTTTTGAGTAATATGATACCGGAAACAAGTGAACAATTATGATCAAGATTTCCATCAGAACTTATTAGAATGAATGGTTTCTCAATTTTATAGTTTCTCAGTACTCGAGCTTCTTTATTTTTTGGCGATCTGAGACTTGAGTTCTTATCAAAAATGCGTGTAGCGTGTAAACAGTTATTGACATTGAAACCATTGGGTTCTGCCACTCTTCGGCCACTCTGCACTTGACATGCAGATTGCAGTCACTTTCAGTAAACCGCACGCTCAAAATGTTTCCATTTAAAAAGGTTTGTTTTGACTCCAACTTCGGAAAGGAGAATCATTTCTTGATTTTGATAGTGGTGGGTGGAGTTTACATTATTATATTTCCGAGTGTGATTTCTGCAATTTGTTAATCAAGCATTGCAAACTTTCAAGATTGGATAATGTCAAACAGTAGTCAAATAGAAGAGAGATCGGGCCTGAGAAGAAGTCCTCCATGCTCAACTAACTTATCTTACCAAGAGCATGAGATCAGGCTCACCGTAAAAAACATGAGAAGGGAAGGAAACCGAAAGATGATTCGTGACAATTCATGACGATACTTGACGATTGGAGCAGGAAGTCACCTACTTTTGGAGGATTAATACTTTGCATATAACGTACGTTTTATGGAAGGTTGGTATTTTACCATTTTCAAAGATTTTTGGTCTGTAATTTACATTTATTCAGAACATGAAGCGTCTCGTCCTCGGCTCGTCTCGCTCTCTCGCCCTGAAACGATTGGTGGTTGCGGGGGTGGGGAGAAGGGGGCTGCAATGTCCACTGATTCGGAAAGTTGATGATGAAAATTGATTTTCAAACATTTGAAAACCCTTTTTTGAAATTATCTTTCATCTAATGGCAGGACAAATTAAAGTCACACTGTTGTTTTTGATCGAGAAGTGTGATTTGTTGGGTTTGGACATATCGTCGGAGGGGTGTGGAAGACGTGCAAAAATGGGAGTCAAGAGCGAACGATCGCGCGAAGAGCAGAAAACGCAGAGCTTAGTGCCAATAAAAATATATGTGAAATTTATCGTTCTATACGTGTGCAAAAAAGTTTGAGTTTTTGCGAAAGTATAATTTCGTCGCGAGGAAAAAACGAGGGTGTGGTTTTCCCCACAGCAAACCCCTCCTTCCGCCATTATCATCAGATCACGTGATAGAACTAGAGCTCTCTGATTGGCTAGTCAACCAAGATGACGTCATATGTAAACAAACCAAAGATCCTATTGTTACAAAATCTGCCCTTGTTTAGATGGCACTTTGAGAGTTCTTTGCCAGAAAACAATCAATGAATTCAAAAATGGACCTTTTTACCCTCTACCAGATTGCAAAAACAAATGAAAATGATTGAAACTAAAAACGAGGCAATCTACTTCAGAACCATGACATAAATATCGGACAACAACTTGCTTCATGTTCATGCGTTCGGATTTTACGAAGATTTTGTGACAAGAAAAATATTTGGAGAATAATTAAATATCACGGATGGAGGGAATTCTTTAAAACATCTGAAGTTTCAAAAGTTTTTCAACTCTCTACAACTTGCAGATCACGAGAAATTCTGACGCGTAAGCCCAGTAGTGTTGCGGAAGCCTGCATTCAACTTGAATGTCGGCAAAATGGCCTAAATTTCCATATGGAAAAAATTGACCTCTCATTACTCAGGCCGTGATGGGGGAGGGGGGAGGGGGGTCAAACCATCACGGCCAAAAGCCGTGATGAAAGACGAAACCTAAATGTCGATGGCCCCTTACTACAAAACCTTTTGTTGCACTCATTTTTGCCTGCCGCTAATGGGACTGATACATTACATTAAAAATGTAAAATGGACTTACCCTGTGAACAAATAGAACAGCGCCGTGTCATTCTTATTTCCACACAGAATTCTCTCGTCTTTTCTGCCTCCAATTCTGCTGTGGTAATGCCCGCCATACCACATGCCATGAAACTTGCACTTCTTCCGCTTTTTTCGCTGTTCCGTGTTTTGTTAGTAAATGAGAACGAGGCTTGACATGACGTTAGGCATCTTAGTAATCGTTCCACATTTTAGTAATTTAGTATTTCACTGATTGCTCCTTTGTCAAGCAGTCGGTTTCGCATTTTAGTAATTCTGTTCCGTATTTTAGTAATTCCGTTTCGCATTTTAGTAATTCCGTTTCGCATTTTAGTAATTTCATTCCGTATTTTAGTAATTTCGCTGTTCCATTCCGCCGTTTTGTTTCGTTTCACGTTTCGTTTCGCGTTCCGTGTTTTAGTAGGAGCCATAAAAAGTTGTTGTAAAGAGATTTTATAGCAATAGTTAATTTATGTGCAGCAATATTTTTACGGGCTCCTTCGGAACCCGGGCCCTATGGAACTTCTATCCCTCCTAATTCCCCCCCCCCCCCCTCTCGACGGTCCTGGTAGTATGTATTTGTTGGCATCGTTAATTACTTGTGAGGATCTGCTGTTGCGTTCATGACTGTTTAGAAGTTACTTCTTTCCATTGAATGAATCAAAGTTCCATGATGTGATATATTCTTCTTTCTGAATTCATACTTCGCATTGCGCACAAAAGGAATGGCAAAGGAGGGGATGATTAGTTTTTTCCAAATATATAGCCATAATGTTTAAAATACGAGTCAAGCTTGATCAAAATAATAGAAAATTATGATTTTTATCCTTACGTTCAAAGAGGACGCATCTCATGTTTACATCAGAATCTGAGTGCTTCAAAGATAGAATGGCAAATCCGAGAAAAAATTGGAAGACCTTCAGAGAGAAGAATCCTCTGGAGAAGTTTTATCTGGGAGGATTCCTATAATGTAAAACCAGGACGCGTAGTGCTGACCATATTTGATGCTGCACCAAATATCCAATAAGTAAAATATAATGCGTCTTTTGAAATACGTAGTATAATGGACAGGGAACCTATCAGTTTCCCTAAAATTTCTACAAAAAAATTCAGAATTTCGACTGAATTTCCTACTAATTTAATCTGGGGAAAAGTTTAGTCTCCCCAGAATTTCCGACAAAAATTTAGAATTTCGCTGGGATTTCCTACTGAAATCAAGGATCTTACTTGGGGGAATTTTGGCGTTTCACCTCAATTTACCTAAAGGAGCACGAGTAAGTATGGAATTTCCCCAAAGTCTCCCAAAAACATGACTAATATAGACTAAGTTTCCAACTGTCGGATATGCTAAATCTCACTTGGGAAACTGTGGGTAAAAGTATATTTCCCTTTACCCGTAGTTTACCCGTGGGGAAATTACGTTGGAAATTCGAAGTGTAAAAAGCATTTGTTGTTGGAAACGGAAGGGAAATGGCCCGTTTACCTCTAATATACAACGAAAAAACTATGTCGAAATTCGAACTTTTCTTGCCGTGTTAATGAAGTTGTGTGCTTGTTCGTAATTATGCGAAGTTACAGATATTGCCATGCTTTTTATATTACAGTATACTTTTCACTAATGCTGGTAGCTCTGGTTTTGCACTGACAGCAAATTTGGAGTTTGTTGATTTTGAACTCTTCAAGCAAGTCACCAAAAATTCTGAAAAACATATCAAAATTTAATCTAATTATTGCAGATTTAGATAAAAATAAGCATGTTATTATGGATCTAAAAAAGCTCGCATCAGAATTTTTTGAATCCGTTGCGTTTTTCTTTTGGGACACCCAGTATGAAACGAAGAAATACCTATGCTGATGGGGGGCTGAGGGCCGAGGGCCATGGTGCCGAGGGCTAGTGAGTTCTGATAGGCATCTGGAACATTTAAAGAAATTGACTTTATTTCACACCAATTTAATATATCATCCTGGATATAATGGAGAAACTATCCTGGATATAATGGAGAAACTGACAAGAGAATAAATCAAAATTCTTGTTTCTTTCATATAATATATACTGTAGATGGCTGAGGAATTAATTAGTATTCTTATTCGGATTATTCGGAATTCAGAGCAGGTTTAGCTAGTGCATTGACAACTGGTGTAATTTTCCTAAAGTCAGGACATCCATCGCCATATTAAATTATTTTTTGCTTAAATTGTAGGTCGCTTTGAATTCAGTGATGTCAGCTTTCCTTGTTCAAGCTGCTTTGCTCAATTTCCTGGCTGCACACAGATTTCTATGATCATAGCAGGATTTTGGCAAGAGAGTCCACAAAAATCGACCACATTCTATGCAGTTGAACTATAACAACTGTAGGAAGAGCTAACAAAAAATTCTCCAGGAACATTGTTGTCCTCATTTATGAAAAGCTTAGAGAGAATTTCTAAGAAAGCAGGAAGGGTACATTGACATTTACCATAATCAGACGAAAGAAACGCCTAAGCACCCATTGTTTCTTTATCTACACAAGGAAATGCCAATATGCTATATTCATACCATGGCCTGGGCCAACTTTAGCCCTATTACTACCGGGGGCACGGGGGCACAAAGTGCCCGCGGCAAAGTTTATTTGATGTAGTGTCGTCATTTCAAAAGATAAAGAGCCGACACTTTGCGACTTTTCCTAAAATTTCATGGACTAATTAAAATTTGTAACTTTTTTCAAAATGGTAGATACTGATCACGTGACCAACCACTTTTCAACACGTGGTCAGCAAGAAAATAAAAGAAGCAAGTCCAGTTTCAACAAGGATGATCGCAGAACGTTGAGAATACAGCCATTCGATAGCTCTCTGTGAGAGCTTTCAGATGATGTATAGCTTTATCCATTTTTGATGACATCAGCAAATTTAATGTTCATGACGTCATTATGATGTCCTAGCGTCAATGACATTTAAGATCTAAGCACGTGATTTAAATAAGATAGTTACCAGTTGATATCGAGTAAGATCAGTTCTAGTTTTAGGGTTTAGCGTTACAGTTCAGTTCTTGTTTAGCCATGTGTTCTTATTCGTAATCGCGGTCTAAGGCACCTCAACCCAAACACTTGCAGAAACATTATAAATGGCGACGAAGTAAATTCACAAGAATCATGGCTCAAAGCAGAATCGAACTGTCTTCACTTGCACCGTTCGATCCCGTGTCTGATCCCACATCTCTAGGCCCAAGATGGAAGGCGTGGAAGCGACGTTTTGAAACGTACATCGCAGCCCTTGGCGTCACTGATGCAACACAGAAGAGAGCACTTCTTCTATATCAGGCAGGACAAGCTACTCAATAAATTTTCGATATGTTAGCCGACACTGGCGAAAGCAATAATTACAAAAAGGCCATGGAAAAACTTGATGAGTATTTCACACCGAAGAAAAATGTGGACTACGAAATTTTTAAGTTCCGCACTGCAGTCCAATTGCCGAATGAAACAGTAGATCAGTTCGCTACTCGTTTACGCAAACTCGCACAGACATGTAGTTTTGCTGATAAAGACATCGAAGTCAAGTCCGCAATCATTCAACATTGCACATCGAAACGACTCAGAAGATTTGCGTTCCTAGAGACAGATGTATCTCTCGCAAACTTACTTGCTAAAGCTCGTGCACTAGAAGCAAGCGAGGTTCAAGCGACGGGAATTGAGAAAACATTTGCTTCAATGGGAATCACCGAAGAAACCACCAACAAGATCTCCGTTCGTCGAAAATCTTGACCAGGCCAGCCAGACAAGCAACAACGCAACCCTTCCACATATCCAAAATCGAACACTTGCGGAAACTGTGGTAGACAATGGCCGCACAAAAGCAACCAATGCCCCGCAAAAGGAAACGTATGTTCAAAGTGTGGAAAAGACAACCATTTTGCCGCTGTTTGTCGAAGTAAACCCAAGCAGGAAGCAGCACCAAAAACACACCAAGCAGTTCGTACTGTCAGTCAGGCCGATCAAAGCAGTAGCGAAGATGAGTATTTGTTTACATTAAAGCCCAAAACCGAAGGAAAAAAAGCTCCACTTGCCAAAATCAAGATAAACGATGTACCCGTAACTATGATGGTTGATACCGGCACATCGATCGACATCATTGATGAATCGACATACAACAAGATGCAAAAAGTTGCGAAAATACCGCTGCATCGTTCCAACACTCAAGTTTTTGCATATGGTTCTCCCACACAATTACCAGTTTTGGGGAAATTTGAAGCTACGCTAGAATCAAGCCACAAAATCACCGTTTCTGAAGTTCATGTTGTACACGGACATTACGGTTGTTTACTCAGCTATCAGTCAGCTACTACCTTAGGCCTCATTCAAGTCAAAGTTCACAAAGTGGAAGAACAGCCGAAACCAACACACGAACAATTGATTGACGAGTTCGCAAACATATTTGAAGGAATTGGAGAACTCAAAGATTTCGAGGTCAAATTACATATTGACCAAGGCGTGTCTCCTGTTGCTCAACCAGCAAGACGTATTCCATTTCACATGCGAAAGAAAGTTTCAGCAGCACTTGAACAATTGGAACAGCAGGGTATCATTGAGAAAGTACAAGGTCCAACTCCATTCGTTTCGCCTCTAGTTGTCATACCTAAAAAGGATGGTGACGTACGCCTCTGCGTTGACATGGGAATGGCTAACAAAGCAATACAAAGGGAACGTCATCCGACACCAACAGTTGATGAGTTAATCCATGCAATGAATGGAGCAAAGGTTTTTTCGAAACTTGATCTCCGAGCTGGATATCATCAATTAACACTTGCTGAAGAAAGCCGTTATATCACGACATTTGCAACACACAAAGGTCTACGACGCTACAGGAAACTCAATTTTGGCACAAACTCAGCCAGTGAAATCTTTCAACAAGCCATTCATGACCAGATTCGAGACATCCCAAATGTTATCAACATGAGCGACGACATGATAGTTTTTGGAAAAACGCAAGCCGAACATGACAGCACCCTCAGAGCAGTTTTTCAACGCTTTTCAGAAAGAGGACTCACTCTCAATAGGGACAAATGCAAGTTCAATCAAGACAAGCTTACATTTTTCGGTTTTGTATTCTCAAGCGAAGGAATATCACCAGACCCAGTCAAAGTCGAAGCGATCCACAACGCTCCTCCGCCCACTACAGCAAAGAATGTCAGAAGTTTTCTTGGATTGGCGACATACTGTTCAAAATTCATTCGTAATTTCAGTGATCTTACACAGTCGCTGAGAGATTTAACAAAGAAACACGCCACTTTCCGGTGGACATCGCAGCATGCAAAATCATTTCAAGCTGTCAAATCTGCACTTGCAAGCAGCACAGTTATGGCCTATTTCGATCAAAACAAAGAAACAGAGCTTGTGACAGATGCATCACCAACCGGATTGTCCGCTATTTTATCTCAGAAATCTGCAGATCAAGATGACAGAAAGATTGTCGCTTATGTCAGTCGTTCACTCACGGACGTGGAAAAGAAATACTTCCAAACTGAACGAGAAGCACTAGCCATTGTTTGGGCTATCGAACGATTGAATCTGTACCTTTATGGTGGACATTTTACACTTATAACCGATTGTAAGCCAGTTGAGATGATTCTAAACAACCCTATGTCCAAACCTCCGGCAAGAATCAAAAGATGGAACCTCCGACTGCAAGATTATGATTTTGATATACAGTATATCAATGGACTAGACAATCCGTCAAACTTTTTATCTCGCCATCATCCTACTTCTACGAATGTGAATACAGATGAATTTGCAGCCATTTCAGCAAAGTATTTGAATTTTATCGTGAGTCATGCCGTACCGAAAGCAATGACACTGTCTGAAATCCAAGATGCAACAAAATCCGATAAAACTCTGCAGCATCTTACACATTTACTACAAACAAATCAGTGGAATTTTATCAACAAGCCCAATCTCGATCCAGAAATTTTGAAGGCTGAATTGCAAGCGTTCAGCAAAATCAAAGATGAACTCTCCATTGCTGAGGACAGTGGAATAATTTTACGAGGATCACGTATTGTTTTGCCAACCATTTTACGACAAAAAGCCATCAAAATCTCACACGAGGGTCACCAGGGCCTAGTCAAAACAAAGAGATTATTACGGGAAAAAGTATGGTTTCCTGGCATTGACAATCTTGTTCAACAAAATATCGATACATGCATTTCGTGTCAAGCTACAAGTTCAAAGAGTCAACCAGAACCTTTGAAAATGACAGATTTGCCTCCCGAAGTTTGGCATACCGTTAATATAGACTTCTGTGGACCATTTCCCGGAGGTGAATATCTGCTCGTGGTAATTGATGCCTATAGCCGTTTTCCAGAAGTAGAAATCGTAAACTCAACTTCATCGAAAGTAACCATACCAAAGTTAGAACGAATCTTCGCCACCCATGGATTGCCAAAATTTGTGAAAAGTGACAATGGACCTCCTTTTCCTGGTCACGAATTTTATCAGTTTATGAAAGAATTGGGAGCGACACATAAGCCTACTTCACCTTTATGGCCGCAAGGCAATGCGAAAGTGGAACGATTCATGCAGCCACTTGAAAAAGCTATTCGCACAGCAAATCTAGAAGGAAAAGATTGGAAACGTGCTATTTTCAAGTTCCTCTTGAATTATAGAGCAACTCCTCATTCTACTACCGGACATTCGCCTGCAACATCGTTATTTAATCGCAATATCCGCACGCACGAAACTGCCACATCCGGTAAAAGAAAACAAGAGTAACTTTCATCAAGAGCTAAAAGAGAAAGATTCGATCGCAAAAGCCAAAATGAAAGATCGCGCAGATGAGAAATCTCGAGCAAAGAATTCAGAAATTGTCGTTGGGGATACCGTTCTTGTTCGTCAAACAAAAGAAAACAAACTGTCAACACGATATAACCCAAAACCTTACAAAGTAGTTACGCGAAGAGGAAGTCGAATCACAGTCTTGAGAAATGGACATTTTATAACTCGAAACATCTCGTTTTTCAAGAAATTCGCGGGAAAAGTTGACGATGAGGGGAACAGTGAAACAGAGACAGACTATTTGGATCATGATATTGATAATGGTTTGCCAGATGAAAGAGAGAACAATGCTCGTTATCCTGTTCGAAACAGACAGTCAGTTCAGAGATACGGACAAAACATTTATAATTCTTAAATTATCGCGAAAGATACTTTCTATACAATGATTTAAAATGTAATGAACATTTATTCAAAGTAAGGGAGAGATATGATGTCCTAGCATCAATGACATTTAAGATCTAAGCACGTGATTTAAATAAGATAGTTACCAGTTGATATCGAGTAAGATCAGTTCTAGTTTTAGGGTTTAGCGTTACAGTTCAGTTCTTGTTTAGCCATGTGTTCTTATTCGTAATCGCGGTCTAAGGCACCTCAACCCAAACACTTGCAGAAACATTATAGTCATCAAAGTTTATGACGTCATATAAATAACAACCAATGTATTAGATAATCTTAAATGGTCAAAATTGGTTCTATTGATTGTTGGGTTTAAATGAAACAACTACAAACTGATGCAAATAAATGATGAATATATGATATAAATAATAAGCTTAAATTGACATTACATTGCCAATTTTTATTCAGTGATGCTTTGGGATACATTCTAGTAGCAATATGAAAGAAATTATTGACTAAGATCTTAACCCTATCCAGACTGGGGGGGAGGCTCATTCAGCCCCCCCCCCCCACATACTTAACTGAGCACTGCTCCAAATTGGTTCAAAGAGCCAGGGAATGGTTTTTTGACTTTTAGTTTCTATCCTTTTGAAGTGTGATTTTGTGTGAAATTTTGAAAAAAACATTTCAGGGGGCTGGGGGGTGGCTGTTTTTTACAGAGTGGTCGGGGCCAACTTTTAGGTAAGCTGCTTATGGATGTAATTCCAGATCACCTCATAATCATTTGATAGTATCCTTTTTACTCTCTATACTTATAATTTGTAAGGTCTCTTGAATTTTCTCCAGGAACAATAGACCAGTTATGTGTCACGTGACCCCATCAATGACGTCATCTTTAAGAAAATGGCAAAAATTACTTAGCGGTCTCTCTGCGAGGATATTTCGACCCCAAAAGTTTTACATCAGTAATAAATAGATTAAAGCTGATCAACAGGGTTGTTTCCACCTAATCTATGTAATTTTGTTTGAATTTTGTGCACCATTGGTCGCAAACGGTATAAGATTCCCCAGGGGTATCCTCATATAGTACTACTAATGATCAGTTTTCATGCATATCTTGAGAATCTGTTTTACAGTGAGAATTTTTTGACTTGAAAGTGTTAAGTTTGTCAAGATATTATCAAAATTTCACCAAATTACTATCCTCAACCCCCTATTTCCCCCTTCCTTCTTCCTTCCAACTCATTTGCTCAGATCCTGAAATCAGATCATTACACACAGTAAGTGCATTCAAGAACAAATTATCATCTCTTATTCGTCCCCCTGTAAAATCGGTTTTCAGTATTCACGATCCAAAAGGTTTAGCAATTCTTACACAGTTACGTGTGGGTCATTGGACATTCAATTGGGAAACGCATACAGGAGAAGATTGCATGGAGCGATGAGCGTTTCATGCAAATCACAGATTGGTTGAATAGGGGAATCAGATAGGTTTTGACAGGAAGGTTGCCAAATGTATTGCCACTTGCCTCTTCATTGGGCCGAACCCAGCGATCGACATGACTCATGATTCATTGCGTTTCTGTAGAAGTTCTACCAATGGAATGGAAACCAGTTGAACCTTGATAGCGTGACATGCATTCTCGGGGGAGACAAACAGTTTTAACTGATAGGGGAATGGTGTTAGGGGGTTCCAAAACAAATTGATTCAAGTACAAAATGTTCAATAAACTATCAATGACTCCTAGACTCCTATTGTAAATATTTAGGACGGATTATACTTAATATTTCATTTACAACTTTGTAATACTTTATCTTTTCATAAATCTGGCATCTTTCATGATTTTCTATTTTCTTTTTCCAGGTGAAAGCAAAATCTTTTGCCCGAGAAAGTGGTTTTCAGTCATATGGAGACAACCTTTGGAATCTTTCAAAGCGCCACGAAAAAACAAAAATGCACATCACCAACCATACTGCCTACCAACGTTTAGGAAATGTGGATGTTGCTTGTGCATTGGATGAAGCAAGACACAGACAGTTACAGCAACACAACTGAAATGCGACAAGATATTCAAGGATGCTAAAACACCACAATGATGCAGTTGTGTTTCTCTCGGCACAAGGCATTGCATTTCGAGGACATGATGAGTCAAAATTGTCAGCAAACCGAGGAAATTTCATTGAGCTGCTTGACCTAATTGGAAATTATAGCAATGATTTGCAGTTTTTTCTAAATGGGGAAAAGGTCACGTACACTTTACACAAGCCCCAGAATGATTTGATAGAGTGCGTGTTCGAAGAAGTGAGAAAGGAAGTTCAGCAGGGATCAACAATTCTCAATTTGTGGCTGTCATGATGGATGAAACAAGCGATGTAAGCAGGGTGGAGCAATCGGCCGTTTCAGTACGCCTGATCAATGCAGGAGAGGTACAGGAGCACCTTTTGGGCATTATTAAATGTTCTAAAAACACATCTGCAAATGCATTGACAACGATTCTTCTGAATACATTGAAATATTATAAGATCAGGCCAGAAATTGGAGGGGAAAAGCTCATTGGGCAGTCATATAACGGTGCTGCCACTATGTCAGGTGAATTGAGTGGTGTCCAAAAGCGCATTCAAGACAATTTTCCTGGTGCATATTATAATCATTGTGTAGCTCACAGGATTTCACGTTTTGCCTCTCAATCATCCAACAAAATTCCTAAAGTTGCTAAATTTTTCGACACAGTCAATAAGTTGGTGAGATTTTTTAGAAGTAGCCCAAAGTGTACATCTCAACTTTGAAACAGTCTACCGAAACCTGGTGATACCCGTTGGCTGTCACGTGATGCATCAATTGGTGTTATTGATTCCCTGTCTGAAACAATTGGAGCTGTACTGTATGACATGGCCAATGACAAAGATTACAAGACGGAGACACAAGTCATAGCTTGAGGACTCTGTTTGCAAATGCAGCACATAGAATTTGTTTTTCTTTTGAAATTATACAGAAAGATCTTTGCCCACTGTGCCCCAATAATAAGAATCATGCAAAATCAGACCCTTTATACAGTGCAGTTGTCGTTGATGTTGGAGGATTTCCAAAGATTCCTGCTGAATCTGAATGCAAACCAGATTTGGGAAGATGCATTGCTCCTAGATCCTGAGATGCCTGCTGTTCGCCAGCAAAATGGATGGAGAGGAGTCAAGAGCTCTATAGATTCTCTAGATAGTTGGAAACGAAATCTCCTGTCAATTTCTGCAGAGGTTGTGCACAAATTGTTGGAGCAGCTGCTTTGGCGCTTTGAAAATTTAAAAAATTTCAAATGGATGGACTTAATTCACCCTTCAAAATTTGACGAAAGAAAGAAAATGCCATCAGCTAAGCAAACAGAATTGATTAATGGAATAACCGAGCTGTACCCATTTGCGGCATACAATGCTTTATCCCTTGAACAAAACTTAAATGTACTTTACGACAACACTGAAATAAAGATTTTATTAGATAAAATAGTAAGAGAGCGAGATGAGTTAGCAGCCAAGAAAAGAGAGAGATGGCGTAAAACGAAGCAGGCAAATGAAGAGCAGAATGAAAACAAAGAGGACAGAAGGAGTGCAGTGGAAGTTGAAGACTCATTTGAAAGGGAAGAACAGTCGACGAGGAAAATTTTAAGGAGGGGAAGCCAAATATTCAAGACAGCCGGTCTCGAAGAAGCATTGCCTCATGCAATTGTTTTGTAAGAACTGGATGCAACAACACAATGAAGAAAGTTGTCTCACCAAGCAGGTAAACAATGTTACAAACAAGAAAGGAAATGTTGATTTTCCTCCAAGTGGAACATGCCATTCTAAGATCGCTTTCAGAACAAACAGTTTTTAAGGATAATGTAATAACAAGGTTTACATCTTATAATCAGCGTCGTTTGGAAAGATGTTCAAAGAAGTGAATTCGTTTGTAGTAGTGATTTGCAAAAAGAAGTATACCATTATGTCCAGATAAATTGCGTTTGCAGTTTTCTCTATTATGTTTGACTTAAAAATCCCCTTGCACAACTTTCTCAAAGATCTATTGGCAATAGCAGTTTGCTTGCAACTTAGAGACAATCCATGAAGATATTTGCTTAAAAATGCAAGATTTTCCAGGGGCTGCCCCTGAACCCCAATGCCTTACAGCGCCCCCATACCCCCAGCTGGTCTGAGACAAAAATGTGTTCGCTTCGCTCAAAACTTTTTGTTTTGCTAGTACCATCTTATTTTGTGTGCCAGCCGCCACCGTCTCATGAACAAACCATACCTTATCAAACGAGGCCTTCCTTTTAAGGATGGTATTTACATTTTGAAATACAATTTTTATAAGAAACATCATTCCATTTAGGAATTCATTTTCTGACACTGCTGTGGGCAGTTGGTCACACAACAGACGAAAATAAAATTAGGTTGATTTTCATGCATGCAAGAGATATGCCTTATCAGCCCGTTCTTTTCAAAGTTCATAGTTAAAGGCAAGAAAACCAAACTTGGAGTGAAAAACTATTTCAAGTAGATTCACCATAAAAGCCCTCTGCCAAGGTTTATTGAATTGAACCAATGTCGCTGTTGCTCCTTCAGTAGTTGTCACAGTATGCCTGTTCTCGCAAGGAGCAAACCTTTAAATGTAATGAGTCCACTAAATTCAGTCATGGTTTTGAATGTCTCGTATTGCTAAGATGCAAAGTATTTTTGTCTTTCTGAGCATTGTGAAATTTTGCGCGCTTTATGCAAATAAGTTCTTGTCTGAAGACAATCAAGTTTGAAGACAACGGCGCAGCACGCCAGTAGACTCAATCCACTCGTGCAAATATTTTCACTCCATTCCATTTTTACAGTACGATCCCTGCATGCAGCCGAAATACATTGTTGTGCAGGAGCTTAAAATGTTGGTTCGTTCAAGCAATAAAAATTCAACTCAATTATAAAAGTATTGTAACTGGGAAGTTGTATTGAGTCTAGCATACCAGTCGCCAATACGCTAAACTGGAACATGGAGATTAAAGAACAAAATGCCTGAGAATTTGCCTCTCATCAATCGCTGCTTGAGGAATTCAACCGTCAACCGTCGCTGTGCCGCTTGCAACTGAAGCTAAAGGTGAAATTCGTCCAGTGGATAAGAGCTTGTGAAGGCATTAAGCGATAAATTTTATTCGCCTATGTGTATGTCATCAAAGTTTGTTTTCTGTTGTTAGAATCAACCTTTCCAGCTGAACATTTTCCAAAAATTCCGTATTGAATCACTGAACATCTTTTGTCAAAATTGTTTAGGGTCAAATCGATGTTTGACAAAAAAGTGAAGTATTGCAAGATTATAAAGCATATTTTGGAGAATAAATATATGAAGAAATCTTTGTGATACCAACGGTTAGTTTCACAGCATTTTGTGAGTAATGAGATCATAAATATTTGTCCGGTTAACAGTTGGGCGAAGAACAGAGCGCTTGCTGACCACTCGCCATTTTGAAAGTCACTGTGGCCTCAATTGGGGGCCAATCAGAAAGAGGCTAGATCAAAAGAGAAGAGAACATGCTTCAAAATGGTACCAAAGATCAACACAAGACACGAGTTTCTACAAATCCGAAGCCGCAAAGATCTTCATTGTTGCTGTCTTCATTCATGTTTCTTCTTTGTCTTCACACATCTCGAAAGGCTAATGGCGTGTCAGCTGATTCTTGGTAAATTTATTTATTTTTTTTTCTATCAAGATTAAAAACTACAATATTTCTATATACTTACATTACACCATCCATAGTGAAAAAAGACAAAGTCACCGGGTCTTCACTATGGATGGTACTTACAATTCAAATTAATTTTCAATACACAAAACAAGGAACAAAAACGACAAAATTAAAGATACATTACACAAAACAGACAACAAGACAACAAAGCTAAGGCATATTACTGGTTAAAAAGGAAGATTTGAAGTTTCTAACTCGTAGGAAAACGAGAAAAAACAAATTTCAGTGTTTGTTCTGGTAATCTACCTCAGCAATGTGGGACGACAAAGACAGGAAAGGAGAACACAGCATAAAACTAATAGGGAACTGCTGTTGCTAATATGGCATCGCTAGATCAATCAAATCGGCCAGAATTTTTGAGAAATGAGATTGTCGCATCCAGAACACAGCGAAAAAATGCAAAACGAAAACGAGGCCATAATGGCTAACCGGCCAGCTTTGGCTTTCAAAACCGGAAAAGTACGGCATGACCTAAAGCGGACAACGCGACACGCGCTTTGATACTGGATATGCTTCTTTCATGAGATAGATTGAGTTGGAAAGAACTTCCTGGAGGCCACATACAAATTTGGTTACTTGTTAGTCCAGACAAAGAAGAAATAACTGCAAAGCAATGAAACTGAAATGAGCAAAGCACTTTTTCAAGGCCTACTCAATGCACGACACACCTCGCAATTTTTTCAACAACCATAATACTGAAAGAACACGAAACATGCTTATGCGAACATGTCAGCTTCCCTTCCCTTCAGTTCAGATTCAAAGATGTTCTTGCTGCTCTTAATTTTTGCTGCTGTGGTATAAGTAGAATAGGGATGCTCAAGGGGTACAAAAAATCAATCCAAAACAATAATTTCTGGTATAAAAATTGTCCCAAAAAATATTTTTCCAAATGACTAACTCAAAAATAGCCTTTGCCCAAATGTTAGACCCAAAAAGTAACTTGAGCACCCCCTGGGTGGCTTAATATCCCCCTTGATTCTGGGGACAGGACAGCCATGCAAAGGGAGGGTGCTCATTCAAGGAAATAAAGTTTCACAAATTATCACTTTTCTGCACTGATAATAACAACTTTAATAATAACAACTGATAATAACATTTTCTGCACTGTAAATAACAAGCTGCCTTTCTGAAAGAAATACTTCCTTGTGTCTCTACCTCTACTTTGATAAATGTTTGCTGGTAACTGAAATTAATAGATTGTGACTTTAACACAGTCAAAATAATCTGAGAAAAATGTGATGATTTTAGATTATTTTACTGGTTCCATTTAAGAGTCATCCTCTTGGGAAGCTGCACACAATCTTCTCTCAGAATCTGTTCTCAAAACAGCAACTGCAAGTAGCCATCACAGGCAAGATGCAGCAGATCATTGTTGTTGTCTGTAATCAAAGATGCAAACCACATTGAAGATATACAGTTGAAGATGCAAGTCCCCCAAAATTTTACATGGGGATTTGAAATTTGCACGACGACTTTATTCTGCAGGCCAGCAGGTCAAGTAATCTGCGGGTCAAACACGAAAGCAAACATGCGGGTCACCACTAGGGCCATGGGCCCAATGCAACCATTGATGTGTTGCGTTTGGTATGTTAGGCCGCCAAATGGTCAAAGGCTCTATCATATCATCACAACAGTTTTCAAATGTTTTCACAAGCTTTGTTTAACTGTCTTTCAATCATTTGATCATTGTATTTTCGTGGCATTGAAAAGCTTTGTGTCAAAGAATTTGCCGTTGTTCAAATCGCGAACAAAGCCAACGCGAGGATGCAGTGGGCGTGACGCAGCATTTTTATTTATCAAATCAACCAGAAATATCAGAGAGCTACAGCGGAGAAAAGAAGAGTCGAAGGTAAAATGTTTTGTTTCTGATTATTATACAATAATACATTTCATACATTCTACATTTCATAAATGAACGCCATAGTGCATAGGGCAGGCTGTGATGCCGATGGGCATGGCAGGACAGTTATTATTGATAATGGTTCACTGAAAGGCCCTGAAATGGTTAATATCTGTTTTTGTGTTATTGTGAATATTGCTATATGTTATTAGCATTGCACACAGAAGGAGTGGAGACTTCAGAAAAATTCAGATAAGCATAGAAGATACCTGCAAGTGCTAGAATTCTGACCACACACAAAAAGGGGATGTTTATGTTTGGTTTTGTTTCAATTTTGATTTGTTTCAATTTCACTTGGGATACTGCATATAGTGCGTACTGGAGGAACCTCTGCCTAGGAAATAGGATAGTACGGTGTTCCAGGGTTTTTGGAGCCGTTCCAAATTTTAAAGACAAATTACAGATAAAGTGCCTGGTCTAAATATATAACAAAAGGCGCTGCATATGTCCAATTGATTTAATAACCTCTCGAGATCACGAATACAATTGAATACAATAGGCCGCTCAATGTAGAACCCATAAAACCATAATAATAGTCATAAGAAAGGTGACTATGGTGGCCTATGGTAGATTATGTTTTGTGGGGATTTTCAAAATAGGTGACATCAAAGATAGAACTCGACGTACGGCTGCACTGCACATAGTTATACCGAGGGGCACTTCACTTCCAAAGGATTTCGTACATCTTTAGCAAAACAAATTTCAAGAAAATCCTTTTGTTCTGAAACAATCTGGTACGCCTTTGCTAATGAGTGAAATGCCTCTCGAGTTTCACGTTTATCATTGCGTCAAGGCAGCTCGAGGCAACATGGCAAGTTCAGCATGGATTGATATTATTTAATCTGTTACATAGTTATCGATATGCCCATTCTTGAACTAAAACCGGTCTTATCGTATGCTAACATGGCGTAATCACAATGTTTGGTCGACAGTAAAAACATTGCAAACACATCTCATCTCATGACAATGACACTTTTTTACAAGAAGTCGTTTTTATTGAAGGAAGTCATAAACATTGTTGTGGTTTCTAAATAGTTCTTTGGAAGTTTCCTCGTTTCTTTTTACTAAGCAAACCTTTATTGCTTTTCTTTTTAGTTTTAGATGGGAGGGAGGGAAGGGCATCTCCTTAGACAAATATATTTAAATACATAGCATAATGTGTTTTAATGTTTTCGAATTAAGTTAATTCATTAGTGTATTTGTGCAAGTATTTTGTTATTGTGTAGCATGTATTATTGGTTCGGACGAATGTCTTGTCACAAATATTAAAGTAAAATACTCCATACATTGGCCATATTTAACCCTTTTGAATGGTGGGTAGTACCATTAATACTTCATTTTTATATCACTTTCACTGTTCTTACTTGCTATGTTTAATCGATCAAGCAGAGAATCATGATCTCCATCATCAAAGTGCAAGTCTAAATTCCGAATTCAAGTGGTTCTTATGCGCAGGGCTTAAATCTTGCACCACCGCTGCATCTATGTGGAATATTGCAGGAGACAAAGTTACCTTAGCTTTCAGGCAGTTTCTCTTTGCGTGGTAATAAACGTTCTCCTTTGGCCTTGCAATAACTATTTTTTGCGAACCTTTCCGCTGAAATACGCGACGCTCCCTTCTGGTCAAGACAATATCATATGGCACTGGGGGGACAATGCCTAATTTCATGTCCTCAGCTGTACGAAACTTGCCACTACAACCATAGCATGTTGTTGCCTTGGTAACTTTCAAGAAGATGGCATTTAGCTTGTCATCAGCTGGTGCAGCAGCATTTGCTGAGTGTGGACCTTGAAAATTTTGCACATTCCTGTGTTGAACCGGGTTTCTTTTTCTTTGCCCACGGTCATTCTTCTTTAGCCCAGCTCGAGGTGGCACTGTATCTTGCATTTGTCTTGACAAATTTGGTGACCATTTTTGCAAAAATTTAATAAGGAATCCTTCCACACTTGCCACAGAAATTACATGCTTGCAGATTGCATGGAACCTAAACCGTGGACAATTGCACTTGACAGTTGCAGCAGCTTTTACAAAAGAAACAGCGTGGGGCCCTTTTGGATTTGAATCTGATCTTACCATGTAGGTTTCCTCTGTCCATGGTGCTCTTATCATAGCATTATCTGAAAGAATCGAATTTGCACCTTGCCAGTCAACTCTATAATTTTGACTCAGACCAGACATTGAAAAATCACCTAGTTGTTCAAATTCCCTTGGGTTATTTACTGTCCGAGTACAGTTATTTGTTAATAGCCCCCTCACCTCTGCTTCAGAAGGGATGCTTGGTGTTGAAGAACTAAAGTTGGACGCTTCCTGCTCTCGGTCAAATAATGAAATTGTGGCGTTGTTGAACTGAGTCATTTTTCGTTTCCTAATCTCTGGTGACAGTTGTGCCCATGCATTTTCGGGGATATGAAAAAGTGAAAACTCTGGTGCAAGAAGAAATGGTCCTGAACCAATAATTGCTCGTTCTGTGTTGCGCTCATACTCGTCTAGCATTTCCTTATAAATATCAACAGCTTCTGCAAGACTACATTTTGATGCAGGTCTGCCCGATGTTTCAGATGCAGATTTTTTTTGCCGTATCTTATTTTTGAAACGAAAATTGATAGACTCCGTAGAATTGTTGTAAAAGAAGTTGTCACCAAGTCCTGCAAGTCTACGTTTGAATAATAGTGCACCCTGTTTCATGTCGTTCTCTACATAGGTCTTGAAGTAAGAAGAGAATTGGGGGATAACCGACTCTCTACCTGATCTTTCCAGGGTATCCCATTTCCTATAACATGAATAGCACTGATCTTCAAATTGCACCTCAGAGTCACAATCGATAAGACCTTTTATCTGCTGGGTTTCCGACCCAAAAATGTCTGTCATGATGGTTTTTCTCATGTCAGCTGTCAGATGAGGAATAGACGTAAACTTTCGCATTATGTCATCCTCAAGGTGCTTTTTGCAAAATAGATTTGTTGCAATGTGGAAATGTTTAGCGGTACCATTTACAAGGGCCTTATCTCGGTCACTGCCAACAAAGAGGATAGATTTGATTTGGTTTTTCAGAGATATCAAAGTTTGTGCAAAGTAACTGAAAACTGTTTCATCTTGGTCAACATGGAAAAGTGCTGGCCCTGGAAAAGAAGGATGCTCCTTGGTGCGCTCATTGAGTAATTTAAGATTTTTGTAAGAGGTTGTTGTCACATAAAAATCTCCAACGCCATATGTGGTGTCTATACAGAAGGGAGTACAGTTTCCGTAACTGGTGCAGAATGCGTCCATATTTTCTATAGTTTGTGGTGTTGAAACTACAAATCTGACAGAAGGAGTTAGTTGCAAGCAATGCAGGTTATTTGGCAAACTATGCGCTTTATCAATTAATTCAGCAATCTGATCAACTACCCCTTTTTGGCGCAAATTATGGCGCATATGCCAAATTTGATTTACACTCCGCGGCAAGTCGGATGCTGCGTAAGTATTTTGTAGACCTCCTACCTCTTCGGAAACGGTGTCAAAAACAGACAAGGGCCCTCGTGCAGTGTTTGATAACGCAGACGCAAGACGCTTTTTGGTGCTAGCAGCGGTTGGGATAAATTTCCTGTTGCCTTTTGCATTACCATGTTTCGCAGGGCTTACGTGGTGTTCGCTACCTGTAAAGAAATAGTCGATGATAACTAATTCTTCCTGCTTGTTGTTATCGTTATATGCGATTATGGACCTTCTTTTAAAGTCTGAATATTTAAGGTGACGGAAGTAAGTGGTACGAAATTCATGCTGATTATTTTGCAACTTAGGTCTTTTCCCTATACTCCTGGGCATCCTACAATTATATATTACTTTGTTATTGTTTACTGTTACAATCCGCCCAGAACTGCCACAATTTCTCCAGCTGCCATGATCATCAGCTTTCCAATCATTGATGTCACCAAGTTTTGACGTGTCAATTAGGAAAGAACAAGTCTCCTGTGGAGCAAGGGGTCGGTTAGAACAAATCCTGCTCGATTTTCGATTTAGTAAAAGATCCGCTAGTTCCTGATTTCCCCAGTTAGATTTCCCCCTTTTAAGAATAGGAATGTCTTCATTACCCCTAAAGTATTCTGTTTCTTCATCAGGGCTCTCGTAACCTTTGTCTTCGTCAACGGACACAATCTTGAAAGCATCATTTACTCGCCTTCTCTTGGCTGGCATTGGCTGATTGCTAAGTTCAAATTCATCACCACTGCTGTTGCTTTTGCTAGCAGATGAAGTAGAAGTATCCTGCAGAACAAAATATTGAAAATGTTTCGACTGATAGAAATAATTGGATAAGAGGGTCACCAGACCAAGACACGCAGCAATTCTGCAAACAGTAAGTTTCGTCTGATCACTTAGATTCGTCGTCCGAAGACGTCCGTCAGAACTTTCAAAAGTACTAGTATGCTGGCACATTGCAGTCTCGCCAACAAGAAATAAGTGCTAAATTTCATGAAATGGAACTTGAAATAGAACTTTGGAATATCAGTTATGTGATACATACATATGATAATGGATTCTGTACTTTTCATTTCAATTCAAAATATTGTCCTTTTGCTACGTGGTTGTAAGTGGATAGTAGGCAACAAGATATAAATGATTTTAATGAGCAACGAAATCATATGTGCCAGGTATCGTTCGCTTGGCACCAGCCACATCAAAATTTCACATACCGTATGCGTGAGAGTCAAAGAAATATAGCACGGTAGGTGGACTATGGCGTAAAACGTACGTGGCCGATATTGAAAACTGGAATGGCTATCTGATGGATAAGAAAATTTTGTTTGCTAAATGCACTGATCTCTAAGACCCATAAATTAGAAGAATGTGGGCGATGAGTTTGCACTGGAAAAGAATTCCACGTTCCACGCTGTCCATAAGTAACCTGCCGTTGACATTGGAATTGCTGCGCTACTGCAGCAGACAATTGCATTGAATTTGTATTTTAAATAGCTTATGGACCTTAATCAAAAGTGGAATTCTCGTACCCATACACAGTTTTACGAGCAAGTTGGTAATTTTTTGGTCTAAAAGACGATTTAGCTTTGATTGAATGTCGGCCTTGGAAAAAACACCAATAAATGTTTGCAAATGACGAACACAAGATGCCAGGCGCATTTCTGGCCAGTCATATATAGTGCATCAATTTACTGTTCAACATTATTTTCATTAAAATTACCTCTATGACAATGACGTTTTCCGGTGTTTTTTGGTAGGGTTGACTAGATGCTCTCGTACAGTCCTTTGATTCATAATCATCATCAAATTCCTCATTGCTCATTGGAGAGCTGTTGTCCATTGAATCAGAAACTGCAGAAGAAAGTTTGATGGTTAGTATGTTGAACGAATAATATAAATACAGTATACATATTTCATTATGTTTCCATTCAGTACATATTTTAGACCAAAAGATATGCAGGGTAAAGTTTTCTGAACGGGCTTTAAATGTCCGAAAATATTAATGTCCGATTGTTTATGAATCCCTTTCCGTTTCCGTCGAGTTTAAACTAAATTCAACTAAGCGGAAACAGTAGTTGATGTACGCAGGCTTTTTCTTGAATCCAAAAAAAGGTTTCAAGCCAAGAATGATAAAAGCATTTTTTTATGACGATCTTTTAACATTTGTTGCCAATAATTGAAGATTATTGATACAAGTTCTTATTTTATCTTGGTTTTGATGATAAACTGCATTTGAGTCTTACCGTTGAAATCACGACCAGGTGGTGAAATTTTCTTGGCCTTTCTCCCCTTTCTCATTTTCCTTGAAAGCGGCATTGGTACTTCCAGCTCATCTAACAGCAGGTCTATATCGTCATCATCTTCTTCTTCTACTTCGAGTGCCGAGTAAGAATTGCGCACAGAAACAGGCGTTGATGTCGAAAACGTTTTGTTCTTTCCACCAGCTTTCTTAGGGATCTTATTCCATTCTTGTCCTAGAAATGAAAAGGGAAACATGAACATTGTAATAGCGGATATCAATCATCCTGGATAGAATATTACGTCCAAACACCAAAGTTACACAAAGACACATAGCATTTTGCTGTCAAGAACTCACCTTCTTCAAACACATTCCTGTCCACCAGCGCGTCGTAATGGTCACGACTTGCCTTCAAAATGTCAAGAACAGCTCTTGGCGGATCATTTCGTCTTGCAGGAACAATTGGCACAGTATACAGGATGAATTGCTGATCTGCTTCGTCAAACTGGAAAAGTCTCAGAACAACACCAAGGCAGTTGGAGAGGGCAAATATCACAAGGTCGAGAGTATCACGGTCATACGATTTCTCCGTTATATATTTGTGCAAGTCCCAAGCCATGTCCGGTGAGTTTGAAAAGCCTCTGTAGTAGTCCAGATTCCTAAGAATTTCACAGCGCACCATTTCAAGGAGTCCTAGAACACTTGGCACAGCTTTGACAGTTGAATAGACCAAAGATGCACGCACAGAATGGATGATACAGTGGCCATCTCCAGGCTGTGGGAGGACTACTTTTTCGTTGGACAAATAGGTATTCTTGCTCCCATCATTTTCCATAAGTATACTGCAAAAAAAGTAATCGACTTAGACAGCTAAAATTGGTAGATTAAAAGTCAAACATGTGATGGTAAAAGGGAATCTTCTTTCGAAAGATTCGGAATTTTCTCCAATTTTCTTCCACTAAGAACTTGTGTATTAGTTTTCTTGATGGCACTACTACCGGATGCGCAAATTCTGAGATTTGTTTGTAAATTGTTCAGTTTTCTGTTTCTTGAGCTATAGTTTTTGGTCTCGAAATAGAACCATGAAGACAATGAAAACACGTGGATCAATTTTTCATGAAACTCGGCATAAATGATCGCAGAAGAACTTTGTGGTGATTTGTTGCAGTCTGCTTCGTTAGTTGAAATGCTAGAATCTCAGTCTTAGAGAGCGCATATTCTGAAGAGTAGGAAGGAAGGAAGAAAATGTGTTTCTTTTCACTCTCTTTTTTGGTCCATTTCAGCGTTTTCGATAACGGAAATTTAAGAAACTCGCTTGTAGGTCAACAAACAGAATGCAAAATGATGTGCAAAAGATCTTATAAGCTAAAGTCTGGATTTTAGCTCAATATTTAGCTGGATTTAATCACAAATCTCGTGTCATCGCTAAGGGTATCGATTTCTTAGTATAAAGAACAGTACCGATTTTGCAGATTTTGGTACAAGAACAGGTGTAGTTTTTTGAAAAATGGAGATAGGGTCGGGTATACTTTTCGCAAAATTTGAAGCTTCGATGGCACGTTCCAGACCAAAATCTATGGTCAAGTGCTCTTTTAAGTATTAAAATCTCCTAAATTTTAAAGACCTCGAAAATCTCTCAAAAGTTTAAAAGTCCTTATAAATTCTCGAAAATCATACATCCAAACCTCCGATGCTACTTTGCGATGAACAACCAAATGCAAACCTAAGTTGGCTATGCGAAAAACGTCGCAGATTTATCAAATATTGGTCAATAATTATTGGAAACATACAGGGTGTTCCAATAAACATGTGCGCCGTTAGACTGGCTACTGTGGGGGGCCATAAAATAAAACTTAACCCATTTTTCAAATTTTGAATGGACGAGATTTCAATTAAGGGGCGTTTACATGAGAAACTAAAACCGGTGTGAAATGTCACCCCGATCTGAGTTGAACTCGTTGTCTGGTCAAAGCCCTTAAAGCCTTTACATTGCTTTACATGGAAAAACTCAAACCGGCGTGAAACTCAACTCGCCTTTTCAGATCGGTTGGAAATGTCAAATTGGTTTGAAACCACCATGTAAACGCAAAATATTTTCAAATCGGTTTGAGATGCATTGTCTCAGGTTCAAAGTTCAAATTCGCCTATTGTTTTACTTGGCTCCATTAGATTATCTCTGTTGGCGCTCAATACATCGATGAACAACAACAATAATCTCAGACAAGGGCGAAACTGCATGAAACTGCTCCACAAAAGCCACTTAAAGAGCGCACATGTTTTTTGGGACACCCTGTAGTATAAGGAAATAGTTTAGCAAGCATTTTTCAAATATGTAGGTGAGGTGAGGTGAGGTGAATCTTGGGAAATGTCATTCGGAAACTAGAACAAACAGCTCGATTCCCTGTAATAGGCTGCAATGGTTTTACAGTTTCTGAAGGAAGCTTTCTCGGAATCTGCATTTATTGACATGAAGAAAAGGTGTACTTACAATCTGGTTGGTCTATTTCTTTGTGCATCATCGTACGGAGATACGGTCGAGTTGATTGATTCGGCAGAGCTAGAAATAAGAAACAATAGGACACATTTAATAAAGATTTCTACACATGGAGCCTCGCTTTACAGTAAAAACCCGCATGTAAGAACCACCCACTTATAAGAACCCAAGGCCTAACATTTTCTAATTTCACCCCATTACAGAAGAACCTATTCATCCTGAAATTCAAAGGAGGTTCTTATCTTAAAAAAGTTGAATGTAAACTACTGGTTGGTAATATGTGATAAAACGTTTTGAGAAATTTAACCAGATACTCAAGTAGATACAAAGCAAATGTAAAAAATTCTTTGTATGAATGGATTTGATACAGATAAAGGCTAGGTAGATAAGGTTGTTCTTTATAAAATTGTGTCATGATAGTGCGTACGTGACCTTCTCTTCTGCGGCTTTTTACTGTATTGTAATCATAAATTAGCCACGATTTGTAACAGAAAATGCATGTATTCAGCATTAGTGTCTTCTAACTGATAATAATAATATTTCAAGTACAGTAACTTGGTTGGCAAAAGTGTAAGTTACACCATAGTATAGTGCCATCCATACATCTCGTCAACAAAGTCATTTGTGAGGCTGTTTAAATTTTATGTTAAGAAAATACATGTCACTTACCGTTCAGATGACGAGTTCTTTCCATTAAACATCTTGACACGTTAGAGCAAAAGGTTGCTTGCAGACAGATTTCTTGAGCGAGCTGAAGCAGCAGAATCTGAAATCCCAGACAGTTTTTGGAGGGCAGGGATGGGGTATTTATAGGGAGAACTGGCCATGTGGATTGCGAAATGATAATTGGAATATATTTCTTCGACGTAAGGAAAATTCTTAAAATTGCCCCAATGCCCTGACATCCCGCCCCAAAAACATTTGCACCTTGCTATGTTGCAACGAATGTAGATCACGTGACCTAAGCTCTGCACAGTCGCGTAGAAATGTTTACGGAATGCAAATCGCGTATGAGCGGTTTGGTTACAATGCATTCTTGAATTGAACGCAGAATTCACAAATGAACTGTCTCTTGAATACACTTATTTTTCTTATAAGAAACTGCCCATTGGAAACTCAACTGTCCGATTGCCAAAAAATTAAGAAACTCCAGTACTGGGAAGATATAAGTAAAAAGAAACTATTTATTTTGATGAAGGAAATTCTTCGAAATACACCTATTTTTATAAGAAACTGCCCATAAGAAACTCAACCCTCAGATGGCCTAAAATTAAGAAACTCCAGTACTGAGAAAAGATAATTTAAGAAACTATTCATTTTGAAAAAGGGGAATCCTTGACACATTTTTACTTCATTTTCACTCGTTTCCGCATCATATTTCTCGTGGGGTACTTAAGTAATGTCTAAAAATTGGAAAAGCCTAAAAACCTTGTTTCGAAATGTTCACGAGGGCACAGATAATGAACACCAAGATTGTTGTGGAGCCTCTAAGAAACTCGTTAGAAACTCCGAGTACTAAGAATCTGAGAATTTTAATAAACTTGCAGTATTGGACGAAATTCTTAGTTTCTTGTAAAAAAATAAATTTAGGTTGGCTTCTTGCAACTCTCCCGCGTCCCAAAAAGACTTCTTTCCATATTCAGAATTGTGTTTAAAACAAATAGCCTTCAATGATAGCTATTGTAGCATTTTTTGAACGGATGAACAATTGTAGCATGGTCATCCGTTCTAAATGCAAAAAACATTCTTTCAAAAATTGAAGTGTGTGTGCCTTTCGTTGTTGTACATTTTGTGCACTTTTGTGGACACAGTCAAATATTTTATGAAACTAGGTATTGGAACTAGTAATGCAAGTTTCTTGAATTATGAGATTTTCTGTACTTAAATTTTTTCTTGACATTGAAGGACTTTTTCGCCCTGCTGTTATTTTCAAGCCTTGCTTTCCATGTCTTTTCCTGCTTGCGGCTCCGTCTCAGACTCAGGGTAGGAGCATTCCTTACAATTTGGTCGATTTGATGGGTTCAGGGTCCATGTCAATGATGGGTCCATGCAAGACGAATCAATGTCGAATGATTAATTAATTTCTATGGTCGAGTTGATGACGCATTTTAGATCACGGCTTGGGAAATATTCTTGATATTGTTTCATGAAATCGGTTGATAAATTTGGTTAGATGGCTGTGTGGATTGTGAAATAATAATTGGAATATATTCCTCCGACGTGAGCAAAATTATTAAAAATTGCCCCAATTCCTTGACATCCGTGCCCCACAAACGTTTGCATCTTGCTGTGTTGCAACGAGCGTAGGTCACGTGACCTAAGCTCCACACATTTGCATAGAATGTGTGCTAAATGCAAATCACATATCAGCAGTTTGGTTGGACTGCATTCTCGAAATCTTGAGAGCGCACAGACACATAAAGTGTCTCTTGAATAGGTTGGCTACTTGCAACTCTCCTGCGTTCCAAAACAGTTCTTTCCATATTCAGAATTGTGTTTAAAACAAATAGCCTTTTGGTTTGATTCTAAATGCAAAAAACTATCTTTCAAAAATTGAAGTGTGTGGGCCTTTCGTTGTTGTACATTTTGTGCACTTTTGTGGACACAGTCAAATATTTTGTGAAACTAGGTATTTGAGACAGTAATGCGAGTTTCTTGGATTATGAGATTTTCAGTACTTCAATTTTGTCTTGACATTGAAGGACTTTTCTTTTCCTGCTTGCGGCTCCGTCTCAGACTCAGGGTAGGAGCATTCCTTACCATTTGGTTGATTTGATGGGTTCAGGGTCCATGTCAATGATGGGTCCATGTAAGATGAATCAATATCGAATGATTAATTAATTCCTATGGTTGAGTTGGTGACGCATTTCAGGATCAGGGCTTGGGAAATTTTCTTGATATTGTGTTATGAAATTGCTGATAAATTTGCTTTAAACAAATTTGAATTTGAATTTTGTGAACAAGATTGCGAGGATAAAATACATGAACTAGTATTCAGCAGATTAGATGATTAATTGCTCAATTATAGACCACATGCCTCGTAAGTATTTGCCAGGGGAGACATCTCGGTGGCTTCCAAGATCAAATGATAAACTGAATATATCTGACCTGACACTGGGCGTAGAGAGAGAGTAATTCAACTCTCCGTAAACGCGCACACGTTCTACTGCGCGGAATGAGAGAATGCGCGTAAGAACATAGCGAATCAAGAACCTGATCCATGGGTAGTTAGACACTGCTGGTGTGCTTCTATGGAGGAGCGCTAAATAATATGCATCTGCGGAGGAAATTTTTATAGTACTGCGGAGGAGATATCGAAAGAACAAAAAATATTATCCAGCGCTCCTCCATAGAAGCACACCAGCAGTGTCTAAATACCCATGCCTGATCTTGAAATTTGTAGAGCCCAACTATATAAGAACCCATTCAGCTTCAACATTGAAACAGGTTCTTTGTTCTTGATCAATAGATTAAAAATACAGTTGTTCATAAAAAGTTATGAGGAAAGTTATAATTCTTCCACAAATGATTCCTCTATTGTGAATTACGTTACTTTCCGATTAGATTTATTACATTTTTTTGGCAACGGTTACAATAATTAAACCATTTTTGAAGTCCTATTTGGTTTGCTCTGCTATGAGAGAGAGGCAAAACATTGGAAAGCCTTCTGTTACCTCGATTTTAGGACGCATTTTTGAAAAACAAGTCAATCGGGGCTTTCACACAAACTTGAACTTCAAAAGCCTGTAACACCGTGAATTCTTAGCGGATTTGCTAGCTTCTGGTATGTAAAATTAATTTAAAATCTCAGCACTATGGATATGCTAAAATGGAGCCCCTTCATTACACGCTTTTTTAGAAGAAACTGCCCATAAGAAACTACACTCTCAGATCGTCAAAAAATTAAGAAACTCCAGTACTGGCAAAATATAAGTTAATAAAACATAAGTTTTATAATAAGTTAAACTGTAATAAAATATAACTATTTATCTTTTTAAAGGAAATCCTTGACATATTTTTACTTTACGTTCACTTATTTCCAATATCATATTACTCGTAAGGTACTTGAGTAATGTATAAACATAGTAAATGCCACCAGGGCCGTAGGAAGAAGCTTCGGATTGGGGGGGGGCAATTGTTCTTAAAACAATAGAGAACAATACATCTAATTAAGTCATGTGACGTAGCACCATTGTGTTAAAAAATTATTGGGGGGCTTGGGCCCCCCTACCCCCCCCCCCCCCGCTTCCTACGGGCCTGAATGCCACATTGAAAAGCTTAAAAAACCTTGTTTTGAAATGTTCACGAAGGAACAGGTAGTGAACATGAAGATTGTTATTGGAACCCCTAAGAAACTCATAACTCCGAGTACTCAAAATTAGATAATTTCAAGAAACTTTCAGTACTGGGCCAAATTCTTAGTTTCATATTTTCATATGAAAAACAAATACGTGTATTTCGTTAAAAGTGGAACAATTTTTTCTGGGACACCCTGTATGATTTTTCAAAACAGTAAAAATATTTTGTAATTATAATCTATTGCAACACTATGTGGGAGGGGGCGGTGTGTTGATGGGTCTTAGATCTAGTGGGTGGGTAGTTGCCTGACGCTGCTGCTGTGGGCATCTGGGGCAACATAAATTTTTGTTGTTCTGGTTGCTCATTGGGGGCTTTGATGGCTGCTGTCTATCTGCTGGTCTGGGCTCGTCAATGCATTGCCTTCCACTCATGTTTGATAAAAAAATGATTGGGCAGACTGCATGGACCCATAAACATATAGTGACAGACTCTCAGTCTGTTTGAAGACTATTTATTTTTCATTTATAAATTTTTTATATTGTTTTACTCTTTACCAGATGACCACTAAAATTACAAACCAAATTGTTGAAAGGTTGTGTCAGCCTGAAAATATGCAGTAGAGACACAAGTTGCTTTACATTCAAGTGCACAACAATCAGCAACTTCACAAACAGTAGAATATCCACGACCTACGTCCAAACAAGAGTTGATCGATCACAACATAGCCATGTTGACTCAAAGAATAAGAAGCTTGGATCAAGATGCTAAGGAAGAGGCTGAGTTGCAATGGCGAGAACAAGAAAAGTTACTACGAAGTTTAGCACTATCAGAAACAGGACAACAAACAAGACCCATTAAAGTGAAGCAAGGCGACAGCAAGGACTTAATGTATGAACGGGAAAGGAGGAAATTGGTAAGAGAAGAACACATCGCAAGAGTGAAGCAGCAGCTCGAATGTTTTTCATTATAGAATATACTGCAGCTATTGGAAATCCACTTGCTAAATCCATCCCAATTAATGGCGTAGAAGTTGGTTCCAGAGATTCTCTAAGTTGGATCAACTCCTCTCTGAGTAGATCTAAATCTTCTTTACTAAAATGGGTTGCTTTACAGTTTGAAAATTCCTCATTGCTTTCATTGCAAGTGCCTTGAGACTGTCTGCTTAGCAAAAAATGAATCTTACTTTGGACAAACAGACAGTCATCACCACTGCACTTGCACTTTTGCATGCAAATGTCACAACATTTGTGAATTGGGTTAGGTGTTCTGAAAGTACCTGGAAACTGTTCCATCAGTAATTCCCTTCGACATTTGTCCTTGTTTTTAGAGTATGCTTTCATTTCCTTTGAAATGTTCTTAGAGCCAGTTGAGTGGGGAAAGGTAACAAGTATAGCTTGGCTTTGTTGCCCATCACAACCTGCACGACCACTCTCCTGAAGGTAGTCATCCAGATCATTGGGTGGCCCATAATGAATGATGGTTTTCAAGTCTTTGCAATTGACACCCATTCCAAATGCCATGGTAGCAAACAGCACTCTTGTTATCCCCCCTTCAATGGAAAACTGCTGTGACACAAAATTTTTGATTTCTTGATCTGTACCACTGTGATACATCTCATATGGTCTGGA
This sequence comes from Aurelia coerulea, assembly GCA_039566865.1. Taxonomy (NCBI): domain Eukaryota; kingdom Metazoa; phylum Cnidaria; class Scyphozoa; order Semaeostomeae; family Ulmaridae; genus Aurelia; species Aurelia coerulea. Next base: position 9,159,678 of record CM076951.1, on the reverse strand, counting down.
AAGATAGTCCTTGTACTGCTTTCCTAGTGCATTATCAAATGATCTATAGAGTAACCGTACATGATCCCGATTTCTGCAAAAAATAATTACCATTTCGGTAGCTGACCCCTCTGCTTTCAGCTCATCTAAGAGCCATGAAAATGTGTGGGTAGGATCCTTTTGCTTGGACGAATGAACGAGATACTGGATGTTGTCTCTTTCTTGCACTGCTACATAGCATGAAGGCTGTTGTAATTCTAAATTTGAAATGATCAGCTAGGCGACTCTCATTGTGGCTGTGGCAGTCAATGCTGCTATAGGAATTCTTTTGATGAGTAGTGACCGCAGATGAGCTAACTGTCCATATTGAAATCGAAAAGCCCTTGCTTTCTTGCTCTCGACTCCCCTAAAAAACAAATATCAAATATTGAGAAAAAATTTAACAGCAGAAAATTTAGCCTCATAAACTAGTTTATGTTTACCCAGCTGACAAACTTTACCCCTGAAGACCCTGATATATTTTTATTCTCCTGCATACAACTCAAAAGTGGACACCTTTAGTACAGGTGTCATGTCTGATATAAGAAACTACCCACCTTGCAATAAAAAATCTATTAATTGAGACAAAATGAATGTTGTCTTTACGAAGTGTTAAACGAAGTTTTGACGAAGTGTTTCTCTGCCATACCATAAATAAAGACAGAAAGTCGACTGTTTTGATTGATGATGGTTCCCTTACAAGACAACTGAAGGGTTTCCCCTCTAGAAAATGATAAAAATAAACAGGTATCTGGATGTTTCCTTACCATTTAACTATGCAGTGACTCTCGTCCACAATTACAGCACAAAGTCTTGACTGAAATTCTTCATCATTTCGAATATGAGTGTGAATGCATTCGAGTAATGCTTCAGGGGATGTAAAAATATATGACCCCTTCCTCAGGCTCAAACTGCCACTTGGCAAAGTAAGGCAATTCAATTTCTTTTTACTGAAATCCATAACTTGATCTTTGATCAGCGATGTTAAGGGTGACACAATGATAACAGCAGATTTCGGAGTAAATATTTCAAGGCCATCACCGCCACTCGTGATTTCAATTTCTCTGTCAGGATGTGCGAGAAAGTCTGAGGCCAATGGTAACAACTCCAAGGATTTTCCAGCACCAGTTGGCTGCGCTACAAAAGTATCCTTTCCACGTAAAAGATCTATGACGGCATTCTCTTGGTACTGCTTCAGATAGTTTTCTGGAAGGCCAAGCAGTTTCCTCGCTCGATCCACAGCTTCCCTCTCAGAGTTGGCGGCCATAATTGATCAGTCTCTCAGAAGACTCGGTACTTTGTGCGACCCCCCAGTTTCAAACCAAAGTGACTCTCCTTCGTCTGCTGTAATTGGTCAAAACCTCAGATCAAACACGCCGCTCGCCGGCCAAGAAATGGGCCGGCATGTCCTGCTGAGCGACAAAGGAAACAAGTCGAACTTTCTCTCTCCTTCTCCTCCGCCTTTTTTCTCCATCCCCCCGCAGCGCCCTTTACCTTTTGCATTTTTGTGGCTCAATCGACTGATGAAAACAAGTGAGACTTGGACAAGTCCAGCCCGCCTGCTCATATGAACAGACAAGAAACTTTGAATGGGAAACAGGGATAAGGTGAGATCTCAGCAAAAACCTCCATCCCGGTAGGCGGGCTGGCTCGCCTCCATATGACCAGGTCCTTAATCTTTAGCGGAAAGCCTGAGTTAGATTCCAGGACTTTTTGCACATTTTTCAGTTTTTAGAGCTAGAAGTGAGTTTCTTAAAATGCTCGTTTTGAAAACATTGAAAACGATCAATAAACGCCGATCAAATTCTGAAAAATTCAACATGAATGAACAAAGAGAAAAAGTGTTCAGGGGGATTTGGGGGTTTAGTACGACCTCTCGGATATCAGATTACAATTTGTCGATTTCTAAATCGCAAATCACCACAAACAAGTTCTCTCTTGTTTGATTCTCTAGAAAACTTGATCAATGTTTTTTTATCATTTTCAGTGTTTTGGAAAACTAAAATTTTAGGAAACTCGCTTCTGGCTCTTAACACTGAAAATGAAAAATTTGCAAAAAATCCCAGTATCTAATTCAGGCTTTCTGCTAACTATTAAGTCATAAATCTTTAAAATCAGTCCTGTTTATGATTTATTGTGGCCTGCCAAACGTGCATAGTTTATTTTGGTGCACCCGGTATGCAAGGTTTCTTGTGCCTCAAATTGAATACATCTCTCTCTGCTTCTTTCAAAAAGTACTTTCCTGTATTGGAAAGGTGCGTTGCTTTCCCAAAATTTACTATCACCAGTGCGACAATGCTGTTTGAGGATTTAAATAAGACATTGTTCTCCTTCAAATCGTTGTGGAGAATATTTTTTGAGTGTAGAAATTGAACAGCACAAGCAATGGTGCAGGAAATTCTTGGATCCCAATGCACCCAATGGAGTGTATCAGCACATTGGCTGTTCCAGCATTGAGTGGAATTGAATCTTGGAAGGATTTCTTTGAGATCAATTCAATGATTTCTTCTTCGACCTTACTTGCAATCAAAGCATAGCACCAGGGAGCCAAGCCTTGAAATACCGGCCCTTCTTAAAGGATGCTGTGACCTATAGCCACCCCAACAATTTTGAAGAGCTGTAAATTTCCACCAGACCGCTTAGGTATGAGGTCACCATTAGTTGCCTCTTCAAACATTTTTGTCATTTTTCATGCACGTTTCATTCTTAAAAATAATTGCTTTTTTCATTATAATGCAGACGTTTAGCAGAACTTATGTGCTTCTACAAAGAGAAAAAGCAGTCGCTATCCCACAGCTAATAGGAGTTATGTCCAGAGCATACACCCCTTGTCCATTTGTTTCCTCCCTTGATTTTCTTTTTTATTTTAAAACTATGTTATCAAAATATGTAACCCAATAAAGTCATCACAGCAAATCCCATGCATTCAAGTTTGAGAAGGCATCGAGGGGTGAAGTTGGAATGCTGTATAAGCATTGGGTGGTAGATGCAAAGTGGATGCCAAAGAATGAAAATTACATTGAAGAACCATTGATAATCTTGGCTGACAATGTACCCCCGTTCGAATACCCCCACCATTAGTTCCACTTTTTGATTTAAAAATGACCTTGATTTCATAAGAAAAGAAATTCGAGCAGCAGAGGTCAGATTGACAGAAGACGAAGTGTCATGGTGATTTTAAAGAGTTGACACATATGCTAACTTTCATAAACTAGACAACTTGAGAAGGTGGAAGAAAAGTACATCTTATGGAATTGATTGACAAAACATTTACACAGCGATTTACACTTACTGAATTCGGGAAACAGAAGACCGCGAACGAGAACTTTGATCTTGCACAAACAAGACATAAACTTGATTTGGTACCTGTCACCAGTGTATGATTTGGTGCTAGTAAAACTAGCACTTTGGTCAAGAAGTAGACTTGCTGCCAGTCTATTTTGTCAACTGTAATAAGTCTACCTATCTGAACTTTCAAAGAAATAGACTTTTAAGTCTTGCCACTTCAACGCGGTTTTGCGGAGGACATTTCAGTATTTCCTAAATTGAATCCCACAGCGTTAATCCTCGACACAAGAGCTTTCAAATGATGTATAGTCGATATGAAATCTGTTTAGGGAAAGGGCTAAGAACATGTAGGGAAGTCTGGTCCTAGATGCGTAAAATTGAATATTTCGATTTTTGACCTCGAACATTTCAGTATTTCCTAAATTGAATCCCATAGCGTTAATCCTTGGCACAAGAGCTTTCAAATGATGTATAGTCGATATGAAATCTGTTCAAGGAAAGGGCTAAGAACATGTAGGGAAGTCTGGTCCTAAATGCGTAAAATTGAATATTTCGATTTTTGACTTCGGACATTTCAGTATTTCCTAAATTGAATCCCATAGCGTTAATCCTTGGCACAAGAGCTTTCAAATGATGTATAGTCAATATGAAATCTGTTCAAGGAAAGGGCTAAGAACCTGTAGGGAAGTCTGGTCCTAAATGCATAAAATTGAATATTTCAATTGTTGACTTCGGACATTTCAGTATTTCCTAAATTGAATCCCATAGCGTTAATCCTTGGCACAAGAGCTTTCAAATGATGTATAGTCAATATGAAATCTGTTTAGGGAAAGGGCTAAGAACATGTAGGGAAGTCTGGTCCTAAATGCGTAAAATTGAATATTTCGATTTTCAGTATTTCCTAAATTGACCCATAGCGTTAATCCTTGGCACAAGAGCTTTCAAATTATGTATAGTCAATATGAAATCTGTTTAGGGAAAGGGGTAGAAACATGTAGGGAAGTCTGGTCCAAAATGCCCATTTTTGACCTCGCATTTCAGTATTTCCTAAATTGAATCCCATAGCGTTAATCCTTGGCACAAGAGCTTTCAAATGATGTATAGTCAATATGAAATCTGTTCAGGGAAAGGGCTAAGAACATGTAGGGAAGTCTGGTCCTAAATGCGTAAAAGTGAATATTTCAATTTTTGACCGCGGACATTTCAGTATTTCCTAAATTGAATCCCATAGCGTTAATCCTTGGCATAAGAGCTTTCAAATGATGTATAGTCGATATGAAATCTGTTCAAGGGAAAGGGCTAAGAACATGTAGGGAAGTCTGGTCCTAAATGCATAAAATTGAATATTTCAATTTTTGACCTCGGACATTTCAGTATTTCCTAAATTGAATCCCATAGCGTTAATCCTTGGCACAAGAGCTTTCAAATGATGTATAGTCAATATGAAATCTGTTCAGGGAAAGGGCTAAGAACATGTAGGGAAGTCTGGTCCTAAATGCGTAAAATTGAATATTTCAATTTTTTACCTCGGATATTTCAGTATTTCCTAAATTGAATCCCATAGCGTTAATCCTTGGCACAAGAGCTTTCAAATGATGTATAGTCAATATGAAATCTGTTTAGGGAAAGGGGTAAAAACCTGTAGGGAAGTCTGGTCCAAAATGCATAAAAGTGAATATTTTCAATTTTTGACCTCGAACATTTCAGTATTTCCTAAATTGAATCCCATAGCGTTAATCCTTGGCACAAGAGCTTTCAAATGATGTATAGTCAATATGAAATCTGTTCAGGGAAAGGGCTAAGAACATGTAGGGAAGTCTGGTCCTAAATGCATAAAAGTGAATATTTCAATTTTTGACCTCGAACATTTCAGTATTTCCTAAATTGAATCCCATAGCGTTAATCCTTGGCACAAGAGCTTTCAAATGATGTATAGTCAATATGAAATCTGTTTAGGGAAAGGGGTAAAAACATGTAGGGAAGTCTGGTCCAAAATGCATAAAAGTGAATATTTTCAATTTTTGACCTCGAACATTTCAGTATTTCCTAAATTGAATCCCATAGCGTTAATCCTTGGCACAAGAGCTTTCAAATGATGTATAGTCGATATGAAATCTGTTCAGGGAAAGGGCTAAGAACATGTAGGGAAGTCTGGTCCTAAATGCGTAAAATTGAATATTTCGATTTTTGACTTCGGACATTTCAGTATTTCCTAAATTGAATCCCATAGCGTTAATCCTTGGCACAAGAGCTTTCAAATGATGTATAGTCAATATGAAATCTGTTCAGGGAAAGGGCTAAGAACCTGTAGGGAAGTCTGGTCCTAAATGCGTAAAAGTGAATATTTCGATTTTTGACTTCGGACATTTCAGTATTTCCTAAATTGAATCCCATAGCGTTAATCCTTGGCACAAGAGCTTTCAAATGATGTATAGTCAATATGAAATCTGTTTAGGGAAAGGGCTAAGAACATGTAGGGAAGTCTGGTCCTAAATGCGTAAAATTGAATATTTCGATTTTTGACCTCGAACATTTCAGTATTTCCTAAATTGAATCCCATAGCGTTAAACCTTGGCACAAGAGCTTTCAAATGATGTATAGTCGATATGAAATCTGTTCAGGGAAAGGGCTAAGAACATGTAGGGAAGTCTGGTCCTAAATGCGTAAAATTGAATATTTCGATTTTTGACTTCGGACATTTCAGTATTTCCTAAATTGAATCCCATAGCGTTAATCCTTGGCACAAGAGCTTTCAAATGATGTATAGTCAATATGAAATCTGTTCAGGGAAAGGGCTAAGAACCTGTAGGGAAGTCTGGTCCTAAATGCATAAAATTGAATATTTCAAATTTTGACCTCGGACATTTCAGGATTTCCTAAATTGAATCCCATAGCGTTAATCCTTGGCACAAGAGCTTTCAAATGATGTATAGTCAATATGAAATCTGTTCAGGGAAAGGGCTAAGAACATGTAGGGAAGTCTGGTCCTAAATGCGTAAAATTGAATATTTCAATTTTTTACCTCGGACATTTCAGTATTTCCTAAATTGAATCCCATAGCGTTAATCCTTGGCACAAGAGCTTTCAAATAATGTATAGTCAATATGAAATCTGTTTAGGGAAAGGGGTAAAAACATGTAGGGAAGTCTGGTCCAAAATGCATAAAAGTGAATATTTTCAATTTTTGACCTCGAACATTTCAGTATTTCCTAAATTGAATCCCATAGCGTTAATCCTTGGCACAAGAGCTTTCAAATGAGGTATAGTCAATATGAAATCTGTTCAGGGAAAGGGCTAAGAACATGTAGGGAAGTCTGGTCCTAAATGCGTAAAAGTGAATATTTTAATATTTTACCTCGGTCGTTTCAATATTTCCTAAATTGAATCCCATAGCGTTAATCCTTGGCACAAGAGCTTTCAAATGATGTATAGTCAATATGAAATCTGTTCAAGGAAAGGGCTAAGAACATGTAGGGAAGTCTGGTCCTAAATGCGTAAAAGTGAATATTTCAATTTTGACCTCGAACATTTCAGTATTTCCTAAATTGAATCCTATAGCGTTAATCCTTGGCACAAGAGCTTTCAAATGATGTATAGTCAATATGAAATCTGTTTAGGGAAAGGGCTAAAAACCTGTAGGGAAGTCTGGCCCTAAATGCGTAAAATTGAATATTTCGATTTTTGACTTCGGACATTTCAGTATTTCCTACAAATGATGTATAATCAATATGAAATCTGTATAGGGAAAGGGCTAACAACATGTGGGGAAGTTTTTTCCTAAATGCGTGCAATGGAATGTTATATTTCAAGTGTTGTCCTCGGACATTTCAGTATTTCATAAATTTAATCCAGGGGTCTTGTAAAAAGGGGGTCTTATTCACAAAATCAAAGGAAAAGGATATATATGAAAGCTTTTGAGTTCTTTTACGTTTCACCCCATGTTTTGCAGGCTCAACTTGCCATTTTTACAAGTCAAAGGCATAAATCAGACAAAAATACAAAGATTTTTTAGTACCCATCAGTACTCCGGAATCCTGTTTCGATAAATCAGGCTTTTCTCCAATTCAGGAAAAAAATGCGGGAAAAACGATTATGCTGATAACTGCAAACATGAAACCACAGGTCAAGCAATAAGGCTCAAGCGCGGTCTTGGTAAATCTTTTTTTTTTTAATCAGTGAAAAATTTACAAAACTACAGATAATCTAACAACAACTAATAAGTAAAGCTAATACAATTTTTTCATAATTCAAAACAAACTTCTAATAGATACAGCACAAATTGAATTAACAATACTATTACAACATAATACGAAATACGAAAACGATTGGTAATTGGTAAATTGGTAAATCTTTTTGTCAATAAAACAGCAACGAGAGATTTGCGAATATGGCTGTCACGAAAATCCATCAAAACTTGTCCATACAGAGAGTGCGGTACCATCCTCCTAATCAAATCTTTCCGACTCATCCTTAAACTCCTTCAATTCATTTAATGATTTCTCTCAAGACTTTAGCAAAACATCTTCCGCCTTTTCACAGATAGATTTTGTAGGATCATGCCAATATTTTCGATTTATTGGTTCGGGCAAGCCGAGAGCACTGCAGAATTTCCTTGCTGCTGAATAGCCCTTCCCTATTAGTCTAAATGCTATAACAGCTTTTCTATTCACAGCAAACGATCGACCATCTCTAGGACTTCTTGGGAATGGGGAATGACTTCTTTGTGTTTTTTGTTGGACAGTCATTATGAATGCAGTAAATTTCCCACCTGGCACCGAGGCCCTGACGCTTCTTTTTATCAGCAAAATTTTTAAATCGCTTTGGTTTTCCTTGCAAACTGAGGTTGCATTCAGTTGGGCTTCTAGTAATGATAAACTTATTACGTAACCAATTCTCATCCCTCTTCATCAAACAAACTTTCCTGATCAAACCACGACCCCTTATCTGATGACGCAAGATTCGCTGTCTCTTCTTTTTCAAAAGACTTTGTAATCCTTTTCCTAAACTTTGGTCTCTTTTTCTGTGCCCAGTCAGCTTTTCGAAAACGGCCCATCGCGAATGAATCAGTTCCGAAAGCAAAGGAGGTTTTTTAACGAAGAGCAAATATTACATCTGTGCGGATTAAAATTATAGCCTTCTAAACCACACAAGTATCTGAATCATTGGCAAGGTCAAGTGAGTTTACCTTAACATATGGTGGCTCATATGTGACATCGAACATCTAACATCGAAGATCGAAGATCTAACATCGAAGATCTAACATCGAAGATCTAACATCGAAGATCCAACATCGAAGATCGAAGATCTAACATCGAAGATCGAAGATCTAACATCGAAGATCTAACATCAAAGATCTAACATCAAAGATTGAAGATCTAACATCTAGCATTGAAGATCTAACATCGAGATCTAACATCGAAGATCTAACATCGAAGATCGACGATCGAAGATCGACGATCGAGAAGTAACATCGAACATCGAAGATCTAACATCAAAGATCTAACATCGAAGATCTAACATCGAAGATCTAAAATCGAACAATCCTGCCAACTTCCGGTTTGACCTTGGATTGCCGTTTAAATTGGATCGCCATGGCTTACCAAGCAGTTGCAGCCAACAGAGCGCCATTGTGTTATGCTGATTCACTTGCTGACTTTTAGTATAGGGAAAAACCTAAAACGTGGACATCGTGGTCATTTTCTAATCCTTCGAAATAAGTTGTTGATAGCCATGTTTTTTAGTTTTCCAGCGTTTGCGGTACTGTATTTTGCTATATTTTGGTAGGGTACACTCATTTTTTATAAAAAACTAAGGTCTGGGGCTGGTAGGCAGTTTCTTAAATTTTTAGGCCATTGTGCTACCAAAAGTTTCTCACGTGTTTCTTATATTTTTAATGCCAGAAGTGTAGATTTAAACTTGTTTTGTCTGAAGGGTTCCCAAATTACTCAGCAAGATCTCAAAACAAGACAGTAACATAATTCGCACTCAAAATAATGTCCAAACAGTTGCTATAATAACTGTACAGAGTCAAAAATATTTGATTGCGACAGGAAAATTAAAACTGTAAATTACAAAAGTTTCTTAGCTTTTTAAATCTAGGTAGGGTTGTTTCTTAACTTTCGAAAAATTGAGCCTACCGTTTCTTATAAGCGGTTTCTTATAAAAGACATGAGTGTATTGCGGTATTGGGTATTTGGTTAGATGTTCGATGTTCGATGTTAGATCTTCGATCTTCGATGTTAGATCTTCGATGTTAGATCTTTGATGTTAGATTTTAGATCTTCGATGTTAGATGTTAGATCTTCGATCGTCGATGTTCCATTTTCGAGATGTTAGATCTTCGATGTTCGATCTTCGATATTCAAGACCTAACATCGAACATCGAAGATTAAACATCGAGCATTTTACAGGGGGTCAATCCTTTACTATCTAATGCTTTTCTGCAAGCGTTTCTATGCCCTTCCAACTAGTGTAAACCCCCGTCACACGAAGAAATGATAAAGTTCGATGTTAGATCTTCGATGTTCGATGTTCGATGTCACATATCAGCCGCCATATTAACCCCCCAGTGCCTGTTCGCGCAATTTTCGAGAAACAAGAGTGCTTGTTTTCTGAAGCGAGTTGGCTGAAACGGTACTCATAATCTTGGAGCATCAGAATATGACGAAAACGAAAAATCAAAAAATTCTTATTTGAACGGTTACAGTAACCTGAACTTATATTTTGCCAGTACTGATGTTTCTTAATTCTTTGGCGATCACTTCGGACAGCAAAATTTCAATTTTCAGTAACAATCTTCGACTACACTCATTTTTAGTTTCTTATAGAAAAATGACCTTAGTTTCTTATAAAAAGATGAGTGTATTTCTTGCATTTTTGTTTTCACTAATACCCTGTGCATCGTTTCAAGCTTTCGGAAGCTGGTTTTTCTATCTCAGCTAACTACAGGGACTCTATGACTTCGAAAACCCGAAAACGTCAGAATTTTTGAAAGAAATCCCGAAATCCGAGCATAAAAATTGGCCAAACTCGCAACCTGTGGCGCATCCCAAAACCCGAAAACCCGCCCGATTTAGACGTAAAGCCCAAAACCGAGGGCTAAACTTGGCTAAACCCGCAGCCCGTGAAACCCGGGTGAAACCCCAACGCCCGCCTCACCAAGGGCGTCTATCTAGTAGGAACTGTGTTTATTCCCAGACCGTTTTCCTTAAACATTGTTAATAACATGGAACATAAGAAAGCTGAGGGGTATTCGGCTTCTGGAGATAAGCCAATTAGTGAGCAGGATCTCAAGAGAAGATTATCTCAAGCGCGTCCTTTCCGTTGCAGTGTGTAGGTCTAGCAAAATTGTTTACATAAGCTTTCGTTCAACCAGATGTGAAAAGTGACACCGTTTGCAAACCAGGGGGTCATGTGAAAAAGTTGATCAATGACTGCTAAATAAGATTGCAAACTTTTTTTCCAGTGGACTTCGTGGTGTTTTATAGTTAGATGACGGAGATAAATAGCTAACTCAAGAGTTGCATATGCATGTCTAAAATTAGCCATTGTATTTGATGATACCGACACGTGCGTGCAAATGTTTTCACTAGGGGAGCAATTGCGTGCGTAGGCGTTCTTTGTCCTATTTATAGCCATCTCAACACTTCCTCTAGTTGTTTTAGGGCCTTTAAGGACGTAATCCTTTCCATAAAATAGTTTCTAAGTCCTCTGAATTGAATGTCGATTCGATAAAAAAGGACTTGAGGAAGACAATCAATACACGTTTTTATAAGAAACTGCATTCAAGAAATTCTGTTTGCCCTTCTCCAGACAATTAATTACCCAAACTAAAGAAACTAAAGAAAACGATAAAAAGCAGAGGTCAGTTCCAAGATATTTTCAAATGCACTCTTCACTCAAATTCTACAGTTTCCTTTCCATGCAAAAAACGAGGCAAATTCTATGCATCATTGAAAATTTGAGCTTAAACTTGCATGCCACACGCATTTTTCTGATAAGAAACTGAATGAATGCATATTACAGGGTCAGTCTTTTAACTGTTTCATTATGAGTCCCTGTTGAGCAAAGTACCACAGGGGTACAAAGGACTAATCGTCATAAGTCTTCTGGGTCACAGGACACCAATTCCTCTACAGTACCAGGGCCGTAGGAAGCAGCTTCGGATTGGGGGGGGGCAATTGTTCTTAAAACAATAGAGAACAATACATCTAGCTAATGCTTGTGACGTAGAACCATTGTTTTTAAAATTATTGGGGGGCCCTGCCCCCCCCCCCCCCCCCCGCTTCCTACGGGCCTGACAGTACTGGAAATAAATACAGTTCCTACTTACAAGGTTGGTTCCCTTCAATGCACTACGTTCTTTAATTGAATTCCTATAGAATCTTTAAAGATTCGTATTTCGAACGCAATGCATCTTGGTAAAGAGTTCTGCGCCGCCACCTTTAGCATAATCGTCGAACAGAACAAAGAAAATCACAGCAGAAAAATTCGAATCGAGCAGGTCTTTGCACCAAGTGGAGATGATGACTCTTTCTTTACCTTTTCTACACTAGAGTCAACGATATTTCTATACAATTTGCAGCTCGTGTTAATGTGTATAAAATACCACGTAGAAATGATACATTCAAATCAGGGAGCTTTACAGCTTTATAGCTCCCTGATTCAAATGCAGCATGATTTGAAAGGAAACCTTTCCAAAGTAGAAAATGAGAAAATATAAAGTCTTGATTCGAATCAGGAAGCTCGAAGTTTCGTCGCATCAAAATCCGAAGAAGATTTGTCTTTTCAAATTTTAGAAAATTTCATTTTAGTTTTCAATCAGCATTCTAAACTGTAAACAAACGATCCAAACGATCGCATACGAGAAACCCGCATTTAAGAACCTCGATTATGAGAAACTGCACGCGGGCTGACTCTTTTAAATTCATGTACCAAAATATAAGGAACTAGCAGCCTGAATCTTTTTATTTCATAACAAAACATTTTGAACAAAAAATGTAAGCAGCAATCTTCCAAAAACAAGCTTCCAGCACCCAACAGTACTGATTGAAATTATAGTCAGTGTGCCCTTTTTGTAGATGTTTAAATATCTTTTAATCAATTAAAAGAGACTCATAAACTCATCAGCCAGTTCTTTAAAATTTGTTCAATTCATAAGAAGCTTTACAGCCTGATCCGAAAGAATGAGTTTCTTTTCTTATATGCGGGTTTTTACTATACTGTATTAGAATAAGAGGTAGAAGTGAAAACCAACCAGGTAGGTGCCCGGTCTCAAATGCTTTTTCAATGGATCTACGGATTTACGTCTCATTCCTAGGTATGGTGAAAGAGGAAATGTCTTGGTTTGGAAGTCTCCCGGTAACACTCACGGCAGGAGGTAAACCGATTGAAATGGCATTAGTCAATAAAGTTAAAGACATCCTTCTTTCGGCTCAAAATGATAAAGCGCTTGATGTCCTGAACGGATATTCAGCTAGAGAAGTAGCCTCTGCTGTGGGGAATCGATGGGTGGATTCAGGTGTCATTGATTTGATCAGCTCCTTGATAAACAAAGAAGCACACAGCTTGAATGTCACAGTGCTAAACGCGTCAAATATCAAGCTTACCTGCATGGATGGCAAACTAGATAAGTTTCTGAGTAAGAGGAAAATTGGTACAGAAACTGAAATGCTTATTATTGTGTGTAATGTTGGGATTACGGATGGTCGCAATTCTATCCAATTCGACAACAAGGGCTATCACTGGGCGTTAGTCGTGATAGATTTGAAAAAATATGAAATCATCTATTGTGACAGTCTTTGCATGGACAGTCCAAGTAACCTGGATAGCACCGTTCTACCCTTGCTCAAGTTTCTCAAATGCAATGAAATCGATTTTAGATACCGCACAGCACATTCTTCCAATGACTTGGGATGCAAGAAAAGATGCAGCAGTGCTTGCAGTAAGTACCCAATCCAAAGAGATGGGTCTAGCTGTGGAGTCATTGTGGCAATCCTCGCTGCATTTCTGGCATGCTGCAGTGATGAAGAGAGAATGTTTTTGCTAGCACCATGTAAGGACTGGTCTGTCGTAGAATATCGCCAAAAAATATGCACATCGTTGATAGCTCCTAGCAATTTCAAAACTGAATTACGATGCGTATTGCTTTCTTGGATTGCTCAAGGAAAGATAGACATAGATCTTGTGAGAAAAAGTTGTTTCAATGAGAGTTATAGTACGAAAGGAAGCAAGGCAGCATCGACAGAGGAAGATTTAGAACCACACAGCAAGGCAACATGGATACAGGAGGAACCACAAGGCAAGGCAACATGGATAGGAGGAAAATTAGAACCAAAAGTTAAGGCAACGTGGATGGAAGAAAAATTAGAGCTGGAAAGCAACGCAACATCGAAAAAGGAAGAATTAGAAACAAAAGGCAAGGCAACATGGATAGGAGGAAAATTAGAACCAAAAGGCAACGCAACATCGATAAAAGAAGGATTAGAACCAAAAGGCAAGGCAACATGGATAGGAGGAAAATTAGAACCAAAAGGCAACGCAACATCGATAAAGGAAGAATTAGAACCGAAAGGCAAGGCAACATCGATAAAAGAAGGATTAGAACCAAAAGGCAAGGCAACATGGATAGGAGGAAAATTAGAACCAAAAGGCAACGCAACATCGATAAAGGAAGAATTAGAACCAAAAGGCAACGCAACATTGATAAAAGAAGGATTAGAACCAGAAGGCAAGGCAACGTGGATAGGAGGAAAATTAGAACCAAAAGGCAACGCAACGTGGATAGGAGGAAAATTAGAACCAAAAGGCAACGCAACATCGATAAAAGAAGGATTAGAACCAAAAGGCAACGCAACGTGGATAGGAGGAAAATTAGAACCAAAAGGCAACGCAACATCGATAAAAGAAGGATTAGAACCAAAAGGCAACGCAACGTGGATTGAAGAAAAATTAGAGCCGGAAAGCAACGCAACAGCGATAGAGGAAGAGATAGGGGATATTATGCCAGTTAAAACTGAGAAGAAAAAGATGAAGAGAAGAAGAGAAGAGAGTGTCAAAGAGGAATTGGCAAATATAATCATCAAGAAAAGGAAAATCGAGAAAGAAAATGGAGGCCTCAGCTTTGGGAAGAATAAGAAGCACATGAAACTACTCACTCCATGTTGTGGTAGAGAATGGTTCCTAAAAATGAGGGAAATCGTTGATGATGATGAAACTATCCCTCAAAAACAAAGCCATATCATTGCACCGTCTTCACCTCTTTTACACCTTCAGAAAGAAAAAGAATTTGGTTGTTTAGATGTGCTCAGCCTTCAAACATCGGAAAAATGGTACGAGTACCAATACAAACTTGAAAACACGAACACTGCGCGTTCAAAGGTCAGAGAGGAAAACAAGTGCATCGAAGACTCCAACCTGCAAAGAATTGCAATGATGAGAGCGAGAGTTTCTGGAAGTTTAGAAAAGAACATAAATGTTGTAGAAAACAGAATAAAATGCACTGACAGTAAGAAAATAAAATCGGAACTTTCTGCCATAGCACAAGTTGGAAAGGCGCTAAGTGCCTTCCCAATAATCTTGAATCAAGAAGCAGCCAAACTGTATGAGGAAGCAAAAATTAGATATCTGACAGGGTCTACTGGTTCCACGTCAAGAAAAGAGGCAGGATCTTTCTATGAATCATTATCAAAGCACTTGAATGTCATGCAGATATATGTTAGCGGAAAAGCCTTTCTAGTTGCTAACGTTGGAGATGATGTGCAGACTGCCTTGGAAAGAATTGATCAGGTATGCAAAGCAAGAGACGAAAAGGCTGAAATCAAAGACCACATTAAGATGAAAATAGGCGAGACATTTAAGGATTGTTTGGAATACATGGACTCAAAAAGGGACAAAGATGTACTCAAGTATGTCATTTCAAGCATCACTAATGTTAAAGCTGCAGCAGATATAATAGGGGTGCAAAACCGAGATGGGGTAAGAAGGAGTGAAGCAGTCGTGCAGATAAATTTAGGAAAATTTTCAGAGATCAAGGCTGATATCGAAAGGAAGTACGCAAACTTGAGTGACGACACACGCAAAGCTGTAGTTTGACGAGCAATAGATGTGTGCAAAATTAAAGAATTGCGTCACATTTTTAAAGGAAACAAAGGCAGAAAATTGAAGGCAATGGAGTTTCCAGATCTTGGTGCTCTTCTAGAATTTCAGTTTGGTGAAGGAAGTCGCATCCGTGCAGCTGGAGGAGGCCTTGAATCCCACCCGAAGCTCAAAAACGAAATTATGTACAAAGCAGAAGGTAACAAGACGAAAATGAAAGATGCAAGAGAAATTTTGCTAGCTGCTGCTGGACCTGGATTCCGCATATCGCTGTCAACTTGCTACAACTATACGATGAATTACAAAAGGGGAACGCATCAAGCAAAGAGACATCATCATGGGCAGGGAGTCAATGCCAACATTTCGCTCCATAATGCACCTGACACGAAAGCTATTAAAGATAATGTGATAAATGCTCATTGGTGCTCTGCAAACGTCAATTATTTTCTAGATGCTGCTTCCGATAACAAGGGAACATTTTTGGTCAACTCTAAAGATGCAAAGGCAGTGGTACGTGCAGGTGAGAAACAAGGAGGCAAAACCTGGAGAGTAATAGAATTGAATGACCATTCATATCAAGATGAGAGCAGGAAAAATGCTGTGACACCAATGGCCCACTTATTTGTTTCGACTGAAATTGTGAACAGCATCGACAGGCCCATCAATACCCTTGCATCAGGAGAGGTAGGAATCATGATGGGTGATGCCAAACAAGAGCGCCTATTGACCATTAAAAGGACAGGGAAGGGTGTGTTTCTTATCAATCTGTCATATTATGAGCCTGAAACAGTCTACCGCGCCGCAAATGAAATCTATCACCTTATGGCTATTCCAGCAATGGATGCTTATTTTAGGGTTGGAGTAGATGGTTGTCTTCCAGATAACATAGTTTTTGTGGTGGACAATGGATCCAGTGAAAAGCCCAGGAGTCCGTTGGTTAGAATGAGCCTTGTCAGAATGTGCAGGTACTTAAAGCGCACAACAGTTACGCAAGTATCATTTGCTGAATATTACAGCAAGCGTAATATGGCAGAGCGCCTAAATGCAGCAGCTCATACTGGTCTTCAAAGTCAAGCAGTGTTTGGAGTAAGTATCTCTTCTACATCAGGATCAGTTGAACATCGTCAAGATATGGAAGCAATGGCAAAGGAAGTTGCTACCGCCATCACTCAACAAACGTTTGCAGGGCATCCTATCTTGGTCTTCAGAGGTGTCAAAGATGATTTCATTTTCAATGACGAGAAAGATCTTCAACAATTTTTGAAGTTATCCGAAGATAGGAAGTTGATATCACGACAAGAATACAAAGTGGAGCAAAATGAAACGTCCCGGGTCCTCAAAATGGTGTACGGTCTTGATGAAGAATTTAAATCATCTTACAAGTCAGACTACGAAATCCTCGAGAACAAAGTAGAAGGGGCACACACAGCTTGGTGTGATAAATACACAACTACCATCTACAATCCAGAAATCAGTGTAAGGCCTTTCATTAACTTGCAGCCAATACCTGACTACGTAAGATGGTTCAGGACAAATGGTGAGTTGCATTACATGTCATATGAAGGTTGCAAAGATGTTGACGTAGAAATTCTTCAGAAAGTTCCAGAGCTGTTTCTTCCAACAGTTATTCTCCACAACGCAAGACTTCTATTCAAAGACTTTGATGATGAGATGATTGCTTCCTTGTCACTTCTTTGCTGGTGTCCAGAAAACGCAGTACAGCAGCATTTGGAGCATCAGAAGGTTTGCATTTATTTTTGCAACTCTTTTCTGAACATAAAGCTTTCAATTGTTATGTGAATGTCGTTCAAGGCTGTCTCTATTTTGGCATGTCTTCCCTCTATTAGATCGATTGCTGTTTATTTCTTAATGTTTGATGCTTCCAAATATCGTAATAATCATATCGTAGATGCATCTTTTTTTAGATCGTTTTATATTTTCATGTTACAGGTAAAAGAAAATGAGAAATACGAAGCAGCACTCACTCAAGCCATGTGGTGCAATCACAAGCTTTACAAAGAAAATAACGTGAAAGATTTGAGAGCTATTTTAAAGGAAATTGACCTCCCGACAGAAGGAGTAAAACATGACCTTGTTCGCCGAATTGCAGAGTCGGAAAATGAGCAAGCACCCGAATGGTCGACATATACTGGGGACCTCAGCAGAATTCCAGGTGAATTAGAAAAGATCATGAGGCTGAGCTGTGGTAAACTCAAAGAGATTATGAAGTTCCATGGATTTTGCACCGATGAAAAAAAGGAGGTATTGGCTATGCGACTGTTTAGTTTGCGAACAGCAGAAACGCACAATATGTACCAAAGAGAAATAAACGAAATGCTGAATCTTTTGGAGATTTGCCAGAAGCTGATTACTGCACAAAAGATGCTCTATGATTCAACACTTGTTTCAGGTAAAAGTGCTTTTAAAGTTTAGTGTTCTAATCTTTGGAATCCACATGATAAAGTTTGTCACCTTTTTACGAGCTTTTTCAAAACTTTTATCACCTTTTAACGAGCCTTTTCACAAATTCAAAACGTTTATGATAAATTTTCCCAAACGGGAATTACAGATCTACAGTGCATTGGTTGAAGTGATAGAAGAGCTCCATAAAGTCAGAGTAAACCTTTCTCGCATATTCAACCACTGCACTGTTGTAGATACATAGTCTCCGCTTCGGCCATTTTTATTTCAGACAGCCTGAAATCTCAGCGTGCCTGCAAAGTACTCTGGGTGACAATGGTGCTTTGAAAACAAAATGCAAAATCTATCTGCAATGAAGCAGGGTTCAAATTGTGCCAATCACAGTTTGCTGTTGAGAGCCATCCATCGTCACATTTCCATGCATAGCCTGTTTGGCACATTGATGTTTTTAGAATAGCCTTCTTTTGCAGAGAAATTCAACTCACTTTCATATAAAGGTAGTTAGATATTTGTGTTGAAATAAAGCATTCATATCTTTAATGATTTTCAGTGGCCACAAAAATTGACATCGATCCTGTTCCATTTCTTGTTGGGTAACCAATGCGAAATACATTTCCAATCCTCTCCTCCCTTACAATTTCTACAAAAATAGTATGTCTCATCAAGGGTACGAACTCTGGAAATGAAGCAAAAAGCAAGCGGCTAAATACTTTAACCAAATGGCAATGGTGAACACCAACTGAGTTAAGCATTGGCACTATATACGCATATAGAATTTAGCATTCCAACCAAGCAAATTCATCTGTGATAGGATTGTACACTGCTAACTATTCACTTCTACCAATTTTTGTTTCATGTGATTTTTCAATTCGATGTTACTGTACCACTTTGATCAGAAGTGGAAAATCCGTAGAGTAACCACAGTTCTCTGTTTTAGTGTATCGACAACGCGCATTTGCAACAGAAAGAATCATCGGCAGCGAAGAAAGACCACGGGAAATGGCCGGTTTGCCAGAACAAAAGTCCGAATCAAAGCCTAAAGGCAGATGCTGCTCCTCACTGGATGGTAGTATCTTTCATACCTTAAGGCAGCAGTTGCTTTTGAGTCAGAGAAAAGTTCGTACTTGCGCAGATAACGTTTCACTGTTTGCCAATGTTGGTATGTATGTTCTTGTTTATTGGCCAGAAGACAAAATTCGAGGTTGGGATGCAGGTATGTATTGGCATGTTCTGGACTCCAAGATACCTGAAGTAAATGTGAATATCTTTCGTAAATAACTTTTCGTGTTTCCTGCCATATTCAGGTGTCTCACGCAGGTTTTGTGTTAAAGTAAATTCAAAGTTTACTGATTAGCTCTCTAAGCAACTGAAAACATTGATGAAAAAATATTAAAAATTATTTTACCCATTGATTTTGATAAAGTGTCGCCTGCGGTGCAGTCTTTTTCAATTTAATAAAAGAAAGACTGCAAGCAGGCTAGATAAAGTGATTTCGGGGTAGTTTTGCAAAAATTTATTGAAAATGTTTAGGCTTTGTGGTGTAGTCCTGTGTCTTAGCAGCCAGAAGAGTTAGTCGGACAGGACTCGATCTCAGGTAGAGCCCCATCACTTGAGTGTCAAAAGGTTTCTTGTACACAAATACAGTTTACTGAAATAGTATGGAGGTTTCTCATAGTTTTTTCAAAATGTTTCTTGAAAGCTAATTTTGCAATGTCACGAAACACAGTTTACTGTGAAGATTTTAAAGTTAACCTGGATCATATAACGACTATCCAAATCGATCAATATCAATAAATGGAGAATCCTTGGTAACCTCTGGAATTTGATATAAATGGGGGGTGGCTTAATAGAGAGGAGGGATTAAGAGAGCTTTTATGGTATGTATATTTTTAATTCATTGGCAGTTTTAGATGTGTATAGGATGATTTCTTTAAATTTTAAATGCATTCATTTAAAGGTTGGTACTCGGCAAAAATAATTGCAGTTAGTCTCAAACCAAAGAGCACTGGTATCACCGTCGTTTATCGAAGTGAACCTGATTCTAGTTATGAAATTGATGTTGAAGCAGCATTGGCGGAACGGATCCTTGCAATAGGAAAGAATTTTGATGACATCAACATTCAGGATTTGTATACAGAAGCAATCGAAGTTGGAGCGATCATTGAAATTAAAGTATCGAAAAAAGTTGCCAAGAAATATTCAGTTAAAGAAGGTATTATGTTAGCATTTTTAAATGAAATCACACTTCTGAGCATTTAGCACGGTGAAAACCCTCTCAACTTTTTCCGGTCAACTTTAGGTCGTGAAATTCGAGATCAATTGAGCACCTTGCTTGCAGTAAAGCGTTGTTCAGCAATGTTGAAGGAAATTTTACCATGATCGATAGGAATCGAGCCAATGAGTTCAACAATGCATACTCTGTTGAGCGTTGTTTTAAATCTACAATATTTCTCAACTGAATAAGCGGGGGCTTGGGGTCGGTAGCCCACAAAATAATCAGTAGAAAGAATATATCCATAACCGGTTCCTGCTGCAGTTTTAGCCCATGTTTAAAACATTTTGGCCCCCTCTTGATTGTGTGAATCACTCGAATCATGATCGAATTTTGCATCATCCAAACAGATGATAGGATTTCTGCTGCTATTGTTTAATAACAGCAATCAGTTTTAAAAATGTAATTCAATTCAACCTCTTTTTTTCTTGGAAGCTGGTAGTTAATCTGCAATTGACCCATGTAAAATATTTTTATCAACTAGTAGATGCTTGATTAGACATTTGTCAGCCATTTGTCAGTCAGATATTTTCTTAAACAATGAATGCAATGGAATGGTTGTTATAAAACAATTTAAACCTATACAATTTCGGCCGGTAGGTAGGTTCTTAATCGACTAGATTAATAGGCAGGGTATTAACTGTAGTTCAGCAACTAGAAGTAACACTGTTCTAGTTGTGAATGCTTTTGTGAACAAACTTTGCACAAGTAAAATATTGATTCTCTTCTTCCACTTTAGAATGGGCTGAAGCAACTGTACAATCCTACTGTCCTGAAGAAGATGTAATTACAGTTATTTTCACTGAAAATCCAGAAGAAGCATTTTCCATTCCTCTGTCTCCATTGATTTCCCAAGACAGAGTTAACATTATTCAAGCAGTCTTTTGATATACAGGAAGGGAAGTATACCCTTATTGCAGACAATACAGAAGCTGGGTGACTTTAATCAATGCACGGACATTTATCCTCATATAAGCAAAATTGGAGAAACGTATTATCAGCACTTTTGATTAGTATCTAGTCACCCCTTCTCTGAAAGAAGTATAAGCTTGAATCTGTCCGCTGAAGTTTGCTTTTAGTCGCTGGATGGCAAAAATTTGATCATAAGACCATTTATCACATTAACTTGGCTTTCTTTGGTTGATGCCACCTAGATAGTGGCGGCAATAGGACAGATCAAACTAAAAAGGCCAGAGTCACCTAGTTCCCTAGTTCAACAGTATTTTCTCTGAATGAAAAGTATTTGTGGGGATAGACTAGTTGAAATATTGATGGAAAAAGGTTAGGGCTCCAGTAGAAAAACCAGGTTTATCTGCGACAATCCTAGTTTATCACTCGCATGCCATAGGCGCATGGGGGGGGGGGTCTGCTGCGAGCATATTCAAAATTGTACCGTTGGCTAGACTAATTTTTACAAAAATGGCACCCTTGGCTAGACCAATTTGACCATTCTCTGGACCAATTTTGACGAAAATGGTACCCTTGGCTAGACCAATTTTGACGATTTCCTGGACGAATATTGCCAAATTTGTACCAAATCTGATATCATGACCGTTCGCTAGACCAATATTGTAAAACATGACACCCTTGGCTAGACCGTTATTTATTGGCCAAAATTGCAAAAAAGTATACCCTTGGCTAGAATAGAAGTCCGAAAAGTGTACCCTTGCTCGCAGCACATCCCCAGGTACTATGGAAGAACCCCCCCCCCCCCGTGCATAGACAATATCTCTCGCTGTAAACCATTTATATCTTATGCATATTAGTACTGTATGTGCAAAATGTTTCGTTAAGATTTGATCAAGTGTCTTTATAAGGCTTTTTTCAGGCATTTTCCAGAAATAGAGTTTTGTAAAAGTTGCATATACCTTTTTTCTCTATACTCGTAAAAGCGTTTGAAAAAAAACTACGAAAATTGTTCAGTCTTTTAGCTATCACAAAAATATATTTCACTCCAATCTACTCTTGGTGCTATGAATTTCCAATCGTCTGAACATCTTGTCGCATCCAGTATTCTTCTCCCTTCTCAATTTAACAAAACCAAACATCCTGGTGGAGGAGGGGTACACGACCTGGAGTCCCCCTGGTTTTTCAGAAAGCTACCCACTCCTAATTGCTAAAATTTGCCTTCGTACCAACTTTTTGATGAATTTTGGGTCAAAACCAAACCCATATGAGTTGTACGTACCCGTAACCTCCAAACTCGTCCCCATGGCCTTTTTTCATATTGGGATGGAGACATTGGTTGCCGTAACCTCAACACATTATGTAGCCCCCCTCCCCCCGGTCATAGCATGGA
The DNA here is from genome assembly GCA_039566865.1 of Aurelia coerulea. Taxonomy (NCBI): domain Eukaryota; kingdom Metazoa; phylum Cnidaria; class Scyphozoa; order Semaeostomeae; family Ulmaridae; genus Aurelia; species Aurelia coerulea. The sequence continues at coordinate 9,137,284 of CM076951.1, read as the reverse complement.
ACTGAGCTGAACTAAGAAGCTGCAAACTTTGGAAAACAATATTTTACATGTGATAAAAATTGTATTTATTCTTCAGGAGGTTTGCCTTTCAGCAGAAGCTGGTTTTCAAGGGGCACTCCGATAAAACAACAATCACAAAAATGTAAATTAAAAAGTTATTACTCAAATATTACAGCTGTTATTCAGGCTGAAATCCTTGGGGCTCCCTGGCACGAGCATGAGTAAATCCGAGGCCAACCTCTCATTTTCCAAGTCTTCCGTGGTTAATGCTTGGCTATCTACAGACGAGGTTGAGCTTGCGTCCTGAAAATTGCGCAAATCCGAGGGGAAGAAGCAGTTAATTCTATGCAAATCCGACCCCCTCCCATATGCGCAGTGGTCTTCCGTCCCTCTTAAACGAGTCTGAATACGGAAAATATAGTAGACTTTGGGGGTCGGAAGATGCAAATCCGTGGGGTTCTCTGTTGTTATTGTATGCGATTCCGAGGCCATCGTCAGAAATGAAAAATCTTCCGACCCGGGTGTACGGATATTAAATGGAACGTCCCCTCGGATATTTCAGTATTTCCTAAATTGAATCCCATAGCGTTAATCCTTGGCACAAGAACTTTCAAATGATGTATAGTCAATATGAAATCTGTTTAGGGAAAGGGGTAGAATCATGTAGGGAAGTCTGGTCCAAAATGCATAAAAGTGAATATTTTCAATTTTTGACCCCGAACATTTCAGTATTTCCTAAATTGAATCCCATAGCGTTAATCCTTGGCACAAGAGCTTTCAAATGATGTATAGTCAATATGAAATCTGTTCAAGGAAAGGGCAAAGAACATGTAGGGAAGTCTGGTCCTAAATGCGTAAAAGTGAATATTTCAATTTTTGACCTCGAACATTTCAGTATTTCCTAAATTGAATCCTATAGCGTTAATCCTTGGCACAAGAGCTTTCAAATGATGTATAGTCAATATGAAATCTGTTTAGGGAAAGGGCTAAAAACCTGTAGGGAAGTCTGGCCCTAAATGCGTAAAATTGAATATTTCGATTTTTGACTTCGGACATTTCAGTATTTCCTACAAATGATGTATAATCAATATGAAATCTGTATAGGGAAAGGGCTAACAACATGTGGGGAAGTTTTTTCCTAAATGCGTGCAATGGAATGTTATATGTCAAGTGTTGTCCTCGGACATTTCAGTATTTCATAAATTTAATCCAGGGGTCTTGTAAAAAGGGGGTCTTACAAAATCAAAGGAAAAGGATATATATGAAAGCTTTTGAGTTCTTTTACGTTTCACCCCATGTTTTGCAGGCTCAACTTGCCATTTTTACAAGTCAAAGGCATAAATCAGACACAGTTTTATTTCAAACCACATCACACTGTAAAACTGTTTAGCTACATAAATGAAAACCCCAACCTTGTCCCCAGGGCGTTTTGTTACATGGGGACGGAGACACATGATCCTGAAGATTGGCACATATGTCCAATATGACAAAGGGCCCTAGAAACGAGGTTGGAAAAACCCGTTAAACCTTTTTTACCTGCATATAACTAAATGGATAGCATTTTTCATCAAAAAGTCTTTTGAATTACGTTCAGATGATATTGATAATGCCAGTTGCACATAACTGCTACTCCTTTCCCATTCGTATGACAATAACTATAGAGAGCATAGTTAGCACCATTTATAGTGGAAATAATTTTATTCATTTTTTATTTAGTTTATCGCTGTAGTTCTGTTACTGTTACATTACATAGAATAGTCCTTTCCTTGCTGTTATAATTCACTTCTTTTATTTCAAAGTATAACTATGCTACTGTAAAGTGTAGCAGGTTGTCGTCATGAAATTGAATTGAACTGTCTATTGAAAACTACTAGAACCCCTTTCGATACAGCAGGCAAAACTCCACTCGAGAAACAAATCCCTTGCTTCTATGAATCGAATATCCTGGCACGCGATTCGAGAGAGCTTTTCCCATGGCATGGTTCTTGCAAAGTTAATGGTTCTTGTTATGATAACGTGTCGGGTCTTTGAAGACTTCATATTCGTTGACGTATGATATAGTATCATGCTAGGGTGCTAACGGATCAGCGTGTTTGCGGCATAATTGGAATTCACTACGTCATTGCCCAAGTAATCTCCTTCGCAAAAAGCCAGAAACAACAGCGCGGACAATCATTCAATTTTGATTTGATTGAACGAGGCCTGATGTGGTCTTGTGTGAAAAATCTCTTTCTGAAAGTAAAAATCACAAGGAAACTTAAAAAAGCCCTCTACCTCACTTTAAAGCACAATGTAATATTTTTTCAGGATTTTCAGATTTTCAAATACGTGATAATCTAGATCACATACAGCAAGAAGAACTATACTAAAAAATCCCTTGTTATTGTGATAAAGGGTCCCAATCAATTTGGGGCACTGTATACGAATATGCTTTCCGTCTATAGCCCCTATAGCATGTGGAAAGTTCCATACTTCTTCGAATCTACGACTAATTGCTTTCCATTCCTCAGGGGAACTTGGTGCTTTAAGACATGGTTCCTTCAAAGCATCAAAAATTGCGGCACAAGTTTCTGCAATAATGCTACTGACCGTTGTTCTTCCAATACGGAACGAGTAAGAAAGTGACTGTTGGCTCTCTCCTGATGCCAGAAATCGCAAAGTTAGTGCAAGTCTTTCCTCTGCCTTGATTCGTGTCAAATTTTGTTTTCCCCTTTAGTTATAGATGTGGGGGAGGGGGGCTTTCTCTCTTCATTAGTGCATACTGTTAGAGAGATCATCCTTGACAAATATGTTTAAATACACGTGCAAGTATCTTGCTGTTGTGTATAGAAATGTATAGAAGTATGTTTGTAAATAAAAACTGAAAGTGGAACTGAAAACTGCTGCAGTTGCAGTTGCAATAGATATTTTAGCTATTCTTAAAAGAGTTTGGAGTGGACAGTATGTTTACACATGTTTATTTAATATATGGAAGTTGAGTGGCTTGATAGCTACGATCACTTTTGTGAACTTTCAGGAAATCAAAATATCATTTGATTCACATTCTTTTTAGAATAATTAAATGGTCTATTAGCTCCGTGATAACAGTAAATTGCGTTTCTCTGGCTTGCACAGATGTAAATTCGTTTGGTGTTCTCTTTTAAATATTTGTGTTTTAGCTGTCATCATGCAAAACAGATTCTGAACTCAGGGAAACAATGGGTTTTACCAATCAATGGCCCTGGCCCTATGGCACTATGGCCCTATGGCACTGTGGTCTTGTATCTTTTATCACGAATACCTTGAGTATGAGTTCGACAGTGTATTCAACTAGAATTCGTATAAATATTGCTTCAAATGATCCCCAAATTGATGCACAAAGTTCTCGTTCAGCGAGCGAGAATTCTCCGAAGTGCCGATGCAGGGAATCACCAGCTGTAACTTTCATTGCTTTGTTGCTGTAGGAAACACGACAAAAGGCCCAGCAGTTGTCAAAACCGTGCTTCTTATCTCGCTTCTGTTGCGAGATAAAGTAGAGGAAGGGGTTTGGCAAATCTTTACATTTTAGCACTCCCATAGTACCTTGGTCAGTCCATCCCCAGCCCAACACAAACCTGGTCCAATGGACCAGTGGAGAGGTAATATAGCTGTAAAAACGAGGTGTATCAAGTCGCAAGTCGTCTGTGATGTCGGGTTTGAATCACGAGGGGGGGGGGGGGGTTGTTCTTGGCCAAATTTCGGGTAAGGGTTTGAATTCATGAATTTAAGCGTTCTCCAACGCCGCACGCCTCATAACTCATAACGCTGTAGACTGATTGCATGTTCGTAGTCATTGCTATTGATAGGCTGGTTGACGCAAAAATTATACTTTTGTTTTTGTTGCCGATGCTGTTGCTGTTCCGATAACAGAGACTATTTCGTGAGTCTAATAACGCTGTTCATAGTTGTGAATTGATTGTTATGATTTACAGAAGTAAAAATTTGAACCATTGATTTCTGCCTTCGGTTTCAATTTGAATTTTTTCTATAGTCCATTTTAGACGACATTTTGTTTGGCCCGATTAGATTGGGCGTATCATTTTACAAAATATCGTACACCATTGGCAAAAATTCTTTTGTTTTCACGAAAAATCTGTGAAAAATCCCTAAAAATCCTATTGTTTTAAAAAATCTCGTACGCCCAAGAGTGATCACCCCTCGATTTGGCCCTCTTTCGCAGGAATCATTTGTCTCCCAAATTATAGACTTGCTCCAAGTCTATTCAATGGACTATCCCGGGGGGGGTATTTGATTTACGAAAATACGGGGACGTGCTGCTGGAAAATTTGAAAAGGCACCCTGTCCTGGAGTAAAATTCATCAAGGCCTGCTAAGGCCTTGATGAATTCACGCCATGAAATTCAATTCACGAAATTGAAATTCACGCCATGCAACGATACATTTACAATACGGGCGGATGATTTCCTTGACAATTTTCTCGTTGATTATAGTCCAGGTGGGAGTAACAGAAAAGAAATGGAAATTAATACCTATAAGCAATTCACAGATGTGGTTTTGGCTGCAGATGACCCAGGTAAATGATTCATTGTCATTTTCTAAGTGAAATATTACGATATATGCTATCAAACTTAACAAAATCTTTATTTCAACGAAACAACTGTCATGAAATGATACTCAAGATAATATACTATCTGACATTATGTTAACAAAGATATTTTTCAATGAATAACAAAACGATAACAAAAGATAACAGCTGCCACTAGGGTTAGCAGTAGGGGGCTAACTAATACGAGGGTTGAGGAAAATAAAACCTAAGAAAACACAATCGTAGTTTGTGAATATTTCATCTGGGTCAATGATCTGATTCACAGATGTGGTTTTGGCTGCAGATGACCCAGGTAAATGCTTCATTGTCATTTTCTAAGTGAAATATTACGATATATGCTATCAAACTTAAAGTGCTTATGCAACCAAATAATCGATCTTTTGTTTTGTTGTTAAAGTTGAAGACCATATCGTCCACATCAATATTCAAAAAACTAAATTCAAATATCTTACTCCAAAATATTTCTATAAGCGTTCAAAGTTGCATAATTCAGTCATTTGCGTGCGACAAAAATTTCTCTCTTGTGACGTCATAAGTAGTAGGCACCAGTCTTTACGAGTCACGAAACACACAGCGAACATTTAATATTCAACATGGCGAGTGGCATGCCGAAGAAACATGACGGTGGGAAACGCTGTGTTGCGGGTGGAGTAAACGAGGAGAGCTGTGGAAACAGCCAACATGTTCCAGATAGATCAAGTCATCATTTTCCTGATCGAGAAAAAGAGCCATAGAGATACATACAGTGGATACGCTTCGTTCTGCGGCATAGGCCTAAGTTGGTTCCTGGAAATAGGACAAGCGACCGCGGCTTGATGCAGTCAACTATTAAGTCAGTTTCTTAGTCGCATGCTTTCAATGACTGACATTGCATATAAAAGTAACGAACTTATGACTTTTGTGTGAAAAGCTAAGCCAGTTTTCTATGGCTAGAATGATCTATTCCTACTGCCAAAGGACCAACTATACCTGTCTGTATACTAGGTGAATGAAGGGAGGTCAAACATACACCAGCCTGAAACAGTTTGTAATTAAACTGCGAAAAGCAACGGAAATAGTTTGTACTTTGAATTCATTTTTCAGAAAATACTGGAAATGCAGTGTTTCTCATATTTAAACTTTGTTATTTTTACTCTTACGCATTTGATTAAATTTGACAAATTTGTAGGTCCATGATGATGGATGGTAGACTGTTAGGGTGGTTCCAGTTAATATCCGTACCCCCCCCCCCTATGGAAGAGAAAATCCGGAAATGTGCGTCGATCCCCAAATATCCATGGGGCATGCAGCTGCTGAGACACAAATCCAGGGGTAATGACAAAAATTTGGAAAAATCCAGACCTACAAGTTGTTGGACTTAAAAAATCCGGGTCCTTCCAATTTGGTGAGCAGTCTTCCATAGGGGGGGGGGGGTCCGGATTTTTTCTGGAACCACCCTTAGAAACCACATAGGCCCATCAAACTCAATTGGATCATAAACGATCAACGTATTAACGTTGCAATGCAAGGAAGAAGGAATAAAATAATAAGACTGCAAATCGCGAACACTATAAATCAGAATAAAAAACAAACCATTCTTGCCAACTATCAATGTTAACTGGTCGCTCAAACCTCGCTTCAATTGTTGCAAGTCGAATGCCGTCTTTGTATTCGTCGAAACGATAGACCGGTGCTTGACCATAAACAGCAAGAGGCTCACCTCGGTGCGTTTGTGCCAAGATTGACGACACCATAATCCTCCCCACTCTCAGTATCTTCGTTCAAAATTGACCCAACATAACTGAAGCTTAGCTCGATTCATATGACGACATTTTGACTGAGGACGATCGAAACGCAATGCAAATTGTTTGCGATCTTCCCATGTGGCCTAAATAACTTCCGACTGTGCAATTCAGTTGGCTACTACTTATGACGTCATTAACAAGTTCAACATTTCGCAACAGGTACTTGTTTTTACGGGCGGATTTTTCACACTTCCTGGTGGCAGAAATTTGTGAAAGTGTTACCAAAATGATCAGGAGAGATCAAATTTTTTAAAATTGGTGTTACCTCATTTTTGATAATTTGGTTGCATAAGCACTTTAACAAAATCTTTATTTCAACGAAACAACTGTCATGAAATGATACTCAAGATAATATACTATCTGACATCATGTTAACAAAGATATTTTTCAATGAATAACAAAACGATAACAAAAGATAACAGCTGCCACTAGGGTTAGCAGTAGGGGGCTAACTAATACGAGGGTTGAGGAAAATAAAACCTAAGAAAACACAATCGTAGTTTGTGAATATTTCATCTGGGTCAATGATCTGCTGTAATGTGGGGAGTCTTGTTTCTGAGGTGCCCGATTGAGTTGTTATTTTCTTGAATTCACTTTTACAGTATCTTTTTGTCATTTGCGTAAGGACTGTCGTTGTTGAAACTCAGGCACATCATACCCTCTCCAGCTGACAGCCATAGAATATTCATATGCAGTTGTAGTATAGTTGTTTTTGATAATTTCTGATAAAAGAGAGAAGAAAAGATAATCGAAACTTTTTTGTTCTATTGCCAAAAAGATCTCCGTTGCTTTCAAGAATTTTGTCTACCTTGAAGGAAATCTTTCGCCCAATTATGGCCAATTTTTGCAAGTTTTTCCAACATCGGGGAGGGGCTCCCATTTCTACGCTAATGATTATTAATTCAATTTTCTGCTTTTTGTGTTTCAGAAAATAACATTGAATTCACACCATCTTCCTTATTCATGTTTATGACGGGAGTCAAGACAATGCCTCCTCTTGGTTTACCAAGTACTGTTACAGTGACATTTCTCCATGACTGCCACATAGGATGCAGATGTCGACCAAGTGCTTCTACCTGTGGCTTAACATTAACCCTTCCCGTTCATATTCAGTCTTTTCAAAATATGGAGGAGATGATAAAGTCAGCTATCATTGAAGGCAAAGGGTTTGGAAATGTTTGAATAAACCTACCATCAGTAGCGGTGCTAAGATACTTACTGATATATTAAACAGATTTCTGTTCCTTGATGTGTTCGATCGTTTTAGTGATATGCAGGTAGGGCTGTTGAGAAGAGGGTATAAATTACCTGGGGCTTTGGATTCTGGTCTCAGAGATTCTTTAGGCAACATTTATGTCTCAATTTTATCGTCAAAGGAAAGACTTTAATGAACGCAAAATAAACTGCGCTACAAAGGGTATCTTCCTGCCATCGTGCAAGACCATTGCTGCTTTTTCTGCCAATTTTGAAGACATACCATGCAAGAATCTTCCAAGTGAGCACAGCCCGGATCCATTGTCCTAACGTTGCCCCAGACTGCCCAAAACATCTCAATGGCCCTGAATGCAGTTATTTTCATGAACACGATTTTGTTTCGTTGCTATCATGATAATACTGGGTGCATTGAAAGGCTACCGGTGGCAAATTTTTCTCTCATTAAATTAGAAGACCATGAGATAAAGACAAGAGCTGGGCCAAAGTTGAATTTATTTCTAAAGACAACTTATAGAATACTCCCATTAAACTAATACTAACAATAATGGTACAAATACAACAATTACAAATAATTACTCTAAAACAACAATTAAGATACATAAGTAGTGTATATTGAATTTGAATGAATATGAAATATTCCCCTATCAATATGAAATATTCTCCCATTTTTTGGGAATATGCACTGAATTGAAGGGAAAGGGAGGGTGGGAAATTAGGTCCAAAACACTGATTTTCCACAAGTTTTAGAACTGATCAGAAAAACTGAGTGCAGACTTAAATAGCATGTTCTGACTGAGCCAAATATGGAAGGAGGAAATACGTTCTCCAATATGATTGGCTGAAGAATGCTTACGTGCATCCATTGCGAAATACGAAACCAGGAACTACGAATGCGTAGGATTCATAGGTATCAATTATGACGCATGTTCTGTGGGGGAGTATCCTCGTGACTGCCACGGAGATCACCTGATAGGTATGAGACAATACCCTTGCTTATTGCAACTTAGGCCCAATTCACAGTTCTCTAATTTAAACTTACATTAAGACAACCTGTCTCAATGTACACATTAAATTAGAAGACCATGAGATAAAGACAAGAGCTGGGCCAAAGTTGAATTTATTTCTAAAGACAACTTATAGAATACTCCCATTAAACTAATACTAACAATAATGGTACAAATACAACAATTACAAATAATTACTCTAAAACAACAATTAAGATACATAAGTAGTGTATATTGAATTTGAATGAATATGAAATATTCCCCCAAATCCAAAGGATAATGTGAAATGGTTGTTGTGAATGTGTATTTTGATGTTAAATCTATGTTGTTGAGATGTTGGAGCCTTGCCTGTACCTTGAATTTAAAAACGAACGGATAGGTGCTTGCTTGCGAAGGACTAGACCTATGCTGTTGTTAGCACTGTCTGTGAATAGGATGATTGACAAGAACCTACACACCGGTGAACGCTGGACGAAATGTAGCGAGACCATGGTGCAGGAGCAATTGCCTGCTGATAGGCTAGAAGTATGCAATATGTGAGACAGCTGCTAAAATTCTGACACTCCACTGTTAGGTTTTGTGGATGTTTTGTGTACATTGATCCCATACCACTGTCCTAGCAAACCTAGGACCAACGTTAAAGATGCTGGATGCATGGCAGGGATATTTCTATTCCTAGTTAGAGGATTGTCCCAAAAGTACCAGCATGCAGGATATTATCCAAGGTGGGGGCACCCGTACGGACTGAGGAGGGTGCCCTGAATGAAACCTATATTTGAGATGACCATTGGTTCTAAAGTTATAGGGGGAACGAAGATAGTGCTAGAAGGCAGGGGGGGGCTGCCGGCTAGGTTAGAACGTTGGTGTTATGTGGTACCAGGGGTACACCAAGCCTGTACGTTAGCAAGAAAATGAAGTACTGAAACTATTGTTATTGCAAGGGTACCCTGAGTTTTGAGGGTGTGTTCATACAACTACACAATGCATGTGGCGGCACTGATACCCTGTTTAAAGTTGTTACAGAACATAAATTCGATAGGCATCGTTGTGACTAGGGTACCTTGGGCCTGGGCTGATGTGTGATAGGTTGTTGATACCTGTAAACCAAGACAGAAAACCGATATCACTGCGTATCCATAGATACAGTTGATTTGTTATGACAAAAGCTAGTTGCTCTTAAAGGAAAAAGATATGATACCAAAATAGGGACATTTATCCCGGTGCCATTGGGCAGCTGCAGGCAGCAGCAGTTGCGGCGGGGGGTGGAGAAGCTAGTGATGTCGGTTTCCCAATTTGGCATGTGCGGCTGGTTTTGTGAGGAGTACCAGAAACCTGTAGCACCATGGGACGAGGGGGGACCATGAACCCGAATGCGACATGGGATGAAGGACCATGAGCCTGTGTGAATGGTTTGTGAGGTTGACCATAAACCTAGAGCGAAATGGTTTTGCGAGGGTGACCACGAACCTATGTTTGCGAAATGGTTTTGCGAGGGTGACCACGAACCGAATGTGAAATGGTTTTGTAAGGGAGACCACGAACCTTAGCTAAACTAGGACGGACCAGGTTGGAAAACGTGCATGATTTGGCCTACTGTGTAGTAGCACTGCAGTGAAATAGTCCGAAAGGTGCAAGCTGCGAGGAAGTTGAGTTGGAAAGCTTAGGTACCAAAAGTAGCAATATAGCTATAGCTCTCTCTTGCACCTATGCCATAGGCGAGCAGCGAACTCTGATACATGTGATTTGATATGCTAAATATTTTACAGGGTAAAACAGTCAGTTTACGCTGTTTTACAATGCACCCTGTTGAAAAACTGACAACAGGAAGGTAAACTAGCAAGTGCATATAAATTTAGGCTGCGGATACACTTGATTTGAAGTGAATACACATTTTCCAACCTGGAGGACGGAGTGTTTGCCCCATACCAAAGCTGTGCAACACAGGAAGGTGTGGCGTGAAGCCGTGAAAACTGATGAAAATGCAGAAACAGATTGACTGTACTGGGGAACCTGCAGCATTGGATGCCTGCTTGTTTTAGGCATGTATTCTAGCCAGGTTACTATGAGCAAGCTTTGGGCTGGAGCAAAAAGTGATACAATTACCTACAATAATACAAACACAAATAAACACAGAGATCCAAAGTTAAGACTAGCAATCAGGTAGCATGCTGTTTGTTTGAGTGTTGCTATAGGGTTGCGTAAAAGGAATTCTGAAAAGACAGGAAGATAAAAAAAAAACCATACTGGTGTTCCTCAAATTCTACCCTACCCTGATTAACAGGTAGGACGCTAGCCACCCAAGCAAGGAGGTCTGCCAGCAAAAGCAGAAAATATACCACCCATTCTTGTACAGGCTACCTGAAAGCTAGTAATAACGCACACATGGCAATACAGTGAAGGCGCACACATAGATGGAATGTGAAGTGAGACGATATAGTAGCTTGTTTTTTAATGCTATGCTATGTACTTGGAACAACTTGCCGCGGATGTAGGTAGGGCCTACATAGGTAAATCCTTATGTTGAAAAATGAATGGCAAACCGTGCCAAGGTAGGTTGGAGGAGGCGAGATCTCACTTCACATTGCCGTTAAAAAGTGAAACAAGGCGTAGCAATCAAAAGTAAACAGTTCAATTAAATTTTAAGTATCTAAGGAGTTTAGTTAAGTTCAAAAAGAAGTGAAGGTGAACAAACTTCGATTGAAGAGCGTTTTCTTGTCATCAGAGCCAACAATTGCAATGAGGAATCACTCCATCTTGTGAGCTTTTGAAGGGCATCTTTCTGGCGTAAAGCAGCTAACAAACAGGATTGTTCAGAGCGAAGAGCGAATGGAAACAAGTTAACTTGGTTAAGAAGATGGGTGCATGGACAGGAAGACATATTCTGATAGCGATCGGCAATCTGCCAGTCAGCAAAGGCGTTGAACACACTGCCAGCAGTTGTAGGAATTCTCCATGCACATATGCAGAGCGAGGAATGAACAGTGTCTTGTTCCCGGTAAATGTCCAGCCAGAATGTTGCACGAATATAAAGCGGAGAGTGAGTTCACATGGTGAATGAAATCCTTCGATTACGAGTTAGGCCAAGATGATGTCGAAAAGACGATTAGATGCCTGCCATTTCAGTTGTTGTTGTTGATGCGCCACTGTAGACTTTGCGTAGATAAACTTTCATAGATAAACTTTGCGTAAATAACCACTGATAAAGTGTGTAGATGGAACCCCAAACGGCCCGAAGGCCTTTTGGGGGCCGACGATTGACTGTGAAAAAATTAGGTCCAAAACACTGATTTTCCACAAGTTTTAGAACTGATCAGAAAAACTGAGTGCAGACTTAAATACCATGTTCTGACTGAGCCAAATATGGAAGGAGGAAATACGTTCTCCAATATGATTGGCTGAAGAATGCTTACGTGCATCCATTGCGAAATACGAAACCAGGAACTACGAATGCGTAGGATTCATAGGTATCAATTATGACGCATGTTCTGTGGGGGAGTATCCTCGTGACTGCCACGGAGATCACCTGATAGGTATGAGACAATACCCTTGCTTATTGCAACTTAGGCCCAATTCACAGTTCTCTAATTTAAACTTACATTAAGACAACCTGTCTCAATGTACACAATTAAAAACATGTTCAAAAAGTCCTTGCCCCTATTGTTATTTGTGCTTGTTGAAAATGAAATTTTGAATAAAATATTGCCACTTAGGGAAGACATTGTCTTGTTTGCTGTGTCAGTTTTGTCCAATGCTTACTTCGTACTCGCTTGCGGATTCCTTTGCGAGCTCTTTGACAAACAACCTGCACAACTGCAATGAATAAAGCATATAAGTGTGCTCCCAGAAAGCCACTGTCTGATATCACTGTCTGATATCAGACAACTTGGTCTGAAATCTTTGACCGGGAGTCTTTCATGATCCACACAGGTGCCAGTTTTAGACAAAGGCGAATTACTATCTATGAACTCGGCCGATTATTTATGCTGTCAGATAGACAATTCTATGTTCGTTCGTTTCTTTTTATTTTTAGCCTGCACATAGACCAGTAAAGTAAATGATATGATATAAACTACCTAAGCGTTTCAGAGCTGATGACTAACTGTTTTTCAAGCTATTGGTTTTTTAATTATCGTCTTTTTGGGATGATACACTGCCGAAATAACGTCTCAAAGTTTCCAACTAGGCAAGTTCATACGAATGTTCTTAGTCCTGGTCCTGTTAGCCAAGCAACTGATGTTTCTAGCCCTGAAACTGCTCTTAGTCCTGGTCCTGTTAGCCAAGAAACTGATGTTTCTAACCCTGAAACTGCTCTTATTCCTGGTCCTGTTAGGCAAGAAACTGATGTTCCTAGCCCTGAAACTGTTCTTAGTCCTGGTCCTGTTAGCCAAGCAACTGATGTTTCTAGCCCTGAAACTGTTCTTAGTCCTGGTCCTGTTAGCCAATCAACTGATGTTTCTAGCCATGAAGCTACCAATTTGTTAACGGCAGAGCAGGAACAGCCTTTATCCGTAGCAATTATCAATGCAGCGATGTCAATCCTAAAGTCTGAAAATAAGATCGTAGGTGGAAGCAAGCAATACGTAATGCAAACGCTTTTGTAGGTGATGGAAAGCCATTCATTCAGATTCTTCAACAAAATGATAGCACTTGGCTTACTTTATCAAATGTATGTTCTGAAAAGGATAAGCTGACTCTTTATGATACAGCTCAGTGGCTTCATTTTAATGCTGAAGATCCAAAAGAAATTGTGTACGACGACTCTCTACCAGCACATGCTCTAGCCTTATCAGGAAATGTGTTGCTACCAAAACTTGTCATAGAAATTGCAACCACTCAGCAAACGGGGAAAGATGCTGATACAGGGGTTGCATCAATTTTTTCGGCAGTCTGTTTATGCAGGGGATTAGATCCTAAGAAAGTTGTTTTCCAATTCAAATCGTTGCGAAAAATACTGCTTGAATGCATGGAAAAAGAAAGTTTTGCTGGGGTAAGTTTCAATTCTTCGCCAAAGAAGTCAGTTAAACAAAAGTTCGTTATTGAATTAGATTTATACTGTCATTGCAATATGCCAGAGAGGGGCTACATGGTTGAATGCCCTAGTTGCAAAAGATGGTACCATGAGTTATGTGAAAGCGGTGACTATGAAAGTGGGGAATGGTTGTGCAAGAATTGCTTGAAAAGAGTGAATGTTAGTCATAAGAAAATGCACAGGAAACGAAAGGGACCATTAGACGAAGGTCATAAGGGCAATTGCATAGAAAAAAGGTCAAGATTGATCTCGACGAAAGCTCTTGGAAAAAGCTGTTATGTCAAATTTCAGATGCGAATCGTCCTCACAAAACTGTCAATGAAAAACTACTTAAAATCTTTTTGAATAAATCTGTTGAAGACAAGACTTTGCATGAGGCAATGATAGATGTTGATGCCCAGGTACAAAAAATGCCCATTATCAACACTTACGCGTCATACTGCCAAAATCAAACAAATGAGAGTATCACAAAAGTGTCCAAATATTCCTTTGAAAACTTTGACAAGGCACGTGATATTATCAGGGCATTCATACAGGAAAAGTTTGATGGATGGCTGCGTGTTAACAGCAAGGGTATTTCGAGGCTCATAGTTCTTTCTGCTACGCTCTTAGATAAATTCTTTGCAATTGAATAGTTTGACATGCATTACTGTATCGTTGTTTGCCATCGTTTAGAGTAACGCTTAGAGAACTTATCAGGGACTACGCACTTGTCTTAATTGCAATAAGAAACTCTCTACCGGATAAGAAAGAAACTTCTAGGAAAGCTCCTCAAGAAACCTCGAGTATTAAAGAAATATATATGAGGGATGTCACGTAAGGATATACTTTTTAAAGAAGTATGTGTTTGCAGAATACGCCTCTCTCTTATATGAAACTAAGAATGTCAGCCTCTTGAAATTATCAGATTTGGAGTACTCAGAGTTTCTTACGAGTTTCATAAAGGCTCCATAACAATTTTCATGTTAGCTACCTGCGCCCTTGCAAACATTTCAAAACAGGGGTTTTTCAAGCCTTTGCAGCGTTTAGCCATTAATCAAGTACCATCCACTGTCCCAGTAATATGATACAGGAAAAAGGCGAAAAGAAAGTAATAATATGCCCAAGGATTTTTTGGCAACAAAACAGCTTCGTAAGTTATAATTTTTGTGTACTTAAGGCTGGAGTTTCTTAATACTTTCGCAATCTGAGAGCTGATTTTCTTATACGTGTATTACAGTTGTAAATTCCTGATTCCGTAGACTCCCGATTAGATTCCTGATTAGATGAGATTCTTGTTAATTTGACACTTTAGTAGAATTGATATAAGTTTACCAGTAATCGTATGATTAGCAAACTTTCTATTTACTAAGAGCTGATAAGATACGCTCGATCGCATTTTAGAATCCTTTAATTCTACACTTTAGCCAATTTGATGTACGTTTACTAGTAATCGTATGATTAGGAAAGTTTTCTTTTTTAATAAGAGTAATTGATAGAAATCTAATGTAACAACAATATTTGTTATGCATATGATGAACATGCGAATCTTTTTGCTCATCTTTTGTTGTTTGACTGATCGCATCAATATCGTACTGAATTTTGATTCTATATTGAGATACAGCTACATGTTTTCGTGCTGGTAGTCCTTGTTGTGGATAAAAATTTTAAAGTTTGGAATTTCTAATATTTGAACACTATTAGAGGCCGGTCGTTGAAGAGGTGTTCTCGGATTTTTATTAGACCCGGCCTTAACTCAAGTATAATCCGAAGTGAACAGGGGATTTCCTTTATCAAAATAAAAAATAACTAAGAAACTGCCCATAAGAAAACTCAACTCTCATATCGGCTAAAGATTAACAAACTCCAGTACTGGGAAAATGTAAGTTAAGAAACTATTTACTTTGATAAAGGAAATCCTTGAAATATTCTTACTTTACTTTCACTTGTTTCCTGTATCATATTACTCGTAAGGTACTTGAGTAATGTCTAAACATCGGAAAGACCTTATTTTGAAATGTTCACGAGGACACAGGTAGTGAACATGAATATCGTTATGAAACCTCTGAGAAACTCGCAAGAAACTCTGAGTACTGAAAATATGATAATTTTAAGAAACTTTAAGTACTGGGCCAAATTCTTAGTTTCTTTTGTAAAAAATACGTGTATATGAAACTCAACTCTAGGATTGCCAAAAACTTGAGAAACTCCGTTTATCACATTTTGACTTGTTTCCTGTATCGTACTAACGAAAATTGGAAGGTACTTGTCTGAGTGATGTTTAAACATCGGAAAGGCTTCAAACTTCGTTTTGAAAGGTTCAGGAAAAGGCACAGGAAAGTGCACATGAAGATTATTATGAAATCTGTAAGAGATTCTGGAAACTCCTAAGAATCTGTAAGAACCTTAGGAACTTATAACTCCGATAATCTTAGTAAACTTCCAGTATTTTGCCTAATGCTTAAAAACTTCTGAAGAGAATCACACGAAAATATACCGCGGAAAGGGAGAAAAACAGCGCTCGAAAATCATAATCTTCATCAACCCAGATACAAAACCTATTGCAATGGAACGAAATATTTGAGCAATAAGACAGTTTAATGATGACTGATAACTTTAGATGTAGCAAATCCATACCAAAGGAAACCAAATGAATTTGGATTCTTCTCGCGGATTTCCTTACGCAGCAAAAATCCTAACCCCTACCCTTCGAAGTTAAATCCTAGCATTTGCTTTCCCGAACGCTGTCAGAAAGAAAAGATTATATGCGGCAGAAATCCTCAGACCGTTTGACCCGACCCCCGGAAAAACCTATTGTTTCCTTTGAAACCAGACCTTGTGTCTCACCTTTGTCTAATTCACAATAGATTATGACTACTTGTCGCCTAAGAAGAATACTTTTGATCTTGCCGACATCATATTTACCGGCGAACCTCAGATATACCGGCGCCTCAAATTTACCGGCTCGCGCTACAGTGGACGCTCATTTTAGGTGGCAGCATCGAGAATTCTCTATGCCAGTTTAGGGATTGGGGGCCTCAAGGTAAATTTCAATGACAATATTTAAAACCGTGGTCATGTTTTCGATGCCCAAAAGACATTTCATGGCCAAATTTTTGGTACAATGCTGGTTTTAGAAATGGTGGTCGCAACATGACGACGACATAGATAAACGATGAATTATTTTTTACCCCGATGCCGCTCCATAGACATTGCATCAGACATTGTAGAGGCATAAGTTGATGATAAGTGGCGGAAATACTTATCTGATGTCAATTTTCTGGCCAGTGTATCTGCAAGAACAATGTTAGGGTCAAGATGGGTATTGCCTTCACAGACGGGTATAGCAGGGATGCCCGCAAACACACGAACAACCACTGTACACATGCACTTTGCATCACACGTCTGCTCACTGTCTGTCCTTCTATGGCTATCAATAGTGGTGAAGTAATCAATAATTGCAGTTACAAAATGGTAATTTTGTATAGCATTGCTGATGACTTCATCAATCTCATGCCCATAATCAGCAATGAGCTTTACCTCACGGTGCATCTCAGTGTTTAGAGCTTCTCTGTTTAAATTCTCAGTCCTGAGGAATATGCTAACATCCTTCTGCTATTGGTTACATTTTGGCTTAGCCCAAAAACACAGCGTGGGAATTAGATTCATAGTTAATTTTCTATTGTTGAACTTCTCCTTTTATTTCTCCTAGGTGCAACCATCATACCTTCTGTAGCTTTGAAGATTTTTGGAGCCCCAGCGTTCAAACGAACAAGTTCTTGATTTTTTCATCTTATTCAGTTCAGTTGGCAGGAATTATGTGGAAAATATGAAGAAACATGCTTTGGTCGTTTCTTCTGATTTGAAAAAATACCGATTCTTACTATAAACTGTTTCTTATAAAAAGAATAGTTTCAGATGATGCTTTGACAAGAAACGAACAATTTGGGCTAGTACTGAAAGTCGCTGAAAGTATCTTAAAATTATCAGATCTTGTGAACGGTGAGTTTATATAACAATCTTCATATGTACTACCTGTGCTCTCGTCAAAATATCGTAACAAAACTGTTTGAAATATTTCTAATGTTTAGACTAAGGTCAGGTACATTCCAAGAAATCTGATAAGAAAAATAAATTTAAGTCACGCGAAGAATTTCCTCTATTGACATGAATAGTTTAAGATATGTTCTTCCAGTACTTAAGTTTCTTAATTTTTGGCGATTCGTGTTTCTGGTCAAGTATTAGTAGAAATGATTTTGAAGTGTTACCTCTTTTGCCAACATTAACCCGATGGTTCGGCGAAACGAAGGCAATGCCCTCTGGCCACCGAAGAGGCTTATGCCTTTCGTTTCGCCAGAATTTGTTCGATACTCTGCCCAACCTGGCCACTATCGAAATCACTTTTCTCTGCCAATGGCGGGTTACCTTCGCCCCTCCTGGAAAGAATGAAAAGGGAGTATAAGGTTCAAATCTTTCAAATTTGAAAAAGGTGGTTGTAAAATTCTGTAATAGCTCTCTCAGAATTCTAATTGGATGGCTTGAAAGGAACTCGGAGTACTTTGCTGTAAATCTGCAGTGGACATCTTTTGATATATGGATTTTTTCAAAATGGCGCTATCTTAATTATTTTTGAAAGGATAAATGGAAAATATTGATGAATCATGATCCTAGATCCTAAATATATATAGGGGGGAAATGATACAGTCTTCAAGAAAACCTGATTTATGAAGGTCTACAAAATGGTGTCAAGCAGATGTCTGCAGCTCTCCGGGTTTACGATTTAGAAATTTCATGACAACCCATCCTCAAATATAATAGATGCTCCCTTTTCTAAATTAATCAAACACAAGTAACTGTACACTGTAAAGCCATGAGCGATAGGACACCAAGTGTGTGCCACCTTAACCTTATTTTGGTAGCGAGCCACCATAATCAATTGTTTTTTGGTGTTTTTGCCTATTTTTACTTGGTAGTGAGCCACCTTATCGCGGTTTCGCCATTTTGAAATTTTTGGTAGTGAGCCACCTTAAGTGCAGATCCACCTTAACCGTAAAGCCCTGAGAGGGAAAAACTTATGGGCAGGTTATCACTGGCTTTCGTTTTGTTCAGCCGTGGTCACATCCATCCAACATTGGGCATACCTTATATGGAGTTCCAAGGAGATTTAAAAAATGAGCTTTCATGATACTACCCTGGGTACCAGCCTCTCTAACATAAAAACAGAGAGTCTGGTCTAGTGCGCCCAAACCTCGTTCCGGTGCGAATCGGCTGAGCTCATTTGAAAAGTAGCTTAGCCTATTCAACGGACTGGAATCTTGGAATACTGGAATCAGACTCCACGAGAGCCTGGGCCTGCTACTCAGGCCTACTGGAATGACATCGAAGACGAAGAAAGAACTTCTTCGCCATTTGCCAAACTTATCGGGATGAGCAAGTGTTGTGAGAGGATTTTTGCAAGGAGTTTTCATCCAGCACTGTCAAAGAATCGCAACTGACTCACATATCACACACAGTCAAGAGTGAAAGAAGTCTTCTCGTGCTGCTGAAAATGAAATGCAACGAAATGGGCCTAAGGAAGAACACCGATACCAGATGGAATACACCAGGGATAAATAGTAAACCTGGAATAATCAGCGATGAACACCGTCAGACGTTTTTCTTCATTCGGTGCAAAAATTAGGAAAATGGGTGCTTGCACGGTCATGCAAAGAACAAAAAAATATGTGCTTTTCCTTCCTATTATTATTATTGTGGTGTGAATCGCTTTAAAAACTTGACAAGAACTGAAGCTTCGGAAATTGCACTGCGATCTCCTTATCATCAATGGTATGAACTCTGAACTCATTAAGTGAAAATGACAATTTGACAACTTACAAACTTGGCTTGAGTATATTTTAAGCAACTGTTAAAGTTTTAAAGCACACTCCTTAATCAATGCATTAGTTAATGTAAGTACTGTAAGCTCGGTCAGATATTAGCAGCACCATTTAGCTCACAGTCGTCAGGAGCAGGTATGGCTGCAGAAACAATTATAAAAGGGTCTTTTTGATGAAGTTGCTTCGCCAGCTACTAGTCAGCCCCATCACACCATTGTATCTTGCCATTTATTATACCTGAGTTCTTCATGTTAGCACTGTGACTAAAGGTTGTTGGATTCTTTTGTTGTGAGTGCTGGAAGAGTTTTGAAACAATTTCCATACATTCAAAACTTGTAACAGCCCATCCTATAGCACCAAAAAAAAGTTTCTTAATTTCTTATACAAAAAGTTTCTTAATTTGTTTCTTACTTTCGGTACAAGGATTATGGAATGATCTCTACCACTTCTACTTCTGCAAGCAACATTTTGCAAGAAAAACACTGTTTGACTCAAAATATAAAATTGGAGTGGAAATTATGCAAGAATAAACGTCCAATGTCAAATTTGCCATTAATATCCTTGAATTTAACTTTTATAGTTTCTTACTGCTTCTTGTCCATATTAGTCAAGTTTCCTAAAATTTTTAGTCCATCACATTAAGTGTGGAGTTTCTTGGACAAGTTTCTTGTGAAAAACCTGCTAATCAATCCTTGAATGGTAAGAAAAGAAGGCAAGAGCAGAAAATCCACCAACTGAGAGTGTTTAATGGTAATTGTTTTCAAAGATGTTTATAACCCAATAATGATCATCTATTTTTATGATAAACTTGCTCCAAGTTGGCACCATATAGTTCCTTATCTTTGAGCATGACAGTATAATGCTCCCAGCCAGCAACATATTCTTCCTTCCTAATCAGCTGTTGGTTGTGTGTGAGAATTTTTGAGAAGACATTGCTGTACCTTTAAAGGGAATAGACAAAGCTATATCTCGTAGCTGCTATAAATGGGCTAAAGAAATGCCCACAAACCCATTGTTTCTTTACCTACACAATGAAACCGGATGTGTCAAAGTGGTCGAGTACAGTAGATTATATTTTAACCTGGCCTGGGCCAGCTTTTAACTATGTTGATTCCCTTTAATCATCCATTGGTTGCTGCTGTACATTATATAGCACAGAAGAGCCCTACTCTTGAGCTTGAAAAACCTTGTTTTAAAATGTTCACAAAGGCACATGTTGGCCCATTTTGTTATGGAACATGAAGATTGTTATGGAACCTATAAGAAACTTAAGAAATCCTTGATACCTAAAATCTGATAATTTCAAGAAACTTTCAGTACTGGTCCAAATTCTTAGTTGTTTTAAATATGTGTACTGTAAGCATTGCATGAAATATATCTGAGTGTAGCCTGAAAAGTTTCTTATCTGTTTGATACAATGAATTTCTAGTGTCTGAGTTGCAGTGACAGCTGCTAGATCTCACTAGTATACAGTACAGGCCATGTATACATTGACACCACAAGACCTCTCAATGATCCGCAAGAATTTTCCACATAAATTCTTTCAAGAATTTTCAAGGAGTGTGAAAAAATTTGGCAATTCATTGATCTCTATAAAATTGTTAACAGAACACTACCAATGTACACTGACCTGTGCTGTAAATTTATGAGGCCAAAAGATGAGGCAAGTAAGCAGAAAACTACACAGTATTTATGTTTGAGGCATTATCATATCAAGACATGATATTGGTATTTTGCACAAGCAAAATGGTGATAGTTTATATCTGAAACAGCACTTTTAAGTTCTCTTCAACTAAAGCCAGATACTCCCTTATTGTGCTTTCACAAGACAATGACGGGAATTTTGTTTAGTTGCAATGAGCATGTGGACCAATACACGAAAAGGCCAATAAGCGAACATCAATTACAGCTGCTTTCTCCTGATAATGCAGCCACCATTTTATAAATCCAAGCAGCACGTCTTCAGGATAAATTGATGTGTGATTCCTTTATTAACATAGTTCTTTGCTAAGAGTTTCCATTGATGGTTTCATAGGCTGATGATCATTTGGTAGAACAGATGTGTTCTTTTGTTGGATAACCTAAGATAATAATAGAGAGTTGAGTCATTATTAAAGATTAGCCCATCTTGACATACTGTAATTAAATCCAGAAGAACTGAGGAAAAGCATTCATAAAAATACTGCATTGACAGAAAAAGCATAAAGAAAAATTCATATGGTGTTTTGAAAAAGGCATTTAAAAATGGCGCAACCCTGTAATCCTTTAAACTTAACACATTTTCAGAGGCAAAAGTACCATGGGAAGGATACTTGGCTCTGCCCCTTGCACAAGTGCACAGTACACCAGTTTTCAACAAAATCACCTCAGGTTTGCAAATCTGTTGTTCAAAGTGTGCCAAAAATGTCTTGTGTAAATTCTCCAGTGTGGAATTGCCAAAATACTCTCCATGGCAGCTTGGCCTACCTAGTCCAAATTTTGTGCCATTTGCACAAGTTACTCTTCTCTTACTGTTCAAGTTTGTTGTTGTTTTTAGATTATACAGTAGGTATATGCTCAATACTCACAGCAGCCTAAATTTTAACACTTTGTGTTGTCTAGACAAGTTGACATTGAGCACAAATACATTGGTCTATTCCATTTTTAATCCGTACAGGTGGCAAGGCAAATTTCAGGGGTGAGATTACATATAATTTCCAGGGTGCTTATCCAAAACTCTAACCAACCTGGAAACCCAGGGATGTTACAGAAGCTCCCGACTCCCAGAAATCAAGGGTCATGATGAAAAAATGAAGAACTCCCTGGCCCTGGAGTCCAGGGACTCCAGCCAGTAGCTAGTAGTAAAGGTCCAGGGCTAAACTTTAGGTGCCTCCATCATAAACCTATATGAATTTTTAAAATGGAATAGCCCATGATGATTGGGCCGGGAGGTCAGTGAGTGAAGAATAACAAATCGAACTTACCTGTTTCCAGTATACTGATACAAATGTCCTTTCTATGATGTAAATATGACTTGCTGCATATTAGATGACGGGCAATAGGCTTTATTAGCATATTAGCATCACGGGAGCGCCCATTGACGATGGTGGTTGTTAACAGAACAGTGAAATTTAGGCCCAACTTCGTTGCGATGATGAGAGCGGCAGCCTGACAAAATGTCGTTGATCTTTAAAGCCATGGGCAGTTTGGCAAGTGTGTCCCGTGTGTCTGTAAATGTTCTAATGGCTGAACGCGTGACAGTGACAGTATCATTAAACTTATTCGCAATCCGTATTCGCAGTCAGTTGCCTTCTTCAGTCACGCAACCGTTCAGTGTTTTACATCGAAGCTTATCGCAAGTGCTCCCTATTGTTTCACTGTGACCTTTTGCACTTACACAGATATGAATACTGGCTCCTGATTGGTCAATATGGGCACATCAGAACGAGGAGAGGGGCGCACTAGACCAGACTCTCTGTTTTTATGTTAGAGAGGCTGGTACCCAGGGTATCATGATACCAAACTGTTACCAAAAATATGTCAAATTTCGGCTGGTTTTTCATTGGTATTTCATACTGCAGATATGAAAACTAAAACTGAACTGACTACAGTGCATGCAACTTTGTACATTACCATTTTTCATCCATTTTTTTCACCAATAATTTGTCCATGTTGACACCTATTGAACAAAGGATTTTCCAAGTGTTCATGCTTTTCAATGATGTGGTTTAAGAATACTTGCCAGTATCACTTCATCATTCTCGTCCAAAGTAGTTGTTGCACTCCAGTACAAGTGTCCCTTGTACGATTTGATCCAGTCATTGATGCGTCCAAGCCCTTTCTGCTTGCCAAGTTTCGTTAACACTTTAGTTATTTCTGAAAGATATAAACAGTGGAGTGATTGCAAACAATGCTTGCTCAAATAAAATGAATGTCATGCTCCACGCCACAACAAAATGGCGGCTTGACGCGTGTGAGCATGCTGAGCCAGAACTAAATATAAATCACAAAATGAGTTAAACCAAGAGAACTGCAGAGTTGAAGATATCAAGTGTGGAAGGAGCTGAAGGTACAGTTGTTTCAGCTGATAATACCGTCCTTGACCCGCCTAATAATAGCCCTGAGAAGCTGAGAGAAGCAATCGCTCGAAAGTCAGCGGAATATCCTACTGAACGACCACCGTGGGTTACACAGTTTCAGTCTGAGTTAACTCAAGGGCTTATTGCTATTTGCGAAAATTTTTGCATCATGCGAAAAATGCGAAATTTCGCTAAATACAAAGCAGGTGCTCGAAATTGTAAAATGTGAACATTCTTGAATTCCTGTTAAATCGACAAATTAACTTTTCTTTCTCGTCAATTATCAAAACAAAATAGCCAAGGACAACGGGCACAAGGTTACACAACCACCTGGTCTTGCCTTGCTTTGCTGCTGTCGTCCATGCATGCTCCATGGCTTAAATCCGTTCTGATTCCAATCAAGATCCAAAATTTAATCAATTAATTCTTGAAAGTCGGCATTTGCCAGTAATGATCACATTTGAAGCCAAATCCACGCCTATAAAATGTTTACAGTGGAGTTTCTCTCAGTTGAAAAGATAAGTTGAAAAGTGACCCAGTGCGATTGAAATGCCTCCAAAAGCAAAGCGTCCAAATGTACAGTGCTTGTTGGGGAGATGAGATCGGGTTTGTTCGCGGAAAATAAATGTCCCCCCGTGCTTACAGTAGATACGCATGCGTATTAGTAATTTTAACATCGATACGTTGCAGCCCCCGTCTATTATCCACAACAAACCATTACGACTGCTGACTTGTATTGTCGTAACGGCAGATTGGCGAAGCGGTAACCTGGAGCTCCTCACACGCCGGCAACCCGAGTTCGAATCCTCATGGGAGCAGCTTCTTATTTTATTAATTTTTTTCTTCACGTCCCTGCTTGTTCTGCTAGTGCAATCTGGTATGAACATCATATTTTGAGCAAACAACGGGCTTTAAACCAAAACCAACCCCACGTTTAGGCTAATTGGATAAGAGCAAAGAGGCATCGCACCACTAGGACCGACAGGTATTTGTCTCACGACGACACATACAAGCACTCTGCAGCAAACTGTGTCGAGTTGTGCGCTGTTGTTTCCCTGCTTACCCATGATAACAACGAGTGAAGATTGCCGTGAAGTGTCGGAGTGTCCTAATTTTGCGGGAAACTCTCCGTAATTTTTATTTTCCTTGTTATTCCTTGTTAGAACTCTAGTAGTAATTCAAAACCTAACTGTAATACGCATGCGCATCTACCGCAAGAAACAGATAGCTCTGTGAACAAACCACTTACGCTTTTGTTCTACACAATAGAATCGAGACCTCGTCTCCCCAACAAGTGCTTGATTTGCAAGAGATCGTTTGACAGTGACTACAGAGTAGACCATAATAAGAAATACCATAAACATTTATCCGAAAGCAACAAACATATACCGTTTCAAGATGTTGCTGCCGTTAAAAACCCATTCGAGGTTAGTATCAATTCTTATTAAGTTAAAGAGCTTTCTTCAAACTTGTTGAAAGATTTTGCACAACATAATAAAAAGACTTATGGAAGAATGCATGTTAGATTTGTTTTTAGTATATACTAATTTAAGTCTATATTAAGAAACTGCTTATGAGAAACTGAAGGCTAAATTCTTCAAAAGTTAAGAAACTGTGATACATGGATTAGAAATTCTAAGAAACTTTATGGTGTGGAGCTTTTATTTTGCCAGGTCACTTAAGAAAGGTATCGCATCATTCTTGATCATCATCGTTTTGAATGCGAAATGTTTAAACCGCTTATTTTGAGATCTTACAGGGTATTTTGGAAGCCAGCTCCCTTCACAAAAATACACTGTTTTAAGAATCTTCATTTAAGGAAGACTCGGATCGCCAAAAAATTAAGAAACTCAAGAAGGAATTTCTTTATTCTCATTCTTTTCCTGTTTCTGTATCGAATTACTTAGAAACTAATTGAATAATGTAGAAAGGCTTCAAAACACCTTGTTCTGAAATGTTAAGGAGGGTAAAGGTCTCATAATTTCAAGAAACTTTCAATACTGACCCCATCACTTCTTCCCACATTTACTGCATAAAAAGGCATTGTATAATATTTTGCTGTTAGGCCTCTTTAAGTTCAGACAAATTTCCCTCTAAATTATCGTTATTATTATGTTTCTTAAGATCTTCGCTATAAATTGTAATGAAAGCTTCTATCGCAAGTTTATGGCACAATTTAAAGTAAAGAACTATTTATAACCACAACCATTGAATCGCTTGGAATAGTTTCTTCAAATGTGGCGCCATTCTCGCATCTCGTCCTCCATATTCCTCCATCTTCCTCCATAGCTTTGGTATCTAATATTCCCGATATGAAGTGGTTTTGGATGCCCTTCCTTCCTTCCTTCCTCTAATACCTGCACATTCAGCAAACTTTCCAATTTGGCAAACAATCGGATAGGGATACAATGTCAAAACAGAGAAAGTCAAATTTTACAATATGTAGTCCTGTCAGGTGTTTTCTTAAAGTTTGAAATTTACGGTAGCCCATACGTGACATCTGCTTTATACTTTTGCGACAGCTTTATAGTTTTGAGGACTCTTGTGTCGACATTTGTGACAAATTTTTTTCATGGGGCAAACTACTTATTACATTCTCCAAGGAACTATAGAGACATAATAGGATCCATTGTATTCTGTTGTGAATTTTACCCCCTAAAATCACGGCATTTCCTTTCTCGTTTATAGTTTCTTGAGATCAATGATCAATGGTTTGTTACTTTGATATCAACATGCGATTTTTTTTTTATATATCAGTGAAAAATTTACAAAACTACAGATAATCTAACAGCAACTAAGTAAAGCTAATACAATTTTTCCATAATTCAAAAGAAACTTCTAATAGATAAAGCACAAATTGAATTAACAATACGATTACAACATAATACGAATGCGAAAATGATTACAACATAATACGAGACGATTCACAAGACGATTTACACAACTATACCACAAGAGGTGTGATCAAGCACATCTCTCCTGCAGCCAACAAGCAACGATGAATACACAAACACCGACAATCTAACAAAACACAGAAGCTGTTTCTATTCCAATTGGAAAACTTAGTGCTTACTTATGAAATAAATCCCTTTGGCAAGGGATATTCAGATGCCGCCAAGGGCCCTTTAAAAGTTTTGGCGCTGTATAGAACAAGGCGGGCTGATATATATCGTGGGATCCCTATTGGAATACCTCCGGCACACAAAGATCACATGTTACACGAAGGACACAAACAAAGAAGACGGAGAAAAAGGGGTGCAGCTTAATTAAATCTGTTTGTAGTATTAATGTAAGTGATTGTTGCCAAGAGAATGTTCTTATTCGAAGATTCACTAAAGCGATTATTGCCATGGAGTAGGATTTCCATTAAGCACAACACTGGGGAAGGAGCCAAAGATCCTTATTTTATGAAAGTGGCACAAAAATTGAGAAAATGATATTAGTATATGTAATAAAGGCTTAATAATTAACATGTTTATCTGTACTTATAGAAACGGAGGAAAATAATGTTAATGAGTACTGCAAGCCAAAGAAGCTTCTTGATGATGAAGGTGAGAATACAACTTTGATTGAAAGTACCAGATATTTTTTCTTAATTTGTTACTTTCTTTCAGTACCTTAGAAAATGTTTTGACAGGTCAGTTATAAACAAATGTGATAACATATCTCATATGTCCATTGTTTTCTGCAGTTTGTTTGATGGCTTCACCAAAGCCACCAAAAATGCTGGAGAACATTCCACACACATATCTCCGAGATGATCAAACTCCGAGTTTTCGTGTTAGCCCTATATGCATAAGTCGGAGATATCGACAATATTTTGAAATATCTGTAAATTGCCCTGTTAAAGTTTGTATTTCATTTTACTTTGCTGGTTGCATTTTACCATGTCAAACAGTCGGATATTTTCAGAGATTGAAAATCATTGGTTGCTCGCATGCTATTGAGTACTTATAGATAAGCTGCTTGAAAAAGATGAAAGCCGAAAGCAACCTATGAGGTGCTAGAATCTAGAGAATTAACTTCCTAAGATTTATTTCATGAGAGGTCATAAATTGGATTATTTTCAGGCATTGATCAAGAAATCGTTCAATTGTTG
Source organism: Aurelia coerulea (assembly GCA_039566865.1). Taxonomy (NCBI): domain Eukaryota; kingdom Metazoa; phylum Cnidaria; class Scyphozoa; order Semaeostomeae; family Ulmaridae; genus Aurelia; species Aurelia coerulea. The sequence continues at coordinate 9,109,656 of CM076951.1, read as the reverse complement.
CTTAGAGAGCGGTTGGAAAGCATGTTACGTTTACCGATTGGAAAGAAGAGATCATTGATTTCTCAAGCCATTACGGGTGCTGGTATTTGCATAAGTAGTCTGATTAGTGTTGCGTTGGTGGATCAAATCATAGCTAGATGCTTGCAGAAATTTATGATTTATTTTTGAGTTATGATGCTTGTTTTAGAATCATCATGAGAGAAAATCTTCTAATTTACATTCAGAAAAACTGTTTTCGTTTCCTAGAGACTAAGCATTAGCGCTCAAAATTGTAATACAACTTTCCAAATATATCAGCAATTATTTCAACCATGATTTACCTTGCAGATGATTAACACAGCTTGATAATTTTCAGCTTACCCTAACTGTAAGCTTTCAGGTTGAATTTTCCCGAGTTAGCCTAAATTACAAGATATTTAAGATGGTCCTTTCCTTTTAAAGTATCATTTATGGCTCTTGAGGGGGTTGGTGAGGGGAGGATTAAAAGTCAAAACATTGACAACAAGTCAACTACGAAACTTCAACGTTGATCCCGGTAATTTCTTATTTCTTTGATTCATATGGGCGCGTCGCACCTGTTATTTTCAAGGAATTTGAATTTCTAATCCACGGCTTATTTCATCATTTTAACTTTTTTAATCACCACGTGGAACGGGCCTTTAAAGAATTTACACTTGATAGTTATAAACAACATGGATACAATAGAGCTGTTAAAGACATCCAAAACCGTCCCTTCTCCATTGTTCGGTATTGGAAGTATCAAATACAAGACGATTTCACAAATGTGTGCGGTCAGTACAGCACGTTTTTCCTATACAATATTTCAGCAGCTGTTCGTAACCCCTCAAGACATGCTTATAAATAATTTTGTGATAACTTCTATTATTTCAAATCTGTTGAGGAAAAAAACGCGCCGGTATCTTATTATGTCAAAAGATTTACCGACAAAATGATCGAAAAATAGCAATTATATTTCAAAAACTTTTTGGATACAAAGATCCTAATCTTTTTAGTTAAAAAAAACGTGCTTTTACACTTTTAAAGATCCTTTTATAAATTTTTGGGTATAAATAAACGATCCAAGTTCAGATAAAAACATTTGCTCACCAAGTTGTTCAAGAAATATACAAGAAAAGCGCTCACCAAGTTGTTCAAGAAACTATACAAGAAAAATGGCTGCTAATGATGAAATAAATGAAATGATGGTCAATATGGAAATCAACAATGAACAAGAAGATGAACATGATGGTATATTTATAAATGCAGCATACGAGGAAAAAGAGATGCTACGGGAAGAAAAATTCCAAACATTTTACAGCTATCTTGTGTAGATTGAAACAGGTGAACGACAACTTCGAATAAAAACATTACGACATGAGAGTTTTACACAGGGCAAAAAGATGAAGCGAATATTGAGCACAAAAGGTGGACAGCTACACGAATATTTGGCTTTAAAAGCCATGAAGGAAACAGTTGAAGCCGAAATAAAGAGACTTGTAGATATGTAGATATTTTGTTTGAAAAGTATTTTGTTTGTTGTAAATAGTTTGTTTGTTCTTTTGTTAAATGATCCTCTGAGGAGGCACACTCTATTATCTCGTTTTTTATTTTCTGTTCTCTCCTGGGGTTGCATTATACTAAACTAAACTATAAAACCACGCGTGCGGTCACAAGTATAATCATTCGCACACTCAAAAGTCTCTCATCAACAGAAATCTTATCATCAGACTCATCAGACGACCGACATCAACGATGAATAATTTAATCGAAGAGGAATTCAATCAAACAGTTCAAGAGGCAATCGAAAAGTATAATCTCCCACCACATCCATTCGATACAATGAGTGATGAAGAAAAGGAGAACTACGAACTTCTGTATTTAAACGTATCAGGATTCGATTGCTACCCGTTGAAAGAATTTCCTGACGAAGATCCACTAAAGATTATAGACCTTTTTTATCCGACCTTCAATGCTATCAAGAAAGAAGAAACAAGAGAGCAAAGAAACGCAAGGAGAGCACTCAAGTATAAAGATCCAATAGAACATAATTATCAGTTGTTTAAAAGAGATGCGAACCCGATAATTGAAATCTTAAAGTTAATCCAACAAGAAAAGATGAAGAGACTCAAAGAAATGAGACAAAGAATCATTAATGCCAGAAACTTGAAATTTAATTTAAGTAAAAACAAACTTTAAACATGATTTCGATATATGATATATGATGATTTCGTAGTATGATAATACGTTTATTACTACTCTTACTTTTAAACCAGTCTCTATTAATTTGTGTTTATCTGTTTATCGGTTGTCCAACGGTACTTGGTTTACTCGGTTTACTTTCGACGAGTTTTGCGCGCCAATTCTCTCATAAATGGCATCATAAAAGACTTGCCATCAAAATTGCGATATTTGTGATGGATTTTTGACGTTAGTGTTGACATGAAACCATTTCCGCACATTTTTTTATTTCGGCGTTTATTTCCTCTTTCCTGGAGACTTGACCTACAACGTCGTCGTGACATGATTGTTTGCGAGTTATTATCGATAAAAAATGTTGAATGATAAAATCAGTTATAACTAACTACTACTAAAATCAGCGGTGTTACAATAGTTTGTGTCTCAAATTTGATATCTACCACTTGCGCGAAATGTTCTTACAGCATCTCCTCTTCTACGCAAACCAATCATCTTCAATAGATTACCCAGAATCCCGCGTCCCCTTAAATTTCCATGATGAACTTTGGAAAATATTTTATGCTGGCCTTTACCAGTCAACAATTTCAATATCAACGGAATTCTTATTCCGGCTGCCAACATGCCAAGACCTTCGCCCTTTAATGAAGATTTCTTCCCGAGGGCTTTAAATTTGCTACCCCTTCCATTAAATTTCGAATAAAGGTGAGGTTTCAAAAGATAACTAACTGTCCCTACTGGTTGATTTCCAAAATGTACTGGTCCGAAACTTGCATCAAAATTGGAGACAAAGTAACACATTTCTTTGATGTTAACAGAGGAGTCAAACAAGGATGTATTTTAAGCCCAAACATTTTCAATACTTTTCTGAGCGAAGTACAAAGTACATTAATATTACTTTATATACTTTGTCAGTACAAAGACACAAATTGACTGTACAACTAAAGGGGTTTCCACATGGGAATGTCTTGGAAATGCAGCTCAATCAGTAGATAAGTAATCAAGAAGAGATGCAAGGCTGTAGATGAAGAGATGAAATGCAGCTCACTCAGTAGATAAATAATCAAGAAGAGATGTAAGCCTGTAATAAAAGCATTCTTGTGATGTTTACTCTTTTAATTTTTTATGGAAAATTTTTTATCAATGGACCTAAATATACATCAAATTCAAATAAACCCCGGAAAAACACATGATCTGAAAACTCAGCAAAATACTGAAATAAAGAAGTCCTTAAAAGATAAATTTCTCCAATGAATATGAGGTGGAATAAACATACAATTTTGATTGCAGGAAATCTAGCCTAGCTTCAAAATTGTATGGGAGAAGCTTTGTTCAACAGATTACCATGCTATGAAGTAAGCTTGCAAAAGCTCAGGCTTGAAATAACTTTCAGACATGTTTCCATTGGTGCGCTCGTAAAAGTATGATTTGCGTCTATTGATTAAAAGTTACTGACCGTTACCAGCAATTTCACAAAACCATGCTTTGGGTGTCTTTTGAGACTTTCAGGAGCATGCATTAATGTCAATTTCTTTAAGATTCTACAATGAGCATTGATAAATATTGAAAAGTAAGCTTTTTGCAAAAGCGTTCAACTCCTTCTGCATGAACTAATCTGTTGACCAACGCTTTTCCCCTTTGATGTCACAAAGTAAACAGAAATATAAAATTTGATTAAAGGAAATCCAGCCTAGCTTTTTCAATCAGACTTTGCAAAGTTGTAGATCAACTATACCTAGCTAAAGATGGAACGACCAAAAAATCGAACATTTTTCGAGTAGTTTTGGAGATAAATCCACTTTTCTGAAATCAACAACAAAAAGATTTGAACCAGGATTTGCGAAGCCAGCATTGACGAAAACATTGCCATTTGTACATCTTTCGGTTGCCCAGACTATTACAGAGCAACATCCTTTCTACCGCTTTTCGATAGGTCGAATAATATGGGAGAAATTAACTGTTTTCTGAGGAGAGTGGTTTTGTGAAACTGCATCTCGCTGCGCACTAGAGCGGAAAGTAGAGTTACCTTGAACAGAATCTAGAAAGAATCTATGGGAGCAGACATTACAGAGTATTTAATGGATGCCACTTGTTAATTGCATGCATGCTGCTTTGCAGCAAAGCAAGAGAATGGACAGCAAGGGAGCAGTGGACATCATTTGCTGTCTACCAAAAGGAGTACAGTGATACTATGAACTTAGATTTTCATCCAAAATGAAGCTAAAGATTCACAATCTTACCAATATTCAATCGCATCGTGACGGAAAAAGTACATGAAACTTCCTTTCTTTTCCTTGCTGTACCTTTTCTCTCTCTTTCTGGCCTCGTCTTTGGTGATCACATCACCGGAGTAGCACAACAGAAAATCAGCCCTGCGAAATTTTCTGGTTGTGAATACTCCATATCCTAGCAAAAGAGAGAGAAGACACTTAACTGAACAGTCATTTTTCAGTCATTTGCAGTCGTTTTTCCAACATTAGCACCCATTTACATGAAACTGTACTGGTGATCCAGAAAATTAAGAAACTCTAATAAGCTATCAGCAGTCAATGTGAAGTTAAGAAACTTTATCCATCTTGGTTATGAGCTGCAAAATGTTTCAGATAAAAAGTAATTACTAATCTGAATACTAAAACCAAAGAGAAAAATCTTATTTCTATGATTTTGTTCTTCCCTGTAATTATCTGAGCTCAAAAGAGAAGCCTATGTTTACGAATTATGCTAAATTCTGAAATTAAATTTGATGAACACTAAGAAACTTTTCCTTAAATCTCTGATTTTACCAAACAACTAGCAACTCACCAAAAGCAACCACTCGCAACTCTTACTTTACAAATACACTGCTTGTTGGTGAGATAATTTGACATATCAGAGCAGTCTATCCTTTTTGGTTGTAGCTGATTAAGAAAACCTAAGGGGCTACTTCATCTTTAAGTATTCAAAATGTGAAAACTTACCTATTTCATCATCAATAAACTTAGCCTCAAATCCAGGAGGATCTTCATTCAGCCAATCAATATGAAAGCGCCCTGGCTCCTTAACTTTCTCTGGAAACCTTAAGCTCTAAAGGAGAACAGAACAAAAGAAATTAGAAATCATACCATGATTTATGCATGGATGGTATTTTTTCCTAAACTTTAAAGTACACTTAATTTTAATGGCAAATGTTACAAATACATATCATATATGCATACATGAACATGGAATTTGTTGGTAATCCTTAGTCAAACTGATATGATTTACTGCTTTGGAGTTACAGAAAAGGGTCAGATAGGAAAGTCCTTGGACCTTGTCCATATTTACGAACAGTACTCTTCAATCAATACTTTTTTCCAAAAAAGCACTGCTGCAGCCAATTAATAGGCCTGTGGCACTAAATAGGCCTGTGGCACTAATAAGCCTGTGCTATATAAACAACCAAAATCATGGGATCATCCGACTGTCGATTGACCAACTTAACAGTTCTCCCCACATCACATTCTGCAAAATTTTCAAGTTTTGATTCACCTCAATTTGCGAATATTTCCATGAAACGGCAGCACCACAGGATACTCAATATTGACAGTTATCAGTTCATTCTTACAGGTCATATATCTATGTATATGCAGGCCTAGCAGAGTACAACAGTATAATATAATTAAAGGCCTACCGACAGTAGTCATTGGCTATTACTTATTGGCCTAGCACAACTATTCGATTCCCCTCCTACCCTGGCCTGCAACAAACTCCTTGCTCTCATTGTCGGGATTGTAACTTCATACCCGTGATAGCATGCAACTGCATCCATAACTTAAGGAATACTTACCCGTTTCGACATTATTCCAGACAGTGAATTCAACTCCAACAAAACCAACACAACTCCAACACAACCAAGATGGAAGCACCTTCTTTGAGAAGTGGGAAGACTTAGGAAAAGAGACTGAGACAAAGGAAAAGAGACAAAGAGACTGAGGAAAAGCGCGCGAAACCTCGTTTCAATAAAACAAAGAGACTGAGGAAAAGCGCGCGAAAGCTCATTTCAATAAGACAAAGAGACTGAGGAAAAGCGCGTGAAACTTCATTTCAATGAGACAACGAGACTGAGGAAAAGCGCGCGAAATCTCGTTTCAATAAAAACAAAGAGACTGAGGAAAAGCGCGCGAAACCTCGTTTCAATTAAACAAAGAGACCGAGGAAAATCGTGTGAAACCTCATTTCAATAAACGCATGGCCGAATACCAAATACCTAAATGGGTGGGTCCTTCAAGACAGGTTATTCTCGACCACAAAACTAAGATTATGTGCGTTTAAGTATTTTACTGAGAACATTTTGATTGTCGCTTGTGAATAATGGGCAACTGTGATGAAACAGAGCAACCAAAAAATAGAATTTCCAAAGTGGCAAAATAAGTGTGGAAAAATCATGATTCGCAGTTTTTCTCTACCTTCTGTAAATTCTTGATGCGGTAAATGTTCATAAAACAGTTTACAATGTACTGTTTCCTTACTAGGATTTGCTTTTTTCATTATCAAGATGCAAGATTGTTTAGAAATTCTAGATAGAAAACCTTTCTTTGTATATATACTGTACACCTCAAATTTATTCACGGGCTTGTTGATGCTATATACATGCAAGCATTGGGTTTGTGGGGATAATCTCTTATCCTCACAATTTTATCCCCACAAATCCAATGATAGTCCTGGTCATAAGCTTTTTAGCAGGAGAGTTGGCTTTCCTATTTATGCTCTCGTGTGAATGAATGGACAGAAAACAAGCAAAAAGGAGAATTCAAGGGGAGCACTTCACTATTCTGAATGCTTCAGGAGAGCAATATACAGCTCCCCTCCAACACTTGAGGAGAACAAGAGTGATAGCTCTCCAAAAGCAGATAGGCCTGGTATAAGCATAAAAATGACTTGAAATTTTTGAGGTGCCAAGTGCGAAAAAAGGTTTACAATTCTGGATTTCTACTACGGAAAACAAAAAACTCGAGCTTCATCCTGGTCATGAAAAAAGGAAAACCCCAGTCTTGGTATTAATCCGGGATTCCATAAAACAACTTAAATTGCCCAATCTGAAAATGCACCATCCGGTTTTCCCAATCCCGCAATACATTTGCACCCACTTACGTTAGGTCAGAGAAACTTTTGTGGGTCTTTATAGTTCATTTGAGATAAACGGATGACTTGCCCAGCCTGCGAAGACCAGCCAGGAAAGAGTAAGAGAATTTAAAATTACAAAAACAGCATGCTTGTCAGGTCCCTTGTTGTATACCCTTTTACTTTATATATGAAAAAAAAGCATATGAGCCAGGTGGCTTGGGAGGGTGGCAGCCCCCCCCCCAGCGCTTAATTTGTTTACAAAAAAGTTCAGGCAAAAACGCACCCCGACTCAAATAGGATTAAAAATTATGTAAACCAACAATAACAATATCGGATAGCCACCGCCTCTATTTACCCTTCCCAAACACTTGTGCTTAATTGTGATGGTAATACTTGAATGTTTAAAAATAAAATACCAAGGAATGACAATATTATCCAATTTATGCCAGTTAACAAATCAATGCATCATTTTGCTACAATAGTAATCCTGCTCGAATCTGCAAAAGGGTGGACATCAGCATGGTTAGTTACTTTAACTTACTCAAGACAACGGAAGGATGTTTGGAAATTGAATCAGATTTCATGGCTGCCTAAATTTAAGCAGAGAGTTATTAGTAAATAAACAAGTCACTAGATTTAGCTTCTTCCTGAATTTTTCAAGTATGTTGAACATGCGGCCTCCATGGTAGACAGATGACTGTTTACCAGTTTTAGTGTGCATTATCGGCAAGACAATAAATGAACCTTGACAAAATCCGCACAAAGCCGTCACAAAATCAAACTTCAACAAGACTCCTTGCTTGCTGGCCTTATGAAGTTTCCCTGCTTGTCTTTTCAACCCCCTTGACACAGCAATCCAACATGCATCAAAACACAAATTCAATGAAATTGCAAAAGGAAAGGTTTTTCTTTGTATCCTTGAAAATAACGCTACATTCCTCCAGAACAGTACGAGCTCTCGTACAGCAGATTACGATTGGTAAATTTCTAAATCCCAAATAACCACGAACAATTTGTCCATTCATGTCGGGATTCATGTCGATTCTTTCGAAAACCTGATCGACGTCTTTTGATTGTTTTAAGTGTTTGGAAAGCAAAAACTTGTAGCTCTAAAAACTGAAAGAGAAAAAATTTGCTAAATATCCTAGAATCTTATTGAGGCTTTCTGCTAAAGATAAAGTCATAAATCTTTAAAATTGGTCAAGTGCACGATTTATCGTGGCCTCCTGAAGCTGCATAGTTTATTTTGGTGCACCCGGTATGTAAACATCATGTTGCAAGTTGCAAGTTGCACTGAATGATTGAATGTGCGTGCTTGTTGTGAGTTGAATGAAAGTTGCGAGTTAGAAACTCAAAAATCTCTTTTGATGTCACAAATCACACAATTTTGCAGAACTCAGAATTCTGAATGGACACTTCCTGAGCAACACCCTCAGCAGCTAGTTACAGTTGCATATCTATGCACGGATCTTGAATTGCAGTTCTTAAAGTTATTGGATCCTTGTTTTTAAATTAGGATGCCTTGGTTCTTAGTTCTTGAAAAAGTGAATCCTGATATCTTTCCAGGATATCATGCATCATATAAATGCCACAAGAACCATGACCAATGTGCTAACTGTTGATAAATCGAGTGTCCTCACAAAGTGTGTACATTGAACGTCCCATGAAAGTGTGTACACTCAGTGTCCAATAAAGTGTGTAAGTCGAATGTCCCCAGAAAGTGGACTGTCCCCAGAAAGTGTGCAAGTTGAATGTCCCCCAGAAATTGTGTAAACTGAGGGTCCCCAGAAAGTATGCAAATTGAATGTCCCCAGAAAGTGTGTAAATTGAATGTCCCCACAAAGTGTGTAAATTGGATGTCCCCACAAAGTGTGTAAATTGAATGTCCCCACAAAGTGTGTAAATTGAATGTCTCCACAAAGTGTGTACATTGACACTTCACATACCCTATGGGAGCAAAATTTGGGTAAACTCTTCGAATAATTCATTTAAATAGACTGTAGTATGACATCTCTGACAAAAAATGCTAAACTGAAAATATGTCCCCATAACGTTGGTCTGAAACGAACAGTACCCACAATGTGGATATACAAATTTTAATCACATTTTCAATACCATTAAAGCGAGTGCAAGGTCATGCTCTTTAATTTCCTTTAATCCGTTCTCAGCGGCACCTTGCTGTTGTTGAGTTACATTGAAATATCAGTGGTCCCCACAACGTATGCACAGGGACTAAGTCCCCACAACGATGGTCATGTCAGTATGTGTGTGTGTGTGTGTGTGTGTGTGTGTGTGTGTGTGTGTGTGTGTGTGTTTCTCTTAACCCTATCCAGACTGGCCTTTTTGAGCTACTAGAAGACTGAGGGGGGCTCATTCAGCCCCCCCTCTCTAAAATCGCCATTCCTTCACTTACGAAGACGAAACTCACCATGCAGGTAGCCGTGCTTATGATCTATCATTTTTCAAAAAATAATTCTAAAAATAGATATGATGTCATAATTATTCAAGACCAACTGGCATGTGTTCACAAAAAAATGAAAAAATCCACTCTTTTCTAAATCTTTATAATTTTCTAAGATTGATTCATGAAACCAAATTATGCCAATCAAAGCATTGTTAGAAGGTGAAAATATACCTATAAAGTTAAAAATTTGATTTTCGCAAATCCAAGATGGCGGACAGAGAGATTCTTGTTTTCCCGAAAAATGACAAATGCAGCCGTAATAGAGAATTTCTCCATATATTACAATGTTAACTACCTTTAGAAACTTTTATTTTGATTGTTGCAAAAAATGCTGACATCAGTTATTCCCAGTAGTAAGCAAATGAGTTGGAAGGAAGAAGGAAGGGGGAGATAGGGGGTTGAGGATAGTAATTTGGTGAAATTTTGATAATATCTTGACAAACTAAACATTTTCAAGTCAAAAAATTCTCACTGTAAAACAGATTCTCAAGATATGCATGAAAACTGATCGTTAGTAGGACTATGTGAGGATACCCCCGGGGAATCTTGTACCGTTTGCAACCAAATGGTGCACAAAATACAAACAAAATTACATAGCTTAGGTGAAAAGAACCCTGTTGATCAGCTTTAATCTATTTATTGCCGATGTAAAACATTTGGGGTCGAAATATTCTTACAGAAAGACTGCTAACTAATTTTTGCCATTTTCTTAAAGATGATATCATTAATGAGGTCACGTGACACATAATTGGTCTATTGTTCCTTGAAAAAAATTAAAGAGACCTTATAGATTATAAGTATAGAAAGTAAAAAGGATACTATCAAAGGATTATGAGGTGATCTGGAATTACATGCATAAGCAGCTTACCTAAAAGTTGGTCCCAACCACTCTGAAAAAAAAAACAGCCACCCCCACCTCCCTGAATTTTTTTCAAAATTTCACACAAAATCACACTTCAAAAGGATAGAAACTAAAAGTAAAAAAACAATTTCCTGGTTCGTTGGACCAATTTGGAGCAGTGCTCAGTTAAGTATGTGGGGGGCTGAATGAGCCCCCCTCCCCCAGTCTGGATAGGGTTAATGCATTCAAAATTGAATTTCATGTGCTGTCCTCCTTTATCTTCAGCCAAAAGGATCCAAAAGCAATCCATCAAATTGCTCGTCTTGATCAATTTCTTCCTTCTTTAAAATTTCTCCTAGATAATCTTCCAGATTTTTCACCCGGACGAAAGACCGTCTCGGAACATTCTCATCTGCTGCTGTGTGGTGCAAGCACATAAATCCTGATTCCACTGAAGACTTCGTAACATGTGAAATCCGATTTGACTGAATCACTCTCATTTTGCGCTCAGAAGGGAAAATATTTGCATTCAAGTTTGAAAGGTATTTACGTAAACTTCCGACTTTATTCATTGTCAGCCTCATCAACGACCTTATGTTAACTGCTTCACAGTGATCCAGGGAGTGGAATAAATACCAAAATACGAAGTTTCAAAATCTGAATTCATTTCATGCCCATATCATCAAGTACAATCTGAATGTTTATGAAACGCAAACATTTCAAAAATTGGACTATGGATAGCCAAGAAAATGATTTTTGAAGTTGGGCCTAATTGTGTCACTTTTTTACATAGGCACTTCCCGAATAACGCTGCCTGGATTGAATTTTCAAAGCAATATTTCTCTGCTCAGAAAGGTCCGACAATTTTCGTTTTGGTCTTATTTCAATCATCTAGTCGTGTACTTTTAAGTAATTGCAACAATGATTGGAAATATATATATTTTTGTTCATTTTTATGTGATTCATAATGGCGGAAATTTGTAAAATTCATATTTTTAAAAATCATTTTAAAAATTCAACAGTTGAAATGTAAAAATTGGGGCAAAATGTATTTACCAAAAAAATCACAAAATTAAAGCAACTACTTGTGCAGGTTTCTACCAAATGGTTTGTTCTGAATCGTACCCAAAAAAGAATTATAGTCATTCTTATTTTTGTGGCACGATGGACATTTTTGAGATTTGTTCAATGTTCTCTGCAATGAAAATAAATCAAGGCCTGCTAAGGCCTTCAAAACTGACTCAACTCCATCTCTTTGACATAGTGTCATGAAATTTAAACCTCAGAAAGCTTTGCGTTTCATTGATCTACATGAAATCACTGTTTTCAAGCATTTTCATTTGTTCTGTCAGCAGAAACAAAGAAAAACGTGTTTTCCATCATAACTACCGAAACATTTAAGGCTTGAAGAGACTTTAAGTGATGAAAATCATTCACTTTCATCATTCTAATAACAATTTTACACTGATTAAGTCTTAAAGTCCCTTACTGTGGTAGTTTTCATTATAAAAAACACGTTTATGGTCGTTTTCTGTTGATGTGACAACTAAAAATGCTTGAAAACAATAATTTAATGTACAAAAATAAAAAGCAAAGCTTTCTGAGGGTTAGATTCCATGACACTATGTCAAAGAGATGGAGTTGAGTCAGTTTTGAAGGCCTTAGCAGGCCTTGATTTATTTTTATTGCAGAAAACATTGAAAGAATCTCAAAAATGTTCATCGTACCACAAAAATAAGAATGACTATAATTCTTTTTTGGGTACGATTCGGAACAAACCCTTTGGTAGAAACCTGCACAAGTAGTTGCTTTAATTTTGTGATGTCTTTGGTAAATACATTTTGCCCCAATTTTTACATTTCAACTGTTGAATTTTTAAAATGATTTTTAAAAATATGAATTTTGATTGAAATAGGACCAAAACGAAAATTGTCGGACCCTTCTGAGCAGAGAAATATTACTTTGAAAATTCAATCCAGGCAGCGTTATTCAAGAAGTGCTTATGTAAACAAATGAGGTAATTAGGCCCAACTTCAAAATTCATTTTCCTGGCTATCCGTTGTCCATTTTTGGAAATGTTTGCGTTTCATAAACATTCAGATTGTACTTGATGATATGGGCATGAAATGAATTCAGATTTTTTGAAACTTCGTATTTTGGTATTTATTCCAAACTTTCTTTTGTTCCAGATCACTGTATGCTTGTTCTGGACTGAGCATTTGTAATAAGGGTAATCCAGCTTTTTCTGCTGCTCTCAAGAAAAGTTCCTTATCTCCTCTGATCATTTCTGTCAGAACAACTTCCTTTTCTTTTTCATCGTCTTCAGGACCTGATATTTTCGAAATTATTTTCATTCCGAATTTTGCCCGCCTTTGAATTCCTTTTTTTTGTAACCGCAGATGATGGTTCCTTATATTCAGGGATTTCAGCATAACCGTTATCAAAACCTGATGTGAGTTTTTTTTTCTCCGAGCCTGAACATTTTTGGCTGATTGGGATTCCTGGGCTTTCTTCATTTTTGATAAAAAGTAAGGTCACCAAAGACACCCTTGATCTCCGTCCCTACTGATTTATTTTTTGTTTGCGTTTCGTTGAACGATTCCTTGGGCGTGCTACATCTATGGCGTGCAAATCCACTTTAAATTCCAGCAGTTCTTCGGTGTAACTAAAAATATTTCATTTTCTAGGGTTTTCAGTTGAGTCAGCTTCAGACAAGTCACCTTCCAAAAAGCATATTTTGCTGTCTGCCCCTGGCAAGTTATCTTGAAGTGCTTCCACCCTCGATTCAATTGTATAAGAGTCTAGCTATATCTTTTTAATGATGTTATCTTTTTCTTTTATCACCTCCTTTAGATGCTTTTTCCTTGTATCTTCTTTTTCCACCAATGTTTGAACTTGGTTTCTTCAGCCTTTTCCCTTGATGCAATTTGCGAATTTCTTCCACTTATCAACTTGATCTTTGTTCGCCATGCTCACTTTGTCGTAGGCACACTCCTCGTGTTCTTCGCAAGTTTCCTACCTTTTTTACTTTCACGGTAGCCTCGGTTTGGCGTTGAAATTTTGGCAGCTCTCGGCCACAGGCAGTCAGTCAGTATGGAAATGGCAGTGCTCGGCCACGTGAAATGGCTGATGAATTGCAATCAAATTGAATTTGAACATCATTTTATTTCACTTTGAATTAACTTTCTTGTTTGATTGCATTCGTTTATTTCAAATCAAATGAAAAGTAAAACAATTAGAATAGAAAGAAGAGAAAATGGTGTTAAAATAGACAAAGAATAAATTGGAATTAAAAGAAAAAGAAAAATAAAAAGGTGAAATTAACAATAAAAGTATTGAATTAAAAACGGCAGTTCTCGGCCACCATAGTGATCTTCCACCTTAAGAGCATTGACAAAGTTTGAAACTCAAAATTTGGCTGTACAACGCAGAATCGAACATTGATCAGAATAGAAACAACAATGCTGTTGAATTGGAGAAGCAACAAAAACACATTCAGGAATTGGCAAACATTGTTTGGCGACATAGTGGACGGAAAATTATTTGTATGTGTAGAACCTATTAGGCCTGTTTTCAAAGATTTAATTTTAAAGTTCATGCAGGAAGCATTGCAGGCAATCAGGCACTTACATAAATCTTTTGTAAGTGGAAACAAATGCATATTGAATCAAATGGCAATAAAACAAAGTGTCAATTAGGCTAACAAAGAGCAAGGTCATAGACCCCATGTATACAGAGGCTTAAAACGTCCATACAAATTCCAGAACGAGCTAATTGCATACATTTCCTGCTTATATCTCTCAGATCATTCATGTTCAATATTCTAATTTGCTGTTTCCTGTTTGTAAGACTAATGGCTCGTTTCAGTTTTCATTCATATTCATCAAAGTAACGTTCCTCACAGTTTAACTGCAAACAGATACAGTTAGACGATACAAACTTTAAAAATGGCACGATTTAGGCAACTCGTTGATGATAACTATGATTTTTTGAATGGATATGAATCGCAAAGTCACGATTAATTTTCACCACAACAGCGAGAAATGATGCTTCCTCCACGAACGTCCACCCCAGTTTCCAACTATCAACCGCATTTCTCAGTGCCACAGTTTCATTATCAAGAACCAAGCAATGCTCCTAGATTTATCCCACCACCTCAGCGCCATTTCTTCCAGCCAACATTCTTCGATCAATATGGTAGCCTAGAGAGACGACAACTAAGTGTTGTGAACGGGGAAAATGAAGACACGGCCTCTCAATGCTCCGAATCTTCTGAGAATTTGCCTTAAGAGAAATCGAAAAGTAAATGGACTGCTCCTGAAACTGATGCTCTTGTATACGCATGGAGGGAATGTTTTGTTGACTTGGAAAGCCACAGAAATCCATTGGCGTGGAAAAGAATTCTTGCAGCAGTCAACAAGAAAGGGAAAACAATATTAGATCAAGCCAAAAAGAAATTACGAAACCTTAAAGTGCACCTAAACCCAAAATGTTTTATCCTTGATTATGATAGACGGCGTTGAGCTGAGTTGAAAACCGAATTGAATTCCGATGCGTGATTCCGGAGTTATGCCCCACTAAAGTCGCGTTTTTGGAAAATTTTTTGTGGACACTGCTGGCCTATTTTGACCAGTCTGGAGTCTGGGGCGATAGCGGATGTGACGTCGACTCAGGTATACACACTCAGGTCTCAGTGTAGCCTAAGTGATTTCGCAGTCAATTTTAGTGCCAGTGGTGGTTGCAGAAGGGAGGAAGGCAAGAAACAACGCAAATCTGGTAAACAGATACGTGGCTGCTAATTGTGGAAATACTCACTGCAAAAAATGACAAAAATTTCGGGAAATTTTGGGGAAACGGACACTTTCCCCATAATTTCCCAAGAAGGAAATGGAAATGTCTGTTTCCCTTCAATCTCCCAGATAAACTTGTCCGTTTCCCTTAAATTTCCAAGCAGAAGCTAAAGGGAAATTTTGATATTTTTGCAGTGACTTCAGATTTAAAGAATGGTATAACATTGCATGCTATTCCGTTTTATGGCAAAGAAAATACAACTGCAAAGGAGAGACTACGTGAATGGATAGCGTTCCTGAAACAAAAACGTGCCAAATGGGAAGCTTCGACGGCATCTTGCTTGTGCTCAAAACACTTTAAACCCGAGGATTACTTGAGAAGATTTAACTGGTCTGAGTTGATGGTTGCTGGTCAGTTTGACACTCATTTCGGTCTGCTATCGAAGCCCTTGGAACACTTACACGACACAGGCGAAATGAAACTCAGGTTGACCTGAAACGCGGTTTCTGAGGTCGGTCAGATTTTTCAGGTCGATCTGAAATTGTCATGTGAGCAGAACGCATTGTTTATATTCTTGAAAATTTTGATAATGCAGAAGATAAAATGATAACAAATAGTGAAAACTCGAAAAATCATGCTGAGAAACAGAAATGATATAAGCAAAAAACACCAAGGGAGGGTAATGCTAGTAATGCCAAGATTCCCGTTGCTCAAAGTTCCTCCGAGGCACAAGGAAGGTCCGAGGCGTATATTTTAGAGTCTTAGTTGATGGAATGTGGTTTTTAAAATCATACTGAAATGACTAGAAACTCATAACTAACCTTACCTAATACCACTCTGAACTCTGTTTAGAAGGAACATAAAAAAATGTCAAGCCAAGTAACAAGATTCACGCCACTAAGAACGGGCCTAATTTTTCACTGATCTTGTTTACGTACCTGCACAGATGTTCTGCTTCCAATTCCTAACCTTCCGCTTCATCCTCCATAATAACACGTTCTTCAGGCGATAGGACATCACATAATTTCTATTAAAATCTTTATTGGTATTTTCAAACACTTTTCTCCTTGGGAACTCTCTCTAAAAACCCCTTTGAAAGAACTTCCATGATCATAAGCCTAACTGTAAATGAATCACAACAGTCAACGAAATTGACCTGCTGACACTAAAATCATACTGACTCCACATTTTTGTATGAACACCCTATTAACATTTGACAACATTGGAAAGCGGATTCTTTATGCTTTTCAAACATCCTAATTGTTCAATTCAAAAGGTAATGCTACCCAGGAGAATTACGTCATCTCTGCTGGACGAAAAATGTCGCTCGCCAATGAGGAAAGGACACCTTGTGCGGTCGAGAGATGAAGTTGGCGTCATACCAATTCCAACAATCCATGCCGAGAAACCTACAACAGACGACTGTAAGGAGGTCTGACTCAAACAAACTCTTTTTTGGTGCATTTTATTGGAACTTTGACTTTGTCTAAGCTTCGATATGAACGCCTCATAACAACTGGTTTATGACAGCGATCAATTCGTTCGATCATTTGTCATCCTGAGTAGTCGTCACTAGTTCCCAGGCCGTAGGTGCCTGGTAGTGTCCACAGTCCAAGCTCGACAAAATGCATTATAGAACGAGTTTGGAAAATGATTTTGGAAAATTTTTTTGGGTAGAATAGCATTTCTTGATGAGTTCTATCGGAAAATGAAATAAAAAATTTTGGGTTTATGTGCACTTTAAGGATAGATATAAAGAAGCAAAAGAAAAAAGCAAAAGAAGTGGAGAAGCATGCAATTTGCCAAACTACTTTGATGTTTTTGATGCGACGGGTGTAATTTACGGAATCCGGAACTACGGAATTTGGGAATCCGGAATCACGGAACTATGGAATTACGGAATTCAGAACTGCGGAATTACGGAACTGGGTCACAGGTATAAATTGCGGAACACAAATGTTCTACATAGTTTATGGGCCAATGATGAATATTTCTCGAGATATGATCAGTTAGGGGAACATTCAATTTTTGTTGCTTTCAATTTTTAGAGGTATAATCACGTTCCTTAAAATCTTAACTTTACAAAATGAAGGTATGTGTATGTGCTGAATGTCCCCTGGGGAAAATATTAGGGAAATGCATTTTTACCATATCTTTGAACGATTCTCACCATACAATTTGCCTGCTCCCAAAATGGAGGTCTTCCAAATCCGGTGTTTTCTCGGAAATCTGCTCTCTCCTTATTTTTGAAAGAAGCTTCAAGACTCGACAATGGCAGAATACCTTATCAAATAAAATATGGATTTGTTAAATGGTTTGGTTTCTCATTATTTATTTAATATTCAATGTCCATCCCGGTCCATCCATTGCGGTCAAGTTTCCATTGGTCTCAGGACAGGAATCAATAAAGCATTTGTGAAAACGATAATTCAACAGCCAATTCACCTAAGCATATGAAATATTTTAAAGATAATTCAGAAATACACTAAGACTTTTTAAACGTTTCGATTTTCATCTTCTTCAGTAACTGTTCGTACAATGATTTGGGGACCTACCTATAAACGTAGATTACAATAGGGTAACAAAAGAAACATCTTAACGAGGGCTAGCTAATACATATGTTCCCAACTGAGCTATAAAAAGCGGGTGGGCCGGAAACGCAAAGAGAAGCAAAGGTGAGATAAAGATGGACTTAATACAGGAGCCAGTTCAGTTGGGAACATATGTATTAGCTAGCCCTCGTTAAGTTGTTTCTTTTGTTACCCTATTGTAATCTACGTTTATAGGTAGGTCCCCAAATCATTGTATGAACAGTTACTGAAGAAGATGAAAATCGAAACGTTCAAAAAGTCTTAGTGCATTTGTGAAATCAGTATTCTAAATACTTCTAGCAAGCTCTGGATCATGATTACAACATTCTTGATGATTGGGTGGTCTAGAAAGTGCACTTTGGACAAAGTTTCCAGTTTATCCTATTCAGCAATGTGACCTTTACCCATTCTAGATCGCTGTGTGTGCCACAGGAATGTTAATTGGTCACAGCAATTGAACTTGATTGCTTACAATAAAGCAAAACACATTTATCAAAATATAAAACACTCAAACTTGAGATTTCTAGATTCAAAAAACTTCAGCACACATTTTTCGTACATAAGAAACAGCTTAAAACAGTATGCTCAATTTTCGAAAGTCCAGAAAGAAGAAATGGTGCTACAGTACACTAATCTTTAATAATAAACCAAGATGCCGGGCTGGTAGATAGTTTCATGAATGTTAGAAACATTGGTGGTGGCATTAGCGATGACAGAACCAGTGCTCGTGAACAAGGGCAGATTTTGTAATACAATAGCAACAGTTGCGTTTGATTGACACCTCAATTCAAAGCGATTAGCGGATGCAGACAAAGAAAATTCTCTCAGCCAGTAATTCAAAACAAAAAAAGCCGCAAAAGTTTCCCCGAAACTAGTAGGGCAAACTCTCGCCTTGTGCAAGCGAAAGATGGTTTTTAAGAGAAGTTATGTGCTTATAGCGAAAGAAGAAGGGTAAATCTAAAGCTCTGTCGCTTAGATTATGTTTATTTGATTTAGGAGCTGTTTTGTAATTGTTTCATTTTAAGCCCTAAAGACGCGAGAATTACAATGCCTTCTGCTCGGCTCCCGAATCAAATAAACATAATCTAAGCGACAGAACTTTAGATTTACCCTTCTTCTTTCGCTATAAGCACATAACTTCTCTTAAAAACCATCTCTCGCTTGCACAAGACGAGAGTTTGCCCTACTAGTTTCGGGGACACTTTTGCGGCTTTGTTTGTTTTGAATTACTGGTTGAGAGAATTCCCTTTGTCTGCATCCGCTAATCGCTTTGAATTGAGGTGTCAATCAAACGCAACTGTTGCTATTGTATTACAAAATCTGCCCTTGTTGTGCTCGTGCAGTTACAATGCAATTGATGTACAATTAATCGATTTCTAAATCCTAAATGACCAAACAACATTTAATAGAAATTTGATTGATGTTTTTTTATCACTTCAGTCTTTATGAAAATTTCAATTAACCTAATTATACCTCTAAAAATTGAAATCGACAAAAATTTAATGTTCTTTAATGTTCTAAAACTGATCATATCTTGAGAAATATTAATCATTGGCCAATAAACTATATAGAGCATTTGTGTTCCGCAATTTATACCTGTGACCCAGTTCCGTAATTCCGCAATTCCGAATTCCGTAATTCCATAGTTCCGTGATTCCGGATTCCCAAATTCCGTAGTTCCGGATTCCGTAAATTACACCCGTCGTTTTTGATGAAGTTCTTGGAACAAGGAGCTTGGTGCAGTTAGGGGAAGTTCAGGAAACAAATTTTTTGTCACAAGAAGCCAACTAAGGTAGCCAGATAAACAATGATAATAATGCTGAGCCTGTGCAAACTGGAAATGAAGCATCCAAAACCCCCCAAGCTGCTGGTCAGGAAAAGGTTTCTCAAGATGCTGGTCCACCCCAACCGAAAAGAACAAAGAAGAAGAAAGCATCAAAGACAGCTGCATTGTCCGAGCTCATTGAATACTTGGGAGATATGCAGAAACAGCAAGAACAAATGATGAAACAGTTCTTGGAGGGATTGCAGAAAATCGAGGAAAGTAGTCGTAAGCATACTGCAGATACATTGCTCAGTATTGCAAATAGTTTTGCAAACAGAGGAAGAGGGAAAAAAAGACGGAGGCAAGAAGATAACGATTCGTCTCAAAGTGAAGACAGTGACGCAAAGATTTCATTTTTAAAGGAGAAAAACTTTCATTCTAATTTTTATTATGGCATATTAATCACTTGTTTATACAGAATGCACACGCCAAACTTGGTTTTTAGCATTTGCTTCATTTCTGTAAAACGGGCACCGAATAGATATTTAATAATTCAGATTCTAATGAGAATTTTCAATGAAAATTAAATTTATATCAGTGAATACATTACCCAAAATATGTGCAAACAACTAAACAATCTAATGTCGTGAAGGTCTAATTTTTCTACTCCTGAGTAAAGGTTGATATTTTTTATATTAAGAAACGTACAATCTCCAATTCTTTTAACTACATTCAAGGAAAAATTAATTGAAATTGTTTGATATGTATTGCTGAAAAGTTGTGAAAAGCATCTAACTATTTTCATGATCAAGTACATAATTGACAAGAAATTCTCGTATTCTTTCTCCTGATCCATGCATGCGTTCATTTTCTTCGGCTAGCAGATTATCTTATTCGTTAGAACAAGGGCGATATGACGACCTTATAGTCGCCCAGTTGCAGTTGATTTCTAATTTTTGGTTTGCAAAACTTACCTATGTTCTCCTTCGTGGCTTCTTCTTTCGTAAATTTCGTGGTTTGCTTTCTAAACGACATATATTTCTCAAGTTGAAATGAACTGTTGGATCGTGGCGGCAGCCATTTGCAATACGAAAGTGAGACTGTTCTCAGCCTCCTCTTGCTCTGGAATTATTGCCAGCGTTGAAAGGAGGAATGGGTCTGTAATGCGCTGTTTCTTATTGTTTTTTCCATCTACCAAGGCTTGTAACCCAGGCAATACCATATATAGAAGCGTGTCCTGACACCTCTCAATTTTCATTGGTTGCTGTATTGTTGCGCGTTGATAAACAGGTATTGAAACAGGCTATTTGGTTTCAAGAGTTTGCAACTTGGAAATTGGTTCACGATTTTTGACATGAATTTCACACGAATGTCATTATAGGCTGAACAATCACTTAAAAAATGGAGTTCTGTTTCGACGGAATTATGATTGCAAAATTGGCATAGCCTTTTCTCTCTCGGGACAACAGGTCTTGAATGTCTGCCCTTCTCAATCGCTAAATTGTGATCGCGTGTACGCAGTTTGGTTGTCAGTATTCTTGTTTTTCTGATAGGACAATCGAGATAAGTTTCATATACAAACTCTTTATCGATTTCAGCCAGGAAAGGACCTTTTGGGGTTTCGTGAATTTTAGATTTCCAGAAGGATCTGTAAGCTTGTCTTAACCCTAATCCACATGGGGGGGTGGATTCCACCCCCCCCCCTCGAGGTTTTATTTGCTGCGTTTTTAAACAAATTTGCTATGTCACCCAGCCTCCCTGACTTTTACTAATTATCTATTAGCCACATTTTGGTGGAAACATTTTTGAACAATAGGACTCACAGGTCACGTGACATGCCCATATTTGGAAGGAGGTAGCAGCAAAATCATTGTTTTCAATGATTTCAATGGAATTATTTGATTGAATTATGAAGTATTATACAGCAAATGAATCAGCAAACAAAGGGCTTCAATTTGATACCGGAATTTCTGGAATTTGATGATGTCAGCATTTTTTTTATAATGACGTCATTTTGGCCGCCATTTTGTACTAAATAGCAATTTTTTCAAGTTTTTTCGAGCTTTTTCAATGAAAAATGCTCTAAGGATACATTTGTCATAGATAATCACCAATTTTCAGGTTCTTTTGGTCTCTTTTTACATAGAAAAAATTAATCGCACAAATGACATCATAAGAATCGGCTAATTTCTGCCAAAATATCACTCCCAAATCGTTATTTTCAATAAAATAATACTTTATCACCAAATATGTTGACAAACTGAACCAAAAACTGCATAAAGTTGATGCAAAATCTTCATTAAACTTGAATTCAGTTTGGAAGCCTGATTTTCACAGATTTTCAGCTTCGTGACGTCACTGTGACGTCACAAGGTGGGGCAGCCACACCCAAATTACGCTACGGGCTGCAAATTATCTGTTCTATAACCGTGCCAAGTTGTATTGAATTCGGATGAGTCTAAAGCAGTTTTCAGAGGGGGGGGGGGGTGGAAAGCAATAAATGGTAGCTCGAAAAAAGCCCATATGGATTAGGGTTAACGAATGTTTTATAGTAACTTTGGAGAAACTGGATACAGAAGAGGTGGATGCGAAGAATGGTAGCTCGAAAAAAGCCCATATGGATTAGGGTTAACGAATGTTTCATAGTAACTTTGGAGAAACTGGATACAGAAGAGGTGGATGCGAAGTGTTCTATATTCTGCAGATGGGTTAGGCAACTCAGGTTCAGTGGAAGTTCATTATTCACAAGAATCGATTGGTAGACTAGGCTTTCGTATGGCATATTTTCAATATGGCGGTAAAAGTAGATGAAGCGATTATTAGCTGCAAGTTTAAGGGGGTATCTTCCTAGTTCACCTCTTGCTAGAATGTTGCTTGTAGATCTGTTCACCCCAAGGATTCTTTTGCAAAAGTTAAGATGCATTTTTTCTATTTTACATAGGTCCCATTTGTCAACGTCCATGTAATCAAAAGGAGCCCAAACTTCTGAGCAATACAACAGGATAGGAGACAATAGGGAATCAAAAAGTTTTAGACATACTCGGATCGGTAGTTTCTTGAATTGGTATTTGCTATTAAGAGAGAAGAATGCACGATTTGCTTTGTTTCTTAACCCTATCCAGACTGGGGGGCTCATTCAGCCCCCCCCCCACCTACGTAACTGAGCACTGCTCCAAATTGGTTCAACGAACCAGAAAATGGTTTCTTGACTTTTAGTTTCTATCCTTTTGAAGTGTGAATTTGTGTGAAACTTTGAAAAAAAAATCTCTCACGCACAGTCTCACGCACAGCTTCTTTAACATTGACTATTTCATTGATGTTCAACTCTAGGGACTGGATTCAGAGTTTCAGCTCTGTGTTCTGGTCGTTTAAATCCTCGTTGATATCAATTTCTGTGTTAAGCAAATTCTGGATCAAAAAGTTATTGGCAATGAGTTTATTAATGGTTCCCAAAAAGGGATTTGCGGAAGGAAATTCAGTTGTTGACTTATGCAAGTTGTATTACCATTGTGTTGAAATAGTTTGCCCATTATCTCAAGGCTAGTCTCAAATTCTTTTATTCTGGTAGCCTTGTACCCATTGTCATCATTCAGAATATCAATGCTCTTTCTGACTATACGGTTTAAAATTAGAATGCACGGAATTTCATCTTTAAAGCCTATTCTTCCGCCCCTTGCTTACGAAGAAGTTTACCTGCGTTTTACCAGTTTCATTGGACTTTTTTTCACACTACCTGACCTCAATCCGAGGATTTTTGCAAGCCTATTGGAATATGCCCAATACAAGCAAGGGCTACAAAATATTGTTTGGCTCAGCCTAACAGCAAAGCTTCATCACAAGTTGTATACAACGGTTAGAAACTTTAGTTTCATCCACCAAAAATCAACGTAAAAAGAGCTTCTTATGTTGACAGGCAAGTTCCGTGAAACAAGTTCCACATTTTGTCCTGCTCAAACTCATTTTCAATTGCAAAATCAGGAAAATTATAGAAAGTAGCAATACATCATAAGGGACTTAGGTCTGGCTGGTAGCAGGTTTCTTTTGCAATGACATACTGTAATTTACATGCAAAACGATGCCAAAAACAGATCAAAATATTTGTTGCATAATACTTTATATTGTCAAATTATGTATGTTGAATGACTTGAAAAAGTTGAAGTTGTAGATTACAAAGCTTCTTTCGCTTTCTTGGTCATATAAGGTACTAAAGTTTTGTAAAAGTGGTTTTTTTATAAAATGGGTGTAATCATTGCAACAAAATCTTATCTTAACAGCCTCAGTCAGCTAATGAGTAACACCAAGCAGAAGCAACAGCATCAGATGGGACGCACTTGACCATGGGACAAGAGTTGAAAAAAGCAAAGAATGAAGTTAAGCTACAACATCTTCTCATTTATCATTGTCCTTGTGGTGCCAAAAACGTTATTATCATTATTTTATGCATCATAATTCTTAGTGATGGTAAGAGCCTCATTTGTGGAGAAAAACTTTATAACCAGCTGACTTTCAAGGACTTTACGATTATATTTCTAAAAGTTTGCTGACACAATACAGAGCTCCAAATAAATTGTGATTATGATGTACAGTTTCAAAATCCTAAGTCATCTCCCCTGTCTACAAACAGATGAAACAGTCAATGCATGGTTTAATTGGAATAGAAGGCTTAGTCCTATTCCCCTAAGTCATCTCCCCTGTCTACAAACAGATGAAACAGTCAATGCATGGTTTAATTGGAATAGAAGGCTTAGTCCTATTCCCTTTTGGACATCTATGCTTCCATAGTTTATACCTTTGAGCAAGTAGCCGAAGAAATAACAAATGATGCCTATATGCACATTGTTTGACACTGTATATACATTGAACCTGTGTGAATGCAGTGATGTCTCATTCAATTCCTACCCTGACCACTCCCCAGGCAGCCAGGGGCTTGACACGTCAAATTTTTGCACAAATGCCCTTAGAGCAGAGAACTCTTAAGGTGAATGCCGACCACTGAGAACATACCATATACTCAGTAAATGTAGTATAACTGTAAAGGTTCCAGTGGTGTCAGATGCCCTGGGATGGGGAAAATTACAGTCCAATATCTTTTTAGCAAATACCCTGGGGTGTCCCATGGGATGGCTGCTAGGAATTGAACAAGACTTACGTACATATTTAACTTTTTTCATGAAAATATCTCATCTAAAATCTATTTGCGTTCTCTTTTATACTCTAAAACGTATATTATTTTGTATTTCTAGGATCTTGTCAAAGAGCTTCCAGTGGAGACTCTCCAAAAACTAATTGTTGAATTGGCTGTGATGGGCTAAGGAAGTTTAGATTTTGTCAAAGACCTGGTAACAATAACAAGGAATCCTGATGTGGAGTTGTCACGTCCTACTGCCCTTTCCATGGTGCAAATGTGGAGTTTGTGTTGACATGGGGAAACCAGTTGAAAATAAGCGCTGTGGTAGAAAAATCTGTATCACAAGTTATTATATGTACAGGAAATTATGCTTAGATGCAGATGTTTTAAAGTTAAACATAACAGCCTGGTGCGATTTAAGAGCTGATCCTATGGATTACAGCATGAGTGCATTTTGCAAAGCTGCATATCGACACTTTGCATTGTGGAAATTTGGCCATCTTGGGAGAGGCAACAGACAAATACTGCCATGATGCGTACTAACAACTATTCAGAGCTTTTATCCTTCATCCACTAGACAATACATGGGTTTCAAAAAGCATTGACCTTACCAGCATAAATTACAATACATGATAAAATTTTGCCATTTTGTTGATTAGATTTGTATTATTGAGATTCTATTCCAAGGCCCCCAACTTATTTTATATTATACTACTTGCTTTCAGGGACAATTTTCAAAATTTAGCAGTCATATGAGGCGTAAAGGAACTTCAGTCATTTGATACAAAGAAGAATTGCATTTTAAGACAAGACAACAAGTGCATGTGACAACAACACTTGTTGCTTTGCCCTTCATTTGATGTTCAACGACGAGATCTTCTCGCTGGAGTTTCGGTATTATTACGACCATTTGTAGAAATAAACAGCCTCTCTAACGACGTTCTTGTTCAGATTCTATTGTATGGGGATAAAGATCTGTCTAACGAAATCAACAAATATATACTCGAACTGACACTAGATTTCATCCGCAAAACAGGTCGGTTTGATTAAAATGGATCTGAAAAGTTTATTTCACGCCACTCAGTCACTAAGTCCTTTTCTCTTTTTTTTTTCATTTTTTGTTCACTTGTTTACGCCTGTTTCACATTGGATGTTGGGTAATTCAGTGTTATGATAGTGCAGACGACAATTTTTAACTCACACTTAATTCCTGAGTTCAGTAAAATTTTAGCGTCTGTCCAAGGTGACACTAAACTGATACATCCAAAACACAGAAGTTGCCCTACATCCAATGTGAACCCGACTCTAGTATTTATAGTAGAAATTGTATATGCGTAGCCATATGTATTAGTACTTGTTTGTATATTTAGATTTAGTTTTTAGTTACCTGTTTTCTATGTTATAGCCATGGGGTAGTCATGGTCTTCTGCTCCTCATGGCATCGTCCTTGTAGTGTAGTAAAGTAGTTTGTAAGTGTTCTTTTAGGTAATCTCGTCTTTGTAAAATTTTATATTGGATATAAAAAAAAAAAAAAAAAAAAAAAAACACTTCAAAACTATTCATTTGTGTCCCTTTTTCCTATCCTTCCTTGACATTCTTTCTTCGACCAATTGTCTTGTTGGTGGGACTTGCTGTGCCAAATCTAAGTTTGGTGAGATGAGCTTTGGGTCATGGGCCACTCTTACAACTTGCTCTAGTGCTGAATCAAGCTTCTCTTTTCGCAACTCAACGACCTTTGCAAGAAGGTATGGAACGCATTTATAGTCCTTCTTCTCCTTAACAGGCCTCTGCATGAAATTTTCTGCTACTTTTATTATATTTTCTTTCATAACAATATTTCCCCCCTTTTGTTTTGGCACATTTCCTGTCAATGTGAATGTTATGATCGATAACTGCAAGAGCAAGCCTACAAAGAAAATGAGGGTCTTTGGAGCATACTTTGTTAGCATACTGTTTAAACGTTCAATGGCTCCAGGATGTCTGAGGTTGGTGTAGCATTCTATGTTGGAAAGGAACTTTGGGTCAAAAACCATTGAAAACAGCTTCTCTATGGACTTTCAATTTTTGTCAAGAAAAGTTTTTGGCTCCTTTGTTTCCAATGGTCCGTGCAGTAACTGAGATTCTGAGAAGAGTTTGACGGGCCTGGATGTGCTTCCTCTTTCTCTGCATTTTGCTTTTCCGTGTGGCAAAGTAGGCACTTACCATCAAATCTCTTTTCATCTGAAGCATCTTATAAGTAATTACAAGGCCATGCAGTTGAAAAACCAGTGCCAAAATAGAAAAGTATTGAATCAAAGCCCGCCAAAGTAACATACAAACAATTTCTCTGGCAGCCATTTTGTCTCGCGCAAACTTTCTGTTTTGGATTTTGGCGCCAAATATATTTTCGCCCCGGGCTGAAACTCTACATGTAATGGCAAAATATTTTCACCTCGGGCAGCCGGGCTGAAAACTCCCATGTAAACAGGCCCTAAAAAGCTAAGAAACGTTTGTAATTTACAGTTTTGATGTGCCTATGAACTCAAAACCGTTTTGACAGTGTATAGTTAGACAAAGCAACTGTTTGGACATTCTTTTGAGGGCGAATTATGTTATTTAATTGTTTTGAGAACCCCAATATGGAATGGAGGTCGGCTCCAGCTTCGTTCTATCACCAGAATTACTTCTTGAGCCTGACCGTAAAAGAAGAAATCTCCCTGCCTCCTGCAGTTTAGGAAAGGCTCCAAATAGCTTTTCCTCAAAGTGCTAATTTTAGTGTTTCCGTATTCTTCGTATTTAATTCAGAAATATAACAGAAAGAGAGGAGACATGTTGCTTTTACACAGGCAAATTCATAACCACTCTACAATACAATAATACAAGAACAAAGCGTGTTCTTTTGCACTGTCCACAACTCAAATTTCATGGTCTAGAAGCTCATTGTTTTCATAGACACTACACTAAAGGTCGCCTGTTTTATTCAAGACAGCTCTTTTTCCCCTATTCCTGCCAGTCACCATGTATCTTTTTCTGTAAGACTTGGAACATACACTTGGTCCTGATAAGGGATCAACAAAACTTATGGGTGGGTCCAAGTATTTGCTGGCGAAAACGGTGATCCTGATCATTGTCTTGAGGCACTTCCCCTACTCTAGAAAGAGGTTGCAGAACCCCCTCTACCAAACCCTATTATATTGGTATGACGCATCGCAAAGCTCTTGAGATCTGCTTTGACGGACATTAGTGCCACCACCATTGGCTCTTTCTCTTGAAGGTCCTGCTGTTGCAGGTGTATGGTCCACATTTACTGGTCCAGGTCCAGCTCTTGAAACTGCATCTTGGAATTGCACTGCTTCTTCTCCGGGCTACGGTTGAATACTTCCGGCAGCCAAGATTTTGTCAACTGCTCAACGTACTGTCCTGTATGGCTGAGCAAACCTTGCTGCATCGTTTCTACCTTCCTTTGCTAAAATTCACCACCAATTCCAACTAACGATTTGTCTCTCCTGGACGTAGCATAGTAAGGGACAAGGAAGGTGGGCGTGAGTGTCTTAAGTGAATGGGGATAAGTCGTTAAGATTAAATGTACACTGTGTAAGGGAAAAAATCATTTCCATGGAAAAAATTTGCCTTAATTAACTTCTTTCATAAGAAGTTTTGCTGAAAAAGAAGTTTTGGTTCAAAACTTTGTATATTCTAATTTTAACTACTGTCCTTTAGTTTGGTACTTTTCATCTTCAAAATCTGTTCAGAAAATTGAGAGAAAACAGGAACGTGCGCTAAGATTTGTGTACAATGATCATAAAAATTCCTATGATGATCTTCTTAGGTCAAAAAATGCACAACTGCTCGTCAGAGAACCCTCTGTGTTGAAATATTTAAGACAATAAAAAACTTGAATCCAGCATAATATTTTTAGTTCAAGAACTTCAAATCATCCATCTCGGAATCCCAACAATTTAAATCACTTTCGACCAAATCAAGTAACTTTTGGTTCCAAGAGTCTTCAAGCCATGTGACCTCAGATCTGGAACTGTTTGCCAAATGAACTAAAATCAGCTGAAAATCTAAGCAGTTTCAAAAGCATGATAAAACAATGGAATGGCCCCACCTGTAAATGCAACGCTTGTAAATATAATGATATCATGTAGATTTTTTCCATTTTTGTCCACGTAGTTTTGATATTTATCTTCTGTATTTACGTATTAATTTCCTTAGTTATTGTTCCTTTTGTTAGTATATTCGATTTAGATTAGTTATATGTGTATATACTTGTATATATAGGTCGAAACACAAAATATCAACAAACCACTTGAGACTCACTAAATATTAATAATTCTATTTATAAATTCTCGCAACTAGTTTCGTCCGTTCAAGCGGACTCTTCAGGCTACAGTGATTACATGATACTTGATTTTACAATTTATTACATGATACTATATCTAATCTGACGTAATATGAATATATCGCATCAGCCTTGTTCCAATTGATGTAATCCAGAACGAGGCTTATTCAAGATTGCGACGCTTCTGGTGTCTCTTTGTTAAGGGAGGGATTGTATTTAGTAATGAAATAGCTTTCCTTTTCTTTTCGGTATGTTTCGTCTTGATTGTGTAGTTTGAAAAAGGGACATATCGTGAGCTTTGTGGTTTTGTTCTTTGCGCATTCTGTGATATGTTTGCTTACTTTTAATTTTCGATATTGTGGCATGGAGATATGGTTACGATGCAGCGTTGTTCTATGCCGTAGGGTGTCTCCTGATTCACCAATGTACTTTTCTCCACAGCCATTACACGTTATGACATAAATAAAATCTCTAACACCACAATCCATTTTGTTTTTTATGTTAAATAGCGTTTTATTGGGCTTGTTTATTTCAATTTGGCTGCAAACAACAACTATTTGTTTGCATGTCTCACAGCGTTTATCATTACATTTTGTCACCTTAGGTGTACTGTCTGTTAGATTCTCTGAAGTAAATTTTGCTCGTGTGAGTATTCGTATATGGTTTTGTGGTTGGCGTTTACTTGGTATTATTTTTGTATTTTCTTATTCTTTAATTTTGGACTTGCATTTAATATTGAGATTGATTCTTTAATTATTGGAAAGAATTGTGGGTTTCTTGGGTTATTTGTGGATACAAAGGTAAGCAAGTTCTCCTCGACTGTTTTCTCTTTTGGCATCCTTAGTTCCTCTTGAGAGATTCCTTTTGCTTTTTCAAAACCATTTTTTATCAATGTTAGTGGATATCCTAGGTGCATTAAGGTTTCTTTTAACTTATTCATTCGTATTTCGAGAGTTTCCCTCTCGTCGACTATAGTACACAGACGTCTGGCTAGGTTGTATGGAATATTTCTAAGTGTGTGCTTAGGGTGTGTTGAGTTAAATGGAACGTAATTGTGGGTATCAGTTGGTTTGAAATACATGTCCGTAATTATTTTGTCTTTTTCTGCTATCATTTTTATATCCAGGAAATTCATTTGTTGATAGTTGGTCTCAATTGTAAATTTAATATTGTCGTGTAAGCTATTTAGGATATCATGAAGTTGTGTGACTGGACCTAATCTAGTGTCCCAGTAGATGAAGCAATCATCCAGATATCTCATCCATTCCTTTTGAAATTTTTGTTGGGCTTCCAATCCAAATTGTTCCTGGAATTTATCATACAGTTTTATTTCTAAGAATGCTATTACCATTGTAGCATATACAGGGGCACATTTTGTTCCCATCGCTGTCCCGCAAACTTGAAGAAATGTTCTATCATCAAAATTAAAAGTATTCTGCTCAAGGACAATCCGAATAGCATTTATTATAAACTGATCAGGTATGTTTCTTGGCTTAATTTCTGGGAACTTTCCTAGCCAGAACTGAATTGCATCCAGTCCTAAGTTGTTATCAATGTTAGTGTACATGCTTGATATATCAAATGTTGTGAACACCTTGTTTGTATCTGCCTTACGAGGCATTTTAGTCAGAAAATCAATGTCATCTCTAATGTAGCTATCTACCTTGTTTAAGAAAGGACGTAACAATTTGTCAATGAAATTGCTTAAATGACTTGTTATGCATTTAGGACCAGCAATAATTGGTCGCATTGTTAAACTCGTTGGACAGTTCACCATTATGCATTTGTCGGGTGACTTTTTAATATTTTCTAAGTATTTCCTTGCATTTGTGTACTTTGGGTAACCCATAGATATTGCTTGCTTTAAAGTCAAAATTTGTCATGTAATCAATCTCTTTACTTGTTAAATCATCTTTATATGTATTAGTTAATCTTTTAATTTTGATCAATATTTCTTTTTCGATAGAGGGGTTATTTATCTCTTTATAGGTTTTTCTATCATTTAGTAAGGATAATATCTTATCTTTGTAGAAGTCCCTGTCCATTCTGACGCAAGCGCCCCCCTTATCTCCTTCTTTTATTATCAAATTATTATCATTTTTTAATTGCATTATAGCTTCCCATTCATCTATCTTAAGGTTATATTTGGTTTTCTTTTGTGTTACTATTTCTTCCTCCAAGGGGTACTTTGTTAAATAGTCTATGTATGTGTCTAAAATCAAATTTCTGTTTGGTGGAGGGTTAAATGTGCTTGGATTTTTTACCAAACTTTGGTCTAAATTATCATCGGTAATAAGGTCGTCTGCATAATATTCCATTAACCCTATCTCACCTGGGGGGGGGTGGATTCCACCCCCCCCCCCCCTAACCAAACTTTTATTCGCCTATGCTAGAATATGCAATGCAGGATGCTAAGACTCCGCTACTTTGACTTTATATTGATACTGTATCGAATGATAAAAATTTCAAGATGCTAAATATAGCCTCGTAACCATGGCAACCAATGTTTTACTGTGTAGTCAACAAAATTTGTATACTTTTTTTTTAATTGTTGCAAATTTTAATCTCAAATATATGCAAAATTATACTTACACATGTATTTGATGATATTCAACTCAATTTGAAACAAAAGATTTCAATTTAGTGCCTCATTTCATTGTTTCAATCATGTTGGTAACAATCATGATAATCATAACTTAAAATCTTCTTATTGTCATAGCAACGAGAACAATAGAGATAATTTGATTTAATCATGTGATTTTGATTGTTTGCATCAAAGTATATATATTTACCAATTCTAAAGATTGTAGCTACTACAACAGCGAAGAAAAAGAGGGGGGGGTGGAATCCACCCCCCCCCTCAGGTATTGACCGCTTCAAAACGCCCAGGTGAGATAGGGTTAACCCTATTAATACTGGGCTTTTTCGACCATCGTAGTACCGGGGGGGGGCACTAAGTGCCCCCCCTCCGTAACTTCCCCAATATTGCAGATATGAGGATGAAACTTAATACAATGGTGTATAGGAACAAAATCTACACAATAGGCTACTTTTTTAGTTCTTCGTTACATCCATGACGTCACTATGACGTCATAATTGAGGAAAATTGCACTTTTTGCTTACTATTAGCAATATTGGCAATATTTAAGTTCTTAGTTGATAATTTCTTTCATACTGCTACTAGAATGTATCCCAAAGCATCACTGAATAAAAATTGGCAATGCAATGTCAATTTAAGCTCATTGTTTATATCATATATTCATCATTTATTTGCATCAGTTTGTCATTGTTTCATTTAAACCCCTAATTACTGATGTAAATACTCTAAAATGCCTTAAAATTGTTCATAACAATAAATAGAGCCAATTTTGACAATTTAAGGTTATCTAATACATTTGTTATTATTTATATGACGTCATAAACTTTGATGACGTCATGAACGTTAAATTTGCTGACGTCATCAAAAATGGATAAAACTATATATCCTCTGAAAGCTCTCATCGAGAGCCATCGAATGGTGGTATTTTCGATGTTCTACGATCATTCTTTTTAAAACTGGACTCACTTCTTTAATTGTTTGGCTGACCACGTGTTGAAAAATGGTTGGTCACGTGATCAGTATCTACCATTTTGAAAAAAAATTACAAATTTTAATTAGTCCATGAAATGTTAGGAAAAGTTGCAAAGTTTCAGCTCTTTATCTTTTGAACTCACGAGGCTACATCAAATAAACTTTGCCGCGGGCACTTTGTGCCCCCCCCCGGTAGTAATAGGGTTAAACGAAGTTTTCTACAAAATTTCTTAACGTCAGTTTTAAATTCACTAATGTCAGCTCTAGGTGTAGGAGTAAATTTTAAACCATACTTTGTTAGTGTCTCCTTTGCTTTGCTTCCGATAGCCCTGTTTGTTAGTATAAGGAGCTTCGGCTGAACAGGCTCATTTACTGCTAGAAGTCTGGAGCTTGATTCCGGCCTTGGGACAAAAAAGAATTGCTTCTCTGTGCGTTTCTTCTACTTTCTGGGTTCACATCTCTTTGCAGTGGTTGGTTCGTGTTGGTGTTTCTATATTGTCTGTATTGGTTTCTTCTTCTGTTGTTCATATGCTCCGGGATATATGTTGGTCGTTGGAAGAAATTATTTCCTGTATTGTTGTGGCGCCGTTGAACGTTGGAGTAGTTTGTATTCCTGAGGGTGTGTTGTGTATTTTCACGTGGGGATTGACGATTGTCATTGTTTTCGGTAACCTCAGGATCGAACTCCATATTTGTGTACCATTCTTCTTTTTCTTTCCAAATTGATTCTGAGTTTTGTTCCTCAACTTTACAATCTTTCATTCACATCTGGCGTATGCTTGCCTTTGTTCGTTCATCATATGCTGATGTCTCTATTTCTGAGTACATTTCTTGGTCAGTAGCCTGGTATTTTAATTTGAAGTTGTTAATTTTTATTGCCATCATCTCCATCTCGGATTTCATGGTTTCCTTGGCATGGCGCATTCTTACTTCTCTTTGTTCTTCTGCTTCTCCAGGTATTGTTTTCGGCAGAAATTTTCTGGGAATTTTTTCTGGAGTTGAATCGTACCATTCTTTGTATTTGTTTGCAAGTTTTGTGTTCTTTAAGTAGAGCCAGAATATTTTCTTCCTTTCATTGAGTGTATCTCCCCAATTTTTCATTTTTGACTTCAGTTTTTCGTTGTCTTGTTGTTGAAGCATGTTGTTTGTTGTATGTGCATGTTCTGCTATCATCGAGAATCCTTTTGCCATAGTGTCCCTTGTTTCTTTAAATTCTGATTCGATTAGTTTTGCGTGGTTCGTATCCTTTATTAATGTTGCAATATTGTCTAGCTTTTCAATGACTGTCGACATCTTATTTGATATTTGTATTAATACTTTGAATGAATTTGTCTGAGATTCGTTGCCTGTTTCTTCAAATGAGCTGTCTGTGCGTGGTCGTCTTCTCGGGTTTGTTGACATCTTAGTACCGTAGAATGATTTATAGGTCGAAACGAAAAGTGTCCAGGTACCGTAAGATATAGGTCGAAACACAAAATATCAACAAGCCACTTGAGACTCACTAAATATTAATAATTCTATTTATAAATTCTCGCAACTAGTTTCGTCCGTTCAAGCGGACTCTTCAGGCTACAGTGATTACATGATACTTGATTTTACAATTTATTACATGATACTATATCTAATCTGACGTAATGTGAATATATCGCATCAGCCTATATATGTATAGCTAGGTGTAAAAATTGAATAAAAATAAGGTAACAAACAAACAAACAAACCTTAAGCAGTATTTCACTGACAGTGCATTTCGTCAAGATCAAATGCACCCCCATCATTTTGAACACATGGAGGTCACACATTAATGAGGTTTAAACCTTGTTTAAACTGAGTTAATCCAACTATGGGTAGTAATGTTGTGGTTATCATCCCTCTATCCTGTGGCCATTCCTTCTGAGTAGGTCGCCTTGCATCACTCCATCCGGGAACTTTTTATGGTGTGCTAAGCTAGAATACCAAGTGCTTTTCATCATTCGTTTTCAGTTTCCTTCAACTCAGAGCAGATCATTTTGCTGGTTGATTTGTTACAAGTTTTATCGAAGACGCTTTGGATATTGTTCGTGCTGAATCCTATGCTGTGTTTTTGTTTTTCATTATTGTGTTTGTTATAAACATATACTTGAAGTTCTCCATGAGAACATGGTGAGAAAACATATTTTTCCCATTCAGGAACTTTGTCTGCCTATTCAATTATTCTAAAATGGCTATCTTTAAAACATGGAATCTGGAAACTGGAATCTTTCAAATGATCGAAAATATTAAAAGGAAATAATCCTAATTGATCGTAAACAATGGGATCAGTTTGGAAGGGGATTTGAAGCTTTCAATGTGGATGACGGCAAATTTTGAGCCACGGGGAGAGTTCTTACAGTAAATGAACATGGGGAAGTGCCGCGAACAAGGGTATACTGCTTTGAACTGCACTGATCTTTCCTTTTGTTCCCCGAAATAGAAGAAAGTCAGGTCGCAATCATTATTCAGAATTTGATATCAAAACAATGTGTGCTAAGGCAGCTAACTTGTTCTAGCCTGTTAACCAGACCCTATTCTATTTCAAAGCAAGTAATGAGCTGGATAGCACTCTTTCTAAGACTCAGCACTTTAAAGCAGCTCTCCATTTTCGTTCACCTTAGTGATCGTGAGTGCGATGAACTCGTTCACCTTAGTTCAACTTATACTCTTGCCAATAAACAAATATTGACACACACGTGAACCTTCGAGCGACAATTTTCATTCTGTGGTATCTGCTAAGGGCCTGATGGGGAAAACACCCCACCTGCTGCGTTTATATGACAAACCCGACACCACCGGTATAGTGAGACATCGCCTCACCAGAGGTGGTGGAAACTGGAATCTGGAATGGTCCATTGAAGTATTTAACAGTTGCTTTAAAATTTGGATGATGTCAACGTTGATGGTATCGTCCACACATGGCATATTCTACACAGAATTACGAGATGGACGATTTCATCCCCGATGACATTGGCCACATGTGGCGTATTTCATAGAGTATTACATGAGCCAAGACAACGTTGAATTTCACGAAGGATGAAATCGGCCAGTCGTGTTGAATTTCATAAAAAATGGCACACGTCGGCCAATTCTATACTAATGGTGTATTTTACCACCTTCAGACCGGTGCAATCGTCCATTTGATGTATTTCACAGTCCCTGTAAAATTTGGACGATGTCAACAGTCATGTAATTATCCACATATGGCGTATTTTACACCGAATGACAAGGCGGACGATTTCATCCCCAATGACATTGGTCATCTGTGGCGTATTTCATATAGTATTGTATATGCATTGACTTACACGAAAGATGAAATCGGCCAGTCGTGTTGAATTTCATAGTGAATGTCATATATCGGCCAATTTCACACAGTGGTGTATTTGACCTCCTTTACACCTGTGGCTACCCTATTAGGAGAGTTTATGAGCAAGGACAGAGGAGTAATCCACTTGCAACTGGTGGTACTGAATTCTCAATTTCGACACCACCAAGTAATGGCGAAAATTCAAGGAGAGGAGTTGCTGATTGCTTAGGCCAATGAGATCTTACACACAGATATGTATTGTGATGGAGACAGTAAGAGTTTTGATAGAATAAAAGATGTTTACAAAAATGACAATGGGAAGGAAGTCAGGCGTTTACAATGTGTTGGCCATGTGCAAATGAGACTAGGTACAGCGTTAAGGAAGTTAAAAAAGAAGTGAAAGAGCTTGGTGGAAGAGGGAAATTAGCAGACAACCTCTTCAATAAGTTGCAAAACTATTATGGGATAGCTGTAAGGTCTAATGTTGGAAACTTAGCAGCAATGAAAACAAGCATTAATGCAAGCTTTTTCCACTGCATCGCAACAAAAGATATACCACATTTTCATGTTCACTGTCCAGAATCCAGATGGGGCTGATTATTGGTGTCGATTTAAGCAGGACAAAGTCACAATAAAAAAACATACAAGCCATCAACTGGTGTGCCAATGAATGTTGTCAAAGAAGTAAAGCCAGTTTATTCAAGGCTGAGTGAAGATACCTTACTTGAACAATTTTGCATGGTAAAACCCAGAACCAAAATGAATCATTGAACAAAATGATATGGGAGCGAGCACCAAAGGAAACATTTATTGGATCACAGGGCATTGAAACTGCAGTGTATGATGCAGTTGCAAACTTCAACATTGGGGCAACTGCATCATCAAGAGTCTTGCAGTACCTTGGTATTGAGCCTGGCAAGCTCACCCTTGACGGATGTAAGAAAATTGATCTTGATCGTATTAGGAATGCAGAATACAAAGAACAGGAATCTTCAAAAAAGAGAAGAAAAATTATAAGAGGAATGAAAAAGAAAAATATTGATGAGCGTAAGGAGCATGAGGGACTTCAATATAGACATGGATAATTTGCAACATAGATTTCTGCGTTGTTTGGCAGCATTATCATGCATTCTTACTGATGCTAAACTTTAGATGTGTTTTCCTGAAAGTATGGATTTCCGAATGTTTTTTCATGGTAAATGATTTCTCAAAAAGCAGAACAGCTATTGACCTGAAACTTTCACAAAATACTCAATAGGTACCAGGCTACGTTATTCACTAGAATTATTTGTATATAGCATATCCTTTTGGAACTACAGAATTCTAATGTCAGCTGATAATTTTTCTGATAGGAAGTTCATGTTACAGCCACCTTAATGTATCAAAAGCAAAATTTTTTTAGTGGATAGCACAGAAATGGTCATTGTCATTCTCCAAGACAAAAATCACATCCATATCTCTTCTGGTATAGCTTGAATCCTTCTTACAGTGAAGTTACTTATTTTGAACAAGGACACTATTGTTTCAGTTGCCATGGCAACAAATTTGAAAACTCAGGGTCATTTGTATTTTTCTTCAATGATACTTTCAATAGAAATATGCCATATTTCTATAATAAGGAAGATTCAAAAATTTCCTATGAAGGGGCCAATCTACCTTAATTACAAGGTGCATAAGTTAGGAAAAACAGCCTGTAGGTTCTTATTTTTTAGGTCCTTATATGCGGGGATTTACTGTATAGACGATTATGCTAAAGATGGCAGGAAAGAACTTTTTTCCAAGATGCACCGCGTTCTTTAATCAATTTCCTATTTACTCGTTAAAGATTCATTATTTGAACTCATTGCATCGTGGTAAAAAGTTCCTCGCCGCCATCTTTAGCGTAATCTTCTATTCACATTCTTGAATGATCAACTTAACTCTTATGAAGTTGCAAAGCTTCTGAGGTAGCGAGCAAATACGTTGTGTAGAAGACATAAAAAGAAATGACAATAACGTTGATGTGGTGTAAGTAGATTGCCTAGGAATTCTAATTGACAAACAGAAAGATAGTTAAATCTCTAAAAATTACGGTATCTCCCCGGAACGGCCGAAAGACAAAGAATTAGATGGACATATTTGTTTATAAGAAATCTTGGTAAGAGTGTTTGGTATGTTGATTGCTATGTTGTTCGGAATTCTAAATATGGAACAAGGACTTTCTTCCCACTTGAAGCAGTAATTTGTCTCATCAATTCAGCTGCACATGCACGTCTTAGATGCCTTTGTCTATGATGTGGAAATCCAATGTATTTGCATTTTGCAGGATGTTGTACACCTCAATTTATATAAGAGCAGTCCTTTTCTTCATATAATGTAAAACAAGCAGGACACACAACACATTTGTTGAAGCTGTTTGAGCCAAAGCCAAGGTAAGAGTCTGATTGTTTTGGGAAATTCCTTTGCTAGTGCAGAAGTGAACGAAAAATTTTCTGCCATTTGCGAAGTTTCGAAGAACGGTGCTCAACAACTTTGTGGGGGGCTTTGCCAACCCCCCCTGATCAATGATACAATGGTGGACCTGGAAACGAGGTTAGCTGATGGATCAGACTGATTACAAGTTCGTAGTTATTGCTATTGATAGGCTGATGGACGAGTTGTGCTACCAGTATAATACGGACTTTTTAACCCTATTACTACCGGGGGGGGGGGCACATAGTAGTGTCGTCAGTTCAAAAGATAAAGAGCTGAAACTTTGCGACTTTTCCTAAAATTTCATGGAATAACTAAAATTTGTAATTTTTATTCAAAATGGGAGATACTGATCACGTGACCCACCTCTTTTCAACACGTGGTCAGCCAGACAATTAAAGAAGTGAGTCCAGTTTTAACACGGATCGTTGTAGAACATC
This sequence comes from Aurelia coerulea, assembly GCA_039566865.1. Classification (NCBI taxonomy): domain Eukaryota; kingdom Metazoa; phylum Cnidaria; class Scyphozoa; order Semaeostomeae; family Ulmaridae; genus Aurelia; species Aurelia coerulea. The sequence continues at coordinate 9,070,699 of CM076951.1, read as the reverse complement.
GAGAATACCACCATTCGATAGCTCTTGATGAGAGCTTTCAGATGATGTCTAGTTTTATCCATTTGTGATGACGACAGCAAATTTAACGTTCATGACGTCATCAAAGTTTATGACGTCATATATATAATAACAAATGTATTAGATAACTTTAAATGGTCAAAATTGGTTCTATTGATTGTTATGAACAATCTTAAGGCATTTTAGAGAATTTTCATCAGTAATTAGGGGTTTAAATGAAACAATGACAAACTTATGCAAATAAATGATGAATATATGATATAAATAACAAGCTTAAATTGACATTTCATTGCCAATTTTTAATCAGTGATGCTTTGGGATACATTCTAGTAGCAGTATGAAAGAAATTATCAACTAAGAACTTAAATATTGCCAATATTGTTAATAGTAAGCAAAAAGTGCAATTTTCTTCAATTATGACGTCATTGTGACGTCATGGATGTAATGAAGAATTAAAAAAGTAGCCTATTGTGTAGATTTTATTCCTATACACCATTGTACCAAGTTTCATCCTCATATCTGCAATATTGGCGAAGTTACGGAGGGGTCGAAAAAGCCCGGTAGTAATAGGGTTAAGATGGCTGATTGACTTGGGAAAGATGAATGCATCCCAGGCCATTCTGACAAATTTGGGGAGGAAACCGGGGAAACGTAGTGCAAGTTTTAAAAAAATGTGGTACCATGCACTATATTGTTATCAAACAAAGTAACTGTGAAGAGTTTGGAAGGCTAGGCGTAGAGAATGACAATTCACACCATCCTGCGCCTTCTTCAATAGCAGCTGTCAATGAAAGGTAAGGTATATCATAATGCAGATTAATAGACAATAATACACAACTACGATCTAGAATTTTTACAAATCTTCTTTTCTTCCTTCAATGAAACTTCATTCATACATTGATTGAATCAGCGATTCTTCCTCATTGGAAACATGGGCAACCGAAGAAGGCCTTTGTGTCAAAAGATCTTCGCAATTACCGGAGCTGATGTTATGAGCATTCTTACGAAAATGTCATGAATGTTGGCTTGGACAGAAGTCTGTCTCGCTCTACATCCTGCTCTGCTACGGAAATTGCGCACATGTTTGTTCCATGCTTCAACTCCACTCTCAGACCAAATAGCAATTGGTCCTCTGTCCTGCATCTCAAATAACTGCCAGCAGTGTGCTAGCATTTGGCGAACACTGGGGCGAACACTGAACACCCGGCTATCTGTAAAACATGGAGTGTGGAATGATGGAATGGAATGATGGAATGGAATAATGGAATGGAATGATGGAATGGAATGATGGAATGGAATGGTATAGATGGAATGGTAGATATGGAATAGCCAAACTACTGGTCGCTTTGGAAAAAAAATTACATCAATGTGTTCCTCAAGAACTTCTTAGTTTATTTTGCATATGTTTTCTTGAAAGTCTCATGAAATTCCCTTAAAGATCGACTGAAACAACTAGCATGATAACAGACTGTGTGGGCAGACATCTGTTAAGTCGTTTAATTGATGTGAGTTGTAGGGAAAAAATCTGTAAAACATGGCGTGATGGAATGGAATGGTCGACATGGAATAGCCAAACTATTGGTCGGTTTTGAAAATAAATTACACCAATGTGTTCCTCTCGATCTCTTCAGTTCATTTAGCGCATATTTTCTTGAAAATATGCTGGAATTCCTTCAGATTTCAACTGAAACAAAATTGAATCTATGCTAGGCTCGCGTGAACACAGCTGTGGAATGTTGAGAAGTGACAGGGATCAATGACAGTTTTAATCCTTATCCTGTAATGGCGCCAAGATCATTTTTATCAAACGGGGGTTCATAAGAAACTTTAGACAACAGCAAATTGAGTTATTGCTGCCCTCATGCACTCACTCGCTATTGTTTAAAAACAATGCCCAGTTGTTCATCATTTGCACACTTTGTGGTATTGTTTATATTTCATTTCGCGTTGTGCAACTGTGAACTGAACTGCGTCGATTTTTCAAAAGCTATGCTTCTTGCTTCACCACGTTGTGACTTTCGTCGAAGAATCCAAAGTTTTAAGCTGCTAGCATATTTTGCCTGTGCAGCAGGCTTCACCATGGTGGGTGTTAGGGTGTTACATACACGATTGTCATTTAGAGCATGAACACTGCCTTCAAAATGCTATGAAAATGGATAACTTTAACGCAGATTGTACCACAGATTGTTTTATCTTACTGGTTACGTTGGACGCCCTGTTTAAAAAACAGAATGATTCTGAAAAATAGTGCAAATTTGATAGACTCCAAGAAACTCTTAGTAGCAAGAAGCTTTTTTGAGCTAGCCTGTGTTCTAGACTCCAGAAAAATAAATTATATTTGCGTAATGGTCTGGAACACAGGCTATTTTGAGCCCCAAGTGCTTATTACTCAATCTTGGAGACTCCAGAGGGGGCTTTAAGGGAGAGGGTGCTTGTCAGCTAGAGAGGGGGTTTATTCTCAAATGAAAAGGATATAAATTAAAGCATCTTAACTCTTTTATCCCCAATTTTGAGGAATGACATACAATATTACCGAGTCAAATGAACAAATTCGACATATTTATCAAAGCAGTATCAAAATTAACCTGCACACTTTTTTAGCTAAATAAACTGAAATTTGACATCCTTTTTAATACAAATGAAGGAGGATGGAAAGTGGGGCTTCTTTAGAACATTTAGCTTAGAAGGGAGGGGCTTACCAGAGAGGGAGGGGTTTATTAGAGAGGGGAGCTAGGGAGCTAAAAAAGAACGTTTCTTCAACCTCAGTCCCCAGAGTCTTTGTCATGTTTGGACTTCCCAAAAATAAGAAATTGTAAGAAAAGTACGTCTAAACTAATTTTTTTTAAGAACTAAGGTCAAGGGATTGCCAGACAGTCTCTTAAATGTTAGGATACTTTTGCTACCTAAAGTCTCTGAATGAGTTTTAATTTCCATTCTGGAATGATTTATTTTTGTTCGAAGAGCTCTTATATCACTTTGTAATAAGATTTCAAACTAGTAATAAAGTGATTTGCGCTCAAGAGAATTTAAAAATGGTTAAAACATATTTTGAGTCACCGGAGAACATTATAATGGTAAATTACAAAAGTTTCGTATTTTCAATTCATAGTTTAGTTTTTAAAAGGAAATCTCAGGATCTATAAACCTTTGACAAAAATAACAGGAAATTCTGATATCCGATATGGCTAGAGCCACTTGAACCACTTTTATTATAAAAATGAGTGTATTATTGTTGAGAATTTCTTCCGGAATCAAACCAGCTGTGAATCATAATGTTCTGACTTCCCGTCTAATTTCAATCGAATCTCTGCACATGGGGATGGCGTGGCAAGTGCCTGGAAAAATCAACACATCGATGGTGCCTGCCTTTAGTAAATTTTAGTGATTCCTTGCCATAAAAACTTGAAAACTCAAAATCTAATTGTTTGAACCTCTTGGGGGGACTAATATAGCATTTGGGGGACTATTTCCTTTTTAGCATGGTCACCATTGCAACGCATTTTTTACCTTCTTTCAAGCAAATATTTCGAACTGTCAAAGAAGCTCACCTCCCATAGCCAAAGCTCTGAAGGTACAGATCAGTGACCGAACATTTCTACCACATACAACTTTGTTACTTTTGTAGATTTCTTTCACATGATTGTTGATGTGAATTTGGTGATTTTTCTGACAGTACCAACAGGGGATGTTTGGGGGTCCCAAAACCGTAGAACCGCTCAAAATTTAAAATGCAAAACATTTTGCGATATTTTACATCAAACCGAAACATAGCGTACAAGATTACAAAATATGGTGAAACCCCGTGACCGTAAAACCCAAACATTCCCTCTATCAAGTAGCAAGCCCGGAGGAAATTAAATCTGGCTTCGTCAGCTACTGAAATTCTGCAAGACAGTTTTCTGGGAGCACACACGTGCTTGACTGTATGTAAAGCAAAGCCCACCATGGTGAAGCCTGCTGCACAGACAAAATTACCATTAGTGCCTAAAAATTCTGAAAATAAAATGGTACCCGATAAGACAAAATATCCCAGCAGCATAAAACTATGGATTCTCCGACGAAAGTCACAACGTGGTGAAGCAAGAAGCATGGCTTTTGAAAAATCGACGCAGTTCAGTTCACAGTTGCACAACGCGAAATGAAATATAAACAATACCACAAAGTGTGCAAATGATGAACAACTGGGCATTGTTTTCAAACAATAGTGAGTGAGTGCATGAGGGCAGCAATAACTCAATTTGCTGTTGTCTAAAGTTTCTTACGAACCCCCGTTTATGATAAAAATGATCTTGGCGCCATTACAGGATAAGGATTAAAACTGTCATTGATCCCTGTCACTTCTTAACATTCCACTGCTGTGTTCACGCGAGCCTAGCATAGATCCAATTTTGTTTCAGTTGAAATCTGAAGGAATTCCAGCATATTTTCAAGAAAATATGCGCAAAATGAACTGAAGAGATCGTGAGGAACACATTGGTGTAATTTTTTTTCAAAACCGACCAATAGTTTGGCTATTCCATGTCGACCATTCCATTCCATTCCATCACTCCATGTTTTACAGATTTTTTCCCTACAACTCACATCAATTAAACGACTTAACTGATGTCTGCCCACACAGTCTGTTATCATGCTTGTTGTTTCAGTCGATATTTAAGGGAATTTCATGAGACTTTCAAGAAAACATATGTAAAATAAACTAAGAAGATCTTGAGGAAAACATTGGTGTAATTTTTTTTCCAAAGCGACCAGTAGTTTGGCTATTCCATATCTACCATTCCATCTATACCATTCCATTCCATCATTCCATTCCATCATTCCATTCCATTATTCCATTCCATCATTCCATTCCATCATTCCACACTCCATGTTTTACAGATAGCCCTGAACACCCAGGGAAAATGAACAACTATATGCACCATAGTTTCGTAACAGTGATTTCTAAAACCCTCAACAAAAACCTTTTTTTCAACATCTACACTCTCAGCCATTGACAAACAAACATTTAACATCCCAAGGAAGGACAGTAGAGAAATTTTCTCTATCTTCACCATCTTAGATCAAATTTGAAATGGCAACCCTGTTTTCAATACCAAAAATTTGTGTTACCACCACTCGTCGTTGGCGAATCCAAAAGCAAACCACCACAAGACGCTCTAATGTGACTGATAACCCTGGCCTTTGCACTTGAAACATCAGACTTAACAACTGAATCTGTCTCGCTCCAAATCTTTTGCCCAGCAACCAAATGGTACAAGATTATAAAAAAAACTAAATATCTAAGCTCCTGATACAATACTGGAAAAAAGCGACCAGATTTCGAAATAAGAGGCTTGTGACATTGACCGGCTCGTAATGGATTATTGTATGCAATATCACCAGACTCTACAAGACTCCACCTCCTATAACATTCCTCGATCGTCTTTGTTATTTGCATACCACTGGGACCATATTCCAACAAAGCCAACTAATCACTCGCATCATCTCTCTTTATGTCACAATAATGGCAAAATGCACCAGCATATCCCGGTAGAATATTGGTCATTTTCTCATCGATCATAGTTAATTTGGTGCCAATGCTGCATTTATGGGACAAACCTTCAATTTCATGTGGAATTTCCAAAGAATCCATCGAGCTTTGCAAGTTTGGAAAAATCTGCTCAACAAAATCTCGTGTCTCCTTAGCCTTGAAGAGTTGAATGGCATGGTCTATTAACCAGACCCTGGTCTACTAGGACCACTAGGACTAGGACCCTAGGACCAGGACCCATATCAACCAGACCTTTGTGGGGAATACCGGAAACCCTGTCCAAAATGGCATTTTCAACAATGGTTGCTGGGTGAATGGCATCACAATGGAGAAAAGTTGTCAAAAGCTTTTATTCTATTGTTGCCATTCGGAAAGGGCTTCAAAATTTTGTGAAAACTAAATCAGGTATTTGGAAATTGAAAATGCTGATGATGCTGACGAAGATTGCTAATGGAGATTGGAATGCTTTGGCTTAGGATCCCATCACTTTGAGCAAAGTTACAATATCAGAAATACCATGGCCTACTATGACCACCATCACATCATCATCTGAATCCTCTATTTCTGGGCAACTTCTACTATCTCAAATGTCGAGATTTTAGCACAGGGATCCCAAAAAGCCAAATGAGATACAATCCATTGGTAAGGTCACAAAGGTCAGACCAGTAGTTCGTTGAAGAACAAATTATTTTACCAAATTAAATTCCTTCACGCTACAAACGCTTTTGACAAATAAACATATGTTGCCAAGAGCATTGTTGATGCAAACAATATCAAGACCAAGTTATATTTGTAATCCTGTGTTGACACACACAAGTGATGCGTCCTAGTATTGATTCCGAAAGAGAATATTTTGCAGAAGTCTTAAATTTTCAATACCCTACTGATGTTATGAATAGGGAACAGACACAAGTAAATAAAAGTGGTTTAAATGAAATGCCTACACCTTTTGTGACCTTACAAAACCTTTGTTACACCATTTGCTTCGCAATGCCACTACATGGGGCAAGATAACCAAATACATACCGGGCCTCGAAAATATAGGAAAGGAAAATTGGGAAAGGGAGAACAGAAAAAGAAGAAAGAAAAAGGCGATTATTTCAGAGAATATCTTTCGTCTTTCTTTTCTTTTTTTTTAAATCTTTCAACTTTTCATTTTTCAGGCCCTGATGCCCATGGTACCAAATACATTACATTAGGCAATGTTCAATGTGCCAAACAAATGGAAAATTACAATTCTTTTTTAACCTCAGCCATCCCTCAGTCATTCATACCTAGAGTACGGCATCCCATGTAATGTGTTTTCTATGACCATTTCCATCAGCGATGCTTGGGGATAATCGGATTCCTCCAAGGTCTTGTCAGTATGGGTCATTGTCCTATATGGTCCAAGGGTCCTAGTCCTAGGGGTCCTAGTAGATCAGGGTCTGGTTAATAGACCATGCCGCATAATACAACATCATCATTGCATTACATGTATGCCATTAAATATTGGCTTGCACCACATCTGAGGAAGATCAAGCAACACGGTAGGCCACGTGCCTTTATGTTCTACGCAAAAGAGGATGGTCAAGTTGGCATGCTGTATCGACACTGGTCATCAGAGGGTACTTGGAAAGGCGATGAAGATCCGTTAGTTCTCCTGGAAAGCTTGCCGACTGGGTCCCCTTTATTGTCACATGCTTCATCAGCTCACCAAAATAGCTTGGAAATGATTCAAAGTGGACTGAAGAATTGTGCCAATCGATTCACGATAAAGGAGCGAGAATGGTGGGATAATTTTGTTGGTGTCGAGGAGAAGAAACGCACCTTGTGGCAAAACATGACTGAGGATGAACTCACATGTGGTGGCGATGTTGCATGGTACCTCAAGAGTTTGAAAGAATATATGGAACCAGAAAATGCAGTTGAGGTAGTGGATATGGAAGATGTTCAGCGAAAGAAACGAACAATAAAAAAAACTCTATGCCAATGAAAATGCATTCAAACAGGTATTGTAGTTTCCTGCAGCTACCGGTTTAGGACAAAGACAGGGAACCTTTCAAAGAATTATCAAAATTATTAGACATATATTTTCATGATGTCCTTACATTTAATTGGTTTCTTGCGTCTTTGCTGATGTAATTGCTCTATCATGTAAAATCAAAACTTTCACATGAAATCGAGAAGCAAGTTTGCGGATGGAAATACACAACATACTATAGCTGAAAATATGGCATTTAATACAGCGAATCAACCATTCCTTGCCTGGCAAAATGAGATAATAATCACATATTAAATCTCTATTTGGTCCCAACACTAATAAAGAAGGAGCAAATACAAAGACAAATAACATAATCAAATTTTGGTGATTTTGCATAAAAGTGCAAATGGTGTTTCTTGCTCTATCATCAAACTATCATATGTTCTTATTGCACATTCCCTGCCTCTTCTCAAAAATCGAAAATATCGTAGTGCTTCGAAGACACACCTTCATAGCAAGACTACAAGCAAACTACATAGCAAAGATCAGAGAAGGGCCAAGGGAAGGGGAAGCACGTGTGATTGGAGACATTGCTGAAAATTATACCTTTGTCCTACAGGATGCAGCACTAGGTTTTCATTGCAACAACAGCTAAGCTACCATCCATCCTTTTGTGAACTATCACCGTTTTCCGTTGCCTGGTGATATGAATACAAATTTGAAAAGCCTTAATTTTGTAATTATATCAGATTGCCTCACTCACGATACCATGGCAGTACACAGATTCCAGAGAAAACTTATTGCATATCTGAAAGATCATCTTCCATTTGAGAAAGTGATTTATTTTCTGATGGAGCAGCATCCCAGTATAAGAACAAGAAGAACTTTATCAATCTTGTCTATTATGAGCAGGATTTTGGAATACCAGCTGAATGGCATTTTTTGCAACATCCCATCGGAATGGTCCATGTGCTGGGGTCAGTGGCACGATTAAGCGTTTGGCAGCAAAAGCTAGTCTTCAACGGCCATATAGTGACCAATTGCAGACTCCTTTACAGCTATTCGAGTAGGTCAAGGAAAGCATACCCACTGTTGTATTTGAGTTTGTACCAAAAGAGGAAGTAAGGTAAGAAGAGAGCATAATTGCTGACAGGCTCGAAAATAGTAGGACTATCAAAGGAACACAGAAATGTCATGCATCTGTGCCAGTTACAGGTTCAACAAGTAAGTTAATTACAAGAGAATTTTCCTCATCAGCGTCTTCAAATGTAGTCAATGTCAGCATTCAAGAAACGAGAGATGAACTGCCATGGAATGACATTCACAGCTATGTGACTTGCGAATATGATGGCAAATGGTGGCTTGCACATGTTACAGACACCAGCGTTGATAAGAATGAAGTGAAAATAACATTTCTACATCCATCTGGACCAGCACCATCTTTCACGTATCCTAGAAGGGAAGATGTCCTAGGTGTACCAAGGTCCAGCATACTGACTAAAGTTGACCCAATGACTGCTACTGGCTGAGCATATTCCTTGTCGCAAAGGGAGATAAACAAAGCCTGCAACACTCTAGATGCCTGAACTAAACGACAATGTAAGTGGTCAGATGAAATTAAATTGATGTTGATTCCATATTGGTATTTGTAAATCAAATTGCAAAATTAGAAAAAAAAATGCTGGGAACATGTCACCAGATTTTGTTGAATTGAGAGAGATTTTATTGACGGACTATACCTATGAAATATGCTTTGAGAATTAATCTCTTCATATTTGCAAGTGTATGAAGAAAGCAATTATGAAAGGCTACAAACTAGATTGCAGGCCCCTTAAGTGGTGATGATAGCTTCCTTTTGATATTCACTTGTGAGCTGCATACAGTTACCATAGGGAAGATAGGGAACATGTTGTTCCTTCTTGATACTCAATCTACTCCTGAAAAGCTTGATGGGAATCTAAATGGTTACATTCGAGCGTATGATGCCAACCATCCTTCATCTTGCCCCCTCTCTTTGCCGTTGGTTATGGAACAGGATTGACGATTATGGAACCAAGTCTGAAATTGGGCAGTCACTTGCAGTGGTCAAAGGAAACAAACAGAAAGCAGGGCAACCCCCTTTCAGAGTCGGAGGGAGAAGATTCAGCAAGCAATGGAAGCTATTCCCCACCGCCAACCGCACCTCTACACCCTCCAACGAGTGGAGAACCAGCAGTACCGTTCAAGCAGGGCAAGAAGACTGGCTCAACGGAGACCCGCTTCAAGAGGTGGATGATCACAGTGAACGGGGCTCACCTGGATTAAGTGGAACAAGCCTTACGGGAATCCTACCTCCAACTATGCTGCTATGTGGTAGTAGCTAGGGAGAAAACGGCTGCCGGCAGAGATCACTTGCACGCGTTCCTATACCTACGAGATAGGATGAGTCCCCTCCAAATTGTGGATGCCTGGCCATTCCTCAAGGGAGCCAATTTCAAGCCATGCGGTTCAGAGTCTACACCGTCAGTTGTGGCCTACGTTAAGAAGCAAGGTGACTGGGAGTTTGGCACCAACCCCGCAGTGCACGGAGCCCCTACTGATGCCCCAGGAAGCCCACTGCCAAGCAGATCATAGCCACCGCCATCAGGGACCTCGCCAACAGCCGTGCAACCGTCGCCGAGATTATGGACAGGGATGTTACACAATGGATGCGGCACGGCGATGATATCCTTTGCATGGGGCAGGTTATGAAGATGCACAAAAGTTGTGCAGAATTCAATTTGATATCCTTTTAGCCATGCTTTGAAGCTGAAACAAGCAAAGAGTCCAATGAAATTGAGCTAAACCAAGATGAAGAGATGCAAGCTGAAACCAATCTACATGACTCTGAGGCAACTGAAACCTTAAGTTCTCCAAGTCAGAAGTACTGGATAAGTTCCCAAGAAAGTGAACTTTGTTCCCCTCAAGTAGTAGATCCACCCCCTTCGGTATCACATAAAGTTTATTGTGAAAAGCTTGGGGAGGGGATAATTATTGATGAAAATGTCAATGTTGTGTTGGAAAGGAGTTTCTTTGAGAGAATTTTGGAAAAAGTTTCTGAAAACCATCTAATTTAAAAGGAGAATTACAAATGATAAGGGCAGAATGCAATAAGAGATTTGGTAGAGATGGAAATCCTATAACTGACCCAAATGAATTCAAAGAACTCTGTCACACCGCTGGTGCTCATAAGATATTCAATGCAATATTTGATGCAATGTGTACCGAACGTCAGTCAGATAATAGGAAGATTCTAAATGAAAAGAGGGTCATGTCAGTGATTTATATAATGATGTTTGGCCAATCTCAAGCAGCCAACTGGTTCCAAGTTGCCAATACCAGGATTCTAAAGGGACTTGGGCTGACAAGCAGGGGCGTTGAAACCTTGAGAAATATTGGATGAGCAACTCATCCTTCTACGATTTCCAATTGCTGCAAAAAGATTGCAGCAACATACCTTGAGTCTGTAAAAGAGTTTTTTAAAGAGTTCTCTTAATAATGAATGTATGGTAATTGTCTTCATTGATGATTACCATAATATTCATACAAATCACAGACCCACAACTGAGTCCAAAACAAAGGTGGCACATATGGCAACTTCGCTTGTCAAAAGTTTTAAAAATGTGAAAGCTATTGTGTCAGCAGGGCCAGATGACCAAGACAAGAAGCCATCAAACGATGAACTGCTTCAAAATCTTTTAGAAAGGTACAAGGATAAGATATCAAAATCCTATGTTGATGTGATGCCAGACCGGCTCCAGGCAGAATTTTGTGACCCAGAGTCCCAAAGATCGCGCCTATTAGTTCATGACTACCAAAAAGACGATATCCTGACAATGAGATCGATGGAAAATTGCAAGCTTGTGGATAGTGTTGAGGTTTCTCTCAAGTCATTTGACAATTTTTGGGCTGCCATTGAAATTTTGCTGCAGAATGGTCTTTCTCTTTATCTAGAAAGATTTCTTGTACCCTTGGTTGGCGATTGGCCTTGCCAGTTTTATGTGCGACAGGTGGTGTATCATGAGGGTATTCACAATCTGGTGCCAATGATTGGTCCATTACACATCTCTCTGAATGCAAGGGAAATCATTTTGCTGAAATTCCATCCATTCTTTGTTGAACTATATGCTTTACTGTTCAACAATAAGAAAGCCCTTGCCAAAAAGCCAAAGCCTTTGCGAAGATCACTGTTACTTGAAGTTGTTTATGGTGGTGGTTGTTGGTGCGGGATGCAATAATGTCAGTCTTTGCAGGATCTAAGGATATCCAGTATCTGACTCTGGTGACTCTCCTTGACACATACATACCTCTTAGCCTTTCCATATACTCAGTGGTGTTCAGAAATAACATGGCTGAATCATACTTTGATTCTCTTCTTCGCTGCTGGCTCATGTTTTTGGTTTTCCGACGCAGGCATTATGATAAGGCTCCACTGGTGGCAATTTCAAATGTTGAGTATTGGAAGAGCATTGATCATCCCATTGTTGATGCCCTGTTCTCATCTCTGTGCTGTTTTGATGAATATGCAGTGGAGAACTTCCATTCAGTCCTAAGAGCCCATACAAGGATATTTGATGGCCCAGATAGGATACAGTTGGTTGCCAGGGAAATTGATGGCAGAAAATACAATCTGAGCAGTTTCCAGTCAGCATTTGTGCCGAAAAGAAGGCAATTCTTCAGCCATAAGAATGTGAGAGCATTGAAAATGAAAGCATCTGAGTTTCTTAAAGAGAAGTTCCACCAAATTGTGACAAATCCTAATGCTCATGCAAAAACCAAAAAAACCAGGGCAAAGAGTTTCAAAATGGATTCTACCACATGTTTTCGGGGAAGAGAAAGTAACCAATGATGTTCTCCCATTAGGATACATTTCCTATGAAACTTCACCTGACCCATTGAGGTATGCTAAACTTATCTGCGCCTGCTCCATAATGCTTCTCAGAAATTATTTCTTACACCAAAAGCAGAGTCTTCTGAAATAATACAGTTTCAATGAAAATCAAGTTATTTGTTGTTTGGGTTGTCCTCGCAGTTTTCATAGTACAATAAAAAAATCTAATCTGCAATTTTATCAAAAGCTAACTAAAAATCTTAAAGGACTAAATGTACCGGGTGTCCCAATAAAAAGGTAACAGATTTGATGGGGACTAGCGATGAGAGTATAAGTCGAATCGATCCCAAATTAGTTTTGAAGTACTCTTCGATAGTTAACTTGAAGATTAATACCTCGTTTGTTGATATTGGCGCATCGATAGTTGAAATATTAATCTCGAAAGCCAAAATTTGCGTCCGTCTACAAACCAGAGCTTTTGGGTTTTGGCCTAAACTGCTAACGCGCTGGTTAGGGGAATCTCCTCAGTCAAAGACATTTTTGGACAAGGATCGGTCCTTTGGGTACAAGTTTGAAAAGAAAGCAAAAAAACTGAAAACTAACAAACAAGTTAATGAATATAGTCACCAAGGAATATTTTTCTCCAGTCAAAATACATCTACAAAAGTACACCAAGCCAAGCACGAATGAGCATTTTTTATGTTCCCTTGGGCATAGCATATATGTTTGCTTGTTTCGTAATAATTTCGTGAGAGATGATGCAAAAGAACATTTCATTCAAGCAATGAAGATTGCAAGATAGTCTATGTGTTAAAGCATACGGGAATTATTTCGCTGATAAATAATTTTTCTCAGGCAGGTGTGATTTAAAGTTTGTGTAGAATCAAGAAGTGGGTCTCTTCGGGGCTAAATTCTTGAATCTGATTGTAAAGTTCAGAGTCAGATTTCCACTAAAATGTCCTAAGCACGAGGTTTCTTGTTTGTACTTGGCTATGATTGAGGAGATTCCACAGCACAGCGAGTTAACAGCTTAGGCCAAACCCCAAAAGCTCTGGTTTGGAGTAAGAGGCAAATTTGGACTTTCAAGATTAATATTCCAACTCTTGATGCACAAATATCAACAAATAAGGTATCAATCTTCAAGTTAACTATCTAAGAGTACTTCAAAACTAATCAGGGGTAGATTCAACTTAAGTTCTTATCGCTAGCCCCAATCAAATCATTTATCTTTTTTTTGGGACACCCGGTATATTTATTGTAATTTTACTCTGCTTTTGCTGAAAGAGTGTATTATCTATTGTAAGCAGATTTATAGATTTCTAAGTGTGAAAGCTTTTGGTTTGCTGCAACATCTTTTGAACACAAGCAAATTAATTCTTTTACTGTATGCCACACCAAGAAAAAGTTCAGATTGCAACTAGCTTATGGAAGCTTGACACCAGCACAATTTTGGTTTAATAGGAGCGTGAATTGAGCATACGAACACAATTTTAACCAGTTTGCATATGTGAGTTGACTTTAATCAAGCACGACAATGATGGCCACACTAAAATCATCATCAGCATACTACAAATGAATGTTGATTTTGCCTTCAACATGTTATGATTGACAAACTTTGAAAATGACACAACAACAAAAATTTGTTTTCCCAAAGGAAATTGCAGCATCAGGCTTGAACTAGAAATGGGTCTGAATTTGTTTTCAGTATGATAACAATCTGACTTTAGATTCATAACTGTAGGTCGGCTTGACCTTTTAATGCTATCCCTGCCACTGTGATTAAAAGGTATTTTTCTTTACCTTTTTAATGTTATATTGTATCGTATCTACGACGGGTGTAATTTACGGAATCCGGAACTACGGAATTTAGGAATCCGGAATTACGGACCTATGGAATTACGGAATTCGGAACTGCGGAATTACGGAACTGGTTAGCAGGTATAAATTGCGGAACACAAATGTTCTATAAAGTTTATGGGCCATTGATGAATATTTCTAAAAATACAATCAGTTAGGGGAACATTAAATGTTTTGTTTTCGTTGTTTAGAGGTATAATGAAATTACTTAAAATTTTATTTCCAAAATGAAGGCCCCCCCCTCTGTGCGGATATGCTGATAATGATGATAATAATAAACAATTGCCCCCAAAATGGAAGTCTTCAAATTAAATGATCGATTGTGTCAGAAAATTTTTAAGCACAACTACTCTCCCAGTCAATATCATGTCTTTCTCGGAAATCTGCCCTCTCCTTGTTTTTGAAAGAAGCTTGAAGACTCGAGGACGATCTTTTGATACAGCCAGAATACCTTATAAATAAATTCTGGAGTTGTTAAATGGTTTTGTTTCTCATTATTTATTTAATATTCAATGTCCATCCCGGTCCATCCATCGCGGTCAGGTTTCCATTGGTCTCAGGAATCAATAAGCCTTTGTGAAAACAGTATCAGAATACTTTTAGAAAACTCTGGATCACGATTACAAACATTCTTGACGATTGGGTGGTCTAGAAGATGTATTTTGGACAAGGTTTCCAGTTTATTCTGTTCGGCAATGTGACCTTTAACCATCTCAGATCACTGTGTGTGCTACCAGAATGTTTGGCATACACAGCCAAACATTCCGGTCACAGCAATTCAACTTGATTGCTTACAATAAAGCAAAACACATTTATCAAAAATATAAAACACTCAAACTTGAGATTTCTAGATTCAAAAGAAACTTCAGCACACATTTTTCTTTCATAAGAAACAGCTTAAATTTTCGAAAGTCAAGAAAGGTGCTTTATAATAAACCAAGGTGCCGGGCTGGTAGATAGTTTCATAAATTTTAGAAACATGGGTGGTGGCACCAGGGATGACAGAGCCAGTGCTTGTGCAGTTACAATGCAATTAATGTACAATCAATCGATTTCTAAATCCTAATCCCCAAAAACATTTCATAGAAATTTGATTGATGTTTTTTATCACTTCAATGTTTTTGAAACTTTCAAGGAACTTGATTATACTTTTAAAAATTGAAAACAACAAAAATGTAATGTTCCCCTAGCGGATCATATCTTGAGAAATATTTATCATTGGCCCATAAACTATATAGAGCATTTGTGTACCACAATTTATACCTATCACCCAGTTCTGTAATTCCGCAGTTCCGAATTCCGTAGTTCCGTGATTCCGGATTCCCAAATTCCGTAGTGCCGGATTCCGTAAATTACACCCGTCGTCGTATCTATTTTAATATTATAAACTCGTAAAAACATTTAATTGCGGCAAATGATACATACATGCATATATTCTTATTGGTCCCAAGAGGGCTGAAATCCTTTTGCAGTGCATGTTTTGAGTCACATTGTGAGGATGCATGCTGCTAGTTAGCTCCAAAAGTGCAAAGTTGTTATTTGAATCAAGCTTTCAAACATATTCAAATCATACTTAAATAAAAGTATCAAGCTTGAAGCATGCAGCAAACATACTCACTGTATTTGCTCAGGGATAACAGGGAGTGCAATTTTGGCATAAAAACTGGTACATATGGTCCCCAGGGGGGTATTCATTGACTTTCAATACGGGGAGGGGGGTCCATGCCAATATTTGGGGTCCGAAATTGTATGTTCAATCAATATTTGGGGTCTGTGAATTACAACATGGACAAACATTCAATATTTGGGGTCCACAAATCTAAAGAGAGGAAGAATCGTGCAATTTGGCCCTGAAGTTGCGAATCATGAAATAAATGTTTAGGTATTATTCAAAAACTGAGAAAGATCAAGAAGCTCATATTGAATTTCAATTTGAATTTCAACAATTTCACTGAAATCATCGGAGGCTCGATGGTTAAAGATATCATGGGTTTTAAAATGACAGAGGCAACAAATGGAGAAGAAAAGATAAAAGTTCCAAGCTACTCTGGAGCTACAGTGGATCACATGAATGGCCATGCCATTCCCAGGACAAAACGAAACCCAAAGAGAATAATTTACATTGCGGCACCAACGATATTCGAAGTTCTCAGTCTACAGAGGCAATTGCAACTGAAATTGTGGAATTGGTAAGTGCGGTTAAAACAACCAAGAATACAATTTATATATCGAGCCTTGTACAGCGTGGTGATCAGTGGAATGGGAAGGTCAATGACGTCCACCATCATCTTGAGGAGCTCTGTAAAGGAAACAATTTGCCATTCATAGACCACAGTAACATTAAGCCTTTTGCACATCTCAACAGAAGTCGACTTCATCTGAACACAGAGGGGACTCGTATTTTAGCTAATATTTTTTTGAAAGTCCTAGGACATTATTGACTAAGAAATGATTTACGATGGAACTTGGTAATTCCCACAGGCCAGATCCAATTTTCAGAAAGGCTGGATCCCAATCCTTCAACTGAGTCTGGATTGAATGAGGTTATGCCTGAGCATGGAACATCTACAGATGTCCCTCTACAAAACGAAAATAATGATGCGAAAACAGCGCTAAAGGCACTGCATTTGAAAAACTTAGGTTGACTGATAATTGGGTACTTAAACATCAATTCTATTAGGAATAAATTTGAAGCATTTTGAAGAAAGAGTCAAGTCCCAAATCTTGTGCTCTAACTTCTTTCTTTGGCTGCAGTACTCAGGCATACAAAACCATGTTGCAGAAAACCCCTCCATTCCATGAGCTATGGGCTGTTCTCTTTCCAGCTTTTGAGCTCTTTTGACCACATCAGCTTTGAGAAGCTAAGATTTAGAGCTGATTTATAGTAGCTACCAGACTCTAGGATCTTTCTCGACATGACTGTAAGAGGTTGTGGGTTGAATGTCTTCTACTTCCCTTCCTTCTTTCTACCAGTGGTAGCCTTTTCGGATTTTTCTTGTTTGTTCCTTTTTTCTTCCTACTGCGTCAGCTGTGATCTTTTTCGTTTTGTCTCTTTCAGCAATCGCCTTACACAGTTCTTCATTTGGGTTCCTCACCAAAGGAGGCCCATCAATGACAATATTGCCTGTCTTCAGGAATTCTTTGTTTTTCTCTGCAATATTTGCATCTGTTATTTACTTTTTTGCCTTGCTTACAGTCGCTTGTTCATCTCATTCATTGAAAGCTTCTTTGATTTTTCAAAAACATGGTTTTGCAGCTGAATTCGTGTCAAAGGCTTTTCATTTAATTCTTCAACTATCAATGAGTAGCATTCTCCGTCAAAAGATGTGGCCAGTATGTCAATTCCAATAGCATCACATGTGTTCATCACTTTGTCATAAAGTGCCCTTTTTTCATGCTTGGAGAATGTCTTGCCTTTCAATCCATAAAATATCGGCAAACACGATGGCTTTTCTGCTTCCACAAGTCGTTTTGCTATTCCCGTGAAATGAGCTTCGTAAACATCAATTTTTCTCTCCAGAGTCTCAATTTTATTATTTAGTGGTGCCACAACCTTCTGGATTTCAACATGGATCGTCTCATTGATTTTAACTTCTAGCTTGTCAATAAGTTTGGTGATGTAGGATTTATTTAGTAAATCTGAGACAGCGTCTGAAACGATCTTTCGGAGAGTGGCCTCGCCCATGCCGCTTGGGGCTGAATATGAATTACCTGCCCTCGTTGAAACTATTCATTTGGTCCTTCAGGACGTTTTTGGCACTACACCATAATTAAACACATGTGCATCAGTAATTCCCAGTCAATGGGCTGTCGCTTCTCTGAGCTACTGAAAGACGCGTGTCACCGCCATCTTGACAAGTGTGACAAAAAAATCTTCATGTCTTCTTCCGGCATAACCAATGGACGTTTGTTATGGTTGATGACTTCTGGTGCCACGAAGGCTGGGGTGCCTCTGTGCACATTTACAGTGTGCGTACAGGCAGTTTCTGTGGATTTACATAGTTCACCTCAGCTCTCACCAAAGTCTGTTAGCTTTGCAACGCAAGGGTTCAGCTTCCATTTACTGTGTGCGTACAGGCAGCTTCTCTGGATTTACATAGTTCACCCCAGCTCTCACCACAGTCCGTTAGCTTTGCAACGCAAGGGTTCAGCTTCCATTCTGACTCTTGCTCATGAAAAGGAAGTTCTAAAATATGAATGTTGGTTACAAGCACATTACCAGGCTTCAAGTCACGATGAGCAACACCTCAACCGTGCAGATACGACAGCCCTGATACAATGTTTTTAGCGTTGCAGTGAACTAAATGTTCAAATCCCTTGAACTGCGACTTGTTGAATTCTTCCAAGAGATCATCCAGACCAGACAATTTCACATTGCTACCGAACCGTTCCAAGTCAAAACACACATACTCTAACATCAATGCATTAGCTGATCAATGCATATCAAGATAAAACTTACCAAATTGTCTTGGCATAAACGATTGTGAAATCTTGCTTCTTTCAAAAGAGAATCTTCACCAACTCCTTTCAAGACTTTTACAACAACTCCTTTTTGTTGGCATTATACTTTTCCGAATCCTCCAGATCCAATGAGGGCAGGCTTTTGCTGGTTAAAACTTGTCCGATCAAAATATGGCAGGCCTTTATAGCAAGCTGCATTTGGCTGATTCTTTTTTTGCCACCTCATGTAATTTTGGAAAACGGAACATATATCAAAGAAATTCAATTCATCTTAAAATATGGTATCAGATCATTTTACAACTGTAAGAAACAGAGCTATCTTAAGAAAATGTCGGGTTAGAGCTGCTTTCGATCCTTAATTTCAAACTTAATGTTGCTGAAAGAAAGGTTTCCTATGAAAATGTTCAGTTAGAACTGCTACCGATCTTTCATGTCAAACTTAAAGTTGCTGAAAAAAAGGCTTTTCGATGGACTGATGTTTAAGAGCCGTCTCCCTATTCAATATCCATCTTATTTGTTAGAAATGAAGTATGGAAAGAAGATTTGTCTACTTAGAAAATTTCGTATCTTGTAAGGTGATTAAAGTTTGCTATAACATTGCTGTGGACAGTGTCAATCTAAAATATCATACTCGTTTTTTTTTTCATAAAACCGCCTGAGAGACTAGAGTACCGTAAAAGATATATTAAGACCCCTCCCTATTTGGCTCCCTTCTCTTTCCCCTGAACAATTGTGTGCATTAAATCCTGTGAATAAGTATTTGAAATTACATCATTATGTTACAAATATACATTGTTCCCCTGTAATTACGTCAGGGTGAAGGCTAAAGAGGGCTAAAGAGGGCTGAAGACACAACACAAGAAACAACTATTTCATTACAATGAGATGCTTTTTTCAGATAATTGACCTATTGATGTCTCTTTATTTTGTTCAAATCTGTTCTCAAATAAGGCTATTAGAGATCACAGGCCCTGGCCTCCTCGGCCCCAACATATATAGGTATTTCCCCTTTTCATAACTGTCTGGCTGTTACCACATTGAAATGAGAGTCGGGCCAAACAAGCTCAGGTGCCGCACCAAATTGAATTAAGTTCGGCACATGAGAAGTTCGACGTTTGAAAAGGGCCTTAAATAAGCAGTGGTTTTATGTCGATGAAATATGCGAATACTTATATATTCTATATATTTTATACTAATATCTAAGTTAAGCTTGTACAAATTTCTTTCAGTGCCTCTCCAAATGGTGACTGCCTATATAATGCTTGTTCTCTGGCTTTGATTGGTAATGAAAGTTTGAGCAAAAATCTGCCCTTGTTAACTTCGATTGAGTTGTATCGCTTCTACGAGTTCTATGACAAACATCCTCACATTGAATCTCTTTGGAATGCTGGTGGATTGCCAAAAGATGTGAAGTCCAAGAACAGTCTCAAGTCCCAATGCTTTGGAGAAAATGCATCATGGGCCTTCAAAAAAGGGGAAGGGGGGAATGATTCAATTCTCATGCCAGCAGCAGAAAATTGCAACCTTGGGACATGTTCTCCCCTGATAATGGCAATTTATGCCAAATGGTTTAACAATTGAATCCGTCTTCCCCGATTGCAATCAAGAAAGTACGCAGCGAATATTCAATGGCAGCATGGCCCCCAGAGTGAGGAAATCATTGTTTGCAGAATCTGGAGTAACCATACTTTGGTCTAGAACTGGTACCATAAATAATGCATTTGGCTACAAAACGAACCATTGTGTACCATTGGTTGAGGAAGCTGAGGAAATGGATGTCAAAAGCGTATGTGTGGGGCTCAACAATTTAAAACAAGAACCAAACCCTCAGGACAGAAGTGAGTTTGAAACAAGTAAAGACGCCGAGCATCCAGTCGTAATGAAAGTGAAGCTAAGCAGAGATCCTAAGAAAAAACATGTCTTACAGCAAAGCAAACTGGAAACTTTTTTGGGGGTGCAAAAGCAGACAAAGGAGGAACGTAGCACAAAGAGCGAAAGAGGGAAGCCCGTCATGGAGATGGTCATTTGGTCTTTTTTATGAAAAGTTCCCTTGCTAAGCCAAGAAGAGAAGTATGATCTTTGCTTAAATGTATGGAGACCAGAAAGATGCTACAAGTTCCCAAGATCAACTGAATCAAGGGCAAAAAGAGCATTCAGTTTTGTTTGGTTTGAGAGGTCCCCTTGGCTGGCCTACTCAAAATATTTAGATGGAGCCTTTTGCCAACCATGTGTCCTGTTTGTAAGAGCAACTGGTCACAATATGCAGAAGCTTGACAAACTGTTCAAATCACCATTGACATACTGGACAAGTGCAAGTTCTAAGCTAAAAGATCATGAAAGTAAATCCACTCTTCGCCACTTTTCCATGCTACAGATGGATCACTTGAATTCGATGATGGAAAAGCGTCAAAATCCAATTGAAGAGATTGCTGACAGCGTCCCGCATGCCCGTATAAAAGCAAACAGGGCGAAACTGAAGCCAATCTTGGAAAAAGTTGTTTTCTGCAGTCGCCAAAATATAGCCTTACGTGGCCATTGTGATGAATCCACCTATCTACACGCATAACATGCTAGAAATACCAGCAATTTCCAAGAACTACTTGGTTTCCGTGTAAAAAGTGGCGATCGCACATTGGAAGATCACTTCAAAACTGCGAAAAGAAATGCCAAGTACCGCTCCAAAACGATCCAAAATGAGATCATTTATTGATGTGGAGAATATATTTCCCAATCGATCATCAAAGAAATCAAAGAATCCGGAATATTCTCAGTCTTGGCAGATGAGGAGCAAATGGTTTTTGTAATCAGATTTGTTGATAGCCAAAGGGAGATACGAGAAGAATTTTTACGATTTCTCCATTGTGATGCTGGTACATCAGGCCAGGCCATTTCAAATCTAATCTTGTCGCTGGTCAGAGATCTTGGTCTTGATATGGAAAATTGCCGTGGACAAGGATACGATGGAAGTGGACAGTTTCGGTGCTGCTAAGCTTGTTCAAAACAGCTATCCAAAAGCAATTTACGTTCACTGTGCTTCGCATCGATTGAATCTAGCGGTTGCCAGTGCATGTCAATTGCAAACCATATGTAACATGATGGGGGCAGTAAAAACTGTTGCTGATTTTTTCAACAACTCACCAAAACGTCAAGGGCTTCTTGAGGAGCTAATCAAGGAGTTAATGCCACAACAGAAACACATAACGCTGGTCGATGTTTGCAGAACAAGGTGGGTCCTCCGCATCGATGGCCTCATCAGATTTGAAGAGATCTTTGAGCCGATGATGAAAGCACTGGAGACCATCAAGCTCAACGAGGACAGGTCATGGAACCATGATTCATGTAAAGATGCATCGGGTATTTTTGCTGCTTGCTCCTCCTTTGAGTTTATCATTGCGCTTGTAATCGTTAGAAATTGCCTTGCATACACGAGAGGTGCTACAGTCAAGTTGCAACGATTGAATATGGATGCAATGAAGGCATATCAAGAAATTGATGAAATAAAGAGAGAGCTGCGAAATGAACGCAAAAACCTGGAACAAAAGCACCAACAATGGTTCAAAGAAGCAGAAGATTTAGGAAGATACGTTGGATCGACATCAAAGAGGCCAAGAACATGCGGTCGGCAACAAAATTGAGCAAATCCTCCAGCTGAGACAGATGAAATCTACTTTCGCAGAACAATCTCAGCACCTTTCTTGGATCACCTTAGCACAGAGTTGGCAGCACGATTCAACAACGACAGCAGCATTGTGGCCAGAGAATTCAGCATTGTACCGTCAATCATGCGAAATGAAGATCACGGTGACACATGGAGAGGTGAATTCGCCGAATTCGTAAATGCATACCGTGATGATCTCCTATTGGAAAAGGCCCTCAATGCTGAGCTGGACAGATGGAGTCAAAATGGAGCAACGTTCCCCAACAAGAGTTGCCTGACAGGATCTTTAAGGCTTTGCTATGCACAGATCCTATAAGCTACCCAAATATCTATGCTACCCTCAAGATTTTTGGAACTATCCCAATCACAACGTGTGAATGCCAGCACTCGATATCTGTATTACGCAGACTGAAGACATATCTGAGGGGCACTATGAAGCAAGAAAGAATGAATGGCCTTGCACTTCTACATGTCCACAGAGATTTAGAGCTTGATCTTGAGAAGATCGTAGACCTGTTTGCAATGAAGCATCCGAGGAGAATTGAAATGATAAACGTATTAGATAGCGACAATTGACTCCTAGAAATTAACTTTTGATAATGTTTCCTCTTGAAAAAGTATATCATTCATATCGGCGACCGTAAATATCGTAATACAGAAATGAAAATAGGATCTATCCATAAATCCATTGGTTGTTTGAATTATATTATCAATTTTGTCAATATTTAAAGGTACAATTTATGCACTAAGGTGTTTGTGTGATGGCAATTCCTGACAGAGCATTGTAGTTTCCTTTTTGAAATATTATTTGGAGGACGATATTCTATGAACTCAAAAGACTTTTAATCTTAGATCATGGATACACAACTACAGTGCACTTATTGAGAGAAGTTTCAGGCATAACGAATAAGAACCCTAAATATCTAGAAGTTGGATGGTCGTGGAAGTGCATTGCTATGTGATATATTGAAACTAGGCGTTTCTTTCCAAAAGGGCATTGCCTGTGAAAAAAAGGGCGTTTCCCAAGAAGTAAAAGGTCGTGGCCCAAAACATTTTTCTAGGGGCTTTGCCCCCAGACCCCCATTTTGTTGCGCCTTTGGCGCAACAAACCGGTGACGGGAATCGCTGCATCCCCGCATGGAATCAAGGCTTGGCTTGTGTTGATTCAATGGCCACTGCACAACGACATTCTTCTGAAACAACAGAATGCAATCTCAAAGTTTTCAAAAGGGTTGGTGGCACCTTGCCTTCTTGGGTTTGTGAGGAAGTACCCAGAGCATTTTGAGCCATGCTACTCATGGAGCAATGAAGTCATATCCCCTACAGCAGTCCTTGAGATGCTGGATGTTGAAAATGATCTTGTTGACTATCCTGTTTTATGGGACTGCTTTCAGGAGTACATGCTTGAATGGACAGATTAAGGTAAGGGAACTGAGTTGCAAGGACTTAAATAAGCAGCAGCAAAGAAGACGATACATGTGGAGAGACCATTTTCAGTTGAAGTCTACAATAAATTCATGGGTGGTGTCGATAAGGCTGACATGCTACTTTCGCACTACCGTACCCGCTTCAGATCCCGAAACTCACGACTTTATTTTGCAGGCCAGCAAGTCAAGTAATCTGCGGGTCAAACACGAAAGCAAACATGCGGGTCACAATCAGGGCCAAGGGCCCAATACAAAGATGTATGTGTTTTGTTTGGTATTTTAGGCCGTGAAATGGTCAAAGGCCAATCCATTGGATGATTTTGATCTCTGCTTCGACCATCACAATATTTTTCAAATGTTTTCACAAGCTTTTGTTTCTCAATGTCTTTCGACCATGGGATCCTTATTCGTTTGTGCCATTGAAATGCTTTGTGCCAAAGAATGTCCTGCTGTTCAAATCGTGAACAAAGCCAATCTAAAAATGCAGTGGGCGTATAGATTGATTACATGAGTCTCAGTTTTCCGCATTGAATTGGATGATGAAGTGAAAGTATAAACATCAGATTAAAAATATTGAACAAAAACAAGGAACCTATGTCGAATGATTTGTTGATTTTGATGGTTGAGTTGCTGGAACATTATAGATATATTTGGAATTTCTCTTGATATTGTTTGATAAAATTGGTTAATAAATCTGGTTGATAACGTTGCGAGGATACATGAACTATAACTAGTATTCAGCACATTTGATTATTCATTGCTCAATTCTAGACCATGTGCCTTGTAAGTATTTGCAGGGGGAGGAGACATTCTTAATCTCGATTCGGTGGCTCCCAAAATCAAATAATAATAATTTGAACATAATCTGAAACTGAAAGTAGGAAGGGAGACTAATTCAACCATAGTCATTCAACTCTCCAATTCGTCTAAAAGTTTGATCGTTCAAGAGTTTTCGATTTAATGGGGCCTAGTTCCTGCCTAAAGACTCAGAGATAGAGATGCAATCATGACTCTGATGCAATCCTCATCGCGAGTGCAGATGATACGATTTTGCTTCACTATTTCTGTCAATCAGATAACAATAATTTGTTGTACTGTTATCTAAACCCATTACAAGATGTGCTTGACGTAAGCAATACATTTCCAGCTTTTTCATGCCATGTCTGGAGGCAACTGAGCCCTTGGCCCTGGTGGTGACCCGCATGTTTGCTTTCATGGTTGACCCGCAGATTACTTGACCTGCTGGCCTGCAGAATAAAGTTGTCGCCTTTAGAATTGTCTTGGGCAGTAACTATCCATAAAAGCCAAGGCCAAACATTACCCAACGTTGCCATCAGTTTAAAGGGAATGTCTGCATATGAACAGGCTTATGTAGCATTATCAAGGGCAACAAGTTTACAAGGGCTTTCCATATATCCTAACTGGGACCATCACATTCCAAAGACACCAACATACTTGAAAGCGTTTCAAGATGCCATTCTCCCTGCTAACAGCTGCGATCTGAAACCCACGGAAAGGAGCTGTTCTGATACTGCTAGCAATGAAGATAACTCTTTGCCACAGAGCGGAAATTTCGCTGCAGAGTTTGACTGGTTGTCTAACCTATCTCTCCCGTCTTTTGTTAATATATTAAGACATATTAAGGGAAATCGAGGATAGGCATGGTCCCTCGTCACAACATAAGCTGCTTTGCCAACGAGTGCGAGAAAGCTTGTCTCAAAGTAGCACACTTTTGAAAATCAGTGCATATTGCTGGGAAAAACTGGAAGATATTTACATCGCGAACGGAGAAGCAACAGCTATCGAGATTCAGGAACTGGTATCAAAAGAATATGGAAGAAACAACACAAAATTTCTTGCATTGCAGAGATCCGAGGAATTGAAAGAAAGAATGCTATCTGTATTTAAGGCGGCTTCTGTAAAATGCGGGTCCGCAGGTCCGATAAAATGCAGGTTTGTGGATCTCTTTGAATCTAGGTCTCATGGCCACATACAAACGGCTGCTGTATGCGGCAAGGAGCCGTTTGTACAGAACGAAGCGATAGTCACCAGTTTCTATGAGCTTTTCTGATGTGATCGCAATTCATCACCGCTGCAATTCATCAAGCGAAACCCTTGCAATAACGATTGGATGAAATCATTTCTGTGATTGAATGGTGACGCAGGTCGCCACAAAGGTCACAAAAGAAAAATACATTGTGAAATCGTACCTGATCAATGAAAAGATCACGAGTCACAGCTTGCAAAGAATTTCAATCCCAATGCAAATGTGATGCAAATATGGGAGAACTTTGTACTACACTATTACATACACAAATCTGTATTTCAAGAGTGGATGATCCTCGTGTTTGAATTTTATCAATAACAATAAACAAGAGTTCTCATAAACTTAAACTGAAATTAGCCGTCCTAATTGCATGTGTCGGCATTTTTCTTTGTGTGGTCAAGGAAAGTGGTAAAATCAGTCAAAATCAGGCAAAAATGCGATAAATTAATTTGCAGCACAATGTCTATCCAAACATGAAAATTATGATAGATTACATCAAATAGCACAACCCTGCAAAATATCTTCTCAAAATATTACAATTCAGCCACTTTTTTCACGAAAATTAATATTTGAGAATTGGTGATTTTGACCGACATTACTAAAACACGGAACAAGCGGAACAAGTCCGTAACAAGCGGAACAGGCCAGTAACAAGCGGAACAAGCAAGGAACAACCCAGTAACAAGCAGCACAACTATGGAACAGTCTAGTAAAAGCAAGAAACAACAGGAACAGGCCAGTAACAATTGGAATAGCGACACAGTAACGACCATAGAACAACTGCAATGACCCAAAATAAAGTGAATAAAGGGAAACATCCTACCTCCTGTAAAAGAAAGTTTATTAAACATTCCATCCTAGCGCAACTTCTAAATTCTTTGGTGATCTGATAGTAGCTTTTTCGCAGAATATTTCCTATGAAAAAATTAAGTGTATTCATTGCTTGATGCAAGCTGGTAAAATGAAAGTTTTGCAATAATGTGTCATGCTTTAGCTTTACATCTCTTTGACAAATAATTTTTCGTTTTCGTGCATTTGCTGTTCTTTTTCACTACTCGATTCACGCAGCACGCAACACATAACAGGAGGCCTTAAAAAGGTGGAGCACCCCACTCCTCTTAGAGTTCAGTACGCTAATTTCATGCTTTAGGTGCTTAATCTAATGCAGTTCAGTAAGCTAGTGTTCTGCTTATTACTGGCCAGTTCCTTGCTTATATTCCATTTGTTACTCTGGGTTATTCCTTGCTTGTTCTGCTTGCTACTGGGTTGTTCCATGCTTGTTACGCTTGTTACTGGCCAGTTCCGCTTGTTACTGGCTTGTTCCGCTTGTTCTGTGTTTTAGTAACGTCGGATTTTGACAGAGTCAGGTCTGGAAAATTGTCTCCCTCCCCCTAATTTGTCAAAAATATCCTTATAAAACTCCTTGAGTCGTTGAACAATAAGTAGCAGCGTCAGAAAGTTTCAGGGCTGTAATTGTCCTCCTGGCAGAGTTATAACAAAAAGTATACCAGGGGGGGGGCAAATTTGCCCCCCCCCAATCAAAATAGGATTCATAGAATTTGCAATTAACTTGGTCCAGCTTATTCACAATATTGCTGAAACGACAGATTTATTTTGGTAAAGTCACAACTTTACATGTTTACTGTGGATTATAGCACACTACATAGCAAACTACCGGGTGAACCAGAAAAAAGTTCCCACTTTCGACAGGCCAGGATAAATCACACACTAGGCCAATTTTGGTTGTTTCTGTTTTAATCTTTTGTCAATACCCTATATTATTCTGAGTTATTTTTTGTAGATTTTTCGGATGCCAATTTATCGATATATGAACGATTTCTTGAAATTTTTTGGCCTGCAGACTGTCCAAAAAGATCGAAAAACAGTGATCAAATTTCTTACTGATTGAGCTTGGCAGAACAAAGGGAGTGCTCTTCGAAATGACTAGGGAATTTGGAAATGGATTACGTACAATCTGTCGCACGAGCGGTCGTTCAATGATTGCGCAAGTTTAATGTCATTTTTATTAGCACAAAGACTCTCAATTGCTTTTATCATTTCTTTGAAATGATACTTGATAGCTAATGTAAATTGATGCATGTTGGAAATTGAGAAAATATTTCAAACAAGCGTGTAGATTTAGGACTTTGTGACACGAAGACCTGCTAGCCGCGCGTTATTTTAACTCTTCTTGACGCATTCAAGCCTTTTATTCAAGGCGCCTAGCAAGTGCAGTTCCTCCTTGAAGCATTTCAAGAACATTTCGCTTTATTGATGCGTTATTTGCTCTCATTTATCCCTCATTTATACTCGAGTTCACTTTCTGTTTTGATATTCGTGTTGGCCTAAGAGCGGCAAATATTACGTAGGCCAAAATTGACCAGTACACGTTTTGTTATAAGAAACTGGTTTATAAGAAACTAAGTACTACGATGACTAACATTTAAAGAAACTCTGGAACTGTTGCGTGTGTAAATATAAAGTTTTGAGCACCAAAATTATCAACTGTTTGCCTTTATGTGCATATGGCTTATCAGTGGTGACAATATCAATGCAAAAAAGGACAGCCTTTTGTTGAAAAGAAGGCTCAACTCCCGGGGGGTACATAACATATTTAGTGTACGGGCATGTGCTGCCCATATGGGCGGGTTTTTGGGCCCATAATTTTCTAAACAAGGGTCTTTTTTCGGCAGATTTTCCATAAACAAGGGTGGGGTTTCGCTGAAATTCGCAAAAAATGGTTAAAATGGGCAGTTTTCCGCCAAAATTCATCATAAAAGTGGGTATCAAAAGCAAGTTTGGGCAATTAGAAGTGGGTAGCTTTCTGAAAACCGGGCGGCAGACCCCCGTCCATTCTCAAGTCATGTACCCCCCCCCCCCCGGGGCTCAACTTCGAACCAGAACGCAATTTTAGACCCCAAAAATAAGAAACTAACCAAGAAACTTTTACCACTAAAACACCGAAATTTTCATGCGAAATTAAGGAACTTCTAGTACTATGTGCTGATCCAAGTTTCTAGTGTAGCAACTTTTGAAAACTGAAAATTGGACAGTGACAAGCGGAGGGGCACAACTGGTTTTACTTTGGAAAAACGGATGAAAAGCTGGGTAAAGGGTAGCCTGCGTGCTGACTCTACTGATTTCTAATTTCGGAGAGGTTTCTCCAGGTTTCCCCTCCAGTATCTCTGAAATGAAAATAAATCAGTAGAGTCTGCACGCAGGCTAGGTAAAGGGCAACTGACAAAGTCGTTTCTCCATTGGAAAATTTTTTAACTTTTTGCTGCAGTGCAGATAATAATGAATGATTATTTTGAGCCGAAAATTGACGAAAGAATAATCAGATGCCCAAATTTAGTGCAAGGAAAAGGTCACAATTTCTTGATTATTTTCGTCTGGGACTGGTCACATCAAATCGATAATAAACATAATTTTCGAGTTCAAAAATTGCTACTGGCCAATTTCGGCCTACGTGATATTTGCCGCTCTTAGGCCCGGGGGGGGGGGTACTTAGTATATTTGTCCGACGGGGATGTGCCGTTTTTAAGGGTATCGTTTTCACCAATTTTTTCTAGCACAGGGTATCAAAATGAGGCAATTTCTCTAGAGCAGGTTGTCAAAACATGTCAAAGGGGAATATTCTGCTAGATCGGGTCGTTTTTCGGTCAAATTTCATGTTTTTGAGTATACTTTTCACCATTTTTTTCTAGAACAGGTTATCATTTTGAGCGAAAAATTCTGGAGCAGGGTAAAAAAATTTTTTTTCGTGGGCACACCCCCGTACAAATTTAAGTCAAGTACCCCCCCCCCCGGGCTCTTAGGCCAACAGGAATATCAAAAACAGAAAGTGAACTTGAGCAAATAACGCTTCAATAAAGCAAAATGTTCTTGAAATGCTTCACGGAAGAACTGCACTTGCTAGGCGCCTTGAATGAAACGCTTGCACACGTCGGGAATAGTTAAAGTAACGCGCGGCTAGCAGGTCTTCGCGTCACAAAGTCCTAAATCTACACGCCTGTTTGAAACATTTTT
Source organism: Aurelia coerulea (assembly GCA_039566865.1). NCBI lineage: Eukaryota > Metazoa > Cnidaria > Scyphozoa > Semaeostomeae > Ulmaridae > Aurelia > Aurelia coerulea. The sequence continues at coordinate 9,040,863 of CM076951.1, read as the reverse complement.
TAAATTCCCAACATGAATTGATTTACATTTGCTACCAAGTATCATTTCAAAGAAATGATAAAACAACTGAGAGTATTTGTGATAATAAAAATGACATTAAACTTGCGCAATCATTGAACGACCGCTCGTGCGACAGAATGTACGTAATCCATTTCAAAATTCCCTAGTCATTTCGAAGAGCACTCCGTTTGTTCTGCCAAGGTAAATCTGTTAGAAATTTGATCACTATTTTTCGACCTTTTTGGGCAGTTGGCAGGCCAAAAAAATTTAAGAAATCGTTAATATATTGATAAATTGGCATCCGAAAAATCTACAAAAAATAACCCAGAATAATACAGGGTATTGACAAAAGATTAAATAAAAAAAAACCAAAATTGGCCCAATCTGTGATTTATCCTGGCCTGTTGAAAGTGGGAACTTTTTTCTGGCTCACCCGGTAGTGCACACTTATGCAATATACAATTGAGATCTTTATTGAATTGATTTCACCCATAAAAGTGAACAGACTGCCTCAATGTCTACAGTTAGCCGAGAGAGTGATTGGTGACAAGTATGGCATTTCAAGGTGACAATCTTCAAGAGACTTCTGATTTGGTAAGCTTCTATCAAAAACCTTCACAGATTTTATGTTTTAGGCCACGGAACCAGGGGTCACTCCCTGCCGTTGCACAGACCAGGGGTTTGCTCCCTGCTGCAAAAAGGTGTTATTTCAGACACTGTTTGTAAGGTAAGCACAATCTATGAAATCACACTGGAAAGCGTGAATTAATCGTTAATTGTTGACGTATATGGCATTGAGCCACCGATTATGGGGGCATCACCTCCCGAGTGTGCATTGTAAGTATGCATTACTATGTATAATTGCATGCTAGGATGGGCATCCAATTTCTTTGATCATTTAACCCTAATCCACGTGGGGGGGGGGGTGGATTCCACCCCGCTCAAGGTTTTATTTGCCACGTTTTTAAATGACATTTGCTATGTCCCCCAGCTTCCCTGACTTTTACTAATTATCTATTAGCCACATTTTGGTGGAAAAATTTTTGAACAATATGACTCACAGGTCACGTGACATGCCCATATTTGGAAGGAGGTAGCAGCAAAATCATTGTTTTCAATGATTTCAAGGGAATTATTTGATTGAATTATGAAGTATTATACAGCAAATGAATCAACAAACAAAGGGCTACAATTTGATACCGGAATTTCTGGAATTTGATGATGTCAGCATTTTTTTTATAATGAGGTCATTTTCACCGCCATTTTGGACTAATTAGCAATTTTTTCAAGTTCTTTAAAGCTTTTTCACTTAACAACACTCTCAGGATACATTTGATATAGATAATCACCATTTTTCAGGTTCTTTTTGTCTCTTTTTACAAATAATAAAATAAACGCACAAATGACGTCATAAGAATCGGCTAATTTTTGCCAAAATATCACTCAAAAATCGTTATTTTCAATCAAATAATATTTTACCACCAAATATGTTGACAAACTGAACCAAAAACTGCATAAAGTACATGCAAAATCCTCATTAAACTTGAATTCAATTTGGAAGCCTGATTTTCACAGATTTTTAGGTTTGTGACGTCACAAGGTGTGGCAGCCACACCCAAATTATGTTACGAGCTACAAATTACCTGTTCTATAACTGTGCCAAGTTGTATTAAATTCGGATGAGTCTAAGGCAGTTTTCAGAACCCCCCCCCCCCCTATAAATGGTAGCTCAAAAAAGCACATATGGATTAGGGTTAAGATTTTTGCTTTGTTCGGCAACAGATTCAGAGTTTTCAATGTGGGTGTGATGTTCACAACAACAACTTTTTCATTCCTTGCCAAACAAAACGAAAGTAGCTTGTTTTAGCGTGTCTCGCATCTAACAAGGCTTTTCTCTAATTGTTTGGTATCTATAAAATTAGCTTTCAGTGCAATGAAATATACAGTAAATCCCGCTTATAGGAATCTACAAAAATAGGAACCTGCAGGCTGTATTTTCTGAATTGTGCACCTTCTCATTAAAAACATGTTTCACTAATAACCAATATGTTCTTATCACAAGGGTAATAAAGTTAATTTTGATTGGCTTTTAAAATTTGGACCTCATCGCTTGCTATCTGTAAGCTTCAGAGTAGATATGTATAAGGTTGATAATAATATTGCCAACAGAAATGAAATGTTTAAAATCTCTAACAGGGTATTTCTTAAGCAACTGAACAACTAAAAACAACATGTTGCAAGGTATTAATGTAAGGCTTTGCATTGTAGACTGACGAGGCGACATTGGAAAACCAACTGGAGCATTCGTACTCGGAAGCTCGTCCAAAGAACCGTTTCATTATAAAGGATAATAAAACATATTATCGCAAGCTGGGGACAAAAACTGGCGGCGATTTGAACGAGTCACATGATCCATTGTTCGCAGAATGTGTAATAAAGATACTTGGACAATTAGAAGACAGAGACAACAAATATGTCGGATACTTTGCATGCTCATGCAAGGTGTTGTCTCAAGAGCTTCAAATTTCAACACGGTGTATATTCACGGTATTCACTGTTGTATATAGTATCACTTAACCCTATCTCACCTGGGACTTTGAAGTGGTCAATACCTGGCCTCTGTTTTTCTTAGCTGTTATAGTAGCTATAACCTTTAAACTGGGTAAATAGATGGACTTTGATGCATACAACCAAAATCACGTAATTAAATCAAATTATTTCTATTGTTCTTGTTCGCATGACAATAAGAATATGTTAAGGTATGATTATCATGATTATAATCAACATTATTTAAACAATGAAATGAAGCATTAAATTTAAATTTCTTATTTCAAATTGAGGTGGATATGATCAAATACATGTATAGGCATAATTTGGCATGTATTTTAGATAGATATTTGCAACAATTAAAAAAGAAGTATACAAATTTTGTTGACTACACAGTAAAACATTGGTTTCCATGGTTACGGTGCTATAGAATCTTGAAATTTCCATTATTCGATACAGTATACATAAAGTAGCGGAATCTTGGCATCCTGCGTTGCACATTTTAGCATTGGCGAATAATAGTTTGGTTGGTGGGGGGGGAGGGTGGAATCAATCCCCCCAGGTGAGATAGGGTTAAGTCATTGAAATTTTTACTGATCTATACAATGTTCTTTGAGTGGGACAAATTCTCGATGTGGTTTGATTTCGTAGACAGACATTTGTTGAGAGATCCTTTTTCCTTTGCATGTGCTATCGAGCGTTCTACTTTGATGACATCGCATGGATCATTATTATTAGAAGAAATTAATTTAAACAAAATTGAATAGATCGATAGATCTACTTCAAAGCAAACATAATACCTAATTTCCCGATTCACATAAATTTGGAAATGGATCACAAATCTATTTTTTCGTCTAGCTTACTAGTCTTTCTTTGTTTGGGAGCATCGAATATTCTTCACGAATCTTTCCCAAAAATTTGCAACACGTTATGTATAACTGCACGGGAAATTGGTAAGTAATGCCATCTAGCTGGTCTATTTTGTTTATGTCCTTAGAACGATCGTACTTAGCTACAACGCCTTCCATGGAACCACCAAATTTTCAACAGCGCTTCAGGAGAGTTTCGGTTCCAGCATAATTGTGAATGGTAGTATAAACAATGGAGATCTGACGGACTACCTGATGTTCTTGAAAGAAGACTACTTGAGCACCGGCATGACAAAAGTTTTCAAAGCTGCGCACTTCACTGGCTATGTCGGAGGAGAATATTGGTTTCTAGGAGAACATACTGTATCTTTGTGAATCTTATTTTCTTTAAATCAACAGGGGAAAGTCATCTTCTCATGAGGCAGCACCATTCCGACATTGGTATGCAAACATTGCTGAACTGAAGTCATTGCTGTTATCCTCAACAAGATATGCAATATTTACCGCAACTGCAACAACAGCAACAAAACATGCCATATTCTCAATGCTGCAAATCAACGCGAATGAAACATTCTGCATTGAGAAGACACCATTAAGAAGTAATATAGCCTACCATATCATATATGTCAATAAGGACATGTCCATGGAATCTATGTTCCAGTTTTTGATTGAAGAGCTTCTGACTGAGAGAGAAAAAACTCCAGTTTGTGATTGAAGAGCTTCTGACTGAGAGAGAAAAAAATCCACACTGTATTGTATTTTGTCAGACGCGTAAGCAGTGTGCTGTAATTTACCGGATGTTTACAAGAGTACTTGGAAAATGGTTGTATGCTTCTCAAAAGGAAGCTCCCACAAACCGTTTAGTAGAAATGTTTCATGCTGGGACGCCTGACTCTGTCAAAGGTCACATTATTAATGAGATGACCAAGTCAAGTAGCTCTATTCGAGTTCTCATTTGCACCATTGCTTTTGGCATGGGAATAGACTGTAAGAATGCCCATCACAGTGTTCATTTTGGCCCATCTAAAAACATTGAAATGCTAGTACAAGAGACAGGAAGACTTGGACGCGATGGCCAGCAGTGCTACTGCTATGTTCTTTTCAATGGCCTCCTATTAGCTCACTGCAATGATGAGATTAAATCATTAGTTGAGTTGGGGTCATGCCATCGCAGGCATGTTCTGGACATCTTCCCTAAGTGTACCACGTGTGAAATTCCTCAAGGCTGCCTTTGTTGTGATATTTGCAAGAAGACATGTTCCTCCTGCGCTACTCATGACAAACTGGTAACTTTTAAAGATCATCAGCAACCCACAGTTCCAAGAAAAATAAGGACTGTTTCACACGCGCAGAGAACCAAGCTGGAATGTAAATTGATGGTATATAGGGCAAGTCTCCTGCCAAAAACAACAAAGGAATTCATTCCAGTTAGTTCAACAAGCATATTATTTGAATTTGATGTCTATCACATTAAGCAAGTTTTGGAACATTGTCAGTACTTATTCAACATTACAGATATCATGAAGTATATTGAGCTGTGGCGAGCAGTCCATGCAAACAAGGTTTATTTAGCATTGTGCGTAGTTTTTGAAGATATGGAAGAGTCAGTGACTCCTCTACTAATAACGGAAGATGCATTCCAAGATATGGAGTACATTGCAGAAGACTGAGAGGATATAATGGAAGAAGAATCTTGTTTTGAAGAAATGGAAGATTCAGATTTTATGAGCAAATTGGATAATTCCATTGAAAACAGTCAACAAGTGTCTTATGAAAGTTTTGGTAATCAAGATCTGAGTGATATTGTTGGACCAATGATAGTAAATACTAATATGGATACCGAGTAGCCCAGAAATTGCCCAAAGATATCAGCTCATTTTATACCTTCACATCTCTAAATAAACATACAGTATAAAGATCATGAAAAGACAATGCAAACTGAGGCCACGATTGCCTCTAAAGAACCCAAAAATCTCATTTTGACTATATTTGATGCATAAAAATATCATGGCCGTAATTTCAATAAATGTTAGCCTAAAATATCACTCTCGGCAATATTCAGACCCAAAGATATCTGCTGAATAGTCTTATTAATAACAAGTCTTAACGAGCGCACTTCTTTGATGTTATTTTCTTTTTGTGTTCATTTATCCACTTGAACACTGATAATGGATCGAACGTTGACAATAAACTTCCTTTCACCCCAAACCCGAACATCTTCGTTATGGAATGCTCTTTGTTGTACCAGCTGCATAACAATCTTCTTCAGATCCTCTGTTGTTGAACGGTAAACATGTAACCCAGACCTCCTCCTTACATTACAGCTGCTATCAAAGTTGTCAATGAGCTGCTTGTTAGTGCCTAGAGCCTTGCAGTAGCAATCAATTGCACTCCTGTTGAGGGCATTAGGGCCTAGATTACGGATGACAGTTTTTATTAATTTGTTGAAATGCTGTAAAGCTAAATCAAGAGGAATGTTCTTGGCAGGACCTGGCTTTGATTTATAAAACCTATTCCAGACAAGGCTGTGAGATGCAGATTGGCTAAGAAGACTGTTCACTTGACAAAGCATGTACAAACCCTCCAGGGCATATTTCCTGCTGCTTGCCCCATCTTCTTTCAAGTAAGGTAAAAAAAACTTCCAGCACCTTATCACCCTTGGCCCATTACCCTCCTTTATGGCATCAAAGAAGTTTTTTAACAAGAGGCCAATTTCTAATAGAGAAGACTGACAATTGAACATGTCATCTCTTCTTGATTCTTCAGCACTGTCTCCTTTACTTCCAGACTCAGTTGTGTTGTGGTCGCCCAGCCCATGACTCTTCTCATGATCCTGACGTCTCTTCCCATCAAATCGGAATTATTTGGTACAGCCAGGAAACCGACAGTTGAAACGGCCATCCGCCATTGCAGTACTTTGCTCTTTCTCTGCCATTTGTAATATTTTAAGAACCACAGAAATTTTGTAACTGCATCATATCATTGTCATTGTCAATTTGACATGCAAGTTGGAGAGAATCTGCTGAAATCTGTTGCGGGGCATTGTTGATGCAACCAGTGGAACAGAGAGGTCTTGATCTGTGGACCAGTAATGATACCAAGATGGCAATTTGTGATACCCCATGATAAGATTTATCCCCAGAAAGCCTAGCATTTCTGGTTTTGTGACTGGAGATACTTTTCGTTGCTTTTGTTGAACATACAAATTTGTCTGGTAGACTATCCTTTCAAGCAGCTCTTCATCAAAATACTCCAGGAAGTAATCTGCAGGAGTTGAACACTGTAGGAAATGTTCTGCAATTGGACCTGCAAAGAGAATGGTTATTCATTAGGAATTCTGTAAAACAGTTGATCAATTTTGAACTTTTTGTTATGGCTATTGGTCTTAACAAAGTTTTTCACACATAAAATGGTCTTATGTCAAATATATATGGTGATTGACTGATCATAGCCTTTCAAGTGCTTGTAGTGTTTGTAGTCTCTGCCAAAAAGAGAATCCAAAAAAAATTACCTTGTTGCCCTTCAAATAAGCTTGGCATGGTTTCTATGGTTTTTTTTCTTCCAAGACCTGGGTTTGACATTAGCAGTTTCTTTTGACACTGTACTGGACTTGGGTTTTATTTTCTTTGATCTGAAAATAGTTGCTGGCCCAGGCACTGAAGATCCTGGTGCATCTAACACAGACTCTTGGTCAGAAGTAAGGGTTGAAATCTTTGTGTCAGGAGGATCAACAAGAAATTCAGGAGCTGACTCATCTAAAGATGACAACAGTTCAAAGGGCAGTTCATGTGATGGAATGATGTCACTTTCTTCATCAGACTCCTCATCAGTAATGTCACCATCAGATGGTATCTCATCAAAGATTAATTGTGCTTCATCGATGCTGTATATTTTTGCAAGTCTTTTGCTAGTAGAGTGCTCCATTATTATGACACTATCTAGGAAAAAACAGTTAAGAAACATGATTGATATAATACATAATGGTAGATGTTATCATTTTTGAGAAGCCCAGACAGCCTGAATGTTTGGATGAGTTAATAAACTCATGCCAGTTCATTTTAGAGTGAAAATCCAAACATTTGCATGGATTAGGCCATGATGAAAAAAGTGGCCTAAATTGGTCAGTAGCACCCAACGGGACTTTAGAGTCCCAAGCGTATTCCAACAAAATTTGCAGGAAAAAAATTATCATAATTCCCATTTACTATAATTAGTCAACAGAGAGTATGTTATTATAGTTCATAACAATTATTCAGGTTCATGTGTGAAAAAAAAACAGGAAATTAGATTCTGAAGTTCACCTACCTCAGAGTTCTTCTTTGGCCGCCATTGCTCCAAGAGACTTTTGTTATGCGAGGCTATATCACCTTTTGTTTTCCAAACCTCGTTCTCAAAATGAACAACAGCATGTACTCACAAGTCCCGATGGGTCTTATCAGGTATAGAATGCACCTATACTTTTTGACAATCCTATTTTGGTGCTGGGACTCTCAAGTCCCGTCGGTTGGCAAAGGGTTAAAGGCATAATGTACTTACAGAGTCAGTTTTCATCTTCATTTCCTTTGAATAGCGATGGGGTATATGTTTCACAACTGCATCTTGTATGGGTGAGAGGCATGGAAGATTATCAGATATTACTTGTAATACCAAATGAATGTAATTATCTCTCTGCAATTGATGCTCAAATTTTCAAGGACATAATTTACCATTTTCTAAGGGTAAGGCCGAAAAGTCGGAGATGTCGGAGATGTTGGAGCAATTTCTCAAACTTTTTCTTCTCTGACTTTTCGTTTTTTCCCTATATGCTACAAACGAAAAGTCGGAGATGTCGGAGCAGGGATTTTTCTTCTTTAAATCTGTAAATTCTGATTGTAAAATGCCCTTCTCCCAAGGCAGTTTCCCACGGTTTGTAGCAGTGTTGTTCGAAAACAGCCTCAGAGATTTTCCTCCGACTTTTCGTTTTTCCCCTATATGCTATAAACGAAAAGTCGGAGATGTCGGAGCAGGGATCTTTCTCCCTTTAAATCAGTAAATTCTGATTGTGAAACTCCCTTCTTCTAAGGCAGTTTCAAAAGCTTTGTAGCAGTGTCCTTCGAAAATGGCCTTGGAGATTTTCCTCTGACTTTTCGTTTTTCCCCTATATGCAATAAACGAAAAGTCGGAGATGTCGGAGCAGGGATTTTTCTCCCTTAATTCAGTAAATTCTTATTGTATAATGCCTTTCTTCTAAGGCAGTTTCCAAAGCTTCGTAGCAGTGTCGTTCGAAAATAGCCTCGGAGATTTTCCTCCAACTTTTCGTTTTTCCCCTATATGCAATAAACGAAAAGTCGGAGATGTCGGAGCAGGGATCTTTCTCCCTTTAAATCAGTAAATTCTGATTGTAAAATGCCCTTCTTCTAAGGCAGTTTCCCACGGTTTGTAGCAGTGTTGTTCGAAAACAGCCTCGGAGATTTTCCTCCGACTTTTCGTTTTTCCCCCACATGCTATAAACGAAAAGTCGGAGATGTCGGAGCAGGGATCTTTCTCCCTTTAAATCAGTAAATTCTGATTGTATAATGCCTTTCTTCTGAGGCAGTTTCCCGGCAGTTTCCCACGCTTTGTAGCAGTGTCCTTCTGTATACTAATATACGATGCACAGAGTGTCCGTTAAAACGAAAATGTATGATATAATGATCGAAGATTACAGTAAGATTACTGACAAAAATCGGAACTTTTGTTTAGAAGTGGTGTTTCAGGTTTTGAAATTTTTCCTTCCGGGTTTTTTTCTGATTTTTGTCCGGGTTTGCGGGTCGGGTCTAGCACCCCTCTACCAAAGCCCCCCTTCCTTCCTTCCAACCTTTAGAGCTTAAATGCCATCGAGCATAAAAAACTGCCTTAGAAGAAAGGCATTATACAATCAGAATTTACTGATTTAACCCTATCTGACCTGGGGGGGGGGGCGGATTCCGCCCCCCCTAGTACATTTTTGTTTACACCGTTTTCCACACATGCAGCAGGCCTCTGATGCTTCGTAAGTTTAACTTTGTATCATACAGCAATAAAATTGCAACAATTTGGACATTCTATTTTTAGCCTTGTTTCCATGGTTACCAATTTTTCATACTGCACTCTGTGAAAAACATACTTTGTATCTCTCTTAATTATGTTTAATTGGTCCAATTAAGTCTAAATTAAGAATTTACATATATTTTGATCTATATCTTTCATTTCTTTATGAAAAATAAAGTTTCATGACCTTTTAGCAATCTTTCATTTATATGACATCATATGACATCATAATGATCATCATGCTCTAGCAACAACAACAACATCGCTAATTGGATTATGATTTCAAATTTTCATTGTTTATATAATGAACTACCTTTGTGCCAAGTTTGGCTGCCATATCTCTTATGACAACAGAGATAAACAGGGGTGCGGAATCGGCCCCCCCCCAGGCATTGAGTGTTTCAAAACACCCAGGTCAGATAGGGTTAAAGGGAGAAAGATCCCTGCTCCGACATCTCCGACTTTTCGTTTATTGCATATAGGGGAAAAACGAAAAGTCGGAGGAAAATCTCCGAGGCTATTTTCGAACGACACTGCTACGAAGCTTTGGAAACTGCCTCAGAAGAAGGGAATTTTACAATCAGAATTTACTGATTTAAAGGGAGAAAGATCCCTGCTCCTACATCTCCGGCTTTTCGTTTATACCCGAGGGGGTCACTTCAATAGGCGTATGACGGGGGTGTGCCATTTTCAATTGTAAAATTATACCCTAAAATTTATGAATTTTTCAAAAACCATACCCCAAAATTTACGGGCCTTTCAAAAAAGATACCCTAAAATTGTGACCAAAATTCGAAATTCTAACCTTCCAAAATGACACCCCAAAATTTATGTTCATTTGTGATGTTACCAAAAATGACACCCTAAAATTTATTTTCAGCCTGAAAAAAGGTACCCCAAAAAATGGCACATCCTGTACTGGTACATATGGTAGTGACCCCCCCCCCGGGCGTTTATAGCATAAAGAGAAAAAATGAAAAGTCGGACGAAAATCTCCGAGGCTATTTTCGAACGACACTACTACAAACAGGCTAGTGGGAAACTGCCTTAGAAGAAGGGCATTTTACAATCAGAATTTACTGAATTAAGGGAGAAAAATCCCTGCTCCAACATCTCCGACTTTTCGTTTATTGCATATAGGGAAAAAACGAAAAGTCGGAGGAAAATCTCCGAGGCTATTTTCTAATAACGCTGTTACAAAGCGTAGGAAACTACCTTAGAAGAAGGGCATTTTACAATCAGAATTTACAGATTTAAAGGGAGAAAAATCCCTGCTCCGACATCTCCGACTTTTCGTTTATAGCATATAGGAAAAAAACGAAAAGTCAGAGATGAAAAAGTTTGAGAAATTGCTCCAACATCTCCGACATCTCCGACTTTTCGGCTTTACCTTTTCTAAGTCTTCAAGAGAGCAAATTGGTCTGTCATCTGGCAAGTGACTCTCAAAAACTCTATTTTCCGTTCAAATGAGGCTGCAGTAGTGGGCATCTGGGTTTTGGTGTACCTCAGTCATCTCATGAGTGTGCTGGTGGATATCAATATTGTCTAGCGTTAGTTTTCTTCCAGGATCTAGGGCAAAGGTGGCATGTTTTAATATACTTGAAGGTTGTTCAGGAGTTTCAATTTTTTTGGGTGGTTGCATGCCATGTGATCGGGGTTTTACTGGCTCCTTCCCAAGCAAAGAGATATTGTAATCTCTTTCCAAGAGTCATTGTCTTCCTTCAATTGGTCAAATGAATATATAATCCTTTTCCTGACTTCTTTGGCTTCTTTGCTATCCTTTGCTGTCACACCTCTCGTTGGACTCTAAAACATAATTTTATTGAATGAAAACTCACATTAGTTTGCAAAATGTTTTTAAACTGCAACATATGTTGTCTTCCTGAAGACATTCCTTCATATATTGATTTGCTCTCTTTATGCCTGTAATATGACTATGCTGTAATAAAGTGTTTATGGGCATAAATGACGAAAGCAGAGATGACGCCAGGGGAGGAATGCTAGGGGGACCAATACTGTCAGAGTCCTGATAGTGAGCGAAGCAAGATAATTTTTGTGAAACCACGCCTTTCAAATGCAATTCAAGTTCACTGAGAAGACTATGCAGCAAAGAAATCTGGAGCTGCAAGTTATGAAAGTGCTGATGCCATCCCTGGACAAACAGATCCAAGGACTTGACTGGAATATGTTCCCAACATATGAAAACTTGTTTTTTAGAATCAGCAACTTTCACCATTTGACTTGCTGTACATCTGCAATGAGGGTGAAAAAGTTATACTATGCTACAACTACTGTATACCTCTATCTTTTCTGGAACATTTTTAGTTGCCTGACCTGATGACTGTGATTTCTTTAGTGCCAGTTAAGATTAGAGCCATTAGGTAATATAAATGGGTTTAAAGATTTGTCTTCTAGAGTCTCTGCGAGATCATTAATGAAGGTATTGAAAAGGAGCGGGCTTTATGGGCAACCCTGCCTAACACCTTTTTTATAATTGACGAATTTGGTCCTACTATGACCAATTTTTACAGCACACGTTGTTTTTGAGTACATATTTTTTATGACATCGATAAAGTTATCACTTATGTTCAAATCTGTAAGTTTTTTGAAAAAGTGCTCTATGACAGACCGAGTCGTATGCTTTTCAAAAGTCAATGAAGCAGGCAAAAATTTTTCCTTTTGGGGTGTTGTGAACATGCTTGTTTATGAGGGTCTTTAGGCTGAAGACATGGTCTACCGTTCTGCTCTCTTCAAGGAAGCCAATTTGGCTATTGCTTAATATTTTATTTTCTTTAAGAAAATCGGATAGCCTGAAGTTAAGTATCATACAGAACAACTTAGACACACAACTAGTCACAGAAATTGGCCTGTAGTTATCTGGGTCACAGAAATTGGTCTGTAGTTATCTGGGTCCAATTTGTTGCCAGATTTATGGATTGGGGAGATAATGCTCTTGCACCAAATTTCAGGGACATTGTGACAACTAAAAATAAAGTTAAAGAGTTTATGGATGACATCCTTCATGATGGGGTAACTTGTATGGCACGCGAAAATCACAAAAACCTGATAAACCTAGTTTATCACTGATAAACTAGGATTATCACTTTGATAAACTAGGTTTATCACGATAAACTGGGTTTATCAACTGATAAATTGAGATTATCAACATTTCTTCGATAAACTGGGTTTATCAAAGTGATAAACTAGGTTTATCAAAGAGAACTTCATTATCACTTGATAATGAGAATTAATGCTGATAATCCCAGTTTATCAGTGTTAACTGCAATTATCAAATTATCAGTCCCGCGTGTATGTCAGCGCATTCATTTGCACAAACAGAACTGTCCTTGCTGTTGTGGTCTGGTCTGCTTTACTTTACCAAAAATGCCTTTACCGCCACGGCACGAACGCTCCTCTTTGGCCTCTGTAGACACAGTTTTACAGCGTATAAAGCAGACCTTATTGAACATTAAAGTTCGGTATCAATCAGTGGCGGCTGGGGCTGGTACTCAGGGTATTAGTCTAATACCTCTTTTTTTTCAAGAAATAGTGACCTCATTTTTCAAAAATAGAAAATTTTCATGCCGACGAACCTTTAGTGAATTCGTTTCTATTACGTCACTTTGGATAAAAGAGTGTTGACGTAGAACTGTGCCCATATCGTTGAAGGTATGGAAATCTCGTACTTGAATGGCTATTTTTGGTTTCCTTTTATTTCAACATAATGCGTACTAATCCTTATTGACATATTTTCAATAGAGAGAAAGTGACTCTGCCGTTTTCAATGGAGCCGCTGGCCTTCCGATGATTTGGTATTAGAATCTGAATTCTAATACCCTCCCACAAAATTCTTTGGTCTGGAGCAGTCTCAATGACGTAAAATCCTTTTATGTCGCTGTGCTGCAAGAATAGGTCAACAGCGAGAAGGTATTAGTTTTTCATTTCTAATCCCTTGGCGGCCACTGCATCTACTATCGTTATCGTTCTGCTGTAAAGATGAATCGCGTGTTGTAGAAGCAGGGTACCGTTAGTTGGGGTGTATCTTTGGGGTGTTTGGGGTTGTATATTTTCGTTGTTGTCGTCGCAGAGAAGTTTAACGCACGAACAGCGATTGCGCTTCAAAAAAGATGGGAAAGAAACCTTGTCTAAGAGTTATTTTGAAGAACAAATCATCTGACTCAGTGTATGAAACATATGCCTGGGCTTGTGGAGGTGGAGAGAAAAATACTTATTTTTGCTGGCCCTGCCTCGTAATGGGTGATATATCATCGGTAAGTTTTGGAGTGATTTTCTTTTATTTCACGATATTTTGGTTTGGCCGTACATGAACACACGTACAACGACGAAAAAGTACTTGAGATTCGATTTTTCAATCGTCATGATTCATCTATGCTGTTATTTCATATAATCTGGTCAAATTGAGCAAGAGTAAGCTGTAATGATAGGTTATTTAGTCTAAACAAGCACAGTTACTCAAAAGTAACAGAAACAGCGAGAAAAGCTTTTTAGTGCACTGTTTCTTGCTATCTCCGTTGATGGTACTAGAATCTGAAAGCTAATACCCTGGGGCTCTAAGTTTGAGGCCAGGAGCCTTAAACAAAGAATGCAGGAAGTGGCGTCTAGCTCTTAAATGTATGAGCAAGAGTTGGCCGTAGCCGTTAGCCACCAGTTTAGTAGAGACAGAAGGTGACACTGACACAGCTTTCATGGAAACAAACTTAACAAGTTAAACCTTAGAAACTTAACGATGAATTGTTATCATACGTGTTAACTCTATTTTTACATTGCCCTTGTTATTTTTACTAAAGCTGGATGTTTTATCGTTTTCAACAGGCCAGCAATGCGTTCTTCAAAGAAAGTGGCTACTTGTGTGGGTCCAACTTCTGGAAAATTGCAAACAAACATCAACATTCCCGGAAACATGTCAACAACCATACTACTTACAGGCTTCTTGGAAATGTTGATGAAGGGTGTGCACTTGATGAAGCACGACGAAGGGAAGTTGAAATCCACAACAACAAAGCCTCTCTATATGGCAAAATGCTTTTGCACCACATAGATGTTGCAGTTTTTCTACTTTGAAGAACAACTAAATCTTGCGCGATCTTGCGGCAATTTAGAGAAAATCTGGGGTTGAATTTCTTGTAGAAAGCAAAATATTCCAGGGGCTTCGCCCCTGGACCCCAATGGGGGGCTTACAGCGCCCCCCATACCCCCAGCTGGTTTGGTTAACAATTCATTCGCTTCGCGAATAAATTGTTAACGGTTTGCTTTTGAGGGGAATTTGGGAACTAATACCTAAACTTTTTGGCTCCCAGCCGCCCCTGATATCAATCTATATCATCCAGCCAAGCAGATTTCAATGATATGGAAAAGCAGCTGCAGGATTTGTTGAAGAACTTAGACAGCGTAAGACCCGTGCTTGACAGAAATGTATTCGATGCCACACGAGAGTCAATTATTGCAATATTAGAACGTGTCCAGAATGAACTGGAGCGAAGAAATGCTCCTTCAAATGGTGGACAACAAGCAGATGAGGGGCAATCAATCCAAATGGAACCTAGTTCTAACTCAAACCCTTCGACTGCCGCAGAGACAAGGCCAAAACTGCCGAGAGCAAGTACTTCGGCGCCTAAGCCCAAAGGTGGAGCCCCAAGATCTGACATAAACAAGGAAACGTTGGAGAGACTTTTGTCGCTGGGTTTAACTGTAAACCATATAGCCACTGCTGGGCTCCTGGGTGGACAGGTTCATCCAAACACTATACACAATTTCATGAAGAGGAATAGCATGCAGAGAGTACGAGAAAGATATTCCACGATAAGTGACGAGGATTTAAAGAGAGTCGTTGAAGGGTTGAACAAGCAGTATCCAAACTCAGGATCTGCTGAAATGATGAGTCTGCTCAAATCGGGAAATCCCCCTCTGATCGTTCAACGGGACCGCTGTCGAAAGATATTGGCCGAGGTAGATCCAATTGGAACGGCACGCCGATGGGCACAAGCAATAAAGCGACGACAATATTCAGTCCCAACACCAAATTCATTATGGCACAGTGACAGTAATCATGCCCTAATAAGGTCAGCGTTTTTGATGTTTTTTACATATTTTCTCAGCCATGTAGAAGCCCATGAAACCTTTCTCAGTTTGTGTACCCATTTTCGTACAATTTTAGGACAAATTTTGGTTAAAACTACCCAAATTCAACGTTCTTGCCAATTTGTGCCCAACCTACCCATGTTCTATGAAAAAGTTCTGAAAATGAATTTATAATTTTGGCTCAAAACCCACCCATATGGAAGGCACCCAGCATACCCTCAACATGCTACATACCCCCCCCCCCCCCGGGCGATCATTTGCCAAATTCTTAAGAGGTAACAAGTCAAGAATGAACAAGGAACATATTCATGTTTTTATACAACAAATGGATAGGTGTAAATAAACTTGGTGTTTTTCATGGAAGATATCATTTCCCATACTTTTATGTTTCAGGTGGAACATAGTTGTTCATGGAGGCATTGATGGTTTTTCACGCCTGATACCATATCTTGGAGTTGCCACCAACAATTTGGCAAGCACAGCACTTACATTCTTCTTCTCTGGTGTACGTCAGTTTGGAATCCCCAGAAGACTTAGAGTTGATGGTGGAGGTGAATTTGAGCGTGTCAAAGATTTCATGAATCATGTCAATGGCAATAACAGAAACAGTGCAATTTCTGGAAAATCTGTCCACAATCAAAGGATAGAGAGACTGTGGAGAGATGTGTATGCTAAGGTATTGGACAAGTACTATAAGTTGTTCAATCATATGGAGGATAGCTCAGTATTGGAGATTACAGATGATGTGATGATGTATTGCTTGCATCATGTTTTTGTCCCACGCATAGAAAGAGATATTGCACAGTGGATGGCAGCACACAATAACCACAAGGTACGCACTGAGAGAAACAGATCACCATTGCAGATTTGGTTTTCAGCGAATCTCCAGGCAGCAGACCAGAATAACACTGCCATGAACAACATTTTCCGGCGACAACAATCTGAAACAGAGGAACAAATTGCTGAATCTGCTGAACATGCAAATCTTGAGGAGCCAAATAACATTGCAGTTGTCATTCCAATGGTACCTCAGCCACTGACTGGAGCTCAGCATACAACTTTGGTGAGAAATTTTGACACTTTAGCAGCATCAGATAGTAATGGCCTTGATATATATGGCAAAGTATACCAATTTGTACAGCAGTGCATCAATAACTGATTTTTCAACCAGTGATCTAGACACTTACAACAATCATGGAACTCTGTATGGAACTCTGTCAAGCACTTGGAATATCATGTTTTAATTGAACGTATTTGTACAATCAGAATCGCTAAAAACTCTTGTAGTGAAACACCTTTATTCAAGTTGTATTGCTTTAAACTCATTTTTGTAAGAAACAGCTGTAAGAAACAGCTCATACGCATTGGGCTCAATTTTTTTAAACTTAAGAAACTACTCTACATAAATAGAATAGCCAAGAACATTGTATATAATTTGCAGATGTCATTTCTTACGTCACTCAAAACAGTTTCAACATTGAACACCAGTGAATTTTGCCACTCTACACTTGACATGCAGATTGCACTAATTTTCAGTAAACCACACAACACTCGAAAAAGTTTCTGTAGTTTATTGATTTGTTTTGATTTCAGCTTTGGATGAGAGATTTTGATAGTGATGAAATTTAAATTAGTTTATTTCTGTGGTGTGAATGCTGCTTTTCCTACAGAAGGCACATTGGAAGCCCTTTTAACAATTCATTATTCAAATGATTTAAATGCAATAACATGGTTGCAAAATGGCCCTTAAAGTTAAGAAACGATCTACAGTACCAGCCCTGGACCTCAGTTTCTTATAAAAAATGAGTGTAAACGACATACTGAATGATAGTTTGTTGTTTCTAGTCATTTTACCAGTTGCATGAAAAACGATAGAGCATTTGCCAATTTTTATTTAATACAATTTACTTGCAGAATATTTAGATCAATTCATTTAGATCACAAAGATTGGATCTTTTGATTTTGAAATGGCTTTATCCAAGATTATAAAGATGATGAAGAGAGGACACACATACACAACTCGACTCATTGCCCCTAAAACAAGAAGAAGTACAGTATTATACACAGTAGCAAACAATGGAGTAGTCTATGCATTGTGATATGCTCACAGATGTTTTTATAAATTGTCAGCAAATATGGAATTGAACATTTTTGTGATCTACTGTATGCCTCCTGGTTTGTCAATGATCAAATAATCTATATTGTTGCCCACAGGTATATTGTTCTGCTCAAATTTTGGTTGATGTGGTGGATCCACAATAACGTTACTTCTAAAAATCCATCAAAATCTCTGCAGTCTTACAACAGTATATGAGTCAGTTTTTTGTCTGTTTCTCCTTGGAATTCAAGAGTCAATCGTCAATATATCACATTGATTTTGGAAAAAAGTGGAAGATCTGTGTAATATGGTCTATCAAACAGACTGCAACATTGCCCATTTGAAAGAAGTTAGTTTACTTTACGAGACCCAGCCCCTTTCACCATGTGCGATAGGACACCAAGTGTGTGAAAGTTTTATTGGTAGAGAGGCTGACCTAACCAATTGTTTTTGTGTTTTACCTAATTTGTACTTGGTAGTGAGCCACCTTATCACTGTTTCTTCATTTTTCAAATTTTCAGAAACAGCGATAAGGTGGCTCTCTACCAAGTAAAGATAGGTAAAACACACACAAAACAATTTGTTAAGGTGGCGTACTACCAACTAAACTTTCATATACTTGGTGTCCAATCGAACAAACCAAACAGAGTCTTTAATACTCTCAATATTCAATAATTTAAAGCACACAATCTCAAATGGTTAATATCAAATAAACAAATATGTTATTATATTCAATCCTACAACAACAATCTACAACAGTCTGGAAAAACCAACTGAACAAAGTCTCTAACAAAGTCTCAATAGTTTAGTACAAATCAATCCTAAAAGGTTAATAATGTTCAACCCCCGACCCCCACACCATACACAAACTAGCTTAAAAAGAAATGGAAATTAGTATTTGGCAATATGCTTGAATTTCAGCTAGTAAAATAAGTACAGTAACCACCAAAGCAGCCAGAGATCCATTGCCATAAAAAGAACTTTTGAATCCATTTTATTCTGAATCCAGTCGATCTTTCAAGCAAACAGTTCCTTTCTGGTTAGTTATTGCAACTAAAATATGTATATATGCATGGCAATAAATCATCAAGGAGATTTTCCATCCCTTCTACCATAAAAAATGCAACCAAATTACTGTAGAAAGGTGCTAAAAGTGAGCGCTGCAAATCTGAAGACTTTTATTTGATATGTCATTGGGAGTCTCCAAAACACCTCAAATAATACACCTTTTCAAAAGACAATTGCACTAGAGATGGCGGCGAGGAATTTTTTTACCAAGATGCATTGCCTTCTAATTAAGGTTCTATAACAATTCTGTAGGAATTTGACTAAAAAACGCAGTGCATCTTGGTAAAAAAACTCCTCAGCACCATCTTTAGCACAATCATCTATCAATGACCTCGTTTTGGAAATTTTTGAAAATTTCTTCCAAGGAAACCTTTGACCACAAATTTGGATTTAGCAGCCAAAGTTTAGTCTAGATGCAAATTTTCATAATCCTCCTGTTGGTGATTTTGATCTTATGACGATAATAAGTTTGAAAATCTAAGAGGGATTTGACTGTGAAAATTGCTCAGGGTGTAACTTTACACCCTCAGTCGTTATTTACGGTCAAATTCCTTATAGATTTTCAACTTTATTATCGTCATAAAATCAAAATTGTGAGCACTGGGATTATGAATATTAGCAACCAGACCAAAATGTTGGTGATGAATCTAAATCTGAGTCAGAAATTTAATGTGAAGAAATTTGGAGAAATTTTCAACATTTCCAACACGAGGCCGCTTAGTTGAAAAGGTGTAGTTAAAACTTATTATGATAATGATAATAATGATCATATTAATGGTTCATTCGTTCAAATCATGTCAAATCTTGACCATAACTGAACATTGCTGACTACTCGTTTCATTACAGACCTGAAAAAGTCATATGTTAAGAAGAACCTAGATAAGTGCAGTGATCTTGAGCATGTATTTGCTGTGGGTAGCATGTTTTCTGCATTGGAAACACCATTAAAGTCCACAAGGATAGAATCTGCCATCAAATCACTGCCTGTGACAAACTGCATGAAGTTTGCAACCTCACTGGAACTAGCTGACAACAGGAATGACTCTAAAAACCCGCAAACATTTTCTTCCAAAGCATTTTCATAAGGTGCATCAGACATCTGGTACTTCAAAATGTTGACAACATTCTGCCCTGTTGGGGTAACTGTCATAATGAGGTTTGTTAAGTCCTCTTGGTTTGTTGCACTGAAGATTTTCCTTGCAAATGTGTGGCTTGCAATATTCAAATTGTGCAGGTAATAATGCGGTTTGATGATAAGGATGTACTGAGCAAGGGACAACAGAACCTGATAAGCACTGTCTTTGGTTGATGGCAGAACTGCAATCCCAAAATTACCTAGGAATGCTGCAAGATTTACCTTTGTTTCCTCGTTGATGGATTCAGCTGTTATGACTCTCTCCAATAATGATCTGTCACCGGTGTCGAGGCAGCTTATGAAACTATTAAGGCAATACTTGGTAGATGGGAGTCTTCCTGTAAAGACTGTATACAGAACTGCTGGAGTAATGTAGGTTGGTAGATAACCGGTCAAAATAAAGCCATGCAGAATGATGCGACCAACAGCACCAACTTCATCTAGTGAAAGGACATTGCAGGGATCTATCAAGAAATACTTCCTGTCTGCACCAGCAAGAGCTGGTGTGAATTGCTGCCAAAAAATTGTGAAGAATTCCCTGGTTAAACCATCCAAGTCTTCTCCATTTTCCCCTTCAAAGCTGACATAAATACGACATGATAAGATGCATTCATCCATGTACTGACTTATTGCATCTTTCACAATATTTTCACGCCGAACAAGGATCTGCTGGACTGTAGTAAGAGAGGAACAAACTTCTTTACGAAGTTGCTCAATTGGTATCTTGAAACCAGCATAATTTTCTTGGTCAATATGCTGTTCTGTCATAACCTCTTCTTCATCCTGAACATGGATGCCAAGATATGTATCAATGTCAATGGAAACACTAAGAGGGGCTTTGACCTTATATTCCATTGGGCTAGTGTCAAGTTACTGTGTTTTGGCAGATGGGAACTGCCACCCCGGTATATCGAGAGGAAGTCTGAATCAAGCTTAATTTTCTCTTGCACTGCTTCATAAACCTGTTGTGGTGTGTAACTCTCTGGAAACAAATATTTATCAGCCACACCTTCAAATTCAATAACTAACTCGACAGTCCTTCCACTGGCTTGAACATGTCCTCCCGAAGTAGATGATGTTTCTAAACCTCTGTTGATTAATGTCAAGGCTACAGGCACCATAGTCTCCTGCTCTGGGGTGCTAATAGGTAAACCTCTATTGGTTAACTCCTCAGCAGACCTTGACTCATGGGTTTGTGGTGTGATGACAGGGGGCAACTCCTGCGTGCTTGCCATGACTACGTTGGGCTGACCTGTTGTTGCAACATTGTTTCCTGATCCAGAACTTGAAGGTCTCACCTCAGTATCAGCAGTAGAAGAGGTTATCCCTCTGTCAGCTCCCTGAGACATTACATTTTGGGGTGAATTATCTGCTGAGCAAACCACCAAGATCCCTTGATATTTCAACTCTCTCAGTTCTGCCGGAGTGGACACATGAATTTCATCCAATTGCCTTGTACGCAACACCCGGTACAGTTTGAAGGGTTGATTTCGCAGCATTGGGCACATCTCTAGAATCAATTCATTGAACTGACTGGCACTTAAGTGGATTGACATAGTTGCATTCTTAGGCTTCTTCCCAACTGAATCAAAGCAAGCTTGTGGGAATCCTGCAATTGAAGTTCATTCACAGATCAGATTAAACATTCATTATAAAATTTCCCCTCCACTTATCTCAGTCATTGTTTGTTAAACTGATGTGTTGATAGTTATAGAAATTTTGCTACTACACATATTTTCATAAGAAACTAAGACTTTTGGCGAGTACTGAAAGTTTATTAAAATTGTCAAATTTGAGTACTGAGAGTTTCTTACAAGTTTCTTGAAGTTCCACAAATCAAAGATCATATCATATTGAAGAGAAAATATTCAGACTTTTCAGTTTAAGAATATTCAATTTCACTATAATGTCCACAGAACAACATTCAGATTCAGCTCCAAAACAAGATTCAGATTCAGAACTTAAGATTAGCAATTATCTAACAAATCATCTAATAAAGTTTTATTGCAAACACACAGTAGAAAAATAAACACATTTAACCACAAATTCGACTATGCTCTATTTAAGGGTGATTTTTGCCAATTTTTATTGTGCCGGGGTTGGGGTAGCCTGTTAACCAGACCCAATTTCAAATTGGGTCTGGTTAACAGGCTAGGGTTGGGGTGGAAAACAAGGAATAGGCTGAGGGCTGGTCAAAGTCGACAATCACGCAAAATTAAAGACAACCCTCTCTCTCTGTAGAAATCATCTAATAAAGTTTTAACGCAAACACATATTAGAAAAATAAACTAATTTGACCATAGATTTGACTATATGCTTGATTAATTCAATTTCAAAACAGAAATCATATTAGAGTTTGAATATTTTTTATATTCGTTTTTTTTTTTGCAAAATAATACAAGTCCTTCATTTCAGCCATTCTATCATTCCCGATCAGGCATTTATTCCTAATCAGGAGTCTTTCACTGAATCCCCATCAGGAATACTATCCCAATCAGGAACGTGCCCGATCAGGAGTAAATCTCGGATCGGGAGGGAGGGGAGCAATTCCCTTATTTCCTTATTAACTTCGAAAGTACCATATGACTATGAAAGTACCAATTCCTACACGCCATAGTTTGGAAAAAGAAAAGGATTACTAGTAAAACAATCGTTACCATATCCACTGTCCATGTGCTGCTTTATTGTGCCACTTTCCAAGTACTCGGACGGTTTTTTGAAGCGTGGCAATGGATGTAGTGACAATGACAAGCCTAAACAAAATGAAAGATTTTCATGGCGAGCTTTGCGAAGCCAATTTCAGTGTTTTGGCTCATTAGGTGACACCTAGAGGCATGCGAAGGAGATATTTAAATTTTGAATATATGCCAGTGAAGTGATAAATGTTTACCTATGTGATTCAGTGTAGCTTGATCACCCAAATCCGCCATCCTTTCCAACTTTTGCCTTGTGCAAACTTCCTCCAACCGGCAGATTGATGACAATTAGCAAGCGCGCTTAAAGCAAATGTCAATTCTACAAGCGCGCTATGTTTCACTTAGGGGTTGAGTGATTTCAGAATATTGCACATGGAGTAAGATTACTAAGTACTGTAAGATTAGACAGTGCACGATTACAAAGTACAGGAATGTCTTTTCAAGTGCACGAATATCTTTATAAGTGCATGAATGAAAAGCGCACTGATGAAAAGTGCATGGTTACAAAATGAACGAATAGAGAGTGCACGATTACAAAGTGCACGATTGAAAAGTGCACGTTTACAAAGTGCACAATTGGAAAGCACAAGGATGGAAAGTGCATGATCGGAAAGTGCAGCATGGTAACCAAAGTGCATGATTGTCTCTTCGAAATCAAGGCTTGATTTTGGCCTTGATTACACTTCATATGAACGTGCACCCGCGTTTAAAGCGCGTCTTGTCAACGAACAATAGGTACGAGGCTGATCTCAAACAATACAATTCGATAAACGTTCAAATTTTTGGTTGATAAACCTAGTTTATCACTTTGATAAACCCAGTTTATCGAAGAAATGTTGATAATCTCAATTTATCAGTTGATAAACCCAATTTATCGTGATAAACCTAGTTTATCAAAGTGATAATCCTAGTTTATCAGTGATAAACTAGGTTTATCAGGTTTTTGTGATTTTCGCGTGCCATAAACTTGCTATAATCATCTCGTTACTGATTCTGTCTAAACCCGGTGATTTACCCTTTTTTAGCCTTTGTATTGATTTCTGTATCTCTTTGTCAGATATTTGTTTGTTGAGAGCAGGGCCATGGTGATCCTTCTTTATTTGATTAGTCTCTTTCGGTAGTATAAGATCATTGCTCTCATGAAAGAGTTTCGCATAATATTGTTCCCAAACGTTTCCGTCAGTCAGTCTTGGTTGAGAATCGTTTTGGTATTTATCGTCAAACGATGTCCACGTATCCCAGAATTGGTTGTTACCTGTATTATTTTCTAGTTTTTCCGCGATATTGTTCCAATAAGCTTGTTTTTTCTTAAAACACGTTGATCTAAGAGCTTTAGAGGCTTGCTTATGTTTCACTTTTATATTCTCGTCATGGGGCATTTGGTGTCTTTTCTTAGAAAGGAAATTAAAATTTTTTTTCAGTACAACACATTCGTTATCAAACCACTTCTTACCCTTGATGTGGCACTTTCGTTTATTACCATTTGATACAGGAAGGGAGATGTCTGCAGTGGAAATTATAATATCGGTAAAAAGGACTATTTGCACGTTCAACATCTTCAGTTTTCGAAAAATGGCAGGTCAAAAAATTTTGGATTTTATCCTGGATTTTCTTTCTCTCAGTGCTCTAGTAAAAGAAGCCTTACTATTTGTCAACCATTTAAGCTTGCTTGGCAGGGGGGCCCAGTTATAAGTGCTTTCTCCCTTTTTTTTACTTATGAGCGGAGAATTGAACCAAGTTACCAGCTGACAGTGGTCACTCAATATAGTTTGAGGTCTAACAGTAAAACCAGTGACCTCGTTGAAAAATTGGTCTGAAACGATTGCATAGTCAACTACACTACTTCCCTTATGATTGGAGAAAGTACAGTCTCCAAAAGAGTCACCTTCTTTCCTACCATTAAGTATTCTTAAATTGTGAGTCTTGCATATATCTAAAAGGGCATGACCATGAGAGTTGGTCTCACTGTCACAGCTCTGTCTAGATGAGACTATTTCTGAGTTAAGATGCTCAGTTTTTGTGTATTGGTCTCCATTGTAATCAATAAAATCATTTAGAATTGCAGTTCTTGCATTGAAATCTCCTACCAGAAGTAAAGGCAGGTTATTTTGCCCATATTCTACAATTCCACTAGAGATCTCTGCAAACAAATCATTTTCATAATATTTGGAACTAGCTGGTGGAATATAAAAGCCACCAACAACAATATTGCAAACTTTCAGGTAGGTCCCCAAATCATTGTACGAACAGTTACTGAAGAAGATGAAAATCGAAACGTTTAAAAAGTCTTAGTGTATTTCTGAATTATCTTTAAAATATTTTATATGCTTAGGTGAATTTGCTATTGAATTATCGTTTTCACAAATGCTTTATTGATTCCTGTCCTGAGACCAATGGAAACCTGACCGCAATGGATGGACCAGGATGGACATTGAATATTAAATAAATAATGAGAAACCAAACCATTTAACAATTCCAGATTTTATTTGATAAGGTATTCCGCCTTTGTCGAGTCTTGAAGCTTCTTTCAAAAATAAGGAGAGAGCAGATTTCCGAGAAACACCGGATTTGGAAGACCTCCATTTTGGGGGCAGGCAAATTGTATGGTGAGAATCGTTCAAAGATATGGTAAAAATGCATTTCCCAAATATTTTCCCCAGGGGACATTCAGCACATACACATTTTGTAAAGTTAAGATTTTATGGAACTTGATTATACCTCTAAAAATTGAAGGCAACAAAAATTGAATGTTCCCCTAACTGATCATACCTCGAGAAATATTCATCATTGGCCCATAAACTATATAGAACATTTGTGTTCTGCAATTTATACCTGTGACCCAGTTCCGTAATTTCGCAGTTCCGAATTCCGTAATTCCATAGTTCCGTGATTCCGGATTCCAAAATTCCGTAGTTCCGGATTCCGTAAATTACACCCGTCGAGCTTGCATCACATCATCCAACTGTTGCATACAAAAGAATCGTAAAGCCCATCTTTCAAGGGGAATTTTGCAGACGCTTCTCTAGGAGAGTAGTTCCAAGGCACGAGTACTGTTTGGAACCTTGGTTTGTGGGCCGTCGTCTCTGCCAGACGCTGCCTAGCCTGCGTCGCAGACCAAATTCCAAAAGGAAAAGGAATAGCTATTTCTATTCCTTTTCCTTTTGGAATTCGGTCTGCGATGCAGGCTAGACGCGGCCAGGAGTGTTCACAAAAGTAGCCTTGCTGATGTAAGATACGATTGTCTAAAAATCCGGACTATAGTTGGATGATGATTTGCAAGCGGTTGTAGAAGAAAAGAACAGATATCGAAAAAGAGAAGAAGGACTTTTGGCATGCTCTATGTGAAAAGTTGATATAAAAACGTAACTGATATACACATGCAGTGCAAGAGGGATTGTTGATAATTATTAAAATGTTCCATTCTTTTTATTCATATTTCTTCAAGAATGTCCACACTGGTGTCTTGATCGTGGTCAACAATGCCAGAATCATTTAAATTCAAATCCTGTGGTTTATCTTGAGGTTCCCAATTGCACATGAGAAGCATATCGTCAGAGTTGCTTTGATTGAAGTCTATTTCAATGAGCACATCATTTCTTAGTGAGCGTAAAATTCCCTGGACCTGTTTCTTGCTTGTATTTAGGCGATATTCGGCAGCTTTACTTCTGCGAATGGCCTTTTCAGCCTCAGAAAATGCAATTGATATATCATTGATAGCGGAAGGAAAGCTGTGTTCCAATTGCTTTGATGCCATGGGCGATACTGTTACACCTAAAGAAGCAATTTTAGTGACCCTTATTAGATGCGAGGTCGTAACAGGCACAGAAGCTCTGTAAAGCCATTCTTGCCATTAACAGATATCCTCTTGCTAGTTCCCTTTGGACGATGGAAGTTTAGGTACAGTGGCGTCGTCACAGGGTGGACTGGGGTGGACATGTCCACCCCAGTTTTTTCAGAGCTCGATTTTATAATTTCTCGAAATCCGTTAGAAAAACTTAGGGGGGGGGGGGTACATTTCTATTGACTTGGAACTTTTTGTGATAACTGGATTTCCTCTTCAATTCTGAATTCCGTTATTGAAAATTTCGAGAAAAGGCTTAAATTTCAATTTCAAATCATATCTTTTCCTTCCTCTTAAATTGATACAGTAATGTCCCGCCTTTGAGAAACTTCATTACACGAAACTCAAACCCTGAACTTTTGCAAGAACAATGGGAGGCTGATGTAAAAAAGTGGATTTCTTAAAGGCAGGACTTAAACTGTATCTGATGTATTTTCTGTTTCGATTTCCGTTGTCCAAAGATCTCACTGTTACGAAAACTGCTCCTTGAGATGGCCGATATTCCAAAAATATCGAAATAGATCAAAATAATAAAAAGGACATTTCCCACATTTTCCGAGAGTCTGAAGGGCGTGGTCAGGGAAATTTTTTCTGGGGGCTTCGCCCCCAGACCCCCCCTCGCGTGTCTTTTTCCACCCCAGATATTTTGGACTGGCAACGCCCCTGTTTAGGTAGGAATTTGAAGAATGTGCATCAGATAAATTGCAAGGAGGAGGGGCGCAATACAAAGATCTTCTTCAAAGATGTGTTTGCAATAAGTAAAAAAGTATAAAAATAATAGTAATAATAATAATGATACACGGATGTTTATACAGGAATAACCTATCAGTATGACAAGCATACTGTTATCATTAGGGTCCTGTGCGTAAGGAAATATACAAACTAAAAGGATTAAATTAAGCTAGCTAAAAATTTCATATAATTAAATAAGATCATGTACTTGTGTTCTGAATAAAACCCTAGAGTCTAATTTTCTTGCTGAAATAGGAATGTTGTTGTAAACATGCGCAGCAGTCACAGAAAAACTTTTACGACCAAATTCAGTTTTCATCTTTGGGACTTTTACAGTTAAGTTATTATTTCTTGTATTTTGACAATGTTCCTTTCTCTCAAAGTAATTTGTAAATGGGTCACACACGTTGTTTTGGAGGCAATCAAATACAAATGTGCACCCTTTTTTCTTTATTGCACCCTCAATGGTAGGAATCCGCAGGTCAGTGCTTGGATTGGCTCTTGATCTTATGATATTCCTGCTTCAATGTTTCGTATCTGATTAACTCTTGAATTCGACCATCCGAGCACAATTGAGCCACAATATATGAAGACAGGCATGATCATACCTCTATAGATCTTTTCTGCAGTTGCTGAGTCGATGGAACTTCAAATGCGGCGAAGTAAATTTACTCTTCCTGCTGCTTTTTTGTAAGTTGCATTAAAGTGGGTTTCGAGATTTAGATTTGTTTTTTCTCTTATAAAATCAATTCATCTAAGTACAAAAGTAACTGGGTAAAATAACATTCAAAATACAAATTAAAATACAAAGTAACTGGGCAAAATAACGTTTAAAGTCAAAATTAAAGTATCAAAATTAATTGTGTCCTTTAAAATCAAAAACAAGTGTGACGAAAGAAAAAGAAAAATCATCTAAAGGCTAAAACGTACAAGTATGATAATTAAATTAAATAAAATCCGACCACAAAATGTATTAGTTGTGCTTCTTTACCGATGATGATTAGGAAGGATTGAAAAGTGAGGACAACTTGAACACTATCAGGCAGGCATTTCGCAAAACGATTTTGAATCTAGTTTCTCAAGATATTGTTGAGGGTTAGAGTGCCATTTTCTAGGGATCCAAGCATGTTTTCAAAGAGATAGCTTCGACAGTCCCTTTATCAAGAGCTAAATGGAAATTATATAGGATTTCTTGACTTATCTTTTGCCTGGACATGTTGATAACCTTGCATTTAGCTGCTTCTGGTCTTTGAAAATCTATTCCTCTGTTTACGTGAACAACTGACCTGATTGCAAAGACGAAAAAATTTATTAGCTGTTCTTCCTTATTAGAAGCAATAATTCCAAAGACCTGTTCGCTTTTATTTAAAGGGTTTTGGTAGAGCCTATTAAACAAAGGCATGAAGAGATTTAATGCGAGCGCCAACATTTTGCAGTGTAAAATTTTGTGGTAATGTGCTGTGATGAGTTCCCCACATAGCTTGCAATTTGCACTTGGAAGGGTTCCATTTTTAACCAAGATATATTCACTAAAAAAGCCTAAATGTATTTGTGAGTATATCGCTGACTTTGTTTGGAGAGAAATTTTTGTCATGTGTAAGTTATGCCATACTTGACTCCAGTCTATATCCTTATTATTCAAAGCTGTTTCCCACTTATTTTCATAACTTTTAGTAAGTTTCTCTTTCGCCTGTAGTTCAACATAAAAGTCTTTCAGCTTTATTTTCGGAAATGGTTTCCATTGTTTGTTTAAAGAGATTGTAAAGGGAATAGCATTGCCGATGTAGGTCTGATTTGCCAATGGAGGTAGGTGCGTCTTAATTTCATTGATTGCATCAAAGACTTTTCGGTTAAAACCTGCTTTTCCTTTCCCAAAAGTCAAGTCTCTTACCCTAAAGATTTTGAGATTTGTAAGCTCCTTAATTGGTTTACAGGGCATGCCATTCCGATCCAGTATTTTTGGGTTACCAAAAACATGTTCTTTCATTAATTGGGATTCACTTAGAATTGAAAAGTCAAATTCAAATTTTTTGGTTGTTTTGATGACTTCGTCATAGAATATGTCTTCTGTTTTGAGAGAAAAAAAGACCGGATTTATTTTAATAAAATCAAGGCCGTGGTAATCCCCCTCAAAAGATCCCAGCAGTTGCTCTGCTATAACTCTCGCGAAAGAAAGTACTTTCATATTATAAAGTTTTTGACAACCAAACCATCCTTTGTGCAGCAATCTTATTTTGTATATTAGTCAGTTTTAGACCTCCTTTTTCCAAATCAGCACTCAACAAGACTTTATGGACTTCGTGTTTCTTTCCCGCCCATACAAAATCTAATAAATATTTGTCTAGTTCTTTCAGAATAGGAGGTGGTATTGAAAATATTTCGGTTCGGTACCATAATCTAGAAAGTAGAAATATTTTTACAACTTGCACTCTCCCTATCAATGAAATCTTCCTTGGCTTCCAGAAAGTTCCTTTCCGCTTGATTTTAGCTAGTTGCTCTATGAAAGTAATTTCTGATGTGTCTTTATTTCCTATCCATAGCCCCAGTGCACATACTTTAACATTGGTCCATTTGCAATCAAAAGGCTTATCGTGCCTGTTCTTCCATTTTCCCATCAGTAGCCCTTCAGTTTTCTGTATTGGGTCATTCCATATCAAGTCATCAGTTTTTACTCAAATTTGTAACCCACCATGTAGAGTGTGGATGATTTTTAGATAATTGATCAACTCAAGTTCAGAATGGTACCCAAAAAATATTTGAGATCAATATCTCAAGCCGTTTTAGATTTACGGCCAATCAAAAATCACCCCATTTTAGGGTGTGGCCCCGCCCAAATTTCACTCGCGCACAGATCTTCTGACTTCTAATATCTTTAAAACAATTTTATACATCCTATGGTTCTGAAAACTTGTACCCTGAACCTTTTGATAGTGAGGAATTCAAAAATCACACTTAAAATAACATAAAAAGAAGGGATCTGTGTGATTTTGGTCAATCAAATCCTTAAATGGTTTCAGGAAAATTGTTGACCTCTTCATTTTGAGCCAAAATTTCTTGGTGTCTCCAAATAGATATGACAGTTTGCTGCATACCATTTGAAAGAGCATGCTTTGAACTGTTATAAAACACCAAGGGAACCTTTTGTGTATGAAGGAGGCAAAAAATAATCAGAGTTGAAGAGAACTTTTTTTTTGAAAAAATTTCCTTGCGCATGAAATTTTCTGCACTGATACATTATTTATACTTGCTATTCTGGTCTCAAGAGTTCTGAAAAACCTAAAAGATTGATGGAATCTGGCAGTTGAATTCATTTCTATGTATTAAAACCTTTAAATTTTCCTCAAAATAGTGTGAAGAAGTCTGATGCAATAGATAATGAACTCTTCTTTGACTTACAGGACATACGAAAGATTAAATATGTTTGAAGTGTCTTCAGTGCTATTTCTACTGTTTTCATGGCAAACAATAGAGTTTCTTTCAGTTTCATTGGGGAAATACATCCAGTATTTGTTTAAAGTCATCTTCAGTAATGTCATATGTGCGGCCAGTGACAGTTACTGGGGCATCAATTTGGCAGATTACATCCGTGATAGAGACCCAGCAGACATCCGGTCTCGCAGGCCAGCGGAAATTCCGGGAAGGCCCAGGAGGATGTAAAAAGCTGACTTTAAAGTCTTGCTCTACCTTGCTGACCTCTTCCACTAGACCTATCCACCATTTGTCATCATACCTACAGGCAACATAGTCATTCATGTTTATTGTGTTGATGGAAATGGCGACATTTTGAGACTCTTCTCCAGTAATATTGAAAGTGCCTGTGAATACATTATCTTCAGCAGTGCGTTTGTAAGCAATGACACTTGCTGTTTTGGGCTCAAAGAAGTGGTAGCTTCTGGTTCCAGGTACCGTGCGTCCTGCAGCAAATCTGCTTTGCAACTCTCTACGAACGTCTGTCATTCTTTCTTTGGAGGTAAATAAAAACCTGATGTTAGAGATATTATGTTGGCAAAATGATAACATCTTTGAGACAGTCAGAATTTGGTCAGATAGTGGCCTCTGCAAGCTTGCACGCGCTGTCAGTCTCTTGACTGTTCCTCCAATTCCATCACATGGTGATTTCCCATGACTTGTTGCAAAGAACGTCCAGTTTGCATCTATGCCAAAGTCTGCTTTATGGCAGCACAAATTCAACAGATTCTTGAAATTCTTATACTGGCCAGCACAGCCATCAGAGAAATACTCAACTTTGTTGATGAAAGGCATTTCTTCTCTGACAATCTTTAGCAGTTCTCTCATGATCTCGTAGACAAAACTGGTGTCGTGCTCTAAATCATCTGAAAGAATGCAGAATGATTTCTGGAGGAGTTTCCCATTTTCTTTGTAATACACAACGATAGGATGAAGAGTGCAATGTTGCTTGCTCCAATGGAATGACTGAACTTCATCCTGTACAACGAAGGTATAATTTTCTGCAAAGTCCTCAAGGACTATCAGTGAGTCTTCAGGGAGGTCTTCTTTTCTACTTTTGAGATACTTTGCTTGACATTTGGCAATGTATGAATGGGGAGTTAAAGCATCAATGGTTTCAATGAGGAGGTCGATATACTCACTAACAATCATGCTCTGGGTGACTAGTTTTGTTCTATCCGTGCTTTGCCATTGTTGGAAAGAGATCTCATCATGCACTTCCTCATCAAGCATTGTTTCAAGGTAGGATCTGAGAGGTTCCGTTCCTGGACACTTGTCACACCTGTGCACCATACATGTCCTGTTTTCTCGACTGCATACAACCATGTCAATCATATCTTTGTAGTTCTTATCAGTTTTTGCTGCCTCAACTATGAGAATGGCATTTTGGTGGATGGTACATACACAGACAGAATGCGTTCCACTAGAACCAACTGTTATGCACCATTTTGGTTGTAGGGCGCAAAACTTTGAAAACCCAATCTGGCTTTCTGGGTACTGTTTCTTGAAGAGTGCATAGAGCTCTTTGAGGTTGCACGAAAGTAATCGTTTCTGCTTATGCACATTTCTTTGAATGCTAACGTAGTCCTTCTTTCCAGGCATTAATCTCGAGTGTTCATCATCTTCATAAAAAGAGATTACTTGCTCAATGGTACCTTTTTGTAAAATCTTCCCTGTTTTCTTTTCGGGAATAGCAAGGATGCCAGAGGAACGCTTTAACTCGCGTGCTTGCCTTATCAAATATTCAGAAACTTCGAAGTAATTTGATGCATACTTTATTGTCCAAGATTCTGGAACAAGAGTAAGAATTTGAACTTTCTCTCGATAGGTTGAAGTACCAACAATTAATTTTTCTCGCATTTCTTCGGTTAATTTGTCAAGATCAGAAGCTTTTCTTTCGAGCTCCTTTGTTGACTTATCAGCTGTGTCCTTTCTATTTAAAACAAGGTCACTGTCTTTGATGCCTACAGCTGTTGCAAATGACTGCTTAAATGTACCAACCGCACTATCTAACTTTGCATTGGCGTAAGATACTCGACGATGCTTTGGCATGCTGTGTGTTTTTATGGGTGAAACACCAATGGCTTCCAGACTTTCATTAATGCTTACTCTTGATTCGCTCTTTGAAACTGCAGACTCGACTTCAGATACTTCAAGGTCCATTGCAGTGGAATTCAAATCATTGCTGTGTGATTCAGTGCCTGACATATCATCATCAGATTTGTCAAGTTGTGCCTTGCCATAACAATTCCGACAAAACTGCCAACCAGGGATGCAGTCATAATCCTGTTCAGAAAGTCTGCTTTCTAACTCCAGTGAGATCGTGTGGCCACCCTTTACATTGTTTTTGTGAACTCTGAACAAATTGCAGCATTTGGTGTTTTTCTTCTCAAAAATTGAACCTAATTTGGCTTCATGATGATAGCAAATTTTTAGATTTTCACAGTTGGAAGCAAGGTTTCGTTTTCCAGCTCTCCAAAGAAACAAATTCCTTTCTTCTTCTGAAAACTCGGACAGCTTCTTAACTCCACTCTTTCTAACATAGGATGTTTTGTGGCAATCTTCCTTGTCTACACCAAAATCACAGGACTCCATTTTCATTCAAAGTTCAATAGAACAAATTTTCGTACTCCTAAAACTGAAACTTTTCACATCTGAACATAAAAGGATGGGGGAATCTTTTTAAGGATTGTGAATCAAGTCACCTGAGTCATAATCACCTCATAATTTAGCAACCTAATTTCCTGTCAAATGTCATCTGATTTACAACATCTATTCATGATAGCAAACATGACACATACTTATTAGGTGCAAGAACATTTTAAGTATCAAGACTTCCTCAAGGTGTGATATCACAGGAAACTGTTCTCAAACAGCTTAAACAAAGGAAACTCCTCAAAAGATTACATCATTAAATAAGTATAACATCAAGATGACTTATAACACAGAATGCAGTTGTTTTAAGACAAGGTCTTACTTGCCTTGAAGTAGGGCTAGCACTGAAGACACTGTCAAACATATCGTATCTTTCATATATTTTGTAAGTTCAAGAAGAGTTCATTATCAATATCAGAATTCTTTGCACTATTTTAAGGAAAATTTGAAAGTCTTAATACTTAGGAATATATTAAGATGCTAGATTCCATCAATCTTTTAGGTTTTTCAGAACTCTTGAGACCAGAATAGCAAGTATAAATAGTGTATCAGTGCAGAAAATTTCATGCGCAAGGAAATTTTTTCAAAAAAAAAAGTTTTCTTCAACTCTGATTATTTTTTGCCTCCTTCATACACAAAAGGTTCCCTTGGTGTTTTATAACAGTTCAAAGCATGCTCTTTCAAATGGTATACAGCAAACTGTCATATCTATTTGGAGACACCAAGAAATTTTGGCTCAAAACAAAGAGGTCAACAATTTTCCTGAAACCATTTAAGGATTTGATTGACCAAAATCACACAGATCCCTTCTTTTTATGTTATTTTAAGTGTGATTTTTGAACTCCTCACTATCAAAAGGTTCAGGGTACCAGTTTTCAGAACCATAGCATGTATAAAATTGTTTTTAAAGATATTAGAAGTCAGAAGATCTGTGCGCGAGTGAAATTTGGGCGGGGCCACGCCCTAAAATGGGGTGATTTTTTATTGGCCGTAAATCTAAAACGGCTTGAGATATTGACCTCAAATATTTTTTGGGTACCATTCTGAACTTGAGTTGATAAATTATCTATAAATCATCCACACTCTTCATGGTGGGTTACAACCCTCATCAAATTTGACATGGAATGACCCTATATTTACCTTTGCCCCGGTTGCTTCCTCATAGTATTCAAATTGTCTAAATACTTCTGTTATTGCGGTGTCGTTGGTAAGAAAAATTTGGGTATAATCGGCATACTGTAGAATCTTTTGCTCAACATCATTTATTACGATTCCTTTTATATCATTGTTGGAGCGGATTTGGTTTCCTAGAACTTCAGCTATGATTACATATAAAAGGGCGCTAAGGGGATCCCCTTGCCGTACCCCTCTGGTTATTGAAACCTCTTCTGATAGGAAGCCATTTATTTTTATCTGACTCGATATATCTTTAAGAAAGATTCCAATACAAGATATGAAATAATCACCAATTTTCGAGATTTAGAGAGGGATCCAATGTTACTCCAAGGTATTTGTAAGTTGTAGCACAGTTTATGCACGTTCCACCAACTTTTATGTTTAGTTCATTTTCACAAAACCACATTGACAAATTGTTGACATCATCGTTAAGATGATTTTCGATGATGTTAAAGTCACTGGATGAAGTAAAGATAACGGTATCATCTGCGTATGTAATGACTTTTGTATGCTTCAGTGTTCTATTTGCATCATTTAAAATGGATCAAAAATAGTAGAGGGCCAATGATGGATCCTTGTGGAACTCCGGTATACACGGGGATGGCATTAGAGAGAGCTCCATGGTACTGAACAATTTGCTTCCTGTTAAAAAAGTAGTCAGTAAGCCACTGCAGTTCTGTGTTCATGACTCCATAAGAAGGCAACTTATGTATATAGATATCCAAAGGTACATAGATACATATGTAGATAGATGTATCCGTATGTTTGTAGCTCACAGCAGCCTGTTAACATTAGTGATAACGATTGCCCTGAAAAGTTGCAGTCTTGATGTAAACCAAAACTCCGAGAAAAGGGATTTGGTTCACATCAAAATGCCTCCTAAATTAGATAATATAGATAATATTGGTAAGATAATACCAATTTAACGTCATCAAGTAAAGGCCCTAAACAATTCAAACGAATTTGGTGAAGTCCCTGTTTTCTCTTTTGTGCATGCTTGTGATGCTGTACATCAAGTACACTGTACACTATGACGTACTGTTCTTTTATGCACTTTGAGATCCCTGAAGGTCGCAGCGCATGCTCAAACAAATGTTGTATGCCGCTATATCTTCTCCGAAAGACAGAAATACGAAGGTTGGTCTCAACGATAATGTTGTCGGGAATATTTTCGGAGCCAGAGCTTTGCTGTATTTACCGGCTAGTGCAAAATCTACATTGAAACCATATTGGATGTTCATAAATAGATCTTTGTAGAACTTCAGTTCCAGCTATGACCTCATTATTGCCAATTTCATTAATCTTAAATTGTGATGTGACAACATTCCAAACTGTTTGTTAAAATTTTGCCATTCCAGCTAATAGCTCTGTCACCTGTTCCTTGTCTAGACTGTCACACAATGTCTGAAAAAAGGAGAGATGAAATAAGATTGCGAAGGTCTTTGCATATACAGTAGATTAATGTATTGCTCATTCCAAATTACTGTAATTAAGGCAAATCAACAGCATCTTGGAATGTCTTGGAACTCTTGCAGCATCTTGGAATATGGGGTATTTGTGGCCCTCAACATTTCTCAGATATTGTGGGGATAATGCTCATGGGCAGTGAGGTAGCGGCTATCTGTAAAAAGGGGAACGGGGAATCGGGAAATCTGTAAAGGGGGAACATGGAAACTGCACATTCCACAATTTTCTATATATTTTTTATGAAACAGCGGCCAACACTATATACCACAATATAAAATATTTTCATTTCCTCTTATGGGCGAGCAAAAATAAATCCAACAAAACAGATTTCATTCGAAATTTGTAAAAGGGGGAATCTGAAAACCACACATCGAAATTGAAAGTACAACACATAATATTGAAGATCTTTGCACGCAAATCTCGAATCTGGCATTAGAAAGTTGATATTTCCTATCTAAACGAAAAGAACGCAACTTTTCAAAATCTGTAAAACGGGGAATCTGTAAAAGGGGGAACTTCAGAAATACTAACTACAGAAGCATAATTTTGATACAAACATGATGCTGATGACTTGGTCTTACCAATGGACGCAGCAGAATTTGTAAAAAATCACCTAGGAAAGTATAGAATCGACATCAAATGCCAAATAACTGCTTTACGGCAAGTCTTTGATGCAATTTGTAGAACAATTGCGTAAGTTCGTGTCGAATTCCATGCAAGATCTGGTCTAGACTATTTCAAATAGAGGTCAAAACTTTCAAAAAAGCTAAAATTGGGAATTTTGTGAGTCACGTAATTCATGGCATCCCTCCAAGTCAGGGGGGGGGGTTGTATTCTTCTCGTATTCCGTATGAATTGCTAGGAGGAGAATACTTCGTTGCTTCCAGCATGGCCACGTTCAGTCTAAAAATTCTAAGAGTTAGTTTATAGAAGTGGAACAGAAGTCCGTCAAAACCTCTTTGTTTACTTTGATTGGCGTTCTCTGTATCTTCGTAAAACCAGTGAAAATATCGTTTGGATTTCTTAAATTGAATGAAAATATTTCTTAGATATTTTTTGTACAGTATTTGGTTTCATACTTGTTGGTGACCTCGCCATTCCGTCGTTTCTTCGAGGGGTTTCTTAGAGTGCAGCAGCATGGCTAGTTTTTTGTCTTCCTACATGCAACCAGAAAATGTCCGCCCATGAAAACACACCAATACCGAGTATGTTGCCATAACCCAAGAAAATAATAAGTCTTTTATCCTTCTTTTTATTACATATTACATTTTTCGCTGTAACATTCTATATCCTTTAAGTTATGTTCTGTTAAGGCTGGTTTTCATATGTCGCAATTCATCGCATTTCATCGTAATTCCTCGGAATTCAGGGTCTACGATCAATTACGATCATTTCCGATATATAAAAACCGGTCACAACTGTGCATCCTAATGAATCCTATTTCGAGCTCATCGGGGCGGTGGAACGCAATCTTTCTGTACGGGACATTCTCCTTAACAAGCCAGAGCTTGAAACTTGCTGAATCGTGCTTCTTGCCCGGCCTAAACCTTGAAGCTTGCTGAATCATGCTTCTTGCCCGGCCTAAAGTTTGGTTTAAGCGCACCGGTGCTACACCATTAGGTCTTGCTGCTCCAAGCAATCTCCCTTGGCCTCCGTGGAACGAGGCGGATGAGGCCAAGTCAGGCGAGTTAGGCCTATCGTGCCTGCTGGTTCTAGTGGTTGTCGTGGAAGAACTTGCAGCCCCATTTGCATTTCGCTCATTCCCTGCATTCAATAATTGTGCACCATTTCCAGCCAGCTCAGCCAACAAATTGTGTTGACTCGAATTTAGGCAAGGCTTGCAAGGAATATCTCCCACGCTTTTCGGCAGAAGTATGGACCTGCCCATTTTCCTCCGCAGAGGCTCTCGCAATTCTAAACTTTGGGGGACGACATTTCAAGGGCATTTCTTGGCAGTTTTTCATAGAAATGGTTGAAAGTGCAAACATTTTTAGGGGACATATGACCCCAATGCCCATGGTTCCTGCATCTCTGCAGGAAATGCTATTTCGTCAACTTTAATGCAGCTATCATTTTATTGCCCCGATCCCCCACAACGGGATAGGTGGGGCTGATGCGAGGCAATCCGCCTCCTGTTAACTGAACATTTTTGCCCCGGGGAGCGGGTATGCCCGGGATGATTGGCTTCCCCTCAAAAGCGTTAGCATGACCATAACAAGGCAGGGCTTTAACCAGGGACAAACGCGAGCTATCACCTCCCACTCGCAGAAGAATTTCGGCCCGGTAGGCGGGGACATCGCTCACTTTCACACGAGAAAAACGTGAATGACCCATCATTATCCCCACCTATCCCAGGGTGGGGGGGGGGGTCGGGGCTATAAAATTATAGCTGCATAATAAGTCATTCTAACATTATGCTGCAAAATATTTCGCTTTTCGCTTTTTCCCTTCAATTTTTCTAACGAAATAGACTTGAGGCCGGCTCCTGGGCTAAATTTCGGAAACATGTATTTTTCACAGTGCACTCATAAACGTTTTCACGCTATACAATTAGAGTATAGCAACTGTTTGGGCATTATTTTAAGTGGGAATTTCGTTTAGGTATTTGTTTTGAGATCTTACTAAGTAATTTTGGAGACCTCTTGACAAATTCAAATTAACTCTTCACTTCCGGCATTGAGAACATAAAAAACATATAAGAAACTGTCTCTGGCAAAATGGCCCAAAATTTAAAGGAACTGCTTAGTGTAATCGTCTTGAACATTGAATTAACTTCTTGAACACAGTTTTTGAGCTTTGAATATGCTGGCTAAGTTTTTAAACTTTGAATGAACTCTGTGAACATTGAATGTAAGTTTTTGAGTACTGAATGAAAGTTTTTGAACATTGAATAAATGTTTTGAACATTGAATGTGACTTTTTGAACGTTGAATGAAACTTTTGAACATTGAATGTGACTTTTTGAACGTTGAATGAAACTTTTTGAACATTGAATGTGACTTTTTGAAGGTTGAATGGAAGTTTTTGAACGTCAAATGTGACTTTTTGAACGTTGAATGGAAGTTTTTGAATGTTGAATGTGACTTTTTGAACGTTGAATGAAAGTTTTTGAACGTTGAATGGAAGTTTTTGAATAATGCTACATATGGCGTGCCACAATCAAGCTTGTAAGCAATCATAAATTTCAATGATTTTTAGATCCATCTATACTCGAACTTCTCATACGATTCTCCCTAGACATATTTCATGAATTCGAAGAAGCTGGCAATTGTTATCAAAGGAAATAAGCAGGGTTCTAATGACCAAAGATCAAATGATCAACAAGCTCCTTGAAAGGAAGGAAGTGGGGGCCTACTGGGCCTAGATAGACTCTTACCTTTCTCTGTTCACGTTCAGTCATGGTTGCACTGCCTTGTCTTATGTTTGCAGTATCTATGGAAGGCACATCATCGGGTTTGAGGATGCCTTTCATGCCAAGTTCTCGTGCAATGTCTTGTCTCATTGTAAAACATGACTCTTCGAAGTGCACAGAACAAAAAATTGACGATTTTGAAGCTTTCCACATTGGCCTATGGCGACAAACAAATCTAACCCACTGCAAATCTAACCCACTCAAAGCTTGAGTATTTTCATCCAGTAATGCATGGATGGATACATCTTTTGTGAATAGTGTATTCATGCAGCTTTCTCCATTTGGTGCTCCAGCGACACATGACCTTCCACGCGAACGCGAAGTACAATTTCTATAGTCCATTAGTACTAGTCACCTTGCTTGTTTATCTAGTGACTTCAATGCACGCTGTTTCAACCATCATGATTGTGACGTCACGTTTGGCCAGTTCAATGTCGCGCTGAAATCGTGATTGCTCAACTTTGACACACATTTTTCTGTCCTTATACTTAAAATTTCCTTTTCAAACTTTCACAAAGTTTTTATGACACCATGAGTTATTTGAAAACATTGAAAAGTTGAGGACCAAAATTTGGCTACATAAGGTCTTTAAGGTAAGCTGAATAAATGAACAGAAATTGTCTCATGTATTTTGATATGATATTTAGAAATGCATTTCAACTGAAGAAAAGTTCTTAGAGTCAATTTCCCGTTGTAAACATAGTCAACCTTGTATACTCTCTGAAACAAGGTATCAACGAATTGTTTACGATATTCCATATCATTCAACAGTCATATGCATTTGCATCAATGCAGATTTTCGCTTCAGATCACCTTTAAACTTGGCAACCAGATGGATTCCAATGCAAACAATCAAATCAAAATCACATGTTTAAATCACAGAAACTCCATTGTTCTCCTTGCAATGAGGCACTAAATTGAAATTGTTTGTTTCAAATTGAATTTGATATCATTAAATACATGTGTAAGCATAATTTGGAAGATATTTGAAATTAATCAAAATTTTAGATCTCTGGCCGTAAAATGGGGTTAGGTTTCTCTCCAATCATGCTCCAATTGTATTTCATTGTATTAGTCTGAGTATGTGACAGTTTAAACAAGTATAGTTCAGAAAGTTTGACAACATGTTAAAAACATTGTTGCCATTGTTATGGTGCTATGTTTAGAGTCTTGAGATGTTGATCATTTGATACAGTATAGAAGTGGAATCTTGGCATCCTGCTTTGCATATTCTAGCATTGGCAAACAAAAGTTTCTTCAGTGAGGCAAATCAACTATCTGTCATATCCTTTCCATTTCATTCTGTACTTCGTTGGTCAAGAATCTTTACCAAGCGTTTAGAGATGTCCTCCCAAGGGCGGGCATGTCACACTGGGAAGGATGGTCCTACCTTTGTCCGAAAACCGGTAGTTCATGAAAAAATTTTGAACCACCTTTGTCCCAAAAACTGGTCGTTTTTGATGGCAAATTTCCGCTGTTACTTTTCTTCAATTTGAAGGACAATTTTTAACATTATGTATCACTGACGATGTTTGTCCCCAAAATCGGTAGTTTCGACCTACTACTGTTTACCAAAGCAAGTAGTAATTATTGATATGAAAGTACAAGTGTCCCAAAACCGGTTGCCGGACAATGGTAGGACCGCTTCGGTGAAAAATTTGAAATTCTGGCCTTTTTTTCGGAAATTTGCCGGACAAAGGTAGAACCGCTTTGGTGAAAAATTGTAATTTCTGGTCTTTTTTCCGTAAATTTGGCGGACAAAGGTAGAACCGCTTATGTGAAAAATTTGAAATACTAGTCTTTTCTGCCTAAATTTGGCGGACAAAGGGAGAACCAGCTTACAGGTAAACTTCAGAATTTTGATTAGATAGGAGGTTGGGAAACTTTATTTGTGTGACAAACTGATGGAATAGGAAGAATGATATTCAAATTTCACCTTTGTCCCAAAGACTGGTTGTTTTGGGCACAAAAGTCGTACTATTTGACAAAAGCACCGGTTATTTTATCCAATTCCTCTGGACAAACATAGGGTCAAATATTTTACAGTACTTGCCCGCCCCTGGTCCTCCAGACTAGAATGTTTATGGCTACAAGTGCATTCTGCTGCAATTTGTTTTATACATTCCGCGTCCTCTTGGCTCTTGATTATAGTCGCTAAGTTCTTCAAGATAACACGGAATGAGAAAATGTAGCTCTCTTCTGCATGTGCTGCTTCCCCTCTCAAAACCAAAGGATCTATTATGTGATTATGATGCCAGTTATATCTACGCTTGAAGCTTGGAGAAGTTCTTAACTCAACCACCATCTTCTGTGTAATTGTTTATCGGTAATATGCAAATACCTGTCAATGCATGTAGGCCTATTGATGACGAGCACCATTGGTCTCCAATACTGAGATATAATTCTCTTCATATTGCAGACTCCCGTTTCAAAAAACAGATTTGCATGGATGTTCAGCTTAGCGTTGACTGCAATCACAAATACATCTGTATCTGCAGTTTTGATGATGACATTGCCATACGTATTTGAGGCGTGTTTCGCATGAACAATCATACGGGTGTCTGCTTCTTCGTGATCGTAGCCCAGCTCTTCTACTTATGTGCACACTAGTCAATCATTTGAAGCAATAAGGTGATGGCATTGATTTTCATGTGCTTAGAAATACCTCAACATTTCGTAATAGTTGAGGGTCTAATTCTTGCCAGGTATGGAAGATGAATTTCATGAGCTCTTCTTTGTTCTCTCCAGCTGATAAAAACTTCTTGAACTGCATACCTGTCACAAACAAAATCCACCCTCCTTGCATTTAAAGAAACTACAACGTTAAGGACCCTTGTCAATAAATTATCAGCACGCTCTTTGAATGTGTTGGAAGTGTTTGGTAGCATCCGTAATACTGCCATGCCATCCAATATGTATGCTTTCTCGCCAACCATGTTTGATTCATGACAATCAGGCACTTCTGCTTCAATTTGGGACAGGAACTTGGACTTTGCTGTCTTGATAAGGTCCCCTTTGTTCGTTGCCAGTGAGCGTGAATATGGTCTCAGCGAATAGCATAATACCTCCTGCATATCTAAATGCCGACTTTTTGCAATGAGAAGCATCCTACCAAACAATACCTTTGAATTCTTCAGTGCAACCATCTCACCTTTCTTGTTTTTGATCTTGATTGTCTAGGCTATTGAGATGAACGTCTGTAAATTGGTCTTCTTTATTGGAGTGTAAATATCTGGTCATTGAAAAAAGGAAATTTTTCTGAAGATAGTGTGGCTGATCTATTGCTGAGGCTGCCAAAGCACTTTTTCTCAAAGGGGAGTGTATGTGATATCTTACCAAATTTGCCTGTGCTCCATGGTGCTAATTAGTGAAGAGTTCTTTGTAAATGATGTTCTTTGTTTTGCTTTTTTCTGGCGTGGCAATCTTAATTCCAGCGAAGGACACTGCTTGTGACAGTACCACGTAGAGCTGGCCATGGGTGAAGACGTGGTCTTTCAAGTAAATGCCGACGGTTTCCAATGATTGGCCTAAGTATATAGAGGGATACATACGCATGAATAATGGAAGGGTGGTGGTAAGGGAGTTAAATGTCTTGGTAGGAATTTCGTGCTGAGGCATTTTATGATTTGGTGATCATGTAAAAAGTAAGAGCAATATGTGTATCGATGCTTGATGAACATCCTGAGCCAGTGTTCGTGTGGGTGCCGTGAAAGATTGTAGTAGAGCCAATGATGTCAGTTGATTCAACAGGCGAACGCTAATATTCTATTTTGTTGGAAGCAGCGAAGGAATGAAATCGTATGAAATTAATTCATCATAGCAAATCTGATGTGAGTATCTTGTGATTTACATTTTATTTGTGACATTATTGGAAGGGGTTTCCTGTCAAGTTTTTGGTCCTTTAGAATGTGATTGTAATGCTTCAGAAGATGGTACCGTGCTCGATAACATAGAAGATACTCCCCCTCTTGAATGTTATGCAACACCGGAAATTTCAAGGAGACAGGTCTAAGGGCGGTCTAATGTGGTCTATGAATCAATGCTTGTTGCCTTTGTGCAGCAGATTGAAGTAGTCCTTTCAAGGAATATCTGTCTGTTGAATGTACAACATTAGTCGTTGCCTTGATTTTAGGGCGTTATTCAAACATAGATTTCTGTCAATCTCAGTTGAATATCAAAATCCGAAGTGGTAGAATTTTCGGCAAGCTTATAGTCTAACAGAAAAGGAAAACGGAAGAATGAGTTTATCAACAAAACCAGTCTTGGAGATCCCAATGCTGCAAGGAAAAGAGGGGTTTCAACAAGGAAGATCGCTAAGAAACCAGCATAATTTATATGATTTGCATTGACAAATGAGGCAATATCTTTTGAATCATCAACAACACGCTCGTGCAGCTCTAGAAGAAGTCTTCCTAGAGTTCTCATCCTTTGTGAAATACATTGTGTTTTCGTTGCACT
Source organism: Aurelia coerulea (assembly GCA_039566865.1). Classification (NCBI taxonomy): domain Eukaryota; kingdom Metazoa; phylum Cnidaria; class Scyphozoa; order Semaeostomeae; family Ulmaridae; genus Aurelia; species Aurelia coerulea. The sequence continues at coordinate 8,997,094 of CM076951.1, read as the reverse complement.
ACCTTTCTTGAAAAGTCAGCTACCAATCATCATTATAAGTTGATCAGACTTGACAATTCTTGACACTCCATCACACTTTGTGCTGCTTAAAATGGCAGACCTTAGTCATGGGAAACATCCACCTGGAACTTGGCTCGGGTAAAGAAGCATCTTACTTTCATATTGAAGTCTTCGGTGCAGAGCAGGAGAAAGACCATTATCACCACTTCTTTCAGTATTGAACGGACACCGACATACGTGCCTCCATAATTCATTTTGATGTGTAAATGCCAAACAATGTATACACGGTTTAAACATTTAAGCGGCAATATTTTCTCCAGGTCCTGGTCTGCGAAAAACTTTTAACTCTCCTCCCCTCTTCAAGACTTTAAGATTGTGGTAAGGCTTATGATAATTTGTGAAGTTTTTGCAAAGTTTGTTTCAATGTTTCCAATACACACAAAGTTTGTTTCAATGTTAGTATGGTTCAATGTTTCCAATGCCAAATGCATGGTAAACAACTAATTCAAGCAAATTGGCCCAAATATGAAATTTTCCGTAAAACTTTGCAAATTATTAATTGGGCCCCCTGATTGATAATTAGCGAAGTTTTTTAAAAAACGGCCAGTGGAGAACCTCGTCTAATCACCACCAAGCCTACTCTTGTTGGATGACAATTGGCAAGGATGACAAATCTGCATACATGTTGCTGCATTAACGTCTCAGATATGAGAAAAACATGCAAAATTTGGTGGAGCTAATCTATTTCTATCCATGTATATCTGTTTGGAAGTGTTGGATGAATTTTGTCCCCCCTCCCCTCCCTGTTTCAATGTCTCAAAGGAGCGAAATTGTCCAATTTTTAAAATAACTCACCAACTATAAACATACTGTTCCTGCTAAAGTTAGAATTTTTCCAGACTACATTGAGGGCAGTGACAAATTCCATCCTTTCCAGCCCAAAGAAACACTCTTCTTTTACCAGTTTCTTTGCAATGAGAGCACAACCTTGATTTTCTTTTCAGAAGGCTTTTTGTAGCTTTTGACCGCAGTTTGTGTCTCTTTACCAAAAGCGATAGTCTTTCCGTGGGATTCTTTACCGAAACAAGTTGTTGATTTTCCATGTTAACTGCCGCATGCAGACTTCCCCTTCTTCCTTTAATAGCATTCTGATGTCTTAAAATGCCGTACAAAACTTGGTAAACTAAATACTAATTCGTGAATCTTCCTCGTAATATTTGTTTGAGAAAAGAGAGTCATAAAGATCTCACCAAATTTATGGCAATGTTCCAAACTTGCTTATTTCTTCTTCCATAAGCAACCTACTCTTTGCAAATAACAAGCGCTGAATTTTTTCGCAAAACAAGCTTACAGTGGTTTCCCACGAAAACGTTTCCTTGAAGGCCATGCAACGCGCAGTCACTTGCGTTGAGTGATGTGTGATGTGTGATGTGTGATGTGCGCAGCACATCGTGCGCTTTGCTGTGGAAACAAGGTGGAAGTTGACATTTTTTTGAACAGAAGATTTCGTTTAGAGTTGGAATTTCACAAGGTTAGTACCCCTTTAAAGTTACAAAAATTGGTTTACAATTACTAGAAGCTACATTTTGCCAATTTAAATCGGTAGAATTCCCTTGACCTTGGATAAATTCTGCAAACGAAAAGCTTGTTTAGGCATTACTTTGCTGATACATAGTATACAGTATGTATACTATGTCTCTACTACTATGTATCTATACTATACTATGTATACTATGTCTCAAACCCTTTCGCCTGGGCCATACATTAAAGAACCTAACTGGGACTCAAATGTTCTCCAAACGAGGGCTACCTGATTAGGTGTTTGGCAAAATATTATGATTCTGGCTGTCTGGCTGTTACTTCTTTTCAAATGTTCCAGCAGTGGTGCAAATATTTTATCAATTGGCATATTATTTGCAACATATTCTACGCTAAATCTCAAATTTTGTTTCAATGGGGACATTTCAAAAATATATGTTCTCATTTTGATAAGACCCAACACTTCAAAGATTTTGTCCTTTGTGGGCTTTGTTGCTGTTGCTGTGAAAACTGACATCTGTATTCCATTTGGCAACAACGATCTGATTTCACCAAGAAGTCCAAACCATTTTCTGGAAGGTTGCTTCTGTGAATTTGAGAAACCCCTTCAAAGAAAGAAATAGAGCACTGTTTGCAAAGGTGAATACTCTTCCATTTATGTTGATAAATGATTGATGAAAATGTTCATGTTAAAATGTTCTTTTTAGGGCCTTATTAGGGCTAAGTATGAGAACATATCATATCAACTAGAGAAAATAATTCAGAAAGAGGACAAGGAAGAAGAAAAGTAACACATTTTAGAGGATAAAAAGATCTTTCGTGAAGGAAAGGCACCATAAAAGCCATTCTGATGTTCGTACATTGTGTTACTACTGTATAAAGAAATACTGCATACAGTACATACTGTAAGGCACAGAAACCAACCTGTGGCTTTCATTAGGCAAGAGGGGGACGGGGATCTATGGTCACAAGACGAGAGACTTTGTGGGACATACTTTTTCTAGTTCAGATTTGGGATGAAAACCTGGAAATTGACATTGCTCGGGTGGGGGAAGCTGCATTTCAAAGATATTGAGGGCTACGAACATTTGTTTGGAAAACATACCAAGTATCCTGCCGTACGATCAGCAAACAAGAGATCTAATAATAAGAACTTCTCTAGCTCAGATTTTACTGATTCAGTTTTAGTTTGAAATTTAAAATTCCACTACCTACAATTCTATAAACACAAACTAAAAATATACTAACCTTAATACAAGTGAACTAAAATCAGAATTAATATACCAGATGAAAACACAACAATGGTCATAAAATATGAAGAAAATTAAAATAGATACTAAATCAAATTAACAACAAGAAGAATTGTAAGTGGGGAATTTCTTAAGGAGGAGCTCCCTCAATAGCTAGGCTAATGAAGGAGAGAGCCCCCCTGTTTCAAATACAATTATTGAAAATTATTAATTCTTTTATATTGCATATACATTTGCAAAAATATTGACAGCTAATAATACTGCAGATTTTACAAAATATTCACTGCTACATAGATTGCAGCATTCAGTATCAAAATGATGATCAGCTTGATATGTTGTTGGTGGACAATTCCACTGAAACTTACCACTGATTAATACTATGTGCCTCATCTACTGCAACACCAACACAGTACTCAGATAGTCCACTACTTGATAACAATTTTCGCCACCTTGTATTGTCTGATGATAACGATTCTGGTGAAACATAAATGATACTGTATACCCCACCAGTTTCAGTATCTTTCAGGACTGACTCTTCCTGCCCTTGAAGAATGGCTGCTGCAGTCACTGCAGTATTCTTTTTTATCATTTCTACTTGATCTTGCATCAATGAAACGAGTGGTGTAATGACCAAAATGTCGCTTGAAAAGGGGGCAAGACCAGCAAGGGCATCTGCAATAACTGGTATTGCCTGGAACACGACAGACTTTCCATTGTCAGTAGGAGCACTGTAATAGATGTCGACTCCATCTTTGAAATACCTCCTCATTGCTGTCTTTTGTTCCCCGTGCAAGGATTGGATACAAAGTAGGCAGTTTACCCTTGCAAATCCTTCCTCAAAAATTTCTTCATTCCACACATAACTGACCGACTTCCCTTCGTTGTAAATTGTCTGCCTCGCCATTGCTTTGTTTTCAAATATGCTTGCCGATTTCGAACTTTGTTTGATTGAAATCTTCGATGTAGGCCCAATTCTACTCGTTGTGTTGTTGTTGTACACAATGTTAAACAATGGAAAAAATTGACCAATCAGAAAAGGTTCCTCAGACTCAGGAACCTTGGAATAGCTTTGTGGCTTGGATGCGCAGACTCTACTGGGAGAGAATTTTCAATTTTCCATTCAGCTCAATTCGATTTTGTATTAAACCAGTCGAGTCTGCACGCAGGCTACACAAAATACCGTAACTCATCCTTATTCGTCAAAGTGTTCCTTGTTTTTCGCTTGAATCATGCACCAATCGTTTTTAACCAAAACAAGACTTTAAATCATAAAAAAGAGGCTGAAGGCCCCGCCCAACGCCTGTATACCAACGATTTTCTAACTCAGCACCCCAAAATTGACCAGATGCACTTGTTCCCATAAATTTCCCCGTTGGGGGACCATTCCCACACTCTCCACCTGGCCTACATGATGAAGCTGCTGCAATACCCAAGTTTCTGAAAAATGTAACGAAAATTGTGCTAAAATGAGAGTACCCAGTGAATTTCTTGCCATCCATGAGCATTTTATCCCTATCTTGATGATATTGGTTATGGACAATACAATCCATCAAAGCCAGCAAAGTATGGAGTGCTCTATCAAAGCATATCAGACAGTGTGGACCGATACACTTACTATTCACTGATACAAGCAGGAAAGCCTCATGTAGCCCCCAATAAATATTACATAAACACCAGCGATGGATACACCATGTTATCCCTCAATCACTTTTTACAGGCATACTACTCGCAAGAGAATGTTTAGAAAGAAAGATAACAATTGTTTGGACTGTCAAGAGTAACAGAAAAGGAATCCCAAAAGGAAACACTGCAGATAAACGACCTACTGCAGATAAATCTCAACAGAAGTCCTTTTTGAAGTTGATGAGGGTAAGATGATGCTAACAAGCTATGTCCCCACATCCAATAGCCTGCGTGCAGACTTAACTGATTTCTATTCAGAGAGGTTTCTCCTACAGTAGAGTCTGCACATCAGTGACACAAAACAAGTCTGCTGATATCAGCAGAATCATATTTTTATTAATTGGTTTTTACATCAACAAACTTAATCAATGAAAGCCTATTGTATAGGGGTTTTTGATTACCTTATTTATAATCCTTGCTATTTTTGATTTTAGTCCAATGACAATAACTAAGAGTGAAGATATTTATCAATCAAAGGGAACAATAGAGACCCCTATCCACCAATGATGTTTGGTTTGGCTGCTACTCTTTAAACCAAGTGCATCTGGATCGGCTCAGAATAGAGAAAAAGAAAATACTCAAGGCAACTCAGAACCTCACTGCTTCAGTGTATGATGTGTTCTAGAAGATTTTCCTTTGGGTTTCACCAATTTCCATGGTGAAAACAATTGTTCTAGTTATACATCGCTAATGAAATATGTGACAACTAAAATAGGACGTGAGACAGACAGAAGGCATGGACTTCAAATGCGCACATTGATATCTGACAGCTGGCCCCATGCATATTCTGCACAATGTTTCCAGGTATCGGAACACATGATCAGCCAAGCCCAGAACCTAAAGGGCAGCTAAGGATCCCGACAATGCCTGCAAAGTCCACGAGGAATGGTATTAGTGAGGAGCTGTGTCGTAAAAAGGTAGCTTTTATGAGGATGATGAAATATGCAGAATGTGTCCTGCGTCCAGGAAATGAGGATCACAAAGTTTCTTAACTTCATACTTGCAAACTATCGTCTCTGTTCATCTGCAATTTATGCCAAGTGAAGAAGGAAACTACTGAGAACCGAAATTCACCAAAACAGGAAGCATCTAAGAAACATTCAAGAAAAGCTCAAAACTTCAAGAGAACAGCTATACTCTATTTTAATGATTACATGTTTCCAACTAATTCCGAATATTTGCAAATAGTTAGTGTCATCTTATTTTCTATTTTAATTGTTTTCTATTTTTGCATGTGGCTTATTGTTATCACTATCAATGTGCCTGCCAAAATTTCCTTGTACTTTGCATATGCTAACTATTAAGTTGAATTGCATCCCTTTCACCTATCTGCGTTGTTATTGAAGAAAGGCCTGATATTTTTACAAGCAGAAATGTAAAAGGAGAGGAGACCTTAAAGAAATCAAGTGCAACAAGTAGAGTATAATGGTACAACGCATGAGCTCTGAGGCAAACTGCCTGAAGAAATTTGAGCCGATCGATGCATGTGATTCCAAAGACTTTTTAGATTTTGAAGAGATCTTTATCAACAGCATCAAACTGTCCAAATTTCTATGAAATACGCAAAGGTTCATGAGATGGTTCTTTTGGGTGACAGAGGAACATCTTGCTTCGAAAATGAATCAAAACTCAAAGTAAGATTATCGAAGAAAACAACAAAGAGGTAAATGAATTGAATAAAAAATGTCCGACCATCTCCCACCAGCTTAGCAATGAGATCTTAACAGTGAAAACAAAAATTTCCTTAAAATACCTATTTAAACTTCTCCACTTAGAAGTGACCTGTAGCTCATTGCTAGCCTCGTCTAATACCCCGGAAAGGGCCAGGTCCATAACGCGGAACTCGCGGAATTTTTGTTCCGCGAAGTTGAGTTCTGCGTTTTGTTCTCGCAGTATGGGGCCGAAAACCAAAACGCGGAACTGGCGGAAATTTTCTTCCGCGAAGCTAAGTTCCGCGTTTTGTCCTGGCAGTATGGGGCCGAAAACCAAAACGCGGAACTCGCGGAATTTCATCTAAAAGGCCTATTCTTCCTCCCCTTGCCTACAAATAATTTTACCTGCGCTATATCAATTTTAATGGATTTTTTTTAGTGGACTTCCTGACCCCAATCCCCTCGACTAGGATTGTCGAGAGTATTGGATTATGTCCAGCAAAAGCTAGTCCTACGAAATATTGTCAAGTGGATTATGGTCAGGAAGTGGGGGAATGGACAAGAATAGCATTTTTAACATTCCGCGTGCGTATGCTCACAATGTACATTTCTTTGCCTCGTGTGACACGCGATCCTTATCCTCGAAGCTCTCCCACAGCTCCAGGTGATCAAAGTATCGAGTATCGAGTCCAAGACCAAAGCAATACGGCATTTGCAAATGACAACAAATGGCCTACCTACAAATCTCCTATCGCTTGGAGCCGAAGTGGAAAATTTCATCTCAATTTATATGCCTTCAATCCTGTGAGAAAGTCAGCTTGTTTCGATTTCAATTTGCCAGAAGAGAGTTGAATTATTGAATTCACCTGTATGTTTTTGAGATTTGCAATGGATTTTGCAGAAAGAGGGAAATTAAACGGACCATTTTTGACTCATTTTCGAAGCAGATTTGGCTGACGGCGTAGTAACATACGTGAAAGTAGCTGCTTAAGAAAATGCTACAAATCTCTTGGCATGGGAAGAACAGTCGATTAAAAGTTGATTAAAAGTGATAAAATGCAAGTAAACTTCTTTGGAGGCAAGTGGAGGAAGAGCAGGCCTTATAGATGAAATTCCGCGAGTTCCGCGTTTTGGTTTTCGGCCCCATACTGCGAGAACAAAACGCGGAACTCAACTTCGCGGAACAAAAATTCCGCGAGTTCCGCGGATTCCGCGGGTTCCGCGTTATGGACCTGGCCCCCCGGAAAGTTTTACTTCATGAGGTAGGGATGAGAACGATTTAAGATGAAAAGGTGAAAATAGTTTTTGGTCAAATGGTGTTTTTGCCGTAGAGCTACACTTTCACCCTTTGTCTCTCAGATAAACCCATCGCAAAACTTGGAAGAATATTTGATTGGCGCAAAGATGATTTGAAGAAGGTAGTCATTATTGAATTGGGCAAAGGATTTTCCCAAAGAACAGTCTCTTCTTGACCAGAGACTGAAACATGGATTGGAGTCATAAAGACTCCCAAGAAACTATCTGATGAACCAAATGAATGATCATCTTCCATCTCAGCAGAAAGTTGATGTCGCTTTATGTGAGACCCAGACCCGTCAAGTCCTGCCTTGGCTGATAATGTTATGAGAGAGTGACTTGGCAAATCATCCAATGAAGGAATTCCATATTTTACGAAGAGATTTCTACACATCTGGTATTGCCTCTGAGATAAATTGGCGGCTTAACTGTAGAATACCCCGCATCTTATCCAGCGACTCCAGATGTGGATACTGGATACGCAGTGAAAAAAGTATTTCTTGTCATGTCCTTTAAGCTTGTAAGGCCTGTTCTTTAGGTGGCATTGTGATTCTATTGTGATTATTTTAGAGCCTCTCCATCTCGATGGGCACCATCAATTATTATGGTGGGGTGCAAGCTCGTTTAACATCTGTTTTTATTTATTAATTTTGTTTATTTTAGATTTTTGTTGTTGTTTCTTCGTGTTTATTTTCGTGTACGGCATGACAGATAAGTCAGCTGTTCTGGAGCGTGATGACATTTGGAAATTCATTCACCACACGGAGATTTACAACAGTACTGGTGATGTATTATTCATCACTAGCTGCCATGACACTTTCTTAAATTGGTCTCCTTCAGAAAGGAGAGGATAGGCCTGGCAGCTCAAAGGAGCTCATGTGGAGCTGATGATACATGATTAAGGAAGACCATACGAGCAGCCCTCGTTTTACCTTTTGTTGGACATGGAAGGGAACGAGAAGAGCCAAGGCAGCAAAACATAGGCTATCCCACCTCGCCACGTCATCAACACCAGTAAACTCGTTACCTGTACAGACCCTAAACATTCATGGATGGAGACAATGAATGTTATACTCGTTCTTATGATGTTCAAACCACTCTACCAGAATTCAAAAAGCAAAGTTAAACTTCTCTGGCACCATGTCCTCACACACCAGGAAACTTTTTGGTTATTGGACAGTTGCCACCTGTTGTAGGCCATAGAGACAGTGCATGATACACTCGTTCTTATAATGTTCTCATAGATCTCATTATCATACACCAGTAAACTCGTTACCTGTACAGGCCCTAAATATTCATGGAGACAATGATGAATGATACACTCGTTCTTATAATGTTCAAACTACTCTACCAGAATTCAAAAAGCAAAGTTAAACTTCTCTGGCACCATGTCCTCACACACCAGGAAACTTTTTGGTTATTGGACAGTTGCCACCTGCTGTAGGCCATAGAGACAGTGCATGATACACTCGTTCTTATAATGTTCTCATAGATCTCGATCAACATACACCAGTAAACTCGTTACCTGTACAGGCCCTAAATATTCATGGAGACAATGAATGTTACACTCGTTCTTATAATGTTCAAACTACTCTACCAGAATTCAAAAAGCAAAGAAACTTCTCTGGCATGGCACCATGTCCTCACACACCAGGAAACTTTTTGGTTATTGGACAGTTGCCACCTGCTGTAGGCCATAGAGACAGTGCATGATACACTCGTTCTTATAATGTTCTCATAGATCTCGATCAACATACACCAGTAAACTCGTTACCTGTACAGGCCCTAAATATTCATGGAGACAATGATGAATGATACACTCGTTCTTATTATGTTCAAACTACTGAACCAGAATTCAAAAAGCAAAGAAACTTCTCTGGCATGGCACCATGTCCTCACACACCAGGAAACTTTTTGGTTATTGGACAGTTGCCACCTGCTGTAGGCCATAGAGACAGTGCATGATACACTCGTTCTTATAATGTTCTCATAGATCTCGATCAACATACACCAGTAAACTCGTTACCTGTACAGGCCCTAAATATTCATGGAGACAATGAATGTTACACTCGTTCTTATAATGTTCAAACTACTCTACCAGAATTCAAAAAGCAAAGAAACTTCTCTGGCATGGCACCATGTCCTCACACACCAGGAAACTTTTTGGTTATTGGACAGTTGCCACCTGCTGTAGGCCATAGAGACAGTGCATGATACACTCGTTCTTATAATGTTCTCATAGATCTCGATCAACATACACCAGTAAACTCGTTACCTGTACAGGCCCTAAATATTCATGGAGACAATGATGAATGATACACTCGTTCTTATTATGTTCAAACTACTGAACCAGAATTCAAAAAGCAAAGAAACTTCTCTGGCATGGCACCATGTCCTCACACACCAGGAAACTGTTTGGTTATTGGACAGTTGCCACCTGTTGTAGGCCATAGAGACAGTGCATGATACACTCGTTCGTTTTTATAATGTTCTCATAGTTCTGGTCATCATACACCAGTAAACTCGTTACCTGTACAGGCCCTAAATATTCATGGAGACAATGAATGTTACACTCGTTCTTATAATGTTCAAACTACTCTACCAGAATTCAAAAAGCAAAGAAACTTCTCTGGCATGGCACCATGTCCTCATACACCAGGAAACTGTTTGGTTATTGGACAGTTGCCACCTGTTGTAGGCCATAGAGACAGTGCATGATATGATACACTCGCTCGTTTTTATAATGTTCTCATAGTTCTGGTCATCATACACCAGTAAACTCGTTACCTGCACACTACAGGCCCTATATATTCATGGAGACAATGAATGATACACTCGTTCTTATTGTGTTCAAACTACTGAACCAGAATTCAAAAAGCAAAGTTAAACTTCTCTGGCACCATGTCCTCACACACCAGGAACTTTTTGGTTATTGGACAGTTGCCACCTGCTGTAGGCCATAGAGACAGTGCATGATACACTCGTTCTTATAATGTTCTCATAGATCTCGATCAACATACACCAGTAAACTCGTTACCTGTACAGGCCCTAAATATTCATGGAGACAATGAATGTTACACTCGTTCTTATAATGTTCAAACTACTCTACCAGAATTCAAAAAGCAAAGAAACTTCTCTGGCATGGCACCATGTCCTCATACACCAGGAAACTGTTTGGTTATTGGACAGTTACCACCTGTTGTAGGCTATAGAGACAGTGCATGATACACTCGCTCGTTTTTATAATGTTCTCATAGTTCTGGTCATCATACACCAGTAAACTCGTTACCTGTACACTACAGGCCCTATATATTCATGGAGACAATGAATGATACACTCGTTCTTATTGTGTTCAAACTACTCTACCAGAATTCCAAAAGCAAAGAAACTTCTCTGGCACCATGTCCTCACACACCAGGAAAGTGTTTGGTTATTGGACAGTTGGCACCTATTGTAGACCATAGAGACAGTGCATGATACACTCGCTCGTTTTTATAATGTTCTCATAGTTCTGGTCATCATACACCAGTAAACTCGTTACCTGTACAGGCCCTAAATATTCATGGAGACAATGAATGTTACACTCGTTCTTATAATGTTCAAACTACTCTACCAGAATTCAAAAAGCAAAGAAACTTCTCTGGCATGGCACCATGTCCTCACACACCAGGAAACTTTTTGGTTATTGGACAGTTGGCACCTGTTGTAGACCATAGAGACAGTGCATACAGTACATTCTATGTTGCTGTGCTTACCGTCATCGAAGCTCTGACATCAATGCGTTTATTGACCACATGCAAGAAGTCTTGCCCAAGGTTGCCAATGAAAATAAAACTGCTGTCATTATGGGGGACTTCAACATAAATCTACTAAATTCTGAGAATCACACACTCACTAGCGAATTTATTAAAACGCTGTTTCCAACCACTTTCAGCCACTTATACTTCAACCAACCAGGGTAACTGATTCAACAGCAACGCTCATTGATAACATATTTTCTAATGATTTTTCTTGTACGGTAACAAGTGGAAATGTCCTTGTACAAATTTCAGATCACTTCCCTCACTTTTCTATTTTCAATAACTGTGCACCTGACAATAATAATTCTTCCTACTTTGTTCATAATTACAAATATTTGGATGAATCAAAATTCCTTGATGACTATCAAAAAATGGATTTTGCGTTTCTAAATACTGATGATCATACTGGGGTCATTCCAAATAAGAACAACAAATGCCTGTCAGGTGATGTTTTCAAAATTGCCTCTAATTTTTACCAAGGGTACCCAAGCATCAGAGAACACGAGAAAAAAATTTCAGCAAGATATCTCATTTGGTTCAGGTTTTACTGTATGATCAATTGAATATTTAGCCAATTATTGCAACCTGTACGAAAATACAAGGCCATGTAATAGCCATGTACAAGCCTTGTAGTTATGGCCTTGTAACCTTGTTATAGCCTGGAATAGCCTTGCTGTAACCTTGTAAATGGCTTGAAAAATGCTAATTAGCCTTGTGGAAACCTTGTGGAAACCTTGTGGAAACCTTGTGTTAGACTGGTTGCAGCTTGGAATCTTACTGATAGCCTTGTAATTTTCTTCCAAGGTTATTACAAGGTCATGACAAGGTCATAATCCCCTCTACAAGGCTAAAACTTGGCCTGTACAAGGCCAAGTTTAGCCTTGTATTTTTGTACAGGAATGTGTGCTTTTTCATGAGATGGCAAATTCAAGGTCAAATATATGGAACTCAAAAGTTCTTATCCTTACTCTTTCTGCACTTCATTATAGCACAACATGAATTCTTTTGGAAAATTAATGTTTCAGGTAATTGAAGACCAACATATCAGTAGAATATTGCTTCAAAGTTTGAACTATGTATGATTTTGACCCCAAAATGTGTCTGGGGAAGGGGTTTTGTTGTTGGTTTTCTGATCGATAAATGTCATGGCACTTTTCAGCTTTATGGAATAGAATATTGATCTACCCTACCCCCAATGCTATATTTCAAACGACCAAAGGGTTTTCGCAAAATTCCTTAATCTAGGGGGTTGCCAAGTCTGTCAATTTTTGCCTAAAAACCTATTTTTCCATATTTTCAAACAGCATCTTGCAAAAATCTTGCAACAATGAAGATAGCTATTCATATCACCCAAATGTGCACCTGCAGAAGTTCTGAAAAAGTGTAGAAACCAACAAAATTTTGATCTGACATGAGAATGATATGTATCTATATTCAGATGAAATGAATTTCATTATACAACTTCCTAAAATGATTTCTTCTGAGAAAAAGCGTAAATAATTGCATTATGAAAAAAATCCGCCTCAAAAATCTTCATTTGTCATGTTACCCCCTGTGTTGGCAAATGTTGCTATTTGACACCCTTCCAGACCCTGTTTGGCTTTCACATTTGCAAGAGCATCAGTTCTAAAGTGCAGGAGTCCATGTAAAAAATTGCAGGCATGTGCCTCCTTGGGACACAATATTTCTAGCCCGTTGAAGTTGGCTGAATTTAACCATTTTGAGCGTGCATCCATTTTGATAGAGATATTGTTCTCATGTCAGATCAAAATTTTCTTGGTTTCTACACTTTTTCAGAACTTCTGCAGGTGCACATTTGGGTGATATGAATAGCTATCTTCAGTGTTGCAAGATTTTTGCAAGATGCTCTTTGAAAATATGGAAAAATAGGCTTTTAGGCAAAAATGGACAGACTTGGCAACCCCCTAGATTAAGGAATTTCGTGAAAACCTTTTGGTCGTTTGAAATATAGCATTGGGGGTAGATCAATATTCTATTCCATAAAGCTGAAAAGTGCCATGACATTTATCGATCAGAAAACCAACAACGAAACCCCTTCCCCAGACACATTTTGGGGTCAAAATCATACTTGGTTGAAACTTTGAAGCAATATTCTACTAATATGTTGGTCTTCAATTACCTGAAACATTAATTTTCCAAAAGAATTCATGGTGTGCTATAATGAAGTGCAGAAAGAGTTAGGATAAGAACTTTTGATTTCCATATATTTGAAGTTGAATTTGCCACCTCATGAAAAAACACTCATTTGCATCAATTGGCTAAATATTCAATTGATCATAAAATCTGAACCAAATGAGATATCTTGCTGACATTTTTTTTCTGAGAGGTTCTCTGATGCTTGGGTCCCCTTAGTAAAAATTTGAAGGAATTTTGAAAACATCACCTGACAGGCATCTGTTGTTCTTATTTGGAATGACCCACTGTTGACCATAAATTTGATCAATTCCTAACGAACCTCAGCCAGCTTGTTGAAAAACATTGTCCAGAAAAGAAATGAAACAAAAAATCGTTGAAACTAAGAAACAAACCATGGATTAACAACCAAATTCAACATATGATGGCGATCAGAGACAGAATTTTCGAGCAGTTCAAACATACAGAATCCTCTGAAGTTTATGCCCATTATAAAGTATTTTGTAATCGTGTTGTTAGTGAGATAAAAGAAAGCAAAAAAGTTACTTTCAAAATTATTTTGCTGAAAACAAATCAAATATGAAGTTGCTCTGGAAGGGGATCAGAAGTGTGATAAAAATGACAACTAATAGCGGTGAAACAAATTTGATCCCATTCATAACTAATGAGAATGGTAATAAGATAGCTGATCCTAACGTAATTGCCAACAACTTGAATGAACATTTTATCAATGTTGCTAACAAAATTACAAGTAAAATCCCTAGGAACTCAAATTCTCCTCTAAGATATCCAGCTTCTTCTAATAACAGCTATATCTCCCACTGTTCCTGTTGAGGTTTCTTCGATAATCCAGTCACTTAAGAAGGGTAAACCTACTTGGCCTACTAGTATTCCGTCAAACTATTGAACGTGCTTGACCCCCACATTTCCATACAGCTCTCCCAAATCATCAATTAATCATTTCTAAATGGTATTTTCCTGATAAACTAAAGATTGCTAAAAGTTATTCCTATTTTCAAAAAAGGTGATTCCTCCAAGAATTCAAATTACAGACCCATCTCTTTGCTGTCAGTATTTAGTAAGATCTTTGAAAAGCTCATGCATCAACGCTTGTACAATTTTCTAGAACTTTATGAAGTTCTGTTTCAAATGCAATTTGGATTCCGCAATGGTCATTCCACTGAAAATGCATTGATCAGTTTAAGTGAGAGAATTAAATCTACTTTGGACGCAAAAAGAATTGGCTGTGGGATCTTTATTGACCTGCAACAAGCCTTTGATACTGTCAATCATAACATTCTACTACAAAAACTTAGTCACTATGGAATAAGAGGCTCAGCACTGCACTGGTTTGAGTCCTAGCTTACGGAAAGACTTCAATATCTTTCAATCAACAATCATTCTTCTAGTCTTAGCAAAGTCACTTGTGGTGTTCCTCAGGGCTCTGTACTGGGTACATTACTGTTTCTAATCTATATCAATGACCTGCCTAATGTATCCAAAGTACTTTCTTTCTTCTTGTTTGCAGATGATACAAATATTTATTTCGAAACTGAAAATATTGCAAAGCTTCAGTATACAATCAATAAAGAACTGATAAAAGTAAAGACATGGCTTGGAGTTAATAATTTCGCTCTGAACATTTAAAAAACAAACTGTATTTCACTCCCCTAGAAAGAAATTGCCTGAGCATATTCTTATTAAATTTGGCAAGAAATTAGTGACCAGATCTAGATATGTTACATTTTTACTGCTAGATGAGTATCTTTCCTGGAAATTCCATATTTCTGAGTTGACTAAAAAACTCTCCAGGACATCTGGGATCTTCTTCAAAATTAGACACCCCCTTCCTCAGGATATTCTGAAAAATCTTTACTTCCTTTCTTAGCTCTGGTTCATCAACTTGGGGTCTCTGCTATGAAACTTACCTTGAACCTCTCTTCTTGTTGTGCACCATTGGTAATTCCGATAATTGGGAATCTTGGCTGGTCAAATATCAGAAATCTCGTAAGAAAAGAGACAGCCACGCTAACTTATAAATCTTTGAATTCGCTTGCCCCAGACTACTTGAACAAATTATTCATAAAATGTTCGGACGGTAGAGAGCGGTTTCTGCGCTCATCAGATGTAAAATGAAATGAAAAATGAAAAGCGGTATAAGATTCCCCGGGGGTATCCTCGCATAGTACTCACAACGACCAGTTTTCATGCCTATCTTGAGAATCTGTTAGAAAATTATAAAGATTTAAAAAAAGGTAATTTTGTCATTTTCTTGTGCACCCGTGCCAGTTGATCAATTATGACGCCATAACTATTTTTAGAATTTTTTTGAAAAATGATAGATCTTAATTAAGCACTGCTACCTGCGTGGTGAGTTTTGTCATCATAAGTAAAGGAATGGCGATTTTAGAGAGGATGGGGGGGCTGAATGAGCCCCCCTGCCCCCCCCTCAGTCTTCTGGTAGCTCAGTCTGGATAGGGTTAAGTTTTTAGGAGAAGTTCAGCATCAATTCCCATTGTTTTTGCGTTGTCTGCCAACAGATCATGTGACTAATTAGCATATAATGCTATTTTAAGACTTGCAATTACTTTATATTCATGTGTACCAAATTGCATTGTCATAGGCATTACAGGTGCTTACACAATCTGGGGGTTCTCTTTTTTATCCTTTACCCCCCCCCAACTTCATGTGGATTTCTCCTTTAATAGATTCCGATGCTTGTGAGTTCTGTTACCAGTAGGAACTCTCGGCAGTGCGCACATGAACATACCGGGAGTTAAGTCCGAAAATTCTAGGTTATACAGTAGGTTATAGTACACATATTTGTCTAATGAGAAACTGAGGTCCGGGGCTGGTAGGCAGTTGCTGAACTGTTTGTGCAATTTTGCGACCAAAAGTTTCTCACGTGTTTTTTATATATCTAATGAGGGAAGTGAAGAAATAGTTTTGCCACGCCAAGAGGGCTCCCAAATTACCCTGTAGGATATCAACACAAGTAAAACTAACATAATTCGCACTCAGTCAAAAAGGGGTTCTTTTTTTTAGACACCCGGTATTACAAACAATTCATCTCTTTTAAAAATTCAGGTAGGGCTGTTTCTTAACTTGCGAAAAATCAATCCTACCCCCGGGGAGACTTCAATAGGTGGATGACGGGGTTGTGCCAATTTGAATTGTAAAATCGTACCCTATCCCTAAAATGTGTGAATTTTTCAAAAACCATACCCGAAAATTTACGGGCCATTCAAACTAGATACCATAAAATTGTGACAAAAATTCAAAATTCTAGCCAAGCATCTGAAATTAGATCAAATTTCATACCCTGACACAGTATTCTTCTAAATTGATACCCCCACATTCATTTCTATTTGTGATACTACCAAAACTGACACCCCAATATTTGTATCCCAAACCTTCAACTTGACTGTGTATCCCGTATCCACTGTATTCCACACTTTCAACATACTGCGTATCCCGTATCCCGTATCCACTGTATCCCACACCTTCAACTTGACTGAGTATCCCGTATCCCGTACCCACTGTATCCCACACCTTCAACTTGACTGCGTATCCCGTATCCACTGTATCCCACACCTTCAACTTTACTGAGTATCCCGTATCCAGTAGTCACTGAAAAATTCCAAAAACTAGCTTAGATTTGTTTTCTTGTTTTGAGATAATATTTCTAAATTTAAGAAAAAATACCTGTTTTAAGATTTCTTTTCTTGATAAGATAAAGTATGATTTCAACCAAATGCACGCTTTTCTACTTTCAAGAAAAATTTTCTTGATTTGAGGAGGGATACTTGTTTTAAGAATTTTTTTTTTACCAAGTTAAATGAGATCTTATCGCAGAGCAAGTTTTCTAGTTTTAAGATTTTTGTCAGATTCTAAGCTGCCTTGTTTTAAGATTATTTGATACTGGATGGAAAATATTTTCTTGATTTGAGGAGGGATACTTGTTTTAAGAATTTTTTTCTTACCAAGTTAAATGAGATCTTATCGCAGAGCAAGTTTTCTAGTTTTAAGATTTTTGTCAGATTCTAAGCTGCCTTGTTTTAAGATTATTTGATACTGGATGGAAAATATTTTCTTGATTTGAGGAAGGACTCTTGTTTTAAGAATTTTTTCTTACCAAGTTAAATGAGATCTTATCGCTTTCTAGTTTTAAGATTTTGTCAGATTCTAAGCTGCCTTGTTTTAAGATTATTTGATACTGGATGGAAAATATTTTCTTGATTTGAGGAAGGACTCTTGTTTTAAGAATTTTTTCTTACCAAGTTAAATGAGATCTTATCGCTTTCTAGTTTTAAGATTTTTGTCAGATTCTAAGCTGCCTTGTTTTAAGATTATTTGATACTGGATGGAAAATATTTTCTTGATTTGAGGAAGGACACTTGTTTTAAGAATTTTTTCTTACCAAGTTAAATGAGATCTTATCGCTTTCTAGTTTTAAGATTTTGTCAGATTCTAAGCTGCCTTGTTTTAAGATTATTTGATACTGGATGGAAAATATTTTCTTGATTTGAGGAAGGACTCTTGTTTTAAGAATTTTTTCTTACCAAGTTAAAGGAGATCTTATCGCTTTCTAGTTTTAAGATTTTTGTCAGATTCTAAGCTGCCTTGTTTTAAGATTATTTGATACTGGATGGAAAATATTTTCTTGATTTGAGGAAGGACTCTTGTTTTAAGAATTTTTTCTTACCAAGTTAAATGAGATCTTATCGCTTTCTTGTTTTAAGATTTTGTCAGATTCTAAGCTGCCTTGTTTTAAGATTATTTGATACTGGATGGAAAATATTTTCTTGATTTGAGGAAGGACTCTTGTTTTAAGAATTTTTTCTTACCAAGTTAAAGGAGATCTTATCGCTTTCTAGTTTTAAGATTTTTGTCAGATTCTAAGCTGCCTTGTTTTAAGATTATTTGATACTGGATGGAAAATATTTTCTTGATTTGAGGAAGGACTCTTGTTTTAAGAATTTTTTCTTACCAAGTTAAATGAGATCTTATCGCTTTCTAGTTTTAAGATTTTTGTCAGATTCTAAGCTGCCTTGTTTTAAGATTATTTGATACTGGATGGAAAATATTTTCTTGATTTGAGGAAGAACTCTTGTTTTAAGAATTTTTTCTTACCAAGTTAAAGGAGATCTTATCGCTTTCTAGTTTTAAGATTTTTGTCAGATTCTAAGCTGCCTTGTTTTAAGATTATTTGATACTGGATGGAAAATATTTTCTTGATTTGAGGAAGGACTCTTGTTTTAAGAATTTTTTCTTACCAAGTTAAATGAGATCTTATCGCTTTCTAGTTTTAAGATTTTTGTCAGATTCTAAGCTGCCTTGTTTTAAGATTATTTGATACTGGATGGAAAATATTTTCTTGATTTGAGGAAGAACTCTTGTTTTAAGAATTTTTTCTTACCAAGTTAAATGAGATCTTATCGCTTTCTTGTTTTAAGATTTTGTCAGATTCTATGCTGCCTTGTTTTAAGATTATTTGATACTGGATGGAAAATATTTTCTTGATTTGAGGAAGGACTCTTGTTTTAAGAATTTTTTCTTACCAAGTTAAATGAGATCTTATCGCTTTCTAGTTTTAAGATTTTTGTCAGATTCTAAGCTGCCTTGTTTTAAGATTATTTTAAATGAGATCTTATCGCTTTCTAGTTTTAAGATTTTGTCAGATTCTAAGCTGCCTTGTTTTAAGATTATTTGATACTGGATGGAAAATATTTTCTTGATTTGAGGAGGGATACTTGTTTTAAGAATTTTTTTCTTACCAAGTTAAATGAGATCTTATCGCAGAGCAAGTTTTCTAGTTTTAAGATTTTTGTCAGATTCTAAGCTGCCTTGCTTTAAGATTATTTGATACTGGATGGAAAATATTTTCTTGATTTGAGGAAGAACTCTTGTTTTAAGAATTTTTTTCTTACCAAGTTAAATGAGATCTTACCGCAGAGCAAGTTTTCTAGTTTTAAGATTTTTGTCAGATTCTAAGCTGCCTTGTTTTAAGATTATTTGATACTGGATGGAAAATATTTTCTTGATTTGAGGAAGGACTCTTGTTTTAAGAATTTTTTCTTACCAAGTTAAATGAGATCTTATCGCTTTCTAGTTTTAAGATTTTGTCAGATTCTAAGCTGTCTTGTTTTAAGATTATTTGATACTGGATGAAAAACGTTTTCTTGATTTGAGGAAGGACACTTGTTTTAAGAATTTTTTTCTGACCAAGTTAGATGAGATTTTATCAAAAAGCAATTTTTCTGGTTTTCAGATCTTTTAGACTCGAAGTTTTCTTGTTTCAAGATTATTTGATACCGAAGAAGTACTTACTAGATCTAGGAAAATTGTTGCTGACCCCCTTCTAAGCATGATAAATGTGATCTCACCAATAATCATTGATTACCACTCTTGTAGATCAAAATAGGTTTGCAAATTATGGTAACTACACGTTTTTTTTATAAGAAACTTGGATCAGCACTTAGTACTAAAAGTTTCTTAATTTCGCATGAAAATTTCGGTGTTTTAATAGTAAAGGTTTCTTAATAAGTTTCTTATTTTTTTGGCCTAAAATTGCGATGTTGTTCAAATTTGAGGCTTCTTCTCGACAAAGGGCTTCCATTTTACATTGACATTGTCATCACGAATAAGCCATGCACATTCAGGAAAAAAATTACCAATTTTGAAGTTAAAAGTTAAAAAAGATGAAGGTACCTTGTTAGAGAGACATAGAATACAGGAGACATACAGAAATTGAATTTTAAGAGTTTCTTAACTGTTCTTGAGCGTAGTACTAGACGTACTAGAGTTTCTTAAATTTTTGGTCATCGTAGTACTAGTTTCTTATAAACCAGATTCTTATATAAAAAAAACTCCTGTCATTCTTCCTCCCCACTCTCGTCAGTGCGTTGTCCCGAAAGACAGTAGAGTTTCCATTCCGTCTGGTTTTAATAGATTTACAGTCCGACATACACTCATTTTTTTATAAGAAACTAGGGTTCCGGGGCTGCTGTCTCTTAAATTTTTGGGCCATTTGGCTACCAAAAGTTTCTTAGGCCCGTTTCAAACGTCGAACTTCTCATGTGCCGAACTTAATTCAATTTGGTGCGGCACCTGAGCTTGTTTGGCGCGACTCTCGTTTCAAACGTCGAACCTAATTGTGCCGCTCCCAATTCGAAATGAAAATTTTTACGTGAAGTATTTCAGGCTTGTTCATGAACATTCAAAATGGCCCCCAACAACAACACGCGTTTCGCTTTCGTGAGAAGATTGTTGATGGAATCGAGAAGGAAAAGGAGATTGGCAGAAGCAAGATTGACGATTTTAGTGGGGCAGAGAAGGAGGAAAGTCCAGGTGGCGCTCCTCGCTGTATTGCATCTGTATGCATCTATAATTCGTGGCAAGAGAGCAAACACAACAAACCTTCGCATATGCAGACTCCATGTTGTTTTTGTTCTCCCAGGTTCATTCGCGCCAAAATTGCACTTTACGCATGCGCTCCCTACAACAGAAGAGAACTATGGGATAGAACATTAATTATGCGTTGAGTTCGGCACATGAAAAGTTCGACGTTTGAAACCAAGTCGTGCTTTGGTCGCCCAGCTCGGCAAGATCTGCCGATCCAAAGTAGGCTGCCGCTCTTAATTAAATCTGCCGTACCTAATTGTTTCAAACGTCGCACTTCTCATGTACTTAATTCTCGAATTAAGTTCGGCACATGAGAAGTTCGACGTTTAAAACGGGCCTTATATCTTTATTGCTGGAAGGGTAGATTTAATTATGTTTTGTCTAAAGGGCTCCCAAATTACTTAGTAAAATCTCAAACAAGTAAATAACATAATTTGCACTCAAAATAATAGTAAAATAATGTCCAAACAGTTGCTATAACTGTACATTGTCAACACATTATACAAAATAGTGCCTACCATTTCTTGCAAGCGGTTTCTCATAAAAAATACTTGTATTTTAAACATACTAGACCGAACCGACATTCAAAAGTTTTAGAGAAAGGAATTTCCAAGTGTCACTTGACAACGATGATTCCTGTGTTGAAAGGGTATTCAATAAACTAATACTGTTCCTCAAACTAGTAGAAACATAGCAGAAACATTCTCTCCTTCACCAGCCAAGGAATTTTTTCCCACGTTATCAAATAATCTTAGAACAAGAAAGATCCTACAAAAAAGTCTCAAAACCAAACCAGAAAACTTGTTTGTCAGCAGGAGAGACCTCGGGAGAGAGATATGCTCAACAGATCACAAACATAACAGACTCATTCTAAGAAACAAATCCTTCCTGAACTGCGATTGTAAAGAATATTGTGCTCTATTTGTCTACAACAGTAGTGATTAATGTCTAGGGACATTGGCACAATACCACCTTGAGAAAATGCATTAGCACTTTAGAAACAATAACGGTTTTCCCATGACTGATATTCGTTATATCTTCTCAAACAATACTTAAAGCAAAGAGCACAATGAAATTCATGTTGAGAAACAAACCCGTCCAGAACTGCGATTGTCCAGGCGATTTTCCTCTATTGTCAAAAGCGTGTTAACTATCGCCTAAAATACTAGCGACATTCACACATTATCACCCTCACATTATCACCCTGGGAACATGGTTTATTGTGTGCAACAACGAAAGAAAATGTTCGAAATTCAAATTCGTTGTCGTGTGAGTTCGTTGAGTGTGGGTTGGAAGCGAAAGTAAAGTTACGAAAAGACCTTGAGCATGGAGGCCAATTGCAAGAATATGTTCCGTCTGAATTCAGAAGAAAGATATGTATTTCATTACTTTACTACTTTATTATTTTATAAATTTGTTGGAGCAGCTTATTGGAAGCTGAGCCTAAGATTCTTTAGAGTTGCTTTTACCGCCAATTTAACGAAAATGAATTCCATCTATTTCCAGTTAAAAAGCAGTTGTGCTTGCATTCCAAATAACATCTGCCGGGCATCTGCCGATGTTACACCTATCTTAGTGTTCGCAACAGTTTACTGTTGACCAAAACCCCTTCAAACCAGAAGAAGACACGTTGTTCTTTTTATGGTCTCCCGGAGCCTTACCTTAGCCTTACAGCCTTACTGGTTTCAGGCTATAACTGCCAACATTTTGGCGTGTATTAGTCTGGAGGCACATCCGTTTCACATGGAGAGGGCCTTTTCAGGACAGGGTCTGGGTCCATATCAATTAGTTTAACAATTTTTCAATGATACATAAAGAAATACAGAAAGCATATTTGAAAACCAGTTGCCAACGAGGCTATGCGATCACAACTGCTCTTTGGTGTTCCCTTACTGTCCCGAGAATAAGGAGACCGTTATAGTCTTTTATGAAGACGATCTACCCGCCCGCGTAGTATTGATGCATTTACACATGCGATGAAAGTACGCGACAGAATTTGTTTTAAATAGCCAGAATATTGTGAAAGTTGGGCCATACGCGGGGCAATAGCTTACGAAGAAAGAAAGGAAAAGTATCTAAATTTCGGGGATATATCCCGGTTCCGGGGATATATCTGTATATTGTATTATTCCCGGTGATTCATCTGGATCCAAGATAAAGTTGTTTGACTGAAGACAATTTAATCTAATTCTCATTTTACGACAGAAATTCTGGGAACAAAAACTTGAGTTAATATGGCAATATGACTTATCGTATATATACAAACATGTACTGGCTCCTAGAAGAATATTTCTTCTTTTTCAGAAAATTTTACCTTGCTTTAAAAACGAGTTAATTTGAGGAAATCATTCTTAAAGAATTATTCTTGTTTCAAGATAATAATCCTGTAACAAGAAAAGATACATCAACATGAATTCTTGCTAAGAAAAATTTTCTTGTTCCCGGGACAAGATGATTTTTCTTGGTATTTTCAAGAAAAATGATCTTGTTTCAAGAAAATCTTCCTCTGATCTGATTCCTGTTTAAAGAAAATATATCTTGAAACAAGAAAATAGATCTTGGCGAGAAGAAATATTTTCTTGATTTAAGAAAAGAACTCACGAAAAGTTGTTCTTGTTTCAAGAAAATGAGTCTTGAAACAAGAAATAAAATCTTAACAAGAATTCTTATCAAGAAATATTTTCTTGCTCCTGGGACAAGATAATTTTTCTTGTTGTTTTCAAGAAAAATTATCTTGTTTCAAGAAAAGTATTCTCGATTCAAGAAAATCTTCCGCCGACCTGATTCCTGTTTTAAGAAAATACATCTTGAAATAAGAAAATAGATCTTGGTGACAAAAAATATTTTCTTGATTTAAGAAAACAACAGGTGAAAAGTTGTTCTTGTTTCAAGAAAAATAAACCTTGAAACAAGAAATAAAATCTTGACAAGAATTCTTGTCAAGAAATATTTTCTTGCTCCTGGGACAAGATAATTTTGCTCAAAATGAGAAAAATTATCTTGTTTTAAGTTTTTTTTTCTTGAATTAAGAATGGGGATTTTTGCAGTGTGCGTATCCCGTATCCACTGTACCATATACCTTCAACTTGACTGCGTATCCCGTATCCCGTATCCACTGTATCCCACACCTTCAACTTGACTGAGTATCCCGTATCCACTGTATCCCACACCTTCAACTTGACTGAGTATCCCGTATCCACTGTATCCCACACCTTCAACTTGACTGCGTATCCCGTATCCACTGTACCCTATACCTTCAACTTGACTGCGTATCCCGTATCCCGTATCCACTGTATCCCACACCTTCAACTTGACAGCGTATCCCGTATCCACTGTATCCCACACCTTCAACTTGACTGCGTATCCCGTATCCACTGTATCCCACACCTTCCACTTGACTGCGTATCCCGTATCCACTGTATCCCACACCTTCAACTTGACTGCGTATCCCGTATCCCGTATCCACGGTATCCCACACCTTCAACTTGACTGCGTATCCCGTATCCACTGTATCCCACACCTTCAACTTGACTGCGTATCCCGTATCCATTGTATCCAGTATCCAGAAAATCCTTAATCCATCCTTAAGTTACCTTCCGAACTCAAAGTATCAAAGTCTCTCGCCAGTAGCCGGCGTATCCGCTGTATCGAATATCCAGTGCATCATATACTTATGAACTGCCTAGCGCGTATCCACGCTAAAAAAAGAGGTTGCTTCGCGGTGCGGGGTATTCTAAAGTTAATCCAAATTGGCCACATGGATCAGCGACGTCAACTCGGGTACAGGAATTTTGCACTGCAAGTTTAAACTTTCTAAGAATGCTGACATGTTCCAATGATGAGATCGGAAGACCTCTTGGACTATTTTTTGCAGCACTATTTCCTTCTCAATGCCATTTTCATGGACCATCAAAGCGACGGTACTCAGTCCACCCTTCAAAATCCTGCTTTCAACTTTCTGACATGGCGCATCTCCAACAGTTCAAAACTGGCTGACTATGCGATGGTGCCCGAGAACGCTTTAGATTATCATCACACTGAAAAGTCCTCTTTTTCTGCCCCCCTAGTCCTCACTTTTGTTTTGCACTTCATAAACTGCTCTTAGCGTGCTTTGAATTTTGAAAGCGTCCAGTGTCAAACAATACGTATCTTTAAGGTCTTCAGCTAACTTTTAAAACTTTTCTCCAACTGAAATATTCTTGTTACATAAATCTCCGTTTTCAATGATAAAATTAAGCAGCTCCAAATTAAATATTTTGATAGACATGTTACATGAATCACAGATCACGGCAACTGCAAAGTTATTCCAGAAAATTTCAGATTTACTTCAAAGGTTAAAGAAATTGGCAAGAACATTTTTCAACAATTCGAATTTTTTGGAAGTAGTCGATTTCAATAAAACCGTCCAATGTTCAGAGTTTAAAACAACTGTTCAGTCGATACCTACCTTGAAGTCTGAATTTATAGTTTTAACTAGGCCAATGCTGAAATATCTTTATTTGAAACCTGAGAGTCAATGCAATTGAACTTTGAGAACCAATCATAAAAATATTGCTTTAAGAGGTGGTTGTCCATGTACCAGCAGCAGGCAAATAAGGTATAGTTTTACGAAGTTTGTCCTTGTTTTGAAACGATACAGGAAGGCCGATTAGATAATACAGGAAAACTGTGAAACATTGGTTTTGTGTAAAATTCAGATATTGCACATACATCTTTTTATGTAGCCTGTAGATACGGATTTTTGGTAGATATTTTCATAAAATTGTCAGAAAAAAACTAAAGTGAATTGAAACGAACCCAAAGACATTGCAGTTTATTTATTTATTGATGATGAACACTTGAAATCACTAGAATTTTTTGTTTCTACTATTGAGTCGCCGGTTTCCATGGAAATTCTAAAAAACTGCTAGATATTATATATGTGTTCTGCTACCCATGCTTTGTATATATTTTCCGGGAGCAAGCTACATCTGGGATATAGGTAGATGCTGGTCTTTCATATAAAACAAAATTCGTAAAAATCAGATCATTTCAAGTGGAGTTATGACATTTTGAAGTTAAGCTAAAAACAACAATTTTTGCCAGAAGCACCAGCAAACAACAAGAAGTCATTTCACCAAACTTAAAATTAAAGGGGCCCTTTAGCCATCTACGAAGAACGCTGGTACAGAACAAAGTTCAAAACAGCTTGGGGAAATTGCTTCCAAATAACGATTGCAGACAGGAAAGAGCACATGATGACCTTCAGATGGGAGCAATGAGCTTCTTCGAAGCTGCGGATATTCCGATACTTTCATGTTTCATATTTCTATTTTCTACTGGGGGTAGCCCTTCAGCACACAAGAGCTAAGAGGTCCGTTGTCCGACCTTTATACAACTTGTTCCAGCGGATTAATGCTTGCGCAGCGGCACCGGATCAACTCTAATATTTGCCCCAATAAAGTAAAATTTCAAAACAGACATTCCTCAACCCGATCAAGCCATTGATTAAGGCCTGACGTCAACAGTCCAAGTGTCAGGTTTCCAAAGCAGTTAAAGCATCTGCATCTGCGATCTGCAAATAGATCTTTTACCTATTCTAAAAAGATCTGAATCAACAATATTTTTATAGATTTTCTAGAATTTTGGAATTTGTACAAAAATTATAGAAGCTCTAAACCAACTCAACCTTGAAAATAGCAAGTATGTTCGTGGTCGAACGCGGTGATCTGTAACCTCTGCGATGGCACATGAAAGCAATTTAGCTAGTATCATTGAAGCTGTGAGGCGCAGCAACAATACAATGGTTGGTAACTGATTGAATTCTTGACATTTTCAGCTGGTTCTCAGAATGCGTTCTTGGTTCGTGAGTCAAATTGGACATTAATCGAAACTGCGTCACAACGTTTCTTCTAGGATTTTCGTTGATCATATGACATCGAAAATATTTAGTGCAAATGGTTTGTTTTCCTGGTGCTCTGCCAAAAAAAGTCTCAGCAAATGCAGTGATCTGATGGTGCGGAGGCGCAGCAACAATACAGTAAGGCCCTGCATTTAAGAAACCACCTAAAAGAAACTTTTAGGCTACCGACAAATGATTAACTCCCCTGCTTATAAGAAACTCTTTAGGCTCATACCCAAAATGAAGTTTCTTGTATTTTGATCAACATTGAGTCCTGGTCTGACAGTCTAAGGAGCATTCCACTGCATTCAGGGCTCATAATTGCTATTGCTACAAAGATGTCTTTGGTTTTACAGATTTTTACCTAAATTTTAATTGATGTTCTTGGCAATCATTGATAATATATAAATATGGCTCATCTATCTATTAATAACACTTTTCTGCTGTAACCTGTTTTTTCCAAGGCTTTCCAGAAAACAAATTAGAATTAAGAAACTTTCAGCCTAAAGATGAAAAGTATCGTAGATATAAGAAACCTTTTAGGCTAAGGTGTGAAAAAATGGTTTCCTAAATGCGGGGCCTTACTGTACAGCAGTTGGCAACTAATTGCATTCTTGGCATTCTTAGCTGGTTCGCGGAATGCGTTCTTGGTTCGTGAGTTAGTTACTGAGTGCGTTACACAACTCCACTCCTACATGTACTCGTTTTACTTCGTACATGAAAATGACTGTGACAGAACCAGTGGTCCAATTTGAAAAATTTTTGCTTTGTGTTGACCCCTGGCATTCCCACTTTATGGAAAATGTGAAATACTGAAAGTTTTTGAAAATTCATTTTTTCCTATTTATTCCATAATTTCTCTTATCTGGATCACTGTGCTGTGAACAAACGTGCCCAAGGCAAAATGTTGAAACTCGAATTTTGAAAGAGAATCTAGAGTCAATTGCTGCGATTGCACGCAGGCAGGGAGTAGAAAAAGAGGTTCTTCTAACAAAGCTCGTACAAGAGGCTTGCAGATCCTATGATTGGGATATGTCAGAGTTTCTTAGCAGCCTGAATGTGTCTAGTCCTATTCCAATAAATGACAGTATTGTAGAAGTTTTTGTAACAAGGTTTCTGATTGGCTGATCTGCTTCCAGTGTTACGGAACGTAACAGCATTATGATTGGCTAGAGATTGGACTACCAATGATGAAATTGCTCTTCGTCCAATCAGCGACGGGCAGTAGGGGAATCGCCATTATTTTTCAACCGTCAAATATCCAGACAAAATGGCCGCCGCACCGATCACGCACGACAGGAAAGAAACGATATGGAAAACGAAGAGAGTCAGTGATGAAAATAATTTGATACCGACTGGTTATGACAGACATGGTTCCTGCTTCCTTTGAAATTGTTTCCAGATTATAAATGATCGCCAAATTCTCGTCACAATAGTTTGGCTTAGATAAGCTCTTTGCCTTTTATTGGTTAAATTAAATTAGGCCAACATCTGGCTGTGCTTATTTTGACGAGACAAGCAGCAAAACAACTTCAGCAATAGCAAAGGTGAGCCAAATTTGATTGTGATTTAATAAAACAAATTGAGTTTAGTTTGAATTAGTGAGATTATGGTCTTTAAATCTATTGTTAATATTTGAGCCTGAGTGCTAAAATAATAATGAAATATTCCATTGTTTGTTGTCTTTTAATTCTTGCAGCTGTAACTGGACTCCTTTTTTAAAAAAGAAATTTAGAAGCCAAACTAAGGGTTAGAGTTATCTGGTTTGCTTTTATTGTGTTATTAGGGTGATGGGTGTCATTTATATTTTTGGAAACAAATTTTGTGGTAACAGTATCCATCATTCCCTCTGCTAACGCATTTGTAAAATTTGTAAAAGAAACTCATTTCTAAAACCAGGCTGTTTGGTTTCTTATAAATATTATATAAATGTTATATCAAACCAAATGCTGGACAATAGCCATAATACTTTAAATGCCCTAGGGTTAACAAGATTAATTTTGTTTTGTAACATAGATATAAAATGCAAAACGAAAACGAGGCCATGTTTGCAATCCGGTCAAGTTTCCGCTTCGAGCGTGGCCTAAAAAGCTGCAAGAAACGGATAAGCATTCTGGAGCTTTTCAAAAGCCCTTTTGCAAATCGTGGAAACTATTTTAAGTTGGAGAATCTGTTTAACGTTACACTGGCACTTCTTTCCTTTGCCCTGACAACAAGGATATTTACAAGCAGAGCAATCAATATGAATTTAGGCATATTATAGCTGATGATGTGATGTTTTTCCACAACAAGAACAGAAAAACATACAATTTCACCGTATCATATGAAAATATTTTTGCAGACAGAGGAGACATTTTATTTTCCGAAATGACTAAATTCTTTCAGCAGCTTAGTGTAACAATGGCCTATGAGTCAAGTTTAAACCCACCAATAAAACTGAACTGTTGAAATGATGTTGAAACAGGCCTTCAAGGGGATCATCCTATCTATCTATGTGTCCAGCTGGATGTGTCAAGAAAGAACTTCTATGAAAGTCCAGCACCTCCAGGATTTCAGAGAACATTGGCTCCAATTTGTTTTCAAACGGCAAGCTTTGTCTTTTGCAAAGAAGATATCTGAAGCACACTTTCAATCTTGATGAGAGCCAACAATCAAAAGCAAATTTCACCAAGATAATATAAGGCATGCATGCATTTTTCAAAAAGATTTGAAAATTTCCAAAAAATCAAGTGTTTAGCAAACTTTTAACCAATTAACTTTTGAAGCTCATTGTGCATATGTTAATCACTTGAAAAGGAAAACTTCTCTGCGCAATTTGCAAAGTTTGCAGTTGGTAACTGTTGATGGAACAAGGACTTCATATCAAGAAATTCAACTTTGAAAGCAAGACAATATATTTGAATTTGGGTACATTTTACAAAAGGCAAAATTAGTAATTGACGGGAATGACCTAAGTTAAAAGATGAGATCTCACAGGTTATAAACATCCTATTGTATTCTATAATCCAACGTGGCAAAAGAAAGCAAAGCCAAAGAAAACAATAGAGTGTTTCGGTTTCTCTTTGTCCTATTTATAGATGGATGCCATATAGCTGAGGTCATTCACTTTAATATGTGAGAATAACATTTAAAAAGAACAATGAAAGATAACAGTGGAATTTCTTGTTGTTCTTAGTCTTGCCACCAGATCTCCATCAAAATAAAAAACAGTTAAAAAGGTATAATGTTTTGGTTGATTTGATAACTTTGTAACCACTTATCTCAAGTATAGTTTCAGGTTCAAAGTAAACAAAATAAAAAGTAGGGACAAGATATCTTTTTCTTATGAACGCACCACAAATTGTTGCTTAAATCAGCTACTGTATTATAGCAGTATTATAGTAACCTGTGAAGCAATTTTTGTAACCATTCTGAACTGTTGATCTTTTGTGAAGAACACACACAAAGAAGTGCTATTTTCATTCTTGTTTTTCAATACACAAGCACAAGTTTCATAAAAAAAACTTCATCAAAGTAACTGAATTCATTGATATCACACTGTAAACTTCAATGCAACGAAAAAAAGCAAAATGAAATTTTTACCAACAGGCCTTTTACTTCCTCTAATCATTTGATAATAATAACCCAACAGATATACACGCATTTTTTATAAGAGACTAAGATCCAGGGTTGGTAGGCAGTTCGTAAATTTTTGGGCCATTTTGCTTCCAAAGTTTCTTAGGTGTTTCTTATATTTTTAATGCGGGAAGTGTAGAGTTAATTTTAGTTTGTCTAAAGGGTCCCAAACTACTTAGTAAGATGTCCAAATATAAGTAAATAAGATAATTTGCACTCAAAATACCTGTACCAAAAACGCTGGGGAGATAACTGGGAAAGCTAGGATTTCCTAGGATTCCCCAGTTTCCCTAACTTTTTCATCAAAACGAATTTCAAGCTGGGAATTCTGTTTCCCAGGAAGCTGGGGATGGGAATCAGTACCCAAAGAGCTGGGAAATGTTCCCAAAAAATTCCATTATATTCCACTATTTCCCAGCTTTCCTAGGAATTTGGCTCTTTTTCCCACCTGTTTTTATCCTAGGAATCCTTGAAAGCTAGGGAATTTTGCCCAGAAATTACCCAGAAAAATTCTACGAATTCCTGGGTATTTCCCAGTTTTTTTAGTATGGGTAATGTCCAAACAGTTCCTTTAACTGTACAGTGTCAAAATATTTTTGAGTGTGATATAGGAAACTTAAAACACTGCAAATTACAAGAGCTTCTTTGCTTTTTAATTCAGGTAGGGTTGTTTCTTAACTTTCAAAAACTTGAGCCTTTTGTTTCTTATAAGCTGTTTCTTATAAAAAATATGTGTACGTTGCATACAGTTGAATCATACATTTCCCTTTTTATTTCTTCTTTGGAGTAGTCTAGAGTTCAACTTACAACCATCAATCACAACTGAACAATGTCAAAAACGTTAAAAAAACATATGTTTTACTTTCTTGTCAAATCTATTTGGTTGCCAAAGTCCATGGGGTCCATTGTCCTGATGATGATAAACCTGCAAAGAATTGAGGAAAAGTCAATTTTGCACCTGGCACAGTTTGGAAATCATAACCTAGAATTACAGTACTTGATAGTATTTGATGATAGTTCAAAAGTCCTCTGACATTGAAAGTATTAAGAAATGTCCCACAGAGGAGTGGAAGTTCTAAACTCAAAAGCAGAGTGTTGTGCTGTCTCTCAGATGTTTGCTAGCCTCAATTTCTATGAACTGCCACATCAATGCTAATTTGATAAAGGTAGGATCTTTTTGTCAGAAAATTCAAATATTATGACAAGACTCTTTCACAAATATTTTGCAATTTTCCAGGGCAACTATCACATGGCTCTAGAGCAATAAATTTCTGCTCCCTTTTACCTGAAGCCCTGACGTGCATATTTATTTAGATGTGTTAATTGGAGTCAATCAATTTGATGTAAGGTTTTGACAAAAGATTCAGTATCATAGACTGACTTGATACAGATTTTTGCTAGTGTGAAGACAGTATT
Source organism: Aurelia coerulea (assembly GCA_039566865.1). NCBI lineage: Eukaryota > Metazoa > Cnidaria > Scyphozoa > Semaeostomeae > Ulmaridae > Aurelia > Aurelia coerulea. The sequence goes on along the minus strand of CM076951.1, from coordinate 8,965,404 downwards.
ATACCTTGCTCTTCCATTTTTTGAGAAAAAAGACATCCATATATAGAGAAGTTATCTATATGGATAATGGATATGCGCAGTAATCATGTTCATGATGAGAAATTTGGTAACTGTCAAATATGCATATTTTGTATAAGAAACTAAGAAGTTGGGCCAGAACTGAATGTTTCTTATAACTAATCCTGATTTTGAGTACTCAGAGTTTCTTCATGTTCATTACCTGTAGGCTTAGTATGCCCTTGCGAACATTTCAAAATAAAGCTTTTTTGTCTTCAGATCGGATGAGCCTATAGTAAAGGCCTATCTTCATGTGATTCCATCACAAACATATGGTCAAATGGGCCTAAGCAATGGCTCAAAAAGTCGATTTTTGAATTGCAAAAAAACGGTACTTTGCAAATTTTCCCAAAGAATCGAAGTGTAGACCACCAATCACTGATATATTCATTTTGCAAATTTACCAGTCTGCTTTTGGGGCAGGGTAGGAATTTTTTTCTTTTATAACAGAAAGGCAGATATGTTCTGGGCATGGTGTCAAAGCATTAAAATTGGAGACAACAAATTTTTGTATGGCATGTTTGTACGAGATGACGAGGGGCAATGACGAAATGGAAATCGACATCTAACATATTTCACCATTCTCTGGACGTCTGCACTCGACTTTAAATCACAACAGATTAAAATCGTGTGTGTTTGACGTCAAAGTAGCCATTCTGTAGAAATTTCTCCCGGTCGTCACTTGCACAAACTAAGACGATTTTTGGCAAACTTTGCAAATTTTCCTGGGAAACTCACCTGGTGCGCCATGTTTATTGCATTCTGTAATTTCACTCCACCAAGACTTTTTTTGGGGCAGGGGCCAGTTTTTCTGCAAAAGAGTTTTTTCTGATACGATTTTTTGTGTCAAATTCCCGTCATTTCTTGGGTTTTTCCTTGACGTAAAAATGCATCTTCTCGGAGGAATTTCGGCTCTCCAAGACAGCTTTGCTGTCGTTCGGGGCCTGCCTCGTCGCTCCAAATGTTTTCATGACGTTCAATGGCGGCCGCCCATGAGATCGGGGCATCAACTGCGCAGCCGTAGCTTGCAGGCGCAGACGCCATCTTGCGCAAGACGGGAAGGAAGAGCGTTTCCGGTCAGCCTCGTTTTGCATTTTATATCTATGTTTGGATATAAACACCACCATTGTTTCTTTTGCCACACAATTGTATAGCTTGAATATAGATTATATTTTTAATTGGGCCTAGGCCAACTATGTTGATTCCCTTCAAGGCAGTTGGTACCCTAACACTATTTTCTTGCTTTAGATTACTGTAGGGCTCTTTAGGTATTTTCTTGCTTTTGATCAGGGCTCTTTAGGAATTCAACAAGCCAAAAGTTCTTATCTGCAAATAGAGACTTCTTACGAATTTGTGGAAAATTTTTGATGTTAAAGTACATCACAACCTCACTTCACTGTATGAAAAGAAAAGACTAGTTTTCCCGTGATGCACCACTCATTTCTGATGATGCACATGAAAAAAAAAATTACAGTGTGATTTTGGAAATCATAAAAATCATGTGTTGAAAAGCTGATGGCACAACTCTGTGCAAAACATGTGGTGATACTACGAATCTGACTCTTTCTCATAACGGAGATTTTTAGAAATTTCTTAATCGTTTCCTCCAAAAATCTCTGCAACTTTGTATCTCTGTGCCTCTGATTACATTTTCAAGCATTTTACAGCCAACCTCTTACTCAAATTGGGATTTAGTCTCAAGCGATAGTGATATAAAACAGTCAGGTATACCTCCAAGTAATCATTTCTTTCTCTGGTCCACCTCATTTTTTAACCCTATCCAGACTAGAGGGGGGGGGGCACAAAGTGCCCCCCTAGTAAACTTTTCCACACAGCTCGTCGAGTATCTCTTCAACTTTCTTTGAATCAGGTTTCTTTCCATCTCTGCAAAACGTGAAGCCAAAGAAATCAAGGCTGTCTTTCAAAAATTAAAATTTCTCGATGTTGAGTGTCAAGTGAAGTTCTACAAGTCGTTTTAAACATGATTATAAAGCTTCATTGTGCTCTTTGATGTTACAACCATGAACAATTACGTCATCAGCTATCTTTCGAATGGCTTTTAAACCACTATGTGCTTGTTGCAAAGTGAACTGAAAGATTTCTGCTGCACAAAATACGTTTGCTCCGTTTAGATCAAGGCCAATGTCATTGACAGTAGGAATTGGGTGCCTTACTCGTTTTATTGCACGATTAGCAGCTCTCATGTCTAGATTTATTCATCTTGTGCTAGCTTGCGAAGAAGATTGACGAGGACAATTTTTGTTTCAAGATGGCATGGGAATATAGGACACTACGGCAGGCAATTGAGGTGCTTGATGGAAACACATACAAGCATACCAACATTGGCGCTAAACCACATTGAAGCAAGGTTGAAGGAGAGGAGGCAAGGAATGGTGTCAATAACAAATTCAACACAGGAGAGTGCACTGCCAATCGTCTTCAGAAAAGAACATCTCTTTTTAAACACCAAAGCAGAACTAATCAAATATTTCCAAAACCATTTTGTCTTTGGTAAGGATTTTTTTGAGATGTTCGCTGAGTTTTTGAGAATAACCGAATCAGAAAAACTCAGCTTTTTTGAAAAAGCGAGTGTTTCTGAAAACCCAAGTTTTTCTAATGTACTTGGTATCTCTTGACAAATTCATTTCTTGGAAAAAATCCATCTTTCCGAAGCACTCAATATTTCTGCACATTCTCGGAATAGCGGTGGAGTTGGCAAATCTTGGAGAAAAACCGAATTTTTCTGAAATGGTGACAAGTTCGTTAGGAAAAACTTAGTTTTTCAGATAAACTCCGTTTTTCTGTGGATAAACTTGGTTTTTCAGAAAAACTAAGTTTTCTGATAGAAAAACTAAGTTTTCTGATAGAAAAAAGTTTTTCCGACAGAAAAACCAAGTTTATCCACAGAGAAACCGTGTTATTCTCAGATAAACTCTGTTTTTTCTGTGAAAAACCCAGTTTATCTGATTTTGGTGACTTTCACTTGCCATATACACCAGATAATTGCTAGGCACTGTAAACATAGCAAAATGTTGCCTTTCAACTCTTTTGAAAATCCTGTCAGAGATTACTGTCTAAATATAAAGCAAATTTTAGTATGTCATTAATTGGGTATAAGATCGAATATATTCGTATAATAATTGAAACTAGTGTTACTCCCTGTATAGCAACATCTGTTTATACCTGATAGAAATATTTGGTTATGCATGTGATAGCATGACTATAGCCTACTTGAAAACGTTGTCCTAAATATTTCTCAACCATTTTCAATGATAGTTTACTCAAATAAAGTAATGTTATACCTCATAGAAATATTTGGTAATGCATGTGATAGCATCGGACAAACTTTTTTTGCCGGGTTTCAGGTCTCGGGTTCAAGGTTTCGGGTTTAAGGTTTCGGGCTTAAGGTTTCGGTTTTAAGGTTTTGGGTTTAAGGTTTCAACTTGTAATTACTTGGAATTGCTTGAGCTTGAAATTGCTTGGAATTGGAATTACTTGGAATTTGTAATCATTTGGAATTGGCAGCTCTAGAAAAGTGACGAATGTACACCCACCTTGTTTTCTTACCATTTAACATCAAGTAATAAACTATAAGAACGAAACAGAAAATAATCTTCCTTGCAATCGAACTTGAACTGAAACGATAATAATACGGGAAAATTCACTATCGGATCACACTTGTGTGTATGCCCCAGAATGATAATGATTTATGATCGAAGAATTTTACAGTTAACGCAAAACACCTTTTCCATAAAATAAACTACTGATGCAAATCCCTGTGTGACCGGATAGTGGAGCCCCCCCCAGGCATTAACGTAACAAAACGAAGCAGCAAACTGCAATAGGCAGCAACAATAAACTTAATAGTAATCTCAAGATCAATTTTTCTGCCCATGTAACTTGTAAAGTGACATTGTTATTTTGCAGTCAACGAATCTACTTTTCAAATTTCTTCAACACACCTTTAAATAAAGTTATCATTACTACTAGAGAGGTTGGTAAACTGATTTCTCGTTGCTCCCACTCTCAAAACAACCCCTCTTCTACATATTGTACTATGCGCATACTACCCATTTTTTTTATAAGAAACTGGTCTATAAGAAACTAGTACTACAATGACCAAAAATTTAAGAAACTCTCGTACTACGCTCAAGAATAGATAAGGAACTCTAAAACTTTATTTCTGTATGTCTCTCCTATTCTATATCTCTCTAACAAAGGTACCTAAATCTTTTCTTGACTTTTAGCTCCAAAATTGGTAAAGTTTGCCTTGAAGTGCATGGCTTCTTCCTGATGACAATGTCAATGCAAAATGGAAGCCCTTTGTCGAGAAGAAGGCTCAACTTCGAACAATACCGCAGTTTTAGGCCCAAAAATAAGAAACTGATTAAGAAACTTTTACTACTAAAACACCGAAATTGTCATGCGAATTTAAGAAACTTTTAGTATTAAGTGCTGATCCAAGTTTCTTATAAAAAAAAGTGTAATCGGTTTTTTGTTGCACAGGAAAAAAAACCCGAGGTCTTAAAAGCACAGACCGAGCTTGCGAGGCTCCTTATTACTAACCATAGTCTAAAAATGTAAAATAATTCACTCAAGCTAATTGTCAAAAAAACAATTGGCATGAGTTGTATTGTTATATCTCTTGTAGTATCTCTCAAAAAACGCCGCCACCTCCCTCCCCCCCGCTCAAAAACATCAAAATTTCAACCCGGTCCAAAAAGGGTTAAACCCGAAACGTTAAACCCGAAATCTTAAACCCGAAGCCTTGAACCCCAGACCTGAACCCGAAACCTGAAACCCAGAAAAAGTTCGTCCGCAGGACAGCCAAGTATTTATAGGACAAAATAACATTTACATGAAATCGTGATAAAATTCCGCCGAGGCCCCCCTTAAAAACAATGCCAAACAACACACCTAGACTATTTCAAGTTTTCTTAGCCAGCCAAAACTTCCAATTCAAATAAAAGTTCATAGTAAATTCCCTAATCCTTTAGTTCTCTACATCGGAATGGAAGCTCTGCGTATATAAAGTCTCAAGCAAACAAAGAAGCACGCCTTCCAACGACCCTCCTGGGATTTGCTTAAATTGCTAAATCCCTAGATGGCAAGACAGGGAATTCCACCCTGACACCACGTGCACACTCACACGAAATACGAAAGGAAACATGCCCCCAAGATAAAGCCTAAGACTTATTCAAATGGAATGACTGTATTCAGGCGACCCCATAGGCGAACATATCCAATTCAACATCAGCCGCTCTTTCATTGAGATTGTTGGGTGCAAAAGTTCCCAATTTGTATTGCCAAAATAATTCTTTTCTACGAAGTGAGTAAACATCTGAAGCCCCATCAATGATTTTTGTGCTGACCGAAAAAGCACCCTGATGGCCTTCACTAAAAAAAATGCCCAAAGAAACTCGCCTGTGGTACCGCCTTACCCCTGTCAAGACTGCCATCATTGTATTTATGTGCATATGTTCGAAAATATGATTTGTACACATTAAATCTTTGCCGAAATTTGGTTTTTGTGCTGCCCACATATTTCTTATTGCAGCACTCACATTGCAACAAGTAGACTACATTCTCCGAGTAGCAATGATAAGCACCAAAGGAGATCGTAAAATTTCTAGAGTCGTTAAAATTTCGAAATGGCTCATGAATTATTATTATTATATGGTTCCTTCCTTTGATGTAATATTTGTTATTGGTAGTGCATTTTCTGCATTTTGAATTCTGTTTGCCTGATATGCCTCAATCCAATCAAAATCAGACGATGGTATGTTTTCTTCTGCAGGTGTTGATGAAGACGATCCTTCGTGCAGAAAAGAGCCAGAGGAAGCAAAAAAACAAAGGTAACAATGTCTTTGTCAATGAGTTTGGCATTCTGAAAATATATGACGCTCTATTGATCTTCAAAAGCGTTCTTGCAAGTAATTTTGTCCATCGCATACTCATACATACAACAAACATTTCTTAGCAGATGACGGTGCGGAAAGCGAAGAAAGTGATGACGAGCAGCCATGTGGAGAGGAGCCAGCCCAGCTATCCAAGAAAACTAACGGTAATAAATAATATCTTACTTGATATTGTTTGGGATTTTGATTTAAACTTGTTGTTACTTAGAAACTCGAATTCTAATCTTGAAAAAGCAATCAAAGTACTTTACATCCATCTAACATGTGATCATCATTCTTCTTTTTCGACAGATGATAGCACAGGAAGACAAAAAGAATTTTGCATTTGCAAAAAGGTATGATCTTTTAATACTACATTAAAATTTGATGTTCAAACGGTGTATTTCAAAACAATTTTCAGCAAGTCATATGCACGGAAGTTTTCTGCGGAAAGTATTTTCCAAAGCAATACGATTGCAAAACACCAGGATTCCAATTTTATTTGAATGGGTCAAGCAACATAATAATGCTGCTGACTTTAACATAAATATACAAAATATGCACACAAGAAAAAAGAAAAATTCACTTGTCCCTGTCTATTTTGCAACAAAGCTTATTCCAGCAACAGCAATGCTGCCATACAATTTTCACTTTTAAAACTTATTTCCATGCTAAATGCTAAACGAAGTTATGGATTTAACCATACAAGTGATTATGTGCCTCAACCATTCATTCTAGGATCCAAATGGTAAAAAATCGAAGATGATTCTCTGCTCTGGTATTCTTTTATGGCAAGTTATAAATTTCAGTAAACCAAAGGGAAGTAATCTGCAATCAACACCTGGTGCTTAATAAACTGTCTTAATTAACTGATCAAAGAAACTCAGCGATCGTAAACAAGTTTTTGATGTTTGATACAAGAGCTGTCTTCACTGCTCACTTGATTTCTCTTCTTCGATGATCATGGCGAAAGGAAACAGGTTGGGGAGCTGTATTACATGACAGAAAAACCTTTGGAGGTTGGAATGAAATTGAAAAAGAGCGACATATAAACTATCTGGAACTGAAAGCAGTTTATTTTGGATTAAAGGCTCCTTGTGAAAAATGCAAACATAAGCATGTCAGGCTCATGATTGGCAACACCACTGCAGTCCATATTATTAACAACATGGGTACTATTAAATCAAAGATTTGTAATGATTTAGTAAAAGATCTTTGGAACTGGGCAATTCAAAAAGGAATTTGGTTATCAGCTGCCCATATACCTGGTAAACAGAATACAATAGCTGATGCTGAATCTAGAAGGAAGGTTTCATCAGCAGAGTGGATGTTAAATAGGAAGAACTATTTGCAAGTTATAAAACATCTAAAAGTTGACCCAAAAATTGATTTATTTGCCTCCAGGCTGAATTGTCCAATTCCAAAATATGTATCATATAAACCAGACCCAGAAGCCTTTGCAATAGATGCTTTCTCATTAGATTGGAGTTTATTTGATTTCTATGCTTTTCCCCCTTTCAGTCTGATAAACAAAGTGATGCAAAAGATCATAAAAGAAGAAGCAACGGGGAGTACCAGATTGGCCAACTCAAGTTTGGTACCCAAAATGCATGTCTCTTCCGCTTACGTGGCCAGTGATGCTGTATCATTCCAAAGGATTGCTGGACATGCCAGGGAGGCAGGAGATTCATCCATTTCAAAAGAAATTGAACCTGATGGCGGGATTTTTGTCAGGGAACAAAATATTGCAAACAATTTATCAAATGAAGCAACAGAAATCATAATGGCATCTTGGAGGCCAGGTACATTAAAAAAATACAATGTTTATGTAAAGAAATTTAAAGAATTTTGCAAGAAGCATAGACTTGATTCAAGCAAAGTGTCTTGTTATGATGGTATTGAATTTCTAACCGATTTATTTAAACAGGGGTTAGGATATAGTGCCATCGATACTGCTAGATCTGCATTATCTGCCATAATAGATGTATCAGATAAGCAAACATTTGGAGAAGATCATTTAGTAAAGCAATTCATGAAAGGGGTTTTGAATCCAGAACTGCGTTACCAAAACACACTGATGTATGGGATATTTCACGTGTTTTAACATACCTAGATTCCCAAGGTATTACAACACAACTTAATTTGAAGACACTTACCTTGCGACTAGTCATGCTCTTGTGTATTTTAACAGGACAACGTTGTCAGATGATTCATGCAATAGAACTTGGTGGAATATCATTTGGAGACACATGCAGAATTGTGATACCTTCGTTACTCAAACAATCTAGATCTGGACACCATTTGAAACCAATGGAATTCATGCCTTACAGTCATAATGACAAACTGTGTGTTGTTGAAAATATGAAACAATATATTAAAGTGACTAAGAATATAAGGAAAAAAGAAGAAAAACTATTTATCAGCTATCAAAAGCCACACAAAGCAGTTTCAAAATCAACAGTGTCTAGATGGTGCAAACAGATCATGTCTGATGCAGGCATTAACGTGAAAAGATTTGCACCTCATAGTATTAGAGCTGCATCTACATCATCAGCAAGAAACAAGGGCGTGCTATTATGACAGCTGCAGGGTGGAGTAATGCTGCAACATTTAAAAAATTCTACTCCAAAAACGTTGAAGAAACATTAAATTATTCCGAGATGATGTTAACATAATTTAAAATTATGTTATATCCAAAGAAGTTTGCGTTTTCAAATATAAACATATTGAATATTGTGTTTTGTCCAACGAAATGTTGTGTTTAGATATATAAACATATATGGCATGAAAATATGTTATAAAATGACAGAGTACCTTTCCTGTCTTTGAAGGCTTCCACATCAGCACTTGTGCTGCCTATTTAGCAACCTGCCTAAAAAAAGTCTCATGTAATTACTGGTGACGTAATTGGAGATGACATATAATTGGAAAATTAAAGGAGCACTTACCGAAGGGAAGTGTGAAGTTTGATTGAAATTGTGCGTCATCTTCAATGGAGGAACAAGGAATTACATGCCCTCCCATATTATGACCTCACCCAAGCTACTATTTAACTTCATAGTAATTCGCTAATTGGATAATAAATATGCTTTGTTGGATTATCAGGAAAGCTACCCTGCTTTGAAGACTGACCTTGACGCGCATGCACCACATATCTCATGTAATTCCTTGCTCCTCAATGAAGATGGCGCAGAATTTCAATCAAACTTCACACTTCCCTTCGGTAAGTGCTCGTTTAATTTTCCAATTCTGGGAGAGAGTGACTGTCGTGTCCAAAACAAATGAAGTTTCAAACAGCGTCAATAATGAGAATCAATAAATTTTAGGCCGGCGGCCTAAATATTTATATTTTCCCTTCATTCAGATAGGTAGACAAGACAAATTTCTTACCAAATATCCTCTCTCAGTTTGGTGATACTCTTCACTCTTGGATCCAACATACAATTTAATTTATCTTTCTTTGAGAAATCTTTGGTTTTCTTCCCTGGTTTATCATGATAAAAAGCCACACACTTAACTTTCACTTTGTCCTCCATCTTTCTTCATGTGTGGCACTTTAGGGCGAATATGTCTATTGTTGGTGTTATTGTTGTTGTTGTTTAATGCCACCCCCCACCCCTTCAAAATGTGAGTTGCCTCAATCACGCGCGCCATGTAGCCGTCGCTGCGTGCTGGAGTTGAGGCTGCCCCCGGGCTGCACGCAGCAAAGACCAAGATGTGATCGTGTCCAGGTCTTTTTTACAAGACAACAGGTGAAGGGCGTGAACAATTCTGCAAATCCGTAAAAAAATTTTAAAATTCTGTATTCCGTGTAATATTTTTGAGAAAATCCGGGCCCGCAAGCGTTGATAATTCCGCCGTTCTGTCGAGAAATTGCTAGAATTTCGCATTCCGCGACGGATTTTCTTCAAATTCCGCCGTTCCGCAAACCCTGATGACCCCCACATTGTGTGAGATTTACTTGATATCTGATTCATAAAAGTAATTGCAAAATTTTCATGGCGTCCTACGAAAGCCATGGCATGGCCAGAGTAAATTTAATAGGGGTAACTGAAAGGAGGGGGTCTGGGGGAAGGCCCCAGAAACATTTTAGGGGTCACGCCTTTTACTTTGGCTTAGAATGCAGCTCCCAATATCCTGCTTACCATTAACGACAGGGAAACTTTGATAGTTTTTTACAGTTGAGGAAAATTTTTGAAGAAACATCCTTAAACTTCGGCTTAGGATGCATCCCCTGATTCCATATGCCAATACTAAAATGGATATAATTGATATTGATATAATTGGCCGTACAGAAGTTTTTAAAATAATCTAGAAACAACTGGTAGAACAGATATTGGTCTCTAATGAGAGTAAACAAGAGTAAACAAGAGTAAACAAGAGTAAAAAAGAGTAAACAAGAGTAAACAAAAGTAAACAAAAGTAAAAAATTGCACTTTGTTGAATATGTTTATGTTTGTTAAGTGTTTCTGTTGTTGTTGTTAGAATTTGGACTTTGGACTCTGAAGAACGATATGACAATTTGACTTTTGAACTTTGACCTTTTTGAGTAACTTTGTGTGTTTTGTGTACCCTTGGGACTCGTAGCTATAAGAGCGTTAGGCATGCATCTTGGGGCAGCACAATTCAGATCAGATCATCAGAGCTCCAAGTCAAAGAAGAAGACAAAGAGAAGCTGCTCATGGCCAAGTTATCGAAGCTTTGTTAGGCCCGTAGGCCCACATACATACTGCAACAGCCTTCTAGCTACGAGGACAAATAGATAGTAAGTTTCATTTATTAATTGTATTTATCTGTTTACTTTATTCGTTTATTTAGAGTTTATTCTGTAATTATTTATCTTGCATTTTCTTAGGTTTTTTGAAGTTGTTCTTTGTGCCTTTCACGTGTAAGATTCCTAGGCCTAATCTCTTGCATTTGTTTTGATATGAATTCTGTTTAGGATTTAGATTATTTGTTGCTGATAGATTATTCACAGTATTTTGATTTATTTAACTTATTTTCGTTTCTGTTAATTTTAGCGAACAATCATTGAATCATTGAGTTAGTGAATGCCAGCATTGTGTTTTGCTTTTGTGTCTGCTGGGTTTCTGCTGGATTCGTTCGTTCCCTCTGTAGTTGGTTTCTGCTGTGAAGCTACATCAGTTCGTATCTTGTCAGATAATCAAGATAGATCAATCAAGAATTATGTTGTGTGGAAATGATGATATTGATATGGAGCATATTCAACGTTTGAAGCATGTCAGAGCGAATGCAAAGCGAGAATTAACCAAAGCCGTGAACCGTGGGCGGATGTTCTTGTTGTTGGTCAAACCCTTGATGATGTGAAAACTGCAGAAGACCGGCTCGTTGATCGATTCCACGATTTTAAATTGGCATGTGAAAGGTATCAGGCTGGGATCGCCGATGAAGTCGACATTGAAGAATGCCTTGCATACATGCACGAAGCTGAGACAAGATTTCTCGATATCAAAGAAAGAGTGTCTCTGTTGATTCATTTCCTTGAAATAAAATCACCGCTGCAGGAGGATGATATTGGACCTGAAGATTCGGTAAGTGAAACTAAATCACGCCCTTCCAACTCTCTTGTTTCTTCAAGGAGCTCCAGGAACTCGAAGACGTCTGGGAGATCTGCACTTCAGGACATGATGTTGAAGAATGCTACAACAAAAGCATCCTTGCTTGCAGAGGCGTCAATGCTAGAGGAGTGTCAGGATATTGCCCATGAAAAGTTGCGATTGAGTCAAAGGAGGAAGAAGCTGACACTGGACACCAAACTTGCAAAGCTTGAAGCTGAAGAAAGAGTTTGCGCTGAATTTGCCATGACAACAGGATCACGAGGTGATAGGTGTGATGTATCACTGAGAAAGCCAACCTTTGAGACTACATTTCAGCAAAAGACAACACATTCCAGAATACACCACAGGACCGAGGATGAAAGAAGAGTGAATGACACACACCAGCCACCAGTGCCATTTGCATCAAGTCGGCGTGTGCAGTCCACAGACACGAAAGAAGCCAACAGTGACCGATGGTGAGCAATTAATTCAGTCATCTTCAGAATTTATTAATCCCTCCCGACAGCAACGTCCTTTGAATCCCTTTGCTCCCCCTTGGAAGCTTCCCCCACAGCGTAACCCTGCTGATGAAACATGCACCCCCAAGCCCCATCCTGCACCCTTTGCTGACCCTTGTAAGCTCCCCCCACAACGAAACCCTGCTGATGAAACATACAACCCCAAGCCCCATCCTGCACCCTTTGCTGACCCTTGGAAGTTCCCCCCACAACAAAACCCTGCTGATGAACCACATACCAATGCGACAGCAAATGGCGAAGAGTACCTCGATACAATGAAGAAATTGACAATTGCTGCACTACTGCCAAAGTCAGAATTGAGTGTGTTTGATGGTAACCCATTAAAGTATTTTCTTTTCATTCGCTCCTTTGAGAATAATGTTGAAAAAGACACTTGTGATTTAAGTAGACGTTTGCAACTTCTGGTACAGTTTTGTACAGGCAAGGCAAGAAGAACAATGGTGTCTGGAAATCCTTGTTTTGCCTCTTCTATGATCATTTTAAGGTTTTTGATAGTGGTTACCCCTTCTCTGCTTGTTAGATCGTTCGTACCTGCATGTATTATCATACAGTCAGGTTTCTTGCGAATAACAGGTTTTACATAGTCAACTATGTCCCTTGTTGTTGCCCCTGGGTGACGTTTAATTATTTTTTTTTTAATAGTATATTTGTAAATTTAACAATAACGTTTATCAGGTAAATACCTACAACTAAATTTACAAACATATCTAACTAAGAAGAAACAAAACTAAGGTTATATAAAGCGAAACGAACAAGAATAAAATCTAAGTTAGACACTGTGAGACGTGGGGTTCAAGTTATTGACAATTTTGTTTCTTTTATTATGTAAAGTCAGAATAAAGGTCAAGAGATCTTGGACCAATTCTTCATTGATAAAAAGGTATTGAAACAGGCTATTTGGTTTCAAGAGTTTGCAACTTGGAAATTGGTTCACGATTTTTGACATGAATTTCACACGAATGTCACTATAGGCTGAACAATCACTTAAAAAATGGAGTTCTGTTTCGACGGAATTATGATTGCAAGATTGGCATAGCCTTTTCTCTCTCGGAACAACAGGTCTTGAATGTCTACCCTTCTCAATCGCTAAATTGTGATCGCTTGTACGCAGTTTGGTTGTCAGTATTCTTGATTTTCTGATCGGACAATCGAGATAAGTTTCATATACAAACTCTTTATCGATTTCAGCCAGGAAAGTACCTTTTGGGGTTTCGTGAATTTTAGATTTCCAGAAGGATCTGTAAGCTTGTCTTAACGAATGTTTCATAGTAACTTTGGAGAAATTGGATACGGAAGAGGTGGATGTGAAGTGTTCTATATTCTGCAGATGGGTTAGGCAACTCAGGTTTAGTGGAAGTTCTTTATTCATGAGAAGTGACTGGTAGACTAGGCTTTTCTGAGGGCATATTTTCAATATGGCGGTAAAAGGAGATGAAACGATTATCAGCTGCGTGTTTAAGGGGGTATCTTCCTAGTTCACCTCTAGCTATAATGTTGCTTGTAGATCTGTTCACTCCAAGGATTCTTTTGCAAAAGTTAAGATGCATTTTTTCTATTTCACATAGGTCCCATTTGTCAAGGTCCATGTAATCAAAAGAAGCCCAAACTTCTGAGCAATACAAAAGGATTGGAGATAATAGGGAATCAAAAAGTTTTAGACATATTCGGATCGGTAGTTTCTTGAATTGGTATTTGCTATTAAGAGAGAAGAATGCACGATTTGCTTTGTTTCTTAAGTCAACTAGAGCAGTACGAAAGGATCCACTACAATTGATAGTAATTCCCAAGTAAGTGTATTCAGAGACGCTTTCTATAGCCGTATTCTGAACGTAGAAGGTCGAAGTGTGACTGACTTTATTTTTCTTTTGGAATGTGAGACATTTTGTTTTTTTCAAGTTTATGGATAGCTCCCAGGACTCACAGAATTCTTGGAGCTTGACAAGCATTGACTGTAGCCCTTCTTCAGATCTGGAGAGAAGTATGAGGTCATCGGCATACATCATACAACTGATGCTTGAACCATTCGGTAGACCTAAGGGAGATGAATTGCAGAGTGCAAGGTTAGGGACAAGGTCATTGAGATAGATGTTGAAGAGTGATGGGCCAAGAGGGCAACCCTGACGGAGCATAAAGTTTGTGAATACATATTTTTTAAGATCGAGAGAAAGTTTCCCGTAATGTTTAGTTTTTCTAATTTATGGAAAAGACCATTGTGCCAGACGGGATCGAAAGCTTTTCTAAAATCCACAAAACATTTGTTTTCTTTTTTTTAATTATTTTTTTTTAATTATTAATAAATTTGTCCTCTCGGTTGGTGATGCACATATTTATTAATTAACGATTTCAATGTGAAAATGTGATAAGATGCTCTGTGATTTTCCATAAAGCCTATTTGAGCGGACTTAATTATCTTATTGTCCACAAGAAATGCTTTTAGCCTGTTATTTAGAGCAAGGCAAAACAGTTTCGCCAGACAGCTAATAACACATATAGGTCTGTAATTTTCCGGGTCCATTTTATTACCAGATTTGTGAATGGGTGAGATTACAGTTTTGCACCATATCGACGGCACACATTCACTTTGTAAACAGAGGTTTAGTAACTTAAGGAACGCTTCTTTCATCAGAGGAAAACTGGTTTTAATCATCTCATTCGAGATTTGGTCTAGACCTGTTGCTTTGCCATTTGTAAGTTTATTGATACATTTATTCAATTCAGTTTCCGAGATAGGTGCATTTAGCGATAAGTTTACATTTTGTGCTTGAGACTGAGAGTTTTCCGGAAAATTAGGGGATGACTTTTTGCAGTTGTTTTGAAATAGTTTGGTATAGTATTTTTCCCATATATTGCCATCTTTTAAAGTTGGGGCAGAAGAAGAAGGGGCCCCATTGTCCTGAAAAGTTTTCCATCTGTCCCAAAATTCTTCCGGTTCGGAGCTCTGTAATTCTTTGATTTTGTTCTCCCAAAATGATTTCTTCTTTAGTTTAAATCGGTTAGAGAATGTTTTGGACAAATTTTTACATTTTTCCCGACAAGTTACGTTCTCTGGATTGTTATGTCTCTCTTTCAAGGAGTACCGCAGTTCATCTTTTAGCGTTTACATTCAGAGTCGAACCATTTTTTATCAGATGAGATCATTTTACCGTTTGTTTTACGCAAGGAAGAAAGAGAAGAGTTTGCGGCACTTAGTAATATTTCTTGAAAATGTTTACATGCTTTGTCAACGTCAGCTTTGTTGTTATGAAGTGAGTTTCCATAAAATCAAGTTTCATTTTGGAATGTTTATTGTTTTGCAGCGCCTTAGAGTATTTGGATTTACTGTTATTTTTCCATTTAAACTTTGAGGGCACTTTTTGCCATTTGTAATTCGGAGATGTGGGCTGGGTAAAATTACTATTTTGTTTTGTTTCAATCCAGACAATGATTTGGCAATGATCAGATAATAAATTGGGGGGCTTGACCACAAAGGAATCAACGTTGTTGAATTGATCGTCAGGAACGATTGCATAGTCTACTACGCTGGCACCTCCACTGATATTATAAGAAGTGAATCTACCATATGAGTCACCGGTCATGCGCCCATTTACAATTCTTAGGTTTTGTGATTTACAAAGGTCAAGTAAGAGGTGGCCACTTTTATTTGATTCGCCGTCGAAGCTATTGCGAACTTCGTTAATTTCACAAGGAAGGTTAAATGTGTTATTGTGTTTGTCTTCGCTAATATCTAGAAAATCTTTGAAGTTCGATGTTCTGATGTTTCAGTAAGGGATCATTTCATGAAACTTGAACAAAATCACAAGCGCAAGATGGCAGCAGAAGAAAGGGCAAGTGGGATAAACCCAGAACATACAGAGCTGGATGAGGCTCTCCAAGATATACCGAGTATCTCAAAAAGTACCCCTTTTGACTGAAAAAGGGAACAAAACGATAAAATGTCGGGACTTTTTAAATTCATAACTGCATTTGTTAGTCTTCAACTTAAATGCACATACCTTGCATTTTGAAATCGATCACCAAACACCGGAGATATGAGTCCACAAGGTCAGAATTTGGAGTGCCCCTGAAACCAGAGGTTTTGAGAAATGGCGTAGACATGATTTGACACTACACAGGCATTTTGCAAAAGAATTTTCAACTTTGACCTTTAGTTTTTATTTTTGAAAAGATTTATACCTTGAATTGCTTCAATTGTTCTTAGAGTGACTTTTCTTTTGAGGAATCGGTCCTTGCATTCCATTCCATCCCAAGTGTTTTGTATTAAATAAGAGGAAAAGGAGCACATGCACGCTTATTTTGGAGATGTGGCACAACTTAATTATTCTTACCATCTTTTATTATGTTCGTTTAATCAGGGCCCTGTCCATGCGTCTTTTATTCTTTTAAAATGCAAAAAACGAAGAATTAAAGTTTACAGGTGCTTTGGAAAATGTCCATGATACAAATCATGATTTAGGCCCTTTTTTAAAACCTCTGGTTTTGGGTGCACTGTAAATTTTGACTTTGCGGACTTGTATCTCCGGTGTTTGATGGACGATTTCTAAATGCAAGGTATGTGCATCTAAGTTGAAGATTGATAAATTTAGCTGTGAACTCGGTGAGTAATGATATCTTTTTGTTTGGTTCCTATTTGCAGTCAAAAGGGGGTACCTTTTTTTGAGATACCCAGTAGTTGAAAGGACTGAGGGTGCACAGGATGAGCTTGCAAAAGTTTTCTGACAAGGATTCAACAGATTTAACTCATCAAATATACAGCATGTTTCTACTCACAGTGGCCATTATTCTCAGCTATTTCAACAACAACAATAAACCACATGAAGCCTAGTTCTTAATGTCTCAATAGGGCCCCCAAACTAACTTTAGACTAATAACCCAAACACTACAGGGAGGAAAGAAGAGAAAGGAATGCAGAGAAAGAAAAGGAGACTGCTGAGGATGCGAGAAAGAGGTCAATGGAGAGACTGTCTCAAACAAGAGAGAGGGCAACACAGTCTCCTAATGAAATATGACAACTGTTGGTCATATGTCTTTCTTTCCGGTATATGACTGGATGCGGTATATTTGTGTTCAGTGTGTGCAGTTGATAGCATGCCTCGTATACAATAAGCACAGAGTGCTAACCTCACCAGATGTTACAAAATGGCGGACAGCTTCCACAACG
The DNA here is from genome assembly GCA_039566865.1 of Aurelia coerulea. NCBI lineage: Eukaryota > Metazoa > Cnidaria > Scyphozoa > Semaeostomeae > Ulmaridae > Aurelia > Aurelia coerulea. The sequence goes on along the minus strand of CM076951.1, from coordinate 8,948,195 downwards.
CTAGTAGTGAGGAAAGCGCTACACCACCAGCATCTACTACTCCTGCCTCAAATGCGTCTTTTCGTGGCCTGGTTCTTCAGCGTCTGGTAACTTTACCTATTTTATACCACCATCTGTTGGAAATTGTATTGTAGAACAGAAGGAATAATAGGATTGGCTCTCAAAATCTATTTTTCAATTAAATTTATTTAGGCCTAGCTACTTAGTGGGGAATGCCTTGCTGCTGCTGTTGATCAGAACACTTAAAAGTAGTCAAAAATGACTTCAGGGCTTAGTTTTTGTTTTCATTTGATAATTCTGTAAGCACTGCTGGGAGGTAATTGTCAAGGATGTTAAGAAGGGTGAGATATTGAACATCTTTGCATCCAGCGAAGGCAACAATCACTTGATATCTGACCAATGTCCACCCCCCCCCCCCATAAAGAATCTCCTCCAGGACAGATATTCTACAAGCCCTTGGCTTGGTGGCTAACTGTTTTTGCTTCCCAAAGATCCAGGAGTATGCTGCTTTGAAAAGCTGGATGTTAAGTAGGCAGACACATTCTCTTGAATTTAATTGAACATGGAGTGGCCGATGAAATGGACTACATTTCCTAGGAAAGCTGGTCCACCGTTAGGGATGTTGGACTGCAACTGACGCATATAAAACTGGGCAGGCCAGTCTCCTGGTTGTGGACAGATGAAGTTTTCTGAGTATTGTCCAAGACCTTTGTCAACAGCATGTGAAGCAGCAGAAAAGAAGCTCTTCAAGGGAAGCTCCAACTCATCTATGAGCCTACACTCCTTCATTTTCAGTAGTTCTTTCAATGACTGATGTTCTTGGCAGTCATGAATCTCAATCCTGTTTCTTTCCATTTCAGGATCAAAAAATGCAGCACGAATCCAGGAAGGCATTGTTGATGCATATGAAAAAAGCTTAAAGAAAGACTTGTGAAGGAGATCTATCAGCAAATCTACACTTAACACTAGCTGCAGGAATATCTGCAGGAGTTTCTGGAATGCACAAAATCTTTTCAGAAGGATTGTTGCCATACTCCTTGCTGAGGAGGTGCTTCGATCAACAGGGCGGCGTTTGATATGGATGTTTGTATAATCATCAATCATCACAACCAGTAGATCTTTTGATGATGTTGCATCAGAGATGAATTCAGCAATAAGCTTGCCATGATTTTCTGCAGTCTTGTAGAGCTCTTGCCATTCTGTTGCCTTCGACATGGCAATACCATTTTTGTTTAAGATAGCCAAGCCAGTTTCACTTATGCCCTTCCCAACTACTTGACTAGACATCACCTTTTGGAACCAGCTTGCCTTCTGCAAGCTAGCCATACATCAGCATATATATGATAGCTACACATTTCTTTTCATTTAGTTCTTTTCTGGTAGCAGACTGGTCATCAGAAGACATTGTTGACACATTAATGTTTCAAACAGTTTATTTGCTCCAGAAGCCTCACAAATTTCTCTTCACAGACTCCGGATCAAATGGAGGAGTGCTGTTCGATTCCACACCTTGAATTGAAAGCTAAATTATATAAAACAAATAATGACATTAATATGCATAAAATTAACAACAAAATATTGCTGAAGGACAAATGAAAAGAACTCAAATGAGCTTTCGAGCCATATGCCCCTCTTGTGAATTACAATTTTAAGAACAGCAGTTTGAATATACTATGAAAGTAATGCATTGCTACAGGTTATAGAAAAAAACTAGGACAATAATTATCTATCAATCTACTTTAATCTTATGGAAGGGGTAAAAAAAAAATTAAAAGAATTAAGAAAAAACAAGTGGAATAAAAATTCAAATACTAACAGGATGGATTGTAAATGAGCTGGGGGTAGTTTGGATTGTCAGAGTTTTAATCGTAGTTATTGTTAATGTATTTTTTTAGTTTTTGTAGAAAATTTTTCTTTGATTTTACATTTCGTATGTCGGGTGGGATTTCATTCCAGATTTTGACACCAGTACAAAGTATTGATCTTTGTTTGTAGCTCGTGGTGCTACGGGGAATTACAAAGTTTCCCGTGGAAGAGAATCTAGTTCGATAACTGTGTATTGAGCTTGCTTTTTGAAAGGAATTTTGGAGATTACCATGTGAGGAATTAATATCAAACATGAACTTTGCAACTTCGCATTTGTAGGTATCGTCAAAATTTAGCAACCCCAGTTTAGTAAAAATGGGTTGGCTGTGTGCTTGTCGCGTAGCAAAATCGACTATTCTCACAGTTTTCCTGAGATTTCGTCTGATAGATTCCAGGGCTGTGGAGTTGGCAATGCCGCAGTAAAGTAGACCATAGTAGACGTGAGACATGATGAACAAATTGTACAGGGTCCGTAGAAGGCTTTGTGGTATCATGTGACGCAATTGAAAGAGAATACCTTGACCTTTAGATATTTCAATATTTACTTGTTTTATATGATCTTTCCAAGTTAGGTTTTTATCAATTAAGACACCTAGATATTTTGTTGAATTTTTTTCTTGTAATGGCTCCTTGTCAATGAACAGACTAGCCGGTAAATACAGCAAAGCTCTGGCTCCGAAAATATTCCCGATAATATTGTCGTTGACCGTCCGACAACAAAGCTTCGTTATTTCTGTCGTTTTACTCGTTGGACTGGCGTTTGCCAGGAATGCGAATATATTTGCAACATCAACAACTCCGATGTCGGACAAACTGCAATGGCGGATGTTGTGGGGACAGAGCTGCGAGACGTCGTTCCTTTCTGCTTCAGTAATGACAGGTAAATTACGATATTTCAAAATTATTTCCTACACGAGAAGCTGTTTATGTCTGTCTTTCTAAATTGATCGAAAATTTGTCTTTGTCTTGCCAGTTCCTGAGAGATTCAGAGGAGGTCACTTGATTGACTTTAGGCCCTCTTAGCTGAAGATCGTGAAGCACTTGGCCAGACCTTGGCCAAATTTGTTTGTTTCTGGAAGAAGAAAATGTTTCCAGTATGGATCCTTTCTCTTTATTCGTTCAATTTTTTCTTTCAAAGACTGCCCATGCTGCCTTGTATTGAACAGCTTGATTTTCTGTACTGCAGTTCCATTTTTATGCTGCTCTCCATTCATATTCAGAGAGGAAACACTGCCAGAATAAGAAAACTCATTTTCGTTTGATAATTTATTGCAAATGAACACAAATGCTTGGCTATGCTTAACTGAAAAATGGCTATGGCTAAACGAAATGTAGCATGACATACAATAACAAACTTTAAAAAATGTCTTCTATGCTTAATACAGCAATTGTTATAGCCAGAGCACAAACAACGAAGTTTTTACAGCTGCTCAATGCTTTGCACTAAATGCCTAACCAATCTCAGGAGTAGGGCAAGCATGAGATGTTACTAACAACATTACAGGCCTTGCAAATATTAAAATGATAAGACTTCTTAAAGATTTTCAATAATTCTTCACACTGTGGCAAGAATTATTGAGAGGTAGGCCTATGACAGACCATAAATGTTTCAAACAAGAATTCTGAACGATTTGTAAGAATTTCCTTTTTAGATGCAAGTGGCAGCCAAACAAGTGTAAATGTGTGTAAGGTCTGTACTATACTTAAAACAATGGAAAAAACCCTTGCACACCTGAAATATCATTGAAAATGGGCCTCTTGCCCAGACAGGATAATTTTGTGACCATAAAATTTTTTCTGTCGCTTATTCTTTATTCTCCAAGCATTTTAATTGTGTACTACCGGGTGAGTTAGAAAAAACATAGGATGTTTGGTGGATTGTGACCATTGTGACATTGTGTTTAGCCCCCCAATGGCCATAAGCAACTTTTTCCGTGCAGCCAAAAGTCCAACTTGGATCATAAAATCTTTCTCCATTGGAATCTGTCATTTGAATCATTGGTCAGGAAAATTTTTTTCCAAAAGATCTTGTGTGAGAGTCTAACAAACTGATTGAATCTTCAACCTGGTCCCTTCAGCATTTTAGCTTGTGAAGACATTTCCTTCAACCAGATCAATGCACTGTAAATCATAACAGGACTCCATGCTCACTGACAATACTATTTCCTAACTATTTCATTCTCACCTGATAATACCATGAGTACCTGTAACTTTGGCTGAATAAATTGCTGAAGGGCCTTTATCAACTGACTTAATCAGTTTGCAAGACTCCCATACAAGGCCCTACAAAGAAAATCTGGCTTAACTAAGGTACAAAATGACTAATTCAAATGGGGGGGGGGAGGTTTATGATCTAAATTAGACTTTTGGCCACACAGGAAAGATATTTACAACGATTGGGTGACTAAACGCGACTTTACAGTGCACCAAACATCCCACATTTTTTCTGACTCACCCGGTATATGTAATTTGCTTTAGATCAAGGCACAGATGCTGCAATACCATGATCCAGCTGGCTGCTTGGTTATTTTGACACAGCTCCTGAAAAAGAACATACATAGTGAACCTACCTACAATACAATACATACAGACCTACAATACATACAAGCATGGCTCAAAGTAACCCAATTGGATAGAATGGTAATTGAATTTTGGAATAGATACATTCCAATAGATCATTTGCTATTTTGCTGACTGTCACATCTTATTTAGAGGGTTCAAATGATTGAAAAATAAGAGAGTCAATTTTGCTTCTTTCTACTTGAATATCCACCATTGCCCAGAATTTACTGGAAAAATGCTTCAATGGCCAAATGACCATTGCCTGCTAATGCTGAAAATTTTCCATTTTGCTAGTGAATATGTTATTACTTACCAATGGAACCATTCTTCACAACTGTCACACATTATCATATTTACATTCTTTGCCAATTTGCAGTGATGACATTTCCATTCAAACTTTAGTTCTGCAACTGCAAAATATTATTTGTAAATCAATAGATTTGTTTCTTAGTCATATTTCAAAGGTCATATCTTAGCTACAGGATGATTATCAAAGTTTGAATAAGAATGCACCTCCAACAACTAATTAGTCATACAAGGCAATCTAGTATATGAATCTGGTAATTATAATGTTAATCAGTCATTTGTATGAGATTTACTCAAAATTTATTTCGTAAATGCCACTTTCAAATGATTTCAATAATCATGTTTATATACTACCTTGTAAATCATTGAGTCAGTCACTTATCTATACTGTATGTGTGTATAACTCTTGGTCTTAACATGACCTTTACATTTCCCGGAAGAGCTTGTGTGATACAAAATTTATGATATGGCAATAAATTACAACGCCTTTCACACCTTTAACATAACACCTTTGCCTAAGAATTCTCAAGAAAATATCCAATCTCTTAAGAATTGTACTATATTTGTTTGAAATTGTTTACATTCTTGAAGTCTCAAGAATCCTTATGAAGAGAGACTCATTGAGAGGGAGTCATTAGTCCTAAAATTGATTAAGACGTTTGGTCATATGTTAATGTGCACAAGGTCTGTACTGTATGTGAATTCCATTTGCTGGTACCCAGCCCTTACAGTACCTGCCATCGTGATCAAATTCCATGCTTCTGGATCAAACTGGTCACGTATTTCTCTTCTTTCATAATCATAGTCCAGAATCTCAATTGCAGGGTACTCATCATTGATCAGCAGTTCACTTGCTGAAATCTTGCTGCTTTGGCTTCTGGGTTGTTTCACACCAAGAAAGGTTAGCATTTCCTTGATTTCTTTTTCTGTGAAAGGCAAAACATGCATGTATGTCATAACTGGTGCTTTGCTGTGGGCAGTGCCTCTTTTTGTGCAAGTCAACAAGGATGGATGATGTTACAATAAGATCCAACTAGCTCTGATTGACACCCAAGTACAAAACCAAAGATACAGATGTTTGGATAACTGTATATCCTTATTCTCTTGATATACTGTATGCTCATGTTTTTTGCTCTTGAAAACCATTCTGGAATGCGCAACGAGAAAGCTACGGATTTCATAGGAACTTTTGCAGCTTGCCTTGTTTTGTTGACGACTTGACTAGCTGGGCATGGAGTTTATGTTGTCTGCAATCACAAATTGCTTTTAATATGGGTGTCCATCAAAACTATTGGATTCTGCTGTATGTAACATTATCTTTCCTTGTTGTGCCAGTCTTGTTGATCCTGACATTTGTCAACATTCAATAGATCAAATTTAATAAAGCATGTTGTACCATGTTATTATTAAAAGAACCCATACAATGGAAAAGCTACTTTTGTAAAGTGTACACTTTCCAACATTTCAGCCTTGACTGCATGGTTAAGTTAGATAGAAATCATGTGAAATGTTCACTTCCACATTTTGTTATATAATTTCCATGATTGCTAGGCAATGTGGCAGTGGATTTATCTGTTGTTGACTGAAAATTTCCCTGACCTTCTTTTCTTTGAGCATCATCCTCTATAATTATGGATCTACCGTATATATTCTGAGAAAATAAATCAGCATCTATAGTACAGGCCTTGCAAACATGACAAGAATTCTTACATTATGATAAGAATTCTTAAGCCATATGAAAAGCTGTACTGGGTGAGCCAGAAAAAAGTTCCCACTTTTGAAAATTCATAGCATCAAGAGTACTGGATGGATTGGGATGAACCAATATTTGCTTGACACCCAAAAGATCAAACTATTTTTGTGATCGCCTTCTTATCAGAACTGGAAAAGTTGGCAAATTAAAAGTTAGAAAAACTTGGTGGTTTTAAAATGAAATGAAATCACGTGGATGTGTGCAACGCCCGTATTGTAGATATGCAATACAAAATACCTGATTTTGTTACTGATTTTAATTTTGCACCCTCTTGGACTGTTTTCTTGACATGCACAGGCTCCCCTCTGGTCACATACACAGGAAGCCATTCAGGTTCTCTGTAGTAATCACGTTTCTGCTGTCTGGTTGGCTTTGCATATTTAACGTTCTGTTCCTTCTTTCTCTTCTTTCTGACACTGAAAAATCGCTGCTGTTTTTCCAAGTTCTTGTTTGCCGGTTGCTGTAAAACTGGTCGAATTCTTTGGAATGCTTCATCATTCATTGAAATGAAAGTGTGCAGAGCTGAGTTTAGTTGGGACTGTAACTGAGTCAGTGCATCAGGGTTGTAAGATGAAGTAGCAGCTGTCTCTATCCGACTGCATGTTTCGGCAATTTTCGCATGTAGTGCTTCTGGGTCAGTTTTTCGTGCAGTTGAGACATTAGCTGCTATGGTGCTCAATTCTTGGTCCACATACTCTCGATCAACTGACATTCCATGAATTGCTTCATTTTCTGGTCTTGTCTCCCCAACAATTTTCCTTTGCACCAAATGAATATGCTTGCACATATTGTTTAGAACGAGGGAATCTGGACACGAGCACATAAAGGTGTGGATACAGACGTCGCAGTCTATACATTTGAGGAAACATGATATCTCGGGACACTTCTCGGCAATGATAGATACTTCATACATTGTGTTGTTGTCATTTGAAGACATCACTTTGAATGTGTTGCTTGATTCAGTTTCTTGAACTTGCTCTACTTGCAACTTCAGACTCAATCTGTGACGCTCGAATATGTTTTCTTGCCTCATCGTTGGCTTTCCCATCGCTAGTTTCCTTGCTCTCTCGAAAGTACGATCGCGTACAAATTTCAGAAGATTCAGCAAGCATCTATAGAGATATTTGAACGTTATTGCAGCTGGAAGTCCTTTTATAAATGTGATTGTTTATTCCATGTTCGAACGACTTGTTCAAAAATTTCAATGCGTAAGGAGATCTGCAATACCCTTTAATGGTTCTACAAAAGAGGCAGAACCAACCGCTGGACAAATATACGATACTACTAGGAATAGATGCGACGATCATTTAGATAAAGAGACAATTCAATGAAAATTATTAATGACAACGCCTGGATGTTAAAGAAAATTCCATCATTAAATACGCAAACGGTTGGGCCAGGCCATATTTAGCCTGAGATGAGGCTCACTTTAGTAAAAAAATGAAAGATGAAAAAAATGAAAGAGCCTGATCTCAGGCTAGGCCATATTATTGTTTTTATTTTCTTTCATCCCAGCTGCAAGGTATGAAATGCTTGGTTTTATTCTGCGCAACATCAAGTTGCTACCTACATCCTTAGATATTCAGAGCATATCTCAGAATCATCGCTGATTCGAGAAGACAGCCCTTTTGTAGGGTTCAAAAGAAGGTATTGGGATTTATCTTATTTATCCTTTCTTCAAATTTCTGGAATTTTTTTAATCGCTTCGGCGCTCCATGTTTTGAATATTATGGAATTGTATTTAATATGCTGGACTTGTCATGAATAATCTTTATGTAACTGTCTCTTTTTCGAAATGATCGTCGTATCTATTTACATAGTCAAATTTATAACCTGCACTTTTCACCTGGCGTTGCATTATTCTATACTATTTTTCAAAAGATCTTACCTATCAACTCTTCGATTGACTTTACCACCAAGGTACAAATGTTTGAAATTGCGGTGAAAGTTCTCTAGGTACATGTTACAGTTAATGCCAACATGCTGTCGATAGCAAAATGCCCACTGCTCTTTGCGGCCAACCCACTCTTCCTTGAAGTAATGATAAAAACCTGCCAGACTGGGTGTGTCAGCTAACTGTTGCAGGAAGATTTCAAGCTTGAGTTCGAACTCTCGCACTTCTGGCTCTTCGAGGAGGATTCGTAGGCGGCTGTATATGTCAGCTTGAAGGTCTAGGCCCTTGATCTTAGACCTTGTACTTTCTCTCCAGTTTTTGTCTACATGCCAAGAGCACACTAAGTACTTTGGACTTGCCTTGCTTACAGAGACAAATGCATTGAAGAACTGCGTTGCAGAATCTGACATCAGCCATACGGGGTTCATGGGAACCTGCAATGATACAAGAGGTTTTATGAATAATAGTTTGTAATATCACATCATTCTCTGTGTCGTATTTTGGAAACAATACTCAAAAAGATCAAAAAGAACGATTTACTTCGCGATGCGAGATGAAACTATCCAGTCTCTATTCAAATCCAAGTCACAACGCAATGGGCAACTTTTCTGTGTATCATAGTATAGAAAGTTTTTCTAAATTTGAATTTACCAGTCTTTCCAATTCTTGTAACAAGGCGAGGAAAATCACACAAATACTTCGATATTTTGGCTGTCGAGCAAATGTTAATCCATCTAGTACTCTTGATGCTATGTATGTTTTTAAATGGGAATTTTTTCTGGTTCACCCGGTATATTTATCAAGAATGTAGTGTCACCTTAAAAGCAGGTACAGGATTTTTAAGGACTACTTTGATGAACGACAGAAAGTTTCTATTTTCTTACCTCCATGTTCTTTTGCACTTCCTTATAGAAGATTTTCAGGAAAGTTTCATCTTCATGCGTAGAAAGCAGAAAAGCTACTGGAAATCCACTCCCAAATTCATCTATGACAAGCAGTGTCGTTAAATAGAAGTCATATCCAGTCGTTCCGTGCGTTGAATCTATGCAGACTCCAGAAGACAATAGTTTATCTGCCATGTACTTCTGGAAAGAGGTCTGAATAACAACGATGAAATCTTCACTCTTCAAATCGTGATAAAACAGATCTGGAGCATCTCCCTGCAATTTGTAATAGAGAATAGGGTTAGCATCACTTTCTTTCCATTCTTGAATCCAGGAAAGAAGGCTAGTTTGGTCATTTGCGTGACGCTGCGTTTCGTGGATTCTGAGCGAGTTCTTGATGTTTTTGATGTCTTCTTTGCTTGTCAAATGAACTTTTTTCATATCCAAATGACTATTTCCATGTAGACTTGACCTGATGTCATCCATTATTCTTTCTCTTGTCACTCCGTGAGCAAGCTTGTTTCCAACGATTTCTCTATGCTTTTTTGGTAACCAGATATGTCCAATGTTTTTCTCGTGGCCATAATGGGTGTAGCATACGGCAGCAAAGGTCTTTCCCGTTTCATCTGTTGTCGCCTTTATTGCTGCAGTGCAGTTGTTTTCAATCTTGCATGTACCTGATGTGATGAGACAAAAACATGTTTCGATTATTTTTACTCGGTATAGCCACATATTAGCCGAGAGAACTGCTTCACAAAGAAATCTCAAGCACAGCGTAATGATGCGTTCACAATGTGCGTGCATACACAGGTCCTCTGTTATCTTTAGTATTACTTTCTGGAAAATCTTTAGTGTTAAAGCACATGTGTCACATTAGCAATTGGTTAATACAACAAACAAGTTTGGAGTGGAATTCCATTGTTTCGAGACTTTTTATCTCAGTTTCATGAATTTTTATTGCAATGAAAATTCAGCCTCGATCCTGTTCTTTGTAATAAAGAATAGAGAGAATTGCGTTGCATGAACCAATCAGTTTCATGGCATATGCCCTTTAATGTCTCTGTTTTCTGGGTCTTTTAGTCTATGTTACAATAATCTCTATAATCTCTTCAATGGAGAACCATGAAGCCTGGAAACCTATCACTAGATTCATGCGTTGAAAGTGTTCATGGAGCTTGTAACTAAGATTTCAAAATAATGCTCACTTGCATAATATTTCTGTTTTAACTCCAATAATCCAATAATTGTTGTACGCGCAAAGATCCATTACACACCAAAGACTTGTTCATAGAGAAACCCTTTGTTTTAAGATCGGTGTGTAACTCCATTTATGCGAGCAGTATGTTCCCGTAAAACATAATTTCTCAAATCAGAAATCCTGCAAAGGCGATGTAAACATGCACGCCGGTTTCTTAGTGTTTGGTTTTTCAGCATGAACATTTCTTTTTTCAAACTACAGGATGTCCCAAAATAAGCTAGCCTACGCGTAGACTCATTATTCTGAAAGAAGAAAGGGTATACGAAACAAAGAGGAAGCGCTTTTTTTTTGGATTTCTGGAAAATTAGTTTATGCAGCCTTTGTTTTAACAACGCTTTTTATAAATTATTTGAAAAGAGGACTAAAATAATTAGAAATAGTCGCTTGGGCGGCCGTAGCAAGCTTTTCATAGACCCTTTCTTCTTTTGGAATAATGGATCTACGCGTAGGCTAGAAATAAGCGTACTATTTCATTTAAAGGCAGTTTCTTCTGTCCTAAAGACAGCATTATCAATAACGAGAGGATTAAGGTTACAGCACCCACCCAGCAGCTGCACGCAAGAGGTACAATTTTTTGACACCCTGTAAATAATTTCAATGTTAGGTAAGCATGATACTACCTTGTCAGTTTGCTCTTGTTTCTAATACGAACCTTGTGACTTCATTCTTCTCCTGCGTTCTTGCTGTCCCCTGCTTGTTCGATAGCTGCCACTTCTGTTGCAGTTGAAATATTTCACTTCGAAACCGTCTTTATCACGAAAACTGCCATGCCTCGACACAAAGGAACTGTTCTCTTCCTCTTCCATACTCGACTTCCAGCTCTCAAATTCTAAAATGCCAATGACAAAGATTTGTATTATATGTGTCTGTAATTTGACGTGTCAAATCTGGCATGGCATGCCACTTTATAATATTAGACGTTTTGTTTGTGGTTTGCAAAATGCCTTTTTGCAACTTGGACCAGGATGACCGGACCGTACCTAAGTTGAAAATTTGTTCAAGTTTCAGTAATTAAAGTTTTATTAAGCTGTTCGATCCGAGTTAAAAAGCTTCGTACCTTTGAGGCAAAATATGACAACAATTTTCAAGCAACTTTTAAGCAAATAACTACCATCTCTCCGTACCTCCGATTTATTATATCCTCAAATGTTCAATCTGAGCAAAATTTGCACTTCCAATGAATGTTTCCTTGTTCAGTATAGGTCATTCAAAGAAAAATACAAGGGGCAGATGCACGGCTTGAAATTTTTTTAAAGATTTACGGACATACTTAGAATCTGTATAAAGCTTCAAGGATTTTGATCTATATGTTCTGTTAAGGCTGGTTTCCAGTCAGTGGAATTTGTGCGGTGGAGTGACCTTTTATCATGTAACGGAAAATTCTTGGAGCATTCCACGGACTGGAAGTCAATCTTTACGAAGATATGAATTCTATTCTTACCTTCATATGAGTCGAAAACACGATTCTCTTGTCGAAATAAGATCTTATGGTCTTTCAGTAGGTGGTCACGAAGATGTAGTATCTTTTGACATCGGAAGCCGCATTGAATGCAATGACAGTTTCCTTCTGCTTTATGCTCTTCCATACCCTCATGCAATCTACCGACGTGGCGTTTCAAATTCGACGATTTCTTTGTTTCGAAAGGGCAATGCTTACATTTGTGGCTTTTAGGTCCTTCACCATCTTTACCTTTTTGTTGCAAACCATTCGATTTTGGGGCCTTCTTCGACTTCGCTTCTCTATCGTCTGACTTTGAGTTAAGTTTGAGTTTACCTCTTGCAACCTCTGGTTCTGAGTCGGAATCTGATGGCATTTCTACATTTATATCTTCTAGATCGACGATTTCTTCTGGCACTAGATGCTTTATATTGATCTGGTCGTCTGCAATCCAAGACATCACAACTCGACGGAGGTATCTTCCATACTGGGAGGGCTTTTGCAGATACAGATGCGGTACATGGCGAGAACGTAGTTGATGAACTTTGGTGATGTACTTGAAGAAGGATTTTGCGAGACAGGCAATGGCCGTTACAACAATTGCTACAACACCACAGATGTTTCCATCGGTTTGAAATGGGAAGAATGTGGCACACTTCGACTTGTCACAGAAATGAGCTGGATTTGCTAGATTATAATCATGACAGTATAAGACGGTGAAACCTGCCATTTCCTTTTTATAGATAGTTGAATAGATTCGTCTCACTTTTGACATCAAGTCTAGGGGGGGACCCCAACCAAGTGAATCGCAATAGTAGACAGAATTTGACTCGTTGTCAACAACACAAACAGCGTAGTGGTTGCCCATCATCTCGTCAGATCCCATGTAAACGTCACCACTTCTCATCTTACCTACATTGATAATAAAAACGAGGGATTTCGGTGGTTCAGAACGGCCACGCATCAATCTCATGACAATTCTTTCCGTTCCCGCTTGATCTTTAATGGCGTAATTCAAATAGAAGGATAGTGCGTCTGTCTGCATGGCATTCAGTTTGTTTTTTATCCATATCATATGGTCACACGACAAGAAGGAAGTGCCACTTAGCCATGCAAGTCGGGTTGGATCCATGCCGAGGGACCTAATCTCTTGGCCGTATGGTCCATGACACCACATGAGGGACTTGAACTTCTGAATAGCCTCGATTGTCGGATGTTCTTGCACTGAATTTGGTTGGAGATATCCACTCGCAAACCAGTCAACCTCCCTTTCCACTTGCTTCTTGATAGAGATAGCAGTGTTTAGCCTAAGAGCGATGTTTATGGCATTTCCGTCGTAAATACCTAGCGAGGATTCTGCAAAACAGTAGCCATTTGCAAGTTGTAGACGTCGTCTTATCACATCTTGCCAGTGTCTCAACAGATCTGCCGGTGGAATCCACTGCTGAACAAGAGGGTTGCAGACCTGTGTTGGTTCAAGGTTTGACAACTTGATGTCATACTCTTTGGGTGTTCTAATTTTGGGTACTTTGCATTCGTATGCGTCACTTCGTTTTAACTGGAGGATAGTAGTGGAGTCAAAAGTCCTTGAATTTTCTATCCCAAGTAAAGCCTAGAAAAAATACACGCATGTATCATGAAATGGGAATGAAGGAGTCAAGGAAATTGCTGATCTATCTTGTCTGGCCCAAATCCAAACAGTTAAAGACAACTAACGAACAGCCAAAATACGGAAAAACCTGCGTATTAGAACCTAGTGGATTAAGAGCCTGCAGGCTGAAGTTGTCCAATTTTCAATTGTTTTATGAACCAATCCATTGTATTCATTGTTTAAGAACTCAGACTGACTTGCAAAATTATAGGTCCTTATACACGGGTTTTTACTGTATGTCTTTTACACAGAGCTTTGCTACTTTAGTAGAGATCAAGGAAAGTATAAGAAACTCAAGTTATTGCAAAGTTTTAACAACAAATTGGGTCAATTGCAGTTCTTTGGATCCTCCAAGTTAAGTGCGAGATGCTCCTTCAGGCTTTCTAAAGAGTTTTCCGCCAATTTTTGGTATTTACATCTTACGTCAAAAAATATTGGCGTAAAGGCGGAATTTTATGAAACCGTGCCATTACAATTCCTTCCTGTTAATAAGATGCAACAAACAGTTGATCCAGATAAACTGAACAATTATTCGGATTAAATTGACTTCAAGAAAACCGATTTTTAAATGATTTCGTTCCGTTTCTGAGCTCTCGTGGTTATTTTGTGATCTTAAAATTGAGTTTCTTATTCAAATATTTACTGTAAAAATTGCATGTATCCTTCCAACTGTTGAAGGGATTGTAAGCATATAAAAGTGGTTCAAGCCACTTGTGATCAAATTCTAGCCTATAAGGTATCAGTATTTTCTGTTGACGTAGATCAGTTACCCAAATATGGTACGGCACGCGTGATAGCCTATTGTCTTCGCATAGTTATTTTTATCAAGGGCTTACATATGCTCAGATACCCTTTAAGGTTACAGATGCTTACCATCGAATCCTTTGCTTTTATAAATTTCACTTTTCAAACAACTTTCGACGAGGCATCTTTTTTTCTTTTATCCTATGAGAAAGGGCATATATTTTTAGAAGCATTAAGGTTTTAATGAAACAAGCCGTTTACATTTTGTAAGGAGGATATTTCAAATTGTCGAAATAAGACCAAAACCGAGGGGTATTTCACTCCCAAAGAATCTCGTAAACCTCTGGCAAAATGCTTTTGTTTCAAGAAAAATCCGTAAAATTCCTTTTGTTTTGAAAAAATCTCGTACGCTTTTTCGAATGAGTGAAATGCCCCTCGACGAAAACAGTTGCATGTGAGCGATTGCATACTTTCTGCCGAACTGCAACGATTCCTGTGTCTTGTTTCTGAAACAACCTCATTCATTGAAGAGACGTAGGAACCGGCGTGACATTTAGGGCATTTGCCCCCCCCCAATGTTTACAATAAAAAAGGCATGCCCTCTTTATTTTAAAGTATCGTGCTCTCCGTGCCCCAGTTTGAGATGCTTCTTACGTCCCTGATTCAGTGCACTTCAAATAATTTTCTTTACAGAATACATGCAAAACAAAATATTCTTTTTAATTATTTGCTGCAATAAATGTTGCAGAACTATTTCTATGTCTGTGGCAGCCCCCAAGCAGTCTGTTCTTCGTCTTTTTGGCCTCCCTTTATGCAGCCTATTGGTGCTCTTTTTGGCAATCTTTCGCGATAAAAGGCGTTGCATCTACAAGATCCCAGATATTTTTCCTCTGACTAATCAAAACTTTTTTCAGAAAAATGCAAACAACTTACCGTACTTTTTCACTTCAACAATACTTGATTTGAGCATTTGAGCAAAGTTTCGACTGGTACTTTCCACGTGCTGGTATTGCGACATCCCAATTTTTATCAGAGGCCTGGACACCAGGAAGGAAACCTCTACAAAGTTTACGGGTCAATCGGTCAATCCATCAGTGCTTCCAGTTTGAAAGAAAAGACAGTTCCGCGTTGATTGAAACAATTAATTGTATAGCAAACAATAATTAGAAAGTTAATACCCCAGCTTCTTATGACGTTGTTTCAATGACGTCACGATATCAAATATAACCAGGAAAATTTCAGTGTTTTTGTCTAAGCAATTCAAAAGGTAGTGATTATTTTGAAATAACAGTTATTTTTTGGTAAGATTTCATAAAATCCTCAATTCCAACAAAAAACTCTGTAAAGCCAACCAATTTCCGATCCAAAACGCGGGCCTAAAAATATTCAACGAAGAAATTGCTAAGTCCCTGTTTTCTCTTTTGCGCATGCTTGTCGCGATGCGCTGTAGTCCCAACAACAAAAATAACGAAACTTGAGTCGCACCGACAGAAATAACGAAGCTTAGTTGTCGGACGGTCAACGACAATATTATCGGGAATATTTTCGGAGCCGGAGCTTTGCTGTATTTACCGGCTAGTATGAATGACAGCAAACAAGTGAAATTGCAATAACTGGGATGCTTTATGGATATCATTGATGTACAATAAAAAGAGAAGGGGACCAAGGACGCTGCCTTGGGGGACACCACAACTTATTGTCCTTGTTTCAGATAACTTTTCTCCTATACAAACTTTCTGTTGTCTGTTCGATAGATATGAAATAAACCAGTCTTTAGCGGTTCCTCGTATCCCGTAGTAAGCTAGTTTTTCAATTAAGATTGTGCGGTTTACAGTATCAAACGCTTAAGTCAAGAAATATGCAACATGAAAAAAGCCCTTTCTCTATATTTTCAATTAATTTGGTATATATATATCTAGGATTGCAAGTGATGTTGATTTTTTTTTTGAAAGCCAAATTGGTGTTCAAAGATAATTTTATGTTTGTCCAAGAAGCTTACTAACCGCTTGTTCATAGCTTTCTCTAGAATTTTACTGAAAATCGGTAGAATGGAAATTGGTCTGTAGTTTGTTTCTTCAAGTTTTGATTTTCCTTTGTGAATTGGTTTTACTTTAGCGTACTTTAACCCTATCCAGACTAGGCTTTTTGAAACTTTGGGGAGACTAGGGGGGGCACAAAGTGCCCCCCCTGGTTTTTCATAGAATCGTAAGTGCTAGAGACTTGAAACTTGGCACAAGTAACAAACATGATAAGGCAAACAAGATGATGTGATTTGTTTTTGTTTATGTCACGTGATTAAGTGCTGACGTCAGCAAATGTTGCTAATTTGGGTGTAAAACCACATGTACTTTGTCACGTTGTATCTCCAAATTGATAAAACATATCGATGTGATACTTGAAACATAGAGGGATTATATCCTTGTAATTCTTATTTTGAAATTTTTGCTTTGTAACGCTAATATTTTTGCTGATGTCAGCATTTATTTATTTTATACGAAAAAGAGAGCGATTTTTGTCTAAAATTGATTATAAATTACTTTTAAAAATAGCAAAAAATGCTAAATATACATAAAAATACCTGCTGCATCATATTATGTCACTCATTTTTCTCAAAATGAACCATAACATGGTTTTTCGTCAGTACGCATGCGCAACAACCAATTGTTGATGACGTCATCAAAAATCAATAAACTATATATCAAATGAAAGCTTATTTCAAGACGAGCTCAAAAATGTTTTTCTCATTGTCATAGAGCCAGTGGTTCCAAACACAGCAAAAACAAGGTCGATATACTGGGTTTTCCGCTTACAGTAAAACTTGCGGTATACGGAGTATTACGGGTTTTTCCGATACCCATAGTTTTCCTGACAAAAACCGGATACCGGATAACGTCGCCTGCAGTTATACAGTATTTTTCGATACCGGATAACAGTGTTTAAAACAAGGTCGATATACAGGGTTTTCCGCTTACAGTAAAACTTGCGGTATAAGGAGTATTACGGGTTTTTCCGTCACCCATAGTTATACCGGTGAAATCCTGATACCGGACAACGTTGCTCGCAGTTATACAGTATTTTTCGATATCGGATAGCAGTGTTTGAAAAATACGGTGTTATTCGGTAAAAACATATCCACAACCCAGTTATACGGGGTTATACGGAGCCACACATTTTTTCTGTATCCAAGCCGCCGTTGGACTCTCGAGGATACTGCACATATTAAAACTTACTGAAACCTCCATAATAATACGCGTCCTTCAATAGTATAAGAGCCTTCAAACAATCAAGACTATGTAAAGTCGCCCTTGGGATTTCTAAAATAAAGAAAGGAAAGATTGCATGTTGAAAACACAATACGGACAAAGGAAGGTTAAAATTTTGGCGCCCGTTCTCTTCAAACTGTCATTTTTTGCTTGATCATTCGCACAGCCACAGCATAGGTTCGCCTCAAAACCTTTCAGTTCAGAATTTTAATTCATTGGTTTTTCACAAAGATTTTTGCCATCCTGACAATAAACATGTCGTTTTATGCCACAAGAAATTAAACAGCCACAGCGCCAAGCCGTGGGGCAAGCAGTGCGCAGTGCAGGCCACACATTTGGACTTGGAAGGTATGTTATTGATTTTGTGTTCACTTGATTCCTTGCTGACTTTCATCCTACCCGTCTCAAAATGTTGTGTAGGAGCAAGGGTGTACCCGATTTTTACCTAATACCAGGAGCAAATCAACGGCAAACGATATTAGATGTATCAGAAGTGTTTTAAAGAGCTAAATCGTGCTCACTTGGCTTTGGAGGAGCAAAAAGCATTTAGTTTTCGTAGTTTCTCGGTTTCTGGCGCCATATCTGCACTGCTACTTTGTCTTGATCAGGAACATATTTTTATGATAAATGTAGTTATTGCAGTACTATCTGTAATTCTGGGCAGATCGCAGCGAAGGCGCGCAACCATCGTCTGCAGCATTTCTATGGTGGTCTGCAGACTCTGGCCTGAATCCCTTTTTTCCCTGCGTTCTTCGATTTGTAAGAACGCAGGGCAGCAAGGGACCGAAGATCAAAATTCTTGCAGTGGAGTTGGTTGCAGCAAAGCAAACGAATGATGGGAGGGAGGGCCAAAGATTACAAGCCAAAACACAAAGACTTTGACAGCAATTGAAGAGGTGGAGGTACACTGTAATTGCTGTAATGAGCTATTTATATAAAAAGTCCTTCTTGTTGTTGTGTCGTCGTGTGGTTGGTGGTGATGCTGGCTTGTCTCCTCCAGGGTAGGCACTAGATCATAGCCTAGATATTCACATGACGTCATTCTACGTCACGAGTACCTCATACCGATGCTACCACAGCGAGGCTAGCAGAACTTTGGAAGTTCAGTAGATTCTGATTCTGCTCTGTAATGGCGAATGAGAATTGAGATGATGCGATGTGAAAGGGATAGAGAACAAGCAGAGCAAAGAGGAATCAAAGATTGAAGATATTCACAAAAACACAATTATTTTGACTGTTATTGTAAGTAATTAATCTTTTTCGTGCTAAAACATGAATTCTCTCATTTGCAGGCCTAAATAATGATGACATAAATTTAAAAAAATAGCCTACTATTCTATAGTCAATAAAAAAGGGCAAATTAGATTAATTTACACTGCACTTCACGTATTTTTTTATAAGAAACTGCCCATAAGAACCTCAACTCTCAGATCGCCAAGCCCAAAAAATCAAGAAACTCCAGTAATGTTAGCAATGTCTAAACATTGGAAAGGCTTAAAAAACCTTGTTTTGAAGTATTATTGACGAGGGCACAGGTAGTGAACATGAAGATTGTTATGGATCCTACTATAAGAAACTCATAAGAAACTCTTTTGTATTGAAAATCTGATAATTTTAAGAAACTTTCAGTACTGGCCCAAATTCTTAGTTTCTTATAAAAATATACGTGTTAGCCTATATATTCCTGGGTTCTTTTTCAAGGGTTGTGAAGGTTGCAGTGTTGCTGAAGCCTTGCCCAATCAAATTCCTTCTTTGAACATACCTGTGTGTGTGATCAAATTTGTTTT
This sequence comes from Aurelia coerulea, assembly GCA_039566865.1. Classification (NCBI taxonomy): domain Eukaryota; kingdom Metazoa; phylum Cnidaria; class Scyphozoa; order Semaeostomeae; family Ulmaridae; genus Aurelia; species Aurelia coerulea. Next base: position 8,928,789 of record CM076951.1, on the reverse strand, counting down.
ATTCTCTAGTTGTATGTGAATTATTGTACCAGTATATGGTGTAGATTCTTAGTTCCTTAGAAAATATGTGTAATGGCCCACATTATTATTCCTTACATATGTGTGTAAGACTTTGATCAAATTTCTTTTTAGTTTTTAGTGAATAGTTTTTACACGTTTTTAGTAAATAGTCACAACACATAAGTCATTCTGATTCACACCTGTGGCAGATGAATGGCTCTTTTGTAAGCAGAGATGCTGCTTGTTTTACAGTCAGCTTAATACACCTTGGTACATCATAGTGGTAGCTGTTTGCACATTGAGAGCATTTTACTAGTTTTGCTTGTGGTACATGTTGTAGGCAAGTGCAATGAATACCAACTGTGTAGAATTTCTTTCAACAACTGTTAATTCTACCATTGTGAGCTTTGATTGGAAATAAGGTAATTTCCTTTTTTTCAAAGCAGTCTGCAAGATGATTACGCATTGCCCGCTCATTCCATGAAACAGTGGCTGGATCAATACCATTTACTATTGCAGTGGCATTTGCAATGCAGTAAAGACCACAATGGAAGCCATCTGTTTGTTTCTGTTGTAAGATGACAGTTACTTCAAGTGCACCAAAGTCATCACTGCAGTTCTTGTACAAATATACAAGTTGTTTCTTGAGGGAGAGGTTCAATGATGTATACAAACTATCATAAACAACAACTTTGCCATTTACAGTGGTCGACACAACCCAATGGTTTCCAATGTTGTGGCACTGAACTGACTGAAACGTTTCTGGGGTAGCATCAAAAAGATTCCAATGAGTGGTTCTTATGACATTCTGCAACCCACTTATTCCAGTGCCCATTTCTTTCAAGATATGCTGTGCTGCATTGATATGGTCATCATTTAGCCATCCCATTGGATGCAACAGAACATCCTTTGACTCTGTTGTCATCTCTATGTTGCCAATTGTGACCCATTTCTCAGTTGAAGGTACTATTTCATTGCATATGTATTCATCAACATTTATCTGCTCATCTTTATCGATGGACTTAGCAACAGTGGTGTGAAGTTTTCTTTTTCGTGATAATCCTTTTATTGCTTTCTTATCTTTATTTGGAGCAATCACAACTTTGGCCCTTTTGTTTTCAGCAGCAATTCCAACTCTTTTGCAATATTGATACTTTCGTTTGTTATTTACTCTGAGCTTGAGCTGAGTATACTTGGTAATCTTTGCTTTTGCAGCTGAGCGTCTGGCTTTCTTTGGTGAAAGGGACTTGTCCTTCAAGGGTAGATCATTTTCAGTTGGCCTGTGTTCTTTTGCAATCTGCAAAGCATCAGAGATGTTGTCATATATCTTGTTTAGTATATCTTGATTTTTCAATAAGTATAGATTATCATGAAGGCTTTTCAATGCACGGATACACTTTTGACGTGACCTGTTCATTTTCCTCGTAGGTAATGCCTTTTGAGTTGACACTTTAACTTCTTCTACAACAATATCTGAAGACTGGCCATCACTTTGTTCATCAGCCATTGTTTGGACATTGATTTGGTGACTTGAATCATCGTCAGTTGTATTCTCTGGAGGATTCACAACCACTGGATCAAGTATGAAAAATGGATGGGTAGAAAAGCTTGACCCAAGTGCTTCCCATCCAACTCCAGGTAAATTCACTACTGCACAGATGTGCTTGCAGGGCATTCTTGTTTTCCGATAGTCCAAGCATTGGCAACTTGGTAAATATTCAGCTGAACCTAGCCATACTTGGTACTCAAGCTGTCCAACATCACTCTTGACTGCATATGTATCCGGAAATACTTGCCTAATCTTTTCCACTGGGCATTCAAATCTTATGCGATGCATTATATGCGTAACAAGGCTCTTTGGTCGATTATGCAAGTACTGAGGTACAGCATCATGGTACTTCTTGTAATGGTCACTTGACTTGATGTTGAGCTCAGAATACCTGAAAAAGTATTCGATTTTTTTATATCTCACCAAAAGTGAGATCTCGGTACAATAACAGTAAATTTAATTATAATGTGGTAAAAATCCAATGGAAAATTTGCAACTGTAAGTCCATGTGTGTCATGTGCTGCGTTACACCATACAGTAGTTGTTTGGCTGTTATAATTTAGAACTATTTAGTGTGTTCAGTCAATCTGTCTATGAGTAAACTCCGAAGGATCATCATGATGTTGAACAACACAGGTCACATTAACATGCCAAAAATACTCGCACATTCTTACAAATGTTTAATGAATTCTTGACATTCTGAAAACAGTTGTGTGATAAAAGACTAGGAAAATTGTTAAAAGGATTTTAGAAAAATCACAAATTTTCTCAAGAGTTTCAAGGCAAAAAATGGTGTTGATGTGCAGAAGGCTGATACAGTATAGCTGTAGAACTACAGTAGAAACCCACATAAAATAACCTATGTTTTCTTGAGGTAGTCTGAGCGAGGTTCTCGATTAACTGGAGCTGCCATACTCAAGTCCAACCCATAAGGTTCATAAAAAGGTACTTAAATGGTTGGTACAGTGCAAATTTTACTGCATGCGTGTATCCCTTCTTTGAATTAAATACTGTAGTTTTTCAATATATTTCTTTTTGATAAAGTTCATATCATCAAAGATTTTGCAGTTTTCAAGTAAAGTACAGTCTACTGTATCAAACTATTACATAAGAACCTTTTCTACTGTACCGTATGTGTTGACAATTCAAGATTCTATAAAATTTTGCCTGGTTGTTTGATGGGATTCCATGGAAAATTTTGGTCAAAAAATTTACGTTAGAAGAGAATTCATACTTACTTTTTATAAGCATCTGGAAGAAACTGTGTTAAGAGCACATCAATGAGCTCTGAAATGGAACTGTTTCGCCTGTCTTCTAAGTATGAATACTTGAGCCATTTGTTTTGTCTTTCAATCCCATTGTTGGTGTAAATTGCTACTCTTAGATTTGTGTCTCTATACATTCTCACCCACTTCTGCAAGAAGAATATAGATTAATTCTTGTCAATTTTGTCAATTTTAGATGTCAGTTTTAGGCCAATGCATTTTACATACTGTAGCATGTACGTTGCCATGCTTGGAGATCTTAGCTGGCGCCCAGTCTTTGGTCACGAGGAAAAGAAGATCTTGGAAAGTTGTTTTCTTGTTTCTACCAGGCTTCATACTCAATGCAGCCAACCATAACGTCTTGTTTATTTCTACCCTGACCATCCACCTGGGCAGACTGGAATTCAACTGAAATTTTAAGCACAAATTTCTAGGGGCCAGGTACTGAAAATATGCCATATTCCCTTTAACGGAATAATGCATTAAGCATAAATGGGGCTCAAATGCACCAGGCAGTGGCGGCCTGGCAGGGGGGCGGACTTTTTAAAAGGGGTGCCAAAGCTTAGGAAGGACTCCAAAAACTTCATGAAATTCGATCGCGTTGTACCATCATTGTGCAACTGCCCGGGGGATGGTCAGGGTAGAAATTGAATGAGCCATAAGGGAACACAGGTGTAGCAATTGGAATCATGCATTGCAGAAAATTTTAGATTTTGACCATACAATATACTTTTTCTACAGCAGTTAATTTTGCTAAGAAGTTACTTTGTCTGGCAATCTGGGGCTTATCTTGAGAAAGTTAAGGTAGAAGAGGGTACCAAGTTCCACTGGATTTGAGATAGAACTGCTCCATAGAGATAAAATGTACTTAAAAAGGCTTAAAATGCTCTGTATTTGCTCACCGTCAAATGCCTCCCCCAGTAGGTATTGAAGTATTCTTGTAAATGGATGGACTTCTTCCAGGCAGTACTTTCTTTGAGTGATTGGATATTCTTCCCTAGGGCCAAAGCATCTGCACTTGTTGCAATCCTTCTCAAGGCTTCAAGAACAGCACCCTTCATGTCACTGACACCGTGTTCAGCCTTTGAGAGCCATTCCCCCCAAGCCTTTTCTCTGTGAAAGTCGCACACATGTATGTGAGTACCTGAAAAATAGCAAACTGTATCAAAGAACGAAGGAGCGTGAGGTAGATAGCTTATTGATTTAGAAGTCTTTTACTGGCCTTTTAATCTTTCTAACAAGTCTGGATGCACCTTTTATGCACTTTTTTCACGAGCCAAATTGTTTAAAAGTTGCAGCACCTGGACAGTTTTCTGTTTTCTTTTTCCATTCTTGATTCCTTTATGTTGGCAAAAAAACATTTTTAAATCTACCTGGAAAACAGCTTTCAATGGCTCCCATCTCTGCAGCTGACATGTCAACCATCATGTTCTTTGGCTTCCAGTCCGGGTTTTCATTTTTAAGATGCTGGAGAACTTCAATGATTGAATCCATATCCTCGTTTTCTGGGATGAACACAGCAACAACAATATATTGAAAATTTGTTTGTACACACAAGAAAAACAATGGCAAGGCATATCTAGAAAGCAATGAGAATAAACGACATCAATAGATTTAAGATTAGATGAAAAATGATAATTTGTTGTACATTGATCACTTTTCACTTTGTAACTTTGACAACATCAAAACAGGTTTGTAGAGTAGATTTTTACCTGTCAAAAGCCCCACATATTTCTAAAGCTTCTTGCATGGGATCACAACCTTTGCTATGTCATTCCAAATAAGCACAACACAACAGTTGCATGTCAGGTGATGTTGTCAATAGTTCTTTCAATTTTAACCCATTCCTCAGAGAATGTTATAGTGCATCGTGAATATCTGCTGTGAACATTTAAAGTTTTTGGAGATTGAACACCAACATATTTGTAGAACATTAGCCCAAAGTTAGTTTCAATAAAGTATGATTTGACCCAAAATGTAGCTGGGGAAGGGATGTTATCAAATGAGATATCTTGCTGAATTTTTTTCTGAGGTTCTCTGATACATGGGTGCCCTAGAATTAGAATTAGAAGGGTTTTTAAAACACCACATGACAGGCATCTTTCCACTCTGATAGATGGATTTCTTGCATTTACGTACCTGCAAACTCTGTATGTAGCATCCATGAGGCACATGTCTTGGCCGTAGCGTATGAGCAGGCGCTTCATCCAGTCAGCTTGATACATGAAGAGGAATTTGTCTGAATTCTTTGACGAAGCCTAAAGCATGAAGAAATAAAAAATGTGTAATGATCAAACGGTGAATGTCAGTTTGGGGGTAAAGCAAGGGTTCCAAAAAGTCTTGCCTTCCTTGTGAAATGTTGAAACAAATTTTGATGTTGAAATGGCTATTTGTGAATTTTATTTCTGAGGAGGTCATAGTCTTGGAATGAATTATTTAAACTTGTTATTGAGGTCGAAATTATAGCGACACGTGGGAGACCTCCCATGTCCACTCACCAGATTGTAGGTTTGAAAGTTTATAAACTACAATCCTTGGCAAAACAACTTGAAAAAAGCATATCATTTCCCTGCTTTATTGTCTGACGAAGCATCCAAAATACAATGCAGGAAACTTATCGTTACTCTTCCCCCCCCTGCCCCCGGAACAATGTTGGTCCGAAGCAATGACCATAAGATATGAAGAAAGTCGCTTTGGCTGCGTTGTTGTGTCCGTGAGAAATGCGTAATCACACAAGGAACCAACACTGTAAGGGGGAAGGGGGAGAGCTGAGTATAAAATGTGTGATTTTTTTCAAGAGTTTTGGCAAGGATTGTAGGTACGACACATAGTGTGAAGCTCTCGTTGAAGGGTTGAATCACTACCGTGCTGCCTCATTCTCTGTCTCTGAAGACCATTTATCAATAGAAGCGTTGATCATTTATTGCTTGTCCGTGAAACTTGTCAATCATTGCCGTTGCCAAGAAGAAAGATACTGGAAATAAAACATACCGGGTGTCCCAAAAAAAGTACTCCCGTTTGAAAAATCATCAACATTTGATTGACCAAATTATTTTCCAAGATATAGCTGATCTTGTAATTGGCTTAAAAATGAGCAAATTTAGCTCTTTTTAGGGCTACCTGGTTTTGGATCATACTGCAAAAAGGCACTGATGATTACCAAATCAATTTCTTTGTGCATGTAAAGCTTCTAGTTTGATCATAAATGACAGAACAAAATGCACACTATCATTAGAGACTTCAATGATGATTAAAAATCTGGAAATTTGGACCCTTAAGGCAAAATTGAATATTTTGTTCAAATACTATAGCTCAAAATGAGGTTTTTCAACGTGTAATTTTTCTACCTTGCTGCACCAAAAGCAAAAATTTCATCCTCTATGAATATTTTTGGGTCTTTGACAAAACAACTCAAAGAGAAAATTTATCAAAGGTTTGATAATCAATTTTTGATGATTTCTCAAACAGGAGTACTTTTTTTGGGGACACCCGGTAGAAATATTAAAAAAAACCAAAACTAAAACTCTTTTGTTGACTCACTCGGAAGTATATGAAATCTTGTTGATGTTCATCTTTCCATTCTTTACATTTGATTCCCAGGTTGGTTTGGTCGTCATTCGCTTTCCTTTGACCAGTCCTCACTGCATTCAATATGTTTCTGATGTCACTATCAGTTGGATAATAGCGTCTTCTTGTTGGTGATGGAGGGTCTTGGCCACGAAATACTTCATTGACAACGTAGCTTCGAAGATGCCGCTGCACTTCAGCCACTGACTTTGCTCCAACATGGCACAAATCTTTGATCTTGGAGATTATGTTGGGATCGATTGGCTCTCTCCAACTGGAAACCTTTAAATTGAAAAAAGAACACTTGATGTTTTGGAATCTTATTTATTTTCCAATAATATTTTCGTGAGTTAGTCATTCTCCTCCTTTGTTCCGACAGATTATAGCACTAAATATGGCAATGAGGCGATTTTCTAAGACTTTTGCAATTTGATTTGACCATGCGACAAAAAAATGCAGATACCTTAAAATTTAAGGCGAGTGGCCTTACAAAGTCCCTATGCGCTACACGTTTTTTGTAAGAAACTTGGATCAGCACGGAGCACTAAAAGTTTCTTAATTTCGCATGAAATTGTCAATGTTTTATTAGTAAAAGTCTCTTTATCATAGTTTCTTACTTTTTGGGGTTTTAAATTGCGTTATGGTTAGAAGTTGAGCCTTCTTATGGACAAAGGGCTTGCATTAGCTTGCATTTCGCATTGACACTGCCACCACGAATAATCCATGCACATTTTTGCAGTCAAAATTTGATATTTACAAACGCAATGCCGCGTGAACCGTAATCTAGCGAATCGTAGTCCTAGTTTCTTATGAACCAGTTTCTCATAGAAAAACGTGTATTCACTTTTTTGCTCGGCCAAACAATATTTGCAGTAAAATGTCATAAGGTACATTCCATCTCATGTGCATAAGCTTGTGCATTAGTTAATTTCATTCTCCCATTTGTTAATTGAATTCAAACTCACTTCGCTGTTTACATCATGGTACCGATGACTGTTGTTAGAAGGGATTCTCAATATAAACGTGTCGATGGCATTGGTAATAGCTCCTATTCGCATATCATTCTTTAGTTTCGTTGATGCTGCTTCTATTTTGCGTCGCTGTCTTTCTTTAGGTTGGTCGCTTGCAACCTATGGAATTGAGAAAACTTCTTAAGATAATGCTCTAATTAGATTCATGAAAGAGTAATGATGGAAACCGAACAGGAAAGCCTGCCGGATTTTAAGAGTGCTTTCTAGTGACTCTGTAAATGTATTTTCCCTGTACCTGCCTCTTGCGATTTCATTCAAAACACGATATTTCAACAGTGCACTGTGATACAAAAAGAGAAAGAAATCAGTTCATAAACGTTTCGTAATCGTATTTGGCTATTTTATGATGGAATCCACATCTACATGGATCTTAATCTTATCATGATTATATACCTAGCAGTTAACGAATGGTTCAATACTTAGTAAAGCCTGTATACAATTTTAGTTGTATGATTAGATGAAATGCTGCGATTTTCACAGGTAGTAAATGGAATATTATTGTACTATTTCACAGGTAAATGGAATTCGCATAAGTCGGATGTTTGCATAAATCAGAAAAATATAGCCAAACCTGAAAATCCTATTGTAATTCTTTTTTTTTATTTTGATTTGCATAAGTCAGATGATTTTCCTTGGTCTGACTAATGCAAGTTTACGGTACCTCTTTTCTTGTCGACAAAAACACTGTACGATACAGTTACCATTTAACTGACAGCACAACTCACTCGACAAGTTTTACTCAAGAAATTCGATTTGTTGTATATATTCACCTTATAATCCGGGAACTTCAAAATCCTCGCCATGTAAAGCTTGCTTGGACATCCCAGCTTCTTTGTTGATTGAACAAGACTTCTATGTTTTGCAAATACATGATCTTTTTCCTAAATTCAGGAAAGCAGACCTTCAATTTCAGTCACAAACTTGGCAGTAATTTTAAATCTAACAGTTAGGGTCTTGTAGCTAAACATGAAGTCGCAAACATGAACTAGCCACATCTCTTAAAAAGTTTTTAAGAAAATCAATTCTGCAGGACGCATTCCTGTCCCACTTTTTGGCGCATCTTGTTAGGGTCTTGTAGCTAAACATGAAGTCGCAAACATGAACTAGCCACATCTCTTAAAAAGTTTTTAAGAAAATCAATTCTGCAGGACGCATTCCTGTCCCACTTTTTGGCGCATCTTGTGTTTCTATTCAAGTTGCAGAAGTTTCTATTCAAAAACTCTTTAAAAATAGTGGTATCCGATTGTGGCTCAATTTTTATCATGGTCAAGGGTACCCACTCCTAACCCTTGATCGTGGTCACATAGACCGTTTAGAAAAAAATTTATGGATGTGAGTCCATTGCTCTCAAGGAAAATCAGCAGGACCATCGAGAGGGGGGGGGGGGGGTAGCCAGGGTAGTTACCAGGGGGCCCGGGGCCTTTGGGGGCCCGCAAGAAATAAGGTATGTATCTTTTCTTTGTTGTAGTTTTCTTTCGGGAACGATTTCAGGCCCGTTAGCCCTCGGAGATTCTGAATAAAATCTAAAAGCAGCGTTTTAACAGTGTACAGGAGGGCGTGGCCCAAGGATAAAAGGGCATGGTCCGAAAAAATTTTCCGCTGCCTTCGGCGCCGGGGGCCCCCTTCCTAACCTAGCCCTGGGGTCCGGCCGATCTCTCAACGGCCATGAAAATCAGTACGAAAATGTTTTTAACAGAACTCAGCTGAGTTGTAAACAATGTTAAATTTCATCTTTTTTGCAACTTTTTGGAGAAACGGATTCTATCAACTTCTAAGAACTTAAATTTGTTTAAACAAGTTCGCATTTGAATACTAGAAGCTTTTGTGGTTACTTTTTTAGTTTCCTTTTCGTGAAGCTTAGAATGCGATTCACGTAGTTCTAGGTTCTTTGTAAGCCTTTTCAGTATGTAAGTAGGGGTAGTAGTTTGATTAATTTTAAAACCTCAATTTCATCTTTTTGTGCCTTTCTTTTCTTTTTCTGTGGTGCATCGATATCATTGCCTTGATGGCATTGGAACCACTTCCTCCCTGCTATCGAGAATGGTGCTCCATCAAACGCGATTGAAATGCCATCATTTGCCTGCAAATTCCATTGAACTTTTGGTGTCTTTGCACATTCTCTCAATATATCATCTTTACTTTTCTCTGGCAAGGTAAATCACAGAAGTTATTTCTTACATTCACGAGATTTTTTCGAAAAAATTTATACTTTAAAGATGCTTGGACAACCTGCATGCATTGTTATTACATTTTAAGAAACTTTCAGTACTGGCCGAAATTCTAAATTTCTTATATTATTATTATTATCAATTTCTTTACCGTTGGATACATAAAAAATATAGCTAAAAGTAATCAGCTAATTAATTCCAACGTTAATTAAAATTCTAAAATACAAATGTTACATCAGAAAAAAGGGGATAAAATATTTACAATTCATCAAAAGTATACAGTATAAAGCATAAAAGTGTATAAAAGCAGATATTCAAATACTATCATCATAAAAAGCCCAAGTTCGGAATAAAAACGCGGCATAAGCAAAACTACCTGTAATTGTAACCAAGATAAAATAAGAGAACTCTTATTAGTTCTCTAATAAGATGAATATCACATCACATCACAACAGATTATAACATATTTGATCAGTCAGACCCTCCTCCGTGTTGATTATTGAAATTATTCAAACGCCTTACCAAAACTGGATTTTGTGTTGTAACATCTCCAACCAGTCTTTGTCTCGCTCTTGAATTCCTCAAACAGTTGAAATAATTCTTCTTTACTTCCACACACAAGTTCGTTGTTGTGGACATCGCCCGCCATTGCAACTTAATATTTCGCGCCAAAAGTCAAGCTGAACGAGGCTGTGCTGCAAAGAGGTCACACCAATAGGAGGCATCATGACGCAATCAACTATTACGTCATGTGAATATCTAGGCTATGATCTAGTGCCTACCCCCTATCCTAGTTCACATTGATGATAAACAAGTTATCAGAAAGCAGCAGCTTGTGCAACCAAAATATTTTATAAATTTTGTGAAGGTGCACAAAGATCACCAACACCCTTTCAACATTGGCAACAAACAATCAAGTACAAGAGGTGATTGCTTTTAGTTGGTGGGTGAAAATCCAAAACTTGAGTTTTTGGCTGTGTAAGTACATGATGAACAATTAAGTGCCCATTGAAGCTTTATTTAATAAAATAATAATTGATGCATATCAACTATTATTGTTATTGTCAATTTATTTAACATAGGTCTAGGATAGGCATATTTTATTTAAGCAGAAGCCAAGAAAGTAAAGTTGAAAAACTTTTCCTGCAACAATGGTTCTAATTTTCATGATTAATCTGCCAAATGCTCTCTGTTCATTCTTTTATTTAGCTAGGCTATTGGTTATTTATTGGTAATACAAGTCCTTAGTCATGATACTATTCAGTGCAACAGTGTACAAATCAATTTATGGTTTCTGTACTGCTAAGCAATAACATATGGTTGTACATATCATCAAACTACTTTGAAAAATATGTATTTTGGGACTTGCAAGAAAGGTTGTCAAGTTTGGACGGCTTGCCTTAGTGCGTGATAGTCCTAGCTAAAGTTAAGCCACACACTTAGAAAGACCCTGTTGTGGCAAAACTGACATTCCTTTCCTCTTTCCTGGCTGATTTGTTGAATACGTAAGCCCCTTGCAAAACTTTTCCTACCAAAATGGTTCTAATTTTGATGATTAATCTGCCAAATGCTCTCTGTTCATTCTTTTATTTAGCTAGGTTATTGGTTATTTATTGGTATTACAAGTAATTAGTCATGATACTATTCAGTGCAACAGTGTACAAATCAATTTATGGTTTCCGTACTGCCAAGCAATAACATATGGTTGTACATATCATCAAACTACTTTGAAAAATATGTATTTTGGGACTTCCAAGAAAGGGTGTCAAGTTTGGACGGCTTGCATCGACGACTTTATTCTGCAGGCCAGCAGGTCAAGTAATCTGCGGGTCAAACACGAAAAGCAAACATGCGGGGTCACCACCAGGGCCAAGGGCTCAGTGGCCTCCAGACATGGCATGAGAAAGCTGGAAATGTATTGCTTATTACGTCAAGCACATCCCGTAACAGTACAACAAATTATCGTTATCTGATTGACAGAAATAGTCAATCCAAATCGTATCATCTGCACTCGTGATGAGGATTGCATCAGTCATGATTTCGTCTCTATCTCCGAGTCTTTAGACAGGAACTAGGCCCATTAAAATCGAAAACTCTCAAACGATCAAACTTTCGGACGAATTGGAGAGTTGAATGACTATGTTGACTATGACTATGAATCATCCAATTCAATGCGGAAAACTGAGACTCGTGTAATCAATCTATACGCCCACTGCATTTCTAGATTGGCTTTGTTCACGATTTGAACAGCAGGACATTCTTTGGCACAAAGCATTTCAATGCCACAAACGAATAAGGATCCCATGGTTGAAAGACATTGAAACAAAAGCTTGTGAAAACATTGGAAAAATATTGTGATGGTCCAAGGAGAGATCAAAATGATCCAAGGGATTGGCCTTTGACCATTTGACGGCCTAAAATACCAAACACAACACATACATCTTTGTATTGGGCCCTTGGCCCTGATGGTGACCCGCATGTTTGCTTTCGTGTTTGACCCGCAGATTACTTGACCTGCTGGCCTGCAAAATAAAGTTGTCGCAAGTTCTTAGTCATGATACTATTCAGTGCAACAGTGTACAAATCAATGTATGGTCTCCGTACTGCCAAGCAATAACATATGGTTGTACATATCATCAAACTACTTTGAAAAATATGTATTTTGGGACTTCCAAGAAAGGTTGTCAAGTTTGGACGGCTTGCCTTAGTGCGTGATAGTCCTAGCTAAAGTTAAGCCACACACTTAGAAAGACCCCGTTGTGGCAAAACTGACATTCCTTTCCTCTTTCCTGGCTGATTTGTTGAATACGTAAGCCCCTTGCAAAACTTTTCCTGCCAAAATGGATATAATTTGGATGATAATAATCTGCCAAATGTCTTTGCTGTTAGTTCATTCATTTATTTAGCTATTAGGCTATTGGTTCTTTATTGGTATCAAAAGTCCTTTGGCAAAATTTTTTTATTTGAAAAGTAGCTCCAGTTTTGATGATAGAAATCAACTCAATATCTTTGCTTAAAGTCTATGGTTTCAATTTGAGGTTAAATTGTAATTTTATCAAGTTAAACTGTTGATATCCTTTCAATGGTAGGATATATAATTAAATGTGATGGTTTGGGTCAATGCTTCTAAACTGCTTCGCTGCTAGCAGTTACATTACTCACTTTCAAATGCTAAGGCCCTGTTCCATATTCTGATAGATTTTCTGGTAAACCATTAAACGGTGTTGCTCCTTACTTGTCTCTAGATGACTGTCAGGGCCTGAATCAATAAGACATGTTTTTTGTAATTTAAGAATTCTAAAGACATCTGGAGTTATTGTCACATTTAATGTTAAGACACTTTGTACTTCCAGTGATCCCCAGTGCCAAAGTGAGTTATAAGGGAAAATAGATACATTTTTACATATTCATATGCATATTCAGGGGAAAACGAGGGAAAAGAAGCCAAGGAGGTAGCTGAAGGGACAAAAAGATCTAAAAGAGAAATGTGGCCCAAGCTGAGTTGAAAGAAAAGCAACTTAACGATGATTGATAATGTCAACTTAATCAGTGCTTAACAACGTCAATTTCTGATGTCTCTCAGTTCATTGTGATTTTAAGAGGGGATTGCTTTGATATTCGGATATAGAGGCATACGTAGTACCTTCAAAGCCGCTTAAATATATGGTAATAATCAGCAGTTACCTCGATAGACAACTTTCGGTTTATTTATTTTGCGCTAAACTCATTTCGATAGATTTGAGTCATTACATTTATTTTATCTTCAGCTATTTCTCAATCGTTCAAAATATATATCTGGAGGTGAAGAGCAGCGTATGTGGCAAGGTATTTGGAATGAATTGATGTCCGATGAGGAAAATGGGCCTGACAACGTATTTGCCATGAAAACTTTAGAATGGAGAGGGCATCAACTCACCGTGCTTGTATAAGATCGTCAGATGATGGATTGGACAGGGGGAGGAACAAGAATATTACCCTCAAAGAAATGATCCATGGATTCCTTTGAAGGAGACTTCCATCCAAAAAGCTGCACAGGCGGTTTATCCAGATGTATTCAGATGATCCTCATCATGACGACATGGAGGAGGAAGACGGACACGCTCAAAACGATGAACATGACTTTGACGATAGTCATTTATTCTAGATAGAACAAGGCTGAATACCTGATAAGGTTAAACTTATTGATTTGACATTTTTTCATGCCTGCATGCACGATCAGTTTAAATTGATGAACTGGGGGGGGGGGGGGGGGGGGGGGGGTGGCTCAATGACCTCGGAATGTGCAGCTGCAGCAATAGTAGTTGCTGTATAATAAAACGAAAAAACGTTTGAAATGCAAAAAAACATCTGCATGAGTTGAATCTTTCCTTCAAAAGTGAACCCAGGTGTTGTGAGTTCAAAACTTCTTTGTTCCACATCACGGTGGGTGGTCTTTGTAATCATTTGACTCTACATCCTACAAAACTTGGCTCTGCTTAAACAAAACTATGATGAAATATTCAGTTTGCTCGACGCGTTTTGCTTTTGAAGCTTTTTTTCGTCTGATGTTTCCTTGTGTAACCTTTTACACTACGCAATAGTTGATCCAAGTACAATTCGTCTATCTGCAAGGCTTAGCGTTGCAATATGATTTAACCCTATCCAGACTAGGGGGGGGGGCACAAAGTGCCCCCCTAGTAAACTTTTCCACACAGCTCATCGAGTATCTCTAGAATAGTCTAGTTTTTTCGTGACTTTTAGTTTCTATCTATGAGACATCTTTTCATGTCAATTTCAAAAATTTTGAAACTGATTCCGGGGGTCAACACATGACTTTAAATTGAGTGCTCCGCCAAATAAATACCTTTTAAGTTATAGATTTGGAACCACCGGCTCTATGGCAATGAGACAAACATTTTTTAGCTCGTCTTGAAACAAGCTTTCATTTGATATATAGTTTATTGATCTTTGATGACGTCATCAACAATTGGTTGTTGCGCATGCGTACTGACGAAAAACCATGTTATGCTTCATTTTTTGACAAATGTGTGACATAATATGATGCAGCAGGTCTTTTCATGTATATTTAGCTTTTTTTGCTATTTTTAGAAGTAATTTATAATCAATTTTAGACAAAAATCGCTATTTTTCTCGTACAAAATAAATAAATGCTGACATCAGCAAAAATATTAGACTTACAAAGCCAAAATTCCAAAATAAGAATTAGCAGGATATAGTCCTTCTATGTTTCAAATATCACATCGATATATTTTATCAATTTGGAGATACAACGCGACAAAGTACATGTGGTTTTACACCCAAATTAGCAACATTTGCTGACGTCAGCACTTAATCACGTGACATAAACAAAAGCAAATCACACCATCTTGTTTGCCTTATCATGTTTGTTACTTGTGCCAAGTTTCAAGTCTCTAGCACTTATGATTCTGAGAAAAACCAGGGGGGGCACTTTGTGCCCCCCCCTTAGTCTCCCCAAAGTTTCAAAAAGCCTAGTCTGGATAGGGTTAAAGCATAACTGACATTCAATTTAAGGTGGATAGTTGAACACGTCCAACATTAAAAATTTCTATATACAGTTGAAACTGTCAGTTGAAACTGTCCGTTGAAACTGATCGTGTACAGTAAATCCCCGCATAAAAGAATCTACTTTTGAGAGCCAGGCTGAATTAGGTTTACATTTTAAAGGCTCTTAGATTTATTTCAGGGTATAAAGGTTCTTAAAGGTTCTTATTTAAAGCCTCATTTCTGTACATTTTTCATTTGTTTTGGTAATGTTACTATGAACCCTATATGTACTCTTAGGCTTCAAATAGCAAGGAAAGAGGTCCAAATTTAACAGCCAATCAAAAATGAACTTTATTGCACTTGTGATAAGAACATGTTGGTTTATCAAACTGAAACAGGTTCTTAATTAGAAGGTGCATAATTCAGTAAATACAGACTGCACGTTATTATTTTTGTAGGTTCTAACATGCGGAGATTTACTGTATCTCCGCCTTCAGCCTGACTACTGTTTAGATGTAATTTTAGGAAAGGAGCCATGTTCCATTTCATCTCCGTTTTGCTTTTTTTATTTACGAAGTAAAACGAGTAGGAGAGATCGTGGTTAATTGTAACACTTTTTGGAAAATCAGCCATATCGTCTAACTAATGACGCTCTTGAAGGTGAATGATATTGTAGTTGCATCCCTTGGACAAAAATAGACATTAGTTTCCATCACATTGAACCAATTGTTGTGACGCTGTGATAGTTTTAAAATCAATGGTCAAGTATTTCAATTGCCCCGGTAACGCGGGGCAATTGTAACAGATGGTTGGAGCAATTGCTACGTATCTTAAGATCATCACAGATGCTATTGCACGACTCTGCTTTTACCTTGCACATAATGTGGTACCAGGTGGCAGATGATTCATGGTTTTGAAAAGAACAAATTCAAAATAGGACGTCGTTTTTATTTCTTTGTAAATTTCGGTGGATCAGTTGAAAAAATGGAATCGATTGAGGAAAAATGTCCTTCACATGGCTCGACCAGATTAGAAAATTAATCAAAACCAAACCATCGGCCAGATTACACCGAGGCAATTGCAACAGCTTGTTACAATTGCCCCTGACCTGGTCAGCTATCGTTATTGTCCATTTTTACCTCTCGTAAGCTGTGGAGCTTACAAGTTTTTGATGTAGTTTTGATCCTAAATAGATGCCATGTTTGTGATGTGAAAATGGCACTTTTTACTCGAGAGCAAAATCTTTCAGACACAAAGTTACAGTGAAAGCAAGTATGTATTTTCGTACTCAAAACATGTTTTTCCCCCGAAAATGTTGCAACATTCCTGTATCTCAAACATGCTGTAAAATCCGATCATTTTTTCCAGGCATGAGAGTCAGTGTTACCATTGCCCCGTGTTACAATTGTCCCCGGTCTCCCCTACATATAGGAGTGGAGTTATGTAACGGACTAACGCTCTCACGAACCAAGGACGCATTCCGCGAACCAGCTAAAAATGCCAAGAATGCAATCAGTTGCCAACTGATGTATTGTTGCTGCTTCTCCGCACCATCAGATCACCGAATTTACTAAGAATTTTCTTGTTTTCGGTTATTCTGATTATATTTTTGATCTTGATATCTTCCCAGATTATGGTTCTTGTATTTTCTTCAAGGGGCGATGCCATGCTATCTCTATTAATTACCCCTAAATTCGATCTCTGCAGGTTTGTTTGATGTTAGGGTCTCACGGCTCATTTAAAAGATATAACTTCAAGGCAATAAAATGGCCTGTTATGACTACTTTCACTATATTTTCCCAGCAGAAACAATCTACTTTGGTTGGATTGGGGGGAAGGGAGGCTAAATAGCTCTTTTACGGTATTTGTAAACATCATTTTGTTAGCTGCTGATATCATTCGCACCGTTTAAACTTGTATACCATATCTTCATTTTACTCTCTATTATCATCAAATTCAAATCCAGCAATTGACCTTCTAGCTGTTTTACAAAGGATTCAGGATCGAGGGATATTTTCATACCTTTTTATTCAAGAGGCTCGATTGAGTTGCGTTGGAGCTTCTATCACTATTGTGCCCATATATCGAAGTATCGTTGTATTTTCTAGAATAATCAAAAAGTCAATTCTGTAACATTCTGTAGCCTATTTCATATGTTATTTGATTCCATTACATGTGTTTGATGACCTTTATAATTAGATATTGATACCAAGAAGGGATTCTTTACGTGCATTCTTTTATTTTAGTCCTTTATATAGTTGTGAATCCATGCACTTTACCGCAAATGTATTTATGAAATTTTTGGTTGTCTGGACGGTTCACATGAAGAAAATATGATACTAATTGAATGTTCAAGGTTTGTCCAGGGTTTTCTAAGGATATAATACCCGCCTCAAGATGTACCGGGTGAGTCAGAAAAAACGTGGGGTGTTTGGCGGATTGTGACGTCGCACTCAGCAACCCGATCGGAGCGAATTAAATTTTTTCTTGCAGCCAGGGGTCTAACTTAGATCATAAGCCTTTCCCCATCGAAATCGGTCACTTGATGTATTAATCAGAAAATATTTTCTTCGTAAGACGTTGTATGGGAGTTTTGCAAACTTCTGAAATCTTTGATAGAGCCCCATCAGCATTTTACCCTTGCCAAAGCTGCAGGTACACGTGGTATTATCAGGGGAGAATGAAATAGTTTTGTCATGAAACATCGCATTGATCTTGTTGAACTAAATCTCTTTACAACACAAAGAAGCATGCGTTTTTACTGTCTCTCAAACATATTCTCTTTGCAGGACAAGTTATGATGTGACAAGGCATCCCAGGGGAGAAAACACTATTTCAGAGCTGTTTCATGCTCCCCAGATAATACCACGTGTACCTGCAGCTTTGGCAAGGCTAAAATGCTGAAGGGGCTTGGTTAAAGGTTTCCTCAGTTTGCAAGACTCCCATACAAAGTTTTAGGAAGAAAAGCTTTTTTAAATAATGAATCACATGACCGATTTCGATGGGGAAAAGTTTATGATCTAAGTCAGATTTATGGCTCCTCGGAATAATTTAGTTCACAACGGTCGGGTGGCTAAACGCGACGTCACAGTCCGCCAAACACCCCACGTTTTTTCTGACTCACCCGGTATACCTAAATATCCTAAGTATCTAAATATCCGGAGATATCCGCAGTCAGGAAGCCTAGTTTTCCGAAGTATTCCTTAAAACTGTAAAAATGTTCCGGGGCTTTCCTGGCTTTTTCTGCGTAGGATATCTGAGTTGTACGGAACGCGGAAAACAACGGATATCTGAGTTGTATGGAAAGCGGAAAACTAAATATCCGGAGATATCCGTAGTCAGGAATCCTAGTTTTCCGAGGTATTCCTGACAACTGTACTGATTTTAAGAAATGTCCCGGGGCTTTCCTGGCTTTTCTGCGTAGGATAACTGAGTTGTACGGAACGCGCAAAACACCGTAAAACAAGGAGTCCGTTTCCGAGATTGTTCGATGTTCGGAAAGCCTCGGAAAACACAAGTTTCCCGGTGTAGCAGATTTACTGTATAACGCCGTATAGCAAAGTTTTCCGGAGCATTACAGTATTTCAAAACCCAGTAAAACGACCTTGTTCTTGCTGTGAAATTAGTTGATAAAACAAAACACAAAGAAATTGTTTATCAAAAGGCTCTCGAATATCTAAACCGCTCATGCTCCAATAACCAGTAAAATACAGTATATGCCAACACCTGCATATTATGACAAAATTATCAAAATGTGCAGTTAACAATATTTCCAGATTACTGAATATTATCTGGCAAATGAGACCCTGGACACAGACTTTACTTCTACTGTTGAGGCTGGTATTTTATTTATACATTCTGTTGGCTACCTTCTGTAGTGAAGTAAAAGTAATGCCTTTAGCTACTGTAAGTTAGCGGGGCGGAACTTACGAATTCGGAACATCGTTTATATATATAAGCTATATACTATATGAAAGCCTGTACTATAAGGAGTCTGAATATGCAATAATATTTGGGGTAACCCCCCTACGAGGAAAGTTATCGGCAAAACATGATCGCAGTGATTGGGCCTAAACTTCACATCATAAGTCGCTTACCGAACGTACCGCTTGGTCGGTACGAACACGAAAAAGTACGACTTCTTTGGCCTAAAACGAATTTCATGGCCTAAACAAGGCAGCTTTTCACCAACATTAACAACAAGAAACAAATGCTTTAGAAACTACTTTGTAAACTCACCCCGCCATATGAACAGGATTCTAACTCCCTGCCACACCAGGCTGTAAATGAACATTTGAGCGCCACTTCCACCTGGTTTCTTGCGAACTGGCGGCGCCACCGCCAAATAATTATCTGTTTCGCGCCAAAATCCAAGCTCACATCCAAGTGAGGCAACCTCGCTTCCATTTCTATGGGCACTGTCTATTTCTAGCGCTAGGGCTACAGGGCCAGAGGGTTTCGTTCTGGGGGTATCAGAGTATTTTCCTTGCTAAAAGGTAATACCTCTTATTCCTGTTTTTCTTTGCTTTTTTGGAAAAATAGGTCGATTCTGAAATTCTTATTTTTTCTTAAACTTCACGGTCATAGGCTTTGCTTTTTTGGAAAAATAGGCCGACTTTGAAAGTTATTATTTTTTCTTCTCAAACTTTAAGGTCATGGGCTTTGCTTTTTTGGAAAAATACACTCATTTTTTTTATAAGAAACTAAGGTCCGTGGCTGGTAGGCCATTTTTTTGTTAAATTTTTGGGCCATTTAGCTACCAAAAGTTTCTTATGTGTTTCTTATATTTTTGATTCCGGCAATGTAGAGTTGATTTTGTTTTGTCGAAAGGGCTCGCAAAATTACTCAGTAAGATCTCAAAACAAGTAAATAACATGATTCGCACTCAAATGAATGTCCAAACAGTTGCTATAACTGTACTATGTCAAAACATTTTTGTGTGCGACAGGAAAATTAAAACTGAAAATTACAAAAGTTTCTTAGCATTTTTCAATCCAGGTAGGGTTGTTCCTTAGCTTTCGAAAAATTGAGCCTACCGTTTCTTATAAGCGGTTGGTTTCTTATAAAAAAAAAGGAGTGTAGGCCGATTTTGAAAATTCGTATTTTTTCTTAGACTTTAAGGTCACAGGCTTTGCTTTTTTGGAAAAATAGGCCGATTTTGAAAATTTTTATTTTCTCTCAAACTTTAAGGTCATGGGCTTTGCTTTTTTGGAAAAATAGGCCGATTTTGAAAATTCGTATTTTTTCTTAGACTTTAAGGTCACAGGCTTTGCTTTTTTGGAAAAATAGGCGGATTTTGAAAATTTTTATTTTCTCTCAAACTTTAAGGTCATGGGCTTTGCTTTTTTGGCAAAATAGGCCGATTTTGAAAATTCGTATTTTTTTCTTAAACTTTAAGGTCATAGGCTTTGCTTTTTTGGAAAAATAGGCCGATTTTGAAAATTCTTATTTTTGCCTAAACTTTAAGGTCGTATGCGTTGCTTTTTCGCAAAAAATAGGGCGATTTTGAAAATGCTTATTTTTTCTCAAACTTTAAGGTCATAGGCTTTGCTTTTTTGCGTTTTGCTAACGATTAAGTTTGCACCTTCAAATTCGATCTGGTGTACAATTTATTGTGACGTGCCAAACGTGCATCATTCATTTCATGGCCATAGCTTCTTTTGAGGAGAAAGTAAAAATAATAACAACATATAACGCGTTTTAACTCCAGTATGAATGAAGAATGAAACTAAAAATGCCTACAAAACAGAAATGGTATGATGTCAATGCTACATCTAGCGTATAAAGTGTTAGTGTTCAAATGAAAATTATTAATTATAATGTTCTGCAATGTGTGCCAGCATGTTGTCGAATGCTGTAGCTGTTTGGAGGCCGAATCGTTCCCTCCACATGTATTCATCTAGATATGACGGAACCATATGCAACCTTGAGCTGTAGACAGCCTTTAGCTTTTGCTTCACCCTGGACCAGTATGCTTCAACTCCATTTGTGTGCACACCAGTGACAGGGTCGACAAAGTTATCTCGTGTACGACACGGTCCTGTCCATAGCCGATGTTTGGCAGGTTGTTGTAGGCCGCCCAACCGTCGGAATGTATCATCGTTCCGGGACGTACATATCGTTGGATAAGAGGTAATAATGTGGGCGCGTCTCGGCTTTCTACAAATTCAATCCACCCAACTCTCCTTTGACGATCGTACATCCCGAAAACCCATTGATTGTGCTGCTCTCAATAATGACCACGGTTATATTTTCTTTTAATCATTACCGATTCGTCGACCTCAACTATTTCACCGACGCCGCCAATGAGTTTGTCCTGCCACGGCATCCTTACCAGCTTTGCAGAGCATTCTTCTCTCAGGAAATTGAACCAATCGATGACAGTTTTCTCCGCCAATCCAATAACAATCGTTGTTGTTGACATAGACATCCCTACACACCAACAGTATATCACAAATATGAGCTGCTGGAGTGTAAGGTTGGATTGTGCGAAGAAGCTGCCATCTCTGATCGTTTTGCTGGAACGACATCTTGCAAATGAGCATCTCCAACGATAGCCATCTTGCCCATCTCTAGCCTGCAGCTGCATCTGGCGCCTGCAATTTCTGGCCGCACACCTCATCTGTGGCTTTAACAGGTTTCGTGCCTGCATCCACTGGATCAGTTGCAGATTTCCTTGGTACAAAATCTGATATAGGTCGAACATATTCATGGCTATATTTTTTCGTGTTTCGTTGTAGTGGTGTATCAGTACAGTCATGAAATTTTAGCTTCTTTTCTGTGAAAACATCCATTTTTATACTCATGGTGATGGCACATTAAATTATGCATGCAAAACAGCAGTTTCGCATTGTGCAGAATTGTTTTTGTTAGTTGCGTCATCATTCATAGCACAACAATAGAGCATGCGCGTATTAAAAAATGATAGGAACTCTAAAAATATAAATTGAAATAAAGTAAGCATCAGGCGATGAGCAATTGCCGATACGAAACAAATCTTGATTCAATTGCTTAGCACACATGACTGTGGGCGTGGTTGTAAACATAGTGTTATTTGCAATGCAAAGATACAGACATTCCACCCTACGACGTAAAATTTCATTCATGTATAGCATGACGCAACTCGGGTGTGATGCATTGCATCCTCATTTGATCATTCTGCTGTTCTAATTTGAACAGAAGGTATTTCCACTTTCATACCATATTAGGGTTTCAGGAGGAGTAGTTACGCTCTCTGACGACATATTCTTTAACGTCATCGTCCTTCAGAATCGATATAACAATAGCATTCTTCTTTCAATGCATACTACTCTATTGAATCGAAATACTGACATTAATTACCTCCCACAGACAGCGTTCAGTCAATGCACTCACATTGTCTTCTGGACAATTTTTGCTGCAAATCTTTCCACAAGAACAATCGTCTTGTAAATTTATCTATTTGATTCCGCTGAAAACTTAAGTAGTTTCAAACGCATGATAAAAATGTGGAATGGCCCAAACTGTAAATGCAATGCTTGCCAATATGCCTCCGAAAGTTAGTTTTCTGGTATTCTTATTAATTAGTAAAACATTGTAAAAATATTCATTCATGTACATTTGTCTCATAATACAATTAATTTATCTATTTAGTTTCTTTTTTCATCGATTTGGATTAGTTTGTGTGTATATATGAAATTGTATATAGTAAGCTAGATGTAAATAATTCATGTAAAATAAGCGGACAAACAAACAAACAAAGGCGTAGGGAGGGGAAGGGGCTACAGCCCCTAACATTGGAAAGATTTGCGAAAGTCAGATCTCCAACAAATTTAGAAGCTCCAGTACACTCTTTTCTTTTTATAAGAATACTATCAATTTTTTCCAGCCTCAATATTCTTAAGACATTTTTCGTTTTGAGCCTTAGCATATTCTTAAAGTATTCTTATTTTTTCAAATCTGATATGGTTTCAAGGGAACATAGTTCAAAGAATTGTCATATCATTATGAAGAAATGGTCGAATGAAAGAAAAACTTAAGCAGTTGTAACAATTAGAATCTTATGAACATCGCAAGACAGGCAACTGCTGGAAAATGAGACACAAATATGCGAGCTGAGGCTGAGCAATATTCTTATAATATTCTTGAAATTTGGATGATTCTGAGCCTGAATATTCTTATAAACAATATTCTTAAAAAAAAAGAGTGTACCAGGAATATATAACTTAAGAAACTATTTATTTTCGTAAAGGAAATCCTTGACATATTTTTATTTTATTTTCTCGTGTTTTCTGTATTAAAGTATGTTCAATGTAAACAGTGAATGAAAGGCTCAGAAAACCTTGTTTTGACATGTTAACGAGGGCACGGGTAGTGAATACGAAGATTGTTATAGAACCTCTCGGAAACTCGTAAGAAAGACTGGGTACTCAACTCAAAATCTGATAATTTTAAGAAACTTTCAGTACGAGCCCAAATTAGTACTTTTAGTACTGGCACGAGGGTGCATAGAAGTCTATTTGGCCGCATACGAAGGCTTTCATCTTAATGATCAGCCATTCATTAGGACTTCCTACATGTATTACTGTTATGTATTCCAGTTGAAACAATGCAAGCAGCCCTCAGATTAACCAAACTTCTATCCAACCGCATGGAGATTTCTATTTGGGCGCAAAGAAGTCTATTTGGGCGCAAAAGAAGGCATTCGTTTTAATGACAAAAATTGATAAAAAATCATCGCTACTGTTTATACAACTATGCATTAGCACTTCCTACATGTATTACTGTTATGTATCCCAGTTGAAGCAATGCGAGCAGCCCTCAGATTAACCAAACTTCTATCTAACCGCATGGAGATTTCTATTTGGGCGCATGCAATTCTATTTGGGCGCAAAAGAAGGTATTCGTTTTAATGACTAAAATTGATAAAAAATCAACGCTACTGTTTATACAACTATTCATTAGCACTTCCTACATGTGTTACTGTTATGTATCCCAGTTGAAACAGTGCAGCACCCCGATTAAACCAAACTTCTATCTAACCGCATGGAGATTTCTATTTGGGCGCATACAATTCTATTTGGGCGCAAAAGAAGGTATTCGTTTTAATGACAAAAATTGATAAAAAATCATCGCTACTATTTATACAACTATTCATTAGGACTTCCTACATGTAGTACTGCTATGTATCCCAGTTGCAACAATGCAAGCAGCCTTCAGACACGAAACAAATTTTGATCCAATGGGGTAATGAATATGACTGTGGTCGTGATCGTAAACGTTTCTTTATTTCAAATGCAAAGATGCTGGCATTTTCCCCTCCAACGTAACATTCCGACGTATAGCATTACGCATACCATGTATATCATTACGCAAAAAGGGGTGTGATGAAGTTTCCAAGTTCCTTCCGAGTAGTACTATACAGAAAAAGGTGCAATGCATGCGAAACATGATGCGGATCTATGTTAATTAAATATATGTTTGTTTAACTTATACTTTTCAGTGTTTTAGTTTGTGATTTTTATGCATTTTTATGATTTTTATTTGAGATTTACGTATCTTCTTGTTACAAAAATACTTGTACCATATGGCTGTTGAATAATTTCATAATGGATATTTATTTTTCTACCTAATCATTGTCGTCTTACCACATTTTCGACCTGACGAAGTTGACTGCATTCAACAATGGCAATTGAAAAATCGACTCCAACTTTGACGACAACGGTTCATGGCTAGTGTTCATGGCGAGTTATATTTTAAACATTATCATCAGGTGTTTAAATACGAAAATATAAGAAAATATTTACGAAAACCGATACAGAGCAGAGCATAGATGGGTATAGGAATACACTTGTTGAAACTGCCCACAACAAACTCAACTCTCAGATTGCCAACAAATTAAGAACTCCAGTACTGGGAAAATATAATCCAAGAAACTATTTATTTCGATAGAGGAAATCCTTAACATATTTTGGTTCATTTTCACTTGTTTCCAGCATCATAGTAACGTTTAAACATTGGAAAGGCTTAAAAAGACCGTATTGTGAAATGTTCACGAGGGCACAGGTAGTGAACATGCAGATTGTTCTGTTTGTTAACAAAAGAAACTCATAAGAAACTCTGAGTACTCAGAATCAGATAACTTTAATAAACTTCGAGTACTGGCCCAATTTCTTAGTTTCTTATAACAAAATACGTGTATGAATGAAAATTGGTCAAATTTAATACTCTGCAGTATGGCCCCGCATTTAAGAAACCAAACCACCTAAAAGGAACGTTTAGCCAACTGAAGAATGCTTAGCCCCCTTAATTTTAAGAAACGTTTCACAAGGGGAGACACTTGACACATACGCATACGCCTACGGGGAGGGGTTCAGTCCGAGAAATTTACAGGAACCCAAAAAATATCAGTTTAGCTTCATTACAACCCAAAAATATCAGCTCATTTTATACCTTGACATCTGTAAACGAACATAGAAGAACATGAAACAATACCAATTGAGGCCAGGATTGCCTTTAAAGAACCCAGAAATATCATTTTCACAATATTTGATGCCCAATAATATCAAAAACATAATTTCAATTTATTTGGACCAAAACATATCACTTTTGGCAATATTCTGACCCAAAAATATCAGACTTACCTCCCCGTATGTGCATGTGCTGAGTGCCCCCCTGGGATGCGTCTCAATTGATTCCCCTTTTTAATATAAATAATAATAATAATAATAATAATAATAAATAATAAATGTTGGTTAAGGGGCTGGAAGGCCAAGGCCTATAAAACCCTGATTGTCTGTGATCACAAATCTAGTTTAGTTTGAATTCGAATTTTGAATCCCCGTGTAGGCTGTCAAAGAGTTTTTCAAACGTTATCACATCCTTTGCTTCAACGATGTTAGCTGGCAAGCAGTTCCACTCTTTTATGATGCGCTGAGAATAAAAGTTCTTTCTCACATCTGGTCAGCATTTGTTCACACTATTTTGTATTTATGATCCCTTGTCTTATTGTCGTTGATTTTAAAGAACTTTGCAGGGTCAGTGTCAACGAGGCCGTGAAATATTTTATAAGTTGTTATCATGCCACCGCGTTTTCTCCTATACTGAAGAAAACTTAGTTAAACCTGTTTGCTCGGATTTTCATATTACTACGTTTTTAATTCTGTTTTGAAATTTTATACCTTGTATTTGAAATCTTACTTATTTAATCATGTATTTATATTTCTTGGACTTGTATTAGTTTTTAGCAGTTGGCTTGGATTAGCTAGTTTATTAATTATTTTTAATTTTTACTGTACATAGCTATATAGCGCCAACTTTAAATAAATTTATTATTATTATTATTATATGATTATTTGCTGATGATCCGGGAGAGGGGTGCTTATTATATTTGCCAGCGGGGATTTGCTGTTTTTCAGGGTGTCATATTCTATTATCTTTCCTAGTGGAGGATATTAAAAGAAGGCAATTTTTCTTGAGCAGGTTTTCAAAACAAGGCAAAAGGGGATAATTTGTTAAATCAGTTCGTTTTTCGGTCTAATTTATCTTTTGGAGTATGGTTCTCACAGAGCAAAAATTCAGGAGGAGGGTATGAAGAAAACTTATGATGGGCACTGCCCCTATAACGTTGAGTAAACAACGGCCAACCCCCTCCCGGCTGATGACTTCCAGTAGAAAATATATTGCTAATTAGAATTCACTGTAAAAAAGTTACTATTGATGACGTTATACTCCGTTCATGAATTCATCGACGTTGCAGCGTCATTGGATCGTCATTTGATGACGTTGTACTCCGTTTGTAAATTCCTTGCCGTTGAATGCCCATTTGATTATTCTGCTGTTCTAATTTGAACTGAAGGTGTTTCCACTTTCGTACCATATTAGGTGTCTCTAAAGTTTTAAAACCTCCCCAAAAGAAGACACGCTCTCTGACGACATAATATTTGACGTCATCATCCTTTTATTACAGCTCAACAACAATAGCATTCTTCTTTCAATACATGCTACTCTATTGTATCGAAATACTTGAATTAATTACCTCCTACAGATAGCGTTCAACTACTAATTGAGTAATTCTAATAAATATGGATGAAACATGAATGTGAATTAAAATTCAAGAATTATCACAAGAAAACATTCCCGAAATTGAACAGTAGTAAGAAATGGCAGCCATATACTCGATGGACCTCTTTGAAGAATCTGGCGAACCAGCGAAAACCGATGATGATTCTAAGGACGAACAGAATGTGCAAAGTACCACAAAACAAGTAGCGAACTGGTATGTATCAAATATTATCTGATAGAACAATAAGTAGTTCTATCTTTTTTTGCTATTTTTTCCATTGAATATTTTTTTGTGGTTACATTTTTGGACAATTTTGTATCAAATGGTTAATTTTTGCGTTCATCAGCATTGACTGTTGGGAGAAGGGGGAGGGGGGCGTAGGGGATACAATAGCGTTGGAAATACTATTGTCTGTGTAAAGGGTCACCGAATGGCTAGTAGGTACGTACATCATGCTAGAAAAATTGAAGAAAGTGATACCCTTAGAAACGGCACATTCCCCAAGGACAAATATACTAAGATTCCAACCCCCCTCCCTGGGGCCACGATAACTCGTACACATAAATGTTTTCAAGATTTATTATTTAATCTTTAAGAGAAAGCCTAAATTAGCTTTTGGGTTTTTGGCAAATTTTCTGTTTTCAGCTTTTAGAAAAATGTAGGCTAGAAATGTTAGTTTATAGAAAGAAGATCATCTTGTAAATTTATTAATTTCATGGCCGGCGTAGTATTTGCCACTGCTTGATTGTTTAATACATTTACAACCGACCTAAATCATGCGATGGGAATATTTTCTTAAACCCATCCCCAACCATCCTATTCCTGCAATTTAGTTGTTAAGAAGAAATCGTTCGTTCCCAATACCCCTATGACTCAATACGCACATAACTCAGAACGCCATGACCTTACTACATAACAGCAATGTCTATAGTCATTCCATTCAAGGGAATATACTTGTTTCGCTTGTCTTTTGAAGGTTGATAGAGAAGTTCGAATATGATGACACAAAAAAGGGACGAAAATGGACACATAAAGTGGCTGTAAGTGAATTGGTAACATTGGCCAATGTAAAATTCCATGACAGACGTGTTTCGACCAAGCATCTAGGAATGGCGATGAAGGCAGCCTTTCCGGAAATAAAAAGGCATCACACAGCATCCGAGCCGTACAGCTATTATGGTTTGAAGTTGAAGGAGACGGCCGAAACTGCAACCCCTCTGCCAGCAGAAATCGGTGCCAAACACGTTGCATGTCAATCAGATGCGCAAAAGATAAGTATGCAGTCCGTTGAATGTCAGGCATCAGAGAAGGCCGCATATAACATCCCAGAGTCGGTGTTCAACGACATACCAAAAGACCGATTTATCGATAGGAACATGCTTGTTCCGATGGAAGGAGGACAGTCGTTGTTGGGAGAAGGAACTTTTGCTAGGGTTTCTTTAATGTTGTACCGCAAATTGCCTGTTGCTGTCAAGGAATATAAAGAGAGCGCCAGCTATTCTTTAAACTCAATGAGGAACCGCACAGTAAAGGAAGCAAGAGCCCTCATCAACATCATTCCACATCACAGCGTTCCTTTACTGTTTGGTGTGATTTTGAATTCTAGGCCTTATTCCTTGGTAATGCAGCTGTGCAATCGTCATGATAGTTGTTTAACTATTTTGAAACTTTTACGTAACAACTCCGAACAAGTCACTGATGGAGAGAAGTTGGCAATCCTTGAGAAATTGGCCATGGGACTTCACCACATACACTGACTGCAATGGGTTTATCCACAATGACTTGAAAACTGACAATGTTGCTATTGTGAAATATAAAGTTGTGCAAGATAACGGTGACCAAACCAGGGAATGGACTCCAGTCATTTTGGACTTCGGTGAGGCCACACGAACGTCAGTTTCATTGAAAAGGAAATATCAATCCTTTCATTCCCATGTTGACCCAGACATTTTGAGCGGACAAGATGCACACTCCATCAATAGTGACATTTTCTCTTTAGGGGTCCTAATGAAGAAAGTTGCTGAATCAATGTGTGCAGGAGATGATAAAGACAAACTTATAAAAGTGTGTGAATCATGTCGAGCAAAGGACAATCGTCCGAATGCTCAAATGATAGCTAATTTCATTAAAACAATTAGATAGAAAAAACGTTTTTTTTGCCAGGTAGAATGATTTTTCCGTGCTATTATGATGTATTTCTTAGATTGCAGCATCAGTTACTGATTTGGTTGTAAGTTATGGGCACCATGCATTCCCCCCTTTTTCAACTTTTGTGTCATTCTTTATTTTGGCTTTGGAGGTGGTTTAAGGGGGTGCTAAGATGATTTCCAAATGATTAGATATAAATTTAAACTTTACACATGGTCATGTGAGCAAATATACCCTTTACCATATATGGTCAATTTAAAAGTTACAGTTTTATTCAGCGTTTTAGGTTGTATCAACTTTGTTGAAACAACTGAATGTTTTCACATCAAATTTATAACCCTGACTGTAGATGACATATACTTCTATGCGCGAGGATAGATATCTTCATGCGGTTGGATAGAAGCTTGGTAAATCTGACGGCTGCTCGCATTGTTTCAACCAGTAAAACATGTAGGAAGTGCCAATGAATAGCTGTATAAACAGTAGCGTTGATTTTTTAACAATTTTTATCATTAAAACGAATGCCTTCCTTTGCGCCCAAATAGAAATCTCCATGCGGTTGGATAGAAGTTTGGTTAATCTGAGGGCTGCTCGCATTGTTTCAACTGGGATACATAACAGTAATACATGTAGGAAGTGCTAATGAATAGTTGTATAAACAGTAGCGTTGATTTTTTAACAATTTTTATCATTAAAACGAATGCCTTCCTTTGCGCCCAAATAGACTTCTTTGCGCCCAAATAGAAATCTCCATGCGGTTGGATAGAAGTTTGGTTAATCTGAGGGCTGCTTGCATTGTTTCAACTGGAATACATAACAGTAATACATGTAGGAAGTGCTAATGAATAGTTGTATAAACAGTAGCGATGATTTTTTATCAATTTTTGTCATTAAAACGAATGCCTTCTTTTGCGCCCAAATAGACTTCTTTGCGCCCAAATAGATATCTCCATGCGGTTGGATAGAAGTTTGGTTAATCTGAGGGCTGCTTGCATTGTTTCAACTGGAATACATAACAGTAATACATGTAGGAAGTGCTAATGAATAGTTGTATAAACAGTAGCGATGATTTTTTATCAATTTTTGTCATTAAAACGAATGCCTTCTTTTGCGCCCAAATAGACTTCTTTGCGCCCAAATAGATATCTCCATGCGGTTGGATAGAAGTTTGGTTAATCTGAGGGCTGCTTGCATTGTTTCAACTGGGATACATTTACATGACATATGCGCAAGAAGCCCAGATGAATAGTTGTGTTAACAATATCTCGTTAAAAGTGCAACCTTCTGCAATTGGATACAAATCTTTATGCACTTGGCATTCGTTCAATTTAAAAAAAAGACGCAAAAGCCTTTCACGTTACTGTTTCGGAATAGGCCGTACTACACGTTATTTATTTTACAAATAACTAAGAATTCAGGCCAGTACTAAAGGTTTCTTAAAATCGTCAGATTTTGAGTACCCAGAATTCCTTACGAGTTTCTTATAGGTCCTATAACAATCTTCATATTCAATACACGTGCCCTCGTGAACATGTCCAAACAAGGTTTTTAAGCCTTTCTGATGTTTGGACGCTTCTCAAGTAACTTACAAATAATTTGATACAGGAAACAAATGAGAGTAAAAACATGTCAAGGATTTCCTTTATCAAAGTAAATAGTTTCGTGAGTTATGTTTTCCTAGTACTGGAGTTTCTTAATTTTTTAGAGTTGAGCTCGTTATGGACAGTTTCTCATAACAAAAATACGTGTATATGCCGTACTTTCTTGGAAAACAAGGAATTTTCAAATTCTAGTTTTACTAATGAAAAGGCCTATTTTTGCAAAAAAGCAAAGCCTATGACCTTAAAGTTTGAGAAAAAATAAGAATTTTCAAAATCGGCCTATTTTTGCGTAAAAGCAAAGCCTATGACCTTAAAGTTTAGGCAAAAATAAGAATTTTCACAATCGGCCTATTTTTGCGAAAAAGCAAAGCCTATGACCTTAAAGTTTGGGCAAAAATAAGAATTTTCAAAATCGGCCTATTTTGCGTAAAAGCAAAGCCTATGACCTTAAAGTTTAGGAAAAAATAATAATTTTCAAAATCGGCCTATTTTGCGTAAAAGCAAAGCCTATGACCTTAAAGTTTAGGAAAAAATAATAATTTTCAAAATCGGCCTATTTTGCGTAAAAGCAAAGCCTATGACCTTAAAGTTTAGGAAAAAATAATAATTTTCAAAATCGGCCTATTTTTCCAAAAAAGCAAAGCCTATGACCTTAAAGTTTAGGCAAAAATAAGAATTTTCACAATCGGCCTATTTTTCCAAAAAAGCAAAGCCTATGACCTTGAAGTTTGGGGAAAAATAAGAATTTTCAAAATCGGCCTATTTTTCCAAGAAAGCAAAGCCTGTGACCTTGAAGTTTGGGGAAAAAGATAAATTTTCAAAATCGGCCTATTTTTGCGAAAAAGCAAAGCCTATGACCTTAAAGTTTGGAAAAAAAAAGTTTTCAAAATCGGCCTATTTTTCCAAAAAAGAAAAGAAAAACAGGAATAAGGATTTTTTTAAATAGGATTTTTCAAAAAGGTTTACTTCTGTGAAAAAGTGAAGGTTGAGGTATTACCTTTTAGCAAGGAAAAAACACAGAAACCCCCAGCACAAAACCCTCCGGCCCTATAGCCCTAGCACTAAAAATAGACAGTGCCCCATACAAATGGAATCGAGGTTGCCTCACTTGGATGTGAGCTTGGATTTTGGCGCGAAACAGTCAACAGATAATTATTTGGCGGTGGCGCCGCCAGTTCGCAAGAAACCAGGTGGAAGTGGCGCTCAAATTTTCATTTACAGCCTTGGTGGTGTAGAGAAAAGACTTGCTCATGGCGGTGAGTATACAAAGTACTTTCTAAAGCATTTGTTTATTGCTGTTAATGTTTAGGCCATGAAATTCGGTGTCTGCAGTCAATTTTTTAGGCCAAAGAAGTCGTACTTTTTCGTGTTCGTACCGACCAAGCGGTACGTTCGGTAAGCGACTTATGATGTGAAGTTTAGGCCCAATCACTGCGATCATGTTTTGCCGATAACTTTCCTCGTAGGGGGGTTACCCCAAATATTATTGCATATTCAGACTCCTTATAGTACAGGCTTTCATATAGTATATAGCTTATATATATAAACGATGTTCCGAATTCGTAAGTTCCGCCGTTAGCGGATTGTGGTTAATGATTTTCAAAACTTGTCCCACCCTTTTAGGAGCAGAACAGAGCTCATTGAAAGAACAGTTGATTGAGGAACAGATGACCAGTCAGGCCAAAACAAGGAAAAGGCAGCTACCACGTTGTCACAAATGCAACCAGCCAACAAAGGGTCATAAAAAGAAAAGTGTCCTGAAAAATAGGGTTGAAGTGTCAAGCGAGCGTTAAAAGGTAAAGGAGGAAGGAGGAAGCTAAACAAATTCTATACCTATTTGTTTCATGCAGTTTCGCTGTAAGTGGGGGGGGGGCATTTAGTCGAAAGATTGTACGAGATTTTTTCAGAACTTAGAGATATTTGATGGATTTTTCTTGAAAACAAAAGGATTTTTGCAATAGGCGTTCAAGACTCTCTGTTGAGTGAAATACCCTCTGGCCATAAGGTCACAGAAAGTGATCAGTTTAGTCCTGTTTTGTTCCGGCGGTATATTATCCTTACTGTGGTGGGGTATTATCCTTAATGTGGTGGATATGCCATACCAGGGCGGTATATTATCCTTACTGTGGTGGGTTATTATCCTTACTGTGGTGGATACGCCATACCGGGACAGTGTATTATCCTTACTGTGGTGGGGTATTATCCTTGTTTTCTTGGTACAGGGTGACAGAGTACTTGAACCAATACCTTGATCAGTTTTGCTACTCATAACCAACACAAAGACACTCAGCTGAACTAATAGCTCATTTCATTTTGCTTTTTCCCCAATTCAGTGGTCTGGTGCAACTTACTGCCCATTTGTTAGTTGACATATTTGTCCCTCAAATATTATTTAAAGTTAAAATTAGGGTTTCAAGCTGACTTCTACTTATAAGAGATATCCTGGATTTCCTTTACTTTTGATAGAATTTTCTTGGTACAGAAAACCAACACAAAGACACTCAACTGAACTAATAATTCATTTTGCTGTTTTCCCCATGCAGTGGTCTTGTTCAACTTACTGCTCTTTCATTAGTTGACATATTTGTCCCTCAAATGTTATTTAAAGTTAAAATTAGGGTTTCAAGCTGACTTCTACTTTTAAGAGATATCCTGGATTTCCTTTACTTTTGATAGAGTTTTCTTGGTACAGGGTGACAGAGTACTTGAACCAATACCTTTAGCAATTTTGCTAATCATAACCAACACAAAGACACTCAACTGAACTAACAATTCATTTTGCTGTTTCCCCCAATGAGTAGGTGATCAGTCACGTGACTTACCGTAGCGGAGTCAAGCAAAAAGTTTATCCTCTTCCTCTTTACCTCATATTTACGGCTTTTCTGCAGCTTTAATTGCCAAACAAATTTCATATTACTATGGCAGATGCTTTTACGAATTGTTTGATATATATCAGTTAATGTTTCGATTTGTTATTTTCCAATACAGACGCAATTTGTTCAGAAGATTCGTCTTCCTTCATCGCTGCAAGTTTTGGGCAGGCATTTTGGCTACGCGCTTTTGAGGTGGCCTCGTTTTTTGGTGTTTTTGCAGCCTCGTGTGCAGGTTACATCAAAAATGACATCGGAATGAGTCAGGGAAGGCTTCCAGCTTTCGACTGATGTCCTAAACTTTTTTGAAGCATTGATTATCAAGATTCTGGAGGTTTTCTCAGGTTTATAAGTATTTTACTGCAAAGTTTAGTTGACCATCGTTTTTAATTGCCTTTTTGTCATAGAGGGCATCTTTACTTTCTTATGTTGGCCTAAGAGTTTCTACAAAATATTTAAAAATAAATTATGGTGCATTCGAGAATACAGTGAATCAACGGTTTCTCATTCCAATTTCGTCATTTGAAGTGTCACTGGACTGGGTTGAGTCAAAGATGATGAGTAATGTGGTCTATGAGAAGAAACTACAATGAATTAATACCAAGCTTCAATTTATTTTCATATCAAAAGTACCATGGTAAGAAGCTACAGTACAACCACAATCTATGAACATAATCTAAATAATTGTAAGCATGACCATTGCTGAGTTAGAAGTTACAATTTCCTTCTACCAACTTTCCGACACTTGCTAGCCTGGGTACAGACTCAACTCCTCAAGTTGAGTCTGCACTCAGGCTAACATTTGCTGGACAAAAGTAGAACAGCTTTGGTGGAAAATCTAAATTTATGGTCTTTTGATGATATATCTGATGGAAATAGGGGAAACGGCTTACTGTATGTGAAAGTTTGAGATATTGTTCTCTTTTTTGCGTATATCTAGCAGACAATGGTAGAACCACCACATAAATTAGAGGATTTTGATTATATAAGGAAATCTGATTTCGTGACCAAAATGACAAATAGTAAAACAGATTTTAAGAAGTAACATTTGTCCGAAAGTCACATTCTTTTGGGCAGGCAAATGGCACTGTGCGAAAAAAAGTTTTTTTCCAACAGACAATCAGCTACAGACAATCATGCTAAATATGGCGACAGAGAAGTTGATAACAAAATACATTGCGTCCTTCAATCAAATTCCTATACATTCATTTGCGAATCTCTTTTTAGAACGCTATGCATTATTGTGTACAGTTATTTGCCACCATCTTCAATGTAACTGTCTATTCCTTTGGAAAAAAATGTCATCAAATATCTTAAAGTGCTTGCCCAACCCTAAATGACCGAAAGGAGCCCTGACCGGCGCAAGATTCATTTTTTGCCTGTTGTTCTCTGGAGTTTTTATGCATTATTGGCCAAAATCTCCGACCGTTTTACAAAGCGCTCTCAGTTTCTTTTCGAGAAAAATGGCACATTTGTGCAAAGGTCCGGCTGCAGAATTGAGAGAAAAAAACAGAATGTTGAATAAACTAACAAACTTAGAATAAATCACACCTGAAACCCCCGAGCCCCCTCCACCCCTACCACCCCTCCCCCATCGTCCCCAACCTCTCCCAAACCCTCTGTCCTCATCTCTACCCCTGCCCCTACCCCTACCCCTACCCCTCGCCATTTCCCTTCTAAATAAGTCTAATAGATAATTCAAGACATCAGCTCTACCTGAAATGAAAAAGGAATAG
Source organism: Aurelia coerulea (assembly GCA_039566865.1). Classification (NCBI taxonomy): domain Eukaryota; kingdom Metazoa; phylum Cnidaria; class Scyphozoa; order Semaeostomeae; family Ulmaridae; genus Aurelia; species Aurelia coerulea. The sequence continues at coordinate 8,893,306 of CM076951.1, read as the reverse complement.
TCGTAGATTGTAGAATGGGAACAAACATTTGCACATAAATGTGAGAGGGGGGCAAACGTTGCATCAAATACTGTATTCAAGAATATCTTCAACCCCCTTCCTGCAAGAATCAATTACCAGTCCCCTACATGCTTCCATGGCGTAATTTTTTTAGTTGTATAATGTCATTGCAGGTAACGGGGAAAATTAGTACAAAGGTAGGAAAAACGTGTCAGCTAAATTTTCGAACAATTCGGCATACAACCAGCGTCGATCAAGAAATACAACCAGCGACGATCAAGTACTTATTAATACAATCAACTTTGTTTTGCAAGCAATCATACAAATTGTCTACGTACCATTTAGTGCGGGCATTTCCCCTTGTGGTGGCTGGGGCCGAGCCCCAGGCGCCACCGGATCCTCGTTTGCTTCTCCTTTAATGCCAAAAGAAAACAATTACAATCATTTTGTAGCATTGCATCAAAGTATCCCACAACCCCTGGAGAATTTAACCATCTGAAGTGTGTGGTCTCTATGGTAAGTGTTATTAGTTGGAGCCTTTCTTGTAATTGCTAATTGTATGATTCTTATCACAAACATACTTATTTTCTAGAGGAATGTGCAATTTCCTTTCACAAATTTCAGGCAAAAAAAAACCAACAATTCACGTCCTTAACAAATGGCAAAATTGCTTCTATTAGTCCAAAAATTGACACGCACAAGAGCTCAAATTGTTAATTCAGCAAATCGTTTTCAACGTTTATGCGGAACACTTTAGGAAATAGGAAAAGAAGCCAGTATACCAACCTCTTTTTGGAAGATTTTGCCATGTACAAGTATAAGTACAGCCTACCTTTTGTATGTAGGGTGGAACTCCTCAATGAGATTGGCATTTACTATAATGAAGTTTGTTTGCGAGCAAAAAAATTGTTTGCATACCAATTACTGCGGGCATCGCCGCTTGTGGTGGTCCCTGCGGCGGCGGCAGGGGCAAAGGCAGCCCTTCATTTGGTCCTTCAATGTAAGAAATAAAGAATAACAATCATTTCATAGCGCTGCGAAAAATACCGAAGACATGGTAAGGATTTCATCAACTCAAATATCTAGAATATGAAACATGACATAAGAAGGGTCTTCGGTAATTTTTCCCAGTGATGATTGCGAAAACATAATTGCTATCAGAAGGAGTCCCTTTATTAATTTTGGAAAGAAAAACAAAGCCCCACAAAGCACATTTACATCAGATACACACGTTTTTTGTAAGGAACTGCTTAGGCTCACTTTTTTGAAAGCTAAGAAATTTTTGTAATTGAAAATGTTTCAAAGTGTTTTGACATTATATAGTTATAGCAACTGTTGGGCATTATTTTGAATGCAAATTATGCTATTTATTTGTTTTGCAATCTTACAAGTAATTTGGCAGCCCTTTAGACTAAATAACATTAATCCTACACTTCTGGCATTAAAAATATAAGAAACATGTAAGAAACTTTCATGCAACCCAAAAATTTAAGAAACTGCCTACCAGCACCGGACCTTAGTTTCTTATAAAGGAAATGAGTGTACAGTAGCAAAAGTGGTTATACTTTAGTACAACAATTGACACACACAAGAGCCCAAAATGGATAATAAAGCAAATCGTTTCAATATTTATTTAGGGTTAACCCCCTCCCCCAGGAGGTACTAGCAGTGACAATGGCATCTACGATAATGAAGTTTCTTTGGTGAGCAATCATATAAATTGTTTACTTACCCATCAAAGCTCGTTGTTCCTCTGGTGGAGGCAAGGGCAGAGGAGCCCCTTCATTTGCTTCTCCTTGAATTTTAGAAACATATATTAACGAAGGCACGATATAACATATGTGATAACAATATATGATAATACACAATAATAATAAAGATAATAATAATACCTAATAACGAATGTGAGTCAGGTGCACCTTTCAGGCTAATAATGTGGCGCAATAATTTTCTTGAATAGTCTTGTGTTCAAAAAGGACTTTTCTTCGGTTTGGCAACTTTGTTAACCAAATAACCGTAATTGTCTAACTTCACAGAGAAATATGCACAGAAATATGCTGGTATATCAAGTATTCACAATGATTTAAGTGCGAAGTTTGTTTCACTTGTTTTAACATCTTACAGAGTAATATAAGAATTCCTTCCAGCCCCCTAGCAAAACTAATTCACTCTACAATTGGAAATTGGAAGAAAGCATTATTGCAATTGTTTGCAGGATATACCAACATCTAAATGTAACACATCTAAGCCACTACCTAACCTACAAGTCCTGCACGAACGTTTCTTTTACAAGGAGAGTGTACTATCTTTTCAAGGGGGAAACAAGACAAGTTTATAAGTAGCCTTTAAAAGTACAATAAGACATAGTTGTCTCCTTCGAAAACTTGGTAATTTGCATTTTTTTCAATCAATGACTCTATACCGGAGGTACATGATCTCTACAATCTCTACAACTACAAACTAAATCATGCGTTACAAGTGGCAAAGTGGTAAGAACACAAGTTATTGAAGAAGTACTCACGATTTTCCATACATATATGATAATAGGACTTGTGATGATGCGGCTATAAAACTTTCGTGTAAATTACTTGCCACAAAATCTCATCTTTATAGGATGCTGGGAACTCCCCCCACTCTTTATGAGACAGATCTGTCAAGCATGCATCAATGTTTGGGTTTCCCCATTGCACCAATAAATTCACATCATCAGTCTCCTGTCACTGGCAGAGAACATGTCCGTTAAACAAACTGCTTGAAAGTCTTAAAATATTGAAAGGGGGGCATAGCCCTGCCCACAAGGAAAAAACCTTTTACACCACCCGCTGTTCACACTAATAATTTGCAGTAATCTGACAGTTCATTCAATTATGCGATGAATGAACTCGCATGACATGGCTGCACGATATTTTCATGGAAAGTGGTAAATGAAAGTAAGACATTGTTCATCGTAATTCTTCGGAATAATCCAACAAAAATCGATATGGGGCGTTTTCTTACTTTGACTGAATGAATCAAAGACCAAATTAATGAGTACTGATGACAATATTTTTGTGACTATCAAAAGACGTTCCATTGATTGAAAGGAATCAACATTGTTAAAGCTGGCCCGACCAAAGTTAAAATATAATCTATCATATTTGACAACTTTGACACCTGTACCCTGTGTCATCCTGTGGCGGAAGAAACAATGGGTTTTTGGGCCTTTCTTTGGACTATTTACAGCAGCTTCTCGATATAGCTATCTCTATTCCCTTCAACCACAACGAAGCACTTTTAAGAAATATCCTGTACTATGCAGATACTAATAGGCCAGAGGGGGAGCATTATCACACAAGGAGGCAATTTACCAGACCAACTTTATTTAACTCAATTTTTTGCGAAGATTACGGATCCGGATGTTGCTTGGACGTTTAGGGGGGTGTTTTCAAGATATAGGGGGTTGAAGGCAAAATTGCATGAAATGGCCTAATTTGACTACATTCTGATATTGAACATTAAAACAACTTCAGTTTTGTTAATACCTGGTGATGTAGTCAACTTTCTGGTAAGGCCTGGGTTACACCATACCGGATTGCTTTTCGCATCGGATTGGTTTCAACCCATCTGCGTCAAAATCGCACCGTTTTCATTGCAGTTACATGACACTGGATTGCCATGAACCAATGTTTGATTGCAGTTACACGACACCGAGTCACCTTGCACTGCAAAGTCTAAATATATTGTCTTTAAAAACTGTGGAGCCCAAATGGAGTGAGGTCACATCGGATTGGTGCAGTTACACAAGCAAACAGAGTGGGGTTACACCGGATTGGTGCAGTTACACGAGATGGAATGCGGAGCGGAGTGCATTGGATTCATTTTCATCTCACCTCCACTTCCAGAGCGGATTTGGTTTCACTCCGCAAAAACGGAGTGGAGTGACACCGGATTGCCTTGGTGTCGTGTAACTGCACCCCCCTATCTGGATGTGAAAAGTAATCAGGTGTGTGATGAATCCGGTATCGTGAAACTGGACCTTAATACAGTGCTTGTATTCTTCATTTTTGCACATTGTAATGCAAAATTTTGAAACTTTCCTACACCATCAAATCAAACAAAGGCATCACCTCTGAACTTCCAACTAATGTCGTATTCGTATCAACTTTATCTCTCATCAGGCTCGTATGGTCTTCGTCATCATCAGCTGCATCGCAGTCTTCTGTTTCTGAATTAAAGGATGATGGATCAGATTGTGACTGAATATCCATCAGCTCCTGGTCCGTTGATGGTACTCTCAGATGGCTGTCCATCTGCATATTCGGCAACAATGCTGAACTTTTTTTTTAAACCAGCAGCAGCGAGTAGACCTAGGCCTGCAGACCGGTCCTCTGTTTCATTGTTGGAGCATTTCAGGGTCTTTTTCTTTGCTTCAATGCAATGGATGAGGTCTTTTTTTCTTTTTCCGTCGTCTCTCAACCTTCTTGAATGCGATATTGTCTGTAAAACTAAATGCCGCTGATGAATATGAACATTCAGGCATCGCATCATTGTCTGCCATGTCAGGATCCGCCATGTTGTATGTTGCAGGACCATTGGATGGATTGGTTGTTGATGTTGTTGCGACAAGAGAAATTCAACCGCGGTTGAAGAACAGAAGTGGTACCCGAATATACATGGTCAAAGGGGTTATGCTCCTTCATGGGTGCAGACTGGTTTCCTTCACCTTCTTTTCCAGAGAAAATTGATATGTGCTGTTCTCAAATTTCCAATTCTTCTCAAAATGCATTCAACATATCCATCATTCCCATTCCTTTTGATTTCTTGTTCCACATATCATGTTCAGTCGCACAGCCTCTGGTATTTTCTTCATGAATGCAGATACCACAATACTTGAATACGAAATTTCTTCTATACCACGAGCTTCTAATCCTTGATAATGTGTTTTGATCTTGTCATACAATTCTCGCATTCGTGTCACATTTCACACAGAGGGGGGGGGGGGGGGGAGACCTTATTTTTTGTCAATAGCTCAACAATTTTGCAACTGATTGTAGGTACAGTGGCAATTTAGTTTTTCGTGTTCAGTTCATTCCATAATTTTGCTCTTTGATAGGAAAATGCTTCTGATCTGCAAATTGAGAGAGGGAGAGAGCTTTTTTGCAGATTACTTAATTCTATCGAGGGGCAGCTTAGTTCATCCAGGTTGAACACATTTCACTTACCATGGAGCTACATCGCTCATTGATGGTTTTTGCTCCCCGGCAGGAGAGGCAGTGTATAGGTCCTCAAATGTTACCGGGTGGGCATCGCAAAATTTATTACAAACTCTCGTACAGCAGATTACAATTGGTCAATTTCTAAATTGCAAATTACTACAAACAAGATATCTCTTTGTCCATTCATGCCAATTCTTTGGAAAACTTGATCAATGTTTTTTATCACTTTTGATGTTTTTCGAAAACTAAAAGTTTAAGAAAACCGCTTCTAGCCCTAAAGCTGAAAATGAAAAAAAATTGCAAAAAAATCCAGTATCTAATGCAGGCTTTCTGCTAACGATTAAGTCGTAAATGTTCAAAATCAGTCCAGTGTACTATTTATTGTGGCGTACCAAACGTGCATAGTTTATTTTGGCGCACCCGGTATCATATATTTAGCAAATGCAGCTTTGGTTAATCGACCAACATTCACTCCAGCAGCATGCTTTAAAACTTGTCTAATAACTCCCCCAACATTCCTTGTACTACCCATACACAATAAATCTTCATAAAGCATCATTACTTCATCAACATATTTGCCATCTTTAAATAAACAAACTCCCTCTCCTTGCATAAAAATATCTAACATCCTTTCAATCTCCTCTTTCTCATTTTCCAATTCATAAATCCTAGCATTAAGCGTTCACACAACTTATCTCTTAATGCCTTATCAAGATTCTTATGAAGCAATTTGTATGTAGGGTGGAACCCCTCAGAAAGTATTAATAATGAGAATGGCACTTACTATAATGAAGTTTGTTTGCGAGCAAAAAAAATTTTTACGTATCAATTACTGCAGGCATTGCCGCTTGTGGTGGTCCCTGCGGCAGCAGGGGTATAGGCAGCCCTTCTTTTGGTCCTTCAATGTATGAAATAAAGGATAAGTGACTTTGTTCATTTTTGTTCCTACTAGTATCTTCAATTTGGCCGGTGCTCATCTGTATTCACCTGTGTCCATCTGTGTTTATCTTTGTTCATCTGTGTTCACCTGTGTTCATTTGTGTTCACCTGTGTTCATTTGTGTTCACCTGTGTTCATTTGTGTTCACCTGTGTGGTGTTTTAGCCTAATAAGTAGTGTCTTCAGTAATTTTTCCCAGTGATGATTGCGAAAACATAATTGCTATCAGAAGGATTCCCTTTATTAATTTTGGAAAGAAAAACAAAGCCCAACAAAGCACATTGACATCAGTTACACATGTTTTTTGTAAGGAACTGCTTATTAGAAACGGCAGACTCACTTTTTTGAAAGCTAAGAAATTTTTGTAATTGAAAATGTTTCAAAGTGTTTTGACACTATATAGTTATAGCAACTGTTGGGCATTATTTTGAATGCAAATTATGCTATTTATTTGTTTTGTAATCTTACAAGTAATTTGGCAGCCCTTTAGACTAAATAACATTAATCCTACACTTCTGGCATTAAAAATATAAGAAACATGTAAGAAACGTTCACGCAACCCAAAAATTTCTCGCATTTGTGTCACATTTCACACAGAGGGGGGCGGGGAGACCTTATTTTTGTCAATAGCTCAACAATTTTGCAACTGATTGTAGGTACAGTGGCAATTTAGTTTCGGTGTTCAGTTCATTCCATAATTTTGCTCTTCGATAGGAAAATGCTTCTGAGATGCTTTTGAAAATGAAATGCAGTTCAACAGAGGTATCTGCAAATTGAGAGAGGGAGAGAGCTTTTTTGCAGATTACTTAATTCTATCGAGGGGCAGCTTAGTTCATCCAGGTTGAACAGATTTCACTTACCATAGAGCTACATCGCTCATTGATGGTTTTTGCTCCCCGGCAGGAGAGGCAGTGTATAGGTCCTCAAATGTTACCAGGTGGGCATCGCAAAATTTATTACGAACTCTCGTACAGCAGATTACAATTGGTCAATTTCTAAACTGCAAATTACTACAAACAAGATATCTCTTTGTCCATTCATGCCAATTCTTTGGAAAACTTGATCAATGTTTTTTATCACTTTTGATGTTTTTCGAAAACTAAAAGTTTAAGAAAACCGCTTCTAGCCCTAAAGCTGAAAATGAAAAAAATTTGCAAAAAAATCCAGTATCTAATGCAGGCTTTCTGCTAACGATTAAGTCGTAAATCTTCAAAATCGGTCCAGTGTACTATTTACTGTGGCCTACCAAACGTGCATAGTTTATTTTGGCGCACCCGGTATCATATATTTAGCAAATGCAGCTTTGGTTAATCGACCAACATTCACTCCAGCAGCATGCTTTAAAACTTGTCTAATAACTCCCTTGACATTCCTTGTACTACCCATACACAATAAATCTTCATAAAGCATCATTACTTCATCAACATATTTGCCATATTTAAATAAACAAACTCCCTCTCCTTGCATAAAAATATCTAACATCATTTCAATCTCCTCTTTCTCATTTTCCAATTCATAAATCCTAGCATTTAATTATTTAATTTTTGAACGATTGATCCCAGTGGATTCATTATGAGTTTTAGCAACTTCTTTGTCCCTTGAATCTTTGTAATACCATTTCAATCTCTGTTCACACAACTTATCTCTTAATGCCTTATAATAATAATAATAATAATAATAATAATAATAATAATAAATCGAATTTTTATACAGGATAATCTATCAGTGCAAACAGCATTGTTATCATTAGAGTCCTGTTCCTAAAGTTAAATCAAAAGTAAAATCTTACAAAATTTCAAATTTACAGTCATTGAGATGATTAAAAACATGGTTTATATGTCTATTTACAATGTTCTTCCAGTGCTTTCCTGAAAACAGTTCTATATTTTACGCTCCTAAGTTCGGGGGGTAGTGCATTAAATGTTTTAGCAGCAAGAAAATAAAAACCCTTGCGTCCAGTCTCAAGCTTCACTTTCGGTAATTTGACTAACTTCTGATTGTTTCGTGTTGCATACTTGTGATCCGTTTTCTCAAAGTAATTCTGAAACAGCTCACAAATGTTATTGTTTAGACAATCGAATACTATTGAACACGCTCTTCTTTTGATCAGGCTTGATACTGATGGAATTCGAATTTCCATATTCTTTCTTAGTGTTGATGCAATTATGTTCTTTCCCCTTTTCTCGATGCTTTGGATCTTTTTCAGTCTAGAATCAGGTACTCCAAGTGATAAAGTACCGCAATATGTAAATATTGGTAATACCATCGTTCTGTATAATGCTTCAGCTGCATCTGATGTCAGACTATTTCTTATTTTTTTCATCATGTTCACTCTACTTCCAGCCTTTTTGCAGGTTTTATCAAAGTGCGTGGCAAGTGTCAAAGTAGGATCTAAATGCACTCCAAGATATTTATAACTTGTCGTCGAGTTGATAAGCTTTCCATCTACATGAATTTCAAGCTGCTTCCCATTAAGCAAACTCAACCTCTTTCCAGTCCCAAACAATATTGCTTCCGTTTTGCCTTTCTTTAGATTTAAAATCAGTTCATTTTCATTTAGCCATCTGTGAAGACTGTTAATGTCTTCGTTCAATCCTCTTTCTATATCATGTACACACTTAGATGATGTGAAGAGAACAGTGTCATCTGCGTAGGTGATGATCGAGGAATGCTTTAGGCATCCACCTATATCGTTCATATGAAGAAGGAACAGTAAGGGACCCAATATTGAGCCTTGGGGAATTCCTGTATAAACTGGGTAGGCATTTGAAATCGCCCCATTTATTTCGACAGACTGCTTTCGTAGACAGAGGTAATCCGTAAACCAGCCTAGTTCTCCGTCAGTTATACCATAACTTGGGAGTTTATTCAAAAGCACAGAATGACTTATGGTATCAAAGGCTTTAGACAAATCGATGTAAAGAGCTCCTGTCAAATTGCCACTGTCCGCTTGCTTTCTAATGTAGTCAGTTAAGAATGTTACTGCTAATTCCGTTGACATTTTTTGTCGAAAAACCAAATTGATATTTGACGAGCAAGCGATTTCTTTCAAGATAAGTTAACAGCTGCCTGTGAACAATACGCTCAAGAATTTTCGAAAGTGTAGGGAGAACAGAGATCGGTCTATAGTTCTCAATTTCAGCACTTGAACCGGATTTATGTAATGGTGTAACTTTAGCAGCTTTCCATTCTGTCGGTATTACCCCTTCACTCAGTGACATGTTTATGACGTAACTTAATGGTTTTGCTATCAAGCTTGCACCATCTTTTAGTAGGCCTGGAGGGAAATCGTCTAAGCCTTGTGCCTTCTTTCTTTTCAGATTTTTCAGCTCATCATATATCTCTTTCTCATTGACGTGCTTGAATTTGAACATCGCACCTCCATTACCGACGATTTCAGTAACAACAGGCTTTCCCCAAACATAGTCTTTGATGACATTGCTACTGCATTTCAGAAAAGATATCAAAGTCCCAAGTAACCTGCAACCTTGAGTAATCCAAGACGTGCTGGAGGCAATACCAGATGATGTTAAGGCGATGGAACAATTTGCCCTTTGGTTTGATGGAAAGATGCTTCAAACAGGTAACAATTCAACAAAATAAAGTAATGATGAATTATAGTTGTGACAGTTGGAGATTATTTAGATATTTTGAGATATTTTGGGACATGTTGAGATACTTTGCTCCTGTAAAACTTATTAGTCTAAGGTTTTGCAATCTTTCCACAGTAGACCTTAGCTATTCTACAAAAGCGTCTGAATTGAGCAATATGTTTATACATCTTATTATGGAACGTGTCCTGTGTAGATCAGCAAATGTCTTTCAGGTTATCCTGTCATCCAAAGCGTTTTCTACAGCCAGTTTAATTGCATGTGAAAGGAAGATTTCCGGCAACGCCCTTCTTTTCCAGGTTTGCTCTGGCGGGAACATTGAAAGGAATTTTCGAAGAGTGAAAAATGAATATGAAAAATGCGAGTGTTCGCCACCACCCACTGCAGAAGAGAGACACCCCCAGCCTAGGCCGCTGTTGCCATCAGGCGAGAGCCGGCAGGTGGGATAGCGTTTTTTCAGATTCTTTAGGAACGATGTTGTTCAAAAAGTCAACAATTCTGAAAATTTTCTCACCCTGCGGCACTGAAGCAGGAACCAGAAACATATTGGCATGATGATTAGCATTGGCCATGAACTGATCATGGAGCGACTGGCTGGCGGCATGTTGTTGTTGAGCAGCGATTTCGTGCTGCCAGGAAATTCCAGGTGGGGAAGCAGTAGTCGCAGGTGGGGTGGCTGACGAGAGGGGTTGTCTTCGGTTGTTGGCGCAAAGTTTTCACACTGAAAGCTTTAGGAGCTGCAGTGGCTTGTTGTTGCTGTGGTTGTTGCTGCTGAAGTAATGGAGGAGAGGCTCCCGTTGGTCTCAGTTTCAAAACAGTAGCCTCCTTCGCAGCAAGCTATTGCCGGAGAACGGCTAGGCCTTCTAACTCATGCTCTTCGATAGCAAGCCTCTTTATCTGAGAGTCCACCGTAGCGCGAGCCTGTAAATTCGAGGAGCCAGTATATCTGAGGAACACATCTGCAGAAGTAGAAGTAGTAGAGATCATGCCATAATCCTTGTACCCAAAAGTAAGAAACAAATAAAGAAAATTTTTGTACAAAGAAGTGAAAATTTCACTTGAAATTAAGAAACTTTTTTTGGGTGCTATATGATTGGCTGATCCAAGTTTTGAATGTATAGAAATTGTTTCAAAACTCTTCAAGCACTCACAACAAAAGAATCCAACAACCTTTGGTCACAGTGCTAACATAAAGAACTGATATACCGGGTGTCTCAGAAAAAAGTACCCCCTTTTGACTGGAAATAGGAACCAAGCAATAAGATATCATTGCTCCCCGACTTCACAGCTAAATTTATCAATGTTCAACTTAGATGCACGTACCTTGCATTTAGAAATTGTCCACCAAACATCGGAGATACAGGTTCGCAAAGTCAAAATTTACAGTGCACCCAAAACCAGAGGTTTTGAAAAAGGGCCTAGTCATGATTTGTATCGTGGACATTTTCCAAAGTACCTGTAGATTTTAAGTTTCCGTATTTTGCTTTGAAAAGAATAAAAGATGCATGGGCATGGCGCTGACTAAACAAATATAGTAACAATGTGGTAAGAGTGATAAAGGCATGCCACATCTCCAAAATAAGCGTGCATGTGCTCACCGTTTCCGCAAAAGAAAAGTCATTTCAAGAACAATTGAAGTAATTCATGATATAAATCTTTTCAAAAATAAAAAGTAAAGGTCAAAGTCGAAAATTCGTTTGCAAAATGCCTGTTTGTTGTCAAATTATGGCTAGGCCATTTCTCAAAACCTCTGGTTTCGGGTGCACTCCGAATTTTGACCTTGTGAACTCATATCTTCGGTGTTTGGTGGTTGATTTCCAAATGCAAGGTATGTACATTTAAGTTGAAGATCAAAAAATGTAGCCATGAATTCAAAAAGTCCCGAAATATTATCGTTTTGTTGCCTTGTTGAGTCAAAAGGGGGTACTTTTTTTTGAGACACCCGGTATATATATATATATGTATACAACAAGATACAATGGTGTGATGGGGCTGACTAGTGGCTGGCGAAGCAACTTCATCAAAAAGACCCTTTATAATTGTTTCTGCAGCCATACCTGCTCCTGATGACTGTGAGCTAAATGGTGCTGCTACTATCTGACCGAGCTTACTTACATTAACTAATGCATTAATTTGTATATTTTAAGGACTCGTGTGTGCTTTAAAACTTTAACAGTTGCTGGAAATATACTCAAGCCAAGTTTGGAAGTTGTCAAATTGTCATTTTCACTTGCTAAGTTCAGAGTTCATACCATTGATGATATGAAGATCACAGTGCAATTTCCCAAGCTTCAGTTCTTGTCAAGTTTTTAAATCGATCCACACCACAATAATAATAATAGGAAGGAAAAGCACATATTGTTTTGTTCTTTGCATGACCGTGCAAGCGCCCATTTTCCTAATGTTTGCACCGAATGAAGAAAAACGTCTGACGGTGTTCATCGCTGTTTATTCCATCTGATATCAGTGTTCTTAGGCCCATTTCGATCCATTTCAATGCAATTGCATTTTTATTTTATTTTTGGCAGCATGAGAACACTTCTTTGACTCCTGACTGTGTGTAATATGCCAGTCAGTTGCGATTCTTTGGCAATGCTGGATGAAAACTCCGTGCAAAAATCCTCCCACAACACTTGCTCATCCCAATAAGTTTGGCAAATGGTGAAGAAGTTATTTCTTCATCTTTGATGTTATTCCAGTAGGCCCGAGTAGCAGGCCCAGGCTCTCGTGGAGTCTGATTCCAGGATTCCAAGGTTCCAGTCCGTTGAATAGGCTAAGCTACTTTTTAAATGAGCTCAGCCGATTTGCACCAGAACAAGGTTGGGGCGCACTGTAGCAGACTCTCTGTTTTTTATGTTAGAGAGTCTAGTACCCAGGGTAAGAATTTAATTGCCTATGAAATTTGAGTAAAAGTCACCAAAACTGGTGGTTTTATCTCTTGTTGTTTCAGCGTAACACAGCAAAAACTGGTAGCCCCCCCCCCCCCCAGTACGAATAGGGTTAAAAACAGAAAAATTGGATTTATGACTGCTCCACAGAAGCCACTAAAACAGCGCACATGTTTTTGGGACACCCTGCAGCTGTCGAGACAAAACAATCAATAAATCGTTGCATCTCAAGAAGCCAGAAAATTCAATATCAAGAACATTGAATATGTACTTACTGTACTTTATTTCATCCTGCAGAATCCTGCTAGGAAGATCTGGCCCAAATTAATGTGGAATCATTACCATTCAGACGTCGCCCGTCTTGAAAGTGATTTGCATCCCCTTCCTTTCAATTATCTTTCTTTTGCAATCCTCTCTTGTGATTTTCTATGCAATGGGAAATTATCTCTCTGTTCTAAAAAAAATTCATGGCACATTTATGCACTAGATGTTTGCAGTTTTAAGCACAAAGAAACCTACTGTTCTAAATTGCAACAATACTCTACTAAAAGATAAATTCTTACCTAATTTAATCAAATACCGGGTGAGCCAGAAAAAAGTTCCCACTTTCGACAGGCCAGGATAAATCACACACTAGGCCAATTTTAGTTGTTTTTGATATAATCTTTTGCCAATATCCTATATTATTCTGGGTTATTCTCTTTTAGATTTTTCAGAACGCAATTTATCGATATATTAACGATTTCTTGAAATCTTTTGGCCTGCAGACTGCCCAAAAAGATCGAAAAACAGTGATCAAATTTTCTGCAGGTTGAACTTGGCAGAACAAAGAGAGTGCTCTTCGAAATTACTTGGGAATTTGGAAATTGATTAGGTACAAATCTGTCGCATGAGCGTGCGGTTGTTCAATGATTGAGCAAGTTTAATTTCAAAGAAATGATAAAACAACTGAGAGTCTTTGTATTGATAAAAATGACATTAAACTTGCGCAATCATTGAAAGACTGATCGTGCGACAGATTGTACCTAATCCATTTCCAAATTCCCAAGTCATTTCGAAGAGCACTCCCTTTGTTCTGCCAAGTTCAATCTGTAAGGAATTTGATCACTGTTTTTCGATCTTTTTGGGCAGTCTGCAGGCCAAAATATTTCAGGAAATTGTTAATATATCGATAAATTGGCATCCGAAAAATCTACAATATATAACCCAGAATGATATAGGGTATTGACAAAATATTGAATCAAAAATAGCTAAAATTGGCATAGTGTTTGATTTATCCTGGCCTGTCGAAAGTGGGAACTTTTTTCTGGCTCACCTGGTATATAAAACCCTGAGTTTGTTTTGTGAATAATAGATACCATGTACCCATCTAATATGAAAATTGCATGGTTGTTATCTGTGAAAGAATTTTCAAGTGCTGTATGAAAGGGAATGAATGGTGAATCATTATCATCTTGTGTAATGTTTACGAACTTTACAAAAATGTTTACAGCAAGCACGTTATAAATGTTGTAAGCAAAGGTGGGAAAAAGATTGCTCGGGAGAAGAGAGATGTAAGCGATTTTTCCGTTGAAGTGGCGATTACCAAAAGAGTTGAGATTGATGCTGATATGAAAAACAAACGACCCAGTTTTATTGAGAGAATTGACTCTGACAGAAATAAAGAAAGAGCCTTGCCCAATATTTCCCAAATTGAGCATCCTGAATGATCAGATTCATTTAATTTGCTGTTTGTTTCAGTTGGCTTTGAAGTAGTAGCTTTTGTTGTCACAATGGTCAATTCACTGTTTATAACCACAAATGGGTGATTCACTTTTTCTTTCCACAATAGGAAAGTCACTGTTGTTAGGTGCCTCAGTGGGAATTTCTGATATATTGGCTTTTGTTGCTATAAGTGGCAATACCACAATGGGTTTATACGTTTCATTTGTTGCCACGAAGGGCAGGTAATTGCTGTTTATTTGTGAAAGTGTAAGAAATGCTTAGGTAGGCCTAGGCCTTCGTTGATGACATCTTCCTGGAACCTGTCCCTCACTCTCTTATTTACTATGAAATGAGATGTAAAAAATTATTTGATACGTACTAGATTCCATGAAATTTCCCTTCTTCTTCTCGCAATGAACGATAGCCAACTTCTTGCATCCAAAATCAAAGTGGTGGTGGGTGGGCAGCATTTCTATGGTAGGCAGTCAGTAAGCATGATCCTAGGAATTATGTTGTTGTTGTTTTTTTGGTTTTTGCATCCATACAAACATACACGGCGATCGACACAGGAATTTCAATCAACCCGTCTAAATGGATGCTACGTGCATCTGCTAAGCAGCAATAATACTCGCTAAACTTGATACTCATGAGTGCCTTCATAATGTCCCATAATTCATCGCGTTCAGCTAATTTATTTGTTAGCTTTCTCGTTCCGGGTTTCAACATTCCACGTTCCTCGATGAATGCTTTGAGTCTTTGGAACAAGCAAGCAAGCACTATGAATTTGGGTCCGGCGTTAGAACCATAATTCAAAATTGCGTAGCTACACTTAGTGCACAATAATTTCAAATTCTTGAGAGCTTCTCAACATTTTCCGATAATACCTTTGGTGGTACATAGTCATGAGAAGCGAATTGATTTGTACATATTCAAATGAACTGACGGCACTTAGTAAGTTTTCCATTGGCTCAAACAATATAGGTTTACATTTCAATGTCCGCCCAACATAAAAAAAGTAACAATCTCACTTGACCTAATCATTCAGACAAATATTCCTCCCGAAGCTTTTCGTATTGAGTTACAAACTTGATTAACTTTTCACATTGACTTTTCGTTAACTTTATGACGTACCTTCCCGAGATGGAGTTGTCAACCCTAATCAACATTATCATGCTAGCAGGAGTACCAGATTTAATGAAAATTTCTATATTATGGGAAAAGTGATGAGCTCTACCAAAATCAGAAGTAACAAAAATGTCTTCATACTCAGTCAGCAAATCAATAAGATGATTCTTTTCCTGTTCAGAAATTGTGCAATTGGTGATATCAGTGCCATCAATCCAGGAAATAGAAGAAATTTTAAAGGTAGACTCGCTTCTTTCTTCTCCACTGTTTTGGCCATTCCAATGCAAGTACCTGAAAATATCTCAACTGGAATGATGTTTGGGTTAGCAATTTTAATAGGCATTTCACCATTCCTAAAAATTGGCAATACAACAAGCAGGATAAAGAGAACACATCTGGCTGGCATCTGGCAGTGGAGATGAACCCATAGCACAAAATTAATTCTCGCAAATCTTTTCAATTTCAATAGAATACAACAATTGACTATGACTTTTCTTTAACATAAAAATGACTTTAACAGCATTCAGATACAGTAGTCTGTGAACTATGTACACTAACATCATTTGTCTCATTTAGTTATATGTATCATTCCAGCCCCATCTGTTGGAGGACACTCTAGTTTATTTTTAGAGTGTTTTCAAGAGAACCTATAGGGTTTACTGGGGGTAAAGTGGGTCACCTGGGGTAAAATTGGCATTGTTTTATTGCTGGAAAGCAGTAGACCCTCGGCTGATAAATCAACATGTCAAGTAGGGTAGTTGGAACAATTGTAGCTGAAGGAAAAATGTGAACGAATATTTGAGCAAGATTTATTACCTGTTTCATCCCAGAATTACCCATTTTAGCCCCCCTTATAAATGTGGGTACCCTCCACCAAAAATTATTTTGGCACCTCTCCTGAAGTGTAAAAATACAGTATACAGTATCTAGATTATACCCAACAATGTTACACCAAAAATGGATTAATGATGATCTATCTTAAAATCCTTACACATGAACTTATTCATGCAAGATAATGCAGTCACTTGTTGCAGTTGAAGCATATAAAATCTGCTGCTCTAGCAGCTTTTACCCCACCCTTAAGTTTTGCACATTTTGCAATGTGCCACCATTGGTTGCATTTGTCGCAGCAGACAATGTCACCCGACTCTTCACCCTTGTTACAGGCAGGGCAAATGTTCTTGTTGTGTTCCTGAATCGTTAGTATTTTCATCAAGACATCTTTTGACATGGTTGCCACACTTACCAGTCCTGAGAAATAAAGTGGAACCTCATATGATATGGAGTTTGTTACATATTTTTCAGAGTTGTGTACTGTTTGTCCCATTGTAGTGTAAAATAAGGATGCCTTTTCCTTTGTTTTTGGTGATCAAAGCAGTCAGTGTTTGAAAGATTAAGAGAGGCTCTACGCTAACCCTTGCTTAATGATATCTCATAAGGAATACAACAAAATTGCAAAGAAAAAAGTGTAGTATGCAGGTATAGATCTAGAGTCTTATGGAGGGTATAAAATGGTTCAAGTCTTGATTATTTTAAAGCTATATTTGAATAAAGGAATCACTTCTGTATTTTTCCTACTTTGACAAAGTAAGTGTGTTATATGCGTCAATTCAATTCTATTCGCAGAATACAACAGCCTAATACTATGTAAAAAAAAATATATGTATTTTACACGACCCAAGAAAAGCAGAGTTTAATTGAAAAATTCCTGCAACTGACAAATTACCTGCAACCGCATTTGACACTTGATTCGACCTTGTCAACATACCTTTATATAATATGCCGTATGAGCCATTGCGGATTTTTTCCTTGTAGTCAAGGTCAGTACCAGAGATCTCTGTTTTGTCAATCAATTCTCTGTTTGGTATAGCCATTTTCCTTTTTGTTACCATAGATATTTTCTTCAGTAGGTCATCTCTTTCTTTTCTCAAAAAGAATTCGTTATTTGAGAATGTCAAACCAGCATTAACGACAGTTGCTGCCTTCGAGCAATATACGTTCGACTCAACAGCTGTTTTCCCAGTTTCCTTCTCCTTGGGACTGTTCTGATGAACAGCAGGCTCTTGAACTATTTCCAGTCCGAGATCTGCATTATTATCAATATCAGCATCATCTCTTAATTTTACCCTGAAATATACATTCACCTGCTTCCCGCATGCTGTCTTCGTATTTGAGTAGTACACACCTGGATAACATTGCCTTAGTACCCTTCCAAGTGTTGTGGCACCAATGTTATCCCTACATAGGCCCTTCTTGCACTGTTGCACCACAGTGGCAGACAACACTTTACTCCTCGTATATTAAGCAACCTTTTCTTTGACCATAGGTAGAAGAAAGAACTAGGATCTATATTCGTTGAAATGCATGCTGCTTTGTGCGCATCATTTGTAGATTGGTCAACTGAAAGGCAATGGTACCTTTTCCCTCTCTAAATTCCTTCACATTAGATAGGCTGAATAACCTCCAAGAACTGATGGGGAACTGACGGCCTTAGCAGCGAAGAAGGATCTGTTTGTTTTTATTTCATTTATTTTCCTCTAAAGTGGTTCCTAATTTGGTGTTCCGGTACATAAGGTACATAGGTACATAAATATAATATGAACAACTGAAGGCCTAATTTCAAAATCTTGCGAAACAGGATTTTCCAAAATAGGTCGTAATTATGGAAAGGAAAGACCAATTTCTACAAACTAAATTTTATATCAAAGCTAGCCTGTTTCCTTTGCAATGAAAGGAATATCTTAAAATGAATTTGGGACCAAAATCAAATCAATCAAAATTGGCAAACACCCCACGACATTTCTGACTCTTCCAGTAGTTTCCATTTAAGAGGATTTCTTCAATTTTTCGACATGCTGCTTACAATAGTACTTAATGTTAAGCCAGCTTCTGTCCTCAAGAGCTTCCTGGTTTTTCCTCTTACACTCCTCTATTTGTCGCTTTCCAGGGAGCATGCTTCTTCAACATTGCCTTAAAACAGTTACGAACGGCGTAAATTTCATCACGCTTCCAGGAACGATGCTTCTGCTGTTTTTTTTTGGTGCAGGCTTATTTTCATTAATCTCAACATATTTCATGACTGGAAAGCTGTCCATTACTGATAATGTGGTTACGTAAAATGTACAGCTTGTTTTCTGGGTTGACACAGACCATTTGCAAAACCTTTGCTGAGTGAGAATTCTGTGGGACATCTGAAACAAGGTTGGCATGTCATATCTTACAGAAGGGTTTTGACAATTTCCAGTGGTTGTGAAATTTGTGACATCTGCTAGTGGCCTCCGTTGGTTGTCACGATGCGATAATGCAAAGTAATAATCTAGGGCAAGAAAGCGCATGCAATAGGATGAAACATCTGTGATTCTCATCAAGGAGGAGATCAATAAACTAATATTTGAAGAATATCCTTGATAACGAATAGCTGTAGAGAATGGCCAACAATACAACGTTATGCACCAGTGAACATATGGCTTCTGGTGTATTTAGAAGATGCAGAGCCTTCTTCTCCAACAATTCCATGGGCAATATGGTTGGCATTTTGTCTGAAAGACTTAATGAGAGATTTGTAATGGGTGGTTGCAGAAGGACTTCTTGAGAGCTGTCAATTGATATTTTTATCTGTTTCCTCGCTTGCACATCAGCCAAAGACATCTTGCTTAATTCTTCAATGTACCTAAAATGAGTGAGAGTTTTGTAAACATTCTTTCTCGCCTTCTTAAATCAAACTGCTTAAAACCGATAGCTAGACCGACAGTTAAAACCGACAGTTATGCCAGGAGACGTATTTATGGTACTAAATCCAAACAGATCAATGTTTCCTAAATAAAGATGAAACATTGTTTTTTAAGAACATATCAATGGCACATGAGTTTTTTAGGTTCCCACTACCCCATTGATATGACTCAAACAATAGCAACAAGTTAATCTGCGTCATCACCAGTAGCATTCTCCACGATCTCTTCAAATTCATCATCAGACAAAATGACACTTTCTTCAATAATGTCCTTTGACATTTGAATGTGATGCAGTAAGGAGTGCTCAGTAAAGAAAGATGTGTTGATGTATTCTGTTTCACTAAAAATAAGAAATAAAAGGTTTTTTTTGGTTAAAAAGGTCATTACTTCAAAAATAAAGCCTTTTTATCAACAACACAATGACCGCATTAATTAAAATAAACCTTCAAATGGTCTTGGCAGCAGTAGTGGGCAAGGAGTATACAGTACAATGTTGCCCCTCTTGTAAATTATTTTTAGTTATTCGATTATTCCTTGATATTTGGATGATAGGCGAATGACAGAGAAAATTTACCAATCACTGGCCCTATGGCACTATGGCCCTATAGCACTATGGCACTATGGTCTTGTATCTTTTATTACGAATACCCTAAGTATGAGTTTGACAGTGTATTCGACTAGAATTCGTATAAATATTGCTTGAACTGATTCCCAAACTGAGATGCACAAAGTTCTCGTTCGCCGAGCAAGAATTCCCCAAAATGATGTGGGGAATTCCCCTTGAAATCATCAAATTTGAAAGGACTGTACGAAGCTTTCACACACATCCTCCAAAGCAACAAACAATTATTTTTTGGCGATTGTACTGGTATTTACCCGGTCTTTACAAGTTAACAGGCAATGCAATAATATAATACAACGCAGCACATTTTGGCTCTGGCACATTTTGCCCCACTCCTCAAAGTGTTTTTTTGCGGTTTTAGCATGGCAGGCTGTAAATCTGTTACATGCAATATCTATAGTAATGCCCCAGTATAATGCATGCATCTTTTTTTATAAGAAACTAAGAATAGGAGCCACTGCTGAAAGTTCTGAAAATTAAGACATATGATATTAGCTCCGTTGCAATGCGTTGGAAAATACACGTTTTTTTTATAAGAAACTTGGATCAGCACTTAGTACTAAAAGTTTCTTAATTT
This sequence comes from Aurelia coerulea, assembly GCA_039566865.1. Lineage (NCBI taxonomy): Eukaryota > Metazoa > Cnidaria > Scyphozoa > Semaeostomeae > Ulmaridae > Aurelia > Aurelia coerulea. The sequence goes on along the minus strand of CM076951.1, from coordinate 8,872,915 downwards.
CGTATGAAAATTTCGGTGTTTTAGTAGTAAAAGTTTCTTAATCAGTTTCTTATTTTTTGGGCCTAAAATTGCAGTATTGTTCGAAGTTGAGCCTTCTTCTCGAGAAAGGGCTTCCATTTTGCATTGACATTGTCATCAAGAAGAAGCCATGCACATCAAGGCAAAAATTTACCAATTTTGCAGTTAAAAGTCAAGAAAAGACGAATGTACCTTTGTTAGAAAGACATAGAATAAGAGAGACACAAAGAAATAAAGTTTTAGAGTTTCTTAACTGTTCTTGAGGGTAGTACTAGAGTTTCTTAATTTTTTGGTCATCCTAGTACTAGTTTCTTATAAACCAGTTTCTTATAAAAAAAACGTGTAGTGGAGATTTGTCGGACCCCTTCCTCTACTTTATCTCAAAACAGAAGTGAGATAAGAAACACATTATTGACAACAATGCTGCGCCCTTTGCCGTGTTTCCCATAGCAACAAATAAGCAAAGAAAGTTATGTCTCGTTCAATTCCTACCCTGACCATCCCCCCGGGACACCCCCGGGCATTTGCACACAAAAATTTCCCGGCCCCCGGGCATTTGACCATGCATTTTTCCCCGGCCCCCGGGCATTTGAGCAGCATTTGGCAAAAACAGGAGCTTTTGCTTATACAGTAACTGGGAATATGGCATTTTTTCAGTGCCCGGCCCCCGGGCATTTGATCATCAATTTTTCCCCGGCCCCCGGGCATTTGAGCAAGGAATTTCGGTTGACCCCGGGGCTGCCCGGGGGGGGGGATGGTCAGGGTAAAAATTGAACGAGACATTACAGCTGGTGATTCCCTGCATTAGTACTTCGGGGGAATTTTCGCTAGGTGAATGAGAACTTTGTGCATCTCAGTTTGGGCATCATTTGAAGCAATATTTATACGAATTCTAGTTGAATACACTGTCAGACTCATACTTAGGGTATTCGTAATAAAAGATACAAGACCTAGTGCCATAGGGCCATAGTGCCATTGGGCCAGGGCCATTGATTGGTAGAACCCTTCAATGAAAGAGCAGTACAGCACATTTAGTAACACACTAAGGGATATGTGTCCAGACAATTGTTTAAAGACTCAGAAAATATTTGAAGGAACAAAGCTACAGTATCATATCACAAAAGGCTTCTTCCTTGTACAGTTTTAAACAGTTTTCCTACTTTGAGGAACTGTTCCTTTCAGTACTGCCTTATACGTGCTTCAAATATTATACCATCCCTTTTTGTGTTCAAATCCAATAATTAATACATCACCTCCTTTTCATTGGGCTTCAGGGCTTTCAGTTTCATGAAAAGTGGGGCTTGAGCCTGGGGAACAGCTCATCTGTAAACAGAAATTGACATTTATGGGTAATTTACATAAAAAATGATAGAAATGATTGAAAGCAAATAATACAAACATAGTGAGAATATGTATATATATTTGTAGCTAATCTTTTTTCTTTTTTTAGCAAACTTTACTTTCTTGACCTCTGCTTAAATATGCCTATCCTATGTTAAATAAATTGACAATAACAATAATAGTTTATATGCATCAATTATTGTTTTATTAAATAAAGCTTCAATGTCCACTTAACTGTTCATCATGCACACAGCCAAAAACTCAATTTTTGGATTTTCACCCACCACTAAAAGCAATCACCTTTTCTTTCCTTGCACTTTTGATTGTTTGTTGCCAATGTTGAAAGGATGTTGATGATCTTGGTGCACCTTCACAAAAATTTATAAAATATTTTGGTTGCACAAGCTGCTGCTTTCTGATAACTTGTTTATCATCAATGTGAACTAGCATATGAGGTGTATAAAAAGTAAACAGTAGAAGCTAGGCCTATTTATTAGGCCTGCTGAGCTCATGCTGGAGGAGGAGACAAGCCAATCACACGACAACCACACAACAACAAGGACTTTTTATATAAATAAGCTCATCACAGCAATTACAGTGTACCTGCACCTCTTCAATTGCTGTTAAAGTGTTTTGGCTTCTAATCTTTCTTGTCTTTAAGCACAGGAACTATTTAATAATGGCCCTCCCATCATTTGTTTGCTTTGCTGCAACATGCAAGATTTTTTATCTTGGGTCCCTTGCTGCCCTGCGTTCTTACAAATCGAAGAACGCAGGGGTAAAAGGGATTCAGTGCAGATGATGGTTGCGCGCCTTCGCTGCGATCTGCACAGAATCATAAAAAATGAGCTTTCAGGCACGGGCAGCAGGACACCTCACAGTCACGAGTTCACATGCAATTTATCATCAAAATATGTTCCTGATCAAGACAAAGTGGCAGTGCAGATATGGCGCCAGAAACGGAGAAACTAAGAAAACTCATTGTTTTTTTCCTCCAAGGCCAAGTGAGCACGATTTAACTCTTTAAAACATTTCTGATACAACAAATATCGTTTGCTGTTGATTTGTACCTGGTATAAGGTAAAAATGGGGTACACTGCTCCTTCTACACTACATTTTGAGACGGGTAGGATGGGAGTCAGCAAGGAACCAAGTGAACACAAAATCAATAACACATACCTTCCAAGTCCAAATGTGTGGTCTTGTCTGCACTGCGCACTGCTTGCCCCACGGCTTGGCGCTGTGGCTGTTGAATTTCTTGTGGCATAAAACGACATGTTTATTGTCAGGATGGCCAAAATTTTAACCTTCCTTTGTCAGTATTATATTTTCAACATGCAATCTTTCCTTTCTTTATTTCAGAAATCCCAAGGGTGACTTTACATATTCTTGATTGTTTGAAGGCTTTTATACTCTTGAAGTTTCACAATTATTACGACCGTTTATTCTGACCAACAGTCTTTCAAATATCGTTCTGATAGAGCTCTTACTGTTCAATGATAAAAACCTCTCGGATAACATTAACAAAAATATACTTGAATTGACTCTAAATTTCATTCACAAAACTGGTCGATTTGACTGATTAAGCTAATATCAAAAAATTTTCCCTCATAAAAGTCACTAAGTCCTTTTTGTCCCTTTTAGAGTGCTTTACGCCTGTTTTGCAGTTGATGTCAAGCGTCACAGCTGATCTCCAATATCCAAACCCTAACTAGCACTGGCTCAGTGTTTTGGCCGGTGGTTCACTGGACGAGGGAGCAACGACGGCTGTTGTTGTCGTTGGTATCTCTCGGTTGGGGTCCCTGTTTCCCAACATTCTCGGATTCGTAGCTCGACATCTACTGCAAAACAAGTTTCTTTCTTTAGTCATCGGTAAATTGGTTTGTATGTAGCTTTTTGTAACCGTATCTTTAATTTTAGTTTAGTTTTATGTCTTCTATGGCATGGCCCCGGCGTAGTCATGATATTTTGCTCCTAGGGGTATCGTCTTTGTAGTGTGGTAAAGTGTTATGTAAGTAGTGTCGTAGGTAATTCGTCTTTGTAAGAATTTTTAAATTGAGTATATAAAAAAAAATACTCTTGAAGGACTCGTATTATTATGGAGGTTTCAATAACTTTCAATATGTGCAGTATCCTCGGGAGTCCAACAGCGGCATGGATATAGAAAAAAATGTGTGGCTCTGTATAACCCCGTGTAACTGGGTTGTGGATATGCTTTTATCGAATAACCCCGTATTTCTCAAACACTGTTATCCGATATCGAAAAATACTGTATAACTGCGAGCGACGTTATCCGGTATCCGGTTTTGTCGGGAAAACTATGGGTGACGGAAAAACCCGTAATACTCCGTATACCGCAAGTTTTACTGTAAGCGGAAAACCCTGTATATCGACCTTGTTTTAAACACTGTTATCCGATATCGAAAAATACTGTATAACTGCAGGCGACGTTATCCGGTATCCGGTTTTGTCGGGAAAACTATGGGTATCGGAAAAACCCGTAATACTCCGTATACCGCAAGTTTTACTGTAAGCGGAAAACCCTGTATATCGACCTTGTTTTAAACACTGTTATCCGATATCGAAAAATACTGTATAACGGCAGGCGACGTTATCCGGTATCCGGTTTTGTCGGGAAAACAATGGGTATCGGAAAAACCCGTAATACTCCGTATACCGCAAGTTTTACTGTAAGCGGAAATCCCTGTATATCGACCTTGTTTTAAACACTGTTATCCGATATCGAAAAATACTGTATAACGGCAGGCGACGTTATCCGGTATCCGGTTTTGTCGGGAAAACAATGGGTATCGGAAAAACCCGTAATACTCCGTATACCGCAAGTTTTACTGCAAGCGGAAAACCCAGTATATCGACCTTGTTTTTGCTGTGGCTCTTTCAAAATGTCCAAGGTTGTTATTTTGATTCAATTTACAGCTCTTACATTACCAAGTTTGGGATCATTTAACAGCAACTATGGCACTAGCCTCAAACATTTAGCAGCAGCGAAACGTGCGTGCGGCCACCATGACACCTGCTTTTGCGTTCCTTGCTAATCTTGCCTGTGGACTGTGCATATCATTTGGTTCACTGCAACTCTTTTCAATTCTTTCACTTCCAACGTTGATGTTCTGCTCCCTAATCTGCTCTCTTTTCATGGTCGTCTTTTTTGTGGATTTAGTTGAAGTTTCCATAGTTTCTTCGAGATTTTCAGCATTGCTTCCAATTTCTTCTTGCTTAGTTTCGCTTGGAGATTCTTCTGTTGTTTTTCTTCATCGGAATCTGGAAAAGTCCATGGCTTCAAATGGTTTATATTCCTCTTTACTTTGTTGTTATCAAGACGTACATGTTTGTTTCCAATTACTTCACGAATGATGTGAGGTCCTGATCAGCTTTTTGATAAAGGATCACCTTGTCGCGTCCTCTTCCTTGCATTGTACAAGGGCACCTTTTGTCCGACAGTAAACTTCACAATCCTCTTTCCAGGCGCCAATTTTCGTTCCTTGTAATATTTCTTTTGTTTTCCTTCAGCTATTTTCATGTTTGCTTCTGCTTTTTTAGCGCAAATAATTTTTTCTTCCACAAGCTTTATAAATTTCATGATGCTATTTTCGACGGGCAGCATGATAGACATCTAAAAAAGAAGAAGTGACAATTTAAACAGGTTGTCTTCCAACGAATTAATAACGTGTCCTCACTTTACGTTTGGGTGCATCAAAGTAGATCATGCACGTTTGGCAGGCCACAATAAATCGTATAGTCCAGGGGCACAGCAAAAAAAGTGTGCAAAATGTGATACTAGCAGGAAACTTGGCAAGCTGGTACAACAAAAGACGGCGATCAATTTCTGATGTGGTGCCAAACTTGGAAATGCCTCATTGCCATGGCAACCCGCATCAAATTTTGTAATGTGCAAACTAGAAATGCCCCTCGGCCAGAGCCCCTGAGCGATGCCATAATAATTTGAAAACTTAGCAGAAGTCTAGTATGTATAACTGCAAACAATTTTTAAAACACCTTAAAATGCCTCATTGCCATAGCAACCACCATTAGTTTGTTACTTTTACACCAAGAATGCCTTCGGGTCAAAACCTTTGAACGATGCTATAATAGGTCAAAACTTAGCAGAAGTACATTGCTTATAACTGCGAACAAATTCTATAACACTTACCTCATAATGCCTGGTTGTCATGGCAACAAGCATTAAGAGTGCATCGGTAGGACTAGAAATGCTCCTGGACCGTAAAACTTAAAACGATGCATTACTACCATGAAACTTGGCAGAAATGTTATTTTCATAATGGTAAACATTTCTTCTTGCAAGCTTGAAAATGCCTGGTTGCGATGACAATGTGATTGGGTATTGTGCCGGCTGGAAATACCTAACATCATTTAAACTTCGATGTGATGCCAAAACATCGTTCATTCACATTACACACTTCATTTAAAACAAAACATAAACATGTCAGTATAACTTGGAATATAAACTATTAAAAAAAAAAAATAATTACTACTCCCTTGCAAATCGACCATCACACGTGCAAAGTGGCGTGCACGGTAACTCTGCTTTAACACATTTGCATCGAGCAGTGCATCCTTTCTTACATCCAATAGTTCATAGCAATGCTTTGCAGCTTCCGGTATTGTCATCCACACTGGCTTGAGAACATCATCTGCAAGTTGTCATCCCCATTCAGTCGGATCAGGTAATTCCATCATGGGAACCGTTGCTTGACCATTACTTGAGCATGAAGACAACATCTCGCAGCTTTCTCTAGATGTGAAACATTTGACTTTGTCTCCAATTGTAGCTACAAGCTGTTGTCCTTCAGTCTCAATCTTGCCAACTTCCAGTGCTAGGAAATTAAAGAATTCTTTCTTGTTATCACTTGAACACAAGATCTGTTGCCAATTTGATGGTATAGCTACGGACGGCAGCACTCTTTGGCGAACACCTTTGCCTCTCTCTGCCCTTGTTCAACCCTTCAAACTTCTTTCAAAGTACTGATCCCAAACCAAGTCCAGTCGAATACCTTTATCTAGCATCTTTGACAGGTATGGAAGAAATCAAGGAATCAAGGAATGTTTTGCTTGCTCCTGGTTTCAATATTTGCACCAAAACAGCACCATCAATGATTATGCATGTTGCATCTGCATCTTTATCATTTTGACACTCCTCGCTTGCTTCAGTTCCAAGGCATTTTACAAGATCACTCTTTGCTCCATTTCGCATGTTTCCTCTATCTGAGAGCGATGGGGGCCAACCTTGGTTTTCATGGGATGTCTGCAGTTTCACAGCACCTCTGCTTTTCTCCTTAACTGGACAGTCCTTGAATAATGGCAGTTTGCTTTTCTTTATCGTTTCATTGAGTGGCTTGGAATGCTTTACAAGCCTCTCGTCCCAAAAGGTTTCATACTGCTTCTTGCCGATATCTTTTAGGACTTGTACTGAATGATTTACGGCAGTACTTGCAACTTCTTTTGTTACTAGTGCAACGATGTCGTCGCTTTCTTCTTCAAAGGGATTACCCAATTCTTCTAATGTCTGGACCATGGATTTTACATCAGAGGTGAATCTTCTTTGGTGTGCAAGTGTTTGCTCATGATGGGACTGATTTCGTTCATCTTTTTGGGTGATTTCTTCTTCAAACTCATTAACCATTCTTGCTATTTCAGGTCCAGCTATCATCCACCTCAAAAGGGCAGCAGGATTCTCTGTAAGACCAATAGCACCACCATCACCCTTCACAAGCTCATTTAACTGCTCGTGAGCTTGATCAAGGGCAATGGCTAAAAATGACTTAGTTGTCTTCTGGACTGTGAATTTTCTCTGGTTTGATCTCGGAAAAATAATATGTATCTGCAAGTAACACAAAGACACGTTTGTCCGGAAATTATGCGCTGTTGAGGCTGTTGCTAAGAGAACAGGTATTGTCTAGGTTTGTTTAGGTATCTTCTAGGTTGTCTAGGTATCTTCATACACTACCATCACCACTGCTTTTCTAAGTATCATTATCTGCATGAACTTTCAATTACCAGTTTCAGAAAGTGCAGGTATTTCGGTCCGTAAAATGCATATTAAAGCTGTTACCATGGCAACCAGGTATTTTCAAAGTTGGCAACACATCAGAAATTAATCGCCATATCGTTTTATGCCAGCTTGCCAATTTTCATGCTGGTATCACATTCGGCACACTTTTAACTACATTTGTCGCTATGGTCCGTCAAATGCACATTTAAAGGCTGTTACCATGGCAACCAGGTATTTTCAAAGTTGGCACCCCAGCAGAAATTAATCGCCATATCGTTTTGTACCAGCTTACCAATTTTCATGCTGGTATCACATTCGGCACACTTTTAACTAAATTTGTCGCTATGGTCCGTCAAATGCACATTTAAAGGTTGTTACCATGGCAACCAGGTATTTTCAAAGTTGGCACCACAGCAGAAATCAATCACCATATCGTTTTATACCACCTTGCCAATTTTCATGCTGGTATCACATTTGGCACACTTTTAACTAAATTCATCGCTATGGTCGGTCAAATGCACATTTAAAGGTTGTTACCAGGGCAACCAGGTATTTTCAAAGTTGGCACCATAGCAAATATTAATCGCCATATCGTTTTGGACATGCTTGCCAATTTTCATGCTAGCATCACATTTTGCACACTTTCAACTAAATTTGTTGCTATGCCCCTGGACTAGTACACTGGACTGATTTTGAAGATTCATGACTTAATCTTGCACAAAAAGCCTGAATTAGATGACAGGATTTTTTGCAAATTGTTCTCTTTTCAATTTTTAGAGCTAGGCGCAAGTTTCCTAAAATGTTCTTTCTTAACCCTATCTGTACTGGGCGATTTTTTAGGTATTTTGTACTGGGGGGGGCGATTTTCGCCCCCCCTCTTTTTCTCCAAAACTACAAAAGATATAACAATGAGACTTACCCCTATTGTTCTTTAGACAATTGGCTATTCAAATATAACAATGGTAATTAATAAGTCACGTGATTCGTTGCTAGGCAACCGAAAAACTGACGAAAATTGGCAAATTTATACCTTCTTAACCAGAAAAATTCTATTTAATCAACCACTCGACCGATTTTCTCCAAATTTGTTTTAAATAATAGGAAACATGTTATAGTTCAAAAATACATACTTTGCAAAAATGTTTAGTTTCTATTTTTAGCACAATTAGCCTTAAATTAGCCTTTTGTTGCATGCATTTACTTTCATCATAGGTTTTTGCAAGTCCTGCCCTTTTATCTGGTAAATATAGACTCAAAATGAATTAAATTAATAAGATGAAGCAAATTAGACTAAAAAAATTTATATTTGACACTTCTTTATTAGGTAAATGACGTCATAAATGTGAATGACGTCATAGATATTAAATTTTGCTGACATCAGCAAATATGAAAAATTTATATATCAGATGAACGTACTCATCAAATGCAATCGAATGGTGCATGTTTGAGATCGATCAAGCAAACGACACGAAAACTACGGACATTTTAAGCTTTTTTTTGTTGACTACTCTCCAAATATGGTAATACTGTGGTCACATGATCAGAGGTAGAACAATGAAATGTTAAGAATTTAATTGCCTATGAAATTTGAGTAAAAGTCACCAAAACTGGTGGTTATATCTCTTGTCGTTTTAGCGTAATGGAGCAAAAACTGGTAGGGGGCCCAGTACGAATAGGGTTAAAAACACGGAGAACGATAAAAAAATAATGATAAATTTTCAAAAGAATCGACATGATTGGAGATAGAGAAAACTTTTTCGAAGGGATTTGGGATTTAGAAATCAATTAATTGTATCAATTAATTGCGTTGATTAATTGACCAATTTCTAGATCCCAAATCACCATGGGTAAGCAGCAAAAGTGATTTCCGAGTTACAAATTATTTGATATTATGTCAACAATTCAATTGACACAATCGTAATTAAAAGTTTGTTCCTGCTAGGGTTTTACCAATCAATGGCCCTGGCCCTGGCCCTATGGCCCAATGGCACTATCGCCCTATGGCACTATGGCACTATGGTCTTGTATCTTTTATTACGAATACCCAAAGTATGAGTCGGGCAGTCTATTTGACTAGAATTCGTATAAATATTGCTTCAAATGATGCCCAAACTGAGATGCACAAAGTTCTCGTTCACCGAGCGAAAATTCCCCCGAAGTTCTAATGCAGGGAATCACCAGCTGTAACTTTCTTTGCTTATTTGTTGCTATGGAAAACACGGCAAAGGGCGCAGCATTGTTGTCAATAATGTGTTTCTTATCTCGCTTCTGTTGTGAGATAAAGTAGAGGAAGGGGTCCGACAAATCTCCACTACACGTTTTTTTTATAAGAAACTGGTTTATAAGAAACTAGTACTACGATGACCAAAAAATTAAGAAACTCTAGTACTACGCTCAAGAACAGTTAAGAAACTCTAAAACTTTATTTCTTTGTGTCTCTCTTATTCTATGTCTTTCTAACAAAGGTACATTCGTCTTTTCTTGACTTTTAACTGCAAAATTGGTAAATTTTTGCCTTGATGTGCATGGCTTCTTCTTGATGACAATGTCAATGCAAAATGGAAGCCCTTTCTCGAGAAGAAGGCTCAACTTCGAACAATACCGCAATTTTAGGCCCAAAAAATAAGAAACTGATTAAGAAACTTTTACTACTAAAACACCGAAATTTTCATACGAAATTAAGAAACTTTTAGTACTAAGTGCTGATCCAAGTTTCTTATACAAAAAACATGTATTTTCCAACGCATTGCAACGGAGCTAATATCATATGTCTTAATTTTCAGAACTTTCATCAGTGGCTCCTATTCTTAGTTTCTTATAAAAAAAGATGCGTGCACTACTGGGGCATTACTATAGATATTGCATGTAACAGATTTACAGCCTGTCATGCTAAAACCGCAAAAAACACTTTGAGGAGTGGGGCAAAATGTGCCAGAGCCAAAATGTGCTGCGTTGTATTATATTACTGTATTGTATTGCCTGTTAACTTGTAAATACCGGGTAAATACCAGTACAATCGCCAAACAATAATTGTTTGTTGCTTTGGAGGATGTTTGTGAAAGCTTCGTACAGTCCTTTCAAATTTGATGATTTCAAGGGGAATTCCCCACATCACTTTGGGGAATTCTTGCTTGGTGAACGAGAACTTTGTGCATTTCAGTTTGAGCATCATTTCAAGCAATATTTATACGAATTCTAGTCGAATACACTGTCAAACTCATACTTAGGGTATTCGTAATAAAAGATACAAGACCATAATGCCATAGGGCCATAGGGCCATAGGGCCATAGTGCCATTGGGCCATAGGGCCATAGGGCCATTGATTGGTAAAACCCTTCCTGCTACCCAAGTTTGCTCCTGCTAAGGAGCACTTTCGTTAATCTTTCCCAACAACCCTCTGCATCGTATTTTCCAGGGTATAATTGTTGGTCTATACTTCTACCGGTTAGTCAGAAAAAAGATGGGATCTTTGCCAACCTCGTTCCCTAGGGTATCTGTTGTTGTTAATGTAGTAATGTAGGTGTTGCAGTTGACGGAAAAACCTGCATTGTCACTGGGTGGAGATTGGGTCTTTTCTAATCTTACTTGATGTGGTTTACTTTTGAAAATTGGTTCTTTAAAACCAGATGCATAAACTAACCTAGACATCAACATTAGTTTGGTTGAAATCAGTCTTTTCCTTCTATAATTATGAGCTAATCTAATGAAATAGTGTTTGGCAAGATTGCTAAGATATGAGTTTCACTCTATCTTCGTGCACGTGAGATTCTAGATCATGACCAATGTAGTGTTTCTCATCTGTACCACCAACACAACCAACTCGTACATTTTGTTAGAGCACAAGCTGAAAAATGGTTGTAATTTAATTTTCATCCCTTGGTGACAAGGAATTTTCTTATCATTGTTGGGAAGCAGAAAAATTTCCTATACAAGTGAAACTATTCACCAGCAATTTGACTTGTTTTTCATTCAAATATGGGTTGATAAATGTCCCATTTTTTGGCTCACCTGGTGTAGAATTCTAGAACTTAAGGGGAAAGGTGTTTAACTTTTGGGGGGGGGGTGTCCAACCTCGTGTTTCCTGTTGATTCAAATACAAAACTCAGCCCTTAATCACTCATCAGGGTACCTGATGAAGCACTTTCGGGCTCGGTACCCCACTTTGAAAATTTTGTAAAATTCCAAGACAGACAAGTTTGGCAACTCCAGAACCATTTCTCCGATTTAAAAGGGAGGTACAAGGGAGGATTATTGGGAGGTACAATTTGCCTTAAATTAACTTTTCTTTTCCTATTGGAGACATCATTTCTACGAGAAGGCGGAAGATTCTGATTGGCCCAAATAAACGAAAATACAAAACTTTTCCCACATCTCTCAGCATGAATGCTTGTGTTCTTCATTCTGTCATTTCCAGTAGAATGAGAAACACAAACAATTTCATGTCGAATGCTCTGAAGAAAGTTTCTTATTTTCGTCCGCTTAGGCCAATTTAGGCCCACCAGAATCTTGCCTAATTTCTTGTTTTTCTTGGTTTTCTGACCCTTAAATGTTGTTTTAAATCTGTCCTGAGGATGTAATGAAAAAAATTGGCCTACTTCTTGTAATGGTTTATCTCGAGCGGCTGGAAAGGCAACTTGCCTCTGGGCTCCTAGAGCCCTTTTGCCCCAATGTGTATAGGCTCCTGGGCTCTAAGGGCTCAATACTTTTGGGCTTTAGGCTCCTGGGCTTTGAAGGATCCAGGCTTTTGGGCTCTAACGTCAGCAACACTGATCATAAGAACATTTTGCATGCGTAGATTGCTACTGCTCTTGGTTTATGGGAAGGAAAATAAATAAAATTAATTATGCGGCAACTGTAATCCACGGGTCACCAGGTCATGTAATCGGCGGGTCACCAGGTCACCAGGTCATGTAATCCACGGGTCACTATATCAGCGGCCGGTGGCCAAGTGGCTATAGCTGCGAGCATTCTTGCACATACTGGTCTGTGTAAGATCAGGGTAGACTTGCCCCAAGTCTATCTCTTCCGTCCGTCTACCGTTCCCTTTTTAAGGTAGTTCCTGGATCCGCTATTTCATGGATCAACCATTCCAACATTCCGCCAAGAGAGCTCGAGAGATAGACTTGTATAATTTGCAGCCTTATGAATTATTAATGAGATATGACACGTGCGACTTCAAGCGAACTCATTCGGGGGGTTCATTTTCAGACAATAAGCTTGGGTAATCCCATAGAAATCTATTTCTATGGGTAATCCCATTATCTTTAGCCTGTAGACAAACAATCAGACTTGAACCATAGAACAACGAAGAATAAAATGAAAACATTCTCTCTCTCTGTGGATGGAAAAAGGCTAAGTTTCAATACTGTATTCACTGTGGGTTGAATTCGTTGCTCATACTTTATTATGTGTTGCGCCCTGTTTCTAAGAATTTTAAGAAGCCCAAATTCGGAATAAAAATGCGGCATAATTTGCATGTGCAATTTTCTCCGTACCATTTTATTATCTTTGTCTTAAATTGATCAAGGGATTCTGAATTGCGTATCGTTGGTGGTAACGTTTGCCACATCTCTCGAGCTCTCTGGACGGAACATTGGAATGGCGGATCCAGGAAATGGCGGATCCAGGAACTACTGTACAGGGAACGGTAGACGGACGGAAGATCAGGGTGGCATCGATCTTTCTGATCTTTCTTCGCTCATGCCCACGCATGATGCTCTTTGAAATACCTTAACAATTTAAAGAATTCACGCAAGTCCTTAGAAACCAATGATTGATACCAAGATAACGGGCATTTTCCATTTGAGTGGAAGATCACACTGCATGGGATTGGAATTTGACCTTGAGTTATTGCTCAAGCAAGACAAACAAAGCAAATCTATCATTATCCAGGTCTCAAACACCTGAAACACTGAAAGCAAATATCTCTTTAGCATGTCCTGTGCATTATAGTAGTTACCGCTGATTTATGAAGTTATCTGTGTCGGCCTCCTCAGCCTCCTCAGCCTCCTTTGCTTCGAATTGAAAGGACTGCCCAGTCTTAACATTTTTCGTACGAGATTTTTTGAGAGCAAAAGAATTTTTAAAGATTTGTGATAGATTTTTCTTAGAAATAAAAGAATTTTTGCCAAAGGTGCATGAGATTGTTGGGAGTGAAATGCCCCTTGAGGGAAACATCCCAGTTTGTTTGTTTGCAGGTTTGTTTCTACACAACAGTACAGTACCTTTTACCGACCAGATTATGTAGGAATGCTCGCAGTTATAGCTGCTCGGCCACTGACCGCAAATATGGTGACCCGCGGACTATCTGACGTGACCCGCCGATTACATGACCTGCTGACCCGTGGATTACAGCTGTCGTTAATTATGCATTTGGTTTGGCACATAACAAGCTCAACGTTTGAAACCGTGTCACACTTTAGTCGCAAAGTTCGACAAGAGCTGCTGTGCCAAATTGATCTTGCCACACTAAATAGAATCTGCCGTATGTAATGGATTCAGATATCACACTTAAGCAATTAATTTAGTTCGGCACATGAGAAGTTCAATGTTTCAACAGGGCCTAAGACTACAAGAACTAGTGATCTCAGAGGCCATAACATATCCCCCCTTTTGCTGATCACTTTTCAAGGGAATTGGCCCCAAAGATACTGCATGGATTGATTACTCATACAGGGGCCCTATCTTATTGATATAAAACATTTTCAGGGTTTATTCCCAAAGCATCGAATTCCCTTTGGACAACATTATATCTGACAATCCGATTATATTCTCTTGAGTCCATATTCCCATTAATAAAATGTGGTCCTAAAACCCTGCCATCCCCTGTCAGGCCAACCCAAACCATTAATTGTGATGTGCCCTGTTGGTGCCCAATGTAAAGGTCAAGTGTATGGCCTTGTCCATATTTGGAATATTTTATGGTGTTTTTGTATTTACTTCTGAATTTAGTGAAAATATTGCCTCATCTGATGTTATTAGGTTTGGAAGAAAATGTTCATCCTCTTCACAATTTTGCACAAACCATTGAGAAAAAAATCCTAGCCGCAATCAAGTGTCTTGGGGACACAATGCCTGGCTTGTGATCAGAGCATATGGATGGAAGCGGAGGTCACAGCAAACTATTCTATTGAACAAATTTTTCGATAATCCAAGCCCATTCCTTCTTGTCGACGTAATCCCATTTTGTTGCAGTGACCGGCGCATCCGCTGAATGCTCTCTGCAGACCTTGCTGTTCTCCGACGCCCACTTTTACCTTCATTAAGGTTCGTATTCGTTCCATGCTCTTGATACTTTTTGAAGTTATGGACTATTGTTAAAAGGGCAGGTGCTTCACTCCGGGCCAGTGGGTTGCCCAAGACCCCCTGACTTGATGGGCATTATTTAGTCAAACCATTTCTATGCAGATCCAAACACGCTGGTCTTGTTTCAGCTTGCCCATAGTTATAATCTTATTTGGTGAAATTGATGGAGAGCACGTAAAACGTTCCTTAGCAGCTTTTTCCGTCTTTTTCAAGGTTTGCTTTGCACGAAAAATGCAATGTAAAGTATCTGTTACTAAACGTAACGAAAACGAAGAAAATTTCGAAATTTCAGATGAGGAAAGTTTCGGAAAACATGCATCAAATATTGTTTGTAACGAAGAAGAGGCCAAAGTTTTAGGAATCTCATGGAACAAAGCTATGGACACATTCAAATTTGACTTGTCTTCTTTCGTTGAAGCCGCTAAACAAGAGCCGCCAACAAAACGCACGGTCTTAAGCACGACCGCGCGGTTTTACGATCCGTTAGGACTTTTGTCTCCAGTCATTATGCCGTTGAAAGAAATCTTTCAAGAAATTTGCAAGCTGAAAATAGACTGGGACAGTTGTTTACCAGAGGAAATTTGTGAGAAATGGCGCAATATCGTAAATGACATTGCCAAGGTTTCCAGCATTGAATATGATCGCTCCCTGCTGGGTGATATTGAAATTCATGACATAATGTCCATTCAACTCCACGGGTTCGCTGATGCGAGCAAAATTGCTTAGGGTGCTTGCATTTATCTCCGAATTGAGACAAAAACAGATATTTTTGTGCGTTTAGTCTCTGCCAAAACTCGCATAACACCATTGAAGGAAGAAACAATCCCACGCCTTGAATTAATGGCTGCTTTGACGTTGTCACAATTGATTACCGCTATTCAAAAACGCCCTGAATCCATGTTTGAAGATTGATTCCGTGCAATGTTGGACTGATCCACAGGTAGTTCTGTGGTGGATTTTAGGGGACATAAAAGTACAAAAGCAATTCGTGCAAAATCGTTTGGTCAAAATTCGCAGTCAAGCTTACTAAGAGATGTTTGCGCAAAACGCTAGGAAATGCACGTCTAACATATCAGGAACTAGAAACATCATTGATTGAAACAGAGGGTGTCCTAAATTTTAGACCCCTTACATTTGTATATGGAGATATTACTGAGCCGCCACTCACACTATCATGTCTAGTGTCCGGACGTAGATTATTGGACAGGCGATCAATTTCGTTGGACGTTAAGAATACGGACCAGGTTAAACTGACAAATCGCGCTAATTATTTGAAGACATTACTTGATCGTTTCTTTGATCGCTGGAAAAAGGAATACCTAACTTCGTTAAGAGAACACGCCAGTACCAAGAACAAGTCAGTTAACCCTATTCCACCTGGGGGGGCCATTATGCCCCCCCAACCAAACATTGATATACAGCTCTTTAACGACATGAGACAGAATGCTGGTACCAACTGACTTTTCCTAAAATTTAATGCTCTACAAGATTCTACAAATTTCGTTTTAATTATATGAGTCATGTGACCACTGAATGCCCTTATCTGGAGAGATGTCACAAAAGAAAACACTAAATTGCTTATATTTTAGTCAATCCTTGCTCGATTTTGTTGTAATTAGTGTCATTGGATTGCTCTCATTGAGGGCTTTCATATGATATATAGTTTGTTAATTTTTATTCATTTTAGAGTTTTTTAGATATATGACGTCACATATATTTATGACGTCATCGTTCGAAAAGGTGTGAAAAAAGTTAAAAACTAATAAATTATTTTGCGACAAAATATGATGTTGTACAATATTTTTAACAGTTTATAAGAACAAACTTTGTTTTCTCTAAAATATAGGACATTATTGTAGTTTCCATACATAAGCTTATTGCAGACTGGCCACAACATATCTAGTTGCCTAGCAACAAGTCACGTGACTAATTAAACGTTCAATACTTAATTAGAATCGCAAAAGATTGTTGATACTGTGTACAAAGTTACAACTTCATAACTCTATTGGTTTTGGAAATAATTAGGGGGGTCATAATGCCCACCCCCCCCAGGTGAGGAGTGAATAAAAAGAGCCCAGGTGGAATAGGGATAAACGAGTCGCTCAAGTCGGGGACATCGTTACAGTTTACAAGGACATGCTACCAAGACAACGTTGGGTCTTGGGAAAAATCACACGCCTCCTTCCAGGGAAGGATGGAACAGTTTTGTTCAGTACAAGTCTTAACTCATGATAAATCTGGAAAGAAAATTTACACCATGCGCCCGATACAGAAGCTGTATCCATTAGAAGTGCAAGGATTGATTGAAGATATTCCGGACAACAAACTTATTGAAAATGAACATCAAGATGAAGTCCAGATCACACCAGTTAGAGATGAAGACGTTATTGAGAACATTCAAGGACAATAACACTTTTTGCTTTATGTAATATTTTTTTGTGTAAATAGGAACCTCTCTAATTGACTGGGTCAATTAGGGTGGAGTGTGTTGTATTTTTGATTTTGGTCTCCCTATGACGAGATACGCCCATCAAGTGAGGAGACATTCATTCATGGAGAGAAATCAGCATAACGAAGAAGGTATAATTCAGCACAACGGAGAACGTCAAAACTCAGCACAACAGACAACATATCATGCAAGAAAGATTGTATATCATTGTAAATAATCAAGACTAGACTTTATTCAACGCATCGGATTACTCATCGAACTTCAAATCGCCGCAGAGTCGGAGACCTCGTTATCATCGGACATTTATAACGCTCGCTCGTATCTTGTCATAGTCATACTCAGAGGATATAAACTGGACAAACACCGTTTTTGTTTAGTACTAGAAGGAATACGTATATCAATTCACGTTTAATTCAACATCTAGAGGAAAAACGCTTATTATAGAGTTGTTCGTGTTTCTTTATCTTTAATTCAGATTAGGCCCAACATTGCGCCACTCGAAAGCAGGACTTGCTCTTGGATTTTGTATCACAAACAGTATAAACTAAAACGTTGCAAAATTCCAAGCACAAAATACAACAATAGTCATAGCTGTTATACTTTCGGAGAAAATCGGGGGGGAGCCAAAAACGCCCCCCCCCCCCAGTAGAAAATAACTTTGTGTTACCCAGTTAAAATAGGGTTAATGATATTTTATGAAGAAGAAGAAGCATGTGAGTTATAAAGCAATCCAATGTGGCATGTTTATGAACAAATACAGGCCTTTCATTCATGCAACATCTGATTTTTGTCATCATGTGATTGCTGTGGAATTATATGTGGGGAAGTTAAATGTCCTTATTGTATGGACGGGATTGATATAGATGGATACTTCGAAGCTGTTTATTGAGAGATCTAGATGGTAAAGTGCTTTGGGAACGAAATATTTTGGTCCTGAAAGTAGTTTGCTGTTTTGCATGAAAAACAAACAGGACATATCTTCAGAGGTAGAAACATTATTGGACTCAGAGACTGTCGGAATGAGAGAGGGTGATCTAGTGCATACAGATTTTAAAGATACTATCAACATTCATACATTCTTGGGCTTTATTTGAAATAAATAAATCAATTCCTGCCAATTGTAATCTCATTGTCTCCGTTGCAAGCTTGTCAATATTGGCATCAGTGAAACTTGGCAGGGATATCAATGGGATCTGCATATTTGGGTGAACTCCTTTCAGATAATAATCCTTGGCTATTGTCTTTCGTGTTTTATCATCAGAAACAGGTTGCTTTGAAGAAGGACAGGGAGATCAAGCCAGAAGGTGTGAGATTCTTCACTGACTTGTCAATTCGCACACTCTAAGGGAGGCAAGATCAGCTACCAATGCTCCTAGAAACAAGATGATGTAGGGAGCCCCCGGCTTACACCGGTGTCCTTGAGTAGTCACGTGACTCAGTAGCAGTATTCATGTTTCCTTTGGGCCCATTATCTTTATTGAGTCACAGTAAGCTAAAATTCGATTGAATTTGATGACTAACATTACTGTAACTGAATCTTTCAAATATGGATGCAAGAGTAAAATGCTACAATGCAATTGGCGATGTGAATGTTTTTATCGAGAAAGTTTCATTGCATTCATTATTGAAGAAATACGATGGAAAGAAAGCTGAAATCAGGCTGAGATAGAAATCACATTTCAATCTCAAAGGGTCGAGTTCAATTTCCCTCTCCTTCTTGTCTGACAATGATTCCAGTTTCGGTACCTCAGGCACATTGTTATGATTCTTCTGATGATTCTGAAATGGTTCTGAAATGACGATGTACCGGGTGAGCCAGAAAAAAGTTCCCACTTTCGACAGGCCAGGATAAATCACACACTAAGCCAATTTTAGTTGTTTCTGTTTTAATCTTTTGTCAATACCCTATATTATTCTGGGTTATTTTTTGTAGATTTTTCGGATGCCAATTTATCGATATATGAACGATTTCTTGAAATTTTTTGGCCTGCAGACTGCCCAAAAAGATCGAAAAACAGTGATCAAATTTCTTACTGATTGAGCTTGGCAGAACAAAGGGAGTGCTCTTCGAAATGACTAGGGAATTTGGAAATGGATTACGTACGTCGCACGAGCGGTCGTTCAATGATTGCGCAAGTTTAATGTCATTTTTATTAGCACAAAGACTCTCAATTGCTTTTATCATTTCTTTGAAATGATACTTGATAGCTAATGTGAATTGATGCATGTTGGGAATTGAGAAAATATTTCAAACAAGCGTGTAGATTTAGGACTTTGTGACACGAAGACCTGCTAGCCGCGCGTTATTTTAACTTTTCTTGACGCATTCAAGCCTTTCATTCAAGGCGCCTAGCAAGTGCAGTTCCTCCTTGAAGCATTTCAAGAACATTTCGCTTTATTGATGCGTTATTTGCTCTCATTTATCCCTCATTTATACTCGAGTTCACTTTCTGTTTTGATATTCGTGTTGGCCTAAGAGCGGCAAATATTACGTAGGCCAAAATTGACCAGTACACGTTTTTTTATAAGAAACTGGTTTATAAGAAACTAAGTACTACGATGACTAACATTTAAAGAAACTCTGGCACTGTTGCGTGTGTAAATATAAAGTTTTGAGTACCAAAATTATCAACTGTTTGCCTTTATGTGCATATGGCTTATCAGTGGTGACAATATCAATGCAAAAAAGGACAGCCTTTTGTTGAAAAGAAGGCTCAACTCCCGGGGGGTACATAACATATTTAGTGTACGGGTATGTGCCGCCCATATGGGCGGGTTTTTGGGCCCAAAATTCTCTAAACAAGGGTCCTTTTTCGCAGAGACGTAGGAACCGGGGGGCATTGGGGGCACGTGCCCCCCCCAAGATTTTGAAATAAACAAAGAAGTGCCCTTTTTGTTTTCAGGAAATGCCCCTTTAGCTTAATGGAAAAAGTGCCCTCGAAGTGTCGTGCCCCTCCAAGTTTGAGATGCTTCCTACGTCCCTGCTTTTTCGGCAGATTTTCCATAAACAAGGGTGGGGTTTCGCTGAAATTCGCAAAAAATGGTTAAAATTGGCAGTTTTCCGCCAAAATTCATCATAAAAGTGGGTATCAAAAGCAAGTTTGGCCAATTAGAAGAGGGTAGCTTTCTGAAAACCGGGCGGCAGACCCCCGTCCATTCTCAAGTCATGTACCCCCCCCGGGGGCTCAACTTCGAACCAGAACGCAATTTTAGACCCCAAAAATAAGAAACTAACCAAGAAACTTTTACCACTAAAACACCGAAATTTTCATGTGAAATTAAGGAACTTCTAGTACTATGTGCTGATCCAAGTTTCTAAAAAAAAACGTGTAGCAACTTTTGAAAACGATGCTTCTCTAAATTGGACAGTGACAAGCGGAGGGGCACAACTGATTTTACTTTGGAAAAACGGATGAAAAGCTGGGTAAAGGGTAGCCTGCGTGCAGACTCTACTGATTTCTTTTTCGGAGAGGTTTCTCCAGGTTTCCCCTCCAGTATCTATGAAATGAAAATAAATCATTAGAGTCTGCACGCAGGCTAGGTAAAGGGCAACTGACAAAGTCGTTTCTCCATTGGAAAATTTCTTAACTTTTTGCTGCAGTGCAGATAATAATGAATGATTATTTTGAGCCGAAAATTGACGAAAGAATAATCAGATGCCCAAATTTAGTGCAAGGAAAAGGTCACAATTTCTTGATTATTTTCGTCTGGGACTGGTCACATCAAATCGATAATAAACATAATTTTCGAGTTCAAAAATTGCTACTGGCCAATTTCGGCCTACGTGATATTTGCCGCTCTTAGGCCAACAGGAATATCAAAAACAGAAAGTGAACTTGAGCAAATAACGCTTCAATAAAGCAAAATGTTCTTGAAATGCTTCACGGAAGAACTGCACTTGCTAGGCGCCTTGAATGAAACGCTTGCACACGTCAGGAATAGTTAAAGTAACGCGCGGCTAGCAGGTCTTCGCGTCACAAAGTCCTAAATCTACACGCCTGTTTGAAATGTTTTTTCGATTCCCAACATGAATTAATTTACATTTGCTATCAAGTATCATTTCAAAGAAATGATAAAACAACTGAGAGTATTTGTGCTAATAAAAATGACATTAAACTTGCGCAATCATTGAACGACCGCTCGTGCGACAGAATGTACGTAATCCATTTCCAAATTCCCTAGTCATTTCGAAGAGCACTCCCTTTGTTCTGACAAGGTAAATCTGTTAGAAATTTGATCACTGTTTTTCGACCTTTTTGGGCAGTTGGCAGGCCAAAAAAATTCAAGAAATCGTTAATATATTGATAAATTGGCATCCGAAAAATCTACAAAAAATAACCCAGAATAATACAGGGTATTGACAAAAGATTAAATCAAAAACAACTAAAATTGGCCCAGTCTGTGATTTATCCTGGCCTGTTGAAAGTGGGAACTTTTTTCTGGCTCACCCGGTATCTTTTGTGTATCTTTTCCACAAAAAAAGCACAAGTAGATCTTGTCGTATTTTCTGCTCCCATATGCTCTGTATTTTAAGATTGTGGAACAATAACTGCATAGAAGCAAAGAATACGAAAATACATGCATCTTCAGCAACATTTCCAGATAGCAACGTTGAACAACAAATAATAGTCCTCTACTGTTGCTTCATATTCCAAAATCGCAGAAATACAATGTTTCCTTGGTAGAAGCTAAGCCGTAAAGCAAAATGACACACAATGGATAACTTATTCGTTAAGAGCTGCTCCAGAACAACACAACATATGCAAAATGTATCACCCCCGTGAAAACAAGGGACAGCACCCCTCCCAAGCAAAAATATTAGAAAGAGGCCAATGTGAACTTCATTATGAGGCTAATGTTGATCGCAATGGTGATCGTGATCTTGATTGCAACCCTTGATTCAAAGAGTGATTGCTGTGTCCATTAGAGATAATGGCAGACACTTCGCAGTTGGATGGCTCTTTTTGAAACATATCTGAATAAATGTAATTAAAATTATTTGAATTTCCTTTTTTCTGGTAGACTGTGAAATAAATTTTTGGGAGTTTTATGACAGGTTCATTTCGCTGTTGATTTATCTCTTTTTCAAAAACAGCGTATTTTTTATTGAGAATGCAGCAAAACAACAATCATCTTGTATTTTGCAGAACTTGTTTTGCCTTGTGCTCCGTTTTGATTTCAACAACTTTTCTGCGCTTCCCTTTGGTCTCTGCGTTTTCTCCTGGCATTTTCTTTGCATTCCATTTTGGTCTTCGTTCAAATCTCTTCATAATAAATGACATTGTTCATTTGAACGAGACAAAATAGTGTGCTACAGCAATTTGGCTGCATTCTTTGTCTTGTATTCATATACTTTCAATGACAACTTCCGCACGTCATGCAGAATTAATATTGACGTCACATCTGTCAGAATTTCTTCCAGGCAGACTTTGCTGCTTTTTCCTAGAGTTATTTTTGTTGTATTGAATGTGTACAGGGAAACCCCAAAATGTGGATATACTTCCACTTCACACATCAAAGTTTGTAGACTCTCGTCATTTAGAATTTGCACCTTTAGTAGAGATTTAAGTACACCTCTAATCGACCTGATCAATCTTTCCCAAACTCCACCAAAGTGTGAGGCATACCGAGGATTAAAGATCCAATCAACACTGCATTGTAGCAGAAACTTATGCACCTGGTCTTGATTCCATCCCTGTATCGCTGCTCGTAGTTCTCTTTCTCCACCTTTGAAGTTAGTCCCGTTGTCTGATCTTATCTCTTGTGGTGATCCACGTCTAGCTATGAACCTTCTCAAAGCATTTATGAAGGAATCAGTGTCCAGACTGTTGGCCACTTCTATGTGTATGGCACTTACTGCAAGGCAAGTAAAACTAACCCCGTACCTCTTCTCAGTTGCACAACCTCTTCTAGCCACGGTCCAAAATTGCAAGGCCTTTTTAATTTAAGTCATTATGAAATTTTGCTGTGTAAAGACATCTAACATAAATAACATAATTTTTCCTATCGTTATCAACAGCTGAAAACTCTGAAACGGAATGTCAGAGAATTGCATCAAATTTTAGGCCAAGACAGCTCAAGCTGGGCTGGCAATTTGGGCGAATTAAGGCAAGTATCAACTGTAAAAACTAACCTGTTGTGGCCGCCCATCATTTGTACAACTGCTGAGCAACTCGTAGTGTACATCCAAAGTTGCTATTTGAAGGTTTTCTATCGTGGAATCCTGCTTCTTTCAAAAGAGTTTCAAGCTTGCAGCATCTATCGTCCAAGCCTCCAAAAAGAGCGAATAACAGTGCCTTTGCATGAAATAAGTAGCCACGATACCAAAGCAATACCTATTCTTTCCAAAAAAGACGTCCAGGTTGCGTCAACTGCAAATATGGCTGAAGATTTCGTGGATTAAAACTGCCACTGAATCAATGACAGTCAGAAATTCTGGAGCTGTGCAGAGCGAGAGATATCACTTCACGCAATGCATGCTGGACAACTTACGCCCTTTAAAACATTCTACAGTTTATATACCTTCACTTTCATGGATATCCCTGGCAAGAGATCCTTCATGTCTGCAAGCTGGCATGCTCCAACATTTGGATTGGAAGCCCTTCCATTCAGCAATGCCTTGATCTAGAAATATTAAGGTCAGTCTACCGCAAATGATCTCATTCTAACAAGAGACGGAGCAATATTTTTGAATAAATTTCTTTGTGGATTAGATATACTACTGTACAAATTGTCAAAGGTCTGGACATCTTTTGCTTGTAGGTTTTACTATTTCATCTGGTACACTTAGTAAATAAATTGATATATTCACCTCCTAAAATGATCTGGTGGGTGGTTGCTCCCAAGGGTTTGCGGCACTCCACCAATCCCTATAATGTGGCTCTGTGAAACTCGCATCGAAATTTGCAGTGAAGCTTGGTGGCGAGACCTGGCTATTGGTTGGTGTAGATGTAGGATTTACCATTGTTGGCAAATTGCCATCTTCCACCTCGTTTTGCTCCTCCTCTTCACGAATGAGGGCAAAAACAGCAGAGCGCCTCCTATTCCCTGTTCGAAGGGCCTCCAAACCCCGATTTCTTTGGCGACTTCTCCCCTCTTCATAATCGCTTTGTGGTGGTGTTTCGACTTGATCTAAGTTTTTTCCCTCCACTTTCTTCCTAAAAGTTTTAACTGCATTTGCATCTGTCGGGTCCAATTCAACCCTCTCAATCGCCTTCTTTGCCTCTAAAGTTTTGTTACACTGTTGGTAAACAATGTTAATTCAGTCTAAATTTGATTCTGACTGTAAACAACAAATCCAACGAAAACTTGGAGAAATATTACCGACACCTGTCTCATATGAAATTGGTTGTAAATTGTGGAAAAAAGGATTAAATATTGTGTGATTAAAGGATAGTGCAAATTATGCAGTTGGATAGAGGATCAAAAGTAGCATATATTCCTCCAATTTCATTGTTTTCCTTCATTTGCCATCGATTTTATTAGCATTTATTGAATTTTGCACAGACATCTCTCACAAAATGATCGCCTTTACCCCTGGAATGAATTTAATTCAAAAAATTGATTTTCGATTATAAGAAGGATAAGAACTAAAAGTCAGAAAGTTTCAGCGTTGTAAGTGCACTTGGTAAAAATCCACAGAAGAAGAGCCACTAGGGGGGGGGGCTGATTCAGCCCCCCCTCCCTAGGCCTGTTAGGGTTAAACAATGATCTGCACCAGTGCATTCCTTCAGGTTTAAACTTTGTTTCTTGGAAATAAGTGGTCCACCGAGCCAGATTCACAGCCGCTTGTAGAATAGAAAGAGATAATTTCGAGATGAGTACACAGCCGGGAGAGAGAGAGGGAATGGGGTTGTCGCAGGATACACCTAAATCAAATTTGCTAACAAAGTAGCTTTTGATGTAACTGAATTACTGCCTGAATTAGAAAGTATATGACAGGATGATATGTCCCTAAATGATCAACTAGAGATGAAGCTCAAAGAAGTGCTTGATTGTCTCCAGCTGGACCAGGTTGAGGCAACTGTTGATCAACGACACTGTTTGGTAACTGTTGAAAAACTGAAAGATCTGAAAGGAAAGTTCTGCAAAGGATTATGCAATGTCCAGCCTTGTGGATATCAACTGGAGTATAAATGGCTAAATGGTAAATGGACGGTTGTTATTTTGTCATGGAAGTGTAAAAATAATCATTGTGGAATTTAGCACTCATCTGAGATATTGAATGTATCAAATAACAGCGCACATGTCAATGATGTCCTTGTTTCTGCAAGTGTTGTTATTACTGGGAACAATTTTGCCAAAACTGTGTTATTTCGTAAAGCATTAAACTTACAGTTCCCATTGGAAACAGCATATGCAAATACCCATAAGCATTGCATTGCACCTACAGTGTGTTGTTTCTGGGAAGACATGAAGCATAAGATCAGAGACACATTTCAAAACAGAGCACTCTTTATCCTTGGAGATGGTAGGAATGACTCACCAGGTCATTGAGCCAGGTATTGCTGCTATGTTATAACATAACATAACATAACATAACATAACATAACATAACATAACATAACATAACATAACATAACATAACATAACATAACATAACATAACATAACATAACATAACATAACATAACATAACATAACATAACATAACATAACATAACATAACATAACATAACATAAAATATGCTGTAATGTAGGCTATAAGCCTGTTACAGATCGCCTCAAATCTAATTGTTGTTGTTAGGTAGGGGATGCTCCTGAAAAACATGCAAGTTAAAACATTGGAGGCCATGCGCGATGGAAAGAAACCCAGCATGCCCTGTGGTTAGGAGGAAACCGAATCAAGCTAAAAATTTGAAAAGTATGACTTGTCTCAGTTTTTCCGGAACATCCCCTTGTCTTAATTCATATGATACTCAGATATTTGAAATCATTTCTGATCTGTCAATTAAGTACTTTGTGTCACCGAATAAATTATCAATGTTTATTTTGAATAAACACAATGAACTCGCATTAACTATGCTGTTTGGTAATTTGTTATGATGGAGAATGCATCCAAGGCTATTTTTGATATTCAGATCGTAGATCGTATTATGTTATGTTATGTTATGTTATGTTATAACATAGCAGACAGCAGGTGTTCCTCTGCAATTTTATTTTATTTTTGGACAGTTATACCAGACCTGGCCATGTAGTTTTACCAAAGCGAGCAGTTAACAGCTCTCCTATTGATGTTCAGTTGAGCTGTCTCTAAGTGAGTATATAGCAAACAAAGAACCAAACAATTTCAAATTGGGCACTTTTCTACCATTCTGAATAGTCCACAAGAGCAATCTACAGCCCCCTGCAGCCTTGATGCAAGCCTGGAGAGGAGTGAGTGATTGGCCCTCCTCAAACTCCCAGGCCTGTTATTCTATATTTGTGAGAGTATCAGAATGTGTGGATTTTTGAAAACTTATGGCAAGTGAACAGGCAAATTAACTGCTTTACAGGTTGAAAGTTCTCATCTTGGATTATTTGAAATATCTGGGTGTTGCTCATTTTAGCAGATTTGGATTGGAACAAAATGCTATATCTGGTACATCTTCATAAAGTCTAAACATCAATTTGGATTTGCCATCACAATCGCTAGTTCATATCAGGTTTTCTGCTCAATGAAAAGTCTGCTCAAGCACAAAAGCCTTTAAAATTTGACCCAATATTTTTTATTCACACATCAACATTTATATCTGACTTCAGGGCAACACATTGGTATAAGAGACTTGTTACATTCATTTGATACCTGGCACAAAAGTAAGAATATCTCGAAGGCTCTAAAAAAGAAAGCCGCTATAGCGGCAAATTCAAAATGTTCAAGGACTGCTTACAGAAAAGCAGGAGTATCCTTGTCTCTTGAGATGAGCGGCAAATCGAAGTCTTCATGAATTGCTCACAGAAAAGCAGGAGTTTCATTGTCCCTTGAGATAAGAATGTTTAGGTATCTAGGGACTATAAACTTGCTATGACAACATTCGACTGAGCTACCTATTCCCAGGTTGAAATGAAACAAGCTCCTCGTAGTTTTGAAGATCTGAAAAGGCTGAAAATCGATCCCCTGTTTTGACGACTTTTTGAAGATTTCAAGCATGCTTTTTTTCTTATATTCCTTAATTCGGGAAATATATGGTATCAAAACAAATTGCAAAACATACTCATAACGTAGGCTAGTCTTTTAGCGACAGAATAGCGTTTGAAGCATTGCATTCGGGAGTCACTAATTCAAGATTCAAGATTCAAGATCCAAGATTCAAGATTCAAGATCCAGAATTCAAGATTCACACTAATTCTAGATCCGGAATTCAAGATTCACACTAATTCTAGATCCGGAATTCAAGATTCACACTAATTCTAGATCCGGAATTCAAGATTCACACTAATTCTAGATCCGGAATTCAAGATTCACACTAATTCTAGATCCGGAATTCAAGATTCACACTAATTCTAGATCCAGAATTCAAGATTCACACTAATTCTAGATCCAGAATTCAAGATTCACACTAATTCAAGATCCGGAATTCAAGATTCACACTAATTCTAGATCCCGAAATGAAGATTCATACTGAATTGGGCTTTTTAAGAATTAATTTAAAGGCAGAAACACCACAACACGACAAAAAACAACAGCAAATACGATTAATTTAATTTTTGCCAATATTTCGTCCTGCCATGCAGGACTTCTTCAGGGCTGTAAGTTAAGATTATCTTACATTACAGCCCTGAAGAAGTCCTGCATGGCAGGACGAAATATTGGCAAAAATTAAATTAATCGTATTTGCTGTTGTTTTTTGTCGTGTTGCGGTGTTTCTGCCTTTAAATTTATTCATTTTTTCGTCATCGCAAGCATCTTCGGATCCGGCAATCGACGTTGGTATCGTGGCCTTTACTTTTTCAAATTATTTTTAAGAATTCCTTGGAGAATCTGTGTTTTGATCTTTTTTGCTGTATTTTCTTTGTATCAGGCTTGCGAATAAATGGTTGATCTACCCAATTCCTCAATTAAAAACACACATATTCTTTGTTTTCTGTATCACATCACTTAAAGGTACTTGAGCTAAATGTCTAAACGTTGCCAAGACTTTTAAAAACACCTCCTTTTGAGGGCACAAGTAGTGAACATGAAGACTGTCAATGGAAACATTTAATTAAAGCTGCAAATTACAAAAGTTTCTTTGCATTTTCAATCCAGGTAGGATGGTTTATCGGCTTCAAAAAATCGCCTCACATCTCTTATAAGCTGTTTCTTATGAAAAAAGCAAGTGTAAGTCAAGATCTGCCATTCTATATAAGTTAAGATTATCTTACAGGTTATTCGGACCATTCGGACAGAATTTGAAATAATGCACGTATTTTTTCTTATAAGAAACTGCTTATAAGAAACTCAACTCTCAGATCGCCAAAAATTAACAAAATCCAGTACTGGGAAAATATAAGCTAAGAAACTATTTATTTTGATAAAGGAAATCCTCGACATGTTTTACTTTACTTTCACTTGTTTCCTGTATCATATTATTACTTGTAAGGTACTTGAGTAATGTCTAAACATTGGAAAGGCTTAAAAAACCTTGTTTTGAAATGTTCACGAGGGCACATGTAGTGAATATGAAGATTTTTATGGAACCTCTAAGAAACTCGTAAGAAACTCTGAGTACTCAAAATCTGATAATTTTAAGAAACTTCCAGTACTGGCCCAAATTCTTAGTTTCTTATAAAAAAAATACGTGTAGTCCATGTCACTTTTACTGAGTGGTATGAATGATTGTGTCATAGCCCTTGCTGCGATGAGAATCTTAATTAAAACCCTTTCTGTCTTTACCCGCTCTGCAGATATTGAAGGAAATAATTGACATGTATGTTAGCACAAAACATAAATCTTTAACAAACGAAAGACTGTTTGTCAACAAAGTAACGTAAAACTTATGACACATATACTGTATCCGTAATGCCCTTTGTGCAAAATGAAATAGTTTCAACCACACATTTTTAATAAGAAACTATAGAAACTCAACTCTTCGATAACAATTATGAATAAACTTCAATACTTGGCCAAATTATTCAAGAAACTCTTTTCCTTTTATCAAGGAAATCCATGGCCTTTCTCTCTTATTTTCACTCATTTTTTGCACACATTTTTTTTAAGAAACTAAGAATTCGGGGCAGCACTGAAAGTTTCTGGTCAGATTTTCAATGGTCAGAGTTTTTTACGAGTTTCTTAAAGCTCCATCAACAGTCTTCATGCTCACTACTTGTGCCCTCAAAGGAAGGTTTTTTGAAGTCTTTGCAACATTTAGACATTTACAGAAGCTCAAGTACCTTTAAGTAAGAATGCGTGTGTTGTAAATTGAGGAATTGGCGGGGAATTGGGTAGATCAACCATCTATTTGCAAGCCTGATACAAAGAAAATGCAGCGAAAAAGATGAAACCACGCAGATTCTCCAAGGAATTCTTAAAAAGCCCAATTCAGTATGAATCTTGATTTCGGGATCTAGAATTAGTGTGAATCTTGAATTCCGGATCTAGAATTAGTGTGAATCTTGAATTCCGGATCTAGAATTAGTGTGAATCTTGAATTCCGGATCTAGAATTAGTGTGAATCTTGAATTCCGGATCTAGAATTAGTGTGAATCTTGAATTCCGGATCTAGAATTAGTGTGAATCTTGAATTCCGGATCTAGAATTAGTGTGAATCTTGAATTCCGGATCTTGAATCTTGGATCTTGAATCTTGAATTAGTGACTCCCATTGCATTCAGCCACTTTTTGTTTACAACAGATTGTGTTGGGTCACTTTTTGGGTCACCCGGTATTACGTTAAGCAATCATAGGAGGATATTACAAAAGGGCTTACTTAATTTACACATATAATGAAACTGCAATTTAATTTCTTCTGACATTTTTAATTTTTTATATTTTGACAGAAATTTTGCTGAAGATGCATATCTTGTCATATTCTTTGCTTCCTTGCAATTATTGTTCCATGATCTTCAAAGACAGAGCATGGGAGCAGAAAATATGACAAGATCTACTCCTGTTTTTTTGTGGAAAAGACACACAAAATATACCCTGTCATTTCAATGTGATCACGTGCCTTCCCCTAGACTTGTTGCTACACCGCTCTCTCTGATTGGTCAATAGAACAATAGGTTACTAAAACAAAGGAGCCATTAGGAGGTTGTATATGAAAACAAGTTTGGCTTGCACCTTAGAAGGAAGCGCCGAGCGCTCAAGCGGAGAACAATAGGAATGGATTCTGAATGACAGCTGGCGTTTTTGCAGCTCATCCGGCAGTGCAGGAAACTGTTGCTGAGAAGAAGACGAAGACACAAAATGTTGGGAAGATTGGCCTAATACTAAATTGAGAAGCCGGACGAAAGACACAAAGCAAACAAATAATCATGGTTCGCAGGATGTCTTCCTTTTTATTTCAACATTGTTAATCTTTTAACACTTGTCATGATGAAAGCAGTCTTTCTAGTATTACTGCAATTATTTTAAGACACATTTCTTAAAAAGGTTCAGCATCTTTGTTGTGATGACATCATCAACCCTTAGATTGGAAAAATCATCAAAAAAGACAAATTTTAGTTGTGCAATTTTTCTCCATTGAGATGATGGCAAACATGTAAAAAATCTTTGTAAAATGCGGTTTGAAAAAATTATTTACATTTTTACCTGTTAACTGACTATTGTACATGTCTTCTGGGCAATCTTCCTTTGGTAACTCAAAACTCTCAACAACATATTTTGTCAGGTTGTTAAGCACCATCAATTTTTCTTCATCATTGTCCTCTGCCAAGTTTGATGGTTTTTGGTCCTTATCCTCAAGGCCAAGTATTTTCATTGCAGCCAACACTGCATAGCCATACATCACAAATGCAGTAAACTCTCTGCATGCATGTGCTGCTTCTTTTACCTCCTTCTTTACATTTCTCATATTGAATCTCTGTTTCAGCTGAAACAAAAAAGTCCCCTTCTTGGTTACTTAATATTATTGGGCCAGACTTTGTTTTTGTCAAGGCTGTCGGTGAAAGGCTGGTCGAATTGCCAAATATCAGAGAACGGAATTACAAATTTTGAAGCAGCAGACTGGCCAAGGGCCTGTTTATGTCCGATCCAAATCTTTTTTCGATATTGGATCGTCATCTAGTGAAGAAACATCTGGATCAATTGGGGTGGTTCCAGTTAATATCCGTACCCCCCCCTATGGAAGAGAAAATCCGGGGGTGGGTTCAAATCCCTTCAAATCCCTTCAAATCCCAGGGAATCCGGGGGTAGGTCTTTTATTTATATTAAAATCCAGATAAGTGGTTAGATAAAAATCCTTGGGAACGCAAAATATTGGGAAATAGATACATGAAAAAATCCCGGGGCATCCATTTGACTTAAATAAAAATCCAGGGGTGATTTGACACCTTGTAGCAATTTTACATATTTCAGGATACGAATTAACTATACTGATCTATACTATACAACTGTTTTCTACGATGTCCTTTTCTACAAAACAGGTAATAGCTTTGCAATTGTACGATATGAACTATTCCTACACGGTCATAGTCCCTGTGATGCTTAGATACATAATAGAGAACATTTTCAAAATTGAAACTGAATTTAAGGCAAATATGCATTTCTAGCACAGCAAGAAAGACACCAAGACAACTTGGGTGCTCCGCAGAGCCCAAAAGGCATTGCTGCCGTCAAACCCAGAAAGGCTCTTCTGTCCTTGTCTCGGTAATTCATCATGATCTTTCATTTCATTATCACCAACCAACAATGAAAAGTCGTTTAAAATAAACAGCATTGTTCTAAATTTCGTAAAAACATTGGTGCACTTGTGGTTCACTGAACCAATTGTTGTATGATTACTTTCTCAATAAGATTAGACCGATTAGACCATGTGCCTATTGCTAGTGCTTGATTATTATTATTATTATTATTATTATTATTATTTTTATTATTATTATCATTATTATTAAATGCAAATACACTACCTCAATATGGTATGGCAGCAAACATGAACAAAAATTATGATTAAAAAACTAAAATTGGCAACAACAGTAACTAAATAACTAAGTAACAGTAACAGTAACGGTAACTAAACAAATCAAATAACCAAACAGAAACAATGACGTCAGGGGGGAGCAAGCCTTTAGGAACTGTTTTCATTTCGTAATTGTAATGCTTCTTTTGGAAATTTGGATAAAGCATATATCACTGCTTGGTAGTACGCTTCCTCGCAACTTTGTATGACAGTGCCTTAAGTCTGTTTCCTGTCAAACACAATATGGTACTATGGAAGAACCCCCCCCCCCCCTTGTGATTTCTGGCACAGCAAGAAAGACACCAAGCACCAAGACAACTTGGGTGCTAAGAGGGTAGTACGCATCCTCGCTATTCTGTGTGTGTGTTGACAGTGCCTCAAGTCCATTTCCTGTCAAACACACTATGGTACTATGGAAGAACCCCCCCCCCCCCCTCCCTCGTGATTTCTAGCACAGCAAAAAAGACACTAAGACAACTTGGGTGCTCAGAGGAGCATTAGGTTCCAAATCTTGAAAAAGTTTGGTGCAAAACTTAATGACCTATTTCTTTGCACTGAATAGCTTCAAAGAATCTTCAGCTATTTTCCTACAATTCTACCGTTGGAGTTTTAAAAATCTTCAATATTTTAGATTTAGACTGCGTTCACACGATGCCACAAGTTTTCACACTCGTATGAACGCAGTCTTAGAGTGTTTTTCTTCTTTTTCAAGAACTCAAGAAAGTTTTCAAAAAAACTTAAAACCATCGTAATTTCTAAACTGTTTGACGCAACATGAAATATTTCCAA
Organism: Aurelia coerulea; assembly: GCA_039566865.1. NCBI lineage: Eukaryota > Metazoa > Cnidaria > Scyphozoa > Semaeostomeae > Ulmaridae > Aurelia > Aurelia coerulea. The sequence goes on along the minus strand of CM076951.1, from coordinate 8,839,907 downwards.
GGAAACAATAGTTTACGAATGTCTACAATATGATATCAAGCTAAAATCCATCACTCTTCTGATTTCTGATTTAGAAATTTGATTACGTCACATCCTCAAATGAGGTAGAATATAAAAGCACTATAATTTAAAAAAATGTACAAGATTTCTGAAAACTCCAACGGTAGAATTATAGATAGGTAGCTAAAGTTTCTTTCAAGCCATTCAATTAGAAAATATAGGTCATAGAATTTTACACACACCTTTTTATGCCAATTTAAAGATTTGAAACCTATGCAGCTCAGAGAGCAGATGGACAGGCAGAGAGTTATTGTTTTAATCCTCTTTTTCCATCCTGTTAATGTCATCGAGGATTTCATCAATGTCGCTCTCCTTCACTGCTCCAAAATCTGTGACATCTTTGAGAGGCTCTTCGATGACGCTTCTTGACACTTCTGCTTGCTTTAGACGCTCGTCGATTGCCTTTCGCAAAGCCTCTTGTGATAATTTAAGTTCACTGAGAACGTGCTCCATCTCATCCTCTTTTTTCTTGACTATGTCTTTCTTGCATGGCAACGAGCTTGCATGTACTTGTCTCAGTTCTTGATCAAGACCTGTAACCCCCTGGTGCGCTTTTACCATTCTGTCGATGTTCTTTCCGATGGATGATTTCTTTTGGTGAATGTTTGTTGACTCTTTTGTGGCCTCTACTGCCGTCTTAGCTTGGTAATAGAGGAGGAGCGTTTTTCTCAGTCTCCAAGACACATTTGCTGCCCCCTCTATTGCCTTCTTTGGCCATTTGTTAATGGCAGGATCCTTGCAAAGACGCTCCTTTTCTTCATTGAGAAATTTCCGCCATATCCTGTCCATTCCACGGCAATTTCGAATTTCGGCCTCACTGAAAAGTGCTAGGCCTTTTGTGGCGGCAGAGGGATACATAGCCTTTGACACCGGCATTTTAGGGGCACACATCCCAAGCCATTTCGCCATGCTCCCTTGGGCTTCCGTTTTTGACTGTGGAGTACCTGAAAAAAATCATGCATCAGAATGAAATCATAAGTTCTACGCATTTCATTCATTTCACATTACATTTCATCTATTTCACTAAAATATAAACCTTCAAAATCATCCATCAGTGTTTCTGCTGCCATAAAATAGGCTACTGTGACCTGAGATGAGAACTAATTATACAATGTAGGTATTTTCATTGTCAGAAACAGATTGATCAATAATTTGTTCCTTTCAATTCTTGCTATCAAAAAGATTCATGTTTGTGCGTCTTTGGAGTCAACATTCGTTTATGGATCAAAACTTGAAACAATAACAACAATTTCAATTTGAAACTAGTAATCAAAGGCAGTCTATCCTGTGCATCACTGACTGAAAACTGTAAAAGAAGAATTAGAATTACGTCTTGCTAATAGAAATACGAATTAGAATTCGAAATACGTTTTACCAGATAAAAGATTGGAAAAAACTTGCCATCAATTTTAAATCTGATAAAGTTATCGAAAACAGTTGGTGGCAGCAAATCAGTATAGTTTAGTGATCAGAAAACAATTTTTCATTGGATCCGTCATCGATGGGATAGGCTGTTCAAAAATGTTGGGCAAACATACTTGAAAGAGGTGTCTTTTCTGCACAGGGTAATTGTTCTTTTTTCGCTGTTATATCAGTTATTAATGACGAAGGCTTCCTCTTCTCTCCAGCCTTTGGAGTTGCTGTGAAAATAATCGAAAATAATTCGTCAATGTATTATGCTTGAGTGTGACTCTCATTTACCAAATAGGATACAGATTTCACGAATAGTCAAAGGTTTTATCTCAACTCGCATGATTATCATCTGGTTATGATATACAGGGTGTGTAGAGAAATTTTTCCCTGTTTGAACAGCTACAGAAAAGCAACCAACATGTACTTTAACCGAGAGAAACTTACAAAAAAATGTCTTTCCTTTCAAGCTCATGTCAAATGCATCATAAGTTTGATCATCTGTTGGCCGTTCACCATCTGCAAATGAAGTCTAATTTAAGAATATCGGTTGGGAATAACAAGTAGCAACATGGTGGTGTAGAGTAAGGGGCGACTATCAAAATGTCATCCAAAAGTTGAACTTTGATACATGAAAAACTTAAATGGTTGGATTTCACTGTTTGTTAAGTACTACTTTCTGTGTTTTATCCCTACCCTCTGTGTATTTTCGATGGGAATTTTAAACTCAGATTGAAGTCATGCCCCTAGGAAATGTTATTTTTGTTTGCTGCAGATAATTGTTGCATGAGTATTTTGAAATTTATGCGATAATTCATGCATTTAAAAGATAAGAAACTGTTAGTAGCTGCTGGCTGAAGTGCAAAAATGTTCATGTTGAAGTATGAAACTTTTAATAGTATGGTCTAATCCAAGTTTGTTACAAAAAAACTTGTACGCATTTGTAGGTTTAATGGAATACTCTTGTGGCTATGATGGAATGTAGACGAGATACGGTTTTTCCGAGAAAACATATGTGCCCCCCCCCCCGTGCAGTGGGTTTAGTGGTCATGCGCTGATTCGTATGGGGTTGGAGCTCTTACTGGCGCATGATCATTAACCTACTGTACGGGGGACACATACGCTTCCACAGACAAACTGGTGCCGCCTAGTTGCAAATTTTCTCTCTTTGAACGTTGACGATTCGTATCCTCAACAAGTTGGCGAGTTGATGAATGTCTGAGCAGAAGCTATAAAGCTTTCGGAGCACCAACTAATGAAAAACAACGTGAATTAGAGGAACATTCTAGAAACTGTCAAAGAAACTTAGTGCTCCAAATCTGATTACAATATTTATGAACCTGTCTCTTGCGGCGCCTTGGTTTGAAAAGTTTATAGAATCACCTACCCTCATCAGTTCGCACACATATTGACTCGGAGTCGGAAGTATTCAATGGCACCCCATAATCTACAAAAAAAATAAATGGCACTGGAGAAAATAGCTTTCAAATTCCACATAAATAGCGCGCTCATGACCAATATCAACTTCTCTTCAATCATCAAACAAAAGTTGTGATTTAATCGTTATTGAAATTAAACCATTGAAATCCCGAGGATAATGCAAGGATTAAGAAGCCTTTAGGCCCCGTTTACACGAGTACGGTTCCACAAAAGTACGGTTCCACAAAAGTTCAGTTTGAGTACACCTTTCGCGTTCACACGAGACCGGTTCCAAATTAGTTCACTTAGGTGTTCCGTTTACACGAGACCCAGTTTGATGCTGACTTTCGAAGTGCATGCGTGATAACGCTGTGGCTGCGAGGTATCGCGTAGGTGCTAGCGAGCGAAGACAAAGAAAAGCGCGCCAATGTTATTCATGTGTTTTCAGAGTTATTTGTAAATAATTTGAGTTTGTGTTAGGTTCTGTTGTTTAGCTTTTCACTCATTGTTTAGTTTAGTTTTGTTGTATCACCAGTGTTACATTAGTTCTACTTTGTAACTGCTCCGAAATGGAGATTTGGTATTTATTATTATTATTCTGGCTCGATGAACTTTTGTTAGATACGTTGAAAGAAGATAACCAAAGTCCACCGTTGCAACCAGCGAACTCAGTATTGAAATTAAAGTGAGAGTGAAATCAAAGTTCTCCATTTTCAAACACCACCACAGCATAAACAAAAACTCTTGGTTTCCATGTTCTTTCTGCCTCTTTTTTTAGAAGGAATAGCCTCGTTGCGGTACCGTACGCAGAAAAATCCGCTTTCAGGTGTTTACACGGGGCCAAAGGAGTTCGGTTCCAAAAAAGTTCACTTTCCTAGGTGAGCTCAAAAAAGTACGGCTAGGTGAACTTTTTGAGTACGGTTAGGCAGGTCTCGTGTAAACGGAAAGCAAAAGTGAATCTTTTTGGAACCGAATTTTTCCAATGAATTCTTGATTATTTATTGATAAGTTACGAAACTACCAGAATATTGTGATCCTTCTTTTTAAGCTAATTGCTGCAAAGACCGACGAAGAGCTCCAAAGTGTGTTGTCTGACAACGATAACATGGATTTGCTCCAAGCAATTGGATACAGAGGGAATCCTTTTAAAGAAAAAATAAATTCAAAGGAGAAGTTATTGCAGTGTGTATCTTTTTAATCTGAAGATTCTATGCCAACTGCTCTGTTTCTAATTAATGAAAATCTCTGTTACGCAGCTTTCAAAGTTATCATACTTGCCCATTTCTTGCAAATATTCGAATGTCCCTTTGATAATTGTTAATGGTTAAAGCAAAGGCAGATGATTACTTGCAGCAAGTAAATTTACTGTAAATTTATTGAACACAATCTTGGAAATGTAAAGTCAAGAAATTTATTACATTTTTCATACTTAATACTGTAAAGGGGCTGTCGCCAAACTTTAAATCACTAATTTCTATTGTTGAAAAAACTGGTAAACTGGTAATAAATTTGTACTAAATTTAATTTGTGAACTACCGGGTGACCCAGAAAAAAGTGACCCAACGCAATCTGTTATAAAAAAAAAACTAAGTGGCAGATTGAGATATTTCAAACGTTGTTCTGTCGCTAAAAGACCAGCCTACATTATGAGTATTTTTCGCAATTTTTTTGGGCACGGGAAAGTTCCTGAATAAAGGATTTTGAGGAAAAGGGGAGGCTTGAAATTCTCAAAAAGCCGTCAAAAACAGGGGATCGATTTGAAGCCATTTCAGATCTTCGAAACAATGAGGAGCGTGTTTCATTCTGCCTGAGAATATTTTCAAGTACCTAGGGACTATAAACTTGCTCTGAAGACTTCCGACTGGGTTACCTATTCCCAGGTTGAAATGAAACACGCTCTTCGTTGTTTTGAAGATTTGAAATGGCTGTAAATCGATCCCCTGTTTTTGACGACTTTTTGAGGATTTCAGGCAGGCTCTTTTCCTCGAAATCCTTAATTTTGGAAATTTACCTTGCCGAAAAAAATTGCGAAAAATACTCATAGAATAGGCTAGTCTTTTAGCGACAGAACAACATTTGAAGCATTTCAATCGGCCACTTACTTAACTTTCTGTAACAGATTGCGTTGGGTCACCTTTTTCTGGGTCACCCGGTAGAAAATTGTTTGATGGTTTCAGTTAGTCACACACCCAGAAAAGTTTTCATTTCTGTCATCCACAGCATTTTTTCACTTTCAAGAAACGTTTTGATTGTTTTTGTGGTTTGATAAATAAAATCAATAAAATTAGTTGATGAGCACTTCATTATTGTAGTGTTCCTTCAGTTTCTGCAAATAACTTCATTGTTTCATTACAGATCACTGTTATATAAGCACTTCGTAACCCCCATCTATCCGGCATTGCACCAATTTGCTGAGGGGCTCAAACTCTTTGGTGTTCTTCAAGCAATGAGGGATGAACCAGAAATAATGCATCCCATTTTTACAGAGAGCAACTGCTTTAAGTGGAATGTTGAGGACTTCCTCCAGAATCTAGAAGTGAAATTCGCTGATGAAGGATCAGACAAATTCGCGAAGGAAGTGGATAATTTCAAGTATTTCTCCGACTTGGTAGAACAGATGTCTGTTAGAGGTACAGTATAAACAGTAATATTCTTGAACATATCCCATAATAGACCCACTTTATGACATCATCCTATTGTTCTCCCATTGTTTCATATTGTTCTTGCCAGAAGTCGGGTTCTGAGTGTGTTATAACGGAGTTTCTTAAAGGCAGGAGTTTGCAGTATACCAGAGCTCAAAATTTGGCTGATATTTTGCAGGTAGAAAGTTTGCAGGAAAAGCTTCACAAAGGGCTGTTTACATGGAGAGTCTCAGCCCTGGCTGAAAACTCCCATGTTAACAGACCATGTTAAAAGACTGCTTAATTTTCGAAAATAGGCTCTATTTTGTGCTAACACACATTTTGCTGAAAAATTTGGTTGCAGACACAGGACATTCTTTCTAAATTTGACAATATTTTTTCAAGCATCTTGCATAGCAATTGATTGACTGTATGTTGGCATGCAAATTTACTACAATATCGGCCAAAATACTTGGGACAAATCATAAAATTGCACTACTTCGGTCTTTGATTACGTGCCCCCCGCTCCCCCCTTCTCAAAGTTGCTTGAATCAAACGCCTTTCGACCTTCTCAACATTGAAGTAGGGGGAAGGGGGGATTAGGAGACTCTAAACGTATGTTTTCTCCTCGATATTTTAGGAAACATCATGAAGACACTGAAATTTGCCTGCGTCCCAGCTTCTTTTGGCCAGGATTGTCTGAAAATGATTGTTAAGAAATAATACCTCATCGCTTCGGAACCCATAGAGATTTCTGTGAGAAGTTTTAACACCGTCATCCCCAACACAAGAAGTGAGTTCTCAGCTATCTATGCCGAAATAGGCGTTGTTCGTTAAATTCGCTGAGCACCTTCTTAAAAATGGGCGTGGCAAAATTGCTGCAATTTTCACTCACATAAAGATTCCCTTATAAAAAGTGACATACATTAGGATTCTGAGCTTTCTTCCGCTATCGTAAGATTGTGTACTCCGCTGCTCTTTGAAAATGACTTATCATTGCAAGAAAGCTTTTGGGCTCATTGTTTGAGGTCCGGTTTCTTGTGAATTCTTCGGTTCTCACAACGGCGCTCCACAGAAAAATGCCCCATAATTTTGGGATAAGTCACGCTTTTTTGGCAAATTCGTCTGATTCCACATTTTAACATCAAAGTCTTCCTATTCATGCAAAAAAACCAAGTAAAAATTGCCTGGAAGGTGCAAATGTCACGGCGCTCCACAATCTTGTACATAAGATTTGACACAAATTTTATTTGCTTATTTTGAAAGTGCGTCAGCTCAAATTTCCTTGAACTATAGCACAGATATTTTATATGCAGAAAGCGAATCATGACACAGAATTTTAAGGAAAGAAATTAGTAATTTGATGCACCTACATATATGTCAATATTGTTGAAAATATTAGCAATCATTTCAGGTGGACTTATACTTTCGTTGAGTTAAATTCTTTAGTGGCAGTTTGTCACACAAGTGACACAAGTATCTTTCTCTTACAGCTGACGTCATTGGAATAAGCCTTGGGGATTTGTGCAAGTTCATTACAGGGTCAACAACTGTACCACCACTTGGCCTCCCCTACCAGATTACTGTTGCATTCAAGCATGGTTGTGCATCAGATTGCAAATGTAGGCCTACCAGTTCTACATGTTCATTAACGCTGACCATTCCCTGCCATGCAAATGACATGGAAGAAATGCAAGAATTATTCTTTTCTGCTCTCAAAGAATGCCAATAATGAACAGTTAAAGACAAGACAAAATGTTGCAAATATAGTTTGAAGCTTATAACCAAAATATTGATGATGGCTTATTACTTTTTGAAGAAGAAACCAAATGAAACCACAAAAGCAGTTTATTTAGCTGTTGTGGTAACGAAACAAAGGTAGATACAGTAGTTGCCCTTTGGTACCAATTGCAGTAATTGATCTTCACAACAAATACAACAACAAGAAATAATTATTGATATTTGCCAGCCCCTGTTATTGGGATAGGGGCAGAAGTAGAAAGGTCAATATGAGTTGTGTGTTTAATTTAATCAAAATTCAAGTTAGATTTCTTTTATTTGTTCATATCAACAAAGTCTTGTTAGGTGAAATGAGCTGTTTAGCTAAATGATAAAAAGCTCCCAAATTACCATTGAAAGTTTTGGAATCAGAACAACACCAAAATTTATTGAATTTAGTGAAATTTTCAATGCATTGATCTCCATTGCTTTCAAAAATGAATGCCCAGTAATTGCAATCCCCTTTCAACCCTAGGTGGGGTCATATTCCGTTTTGACCTTAGTAAGAAAAGTCGGTGAAGACCTTAGTAAGAAAATTCCTGCCACACAAAACCCGCTTTTTGAGGGTAAATATTCCGTAAATCCAGAAGGAACACGGTTTCACTCTCAATCTGTAAATTCACACCAGGTCGCAAGTGTCTTGGGGAAATTCAAAACATCTATGGGTTTTGGCACTGACTGCATAGCAAATCATTTTTTGAAGATCGGTCTCCCAGTTATTTCAGACTCCCTCTGTGATATATTTAATCTGTCTATTGCCACAGGAGTTTTTTCCAGATTCTTGGAAAATTGCTAGGGTTGCTCCTATTTTCAAAAGTGGTCAAACTGTTGATCGTTCTAATTACAGACCTATATCTGTTCTCCCTGTTCTTTCGAGAATTTTTGAAAAAATGATCTTCAACTAACTCTATAAGTACTTGGATACAAACAAACACTTCTTTTCCAAACAATCCGGTTTTAGACTCCTGTACTCTGTTGTAACAAGTCTCCTGTCCTGCACTAACGATTGGTATAAGAACATGGATACTGGGAAATACACTGCATTGGTGTTCATAGACCTAAAGAAAGCGTTTGATACTGTAGATCATGATATCCTGCTAAAAAAGATGCAGGAATATGGGATTTCTGGTATCGAGCATGCATGGTTTACATAATATCTCCAAGACAGACGGCAGTTATGCAAGGTCAATGGTGTTTCGTCACGAATAGAAGAAATACACTGTGGTGTTTCACAAGGATCTTGTCTTGGGCCTCTTCCTTTTATACTTTATATCAACGACCTTCCGTTTTGTCTGGACAACTGCCAGGTGCCTATGTATGCTGATGATACCAGTATCTCCTTTTCTGCAAGGAACGTCAGCGATCTGAACGTGACGCTTAACAAAGAACTTGATTCTTTAAGGGAATGGCTCCAAGGCAATAAGTTATCATTGAATGTCCTGAAGACACAGGCGATGGTCATTGGATCTCGGCCTAACCTTAAGAAGATTTCGACAAAATCAGTGGAACCACCATTATTTTCTATTGGTGGCTCTGAAGTTGAAATGGTTGATAAGGTCAAGTATTTAGGGATGCAAATTGATAAACATTTAGCTTGGGATGAATATATCCATTTTGTACGATCTAAGGTTTCTCGTGCTATTGGATTTCTTAAATATGCCAAGAAGTTACTTCCAAAAGAAACTCTCTCTAAAATGTATCGTGGTATCGTTGAACCGCATCTCCGCTACTGCTGTTCAGTCTGGGGGGCATGTGGGGGGACAGGGTTGCAGGTGCTGCAAAAACTTCAAAACCGCGCAGCTAGAATTGTGACCAACAGCAGTTATGATTATTCTGCTAGTGCTTTGATTAAAAGTTTGAATTGGCCTACTGTAGCAGATATGATAAAAACCGAGACAGCTTGCATGGTTTACAAATCGATAAATGACCTTGCTCCTGATTACCTGTCAGAAATGTTCATTATAAATTCGACATGCAGTAGGAAAAATTTGAGAAACACCGCAACTGATCTTCAAGTCCCACTAATGAGAACAAGTAATGGTCAGCGAGCTTTCTCATATCGCCTGCTGGAGTTTGGAACCTCTTGGGTTGTGAAGTCAAGCAGGCATCCTCATTGAAAGCATTTAAAGAAGCTTTAAAAAAATAGTTTATTTATTTATTCATTTGTTCATTATTGTAATTAAATTAGGGTTTTACTTTGTATTTATTTTTAACTTAATTTGTAACGTTTTATGCACAGGCCCCCTGAAAAGCAATCTAATGATTGATGGGATTACCGTGCTTAAAGAAATTAAAATGAAATGAAATGACCTTTGTTACTGTATTTGCTTGGAAACAGTTTTGGGTGGCATGCAGCACAGTGATCCAGAGCATGGAATAAATGCCAAAACACAAATAGTTGCAAATGCAACAACTTTCACACCTATTATAGAGAGGACACTTTGAGGTATTCATAACAAAAATCCGTATAGAAATCGGACCAACTACTGCACAAAAATTGCACTTTTAAGTTGCCACAAATTGCCAGGCCATGTTTTTGTTTACATTTCCGGTGTATCACTTTTGAAATGGGCCTAAACCAACAATTTCAAATTTTCATTTCTCCAGTTGTATTCGTCTGATTTCAATCAATTTTTTTTATAAATTGACCCTCAATGAAGATGAGGCTCAAATCCTTACTGGTTGTCAGAGCATGCGGAAATCATCCAATTTCATGCTTGTCAGCCAATGGGATCACCGCTTTCTAGCCCCTGGAGACAAAATCGGTAGTTTGAGGTAAATTTTCTAGTACCCTGAAATGGATGCTAGAATACTTCAGTTATTCGCAATTTTTTTTTGATAAATCAGTTGTGGGGATGTCCGTCCAGAGTTGTTTACATGTTTAGGCACATAGCTTGTTTGGGGCCGGAGCTGCGTTCATTTTCCAGTCGAAGAATATTGACCTTTGTTGAAATATCTATAGAAATCGCTACAAATGAGATATAGATGAGATGAGATATAGATATAAACCCTAGCTATTAGAGCTCTGCAATCAAAACGAAAATTATGCCATGGAACCACCCAGAAACAAGAGATACATTCTAATCACGGAAAATGACAGAAAATAGCATACATGGGCTTAAGTGACTCGATTTTTTATATCAGCTATAAAATTTTTACCTGTACGAACCTGAACGAACCCTTTGGCAGAAACCTTCATCGATACCTGAAGTTTAGTGCGAAATGAGTTTTTAAGACTCTTTTTTCCTCACTTTTTTTGTTTGCACCAGGAAAGAATAAATTTAGGGGTCTTGAATAGTTCTACTGCTAAAAATACCCCTTGGCAAATATGTGCCAAATAAATTAAATAAATTGATGTAAATCCATAGAACTGATACGTTGTATAATTGCGCAGACATTGAGGGTCAATTTAAAAAAAAGTTTATTGGAATTGGACGAATACAACTGGAGAAATGAAAATTTGAAATTGTTGGTTTAGGCCCATTTCAAAAGTGATACACTGGAAATGTAAACAAAAACATGGCCTGGCAATTTTTGTCAACTTAAAAGTGCAATTTCTCTGCAGTAGTTGGTCCGATTTCTATACGGATTTTTGATCTGAATACCTCAAAGTGTCCTCTCTATGATAGGTGTGAAAGCTTTTCCATTTCCAACGTTTTGTGTTTTGGCATTTATTCCATAATTTTGACAATCTGGATCACTGTGTGCAGGGGCCTAGGAAGCAGCTTCTGATTGTGGGGCAATTGTTACTAAAACAATGGAGAACAATGTATCTAATTAATGCTTGTGAGGTAGCACCCATTGTTTTCATAATTATTGGGGAGGGGCTTATCCCCCCTGCCCCCCACTTCCTTGTGCAATGGCAATGGCCTTGTGCAATGGCATGCTTTTCCACAACCAGGGTTTAAAATAAGCAATGAAACAGTAAATTTATTGAAAGAAGCATAATTGAAGTCTCTTTTCCAGTGTACCAACCAATATTTCTGTCAAAGTATCACTTGAAATGGTCAAATGAATTTTTAATGATGTTTAATTAAATGTAAAACGTGCCAAGTAGTTGTCGCAGATATCCTAACTGCACTGTTCTGTTTTTGTTTGTCATGTCATCAGTAGCAAAGGAGTGAACTCATGAATTGAATTTCTCATTGCCAGAATGCTTTAAAATAACTGCTGAAACTATACAGGTTTTACGATCGTTGTAGCAGATTTTCTATAAACTGTACTGCATTGATATATACTTGCATTCCATGGTTACCGTCTTCCTCTATATAGTTGATAGTTTGTGTCAAAAGTTGATGTTCAGTTTCATTGAGCTCTATGTCTGATCTTGGGACAACAACATGGTTGCGGGTTTGCAAATCAGGGATGGGTCCCTCGTCATCAATTCCATAATCATTCTCTAAAGAAGTCCTTTGGAGCAAGTCATCAGGTTCTCTGGAGAAACGGGTCATTGTGTAGAAACTATCTGTCCACATCTGCAGTGGTGATTTATTTTGGATGGTTCTCATGGGATGATGATTCCATTGCTCTTGAAAAAGTCTCAGGCTGTTATTTATCCGTTGCTGGTAAACAAAATAAAGAGCATACAGATGGACTTCATTGTCAGGGTCTAATATATCTATTGACTCCATGTAGTAGAATAAATTCACAAAGTGAGATGTTGCAGTTGCTGACATGCCAACCCACAATCGCTCAATACGTTGATTCAGGACTGACTTGCCTGTTAGTACTGGATGCTTGTGCACGCCATGATGGTTTAACAACCATTCAGCCATTGCAATATTCTCTGTTCCATGATCTGTCCTCATTCTCAATGGGCATCTGAAGTTCTGGATTGCTTTAAGGAATAGACTTAAAACAGTTTCTGCTTTATTATTTGTTGAACATTGAAGAAAAGTGATGAGGCGGGAATAACCATCAATGCAACCATGTATCACCAACCTCCACCTGATCAACTTGTGGTAGCCATCTGCATGCCTGTTGGAAGCAAAGGATTAAACTCTTAAGTAATCCAAATAGTAAATTATCATGAAAACAACTGTTTTTCTATGTTATTTTGACTTTATTGGTTTAACACAAAACGAGCCAAAGTTTTTTCAATACTTAATTAACTAATGCTCCCCCTCCCAAACCCACCCTGCTGTCATATAGGGTTACACTCTTTTTTTTATAAGAATACTACCGGGTGTCTCAAAAAAAAGTACCCCCTTTTGACTCAAGAAGGCAACAAAACGATAATATTTCGGGACTTTTTGAATTCATGGCTACATTTGTTGGTCTTCAACTTAAATGCACATACCTTGTATTTGGAAATCGACCACCAAACACCGGAGATATGAGTTATCAAGGTCAAAATTTGGAGTGCACCTGAAACCAGAGGTTTTGAGAAATGGCCTAGCCATAATTTGACAACAAACAGGCATTTTGCAAACGAATTTTCGACTTTGACCTTTACATTTTTACTTTTGAAAAGATCTATACCTTGAATTACTTCAATTGTTCTTGAAGTGACTTTTCTTTTGAGGAAACGGTCCTTGTATTGCATTCGATCCCAAGTGTTTTGTATTAAAGAAGAGGAAAAGGAGCACGTGCACGCATATTTTGGAGATGTGGCACGACTTTATTATTCTTACCACATTTGTACTATATTTATTTAATCAGCGCCATGTCCATGCATCTTTTATTCTTTTAAAAAGCAAAACACAGAAACTTAAAGTCTACAAGTGAAAATGTCCAGGATACAAATCATGACTAGGCCCTCTTTCAAAACCTCTGGTTTTGGGTGCACTGTAAATTTTGACTTTGCGAACCTGTATCTCCGGTGTTTGGTGGACGATTTCTAAAAGCAAGGTACGTGCATCTAAGTTGAACATTGACAAATTTAGCTGTGAAGTCGGGGAGCAATGATACCTTATTGCTTGGTTCCTATTTCCAAGCAAAAGGGAGTACTTTTTTCTGAGACACCCGGTATATATTTTGCCCAGCTCGATATTCATAGGAAATTTTCGTTTTGAGCCTGAATATATTCTTAAAATATTCTTCAAATCTGATATGGTTTCAGGGGAACAGTTAAAAGAACTTCCATGTCATCGCAAGGAAATGGTTGAATGAAAGAAAATTTAAGCAGTTGTAACAATAAGAATGGCAGTCATGCAATTCTCTGTTATGAACATTGCAAAACAGGCAACTGCTGAAAAATGAGACACAAATGAGACACAAATAAGCAAGCTGGCAAGCAATATTCTAATAATATTCATAAAAATTGGATAATTCCGAGTCTGAATATTATTATAAACAATACATTCATTTTTTTTATAAGAAACTAAGAATTTGAACAATTACTGACAGTTTCTTAAAATTATCAGATTTTCAATACTCGGAGTTTCTTAGAGGCTCCATAACCATCTTTGTGTTCACTATCTGTGCCCTCATGAACATTACAAAACAAGGTTTTTTACTACACAATTTAATCCGGGATTCTTTAATCGCGCCAAACGCACCAGTTGTTTTGACAGTAAACCTTTTCAATGTTTATACATCACTCAAGTACCTTAGGAGTAATATGATTCGGGAAACAAGTGAAAGTAATGTAAAAATATGTCAAGGATTTCCTTTATCAAAATAAATAGTTTCTTAACCAATGTTCTCTCAGTACTGGAGTTTCATTATTCCTTGGTGATCTGATCATTAAAAAATCTTGCAATTTAAAAAAAGTTCCTATGCTGGCCCAAAGTCTTAGTTCTTGTAAAAAATACGTATTGTACACTATTCACTCGTTTTTCTGCTCCCACTCTAGTCTCTAGTCTCCTGTTATTTTCTGATAATTCTAGGTGCTAGTTTTTTTATGAAAAGAACATACCACAACGCATTTGCACATGGAACATTGTATATCCATCTTCTTGTGCGTAGTCTTTTTCGCAGAGCTCTCCCAACTGGGTCCAATATTTGCAGTGCCTGTCGCATCCTCTCTCTTTGTATCCGGATACCTTTAGCACGCAGGGCACCCTGCATCAGTCGCTCCCCAGTGTTTGGAGCAGCCTGCAGGATCTCTTGCAAAACTAGTTTGAGCTCATCATCCGTAATCTGGGAATATACAGCTGTACCAATCGGCAGGCCTATTTCTGAGCGCATCTTCCGCAAAGTTCTCGGGTGAACTCCGAGCATCGAGCCTATTTTTGTGAATGAGAACCCAAGATTTATTAGTCCAGTGATCTGTTCTTTGCAGGCAAGAAAGCGAGGTCTTCCGGGTTTCCCATGGTTCCTTCCGCTATGCGCTTGCTGATTTGGGTGTTGCTGGCTTGCCAAGCTTTGCAGACTCAAAAGATCCAAACGTTCTTGGTATTGACTTTTGTACCTATGAGCAAGGAGCTCAAGTTCATCAAGGACAGAAGAAATAGCTTGCAAGTGTTCATTCGGACCTTGCAGCAGCAGCAACAAATCAGCCTTAAATATCGACAGAATTTGGCACAATTCATTTGCTCTCCTCAACAAGCACTCAAGCTCGGTTTCGTTGATGCGACTGAAAGAATTTGACTCCAGATGAGAGAAAACTGCAGAAATGTCATCCAATGATAAACGTACATCGTTCAAGAACTCATTGCGGTCCATCCTCTCCTCCTTCAATACACTTTGGCGCCAATATGCCAAAGTGTATTAAATATTTACCAAATGCAAGATTATGTTGATTTATGCTAATCATATCGTTGCGGATGTCACAGGATGGTCTAGACCCTGGCCTTGCTGGCCAGAAGGCCTGTTGATGGTCTTATCAGCGGAGGTATTATGAAAATACATGGTATTATAAAATGATCTCGTCACCTGGGGAACTATCATGTGGAGTCCCGCAAGGTTCTATTCTTGGCCCACTAATTTTCCCCTTGTATGTCAATGATATGCCTCAGGCAGTTGACTGTGACCTTCTTTTGTATGCAGATGACTCCTGCCTTGTATTCAGTGACAATAGCTTCAATGAAATAGAAAAGCAACTAAATAAGATGTTGCGGAATTCATTTTCCCCTTATGCCAAAATGAATTCCGCGGATTTTGTATTTGGCGGATTTTTTCCAACTCTCATCCTAAGTACTGTAAGTTTTGGTACCGATTGATGCATTTACTATCGATTTATGGCGACCATACAAATCAATTACAAAATAGGACGCGATTATTTAAATATTTGCTACTGAAATGAGAATGTTTTTTGCCCTTGGTTAGCTTTTAAAGCTAGGGCTGGACATGCAATACTCAACACTGCTCTGTGACTCAGGCCTACGGCTGCAGAGTTTTAAAACCCTTCCACGGCATTAAGCAGAGAAAGAACTCGTAAATTTCTGCTTTCTCGATATTACAAGCTCTTCAGACAATGTTTAAAGTTGAAATCCGCGAAGTCCGCGGAATTCATTTTCCCCTTATGCCAAAATGAATTCCGCGGATTTTGTATTCGGCGGATTTTTTTGTACATCCGTGGCATCCGCGAAATCCGCGGAATTCACCTGGCCCCTATTTAATGCTTCTGTGGTAGCACCATTGTTCTCAAACTCATTTGGGAGCCTCAGCATCCCGCTTCATAAGGACCTGCCTGGCGGTTTGTGTGCGCAGGAGTAATCCCAAGGAATCCTGAACTTTTTTCAGCATAATCGGGAGCAGAATCCTATTTGTATGATCCACTGGTTTCTCGCGCTACCCGACTGCTATCTAATGGTATAAGTTCTTTGTGGGATGCAGTTATTGTGGTATCCAAGACTTATCCTGTGTTACCCGAACGGTTATGACAAAGGAATCCTGAACGTTTTCAGCGTAATCCTACGTGTGGGTTCCACTGGTTTCTTACGCTATCCGACGGTTATCTCATGGTATATGTTCTTTGTGGG
The DNA here is from genome assembly GCA_039566865.1 of Aurelia coerulea. Lineage (NCBI taxonomy): Eukaryota > Metazoa > Cnidaria > Scyphozoa > Semaeostomeae > Ulmaridae > Aurelia > Aurelia coerulea. The sequence goes on along the minus strand of CM076951.1, from coordinate 8,823,751 downwards.
ATGCAAACATTATGGTATCCAAGAAGTATCCTGCGTTACCCATTCGGTTATGAAAGTGTTATGCATTGCTACAAACTGCAGGATAACAATGTGTTCAAATCCGATTGGTTTCTGCAACAGCATTCCTCTGTAAAACTCTGGAGTAATCTATTTGGGTATCCGCAGTATATCACATCATAAATGTGTTATGCAGCGAGTATCTCTTAAGAAATAACATGTGAGAACGACATATTTTATCCTGTGTTAGCAAAAACAAACAAAGCAAGTTAGGAAAAAGGGAACTGTTTTTGTGAAAGCAACAGATGAAAATGCAAAATCATAGCAAGTCCACAGGGTGACCAAAAATGAGGAATTATTTCCTTATTTATTCACTAGCAATTTTTCATCATTCTTTATTCAATCTTAGTCAGTCCCTGGGTGAGCATAAAATGAATGTAAGGAAAGAAATTTCTTCATTCACCAAAATTGATTACAGTGCAGTGTTAGCCTTGCACACAGAATTCTCATGAATTTTACTACCCTGGGTTCACCTAGAGAAGATTTTTTCAAACTTTGAAAAGAATTCTTGAGTGATATGAAAGGCTGTATATATTTTTAAATAAGAATGCTTGTAACACAGAAAACATTTTCAACTTTAGGAAATCTTAGGCAGGAAAACTATCTTGAAATACACAAGCCCTGTACATACAGTGTACAGCAGTTTACATTTGAATGCTTTCAGAAGCAAAACAATGTGCTGTAAATGTATTGTGATAATGTATTTATGCATGATATTTATAATGCTACTGTATGTAATGAACTAAATGCTTTCTTTGTCTAGGTTCACTTTGTATCTGAGTCAATTGCATGGGAGGAGGAAATACCCTTAAAGCTTCACGATCTCCTGTGTATCTTATGCAACAGCAACTTCACTGCCGCTGCAAACATCGTATGGTCAATAGATTAAGGGAAGATAGCAATTTTGAACACTGTCTCTCAAAGCATCAAAAGCGAAGCTGCTGCTCTGTGCCCTAATAAACAACATACTTTCGTGTAAACAATGTGCAAGAACTGTGTGACATGTCATTTGCCAAGCAATTTACTGAGCTTGAGGAAAGGGCACCAGTTTTGAGTAAGATGGTGACTTCTGCTGCATACAATGAAAGAAATCTTACCAGAAATACTACTAAGACAAAGAAATCATTAATTCCAAGCATGGTGACTGCTGCCAGCCTAATATTGAATTGTAGAAGTCAAATAATTGATGCAATTCAGATGTACAATTCTATGATATTGAGACAGGGAACAGCAAATAAGAGTGTATTCCAACGTTTCAATGCAGTCAACCTATGTTTATCTCACAGAGTGAGTCTGAAGCATCAAATGAATTTGTCAACACATGGTGATGCTGCAGTGCAATAATGGAAAAAAAAAGTTGAAAATGCTGCACTTCAAGATGAGCTTGCAGACATGCAAGTACAATTCTTGTTTGATGATCCATTCGATTTGGATAAAGGCCCACGTCTTCCTTCACCTTTACAAACAGGCAAGAGCTGTGGTTATTAATATTTTATCACCAGTGCGCTAAAAACAATGTAAAAAGCATAGGCAAGCAGTTTGGAGAAGCTAACTAACTAAATATCACGCTTTTCTTACCTGCAGTCATTTTCAAGTGATTGCCTCATTAGTAGAACTATCTAATGATTATACCAACGTCCGTTGTCTTCTACCTGTCCAAAAGATGATTGCGCTCAAGATGGCAGCGAAGAACTTTTTTCCAAGATGCATAGCGTTCGCATTGTGATTCTTCAATGATTCTGTAGGAATTTGATTAAAGAACGCAATGAATCTTGATAAAAAGTTCATCGCCGCCATCTTTAGCGCAATCGTCTTGACTTTCTCGATGGTTGACTTCGGTAAGTCAGGGTAAGTATCTTATCATGTGCGTGCTAAAATTGACTGCTTCAATATTTGTTCCTCTTAGTTTAGCAAAACTTCTGTGAGATGACACTAAAGGCAACTTTTCAAAAGCTTTTCTGATTCGTTGTTATTTTCATAGAAGAATGGTGTATGTTCCTCGCATGAATCAGATGAAGACATGGACGACACAAATACTCAATCTAGCGAGGATGATAATTTCAGTGAATATGACAAATACTTTGGTGATGATAGTGATTCTGAAGATGCCACAAATTACGATAATTGGGAAGGAAATATAAACTCGGACATAGATTCCAATGATGATGATAATAAAATGCACGAACGAAAGGCAGGAAGTTCCGAGTCACCAACGAAAACCCAAAAATCAACAAGAAATACCCTAAAGTAAGTTTGATTCTTTACGCCAATTCTCTGGTACAGTATTACCCCACCACTAAGAAACTCATTTTAAAAAACCAGGCTGCTTGGTTTCTTATGGATATTATATAAATGTTATAGTAAACCAAATGTTGGACAATGATTGAGGTGCCATCTGGCAGGCTGCAGTTCCTTATAAGTCAGTTTCTTAGTGGCAGGGTAATACTGTATATTTAGCGTGTGCGCTCATGGGTTTTAAAAGTACACACATGCTTCACCTAGGGTTATCCATTTCCTGACCTGGACCATATTTTTCAGAATGTTCTCCACCTTCTGTTTTAGCTGTGTAAAATATAGCGGGACACAACATGAGGGCCAATAACCTCGCAAGCGGGAAATACTAATTCAATGTTTCACAAATATTTGTTTGCTTTTTGTAGATTCTAACATAGGCCCAAAAATCTACTGGCAACTGGTGCGTCTATTGCTAAAGTCATCCTGTTGCTGAAGGACATGGGTATCTGTTGCTAAACAGCAAGAACATTCTTCTTGCACCAAAAACAGTTCCTCTTCCCAACAATTCTGCATTATTGAGAGCAATACCAAGCACGTTTGGTGAATGACCTGAAAGGAATGAAGAGAGTTGTTTGGGGCGGGGATGGAAGGTTCCACTCCATGGGGCACAATGCCAAATATGGAATATGTTCCGTATTCTGCTCTTCACACTTTGTGCCCAGGATCTCATTTTCGGGAAACAATTCATAACTTTTTCAAAAATTGTCATACGGTATATATCCAGGGAAGGGAAACCCACAGACACACACCAATACCTCCTCAGCACATCCGCCCACCCCAAACATACAAAAAAGTACATACCATACAGCCTTGCACTACGATTACGACGCATATGCTCCAACAATGACACTCTTAAGAAACCCACAAATCAACTGCTTACATACCTTACAAACAGAGGATACAAACGCAAACACGTACGTAACGAAATAGGGAAGGCTTCCAAAATAACGCGACAATCCAGCTTTCAAACGAAACAGAAAAAACGTTACAACAGAACACCATTTGTGGTTACCTACCACCCAAGTGTACCACAATTAACGTCCTTACTTAACCCTATCCAGACTAGGCTTTTTGAAACTCTGGGGAGACTAGGGGGGGCACAAAGTGCCCCCCCTGGTTTTTCTCAGATTCATAAGTGCTAGAGACTTGAAACTTGGCACAAGTAACCAACATGAGAAGGCAAACAAGATGATGTGATTTGTTTTTGTTTATGTCACGTGATTAAGTGCTGACGTCATCAAATGTTGCTAATTTGGGGGTAAAACCACATGTACTTTGTCACGTTGCATCTTCAAATTGATAAAACATATCAATGTGATATTTGAAACATAGAAGCATTATATCCTTGTAATTGTTATTTTGAAATCTTTGCTTTGTAACAATGATATTTTTGCTGATGTCAGCATTTATTTATTTTGTACACAAAAAAGAGCGATTTTTGTCTAAAATTGATTACAAATTACTTTTAAAAATGATAAAAATGCTAAATATACATAAAAAGACCTGCTGAATCATATAATGTCACTCATTTTTCTAAAAATGAAGCATAACATGGTTTTTCATCAGTACGCATGCGCAACAACCAAGTGTTGATGACGTCATCAAAAATCAATAAACTATATATCAAATGAAAGATTGTTTAAAGACGAGTTCAACAATGTTTGTCTCATTGTCATAGAGCTACTGGTTCCAAAGCTATGACTTAAAAGGTATTTATTTTGCGGAACACTCAATTTAAAAGCATGTGCTGACCCCCGGAATCAGTGTCAAAATTTTTGAAATTGACATGAAAAGATGTCTCATAGATAGAAACTAAATGTCACAAGAAAGCTAGACTATTCTGGAGATACTCAACAAGCTGTGTGGAAAAGGTTACTAGGGGGAGCACTTTGTGCCCCCCCCCCCTGGTCTTTATAGGGTTAACAGCAACTTCCACGTATTACAAAACTCGACAAACTGTAGTAACATCTTCAACATCAACAGGAAGTCTTCCCAGACCCACCGATACTTAGTAACCGCAGACTAAAAAACCTCGGGGAATACCTGGTGCGCGCCAAAATGAAAAATGACACCACCACCACTCCCAGAGGACTATCTAAATGTCCATCACGACGCGACTGCTACACATGCCAACACATAGAAGACGGAACACACACAGTTACTTTCACAAACACCAACAAAACCTTCAACATAAGACAAAGCCTCAACTGCAACTCAACTAACATCATATACAACATAGCTTTCATATCTTGCGGGAATCCCCATTCGATATTTCTCTCAAAAAATCTCATGACATAGGAAACACACGAGCCAATCAGATTGCAGTAAACCGGCCGAAACTTGCTCTCGAATCAAAATTTAGGCCATTTCTGCCCATTTTGACAACCCCCCGTTTAAAAAACCCGGTGTAAAATTTGTCTTGACTTTTTATGCAAATTAGTGTCTGGTTATGTTCTTCGGGCCTCAGCGCACAAATCTGCCGTTGGACTTTCGTCCGATCTCGCAAACTTTTAGAGTTACAGCATCTTGAAGTTTCAAAAGATTTCAGTGCAAATATCATTCCAGTCACATCGCAATTCATCGTAAAAAGTCAGAACAGTAGTCCGTTGAAACTAACCACGATTTGTCTGGGCCTGAGAAATAGTTGAGTTTAAGCTGAATTGCAACGAAAAGGCGTGCTTTAACATTAACGATGCATATCCTGCTCGTTGAAAGTTCTAGAATCTGCAAACTAGTATACCAAACTGATTTTGATATCATAGGTAGAAAACCAACTCCCCAACTCACCGATTTGAAAGAGATATCAAAATGCCTCTTGAAAACCATGTTCAAACTATCCAAATAAAGTCTTCGAAAGTAATGCACGTTTGACCATGTTTTGACTTTACGAGCGCACAAAATTTTCCCGTGTTGTGTCCGTCCATTCAAGATCACGACATTTACGCGCAAAGGTCTGGGGCGGGTCTTGTGAGAATGGCGGGAAAACTGAGGGGGGCGTCGTCATTTATCTTCGCGTAAATTATTTACCTTCTCGCATAACAAAACAAGATATACCTTTGCAAAAAGTTGTTTTCGTTATGGGAAAATTTTCGAAAGTTTGTGCGAACGCAGAACATGAAACTTGGAACAGTTCATCACCTACTGTGATAAACCTGCATGGAAAAGTCGGGAGAAATAATGTCTTTTTCAAAGCATTCAAGCAAAGAAACAAGAAAAGACCAACTGATAACTTTTGCACAGATTGTATTCTCTCATGTCTGAAAAAGAGGACATATACAGCAAGACTACCAACAAATTACAGATGCTTGCCCTCATTTGCAACAGTAAGTCGTGCTTTTAATTCGGTCACTTTCTTTTCTTAATCTGGAGAACTTGAATAGGACCTTGCCCTTCCCTGGAAGAGGAAAGGACAGGGGATTTCATATAGAAACTAGTCTCAACTTTTTAAAAGAAACCACGTACAAAGAGAAAACGTAAGCTCAACTTTTCACAAAATAAGAAACTGTGCTGAAAAACTAAGAAATTTTGCAATTTAGATAGCTTAATTTTCTCAGGTCACTCAAAACTGTTTTGACACTGTTCATGTATTTATAGATGTTGTGTATTATTACACTGAAAAAACATGAAGATATTACCAAAGTTTTAAGAACTCATTATACCGAAAAAGCTCTATCAAGCCCCCTTCTCTAATAAGCCCCTCCCCTCTGAGCAAAAATTTTCGAATAAGCCCCCTCTCTATTAAAGCCCCTCCCCACTTATATCAAATTCCAGAGGTTACCAAAGATTTTCCATTTATTGAGTTAAATGAGCTTGCATGTTAATTTTGATATGATTTGAGACAAAACTGTGTCAAATTTATGTATTTGACCTGTAAAATTGTATGTTGAATCTGCAAAAGCTATCACATATATCCTTGCTATTTGATCTTCTGAATTAGGCCCCCTCTCTAATAAGTCCCCTCTCTTTTAAGGCCTCTGTGGAGTGTTCAAAATGAAATCTGCCCCCTGGGAGCTTAATAGAGCTTTTACTGTACTTAACTCAATCTAGAAAATCTAAAACAACTGGAGAAGCAAAAGTAGATGCTTTGTTTTGAAATGATTGACCTTATGTTACTCATAAATGGTTTCTTATAAAAAGGCCTATAAAGCCTCTTTTGCTAAAAAATTACAAAAATTGCCCTGAAAACTGGATCATAACCAAAAGTATTGAAATTTCTTCATCAGAATTTATCACTAAATGCAACACAGCTGGCTGGGTACAAACAATATTCAATATTTTGGTCTTACCAGAAAATAGCCCTGTTGCATTGTCTGTGTCTGTCTGTGGTGAAAACCTTCACTAATATACCTGCACTATGTAATCTGGTTAATCTAGTATAACCTTCACTATTTATCATTTAAAATTGCATTGTCTGTAATGAAAATATTTGAGCAGTTATGATTATGGATTGTTAAAATGCCACAATACACCAGCTTTTAGAGCTCCTTGAATATCAAGTATGACTTCTAATATACATGCTGTTTCTTCAGTTGCAGGAGATTGCTTCAGAATATGTAGAATCGAGCCAATCATCTTATGCTGATACTCCCCAGTCAAGCCAGTCATCCCATGCAAGTATGCTGTCATCTGTGCCAGAACAAGAATGCACTCAAATGCAGGTTGAGGAATTAGATGAAGAGGCTGTAGCAACTGTAGAAACTGTAGAAGCTGTAGAAACTGTAGCAACAGCATTTGAAGAAGTTGACATCAGAGGGGAGACATTTGTTCTTGTGCCTAAGAATCTCTGCAGTTATGTGCCAACAACTCCTGTGGAAATACAACATATTGAAGGGATTGGTGCTGTTGAGGTTGGAAGTACATATACCTACATACCCACAAGCATTCTTCCCAAAGTAGCCTCCCTCATTTCAAAGAGCATTGATTTGCAACAGGAAGTTACAGGTTGTCGCCATCTGCTGTGGACACGATATGGGAAACAGGATGAGCTTCCACCATTTGATCCAAAATCAGTGAAGGAAGTATGTCAAGCAGCAGGATCAAACAAACTCTTCAATACAATCATGGAAGCCATGTCCAGTGAAGAACATTCAAGCAGTAGAGAAAGAATGAATGAGAAAAAAGCTGTTGCTGTAATATACATGATGATGTTTGGTCAGTCCCAAAAGGCTAGTTGGTTTCAGAGGGCTATATCCAGTGAAGTGGCTGGCAGAGGGATTAGCGAAACGGGATTAAACATCTTAAACAAAAGTGGGATTGCAATTTCAAAATCTACCCAAAGGAGAGTTCTCTACAAAACAGCATCAAATCATGGAAAGATTGTTTCCGAGTTCATCAATGAAGCAACAAGGAATGAAGAGCTCCTCGTATTGATGATAGACGATTACACGAACATTCACACGAAGCAACGCCCAAGTAATGAAGAAACTTCAGCTGCAAGGAGTATGGCCACCATCCTGTTAAAAAGATTCAGTGGAGTTCCAGCAATACCTGCAGTAAGGTCCGCCATGAATCCTGTTGGTGTATCTTCAGAATTATTGGTAGAGCTTTTCACTGCTAACCTCCTCAAGCTGTCATCTACGTTTGCCGCATCCATGCCTTTCTGGATTCGTGCAGCTTTCTTTGACCCTGAAATGGAGAGAAAAAGGTTAGAAGTGCATGATTATCAACACGACCAAAGCAGTGCCAGGGCGATGCGCAAAATGAAGGACTGCAGGCTTATTGATGAGCTGGAGCTGCCACTGAAGAGCTTTGAGAATTTCCTTCAAGCAGCTTCCCATGCTGTGAAATGTGGTCTTGATAACTACCTCTCTCTCTTCATCTGTCCTCAACCTGGAGATTGGCCAGCTCAATTTTACATGAGGCAGATTCAATATCACATCCCAGATCATTCTCCTCAGTGTTTGCAAAATGTTGTTCCTTTCATAGGTCCCTTGCACATGCAGCTCAATTCAAGAGAATGTGTCTGTGTTCTCAACATTGAATTGTTTAAGAAAGCTTACTCTTACATCTTTGGAGAAAGGAAGATTCTTGCAAACAAGCCAAAAGCATGGAGGATATCCTTGATTGAAGAGCTGCTTTATGGAGGCTGGACCTTGATCAGAGATCAAGTTATCATTGCTTTTTCCAACTGTAAGGATGTGCAGTACTTGACACTCCTCAACCTTCTTGACAACTATCTTCCTCTTGTTCTCTCAATCTACTCTGTGATCTTCAAGTGTGGAAATTCAGATCAGTATGTTGACTCTGTCTTGCGCTGTTGGATGATGTTCTTTTGCTTCAAGCGTCATCATTATGACAAGGCCCCACTAATCTGGTTGAGCAATTTCTTGTACTGGAAAAGTATTGATCATCCTCTCTTCCATACCATCACACAAAGCCTGAATGCATTTGATGAGTATCCAGTAGAGAATTTTCATTCCATCTTAAGAGCCCAGACCAGTCACAGTGACAATGGTGACTTACTTCGTCAAAAAGCAAGAGCATTGGACAGCAACAAAGCAACATCAGGGAATTTCACATCTGTCTATGCAATTCCAAAGCGATATGCCTTCAGCAGAGGAAGATTAGATGAGCTCAAACTAAGTGCAGCAAAATTCATCTGCAGCATCTTGCATGAAATCAAGGAGCATCCAAACAGTGCACAAGAGGTACCACGACCAAAAAGGAAGCCAAAAAGCATGACATACTGGAAACTACCCCACCTCTATAGAGAAGAAACTGTTGTTTCATCAAAGATTTTGCCACTTGGATTTCAGTTCCAAGGAAAAGAGCCAAATCCAAACAAGTTTGTACAGGGACAAGTCGGATGGGGGGATATTCTTCCTAAGTCACAAATCTATACACCATGTTTGCCAGTGGATGTACCTTGCATTCCTATGGCAATTTAAGCAATCATGATATCATTGTAACATTCATGATTTAAAACATGTTAATGTAGATCTGGCTGGTTGAATATGAATGAAACCTTGATTGCTTTGATTGCTAAAGGAATGGGTATGTCCAAAAACATAAAAAATTGATGTTTGGTTGACAAAAATTTTAGATTTGGAAGAATGTCTTCACTTCCTGGAAAGAAAGTTTGCACTTTTTAAACAAATCTTCTTTCCATCTTCCTTTCCCAATGTTTGAATATCTATATTACGATCTTCTATGCAAAATCCATAAACAAGTGGATACATCTGAAGAAATTAAAATAATGAGAACGAAAGCATATGTTACATGGGGGTCTAACTAAAATGTGCAAGCCTACCTAGATTATTGATGCGGACTCAAATCAAAGTGCCTTTAAAAGGAAAGGGTGCTCTACTATCACATTTTGGTCCATCAACAGTTATTGAACCTTCGGTCCAGCTCTGAAAGTTTCATAGCGTTTATTGGATTTTGAGTATTGAAAGTTTTTAAGCTGTTTGTCAAAAGGTTCTTTGGCATAAATAGAGTTGAAATATAAATGAATAAAACAGCCTGTGAAATCTATTTACAGTGATTGTTGAGTTTCTTACTTTTTGGTGATCTGAGAGATTTGTTTTTTATGAAGTTTCTTGCATGAAATATGTTTATGATAGTCCAGGCTATGCAGCAATATCCTAGCTATTGCAACTTAGGCCCGCCTCACAGTTTAATATCAAGAACACTACTTACAAAAATTTCCTTTTTTTCCAGGAGATGCGATTTCGCCAACTGCCAACAATCTGCAAGTAACATAAGATTCAAGATTGTTCATGGATGTGGTCACTCATTTCACCTTGAATGCTTTCCTTCAGGTCACGCTGTGTGTTCCATTTGCCGAGATGAAGTCATTGATGCAATCAAATCACTGTCAGCAAAAGCATCTGAAGCAATCATCAACCCTGAAACAGCTTCCAATGACTCAATTGCAGAAGATGAACATGAAGATGAAGAAGAAGATGACCTTGCTGGATCTGGATCTGATGAAAGTACACATCTCAGTATTGATGATTCCTGTTTGCAACTGAGGCAGCAAATCTGCAGCTGGGGTCTCATATGTGGACCAGGACCTTGAAGTGGAGAGCAGTACGTTTTATTGTGGACATTCAAACGGTTTTTTTAAAAACCACCAAATCTGCCAATGGCACAGACTGATATAGATTCTCATTCACAAAAAGTGTTGAAGCCTTCTTGCATCTGCTAAGTTTCCCATTTGGCAATAACTGATTTGCTAGCTTCTATGGCCAATACAATAGTCAATCCTTGGAACCTACCTAACCTATAAAATTACAGTTCTCTGATTAATTGACTTTAATAATTTGGTATCATTTATACCAATAGGATAAAGTATATGAGATAGGATCTATCAGCAAATCGAGCCTACTACAGCAGTAGAATGAGTAAGCTCTTCTTGGGGGCAAAATAAGCGAGAGCCAAACTGTAAATAAATAAAATTTGGTAAAAATCATGAATCCCACCTACCCTTCTCGATATTGAGAATGATAAGTTAACAGTTTTCAATATTGTGACTTTATTTGCAGACCACGGTTAGGCCTGGCCTAAATGAATATTCAAGTTGGCTGATGAACGAAAATACCAAGAAAGAACAAACCTTTTCTCGCCTTTTCTGTCGTATCTTTCTACTTGTGAGGTGAACAAACAAGAAAGCAGCAAAGGAACACGTGCATTTATTGGCCTAAGTAATTTGCTCCATTCCAATATCCAATCTTGTTGCTTTAACGACGAAATGTTTTCAGCAGATGGTTTCCGATATGGATGAAACATCAAGCAGGAGAGGAATCTTGCACTGAAATCTTTTGAAACTTCAATATGCTGTAACTCTAAAAGTTTGCGAGATCGGACGAAAGTCCAACGGCAGATTTGTGCGCTGCGGCCCGAAGAACACTTCCAGACAATAATTTGCATAAAAAGGCAAAACAGATTTTACACCGGGTTTTTTGAACGGGGGGTTGTCAAAATGGGCGGAAATGGCCTAAATACAGTACTGTCGTGATGAATGGGGATTCCCCTCACGCTGGCAAGCGTTATAGCCAATCAAAGATTTGAATGCTATGTTATCATATACTTACTACAATGCAAATGATGCTTACGCGACAAAAAAGCTGACTGCCAATACATAGGACAAACAGGACGACGCATAAGAGACAGATTCAACGACCACCGACGAGACATTATAAACAAATATTCCGACACATCCAGGGTTGCAAAACACTTTTGTAAACCCAATCACTCCGTACAAGACAATTACTACCGCTACTTAAAAGCAATCTGTCCCCTATTGTTCTCACCTTGGTAACTGCTTTATTTACCTTCTTTACGCTGCAGCTAAATTCATGCATCACTGAGTCTCTATGACCCTGATTTCCTTGGATAAAGCGAATTAGCACCAAATTCTGGAATATACAATAGAGATCTTTATGGATTTTATTTTCATTCATCGAAGGGGACAGATTGCCTTTAAGATACATGACACAAGAGAGAATGTTAGACGAGCCAAGGAAAATTATTTCATTGGCTTAGCGAACACTCTCTCACCCAACGGACTAAATAGAACCACAGACCGCTAACAAACACAGTTGTAAAGACCTGATTACATGGAGTTTTCAACCCCGGGGTTGAATTTCAACAGACCTGGCCGAGTTGAAATTTCATCCCACCTTTCCATTTATTCCTTTATTGATTCCAATTTTCGATTACATGGTAAAATCTCAACCCCGGGGATGAAATAACACCCGGGGCTGAAATCTCATCCCACCTTGACCTAGCCGAGGTGAAACTTTCGAGCCGTTAATCCCCATTGTTTTCAATACGTTAATGTCCATGTAATCGCAATCTTGTTTCAACCCTGGGGTCAAATTGCTATTGACGAATGCAAGTTGTATTGCGCATGGCGAGCTTTTTCATACCCAGGGATGAAATTTTACGGCTCGCTTTTTCATACCCGGGAGTGAAAATACCCATGTAATAGCAAATTTATTTCAACTCGGGCAGGTGGGTTGAAACTCAACCCAGGGGTTGAAAACTCTCATATGATCAGGCCCTAAGTAACCTAATCTACTCACTCTCTTACCTTACCTATTCTCCTCATCATCCCCATCGTTATTATCATCATTATATCGCAGTTAGTTTCTTACATTGCATTTACATAATCATTATTATTATTATTGTTATTATTATTTTATTATTATTATTATTATCATCATCATATTATTACTATTATCACCATCAGCATTATTATTATCATTATTATTTTGATTAGCATCATCATCATTTTACTACATACATTACATAACCGTTATAAACCTAACCCATGTAACCTCTGTGTAGCCATCATATCTAACCAATAACATGTTATTTCTCCTTTTCAAATCGCTGTACATATTCAAATTTTTATTATAACTGTCACATTACAGCCCTGAAGAAGTCCTGCATGGCAGGACGAAAATTGGCAAAAAATAAATTAATCATATTTGCTGTTGTTTTTTGTCGTATTGCGGTGTTTCTGCCTTTAAATTTAAGGGATCATTAGATGCGCAATTGCATGCCCGATTCAGCTGTGTTCTAAAATTTCAGTTTTGAGGTGATCTTGGGGGACTGGGACCAAATCTCGGAAGGAGGTAGCAGCAAAATCATTATTTTAATTTATTTAGATGGAAAGATTTGATTGAATAATGAAGTATTATATGGCAAGTGAATCAGCAAACTAAGGGCTTCAATTTGATACCGGAATTTCTGGAATTTGATGACATCAGCATTTTTTTATAATGACATCAATTTGGCTGCCATTTTGAACTAATAAGCTATTTTTTTTAATTTCTTCAAACTTTTGAGTTATAAAACTGTCTTATTTTAAGCTAGGTACCTACCAATTTTCCCTTGCAGAATCTGTGCTTCCAATGTTTGCGTGCGCAGTGAACTTTGAGTGGGAGGGGGTGCCTGATTTAAGAGGGAAGGGAAGGGGGAGAATATCTATCAAAAGGGAGGCTACAACTGAAAATGAGACTAACTTGTCAAACAGCGGCATCTGTATGGCTAGACTTATTACATAGTCGTATTTTCAATAATTTTACACAACATCTGTTCAAATGGGATAGGAATTCCGCTAGGTACCAATTTTTACCTTAACCACCCAAAGCACATTGAAGCTTCATTTCTTCTGTCATGGTAACGAGAAGCAACTCTGCTGGTGTTCTATCATGATAAACGATCCTACAAGCTTGTGAAGAACGAACAAAGCAAAGAAAACATTGGTACCTAATGTCTTAAATTAAGACCACTAGATACAAATTTTTACTGTAACCACTCAAAGCACATTGAAGCTACATTTCCTCTATCATTGTAACGAGAGGCACTTCTACTAGTGTTCTATCATGATAAACAATCCTACAAGTTTGCGACAAACGAGCAAAGAAAACATTGGTACCTAATGTCTTAAATTAAGACCACTAGATACAAATTTTTACTGTAACCACTCAAAGCACATTGAAGCTACATTTCCTCTATCATTGTAAAGAGAGGCACTTCTGCTAGTGTTCTATCATGATAAACAATCCTACAAGTTTGCGAAAAACGAGCAAAGAAAACATTGCTACCTAATGTCTTAAATTAAGACAGCTAGGTAACAATTTTTACCTTAACCACTCAAAGCACATTGAAGCTTCATTTCTTCTATCATGGTAACGAGAGGCACTTCTGCTAGTGTTCTATCATGATAAACGATCCTACAAGTTTGCGAAAAACGAACAAAGAAAAAATTGGTACCTAAGGTCTTAAATTAAGACCGCTAGGTACCAATTTTTACGGTAACCTCTCAAAGCACATTGAATCTTCATTTCTTCTATCATGGTAATGAGAGGCACCCCTGCGAGTGTTCTATCATGATAAACGGTTCTACAAGTTTGCCAAAAAGGAGAGAAGAAAAAATTGGTACCTAAAGTCTTAAATTAAGACCGCTAGGTACCAATTTTTACGGTAACCACCCAAAGCACATTGAATCTTCATTTCTTCTATCATGGTAACGAGAGGCGCCTCTGCCAGTGTTCTATCATGATAAACGATCCTACAAGTTTGCGAAAAACGAACAATGAAAAAATTGGTACCTAAAGTCTTAAATTAAGACCGCTAGGTACCAATTTTTACTGTAACCACTGAAAGCACATTGAATCTTCATTTCTTCTATCATGGTAACGAGAGGCGCCTCTGCCAGTGTTCTATCATGATAAACGGTTCTACAAGTTTGCCAAAAATTTTCAAAGTAAACATTGTTGCCTACGTTCTTATATCATGGCTTAAAGTACTCGAAACTTCCCAGAACCATCGTTTTTCTTCTTTCGAGAAATGAATGATGATGTGCTTGCCAGAAAAATCTCTGATGACCCTTTCCTGGACAAGTTTTGTGATTTTTTGATCAAAAAGCAAACAAAAATTTTGAAGAATAGTTCTTGGATAGTTTTCTTTTGTAGTAATGAAGAGTACCAATATTTTGTCAAGATCAATTGCACATTCCATTGGGTTTGTATTATAACTTTCTATGGCATGGCACAAAACTGTTTATGTGAACGGGACTTCATCAGCAAAGGATCCGAAATATCATCTGGAGAGGGAAGCGGAAATACATTTTCTTGGATGAGGTAGTTACTTGTCTCTCACTGCATCACGGGTACCTTCCCTCATATCACGAGTGTCACAAGTCGAAATAGCAAAGATCAAATATGATTTCGGTTATGCAAAATTAAGATGAATGTTTTGGAAATCTTATCGTGACAATCAAATTGTTTTACTTTATTGAAGTGTTGTACCACTTGGTAAATTGACGTTGACAAGTCGATCCAAACTTGATGCAACATTTTTCTTGAACCAGCTAAAGAAGAGTTTTAATCTGCTTAAACGCTCAGCCACGGCAATACAATGATGGCATATTTTGTAGGCTTGAAATCGCCAACATTCTCGCGAGCACTCCATCTTTCCATTACTGTATGATTTCACTGTCAGCGGTGATATCTGATTTTCCTTGTTTGCAGGGGCGGCTGGGAGCGAAATTTTTTTGGTATTAGTTTTGTGCAATTTTGAAATGCTCAAAAACGAAAGTTAACAATTTCTTCGCGAAGCGAAGGAATTGTTAACCAGTCCAGCTGGGGGTATGGGGGGCGCTGTAAGCCCCCCATTGGGGTCCAGGGGCGAAGCCCCGGGAAAAATTAGCAATTTTTGATGAATAAAAGTCTTAGATTTTCTCTACATTTGAAGTTAAATGCACACAAGTTTCTCCTCCTGCAAAGAGGAAATAATAGCGGCCTTAGGCCACGGCCAATTTGAATGATCATGTTACTGAAAAGATATACGCCTTTTAGCCCTCTGTTTTTAGCCACATCACCATCAAGGCAAGGTATTAGGATCATGACCCTCATACCATGGCCAATGAACTTGGCTAAAGGGCTTTCAGCCATGAGAAAGAATTTAGCTACAGGCACATAGCCTTTCCTGTATTGCCACCTCAAGGGCACAGTATGAGGATTGTGATTCTCATACCATGGCCAGTGAACGCGGTAAAGAGCTCGGAGCCACGGCTATAATTATGGCTGATGGTCACAAGCCCTCTCATAATCGCCAACACATCGAAAAAGCAGACCCTGGAAAAATATCGGTGATTACACTATCAACAACCCGCTATGAAAAAAGTTTGTTTTGTTTTGTTTTGAAAAATCTTGTATGCTTTTTCGAATGAGTGAAATTCCGCACAGCATATTCCAATAGGATAAATATACTAAGTACCCCCCCTCCGGGCCAATTTGGTGTTTGGGAAACTCAATCTGGTGAAAAAACTCACCTTTGATAAATCACCCATAACGAGATATGGCCAACAAAAGTAGGTATTATTTTCTACGTCTCCACAAATCCACGGAAATTTCTCGTATGCAGTGTTACTCGCTACGTATTTTTTACGGTAACTTTTGTGCATGGTCTTCCATCTCTTTTTAGCCGAAGTCGTTGTTCGTGAGTTAATCGTCTTTGAGTTGACAAAATAGAGAAAATATTTGAAACACCCCAATGGTACTCGCTTCCTAAAACCCGATCCATGTTATAAAGTATAGACAAGGCACGGCTCGAAGACGAAAGTAAGCGAGGTCAGCGTAGTGTTGAGATGAATGGTTAGATTGGCCACGGTATGAGAAATCGAAAACTCATACAGGTCGCTTTGTTTCACGTTAGGTTTACAATACGCCATGACGTACAGAGGGCCACCAAGACAAAAGTTTAGTGACATCATGGTATGAGAAATGAGAAACTCATACCGTGGCCATAGCTGCCCTCGTGATTCAATAGCTATCAATATTACCTTAGATTATGATTCATAACGGATTAGCAGGTAATTACATCTCTTTTGTCGGAACAAGCCAGACACAAAGTTACGTTGGCGTTGACATTTGAATCACCATTTGATCACGTAATGCGCCTCCGCTACTGAGTCAAGCAGTACTGAAGGCTGACACAAAATTCGCCCTATGAATTCTAAGGTTTTTTGTAGGGAAGTTTTGAAAAAAAAGTGGTATGAGGCTCATACAGTTTATACCATTGAGCGCCGCCCCTGCTTGTTTGTAACAATAAAGAGATCCATGGTAGAAGATCCAGGAGCCTGCACTATGTCCTTTCCGGACTTAAGCAGCTCGTATGCTTTATTACTCATATCTGTGAGAATCTGCATGCTTGGATATCCAATGCCACTCTCTTGGGGATGAACAGACAGGTGGCACTCTCTTTCTTCAGGAATATCCGTTGCAATTGAAGAGACACATTGCATTGACTGTGGCGAAGCTGCACATGGAAGAGTTACCATACTTCTTGCAACTGGTTGGGCTTTATTGAATTTGTCCAAAAGCTTTTTCCGTTGAGGAGGCTGCATCAGATAAAAACGTCGCTCTTCAACTTTGAGCTGCTGGTACTCCGGGGTGATCTCATATTCTCCTTTTCCACAAAGTGCCATGCAAACCTCTTGCTCTTGTTGTCGAACCACAGCATGGATGTTTTGGATCACTTGGGGCAATGAATGCTTCTTCCTGTCATTTGCAGCTTTCAGCACATTGTTCATGCTTTCATTCGCATTTTGCGTGTACGGTTTTGGGGGGTAGCCTAGTCCTGCAATTGACCGTATTCCCGATGTCATACATGCTTTGATCAACTCTTTTTTATGGACTTCGAAGTATCCATAAAAGGCTTCTCCTTTGGGATGGCGTTTAACCCAAACATCTTTGAGACTTGCCAGTTTTGCGTCTACTTCTTCTGGCCCCCATGAGTCAACGATCCCGGGCTCTCTTTGATCACCAATGTCACGGCCGAAGATATCTTTGAGGTACTCTTTTGCACATTGCTGGTCCACTTTGAGCTCTAGAAGCTTTGACTTAATATTCTCTTTCATGTGCAAGTCGCACAGCAGATGATATCCTTCAGGGATGCAGCATTTCCAAGGGTCGCTGACATTTACTTCCCCATCAGTACCATAAACTTTTATCTTTGACAGATCGGGCCTAAATCTTAGCATTTGACTTGGCAGACTAAAATAGGAGTCAAATGTTTTCTTGGTATGGATTAAACATGGTCCAAGCAGTACTGGATGCTGGTTCGTGCCCTTCACATACAGCATAGGTTGGCGATATGTTGTCACAGTCACATAAAACTTCCCCATGTTGTACGTTGGATCGATTCCGACAATTGACGTATTTTCTACATTTGTACAAAATCTAGCAAGGTCATTAAGTTGACGCTCATTTCCCAAAAACACTGTTTTCTCGGGAGCACAACTGACATGACGCAGGAATGCAGTAGCCTTATCTCTTTCCTGAGCTTTGCACATGTCTATAACAGTCACAAGCTCATCTTCAACTTTCTCTTTGTTCTCACGATACTTAAAGTTGGAAACTTGTTTGCGATTTCTAGCCATATCTCCAGCACTTCGTATCCCCTCAAACCCACCAGCATTTTCAAACGACTCCATAACTATCTTCTTTGGGCCACTGCCAGAGCTCTTCTCTTTTACGCTTTGCTTCACACTTTCTTTCGTACATTGGAACGGGACAGTCTCTCTCTTTCCTTTCGACTTGCCATGAGGTAACGTTGGAATTACATCATGCTCTCCATCATCAAAGTAGTATTGCACATAGACAAAAGGAACCGTTTTTGTTGTCTGTATGACAGTCTACCTTGATCACAACCCTGTGATAGTCAGGGGCTTCCTGGTGTTGATAGATGAAACGGCTGACACGGAAGGTTCCTTGCTCCCCGAACTCAGATTCATCTATAACTTGACCATTCTCTTCATTACAAGAAAAGCAATAATGCTTCACTCTTGTACTTTTCCATTTTCCCATCATATCTGAAAGTACATCTTTCCAGTGGCCAATTTTCTCTAGAGACACTAAAAATGAAACATTTTTACAAACGAAGGTAGGACATCCTGTGGCAACTTTGCTACTGTTTTTCTCCAAAACAGTGCATTCAAAGGCATCCTTTGTCGTGACAGGTACATCTGTAAATTTGTAGACAGGAGTTAGAGGATCATCATTGAAGAGGACCATTTCAGACTGCGCATCGTAAGGAACTGAAACATCTTCAACTTCGGTAAGGCTGCCTTCACTTTCGTCGCTGCTATCCCTTTGGCAATCATTGTCTGGCAAGTTGTCTGCACCCTCACTGTTTTGAAAAAAGGAACATTTGTCAAAGTTCAACTAGACAATTGGCATATTTCTAGAACTGGTTTATGTACAGGGTATCCCAAAAAATGGTGTTCCGGTTGCCTGAAGATGGCAACAAAACGGCAAAAGATTCTTGCCAAATTTTGCTTGATGTTGCTCTTCAGATATTCAGTTAAAATTTGCTACCATCCCCATAAACATCCATTGAAAAATGATGGAGCTATGACCTCCAAAAGGGCAAATTTGCCTGATAACTGAAACCAGCGGTCGGCCATTTTGTCTTACTATTTATTGGAACGAAATCGTCATATTTTTAGGCTACAAGAATATTTTTAAGATTGCAAAGAACGGTTTCCGTCTATCTTATGATTGAACTCCTCCTGTTGCATCAAAACGGCGACTGTTTTAACTATAGAAACTTGTAATATAAAAAAGCAAATAGCAATATTTGAAGTGATTCTGGGTACAACAGGCTATCATGTGGGAAACATTCAGTTTACTCACCATGCTATGTCAAACAATTTTCTCTTTTTTCTTCTACAAGCGGCACGTTTTGATAGATCTTGAAACGAGGGTCTCTGAAAAAGATTACTTTATCCTATCACTTTTGTCGCCAATCAAATTGAAGAAGAGTAAAAGGGGGAACTGTTATATATGCTTGGACGTGGTATGGATTGTTTTGTGATACTTTGCTAATTCTTTGCTAGCCTTTGCTAAAGGTTAACAGTAATTCTTTTTGGATTTCTGCCTTTGGGTCTGCTTTAACCCTATCTGCACAGGGCGATTTTTTAGGTACTTTGTACTGGTATGGGGGCGTTCTTCGTCCCCCTCTTTTCCTCAAAAACTACTAAAGATATAACAATATGATCTATCCCTATTGCTCTTTAGACAATTGGCTGTTCAAATATAACAATGAAAATTTAGTTAGTCACGTGATTTGTTGCTAGGCAACCGAAAAACTGAATAAAATTGGCAAATTTATACCTTCTTAACCAGAAAAATTCTATTTAATCAACCGCTAAACAGATTTTCTCCAAATTTGTTTCAAATAGTAGGAAACATGTCATAGTTCCAAAATATATAGCTTTGAAAAATTTTAGTTTCTATTTTCAGCACAATTAGCTTTAAATTATTTTCATTCAAGTCATGTTCCTTTACCTGGTAAATATTGACTCAAAATGAAGCAAATTAATAAGATGAAGCAAATCAGACAAAACATTTATATTGTACACTTCTTTATTGGACCAATGACGTCATAAATGTGAATGACGTCATATATATCAAATTTTGCTGACATCAGCAAATATGAAAAATTCATATATCGAATGAAAGTATTCATCAAATGCAATAAAATGTTAAGAATTTAATTGCCTATGAAATTTGAGTAAAATTCACCGATGGTTACATCTCTTGTCCGTTTAGCGTAGTGAAGCAACGTCTGGTAGTAGGCGGGGGGGGGGGACGAAAAACGAATAGTACGAATAAGGTTAAGAGGATATGCTGTCGTTGTGGGTAAATGTTAGCTCTTAGCAACCCAAGGTCTGTATCAGCATTTCAAAGAATTCATGACCACAAAGCTCTCGTAAAAAGAAGTTCATCTGTACTAATGGTATGTATCCTTATCACGATTTTGAGGTAATTCAAGCACTGGCTACGGGGCACTTTTTCTAAATAATACCCTTGCTATTAAGTTATATTGATAAAATGTGACCCTCCGGTTTTGGTTATCTCTCTTCATTCTCAGAGTCACTTATGTACCAAACTCCTTGTATGACGTCTTCCTGTAGGATGTTGTATGACGTAAACAACTTTTGAACCCCCCCCCCCCCTCCCCCTCAAGAAGGGTCACTCGCAGTAAAAACTTCGAATTTCCGTTAAATTTGATGAAAGACAAATATCATCGAAAGTTGCTTACCGTAAAAGCTCTATCAAACCCCTTGGAGGCTTTTTAATATTGGACACTTTTTAATCCTTTTGCACCACATTTTGCGATTTAAAAATACAATTTTACAAGTTAAATACATGAATTCGACAAAGTTTTAACTTAAGACACATCAAAATTAACATGCAAACTTATCAGACTTATTTAGCTCAGTAAATGGAGAATCTTTGGTAACTGGGCTTAATTGAGAGGGGGGGGGCTTAATAGAGCTTTTACGGTATTCCATTCCCATTTGAGACACTGGTAACCGTACCTCTTTCGACGGGGAATCCAAGCTCTCGAGTTTATATGTAACATCACTAATCTCTGTATCGCTAAAGAGAGAAAAAATGAGCATGTTACAAGCACATTATATAGAAACCAATACAAGAAATGATTATTAGAGTTGGTTGAGTTGTCTTTCAAAAATATATTAGCTTTCAGGATGGGGGTCAGGATCACTCACATACACTCATTTTTTTAATAAGAAACCGTTTATAAGAAACGGTAGGCTAAATTTTTTTGAAGTTAAGAAACAACCCTACCTGAACTGAGAAAGCTAAGAAAGTTTTGTAATTTACAGTTTTAATTTTCCTATCGCACTCAACATGTTTTGACACTGTACAGTTATAGCAACTGTTTGGTGTTTAGACATTATTTTGAGTGCGAATCATGTTATTTACTTGTTTTGAGATATTACTAAGTAATTTGGGAGAACTTTAGATAAAACAGAATTATCTCTACAATTCTGGCATTAGAAATATAAGGAGCATGTAAGAAACTCTTGGTAGCAAAATGGCCAACAAAATTTAGAAGCTGCCTACCAGCCCCGGACCTTAGTTTCTTATAAAAAAAATGAGAGTAAACTGCTCTTTTTTCAATCTGTATGAACAACTGTTGGGAATCTAATCAGTAAGGTAAACGTTTTTCAATCTACAGAATGTTAAAAGCTATCATAGGTTCTCAAAATGAATCATAGTCGTTCAATAATAACATTACCTTGACAGTGAAATGATAGACTGGGCTTCACCACTATTATCTGAATCACTAGATATTGAAGACATCTGAAAATAAACGAAATGGAAGATCTAGAATGCAACAATGTCACGAGCGGGGGGGGGGGGATAATTCCCAGACAAGGTAACTAGTAAAATTTTGCTATGCTGTTGTGATCGAAAGCTGAAAAGTATCTGTCTGTATTTTGGCCTGTTGGTTACCCAGAGGGGGGTGGGGGGACTATTATGTAGCAGCCACAAAGCCATCAAAGCGTAAATTTGGATTTCAATAACGGTATGATTATGGTAAAACTACTTTTTAGTCATAAAAAAAACCTTAATTCACCTTTCACAAGCAAAAAAGATATCAAATATGAACCACTAATTTACATACAGACCAAAAAAGACCATGCGCCGTAAACAGCCTTTATACTGTAAAGAAACAAACATTTTAAGAAAAAGACTTGCTTCTACTTTTTGATTATTGGGAACAAAACAAAGTAACAGTAAGTCCCTGAAGTAAGTCAGAGCAGTCATAACTGAAAGCGAAGGGAATGGACGAGACGAGACAGTGCTTAAAATTGGTCTTTCTTTGTTCTCACTTGTTTCCTGTACCGTTGAAACATCGGAAGGTCTCAAAAGGAGGGCAAGAAACTTTCAGAAGCTTTCAAAATATATGTGAATGAACCACGCTCAGTATATGATATTACATACAAGGGATGAAATGAAATTTCACGAATTGAAAGGAGCCTCTAACAACAGAGCCCGACAGAGCCTCCTGCAAAAGCGGCGCTGGTGCAGTTTCCCACACTGTGCCTATGCTTATCCTTACTAAACCCTACCAAAAACCCTATAAGGTGTGCAATCCTGCATTAGCCGCCAACAATCTTTGCGTTTTCAACCACCGTTAAAGTGTTGCGAAAATAATGTCATATGAACTTACCTCACACCATAGCTAATAAAAATGCTCACATCCCAGCAGACCAACATCAGACATCAGACCACATCTCCAAAGTGAAAAGCCTGTACTTCCTGTGCTGTGAGTAGGCTATTGAGTAGGCTATTTTGGTACACATATCCGTTTTGATTGTATCGCTTGACAGTTATGGTAAAATGTCTACGTTTTCAAAACTGCACGCACAAACAACCCACACCCTGGCTTGATAAATCTAAATGACAGCAAAATGTATGCTAAATGATCAAATATGAATGGAAATAAAACGATTTATAAATAATTTATGAATAATGATAAAAAATTTGAGTCGTAGGGTCGTAGGGTCGTATGGTCCGGGGTCGTATGGTCCGGGGTCGTGGGGTCGTAGGGTCCGGTTAAAAGAACATCCCACCTGATCATCATTGCCGAAACCTCAAAGCACACCTGTGGCTCCTATCATGGGTTGGATACAATTCAAAATTTCCCGCACACTGAAACCCTCCAGTTCAAACCTCCTGAATTCCAAGCTCGAAAGCCAAAACCTATCACATGACTGATGATGTCTGCCCTGGCAGACATCATCAAAAAGTGTCGCGCATTGGACGAAAAGGCTTTATGAGAGTTTGCGGTGATGGCTAATCCAAGCCAACTGCTAAAAACTAATACAAGTCCAAGAAATATATTCATGATTAAATAAATAAGATTTCAAATACAAGGTATAAAATTCAAAACAGAATTTAAAAAAGTAGTAATATAAAAAAAACGCTCTCCCATAAGTATTTAACCCTATCTGACCTGGGTGATTTGAAACACTCAATACCGGGGGGGGGGGGGGGGCGATTTGGCCCCCCCCTGTTTATCTCTGTTGTCATAAGAGATATGGCAGCGAAACTTGGCACAAAGGTAGTTCATTATGCAAACAATGAAAATTTGAAATCATAATCCAATTAGCGATGTTGTTGTTGTTGCTAGAGCATGATGATCATTATGCTGTCATATGACGTCATATAAATGAAAGGTTGCTAAAAGGTCATGAAACTTCATTTTTTCATAAAGAAATGAAAGATATAGATCAAAATATATATAAATTCTTAATTTAGACTTAATTGGACCAATTAAACATGATTAAAAGAGATACAAAGTTGGTTTTTCATAGAGTGCAGTATGAACAATTGGTAACCATGGAAACAAGGCTAAAAATAGAATTTCCAAATTGTTGCAATTTTATTGCTCTATGATACAAAGTTAAACTTACGAAGTATCAGAGGTCTGCTGCTGGGTGGAAAACGGTGTAAACAAAAATGTACTCCAGGTCAGATAGGGTTAATATGGCATTGCGGTTTGAAACCTTTCTTCTACGAAGGCGCGCTAAGACATAGGAATACAAGGACGATATATTCAAATAACACAAGGCATTTACATCAGCAAGAGGAAACAGAACAGAGAAACAAGTAAAAAAAACAAGACAAAGATCAAAACAAGGTAAATAAATACGTAATTAAACTATCCGTGTCCTAACGCCCTTGTTATAACATCTGATTTGAATTCCTAGAATAAACTTATTCATTGCCTTTTACGTTTCCTTTTTCAGGGACTGACTTGCAACATGAACTCAACGCCCTCAAAAATGCAATGATCCATGAATACCACAGTCTTGGAAGGCCAATCACATATGATCCAGATGAATTTCACACATTTTGCTTCCGAAGTGGTGCACCAACTATTTTTGATAACATTGCGAAAGCAGTTTTCTAATACCAGACAAAGCAATGCAAGGCACACAAGAAACAGACACATGGTGGTTGTCATCATTTACAACCTTGTTTTTGCCATGTCACAGCGATGTAATCACCTTCTGCTAGAAGTATGGCAACACTAGTAGTGAGGACTTTTAAAGATGTCCCTGCTGTTGGATGGAACCAGGCCTCTGATCTTCATGATCCTTCTATGCTCCAACCTTCCTTCACGCCAATTTGCCCATCACTGCCGTGCATTGATAAGGACTGCTATGGCCATGGCAATGAAGAGGGCTTGGAAAGCCCAGTCCTGGCATTCCTGAAGCCAGGCAGTATTGCATCTTTGCATCGCAGCTGATGTGTGACAACTGTAACAACAGACCATGGTCAGCTGATTCACCAAAGTATTTGCCACTTCTGGCAGACTGTGTAGGAAACATATTCCCTGCGCATATGACCTATCGGAACGCCATTTACATTGGTCTTATTGACAGACTCTGACGCAGTGGAGGAAGTCCTGCTGATGTAGCTAACAGGGGGGATGAGTTGGCCAGGTGGAAATTCAAGCGTAAACATCTTCTGTACCTGATACTCCTCCAGAGTGTCAGAGAGCAAGCTGAAAGTAACCTCAACGTCTACTTGGGTTTTGACATTGAAGCTCCCAGCATTTATTTTGGCAGTTTTTCAAATGCCGATGGTTATTGTGTGGTTGAAGATTCTCCAGGTTGACAAATTGCCTTGTCAATGAATACATGAATACTTGCGTTATTGATGCACAATCGGAAGTAGTCATTCCAGCCCACCTAGACAAGTTAATGCTTAGCGAAAGCAAGAAAATAGTACTTACGTACAAAGATAGACGTTGTCGCCAACTGTTCTCAGGGTAGTCATGTATTTGTATTTGTGAACATTTGTATTTGCAGTTGAACATTTGTATTTGCATGTCTGGCCTCTATCGGATACAACATGCCGTTCCGAAACCACCACCATGCCAACAGTACCCAATCCATCAGCACCAGCATGAAGTACACACGTTTATATTGGTTCCACCCTTTACAAGCTTTCCTGACACACCCTGTATTGCCACAGCTGGCATAGCATATAGGTGGTAGGTATTACTCCCTCTTTATTTATTTACCTTTACCATTTGTTGCCTTAGTATTGTATTTTAGTAGCATCTTAACATTTGCTTTCATTCTGTGCTATCCGAAAAATGTTATGTACGGGAGGAGGCCCCATGGTCCCTCGGATGGACCACCCCTATTTGCTTTCCGCTGTAGTACCTAACTTAGCAGGTTCTTTTACGGTATACCCTCACTTCTCGTGAGGAAACCCCCCCCCCCCCCCAATTTACGCTATATATCAAACCAAGACCGAATTCAACATGAATGACATTATGAAACATACCATTTAAGAAACTGACTGCAGCCTTAATAAGAATATAAACGTTAGACTGTTATTACTCAACATGTAGGCCTTATGACATGGTACTTCTAGCCTATTCACCCACCCTAGAGGTATGCATATAGTAGCCTTGATGCTGTCGCTATAACTACTACTTTTAAGCTACCCACACCAAAAAATCCCCGGCCTCTTAATCCAGGGTGGCTATAATTACTTTAAATACAAGGTTCTCTACCAAGATCTTCAAAAATGCTTTATACAAATATATGCCCACACTATTAGTCTTATAAATTGTAATTTCAAGCTCCCGCATTATAGCTAAAACCTAATTTTCCTTTCCCTTTTCCTTCCTCCTGTACCCCTGTATTTATATATCTCTCTCTCAAAATCTTGCTCAATGTATTTGACAAATAATATATTTTCACATTGCATACGGCCAAAATAAAATAGTACTTAATATAGTGACAACAATAATAATATGTCACAAGGATAAACATATACAATTGCATACAATTATAGTTCGGTGATACACCACCCTAAACAGCACAAAACCAACAACAACAACAAGGGAAGCTTCCCATTAGTTTAAAACTCTTCCTATCCGATACATATAAACAAATTTTCTCATGATCTTGATCACGTCCTATTACAATAGGTTCTTTCCACTGCTATATTTACCTCTCTAACTATTGTCTTTCCCTGATTTATGGCCTGTCACTGTTAGGTTTCCAAAGCGATAGGCATTCCTAACTCTATTGATGCCCTACAGAGGTCTATACAGTCCACACAATAGATAATTACGCACCCCGCGTCATAAACATCAACCAATCTAATTAACAAACTGCCACCAACATCTTCCGCTCACAGAATTCTCCAAGATTTATTACTATTTTATACTTTACCTATTCAATAATATCCTAATATGGTGAACCACTACTCTATTTCTGTTCCCATCAAATACCCATCACTACACAACCAATCAAAAACCCCCAGAACACACCCCAACAATCCTAACTACAATACCATACCGTATTTGTCAGTGATTTTACGGGTAGTTCTATGCCTATTGAATTAACATATATTTAAGCGCGTGCGACCCCAGCTCATCCTCGATTGCATACCACAACCACTGCAAGTAAAGAAAAGGAAGGAAATCACAGCAAAAAACAACAGCAAAAAACTGCACTATGGATGCCACCTCAAACACCACTGCAAACACCGCTGAAATGGATGTCGACACCAATGACATAACAACAAACAACTCAAACTCAATTACAGAAAGTGGTAAGCTTATATACTGACACATCTTATACATTAAATACATGCTTTTAATCATCACTTTTGTGCTTAACTCGAATCTTCCTTTTCAGCCTAACATACCTACCTTTTGGTCTCGCCCTACGTATACTACTTAATATTGTCAATTTAATCACATTAGTTTTTAAGATCCCTTCAACTGAACGTTTTATATGAAAACTACCACCAGCTCTCTATACATATTTAGTTTCTTAAATATTTCCTGATAGTACAACTGGGTTAAACCCTAGAGAAAGACGCGCAACTCTTTAAACTGAAGAGAAATACAAATTCCACCAGGTCAACATGCACAACAAACCTCGTACCTCATTCCCAGACATCTGCGAGTATAAATAACTAACTATTGTATTCACTCTTTTCCCTAGTACCTTGCCGCTCAGGGCAGATCACTAAAGAAACGACGCACGCAGTTATAACCACCGAAGAACTGTCAAGAGAAGAAGAAGATGACATTATAGCCTTGACAGACGACATACAAATATGCGACGATGATGAAATAAAACCTGCTCCTAGACAGGATTACAAAGGCAAAAAAATACTAAGCAAAAAATTCAACCCGCCGTCTAACAGTGGCTTACTCCCTACCCCTTCTACTTTCTCATTCATTCGCTCTCCTTATAGCCCCTCTTGCTCGCATTCTATCCCCTCTCGTCCAGGGCCCTCGGGCCTAACTTCACACGCTCCCTTTCCTTCTCCTAACTCTCCTAAAATTCACGCCTTCGACACACCCACTTCACGTGGTTTCGTCCCAGCTATTAGCTCCTCCGCAACTCCTATTCCTTCTTCACTCCTCCCTTCTCCCTTGCTATTCTCTACTCCTTCTCTCCGACCCTCCAGCACTAATCTCCCTAGTTCTGCTCCTGTTCTTATAGAGAGACTTCCTTTACCGCTTCCGAAAACTTTCGTTAATGATCTATCTAGACATTACTGTTCCTTGATCTACCATCAAACCAAAGAATCTTATTTTTCCCGCAGCATTGAATCAAGCTACTTTCCACCTTTTACTCTTCCTCGCTTTAACTCTGATCTGACCCGGGGCCTTAGCCACAATCTTTCCGTACAATACGCAGATGCGGTAGCTACTCTAAGACACAAAATCTGCCAAATAATGAAGGACCACCACAATATCCTCCAACGAGAGGAAACAATCAGAATAAACGCTATTGTAGACAACATGAACAATCTATATGAACCGGACATAGTCCGGATTATCACCGAAAATGCAAAAAGAACAGCGAGCAACAAAAACAGCAACATGAACAATAACAGAAGAGGAAACAGACAATGAACTTTACATAACTTTGTATATATACTACCATTTATTATTTATCAATTATTATTTATAATCGCTAATATTTTCAATGTTGAACTTGGGCCAAAATTGATGAGTCTTTTCTTCTCAATCTCTATCATGACCACAGGTACAAAGGATGGGGCAAATATAATTAAGAAAAAGAGTCGGAAAAGAACAACATTAAGGAAAATTTTGAATAAAAATCGGAAAAAGGAACACGGCACAATTGGAACAAATGCGATCAAAAAAAGCTGCGCAGGGCGGTTACACAATACAAACCAATCAACAATATTGTCAATTTAGGGACAACTACATTAACAATGGGGGAAACTTTACTCCTTCAAAAAGGTCTATCTTTCATACCCACCCCTGCACGGGTACAGCAGAAAGATGTTACGAAAGGGCTTGCAGAATTAACACGTAGAATGAAACTACAATTTCATTTCTTTTACCACCCTACACAAAAAAATTATGAACCATTTAATCTGGAATCCTCTTGGGTCCCACCAGGAGATACTTTTCCACCTCTACAAGAATATTTTGACAAAATAACAGAAGATATAACTAACCACACCCACAACATGAGAGAGGCAAACACATCTAACCTGTCTCCAAGTGAAGGAAAAGCAATAGATACACTAGCCAAACAAAAAAAAAATGTTATCCAAAGGGCTGACAATGGAGGAGCGATTGTACTATGGCCTAAAAAATCTTACCTAGCAGAAGCGTCAAAACAACTTGAAAACACACGCCACTATACAAAATGCCAAACAAATGATATCCCAGAACTCACTGCTCAAATCATTTCATTTCTGGCAGACCTGTTAGCTAAACAGTGCATTTCTACTAAAGTACATGAATTCTTAGAACCCAGCAATTCCCCCCCGGACCCCTAGATTCTATTTGCTGCCAAAAATACACAAACCAAAAATTGCTAATATCACCCCAGGGAGTCCTATTGTCTCGGGATGTGGTTCACCCACTGAAAAACTCTCACAATACCTAGACTACTACCTCAAACCAATAGTCCAAACAATTCCGTCATATATCAAGGACAGCAAACATTTACTACAAATAATAATGAACAACAGGGCTACTATTCCAGAAGGAGCCTTGCTAGCCACTCTAGATGTTAAATCTCTATATACAAATATCCCTCAAAATGAGGGAATACAATACTGCCTCGATGCCATGCAACAATTCTATAACCAAAACCTTCCTCTACCAATCTACAAACTACATCAAATGTTTGAATTTGTACTCAAAGGTAACTACTTTGAATTCAACGATCAGATATATTTACAGATACATGGAACTTCCATGGGCACACCTATGGCACCCAATTTTGCAAACATATTCATGGCTCACATAGAAAACACTATAATCACACATGCCCCTGGGGCACTACAGCCACTTCTATGGAAAAGATATATTGATGATATCATAATCATTTGGCAACATGGGGAAGAAGCCCTCAAAAAATTTCTCAAACATGCTAACTCTATTCATGAGACAATTAAATTTGAAAGTGACTACTCCAAAGATAGAGTCAATTTCCTTGACACAACAATATACTTTAACGATAACAAGGTATTAGAAAGCTCGATTTTCATCAAACCTACAGATATATGTACATTACTGCAAGCATCATCTTTCCACCCACCTCACTGCAAAAAAGGTATCATTTACAGCCAAGCACTTAGATATAGAAGACTTATCTCTGATGATAGGATACTAGTAAAACATCTAAACTACCTAAAAGAAAACCTGATAAGAAGAGGATACGACATATCACTGATAGAAAATGAATTTGCTAAACTTTCAAACATATGCCAAAACGATCTACTATTCCCAAATCAAACCAGGGAACTTAATGGGCCTAAACCTATTACCACGAACAGTAGGAAGAACAATCAAGATAAAGTAATACCCTTCATAGTCCCATATGATTCGGAAACAGCGGATATTGGGTCCATTCTCATGAGCCACTGGCACCTTATCAGTAATAATCCAGTCCTTCAACAGGTTTGGAAGAACAGCAAACCAATTTTATCCCTTCAGAGAAGGCCTAACCTAAAAGACAAGCTGGTCCGAACAAAACTGCTACCATCACAGAAACAACAACAACCACCACACACAAACAATCAATTTCCAGGAACCCAAACGCGAGAACAACAACCACAACAACAGCCGCAACAACATAAACAAACGTGAGCGAGATCGACAGGAGATACCAAGCTAAAAAGAACTTACCTACAGAAACACAAATATGAATTTAGGATTGATCATATAATGGATTTCAATCATTAAATTACGCTGGAGAATATTGGAAATTATTATATTGGAGAATATTAAAGAAAACTTTATTGGGACTTTGAACTGAACTTAGCAACTGTGGTCCTGGACGCAGGACTGCATGGGGCACCCACATATGAAAGGATATACTAAAATGAAAGCTCCGAAATATCCATGTGGGATTTTTTAGCTGATGAGTTGAGATAAGTCAGATATCAAAGCCATATCAATCCGCATACCTACTCCGACCATTGTTACATCAAAGAATCACTATTATGAGATACAACATGCCGTTCCGAAACCACCACCATGCCAACAGTACCCAATCCATCAGCACCAGCATGAAGTACACAAGTTTATATTGGTTCCACCCTTTACAAGCTTTCCTGACACACCCTGCATTACCACAGCTGGCATAGCATATAGGTGGTAGGTATTACTCCCTCTTTATTTAGTTACCTTTGCTATTTGTTGCCTTAGTATTGTATTTTAGTAGCATCTTAACATTTGCTTTCATTCTGTGCTATCCGAAAAATGCAGAAAATACAGTAAATACATTTTAAATTTTGCATCTGTTGTTGTTCTTCTACATTTTAGACTGCGGTCCGCAAAGTCTCCTGATGACACTGCAGATATGGGAAATCATCAACCTTGTTCAGCCATCGTATAACCTTGGACACATATGCAAACTTGCTGTTCCATTAACAACTTGTATAAACAAGGTTTTCACAAGACTAAGATCAACCTTGTGCTAGCCTCGTCAAAATTAGGTTTAAATTCCGAAAGGAGAGGCACTTCTTTGTATCATTCAAAATACCCAAAGCCTGATATACGCAATAGGTCTTTTGGGTAGTTAGAGTTGTGCAGAAAGACCAAAGAGATATCCAGCATGATAAAACAATGCATTCTTGTTACATTGGTTTGTTTTTTAATTCCATTTCAACTTTGCTTTGTGATGAGAAATATAACCGTTTTCAAACTATTTGGATGCCAGATCACAGTTTTGTCTTTCACACAAGATAAATTAGTGGAAAAGCTCGAGGGTTTAGCAGAGAGTGGTTGCAACATTTTCCTTGGCTGGCATATTCAAATGATTTGGATGGCGCATTTTGTATTCCATGTTTTTTCTTTGGAAGAAGTGTTGGCTCAAGCACATCAAAGCTAGACAAACTGATGAAAAGCCCCTTGACAAATTGGTCCTCAGCAAAAACCAAATTAAAGCTGCATGAACTTAAATATGAGGTTGACAAGACGGCCTTACTTACAATGCAAGATTTCACTGCGATGATGGAAAACAAAACAAAGTCTGTTGACAGAATTATTGTCTCTGCTCTCAATGCAAAGATCAATCAGAATAGGCAGAAGCTTGCTTCTGTTGTTAAAACTGTTCTTCTTTGTGCTAAACAAAACATACCTCTCCGCGACCACAGAGATGATTCTAAATTGTATGACACAGAAGATTGTGGGAATTTCCAAGCACTCCTTAATTTTAGAGTTGAAAGTGAAGACGTCATCTTAAGAAGCATTTTGAATCTGCTCCCCGTAATGCCACATATCGATCAAAGACCTGTCAATGATCAGATAATAAAAGAGATAAAGTAATGTGGGTTTTATGCCATTCTGGTAGATGAGGTAACTGACTGCTTCAACAAAGAATAGATGCTGTTGGTCCTCAGATATGTCGATCCCCAAGGCCAGATCCAAGAGCTGTTTCCTAAATTCATTTATTGCGACATTAGAATGTCTGAAGCAGCTCTTAGTGATAAAGTCATCAATTGTGTTACAGAAGAGTTAAAGCTGGATCTTCAAAAGTGCCGTGGAGAGTGTTATGATGCTGCTGGTAGCATGGCTGGAAAGTGCTGTAGTTTGGCTGGAAAGTGCCGTGCTTTGGCAATCTACACCCATTGCGCCTCTCACTGCCTTAACCTTTGTGTTGCAGCATCATGCCAGATACAGAATTTCAAAAACGTGATGGACAACATCCAATTCATTCCCAAATTTTTTAATAATTCTCCAAAACGTCAATTGTTGCTAGATAAAATGGCGAAGACACATCTCCCGGATTACCAGCATAACAAGATGTTTCCCGCACACGATGGGTTCTCCGCTTAAATGGCTTAGACAGGTTTTATGAAATGTATTTTGCCATCATTCGAGACAATGTTGATAAAAAATGGGAAAATTCAGCTGGTGATGCCTACTCACTTGCTTCAGTTTGCACCAACTTTGACTTCATCATGTTTGTGCCCCCCCCCCCCCCTCCCTCTAGTATTACGATAGTAAAAAAAGCCGGGTAGTACTATGGTTAAAGTTTTTGCTTCACTAAATCAACAATTAAATCCCTCTTTTTCTTCCAGTATTGCGAGTCTTTGACTGCATTACCGTTAGTCCCCTATTTGGTCATTTGTCAATTCTTGTGGGAAATAAATGATAACAGCAGCCACAGAGGGCAGCAGCCACAGAGGGCAGCAGCCCTAGGCCTACTCAACGCTGTTCATGATAAACATCAGATTACCAACCAACATCCAATTCCATATACTAACCTACCAACATCTAGACCTATAGTTATCAGCCAATGATTTCCAATGCGTTTTCAGAGCAAATTTGTGGATCAAACAAAGGCTATCCATATTATTCAACGTTCATCTTTGTTATCAACAAACATTTTCAACAACTCCAGTTCCAACACTAAGTTCCAGTTTGATGTGTGTGGTGGTTGTTGTTGCATTTGTTGTTGCTGTCGTTGCAAATTGCTCAGAAGCAAGGTTCAGAATCAAACAAGTTCTTTCTATGTTTGCATGTGGAAACAGAATTGCACCTGTCCAGTCAAAATCAGAATGATATTGTATTAAACAAAGGATTGAAGCAATATGAATTTATTTCGAAGAAAACCATAGTTTATGAATGCCTACATAATTAGTCAGTGTATATTTACACAATGAGTCATATTTCTCACAAATGTCTAAAACTTTAAAAATGTTCGATTGCGCGTTCGACGAATAACAATCAAATAAATTGAGTCCTTTCAAATAACGATTGGGAGGAACAATGTGAATAAGTTCTTTGACGACTTTACGAACAAGAGGTTGATTGCAGTATTTGGATTTATTACTTAAATATTCACAGAAACAGGCCAATGCTCTTTCAATTCGAATTACTTGATCATCTACCCCATCCTTCATCCATAATTAACCAGTCAATCAACCAATCAATCAGTGACAATCAATCAAGAGTAATTTGAATAATACTAACCGCTTTGGAACAAGAAGATGTTGTAATGATTGTATACATTGTGAAAAATTTATTGTGGAACACAGGTGCATCAAATACGCTCACTGCAACTGTGTGCCAGTTGCTAATGAAGTTGTAGCTGAGAAGGTGCCTTTTATCTGTGACTTCAGTACAATATGAACAACTTCACAATTTCATTTGAAATCAGTCACACTGACATTCAATATGCAGAGCAAGGAATTGCTTTTAACTTAATTTGTTTCCATCAACTCAAAATCACATATTGTAAACTTATTTTATTGTCCAGGGTGCAATGTGAAACAACGTGCCTCATCTCAGCTTTTGTTGAATATTAGAGAACGATTACCAGATAAAAGAAAGGTAACTCAGAGGGGCTAGGTTACTGTTGTTCTAATATGATTAGGACAGGGGTCTTCATGCTGAGGCAAAAACATCAACCCAAAAATTATTTCTTACATAAAAATAGACCCTTTTCCTGCAATATCTGCATACCCACAAATGTGTAGTCAACACCGAAATTATATGGAAAATGCACCAAGGCCTTCCACTCCAATTTGCCAAGGATTTACCGCCTACAGAATATTAATACCTTTATCAGTTTTTTCCTGTGACCTGCTGTGAAGATGTTTCAATGACACAGAGCTGAGTACAAAACTACAGCATATTTTGCCAACAACCAATGCATCATACCAGGTGAGTCAGAAAAAGCGTGGGGTATTTGGCAAACTGTGACGTCGCGTTCAGCCATCTGATCATAATGAACTAATTTGTTTCTTGCAGCCAAAGGTCTCACTTAGATCATAAGCCTTTCCCCATCGAAATCGATCATTTGACGTATGAATCAAAAAATATTTCCTTCCTAAGACGTTTTATGGGAGTCTTTCAAACTGATGAAATCTTTAACAAAGCCCCTTCAGCATTTTACCCTTGCCAAAGCTGCAGGTACACGTAGTATTATCAGGGAAGAAGGAAATAGTTTTGTCATAATGCAGTGCAGCGCGTTGATCTTGCTGGAAGAAATCTCTTTACAACTCAAAGAAGCATGCGTTTTTACTGTTTCTCAACGCAGGACAAGTTATGACAAGGCATCCCAGGGGAGAAAACACTATTTCCAAACGGTTTCACTCTCTCTTGATAATACCACATGTACGTGTAACTTTCGCGAGGCTAAAATGCTGAAGGGGCTTGGTTAAAGGTTTCCTCAGTTTGGAAGACTCTCATATAAAGTCTTACAAAGAAAATCTTTTTTAAACAATGCATCACATGACCGATTTCGATGGGGAAAGGCTTATGATCTAAGTCAGATTTATGGCTGCATGAAATGATTTATTTCACAACGATTGGGTGGCAAAATGCGATGTCACAATCCGCCAAACGCTCCACGTTTTTTCTGACTCACCTGGTATATGAACGTTCACTCTGCAAACTATTGATAGTAGTTCTGAGAACAGAATGTAAGGAGCCAGCCATAACCAAGTTTAAACATTGGCGTTGCTTCTCTTTTGGTTGCTTGGTTTTTTCACTGCACTCCTTTGAAGTGCCATGTTGGTCATGTTCCTAGTTTTCTTTGTTCCTTTGAACCAGCAAATAAATTCTTTGAATGTCCCTTGGTTAAAGGCAACTGCGAGTAGATGCCCGCAAATCTTCAATCCAAAATTTGTACTGTCAGCCCATCACATGCCGTCAGCAGCTGCACCACCAATACAGGGATACAAAGGTAACTTTCCTCATGATCCTTTGTCTGCTGGTTTTAATCTCCTTCCGCCAATTTCAGAAAAGCCTCTGAAAGAAATAAAAAACAGATATTTTGTTGACCTGAATTCGCTTCTGTCAACCGCCTTGTATGATGGATCAACTGATCTAGATAATTTGTATCTTAAAGCTTACCAGGCCGCAAACAGAGAACAGCAACCCTCATTTGCTTCAAAAAATTGAAGGAAACAAACAAATTTGTGATTTCCAGTCTTGGCTCGAGGCCTGGAATACTTTCATCCGCACCATGGTGTTCTACCACCCAGAATTAGGCCCGGAATTATTAGCCTACCATGAATGCATTTCACATTTAAACGCCGATATCCGGTCTCCTCTTGGCTGAGATACGATTCCGCCTTTCGGATGAATATTGCCATGAACAAATCACTTTCCTGGGCCCGTCATGATGAAAATGCATTCAATAAGTTTATTTGTTGTCTCTCAGTATAAACCCTGCCCAGATGTTACATTTGCTCAGCTGAAAATCATCTAGCAAACGTCTGCCTGCAAAAGCTTTTTCGTTCCAAACTGGAAACAAAAACCACAACAGCATCCAGTCAAAACCAAAATTCAAACACGCCCATTTGCAAATTCTTCAACTCTAACAACTGCAACAATCAAAAATGTTGGTTCACCCATAAATGTCACAAATGTTACAGCACGCACCCATATGTTCATTGCAGAAGCTCTTTCCAATAACTTTAACCCTCTTCCAAACAGAGCACCAATACCTATAAACTTATCAAACCTAGAACTTGAACTGAAACAGTATCCAAAAACATTGAAACGGGACTTAATATCATCTTTAAAGAGTCTGTTTCATCCAGCATGCCTTGCACATGTCATCCTTTGGTAGGGCTTTGTTGCCGCCATTTGCATAGCCCATGAAAATGGTGACAACAAAGGAAAACCAAGAGATGGCACGTGCAAGGAATGCTGGATGAAGCAGATCCTTTAAAAGACGGTTTTAACACTGGTTATCATGGTCCAGAATTAAAAGGGTTATCAAAAAACTTACAGTCAGCTTCCCCGCACCCGAAGGTTCTATTCGATAATATCCTGGCAGAATGGAAAGAAAAACGTATCGCAAGCCCTTTCTCCGAACCGCCGCTAAGACATTTCCGAACATCCCCAACTGGGGTTGTGCCGAAGAAGGACTCAGAACAATTTTGTACAATAACACACCTATCATCACCTCGTGGGAGATCCGTAAACGATTTTAGTCCAGACTCAGAATCTTCCGTACATTTTAACCACTTTGACGAAGCAGTGAAAATAGTAGCATCGTTAGGAAAAGGCGCTCTTCTTGCAAAATTAGGTGTCAAAAATGCATTTAGAATTGATCCAGTTTGCCCTGATGATTGGCATCTGCTCGGGTTTTCATTTAAAGACATGTACTTCATAGATCTTTGCTTGCCCTTTTCCCTTTTGGCCTAAGATCCTCTGTAAATAGATTTTCACAATTAGCAGATGCAATGTGATGGATCTTGAAAAAACAATTATGCAATCAAAAATGCAAAAAATTATTTAGACGATTACTTGTTAGCAGCCCCTGGGGCATCCTAGCAATGTCAAAAAGAATTAAAATTAGCTACATCCGTATTTGCATCCTTGGGAATACATCTTGCACCAGAAAAAGTGGTTGGCCCGTTAAATGTAATAACTTAACTGGGAATCAAAATTGATTCAACCAAAATGGAACTTCGATTGCCCGAGGAAAAAAAATCACGAAATGGCCGAAATTCTTGCACAGCTAAAAGACAAAAAGAAATGCACGAAACGAGAACTCCTGTCTTTGATAGGCAAGTGATCTTTCGCCTCTAAAATAATCCCATCAGGTGGTACTTTTCTTCGCCGTCCCATAGACTTGTCAACTACTGTTCACATGTTGTTACATTGTGTTTCCCTAAATTATGACGCTAGAGAGAACATAAACTGGTGGCAAAAATTCTTACCATCATGGAATGGTAGACAAAAAATTCTAGATATAAATACAACATTGTGTCCGTCAGAACACCTGTACACAGATGCATCAGGCAACATTGGTTTGGGAATCTATTTTAACGGTGAAATGGGTAGCCAAAAATTGGCCTAACGAGTTTGCTCAAAACACCATCCAATGGAAAGAACCGTTCCCAATCTATCTGATCAGTTTTATATGGGGTAAACAATTTAGCGAACAAGGCTCCTGTTTCACTGTGATAACATGGCAGTTACAAACATATGGGCCACGGGGACATTGAAATGTACCAAAATAATGTCTATTGTTCGTAAAATGTTTTTCATTGCAGCAAAAAACAACTTCACCTTAAATATAAAACACATCCCAGGCATAAATAACTCTATAGCAGATTCTTTTTCTTGGTTCCAGATGCCCAGATTTTGTCAACTCGCCCTCGAGGCAGCAGCTCTGGAAACAGTATTTCCTTCAGAAGCACGGAACATCTGAAGGGTGAATTAGAATATCTGCAGTCGCAAGCAATAGCCAAAAAATCTCGAAAAACATATGCAAATGGCCAGTCTTGGTATTTGGCATTTGTAATGAATTGAATCTGTGCCCCTGCCCGCTACAGGAACATACATTGCGTCTGTATTGCACATATTTAGCTAGGTCCTTAACCCTATTCTACATGGGTAAATCAAGCATCACTTTCTCGTGGGGGGGAGGGGCTAAAAAGACCCCGCCAGATTTTAAAGCAACCGTAGTGCCTATGGCAACACAACTTGGTACACATGATTACCAAACAATTATGACTCTGAAAATAGCATCATATGCTAATTGGTCACGTGATGCGTTGCTAGGCAACGCAAAAACAATGGAAATTTGCTGATTTTGGCTCTCCTCCTAAAAACGTAATATTTTCAACCAAAAATAGTCAATCAATAACTGTAAAGTTATACATATGATACATATTGAGTGTTCTTAATGAAAACTGTCAAAAATTCTAGTTTTGGAGTTCTATTGTTATCACAGCTGTCAATCAAAATCATTGTTGATACCTAGACAAAATAGTTGATGCGTTATTGGCATTTTAAATACATTTTTAGGAATAACAACCATATGCAATTGATCTTGAATTGTTAATTAGTCAATTTTTATCATATCATAAGAGTGTCCCAAGAAAACGCAACGGATTTGATCAAGACTAGTGACAAAAATTTAGGTCCAATCATCCAAAATAATTTTAATATAATCCTCGATAGCTAACTTGAAGATAAATACCTTGTTTGGTGATATTGGTGCATGGAAAGTTGGAATATCAATCTTGAAAGTCCAAATTTGATTCCATCTCCAAACCAGAGCTTTTGGGTTTTGGCCTAAACTGCAAACATGCTACTTTGGGGAATCTCCTGAGTTACTGTGAAATAACAGAATAAAGCCTTGTGCTGAGGAAAATATTTGAATACAAATTCAATCAAATTCATCAATTTTTCCTGAAAAGACACCTGTTTTTATGCTTCAAAAGTTTCAAAAAGTTAGCATTGCATCTGTCTCATAAAAGAAAGTAATCCGCGAAAATAGTGTGCTTGGGTATGAAAAATGAATTAGTTCTTGCAATCTTCATGACATTTATGAAATGCATTTTGTATAATCTTTCTTCAAATTATTATGAAACGAGAAACCAAATATACCCAAAGGAATATTATCCATAGATAACATCCTTAAAAATGCTCATTTGTGTTTTTTTTGGGACATCTGTTATGTAAGTATGGCGTCATAGATCTTAAATTTTGCTGATGTCAGATGTCACATATCAAATGAAAGTACTCATCAAATGCAATTGAATGGTGCATGTTTGAAATTAAATTTAGCTGACATCAGCAAATATAAAAAAATTACATATCAAATGAAAGTACTCATCAAATGCAATTGAATGGTGCATGTTTGAAATCGATCAGGCAAACGACACAAACACTATGGACATTTTAAGCTTTTTCTTTGTTGACTACTCTCTAAATATGGTATTACTGTGGTCACATGATCAGAGGTAGAAAAGAGGTAGACAAATGACATGTCAAGAATTTATTTGCCTATGAAATTTGAGTAAAAGTTACCAAAACTAGTGGTTATATCTCTGGTTGTTTTAGCGTAACGCAGCAAAGTCTGTACAGACCAAATTTGCATTCTATGTAAAAGGCGCATCGTGCATCAGCTCTGTTGGCCTGATCTAGCTTGGCTTTCCATCCCACAAGAATTTCTTGCAAAGGTATGAAGTGGTGTTCACATGGAGAGGTTGTCACCCTTCGCTGCTCGTATTGCTTTAGAATTTCCCTCAAAGGTTTTCTTGTTTCAGGCACTCGGCACCCGTAGGCTGCAAAATGCGTGAACGAGGCAAGTTGTGTCAAAGATAGTATGCGATGATTGGTTCTGACCAGCATCTATAATTCAGATATGAAACAGTGAGAAACATCCAAAGAGAAATAAAAAGCACTGACAAAAACGGTGATGACATCACAGCTAAGGCATCACCATTTACGAAGAATTCCATTCTCTCATCTTGTAGTTGTAGCAGAGCAGAACGCATTTAATTAATAACTTTGGTGTCTTCTTTCAATCAAGGTTCAATAGCCACTGTCGGAAAACAAGAGTACACTTATTATTTTTATAAGGAACTAAGACTTTGGCCAGTACTGAAAATTTATTTAAGATCAGATTTCCAGTACTCAGAGTTTCTTACGAGTTTCTTAGAGGCACTATAACAGTCTTCGTGTTCTACCTGTGTCCTAGTATAGTAAACATTTAAAAATAACGTTTTCGAAGCATTTCCAATTTTTGGATATGACTCTATTACTTTCCGAGTAATATGATACAGCATACAAGTGAGAGCAAACTGAAAATATGTAAAGGACATCCTCTATCAAAATATCCGAGAGTTAAGTTTCTTATGTGCAGTTTCCCCAGGGGAGGGGGGGGGGGGCGCTACATATAATTTTGGTATGGGGACATGCCATCGGGAAGGGTATCAACTTTCGCAATTTTGGTATAAGGAACGGTATCAATTTTAAAATAAGGAACGGTATTGATTTTCATACCGTTCCATAAGGAAAGAAATTTTGTGCTGGAAAGTTTGGTTGTTGTTGTTGTCCAAATGGTACCAACATTCCTTGCATGAAGGGAGTATGCTCTCTATAGAAAACTGGATGTCCATATAAATTTGGCAGACCGACATTATTTGGTTGTTCATATGGGCCTTGTGGCAATTTTTGATGCAAAGTTATCTGATACTTGACACTATCTTTAGCAAACTGTGGGGATTCTTCCGGTTCAGGCTTTGCACTTTCTTCCTTTTCTGCACTCTAAACCGTTGTGGTGTTCACTTGTTGAAAATTTTGAAAACTGTTTTCTTTGTTATCTCTAGAATGTCGGATGTCTTGGATTTTGGAACGGATGATTCTTACTAAAGCGCTTGTGCTGCGATGAGTCAAATGTAGTCTAGACTAACTACTTCAGTCCCAATTTCCGCTTTGTTCATTGAATTGGATGACGGCACTATGCTGCAAGTGGGACTGATACTCAAACTAACTGAAAATCCGGCCAAAGTTCCCCAAAAAATGGCGCAACCAATCAGATTGCAGGATCTCCAACTTGTGATTTGATTCGTTGAGAGAGGATCTTTTTGCAACCTTTGCTTGCGAACAATTGAGAACAAGATATTATTCTGTTTTCCGGCGTTTTCCTGCTGCTAAGCTTCTAGTCTGGGAAACTTTCAATAAAC
This sequence comes from Aurelia coerulea, assembly GCA_039566865.1. Taxonomy (NCBI): domain Eukaryota; kingdom Metazoa; phylum Cnidaria; class Scyphozoa; order Semaeostomeae; family Ulmaridae; genus Aurelia; species Aurelia coerulea. The sequence continues at coordinate 8,782,133 of CM076951.1, read as the reverse complement.
ATGGCGTACAGTCTTGCCATGAAGCATAGATTCCAAATCTTTAAAAATGCTGGTGTAAAATTCAGTTACTTATTTCTTTGAACTGAATGACTTCAAAGAAACTTCAGCTATGTCTCAATAATTCTACCGTTGGATTTTTCGGAAATCTTCAATAGTTTCAAAACTAGATTGTTTTCTACTTTTTCAAGAATTCAAGAAAATTTTCAAATAAACTTAAACCATCGTAATTTCTAAACTGTTTGAAACAACATGAAATAATTTCGAAGAAAACCATAGTTTATGGATATTTACAATATGGTATCAAGCAAAAGTATGTGACTTTTCTGGTTTATGATTTAGAAATTTGATGACGTCACACCCCCAAATGAGTTGAAATGTAACATACGAAAAAATTTCGAAAAATATTCAGAACTTCTGAAATGTCCAATGGTATAATTAAAGACAAGTAACGAAAGTTTGTTTCAAGCCACTCAAACAGAAGAAATAGATCACAAGATTTTACACCCACCTTTTTGCGCGAAATTAAAGATTTGGAAGCTATGCTTTGCCATGATTGATAAAATTGAGAAACGATATAACATCACACTGAAGGATTTCCAAAAAGCAGTTTACTTGAAGATTTTTGATGGCGAGGATGTATTTGCATGTGCTCCAACTGGTTCTGGACAAACTTTTTGCTTTGCTTTTATGTCAGAGCTGTTTTCGCTGAGAAATGGTGGACAGGAGGATGGCATACGTGAAGAAACTGACATCAATCGTTGTGTAACTCTCGTTATGTCGTCTCTATCAAGTTTATTGCTGGAGCAAGTGAGTAGACTGGTTGAGTTAGGAATTTATGCTATGTTTGTGGGTGAATTGAAATCTGACCCTGTTGTGAAAGAATCCGTTGCACAGGGAAAGGACGAGCTGCTACTTTTAACTCCGGAGGCAATTTTTGATTCTGGATGGCGGATATTGTTTACTTCAGCTAAATGCAGGAAGCAAATGAAGGCCGTGGTGAGTTTAGATTTTCCTAACTGTTTTCAGATAAATGCTAAACAGCATCATTCCCTGCTTTAAAGTTTAGAGAATTGCCAGCTGTAAAGCAAGTGAGAGGTGCCTCAAAAATTGTCGTGTTTTACTGGGAAAGTGTAAAACGAAGATTTGCAGGTTGGTAAAACGCAGGCTTGCAGGTTGGTAAAACACAGGCTTGCAGGTTGGTAAAACGCAGGCTTGCAGGTTGGTAAAACGCTGATGTGTTGTGGAAAACGATGATGGTGGTACAGAAACAAACTTTTCGGATCAAGTTGTGAACCTGAGAAACGTGATGCTAGAGAACCAAGAGGGAGATGATTTCTGTTTTAGCCATCACTAAATTCAATCAAATTGCAAGAGAAAAATATCCATCATTGGTAAGTACATTGTGCTGCTGTTTATTTGTTTTCTATGGTTTGCGAGATTCTTGTCATTAGAATGTATTAAACTCAGTAGCCATCAATTCATCGATGGACCTTTCAGTTATTCTACGAAAGAGTCTGGGTCACGGGATGCTTTTATGCATATAGAAGAATTTGAAGGATTTTAAAATGAGCAGAACATTGATGGAAGCTCAAACGCCGCTTCATATAAACATGTATGAAGGCTTCACTCGATCCGGACCCCTTTGTCGAATTGCTAAAAAGGTCTATTAATCGCATTTGCTTTGAAACTTTTGAAAAAGTCGGCATGTTTCAGACTTCTCAACTGTATCTACCCTTTTTGCTTTTACAGCCAGATAATATTCAATATCATACTCTTGTGGCATACTTAGATGAAGAGAATTGGACGGTAGTTGAAAACATCGTGGGGAAGATGCTAAAAGGACAGGTTCGAGGAAAGCGTTCTCCCACATCATTTACATTTCGGTTTCTCCAGGATACAAGACTGCTCAAGAAAAGAAGGAAATTCTTAGGGGTTCTCTCTTGAAAAATTCAACAGGAGCATATAAAATGGTAGCCTTCGTGCAGACTCGACTTTCCTAGAGTGTAGAGTCTGCGCAACAAAGTCAAAACCCTTGTCTTATGACTCAGCAGAAATTGCTGCCGCTGGCGGTTCTGCGGCCATTATGCACAGTGTTTGATTAAATGGCGTGTCAACACGCCAAGATCATTATCCTTCATGGTCGACAATTCTGCACTGCAGCAAAATATCGCGTAAGAAAAAGCAATCATTTGTACCACTACTGCATCAAATATGTCTTCATGACGTTTTTCTTAAAGAATATGTCGTTGAAGGATGGTCGCAAAGACTTTAATTTGCTCGTTGGAAAAGGGAAATTTAACGTGAAAGCTACTTTTTCTGCAGCGCATCCAGTCTGCACGTCAAGAGCAGAGAGTTTTGGGGGATCAAGCATCCAATATTTACTAGCAGGCACTTGCAGTAAAAAAATCAACCAGGAAAGTGACGAAAGTTCATTGCACAGTGGGAGTCGAAGATGAAACTCATGAAACTCTATTTTAATTTGTTTCTTATTTCCAGGCCTGTCTCTCTGCGAGAAACAGCAGCATGAATTGATTACATGCATTCACTATGCATGCAGTATTGACATAAACACTAAATCATTAGCAGCTTTTTCAGTAAGTCCTCTAATAGACCTGTTCGACCATACCAGAAAAGGATTGGGGAGAGTGGCCAATTCTGGTAGTAGGTCTCGAAGATGATTTTTAAAGTTGCGCTCTAACAATAAGTGGGAAATCGCAACAACATGCGGATCACTCCTCCGGCAAAGAAAACTTTCAAACTGACGGATTTACCTAAAAAAGGGGGTTTTTGTTTCTTTAAGACTGGTGTTGACAGGTAAGTCAATGTTCTTTGTAGTTTAGCTGTGTTTACTGCCATCTTTGTGAACATTTTCCTGGTTTTAGCTGTGGAAGTTCAACAGTTCATATTTTAGGCCATCTCCTGACCCACTGGGTATCACTTCGGCTTCAAGGAAGGTTAAGATATGGCATGCATCGGCTTATTGTAATTTGCGAAAATGTTCGCATCATGCGAAAAATGCGAAAATTCGCAAAATACAAAAGTTGATATTATTTTGTAATTTGCGAAAAATCAACAAACGGTCCCTAAAAAGACTTCTCATATCTTTTGAATGCCTCTAATGTTTACACTAAATCAGAAAGACTCTTCTGAACACCATAAACTCAACTGAATTTGTGATTATAGGCCACTTTGGATATTTTTCGCAAATTACAAAAAGTTGATGGTATTTTGTAATTTGCGAAAAATCAGCAAACGGTCCCTACAAAGACTTCTCGTATCTTTTGAATGCCTCTAATGTTTACACTAAATCAGAAAGACTCTTCTGAACACCATAAACTCAACTGAATGTGTGATTATAGGCCACTTTGGATATTTTTCGCAAATTACAAAAAGTTGATGGTATTTTGTAATTTGCGAAAAATCAACAAACGGTCCCTAAAAAGGTTTCTCGTATCTTTTGAAGGCTATCTGTAAAACATGGAGTGTGGAATGATGGAATGGAATGATGGAATGGAATAATAGAATCGAATGATGGAATGGAATGATGGAATAGAGTGGTAAAGATGGAATGGTAGGTATGGAATAGCTAAACTACTGGTCGCTTTGGAAAACAAATTACACCAATGTGTTCCTCAAGATCTTCTTAGTTTATTTTACATATGTTTTCTTGAAAGTCTCATGAAATTCCCTTAAATATCGACTGAAACAACAAGCATGATAACAGACTGTGTGGGCAGACATCAGTTAAGTCGTTTAATTGATGTGAGTTGTAGGGAAAAAATCTGTAAAACATGGAGTGATGGAATGGAATGGAATGGTCGACATGGAATAGCCAAACTATTGGTCGGTTTTGAAAAAAAATTACACCAATGTGTTCCTCACGATCTCTTCAGTTCATTTTGCGCATATTTTCTTGAAAATATGCTGGAATCCCTCCAGATTTCAACTGAAACAAAATTGGATCTATGCTAGGCTCGCGTGAACACAGCTGTGGAATGTTGAGAAGTGACAGGGATCAATGACAGTTTTTACCCTTATCCTGTAATGGCGCCAAGATCATTTTTATCATAAACGGGGGTTCGTAAGAAACGTTAGACAACAGCAAATTGAGTTATTGCTGCCCTCATGCACTCACTCACTATTGTTTGAAAACAATGCCCAGTTGTTCATCATTTGCACAGTGTGTGGTATCGTTTAGATTTCATTTCAGGTTGTCCAACTGTGAACTGAACTGCGTCGATTTTTCAAAAGCTATGCTTCACCACGTTGTGACTTTCGTCGGAGAATCCATAGTTTTATGCTGCTGGCATATTTTGTCTTATCGGGTACCATTTTATTTTCAGAATTTTTAGGCACTAATGGTAATTTTGTCTGTGCAGCAGGCTTCACCCAGGCGCGGATCTAGACCGGGTTGAACGGTTTGCACAAACCGGTCAGATTTTCAGAATAATGAATATTTTCATTTTGTCTCTAAAGTTTTATCATATGCGTGAAATTAGCCTGACTCGCAGAAACTAGAATACGAGTTCCTCGTTGTAAAATGGGCATTATGCGAAGGCAATATTGAATTTCAGTACCCACTTGTCTATGAGTGCAAGTTATCTTTTCAAGATTAAATGCAACATAATCCTCGCTAATTGAGTGAGAATAGCAGTCACCAAGCCGGCGTTTGTTATTTCAATACGAATATTGTCTTACTCATAAAGGAATTTAGTCTTGCGCAAGGGAAGGAAATTCTGACCCGGTCACCCATTCATTTCGAGCTTCTGACCCGGTCAGAACTCGGTCAAACCTGCTCAAAATTGCGCAAGGCAGCTCCATATGCTCCATAGGTTTTTCAGTACTTGTAGTCAAACACTACTTCGCAGCATCACCTTAGTAGCTTACGCCCCCGCAGAAGAAATTATACTATTTTACTATTGATTTACTATTGATGGTCCGCTGAATAGACTTGGAGAGCTACGGAACCAAGAACCATGGACTACAGGAACTAGAAACCGACGGAGGAGAGTAGTCGCACCGTACAATATTCTTCAGTATTGTGAGTCTGCAAATCTGGAAATCTTGAGAACGAATCTTATAAAATTTAGGAATGTAGAGATTAGAGAAAGAACATTGTGCTGTTTTTCGTGATAATGCTGCAGATAGATGCACTTTACTATAATATACTCATGGATACAAAATTACAGTGCACTTATTGAGGGTAGTTTCCAGGCATAAAAAATAAGAACCCTAAGTAGTTGGATGGCCGTAATATCACATTGCTATAGGATTTATTGAAACTAGGCGCTTCATTTTCAAAAGGGCGTTGCCTAAAAAGAAAGGGCGTTTCCCAAGAAGCAAAAAGGGCGTGGCCCAAAAATTTTTCCGGCTTCGCCCCCGGACCCCCATTTCATTGCGCCTTCGGCGCAATCCCGGTCCGAAATTGCTGGATCCGCTCCTGAAATTAGTCCCCCCAAGAGGTTCAAACAATTAGATTTTGAGTTTTCAAGTTTTTATGGCAAGGAGTCACTAAAATTTACTAAAGGCTGGCACCATCGATGTGTTGATTTTTCCAGGCACTTGCCACGCCATCCCCATGTGCAGAGATTCGATTGAAATTAGACGGGAAATCAGAACATTATGATTCACAGCTGCTTTGATTCCGGAAGAAATTCTCCACAATAATACACTCATTTTTGATTACAAAGTCCTTTGTAATCTAAGAAGGGGCTCCGATGTCAGAAAGAAAGAAAGAAAGAAAGTCCGTCACGCTCGTTATAGCGATCGATTAACGTTTTATCTCTGCTAATTGGCACTGAAATAAAGAAAGCGCGCAGAAAGCGCACACAAGACAGAAGTTTCCTGCGATCCGATAGTAACATTTGACGTCGGCTTATTTCATGTTAGACAGATTTGACACCATAAGATGGATAAATCACCTTGATGTTTACCCTGGCACAACAACAAATTTACGCAGAATTGGCACGTTCTTGACTTCATTAGCAGCTTAATTATCTTAAAACAATCGTTTTCTAAAACGAACGCATCATTAGCCACTTAACATGACACAGGGAGGGAAAACAAGCGAAGATAAGCTAAGAACCTTCTTTCAAAAATGAGTACAGTGAAGTCCCGCATTTAAGAAACTGCTTTCTAAGAAAATCAAACCCTGAATTTTTGTGAGGACTATGTGAAAACAGTAGAGTAATTAGGGGGGAACAATAGGCTGGGGGTAAAAATGGGTTTCTTAAAGGCGGGACTTTACTGTAATTTCTTTCTGAGGTTATATTCTCTCAGCACTGGAGTTTTTGAGTGGTTTCTTTCAGAAATACATGTAAGTAGCACATTCGAAAATTCTACAAAATGTATCAAAATATCGTTCCATTCAGATTCTTTTTAGGGCCTGTTTATATGAGGAAAAACATCTCACCTGCCAAACCCGGGGCAAACAGATGAGACAAAATTTCAGCCACTGTTTATATGAGATGTTTTACCTTACCTGCCATCCCCGGGGCTGAGAAGCAAGTTTAACCGTTTAGCTATTCTAAAAAATAGTCTCAATCGAACGGTGGTTTTCGTTTATATGGAAAATACTCACCTCGCCTCATAACCCTAACCCTAACCTCTGGTGAAGTGAGATCTCACTGTTGCTTTTATCATATAAACGCGAAATGAAAAAGCAATGGGGTTCTATGGGAAGGTGGAATCTCGCCTGTCAGCCTCGGGTCTGGCAGGTGAGATGTTTCCCCCCATATAAACAAGCCCTTAGAATAGCAAATAGTTCTATTGGTAAATCAAATTAATTGAAACCAACGCTTTCTTTATAGTGTAAAACTTCCCGTTCTCTGATGGTAAACTGTCACATTCGGCACTTTGCAAAGCCAGGACTCCATGTATCTGCCTGGTGGATGCATTTTGCCAACTATTTTCGAGTTGATTTTATGTTGTTTTAGATTACTTCAATGTGAACCAAAATGAGTAGCTCTGAGGAAGCAGATGATGAAGTTCAAGCGAAAGCCACAACCTCAACATCGACTGAAGTTACGTCTGCCTCTGAAGCAAAGCCAAAGACGTTTGACAAGTATGTTCAATCTTCTATCCACATGATTACATTTGAAATAAATTTTGTTTGGAAACAGTCTTCCAGAGTACTTTGCCTGCATTAACGCCTTAACGGAACGATGAAAATAATTCCCGATACAAATTAGTTGCTACATGCAGTACTGCAAATATGCTGTATAATAGTAATATCAGACTCCCAGATATTTCCGGCTATAAAAGCTTGAGAAGAGATTTTGTTCATAAAATTTGGCTTCCAAAATTCCTTTTTTGTAATGCATCTACTCTTGCATCTGAGGAAGAATCTAATGAGATGAAAAATAACGCAATTAAGCAAAAGCAGTGCATTATTGCCAGAAATTATCATAAAATGTCAGGTAAAAAGTAAAATCGGCACCCGCTCAGACCTAGCCCCCTTTGAAATTATCAAGAACCGTCACTGCTTGATTGATGAAAAATAAGTAGCTTGCAATCATTGCTGGTTCGAAGTGATTTCACTGGTCAACGTTTTGTTTTGTCTTCACAGCTTCTTGGGCACTCTTTGCCAGACAAACAACATCAGCTCCCAAGGTCTCTAAAGTAAAGAAGAGAAATTACAAAAAGCTCTACTGTAAAGAATGCCTCCTGAATGGACGAAAATATCACACGATCTCAAATGGTATGCCCTCAGATATTGAAAGGCACAGGAACACTAAACAGCACCTGGAGTCCACTATTACAACTGTTCGTTGCGATACTCCTGAAGGTGTCGCGCTCTTGGAGAGATCAAAATTGAGCAGCCAAGGTGTCAAACGTAAGAATGTGTCTGTTGTAGAAGAAGAGCCCGAAACGAACCGACCGAGAAATGAAGAAGGAGAAATGAATCTTGAAGAAGACAGGGCAGACTTCTACATGGAAGACAGTAGTCATCCAAGGTCACCAAGTTTATGCGCTGAAGTCCAGGAAAGCACACATAATCTTGAAAGCGAGGACAGCCTTCTGAATGACACGAACTTGTGGGAGGATTTGGAAAGCAGCACTGAGAATCAGTACGGCGCAGATAGTAATATACTTGAGTTCAACTCCCCACCGAAGATTCGTGAGCAGACAACAATTGATGCATACATGGGACAGCGAAATCCTAACATCGCTAGTACTCAAAAGCTGCCAATAGCCGAAGACATATTGAACACGAACAGTTCTTCCGAGAAGATGCCAATAGCGAAAGACATAGCAATGGAAGTCGTGAAACTAATGAAGGAGATGCACATCGACGCTGAAGGAAATTGCGAAGCTAACAATTCACTCCTGCAAACATGTGAAGTAGCAGCAGATCTTGGTGAGTGGAAAAAGATAGGAAACATCACAGAATTGGTAAGCAACGTGCCATGTATCCAGTTCTTTTATGATGAGGAAATGGAAGAGAGCGTGGTTCAATGCGATATTTGCTTTGCATCTCTCTCCGAGAAAGAAAAGAGACTTAAAGATCTTGCACCTTACCAAGCTGCACGGAAACAATGTCCATCTGACCACGGAAATCCCTCAACTGGCATCTGGCACGGTAAAGAAAAAACAGAGAGATATATCAGAGGAGCCAATAGTGATTGGCGCCTTCTGAAGTCAATTTTACGCTCCCATTTCTTAGGAATATCAACAACCGCTCATGGAAGGCAACATTACTTGGCTTCAAAGGAGCTTGAAGAAGAAGAACGCCGCAAGGAGAATGCCCTCTCTATTACGAAGACGCTCGTAAAATGTATGATCTCAGATGTCAAGATGAAAGCAGCTTCTACCCATTATGAAACATTATTGACCCTCCTGGATGACTGCAAGGTTGATATTGGGCAGAGAAACCATAGCAGGAAACAAATGTTGCCATTGCTTGTTGCTGCAGAAGCTTATGTCGATGAGAAAACGTCACTGGTATTAAATCAAGAAATGCCTGCCACCTTGATGGCACCTCATTTTTTTGGAGTTGTTGACAAAGGTACAGTCAACAGGAGGACCAGCCAAGTGGCATATGTAGTTTTCCAGAATAATGGCAAACGGTATGCTTATCCATTAGGAGCTCCACTAGTCTACAAAAAGGCCACGAATTCCGATGATGACGATTCAGAATCTGACTCAATTGATAATGATTCTGCAGATGAAGCAACTATTGGTCTCCCTGATGTAAGTGGTGGAAGTGCTGAGGATCTTGCAAGTAACCTGCTCAGACTGATCAAGCTTAAGCTGCAAATGTCTCAACAAGATCTATCCAGATACTGTGGAACGACAGCTGATGGGCAGTACCAAGCTGAACAGTTCCTGTCAACAATTCGCAAGGAAACATGGCGCGAAAACCTTCCTGAAGACCTCCTGTTTTGTCAAACAACCATATGGGATGCAGCCCATTTACTTAATCTAGCAGCCACCGACATCAAGGATGGTAAAGTTGGAACTTCTAGTGCCTTTTTCAGAAATTTTATCAAGCGAGCAAATGAATTTAATCATCTTTTATCAAGAGGAAAAGGCTTTGCTCAGCTAGAAATCAGTGCATCAGCCAAAAAAAGAGAGCAGTTGTCATAACCCCGTTTGCTGCACAGCGCTTTTTGAGCTCAGCAAGTAAGCAATGGGAAGCAATTGAAAAGGGATTCGAAGTTCTCCACACAGCATTTGCCACGATTCATTCTGGAGCTGACGAAGATTTCCCTCTACAATACAAGATGTTTGGTCAAGATTTTGTGTCTGATCTCCTTGGTCTCCTGGATATCACTGCCCCCATTTCTAAGTTGATGGTGCTCTCCCAATCAGTTGATTTTTATCATTGGAAGATAGTGTTTTGGGGAAGCAGAATGCTGATGTGGATACAAGATATTTTGGAAAATGTATCAGAGATCCCTCGCTTCAAGAAGCATCTTGCAGACATCCAAGCCTTCCGTTTCTGTGATGTGGAGCTTTTGGAGGACTGGGAACTAACCAATCAAGACGAAATATTACATCCAGCAAGAGGTACGTCTATTGTGTACAACTGGAAAGAAAGAAGTGTCGAAGAATCAATAGAAGATCTAACAAGCTTTGCGGAAGACCTGGAATATTCTTGCGAGGCTAGACTCAATCGAGGCACATCAGAGGTATCTTTGCTTCTTTCTGAGTGCATGGATTTTGAAAGATTGTTGATGGCACTAGAGGGAAATCTGCAAGGAGATCATTCACTTGATAGTCAGTCATCAGGCTCAATACATTGCCTTAAAGATAGGAGGAAGTACCTGAAGCTTTGAAGAGAACAGTTCCATAAATGGTTCAATTATGTTGCATTTCTTCCCCATGTACAAGCTAAAGCTGACAACTATGGTCGTTTGGATGAAAGCTGTGCAGAAGCAGTCTACCTTTTCTTCAAAGAAGTAATGGTTGAGTTATTCTGGGGTAGTCTCAAAGAATACGGCATTGATTGCCTGTCAAATGAAGGTAAACCACTCAAACAGCATTTTGTCTCTTTGGCATCAGATTTTTCAGTGGCAGGAATACATCAGCCATTCAAGCTGACGTTGCTCAATGGAAAAGAGGTTGTTGCTTTTTTGGATGAGCCACTGCTTGTGGAGACCCTGTTCACCGTGAAAGAAGTGTATACAAAGATTGGTCCAGAGTTCATGATTGCCCTTGATGTTGCCATCGCTTCAGGAGGATCTGAGGCTATTGCCGAAAGTTTCTATGCCGTCATGGGCACACAAAAGCAGCGATGCCATCAGTCAAACAATATCATGGATCTGAGGACAAAGATTGATTGGTTGCTACCATATGTTGGAAACCAAACCGACCATCTCGTTGAGGGAATTGCAAGGAAGTTCTTGGAAAGTCACACATCACCATTGTTGCGAGATCCAAGATCAATTCAAAATTATTTTAAACGGAACAGAAAATCCAAAGTGGTCCACAGAATTGCAAATGAATTTGTGAAGTACCCATATTTACTTCAGCTTCTAACACTTTAATGTTTTCTTGAAAATTGGACAGCCCTAGAAGAAATCATTTCAGTTAAGTTCATTTTTTGACTCACGGAATGAGGACAATAGTATAGGGCTTAAATCCTGTCCTTATTTTCTTCATTTTCATTTTAATTCATTTAGGGAGAGTTACCCTTCAGCAAAGGCTGATTTTCAAGGGGCCCTCCAGTAAAAACTTTTAATTACAGAATACAATAAATTAAATCTACATTATAAAAAACCATAAAGCTAAAAACCTACTTACAATAACTATACAATATTTACAATAAAAGAAAAGTCAACCCTCAATAAAATGTTTAGAACTATTAAGGGAGGAGGCCTTCTTTGACTAAGCTGGACGGCTATTCCACATCTTAGCTCCCCGGAAAGAAAAATATTTCTGCCCGTTTGCTGATGTTTTCTTTGGTAGCCTCAAGTCAGTCTCTGTATTACGTAGGTTATGGGAGGAGCATTGTGAATTTTTAGTGACAAGGTCACACATGACACAGGTATTGTGGAGCCAACTCATTGAGAGATTTGAAGACCATAATCTTAGACTCATTACTAATGAGTTCTTCAATGGTCTTCCAACCCAACCCAGCCCTTCGATAAGATGTCTGCTTGGTGTATTGAAGCTGCTATTCGTTGTAATTCTAGTAGCACGATTTTGAAGCTTTTGCAACCGGTTAATTTCTGTTGAACCAGCACAACCCCAAACAGAACAGCAGTATCAAAAGTGGGGCTCAACAATGCTTGTGTAAAGAGTCTCAGACTTTCTTTTGGTAAAACAGTATTTGCATGTTTTAAAAAGCCAACAGGTTCTTTCCACTCTAGGTAACTATCAATTTGTACACCAAGGTATTTTGTTGTTTTAACTACATCCAGCTTGTTATTACGAATATTCAATTCCAAGACCTCATTTTGACATTTAAAAAGAGTGTTTTGTTTCTGCTTGGTAGAAATGAGCACGGAATGAGTTTTTGCAACATTCAAGGAAAGTGTGTTGCCTTAGTGAATTTTTTAAGATCACTCTTAATAGCCTCATTCAGCTGAGTCATATCAGTGGACTGGTGGCACAGACTGGTATCGTCAGCATAAATGGACACAGTGGAAGCTTGGACAGCTTGTGGTAGGGTAGGTCACTGATATAAACGAGGAAGAGAAGGGGCCCCAGGCAAGAGCCTTGTGGAGCACCAACTTCAATAGCCTCAATGTTGGAATCAACACCGTTTACCCTGCAAAATCCCCTCCGTTTGGATAGGCATGACCGAAACCAAGAGAGTCCTCGCTGCTGGATGCCATAAAGTTCAAGCTTTTTACAAAGAATATCATGATCAACTGTATCAGATGCCTTTTTCAGGTCAATAAGTTAAGTTCCTATAATTTCTCAGTTCCTTTCAAAAATATGTGTGATAGTTTTTGCAAATTATTATCAAGAAAACGTTTTTATCGAAACGTTTGGACTAATAGCAGTTGTGTTTTCAGAAAGACTTGTACAGTGTAGACAGTCGTTGGTTTCTTCCTTACTTAATTCAATGTGCAGTACTTTCAATCAATTGTATTCATTCATATCTTATGTTTTGTTAAGCTAATGATTTCCTATCTTTAAAACGTATAAAAATCGTTCTCAAGCCATTGTTCAAAATTTTGTCGATTTGATCTTTACTCAACTCAAGTAGCGAGCGCGAAATTTTTGAGGTGCGAATGAAATGAATTTCAGCTGCGAGCTTTGACCTTGCGATTCAAGCGTAGCTGCGAGCGATAGCAAGTTTTCCAACCTGGATAAATTAGTGGAAAAGCTCGAGGGTTTAGCAGAGAGTGGTTGCAACATTTTCCTTGGCTGGCATATTCAAATGATTTGGATGGCGCATTTTTTATTCCATGTTTTTTCTTTGGAAGAAGTGTTGGCTCAAGCACATCAAAGCTAGACAAACTGATGAAAATCCCCTTGACAAATTGGTCCTCAGCAAAAACCAAATTAAAGCTGCATGAACTTAAATATGAGGTTGACAAGACGGCCTTACTTACAATGCAAGATTTCACTGCGATGCTGGAAAACAAAACAAAGTCTGTTAACAGAATTATTGTCTCTGCTCTCAATGCAAAGATCAATCAGAATAGGCAGAAGCTTGCTTCTGTTGTTAAAACTGTTCTTCTTTGTGCTAAACAAAACATACCTCTTCGCGACCACAGAGATGATTCTAAATTTTATGACACAGAAGATTGTGGGAATTTCCAAGCACTCCTTAATTTTAGAGTTGAAAGTGAAGACGTCATCTTAAGAAGCATTTTGAATCTGCTCCCCGTAATGCCACATATCGATCAAAGACCTTTCAATTATCAGATAATAAAAGAGATAAAGTAATGTGGGTTTTATGCCATTCTGGTAGATGAGGTAACTGACTGCTTCAACAAAGAATAGATGCTGTTGGTCCTCAGATATGTCGATCCCCAAGGCCAGATCCAGGAGCTGTTTCCTAAATTCATATATTGCGACATTAGAATTTCTGAAGCAGCTCTTAGTGATAAAGTCATCCATTGTGTTACAGAAGAGTTAAAGCTGGATCTTCAAAAGTGCCGTGGAGAGTGTTATGATGCTGCTGGTAGCATGGCTGGAAAGTGCTGTGGTTTGGCTGGAAAGTGCCATGCTTTGGCAATCTACACCCATTGTGCCTCTCACTGCCTTAACCTTTGTGTTGCAGCATCATGCCAGATACAGAATTTCAAAAACGAGATGGACAACATCCAATTCATTCCCAAATGTTTTAATAATTCTCCAAAACGTCAACTGTTGCTAGACAAAATGGCGAAGACACATCTCCCGGATTACCAGCATAACAAGATGTTTCCCGCACACGATGGGTTCTCCACTTAAATGGCTTAGACAGGTTTTATGAAATGTATGTTGCCATCATTCGAGACAATGTTGATAAAAAATGGGAAAATTCAGCTGGTGATGCCTACTCACCTGCTTCAGTTTGCACCAACTTTGACCTCATCATGTTTGTGCCCCCCCCCCCCTCCCTCTAGTATTACGATAGTCAAAAAAGCCGGGTAGTACTATGGTTAAAGTTTTTGCTTCACTAAATCAACAATGAAATCCCTCTTTTTCTTCCAGTATTTCGAGTCTTTAACTGCATTACTGTTAGTCCCCTATTTGGTCATTTGTCAATTCTTGTGGGAAATAAATGATAACAGCAGGCACAGAGGGCAGCAGCCCTAGGCCTACTCAACGCTGTTCATGATAAACATCAGATTACCAACCAACATCCAATTCCATATACTAACCTACCAACATCTAGACCTATAGTTATCAGTCAATGATTTGCAATGCGTTTCCAGAGCAAATTTGTGGATCAAACAAAGGCTATCCATATTATTCAACGTTCATCTTTGTTATCAACAAACATTTTCAACAACTCCAGTCCCAACACTGAGTTCCAGTTTGATGTGTGTGGTGGTTGTTGTTGCATTTGTTGTTGCTGTCGTTGCAAATTGCTCAGAAGCGAGGTTCAGAATCAAACAAGTTCTTTCTGTGTTTGCATGTGGAAACAGAATTGCACCTGTCCAGTCAAAATCAGAATGATATGGTATTAAACAAAGGATTGAAGCAATATGAATTTATTTTGAAGAAAACCATAGTTTATGAATGCCTACATAATTAGTCGGTGTATATTTACACAATGAGTCATATTTCTCACAAATGTCTAAAACTTTAAAAATGTTTGATTGCGCGTTTGACGAATAACAATCAAATAAATTGAGTCCTTTCAAATAACGATTGGGAGGAACAATGTGAATAAGTTCTTTGACGACTTTACCAACAAGAGTTTGATTGCAGTATTTGGATTTATTACTTAAATATTCACAAAAACAGGCCAATGCTCTTTCAATTCGAATTACTTGATCATCTACCCAATCCTTCATCCATAATTAACCAGTCAATCAACCAATCAATCAGTGACAATCAATCAAGAGTAATTTGAATAATACTAACCGCTTTGGAACAAGAGGATGTTGTAATGATTGTATACATTGTGAAAAATTTATTGTGGAACACAGGTGCATCAAATACGCTTACTGCAACTGTGTGCCAGTTGCTAATGAAGTTGTAGCTGAGAAGCTGCCTTTTATCTGTGACTTCAGTACAATGTGAACAACTTCACAATTTCATTTGAAATCAGTCACACTGACATTCAGTATGCAGAGCAAGGAATTGCTTTTAAAGATTAACTTAATTTGTTTCCATCAACTAAAAATCACATAGTGTAAACCTATTTTATTGTCTAGGGTGCAATGTGAAACAACGTGCCTCATCTCAGCTCTTGTTGAATATTAGAGAACGATTACCAGATAAAAGAAAGGTAACTCAGAGGGGCTAGGTTACTGTTGTTCTGATATGATTAGGACAGGGGTCTTCATGCTGAGGCAAAAACATCAACCCAAAAATTATTTCTTACATAAAAATAGACCCTTTTCCTGCAATATCTGCATACCCACAAATGTGTAGTCAACACCGAAATTATATGGAAAATGCACCAAGGCCTTCCACTCCAATTTGCCAAGGATCTACCGCCTACAGAATATTAATACCTTGATCAGTTTTTTCCTGCGACCTGCTGTGAAGATGCTTCAATGACACAGAGCTGAGTACAAAACTACAGCATATTTTGCCAACAACCAATGCATCATACCAGGTGAGTCAGAAAAAGTGTGGGGTATTTGGCGAACTGTGACGTCGCGTTCAGCCATCTGATCATAATGAACTAATTTGTTTCTTACAGCCAAAGGTCTCACTTAGATCATAAGCCTTTGCCCAACGAAATCGATCATTTGATGTATTGATCAAAACAATATTTCCTTCCTAAGACGTTGTATGGGAGTCTTTCAAACTGATGAAATCTTTAACAAAGCCCCTTCAGCATTTTACCCTTGCCAAAGCTGCACGTACACGTAGTATTATCAGGGAAGAAGGAAATAGTTTTGTCATAATGCAGTGCAGCGCGTTGATATTGCTGGAAGAAATCTCTTTACAACTCAAAGAAGCATGCGTTTTTACTGTCTCTCAACGCAGGACAAGTTATGACAAGGCATCCCAGGGGAGAAAACACTATTTCCAAACTGTTTCACTCTCTCTTGATAATACCACATGTACGTGTAACTTTCGCGAGGCTAAAATGCTGAAGGGGCTTGGTTGAAGGTTTCCTCAGTTTGGAAGACTCTCATATAAAGTCTTACAAAGAAAATCTTTTTTAAACAATGCATCACATGACCGATTTCGATGGGGAAATGCTTAAGATCTAAGTCAGATTTATGGCTTCTTGGAATGATTTATTTCACAACGATGGGGTGGCAAAACGCGATGTCACAAACCGCCAAAGGCTCCACGTTTTTTCTGACTCACCCGGTATATGAACGTTCACTCTGCAAACTATTGATAGTAGTTCTGAGAACAGAATGTAAGGAGCCAGCCATAACCAAGTTTAAACATTGGCGTTGCTTCTCTTTTGGTCACATGGGTCATGGTATGGGACTAGGTCTCACCCCGTCGGCCTTCCGTTGGCCACCACGAGGCCAACCACTTGCGCGCGCATGCTTTTAATGAGGGAGTGATAAAATTTCGATTGGAGCATGATGTTAATGATTGTTGTTCAGTGACTTGGCACACGTTGCAGTATCATATGAGACGAATAAGGAGACAAATTTACTTCACGTAGGTGATACTGAGTAGCTGAAGAGTTCCAGAAGAATTGCAGCAACGCATACCATGACCCATGTGACGCAGCCATGATGTGTCAAAACTCACTAGGCCTATCAGACTGTGTTGGGCTTGACTGATTAAATATGTCATAGGAACGGGCATTTTGGCAGGCCAGGTCCATAATGCGGAACCCGCGGAACTCGCGGAATTTTTGTTCCGCGAAGTTGAGTTCCGCATTTTGTTCTCGCAGTATGGGGCCGAAAACCAAAAGGCGGAACTGGCGGAATTTTTCTTCCGCGAAGCTAATTTCCGCGCTTTGTCCTCGCAGTATAGGGCCAAAAACCAAAACGCGGAACTCGCGGAATTTCATCTATAAGGCCTGCTCTTCCTCCACTTGCCTACAAAGAAGTTTACTTCCATTTTATCACTTTTAATCAACTTTTAATCGACTGCTCTTCCCATGCCAAGAGATTTGTAGCATTTTCTTAAGCAGTTACTTTCGCATACGTTACTACGCCGTCAGCCAAATCTGCTTCGAAAATGAGTCAAATATGGTTTTTTTCCATTTCATTTTTAATTATTTATACACGGTGGCCCCATCAATCAACGACTGCTTTACAGGGGGCCGTGTTAAAAAGCTTACAAAATTAACAATACTTTTCTAAAATAACCTAATTACCAGTGATAAAATCTAAAAAATCTAACTAGAATACTTATGATAAGAAATTAAAAAGAGTAAAATCAAAACTGGTCCGTTTAATTTCCCTCTTTCTGCAAAATCCATTGCAAATCTCAAAAACATACAGGTGAATTCAATAATTCGATACTCGACACTTTGATCACCTGGAGCTGTGGGAGAGCTTCGAGGATAAGGATCACGTGTCACACGAGGCAAAGAAATGTACATTGTGAGCATACGCACGCGAAATGTTAAAAATGCTATTCTTGTCCATTCCCCCACTTCCTGACCCCAATCCACTTGACAATATTTCGTAGGACTAGCTTTTGCTGGGCATAATCCAATACTCTCGACAATCCTAGTCGAGGGGATTGGGGTCAGGAAGTCCACTAAAAAAAATCCATTAAAATTGATATAGCGCAGGTAAAATTCTTTGTAGGCAAGGGGAGGAAGAATGGGCCTTTTAGATGAAATTCCACGAGTTCCGTGTTTTGGTTTTCGGCCCGATACTGCCAGGACAAAACGCGGAACTTGATTTCGCGGAACTTGTCTGTCAACATAAGAAACTCTTTTTACGTTGATTTTGGTCGATTAAACCAAATTTTCTTCCCTTTATATACAACTTGTTGAATGTAACGAAACGAGTGAATGAACGAGCGAGTGAACGAGTGAAACGAATGAAACGAGTTGAATGACACACTGAATAGTGATCTCGATCGGCTAAAGGAATGGTTACAAGGGAACAAACTGTCACTAAATGTCGTAAAGACACAGGCGATGGTTGTAGGTTCTCGACCAAACCTAAAAAAGATTGCTGATAATAAAGTAGAGACCCCATCATTTGTTATTGATGGCGCTGAAATTGACATCGTTAAAAATGTAAAATATTTAGGAGTCCAACTTGATGATAGCCTCGTTTGGGATCGGAACACGAAATTATTATGTAGCAAACTGCCTCGTGCTCTAGGATTTTTGAAATATGCCAAAAACTTCGTACCCAAGGATACCTTAATCAAAATGTATCATGGCATCGTAGAGCCACATTTCCGTTATTGCTGTTCTGTTTGGGGAGGCTGCAGTGAAACCAGATTGCAAACCATACAAAAATTGCAAAATCGAGCTGCAAGAATTGTCACCAATAGCAGCTATGATGTATCCGCCTCAAATTTGATCAAGGAACTAAATTGGCCAACGGTTACGGAAATGATAAAATGCGAGACAGGTACTATTACATACAAAGCATTGTCAGGTCTTGCACCCGGCTATCTTTCAAACCTTTTCAAGAAAAACTCTGCGCGTGATATCAGTATGAATTTGCGGAATGCCATTGCCGATGTCCTTGTTCCAAGGATGAAAACTTGCAATGGGAAGAAAGCGATATCTTTCCGGGGTGCAAAGACTTGGAATGAATTGCCTTTGGATGTCAAACAAGCACCCTCTCTTAGCATTTTTAAAAGTATGCTGAAGAGTAATTTGCCTCTCTCAGGCTAATTCCATTGTTTTTCATTCATTTTTTTATTTTGGATTGTAAATATAGGTAATTTGTTAGTAATTTTTAGTAATATTGTAAAGTTTGGCACGGCCCCCTGTAAAGAAAATCCTCTCGATTGAAGGGGCCACCGTGTACAAATAATTAAAAAATGAAACTGGGATAGGATACAACTAAGTAGCGATGTAGTTTTGCTGTTCAGCTGAGCGACAAACAATATTTCGCAGACCTCTGTTCTTATTGGGCATAAATAATCCAATACTCTCGACAATCCTAGTCAAGGGGATTGGGCTCAGGAAGTGGGGGAATGGACAAGAATAGCATTTTTAACATTTCGTGTGCGTATGCCCACAATGTACATTTATTTGCCTCATGTGACACGCGATCCTTATCCTCGAAGCTCTCCCACAGCTCCAGGTGATCAAAGTATCGAGTATCGAGTCCAAGACCAAAGCAATACGGCATTTGGAAATGACAACAAATGGCCTACCTAGAAATCTCCTATCACTTGGAGCCGAAGTGGAAAATTTCATCTCAATTTATATGCCTTCAATCCTGGGAGAAAGTCAGTTTGGTTCGATTTCAATTTGCCAGTAGAGAGTTGAATTATTGAATTCACCTGTATGTTTTTGAGATTTGCAATGAATTTTGCAGAAAGAGGGAAATTAAACGGACCATTTTTGACTCATTTTCGAAGCAGATTTGGCTGACGGCGTAGTAACATACGTGAAAGTAGCTGCTTAAGAAAATGCTACAAATCTCTTGGCATGGGAAGAACAGTCGATTAAAAGTTGATTAAAAGTGATAAAAAGCAAGTAAACTTCTTTGTAGGCAAGTGGAGGAAGAGCAGGCCTTATAGATGAAATTCCGCGAGTTCCGCGTTTTGGTTTTTGGCCCTATACCGCGAGGACAAAGCGCGGAACTTAGCTTCGCGGAAGAAAAATTCCGCCAGTTCCGCGTTTTGGTTTTCGGCCCCATACTGCGAGAACAAAACGCGGAACTCAACTTCGCGGAACAAAAATTCCGCGAGTTCCGCGTTATGGACCTGGCCCTTTTTGGCACGTTGTTCCTTCGTGACCACACTTTTGACTTTTCTAGATGGTAAGTTTCGCATGAATGGTACATCTTCTGTAATCACGGCCTTGTGTCTTGGAGCCACTACTGAATGGATTACCATTTTTAGGGCAGACCACACTGCTATCTATACGCGTTTATCTTTTAACTTAGCCAGCAGAGTGAGAGAGTGCTGCGGGGCGCGGGGAAATCTTTTTCAGACACCAAGTGCTTGCATCGATGAGCCTTTCAGTGATACCTCATGTTTCTTGAATATTTGGGACAAATGCACTTTGGCGGACACAGTTTTCAAGGAAAGCAGAGGTTGAATTATATTGTTAGAACTAACTGCTGATTGGCTTTCCAAACAATAGTGATGTAAATCCTATCAACTGATTGGATAATGCAAGATTCGAACGTACAGTAATTGGACTAATTCGCAATAGACCTTTTACCAATTCTGAAACAGAGTTTGAATCGAACGATATTTTAATAATTTTGTAGAATTTTCGAATGTACACAATAGTGATAGAAGTTCTAACTAACGCCACTCGATTGAACCTCGTGCATAAAAATGCATAAAAATGTTGCTCGATCCAAACTCTTTTGTAGAATAGCTAAAAGGTCAATTATACTTTAATCTTAGTACTGATACATTTTCCATCTAAAATCAGTACAGAATTCACACACAGAGAAATGTTAAAAGTATGTCCGCTAAAGTGCAAACTAGCCGAATATTTTAATGTTATAGCCTGTATGTTTTGAATATGTTAATGATATATGTTTTCAAAGTATTTCTGAGTTTGTTACATTTCTTATAATTCTATCAATTGTCAAATGATGTTGTTATTGTGTTGAAGGCAATGTAAATGACTTATCACTGAACTACCTTGGGAGTTTTGCATGCATGCAGCAAATCCCTCACTATTCATTTTCACTAATATACTTTTTGTTATCATTGTTATGTTATAAAGTTCAGCCTGTCTTTTTATATTTCACAGTATATATTTCAAATGCCTATCAGACTCCGTTTAGCAGGTGATACATTCAATTACAGGAGATACAGGAAAACCTGTGCACTATTTGTCTCCTAAGCTATTGCACCTGTCAATTTCACCCATTTCTATTCTTTGTTACTTGTGCCCATCTCCTTCTTAATGAACATATCTTTTAACCCTGCTGATTACCTTTAACTTGGCAAATGTTTGTTCCTTTACAAGTCATTTGAAAGAAACACAAAGTTTTACTTAATGTGTCAAATTTTGCAATAAAATTTGAATCTACTGGGTTACGTAATTTTACCTGCCCTGCAAACCCTAACATACGCTCTCTTTTATGAGAATGATGTTCAAAAGAATATTCAGGCTCAGAATCATCCAATTTTTAAGAATATTATTAGAATATTGCTCAGCATCAGCTCACAGATTTGTCTCATTTTTTCAGCATTTGCCTGTTCCGGGATGGTCATCACAAACAGAGACATTGCATGACTGACATATCTCTTTTTTTCCTTGAACTATGTTCCCCTGAAATCATATCAAATTTGAAAAAATGAGAATTCTTTAGTTCCAGAATATATTCAGGGTCAAAATGAAAAGTTCTTAAGAATATCCAGGCTGGACAATATTTATAGCATTCTTAGAAAAAGGATGAGTATGTTTCACTCTATTTATATTGTCTCATTAACATTCTCTTTCTCCTTTCGCAGCTTTAAACTTGGCAGCAAAGCCTTCCTGCCCCCAGAGTAGCATCGTTCTGTGTAGGTGTTACGCAGCACAATCATTCGATGATAAAAAAAGAGAAATCGTTGTTTTGGCATTGCACAGAGGATTTTCTTGAACTTTGATGCCCATGTGAAGGTCTGTTCACAGACAGGTGTATTTAGATCTGGAAATTGGTCTCTGATCCGCTCTGTTGAATAGAGTTCCTTGCATTCCGGGCGCTTGTGATTTCTTAAATGCAGATCATCAATAAATTTTGCAACTTGGAGCCAAAGCTGGTCATATGGGGCTGGCAAAGGCAATGGCTGCTTGGACACTTTCAAGTTGCAAAGATTGCACATGTTGTCATAGCAGATACAGAATTCATTCCATTTGGTGGAATCCACATCCTTCCGCCGTTGGTAGAGATACTGTAGTGTTATAAGGAACACCTGGCTTGGAGACTCAGATCTGAAAGGAGATGACAATACTCTCTATGAACATGTCAGTTAAACAAGACTGAATTTTGTAAAATTAGATGCAATTATGTTTAAGGGACAGCAATTTGACACCTTCCAGAATAGACTTGAAACCTTCAATGCAGCCAACCCAAAAACATCAATCTTTTGCTTATAGAATTTACCATTGCTTGTCAATGGTTGTCATAAATTCAGTTGATATATCATACTCAAACTTTTACAGAAATTGTGAATGGTCACTTTGCATTTTCTTGTGTTTTTGTGTGTATTTTCCATCATAGTATCAGCACACCGAGTCATTTCTAACTCATGTCGTCATCAGATATTTTTAAAGATCCAAACTAGGATGAAAAACTATAAATGAGCCACAATCTATAATATACCTTTTAGCTATTCTTGAAAAGAGGCCTGGATTGAGTGTTATTTCTATGCACCATGCTTAATCCAGTGGCAGTAGAGCCTGTCTCACTATTAGCAAAATATTATTTGATTCTGATTTTTTCATAATAGCTGAAGGGTTTATTATGCAATATTTCATTTTGCTTCTGGAATTACACATTTCTTCATGGGCAATAATACACCGTTGATGTGGCCTATATTATGATCAAAATTGTATTTTTACTCACTGTGTTGTTTCTCTTCCACAAGATTGCAAGTACAGCGCTTGATATTGTTGCTACTCCTTCGTTCTTCTCTCGTCACAACAAGGAATCAAATGCCGCCAATATTCAAGTACAGTTGCAACGGTTGGAGCTCCTACGCAGCGATATATCTCATTTCAAACTTCCCTTTAAATAGTGACTGGGTATGCAACGGAGCACAACTTGCTAAGCCAACTTTCGTCAACCTACCAGAGAAGTTTCCGATCGCTTCAAAATATCAAAATGCAACATCTATTAAAAGAATTTTGATCATAACATAGGCCACATCAACGGTGCATTATTGCCCATGATTTCTTATCAGAAACTAAGAATTTGAGCAACCACTGAAAGTTTCTTATGATTATCAGATTTTAAATACTCAAAATTTCCAATGAGTTTGTCAAAGGTTCTATGACAACTAATCTTCATATTTACCGCATGTGAACATTTGGAAACAAATTTCTTTGCTCTATCCAATGTTTTTTCAAGTACCTTCCCATTGAAATTATACTTGATACTAGAATAAAAAACATGCTTTATAGTGACTTCCTCGATGAGAATAATTTCTATGTTAAGTTTCCCTAGCACTGGAAGTTCTCAATGTTCTGGTAATCTGAGAGTCAAATTTCTTCTTAGTTGTTTCTCATTAAAATTACGTGTATCTGTAAATTGTTGCTTTTACATTACACATATTGCTTATAGAAAACTGCTTATGTGACAGTCAACTCTCAGATCGCCAAAAATTAAGAAACTCCAGTTCCACATTTTTACTTTCTTTTGTTTCCCTTATCAAATTGTCGGAAGTTATGTGAAATAGTGTCTAAACATTAAAAAGGCACCAAAAACTTTGTTTCGAAATGTTCACAAAGGCACAGGTAGTAAACACGAAGACAGTTATGGAACCTTTGAGAAACTCATAGGAAGCTCAGAGTACTCAAAATCTGATACTTTCTTAGGAAACTTTCAGTACTGTGCTCAATTCTTAGCTCCTCACAAGTAAAATTTGTGTATGCCACAATACCAGGCAACATGAAGAATGTATTTTCAATTGATCAAGAAACAGCAAGAAATGAAGATGGGCATTCTCCAATTGAGTTTTTGGGGCCTTTGGTATACTGTATGTATGATATAATGCATGGGTGCTATGTTCTCACTAGTGAGAACATTCTCATATGTGTGGACAAGACAAGACACCACCCCTAACAAAATGCAGGATTCCACGGGACCATTTTCGCAGAACTTTTTGAGTCTCTCCCGTGTCTTTATTGCAGACGCCACCCAACTGATCATCGGTGGTGTCTTGTGTCACTGTTTTCTTCATGGCCCTTGACATCAAAAGTATTTCTTGAGTCCCTTAGAGAGAGAGAGGAAATTTTTTCTCGAAAATGAGTTACTGTATTTATATCGAAAAATATTTATGTAGGAAACAACGGGTCAAAACCCCGGGGGGGGGGTACTCCAATTGTGGCCTGACAAGGGGGTCCAGTCAGGGTTAAAGAGGGCCAAAGCAAACATTTTGAAAATTACCCTCAAATGGTAGTATCTTTTTATAGAAACCCCCAAATGGTAGTTCATGGACCTAGAATTGGGCCATTTGGTAGCTTGTGGTAGCAAACATTTTCTACAGTATTTCAAAATTTTCTATTGAAAAAACTGATCGAACAAAGCAAAACAACTTCAAAATTCAATGATAGTTACTGCTGCAACAACCATATTGCCGTGCGGAGGAGCCTACTGAGTTGAAATCTTATAACTGGTTAAGAATCTTGGAATACCCCCAATTGGTAGTATGAGTTTGACAAAAAGGGCAATTTATTATTTTTCGTTCGCTTGGCACCTTGCGGTTTGAAATTTTTCAAATATGCGTTGATTTTTCAGAAGTCCTGTCTCTTGAGAGGAAATCTACAATGAATCCAAAGCAAAGTGACTTCTGATTCAGATTTAAGGTTATGAAGTCTGAGTGCTGCTAATTGCTATTTTCGTCGCCCATTATGCCCGTTAGCTACCAGAGAAGTTTCCGATCGCTTCAAAATATCAAAATGCAACATCTATTAAAAAAACACTAATTTTGGTTAAAATCTTATTTTCTGACTTGGAAAATCATTGAAACCCAAAAAACGCAGCATTATATTAAGTCTATTTTCATTTTAGAAACTATGTAAAAACTCATCCATTCATGCACAAGAGATGAGGCAGGATTTAGAACAACTCGAAGCATGTATTTCAATTGCCAAAACTCAAAGTTTAGGTTAATTGTTATTGGTTTAAAGTACCAAATGATAAACAAAGAACAGTAATTAAAGCTGTTTTTCTTATTGAAACTTTTTACTGGAGAATAGTGTTTATTGTTTCTGCTGCTGCAATAATGGGCGACGCTAGAAGAAAACGATGTTTTACCCATTTCTTTAAATGAAGACTTTTGAAGATTTCAAGCAATTTCTTTTTCTCATAATCCTTAATTCGAAAAATTTACTATGTTAAAAATCTTGCAAAAGATACTCATGAACGTATTTCTTTTTATAAGAAACTGCCCAGAAGAAACTCAACTCTCAGATCGCCAAAAAAATTAAGAAACCCAAGTACTGGGAGAATAAAAGTTAAGAAACTATTTACTTTGATAAAGGAAATTATTGACAAATTTTTACTTTTCTTTCATTTGCTTCCTGTATCATATTACTCGTAAGGCAATTGAGTAAACATCATATCGGCGATTCTTTTGACGTTCAAAATACGCAGTAAGTTTTGTCGTGGCTGCATCATAAGCATCTGCTGCTCCTGTGTCTTTGAGTTGTCCGAAAATTTCTCTAACTCGGAAGCCAGCCTGATAGAGTAACAGAGCACGTTTTCGAGTCTTGTCTGTGATTCCAGCAGCGACAGTAAACATTTCAATGTCGGCGAGCCATTTCTTCCACAGTGTTGCGAGACTTGCACCCACATCTCCACTGTCTGGGTTGAATTCAGGGACAGGTTGGAGTGAAATAGCTTGCGACATACTTGTTTCCTACTTTTCTGCTCGTGTTTCTACTTTTCTGCTCATCGCCAGTGTAATATTCCGTTTATACCGAGGTGGTAGGCTAGGCTAAAATGAAGAGACGTGTGTCCTCTACAGCAAATCAAAGGTTACTTATTTAACTACACGTGTACATGAAGTGCCCGCCCTAGGGGGCCTGGGACCCACTCCATTACAGTAGCTTGACGATAGATTTGTTGTAGTTTTGTGAACGATTTTTAAAAATATGAATGAAGAGTCATGGAAACAAGACATGAAGAGTCATGGAAACTGGCGAGAAGCTATTCCTGAATGGTGGCCAGACAATATTCAGTTCAGGAGCCCAAATTTGCGCAATCCAGCTATGCTGAGAGAGGAACTGGATAGCATTTTAGCATCGGTGAAGGTCTATGTCAGGGCGTTGGCTGGTGAAACAGATGAAATGGAGGAAGAAGATATTGAAGATGAAGGTGATGTAGAGCCCCTAGGAACAGACGGCGAGTGGCTGAAGTTGAGCATCAGCAAGGCAAATAATTAGAACGGGTCCAAGAGGCCACGGGGAACGAAGTTGCCACTGCTATTTCTGTTCCTGTTGATGCCTGTAGGTGCAGTGAGCTAAAATTTGCAATGGAAATTTTGACGCATGACGCATGAGGTGCCGGTGCCAGAAGATTGAGATTGTCTAAGTTGCATCTTTTGTGCCACAGGTAGCAAGCATTACCATTTTGGCGCTCTGCATTGGCTCTGCATTGGCGCAAATCTCTATGCTGGTATCGAGAACGATGGGCAATGGAGTTGTGGCTGTGTCATCAGGCCTGCCTATCTGACCAGGTTTGAATGCATATTACGTAACACAAGGCATATTGTGTAGTACATTGCGAAAGTACAGGGCGGATGGAAAGTTTCCTCCCTTAGAAAATGCAGAAGTATGGTATATCAATCCATTTCGCTGTTGATTCCTTATTCATCCAATTCAATGCTATTTTTCTGTGAAGAATATAGAGTACAAAGAATGCGCAGTTGAAGTTGGGTAAACAATAGAGATAATTTAAGGACAGAAGTTTTTAGATTTCAAGACTATTCTCTGGCCCTGAATCAAATTTAATTGTGAGCACGGTAAGTAGTCAAATCTAGATTTGATACAAAAATCAAGGTAAAACAGGTACTGATGTCCAAAGAAATTTAGGCCCATTACTTTAGAGTTGTGTTATTATTTGTTGTGTATACTCACCTGCTCACTGCAGAAATACATATGTTGGTTTGACTTCTTCAATGGGCCCTTATATCATCAAGTGCTCTATGTTTCTTTTAAATGCAAAATGCACGGAGTATCTTTGATCTTAGAAGGAGCATTGGCTGAATTGCTTTCATCTTCGTCCACTATGTTTTTATATTCAACGCGTTGCTGTGGAGCTATGTCGTTGCTAGGCCTCTGTGATAATTGTCAGACCACCGAATATAGTCTGGAAGATTAGTCATTCGGTGGTCCGTAAAATAAACAGAGGCAAAGAAGCTCTCGCAAAATGGCACTATTAACCTAAGTCACAGCGGTTGAGGAAGAAACTTTAGCAGTCAATTTCTTGCTGTTGAGCAAGTTTTCAGCTTGGGGCCAACTAGATTCATCACAAGTATGTGTTCATGGATGGAAAAATGATGAAACTTGCTAGTTTCCCGATTTGGACAACGGAAATGTGTTTTGAAGGGTTTCTCGTTCTACAGCCCACAACCTAAAACTTAGCCAAAATGGAACATTATCTAAAGTGCTATGTTAGGTTCATTTAGGGACTTTGGTACTTGGTGAAAAGCTATCAGGAAGGATCAAATTATATGGTAAAAGGTTAATATGGACTTGAACTAACCGTTCCTGTACTGCACTTTTCATTATCATCTAATGTGATTGAATAAGTTTGATGTTGCATTTAACTCATTGAAGCTTTTAATGATTAAACAAGTACATGAGTGTTACTGGCACTGTTAGAGTTGTGTTTGATTCTTGCTGCCTTATAAATGGCCGCCTGACTTTCTTTTTCTTACTTTAGATGAGACATTCGGAATTGCAAATGTAGAGTATAGGAAATTCCAGAGGAAACTTTTGCTGAAGGTTGGCCTGAAGGCATTCCTTTCAAGCAGCCCAGCGATTATAGGAAGAACCAAATTGAGAAAATTATGGCAGCTGCCCAAATTGTGTTCAAACCCACAGAAGAAGAGCCTATATTGTCAGAGAATGAACATTGAGCCATCTGAAAATATTACTCCAGCTTGACTGTGAGCAACGAAAAAGAGAGTAATGGTACAGGAGTAGAAAGAATTTGTGGTTCCTGAATCCAATGGAAAAACCAAGAAGGTTTAATCAAAGAAAACTTGTTTTTTATCGCAAAGGGTGATATTGTGTCATGTATGGGTGATGGTAGATGTTACTGGCTGTTTAAATGCTCTTCGAAAGCGAAAATGAGTAAGAGAAAATCAATGAAAAATGGCTTGTTGCTATGTGCTTTTTCACTCGCAATCTGAGATTGACAAACATATAGTCAAACGAACAAATTCGTCAACCAGGGGCGGATCCAGACTATAGCAACTTATGCGCACGCATAAGTCAGATTCTCATAAACTTCCATTCGGTATTGAAAACCTCATTTAGTATATTATTGCCATTGAAAGATTTTATTTTGTTTTATTGTTTGCATCCATCTTGTGTGCGTAAGAGCGTAATCTCTTTGTGTGCATTTGATTTCATTTATATGTCATCGTCTATAACTAAGCTTCCGCCTACGCATTGAAATATTTTGTTTTTGCTTTTGAATACAAGTCGGTATATTCTACTGGCCAGCATAGTCTTGAAATTATTGACATTTTCTTCACTATATTCCGAACATTGTTGAAGTAATTCCCATACATTTGATCTACGTAGGTCTGTAAGCCAATGGGCGGTCAGCTCTGCTTCTAAAAGTTTGGGCGTGAGCATAGGTGGGATTTGAAGTAACGAATGAGAAGCCGAGTTGACTTATGCTCAAGTTAACGTATCCAATAAAATTTCAGTTGACCTATGCAATTGTTCTTCAAGTTTACAATAGAAATTCCAGTTGACCTAAGCAATTGTTGTTCAAGTATCCAATAGAAATGCAAGTTGACCTATGCAATTGTTCTTCAAGTTTCCAATAGAAATTCCAGTTGACTTCTGCAATTGTTCTAAGACCCAAACACGGGCGTTTTATCAAGCTATGGTCTAGCCGGAGATCAGGCTCGCTCCAAACAAATTTTAGCGAAACTGCGGAGGAGAGGAGAAGGGGAAATGAAGATCCTGAGGACTCGATGAATAAAAACACTTCCAATGATACCTAAATCTAGGTAGCAGGCTGTGATTGGTTGTTTCATAGATTTGCTTGATTATTCACTGCTTTAATTTTTTCCCAATTGGGCAAAAATAGCTATGGCGGAACTGCCAAAGTAGAGCTGTGGTGGAGGGTTCTTTTTCGAAATGTCGGCCGGGTTTCAGGTCCATTGCTTCTAATAGCCTCATTGGCAGATGTGCAAATGAGGTGCCTTTCAGACCGAATAGAACAGCCGCAAAAGCAAATGTTTCCGATGTTGAAAGTGCAATTGATTTTACAGTTCGCTCCAAGTTTCCCAACATGAAAATTAGGCCAGAACAGAGAGATGGCTTAAAAAGTTTATTCTTGAAAGAAAAGACGTGGTGGCACTATTGCCAACAGGCTACGGAAAGAGTCTCTTATACCAGGTTCTTCCAATTATTCACCACACTTTAGAGCACAGCCGAGGTATTGTGGCAGTCGTTACCCCGTTGAAGGCAATAATGATTCAACAAACGATGGAGTAAAGAGAGGGGAATTAGAGCGGCTTGTTTAGGACAGTCCAATAGTGAAGATGAGAAAATTCGGAATTGCACCGTTGATATCGTGTTTGGCTCAGCAGAGGTATGGCTTTCAGACAAATGGAAAAAAAGAACTTCTCGCTGGTAATCTTCGGAAATCAGTTTCAGAAATCTTTGTTGACGAAGCTCATTGACAAAGTAAGAATGTCATGACTTTCAAAACTAAGTTGATGCAGATGAAAAAGGAACGCCAAGGCTATGAAACAACATAGACAAATCTCGAGATTCTATAATCAGATCATTTGACAGAGTTCCAAGATTCTCTAATGATGGAGTCTCCTTATCTGATGTGGTACTTGGGAGGGGAGCCTTTTTGGAGGTAAAACAAGCAAGAATATGTAAGCTAGGAATAACTGTAGCTGCAAAAGTATTACACAAAGATCTTTCTCCAAATAACATCATATTAGCTGAAGTGATTGTTTGTATGGTGCTCAGTGCTCATTAAAATTTTCCTATTGCTTTGGACTATTAAACAGTGACACAATTTTGATGGAACTCTTCAGGCCCAGCGACAATGCTTCTTTTGATGTTTGCCCAACGTTGTCAAAGAAACTAAGGGTTGGAATGGTTGCAAAAGAGCTCAAGCAGGTATGCCACGCAGTGCTCAAAGCCATTAGTTTTATGCATTCAAAATGGTTGCTGCATAACCAGTCTAACACAATGTCTTTACAAGTCTAAGCTCTCTCCTCGATTAGTTTATCTATTGAGAGGGCTTCTCCTTAAGAAATTCTCTGCACACAAATTTATTTTCTTTTTTCTACATCATTTTTATTGTTATCATTTATAGTTTTTACACTTAGTTAATTTATGTTGAAATTGTTTGTATGTAGTGGAATTTTAAAATGAGAAACTGAAACTGAAACTGAAGGTCAACCTTGCGCTAGCCTTGTGAAAATTAGACTATTCCTCATGAACCTAAAAAAATATTAAAGCGAAAGCCAATCTAATTCCAGAAACGTGACCTACTTTTCAGTTTCTCATGGTGCAATTAAATAGAACAGGTTAGTTTTCACAGGAGTGAGATGGATTAGATCGATTTTTACGTGAATAGTTTATATTGTTTTGTTTTGTTCATAAAAAGGCAGTAAATGCATTGTAATACAGAAAATACAGTAAATACAGTGAGAAACTTGTGATGCTGTTCCCTATGTTTACTGGATCTACTCATTTTCATCAAATGTAACTGGTGATGCTATCAGAAAATGCATTGTAATGCAGAAAATACAGTAAATACATTTTACATTTTGCATATGTTGTGTTGTTCTTCTACATTTTAGACTGCGGTCCGCAAAGTCTCCTGATGACACTGCAGATATGGGAAATCATCAACCTTGTTCAGCCATCGTATAACCTTGGACACATATGCAAACTTGCTGTTCCATTAACAACTTGTCTAAACAAGGTTTTCACAAGACTAAGATCAACCTTGTGCTAGCCTCGTCAAAATTAGGTTTAAATTCCGAAAGGAGAAGCACTTCTTTGTATCATTCAAAATACCCAAAGCCTGATATACGCAATAGGTCTTTTGGGTAGTTAGGGTCGTGCAGAAAGACCAAAGAGATACCCAGCATGATAAAACAATGCATTCTTGTTACATTGGTTTGTTTTTTAATTCCATTTCAACTTTGCTTTGTGATGAGAAATATAACCGTTTTCAAACTATTTGGATGCCAGATCACAGTTTTGTCTTTCACACAAGATAAATTAGTGGAAAAGCTCGAGGGTTTAGCAGAGAGTGGTTACAACATTTTCCTTGGCTGGCATATTCAAATGATTTGGATGGCGCATTTTGTATTCCATGTTTTTTCTTTGGAAGAAGTGTTGGCTCAAGCACATCAAAGCTAGACAAACTGCTGAAAAGCCCCTTGACAAATTGGTCCTCAGCAAAAACCAAATTAAAGCTGCATGAACTTAAATATGAGGTTGACAAGACGGCCTTACTTACAATGCAAGATTTCACTGCGATGATGGAAAACAAAACAAAGTCTGTTGACAGAATTATTGTCTCTGCTCTCAATGCAAAGATCAATCAGAATAGGCAGAAGCTTGCTTCTGTTGTTAAAACTGTTCTTCTTTGTGCTAAACAAAACATACCTCTCCGCGACCACAGAGATGATTCTAAATTGTATGACACAGAAGATTGTGGGAATTTCCAAGCACTCCTTAATTTTAGAGTTGAAAGGAAAGACGGCATCTTAAGAAGCATTTTGAATCTGCTCCCCGTAATGCCACATGTCGATCAAAGACCTGTCAATGATCAGATAATAAAAGAGAAAAAGTAATGTGGGTTTTATGCCATTCTGGTAGATGAGGTAACTGACTGCTTCAACAAAGAATAGATGCTGTTCGTCCTCAGATATGTCGATCCCCAAGGCCAGATCCAAGAGCTGTTTCCTAAATTCATATATTGCAACATTAGAATTTCTGAAGCAGCTCTTAGTGATAAATTCATCCATTGTGTTACAGAAGAGTTAAAGCTGGATCTTCAAAAGTGCCGTGGGAGGTGTTATGATGCTGCTGGTAGCATGGCTGGAAAGTGCTGTAGTTTGGCTGGAAAGTGCCGTGCTTTGGCGATCTACACCCATTGCGCCTCTCGCTGCCTTAACCTTTGTGTTGCAGCATCATGTCAGATACAGAATTTCAAAAACGTGATGGACAACATCCAATTCATTCCCAAATTTTTTAATAATTCTCCAAAACGTCAATTGTTGCTAGATAAAATGGCGAAGACACATCTCCCGGATTACCAGCATAACAAGATGTTTCCCGCACACGATGGGTTCTCCGCTTAAATGGCTTAGACAGGTTTTATGAAATGTATGTTGCCATCATTCGAGACAATGTTGATAAAAAATGGGAAAATTCAGCTGGTGATGCCTACTCACTTGCTTCAGTTTGCACCAACTTTGACTTCATCATGTTTGTGCCCCCCCCCCCCCCCCGCCCCCTCCCTCTAGTATTACGATAGTCAAAAAAGCCGGGTAGTACTATGGTTAAAGTTTTTGCTTCACTAGATCAACAATGAAATCCCTCTTTTTCTTCCAGTATTGCGAGTCTTTAACTGCATTACTGTTAGTCCCCTATTTGGTCATTTGTCAATTCTTGTGGGAAATAAATGGTAACAGCAGGCACAGAGGGCAGCAGCCCTAGGCCTACTCAACGCTGTTCATGATAAACATCAGATTACCAACCAACATCCAATTCCATATACTAACCTACCAACATCTAGACCTATAGTTATCAGTCAATGATTTCCAATGCGTTTTCAGTGCAAATTTGTGGATCAAACAAAGGCTATCCATATTATTCAACGTTCATCTTTGTTATCAACAAACATTTCCAACAACTCCAGTTCCAACACTGAGTTCCAGTTTGATGTGTGTGGTGGTTGTTGTTGCATTTGTTGTTGCTGTTGTTGCAAATTGCTCAGAAGCGAGGTTCAGAATCAAATAAGTTCTTTCTGTGTTTGCATGTGGAAACAGAATTGCACCTGTCCAGTCAAAATCAGAATGATATTGTATTAAACAATGGATTGAAGCAATATGAATTTATTTCGAAGAAAACCATAGTTTATGAATGCCTACATAATTAGTCAGTGCCTTGCCAAAGCTGCAGGTACACGTGGTATTATCAGGGGAAAATGAAATAGTTTTTTCATGAAACATCGTTTTGATCTTGTTGAAATAAATCTCTTTACAACACAAAGCAGCATGCGTTTTTACTGTCTCTCAAATATATTCTCTTTGCAGGACAAGTTATGACGTGACAAGGCACCCCAGGGGAGAAAACACTATTTCTGAACTGTTTCATGCTCCCAAGACAATACCACGTGTACCTGCAGCTTTAGCAAGGCTAAAATGCTGAAGGGGCTTGGTTAAAGGTTTCCTCAGTTTGCAAGACTCCCATACAAATATTTAGGAAGAAAAGCTTTGTTAAATAATGAATCGCATGACCGATTTCGATGGGGAAAAGTTTAAGATCTAAGTCAGATTTATGGCTGCTCGGAATAATTTAGTTCACAACGGTAGGGTGGCTAAACGCGACGTCACAGTCCGTCAAACGCCCCACGTTTTTTCTGACTCACCCGGTATATTTACACAATGAGTCATATTTCTCACAAATGTCTAAAACTTTAAAAATGTTCGATTGCGCGTTCGACGAATAACAATCAAATAAATTGAGTCCTTTCAAATAACGATTGGGAGGAACAATGTGAATAAGTTCTTTGACGACTTTACGAACAAGAGTTTGATTGCAGTATTTGGATTTATTACTTAAATATTCACAGAAACAGGCCAATGCTCTTTCAATTCGAATTACTTGATCATCTACCCCATCCTTCATCCATAATTAACCGGTCAATCAACCAATCAATCAGTGACAATCAATCAAGAGTAATTTGAATAATACTAACCGCTTTGGAACAAGAGGATGTTGTAATGATTGTATACATTGTGAAAAATTTATTGTGGAACACAGGTGCATCAAATACGCTTACTGCAACTGTGTGCCAGTTGCTAATGAAGTTGTAGCTGAGAAGGTGCCTTTTATTTGTGACTTCAGTACAATGTGAACAACTTCACAATTTCATTTGAAATCAGTCACACTGACGTTCAATATGCAGAGCAAGGAATTGCTTTTAAAGATTAACTTAATTTGTTTCCATCAACTCAAAATCACATATTGTAAACTTATTTTATTGTCCAGGGTGCAATGTGAAACAACGTGCCTCATCTCAGCTTTTGTTGAATATTAGAGAACGATTACCAGATAAAAGAAAGGTAACTCAGAGGGGCTAGGTTACTGCTGTTCTAATATGATTAGGACAGGGGTCTTCATGCTGAGGCAAAAACATCAACCCAAAAATTATTTCTTACATAAAAATAGACCCTTTTCCTGCAATATCTGCATACCCACAAATGTGTAGTCAACACTGAAATTATATGGAAAATGCACCAAGG
This sequence comes from Aurelia coerulea, assembly GCA_039566865.1. NCBI lineage: Eukaryota > Metazoa > Cnidaria > Scyphozoa > Semaeostomeae > Ulmaridae > Aurelia > Aurelia coerulea. The sequence continues at coordinate 8,747,570 of CM076951.1, read as the reverse complement.
CCTTCCACTCCAATTTGCCAAGGATTTACCGCCTACAGAATATTAATACCTTGATCAGTTTTTTCCTGTGACCTGCTGTGAAGATGTTTCAATGACACAGAGCTGAGTACAAAACTACAGCATATTTTGCCAACAACCAATGCATCATACCAGGTGAGTCAGAAAAAGCGTCGGGTATTTGGCGAACTGTGACGTCGCGTTCAGCCATCTGATCATAATGAACTAATTTGTTTCTTGCAGCCAAAGGTCTCACTTAGATCATAAGCCTTTCCCCATCGAAATCGATCATTTGATGTATTAATCAAAACAATATTTCCTTCCTAAGACGTTGTATGGGAGTCTTTCAAACTGATGAAATCTTTAACAAAGCCCCTTCAGCATTTTACCCTTGCCAAAGCTGCAGGTACACGTAGTATTATCAGGGAAGAAGGAAATAGTTTTGTCATAATGCAGTGCAGCGCGTTGATCTTGCTGGAAGAAATCTCTTTACAACTCAAAGAAGCATGCATTTTTACTGTCTCTCAACGCAGGACAAGTTATGACTAGGCATCCCAGGGGAGAAAACTTCCAAACTGTTTCACTCTCTCTTGATAATACCACATGTACGTGTAACTTTCGCGAGGCTAAAATGCTGAAGGGGCTTGGTTAAAGGTTTCCTCAGTTTGGAAGACTCTCATATAAAGTCTTACGAAGAAAATCTTTTTTAAACAATGCATCACATGACCGATTTCGATGGGGAAAGGCTTATGATCTAAGTCAGATTTATGGCTGCATGAAATGATTTATTTCACAACGATTGGGTGGCAAAACGCGATGTCACAATCCGCCAAACGCTCCACGTTGTTTCTGACTCACCCGGTATATGAACGTTCACTCTGCAAACTATTGATAGTAGTTCTGAGAACAGAATGTAAGGTGCCAGCCATAACCAAGTTTAAACATTAGCGTTGCTTCTCTTTTGGTTGCTTGGTTTTTTCACTGCACTCCTTTTAAGTCCCATGTTGGTCATGTTCCTAGTTTTCTTTGTTCCTTTAAACCAGCAAATAAATTCTTTGAATGTCCCTTGGTGAAAGGCAACTGCGAGTAGATGCCCGCAAATCTTTAATCCAAAATTTGTACCGTTGTGATCGCATGTTAAGGCACCTCCTTGACCAGGAGTTACATTCAGTATCCTGTTTGAGTGGCCAGCCATGATGAAAGAGCCATCTTCTTCAGCTAGTCTTATCAGCTAGAAGCTATCAATCCAGTAAACATTCCCATTCCTCCATGCTTTTTCAGACGCTACAAGCACTTATCGAGCAAGAAAATTGGGATTTTTCCATTCCAGTCATTTTTTCTAATTGATTGACTAATTGAACAAAATCTCCAACCTTTTTTTCAAATTCTTCATGACTTTGGGGAGCTAACAAATCATGCAGTTTCTCCTTGACTTCGTAGTCAGGCAAATCATCGATTGCTGGCTTCATTTGTGGGCCTTTTAAAAATTTAGGCACCACACATGGGAGGAAAAAACGTGGCCCACTGCATTGCTCCAAAAGGGCTATTGCGACTAGACTGCCAAACACGTGGACATCTCCATTACGAATTTTCTCGATATCGTGGAGAAAAGTGAATGAAATGCCATCCCCTGTGCAGAGCAGATACTTCTTTACATCTTCAAAAAGAAGGGTGTAGAACTCTTTTTTGAGACCACCAGCATCCACTGCCTCCTCCCCAATGAATTGAATTGTGAATGGCTTAACTCCGTTTTCAAACATTCGCTTTAACTTGTGACTTGCATCAAGCCACACTCTTCTGCGTCGAATTGCTAGTATTGCTGGACTCTCTCCTTCTCCATGAAACAGTTTCCCGAGATTTTTATCTTCTCTTCCAAAGACAAATTAGCATCATGATCTTGCCGCTGTATGTGTACCGCTTGGGGCACATTAGTAACTAAGCTTTCTAGCTCATCAACAGCGGAAATGTCAGACGACAGATCTACGAAGCTTACTGGGGCATGACCTACTTCTGCTGTGCCTATGCTAGGTATCGAGATTGTTGTGAGTAATGCAATTGCGTAGCTGTAGCAATAGCTGTATTTTGCAATTGCGTAGACGGTCTTCTGTTTGCTAGCTGAAATGAACACCATTGGACTTTAATTGAATGCAGGTGGTAAATTCTATGGGGTTGTGAGATTTTGACTGGTAAAATCTTACCCTAATATGAAGAAATTTTCCAAAAACCATACCAAAAATGTGCTGGCCATTCACAATGTGTACCTAAAATTGCATTTAAAATTTAAAATTCTATCCAGGTATACACAATTTTATCAAATTTAATACTTGAAGGAGTTATTCATTACAATGATACCCCAAAATTTATATCTATTTGTGATCTTACCTAAAATGATACCCTAAAATTGACTTTCTGCCCCTAAAATTGGCACATCTGGTATGCATGATAGTGCCCCCCCCCCTCCAAAATTGTTGGTAGCTATTCATGGAGTAATGGATGGAAGGGGAGATGAGCTCATACGTGAATTACACAGAGCTTCAGCAACTTTTTGTAACTTAAAAATTGAAATCAATGAATACAATGCTAGCTCTTCTCTGTATTCTGAATAATACTTAAAGTGCCTATCAGGTCGGAAATTTTTTTTCTATAAATTGTCTTAAATCGAAGCTAAGTATATAAATGATGAACTGGCAACACTTGTGCAACTCTGCAACCTTGAGACACCTCAGAAAGGGGGCTCAAAGATACCCTACTCTGCAGAATGTTGCGCAGCATGAAGTCTGGGCCGAGTGGAATGTGTGACGTGTACTCCGGAAGGATGTTTTGCCTGCGTACACAAAAGCCACTTGATCCATCGAGGAGAGCAACGTAAGTCGAAGGCAGTGCATACTAAACGATAGCAAAAACGCTGTTACTATTATCAAAATAAGCTCAGATTCAGAACCAGAGCAAAACAATTCTGGTAGCGAAAGTTTGGCGGACTTTGAGCAAGAAATCGAAGGGATTGTAGGTGCAGTAGGAGCGGCAGCCATTGATGATGACGCTGATGAGATCGATAGGCCATACATGGGAGAGCCTCTCGCCGACCAGAATTGGTTGAGAGACTACAACAATCGGAGAGAGGAGGAGAGACAGCTAAATGAAGTGCTCATGAGACGACTCAAGGGTACTATCCCAGTTGAATCTTGGTGAGTAACATTTTGAATGACAATGATAATTCTCAGAAGTTGGGCCTACTTCCAACAATGTGAAAGTTTGTCTATTTATCATGCACTACTTAGCCAAAACAAAAAGTACCTGTATTAGCACAGTTTTGTATCAACTAAGTTTGATAGGACTGAAACGTTTTCTGCCATCAAATGCATGTTTTGGAAAGGCTTCTATGGAATCTGTAAACATGAAATTTGTTAACAACTTGAAAAAGATTTACAAGATTACCTACTTCCGATATTAAAAGCAGTTAAAAACTATGATAGGCCAATTCCAGATCAAATATACCCCCATCAACAGCTCCATATGAAAATGGCAGAAAGATTACAAGCAAATGCATGTTTCTCCTCAATAACCTCACTCTATATATTCTGTATATATCAAAATGATTTTCTGGCAGGTGTACTTGTGGCCATTGCCATATTGAAAGATTAGCCAATGCAAAGGAGTGCCAGTGCTGCATGGAATTGGGGCATGTGCCCATATGCCTGAATGATGAAAGGATATTTGACGATGTTGATGAAATTCCCCAATGCATCACTCAACATCCTGGATTTTCGGAAGTCTGCCTTGGAAAATGGTCACTGCGACACTTAGCAGATAAATATTGAACGAAAGACAATGTGAAATACAGGAGAACTGGTGACGAGAATGGGTGAGTCATACGTATCTATTTTCGGTAGCAAAGCCCAGAAACAGCAGTGGTGGACACACACTATAGAGGGGGCGGAGTGCAGTCACGTCACAAGCCCCAATTTTGGCTAGAATAAACATTGTTTGAGAAAACAGGTGATGAACAATGCGTTTCAATGAAAACAATTTCATCCCCCCCCCCCGAAACCGTTGGCAAAGTGTCCGCTACTGCCCAGAAATAAATCATTAATGTATCTCCTTACATGCCATGTGATGTGAAGGCAATATGAATATCACCAGCAAGCTACCCTTTCCATGGAAATAAGTAAACACAAGTTTTATGTGTATGGTTGTGGAAATTATTTGATGCCTTGATTTTGCATTTCATTATACCAAATCACCTTTTCTTTGAAACCATACAGTATAACCCCGCCACTAAGAAATTCATTTTGCAAAACCACACTGTTTGGTTTTTCATAAATGTTATATTAAACCAAATGTTGAACAATGACTACGGCTGCAGTTTATTACGAGTCACTTTCTTAGTGGCCGGGAAATTAAGATCCTGTTTTTCTGTAGAGGCCCTCTTGGCCTTAACTTGTTACACTTTTTTGCAGGTTCTTCAGAGCAGTGGCATACAGAGAGTTTACAAGGCTTGTCCATGGACGGCTTGGACCCAACAAACGCATCCCATTGTCAGCATGTGCTTACCACAGGATCAGAACTAGATTTCCAGGCACAGATCTGAAGGGTTTTGAAGATGAAGATTAGAATGCTAATATAGGTAAACAACACAGTGAAGTAAAATATAAGCACTTTGATATGAGTTGAATCAAGCAAAATGTCTCAACCATAGACACTATAAAAGTATTGCTCAAAACGCCATTCTTAATTCATTCAATATCAAAGTATTTGTATTTTATTTCATTTCTAGTTGTTTATCTTTGTAACACCAACACATAACCAGCTGAATTTTTGATAACCTAGATACTACAAGATTCAAAAAGAAAACACCAAGAAAATTGTTCAACACAAGGCTTTCTCTCAGAGAGCAGACTCTGCTGATAAAATGATGAGTTGAAAAGCCTGAAAAATATGCCGACAAAAGTGTTGATGTGTTTTGAATCTCTTTGTATATACTGTACTTCCTAAATGGTATCGAATTACTTTCTACTTCACATCATTAAAAAAATTTACACAAACAGTCTCTAGTTTCTTTATACTGTATATAGAAATCTACTATCTTAGCCAAAATACTTGAGACAAATCATAAAATTGCACTACTTCGGTCTTTGATTACGTGCCCCCCGCCCCCCCCGTTTCAAAGTTGCTTGAATCAAACGCCAGTCAACCTTCTCAACATTGAAGTAGGGGGGAGGGGGGATTTGGAGACTCTAAACGTATGTTTTCTCCTCGATATTTTAGGAAACATCGTGCAGACACTGAAATTTGCCTGTGTCCCGGCTTCTTTTGGCCAGGATTGTCTGAAAATGATTGCTAACAAATAACAACTCATATCTTGAGAACCGATAGAGATTTCTGTGTGAAATTTTAACACCGTCATCCCCAACACAAGAAGTGAGTTCTCAGCTATCTATGCCGAAATAGGCGTTGTTCGCTAAATTCGCTGAGCACCTTCTTAAAAAATGGGCGTGGCAAAATTGCTGCAATTTTCACTCAAATAAAGATTCCCTTATAAAAAGTGTCATACACTAGGATACTGAGCTTTCTTCCGCTATCGCAAGATTGCCTACTCTGCTGCTCTTTGAAAATGACTTATCATTGCAAGAAAGCTTTTGGGGTCATTGTTTTAGGTCCGGTTTCTTGTGAATTCTTCGGTCCTCCCAACGGCGCTCCAAAGAAAAATGCCCCATAATTTTGGGATAAGTCACGCTTTTTTGGTAAATTCGTTTGATTCCACATTTGAACATCAAAGTCTTCCTATTCATGCAAAAAACTAAGTAAAAATTGCTCCGAAGGTGGAAATCTCACGGCGCTCCAAAATTAAAAAACTTAAAATAAACAATTCCGGATAAGTTTCTTTTAAAGTCCATTGAGAACCGTCAGAAATCATATTTCACGAAAATATCGATGCAAATACTGACTATCGGCTAATAAAGCTCTTTTTTCTCATTAGAATGAGACAAAATTCGTTAGAATAGGGCAAACGTTGCCGACGTTATTAATGTTTAAAGTAGGGAGCAGCGTTGACAAATTTGGATCCTTTCTCAATGTTCCAGATATCGAGAATCCGCCTGGTTGCCCCGCAACAGGTTTATTATTCTTCAACAAAAAGTTCTGGATTACAATTCATCGGGCACAATAGACGTCCAGGGTGAATGCAAGTTTGGTGGAGCGAATTTAATCTCATTGAAAATGAATGAATAGTAAGAGAATTGGCTAACGGTACATTTGAAAATAAGACAATTGCACTGCGCAGGCGCAGAATTTGCACTGGTTCGAAAGGAACTTTGTTTTCCAGTTCTCTTTGAGAACTGTGATGTTTTCAAACGAACATCATTGGCAGGCTTCGTGCACAAGAGAAGTCTCGCTGAACGTAATGGGAACATTTTTCATAATTTGATGACGTCATAGTTCTGATGGATGAATCAGTAACAATGAAAACATTAACCCTATCCAGACTGGGGGGGGCTCATTCAGCCCCCCCACCTACTTAACTGAGCACTGCTCCAAATTGGTTCAACGAACCAGCAAATGATTTTTTGACTTTTAGTTTCTATCCTTTTGAAGTGTGAATTTGTGTGAAATTTTGAAAAAAAAATTTAGGGGGCCGGGGGGTGGCTGTTTTTTTCAGAGTGGTCTAGGCCAACTTTTAGGTAAGCTGTTTATGGGTGTAATTCCAGATCACCTCATAATCCTTTGATAATACCCATTTTCATTTGTGAACTTATAATTTGTAAGGTCTCGGTAATTTTTTCCAAGAACAATAGAACAATTATGTGTCACGTGACCTCATCAATGACGTCATCTTTAAGAAAATAACGAAAATTAGTTCGCGGACTTTCTGCAAGGATATTTCGACCCCAAATGTTTTACAGCAGCAATAAATAGATTAAAACAGATCAGCAGGGTTGTTTCCACCTAAGCTGTGTAATTTTGTTTGAATTTTGTGCATCATTGGCCACAAACGGTATAAGCTTCCCCGGGAGTATCCTCACATAGTACTACTAACGGTCAGTTTTTATGCATATCTTGAGAATCTGCTTTACAGTGAGACTTTTTTGACTTGAAAGTGTTTAGTTTGTCAAGATATTATCAAAATTCCACCAAATAACTATCCTCAATCCCCCTTTTCCCCCTTCCTTCTTCCTTACAACTCATTTGCTTACTACTGGGAAAAAATGCTGATGTCCGCATTTTTTGCAATAATCAAAACAAAAGTTTCAAAAGGAAAAATGAAGTATGCAACGATCACTTATCATCGAAGTAGTTTTCATTGTAAACTATGGAGAAATTCTGTAATATGGCTGCATTTGTCATTTTTCAGAAAAACAAGATTTTTAATCTCTTTGTCCGCCATCTTGAATTTGCGAAAATCAAATTTTTCACTTTATAAGTATATTTTCACCTTCTAACAATGCTTTGATAGGCATAATTTGGTTTCATGAATCATTCTTAGAAAATTATAAAGATTTTAAAAAAAGTCGTTTTTTTCATTTTTTTCGTGGACACGTGCCAGTTGGTCCTGAATAATTATGACGTCATATCTATTTTTAGAACCTTTTTTACTAGAAATGATAGATCATAAGTACGGCTACCTGCATGGTGAGTTTCGCCTTCATAAGTGAAGGAATGGCGATTTAAGAGAGGGGGGGCTGAATGAGCCCCCCCCCCAGTCTTCTAGTAGCTCAAAAAGCCCAGTCTGGATAGGGTTAACATCTGGAGTACTCTGGAGTTAAGCCCACAGTTAGTGGCTATCCATTCATAGTAAAAGAGCTTGTCTGATACAAGTAGATTTGGATTCATAGAAGCATATATGATAGGTAGTGATAGCAATTTTTCAGACAATCTTAGCCAAAATACTTGGGACAAATCATAAAATTGCACTACTTCGGTCTTTGATTACGTGCCCCCCGCTCCCCCCGTTTCAAAGTTGCTTGAATCAAACGCCATTCGACCTTCTCAACATTGAAGTAGGGGGGAGGGGGGATTTGGAGACTCTAAACGTATGTTTTCTCCTCGATATTTTAGGAAACATCATGCAGACACTGAAATTTGCCTGTGTCCCAGCTTCTTTTGGCCAGGATTGTAGATATACAGTATAATTACTGGTTGAGAGACTTGAATGTTACATCCAACAGAATCCTTGCCCATATTTGCACTGTTTTTTCGCCTGAGAATTCTCAAGAATCTTTCAAAAAGTTTATCTTATGATTTCATGTTTACAAATGTGTACAGTCTTCGGTGCTGTACTTCACTTTATAAAGAATTCTTTAAATTTTTGTTGTTGTCTAAAGTGCATTTGGCCTTTACTGTACACAGTATGTATATCAAAACATAATACAAACATAATACAAGTTAGTGTTGATTCTTTGGGCAATCAAGGATATTTTTATGGCCTTTCATAGGGTTTTTGCACACTGTGCATCTGCGCACTTCCTTTTCAAGGTTTTGCTGTTGTTGCTGTTGCTGCTGCTGTCTTATGACATCTTCCACTAAAATTAAAAGATATAGCAAATTATCACTTGATTTGAAATACGATCTAAAATTGATTATATGGCAGATTTAGGGTTGAAATAAGTTTGAAAAATGATTTTAATGAATGTTGAGGTTTGAAACTAAATATGTACAATTCAACTGTTAATAACTGATAGAATTAGCTTTTGGAGATTCTTTTGGCAGCAATTTTGAACTGCATGTGTATGTAATAAGTAAGCGTTTATAGACATAAGAGGTAATTCCTCCAATGCAATATTTTTTTATGTCTTATTGGTCCATTGTTTTTCAAACCTGGTGTTGTTGGTGGAACTTCAATTGTAACCATTGTTTTCATGGCTATGTGTTTCTCAATGGCACTTTCCCGACTCTCTTTTTCCAGCATTGGAGGGGGCACCAGCTCTTTCAGTGTCATGCTAGTTTCATCCAGTGTTCCATTGCTAATGCAGTCCAAAAGAGTTTGGAAGATTTCTCCAACATAATCTGTAAAGTATACAAGATGCTTTTACTGTACTGCATGTGCTGTTAATGTCCTTTTATCTTGCATGAAATTGTGAGAGCTGCATACCTTTTTGATGAAAGAATTGAACATCCAGGAGAAAACGATTGTTGGAGCTGTTTGGGGTGATTTAAAAGTTTGACAAGGAAGGATCCCTGATTATTTACTAAATTTACTAAAAAATGTTTGATTAGTCAAAACCAGTGACATTGAGATTATTTGTTCAAAATGCAATACTGCTGATTGTTTACAATTGCTTTACATTCTTTTCTGAGCAGGGGAATTTGTTTAAGAGGATAAATGCTGCAGATAAAATCAGCGGCAGAACCAGGAGGGTGTAAATACCCCAAATTTCTGAAATTTTTACTAAAAAAATGTGACAAAATGTCTGGGCATATGTGTTCCCCTTTCAAATTTGTGGACTTCTAACCCTGCACCATTTTTGTCTGGCTCCACCATTGGGTGAGGCAGTAAGTATCTCACCAAAGTTTTGTTTGACACGAACATCTCTGACAGTGGCATCTCCATTCTTGAATTTGGGGTAAGCAATTTTCACTTGTCCTATACCATCTTCTGAGGTTTTCGCTTCTCGATGCAGGTTTTGGTTGAAGTGTATGATTGCCAATATGTGTCTGTGGAAATTCAAACAATTTTTGTATGGTATAAATGTTTCTGTATATACACAAGCCTGGCTGGTTTTGGGCTATTCCAACCAATGGTTTGATACTGGAAGGGAAGTATATATTTAGAAAATTTACCAAAAACTAAAATTCATGCAGATGCACTAACATTTACACCAACGTGCCAAAAATGGTATCAAGTAAATATTTACCGTGTAAGCATTCCTGTATGGCTAAGAGCTATCATGTTTGGTGCAAAATGGTTAAGAACTGAGTGGAACCCTTCTAGACAGCTTGTTTGGGACACAGGAGATGCTTGCTTAATTCCATTTTCAATGGTCTTTTTCAGGAGAGCCAGCTTTATCTTGTCATGGGCAGGGGTATCTGATAGCAAGAGAAAATACCAAATGAGTCATAATTGCAAACTTCATGCCAACCAAACTTTTCAAGGAAAAAATTAATGAATGACTGGAAATTGATCATTACTGCTATCCAGGCTTGGCTGTAAAAGAACAGAATTCAGTTGGATTTTAAAAATTTCTGGAAAAATTTTGATACAACAAAATTTGTTAGCATGTTTAGAATATACCTTTAGTTAACCATTTTCGATCGGTTATATCTTCATCATGGGCACAGCGATTAAACCATGGAGCATTGCGGACACCTTTATTTTGTAGGAAATTTTTATTCGATACTACTACCTTAAGTCCTCTGCGGAGGAGCATTGCTCGCTCGCTACCTCTCCGAAGGAGCGAGCGAGCGTAGCGAGTGAGAAGATTTGAATGGGTAAGTAACTAAGTGGTTTTCCATAACAACGCTTTCGTACGATGCGCGTCACAAACAAATGACCATATAAGGATTCTGCCATGCCACGAACTTTGCGAATTTTCGCAAAAAATATGGTGCTACGGGGGTACCAACCGGGAAGCAAGAAGCTGTGGTGCTTCAAGAGCGGGAAAATCTGAATTGTGAATTCGGCAAGCTACGAGCTGAAGAAAGGACTGCACTGAAGATTCAATTTGAGGGAATGGGTGCTGATATGTGTTTTATAGTCATGGATTCGAAGCATGGTTGCAGGTATTTGAAACGTTTCATTTCTTTAATCTCCTAATTCTGTAAAGAAGTCCATCAAACATCCTTATTATTTGTTTGATGCTTTATTTTTGTTCTCAATGAAGTTAGGCCTAGACTAGCCTAGGCCCAGTTACTTTTTTGGCGCCACTCTTTGAAGTTTAGTCTTGACAACAAACTTTGGTATATATACAGACACTATGCAGATATTTAGCTATGAATTTGATAAAAAGGCCAGGCCAGCTTGGCTGGGGTTGCTGTGTGAAACTGGTCGCGACCAGTGAAGCAAGCCGCTCATAACAAACTTTGCTGCACATTTGTAAATCTGATAGTGCCTGAATTCAACATTCCCAATCCATCAAGGATTGATGAAATACTGATTTGCGAACTTTTTAAAAGTGATGAACATGCGGAAATTGAAGTTGATGACAGTATAGCAGTGAATAAGAAGAGTTTATTTCGAGAGATGATATATGCTGTTGAGGGTTTTTGGAGATCAAACTGTGAAGAAGAGGAGGAAAAGTTGTCAATAAAGGGGAACCAAGAAAATTTATGAACTAAAGCTGTCCATCTTAATTTCACGTTTTTTTTTTGGAAAAACAGCTCATAAGAAACTGAAGATAACTTGCAACTTGCACTCAAAAGATTTATTTACACTGAACAGTTAAAGCAACTTAAAGGAATTGAGTCCATATAAATAGCTGAGCGTTGACGCTATGCTGACAAACTGCTGACGGCCCTTTGTTATCGCACAATTGTGCTAAAGTCATTAGTAGTGGAGACCAAAGACTTCTTAATCCTTGCATTATCCTTAATCCTTTCATTATTAAGAAGTCTTTGGTCTCCACTACTAATGACTTTAGCACAATTGTGCGATAACAAAGGGCCGTCAGCAGTTTGTCAGCATAGCGTTAACGCTCAGCTATTTATATGGACTCAATTCCTTTAACTTTGCATGCGAATCATGTATTATTACTTGTTTATGAGACTTTACTCACTAATTTAGCAGACTTTTGCCAGCCCTTCAAAAAAATAGATTAACTCTGCACTTCCCGCATTTAAGAGTAACACAAACTGAAACACATTGGAATTTTTTGGAAGGAAAAGGTATCTTAAAATAAAGAGTGAGTGAACTTCCTTGTCTGAAAGAATTTGCCACATGTAGAACTCTAACCAGGACCTAACAATGCATGCTGTAATGTAGGTAGGATAAAATTGGTTGGAGGAAATGTAGACAATTTCATGAAAATCATGATTCATGTGTTTGTCCCACTTTGAAACCTCTAAGAATGTTGTGATTGTGAAGTTTGATTTAACAGTTCACAATGAATCATTTTCCAACCACCAGCATTACCCCCATTTACCCCATCACCTACCCATCTTACCCCTGCAAACCCTCATCTCATTTTCCCAATGTTCAGCAATGTTTTTACCTGTCATTGAATTTGATCATTTATTTCCTTTTAAAAGTCACAATTGCTCCATGTTCATTGTCTCAAGAATGAACTTCCCTTCTGCAAATATCATGAAGAAGACCATAGCAGCACAATTTCTCTTTATTTTTATCATTTATGAATATAAATGATCATATAAATGATTATATAAGGCAATTCATCTGTTTTCGTAAGAGCATCATCTGTGCATGTGCATACTCTTTCATTTCTTTCAGGTGGGTGTATATATTGGAATTGCAAGCAGGATAGGGTTGAAAAAAGTTGTGAGTACTCCTTTGCGTGATCTTACAAATGTTCACCAAGGGGTTGATTTTCAGTTGTTGGCAGGTTGGCGGGAAAACTTGTTCTCCAAAAATAAGCAATTTAATGCCTGACAAGCCGCATTGTCTGCTGGTGTCTTTGTTCTGTGTCAAACAACAATGGTTTGCCACAATAATTTTGTTGTTTCCAAAGTTATAACATTCATTTCAGGTTGAGGTTGGTGACCATGATTTTTTTGTTGAAGGAGCCCCTGATAGAGTTAATAACCATTAAAGATCTTTGTTTACTGGTCAGCAAAGTATCCAGTGGCAAGCTTTGTATTGGGTGTACAAATCCTGACTATGTATTTTGGAGGTGTATGACACTGGTGGCGTGCGGAGGAAGGGAGTTGTCACTCATTTAGGTTCAGGGTTTCTTGATTATTATGTGTTTTTGTAAATTGTGGAGTCTTATGTTTTGAAGGGTATTCTAAGTTTTGTAAAATGTGTGCTGAGTTTGATGTTGTATTGAGACAGACTAGGCTATTCAGGCACAGATCAGATACTGTAATAATTCACAAGACCATGGTAAAGAAACCATAGGTACCTTAGGAGAGATGAGACGCTAGATTGACTTGAGATATGAAATCACACACCTAATATTAATATCATATACTATTAAAACTATAAATATTACCATAGGACTGTGACACAAAGAGGATATTTAGGGACATGCTGCATCTGTTCCTCATTTGAACTTTGCATAACAGGGTGAAAGGTTTCTTATCCCATGGTTAAGAAAGCTCAAGTGATTTCATTTTTCTCCATACACAATTCAGTTCACAGCAAAAAGAACCTATATATGGGATGCCACAAATGCTACATCGAATGACTTCAGAAACAAAGTGCAAATGAAAATTAGGAACTGCGAATAGACATCATTCAGTGCTTAAACCAAGTTCAACAACTTTCTGCTGAGATATCTCCATGTCAAATTATTTCAACAGGACATTTGTTGAAATCAGATTATAAATCATTGAGTGTGTCTGTATGCAGCTTTGAAAGAACACTAATTGTACTTTTTATCATGAACAAGAGTAGTAAGTAGTATTAATTCCAATAAAGAGTTAAATTGACAATAAAGTAATTTCATCTGAATAGCTTCCTTGAATCCAAGTAAGGTTCGTGATGTAAAAACAGTATTTCTGGGAGGGTCTTAGCAGCAATCTCAAAGGTTTGTAGTGGGTCATACTGTACCTCTGTATCCCAGCATTCTTCATGGGCTTCACCCCTGTTCAGCACCTCTCTACCTGAGCCCCTTAGTTATTAATCTAGCTCTACACTACACCACTGCCCACAAATACGCCACATGTCCACATTGTACCAATGTTAGCCTAACCAGGGAAATTTTACCCAAAATTGATATTATTGTAAGAATATTTTTGAAGCCTCGGAGCATCTGGCAGAAAAGTTGAAATTGCAAATTTCAAGCCAATTACTTCAGTTCTAAATATCTATTCTAAATTGATGCTGAAGCATCCTATGAATTGCTACAAAACGATATACTGTACTGTTACCAGCAGGGGCGGCTGGGACCAAAAATAAATAGGTATTCAAATTGTAGGAAAAGGGCCCTCTCTCAAGAAGGGTGCAGGGCATGCCCCCACCCTGAAAAAATTGGTTTTAAGGTATTCTAAAACGTCGCAAAGAGCCTTTCATAAGTTGTTCGTGGAAAAGGTTTTTCTCCTGGAATCATTGTACAACAGAAAGTAGTAGCATATCACATGTCAAAAGTAGTTAAAGCCTACTAGTGAAGTCTTTTAAGTTTGAAAAAGACCAGGAAAATCCCTCGTGCTTCGGAAACCCACGACAGATGAACGAACAGAACAGGAGGAAGAGAAAGGGACTGGGGCTAAACCGCAAGGGTTAAAGTTATTATCAGATATCATGATGCAATCAAAACACGCGGAGACTTGCCGCCTCCGGAAAGCCACCAAAAAGGCAAGGTATTGAGATTTCGACCTGAATACCATGGCCCCGTAAGAGCCCCGTAAGGGGTACCCTGGGTACCAGAGCCAAAAAGATCTCCACCTTCTCAAAATCCTCCAAATACGATCTTGTCTGGATTCTGAAGCTCTCTGCTACATTCCTTAGTGGTATTCAACGTTTCATAAAGTAAATCTAAGAGAATTTGAACGTTTTTTCTTTCAAGATATTAGAAACTCGCACTCGCATGATCATGGACCCTTCAAACCGATAGCTATAAATTACACTGATGTGACGCACAAGGTTAAAAACGTTGTTATTGGCCTTCTACCTTACCAATGGAAGCTGCTTGTGAGTGAGCTGATTTCTTTATTTTGATCGCAAATAAAAGAAATTGAGAAACACCCCAACTCTGACCACAACGATACTTGCTACGAGTCGTTTCCTAAAACCCAATCCATCGTACACAACGGACATTGAAAGCGAAGACACAAGGGAACCTCCCCGTAGTATTCAGAATGAAAACTGAATATGTTCAGTTTAGAAACTCTTTGTTGTGAGGCCGAATGTTCAATGGCTGTCAACGTCACAGAGGGTGACGGAAACAAATAGTTAGTATTCACGATGGCCTCTGAATACCTCGCGGCCAATAATCCCCGATATCAATAGCCTATCATATTCTCTTAGAAACAAATTCCTCAACGGATTAGCGAGCAATTATCCTCTTTCTTTGAGACAAAATGGAAAATAAATATAGTCTGTGTGTCATTTCTTGTTGAGGATACTGAGGACTGCCCCTTTTGTCTAAGCCTTTTGTTATGCTGGTAAAGTTCTAAGCACATCAACAGCTGGGGAACCTATTACCATGCGCGAGAATCTCTTTGTTTCTTTGCTAATCCTTGTTTGGATTGTGGTTTGATTCTCCGCCCACATTTTTTTCACAAACCAAAATATGCTGTCTGTGCATGATCACAGGTTTCCTTTTTGGGGGATAACCGTAGCTTGGAACTTTGATGATTCGTATCCCCAACAATTTCTGACATCATAAAAGGGTTCTTTCACCAAATTCAGCATCTACTCCACACATAGGGTTGTTGCAGGAAACTTATTTTCGAAGGTTAAAAATATTAAGAAATCTTTGCAAAAATATAGGTATTCAGTGAATACCTTGAATACCCCTCAGCGCCGCCCCTGGTTACCAGCAAAGGACAGGTCTTCTCCTCTGTGAGGTTTAATTTCCTTTCACGTGCCGCTGGTAGATTTTTTGTTGTCTTCAATAGACAGCTTCTGTTCCCTTGAGGGTTAATGGTCATATGGTTCCATTGTATATCCCACACCAAATGCCTGAGCCTTAAATAAACAAAGGAGACTCCCAATTTTTCTATGAAAGTCATAGAGATGCGAAAAGCGTAGAAGACCGCATATGATTTCACTGAAGATATGACCACAAGGAACATTTCAAAACTTTTGAAGAATCAAATCTTGATATGTTCCTTGCAACCATCTTTAGCACAATCATCCCATGCAAAACTACTTTATTACTCCTGGCTGCAAACCCCAACCTTGCCCAAGTGTAAATGAATGACTTCTTTCAGTCACCACAAAACACATAAATGACACACATTTTCAAAGTAGCAGCAACTCATTTTTCAAAAAATCATAGTATCAAAGTAGTTTCACACAAATTCTGCTGAATACTGAAATGCTATACAAAACAAAAGTCAAAACTATGCTATGGATCAGTGGTGGACAATTTGAAGAAAAAGGGTTATCATCACCCCCCTCCCCCTCATGTTGGCCAGAAAAGATCTGTTGTTTGAAAACAATGGTGATGAATATTCTTTCTGATTGAAACAATACACGTTTTTTTTTAATAAGAAACTTGGATCAGCACTTAGTACTAAAAGTTTCTTAATTTCTCATGAAAATTTCGGTGTTTTAGTAGTGAAAGTTTCTTAGTTAGTTTCTTATTTTTTGGGCCTAAAATTGCAGTATTGTTCGAAGTTGAGCCTTCTTCTCGAGAAAGGGCTTCCATTTTGCATTGACATTGTCATCAAGAAGAAGCCATGCACATCAAGGCAAAAATGTACCAATTTTGCAGTTAAAAGTCAAGAAAAGGCGAATTTACCTTTGTTAGAGAGACATAGAATAAGAGAGACATAGAGAAATAAAGTTTTAGAGTTTCTTAACTGTTCTTGAGCGTAGTACTAGAGTTTCTTAAATTTTTGGTCATCGTAGTATAAGTTTCTTATAAACCAGTTTCTTATAAAAAAAACGTGTAGATATTGGCCATCAATATCTGGCAAAATGCCCACCACTGCTATGAATGTCAAATGCAGATGCTATGGATTTAATTGATACAAAAAGTCTTGCAGTAATTTGTCCACATTAAATTATTGAATCTGAGTTGAGCTTCTTTATAAAAACTATTTTCAGTGTATAGAATCATCATTAAATGGACCTCTTCACATTTTTAGGGTCTGCAGAGGTTAAATGGGTAGGCTGTGGGTCAAATGAGCAATGTTAATAATTGCTGAAATGGTAGATCATGGACTGTTTGATCAACATTCAATATTTCAAGGAGGGTGGCTATATTATACTAATGTGTGTGGCTAGAGAAAATCTGAATCAGATTATTTTGATGAGAAAAATTCGCATTTTTGCCGTGCATATTTTACCAAAACCCATCAGACTTATGCAACAGATTTCCCGCCTATTGTAGAGGAGTTAAGAGGATGTGCAGTCCTAGCTAATAGGCTTGTATATAAAAAGAGGAAAAAAGAAAACAGAAGGATAGGCCCTCATGCCCACATCAGCTGCATAGCTGCCATATACCCAGCCTGTGTTAACAAGTAAACATTGATTCCTTGCTTGCTGAGGACACAAGCAAGTGTTTATTCTTAGTTGATGGTGTGGCCAATTTGAATTTCAATCAGATATATTTACATCCTTCTGTTTATTGTCAATACAAGGTCTCTGCATTCTCTACAACAGTACCTACTCCTGAAATGAATAGATCAAATGCAAATAGGGCTTTATCAACAAAAGCCACATATTTCATGAAACCATGTCTTTTATTCCTCGATCATTCGACCTTTTGTATTTGTTGTTGTTCTTCCGTTCTTCGTTGATGGTGTTTTGGGTCAAATTGGCATTGGCCTACCACAACCATATCAACACAGCCTTCAGGCCTACTCTAACAAGCCAGCCATGTCAAGAAGAATTCGTGGTCTCAGCTTGTTCTGGCGTCTCCTTGGCTCATTTCTTGCTTCTCCATTTTTATTCGTTTGTTCGTTGACACAAAGAAGAACGGTCTTTTCCTTGAATCGCCATCATCCTTGCGCAGCCACTTTCCAGTCTCCGATTACTCCAAATTGTTTGTTTTTTCAAACATGTCCTTGACGGAGGAGTAAGCCGATAACAATCTGAATATTATTCCTCTCAGCTGCGCTTCCAGTACATAAAACTTTTGATAGAATAACCCCCTGATTACAAGAGAACCTATTGTGAAATTCCTATTGTTACTCATCCGCCACCGCAGCAAAATTGTTACGCGCATCGTACGAAAGCGCTGTTATGGAAAACCACTTAGTTACTTACCCATTCAAATTTTCTCGCTCGCTACGCTCGCTCATTCCTTCGGAGAGGTAGCTCGCTTCGCGAGCAATGCTCCTCCGCAGAGAACTTAAGGTAGTAGTATCGAATAAAAATTTCCTACAAAAATTTCCTACAAAATAAAGGTGTCCGCAATGCTCCATGGTAATAGAAACGAATTCACTAAAGGTTCGTCGGCATGAACAATTTTCTATTTTTGAAAAATGAGGTCACTATTTCTTGAAAAAAGAGGTATTAGACTAATACCCTGAGTACCAGCCCCAGCCGCCACTGCAGTCCATAATCATTGTATAGGCATTTTATACTGTCAACCCAAGAACCCGAGCATCTTCACAATTTCTGCATTTTTATTTCTTTCCTTTATTTGTTATTGTTATTCTCTATGTTATCAATCCTATGTTAAATGTTATTTACTTTTATCCAAGTAGTTCTTTTTTTATTCTGGAACGAAATTTCATTCTGGAATGAAATTCTATCACCAGTGTAGAGTCACTGTTTAAATTTCGTTCTGTGATGCATCGAGACACTACCGTTACAGAGGTCTTAAACCAATACCTTCAGAAAGTTTGCAGATCATAGCCAACACAAAGACACTGCACTGAACCAACAATTCATTTTGCTGTTCCCCAATCCAGTGGTGTGGTCTTGTTTGTTAGTGGACATATTTGCCACTAAAATTCAAATTATATTCAAAGTTAGAATTTTGGTTCCAAGCTGACTTCTACTTACCCTTACCCTTAGTAGTATATATAGTAGATTCAACAAGGCAAAACGCCCGAGAATTCTGGCCAGAGCCGAGAACTGTCGCCGAGAATTCTCGGTAGAATTGTTTGAAGAACCGAAGAATGTCGGAAATTTAAAAAAATTTTAAATGTTATTCCGAGAAAATAGTGAAATAGCGGAGGTATAGAAGAGTGTTAAAGGAGCCTGGGAAGAGGGGCACCCCCCAAGATGACGTAATATACGTATATTACGTAATTTACGCATGCGCAAAGACATGAAAAACCGTGTGCAATAAATCCACAAGACTAAAATAAGTGGTAAATAAATAACTCAGATATTTTAATGAATGTGGGTGTACCGGTGCCTTGTATTCTTCTTCTCTTCTCATCTCTCCTCCGCTTCCGCATCTGCCTTAACATCTACGACTGGATATTCCAGAAGTTTTTGCTAATTCGCTTTATCTAAAGAAGTCAGGTCTATGAATAAGCCTATCAATAGCGATAACTACGAACTTGCAATACCGAAACATCGGTACACCCCTCCCTTTTTATATTTTTTTGCAAAAGAAAATAAGTACCACGTATATTACGTACGCATGCGCTAAGGGCTTAGAAAGAACTTGTAATAAATCCACAAGATTAAAATAAGGGGTAAATAAAAAACTCCGTTATGTAAACAAACTGTAGGGGTGTACTGGCACAGTTGGATATCCTTCACAGGATATCCATTCACTGACTATTCATAAGGCACGAGTTGTAAGAACTCCGGGACACTCCTCCAATTTTTATTTGATGCATAGAATAACGCAAAGAAAGTCATTATTTTACTCTCAAAAGAAACAATCTATAATAAAACAAATAACTCCGATTACTATAAATGCTACAACCATGTCAACTACATATCCTAAAACTGTCATTTCTTTTCGTACATCGACAAAGTTTTTATTCAAAGTTTTATATTGTTCTTTATAATTGTCATAATGTTCCACCAATTCATTTCTAACAGCGTCCAATTTTTCTTTTGCTTTTTTTAATTCGTCAGCTTTCATTTCAATGATTTCGCGTCGTGATAAGATTCTTCTTTTTAAGCAAGATTTCAATCTATCGATTTCATCAAAGAGAGAGTAGAAAAGGCCTAATGCTTGTACCTTGTTCAATATAAGAGTCTTTGAAAGATGTTCATCATCAGTTTCAGCTCTGCAGTAGGGGCATCTGATGTTGGGTTTTATGGCGAGAGAAGAATCTTCATCTGTGTCGAGACATAGTTTTCCATAGCATGTTGTGCAGCAACGATGATTGCAGGACGGAGAGCAACTCCATGAAATCGCAATAGCTGAATTTGTCTTCTGAATTATATATTCCCATGATTCTAAACATATACAGCATTCAGTATATTCGAAGGAGTTGTCATCTGTAACTTTTTCCATTTTTTTCCGGCTGCGGTTGTGTTAGATATGATGCGGTTTGCAGTTTGATGCGGTTTGTTTTGATGCGGTTTGTTCCGAGTTTCTTGTATAGTGATTATTATAGAATGGTTTGTTTTGTGTTGTTGTTCTGCAACAAATTTTAAATAATAGAAGGATTTATACCTGAAACATCTGTCAAACATTAAAATTCACACAATTGGGCAAAGCTCAAAGGAATAGATCTCGATGATCCCGTTGAACTGGTTGAGCAACCCGTTGACCCCGTTGACCTGGTTGAGCAATTTGAAAAAATTAAAAAAAAGTAGTATAAATTAAAGGGAATATCCGACTCAATTAATGTGAAAGATTGAAGATTCAATTAATTAATGTGAAAGATATTAATTAATGTGAAAGATATGGATAATTGTACATGATATTGTGAGGGGTATGGATTATGTGCATGTGAAGAATCGGATGGGGACTGTAAAGGAGCTTGTCAAGGCCTATGTGCGTGCAAGAATTTGGAACATCTGTTAAATTTCAAAATCAACACAGACGAGATTTGTCATAGAATTGTCTTTTGATGGGTAAAAGTATATAGTAAATATAATATATCTTTTGTTATGTTCATTCGAAATGATGTCTTCTTTTTTGAAGTATGTGTTCTGTTACGTATCGATTAAAGGGATCTGGTAGAATTCATAAAAAACGTAAAATTTGCGGGAGAGGAATAGCAAGTTTGGCAAAATTAGCACTTCCATTTGTTGCTAAAGCAGCGCGGTATATAATTCCAGGATTAGTTTCAGGAGCTTCAGAAATTGGAATAAAAAAATTGATCAGTGGAAAGGGAAGAATAAACAGAAAAGTTAAGAAACGGAAAGTTTTTTAATAATAATAAAGAATAAAGAATTATGTACGGACCAGTACATTTTGGAAATCAACCAGTAGGGACAGTTAGTTATCTTTTGAAACCTCACCTTTATTCGAAATTTAATGGAAGGGGTCGCAAATTTAAAGCCCTCGGGAAGAAATCTTCATTAAAGGGCGAATGTCTTGGCATGTTGGCAGCCGGAATAGGAATTCCGTTGATATTGAAATTGTTGACTGGTAAAGGCAAGCATAAAAAAAATTTGTCCAAAGTTCATCATGGAAATTTAAGGGGACGCGGGATTCTGAGTAATCTATTGAAGATGATTGGTTTGGGTAGAAGAAGAGGAGAAGATGGTGTAAGAACATTTCGCGCAAGTGGTAGATATCGAATTTGAGATACACAAACAATTGTAACACCACCGGATGATTTTATCATTCAATCCATAATTTTATTATGAGACAATAACTCGCGAACAATCATGTCACGACGACGACGTTGTAGGTCAAGCCGCCAGGATAGAGGAAATAAACGCCGAAATAAAAAAATGTGCGGAAATGGTTTCATGTCAACACTAACGTCAAAAATCCATCACAAATATCGCAATTTTGATGGCAAGTCTTGTATGATGCCATTTATGAGAGAATTGGCGCGCAAAACTCGTCGAAAATAAACCAAGTACCGTTGGACAACTGATAAAACAGATAAACACAAATTAAAAGAGACTGGTTTAAAAGTAAGAGTAGTAATAAATCTATCATACGAAATCATCATATATCATATATCGAAATCATGTTTAAAGTTTGTTTTTACTTAAATTAAATTTCAATTTTCTGGCATTAATGATTCTTTGTCTCATATCTTCGAGTCTCTTCATTTTTTCTTTTTGGATCAACTTTAAGATTTCATTTGCTGGGTTCGCATCTCTTTTAAACAACTGGTAATTATGTTCTATTGGGTCTTTATACTTCAGTGCTCTCCTTGTGTTTCTTTCCTCTCTTGTTTCTTCTTTCTTGATAGCATTGAAGGTCGGATAAAAAAGTTCTATAATTTTTTGTGGATCTTCGTTAGGAAATTCTTCCAACGGGTAGCAATCGAATCCTGATACGTTTAAATACGGCAGTTGGTAGTTCTCCTTTTCTTCATCACTCATTGTATCGAATGGATGTGGAGGGAGATTATACTTTTCGATTGCCTCTTGAACTATTCGATTGAATTCTTCGATTGAATTATTCATCGTTGATGTCGGTCTTCTGATGAGTCTGATGATAAGATTTCTGCTGATGAGAGGTTTCTGAGTCTTCTGAGTGTGCGCCAAGTATGGTATAATTACTTGTGACCGCGCGAGTGGTTTTATAGTTTAGTTTAGTATAATGCAACCCCAGGAGAGAACAGAAAATAAAAAACGAGATAATAGAGTGTGCCTCCTCAGAGGATTCATCATAAAACTACTTAAAACAAACAACAAAATACTTTTCAAAATAAATCTTGTCAAGTGTCTTTATTTCTTGATGAATAGTGTTCCTCTTCGCTTTTAAAACTAAATACTCGTGTACCTTCTCTTTTGTTATTCTTCTCATCTTCTTGTTAATTTTCCAACACTCATGTCGTAATTTTGTTAGTTTGAGTTGTTTTTCATCAGTTTCAATTTCAACCAGATGTCTATAAAATTTTTGAAATTTCTCTTCTAGTATCTCTTCTCTTCTATTGAATGCCGCATTCACAAAAATGCCATCATGTTCATCATGGTATGTCAGTATGTCGTCAAAAATGCCATCATGTTCATTTATTTCCATATTGAGCATCATTATTATTATTATTATTATTATAACATTATTTACAGTTGGTTAAAAAAACTGATAGTTCAAAATTGAACTAATTAAGACCAACTATTTACACAAAAAGGAATACTAATTACAATGAATAGATAAATACATGATTATAATACAGAAATATTTCTGGTGAAATTCCCACGGACTCTTTATCTACATATTTTGCATGAGCAACTGTCACCCTTCCACTCTTTAATTGATCTCTTAAAGCTAGCACTGGTTGCCAGGCTTTTTATTGAGTCAGACAAAGTGTTCCAATTTCATTTATTTCATTATTTGCAGCGGCCCTTTCGAAGGAGTTGTCTTTTCTTGTATATTTCTTGAACAACTTGTTTATAACAAACAAACCTACCTAACAAACCTATTTATAACAAACAAAATACTTTCCAAACAACATATCTACAATCCCATATTTATAAGTCTCTTTATTTCTTTTTCGTTCCAATCCCTCTTGTCTTTTAATGCGAAATATTCGTTCATCCATCCTCCTCCTCTCCTCCTTGTTAGCCACCGCATCTTCTTCAAAATTTTGTCACTCTCGTGCTTTAGTCTTTTAATTTCGATATATATTTCTCCATATCCTCTTTTTGTTAAATATTCCAAATGCGCTTGGAACTTTTCCTCTATTATTGCCTCTCTTTTCTCGTGACATGCGTTTAAAACAACGCCATCATGTTCATCGTCAAGTAACGCCATACGGTTGAACAATGCATGAACTTGATCTACGTCGTTGACGTCGTTCAAAGCATTTTCTTGATTTCCTTTTTTATTCCCACAAACAAACAAAATGACTTCTAACTTCTTGTGAGAATGAATTTTAGCAAATGTTTTTTATCTGAACTTGGAACGTTTATTTATACCCAAAAATTTATAAAAGGATCTTTAAAAGTGTAAAAGCACGTTTTTTTTTTTTTAACTAAAGAGATTAGGATCTTTGTATCCAAAAAGTTTTTGAAATATAATTGCTATTTTCCGATCATTTTGTCGGTAAATCTTTTGACATAATAAGATACCTGCGCGTTGTTTTTCGTCAACAGATTTGAAATAATAGAAATTATCACAAAAATATTTATAAGCATGTCTTGAGGGGTTACGAACAGCTGTTGAAATATTGTATAGGAAAAATCGTCTTGTATTTGATAGTTCCAATACCGAACAATAGAGATGGGACGGTTTTGGATGTCTTTAACAGCTCTATTGTATCCATGTTAGTAGCACTTTACTCAACTTAAATATATTGTTTCCAAAAGAATCTTTCCTTTCTGCCAATAAAATAGTTATTGCTGCGCATGACCTTTCATGCTTCCAAAGGAATCTTTCCTTGAAGAAGCCTAGGCAGTGTGGACATGGCTTAATGTTTGCCTTACCAGCATCTTTGCTAGCTCTTACGGGCTGTGCCTGTCCATTATTTTTCAGGCTTGTGATGGAGGACTGGTAGTTGCCAGCCATTTGAATGCTGGGGAAACCAGGAGGTTGTTCATTGAAGCCCTTTGGGTGTACAAATGCTGAAGAAAGCCTAATGCCTGATAACAATGTCACAAACAAAAACAAACTCGATCAAGCAAAAACAAATGAGATCGTTTGAAAACAACAGCAAACAATGCTAACACCGCTGTGGCAAGCAATAAACAGGACGATGAGGAAGATGTTGAAAGTAGCAGCAATGATGCCACATAAACTAAACAGGATAAACTGGAAAATAATTGATGTTACTAAAACACGGAACAAGCGGAACAAGCCAGTAACAAGCGGAACAGGCCAGTAACAAGCGGAACAGGCCAGTAACAAGCGGAACAAGTAAGGAACAACCCAGTAACAAGCGGAACAAGCAAGGAACAGCCCAGAGTAGCAAATGGAATAAGAAAGGAACTGACCAGTAACAAGCAGAACATTAGCATACTGAACTGCATTAGATAAAGCACCGAAAGCATGAAATTAGCATACTGAACTCCAAGAATGTTGGGTACTCTACCTTTCAAGGCCTCCTGTGATGTGTTGCATGCTGCGTAAATAAAGTAATGAAAAGAACAGCAAATGAACGAAAAGGAAAAATTAGTTTGGCAAAAGAGATGTAAAGCTAAAGCATGACATGCTATTGTACCAGGTGACCCAAAAAAAAGTGACCCAACACAATCTTTCTTAGAAAGAAAAGTAAGTGGCTGATTGAAATACTCCAAACGTTGTTATGTCGCTAAAGGACTAGCCTACATTATGAGTATTTTTCGCAATTTTTTTCGACATGGTAAATTTCCCGAATTACGGATTTTGAGAAAAAGGACATGCTTGAAATCTTCAAAAAGTCGTCCAAAACAGGGGATCGATTTGTAGCCTTTTCAGATCTTCAAAGTAACGAGGAGCATCTTTCATTTCAGCCTGAGAATTGGCAACTCAATCGGATGTCGTCAGAGCAAGTTTATAGTCCCTAGATACCTAAATATTCTTGTCTCAAGGGACAAGGATACACCTGCTTTTCTGTAAGCAATTCTTGAACATTTTGACTTGCGTGGTAATTGAATTTCTTTGAAATTCCACAAGTTTACAAAGAACATTTTATGCTCAGCTCCAAATGTTTAGGTACCTAGGGACCATAAACTTGATCTGGAAACTTTTAACTGAGTTGCCTATTCCCAGGTTGAAATGAAACACCTTCCTCATTGTTTTGAAGATCTGAAATGGTTTCTAATAGATCCCCTGTTTTTGATGACTTTTCGTGGATTTCAAGCTTGCCCGTTTTCCCAAAATCTTTGATTTGGGAAATTAATATTGCCGAAAAGAATTCCAAAAAATACTCATAATGTAGGCCAGTCTTTTAGCGACAGAACAACGTTTGAAGTATTTCAAATAGCCGCGTACTAATTTTTCTAAAGCAGATTGCGTTGGGTCACTTTTTTCTGGGTCACCCGGTAGACCTTTAATTTTACCAGTTTGCCTCGAAGAAAGCAATGAATACACTTTATTGTTTCATAGGAAATATTTTACAAAAAAAGTTACTATCAGATCACCAAAGAATTAAGAAGTTGCACAAGGATGGATTTTTTTAATAAACTTTCTTTTACTGGAGGTAGGATGTTTCCCTTTAATCGCTTTATTTTGGGTCATTACAGTTGTTCTATGGTCGTTACTGTGTCGCTATTCCAATTGTTACTGTCCTGTTGCTGTTGTTTCTTGCTTTTTACTGGACTGTTCTGTAGTTGTGCCGCTTGTTACTGGATTGTTCCTTGCTTGTTCCGCTTGTTACTGGCCTGTTCTGCTTGTTACTGGCTTGTTCCGCTTGTTCCATGTTTTAGTAATGTCGATCCGAGGACACTCAGAAAAAACACAGCCTTATCAATAGGAGAAGTTTCATACTGTAAAAGCTCTTACTTAGCCCCCTCCCTATCAAGCCACCCCCCCCTACAATAATACAAGGCCAAACATGGCCTTTTGCTTCGATGACTCTTGCATGCATCTTTCTTAATGCCGCCTAGCTTCGGGTGAAATCCCGCTTTTTGGCGATGGATCTGCGTGTGGTTGTGCGTTTTGAACACGGATTTTCCGCGATCTCATGGCTCGTAGAGACCAACTGACCCCAGATCGAGACAGAGGGCAGATCAACAATTCCCATGGTTACCAGGACTTCATGAGCGATTTCCTGAACAAGTTTTTGCTGTGATTTGAAGGTAAATTCATGTTTTTTCTGCCAATTCGGCTGGTTTTGTAAAAAGTTCTTTATTCTATTAGGCTCTATGATGTTTTTTCTTGCAATTTCATATTTTACTTCATGTTTTCGTTTTTGGGAAACCTGTGAAATTTAATTTTTCTCGCCGAAGGTTTTGATCAAATATCGATTTTTTCCATGCAGTGCCGTGTTGCAAGGAGGCCCATTTTCCCAGCAAGAACACATATACAAGAAAGGAATAGCTGTTTGGCATTAAGCTTAGGCGTAATATTTTGCTTTGGAACATCAATTTTCAGCACATTTATTATGTTTTATTTATCATGTATTTGTTATGTTTCTGAAACATTCATTATGTTTCAGTCCTGTTGTTTCTAGCATCCTTTGTATTGGCACTGAAAAGGACTTAAGAAAGGGAAACTAATCTTTATCTTTTTAAAGTGTTTCTATTTTGAGATTTGCGTGAGATTCAAACAGCAAGCAGTCAAACCACTCTTTGTTTTCCATTGTAGTTATGTGACAGTGCGAGAATAGACAGAAAAATGGTAACTTGTCAAACATCCTGTGAATTTTTTAATAAATACAATAAGCTAAAAACAATTGTGGAACGGACAACATCCTTCAAGCAATTATACTTGGGTTTGCAGAATGTAACAACAACAATTTATACCTAAGACTACAGCGATTGTCAGCAAAGTTTGCCAGTTTGAGGAAAAATATTAAGAAGAAAGGAACAAAACAAAAATCAGACGGTCTTTGCAAATAATTGTTTCGACCATCAAGTGAGTCAGCCGACATCAAAAATATAAAAGAGCCTATCGTTGAGGTAAGAAATGATTCACAAGAAGAAATAGAAGGTCTACATCAATATATACAGGAACTTGAAAAAGAAGTTGAGGAGTTAAGGAACAAAGAACAATCAGATATGAATGAGGCCAAAAGCATCATTGATGAGTATGAGTAATCTCTACTGGAATTAAAACTAAACATGGTTGACCTACAAAGAAAAGTACACTGATTCTCTTTGCAGGAGATGTGGGTCTCATGAGGAATACATCAAACACTGATGGGAATGCCCAAATTTCTCTCAAAAACCCAAGATGAAAATACTTGTTTGGCTAAAAATAAATCCGAAGTACTCAAAAGTATCAACAAAACGCTACAAAATAAATACAAATAAGGATTGGCTAAAAATATTAGCACCAGCTTGTGTACCCAGTTGTTGGGTAACTGCTCCAAAATGGAGAAATAGCTTCAAATTACCATTATTATTATTATTAATGGACCATGGCATTTTAAAAATTTGATGGCCAATTAAATTTTAGGAAAAGTCAAGGAGTGGCACCACCATATCTACAACAGCAGTGGAGATATTTGAGAAAGTTTGGTAGGGGGGCCAAAAATGCCCCCCCCCCCTGGTCTAAATAGGGTTAAGCTTGTCTCATTGAGTTTTGTCCAGGATTGTCTTCTGAGAAGAATTGTATGTTTTGCTAGGAAATTGATATTAAACGTTATTGCCCTTGTATACAATAGCCATTTAGCTTAAGTGATTAAATTGTAACAATGATTAGTCACATGATTAAATTCAATTATTGTTTGATTGCCCAATTAAACGTCATCATGGCTCTTCAACTCTATCATTTCGAATTGCCAATCATGAACATGGTCGCAGGAGAGCTACCACAGCACAGACAAAGGAATATACAAACTTTAAGAAGAAAACATCAGCTAATCATTTTGCAAAAGAAACAGGAGTGTCTAGAGCACATATCTACCGGGTGACCCAGAAAAAAGTGACCCAACGCAATCTGTTATAGAAAAAAAAGTAAGAAGCAGATTGAAATATATGAAACGTTGTTCTGTCGCTAAAAGACCAGCCTACATCATGAGAATTTTTCGCAATTTTTTTGAGCACAGGAAAGGTCCCGAATTAAGGATTTTGAGGAAAAGGGCAGGCTTGAAATTCTCAAAAAGTCGTCAAAAACAGGGGATCGATTTGAGGCCATTTCAGATCTTCAAAAAAACGAGGAGCGTGTTTCGTTCTGCCTGAGAATATTTTCAAGTACCTAGGGACTATAAACTTGCTCTGAAGACTTCCGACTGGGTTACCTATTCCCAGCTTGAAATGAAACACGCTGCTCGTTGTTTTGAAGATTTGAAATGGCTGTAAATCGATCTCCTGTTTTTGACGACTTTTTGAGGATTTCAGGCATGCTCTTTTCCTCAAAATCCTTAATTTTGGAAATTTACCGTGCTGAAAACAATTGCGAAAAATACTCATAGCATAGGCTAGTCTTTTAGCAACAGAGCAGCGTTTGAAGCATCTCAATTGACCACTTTCTTAATTTTCTGTAACAGATTGCGTTGGGTCACTTTTTTCTGGGTCACCCAGTATAGATTATGGAAAGAGCTAGTTGGTCTGAAAGTTGTTTCAAGGAAGGGAGTTGGTGGGGGACCAAAAAAGTTGACAACCTGGGATGAGAGAAGGATTATTTGCTTTATCAAGAAATTATGAATGCAATATCCAAAATGGATGATAAAAAGATTAACGAACCAAGTGGACATAACAACTGTCTCTGTTCGTACAGTAAGACAACTTTTGAATAAAAAGGGCTCTTATTACATCCAACCAAGGGAAAAGGGCCTATTAACTGGAAAATACAGAATAAAACGCGTTGAGTTTGCAAAGCAGGTACTGCGAAGCTATGAAAAGGATGTTTGGATGGATTGGGTTGGATTTGTATACAAACGAAACCCGATGGACCAATCCTTAGCACCTTGTGGCAGAGTTTGGCATAAAAAAGTGAAGGACTTTCACCAGGGTGTACCGCAAGAGGAAGTACTTGTGGAACTGGGGGGAACTATGTTCACTTTCTGGTAAATATCACTTATGGAAAAGGTGTTATTTTCGTGGAAACATAGGACAAAATGAGCGGTGGATACTTTGCAGACTTCCTGAGAAGAAACTTTCAATGATCATTGAAAAATCAAGCAAGGCTACACGACTTTGGGTTCAAGATGGAGACCCTTGTCAAAATTCAAGCAAATCAAAGCCACCTCAAGTTGAAGTGAATTTGAAGTTATTTGCAATACAACCCCCCAGAAGTCCGGATCTAAATCCAATTGAAAATTTTTCAAGATTGCTAAAGAGAAGTTCAAAGAAGATGCAATTACTTGAAACATTACTTCTGAATATAAAACTGAGTTTGAGACACCTTAGTGTCAATACCAGCAGCAACTATTGATACAATTATAACGTCAATGCACAAACGCTTACATAAGATCATAGAAAAAAAGAGAGCTCGATTGAAGTACTGAATAAAGAAAAAAAATTATTACACAGTGATCAAGTCAAACAAATTGGTTATGTATAGATGAATTAATTTTTCTTAACGACAGGTCAGTTGTTTTATCATTTCTTTGAAATTATACTCGATAGCAAATGTAAATTAATGCATGTTGGGAATTGAAAAATATTTCAAACAAGCGTGTAGATTTAGGACTTTGCTAGCCGCGCGTTATTATAACTATTCTTGACGCATGCAAGCCTTTCATTCAAGTCGCCTAGCAAGTGCAGTTCTTCCTTGAAATATTTCAAGAACATTTTGCTTTATTGATGCGTTATTTACTCTCATTTTTACTCAAGTTCGCTTTCTGTTTTGATATTCCTGTTGGCCTAAGAGCGGCAAATATCACGTGGGCCAAATTGGCCAGTACACGATTTTTTTTATAAGAAACTGGTTTATAGGAAACTACGATGAATAAAATTTGAAGAAACTTTAGCACTACGTTCAAGGACAATTAGGAAACTCTAAAATTCTTTTTCTAGAATACGAGTCGGTAGATTACGGTTCGTGCGGCATTGCGTGTGTAAATATAAAGTTTTGACTGCAAAAATTAGCAACTTTTTGCCTTTATGTGCATATGGCTTATTAGTGGTGACAATAACAATGCAAAAAAGACAGCCTTTTATCGAGAAGAAGGCTCAACTTCGAACCATAACACAATTTTAGACCCCAAAAATAAGAAACTAATCAAGAAAATTTTACCACTAAAACACCAAAATTTTCATGCAAAATTAAGAAACTTCTTGTACTATGTGCTGATCCAAGTTTCTCAAAGAAAGAAAACGTGTAGAAACTTTTGAAAATGATGCTTCTCTAAATCAGGCAGCAAGAAGTGGAGGGGCACAGCTGAGTTTACTTTGGAAAAAACGGATGAAAAGCTGGGTGAAGGGCAACTGACGAAGTTTTTTCTCCATTGGAAAGTTTCTTAACTTTCTGCTGCAGTGCAGATAATAATGAATGATTATTTTGAGCCGAAAATTGACGAAAGAATAATCAGATGCCCAAATTCAGTGTAAGGAAAAGGGCTCAATTTCCTGATTATTTTCGTCTGGGATTGGTTACATCGAATCGATAATTTCGGCCTACATGATATTTGCCGCTCTTAGGCCAACAGGAATATCAAAACAGAAAGTGAACTCAATATAAATGAGAGCAAATAAAGCAAGCAAATAAGGCATCAATAAAGCAAAATGTTCTTGAAATGTTTCACGGAAGAACTGCACGTGCTTGGCGCCTTGAATGAAAGGCTTGCATATACGTCAGGAATAGCTACAATGACGCGCGGCAAGCAGGTCGTCCCGTCACAAGGTCCTAAATCTACATGTTCGTTTGAAATATTCTTTCCATCCCCAACATGCATTAATTTACAACAGCTATCAAGTATAATTTCAAAGAAATGATATAACAACCGAGAGTCTTCGTGTTAATAAAAATGACATTAAACTTGCACAATCATTGAACAACCGCTCGTGCGACAGATTGTACGTAATCCATTTCCGAATTCCCTAGTCATTTCGAAGAGCACTCCCTTTGTTCTGCCAAGTTAAATCTGTTATATATATTCTTTTGTTTCTAAACAATATACTATTGTTCCACAAAGAATTCATGGGGAACGCATTCCCTTTACAAGGCAAAGTTATAAATTTGGGGTCCGTTTCACAGTTGGTGCCAGTTTAGGTATTAATGTGGCTAGGAATAACAGTTGACCTCGGCAATGCAGATATACTTGTGTGCATGGATTCCCAGAATGCAATATTCTTCTTTAATCTCCCCTTGACTGATATCTTGGCCGGACTATTCAATGAAGGTTCTTCACGTTCAGAGAGTTGGTCAGAACGAAAATAAAAATCATAAGAATGCTTATCTTGTTCTATAGTTATTGCTTGCTCTTCCAAAGGCAATAGGGTTTCCATTAGGGCAGTTCCTTCTCCAGTGGCCTCGGTTCCCACACCCAAGACAGATGTTTTTGCCTTAGTTGATCGCTGAAACCTTCCAGTCATTGTAATATTTGGCGGTCCGTCACTCCCAAGGAACAGTCTTCCAGCAAATCTGTTACTCTGGCTTGAATGACCACGAAAGGGCTGGTTTTGGGGGTAAGAGGATGTTGCACTTTGGCTTGACTTGCGAAAACGACGGGTCATCACGTGATCTTTAACCCTGACTGGACCCCCTGTCAGGCCACAATGGTAGTACCCCCCGGGAGTGCTACCATTTTTTCAATACATGACTGGGCCAACAAATATATTGAATGCACATGCAATAAAGTTTTTACCTTCTGATTGGTTTTCTTCTTAGTTGTTATCTTCAATCTCATCACGATTATCAGTTTTGTCCATTTTTTCAGGTAAATATGTTGTAGAGAGGTAACAAAAGTTATAGAGTGCAGTTAGGGCTAGGCCAGAAAGCAGTTTAGCAGGTGGCATTCAAATGTTGTGTTGCTGTATGGCATAAGGAAAGGGTAAGCGTTAGTTTCAGAAAGAGTTTTTAGGGTTAGTAAGGGTAAGCTGGGGTTAATCAGGGTAGGTTAGGGTAAGTTAGGGTAAAGGGTTGGTGAAGTTCAATAGCGGCAAAAGGAATAAGATATTTAGCACCGGCCACTAAATTTGCACTCGTCCCATGTGTGCATTGTAGTGTTGTCATAGTCAATACCATTAACATCGAATTACATTGCAGCAACTTTGATTAAATTCTTAAATATTTCTTCACTCCCTATTTTTAGAATAGAAGGAGTTTGTAAACCGGTGGTGCTAAACACCGGAACCATCCAGAACCTCTCAGAACCACCCAGAACCATACAGAACCACCCAGATCCATCCAGAACCAGCCAGAACCAGCCAGAACAAACCAGAAACAGCCAGAATTAACCAGAACCAGCCAGCACAGCAAGACATAGATAAGCTCTGACCAGGATATCGGCCTGGCCTTCTGCCCTTTACACTGTCAAGGCCCTGCGTGGAGCCCCTGGAGGGGGTATCGAACCCCAAATTGCTTTAACTTTAAATGACTCGCAATGGCTGATCCTGGATCGTTCTGGGTGGTATAGTATCATCTCAAAAGAATTGACCTTTGTCCCCTTGTGCCTAGCCTCACTGCATCAGGATCCTTAACTTACTTGACTTATGACCTGGAGTCCCTTGTTTTCCTGTGCTCTTTTAATTGATGATGGCGCTTCAGTAATCACAACCTCGTCCGCATGCCCCAAAAACATAAATTATCAGCTGCAGTCTTATTACAAAGCCTTGTGTCTCCATATGGCAGAGTTTGACAGATTTGAAAGAATTTGACCAACTACATGTCAGGTGATTTTGATCCATAACATACTGTGTAATGAGTCCGGAACTGTCCGGAAACATTTGAGAAAGTATGAACATGTGACGAAAAATGGCCGATCTTCTCGTAGACTGATGCTGTTGTAGTAGATAATGCAAGAAACTAAACAAATCTTTGAAGACCTTTGTTTATGCCTTTTGAAAGGTTTGAAATGATAATTTGTCAAATGAAGAAACTTTCACCGCAGTTTCCAGAATGAAATTGCTTGTTTTTCTTTGAATTTCAGAATTAAATGGCAAATAATGCAGCAGGTAGATAAAGAATTTGGTTTAATGTCGAATTTTGACATGCCACGGCCATTTA
Source organism: Aurelia coerulea (assembly GCA_039566865.1). Classification (NCBI taxonomy): domain Eukaryota; kingdom Metazoa; phylum Cnidaria; class Scyphozoa; order Semaeostomeae; family Ulmaridae; genus Aurelia; species Aurelia coerulea. The sequence goes on along the minus strand of CM076951.1, from coordinate 8,714,109 downwards.
CCCCTCGCATATCGGAGTTACCGCACAGATTGCGTGGCAAAAGTTAACCCCTATTTTCAAAGCCCGCGTGGAGCCCTTGGAGGAGTTATTGAACCCATAGTTGCTTTAAATGACTCGCAGTGGCTGGTTCTGGATGGTTCTGGATGGTTCTGGGTGCACAACTGATTGTAAACGTCTTGCATAAATGTATGTGACAAGCTTCCATTAAAAATGATTGTTGGTTTTAATTCCTTTGCTTTCCCGAGAGTATTGGAGACTTTTTGCTGAAAGCCTCTTCAAGCTGCAAGAACAGCTGTCATTTGCTCACCATTGATATACGTTGGCAATATTCATTTGAAAACTAATGGCTATAGAAAGAAAACAGCTAAGAATTTTTACACAGAAACAAATCTAAAATGTAACAGAAGTCTGCGGTTACTTCTTCTCCTAGAAACCATTAGTCTGTTCTGACATAGCCAGTGAAGTGCACAGCTTTGAACACTTTTGTTATGCTGGTGCTCAGGTAATCTTCTTTCAAGAACACGTGGTTGTCCATCAGATCTCCACTGTTTATGCTTCCATTCAAAAATATGCTGGAACCGATAAGCTGCCGACCAAGCTTTCAAAGGAAAGCACTACTATTGATGTATGCGAGTCCTTAAAGAAGCATATGATGCCCTTGTTCAATTTCATGCTGAAAACATCACCAGACATTGCGAAGAGCTTCTGAAGAGAAGAGAATTAAAGATACCAAGAACTTTAGTAAGAGAAATGAGAGCAGTTCGTGCAGTGCAGATGCAAGTGAAAAGGCATGCTGTGCTGTGACAATTGCAGTAGTGGAACAAGGAAAGTAAAGGGCTTACTCACTTCAAAGTCAAGAATTTCAAAGAGAAACACTTTGATAGCTGGTTGGGGGGCAAATGGCAGCAAACATGGCCAAGAACATTTGCAAAGCATTGAAGAATTGGCCAATAACATCAATCAATGTGTGGATGGATAGTATGGTGGCTTATTTTGGATAAACAATCCAGGGAAACAATGGAAAGCATTTGTAGCGAACAGGGTGAGAAAGATTACAGAGATAGGGACTGAAATTGGAATAGAGTGGAAATACTGCCACTCAAATGAAAATTTAGCAGACCTAGGCACTCAGGGTGCGAACATAGAGAAAATGGTAGAAAAGAAGTGGCTTGTAGGGCCAGACTGGCTGCTAAATGAAGAAGAATGGCCAGAACAACCAGTGCTAAAGGGTTCAACAAGAAATAATTTGAAAAAGTAAAGGCCACGATACCAACGTCGATTGCCGGATCCGAAGATGCTTGCGATGACGAAAAAATGAATAAATTTAAAGGCAGAAACACCGCAACACGACAAAAAACAACAGCAAATACCATTAATTTAATTTTTGCCAATGTTTCGTCCTGCCATGCAGGACTTCTTCAGGGCTGTAATGTGACAGTTATGATAAAAATTTGAATATGTACAGCGATTTGAAAAGGAGAAGTAACACTTGATTGGTTAGATATGATGGCTACGCAGAGGTTATATGGGTTAGGTTTATAACGGTTATAATGATGCTAATCAAAATAATAATGATAATAATGCTGATGGTGATAATAATAATAATATGATGATGATAATAATAATAATAATAATAATAATAATAATGATAATAATAATAATAATAATGATAATATTTATGTAAATGCAATGTAGAAACTAACTGCGATATAATGATAATAATAATGATGGGGATAGTGAGGAGAATAGGTAAGGTAAGAGAGTGAGTAGATTAGGTTACTTACAACTGTGTTTGTTAGCGGTCTGTGGTTCTGTTCGGTCCGTTGGGTGAGAGAGTGTTCGCTAAGTCAATGAAGTAATTTTCCTTGGCTCGTCTAACACTCTCTCTGGTGTCATGTATCTTAAGTAGCGGTAGTAGTTGTAAGTCTTGTACGGAGTGATTGGGTTTACAAAAGTGTTCTGCAACCCCGGATGTGTTGGAACGTTTGTTTATAATGTCTCGTCGGTGTTCGTTGAGTCGGTCTCTTATGCGTTGTCCTGTTTGTCCTATGTATTGGCAGTCAGTCTTTTTGTCGCATAAGCATCGTTTGCATTGTAGTAAGTATATGACGTTAGTGTAGTTGCAGTCGGGGCTTTGTCTTATGTTGAAGGTTTCGTTGGTGTTTGTGAAAGTAACTGTGTGTGTTCCATCTTGTATGTGTTGGCATGTGTAGCAGTCGCGTCGTGATGGACATTTAGATATTCCTCTGCGAGTGGTGGTAGCGTCATTTTTCATTTTGGCGCGCACCAGGTATTCCCTGAGGTTTTTTGGTCTGCGGTTACTAAGTATCGGTGGGTCTGGGAAGACTTCCTTACAGTTTGTCGAGTTTTGTAATATGTGGAAGTTGCTATTAAGTATGGACGTTAATTGTGGTACACTAGGGTGGTAGGTAACCACAAATGGTGTTCTGTTGTTACGTTTTTTCTGTTTCGTTTGTAAGCTGGATTGTCGCGTTATTTGGAAGCCTTCCGTATTTCGTTACGTACGTGTTTGCGTTTGTATCCTCTGTTTGTAAGGTATGTAAGCAGTTGATTGGTGCGTTTCTTAAGAGTGTCATTGTTGGAGCAAATGCGTCGTAATCGTAGTGCAAGGCTGTATGGTATGGACTTTTTCGTATGTTTGGGGTGGGCGGATGTGCTGAGGAGGTATTGGTGTGTGTCTGTGGGTTTGACGTAGAGGTCTGTCGAGATGCTGTTGTCTTCGTTAAGTATTACTGTGACGTCTAGGAAATGTGTGCTGGTGGAAGATATGTCACTGGTAAATTTGATTTGATTATCAAAATCTGCCCATTGGAGATTGGTTGTCAAGCGAAGGAGTCATAGACGGTTGAAACAATCAAAGGAGCAACTGATGACAAGGTCAATATGATAACAGTTGAAACAATCAACGGAGCAATTGATGCCAAGGCCGATGCGACAACAAGGGAGAAGAGAAGAGCTGCGGTGGATGCAGAAGTGAAGGCGAGACTTTGTTTGGAAGAAGATTGAAGAGGACAACTGTGTACCGTAAAGATTTGGTAAAATTGGACTCAGGTATGTTACTTTACTCAAATTTTAGAGGAGTTTGTGTACGGTACTTTTTTATTATGAATTGTTATGTTGATCAGTAGTGGACAGTTTAGGACAGTAAAGAACTGGGACCGAGTTTTATTTATTGTGAGATAGATCTTCGCGAGCACGAGACAAGATGGCGAATCTTAGAATTTAGTGATTTGTGTGCGGCACATTTCCGTACAAATTCAGTGGCGTGACGACAGGCAATCGCTGATTGGTCAATTAATTTCAATTGAATTGAAATTATTTTTAAAAAGCCGTTGGCTTTAGCTCCGTCAACTAACTTGTAAACTAATAATCAGTTCAGTTGTTAACAGTAAATCTTACTGTTCTCCATTTTTTCTAGGTATGGATCTGAAATCAGAAATTTCACGCCTGAAAAGAGCCATGGATGCAGCCTTTGGACAGACAGAACTAGACATAATATACGATCCGGTAGATTTTTACCATTTTTATATGGAAAATGGTGCAGAGACGATTCTTGAAAAATGTTTTAACTCAATGAGAGATAATAGACAATCAGAGAAAAAGAGAAGTAACGAATATTGAGCAGTTGACATAATTTATAAGATGTGCTATGGAAAAAGCCAAAAATGCAATTATATGCAAAAAAGAAGATGGCTTATACCTCAAGTTTAACCATTTAACACAGGAAGGTAAAGAAACAGAGTTCAAGCTCGGTTATTCCGTTTGTCGTAAAACTGTATGAAATGAGGTCACTCAAATGGCTTTACTCAACCCCTGTAATTCCGAACTCAAATATCAAGTAAATGGGCAAATGAAAAACAGAATTTTCAGTTTAAACAACAAGTTGATAAAAAGTATATTGATAATAGGTGTCTAAAATAATGTTCTATAAATAATGTTCTATATTACTCAAAACTGATTGTCCAAAGTTTTCCGAGATAAAAAGGTTATCAGAGAATCTGGCAAAGTAGTAGCATTTGAGCAACTGGTAGAGTTGAAATTTCACTCAAAGAGAGGGCAAATGCTTTAGCGACTGTAATTGAGGTAGATCTGCAGCTATGCACTGTAAAACATTTGTATCTATACCAGCTAATTCCATGGTCGATTTCAACCACCGAGATCTTGTACTCGTGATACAGGGTTGTGTGGCTTTACATAGTTTGATATGTGAACCTGTAAAGATACCTTCTCGCTTGATGTATTCGGTCAGATGTGAAACGATACACAGGTTTGGTTCAGTAGGAAACGCTTTTTAATTCCAATGGTTGAATGTGTTTCCCAGGTTAGATGTTTTTATTGGTTGCAAAATTGTGATGCGAAACAAGTCTGGGAGACTTTGGATCCCGGAGAGCTCGATGCTGTGGATTGTTTGACAACTTTGACCAGTTAATAAAACAAAAGCGTAGTTGTCCTGTGTGTTAAGTCCTTGAGACTTAGTTGGGAAGTTGGGTTAAGATGTTTCAGGTATTCTAAAAGTTTTGCAACATCCCATATAGCGGTGTATTTCGGCAGATCGGGCCTTATCTCAAATACGCCCTTGAGAAACCTACAAATAGTAGGATGTTCACCATGTTCACCCATCGGTAAGCCATTTGACAAAGTAATTACAGACGGAAGTGCTGATCTCGCTGTATTTATGACACTGTAGCCAAGACCACTGTCAAATAAACTTGTTAAAAATTCAATAGATTGCTCAAGTGTAGGGTTGAAGACCTGCACTGAATTTTGAGCACAACGATCAACACAAGATTTATATTGTTTTCGGGTCCCAGACGGCCATGATGAAAGCAAAATATGCTTGGCGGAGCTGGACAAATATGAGGTCCCTATTTTTTGGTTGATAAGAGATAAACCATGAGCTGAAGGTTGTGGCAGACCTCTGAAGAGCTCGATGGCAGGTGAATTAATCAACGACTTGGTTTCAGTGAAATTGGTTTGGATCGCATCAGTTTTGTTGCTATGGGGTACCATGGTTGTGTAGGCCAATTTAGCAGCACACAAATTCCCACTGCTCTAATCGAATCTTTTCGAGCATACTGGTTATCATATTGAAAGGCGGAAAGGCAGCACATTGGTAACTCGACCAGTCAAGGGTCTAAGCATATATAGCCCATGCATCTATGGCAAAAGCCTCTGGCTCTGGTTTGACTAAGACAAATTTGTCAAATTGTTTATTGAGCCTTGATGCAAATAGGTCAATCGATGGTGTAAAATCGATATCAGTCAGACACGATTGCAAAATTTTAGAATTTAATTGCCATTCTGCAGGCGTATTAGCAGAGCGTCTTGACTCGCTATCTGCTTCAAATTTTGTTTGCCAGGGATATGTGCAATTGGTAGCCATATGTTACGTTCAAAGCACCAACGCCAAATTTGTTTGCATAAATTGTTACATGCAATTGAACAGCGATACCCATGTGAGATAGGACAAGTACTGATGTTGTATTGTCTGACAAATGTTTTATATGTATATCTGTAAGGTCATTTGCATACATTTTCAATACTAGGAAAATAGCATACAATTCCAACTAATTTATGGGCCAGGTAAAAAACTCGGAGATGCTTTTTTTTATTTTTTCTATATGCTCATAATATTTACAATATATCTAAACTACAAATACAAACTACATACACACAATCACATACGATTACACAACGATGCCACAGGGAGCATGGAATTTCACAACAACCCTGCGGCCATTTAAAATCAACTCAAAGTTTGTCCCAAAATAGACACCAGGCCAGACATTCAGGAAAATTTCGATGAATATCGAGATATGCATGAGTAATAGTGATTGTCGGAGGAGAAAGCCTTACCTGTTACTATTTTGGAACAGACTTTGACAACAAATATAAAAGAAATAAATAACAAGACTATAAAGGAAAAATCACGTAATTAAAAAAAAAAAAGGGAAACTGTTTGCAAGAGGAAACAATTGCAGCGATTTATCGGAAACGTTCTAATGCATGAATGTATTTCAGAGTTGCCTTGATGATTTCTTGGACTTGTCCAAGTCTCACTTTTTTTCATCAGTCGATTGAGCCACAAAAATGCAAAAGGTTAAGGGCGCTGCGGGGGATGGAGAAAAAAAGGCGGAGGAGAAGGAGAGAGAAAGTTCGACTTGTTTCCTTTGTCGCTCAGCAGGACATGCCGGCCTATTTCTTGGCCGGTGAGCGGCGTCTTTGATCTGAGGTTTTGACCAATTACAGCAGGCGAAGGAGAGTTTGAAACTGGTTTGAAACTGGGGGGTTGCACAAAGTACCGAGTCTTCTGAGAGACTGATCAATTATGGCCGCCAACTCTGAGAGGGAAGCTGTGGGTCGAGCGAGGAAACTGCTTGGCCTTCCAGAAAACTATCTGAAGCAGTACCAAGAGAATGCCGTCATAGATCTTTTACGTGGAAAGGATACTTTCGTAGCGCAGCCAACTGGTGCTGGAAAATCCTTGGTGTACCAGTTGTTACCATTGGCCTCGGACTTTCTCGCACATCCTGAAAGAGAAATCGAAATCACGAGTGGCGGTGATGGCCTTGAAATATTTACTGTGAAATCTGCTGTTATCATTGTGTCACCCTTAACATCGCTGATCAAAGATCAAGTTATGGATTTCAGTAAAAAGAAATTGAATTGCCTTACTTTGCCAAGTGGCAGTTTGAGCCTGAGGAAGGGGTGATATATTTTTACATCCCCTGAAGCATTACTCGAATGCATTCACACTCATATTCGAAATGATGAAGAATTTCAGTCAAGACTTTGTGCTGTAATTGTGGACGAGAGTCACTGCATAGTTAAATGGTAAGGAAACATCCAGATACCTGTTTATTTTTATCATTTTCTAGAGGGGAAACCCTTCAGTCGTCTTGTAAGGGAACCATCATCAATCAAAACAGTCGACTTCCTGTCTTTATTTATGGTATGGCAGAGAAACACTTCGTCAAAACTTCGTTAAACACTTCGTAAAGACAACATTCATTTTGTCTCAATTAATAGATTTTTTATTGCAAGGTGGGTAGTTTCTTATATCAGACATGACACCTGTACTAAAGGTGTCCACTTTCGAGTTGTATGCAGGAGAATAAAAATATATCAGGGTCTTCAGGGGTAAAGTTTGTCAGCTGGGTAAACCTAAACTAGTTTACGAGGCTAAATTTTCTGCTGTGAAATTTTTTCTCAATATTTGATATTTGTTTTTTAGGGGAGTTGAGAGCAAGAAAGCAAGGGCTTTTCGATTTCAATATGGACAGTTAGCTCAACTGCGGTCACTACTCATCAAAAGAATTCCTATAGCAGCATTGACTGCCACAGCCACAATGAGAGTTGCCAAGCTGATCATTTCAAATTTAGAATTACAACAGCCTTCATGCTATGTAGCAGTACCAGAAAGAGACAACATCCAGTATCTCGTTCATTCGTCCAAGCAAAAGGATCCTACCCACACATTTTCATGGCTCTTAGATGAGCTGAAAGCAGAGGGGTCAGCTACCCAAAGGGTAATTATTTTTTGCAGAAATCGGGATCATGTACGGTTACTCTATAGATCATTTGATAATGCACTAGGAAAGCAGTACAAGGACTATCTTTCCAGACCATATGAGATGTATCACAGTGGTACAGATCAAGAAATCAAAAATTTTGTGTCACAGCAGTTTTCCATTGAAGGGGGGATAACAAGAGTGCTGTTTGCTACCATGGCATTTGGAATGGGTGTCAATTGCAAAGACTTGAAAACCATCATTCATTATGGGCCACCCAATGATCTGGATGACTACCTTCAGGAGATTGGTCGTGCAGGTCGTGATGGGCAACAAAGCCAAGCTATACTTGTTACCTTCCCCCACTCAACTGGCTCTAAGAACATTTCAAAGGAAATGAAAGCATACTCTAAAAACAAGGACAAATGTCGAAGGGAATTACTGATGGAACAGTTTCCAGGTACTTTCAGAACACCTAACCCAATTCACAAATGTTGTGACATTTGCATGCACAAGTGCAAGTGCAGTGGTGATGACTGTCTGTTTGTCCAAAGTAAGATTCATTTTTTGCTAAGCAGACAGTCTCAAGGCACTTGCAATGAAAGCAATGAGGAATTTTCAAACTGTAAAGCAACCCATTTTAGTAAAGAAGATTTAGATCCAACTTAGAGAATCTCTGGAAACAACTTCTACGCCATTAATTAGGATGGATTTAGCAAGTGGATTTCCAATAGCTGCAGTAGATTCTATAATGAAAAACATTCGAGCTGCTGCTTCACTCTTGCGATGTGTTCTTCTCTTACCAATTTCCTCCTTTCCAGTTCATACATTAAGTTCTTGCTGTCACCTTGCTTCACTTGAATGGGTCTTGTTTGTTGTCCTGTTTCTGATAGTCCTAAACTTCGTAGTAACTTTTCTTGTTCTCGCCATTGCAACTTAGCCTCTTCCTTAGCATCTTGATCCAAGCTTCTTATTCTTTGAGTCAACATGGCTATGTTGTGATCGATCAACTCTTGTTTGAACGTAGGTCGTGGATATTCTACTGTTTGTGAAGTTGCTGATTGTTGTGCACTTGAATGTAAAGCAACTTGTGTTTCTACTGCATATTTTCAGGCTGACACAACCTTTCAACAATTTGGTTTGTAATTTTAGTGGTCATCTGGTAAAGAGCAAAACAATATAAAAAATGTATAAATGAAAAATAAATAGTCTTCAAACAGACTGAGAGTCTGTCACTATATCTTTATGGGTCCATGCAGTCTGCCCAATCATTTTTTTATCAAACATGAGTGGAAGGCAATGCATTGACGAGCCCAGACCAGCAGATAGACAGCAGCCATCAAAGCCCCCAATGAGCAACCAGAACAACAAAAATTTCTGTTGCCCCAGATGCCCACAGCAGCAGCGTCAGGCAACTACCCACCCACTAGATCTAAGACCCATCAACACACCGCCCCCTCCCACATGTTTCTACTCACTACTTGCATATACATCAGCTTTAGCTTGGAGTTCATCAGTTATATCAACAGTCTTATAGGACTTCATTGAACTTGATTTGAACATAAGTTTACCAGGAAACTTAACATACATCTTCCAGTCAGGATGCTCCTTTTCTTTTAAATACTTTCTTACGCGCATACAATTATTGCGTGCATTTTGAATTTTGTTGTTGTTACCAAAGCTGTTACTAATGATTTTGATTTGTCATCTTATGAAAAGAGCATAAAGCACTAAACCTACAGTTATAAAAGATAGTACTGCTAAACTGTCATGCAAATTGAGCAAATTGTGTCTTTAAGAGAGAGGATATTGTACTGCAAATGGTTTATACAGTAAATTCTAACATAGGGCTCAAATCTTTTAAAAGGTTGGTGTAATATTCTATTACGGTTTCAATCGAATTAAATGGCTTGGGAGGAACTTAGCGTTTTTTACTGTAAATCTGCCGTGGCAATTTATTGATATCTCGATTAGTTTCAAAATGGCGGCATTTATTAAAATTGAGGCTATGACGTCATCAAATTTCTAAATCCTAAACCAGAAATGATACGGAATTCTGCTTTTGGCCATATTGTAGACCTTCATAAACTATGGTTTTCTTCGAAGTTATATGATTTTTCATCCTTTGGTTTAGGATTTACGATGATTTCAATGTTTTCACAATTTTTCATCAATATTTTTCAAAATCATTGAATTGCCAACATTTAAAAAAAAATCAATATATCAACAAATTTCCATGGCAGATTTACAGCAAAGTACTATACAGTAAGTTTCTTTCAAGCCATTCAATTCAAAGAAAAATGGAATATAATTTTACACCCATCTTTTCATAGATATGAAAGATTTGAGCCATATGCTGTAAATTCTTTAAGGAAGACCGATAAGTGTGCATTTTAGGGATGGCTGCAATGGTGCCAAGAAAGACAAATAATTGTTTAAGATGGAGAGAAGACTCATTTTAAATGTTCATTCTGTGAATTTCAAAGGATTTGCTATAGTTGTGAAGGCAAATCACTTTGCTACCATTAGACCATCACTATTTCCTTACAGGAGCTTGGCTATATTTTGAGATGTTGCTTGGTCATTTTATGTAACACTTTCTTCCAAAAAAGGAAATTTCAAATCCTGCACTTGCCATTCAGAGTGAAATAATCAGTGTCTGTCTTCCAGTCCACATGTTCTATAGGTTCAACAAAGTGGTAGATTTGAAGTTGTTTTGGGACATTTACCATTTTGTTATATCTATCAGAACATGGACTGGAATATGGTGCAATAGTTCAACTTTGAATAAGAAATGATAAAGTAGGTCAATAAATTCTGGAAAAGGTATTTTGGACAGTAGTTATGGCTTTAACTATTGAAGTGACATCAGAAGAGGAAGCTTTAGGCCTTCCAATAAGTGCTCTTGAAAAGACTTTGTTGCTAAAATTGTGTTCAAAGGTGTAATGTAGCTCATCAGCTTTTGGGTTTAATTGTAGTTTGTTAACAATGAAGAATATCTACATACTGAAAAATGGGACTTCCTGGGATCTCCAAAAAATCACTCTTTAAGTATGGGAAGTTTGGGTAAGGCCGAAAAGTCGGAGATGTCGGAGATGTCGGAGATGTTGGAGCAATTTCTCAAACTTTTTCATCTCTGACTTTTCGTTTTTCCCCTATATGCAATAAACGAAAAGTCGGAGATGTCGGAGCAGGGATTTTTCTCCCTTTAAATCTGTAAATTCTGATTGTAAAATGCCCTTCTTCTAAGGTAGTTTCCCATGCTTTGTAGCAGTGTTGTTCAAAAACAGCCTCGGAGATTTTCCTCCGACTTTTCGTTTTTCCCCTATATGCAATAAACGAAAAGTCGGAGATGTCGGAGGAGGGATCTTTCTCCCTTTATATCTGTAAATTCTGATTGTAAAATGCCCTTCTTCTACGGCAGTTTCCCACGGTTTGTAGCAGTGTTGTTAGAAAATAGCCTCGGAGATTTTCCTCCGACTTTTCGTTTTTCCCCTATATGCAAAAAACGAAAAGTCAGAGATGTCGGAGAAAGGATTCTGACTGTAAAATGCCCTTCTTCTAAGGCAGTTTTTTATGCTCGATTGCATTTAAGCTCTAAGGGACAGGGCAAAATTTATTACATTACATGGCCGGTGGAGAACAAAAATTCTTGCAAAAAAACTGCTCGTCCTGTATGAAATTATTGCCAAAAAAACCAACTGCCCCGTCACCCTTTCCTTAAAAAATGTATCTGCCCTGTATTCATGAACAACAAATGTTGTATCGTACCACCGATGAATTAGCCAAAGACCATAACATATTCAATTCTTGCCTTTACGAGACTTTGTAAACGAAGAAATCGACTTTGAAGATGAAGAGAAATGACTAATGAATCGTTCTTGCAAGTAACTGACAAGGACATTTTGCGTCATATTCATACATATCCTTCCAAGAAGCATTTCTCAACTTGCATGATCCACAATTTTGGCCTCAAAATTAGCCATTTCATATTTCAAACCTCATCTTGAGCTTATAAAAAGGTACTGCCCCGTTCATATTTGCTTTGTAAAAAGTGTTGACCCAGTTCTGTACAAGCTCAAAAAAAGTAGTTACCCCGTTACGTTTTGGACCGGCCATGTTATAAAATAAACTTTGCACTGTCCCTAAAGGTTGGAAGGAAGGAAGGAAGGAAGGAAGGAAGGAAGGAAGGAAGGAAGGAAGGAAGGAAGGAAGGAAGGAAAGAAGGAAGGAAGGGGGCTTCGGGAGAGGGGTGCTAGAACCCGCAAACCCGGACAAAAATTAGAAAAAAACCCGGGAGGAAAAATTTCAAAACCCGGAACACCACTTCTGAACAAAAAGTTCCGATTTTCGTCAGTAATCTTACTGTAATCTTCGATGATTATATCATACATTTTCGTTTTAACGGACACTCTGTACATCATATATAAATATACAGAAGGACACTGGGAAACTGCCGGGAAACTGCCTCAGAAGAAGAGCATTATACAATCAAAATTCACTGATTTAAAGGGAGAAAGATCCCTGCTCCAACATCTCTGACTTTTCGTTTATAGCATATGGGGGAAAAACGAAAAGTCGGAGGAAAATCTCCGAGGCTGTTTTCTAACAACACTGCTACAAAGCGTGGGAAACTACCTTAGAAGAAGGGCATTTTACAATCAGAATTTACAGATTTAAAGGGAGAAAAATCCCTGCTCCGACATCTCCGACTTTTCGTTTATTGCATATAGGGGAAAAACGAAAAGTCGGAGGAAAATCTCCGAGGCTGTTTTCTAACAACACTGCTACAAAGCGTGGGAAACTACCTTAGAAGAAGGGCATTTTACAATCAGAATTTACAGATTTAAAGGGAGAAAAATCCCTGCTCCGACATCTCCGACTTTTCGTTTATTGCATATAGGGGAAAAACGAAAAGTCGGAGGAAAATCTCCGAGGCTGTTTTCTAACAACACTGCTACAAACCGTGGGAAACTGCTGTAGAAGAAGGGCATTTTACAATCAGAATTTACAGATTTAAAGGGAAAAAAATCCCTGCTCCGACATCTCCGACTTTTCGTTTATTGCATATTGGGGAAAAACAAAAGTCGGAGGAAAATCTCCGAGGCTGTTTTCTAACATCACTGCTACAAAGCGTGGGTAACTACCTTAGAAGAAGGGCATTTTACAATCAGAATTTACAGACTTTAAGGGAGAAAAATCCCTGCTCCAACATCTCCGACTTTTCGTTTTTTGCATATAGGGGAAAAACGAAAAGTCGGAGGAAAATCTCCGAGGCTATTTTCTAACAACACTGCTACAAACCGTGGGAAACTGCCGTAGAAGAAGGGCATTTTACAATCAAAATTTACAGATATAAAGGGAGAAAAATCCCTGCTCCAACATCTCCGACTTTTCGTTTTTTGCATATAGGGGAAAAACGAAAAGTCGGAGGAAAATCTCCGAGGCTGTTTTCGAACAACACTGCTACAAAGCGTGGGAAACTACCTTAGAAGAAGGGCATTTTACAATCAGAATTTACAGATTTAAAGGGAGAAAAATCCCTGCTCCGACATCTCCGACATCTCCGACTTTTCGTTTATTGCATATAGGGGAAAAACGAAAAGTCGGAGGAAAATCTCCGAGGCTATTTTCTAACAACACTGCTACAAAGCGTGGGAAACTTCCTTAGAAGAAGGGCATTTTACAATCAGAATTTACTGAATTAAGGCAGAAAAATCCCTGCTCCGACATCTCCGACTTTTCGTTTATAGCATATAGGGGAAAAACGAAAAGTCAGAGATGAAAAAGTTTGAGAAATTGCTCCAACATCTCCGACATCTCCGACATCTCCGACTTTTCGGCCTTACTGGAAGTTTGTCATGATGCAAACCCTGTTGATGCAGTAGAATCTGACGGTCTTCCTGCCAGGTGGCGAAGTAAAATATTTTGGCTCTCCACATTAATCTCCTTGATTTCTGTTTAGATACTGCCATCTTTCTACATGACTCAAGACCAAGTTGTGTGGTGCAATCGCAAGCACATCTCGAGGGAACTCATTTCCACAGTGGCCGCAGTAGCTTTTGGTATGTCTTTGTTTTCACGGATTTCAGCAACAGTTTCTTCTTCAGTCCCTCTGTAATGTAACTCTTATGGCTTCCACAATCAAACAAAATGTTCACTGGAACTTTCTGACTTCTATCTTTGCCATGCCTTCACCGTTTGAAGCAAAACATCCTGCCTTCCTTTCACAGCTGAAAAGGTGATCAAACTATCTGTTGTTGTAACAGTGTCCTGACTCGTTGTTCCTTCTGTTCTCAAACAAACAGACTGCTGTTCCTGGTAAACATGTATGCTGACTTTCGGTCAAAAATCCAAGGAGGCATGACTGAAGCATAAGTATCTGCAATGCTGCTCATCATGTTTGCTGGAAATTCTTTCAGAATGTTGTCATCAACTCTGGGAGAAATGGCAGATACCTCGGTTACTGGTATTGCAGGGACACCTGGAAACCGTTTTAAAAGAATAGTTACCATGCTGGTTGCAGTTGATGTTTCTTCATCCTTGGGGGGTTGTTTCGTATGAATGTTTGTGTAATCATCAATCATTAGAACAAGTAGGTCCTTTTGCTAATAGGCTTCTTCCACAAATTCCAACACAACTCTTTCATGGTCAGGGGCGGCTTTTTTTCGTTCCCTCTGATGACTTTGATACAGCAACACCAATATTGCTTAGGGCTGAGAGGCCTGTTCCACTTACACCAACCTTGGCTTATTATAAAAGAGTGTACTGTAGCACCGTTTCTTCTTTCTTCACTTTCGAAAAAATTGAGCACATTGCGTCCTAACTGATCATATCTTGAACTATTCATTTGTGTTCCGAAATTTATCCCTGTAACCCAGTTCTGCAATTCAGCATAGGTTCCAAATCTTTAACTTGGTGTGAAAAGGTGGGTGTAAAATTCAATGACCTATTTCTTCCGATTGAATGGCTTGAAAGAAACTTTAGATACTTATCTATAATTCTACCGATGGACTTTGCAGAAATCTTGAATATTTCTTTAAATTACAGCGTATTTTATATTCCAACTCTATTTAGGGTGTGACGTCATCAAATTTCTAAATCATAAACCAGAAGAATGACAGACTTTTGCTTGATGCCATATTGTAGGCATTCATAAACCATGGGTTTCTTCGAAATTAATTCATGTTGCATCAAACAGTTAGAAATTATGGTTTTAAGTTTTTTTGAAAATTTTTCTTGAATTCTTGAAAAAGAAGAAAAACATTCTAATTCTGAAAATATTGAAGATTTCAGACAAGTCCAACGGTAGAATTAAAGAGAAATAGCTAAAGTTTCTTTGAAGTAATTCACTTCAAAGAAAAAGGTCACTCAATTTTACACCAGCCTTTTTAAAGATTTGGAACCTATGCTCTGCAATTCCGAATTCCATAGTCCCTTGATTCCGGATTCCTAAATTTCATAGTTCCGGATTCCGTAAATTACACCCATCGATAAATGCAACAAAAGACAGTCCGTATAAAAGTAGCCAAAATCAGATCTTACAAATGGAGCAAAAGTCAGACCTTATAAATACAGCCGAAATCAGACCTTATAAATGCAGCAAAAATCAGACCTTATAAATGCAGCCAAAATCAGACCTTATAAATGCAGCAAAAGTCAGACCTTATAAATGCAGCAAAAATCAGACCTTATAAATGCAGCAAAAATCAGACCTTATAAATGCAGCAAAAATCAGACCTTACAAATGCAGCCGAAAGCAGACCTTATAAATGCAGCCAAAAACCGACCTTATAAACAGAAAACACGAAATATAAAACCAGTTCTTTGAAAACAGTCCTTATAAAACGCAAAATTAAAACACAGCACATATTTAAAAAGTAAAAATGTTGTCCACTATGGCTGGGTATACAACTTATCTAACTTTGCAGCTTCACCGCAGTTATTGAAGTTGGTGTAATTTGGACACATGCTTCCCATACCTTTTTAAGCTCTACATTAAATATTTTGTACAGTTAACTGTTTATTGACACTTTCTGCACAAAAACTGTTTACCTCTGACATCTCAATAAGTAATTGGAACGATATTATTTCTTTAGAGAGGAGGTGAAGAGCTTGCCATTCCAGTTAGTCACTCGACACCATTTTCAAGCACTTTGAGCATGGATGTCAGCATATCAGCTGCTTCAGTAGCAGACCCAGGATGAATGAATGAAAGCAGCACTTTATTAGAAGATTCACCAACGTTCACATTATATAGCGACAGTGAGCTCGCATTTACTGCAAGCATTTACTGCAAGCAGACAATCAATGTCAAAGGACCTCGTGAATTGTTTGATGAGGTGCACCATATCTAACATGAGAAGTGCATAGCAAAATCCGAAGCGACCAAGGGAGCCAACGATGATATACAAGGAAGAAATGGCCGAGGCACTTAGCAGTAAGTACCCATGCTTAAAAATGATAGAAGACAGTGGGCAGAGCCAAACACCTGGTAGGGAGAGCAGTAAACCCCATGTGAGTTTTAGCATTATGATTGATGAAAGCAGCACTTCAAAATTAGAAGATTCGCCAACGTTCACATTATATTGCGACAGTGAGCTCACATTTACTGCAAACAGACAATCGATGTCGAGGGACATGGTTAATCGTTTGATGAGGTACACCATATCTAACATGAGAACTGCATATCAAAATCTGAAGTGACCAAGGGAGCCAACGATGATATAGAATGAAGAAATGGCCGAGACACTTTGCAGTAAGTACCCATGCTTAAAAATGATAGAAGACAGTGGGCAGAGCCAAACACCTGGTAGGGAGAGCAGTAAACCCCATGTGAGTTTTAACATTATGATTCAAGAAACTGCAGGCCCGTAGGAGCGTTTCTCAGATTGGAGGGGCACTAATTAACACCGAAGGGGTACTAAAGCTCCCGGGGGTCCGGGGGCCAAGCACCCGGAAAATTGTTCGGTCCATGCCCTCTTTTCTTTTGGCAACGCCCTTCTGTGTATTGCTGAAAGGGCATTTTATGCTCGGAGGTCCTGAAGAAAATATAGGAAATTTACGAATCCAAATATATTTCAAACAGGCTAGCTAAAATCAAACTACGACAGGATAAGAATACTTTGTCAAGAGCATTGTGTAAGATTTACTTGATATTTGATTTACAAAAGTCATCACAAAATTTCATGGCCTCCTACGAATGCCATGGCATGGCCAAAGTAAATTAAATGGGTGGAATTGAAATGAGGGGGTCTGGGGGAAGCCCCAGGAAAATTTTTGGGGCCACGCCCTTTACTTTGGCTTAGATTGCATCTCCCAATATCATGCTTGCCATTAGCGACAAGAAAACTTTGATAGTTTTGTGACATTGAAGAAACATCCTTTACTTTGGCTTAGAATGCATCCCCTGATTCCATATTTGCCAATACTAAAATGGAAGACGGACATTTCTTGGGAAATTCTTTCCCAGCTATACCCAGCTTTTTTCCCTTCGGTTTTGAGGGATGTCGAGGACCACGCCACTGCTCGTTAGTTTAGATATGATTATTGATTACTGAAGTCTGGGTACTTTTCGCCTCACTTGACGAAGTGCTTCTGATGTCAAAAGGGTTGAGCTTTCGAAAGTTAAATTTTCTTGCATGGGAATCTATGACAAATTCGTTTACGATGCTGACAAGGTTGAGTTTATCAACTCTGTCGTTGTGCACATGTTTCACCATTAGGTGGTTGAGGCGGTAGTCAGGGATGGCGCCAGCAGGGGTGCTTGGGGGGGGGGCAGGAGCCCCCCAAAATTTCACTCAGCCCCCCCATCGGCACTTAAATTTTCGACAATCTCTACCTACTGTCGGCATTTTCATAACCTAAACCTCCAGATTTCTTTGCTGCGTTGTCATCTCAGTGAACTTGAATTGAACTCATTCATAAAAAAATTCTGACTGTCGGCACTCTGGCAGTATTTGCCCCCCTAGCATTTCTTCCCTTGCGCCATCTGTGGCGGTAGTTTGCTGATGATGAATTTAGATAGGTCTTGACTCGCTTCAGTGCCAATGGCCTGTCACTGATGATCAGTTTTCTATGTTGTTATGAAGAATAAAAAATTCAACATCTGGAAATTATTGGGGGGGCCCGGGCCCGACCGGCCCCAATAGGTGCTACGGGCCTGAGAAACTGTCATATTTTAGTCATGGATTTGTTTTGTTACAGGCCTTCCACAGATACGGATTTTGGATTCTTCAAGGGAAGTTCCTGCCTCCTGATTTAACATTTATTTAACGTTCAATGACCATCCATGGCGATCAGGTTTCCATTGGTCTCGGGAATCAAACAAGCCTTTGTGAATATCCTAAATATGTCTAGCAAACTCTGTATCGCGATAACAAACACAACACATACTTGATACAAGCGCTATAGGAGACAGAGTAATTTGGATGTTTTAATTAATAACGATATTTAAATTTACCTTCTGCCACTTGTTGTTACTTTGCTTCAAATCCTCCTATTTCTTCCACGCTGTTTTGTGGCTTCCATTTTGTTTTTTTCGAACTGACTGTACGGCTTCCTCCCCCCCCCCAGTGGTAAGTGAGGCCAATTGCGCAGCCTCCAACATCTCAAGCCCAGAGAGGGAAGGAGTGGGTAAGAGGTCGAGGACCTGGGAACAATAGATTCCATTGTTCACAGTGAGCAGAACTTTCGCAAGACGTTTGTAACATTCCCGCCAATATTTTCAAGCTGCGCAAGGCATCAAGTCAAAGATTTTCAGGGGGTTTCCTCTCAATAAGCTAGATCAAAAGATGGCGGAAAAGATGCCGGAACACACTGACTTCTGACGCTTCTGACAGTAGATGACCCGAGATCCTGCCCGAGATGACCAAGGATTCCAGAGAAATTGATGACTTTTGTAGAAAGGATAGCTCTCTTTCTCCCCTGTCAGAACAAGGACGACCTTATAAAACAATATAAAAGCTGCCAGAAATATCAGCCTCACAAATCGACAAAAAGAGAAACCCAGAAAGAAGGCGGATTCAATATGGATGTCTTGTTGGGTTCGTTCAAGAACTTTTTTGGTTGGTTTGCTTGTTTTCAGTTCAGAAAATGATCTTTCAAGCTTTTGTAGAATATTCACAGGAGACTTGACTTTCACACTATGGTTGGATGGATCATCAAGCGATTTCGAATTGTGAGGTTTCTCAACAAACCACCAATCTTTCTTGGCCTTTGTTTGTGGAAGGGGCCGTCGTCGTCAGAAGTCGTTCATCTGCAAAATTTGCTGTCGCACTGGCCTCCTCCGGTTTTGAACAGATTTCCAAACGGAAGATAAAGAATTTTACGAGTATTGTAGTTAAGATTTAACTGAACAGCAAATGATTTATGGTTATTATTGAAATCTGAACATAATGAGCTGCCAGAGCTGCCTTGGATTTGGAAGATGTTTATGAAAAACACAAAATATCACCAGGGAAGCCCTGTTTCTTCAGCAGAGAACAATTTGCAGTAGCAACTTGCAGCAGTTGGTATCTATTCTACCTTAGACATTGAAAATGTTAATGCCACATCTATCAAGAACCATTTGAAGAGGATACATTTACAATTTAGTTACAAAGGAAACTTGGATCAGCCCACGCGAACTGGCCAAGCAGCAGCAGAAACCTCTGCAACGGATGTGCGACTTTTCGAGGATTATGCTTTCGTTGATAGGGACAATATGACCTTCATTGTAGCGAGAATCGAAAGGATAGTCTTAATTGGGGATCATGGACACAAAGACTACAAGCTACCAGTGCCAATCAACAGTGACAAGAAAGAAAAGCTCGAGGTGACAGTTTCAACCTACAGCAAAATTCAACAATCAGAAGGTAGGCATTACCCCCCAAGGCTTTGTTCTTTGTTCGACCTAAAAGTGATGATATCCTTCTTTATTCCATCGAAAAGAAAAGGGTACAGTAAAAACCCAAACGAAAGAAAACTGTGGATTAAAAACCTCCAAGCTGATTGTTTGCTAATTACGCACCTCGTAAATAATAACCAATACATAAATGTACAGGAGCAATTTTAACTTGTGACAGAAAATTACAGGTTTTTTATTCAGGCTTTTCCTGTATTCTAAATTATTGCGAATTACTTCGTCTGTGAATTTAATGTCCACTTGCTAAGTGGGTAGAGATTGTCGCATGATAAACTTACAAATTCTACTTACATATAGACTATAGGCAATGCTCAATGGAAATGACTGTGTTGATATTATTTGCTTGAGAAAGTGTGTATTTTGACCAGAATCAAATTAACTGACCGTTGTGAAACAAAGCATTCGCGTGGACTCAATTTGCTTGAATTTGTGTCTTTTAGGAAGTGCTCTTGAGAGTCAAGTTTGCTATGCAATCAGCAGTGGCCAACGTGCGATGAAACGCTTTACGGATATTCTGTCTCATGTAAATCTCTTCGTTGAAGAAAATGTCCTCAAAATGGACCCAGATGAGCACAAGTCGATAAAAACAGCAGTTGACAAGATCATTCAGGAACGGGAGGCAACTAGAGAGCGCAGAAAGCAGGGACAGAAAAGGCAGAGACAGCGGGAGATAGATGCTGCAAATTATGAAAGAATTGATGGCTCAGTCATTACTGTTGTTGAACCAGCTGCACCATCAACTGATGGAGGGAGACGATCCCAGCGTTCGAGAAGAATCATTGTCAGGGACATTGCTTAGAATTTAATGCTTTTTATGAACAAGACAGTCGAATAATACCGGGTGCACCAAAATAAACTATGCACTTTTGGCAGGCCACGATAAATCGTAAACAGGACCGATTTTGAAGATTTATGACTTTATCTTTAGCAGAAAGCCTGAATTAGATTCTAGGATTTTTTGCAAATTTTTCTATTTTCAGTTTTTAGAGTTACAAGCGAGTTTCTTAAGATTTTCGTTTTCGAAAACACCGAAAATGATCAAAAAACGTCGATCAAGCTTTCTAAAGAATCGACATGAATGGACAAAGTGAAACCATTTTCGTGGTGATTTGGGATTTAGAAATCAACTAATTGTAAGCTGCTGTAAGAGAGTTCGTACTATCTTGGGAGAAATGTAGTAATATTTTCAAGGATATAAAGAAATGTCTTTTCTTTTGTAATGTCATTGAATATATGCTTTGGTGCAGGTAGTGTTCCTCTGTCAAGGGGGTTAAAAGACAAGCGAGGAAGCGTTATGGGGCCAGCAAGCATGAAGTCTTGTTATATTTTTTGATTTTGTGACGGCTTTTGGGGCGGCACTTTATTGTAACTACTACAGAATTTCGCAACAGGCCAATCGTTGAAGTAACGCTCGTGCAGAAGTTTACAATAATCAATTTACAAATCCCAAATCACGCTGAAAACGTTTTCTCTTTGTCCATTCATGTTGAGTCTTTAGAAAATTTTATCAACGTTTGTTGATCGTTTTCAGTGTTTTTGAAAATGACAATTTTAAGAAACCCTGAATACATTAGCAATGAAATTTTGCAATATCTGATTGAATAGCCAACATGCTTACTTATTTTTAGAAGTTTTCCTGGCTAAAATTGGTCACTCCGTTCAGATCTTACAAGAGATTTTCCAAAAAAGTCCTTTCAACAAACCTTAAGATCCCGAGCAAGATAAAATCCCGAGCAAGTTTCCCTGATGTGTTCACCTTTCAGCAATGACTTGAGCGTGCTTTAGCATGTGCTATCATCTTGTGGGAATGTACAAGTCTTTCCCCTGGTATGAATAACTTATTCATGGGGATTCCATTCTCCCAAGAGGACTAAATGCACGAATAAATTCGAGTGTCATCATTGAAAGGAAGGAAAACGAAGGGTTTTCCTTGTCGTTTTCCTTCGTTTTTGCAGGTTTTCGAAAGGAGCTTTCTGTAGGAAATCTCTCATATCGACGGGAAGGAATGGCATACAGTAAAAACCAGACCCTAGGACCCTAGGACCATTAAGTACCAATGTGTGATAGGACCCTTAACACCGGAGGGTCATCGCCCTCAAGAGAGAACAGAATATCGCTATTTCACTATTATATCACTATTTACTACTATTTCCGCTGTTTTTGTTACATCAGATGAAGTCAAGAGGTACATTCAGCGAAATTTTTCTATACGGCTATGTGTTAATTTATTACATAATGATAATAATAATGATTCCACCTGGATGTTTTACTACATCCAGTTACCAAACGAATGGTTTGCTCCCAAACGACAAAAAATGTGAATTGTTTATGTAGTTTGGAAAGGATTTACAACAAAAGGAAAGTCATTTGAACTCTTCTGTAATTTGGCAGGTATTTGTATTTCAGCAGTAAAAGAAATATTTCAACTTCAAAAGGTCGCTTGGAATTCTCTATTTGTTCTCTGAGGTTCCTTCATAAAAGAAACCCTAGGAAACCAAATCAGCCTAGAAAACCAATTTGGCCATCTTTTATGGGCATACGCATTAGAAATGAACTGATAAACTGACTGGAATTTGGCGCCAGTTTGTCTTGCGACCATATTTCATTGGCCTCCTATTCAAAGCATTCCATCCTCGATGTGGTACTGTGCACATTTTTGGTCGGCTGAGAGCGTTTACACGAGGCCACTCACAAATTTGACCGGCTCAGTTCGCAATAAGGCCACTTCCCTAGGTGACCGAGTGAAGGTCGGCTAAGCGCCCAAATATTCGGTCAGTTAGGCAGGCCTCATGAAAACGGGAAGGCTTAGTGGCCAAATATTTGGCCAGCCAAAAATTCGGCTGGCCTCGTGTAAACGCAGCCTGACTTGAGCATAGGTATTTTTACATTGATCTTGAAAGCTCAAATTTACATCCAGCCCCAAACATAATATCCTATAAAATGTGAACACTTTCGATTAAATTATATTCTGTTTGCTAAAAGTTATCCATTTTCCCTTTTTTCAATTTCCTTTAATTTCAGTCCTAACTTTGATATGGCTCAGTAATTTACTTAGTCAAAAATGCCAAAGTTCTGGTTTGGATTTGTAGGCAAATATGAGCTTTGAAGATTTATATCCCTTTCATGCCTGAATTATCTTCCACATTAGCAACAAAATCATACTCAGTGGTTTTAAGTTATTTTTGTGCTTATTTTGGTATGAATGGAAATTTTCAATTTTGGGGTAAGTTTGGGGTGAAATTGGGGGCTAGGCCATATTGCCCTTCCAGGAACATAACGAAAAACTTGCTCCTGTAGTGCTTTGTGAACAGTGTTTTTAGCCCCTTACGATAACTGAAATAAAGGTGAAACATCAATTATTAATTGAAGATACATTGGGTAAAACATGTGTTTGTTAAATATGGGGGCTGTTACTGTTCTTTCTGGGGGTAAGCGTGACCGAAACAATGGCTTAGGCGTAGATAGTTCTGTTGACTTCTTGAGGACAGATTTCTGAAATTTGAAATTACTGATAAGATTAAAGCATTGCAATATGTACTATAGACAATGAAACAGCCAACAAGGGGTTAGGGGGCAACCCTATTTCTTAGGTTTCTTTGGTAAGTAACGGCAAATACTGCTTCTTCCTTTGAATGGGATCATCTGCTCATCCATAGAGTTATGTTCCTCAGGCTTTACCTTCAGCCAATTCTGTCTCAGCATTTCAAATAGCTTTCTCAACTTGAACAGCTTATATTTGTTGGGATCCTGACGGTCTGGGGCAATTAGAATTACCTTCAAAGTGAAGAAACTCCTTGCTTAGCTCAAAGCGATCTCTAGTCATTATGCTTGACACTTGCTCATATCTTGTGAATGACTGCCAAGACACGTGGTATCTTGGCATTTGAAATATGCACATTTGCAAAAGAATGCCAAGAAAATGTTCAATTTCTTCATGGAATGTTGCTATTGATTCTTTGTTCACACGGCGTTGTGTGGAGTAAAGATTTGTTTCATCAGCAATACGAGTAACCATTTGATCATCTTAAAGAATTGTTTGAAATATTCCATTGGCGCCATCAAATTCTCATAGCCATGCAAACAGATCATGCATCACTTGCCCACAGAAATAAAGCTAAGTTAACCAATTCAAGAGTTCTAAGATGGTCTTTGATCCTTCAAGAATACAGAATTAGAGTTGAGGCTATAAAGGGAACCTGAATGTCTGTGAGGATTATTTAAGTCGATTAGACTAGATACCTACCTACCTGATGTGGGATACAGGGAGGCGAAAGCTAGAGTCCTTGAGAGTTATACTACTGAAGGCCGGTGCTATCAAGTGTTCATATTCTTAATGATATGTTTTATTGATATATAAGGTGTTTAGTTGCTAACAGATCTAAGATTGTTTACTTGAATGGAGGGTAGTGTCACACCTTATAGTTGTATGAGAAGATACCCCCTCCCCCCATCAGCGGAGAAGCACATCCAGGAACCTTCGAAGGAGAGGAGACTCATAGGGAGGAGAAAAACGATGGCAAGGAGGAGGAGGCCTGAACTTTGAAAAATGGAAGAGACACGAGTAGAGGAGCTAAAAGGAATGCAGAAAGAAACTGGACGTTGGACTGTTTTAAATCAGTAGAGCAAGGACTAGAGAAAAGAGAGCTGATCGTATGACGTTAACTTGGTTATTTTTAAAAAGCAATTGTGTTTAGGCCACCAGGAACTTTGATTTTCATTATATGTTTACACGTTTTGCGTTTGATTGCTAGCTGTTTGTGGGAAAATAATTAAAAAAGAACTCAGAATCACATATGGTGAGGCCCAAAAACCTACCATTTGTGACATACCCCAAGCATCAAATCTTTCTTCAATTTGTCAACGAAAGATGTTCTTTATGTCAAGGGGGATCGACCAACTCTAAGAAAACGATTTGCTGTTGCAAAAAAATCCATTCCAGAGAAGAAGAGAAATGAAAAATGCAGATATAAAAGAGAATTTCTCCATATATTACGATGAAAACTACTTCGATGATAAGTGATCATTGCATACTTCATTTTTCCTTTTGAAACTTTTGTTTTAATTATTGCAAAAAATGCTGACATCAGCATTTTTTCCCCGTAGTAAGCAAATGAGATGGAAAGAAGAAGGAAGGTGGAAATAAGGGGTTGAAGATAGTTATTCGGTGAAATTTTGATAATATCTTGACAAACTAAACACTTTCAAGTCAAAAAATTCTCACTGTAAAACAAATTCTCAAGATATGCATGAAAACTGATCGTTAGTAGTACTATCTGAGGATGCCCCCGGGGAATCTTGTGCCGTTTGCGACCAATGATGCACACAATTCAAACAAAATTACACAGCTTAGGTGGAAACAACCCTGTTGATCAGTTTTAGTCTATTTATTGCCGCTGTAAAACATTTGGGGTCGAAATATCCCTGCAGAAAGACCGCTAACTAATTTTTGTTAAAGCCTTGCAAAATGCAGAATGGAGCCCATGTCGATATCACAAGGGCTTATATGAGTTTATTGGTATATTTTGTGACCAGCCACACAAGGCATGGCTGTTGTATAATCATGTTTTTGAGCAAGATCAATGAAATGAATGCGATATGCCGATGGAGGCAGATATACTGTACAGCCTTACACGTTTTTCATATATGAAACTCTAAAACTTGGATTAGATTAAACTTAGGTTAGACTAAACTGAGATTAGAAAATTTAGTTTGGTTAAATTGCTCATCTCCAAGACCCATAAATTATGAAAATGTCTGAAAGGGACATACTGTATATGGGAAAACGAATTCCACATTCCATTCTGATCTATGATTTACTTGCTATTGAAATAAAAATTCTATTTCTGAAACTGAAAATTGTAGTGAATTTAAATTGCAATGCCAAATAAATTATGGACCAGAATGGAACATGGGATTCTCAATTCCCATTCAAAACTGACAAAGTTTTTTTGATTCACACCTAGTACTACATATATGCTATACAAGCAAATTTACTTCACCAACTTCAGTCCTTCTTCACATTTGAAATAAAGTCCTTGTCTACTGCAATTACATTTGTACTTTCATGCAATGTACAAGTTGTGGAAATTATTGTTCTTTCTTTCAATCTGACTATGTTTCTTGCCATGATAGACTCAACCACTCTGATTAATCTGTAGGTGTAACCTTTGTTACAATCAATCCAATATCCTGGCACCGGCTTCTGTAAAACGTGGGTCTGCAGGTCCCATAAAATGCGGGTCTGCGGGTCCCTTTAACTGTAGGTCCCATGGTCACATACAAACGGCCGCTACATGTGGCAAGGGGCCGTTTGTAAAAACTAAGTGATAATTACCAGTTTTTATGAGTTTTTCATGCTGTGACGTCTGACCTCCGCTGCAATTGATCAAGTAACACCATTGCGATATGCGGAATTTAAACAGTTATTTCTGGGTGGGCATGAGTGGTGATTGCAGATCGACACAAAGGTCCCAAATAGGAAACTCATTGTGAAAGCATAGTCTCAAGATTGCAAATTGCAATCTAATTATTTGCAGATTGCAAATAATTTCAATGCCAATACATACAAAGATAATAGATAGTTGCCTTGGAAGTGTCATGCAATGCAAGGACTTTGTACTTTCGGAGGGGATCCCCTCACATGGGGAATTCCCTGTACATCGTTCGATACAGGATACACACTCGCACGTGTGTTTTGTGAGAAGTTTCATCATGAAAACGTTCGCATTTTTAATAGGGTACTTAGTTTCATATGATGTCTCGTATGTTTTAATTGTCATACAGTTTCTTAACACTACTGCAAATAGTAGATGTTATTTTTACTGCTTCATAAGAAACTAGTACTACGATGACCAAAAATTTAAGAAACTCTAGCGACTATGCTCTAGCCGGGGGGGGGGGGCACTCAGCACATGCACTTACGGGGAGGTAAGTCCGATATTTTTGGGTCAGAATATCGCCGATAGTGATATTTCTGGGTTATGTCCAAATAAGCTGAGATTATGTTTTTGATATTTTTGAGCATCAAATATTGTCAAAATGATATTTCTGGGTTCTTTAGAGGCAATTCTGGCATTAATTTGCATTGGTTTGGTTCATGATCTTTTATGTTCGTTTACAGATGTCAAGGCATAAAACGAGCTGATATTTTTGGGTTGCAATGAAGCTAAACTGATATTTTTGGGTTCCTGAAAACTTCTCCGACTGACCCCCCGTATGCTATGCGTATGTGCTGAGTGCCCCCTCCGCTGGGAACTCCACTTCTACGCTCAAGAACAGTTAAGAATGTATGACAACGATCCATCAAAAATCCTTACTTAAAGATTCTTCTGTTCTGAAACAGCCTCGTACACTTTTTTAAGGAGTGAAACTCTATTGGACAAAATCAACGAAAACTTGATTAATCGTGATTTATGACAAGAAACTTCCGTTGTGTCGCAGAAAATGGGGTACAGTACAAATATATTGTTTTTCCTCTCCTTTTACTATTTCATGATTACGAAAACACAACAAACACTAAACACATTATCGGAATGTACGGGGTCTCTCTGGTCTCTCTCGTTGAGATATTCCGACACAACATAATTGCGATTCTGTTTCTTCAAGTAACTATTTATTCTGATAAAGGAAATCCTTGTCATATTTTTACTTTAGTTTCACTTGTTTCCTGTACAACAACTGTCTAAACATTGGAAAGGCTTTCAAACCTTGTTTTGAAATATTCACGGGGACCAACGCCGTAAATATTAAAATTGTTATTACATAAACCCTAGAAAGTCCGCTGAGTACTTTTTAAGAAACATTCAATACTTGCTCAAATTCTTAGTTTTTCTTAAGAAAAATACATGTAGCTACTTGTGACTCCTTTGAGTAGAGTATGCACGGTGCAGCTCGGTAGTATGGAAACCCCCCCTCCCCACCCCTCCACAAATGAGGGCAGGAAAATGCCCCTGCGAAGGACACCAGTTCAGTCCTCCATCCCATGCTGCTCGAGCTCGAAGCAAATACTTGTTCACTGTTCTTTGTTCGGTAACTACAAATTTTAAAAATCTCTTCTAAATTTTGATAATAGGCCTCCAACTAGCCAGATATCTTCGGCTGCCTCATTGACTATGATGGCCAAAGGGTGAAGGGTGACTTGCATTTTTTGGCCACAACCACCTCCCACCTTCCCAGGAATGAGCAAGTTTTACATCAGAAATTTTCGAGGTAATTATGGATTTCGAAATTTGGAAATACCCCAGCCATCCAAAATCCTATAAATTCTGCATCAATAACCTTCCTAGCATCTGAATCTCAGATTCGCTGCCTGCAGTACGCACGTGGTTATCAGTGACAACGCTGTTCACGTACAGACCCAAGAAGTTTTCAGCGCTCAGCATCATGGCATATTCTAGGTTACGAACCAGCAAGAGGTAAGATATATCAACTCTATTGTCATTTAACCAGTTCTTTTGTCGCTTCAGTTATATTTCATACCCTTTATGTGGGGCATTTCTAGGTTTTTCACTCTCTGTGTGTGCAGGCAACCTTGCAACCTTTGCACAAACCTTTTTTTACGATATTCATGAAGCACTGACGGTTTTTTTTTACTTTAGTGTTTCAGAAGGCTCTGTGATCGCAATATCATCTGACGAAGGCCAAAATGACCAAATGAAAAAGAGAACAAGATTGTAAGTACCTACACATCAACATTTTCCTTGCTGTTAATTAACCCAGTTTATTGTTATGCTATATACACGAGACCAAATGTAAATTTAGATGTACCAAGTTCACTTTTTACGGCAATGTACCATATCTCGTTTTCACAGACAATCGATACAAACCCTATTGCACTCAACATACTTTCAAATTAGGTGGAATTGGGGGGAAACACCTGCGGGCGTATTAAATTTAAGCAATGGCTGATTGGTAACTTATGGAGAAAATTTGCAGAACATGTTGCATGCAAGAGTTTGTGCTTCTTATCAAATATTTTAAACAATCTCTTTAGTAAGACAAAAGTAACCACAGAAATGGCGCTTTTTTATTGTTTTAATTGTATGTTTCACTGGAAGAATGAAACACGTTCCAAATCTTTTCTTTTTTCCCCAATTTGCATAGTAACATTTATAGACGATTTAATCATATATATAAAATCGCTACTGCTACTGATTGTTTTTAATTATGTGGCATAAAATTAAGCCGCACCACGATTTTTCAAAGAAAATTGTCAAAGCAAAAAATTTGAACTCGTGCTTAGAGGGAGTAAAAAGACCAGCATGCTTTGCGTGAAACCAAGGATAACTGACTGTACGAAATTCACAAAAACAAAAACAATCGATGGCAAAGGCTGCTGGTCTTTGTACTCCCTTTAAGATTTGACGAAAGCGAGATGTTTCGGTTGGTAGCCTTTTTTGATACACTTGTAGTTCTAGCTAGCAACTTTCAATGCTAAATACAAAGATATAATGGCAAATATGTCGCTTACGTTGAACCCTCCTTCTTGAGTAAAAGTAACACATTTTAAGCTTTTGAAGTAACGAAGCACTTTAACTTCCAAACAAAGTTTTGTCTACCAAGAAACATCTCTATAGCAGTGTTGGAAACTACATCATGCTAATTCCAATGTGAAAACGAGAAGCTAATTAAGAAACGTTCAATGACGGAATACCAAAAAAATCTCATATGAAATTAAGAAACTATAGTGCTAATATTCTGGCGGTGTAGATACTTTTAGTACTCTCAAGTACCGAATAATCGTCCCCCCCCCCCCGCTTATTAATTTTTGAAAAATTTTCCAACCCCCCCACTTTTATTCCAACCCCCCCTTTTATTAATTCTTGAAAAATAGAAGTAATAGTGAACAATTTTTTTCAATAATTCCTGCTAAGCAAATGTACTTACTGTATTTATTAACATTATTCTCCTTTGTTTGTCTGACCCCTGTTACATACGTGTTTTACATACGTGGTACCCATGTTGGATACGTGTTTTACTAAGAAAACGAAAAACGACTATTCTCAATTTTTCCAACCCCCCCCGATTGTTCCAGCCCCCCCGATTATTATTATATTGAACCATTTCCAACCCCCCCGATTATTCTCACCCCCCCCCCCGTTTATTCGGTATTTGAGAGTACACGTATGTTTTTTATCAACTCAACTCACAGATCACCAAACAATCTAGAAACTCCAGAATGGGAAAATGCAATTTAAGGAACGATCTATTTTGATAAAGGAAATCCTTTACATATTTTAAGTTCATTTTCACTTGTTTCCTGTGTCATATCTATTTGAGTAATGTAGAAACATTGGAAAAGCGTAAAAAAAACTTTTTTTGAACTGTTCACGAGGGTACAGGTAGTGAATATGAAGATTGTCATGGAACCTCTAAGAAACTCATAAGAAACTCTGAGCACTCAAAATCTGATAATTTTAACCCTAATCCTACAGGGCGGGTGTTTTCCACCCCCCTTGCTGTTTTTTAACTGCTATTCTGCCGTTTTACGAACAATTTCCTCCAAACTCATTGACTTTTAGTTTTTATCTATTAGCCACATAATGTTCGAAAAATATTTCCAAAATGGTAACCAAAGGTCACGTGACAATACCTTATTTGGAGAGCAGTCAACGGAATTTAGATATAGTTAGTTATTTCTCGTAGAAAAACAGGTAACTTTGATCGTTGATTCTTTATAAAATATTATAATTTAGTTAGTGATTGCAAAATTTGCAGCTATTTTTAGATTTTGATGACGTCAGCATTTTCAATTGTGTGTGACGTCATGCATGACATCATTACTGATGACGTCATTAAATGATTCTAAAGATATTTTTTTTAGTTCTCCATCCAAAAGTATATGGTTTAGTGACCTTTTTGCATTTTTAGTGAGCTTTACACACCTCTTCCTGCCTTTTCCAAATTGTTGTTTTTCCAATTTTTTCAAGTTCATTTTGTTGAAAATTTGTGTCTGTAAGAACTTTTAGAATCTTTCCCATGCTTCCAAACTTTGATTATTTTTTTCTGGACTTGTTACATATACTTGCATGTCAAGTGTGTTGAGAACCTTAGTTTTTTGTGTAGCAGTGATGATTATAAATCTTGAATTTCATGGTATGTTTATTTAAGAAGTAAGCTTAGGATACCAGAGTGAGATTGCGTGTGCCCATCGTGTGTCAAGGTGTGCCTAACTTGTGTCCAGCATGTGTCTATGTAATTTCAAACAATATAGAGGCAAGAAAAATGCTTACTGTTTATTTTTCACCAGCTGCCATTAAATGCTATATGTAGCAACAACAATTAAAAATGCATATGGTAATGTTAGCTATTTGAATCAGTTTTGCAGTTGTTAAATCTAGAACTTTTCAAAATTTGTCAGTCGTTGTTCTGCAAGGGAATCAGCTGGTTGTTTAGAATGGCATCTGAGAGATATTGGCAGAAGAAGCATCTGAGTTTCTACTAGACAGTGACAATGAATCCATTGGCGAAATTGACGATGAAGGGGGATTTGTATGAAGCGATGATGAAGCAAAGGATGGGGAGGATGAGGAGTGTGAAAAAGTAGAGGAAAGTGGAGTAAATGTAGTGATAGACTGTTCAAACAAGAAAAGAAAGCAACAACTGAAGCCAGTTCATAACCTAGAAAGTGCGTTCTCTGAAGAGAATTATAATCCTTACGGGTATGGTGAAAGTGCAGCAGAAGTTCGACAAAGAAACTTTCACATGGAAGTATAATCCACCGATCATTACTGGCAGGAATAATCGGACAAATATAATAACAAATGCTCCTGGTCCTGCTGCAGCTTGCAGAAATGCTAAAACTGAATTGGATTGCTGGTCAATTTTTTTCACAAGGGAAATGGTGGAAATAATTGTTAAGTGCACAAACCAAAAGATCCAAAAAGTGGTAGAAAACATTGGGGAGAAAGAACGCATGGCTCGATATGGCCTCTTGTACAGAAGCATTTGCAGTGCCGAACGGCCATATGTTCACAACACTAATATGTATGCCGGAAAGCGAAAGGACGAGCAGTCTCAATATTACATTTCTGGTGGAAACTTCCAGCTGGTTAACAAGTTAGTGGAAGGTCTTCGTGCATACCAATCTTTGAAAGGTTGAAACATTTCTATGGACCGGTTGTATGGATCCATTCTTCTGAACTGCATGCGATCTTCTAAAGAAGGATATCACGGTAATTGCCACGTTGAAAAGCAACAGAAAAGGATTGCCTGCCGAAATCAAATCCACAGCTGGCAGAGATATTCCAAGCATTCTCACCCTTTTTCATAATGAGAAACCTCTGTCACTTCATTCCTATGTTATAAAAACAAGAGAGTACAGGTTTTTGCGAAATGTGCTTCTTCTTTCAACCCACAATGTGTTTGCAGGTGTCACAAAAGATGAAAAGATGAAACCATACATCTATAAGGTGTACGATTACACGAAAGGTGGAGTGGATGTTGCGGACAAGATAATGGGATCTGGCACGACTTCATGCAAATCAAATCGCTGGACCAACATCTTACTTTGCCATGTTCTTGATTGCTGCAGAATCAATGGGAACACCATTTTCATTGGCAACATCCAGGGAATACTCGTGGAATTTGGCAATGGCATTGGCAAAACCACTTGTCCAGTCCAGGAACATCAATGGCCTTCAGCAGTGCATCAGGACGAAAGTAAACATGTTCCTGAATCCATATGGCTTTGCTAATCCGATAATAGCCCCTGCGGAGGCAGCCTCAACGTCTGACCGCTGCTCAGTGTGCATCAAATTGATCCAAGGGAAGGATCATAAGACAAACAAAGATAAACTATATCGTGTTTCCACCAAATGCAGCAAGTGCTACAAATTTGTCTGCAAGAAGCACACTGTTCCCGTTTGTAGTGAATGTGCTTAGCTGAGCTTGTGTACTATTTCGAGAGAATAACTGTTAAGAGGACATTGCTTGCTGCATATTGATATCAACAATTTAAACTGTTTCAATTTCTGTTTTTGCAACATTATATTCAATTTAGCTATAGTTAATAGACAAATGGTCTACACATTTTCGAAAAATTTTTGAAACTTTCCAGAAATGAATTAGCAAAAAACCGTTGAAAAATTTAAACTTATGACATCATCATTACGTCACAATAGTGGTCAAAATATATTTGAAATTGTTGCAATGTACTTTAATTTAAACCTTCAACTGGCCAACAAGAAATATTGAAGCCTTTCAAGCTGATGAATTTTTTTTTGAGGAAGTGAATAAGTTAGTAGTGATTTTGATTTTTGAACGATTGTCATACTATTTTTCAGTAATTGTGCAATCATTAGTAGGTTTATGTGATGGAAATTAATAGAGCATCATATTTGATGTATTACGACACAATTTGGTCATAAAAACGCTTGGTAATTGCTTCTGCTATATTTTCAACTAAAAAAATTTTGAAAAATGCAATTTTTCTTGAGTATGTCTTTGTTATGACATCATTGTGACATCACAATAGGTGTGGCGCCAAAATCACCCAAATTGTTAACAAAGCATTGGTTCAGAACTGGGTGAAGTCTCATTGCAATAGCCAGTTGGGAAGGCACTTTTTGACAGGGGGTGGAAAACACCCCCCCCCCCCGGCTATGTTAGATCTAAAAAGCCCGGTAGGATTAGGGTAAATGAAATTTTCCGCACTGGCCCAAATTCTTAGCTTCTTACGAAAAAATATGTTAACCGTTTTCAAAGAGTTCTGCTTTCAAAATATATAGCTTTCAAAATCTGCCGGCAAGAAATGTGCCGTTTTCGTGTGAACGGGAGGCCTATTCGTCACGAGTCTTACAGGCATCTTCTTTGTCTCTCGGTAGCGAACTGAAGGAAAAACATGCCCTCAAGACTGTTTATTCAGTGGACGAGATGGAGGTTATGAAACAACCAGGTGACGGCCACTGCATCATCCATTCTGTGAGAGCCTCTCTGTCCATGTCGAGAATTGCTGCTGTACCGAGCTATGAAGGTCTCCTCCAGATGGTACGGTTCGAGATTATGAACAATCTGGCCTACTACAAGGAGTTCGTAAATGAAGCTGATCAGGAAAATGCCGACATCGAGGCTGATGTGAACCGATATATCCACGAGAAAGCATATGGGAACGATACGATGGACTTGATCATCTGGGCTCTGGCCAATTGCCTTTGCGTGGAATTGCGGATTTTCGAGAGGTCTGGGCAGCAGTTCACACTATACACTGTCCCAATCACACCAGCCAGGAGAGGAGTACCGGCTAGAGCTGTCCTTGACATCCTGCGCACACCTGAGCATTATGACGCACTCATAGATGTGAGGAACTCTGACACAGGTTAGTTGCATATGAAATTTTGTTTGGCAACTATCATTAACCAGGTTTTCAGATCAAACTGCTGTTGGTACAAAACCGTGTCGCATATTTTCACTTTCGTTACACTTGTATCTTTCTTAAGAAATTGTTCTTGTGTCTTGTCCATGTGGTCAACTTGATGATGTGAACTTGTATGCAAAGTATGCTATTGCATTGGTTTTTTCCTAGATCAAGAATGGAAGACCGTTGGCAGCGCTAAAAACGTCGAACAAAACCGCAAGAGGAAAAGACCATTTGTTGCAACGTCCACTCCAACCCAGACCCACACATCGACTAGCAACCGTTATGCAGGCCTTACAACAGACGACGAGAATTCTGAAGACTCCATTGATGATATCCCCGATTTTACGACCTTCTTCACAAGGGTGAAAAAAAGGAGACAGAAAATAAGGAAGTCATCTTCTTCAGCAACAGACACTCCATCAAGTGATCCATCTGTGAGTCATTGGGCAAAAATGGAAGAAAGTGAGCATGAAGGAAACGTGCATAAATCCACTGAGTTCAACACACATTCATCTGAGAGTAAGTATTTTGCTTGTTCAATGCAGTACCCAATTAAGTAATTTTTGTTTGTGCTCAAGCTCGTTATTCCTTGCCAATACTTTCATGTAGTAAATCACATAAAAAGGCAACAGCACTTTTCTGCCAAAATCTGATGATTGTCTTCGTTTTCTTTCAGACAACGCACACCATTTTTTTTAGAAAGGAGACCGCAAACCCAACAAAAGAACGAATGACAGTGACGCCAATTGTTATTAATGTACGTTGAAAGGCATTTTTTATCCACATGTAATTGTGTCTCGCGGCAACACCTCGGTAAAATTGAAATCTATTAATTTGCATTGTTCATAACCAAAAACCAGACAAAAAGATAACAAGTTCGTTGTTGAGGTTTTGCACTTAATTGTCAACCCGATCTGACCTGGGGGATTCCACCCCCATCATATTTTTAACACCTTTTTTCCATGTAGAGGATGGTGACAGGGGGTATTGATGGTACTGGGTACTGGCCCCTACGGTTCCGTGGTACTTTTACCTTAGGTATTGGGTACTGGTAAGAATTGCGGTAGACTTGCTCCAAGTCTATTCAGTGGACCATTAGCAGTAAAAGAATATATTTTCTTCTGCGGGGGCGTAAGCTACTAAGGTCAGTTTCGTCCTTGCTTCTCCTTCGCAGCGTCACCTTAGTAGCTTACGCCCCCGCAGAAGAAAATATATTCTTTTACTGCTAATGGTCCACTGAATAGACTTGGATGGAGAAAGTCTAGAATTGCAGTGGCACCAAGGACAGTTTTCAAGGACTGGAACATGGAAAATATCAAATCTACTACTCCAAATTTTCCCGGTATTTTCGCACAATCTTTATTTAAAGTGGTATACTGTTTTCATCACATCATAATGATAATCATGCTCTAGCAATAACAACAGCATCGCTAATTGAATTATGATTTCAAACTTTCATTTTCTTGGCAAGGATCTACCTTTGTCCCAAATTTGGTTACCATATCTCATATGACAACAGAGATTAAAGTACTTTAGCATATAGAGGTCTTTTCAAAATGAATTCATAAAGAATTTACAATACATCTTTACAAAATGTATTGGAATATCGATCAAAAGGTATGATAGCTTTGTTATTAGCAATAAACGTTGCTACGTTTGTGCAAATCTATAGCAGTATGATTGCTTGGTTTCTGATATATAATAAAAAGAATTTTTTGGTCTGACATGAGTAGCCTGTTAACCTATCATTGCTGATTCGAACAAAAAGTTTCCAAGTCATTGACTATAAATTGATATATTTACTTTTCGTCACAGGAGTCTTCTCCATCATCTGATGATTCCAGCAGTGCCACCAATGTAACTATTCGAAGAAAAAGAAATAAAAGAAAAATGAAGAAGACGGATACGTAAGCCCTGATGAAAGTCTCTTATATTTAAATGACAACCCTCAAGTGCCAATTCTTAGGAAGGGAAAACAAACTGGACCAATCAAGAACTGGCAGACCTTTTGCTAAACGGCAAATCAAAACGCATTTGTCAGCAGCGTCCACTTGCCCCCCAAAAAAGTTGCTCTTTCGCAATAGATTCTGGGAAACTGAGAGACAAAGATGATTGGAAGAGCGATGATCTCGGTAGCTGGAGAAATGGTGGCAGTTCAGGTAGGGTAGTCACCGTTGAGGGAGGGAAAGTAGTCCAAAACTCGAAGTTGCCTCGATCAGTTGCTAACCGTCCTAAGTTAAGGTGCAATCAGTATATTTTCAGAACTACTTACTACCGACATAAGAAGTACGCTGACTTTAAAAGGAATTCAATTGTTACATATGATAGTACAGAACAGCAAAGGGACTTGATGATCACCGAGTATTTCTTCACTGGTCAGGAGCATCCGGTAAGTCCTGACAAGCATGGGAACGCAAAACATGATAGAAAGTTTCTTCCAACTGCTGCTAGCACAAAAAAGCGTATTGTTTCTGCCTTGTCAAGTACTGTAAGAGGGCCGCACACTGTTTTTAATAAAGTCACAGAAGAGGTAGGTGGTTTAGGCAGTTGCTATGCATCTTCTGATATGCCTAGGGGTATTGATCAAATTTCTTACGCGCGAAAAAATATGCGGCAGAAAGGGACAAAAGACCAGATTTCAGAACTTCTTCACAACGCGCAAAATTCACCAGAGCATGTTCATGGCTTGCAGTTAAGTCCATCGATAAGATTTGTTGTTTCTACTCAGCAAACATTGGCAAATATGGTGGCATTTTGCAAAAATTATGCAGATTGTACGCCTTTTTGCATTGAAACAACATATGGCATTGGGGAATTTTTTGTTACAACAACGTCTTATAAAAACCTTAAAGTTCTTAATAAGGGTAACAATGAACATCCTTCCTTTCCAGGGCCTGCACTATTTCATGTAGATGAAGATGAGTCTGTTTTCAGTTATTTTAGCCAAACACTTATATCAATGGAAAATTCGTTGAGGTCCATTCTGTTCATAGGAAGTGATCGAGATCGTGCACTGATAAATGGCACTAACAAGCATTTTTTGATTGCAAAAAATTTGTTTTGCGAGAAGCACGTTGAAGATGATATAAAACGTAAGTTCACAGCTATTCGCCATTTGACTGGACAGGAAAAAAATACTATTATGAAAGATATTTTTGGATCTGAAACATTACAAATAAAGGGCTTAATTGATTGCTTAGATGAAAATTCGTTTGATGAACTTTGTTACACGCTTTACCAAAGATGGGAAGGGCTTGAACGTTCTTGTGGAGAGTCGATAACGCCTCAATTTGCTAACTATTTCAAAAAATACATCGAGAAAGATATGCGTGATGGTATGATTTTGGGTAAGAGGAGGTCAGCAGGGATTGGTGACAATTTTTTTTACAACAACCAAACCGAATCAATGAACTTTCACTTCAAAAACAAGATACGTGAGCACAAAGCTACCAGTGAAACTTCAGGGAAGCCAGCAAAAAAGTGCACTTTCTCTGAAGCCATCAACATTTGTAAGGGCATGTTACAAATTTATGAGAGAAATGCAGAGAGAGCCGTTATTGGAGTAGGACCATACATCTTAGCCCCCAATTACGCAAATTTCAACATTCAAATTAATAGATGGGTGCAGATGTCTGCTAATGCTAGAAATCGTAAAACAAACCTTTTCAACAAGGCCTCCTTGGACAACCCAACTGAACAGCAACGTGATACAACCACCGCAGAACCAAGTATTTCCGGTGCAAATATCTCAGGGTCTCAAGCACAACCTAATGTGTCAAATTTTCCAGGTTCCCCCAACCCAAGCCAACCCAACCAAACAGAAAATGAAGAATTGTTTGAATTTTCTAGGAGTGGTCTCAGTCAAAACTATAAAGTGGACTGGAACGGAGCAAGAGCCATAATTGCTAACAAAAATCTAATGAAATCACCATGGGCAAATGATAGCTACCTTGTCAAGTCAGAATCTAACCCGCACAATCCAAATTCTGTTTCTTTTTCTAAGGCTAGGCACTCTGTCAAATGCAGTTGTCCACGTTTCCAGTATCACTCTGTCTGCAAGCATGCTATATCGGTTGCATTTACAGAGGGATTTGTGGAGAATCTTGTTAAAAAATGGGCCCCAAACCTCTCCAGGCAGATGCAACCAACTGTCCCTCCTAGAACTGGACAAAAAAGAATGAAAAGGGGCAACGAAAGCGAAACCCTGTTGAACATCGAAATATTCAAGGCTGTAGGGACAACTTAACTGCAGAAAATCATGGTCCTATTGATGAGCAAATAAATGTAGTTTTTCTGAACACAACCAGGGCCACTACTTGTTATGGATGCAAAGGTAAGTTCAGGAGTTCTAGTGATGTAGGTTTAGGCATAGTACCCCCAGTGCCATATGACATTGTCTTAACGCGAAGGGAGCGCCGCGTTTTTACTCAGCCTGGGACAAACACCATACGGATAGCCAAGGCACCCGAAAATGTGTACTATCATACACAGAAGCGCTGTTTAAGCGAAAAGATTTCAGATATTTCTCCAAGGATGTTTTGCGCCAAGGAGTCAGTAAGTGCAAAGCTGAACAACGCCCACAGAAATCTGCTGCGAACTGAATTTAGGTTTGATATCCAGTGAGAACATGATTACGTAATTTAGGGCAACAATCTGGGTAAAAACAAATCATTCATGAGATAATTGAAACACTACCTTCTATTAAATACCATTGCAAATAAATACTAAATTTGTAAGGTCTGTAAGTGAGATTTTAGGCAGCAACACATTTTCAAATTTCCCTAGAAATTAAGCCAGTGAGATGGAAGTCACTTGGTGATCATTCAGTTTCCTACCCTATGAATATGATGTACCTACATTGGGACAAGATTAACATGGCATATTTCTACTTCATTTTCACTTGATTCCTGTATTATATTTAGCATTTTGAATTTGAATGCTGATGAGGGAACATGAAGTAAACATGAACATAGTTATGGAACAGGTACAAAAAAATTCAAAAGAAAGTCTGACTATGCAAAATTTGATAATTGATTGAGAAACTTTCAGCACTGGCTCAAATATGGGGAAATATAGGCGACAAGCCACAAGGCCATGTGGATTTTCCAGCTATCGTGTCATCATGATAAGAATTACCAACTTAGGGTGGGTTTTTACACTAAAGAATTACAACCTCAATATGCAATTTTTGAAAGTTTTGCCTTTCTAAAATAATAAATACCAATCGCAATGAAATCATGTGCCTACGAGAAATGTTATGCGGGTTTTAGTGATATTCTGAGAGACCTGTCGCCGAATATGGGCATGTCATATGGTCATGTGACCAGTAATATGACAATGAGTCAGTTAACAGTAATTTGATGCGATATCAAATTTGATAAAAAGTCACAAAAGATCCAGTCTTCTTTCATGCTTTGAGAGTAATTACAGGAAGTTTGGTGGGGGCCTTTTTGCCCCTCCTCCCCCATGAAGAATAGCTAGGGTTAAACAATGCCATGATCAGCTTTCCATGGGAATCGACAAGGCTGCATAGAGAAGCCTATCGTAAACAACGGATTAAAGCTCCCGACGATGAATATAATAGGCCTAACCCAATAACAACCATTTTAGGCCATTGCTAACAACCGGTCAAAACTTGCGTGTCTTGCTAAAAGTTCAAGAAATGCGAATGTACAATGCAGTGTACTGTAGTTTACAACAATATCAAAGATAGTTAGCTGTATACTTGTATTAGTACTATGTAGTATTAGGCCTACCTATTATCATTGTAGTATCTCAAGAGATAATAAATCATTCAAATAAATCAAATGGAAAGGAAAATATTATGTATTGAAATTGATATGTCAAACTTACCTCTGTTGTCTTTTCTTGGTGTGTGTTCTTTTCTCCACAAGTTGTGAAGAAAGTTGTGAACGACTAGATCAGAATATAAGTTCCTTGCTGGCTTATGTTTGGCATCAACGCTATTGACAACAATACCAAACCCTATCTTCTTCGGTTCTTCGGTTCTTCGCGAGCATTCGAGGATTAAAACAGGAAGTGGGCATTAGCCTCGCAAGACCTTCGGCCACTCTAGCATGCCTCAAGCGAGGAGACCCGCCACCGATCTTGGAGTGGGACCCACATTTTATGGGACCTGCAGACCTGCGTTTTACAGAAGCCATCCTGGCACTGTGGCTTACAAAGGAAGCTTTGCAATTTCCTCTACTGGACCATCATAGTAGAAAAGCAAGAATTTTGTTGATGATGCAGTGTATGTAGCAACAATGCTACCATACCTGAAAGGCTGGCTTTCGTACAGGGCTTTGGTGGCATCATTTGAAAACAAATCATGAAATTTTACCTTTATTTCCTGTAACTCCTCTTCCCTTAATTTATCTCAACTTATGATTCTTGTATCTTTTCTCCTCCCTCCATGGCCCGTTTGATAGCTGATTCGTCCAATATCGTCAGGAGAGAATTTGGTACCTGTGTAATGTGAGATGCCCCAACATCCATTTCCCTCTCCACATTTTCTCTTTCTAGAATCTTAAATGAGATGCCAGACTTCTGTTTCACAATTTGGTAAATTTGATTTTACCCATAATCTGCGGGTATTTTCATTTTGCCATCTGGCTTTCTCCAAGATAGGCCACTTGGCAAACCAACAATTTCAAAATTTCCTTCCAAGTATGGGACATGGGCATTTGCGCATTTCTTTGCTTTAGCTAAGGAGTAAAGCAGGAAGAAATTACTGCAAGTAATGTTTCATTATGATTGCAAATTTGCATCCAGTTTATACTGTAGTTCATACACATTTTTTTTTTATAAATCAATCGAATTTTACAATACATATTACGGTCTACACTACTTACAAGAATTACTTTACAATACTACTGGGAAAAATACTCCCGGGGAGCAAAAGGCTGTGTCTACCCCAAGGGAATTAACATAGAATAAGAGAAAGAAAAACTACTTAATCTTAAAGAACACTACTAAAACAACACATACGGATGATAAGAACGATTGATACCTAAGTCTGCTGCATATTAGACGTCAGATCCAGGTGATGGCGAGGAAAAGTAGCTGGTGGAGAAAAAGTTATCTTGAAGTTTCCTTTAAGCATGAAAAAAAAACCACCATGCACCTGCCGTCCAACACGCAACAGACTTACAAACTTAAAGAGACAAAAAAGAAACAGACAAGTCCAAAAGAAATTAACAAAATACCTAACAAACAAATAAAATCAAAAGTAGACAAGTTATTACAATAAACAGAAACTCTAACACAACATTCATAAAATAATCGACTCAAGATCATTTCGGAGTCGAATTCACGCAAGATGGCAAAACCTCTTGGGATTTACGAGAGTACGCTCTTTGGGTCTAGGGATTTTATCGAGTTCATTAAGATTGTTGTGCACGTGTATTCTGCTATCAAAGCGAGCAGCAAGATCAATTGATAGAATTACATTCTTTTGTTTACAGACAACAGAGTTCACACTTGAACGTTTTGCTGTTGAGCTACTTCCTTGTTTGCTTAATGAATCTAACATAACTGCTGGTGAAAACTTGATTTTTCGTGCGAATGAAAACTAAAACAAGCAACACTACTTTGCCTAGGTTGCCATCATTTACCAAAGGAAATTGAATGTTCTTACTCAAGTTATATGACAAGTGAAATTGTACACGAATAAAACGATTGAAGTGTTTGTCATAATCAATTTAGCGATTTCGCAAATTTCACTTGGCATCCAACTTGAGACAGACCTTAGACTATAAAAGCTTCCCTAAGTGTTACAAGGGGTATAGACCTATGTCATGCAGCAAGTCTTTATTTGAAATATAGAGCTATTAAACGGGATATACTAGGGAAATAAAGTTTGTTGTCATAAGGCAAGATGGGTGGAGCTACAGGTCAACAAATTTATTGTCAAGCTTAAATATAACACCAAAGTAAAAAGTACCTATAATAAGCCCCAGCCTACCCGTTCGACCAGTTCAAATTCAAATACTAGCATCCTTGGTATTAGGAAATAGACACAAACTACTGACCTTAATTATTAAATGAAAAAAAAATACAAACAAATGCAGCAAACCATGTTTTGGCCAAAAACTGAATGAGTCCTCTCAAGCTAGCAAGTGACATTTAGCCATACTTGACAATATCATAAAGGTCATATAAATCTTTAAAATATTGATATTTTCCCTCATACTTCATGCACAACTGGCAGTTCACATCAGCAAATGCATAGCTATCTTTCTCGTTCTTCAATAATTCGTTGGCTCTTTTCAACAGCTTCACTCTTTGGTGTGTTAGGTCCAGAGAAATTCTAAATTTATCCGTCTTCTTCCTAGCACTGTATACTGCTGTTCTATGCCTCCATGTTGTGAACCGTACAATTATGGAGCGAAATTTCTTGCCACTTTCTGGGATTTCCTTGAAAGGGCCAATTCTGTGGGCCCTATCAATAACTACCTCAGGGATGTCTAATCCAAGATCTTCTTCAAACATTTTTTTGACCATTTCAAGGCAGTCGTGCCCACTCTCTGCAGCATCTTCTTCTACCTCGACGCCGTTTATTCTTAGGCAGAGCCTTCGCTGATACTGTTCGTTTTCATCACAAACACGTTCAAAATCTGCAATGCGATCGCTTAGGCCGTCGACTTCACAAACTCTCCGCTCCACCTTTTCAATTCTTTCAATATATTTTTCCTTAACCACAACCTTTGCCTCGAGCTCCTGGATCTTCACTTGTTGATCAAGAATTGTCTGTTTTAGCTCGGAAATGCATTCTTTTGTCGCCACATTTACTAATTTATCTTCAACAATTGCTGCAAAGGCTTCCAGGGACTTTTGTGAAATTGCGTCCTACCCATTGACTGGACCAGCAGGTTGGCCTAGCTCTTCGTTCGTTGTTTTTTGCGATCTAGCTTTCCGCGACATTATTAGCTCAGAAAATCAGTTGGTACCTACCGATTATATCACATTAATAACTTTTAAAACAGAAAGTACACACCACCACATTCAAAACATTACTAGCCCAAGAGTTTTCTCGCAGCTCACGTAAACACGTGCGACCTATCCGCCATCTCGAGAATTGGCTCTCGAGTTCATACACATACCGGATGGGTAAGAAAATTTAACACACTCATCAGACTGTGGAATAAAAAGCATGTGGCCAGTATTCAAGAATGAAGTGTTAATCTTAAGTCAAAGGCTAACTTAGATGTGGAAAATTTTATTTGGTAAAATCACTCATCATTTACTAGACCCATGAATCAGGCTAAAAATAAGGGGTTTGTATGGGAACAAGAATTCCATGTCTAATTCTGCTCTATGATTTATTGTACTGTATTTGCCATCAACATTTAAATTCTATTCCTGAAACTAACAACTGTATTTACTTTGAATGATAATTAAATCATGGACCATAACCGAACGTGGAATTCTCATTCCCATACTATCTAATTCAACATTTTTGGGTCTAAAAGATGAGTGATTTTACCAAACAAAATTTTCAAATCTAAGTTAGCCTTTGGCTTGTAGACCAACCTTTCAATTTTGGATATCGGTTCCATACATTTTATTCCATACAGTAGCATGCCTGAAAATTGTCAGTTTTTTTTTTACTCACCTGCTGAACGATTTTATACTGTAATACCAAAAAACATAATATTTCTTCTACAGGCAATCATATCAAAAATCAATAAAATCATTTGCAAGAATAACCACATTTTTTAACTTGCAAGTGACAACTTTAGCTAACTGATTCCATTCATTTGATTGCTGAAATGGTAGTTGTCAATGCAAAATTCCTATCCCAAATGAATGCCTTTTGCAATCGAGGATGAGAGTCAGTGAGAATCATGAGTAACATACCGGGTGCGCCAAAATAAACTATGCACGTTTGGCAAGCCACAATAAATCGTATACTGGATCGATTTTGAAGATTTATGTCTCATTCGTTAGCAGAAAGCCTGAATTAGATACTGGGATTTTTGCAAATTTTTTCATTTTCAGGTTTTAGAGCTAGAAGCGAGTTTCCTAAGAATTTTGTTTTCGAAAACACCGAAAACGATCAAAAAACATCGATCAAGTTTTCTAAAGAATCGACATGAATGAACAAAGAGAGAACTTTTTCGTGGTGATTTGCGATCTAAAAATCGACCAATTGTAATTTGCTGTACGAGAGTTAATACTGAACCCCCAAATCCCCCTGAAAACATTTTCTCTTTGTTTATTCATGTTGGATCTTTTAAAATTTGATCGACGTTTTTTATCGTTTTCAATATTTTCGAAAACGAACATTTTAGGAACTCGATTCTAGCTCTAAAACATGAAAACGGAAAAATTTGCAAAAAAATCCTAGAATCTAATTCAGGCTCTCTGCTAAACATTAAGTCCTAAATCTTCAAAATCGGTGCAGTATTCAATTTATTGTGGCCTGCCAAACGTGCATAGTTTATTTTGGCGCACCCGGTATTATACCTAAT
This sequence comes from Aurelia coerulea, assembly GCA_039566865.1. Classification (NCBI taxonomy): domain Eukaryota; kingdom Metazoa; phylum Cnidaria; class Scyphozoa; order Semaeostomeae; family Ulmaridae; genus Aurelia; species Aurelia coerulea. The sequence goes on along the minus strand of CM076951.1, from coordinate 8,669,841 downwards.
AAGTCCTTGCACTAATCCCAGGATGTTCGTATTTCAACAACAGAAAACAACAGAAAACAACGGCATACATTTCACAACTGGCAGATTTCAGCATCATATGGTTCTTAGACCTAACCGGAATAGATAGACATTCTAAAGCCTAAAAGCAAAACAACAAGTATCTCTTAATCACTGATGCTGATGAAACAAATAATAGAACTTACCATATTCAGAGTTAAACAATTACTGAAGATCTTTATAACTAAATACTCTTTCCTTCTCTGGGGCATCTGTGTAACACAAGAATGATACAGAGGAATAATGTTTGGTAGTCATACACAATTTGCTATGAATTGCTACATACATGTACTGTATTTATTTTATAAGAAACTGCCCATAAGAAACTCGACTCTCTAATCGTTGTCGCAACAACACCACACACACATGCGCTTCGGGCAAAAATCTTATCCTTCCGTTTTTCGGACCAGTGTTCCCTGTTCACACGAGAACGGAAAGGAGAGATTGCTTATCGTTCCACTTGTTGTATCACTTATTTTATTGTTCCACTTTTTGGAATGGAAAGATGCTATTTGAAGAGCTCCGGTGTGAGCGCAACCCCTGAGCGTTCCACTTTTCGGAACGGAACAATATGGAATGGAACGATTGCGTTCCTGTGTGAACAGGGCCTAAAATTTTGCAAGTTTTTCTGAAGTTCTTTGAGTTCTGAATGCTGGAAATTGGCCTTATTTCTTGGGTATACATTCACTGATGATTGAACAACACTGCTCACGTGGGGATAACTTTGCAATGTAGGACTAGGGTGCGCTTATGATAATTTGCGAAGTTTTTAAAAACTTTGCAAAGTTTTTGCAAAGTTTCTTTTCGATATATCCAATGCACACACAAAAAATGTCAAATACACAGTAAACAACTAATTTGAGCAAATTGAGCGAAATAGGACACTTTTAGAAAAACTTTGCAAATTATCAATTGGGCCCCCTCATAGATAATTTGCAAAGTTTTTTTAAAACGGCCCAGATATCGACAGGAACCAGTGGAGAGCATTGTGCCTCTGTGGAACAATGTAAATCACGTCAAATTACCACCGAATCTACTCTTTCCAAACTCTTTTAGCTGGCTTTATGACAAGACCTGCAATCACTGTGTGCTTAGGCCCAAATGTAAAATTGTTCAAAAACAATAGGCAAACGCATGCGAGTTACTTCATTTGCCCCTGAGGAGTTTTTAGTCAGACTCTATAACACAAGGAATGTCTGATTGTATTGCATTTTGGGAGCTGAATGTCGGCACTCAAAGGTCACAGCAAAGGAATAGTTAAGCTTCGCATTCAAAGAAATGAAGATTAATGTGAGGTCAAAGGTAGGAAAAAGGTTGACTTAAGAGAATACGGACCGAATAGTGACACCTCATAAATTTTTGGGACCGCATTTATCATGAACAATGTTGATGCACATAGTCCAAGCATACCAACAGCCTTTGCGCGTGTTATAGCTCTAAAAACTTTCAGACTCGGAATAAGGGTACTGCAAAAAATATCAAAATTTCATGATAATTTTCCACTTGGAAACTAAGAGGAAAGGTACGATTTCCTATGATTTTTTATCTAAGAAACGGAAACCTCCCTTCCGTTTCTTTGAAATAATTGTTAGTTTATTCCAAATTTCTTCTTCCAACACCATCGGAAATTTAATGGTTTTTTGCCGTGTGAAAAGTCTGCGTTACAATTCTAACTCAGTATGTGATAAGAGGATTTACCAAATTTGGATAAATCTATGAACTGTATAGTATGGCCTAAAACTGTTCAATTTACCGTAATGAACATCTTCTCCATGTTTCAATCATTCAGAAAACAAGTCGGTTTTTTTATAGCTGAATTTGCATTCAACAAGTTTTGTTTTTTTGGATACACAATGCAAAGGCCAGAAAGCACTGCAACACAGCAAAGAAGTGCAAGGATTACAACAAGATTCAGTACAACAAACAGTGGAGGTCCACCAAACCGACCTGAAAACCGAGCAGAGATAATATGACCGCCAAGAGCCGAAGCTCCTGTAAGTAAGCCAGGTCCATCAAACCAGCCTGAAAACCCAGCAGAGATAATACGACCACCAAGGGCCGAAGCTCTAGCAAGTCAGCCGCAGAATGAGGGTTATCAACCTGAAGCAGTGGCGATGGCTTTTACGGCAAACCAAGTGAAAACGGTTGAAAGTATTGTGAAGGCGAGCATCACGGAAGCGATGAGCGAGCTAAAAGATTTGTTGAAGCATCAAGTCCAGCCCAAGCTTTACCTAGCCACCCTCCCTCTGCTACAAATGTTCTTTTGCAACAACGTCAACAGCCACACGCAGCCAACAGCTCTGTTTCCCTGCCACCTAACCTGCCCCATCAAACAGTTCATTTCTGCTTGATAAAACATGTGCTTTATGCCATTTAGAAAGCAAAACCACGAAATTTATGATAGAAGAAACCACCAAGTGGCGATCCAGAAATTTCTTAATAATACGATCAATAAGGCTCTTAGGGAAGCAATTTTCAGCCAAGATTTTCTTAATGCGAGTAATTTCTTCATGAAAATTGCGAAACTCTGTCTTTTTCCTATATAAGCTAGTTGAAAAAGTATCATTATCATGAGTAACAAGTACATCCAAAAATGGCAAAGCATAGTCCGACTCTAATTCATAGGTAAATCTAATATTAGGATGTTGACGATTTATAAATTCAAGAAAACTATATATGTGATCTCTATTTCTAAACAAGCAAAATGTATCATCAACATACCTACGATACAGTACAGGTTTAAATTCAGAAGGACAGTTGGCTAGATATTTCATTTCTAGAACATTCATAAAGATATTAGCAAGGGTTGGTCCGAGAGGTGACCCCATAGCAACACCATCAACTTGGTCAAATAGCTACATATACCTTCAGTAAGGAAAAATCTGGTACAAGATTACCTAAACGTACCGGGTGGCCCAAAAAAGTACCCCGATTTGACTGGAAATAAGAACCACACGAAAAGATATCATTGCTCTCCGACTTCACAGCTAAATTTATCAGTCTTCAACTCAGATGCACATACCTTGCATTTAAAATTGTCGACCACACACCGGAGATACAAGTTCGCAAAGTCAAAATTTACTATGCACCCAAAACCGGAGGTTTTGAAAAGGGCCTAGTCATAATTTGTATCGTGGACATTTTCCAAAGTGCCTTTAAAGTTTCTGCTCTTCCTATAGAAGGAATGAAAGATGCATGGATATGCCGATGATTAAACAATTATGGTAAAAATGTGTGGTAAGAATGATAAAGTCATCTCACATCCGCAAAATAAGCGTGCTTTCCTTGTTCTTTAATACAAAACAATTGGGATCAAATGCAATGCAAGGACCGATTCCTCAAAAGAAAAGTCACTTCAAGAACAATTGAAGTAGTTCAAGGTATCAATCTTTTCAAAAATTAAAATTAAAATGTCAAAAGTGAATATTTTTTTGCAAAATGCCTTTGTGGTGTCAAATTGTGGCTAGGCCATTTCTCAAAACCTCTGGTTTCAAGTGCACTTCAAATGTTGGCCTTGTCAACTCTTATTTCCGGTGTTTGGTGGTTGATTTCAAAATGCAAGGTATGTGCATTTAAGTTGAAAACGAACAAATGTAGCCATGAATTCACAAAGTCCGAAATGGGATTGCTTTGTTCCCTTGTTCAGTCAAAAGGGGGTCCTTTTTTGAGACACCTGGTAGTCAAAGAAGACATTATGTATGTTGCCTTCATCCTCAATGCCAAGAAAAACAACACATGTGCTGAAGTAATCCACCATACATGATCTGGGAACCATTTGACTTTGCTCCTTGCAGATGTAGCCAGAAAAAGTATCACATACTGCAATACTTTGGCACAAAGTGTATCCATCAATATACGAGAGACCATCACATTAGTAGAGAAGCAGTTGGAAGGAAAGCTACAACTGAATAAATTTACAGTTAGGATATCTCATCCACACAGTGAAGGAAAGTGTCCTGCCAGTTGCACAAAGTATCCTCTGCAAAATGATTACCAGCGAGCATGCAACAGAGTTAGATCAGATACTTCAAAACTTTTAAATTTGCAAAATTTCCAAATTTGAAACATTTGGAAGATAACCTATACTTGCTCTACCCATATTAGAGCCAATACAGTTTCAAGTATGTTCAACATTAGTAATTTGTTGATTACTTGAAAGATTACTTTGATCCCATTAATGATTTTGGTGAGTACCATGGAAGTACAGTTCATCAGAGGGGTGTGATAAGCATACAAGTATACTGTATGTATGTCAGCATCATTGCATATTTAAGTCATTGCAACTCAGTTCCCTTACCTTCATCTGTGCATTCAAGTATGTACTCCTGAAACCAGTCCCATACAGCAGGATATTCAACAAGATTATTTTCAACATCCAGCATGTTAAGGACTGCTGTAGGGGATATTACTTCATTGCTCCATGAGTAGCATGGCTCAGAATGCTCTGGGTACTTCCTCACAAACTCAAGAAGGCCAAGTGCCACCGACCCTTTTGAAAACTTTGAGATTGCATTCTGTTGTTTCAGAAGGATGTCGTTGTGCAGTAGCCATTGAAGCAACACAAGCCAAGCCTTTTTTCAGTTCATTTCATTTCAAAAATCCATCTAATACATGTTATAACTCTACATACCTACCTATCTAATTAACAAATATGAATTTAAATTAAATCAGAGAACCATGAGAATAAGACAGAGTTGGGCCAAAGTTGTCATTCATTACAAAAGACAACTACATAATTACTCCCAATACAATTAACAATAGCAATACAACAATTACGAACAATTACACTAATAACACTAATTAAGATACCTAAATACTGTATGTTAAATTTGAATGAATATGAAATGTTCCCCCCCCAGTCAAATGTGCATTGAAATACTGTGCGAAAAAAGGTGGAGGGAGGGTGGGGAAATTGGAGTCTGCACTGCTGCAAAATATTTTCTGACTGAGTCGATACCACGAGGACAGACTTAGATATAGTTAGTAGGGCAAGCCAAATATGGAACGAGGAAATACATCCTATCAAATGATTGGCTGGAAGCTGCTTACGTATTTGTGTTGTGACATCAACCAGGAACTAGGATATTGAATGAGACAATGGCGCAATTATGGTGCATCTTGTGACTGCATCCTTGTGACTGCCATGCAAGTATGACTAGGCAATGACGCATTAGCAATGGTCAGCAAAATGCAACTTAGGCCCAACTCCTAGCTCCCTGATTTAAACTTACATTAAGGCAAAAATGCCTCAATGTACACATTAAATCAGAGGACCACGAGAAAGAGACAGAGTTGGGCCAAAGTTGTCATTCATTACAAAAGACAACTACAGAATTACTCCCAATACAATTAACAATACCAATACAACAATTACGAACAATTACACTAATAACACTAATTAAGATACCTAAATACTGTATGTTGAATTTGAATGAATATGAAATGTTCCCCAAATCCAAAGCATAATGTGGAATGGGTGTTGTGAATGTGGAGAGTGGTAGTATGAGTTATTTGTTGTTAGTATAGTTATCCCTCAGTTGAAGTAGGTGAGCGCAAGGCAGAATGGGGAGGATGAATAGTATGACCCTAGGATCTCCCATACAAAGTGCAGTATGATACTGTGCTAAAGGGGATTGCAGTAGGCATAACCTGACATAGGGCAGGATGACTATTATTTACTTGATTGTCATATATTCTACTGAGGGGAGTGTAAAACTACCACAAATAGTTGCCCGGTTGCGTGAATATTTAAAACTTCTTGCAGACAAGCCTTATTTGAACAAACAATAGAAAGACTTATGTCCGAGTGACTGAAACAGCCCAAATTAGTTGTGCGGTTGAAAAGTGGATTGATGATCGAGTTGCAATGCTGTACTGAAGAGGGTTATCACCCCCCCCCCCCCCTATGTCAATGGGTTATACCAAGTTATCACATAGGGGGGGGGCTGGAAGCTGCCCTTACCCTTCTCTCTATCTTATGTTTGCCAACTAACACAAATCGTTCATCAAGGAAATGGTAATATTCATCATCACTCCCACTGAACTTTGCTGGAACTTTCCTAGTGAAAAAACTAGCTTTGTGACTAAAACATAACGTGATATCACTGTGCTCGAAAAATCAATGGGTTTGCGTCAGCAAAGCTCTGCATTCAATTTTTTTTATCAAAATGAAGGTTGTCACGCAAAGTTTTAGTAAAGTTGACTTTAGTGTCTCAAGGTAATATTTCCATGTTACCTATCTCATTTGTATTCATTCCATAACTAAGAAATTGCATCGTTCTTGTTATCATCCAAACTACTTGTTTTATCAGCTTTAACCTCATCCCTTGCAAAAGGTTTCAAAAATGATTAAGATAGCACCATTTTGAAAAAAATCAATATATCAAAGGATTTCCGCGGCAGATTTATAGCAAAGTACTCTAAGTTCCTTTCAAGTAATCCAATGAAAGTTCTGAGAAAAACATCATGGAATTTTACACCTACCTTTTTCAAATTTGAAAGATTTGAACCTTATACTCCCTTTTCATTCTTTCCAGGCGAGAAGGTCACGCGCCATTGGCAAGAATGTAGGAAGAATGCGCTCATGGTGAACTAGAAGAATGGGAATGGATATATGCTGGTAAGTAGTGTTCTGATTTCACTTCAAAAATGCAGGTTAAATGAAGCAATTAGCTTGAAATTAGCAAACAGGTCAACAATGAGGTTAGCAGAACGCTTTTTTTATCCACAGCACATTGTATTGTATGCCTAGCTGTCTTGGGAATGGTTACTTTATCAAATGTTAGAAATCCACTTTTGCATTTTTCACAGGGACTAAGCCATATGATCACCTCAGTGGCATCATATTGGACACGAGAGTGATTGCTGATGTGAGAAAGCTCTCATCTGATGGACAAACAAGTTGCTTGGAGGGATTTCATCCCCTGCTTAACCATTGGCACCCAAGAACGATCAATTTCTCATGGCTTGATACGATTTGCAGGTAAGAAAGAATCTTTTTCCTACAAGTTTAGCAATATGATGCCATCATTTGATATAATGTTTGTCAGAAGTTGAAAGTACACTTCTGTCACAGCGATAGAACTTCAAAAGGTTAGTTACATGCCTTTAGAACTCCCTTACCGGAATGTTTATGACCAAGGACAGTAGACTGCCAGAAAATTAAAGCCAAGATGTTAGAATGTAAGAAATGTTCAAAGGAAATCAACATACTGACCAATTGCCCAATATCAACTATGATGAAATCAGTTAGGTTTATAAAATTTATACAGCAGCAAGCCAAACAACAATGCAAACATGATTGTTGGTTGTGCCAGCGTCCACACAACTGACTAAAGATTATATGTAGAATTACTGTGTCTACAATCTAAAGGATAAATCATGAACTTCCTCAATTACTATACAATAATTAACAAGAATTTTCAAATTGTACTTTAGGGTTTATAGCTAGGCCCCCATTATTGTAAGGTTAGTTTTCATGAAGCAAAAAGGAAATGATAAAGCCAAGTGTCTATTTTTAGAACATCCTAATTACGATCTGAAGGGTTTTTCTAATTCTAAAGGCATACCCTGGCTATGTGTCATTTAAACGAGAATATTTTCAGAGAGCAGCAGAAAGCACTGGATGGATCATTGTATTTCAACATCATTTATCCAAAATACAAACTTGGAGATGCATGTAGTTTCTACCACTGCCACGTATTAATTTCTTGGCAGACAGCAAATATTGTGCAAGAAGGAGAGATCTACATGACTCAAAACATAAATTTATGAAAAATTGATTACCTCAAATTCCTGCTGATCAAGAGTGTCAGCAGTTCCCTGGGATTGAATTTTCTTTTTTAATAGCCACAACTTTTTCTGGCAGTGCAGCAGCTTTGCTTTCAACACGGGGCACTTTTTGCATTCTGTGGTTGGTGATGACAAAGGCTCGAGATCTGGTTCAACGAATTCTGCTTCCTCTGAAACGTTTGTGCTCGTTGAAGTCGATGGTAATGATTGTCTTAATATCAGTGAAAACAATTTTAGCAAGTAAGGACAGGGCCAGCAAAAGAGAGACAAGAAATAGAATGATAGGCAATGTTGAAGTCATGAAATATCGAAAAAACAACAAGAAAATAATGATTCATAGAAAATGCAGTCTTGAAAATTAGGCCCATTGGGCCAACTTACTCCCCTCCTGCTCCTGTCAGACAGCTCTTCTGTTTCCACAACAGTGTTTGCAACATCAATCGTTGGTATTGCATCGTTAGTAAGCTTGCTTCTAATCCCAAGCTCTTTAGCAGCATCCCTTCGCATGCTGAAGCAACTATCTTCAAAATGAACCAAACAGAGGATCAACGACTTGGTAGGTGACCAGTTAGGCCCATGCCGCCGAACAAATGAAACCCACTTCCAGCATCTCGAAGAGTGTAGATCTTTATTCGGAAAAGTGTGGATAGATATATCCTCCGTTAATTGCCCTAATTTTTGCAGCTATTGCCACCTGGCCCACCGGCAACACAAGATCTCCCACCACGTCTAGCTGAAGACTTCGTTTTTTCAGTTGAAGTAGCCATCTTGTATAGGATATACTCCCTGGTTCCTTGTCTGATCATAACTGTTACGTCACGCCAAACTCAAAATTTTTCGCGGCAAAACTTATCAAAACAGAAACTTTCGTGCGCTGTAACTCTTGAACAATAAAGATATTTCAATTTGGTTTTTTGCAATCGTTTGACGGGATTTTTGTCTTTGAAAATACGAACAAAAATTGAAAGGCAATTTTTCATTGCCTTTAAAATAAATCATGAAAAGAAAGCTCATTCACTTGGTTCTGCTACTACCAGTGATAAAGCAGATACAACCAAAATAACATCTGCTGGAGATGATGTATTCAATTATAGCACAGCAAGGTTGAACTTAGGCCTCCTAATACGCAATGCAGATGATGCAGTCAAGGAGGGGGATGGTGAGAGAAAAATCAGATGCTGGAAACTGTTCATGTTATTTTACAAAGCATACGGGCATCATAAGTACGCTTATGCAGCATTCTTGTTCCAATCAAATGTTAAGGCAATGTTTACTCAAGCCCAAGCAGAGCAATTAGTGTGGAACAGAACTGTTAATAGAAAAGGTGGCCGTGGAAAAAATATTTCATGTGACTTGAGACTCGAGCAGCTAAATTGTACAACAAAAGAGCTCTTGTATAACCTTGGTGTCAACTTAGAGGGAGGATCTGCAAAGCGAGAATCGCTTGCAGTAGGACTTTTAGAAAAGATGCTAGAAAGGGCACAAACGGAATCACATACAACTTCTCCGAGTGGGTACCACAAAGCTAAAAAGAAGGAAGATGATATGAAACAGCTTGTGCAAAACTTATTGTCAAAGAGAATTTTGAATTCACAAGCAGACGGACAAATGAACAATTTAAGGATTTCAACCGCAATATCCTGGCAAAGCTTGATGTTTCATCCTTGTCTTCACGGCTAAGTGACCACATAAAGCAGCTTTCAAAGAAGTATCCATCATGAAATTCCTTCTTTTAGCGGAGAAGAAGCCTACTGTACAGAGTAAGCTTACTTACTAATTTGATAGTTAGCAAGTATATTGGAAGTAGATAGTAAGTGGGGTCAACGAGAATCACTTAAAAATAGCACATATGATAGGGATACGATTTATGAGCTAACAGTGTGCAAAACCAAAGTGGTAAGTTGCATTGTAAGGATGTGCCATCCAAGTAATGAAATTTCACCCTATATCTACCGGGTGACCCAGAAAAAAGTGGCCCAACGCAATCTGTTACAGAAAATTAAGTAAGTGCGACTGAAATATTTCAAACGTTGTTGTGTCGCTAAAAGACAAGCCTATGCTTTGAGCATCTTTCGCAATTTTTTTCCGCACGGTGAATTTCCAAAATTAAGGATTTCAAGGAAAAGGGCCTCCCTGAAATCCTCCAAAAGTCGTCAAAAACAGGGAATCGATTTACAGCCATTTCAAATCTTCAAAACAACGAGGAACGTGTTTCATTTCAACCTGGGAATAGGCAACCCAGTAGGAAGTCTTCAGAGCAAGTTTATAGTCCCTAGGCACTTAAAGATATTCTCAGGCAAAATGAAACACGCTCCTCATTGTTTTGAAACCTGAAATGGCTTTAAATCAATCCCCTGTTTTTGACGACTTTTTGAGGATTTTATGCCTGCTCTTTTTCTCAAAATCCTAAATTTGGGAACTTTACCGTGCCTAAAAAAACTGCAAAAAATACTCATAATGTAGGCTAGTCCTTTAGTGACAGAACACCGTTTGAAATATTTAAATCGGCCACTTACTTTTTTTTTCTATAACAGATTGCGTTGGATCACTTTTTTCTGGGTCACCCGGTATACCAAATGTCTAGCTTTTACCAAGATGCATTGCATTCTTAAATCAAATTTCTAAAGAGTTATTAAATGTTCTCCATTAGAAAGCTATCAATCTTGGCAGGAGATTCCCTGTCAGTGTCATCATTTTTCCACTTTTGAGATTATTTTTTACTTGTTTAGAAGCTTTGTCCAGTGTTATTCTACTGTAAGTAATCAATTTTTCAAAGAGTCCAAAAGCAAATGAAAACAAGATAATTGTTCAGTTAACTTTTGGATAAAGCAAGACACTTGGTATACCAATTTCCAAAAAGTATAGTAAGGGGAGCAATGACTGGAAATGAATTCTGTACACAGTTTGGCACTCTTTCCCAAATAGGAAATGTTGCCCATTCATGCAATGTTTCCCATTTAGGAAACAATCTGTTGCCTGATTGGGAAACAGTCCCACTTGGGAAACAAAATGTAAAGCTATATCAGCGCAAAAGACAGTATGGTAGAACTTTTTTTAAATATTTGTATTTAGAATTTGAAAATACGCAAACTCACCATAGGAAATGTTGTTCTACCTTTGTTGCCCAGTTGAGAAATGTTTCCCATTTGGAAAGAGTGCTGAACTGATTAACAGTTAGTTAAAGGGTTTGTGCAAGGTTAAAAGCTTGCATTTGCAGAGAGCAGAAAATCTGAAAATATCCCATTCAAATCTAAGTTGCCCCCATTGTCAACAAAGGGTAGCCTAAGAATAAGATTTTTATCTTGCTAAGAAACAATGATGTGTCTGAGTTATTTCTTTGTTCTATTTATAGAGGAGCCTATTTACCATTGCACACTTGCTTTAAGTGAACTAAACAAATTTATTGTCGGGGCCAAAAAGTACATATGTTTGTGAGCTATATCTCAGTACATATCCTACCATTTTGGAATGATTAACAGTAGTTACGTGAACTAAAAAAATGTATTGTCTTGCCAAAAAGTACATCTGTTTGTGAGCTATATCTTAGTACATATCCTACCATTTTGGAATGATTAACAGTTAGTTAAATAACTAAAAAAATGTGTTGTCTGGCCAAAAAGTACATGTTTGTGAGCTATATCTCAGTACATATCCTACCATTTTGGAATGCAGTGGGCCTCGTCTCCACTATCAACAAAATTATCTGCTGGTATGTCTGGGATTGAAGCATCTTCCACCATTTCTCGCTCTTTACCCAAGCCTCGGGGCCTCCAAAAACAAGTTGATATTTTCCGTGCAAAATATCCTCTTTTGCAATGGTTTTGTCATGAAGACAGCAAGCTGTAATACCTGCAGCAACCATTGTTCGTGCCTGTTCCTCCATTAACGCAAGTGACAGAGAGATAACCATGACAATGTTTCTGTCCCTAAAACGCGAAAACTCAGCATGATGAGAAAATTTTTGTGCAACCAGCGGAGCAATCTGGTATGGCAGCGACTTTCCATGCCCTGTTGGCAAAATGGCAAACGTATCTTTATCTTCGATAAAAATCGACTTAAGTATTTCCATTTGTTGAAGTGAAAATGATTTTATTCGAGGAAAGTACTCCTCTGTAACTTTGTACGCTGCAACGCTCAGATTGTCCGCCATTATTCACATTGTACAACACAAGCATCCTCAGATCATCGATTTTAGTGTGATCGATCATGCAGTGAAAATGAATGGTTCTATCGCGTATACCGATCACGGTATACTGAATGCTGATTGGCTAAAAACCTGAAGTCATAACGAGGTCACTGATTGATGGATCCAGAGCCTCTTCTCCTTTCCTTCATTTTCTTTGTTTGTCTTTTTGTCCCCCAACTTTTTAATAAGGCTCTGGTACCCAGGTTATAAAAGGGGGTTGCCATGCTTTCTGTTTGTTTCCTTTGACCACTGCAAGTGACTGCCCAATTTCAGACTTGATTCCATAATCTTCAATCCTGTTCCATAACCAACTGCAAAGAGAGGGGCAAGATGAAGGATGGTTGGCATCATACGCTCGAATGTGACCATTTAGATTCCCACCAAGCTTTTCAGGAGTAGATTGAGTATCGAGAAGGAACAACATGTTCCCTATCTTCCCTATGGTAACTGTATGCAGCTCACAAGTGAATATCAAAAGGAAGCTATCGTCACCATTTAAGGGGCCTGCAATCTAGTTTGTAGCCTTTCATAATTGCTTTATTCATACACTTGCAAATATGAAGAGATTAATTCTCAATTTCTGGAGTTGATTTTCACTACTTTTTCAAGATTTGTGGTACAAAAACTTGAAACTTCTATTACTTTATTTATGTAGACATACAATTCTAAAATCTAAATTCGCCAATGAGACGTTTGACGGAAGCATATTTCATAGGTATAGTCCGTCAATAAAATCTCTCTAAATTCAACAAAAATCTGGTGACATGTTCCCAGCATTTTTTTTCCAATTTTGCAATTTGATTTACAAATACCAATATGGAATCAACATCAATTTAATTTCATCTGACCACTTACATTGTAGTTTAGTTCAGGCATCTAGAGTGCTGCAGGCTTTGTTTATCTCCCTTTGCGACAAGGAATATGCTCGGCCAGTAGCAGTCATTGGGTCAACTTTAGTCAGTATGCTGGACCTTGTACAACTAGGACATCTTCCCTTCTAGGATACGTGAAAGATGGTGCTGGTCCAGATGGATGTAGAAATGTTACTTTCACTTCATTCCTATCAACGCTGGTGTCTGCAACATGTGCAAGCCACCATTTGCCATCATATTCGCAAGTCACATAGCTGTGAATGTCATTCCATGGCAGTTCATCTCTCGTTTCTTGAGTGCTGACATTGACTACATTTGAAGACGCTGATGAGGAAAATTCTCTTGTAATTAACTTACTTGTTGAACCTGTAACTGGCACAAATGCATGACATTACTGTGTTCCTTTGATAGTCCTACTATTTTCGAGCCTGTCAGCAATTATGCTCTCTTCTTTTCTTACTTTCTCTTTTGGTACAAACTCAAATACAACAGTGGGTATGCTTTCCTTGACCTACTCGAATAGCTGTAAAGGAGTCTGCAATAGACCATTTGCTAATTAGGAAAAAGGGATTGAGGCAAGCGCGGCTAATTCCGACAGCCCTAGTAACAGTCGGAAATTCGGGGAATCCTCTCTACTTCAGAATATCTTATTCGATGTATTTCCCACAATCGATTTGTAGAGTAGGGTACATAAACAAACGATCAGCTGATTTTGACCCCTTATTTCAAATGTAATAAGTCCAAAACTTGGGAGAAAATTTTGAAAAATCAACGAAAACTGGCCGATCGTCTTGGGCTGATTCTGAAGTGGAGGAATCGAGAAACTGAAAACAAACTTTTGGAGGACCTTATTTTAACCCTTTTTAAGGTATTTAATCATTAATCTGGAGTTAGCAAGTGCATTTTGTAGGAAAACGAGCACGATCCATTTGGGAGGAAAAAGGGCCTAAGTAGAAATTTTCGGGATTCCCCACAGCTTTAAAAAAAGAAAGGCTCGTTATTCTGCGAATTTTAGAGATAAATTCGAGATTAATGGTGTTTAAGTGAAAGAATACGGTTTCTCGTCGATTTTTGACATGCCGAGGCCGTTTACCCCTCGCAAAACGGAGTTACGGCCCAAAATGGGGTAGGCCAAAATTTTTCCCAATTTTCGCGGCCCCCGCGCTCCGCCCCTGGGGGCAATATTGAACCCTAAATTCGTGATAAGACTCACAAACGAGTTATCTCTTGTAAATTTTTTTCTGTTTTGAAATTAGTTGAGTAACCATCGAGCATCGGCTCCAAATGCAGCTTCGGGTCAGAAAATCGGGCCGGGTCGGCTTGCCGATTATACTGTAATGGAGAGGACTCCCCGGATTTCCGACTGTTACTAGGGCTGTCGGAATTTTTTCTTAATTGGCAAATGGTCTATTGGTCATTATATGGCCGTTGAAGACTAGCTCTTGCTGCCAAACGCTTAATCGTGCCACTGACCCCAGCACATGAACCATTCCGATGGGATGTTGCAAAAAATGCCATTCAGCTGGTATTCCAAAATCCTCCTCATAATAGACAAGATTGATAAAGTTCTTCTTGTTCTTATACTGGGATGCTGCTCCATCAGAAAAATAAATCACTTTCTCAAATGGAAGATGATCTTTCAGATATGCAATAAGTTTTCTCTGGAATCTATGTACTGCAATGTTTTCGTGAGTGAGGCAACCTGATATAATTACAACATTAAGGCTTTTCAAATTTGTATTCATATCACCAGGCAACGGAAAACGGTAATAGATCACAAAAGGATGGATGGTAGTTTGGCTGTTGTTCCAATGAAAACCTAGTGCTGCATCCTGTAGGACAAAGGTAAAATTTTCAGCAACGTCTCCAATCACAAGTACTTCCCCTTCCTTTGGCCCTTCTCTGATCTTTGCCATGTAGTTTGCTTGCAGTCTTGCTATGAAGGTGTGTCTTCGAAGCACTACGATATTTTCGATTTTTGAGAAGAGGCAGGGGATGTGCAATGAGAACATATGATAGTTTGATGATAGAGCAAGAAACACCATTTGCACTTTTATGCAAAATCACCAAAATTTGATTATGTTATTTGTATTTGTGTTTGCTCCTTCTTCATTAGTGTTGGGACCAAATGGAGATTTAATATGTGATTATTATCTCATTTTGCCAGGCAAGGAATGGTTGAATCGCTGTATGAAATGCCATATTTTCAGCAGTAGTATGTTGTGTATTTCCACCCGCAAACTTGCTTCTCGATTTCATGTGAAAGTTTTGATTTTAACAAGGTGAGTCAGAAAAAACGTGGGGTTTTTGGCGGACTGTGGCGTCGCGTTTAGCCATCCGACCGTTGTGAACTAAATTATTCCGTGCAGCCATAAATCTGACTTAGATCATGAACTTTTCCCCATCGAAATTGGTCATTTGATTCATTATTTAAAAACGATTTTCTTCCTAAAACTTTGTATGGGAGTCTTGCAAACTGAGGAAACCTTTAACCAAGCCCTTCAGCATTTTAGCCTTGCCAAAGCTGCAGGTACACGTGGTATTTTCTAGGGAGCATGAAACAGTCCGGAAATAGTGTTTTCTCCCCTTGGATGCCTTGTCACGTCATAACTTGTCTTGCAAAGAGAATATGTTTGAGAGACAGTAAAAACGCATGCTTCTTTGTGTTGTAAAGAGATTTATTTCAACACAATCAACGCACTGTTTCATGACAAAACTATTTCATTCTCCCCTGATAATACCATGTGTACCTGCGGCTTTGGCAAGGGTAAAATGCTGAAGGGGCTCTATCAAAGATTTCATAAGTTTGCACAACTCCCATACAACTTCTTACGAACGAAATATTTTCTGATTAATACATCAAGTGACCGATTTCAATGGGGAAAAGCTTATGATCTAAGTTAAACCTCTGGCTGCAAGAACAAATTTAGTTCGCTACGATCGGGTTGCTGAACGCGACGTCACAATCCGCGAAACACCCCACGTTTTTTCTGACTCACCCGGTACAAGATTGCTTCTCGATTTCTTGTGAAAGTTTTGATTTTACATGATAGAGCAATTACATCAGCAAAGACGCAAGAAACCAATTAAATGTAAGGACATTATGAAAATATCTGTCTAATGATTTTGATAATTCTTTCAAAGGTTCCTAGTTTTTGTCCTAAACCGGTAGCTGCGGGGAACTACATACCTGTTTGAATGCATTTTCCTTGCCATAGAGTTTTTTGATTGTTTGTTTCTTTCGCTGAACATCTTCCGTATCCACTACCTCAATTGCATTTTCTGGTCCCATATATTCTTTCAAACTCTCGAGGTACCACGCAACATTGCCACCACATCTGAGTTCATCCTCGGTGATGTTTTGCCACAAGGTGCGTTTCTTCTCCTCGACACCAACAAAATTATCCGACCATTCTCGCTCCTTAATCATGAATCGATTGGCACAATTCTTCACTCCACCTTGAATCATTTCCAAGCTATTTTGGTGAACTGATGAAGCACGGGATAACGAAGGGGACCCAGTCGGCAAGCTTTCCAGGAAAACTAATTGATATCTTCTTTGCCTCTCCAAGAACCCTCAGATGACCAGTGTTGATACAGCATGCCAACTTGACCATGATCATCACATTTTTTTCTGTAATACTGACTGGACTATTCATAAACTTGAATGAATATCTCTGATGCTTTCCTTTGAAAACGTAGATTGCGACATTATCCTTTTGAGCTTCCTTTGCACTTGATTCCTTCCTTTTGACTTCATCTTTTGATATCTTTCCTTCATTCGCTTTATTTTCGTTTCCTCAACCATCTTATCTTGGACTTTCCTCTTCTTGATCGCTTCTCTACCCTTAGCAACTGCATAAGCTACAATGGAGCCACTATCTTTTTCTCTTTCTAGCCAATCCATTGAGTGGTTAAGCTTAAACCTAACTTTGCTACTAATGAAGTCAGTTTTTTAATTAGGAGCTCTCCTTAATTGTGAATCTGCCATTGCTAAAACCCTTTCTGCATGAATATTGTGGTTTGGGCCAGACCTAGTTTCATTGAGATTTTTTCTGTGGATTCAGACAATCGTCTTGTAAGGTTGCAATTTGGAAAATATGCAAACAAGCTCTGACACTAGAAGTTTGTTGGCGGAGAGAGCTGGTGCTGCTGACGTAGGAACGTATTGGTAGTTATCTCCTCCAGCAACACTAACAAATTTTACGATGATGCTGGCAGTTTTGAATGCTTGATAGCAGTCGATACTTCAAAGATTACTGGTGCAACAGCTTGGATGCACATCATCGCTTCTGCATGGTCCCCAATTGTAGTAGCAACATGCGACAACGATCGAATGCGAACAAAGAAGTCGTCTACTGGTGGCAAGTAGCAGCAAACAGGGGAGGTCCTAGAAAAGCATTGCACACAATCCCGAATGGATTTTAGTAAGCCATGCCTAGACTCATAGGCCTCATCACATCAGGAAATAAAACTGGCCAACACTGGTGTATGCTTTTCCAACAGTGCCATCATAGTGCACATTACATGTGCATCAATCATCAAGGTGTACTCCTTCAGTAAGTTGCGTAGCTGCTTGTTTGTCACATCTTCATTTTGGAAACCCTTTCCTTATCGTCTGGAATTTTTGAGTACTGCTGGTTGGAAACCAATATGTTTGCGGGTTTTAGGTCTCGGTGGGCAATACCGGCGTCATGAAGATACTTTAAACCATTTGTCACATCGCAAGCAATTTTCAGTGCAAGTTCCTAGATATTCTTAATTTGGAAACTATTGACAAATGTTAAGAATGATCCAAGGTTGCTGACGTGTTTGCCCGGTGCTCCAGTGCTCCGAAATCGAAGCACGCATATTCTAGCATCATTGAAAGAGGGCTGTATCCAACGTAGCGAAAACTCACTATGTTGTCTGAATTCATATCTCCCAGTAGATTTGCCTCCTTTAGGAATCTCTCGGCAGCATTTCCTTTAATTTCTTGGTCTCTCATGTCCTTTACCACGACTTGCTGTCCTCTGTACACCCAGCCTTCGTAATATGAAAATGGGCCGCGTGCGGCATTTCGAACGTCTGGGTTAGTTTAGGCGTTCGATGGCGTGAGATACGAAAGTGCTAACTTTTATCATCATAATTGCGATTATTTGTTGTTTTTCATTCTTGTTCTCAAGAAATATGGGGTGGTGGTTTCAAGATGACCTTTCATATCGTAAACTACCTTAAATCATGAAAGCTGATCGATAACGGCCTTTTATTGCCCTCAGATATAAGCTTGTGAGGGTGATCACCCCCAATATAGCGTCGCTTTTTTCGAGTGCTTTTTGCTCTTTATTGATAAGCTTTCAATACGTTGTTCTTGCATCGGTGAATGCTCTCTTCTACGAGACTTATGGCTCATTTTCATGTCGAGAAGAGAGAAGGCAGGCAAGAAACTGCCGTGCTACTAAAGTTACGAAAAATATTTCGTTGAGTGTGTATTTCTCTGTCGTACTGCCTTTCAAGTTAGAGAAAGGTCAAAGCAGTTAGGCCATCCAGTTTCCTATTTTCCCGTTTAATAAAATGTGGACTTAAATTAGGCTTCAAGCCTAATTCAAAACAAATAAAGATTTCACAAAAGTTATTGACAGATTAAAGAAGGTGATTAAGTAGCGAATATACGCTCTAGAAAAAGCAACTAAACCTTTACGCAAATTCGTAGTGGGCCTACTATAGAGATGCACTGCAGAAAATCCAGAGAAGGGCTTTGTGTCAAAGTCAGATTAAAGTGAGTATTATTCATCATTTTCGCTCCCTGATTCTTGACGACGTTAACACTTTAGTTCAACTAGGAACATGAACAAAGAAATGAGAACGATGATAGACTCACGAAGAAACTTTTCTATCGCAAAATACAACATATTGGAGAGATTATTAAAGACAAGTCTATCCTCCGCATCTTGCAGTTCTTTAAAGATTTCTTGTTGAATCCATTTGCTAAGATCGATCAATAAGCATTTAAGGTTCCATTTGAAATCCTTGCATCTTGTTTGCTTCGCCAGTGAGCTGACCTTTACAACGGTTTCCTTTCGTAAAGAGACCGACGCGCTCTGCAGCAAAATCGTAGCATCGAGTGACGAAAGAAGGAGAAATTTCAAGTTCTAAATAAAAGGAGGGCTCTGTTTTTTGCGACATTGTTTGTGATTGAAATTTTATGAAATTCGGTAAATTTTCAGGTTTGCCCGTGCGACGTTTCGCACGCCTTGGACAATTTAGGCGTGTGCGGAGGCGTGCGCGTGCGATCGCACGCCTCATATTACGAAGACTGTACACCAATTTAAAGACAACTCAAAATTTAGTCTCCTTTCTTTAAATGCCTTTCGTTGAAGCGTGGAAGAGATGGATCAACTGGAGCTTTGGGTGTCGGTAACTTTGGAATCAAAAATGGCACTCTAAACTGATTCATCTCAAACAAATGCTGAAAACTGGTACTACTATACTCCATATCTCTAACTTGAAGTCAAGAAAGTGAAGAACGCAAGCACAAACAACTCTAAAAGGATGTATGTATGAAAAGAATGTACCAGTCTCTCTCTCTCTCTCGAGATCACCTACAAAATTCCACCAACATTTGTTCGCACTAAAGTTGTTTTACAGTTTCACAGATGCTATGCCGAGCTAAGCTGAGTTCCTTCAGCACAAAATATTTGAAACAATTCCAGAAGTTGGAAGCATATGCTTTTTCCACTAGATGTAGATTGCACTATCAGCTTATCACTTCCTCTGCTCCATGGAGAGATTGCTTCAATTTGGACTCTCTTAATTGATCAATATCAAAATACTTCTTTGGGTATCCACCCCAGCGCATGATTTTGTCTTCTGAACTTTTTTCTGTAGACTTCTCCACACAACGGTATTCTTCTTTGGTCGCCCGACTATTTTCTATAGCTGTGTCTGCTTTGCATCATATGCAAGGTATTAATCTGCAATAGATGTGACATCGAAGAGAAAAACCATTCAAAGGAAAGCTGGATTGCAGGAAGGCAAGTCGCTTATTGCTCAGACTGCCATGATCAAGAAGTGGTAGGCCCAGTCGAAAGAACAGCAACAGCAACGGCGAACTCAGGGAAGGTAGCACAAGGAGCAGCTGCTGCCCAATGGTAAATCCTATTATAGTTCTGGTGCATCTTACATGGAAAGCAGTAAAAACCCACTGCAACAGCTCTATCAAACCATCCCTTGCTTGCTAAAACAAGGACCCAACAAGCCTTTTTTGTCTGATAGATTTTGTGACTGGTGTATTACCTGCAGGAAAAACAAGAAAAACCCAGCAAACCTCTCAAGGTCGTATTAACCGGGCTTAAATTGCATTTAATTCCCATTAATTACTCCCAAATGCGTTTCCTAGCATAACTTCCTTGTCTATATACTCCAAACGCATCACTTCATAAAATGAAAATCTATTTAATCAGAAAATCAATTAAAACAAAAAGTATTGATATCAACTAGAACAGACAAATAAAACAAAAAGTATTGATATCAACTAGAACAGACAAATATTAGATATTGGATAGGGTATACGGGATTTCCAGGGCAGCCTACAACTTTGTAAGAAGAAACCCATTAAAATTATTTTTAAAATTCTACTCCATAAAATTTTGGCTGGTGGTCAGTGGTAAGTGGTTTTCTTGGTCGGTGGTCGGTGGTTGGTGGTAAGTGGTTTTCTTGGTCGGTGGTAAGTGGTAAGTGGTAAGTGGTTTTCTTGGTCGGTGGTAAGTGGTAAGTGGTAAGTGGTTTTCTTGGTCGGTGGTAAGTGGTAAGTGGTTTTCTTGGTCGGTGGTCGGTGTCCTTTTTGGTCGGTGGTAAGTGGTTTGTTGGTCGGTGGTAAGTGGTTTATTGGTCGGTGGTAAGTGGTTTTCTCGGTCGGTGGTCGGTGGTCGGTGGCTATCATGGTCGGTGGTAAGTGTGGTAAGTGGACGGTGGTAAGTGTGGTCGGTGTGGTCGGTGGTAAGTGGTTGTACACCAGGCCAGATAGAACAGGGTGAAAACATGTTCCAATGCTAATTACAAGCGTTTCTTACCTTTTTCATCCAGGTTGGGTAGTTTCTTAAATCTAGAAAAATCGAGCCTACCATTTCTTATGTTTGTGTATCACATTCATAAAAATACTAGAAATATCGTTCTTTGCAAGTGTAAATCATATGTCTAGAAGCTGCTGGTAGTTGGTAAATGAGTTCGATGAATGAATTATTCTTACTTTGGATGTAGATATCGTTTTCATCATCTGCTGACTTTGTGACATCACCTCTCATTTTCCAGACAAACTTTGACGCTCTGAAACAATTGAGAAATTAGTTATGACGCCACACGCTGAATCGCGCGCGATTTTTGGTTCTCTTCAGCTAAACACCTATCACATCACACATTCTAACATCTGTTATTGATTAAAGAACAACTATAGGAACAACTAACGTTGCGTTATAGCAGACTATAAAATCGTTCTTAACTAACTGAGTAATTCATAGCAATTACCTCAAAATAGTGAACCCACCTTCAAAAGGATGCCAATATGATAGAGCCCAGTTGTATGGTCTGCTCCATATAGGTACTTTGCTATCTCAGTAGATTTTGTGACATCATACTTGTGCATAAAGAAGGCTGACAGAAGCTCAGGCATCAAGATGTATCTGTAGAAATTCTCACGTGAAAGGGAAAATGTTTCAGGCAGCTGTACCTGCTCATATCCACCATAGTCAAACAATTTCCCTGATGGCTCGCGATAATACGTGAACATCTTCCGAATGTACTGCATGCACGAAACGTATTTTACCGTACCGATTGTCTTAACGATTAAAGCATGCTCCTCGTTTGCATGTCTAAGAAACATATTTTTATGTGTCAAAGCCGCTGCTAGTCTTTCTGAAACCAGGTTTCCTGCCGCTAAATTTCTCCTGGCATTTGCAATGCATTGTAATGAGGAATTCTTATTATTTTGAAAACTTAAAGCGATTTCGACATCATCTGGCAGCTCATCATCTGAGTCATATGAGTCATCCGAGACTGCACGGTTCTTCGTAATTCTTTTTGCTAGCTGTTGGAAGCTTGAGGTGTTGGTAGTGTTGTCATCATCAGGCAATATTTCCTCAAAAGTATCAGAACATGAATCCATATCTATATCCTTTGCAACCACCTCCTCTACCAGTTCATCAATATTTCGTGTCAATACCACATCTTCATCGCTCGTGCCGGTCTGCGCATTTTCATTTTCAAATGGCAAGGCTTTTTCTAAGCTGCTCCTACCCTTTGACGCAGCACTCGCTGCAGCAGCCCGCTCAACTTGACTGCTTGATACATGTTTTTCTTTCAAGCTCTTCGATAATCGCTGGAAAACATTTTCATCATTACTTTGATTCCACAGCCTCTCCACAATCTCAGACCTCTTAACCAAGGCAACTTCGACTGGAACGACAAGGCCTTGTTTATTGTTGCCTCTTCTAGCAGATGATGGTGAATTTATTGCTGTAAAAGCTATCCAAGCTCGAATGTCTGCAACTGTATCTGACGACTCAACAAGCCACAATTCTTGCTTCAGGAGATTGTATGCATTAAGACATGCATGAACACCGCAATCATACCCATTACGTTGTCTTGATACATCTTTACAGTCACAATGAATTATCACCTTCAATTTGGATATATTGCTGCAACTGTCCAATGCAAATTGTCACCGCTGCTGGTTTTATGATGAATGGGCACTATTATTACATGGTTTTTGACTAACCAGTTTTCGTCAGTTATAATGTTATGTACTTCCACAGTTTTTTTACCAGCACAGAGGGAGGAAACAAAATAGGTCGTCGTTGAGGTAGCATGAAGATGGCTCTTCTCTGCACATATCTTTCCAACGAACACGTTCAAAATGATTTCATTCATCCACTGTTAAAAATTTCATTCATGAGCTGCTTTGCGAATATCTGCCATTTCTATTACTCTGTTAGTGGGTGGTATAATGCTGTCTCCTAACCATAGCCTAACTAACTGGTTTGTCTCCTCTTCTTGCAGTGTCCATGGGAAATCATCTATAATACTTCCACGGATATCCTGCGAAGAATGAGGCTCCCGAATGTAGAACAGTAGGAATGTTCTTGCCCTGAACTCTGGATCTCGTAGCTTTGCCTTTGTGCTTGAAACACTCACAACTGTATCATCAAAGGTAACTGCTCGGCCCTCGTTGTCAAATAATACAGCATAGTTGTGACCAAGAAACTGGCTCCTTGCATATAAATTTACGCTTGCACAAAGGCGGTACTGAACTTTTCTATTGTTCTCGTGTTCTGTCGATGTCTTTAGGTCCAAGAATTCTTCCACGTTAACCAATGTCTTGTTGATTCTTCCTTCAATCATACCACCTCCATAAATTGCTCCACCGATAACTCTATTTGTCTCTATAACCAGTACCAACAGAGCATCCAAGAGAAAGTATAGGTTGTAAAACATTCCTTGTTTTAAAGATCTTTCCCTGGTTGTTGGTGTTACGCTCTTATCTTCAGTTAGTTGTGAAAGGCTACATTTGCAGCCAGGACTTCTATCTCGAATTGCATATTAACAAGCAGCTGCATCCCATATCAGACGTTTCAATGCAATGGCTTCTTTCCAAGCAGGGACTCTTGTTCTTAGCAGGCAAGGTCGACTTATTATTCCCTCCATAGCACCACAAGATCGACAAATTAGGAGCTCTGCTTCGCGCGGAAAGAACTTGTTTTCAAAAATAGGATCCTTGCATTCATTTCCGATTTTCTGCAAGACACTGGATAGAAATTCTGACGCGCACATTTGCCTCACCACATTTAAATCTAAGCCTACTTCACGGCCCAGTATCATTTTCGCTCCAACATCTGTCAAATGGCCATGGTTTCCATTCCTCAGATCACTATGCAGTGAATACAGTGCCTGCATTATCGTGGATGTGCTATCCTCTGGTAATAAATGGAATATCGAACTACCGCAAAGCACCTGAAGAACAGCATTCATGAAGCACGTCGTGCCTGTTGCGTTTTCTATCCCCCTTCTTGAGGAGATAACGATTTGACCAGTCTTCGTTTCCTTCTTTTCCAATACCTCCAACCTCGCTATGTAGTTTTGTAGCGAAAGACTCTTTTTGTTCCAATCAAAGTGCTTGCGCTGGATCCGATCAGTATTGCCTGCTGGAATTTCCTTTTTATAGTGCGAGAGGTATCGCAGGAATGGATAGAAATTTCCAAAAATGCACGATTCGCAATGGAAGAATATGGATGCCTCGGCATACGACTTCTCCACTCCTATGCACTCTTGGTGGTACCATACTTTGCAAAGGTCACACATCACCATTGCATCGGGGCGCTCTTTGTAGGTCAGATTGCACACGCATCGAGTACTATTCAATCTTTCAGCATCTTCTTTGTGAAAGAATTCATCTTTCTCGTTCTTGCTCATTGCCTTCCACTTTCTGTTAATAGAGGTGATGCAATCCTCAACTGTGGGTGACTTGGCGGCCTCAGAATTCCACATATGATCTTTAAAGGAGTTGAATGATAACGTTTCCTTCATCGGTGTTATTTTTGAATCTTTATGAATCTTTGGCAGGTCTGATTCGAAGGAAACGCGTGCTTTACCAGGGCGATATGCACCAAAACTAGATTCCCTCCTTTTCTTAGGACTCTCCTTATTCCATGTTTCTTCTTCGTTTTCTTGTCGAGAGTACTTCTGGCAGAGCTGCAAAAAATATTTTCCTTTCTGGGAACCTGGTAAGCAGGGAAAAATGTTCTGCAAAGTCAAGCCATGCTGTGCAAAATACTTGATGTCCCTGCTGGCCACGATGTGTTCAAAGGGTTCAAGGATGTAGACAACGGCGTGGCTTAGAGTGGGGTCTGGGGGTGAAGCCCCCAGGAAAAAACTTTGGGACCACAACCTTTACTTTGGCTTAGAATGCATCTCCCAATATCATGCTTGCCATTAGCAACAAGGAAACTTTGATAGTTTTGTGACAGTTATCCTATAAAATCAGAGCATAAGGACATTTTTTTTGAAGAAACATCCTAATGGCTTAGAATGCATCACCTGATTCCGTATTTGCAAAGTATTTGCCAATGCTATAATGGGAGATTTTACATTTCTTGGAAAATTCTTACCCGACCTATACCCAGTGGCCATGCCACTGCTAGTAGAGTTTTTAGATATAGAATTGTACAATCCATAGTCAATGGGGAATGTTGTACAAGACCTCAAACTCTGAAATTCTTATGTAAATCATTAGCCATTTAGTAAAACATGTACTTTTTATCTGGAAGAAAATGTTTTGGACAATTTCACAAGTTTGTAGACTCAGTCACAGAAAATATTATTAAATCAAAATGCAAAATTACATTATCTGTTTATCTATTCAATCTTGGTCCAAATGTTGATAATATTGCTGAAATCAACAATGGGAGAACACACATATACATATGAATAAAATGGTCTGAACTGAAAATGCTCAACTTTTCATGAATAGACAGTATTTTGTATTTACTAAAATAGTGAAGTATTTTGAAATGTTTGTGCTGTACTTTGTAATGAAAACAAATTTGTTGTAATTTAGGTTTCTAGAATTATGATTTGTACAGTGCAGCCTTGTGTAAATTATTATGGATTCTTAATGAATATTTAATCTCCTGAGGTATAAAAGACTGTGACTATATTAAACAAGAATTCTACAAAATTTAAAACTTTTTGGCCAAAAGATCAATTTTTTTACTGAGACCTGTACTGTAAAAGAGGTGTGTTAATTAAGTAATGCTATGGCTGCAGCACAAGAATTTCAGGCAATAAAATTTTCTGAATATAAAGTTAAAAAAATAATCCTATGCAGGGTGTACACTGTAATGTAAGGGCTTTTCAAAGTCCTTGGAACAATTGTAGAGGGTGCTAAATGTCTACAAAAGTGAGAAAGTCCATTTCATTGCATTGCAAATATTCAGTTTCAGTGCAGAGCATGCATGCAGTGACACTGTTTCTCTCCCAAGAATTCTTGATTGAAGATTGTAGTCTTTCATGTACCTCTAAAGAATTTTCATCAATTATGTAAAGAATTCTTCAAAATTCTTAAGACTTCTTGAGAATTCTTGCCATACTGATGTGTGCAAGGCTGTAACCTTGCATCTTTACTGGGGATTATGATCAATAGTATAGAAAATCAAGTAAGTTTTCTCTTTTTGAAAGAAATTGTAAAAGAACAATCATTTTCTCCTTGTTTGAGCAAACTTTTGTTGAAAAATTTTCTGCCAAGGCTGAAAATCTTCTGGGAACCTAGTTCCCGGGTTCCGATACTTTTTGCAGCTCTGACTTCTGGTCTGCATTTTCGTCGGATTTCTCACTAATTTCCTCTCTACTGCGCCTTCCTGCGTTTTTCAACTTTCCCACTTTTTCTGAACTTCCATTCCACAAACCATCAGCATATTGGCGGCGCAAACCCTTATGATTTGACCAAAGCCTCCTTACAAAGTGATCTAAGGGCAATTTAAGTGAAGAGCTGTCCCTTTTTAGCACACTGAAGAAGCCCTCTAATTGCCCACTTGTCCTGTTCTGTATTCTAACACTTCGTGATATACCGGGTGACCCAGAAAAAAGTGACCCAGCGCAATCTGTTATAGAAAAAAAAGTAAATGGCCGATTGAAATATTTCAAATGTTGTTTTATCACCAAAAGACTAGCCTACATTATGAGTTTTTTTCGAAATTTTTTTGAACACCGTAAAGTTCCTAAATTAAGGATTTTGATGAAAAAGGCAGGCGTGAAATGCTCAAAAAGTCATCAAAAACATGGGATCGATTTAAAGCCATTTGAGATCTTCAAAACAACGAAGAGCGTGTTTCATTTGCCTGAGAATGTTTTCGAATACCTAGGGACTATGAAATTGCTCTGAAGACTTCCAACTGGGTTGCCTATTCCCAGGTTGAAATGAAACACGCCCCTCGTTGTTTTGAAGGGTTGAAATGGCGGTAAATCGATCCCTGTTTTTGACGACTTTTAGAGTATTTCAGGCAGGCCCTTTTCCTCGAAATCCTTAATTTTGGAAATTTACCGGACAGAAAAAATTGCGAAAAATATTCAAAGCATAGGCTAGTCTTTTAGTGACACAACAACGTTTGTAGCATTTCAATCGGCCACTAACTTAATTTTCTGTGACAATTTGCGTTGGGTCACTTTTTTCTGGGTCACCCGGTATTTCTTGGGATTCGTTTCTCGTATGTTCCATCAAATCTTGATAGGTCCCCAAGACAAATGTTTGTCCATAATGTTATTGTTGGGAGTTTTTTCTGGTTAAGGTACTGAAAATACATGGGGTTATGATATATATTTACAACCGGTGCTTCCTTCAGGAGGAATGTTGTTTTTGCTCTTTGCAAATTCCGCTCGATGCATCTGTTCCAGAAAACTCTGATGTCTGATGACCTGGTTTGGGAGGGAGATTCTATTGAAATGTCTTCGTCATCACTTTTCAGCTCTCCGTCATCTTTATCCTCGTAAACCTCCTCCTTATGATCCTCCTTCTCATCTTCTTTCTCTAAGTTATCCAATGTTTTGTAAACATGGGGGTACTCGTTTATGCTTTTCTCTATAAAATTGAGGGCGACTTCTGATGTTAAGAATTTACTGTTTAAAACAACATAGCCATGTCCCACAAGCTCTTCTAACTCTTCCAGCCGCTGACACTCCACTAGCCTCGCAAAAAATCGCATGATGAAGTCTTTAACTTGTGAAGGAGGAGGCCCTGGTCGGCTCTTTACGAATTTTTCCATCATGGTCTTGTTATTCTTCATGACGTGTGCGTAGCAGATATGGATTAGTGAAAGAGCAAGATCATTGGCCCTTGCAGTCCCTCGAACAATACTAAATGTTCTATCAACGTATTGACTGATGGTTTCTTGGTTGAACTCGTGCAAACATGCAATTATCATTGCTTGACTATTGTCAACCAGAGTCAGGGGTGGTTGCACAGCTTTGCCATTGAAGATCCGCTTCTCCTTGTCTCTCAGGACCGAGATCATTCTTCTAATGGATTCAGTAGTATGGCTACTGGATATAAACTCAGCAACTGGAAGAGGCGGAGACTGCTCATATGGATGGCGCACGCACATGGAATAGTAAAGGATCCTCTTGAACTGTGGCATTTTTCGCACGACACTCCCAGTGGCATCAAAGTATACGATATCACGAGCTGCTAATGTATGGTAGAGCCTTATTAATGGTTCGTGGAGGAGAACTATTCTCATCTCAGGAACTAGCTCCATTGACTGGATATACCCAAACAATTTACGCGACGAATGTTTCAATCTATTTGCAATATGTTGATCTTCATTGTGTATCTCTACCTGCAAGCCCTTCATTAAGTTATGGAGTAGTTTGATATCCCGATGCTCATTGGCTACCTCGTTTTTGATTCCCTGAACCACTCGCATGGACTTTCCAACGTCTGTTCGATTTCCCGATGCGAGCGCCTCAGGGGTTAAGTCTGCCAGTCCACGACGATAAACGTCTGATGGAGGAAAGTTTGGATTCTTTTCAAAGAGTTTCTTTATTTCTTTACGCACATTGCCAGCTACTTTTCGAGCTTTTTGCTCTTGTAGATTTGTAGATTTCACCTGTAAATTTCAATTGAACCCTGTCCATTGTAGTCTTGTCAACTGTGAAATGTACTTCTGCAGTGCATGTTGGTTTATGTGCACAAACAGCATAGCCTTTTAAAAATGGGGACTTCTTCTTTCTTGATTGGACACTTGAGATATGGTTCCCCTTGAAAACAAGTGTGCAGTAGGGATTATGATGTTTTATCAAATCTGCGAACAAATTTGACCAATCCC
Source organism: Aurelia coerulea (assembly GCA_039566865.1). Lineage (NCBI taxonomy): Eukaryota > Metazoa > Cnidaria > Scyphozoa > Semaeostomeae > Ulmaridae > Aurelia > Aurelia coerulea. The sequence continues at coordinate 8,641,087 of CM076951.1, read as the reverse complement.
CAATCAGTCTGTGTTCTCCAACGAACTCCTTCCACCTCTCTGGCAGGTTCACTTCGACATCAGAAGGACGTTCCGCGCAAAACATGCCACTTGGAGGGATGTTGCTTTCAGACAGCATATTAAGGGTGTCAGCTGTTATTCCTATCTCGGCAAAAGTACCTTGTTCATATTCATTAGGCAACTTTTCGTCAATCTCTTTTTCCTGTACCAGCCTGTCGTTGACTTTTTGACTTGTAACAGTAGTGGCATCATTTCTATGAATGAGGTTACCAGTACCATGTGCATTTCTGAACACGCTAGAAGAAGCAATATACCTACGGGCAACATCCCTTGTTATCTGAGAACAAATTCCCCCAACATAGTGTGTGAGATCATTCCAAACAGTTTCATGACGTTGTCTCTCAGAAATTCTCAATCCAGTTGTCTCATCTTCAGCAAGGTTTCTTGTCCTACATGCTTCACTCTGAATTTGTCCTGCAAAAGGTGCACATGTCATTGGATCGTTTCTGGTACCCTGTTTATGTTTTGTTATGAATACATTATCTTCATTCAAGCCGCTGGAATTGTCTTCAAAATGCCTTCGTATAAATTCTGGTGGTACACTCTTATTGGTACGTTCTGGTACAGCTTCATCCTGGTTGGGGAATTCGTCATCATCAAACCCTTCCTGTATATCCAGAATGGAATCTCCTAGTTCAGACGAAATGCTATCAAATTCACTGTCCATCTGATTGTCATGATATGAATAGGTTTTTTCTGGGTTTTTCATATTCTGCGGCAAGTCTGACTCCAGATGTGCACCTTTATTCATAACATTCGGTTTCCTCTGCACATTTTCAACCTCTACATTATCTTGGGTCATTACATCTTGCTCACAATTTGTCTCCTCTGGCATCGATTCATCAAGCTTTAAGGAGAAGTTTGAACCAGCATCACCAGTATTGAATCATCAATTGAATCTTCTTTTCTTTCTTTCGTTGCGTCAGTATCTACGTCTTTACTGTTGTGAATTTTTCTGCGATGCACAGACTTCCTATAGAAGTCGTAAAGAAGGCGCGATTTTCGTTTGCTGACATACTTCTGTCCATCGTAATACATTCGCACAATTCTCGACCACCTATCTTTCCAAGTACGATCAGAGTTCACTCTGTTGATGTGCGCCATGCACCTGATCAATTTTTGCTTGTCAATTGCAGACTTGTCTCGCTTTGCTAGTTTTCTCAGTCTACCACCTGCTGGACATCTTGTGTAAATCCTTTCCCTATCCTTTGATGAAAGGTTTCGTATTCTAATTTCTTCGAATGTCAAATTGATAGGGCGGACCAGTTTTCTCGCTGGTGACCTTCCGCGTGTACATTTCGACAAAAAAGTAGGGCATATACAAGTTCTACTTCGCCTACACTTGTTACGCCTTCCTTTCATTTTCGAGACTTGTTACCGTCTTCCTTTGTTGCTATTCGGTCCTATTGGCCTAAGAGGGGATGCAATTAACTGTAAATCAGAGAATAAGATTGAAGGTACTTTCCCGATAGGTTTTTATACAAAATTGATAGTAAATATACAGAGCAGAAACTGTGTAAAGTGACGGATAGGACCCGGAGGGGGGGGGGGGTACTTAGTATATTTTGCTGACGCCATGTGCACTCCTTTCTGGGTATTGTTTTCGCCTCTTTTTTCTAACGCCGGGTATCAAAAGAAGGCAATTTTTGTAAAACCGGTTGTCAAACGTGTTATTTCCTTGTTTTTCGACAAAGTTTTACGTTTAGGGGTTTGCTTTTCGCCGATTTTTACGTTTTGGGATATGGTTTTCGCCGATTTTTTTCTAAAGCCGGCTGTCATTTTGAGGAAAAATTTCTAAAGCCGGGTGGAAAATTTTTTCTTGGAGTGCACCCCCCCGTACAATTTAAAGTCAAGTACCCCCCCCCGGGATAGGAAGTGTTTGGATCCTGAGGGCTCTGACTTTCTGAGTTTTAGTCCCAAGGAAGAAAATGCTAAATCTTGCCCACGTGATATGTTACAGGGTGTTCAGGTTAGGAAGGTGCTCAAAGTTACCAAGTTTTGCGCATGCACGCGCAGTTTCTGCTCTGTCAGGAAAATATTTCTTGCCCCATTAAATTTCTTTCGAAAAATTCACAATAATGTTACTTCTATCCTCCGATATGACAAATATAGTAATGTCCTTCAGTAATGTCTAAACATTGAACAGGCTTAAAAAACATTGTTGTGAACTGTTCACAAGGGCACAGGTAGTGAGCATGAAGCTTGTTATGGAAACTTTACGGAACTGGTAAGAAACTCTGAGTACTCAGAATCTGATAATCTTAAGAAACTTTCAGTACTGGGCCCAATTCTTAGTTTCCTATACAAAAATATGTGTACGAACCAAATAGCGAAACTTTCGTACTGAAATGCGAAAATTTTCATGCTGAATTAGGAAACTTTCAGTACCTATGACCTAATCCAAGTTTAAAATGTGTATTTAAATATGTACCCTAAATTGTTATGTTATGTTAGGATTCAAAACAAATTTTTGAAAGAAAATAAAGGGAGGCACGAATCTGACCTTTTTAAGAAACTTTCAGTACTTGACCCCCCCCCCCCCCCCCCCGGGGAAACGATCAGAAAGAAAGTACTTACTTGATAAACATTGAACTTGATAAGCTCGCTACTTGAAGATTGTTACATGAATATCTTAATGTCGATTTCTTTTGTCTTTGGCGAACAGCAAGAAGTAGATAAGCAAGTTGACAAGTGTGATTGATGCGAACGTTTGTGATGAAGAAGGCAAATTTAGTTTGAAATATTTCAAAGGGCGTTTTTTTGCATTTTTGGAGGCTAAACAAAGCTTCAGGCAACCTGGCAATGTTAACGTTGATAAACAGGAAATTAAAGAGCTCAGATTTCTTGTTAGTAAATATTTGCGTTCTGGCTATTAATTGCTAAACAAGTGCCGGCAATGACTGCACCATTTCCTCCAATGCCTGCATTTCCTGCTTCAACAAGAAATTTGGTAAAATAATTTAAAAAATAGGAAGCGTTGCATTTCAAAGTCTAGTTTTGTTCAATTGCATTTAAGACAATTCCTTAAAACAAATATCCATATGTGAGAGCGATTTGCGTGACTTAAGCAACGATGGCCTACACATTTGATAGATATTCCGGGAAACGGGAAAAATACGGTTCCTACATCAAACGAATCATTATACATTGTAGATTTGTTGAATTGAGTTAAAATTTGTAAAATTGTAACAATTGAGACCGTATCTTTAAACATTTATCCGCATAAGAGAGCTATATGGGTGACGTCACCCACGATGGCCTACACATTTGATAGATGTTCTCGGAAACGGCAAAGGGTAGAAATGCGGTTTGTGCGTCAAATGAAGCGTTATACATTGTAGTTTTGTTGAATTGAGTTGAAATTTGTAAAATTGTAACATTTGAGACAGTATATTTAAACATTTATCCCCATATGAGAGCTATATGGGTGACGTCACCAATGATGGCCTACACATTTGATAGATGTTCTCGGAAACGGCAAAGGGTAGAAATGCGGTTTGTGCGTCAAATGAAGCGTTATACATTGTACCGGGTGTCCCAAAAAAAACGCAACGGATTTGATCGGGACTAGCGACAAGAACTTAGGTCCAATCAATCCAAAATAATTTTTCATATAATCCTTGATAGCTAACTTGAAGATAGATACCTTGTTTGATGATATTGGTGCATAGAGAGTTGGGATATTAATCTTGAAAGTTCAAATTTGCCTGAACCTCCAAACCAGAGCTTGTGGCTTTCAGCCTAAACTGCAAACGCGCTATTTTAGGGAATCTCCTGAATTACTGTGAAATAACAGAATAAAGCCTCATGCCGAGGAAAAGATTTGAATAGAAGTTCAATCAAATTCATCAATTTTGTCCCGAAAAAGACATCTTTTTTATGCTTCAGAAGTTTCGAAAAGTTAGCATTGCATCTGTCTCATAAAAGAAAGTAATCCGCGAAATAGTTTGCTTGGGTGTGAAAAATGAATTAGTTCTTGCAATCTTGTATAAACTTTCTTCAAATCATTACGAAACAATAACACAAATATACCCAAGGGCAAATTATCCATGGATAAGATCCTTAAAAATGCTCATTCGTGCTTGGCTCTTTTGAAGGTGCATTATGATTGAAGAAATATATTCCTTTGTGAATTTTCCCTTCGGCATTGTTATGTTTGTCAATTTTTATCTTTCAAATTTCAATCGAAATGTGCACTTAAACATGTGTGCCTTAGCATGCTCACACAACTACACTTTGCGTACGACTGAGATTCCTCAAGAGCGTTTTCAGTTAGGCCAAAACCCGAAACCTCTGGTTTGGAGATGGAAGCAAATTTGGACTTTCAAGATTGATATTCCAACTCTCCATGCAGCAATATCAACAAACAAGGTATTTATCTTCAAGTTAGCTATCGAGGAGTATATCCACAATTATTTTGGATTTATTGGACCTAAGTTCTTGTCGCTAGTCCCGATCAAATCCGTTGCGTTTTTTTTGGGACACCCGGTAGTTGTGTTGAATTGGGTTGAAATTTGCAAAATTGTAACAATTGAGACAGTATCTTTAAATATTTATCCGCATAGGATAGCTATATGGGTGACGTCACCCACGATGGCCTACACATTTGATAGATGTTCTCGGAAACGGTAAAGGGTAGAAATGCGGTTTGTGCGTCAAATGAAGCGTTATACATTGTAATTTTGTTGAATTGAGTTGAAATTTGCAAAATTGTAACATTTGAGACAGTATATTTAAACATTTATCCGCATAGGATAGCTATATGGGTGACGTCACCCACGATGGCCTACACATTTGATAGATGTTCTCGGAAACGGCAAAGGGTAGAAATGCAGTTTTTGCGTCAAACGAAGCGTTATACATTGTAGTTTTGTTGAATTGGGTTGAAATTTGTAAAATTGTAACAATTGAGACAGTATATTTAAACATTTATCCGCATAGGATAGCTATATGGGTGACGTCACCCACGATGGCCTACACATTTGATAGATGTTCTCGGAAACGGCAAAGGGTAGAAATGCAGTTTTTGCGTCAAACGAAGCGTTATACATTTTAGTTTTGTTGAATTGGGTTGAAATTTGCAAAATTGTAACATTTGAGACAGTATATTTAAACATTTATCCGCATAGGATAGCTATATGGGTGACGTCACCCACGATGGCCTACACATTTGATAGATGTTCTCGGAAACGGCAAAGGGTAGAAATGCGGTTTGTGCGTCAAATGAAGCGTTATACATTGTAGTTTTGTTGAATTGAGTTGAAATTTTGAAAATTGTAACAACTGAGACAGTATATTTCAACATTTATCCGCATAGGATAGCTATATGGGTGACGTCACCCACGATCACGGCAAGAAAAGTTCGAATTTCGACATAGTTTTTTCGTTGCATATTAGAGGTAAACGGGCCATTTCCCTTCCGTTTCCAACAACAAATGCTTTTTACACATCGAATTTCCAACGTAGTTTCCCCACGGGTAAACTATGGGTAAAGGGAAATATACTTTTACCCACAGTTTCCCAAGTGAGATTTAGCATCTCCAGCAGTTGGAAACTTTGTCTATATCGGGCATGTTTTTGGGAGACTTTGGGGAAATTCCATACTTGCTCGTGCTCCTGTAGGTAAATTGAGGTGAAACGCCAAATTTCCCTCAAGTAAGATCCTTGATTTTAGTAGGAAATCCCAGCGAAATTATGAGTTTTTGTTGGAAATTCTGAGGAGACCATTCATTTCCCCAGGTGAAATTGGTAGGAAATTCAGTCGAAATTCTGATTTGTTTTGCAGGAAATTTTAGGGAAACTGATAGGTTCTCTGTCCATTATACTATTTCAAGAGACGCATGATATTTTACTTATTGGATATTTTGGTGCAACATCAAATATGGTCAGCACTACGCGTCCTGGTTTGACATTATAGGAATCATCCCAGATAAAACTTCTCCAGAGGATTCTTCTCTCTGAAGGTCTTCCAAATTTTTCTCAGATTTGCCATTCTATCTTTGCAGCACTCAGATTCTGATGTAAACATAAGATGCGTCCTCTTTGAACGTACGGAACAAAATCATAATTTTCTATTATTTTGATTAAGCTTGACTCGTATTTTAAACATCATGGCTATATGTTTGGAAAAAAACTAATCATCCCCTCCTTTGCCATTCTTTTTTGTGCGCAATGCAAAGTATGAATTCAGAAAGAAGAATATATGACATCACTGGCACTTTGATTCATTCAATGGAAAGAAATAACTTCAAAACAGTCATGAACGCAACAGCAGATCCTCACAAGTAATTAACGATGCCAACAAATACATACTACCAGGACCCTCGAAAGGGGGGGGGGCATTAGGAGGGATAGGAGTCCCATAGGGCCCGGGTTCCGGAGGAGCCCGTCAAAATATTGTTGCACATAAATTAACTATTGCTGTCAAATCTCTTTACAACAACTTTTTATGGCTATCTATCTACCTTAAAAACATAGTCATAAGAAAACAATTTTCTCATTTGCTATGCGTAAAAGTTTGTATCCTCCTTTGAAATTTAGTCATCTCGTAAGAGTTGGACTTGCAACAAGTCTTCCTTTTCGTTCTTAGTAGCTACAATCCTTGCCAAAACAACTTGAAAAAAAACGTAATTTCTCTGCTTTCTTGTCTGACGAAGCATCCAGAATACATTGCAGGAAACTTACTGTTTCTCTTTTTCCTTCCCCACCTGCCCCCCTGAACAATGTCGGTCTGAAGCACTGATCACCAAATATGAAGAAAATGCCTTTGGCTGCGTTTTTGTGCCCATGAGAAATGCGTATTCGAACAAGAAAGCAACATTGTAGGGGGGAAGGGGGGAGAGCTGCGCAAAAATATGTGATTTTTTTCAAGAGTTTTGGCAAGGATTGTCCGAGAGGGCAATTTTTCAATAAGTGCATCAATGTGAGCCAAAATTGGCATAAGTATATAGTTTTGTGTACTTATCAACATGCAGGTGTAAAAAATTATCTCAAAAACGTTAATGATGAAATTATGACGTCATCGATATGAGAAATGAAGGAATTTCAGGGCTCTTGCGGAAATGCGCAGTTATTACTGCAGGAAACTTGCCATATGACCGGAAATACTTGCAAGGCATGGGAAAAAGAGTTTTACATGTGTTATCTTGCAAAGTGAAATGGCATAGTACACCTTACAAATAGGTCTCATGGCTGGCGTGTACAACTGCCATGGAATGGAAGGTACCGTGCAATTCATAGGGAATAGGTGAACGATGTAGGTAAAAGTAGAGCACACGACTGGAGAGTACATTGCAGAGTTTGTAAAAAATGACCTTGGAAAGGCTCTGAAGAGAGGCAAAGTGATAGACAGAAACGCTAGGGGCATGAACTATTTTGTAATGGACATCGATGCCTGCGAGAAAAGTGCTGCTTAAAGAAATTAGTGCAAACGTCGTAGAAATTCCCCACGATCCCCTAAACTCAATCCAAATCAAAAATGTTGTCTAAAATGTTCGCCATGAGTTACGGAAGGAGGCCCTGGAGCAGAAGCTTGTCCAAGAGAATGTTGCAGCATTTCAGAAACGGGTGGCTGCGACCCTTCACAACTTCAGTCGTCAATTAATTGACAAAACAATTGCTAACATGGACAAGCGATTGAAGGCCATAGTTTAAAACAAAGGCTATAGAACAAAATCTTGAATTTTCAATGAACATTTTGCAAGAGGAGATATTTACATATCATTAATTTCTCTTCATGTACAGTCATCTTTTGTTTCTGAACAATCGTTCGTGAAAAATGATGCGTTTGATGGCGTAACTTCTCACTGTGCACGTGATGAGCCTTCTTGTGTGAGGTTTCATGATTGACACATCGATTGACAGTCGTACGTTTCAGCCCCTTCACCCCCCGGAGGCTGCTTTTTATTAAAATCTTTCTTACAGAGAGGTGTTCATTAATGTAACCTATTTGCTGGGTTCATAGGTGAGCCCCTCTTAATGACGAGTAGTGCAGAAAAGCGGCCTGTAACGATTGACACAGCACTGCTAAAAAGATATTTGATGCTGAAGCTTTTTCAAGAAAATAGGTTGACACCTTTTATGAGCCCTGTAACTCTGGCGTACGCCCAATTCTAAACTATTTGAGGATGTTAGTACACTGTTTACATCTTTGAACAGCTTAGAAGCTGAAAGGAAGCTAACTTGCACAATTTAAGATCGAAGTAAAGGAAGATTCCTTCTACTGTCAATCGTTCTGTCACTCGTTTTGTGTTACTCCTTGCCTCAACTTTACAGCGCGTTTTGACGCGCCTGTGCAGTTGAAGTCACATGACCGTCCTGCAAGAAATGGGAGAAGCCAATGGGGCAAATCACACCCAAAATCTTGTACACCTTCGAACAAATCTCAAAACATCTTCGCAAATCCCAAAAAAATTCAAAAAACTTACAAATATTCCAAATTTTCTGAAAATCTCCAAAGATTCTTGGAGATCTTAGAAAAATCCCAAAAAATCCTACTAACTCTTTAAAAATCGTAAAAATCCCAAATAATCCCAAAAATCTTTTAAGAGAAAGCATCGAAAGTTTTATGGTAAAACATTATAAATTGGCAAACGCTGGCAAAGAGACGTGAAGTGTCCATGACATATGATATGATGACATCCAAAGAAAAACATCATTCAGCAACCTCGTTCCCACTAACTATACTGTTCTTGGACAAGTAGGTTGGAACACCGTGTCAGATTCATTCTCCTGTTCGTCATCCCCTCGTTCACATTCAACTCCAGCTTCATTTGTTTCCATCCATGTCGACTTTCGAAGACCATTGGACGCCATTTTCCCAATAACTTGCTTCAAACTGTCTTCGTGTTCACTTGTTTAAGAATTTTGCTACTCATTTTACTCCTGAGTATTTCCACATTAATGCACATTATTGAAAATTAATGAAAATTCTTACAATCGTATGGACATAATCTAATTCTATACCTTGACCTCATCTCTTCAATTTTGATCTCGTCAATCTACATAGCGTCTAACAATGCATTACTGATGAAGCTTTCCGATTTATGTATTAATACAGTAATAATCCAGCAATTTCATAGCGCATATAATTGGTCATTAGGGGGCAGATAACAACTAAAAATATAATTCTATTTCTTCTGCTTGTCTAGAATTCTGAAATTCAAGTTTGTAACAAATGGAAAAGCCGGACGTTCTCCAAAAATTTGATTATGACGTAGATTTCACCCCTGCTATACTGGAATAGCTAGGATGGGTACAATATGATGTCACAAATCCAAAACCCTCTCAAATAAGTGTTTTTTCTCCTCAGATTCGTGATCTACGCTATCGATTTACCCTGGACCTCAAAATTCAGGCCGAACACCTCATTTTTAAAAATTCACCCCTTCAGACAATCCTTGCCAAAACAACTTGAAAAAAAACATGTCATTTCTCTGCTTTCTTGTCTGACGAAGCATCCAGAATACATTGCAGGAAACTTACTGTTTCTCTTTTTCCTTCCCCCCCCCTGCCCCCCTGAACAATGTTGGTCTGAAGCACTGATCACCAAATATGAAGAAAATGCCTTTGGCTGCGTTTTTGTGCCCATGAGAAATGCGTATTCGAACAAGAAACCAACATTGTAGGGGGGAAGGGGGGAGAGCTGCGCAAAAATATGTGATTTTTTCAAGAGTTTTGGCAAGGATTGTAGCTCCACTGACCCGCGCCGCAGGCGCAACGAGCGCGCAGTGGAGCTAGCTACTAAGAACGAAAAGGAAGACTTGTTGCATGTCCACGTAAGAGTGAGTCTTCAATCTCTTGATTTTTTACCGTCAATACCAATTTCTTGATAACTTTTTCACGGAATATCTGAACAATTTTTCTGACTAGTTTTCTTGAAAAGGGCGTTTCCCTTATTCTCCAAGAGTCTGAAGGGCCTGACTGTGTAAAAATTTTCTTGGGGATTCACCCCCAAACCCCCTTTGGTCCCGATCCTATGAATCACTCATGGACCCGACATTGCTCTCGACGGCCCTGCATACTACATGAAACTAAATTCAAAACGTGGAGACTCTTTCCAATGACATCTTCAGCTTGTGATATAATAATGACAGAAATGTACATTGCAAAACAAGTTTGTTTGAACCGATGAGTGGCAGCGAAAAGACCTTTCCATGATGTTGAACTTTCAATGAAGAAACTTATATCATAGCTTTTTCCAAAATGGTAAGAATGCGAGCAGCAATTTTATTTCAATTCGAGACTTTGCTTTCAACAATTATAAGTTTGTTTCAATTATGCCAGTTTCTTAATTCTTGCAATCATTCAGATTCAGAAAGCCATATTATAGCTCTGAAATACAATTCATAGAAATAAAGAAACTCATTTCCAAGAAATTTTTACTTTATGAATTGGGTTGCCGTTGAGATGCCCAGAAATTGAGCCCGAATGAATTGTTCAAAGCTTAGAAATCGTACTTCAAAAAAGTTCAGAGCCAAGTTCCTAATTAGAAATGAACGCGAGCAAACTTAGGACCTGCTACTTGGCTAGAAAAAACGCTTGTGAGTTAAATTGGATATTTCATCAACCCTATGAAAACGTGAGTAACAGTCAACCTCCCTTAACTGAGACTTGCAAACTGTGAGGAAAATCAGTTGAAAGAAGCATATTTTCCAATACAGTGATAAACACATGCATAAGCTTTTTCCATGAAAGTATATCTCCGTGTCAATGAGAATTATTGAATAAGAAAGTTGCATTTTCGTTCAAGTAGAGACCACGCAAGATATTCTGCATGAATATTTACGATCCTGGTTGACTTACAAATTTCTGAGTACCGGGTGTCTCAGAAAAAAGTACCCCCTTTTCACTGGAGATAGTAACAAAACAATAAGATATCATTGCTCCCCGCCTACACAGCTAAATCTATAAATATTCAACTTAGATGTATAAACCTTGCATTTAGAAATCGTAAACCAAACACCGGAGATACAAGTTTGCAAAGTCAAAATTCCCAGCTCACCCAAAAGCAGAGGTTCTGAAAAGGGTTTGTGATTTAGGCATATTCTAATGCACGTGTAGCCCCTAATGTTCAGTTTTTTGTTTTGAAAAGAGTAAAAGAGACATGTGCATGGCCCTGGTTAAACAAATATAATAAAATGTTACAAAAATGATAAATTTGTGCCACATCCCCAAAACAAGCATGCATGTGCTCATTTTACTCGTCTTTGATACAAAACACATGGGGTGGAACACCATTCAAGGACCGTTTCATCAAAAGAAAAGTCATTTCAAGAACATTTGAATCAATTCAAGGGATTTAATGTATATAATTCTTTTCAAAAATAAAAACTAACGCTCAAAGTTGAGAATTCTTGTGCAAAATGTGTGATGTCAAATCATGGCTAGGCCCATTCTCAAAACCTCTGGTTTCAGGTGCACACAAAAATTTTACCTTGTGAACTCATATCTCCGGTTTAAAATGCAACGTAAGTGCATTTAAGTTGAAGATCGAAAATGTCACAGGTATGCAGTCAAAACGTCCCGATAGTCATCGTTTTGTTCCCTTGTTCGGTCAAAAGAGGGTATTTTTTTAGACGTCCGGTAGAATTTGAATACGTGGCCCAACACAATCTGTTACAGAAAATTAAGAGGCCGAATGAAATATTTCAAACGTTGTTCCGTTGCTAAAAGACTAGCTTATGCTATGAGTATTTGTCGCAATTTTTTTCAGAATGTTAAATGTCCAAAATTAAGGATTTCAAGGAAAAGGACATGTCTGAAATCTTCAAAAAGTCGTCTAAAACAGGAGATCGATATACAGCCATTTCAAATCTTCAAAACAACGAGGAGGGTGTTTCATTTCAACCTGGCAATAGGCAACCCAGTAGGAAGTCTTCAGAGCAAGTTTATAGTCCTTAGGCACTTAAAGATATTCTCAGGCAAAATGAAACACGCTCCTCGTTGTTTTGAAGACCTGAAATGGCTTTAAATCGATCCCTTGTTTTGACGATTTTTTTGATGATTTTAAGCCTGCCCTTTTCCTCAAAATCTTTAATTTGGGAACTTTACCGTGCCTACAAAAATTGCAAAAAATACTCATAATGTAGGCATGTCTTTTAGTAACAGAACAACGTTTAAAATATTTCAATCGGCCACTTGCTTTTATTTCTATAACAGATTGCGTTGGGTCACTTTTTTCTGGGTCACCCGATATGTACTTGTAACGAATGTTAGTATACCATACCGGGTGAGCCAGAAAAAAGTTCCCACTTTTGAAAATTCATAGCATCAAGAGTACTAAATGGATTGGAGTGAATCAATATTTGCTTGACAGCCAAAATATCGAAGTATTTTTGTGATTTTTCTCGCGTTCTTAAGAGCATTGGAAAAATTGTTAAATTTAAGCTTACAAAAACTTGATGGTTGCAAAATGACTGAAAAAGGCCTAAAATGCTTGATCAAATCATAAAGGACTCCTCGCTCAGAACAACAGAGAAAATGCAATTTCTCATGGGTGAGAGATATCGTCTGCACATCTATTGCCATGGGATTGAAAATCTTTTGTATCTGTTTGAGAATCAATTTCTTGTAACTCTTGAGAGAGGTGAAACGCATGTGCGTATTGTTCTGTGTGAGGAGAGTCCTATCGATTTGATCAAGTGTTTTAGGCCTTTTTCCGTCATTTTGCAGCCATGAAATTTTTGTAAAGTTGAATTTACTTATATTTGCAGTTCTCGTAAGAAGACGAGAAAAATCTCAAAAATACTTTGATCTTATGGCTTTCAACTAGAATTTGAATCATTCAAATCCATGAAGTACTTGTGTTGCTACGAATTTTAGAAAGTGGGAACTTTTTTCTGGCTCACCCGGTAGTTATGAATGGCTGGCTATGCAGTTGAAAGAACATATACTTTCTACTCATCAGAGTCACTTGAGTCTGGAACAAGTGTTTCTTTAGACTTCTTTTAAGGTTTCCTTTCCATTGGTGACTCTGCAAGATGCCTTCTCATTCGCAAAACTTGCATTGCTTCTTCCGCCATCTGTCTTTGACGCCTTTCATCCAGCTCTGCAGTCAAATTGCCAAGTTAGTTAAAAGTTTATTGCATGTTAATTTTGATATGGTTTGAGAAAATAGAAATAAAACTGTATCGAATTTGTGTATTTTCACTCTTAAATTGTGTGTTGAATCCGCAAAATATGGTGTAAAAGAACTAAAAAGCTATGGTATATATGCCCCCCAGGGGCTTAATAGAGCTTTTACATTCTCCCTTGCACCTACAAGAATTGAAATACCTTTGCTGCCCGTGGTCTGACCGTGTTTTCCACCCCTCTTTAAATGGTGGTAGACAAATCAGGGGCGTACATTCAAATTTTGTTGGGGAGGGTGTCAACATGCTTTGAACCGACTAAATTTTTCAGACCGATTGAATGTATAGGAAGCTGTTCATACCAATTAATTAGGAGCAATGCAACGAGGGACCTAACGAGGCCTGGGAGCGAGGAAATTCTTTGAGGACATGCCCTCTACTTTGGCTAAGCGCACTTCTCCCGATTCCATGCTTGCCAGTTTCAAAATAGATTTTTTGACCATTTCGTAACAGGCTCTCTCTCATAAATTAGAATCCTCATGGAAAATACGTTACAAATGCAAAAACTTTCAAACAAACCATAGAGAAAATGCTTTGAGCTATTCAGAACAAAAATTCGTATAGAAATCAGACCAACGAGTGCAGAGAAATTGAACTTTGAAGTTCACAAAAATTACTAGGCCATGTTTTTGTATAAATTTCCGGTGTATCACTTTTGAAATGGGCCTAAACCAAAAATTTCAAATTTTTGTTTCTCCAGTTGTATTCATCCGATTTCAATAATTTGTTTTTATTAACCCTCAAAATCTGCACAATCATACAACGTATCAGTTCTATGAATCCACAACAATTTATTTGTTTATTTGGCACATATTTTTCAAGGGGTACTTTTAGCAGTAGAACTACATGAGACCCCTAAATTTCTTCTTTCCTGGTGCAAACAAAAAAGTGAGGAAAGAAGAGTCTTAAAACTCATTTCACACTAAACTTTAGGTATCGGTGAAGGTTTCTGACAAGGGTTCGTACAGGTTCGTACTGGTAAACGTTTTATAGCTGATATAAAAAGTCAAGTCATTTAGGCCCATGTATGCTATTTTTTGTGATTTTCCGAGATCAGAATGTATATTTTGTTTCTGGTTGGTTCCAATGCTTAATTTTCGTTTTAATTGCACAGCTGTTATAGCGAGGGTTTAAATTCTACATAAAAACAGGAATTATTTCATTACCTAACAAGCATATTAGCATTTAAGTGGGTCAGCCGAGTAGCCTTTTATGTCTATGACTTTGGAGGCACTAGGCCTAGGTCCAAACTCCACCTTTCGATCTATTAACTACAGTTCAATTTATCATGTTTGGAAGAAGGGATTCTTCTAGGTGTTGTGCAGATGATACCAACAGGGGGCTGGAAAAACACCCCCTGGTAGTCTGATAGGATTAGGGCTAAAACACATTATTAAAATGTTCAATAGGATAGGGCACAGGTAATCAATGTGGAGATTGTTATGCAACCTCTCAAGAAACTTGTGAGAAACTCTGGTTACTCAGAGTCCGATAAGTTTCAGTAGTGGCCCAAACTATTAGTTCCTTTTGAGAAAAATGTGTATTGCAAGGAATTATGTTTGTGGGGCCTGAATTAAGCATCCTAAAAAGTGATTGATGATGTACAGGGTGTCCCAAAATTGCACCCAATTTGTGCGCTGCTGTGGAGGAGCTATGTGCTTTATGGTTTTGTAATAGATGGCGGTGAGGAACTGTTTACCAAGATGAATTGTGTTCGAATTACGAACCTCTAACAATTCTATAGGAATTCAATGAAATAACGCAATGCGTCTTGGTCAAAAAGTTCCTTTTTATAACAATAAAATTCCAAAAATAGACTTTTGACAGTTCTCATCAAGGAAAACTGATATGTATCATATCGATAACTTTAAAGTTATTTATTGATCACTTTTGTTGAAAATTTCAAGTTTTAGGTGAAGAACTAAAATCAGCAAATTTTCATTGTTTTGCGTTGCCTAGCAATAGATCATGCGACTAATTAGCATATGATGCTATTTCTATGATCATTAATTGTTGGTAATCATGTGTAGCAAGTTGCATCGTCATTAGGCTTTAGGGTTGCATAGTAAATCTGGGAGGGCCTTTCTTGCCCCCCCTCCCTCATGAGAAAGTGGTACTTGATGTACCCATATATAGAATAGGATACATAATTAGAAAAGTCATTGACATCTCAGCTTAGACTTATGACATTTCATTCCTTGTTCCCTGCGTTCTTTGATTCGCAGATATCACTTGCTCAATAGGGACTCATATCATTACTCTCGCCAGTTTAGGCCATTTTGACACAGGGGGTCCACTTTATACATGTATCACCGTAGCGCGAGCCTGTAAATTTGAGGTGCCGGTATCTGAGGTTTGCCGGTAAATATGAGGTGTTGTGGGACTACTCAAACACCTGGGTTATTGTTTAAGAAGCCATTCAAATTAAGCAATGCAGTATAGAAATCGCTCATTGTACAAGACACATTACTCTTTTGTGGTCACCGCTGTTGACCGCTTTTTGTTGGGGGGTAAGGTTGGTAACAGACAGGTTCAGCAATACCTTGGTCCTTGGAATATTTACTCTTCAAAGAATATTTACTTTTCATACTCTTATGTAACGGGTATTTGCTCGTCGTAACTGTACAAATGTAAAAGTAATCAGTGCATTTGTTACTTACCAATAATTTCAAAGTAGAGATAGATATTCTTTTTCTTTTCTACATTCCATTAAAAATGTACAATACAAATTTACTAGTAACACTACTTACAAAATACTTTACTACACTACAAGACGATGCCGCTAGATGCAAGATATCATGACTATTCTGTGGCATCACGAAAAACTAAGACAATATTACATGGGTAAGCAAAAGAAAAAAAACTACATTCTGTCTCAAATTAGACATAAGGTGGAAAATTGTCCACGATAACAACAGACAAGATGCCTGCCGCTGTTATGGATAATTTTGCGCTATCACAAATCTCACCTCATATATAATTTGAGACAGACTTTACATATGATAATATATTAAATAATTGGTGGCTTACTAAGGGGATGGGGGCAAGATACTTTATTCAAAACCACCAGTACTATGTATAAAACGTATCGTCAGATAGATATTCTTTCAGCTTTCGGGAATTTCGAGCGAATTTCTAAAAATCTTGCGAACGAAGCAGTTGCGAAAAATTTTTCCAGTAGGTAATCTTTCGGACGCACTTGATTTGGTGAAAAAAAGAGAATTTATGCTTCGAAAATAGTATTGCATATTTCTATACGTTTATTGCAAATGAATTCTTATTCCTAGTGAAATAGATAGTGTTGATAAAGAAAAGGCACCAGTCTGTGGCACTCACCCTTCATTTGATTGTTATCTTATATCTGAAAGCTATAAGAAACTGCTAGCAATGTTAGCTTTCAGACTATACAGCAAAATGAGGGTGATGCAATAACTGGACATCCGTCAGAATGTATAAAGTTAAATAATAACTTTTGGAAGTAAAGCTTCACCACAGGAAAAGTTCAGATGCTTATAACTTTTTGGACACCTGGAGGATTCACTTTTTCTATACTTGTCAGAGTCATAGTACTAACTGTTAAGAAACTAAAAATAATATTCTCAAAACTCTCAGGGATTCATATTCACGGGAACCTTTTTTGGGAAGATTCACGATTTGTGGGTATGGAATGTATAGTATATCATGTATGTCTAAATTCAGTTAACAAAAGCTTTGGCCTATCAATAGGCAATTTGTTATTTCAGCTGCAAGGTTTCTGGCACCAAGGCGTCCTGATGATAGTGACAATGCAAGTCGAGCAAAAAACAAAACAGAGTTACCTTCTCACCATTAGAAGAGTCCCCAAATGGCTCCATGGACCTGGAGATATTGCCTGCCCTTCCATCCCTGTCACCCACATTCACGACTCCAACTAGGCCCAATACAGCACTTCAGCCAATCCAAATTTCTGCCTCACCGCCAACTCCAACTTCATCTCATACATACACCAATCTTTTACCGCCAACCACATCTTTTGCATCATCTCTCTCTGAAGGAATTCGACTAGACATAAATAACCCTGAATACCACCACCCTGAGTTCTACCAAAGACACAACCATCATTCATCACCATCTGCCACCATCAATAATGAACATCATCAACCCACACCAGCAGGTAATGTGGAACAACACATTTTTAGCCTGGAACAGCTTTGCAGGATGCAGCAGGCTGAAATAAGAAACATGGCTGCTGAGATGCAATTAATAAAGAGGGCAGTTGCAAAGGTACAAACAAATTAACATGAAAGTAAAATTGTGAGATGTTACAAATGCAAGAAAATAGTTGATATAAATAATTACAATTAACGATACATTTGTAGGGAGTGGAATTTCTTAAGGTTACTGTACCCCTTCAGGATGATAAAATTTTTGGATTCTTACATCATTGGTTATTACACACATCTACCTACAATTTCTAATAATTTCAAGGAATTTTACTATATTTTTTCAGCAAATTATAAGCAATTTAAAGTAACATCTTTTCAGCTAGGATAATCCTGTTTACATGACTAAGGAATATTTGAGAACTACAAAGGTTAAAGGTTTCAAGTACCTTTGATTTCCTGTTGAATGGATTTTGGGGTTATAATACCAATTATGTCATTCTAAACTATATAGGATTACTCTGATTAATGATAATCTTCAGCGCTTTTCTCAAAATCAATTTTTCAGCGACCAATGGGTATTCTTTCAGCTCCCGGTACCCAACGGCTTGATGTAATTGGCTGAAATTTAGCATACAGAGAGGAAAAGCATAGGGAGACCAAAAAGTGTCTCACTTTTGAGAAAAATTGCATGGTCCAAATTTAACATTTGAATGGATCTCAAAACAAGGCCAGGGAGCGGGGACACAATTATTTTATAAATCATTCTGAAGCTAAGGCATGCAAAATAAATTTGAGACATAAATTTGCTAGATTAATGTGCTGAGAACACAAAAATTTCATTTTGATTTGAAGAGAACATATCTGGGGGGACAGGGAGGTTATTTTCACGTTTTCGGATGTATAACGCCCAATTTTGGGATATTTGTATTCTTTTTGCCTTGTAAATACTCCCCATTTAATGACGAATTGAATGATGTATAGTTTATATGTGTTATGTCACGGGCGTGATAATCAAGAGAGACAACACTAGGAGTTCTGTTTACACGATACCGTTTTCATTTTATATCGGATAGGGGTTCCGTTAGCCTGCGCTTAGACTTTGATCACTGGGGAGGAGAGGAGAGAAAGGAACTACAAAGTATGCGCAACGCGGTGCATTTTCTTGCTTTGAAACTTTCAATGTAATTGCGCAAGTGAGACGCCCTTTGTTTTCTATTTTTATGAAAGCCAATCAATATCAAGTCTGAGCAAACCCGGACCCAGTAGCTTTAGCGGAAGACGATTGATATTGTCTGGTTTACAAAGCTTTAAAAGGTTGACTGTAATCGAAGTACTCAGTCGTTGAAAAAATAGCGGATCGTGAAGGGAAGGGAAGACTCACCGCTCTGCTATGAAGGGAAGTACACAAGATTTTTGTGTAAATATGTGAACTATTGGGATGGATCAAATTTGCAGAGTGGCCTAAATCACGTCCAACGCATTTTCAACATCAATGGGATCCTTGATGAGCAGAAAGTTGTGATGTAGGAAAAAGTGTTCCTGGAGACACTGTTGGTTACTATATTCGGTTGAACTTTAGTTTACTGCGAAAGACTGTGACTGAATGAAAAGGATAGGCCCAAACAAAACATAAACACTACTACTGAGTCACGTGACTACTAACAGACGGGTGTTGGCAAGGGTTCCCTACATTTCCCCCTTCCTAAATAAACGAAGTCAAATCATAAACGACAACTAAATACGTAATGCACCCCAAGGAATGGTGTCAGGTAAGAATCTTTGTTGTCTCTGTCTTCTAGGTCGCTCTCTGTTTAAATCCTCATTCTCGACTTCTCCATCTGCACCGGAATCCGAGTCTGAATTATCAGCGCTATCTTCTGAAAGCTCACTTTCACTTGATGTTGCATTTGGGATACGATCGTTTCGGAATCCATTGTCTATAACAGGTAAAAGGCGGTCGTGATGAACTATCTTTCGTTCTTTGCGAGAATTCTCGATCTGGAAGTTTACACCGTTAGGTAACTTTGAGATGATCTTCCACGGGCCATCTCTACGGGGGGCCAATTTTCGGTTTTCGCCTGTCTTGTAATGTTTTACATTCAACCAAACTTTCTGACCCTCAGAGTAATCAATAAAACGAAGATTTCTATTATACTGCTGCTGCATTTTCCGCTTACTAATCTCTAAAGTTTCGACTACACGAGAAAAGATATCTTTCATTGATGAGCTTGTCGCGTATTCAAATTCTGCCGGTAGTATCTCATCATGTTGGTCTGGAACTGAATTATCAAAGACAATGTCTTGAGGTAGGATGGCAGATCTTCCGAAGACCACATTGTACGGAACACAACGAGTTGCCTTGCTCTCGCTAGCGTTTAAAGCGAAAACTAATCCAGGCAATATGGAACGCCATTTACTTTGTTGAAGACGACGATGTAACAAAACAGCACGTAGTAAATCTTTGACCGTACGAATATTTCTCTCGGCGAACCCATTACCTTGGCTATGATATGCCGAAGATCTACGCTTTTCGATTCCGAGTTCATTACATATCTCTGTCATAACTTCTCCGTCGACATTTGAGCCTTGATCAGACAAAAGATAAAAAGGACTGCCATGAATATAAATCCAATTTCTCAGTAAGGCATCAACGATTTTTGGCGCTGTCTGATCTTTCAAGGGTACGGCTTGCACAAATTTCGAAAAAATATCCCCAATGAGCAAAATATATTGATAGCCATTATTATCTTTAGGTAAGTATAGGAATTGCATAGGTGCATTCGGGATGAACATTGGTACTAGTGGCGCTTTGGGTGGAGATGTGGCACACTTTGTTTTCTGGCAGGTTTCACAACCTTGGCTAAACGACTTGACGTAATTGTACATACTAGGCCAATAATAACGATCTTTCAATAACGAATAAACTTTGTCTGTTCCAAAATGAGCGATGTTATGAAATTCTGTCACAATGAGTTTCCGCAGCGAGGGAGGAATGACAGGGCGGCCTGATTTTGTAAGCACACCATCACAGACACGCAACTGCAACTGGACTCTTTTCAATTTGCCTTTCGAAATTTTTTCTCCATTTAGGATGCACTTGGTAGCATCTGATATTGAAGGATCTCTCGATTGTTCCTCCTTTAGCTGAACCCGAAAACCATCTTTATTTCCGAAAAGGGCATATATGTTTCTTCAATCTCTGTTGGTGGTTGAGCCACACTTGCCGCTTTATTTTGTGACAGGGCATCGGCTTTGATATTGAATTTACCCGGAATGTATTGGACGGAATAATCAAACTCTTCCAGCTCAGTTAACCAACGAGCAAATTTACCTCGTGGATCTTTCTGTTCACGGAGATGTGTCAAGGGATTGTGGTCAGAATTCAAAACAAACGATTTGCCTGCCAAATAAACTTGCCAATGCTTGACTGCACACACAAGAGCGAATGCTTCTTTAGCTGTTGTCGACCAGTTCTTTTGTGAAAGCTGTAAGGCTGTAGAGAAATACGCTACTGGATGCAGACTATCGTCGTTTCCAACTTGCGATAAAACTCCACCAACTGCATGGTTACTAGCATCAACCTCGATGATAAACGGTTCTCCTAATCTAGGGAAACTTAAAACTGGTTTAGATGACAGTTTCTGTTTTAAAACTGAAAAGGCAGCTTCACAGGAATCATCCCATTGAAATGGAACATTCTCGCTAGTCAGCTTGTTCAAGGGTTGGCAGATTTCGGCAAAATTCTGAATAAATGATCTGTAAAATCCTGCAAGCCCGAGAAATCCCTTCAATTCTTTTCTAGTTTCCGGGCGTTTGTAGTTATCAATTGCTTCTGTTAGCCGGGCTTGTGGTTTAATTCCTCCTTGCGAAAGCTCAAAACCGAGAAAATTGACTTTGTCGCTGGCGAATACACACTTTGAAAGCTTTAGTGATATTCGCGATGATTGCAATCTTTGGAATACTTGCTCAAGATTGTGGAGGTGTTCTTGAAAATTTCCACTGAAGATTACTATGTCATCCATATAAGCCAAGACTCGATCAGAAGGAAGACCAGACAAGGTGATATCCATCATCCTCTGATAGGATGCTCCAGCATTGCATAGACCGAATGGTGTGACATTAAACTCAAATTTACCCCTCGGCATAGAGAACGCTGTTTTCTCTTTATCTTCTTCTGCTACTGGCATCGACCAATATGCCGAGGCAGCATCTAGAGTTGTCCAGAATTTCGCCCCTTGCATTTTGTCGATCACGTCACAAAGATGCGGTAGAGGATATGAATCCTTCTTGGTTACGTCATTAAGCTCTCGGAAATCACAAACGAAACGCATAGAATCGTCTTTTTTCTTCACAAGAATAACTGGGGCGTTCCACGGCGACGAAGATGGTCGAATAATGCCATTGTCAAGCATCTGTTGCACTTGAGTACTAACTTCTTCATTCCAAGCATGAGGAATGCGATATGGGTTCTTACGAACTGGTTGCGCATCGTTCGTGATTATATGGTGCGTCATATTCCGTACAGGAGTCGGTTTCTTTGGATTGGAAGCGAAAACCTCACCGTACTTGGAAATTAATGCCTTTAGCTGACCCCTTTCATTATCAGAAATATCGTTTCCATGGACTATACAGTCTTCGTAATATGAAAACGGGCCGCGTGCGGCATTTCGCACGTCTAGGTTAGTTTGGGCGTGCGATGGCGTGCGATACGAAGGTGCTAACTTTTATCATCATGATTGCGATTATTTGTTGTTTTTCATTCTTGTTCTCAAGAAATATGGGGTGGTGGTTTCAAGATGACCTTTCATATCGTAAACTACCGTAAATTATGAAAGCTGATCGATAACGGCCTTTTATTGCCCTCAGATATAAGCTCGTGAGGGTGATCACCCCAATACAGCGTCGCTTTTTTCGAGTGTTTTTGCTCTTTATTGATAAGCTTTCAATACGTTGTTCTTGCATCGGTGAATGCTCTCTTCCACGAGACTTATGGCTTATTTTCCTGTCGAGAAGAGAGAAGGCAGGAAAGAAACTGCCGTGCTACTAAAGTTACGAAAAATATTTTGTTGAGTGTGTATTTCTCTGTCCTACTACCTTTCAAGTTAGGGAAAGGTCAAAGCAGTTAGGCCATCCAGTTTCCTTTTTCCCGTTTAATAAAATGTGGACTTAAATTAGGCTTCAAGCCTAATTCAAAACAAATAAAGATTTCACAAAAGTTATTGACAGATTAACGAAGGTGATTAAGTAGCGAATATACGCTCTAGAAAAAGCAACTAAACCTTTTAAGGCATCTAAAGTTTATTGGAGAGTTTACGCAAATTCGTAGTGGGCCTACTCTAGAGATGCACTGCAGAAAATCCAGAGAAGGGTTTTGTGTCAAAGTCAGATTAAAGTGAGTATTATTCATCATTTTTGCTCCCTGATTCTTGACGACGGTAACATTTTAGTTCAACTAGGAACATAAACAAAGAAGAGAGAACGATAACAGACCCATGAAGAAACTTTTCTATCGCAAAATACAACAGATTGGAGAGATTATTAAAGACAAGTCTATCCTCCGCATCTTGCAGTTCTTTAAAGATTTCTTGTTGAATCCATTTGCTAAGATCGATCAATAAACATTTAAAGTTCCGTTAGTGAGCTGACCTTTACAACGGTTTCCTTTCGTAAAGAGACCGAAGCAAAATCGTAGCATCGAGTGATGAATGAAGGAGAAATTTCAAATTCTAAATAAAAGGAGGGCTCTGTTTTTGCGACATTGTTTGTGATTGAAATTTTATGAAGTTCGGTAAATTTTCAGGTTTGCCCGTGCGACGTTTCGCACGCCTTGGGCAATTTAGGCGTGTACGGAGGCGTGCGCGTGCGATCGCACGCCTCATATTACGAAGACTGACTATATCAAACTGACGGCTTGTTGGATTTTCATCCTCGATCAAATCAATTTGGGAAACAGCTTTGTTGACTTTGGTTAAATTCCCAACGAACTTCCTAGAATGGACTGTTACTTTGTCATTGGTCACATTCAATAACGATATTTGAAAAACACCATCAACGTCTGGAATGACTCGGCAACGCGTAGCATATACACCCATTACTCCACCTAAAGGCTTTGGCTCGAAGTCTGCAGTTATCAAGGATAATGAATTTCTGCATTTGACATTAACTATGCTTTCAGAGCGTGGGGGCAAAGATACATTATTTTGCATTCGGACTGGTTCTTTTCCTTTTGAAGAAACACACATAAACCATTCTTTACCCAGCTTAACTTTATTTGCGACCATATCAAACTCCATTGATCCGAAATTGGAAAGAAAATCTCGGTCCAATAATACGTGTTTATATGTTTTTGCATTGAGAACCCTCAAATGTTGCTTGATGAGTTCACCGCCTAAATTTATGGTGACTAGCACAGATCCAATTACATTCATTTCTCTACCAGATGCATCGACTAATTTATGTTCGGTTGCGACAATTTTTGTGTCTAAACCTAGCGTTTGTAGGCTTCCTATATCAATCAAAGAGCAACTAGCCCCTGTGTCTAATAAAGCGTTTACTTCCTTGTTATCAAATTTAACATTGAGGACAGCAGAAAAGTCTTCAGCAAAATTACAATCTTCTTTGTCGACACCGGTTAGTCATTGATATTTGGGGCAAGATGAATCCCAAGCATCATGACCTTTGTTCCCACAAGCTTGACAAAAGCGAAGGGGGCACTTGCGGAAAAAATGCTCAGCGCTTTCACAGGTACGGCATTTTCTCCCTCTTTGCGATGTGCGGTTATTTCTCTGGTTTCCGGCCCTAGGCTGATAAGACTTGTTTGGAAAATTACCTCGTTTTCCTCTTCTTTGGTACCCACGCCATTGATTGCCAACAAAATTCGCTGTTGCGGTTTCTTGTTTACCCCCGTCGTCACCCCCGTGATTGTCAATCGATGTACCTTTCAATTTTTCAATCACTTTTTCTGCAATTGCGTCAACCACTGCTGGGCTGTCAACACTCATACATTCTTTAACTTTACTTGAAACAAATGAATCGATTCCGGCCAATTGTAGTCTCATTGTCTCCGTTGCCAGCTTGTCGATATCGGCATCAGTAAAACTTGGCAGGGATTTCAACGGGATCTGCATCTTTGGGTGGAGTCCTTTCAAATAGTAATCCTTTGCGATTGTCTTTCGTGTGTCATCGTTAAAAGAAGGGTATGCAAGCTTGACTAAAGCGATTATTTTATAGGCAAAAGTTTGTGCTGATTCATCTGACTTTCTTGTTCGATTGTTTAACTCAACGATTGCCGCTTCTCTGTCAAAATTTCCATTTTCAAATTCTTTTAGCAACTCGGACTTGATTTTATCGGCCTTTTTTCTGTCATCTGCAGATAATCGCATGTATACATCGAGGGCACGACCCTCAAGTTTGCTTGCCAAATTTTGGGCAGCTTTTTCCCCATCGTATCCTTTCAATGACGAATGCAGTGAAACCTTCTCGAGAAAAACATTCACGTCGCCAATTCCATCAAAGCATTTAACTCTCGCATCCATTTTGAAATATTCAGTCACAGTAATGTTAGTTACTATATTCGGTTGAACTTTAGTTTACTGCGAAAGACTGTGACTGAATGAAAAGGATAGGCCCAAACAAAACATAAACACTACTACTGAGTCACGTGACTACTAACAGACGGGTGTTGGCAAGGGTTCCCTACAACACCATTGCCAATTATGGTTTGCAGCCCATTGAAATGCATCTTTGATGAGTCAGCTCGCCCGCAAAACAAAGCAAAGAAAGCTGATGCAAGAGTATGGAGTTATATCGGTGTCAAAATTCAAAATCTGAATTCGGAATGCAACATTGCAGTTTGACAATGTGAGATCCTGGTTTGGAATGTAGAATAGGAGTTTGTAATGTAAAAACTCAATTCACAATGTCACAATGAACACAAAGCAAGCAATTTATCAATTCACAATATCAATTTTATTAATACTAATATCCATTGCAATTTGACAAGTCACCAAAGCAACGGCCCAATGCATCAAGTCAAACATGAAAGGCAAAATGACAATTCAGAATGGTAATGCATTGCGCTCCCCTATATTTTGGCCGGAAGCTCAGCACGTGATCTTCCGACCAGACCGTGTATGTCATTTGTGATGGATAGCAATAGTGATAAGGATGGGCAGAATCGATGTTATACGGGCAAATTCGGTGGCTTTCAGCCTCTATCTCATGTTAACCACCCACAATCAGCAACAAAAGGATTTTACCATGAAAGATAATGATTACAATCCTCAATTCCATTGTTTGTTGCCTCTTTTCGATTTTTAGACTTTTCTTCATTTCTCAGCCTGTATTTGTGGTCTTCATTTCGTGCTGAAGAACAAAGTGCATATTTTCATTACATTTTGACATTTCTATTTAGCCCCCCTTCCCTCAAAAAATCTCAAGGTCCTACATTGTGATGTAAACAAAACTTACAGATGATTATTGGGCCAAAATTGCGTACAGAGTAGATGTTACAAATTTTTTTTCTTATGAGAAATTGGTTTATAATAAACAAGTGCATTAGAATTGTCAAAAAGTGAATACGCATTCTATCACTAATGAAGGAGCAACAAGAGAATTGGAGGGTGTGGGGGCATACGGCTATTTTTTTTAAACTGCCCATAAGAAACTCAACTCTCAGATCGCTATAAGTTAAGAGACTCTAGTACTGGGAAAGTATATGTTAAGAAACTATTTATAATAGTTATGTCATAGTTTTGTCATGTGGCCTTCTTTTGTTTTCTACATGCATTTGATGGCCTCTTTCAAAAGAATTTGTGTTTTCAAATGTACTCTCAAGTACCGAATAATCATCCCCTCTGCTTATCAATGTTTTAAAAATTTCCCAAACCCATTGCTTTAGTCCAACCCCCCTTTAATTAATTCTTGAAAATTTGAAATGATAGTGAACATACTTTGTGAATAAATATGAAAAAAGATACGTGTTTATTAAGAAAACACTATTTCCAATTTTCCCAATCCCCCCCGGGTCCTTCAAAGCCCAACTTTTATTAGATTGAATCATTTTAAACCCCTGATTATTCTCACCCCTCCCTGTTTATTCAGTGACGACTTTATTCTGCAGGCCAGCAGGTCAAGTAATGTGCGGGTCAAACACAAAAGCAAACATGTAGGGCCAAGGGCCCAATGCAACGATTGATGTGCTGTGTTTGGTATATGTTAGGCCGCCAAATGGTCAAAGGTGCACGAATAGTCAAAGGCAATCCATTTGATGATTTTAAGCTATGCTTGGACTATGACCATCAACAACAGTTTTCATTCATGTGATCCGTGTTCGTTTGTGGCATTGAAATGCTTTGTGCCAAAGAATTTCCTGCTGTTCTGCTGTTCAAATCATCAACAAAGCCGATCTAAGAATGCAGTGGGCGTATAGACTGATTACATCTCAGTCTCAATTTTCTGCACTGAATTGAATGATGAAATAAAGATATAAACATCAGATTGAAAAGGTAGGATGAAGACAAGGAATCATGTTGTCAGTCTAGTGGGCGTATACAGCATTGTTATCGATGAAATCAACCAGAAAAACCAGAGAGATAGTTTGTTTCAAGTGAGGGGCATTTCACTCAAGCTCCTACATTTTGACCAAAATCTTCTTGTCTCCAAGAAAATCCACACAAATTCTGCAAAATCCTTTTGTTCTTTCTTACTGTATGTTATACAAGCCTAGTACGGACGGGACTGTACGGGACGTGCTTCGCATAACCAATACATTGCTGGCTATTTTCATTGCGGTGTCTGAGGCCACTAAGCCCTTGGCCCTGGTGGTGACCCGCATGTTTGCTTTCGTGTTTGACCCGCAGATTACTTGACCTGCTGGCCTGCAGAATAAAGTCGTCACATTATTTACAACTTTATTTGTTGCCTTTAAGGCCTCAATTGTTTTGAGGTGGTCATCGCCAAATAGCATTTTGCTTGGCTTCATATTTCTAGAGCAAGCCTGTTTGAAATCATTGTTCAAATGTGGGCGAAGGGAGTCTCTACGTTTAAAAGACATCTCCTGACTAACATGATCCAACAAAACAGTGCAATCAAGGAGCTGTGCAATAATGGCTTTGAACTCAACTTGAGATTTTTTCTCTCATGCCTTTAGTAAATCATCAATAGTTGATGAAACACTGCCAGTTACCCTGGCTACAGAGTCTTGCAAGGAGGACATCTTTATATCTCCCCGTTTACTATTGGCAGGTAACTTGGCCCATATTTCAGGTTGACTTTTGGGACAAGCAGGGATTCACAATTTTTTGGTATTTTATATTTTTCAAGAATCGTCTTGCACTTTTGTTGGTCAAACTCAGTTGAGGATTTTGCATTGACAATTTTAGCCAATTTTTCTGATATGGGTGGCCCTTGATCCTCAGATGGCAGTAACAATTCATTTAGATCATTAAGAAGGGAATCATTGTCAACTTCCTCTTCCAAATCAGAGCCCTGATGGTCGTCATCAAACTCCTTTCCCCTATAAAGACTTAAAACATCTTCTTCCGAAGATCTGAGCATAGGGTCTATGAAAGTCTCTGTGCACTTATGCAGATGACCTTAAGATTTTAAAAGCCCTGCTAATCTGGGTACAAAATAACCCCTAAACACTGTATCTTCTGCAGAACAATACTCGCTTCGATTCATTTCAACCACAATGTCCACCGTGAGGTAAAGAGGAAACCAGATGGGTCACCACTCATTAAAGTGTTCTACCCAAAATTCAAAGATGGTGAGGCAAACAGCAAAGAAGTGTGTGTGACACAACATTTTGGTATGTTAGCTACGTTTATTATTCATTCTTCAAATCACTAACTTTGGCACTTCTACGTTAA
Source organism: Aurelia coerulea (assembly GCA_039566865.1). NCBI lineage: Eukaryota > Metazoa > Cnidaria > Scyphozoa > Semaeostomeae > Ulmaridae > Aurelia > Aurelia coerulea. The sequence goes on along the minus strand of CM076951.1, from coordinate 8,612,881 downwards.
CAGGATAACTTTTAGAGTCTCTGTCCGCAACTGAAGATACTACAATTCATACTACAATACTACAACGATAACAATAGTTGATATACCGGGTGACCCAGAAAAAAGTGACCCAACGCAATTTGTCATAGAAAAAAAAGTAAGTGGCCAATTGAAATATTTCAAACGTTGCTCTGTCACTAAAAGACTAGCCTACATTATGAGTATTTTTCGCAAATAATTTGGGCACGGTAAAGTTTCCGAATTAAGGATTTTGAGGAAAAGGGCAGGCTTAAAATGCTCAAAAAGTCGTCAAAAATAGGGGATCGATTTAAAACCACTTCAGATCTTCAAAACAACGAGAAGCGTGTTTCATTTTGCTTGAGAATATCTTTAAGTACCTAGGAACTATAAACTTGCTCTGAAGACTTCCGACAGAGTTGCCTATTCCCAGGTTGAAATGAAACACGCTCCTCGTTGTTTTGAAGATTCGAAATGGCTGTAAATCGATCCCCTGTTTTTGACGACTTTATGAGGATTTCAGGCATGCCCTTTTCCTCGAAATCCTTAATTTTGGAAATTTACCGTGTCGAAAAAAATTGCGAAAAATATTCATAGCATAGGCTAGTCTTTTAGCGACAGAATAACGTTTGAAGCATTTCAATCTGTCACTTCCTTAATTTTCTGTGACAGATTGCGTTGGGTCACTTTTTTCTGTGTCACCCGGTATAACTGTCAATTTAATATATGTGCACCTTTTCATTTCAGGCTATGTAGAGTGTATTTATCAAACCTGTGGGAATGTAGAGCTGCTAAAATGGGGTGAAAATATGTTGAAAGAACTGACACCTCCTCCAATCAACTCAATGCTCACAAAACAGCCTATCATTGAAGCAGTTGAAAATTGAAATGAAATTAAATTAAATTTGAAATGAATAGAAATGAAAATTGTAGATGTACCACCTACAGCAGGTAATTACACTTCAATATGAAAATTTTATATTTTTGAACACGTTTTATCCAAATGGTAATAATTCACAACATGTTTTGACGTTGCAAAGGAATGCATCCGCTGCTGAGATTAGCCAAAGTTTGTCCACATTTCCTGGTAGTTATCAATTATCAAATCATGTTAATGATTTCAATAAAGGTGTCTAATTTTTGTGGAGAGTATTTTGATGCACTCTTTGACCTATTTTATATCCATCGTTTTAAATAGAAAGCATGCAGCAATGGGTTTTAACAATTGAAAATTCATAACTTGCTTTTCAGATCCAGATATGGTGGAACAGCAGAATTCAAAAAAGCAAAAAGCTCCACCAAGTTGTTTGATTTGCAAGCACCCCATGCATGGCCACAAAGATGTTGTTGACTGTCCAAAGAACAAAAAGTAGCATCTCCTTTTTTACTCATATGCAGTGTACTGTATATACACATATTTTTTTCATAAGAAACTAAGAATCTGGGCCAGTAATGAAAGTTTCTTAAAATTACCAGATCTGTGCACTCAGATTTGTTTCATGCATATTTTCATGCATAGCATATAAAAACATGCAAGAGTTTCTTAATTTTTTGGCAATCTGAGAGTCTGAGTTTCTTATCAGCAGTTCGTATAAAAAAGATATGTGTATGTGTGTGTGTGTTATAACATATTCCATTTTTTAAGTATCATAGACGTTTACATGTATCTTCCTCTATCAATACCAATGCAAAGTATTGGTTCACTCAAGTACATCTTCTTCAATGAAGTTTGTCATTGGATCGTCCCCTGTAAAAGTTGCTCTAATTGCATCATACGCACATGCAGGCAAAGGTATGCGTTTGTTGCCTAATTTTCCATAAATAAGGCATGTAAAATCTCTATAGGAGACTCCTATTTTAGAAGTGTAAAGGCCCATTTCCACTTCAATCGCAATTCACAAAACAAATGCGATTTGCGAATTCCGAATCGCCAACGTATGCGAATTCACTACACACTTCAAACTTATTCGCACGAATTTCAATTGTTTATCCAGCCAATGAAATCTGTCTTCTTTTGATAGCGCGTGCCGCCTTTGTCCCTTTGTTCCGTAAGGTTGTTTTCTAATTGGCTGCCTGCAATCCGGGACAATGGTTCGTATGCGAACGTTCGCAAGAAATCAAACATTGCGAACAGGTCAAAATCGCATTGCGAACGCTCGCATGCGATTTGCGAACGTTCGCAAGCGAATTTCAAACAAAAGATCGCATGCGATTTGCGAATGAAATGGAAATGGGCCTTAAGGATGCACTCCTATTTTGGGGCAAAATGAGTATACTCCAATTGGCTTGCAAGTAAGATCAAAAACTGGTTCAATAGAAAAAATTAATTCTGGATGATGGAGCAAAAAAGGAAGACCAGAAGTTACAAAAACAAGCCCATGATACAAAACTCAACATGTTACTTTATGCAAAGGAAAAATTTAATATGAGCAACAAAGCCTATCATGAGATAAAATGATATTGATAAATCTTTGCCCAGATCACACATACTAAAGAAAAAGATAAAGGATTTAAATAATTCATTTAATATCAAGCCTATGGAAGGCAGCATTGAAGGGTTTGAGCAGTCAATTAAGAAGCTTCTCTCTCAGGTCATACTTGGACAATTAGAAAATGAGAACTGCGCTGTTCCAGAAGTTGTCAAAGTGAAACTTTATGGGGATGGTACTTGGTTGGGAAGCAAACTACATGTAATAGATCTTACATTTACTTTGCCTGTCTTTCCTGATGCAAAAGCACTTTCTGGAAATATCCTCCTTGCAATTTTTAAATCCAGTGACTCTTACAATAACTTAAAGGATCCCAGACAAAAATGCATTGCTCGCTTTGCAATGTTTTTGTTTTGATTCAGAGTGGCGGTAGGTTGACATAGAATACTTTGGAACTTAGTTTTTATCAGGTCAACATAAATGTCTGATTCAAGCATACGTCTTCCGTTTCCCATTTGATCAAATTAATCCTTGGAGGTAAACAGACGCCAGCGTCTGTTTGTTTTTAACCAGCCTCCGGTGATAGGAAGAGCACAAACAAGGGTTGCAGAGGAGAATAACAAAGAACCAGTGAAAGGCAAAAAGAGTCAAGGTTGCAAAAAAAAACTTATCATCTGATCATTCAAAAACAACGGGGCTGCTCATGCAAAACAGCTGGTGTAGAATGTGGCATTAACTGCAAATGCCACACTAAGAAATGTGACAATAAGGTAACACTTTTGCTGTTCAACTGTTTGACGTTTTTGCTCTTATTTCAGTTTAAGGTCAAGGCAATGCAGGGGGGGGGGGCACGTCAGAACCCTTAGCAATTTAGCTATTCTGGGACTCCTTCAGGTGGCAAATTGATTAAAAAAAATTGCCAAAGCCCAGAACCTCATTTATGGAGTTTGATGGAGGTTTTATACTGAATAAGAGGGCACTTTTGGTACGAGAAATATTGGAGAGGGTGGCTGCAATTAGAATGTGCAATTATGGTAAATTGGCTTCTCTGCAAATAGAACAATGAAACACTCAGACACAGCATTGTATGGGATTGTATCCAATGTTCACATCACCTGGAGTACAAAGATTCTAATAAGATATTTTTCATTAATTAATATAATAATATTAATAATATTAAAACTATGAAAAACAAAACTGTTAAAAAGAACAGTTTTGTTTTTCATATACTTTTTTCTGTTATTTTTGATGATGGTTTTGTTTTAATATTAAAACTATTAATTAATATATATTTTTTATATCATCAGTTAAAACGTTTACATACAGAAGGTACCTAAGAAATTACATATGAGCTACTGTTCAACACTATGAGGACGATGCCAGGGCCAGGGAGAGCAAAAGACCACAACAACATTCCATAAAAAAAACATACAACTAAATACTATAAAATATACATTTACAAAGAGCTACACATAAACTATCAAATACGGATACATACAAGGATCTGTTTCACATTGGAGGTCATGGCTAGCACAGGCGATAATGCTGAACAGCAGGAACCCTGACCGAGAAAATACCACCGACAACAACTGCCGCCACTGCTGTTTCCCCCCAGGGTCTCCACCGCTCAAAAATATTGGGCAAGTGCTGTCGGTTTGAGGTTCATAGTTCGCAATATTGTGGATTTGAAGATTTGGGTTTGTGTGGATGAGTTGTCATTCACACTATAGACGCCTCACATACAATGTGAATCAGACTTACAAGCATTAAGAGAAAGAAAAATTGCTCTCCTTTGTCAATTGGTGACACATTATGAATGTACCCTGAAATCTCCTGTAAAAAAGAATAACAAAGGGTAAGTACTTGTGATTTAACATCTGAAGTTGTGAGGTGTTTGCGACATAAAAACACACCTAAACGGATGGAGTGTCAATGACAATATTTAAATATTAGGAATTAATCAACAAATAATGCCATAATTATGTAAATAAGATTATTGTGCTTGAAAAGATCAACACTTGATTATGTGCAATATCATCCTCATGTTTTGGAAGCAAGATATTGGAGCCTTTCTTGTTCCAAATGCCTAAATTTGAGATGCTTTGAATTGAAAATGCTTTGCAGTCTTACATAAGTCATTGGTTCTATTATACCAGGTGTCCTTAAAAAAAACGCAATGAATTAGATTGGGACTAGCGACAAGAATTTAAGTCCCATCAATCCATAATAATGCTTTATATAATCCCCTACAGCAAACTTGGAGATAGATATCTTGTTTTTTTACATTGGTTCATGAAGAGTTAGTATATTTATATTCAAAGTCCAAATTTGCCTGAACCTCCAAACCAGAGCTTTATTTGAATAGAAATTCAATCAAATTTGATGCTAAAAACAAAAAAAATTAACAAAATTTAGCTGTTTATGTATCCAATTGCACTCTCCTACATATAGAGAGCTGGAAAATGTATAGATGCCATGCATTCATTGGACCTTTTGAGAAAATAAGGCTCTGCAACGCTTGGTAGTAAAATGTCTTTATCCTCTGGTTTCCATGGTAACCAATGTTATTTTTAGATTTTGGTTAAGATATTTAGATCCAGTATGTTAAATTACCCCTGGATGCCAGTTTTTTTTTGTTTGAATGGGAAACACAGATTTCAGATTTTGGACTAGACTAGTACCTTAAACTGAAAATCTATAGTTCTTTGGTAGTCCGAAATTTTTTGCGAGGGCGTCCAAAATTACTGAAGACAATGTCCGAACATGTCCATTCTCAGTGATATTTAGCAGATAATCGTGCATTGTAGTGATCAATATTTCTCTCATTCTTACCCAAGGAATCATCAAAGAGGTAGACTCATTCCGGTAAAGGTACATCACTGTATGGGTTGATTGCACTAATGAACAAGGGCCTCAACTTTGTGAGAAGCCAACTTCAGATGGCCTACAACTGCTTTACCAATGAAGATGGGGTTCCAAAAGAGCAATGATTCGAACAGCACATGGGGATTCAGTCGGATATTCTTGGAAACAAAGAGGATCCAACTCGTGAAGGATTGGACAGCCAAGAAGCAGTTTTTCGGATATCCTAAAATCGCATTGAGCAGAAGAAGTAGGCGAGAAAGGTGATTCAGACGAAAGCAGCGATGATGCTGATGACGATAACAATTTTCAAATAGAAATTAAACCTAGGCGACTAGATGCTAATCCTCGACACATCTTCATAAGCATCAGAGGCATAAGAGAGGATTGTGTCGTAGTAATGTACGAAGAAGAGTTTTCCCAGGGAAGATTCGACGTGGCGGAAGCAATGCATGCTCCTTCATTGCAGTTATCTTCACCCACCTCTTTGTCAAAGAAAGAGAGACACTCATGGAGGAGACCCCTGTTTTTAACGACACAATCTTTAATGAAATATTACACAAAGCGATGGTGAGAGGGAACCATCTCTATGACAAGTATCAAAGAAGCCTACCACATCGCTACTGCTTAATACACACAGTAGCAGATCAGATGGCTGAAGTATGTCCCTTTACCGTGAAAGAAGAGAGACCTGTCTCCATTCAAAACGAGCACCAAACGTCAACGCTGAAAGGTCAGCTTGAATTTCTGATGGTTTTTTCTGATGGTTTGTCTGATGGTTGGTAAGTTGTAAGTAAGATTCACCACCACACACCTCCGAGATGAGTCTTTCAAAGCAAATAAAATGTGATAAAATATTTACATATGTACACTCAGGTTTTCCTGCTTCCACCTGGTGTCTTCCATCCGTGCTCACCACAACGATCTTCTGCTGTGGCCTTGACTCGTGCATTGGCTTCTCTCTTGGCAACAACTGCCTCCACAGCTGGACCAAAGAACTCCGTTTTAACAAAGTTGTCAAGGCACATATCCTGCTGTGTCCCATAGTGATCTGTCATCATCTCTGGACAGTAGAAAAAGCAAGGTTGCCCAGTTCTGATCAGCATGAAGTGCAAGCTCTCCATCTTCGACTTGGGCTTTTTGCAATACACACAGTTGCACTTTCCTTTCGTCTTCTTCTGTGCAAGTACTGTTGGCTCATCAAGCTCTTTGATAGAGATTGGCGGTATGGCAGAGGACGTTGAGGGAATGGCAAGCTTATCCAGTTGAAAAGCTTTGACAATTGGCATCTTGGGAATGACAGGTGGGCGCAAGGGGGTTGGACTGACTACGAGTGCAGTGACGGTAGCTGGCACATTCAGGTTCTCTTCAAGCTCCCCCATTTGCTTCGGTTGTTTGTCTGTTAGATTTTTGTGACTGCCAATCCTTCCAGCTTAGGACTCATCTGAAAGAAAAACGAAAATAAAAAATCAGGCTGAAAACAACTGATGGTCCTTCTCTGTTAAGTGTCATTGTCACCCATGGTTCATTGCTGGCAGGCTAACATTTCAAAAGTGCAAAAATTTCAGACTGTCTGAAAATTAAATTTGTCCTAAGTGAAAACCATAGATCCATACCGCAGTGATACAAAAGTTTACTTGAGTTCAATTCCTCTATCGGTTCAACTACTGCAGTGTTGATCTATACTTTCTCTTTAGGCCAAAATTACATTTTCATGCGGTTTGAAATTGAACTTGAAAGTGAAGGGGCATGGATGACCATGGCTCCTTTACACTGTGGACAAAAACTTGGTTAAGATGCTACAGGTGCAAAACTAATATATGAGTGAACAAATTTGATCAATTAATGTTATGATGCAGAGCCAAAATCTGAGGCTGAAAGATGAAAATGGGGAAAACACAGGAGCAAGTAAAGTGTGCAGTTATAACAGTGCATAAAGTATCAAATTTATTACGGGGGAAATGACTAAAAATCACATTTAAAGCTTGAAGTCATTTGATGGAACATTTTCTCGAGCGAAAATTCCCCCGAAGTACTAATGCAGGGAATCACCAGCTGTAACTTTCTTCGCTTATTTGTTGCTATGGGAAACACAGCAAAGGGCGCAGCATTGTTGTCAATAATGTGTTTCTTATCTCGCTTCTGAAGTGAGAAAAAGTAGAGGAAGGGGTCCGACAAATCTCCACTACACGTTTTTTTATAAGGAACTGGTCTATAAGAAACTAGTACTACGATGACCAAAAAATTAAGAAACTCTAGTACTACGCTCAAGAACAGTTAAGAAACTCTAAAACTTTATTTCTTTGTGTCTCTCTTATTCTATGTCTTTCTAACAAAGGTACATTCGTCTTTTCTTGACTTTTAACTGCAAAATTGGTAAATTTTTGCCTTGATGTGCATAGCTTCTTCTTGATGACAATGTCAATGCAAAATGGAAGCCCTTTCTCGAGAAGAAGGCTCAACTTCGAACAATACCGCAATTTTAGGCCCAAAAAATAAGAAACTGATTAAGAAACTTTTACTACTAAAACACCGAAATTTTCATACGAAATTAAGAAACTTTTAGTACTAAGTGCTGATCCAAGTTTCTTATAAAAATAACGTGTATTTTCCAACGCATTGCAACGGAGCTAATATCATATGTCTTAATTTTCAGAACTTTCAGCAGTGGCTCCTATTCTTAGTTTCTCATAAAAAAAGATGCATGCATTATACTGGGGCATTACTATAGATATTGCATGTAACAGATTTACAGCCTGCCATGCTAAAACCGCAAAAAACACTTTGAGGAGTGGGGCAAAATGTGCCAGAGCCAAAATGTGCTGGGTTGTATTATATTATTGTATTGCCTGTTAACTTGTAAAGACCGGGTAAATACCAGTACAATCGCCAAAAAATAATTGTTTGTTGCTTTGAAGGATGTGTGTGAAAGCTTTGTACAGTCCTTTCAAATTTGATGATTTCAAGGGGAATTCCCCACATCATTTTGGGGAATTCTTGCTCGGCGAACGAGAACTTTGTGCATCTCAGTTTGGGAATCATTTCAAGCAATATTTATACGAATTCTAGTCGAATACACTGTCAAACTCATACTTAGGGTATTCGTAATAAAAGATACAAGACCATAGCGCCATAGTGCCATAGGGCCATAGGGCCATAGTGCCATTGGGCCATAGGGCCAGGGCCATTGATTGGTAAAACCCCATTTTCTCTGACATTCGCCTATCATCCAAATATCAAGGAATAATCGAATAACTAAAAATAATTTACAAGAGCGGCAACATTGTACTGTATACTCCTTGCCCACTACTGCTGCCAAGACCATTTGAAGGTTTATTTTAATTAATGCGGTCATTGTGTTGTTGATAAAAAGGCTTTATTTTTGAAGTAATGACCTTTTTAACAAAAAAAAAACCTTTTATTTCTTATTTTTAGTGAAACAGAATACATCAACACATCTTTCTTTACTGAGCACTCCTTTCTGCATCACATTCAAATGTCAAAGGACATTATTGAAGAAAGTGTCATTTTGTCTGATGATGAATTTGAATAGATCATGGAGAATGCTACATGTGATGACGCAGATGAACTTGTTGCTATTGTTTGAGTCATATCAATGGGGTAGTGGGAACCTAAAAAACTCATGTGCCATTGATATGTTCTTAAAAAACAATGTTTCATCTTTATTTAGGAAACATTGATCTGTTTGGATTTAGTACCATAAATATGTCTCCTGGCATAACTGTCGGTTTTAACTGTCGGTTAGCTATCTGTATTAAGCAGTTTGATTTAAGAAGGCGAGAAAGAATGTTTACAAAACTCTCACTCATTTTAGGTACATTGAAGAATTAAGCAAGATGTCTTTGGCTGATGTGCAAGCGACGAAACAGATAAAAATATCAATTGACAGCTCTCAAGAAGTCCTGCAACCACCCATTACAAATCTCTCATTAAGTCTTTCAGACAAAATGCCAACCACATTGCCCATGGAATTGTTGGAGAAGAAGGCTCTGCATCTTCTAAATACACCAGAAGCCATATGTTTACTGGTGCATAATGTTGTATTGTTGGCCATTCTCTACAGCTATTCGTTATCAATGATATTCTTCAAAATATTAGTTTATTGATCTCCTCCTTGATGAGAATCACAGATGTTTCATCCTATTGCATGCGTTTTCTTACCCTAAATTATTACTTTGCATTATCGCATCGTGACAACCAACGGAGGCCACTAGCAGATGTCACAAATTTCACAACCACTGGAAATTGCCAAAACCCTTCTGTAAGATATGACATGCCAACCTTGTTTCAGATGTCCCACGGAATTCTCACTCAGCAAAGGTTTTGCAAATGGTCTGTGTCAACCCAGAAAACAAGCTGTACATTTTACGTAACCACATTATCAGTAATGGACAGCTTTCCAGTCATGAAATATGTTGAGATTAATGAAAATAAGCCTGCACCAAAAAAAAACAGCAGAAGCATCGTTCCTGGAAGCGTGATGAAATTTACGCCGTTCGTAACTGTTTTAAGGCAATGTTGAAGAAGCATGCTCCCTGGAAAGCGACAAATAGAGGAGTGTAAGAGGAAAAACCAGGAAGCTCTTGAGGACAGAAGCTGGCTTAACATTAAGTACTATTGTAAGCAGCATGTCGAAAAATTGAAGAAATCCTCTTAAATGGAAACTACTGGAAGAGTCAGAAATGTCGTGGGGTGTTTGCCAATTTTGATTGATTTGATTTTGGTCCCAAATTCATTTTAAGATATTCCTTTCATTGCAAAGGAAACAGGCTAGCTTTGATATAAAATTTAGTTTGTAGAAATTGGTCTTTCCTTTCCATAATTACGACCTATTTTGGAAAATCCTGTTTCGCAAGATTTTGAAATTAGGCCTTCAGTTGTTCATATTATATTTATGTACCTATGTACCTTATGTACCGGAACACCAAATTAGGAACCACTTTAGAGGAAAATAAATGAAATAAAAAACAAACAGATCATTCTTCGCTGCTAAGGCCGTCAGTTCCCCATCAGTTCTTGGAGGTTATTCAGCCTATCTAATGTGAAGGAATTTAGAGAGGGAAAAGGTACCATTGCCTTTCAGTTGACCAATCTACAAATGATGCGCACAAAGCAGGGCTATCTGTAAAACATGGAGTGTGGAATGATGGAATGGAATGATGGAATGGAATAATGGAATGGAATGATGGAATGGAATGATGGAATGGAATGGTATAGATGGAATGGTAGATATGGAATAGCTAAACTACTGGTCGCTTTGGAAAAAAAATTACACCAATGTGTTCCTCAAGATCTTCTTAGTTTATTTTACATATGTTTTCTTGAAAGTCTCATGAAATTCCCTTAAATATCGACTGAAACAACAAGCATGATAACAGACTGTGTGGGCAGACATCAGTTAAGTCGTTTAATTGATGTGAGTTGTAGGGAAAAAATCTGTAAAACATGGAGTGATGGAATGGAATGGAATGGTCGACATGGAATAGCCAAACTATTGGTCTGTTTTGAAAAAAAATTACACCAATGTGTTCCTCTCGATCTCTTCAGTTCATTTAGCGCATATTTTCTTGAAAATATGCTGGAATTCCTTCAGATTTCAACTGAAACAAAATTGGATCTATGCTAGGCTCGCGTGAACACAGCTGTGGAATGTTGAGAAGTGACAGGGATCAATGACAGTTTTAATCCTTATCCTGTAATGGCGCCAAGATCATTTTTATCATAAACGGGGGTTCGTAAGAAACTTTAGACAACAGCAAATTGAGTTATTGCTGCCCTCATGCACTCACTCACTATTGTTTGAAAACAATGTCCAGTTGTTCATCATTTGCACAGTTTGTGGTATTGTTTAGATTTCATTTCAGGTTGTGCAACTGTGAACTGAACTGCGTCGATTTTTCAAAAGCTATGCTTCACCACGTTGTGACTTTCGTCGGAGAATCCATAGTTTTATGCTGCTGGCATATTTTGTCTTATCGGGTACCATTTTATTTTCAGAATTTTTAGGCACTAATGGTAATTTTGTCTGTGCAGCAGGCTTCACCATGGTGGGCTTTGCTTTACATACAGTCAAGCACGTGTGTGCTCCCAGAAAACTGTCTTGCAGAATTTCAGTAGCTGAAGAAGCCAGATTTAATTTCCTCCGGGCTTGCTACTTGATAGAGGGAATGTTTGGGTCTTACGGTCACGGGGTTTCACCATATTTTGTAATCTTGCACGCTATGTTTCGGTTTGATTTGATGTAAAATATCGCAAAATGTTTTGCATTTTAAATTTTGAGCGGTTTTACGGTTTTGGGACCCCCAAACATCCCCTGTTCAGGGGCGGATCCAGAGAAAATCTTAACTGGGTCCAATCCGAAGGCGAGCGAAGCGAGCCGAAAACTATAGGGGGGTCCGGGGGTACCCCCCCGGAAAATTTTTTGTGACCACGCCCTTCAGATTGGCTTAAAACGCTATTTCAGGGAATTTCCTTCGACCGCGCCCTCCAGGTTTGCACACACGAAATGTTGCAAAGTTATGATTCAAAACTAGATTACTTTATTGATTAGAGTTTGAGGTTATGTGATATTTTTTGGTCATGATTATGAATATTTCAAGTCTCCAAAATCATCAAAGAATTTCTTGCGATGCTTGAGGAATAATATATCATTTTGAAATACTACGTCAAATCAAAGTGTACAGCATGACTTTTTACTAGCTTGATTAAAGTCTTGAAATGACACTTATGTTATCATTCATACACGAACACGATCAACTCATATAAACATACATAGATCATACATAGATGGTTAGAAGGTCAGCTCCTTGGATGCCGTTAAAAAGGTGAACACTTGATTTAAATCTGACACATCAGCTCTCTCTCTCTGCTCCATATTCCTCAGTTCCTACCACAGTCAGTAGTCGTATTCATGACCCTGTTCCGCCTTCTCTATATGCGAAACTTCTTACGATGCAATCACAGCGTTATCCATTTCAGTGGACCCAGACAGATATTTATAGCTACACTCATCTCTATTAAAACGTCAGAAAATTGCTAAATTTAGTCTGCACTGGACCCAGCCACTGCGGAATCCGTCGCAGTGGCTGGGTCCACAGTAGGCTAAATTTGGAAGTTTTCTGACGTTGCAATAGAACGAATGTAGGTATAAATAGCTTTTATGGGTCCATGAGCACTGAACAAAGAAGGATTTACATCATATTTGAAACCATTGTAACTGGATATTCGCTTTTAGTGCCATTCACAGAACATCATCGCTAGAAATAATCACCGACAAGCAGAATTACCGGACCATTGACTCAAGAGCCCTTGGATCAAATCCAAAAGATACGAAAAGAACTTGATCTGCTTGTTTACCGCTTGAAGATAATTTACAATCTCATTTTTCAAAATCTATTTCACTCAGAAAAGATTGTGACTGCATAACCTATTGTCAAAAAGACGGTGAACTTTCTATTAATAGCCAAACTTTGATTTCTTTAAGTGGGTCCAGGGACCCAGTGGACCCACCCTGGATCCGTCACTGCCTGTTGGTACTCAGTGACGCATTTACCCATGGACCCACTGGGCCCGGGCCCAGAGGCCCCCTAAAATTCTTAAATCTAGGGGGCCCCAAGCAAAATTTGAAAAAACCTATGAAGTGCTGTTGACTTCACTCTTGTGTTTGAATTGAGTGCTACACGTTTTTTTTATAAGAAACTTGGATCAGCACTTAGTACTAAAAGTTTCTTAATTTCGCATGAAAATTTCGGTGTTTTAGTTGTAAAAGTTTCTTAATTAGTTTCTTATTTTTTTTGGCCTAAAATTGCGGTATTGTTCGAAGTTGAGCCTTCTTCTCGAGAAATGGCTTCCATTTTGCATTGACATTGTCATCGAGAAGAAGCCATGCACATCAAGGCAAACATTTACCAATTTTGCAGTTAAAAGTCAAGAAAAGACGAATTTACCTTCGTTAGAGAGACATAGAATAAGATAGACATACAGAATAAAGTTTTAGAGTTTCTTAACTGTTCTTGAGCGTAGTACTAGAGTTTCTTAAATTTTTGGTCATCGTAGTACTAGTTTCTTATAAACCAGTTTCTTATAAAAAAAAACGTGTATCGTCTTCAGACAACACAAGGTTTCATATATTGATAATACGTGATGGCGATAGAAATTCGGCAATAACGTAAGTTTGTTCAAAAGCCTCTCGAAAAGTTCCTCTATAAAAGGAGGAATCTCGTTGTTACCGAAGCCGAAGTCCATAAAAAAAACAAAGAACTTGAAGAGGCAACAGCCCCATGAAACACAAAAGCCTATTTCGGATGATCTATTAGAGAAAATTGTGAAAGGTTATCCAATTTGTAGGATAACCGTCACAAAATATCAAAGTTTCCTTGACGCTAATGGCAAGCATGATAGAAAAATACAACTGTTTGATAAAAACTTTTCGATTATAAAATCTTCGTCACTTCGTCAGTCAGTTGGCAAGCATGATATTCAGAGAAGCATCCCCAAAAATTTTCCGGGGGCCCCCCAGGCCCCTCATTTCGTCCCCATCCCACTTAATTTATTTACCCTGGCCATGCCGCTGTCTCGAGGGTTTTAGACCCCAAGGAAATCATCCACAATTTTGCAGCAGTGAAGGCAAAATGAAAATCATTGAAAAATCATTGGACAAGGGTAGTTTTGTTGGGATTACTCTTTTTCGAGTTTTCCCCCATCAAACTGTTTAGTTGATATACAACCAATACAAGCGTGAAAATACATGTTCAAAATCTCCAGAAACTGATGATCGAAATTTACAAAACAATGAACAACTTGAACCCCTCATATATTTGGGAATTTCATGAAGAAAAGGTTGTGAAATACAACCTACGAACAAAAAATTTATGTCGATTGCCAAAAACACGAACAACAAAATTTGGAATAGAGTCATTATCCTTTAGAGGAAGCCTCCTTTGGAACACCCTTAGTGACCAGATAAAAGCACTTCCAAAAGTTGCAGCTTTCAAAAGAGCGATCAAGCACTGGCTTGGCGATAAGTGTAATTGCCGGATTTGTAAATAGCCAGAATTGTAAATTCGTATATTTTCTATTAAAGTTGTTTTTTGTAAATAGTTGGTATAAATTAGTGATTATATTACTATTGTAAATAGACCAACTTTAAATAAGATTATTATCATTATCATCATTAACTGAATCTGGCGGCCTTGTCCATACATGCTAACAGGGTACCGAGTACTATGATGCAATTTTTTTTAGGTATATTCTAAGGGGCCCCAACTATTTTGGGCCCAGGGCCCCAACAGACTTAAATGCGGCCCTGTTGGTACTGTCAGAAAAATCACCAAATTCACATCAACAATCATGTGAAAGAAATCTACAAAAGTAACAAAGTTGTATGTGGTAGAAATGTTCGGTCACTGATCTGTACCTTCAGAGCTTTGGCTATGGGAGGTGAGCTTCTTTGACAGTTCGAAATATTTGCTTGAAAGAAGGTAAAAAATGCGTTGTAATGGTGACCATGCTAAAAAGGAAATAGTCCCCCAAATGCTATATTAGTCCCCCCAAGAGGTTCAAACAATTAGATTTTGAGTTTTCAAGTTTTTATGGCAAGGAGTCACTAAAATTTACTAAAGGCTGGCACCATCGATGTGTTGATTTTTCCAGGCACTTGCCACGCCATCCCCATGTGCAGAGATTCGATTGAAATTAGACGGGAAGTCAGAACATTATGATTCACAGCTGGTTTGATTCCGGAAGAAATTCTCAACAATAATACACTCATTTTTATAATAAAAGTGGTTCAAGTGGCTCTAGCCATATCGGATATCAGAATTTCCTGTTATTTTTGTCAAAGGTTTATAGATCCTGAGATTCCCTTTAAAAAACTAAACTATGAATTAAAAATACGAAACTTTTGTAATTTACCGTTATAATGTTCTCCGGTGACTCAAAATATGTTTTAACTATTTTTAAATTGTCTTGAGCGCAAATCACTTTATTACTAGTTTGAAATCTTATTACAAAGTGATTTAAGAGCTCTTCGAACAAAAATAAATCATTCCAGAATGGAAATTAAACCTCATTCAGAGACTTTAGGTAGCAAAAGTATCCTAACATTTAAGAGACTGTCTGGCAATCTTTGACCTTAGTTCTTAAAAAAAATTAGTTTAGACGTACTTTTCTTACAATTTCTTATTTTTGGGAAGTCCAAACATGACAAAGACTCTGGGGACTGAGGTTGAAGAAACGTTCTTTTTTAGCTCCCTAGCTCCCCTCTCTAATAAACCCCTCCCTCTCTGGTAAACCCCTCAAGCCCCACTTTCCATCATCCTTCATTTGTATTAAAAAGGATGTCAAATTTCAGTTTATTTAGCTAAAAAAGTGTGCAGGTTAATTTTGATACTGCTTTGATAAATATGTCGAATTTGTTCATTTGACTCGGTAATATTGTATGTCATTCCTCAAAATTGGGGATAAAAGAGTTAAGATGCTTTAATTTATATCCTTTTCATTTGAGAATAAACCCCCTCTCTAGCTGACAAGCACCCTCTCCCTTAAAGCCCCCTCTGGAGTCTCCAAGATTGAGTAATAAGTACTTGGGGCTCAAAATAGCCTGTGTTCCAGACCATTACGCAAATATAATTTATTTTTCTGGAGTCTAGAACACAGGCTAGCTCAAAAAAGCTTCTTGCTACTAAGAGTTTCTTGGAGTCTATCAAATTTGCACTATTTTTCAGAATCATTCTGTTTTTTAAGCAGGGCGTCCAACGTAACCAGTAAGATAAAACAATCTGTGGTACAATCTGCGTTAAAAGTTATCCATTTTCATAGCATTTTGAAGGCAGTGTTCATGCTCTAAATGACAATCGTGTATGTAAAACCCACCATGGTGAAGCCTGCTGCACAGGCAAAATATGCTAGCAGCTTAAAACTTTGGATTCTTCGACGAAAGTCACAACGTGGTGAAGCAAGAAGCATAGCTTTTGAAAAATCGACACAGTTCAGTTCACAGTTGCACAACGCGAAATGAAATATAAACAATACCACAAACTGTGCAAATGATGAACAACTGGGCATTGTTTTCAAACAATAGCGAGTGAGTGCATGAGGGCAGCAATAACTCAATTTGCTGTTGTCTAAAGTTTCTAATGAACCCCCGTTTATGATAAGAATGATCTTGGCGCCATTACAGGATAAGGATTAAAACTGTCATTGATCCCTGTCACTTCTCAACATTCCACAGCTGTGTTCACGCGAGCCTAGCATAGATTCAATTTTGTTTCAGTTGAAATCTGAAGGAATTCCAGCATATTTTCAAGAAAATATGCGCTAAATGAACTGAAGAGATCGAGAGGAACACATTGGTGTAATTTTTTTTCAAAACAGACCAATAGTTTGGCTATTCCATGTCGACCATTCCATTCCATTCCATCACTCCATGTTTTACAGATTTTTCCCCTACAACTCACATCAATTAAATGACTTAACTGATGTCTGCCCACACAGTCTGTTCTCATGCTAGTTGTTTCAGTCGATATTTAAGGGAATTTCATGAGACTTTCAAGAAAACATATGCAAAATAAACTAAGAAGATCTTGAGGAACACATCGGTGCAATTTTTTTTCCAAAGCGACCAGTAGTTTGGCTATTCCATATCTACCATTCCATCTATACCATTCCATTCCATCATTCCATTCCATCATTCCATTCCATTATTCCATTCCATCATTCCATTCCATCATTCCACACTCCATGTTTTACAGATAGCCCACAAAGCAGCATGCATTTTTTTTATTATGCTGTTATTTTGTATTTCTTATTTTGTGAGTTTCGTTGTTGAGAGAAATGAAAAAAGGGAAAATATGATATGGGTTGTCTTGAACGAGCAAAAATTTCTCAAAATTTTATTTGCTCGTCTTAAAGGGGCCTGTGCAAGATAGAGCCTTTGCGCGCCGACTTCGACTTTCTGATTATCAGAAAGTAAGATGGCTACCGCACAGCAGCAAGTTTCTTCTTTTCAGCGTTTTCCGTTTTGTGTATTAGAAATAGTTGTCTGGCACTGGCAGTAAGCTTGAAAGACCAAAAATGGGAGCAAGTGGACCTGTTGTGTATTTTTGCGAGTTGATATAAGTTCTGGATGAGAGGAAAACAGTAAGTTCAAATTCAAACCTCTGTGCTTATAAATATAAAGGTGCTTTTTCTACGAACCCCAAATTTTGGTGGTCTAAAAAGGTGCAATCTATAGATTTGCGGGCATGTTGGCCATATCATGACAATCGAATTTCAAGCTTTATTTACGACAGAGAAGATCAGGTCATGTTTGTCTTCAAAAGGACTGTCTGTATTTCGATGTAATGTGAACACAACAGAACGCTTTTTGTGAATAAAGGGTTTAAACAATGTTGGGTAATCTGTGTTGAAATATTCAGCACTATTTCCATCAGTTATTGTGTAACTTACTCGGCTCAAATCAATAAAGACAATAAGCATAACAATCATGCAAATTAGCTTAATTTTGCTCAGTTGAACGGAACAAAATTGATTCCTGTTCACTGTACTGAAAGGCCAAGTATTTGTTTTGATTGCATGCACGCCCGCAAAGGCTCTATCTTGCACAGGCCCCTTTAACCCTATTCCACCTGGGGGGGGCCATTATGGCCCCCCCAACCAAACATTGATATACAGCTCTTTAACGACATGAGACAGAATGCTGGTACCAACTGACTTTTCCTAAAATTTAATGCCCTACAAGATTCTACAAATTTCGTTTTAATTATATGAGTCATGTGACCACTGAATGCCCTTATTTGGAGAGACGTCACAAAAGAAAACACTAAATTGCTTATATTTTAGTCAATCCTTGTTCGATTTTGTTGTAACTAGTGTCACTGGATTGCTCTCATTGAGGGCTTTCATATGATGTATAGTTTGTTAATTTTCATTTATGTTTAGAGTTTTTTAGACCTATGACGTCACATATATTTATGACGCCATTGTTCGAAAAGGTGTGAAAAAAATTACAAATTAATATATTATTTTGCGAGAAAATGTGATGTTGTACAATATTTTTAACAGTTTATAAGAACAAACTTTGTTTTCTCTAAAATATAGGACATTATTGTTGTTTCCATACATAAGCTTATTGCAGACTGGCCACAACATATCTAGTTGCCTAGCAACAAGTCACGTGACTAATTAAACGTTCATTACTTAATTAGAATCACAAAAGATTGTTGATACTGTGTACAAAGTTACAACTTCATAACTCTATTGGTTTTGGAAATAATTAGGGGGGGCATAATGGCCCCCCCCCCAGGTGAGGAGTAAATAAAAAGAGCCCAGGTGGAATAGGGTTAACCCTATTTTAACCGGGTAAAAAAAAGTGATTTTCTACCGGGGGGGGGGGCCTTTTTCGCCCCCCTGTTTTTCTCCGCAAATATAACAGCTATGACAATGAAACTTGCACTGTGTCATAATTGAACAAAGGAGAATCTAAAAATAGTACCAATCAATCAATAGTCACGTGATTGGTTGCTAGGCAACCAAAAACAATGCAAATTTTGAGAAAATCGAGCTATTTGCAGAAACCATCATTAGCAAATAGCTAGATAAAATTGGCAAAAAACCATCCAAATACATGAATGATATCATTAATTTGTAGTTTCATATGGTTTCATACGGATATTTGTGGTTTCTAATGAATTAACTAATTAAATAATGAAAATTTGATTCAATGCAAAATTGCTAGCTCAATAATTATGATTTAAACCATTAATTTTGCATATTATTGGTGAAATCAAGTACCTTTATCAATATTTGAGGTAATTTCATCAGTTTTGCATGAAAAATTACTCACTCATTAGGAATATGACGTCATAAATATTTATGACGTCATAGAAATAATAAACTGCTGATGTCATCAAATATTAATAAATTATATATCAAATGAAAGTACTCATCAAGACGAATCGAATGGTATATATATTGTTGAGATTTAGTAACAAAGGAAGAAATTAGAGCCGTTTTAAAGAATTTCTTTGTGACCACTCTCCAAATATGGGCATGTGGTGGTCACGTGGTCAAACAATAGGTATTGAAATTTCTATTTTCTGATTGCCAACTAAATTTTAGGAAAAGTCAAGGAGTTTCAGCATTGTAAGTGCCATCGTTTGGGAGCTATTAAAAAAATCCGATAGGGGGGGCCAAAAACGCCCCCCCCCCCCCCGGTTAAAATAGGGTTAAACATAGGTCCTAAAGTTTCTTAACTTCACATTGAATATAATTTTATACTGTGTGACCCATACATGCAGTTTAGTTCTGCAAGCAGATAGGACGTTCAGTCGTTCTTAGCAGACCTCAGTTCTCAATGACAAAGTAAGGGGTTTTGTCATCTTCCCAAGAATCGTATTTGTTTATCTACGAACAAATGGGGAACACACACGCACAGGCAGACGAAAAATGATAGCCAAAGAGACAATCCTTGGTCTAATTATGGTATTGTGCTCCAAAGAAACATATTCCTGGAAGCCCTTAGATCCCAACTACATCAACGCACCTGATTGATTGTCTCAATCAATTAATTCATATCTGGAATTCCCAACATTTCCTTTTGATAATGTGTCTATTTCATCTGTTTCCTCCCTTTCTCTTATGTTTTGTACCTTGGACAAAAGGTGATTAGAACGGAATGTTTATGTTTTCGTTTTGAAAACTTGTTTAGTCCTTGACGTTTCTCTTGTGTTTCATATGCGAGGGGCTTCGTTCACTGCTGAATCGTTGCTTTATTTTTAGGCCTAAGCTGGCCTAGAATCACATATGACATGCGATATCAATCATTACGATAAAGGGCCTACTGAGAATGGTCCTACTGCACCTCACCAATATAAAAACGCATCTTTTTCATATTTACAACAGGAAACAGGGTAGCATGAAAGTTCCCTCGCTGCGAACATAGCTCCATCCTGAACTGAGCAAGTGAAAATGACAATTTCACAACTTCCAAACTTGGCTTGAGTATATTTCCAGCAACTGTTAAAGTTTTAAAGCACACACGAGTCCTTAAAATATACAAATTAATGCATTAGTTAATGTAAGTAAGCTCGGTCAGATAGTAGCAGCACCATTTAGCTCACAGTCATCAGGAGCAGGTATGGTTGCAGAAACAATTATAAAGGGTCTTTTTGATGAAGTTGCTTCGCCAGCCACTAGTCAGCCCCATCACACCATTGTATCTTGTTGTATACATATATATATATATATATATAGTGTACGGTTAGAAGAGGGCCTAACTACTCAAAGAAACAGGCATCTGTTTGGTCTTTTGCGCTTTTTCTTTTCCAGTGCTGACGTTTCGCCCACTAGGGCATCTTCAGAGCAACTGGATAATTTTAAGAAGTCAACCTACATTTATAGTCAAAAAATTTAATTACAAGAATTTATGTCCATATAAGGTCCTTCCCGTTCTTCATAAAACGTTTAAGCTTCGTCCTTCTTGATGTTGTTGTTGTTGTTTTGTCATTCTTCTTCATTGTATCCCGGTTGCTGTTCTTGTTGTTCTTTGTCATTTCACGTAAGATTGTTTCTTCGATGTTGTTGTGTTCTTTCTTGCTGTTGTTGTTGCTATTGTTCTTTGTTGTCTTTGTTCTGATTGATGTTGTTGTTGTTGTTGTTGTTGCTGTTCTTTGTGATTTACGTCAGATTGTTTCTTCGATGTTGTTGTGTTCTTTATTGCCGTCCTTGTTGCTGTTGTTCTTCATTGTCTTTTATTCTGATTGATGTTGTTGTTGTTGGTGTTGTTCTTTGTTATTTCACGTCAGATTGTTCTTTGTTGTTGTTTTTGCTGTTTCATATGAATATATATATACAGTTCTTTATGTTAGCACTGTGACTAAAAGTTGTTGGACTCTTTTGTTGTCAGTGCTTGAAGAGCTTTGAAATAATTTCTATACATTCAATACTTGAATCAGCCCATCATATAGCACCAAAATAGTTTCTTAATTTCAAGTGAAATTTTCAATTCTTTGTACAAAAATTTTCTTTATTTGTTTCTTACTTTTGGGTACAAGGATTATGGCATGATCTCTACTACTTCTACTTCTGCAGATGTGTTCCTCAGATATACTGGCTCCTCGAATTTACAGGCTCGCGCTAAGGTGGACTCTCAGATAAAGAGGCTTGCTATAGAAGATCATGAGTTAGAAGGCCTAGCCGTTCTCCGGCAATAGCTTGCTGCAAAGGAGGCTACTGTTTTGAAACTGAGACCAATGGTAGCCTCTCCTCCATTATTTCAGCAACAACAACCACAGCAACAACAAGCCACTGCAGCTCCTAAAGCTTTCAGCGTGAAAACTTTGCGCCAAAAACCAAAGACAACCACAGTCGTCAGCCAACCCACCTGCGACTACTGCTTCCCCACCTGGAATTTCCTGGCAGCACGAAATCGCTGCTCAACAACAACATGCCGCCAGCCAGTCGCTCCATGATCAGTTCATGGCCAATGCTAATCATCATGCCAATATGTTTCTGGTTCCTGCCTCAGTGCCGCAGGGTGAGAAAATTTTCAGATTTGTTGACTTTTTGAACAACATCGTTCCTAAAGAATCTGAAAAAACGCTATCCCACTTGCTGGCTCTCGCCTGATGGCAACAGCGGCCTAGGCTGGGGGTGTCTCTCTTCTGCAGTGGGTGGTGGTGAACACTCGCATTTTTCATATTCATTTTTCACTCTTCGAAAATTATTTTCACTGTTCCCGTCAGAGCAAACCTGGAAAAGAAGGGCGTTGCCAGAAATCTTCCTTTCACATGCAATTAAACTGGCTGTAGAAAACGCTTTGGATGACAGGATAACCTGAAAAGACATTTGCTGATCTACACAGGACACGTTCCATAATAAGATGTATAAACATATTGCTCAATTCAGACGCTTTTGTAGAATAGCTAAGGTCTACTGTGGAAAGATTGCAAAACCTTAGACTAATAAGTTTTACAGGAGCAAAGTATTTCAACATGTCCTAAAATAACCCAAAATATCTAAATAATCTCCAACTGTCCCAACTACAATTCATCATTACTTTATTTTGTTGAATTGTTACCTGTTTGAAGCATCTTTCCATCAAACCAAAGGGCAAATTGTTCCATCGCCTTAACATCATCTGGTATTGCCTCCAGCACGTCTTGGATTACTCAAGGCTGCAGGTTACTTGGGACTCTCAGGCTATTGGTTACAAAGTAAATTATGCACAGTTGAGAG
The DNA here is from genome assembly GCA_039566865.1 of Aurelia coerulea. Taxonomy (NCBI): domain Eukaryota; kingdom Metazoa; phylum Cnidaria; class Scyphozoa; order Semaeostomeae; family Ulmaridae; genus Aurelia; species Aurelia coerulea. The sequence goes on along the minus strand of CM076951.1, from coordinate 8,590,337 downwards.
GCCACAATAAATTTAAAGTTGGAAAATTTGTGATTTAATCTTGAGCAAAAGCCTGAATTTGATTCTAGGATTTTATACAAATGTTTCTGTTTTCAGTTTTTAGAGCTAGACGTGAGTTTCTTAAAATTAAACATATCTAACAGTACGAAAAAGAATTGATTTGCTTCAAAACAATCTTGATAAGGCATTAAGAGATAAGTTGTGTGAACAGAGATTGAAATGGTATTACAAAGATTCAAGGGACAAAGAAGTTGCTAAAACTCATAATGAATCCACTGGGATCAATCGTTCAAAAATTAAATAATTAAATGCTAGGATTTATGAATTGGAAAATGAGTAAGAGGAGATTGAAATGATGTTAGATATTTTTATGCAAGGAGAGGGAGTTTGTTTATTTAAAGATGGCAAATGTGTTGATGAAGTAATGATGCTTTATGAAGATTTATTGTGTATGGGTAGTACCAGGAATGTCAAGGGAGTTATTAGACAAGTTTTAAAGCATGCTGCTGGAGTAAATGTTGGTCGATTAACCAAAGCTGCATTTGCTAAATATATGATACCAAGTGATAAAAGTGACAAAAGTGATAAAAAACATTGATCAAGTTTTCCAAAGAATTGGTATGAATGGACAAAGAGATATCTTGTTTGTAGTAATTTGCAATTTAGAAATTGACCAATTGTAATCTGCTGTACGAGAGATCGTAATAAATTTTGCGATGCCCACCCGGTAACATTTGAGGACCTATACACTGCCTCTCCTGCCGGGGAGCAAAAACCATCAATGAGCGATGTAGCTCTATGGTAAGTGAAATGTGTTCAACCTAGATGAACTAAGCTGCCCCTCGATAGAATTAAGTAATCTGCAAAAAAGCTCTCTCCCTCTCTCAATTTGCAGATACCTCTGTTGAACTGCATTTCATTTTCAAAAGCATTTCAGAAGCATTTTCCTATCGAAGAGCAAAATTATGGAATGAACTGAACACCGAAACTAAATTGCCACTGTACCTACAATCAGTTGCAAAATTGTTGAGCTATTGACAAAAATAAGGTCTCCCCCCCCCCCTCCCTCTGTGTGAAATGTGACACAAATGCGAGAAATTTTTGGGTTGCGTGAAAGTTTCTTACATGTTTCTTATATTTTTAATGCCAGAAGTGTAGGATTAATGTTATTTAGTCTAAAGGGCTGCCAAATTACTTGTAAGATTACAAAACAAATAAATAGCATAATTTGCATTCAAAATAATGCCCAACAGTTGCTATAACTATATAGTGTCAAAACACTTTGAAACATTTTCAATTACAAAAATTTCTTAGCTTTCAAAAAGTGAGTCCACCGTTTCTAATAAGCAGTTCCTTACAAAAAACGTGTGTAACTGATGTCAATGTGCTTTGTTGGGCTTTGTTTTTCTTTCCAAAATAAATAAAGGGAATCCTTCTGATAGCAATTATGTTTTCGCAATCATCACTGGGAAAAATTACTGAAGACACTACTTATGGATCTAGGCTAAAACACCACACAGGTGAACACAAATGAACACAGGTGAACACAAATGAACACAGGTGAACACAGATGAACAAAGATAAACACAGATGGACAGAGGTGAATAGAAGTGAATACAGACAAATTTCAAACGCCAAAATAAACTATGCACGTTTGGTAGGCCACAATAAATAGTACACTGGACTGATTTTGAACATTTACGACTTAATCGTTAGCAGAAAGCCTGCATTAGATACTGGATTTTTTTGCAAATTTTTTTCATTTTCAGCTTTAGGGCTAGAAGCGGTTTTCTTAAACTTTTAGTTTTCGAAAAACATCAAAAGTGATAAAAAACATTGATCAAGTTTTCCAAAGAATTGGCATGAATGGACAAAGAGCTATCTTGTTTGTAGTAATTTGCAATTTAGAAATTGACCAATTGTAATCTGCTGTACGAGAGATCGTAATAAATTTTGCGATGCCCACCCGGTAACATTTGAGGACCGATACACTGCCTCTCCTGCCGGGGAGCAAAACCATCAATGAGCGATGTAGCTCTATGGTAAGTGAAATGTGTTCAACCTGGATGAACTAAGCTGCCCCTCGATAGAATTAAGTAATCTGCAAAAAAGCTCTCTCCCTCTCTCAATTTGCAGATACCTCTGTTGAACTGCATTTCATTTTCAAAAGCATTTCAGAAGCATTTTCCTATTGAAGAGCAAAATTATGGAATGAACGGAACACCGAAACTAAATTGCCACTGTACTTACAACAGTTGCAAAATTGTTGAGCTATTGACAAAAATAAGGTCTCCCCCCCCCCCCCCCCCCCCTCTGTGTGAATGTGACACAAATGTGAGAATTGTATGACAAGATCGAAACACATTATCAAGGATTAGAAGCTCTTGATATAGAAGAAATTTCGTATTCAAGTATTGTGGTATCTGCATTCATGAAGAAAATACCAGAGGCTGTGCGACTGAACATGATACGTGGAACAAGAAATCATGAGGACTGGGAAATGATGGATATGTTGAATGCATTTCGAGAAGAATTTGAAATTCGAGAACAGCACATATCAATTTTCTCTGGAAAAGAAGGTGGAGGGAACCAGTCTGCACCCATGAAGGAGCGTAACCCCTTTCACCATGTATATTCGTGTACCACTTCCCCTTTCACTATGTATATTCGTGTACCACTTCTGTTCTTCAACCGCGGTTGCATTTCTCTTGTCGCAACAACATCAACAACCAATCCATCTAATGGTCCTGCAACATACAACATGGCAGATCCTGACATGGCAGACAATGATGAGATGCCTGAATGTTCATATTCATCAGCGACATTTAGTTTAACAGACAAAATCGCATTCAAGAAGGTTGAGAGATGACGGAAAAAGAAAAAAAGACCTAATCCATTGCAATGAAGCAAAGAAAAAGGCCCTGAAATGCTCCAACAATGAAACAGAGTAGCGGTCTGCAGGCCTAGGTCTACTCGCTGCTGCTGGTTTAAAAAAAAAGTTTGCCATTGTTGCCAAATATGCAGATGGACAGCCATCTGGGAGTACCATCAACGGACCAGGAGGAGCTGATGGATATTATCCTTTAATTCAGAAACAGAAGACTGCGATGCAGCTGATGATGACGAAGACCATACGAGCCTGATGAGAGATAAAGTTGATACGAATACGACATTAGTTGGAAGTTCAGAGGTGATGCCTTTGTTTGACTTGATGGTGTAGGAGAGTCACAAAATTTTGCATTACAATGTGCAGAAATGAAGAATACAAGCACTGTAATAAGGTCCAGTTACACGATACCGGATTCATCACACACCGGATTACTTTTTGCATCAGATAGTGGGGTGCAGTTACACGACACCAAGGCAATCCGGTGTCAGTCCACTCTGTTTTTGCGGAGTGAAACGAAAGCGGCTCTGGAAGTGGAGGTGAGATGAAAATGAATCCAATGCACTCCGCTCCGCATTCCATCTTGTGTAACTGCACCAATCCGGTGTAACCCCACTCTGGTTGCTTGTGTAACTGCACCAATCCAATGTGAACCCACTCCATTTGGGCTCGGCAGTTTTTAAATACAATAGATTTAGACTTTGCAGTGCAGGGTGATTAGATGTCGTGTAACTGCAATCAAAAATGGGTTCATGGCAATCCGGTGTCGTGTAACTGCAATGAAAACAGTGACGCAGATGGGTTGAAACCAATCCGATGCGAAAAGCAATCAGGTATCGTGTAACCCAGGCCTTACCAGAAAGTTGACTACATCACCAGGTATTAACAAAACTGAAGTTGTTTTAATGCTCAATATCAGAATGTAGTCAAATTAGGTCATTTCATGCAATTTTGCCTTTAACCCCCTATATCTTGAAAACGCCCCCTAAACATGCAAGCAACATCTGGATCCGTAATCTTCGCAAAAAATTGAGTTAAATAAAATTGGTCTGGTAAATTGTGATAATGCTCCCCATCTGGCCTCTGGTCTATTAGTATCTGCATAGTACAAGATATTTCTTAAAAGTGCTTCGTTGTGGTTGAAGAGAATAGAGATAGTTATATCGAGAAGCTGCTGTAAATAGTCCAAATAAATGCCAAAAAACCCATTGTTTCTTCTGCCACAGGATGACACAGGGCACAGGTGTTAAAGTTTTCAAATATGATAGATTATATTTTAACTTTGGTCGGGCCAGCTTTAACAATGTTGATTCCTTTCAATCACAATGTCTTTTGATAGTCACAAATATATTGTCATCAGTACTCATTAATTTGGTCATTAGTTCACTCAGTTAAAGTAAATAATACGCCCCATATCGATTTTCGTTTGATTATTCCAAAGAATTACGATGAACAATGTCTCACTTTCATTTACCACTTTCCATGAAAATATCGTGCAGTCATGTCATGCGAGTTCATGCATCGCATAATTGAATGAACTGTCAGATTACTGCAAATTTTAGTTTGAACAGCGGGTGGTGTAATGGGTTTTTTCCTTGGGGGCAGGGCTATGCCCCCTTTTAATATTTTAAGACTTTCAAGCGGTTTGTTTAAGGGACATCCTCTCTGCCAGTGACAGGAGACTGATGATGTGAATTTATTGGTGCAATGGGGAAACCCAAACATCGACACATGCTCGACAGATCTGTGTCATAAAGAGTGGGGGGAGTTCCCAGCATCCTATAAAGATGAGATTTTGTGGCAAGTAATTTACACGAACGTTTTACGAACCTCCACCGTTATCATATAGCTATGGAAAATTGTGAGTACTTCTTTAGTAACTTGTGTTCTTACCACTTTGCCACTTGTAATGCATGATTTAGTTTGTAGTTGTAGAGATAGTAGAGAGCATGTGGTAACCTCCGGTATAGAGTCATTGATTGAAAAATAATGCAAATTACCAAGTTTTCGAAGGAGACTTAAGAGACTTAGGAGACTTATTGTACTTTTAAAGGCTACTTATAAACTTGTCTTGTTTCCCCCTTGAAAGAATAGTAAAAGAAACGTTCGTGCGGGACTTGTAGGTTAGGTAGTCGCTTAGATGTGTTACCTTTAGATGTTGGTATATCCTGCAAACAATTGCAATAATGCTTTCTTCCAATTTCCAATTGTAGAGTGAATTAGTTTTGCTAGGGGGCTAGAAAGAATTCTTTATTGCTCTGTAAGATGTTAACACAAGTGAAACAAACTTCGCACTTAAATCATTGTGAATACTTGATATACCAGCATATTTCTGTGCATATTTCTCTGTGACATTAGACAATTACGGTTATTTGGTTAACAAAGTTGCCGAACCGAAGAAAAGTCCTTTTTGAACACAAGACTATTCAAGAAAATTATTGCGCCACATTATTATCCTGAAAAGGTGCACCTGACTCACATTCGTTATTAGGCATTATTATTATCTTTATTATTATTGTGTATTATCATATATTGTTATCACATATGTTATATTTCCCTTGGGGGGCACGTTGGTATCCGTGGATCAATATGAAATCAATTTGAAATAACGCAATGATCTAGCAGCTCTCCCTCCTTTCTTCCAGACAGTTCAGCACCAAACCACCCAAATTTTCCCATAGTGCTTGACTTCCGTCGTCATTGTACCGTCCAGTAGCTATGTGATGGTACAGGGATGATAGAAGTCTACAATATAAAAGGTTAGACCCATAGCATGGTTTGGTGTGGAACTGCCAGTCTCCTTATTGGTGTGTTGTTTTCTTGTTTTGTTTTGTCCCTCGTATTGCTGTATTATTATTTTTTTTTATATCTTGAAGTTATTTGCAAGTTGTAAGTACCGTTCTTGGTGTAGGCCAGATGACCTTGTGTCTTCTTACACCAAGATCGGTACAGTAGTAATGTATTTAGTTTAGTTTTAATTTATTATGAATAGAAAAAAAAAAAAAAAATATGTTATATCGTGCCTTCGTTAATATATGTTTCTAAAATTCAAGGAGAAGCAAATGAAGGGGCTCCTCTGCCCTTGCCTCCACCAGAGGAACAACCAGCTTTGATGGGTACGTAAACAATTTATATGATTGCTCGCAAAATAAACTTCATTATCGTAGGTGCCATTGTCATTGCTAGTACCTCCTGGGGGAGGGGGTTAACCCTAAATAAATATTGAAACAATTTGCTTCATTATCCATTTTGGGCTCTTGTGTGTGTCAATTGTTGTACTAAAGTATAACCACTTTTGCTACTGTACACTCATTTCCTTTATAAGAAACTAAGGTCCGGTGCTGGTAGGCAGTTTCTTAAATTTTTGGGTTGCGTGAAAGTTTCTTACATGTTTCTTTTATTTTTAATGCCAGAAGTATAGAATTAATGTTGTTTAGTCTAAAGGGCTGCCAAATTACTTGTAAGATCGCAAAACAAATAAATAGTATAATTCGCATTCAAAATAATGCCCAACAGTTGCTATAACTATATAGTGTCAAAACACTTTGAAACATTTTCAATTACAAAAATTTCTTAGCTTTCAAAAAAGTGAGCCTAAGCAGTTCCTTACAAAAAACGTGTGTATCTGATGTAAATGTGCTTTGTTGGGCTTTGTTTTTCTTTCCAAAATTAATAAAGGGACTCCTTCTGATAACAATTATGTTTTCGCAATCATCACTGGGAAAAATTACCGAAGACCCTACTTATGTCATGTTTCATATTCTAGATATTTGAGTTGATGAAATCCTTACCATGTCTTCGGTTTTTTTCGCAGCGCTATGAAATGATTGTTATTCTTTATTTCTTACATCATACTTCAACGGCTCAAGGCCCTAGCAGAGATATACTATCCAGAGTCCCAATCAGGTTATAGAGAAGGTAGAAGTACGATTGATGGTATCTTCACATTACGACAAATTATGGAGAAATGCAGAGAACAACAAAGAGATTTGCATATTGCCTTTATTGATTTTACCAAGGCGTTTGATTGTGTGAATCGAGAGCTTCTCTTCAAAATCTTAGAAAAGCTTGGTTGCCCACCAAAATTCATTAGTATCATCAAAAGTCTATACTCAGATGTGCATGCTAGACTAATTATAGATGGAGAACTATCGAAGCCGATTGAATACAATAGTGGCGTAAAACAAGGTTGTAAGCTTTCTCCAACCCTTTTTGGGATCTATGCAGCTGTTCTTCTTGTGCTAGCATTCAAAAATACCAACAACGCATACAGCATCAATGTTCGCTTCAGGTATGATGGTGATATCTTTGACCTTCGTAGGTTAAAATCAACAACTAAGACACTCACTTTATTCATAAGAGAAGCCCAATATGCAGATGACATTGCTATCTTTTGCAATAGCGCAGAAGAACTTCAACATCTTCTGTCTGCTTACAATGAATTATCCTTGAAAATTGGCTTATGTATCAACATAAAAAAGACTGAAACTATGAGCATTGGCACTAGTGTGGTCTTTAACATCGATGGAAAAAAGCTAGCCACAGTGGATCGTTTTAAATACCTGGGCAGCTATATCACCAGAGACTGTAAAATGGATGAAGAGATCACAGCACGTATACAAGCTGCATCATGTGCAGTGGGAAGGCTAAGGAACAGAGTATTTGATTGTCGGGATCTAACAACAGAGACAAAACTGATAGTGTATAATCAGTGTGTAATTCCTTTGTTAACGTATGGGAGCGAAACATGGACACTTTACCGAAAACACATCAGGCTGCTTAGAACCATTCAGCAACGTCACCTCAGATTCATCTTGAAAATTAAATGGGACGACTTTATCACTTGGTTAAATTCTCCAGGGGTTGTGGGGGGGGGGGGTACTTTGATGCAATGCTACAAAATTATTCTAATTGTTTTCTTTTGGCATTAAAGGAGAAGCAAACGAGGATCCGGTGGCGCCTGGGGGAAATGCCCGCACTAAATGGTACGTAGACAATTTGTATGATTGCTTGTAAAACAAAGTTGATTGTATTAATAAGTACTTGATCGTCGCTGGTTGTATTTCTTGATCGACGCTGGTTGTATGCTGAATTGTTCGAAAATTTAGCTGACACGTTTTTCCTACCATTGTACTAATTTTCCCCGTTACCTGCAATGACATTATACAACTAAAAAAATTACGCCATGAAAGCATGTAGAGGACTGGTAATTGATTCTTGCAGGAAGGGGGTTGAAGATATTCTTGAATACAGTATTTGATGCAACGCTTGTCCCCCTCTCACATTTATGTGCAAATGTTTGTTCCCATTCTACAATCTACGACTATTTCTTTTTCATTTCAGGTAGAGCTGATGTCTTGAATTATCTATTAGACTTATTTAGAAGGGAAATGGCGAGGGGTAGGGGTAGGGGCAGAGATGGGGGCAGAGGGTTTGGGAGAGGTTGGGGACGATGGGGGAGGGGTGGTAGGGGTGGAGGGGGCACGGGGGTTTCAGGCGTGATTTATTTATAAGTTTGTTGGTTTATTCAACATTGCGTTTTCTTCTCTCAATTCTGCAGCCGGACCTTTGCACACATGTGCCATTTTTCTCGAAAAGAAACTGAGAGCACTTTGCAAAACGGTCGGAGATTTTGGCCAATAATGCATAAAAACTCCAGAGAACAACAGGCGAAAAATGAACCTCGCGCGGGTCAGGGCTCCTTTCGGTCATTTAGGGTTGGGCAAGCACTTTAAGAAATTTGATGACATGTTTTTCCAAAGGAATAGACAGTTACGTTGAAGATGGTGGCAAACAACTGTAGACCATAATGCATAGCGTTCTAAAAAGAGATTCGCAAATAAATGTATAGGAATTTGATTGGAGGACGCAATGTATTTTGTTATCAACTTCTCTGTCGCCATATTTAGCATATTTAGATTTTGTGGCAAATACCATCCATAGAATGTATCAATTCATTGCATTTCAACTGCTCAAGAATTTCGATCCCGTTACCTGCTATCACATCCCAAATGATTTCAATCAGTCTCGTTTTGTTAGGTTGGATTTTCGAAAGAGAGATTGCACAATGACTTTACCTGCAACACCACATCTTGCACGTTCTAGATCCTTCAGTGACTTTTCTCTGTAGGTGTCAGCAACGATATCGATTCTGTCATAGCCATTCGGTAGTGCTGATATCAACTTGAATGCAAGCTCGTGGTATGTGTCACAGATTCTTGGGCTTGATATAACTAATGCCATCAGACCTACGAGATACATTGATACTTTTCTCTTTGGGACTCTTGTGGACAGTTCTTTGGGGTCAAATGAACTGCTTTCATCGGAGAGAACAATTTCCATGAACTTGCTCTTGGCGGTCATTCTCTTGGTGTCATTTGGATGTCCCAAAGATAATGGTGCAGAAAAACTCTCTCATATCAAGACAAAGTGGCATTTCTTCTATTAGTTTTAGAATGTTGTCAATCGTTGTCAAGAACCCTTCGGGAAGTAGTAACTCAAGTACCTTAGCAAGGTGGAAATGAAGAATCCAGCCTTGATTAACGGATCAATTTACAAAATGGCAACCTTTTATTTTATTCCCGTCTGTCTGTCTGGCCTGGTGCCCTTGGGGGGGGGGTATGTTCTTCCATAGTAAAGGTACCTGGGGGTGTGCTTCGACAAAGGGTATACTATTTCGGACTTCCAGTCTAGCCAAGGATATACTTTTTTGCAATTTTGGCCTAGCAACGATCTAGCCAACACAGCAAGAAATGAGCAAATTTCCACCAATTTCTGAATAGGGAGATTCTCACATTTCTAATAAGTTTCCGAAAGGGAAATTCACATTCACAGTTTCCTACAGATTTCCATAGTGGGAAATGTACACGGGGAGTTTCTGATCAGTTTCAGTTAAACGAAATTCACACTCAACATTTCTCAAGATTTCCGATGGAAGAAATTCCCCTGTACTCGTTCCCAGCTCTCTGCCTATGACGAAGGGTCTTTTGTTTAGACGTCGTTTAACATTTTGGCGCTCAAAATCATTCTTTCTGTGAAGATGAGCGACAATGGAGGGTTTCTCAAAGCAGCGTACAGACTTAACAAGCCAGTAAAGTGTATGAAATCAAGAAGTCACCGGGAAAAGGCTACAAGTCAAGCATTGACAAGTCTCTACGGAAATAATATGAGCAGGTTTGTTGAGTTTCTTATCTTGCATGCCTTACTTTTTCGAACGGATCTCTATGACGGCCTAAGGTAGCTAGACTACTAGTCTGGCCTGGGCCTATTTATGGCCTCGAGAGAGTGGCGGGCGAAGTGTTGGCCTTCAAGAAGATTTTCCGTTCTAGCTTCCTTCCAGAAGTTGAAAAATAGAGATATATACAGGCATGAATGGGCACGACTTTCAAACAACAGACGATGACAAAATTTCATGGATTTTTGCTCCCATCATACCATATCATAGCTATCAATGTTATATTTCAAATTTAATTGCTTTTCTTTCAGAAAATGAGGGTTTTTAATTTGTTCTCTTTCATCATAGCACTCTGGCTTGATTGCTGACATCAGGAAGAGTCAATAGGAGGAAGGAGAAAAGCGGGTAAGATCACAATTTCAAATATAAATTTTTGATGGTGGTTGAGACAAGGAGTGGAACGCTAGACCAGCATATTTTCAATTTCTATTCTTAGTTTTGAATATATGTGAAACAGTTCTGCGTCTTGAATGCACGAACTTGTTCAAGTGGTCAGCGATCAAAGCAATTTGTTTTCAACCATGCAAGTAGTTCCTCATTTTCACTTTGGGTAAGATCATAATTTCAAACATAAAATGTTTGTTGGTGGTTGAGACAAGGAGTGGAACGCTAGACCAGCATATTTTCAATTTCTATTCTTTGTTTTGAATATATGTTAAACAGTTCTGCGTCTTGAATGCACAAACTTGTTCAAGTGGTCAGCGATCAAAGCAAAGCAATTTGTTTTCAACCATGCAGCAGTATCTTCATGCCTCATTTTACTTTTAACATTTTTGAGTTAGTTACAAATGAGCTGTTCTTTTTCCTCCTCCAAGCTCCTGCCAAGTTGTATTTGCAAAGCAAAAAGAGAAAACCGGTTAGTTCATAGTTCTCTTTGATTTGTTTTTTCCCAATATATGATTATCAAAACATTGAAGGACCTTATCGTACGGGAGGTTCTCAAACCCACACACATTTCTGTGGAGGGTCAATGATGTCCATCAGCTTTTCCATGACTCAAATTTTGTTGTTGAAACCCTGGCTAATGTCCACAGAAATCTCCATGGACATCCATTAAAAGCCATTGGATTCAAGTTTCTACACAGCACTAAAATTGTTCATATGGCACTAGTGCGGTGTTAGAGTGTCTAATGAAATGAAAACAGTTTCCTTACCGTAACTGTGATGAAAAATCATGACTGGCAGTGGCATGAACAAATCATGATTAAGAACGTAACAACCATGGCAAGCCATGGAACACCAGGGCAAACCATGGTAATGTCTGTGGCATAATACAGAGCAGGAAAAAGTGTCTGAACCTGCGAAGCATCTTCACAGGAGGCTTGTTTGCCTGGAAGGAAGATAATGGGAGCAAAGAGAGAAAGGGGAAGAGAATGAAGAGAAAGAAATGAAACAATTAAGTTTGGATGGAAGTTCATGTTTCTTCAAAGAAAAAAGATGAAGAGGAAGAATGTAAGATGGAATGGAGAAAGGATGGGGGAGAAACAAAGATTGAAAATGTGAAGATGAGAGGAATAACTAAATGAAAGAATCAAAAAGCAATATTTGGATTATGCTCTTTTCATTTATATGGTTGTGTGATGCAAGGAAGATATCAAGATTAATTTGTATGTTATAAAAGTTTAAATCACCTAAAATCACCTGAAACCACCTGAAATCACCTGAAATCATCTGCAAATCATCTCAAACCACCTGTAAATCACCTGCAAATCATCTGCTCATTGTTTTGATGAATGGGAAAAAGAGTTATTATCTTCAACTTTGATCATTAACACCTAAAAAGGCAAATAATCCTACTGGTGTGATCGGTAGTTCTTAGGTCTCACGCCTTTTGTCTCATTCAAATTGCTTTGTGGTCTCATTGGGCTGATCAGAGTTAAGCTACGTCCACACGTATCTAGCCTGCGTTGCAGACCCAATTCCAAAAGGAAAAGGTCTGCCACGCAGGCTAACACGTATCCGGATATTTTTGGAAAGTTCTATGCTCCATATAAATTTCAAGATTCAAGAGATATTCCCAGTCATCGCAACAACAGCAACAACAAGAAAAACATTTGTATGGCGATAACTACGACCTGGTTAGACTAATTCCAAAAAAGTCTCTTGTTTCGCTCCCCCCCCCCCCACTGCAGACTTGTCGCTACAACACAGAAGCTATGTTCAACAACAACAACAGCGAAGGTTAGAGGGACTTATGTAATGAGTCTACGAACTTGTATTATTAGTCTAATATATTTATAGGTCTATCCATATAAAAAAGATCCGCATTCCGCATCCACACAAGCAGCATCTTTGAAATTGTCCACATGAAACCTTGTGACACTTGAAACTGGGTGACCGAAAACGCCGTCCACTTGTGTGCGTGAAACCAAAACGGCTAAAAAAGATGCGTTTTCAAAAATATCCAGATGCGTGAAGACGTAGCTTAGCTTTTATGCAATTTAGATAAAATACTAAAATCAGCCCAGTGAGACCAAAAAGCAATTTGAATGAGACAAGAGGCGTGAGACCTAAGAACTACCGATTACACCAGTAGGATTATTTGCCATCTTAGGTGTTAATGATCAAAGTTGAAGACAATAAGACTTTTCCCCATTCATCAAAACAATAAGCAGATGATTTGCAGGTGATTTACAGGTGGTTTCAGATGATTTGCAGATGATTTCAGGTGGTTTCAGGTGATTTCAGGTGGTTTCAGGTGATTTCAGGTGATTTTAACTTTTATAACATACGAAGATTAATTTCAGTCCTAGTGGATTATCATCTACATTGTACAGAATATTAAAATTCACATAAACAGTGGAAGGAAGAACTTTAGAATGACATTGCTTTACAGGAAGGCAACTATTTTTGCAACCACTTGACACAAAACCATTCCACAAAACCCAACTTGTCATGGACTGGATATTCCACATCAATATCCATGGGTTTCGGTCTACTCTTTTTCATGGACATTTTTGATTGATCTGAATTTTCTTGAAAGCAAGTAGGACACGGAAAGGAATGAAACATGTTGAAAAGTTTGATTTGTAGACTATCCTGGATCATTTGATCTTGATAGGATATTGATCAGCCTCTGGTTCTTATTACTGACATTGCACTGGAGCTATACTCATTTTCATGTGAGGCTGAACAACAACAACCAAAAGAGTTATCTGGCTGATATGAGACACTAAACAGTTTTCAGAATGCTCACAACTCTTACTTTTTTATTGGATACACAACAAAAATTAACTTTTAGAACCGCCAGGAATTATTTTGATGCACTCAGCTTGCTTGTTATGCATTATAACTTGGGATGATTCTAAGTTTTAAAGTGAATAGACCATATTTATGCTTGAATTCATGAACTGCTATATAAAAAATCAACATGAGAATCCACCTCACATGGACTCCTTCATTATCAAAACTGACAGTTTTATGTTTTAGTCTCCTGATTACTTCAATGGCAACGTTTCATAGATTTGCTCATTTTCATCCTTGGTGCTCTATTTCTAATTTAATTGCATTTTTCAGAAAATGTGGGTTTCTAACCCAAATGTTGAAATAGATATGTTTTATTTATGGGAATGAGCCTTCAGGAAGGGTATCAATTTCCATGATTTTGGTTGCATAGGGCATACTTTTTCAAAAAATGGCATAAGAAACAGGTATGTTTTTGAAACTTGGATGGCAAATGCCTAACCAAAATTTTGTCAAGTCCCCCTCAGGTTTCTAACTTGTTCCCTTTCATCATAGCACTCCAGCTTGATTACTGACATAAGAAAAGAATAAAGAAGATGAAAGAGCAAAGCGGGTAAGATCACAATTTCAAACATAAATTTTTGTTGGTGGTTGAGACAAAGAGTGGATCGCTAGACCAGCATATTTTTAATTTCCAATTCTTAGTTTTGAATATATGCGAAACAGTTCTAGTGCACAAACTAGTGCGCAATAAATGCACAAACTTTTTCAAGTGGTCAGCGCTCATAGCAATTTGTTTCAACCATGCAAGTAGCATCTTCATTCCTTATGTTCACTTTCTTTAAGATGATAATTTCAAACATAAAATGTTTGTTGATGGTAGAGACAAAGAGTGGAATGCTAGACCAGCATATTTTCAATTTCTATTCTTAGTTTTGAATATATGTGAAACAGTTCTGCGTCTTGAATGCACAAACTTGTTCAAGTGGTCAGCACTCATTGCAATTTGTTTTCAACCATGCAATTAGAATCTTCATTCCACATTTTCACTTTGTGCACAAGGCAGTTCTAAATGAAACAATTCAATATATACTTGTCACTGCACATTCGTACAAGCACCTTTGAACTCTTTCTATGGCAAGAAAATAGGATTGGCAACTCCTCTACTCAAATGGAATACAAACCAGCCAAGGCATTCAATAAGTTCATGAACGATGTGGCAGATGCAAGGTTAAAGGCAGTCTATCACGTAGCTGATTGGCTGCAACAGAGTCAGCTCAACACAACGGATTTCTTTGTGAATCTGTGTATTTGAAACAAAGAAGGGCTGATCGTTATCACTTTCTACGGTCGTAGAAAGTCAGGGGATTAGCAGCCATTCAAATGTCCTATTCTTTGTATTGTCACTACCACCCAATCAAATGCGTGATAGACTGCCTTTAATGGGTGATCAACAAGGTTCTAGTTTAAATGCAGAAATAATGAAGCTGATAGGGAATTCTGCATTCGGAAAGACCATCGTTAGAAAGGAAAAACATAGAAATAACTTGCTAACAACTGAAACAACAAATAAAAAATGCTTGCAACTGGTGTTTTCTCGCTGTGCTATGCAAAGTTAAGGATGCTAGCCTTTTACTATGACTTTATAGATCAAATTGCAAAGAGGGAAGATTTTGAATATTGCGAGATGGATACCGATTCTGCTTACATTGCAATCAGTGGAGAAAAGCTTGATGACATTGTGCACGACAAGTTTAAGTATGAAACCATAAAGTCAGACTGGTTAGTTACGCCATCTGCAAGACAAGGAAAGAGAACTCCGGGTTTATTCAAAGTCGAGTTTACTGGTGATCAGATGATAATCTTGTGCTCAAAGTCATATTGCATTAGCGAGAAAGAACAATACGAAGCAGAGAGTTCTAGAAGGTTTAAGTTAATTTTCCAAGTCAATAAGTAAGATTTTAACCCGAATTGGTGTTTTTCTTTAATAAATGTTGCATTTTAATATTTTGAAGCGATTGGAAATTTCTCTGGTAAACTGATGGGCATAATGGGCGACCAAAATAGCAATTAGCAGCACTGAGACTTCATAACCGTAAATCTGAATCAGAAGCCACTTTGCTTTGGTTTCATTGTAGATTTCCTCTCTAGAGACAGGACTTCTGAAAAATTAGTTTTGCCCTGTAACTTTGTTATAGCCTGGAACAGCCTTGCTGTAACCTTGTAAATGGCTTGAAGAATGCTAATTAGCCTTGTAGAAGCCTTGTGTTAGACTGGTTGCAGCTTGGGATCTTACTGATAGCCTTAGAATTTTCTTCCAAGGTTAGTACAAGGTCATAACAAGGTCATAATTCTCTCTACAAGGCTAAAACTTGGCCTGGTTTAGCCTTGTATGTTTGTGCAGGTTAAAGCATAAACAGCTTCTGAAATGAAACTACAATTGG
This sequence comes from Aurelia coerulea, assembly GCA_039566865.1. Lineage (NCBI taxonomy): Eukaryota > Metazoa > Cnidaria > Scyphozoa > Semaeostomeae > Ulmaridae > Aurelia > Aurelia coerulea. The sequence continues at coordinate 8,574,589 of CM076951.1, read as the reverse complement.
GAAACATTTCAGAAAACATGACTTCGCATGTTTTACAGGGCTTTGCAATTCAAAAAGCTCAAAATTAATAAACAGGAGCAAGAATTTCCAGGCCAATTTATTGAAAAAAGTGGGGGATGTCTCTTCCATACTCATAATTTCTTTAATATGAAATGAAATGCGTTAATTTACCCATTAGCATCATTATTATCTAGAATCTAGCAAATTTATAATGTTTTCTATCCAAGCAAGATGAGTCAACAAGGAATCTGTCTCTTTACTATGGAACAATTATCACAGGGACAGACATTTGTTCATTTCATGGCAACATTGTTGGGTTTTACGAATCAATGGCCCTGGCCCTATGGCCCAATGGCACTATGGCCCTATGACACTATGGTCTTGTATCTTTTATTACAAATACACTAAGTATGAGTCTGACAGTGTATTCAACAAGAATTCGTATAAATATTGCTTCAAATGATGCCCAAACTGAGATGCACAAAGTTCTCGTTCACCGAGCGAAAATTCCCCCGAAGTACTAATGCAGGGAATCACCAGCTGTAACTTTCTTTGCTTATTTGTTGCTATGGGAAACACGGCAAAGGGCGCAGCATTGTTGTAAATAATGTGTTTCTTATCTCGCTTCTTTTGTGAGATAAAGTAGAGGAAGGGGTCCAACAAATCTCCACTACACGTTTTTTTATAAGAAACTGGTTTATAAGAAACTAGTACTACGATGACCAAAAAATTAAGAAACTCTAGTACTACGCTCAAGAACAGTTAAGAAACTGTAAAACTTTATTTCTTTGTGTCTCTCTTATTCTATGTCTTTCTAACAAAGGTACATTCATCTTTTCTTGACTTTTAACTGCAAAATTGGTAAATCTTTGCCTTGATGTGCATGGCTTCTTCTTGATGACAATGTCAATGCAAAATGGAAGCCCTTTCTCGAGAAGAAGGCTCAACTTCGAACAATACCGCAATTTTAGGCCCAAAAAATAAGAAACTGATTAAGAAACTTTTATTACTAAAACACCGAAATTTTCATGCGAAATTAAGAAACTATTAGTACTAAGTGCTGATCCAAGTTTCTTTAAAAAAAACGTGTATTTTCCAACGCATTGCAACGGAGCTAATATCATGTCTTAATTTTCAGAACTTTCAGCAGTGGCTCCTATTCTTAGTTTCTTATAAAAAAAGATGTGTGCATTACTGGGGCATTACTATAGATATTGCATGTAACAGATTTACAGCCTGTCATGCTAAAACCGCAAAAAAACACTTTGAGGAGTGGGGCAAAATGTTCCAGAGCCAAAATGTGCTGCGTTGTATTATATTATTGTATTGCCTGTTAACTTGTAAAGACCGGGTAAATACCAGTACAATCGCCAAAAAATAATTGTTTGTTGCTTTGGAGGATGTGTGTGAAAGCTTTGTACAGTCCTTTCAAATTTGATGATTTCAAGGGGAATTCCCCACATCATTTTGGGGAATTCTTGCTCGGCGAACGAGAACTTTGTGCATCTCAGTTTGGGAATCATTTCAAGCAATATTTATACAAATTCTAGTCGAATACACTGTCAAACTCATACTTAGGGTATTCGTAATAAAAGATACAATACCATAGCGCCATAGTGTCATAGGGCCATAGTGCCATAGGGCCAGGGCCATTGATTGGTAAAACCCCATTTTCTCTGACATTCGCCTATCATCCAAATATCAAGGAATAATCGAATAACTAAAAATAATTTACAAGAGCGGCAACATTGTACTGTATACTCCTTGCCCACTACTGCTGCCAAGACCATTTGAAGGTTTATTTTAATTAATGCGGTCATTGTGTTGTTGATAAAAAGGCTTTATTTTTGAAGTAATGACCTTTTTAACAAAAAAACCTTTTATTTCTTATTTTTAGTGAAACAGAATACATCAACACATCTTTCTTTACTGAGCACTCCTTTCTGCATCACATTCAAATGTCAAAGGACATTATTGAAGAAAGTGTCATTTTGTCTGATGATGAATTTGAATAGATCGTGGAGAATGCTACTGGTGATGACGCAGATGAACTTGTTGCTATTGTTTGAGTCATATCAATGGGGTAGTGGGAACCTAAAAAGCTCATGTGCCATTGATATGTTCTTAAAAAAACAATGTTTCATCTTTATTTAGGAAACATTGATCTGTTTGGATTTAGTACCATAAATATGTCTCCTGGCATAACTGTCGGTTTTAACTGTCGGTCTAGCTATCTGTATTAAGCAGTTTGATTTAAGAAGGCGAGAAAGAATGTTTACAAAACTCTCACTCATTTTAGGTACATTGAAGAATTAAGCAAGATGTCTTTTGCTGATGTGCAAGCGAGGAAACAGATAAAAATATCAATTGACAGCTCTCAAGAAGACCTTCTGCAACCACCCATTACAAATCTCTCATTAAGTCTTTCAGACAAAATGCCAACCATATTGCCCATGGAATTGTTGGAGAAGAAGGCTCTGCATCTTCTAAATACACCAGAAGCCATATGTTTACTGGTGCATAATGTTGTATTGTTGGCCATTCTCTACAGCTATTCGTTATCAAGGATATTCTTCAAAATATTAGTTTATTGATCTCCTCCTTGATGAGAATCACAGATGTTTCATCCTATTGCATGCGTTTTCTTAGCCTAGATTATTACTTTGCATTATCGCATCGTGACAACCATGGCTATCTTGAAAACATGGAATGTGGAATACTGGAATGGAATACTGGAATGACATGGAATACTGGAATACTGGAATGCCATAGAATACTAATTAATATTCCATGGAATGCTAATTGATATTCCATGGAATGTTAATTGATATTCCATGGAATATCAATTATGTTTCTATGGCATTCCAGTATTCCATGGAATATCAATTAGCATTCCATGGAATACTTAAATAGGCTTATATCCCAGACATCTTTTCTTTTCTTGATTGTTATGTCTTATCAAGCAATTATTCTCAATTAACTTTGTCGGAGTGGCAGCAATTATTCCTTTTGTCAAGGAGATACCACCATTGTAAAGACCAAGTTCATGTTATGAAATATTTGTCGATGATCAGATAACTTTAGTATCTCAACTTAAACCAATAAATCTGTGACAGTACTTTCGACTCACTTGATGCGAAAGGTAGAAATTCTTCAGATCCTTTGATAGAAATTTCTAAGGATCATACAATAAAGCTCTTTATCTGCCAATCAATTGCGTAATGTCTTTTCGTCAGACCTGCATACCTTCATCAATTACTTGTCTATGAATGAAACTTTAGACCCAATGCATGTGGCAAGATATAGACGGGGGCAAATTGCTGCGAAAAGCATCTGCTTCTTATAGAAGCCTCCATCAAACATAGTCAAACTATGCTTCAAATAAAGCATTTTATTTCAAATGTAATTTACCTCAACTATGCAACTTTAAACTTGTTTGTTCTTAAAACTTGGTTCATAACGGCTAAGGATTCTAGGATTAAAAGGATCCCAGATTTTTGAAATATATTTTCTGGTAGGGTGCCCTCCACCGAGTACCCCCCCCCCCCTGTTGTTGCAAGTTGGGTAGGATGATGATTAATCTGTTGACCTGTTCCACGCGCAGTGAGATCAGGCTCTTCACTTATTGCTAGAATGGCTGCCACATTTAAGTTCCCAAAACCAAGAAAACGCGAAGACCTTTTAGCAAGCATTCAGTGGCGTCGTGGGAGCATGATTTTAGGGGGGGGGGGCCAAGGGTCAGAATTTTCCGACAAAGAGACATTTTTCCGACAAAAATTAAGCAGGAATATAAAGTATAAAAAGTGGCAAAATGTCTCAGAACTTTTGTCACATAAAAGTTCCATAATAGCGAAGAATTTTTCAAAGGGACGCAGACGCAACAGTCCTGTTAAAGAGGCGATTCTTGTTGGAGGTGAGGCTGTTGTCGAGACGTAATTGGTGTTGGAGGTGAGGCTGAAGCTAGATGCGCAAGGAAGGAGGAAAATTGGGGGTCTGGGGGCTTGCCCCCGGGAAAATTTTCTGTAACCACGCCCTTTAGATCGTTGCAAAACGCCCCTATTTTGAAGAATCTACTATTTGTTTTTGATGGGAAATTTCGAAAAAAGGACCTCAAAAGCACTGAAAAATAGATCTTTTTCAAATTCTAGATAACAACTTGATAGCTTGATATAAATCTTCATTTCTATATGCATCCGTTCACAGAAACTAAAAGTAATCACATCTTAGTATTCATTTCCACCTTCCTCAACAATATTCACTTGTGCAAATTCTGACGAGCAACTCATTGAAAGCTTAATGCACAAACCATAAATGCATGACATTTTTTAAGTATGAAACGTGCAAAATAAATTGTAAATTTATCGTTTTTAGTCACTAAAATGTTGGTAAAACGACCAAATTTTCGGGGAAAAAGTCCAAGAATGTTATGATCGATAGCCTGTGGACAGGGCACGAAAGCATTGTCTGAAATTTATTCATCCGAAACTTTTTGCGCCTATGTGTCTATTTTTCCAACAGAAAACACACTTTTCTTTCGATTGAAAAAGGAAAATTTTGCAGAAAAACGAACGAAGGACCTAGTTTTTTGCCGAAAAACCTAGTTTTTCATCAAAAACTACGTTTTGCGATCGAAAAAGTGATATTTCATGTACACATTTGGATTGCCATAAAGTAGCTATGTGAGGAAAATGGATTAATTTAATTTTTTTCGATTTTTCCGACAAGAATGGAAAACTGACGAATTTTCCGACAACATTTTCACAGGGGGGCCATGGCCCCCCCTGGCCCCCCGGCCACGACGCCACTGCAAGCATTCCACAGTTTATAGCCTTCGTATGGCAAGATTCATACGATCTACGACGAATTGGCAATGGAAGTTTTGGTTCAGTAGATTTCACAAACTATCGGTCCGAAGGTTCGATGCTTGCCAGTCCCCAAGCATATACTTTGATACAGGAAATCCTTGACATATTTTTACTTTATTTTCACTTGTTTCCTATATCTTATTACTCGTAGGGTACTTGAGTAATGTCTAAACGTGGGAAAAGCTCAAAAACATTGTTTTGAAATGTTCACGAGGGCACAAGTAGTGAAAATGTAGATTGTTATGGAACCTCTAAGAAACTCGTAAGAAACTCTGAGTACTCAAAATCTGAAAATTTTAAGAAACTCTCAGTACTGGCTCCAATTCTTAGTTTCTCATAAAAAGAAATACGTGTAAATCATGCCATCAATAAATTAATTCAAAACTGCTTAAAGGCAACATATAGAGCAAAACAGATGGGTGAACTTACAAATATCTCACAATGACAGAAGTTCAATAGCGATAAGACTAAAAGCGTTTCTTTCTCACATGCTTTGCTAATGATAAAGAGGGACCTGCTGTGCCTTTCAAACTAATGCTTTGTACGAACAATTTTACCGACCAGAAACTGCGACCAAGATGGTGTTAGAAACTTTTTCGAAAATTATAAATTTTAAAACGTATTGAGCAAATCTTTCGCTTGTTATGGGATCGAATCAATCTAATTATATTCAAAGGTTGGCAATGAATGCTCCAAATCAGAAATTTACTGAGAAAATGTGCACCATAAAATTTGCAGACGGCACTAAACGTAATTCTGACAAAAAGTAATAGACAGAATGTTGTCAAACTTGTGCAGACCAAACTTGTTCCTTTAAACCATTGTACTTGTCTGAGAGGAAACACCCCCTTCGCAGAAATATTGGAACAACTAGGTTTGGATGAGAGGAATCAGCATGGCATGGCAAACTTGGAATTTTTATACAATTTTTACAATATTTGAAAAAGATATCTAGCTAAGATTTTAGCACATAAGTAGCGAATTCGCTTTTGATATACCATGCAATCGCATAGAAATCTGTTACTGCACTGAAAGAATGCCAACTGGACTGCGTTCATGTGAAAATCTGCGTATGGGAAATTTATGGGGAACTAATATCTTGCCACATGCATTGGGTCTAAAGTTCCCATTCATAGAAAATTAATCGATGAAGGTATGCAGGTCTGACTAAAAGACATTACGCAATTGATTGGCAGATAAAGAGCTTTATTGTATGATCCTTAGAAATTTCTATAAAAGGACCTGAAGAATTTCTACCTTTCGCATCAAGTGAGTCGAAAGTACTGTCACAGATTTATTGGTTTAAGTTGAGATACTAAAGTTATCTGATCATCGACAAATATTTCATAACATGAACTTGGTCTTTACAATGGTGGTATATCCTTGACAAAAGGAATAATTGCTGCCACTCCGACAAAGTTAATTGAGAATAATTGCTTGATAAGACATAACAATCAAGAAAAGATGTCTGGGATATAAGCCTATTTAAGTACTCCATGGAATGCTAATTGATATTCCATGGAATACTGGAATGCCATAGAAACATAATTGATATTCCATGGAATATCAATTAGCATTCCATGGAATATCAATTAGCATTCCATGGAATATTAATTAGTATTCTATGGCATTCCAGTATTCCAGTATTCCATGTCATTCCAGTATTCCATTCCAGTATTCCACATTCCATGTTTTCAAGATAGCCAGCAAAGGTTTTGCAAATGGTCTGTGTCAACCCAGAAAACAAGCTGTACATTTTACGTAACCACATTATCAGTAATGGACAGCTTTCCAGTCATGAAATATGTTGAGATTAATGAAAATAAGCCTGCATAAAAAAAACAGCAGAAGCATCGTTCCTGGAAGTGTGATGAAATTTACGCCGTTCGTAACTGTTTTAAGGCAATGTTGAAGAAGCATGCTCCCTGGAAAGCGACAAATAGAGGAGTGTAAGAGGAAAAACCAGGAAGCTCTTGAGGACAGAAGCTGGCTTAACATTAAGTACTATTGTAAGCAGCATGTCGAGAAATTGAAGAAATCCTCTTAAATGGAAACTACTGGAAGAGTCAGAAAAGTTGTGGGGTGTTTGCCAATTTTGATTGATTTGATTTTGGTCCCAAATTCATTTTAAGATATTCCTTTCATTGCCAAGGAAACAGGCTAGCTTTGATATAAAATTTAGTTAAATTGGTCTTTCCTTTCCATAATTACGACCTATTTTGGAAAATCCTGTTTCGCAAGATTTTGAAATTAGGCCTTCAGTTGTTCATATTATATTTATGTACCTATGTACCTTATGTACCGGAACACCAAATTAGGAACCACTTTAGAGGAAAATAAATGAAATAAAAAACAAACAGATCCTTCTTCACTGCTAAGGCCGTCAGTTCCCCATCAGTTCTTGGAGGTTATTCAGCCTATCTAATGTGAAGGAATTTAGAGAGGGAAAAGGTACCATTGCCTTTCAGTTGACCAATCTACAAATGATGCGCACAAAGCAGCATGCATTTTTTTTATTATGCTGTTATTTTGTATTTCTTATTTTGTGAGTTTCGTTGTTGAGAGAAATGAAAAAAAGGGAAAATATGATATGGGTTGTCTTGAACGAGCAAAAATTTCTCAAAATTTTATTTGCTCGTCTTAAAGGGGCCTGTGCAAGATAGAGCCTTTGCGCGCCGACTTCGACTTTCTGATTATCAGAAAGTAAGATGGCTACCGCACAGCAGCAAGTTTCTTCTTTTCAGCGTTTTCCGTTTTGTGTATTAGAAATAGTTGTCTGGCACTGGCAGTAAGCTTGAAAGACCAAAAATGGGAGCAAGTGGACCTGTTGTGTATTTTTGCGAGTTGATATAAGTTCTGGATGAGAGGAAAACAGTAAGTTCAAATTCAAACCTCTGTGCTTATAAATATAAAGGTGCTTTTTCTACGAACCCCAAATTTTGGTGGTCTAAAAAGGCGCAATCTATAGATTTGCGGGCATGTTGGCCATATCATGACGATCGAATTTCAAGCTTTATTTACGACAGAGAAGATCAGGCCATGTTTGTCTTCAAAAGGACTGTCTGTATTTCGATGTAATGTGAACACAACAGAACGCTTTTTGTGAATAAAGGGTTTAAACAATGTTGGGTAATCTGTGTTGAAATATTCAGCACTATTCCCATCAGTTATTGTGTAACTTACTCGGCTCAAATCAATAAAGATAATAAGCATAACAATCATGCAAATTAGCTTAATTTTGCTCAGTTGAACGGAATGAAATTGATTCCTGTTCACTGTACCGAAAGTCCAAGTATTTGTTTTGATTGCATGCACGCCCGCAAAGGCTCTATCTTGCACAGGCCCCTTTAACCCTATTTTAACCGGGTAAAAAAAAGTGATTTTCTACCGGGGGAGGGAGCGTTTTTCAACTCGAGAATCTTTCTGTTAAGATCAATAGATAGGTCTTTATTGCCATACAGTAAATATTGCGTCAGGACCTTATTTGAAAGGTTGTTATGTCCGAATGGTCGTAATATTGCCGAAACTCCAGCGAGAAGATCTCTTCGTTGCAAATCAAACGAGGGGCAGAGCAACACGAAGTGTTCAGTATCCTCAATGCCATCATTCGAAGGGCACATCTAGTGCCAGTCTTTCCTCGTCAATGGTGCTGTCGAGGTGAGTTTCTACAATCCCAATTAAGTCATAATTATATACCGAATTATATGCTTCCATCAGAGAAACTCTTAAAAAATCATGTGCAGTGATACTATTTAGATTCCATGTGCAAAAATCAAGCGTTTCAGGACCAGGATTAGTTTCAATATCACCACTGAGCAAAATTGTCCTAAAAACCAACCATTGCGCATGAAGTGTGTAGCATGTTAAACACCCGATGTAAAAATAGGAATACAGAAAAAGAAACCGCCTGACAGCAGAATTCTTAAAACGAACGAGACCAATGAGAACAAGTGGGATTCGTTTCAGGAGTTCCACAGTCGTGTAAATTATTCTCTTCGCAAGTTGATGCAGACGGGCAAACAAAGGCAAGAAACGTAACTGAGTTACCACAGTGTGCACTGCAAGAAACTGTGCTGTTAATGCAAATGGCAAAACAAGGATTGAAATTGCAATGAAACAGCAGCAAAACCAGTACAACTTAAGGACTTGAGTAAACATTGAAACATGCCTAATAGTTTTGCTTACTGGGAGTGATAGCTGCATTGATGGATAAAAACACCCTATTGTTGCTCGCCATTGGTTGATTTCAACCGGCATCATCAAAAGAAAATCCTCTCGCTGGCCCTAACAGGCAATAAGTCATGTTGCAACAGTCAAAAGTAAGTCCCAGGGAAAAACATAAACAAGTTACTGCACGATACACAAAACAAAGAAACACAAATATAACACAAAATCTATCAGAAAACAACGGTGAGTGCATGTGAGTTAGGATGCATGTGTCTTGAGGGTTTGGGGAGTCAAGTTGTGATAATTGATTTATTGAGAAGATAATAGTTGTAATTCCTGAGAGAGAATCCCGTACTTTTTCAACCTGGTAATAGTTCGCAAGGGACCTCGAAAAAGCGTAGCAAGGATCTTCAAAATAATATTTAAACAAGGCTCGCAATAACAATACTCATTCAGAGGTGAGAGAGAAAGCATTCTATCTAATGCCCAAGTGTACAGAAAAATAGAGGTTTTTTTTAAACACATGAGTAGTTTACCAAGTTAAAAATTCAGCGCGATTTCAGAGTTTCTACGCGGATAAATAAATACGCCTTTTCTCCGCACATTTTCTCCGCGCGTGTTTTTCTGCGCAGGAGAATTTAAAGGAAAAGAGACCTAAATACAGCCTTGGTGCCTTGGGGTTTCTGTTTCTAAAATGGCCTGTTGGCATAAAAAGGGATGATGTATCAACCCTGCGTTTCGAAAAAGAATGAAATAATTAAAGCTTGGATTCACACCAGAGCAAAGAGCTGAAATTGAAATTTGCAATAGAGTTGAAGCTGTTAACTCGGGATTAAGCCTCCGTTCTATTAAGTTTTACGTTGTTTCTATTTTCCCGAAATTTCGGCCAGGTCAATAACGCGGAACCCGGAAACTCCACGGAACCGCGGAACCCAGAGAAGTCCCGCGGCTCAGCGGAACCCCCGCTATCCGCGCCACTGACCCGGCCCGAATTTATGTAAGGCCGGCAAACAGGCAATGGAACTGGGATAACGCAATTGTATTCGAGAGAGCAAAAAAAAAAAAAAAAAAAAACTAGAATTAAGGCAAAACAATTTAGGACTTATTTTTATTGCATATCTAATGCATTTCAAAACGCTCCTTACTCTGCTGTGAACCAAGATTTGCTAAAAAAAACTCTGAAAATGGCACATAGATACGAAAGGGGGTTCCCTAACAAACAAACCACAAAAGTGACAACAAGGTTCAGTTAGTACTGCCAAGCACAAGTTTTCTGTTCCATAAATGTCTCCATCCAAAGGAAAGCAATACAGGAATTCAGATGTTTTCATCAGGTACATTCTGCATTTTTGCTATTTTATCTTTCAGCGTACACATTGAATAAAAAAACCCTATCTTTTCGTTTGAAAGTTTAGCTGCCAATCTGCAATTAATATCGGCGAATGCAAATTCAATATCATCGGAAACCTTTGCAAAATCATTCGCAGCAATCAAGGTACTCAGCCTGCTTTTTGTAAGGTCAAGCCTAATTTTGACATCACTTGTAATCTCTTTACGGCATCTGTATACTTTAGTACGTTCAGTGAAGGACTTGAACCTCACAATAATTTGCTGTGTGGTGATGCCATCCTTTGTCTTTGTAGGGCCAATTCGGTGAGCGGGATCAATGGATGCCTTTCCAACCCCACACTTAGTCTCGTTAAGGATGTTGATAATGATTTTGACACAGTCCTCTTTATCACGGTTAGCAGAAACCTGAATGTTGTCAAAGCGGAGACACACGCGCCGTCCATACTGCTCGACTTCTTCTATTCTCCTGTCAAGTTTCTCGACTACTGCCAATTCACTCTCGAGAGCGGCAACGCGGTTTTGGAGGCTTTCAAATTCATCAATACGACTTTCCAGACTTTCTAAGTGTTCAATTCGTGCCTCCAAACTTCTAATAGCTTGGTCTTGAGCGTTAAATCTTTCTTCAAGCTTCAGAAGCTTTCCAATATCTGACTTTATAGGATTTAATGCATCGTCAATAATATTTTTGATTTCAACAACAGTTGCCATTGTTGCACAAAGCGATCTCGTGTTAGGCCGTACGTACGCGTTGGGAATTCTGCTCATGAATCACAACCATAAAAAACCTATTACTGTTCAAAACTCATATAGTACATGAAACTATAACCAATTCATAATCACATCATAACCAAAATCATACTAAATCAACCAACGAAGCACACACATTTCGACGACTCAGCTACATTTTTTCAGAGCGTCGAAAAACACGTCTTTACTCCACGTGCACGTGCACCCAAGGCATTTAAAATCAACCCATCTCCTCCAAGAAGTATTCTAATAATTTTTATTTATAGCCAGTTTGTGTCAATTTATCAGTGGTAATATTACCTAACTTTGTAAATTGTTTTGATTGTCAGTGCACTTCAAGCGTAAGTTTACTCAAGTGCACTAATGTTTAAGAAACTCAATTGTCAGATTGCCAAGAAATTACTTCAGCCCATGCAGAGCAAAAAATTATTTAACAACAAATCTAACTATTGATAAACTATTATACATATTGTGTCATTGAAGCTTTGTTCAGTTTCATTCCTACCTTCTAATTTGAAGCAAGTACAATTCATAAAATTTCCTTTATGAAGATATCAATTTATGGATAAATAAATGATTCTTTGTATGTTTGTTGCTCATTTCTATTAATACTTCACACAGGATTGGAAAAAGGAAGGACAGAGAATGCGGGAAGAAATTGACTGTGGAACCTGTGTATACAAGTGCAAAAAATGTACAATAACATTTGCTAGAGCAAAGGATGCTGTATACCATGAAAAAAATTGTGGCAACTGTATTTGTCAAACCTGTGAAAGTACATTTCCTAACCAATTAGCCCTCAGAAAGCATTTGAACATCCACAAAGAAATTTATAAGTGTGAAATTTGCCAGAAATCATTTCAGACAAGGTATATGCTAACCAGACATCAGAAAGTTCACAATAGAAAAAAGGATTTTTCTTGCACATGTTGCAATGCACGATTTAGCATCAAGTCAAATCTGAAGAGACACTATAAAACAACTCATAAGCAGTGACTAGCTTAAGTGTGTTTATGTGCATATGTTATACAGTATGAGGGTTAATACTTTCCATTGTTTATTATGATATCACATATAATTCCAGGTTTGTTGTCTGCAGAACTGTGCTCAAATATATGCAGTATCTTAAGAAAAAAGATGGGGCATCACTGGTGACACTGAAAAGTTGGTGCTCCGTGGGAATATTTGGCTATTTGTCTTATTATCATGCCTGGGTAACCAGGAGTCCCTAATTCAAGATCCGAAATTCAAGATCCAGAATAACAAACCCTAGTTCAAGATCCGGAATTCAAGATTCAAAATGAAACACCCATTGATGAACGGACAATTTGAAGTTGAAATTTTTACACAGAGTACAATACGTCTCTTGATCATTATTAATATTTGTTGCTCGCACTTCAGTCAGGCTAGCTTTAGGGTGCTTCATTATGGATTTTGAATTCTGCATCTTGAATTAGAGTGTTTTCATTTTGAATCTTGAATTCCGGATCTTGAATAGGGTGTTTCATTCTGGATATTGAATTAGGGACTTCCCTTGTAACCTTGTTCTAGCCTAGAAAAGCCTTGCTTGTAACCTTGTAAATGGCTTGAAAAATGCAAATTACCCTTGTGGAAATCTTGTGTTAGACAGGTTGTAACTTGGAATCTTACTACAAGTCTTGTAATAAGGTTATAATCCCCACTGCAAGGCTAAAACTTGGCCTGTATAATATTTTTGTACAGGTATATGACCTTGTTCTAACCTACAACTACACCATTTACAAAAAACGGTGATCTAGGAAAATTTGTTAAACCAAAATTTGTAAGAAATTAAAATTTTCTCTAGAGTTATTAGTTATTGAAACAATTATGTTAATTTTCATAAGACCTTTCATTGCATCTACTTCATGTTTCTTTCCCATGAATTCTTGTTTTGGTGCTCAAAGTTCTGCCTGTTTTTTTTTGCAACAGGTTCATTCCGTCTTACGTTTTCAGCAAACATATGTAATCGTTTTGGTTTCTCAGCAGTCTTATCAAATGGATTTGATTTTACTATTTGGCCTTTTGGTTGCTTGCTCCTTGAACCATTAGTGAATTTTCGACGTTTCACTGCACCTGACTGCACATGGATTTTTCCTCTTTTGGCCTTCACGATAGAGGTTGCTGTTGACCTTGTATTGTATATACCAGCTGCTCCAAAGCTGTGAAAGCAAGTTGTCAGCTTTGACTTTGGCATTTTCTTCACTCGCCCTGAAAATTTCAAAATACCTCTTAAAAAGTTCTGGTCTGTAACATCAAGTTTGCATTTTACTGACTCTAAGGCATCATCAATTGCATGCTTGCATTCATCCACTGTGATCAGGTCTGGGATGTTATTCCTTTCTGTTAATGCACTTCTCCTGTTCCCTCTCTCTTCAAAACCAGAAGTTTCAGCAACCACTAAATTCTCCTCGCTAACAGTGACACTTTCTGGTCCAGAAATTAATCTATCATGCAAGCCTTCATACAAATCCAAGGGCATAGATGATCCGATTGCAATTTTAGCAAACATTTGCCTCTGTATTTTGCTGAAAACAGGCAAGAAGTTCACCCCATCTGATAGTTTATTTGCCCACAGAATAAACTGGTGCTTGCATGGTGAGCCATCCAACCCTACAGAGCACTGACAAATTCCAGTGTTCATGTCCACCATATATGTTTTGTTTTCCAAACTGAAGCTTGGAACGATGAAAACATTCTTCTCAATGGTGGAAACATTTTCTAATGCAGTGGTCTGCTCTTTAACTGTTGGCCTTTTGAATCCACTGCCAGTTGAGTTCTTCTTTGAGCAACCTTTGAATCTGGCACTATATATTCCATCAAATTTCCCTGATGCAACAGACAGTAGCTTATTACGATAATGGTCATCAAGTTGCAGCGTGAATTTGTCTAATAATCCGACAACATTGATTTCTTTCTGACGATGCAGCACTTCATCTTTTATTACAAGGAACTGAGCCTCACAAAAGTTATTGGTGTTGTTACCTCGCATTGGTAAACTTACTCTGTAGCAAAGTGCCCATGACTCACAATCCTCATACACAGCATCAAGGTACTTACAGAGATTGGGGTATTTTGAGGCAATATCACTGCATATCAAGCTGTCATACTGCTGTTCAAGGGCTTCTTGACTTTCGGCATATAAAATTTTCTTGAAATTTAATAGCAATGAAACCCTATCATTCAAGTCAATGTTATTCTTCTTCTCGTGGAGCCAACGCCAGACCTGTTGAAGTATGTGAAATATGCAAAGTACTGGAGTTGAGCTTGGCCATACTTTCTTCAATGCCTCTCGTAGTTCTGAGCAGTTATCTGTCATGAAAACTTTAGGCCCTTCAGATGAACCATAAAATGAAAAGGCTGACGAAGAAGACTTGAACAGCTGGAATGCATCTGTCAGGGTGTCGGTTGTCTCATCACTTGTAACAATAATTCCAAGTGGCAGAGCCCCACAAATACTGTGTGTAACCATGATAAACACTCGTAGATTATATTCCTCCATATTTGAAGACGAATCTAAAAATGCTAAGTCTTTTGAATGAGGGACCTAAAATAAATATGACAAAAAGTGTGTTTATAAAATGGAAACAGGAGACCAACTGTAAAAAACAAAGACAAAAATCATCAATTTTCAGATTTATTCCCCTTAAACTTAGTTAATAGTTCCTGACATACTGGTGGACAGCACTGTTGCTGGAACTCCCTTTAACACCCCTTAGTCACATGTGGCATAACCCTTCACTTGCATGGTGTTTCATCCTTCCATTGTCTTGCCACACATGAGTCCCTATCAGGGGTGGTGTTTCATCCTTCCATTGTCTTGCCACACATGAGTCCCTATCAGGGGGAGTAGCATTATTTTATACTTGCCATTACTGGCCATTATTAAATTCAAAATAACAAAAATCAAATCATTCCTGTTCCCAAATTTTACTGTATTCTATTATTCAATTCTAGGGTTTGCTGATATTTAAAATTACAAACGTAAAAAGTGTAAATATTTCATATTTCACAGCTGAATCTTGATTATTTCATATTTAAAATATATACCGCTAGTAAGGCCTCATACATATATTGGGCTTATTATAATAAAAAATAAAACAGGGAAATTAAACAAAATGCTGTGAAAAAGAGCATTGAGACATTAAAATGATGAAATAATTCAAAAATTGCTAGATTTTCTGATTTTCATGTTTTTATCACACTACTACTACTAAGTGTCCACTACTAAGAATCCACCACTAAGATTGCCTTCTTTCCTCCTCACTGCGCCATCGCATTGCAGAGGGAAAAAAAAATTCAAAGCAAGCATATCATTCAGGAAAGAAGCAAATTTTACGCAATCATTTAGGAAAGAAACAAATTTTACTTGTAGAATGCAATCTTAGTAGTGGATTCCCTGTGGTTTTGATAGGTGGAGAATCATCAAATTAAGGTAATACACATTTGTTTTATAAGAAACTGGTTTATAAGAAACTAATACTACAATGTCAAAAAATTTAAGAAATTCTAGTACTACAGTACATTCAAGAACAATTAAGAAACTCTGAAGTTTTACTTCTAGAATAAGAATTGGTATGTAGATTACGGTTTGCGTGGCATTTTTAACTTTTGACTGTAATAAATTGTAACTTTTTGCCTTAATATGCATGGGTTATTTGTGAGGCAATATCGATGCAAAATACAGAAGCCCTTGTTGATAAGAAGACTAAACTTCGAACCATAACGCTATGTTGGGCCCCAAAAATAAGAAACTAAGTAAGAAACTTGTACTACTAAAACACCGAAATTGTCATGCGAAATTAAGAAACTTTTAGTGCTATACTTCCACAAAGGAGGCAAAGTTACTGTATTATCACTCACGAGTTATATGAAGTTTTCATTTTTGATTACAAAGTCCACTTTTTAACCCTATCTGACCTGGGTGTTTTGAAACACTCAATGCCTGGGGGGGGCCCCCCAGTTTTTCTCTGTTGTCATAAGAGATATGGCAGCCAAACTTGGCACAAAGGTAGTTCATTATATAAACAATGAAAATTTGAAATCATAATCCAATTAGCGATGTTGTTGTTGTTGCTAGAGCATTATGATCATTATGATGTCATATGACGTCATATAAATTAAAGGTTGCTAAAAGGTCATGAAACCTTATTTTTCATAAAGAAATGAAAGAAATAGATCAAAATATATATAAATTCTTAATTTAGACTTAATTGGACCAATTAAACATGATTAAGAGAGATACAAAGTATGTTTTTCACAGAGTGCAGTATCAAAAATTGGTAACCATGGACACAAGGCTAAAAATAGGATGTCCAAATTGTTGCAATTTTATTGTTCTATGATACAAAGTTAAACTTACGAAGTATCAGAGGCCTGCTGCATGTGTAAAAAACGGTGTAAACAAAAATGTACTAGGGGGGTGAAATCCGCCCCCCCCAGGTCAGATAGGGTTAATCTAAGAGGTGGCTCCAGGTCAATCAGAAAGAAATTAAGTAAGTCTGTCACGATCATTAAAGCAATTGATTAACGTTTTATCTTTCTTCTAATAATGTCCTTTGCTCATTCACCACCTATCTACACCATAAAGCGTCAACAAGTGGCAATGAGCTAAGAAGCAATATAACGACTTTGTCTTGTTCCAATCAAATTTTAGCTTTTTCATATTATTAACACTCTTAGGATGATTTCTAACAATTTTAAAAATTTTGCCATAAAGACTCACCATTTGATGAACTCGTTTCATTAGAGGAGTGATAACTACCATGATAAATGGCTGATTAGTCTCTTCATCAAATGGCTGGAATTCTATTGTGTATCCTTCATCTTTTCCTTTCAAAACTTCAATTCGTTGCTGAAGGGTAGAAAACATTGTGGACAGACTGCCAGTACCATAGAGCTCTCTTTTGAAATCTGAATATATGTCATTAAAATCTTTTCTTCGGGGGATTTCTGATCTGTCAGCTAATCGCTGATGGTACTCCAAGTCATTCTTGCACTCAGATCTAAGCTGGTGCATGAGTTCTTTGTGAGCTGCCCCAGGTAGCAAACCTCTGGAAAACATGTCCTTAATCTGGTGTACAACTGAATCTGGGATGTCTTTGAAAGTCAATGATTGTAATGACTTGACTGAATGGTTATGATTCCATTCTAAATCAATAACAGAGCCCATTTCTGTTTCTTCGGGATTCTTCCTCAGTCTTACAATGAGAGAAAATGGACAGGATGTATTTTTGAATCTCTTACTAGGATTTACTGTCAATATATCAGAGGCAAAACTAGTAGCCTCATATCTAGTATTGTGATGGCATCTAAAATACTTAACAAGTTGAAAAGGATTTTGCACACTTCTAATTCTCTTTGTCTTCGATATACGCAATGTTTCATTGTTTCTGCTGCCATAACCATTAATGAATGCACTTATGTTCTCTTCAGATTTTAATTTTACATTTATATTTGCGCTAAATGCAGATATATGTCCTTTTACACATAGTATCTGGTAGTGCAATGCATCCATTGGCATCACTTTCTGAACTTGTGCAATAAGCTCCTGAGTATTCTTTGGGCCAGTGAAGGCATTTTGTACATTTGAGATAGATATCTGTAATAGCTCTTCCATGGTCAAAACTGAAAAGTAAGGAAACTCAATTTAAATGCAAAATTTTTTCTTAGAACTTGGTCTTGGTTGTGCAACCTTTAAAATCTGATGCAAACAAAAATGTAACAAAAGCATAAAAAGCTTAAAAGTCAAAACCAGGATTTGGATTTTAAAATTCGCAATAATGAGCTTGAAGGAGTCCAAATTACCAAGTACCTTGGTGTTCAAATTGATAACTCTCTTGATTGGAAAGAACAAATCAAAGCAGTTTCCACTAGTTATTGTCCCAGCATTCTATCAGAGTCGCAAATCGTCCAGGTCCGCCCCCCCCCCCCCCCCCCCCCCCATTTTATCATCACAGAACAACATTGTTCTGAGGCGGAGAGTGGGAAATCGCAAAAAAAGGCAAAAATAGCAAAGTTGTTCCAAGACTTTTATCATATCAAAAAAGGCCCACTATTTAGTTAGGCCATCCTAGCTTAGCTATCCTATAGTTATACATAAATGAAAATTCATCAAATAAAATTAGTTTTACATGGCAAATATAGAAGGAAACTCACCGTGGCGCTTTTATAAAAGGCATGATAGCCAGAGAACTTCCCAGATTTGTTCTGATTTGCAGCCATTTCTCAATTATCATATGGACTTTCACTTGACTTGGAAAAAAGGCCCGATCCTGTACTAACTTCAGGTATGCTGTCACCAAATGATGCGCTCGACCGTCAATGATGCGCTCGACCGTCTACGGAATCGAAATTTGCAGTGCCGCCAGATTATTGCATAGAAAGCTGATTTGCCCCAGAGAATATTAGCATTTCTGGAAATCTAAGAAACAAAGAATTTGATCCTGATTGCACTGTTTCTGATCTCAATACTAGTGGTCTTGAGCGGATTGTAGACAGTCCTGGAGATCAAGGAGGATACTATCGCTAGTCATTCTATTGACCATGCCCTCGTTAGCTTAACGGAAGCCATAAAGGATTCTTTAGACAATAGGAAATTTGGCTGTGGAATTTTTATTGATTTGCAACAGGCATTTGACACAGTGAATCATGATATACTATTGACAAACCTTGAACACTATGAAATTAGAGGAACCATCTTAGATTGGTTTAGATCTTATCTCATGGATAGAAAACAATTTGTATCAGTAAATTGATCAAACTCAAGTTATCTCAGTGTTACCTGTGGGGTCCCACAGGGTTCAGTCCTTGGTCTTCTCCTTTTCCTAATTTACATTAATGATTTACCTCGATCATCATCAAAACCAGCCTTCTATTTATTTGCAGATGATACAAATATTTACTATGAGACTGACAATCTTAATCTTCTGCAAAGGGCAGTTAACAAAGAATTGCAAACAAGTTAAAATGTGGCTTGATGTTAAAGTGTTAATGCAACGAAATTTTCGAATGTCTTTTTTTAACCTAATCTAAGACATCTTTATGCACTGATTATCATGCTGAAAACCGATTTAAAATCGGATGCGTGAATGTCTTTCTATTGCAAGTCAAAGTTGGAGATTTTGGCAGATCGCGTGCGAATTTTTCCTGTTAGCCCATGACGTATGAAGTAGAACGCCAATTTGAATGGAACAATAGGATGCGTTCATCACTACAAATTCACATGGCGAGAAAAGCCGAGAGCAGAAAAGAGTCTCGGAGAAAATCGCTGTGTTGCTGGCGATGGCTCTACTTTGATTAGCTGTGGAAATAGCCAGTACACTGAGGGAGTGTTATTTCATTTATTTTTCGATCAAGGAAAAGCGAGACATCTGAAATAGCCCTTCGAAGATCGTAGACAGGTGAGCGACAATTTAGGCCATTATTAGGCCAATTTGAATTACGCGTTTGTTGTTTTTGTACTTTTATAGATTGATGTCAATCGTAGAATTTATTTTCTCCAGTTGTTTACTTTTAATTACTGTCATTTTCAGATGAGTCGAAGTGCAATGACTCCCTCAGCTTCCACCTGAACAACAGCACAGAGTGACGAGTCATACAAAGCTAGCTACAAGACCTAGAAAGCAAATTGCAAAGAACAGCAGAGCTGCATACAGAAATTGAACAGGTATTTTCTTTTCTATTCTAAGAAACAGATTTGTGTTTTAGTCAGACATTTGCTCCCAGCAAATCATCAAATCCAGTACTAAAAGAAATAGAATGTCAAATATGCAGTGCAGTTATTTGAAGTTGTCACATTTTCAGTGGGATATTTTTTCTTTGAGAAACTAAGAATTTAGGCCAGTACTGAATGTTTCTTAAAATCATGAGATCTGCACCCCCCTGAACATTCCAAAAGAAGGTGTTTTGAAGCATTCCAATGTTTAGACATTACTCAAGGACTTTCCAAGTGATATGATACAGGAAATAAGTGAAAATAAAGACAAATATACTGGAGTTTCTTAATTTTTTGGCAAGCTGAGTCTGAAAGTCTTTTCTTTGAAACATTTGCTGCTTCCTCAAGCCAGATAGTCTTGATATCAAACTTTGTTTGATTGCAATACATCATTTTTCGCCTTCCTGAAAATATCATTGGATTACTTTCATCCACTTTTTCCACAGAAAATGTACAAGAATGCTTATATTAAGGCCTAATGGAACAGGCTGCAGTATCTACCAATACAAGGAGGAAAAAGACAGATTACCCCTGCTGTGGAGAGACAACAAAGAAGCACACACATTGAAAAATTGACTTGATTTTTCTGCAGAGCACTTACTCTTGCTATGATTGAAAAAATGCCTTCATTTTAACATTTACAAGCTAAAATGTGACAAAAGTTGACAATACGCAAGTCTTTCTAAACAGCCATGGATTGGTTCAGTTAAAAAGGAGGACACCTCGTTTTGCATAGCTTTAATAGGACTCTCATTTTCATGTTTTTATGTTTGCTCCAATTTCTTGCAAGGTTGTTCATTGAAAAGAAGTCTGGTCAAAACATTTACTCTCCAAATATACAGCCTTCTTCAGCATCTGCTTAGCCAGTACAAGGTGCTGTATGGAACTTTTCCCTCATCTGATGGTATTACAAGTTGGCAGTGATGTTCTGTTTTCCCAACAAAGCTAGCCACGAGCCAAGGAATCAGACATCTGTAGGCAATTCTGCTCAAAGGTACCTGAAAAAAGATAGTGAATTGATAAACAGAAGTCAATATTCCGTATCCATGGCTTAGGCAAATCCATTTGATTCATATACAGCAGCATGGTGGTCATATATACAGTAATTAGTAACTGACTGTAAGGAGCTGTTTCTAAATTATCTATTTGTCTCTGAATTGCTTGGTTTAGGCCTATCAACTTCTTACTGCTCCGTCAGCTATTGTCAACGTAACAACAAAGTGCGCATTCAAATGAATTTGATTTTATCTCAGATTTTAGACTTAACAAAATAAAGATTATAAAGAATTCGTAGCAAATAGTGGCCCTATTCATTTCTGCCTTGTCCTGCTTTTTGCTTGTATGCTCACCCATGTGAGTCTTCCAATAAAGGCCTAACCACTTTTATGACATCTGTGTTTATCAATGCATTGTAATGTAACCTTGGTGCTGGTAAAAAGTTATTTGCTCGAAAATGCCATAAAAACTTGTTTTCCTCTTGTACAGTGAACTTCCCTGCAACATCTGAACCCGAGTTAACTAACCAACATTTCATCCACATATTTTTTGAGAAGAAACTAAGAATTTGGGCCAGTACTGAAAGTTTGCCCTTGTGAACACTTCAAAATAAGGTTTTTAAAGTATTTCCAATGTTTAGACATTGCTCAAGTACCTTACGAGTATGATAGAATATGATGCAGAAAGCAAGCAACAATAAATTAAAAATAGGTAAAGGATTTCCTTTATCAAAATGAATAGTTTCTTGGCTTATATTTTCCCAATACTGAAGTCTCTTCATTTTTTGGCGATCTGAGAGTTTAGTTTCTTATCAGTTTCTTATGAAAAAAGTGTATCCAAGTTCTATGCACTATGGGCTTAGGCCTAGCTAAGTTCGACTAGGTCTACTGCGGGCTATTTGTGCCCCCTAAGTGACAGAATTACTCATGTAACAATTAATCAAAAGCTTCGTTTATTATAAAGATCACGTACCATTCATTAACAGCAATCCTCTTCTCGAATCTGGCTTCCAGTTCCAGTGTTTCACGAAGAATAGGCCTACGTAGGTTGTTCATTGATCGTGATGATAGTGCACAGCTTCCTCGTATTGCTTGACGTGGACAGTGGGCTGGCCTGGTACGGTACAGCTATCTTGATAAGGAGCATGTAGGTTCACAACACCATAGTATTGTATTTGCTGACATCTTACGTTGATTTGGTAAAATTGAAATAAATCTGCCTTCGAGAAACTGACAGAAACGGGCACTGTCTGACCGGAGCTCGCTTTGTTGTTGTTGCGCAAATTGAATGCGTTCTACTTCATACGTCACACGCGATGAGAGAAATTCCCCCTGACTTCACGACTTTGGCAGACTTTTTCAAAACAATGCAATTTGTTCCTGTTGACTTTCTTTATATCATATTGCTCAGCAAAGATTGAAGTTTCTTTTAAAGCCAAAAAATGAGGTTCGAAAATTTCGTTGCATTAGCACTTTAACAAATTGTCATTGAATATTGACAAGACTAATTTTATTATCTTTTAAGGCTCCTCGGCATTCTTCCCCTGAAATTATTAATATCAAAATTGGAAACCTTCCTGTCAAAAAGACTTCCTATGTCAAATTTATTGGAGTACTTCTGGCTGAAAATCTTTCATGGAAGTATCATCTAACTGAATTGTCTAAAAACTGGCTAGAACTTGTGGTATGTTCTTCAAAGTAAGACACTTTTTACCTATTTTCTCATCTGTCTTTACAATTCTTTATTTTCACCATTTCTGCAATATGGAATTTTAATTTGGGGTCTCACATATGAAACTCATATTAATCCAGTGTTTTTGTTACAGAAAAGGATTATAAGGGCAATTTCTTTTGAACACTTTACTGCACAATCTACTCCTATCTTCTCTGGCTTAAAAATCCTAAAGCTACATGATCTTTTTCAGCTAAAATTGCTGAGTTTTGTATATAAATCTGTTCTTATGATCTCTCCTGTTTGTTTTCATGATTTCTTTAAATCTGTGGAATCTGTTCATCAATATGGTACAAGACAGGCTGGCAAGGGTAGTATTTTTCTACCACGAAAAAATACTAGTCAATATGGTCTCAGATCAGTATGTTACCATGGAGCTAATGCTGGAATGTCAAGGTATCAGTGACTTCTCTCTGATAGCACACGTCATACATATAATATATGCCGAGAAGGCAAGAGAGAGTTTCAACAAAATTTCTCAATTTTTCAGTCACCTTTAACCCTATTACTACCGGGCTTTTTCAACCATCGTAGTACCGGGGGGGGGGGCCACAAAGTGCCCCCCCCCTCCGTAACTTCGCCAATATTGCAGATATGAGGATGAAACTTAGTACAATGGTGTATAGGAACAAAATCTGCACAATAGGCTACTTTTTTAATTCTTCATTACATCCATGACGTCACAATGACGTCATAATTGAGGAAAATTACACTTTTTGCTTACTAGTAACAATATTGACAATATTTAAGTTCTTAGTTGATAATTTCTTTCATACTGCTACTAGAATGTATCCCAAAGCATCACTGAATAAAAATTGGCAATTAAATGTAAATATAAGCTTGTTATTTATATCATATATTCATCATTTATTTGCATCAGTTTGTCATTGTTTCATTTAAACCCCTAATTACTGATGAAAATTCTCTAAAATGCCTTAAAATTGTTCATAACAATCAATAGAACCAATTTTGACCATTTAAAGCTATCTAATACATTTGTTATTATATATATGACGTCATAAACTTTGATGACGTCATGAACGTTAAATTTGCAGATATCATCAAAAATGAATAAAACTATACATCATCTGAAAGCTCTCATCGAGAGCATTCAAAAGGTGGTATTCTCGTTGTTCTACGACCATCCGTGTTAAAACTGGACTCGCTTCTTTAATTGGCTGGCTGACCACGTGTTGAAATGATGTTGGTCACGTGATCAGTATCTACCATTTTGAAAAAAAATTACAAATTTTAATTAGTCCATGAAATTTGAGGAAAAGTCGCAAAGTTTCAGCTCTTTATCTTTTGAACTGACGACACTACATCAAATAAACTTTGCCACGGGCACTTTGTGCCCCCCCCGGTAGTAATAGGGTTAAGCCATCCATTGTGATAAGGATTTCTGTATCTTTACAGAAAATATTGCCACCAAATGTTTTTGCAAGAATGACAGGAGATGGCCCTGAAGGTTCCTGAAAAGGAGAATATGTATTAATGGGGATTTATGGCCAAAATAATATAAATTGCACATATTGTTATTCATTTGATCGTAGGTTATCAAGAGTCAAGAAATTCTGAGGAAACTCTATGAATCGGAGCGATGTGATGTGAAGTGAAGCTGGGTGATGTGACATGTAGTCTCACGGGTTATCTGATCCTTTCTTGAACTTCACGATAAAGCTGTAATTTTGCAGTCGTAGTTGCCATCTCTCGATGCGAGCGGGTGGTTTGGCAACTGGATTGTTGAAGATTGTTTCAAGTGCTTTGTTATCTGTAAATATATCGACGTTTCCTGCTCCATATAGGAATAGATGAAGACGTTCAATTCCCCATACTAGTCCTAATGATTCTCGTTCCGTCTGAGAATACCGCTCTTCGACAGGTGTCAAAGATCTTGATACATATGCTACAATCTTATGATCCGTTGCTTCTGATGTTGATGTTCGGGACAGTATAGCGCTAATTCCATATGGACTGGCATCTGTAGTGACTGATGTGTGCTTAGCAATATCGAAGTAGGCCATCACTGGATCCGATAAGAGAGTTTTCTTTAGTTTCTCAAATGCTTCTTGTTGGCTTTTCCCCATTGAAATTGAGCATGTTTCTGTGTCAGCCTTCGCAGGGGCTCTGTGAGTGATGCATAGTCTTGAATGAATTTTGCGCAGTATTGAGACATGCCTAGTGGACTTCTGATTTCACTAACGTTCTTTGGTTGCTGCATGTTGGCAAAAACGTGTATGAGGCTTGGATCAGGGCTAACTCCTTCTTTGCTGAAGACTAGGTTGTAGAATTGAAGATGTGTTTTGTTGAAACGCATTTCCCTTCATTGAGAGTGATTCCCTTCTCCTCAAAGCGTTGCAATAATTTGGCTAATGCAATATTGTGCTCCTCCGGGGTCTTTCCCCAGATTATGACATCATCAGACATGTTTTTGGCATTGCTAATGTCTTGGATTGTCTGAGAAATAGTGTTCTGAAAAATTTCTGCTGCTGAGTTTACTCCAAAACAAAGTTGTTTGTATCTCCTGAGTCCCTTGTGCGTTGTGAATGTTGTCAAATTTCACGATTCTTCTGCCAGTGTCAGCTGATGGTATCCCTGTTTTAAATCAAGTTTAGAGAAATGACACGCACAGTTTAGATCAGATATCAGTTCATTCATTGTGGGCATATGGTGTCTTGTGCATAAAATTGATGTGGTAGGCAGACGCATGTCTACGCAAATTCTGATTTCTTCACTGTTCTTCTTTGGGGTTATTACTAAAGGGCTTAACCATTGTGTAGCTCCTACTTTCTCGATTACGTCATCTTCCTTGAGTCGGTCTATTTCTGTCTCGACTTTCTTTCGAATGTGAAAAGGTATACAACGTTGTGCTTGGATGACTGGTTTTACTTCAGGATTTGTATGTAATCTGACTTCAAAGTCTTTCAAATTTCCAACGCCTTTGAAAACTTTCCTGTGTTGTTCCAACAAGTGGTTGACGTAAGCTGGTGAATGAATCGTAGGCTTGGCTGAATTTATTTGTTTGGCTGTTGTTGTTTCTGTTTGCACGTTGTTTATGTTGATTTTGATAAGGTGCAATTCTTGAGTTGTTTGAGAACTGAGCAGGTTTCCTTCAACATTATTTGCAACGTGAAATCGTGTAATATAAATCTTTTTATTTGTTTCAACAGTTTCTTCGAAAGTTCATAGCAACTAGAGCCCTGCTTTGGATCCGCAGGCAAAGATTTTTGTGGTTGACTTCTTCATTGCGACTGGTTTCTCTGTGGTATTGATTTTGTCGAAAGATTTTTCATCCAGAATGTTGACACTTTCTCCTGTGTCGATGAGAAATAAAACTTCCTGTCCATTGATTGTAAGCTTAGTCTCCAATTTCTTGGTGTGCGCGTTGGTTTTATCCATGCAGTAAACATATTCCTCTGAGCTGGTATTATTCTGTACTTTGTTTACTTTCTCGCGGTTTTGTTGGCTTTTCTGACGTTATTTGCAGCAGCGAGTGAAATAATTTTGTCTTTTGCAGTAACTGCACGTTTTTCCTTGGGCGGGGCAGGGTTTATCATAATGAGGGAAGTCAAATCCACAGTTGAAACAAGTAGCTGGCTTCCTTGCGGGTGTATTTGCAGAATTTCGTTGTTGATTAGGTATTCCTCTGCGACTCGGTCTGTGCTTTTTTTGCTTGATTTTCATAGCTTGCAATTTTTTTGTTGGCTCTGTGGTTAGTTTTTCTATTTCTTTAGCCTGTTCTTTACTGATTTCGTCTGTTTTGCCTTTTACCAAAATATCTTGTAATTTGACCTCCTTTGTTTTCAGGGCGTACTTCCGCAATGAAGAACTTGAGCAGCCTTGGATGATTTGCTGTTTTATTTCGTTATCCACAGAATGTGGGAAATAAGCATGTTTGAGCCAGTTTCGTCAAACGCGTGTGAAAAGTTTCCAAAGGCTCTTGTGCATGTTGCTTTGCTTGACGAAAACTAAATATCTCGAAATCTGTGTTTTGTTATGGGGCGAAGTAATCGGTGAGACTTTTGATTGCTGTATCCAAATCGTCATCTCTTCCCGTATCAGGAAGTGTTCCGAATATGTCCTGGACTTCAGGGCCTGCTTGGTAGATTAACAAAGCTCTCTGCTGGGTTTTGTTCAATATATTTGCTGCTTTGATGAATGTTTGAAATAGTTTAATCCAGGTTTTCCATCGTGCGGCAAGGTTACTTTGATGGCTGTGTGGATCGAAACTCAGTAATGGTGCCAGGTCAAGTTTTGCAGCCATATTCTTTGCAAGTCTTCGTTATTCGCTTTTTCTCGTCTCCATTTTATTATATCTTCTACATATCTGTAGAGTAAGTATGTGTAAACATCAGGAATAAGGCCGGTTCAACCGAACAGAACATGCATAACTATCAACTGCTTCATGGCATGGATTACATAAGAATACTAGAATAATAGTGTCCATAGGGAGTCCATAACAGGAATGAATGACAGAAACCAAGGACTTTTCCTGGCAGATCGACTCATATTGATTTGTTTGAATGAAAATAAGGTAATGTTACTAGAATGCATTAAGTAGTGTCTTCACAAAAGTGGCATGATCTCATAAGATGTTGTTGTGCAATATTTAAAAGGGCAACATCGTAAACAATGCAAATTTCTGAAACTCCTTGGAACTTGTTCCGAAGCTTAAGCATTAAAATAGCAACAATTTAAATGCAAGACCCAATATAAATGATGAGACCTATTAGATGTATAAATAGCCTACTGTGTTGTCTTGTATTATATTGTATTTCACAATCTAGACCCAAGCAGTAACAAATAAGGCCAAAGGGGCCAGTGCCGTTTGTCAGTTTCTTTTTCCTGTTCATAGACCTCAAGATTTTCATCAGATCATTTGTGTTTAAAAACTTCAGAACTGAATCAAACTGAATTATGCTTGCCTGATGCGGAAAATGGAATGAATAAAAATGGGCGTGCTTTGTTAGTCCAATCAATGACCAAGAAAATACTTCATTGGCAACACTATAATCACAAATATTGGTTACTTCCTCCATTTCTGTCAAATACTGAGAGATCATTGATCTGTCTCCTTCTTTCTGATGTTTGCCTTTAAGAAACCCACAATCTTGGCCAAAATACTTGGGACAAATCATAAAATTGCACTACTTCGGTCTTTGATTACGTGCCCCCCGCTCCCCCCTTCTCAAAGTTGCTTAAATCAAACGCCTTTCGACCTTCTCAACATTGAAGTAGGGGGAAGGGGGGATTAGGAGACTCTAATGTTTTCTCCTCGATATTTTAGGAAACATCATGAAGACACTGAAATTTGCCTGCGTCCCAGCTTCTTTTGGCCAGGATTGTCTGAAAATGATTGTTAACAAATAATACCTCATAGCTTGAGAACCCATAGAGATTTCTGTGTGAAATTTTAACACCGTCATCCCCAACACAAGAAGTGAGTTCTCAGCTATCTATGCCGAAATAGGCGTTGTTTGTCAAATTCGCTGAGCACCTTCTTAAAAATGGGCGTGGCAAAATTGCTGCAATTTTCACTCACATAAAGATTCCCTTATAAAAAGTGACATACATTAGGATTCTGAGCTTTCTTCCGCTATCGTAAGATTGTGTACTCCGCTGCTCTTTGAACATGACTTATCATTGCAAGAAAGCTTTTGGGCTCATTGTTTGAGGTCCGGTTTCTTGTGAATTCTTCGGTTCTCACAACGGCGCTCCACAGAAAAATGCCCCATAATTTTGGGATAAGTCAAGCTTTTTTGGCAAATTCGTCTGATTCCACATTTTAACATCAAAGTCTTCCTATTCATGCAAAAAACCAAGTAAAAATTGCCCGGAAGGTGGAAATGTCACGGCGCTCCAAAATTAAAAAACTTAAAATAAACAGTTCCGGATAAGTTTCTTTTGAACTCTATTGAGAACCGTCAGAAATCATATTTCACGAAAATATCGATGCAAATACTGCTATAGGCTAATAAAGCTCATTTTTCTCATTAAAATGAGACAAAATTTGTTAGAATAGGGCAAACGTTGCCGACGTTATTAAAGAGCGACTGTTGACCGGCATGCTTTGCGCGAAGTAAGCAACTCGCTCCACACAGCTCCATAATTTCGTAGTATAAGAAATTAAACACGATTCTAATCCGTGAAATCTTGGACGATGCTAACAGCAGAGACAACATGGGTTTCATTTTTGGCAAGATGAAGTATTTCTTTAGCTTCGTGGCTGTTTATTTCATGCAAAGGCAGTTTCTACTGTGCTTTTTGGACGTCCTCAAATCGGTGAAGATCGGAAGATGGTGTCCTGGTTGAAAGTCTCTTGGAAGCAGCCCCTTTCAACGGCAGAAACCCTTCAATATTTGACTTGAGAAGAATACTAAGACTTGGTCAGAATCTACATCAAAGCTTCTCAATAAAATGGAGCAGCCCCACGACAAGAGGTAAGTTTTTTGCTCGCCTAACTTGCCCGCTGCCTGATCTCTTTAGTTTGGAATAAACGTGAGTGCAAGGAATCGCCAAGGAACAGAACAGACGACAAAACCTGCACTCTCAACCTTCTGCAATCTCTTGGCATTCGGTTTCAGAGTTTTCAGCTGTAGTATGAATCAATCAGCAGGAGTCAGCAGGGGTATTTCATTCACTATCCCTTGTTTATTATCTGCACAGCCTGAAGTTATATAGGCCCATTTGTTTTCTAAGAAACTGAGAAATTGAGCATGAGCCTGTACTGAAAGTTTCTCAAAATTATCAGCTTTTGAGTGCTGAAAGTTTTTTAACCATTTCTTAGAAGTTCATTAACTGTATGTGCAGGAACTCCCATGACTTTTTGATCATTTAATTGCCAGATTTTTTAAACAGATCTCATACATTAAACTCAAATGGCTCTGAGTAAAGTACATCATCAAACTAAGCTTAAGAAACTCCTTATAAGGGCAAAGAGCAAGATAGAGTTCAAGGCGAAGAAAGTTTCTTTTGCATTGTTTTACTAGTAATACAAAACTATATGAAAAACTATACTTGGGTTTCATAATTTTGTTGGTGCTCAGAGATTTAAGGTTCTTATGAAAATATATGATATGTCAATATTGATTAAATACAAAGAGATGATGATGATCATACAGGACAGGGCCTAAGTCATTGAAGTCATATCATATGAATAGGGTACATTGCTGTACCTTTTGGTTAAAACCCTTGTGCAGATGGTTTGATTTACTGTATGTTCTTTCTCAAATATTTTTTCTAACTACTTTTCTATTTCCTTTTACAGTTCGCAAGCAATGGTCATATAATAATATTGAAAATGAAACTCCTGAAGTGTTGGAAAATGAAACAGTTAAGAGATGATTACAGAGACAACAATTAGACTATGTCTTTATTTTGTTCCAGTAGCTCAATATTTTTGCATACATTTTCTATTCAATGACTTGTGTTTCCAGTGAAAATTCATATAATACCCACAAGTTGTTTATAAGAAACCGTGGTTTATAAGAAATTAGTATTTAGCTATGGCCACAACTTTAAGAACTCTAATTCTATATCTGGGAAGTAGTAAGAAACTTTGATACTTAACTTTGACGATCTTATAGCAAGTTGTTGTAACCCTTATTCTTGAGTAATATATGAACTAACTGTTTAATATTTGAAAGAAGTGAAACACTGTTTCTTCCTATCTGATGTTTTATTGTCTGATGTAAAGAGACATATATGCAGCAGTTGCATTTAAAAATAAGAAACAAATTAAAAAACTTTCAGTGCTAAAATGGGAAAAGTTAATGTTGAATTAAGAAACTCTTAGTTCCATGGCCATATCCAAGTTTCTTACATAAAAATGTGTAGTCTGCATTGTTCTTGAACTTGATTCTTTGGAATATGTGTATATGATATGAATCATAAATTGTGTATATGGTTATACAGAGTAGCTATAATTTCTCCAAAAACTGTGTCTTCATTCTCTGACTTTTTCTCTCATGGTACACTCATTTTTTATAAGAAACCGCTTATAAGAAACGGTAGGCTCAATTTTTGGAAAGTTAAGAAACAACCCTACCTGAATTGAAAAAGCTAAGAAACTTTTGTAATTTACAATTTTAAGTTTCCTGTTGCACTCAAAAGTGTTTTGACAGTATTCGGTTATAGTAACTGTTTGGACATTATTTTGATTGCAAGTTATGTCATTTACTTGTTTTGAAATTTTACTAAGTAATTTGGGAGCCCTTCAGACAAAACCAAATTAACTCTACACTTCTGGCATTAAAAATATAAGAAACACATAAGAAACTTTTTGGTAGCAAAATGGCTCAAAAATTTAAGAAACTGCCTACCAGCACCGGACCTTAGTTTCTTATAAAAAAAATGAGTGTATTGTTTACGTCCATCAGAACATTGTTTCATTGGCAAGATTCAGTAGGGGAGCCAGCTTCATTTGTACCTAGATCACAAAGAAAGAAAATCAGATTTTCTTGCTAACAGCAAAAATAATGATAATGATACATGGTCAAGTTGTATCAGTTATATTATTTAGACCTTTTAAGAGCGGTGTTGAAGGTTGATCAAGCACCTCTTCATGCACCTGGGAAATTCTAGGAGCTAGATAAAGCGAGTCTCCCAGTTTGATGCAAATTTCACCACAAAGAATCTGATAAACATTTGGCCTGCTCTTATCATTTCTAGCTCCAACATTTGGGTTGACAAAGCTATGATTCATTGCATACACGCAGCAAAGTGATAGGGAGGTGGCACTTTCAATATAGATTTCAGGCCAAAACAAACGTATATATATGTCAAAGTCATACTTCCTAAACTTTGGGACGACAGGTTACAGGTTGGGAAGTAGTGGAATAGAATCAAGGGGGTCCACATATATGACTATGTGTTGTGAGTGAATCTGTATGATACCTGGACTGGGCGTAAGTCTAACTCCGCTCAAACAAGAACGCGATAATTCATACAGCATTGAAGTTATAAATTAGGTGTCTTCCTACCTGATAATGGGAACTAGGCTCCACTGGAGTTGCTTTCGAAGTACATGAATCATATCTTCCACTGTCTTCTCTCTTCTGATCCTTTCCGTCGGTCGGTCTGCTTTAGTTTATGCAGCAAAACATTGAGGCACAGGGTAACAAGCGGTCTAAAACCTAGACTGACTACCTTGGTCCTAGTCTAAATTCGTACCAAAACATAGACAAACGATCGCAAAGCATGCCGGTCAACAGTCGCTCTTTAATGTTTAAAGTAGGGAGCGGCGTTGACAAATTTGATCCCTTTCTCAATTTTCCAGACATTGCAAATCCGCCTTGCTGCTATGCAACAGGTATATTCTTCTTCAACAAAAAGTTGTGGATTACAATTCATCGGGCACAATAGACCATTCAATGCCGTCCAGGGTGAATGCAAGTTTGGTGGAGCGAATTTAATCTCATTGAAAATGAATGAATAGTTAGAGAATTGGCTAACGGTACATTTGAAAATAAGACAATTGCACTGCGGAGGCGCAGAATTTGCACTGATTCAAAAGGAACTTTGTTTTCAGTTCTCTTTGATAACTGTGATGTTTTCAGGCCAAAATAATTGGCAGGTTTCGTGCACAAGAGGAGTTTCGCTGAACGTAATGGGAACATTTTGCATAATTTGATGACGTCATAGTTCTGATGGATGAACCAGTAACAATGAAAACATTAACATCTGAAGTACTCTGGAGTTAAGCCCACAGTTAGTGGCTATCCATTCATAGTGAAAGAAATTGTCTGATACAAGTAGATTTGGATTCATAGAAACATATATGGTAGGTAGTGAAAGCAATTTTTCAGACAATCTTGGCCAAAATACTTGGGACAAATCATAAAATTGCACTACTTCGGTCTTTGATTACGTGCCCCCCGCTCCCCCCTTTTCAAAGTTGCTTGAATCAAACGCCTTTCGACCTTCTCAACATTGAAGTAGGGGGAAGGGGGGATTAGGAGACTCTAAACGTATGTTTTCTCCTCGATATTTTAGGAAACATCATGAAGACACTGAAATTTGCCTGCGTCCCAGCTTCTTTTGGCCAGGATTGCAGCTATAGGCTTTTGTAGCACTACTGTTAGTTTTGTCCACACTTCTTATATTATAATTTTCTTGTTAATCATGATTGTTTTTCAGTTAAAATCATCTACAGCCACCCTATTTATGGCAGAGGGCATCTGCATGGGTTCTGTATCGTCTGTTGTTCTAGAAAACCCAATTAAATGATTGATCGCCAATAGCAGGCCCCTTGCCTCTAGACACAGCCCTTTGGCCCTAAACCTGCGTTTTACCAACCTGCTAACCTGTCTTTTACACTTGCCGCATGATGCTGTTAATTCAATGAAAGTGTATGGAGAGAATATCACCATGGAAAAGGGAGATTGTGTCAACCATGTTTCAAAGAGGATGGGAACAGCATTACAAAAAGTTGCAGACACAATGAAAGCTCAGGATCAGTCAATCACATGAAAAGAAAAATTGACAAAAGTAAAGATGACCAAGATCCAAAATTATCATAAAAGATGATTCATCTGATGTTGACATGCTGCAGAAGAGAATCTGCATATGTCATCAATGGACAAAACTCAAAAACACACCCACTGTCCTGATAGAGCATCGCCATGCTGTAATTGGCAAAGGGCTTTGGCAATATCTGAGACACCTGGGTTACACAAGGAACATGAAACGCTACCTCCAGAAGTAGGGCAGAAACAATTTGGGTAACATCATTATTTTTTCTGAAAGATACTTATTTTGATGTTATTTGATCTCTTTGTAGGCCAAAGTTTGGATTTTACGTTTTGGTAAGCTTCATTGTACCATCTCTTGTTAAGTGTAAACAGTTGTATCCAACAACTGGGTTCTCTATAAACTGAAGTGCAAGATAAAGGCAATTTTTTACTCTTGAGTAAGCTTTGAATTGATTGGTTGATTTCATTCGATTTTCTTGGTGCTGAATAACACAACTTCACCTTCACCGTCTGTTATGAGTGGATTATAAAAATTATTTGCTTTCATAACAGCAACGGAATTTTCTCAGGGTGTGCAAGTGCCAGGGTGTGCAAGTGTCACGCCAGAAGTGTCCACACACATGCCCCACACTTGAATAAGAACATAAAGTAAATGTGTTGATCTACAGAAGCTAGTTTAATAGCACATACAGTGTAACCTGCCATGCATAGTGTTTGTTCCGCTTGCTCAGAAACACTGCAGACATAATTAAGGAGTGTCCTTGCCAATGAAAGAATATCAAATCATATGAAAGCAAAACACGAATGGATTGGTCAACATGTTTTTTGCAAATAGGATACAGAAGGCGGTTTGCAGTGCCCAGCACAATCAAAACGCTTATAGGCCTTTATCTGTAGCATCAAAAGGTAGGAGGGAGTTACTTACAAACAATTTACTCTGCGTAATTTTGAAACAGGGGAAAGAGGGGTTTTCAGGGCGACAGTTAGCCAGAACGAATGCAAAGGTGCACAAATTGTATGCAAAGGAGCGTGTGGCCTGTGTACATTTGTGGTTTGTTCAGGAAATTATACGCAAATTGTTTTGCGAGACTCAGATGACTGCTCGGCCCCTCAAAGTTCTCTCACTTTACTTGAAAGGAGTTTCTTAAGCTCTTGGAGGCTTCGAACATTGCGATTTTTTGATTGAATGGCACCGTACGGATCATTTCAAATGCGGGAACAGCCAGACAGTTATGAAATGAAGAAATACCTATATGTGTGGGGGCAGAGGACCATGGTGCTGAGGGCAGGGGCCGGGGGGCCGGTGATTTCTAATAGCCGTGAGAAACTCATGATGCTGTTCTCTATGTTTACTGGATCTACTCATTTACATCAAATGTAACTGGTGATGCTATCAGGAGATGCATTGTAATACAGAAAATACAGTGAGAAACTCATGATGCTGTTCTCTATTTTTACTAGATCTACTCATTTACATAAAATGTAACTGGTGATGCTATCAGGAAATGCATTATAATACAGAAAATACAGTGAGAAACTCATGATGCTGTTCTCTATTTTTACTGGATCTACTCATTTACATCAAATGTAACTGGTGATGCTATCAGGAAATGCATTATAATACAGAAAATACAGTGAATACAGTAAATATTTATTTTACAATTTGCATATGTTGTGTTGTTCTTCTACGTTTTAAACTGCGGTCCGCAAAGTCTCCTGATGACACTGCAGATATGGGAAATCATCAACCTTGTTCAGCCATCGTATGACCTTGGACACATATGCAAACTTGCTGTTCCATTAACAACTTGTCTAAACAATGTTTTCACAAGACTAAGATCCACCTTGTGCTAGCCTCGTGAAAATTAGGTTTAAATTCCGAAAGGAGAGGCACTTCTTTGTATCATTCAAAATACCCAAAGCCTGATATACGCAATAGGTCTTTTGGGTAGTTAGAGTCGTGCAGAAAGACCAAAGGGATACCCAGCATGATAATCCAATACATTCTTGTTACATTGGTTTGTTATTTAATTCCATTTCAACTTTGCTTTGTGATGAGAAATATAACCGTTTTCAAACTATTTGGATGCCAGATCACAGTTTTGTCTTTGACACAAGATAAATTAATGGAAAAGCTGAGAGCGGTTGCAACATTTTCCTTGGCTGGCATATTCAAATGATTTGGATGGCGCATTTTGTATTCCATGTTTTTTCTTTGGAAGAAGTGTTGGCTCAAGCACATCAAAGCTAGACAAACTGATGAAAAGCCCCTTGACAAATTGGTCCTCAGCAAAAACCAAATTAAAGCTGCATGAACTTAAATATGAGGTTGACAAGACGGCCTTACTTACAATGCAAGATTTCACTGCAATGATGGAAAACAAAACAAAGTCTGTTGACAGAATTATTGTCTCTGCTCTCAATGCAAAGATCAATCAGAATAGGCAGAAGCTTGCTTCTGTTGTTAAAACTGTTCTTCTTTGTGCTAAACAAAACATACCTCTCCGCGACCACAGAGATGATTCTAAATTGTATGACACAGAAGATTGTGGGAATTTCCAAGCACTCCTTAATTTTAGAGTTGAAAGTGAAGACGTCATCTTAAGAAGCATTTTGAATCTGCTCCCCGTAATGCCACATATCGATCAAAGACCTGTCAATGATCAGATAATAAAAGAGATAAAGTAATGTGGGTTTTATGCCATTCTGGTAGATGAGGTAACTGACTGCTTCAACAAAGAATAGATGCTGTTGGTCCTCAGATATATTGATCCCCAAGGCCAGATCCAAGAGCTGTTTCCTAAATTCATATATTGCGACATTAGAATTTCTGAAGCAGCTCTTAGTGATAAAGTCATCCATTGTGTTACAGAAGAGTTAAAGGGCGTATGTTGACCAGCATGCTTTGCGATCGTTTGTTTTTGTTTTGATTTTGATCAGCTTTGAGTTGCACTCCTTGATACCCTGTACCTGAGCGCATATTGACCACATATTGACAAGCGTGAGGATTCTTGCACACTTGAAAATGGCGGACGGTAGCGAAAATAACGGAGCCGGAAGAAATTTTTATGGATCCAGTATTGAAGAGGATGTTTCTGCTTCTGAAGAAACGGTTGTAGAAGTTGATGAGGAGTCCGAGACTCTTTCGATGACAGCAAGCAATGCTTTAATTCGACAGGTAGGTCTAACTAAGTCTTACCTTGCCTAGCCTACTGACTCTTACTTATTTGGCTGTTGAGTTTTGTAGGCCCTCTTCTTTCAGTCTTTCGGAACTGGATACGAAAACATATTTGTTTGGAAGTGTAATAACTGCCATTACGTTTTTCTTCATGGGAAAGATTTGATCTATTTGAACCACAGCAGTGCCAGCCACTTTTTTGTCATACAGCATAACCATCATATTGTTGAATCATTAATTATGTTGAACTTTTTAT
This sequence comes from Aurelia coerulea, assembly GCA_039566865.1. Classification (NCBI taxonomy): domain Eukaryota; kingdom Metazoa; phylum Cnidaria; class Scyphozoa; order Semaeostomeae; family Ulmaridae; genus Aurelia; species Aurelia coerulea. The sequence goes on along the minus strand of CM076951.1, from coordinate 8,538,093 downwards.
CTATTTTTTTAGACCTGTATCTGCAACACGATGTGTAGCAGAAAAACTGGCAAAAAGCCGGGATGCCCATGCAAGGATGCAGGCCTGAAATGCTGTGCGCAGTGTACGTGTGGAAAGAAATTAGGAGGGAAAGTTGTCAAAGCCTGTAAAAACGGAAAGGTGAGAGCAAACGTTTGCCATGATGGCCTTTAAAGAATAAAGGACAGGGTTATCACTCAGAATGCAGTCATTGAGAGTACAATTGAATATAGAATTTTCAGCTAAAACTTTCTGACAAGTTACTTCATTTTTGTGATGATATTTTCTCCAATGCACAATGAAATGCTCAATGTAGTGTGTGGTTGGTGGCCAATATATTACGTCATACAACTCTTTTCAATTGATATACTACAGTTACAAATTGGAGCCTGTTATTTCTTATTAGGGGTCTACATTGATGCAGTGAATTTTTTGATGCCTTGCTTTAGTTTTGTTCTGTGTCCTTTGTTTGATTGACTCTGGAAATTTAGGGGAAACAATTTTTTGATAAATTTGAAAGCGTACCAATTGCTTGTGAATACATTGCAGCTAAAATTATCGATAATGCAGCTGGCCATCACTATTGTAACAAGCAGAGACGCAGGAACTGGAGGGCACTCTGGGCAAGTGCCCCCCCCCCAAGATTTTGCAATAAACAAAGAAGTGCCCTTCCTATTTTCAGGATGTGGCCCTTCAAATTTAAAAAAAGTAGCCCTTGAAGTGTCATGCATCCCCTAAGTTTGAGATGCTTCCTACCTCCCTGGTAACAGAGTACAATGTGACTTTAAGAATTTGCTTGAAATTTATGTACTTTCAGGAATTGGAAGGAGCAGGAATTCCTCTTCCAATATCACAGACAGAGCCAGATGGCTTTGAGCGACTGCGGAGAGAACAACAACAAGAAAAGGAGAAAATGAAGGTGATTTATATACTTTTGGCGTTCACTAAGAATTATACAATATGATACAAGGGTCAAGTTAACTAAATAAATGAAAAGAGCTCTTCTTAACATGCATTTGAAAAGCAATTTTGTCCAATATTTACTGCCAGAATCTGTCCCATTAATTCTTCAAAATCAAATTTATGAGTACCCTATACAAAAAGAACTTGTTGCTACAGTAGATACAGTAAACTGGCTTGGGTCTTCTGGGGTATAATTTGGCCAACTTTAGCTGCAATCTTTGTTCGCAGTTATCCTATGGCTACAACTGTTTTCCAACTACACCTCATTTTTTTTATAAGAAACCGCTTATAAGAAACGGTAGGCTCAATTTTTCAAAAGTCAAGAAACAACCCTACCTGAATTGAAAAAGCTAAGAAACTTTTGTAATTTACAATTTTAATTTTCCTATCGCACTCAAAAATATTTTGACAGTGTACAGTTATGGCAACTGTTTGGACATGATGAGTGTGAATAATGTTATTTACTTGGTTTGAGATCCAACTAAGTAATTTTGGGAGCCCTTTAAACAAAACAAAATTAACTCTCCACTTCTGGCATTAAAAATATATAAGAAACACAGAAGAAACTTTTGGTAGCAAAATTGCCCAAAAATCTAAGGAACTACCTACCAGCACCGGGCCTTAGTTTCTTATAAAAAAAATGAGTGTACTCATCTTGAAGTAGTGAAGGCTGTTTTGTTCCATCTTATGAGCAGTTGATACTATCCATTTTACCCCAGCCTACCCACATACCCCTTTAGACCCTACTTTGCTATGCAAGCAAAAACAATTTCAGTATCAGTAACTAATTCTGAATTTCGCTAACTTTACAAATAACACAAATGAGCGTCAATAAGACACAAATATCACTTATGAAATATATTACCAAGAGCTACTTGTTGAAGTATAAACAGGCCGGGAAGATGCAAGTTTTACTGTACAAGCATGAAGGAAAACTACTAAAACAAGAAACTTCCATTTCATTGCTTATTGATGTCCCCTCAATTTACTAGCATTTTTATCTTTACAGGTGCTCCTTCAGACACAAGAGCGTGATGTTCTTGAGGCACTCATCTTAGAATTAACTGCCAATGGTCAAGGTAGTATGAACTACCTTAAAAATATGATCAGTTTCATAAAGGAAGAGTACCAGCAGCAGCCAGACGAGGATGTGCCTGATTGGTGCAAGTGTGGCATTTGTAGGAAAATGAAAGACGAAGAAGAAAATCTTTGTTGTGGTAGGAAACTGTGTGTCACATCCTACCAAATGTTTGGTCAGTGCATAATAAATAGGGATGTGTTAGAACTGGCCATCAAATATCATTGTGATACAAGAGCTGAAGAAGTAAACTTTTCAACAAATCAAATGCGAAAGGCTGCTTACAGACAATTTTCCATGTGGAAATATGGTAAATTAGGAAGAGGAAACAGAAGACCGAACCCTGCATGTGTTGTAAGAATGATTAGACAAGCATATCCATCAACAACAGATGAATATATGGGATATAAAAGTTCTTGATTCTTGACAATTAAACAGTATATATTCCTTCAAGAAGCAAATCGACTTTTTCTTTGTTGTACAAGAACCTCTGTTGCAGGAGGGACTTGAGAACCAGCTATGGTTGGAGCAATCCTTTTTGGGTCCGTAATAAGTCTCTCATTTGATCTTGATGAAGACTCCTCATCTGCAATTCTCTGAAGCAAAATTTTTGCCATAAGGGGCAGCAAGTAGGGATATTCCTTCATCTTCTTAATTGGTTGTGCATGCCAGTTTTTTGTCCGCTTGTTGTACTTCCTCATGTAAACAACTGCCCCATTCTTTGTTTTGGCATAAGGTCTGTTATTGTGGAAGTTATGGTCAATGGCAGCCAGCAAACTTCTTGCAATGAAGTATGGGTACCTAAATATCAAAAGACAAACTCTCACATCAAGGAATTCTTCCCCTCTGAAAGGTGGCTTTCATTGTCCATGGAAAGTGAAGCAGACTTGTCTTTGTTGTTCTCATTTATAAAAGCCTTGCACAATGGATTACAGTAAATTTCACCAGTATTGGTCAGCATTATTCTTTTTAGAATGACTGTATTGAAGTGTTTTTAACAATGAAAAAGGGCTAAAGATGAAGCAAGCAGGTCGCTTATTTAAGGGAATGGGAATAAAATGGGAATAACGTTGGGGAAAGCACATATAAATATTGTAGATAGGAAATTTTGCAGGAATAAATTTTGATCAGTTTTTGCTAAAAAAGTGCAAAAATTTCTTCCCATGAAGTTTCTTCCCTGAAAGTATCAAATCAAAACTATTTTCATATCTTTGCAAAAGAGAGGACATTTCCTTTGACAAATCTTACAAGGATATGAATGCAACAATTAGTTTCAATTCGGGACAATATATACAATATAAATGGTCAAAAATGCGTGCCTGCACAACAGTTCCCGTCAAGGCGATTCATAGTTATGGTAGCCGACTGGACTAAGGATGTGGCTATAAAAGTTACCACATACAATGAATAATGAAAAGGTTGACATGGTACATGTCTTTGAAAATTGACAATTACTTCTAACATCTGTGCTAAAGAAATGGTGACTTACTCAAATGCATTCCTCTTCGGTACGTACTTCAGAAGGAGGCTGTTAAAGTTCTCCAGTTCACTGGTATGCCTAAAAGGGAAAAGACCTTACAACTGAAATATGCCAAGCACCCTGTATCAGTCTGCTCACAAAGGTATACTTCCTGTTGTATATTTTTTGCGACGGGTGTGCTTTCAAATGGCTGTCACAATCTGATCATTTAGTGATCCTTGTAGATACTGTTGAATTAGTTTTACAATGATAACAAATGTTCAGTGTAGTTTGATATCATGGTGCAATGTTTTGTTCAATGTGCTACTATGTTAACATAACTATTAAATCAGATTGTTGACAGTCACCATTTACCCATAGTTTCTTAAAATTTTATCGGAAGAACTGAGGTGCTCTATCCTTAATCAGCTTAGCTACTGAGAGATTTCCTCCTTACAGATTTCTCTTCATACGAATCCTCTAGCGTCATTGTAACTTACCTACTTTGGGTGTATTATTGTCTTTTCAATTTAATACTGTATGTACAGTTGTAGTTATTTATTGCTGTAACTGGTGTAATATTTTAATCCCACTACATACTAAACGCTCTGATATAACATATGTTAAGAGTATTTTGTATGTAGTGGAATATAAAACGAATGAACTGAAAGGATAATACAAGATATTTTATCATTTGGAAGGGGCTTTTCCATGGTCCTTTCCAAAACATGAAATATCATCATCCTCTGTCATGCATAAATCATACAAATCTGTTTCTCATTACAAAAGATGTTACGAATTGATACATTGCCCTGATATTTCATTCATCAAAGCCACTAAAGAAGGTCCTCTCCTGAGAAGATCTGACGTCATTCTCTATCCTCCCACTTTTGGTATGAACATATGATAACAAGTGACTGTTCAACATAATATATCTGATTTGACCTGAAATTATTGCTTACCTGAAGTTGGTGTAATAAGCCAGTGACTTGACCTGCCTTTTATCCAGAATGACATCCCTTAGCCCATCCATAGCTTTGGAACTTTTACTGAGGGGTTCTTTTGGTTCTAGAAGTTCCCCGTGTTGGCAACACCCATCTGCCCATGAATGCTCACCACAAACATGGTGAAGAACTCCCAGCCACATTTCCTATGAAACAAAGATCTTCAATAACTATGTGTCTTGTTGTGACTTCTTTTTATTTGAAAGATTGATTCTCACAACCAGGAAATTAATGCAAAATTATGGGCAAGTCCCTTTGATAAAACTTCATTAAGATACAGAATTTGTAAATAAAAGAATTACTTCCTTGTTGGAAAAACAGCTTTTCGGTAAAGCAAGCTAGAAATTGCTAAATCATTTATGACTTATCTTGAAGTATTTGTCACCCAGGATTGTCCATTAGCAACCAGGCTACAATTATATTCAGCCTGGAGTGATAGTCATAATGTGCCAATAAGCACGCATTGCTGATTGCTTTTCAGCAGCTTTACCCCTTTCACGTTCAAACTTCCAAGGAGAGAGCAAATCCCAAGATCACCCCCGTTGCCGCCACTGTGTGCAGATAAACATTTCCACTCAAGTACTGCTTTATTAAATAACTAAGATACATTTTCCACTTATGTACTGCCACTTAGACAAACTACAGCAAAGATAAAAGGTACGCGGAGGCGCGGCAAAGGCGTGCTGAGTGGGCCTAGCTGCTCACTACCAGTGCATCCAATAACAAATACAGCCACATTTGGTTTATACTGTAATCAAAATGCTATAACGCGTAAAAGGAAAATATTTGCCATAATATTATGAAATTTCTTTTGAAATGATGACATGTAGGGGGATTTTAACATGGCTGATAATGGCTTTAAACATACCTTTAGTTTATCAAGGTTTCCATCACATTTCTCAGATGAATACCAAAAATGGTTGACTATATCCTCAATCCATGGCCTCATCTTCTCATTTCCTTTCATCTTTGCCTTCTTGTGTAGCGCTTTTGCAATGTTTTTACTTTTGTGCCAAGTATCAAATGCATGATAAACATCCTCCAGCTCTTTGTGATCCCCTGCAAGGGAAATTGATTCATAAGACATGATACTGTAAGTTGGGTGTCCTGAAAAGGCAACAAACTTCGCCACATAGTACAGTACCTTGTTTGTTTTGTTGATACTGGTGCTATGATGGAAATGTTAATCTTCATAGTACAAAGTTGCCCCAACCTCTGGCCAAAGCAAATTTTTGAAGCACATATAAAATCAAAATTCATGAAAACTTGCACAATAAGTCGAAAGAATGAACTACAATAGAACACAATATGATTAAATTTTTGTTCACGTTATTTACACGGTCATTGTTGCTTTGTTTCAACAAATTTGTGTTTTCCAAGCTACTGTGTTAGTAAAATCAATATTGTCACTTCATGAACACTCACTGTTGCAAAATGCTTAAAGGCACTGAGTCCATATAAATAGCGCGTTCATGACCAATATCAACTTCTTTTCAATCATAAAACATAAGTTGTGATTTAATCGCTATAGAAATCAAACCAAAGAAATTCCCGAGGATAAAAAAACAAAGGGCCATCAGCGGTTTGTCAGCAAAAATTCAGGATAGCGTTAACGCTCAGCTATTTATATGGACTCAATGCCTTTAAAATAATACTGTGTGCACTGCTGATACTGTAAGTGCTGAAAAGCACTACTGAGTTTGCCTGTCTGCTACAAGAGTATCCAGGTGTGAGTTGAAAAAACCATCAACAGTTCCTACAATGATGGCTTCAATATCAGACAGCAATGTACAACAGCCTTGCACACATTAACACGGTTTTCCTGTCTAAGAATTTTTGTTAGAAGAATATTGTCTTCCGCACATCTCAAGAATTCTCATCATAAAATGTAAAGAGTTCTTCTTACTTAATCTGATAATATGTGCAAGGCCTTACACTTCAATAATCAATTTTAAGTAACAGCAAACAGCATATACCTTTCAGTTCGAGCACCATTTTTGCAACTGAACTTGAGGCATCGGTCACAAATTCCTTCAATTTGTAATCATCCTTCAAAGAGAGAAGCATATCCTTAGCAGCCTGGACCTCCATATTTGTAGAAATTCCTTTTGTTTCCCTTTTATCCACAATCTTCATATCAAGTACAGCCTTTGTCTGATTTTCCATAACTACATAGCAGCAGTATCTTGCAGAATGACCAGGAGAGTCATTGCGACCATCTCCTAACAAGCACATCTCTCTCCCACCTAGAACCTTTCTGGTTTTATCTGTCATTTGTTTCCAAAAATCAAAAATTGTAGGGGTGATGTAATGCTTCTGAGTATTTGCAAAGGCCGTGTCAGATGGAATCTGAACATTCAATGCTTTGAACAAAAGAGAGATCTTGGAATAGTTGTTTCCAGACAAAATTACAGCAGAGGGAATAAGCACATCATTTGTGTAAATAGGATTGTTGTTTACAGCCTTTAAAACTTCTGAGGACTTCCAGATTCCATAGTGCTTATTTCTGCATGACCATCTTAGCATCAAAACTGAGCCTTTCTCATAGTTAGCATTGTATTCAACATCCAGACCACACACATGACCATTGTGAAAAGCTAGACATTTGTTCCCTTTCAGTTCCTTCAGTTTATCCACTGAAACAATAACTCGTGGCTTGGAGGCCAGCAGCAACAATTCAATCTCATTGTCAATGTTTAGTATGTCAAGATATTCCCCATGAAGAACTTCCTTCAAATCTTCGGCATTCATCTCGCTGTTTTCTTCATTAACAATTGGCTGTTCCATGGACAAATCTCCATGGGCAGTCTCTGATGCAAGGATGTCAAACATCAACTCGCCACAACCATCTGTGCTCGCATGAAGAACCGAAATTGTCCTCTCTGGGTCATTCTCATATTTTATTTCATTCATCATCTCTTCTGAAATGCCATCTTCCCTATGTAGAAGAGAAACAGTATTTTTCAGTGCATGTTCTCAATAGGCGTAAAAGCTTACACAAAGTCTCTGAAATATATTTCTGGCATTTATTTTGAAAATTGATCAAGCAGTGTGACAACTAGTGTGGGGGTTTAAAAATTTAAAACGGATGCATTATCCTAGCAGCCTAATATCAATTTTACTTAGCAAGTCAAAAAACATTTTGTTCACACATTCAATGAAATAACTAAGCTAGGGGGCCCTGTGAAGACTCTGGGCTAAAAGAAGTTTTGAAATTGGACAAACGAGGGGGGGGGGACTATTCAGTAGCCATAAAGAGAAGGATGTTGCAGACATAAATATGTGCAATGTTCATACCATAAACACAATGAAAGATGTATAAGCATTGTTTTTTAGGGCGTACAAATCAGTACGTATTTAGTTTTTAGCTGATTTGTGAATAAATATCATCATCATGTCAACCCACTTTTGATGTTGTCCAAAAAAAATATAGAATTAACATTTCCAGCAACTAATTGTCACTCTACAAATCAACTGATTGATAGCATTAGGCATAATGTAACTTTCAACACTGGGTAGGTTTATCTACGGGAAGCCATCAGCTAAAGTTGGGGAGCAAATCTAGGCTTACCATTGTAAAAAATACAATTTGGTAAAATTTGCAATCGGTTTGTATTGAGTTGCAAATTGGCATGATTACAGGAAACTTTTTAACTTGTTCTGGTTTGGCGCAAAATATACATTCCCTGTAATCTATTTACAAACTCCAACATCTGAATCATACTCAAGACAGGCACACAAGTACAACTAACCAATAAACCGCAAAATGCAAACTCCATTTTATACCTTTGGTAAGATAGCAATTTCAAATCATATTGTAGTATGTATCTGTCTGTAACAACACATAAACAGTAATTGAGTTAACTTACAATATACTGTCTAGCAATTCACTCATTTGACCATTGTTGTCATTTATGCCATCCGAACCTTCTGATGCCGTTGTGGTGTCTGAAGTCATGCTTGCTGAGCTACAGCTTGCATCATCATCATCATCGCTGTCCAAATCATCTTCATGTTCCAAATTTAAAATGTCTTTAGCATAGGGATTACCACTTGATAGGCCAAAAATTCTATTCCATCTAAAGAACCTTGAAGAACTCATATTTAATATTTCATGGGACTCTTCCACATCGGCTTGATCAATGGTTGTATCTTCAATACTTATTTCCACACTTTCTTCGATATCTGTTTTACCAGTGATATCTACATAACTGGAAAATAAAATATACAATTGTCACTAAATAAAGCATGTTTCACACATATTCATGTGTAGCATTATCAGAATATTTTTGTGCAAAACTTATGCAAAACTTGTGCAAAGCTTCTTATCTGATTTAATTTGACCTTTTGCCATTCTTTCCAATGTGTGGTAATACATGATTTTGTTTATTGGAAGCTAAGAATTTGGGCCAGTACTGAAAGTTTCTTAAAATTATTAGATGTGTACCCTCTTGAACATTTCAAAACAAGGTTTAATGAAGCCTTACCAACATTTCCAATGTCTAGACATTGCTCAATTACATTCCAAGTAATATGATACAGGAAACAAGCGAGGAAAGAAAAACATGCTGGAGTTTCTTAATTTATTGGTAATCTGAGAGGATTGTTTTCAGGAAAATTTCCACCCAAGAGAACACAATTAACATCTCAGGCATAATAAATGGAGAGTTGAGAAGAGGATAAAGTACAATAGGAAATGTTGCTTCTGGAATCATGGAGCATTGCGGACACCTTTATTTTGTAGGAAATTTTTATTCGATACTACTACCTATCGAATAAAAATTTCCTACAAAATTTCCTACAAAATAAAGGTGTCCGCAATGCTCCATGCTGGAATGTGTGCACTCACCTATGTTCAATGGAACTGAGGTGCCCTGATTCTCCCAACATATACTGATGTTCTCTAACTTTGGACTTGAAATTTACTGGCGTTGAAAACACCAACTTTGTGCCTGGGAAAATGGAATCACACAATGAGACGATGATCAGAGAGTCAGAAGTTGATGATAATGATTCATGAAATATAACATATTAGTTAAAACTAACTAATGATTTCATGTGAAGTTCACTGCAAGAACTAAAACATTCAAAACCCCTAAATTAATTGCTAAATATATGTATGGCCTCAAAGTATTTGTATAAAAGCTTTTAAACATATTGACATATGCAAACCTCTTGATCTCTGCTCTTTGTTCAAACCAGCAGTGTCTTTGGAAGCCTCTGGACTCGTTTTCCTAAATTAGAGTGAGAATTATGATACACACACAAATCCAGATAATACTTCGTTTGCCTTAGAATTCAAATTGATTTATTAAAGTCTGAATAATAACTGGACAACTGTCACGACTATGCATCTCCTGACAAATATCATTATGTTGACTTGCCAAAAAGTTTAGAGACATGCCTGTATGGGGTAATAGCAATGGATGAAAATTGAGAATAAACAAAGCTTGTTAGGTTGCATGTTTGAGTTCAAATCAACGAGTATGCACGTAACCAAAAAGAAAGGGTTGCAAGTTAAGAAAAAACGTTGATAGGTGAGGAAATATCACTTCAGTAACGCTCCAAAGCTGCGGCAACCAAACCAGGCTGAGGTCCTCTCTGAGGACTGAGGTGCAGAGTGTGACTGTGGGCCTAAATGATTAGGCTGGATTCTAAACAAAGAAAATTCAACTTACGTTTGCAATTCTTGCACTTTTTCCAATAAAAAGCTTGCAAATTGTGAATTCGAATTATTTTCCATTCCTAACTTAATCTTTGTGACGTTCCACTGGTCAAAAACGCTCCCATGGAGGTAGATAATTTTTCGAGTTTCACCACGGAAAGGCCGTCCACGCCTAGCTCGATTTCCAGCTTCTGCCATCATCCCAAAGTTAAAATATCGCAGCAGCAATGTTTTTGAGGCTTTCTTCTCAATAATAATACACTTTCCATCAATGTTTTCCCAAATATAACCGAGGATTGCGAAGATTCAAGAGAGTTGTATTTTTTGACTGTCATTAATTCGCAAAGCTCACTTCAAAAAATTATAGCTAGCGCAAAGCATGCTGGTCAACATACGCCCTTTAAAGCTGGATCTTCAAAAGTTCCGTGGAGAGTGTTATTATGCTGCTGGTAGCATGGCTGGAAAGTGCTGTAGTTTGGCTGGAAAGTGCCATGCTTTGGCAATCTACACCCATTGCGCCTCTCACTGCCTTAATCTTTGTGTTGCAGCATCATGCCAGATACAGAATTTCAAAAACGTGATGGACAACATCCAATTCATTCCCAAATTTTTTGATAATTCTCCAAAACGTCAATTGTTGCTAGATAAAATGGCGAAGACACATCTCCCGGATTACCAGCATAACAAGATGTTCGCACACGATGGGTTCTCCGCTTAAATGGCTTAGACAGGTTTTATGAAATGTATGTTGCCATCATTCGAGACAATGTTGATAAAAAATGGGAAAATTCAGCTGGTCATGCCTACTCACTTGCTTCAGTTTGCACCAACTTTGACTTCATCATGTTTGTGCACCCCCCCCCCCCTCCCTCTAGTATTACGATAGTCAAAAAAGCTGGGTAGTACTATGGTTAAAGTTTTTGCTTCACTAAATCAACAATGAAATTCCTCTTTTTTTTTCCAGTATTGCGAGTCTTTAACTGCATTACTGTTAGTCCCCGATTTGGTCATTTGTCAATTCTTGTGCGAAATAAATGATAACAGCAGGCACAGAGGGCAGCAGCCCTAGGCCTACTCAACGCTGTTCATGATAAACATCAGATTACCAACCAACATCCAATTCCATATACTAACCTACCAACATCTAGACCTATAGTTATCAGTCAATGATTTCCAATGCGTTTTCAGAGCACATTTGTGGATCAAACAAAGGCTATCAATATTATTCAACGTTCATCTTTGTTATCAACAAACTTTTTCAACAACTCCAGTTCCAACACTGAGTTCCAGTTTGATGTGTGTGGTGGTTGTTGTTGCATTTGTTGTTGCTGTCGTTGCAAATTGCTCAGAAGCGAGGTTCAGAATCAAACAATTTCAATGTGGAAATAGAATTGCACCTGTCCAGTCAAAATCAGAATGATATTGTATTAAACAAAGGATTGAAGCAATATGAACTTATTTCGAAGAAAACCATAGTTTATGAATGCCTACATAATTAGTCAGTGTATATTTACACAATGAGTCATATTTCTCACAAATGTCTAAAACTTTAAAAATGTTCGATTGCGCGTTCGCGAATAACAATCAAATAAATTGAGTCCTTTCAAGTAACGATTGGGAGGAACAATGTGAATAAGTTCTTTGACAACTTTACGAACAAGAGTTTGATTGCAGTATTGGGATTTATTACTTAAATATTCACAGAAACAGGCCAATGCTCTTTCAATTCGAATTACTTGATCATCTACCCCATCCTTCATCCATAATTAACCAGTCAATCAACCAATCAATCAGTGACAATCAATCAAGAGTAATTTGAATAATACTAACCGCTTTGGAACAAGAGGATGTTGTAATGATTGTATACATTGTGAAAAATTTATTGTGGAAGACAGGTGCATCAAATAAGCTTACTGGAACTGTGTGCCAGTTGCTAATGAAGTTGTAGCTGAGAAGGTGCCTTTTATCTGTGACTTCAGTACAATGTGAACAACTTCACAATTTCATTTGAAATCAGTCACACTGACATTCAATATGCAGAGCAAGGAATTGCTTTTAAAGATTAACTTAATTTGTTTCCATCAACTCAAAATCACATATTGTAAACTTATTTTATTGTCCAGGGTGCAATGTGAAACAACGTGCCTCATCTCAGATTTTTTTAATATTAGAGAACGATTACCAGATAAAAGAAAGGTAACTCAGAGGGGCTAGGTTACTGTTGTTCTAATATGATTAGGACAGGGGTCTTCATGCTGAGGCAAAAACATCAACCCAAAAATTATTTCTTACATAAAAATAGACCCTTTTCCTGCAATATCTGCATACCCACAAATGTGCATTCAACACCGAAATTATATGGAAAATGCACCAAGGCCTTCCACTCCAATTTGCCAAGGATTTACCGCCTACAGAATATTAATACCTTGATCAGTTTTTTCCTGTGAACTGCTGTGAATATGTTTCGATGACACAGAGCTGAGTACAAAACTACAGCATATTTTGCCAACAACCAATGCATCATACCAGGTGAGTCAGAAAAAGCGTGGGGTATTTGGCGAACTGTGACGTCGCGTTCAGCCATCTGATCATAATGAACTAAATTTGTTTCTTGCAGCCAAAGGTCTCACTTAGATCATAAGCCTTTTCCCATCGAAATTGATCATTTGATGTATTAATCAAAAACATATTTCCTTCCTAAGACGTTGTATGGGAGTCTTTCCAACTGATGAAATCTTTAACAAAGCCCCTTCAGCATTTTACCCTTGCCAAAGCTGCAGGTACACGTAGTATTATCAGGGAAGAAGGAAATAGTTTTGTCATAATGCAGTGCAGCGCGTTGATCTTGCTGGAAGAAATCTCTTTACAACTCAAAGAAGCATGCATTTTGACTGTCTCTCAACGCAGGACAAGTTATGACTAGGCATCCCAGGGGAGAAAACACTATTTCCAAACTGTTTCACTCTCTCTTGATAATACCACATTTACGTGTAACTTTTGCGAGGCTAAAATGCTGAAGGGGCTTGGTTAAAGGTTTCCTCAGTTTGGAAGACTCTCATATAAAGTCTTACGAAGAAAATCTTTTTTAAACAATGCATCACATGACCGATTTCGATAGGGAAAGGCTTATGATCTAAGTCAGATTTATGGCTGCATGAAATGATTTATTTCACAACGATTGGGTGGCAAAACGCGATGTCACAATCCGCCAAACGCTCCACGTTGTTTCTGACTCACCCGGTATATGAACGTTCACTCTGCAAACTATTGATAGTAGCTCTGAGAACAGAATGTAAGGAGCCAGCCATAACCAAGTTTAAACATTGGCGTTGCTTCTCTTTTGGTTGCTTGGTTCTCCTTTGAAGTGCCATGTTGGTCATGTTCCTAGTTTTCTTTGTTCCTTTGAACCAGCAAATAAATTCTTTGAATGTCCCTTGGTGAAAGGCAACTGCGAGTAGATGCCCGCAAATCTTTAATCCAAAATTCGTACCATTGTGATCGCATGTTAAGGCACCTCCTTGACCAGGAGTTACATTCAGTATCCTGTTTGAGTGGCCAGCCATGATGAAAGAGCCATCTTCTTCAGCTAGTCTTATCAGCTAGAAGCTATCAATCCAGTAAACATTCCCATTCCTCCATGCTTTTTCAGACGCTACAAGCACTTATCGAGCAAGAAAATTGAGCTGTTCTTTTAACCGGACCCTACGACCCTACGACCCTACGACCCCGGACCATACGACCTTACGACCCTACGACTCAAGTTTATTATTTAGATTTATTTTGCTGTGATAGAGATTTGCAATGCAACTTGGTACACATGATCACCAATCAATTTCGATTCTAAAAATAGCATAATATGCTAATTAGTCACATGAACCGTTGCTAGGCAACGCAAAAACAATGGAAATTTGCTGATTTTGGCTCTCCTCCTAAAAACGTAATATTTTCAACCAAAAATCATCATCAATAAATAACTTTAAAGTTATAAATATAATACATATTGATTGTTCTTAATGAAAACTGTCAAAAATGCTACTTTTTGAATTCTACTGTTATGACAACTGTTATCAAAGTCATGGTTGATACCTAAACAAATTAGTTGATGCTTTATTGGCATTTTAAATACATTTTTAGTAATAACAGCGATATGAAATTGATCTTTAATTGTTAATTAGTCAATTTTGATAATAATACACTAATTATTTCATACGTTTATTATGAATATGACGTCATATACCGGGTGTCCCAAAATGATGTATTATCGTTTGATTGCTTATATCTCCATAACTAATCAACCGATTTTCAAAAACTTTTATATATCCAATTGCAGAAGGGCTAGATTGTATTTGAGGATGTTGGCGTTGGTTTAGGCTGATTTCTCCATGTCGAAAAGAAGATCGATATAGCTGTTCAAATTCAAGCCTTAGATAGCATGAAAAAGAAACGGCCTTCTTTGCCAGTCAGCATTTTAGATGTGATGGAAAAGGCTGAACTTATATGTCGTTCATAGAAGATATGGCGTTCAGAGAATACAAATTCAGTTAATACTGAGTTCAGAGAATGCAAATACGAGTTCAGCCTTTTGCATCACATCTAAAACGTTGACTGGAAAAGTAGGTCGTTTCTTGCTCATGCCATCTAAGGCTTGAATTTGAAGAAGTGTATCGATCTTCTTTTCGAATCCTTCCGATGTTTTCATGTATAATGGTCCTGCAAAATCTACTGCAGCATCAGCAAATGCAACTGCTCCTGATAATCTTCCTTCTGGTAGTGCTGCTGGCTTTGGTACACGATAAGATTTTCCTTGGGCTCTCCTACAAGTTGTGCAATTGTAAACAATCTTGTGCACCAATTGCCTTCCCTTTGGTACCCAATACTCAGCTCGTAATTCTGTCAGAGCATCCTTTGTACCTCCATGTTTGACTTTGTAATGACAATCTTCCACAATTAATCTTGTCAAGTAATGGTCTCTCTGTAACAATATTGGGTATTTCGTGGGTTGGGGTAGGTTTGCATAACGGAGCCTTCCCCTGCACCTCAGAACACCCTGATCATCTGCATATAATCCAAGTTGATTGTCAAGTTTCTCATAAACTGACTTCTGCTTCCTGAGATCCGCCTGCATTTCAATAATCAGTAACTTCTCTGCTTCTTTGAGATAATCTGCAACAATGCTTGCATCCTTTGCTTGGCCATGATTTCTTAACAATCTCACAAATTTCAATACCAATGCAACAACTCTCACATATTTTCCCCATTTACTGAAACGCTTCACATCAATCAAACTTGACAATGTAACTGGAACATTTGCCGCAGGTATTAACAATGATGTAACAACTTCTCTTGACTTTATACGAACCTCCTTTTGACAATCTTCTAAGACTTCCTCAGAATCAAGATTTGAATCAACAACAGGATACTCTTCTGGGGGACCTCTAAGCCACACATGACCTTCCCACCATAATTGATTCTCCACAATATCTGATGCTAAACAGCCCCTGGAACCAAGATCTGCAGGGTTCTCAGTCCCAGGGCAATGTCTCCACGAATCAATTCTTGTTAACTCCACAATCTCTTTTTTTCTGTTGTACAGAAACTGCTTGTATTCTTTGTCAGATTTAATCCAGTACAATACACATTTGCTATCTGTCCAACAATAAACCTTTCCGATCTTGATAACTGGTTGCAAAGCTTCTTTCACCGAATTAACAAGCCGAGCAGTAATCAATGCAGCAAGTAATTCCAGCCTTGGTATTGATAATTCAGCCATTGGCGTCACTCTAGCATTTGATGCAACTGTATTCTGTTTTATGTTCTTTCTGAAATTTGAGGAATCTGTAAATTATGGAAGAACAAGTAGATTCTGGCTGGCTGACAACCAGGAAAAAGAGTAGCAAATGGTGTAACAAAGGTTTTGTAAGGTCACAAAGGGTGTAGTCATTTCATTTAAACCACTTCTATTTACTTGTGTCTGTTCCCTATTCATAACATCAGTAGGGTATTGAACATTTAAGACTTCCGCAAAATATTCTCTTTCGGAATCAATACTAGGACGCCACACTTGTGTGTGTCAACACAGGATTACAAAATATAACTTGGTCTTGATATTGTTTGTATCAACAATGCTCTTGGCAACATATGTTTATTTGTGAAAAGTGTTTGTAGCGTGAAGGAATGTAATTTTGTAAAATAATGTGTTCTTCAACGAACTACTGGTCTGCCCTTTGTGACCTTACCAATGGATTGTATCTCATTTGGCTTTTTGGGATCCCTGTGCTAAAATTTTGACATTTAAGATAGAAGAAGTTGCCAAGAAATAGAGGATTCAGATGATGATGTGATGGTGGTCAAAGTAGGCCATAGTATTTCTGATATTGTAACTTTGCTCAAAGTGATGGGATCCTAAGCAAAGCATTCCTATCTCCATTAGCAATTTTCGTCAGCATCATCAGCATTTTCAATTTCCAAATACCTGATTTAGTTTTCACAAAATTTTGAAGCCCTTTCCGAATGCCAACAATAGAATAAAAGCTTTTGACAACTTTTCTCCATTGTGATGCCATTCACCCAGCAACCATTGTTGAAAATGCCATTTAGGACAGGGTTTCCGGGATTCCCCACAAAGGTCTGGTTGATATGGGTCCTGGTCCTAGGGTCCTAGTCCTAGTGGTCCTTGTAGACCAGGGTCTGGTTAATAGACCATGCCACAAAAGAGTAATTGCAGCGACAAGAAAGTTACCCAGTGGCATGTTACCAAGAAACTGTTGGCTGTTCCAGATCATTTATGCCCATTAAAACAAGTTGCATGTTTCCTGAGCAGTGTTCAAGAAATCACCTTTTTGAGGCTATGACATGGTGCAAGGCAGAATATGCATACCGCAAAAAGTTGCATAAGGCAGCTTTCAAAGACGATGAATTTCCTCTATTCATGTGACTCTGGTTGCAACTCATCCTGAGACTCTGTTAAGGCACTGGATAATTCATCATCTGAAACAGGCCCATGAAACGCGCAGTCGCTTGCGTTGAGCGATGTGTGATGCGCCGCCTCCACAGCGCACCGCGCACTTTGCTGTGAACACTTTGGAAAAGAGCTGGCGTGTGGCAGGAGCAGGGAGCAGCTTTAAAGCGGAATTTAACAGGTATGTCTTCATTTGCAAGTAATATTAGGATATCTATCTTTCTTTGATGGTCCGTGTTATTGATAGAATGAATTATTAAGACCCTTGCAACTTTAGTTGTTCTGTGGTGACTCGTTTTACTTTGGCAGCACCTTAGGCCAGCTCAACCTTTGCTGACAACCAAGCGCGCATTTCTTGAAATACTTTCGCGCCCATGCTTGCCCACGCTAAAATTTATGATGAAATTGTAGGAATATTATTGGGTTTTTAGGATCTGTAAAAATTTGTTTGAGCAAATTTGAGCATCTTGGGATAAAGAAGGTTTTGTACCCGGCACTCTGTTCAGGTCAGTGCTTCACATCTGGTCTCATGCTTCTCACACCTTCGACGTCGAAGAGTCGTCGAAGTCTGACATTAGCCATGTTCGAAAAGCCTGTAACCATGGATTCAGAGGTATTACGTAATTTTTGTTTACAACGGAAATTTTTTTACTCTGAAATTCCGTCAAAACCAATATGAAGGCCAAGCCTAGTAGTAGATAGTTCATGCATCATCGGTAACAAATGACATGAAAGGATGTTAGGCTAGAAAAGTTTAGGTTTGTTTGCCAACAAGATGGAAGAAGAGGAAACACCGTCTCGCAAAATTAGTGGGCAAGAAAAATCTTACAAGCGAGTTTTAGCTGATACGTCCAACACAGTTCCACTTAAGAAAAGACTCGTTTTTAATACAGAAGATGCACCAACAATTATATCTGGCATGGCTAAAGAAACGCATTCACAAGAAAATAACATTGAATCAAATGTAACCAATCTATTTTGCAGAGGATTACCTCTTCTTCCTGAAGAACTTCTCATCTATGTTTGCCTGAGATTGTTTTTCCCTGAGGCTCCATACAGGTTGTATTCCATAGAGAAATATGAGCCAGTAACATCTCTTGTTGCAAAGATTTTTAACATTGAATTGAAAAACAAGCATCTTCACAACTATATTTACAGATCAAAGAATAATATTGTGAAAAATTTAGGTAAGGTAAGCAAAGGACATCTTCAATGGGTGGAATTTAGGGGATGCATAGAGAACTTTAGGGAGAAGCATGAGACCAAAAGCTGATAGCACTTCTGAACCAGAGTAGTGAACCCAACTTTGAAATTTTGGGCCATCTAGAAAGTGAACTTTTTGAAAATGTGTGCCACTGCAAACAAATGCTTCAATGAAGAATTCACAATTGAAGATACAAATAAGATCGATTTTAAAGCATCCTTTCCTGGCTGGAGCTATGAACATGACAAGGAGAACTGTGAAGCACATTTTTATTATTTTACATCAAAAGGCTATCCCCAAATTGAAATCATCTTATCAGAAAGTACCAAAGCATATGCAATATATTTTGAAGGGAAAAAACGCTCCATAGATATGAGCTGGTGTAATATGCCAAAGAAGATACAATCATTTACAGATCTTGAGATAATGTTGAGAGATTTTCAGAGATTGAAAAAATGCCCAGCAGTTGATTTTGGTAGATTTGATGATCTGTTTTGTTCTCGTGAAAATGGAATTGCATTTAAAACAACTCAAAGAGAGCCAGCTGCATACATTGAAACACTGCCATCTCAATTCCACAAAAATGGGCCTGATTATAGAATGCAGGTCCCACGCAAGCTATCCACAGCGGCAACCAACAACCCACACGGTCGGTCATTGTTATTTTGAGCAATTAGCACATAGTCTGATAGTGTTGTGTGGGTAATTATGTACAAACATTACACGTACATTGTTCTGAACAAAGGAAGCTTATTGCTTCTTACTAACACACTACAACACTCTTTTTAACAAATGAGGCAAGGCCAATAGGTACTGTAGGGCTGGTTCGAAAGCTAAGAAACAACCCTAACTGAATTTAAAAAGCTAAGGAACTGTATTAAAACTGTATTTACAGTTTTTATTTTATGTTTTCTTTCACCAGCGTTTATCGGAATTTCGGGTAATTTTGGAGGCCGTAATTTCATACATTCATTAAAAAAAACCATTATTTTCAACACTCACCTTTCCTGATTTTGTTCTCAAAGTTTTCACCTCCCTTCGGCGGCCTCTTCAGTGAGTTTTAATTTTCCTATCACACTCAAAATGTTTTTGACAGTGTACTGTTTCTACATTGTTTTGAGTGCGAATTATGTTTTTACTTGTTTTGAGATCTTACAAAGTAATTTGGGAGCCCTTTTGACAAAACAAAATTAACTTTACACTTCCAGCATTAAAAATATAAGAAACAAGTAAGAAACTGTTGGTAGCAAATGGCCCCGAAGTTATAAGAAGCTGCCTACCAGCCCCGGACCTTAGTTTCTTATAAAAAAATGTGTATAAGTAGTGAAGATTTGGATTTAGGCTTACTAGGCCCTCATAGCTTCAAACTCACCGAGGAGGCTTGTAGGTACATCACTAATCTTGAAAGTTACGCCACATCATTAATGCACTGTACTGTTAGTCTTAATCTTTCCCTCCAAACGCTGTCACAGCCCTGCAATAATACTGCAGAGAAAAACAAAGACAAAGAAGCAGCATCAGGATCGTCTACTTCGCCAGGCATTATTCACTGCCTCTTTCCATTCATTACTGTGTGACAAAAGAAAACGACTTCTTTTTTGAAGAATAATGTCTCTTTCCATGGAAACCAGTCATAATTGTTAATTATAAAGTTACGCAATAAGCATCATGTGCCTTCATTGAAAGGGGGCAGAACTTATTTGCCGTTTATCAAACAGGGCCTCAAAGTATTTTCTCTCTATCGAACGGGGGCTCAAAGTATCTGCCGTTTAGTAATGAAAGGGGTCCATGTATTGCTCGTTTATCAAATGGAAGTTCAAAGTCTTGGCTGCTTATTAAAAGGCCTGCAACATATTTGCCCCCTTTATCGACAGGAGGCTTCACGTATTTGCTTTTTGTCGGTAGGGGCACAGTGTATTTGCCGTTTATCAAACAGGGGCTAAACGTATTTGCCGCCTATAAACCGGGGGCTCAATGTATTTGCCGTTTATTGAACGGGGGCTCAAAGTATTTGCTGTCTATTGAATGGGGGCTCAAAGTATCTGCCGTTTAATAATGAGAGGGGTCCATGTATTGCTCGTTTATCAAAAGGAAGTTCAAAGTCTTTGTTGCTTATTAAAAGGCCTGCAACGTATTTGCCCCTTTATCGACAGGGGGATTCACGTACTTGCTTTTTGTCGGTAGGGGGCACAGCGTATTTGCCGTTTATCAAACAGGGGCTAAACATATTTGCCGTCTATCGAGCGGGGGCTCACAGTAGTTGCCGTCTATTGAATGGGGTCTCAAAGTATCTGCCGTTTAGTAATGAAAGGGGTCCATGTATTGCTCGTTTATCAAAAGGAAGTTCAAAGTCTTTGCTGCTTATTAAAAGGACTGCAACGTATTTGCCCCTTTATCGACAGGGGGCTTCACGTATTTGCTTTTTGTCGGTAGGGGGCACAGCGTATTTGCCGTTTATCAAACAGGGGCTAAAAGTATTTGCCGTCTATAAACCGGGGGCTAAATGTATTTGCCATTCATTGAACGGGGGCTCAATGAATTTGCCGTCTATTGAATGGGGTCTCAAAGTATCTGCCGTTTAGTAATGAAAGGGGTCCATGTATTGCTCGTTTATCAAATGGAAGTTCAAAGTTTTTGCTGCTTATTGAAAGGACTGCAACGTATTTGCCCCAAGCCCCCGTTCGATAGAGAGAATCGAACAGGGGCTAAAATTATTTGCCATCTATCCAACAGAGGCTCAATGTATTTTGAAAAACCAAAAATTCCCACTTAGGCCCTTTTTTCCTCTCAAATGGATTGGGCTCGTTTTCCTATTAAATGCACTTGCTAACTCGAGGTTAATGATTAAATACCTTAAAAGGGGTTCAAATAATGTCCTCTAAAAGTTTGTTTTGAGTTTCGACATTTATCCGCTTCAGAATCGGCCAAAGTCGATCGGGCATTTTTCGTCGATTTTTTGTAAAATTTTCATGTTGCCCCCTGTCGATAAAGGGGCAAATACGTTGCAGGCCTTTAATAAGCAGCAAAGACTTTGAACTTCCATTTGATAAACGAGCAATACATGGACCCCTTTCATTACTAAACGGCAGATACTTCGAGACCCCATTCAATAGACGGCAACTACTTTGAGCCCCCGCTCGATAGACGGCAAATATGTTTAGCCCCTGTTTGATAAACGGCAAATACGCTGTGCCCCCTACCGACAAAAGGCAAATGCGTGAAGCCCACTGTCAATAAAGGGGCAAATACGTTGCTCTCCTTTTAAAAAGCAGCAAATATTCCATTTGATAAACGAGAAATAAGGAGTACAACTCTTTTGCCCCTTAATCGGCAAGGGGCCTCACGTATTTGCATTTTGTCGGTAGGGGGCAGAACGTATTTGCCGTTTATCAAGCGTGGGCTCAGACAATCTGCCGTTTAGTTATGCAAGGGGTCCATTTATTTCTCGTTTGTCAAATGGAATATTTGCTGCTTTTTAAAAGGAGTACAACGTATTTGCCCCTTTATTGACAGTGGGCTTCACGCATTTGCTTTTTGTCGGTAGGGGGCACAGCGTATTTGCCGTTTATCAAACAGGGGCTAAACATATTTGCCGTCTATCGAGCGGGGGCTCAAAGTAGTTGCCGTTTATTGAATGGGGTCTCAAAGTATCTGCCGCTTAGTAATGAAAGGGGTCCATGTATTGCTCGTTTATCAAATGGAAGTTCAAAGTCTTTGCTGCTTATTAAAAGGCCTGCAACGTATTTGCCCCTTTATCGACAGGGGGCAACATGAAAATTTTACAAAAAATTGACGAAAAATGCCCAATCGACTTTGGCCGATTCTGAAGCGGATAAATGTCGAAACTCAAAACAAACTTTTGGAGGACATTATTTGAACCCTTTTTAAGGTACTTAATCATTAACCTCGAGTTAGCAAGTGCATTTAATAGGATAACGAGCCCAATCCATTTGAGAGGAAAAAAGGGCCTAAGTGGAAATTTTCGGTTTTTCACCACAGCTTTGAAAAAAGAAAGGGCCGTTATTCTGCGAGTTTTCGAGATAAATTCGAGATTAAAAGTGTTTTAGTGAAAGAATACGGTTTCCCGTCGATTTTTGGCATGGGGTCCGTGGGTTGTTGGTTCATATAAAAACATAGCTTATATACACTTACCTCACATAAGTATTGCACCACCTTACCCAAAATGGCGCCCAAAAATGTTTTTCAGCCCAATCAACAAAATTTGCATAACAATGGCATCAGCATTTAAGGGTTTCTCTACCGGGTGTTTTGGCAGGAAAATAATTGTTAATTCGTTTGCTTTTCATTCATAAGTAAAATGAAACCTTATTTTGTTGGTTTCTTTGATAAATTAGCAAAAACCTTCGCACAACATTGAACAAGATTTTGGCAGCCTTGAAGGAGGAGTAGGCCAAAACAAAATGATAAATGGATAGATTTCTTAGAGCAAAGAAAACAACATTTTAATGTTTTCAAATTGGGATTCAACAAACTTTATCACCATGATAAAAGTTTTCCACTTCGAATGTGACAAAAGAAGAAAATTCAAACAAATAACAAGGCCATCACTCAATGTAACTGAAGTTAAATTTGTCAAAGAAGGAGTCAGGTTTAAAAAAACACGCTCCAGTCACTTGTTAAATTTCAAATTACTTTGAAACTAAATTCAAGCGTAACAAGTTTGTTAAATACATCAAAATCCATATGTTGAAGTGTCAACCATTTGCCTAAAGTCTTCCAGGAGGCAAAATTAATTTTAATGTGATAAAAGTAATATCAAGGATATTCTTACCTTGGAATGGTTTCTTTCCGTTTCTTCTTTGTATTTATCCTCCTTGCATTCCTCTCGGAAAACTTTTCTCATAGCGATAAATTTTGCAGAATCCAGAGTTGAAAACTATAAAATGTTGTTTTCTTTGCTCTAAGAAATCTATCCATTTATCATTTTGTTTTGGCCTACTCCTCCTTGAAGGCTGCCAAAATCTGGTTCAATGTTGTTCGAAGGTTTTTGCTAATTTATCAAAGAAACCAACAAAATAAGGTTTCATTTTACTTATGAATGAAAAGCAAAGGAATCAAAGATTATTTTCCTGCCAAAACACCCGGTAGAGAAACCCTTAAATGCTGATGCCTTTGTTATGCAAATTTTGTTGATTGAGTCGAAAAACACTTTTGGCCGCCATTTTGTGTCAGGTGGTGCAATACTTATGTGAGGTAAGTGTACTACCATACTTCTGACTGTGTGGGTCCGTGGGTTGTTGGTTCATATAAAAACATAGCTTATATGCTACCATACGTCTGACTGTGTGGGTCCGTGGGTTGTTGGTTCATATAAAAACATAGCTTACATACTTCTGACTGTGTGGGTCCGTGGGTTGTTGGTTCATATAAAAACATAGCTTATATGCTACCATACTTCTGACTGTGTGGGTCCGTGGGTTGTTGGTTCATATAAAAACATAGCTTATACGCTACCATACTTCTGACTGTGTGGGTCCGTGGGTTGTTGGTTCATATAAAAACATAGCTTATATGCTACCATACTTCTGACTGTGTGGGTCTGTGGGTTGTTGGTTCATAAAAAACATAGCTTACATACTTATGACTGTGCTGGTGTGTGCGTTGTTGGTTCATAGAATAACATAGCTTACAAATTCTACCATACTTTAGACTGTGTTGGTCCGTGGCTCGTGTATAGAAAAGAGTACCTTCAAAGGGCCCTGCATTCTATAATCGCTCCCAAAAATGTTATTCGCTCTGCAAAATGCACAATATTCTTACCAAGTATAGATACAGTTGACAATTTCCCCTGTGATTCTTGCATTAAATCCGCACATTATCTAAGGACGTTAAGATCAAGAAGAAGCACAGACAACATTGAGGAGAAGAAAACTAAGTTTAAGAGATTAGATCAATTGGAACATAGTGAATTGTTGAAAACTGCCAGAGAAACTAGCCAAAAATTTAAACTTGTGCATGATAAGGTGAGACATTTGGATGCCTACAAATGTAAGATGGAAAATGTTGGATCAAAGACAAATGATGATTTAACACAAATTTTTAGAGATTTGCAAAAAGCACTAAAGGAGAAGAGAAACATGTCTGAGTCACCAGTATGCAAATGGGATTCTTGCAACAAACAGTTTGGTTCATGTGAAGAACTCTTAGGCCACACCAAAACGCACATAGGTATTCAAAATGATGTTGCACCTAACTTAAGGAACTATGATTGCAAATGGGAAAATTGTAGAAAAAGTTATCAGAAAAAAAGATTATTAGAAAATCACATGGTAAGCCACACTGGAGATGCCAGAATAAATATCCTTGAGCTTCTCTTGCGTGATCAAGCAAAGGCATTAAATACAGAGTCTTGCCAAATGCGATGGCATCCAGTCATAATCAGATGGTGCTTAACCCTATCCAGACTAGGCTTTTTGAAACTCTGGGGAGACTAGGGGGGGGGGGGCACAAAGTGCCCCCCCTGGTTTTTCTCAGAATCATAAGTGCTAGAGACTTGAAACTTGGCACAAGTAACAAACATGATAAGGCAAACAAGATGATGTGATTTGTTTTTGCTTATGTCACGTGATTAAGTGCTGACGTCAGCAAATGTTGCTAATTTGGGTGTAAAACCACATGTACTTTGTCGCGTTGTATCTCCAAATTGATAAAATATATCGATATGATCTTTGAAACATAGAAGGATTATATCCTTGTAATTCTTATTTTGAAATTTTTGCTTTGTAACATCAATATTTTTGCTGATTTCAGCATTTATTTATTTTGTACCAAAAAAAGAGCGATTTTTGTCTAAAATTGATTATAAATTACTTTCAAAAATAGCAAAACATGCTGAATATACATAAAAGACCTGCTTTATCATATAATGTCACTCATCTTTCTAAAAATGAAGCATAACATGGTTTTTCGTCAGTACGCATGCGCAACAACCAATTGTTGATGACGTCATCAAAAATCAATAAACTATATATCAAATGAAAGCTTGTTTCAAGATGAGTTCAACAATGTTTGTCTCATTGTCATAGAGCCAGTGGTTCCAAAGTTGTGATTTAAAATGTATTTATTTTGCGGAGCACTCGATTTAAAGTCATGTGTTGACCCCCGGAATCAGAGTCAAAATTTTTGAAATTGATATCAAAAGATGTCTCATAGATAGAAACTAAAAGTCACAAAAAAGCTAGACTATTCTAGAGATACTCGACGAGCTGTGTGGAAAAGTTTACTAGGGGGGGGGGGGCACTTTGTGCCCCCCCCTAGTCTGGATAGGGTTAAGATTATACAACAAGTCCCACTCCTCTTACAATGCATTGCAGGACTCTGGATTTTTAAAGCTGCCAACAGGGAGAACTCTCTCAGGCTACAAGAACTTCAACAAGCCTGGTGGTGGATGGAATGTGTACCAGTTGGGTGAAATGAGGAAAAGATTCCAGGAAAAGAATTTGCTTGCCAGTGCTAGTCTCGGAGGTTTATTTTTTGATGAAGTGAAGGTGAAGGAAGGTTTGGTGTTCGATACATCTAGTTGGGAATTGATTGGGTTTACAGATCTTGGGACAGATGAGGATGATTTGAATATTTTGTTGAAGGGAGATGGATCTGAACGTAGTAGTGGAAATGGCTTAGCAACACATGTTTTGCAGTTCTTCTTTAAAAGTCTGTTTGCCAATTTTGAATATCCATGTGCATACTTTCTTACCACCGGTATCAAATCACCCCAATTGAATAAGTTGTTTTGGGAAGGTGTGTCTTTGCTACACAGTCATAATTTTGAAGTGTTGCTGGTATGTTGTGATGGTGCTGCGGCAAATAGAGCATTCATGAAGATGAATACGAATAGTGGTGATGCAACAAGTGTTGGTTATAATTATTTCAGTTGTCGTCCTTTATTCATGCTTTCCGATCCACCTCATCTGATTAAAAAATTGCGCAACAATTTGAGTAGTAGTGGTTTTTCGGAGAAATGTCCAAGGCTATTGAAAAACGATGGCTCCTTGATCCTATGGCAGCACGTAGAAGCAGCGTATGAGAGAGAAAAATGTAGAAGGGCCAGGTATACCAAGCTAACTAGTGCACATGTAAATCTGGACAACTTAAGTAAGATGAGAGTCAAGTTAGCCATTGAGACCTTGTCAAGAGAAGTTGCTGATGACATGGCAGTCAATGATAATGATAATACATCAGGAACTCAGATATATATCAATATTTGCTGTGATTTATTCAAAGCCTTCAATAGCAAGCTCCCTTTATCATCAGTAGATGATGAGAGGCTGCATACCATAGAGGGATCAATGCATTATTTTATATCATGGAAATCCAGTTTATCAACAGAAAACAAAAGACAACAAGCAACAAGTTTCATCACATCAGAAACAATGTTTGATTTGCAAGTTAGTAGTCTGTTTAATGTACTGTATACAGTACAGTATGTAGTATTGGGAATTATTTGGTGAAGGATCAATGTTACAGTATATCAATATGAAGTCAAGTTTATCTTAGTAAGTCTCAGACATGGTTTTCAGCCATGGATTCATAGCCCCTTGCCTGGTCGTCATCTTTATGCCTCTATTATCTGACATCAACAATCTTTGCTGTCAATGCCACTCATTGCTCAGGTCATTGCTAGAAGTAATTAACACATTCACTAGTGCAACTGCGCCTGTTTCTTAAAACTATGGCTTTATATGTTTTAACAATGATCAGTGTTTCTTTATGAAATTCAACATGCACCAGTGAATGTGTCAATTACAATATTCAATTCCAGGAAAGAATTTGTTTGTTTTGCATGAAAATCTCTTCTTTAATTTGTTACTTTACATTTTAGGCATCAATTTATGGAATCACAGAGCTGGTAAAGTACATTGGAAGTGAGGAATTTAAGCGAGAATTTGGTGAATGTTACAGCATTCCGAAGCGTATCAGCCAGGACTGTGTGGGGTCATTCTTCTCTTTGCATCGTCAAATGTGTGGAGGAAACACAAACATGACTGCATATAGTTAAGGCTATAATCTGAATGGCATCTTATCATGCAGGTCTTCCAATCTTTTAAACAATGTTAAGACAAGCTATAATGTAAGCCCTAGTGGTATAGATTCTCTTGCTGTTGACAGGCTTCCAAAGAGAACAGCAAAAGATTCTGTAAAGCTAGATACTGAGTGGACATTGTTTGTGTAATTTCTATTTTGGTTTGCTTACCAAATGTGAGTTAATCAAACACTAGAAATGTTTACTGAAATATTTCCACAAACAGTATTTATTCATGATCTGCAAAATATAGGGCTTTCATTCTCTATTAACTCTACAGTACACATTTAATGGTTCCCAGCCTAGAAGTTCTCAAGAATTCCTAAGAGTTATGAAAAACATTTTCAGTTAGGATTGGCATCCCTCTAGAATCATTGCATAACTTTGAAACTAAATTTCATAAAATTTTACTGTCCCATTTTCCCCACTGACGTGTTTGAAGGAAACTTTACTGTACATAGGTAAATTCCCACACTCCCTGCGAGGGTATTTTTGATATCTTCATTATTTTTAGAGTTAAAGTATTTTTAGGATTTCTACTAGTTTTGAAGCGGTGACACAATATGCTTGATACCATCTTTTTTGGCTTTTAAAACCTGAATATTTTTTAAAGTGATTTCCTCAATCAGTTTAGAATTTTCGGGTGCTTTTAATGTTGGTCAACGCTTCAGATACCTAATCTCAGACATCCTTGCATAGCACTTAACATGCTCATGATGTCAAAAATGATCTCACTGGGATTATGGCAAATTACACAAAATTCCTTTAAAGCAATTCAGTTGAGAGAAAAGGGCAGAAATTTTTATATTCAGTACAATGTGCATTTAATTACTTATAAGCATTTCTTGTTTAAAAAAAACTTTACAAAGGCAATGCAACATACAGTAGCATACTTTGATATTTTATATTTTCATACCTCTAACGGATAAAATGAACATGAAATAGTACTGCATTTTGCAAGAACGTTTACCAGGTTACAGAATGTTTGAACTGATTATCACAATTTATATTGTATACTGCATTAAGCTCTAATCTTTAGCCCCTCTCTATTAGGCCCTTCTCTCTAATAAGCCCCACCCATCTAAGCCAAAGTTCTTAAATAGGCCACCCACTATCAACCCACCGCTATAAATTCAAGCCACCCATTTTAATCAAATGTCAGAGGTTACCAGTAGATTTTCAATCTTTTTAGCTACACAAGTTTGCATGATAATTTTGATATAGTTTGGGACAAACATTGTGTTGAATTTGGTTACTGACTCTGCAAAATTTGACTCCGCAAAAGTAGGGGATAAATAAACGGATGAAAAGCTAGTAAATACCATTCATTTCCTTGTCATTTGACTTTATGAATCAGCTCTGCTTTCTAGTGAGGACCCATCTCTTTTAAGGGTCACTTTATACGTTGTGCGTAACTCGCACCGAATCAAATATGATGTTTCAAAATGTTCTAAGTGTCAATTAAGTTTAAGTCGGAATTAAGCTCGAATCAAATGTAAAGCACGAGGTAAGCTCGTCGTTGCCGGTCGCACTACGCGAACATAGCGCGACTTGGATTTAAACGTCGCGCTTTTGATGAATCAAATCGAGTTGATCTGTTTCCTTTGAAATTTGAAATATGATGTTACAATGAAAAAGCCTCGTATCCGAATGAGCACCAAAAAGAGGTAGCTTTGGAATTGCCCGAAATTGCCGGAATGAAATAGCGCGTCTGAAGTGCGACGTTTAAATCAAATCAAGTTTTCATGACGCGCTTATCTTGTGCTTTCGTCGATCTAAATCCTAATTGATTCGATGCGAGTAAAGCAAGACGTATAAATTGGCCCTAAACTTCCCTCTCGAGTCTCCAAAAATTGACTAAGCCTAGGGCTTAACAGAGCTTTTCAACAGTAAATTGGAAATATTTTATGGTGAACATTTTAAAACATGCAAGGCAAGAGTCAAAGCCAGTCAGTTTGTGATAGCATCCTTCTAGTGCAATTTTTCATCCCAGATTTTCATCCATGCTGGTTGTTTGATTCAACTAGAAACAAGAAAGATGATAAGGATTAATTTTGCTGAAAAATCCATGAGTATGATCTCCCATGTTTGCCAATACAGTAGATTGTACTCTAAAAACTAACACAATTATCACAATGTGACATAACATAACATTGCTGCAATTATGTTGTCTTCATATCTGACATCTCTGCAGCAAATGAGAAAAATAGAATTGGCTTTACGGTAGCAAATTCTTTGGAATTCCTAGATATTTGGCTTCATACAACTTTCAATTTTTATGTTTAACTTGGTATCACTCAACTGAAAAAAGCCCCTCATAGAAATAGTTTCAAAAATTGCTACTCTGATGCTATTTCTTCAAACACCTTTTCACTACTGTATGCACATATTTTTTATAAGAAACTAAGAATTTATGGGTTGTGAGTACTAAAGGTCCCATAATAATTTTCATTTCAGTTCCTTATAAAAAGTTACGTCCATTACTGAACAACATACAGTACAGTCCTGTACAAAAATACAAGGCTAAACTTGGCCTTGTACAGGCCAAGTTTTAGCCTTGTAGAGGGGATTATGACCTTCTTATGACCTTGTACTAACCTTGGAAGAAAATTACCAGGCTATCAGTAAGATTCCAAGTTGCAACCAGTCTAACAAGGTTTCCACAAGGCTTCTACAAGGCTAATTAGCATTTTTCAAGCCATTTACAAGGTTACAGCAAGGCTATTCCAGGCTATAACAAGGTTACAAGGCCATAACTACAAGGTTTGTACATGGCTATTACTGTCTATGGCCTTGTATTTTTGTACAGGGTACAGTGCTAAAAGCTACATATGACAGATGCACCACAAGAAGATTTGCTTTCTATGTGAGAGTTTCCTTCTATCCAAAAGTTACACAACAGAATATATACTGTACAGTACCTTTCAGCTTTTCTACATAGAGTCTGCATTGCTGCAGTATATATTTGTGTGTGTAATCTGCTACGAATACTCTTGCTACGAATAGCACTTGGCCTACTAGGCCCATCACTCAATGCCGACAACAACATCGAAGAACTAGAAGTGCTGACTTCCACTGCATGACTACCTGCGACTACTTCAAACAGACTGCTCTCGACAACAAACTCATCGTCATCTAAACTATCATAACTATCTGCATTCGACAAAGATTCATCCTCACCTTCCTTATTTCCATTTCCAAACAGCCATTTGAGATCCATCTTTATGTTTTGTTTTTCTTGCCACAGCTAGAAGTTTGTTGCCATGCTGAACGTGCAGAAGAGGCTGCATACCACATCGCTCGCGCTTTCAATGCGCATTTCCTCTCCCTATTTAATCTCCCTGATCTGAAACATCTGGTCGCCATTCAGGGCTGTCTGATCTGAAATCCTCATTATCTGACTGTTTATCAAGGTTCTGATACGTTACAGTCTCATGCTTGCATTTTTTACAGTTTGTGTTCTTTGAATTCCTAAAAAATAAATGAATAATGAGTGTTGAGCACAAAATACGTGTCGTTAAATCATTGAGCTGCTCTGGCATCTGATTGGTTGATATAACGATAAAATACAGAAACCTGTGACCGCCAATCTTCTGTTGCTTGACAAGTTACCGTTGCGGTCAAAAGCGATTTGTGTGACGCAGTGGAAGGGAAGCGTTTACAGGAAATGTCTTTGTGGAAAACCAAATTCTTGGGTTGCATAACATTAAGAAATTTGAATGCAAAGGAATTGTGAATAAATTTGGTCAGCGGGATGATTCTATGACTTTGCCTAAAAATGTTCAAGCTCAGGGTTCACTAGCCTACACATAGACCCATTATCCCAAAGGAGGAAAGGGTCTACAAAACAAAAAGCAAAGGATTGATACAGCCACCCAATTAATCATTCTAATTTGTGAAACGCGTTGAAACCATACAAATAGAAATATTTCTATGGTTGAAACAAAGGCTGCATAGATGAAGTTTCCAGAAATCTACCGGGTGTCCCAAAAAAAAGGTAACAGAATTGATGAAGACTAGCGATGAGAGTATAAGTCGAATCGATCCCAAATAAGTTTTGGAGTACTCTTTGATAGTTAACTTGAAGTTTAATACCTCGTTTGAAGATATTGGCGCATCAAGAGTTGAAATATTAATCTCGAAATCCAAAATTTGCGTCCATCTACAAACCAGAGCTTTTGGGTTTTGGCCTAAACTGCTAACGCGCTGGTTAGGGGAATTTCCTCAGTCAAAGACATTTTTGGACAAGGATCGGTCCTTTGGGTACCCGTTTGAAAAGAACGTAAAAAACTGAAAACTAAAAACAAATTAATGAATATAGTCACCAAGGAATATTTTTCTCCAATCAAAATGCATTTACTAAAGTACACCAAGCCAAGCACGAATGAGCATTTTTCATGTTCCCTTGGGTATATACGATTGCTTGTTTCGTAATAATTTCGTGAGAGATGATGCAAAAAAAATTTCATTCAAGCAATGAAGATTGCAAGATGGTCTATGTGTTAAAGCCTACGGGACTTATTTCGCTGATGAATAACTTTTCTCAGGCAGGTGTAATTCAAAGTTTTTGTAGAATCAAGAAAGGGGTCTCTTCGGGGCTAAATTCTTGAATCTGATTGTGAACGTCAAAGTCAGATTTCCACTAAAATGTGTTCCTAAGCACGAGGTTTCTTGTTTGTACTTGGCTATGATTGAGGAGATTCCACAGCACAGCGAGTTAACATCTTAGGCCAAACCCCAAAAGCTCTGGTTTCGAGAAGGAGGCAAATTTGGACTTTCAAGATTAATATTCCAACTCTTGATGCACTAATATCAACAAATAAGGTATCAATCTTCAAGTTAACTATCTAAGAGCACTTCAAAACTTATCAGGGATCGATTCAACTTAAATTCTTATCGCTAGCCCCAATCAAATCTGTTACCTTTTTTTTGGGACACCCGGTAGAAACCTCAGTAGCAAGCTTTTGCTCTTTGTTTCGTAGACCCTTTCCTCCTTTGGGATAATGGGTCTACGTTCACTGGGGAGCGATTAATCGCGCGCCCAGTAATAAAATATTTCACACTGGAAAACTTTGTGGGCAAATCAATTTTCGGTTTCAAACATACCTTGTTTGTTGGGGAGATGGACCTTCGTAAGTATGGTGAATTTTGCGTGACGTCATTTTTGAGTCATTGGAAGATGTGCAGTAAGGTTTTATGAAGTGCGGGAATTACAAAATTGAATGTTGGTCAGGAGTGAAAGTTCGAGTAATGGTGGCGGCAGGAGCAAGAGAGCTGCGGTGTGGTTACAGCACACAGATGGTAAAGAGATGGTATGAAAGCTAACTATGTGTCGTTTTAGTTATCATGGTCTTGAATTATACCTCGATTTATTAGCAAGCTGTATGTTTGTGCGAATATGACGAAAAGATACCATAAGGCTGGGAAAGGGAATTAGGCCATCAAGCCTTGAAGTGCAGTACAATGGGCCTACTTCGGCCGAGCTCACAATGAGTATTTTGTGCAAACAGATGAAGTACTTATGATTCATAGGAGCATTTTATAGCAAAGTTTTATTGAACATACTCTCAGGTGCCTTACATCAAGTGAAAAAAATGAGAACTGAATTTAAAATATGCAATAGCTTGCCGTCATTATAAAGATGACATTTCTTGGAAATGATTTTGTCCAAGTACTGAGGTCTCTCAATTTTCATTGATCTGAGAGTTGAATTATTTACAAAGAGTTATTAACAAAATATGTGCAGTGGACTGATTTTGTCTGAACTCTAACCATTGATCTGACTAGCAAGGGTAACCCTAAGAAGGAGGGGATAGTGCTCCAGCTAGTAAAGCTCTAATGGGTCAAAGAGTTACACAAGCATCTTCACCACGTCAAGGTCACAGTCCACGAAGATGGCTATTTACAAACTGAACCAAACAGAAACATAAGGTCAACAAAATAGAATCCGAACAAACAATTGTGCATAACAATATTTACAATTTATTTAAAATTTATTTACAATTTGACAAGCCCATCTGATTTCATCCAGTTGCAACAAATCTGATACAAAATCATACCAGCCCCAACTGCATATTGTGTGTGGACAACCATTCTTCAAATGTGAACAGGTTGGAAGACTGTGGGTTGTCAGCAAAGGTTGGCATATTTATATCTGGTGACACATCCATTTCATCTATGTGGCTAATATCCATTTGCCCTAAAGTTATGTTAAAAATATTCTCTCCTGTCATGTCTACTTCCGAATCCACACCAACTAGATCATTTGAATTACAACGGGGTTTCTTCGGGATTTACTATTTCATCGGCAACAATCCCTGTCATCAAATTCATGTTCCTGACAAAGCAACATTGTATCTACCTCACTCATTACGATTTGGGAGCCTAATTCAGATGTTTAAATTGAATTTCTATTCAACTTTGGCTTCAAACCACCTTTGCAAGCTTCAAATCCAAATTCTAAAGGGTCCAAGTAAGAGATGTTGTTTTCAAAAGGGTCATGTAGAAGTTTTGTAACGAGGGTTGTGATTGGCTCATTCAAAAATTCTAATTTGCATGACAATAGAACAACTTATCAACTAAAATGCACGTGTCTGCTGTAGTAATGCACTTTTGTTAGCAGTAGCAACGTTTCTTTGGTGTATTTCTGGCAGTAATGTTGCACTACCTCGGACACCCACACCCCCTGTAACAGCGTAACAAGTGTAACGAGTGTAACAACTGTACCAAGCCATCCCTACACCAACCTCAAACACCCACACCCCCTGTAACAGCGTGACAAGTGTAACGAGTGTAACAACTGTACCAAGCCATTCCTACACCAACCTCAGACACCCACACCCCCTGTAACAGCGTGACAAGTGTAACGAGTGTAACAACTGTACCAAACCATCCCTACACCGACCTCAGACACCCACACCCCCTGTAACAGCGTAACAAGTGTAACGAGTGTAACAACTGTACCAAGCCATCCCTACACCAACCTCAGACACCCACACCCCCTGTAACAGCGTAACAAGTGTAACGAGTGTAACAACTGTACCAAGCCATCCCTACACCAACCTCAGACACCCACACCCCCTGTAACAGCGTAACAAGTGTAACGAGTGTAACAACTGTAGCAAGCCATTCCTACACCAACCTCAGACACCCAAACCCCCTGTAACAGCGTAACAAGTGTAACGAGTGTAGCAAGCCATTCCTACACCAATCTCAGACACCCACACCCCCTGTAACAGCGTAACAAGTGTAACGAGTGTAACAACTGTACCAAGCCATCCCTACACCAACCTCAGACACCCACACCCCCTGTAACAGCGTAACAAGTGTAACGAGTGTAACAACTGTACCAAGCCATCCCTACACCAACCTCGGACACCCACACCCCCTGTAACAGCGTAACAAGTGTAACGAGTGTAACAACTGTACCAAGCCATCCCTACACCAACCTCAGACACCCACACCCCCTGTAACAGCGTAACAAGTGTAACGAGTGTAACAACTGTACCAAGCCATTCCTACACCAACCTCAGACACCCACACCCCCTGTAACAGCGTAACAAGTGTAACGAGTGTAACAACTGTACCAAGCCATTCCTACACCAACCTCAGACACCCACACCCCCTGTAACAGCGTAACAAGTGTAACGAGTGTAACAACTGTACCAAGCCATCCCTACACCAACCTCAGACACCCACACCCCCTGTAACAGCGTAACAAGTGTAACGAGTGTAACAACTGTACCAAGCCATCCCTACACCAACCTCAGACACCCACACCCCCTGTAACAGCGTAACAAGTGTAACGAGTGTAACAACTGTAGCAAGCCATTCCTACACCAACCTCAGACACCCACACCCCCTGTAACAGCGTAACAAGTGTAACGGATGTAACGGAGCACATATAGCCAGTCTACAGACACCCACACCCCCTGTAACAGCGTAACAAGTGTAACGAGTGTAACAACTGTACCAAGCCATTCCTACACCAACCTCAAACACCCACACCCCCTGTAACAGCGTAACAAGTGTAACGAGTGTAACAACTGTACCAAGCCATCCCTACACCAACCTTAGACACCCACACCCCCTGTAACAGCGTAACAAGTGTAACGAGTGTAACAACTGTACCAAGCCATCCCTACACCAACCTTAGACACCCACACCCCCTGTAACAGCGTAACAAGTGTAACGAGTGTAACAACTGTACCAAGCCATCCCTACACCAACCTCAGACACCCACACCCCCTGTAACAGCGTAACAAGTGTAACGGATGTAACGGAGCACATATAGCCAGTCTACAGACACCCACACCCCTGTAAAAAGTGTAACGAGCGTAACGAGTGTAACGGAGTGCACATAGCCAGTGTACAGACACCCACACCCCTGTAAAAAGTGTAACGAGCGTAACAAGTGTAACGGAGCACATATAGCCAGTCTACAGACACCCACACCCCTGTAAAAAGTGTAACTAGCGTAACGAGTGTAACGGATATAACGGAGTGCACATAGCCAGTGTACAGACACCCACACCCCTGTAAAAAGTGTAACGAGCGTAACGGATGTAACGGAGCACATATAGCCAGTCTACAGACACCCACACCCCTGTAAAAAGTGTAACGAGCGTAACGAGTGTAACGGAGCACATATAGCCAGTCTACAGACACCCACACCCCTGTAAAAAGTGTAACGAGCGTAACGAGTGTAACGGATATAACGGAGTGCACATAGCCAGTGTACAGACACCCACACCCCTGTAAAAAGTGTAACGAGCGTAACGGATGTAACGGAGGGCACAACACACTGGCCAACAAAGTCAACAATAAATTTTGCTGTGTTTTCGAGTTTCATCGTACCGCGGGTACTTTAGTCATAATCCCGGGGTCATAATACGTACCGGGTGCCCAAAAAAAAAATGCAACAGATTTGAAAAATTCTAATGCAAGCTGTTTGATACTCATTATCCAACGATTATTCTTATTCAAATTTGCAATAATTAGATTAAATTTTGATAGATTTTCGAGTATTTTTGGGAATTTAGCAAACTTTAAAATTGCCCCCATGTCAAAACCAGAGCTGCTGCATTAACAATAGTGAATACACGTATTTTTTTAATAAGAACTAAGAATTTGGGCCAGTACTGGAAGTTTCTTAAAATTATCAGATTTTGAGTACTCAGAGCTTCTTACGAGTTTCTTAGATGTTCCATAACAATCTTCATGTTCACAACCTGTGCCCTTGTGAACATTTCAAAACAAGGTTTTTTAAGCCTTTCCAATGTTTAGACATTACTCAAGTACCTTACGAGTAATATGATACAGGAAACAAGTGAAAGTAAAGTAAAAACATGTCGAGGATTTCCTTTATCAAAATAAATAATTTCTTAGCTTATATTTTCCCAGTACTGGAGTTTCTTAATTCTTTGGCGATCTGAGAATTGAGTTTCTTATAAGCAGTGGCGTCGTGGCCGGGGGGGCCAGGGGGGGCCCTGGCCCCCCCCTGTGAAAATGTTGTCGGAAAATTCGTCAGTTTCCATTCTTGTCGGAAAAATCGAAAAAAATTGCATTAATCCATTCTCCTCTCATAGCTACTTTATGGCAATCCAAATGTGTACATGAAGTATCTCTTTTTCGATCGCAAAACGTAGTTTTTGATGAAAAAGTAGGTTTTTCGGCAAAAAACTAGGTTCTTCGTTCGTTTTTCTGCAAAAATTCCTTTTTCAATCGAAAGAAAAGTGTGTTTTCTGTTGGAAAAATAGACACATTGGCGCAAAAAGTTTCGGACGAATAAATTTCAGACAAATGCTTTCGACCATAACATTCTTGGACTTTTCCCCGAAAATTTGGTCGTTTTACCAACATTTTAGTGACTAAAAACGATAAATTTACAATCTATTTTGCACGTTTCATACTTAAAAAATGTCATGAATTTATGGTTTGTGCATTAAGCTTTCAATGAGTTGCTCGTCAGAATTTGCACAAGTGAATATTGTTGATGAAGATGGAAGTGAAAACTAAGATGGGATTACTTTCAGTTTCTGTAAACGGATGCTTATAGAAATGAAGATTTATATCAAGCTATCACGTTGTTATCTAAAATTTCAAAACGATCTATTTTTCAGTGCTTTTGAGGTCCTTTTTTCGAAATTTCTCATGAAAAATAAATAGCAGATTCTTCAAAATAGGGGCGTTTTGCAACGATCTAAAGGGCGTGGTCACAAAAATTTTCCCGGGGGCAAGCCCCCAGACCCCCAGTTATCCACCCACCTTGCGCATCTAGCTTCAGCCTCACCTCCAACATCAATCACGTCTCGACAACAGCCTCACCTCCAACAAGAATCGCCTCTTAACAGGACTGCTGTGTCCCTTTGAAAAATTCTTCGCTATTATGGAACTTTTATATGACAAAAGTTCTGAAACATTTTGCCACTTTTTATACGTTATATTCCTGCTTAATTTTTGTCGGAAAAATGTCTCTTTGTCGGAAAATTCTGACCCTTGGCCCCCCCCCCTAAAATCATGCTCCCACGACGCCACTGCTTATAAGCAGTTTCTTATAAGTTTAGCAGTTAAGCACAGCAGTTAGCAGTTTAGCAGTTAAGTTAAGTTTAGCAGTTTAGCAGTTTTACGTGCACATCCACCTGCCTCATATACTGCATTAAATGTACGAGATGCCGAATGCTGTATATCGGAGAAACTTGCCGCCAAATAAACAACCGTTTTGGGGAGCATTTAAGAAATGTCGAACATAAAATACACGAGCACGAAGAACCCGCTGATAATGCAGACAGCAATGTGTCCAGACATTTTAACCTTGCAGGCCATTCTAAAGCGGACATGTCGATTCTTGGTTTAACCATGGCACCTATCAACAGCAAACAAAGAAAAACATTAGAAAAACGTTTAATTTTTAAGCTTGGTACTCTTTTCCCCAATGGACTCAACAAACAGTTTTCTTTTTCATAGGCATTTTCACTTTAACCTCATCTTTTCCTCCTTCGTAGCTTCCTCATGGCTCCCCTCTTCCCTGCAGCGTCCAATTCCATTAGACGTTCTATAGTTCTCCATCTTTCGATTTTTCGATCTCTTCCGCTTAACTGCCCTGTGCGTTCTATTTCTCATTACTACTGAGGAAGGGTTATGCCCGATACGTTTAGTCTAATTAAATCCTGGCATTTTAGTTTATTCAATAGAGAAATTTATGTTTATCAACTATAACTATTGCCGCACGTCAACCTCAAGAATGATTATCAGAGCATAACATTAGCAAGGGGGGGGGGGTTCTTCCATAGTAAAGATACATGGGGATGTGCCGCGAGCAAGGGTATACTTTTTCGGACTTCTAGTCTAGCTAAGGGTATACTTTTTTGCAATTTTGGCCTACAACGGTCTAGCCAAGGGTATCATTTTTGACAATATTGGTCTAGCGAACGGTCATGATATCATATTTGGTACAAATTTGACAATATTGGTCCAGGAAATGGTCAAAATTGTGTAAAATTGGTCTAGCTAAGGGTACCATTTTCGTAAAAATTGGTCAAAGAATGGTCAAATTGGTCTAGCCAAGGGTACCATTTTCGTAAAGATTAGTCTAGCCTACGGTACCATTTTGAATATGCTCGCGGCACACCCCTACCCAAAATTTGGCCAAGAACCCCCCCCCCCCCGTGAACATTAGATGCAGCCACGCATCTACATCCCGGATACATACAGGGCAGGAACAAATGTTGCCGCACGTCTACAGTCTGAGCGCCAGAGTGAAATATTTCATTTTAACTGAGAGTGGTATCATCAATTTCGGTCATGCTAAGATGTCTTGAAATATGCATACAGTTGCCTATTTTTGGAGTTGCTCGGGAGTTGCTCTTCAACTCGAATCCTCCCTTGCGAGTTGAATGGTAGTGAGCACCCCCCCCCTTCCCTCTCAACGTTGGCGGAAAAACTAGAATTATCTTATACTATATTTTGACAGGTTAACTTGTTCAGGCGTAAAACTATCTAGTAACGGTTGTAATCATACCTATTGACAATCGTTGTACAGTAGTCAAAATTAAGGTAAAAAGTAGAATAAAATGAAAATAGTTTAACAATGTACAATTAAAGGATAAGAATTTACGAGAGTTAAATACGTTTTTCTTGGACATCTACAAAGGGATCCATAGTTTTAGTTTCTTTTTGAATAGCAAGATGGATATTTCGAAGCGGGTTGTGTTTTCGAGTCTGTTAAATTCGGGCTCCCTGAGGCAAACGACTTTTTCCAGTTTGTGCATTTTCGGTAAAACAACATAAGAGCCATTGCCTCCAGAGAGCCATTTTGCTTCTACACATATTTATTTGTAAGAAACTAATAACTTGGGCCTGTACTGAAGTTTCTTAAAATTGTTTAAAGTACATTGGAATATTGTTCAATCCAGATTCTTTTTCAGGATAGCTAAAAGATTGTCTAAAAAACCTCAAGTTTCGATAGTTTTTGTCAAAAAATTAGTATAGCCAAGGGTCTTATTTTCACACACAAAGTGGTGCAACTAATTGTACCATTTTGAAAGGCTCGTAGCACACTAAAATTTGTCATAGGACCCCCTGTGCTCGTGCTCTTATCTCGTATTTTCAGAATGAACATACAATTTTGCAAGTCAAAAGCACAAATTCAACACAAATTTCATCCAAAACCATTTCAAAATAGATAGAATAGTTTTGGTTGCCTTTTAAAGATTAGAGTCCCAGGGGCGGTGCTAGGCCTTAAAAGATGAGGTGGACCAGAGAAAGAAATGATTACTTGGAGGTATACCCGACTGTTTTTATATCACTATCGCTGGAGACTAAATCCCAATTTGAGTAAGAGGTTGGCTGTAAAATGCTTGAAAATGTAATCAGAGGCACAGAGATTCAAAGTTGCAGAGATTTTTGGAGGAAACGATTAAGAAATTTCTAAAAATCTCCGTTATGAGAAAGAGTCAGAATCGTAGTATCACCACATGTTTTGCACAGATTTGTGCCATCAGCTTTTCAACACATGATTTTTATGATTTCCAAAATCACACTGTAATTTTCATGTGCATCGTCAGAAATGAGTGCTGCATCACGGGAAAACTAGTCTTTTCTTTTTATACAGTGAAGTTTTTATGTACTTTAACATCAAAGATTTTCCACAAATTCGTAAGAAGTCTCTAATTGCAGATAAGAACTTTTGGCTTGTTGAATTCCTAAAGAGCCCTGATCAAAAGCAAGAGAAAATACATAAAGAGCCCTACAGTAATCTAAAGCAAGAAAATAGTGTTAGTGTACCAACTGCCTTGAAGGGAATCAACATAGTTGGCCTAGGCCCAATTAAAAATATAATCTATATTCAAGCTATATAATTGTGTGGCAAAAGAAACAATGGTGGTGTTTATATCCTATTCAAAGCGGCTTGTGGATATAGATATGTTGATTCCCTTTAAGTTTCTTGTTTGACTTTAAGAAAGAAACAACAAAATACACAATATGCTCAGTTAAACAAATATATCTTTTGACATTCAATGGTGATAAAAAATCTTTGAACAAGGAAGGTGTCTTTGCAAACAGATTTTGCAAACATGGTTGAAGCTAAAAATATTATTCTGTATAATTCATCTCTGAGCAAGTGAAGTCAGGTCCTCTTAGGCTACAATGTTGCATTTCTCTCCTTTCATGGTTAAATACAGGATATCATTGCAGTATCCTCAATGTTCTGCAAGAAATTGTTGTTTGGTCCTGAAATAAAGGAAGTAAAGGGTTAATTATCATCAAGAAGGATTAGAACCACATATCTCTCTGGTCTACAATGTGGAAGTTTATAGGATAAAGTGTATGAATAAAATAAATAAATTAATGTAGAAGTTACAAAACAAAATTAATCTTGTTAACCCTAGGGCATTTAAAGTATTATGGCTATTACCCCCTCCCCCTCCCCCCACTAAGAAACTGACTTATAAGAAACTGCAGCCTGCCAGATGGCACCATGGTCATTGTCCAGCATTTGGTTTGATATAACATTTATATGATGTTTATAAGAAACCAAACAGCCTGGTTTTACAAATGAGTTTCTTTTACAAATTTTACAAATTAGTTAGCAGAGGGAATGATGGATACTGCACAAAATTTGTTTCCAAAAATATAAATGACACCCATCACCCTAATAACACAATAAAAGCAAACCAGATAACTCTAACCCTTAGTTTGGCTTCTAAATTTCTTTTCTAAAAAAGGAGTCCAGTTAAAGCTGCAAGAATTAAAAGACAACAAACAATGGAATATTTCATTATTATTTTAGCACTCAGGCTCAAAATATTAACAATAGATTTAAAGACCATAATCTCACTAATTCAAACTAAACTCAATTTGTTTTATGAATTAAATCACAATCAAATTTGGCTCACCTTTGCTATTGCTGAAGTTGTTTTGCTGCTTGTCTCGTCAAAATGAGCACAGCCAGATGTTTTGGCCTAAATTTAATTTAAGGCAAAGAGCTTATCTAAGCCAAACTATTGTGACGAGAATTTGGCGATCATTTATAATCTGGAAACAATTTCAAAGGAAGCAGGAACCATGTCTGTCATAACCAGTCGGTATCAAATTATTTTCATCATTGACTCGCTTCGTTTTCCATATCGTTTCCTTGCTGTCGTGCGTGATCGGTGCGGCAGCCATTTTGTCTCGATATTTGACGGTTGAAAAATAATGGCGATTCCCCTACTGCCCGTCGCTGATTGGACGAAAAGCAATTTCATCATTGGTAGTCCATTCTCTAGCCAATCATAACGCTGTTACGTTCCGTAACATTGGAAGCAGATCAGCCAATCAGAAGCCTTGTTACAAAAACTTCTACAATACTGAAAAATTTGATTATATTCAGAAGCCTGAAATAATGCTCTTGCAAAGATCTCATCAAGAGCTCCATCAACTGGTGGTACCTTTTCAAGTCGTCCTTTTGCATACTGATATCCAATGTCTATCAGTAGTTTTAAATTTGGAGTTGTATTGGCAATTATGGTCTCCCAAGAAATGTTACCAAGCTGTCTAATGTATACTCGGTACATATGAAAGTACATGCGTGCATACAAAA
This sequence comes from Aurelia coerulea, assembly GCA_039566865.1. NCBI lineage: Eukaryota > Metazoa > Cnidaria > Scyphozoa > Semaeostomeae > Ulmaridae > Aurelia > Aurelia coerulea. The sequence goes on along the minus strand of CM076951.1, from coordinate 8,495,622 downwards.
TTAAAAAGGACTGTTTGCAACTTTCAGTGTTGGAAAGTTTTCCATCTTCATTAACAAGTGATTTTAAGATTCCATCTTTGCAAGCCTGGCTATATACAGTGAGCGCTAAAGATTTAGTAATATGTCTTATACCAGGGTTCTTATCATTCCCAGTATAGATGCTGAGAGCACCAAGACTTTCAATAGCAAATCTAATATTGCTGAAACATTCAGAAGCAGACAAAGTAGCATAAAGCCTTTTCACATCAATATAGAAGTTCATCTTTACCTTTGAACTCATGGCCCTAAACTCATCAACATTAGCATCTTCCTTTGGTTTCTTAGTTGGCTTGCCAGTTTTTACATCAACTAACTTGTTATGAATGGCGCAAAACAATTTGATGGCATAAGCATTGATGATATCATTGATCAAGTAATGCTCCAGTAATAAAATTGTTACATTATCTGCTTCAGGACAATTGATGATTATAGAGCTATTATGAACATTTGGATTATGATCTAAGAATCTTTTCAAGGCAAAAAATACTACTGTATCTGCTTCTGGATGATAACAACCATAGTCATTATTTGAAAGACTTATATTCCCAACAGCATCAACTGTAAAAGCTGCAAATATACCACAATGGCCACCTATTATGATGTGAGTGAAATTAGGTGGCAGATTTTTGTCTTTGAGGAAGTCCAAATTTTGGCAGAACCTGACATAAGATGTAATGATCTTTTGGCGACCATTGTCACGGTCAAGCCATCTTGTACTGTATCCTTTTATTTGCTCATTAGGATCTACTAGAAACCCTGAAAACTGAAGGGGAGAGATTGGAACTGAAGCACGTGTGACTTCAGTGCAACCCTTTGTTTGATCTGCTCTGCGGTCAAAGGTTTGAATAAATGTGAAGTGCCTGTCCATATTGGCAAATTTTCGTGCAACAGGAATAACTGACTGATCAATAATAAGGCTGCTCATTTCTTTGTAAATACAAGTGGGGATTTTCAAATGCCGGAAATCAAACATGCAATCTCTGATCATGCAAGTGACATTGTTCAAGGAATCAGTTTCTGTGTCAAATAAAGTTTCATTTAAGAATGCACTTTCATAGTTCTTGTATAACCATAACGTTAGATCAGATTTTTTAGCAAAGTGCAGACTTTTCCCATCTTTTTTCAGGAGCTGAACTGGTTTGCATTCTTCTGACATTGACACTTGCATGCCAGTAGCTTGTAATAGAAGTCCAGACATTACCTCCACTTGTTGATTAGCATGATTAAGGGCAGCCTTTTGTTGCCTTGCAGTTATTGCCCTAGGGACTGTAAGTATTTGAGAAAAGGTTAGATTTTGCAAGCGCCAACCATCAACCTGGGTTATCTTCACAGACACAAACTTATCAATTCGATCTTCCCCAATTTTTCTAACATTGACCAGCTCAGGATTTACAATGATGTTTTTTGAATGCATGGATGTTATATTGTCTGAATTTGATTCATTTGTAATTCTTTCAGCCAGATTTTCAAAAATTTCCTTAAGCCCTTTCCGCCAACATGCTCTTAAACGAATGAGTGAGTCTGCCTTAAAATGATGGATAGATGGCTTTGCTTCATGTTTGTCAACACATAACTCATCTTTTAGATTTTTGTGGCATGATTCTCGTTCCTGGATCATGGAAGCCTTGTTTAAAACATTTTCAACTGTGCCAAGTTTGAAGCAGTTCTTAGCACTGTTATTAAATTGAGCCTCTAGGCTTTGATCTTGAGGGCGACAATGACCAGGGGTTGATGATTTATTAGAAATCCATAAGTTTCTTATGGCAGACTCTGATCTTAGGCTGTGAATATCACGGATATGGTAGCAGAGGGCTGGTCCATTGTTTATGCCTCTTGTTGTGAACTGCAGAGGGACTATCAGTTTTGTGAAAAGCATGTCTAGGTCAAAGTCACCAAATTTCTGTGCCTCCAGAAGTCCAAGAGCTGACAGTCCCTCCTCAAACAAATAGTTGGCAACAAGTGATAGTGCTGGCTGGTATTTTGACTGACTCTTACAGAAATTCCAAACTTTTAAGATATCAGCATCCTGAATTGTCAGAGCTTCAGGCACCTGAGAATCTTGAGTCTCTTTGGAGTGATATTTTGCATAGGCAAAGATCAACTCAGTAAGACCAGCCATCACATCATGGTAAAAAATTGATTTGAGGAGTCAAAGTCTTTCATTGACAACAGAAACTGAACCTTTGAAGCACTAGGGCCATCTAAGAAAGCAACTGCATGGTTTTGTAAATGGAATTTGCCATATCGTTTGACAAGTTTATCATGCAGATTTGATACTTTATGAAAGGATCCAAGGAACAATGTTGATACCCAAGAATATCGCATAGGGTGCAAATTCCGAAGCTTATCCAAATGAGCCCATACCTGGTAGTCCGCCCCCATAACAACAACATTAGCACATGGAGGGTAATCAATCCAGCTGAAAGGGTGATCTGGTAATGTTACAAAACCCCATTTCCAGAGAAAAGACTGTTTGCAAGTTTCTTTGGCATTGTCTATAGAAAATAACAATCTCAGTTCTGATAAAAATGAACCATTGCTGAGGCATTGCCTGATATGATGTTCTTTTGGTAGCAACTCACAAAGCTCAGAAATTAGCCTTTCTACATTTTCTTCCTTTATTTCATGGCATATGCAATCAATTAGTAATTTGTTGAATTTCAGAAATGCATATGACAGACTTTTAATACCTGTTGTTTTACTAAGGATGTGTAAAGCTGTATCAATCCCAATTGTTGCATTTTCAGTTTGGTTGTTTGCTGCCTGTAAAATTGCTGTTAAGTTATTGACAACTGCAAGAACAGAGTGATCATTTGGAAAAATGTTAGACAAATTTATATGGGCCAGTTCAGCTCTTTCAAGTGCTAATTCAAAATTTCCAGTTGAGGCATATGCACAACCAAGCAAAATTTCATAACATGCAACATGGTATTTGCTGATAAGATCACATGACATAGGATCAAACATCAAAAGAATTTCAATACATTTCTCACTGTTTCCTAACTGAATGCTACAATTTGCAGCATTTATCAGCAAAGAGTTGCAAAGTTGTTTCTTGGATACAGAAGTAAATTGTTTGAATACTGATGACACAAAATTTTCACACACTGCTAATTCATGATAAGCTTCAATTAGGAGATTTTGTGCAGTTTTTAAGCAGCCTTGCTTTCTCTGGAGTTCAGCAAATATGATGGAAAGAATGACAATGTCTATATGTTGATATTCATATGTGTGCAGGTTGCAACATTGCATTGTCAATTCAACTAATTTTGTTGCTGAAAAAATCCCATTTTGATGGTCTTTAAGTTTGTCAACAACATTTGGAATAATTTTTGCAATGATGTTGTCACATTCTGGAAGCTTGATGTTAGCATTTGCTGTTTGATGTTCCACAAAGCCCCAGGGCACAAAGAAAATTTGTGGCAAAGTACTAGATTCAGAATTTGCTGATATTAGTTGTTTGTTGATAAACTTTGAAACAAATAACAAGGGTGAAATTGCAACACTTGGGATGTACCTGAGCTCATTTAGTTGATAATCATTACATGTTATGTCAAGTAGCTTTTTGATGTCATTAATTTCAGAAGAACAAAGCTTCTCCATCCTTAGATAGATTGTTGTTGTCTTTGGTAAAGCCTTTTCACTATTCAGGATTCTCTCAGAAGGCATTTCTGAAAGATTTGCATCTAATGGCTGAATATTTCTGTTGTCATTATTACTTGACTGAGCAAGCCCCTCTACAATTTCATCACAGTTCAAAGCGTCACGAAGCTGAATAACCTTTGCAATACAGCGTTGTAGACATTCTAAATGTCTACTTTTTTCATTATCACTAAGGTGAAAAACTGATCTCTCAATATGATGGTCAAATGGTTTTTTATAAAGGTCCAAAACAGACCAGAGACCATCTACATACTCAAGCTGGGCTGTTAGAAAATGTGTCAGCCTTTCAGCATTATGTATGGAAGTAGATTTTAGCATGGTTTCCAGATTGTCAGACTCAATCCAATGCATGTTAGAGGGAATTTGCTGCAAAACAGTTTTTACTCCAACAGTATTCCATAGTCGTCTAGAAATTTGGCTGTCTTTCAAATCCTTTGCATAGGAAAATGCAAGACCTGACCTGTTCAAAATTGTCATCAAGTCCTTACTACAGGTGAGGGAGACTTCATTGGACAAAGTCTTATGCAATGGAGTTACAATTTTATAATTTTGCAATTTATGACGTATGGAGTTGAAGGAAAGAAGTCTGAATAATGTCTGCTTGTCATCTGTTGGATGACACATGTTATTGCCTGTCAAAATGAGATCAAATAAAAGCAAAACAAATGGTGTTCTCATGATCTCTGCTCCTACTCTAAAATCAGAAGCTAACATGTCTCCTTGCTGAGCTGATTTCATTGATAAGTGATAATTTGAGAAGTAGGGCAAGAGACATTTTGCTGTAAAATAAACTAAAACTTCTATCTGTGATGGTTTACGATTTTCTTCAAAATTTTTCATTAATTTTCTTAAATCACTTTCATCTGCCATTGCTGCAGTCAACTCTTTGGAAAATGTTTCTTTGAATGAAATGTTATCAAATTCAGTATGATGTGCAATGATGTTTGCTGTATCCAAACAGTATGAGTTTATGATCCGCAATGTTTCAGAAGGAGATTTCCCATTCAAATTTCTGTCAATAAAATAATTCTGCAGTAGAAGTCTCTGGCAAACAAGATCATCACCAAGATGATGTTTCACTACTTCAGAGAAAAATGTGCAAGTTCTACTCAAATTTTGAAGGGAGGAATAATCAAGGTAGTTTAGAACTCTTGCTAATAGATCAGAGTTTTCCTTGAAGAGATTCAGCCATTTAATATTGAGCACAGTACATTTTGTGATGGAGCTTTGTGCTGCTGAATTCATCAAACCTAAACATCTATTTTCTTCCTGACTGTCTTTACTCAAAGCACCTAATGATTTTTGCAGATTGTAATTCACGTATGGCGTACTTCCCTTGGTTTTCCTTCCAAAATAATGATGACACTCACATGTATTTTGTCCTCTCGGGGGAATAGAATCCCCCTGAATAGGTTATTGATGCCAAGAGGAAACAACAAGGACAGATTTTGTAACACAATAGCATGAGTTGCTTTTGATTGACACCGTAATTCAAAGCGATTAGCGATCGCAGACAAAGGAAATTCCCTCAACCAGTAATTCAAAACAAACAAAGCCGCAAAATTTTCTCTGAAACCCAGGTAGCTAGCTCGCTCGTTGTGCATTCCAGAAATTGTTTTTATGATCATGATCATGTATCGAAAGAAGAAATTTAATTTAAAGAAATTTAAAGAAATTTATGATCATGATCAAGGGGCGTATAATTCACCATTCTTTCCAATGCTGAGCACAAATTGATAAATTTGAGGGATCATCAATGTCTACTAATTTGAAGTAGGTAATTTGGAGCATAGTACTGTTCCAATCAATAGCATTACTCCCTCCACCTCTGAGCTTTTTCCTAAGTAATGATTTTAGCCTTGTTGTACTTGGGCAGTGAGGAATTATACACTCAGAGGGAGCCTTGCCTTTAACACTTACACTTCTAGCTCTGTTATTTGATACTGCTTTGTGATCAGCATTGGAAGAGATGGCAGTTTTATGGTATAGAGGTGAAATGCCTGGCGAAGAGAAGACTACATTTCCTGGCTTAGAAGACATGGGAGTTGACACCTTGCTTTTCTTTGCAACAATACTTTTTCTGGGGCTAAATGGGGAAGAAAAAATTAATTCCGGGGCAGGACTTCTATCAGAATTGACTGTTACTGATGTCTTTGTTGGAATATCATCTGTTGCAATTGTTGCACTGCTTGTTGATACAAATTCACAACTTGCAAGTGGTGTTATTGATTGTGGCCAGACAGTGTGGGTACCCAGAGTGCTAACATATGGAGAGCTAGCCTCAACTGCTACAAAACCTTCAAGTTCCTTGGCATGCTTCTTTCTTGTGTGCTTCTCCATTCTGGCTGTCACCAAACCTCTCATGGTTACTGTGCAAAAGTTACAATGGTAATGGCTCTCCACATGTTTGCATTCTGAGTACTCACAATGTCTGCCTTTCCTTGTGCTTTTACTGTAGAGTTTGTAGTAGTCCTGCACCCGAAACCCCGACATGATGAGTTCATTTAGCCAAAAACCACCACAAAACCAACCTCCTAGACCTACCGCTATCCTATGCTAAGGGTTTGTTGGTCAAACCAGAATAGACGAGTATGAACTCACAGGCCCTCTACAGCGAATTTCGCGCTGTCAAGCCGTTTCCTCGCTATCTAGGCCAACGCTCCCCATCTAACAAACCACTAGAAAGCCATCCGACCGGTCCATTGGAACACTAAGCCTTAAAGTTATCCTATCTGTACAAACCTTTAACGACTCAACCTTGGCCTAAGAACCCATCACGTCGAGTGAATCTTCCGCCAACTCACGCTGCTTTTGCCGGGAAAATATATACTGATTACAATGAGTAAACGGTATCGTTCCTTCACACTGGCTGCTACGACATTTGTGACTTACTGCGCAGGGACGAAACTAAGAATCAAGTAATCAATCTACTAAATACTACGTTCTGCGCATGTTCCAATGACGGAAGTTTTTATTGGTTAGGACTTACGTGATCTGCGATTGTTTTGAACAATACTCGCCGAAGTTCATCTCCCCAACAAATTTTTCCAGGACCTTCCCGAAAATGAATTAGAAACTAAAGAAAAATGAAAATTATCATAACTGTATCAAAATATAACAACTCCTTGCAACAATCATGCTCAATGATTAGATTCCTCGTAAATGTAATGGTGATTTAACATCTTCACCATTTTTATAGAGTAGCATATTCACGAAGTGTGGCATATGTGTCATGATCAAGAAGTTTCATAACGAAGAGATCTGAAGAAGTTTCATAACGACCTTCAAAGGTATTAATCAGATATCTTTTGTATTCTACAAAAAAGTCTAAATCCAACGATATTTTTGGACAATTTGCAGGAATCTGAGTAATTTTAGAATATGTGTAACAGCTCTAATAACACCGCCAGATGTGATTAAACTTTCTATGTAAAATATCAATGTTCCAAAATTTCGCTAGATCCGGGTGCTCTTGCAGAATAGGCAAAATTTCTGCAATGACTATTAAATATATTTTTGATTTTTCGAAAGAAGAAATGAAACTACATCCACACTCGACTGTGATGAGTGGTAGACCCAAATAATCGTTTCAAAACTAAAGGATTTCAAAATTCTTCTCATTCTTTAGGGCGGAGAGACAAAAGTATTACCACCATCGTGACAAAGCCAGCAGGGCTCCCAACAAATACTTGAGCTTGGTGTTAGATGGCATGGACCAATCGAAAACAAACATCCTACATTACTTGACGGATTCTAAGGTAACCTGTTTGGTAGTTACTTTCTAGGAGTCTTGACTTTATTTGCTGCTGTCTCTGGTATTGACTTTGCTGGATTCGATACGGTGGCCCACAACTGTCACGCACATTTAAAGATGTACTTGCACTATTAAAAAACAAGCTGCACAAATAAAGAAGAAAACGTACGATTAAAGAAACAAACGAACACTTAAAGAAGAGAAAACTCATAATTAAAGAGAAACTCACAATTCAAAAACCCCACGGCAAATAAGAAAAGGCCACGGCAAATAAGAAAAGGCCACGGCAATTAAGAAAAGGCCACGGCAAATAAGAAAAGGCCACGGCGATTAAGAAAAGGCCACGGCAATTAAGAAAAGGCCACGGCAATTAAGAAAAGGCCACGGCAATTAAGAAAAGGCCACAGCAAATAAGAAAAGGCCACGGCAATTAAGAAAAGGCCACGGCAAATAAGAAAAGGCCACGGCAAATAGGAAAAGGTCACGGCAAATAGGAAAAGGTCACGGCAAATATGAAAAGGTCACGGCAAATATGAAAAGGTCACGGCAAATAGGAAGCCAAGTGCTGAGACAACGTGGTCGTAGTGAAGAGGAAGACAATGTGGTCGTAGTAATCTTTTGTGTAAAATGTGGTAGGGGCCTACATGCAGCAGACCTCTTTTGCCAACACTGTGGAAATGGTAAGTGAGTTTGGTTTTCTTATCTTACTAACTTTTCTTTCCTTTAACTTTGCTTAATTCACTTAGATTTTGACTTGCTAGACATATTTGCTGCCATGATGATTCGGCCCATGTCTTTGGAGGCCCATGTAAAGGCCTTACCTGCACGCCGTAGGCCTTAACCAACCACACATTTGATTGGGCATACACTCTACGGCAGGGCACTTAGCTTTTTAGGTCTTGCCTAACTGTTTGCATCTCCAGTGGGATGGGATGGGGAACTCGCAAGCAAGCAAAGCAAGGGAGGAACTTGAGGAACTCCCTGGATTCAAGACTTGTATGTCTGCAGAATCAGATTCAAAATCAAATTCACATTCAGATTCAAAATCAGTCTTGAATCCAGGGAGTTCCTCAAGTTCCTCCCTTGCTTTGCTTGCTTGCGAGTTCCCCATCCCATCCCACTGGAGATGCAAACAGTTAGGCAAGACCTAAAAAGCTAAGTGCCCTGCCGTAGAGTGTATGCCCAATCAAATGTGTGGTTGGTTAAGGCCTACGGCGTGCAGGTAAGGCCTTTACATGGGCCTCCAAAGACATGGGCCGAATCATCATGGCAGCAAATATGTCTAGCAAGTCAAAATCTAAGTGAATTAAGCAAAGTTAAAGGAAAGAAAAGTTAGTAAGATAAGAAAACCAAACTCACTTACCATTTCCACAGTGTTGGCAAAAGAGGTCTCCTGCATGTAGGCCCCTACCACATTTTACACAAAAGATTACTACGACCACATTGTCTTCCTCTTCACTACGACCACGTTGTCTCAGCACTTGGCTTCCTATTTGCCGTGACCTTTTCATATTTGCCGTGACCTTTCCATATTTGCCGTGACATTTTCCTATTTGCCGTGACCTTTTCCTATTTGCCGTGGCCTTTTCTTATTTGCCGTGGCCTTTTCTTAATTGTCGTGGCCTTTTCTTAATTGCCGTGGCCTTTTCTTATTTGCCGTGGCCTTTTCTTAATTGCCGTGGCATTTTCCTAATTGCCGTGGCCTTTTCTTAATTGCCGTGGGGTTTTCTTAATTGCCGTGGGGTTTTTGAATTGTGAATTTCTCTTTAATTATGAGTTTTCTCTTCTTTAAGTGTTCGTTTGTTTCTTTAATCGTACGTTTTCTTCTTTATTTGTGCAGCTTGTTTTTTAATAGTGCAAGTACATCTTTAAATGTGCGTGACAGTTGTGGGCCACCGTATATTCAAGACTCTTGCGGATATCTCAAAGGTATTTTCTATTATAAGATTTCTCCAAAATATCTTATTCATACCGTATGTATGAATAGGACATAGATAATTAAGACATACATACAAGAAAAACAAATAATCAACTAACCAATACCCTTACAGGAAATTCATCAAATGAAAAGTTACCAGGAAACCTTGTCGAAGAATTAGAATGGCCAGGAGGATAGACCAGATTAAAGTAATTGCAATTTTGTAGTATGCAGCACTCGCAAAAGCCGCATTTTGTTTCCTTTCTACTACTTTTTATGGGGGCTCCCTGTGTCAAAACCAGATAATAAAACTCCACAATTTAATTCAATCTTTGATGCAGCATCTTGAAACGAACGAGTCAAGATTAATTGAATTTTTGAATATTGGTAATTTTTCAAAAGTTATAACTGGTTTTGACTCGGTCTAGATATATTAGCTTTAATTAGCTTTCACCTTTTACAGGATGGTCATCTCCCGCCAACCCTGTACTTACAGATGGACAACTGCTGGCGAGAGAACAAGAATGTGTATGTTCTTGGAGCATGTGCTCTTCTTGTTAAATTGAAAGTATTAAAAAAGGTATCATCATGTTTTCTGATTCCATTATTCTAGTATCTCGCACTAACTTGAAAATCTAAACAGGTAGTTTTTGTACTCGGATGCAATGTTGTGTTTGTTAAATTTCAACGGCTGATGTTTATGTTTAGGGCAACGTGAAAAATTTGATGCTTGAGTTCTCATTTTACCATGCACCTTCTAATCAAAATCTAAATATTTGACTTCTCTTCATAGATTCAACTTTCGTTCTTGATGGTTGGTCATACACACGAAGATATCGATCAGGTGAGCAACAGCACAGAAGTTGCAATGAAAACTAACTTGACTTCTCATTGCTGTTTCTGAATCATTTCATTGTCATTTCTATCCGTCTTTTGCAGAACCAGGCCAATTTCCTAATTTTGGGGCTATGATACAATTACGTTTTTATTTTTTGTCGCCACTAGCCCCTGCGGATGGTATTTAATTGTTTCTGGCTTTCCCATTGTTCTTTTGCAGTTTTGATTAACATTGTTACAGCTTTAAACTTTTCTTATGCATCTTACCAACAACCATTCCGTTATTTCAAGCTGAAATTCTGTTAAGCTATTTACACCCTTGTTCGTATTTATTGAATCAGAGGTAACCTGATAACGTTTATAGCAGGACAATACCAGGAACAAATGCTCCGGCTGCTTAGTTCTTGTTGGAGTTCCTCTAGTTCCATTTATCATGTAGATTCTAAATTTTGATGAATTATTTCTAATTCCTGCCATTTTGTTGGGACGCCACAAATGATTTTATAAGAATCCTTTGAAATAATAGTAGTTTCATCAACAACAAGTGAATCACCCCACAAAAAGATGATGCGCGAATGGCGAAACAGGCCACAAAAATGTGGGGGGGGGACTCAGATGGGCGTCTGGAGTTGCACCCTAAACAAATATAGATGACAAAATTGGCTGAGCAGCTTGTACGTGGTATTGCATTACAAAGAGTGCCTTTGATTCAATTAATATGTACGAGGGTGTACTTCGATCTAATTTGAATGCAAATTAACAATTTTGTTTTATAGCTGCTCAGCCGAATTTCAGTTTATCTGAAGAAAAACACGGCAGTGACTTTGGATGATATGAAAAACGCTGTGGAAGCAGCATATGACCTCCCTCATAAAGTTGAGATTATCCAGCATACATTTGCAATAAAAAATTGGATAGCTCCTCACCTAAGTGATATCCAACAGCACAGCAGACTACATGCTTTCAAATTTGAAATGACTGACAAGGAAGAAGTTTGCATGTGGTATAAAAATTGGTCATCTAAAGGAAACTGGAAGGGTCCGCTGTCTTTATTGTCAAGTGTCGCAGAGGGTTCTCCGCCACTTTTACGGGCCACTTGCATACAACAAAATATTCCTGAAGAGATTAAAAGGGGTGCCAACAGCTGCGAAGACAGGCAAACAATCGGGGAAATAAATTGGTGGAGTTACTTTTGTTGCAGAAGAGGAGGAGAAGAGAAGATTTTGGGAGAATATTACGGAAAAGCAGCTTCGGGACAGTGGTGATTTAGGATGGTATCTGAAATCCTTAGGGCACTACAAAGAACCGATATTGACCGACACCGATAATGAAGAACCCCCTGACGTTGCATTGCAAAAAAAAACAATAGAACAGATGATGATGAAACAGCAAACATTCAAAGACGTGAGTTTTCATCTTCTATTTTTAATTTTATCTGTTTTGTTGTAGGTCAGGAGAAAATGACAATGGTGAACCATCTATTGAAACATAATCAAATTTTGCAATATTTGGTCAAGTGGCATAATTGCTTTAGGGCCCTTAACGTCACGTCAATCGGATTAAAATTGTGCCTTTGCAGGAGAGGTAGACACAGAAGGCACAGAAGGGAAACAAGTTGATATATCACGAACGAAATGATATATTAGGATAGGAATAACTCAATGTATCATACATAAAGCTTTTTCTAAATTCAGCGCCCGTGGATGTATGCAATCGACAATGGCTCTCATTACAAACTCGTTAGTTCTTCAGAGTAGATGATTTGTTCCAAATTGTGTTACATATTTTGATTTCTTTGCAGGTTGTAGTAAAAAAAGAAATCTAAGACGGATAATTGAAATTGGCGGTGATTTTCGAAACACAGCAGTGAACGGTTTAGAAAGATCATTATTGTTTCTTCAAACAAATCTATGTACACATGTAAATGATAGTGTGTATAGTCAACTTCGCATCGGACAATCATGAACAGCCGTTTGACCATTACAGTAAATATCTTTTCGAATCTGTTGTAAGATAGATGAAATAACTTTACCATGTCAATAAAGGAAGGATAAGGAATGGGATATGGCAGACAATTGTTCTCAATAGACAATTACGCAAGATGTAAAGATGGTAACAACCGGCAAGGAATTTTTGCCAGCATCAAATTTCTATAGGACGATTAAAGATTAGAACGCAATGCATGTTGATAAAGAGTTTTTTGTTCCCATCTCTAGCGTGATCGTTTTTCAAAAACTAGTACTAGAACTTTAATCCGACAGCCCATCTATGGATAGCCAGAACTCTTGGTCGAGAAACATCCTTTGCTTCTATGAATGGAACAAACTGGAACGCGATTTTGGCTTTTTCCCATGGTTCTTGTCATGATAGCGTGTTGGGTCTTTTGAGGACGTAATATTCGTTGACATATGATGTAGTATCATATATGGGTGCTGACACATCAGTGTGTTTACGGCTTTGAATGGGATTTACTACATCATTGCCCAAGTGATCTCCTCCGCAAAAACAACATTGGGGACAATATCACTCAATTTGGATTTCAACGAGGCGCGGTGTGCTTATGTGCAAAATCTCTTTCATCCTAAGAGTAAAAATCACAAGGACACTTAAAGATAGCTCCCTACCTCACTTTAAACTGCTATGTAATAGTTTAGCAGGATATTTTTTAAAGATTTTCGATTACGTGGCTTATCTCAACTTGTTATACTATACACGTATATTTTAAAGAAACTGAACATTTCGGACAGTACTGGAATCCTGGAAGTTTCTTGAAATTATCACATTTGAATATGCGGAGTTTCTTATGAGTTTCTAAAAATTTCCATAACAATCTTCATGTTCGCAACCTGTGCCCCGCTGAACGTTTCAAAACAAAGTTGTTCAAGCCTATTCAATGTTTGGACCTTACTGAAGTACCTTCCCAGTAATACTACATACTGGAGTTTCTTTCATGTTTTGGCGACCTGAGAATTTAGTTTCTTATCGGCAGTTTCTTATAAAAAGTATGTGTACGTGATTTCGAATATGCTTCGAAGTATTTAAATGCTGAAACGTGTAATATCAATATAGTAGTATTCTTGGTGTGTTGATTCTTTGAAATGATTGAAAAGAAAAAAATAGATCATTGTGTCTTGGGGCGCAGACCCTCTCACAGCTAGTCTTTTTTTTAGTTGGATCTTCAGGGATTGCTTGTGATCATGATTTTAAACAATCGTACGGCAATTGCTAAAATAAATTCATGTTTCCTTGAAATACTTTGTTGATCCGAAGGAAAGGTAGAGGCGGCCGCTTACTACATTGTTAAAGAAACGTATTCTCCATTACGTTTGACTTGCTACAAACAAGTCTCTCTCGCGGAAAAAGCGAGAAGAGGAAACAAGTGAGAGATTTAGACAAGGGTTTTTCTCGCTTTGTTTCCTCATCTCGTTTTTCCGTCAGACCAGAGAGATTTGTAGCAAGACGTTGACCCAGTATCTCCTCCACAGTAGATTGCGAGTGGAAGGAACTTTGCCAGTTTGATCTGCATGAATAAATCTTATATCCCTGTGGTACGTCCACAAAGCTGTCAACGTGCAAAGGCACCCAGGTGCTAAATGCAGAGCTGAACATTAAAGATTTACTCGGTCGCCAATGGAAACGATAAAAGGATAATGCATGTCACTCCAGACATACAATACAATTAGTTTTCTGTTGTCCTGCAGTGCGAATGTTCATATGGTGGCTGTGACTTCCGTCTGCATCAACGTGGCTAAATTATCAAATTGCGCGCCATACCTTGGCCAAGCATGTTTGGAAGACAAAGTTGACGAATGCAACACACTGATTCGTGGCTTGAACATATTGGCAAGAAAAGAACAGATTTAAACTTATAGTTGTGCTTGCTAAACACTGCATTCAGGGACATTGTAACTCGTACATCGATACTTGGCATGTTTATTGCTTTGGTCATATGGAATGCAGAAAGAGAGACGGAAGCGGGAAGGAAAATGAGGTGGTTTGGCGCTAAAACCAAGCTGCACAGAATATCGTTGCTGTCTCCATCAAGCTCACAAATACTGATAAATAAAGACAAGTACGACGGTAAGTCGATGCATAATGACGTAGTTTTTAAGGAAAATTTAAACTTTGAACCGTTTGCCATCCATTCATTTGCTATCCAAGACAATACCCAGTATAGCTAATAGTATTGTCTTCATCATCACAGGCTACTGACTTCAGTTTCTTTCAATAACATACGATATTATATTGTTTGCTAGCTAAAACTTAGATTTTCATTCAACTTGCTTGGGACCGTAGCCCATTTTTTGCATGAACCACATGGCAAAAGCTATGATCATAGCCTCCCGCATAGCCTCAATTTTTGCACGAAGTTTTTGTTGAGATTTTGCAACCAATCAACGTGTTCTTGTTCTGAGGAAAGGAAACATTGCTGAATAAAAATTTTTTTCAATAACAGTTTATTAATTCTTATTCGTAACATTTTCATTAATGATTAAAGTTGTTCTATAATCTATTGTCATTATTTCTTCCATACTGAAGAAACTTATGTGGCAAATATGGGTAAAGAAAAAAAACAATACAATAAAGCGCTTGTGGGGCAAAAAGCACTTTAACAATTGAATAACATTACAAAACGTTGTTCTGAAGGTGCTGCAGCAACAAAAACAATTCTCTCCATCAAAAGAAAATGTGATGAGTTATATGATGATGATAATGATGATAATGATGAACAATCAGTTGCCAATCTTAGGGGTTATGGTATGCGCCGACCAAACAGCAACACCAACAACAACAATGTTGAAAAAAGTGGCAATAACATGCTAAATCTAAAGCTGCTTATATTCCATTGTGTCGACTACCTATTCCCTACAATGTAGGTCGTCAAAATTACATATGAATGCATATGAATCATTTACATATGCTTGTGCTCTTGCTGATGAACAACAAGCTCTCACCATAGAAATGAATGGGGGTAAATTGAAAGGTCGTGGATCATTAAAAGGACGTGGTCTTATTCCAACTGATCCAAATGTTCATGATATTCTAGGATCTCAAGCTACTAGGATCTCAAACTACTCAATTGACAACATTGGACAAATCAGCAAAAATTTCTTATAAACTTTTATAAACTGCTATTTAAAAAAAAGACTCTGTGTATCTTTTTAGTTGTGAATTGTAAGTTGTAAGTAAATTACTATTGACCACACTATTTGCCACACTATTGTAAATTTTTGTCATTATGGACGGTCAAGAAATTATTAATATCGTAAACAACATTTTCTCGTTAAAAAACGATTTTGGTTGTATTCTTGCTTCGGACGATGTACAACGAATAAACGATATAAAATCAACTGGAGAAAACTTTTTACAGTGGTCAAAAAACATATTTTTACATCACAGTAGTGGAATAAGAACATTTCCCATTGGATTTATTTTAAACACTGGCACACATCAAAATGGTGGAAAACATTGGCAGGCTATTTATTTCGACAATGAAGGAATTTCTTATTTCTTTGATTCATACGGGCGCATTGCACCTGTTATTTTCAAGGAATTTGAATTTCTAATCCGCGGCTTATTTCATTACTTTAACTTTTTAATCACCACGTGGAACGGGCCTTTAAAGAATTTACACTTGATAGTTATAAACAAAATTGATACAATAGAGCTGATGGATGACAACAAGGTTACCTTGTTAGTGATGCTCGATCTAAGTGCCGCCTTTGACACCATCGACCATAGCATATTATTAGAAACTCTGAAGAAAAAAGTGGGAATTTCAGGAAAGGCTCTTGACTGGTTTTTATCATATCTCAGTAACAGATTTCAGCGTGTACAGATCTCAAATATAGTATCAGATAGAGAAAAGCTCAAATATGGGGTGCCCCAAGGTTCCTGCTTGGGTCCCATCTTGTTTCTTATTTACGCCAGTACTTTGTTTAATGTAATTGAGCAGCACCTTCCAAACGCTCACGGTTATGCTGATGACCACCAGATATATTTGTCTTTCAAACCAGTCAATCAAACATCACAAGAAGAAGCACTGCATGCAATACAGAATTGTGTGAACGATGTTAGAAAATGGATGCTAGTGAACAAGCTAAAGATCAAGGATTCAAAAACAGAGTTTCTTATTATCGGTTCTAAACATCAATTGAATAAAATCACGATAGATTCTATCAAAATGGCATACCGGAAAACGAGGACCCAGGACTATAAGGCAGGACCCAGGACCCAGGACCCAGGACCCACGTGATATTTATATATATGATATTTATTTCATGTTTTTCAGACACCAATCGTCTGTTATTAGCATGCTGATTTTATTTGATCACTTTGGCAAATGATTTCATCAAATAGCCAGGTCTTATCTAAGCAGACTGATGACTTACTTGCGGTTGCACTTCCACGGCTGAACCACAGCAGGCAGCCTCAGTTAGTAATTTTAATTTTAGTTTGCATGTGATCAGTTAAATTCTACCAATCACAGTGCGCTCTTTGAGGCTCCTCGTCAGCATCAGCATATTTTGACAGAGTGCATACGTGGCTGTACTTATATGGACACATGGACAAATTAATTCCCGTTATATTGATGTTGTAATTATTACTAGTAATAGCTGCTGCTAAAATGCCCGCGATTCTGAAAAAGATTAGTAAAATTCATCCAATTGAAAACCCCAGAAAAAAGTCTCGCATCAGAAAGAAACACAAGCAACAAATAAAAATTTGCCAGTGGAATCCTCAAGTACCCAGAAAAACAGCTTGGGTTTCATAGAGGCCTAAATGCCTCGTTTTCTCTTCAGAAAAAATTACGATCTCTCACCCAATATAGACTATCTAACATCAGCCACTCCGAAGTTTCCACGACTTCTTTGTGTTTACAAGAAACATGCAGAAAATTTTGGCCTATTCAACGATCAAAATATGTCACTGATCAATGAAAGGGCCCTGGTCAACATCGATGCTTGCGGCCCTCGGCTATTATCAAGATCATATACGAGTGTAGCGCATTCATTAGCCAATGGTTGGTTGCCAAAAATGGTCGAATCGCTTCAGGTCCTCTTTGAAAAAAACGCTGCTGCAAAATCTTTTGGTTGGAAAAGGCGGGAGTTTCGGATTCTGAAACATGGCGAGGTTTACCAGCCATTGACCCTGAAGAGTGATTTAGTTTGGCTGATCTCCTCTATTTTACCTTTGGTCCAGCGCATACCGACATGTCGTGTTATCTTATTGTCTTGTCTGTCGTGTAGACACTTACTAATTATTTTCCCCAAAATATCTACTGAACAGTTTGCATGTAACAAACTTTGCCAAACACATCATAATTACTTGAGCTATTTGGCATTTTAATTACCGCAGATACTATCTTTAGAATTGTAACTAAACAAGAAGATAAGGCTCAAATCCTTACTGGTTGCAAGAGCATGCGGAAATCATCCAATTTCATGCTTGTCAGCCAATGAGATCACCGCTTTCTAGCCCCTGGAGACAAAATCGGTCGTTTGAGGTAAATTTTCTTGTACCCTCACTAAAACTGAAATGGATGCTAAAATACTTCAGTTATTTGCAATTTTTTTAAATAAATCAGTTGTGGGGATGTCCGTCCAGAGTTGTTTACATGTTTAGGCACATAGCTTGTTTGGGGCCGGAGCTGCGTTCATTTTCCGGTTGAAGAATATTTACCTTCGTTGAAATATCTATAGAAATCGCTACAAATGAGATATACAGATAAGAATTTCAGCAATTATGCATACTGACCTGAGCAATAACTCAAACTCCTTCACTGCTATCATATCTCAAAATTGGAGGCAATTTCTAATTATTTCTAGCAGAGATATTATTTGGGCCTAAGCTTGTCCTCGCTTAAAACTCATTCCATTGCACTTAAAAAGTTATGGTAAAATTCTAGAGCTGAATAATGCACTTACCCATGACTCAGGCACCAGTTTGACTTCATTTGCCTCTTTTACATTAGCAAATTTTTATAAGAAACGACCAGTTGTGGGCGAATCGCAAAAACTTTCCTCGGTCCATATTTTTCGCTGCACAGTCTCTTCGCTTCAAACAACAAAAAGTGAACTTTGTATCATAAAAATCTTGCATCACAAAACATTCCTATAGAACGATTCAATGCGCCTTAGCGAGGCACTCGTGAATTGTTTTCACGCATTTGGCTCAATCAGTCAATGCAAACAAACAAAAGAGCAAAACCGGGTATCTTTTTTAGCGAACCCAAAATAATGTTTTGTTCTTTTTATGTTTTGCATTGATTGAAATAAGAACGAAAAGAATGAAATGCGTGAATACAATTCACGAGTGCCTCGCTAGAGCGCATGAAATCGTTCAAAAGGAATGTTTTGTGATGCAAGATTTTTATGATACAAAGTTCACATTTTGTTGTTTGAAGCGAAGAGACTGTGCAGCGAAAAATATGGACCGGGGAAAGTTTTTGCAATTCGCCCACAACTGGTCGTTTCTTATAAAAATTTGCTGATGTAAAAAAGGCAAATGAAGTCACACTGGTGCCTGAGTCATGGGCAAGTGCATTATTCAGCTCTAGAATTTTACCATAACTTTTTAAGTGCAATGGAATGAGTTTTAAGAGAGGACAAGCTTAGGCCCAAATGATATCTCTGCCAGAAATCATTAGAAATTGCCTCCAATTTTGAGATATGATAGCAGTGAAGGAGTTTGAGTTATTGCTCAGGTCAGTATGCATAATTGCTGAAATTCTTATCTGTATATCTCATTTGTAGCGATTTCTATAGATATTTCAACGAAGGTAAATATTCTTCAACCGGAAAATGAACGCAGCTCCGGCCCCAAACAAGCTATGTGCCTAAACATGTAAACAACTCTGGACGGACATCCCCACAACTGATTTATTTAAAAAAATTGCAAATAACTGAAGTATTTTAGCATCCAGTTCAGTTTTAGTGAGGGTACAAGAAAATTTACCTCAAACGACCGATTTTGTCTCCAGGGGCTAGAAAGCGGTGATCTCATTGGCTGGCAAGCATGAAATTGGATGATTTCCGCATGCTCTGGCAACCAGTAAGGATTTGAGCCTTATCTTACTAAACAAGTAGTAATAGGTCAAATGTCTCCTCTTCCGTGATTTGAAAAGGACACGCCTCTCTTGGAAAACAGCTTTCTGGGTCATCAGAAATTTTGCCAAGTAATTAATAAAACTATTCAATGGCTCTATCAATTTGCTCACGCCAAAAGATCACATAGAAAGCTTTGGCAGAAAGTGCCTTTCTGCACTTTTTCGAATGCGTTCATTTTATATTCATTTTATAAGAAACCGCTTGTTTGTTGTTGGGGAGACGAAGTGCTGACCTATTGTTTTCACACATTATTGTCTTTCGGCTTTGTTGTGAACGAATCCTCATGTTGGGGCTCACGTTATCATGCGCATCGCTGCGTTTGTTTTCTTCTCTTCTTTTAAAGGGTCAAGCTACTTTGCATAGTACCTTAGTCCCTTCAAATTTCGCCTGCTTTTAATTTTCGCCCCAGGAGGGGGGCGAAAATTAAAGGGGGCGAATTGCGGAAATATTTTGGGGGGCAAAAATTAGAGGGAGCGAAAATTAAAGGAAGCGAAAAAATCTATTTTCTATAAAAGAACTGCTAAAGCCGGACTATCAAGCACTTTGCTCCTCCATCACTGTCCGTACCTTTTCGGTGATGATTTGAATAAGCAGCTCAAAGAGACGATGAGGCAGCAAGCCCGGTGGGCAAATCAGAAAGTCCGGTGGACAAGTGGTTGATACGTCCGGTAGACGATGAGGCAGCAAGCCCAATGGGCAAATTAGAAAGTCCGGTGGGCAAGGGGTTAATACGTCCGGTAGACAATGAGGCAGCAAGCCCGATGGGCAAATTAGAAAGTCCGGTGAACAAGGGGTTGATTGTAATACAAAATACAAGACATGCATTACTCTTCGATAACAATGATATTGTCCTCCCCTGTGTCTAAGGGGTGATTTTGTTGTTCTAAATCCACCGTGTTCTCTTCCTCGGGGCCATATCCATCCAAATTACGTCATATCAATCCAAACCAGAGGGCGAAAATTAAAGGGAGCGAAACTCCCGCGAAACTTCTGCACAAAGGGGGCGAAAATTAAAGGGGTGAAAATTAAAGGGAGCCAAAATTGAAGGCAGGCGAAATTTGAAAGGACTAAGGGTACGTCCCATGCGATCTGGATACAAAGCGTCTAGTTCAAAAATGGAACAAAGGATGGCCGGATGCCATCATTTGTCCAGTTGTTTTGATAATGTCTCGAGATTATCAAATACAATGGAATACAATAGGCTATCTTTAGATTGCCAAGGCCCCTGATTTAAGTTGCCATATATCTCCGTCATCTGTCTTTAAGAACTTTTTTGGAACAGAAAGCGTTTTACCATCCCAAATAATACTCTAAAAGAATAAGTTCTCCTGATGATTTGGTTGTTAATTCAAAAGGCAGTCCTCAATGAACTTTGATAATTGTGAAATACAATTTCATGACAATTTAATAAACTCACTGGAAATTTTTACGATAAAAAGTTAGTTGCAAAGCTAAGAAACCCTACTGCAAGGTTTAGTGTTCTTACAAAATAAAATAATTCAATTCAATCAGCATTCAAATAAAAGAAGATTGGTGTCTGCACAACATGAAATATCAAAATTGCTAGAATTCCTAAGGGAGCCCCCTGAATGATCTGGGTCCCAGATCCTAGGTTTTGAGTTAAAGGTTCTGACACTAATGAAGAGCCTCAAAGAGCGCACTGTGATTGGTAGAATTTAACTGATCACATGCAAACTAAAATTAAAATTACTAACTGAGGCTGCCTGCTGTGGTTCAGCTGTGGAAGTGCAACCGCAAGTAAGTCATCAGTCTGCTTAGATAAGACCTGGCTATTTGATGAAATCATTTGCCAAAGTGATCAAATAAAATCAGCATGCTAATAACAGAAGATTGGTGTCTGAAAACATGAAATAAATATCATATATATAAATATCACGTGGGTCCTGGGTCCTGGGTCCTGGGTCCTGGGTCCTGGGTCCTGGGTCCTGCCTTATAGTCCTGGGTCCTCGTTTTCCGGTATGCCTATCAAAATCGGTGATTCAGATATAAAGCCGGTAACCAGTGTCAAAAATCTGGGAGTACTTATTGATAGCAATCTGTCCATGGAAAATCATATCACAAAGACATGCAGCGTTGCATTTTATCACATCTATAATATTAAGCACATAAGGAAATATCTGAATCGGAACCTAACTGACAAGATCGTGCATGCTCTTATCACAAGTAAACTTGACTACTGTAACAGTCTTCTATTTGGTCTGCCGAATTATCAGTTGCAAAAGTTGCAACGTGTTCAAAATGCTGCCGCAAGGATAATTACTGGGACTCGCAAGTACGATCATATCACTCCAGTACTAAAAGAACTGCATTGGCTGCCGGTAAAAGAAAGGATTGACTTCAAGATTTTGTTATTAACATTCAAGGCACTTAACAACATGGCTCCAGCCTACCTGAAAGATATGTTGAGGCTACAAACCAGTGATAGATACAGACTGAGGTCAGGCAAATCTATGGCATTGCTAGTTCCAAAGACAAAATTTACATCTCGTGGGGACAGAGCATTTTGTACTGCAGCCCCTTGGCTCTGGAACAAACTGCCCGTTGAAATTAGAAGATCTCAGAGCGTCCAGACTTTCAAAACAGGATTAAAAACGTATTTATTTCATAATCATTTTAACATGTGAATGACATTTCTAGCTTTACTTTCTGTAAATTAAGGTTTTTAACACTAAGTTGTTCAGCGCTTTAGAATATATGTATATAGATTTTAGCGCTCTATAAGTGCATTGTTATTATTATTATTATTATTATTATTAAAGACATCCAAAACCGTCCCATCTCCATTGTTCGGTATTGGAATTATCAAATACAAGACGATTTCACAAATGTATGCGGTCAGTATAGCACGTTTTTCCTATATAATATTTCAACAGCTGTTCGTAACCCCTCAAGACATGCTTACAAATATCTTTGTGATAATTTTTATTATTGCAAATCTGTTGACGAAAAAAAAAGCGCTGGTATCTTATTATGTCAAAAGATTTACCGACAAAACGATCGGAAAATAGCAGTTATATTTCAAAAACTTTTTCGCTACAAAGATCCTAATCTTTTTAGTTAAAAAACGTGCTTCTACACTTTTAAAGATGCTTTTATAAATTTTTGGATATAAATAAACGCTCCAAGTTCAGATAAAAAACATTCGCTCACACTCGTCGACTAAAGTTCCAGTTCCAAGTTGTTCAAGAAATATACAAGAAATTACAAGAAATATGGCTGCTGCTGCTAGACCAAATGAGCATGAGCAAATTGACGAAGTAATAGATATGTTAATTAACATGAATAATAACAACGACGATGACGACCATGATGACCATGATGACGTATTTGTGAATGCTGCATTTGGAAGATTTGAAAATTTAAAATGGGAAAAATTTGAGAACTTGGTGAAATATCTCATACAAAAGGGCGCAGATCGAAGCAGTGGTGGAAAAAAAGTTTACCTTCCTGCGAAGCAACTTCAACATTGAATTTTTCCTTCTATTGTTTTACCAGTTTTTTCCAGTATATTGGTTTTCGAAGTACCAATGAGGTACCTTAACATATAGATGTATGCTAGTTTATTAAGTATTTTACAGTTGCTCTGCTATTCAGCGTTTCATAAGGTTCTCAGAAAGCAACAACGTTTCTTGCTTTACTTCTAATTGGTATCAGGATAAATCTTACAATTTGTTTATTCTTTCGCTGTTGAGCAACAAAAACCGAAGAAAATCTGTTATGCAAAAGCTTTTAAATTTCTTATTTCATATTGTATTGGAAGAAGTTATTTGGCAATAAACTGACAATTTTCTTCAAAGAAACTAAGAGAAGAAGGGAAGCTTTCCTTTCTAAGATAAAAAATAATAGGAAATCATCCCTTTCCTCTTAGTTTCCAGTAGAACACTGTCATGAAATTTTGAATTTTTTGCAGTGGCTGCAATTGAAAATGTGATATTTTTAAGTGAAATAAATTATATTTGTTCAAACAATTCCTTCAACATACCCAATGCATACATTCCGTGAAGGTTCTTGAATAATTTTTAATCAAAAACTTTTTGTCAGTATTTTGAAAATGTATACATGTTATGGCTTTCTTTTTTAAAGAAAACAGATAAGCACAAATATCAGCTCATTTTCATAACCAGTTGTGTTATCTTCATGCAAAGCTCTTCCAGGATTTACCCCCAAATACCTCCTCCTAGCCTAAGTCTGATTATTGATATTCTATTAAATTACTGGTTCTCCGAAAATCAACTTTTTTCCTGCAAGTATTGAATTAATATGTCATTGCTTCTGAATTTTTGAGGTAACGTTTACGTAGGCAAGCTAGTCCATAAATGGTAGCCGGGATGGCTGTACAGTTATTCGATCAACTACTTTTGACACGTCATAGAAATGCTTTTCTTCAGTGGTGCGTTTAAGGTGCCAGTTTGATCTTTTCTTTGACATCCAGTATGCATTCATCGCACGTTTTAGAACACTGTCACAGTTTGGTCCATTTATTGCTATTTTGATCTCTTCAGCAGCAGAATATTCTGCCAAATTTCTTCTCGAATCAAAGTGATTTTCATAAACCGATGTAAATGACTCCAATACAGACTCGACAAAATACTTGACACAGGAAACGGCTACAGCTTGCAAAACCATTTCTATGTCTTGGTACAATTGTTCATCATGTTTAGAGTAAAAAAACTTTTTAAGGATATCCTTTGGATCAGTATGGCCAATTTGCTGATTGCTAATGTCTTTGGTAACAATCTCTATTCGCTTTAAAAATTCTTTGTGTTGTGATTGCAACATTTCATCAGAAATTGCATCCAGGGATCTGACTGGGAGTTGCCTTATCGATTTAAGAAACATCTTTTGATTTTTGGATGCTATTTTTATGTAACCTCCTTCTTTGCCTTTGATTTATTTTGCCATTTTTATCACATCTACGATGTTCCTTGTGCAGTTTATTAACTCTCTGTCTTCTTGATGAAAAACCTTTTCTTTTAAGCCGGAATGTAACTTCTCGGCGAGTGCCTTGAGCCGGTTTTCAACCAGCTCTAATGAAGCTGCTCTTTCGGTTTCCAATCTCTTTTCAGATTCGCGTGTGGTGTTTGCACCTCTGCTATCAGCGACAAAATTTTGCTCCACGATTGGAACCCCTTGAATTTCATGTTTTTCTGAAAACGAATTCAGATCTTCATGATAAAAGGGCCACCTGCATTTTGCATGTTTGTTTTTCTTCTTTTCTTCCTCACATTTCATATGGTCAAGGCTTCCAATCATCAACGCAAGTTTATCTACAGCTGCAAAAAACTTGTCCATCCTTTCGTGTGGCAGAAGGTTTACTTTCTGGATGATATTGACGATGGTCCCATATTGCCCATAGATATCAGCAACCCCAGCCAAGGAAAGCATAAATTTTGCATTATGCAACTTTGCCATGATCTGTGCTGCTCGGTCAGCTTTTTCAACTGTTGAGGTAGTAGGATTTCTAGCTGCTTCAGATTTTGCGCTCTCCAAACTTGTGATGATTGCTCTGAAATCATGGCGGACATTCTTCAGCGGACAGTTCTTCGACTATTAGCAAATCTCGTGTCCGAAAATTTTGCCAGATTTCTCAAATCTAATCCCCACATTGCAGCTGCATCTTGGAGCTGTTCGTAACTCTGGCCCCAGTTAAAATGCCGATAAACTTCAGCACAAACATCATTGCAGCTCAACAGCCATTTTAAAGCATCTTCCCGACACATGTGTGTATCCACCAAGCCACTGCGATGTAATGCATCATAGCTCCAGTATACACTTCCTGGGGCAAGCTTGTTTGTTTCTTCCAAGTGTTTGTGTACACTCAGGTGAAAATACTGGCCATCAAAGGAACCTTCTTCAATTTGGGATTCGCTGATCTTGTGCGATTCAACTTCATCGGTTATTAGCTTTGCGATATCTTTACCCTTGTGCCCTTGATTGACAACGGGTTGGCCTAAATGAATGGCATTCAGCAAATCATTCGCTCCTGGAATTAGAGTAATAACTCCAGTAAACTGTTGTGTCCTATGTTTATAAGTTGCTTTGCCCGCTGTTATGTTTAATGGGGGTGTGTGCCCAGTTTGTGGAAGAATACTTGTCAGGAAATTTACGACACGCTGTTGCACTTCATTCATGACAAATGGGCGGAGGAGGGAGGGAAACTTTCTTGAATGGTTTAAATCACCTACATTTACCCCGTTTATAGACTGCAAGGTAATTAAATCCTCGTAATCAGTGTATGGTCTTCCTTTCTTATACAGCATCATGCAGGTACGTCCTAGTGCCAGCCCAATTATCTTGTTCTCTTTGATCACCGCTGCTTCCTTTTGACGACGAATCTCGGCATCCTCTACCTTCTCTTTGTGGCCCCTGGATGCTAGATGAGATTTGATATGTGCTTTTAAGTTTGAAAATTGTGGCACAATGCTGGAGTCATCCTTAAAAGTATCAGCCAAGTCAGAACTGTACTGAAACATCCAATCACTTTTACCTGGATCATCTTTAGTGCTGCATATAATGCAGTGCATTTTACCGGTTTCCTTGACTTACTCAAAGCCAAGATCTTCTAATCCTTTTATTGATCTCACGGCGTTGATGGTAGCAGATAGATATTTGTCTGCGACTTGGTTTTGTTCCGTGGCTGTAGCTATTGCCGATACTGTGTTTGGTGTAGCATGTGTTTTTGATTTAGTACTGAACTCGCCCTTTAGGTTGTTAACATTCTGTAAAATTAGATCTAATTTTTCGTGCACACTTTGCAGATCACCATGCCCAGTTTTAGGAAACCTCACTTTGCCATGTCCATTGTCTCCCTGCATCAATTCTTCTTGATCATTTGAAGCAGAAGCATTGGGCTCTTCAATTGTTGCGCATGATTCAGGCATGCTGCAATCTTCAAATTCATTCTCTTGCACATCTTCGCTGTCAATTTCAAGTACTTCTGTTGACTGTGTTTTATTCGTGCAAAATGACAATGTTGCTTGTCCTGCTTGCCTTGGGCGCTTTGATTTTAAGTCTTCCCAGTCTTCTTTTGTAAATTCACTCTGATGCACGTCTCGCAAATGTTTTTTGTAATTTTGTGTTAGTAATGTACGGCCGCAAAAGCGACACCTTGACTCAGAAGTTTTGCTTGGAGCCTTGGTCGCATCCATAACTCACATTAAAACGCAATGTCACATTCGAGAACAGACAGCAAAGAAAACTCAACACATTCGATAAAATTGTTGTGATAATACAACCAATTACAAGTTCCAGTAAGTTGTCATCAGATCACGTGATATGTGAAACGACAACACTGCAATCCAACATCAAAGGAAACGTGAAGATCTATTTTTTCAAATTTATTGCTTCAACTGGTGGTCATGAAAGAAATGATTTCGTATTTATTCAACCTGTCAATAATTGGATCAGAAAAGCTAATTGTTGCACCCCCTTTGTAAATTAGTTACCCTTAAGAGTATTTGATTAGTTTCTATTATGCTTCTTTAGTTTTGTTATTCTTCTTAAACTTTGTTAGGGCGCCGCACACCGCGTCTCACACATTAGTTGATAGATGTGTCAAATGATTAAGTTAAGTGGGCGGCGTTTGCAGCGTTTTGCTAAGTGTTGCTGGGATCCTTATTTTGTTTGGTAAAGACCCTCTTGGATTACACATGTGACAGCTCTTCAATGGGAATCAGTTACTTAAGAAATCGGCATCTTCCTTTAATCATCAAGAACAAATTAGGCTATGTCAAGTGATCAGAATGATGTTTTTATTTCAAAATTATTTACTTATTATCTTGGGTCAAGCCCACGAGAACAAAAGGTGTCCCTTTTTCCACCAGAGTTAGCTTAAAATATGCGTCAACCAGTTAAACAAATCACGGGACACCAAAATTCATAACACAGAAATGTATAGCACGTATTTTTTATAAGAAACTGCCCATAAGAAACTCAACTCTCAGATCCCCAAAAAATTAAGAAACGCCAAAAAATTAAGAAATGCCAAAGAATTAAGAAACTCCAGTACTGGGAATATTTAACTTTAGAAACTATTTAATTTGATAAAGGAAATCCTTGACCATATTTTGACTTTATCACTTGTTTCCTGTATCATATTACACGTCTCGTAGGGTACTTGAGTAATGTCTAAACATTGGAGCAGCTTAAAAGACCTTGTTTTGAAATGCTCAGGAGGGCACAGGTAGTGAACATGAAAATATTGTTATGGAACCTTTAAGAAACTCGTAAGAAATTCTGCGTACTCAAAATTTGATAATTTTAAGAAACTTTCAGTACTGGCAGCACATTTCAGCTGCTCTGTTCTAGTGATTCAGGGCATTTTTTAAGGATTTTTGAGTGGTGGGGCATTTCACAAGAGGGCCCACACTCACCACCAGAAATTGTACAGGGTTTATAGACAAGTGCTTCAGATGTTGATATACGCTAAAAAATCCAGGTATTGTTGCAATTGGGACTAGATGGGTTGTTTCAAACATGTATCTTGCAGACATCTTTTTGGTTAAGATGTGTTCTTACCAAGGACATTAGCTCAGCGGCGTGGCCAGAGTAAATTAAGTGGGGGGCTGGGGGTGAAACGGCCAGGAAAATTTTTAGGGTCACGCCCTTTACTTTGGCTTAGAATGCATCTCCCAATATCATGCTTGCAATTAGTGACAAGAAAACTTTGTTATTTTTGTGACAGTTGTCCTATGAATCAGGGCACGAGGAAAATTTTTGAAAAAAGATCCTTTACTTTGGCTTAGAATACATTTCCCGATATCATGCATGCTAGTGCTAAAATGAAAGATTTGACATTTCTCGGAAAATTCTTACCCAACCTATACACAGCTATTTTCTCTTCGGTTTTAAAGAAATCTCGAGGACCATCTTTCGACAAAAGTGGTGGTGCAATTGCCGCCCATTACCCCCCCCCCCCCCCCGTGGCCACGCCACTGCATTAGCTAAGATAAATTTAAATATTTGCGTTGTTTGCAATTTATTAGATTTTGCAAAATGTTTATGACATTATGATCACGCTGTTTAATACCGAATTATCGTTTAGGATTGAGTCTTTAGGGTTCCAGGCTTAGCAGTTGAGCGATTTAACCAAAACATCATATGATGATAGAAAACGGAATATTCTGTTTCTATTTGCCAGCACATTTAATCACATTTTGCATTATGTTCGTTCTTTGGAAAGGGCCCCACAGTGGCCTAGGCATTTGGGGCAAAAGTAGCATTTTGCTTGTCAATGATGGGGGATGTCATAGGGCCTGGTGGGGCAATTCCCCCACCACTGAGTATGTTAAAAAATGCCCTGTAGTGATTCATAGAAAAATAAAAGATAAAGCTTGCTGAAGCCGATGGGCGTAATACCCTTCCGAAAAAGAGTGCGAGATTCTTTAAGACATTAAAGGGAATCGACATAGTTAAAAGCTGGCCGGGGCCAGGTCAAAAATATATTCTATTATACTCGACCACTTTGACGCATCCGGTCTCATTGTGTAGCTGAAGAAACGATGGGTTTGTGGGCGTTTCTTTAGTCTATTTATAGCGGCTACGGGATATAGCTATGTCTATTCCCTTTAAGATTAAGAATTCACTGATTTTTACGAATGTTTCTTGAAAACAAAAGCATTTTTGTCAAAGATGTACGAGATTTTCAGAGAGTGATGCGCACCCTCGGCCTTTGCTCTCCTTTCACACCCTTCTCCGAGCCCTTCTCCATCCTCCCATATTTCTTTCCTGCCTTCTTATTTCACTCAGGTCCTTCCTCCTTACTTTGTTCTTTGCTCACCATGTTTTCCTACTTTCCTTTTTCATTTTCGCCTTGGCCTGCTCATATTAAGTTCCTTCGTTCCTTTCCTTATTCTGTTTTCCCCTCCACTTACCACTATTCTTCCTTTTTCTTTCTTTCTTTCCTTCCTTTTCTTTCCTTCTTTCTCCTTTTTCTTTTCTCTCTTTCCTCATTTCTTCTCTCCTTTTTCCTCCTTTCTTCTCTCCTTTTTATTTTCTTTTTCCTCCCTTTTTTCTTCCTTCCAGACGATTGAGCTTCCTGCGAAGCCGCTTCGCGGCTTCGCGCACTTTTTCCACCTCTGGATCGAAGGAAAATTGAAATCGTAAAAATAAGACATGAAAGTGGTGCAATTCAGAGGAGATGCAGAATGTTGAAGCTAAAAGGAGAAAGTCTAGAATATTGGCTATGGAAAGAGTTGCATGAGAACATTCAGTAGCAAATAAAGCGCCTCAAAGAAGAAGAATGAAGCGACAAATCCTCTGAGAGGCCAACTTTTTATCTCGTTTTTTATATTTTCTGTAGTTTGCTTGTTCTTTTGTTAAATCATGAATCCTCTGAGGAGGCACACTCTATTATCTCGTTTTTTATTTTCTGTTCTCTCCTGCGGGTTGCATTAAACTAAACTAAACTATAAAATCACGCGCGCGGTCACAAGTATAATCATTCGCGCACACTCAGAAGACTCAGACACCTCTCATCAGCAGAAATCTCATCATCAGACGACTAAGACCGACATCAACGATGAATAATTCAATCGAAGAATTCAATCGAATAGTTCAAGAGACAATCAAAGAGTATAACCTCCCTCCACATCCATTCGATAGTATGAGCGATGAGGAAAAGGAGAACTACGAATTGCCGTATTTAAACGCAGCAGGATTCGATTGCTACCCATTGGAAGAATTTCCTAGCGAAGATCCACGAAAGATTATAGAACTTTTTTATCCGACCTTCATTGCTATCAAGAAAGAAGAAACAAGAGAGCAAAGAAAGGCTATCTTTAAAACAGGGAACGGGGAACGGGGAACGGGGAACGGGGAACGGGGAACTTTAAAATGGGGAACTTTAAAACGGGGAACGGGGAACGGGGAACTTTAAAATGGGGAACTTTAAAACGGGGAACGGGGAACTTTAAAATGGGGAACTTTAAAACGGGGAACGGGGAACGGGGAACGGGGAACTTTAAAATGGGGAACTTTAAAACGGGGAACGGGGAACAGGGAACTTTGAAATGGGGAACTTTAAAACGGGGAACGGGGAACTTTAAAATGGGGAACTTTAAAACGAGGAACGGGGAACGGGGAACTTTAAAATGGGGAACTTTAAAACGGGGAACGGGGAACGGGGAACTTTAAAATGGGGAACTTTAAAACGGGGAACGGGGAAATTTAAAATAGGGAACTTTAAAACGGGGAACGGGGAACGGGGAACTTTAAAATGGGGAACTTTAAAACGGGGAACGGGGAACGGGGAACTTTAAAATGGGGAACTTTAAAACGGGGAACTTTAAAACAGGGAACTTTAAAACGGGGAACTTTCCAGCCGTATCTTTTTCTTGGGGAATGCATGCATTTCTCAGCTGTGATTTTCCCTGCTCCTTCCCTTTCAATTTATCTACTCACATCACTTGCTTCTGGTCTTCAGGCCAACACGAATTTATTTCAAATATGAAAAATAATCGAGTGGAAATGGCAAAATGTACTCCAAACTAGTATTTCGTCTGTTTCTATCTTAGTATCTGTATAGCAACATTAAGAACAGATATAAATTCAGAACATCCAGAACATGCAACATTGGGAATTATGACAGTCATGTACCTTTTCCTCGTGGCACAATCATGTAAAATAGCTGTAGCTGCGATGGAGATATGATAGCTGCGAGGGCCACCCTCATTGCCATCAGGTTTTACCAACTGCTCGAGAGCGCACCTTTGCAACCATTTCAATTTTCCTCCCGTAGCTAGCGACATAAAATCTGTCCTGTGTATGAGAATCGAAGTAAGAAAAAGAGTCTAGATTGTTGGACAATTTAATCTGATGTTATGAAATTGAACAAAACTTTGAACAGAACTAGCTTCTAATGAAAACAAAATAAACAATAGATAACAGACCGTATACACGTATTTTCTTATAAGATACAAGAATTTGGGCCAGTATTGAATGTTTCTTTAAATTATCAGATTTTGAGTACTCTACTTTAAGACTTTCCTGTGCTTAGACATTACTCAGGAAACCTTCTGAGTAAAGCCTGGTTTCCATATGATCGTAAGTCGGCGACGCAACGCTGAGGCAGGCTCGGGGACACATCGGGGATGTTTGCGTAAAGTGGAAACATTTTCTGAATGATGTCTCCGACGTCGCTGGTCAGACGGGCACAGTACGGGGACGCATCGGAAGAGTTGAAATGTGTTCAACTTCTTCAACCGTCGCAGACCAGTTGCCGTACAGTCTCAGACTGCTGCGATCGAGATTTTAATGGAAACATGATTTTGGCTGCACTGCGACGTCGGCGACTATGAAAAATCACGAGACTCAGAAAAATCAGTCCTAGAATGCATTGCGCGCGAGACTTTACTCATCCCATCATTCAACAACATGTTGCACTGGGACGCATCGCCGACTGATCAGGGACACGTCGCCGATGTGTCGCGGTAGGTCGCTGACTGTTACGATCATATGGAAACCAGGCTTAATGTCATACAGGAAAGAAGTGAAAATAAAGCAAAAATATGTCAAGGATTTCCTTTTTCCCAGTAGTGGAGTTTCTTAATTTTTGGCGATCCGAGAGTTGAGTTTCTTATCGAAAATAGGCAGTTTCTTATAAAAAATACGTGCGTGTAACTTCAAATGTAAATACCACAATAAGGATACCGTGCTCGTTTCAAATCTGAGGATGGCGCGTTAAGGCAAAGTAGCCCAAGTAGCGCATCTGCCACCAGGTTGTTGCAGCACAAACAATAGAGCGATTAACGTATACATTTTTTAAAATGATGGTTCATCCAATTTGTCTCTTAACTCTGATTCTTGACTGACATTTCTGCGATTTTAAAGAGCAATTTTGATGATTATCATAATTTAATCGAAATCTTGGCGACAGGCGAACGTGTTTCCATTTTGGCGGCCACAAGGTACTTAATTTTCCTCAGAGCACAGTATCCTTAACGAGAAAAAAATGTATAACAGTGAATCAAACAAATCAACGATCAATCTAACATTATAGCTTAAGAACGAACGGGTCCAGCCTTGGAGGGAGGTGGATATCTCAATTCCGGAAATTATTGAACATTTCCTGTACTTCCTATATATTTGCAAACTTTTCACCAGAAAAGGGCCTATATTCTGCAAAAGCTATGAAAAAGATATCCTTAATGCCATGAAATGTCTGAAAATTGTGAAAATGATACCCAAAATTCCATAACGTTTCCAAAAAAATACCCCTGCAAAGTGGTACTGCAAAAATACTTTGATACCCCGCGCTAAAATCTGCTTTCAGGAAACATTGGTCAGTATTGTGGGTATACATGTCTATGCATCTTATATCTGCATCTATAGATCTATTGTCTGTTACATTAACATTTAAATGTTTCGGACAAAGAACGTCGGAAAAAATTTTCGGACACTTCTGAAAAATAGGAAACACTTTCCCTTTTTACGGTTTATTCATAGTCATTCAGTTTATTGGTCAATCTTTTGCTATAAGTTTGTTATATTTGGATATTAACCTGGTTTTAACCAAAGATCGTTACTGAATCACATAGCAATATGGTGCCACCCGATTTTAACAGGGTATCACAGTAAAATACGGGTAAACCTTGCACAGGGTAGCACGGTAATAACCGTAATGTGTTAGTAACACTTAACATGTGTTAAGAGTGTATACCGCTTCTAAGTGAATTACTCTCCACATCAAACAAACAGTACTGCGCAGCAGCGTGGGCCTAGACCTACCCTACTTGCTCAATGGCCCAGGGCCTAATCTATTGTCGTGTTGCCAGCATGCCCTTTGCACGAAAGAGAATCTAAATAATTTCTGATGGACCGAGTAGAGAGACGACCTTAAATATTGCCGGACGCTTTTAAAGGTAATTCGGACAAAATTTATTTCAGAGTTAATTTTGTCCGAAACTATTGGATTTTAGTGAAATCAATTTGCTACACAATTCCACAAACAGGCACATCTTACAGCAGGTTAGCAACAAACGAATTTCGTAAAGGAAATGGCATAATAAGTAATTGCCCAGCGGGTGCAGTGTTAACAAAGATATGACACCACGCTCATCCATTATTTTCCTGAGAATAGGGTATATTTGAAGCAAAATCCTAGAATTTCAAAGAAGTTGTATTTTTCTCAAAGAGTCTGCTAGATTCTTCAAAAAGGGTATTATACAATTTTCACGTTTATTAGAAATACTTTCAAAAAAAACATTTAAATGCTCATGAACTCGAGGCCCTAGAACATAGTTAAATTTCCTGGCCTGAAACCATTTCATACCCTGAGTTTTATGGGATTCTACTGTTTTCCAATAATGGGATATCAGTAAGTGAATATTACTAAAATGCAGCAATCCCAAACCTCCCTCTCAGAACCAGTATTTGGAACTGTGCAGCTTTCTCAAGGGGTTCAGTGATACTCTTTGTTACAAAATTTTTCTTGATTAGGGGTCTTTTCACCAACAAGAAAGTCAGAGAAAAGGGTATTCTATGCAATGGACAAGCGTGGTGTATCTTTTACTACTGAATTGCACCAACCAGGAGTAACTGTCACAACAATCCAAATTCAGTTGAGTCCACACCATCCAAATTCATCCATTAGTCTGAAGAAATGTTCTTGTTGGAAGATGTTGACGAATTCCCTTGGAACAACAAGGTCTTTGAGGTTGTACGAGGGATATTTTCGCAACAAGCATGTGGCTCTGAGGTGAAAATGGACGTTGGTAGCCTGGTCTGCAACCTGCATCAAACCATTTGTCGGGTTTCGAAAGATTCGTTTGTCACGACAGACAAGAACTAGGTCATCTGGTGGCGCTTTTGGTGGATTTGGTATATTTTTGCCACAACCATAACATTTTGAAACTATTGTGCCTTCTATCCATTTCAGAGTAACAGGACTAAGCGGTTGCAAATGTGCTTGGTTGTGCAGCATAGAAAATGGCACGTTCTGAGGTTGACGAAGGCCAAGAAGTTGAACTGATTGCAAATATGGCTGTGGTTGTAGCGGTACAGGAGGCAATGGTTCTCGTTGATGTAGAAAGGGTTGTGGCTGTGCTTGGAGTCGATACTGTTGGAGTGATTGGGCGTTTAAATTTGCTGGCTGCTGTAAACCAGATATGCCTCTCGCCACATTTAGCTCTATATGCTGTGCTTCTGGCCACTGTGATCTGATAACTGGACTTTGCACCACACCAGTTGTTGGGTCTGTTGGATGTGCCCTTTGCGTGTCATTCACAAAAGCTCCTGGTCTATTGTTTGCGGTGTTTGAAGTCTGCGAAGCTGGTGTATTGGATCTCTTTCCTTCAGTGCTCTGCCGAACATCTTCGCCAGGGCTTTGCGCAAAAGAATCAGTGCCTTGCTGAGTAACCTCTTCAAGCAAATCTTTGAATATATTGACTGTAGGTTTCTTTGCATTTGATTTTTTCCGCTTGCTTGGCTTTCTCCCAGCATTTTTAGGGCCTCCAGATAGGGCCATCTCTGTTATTTTTGGGCCAGCCCCTGATCGCTTATACCAGTTGAGAAATTCATGAAGTTTACCAATTTTGTTGGCAACAGCTAGGGTGTGCTCACAAAGCTTCGTTGATCGGTGTACACATGAGCGGTCGCAAATGAGAGATCCCCCTTTACCTGGGGTAACGATGTGGACGTTGTTTGAACAGCCAGCAACGACAAACGATCCATTAGTGGCACCAGGTTTGGGAATCACAAGCTCGTCTTTCGACAGCAGTTGATTTGCCTCGACAAAAATCGATTGCAGAATTGTTGCTGGTACCGTTGTAATTCCACATTTATCAAATGGAACCGGCAAGCATTTTTCTTTGCCGAGTGTAGAGGGTGAAATTATTTCAGCCGGACTATCACAATTCCTTTCGCCTTCAGCAACGGCATATTTCTCGTTGACACCCGCATCTAGAAATTTCTTGATGGCTCGCTTCCTTTGAGCTTGTGTAAGTTTGTCCCGTTTTCTCTCTGGAAGCACCAGATGTTGAAATTCATCTTTGACGCGGAAGGGCCTTTGTTGCAAACAGCGCGGTCTTCATTCCGCAACTGAGCTTCGATTATCTTTTTCATTTCTTCAATGAAAACATGAGGCTCCTTTGCTTGAAAGTGAAGCCCTTGCTTTATTATAAGATTTCCAGCTTCCACGTCGTTGTTGACATATTCGGTTGGTGGATCTCCAAGGCCAGCCTCCGTTCGCGTTGATCGAAGCATTGACTCTTTCATGTCGTTTGCCTGGAACAAGAATATCAAGTAGGAATACCAATAAAAGCAAAGGGACACATTGGATAACGGTACACAAGGAACCATATGGACGATATATATTTCGTATCATCATTGACAGGCAGAGTCTGTTCAATAACTATGGACTCAATGTAGTGGGCAATTCTTCTCTGTAAAGCAATGCAGACACCATTATGAATTGGTTGAATCTGCATTGCATTTTGCCGGGTGAGCATCAAAAACAATCTCCGTTTTACAGACCACAGCTGCCTGAGATGACATTATGAGCAAATTTATTATCTAATGGTTGCATTTTGCAATAGATTTCAAAATTCACCTGACTGTGATCAAGCACTCTGTTCTGAAATCATAGGGATCTTTTTTGAGTAAGTCCCGGGCCTACAATCACGACCAAAGTTTCCTAATATCTCTGCCTCACATCAATGACTTCAACACGTGTTATTCTCAAGGGATAATGAAATCACCAGGAACAATGTTTTTATACTCCCAGGGATGGCACTTGTGTGACCTCAATGGGATAACACGTGCTAAAGCACGAACAAGTTATTGCTGTAAGGCAGAAACATGAGTGAATTTTATCGTGATTTTATCGGGAGCTCTCAAGAGAAAATAATTCAATAATTCAAAACAGAATGGCCGACTGCAGTCACGTAGAATTCAAAATTTATATGAACATGTCCACTACGAAAAGAACTTGATCAATGGGAAATTATTTTGTTCGATATCTAACTTTAACATATAGGTACCTTCATTAAATTCAAATTGGTGCTTTGAGCGTTTTTCTCAGATTGATCAGCTTTCAGTCATACAGTAGGTCAGTTTGATCTATGACGACTGTCAAAACAGCGCTCTTCAAAATGTATCAATTCCTCACTCAAAGTTTACCTATCAAAACCTCTTTCCAGTCCATGTTTGAAGGATATAAAAATATGGTGAGTTCCAAACTGGAAATGTCGAAAAGAAGGCCTTGTGCACAAAATTGATTTTCCAAACCGACTTGAAATATCGACCTTAAATCTCGATAAAACTCCTATTGCAAGATGGTGGTGATAACTGTACTTTGAACGATAAAAATGTAGTATTCAAAATTGGCTTTAACTTTTTTATGGGAGAGAAGTTGCAGCTTAAAATGACCATGCATTATCTGAAAAGAGAGCTGAGCATTTCCTCTGAAGTATTTACCTTTTGCCTTTTAAACCAATCAAAGAATGTCTCCCCAGATGCACCACCTTCTCTTTCGCTCCATGTACACTGCAGACTTTCAAGTTTACAATCGAAGTCTTCCTCATTCATACAGTCGACAAGGTCAGTGTACTTGACTTCCCCTTCTTGTCTGCCAAATATCTCCTCCATAAAACTTTTCTGATCTGATCCTCGAAACCCTCTATTTACCAGCTCTCTCTTGATATTCTCTTTGAAGTGTAGGAAACACCTGAGAAAGATCGCAAATCGAAAGTTCTTCTTCAAACCATCTATCAGGGCTTTTTCTCCATCAGTTCCACATGCCAATACACCTTCAAGTTCCTGTTTCTCCGTCACAAGTGAGTGGAAAAAATTTGAGTACGTTTTCCAATCCTTTTTTTGGTGCAGTAGTACAGGGCCAAGAAAAACAGGAGATTTTGAACTGTTCTTGCTCTGAAGTTTCAAGCTACGATATGTTGTGACTGTCAAGCTGATGTTGCTCTTGAATACATTGAATGTAGGGTCAACTGAAAATATGGAGAATTCACCAGGTGAGGTACAAAACTGTACAAGTTCCTCTAGCTGCCTTTCTAATGCAAGCACAACGAAAAGGTCAGGATGAACTTTGCACTCTCTAATGAAAGTTGATTCACTGGATACCTCCTCTTCCCTTTTTGCCCGTTCAAGTAGAATGAACATCGCATCCGCTGTTGTCTGCTTGCTAGATACTTGAGCTGTTGTACCAGAGTGTGACGTTGATGCCCTCTTTTGAGCATGGTGGCGTGCATTGTATAAGTCTTGGGGGCCTCTGGGTAACTGGTTGATGTTTGCTGCTTCTGTGACATCGCCAAGGCATGAGTAGATGTCATCAAGGGCTTCTTTTGGCGTTCTGTCTTTGGCACGAATCGAGAGCTTCAGACGATCTATAGTACTAGGCATTATACGCTGATATGGGGCTTTTGCTTTCGCATTACCATGGGGATTGATATGAGTCAGCTCATGTTCATCATTTGAAAACAAGTATTGAATGACAATATTTTGCATCCGTTGCTGATTCTCATCTGAAAGAATTGGAGAAAATTAGACAAAGAAAATTTTTCAAATTGAGGAGGTAAAAAGCTATTAGTGTCAAAGAATGCGAACAATCAGAAAATGCGCAAGGATATGTTCACCCTAATCCTCTCCCTGTTGCAGCTTGTTTATAAATTGGTATTATTGGTTTATGGCAAGTGCTCTGTGGATAGCACTTATGTTGTAGTCTTCTCTCATTCATTATGCTGATATGTCATATAGCCGCCTGTTGTTTTTTCTACATGATCATGATCATGATCTTCTTGAAGCCTTCTAGTTGTTCTAGTTTTCTTTGATCTTCTGTTTGTGGAACTTGAAGCCTATAGATTTTGTATGCACATTCTAAGGTTGATCACTGGCTACCTTACTAACTAAAAGAATTTTACTCGCAGCTGTGCGTTGCAATAAGCCAATCAAAATACGCGAGGGCAGATGGTATTTTGTTTATTAGATATTTTTCAAATAGGTGTCTGCCATAATGATGATAATGATCATAATAATAATTTCTATCAATGATAATAATAATAGTAATATATCAAACAAGGGAATACAAGGCTTACAGCCTATACAAAACCGTAAAAGTTGTGTTTTCATTCATAGTGGAAACTATCAAAGTTTTTTCAAAATTCAACACCGTTGAAATGCTGATACTGTCTTCTGGAAAAATGACTCTTTTTGTCTGCACATGCTTGAGATGCTCTGCTTTTATGAAAAAAGATTCAGCAGCAACCAAAGGAAAAGACAAACTTGCACTGCCAATAATGTCGAGCAAGCTGTCATAGATATGATATTCTTTGCACAGTACGAGTTCCCTCATAAATATAGATATACAGTAGGATAACAAAGTTTTTATAGCTTTTGGTTTTGCCTTTGAAGCAAAGTTGAGCAAACAGTAATTGTTCACGTACCTTCTAAGACTGATATGGTCTTCCGCACATCAGGATATGACAAGTTCACGTAATACATTCGCTTCAGGGTGAATATTTCAGCACAGTCGTCCTTGCTGTTGCTTGCATATGGTGCAACCTGCTCAACTCTTCCATCTGGATCCTTTCTGATGGCAAATGTTCTTTTTGGAGTACCAGAATGTTTCCATGCCCCCATAGAGTCGCACTTGACATCATCAAACTTCTTCAGTTTTGTACCATCCACAATAAATGCGACATTATGAGCAATGTTGACAGGGGGTGTCATGCAAAGTAGTGTTTGCTCAAATTCTGTTAGCAAAATTTCCACAATATGCCTTGCGTCTAAAGCTTTTTTCTTCCACAAGAAGACAGGTAGCATTGCATTTCCTAGGTAAGGCTCTCCAGATGGTACCAGGTAATTAACTTCTGATTCCGTTCTGCAGAATAGAAAAAAGTTGTTTGACCAAACCAGCAATACAACAGCAACAAGACTATTTGCTGCCACATGTGGTATCCTATTAGGATCCTGTTGCAGGATCCTATCCAGATCCTTCATAGGATCTTGTACAGGATCCTGCAGGCCTGTACAAGATCTTATGGGATCATGTACAAGATCTTATAGGATCATGTGTAAGATCTTACAGGATCCTATGCAACATTTCATAGGGTTCTGCAGGATCCTGTACAAGATCTGATTGGATTAGAAAAGATCTCATGAAAGATCCCACAGGATCTTACAGGAACATGCAGGATCTTGCGTAAGATCTTACAGGATCATTCAATGACCAAGATTTGTCATCCACAATACAGGTGTTAGGTGCAGTACATAAACATTGTCTTATCCATATTCCTTACCAAATTCTAAATAATCCTTGTTAGCAATAGGTTTTAGAGTCTTTGATTGCTTTCACAAATTCTTATCTATTTTAGAACGTTCCTTTGCAACTTATCAATACACAATGGCTGCACTGTGTGTTTAAAGCAATTCGTATAAACATTTCAATGCAGTTTTCCTTCTTGAATAGCAGGAAACTGTTTGCTATTTGTTGCTCTTTCTGCTTCAAATCAAAGAATCCTTGATGAGATTGAGAATTCTTGTACTTATCTTTAATACAAAGTATTACACACAAAGTGATGAAAATGTCTTGCTGGCAACTTTTCAAAAATACTGCTTGAGTATCTATCCGAGTCTCAAGTGGAATTTACGCATCTAAATATAATACCTTGATTTTGAATCATCAATAGAATCCACAGGATCATCTGGGCTCATAATGGTGCTTTCTTCACTGTCTGTTTCATCAACTACAGGGTCAAACAGGCATCCCTACAATTGAAACACAATCATGTCAAATGTACCATTAGATTCTTAGCTAGTACCATGGACCTCCAACTTTCTGTCGAAAACAAACACATTAAAACAAGGAGTTCAATAGACTTTTAATTTCTTGGGTAATTTCAAGGCCCATACTGTGAAAGAGTTTCAACTTCAAGAGGACTGTTTGATGGACTTGCTACAAGCCTCCCCGGGGGGGTACATGACTTGAGGATGGACGGGGGTCTGCCGCCCGGTTTTCAGAAAGCTACCCTCTTCTAATTACCGAAACTTGCTTTTGATACCCACTTTTATGATGAATTTTGGCGGAAAACTGCCCATTTTGACCATTTTTTGCGAATTTTCTGCAAAACCCCACCCATGTTTATTGAAAATCTGCCGAAAAAGGACCCTTGTTTAGAGAATTTTTGGCTCAGAAACCCACCCATATGGGCGGCACATACCTGTATCCTGAATATGTTATGTACCCCCCCCCCCCCCGGGACAAGCCTCTCTCCTTTTTTAGTCTGAATTGTCCAGATTTTCAGGACAATTTTGACAAAAAAAGAAAGAGATTTGTAGCAAGTCCAACTGTTTGATAAAGTTAGACATTTTTGAAATTTGTAGAATATCTAGTATACTGCCTTCTCATATCATTATTCATATTAATCTCTATCATAGTATGGGACTTGAAATTACTTAAGTATAAAGTCTATTTAACTCCTTCTTTCAATATATATAATTTGATAGAAAACCATTGAATTCATTTTGTCTGTCAATTATTCTGTTAAAATGATGCATCAATGGATCATATTATGTTCAATGAAAAAACAGTGGATCATTTCACATTATAATACATTATACCGGGTGTCCCAAAAAAAACGCAACGGATTTGATTGGGACTAGCGACAAGAATTTAGGTCCAATCAATCCAAAATAATTTTTTATATAATCCTCGATAGCTAACTTGAAGATAGATCCCTTGTTTGTTGATATTGGTGCATGGGAGTTGGAATATCAATCTTGAAAGTCCAAATTTGCTTCCATCTCCAAACCAGAGGTTTCAGGTTTTGGCCAAACTGAAAACGTCTCGAGGAATCGCGTCAGTCATTGCAGAGTGTCGTATTGTGAGCATGCTAAGGCACATGTTTAGGCACACATTTCAATTGAAATTTGAAAGCTAAAAATTGACAAACATAACAATGTCGAAGGGAAAATTCACAATGAAGATATTTGTTCAATCATATTGCACATGCAAAAGAGCCAAGCACGAATGAGCAATTTTAAGGATCATATCCATGGATAATTTTCCCTTGGGTACATTTGATTTCTTGTTTCGTAATAATTCGAAGAAAGATTAAACAAACTGCATTTCATTAAAGTCATGAAGATTGCAAGAACTAATTCATTTTTCACACCCAAGCAAACTATTTCGCGTATTACTTTCTTTTAGGAGACAGATGCAATGTTAACTTTTCGAAACTTTTGAAGCATAAAAAAAGATGTCTTTTCAGGACAAAATTGATGAATTTGATTGAATTTCTAGT
This sequence comes from Aurelia coerulea, assembly GCA_039566865.1. NCBI lineage: Eukaryota > Metazoa > Cnidaria > Scyphozoa > Semaeostomeae > Ulmaridae > Aurelia > Aurelia coerulea. The sequence continues at coordinate 8,454,030 of CM076951.1, read as the reverse complement.
CAAATATTTTCCTCAGCATGAGGCTTTATTCTCTTATTACATGATAATTCAGGAGATTCCCCAGAACAGCGCCTTTGCAGTTTAGGCCAAAACCCAAAAGCTTTGGTTTGGAGGTTCAGGCAAATTTCAACTTTGAAGATTAATATTCCCACTCTCCATGCACCAATATCAACAAACAAGGTATCTAGCTTTAAGTTAGCTATAGAGGATTATATAAAGAATCATTATTGATTGATTGGACTGAAATTCTTGTCGCTAGTCCCGATCAAATCCGTTGCGTTTTCTTTGGGACACCCGGTACAATATGATATTTATTGCTTTTGTTAATTTACTTTTCTTTATGCTTTACCTTTTTCAGGTTTAAAAGGCAGAATGACTGAATATCTGCTGGAAAAAATTATATTCATTTTAAATAATTCAGGTCACTTCTGTGGCCAAAACCCTAAATTGCTGCCTGTGTTCTACATTCTGTGTTACACATTTTTAATGAGAACTTTGTATTAGGGTGTATTTCTATGAATTAAATTGAATTGAATTGAAGTTCTAGGCAAGTGCATACTGTACCCTGTTTCAAGCAGTAGAAATAGTTTCAATTGATATATGTTAAGAAGATTCTTTGATTGATAACAGACTGTAAGCAACAAGAGAATGTCATCATAACTCATCTATATACTTTCTAATGGGCTAGTTTTCCAATGATTTGGGGAATTTCAAAATAGGAAACAAAGCTCCAAGTACTACAGACTATAGTCTTATCTATGAGGAGTATGGGATTGTATATTCAAACATTTTTATCTCTTTTCAAGTTTCCTGTGGACTCTTACGCACTTGGTAGACAGCTTTTGACCTACACATTTCCTTCCTACTGAATGCCCAAATGATCTACATGTAACATACTATTACTGTACACCTGCCATACACATAACTTAGAAATGCTTACCTTCACATGATCCTTATCTTTAGTGAGATCAATAAAATCTGATGTTTTCCCAATATCCTTGGTTCCTGTTTTATCTTCTTCTTCACATGATATATGTGTTTCTCCATCTTGATCTTGTGATTGAGTTAGATCAATAATCCCTGCTTTGTCATCTTTGACTTTTCCATCAAGTCTGCTTCTTTCCATGTTGGCTTCCTGTTGAAGAGTGTTCATTTCTACTGCACTCCCTTGATGCAAGTCCAACTTGAGGACACATGCTGGAGATATTCCATCAAGCTGACCTAGCTTCATAGTCAAATCAGCAATGGAGCATATGCGTTTGCTTGTATCAAACTCTGTCAGGCTACTGTGAAGTTGCTCCAAGAGCCACCACTTTGTTGCAACAAACCTCTCATATTTGCTAGACATGGTGGGATATTCCTTATGGCGAACATGGTCTTCAAATATTTCACGCGCAGACTTGAAAGGACAAGACTCTAATTCTCTTTGTATTTCCTTTTGATAAGGGTAGGCCATGTCTGGGTTAATCAAGACAAAAATTACCATCCCCAAAGCCCACAAATCTGCAGCCTTTAGTTCATGTACAGTCACTGAGTTGGGTCTGAGTTCAGGTAGTAACACTTCAGGGGACATGTACGCTGGTGTTCCTCTGTCAACTTTTGTGATCCTTGATGCTAAGATTGTTTGAGTTTGGATCAAGTTAGAGTGGCTTTCTCAAAAGTCTGTTAGTTTGCAAGAAAGAGACAATTCGTCTTCTGCCTTCCATTTTTCGAGGAATGTCGCCTGATCCCAATGATGATTGCCAATCAAGATATTGGCGGGCTTTAAGTCACGGTGGACGATATCCTTCTCGTGAAGGAATGCAATTCCACTTTTAATTTTCTTAAATATCACCTGGGGAACGTGATAGAATCCGTCAAAGTCGTATGAATCGTCTACATGGTGCAGGAACTCAGCCAACGAACTAACAATTGTGTCATCACCATTTCTAAAGTAATTGAATGAAAACCTTACATATTCTTCCATGATAGCGAGCGGCTTTGTACAAACAGCTTCGAATGTAAGAACATTCTCGTGCCCCTTCATCCTTTCCAGCAGCCTAACCTCTTTACAAAACTCTCTCTCGTAGTAGGCCTACCCCAAATCCAGTGGCTGCTTCAAAATCACCTCTTTGTCGTTACCATTTTTGTGAATTGCTTTCGACACTGTGCCAAAGCTGCCGGAACCAATTTTGTTTTGCACATAAACATCCTTCCATTGAAATTGGGGAATATCAGCAAGCAAATCTACTCGAAAGCAAATCTTTTTCGGCTTTGGTGGTGCCGCCATCTTCTGCACCACTGCACCACGTGAGCCGACGAGCCGATACAAGCCAACAGCCTCGCTTTCAGCTAATGGATCTCTCGTGGCTTTAGTTCCAGAACATCAAGGGGGGGGGGGGTACTTGGTCTACGAAAATACGGGGACGTGCCGCTGGAAAATCTGAAAACGCACCCTGTCCCGGAGTAAAATTCCATAAAATGATACCCTGTCCCAGAGTAAAATTCTTAAAACGATACCCTATTATCCAATTTTTTTCATACAAAATTGTACGCTGCCATGGGAATTTGATAGAGATTTGATACAAATATATAAAAAAGCGGAACTGTTGCGATCCAATCGATTTAAATCACACTCGCGGAGTATAAATGACTTACAACGACGTTACGTTTTACATATACAAAATATGGACCCTGTCATGGAGGCGACTATACAAAAGTGATACCCCTTCACGAAAAATCACAACTGAGAAATGCATGCATTCCCCAAGAAAAAGATACGGCTGGAAAGTTCCCCGTTCCCCGTTTTAAAGTTCCCCATTTTAAAGTTCCCCGTTTTAAAGTTCCCCATTTTAAAGTTCCCCGTACCCCGTTTTAAACTTCCCCATTTTAAAGTTCCCTGTTCCCCGTTCCCCGTTTTAAAGTTCCCCATTTTAAATTTCCCCGTTCCCTGTTCCCCGTTTTAAAGTTCCCCATTTTAAAGTTCCCCGTTCCCCGTTTTAAAGTTCCCCGTTTTAAAGTTCCCCATTTTAATGTTCCCCGTTCCCCGTTCCCCGTTTTAAAGTTCCCCATTTTAAAGTTCCCCGTTCCCCGTTCCCCGTTTTAAAGTTCCCCGTTTTAAAGTTCCCCATTTTAAAGTTCCCCGTTCCCCGTTCCCCGTTCCCCGTTTTAAAGTTCCCCATTTTAAAGTTCCCCGTTCCCCGTTTTAAAGTTCCCCATTTTAAAGTTCCCCGTTCCCCGTTTTAAAGTTCCCCGTTTTAAAGTTCCCCATTTTAAAGTTCCCCGTTCCCCGTTCCCCGTTCCCTGTTTTAAAGATAGCCCAAATCATTCTCTTCAACTGTATTTGTGTCATCTTCCCTCTCTTCGATGGGATCTTGGTTGGCTCTAGCTAATCTCCTCCGATTTTCTTTTTTCTTTGCAACAATTTCAACTCCCTCAGCATCTTGTCTAGGAGGACTAAAATTTCTTTGCTGTTGTACGTAACTGTAAGAAAGTTCTCAAGGGCTGTTGCGTCTGGAAACTGTACAAGGATAAATTTCACGTAATTCACTTATGAGTCTTTCTTCATTTTCTGGAAATATGAAGGATGAACAAGTTTCATCCAATTGAACTTTTTCAAATTCTCAAATCGCCAACCAATTTGCTCAGAGAACTTAACCGTCGCTGTCACTGCAACGCTTGTCAAGGATTGCTTCCAACATTCACTAGATCCATCGATACCATCCTCTATTCCGCGCCAGCCCTCTCTAATTCTAACTCCTGTGATTTCTGGATCAAGGCTTATCGTATCTTCCCATTTCTGGTTCATATCCAAGGCTGCCAGTGTCCTTTAAAAACCTTCTATCATAGATGAAAGCTGTATGGCATCGAGGGTTGGCTGTTGCATCATTTTAATGATTGGTGCGCAATAATCGAAAATCTTTCTGTAGAGCTTAAGAAAGAAGGCAAACTTGATATGTTGAATTTTCAAGCAAAGACCTCTGGCTGTTGCTTGCGTTTCTGCTTTTTCATTCGCATCATGTGCCATTTGAAAGAGAACTGTCCCGATTTCCTCGTACCAGGTATCGATTGCACCAATCGCGGTATCTCAAGAAAGCCAACGGGTATCCCCAGGTTTTGGCAAACTATGACCAAGCATGTGGGTACGTTTTGGGCTGCTCCTGAAGAACTTTATCACACTGTCAGTGATATCGAAAAATGCAGATATTTTCGGGATCTTCTTTGCTGTTCGGGAGGCACAGAGTGACATTTGATGTGCTACTCAATGGTTGTAGTAGGTTATGGGGAAGTGATCCTGAACTTGTCTTTGGACGCCACTCAGCTCCCCACTCATGGAGGGGGCACCAACATAGGACTGGCCTATCAGTTTATTTTTACATTTTTCTGGTGTTACCTTATATTGGCTAAGAGTTTCCAAAAGAATCGTTGTCTGCTCAACTGCTAGTGTTGACACTGGAAGAGTCCAACATGCTAAGTAAGTGCTCTTCAATGTTACCATTGTGAAGGAGCCGCACTGAAACTGCAGACTGCTCGATGTGACTGACGTCGCTAGTGTCTTCCATCATTACAGCTAAAAAAGTTGAGCCATCCATACGACTTTGAATTTCACTCTTGACTTCCTCGTAAACGCATTCAATGAGATCATTTTGCGGTTCATGTGAAGTATAGGTAACATGTTCCCTATCTAGAAATGTCCTAAGTTCACTGCTGTAGACTCCCAAGAGATCCAACAGTTCGATGAAGTTTCCTATGTTAGAGGAAACCTGTGATTCGTCGTGCCCCCGAAAAGCAAGACCTTGTGATGCCAAAAATACAGTTGCGTCAATATGGTGATGAAGCATGCGTGAATATCTCTTAGCGTTGTGATTATGGTGGGCAATTTCTTGTCTTCTTGCTTCGTCGAGTGCACAAGCCACGTCAACATTACCCAAAAGATTGTAGGCGGTGTAATTTGTAAGGTGGGCTTTCAAAATTTGATGTCTATCCATCACAATCCACATGTTATTGCCTTTCCATTGAAAGCCAGTTTCGCGCACAAAGCTTGGTTTCTTGACCTACAAAATTGATTAAAAGAGAATATCAATCGTTTGGGAATTTGAAATCAAATGGAGGTGAAACAATCTTTATATAAAGCTACTTTGGAAAAGGGCACAAGAAGAATCTTGCGCTTACTTTTGTCCTCCTTTGTCAGTCAATTTCAAGCCACGACTTTGGGTTAAGCGAGCTTCGAGCCGCTGATAACAATTTGACGGCGCTTCAGCCTTCTTTTTTGAGCCCCACGTTATTAGAAATGAGATTCTAGTAATGACCCTCTATGTGAAGGAGACAAAACACTGAGGGCGTAGTGGATGGACCTTTAACTTGCGAAAAAAATGCTGAAAGTTTCAAAGACTTAGGATTGACATAGGATTGACATATAGAAGTGACTTTGGTTCTAAAATAGCGAAGTTAGCTGTTGTAATTTGTGATCCAAAACTGGTGTCTTTATTAAAATATAGAGAATAACTGAAGTACTCAAAACTGTATTCGTATTATTGTTTATTAATTCATAAAAACACTTACCATGGACATATCACCCATAACTAGGCAAGGCCAACAGAAATAAGTATTTCTTTCCTCATCACCACAAATCCAAGAGTATTTCTTGTACGTACATTCGGAGGATGTATCTTTGACAAAAACTTTTGGACATGGTCTGCCATCTCCTTTTAAGCGAAGACGTTGCTCATGGGTTAGACTTCGTTGCATAGAAAGCAGTGAAAAAATCTGAGAAACACCCCAACGATACCGATTATCCGATCCATCTGGAAGTCTCCCTTAACGATCGGGAAGGAAATGACTTGCGCTCTGTGGTTATCGCGTTATTAAAAATTCGAAACCAATAACGTAGCTCAAGACAAGGGCCGCCCCCTATTGAATTCATCTTGTCATACAATACATCTGACGTAATCAGTGATCCTGCTTCACAAAGGGCTCGAGAGCCACATTATTGGAATCTGAAATCAAATAATGTGGCCGTTCGATAGACCACGGTCAAGGGACAACAATACCATTCAATAGGCCTATACAGAATATCAACACGGATTAGCAGGAATGAATGAGAAATCTGATAACAGGAATAGAGGAATTTTATGACGCAATCAATGGCATTTTAACCATTGGCTGAAGGGAAATCTGGTTTCTTACTTCTTTTCAGACAATAAACTTTGTAACGTTTCTCTGACAAAAAAAAACAGTTATTGGACTAATAACAACAATAACATTGCTAGCCGCCACTGCTTAGCACCAAAGGCTGATCCAAATTTCTTATGAAAAAACGTGTAAGAAAAACGCAAAGAAAAACCAAATTGAACTGAAGACTTTCCAAAGTTATGGGAAGTCTGACATAATAGGATTTAAAACACTGAAATAAGGGGATCAAACTATTTCAGGGTAGAAGTTTACGACCAGATGGCCATTTTTGACCCAAGGAATTGGAGCAACGAGAAAGATTTTGGAAATGGGAGCCTGGCCTGGCCTGGCTCATTGTGCATCTCATTTCCCAGAAACACTGTCCATGACATCCTTTTATCATATGCCAAGCCCGTGGCTAAGCAGTTCTTTATGTTACTTCTGAACTCAACCTGACTCTGTATATATCTTTACCTGAGCGATTGCTCGCGCAACAGAAATCACGGGAGCGATTGTCCACTCACTTGAGCTATTTCTCACGAAAAAGCCTGTGTTACAATTGAGCGCGTCTGTAACTGAAGCTCAAGACAGCTGGACGACGATGACGACGGTTGGTTTTTCCAGTTACAATAAACGATCAAAATGCAGAATAATCAAGTGTATGCAACAAGTGAGTGAGTGAGTGAGTAATTGTATTTAAGGTGCCTAGCCTGCGAAAGTCTCGAGATGACTTGTTTCCAGCAGGGGACACGGGTTATACATAACCTTTCACTTTTTAGGCACATACACTTGCTATTCTCGCAAGGTATGGGTTTCTGCGCTTGGCGCAGGGGGGGGGGCCCATCAGGGCGACCCCGGTCCTTCCTCTCGATGTGACCACACCTCGTGATTCCTTTTGCCTTTGCCTGGAATTACAGAGAGTTAGCAGCTCTCCTCACACTTTCGCAGCAAGTATGACCCTGGTGGGATTCGAACCCACGACCTTGCGGTTGTGAGCCCGGCGCCTTAACCACTGGGCCAAGTAAACGATTGCATGCAAAAGAATTGCAGAAAATGAATCCTGAAGGTAAATTTCTGTGGATGATGGGGTAATGTAGCCTTACCCTATTTTTTGTATGAATGTAGCGGCCTACCAGGTTTAGCCTGACAACACTTACCTGCTTAGGGACAGTGCAAAATTTATTTTACTACATGGCCGGTGGAAAATTTTTTTTGCAAAAATCTTCCTGCCCCGTACAAAACCTGGCAAAAAAACCAATTGCCCTGTCACCATCTCTTTAAAAAAATATACTTGCCCCGTACTCCCTCAAGTAGATTAATAGGTTATACTACAGATGAATATAACTTATGTCAAAGATATTTTATCAATTCTGGCTGGTTGATCTCAAAGAGATAGAACAAACTTCCATGCTATTTTACATAATCTATAACCAACATGCTCAATAAACCTAACAGTATCTACAGGCCTTGTGCACATTGATAAAACAGCTCCCATGCTCAAGAAATCTTGGGCAGATTTAAAAAATTCTTGCTGGAAAATTATTTACCTCTCCTATGTCTCACAAAGTTGTATGAGAATGTGAAGAAACTTCAAAAATATTCCAAATTATGAACAAGTGACGAAATGACATTGGTCATCAGGGGCTAACTGGCCATTCAGATATGGTTGCTTGATCAAACAGTCTATTTTATGGTTGCTTCGTACAGGTTGAATGAACCTATCTTTCATTTGACTGTGCTGTCTTCTGAATTATTTGCAAGAAGTAGCCCCTCCCTGTATTCTGGTATGATTTTGAGTTCTTCGAACGTTTGTTTTGGCTATCTTTGACCATAATTGCAAAATAATGCTTGAACTATAGATTGTAAGATATTTCAATCACAGAGCAACTCTGTCAAAGGTCTTCACCAGTTTTTGAGAAATATTGTGATACATGCACAATGACTGTAGTTTAGCTGTCTTTGTATATACTTTTAGTTTACATTCTTTGGTTGTTTTTAATGTTCTTTTGTACTTGTTGTTAGATGGAATTCAATGGGTATATTGGAATTATAAAATGAAAACTTGAAATTAAACTTGGGACTAGAAACTGTGAACACAAATCACTAATTATCAGGTCCATGAATTACAAGATTGCATCGGAACAATGGGTATTTAGTAGGCCTTATACAGCCTTTATATACATATAATCTACTAGATGATTCTTCTAGTCTATGCCTAAAAACTATTTTTCGTGTTGCTTTGCACAACTAAACAATGCATCCAAACACACACACACACATAATAGGGGACATGACCTCGGTGGTTCTGGATAGACAATTAACTTTACTGAACCAGACCATGGTTGGAATGGTTGGAACACAAGAATAACTCATGGCATAGTAGTAGGCCAAGGCAAGGCGGCATGGCCTAAAAAAGGCCAATACCCATTTCTGTAGCAGACAGCATGGTGTCAGTGTCACCGGTATTGCTAAACTATGGAATCACCCAAAATGACCCAAAATGAACCAAAATGACCCAAAATGGGCCAAAATGACCCAGAAAACCAAAAGAACAAGCCAAAATAGCCCAAAACGACCCAGAATGACCCAAAAAGATCCCAATTATCATCATTAGATCCGATCCCACGAAAAACAGCTTGACTCAGCAGCAGCAAACAGCTTGACTTGGCAGAGCAGTTGCATATTGTCATGTAAAAAAATGCTACCAGAGGATTAAAATTATGAAATTATTAGTATGGAACTATTAGAGTCTGCAGGAGTAGAACAATGGGTGGGGTGAAAATTTGTCATTTTTATTGCTAAAGATGGTAGATCATTAACTGTTCAGTCAGCATTTAATTCTTCGAGGCAGGTGGATCTGACAGAGGCAGGTTCAGAATAAACAAATGCTGGAGAAGAAAAATATCAAAAATTGGTCTGAAATTGGCATTGGGCTTTTAGCTTGCTTTTTACAGTTATTGATGCATCAATACGACACTGCCAACGAACAGTGTTGCATTAAATCCAATTCAGGCCTCTGTTCACGATTTATTGGTTCACTCTGGCTCTGTTTGGGTCATTTTTAGCGTGTTTTGGGTTGTTCTGCATCATTTTAGCTCGTGTTTGGGTCGTTCTGGGTCATTCTAGCTCGTTTTTGGGTTGTTCTGGGTCATTTTGGTTCGTTTTGGATCATTTTGGCTCGTTTTGGATCATTTTGGCTCGTTTTGGCTGATTCCATAGTTTAGTAACACCGCAGTGTCACCCTAAATTGTTGTCACACATAAATGGTACATTGAGAGACTCACCCCAATCATCCAGTATTTGCAGAAACCCAATAAAGACACTGGCATTGGATTCTACTTTGTGAAGACATGCTCTGATCTTGATCGTTTACTGCACTCATTTCTATGATTGCACTGCCAAAGAGGGCGCCAAATAACAAATATTTCTTTGAATATCCTCCGCAGAGGAGCCGATGAAATATGAATTAAAGGGGTACAGGACACCACAAAAGGGTGAAAACTTCCCCAAAGGTTTTACTAGATTCAATTTGAATTCAAGTGTTCTGAAATCAGTTTATTAATTTAACGAGACTATGCTCTCGTTAGTTTAGATCTTGACGAATCTCTGGTATATTTTAGAGACAAATGCCTAATATTGGATGTGCTCTAAAGCTTGGCCTACATCGGAAACGTACAAACATAGTTGATAGAAATTCCTATTAACTATAATGCAACTCTTTAAAATTGGCAAATGGGCGATTAGCTAAAGCATGGCTAAAGTGGGCACCATTGAATCCTTTTAAAGTGGTCCTTTGTGACTTAGAGAATGTTGATTTATTTGATTCACTATGTGACGTAAAGGATCATGGTAAAAGCCTGGGGCAAGTCTATTTTTGAGCATGCTCTCGAAGCTACTGTGTCCAGCTAGTAATAATCTAATAGGTGCGAGGGGGGTCTCACACTTCGTCCTTGTCGTGTTCTTGTCTGCCCAAGTGCATGTATTGGGACAGAACTTCCCTCTTGAATGCAGGAATCTTCTGCTTCGCTTTCAGACCCAGATTGGGGCAATGAATCACACGTGTTTAGAACCAGATCTTCACTCTCACTCTCCTCATTGCTTGAATATGATTCATCGTCTTCATTGGTGCTGTCTGCTTCACTTATTTCTTCAAATGATTCACCAGCCCTTCCATCTGCAACGTCATGAGCGAAAACCTCTGCTTGCAAGTTATCTTCCACATGCCTTCTTAAGTACATCTGCTCAATGTGTTTCTTGACAGTTTTGCGTTTTTCAAATATGAGCCGAGGCTTTTTAACCCTATTTTAACCGGGGGGGGGGCGTTTTTCGCCCCCCCTATCGGATTTTTTTTAATAGCTCCCAAACGATGCCACCTACAATGCTGAAACTTCTTGACTTTTCCTAGAATTTAGTTGGCAATCAGAAAATAGAAATTTCAATACCTATTGTTTGATCACGTGACCACCACATGCCCATATTTGGAGAGTGGTCACAAAGAAATTCTTGAAAACAGCTCTAATTTCTTCCTTTGTTACTAAATCTCAACAATATATATACCATTCGATTCATCTCGATGAGTACTTTCATTTGATATATAATTTATTCATATTTGCTGACATCAGCAGTTTATTATTTCTATGACGTCATCAATCTTTATGACGTCATACTCCTAATGAATGAGTAATTTTTCATACAAAACTGATGGAATTACCTCAAATATCGATGAAGGTACTTGATTTCACCAATAATATGCGAAATTAATGGTTTTAAATCATAATTATTGAGCTAACAATTTTGCATTGAATCAAATTCTCATTATTTAATTAGTTAATTTATTAGAAACCATAAATATCCGTACGAAACCATATGAAACTACAAATTAATGATATCAAGCAGGTATTTGGATGGTTTTTTGCCAATTTTATCTAGCCATTTGCTAATAATGGGCCCTTTTCTGCGAATAGCACAATTTTCTCAAAATTTACTTTCTTTTTGGTTGCCTAGCAACCAGTCACGTGACTATTTATTGATTGATGCTATTTTTAGATTCTCCTTTGTTCAATTATGACACAGTGCAAGTTTCATTGTCATAGCTGTTATACTTTCGGAGAAAAACAGGGGGGGCGAAAAACGCCCCCCCCCCCCCCGGTAGAAAATCACTTTGTTTTTACCCGGTTAAAATAGGGTTAATCAATTGTTATTTTAGTTATTAATTTTGATTCTCATTGTTGACTGACTGACTTCTTTCTTCGTGTTTTTTTCAACGTACTTGGGCTAAAACAATATATCCCTGCTGTTGTAAGTATACTGACTAACCTAAAAAAAAGAAGAAATTTAGTCCTGGTAATGTTTTTGGCTGCTGCTAAATAAGCCCCCCCCCCTCCCCTCGAATGAGACGCCACTCCAAAATATTCTTAAGCCCCTGGGGGCTTATTCAAGGACCTATGGTATGGTATGGGTAAAATTGCAATGATGGGGTGATTCTCGCTCGGCATTTTCGATTCTTTAATTCTCAGATTAAGGAAAATAAGTTTTGATTTCTTTTAGAGACAGCAGTATTTATGTATGGCTGGTAATCCAAAAGCTCGATCTCCATGAGAAATTTCAATGTCTGACCAGTCACAACAACAGTGTCTATTTTTGTCGTTGTCCATACTCTAGCCCTCGACTCGACGAGAAGCCTCGTTTACAGATTACATATATTAATGACGTCATGTACTTATCTCCACCATGATCTAGTGCCAACCGAGAAAAAATGTACAATTTATTGATTAATCAGCGAAATATGTTATCAAGTACATATGGTATGTTCTTTCAACTTATGTACAAATTTACGAACTTGGAGTTTAACTATAGCACGGCGCTAATCGGTTCCTTGTATTCACATGATGCATTAAAAAGAAGACAAGTACGATCAGCATTGGTTGATGTTGCTTCGGCAGCTGCTCGACCTGACCTCATCGAAATACAACAACTGCAACGGAAGAAATAAATCGATCGTCAATTTTGAAACTGATGGAAAAGAGAACTGGGCAGAGAAAAAATTTACAATTTATTGATTAATCAGCGAAATATGTTGTCAAGTACATATGGTATGTTCTTTCAACTTATGGACAAATTTACGAACTTGGAGTTTAACTATAGCACGGCGCTAATCGGTTCCTTGTATTCACATGATGCATTAAAAAAGAAGACAAGTATGATCAGCATTGGTTGATGTTGCTTTGGCAGCTGCTCGACCTGACCTCTTCGCAAACCCAGACATATACGCAATTGACCTTATAAAACACCCATTCTCGTTTGGCTTCATCTTATCAAGAGACATGACCAAGGCCGCAAGCAATTTGAAGGACTATGCACATGTTGAAGAACTACGAATATTGCAGGCCTTGACAGTTATAACTGCTGGTTTCAAGGTAACAGCTAGACAATCTTGCTATTTATATTATCAAAAATCGTTTAATGCCCAAATTTTATCAATAGCTAAAAGCAGACTGCTTACATTTCATTACAATGAGCATGATTTCTCCAAAAATAGCTTGCTCCAATAATTTTTTTGGTGAAAACTCCATATGATGCATAATACAATATCATCATTGCATTACATATATGCCATTAAAGATTGGCTTGCACCGCATCTGAGGAAGATCGAGCAACACGGTATGCCTTTAGGTTCTACGCGAAATAGGATGGTCAAGTTGGCATGCTGTATCGACACTGGTCATCAGAGGGTTCTTGGAGAGGCGATGAAGATCCGTTTGTTCTCCTGGAAAGCTTGCCGACTGGGTCCCCTTCATTATCACATGTTTCATCAGCTCATTAAAATAGCTTGGAAATGATTCAAAGTGGAATGAAGAATTGTGCTGATCGATTCACGATAAAGGAGCAAGAATGGTGGGAGAATTTTGTTGATGTCGAGGAGAAGAAACACACCTTGTGGCAAAACATGACTGAGGATGAACTCAGATGTGGTGGCGATGTTGCGAGGTACCTCAAGAGTTTGAAAGAATATATGGAACCAGAAAATGCAGTTGAGGTAGTGGATATGGAAGATGTTCAGCGAAAGAAACGAACAATCAAAAAACTCTATGCCAATGAAAATGCATTCAAACAGGTATTGTAGTTTCCTGCAGCTACCGGTTTAGGACAAAAACTGGGAACCTTTCAAAGAATTATCAAAATTATTGGACAGATATTTTCATGATGTCCTTACATTTAATTGGTTTCTTGCGTCTTTGCTGATGTAATTGCTCTATCATGTAAAATCAAAACTTCCACATGAAATCGAGAAGCAAGTTTGCGGATGGAAATACACAACATACTATAGCTGAAAATATGGCATTTAATACAGCGAATCAACCATTCCTTGCCTGGCAAAATGAGATAATAATCACATATTAAATCTCTATTTGGTCCCAACACTAATAAAGAAGGAGCAAATACAAAGACAAATAACATAATCAAATTTTGGTGATTTTGCATAAAAGTGCAAATGGCGTTTCTTGCTCTATCATCAAACTATCATATGTTCTTATTGCACATTCCCTGCCTCTTCTCAAAAATCGAAAATATCGTAGTGCTTCGAAGACACACCTTCATAGCAAGACTACAAGCAAACTACATAGCAAAGATCAGAGAAGGGCCAAGGGAAGGGGAAGTACGTGTGATTGGAGACATTGCTGAAAATTATACCTTTGTCCTACAGGATGCAGCACTAGGTTTTCATTGCAACAACAGCTAAGCTACCATCCATCCTTTTGTGAACTATCACCGTTTTCCGTTGCCTGGTGATATGAATACAAATTTGAAAAGCCTTAATTTTGTAATTATATCAGATTGCCTCACTCACGATACCATGGCAGTACACAGATTCCAGAGAAAACTTATTGCATATCTGAAAGATCATCTTCCATTTGAGAAAGTGATTTATTTTCTGATGGAGCAGCATCCCAGTATAAGAACAAGAAGAACTTTATCAATCTTGTCTATTATGAGGAGGATTTTGGAATACCAGCTGAATGGCATTTTTTGCAACATCCCATCGGAATGGTCCATGTGCTGGGGTCAGTGGCACGATTAAGCGTTTGGCAGCAAAAGCTAGTCTTCAACGGCCATATAGTGACCAATTGCAGACTCCTTTACAGCTATTCGAGTAGGTCAAGGAAAGCATACCCACTGTTGTATTTGAGTTTGTACCAAAAGAGGAAGTAAGGTAAGAAGAGAGCATAATTGCTGACAGGCTCGAAAATAGTAGGACTATCAAAGGAACACAGAAATGTCATGCATCTGTGCCAGTTACAGGTTCAACAAGTAAGTTAATTACAAGAGAATTTTCCTCATCAGCGTCTTCAAATGTAGTCAATGTCAGCATTCAAGAAACGAGAGATGAACTGCCATGGAATGACATTCACAGCTATGTGACTTGCGAATATGATGGCAAATGGTGGCTTGCACATGTTACAGACACCAGCGTTGATAAGAATGAAGTGAAAGTAACATTTCTACATCCATCTGGACCAGCACCATCTTTCACGTATCCTAGAAGGGAAGATGTCCTAGGTGTACCAAGGTCCAGCATACTGACTAAAGTTGACCCAATGACTGCTACTGGCTGAGCATATTCCTTGTCGCAAAGGGAGATAAACAAAGCCTGCAACACTCTAGATGCCTGAACTAAACGACAATGTAAGTGGTCAGATGAAATTAAATTGATGTTGATTCCATATTGGTATTTGTAAATCAAATTGCAAAATTAGAAAAAAAAATGCTGGGAACATGTCACCAGATTTTGTTGAATTGAGAGAGATTTTATTGACGGACTATACCTATGAAATATGCTTTGAGAATTAATCTCTTCATATTTGCAAGTGTATGAAGAAAGCAATTATGAAAGGCTACAAACTAGATTGCAGGCCCCTTAAGTGGTGACGATAGCTTCCTTTTGATATTCACTTGTGAGCTGCATACAGTTACCATAGGGAAGATAGGGAACATGTTGTTCCTTCTTGATACTCAATCTACTCCTGAAAAGCTTGATGGGAATCTAAATGGTTACATTCGAGCGTATGATGCCAACCATCCTTCATCTTGCCCCTCTCTTTGCCGTTGGTTATGGAACAGGATTGACGATTATGGAACCAAGTCTGAAATTGGGCAGTCACTTGCAGTGGTCAAAGGAAACAAACAGAAAGCATGGCAACCCCCTTTCAGAGTCGGAGGGAGAAGATTCAGCAAGCAATAGAAGCCATTCCCCACCGCCAACCGCACCTCCACACCCTCCGACGAGTGGAAAACCAGCAGTACCGTTCAAGCAGGGCAAGAAGACTGGCTCAACGGAGACCCGCTTCAAGAGGTGGATGATCACAGTGAACGGGGC
Source organism: Aurelia coerulea (assembly GCA_039566865.1). Lineage (NCBI taxonomy): Eukaryota > Metazoa > Cnidaria > Scyphozoa > Semaeostomeae > Ulmaridae > Aurelia > Aurelia coerulea. The sequence goes on along the minus strand of CM076951.1, from coordinate 8,438,504 downwards.
TCACCTGGATTAAGTGGAACAAGCCTTACGGGAATCCTACCTCCAACTATGCTGCTATGTGGTAGTAGCTAGGGAGAAAACGGCTGCCGGCAGAGATCACTTGCACGCGTTCCTATACCTACGAGATAGGATGAGTCCCCTCCAAATTGTGGATGCCTGGCCATTCCTCAAGGGAGCCAATTTCAAGCCATGCGGTTCAGAGTCTACACCGTCAGTTGTGGCCTACGTTAAGAAGCAAGGTGACTGGGAGTTTGGCACCAACCCCGCAGTGCACGGAGCCCCTACTGATGCCCCAGGAAGCCCACTGCCAAGCAGATCATAGCCACCGCCATCAGGGACCTTGCCAACAGCCGTGCAACCGTCGCCGAGATTATGGACAGGGATGTTACACAATGGATGCGGCACGGCGATGATATCCTTCGCATGGGGCAGGTTATGAAGATGCACAAAAGTCGCGCAGAATTCAATTTGATATCCTTTTAGCCATGCTTTGAAGCTGAAACAAGCAAAGAGTCCAATGAAATTGAGCTAAACCAAGATGAAGAGATGCAAGCTGAAACCAATCTACATGACTCTGAGGCAACTGAAACCTTAAGTTCTCCAAGTCAGAAGTACTGGATAAGTTCCCAAGAAAGTGAAGTTTGTTCCCCTCAAGTAGTAGATCCACCCCCTTCGGTATCACATAAAGTTTATTGTGAAAAGCTTGGGGAGGGGATAATTATTGATGAAAATGTCAATGTTGTGTTGGAAAGGAGTTTCTTTGAGAGAATTTTGGAAAAAGTTTCTGAAAACCATCTAATTTAAAAGGAGAATTACAAATGATAAGGGCAGAATGCAATAAGAGATTTGGTAGAGATGGAAATCCTATAACTGACCCAAATGAATTCAAAGAACTCTGTCACACCGCTGGTGCTCATAAGATATTCAATGCAATATTTGATGCAATGTGTACCGAACGTCAGTCAGATAATAGGAAAATTCTAAATGAAAAGAGGGTCATGTCAGTGATTTATATAATGATGTTTGGCCAATCTCAAGCAGCCAACTGGTTCCAAGTTGCCAATACCAGGATTCTAAAGGGACTTGGGCTGACAAGCAGGGGCGTTGAAACCTTGAGAAATATTGGATGAGCAACTCATCCTTCTACGATTTCCAATTGCTGCAAAAAGATTGCAGCAACAGACCTTGAGTCTGTAAAAGAGTTTTTTAAAGATGCTCTTAATAATGAATGTATGGTAATTGTCTTCATTGATGATTACCATAATATTCATACAAATCACAGACCCACAACTGAGTCCCAAACAAAGGTGGCACATATGGCAACTTCGCTTGTCAAAAGTTTTAAAAATGTGAAAGCTATTGTGTCAGCAGGGCCAGATGACCAAGACAAGAAGCCATCAAACGATGAACTGCTTCAAAATCTTTTAGAAAGGTCCAAGGATAAGATATCAAAATCCTATGTTGATGTGATGCCAGACCGGCTCCAGGCAGAATTTTGTGACCCAGAGTCCCAAAGATCGCGCCTATTAGCTCATGACTACCAAAAAGACGATATCCTGACAATGAGATCGATGGAAAATTGCAAGCTTGTGGATAGTGTTGAGGTTTCTCTCAAGTCATTTGACAATTTTTGGGCTGCCATTGAAATTTTGCTGCAGAATGGTCTTTCTCTTTATCTAGAAAGATTTCTTGTACCCTTGGTTGGCGATTGGCCTTGCCAGTTTTATGTGCGACAGGTGGTGTATCATGAGGGTATTCACAATCTGGTGCCAATGATTGGTCCATTACACATTTCTCTGAATGCAAGGGAAATCATTTTGCTGAAATTCCATCCATTCTTTGTTGAACTATATGCTTTACTGTTCAACAATAAGAAAGCCCTTGCCAAAAAGCCAAAGCCTTTGCGAAGATCACTGTTACTTGAAGTTGTTTATGGTGGTGGTTGTTGGTGCGGGATGCAATAATGTCAGTCTTTGCAGGATCTAAGGATATCCAGTATCTGACTCTGGTGACTCTCCTTGACACATACATACCTCTTAGCCTTTCCATATACTCAGTGGTGTTCAGAAATAACATGGCTGAATCATACTTTGATTCTCTTCTTCGCTGCTGGCTCATGTTTTTGGTTTTCCGACGCAGGCATTATGATAAGGCTCCACTGGTGGCAATTTCAAATGTTGAGTATTGGAAGAGCATTGATCATCCCATTGTTGATGCCCTGTTCTCATCTCTGTGCTGTTTTGATGAATATGCAGTGGAGAACTTCCATTCAGTCCTAAGAGCCCATACAAGGATATTTGATGGCCCAGATAGGATACAGTTGGTTGCCAGGGAAATTGATGGCAGAAAACACAATCTGAGGAGTTTCCAGTCAGCATTTGTGCCGAAAAGAAGGCAATTCTTCAGCCATAAGAATGTGAGAGCATTGAAAATGAAAGCATCTGAGTTTCTTAAAAAGAAGTTCCACCAAATTGTGACAAATCCTAATGCTCATGCAAAAACCAAAAAAACCAGGGCAAAGAGTTTCAAAATGGATTCTACCACATGTTTTCGGGGAAGAGAAAGTAACCAATGATGTTCTCCCATTAGGATACATTTCCTATGAAACTTCACCTGATCCATTGAGGTATGCTAAACTTATCTGCGCCTGCTCCATAATGCTTCTCAGAAATTATTTCTTACACCAAAAGCAGAGTCTTCTGAAATAATACAGTTTCAATGAAAATCAAGTTATTTGTTGTTTGGGTTGTCCTCGCAGTTTTCATAGTACAATTAAAAAAATCTAATCTGCAATTTTATCAAAAGCTAACTAAAAATCGTAAAGGACTAAATGTATATTCATTGTAATTTTACTCTGCTTTTGCTGAAAGAGTGTATTATCTATTGTAAGCAGATTTATAGATTTCTAAGTGTGAAAGCTTTTGGTTTCCTGCAACATCTTTTGAACACAAGCAAATTAATTCTTTTACTGTATGCCACACCAAGAAAAAGTTCAGATTGCAACTAGCTTATGGAAGCTTGACACCAGCACAATTTTAGTTTAATAGGAGCGTGAATTGAGCATACGAACACAATTTTAACCAGTTTGCATATGTGAGTTGAGTTTAATCAAGCACGACAATGATGGCCACACTAAAATCATCATCAGCATACTACAAATGAATGTTGATTTTGCCTTCAACATGTTATGATTGACAAACTTTGAAAATGACACAACAACAAAAATTTGTTTTCCCAAAGGAAATTGCAGCATCAGGCTTGAACTAGAAATGGTCTGAATTTGTTTTCAGTATGATAACAATCTGACTTTAGATTCATAACTGTAGGTCGGCTTGACCTTTTAATGATATCCCTGCCACTGTGATTAAAAGGTATTTTTATTTACCTTTTTAATGTTATATTGTATCGTATCTATTCCAAAATGAAGGCCCCCCCCCCCCCCCCTCTGTGCGGATATGCTGATAATGATGATAATAATAAACAATTGCCCCCAAAATGGAAGTCTTCAAATTAAATGATCGATTGTGTCGGAAAATTTTTAAGCACAACTACTCTCCCAGTCAATATCATGTCTTTCTCGGAAATCTGCCCTCTCCTTGTTTTGAAAGAAGCTTGAAGACTCGAGGACGATCTTTTGATACAGCCAGAATACCTTATAAATAAATTCTGGAGTTGTTAAATGGTTTTGTTTCTCATTATTTACTTAATATTCAATGTCCATCCCGGTCCATCCATCGCGGTCAGGTTTCCATTGGTCTCAGGAATCAATAAGCCTTTGTGAAAACAGTATCCAGAATACTTTTAGAAAACTCTGGATCACGATTACAAACATTCTTGACGATTGGGTGGTCTAGAAGATGTATTTTGGACAAAGTTTCCAGTTTATTCTGTTCGGCAATGTGACCTTTAACCATCTCAGATCGCTGTGTGTGCTACCAGAATGTTTGGCATACACAGCCAAACATTCCGGTCACAGCAATTCAACTTGATTGCTTACAATAAAGCAAAACACATTTATCAAAAATATAAAACACTCAAACTTGAGATTTCTAGATTCAAAAGAAACTTCAGCACACATTTTTCTTTCATAAGAAACAGCTTAAATTTTCGAAAGTCAAGAAAGGTGCTTTATAATAAACCAAGGTGCCGGGCTGGTAGATAGTTTCATAAATTTTAGAAACATGGGTGGTGGCACCAGGGATGACAGAGCCAGTGCTTGTGCAGTTACAATGCAATTAATGTACAATTAATCGATTTCTAAATCCTAATCCCCAAAAACATTTCATAGAAATTTGATTGATGTTTTTTATCACTTCAATGTTTTTGAAACTTTCAAGGAACTTGATTATACTTTTAAAAATTGAAAACAACAAAAATGTAATGTTCCCCTAGCGGATCATATCTTGAGAAATATTTCTCATTGGCCCATAAACTATATAGAGCATTTGTGTACCACAATTTATACCTATCACCCAGTTCTGTAATTCCGCAGTTCCGAATTCCGTAGTTCCGTGATTCCGGATTCCCAAATTCCGTAGTTCCGGATTCCGTAAATTACACCCGTCGTCGTATCTATTTTAATATTATAAACTTGTAAAAACATTTAATTGCGGCAAATGATACATACATGCATATATTCTTGTTGGTCCCAAGAGGGCTGAAATCCTTTTGCAGTGCATGTTTTTGAGTCACATTGTGAGGATGCATGCTGCTAGTTAGCTCCAAAAGTGCAAAGTTGTTATTTGAATCAAGCTTTCAAACATATTGAAATCATACTTAAATAAAAGCATCAAGCTTGAAGCATGCAGCAAACATACTCACTGTATTTGCTCAGGGATAACAGGGAGTACAATTTTGGCATAAAAACTAGTACATATGGTCCCCAGGGGGGTATTCATTGACTTTCAATACGGGGAGGGTCCGAAATTGTATGTTCAATCAATATTTGGGGTCTGTGAATTATAACATGGACAAAAATTCAATATTTGGGGTCCACAAATCTAAAGAGAGGAAGAATCGTGCAATTTGGCCCTGAAGTTGCGAATCATGAAATAAATGTTTAGGTATTATTCAAAAACTGAGAAAGATCAAGAAGCTCAAATTGAATTTCAATTTGAATTTCAACAATTTCACTGAAATCATCGGAGACTCGATGGTTAAAGATATCATGGGTTTTAAAATGATAGAGGCAACAAATGGAGAAGAAAAGATAAAAGTTCAAAGCTACTCTGGAGCTACAGTGGATCACATGAATGGCCATGCCATTCCCAGGACAAAACGAAACCCAAAGAGAATAATTTTACATTGCGGCACCAACGATATTCGAAGTTCTCAGTCTTCAGAGGCAATTGCAACTGAGATTGTGGAATTGGCAAGTGCGGTTAAAACAACCAAGAATACAATTTATATATCGAGCCTTGTACAGCGTGGTGATCAGTGGAATGGGAAGGTCAATGACGTCAACCATCATCTTGAGGAGCTCTGCAAAGGAAACAATTTGCCATTCATAGACAGCAGTCACATTAAGCCTTTTGCACATCTCAACAGAAGTCGACTTCATCTGAACACAGAGGGGACTCGTATTTTAGCTAACAATTTTTTGAAAGTCCTAGGACATTATTGACTAAGAAATGATTTACGATGGAACTTGGTAATTCCCACAGGCCAGATCCAATTTTCAGAAAGGCTGGATCCCAACCCTTCAACTGAGTCTGGATTGAATGAGGTTATGCCTGAGCATGGAACATCTACAGATGTCCCTCTACAAAACGAAAATAATGATGCGAAAACAGCGCTAAAGGCACTGCGTTTGAAAAACTTAGGTCAACTGATAATTGGGTACTTAAACATCAATTCTATTAGGAATAAATTTGAAGCATTTTGAAGAAAGAGTCAAGTCCCAAATCTTGTGCTCTAACTTCTTTCTTTGGCTACAGTACTCAGGCATACAAAACCATGTTGCAGAAAACCCCTCCATTCCATGAGCGATGGGCTGTTCTCTTTCCAGCTTTTGAGCTCTTTTGGCCACATCAGCTTTGAGAAGCTAAGATGTAGAGCTGATTTATAGTAGCTACCAGACTCTAGGATCTTTCTCGACATGACTGTAAGAGGTTGTGGGTTGAATGTCTTCTACTTCCCTTCCTTCTTTCTACCAGTGGTAGCCTTTTCAGAGTTTTTCTTGTTTGTTCCTTTTTTTCTTCCTACTGCGTCAGCTGTGATCTTTTTCGTTTTGTCTCTTTCAGCAATCGCCTTACACAGTTCTTCATTTGGGTTCCTCACCAAAGGAGGCCCATCAATGACAATCTTGCCTGTCTTCAGGAATTCTTTGTTTTTCTTCGCAATATTTGCATCTGTTATTGACTTTTTTGCCTTGCTTACAGTCGCTTGTTTATCTCATTCATTGAAAGCTTCTTTGATTTTTCAAAAACATGGTTTTGCAGCTGAATTAGTGTCAAAGGCTTCTCATTTGAATCTTCAACTATCAATGAGTAGCATTCTCCGTCAAAAGATGTGGCCAGTATGTCAATTCCAATAGCATCACATGTGTTCATTACTTTGTCATAAAGTGCCCTTTTTTCATGCTTGGAGAATGTCTTGCCTTTCAATCGATAAAATATCGGCAAACACGATGGCTTCTCTGCTTCCACAAGTCGTTTTGCTATTCCCGTGAAATGAGCTTCGTAAACATCAATTTTTCTCTCAAGAGTCTCAATTTTATTATTTAGTGGTGCCACAACCTTCTGGATTTCAACATGGATCGTCTCATTGATTTTAACTTCTAGCTTGTCAATAAGTTTGGTGATGTACGATTTATTTAGTAAATCTGAGACAGCGTCTGAAACGATATTTCGGAGAGTGGACTCGCCCATGCCGCTTGGGGCTGAATATGAATTACCTGCCCTCGTTGAAACTATTCATTTGGTCCTTCAGGACGTTTTTGGCACTACACCATAATTAAACACATGTGCATCAGTAATTCCCAGTCAATGGGCTGTCGCTTCTCTGACCTACTGAAAGACGCGTGTCACCGCCATCTTGACAAGTGTGACAAAAAAATCTTCATGTCTTCTTCCGGCATAACCAATGGACGTTTGTTATGGTTGATGACTTCTGGTGCCACGAAGGCTGGGGTGCCTCTGTGCACATTTACAGTGTGCGTACAGGCAGCTTCTGTGGATTTACATAGTTCACCTCAGCTCTCACCAAAGTCTGTTAGCTTTGCAACGCAAGGGTTCAGCTTCCATTTACTGTGTGCGTACAGGCAGCTTCTCTGGATTTACATAGTTCACCCCAGCTCTCACCACAGTCCGTTAGCTTTGCAACGCAAGGGTTCAGCTTCCATTCTGACTCTTGCTCATGAAAAGGAAGTTCTAAAATATGAATGTTGGTTACAAGCACATTACCAGGCTTCAAGTCACGATGAGCAACACCTCAACCGTGCAGATACGACAGCCCTGATACAATGTTTTTAGCGTTGCAGTGAACTAAATGTTCAAATCCCTTGAACTGCGACTTGTTGAATTCTTCCAAGAGATCATCCAGACCAGACAATTTCACATTGCTACCGAACCGTTCCAAGTCAAAACACACATACTCTAACATCAATGCATTAGCTGATCAATGCATATCAAGATAAAACTTACCAAATTGTCTTGGCATAAACGATTGTGAAATCTTGCTTCTTTCAAAAGAGAATCTTCACCAACTCCTTTCAAGACTTTTACAACAACTCCTTTTTGTTGGCAAGCCCCTGAGTATACTTTTCCGAATCCTCCAGATCCAATGAGGGCAGGCTTTTGCTGGTTAAAACTTGTCCGATCAAAATATGGCAGGCCTTTATAGCAAGCTGCATCTGGCTGATTCTTTTTTTGCCACCTCATGTAATTTTGGAAAACGGAACATATATCAAAGAAATTCAATTCATCTTAAAATATGGTATCAGATCATTTTACAGCTGTAAGAAACAGAGCTATCTTAAGAAAATGTCGGGTTAGAGCTGCTTTCGATCCTTAATTTCAAACTTAATGTTGCTGAAAGAAAGGTTTCCTATGAAAACGTCCAGTTAGAACTGCTACCGATCTTTCATGTCAAACTTAAAGTTGCTGAAAAAAAGGCTTTTCGATGGACTGATGTTTAAGAGCCGTCTCCCTATTCAATATCCATCTTATTTGTTAGAAATGAAGTATGGAAAGAAGATTTGTCTACTTAGAAAATTTCGTATCTTGTAAGGTAATTAAAGTTTGCTATAACATTGCTGTGGACAGTGTCAATCTAAAATGTCATACTCGTTTTTTTTCATAAAACCGCCTGAGAGACTAGAGTACCGTAAAAGATATATTAAGACCCCTCCCTATTTGGCTCCCTTCTCTTTCCCCTGAACAATTGTGTGCATTAAATCCTGTGAATAAGTATTTGAAATTACATCATTATGTTACAAATATACATTGTTCCCCTGTAATTACGTCAGGGTGAAGGCTAAAGAGGGCTGAAGACACAACACAAGAAACAACTATTTCATTACAATGAGATGCTTTTTTCAGATAATTGACCTATTGATGTCTCTTTATTTTGTTCAAATCTGTTCTCAAATAAGGCTATTAGAGATCACAGGCCCTGGCCTCCTCGGCCCCAACATATATAGGTATTTCCTCGTTTCAAAACTGTCTGGCTGTTACCACATTGAAATGAGAGTCGGGCCAAACAAGCTGAGGTGCCGCACCAAATTGAATTAAGTTCGGCACATGAGAAGTTCGACGTTTGAAACGGGCCTTAAATAAGCAGTGGTTTTATGTCGATGAAATATGCGAATACTTATATATTCTATATATTTTATACTAATATCTAAGTTAAGCTTGTACACATTTCTTTCAGTGCTTCTCCAAATGGTGACTGCCTATATAATGCTTGTTCTCTGGCTTTGATTGGTAATGAAAGTTTGAGCAAAAATCTGCGCTTGTTAACTTCGATTGAGTTGTATCGCTTCTACGAGTTCTATGACAAACATCCTCACATTGAATCTCTTTGGAATGCTGGTGGATTACCAAAAGATGTGAAGTCCAAGAACAGTCTCAAGTCCCAATGCTTTGGAGAAAATGCATCATGGGCCTTCAAAAAAGGGGAAGGGGGGAATGATTCAATTCTCATACCAGCAGCAGAAAATTGCAACCTTGGGACATGTTCTCCCCTGATAATGGCAATTTGTGCCAAATGGTTTAACAATTGAATCCGTCTTCCCCGATTGCAATCAAGAAAGTACGCAGCGAATATTCAATGGCAGCATGGCCCCCAGAGTGAGGAAATCATTGTTTGCAGAATCTGGAGTAACCATACTTTGGTCTAGAACTGGTACCATAAATAATGCATTTGGCTATAAAACGAACCATTGTGTACCATTGGTTGAAGAAGCTGAAGAAATGGATGTCAAAAGCGTATGTGTGGGGCTCAACAATTTGAAACAAGAACCAAACCCTCAGGACAGAAGTGAGTTTGAAACAAGTAAAGACGCCGAGCATCCAGTCGTAATGAAAGTGAAGCTAAGCAGAGATCCTAAGAAAAAACATGTCTTACAGCAAAGCAAACTGGAAACTTTTTTGGGGGTGCAAAAGCAGACAAAGGAGGAACGTAGCACAAAGAGCGAAAGAGGGAAGCCCGTCATGGAGATGGTCATGGTAAATATCAAATACATTGGTCTTTTTTATGAAAAGTTCCCTTGCTAAGCCAAGAAGAGAAGTATGATCTTTGCTTAAATGTATGGAGACCAGAAAGATGCTACAAGTTCCCAAGATCAACTGAATCAAGGGCAAAAAGAGCGTTCAGTTTTGTTTGGTTTGAGAGGTCCCCTTGGCTGGCCTACTCAAAATATTTAGATGGAGCCTTTTGCCAACCATGTGTCCTGTTTGTAAGAGCAACTGGTCACAATATGCAGAAGCTTGACAAACTGTTCAAATCACCATTGACATACTGGACAAGTGCAAGTTCTAAGCTAAAAGATCATGAAAGTAAATCCACTCTTCGCCACTTTTCCATGCTACAGATGGATCACTTGAATTCGATGATGGAAAAGCGTCAAAATCCAATTGAAGAGATTGCTGACAGCGTCCCGCATGCCCGTATAAAAGCAAACAGGGCGAAACTGAAGCCAATCTTGGAAAAAGTTGTTTTCTGCAGTCGCCAAAATATAGCCTTACGTGGCCATTGTGATGAATCCACCTATCTACACGCATAACATGCTAGAAATACCAGCAATTTCCAAGAGCTACTTGGTTTCCGTGTAAAAAGTGGCGATCGCACATTGGAAGATCACTTCAAAACTGCGAAAAGAAATGCCAAGTACCGCTCCAAAACGATCCAAAATGAGATCATTTCTTGATGTGGAGAATATATTTCCCAATCGATCATCAAAGAAATCAAAGAATCCGGAATATTCTCAGTCTTGGCAGATGAGGAGCAAATGGTTTTTGTAATCAGATTTGTTGATAGCCAAAGGGAGATACGGGAAGAATTTTTACGATTTCTCCATTGTGATGCTGGTACATCAGGCCAGGCCATTTCAAATCTAATCTTGTCGCTGGTCAGAGATCTTGGTCTTGATATGGAAAATTGCCGTGGACAAGGATACGATGGAAGTGGACAGTTTCGGTGCTGCTAAGCTTGTTCAAAACAGCTATCCAAAAGCAATTTACGTTCACTGTGCTTCGCATCGATTGAATCTAGCGGTTGCCAGTGCATGTCAATTGCAAACCATATGTAACATGATGGGGGCAGTAAAAACTGTTGCTGATTTTTTCAACAACTCACCAAAACGTCAAGGGCTTCTTGAGGAGCTAATCAAGGAGTTAATGCCACAACAGAAACACATAACGCTGGTCGATGTTTGCAGAACAAGGTGGGTCCTCCGCATCGATGGCCTCATCAGATTTGAAGAGATCTTTGAGCCGATGATGAAAGCACTGGAGACCATCAAGCTCAACGAGGACAGGTCATGGAACCATGATTCATGTAAAGATGCATCGGGTATTTTTGCTGCTTGCTCCTCCTTCGAGTTTATCATTGCGCTTGTAATCGTTAGAAATTGCCTTGCATACACGAGAGGTGCTACAGTCAAGTTGCAACGATTGAATATGGATGCAATGAAGGCATATCAAGAAATTGATGAAATAAAGAGAGAGCTGCGAAATGAACGCAAAAACCTGGAACAAAAGCACCAACAATGGTTCAAAGAAGCAGAAGATTTAGGAAGATACGTTGGATCGACATCAAAGAGGCCAAGAACATGCGGTCGGCAACAAAATTGAGCAAATCCTCCAGCTGAGACAGATGAAATCTACTTTCGCAGAACAATCTCAGCACCTTTCTTGGATCACCTTAGCACAGAGTTGGCAGCACGATTCAACAACGACAGCAGCATTGTGGCCAGAAAATTCAGCATTGTACCGTCAATCATGCGAAATGAAGATCACGGTGACACATGGAGAGGTGAATTCGCCGAATTCGTAAATGCATACCGTGATGATCTCCTATTGGAAAAGGCCCTCAATGCTGAGCTGGACAGATGGAGTCAAAATGGAGCAACGTTCCCCAACAAGAGTTGCCTGACAGGATCTTGAAGGCTTTGCTATGCACAGATCCTATAAGCTACCCAAATATCTATGCTACCCTCAAGATTTTTGGAACTATCCCAATCACAACGTGTGAATGCCAGCACTCGATATCTGTATTACGCAGACTGAAGACATATCTGAGGGGCACTATGAAGCAAGAAAGAATGAATGGCCTTGCACTTCTACATGTCCACAGAGATTTAGAGCTTGATCTTGAGAAGATCGTAGACCTGTTTGCAATGAAGCATCCGAGGAGAGTTGAAATGATAAACGTATTAGATAGCAACAATTGACTCCTAGAAATTAACTTTTGATAATGTTTCCTCTTGAAAAAGTATATCATTCATATCGGCGACCGTAAATATCGTAATACAGAAATGAAAATAGGATCTATCCATAAATCCATCGGTTGTTTGAATTATATTATCAATTTTGTCAAAATTTAAACGTACAATTTATGCACTAAGGTGTTTGTGTGATGGCAATTCCTGACAGAGCATTGTAGTTTCCTTTTTGAAATATTATTTGGAGGATGATATTCTATGAACTCAAAAGACTTTTAATCTTAGATCATGGATACACAACTACAGTGCACTTATCGAGAGAAGTTTCAGGCATAACGAATAAGAACCCTAAATATCTAGAAGTTGGATGGTCGTGGAAGTGCATTGCTATGTGATATATTGAAACTAGGCGTTTCTTTCCAAAAGGGCATTGCCTGTGAAAAAAAGGGCGTTTCCCAAGAAGTAAAAGGTCGTGGCCCAAAACATCTTTCTAGGGGCTTTGCCCCCAGACCCCCATTTTGTTGCGCCAACCGGTCACGGGAATCGCTGCATCCGCGCATGGAATCAAGGCTTGGCTTGTGTTGATTCAATGGCCACTGCACAACGACATTCTTCTGAAACAACAGAATGCAATCTCAAAGTTTTCAAAAGGGTTGGTGGCACCTTGCCTTCTTGGGTTTGTGAGGAAGTACCCAGAGCATTTTGAGCCATGCTACTCATGGAGCAATGAAGTCATATCCCCTACAGCAGTCCTTGAGATGCTGGATGTTGAAAATGATCTTGTTGACTATCCTGTTTTATGGGACTGCTTTCAGGAGTACATACTTGAATGGACAGATTAAGGTAAGGGAACTGAGTTGCAAGGACTTAAATAAGCAGCAGCAAAGAAGACGATACATGTGGAGAGACCATTTTCAGTTGAAGTCTACAATAAATTCATGGGTGGTGTCGATAAGGCTGACATGCTACTTTCGCACTACCGTACCCGCTTCAGATCCCGAAAACCACGACTTTATTCTGCAGGCCAGCAAGTCAAGTAATCTGCGGGTCAAACACGAAAGCAAACATGCGGGTCACAATCAGGGCCAAGGGCCCAATACAAAGATGTATGTGTTGTGTTTGGTATTCTAGGCCGTGAAATGGTCAAAGGCCAATCGATTGGATGATTTTGATCTCTGCTTCGACCATCACAATATTTTTCAAATGTTTTCACAAGCTTTTGTTTCTCAATGTCTTTCAACCATGGGATCCTTATTCGTTTGTGGCATTGAAATGCTTTGTGCCAAAGAATGTCCTGCTGTTCAAATCGTGAACAAAGCCAATCTAAAAATGCAGTGGGCGTATAGATTGATTACATGAGTCTCAGTTTTCCGCATTGAATTGGATGATGAAGTGAAAGTATAAACATCAGATTGAAAATATTGAACAAAAACAAGGAACCTATGTCGAATGATTGCGAATGGCAACTGATTTGTTGATTTCGATGGTTGAGTTGCTGGAACATTATAGATATATTTGGAATTTCTCTTGATATTGTTTGATAAAATTGGTTAATAAATCTGGTTGATAACGTTGCGAGGATACATGAACTATAACTAGTATTCAGCACATTTGATTATTCATTGCTCAATTCTAGACCATGTGCCTTGTAAGTATTTGCAGGGGGAGGAGACCTTCTTAATCTCGATTCGGTGGCTCCCAAAATCAAATAATAATAATTTGAACATAATCTGAAACTGAAAGTAGGAAGGGAGACTAATTCAACCATAGTCATTCAACTCTCCAATTCGTCTAAAAGTTTGATCGTTCAAGAGTTTTCGATTTAATGGGGCCTAGTTCCTGCCTAAAGACTCAGAGATAGAGATGCAATCATGACTCTGATGCAATCCTCATCGCGAGTGCAGATGATACGATTTTGCTTGACTATTTCTGTCAATCAGATAACAATAATTTGTTGTACTGTTATCTAAACCCATTACGGGATGTGCTTGACGTAAGCAATACATTTCCAGCTTTTTCATGCCATGTCTGGAGGCCACTGAGCCCTTGGCCCTGGTGGTGACCCGCATGTTTGCTTTCATGGTTGACCCGCAGATTACTTGACCTGCTGGCCTGCAGAATAAAGTTGTCACCTTTAGAATTGTCTTGGGCAGTAACTATCCATAAAAGCCAAGGCCAAACATTACCCAACGTTGCCATCAGTTTAAAGGGAATGTCTGCATATGAACAGGCTTATGTAGCATTATCAAGGGCAACAAGTTTACAAGGGCTTTCCATATATCCTAACTGGGACCATCACATTCCAAAAACACCAACATACTTGAAAGCGTTTCAAGAGATCTAGTCTAATACACCACACCAATGGAACACCAATGAACACCAGTGGAACACCAATGAACACCAATGAACACCAGTGGAACACCAATGAACACCAATGAACACCAGTGGAACACCAATGAACACCAATGAACACCAGTGGAACACCAATGAACACCAATGAACACCAGTGGAACACCAATGAACACCAATGAACACCAGTGGAACACCAATGAACACCAGTGGAACACCAATGAACACCAATGAACACCAATGAACACCAATGAACACCAGTGGAACACCAATGAACACCAATGGAACACCAATGGAAACAGCGCAACATCAGTCGGAAATATTCTATAGCAATTTTCTCAGTCATAAAAGTGAAGGAAGGCTGCAGCATTTCTTGCATTAGACCGTCATTTGATTCATATTCCATCCATGGAGGCTAAAGCTTTTTAAATAAAGCCAGATTCACATATATTTTGCGTAATAAATTGCTCATAAAAAACTCAACTCTCAGATTGCTAAAAAGTAAAAACCTCTAGTACTGGGAAAATAAGCCTTAAATAGCAACCTATTTTGATATAGAAAATCCTTTGCATAATTTTCTTTATTTTCGCTTATCTCGTATGTATCATTGCTATGAAGGTACGTTGGAAATACCTGAACATAGAAAGTTTTTTCGGAGTAAATTTGACAAAAGATGTAAGAAAACTGCATATTTCAACCATTTTAGCCTCCCCGCTCTGGGAAGTTGTCGGAAGATTTTTGGCACCACCCTTGTTCACAGGTAGTGAACAAGGAACGTTCTCGACACTCGTAAAAAACACTTCAGTACTGAAAATATCTCGATTTTAAGAAACTATCAGTATTTACTCAAATTCCTGGTTCCTTGAGAAAAATATGTGGATTTGTCAAATTTCCGACATATATCACGAAGGGTAAAGGAAAACCCGTTCCAGCGTTGCAGCAAATAAGGAAGACAACAATGAAAAAACTATGTGGTTTAATGGTTATTCCAACTTTAACAAAACTTTTGAGCAAACAAGTCAACAGAACGAGATAAATTGTCAACAACCTTCAAAGAAAGCATAGGAAAGGTAATTTTTATCAAAATTTTAAATATGAATAGGTGAATCTTCACTATGATGGCCTTTTAACGTGAAAGGGGACTAGCCTGGCAGAATATATCTTCGCATAACTGTATTCAGAGGTGGAATACCTTTCTGCTAACACATTATACCTTGCATTTTTGCTCGGAATAAGATATTTGATCTGCTACTATCGAAAGAAATTTCTCTGCTAGTCTCGATGTTCAGCTTTTGGAAAAGTAGGAATTCGCCATGATCATTTCTATCACTGACACTTTCTTAGCATATTGTTCCATACTGCAGAATATGATAGTGAAATATTTGTTGAGAAGAATCTACTCTTCTCGTCAAAACTCTGGTTGGTTTAGTTCAGCACTCTTTCATTTTATTCGTGAGAATAGGGACTGAACGTCCTTTGGCACAAATTAAGCTATGATAAATCAAGCATTAAAACCATTGGTTAGAAACCTTGATTCAAATTCCAAATTTGCAAACTTTCTGGGAAGAAACTCTATCATACATCTTTCGCATTAACACTTCAATTCAAATGTGCAATGTCCAGTTAATAGATGTTTACTCTCTACCTTTACGCAGCTTTAACAAACTTAACATAACAACAGAACTCAACATGGTAAGATATCAACATATTTTTGGTAACAAAAAAGAGCAGCACTAATATTCCTTGTATGACTAGCAATAAAAAAAGAGCAGCACTAGATTCAACTACAATACTGTAAGAAGAAGTTCTTCTTACAGTATTGTAGTTGAATCTAGTGCAGAACAAAACCATAGTGTTGCTCACATTCTTTAGTTAACTGTTCAGGTTCATCTGAACCAAACAACCGTTCGTTTTAAAAATCACCTTCTGAATTTTTGTAAAAAATTCCCCTTACCGAAGGCAATATGATGGGAGAGGGTTGAAACTTTTTCCCAGACTCTCGTTTCTTGTAGAACGTTGCCAGATAATCAAATATGCTAGCCCCCCCCCCCCTCCCCCCATCCTACCTTCGAATAACTTGGTTTTTAGAAAAGCGCGTATCAGGCGACATGCAATATTCCGAACAAATTTACTTACAGGTAAAAACGTAGGTCAAAACGCAATTCTGCATGTTTAATTCGCATTCACCTTGGTGAGCTATGTTTTGCACAAACGCATTGGTATGATAGTATGTTGTAGCATGTACCAGTGAGCCACCACTTGAAATGCATCAAAATGCAATTAAAATTCTGGCTGTTCTGTTAGATCTTAAAATCTAGTGACTTCTAGATGGCTGTTTGTTTTATTGCACAAAATTGAACGAAATTCAAACGGTTGTTCAGTCCTTATCTCAAAAAAATCGAATCCTTCAGTTTCTAAGTACCCTAACCCTACTTTAACGAAGATAACGCTTGATAATTTGACCCGTGAACTCATTAGAGGCCTACTGCTACTTGTCTGGAGGTTCCATACGGATCATGTTCCTACCTCCTGATCTATAAATAAGCAAATGACAAAAAATAGCTCCAAGCAGTAATCAATAGAGGCTATGTTGAAATTTTTGTCAGCAGTTC
Organism: Aurelia coerulea; assembly: GCA_039566865.1. NCBI lineage: Eukaryota > Metazoa > Cnidaria > Scyphozoa > Semaeostomeae > Ulmaridae > Aurelia > Aurelia coerulea. Next base: position 8,421,659 of record CM076951.1, on the reverse strand, counting down.
ACAAAAAGGATACAGTAAATACCCGCGTATAAGAACCTAGTGGATCAAGAACCTGCGCATGATGAAATTTTGCAATCAAATCCGGATTATATAACAACCCATTTTTGTGGAAGAATCAAGCATGTTTATATTACCTGATGAGAAGATTTTGACAGATTTTCTCTGGGTTATATAAACATTTCTGATTCTTCCACAAATTTATGTGAGGGAATATACCTCATATAATAAACTTAAGTGATGTAGACTGACAGTAAATAATAGGCCGAAGTTTGAATTTGAAGAAAAGAAATTCCTGAAAGCCATGAATGAAATAAGAACCAATTTAAGAACCTAAACAGCCTCATTTCCCACTAAATACCCAAAACATAAGAACCTAGTTACGCTGACTTGCAAAATTGTAGGTTCTTATACGCGGGTTTTTACTGTAACTACATAAACTAAGTAAACTACAATGCAAACAAGTTATCAATTCGGGCACTATTTTATTTGGAGACCGCTAGTCGCGGTTAAAGCAAACAACCGTACAGGACCCAAGCTTCGCCGTAGTTCCTCCTCGATGATGACCTCACCGTTGAACGCTGGATTTTTCATTCCAATATGCATCCTGTTCAAATGATAATATGTAAAAGTGAATTCATTGTTATAGATTATTTTTCCACTGGTATCCCTACCTCTAATCCTGCGATCTCTGTGCCGGATAATGACGTTGTGGGGCTCACTCCTGTATTTTTCCGCAAACTCCTTCCCACATCCATAGCATTTGCTCACTGCAGCTGGCAGCACCGATATCTCGTAAGGATATGGAGACATACCTGAATGCCAAGTGAGAGCTTGGTGGATACTTGAAGGCAAGGCCTGACCACCGTGAACTGTTGCAACATGTGGGAGAGCCGCCTGGGGAGTTCCATATCTTAGGGGCATGAAAAGTTGATTCATACCTTCGTGTGGCTGGAAGCCTCCCATTTCATGCCTACTTGGAGGTATTGGAATGGACATCTGATCTGTTGTGCTCAGCGTTTCACTTTGGTTTGGCTGAGGTCTGTTGAAATTCTGCATGGGGTTGTTTAGGGGCCATGTGAATGGTTGTTGAACAGCAGCGTAATTTCTCTGATGGCAATCAGATGGATAGGCAGTGCGTTGTTGTTGCTGATCTGCTTCTTGGCTCACACACCGTTTCTGTGGTTGTAGGGTCACTGGCTGATCTAAAAAGCTTGGCAGTATCTGCGATTGATGATGGTGTTGTTGATTCGCTTTCGCCAGTGAGTCTCTATGCTGTAAATGGACACCTGATGTTGGTTGAAGCACGCTTGTAGCCACACTTCCACTGATCTCAAATGAATTATCTTTTCTCCGTTGTTCATTTTGCTTGACTCTTTGGGCAGTTTTTCTAACTTCGTTTTTTTTCATTCCTCGAAGAGAAACCGGTAGCTCTTTCTCAAGGCCAGCTGATAGGTTCAGAAAGGGGTTTTTCCGCTTTTTCAACAAGTCTTTCTTCACTTCAGTAACATCTTCCAAAAGCTTTCCATTTACTTGAGCTACAGCTAAGCTATGATGACAGATGAGGCTGAGTGATGCAAATATTTTGCATGTTTCGGTTTGCCTTCTTGGCCTTGAAAATCAGAGGCTCCTTGTCTGCTTCATTCAACATGACTTTGACAAGTGGGTCTTTTGGAAGGAGCATTTAAAATCGAATTGTGATCGTCCAACAAGGTCTGTGCATCTCTGAAAACATTCGTGAGAGTTTCTGTGCTAATTACAGAGTCTGGGATCTGCAAATCTGATGCTGATACCGGGATGATGTTTCGCTCCTTACTGGTCATACTGGTCTCTGATGAATTGCCAGGTGGAACAGATGCAACAGATGCAACAGATGCAACAGATGTGGACACTTGGTCTATATGCAAGGTCTCCACACCAGCATGGATATTTTGAGATTCATTTATGAGATGTGAAGAATCCGGTTTCTTTGGAACAAATGAAAAGTAACGCTTCAGATGAGCATGGCGTTCTTCTATGGACATATCCATCCAAACATCATATTCTATTTTGAACCTGGCGTAGCTTGGGCTCAACATATACGGACCTTGATCGTAAACTGCCTTAATGATGTCTGAGTACAGACGAAGTGATCTTTTCTTCATCACTTGAAGGCAAGAAGAAAGGCTGATGTCTCGATGCGTCTTGCCAGCCTCTTTTCCTGCTTCATCCAAATCATCCTTCACCATGTAATGAAGCCACTCTATTGCATTCTGTCCATACTGCTCGACCTAACAAAAAAAGAAGACATGCCAGATAATAAATAGGCCCTTTTAGAATCCAGTAAATAAATACATACATACATACATACACACATAAATACATACATACATACATCATTCATTTTACCCAGGACAAATTTTGGCAGCAAAAAACTGATTTAGACCTGCTGATATAAAGAAAATGTGATTCACACTGATGGCATTTATGTGTGAAGTTACACAGACTTCATACTGTATTCGTTTTTCAAGAGCAACGAAGAAGAGCGATGACAGAAGCTCACCCACCAATGAAATCTATGACTGGATTGGCGGGATCACAATTTTGGTTAGAAGAAGGCACGGAACCTTTGTATAACTTCTCTTGCCCCACCTCCAGTGCAGTCGACAGCTACGGTCGAGTAGACCTCATAACAAAGAATATATTTACAATATAGTTAAGAATAACAGCACATTTACGACCAAGATTCATACGAGACAATACCAGAAGGGGTGTATGTATGTATGTACATATGTTCATTTGCAAAATTTTTCCCTGCCAATGATTTGCACTTTTCATTCAGAGCACACTGATAGCGATAAAACTGGGACCAAAGGTGGCCATGTACTGTAATCTTTATGGTCTTATGTACCTCCACGGGAAAATATATGACTATTTATAGTACTGAATCGACAAATTTACCATAGACCACCTGCAGAAACTTTTCTTTCTTGACTGCTTTCAATTTTCGAAATTTTCTTCAACAAACTTTTCAAATGATATGGTAACATGCATTTGAATAAAATAGATTTTCTTCCAGATGTAAACAATGTAAAAATTTGTAGAAAGTCCCTGCTTTCTCTTTTTTTATATTCCTGCAAAAAGACGTCTCTTCTGTCTTAAATTCATACAATTTATGCTGGTAACTAAAACATTTCTGGTGCAAACTATAAATAAGTAACTTTTAAATTTAGGGATTCAATATGTGAAAATGTGATAAACTCGCTCTATTCTGTGTAGTTGAATCTGTGTATTTGTTTAAGGCAACAGTTAGAATCTACCCACCTCGTTTGCAGCAATCCTAACTGGCTTCAGCATCTTCTCTCTGAGTGAGTTCTCTTTGTGTTTTGTGAAGTACTCCATAAATTTTGATGGTGGCTTGTTCTTCGTGTGCATCCTTTCCAAATCACTCCATCTTTCCTTTAGCATTGTCAATCTCTCATCGTATTGGTCTTTTGTCTCACATTCAATCAGTCCATCTTTCCTTCCGAAGATCTCGTTGATGATGCGCGAAGCAACTCGTTGTTTGCAGGATCCCTTGAATTATTGCCTCATCTTCATCAGTTCCAAAAGCACGCAGGTTTCGTAAACCGGTATTTCCACGACTGCATGCCTGCCAAAAGAAGGCAAAGTCTGTCTTCTCCTTGTGCCTATGTGCCATGACCGGTCCAGGGAACCACGGAGGCCTTTGGTCGGACCTCTTGAGCACTGCCATATACTTGAAAACGGTTTGAGTCAGATGATATTCGGCAACATTAAATGTTGTGTCCATTGATAGCGTCGTGAAAGCATCATCTCGACAACAAAACCTTTCCACATCGTTAACCGTCTGCTTGCAGTAAGCTACGAAATTCGCTTGCTTGCCATGTCTGATTTGCATTTCCTGAACAAAGGCCTGATCCTTATCTATCACGTCGCTAGCATCGCTTGGTCCTTCTTTGAACATCTCTAACATTATGCTGCTAATTTCATCATTTGCCAACGAGCTACGAGCTCCACCTGGCGAGCTACCCATTTGGTTGTGCCAATTCTCTCATTAAAGGTACCTCCAATCACGCGTCCATTGGCATCTTTTGATACATGGATATGGCAGGAAATATCAAACGATCCATCAGCTTCTCTGACCTCGTAGAATCTTGTTTGTTCCTTTTTTAGAAAGGTTCCAGGGAGATCATCTGCTTCCAAGTCATACGGATGTTTGATGTTTACTCCATTTTGCTTGACTATGAATGTTCCTGTTGATGTGATGCGTAGTGGTTTCATCATAGCAATCCTCTCCTTTGGAACTCCCTCTCGCAGACAAATATTAAAAATTTCTTTCACATCCGGGGTCTTGTAGCCGTAAATAGGTAAATTTGGATTTCCCTTGTAATATGTTAATGTAGCTTGCTCCTCTTCTGTGGCTAACGTTTTTGTTCTTGTTTCGTTTGTAGGATTTAGAATCTCATCCTCACTAATACTGGTTGCAGTAGTTGTGTCCAGCTGGTATTCCTATCGATAAAATAAGACGTAGAACGGTAAAATAATGATGTTGTTGCACGGGTACGGTACAGCTACGAAAAACAGTAAACACCCGCACATAACAACACAGTGGATTAAGAACCTACAGGCTGAAATTGTCCAATGAGACTACCATTATATAAGAACCAACCCACAGGCTGACTCATAAAATGATAGATTCTCATATGCGGGTAGTTACTTAAAACAAGGAGAGGATTAAATTACCCCTCCCCCCAAGAAGAACTATAATTAACCGATGGGTGTACGAGCCAAAGAGCATGCGAGATTTCTAGGTTTCTGAATTCCAAAGAAATTTCGTAGGAATTTCTGGAGTTCTTATGGCATTTTCCAGGATTTTTGGAATTTCAAATTGTTTCTTATTGAAAAAATGTGTGCTGAAACTAAATCCATAGGCATTTCACGAATTGTCCGTTCAGTTTTTTGACATTTTGAGAGACTTTTTAAGAAAATTCAAGTTTGGCAAAGCATCCTTTTTGAATCAAGAGCGATTGGACACCAAGAGTGTGTATCACTGTGAAAGTTTCCATCACTAGCGAGCCACCTTAACCGATTGTTTTGTGTGTTGTTGATTTATTTTTACTTGGCAATGAACGACCTTATCACTGTTTCGTGATTTTAAAATTTTCAGTACTCGCTACTGATAAAACTTTCACAATCATACACACTCTTACCTCTCCAGACCCAATACGAAAAGTAATTTATTTGGTTGGAATCTGGACTCAGTGGAGAAGTACAGTAGACTCATTAAATAAGTCCCTAAAAATTTTGCTTATTGCTGTTGTTTTTATCGCTTCAGTCGAAGCACAAGTCATGGTGCTGAACAAGAGACTTTTGGAATAAGGACGATAAGTATTAACCCGCGTCTTACGTCAATTTGAATGACAGTGAATGATATATGACCAAGGTTGTTAGGACACGAACGTGTTGATTACATATTTGTTTACCTTGTTTTGATCATAGTTAATAGAAATGTTTTGATCCTTGTCTTGATTTCTTGCCTTCTTTGCTTCTCTGTTTCGTCTTCAACTGGTGTGTGCAACTGAACGGTTTATTAGGCCCAAATGCCTCGTGTTATTTGAATATATCTTCCTTTTATTCCTGTGTCTTAGCGCGCCCTCGCAGAAGAAAGGTTTCAAGCTTTGCGGTTTGAACCTTTCTTCTGCGAGGGCGCACTAAGACACAGGAATAAAAGGAAGATATATTCAAATAACACGAGGAAGTTGGGCCTAATAAACCGTTCAGTTGCACACACCAGTTGAAGACGAAACAGAGAAGCAATTTAGACAAGAAATCAAGACAAGGATCAAAACAAGGTAAACAAATATGTAATCAACACGTTCGTGTCCTAACACCCTTGATATGACCTTCTCACAGAGTGCCAAGGTGTCAAGATTTCGTCAGTGGATTGTTTTTAATGGATTTCTAGGGAGATCCCAGTTGAGGGGGGATTTATAGGGTTTCCAGGATTTTCAAAGATTTTTGTCATTTTAGCTTTCTTTTTGGATTTCTTTTCAGATTAATTTTTAGATTCCTGAGCTAATAGGTCATAGTAGGTGTATGAGACAATAGAATATTCAAACTTTGATCATCGATCTTTAACAGTCTCGAAGATTTGTAACGAACAGTATTTTGTTCAGGACAGAATGAAGTACAACTTGCCCACAACTTGTTTCCACTCATGTCAATTTGTTCAACTATTTTTTGACTCACAAACAAAACAAAAGAATTGTTTACTTTAGTCGTTTTGTGTAAAACGATTCAAATGCTATGAAATGAGATATGATACAATATTTCGCAGCGAGTGAAATAATTTCTTTATTACAAAAACCTTCTTTGAGTGGTTTGGCCACTCCCATTTTCGTCCATGCACAATGTAGTTTCAAAAGCCCCTTTAGAAGACCATTTAGTCTTCTCGTGGACGATCATTTTTGTTCATATTTGGTACAAAATACAACATTCATACGATAATACAAAGTCAAAATTACAGAAACTTTGTTGACCCCCCATCAACAAAATAATCGAATCCCCCAGCAAAAGATATTTTGCCAAAATCTATTGAAAATGTGTGAACAAACTAAATAAAGCATCAAACAAATGTCATGTTCCTGAAAGTGTCTATCAAGAAAAATGCGGCAGCAAAAGCGTGGAGGGGGGGGGGGGGCAAAAAAGGGAAAAAGCTTTGGACTGTCATCAAATGTAAAAAAGGCAGGGTCGAACGACTGTCAACAGGCTACCATAACGCACTCCAATTCACCTGTGATTCTATTCTTCTGTAGAAAACAGCAGAAATATATTAATGCTTTCAGTTGGAATGAATTAAAAAGCATTTAATTTACCCATAATTCATCTTCGTTGCTAGATGTGAAAGACAGCTGTCTTCGTGGAGAATTCTTCTCTCTATTTTCAAGCTTTACAACATCTACAATATTTTCAGCAGTCGTGCTTCCAGGCACAGGCCTCCCAGAAGCAGCTACTTCTTTCACAAAGACAATATCATCCGTTTCATCTTCATCTTCATCAGTGGAGGATACATCTATGAAATCCTCGTTGCAACGCTTCTTTCTAGAGGCTAAAATGTCCTGCTTTTTCGGAGTAATATCCGATCGTTTTCTGCACTCCATCTCTTTTAGCAGCGAAGTGCCCTTTCTGCAAAGGCCAATGATAATTGAAGTTGTAAAATAAAAAGAGACGCGCGGCCGAGCGCAGCCCGTGGCCGAAACCAGCAAAAACCTTCTGAATATCAATGCCCTACTGGCCTGGCCCTGGCCTGAGTGCAGACTTCAGTGGAAAGTAAAGTACGAGAGAAAGGGCAAAAAATTGGAAAACACCTACATTTTTCCAGCAATTTCCCTGCTCAATTTTCCTTTAATAGGTTCCCTTCTGCAAGGTTGCCTTGCCACACCCCAATTTAACATCTTAATGTCAGAATGGGGACACAGGTCACTCCTCAAAGGGTAAGACGCCTCAAGCTTTGATTAGTGTTGAGTGAAAGGAATGCAATTTTTTGATATTATTTGTGATATATAATGCATTCAACGTAATAATAATGCGTCCTTGTATAGATCATGTATAGATGAACGTAAAACATTCAATCTCAGATGTTATCTATGGAGCGTCAGCGTCCATAGTTATCACTAATTTCTTATCTTGACAAACTTTTATTTGTCATGGATACAAATGAGATTATGAAGTTTGCATCATTTCTCACTAAAGAGAAATTCCTCAACAATTTCATTCGTATTGCACTGGTGTTCATTGGTGTTCATTGGTGTTCATTGGTGTTCCACGGTGTTCATCAGTGTTCATCGGTGTTCCATTGGTGTGGTGTTTTAGACTAGACCGTTTCAAGATGCCATTCTCCCTGCTAACAGCTGCGATCTGAAACCCACGGAAAGGAGCTGTTCTGATACTGCTAGCAATGAAGATAACTCTTTGATGCAGATGTACAGCCAACATGTCTTCTGAAATATTTTAAAAGTCCCATCGGTACAAACCAGTCTGATGTGAGCCCTGATGCAGTGTTATCTTGTTCATCAAAAGAGGAAGGCCCAGTAGGAATGCCTATTCAATCACATATTCACACTGATACAAAAATAGCAACCTGCATACCATCTACTTCATCACAAGAGGAATGCCCTATATGTCATCTATACTTTGACAAGGACAATTTGAATGAGCATGCAAACATGTGTGCAGACAGAATCAGCATGATTGCCTATAATGAACTCATGTCTGGTGTTTCAGACGAGGAGGTGCCTGTGTTTTCAGCAACTGACGACGAAGAGTTTAATCCACCAGAATTGCAGAATGATAGAGTGTCCTTAAAGGATGTAATTAAGCACCTGTCGGTCAACATAGATCAGGAGTTGAAGGAAAACAGGATTGATGTGCGCAGAAAAAGTGCATGGAAAGACTTTTGTGGAATAAGAAATAGGAGAAAGTTTTCCTTAAATGCAAAATTGAAAGTAAGGTTCATTGGTGAGGCAGCCATTGACACTGGTGGTCCTTTGAGGGAATTTTTTTCAGGTATTTGCTTTTTTGTTTCCTAACCTGGTGTGGAAGATTTCACACAGCATGAAATTAAGTCTATTTCTAAAGAAAGATGTCTTATGATTATTTATGATTTATTTTGAACAGTCAAAATTTTTTGCACACACTTTCAGAGCAGCATTGGGCTGTCCCAGAAACAACTTTTTCACTGAGAAGGCAATGGAGGTTGCTTTTGAAATTCATTCTGTAATGCCCAAAATTGTAAGAAGGTAAAAATAGTTACGAATGGCACAAATAACTGATACAGCCATTGTGTTTCCCAATACCTTGCTTTAGCTTTTGCTATTAAAATTTCCTTTTGTTGATTACAGTCCTCTTAGACCAAATCAAAGCATCACTGTTTGATGAAGGGCACAGACAAACTATTGGAGGGCACAAGCCAAGTAACAACATGTTGGCTGTCGTGTCCAAAGAATATAGATATGCTGGTGAGATCATGGCCCTGTCACTGGTGCATGGAGGACCTGCACCAAATTGGTTAGAACCATGGATATACCGTTACATGGTTTCAGGCCTAGAGCCCATGTTTATTCCTGATGACCATAAATGGAATGAAATCTACACAAAGGTTTGAATTCTGTGGATTATTTTGTATTTAATGTCTCATTCAGTTCAAACCCTTGCCATCCCCCTGGGACACCCCCAGGGATTTGCTCATAAAATATTCCTGACCCCGGTGTATTTGATTGTCATTTTTTTTCTCTCCCAGCCCATGGAGCATTTAACGATAGTTGGTCCTTTTGCTGATAAAGCATTTTCTCAGTGCCCTGCCCCCGACATTTCGAGAGTCCACTTTTATTAAAGGCAATCTGTCTCATTCATAATTGGCTGAAGATTGTATCAGGGCATTAAAGATTTGTATGGCAGGATTAACAGAAAAGAATTGGGAAAGAGATCGTTTCAAATTGAACTGAATTTTTATCATGTCAAAAATTCAAAGAGTCTAGGCACTAGCTCCTTTCCTTTGTCTAAGCTTTGTTCTCTAACAGAGCTCCTTTAAAATTTCAACTTAATTCTTTTTAACATTTTCAGATTAAAACTGAGAAGGAATTGATGTTCTTCGATTCCTTATTGATTGTGATTGATTGTTCTTTTTGCTTTCCAAACTCACTCGCAACTATTTCTTTTGTATTTATTTTCAATGTCAGTTTCTTTTAACATCTTCGAGCCAAGATTGAAGGAATTCCTCATTAATGGTTGTGGTCCCTAATCCACATTCTTTCAAAGTGACATTTTCTTTGGAGGCTTTCTGGTTTCTTTTTTGTTATTAGCAAAAAATTTTGTTTTCCCCTTTAGTTATAGATGTGGGGGAGGGGGGCTTTCTCTCTTCATTAGATCATACTGTTAGAGAGCTCATCGTTGACAAATATATTTAAATACACGTGCAAGTATCTTGTTGTTGTGTATAGAAATGTATCGAAGTATGTTTGTAAATAAAAACTGAAAGTGGAACTGAAAACTGCTGCAGTTGCAGTTGCAATAGATATTTTAGCTATTCTTAAAAGAGTTTGGAGTGGACAGTATGTTTACACATGTTTATTTAATATATGGAAGTTGAGTGGCTTTATAGCTACAATCACTTTTGTGCACTTTCAGAAATTCAAAATATCATTTGATTCACATTCTTTTTAGAATAATTAAATGGTCTATTAGCTCCGTGATAACAGTAAATTGCGTTTCTCTGGCTTGCACAGATGTAAATTCGTTTGGTGTTCTCTTTTAAATATTTGTGTTTTAGCTGTCATCATGCAAAACAGTTTCTGAACTCAGGGAAACAATTGATTCAGATGAATTTGAAGATGCCTTATCAGATGTCGGATACAGAGGAATTCCTTCCAGAGAAATGATGGAGAACAAAGAAAACATTTTAAAGTAGGTATATAACAAATGGCTATTCTTACAGGACCGAATGCTCAGAAGTGTAGATACGGGCCTAACTTATGCAAAATCGTCTATCTTGGGACTTGTCCTAGTCCCCCACGGTCAAAAGATCATATTTAAATCTTTGCATCAGTCTATTTTTAGCCGTCTTCAAGAAACAATGAACATCAATGAACTATAAATCGACCCAGCCTCCTCCCTCTTGTCAGCGCACATTGAAACCACTCTCCTTATCACAACAGCGAAGCCTCCTTTGCATTCCCCATATCTAAATATTTGGTAAGGAGAGCAGATGGTTTGTGAGAATATAACGCTGTTAATATATTTGCAATGATCTGTAGACAATTTGACCATATATGAAGCAAACATTCACAGAAGTATCTAGCTTGCACAAGAATTGGGTTGCTGTGCGTTGTGTTGTGTTGGTTGGGTCGAGCCGATGAGATGAATAAGAATACCACAAAGCTTGACGTTTTTTTTTTTTTAATCAGCAACTAAACAGTAACGATTATGACTATAAATTAAATAAGTGGTAAATGAAAGATAAAAGGATGCAGTGAATTTGATTTGAACGCCTTTATGCGAACTTTGACTGTTACAAAAACTCTTCGATCTTATTGTTGAATGATCAATTATATGTCTTATGTCTGCACTCTACGTGCTCTAAACAGTTACAGAGGCACGGCCAGAAGTCTGGGTGCGAGAAAGAAGTCACAACGTCATGCAAAGGCACGAGGCCAAACAAATGAATGGGTTGTCATTTCCGTCACAAAACGTTGTTGGCAGTGCGTAGTTTGCTTCTCTTTCCCTTTTATTATGCAGTCAACCTTTACGGCAATTCCATGATTAAAGGGGCTGGGTCACGTCAAGTAAACAAACTTCTTTCGAAACGGCGATTTTGCAGTTTTTTTTTACAGGCCATATCACACAGATTTTCCACTATTTTTCTCAAAATGAAAATGCTATTTTGAAGATGAACTCTTGAACTTCAGAGCGAAACAAACGAAACAACCATATCTTGTAAGATTGCAAAGATATTGATGGATTTTTGGAAGTAACTTTATCGTGGATTCACCCCATCCACCAAAATCTGTGCAGAACACAATGGGCGCGTGCCGGCTCGTGCGAGCAACAATATAGATTATAAAGATAACAGATTTGTTTACGGTTACGTGACCCAGCCCCTTTAACCAATGCCTTCTAGACAACAATCAATAACTTTCTTATAAAGCTTTATTTATTCATACATATTCCTAATTGTTTCTAACTTTTTTTTAGATCTCTTAGCCACAAAGTAGTTGTGGAGCCTATTTTGCCAATGATGATGCAGCTGCAAGAAGGCCTTGATACCCTGGGGGTGCTGCAAGCAGCTAGGAAGTCCTGTGAAGTGTTTAGACCAGTTTTCACGCCATGCAACGATACATTTACAATACGGGCGGATGATTTCCTTGACAATTTTCTCGTTGATTATAGTCCAGGTGGGAGTAACAGAAAAGAAATGGAAATTAATACCTATAAGCAATTCACAGTTTATCAATTTATTTAAAGTTGGTTCTTCATCAGCTCTAGTTCTACATTACATTATGACAATAATGTGAACTAATTTATACCAACTATTTACAAGAAATATAAACCTATAATACAATGTAATGCAACTTACTAATAATCATTATCTAAAAATTTTACACTGGCATTTGTCTCCACTCCAATTTTTTAAGTTTCTCTTAAATATAGCAGCTGATGAAGTGCTCTTTATTAAATCAGGCATGCGGTTCCATAAGACGCTGCCTCGAAACTTAATAGAATCAATGCCAAACATAATACTTTTCGTTGCAGGGATTTGTAATAAATCTTTCGTCCTTAGCTCATATTTGGTGTTCTTTCTAACAAAACACTCCTGCAAGAAGGAGGGATTGATACAGTTAAGTGTTTTGTATATCTCAATCATAAGCACACGAAGGTTTTGGATGTGAATAGTTGTTTCATTGTTCTTTGCCAGCAAAACTTCAAATGTGGACTCATGATCGTCAAGTAGCACCCGCAGAGCTCTTTTGTGTACTCTATCTATGTTGTTATCTGACGTTTTTCCGCAAAAAAGCCAAATCAATGGGCAGTACTTGAAAGTTGATGCAATAAAACATTATGTTAACAAAGATATTTTTCAATGAATAACAAAGCGATAACAAAAGATAACAGCTGCCACTATTGTTAGCAGTAGGGGGCTAGCTGATACGAGGGTTGAGGAAAATAAAACCTAGGAAAAAACAATCGTGGTTTGTGAATATTGCATGTGGGTCAATGATCTGCTGTAATGTGGGGAGTCTTGTTTCTGAGGTGCCCGATTGAGTTGTTATTTTCTTGAATTCACTTTTACAGTATCTTTTTGTCATTTGCGTAAGGACTGTCGTTGTTGAAACTCAGGCACATCATACCCTCTCCAGCTGACAGCCATAGAATATTCATATGCAGTTGTAGTATAGTTGTTTTTTGATAATTTCTGATAAAAGAGAGAAGAACGGAAAATCAAAACTTTTTTGTTCTATTGCCAAAAAGATCTCCGTTGCTTTCAAGAATTTTTGTCTACCTTGAGGGAAATCTTTCGCCCAATTATGGCCAGTTTTTGCAAGTTTTTCCAACATCGGGGGAGGAGGGGCTCCCATTTCTACGCTAATGATTATTAATTCAATTTTCTGCTTTTTGCGTTTCAGAAAATAACATTTAATTCACACCATCTTCCTTATTCATGTTTATGACGGGAGTCAAGACAATGCCTCCTCTGGGTTTACCAAGTACTGTTACAGTGACATTTCTCCATGACTGCCACATAGGATGCAGATGTCGACCAAGTGCCTCTACCTGTGGCTTAACATTAACGCTTCCCGTTCATATTCAGTCTTTTCAAGATATGGAGGAGATGATAAAGTCAGCTATCATTGAAGGCAAAGGGTTTGTAAATGTTTGAATAAACCTACCAGCAGTAGCGGTGCTAAGATACTTACTAATATATTAAACAGGGTTATGTTCCTTGTTGTGTTCGATCGTTTTAGTGATATGCAGTTAGGGCTGTTGAGAAGAGGGTACAAATTACCTGGGGCTTTGGATTCTGGTCTCAGAGATTCTTTAGGCAACATTTATGTCTCCATTTTATCGTCAAAGGAAAGACTTTAATGAACGTAAAATAAACTGCACTACAAAGGGTATCTTCCTGCCATCGCCCAAGGCCATTGCTGCTTTTTCTGCCAATTTTGAAGACATACCATGCAAGAATCTTCCAAGTGAGCACAGCCCGGATCCATTGTCCTAACATTGCCCCGGACTGCCAAAAACATCTCAATAGCCCTGAATGCAGTTATTTTCATTGACACGATTTTGTTTCGTTGCTATCATCATAATACTGGGTGCATTGAAAGGCTACCGGTGGCATATTTTGTTCTAAACTAAAAGCATGTTCAAAAAGTCCTTTCCCCTATTGTTATCTGTGCCTGTTGAAAATGAAATTTTGAATAAAATATTGCCACTTAGGTAAGGCATTGTCTTGTTTGCTGTGTCAGTTTTGTCCAATGCTTACTTCGTACTCGCTTGCGGATTCCTTTGCGAGCTCTTTAACAAACAACCTGCACAACTGCAATGAATAAAGCATATAAGAGTGCTCCCAGAAAGCCACTGTCTGATATCAGACAGCTCGGTCTGAAATTTTTGACCGGGAGTCTTTCATGATCCACCCAGGTGCCAGTTTTAGACAAAGGCCAATTACTATCTATGAACTCGGCCAATTATTTATGCTGTCAGATAAATTCTGTGTTCGTTCGTTTCTTTTTATTTTTAGCCAGCACATAGACCAGTAAAGTAAAGGATATGATATATACTACCTAAGCGTTTCAGAGTTGATGACTAACTGTTTTTCAAGCGATTGATTTTTTAATTATCGTCTTTTTGGGATGATACACTGCCGAAGTAACGTCTCAAATCAGTCACACCAAAGTTTCCATCATCGTTTAAAGGACTGATTTGATTGCATAGCCATTGGTATTCCTCGTCATTTAATTCTATTGATGACCTTGGAACGACCACGTGGTTGTTTGTTTGCAGTCGAGGGTCTGGACCAAAGTCGTCAGTGCCATAACGATCCCAGTTGGTATTTGTATGATCAAGCAGATCTTGAACAGTGCTTCCATCAGAATTGGCATACGTATAGAAACCTCGAATCCATAGTTGCAACGGAGACATGTTGCGCTCAGTCGACAGGGGGTGGTTGTTCCACTGAGCTGTCATGTCAGAGAGAGCAACATTGATCCTTGGAATGTACACAAAATGTAGAGCATAGAGATGCAATTCATTATCTCTTTCTAAGTATTCTTGGTCTTCTAGAAAAAGAAATATATTTCTGTAATGCTCCAGGACGCACTTGTAGACGTCAACCCACATTCGCTCTATCCGTTGATTATGCACGGACATTCCTGTTATCACCGGCCGATTTACCACACCAAAGTGATCCAGCATCCAACGAGCGACTGCTATATTCTCTGTGCCATGATCAGTGCGTATTCTTAGAGGAACCCTAAATTGCTCGGTGCCAAGGAGAAACTGTTGTAGAACAGTGTCAGCTCTGTTGTTCGTGGAACATCTCATGAATACAATCAACCTCGAAAAACCATCCACTCCTCCATGTATAACCATGCGCCAGTGTATCAATTTATGGTTACCATCGATGTGCCTGGGAAAAACGTTTAAAATATCGTAATTGCCAATGGAACAGAACAGTCTTATTTACTGAATCAAATGGAATCTCGAGAGAGGCATTTCACTCCCAAAAAATCTCATACATCTTTGGCTCAAATCCTTTCTTTTTCTATAAAAATCCATCAGCAATCCGTAAATATCTTTTTATTCTGAAAAATCTCGTACCCTTTTCACAATGAATGAAATGCCCCCTCAGAATCTCGTATCTTTCCTTGCCTAAAAACGCCTGAAAACAGGCCACAGATGTGTACATGCGCATTCCTTTTTCTTACTTCATTGTAAAATTTTCTTAGACATTTATTGACAACATTTGCTATTCACACGCAAGAGTTCTAGCAAGTTTAGTTGAGTTTTCTGTTCACCAATATATCTATGAACAGCAAGCAAACTCAAATACACGAAATAACGAAGCTGTTTTATATTAGGTTAGGTGCATCGTTTCTGGCTTCATATCTGACAGCATATATAAACCAGTGCGTGCAGAGACAGTAGACCGTGACACATGCCCCACCATATTTGGGCACCTGGGGTTCTATGTCAACGGGAAACACTGAGATCTGGCTTAAAAGCAATCTGTCCCCTATTGTTCCGACCTTGATTACTGCTTTATTTAGCTAAATTCATGCATCACTTAGTCTCTATGGCCCTGATTTCTTTGGATAAAGCGAATTAACACCAACTTCTGGAATATACAATAGAGATCTTTATCGATTTTATTTTCATTCATCGAAGGGGACAGATTGCCTTTAAGCCACAGTTACTTACCAAAGTGCATTTGGACAGGGAACGCTGTATGATCTTCGTTCAATCCGCCTCCTTAAACGCCTCACAGTTCTACCGATTGGGTCAACTCTGCCAATAGAGTCTCTAATGCGTGATCTCTGAACCCGGATCCCTCTTGCCCTCAGTGTGCCGATGATCATTCGCTCTCCATAGTTTGGGTGCGTTACAGATATAATCTGCACTGCGTTGTCAAGCTCCTCGTCAGTCATCACAGCGAAACGCTTTGCCACCGTGCCATCTAATCCAAGCTCTCTCCTTCTTCTCAGCAATGTAGAATCACTAATTCCTAGCATCTTTGCGATTTCACGATAGCTGAAACCCATCTCAACTAGGCCGTTCAGCTGCTCTTCTGACACAGAAATTGTCGGTCTCCCTCTTTCTCTGTTCTCTGTCGAATTTCGCGCTTCGCGGTCGCTGCAAAATTCCCACAACTTGGCATAGAGCTCCAACAAAATGTTCAAAATTTCCTGTTCGACATCATGAGCTCTGAACTCATCGGCTAAAACTATTCCAATTGCTACCAGGCATTCCTGGGCGCGATCCAAAATAGTTTCCTCTTCATGCATGCCATGTTGGGTATTGTGGAACACTTCCACAGAATGTGCGATTTCATCTAAATTGAACGCTTCGATTAACTCTGAAAGCCTATCAATATCTAAAGATTTGCATCCGAGTGCAAAAAATAATGAGACAAGAACAACATAAGTCAGGAGAGCTTTGCAAAATTTTGCTACCAGCGCCATCTTTGCTTCAGCACACTTTTGCCTCGTTCGAGAGTTAGTTGGGGATTCCCGTATTCGTTCGACATTGATTGACAGTTGACATTGATTGATATGTTGAATTTTAAAAAGAGGGTACTTGCTTGTTAAAAAAATTTGATACTTGTTTGAAAAAAGAGAATGGTTGCCTGTAAGGAAAATAAGATACTTCCATTCCGTGGCTTATTTTTATCATGAATGTGAAAGTATATGCTATGAAAACATTAGATATGGGAACGATGTGCTACATTTTCTGTGAGTCAAAGCGATGGTATAGTAAATTAATATTTTAGCCAAGAGTACAACTCTGATATTTTGTATTTTGATCAAAAGAAGTAGGAAGTTTTTTTTACAGTAGGACTAAGTAGTGGGAAAATCTTTTTTAATTATGAAGTACACTGTTTTTTATCAAAGTTATGTGATTTTAGCAACAAGTACCATGTTTTTCAATAAAGTATTTTTGACGCGTTTGGCACTCCATAGCAGGCTGACCTAACTTCCTTAGACTACATACTTTGGCACTTGAGTTCAAGATCAAATGTACATTTCAAACTCATTCTCATATAACTCATTTTAAGTTTTACTATTTGTAATACTAGCTGTAATACAATAAAAAGCCTTATATCAAAGTTTCTCGCATGCATATCAATGATTTCATCCGTCGTTTTCTATCTGGAAAGAGCGTATCTATATTAAAAAAAGGGCGTTTCCCTAAGATCTAACGGGCGTGGTCCCAAAAATTTTCCCTGGATACCCCATCCCTGGATACCCCATCCCTGGATACCCCCTCCACTTCGCGGCAGCTGGCGCCGCCGCTGGGGACAACAATAACGGCCATGGTCTTACAAAATAACTGATTTGTTCTGGTTGTAGTACCACCTTATGGCTGATTTTGGCTCGAATATGACCAATGTTATACAAAAGAAAGCCATGCAAGAGTTGCACATGCTTCAATTGAGGAAGACTATTGCCAGCTGCTACACAGCCCTAGCCAGCTTAGCCTTGGTGGCAAGAACGTGGCCTCTATCCATTTGTAACTGGGGGTACTTTTTATAAGTACTTTTAATAGACATAGAGTGATGACATACCTTAGAAGTTGGAAAGCTAGATCTTGTTGAAAGCAAAAGCTCCTTAAAATCTGCAGAGGCACATTTGTTGGTGGAGGATGCAGGCTCCATAACAGCGTGCGATGCCATGTCGTTTGTCCCAACCAGCAGAACGATTGTGTCGGGTACGCTTTCCAACGGGCAATCCTTAATTTCCTGCGACACATGCATAAACTTGCCACCTGGCGTCGAATTTATGTACCAATTTCCCGGGTAATCAACATGTCCCTCTACAAGCGGACGGAGCTGAGAATCCGAAAAAATTGCAATCTAAGAATAAATTGGTAAAATTTAAAAATGTTAGTTATTACTATTACAAATATCACTTTGACTATGTGACTATACTTAAAGCTATGGAGAGTACTGATACAACCTACCTGGAAATCACAAACAATCTGGAAATCCGATTACTAAATATCGTTTAAACCCAGTGCCCCCCTGGTCGAAAACCCAAAGATATCCCTCCAAAAATCTATCCGGAAAACCGGAGATACAGGACATATCTTAGTTATCTTAGTTATTTTGAATGGTCAAGGGGCATATCACTCTCTAAAAATCTCGTACACCTTTTGCAAAAAGCCTTTGTCTTCAAGAAAAATACCTAGATACCTAGATAAAATACGAGTGATACATACATGCCCCTTGGATCGTTGTCACCTTCACAAATTTCAGTGTACAGCGTAACCACTTGCTTAATTCTATCCTTTTGCATTGTTTTATTTATCCAATCAGTGCCACAACAGTGTATCTTTAAGTTGATATGACAATGAAGAAAACTGCAAAATGTTTGTGGTGAAATTAGTCATGTCATATATGGGCAAAATGATTTGATTTCTCAAGAAATATTTTGCATTTCACAGAAAATTTCTAAAGTTGACTATTGTGCTCTAAACTGTCAACCTGCATTTTCTCCAACCTGTCAACCTGGAACCTGGTAACCTGGTGACCTGTAAACCTGTTAACCTGTGTTTTACACATGCTGAGCTACAAATGTCTTTTTTGCATCAACATTGCACTCTTCTGCAGTTACTTTGAGGCGTTTTTGTCAGAAAAGATTATCAGCCATATCATCCTGCATACCATAAATATCTCCTAAAAACCAAAAGATTGGATCATCAGCGTCATCTTTCAGAAAAACGGGGAGGAGGGGTAAATATTCATTGACTTGAAACTTTTCTGATAACTGGTTTTTCAATTGAATTTTTAATGCCGTGGCTGGGGACACCCCTGCCTAAGATACTGCGCCTGTATTTGCTAATGTGTTTTAAATCGGAGTATTGGCAGGAAATCAAAGCTTCACCAAAAAACGGGGTACAGGAATTGCAAAGATATTTAAATCTAGTGCTACGATACAGAACTGGTGTAAATTCAGAAAGGCACCTCGTTAAATAGCGTTTTTCAAGGTGGCTCATGAATGTACTGTATTACGAAGGAAATAATAATGTGTTTTATTCTCACTGCAGCAAATGTATCAATGCTAAAAGCTTATTTTGTAGGACAAAAGCTGACCATGTCTTGCCAGAAGTGGACAATGAATCTGAAATAATTGAACTCTTACAGTCCACTGTTGTGACAACAAGTGGCAACAGCGTAGAGTATGGCCCAGCAATGTATGTTGACAATAATGTTGACAAAATTAGCCTGTAAATATGGTGTAAAAGCTCCTAAAACTTCTTGCTATCTTAAGAAATGGATTTCATCTGCAGTATGTCATTTCGTAGGGAGGCAAACATGGACTTGAATAAATGCTGGTTTCTTTAATTTGACCTCCGAACCACATGCATGGGCTAACTCCATGTTTGCAGGCCCTGAAATGAGCAAAAGTTATGTACTTCATTTATGAAGCTCCAAACTTGTCCTGTGCGCTTGATCAAGCTCCTCGATTAATTTGTCTCTTTTGTGGGTAACCAAATGATAAGTTGTGGAAAAATGAGCCACAGTTGTTGGTTTTCTAAAAATGCAGCTGAAATCACACATATAAATTAATAAATCATAGTTACAGATCATTAAAACAAAAGACCTTTTGGTCAGCAAGGCACTTGAATAATCAAGCCGGCAGAATTTAAGAGGCGACTATGGAGGCGCTCGCGCTTGATCGAGCGTCTCTCATTACAGGGCTACGTGTTTGATCTGTAAAATTCAGCATGGTGGCACCTGATGGCAAAATTGAAAGCCCCTAAGCCACATTTTATTGTAATCTTTGCAACACTTAACTCATTGACCCCGATAAGCGCCATATGGCGCTCCTTCGCTCTTGCCTCGATTCCCTGTAAGCGCCAAGTGGCGCTCCCATTTATCAAGCCTCATTCCCGGTAAGCGCCATATGGCGCAACAAAAGCATGCCGTGTAGATGATGTAATGTTTTTTCATGTGGCTCTCTTTTGTCTCCAAGACAAACATCTTTAGAAAGCTTATGAAAGAAGCTGTGTTTTGATATCAATATGTCATGGGGTTGCCGTAGTAAAATTTCAAGATAATCGCATTCAAAAATGTAAACAAAGTTTTTCGTAGTTCGTAACAAGCGGTCTGATTTTGGAAACGGTTCAGAATGTCTGTGGATGTTATCAACGATTTGTTTGGGGACACGTCTGACGAAGAAGAGGAATTTTGGGGATTCACGAACGAAGAACTTGGGGTTAATTCGGATATCGATGTGGATGAAGTTTTTAGCGACGAAGATGGACTAACGGACAACGAATCAAACGCAGATAGTGACGAGGGGGCAGTTGAGCTGGAGTGGACGAAGGTGCTCACAAACGTTGAAATCGAGCCCTTTACCGAGGATAATCCAGGCCCTGTAACAATTTTAAATGGAGATGCTAAAGAAGCTGACTTTTTTGAGCTAATGTTCCCCAATGAAATCCACGAAATTCTGGCAAGAGAGACGAACCGCTACGCTCAACAGAAGATAGCCACTAAGCCAGATTCAAGATGGCGTGAAACAACACCCGAAGAAATCAAAGTCTTCCTTGGGTTGAGAATTTTCATGAGTATAGTTAATCTGCCAGAAATGAAAATGTACTGGTCTACGGATTTTGCTTTTGGAAATTTCTTTCCAGCCAAAGTCATGAACAGAGATCGTTTTGACAAACTTTGCCAGTATATCCACGCAAACGATAAGACCAAGATGGAAATGAACGCGAACGGAAAGCCGAAGGATAGGCTGTTTCTTGTTAGGCCTATCCTTGATATCGTCAACAGAGCTTGCAGAGTGAACTATGTTCCACCTCGAGATGTTTCAGTGGATGAAGCCATGATTGCCTTCAGAGGAAGATTGAGTCTGAGACAGTACATGCCTGCCAAGCCAACGAAATACGGCATAAAAGTGTGGTCCCTCAGTGTTGCCCAAAATGGGTATTGCTCGGATTTTGCCGTTTATTTGGGAAAGCCAGCAGATGGGAAACGGGAAACAGACCTTGGAAAAAAAGTGGTCCTCGAGATGACAAGGGACATCGTGGGCAAAAATCATCATGTCTTCTTTGACAACTATTTCTGCAGCATAGGTCTTCTCGAGGAGCTGCTAGCAAATGGAGTGTACGGATGTGGCACCATCAAGTCAAACCGAGCTGGGCTCCCCTCTGAACTTAGGCCCAAAACAAAAAACAACGCGAGAACCAACTTGCAGAAAACGTTGAAGGAAGATCTGAAGGAAAGTGGGGATAGTGTCGTCTTCCAGAAAGGACCTGTTACTGCTCTTGCATGGCTTGAGAAGAAATCGAGAAAGCCAGTTCTAATTGCGAGCAGTAATTCAAACCCCCTTGAACCCGAAGCGTTCGTGAATCGCAGGCAGAAAAATGGCGATTTACTCGAAGTTCACTGTCCCAGGCCAGTCAAATCATATAATGTAAACATGAACGGAGTTGATAGAACTGATCAAATGCGTACCCAATACTTAACAACTCGAATGTCTCGGAGATGGTGGACATACATATTCTTTTTCTTACTAGATCTTGCTGTTGCAAATTCTTTCACCCTTATGCTAGAGTCCCCAAATCACCGAAAAATGACGCGAGGTGGCAACGAGAAAGAACATACGATGCTTGAATTCAGAATGTCCCTCGCAAAACAACTGATTGGGGACTTTAGAAGCAAGAAAAGAAGGAGAAATCTCCAACCAGATGTTGCTGGGGCTCAACACTGGCCACAAACAACCCCAACGAAAAGAAGATGCAAGAACTGCTTCATAAGAAAAACAACTGAATAATAAACTCTCATGCCTCAATAAAACGTTTTTATAATATAATGAATGGTATTTGTAACGGAAACTTACCTTTTTTGTAGGATTTTCCCGTTGTGGGGTGTGGAACTTTTAATTTGGAAGCGTGCATGACAAATTTTTGAAGTTTTAATGAAATAACTATGATGTGTGTTTAGACAAATGTAACGATATTTTTCTCTTGAAATGTAGTCTTTTTCTAAATTTTCTCTCCGAAAACTTTTTCGACAGAATTTACCAGTTTTTATTGAAAATTGTTTAAAATTGGTCGCTATTTACTTCCTCTTGCGAGCTCTTTTGTGCTCGGGAGACAGAGCTCTTATTCAACACAATGCTGTAGGGATAAAAATGCTGTACTGTGATAAGCACCTTTGGGGTCAATGAGTTAACAATTATAAGAATTTAAAGGTAGCATTCCAAGTTGAGTTACTTTTGTGATCCATTATTATTTTTCTATTTTCTGAATACACATTTTGCCACGTTACATTACTGGCTCCTGCGGACTCTAACCCAACTAGCACCCTTCTGTCCTAGTAAATTTCATAATTGTCCCTGGCTCACCATGGACTGGCGCATAGGAAATCTATGCGACAATAATGATAATAGAAAAACACACCTTTAAGCAAATGGCACAAAATGTCAAACCAAGAGTTTGACAATGGGGATAATGGCGTCTGAATTCGCACAGAGTGCTGGTCAAATGCCAAACCCTTCATTGGTCTGAACGATTTTGTCAACAGGTTGCTTATGTACAGAATTCCATGTTCTTCCATTGAGCAGATGCTTCCATTAACGTCTATTGCCTGCTCTTCATTGAAAATCCATATTGGTTCTCTTTGTGTCTCCTCCGTGTTGTCTATCACGATTCTTTCATTCCTCCCAATTAGACTCACTGCCGACATTGGCTCAGGCGATACTGCATCAAGTATCGCCTGATCGACAATTCTTTTGAGCTGCCTTGGAGGTGCATCCATTGAAAGCCTAATGGCTGATTTCCCTCCCATATCAGTATCCCTGCCAGCCTCCAAAAACTTGTTAAACATTTTAGGATTGTCTGCATACTGATATGGAAAGAAAAATCGCCTGCAGACAGAAAATAATTCAATTAGGTATATTTTGCCCCTTGTTGCTCATTTTGATCAGAATAAAGGTCTCGTTCACATTGCTCTGTTTTTGTACTAAAACGGAGGAAAGACATCCGTTTTAGTCTGTTCACATTGATCCACCTCATAGCAAATACGGAGAAAAACCTCCCTTTCTGTGCGTTCACATTGCTCCGTTTTTGTGAAACTCATTGTTGAATGTTGGATCGTTTTCAAAAACATCAATTTTAGTTCTTTCACACTGATCAAGTGCGTTTTCAAAAACCTCTATCTTTGTGAATATCCATTTGTGATAGCATCTTCGAAAACCTCCATTTTGGTGGCGTTTTTCGAACGGATCAGTGTGAACACTTTCACAAAAACGAAGGGTTTTCTCTCCAAGAATGCTCGCAGAAGCTAACCCTGGTAAATAAGACTGCTTTCACTCCAGCCATTTTGTCCTTCAAATGAGCTATTCTAGATTCTACCCAGTGTGTTCGAAGAAAATGTTTTAAAACTGTTCTAGAGATACAAAATTTGAGAGTTGCCACACGTATTTCGTTTACCCCGTGGCTTCAAGTACGGGAGCCGTATCCCAAATGCGATCAGCTAAGAATATGGGAGTAATTATGCTCATGCGCTGCCTATTGGCAGGAAATTCATTGCAGTGAAAAGAGAATTATGAATAATAATAATAAGGATAATGAATTTTGCCCTGTTTGGGGGAAAGCCTTCTGATTGGGCAGATTTCTAGACAGTTTGAGGGGCAAAAATTCATTTCAAAAATTTACTTTGACTATGTTAGGGTTTCACTGAAAGTGCTTTCTAGACATAATAACTGCCAAACATTTCTGTCTGAGGGGGTGTATATGCCCCTTGTTGTAGTAATTCTTTCCACATAAATGCATGAAAGAGAATCATCAACCATGTGGATATCAGTGTAAATGATGGCTAAAAGTTTATTGTAGTAAATACCTGCATTTTGTTCCAATGAATGAAAAATACAACATTTTAGGATGCCAGTGGTTCAGCAATAAGCAATAATATGCAATAGATGCATATGTCTTATAATTAGAAATAACTGAAAGGCCTGAAAATTGTATTTACAAAACACTGCCATACATTGTAAGCATTCTTCAAAATTGTTTACAAATATACTTTCATTTTGAACAGTCAATTTTGAGAGTCATCAAAACAATTCAATTTATGACATTTTCAACACAATGAAGTAATCAAAGTGTCAAATAGATCCGCTAAATTTCAAATCAATTTGCCCAATTAAATTGTAAAAAATCCTCCGAAGGTTTATCCTATCAGAGCCATTCATGAAAATAAATCACTAACAGTTGAAACAAATCCAGTTCCCAGGTTACAAGAAGCAACCAGAAAATTTCATAATAATTTTTTGAAAGATGGCTGTACCTGGCCTACATCTATTTTTTGTGCATGCTAGAAGTTTTAGGTTGTACCACCTGGAGCAAAAAACTATTAATTTTCTCCCATTGGATACAAAAAAAAATAAAACGATTGGTACTGAAAAAACACCTTCAACATTCAAAAGGAGTGAACAGGACTTAGTAATGAAAAAATTCACCAATTTTGATCAATTTTTTTCCAGTTCTCCGCGTGCACAGCGTTGAACAGTGGATTGTCATGGCCTTCATGTTTATTAGCAAAAAAAAATTATTAGCAATGTGAGGAATAACTGACCTCCATTTTGCAGCGATTAATTCGCCAAATCCTTGCTTCGTTGAAAGTACACACCAATAGGTATGCCTGCGTATTGCTTTTACCCAATGAGAGATCCTTTCCAAGCCCTTGCCAACTTTTTGAAAATTGAGCGTGCAATATGCCAAATATCATAGTAATGATGTGTGCGTTCCATTTGGCTATACCAAGATGGCGATCCGATACAAAAGATGAGATGTCTAAATCTTCTTGGTGCAGTTTCTCAAAACGTTTCTTAGCTCCGTATAATTCCATTGCATTGCTAGAGCCTGCCTGGTTAGCCTAAAATCAAAATAAGTTGTATCTCAGTCTTTGACTATTGAAACATTTATGAATCAAAACTATAAGCCAGACACTTGCAGAAAAGTACTCCAGAAAGGGTACTCTGGATATACTAGGTAACCCAAGAAAAATCCCCGAGAGATCTCAGTATTCCCTAAGGAGAGACTACCAAAATCTTTGATATAGACTGAAGAATTTTTGGTATTGTTATTTTATAAGATCGAAAAGTAGCATTTCACAAACCTGCACTAGCTCAAAATGCACTATTTTCAAGTTTGAAGAGCAGAATACTGAATATATTTCATATTTAGCGTTGTTCCCCATGAAGTTGAACCTTCCATCATTCCTTTCAGGTCATTCACCAAACGTGCTTGGTACTGCTCCCAATAATGCAGAATTGTTGGCAAGAGCAACTTTTTTTGGGGCCAGGTAAAAAACTCGGGAGATGTCGGAGATGTCGGAGCAAAGATTCTCCGACGTTTCTCAACTCCGAGTTTTTTACCTGGCCCTTTTTTTGGTGCAAAAAGAATGTTCTTGCTGTATAGCAACAGATACCCATGTGCTTCAGCAACATGATGACTTTAGCAATAGACGCACAAGTTGCCAGAGTTTCTCCTGCACTGCTACCTGTTTAGTCCAATGCGGGTAGATCTCCTTGGTCAGCTCACTGATATTCCAGGCTTAGATATCACGAATTTGGATTCAAACGCCATATGCAGTCTGTTATTATTTGGAAGTTCTCAATTGAACATTGTGGCGAATCGAATCATTCTTGAAGCTACAATAGCATTTATTGACAAAACGAATTGTTTTGATTGAATTGCACTGGGTGAGTCGAAAATGCCGGCCGGTGTTTTCGAAGCTGTTTGATCTTCCAAGCGTTTCCGAGTGCTATGGCTCGCTCTCTGGCGGGGATGTTGGCCTGGGTGTGAGGATTCTGTCTAACCGTATACGGTGGGGTGGGTCCTTGCATCTTGGTTGGCATCTTTGCTGTGGGGTGGTGCGTGGCGCGTGGAAATGGCTTGATTACTCAAAATTCTTATGTACCACATGTCGGCGGGCATTTTCTACTCAGCCAGTATATTTTGTCATAACACCAAGCAGCAATCCCCCCTCCCTTTACCTATTTATTCTTTGTTTGTTTTGTATCATATGTTATAGTTGAATTGTAAGTGCCAGCCACAGTGGAGACCAGATGACCTAGTGTCCTTCTCTGCTGTGGCTGGTACATTGAAATGTATATATTTTGTAGTTTTTAACGTTTTTTTAGATTGATATAAAAAAAAAAGTTGCCAGAGTTGCAAAGCTCAAACTACAGAGAGCATAAATCTTTCAAATGTAGAGTCAATGAGTCTAATGTGCAATTATTTTGACAAGAAATTCTTATCACTAAAAAGAGAGCTTTTAACGGACGCTGCAGAAATCGCCCACAAGAAGTTGAAAGTTGAAGAGAATCGCTCATTTACAAATCCAATAAAATGCAGTATGAATTCAACCAGTCCATTTGTGACAAAGCTGATAGAGCTCTCGAATTGTTGGAGGACCGTTCAATAAAAACGGCTAAGAACAAAATAGAACAACTAAAAGAGGAGCTCGAAAGGAGAAACAAAATAATTCAAATTTTCAGATGATCTTGCCAGCCATAGTAAAGACCAGAAGTGACAGCGAGAAGCCAAAAAAAGGAGCCTTGGCAAAGAGGAAAACAAACAGAAACCAGTATTCCACGGCTTCTGTAAAATGTGGGCCCGCAGGTCTGATAAAATGCGGGTCCCACTCCCAAGATTGGTGGCGGGTCTCGGTGTGTAAGGCGTGCTGCAACGGTTGATGGGTCTTGCGAGGCTTATGCCCACTTCCTGTTTTCATCCGCGAATGCTTGCGTTCAATCCAACACTGCGCAGAAGATAGGGCTTGTTCTAGTTTGTTAAGCTTTAGCAAGGATGTACCGTTGGTACCAAACTTAAGCAAGGAACTCAAATGATATAACAGCGATGTACATGTACCTAGTCAAGCACAAGTTCTGGGGAAAAGAACATGTACATGTTCCCCTGAGAGTTCTTCCCACCTGACATTTTGCATATGTCAAGGAACATATTTGCAGTGGTGTTATAAACTGTAATATGATTACTAAGAAATAAGTCAATAGGAAATAAGAAACAGCGTAAGAAACTAAATTAAAAATTTGAAAACTTTCATGTTAAAATCACAAAAAGACGCGAGTGCCTTCTATTTCTATGGTAAAAAGTGTTGAACGATGCATAGGGACTTTCCCATGTGAAGGGATCCCCTCCAAAGTACAAAGTTCTCAGCCAGGTCGAAAATTCGGACTTCGAGTTTAGTAAGTCCGAGTTTTCGAATTAGCTCCAGTTCAAACTCGAAAACACGGACTTCTCGGACAAAATGGTCCAAATTTTCCTTTTTCCAACTTATCGAATTTCTCCTATGCTCTAGAAGAAAACTCGGACATGTCGGAACTCGAACACATGGACTTCTCGGACGAAATTGTCCTACTTTCTGGGTATCAAAAGGAGGAAATTTCATACATAGTGTCTCGCAGAAGACCCAAATGGAGTAGGGACCAAATGGAGTAATTCTCCTATCCAGGGCCCAAATTGAGTAATCCCATTAAATGGTATTTTAACTCATTGTCAAAACTACTTAACACTCGGAGATAACATTTGATCATAAATCTATACCTAATAATACCTAATAATAGATGTATAGACTATCTAGACGATCCAGATTCTTCCAAAGACAATATCATCATTACTGGTGTATCTATCGTGAAGTCCAGGGGGGTTAAACTTAAGGGTTTATGTGTTTCAATGGCTCTTCTAGATTTCTAGTTTCCTTCAAACCTACTTTTCGTGTGATTCAGCTGATTCAGATATGTGTGCTTCCAAGTATTTCCTCTAATTCCTCTCATATAAAGTATGTTTGCTGCTATTAAAACTAGCAGGAATATATCATAAAAACTTTAAAAATATCATTAAAACGCGACTGCCCTTGAAAAACTGTTGGGCATGAGACAAGATAGAGATGTTATTTTAGTGACTTGGTTAACAATTGGTGCAGCTAAAAGATGAAAAATGACAGCAGCAATGTCAGATATTCATCGGCACCGATAGATTGATTGCTTCAACAACATATAGACTACTCTTAGTATACTGATGACTGGGTAAATTCATGGAAGAAAAAACAAATTTTCGCTCATTACTCTCACATTGTGATTAGCTTCGTATGATTACATTCCTAAGGCGTAAACTGCTATCTGCAGATCGAAGTGAAGACAAATATGATGAGAAAGTAAGAACTGAAGCCATTAAAGCCCTGTTAATTGTAAGTGCCCCTCCTTCATTACTTACATTTATCGCAGAGACAAAATAACTGATGTCTACAATGGATATGGAGTTGATCCTTCTGATGATAGGGAAGGAAATACTGATGAATACAACAAAGTATTTGTTACATCCTTAGAATTCGCAACTCTGTCTACCAAATGGAAACAACTGCATGTCAAATGTGAAGCATCTTGTAGCTACTTGGAGACGCACAAACTGCCTTTGATAGAGAATTGAAGGAATGTAAATAGAATCATGAAATTTGCAATACTTGAAAGAATCAATAAGATATATGCACAAACTATGTTGTCGGGTTTCAATGCAAATGAACTGAAACTTCAGCAACCGGCCTTGATGGGCGACACTACTCTAGTTTATTGAAGATTTTACAATTGGTCTTTGATTATTCCAAACTAATGAAATATCATACAGACAATCAAACTTAAAGTGTTTATGAATCGAAATTTTCGAACTTCCAATTCTTACCAAATATGAAAATCGAGACTTTTAGCTACGTGAATCTCGCTTCATTTTTGCTCTCATTGCCCAGAAAGTGTGCGAAACAGGTCTTCAATCTCGATTGGTCAGTGCGAAATGTTGGCCGCCATCGTGACGTCATGCCTAGGATCAACGCAAGCGCATTCATTTACCGTAACTTAGGCCCATTGACGAATTGACGAAGTTGCAGCGAATCAAATTGAAACGAAATTATATCTCGAGCAAATAAAAGTTACAGCATGGCCGAAAGTGATAGCGATGCTTCAAGCAATGGGAAAAGAGCATGGAATCAATTTGAAAATGAACTCGACGCCGAAGGTGATGATGTTTTTCAACCTGGCATGTTGGCCTATCAAGGCGAGCCACTGGCTGAAAGTGACGAGAATGAGGAAGGAGAACATGATGCACAAATTGATGACCCAGATGGCTTAGCTCCTGCCATTCTGGAGGCACGCTACGAGAAGAGAGTCCAGGTTAATGAATGGTTAGTAACTATCTAACTCTATTAAATCGAAATGATGCAACAAATCAGTACTAAAGTTCAGAAATATGTAGTGTGTATTGTATGTAGGCCATCGGGCCTAAAGCTAAAGCCAAGCTACAAAAATCACCAGATATTCTGTTCATTGTTTTTGTTCTCAAAATTCAATCCTTACATTGTCAAACTCCAGAAACATTCTTTTAGGGTTACTGTTTGCTTCAGGCAGATTATTTTTCCCAGTTTGAAGGGACCCCCCCACCCGGTAACCTCTTCATCGAGGCTCTTTTTGTCGCTTTTGCTGCATTTCGCCTATTTATTATACGTATTGCTGTTATGTTATTCTGTTCTGTTATTTACCCATCAATAGCTGTATGCCTTTGATTGGGAACGAAAATCTGAAAAAAATCTGACAAAAATCATCAGTGTCCTAAATTTTGATCAGATCTTTTATTCTCATTTCCAGGTGTTCTTGCAATCGCTGCGATGTTCCATTGTTGGTAGGTGCCTTGGAATTCAGGTGTTGCTGGGAGGTGAACTGTGCTCAAGGGAAGCTAACTTTTGATGGAAGCATCGAAAGAATAAAGTGTGTGACGGAACACGAAGACTTTTTGGCACTGATGCATCCTGCAGTGTTGAAACAGGTTGCACCTTTATTGAAAAACAGAGATGGCAGGACATACAGGCAGCGTGCAGGGCTAACATTAAATGAGTAAGTGGTCAGATCTTTTGAACTATTTCTGTACCAGGTCTATAAAGTATTGTTAATGTAAGCAAGCAAGACGGGGGCAGTGGCCCCTTATATTGGAAAAATTATCAAAAATCTGCCCCAATCAGGAGAAAATCTGCCCTCAATAGGGCAAAAATCTTCTAAACAATGGACTTTGTATCAGGCAGCCCCCCCCTGGATTATTCTCCCCATACGCTTATGGCACTGAATATCATTTACTGGCTGCTGCAAGATTTGTTCAAGATTCAACAACAATTTGGATTGAGGCATATTTTCTACATTTTGTAGACATTTTTTGGTTTCTTTATGTACCGGGTGAGCCAGAAAAAAGTTCCCACTTTCGACAGGCCAGGATAAATCACACACAAGGCCAATTTTAGTTGTTTTTGATTTAATCTTTTGTCGATGTCCTATATTATTCTGGGGTATTTTTGTAGATTTTTCGGATGCCAATTTATCGATATATTAACGATTTCTTGAAATTTCTTGGCCTGCAGACTGCCCAAAAGGATCGAAAAACAGTGATCAAATTTTCTACAGATTGAACTTGGCAGAACAAAGGGAGTGCTCTTCGAAATGACTAGGGACTTTGGAAATGGATTATAGGTACAATCTGTCGCACGAGCGGTCGTTCAATGATTGCACAAGTTGAATGTCATTCTTATTAATATAAAGACTCTCAGTTGTTTTATCATTTCTTTGAATTTCAACTTGCACAATCATTGAACAACCGGTCGTGCGACAGATTGTACCGAATCCATTTCCAAAGTCCCTAGTCATTTTTAAGAGCACTCCTGTTGTTCTGCCAAGTTTAATCTGTAGGAAATTTGATCACTGTTCTTCGATCTTTCTGGGCAGTCTGCAGTCCAAAAAATTTCAAGAAATCGTTAATATATCGATAAATTGGTGTCCGAAAAATCTACAAAAAGTAACCCAGAATATATAGGATATTGACTAAAGATTAGATATAAAACAACTAAAATTGGCTTAGTTTGTGATTTATCCTGGCCTGTCGAAAGTGGGAACTTTTTTCTGGCTCACCCGGTATGTATTTTTTTATGAGGCTCTCCCACTGATGACTCAAACTCTTTGAATAAAAAAGTAGAACAATCTTTTGTTGATACATACAGTACTCTGTTTAGATACATTTTTGATGAAATCTTATGATACTTCTATCTATTTCAGGCACATGAGAGCTGTTGGCTACAGATGGGTCGTGAGATACATATTTGGATTTCTTGGCTGGGAAAACACCAAACCTCTGCCAGCTTGCATTTATCATTACATAAGATCCAAATTTCCAGACAATGAACTGCATGGCTATGCAACTGCCCAACAAAGAGCCTAGCTTAAAATGGACAACTTAAAAGCTACTTTACATTGTTATTTCAAATATTGCCGTCACAATACAGGCCTTGTGCACCTCAACATGGTTTTTTCCTGCCTAAGAAACTATTTATAATTTCTTGACAATTCTTGTTTGGGAAAATTTGCAGTCTCTTGTTTGGCTGAATTCTCAAGTTAAGTATTAAGAATCCTTGTAATGTTAATGTGTCCAAGGCCTGTACTGTACCAAAGTTTTAACATTTTGCAGAAAACAATTGGGCCAGAGCTTTGCATGCTGCATTAATCCCTAATGAGGTATCAAAGTTTGTAAAATCATTGTTTACAAACTTTTAAATTGACAAAAGTTTAAAAGTCTAGTGCAAGATCATGTGTCTATCAGTCTTCTGGGCAATGACTCATTGGATGACCCTTCCTTGGCCGTAAACACTTTTTGCATCTTCTCACTGCAGCATTCTGAGCATTTGTTGCTGCTGTTGCTTCTTGTACTGCAGATTCTCTGATCCTAAGTAGACTTTCTTGCTCTATGCCTGTCAAAATCAAAGTGAATAAGGCTTATTGATATCCACTGAACAGTTTTAACCAAGGAGAGATGCTTATCTGATGGCACATGACATCATTTTCAAACATCTGAACAGGAATTATTCTTGTCCAAACACTACAAGACAATGAGGGGTGTTTCGTTTCTTCACAACAGCAGAGAACGATATCATCCTTCACAACTCTATCTCACATAGCAATCCCAGAGTCTGTATAAAATCAAAAAAATATCAGGATGTTCTTAAAAGGCATCTTGCAAAAGGTTTAGGAAGGTTTCAAGGTTTCAACATTGGGTAGGTTTCAACCTTGACATTTTGCATTTATATTGTTTCAGCATTGCCTTTTGTAAATGCTGCAAAGTCACCGGCATTTGCTAATTCACGGCACCACGGCACCACGGCACCACGGCACCACGGCACCACGGCACCACGGCACTACGGCACCACGGCACTACGGCACTGAGTATTTTGATATTATGATTTCATAGAATTCTGATTAAATATCTTGTGAGACTGCAGTCCTCGCAAAAAGTCTTTGTTAATTTGTACATTTTTTAGAAGATCTGAACTTAGATCATATCAGCACGAGCCAAGAAGAAGAGTTCCGTCTCTTGAACATTACGAGTTAGCCTCAACAGGACATTTACATCAATGTGTTCATTGGATAATACCTCAGTGCCATCAAAGCCCCTTTCCTACTTAAAACATACAAGAAGCCATTCTTTCACCTAAACTCAAAATCAAACTGGAGACACTCGCCCTCCACCGGATGATTTCTCGATGGATTTGGTTTGATGAATTCGAAAATAATGAGTCCTTGATAAGAGGGGACTCTTGCCCCCTCAACCCCGGGGCAGGGAGAAGGGGTGCTGCGGCACTACTACCTGCTGAAACCGGCCAAAATGAGAGTAATTTGAAGCAAAAACAAACTAAAGTAGGATACCTTTACTTTCAAGAAAGATCCCCAAGAAAGATCCCTAAAAAAACCCGAAAAAAAAACAAATATCTTTCGACTTCGAGTATTTCATTGGCTCTTTTGATAGAGTGACTTCTGCTTTGTAACCAAAGAAAAAGTTCCAAGGCTATGTGAAGTGTATTTACTTTACTATTTTTTGACAAAAATATGTATTCAGCTGTAGCTATAGTTGTTGTTGTTACACGATTTGGTGTACACTGCTGATGTACACCTTGGCGTTTACAGGTCAGACAATTGCCAAAACTATGCTCTTGAAGATATTTAAACAGAATTCTATAAATTAATAATAAAGTACCCTGGGTACCAGCCTCTCTAACGTTAGAGAGTCTGTTACCCAGGATAATAATAAAGATACTCAGTGCCGTGGTGCCGTGGTGCCGTAGTGCCGTGGTGCCGTGGTGCCGTGGATTAGCAAATGCCAAACTCACCTGATGGGAAAAGTTCAATTTCAGATCTCTGTTTCTTTTCAAGGTGATTCCTTACTGCATCAGGCTTTGAACGCCTTTCTGGGAACTTGCGGTTAAGAGGCTCAGGAGCTTGCTGCTTTTGTTGTTGCAAGATGCTGGCAAGTTCATCCCGTGTACTTGTTAAAAGGATGTTTTTGACCTCAGACAAATACTCTGGAAAATATAATGATAAGTTTAAATTATTAGCATATTTGAATGAAATGCTTAGTGTTACTGTAGAATATGATGGCAAATAAAGTACAGTGCATGCAATTTGTAGAAACTGGCATTTTGCCAATAACAACAAATAAATCAAACTTCAAAAATTTTGAAAAGATTATCAACAATCACAATTATCATTAACCACAGCATCAGCGCTACATTATGCACCAGCGCAACAGCTACTGGATCTTGCTAATCCCTGTATTGCCAAATCTGTTCACCTTTCCCAACCAGTTGATGAGACATTGATAAAACTATATCATACAGCATACTGTATATATCCAATGTAAGAACTGTTACTGTATAAGGTATATAAGATATACAGTCTAGTTATTTGATAATTTCATACATAGCTTGGAATGGATAAACAAGCTTTTCTTTGATTGATCTGTAAATGCAATATATTTTGTTTTAAACCATACTTCTAGAGTGCTTATGAAAAAATCTACGGTGGCCCCTAACTGTCACAGCAAATTAAAGCATCACAACCAAATAAAAGACCAACTCACATCAAATTCAAACCCTCACATCAAATTCAAACCCTCACAGCAAATTCAAACCCTCACATCAAATTCAAACTTTCCCATCAAATTCAAACCCTCACAGCAAATTCAAACCCTCACATCAAATTCAAACCCTCACAGCAAATTCAAACCCTCACAGCAAATTCAAACCCTCACATCAAATTCAACCCCTCACATCAAATTCAAACCCTCACAGCAAATTCAAACCCTCACATCAAATTCAAACTTTCCCATCAAATTCAAACCCTCACAGCAAATTCAAACCCTCACATCAAATTCCAACCCTCACAGCAAATTCAACCCCTCACATCAAATTCCAACCCTCACAGCAAATTCAAACCCTCACATCAAATTCAAATC
This sequence comes from Aurelia coerulea, assembly GCA_039566865.1. Classification (NCBI taxonomy): domain Eukaryota; kingdom Metazoa; phylum Cnidaria; class Scyphozoa; order Semaeostomeae; family Ulmaridae; genus Aurelia; species Aurelia coerulea. The sequence continues at coordinate 8,387,042 of CM076951.1, read as the reverse complement.
CTCACAGCAAATTCAAACTGGATGCGCACGTGGAGTAGATTCTGTCTCACTCCATAACGTCCTAAGCATTCTCTCATTGAATTGAATCGAAGTTGTTGATCATGCTTCATTCATGTGTGCGGAAAGCTGTTTCAAACGGCAAAACTACAACAATTGTATTGAATCTACAAAGTGAATCTCCTACCTCAGTCGTCAGTGGTTAGAGTGTAGTGTTGAAATTTGAGATTACAGAGTACAAGACAGGAAATGTTTTGCCATTCGTGTGGCAACCGACTTAGTGGCAACGGCAACCAAGAAGTGAAATATTGCACTAAATGTGGAGCAGGTATGAATATTAGTATTTCCTTGTTTGTCAAATTATCTAGGCAAACCGTTATTCCGATGATAACTCAAAGAAGAGGGCCTAAAGTCAAATGCACTCTTTTCTTTTTATAAGAATAATGTTAATAAGAATATTCAGGCTCATCATCCAATTTCTAAGAATATCATAAGAATATTGCTCAGCCTCAGCTCGCATATGTGTCTCATTTTTCAGCATTGCCTATTTTGGGATGTTCATAGCAGACAATCGCATGACTGACAATCTTGTTTTTTCTAAAGCTTGGTTTCTATTCGAGAAAATTCCATATTTGTGAAAGTTTTTAGTCCTATCTTTGAAAAAAGTGAGGGCCCCCCCCTAGCCCAATGCGGCTGGGCGGTCCCCGAAATAGAACAATGAATAAGGTACTCCTATTATTAAGTGCATCATTGAGGATGCCATGCATTGCACAGGAAATTAGCAATTATCATCAGATGAGTTAAATTTGTAAATTTGTAAAAATGAGTTGACTTAAATTTGTATGGGGGGGGGGGGTGTGCCCAAATTTTTTGCTCAAACTGATAATCTGTTCTAGAAAAAATTGGTGAAAAGTATACTCAAAAACATGAAATTTGACCAAAAAACGACCCGATTTAGCAGAATATTCCCCTTTGACATGTTTTGACAACCTGCTCTAGAAAAATTGCCTCATTTTGATACCCTGTGCTAGAAAAAATTCGTGAAAACGATACCCTTAAAAACGGCACATCCCTGTTGGACAAATATACTAAGTATCCCCCCCCCGGGTCTGAAGCAATAAATAGTGCAGATGAGGCATACCATAGTTACAGTATAAAGGATGCATGGCAACTTAGGCCCATCCCTCATCTCCCTGATTTAAACTCACATTAAGACTTCCTGTCTCAATGTCCACACTAAAATTTGTCTGTGCAGAATTATTTTGTTGTGTCAGTAATTTTTACATATATATTGGGTCTGCTGCCTGGCACAAGGGTGAAAAATATTGATTAGTTTTACAAAAATCTTTGTTCAAAGTTTTCCTCCAGCTACTGTAGAACCACTCAAACTACCCTCTTTGACACGGTGAATGTTGATTTGTCAGCGCAGGTTCTACTGTTTACCAGCAATCAACACTACCCATTTTACCCCAGCTTACCTATTTTATCCCAGTAGACCCTATATACAATTATTTTTGGAGTTCTTGAAATTCTAGCTCATTTATTTACGTCTCAAATATGGGAAAAAGTAAAAATGATTGAGAAAAATGTAATTTGCACACAAAATTGAATTTAAGCAACACAGCTAAATTCAAGATATTTTAAGATCTGGATACATTCTGTGAAATTTATATGTTAACGGCGCTTTTTCTTGCATAGATGCAGTCTTCACAATTTTTGGTATGTTATTATGTGAGAAAAATATTTTTGTGGGCCAAAATTATTTTTTGAGTTGATGCTGTGTACCCCTGCCTGAGCATTCCGATCCTAGATGTACCAGTGTACCCCCTGGGACTTTCATGCTTGAAAACAATGAGATTCCAAAATTTGTTTGAGTGAAGGGATCTTCCTAATGTTTTATGCATAGTCCATTTGACCAACAGTTTTGTGCACATGTTTTCATTAAAACAGAATTGTGGTTTCTACTGGGATTACTGATAGATACATTATTGTTGATAAACACCTTTGCTGATATTTGATTCTAGTTTGCAGTCTGAGCTCGCCATTTTTCTTCCAGTCTAATTTTGTATACATGTCAATTGTTGCAGTAAAGAAGGCAAAGAACACATTTGAAATTTTTAGTGGTGAAAATTGTCTTATATGTAATTTAAAAACTGTTAGCTCTACAGGCAAATACATAGTTCTTTGCATAAAAAAAGACATACGTACTGTACATAACTAACATTTAACTAGAAAAGTATTATATAGAAAGTCTCCCATTCCCTAAATAATGATTTGTGAAAATGAATAACACAGTAAAATATGCTAAATGTTTAAAGAAATGATGAAGCTGGATGAATACCTCACCAAAAACGAAAATCAAAATATGACTATTTGGCCCACTATTGATGGGTATCTTGAGAGCTTTCTTCAATCATAAATCTTATTTTCACACTAGATGTAAAGCTGGACAATGTTGGCCACGTGTCAGGATATCCTGCAGCAGGCTCTTCAGCGATGAGTTGCTCCCTTGCAAGTTCTTTGAAAGAAGGCCCAGCAGGAAATGTGCCTCGATTCAAATCTTTCCATGACTTCAAATTGGGAAAGGGAAAGCAGTGGAGGGCTAAAGTGAACACCAAAAAGGAAGCCAAGGATCCAGAGGTGGTAGCTTTCATTGGCCTGATGGAATGGCATCACAGGTCCGAAAAGGTTAAAGCAAAGCGAGGAAAACGGCTGGCTTTGAAAGTCAATAGTGGCATAGGCTATGAGGAATTTCTGGCCAAGGCCGAAAGCAAATGGGGGGCATACCAGAGTGATCTATATAATGAAGATGAAGACTACATTCTTTGTTATGAAGATGGGCAGAGAGCCAACTTCCTGCCTGGAAGCAATGAAAAATTTTCTCTGAAACGGTATAGAGAAGAGAAGGGTCAAGATTACAATCGAATCACTCTCTATCTCTGCTCAAAGAGTGATTTCACACGTGTCAAAAAGGATGCCATCACCTTAAGTGATGATGATTTTGAAGATGATGATTTTGATCTTCCTGCCTTTAAAATAAGGAAAAGAGAAACAGGAGAAGGAATTGTAGATGGAAGTGGTGTTCAGAAGCCTGACACAGAAAACGATGAAAAGGTTGCCCAAGAGCTTCATAGAAGCCTAAATGAAGATGTCCCTATTGAGCAGAGTTCATACAGTGTTCAGGATGTTGTGAAGAACCTCGCAGGCAAGGTGAACCAGTCAGAGAGCTTGTTCTTCACTGTCAGAAGAGGAGCTGATATATTCAGAATATTATCCTTGTGGCAGCGTCAAGTAAGACTTGGAAGTCCAGAAAGAGCAATTCGTATCCATTACCTTGGTGAATATGGAATTGACAGTGGGGCCATGGCTAAAGAATTCTTCTCTGATTTGATTTCTGACATTGGAAAGCAGATGTTTCCATTTGGAAGTCCACTGTCCTCAACACTCCATGTGAAGAATGGAAATTTTAAGGCATGTGGTCAATTAGTTGCTGCTAGTATTGCACAGGGTGGACCAGCACCAACCTTCCTTGCAGAATGTGTATATCAGCAACTCATTCACCCAATGATTGACATGAAAGAGCTTTGTGACAATAGCCTCACTGAGCACGAAAAGAAGCAGTTAGCAAATATAACTGCAGATCTGGATGCCAGCATAGATCAAATCATCGATCATGGGTACACCGGAGTAATTGATGTCAACCATATTGAAGAAATCAAGGGATCAGTCATGGTCAGTATGGTAAGTCAGAGGTCGGTCTATTTGGCAGAGTTCATGGAAGGATTAAATCTGTATGGATTTAAAGATATCCTCTTGAAAGATGGAGATGTTTGCAAAGAGCTCTTTGTAAAAGGTGGTGATGATAGGATAATTGATGCAAACTATTTGTTTTCATTGCTGTGTCCAAACTTCTCTGTCACCGGAAGTACAAGGAGAAAAACTGAAGAGCATATCATGGACCTGTTCCAAGATTATTTGTTTCACCTTGAAGATAACCCCCAGGAAATCCAAAGCCACATGTCTGCCATCACGTGGAATTATCTAGAAGCATCTGGCGAAGGAGATGAAAAAGACAAACCAGAGAGTTTAGATGAGAAGTTTGAAGAGATTAAACCAAGTCCCACAGCTGTTTTGAAGTGGATAACAGGGAGCCCTCACAAACCACTGAATGGTGATGAAATCAGAATCAGTGTATCCTTCGATCATGAGTGTCTAGTACGAAACCCCACTCACAAAATATGTTTTCCTGTGGTAAGTGCCTGTGCGAAAGAAATAACATTTCCCATTGCACACTTCAAAACGACAGAGGATTTTTGTTCCCTTTTTTCTTTGGCGGTTTCAAAGGCACAGAGTTTTGGACGACCATAACTTATTAGTTCCATTAAAATTTGAACCAAGTGGACAAACAAACAAGCAATGACCATTGCTCTGTTTTGTAACGTTTTATTCAAACAAGTGTATTTTCCATTCTTACTGTTTGCGTAATATTAAAATCTTGATATCGTTCGGTTTATGCCTCATAATAGACACCTATGTCCCGGGAAGAAATATTTGGTGTCATTGTGATAGTTGTTTTGTGGCCCCGAAAAGTAACAACGTTTAAATCACTTTGAAATTAATGGCCAAAAACTTAGACCCTTTTTGTATACGCAAGGTTGTTCTGTAAATGTAACGTAAATTTGGTAATGGCTTTCTCCGACAGATTGCAAGTAACATTGATCTGATTTTCTGAACGATTTGCCCCAAACTGTTAGTGAAATTCTAAGCAGTTTTGTCCGTGGGTTTGCTGCGACAAAAGGTTTGTCTCTCAAAGACAAGGAAAGCTGACACATTGTAAATTGAGGTCAGATAGACGGTTGAATATGCTCCTGACTAAACAAAGAAAGATATCCTCGAATATTTTAAGTGCAAAAATCTGCATCGGTTCAAACGATATTTTATTTAAGTTACATTGTTCTTCAATGTTCTGCTCAGTCATTCTTTGCTTCGACAAAATGTCAAATAGTTCTCTTCATTAGCAGGCAGTAATGTGCTTTAAAATATTTATTAACACGTTTGGAATGACGCCATTACTTTTTTCGGGACACTCGGTGTATTCAGTTTCAGTTTGTTTGTTATACAGGGTGTCCCAAAAAAATTGTGCCCCGTTTGCTTGAAGATTGCAATTGCAACAAAACGACAAAAGATTCTCGCCAAACTTTTGTATGATGTTGCTCTTCAGATGTTCAAATAAATTTTGCTGCCATCCTCGTAAAAATCCGTTGACAAATGATGGAGCTATGACCTTCATAAGACCAAATTTGCATGATGAGCCTGTCTTACTATTTTGCAGTGATATCTAGCTTCACGTGAGGTAAGACATAATTTCTGTGAAGTCAGAAATAGTGGAACTCTCGGACGATTATCGGAATTTTCAGGAGAGCTATGACATTTGAGGCTGCTGTTGCATTTTCAACCAATGAAGCTATTTATCGCTGCAAAATAGTAAAACAAAATGACCGACTGCTGGTTTCAGTCATCAGGCAAATTTGGTCTTATGAAGGTCATATCTCCATCATTTTTCAACGGACTTTTATGGGGATGGTAGCAAATGTTAATTGAATATCTGAAGAGTAACATTATGCAAGAGTTTGGCGAGAATCTCTTTTCGTTTTGTCGCAATCTTCAGGCAAACGGGGCACAATTTTTTTGGGACACCCTGTATGGTAGTTGATAATATCAATTAATGTTTCATGATGTAAGTCAATAGATACACAGTTCGTCGTAAGAGCCAAGCCGGAGCTTTTTCCTAGCCTACCCTGCTTTTCCTACAATTATCCAGTTTCATAATGTGAAATGATAACGGCCATACTTTAAGGTGCTTGAGTGATGGAAAATAATACAATGTGCCGTGTTCATTTCGTATGGACTACCTAGATTTGCAAGTGCTCTACCTCCTATACTTTACTTATTTTTTGTTCCTAAAACGAGTGATAGTTTATTGGAGCAAAATGTCCATTAATTACCTATTAGCCATCCCTCACAGTTATCTACTTGTAGTTGCAAATCCTAACCAAGAGCCTTGCACATAGTGACCACTAGAACGGCGTTCCATTGTTTAATATAGCAGCTTAATTCCACCGCGGCTGTTTATAGCAAAAAGTTATCAGTTAATTTCATTAATTTTCTTCATCAGCTCTCTATTTAGAGTACAGGCATCTTGCCACGTAGCAGGCTTTGGTGCTGACATTTCTTGAGCGATGTACTCAACGTATTCAGTATATTCACATATATCTGGGGTCAATAGGTGATTGTTTGCATATGCTATATCAGCTGCTTGGACTGGTTTGATTAGATTCTCAGCATTGTGCATTTCCGGGAGGAAAAATAACGAATCTGGTCGCCCACTGACAGTTTCATGACGTGATCTTCTAATATAATGTGTATTCCAATGCTCCTTAATAAAATCACACTCTTGCTGCAGCAGTCGATGGAAGCTATACCACAGACAAGCCTTGCTCAATTCTGAAGAAAGATCTACTTCACCCTCTGATTCCATGTCCTTAAACAAATTTCTCCACCAAATTGTCCTATTTTTGCTGAAAAAAGACCACCACCCTTCTATTCTTTGGTTCCTAGGGGATGGAACGTACCTGTGTGATTCGGGGTTATCGCGGAAAAAGGACTGCATTGTAGCTGCAAGGCTGTTCTCGGTACCAAGATCAGACACCAATTCTGCAGGACAGCCACCAAGTTTAGTTACAACTTCCAAATAATAAGAGCCAGGGATACTTGGAAAATTATTGGATTTGCAAACCTTTAGCCACAAAATACGTCTGCTGAAACCGTCGATACACCCATGTATTGGAAAACCCCATGGCTTTAATTTGTCATACCCGTCCATATGCCAAGCATAATTTGGACCTGGATTTACGTATTCGGCGAGCTCTTCTTAGCATGCATCCTTCTGGATCTAATTCACGTAACATTTCTTGGACTACGATTCTGGGAACCCGCATTCCTTCGAGCTCTAGAGTGTGCCAGACTGTCCGATAACCACCAGCTGATCCAGGGCCGTTTATGATGTCTGAAATCCTGGCCCTGGCTCTGAGGAAAAGAGCGTTCGTGAGTTGATCTCGTCTTTTCAGTCCATACTGCTTAAGCCTTCTGAGAAGTGTGCTATAACTCATATTAAGGTTGTAATATATTCCTAGAAATTGAATTATTTCTTCGTATTTGAATCCTCGGTTGAAATAGTATGTTATTAAATCTTCTTCGTTAAAGTTTGCTGGATTGTTTTCTTCTTCATACTCATCATCCAGCGTGTCATATTCATGATCAACATTGCCTCCAGTAGCTGTTTGCAAGGAAAAACACAAAACTTAGAAATATTGACAACTTATAAAGCAAATTGTTTCCACCTAGATGGGACTTTCAGTATGTACTTCTTACAGTTTGTCAGCCACTAACTGGACTAACTAAGGAGTTACTGAGACCCTATCGTCACTTTTTTTTCATTTCTTTATTTAATGTGTGGATACATATTCTAGCTTAATTATAAATAAATACAATCAGCTAATTGATACCAACTTACATAACAACAGCGGCTAAAAACTAAATATATACTATAACGCGTTTGTAAACTAAGATGAAACTATGATATTAATCTATGTGATGTATCCCAGGTTTGGTATATACTGGGTGCATAATTTGCAGGAGCATGTAATGTCTCGTTCAATTCCTACCTTGACCATCCCCCCCCCCGGGACACCCCCGGGCATTTGCACACAAAAATTTCCCGGCCCCCGGGCATTTGACCGTACATTTTTCCCCGGCCCCAGGGCATTTGAGTAGCACTTGGCAAGAGCAAGAGCTTTTGCTTATACAGTAACTGGGAATATAGCGGGCCAGCCCGCCTCATATAAACAGGCCCTAAGGTCATATGGAGATTGTTGAAATTTGAAAATATCGTTCAAAAAAATTGGATTTTGGCTAATCTTCGTTTTATACATTTCAACGGCTAGTCTCTCCACAGTTATGCTTAATTCATCCAGGATCTGCTTGATATGACAAGTAGTTGGAGAATCTGAAGATAAATACTTCCATCTGTTTTGATGTATTTTTCAACTTTTAATTTTCACTGGCCTACTAGTATCCAGCAGTTCTCAAATTTTGCCTTCAAGGAAACGTACTTCCCTGGGTAAAACATGCAATATATATTTTGTTCTTACCTGATCCACATCTGGCACAATAATTGGCATTTGTAATCAAATCATGGCCACATGAAAAACAAGACATTTTGAACGAACAATGCAATCTGGTTGAAGAAAAAGCCACGTGCGCAGCCTCGGTTTCATCCCCCTTGAATTTGCTGTCAAAAAGTTTGTTCGAATTAGATGTGGTTGTGAGGGTTTGAATTTGATGCGAGAGTTTGAATTTGATGTGAGAGTTTGAATTTGATGTGAGAGTTTGAATTTGATGTGAGGGTTTGAATTTGATGTGAGGGTTTGAATTTGATGTGAGAGTTTGAATTTGATGTGAGGGTTTGAATTTGATATGAGGGTTTGAATTTGATGTGAGAGTTTGAATTTGATGTGAGAGTTTGAATTTGATGTGAGAGTTTGAATTTGATGTGAGGGTTTGAATTTGATGTGAGGGTTTGAATTTGATGTGAGAGTTTGAATTTGATGTGAGAGTTTGAATTTGATGTGAGGGTTTGAATTTGATGTGAGTTGGTCTTTTATTTGGTTGTGATGCTTTAATTTGCTGTGACAGTTAGGGGCCACCGTAAAAATCTGATACATACTGAAAGTTGGTGGGACTTTCACTTCTCGGACTACTTCTTCACCATATTTGAATTTAGGATAAGTCACTGAATAATAAGTTTCTCCTGAGGCTGATTTCTTTGTTTCACGTTGCAAGTTCTCATTGAAATGTAATACAGCAAGGGAAGTTCTACAAAGCAGGGAACAAAGTTCTTAGGTCATGAAGAGTACTATGACTTGAACTTACAGCACGACAAGCTAACTATATCAGGAAAACGTGTGAGATAATCATGGATGATGTAAGAGGGAGGCAGTAGGTGAACGGATTCTTGTGCAATATTTAAAAGCATTTTCCGTTGTACAATTCTGTCTCCTAGCCTTGACAAAAATCCCCTATCCCTGCATGAAATATACAACATTAAAAATCAAACGAATACTCGTAAAACTGAAGGAGGAGGTTTCTAACATCTGTGAGAAGGGCTGTGTTAATTTGATTTTAGGTCACTTTATTTTCTCGTGCTTTTTTAGACTATACTTGAGACAACACACCTGCAAATTGTGCCCAGCCAACTGAAATGAGTCATCTTAGGAATCCAGTGGTTAAGGGTTGAGTGGAAGCCCTCGAGACAGCTGGTTTGTCCATCAGATGACAACCTTGAAACATCCTTCAGCATGTAGTTACTTTGCACAATGGCTGCAAGACGATCATAGGCTTTTGTCCCTGGAATTGGAAGATTGTCACTGGCTATAAACCTTGTCATATTCTATATGGCTAAAGCATGTAACATTCTCTGAAAATTAAGCTTTGATTTGCATTTGCATGTGTGGCACAGATGAGAAACATTGAAATTTGCTTCTTCCTTGGATAAACAAATCTATTTACTGCAAATGATTCCCAGGGGGGGGGGGGGGGGTACTTAGTATATTTTGCCAATGGTAATGTGCCATTTTTAATGGTATTGTTTTCACCAATTCTTTCTAGCAGAGGGTATCAAAATAAGGAATTTTTTCTGGAGCAGGTTGTCAAAACATGTCAAAAGGGGATATTTTGTTACATTAGGTTGTCTTGCGGTGAAATTTTCATGTTTTGGAGCGCACTTTTAACCAATCTTTTCTAGCACAGGTTATGATTTGGAGCGAAAAATTCTGGAGCAACGTAAAACAAAATTTTCATGGACACACCCCTATACAAATTTAGGTCAAGTACCCCCTGGGAAATGATTAGCAGGTGCTGTCTCCTGCTCCCCCAGTATGTGTGTGCAAATTTTATGGAACTACTTGCAAAAGATTTTATTCTGAAGAGGCAGGATTGATTATATGCATACTGCATGAACAATTATATTCTAGATAAAGTACCTATTTTGATCCATTTTCTTTTTTCAATTTCTCCATGTGCACAATCAGTGAAAAGGTCATCGGGATGATCATGGTGTTTATCAGCAACATGTCTCAAGAGAGACATCCACTTTGCAACCATCAGATCACCAAAGGCTTGGTTGGTTGACATGGCACACCAATATAAGTGATTCCTAATCCCCTGAATCCAGTCTCCAATGATTTCACATCCTTTCTCTTTTTTTGCATTTGCTAGCTTTTTGCACAGACTCTTGCTAACGTGCCAGATATCAATAAAATTTTCTCAAGATTGCGTCTCCCTTATCCATTTTGCCAGACTAAGGTGACGATCACTGATGAAAATTGAGATAGCAAGGCTATTATCTTGAATTGCATCAAAACATTTTTTGGCAGCATCAAGTTCCATGGCAGTGCTGCTGCTAGACTGGTTTGCCTGACAAAAAGAAAGTAACATTTTAATGAGTATTGAGAATTTTGTTTGGTAAAATTACTAATTCTCTAAGGCCTAGACATTAGAAAAATATCTGTAAGGACCATGTACGGGAACGAGAATTCCACATTCCATACTGGTCCATTTGCTATTGAAATCAAAATTCTATTTCTGAAACTGACAATTGGTTGTGATGAATTTCCATGCCTAATAAGTCATGGACCAGAATGGAGGTGGAATTCTTGATTCCCATACAAACCCCTTTTAGGCATTTTTCATATTTTTGGGTGTTGAAGATGAGTGATTTTACCAAACAAAATGTTCTCATCTACTGTAAGTTGGCCTTTGACTGGTAGATTAACACTTAAGTTTTACCGTCCTCTTAGTTTTCATTTCACAGCCCGCCAAATGCCTAAACTTTTCCCTTACTCACTCGGTAAAGTGTACCTGTACCTGGCTATATAATATTTTATGCTTTGAGCATGTAATGCACTAGCCTGCGTTACATGCCATAATAAGGGAAGTGATGGTCTGTGGTTCAGGCTAATTATTCAAGTGAAGGATTGCTATATTTGCATGTTTTGTTGTAGCAGCTAAATATACAGTATGTTAAATACGTTTAACATACATAATTCTCCATAACCCTCACCTGCAAAACCTCAAAGTGCACAAGCTTTCCAATGCTGTTGTTAAATAAAGTGTACGTTCCATATTTAGCACAATGTCCTACTGAATCATATCTTCCATCACCACTCCAGGTGTCTGCATTTTCTAAATCTTTTAATTTGCTGATAAGCTTTCCTTGTGATTCTCTCCAATACTTGAGGATGGATGGAAATAAAAACTTGTTTTGGTACACAAAGTATGTCCGGGGTGTTATCACAGCTAATCCCATGTGCTTGATCATTAATAACATTTGGCTAATGTTTATTCCGGACATAATTCTCCAAAACTGAGCATCAGGTTGCCAGCTGGATGCTTCCCTATCACTAATGGTTGACTCATCCATTTGAATCTTTTTGTCGGTCCACAAAACCTGCAATTTTGAATTACAGTAACTATTGTACCATTTGTCATCATATCAATAGCTGGCTTTGGTGATTTGCACAGGAAGAAAAACATCTCAAACAATGACAGAAGTATGTTATAAAATACGATAAACTTAGGTTGATCCGTCGGTTTTGTATCAGCATCAACACTAAAAGGGAAGAAAAAAGGAATCATACAACATGCACTGTATATACTGTAGATATACTGCTACATCATGGGTGCTGACATTTGTGAACACCCATTGCCCAAATCATCATTTTAGATGTATAGGGGAAGTGTATGTTAAAGTGAATGACCTTAGATAATATGAAACTGTACATTGACAATACAAAGCTGGATGGGCTCGATGGCTATAAGCTTCCTGTGGAATGAATTGAAAGGGAACAATTTCAATATAGTTGTTCTTCTATTTTTGAAGTATTTGAAAAGTCTGTCAAAATTTACCTGACATAATTTCGTGAGAAAAATTTGATATTATCTTCATCATCATCATCACAACTATCATTCTCATCACTGTCGCTAGCATAGAACCAATCATCCCCATTATCTATTTCTTCTTCACCCAGTGTGTCATCCAATGCATTCTCTTCAATTGTGTCTTCATCACTTTCGATTTCCATTGATTCTTCGGTTGTTACGTCATTCTCATTGTTGTTCTGGGGGATTCAAAATGAGTGATTTTTTATGCACAGCTTTTAAATATGATTTTTCGAGTGATGGGTTAAGCACTAGTTCACAAAAATTATCTTTACAAAACACAGCTTGATGTTTCTGGTTTCTTTGTACTGTAACTCGCAATGAAATTGAGAAATGTCAATTTTCAAAATGTTGGGTATTTTTTATTGAACAATCTGAATTTTTTGTCAGGGTTGATTCATGTTTTTTCAAACAGACAGTCTAAATGTTGTACAAAGTTCTGCAACATGTCTTGTGTTTTGAAATGCCCTAATCAACCCTGTTGGAAATATTGTTACCCATGCATGTAGAAATAATGGAAAACTTTATAGTGACATATTTGCAATTTTGCATATTTAAAAAAACGCTGACCCCATGTTTGGCATATTCAATCAACTGAAGCAATGCAGTGTACACCCCAATGAAAAAATGTATAAGTACATACTGTACTGTACTATATTTCCCTTGTTCAATCTATCCTTCAACCCATTCTTTGATTTTCTAAGCCAACTGATCTTCTTTTGGTAATAAATTATTTCCTGCACCAAAATTGGACATCTTTTACATGTAGAATCATCATCATTATTCTCTGTCCTTTGATCAAGGCTTCCCTGGAGTTCCTCTTCAGTTTCATCATTGTCATCTGCATGACTCTTTGCATTGATCTCACAAACAATCTGTTGAAAAGAGAATAATCCAATCATTAGATAGTTTATACATTTCATACATTCTTAATTCATCCTGCCTGAACAAGGACAGCTAAACGAAGAGAGGATGTAGACAAATTTGGCAGAATGTCATGTCCAAAGAAAGAGAAAAACTCAAAAGATGTAAAATAAATTCTATTTTGTCAAACTAGATAATCTTCTGAAACTCTAGTTATAATCCTTCCCATAAAATATGGGTCTTCTGTTTCCCAACGTCTCACTTTTTGGCTGCTGGCGTACACAAAATTTTTAGGCCCTAACTAAAGAAAAATATGCACCACATACGACCTTACTTGTCGTTTAGCACTCCGTGTCAAAGAACAATCTCCATCAATTTCTTCTGCTGGCTCCAGTGGCTCGTCGACTGTAGGAATTGCATCAGGCTTCAATTTCATCTTCATTCCCAGTTGCAAAGCAATCGCTCAATTTTTTGTGAAGCAGAATTCTTCAAAATGATCGGAACACAGAATCGAAGAGTTGGTGCTGGTCCACTGTGGTAGATGCCTTCGAACAAATTTCACCCATAATTGATGTCTTTTAGCACCTTTCTACTTATTTGGGAATTCATGAATAGATTTACCCTCTGTGTACTGTCCATTCTTGCAGCTCTCTCCGTTTGGGTGACCAGCTACGCAATATTGACCTCCACGACGCTTGCACGACTGACTGCTAGACGCCATTTTAGTTGTTATGATAAGAGGGTTCTCAGAATTACGATCCTAGGCATGACGTCATGACGCGTGGCCTAAGTTTCGCAATTAACTGCCAAACAAAGATCTGATCTCTCACTGTTACACAGACCCTTTGATTTTTGGAGGGTCTGGGATGGGACTCAGGCTTCCACAAATATGCCTGTTAATACCATAGTTTGAAAGAATTGTTGATATACAAGGTCATAGTGATTTTCAGAATAGGAAGATCAATAAGATTGTTTACACAAGTGTTTGATTACATATTGCAGGAAATTATCCAGGAATAATATCTAATAAAACTCAAGAAAACAGATTCATTGGCTGAATAATGTGAAACTTTATTGTAGACATATTTGTTACTTAAAAGTCTTGTTTTCGACTCAAGCATGTTTTCTTTCAGCTTGCTATTGAATATGAAAATTGAACTGAACTATTCAAGTATCATGATGCTCTACAGCTACAGCTACAGCTTTATTATAAACTTTGCCAAAATTAATTCCATTAGCCCTTTCTGTAGTTTATAAAGTTTTACTGTCTAACACTAGCAAATTACATTGGCTCTCAACCAGCAGTGCTAAAATGTGACAATGAAGATGAACATTAGTGTGTAGACAATATTCAGTACCGTATCTGTGATCATACGATAAAGACTATGCAAATAATGTTACTTTAGATTTATTTTAAATAGTTTCAAGTTTCCCGCTTGCAACTCAAAGCAATTTGAGGCCAATATCAAAGCGAGACATTTGCCCCAGGTCCCTAGATCTGCGCACGAGGCCGCATGCTCGTTCTTGTGAGAATATTGTTATGATTTCGGCCTAAGAAATAAGCTTTATTAATATTCCACTGCCTGTAAAGTTTATTGGAGATCAAACTGGAAACTATATTGGAAGTGTTTTAAATCGTGTTTACGTAGCAAGGCTTCGGCCGGAACAACCGCCTTTAACATTTTGGTAGCAGGGGGTGGTTCCTCTGTTGCTGGCAGCTGACTGAAGTGATGTTTACTTTGCGATGCAGTTTTGACAGACTACTTAGGACCTTCGTGCATTTGAGACGTGTTTGATGTAAAAGTTTAAAAGCTGAGAAGAATACAATTTTACAGGCAGTGGCAAAAATCGTGGAATTACAGTTGTTGCTGGAGGGTAAATTGTATGAATTGTCAGGAGAGAAGCTTGTTACAGTAATGACGTATTTGAAAATAGAGAATGCAGTAGTGTTGGATGAAGCAAAGAGAAAGACCATCCAAAGAATTCAAGCAGAAACAGAAAGCCAAGCAGCTGGATAAAATGGTGAAGCCTTGTTGCTAGGCCTACAAAAGATTATTATGGAATATATGCTTTATTGGAAGATGAGGATGACAGTGAAGGAGATATTACTTTATTGAAAGCAGCTAAAGAAGAATTTGAAAACATGCAAAAGACATTTCATGAAATGCTTGAAGTGCAGGACAAAAGAATGAAAGAGGCTTAAAACGAGATTTTGAGCCTTAGCAAATCAAACACTGGAGGTAAGCCAGTGACACAAACAGGGGCTGGAATTACAGTAGGCCCTCAAAAATAATCAGTAGCAGACAATATTTTGAGGAGAACTGTTTTCTTGGGCATTGGCCCTCCTTCTCCACTGATGCTTCCAGCTCTTTTCTTCTTTAGTTGAAAGAAAAATATCAGGTTATGTGGGTCTTTTTCATTAATTTGCTGCTGGGTGCGTGTCGATTAAACTGGCCATTTCATATATGGCTGTGAAGTCATTTCACTTCTTTACACACTGCATTCATCCTTTGAGTGGCATTGACCTGCCACTCTTGGCATATGTTGAAGGATATCTTCTAAGCTAGGAATGCCAATCTTCTCACTACCATACTCGGGCAAGACTTTCATAGCTTCTACAATGATGTCCTAATTTTTTAGGTCTACCAAGTCAAAACTGGTGAATTTGTCACTGCCAATTTCTATTATTATATACATTATTGATACACGATAAAATCCCTTCAGCAAAACTTAATATACATAACTACAAACCCTAAAAAAAATGAATTTTATTGTTCTAGGGTGGGGCTGATCTTCCAGGGAATCGTGTTTGAGTTGAATTCAGCTCCTCGGATGTATTTTGAGATGTTTTTTAAATTGTTGCAAAGTAGAGAGCTCCCTGATGGTAGTAGGGATCTCGTTCCAAGCTTTCAGACCCGAATAATGAAAGCTTTTCTTTGAATACTCAAGATTATATCTTGGAATTTGAATATCCATGCAGTTTCTAGTTTTATAATTTGAGTGCGTGTTTCTTGTTTGATATCTATCCCAAAGGCTTTCAGGCAAATCTTATTCATCATCTTATAGGTCATCACCGATCGGTCAAATTTTATTAGTTGTTCTACCGTCCTCCAGTCACTAGACCACTGATCTTTGATTTTTGCCCTTTCTTTAATAGAATGTGCTCTGTTTTGAAGACGTTGAAGGGCTTCTACTTTTGTCTTGGAGAGAGACCCCCAAATGATGTTTGCATATCGTAAATGACTCTCCACAAGGGCATGGTAAATGTTAACCAGCTGGGATTGCGGAACAATTTTCATTAGCTTTTTCAGAGACCATAGTCCACCGGAGACTTTCCCTTTAACTTTCTTGAATGGTTCGTTCCAATTTAATCCCTCGTCAACAATGATACCTAGCGATTTTGTCTCCTTAACATGTTTAATTTCTGAGCCATTCAACGTAAGTGGCTCATGGGATGATATCTTGTTCGTTCTTTGTGGGTGCCCAATTAACATGTATTCGCTTTTTGTGGATTAATGTTTAGTTTGTTAATTCTCATCCACTCCGAAATATTTGTCATTTCCTCCCGTACATTTTCAAAAAGCTGTTCTTTGCTATCTGACGTCAAAGTCACATGTGTGTCATCAGCGTACAAACCCGCTTTAGAGAGATGCCAGATACAAGCCCTCTATGAATGCTTTCAGTAGTCTGGCAACTGACTTCAGCTTATATGCTGTGTCTCTTCTCTTCGAGGGCATATCATTTTCATACATGATGGTTCTATGTTGATGCGAGCAAGCACATCCTCTGCAGATATTTTCCAGTTGCATCCATCAATTGTTGATGTTGCAAGTAGCACTTTACTCGACTTAAATATATTGTTTCCAAGAGAATCTTTCCTTTCTGCCAATAAAATAATTATTGCTGTGCATGACCTTGCATGCTTCCAAAGGGATCTTTCCTTGAAGAAGCCTAGGCAGTGTGGACATGGCTTAATGTTTGCCTAACCAGCATCTTTGCTAGCTCTTACGGGTTGTGCCTGTCCATTATTTTTCAGGCTTGTGATGGAGGACTGGTAGTCGCCAGCCATTTGAATGCTGGGGAAACCAGGAGATTCTTCATTGAAGCCCTTTGGGTGTACGAATGCTGAAGAAAGCCTAATGCCCGATAACAATGTCACAAAAAAAATCGATCAAGCAAAACAAATGAGATCGTTTGAAAACAACAGCAAACAATGCTAACACCGCTGTGGCGAGCAATAAACAGGATGCTGAGGAAGATGTTGAAAGTAGCAGCAATGATGCCACAGAAACTAAACAGGATAAACTGGAAAGGAAACAACGTTACTAAAACACGGAACAAGCCAGTAACAAGCGGAGCAGGCCAGTTACAAGTGTAACAAGCAATGAACAACCCAGTAACAAGCAAAACAAGCAAGGAACAACCCAGAGTAACAAATGGAATAAGAAAGGAACTGACCAGTAACAAGCAGAACATTAGCATACTGAACTGCATTAGATAAAGCACCGAAAGCATGAAATTAGCATACTGAACTCCAAGAATGTGTGGTACTCTACCTTTCAAGGCCTCCTGTGATGTGTTGCGTGCTGCGTAAATCAAGTAATGAAAAGAACAGCAAATGAACGAAAAGGAAAAATTATTTGGCAAAGAGATGTAAAGCTAAAGCATGACATGTTATTGTAAAACTTTAATTTTACCAGTTTGCATCAAAGAAAGCAATGAATACACTTCATTGTTTCATAGGAAATATTTTGCGAAAGAAGTTACTATCAGATCACCAAAGAATTAAGAAGTTGCACAAGGATGGATCTTTTTAATAAACTTTCTTTTACTGGAGGTAGGATGTTTCCCTTTATTCGCTTTATTTTGGGTCATTACAGTTGTTCTTTGGTCATTACTGTGTCGCTATTCCGATTATTACTGGCCTGTTCCTGTTGTTTCTTGCTTTTTACTGGACTGTTCTGTAGTTGTGCCGCATGTTACTGGATTGTTCCTTGCTTGTTCCGCTTGTTACTGGCCTGTTCTGCTTGTTACTGGCTTGTTCTGCTTGTTCCGCGTTTTAGTAATGTTGATCCGAGGACACTTTGAGGCAAATGTCACCTCTAAAGGGTAGACAGATCCTCAGAAAAAACACAGCCTTATCAATGGGAGAAGTTTCATACTGTAAAAGCTCTTACTTAGCCCCCTCCCTATCAAGCCACCCCCCATACAAAAATACAAGGCCAAACATGGCCTTTTGCTTCAATGACTCTTACGCGGCGTCTTTCTTAATGCGGCCTAGCTTCGGGTGAAATCAAGTGTTTTTTATTTGAGATTTGCGTGAGATTCAAATAGCAAGCAGTCAAACCACTCTTTGTTTTCCATTGTAGTTATGTGACAGTGCGAGAATAGACAGAAAAATGGTAACTTGTCAAACAGCCTGTGAATTTTTTAATAAATACCATAAGCTGAAAACAATTGTGGAACTGACAACATCATTTAAGCAGTTATACTTGGAGTTTGCAGAATGTTACAACAAGAATTTATACCTAAGACTACAGCGATTGTCAGCAAAGTTTGCCAGTTTGAGGAAAAAAAGGAAGAGAACAAAAATTGGAAGGTCTTCGCAAAGAATAGTTTCTACCATCTAGTGAGTCAGCCAACCTCGAAAATATAAATGAGCCTTGTTGAGGTAAGAAATGATTCACAAGAAGAAATAGAGGGTCTCCATCAATATATAAATATAAAGCAGAAGATAATTATGATGACATTTTGAAAGTTGAAGATGTCGAGGGCAATGGGGAGCTCATTCATGCATTTTAAAGTAAAATGGAAAGATTTGGCAGTAGGTATGCAAAGCAAGGTCCAAAAATAAAAGATCTTGAGAACAAATTGAGATTTTATTATGATCAAAATGCGAATCGAAGACAAAAACGCCAAAAAGCAACAATTAGGGATTTGAAAAAAGACAAAGCTCAGCAAAGAAAGGAAATACCGGGTGACCCAGAAAAAAGTGCCCCATGCAATTTGTTACAGAAAATTAAGTAAGTGGCCGATTGAAATGCTTCAAATGTTGTTCTGTCGCTAAAAGACTAGCTTATGCTATGAGTATTTTTCGAAAATTCTTTTCGGCACGGTAAATTTCCAAAATTAAGGATTTCGAGGAAAAGAGCATGCCTGAAATCCTCAAAAAGTCGTCAAAAACAGGGGATCAATTTACAGCCATTTAAAATCTTCAAAACAACGAGGAGGGTGTTTCATTTCAACCTGGGAATAGGTAACCCAGTCGGAAGTCTTCAGAGTAAGTTTATAGTCCCTAGGTACTTAAAAATATTCTCAGGCAAAATGAAACACGCTCAACGTTGTTTTGAAGATCTGAAATGCCTTCAAATCGATCGCCTGTTTTTGATGACTTTTTGAGAATTTCAAGCCTGCCCTTTTCCTCAAAATCCTTAATTCAGGAACTTTCCCAGGCCCAAAAAAATTGCGAAAAATACTCATAATGTAGGCTAGTCTTTTAGGGACAGAACAACGTTTGAAATATTTCCATCTGCCACTTACTTTTTATTCTATGACAGATTGTGTTGGGTCACTTTTTTCTGGGTCACCCGGTAGAAGAAATAGAAAATGAAAGGGAAAGATTGGAAGAAAAGATTCATGAGGAAGAGGCTCTGCTGGAAAATATGATATGTTGCAAGATATTCTGCATGCACTTGAGAGGGATAGTATAAATGTTTTTGATGGAGGTAAAAACACAGATGCAATGAGGCAAGTGGTGATGAAGCTTTATGAGTTAAAACTCAGCACCCGCAGTATTGGCCCAGCAATAAAAGTCATTTTGGAAGATCTTGGCCAGTTTAAGATTGATAAACTTCCATCCTATGGGACAATCAATGAAATAATGTATGAACCTAAGTACTTGGCGCTTCTCGATGCGGGAAACTGTTGCTTGAGGGATAAAGAGGGGAAACCCCCAAGCAACATACGCTCATTTTTTATAAGAAACTAAGGTCAGGGGCTGGTAGGCAGTTTCTTAAATTTTTGGGCCATTTTGCTACCACAAGTTTCTTACCTATTTCTTATATTTTTATTGCCGGAAGTTTAGAGTTAATTTTGTCTTGTCTAAAGGGTTCTCAAATTACTTATTAAGATCTCAAAGCGAGTAAATAACATGATTCACACTCAAAATAATATCCAAACAGTTGCTTTAACAGCACAATGTCAAAATATTTTTGAGTGTGATAGGAAAATTAAAACTGAAAATTGCAGAAGTTTCTTAGCTTTTTTCAATTCAGGTAGGGTTGTTTATTAGCTTTCGAAAAATTGAGCCAACCGTTTCTTATAAGCGGTTTCTTATAAAAAAGTGTATTGATGAATGATGGCACAAGCAAACTGAAGAAGAAGTTCAATACTTCAATTTTGAGCACATGTGAAGGATTTAAAACCATTGGCCTTCAACACTTGGCAAGAGAAGACAGTGAAACTCTCCTACAGTTTAACAAAGAAAGCATAGACAAGTTAGCTGGAATCATGGCTAGGTTTGGGGAAAAAGAAGAGTCAATACCTGAAAGAAATTCTTTTGACTGTCAAAGGGACAATGAGTGATCGATGCGATGTAATGAAGAAGTTTAATGATTTATTTGATGAGTTTAGAGAGAAATATCTGAAAGATTCAGATCTTACTGATGATGAAAGAAAGTCATGGCAAGCACTACAGCATCACTTTTGCTTTTTGCATATAGTTATAAATCTTGGAGATGATGCGTGTCAAAGAGGACTTATAGACTTTGACAAATGCACTTTAGAGGAGGATGTTTACAGTCAATTCCACAAAGGTGGCAATTCAACGACATACAAATTGATATACTCTTCATCAAGGCTACTACATCAACAAGGATCTGAAAAATTTGGAATATCAGATTCGTTTGAAGCTTTCCTACATGATGATACAGTTGGTGCAGATGGTGAAACAAACGTTGGAAAGTCTAGGAAGGGAACCCAAGCCATGGCAAAGGTGTCTGAATTTTTAAAGGAAGTTGGGAACAGGGCACATATAACATACCATAATGGAGCTGCCCTTCTGGCAAAGAAAATCCTTAATGTGCTAGCAGCAATGTTTCAAGACATTGATCCAGAGGAGCTCGCCATAGATGAAGATCCCATTGATGAAGACATTGTGATGCAGCAGGACTGGATTGACATGAGAGATGACTCGTTTTTAGCTTTGCCAGAAGACAGTGGGCTATTAGCAGAGATTGACAGTCTTTTGGATACAAAGAATGAAACAGTCAAATCTGAAACATATTTTGAAAGTGACTTTGCAGAATTTGATTTCAATGATTCATCATAGACATTGGATCATGCTGTTTGGACTTGTTATAAAATGGCCCATAAAATAGAAAAAACAGGGGTGGACTTTCTGAACAAGGCCTGAATTCAACCCCAACAACTGTATATTAAATTGACAAAATACACCAATATCCCCATTTTTTAAAACCGCTGTCAATATTCATCTGGCACTCAAGGGTATAATGTTTTCTGGCAAACAAATTATATATAGTAAGTGATCCCAGGAGGGGGGGGGGGGTACTTGAATTAGATGTATACAGGGGTGTGCCCATGAAAAAAGTTTTTATCCTGCTCCAGAATTTTTCACTCAAAATGATAACTGGTTTTACCCTGGGTAAGTGATACATTGATTTAAAAGCCATGCTTTCAAATAACCAAAAGTGCTGCAATGTTGTTAAAAGCTTCCTATAAACTCAACCTGCAATCTTTGGTGCTGCAGAAAATTTTTTGCTGGGATTGCTGGCAATGACGTTCAATACCACATTAAAAGTAAACTGGCCATGATGGTTAAATGAAATTATTTCATTTCATTCATTTCATTTTAATTTCTTTAAGCACGGTAACCCCGTCAATCGATAGATTGCTTTTCAGGGGGCCGTGCATAAAACGTTACAAATTAAGTTAAAAATAAATACAAAGTAAAACCCTAATTTAATTACAATAATGAACAAATGAATAAATAAATAAATAAACTATTTTTTTAAAGCTTCTTTAAATGCTTTCAATGAGGATGCCTGCTTGACTTCACAACCCAAGAGGTTCCAAACTCCAGCACCGCGATATGAGAAAGCTCGCTGACCATTACTTGTTCTCATTAGTGGGACTTGAAGATCAGTTGCGGTGTTTCTCAAATTTTTCCTACTGCATGTCGAATTTCTAATGAACATTTCTGACAGGTAATCAGGAGCAAGGTCATTTATCGATTTGTAAACCATGCAAGCTGTCTCGGTTTTTATCATATCTGCTACAGTAGGCCAATTCAAACTTTTAATCAAAGCACTAGCAGAAGAATCATAACTGCTGTTGGTCACAATTCTAGCTGCGCGGTTTTGAAGTTTTTGCAGCACCTGCAACCCTGTCCCCCCACATGCCCCCCAGACTGAACAGCAGTAGCGGAGATGCGGTTCAACGATACCACGATACATTTTAGAGAGAGTTTCTTTTGGAAGTAACTTCTTGGCATATTTAAGAAATCCAATAGCACGAGAAACCTTAGATCGTACAAAATGGATATGTTCATCCCAAGCTAAATGTTTATCAATTTGCATCCTAAATACTTGACCTTATCAACCATTTCAACTTCAGAGCCACCAATAGAAAATAATGGTGGTTCCACTGATTTTGTCGAAATCTTTTTAAGGTTAGGCCGAGATCCAATGACCATCGCCTGTGTCTTCATGACATTCAATGATAACTTATTGCCTTGGAGCCATTCCCTTAAAGAATCAAGTTCTTTGTTAAGCGTCACGTTCAGATCGCTGACGTTCCTTGCAGAAAAGGAGATACTGGTATCATCAGCATACATAGTCACCTGGCAGTTGTCCAGACAAAACGGAAGGTCATTGATATAAAGTATAAAAAGAAGAGGCCCAAGACAAGATCCTTGTGGAACACCACAGTGTATTTCTTCTATTCGTGACGAAACACCATTGACCTTGCATAACTGCCGTCTGTCTTGGAGATATGATGTAAACCATGCATGCTCGATACCAGAAATCCCATATTCCTGCATCTTTTTTAGCAGGATATCATGATCTACAGTATTAAACACTTTCTTTAGGTCTATGAACACCAATGCAGTGTATTTCCCAGTATCCATGTTCTTATACCAATCGTTAGTGCAGGACAGGAGACCTGTTACAACAGAGTACAGGCGTCTAAAACCGGATTGTTTAGAAAACAAGTGTTTGTTTGTATCCAAGTACTTATAGAGTTGGTTGAAGATCATTTTTTCAAAAATTCTCGAAAGAACAGGGAGAACAGATATAGGTCTGTAATTAGAACGATCATCAGTTTGACCACTTTTGAAAATAGGAGCAACCCTAGCAATTTTCCAAGAATCTGGAAAAACTCCTGTGGCAATAGACAGATTAAATATATCACAGAGGGAGTCTGAAATAACTGGGAGACTGATCTTCAAAAAATGATTTGCTATGCAGTCAGTGCCAAAACCCATCGATGTTTTGAATTTCCCCAAGACACTTGCGACCTGGTGTGAATTTACAGGTTGAAAGTGAAACCGTGTTCCTTCTGGATTTACGGAATATTTACCCTCAAAAAGCGGGTTTTGTGTGGCAGGAATTTTCTTACTAAGGTCTTCACCGACGTTACAAAAATAGGTGTTCATATGTTCTGCGATAGCTTCATGATTGAAAATTTTTTCCCCATCAACATCTAGAGTTGTAATCTGCGTGGTCTTTGACTTTTTGTTTAATACCAAATTGATAGTTTTCCACGTACTTTTAATGTCACCTTCGTTAGAAGCAATTTTTTTCCAGAAATAATTGCGCTTCAGATCAATATTGACCTTATTTACTTTATTTCTCATTTGTTTATACGCATCAAATAAAACTTCAGATTTAGATTTAATAGCTTGCTTTCTCAGTTTGTCCCTTGATGCACATAAAAGTTTGAACTCTTTGGTTATCCATGGACAGAATCTTTCTGAAACTCGCCTACTGCGTAAGGGAGCATGTTTCTCAAGTACAAGGGAAAACAAAGATGTCCATTGTTCCACTATGATGTTAACATCATCAGTATGTGAGACTATGCCTTTCCAATCTAATTAGGCTTATTTATAATGTACCAGATACATTGCACATCTCAAGTAAGCTATCTTGCATAATTTTCTTTGTGTGCTCTTCAATCCAAGCATACAGACTGTGCACTGACATTTTCTCTATCAATGATTCTTTGAAGTGTGCAAAGTTCCTGTAACTCCTTCCCTGTGTGGGTTCCATCGCATTTTGTGAGACCAGCTCCATAACAATTTTCTTCAAGTCCTTCTCTGCAGTTATTGTTGTGTGCCTGCTAGATCTTTTCATTACACTGCATGATCCATCATAATTATCAAGTAGTCCTTTGTTGACTGTCAAAGCTTTTATGAGCCTGTTGATTGCATTTTTGTTTGTGACATTTGATCCAAGCTTCTTCAGAATTGTTTTTATTGTTAGGTTGTAATGTTCTAATGCCATGTCAAGAGGTATATTACCTCCTTGTCCATACTTCAACTTGTGAAACCTGTTCCACATGAGCAAGTGTGCATCCTTCTCCGACAAAATGGAAAATACTGAAAAAGAAGGTAAAGCGCTTCCAAGGCATATTTTCTGCTTGATGCCCCATCATTGAAAAGGTATGGTCATTAAATTGAGTAAAAATGTTCATGCTGGATTGCAACGCTGTCATTTAATTGTGTGGCTCTTCAAGTTTGCTTTGCATCATCCATCACCCTGGCCTAGATGTTCCTGGTCGAGTTTGAAAGGGGCCTAGGATTGAAACTAAGACTGATTGATGGCAATCTTTTGCTGGAAATTGTGAAATAAGCTACAAATAAGCACTTCAGTCAGTTCTTCATTTCGATTTTCCGCTGCTAGCTATAGCATCAGCTGATTTAATGTCTGCTTTCCAGCGCTGTGATTATCACGTGATCAGTTGGCCTCATATTCAGGAGCCATGCATGACGATTCTGCGCGCACATAAGAAACATTTCTGGTCTTTGCTTCTGCATATATGTTTGCCTTCTTCTCTGCTTTTACCACCTCCTTCAGTGTTGAAATTACAGACTCAATGGTGTAGTAAATGGCTTTGATGCTGTCAGCTCTGCATGCCCATCTGGTGTCTGACAATTTCTTCAAAACGTACTTTGTAGTTTCCTCTGCATCACTATGACTTGAGGCGTTTAACTGCTCTTGGAACTTGACGAAAATTGCATGGCGTTTGTTGCAGGTTTCAATAAATACATATAAATTCTGCAGTGTGCCAAAAAGAAATCCCTCACAATTCTGTTATTCCTCATTGAATCCACGATGACCAAATTGAGGACATGTGCATAGCAGTGGGTATATAATGCAGTAGGTGAGAGGTTTTGCATAAGAGCTTGCAGACCTGCATGGATCATATTCAGGAGCCATGCATGACGATTCTGCGCGCACATAAGAAACATTTCTGGCCTTTTGCTTCTGCATATATGTTTGCCTTCTTCTCTGCTTTTACCACCTCCTTCAGTGTTGAAATTACAGACTCAATGGTGTAGTAAATGGCTTTGATGCTGTCAGCTCTGCATGCCCATCTGGTGTCTGACAATTTCTTCAAAACGTACTTTGTAGTTTCCTCTGCATCACTATCACTTGAGGCGTTTAACTGCTCTTGGAACTTGACGAAAATTGCATGGCGTTTGTTGCAGGTTTCAATAAATACATATAAATTCTGCAGTGTGCCAAAAAGAAATCCCTCACAATTCTGTTATTCCTCATTGAATCCACGATGACCAAATTGAGGACATGTGCATAGCAGTGGGTATATAATGCAGTAGGTGAGAGGTTTTGCATAAGAGCTTGCAGACCTGCATGGATGCCAGAAACATTGCTTGCTCCACCATAGCATTGGCCTCGAAGCATTGATATTTCAATGCTGCATTCTTTAAGCTCTTCTGTTACGGTCTTCAAAAGCGTTTTTGCATCATTGAATCCTTGAAACGATTCAATGGAGTATGAGTATCAATGGCACTCTGATTTCTCATGCTTCGAGAACTTCTCAGTCTTTTTCCAGTTACTGAATCTATTAGTGATAAAAGCAGGATCTCCCTTTTGCAATATCTGAAAAGATCGTTAAAATCTTTAATCAAAAGCTATTCAAGCAATTGCTGGATTAAAGCCAAGTAACCATCAAGGGTCGTTTGCCATTTGAGTAGAGTTGAGTTCAGAAATGCAGAATATTCCTTCAAAAAAATGTTAGCTACATAACCTTAGCCAATGCATGTTCATAATGACTGACAGGAACTTTTTCACTAGCTGTCACAGACGCCATCATGAATCCATTCATCATCAATTTTACGTTATTATGGATACTACAAACCCAAATAGAATGAGTGCCACTTGTTGCGGCTAAAACACATTATTTTGGCCTTACCATTGCACATTTTGACAAGCTTATCTTCATTGATGGATGTTGTGATTTGAACGTTTGATGAATTTCTTTAAGATTTCCGGGGGCGGATCTAGAGAATATCTTGACCGGGTCCAATCTAAAGGTGAGCAAAGCCAGCCGAAAATAAAAGGGGGGTAGGGTCCGGGGGTACCCCACCAGAAAATTTGTTGTGACCACGCCCTTCAGATTGGCTTAAAACATTATTTCAGGGAAATTTCCTTCGACCACGCCCTCCAGGTTTGCACACTAAATGTTGCAAAGTTATGATTCAAAACTAGATAACTTTATTGATTAGAGTTTGAGGTTATGTGATATTTTTTGGTCATGAATATGAATATTTCAAGTCTCCAAAATCATCAAAGAATTTCTCGCGATGCTCGAGGAATAATATATCATTTTGAAATACTACGTCAAATCAAAGTGTACAGCATGACTTTTTACTAGCTTGATTAAAGTCATAAAATGACACTCATGTTATCATTCATACACAAACATGATCAACTCATATAAACATACATAGATCATACATAGATGGAAAGATTGTTAAACTTCCTCATCTTCAGGAAGTTGCATGCTTCATAGCCGCATCCGGCTGGGATGTCGTCTCTCGAATTGATCAATTATTGCATCTGTATTAATCTCAATGTCTTTATGTACATGCATTATTGCCAATGAATTCAGGCGACGCTGCGTCATCATGCTACAGAGTCACGTTTTGATTCATCTTAAAGTGGAGGCGCTTCTTTCTACCGTGCACGTTGTCATTGGTAGAGTACCAAGGATTTGAAGCATTGTGCCTATCACCGGGAAAACATCTGGGTCAGTAAGAAGCAGTGTTTTGGACACCGTATTTGGAAGCCTATCTCTGTCATATCGCGCCCAATGCTTTATCCAAATATCTACTTCTGCATGGATGGTTACAGCATTTGGGAGATCCTCCTCATACGCAGCAAGGAAGTTCTGTAAATGTTCATTACATGCTTCAACATTGGTGTTTCTCTGTTCCATCATAAGGGCCGGGATGATGCTAAAACCTTTTACTGCATCAATCTGCCTGAAGGAAAATAGATTTTTCAGCTCTACAAGCATATAAACAAGCATGGGAATTTTGATTGATCGCTTGTAATATTGTTGTGGCATCGAAGCTTGTGGATTGGCTCAATTTGTCTGCAAATTGCAGCACCTTGGCATTGATGGCTTTCCACCTACACTCGCAGACATTTCTGCAGCAGCTGCAAACTAATTTTCATGGTATTCATCTGCATGTTGACGAACATCTTGAATGGTTTCGACCAATAAACCTATCATTTCGTATGCCTTTCCAATGTCCATTTCCTCACAGTTGCTTGCCTGGTATATGCTTGCGTGGTATAGAATCATCTCTGTGGCGGCGGAGGGGTGTGTTATGTTTAGCGCAAAGAAGAACAGTTTTCACAACAGGAGCAAGCTTCTGCCTATTGTGATTGATCGTTGCATTGAGAGCAGAGTCGAGAATCCTGACAACAGACCTCGTGTTTTCCATCATCGCAGTGAAATCTTGCATTGTAAGTAAGGCCGTCTTGTGAACCTCAGATTTAAGTTCATGCAGCTTTAATTTGGTTTTTGCTGAGGACCAATTTGTCAAGGGGCTTTTCATCAGTTTGTCTAGCTTTGATGTGGTTGAACCAACGCTTCTTCCAAAGAAAAAACATGGAATACAAAATGCGCGATCCAAATCATTTGATTGTGCCAGCCAAGGAAAATATTGCAACCACCCTCTGCTAAACCCTCGAGCTTTTCCACTAGTTTATCTTGCGTGAAAGACAAACCGTGATCTGGCATCCAAATAGTTTGAATACATTTATATTTCTCATCACATTGCAAAGTTGAAATGGAATTAAAAAACAAACCAATGAAACAAGAGTGTATTGGATTATCATGCTGGGTATCTTTTGAGTCTTTCTGCACAACTCTGACTATCCAAAAGACCTATTGCGTGAATCAGGCTTCAGGTATTTTGAATGTTACAAAGAAATGCCTTTCCTTTCGGAATTTAAACCTAATTTTCACGAGGATAGCACAAGGTTGATCTTAGTCTTGTGAAAACCATATCTGCAGTGTCATCAGGAGACTTTGCGGACCGCAGTCTAAAATTTAGAAGAACAACACAACATATGCAAAATGTATCACCCCCGTGAAAACCAGATACAACACCCCTCCCAAGCAAAAATATTAGAAAGCGGCCAATGTGAACTTCATTATGAGGCTAATGTTGATTGCGATGGTGATCACGATCTTGATTGCAACCCTTGATTCGAAGAGTGATTGCTGTGTCCATCATAGATAATGGCAGACACTTTGCAGTTGGATGGTTCTTTTTGAAACATATCTGAATAAATGTAATCAAAATTATTTGAATTTCCTTATTTCTGGTAGACTGTGAAATTATTTTTGGGAGTTTATGACAGGTTCATTTCGCTGTTGATTTATCTCTTTTTCAAAAACAGCTTATTTTTTATTGAGAATGCAGCAAAACAACAATCATCTCGTATTTTGCAGAACTTGTTTTGCCTTGTGTTCCGCTTTGACTTAAACAACTTTTCTGCGCTTCCCTTTGGTCTCAGTGTTTTCTCCTGGCATTTTCTTTGCATTCCATTTTTATCTTCGTTCAAATCTCTTCATAATAAATGGTATTGTTTATTTGAACGAGACAAAATAGTGTGCTACAGCAATTTGGCTGCATTCTTTGTCTTGTATTCATATACTTTCAATGACAACTTCCGCACGTCATGTAGAATTCTTATTGACGTCACATCGGTCAGAATTTCTTCCAGGCAGACTTTGCTGGTTTTTCCTAGAGTTATTTTTGTTGTATTGAATGTGTACAGGGAAACCCCAAAATGTGGATATACTTCCACTTCACACATAGAATTTGCACCTTTAGTAGAGATTTAAGTACACGTCTAATCGACCTGATCAATCTTTCCCAAACTCCACCAAAGTGTGAGGCATACCGAGGATTAAAGATCTAATCGACACTGCATTGTAGCAGAAACTTATGCACCTGGTCTTGATTCCATCCCTGTATCGCTGCTCGTAGTTCTCTTTCTCCACCTTTGAAGTTAGTCCCGTTGTCTGATCTTATCTCTTGTGGTGATCCGTGTCTAGCTATGAACCTTCTCAAAGCATTTATGAAGGAGTCAGTGTCCAGACTGTTGGCCACTTCTATGTGTATGGCACGTACTGCAAGGCAAGTAAAACTAACCCCAGAAACGGTCCAAAATTGCAAGGCCTTTTTAAATTAAGTCATAATGAAATTTTGTTGTGTAAAGACATCTAACATAAATAACATAATTTTTCCTATCGTTATCCACAGCTGAAAACTCTGAAACGGAATGCCAGAGAATTGCATCAAATTTTAGGCCTAGACAGCTCAAGCTGGGCTGGCAATTTGGGCGAATTAAGGCAAGTATCAACTGTAAAAACTAACCTGCTGTGGTCGTCCATCATTCGTACAACTGCTGAGCAACTCGTAGTGTCCATCCAAAGTTGCTATTTGAAGGTTTTCTATCGTGGAATTCTGCTTCTTTCAAAAGAAGAATTTCAAGCTTGCAGCATATATCGTCCAAGCCTCCAAAAAGAGCGAATAACAGTGCTTTTGCATGAAATAAGTAGCCACGATACCAAAGCAATACTTATTCTTTCCAAAAAATACGTCCAGGTTGCGTCAACTGCAAATATGGCTGAAGATTTCGTGGATTAAAACTGCCACTGAATTAATGACAGTCATAAATTCTGGAGCTGTGAAGTTCTGGAGATATCACTTCACGTAATGCATGCTGGTCAACTTACGCCCTTTAAAACATTCTACAGTTTATATACCTTCACTTTCATGGATATCCCTGGCAAGAGATCCTTCACGTCTGCAAGCTGGCATGCTCCAACATTTGGATTTCAAGCCCTTCCATTCAGAAATGCCTTGATCTAGAAATGAAATATTAAGGTCAGTCTACCGCAAATGATCTCATTCTAACAAGAGACGGAGCAATATTTTCGAATAAATTTCTTTGTGGATTAGATATACTACTGTCCACATTTTCAAAGGTCTGGACATCTTTTGCGTGCAGGCTTTACTATTTCATCTGGTAGACTTAATAAATAAATTGATATATTCACCTCCTGAAATGATCTGGTGGGTGGTTGCTCCCAAGGGTTTGCGGCACTCCACCAATCCCGATAATGTTGTTGTGTGAAACTCACATCGAAATTGGCAGTGAAGCTTGGTGGTGAGACCTGGCTATTGGTTGGTGTAGATGTAAGATTTACCATTGTTGGCAAAGTGCCATCTTCCACCTCTTCTTGCTCCTCCTCTTCACGAATGAGGGCAAAAACAGCAGAGCGCCTCCTATTCCCTCTTCGAAGGGCCTCCAAACCCCGCTTTCTTTGGCGACTTCTCCCCTCTTCATAATCGCTTCGACTTGATCTAAGTTTTTTCCCTCCACTTTCTTCCTTAAAGTTTTAACTGCATTTGCATCTGTCGGGTCCAATTCACCCCTCTCAATCGCCTTCTTCGCCTCTAAAGTTTTGTTACACTGTTGGTAAACAATGTTAATTCAGTCTAAATTTGATTCTGACTGTAAACAACAAATCCAACGAAAACTTGGAGAAATATTACCGACACCTGTCTCATATGAAATTGGTTGTAAATTGTGGAAAAAAGGATTAAATATTGTGTGATTAAAGGATAGCGTAAATCATGCAGTTGGATAGAGGATCAAAAGTAGCATATATTCCTCCAATTTCATTGTTTTCCTTCATTTGCCATCGATTTTATTAGCATTTATTGAATTTTGCACAGACATCTCTCACAAAATGATCGCCTTTACCCCTTTTCGATTATAAGAAGGATAAGAACTAAAAGTCAGAAAGTATCAGCGTTGTAAGTGCACTTGGTAAAAATCCACAGAAGAAGAGCCACTAAGGGAGGGGGGCTGATTCAGCCCCCCCCCTAGGCCTGATAGGGTTAAACAATGATATGCACCAGTGCATTCCTTCAGGTTTAAACTTTGTTTCTTGGAAATAAGTGGTCCACCGAGCCAGATTCACAGCCGCTTGTAGAATAGAAAGAGACAATTTTTATCAACTATTTGAACTGGGTATTTCGAGATGAGTACGCTGCCGGGATAGAGAGAGGGAATGGGGTTGTCGCAGGATACACCTAAATCAAATTTGCTAACAAAGTAGCTTTTGATGTAACTGGATTACTGCCTGAATTAGAAAGTATAGGACAGGATGATATGTCCCTAAATGATCAACTAGAGATGAAGTTCAAAGAAGTGCTTGATTGTCTCCAGCTAGACCAGGTTTAGGCAACTGTTGATCAACCACACTGTTTGGTAACTGTTGAAAAACTGAAAGATCTGAAAGGAAAGTTCTGTAAAGGATTATGCGATGTCCAGCCTTGTGGATATCAACTGGAGTATAAATGGCTAAATGGTAAATGGACGGTTGTTATTTTGTCATGGAAATGTAAAAAATAATCATTGTGGAATTTGGCACTCATCTGAGATATTGAAGGTATCAAATAACAACAACGTACATGTCAATGATGTCCTTGTTTCTGCTAGTGTTGTTATTACTGGGAACAATTATGCCAAAACTGTGTTATTTTATAAAACACTAAACTTACAGTTCCCATTGGAAACAGCATATGAAAATACCCAGAAACATTGCATTGCAACTACAGTCTGTTGTTTCTGGGAAGACATGAAGCATAAGATGAGAGACACATTTCAAGACAGATCACTCTATATCCTTGGAGATGGTAGGAATGACTCACCAGATCATTCAGCCAGGTATTGCTGCTATGTTATGATGGAGAATGCATCCAATGCTATTCTTGATATTCAGATCGTGGATAAAAGGGAGACAGCAGGTGTATCCTCACCACATTTTTCTTTATTTTTGGACAGTTATACCAGACCTGGTCATGTTGTTTTCTCAAAGCAAGCAGTTAACAGCTCTCCTATTGATGTTCAGTTGAGCTGTTTCTATTTCCTATTTCGCTCTTGGGTGACCATTCCCCTATTCTCCGCCTGGTCTATTAAGGCTGATTTGATTAGAAATACTTTAGGACCCTCACGTCTCTGTATCTCCATTGATTCCCTTTAAAAACATTATCCTGGGCATATCATAATCTTCAGCATAGCTCTGACAAGAGAACTCAATAGATATGCATACCAAAATTAAAAAAATGTAAATTGTCAACTAACTTCTCTTATATCTCCACATTCCATCGTTACTAGCCTTTTGCTTTCATAAGCCATAAGGGTGTATGTACCATTAGGGGCCGTCAACATTTAGGTTTCGTCTTTCATCACATCTTTTGGCCGTGATGGGAGGAGGGGGTGCAGCCAAAAGCCGTGATTATTTGCCTTTCCAGGACGAAAACTAAGTTAAGATTTTAATGAAAATGTCAATACTTTGAATACCTTCTCCCATAATCAGTCATGTTTATTTCCATCTACACGAACAAAAGCTGTGATGAAAGACGAACCCCAAATGTCGATGGCCCCTTAGTTGCACTGTACCCAGGAGAATCCATCCTCCCATCCCCACAAACAACCATGTTTGATGCATGTACCTTAAATTCTTGTACAGTTGTGTCACATTACAGTTGTGTCAAATTCCTGGTTTACAGCAGGTGAAACATGAAGCCTCTAATTTTCATGAAATGTTGTCACTGAGCAATTTCCTATGTTGGCAAACTTTGTGAAGCGTCGAAATTTAGTGACCTGACCTCCTGACAAGAGTAGTGCAGTGAGCATAATATAATTTATTGCAAGTCCTGATGAATAAAATGGACTGGAATACCAGAATCCCCTGTGATCTTCAGTGCAATACCACTCTAACTTCATACAGAATCCTATTGTTTTATGATGAACTCTTTGGATATCAGCGGTGCATTCGGGGAATCTACATTTGAATTCCAGAAGAATTTTCAATTGGCTGAAAGATAGGACACATTTGTCATCATTTACCAATTCATGCTCGTCAGCAAGGATGCCATACCTGAAAAGGACAAAAATTGCAGAGTAATAAGTGCACTTACAAGTGTGTTATTGACGCAAACCAATAATAAAAAGTGGAGTTTGCATTTATTTTACAGCAAATTTGCAGTGCCAAGTTTGCTTTCAGTAATATGTTTTTAGACTTAGGAATTAGCAAATACAGTAGTTTGTAAAGAATTTGAATTTTGCACCAAACAGTTTGCAAGAGCTTTCTAAGCTTTCTGAAAGCATGCAAATTTGCACAAACTTGAGAATTTGAGAATTATCAAATTTTGATTACTCCCAGGTTACTTTTTTATTATTTGTTTGTTTCTTCCTTTCGTTAGTTAGTTCAGTTCACCTGTTTGTTTTTCTTGTTCTTTAAGCTGCCGTACCTTGCAAAGCTTCATGATGATGATGAAGGAACTCCCCCTGAGCCTCAGGCCTGAACGTTTGACAAATTGAAGTGTTTAGACTTTACTCAAGTACCTTTGGAGTAATATGAACAGGAAACGAGTGAAAATGATGTAAAAATATGTGAAGGATTCCCTTTGTCAAAACAAATATTTTCTTAAGCTATATTTTCCCAGTACTGGAGGTGGGTGTTTCTTATACAAAATTTGTGTACTCACAATGTCTGCCTTTCCTTGTGCTTTTACAACAGAATTTGTAGTAGTCCTGCACCTAAAACCCCGACATGATGAGTACATTTAGCCAATAACCACCACAAAACCAACCTCCTAGGCCTACCGCTATCAATGGTTAGTTGATCAAACCAGATAGAGGAAAGCATCGACACAACTGAACATTGGCCTAAGAACACGCGCTGCTTTTGCTGGGAAAATATAGACTGATTACTAAGGGTCAACGGCATCGCTCCTTCAAACCGGCTAATCCGACCGAAAAACTGACAAAAATTGGTAAATTTATACCTTCTTAACCAGAAAATTCTATTTAATCAACCACTCAACCGATTTTCTCCAAATTTGTTTCAAATAGTAGGAAACATGGCATAGTTCAAAAATACATACATTTCGGATTTTTTTAGTTTCTATTTTTAGCACAATTAGCCTTAAATTAGCCTTTGTTGCATGCATTTACTTTCATCGCAGGTTTGTGCCAGTCCTGTCCTTTTATCTGGTAAATATAGACTCAAAATGAATCAAATTGAAAAGATTAAGCAAATTAGATGAAAATAATTTATATTTCACACTTGTTTATTAGGTAAATGACGTCATAAATGTGAATGACATCATATATATTAAATTTTGCTGACATCAGCAAATATGAAAAGATTATATATCAAATGAAAGTACTCATCAAATGCAATTGAATGGTGCATGCTTGAGATCGATCAGACAAACGACACACAAACTACGGACATTTTAAGTTTTTTTGTTGACTACTCTCCAAATATGGTATTACTGTGGTCACATGATCAGAGGTAGAACAATGAAATGTTAAGAATTTAATTGCCTATAAATTTGAGTAAAAGTCACCAAAACTGGTGGTTATATCTCTTATTGTTTTAGTGTAACACAGCAAAGTCTGGTAGGGGGGCCAAAAGGCAAATAGGGTTAAAAGTAGAAGTCAGCTTGGAACCCTAATTTTGACTTTAAATATATTTGAAGGCAAATATGTCATCTAACACAAAAGCAGTAAGTTGCACAAGACCACTGGTAGTCTAGACTTCGCGTTTGGAATTGAACACAACAATGGAGGAATTTTGACTTCCTCGCTAAAACTAAATGTTTACACATTATGCACCAAAATGATCGCTATTTAATACTGAACATTTTGATAAAAAAATTGTTGAATTTAACTCAAACTTCTGTGAAAATGAAGGCAAATTGCCGTCCGCCACAATTTCTAAAATTGTGACGGCCTCGCGGCACCGTGAGGTTCCTGACTGCCCGTGATTGGCAGCCATTTTGGCAAGTGAGCCTTGATGGCAATATGGCCCTTATTTGGCATGAGAATGAAGAAGAGGCTCCAGGGAATGCCCTCAAGCTTTGCTCGTGAAAATCGGTCAAGGAGAAGTCCCTCAAACTGCGAACTTGAGATTTCAGAAGAAGATGATTTATCTTAGAGGTAAGATTTAGTATTGAGCATTACATCAAATTGAAGCTAATTTACCATAGATTCTAATTAAATGCGATTATTATCTTATTTTCTTGGGCTCATTTGCCGAAATCATGTTATTTATGTACCATTCCGGCCTAATTTTTTGAAGCTAACGCATGGTTTTTTCTGTCGGCAGATACAAAGAAACCATAATGGCGGAACCCAAGATGGCTGCCCCGCTGCAACAGGAAGGCGTTGTTGTTTTGCTGGAACAAGGTATCATGCCTCCAAACTGGGATAGAACCTGTTCAAAAGTTACTTTTGGTCTTTTGAAAACTTTGTTTGAGCAACTGGATTTACTCTGCATTCCCCAATCAAACATAGTACATATATGTGCAAAGCTATGCGATAAAAGTGAAGATTCCATCTTTAAAGCTATCAAAAAGATCAGCAATTTTAAAAGGAAAGTTTTCACTAGATTGTCAAAACATCCAGAAATGTTTCATCAACCATATGTAGAGTTTAATTGCAATGATGATAATTTTCTTGTCATTGGTAGCGCTTTAAAGGAGAGGAACGTTTATTTTGATTTGTTGAAATCTATCATAGATGGAAGTTTTCCTTCCGATTTCCCAAAAATTTCTTTCTAACCAAATCGCCCTTGATTTATTGGCTGCCAAGGATGTCCTTGGTGCAACTTGGATAGATTTTTATAAATGGGTTGTCTCATTGTGTGATTCTGATGGTGAAATTTGTTTTGATGACAAGCTCTTGCAATATTTGTTTCAAAAGTAAAAGATACTGCAACAGAAATGAACAGGCACCAAAAACTTCCTGAAATGAATGCATATCTTCATCAGTCATTTCAATTTCCCAAGGAATGTTCCTCTCGAGAAGAGCAAGAGAGCCAACATCAGTCAAATACTGATGCTGATTTTAGGAGTAAAGAGGAGGATGCAAGAGTTGTTGAATGTCTTCTATCAGAAATAGAGTATCATAAGGATGGTTTATCATACTTGGTAAATGAATATCAAAAAGAGAAGAAAGAAAAAAGAGAAGCAGATGATAATATAGAAATGCTGAAAAAGGATTTGAAAGATAAAGTACGGCTCCTTAAATCTACTGAATCGAAATTGCAGAATACACTCAAAAAGTTAGGCCATTATGAAATAAGAAATATTAATAAAAGAATAAAAAGAGAGTCAAAGATCAACATTCTGAGCTCCATAATGAAAATGAAATGCAACAGCAAATGATTATTGAATTATCTTCTCAATTACTTGAAAAAGATAATGCTGTTAAAAACCAAGCCTTGCAAATTGAAGAAATTAATAAAAGATTGGATGCAGCATTGAAGGATAAACTAAAGCTTCAAAAACAAAAATATTATTACAAATCAAAATATGAAGAAGTATCCAGCAAAGATTCTGAAGAGACAATCAGCACATCAAAGTTACAAGAATTAAATCAAAGAATACATGATTTAGAAAATGAGAAGCTGGAATTTAAGAGAAATTAAATGTTTTTTAAATGGAAATGAAATTAGATTATTTGAAAACAGTAAATATGTAGATGAAGTTCGCATGTGAGATATGGGAACAAAAATGACCTTTTAAAAAGAAACTAAACAGGCTGTTTTGAAAAAACAGGTTTCTATTTTGCGGGTTCTTGTTGTAGTTTCCAGTCAGTGGAATTTTCCAAGCGGGTGGAATCTTGCAAAATCAAATGTATTTCAATTATTATTATTATTAACAATTTCTTTTACGTTGGCAAGATAAAAAAAATATATATATAGCTAATGAGCTAATTAACGCCAACAAATAAGTTAAAACTTAATTTACAATTTTCTACTTTAAAACCTACAAAAACCCTAAATCTTTAATGAAAACTTTGCACAATCTGCAGATGCAAGTATTTCCATGCCATAATTTTATTTTTCGCTTGAATTCAAATAATGTGTTGGAATCTTTAATTTCCTTTGGCAACGAGGACCACAAAAGGTGACCTCTGTACTGAATATTTTCTATTCCGTTTGTTGTTGTCTTTATATTCGGCAACTGCAAATGATTCTCACTTCTCAAACTGTAGTGAATATTTCTCTCAGTAAAAATGTTTTTCATAAATCTTGGATTTAGATTGTTTTTTGTTTTGAATATTTCAAGCATTAGCAATTGCAGATTGTGCTGATGAATGGTAACATATTTTTTCTTCAACTTTTCTAGCTCTGATATACTATCTCTGCATACCAATTGCAGTGCTCTTTCGTGAATGCGATTTAATTTTGAATTAGTTGCCCTATCATTAAACATCCATACAAGTGTGCAATAATTGAATTATGCCCTGATGAAGGAATTCATTAAAATTTCTGATTTGATAGGATCAATGTAATTAGACAAGCGAGCCAGTGCGTGAAGCTTTTGGTTGGCCTTTTTATATAAATTTTCAACATGTTTTTTGAAACTTAATTTCTTATCAAAGGTCACTCCTAGCAGCTTTTCATAATCACTTTCCTTAATTCTTGAATTTCCAATTGTGACCGTTGTTTCGGTGCTTTTATCACCAAATATCATCAGGTGGCACTTATCATTATTTAGCTTCAAAAAGTTGTCAGAAAACCAGTTTACTATCACAGAGCTGTCTGCTTCTAATTGTCTAACAATAGTATCAAGATCCGCATGGCATGCAAAGATTGTGGTATCATCAGCATAGTTACATATCTTTGTGTGATATGCAAAAAAGAAGATATCATTTATGAAGATGTTAAATAGCAAAGGCCCCAGGACTGACCCTTGCGGTACTCCAACTTTAATTTCTTTCCAGTCACTGAAATAGCTGTTGATCTTTAATCTCTGTTGTCTTTTTGATAAATAGCTTCTTATGAGTCGAAGGGCATCCAGATCAAGTCCATAGGCACTCAGTTTTGCTATTAAAAGCTCGTGGTTTACACAATCAAAAGCCTTTGAAAGATCCATGAACACTGCCCCTGCAAGTCCCTCGTTATCAATGCTGTTCTTACAATATTGCAAAAAGTTTAACAAAACATGCTGCATGTTGTACCCTTGTCTAAACCCTCCTAATAGTGGTGAAAAAAAGCGTGCAGTAAATTCAGACAATTGTCTATGCATTAGTCGCTCAAATATTTTCGTGATTGTAGGAAGGAGACTAATTGGTCTATAATTCTTTTTGCTCATATTATCATCTTTTTTGAAGAGCGAAGAAACATCAGCATTTTTTAGATCATCTGGGAAGCGGCTTTCCTCAACAAGTTTATTGAAAAGCTCTGCAAGTGGAAAACAAAACAGATCTGTGTTAGACTTTAATATTCTTGCAGGGATTGCTTCCTGTGGGGAAGCCTTCTTGGGATCTAAATTTTGCAACTGTTCTTGCATTTCTTCGACTGTGATCTTCCTGAAGGAGAAATTTATGGTGCTTTTGACAGACGACTCTATTTTAAGGATACTGGGGTGTGACTGAAAACGTTTTATCATTGTTAAGCAGGGATCTTCTTCGTGAACATTCAAAGGCTCTTGATCGTCTTCATTAGCTATACACAAAGTTTCCGTTATATTTACAAAATAGTCATTTAAAATGTCAGCAACTCTACCATCATCTGATTCAACAACACCATTTTCTAGAAGGGTGATACAAGAGCTAATTTGAATCTTATTTGAAAACAAGGGTTTTACAGCTTTCCAGAACCTCTTGTTGTCACTGACAGCAAAGACCAGAAATGTTTCTTATGCGCGCGCAGAATCGTCATGCATGGCTCCCGAATACGAGGCGAACTGATCACGTGATAATCACAACGATGGAAAGCAGAAATTAAATCAGCTGATGCTGTAGCCAGCAGCGGAGGATCGAAATGAAGAGCTTACTGAAGTGATTATTTGTAGCTTATTTCACAATTTCCAGCAAAAGATTGATATCAATCAGTTTTAGTTTCAATCCTAGGCCCCTTCCAAACTCGACCAGAAACATCTAGGCCAGTGTGATGGATGATACAGACCAAACTCGAAGAGCCACAACATTGAATGGCATGACAGCGTTGCAATCCAGCATGAAAATTTTTACTCTATTTAACGAAAATAATTAGGTTTTTCTTCTAAATGATCATTGTATTGCATATTTCCTTTCATTTTGTCTGAAGCAGATCAAAAGAGGTTACTATCACAGTTTTAAGTGTATTTATTGCCAAAATTTGAGCACCAAGCAGAATTCTCATCTTGATGGGGAGAGGGAGGACAATCCCACCCCTTAAATCCCAGCAAATGATTTAGAATTAAAATGTTACAATTGGTTGGTATCAAAAGTATGTCACCCAGCTGAATGGCTCCTAAAAGTAATGACACTGTGCCTGTTTGTACAACAATAGGATACCATTGTTTTTAGGAGCCAATATGCTGTAATACAGTACTCCTTTAAACCAGAGACGTAGGAAGCAGTTAGGGAGCAGGGGGGGGGGCTTGACACTTCAAGGACAAACACCTCCTGAAAAAAGGACACTTTGCTATCATAGTTGCAAAATGTTGGGGGGCATGCGCTCCCAGTGCCCCTTTGGCTCGTACGCCTCTGCTTCAAACTCATCTGCCTTTTTCATGAAGCACATAAATTTGATGAGCATGATTTACAATAAATGCATCTTGTTAAAAAGTTCCTCCCCTCCTCCCCTCCATCTTGAGCATAATTGTCTATTCTTGTATTCTGGACTTTTGCATCTAATGGTAAAATACAGTTTCAACAAAATTATAAATTTTAAAGCAAGTGTGCAATGGTAAATAGGCTCCTCTATAAATAGAACAAAGAAATAACTTAGACACAGCATTGCTTCTTAGCAAGATAAAATCTCATTCTTAGGCTACCCTTTGTTCACATTGTTTGCAACTGCGATTTGAATGGGGTATTTTCATATTTTTCTGCTCTCTGCAAATGCAAGCTTTTGACCTTGCACAAACCCTTTAACCCTATCTCACCTGGGGGGGGGGGTGGATTCCACCACCCCAACCAAACTTTTATTCGCCTATGCTATAATATGCAATGCAGGATGCCAAGACTCCGCTACTTTGACTTTATATCTATACTGTATCAAATGATGAAAATTTCAAGATGGTAATTATAGCCTCGTAACCATGGCAACCAATGTTTTACTGTGTAGTCAACAAAATTTGTATACTTTTTTTTTAATTGTTGCAAATTTTAGTCTCATATATATGCAAAATTATACTTACACATGTATTTGATGATATCCAACTCAATTTGAAACAAAAAAATTCAATTTAGTGCCTCATTTCATTGTTTCAACCATGTTGGTAACAATCATGATAATCATAACTTAAAATCTTCTTATTGTCATAGCAACGAGAAGAATAGAGATAATTTGATTTAATCATATGATTTTGATTGTTTGCATCAAAGTATATATATTTACCAATTTTAAAGATTGTAGCTACTACAACAGCGAAGAAAAAGAGGGGGGTGGAATCCTCAGGTATTGACCGCTTCAAAACGCCCAGGTGAGATAGGGTTAAAGATCCCACTATTTCATGGTCAGTTGAGGAATTCAAACAAGGAGATACAACGACTATCAGTGTAGTCACAGAAAAATGCTTAAAGACTTTACAGACTTCACATCACTGACTTATTCATAATCATTCAAACATTAGGAGCAGGAAAGAATCAATCTGAAATTCCTTAGATTTTTTTACATACTTGGCAATATTTACGCAAGCCTAAATGGAGATATGGCAATGCCTCAGGATTTGGTAGAATTCACCCTATTCAAACAGTGTCCAATCTTCTTTGGGTTGAAAATGCGTTGAAAATCTTATATGGTCCAGCCAAAATTTGCATCTTGCAGGAGCTGTATCCAGGCCAAACACATTTGAAGGAATACGTGATTTGATGTAAAGGGTGTAAAGTATATGAAAAAAAAAACAAGAGAGAAATTAGAGATTTTTGTCAAACTGTTCTTTCCACTAAGTGCCAAATTGCAAAAATCAGAGAATGAGAAAAGGGCGATGGACGTACAGTAATAACTGAAACATCATCATGGAATTATTGCTAAACTTTGTGAATAATAGAGTATCAGAGCACGAGGAGACTCTGAATACAAAAAGGCAGGACTGAAAAACAAAAGGCCATCCATTGACAACAACAGCAAGAATGCTAAGACAATAGAATGTCCTAGGCATGGATGCCGTGGTTGTTCAAATGCTGTTTACAAACTAAAACACGAAAATTAACAATGTTAGCCAATTTTTCGACAAGATCGGGTTTGAGAAATTGGAAGCTGAACATCTCGCCAACACAGTGATGATGGTCTCGTTTTGCGGCAGGGACTACATTTTGCGCAAATTTCTGTTTTCTGGGGCTACTAAAATGTCCTTCTCTCCCGTCAGAAAATGACCTGCTGCAAGAAATTAAATATTTTTGTAGACAAACAATGACAGGATGGGTGATCGCAATACGATTCATGAAATTATACATCCTAACGAAGCTGGGATAAAAATTTCCATGGCATATTCAATGTTTAGACCTTCCTACAAGCTGTCTGTTTCAGGCCCGTCGGAACCGGGGGGCCTGGGGGGGTTTCAGCCCCCCAATAATTTGCTGCAGTTCGTTCACTTCTGTAAGTAAAAAAGGCTGTAAAAGCCCATCTCATGGAAATGAAGATTCAAACTTATTTATATTCGAGCAAGTTATTAGAATTTATCAAGCTATCATCCTTAATATTATGGAATTCAAATATATTCTATATCCTCGTGAAATTGAAGTCCCATTTTTCAGAATTTTCTCAGAAAGACCCCCATCAGACTTCATCCTTTGCTTTTTTCAATTGCCAATTCTCCAAAAATGGGGCGTTTTCCAATGATCTAAAGGGCGTGGCTATGATAATTTTTCCGGGGGGCAAACCCCCGGACCCCTATTTATCATCACTCCGCTCGCATGAAGTTTCAGCCCCCCTAATATGAATTTCGTTCCGACGAGCATGGCCTGTTTACATGAAAGCAAACAAGAGATATTTTTCGTTAATGGTTCCTTTGATTAAAATCAAACAGAAGGACAAAACCCGTCAAGATTTACAATGCTTTATTTGACTTCACTAAGGCCAAGATCCACATAAACTCTCATTTGTGGTTTTGTCCGCGCGGTTCCGAAAACGAGTAGAAATGCGACAAAAGGAATTTTAGCGCAAATTTGGCTAATTTTGCGAAGCAGTCCGAAATAGCTAATTGCTAGAAAATTGGGCAGTAAGTGCAGCCGCCCGGAATTTGCTAGCACGAACAATAACAACAACTTTAAGGTCGGTGATTGGACTGAAGTAAATACTTTATTATTTTTTCCGCCCAACACGAAGTGCCCCACCCAATCACCACTGAAGAGAAAA
This sequence comes from Aurelia coerulea, assembly GCA_039566865.1. NCBI lineage: Eukaryota > Metazoa > Cnidaria > Scyphozoa > Semaeostomeae > Ulmaridae > Aurelia > Aurelia coerulea. The sequence continues at coordinate 8,344,175 of CM076951.1, read as the reverse complement.
GGTAGAAAGCGGATAGCTGCAGGATAGACGCAAACAAAAATTGTGTTCATAAACAAAACAACGTAACAAAATAACGTAAATTATTCAGCAACACAAATGCAACAAGGAGGTTTTCATTTGATAGATTTTTAAAACATATTTGGATATCTGAATTTTAACATGGAAGTACGTAAGGTGATCAAATTACTTTTGAGGATCCCACAAAGCCATGCTATTAGCTTTGGTTCATGTAAGTTTGTGCGTAGGAAGGTGTGACAATTCAATTGTCTCTTATACAAAGAGCAACATGAGCCCCCGGCAATTTCTTTAAGATCCCCGGCAATTTCTACTAGAGATCCAGTAATATTTCATTTCTTTTAAACAGGACATTTCATCAAAGGCCATGTGATAAGAAATTGGTCGGAGAACGAAGGCAGATGGTGTTTCCTCTTTGAGGAAGCCCCAAGCCTGAAACAAGCCAGGAAACATAGGTACACTTGCATTTTTTTTATTAATTTGTCATATTCTTATAAGGTGCACCTAAAAGTCAACTACCTTTAGCAAGGAACCTTGTACTGGAAGAACAATTTTAAAGCTCTATCAATCAACCCTTGCCCTAAGCTTTAATGTAGGCTGGGATTATTAAGAATTGTATTGGTTTGTGTTTTTAGAGCTACATGCGAGCTTCTTAAAATTCTTATTGAGACATGGAAAGAAGCTCAATTAAATTTGATATGACTTGATATGAATCAACAAAAAGGGAAAATTGTTCTGGCAGGAAATATTATTCTATTGAAAATAGTGATTTTTGAGTGATATTTTGGTAGAAATTAGCCAATTCTGATGACATCAGTTGTGCGATTAATTATTCTATGTGAAAAGAGACCAAAAGAGCCTGGAAAATGGTGATAGCCTACTGCAAATGTATCATTAGAGTACTTTTTAATGAAAAAGTTTGAAAAAGTTTGAAAAAATTGCTAATGAATGCAAAATGGCGGCCAAAATTATATCATTATCAAAAAATGCTTACATCATCAAATTCCAGAAATTCCAGTATCAAATCGAAGCCCTTTGTTTATTGATCCATTTGCTATATAGTACATCATAATTCAATCAAATTTCAATTCAATCAATTCAATTCAATCAAATAAAATTTTTCGATCAAATGTACGTAAGATAATTAGTAAAAGTCAAGGAAGTTGAGGGAAATAGCTGATGTCGTTTAAAACGCAGCTAATATAATCTCAAAGATGCAGGGGGGGGGGGGTGGAATCCACCATCATATGGATTAGGGTTAATTGTCGATCTTCGCAGTGGTGGGCACAGGATGTGGAGGAGCCAGAGGGTATGGCTCTTGAGGAGCTGCTTGAAACAAATAATTTGCATCAGCTAATTGACGAACCAACAAATATAAGGGGTGAAGCCATGTCGTGCATTGATCTTATCATAACAGATTAACCAAACGGCTTCTTGCAGTCAGGAGTGCATTCATATTTAATTGCCAGCACCAAATAATTTATGGTAAAATCAATATCTCATTACCCCTTCCACCTCCATACACGAAAACCGTCTGGGAGTATGGTAAAGCTAATCTTGCCAACATACAAGCTGACTTAAGCGCTGTCGATTGGAAGACTATATTCAGTGGGTTGGGTGCGGAGGAGATGGCTGATATTTTCACTAACATTACCTATTCTATCCTTTCTGAAAAAATTCCTAACAAAGATATAAAATGTGATGATAAGGATCCTTCTTGGATAACTAGTGAGCTTGAAGCCGGAATGAAACGAAAACATAGGGTCTTCAACACATTTCTTGATCGTCGTAAGAGACAAGAAGACTGGAATCTAGTTAAGGAAGTTCGCAATGACACGATTAAAATGATCACAGAAGCGAAGGAAAACTATTATCAGAAGCTTGGTCACAAATTGTCCTATCCTAACCAAGGTGCAAAAGCCTATTGGATTGTTTTAAGCAGGATATTAAACAAGAAAAAGACCTTAAATATACCCCCACTACTAGAAAATGGGATATTTGTAACAAATATGCAAAATAAGGCAACTATTTTTAATGATTATTTCGTTGAGCAATGCTCTGCGATACCTACTGGAAGCACTCTTCCGAGATTTCTCCACAAGTTTAATAATGTTCTGGAAACATTGCCAATTGATAGGGAAAAAGTTCTTAAAATCATTGGTTCATTGGATACCAAAAAAGCCCATGGCTGGGACGACATCTCTATCTCAATGATAAAAATCTGTGATCATTTAATTGTTGAACCAATGTGTCTAATTTTGAAAAATGTCTAGCTACTGGTAAATATCCCTCTATTTGGAAGAAAGCAAACGTGATTCTAATCCATAAAAAGGGGAGCACGCAAAGCAAGAAGAACTATAGACCAATCTCACTCTTGCCGATATTTGGAAAGATATTCGAGAGATTAATATTTGACGCAATTTATCTTTATCTTTGTGAAAATGGTCTCTTAACTGTAACTCAATCAAGCTTTTGCCCTGGGGATTCAACGGTTAATCAGTTGTTATTAATAACCCATCAGATCTATGGTGCTTTTGAGGAAACTCCAAGCAAGGAAACTCGGGCAGTCTTCTTAGATCTTTCGAAGGCATTTTACAGAGTTTGGCATGATGGTTTATTGTATAAAATGGAATGTAATGGAATAAAATGGAATATCTGGTGACCTCCTCGCCCTCATTCAAAACTTCTTATCTGATCGCAAGCAGCGCGTTGTACTGAATGACAAACTCTCGCAATGGAATACTATCTCTGCTGGTGTTCCACAAGGTTCTATCGTGGGTCCTCTGATCTTTTTGGTCTATATTGATGACTTAGTTGATAATATAAATTGCGATGTTTAGATGTTTGCTGACGATACATCCATGTTACTACTGTAACAATGAAGCCGCAACTGCAGGGGTGCTGAATAGGGATTTAGAAATGGCACGATTATGGGTGTGGCAAACAGTTGCAAGCATTTTTGAGTTTTGCAAAAGTATACTTTCGTAGCGAGTATGGCGAGCGGATGTCACCATAAGCAGAAAAACCCACTTTTCTCAGATAAACTGGGTTTTTCTGAAGAAAAATTCACTTTTTCTGGCAAAACTCACTTTTTTCTGGAGAAAATCCCACTTTATCTGATAAACCCACTCTTCCTGGTAGATAAAGTAGGTTTATCTGAAAAACCCACTCTTTCTACTGATAAAGTGGGTTTTTCAGATAAAGTGAGTTTCTCTCTAGAAAAAGTGGGTTTATCAGATAAAGTGGGTTTTTCTCAGATAAAGTGGGTTTTTCTCAGATAAAGTAGGTTTTTCTGAGGATTGCAGTCAATTCGCAGGCTTTTAGTGGCCAATGATCGACCAAGTTTGGAAACTGCGCTGCGTACAGAAGAAGACCTTTCTTTCTCCTTTCATTTTGTTTCCGTCGGGACTGCATGTGTCTCAAGGCTTCAACATTAGAAAACTGCATCTCCAAGAAAATCATTAAAACTGTACATATTCAAAAACAGACGTTCTGAAAAAACAGATAAAACGTGCAGAATAGTCCTCTTACGCAACGCCCACTTTATCAGTAGAAAAAGTGGGTTTTTCAGATAAACCGACTTTATCTGCCAGAAAAAGTGGGTTTATCAGATACAGTGGGTTTTTCTCCAGAAAAAGCGAGTTTTTCCAGAAAAAATGGGTTTTCTGCAGAAAAACCCAGTTTATCTGAGAAAAAGTGGGGTTTTCTGCATATGGTGACATCCGCTTGCCATAAGCGAGGAATAAAACGAAGGTGTGGTTTTCTCCACAGCAAACCCCTCTCTCCACCATTATCATCAGATGACGCCATAGAAATAGAGCTCTTTGACTGGTTCGTCAACTAAGATTACGTCATATATAAACAAATAGAACTTCTATTGTTATAAAATTCATGCCAAAAGATCTGTAACATTTGCTTAAGAACTTACTTCCGCGTACGCGGTCAGCCAAATCTGCTTCGAAGATGAGCCAAAAATGGTTTGTTTCCTCCTTTCTGCAAAAATCCATCACATATTTGAAAAACACACAGGTGGATTCCAATAATTCAACTCTCTTCTGACAAATTGAGATAGAAGCAAACTGACTGTCTCCAAGAATCGATGCATAAAAATTGAGATAGAATTTTCCATTCCGGCTCCAAGCAATAGGAGACTTGTACGTAGGCCAAGTGTTGTGATTTAAAAGTGCCCTGTTGCTTTAGCTCGGACTTGATATGAAAATAATACAGGTGAATTTGAGGTCGCCATTCTTTTGCCTACCATGCATAGGGTAGGAAATAAACCAGTCTATGTAGAACATTCGAGGCATAAAATTGCGAATTACTAAGATCCACTTTTCGCCTTTGGATCACCTAGAGCTGTAGGAGAGCTTCGAGGATAATGATCGCGTGTCACATGAGGGCAAAGAAAAGCACACGGAGCATGCGCACGTTGCTACACTTAGCTGTGAGGGGAATTTTACAAAGCCTATACTGTCTTTTCCCATGATTTGCCCTTGTTTGACCTCACAAGAAAAATGCTGAGGCAAGCAAAGAGCACTTGAAAAATTATTTGGGATCGATTCAACATAATTCCACATCGCTAGCCCCAATCAAATCTGTTACCATTTGTTGGGACACCTGGTATATTCACAATGACTTTAAACTATGAGTAATGGAACCTGAATAGTCTGCTTTAACAGACGGCACTAGCCACTTGGAATAAATGATATCAGCTTTACACGTCAACAAGTTGGTTGTCATTTCTGTGTTTCAACTCGTGTAAGTACGAGTCAAACATAGAAATGATAACCAAGTCATTGAAATGAGATGCTACCACTATTTAATTCTTTCTACTTGATTTGACTGTTCACAGAAACTCCTCAGGATATAAAGAAATCAATAAATTCAGTTGCTTTTTTAACAAACTCAATGTCTTTTCAGCGGAAAAGCTAAGCTACAAAAAGGAAGCAACAAGGTTGGTATACAATTAAAGGAATAACATAATATCTTTCCCTATAATTCTGGGTGAATCGGAAAAAAGAATCCGCTGCTCTATGAATATCAAAGCAGTAATATTTAAAACTGTCTTATATCATTTCCAATATGTTCAATTAGGTTCAGTAATTTAACCGACCTTGATCGGCCGTTCCTTACTGTGGATAGGAGGGATTTTTTTGCCGAAAGCCCCTTCCAAAAACCTGCAAAAACCAATGAAAACAATGGGCAAATTCGCCTTCCTAAAATTTATGACACTCACATAAATTCGTGTATTTTGTCCTCTTTGGAGAATGGAGTACCCCTGAATAGGTCATCGATACCAAGGGAAGGACTTGTTCATCCTCCCAATAGAATAGCCAGTGCTAAAGCGTCCACAAGTCATTGCTGTTTTTAAGAGGCTATTTTGAGATAATCCCTCATAATTTCAGGATGGAGTAATTCTTCTTGCGGAACCTGCTAAAGCTTTAAGTTAATGCTTAGTGTTATATCCTAGACAATAATCGCATCCTTGCTTATTTGCCAGTTGCTTTTCAGTACTTACACCATGGGCAATAATGCACCGTTGATGTGGGCTATACTATGATCAAAATTGTATTTTTACTCACTGTGTTGTTTCTCTTCCACAAGATTGCAGGTAAAGCGCTTGATAATGTTGCTTCTCCTTCGTTCTTCTCTCGTCACAACAAGGAATCAAATGCCGCCAATATTCAAATACAGTTGAAAGTGAAACGGTTGGAGCTCCTACGCAGTTATACGTCTCATGTCAAAAACTTCCCTTTAAATTACGACTGGGTATGCAACGGAGCACAACTCGCTAAGCCAGCTTTCGTCAACAGCTCGACCAATGCGGTTTACTAGAACAAAAGAATGGTGAACAAAGGGCTTTTCAAATCCCCTTTCTACCACGGGGGCTTCATAAATTGTGTTCTTTGCAGAGATAAAATGGCGAAGAAGAATTTCTGCACCCGTCCACTCAATCAATTAAATCTACATTGCTCGGTTATGTGGCGAAGTTGTTTGTAAACAATTAATTTCATATTTTGAATAAAAATGTCAAAGTTTAGAATGAAAATGGAGCCGCTATTTAAACACCTAACTTCCGTTGTATATTTTGTGCTGTGATTGAAAATATTTTCGATCTAATTCAGCTTGATTTAACGGATATTTGATTTGAAGGAAGCATATTGAACATAAGATATTCGTGAGATTCTGAAGATTATTCAGTACATCAAACTCTTTGCTTTATGATGGAAACCTTTGAACATGTCTTGCTCAACTCCCCCAGGGGGGGGGGGGTACTCATTGACTTTCAATACGGGGGGTCCATGCCAATATTTGGGGTCCGAAATTTTATGTTCAATCAATATTTGGGGTCTGTGAATTGCAACATGAACAAAAATTCAATATTTGGGGTCCACAATTCTGAAGAAAGGAAGAATCGTGCAATTTGGCCCTGCAGTTGTGAATCATGAAATAATTGTTTCGGTATTATTCAAAAACTGAGAAAGATCAATAAGCTCAACTTGAAATCATTCAAAAAAATTTCAGGGACCCCAGAAATAGATAACAATATTTGGGGTCTCAAAACGTTAGACTCAATATTTGGGGTCCCCAAAACATCAGGCTTAACATTTAGGGGTCAGGAAAGAAATAGTGGCATTGAACCCCCCGTATCGAAAGTTAGGGAGTACCCCCCTGGGTCAACTCCCCCTGGAGATAGCGCCCTCGCATTCCTTCGCAAGGCTATTGGTTTCGGAGTTGTGACGTTTGGCATGGTAGATTCCAAATATCGTGTGCAAAATTAGTCAAGCTGTTGACAAAAGTTGGCTTAGCGAGTTGTGCTCTGTTGCATACCCAGTCGTAATTTAAAGAGAAGTTTGAAATGAGACGTATCGCTGCGTAGGAGCTCCAACCGTTTCAACTGTATTTGAATATCTTTTTAAACACTTAAACGTGACTTAAACGTGGGTGACGTCTATGGCACGCGAAAATCACAAAAACCCGATAATCCTAGTTTATCACTGGTAAACTAGGATTATCACTTTGATAAACTAGGTTTATCACGATAAACTGGGTTTATCAACTGATAAACTGAGATTATCAACATTTCTTCGATAAACTGGGTTTATCAAAGTGACAAAATACAATCGTGGCCAAAAGGTTAGTGGACAGCCGTCAAAGAAGGCCTAAATGCGACCTCTTTAGAGTTATACCCTTCTCTTGGTTTAGAAACCCCTCCCCCCGAGGTCAATGTTGTGATTTTCCATAAGCAAATGGTTCGTGAACTGATTCTGCTGTCTATCTGTTGCAACAACATTGACCCAGTTTATCGAAGAAATGTTGATAATCTCAGTTTATCAGTTGAGAAACCCAGTTTATCGTGATAAACCTAGTTTATCAAAGTGATAATCCTAGTTTATCAGTGATAAACTAGGATTATCGGGTTTTTGTGATTTTCGCGTGCCATAGACGTAAATGAATTTTCTGATCATGCCCCTATTCATGTCTCAATTAGCATGAACCAAAATGACTTAGCTCCCAGTGATGCAATTGTCTCCAACAACAATGAATTTAAAGATTCTAATACAGATCCCGTTGAAAAGTAAAGAGATATTTATACAATGCGTTTTGTGCCCGATGACGCTACTACCCAGAGAATAGAGATGGCTGTCGACAATTATCAGGTAAAAGAATTTTGTTAACTGTAGGATAACCCTGGAAGAAGTTGATGCTATGAAATTAAAGACAGGGAAAGCATCGGGAGTCACTAATTCAAGATTCAAGATCCAAGATTCAAGATTCAAGATCCGGAATTCAAGATTCACACTAATTCTAGATCCCGAAATCAAGATTCATACTGAATTGGGCTTTTTAAGAATTCCTTGGAGAATCTGTGTTTTGATCTTTTTTGCTGTATTTTCTTTGTATCAGGCTTGCGAATAAATGGTTGATCTACCCAATTCCTCAATTAAAAACACACATATTCTTTGTTTTCTGTATCACATCACTTAAAGGTACTTGAGCTAAATGTCTAAACGTTGCCAAGACTTTAAAAAACACCTCCTTTTGAGGGCACAAGTAGTGAACATGAAGACTGTCAATGGAAACATTTAATTAAAGCTGCAAATTACAAAAGTTTCTTTGCATTTTCAATCCAGGTAGGATGGTTTATCGGCTTCAAAAAATCGCCTCACATCTCTTATAAGCTGTTTCTTATGAAAAAAAAGCAAGTGTAAGTCAAGATCTGCAATTCTATATAAGTTAAGATTATCTTACAGGTTATTCGGACCATTCGGACAGAATTTGAAATAATGCACGTATTTTTTCTTATAAGAAACTGCTTATAAGAAACTCAACTCTCAGATCGCCAAAAATTAACAAAATCCAGTACTGGGAAAATATAAGCTAAGAAACTATTTATTTTGATAAATCCTTAATAAATAAATGTCCTTGATAAATTCCATTCAAAAAATCAATCCTTGATAAATTCCTTGATCGGAGAAAGCGCTCGTGAAAATGGAGGGCCATCTCAAATGGTCAACAATTGTAGTTAAATTGAGCGAAACGAAAGAGAAGATAATTTTCCTTTTCTAGAACTCTAAAATAGATATATTGCGCAGAGAAAAATACGTCATAGAATACCGGCCTACTGCTACGCAATGAACACGTACAATGGAAACTACTGTGAAATTGCAAGAAAAATTATGCATTTAAACATGCGAAACGCTTAATCTCCTAAAAATGTCCTCTTTACACGTGCGGTGTACAGTGAAAACATTAAAGATCTCACAACAGTTTCACGTTGAAACTTGCAATTTATCACGGGTTCCCTTCATTGGAAACGCCGAGTTTGCAACTTGATAAAACATTGGAAATGGAAACGTTCCTTTAACCATAATTTCTCAAGTTGAAAACTAATGCGTAAACCTCATGTTTCCTGTTCGTGTGATTTAGAAAAACTACAGGAAACTGGACCTTTAACAGCAGATTACGTCTTAAAAAACACGATGAAATTTGTGTATTTCTTGCCGTGATCTTGACCTTGAGAGGACTGACTCTGCTTAATGATGAATCACAGACGGGTCTTGGGCACTCTCTGTACTGGGTTACAGGACACCAAATACTCTACAGTACTTGGGATAAACACACTTCCTACAAGGTAGGCGCCCTTGGATGGATTGGAACTTCTATTAGGTGCAAGTTTTAAAAGAAAGCAGCAGTATTCATAAAACAAAGTGATTAAAGATATATCTATTAGAACATTGAAAAAATATAAAAATGGCATTGATTGTGTCTCCTTCCACCATACAAGACAGCAAACTTCGTTGCAAAATGTGGTGAAATGCATCAAATCCTGATCGCGATATCTAGACCAATCAGGCTTCAAAAACTTGATTGTCAAAATGTTGTTAATTGATAATTATTCATTTTCAGAGAATTTTAGGGTCATAGCATTTGTCTCTAATAAACATTCCCACAGGGGAAGGAAACATCCTCTGGTCGTATTAGGGTTACCGCTATCTCACTTGGAGGGAAGGGAAGTGGACCCAGCCCCCCTCCCCCAGCCCTCAACCAAACGTTTATTCGCCAATGCTAAAATATGCAATGCAGGATGTCAAGACTCCGCTTCTTTGACTTTATATCTATACGGTATTGAATGAGAAAAATTTCAAGATGCTAAACATAACTTCGTAGCAACTACTGTCTTACTGTGTTGTCAACACAATTTGTAAATATTTTCTTAAGCTATATTTTCCCAGTACTGGAGGTGGGTGTTTCTTATACAAAATTTGTGTACTCACAATGTCTGCCTTTCCTTGTGCTTTTACAACATAATTTGTAGTAGTCCTCCACCTAAAACCCCGACATGATGAGTACATTTAGCCAATAACCACCACAAAACCAACCTCCTAGGCCTACCGCTATCAATGGTTAGTTGATCAAACCAGATAGAGGAAAGCATCGACACAACTGAACATTGGCCTAAGAACACGCGCTGCTTTTGCTGGGAAAATATAGACTGATTACTAAGGGTCAACGGCATCGCTCCTTCAAACCGGCTAATCCGACCGAAAAACTGACAAAAATTGGTAAATTTATACCTTCTTAACCAGAAAATTCTATTTAATCAACCACTCAACCGATTTTCTCCAAATTTGTTTCAAATAGTAGGAAACATGGCATAGTTCAAAAATACATACATTTCGGATTTTTTTAGTTTCTATTTTTAGCACAATTAGCCTTAAATTAGCCTTTGTTGCATGCATTTACTTTCATCGCAGGTTTGTGCCAGTCCTGTCCTTTTATCTGGTAAATATAGACTCAAAATGAATCAAATTGAAAAGATTAAGCAAATTAGATGAAAATAATTTATATTTTACACTTGTTTATCAGGTAAATGACGTCATAAATGTGAATTACATCATATATATTAAATTTTGCTGACATCAGCAAATATGAAAAGATTATATATCGAATGAAAGTACTCATCAAATGCAATTGAATGTTGCATTTTTGAGATCGATCAGACAAACGTCACACAAACTACGGACATTTTAAGTTTTTTTGTTCACTACTCTCCAAATATGGTATTACTGTGGTCACATGAAATGTTAAGAATTTAATTGCCTATAAATTTGAGTAAAAGTCACCAAAACTGGTGGTTATATCTCTTATTGTTTTAGTGTAACACAGCAAAGTCTGGTAGGGGGGGGGGGCCAAAAGGCAAATAGGGTTAAAAGTAGAAGTCAGCTTGGAACCCTAATTTTGACTTTAAATATATTTGAAGGCAAATATGTCATCTAACACAAAAGCAGTAAGTTGCACAAGACCACTGGTAGTCTAGACTTCGCGTTTAGAATTGAACACAACAATGGAGGAATTTTGACTTCCTCGCAAAAACTAAATGTTTACACATTATGCACCAAAATGATCGCTATTTAATACTGAACATTTTGATAAAAAAATTGTCGAATTTACCTCAAACTTCTGTGAAAATGAAGGCAAATTGCCGTCCGCCACAATTTCGGAAATTGTGACGGCGTCGCGGCACCGTGAGGTTCCTGACTGCCCGTGATTGGCAGCCATTTCGGCAAGTGAGCCTTGATGGCAATATGCCCTTATTTGGCATGAGAATGAAGAAGAGGCCCCAGGGAATGCCCTCAAGCTTTGCTTGTGAAAATCGGTCAAGGAGAAGTCCCTCAAACTGCGAACTTGAGATTTCAGAAGAAGATGATTTATCTTAGAGGTAAGATTTAGTATTGAGCATTACATCAAATTGAAGCTTTTTTACCATAGATTCTAATTAAATGCGATTATTATCTTTATTTTCTTGGGCTCATTTGCCGAAATCATGTTATTTATGTACCATTCTGGCCTAATTTTTTGAAGCTAACTTTTTCTGTCGGCAGATACAAAGAAACCATAATGGCAGAACCCAAGATGGCTGCCCCGCTGCAACAGGAAGGCGTTGTTGTTTTGCTGGAACAAGGTATCATGCCTCCAAACTGGGAAAGAACCTGTTCAAAAGTTACTTTTGGTCTTTTGAAAACTTTTTTTGAGCAACTGGATTTACTCTGCATTCCCCAATCAAACATAGTACATATATGTGCAAAGCTATGCGATAAAAGTGAAGATTCCATCTTTAAAGCTATCAAAAAGATCAGCAATTTCAAAAGGAAAGTTTTCACTAGCTTGTCAAAACACCCAGAAATGTTTCATCAACCATATGTAGAGTTTAATTGCAATGATGATAATTTTCTTGTCATTGGTAGCGCTTTAAAGGAGAGGAATGTGGATTTTGATTTGTTGAAATCTATCATAGATGGAAGTTTTCCTTCTGATTTCCCAAAATTTTCTCTTCTAACCAAATCGCCCTTGATTTATTGGCTGCTAAGGATGTCCTTGGTGCAACTTGGATAGATTTTTATAAATGGGTTGTTGCATTGTGTGATTTTGATGGTGAAATTTGTTTTGATGACAAGCTTTTGCAATATTTGTTTTAAAAATAAAAGATACTGGAACAGAAATGAACAGGCACCAACAAGTTGCTGAAATGAATGCATATCTTCATCAGTCATTTCAATTTCCCAAGGAATGTTCCTCTCAAGAAGAGCAAGAGACAACATCAGTCAAATACTGATGCTGATTTTAGGAGTGCAGAGGAGGATGCAAGAGTTGTTGAACGTCTTCTGTCAGAAATAGAATATTATACGGATGGTTTATCATACTTGGTAAATGAATATCAAAAAGAGAAGAAAGAGAAAAGAGAAGCAGATGATAATATAGAAATGCTGAAAAAGGATTTGAAAGATAAAGTACGGCTCCTTAAAGCTACTGAATTGAAACTGCAGAATACACTCAAAAAGTTAGGCCATTATGAAATAAGAAATATTAATAAAAGAATAAAGAGAGTCAAAGATCAACATTCTGAGCTCCATAACGAAAATGAAATGCAACAGCAAATATTATTGAATTATCTTCTCAATTACTTGAAAAAGATAATGCTATTAAAAACCAAGCCTTGCAAATCAAAGAAATTAATAAAAGATTGGATGCAACATTGAAGGATAAACTAAAGCTTCAAAAACAAAAATATTATTACAAATCAAAATATGAAGAAGTATCCAGCAAAGATTCTGAAGAGACAATCAGCAGATCAAAGTTATTAAATCAAAGAATACATGAGAAAATGAGAAGCTGAAATTGAAGAGAAATTAAATGTTTTTTTGTGGAGATGAAATTAGATTATTTGAAAACGGTAAATATGTAGATGAAGTTCGCATGTATAGCTAATGAGCTAATTAACGCCAACAAATAAGTTAAAACTTAATTTACAATTTTCTACTTTAAAACCTACAAAAACCCTAAATCTTTAATGAAAACTTTGCACAATCTGCAGATGCAAGTATTTCCATGCCATAATTTTATTTTTCGCTTGAATTCAAATAATGTGTTGGAATCTTTAATTTCCTTTGGCAACGAGGACCACAAAAGGTGACCTCTGTACTGAATATTTTCTATTCCGTTTGTTGTTGTCTTTATATTCGGCAACTGCAAATGATTCTCACTTCTCAAACTGTAGTGAATATTTCTCTCAGTAAAAATGTTTTTCATAAATCTTGGATTTAGATTGTTTTTTGTTTTGAATATTTCAAGCATTAGCAATTGCAGATTGTGCTGATGAATGGTAACATATTTTTTCTTCAACTTTTCTAGCTCTGATATACTATCTCTGCATACCAATCGCAGTGCTCTTTCGTGAATGCGATTTAATTTTGAATTAGTTGCCCTATCATTAAACATCCATACAAGTGGGCAATAATTGAATTGTGCCCTGATGAAGGAATTCATTAAAATTTCTGATTTGATAGGATCAATGTAATTAGACAAGCGAGCCAGTGCGTGAAGCTTTTGGTTGGCCTTTTTATATTAATCTTCAACATGTTTTTTGAAACTTAATTTCTTATCAAAGGTCACTCCTAGCAGCTTTTCATAATCACTTTCCTTAATTCTTGAATTTCCAATTGTGACCGTTGTTTCGGTGCTTTTATCACCAAATATCATCAGGTGGCACTTATCATTATTTAGCTTCAAAAAGTTGTCAGAAAACCAGTTTACTATCACAGAGCTGTCTGCTTCTAATTGTCTAACAATAGTATCAAGATCCGCATGGCATGCAAAGATTGTGGTATCATCAGCATAGTTACATATCTTTGTGTGATATGCAAAAAAGAAGATATCATTTATGAAGAAATTAAATAGCAAAGGCCCCAGGACTGACCCTTGCGGTACTCCAACTTTAATTTCTTTCCAGTCACTAAAATAGCTGTTGATCTTTAATCTCTGTTGTCTTTTTGATAAATAGCTTCTTATGAGTCGAAGGGCATCCAGATCAAGTCCATAGGCACTCAGTTTTGCTATTAAAAGCTCGTGGTTTACACAATCAAAAGCCTTTGAAAGATCCATGAACACTGCCCCTGCAAGTCCCTCGTTATCAATGCTGTTCTTACAATATTGCAAAAAGTTTAACAAAACATGCTGCATGTTGTACCCTTGTCTAAACCCTCCTAATAGTGGTGAAAAAAAGCGTGCAGTAAATTCAGACAATTGTCTATGCATTAGTCGCTCAAATATTTTCGTGATTGTAGGAAGGAGACTAATTGGTCTATAATTCTTTTTGCTCATATTATCATCTTTTTTGAAGAGCGAAGAAACATCAGCATTTTTTAGATCATCTGGGAAGCGGCTTTCCTCAACAAGTTTATTGAAAAGCTCTGCAAGTGGACAGCAAAGACCAGAAATGTTTCTTATGCGCGCGCAGAATCGTCATGCATGGCTCCTGAATACGAGGCGAACTGATCACGTGATAATCACAACGATGGAAAGCAGAAATTAAATCAGCTGATGCTATAGGCAGCAGCGGACGATCGAAATGAAGAACTTACTGAAGTGATTATTTGTAGCTTATTTCACAATTTCCAGCAAAAGATTGATATCAATCAGTTTTAGTTTCAATCCTAGGCCCCTTTCAAACTCGACCAGAAACATCTAGGCCAGTGTGATGGATGATACAGACCAAACTCGAAGAGCCACAACATTGAATGACATGACAGCGTTGCAATCCAGCATGAAAATTTTTACTCTATTTAACAAAAATAATTAGGTTTTTCTTCTAAATGATCATTGTATTGCATATTTCCTTTCATTTTGCCTGAAGCAGATCAAAAGAGGTTACTATCACAGTTCTAAGTGTATTTCTTGCCAAAATTTGAGCACCAAGCAGAATTCTCATCTTGAAGGGGGGAGGGAGGACAATCCCACCCCTTAAATCCCAGCAAATGATTTAGAATTAAAATGTTACAATTGGTTGGTATCAAAAGTATGTCACCCAGCTGAATGGCTCCTAAAAGTAATGACACTGTGCCTGTTTGTACAACAATAGGATACCATTGTTTTTAGGAGCCAATATGCTGTAATACAGTACTCCTTTAAACCAGAGACGTAGGAAGCAGTTAGGGAGCAGGGGGGGGGGGCTTGACACTTCAAGGACAAACACCTCCTGAAAAAAGGACACTTTGCTATCATAGTTGCAAAATGTTGGGGGGCATGCGCTCCCAGTGCCCCTTTGGCTCGTACGCCTCTGCTTCAAACTCATCTGCCTTTTTCATGAAGCACATAAATTTGATGAGCATGATTTACAATAAATGCATCTTGTTAAAAAGTTCCTCCCCTCCTCCCCTCCATCTTGAGCATAATTGTCTATTCTTGTATTCTGGACTTTTGCATCTAATGGTAAAATACAGTTTCAACAAAATTATAAATTTTAAAGCAAGTGTGCAATGGTAAATAGGCTCCTCTATAAATAGAACAAAGAAATAACTTAGACACAGCATTGCTTCTTAGCAAGATAAAATCTCATTCTTAGGCTACCCTTTGTTCACATTGTTTGCAACTGCGATTTGAATGGGGTATTTTCATATTTTTCTGCTCTCTGCAAATGCAAGCTTTTGACCTTGCACAAACCCTTTAACCCTATCTCACCTGGGGGGGGGGGGTGGATTCCACCACCCCAACCAAACTTTTATTCGCCTATGCTATAATATGCAATGCAGGATGCCAAGACTCCGCTACTTTGACTTTATATCTATACTGTATCAAATGATGAAAATTTCAAGATGGTAAATATAGCCTCGTAACCATGGCAACCAATGTTTTACTGTGTAGTCAACAAAATTTGTATACTTTTTTTTAATTGTTGCAAATTTTAGTCTCATATATATGCAAAATTATACTTACACATGTATTTGATGATATCCAACTCAATTTGAAACAAAAAAATTCAATTTAGTGCCTCATTTCATTGTTTCAACCATGTTGGTAACAATCATGATAATCATAACTTAAAATCTTCTTATTGTCATAGCAACGAGAACAATAGATATAATTTGATTTAATCATATGATTTTGATTGTTTGCATCAAAGTATATATATTTACCAATTTTAAAGATTGTAGCTACTACAACAGCGAAGAAAAAGAGGGGGGTGGAATCCACCCCCCCTCAGGTATTGACCGCTTCAAAACGCCCAGGTGAGATAGGGTTAAAGATCCCACTATTTCATGGTCAGTTGAGGAATTCAAACAAGGAGATACAACGACTATCAGTGTAGTCACAGAAAAATGCTTAAAGACTTTACAGACTTCACATCACTGACTTATTCATAATCATTCAAACATTAGGAGCAGGAAAGAATCAATCTGAAATTCCTTAGATTTTTTTACATACTTGGCAATATTTACGCAAGCCTAAATGGAGATATGGCAATGCCTCAGGATTTGGTAGAATTCACCCTATTCAAACAGTGTCCAATCTTCTGTGGGTTGAAAATGCGTTGAAAATCTTATATGGTCCAGCCAAAATTTGCATCTTGCAGGAGCTGTATCCAGGCCAAACACATTTGAAGGAATACGTGATTTGATGTAAAGGGTGTAAAGTATATGAAAAAAAAAACAAGAGAGAAATTAGAGATTTTTGTCAAACTGTTCTTTCCACTAAGTGCCAAATTGCAAAAATCAGAGAATGAGAAAAGGGCGATGGACGTACAGTAATAACTGAAACATCATCATGGAATTATTGCTAAACTTTGTGAAACAACTGAATATGCTTTCTTGCTAAGCAGCAACCAAACTTGGGGCCATTCGTAAGTCAATCAATCAAAAATAAATTCTGGTATTTTGATATTAAAATATGCACTTAAAGCACTTAACAAGTAAGTCATAAAATGACAACTAAAATTAGATTGTTATTATGCATTGAAGAGGCAAATAGTTCTTGTAAAAATATGATGAAGCAAGGTAATAGAGTATCAGAGCACGAGGAGACTCTGAATACAAAAAGGCAGGACTGAAAAACAAAAGGCCATCCATTGACAACAACAGCAAGAATGCTAAGACAATAGAATGTCCTAGGCATGGATGCCGTGGTTGTTCAAATGCTGTTTACAAACTAAAACACGAAAATTAACAATGTTAGCCAATTTTTCGACAAGATCGGGTTTGAGAAATTGGAAGCTGAACATCTCGCCAACACAGTGATGATGGTCTCGTTTTGCGGCAGGGACTACATTTTGCGCAAATTTCTGTTTTCTGGGGCTACTAAAATGTCCTTCTCTCCCGTCAGAAAATGACCTGCTGCAAGAAATTAAATATTTTTGTAGACAAACAATGACAGGATGGGTGATCGCAATACGATTCATGAAATTATACATCCTAACGAAGCTGGGATAAAAATTTCCATGGCATATTCAATGTTTAGACCTTCCTACAAGCTGTCTGTTTCAGGCCCGTCGGAACCGGGGGGCCTGGGGGGGTTTCAGCCCCCCAATAATTTGCTGCAGTTCGTTCACTTCTGTAAGTAAAAAAGGCTGTAAAAGCCCATCTCATGGAAATGAAGATTCAAACTTATTTATATTCGAGCAAGTTATTAGAATTTATCAAGCTATCATCCTTAATATTATGGAATTCAAATATATTCTATATCCTCGTGAAATTGAAGTCCCATTTTTCAGAATTTTCTCAGAAAGACCCCCATCAGACTTCATCCTTTGCTTTTTTCAATTGCCAATTCTCCAAAAATGGGGCGTTTTCCAATGATCTAAAGGGCGTGGCTATGATAATTTTTCCGGGGGGCAAACCCCCGGACCCCTATTTATCATCACTCCGCTCGCATGAAGTTTCAGCCCCCCTAATATGAATTTCGTTCCGACGAGCATGGCCTGTTTACATGAAAGCAAACAAGAGATATTTTTCGTTAATGGTTCCTTTGATTAAAATCAAACAGAAGGACAAAACCCGTCAAGATTTACAATGCTTTATTTGACTTCACTAAGGCCAAGATCCACATAAACTCTCATTTGTGGTTTTGTCCGCGCGGTTCCGAAAACGAGTAGAAATGCGACAAAAGGAATTTTAGCGCAAATTTGGCTAATTTTGCGAAGCAGTCCGAAATAGCTAATTGCTAGAAAATTGGGCAGTAAGTGCAGCCGCCCGGAATTTGCTAGCACGAACAATAACAACAACTTTAAGGTCGGTGATTGGACTGAAGTAAATACTTTATTATTTTTTCCGCCCAACACGAAGTGCCCCACCCAATCACCACTGAAGAGAAAAGGTAGAAAGCGGATAGCTGCAGGATAGACGCAAACAAAAATTGTGTTCATAAACAAAACAACGTAACAAAATAACGTAAATTATTCAGCAACACAAATGCAACAAGGAGGTTTTCATTTGATAGATTTTTAAAACATATTTGGATATCTGAATTTTAACATGGAAGTACGTAAGGTGATCAAATTACTTTTGAGGATCCCACAAAGCCATGCTATTAGCTTTGGTTCATGTAAGTTTGTGCGTAGGAAGGTGTGACAATTCAATTGTCTCTTATACAAAGAGCAACATGAGCCCCCGGCAATTTCTTTAAGATCCCCGGCAATTTCTACTAGAGATCCAGTAATATTTCATTTCTTTTAAACAGGACATTTCATCAAAGGCCATGTGATAAGAAATTGGTCGGAGAACGAAGGCAGATGGTGTTTCCTCTTTGAGGAAGCCCCAAGCCTGAAACAAGCCAGGAAACATAGGTACACTTGCATTTTTTTTATTAATTTGTCATATTCTTATAAGGTGCACCTAAAAGTCAACTACCTTTAGCAAGGAACCTTGTACTGGAAGAACAATTTTAAAGCTCTATCAATCAACCCTTGCCCTAAGCTTTAATGTAGGCTGGGATTATTAAGAATTGTATTGGTTTGTGTTTTTAGAGCTACATGCGAGCTTCTTAAAATTCTTATTGAGACATGGAAAGAAGCTCAATTAAATTTGATATGACTTGATATGAATCAACAAAAAGGGAAAATTGTTCTGGCAGGAAATATTATTCTATTGAAAATAGTGATTTTTGAGTGATATTTTGGTAGAAATTAGCCAATTCTGATGACATCAGTTGTGCGATTAATTATTCTATGTGAAAAGAGACCAAAAGAGCCTGGAAAATGGTGATAGCCTACTGCAAATGTATCATTAGAGTACTTTTTAATGAAAAAGTTTGAAAAAGTTTGAAAAAATTGCTAATGAATGCAAAATGGCGGCCAAAATTATATCATTATCAAAAAATGCTTACATCATCAAATTCCAGAAATTCCAGTATCAAATCGAAGCCCTTTGTTTATTGATCCATTTGCTATATAGTACATCATAATTCAATCAAATTTCAATTCAATCAATTCAATTCAATCAAATAAAATTTTTCGATCAAATGTACGTAAGATAATTAGTAAAAGTCAAGGAAGTTGAGGGAAATAGCTGATGTCGTTTAAAACGCAGCTAATATAATCTCAAAGATGCAGGGGGGGGGGTGGAATCCACCATCATATGGATTAGGGTTAATTGTCGATCTTCGCAGTGGTGGGCACAGGATGTGGAGGAGCCAGAGGGTATGGCTCTTGAGGAGCTGCTTGAAACAAATAATTTGCATCAGCTAATTGACGAACCAACAAATATAAGGGGTGAAGCCATGTCGTGCATTGATCTTATCATAACAGATTAACCAAACGGCTTCTTGCAGTCAGGAGTGCATTCATATTTAAATTCCTAACAAAGATATAAAATGTGATGATAAGGATCCTTCTTGGATAACTAGTGAGCTTGAAGCCGGAATGAAACGAAAACATAGGGTCTTCAACACATTTCTTGATCGTCGTAAGAGACAAGAAGACTGGAATCTAGTTAAGGAAGTTCGCAATGACACGATTAAAATGATCACAGAAGCGAAGGAAAACTATTATCAGAAGCTTGGTCACAAATTGTCCTATCCTAACCAAGGTGCAAAAGCCTATTGGATTGTTTTAAGCAGGATATTAAACAAGAAAAAGACCTTAAATATACCCCCACTACTAGAAAATGGGATATTTGTAACAAATATGCAAAATAAGGCAACTATTTTAATGATTATTTCGTTGAGCAATGCTCTGCGATACCTACTGGAAGCACTCTTCCGAGATTTCTCCACAAGTTTAATAATGTTCTGGAAACATTGCCAATTGATAGGGAAAAAGTTCTTAAAATCATTGGTTCATTGGATACCAAAAAAGCCCATGGCTGGGACGACATCTCTATCTCAATGATAAAAATCTGTGATCATTTAATTGTTGAACCAATGTGTCTAATTTTGAAAAATGTCTAGCTACTGGTAAATATCCCTCTATTTGGAAGAAAGCAAACGTGATTCTAATCCATAAAAAGGGGAGCACGCAAAGCAAGAAGAACTATAGACCAATCTCACTCTTGCCGATATTTGGAAAGATATTCGAGAGATTAATATTTGACGCAATTTATCTTTATCTTTGTGAAAATGGTCTCTTAACTGTAACTCAATCAAGCTTTTGCCCTGGGGATTCAACGGTTAATCAGTTGTTATTAATATCCCATCAGATCTATGGTGCTTTTGAGGAAACTCCAAGCAAGGAAACTCGGGCAGTCTTCTTAGATCTTTCGAAGGCATTTTACAGAGTTTGGCATGATGGTTTATTGTATAAAATGGAATGTAATGGAATAAAATGGAATATCTGGTGACCTCCTCGCCCTCATTCAAAACTTCTTATCTGATCGCAAGCAGCGCGTTGTACTGAATGACAAACTCTCGCAATGGAATACTATCTCTGCTGGTGTTCCACAAGGTTCTATCGTGGGTCCTCTGATCTTTTTGGTCTATATTGATGACTTAGTTGATAATATAAATTGCGATGTTTAGATGTTTGCTGACGATACATCCATGTTACTACTGTAACAATGAAGCCGCAACTGCAGGGGTGCTGAATAGGGATTTAGAAATGGCACGATTATGGGTGTGGCAAACAGTTGCAAGCATTTTTGAGTTTTGCAAAAGTATACTTTCGTAGCGAGTATGGCGAGCGGATGTCACCATAAGCAGAAAAACCCACTTTTCTCAGATAAACTGGGTTTTTCTGAAGAAAAATTCACTTTTTCTGGCAAAACTCACTTTTTTCTGGAGAAAATCCCACTTTATCTGATAAACCCACTCTTCCTGGTAGATAAAGTAGGTTTATCTGAAAAACCCACTCTTTCTACTGATAAAGTGGGTTTTTCAGATAAAGTGAGTTTCTCTCTAGAAAAAGTGGGTTTATCAGATAAAGTGGGTTTTTCTCAGATAAAGTGGGTTTTTCTCAGATAAAGTAGGTTTTTCTGAGGATTGCAGTCAATTCGCAGGCTTTTAGTGGCCAATGATCGACCAAGTTTGGAAACTGCGCTGCGTACAGAAGAAGACCTTTCTTTCTCCTTTCATTTTGTTTCCGTCGGGACTGCATGTGTCTCAAGGCTTCAACATTAGAAAACTGCATCTCCAAGAAAATCATTAAAACTGTACATATTCAAAAACAGACGTTCTGAAAAAAAAGATAAAACGTGCAGAATAGTCCTCTTACGCAACGCCCACTTTATCAGTAGAAAAAGTGGGTTTTTCAGATAAACCGACTTTATCTGCCAGAAAAAGTGGGTTTATCAGATACAGTGGGTTTTTCTCCAGAAAAAGCGAGTTTTTCCAGAAAAAATGGGTTTTCTGCAGAAAAACCCAGTTTATCTGAGAAAAAGTGGGGTTTTCTGCATATGGTGACATCCGCTTGCCATAAGCGAGGAATAAAACGAAGGTGTGGTTTTCTCCACAGCAAACCCCTCTCTCCACCATTATCATCAGATGACGCCATAGAAATAGAGCTCTTTGACTGGTTCGTCAACTAAGATTACGTCATATATAAACAAATAGAACTTCTATTGTTATAAAATTCATGCCAAAAGATCTGTAACATTTGCTTAAGAACTTACTTCCGCGTACGCGGTCAGCCAAATCTGCTTCGAAGATGAGCCAAAAATGGTTTGTTTCCTCCTTTCTGCAAAAATCCATCACATATTTGAAAAACACACAGGTGGATTCCAATAATTCAACTCTCTTCTGACAAATTGAGATAGAAGCAAACTGACTGTCTCCAAGAATCGATGCATCAAAATTGAGATAGAATTTTCCATTCCGGCTCCAAGCAATAGGAGACTTGTACGTAGGCCAAGTGTTGTGATTTAAAAGTGCCCTGTTGCTTTAGCTCGGACTTGATATGAAAATAATACAGGTGAATTTGAGGTCGCCATTCTTTTGCCTACCATGCATAGGGTAGGAAATAAACCAGTCTATGTAGAACATTCGAGGCATAAAATTGCGAATTACTAAGATCCACTTTTCGCCTTTGGATCACCTAGAGCTGTAGGAGAGCTTCGAGGATAATGATCGCGTGTCACATGAGGGCAAAGAAAAGCACACGGAGCATGCGCACGTTGCTACACTTAGCTGTGAGGGGAATTTTACAAAGCCTATACTGTCTTTTCCCATGATTTGCCCTTGTTTGACCTCACAAGAAAAATGCTGAGGCAAGCAAAGAGCACTTGAAAAATTATTTGGGATCGATTCAACATAATTCCACATCGCTAGCCCCAATCAAATCTGTTACCATTTGTTGGGACACCTGGTATATTCACAATGACTTTAAACTATGAGTAATGGAACCTGAATAGTCTGCTTTAACAGACGGCACTAGCCACTTGGAATAAATGATATCAGCTTTACACGTCAACAAGTTGGTTGTCATTTCTGTGTTTCAACTCGTGTAAGTACGAGTCAAACATAGAAATGATAACCAAGTCATTGAAATGAGATGCTACCACTATTTAATTCTTTCTACTTGATTTGACTGTTCACAGAAACTCCTCAGGATATAAAGAAATCAATAAATTCAGTTGCTTTTTTAACAAACTCAATGTCTTTTCAGCGGAAAAGCTAAGCTACAAAAAGGAAGCAACAAGGTTGGTATACAATTAAAGGAATAACATAATATCTTTCCCTATAATTCTGGGTGAATCGGAAAAAAGAATCCGCTGCTCTATGAATATCAAAGCAGTAATATTTAAAACTGTCTTATATCATTTCCAATATGTTCAATTAGGTTCAGTAATTTAACCGACCTTGATCGGCCGTTCCTTACTGTGGATAGGAGGGATTTTTTTGCCGAAAGCCCCTTCCAAAAACCTGCAAAAACCAATGAAAACAATGGGCAAATTCGCCTTCCTAAAATTTATGACACTCACATAAATTCGTGTATTTTGTCCTCTTTGGAGAATGGAGTACCCCTGAATAGGTCATCGATACCAAGGGAAGGACTTGTTCATCCTCCCAATAGAATAGCCAGTGCTAAAGCGTCCACAAGTCATTGCTGTTTTTAAGAGGCTATTTTGAGATAATCCCTCATAATTTCAGGATGGAGTAATTCTTCTTGCGGAACCTGCTAAAGCTTTAAGTTAATGCTTAGTGTTATATCCTAGACAATAATCGCATCCTTGCTTATTTGCCAGTTGCTTTTCAGTACTTACACCATGGGCAATAATGCACCGTTGATGTGGGCTATACTATGATCAAAATTGTATTTTTACTCACTGTGTTGTTTCTCTTCCACAAGATTGCAGGTAAAGCGCTTGATAATGTTGCTTCTCCTTCGTTCTTCTCTCGTCACAACAAGGAATCAAATGCCGCCAATATTCAAATACAGTTGAAAGTGAAACGGTTGGAGCTCCTACGCAGTTATACGTCTCATGTCAAAAACTTCCCTTTAAATTACGACTGGGTATGCAACGGAGCACAACTCGCTAAGCCAGCTTTCGTCAACAGCTCGACCAATGCGGTTTACTAGAACAAAAGAATGGTGAACAAAGGGCTTTTCAAATCCCCTTTCTACCACGGGGGCTTCATAAATTGTGTTCTTTGCAGAGATAAAATGGCGAAGAAGAATTTCTGCACCCGTCCACTCAATCAATTAAATCTACATTGCTCGGTTATGTGGCGAAGTTGTTTGTAAACAATTAATTTCATATTTTGAATAAAAATGTCAAAGTTTAGAATGAAAATGGAGCCGCTATTTAAACACCTAACTTCCGTTGTATATTTTGTGCTGTGATTGAAAATATTTTCGATCTAATTCAGCTTGATTTAACGGATATTTGATTTGAAGGAAGCATATTGAACATAAGATATTCGTGAGATTCTGAAGATTATTCAGTACATCAAACTCTTTGCTTTATGATGGAAACCTTTGAACATGTCTTGCTCAACTCCCCCAGGGGGGGGGTACTCATTGACTTTCAATACGGGGGGTCCATGCCAATATTTGGGGTCCGAAATTTTATGTTCAATCAATATTTGGGGTCTGTGAATTGCAACATGAACAAAAATTCAATATTTGGGGTCCACAATTCTGAAGAAAGGAAGAATCGTGCAATTTGGCCCTGCAGTTGTGAATCATGAAATAATTGTTTCGGTATTATTCAAAAACTGAGAAAGATCAATAAGCTCAACTTGAAATCATTCAAAAAAATTTCAGGGACCCCAGAAATAGATAACAATATTTGGGGTCTCAAAACGTTAGACTCAATATTTGGGGTCCCCAAAACATCAGGCTTAACATTTAGGGGTCAGGAAAGAAATAGTGGCATTGAACCCCCCGTATCGAAAGTTAGGGAGTACCCCCCTGGGTCAACTCCCCCTGGAGATAGCGCCCTCGCATTCCTTCGCAAGGCTATTGGTTTCGGAGTTGTGACGTTTGGCATGGTAGATTCCAAATATCGTGTGCAAAATTAGTCAAGCTGTTGACAAAAGTTGGCTTAGCGAGTTGTGCTCTGTTGCATACCCAGTCGTAATTTAAAGAGAAGTTTGAAATGAGACGTATCGCTGCGTAGGAGCTCCAACCGTTTCAACTGTATTTGAATATCTTTTTAAACACTTAAACGTGACTTAAACGTGGGTGACGTCTATGGCACGCGAAAATCACAAAAACCCGATAATCCTAGTTTATCACTGGTAAACTAGGATTATCACTTTGATAAACTAGGTTTATCACGATAAACTGGGTTTATCAACTGATAAACTGAGATTATCAACATTTCTTCAATAAACTGGGTTTATCAAAGTGACAAAATACAATCGTGGCCAAAAGGTTAGTGGACAGCCGTCAAAGAAGGCCTAAATGCGACCTCTTTAGAGTTATACCCTTCTCTTGGTTTAGAAACCCCTCCCCCCGAGGTCAATGTTGTGATTTTCCATAAGCAAATGGTTCGTGAACTGATTCTGCTGTCTATCTGTTGCAACAACATTGACCCAGTTTATCGAAGAAATGTTGATAATCTCAGTTTATCAGTTGAGAAACCCAGTTTATCGTGATAAACCTAGTTTATCAAAGTGATAATCCTAGTTTATC
This sequence comes from Aurelia coerulea, assembly GCA_039566865.1. Lineage (NCBI taxonomy): Eukaryota > Metazoa > Cnidaria > Scyphozoa > Semaeostomeae > Ulmaridae > Aurelia > Aurelia coerulea. The sequence continues at coordinate 8,318,821 of CM076951.1, read as the reverse complement.
AGTGATAAACTAGGATTATCGGGTTTTTGTGATTTTCGCGTGCCATAGACGTAAATGAATTTTCTGATCATGCCCCTATTCATGTCTCAATTAGCATGAACCAAAATGACTTAGCTCCCAGTGATGCAATTGTCTCCAACAACAATGAATTTAAAGATTCTAATACAGATCCCGTTGAAAAGTAAAGAGATATTTATACAATGCGTTTTGTGCCCGATGACGCTACTACCCAGAGAATAGAGATGGCTGTCGACAATTATCAGGTAAAAGAATTTTGTTAACTGTAGGATAACCCTGGAAGAAGTTGATGCTATGAAATTAAAGACAGGGAAAGCATCGGGAGTCACTAATTCAAGATTCAAGATCCAAGATTCAAGATTCAAGATCCGGAATTCAAGATTCACACTAATTCTAGATCCCGAAATCAAGATTCATACTGAATTGGGCTTTTTAAGAATTCCTTGGAGAATCTGTGTTTTGATCTTTTTTGCTGTATTTTCTTTGTATCAGGCTTGCGAATAAATGGTTGATCTACCCAATTCCTCAATTAAAAACACACATATTCTTTGTTTTCTGTATCACATCACTTAAAGGTACTTGAGCTAAATGTCTAAACGTTGCCAAGACTTTAAAAAACACCTCCTTTTGAGGGCACAAGTAGTGAACATGAAGACTGTCAATGGAAACATTTAATTAAAGCTGCAAATTACAAAAGTTTCTTTGCATTTTCAATCCAGGTAGGATGGTTTATCGGCTTCAAAAAATCGCCTCACATCTCTTATAAGCTGTTTCTTATGAAAAAAAAGCAAGTGTAAGTCAAGATCTGCAATTCTATATAAGTTAAGATTATCTTACAGGTTATTCGGACCATTCGGACAGAATTTGAAATAATGCACGTATTTTTTCTTATAAGAAACTGCTTATAAGAAACTCAACTCTCAGATCGCCAAAAATTAACAAAATCCAGTACTGGGAAAATATAAGCTAAGAAACTATTTATTTTGATAAATCCTTAATAAATAAATGTCCTTGATAAATTCCATTCAAAAAATCAATCCTTGATAAATTCCTTGATCGGAGAAAGCGCTCGTGAAAATGGAGGGCCATCTCAAATGGTCAACAATTGTAGTTAAATTGAGCGAAACGAAAGAGAAGATAATTTTCCTTTTCTAGAACTCTAAAATAGATATATTGCGCAGAGAAAAATACGTCATAGAATACCGGCCTACTGCTACGCAATGAACACGTACAATGGAAACTACTGTGAAATTGCAAGAAAAATTATGCATTTAAACATGCGAAACGCTTAATCTCCTAAAAATGTCCTCTTTACACGTGCGGTGTACAGTGAAAACATTAAAGATCTCACAACAGTTTCACGTTGAAACTTGCAATTTATCACGGGTTCCCTTCATTGGAAACGCCGAGTTTGCAACTTGATAAAACATTGGAAATGGAAACGTTCCTTTAACCATAATTTCTCAAGTTGAAAACTAATGCGTAAACCTCATGTTTCCTGTTCGTGTGATTTAGAAAAACTACAGGAAACTGGACCTTTAACAGCAGATTACGTCTTAAAAAACACGATGAAATTTGTGTATTTCTTGCCGTGATCTTGACCTTGAGAGGACTGACTCTGCTTAATGATGAATCACAGACGGGTCTTGGGCACTCTCTGTACTGGGTTACAGGACACCAAATACTCTACAGTACTTGGGATAAACACACTTCCTACAAGGTAGGCGCCCTTGGATGGATTGGAACTTCTATTAGGTGCAAGTTTTAAAAGAAAGCAGCAGTATTCATAAAACAAAGTGATTAAAGATATATCTTTTAGAACATTGAAAAAATATAAAAATGGCATTGATTGTGTCTCCTTCCACCATACAAGACAGCAAACTTCGTTGCAAAATGTGGTGAAATGCATCAAATCCTGATCGCGATATCTAGACCAATCAGGCTTCAAAAACTTGATTGTCAAAATGTTGTTAATTGATAATTATTCATTTTCAGAGAATTTTAGGGTCATAGCATTTGTCTCTAATAAACATTCCCACAGGGGAAGGAAACATCCTCTGGTCGTATTAGGGTTACCGCTATCTCACTTGGAGGGAAGGGAAGTGGACCCAGCCCCCCTCCCCCAGCCCTCAACCAAACGTTTATTCGCCAATGCTAAAATATGCAATGCAGGATGTCAAGACTCCGCTTCTTTGACTTTATATCTATACGGTATTGAATGAGAAAAATTTCAAGATGCTAAACATAACTTCGTAGCAACTACTGTCTTACTGTGTTGTCAACACAATTTGTAAACCTACCTTTTTATAATTGTTTAAGATATTCATCTCAAAGCTTGCCAAATTATGCTTACACATGTATTTGATTATATCTAACTCCGTTTGAAACAAAAGATTTAATTTAGCGCCTCATTTCATTGTTTCAATCATGTTGGCGATAATCATCATGAAAATCATAACTTAAAAATCTTCTTTTTGTCATAGCAACAAGAAAAATAGAGATAACTTGATTTAATCATGTGATTTTGATTGTTTGCATCAAAGTACATCTATTTGCCAAGTTTAAAGATTATAACAACTATAAAAGCGAAGAAAAAGAGGGGGTGAGACCCCCTCCGGTCAGGTATTGACCGCTTCAAAACGCCCAGGTAAGATAGGGTTAATGCTATCATGTACATATATTCTAATAGATTGCTTGCATTTCTTAGTATTCATTTGATGTTATTGCAGGCTAAATGGCATTTCAATGACCTTATCGGGGAAGCATCCCATATGCTTCTCCAACAAGTAAATGACGACTTTTTGCTCATAACAAGCGATGGGATTAACGTCCAACGCAGCTTGGAGTCAAAAGGTTTGAGTTATAATGATTCTCACCCTATTTTGAGCAGGAATGTTTCTTCACATGAATTTTGAAAAATAGCTCCCAGCTGAAACATGCCAGAGTTGGGTTGCCAAATGAGTACCCTGGGTTGTTTCCCTTGTTATGACGAGTTTGAGTAAATCAATAATATAGTTGTATACGCATATTGAAGATAGCGGTCTGTTTTCATCTGGCCAATCTGCCTATTTGCACCTTCATTCTACTGTAACCCACCTACTTAACAATACCGACGATTGGTACAATGTGCTGGATCTTGGGAAGCTTATGGGCGTAGTTTTCATTTATCTAAATAATCTGTAATATAGCTATTCTTCTCATGCTATGTAGCCTACGTTGAATAAATTGATGATGATGATCATGATGACGCTGAATGAATTTTAAAGAGAAGTAGCTTATTAACTTCTAGTGCACATTAACAAAGGTGAGATAAGATAACAATTCATTTCAATTTACAGTTTTTGATCAAACAGCCTTGAATAAAGCCTTGCATATACCGCACCGGTTACACCATGAAGAACTTCATATATGTTTAAAGCCAAGTCATAGTGGAAATTTGATGACCTTTTTCCCCGTTATGCTTGGTACAGTTGAATTGTATATTGTAGTTTTTAGCTTTCAAGATTTGATAGAGAAAAAACAAAAACCAAGATATGCATCAAGAGTTTTTATTTTATTTTCATTTCCCAACTGTTAAAAGCCATAATCAACCTTTAACAAATGTTAGTTGTTCTAATTTGATATGGCTGGCCCCGGGGGGGGACTTGACTAGGGAAGTGACGGGGGTGTGTGGAAAATGTCTTCACACCCTGCACTCTGTCGCATAAAAAATGGGCCAACAGTATACCCTGTCGCATAAAAAATGTGCCAAAAGTATACCATGTCGCCTTTTTCCAAATTAAATTTTCCTTGTGATACCCTGTCGCTAGACTTGATACGAGTTCTTCAAATTATATCAAATTTTCAACCCGGTCCAAATAGGGTTAAATGTTATTAGAGGGGCAAATATGTCAAATAACAACAGAGCGGTAAGTTGCACCAGACTACTGGATGGGCGAAACAGCAAAAATAATTGTTAGCTCAGTCCAGACAAGCATATTTGTGTTGGTTATCATCTATCACCTTTTTATAATTGTTTAAGATATTCATCTCAAAGCTTGCCAAATTATGCTTACACATGTATTTGATTATATCTAACTCCGTTTGAAACAAAAGATTTAATTTAGCGCCTCATTTCATTGTTTCAATCATGTTGGCGATAATCATCATGAAAATCATAACTTAAAAATCTTCTTTTTGTCATAGCAACAAGAAAAATAGAGATAACTTGATTTAATCATGTGATTTTGATTGTTTGCATCAAAGTACATCTATTGCATTTCTTAGTATTCATTTGATGTTATTGCAGGCTAAATGGCATTTCAATGACCTTATCGGGGAAGCATCCCATATGCTTCTCCAACAAGTAAATGACGACGACTTTTTGCTCATAACAAGCGATGGGATTAACGTCCAACGCAGCTTGGAGTCAAAAGGTTTGAGTTATAATGATTCTCACCCTATTTTGAGCAGGAATGTTTCTTCACATGAATTTTGAAAAATAGCTCCCAGCTGAAACATGCCAGAGTTGGGTTGCCAAATGAGTACCCTGGGTTGTTTCCCTTGTTATGACGAGTTTGAGTAAATCAATAATATAGTTGTATACGCATATTGAAGATAGCGGTCTGTTTTCATCTGGCCAATCTGCCTATTTGCACCTTCATTCTACTGTAACCCACCTACTTAACAATACCGACGATTGGTACAATGTGCTGGATCTTGGGAAGCTTATGGGCGTAGTTTTCATTTATCTAAATAATCTGTAATATAGCTATTCTTCTCATGCTATGTAGCCTACGTTGAATAAATTGATGATGATGATCATGATGACGCTGAATGAATTTTTAAGAGAAGTAGCTTATTAACTTCTAGTGCACATTAACAAAGGTGAGATAAGATAACAATTCATTTCAATTTACAGTTTTTGATCAAACAGCCTTGAATAAAGCCTTGCATATACCGCACCGGTTACACCATGAAGAACTTCATATATGTTTAAAGCCAAGTCATAGTGGAAACTTGATGACCTTTTTCCCCGTTATGATTGGTACAGTTGAATTGTATATTGTAGTTTTTAGCTTTTAAGATTTGATAGAGAAAAAACAAAAACCAAGATATGCATCAAGAGTTTTTATTTTATTTTCATTTCCCAACTGTTAAAAGCCATAATCAACCTTTAACAAATGTTAGTTGTTCTAATTTGATATGGCTGGCCCCGGGGGGGGGGGACTTGACTAGGGAAGTGACGGGGGTGTGTGGAAAATGTCTTCACACCCTGCACTCTGTCGCATAAAAAATGGGCCAACAGTATACCCTGTCGCATAAAAAATGTGCCAAAAGTATACCATGTCGCCTTTTTCCAAATTAAATTTTCCTTGTGATACCCTGTCGCTAGACTTGATACGAGTTCTTCAAATTATATCAATTATATCAAATTTTCAACCCGGTCCAAATAGGGTTAAATGTTATTAGAGGGGCAAATATGTCAAATAACAACAGAGCGGTAAGTTGCACCAGACTACTGGATGGGCGAAACAGCAAAAATAATTGTTAGCTCAGTCCAGACAAGCATATTTGTGTTGGTTATCATCTGCAAATTTCTGAAGATATTGGTTGCAGAACTATGTAACCTTGCACCAAGAAAACTCGATCAATAGTATAGGATATCTCTTGTAAGTAGAAGTCAGCTTGGAACGAAAATTCTAACTTTAAATATAATTTGAGTTTTAGTGGCAAATATGTCCACTAACAAAAGAGACCACACCACTGGATGGGGGAACAGCAAAATGAATTGTTAGTTCAGTGCAGTGTCTTTGTGTTGGTTATGATCTGCAAAATTTCTGAAGGTATTGGTTTAAGACCTCTGTAACGGTAGTGGCTCGATGTATCACAGAATGAAATTTAAACAGTGACTCTACACTGGTAATAGAATTTCATTCCAGAATGAAATTTCGTTCCAGAATAAAAAAAGAACTACTTGGATACCAAGTACAAATAATAGGTAATAAAAGTAAATAACATTTAACATAGGATTGATAACATAGAGAATAACAATAACAAATAAAGGAAAGAAATAAAAATGTAGAAATTGTGAAGATGCTCGGGTTCTTGGGTTGACAGTATAAAATGCCTATACAATGATTATGGACTGTTATGGTACCTACGCTACTTAGTTGAAGATGCTTGGGAATTTTCCCAGTTTGACAAACTACATCGTCACCTTCACGCTGTTGTTGTCGCTGTGTTGCTACCAATAGAAACTGACCACATGATTTTGTGACTGACGCAGTGTCAGTCTGCCTACGCGCTATATGATTGGCTATTTATTTATAGACTACCCAGACCCCATCCGAGCGGGGCTTTTATATCCGTTGATTCTCTTTAAGTCTGTCCTTGTGCTCCTAAAATCAGTTCAGAAAATATTCGCCGCAGTGCAGACATAGTCTTTTTGCCATCAACAACGCTTTTTTATGACGACTCACAGACAGACAGTGGTAAGTGACTTTTTTCTTTTCAGGTCCAAATAGAGCTAAATTGAGCATATTTTTGTCCTTGCAGGGAAAAGCAATGAAGAAGAAAGCAGCTACAAAGGTACCCATTTCAAAATATTTAAGCCAATTTCTGATAGGAGACAGGAAGACTGTTGCCAATCTGCAGTTAGATAGGGTAATGGAGACAGCCAAAACCTTAACTAGTGGTAATGAGAAAGTGGTACTTCATTAACCATTTGAAGAGAGTTAAGTCTCAGTGGAAGAAAATTATAGGCAGTGACTTTATGTCAAAGCCATGGGGTAGTCATGGTATTTTGCTCCCCACACTCACAGAAAAAAGGTGGTTTTGAGAAATAGTTTATAGTACACTAGGGTACTTGAAGACCAACAGGTACCCTTAGGTATTCTAGAGTACCCTATAGGGTACTTCGAGGGTATTCTAGAAAACCCTTGGGTACTTCAGATCAAAAAGGTACTTCAAAGTCACCCTTATGACTGCAAATATCACGTGACTTACGCAAAGCGTTCGAAAATTGATTTTATTTGCGTTCTTTTTTCTATTTACGACGGTTGAATTTTGAAGTTTTGTTGCTGCGACGAAGGTTTGAAGGAAAGAAAAGAAAGAAGCTGTTGATATTTCTACAAAAACTGACTCAATGGAGGGAAAGCTGTAATCTAACTGCCGTGCTTTAATGTAATCTTTGAGATAAAGAGCTACTCCTCTTGACTCGCTTTTTCCAAAATTAGTGAATATTTTATATCCATCGACAACGTAATTATTTTCTGTCCATTTGGTAGTTACTTTTTTTGGTAGAATCTCTGTAACTGCACACAAATCTGTTTTTGATTGAATTAATCTGATTTGAAGTTCCTGTAGTTTATTGCTTAAACAATCCGCATTTGTGTACATGCATTTTAGTCCATTTTTCTTTAATACTGCAACATTGGGTACAGTAGCCTGAATGTTTATGTTAGGAAAGGGTATGCGGTTTGAATCTGTTTTTTTATCATCTATTGAGGAACGAGGTATTGATATGTTTGAGTTCTTCACACCAAAGGACATTCAATATGACCTACGAACAAATAACCTCATGCCTAAAACCAATACGTTACATTTATGGGAACAATTCTTTATCACCTTAGAGGAAGCATATTGTGGAACACGTTATCTGACACGATAAAAGCTGCGCAAAACACAAATCAATTTAAAATATGATTAAGAGCTGGAAAGGAGACACTTGCAGTTGCAACATCTGCAGATGATGTGTACCCTAGATTCTTGTATATATTTTACGTTTATATTATGTTTGAACTTTGTATTGTAAATAGTTGGTATTTATTAGTTTTCTTTAAAACTTCATTCTACTTAACCCACCAACTGTAAATAAATTAATCATTATATTATTATTATTATGCTCATTGTTTATTTTTGTTTTGCCATAGCCAGTGCCATTCAATAAACCAGCCCCGGACTTCACGCTGAATGAATTTTTAAGGAAGTGGAAGTCTTCTAAATTAACAAAGGTGAGATAAGATAACAATTCATTTCAATTTACAGTTTTTGATCAAACAGCCTTGAATAAAGCCTTGCATATACCGCACCGGTTACACCATGAAGAACTTCATATATGTTTAAAGCCAAGTCATAGTGGAAACTTGATGACCTTTTTCCCCGTTATGATTGGTACAGTTGAATTGTATATTGTAGTTTTTAGCTTTTAAGATTTGATAGAGAAAAAACAAAAACCAAGATATGCATCAAGAGTTTTTATTTTATTTTCATTTCCCAACTGTTAAAAGCCATAATCAACCTTTAACAAATGTTAGTTGTTCTAATTTGATATGGCTGGCCCCGGGGGGGGGGGGGGGGGACTTGACTAGGGAAGTGACGGGGGTGTGTGGAAAATGTCTTCACACCCTGCACTCTGTCGCATAAAAAATGGGCCAACAGTATACCCTGTCGCATAAAAAATGTGCCAAAAGTATACCATGTCGCCTTTTTCCAAATTAAATTTTCCTTGTGATACCCTGTCGCTAGACTTGATACGAGTTCTTCAAATTATATCAATTATATCAAATTTTCAACCCGGTCCAAATAGGGTTAAATGTTATTAGAGGGGCAAATATGTCAAATAACAACAGAGCGGTAAGTTGCACCAGACTACTGGATGGGCGAAACAGCAAAAATAATTGTTAGCTCAGTCCAGACAAGCATATTTGTGTTGGTTATCATCTGCAAATTTCTGAAGATATTGGTTGCAGAACTATGTAACCTTGCACCAAGAAAACTCGATCAATAGTATAGGATATCTCTTGTAAGTAGAAGTCAGCTTGGAACGAAAATTCTAACTTTAAATATAATTTGAGTTTTAGTGGCAAATATGTCCACTAACAAAAGAGACCACACCACTGGATGGGGGAACAGCAAAATGAATTGTTAGTTCAGTGCAGTGTCTTTGTGTTGGTTATGATCTGCAAAATTTCTGAAGGTATTGGTTTAAGACCTCTGTAACGGTAGTGGCTCGATGTATCACAGAATGAAATTTAAACAGTGACTCTACACTGGTAATAGAATTTCATTCCAGAATGAAATTTCGTTCCAGAATAAAAAAAGAACTACTTGGATACCAAGTACAAATAATAGGTAATAAAAGTAAATAACATTTAACATAGGATTGATAACATAGAGAATAACAATAACAAATAAAGGAAAGAAATAAAAATGTAGAAATTGTGAAGATGCTCGGGTTCTTGGGTTGACAGTATAAAATGCCTATACAATGATTATGGACTGTTATGGTACCTACGCTACTTAGTTGAAGATGCTTGGGAATTTTCCCAGTTTGACAAACTACATCGTCACCTTCACGCTGTTGTTGTCGCTGTGTTGCTACCAATAGAAACTGATCACATGATTTTGTGACTGACGCAGTGTCAGTCATTATTTGATGGATAAATGTGTCAACTAAGACAACAGCAGTAAATTGCACAAGGCGACTGCATGGGGGAGCTGTTCTGGCTTAATTACATTATGTGTAAAGATATGTTTACTTATTCTGTCGTTAATTATCATATTAAACAGTTTCCCCAGGCATGATGATAAAGCAATTCCTCTATAGTTCATTTCCGATGATTTATCTCCTTTCGTATGTAGTGGCACTGTCATACTTATTGTCCATTCTGAGGGAAATATTCCGTTATCTAATAAACTGTTAAACAAGTTTATGAAAATGTTAGGATATAGGTTTACAGAGATAGATATAATCTCATTTAAAAGTTGGTCTATTCCAGATGCTTTACCTGTTTTTAACTTTTTTACTGCATTATTTAGTTCTTGTAAGGACATTTTTTCTAACATCATAGTATCAACTTTGTCGTCTGGATTGGTATTGGTGTCAATGTCTAACTCGTCCTTGTTAAAGAGTAAGGTCTGGAACATATTTACCCGTTTTGTTGAATCGATTGAAGTTACGTGATTACTTTCAGATTTCGTAGACTTTTTAAGGTCCTCTAGAAGGCGCCAGAATAATTTGGAGTCGTTATCAGATGTTTCCATTTTGTTTATCAATTCATTTCTATAAGCTGACTTTTTATTTCTGATCAATTTTTTAAACGTTTGTTTCTTTTTGTTTAACATTGTTCATAGTGAAGAGTCTTTTGGTTCTCTGGATACAAGTTTACCCAGATTTAGAATACCAATTTTTTCTTTGTTACATTCATTATCAAACCAAGTTTTGTGACTAGGGGAACGATTTTGAGACCCTTTTTTTGTTTTTGCACCACTTTGTCTGATGGTTGAAATTAACAAATTTGTGACCAATTGTATGTTTGATGAACATGATTTCTTGTTTGACGTTCCCAAAATCTTAGAATTTACTTCTGCATATATCCCCTGGGTGTTTGGACTGTTTAAATTTGGGATTAACTTTAGAATACCCCGCACCGCGAAGCAACCTCTTTTTTTAGCGTGGATACGCGCTAGGCAGTTCATAAGTATATGATGCACTGGATACTCGATACAGCGGATACGCCGGCTACTGGCGAGAGACTTTGATACTTTGAGTTCGGAAGGTAACTTAAGGATGGATTAAGGATTTTCTGGATACTGGATACAATGGATACGGGATACGCAGTCAAGTTGAAGGTGTGGGATACAGTGGATACGGGATACGCAGTCAAGTTGAAGGTGTGGGATACAGTGGATACGGGATACGGGATACGCAGTCAAGTTGAAGGTGTGGGATACAGTGGATACGCAGTCAAGTGGAAGGTGTGGGATACAGTGGATACGGGATACGCAGTCAAGTTGAAGGTGTGGGATACAGTGGATACGGGATACGCTGTCAAGTTGAAGGTGTGGGATACAGTGGATACGGGATACGGGATACGCAGTCAAGTTGAAGGTATAGGGTACAGTGGATACGGGATACGCAGTCAAGTTGAAGGTGTGGGATACAGTGGATACGGGATACTCAGTCAAGTTGAAGGTGTGGGATACAGTGGATACGGGATACTCAGTCAAGTTGAAGGTGTGGGATACAGTGGATACGGGATACGGGATACGCAGTCAAGTTGAAGGTATAGGGTACAGTGGATACGGGATACGCAGTCAAGTTGAAGGTATAGGGTACAGTGGATACGGGATACGCAGTCAAGTTGAAGGTGTGGGATACACTACTGGATACGGGATACTCAGTCAAGTTGAAGGTGTGGGATACAGTGGATACGGGATACGCAGTCAAGTTGAAGGTGTGGGATACAGTGGGTACGGGATACGGGATACTCAGTCAAGTTGAAGGTGTGGGATACAGTGGATACGGGATACGGGATACGCAGTATGTTGAAAGTGTGGAATACAGTGGATACGGGATACACAGTCAAGTTGAAGGTTTGGGATACAAATATTGGGGTGTCAGTTTTGGTAGTATCACAAATAGAAATGAATGTGGGGGTATCAATTTAGAAGAATACTGTGTCAGGGTATGAAATTTGATCTAATTTCAGATGCTTGGCTAGAATTTTGAATTTTTGTCACAATTTTATGGTATCTAGTTTGAATGGCCCGTAAATTTTCGGGTATGGTTTTTGAAAAATTCACACATTTTAGGGATAGGGTACGATTTTACAATTCAAATTGGCACAACCCCGTCATCCACCTATTGAAGTCTCCCCGGGGGTAGGATTGATTTTTCGCAAGTTAAGAAACAGCCCTACCTGAATTTTTAAAAGAGATGAATTGTTTGTAATACCGGGTGTCTAAAAAAAAGAACCCCCTTTTGACTGAGTGCGAATTATGTTAGTTTTACTTGTGTTGATATCCTACAGGGTAATTTGGGAGCCCTCTTGGCGTGGCAAAACTATTTCTTCACTTCCGTCATTAGATATATAAAAAACACGTGAGAAACTTTTGGTCGCAAAATTGCACAAACAGTTCAGCAACTGCCTACCAGCCCCGGACCTCAGTTTCTCATTAGACAAATATGTGTACTATAACCTACTGTATAACCTAGAATTTTCGGACTTAACTCCCGGTATGTTCATGTGCGCACTGCCGAGAGTTCCTACTGGTAACAGAACTCACAAGCATCGGAATCTATTAAAGGAGAAATCCACATGAAGTTGGGGGGGGGGGGGGTAAAGGAGAAAAAAGAGAACCCCCAGATTGTGTAAGCACCTGTAATGCCTATGACAATGCAACTTGGTACACATGAATATAAAGTAATTGCGAGTCTTAAAATAGCATTATATGCTAATTACTCACATGATCTGTTGGCAGACAACGCAAAAACAGTGGGAATTGATGCTGAACTTCTCCTAAAAACTTAACCCTATCCAGACTGAGCTACTAGAAGACTGAGGGGGGGCAGGGGGGGCTCATTCAGCCCCCCTATCCTCTCTAAAATCGCCATTCCTTTACTTATGATGACAAAACTCACCACGCAGGTCGCAGTGCTTAATTGAGATCTATCATTTTTCAAAAAAATTCTAAAAATAGTTATGGCGTCTAATTGATCAACTGGCACGGGTGCACAAGAAAATGACAAAATTACCTTTTTTTTAAATCTTTATAATTTTCTAACAGATTCTCAAGATAGGCATGAAAACTGGTCGTTGTGAGTACTATGCGAGGATACCCCCGGGGAATCTTATACCGCTTTTCATTTTTCATTTCATTTTACATCTGATGAGCACAGAAACCGCTCTCTACCGTCCGAACATTTTATGAATAATTTGTTCAAGTAGTCTGGGGCAAGCGAATTCAAAGATTTATAAGTTAGCGTGGCTGTCTCTTTTCTTACGAGATTTCTGATATTTGACCAGCCAAGATTCCCAATTATCGGAATTACCAATGGTGCACAACAAGAAGAGAGGTTCAAGGTAAGTTCATAGCAGAGACCCCAAGTTGATGAACCTTCGAGCTAAGAAAGGAAGTAAAGATTTTTCAGAATATCCTGAGGAAGGAGGTGTCTAATTTTGAAGAAGATCCCAGATGTCCTGGAGAGTTTTTTAGTCAACTCAGAAATATGGAATTTCCAGGAAAGATACTCATCTAGCAGTAAAAATTTAACATATCTAGATCTGGTCACTAATTTCTTGCCAAATTTAATAAGAATATGCTCAGGCAATTTCTTTCTAGGGGAGTGAAATACAGTTTGTTTTTTAAATGTTCAGAGCGAAATTATTAACTCCAAGCCATGTCTTTACTTTTATCAGTTCTTTATTGATTGTATACTGAAGCTTTGCAATATTTTCAGTTTCGAAATAAATATTTGTATCATCTGCAAACAAGAAGAAAGAAAGTACTTTGGATACATTAGGCAGGTCATTGATATAGATTAGAAACAGTAATGTACCCAGTACAGAGCCCTGAGGAACACCACAAGTAACTTTGCTAAGACTAGAAGAATGATTGTTGATTGAAAGATATTGAAGTCTTTCCGTAAGGTAGGACTCAAACCAGTGCAGTGCTGAGCCTCTTATTCCCTAGTGACTAAGTTTTTGTAGTAGAATGTTATGATTGACAGTATCAAAGGCTTGTTGCAGGTCAATAAAGATCCCACAGCCAATTCTTTTTGCGTCCAAAGTAGATTTAATTCTCTCACTTAAACTGATCAATGCATGATCAGTGGAATGACCATTGCGGAATCCAAATTGCATTTGAAACAGAATTTCATGAAGTTCTAGAAAATTGTACAAGCGTTGATGCATGAGCTTTTCAAAGATCTTACTAAATACTGACAGCAAAGAGATGGGTCTGTAATTTGAATTCTTGGAGGCATCACCTTTTTTGAAAATAGGAATAACTTTAGCAATCTTTAGTTTATCAGGAAAATACCATTTAGAAATGATTCATTGATGATTTGGGAGAGCTGTATGGAAATGTGGGGGTCAAGCACGTTCAATAGTTTGACGGAATACTATTAGGCCAAGTAGGTTTACCCTTCTTAAGTGACTGGATTATCGAAGAAACCTCAACAGGAACAGTGGGAGATATAGCTGTTATTAGAAGAAGCTAGATATCTTAGAGGAGAATTTGAGTTCCTATGGATTTTACTTGTAATTTTGTAACATTGATAAAATATTCATTCAAGTTGTTGGCAATTACGTTAGGATCAGTTATCTTATTACCATTCTCATTAGTTATGAATGGGATCGAATTTGTTTCAGCGCTATTAGTTGTCATTTTTATCACACTTCTGATCCCCTTCCAGAGCAACTTCATATTTGATTTGTTTTCAGCAAAATAATTTTGAAAGTAACTTGTTTTGCTTTCTTTTACCTCATTAACAACACGATTACGAAATAGTTTATAATGGGCATATACTTCAGAGGATTCTGTATGTTTGAACTGCTCGAAAATTCTGTCTCTGATCGCCATCATATGTTGAATTTGGTTGTTAATCCATGGTTTGTTTCTTAGTTTCAACGATTTTTTGTTTAATTTCTTTTCTGGACAATGTTTTTCAACAAGCTGGCTGAGGTTCGTTAGGAATTGATCAAATTTATGGTCAACAGTGGGTCATTCCAAATAAGAACAACAGATGCCTGTCAGGTGATGTTTTCAAAATTCCTTCAAATTTTTACTAAGGGGACCCAAGCATCAGAGAACCTCAGAAAAAAAATGTCAGCAAGATATCTCATTTGGTTCAGATTTTATGATCAATTGAATATTTAGCCAATTGATGCAAATGAGTGTTTTTTCATGAGGTGGCAAATTCAACTTCAAATATATGGAAATCAAAAGTTCTTATCCTAACTCTTTCTGCACTTCATTATAGCACACCATGAATTCTTTTGGAAAATTAATGTTTCAGGTAATTGAAGACCAACATATTAGTAGAATATTGCTTCAAAGTTTGAACCAAGTATGATTTTGACCCCAAAATGTGTCTGGGGAAGGGGTTTCGTTGTTGGTTTTCTGATTGATAAATGTCATGGCACTTTTCAGCTTTATGGAATAGAATATTGATCTACCCCCAATGCTATATTTCAAACGACCAAAAGGTTTTCACGAAATTCCTTAATCTAGGGGGTTGCCAAGTCTGTCCATTTTTGCCTAAAAGCCTATTTTTCCATATTTTCAAAGAGCATCTTGCAAAAATCTTGCAACACTGAAGATAGCTATTCATATCACCCAAATGTGCACCTGCAGAAGTTCTGAAAAAGTGTAGAAACCAAGAAAATTTTGATCTGACATGAGAACAATATCTCTATCAAAATGGATGCACGCTCAAAATGGTTAAATTCAGCCAACTTCAACGGGCTAGAAATATTGTGTCCCAAGGAGGCACATGCCTGCAATTTTTTACATGGACTCCTGCACCTTAGAACTGATGCTCTTGCAAATGTGAAAGCCAAACAGGGTCTGGAAGGGTGTCAAATAGCAACATTTGCCAACACAGGGGGTAACATGACAAATGAAGATTTTTGAGGCGGATTTTTTTCATAATGCAATTATTTACGCTTTTTCTCAGAAGAAATCATTTTAGGAAGTTGTATAATGAAATTCATTTCATCTGAATATAGATACATATCATTCTCATGTCAGATCAAAATTTTGTTGGTTTCTACACTTTTTCAGAACTTCTGCAGGTGCACATTTGGGTGATATGAA
This sequence comes from Aurelia coerulea, assembly GCA_039566865.1. Classification (NCBI taxonomy): domain Eukaryota; kingdom Metazoa; phylum Cnidaria; class Scyphozoa; order Semaeostomeae; family Ulmaridae; genus Aurelia; species Aurelia coerulea. The sequence goes on along the minus strand of CM076951.1, from coordinate 8,303,218 downwards.
TAGCTACATATCTTCATTGTTGCAAGATTTTTGCAAGATGCTGTTTGAAAATATGGAAAAATAGGTTTTTAGGCAAAAATGGACAGACTTGGCAACCCCCTAGATTAAGGAATTTTGCGAAAACCGTTTGGTCGTTTGAAATATAGCATTGGGGGTAGATCAATATTCTATTCCATAAAGCTGAAAAGTGCCATGACATTTATCGATCAGAAAACCAACAACAAAACCCCTTCCCCAGACACATTTTGGGGTCAAAATCATACATAGTTCAAACTTTGAAGCAATATTCTACTGATATGTTGGTCTTCAATTACCTGAAACATTAATTTTCCAAAAGAATTCATGGTGTGCTATAATGAAGTGCAGAAAGAGTTAGGATAAGAACTTTTGAGTTCCATATATTTGACCTTGAATTTGCCATCTCATGAAAAAGCACACATTTCCTGTACAAAAATACAAGGCTAAACTTGGCCTTGTACAGGCCAAGTTTTAGCCTTGTAGAGGGGATTATGACCTTGTCATGACCTTGTAATAACCTTGGAAGAAAATTACAAGGCTATCAGTAAGATTCCAAGCTGCAACCAGTCTAACACAAGGTTTCCACAAGGTTTTTCCTAACGGGGGCAAGGGGGGCAAAGGTGCCCTTTCCACAAGGCTAATTAGCATTTTTTCAAGCCATTTACAAGGTTACAGCAAGGCATTTTTGATTCCAGGCTATAACAAGGTTACAAGGCCATAACTACAAGGCTTGTACATGGCTATTACATGGCCTTGTATTTTCGTACAGGTTGCATCAATTGGCTAAATATTCCATTGATCATACAGTAAAACCTGAACCAAATGAGATATCTTGCTGAAATTTTTTTCTCGTGTTCTCTGATGCTTGGGTACCCTTGGTAAAAATTAGAGGCAATTTTGAAAACATCACCTGACAGGCATCTGTTGTTCTTATTTGGAATGACCCCAGTATGATCATCAGTATTTAGAAACGCAAAATCCATTTTTTGATAGTCATCAAGGAATTTTGATTCATCCAAATATTTGTAATTATGAACAAAGTAGGAAGAATTATTATTGTCAGGTGCACAGTTATTGAAAATAGAAAAGTGAGGGAAGTGATCTGAAATTTGTACAAGGACATTTCCACTTGTTACCGTACAAGAAAAATCATTAGAAAATATGTTATCAATGAGCGTTGCTGTTGAATCAGTTACCCTGGTTGGTTGAAGTATAAGTGGCTGAAAGTGGTTGGAAACAGCGTTTTAATAAATTCGCTAGTGAGTGTGTGATTCTCAGAATTTAGTAGATTTATGTTGAAGTCCCCCATAATGACAGCAGTTTTGTTTTCATTGGCAACCTTGGACAAGACTTCTTGCATGTGGTCAATAAACGCATTGATGTCAGAGCTTCGATGACGGTAAGCACAGCAACATAGAATGTACTGTATGCACTGTCTCTATGGTCTACAACAGGTGCCAACTGTCCAATAACCAAAAACTTTCCTGGTGTGTGAGGACATGGTGCCAGAGAAGTTTCTTTGCTTTTGGAATTCTGGTAGAGTAGTTTGAACACAATAAGAACGAGTGTATCATTCATTGTCTCCATGAATATATAGGGCCTGTAGTGTGCAGGTAACGAGTTTACTGGTGTATGATGACCAGAACTATGAGAACATTATAAAAACGAGCAAGTGTATCATGCACTGTCTCTATGGCCTACAACAGGTGGCAACTGTCCAATAACCAAACAGTTTCCTGGTGTATGAGGACATGGTGCCAATCATTGTCTCCATGAATATTTAGGGCCTGTACAGGTAACGAGTTTACTGGTGTATGTTGATCGAGATCTATGAGAACATTATAAGAATGAGTGTATCATGCAATGTCTCTATGGCCTACAGCAGGTGGCAACTGTCCAATAACCAAAAAATTTCCTGGTGTGTGAGGACATGGTGCCAGAGAAGTTTAACTTTGCTTTTTGAATTCTGGTTCAGTAGTTTGAACATAATAAGAACGAGTGTATCATTCATCATTGTCTCCATGAATATTTAGGGCCTGTACAGGTAACGAGTTTACTGGTGTATGTTGATCGAGATCTATGAGAACATTATAAGAACGAGTGTATCATGCACTGTCTCTATAGCCTACAGCAGGTGGCAACTGTCCAATAACCAAAAAGTTTCCTGGTGTGTGAGGACATGGTGCCAGAGAAGTTTAAGTTTGCTTTTTGAATTCTGGTAGAGTAGTTTGAACATTATAAGAACGAGTGTATCATTCATCATTGTCTCCATGAATATTTAGGGCCTGTACAGGTAACGAGTTTACTGGTGTATGTTGATCGAGATCTATGAGAACATTATAAGAACGAGTGTATCATGCACTGTCTCTATGGCCTACAACAGGTGGCAACTGTCCAATAACCAAAAAGTTTCCTGGTGTGTGAGGACATGGTGCCAGAGAAGTTTAACTTTGCTTTTTGAATTCTGGTAGAGTAGTTTGAACATCATAAGAACGAGTATAACATTCATTGTCTCCATGAATGTTTAGGGCCTGTACAGGTAACGAGTTTACTGGTGTTGATGACGTGGCGAGGTGGGATATGTTTTGCTGCCTTGGCTCTTCTCGTTCCCTTCCATGTCCAACAAAAGGTAAAACGAGGGCTGCTCGTCTGGCCTTCCTTAATCATGTATCATCAGCTCCACATGAGCTCCTTTGAGCTGCCAGGCCTATCCTCTCCTTTCTGAAGGAGACCAATTTAAGAAAGTGTCATGGCAGCTAGTGATGAATAATACATCACCAGTACTGTTGTAAATCTCCGTGTACGGTATGACATGTGTGGTGAATGAATTTCCAAATGTCATCATGCTCCAGAACAGCTGACTTGTCTGTCATGCCGTACACGAAAATAAACACGAAGAAACAACAACAAAAATCTAAAATAAACAAAATTAATAGATAAAAACAGATGTTAAACGAGCTTGCACCCCACCATAATAATTGATGGTGCCCATCGAGATGGAGAGGCTCCAAAATAATCACAATAGAATCACAATGCCACATAAAGAACAGGCCTTACAAGCTTAAAGGACATGACAAGAAATACTTTTTTCACTGCGTATCCAGTATCCACATCTGGAGTCGCTGGAGAAGATGCGGGGTATTCTACAGTTAAGCCTAAATGGTAATTGAATATTCTAAAGCACAATGGTCTGAAAAGCACGGGTCTAGATTTTGTACTTGAAAGTAATTAATATTGTCGAAAATTGCACAAGATGTTACCAAATAATCTACTAAGCTACATCCATTCCATTGGAAGCAGGTATTTTTTCCAAATCTTCCGCCCATTTACTATGATTAGATCATGTGATGTACATATATCTAGTAATTCATTTCCTCTGGTGTTTAGGTTATTGTCTTCTGAATTTGTGAATAATTTATGTTTAGAATTTGTGTTGAAGCTTGTTATATGGTTTTCATTATCAAAATATTTACTATATTCAATGAAGTCTTGCTTGTTACCCACCAGGGCATTGAAGTCACCATTGATAGTAACCTGTCCTCTGTTTTTAAATTTATCAATTTCTTGGTTTAGTTGGTACATGTAATCTTTGTTTGTTTTCTTTTCATTACTTTCTGGGCTGAAATATAGTGTTCCCAGAAAAATATCATTTGATTTGTTGAAATAATTTTTTGCAAGTTTTATCCAAACAATGTCATTGGATTGATCAGTTCCTTCCACTGAATTGATTGCATTCATTAAATGGGGTTTTATGAAAATAGCAATCCCTCCTGATGATTTATTCTTTATTTTTTTCCTTTTTACAGAAATTAACTTTTTGAAACCCAAAATACTCATATTTGAGTTTTCATTGTCGTGTGTTTCTACTAAGCAGAGAATATCAAATTTTGAAACTTTATTTAAAAAGTCTGGATGTGCAAGTTTGTTTCCCAGATTTTTACTTTGAATTCCTTGAATGTTCCATGTAAAAATGTTAACTGATTTATGTTGCATATTGAAATGTTGGGTAAAATTAACTATTTTGTGCACAGGGAAACCCCAAAATGTGTTGTGCACAGCCCAAAAGAAGTGAGACAATATAGGCGTCTTTGTGATATTGCATCTAGGATTTTACGCAGAAAACAGGATTGTATTCTGGAGACAAAGCTTTGAAAATTAATCTGCAAGTTCAATGGGCCTAAACTGAGGTGAATTTTACTTAATGCACAAAATCTCATACACCTTTGGCAACATCCTCTTGTTTTCAAGAAAAATCCATCATAACTTTATAGTCACATTTGAAATGAAAGATGTCCAAAAAACCGTTAACCTGATACCAAAAGTGGGAATAAAAGTATACGCAGAAAACATAATATCCAAATGCTAACCTAAGTAATTTGTAATCTTGTTTCCCCAGCTCCACTGCTGTGTCTGCCATTGTACATGGCAATTCCTCTTTAAATCAAGAGTGGCAATCAAGATCACTATTGCGATCAACATTAGCCTCATATTGAAGTTCACCTTGGCCTCTTTCTAATTTTTTTTGCTTGGGAGGGGTGCTGTCCCTAGCGGCGAGTGTCGTCTTGTGCAATTTACTGCTGTTGGCTTAGTTGACACATTTATCCCTCAAATAACATTTAAATCTAGAATTTTGGCTTCAAGCTGACTTCTACTTTCAAGAGCTAACCTATACTTTTAATATAATTTTCTTGGTGCAAGGTTACAGAGTTCTTCAACCAATACCTTTTGAAATTTGCAGGTAACCAACACAAAGACACTGGTCTGAACTGAACTAACAATTATTTTGGCTGTTTCCCCCATCCAATGGTCTGGTGCAACTTACTGCTCTTTTGTTAGTTGACATATGTGCCCCTCGAATAATAATTGAAATTTTGGCTCCAAGCTGACTTCTACTTTTAGGAGATATCCTATACTATTGATAGAATTTTCTTGGTGCAGGGTTGCAGAGTTCTTGAACCAATACCTTCAGGATTTTTGTTGATCATAACCACCACAGACACTGGACTGAACCAACAATTCATTTGCTGTTCCCCCATCCAGTTGCAAGGTTACAGAGTTCAGTCCAGATATATAGTTGATATAGTTCAGTGCAGAGTTCAGTGCAAGGTTACATAGTTCTTCAACCAATATCTTCAGACATTTGCAGATGATAACCAACACAAAGATGCTGGTCTGGACTGAACTACCAATTATTTTTGCTATTTCGCCCATCCAGTGGTTTGGTGCAACGTACTGCTCTTTTGTTAGTTGAGATATTTGCCCCTCTAATAACATTTAACCCTATTTGGACCGGGTTGAAAAAATTATTTTGTATGCAAAAAGGACCTTCCTGAAATAACTGTAGCATTTTCTGGAAGTGAAAATTTACAAATACCATTCAAAATAATAATCATCAGTAGAGATTATGTCTGGTTCAACAGTATATGATTTTTGTAATAAGAAACTTTACCCTGATTTGCAAATTTATCTCATATCCCGCAACAACAACAATGTGTATGCTAATGACATAATAGTGTCATCATCTGTATTGCTCTCAGAAAACAACTGCAGGAAGTAAAAATTGAAAAGAAATAGACCCAAGCCTAATGTACAAATGATAAACATCATGAGTGAAAACTTGTTGTTTTTTGTCCATTCTGAGCTACACATTCAATTCTTGGTTGAACATTTTTACCTCGGCCACACCATCCCTATTCTAATAATAAAATTTTTGAGGCTTATGTGCGGCAATAGTTTCAGTTGATAAACATACATTTCTCTATTAATTAAACTAAAATATCAGGATTCTATTAGATTAAACGTATTGGGCATAACCCTTCTACAGCAATCAACTGATTAAGGATTATGCCTGATACCTTCCATCTAATTGATTCCTGACATTTGTTTGTTCATATAGAAATTTATGCCTTTCCAAAATATATCAGAATACCCCCATCCAGGGCAGTTCCACTTCACATACCCTTCTCTTCGAACTTCATATTCATCAAGGCGTGGGATTATCGACACAGCCAAGATCTGAAAGAAATGTGAGATATGGATGTTGTCAGAAGAAATATCTAAGAGTACATTTTCATGATACAGTAATATTTAATAATGTTTGTCAAACATTTATGTTCAGTTGTGTATTGTGTTGTTTGTTCCCGTGTTTTGTTTGTTGCGTTGTCTTCTATTATGTTGTATAGCTTACTGTAAAATGGCGTTTGTAGTAAACCAGTAAACTGACAATTGATTAGAGGCCCCAAGAGGACTGGACACATATCGTTGATTCATAGAAGGTGTGATTTGGAACGCAACGTGAATTAATTAGGTTGTTTATCGTTTTTGGGTTTTATGATTAGCATGGTTGGAAAACATGTCCTTGCTTTTAATCTATCCGAAGTTTGGTTTCTTCATTTAAGTCGCTTGTAGGCCATTCATTATACTCGTGACAATGTTGCAAGATAAGTAATTTTCCTTACTTTAAATCCGTAACATTTTCTATACATTTGGAAAGATATGATCGTTCACAATAAGACTGTAAAGATTGTAATTATCCATCATCAATAGACGATTGTGCTAAAGATGGCGGGGAGGAATTTTTTACCAAGATGCATTGCGTTGTTTAATTGAATAACTGTAGAATCGTTAAAGAATCTCAATTAGAACGCAATGCATCTTGGTAAAAAGCTCCTCACCACCATCTTTAGCGCAATCGTCTATTGAAGCCGGCAAATACTTTGCATTGTAGATATATACATACTTTTGCGCTTTGGAATCGTTCCATAGCTGTCAGCAGCAATCCCGCAAACTGCCTTTCTGCTTCCTTTAATACAAAGTGGCTCGACATGTCATTGGTGCCGCAAAGTAGAACAACGACTTTTGGACTGCATTCTGGGTCTAACTTGCAGTCGTCCATCTCTGCTGCTACGTCCCGGAACCTGCCACCTGAAAATTGAGATGGATAATCTGCTTCAACCAAATTTGTACCTTGTTACACTGATCTGATTCCGGGGGATGGGGGGGGGGGGGGAAGCTTAAGTTCTACATGGTACGGGATTGTGCTCTTTTTAGGGTACCTTATTTGTGATCGATTCTGGATTTATCGGTATACTTTTCATAAATTTTTCCGGATTTATGGGTGGGAGTTTTATTCTGTAAATGGCACAAGCATTTGTATCATGGAAAGTTAAGTAATTCTGATTGGTTGATTTTGCTGCTGCGAAAAATTTGCCGCGAAAAAGTTGAAATGGATTCTACTTTCTGCGAAGCGAAAAATTCCCATGGCTTTGGATTTCAAAATCGTTGGGTCTAACCTGAATGAAATAAATCACAAAATCAGTGTTTAAAAAATTCATTCTTATTTCATAGGGAGGAATTTTGCCACAATTTTTAACATTTTGATAAGACAGAAGAGAAAATAATAACAAATAGTGAAAAAATTGATACTGAGAAATAATACTGATATAAACAAAAGATAACAAGGGAGGGTAATTCCAACCCCACCCCCCAAGGGCCCACAGCAAATTGTTACTAGTGTTGTCAAGTTGTTGTAGGGTTAAATCATACTTGATCTGGGTTCCAGTATACAAGTATATGTTGAAATAAGAAACTTTTTATTGGTGAGTTGTTGGTAAATGTTATTTAGCTTCAAGTGTAAGATGCAAATCATCAGCCGATATCCTGTAACCACAGGGTCCTTCAGCTAACCCCGGGGTTCAAACCGAGTCATTGCAGAAAGCGCATAGCCCGGCCCCCTAGGGTCGCCCAAAGGACCCCCACATTTCGGGGCAATTAAATCGGAATGTTTTTTGTGGTACAGGTGCCCCAGCAGACCAGCGTCCTGGTCCACCAATGCATCTGGTAGTAAGGATTAGAGTTAAGGTTTTCAGATTTTAGTCTATGACCGGTTAAATTTAGATCTGACCAGTTTATCTTTAGTGTTTTTGTGTCTTTTTAAAGCCACAAAAGGTTGTTTTGTCCATATTTGTTTAAGTATATCATCACTCTCTATTGATCGCCAGTTGTTTTTTAATATTTTACCAACTTCTATTGATGTGTTGTCATATGGAATGACAAAAGGGAGATTTTTTGCTGTTTGTGTGGTCTGTTTGTTGTTGTTAAATAGTAAATCTGATTGTGAGTATTGTCTGATTTTGTTGAATTTTGTTTTTATTTCAGAGAGGCTGTAGCCCCTCCTGATTCAGTTGTCTCTCAATGTTTCTAGTTTTTCCTCAAGTTGTTCATTGTTGGTGATTATTCTCCTGTATCTCAAGGCCTGGCTGTAAATGATGCCTTTCTTGCAGCTTTTGGGATGAAAAGAGTTATTATGTAACAGGGTGCATATATCTTGTTTCTTCACAAATAGGGTACTTTCCGGTATACCCCCTTTGTTGAAGTATATGGTTGTATCCAAGAAATTAGTCTCCTGCAAGGAGTGTTCAGCAGTAAATTTAATAGTTGGAAAACATTGGTTGCAGTGGTTTAAGAAGGTAAGGAGGGACTCCTTCCCATGCGTCCACACAAGAAAAATATGATCTATGAATCTTTTCCACACCAGGGGTGTTTTTTGTTCTGGAGCAGTAGTTAGTATCTTGCTCTCACAGTTGTGCATGAATATGTTAGAAAAATTGGGAGCAAATGGGGAACCCATTGCTGTACCATGAACTTGTAAATAGTATTTGTTGTCAAATTCAAAATAGTTGTGCTTTAGAATGAATGTGAACATTTGTCGTAAATCATCCATCTCCTTTCGTGATACTCTGGCTGAGTGATGGGTAGATATTTCCTTAAGCACCTCTCAGATACATGTATGCCTTTCGAAGCCAGGTGCCCTCTCATCAATTTTCTTCCATATGTTGGACCTACCTTAACAGTAAAAATTCGAAAATAATTTGAAAGAGACGCACCCCTAGCCTACCTAGCCTGTTTTCTGATGTTCAAAAGTGAAACAGATAGTCATACATTTAATTTTGTGACAACCAAGAATATTGGACATATCTATTGCTAGGAATGGAAAACAGCCGTCTGGTGTTGGTTTAGAAGCATGGATGGTTGGAATTGGTACGACGCCAACTTCATCTCTCCACGACCGCGTCACTACAGGTTCGCTCTGGCCTTCTAAGAAGTCAAATCTTCTTTGATAATCGTCTGGTTTAAAGTGCTTTGAGCACAAGCAAGAAGCTGTTGTAGCTTCCCATTTGGCACGTTTTTGCTTCACAAACGCTATCCATTGGCGTTGTCTCTTCTTTGCAGTAGCATTTTCGTTATCATTATATGGAATAGCGTGCAATGTTATACCCTTTTCTAAATCCGGTGTATTTCCACAATTTGCAGCAACGCATCTGTTTACTATATTCACTGTTTACCCTATTTACTGTTTACCATCGACCACAACTTACACTAAAATTGACTGCGACATCACTTAGGCCACACTGAGACCTGAGTGTGTATACTTGAGTCGATGTCACATCCGGTCTTGCCCCAGGCTCCAGAATGGTCAGAATAGCCCGGCCGTGTCCACAAAAAATTGTCCAAAAACGCGACTTTAAACGCGGCATATCTACGGAACCATGCATTGGAATTCAAGTTGGTTTTCGGTAATCAATTCAGCTCAAGACCCTCTATCATAATCAAGAATAAAACATTTTGGGTTTAGGTGCACTTTAAAGCAGGTGATAGTTAGCAGCACAGAAGTGCTGATGTGGACCTGCCAATTAAAGTTTTCTAAATAATTAAAGTAAAAACGAGCTAATTACAATTGTTAAAATAAGTTCCTAAAAATAGATAAAATCATCTTTCTTGTTAGTTCCAATTGATGCTTCCTTTCCATAGTGAATTTTCTCTAGTTCACAAAATTTTAATCTTTTCTTTAATTCTGGAGTGCTTAATGTTTTAACTGATTCAGGTAGATTGTTCCAGGTAAGAGGACCGCGATAACAGATAGATGTTTTCCCATGTTCTGTTCTAGGCCTTGGTACCGCATAGTTGTTTGCTCCCCTGGTTTTAGAACATTTATTCTTTTCAAACATTTCAGTTAGTTCTATTTTCAGCTCATTTCTATGCACTTCGTGCATTATTGTTGCCACTCTTCTTTTGTAAACATAGCTTATAGGTTTCTATTTAGCTACCTCTAGTGGATCCTCACCCCTTATCACATACTATATCAGTTTTGCTGCTCCCTTGTGGCACAGTTTCCCCAAACAGATATACAATAAACCACCCCAGCTATTACCGACTTGTAATAAATTTCTTCTAGTACTTTTCTTTGTAGAAAATTAATTCTCTTGAGTTGCGATAGTTTTGCACTAAAAGACTTGGCAACAGATTTTACTTGTTTACTCCAGTTTAACCCTATCCAGATTGGGGGGGGGAGGCTCATTCAGCCCCCCACATACTTAACTGAGCACTGCTCCAAATTGGTTCAACAAACCAGGAAATGGTTTTTTGACTTTTGGTTTCTATTCTTTTGGAGTGTGAATTTGTGTGAAACTTTGAAAAATAAATTCATGAGAGTTGTTACTGCGCTAAGGAGTTACGAAGAAAATCCTGAAATAGTATTAAGCATGCCAATTGATTCATTTGGTGAGTCTTTAGAGCTGACAAATGTTGTCTTGAAATAATTGCAAGATGCACCAGTTAATGTTGAAGAATTTCAAGAAATTGTTGGTGCACTTGCAAAAGGATTTGGAGAAGTTCTCGAAAGGCAACTCGAGCCATATTTATATGGTAGACTGGCAAATCCTACAGATGAAGTCATGGAGCAAACAAAATCTGCACCAAAGCACAACATTCATTCTGAGAGAACATTGGCCATGACAGACTCTCAGTGCAGGCGGGCACCTAAAGCAAAGATTGATTTTATCTCCTCAAAAGTGAGATTTCGAATGAACCATGCTATTGACTGGTTAGAAAATCAAGAAGATGCAAGCTCTGTTTTGAGCTTTGCAATTAATAAGGGACGTGAATCTATTAATAAGAGGAAAGTGCGTGATGAGGAAGTTCAGAATGAGAAAATCAAGCGAATGAAACTAAAATTTCAAAAGAAAGATTCAAAAGTGAGACGAAAATTTCAAGGAAAAGCCGAAGACATCATGAAAAACTAGAGTCTGACAATTCAATGCATGAGTCAGTTGCACAACAACATTGACAATACTACAAAGGAAATCTGCCATGAATTCATCCTTAACCCTATCCAGACTGGGGGGGGGCTCATTCAGCCCCCCCACCTACTTAACTGAGCACTGCTCCAAATTGGTTCAACGAACCAGGAAATGATTTTTTGACTTTTAGTTTCTATCCTTTTGAAGTGTGAATTTGTGTGAAATTTTGAAAAAAAAATTTAGGGGGCCGGGGGGTGGCTGTTTTTTTCAGAGTGGTCGGGGCCAACTTTTAGGTAAGCTGCTTATGGATATAATTCCAGATCACCTCATAGTCCTTTGATAATATCCTTTTTCATTTGTGAACTTATAATCTATAAGGTCTCTTTAATTTTTTCCAAGAACAATAGAACAATTATGTGTCACGTGACCTCATCAATGACGTCATCTTTAGGAAAATGGCAAAAATTAGTTCGCGGACTTTCTGCAAGGATATTTCGACCCCAAATGTTTTACAGCGGTAATAAATAGATTAAAACTGATCAACAGGGTTGTTTCCACCTAAGCTGTGTAATTTTGTTTGAATTTTGTGCATCATTGGCCGCAAACGGTATAAGATTCCCCGGGGGTATCCTCACATAGTACTACTAACGGTCAGTTTTCATGCATATCTTGAGAATCTGTTTTACAGTGAGACTTTTTTGACTTGAAAGTGTTTAGTTTGTCAAGATATTATCAAAATTCCACCAAATAACTATCCTCAACCCCCTTTTTCCCCCTTCCTTCTTCCTTCCAACTCATTTGCTTACTACTGGGAAAAAATGCTGATGTCAGCATTTTTTGCAATAATCAAAACAAAAATTTCAAAAGTAAAAATGAAGTATGCAACGATCACTTATCATCGAAGTAGTTTTCATTGTAAACTATGGAGAAATTCTCTAATATGGCTGGATTTGTCATTTTTCAGAAAAACAAGATTTTTATTCTCTTTGTTCGCCATCTTGAATTTGCGAAAATCAAATTTTTCACTTTATAAGTATATTTTCACCTTCTAACAATGCTTTGATAGGCATAATTTGGTTTCATGAATCATTCTTAGAAAATTATAAAGATTTAAAAAAAAGTTGTTTTTTTCATTTTTTTCGTGGACACGTGCCAGTTGGTCTTGAATAATTATGACGTCATATCTATTTTTAGAATTTTTTTTACTAGAAATGATAGATCATAAGTACGGCTACCTGCATGGTGAGTTTCGTCTTCGTAAGTGAAGGAATGGCGTTTTTAGAGAGGGGGGGCTGAATGAGCCCCCCCCAGTCTTCTAGTAGCTCAAAAAGCCCAGTCTGGATAGGGTTAAGAATTCTTGTTTATAAGAATTTACAGTCTTTCATATGGCTAAACAGTTGTTATAAATGATGATAGAAGAATTCTCAAAAATGCTCTTAAGAATTCTTAGGAATTTATGTCATGTTTATTTGTGCAAGCCCTGTACTGTATTTTGTTCCTAAACTCGAAGAATCTTGTGTTTCTAAGAATCTGTTGTTTTAAACTTACACGTACAAAGTCCTCCTAAAATTACAGCTTTCCCAAAACTTCAGAGAAATTTTCAAGTTCTTTGTTCCATTTTGTCAGCGTTTTGAATTTGCGATGTCCAATACTGACTTCCTCATATGTGTAAGGGTGTGCCCCCCCCCCCCCCAGGAAACCCAAGAGCGCCTAGGTAACCCTAAGTATACTCTAGGTATTACCTTATCAAATTGTAATAACCATAGAGATAAGGGGATTTTTCTTGAAAGGTTTTGCAGAATCTTTTGTAAATTTCAAGGTAATTTTAATATGAGGTAGATGATATGTATGATGGTTATGATGTTGAACCATTGCATATCCAATTCAGCATGTCTGCCATTTTGGAAAATCTCCATATTTGGAATTCTGGAGAGAAAAACATTTAAAGGTAAAAAAATTACATTAAGGAGGGTCTAACTTGTTGATGTGAATGAAATAAATAAATCACAAAATCAGTGTTTAAAAAATTCATTCTTATTTCATAGTCAGGAGTTTTGCCACAATTTTTAACATAGTTTCCCATTGCGAAATTCTTTAAATTGAAAAAATTCATAACTTTTTATCACATTGACATAAAAACTTGGGACATATGTCAATTTGAATGATTGTCTTAGCTCTTTCAGGCTGTATGTGAATCAGATCTCTGGGAGCAGTCTGAAATTTTTTTGCAAGTACCTACCATAGGATCAAAAGTTTCTTCGTTCAATGTAACGGGATGTTTCAAAAGCAGATGAATTGTCTCTGTGCTTAATCTTATTGCTTTGATTTTAGTATCAAATGCACTTGTATCAGGAATTTTATTTCGGAGTAATCAATGACCACATAGGGTAGCTCACAATTATTTAGCAGTTAGCCTGTGGAACGTAATATTGTTGGTTTAAAAGGTCTTGGTCACTTCTGAGCCTGCAGCACTTGTGTTGCACATCACCACTAGCAATCCTAGGTTAAATATTGTTTATTTTCACAAAATCCAATTTATGACTAGTTGTAATGACTATTTGGTAATTTTGTTTTGGTGACCGTAGTTTTTATCAAAACTAAATATTATTACCTCAAATATTTTGATGCCCGTAGCCTCATCATTGAAATAATGAGTTGAATTGATTGCTTGCCAGTTGCTGATAATGTTTGATTCGTTTGATCTTGATCAAATAGCGTTCTAGGAACATTCAAATTTCCCCACTTCTCCTTAGCATTTAGTTTTGGATTCTCCACATGGATGTCATTTTTAGACATTTAATTAAAGGGGCCTGTGCAACATTCGTGCTTTGCACGGAATCAGTGCTTCGTGAAAAAAATAAACAAAGCACACAAGCCGCGCGGAAGCATGGTGGGAAAAAAGTTTATCGTACGTACACATCAACATCATTACCGTTTTCTTTGATGCCATAAGCATAGTTGTTAGTCAGTGTTTTCACTTTTCAACTGTGCACAGCGAGTACGAATCTGCCAAACATGCCTGATAACTCGGCAACAACTACAGAGCAAAGTCGTTGTTTGAAATTGACTTCATCATGCCACTACTACTACTTCTGTCTGAAACTCCTGACTTCAGTCTTGTCCAAAATTCATACATGGACTTGTTACAGTACAAGGCATGTTGGGGTTTGCCAAAACTTGGTCTCTCAACTTTATTCTCTGTGATACACATTGGTTCAGAAGAGGAAATGCTTCGATGTTGCAAGAAGTTCCTGCCTCGAGGTGGCCATTTTAATTTCTGATTACCAGAAATTATCGATCACAGGGAACAAAGGCATATTTGCGGTCGCAAAGCAGTGACGTTGCACAGGGCTCTTTAAACGTTGAACAATTTTGTGGGACACCCTGTCATTCATTTAAAGTGTGCCTTGGAAGATAAAATGACTTCTTCCTTCGCTCTACACCATTGGATGCAGCAAAGTCCTTTAAGGTTACTGTAACTGTTCAGACAACAAATTTTCGATTTTTCGTTTTTGTCATAATCTTATGGTACAAGTAGTTGAGGACTGTTTAAACCAACTCACTTCCAGAAATAGTCACAATTACTTATAAATCTTAGCATTTTAAAAGGAGCAATCATGTTTCTCAAAAGTTGCGGGAATATACATTAGGGGATTAAAGTAAACTCACTTGACCTTGCAGCTATGTTTGTGACATCCCGTGCCGCTATGTTATTGATATAATGCTTTACCAATACTGCGCTTAAGCCTAATTGCTTGACCTTTCATGCATAATCGTATTTCCCGCAATTTTTGCTTCATTTTGATAAAAGCCTGATTTCTCGAAACAGGACTCCGGAGTACTGGTGGGTAATAAAAAATCTTTGTGTACCCAATAGCCCAATCGAATCGCTTGAAACTTGGCACACAGGGTCACAAAGCATATAACTACGAAACTGTGTCAGCGATTTGTGATAGATCCAATGGTCCGATTTTTACAAGGGTCTGAAAGTTAAAAAAGACATTTAAGACATTTGCTTTTATTTAAAATGATATCATTTCAAGAAAAAACCTTTTATCAAAAATTCGTGACACGGTTTTGCAGTCCAGGGCCTTAAGTATTTGGTAAATAGATAGTCGTGGTCCAACGATTATCATTGGGGTACACAAAGATTTTTTCGCAAGGGTGGTCAATTTTGCCTTAAATCTAGAATAAGTCATTCGTGATTTTATTGAATCAACTGAATATATTTTTATGATATTCTTCGTTTAATTCTGCGTCGAATGATGCATAAGTTTGTGTGCTATATTTTGACGAACGGCCGTGGTAAACGGAGTTTCTTAATCACCGCCTGAACGGTTACAGTAACCTTAAATTCACCAGCAAAACATCATAAACTAAAGGCCAGTGGCCAAGTCACAAAATCAAAACACAAAATTAGTAAAACAGTCGCAAAACCAAAACACAACCACAGTAAATAATCTAAAGCATAAGGCAATGGCTTAAGTCTCAAACATAAAACACAGCCGTAGTGGTCTAAAAATCTCCATTCCAAAACTAAACACAACTACTTGCACATGAAAAGCCTACAATTCCTAGCAGAAACACGGACACCATGACTATTAAATGACAACAAAGGCCAACCAAGAAATGGCACATGAAACAAATCGTTACCTTTGTTACTGGTGACAGATCTGAATGATCACTCATTTAAGGGCCTGTTTATATGAGGCGGGCCAGCCCGCCTAACCGGGCTGGCTCGCCTAGGCGAGATCTGAGTGAACAAAGACATCCTTTGTTAAATAAAGTTGTGTTTATATGAGCAGCGGGCCAGCCCGGTCAGCTGAGATCTGTGAGTTGGGTAGGCGGGATCCCGGTGAAGCGAGCTCATATAAACAGCGTCAGGCGGGCTGGCCCGGTATAATTGATTGATTGATTTGTGTAACTGATTTGCGTAGGCGAGATTGCATTGTTTAATTTGAAAGTGGTTGTCTGGCCATTGTCTTTCAAAATCCCTTGATACGTCATAACATGCAGCATTACGAGGCCAGCCCGTCTGGCCGGGATAGTTTTTACTCATATAAACACAAACTAAAATCATCCCGCCTAGACGAGCCAGCCCGGTCAGGCGGGCTGGCCCGCCTCATATAAACAGGCCCTAACTATTGGAAAATTTCATTGGATGTGAGTCAAATTGTTTTATTGCAATAACCAAACCAAATTTAGTAAAACTAAGACCATGATAGTTGTTTCCCAATTCCTACGAACTGATCGCAAAATCTTTAGAAAAGATCATTTTTTGAAATGTGCCTGTAGATATTTGCTGGATTTGAAAATGTGCCTGCGAGCAGCACATGGGCACTTTGCCGATGCCTGCCTCTGGCAGCCAATAATTTTGACTTTCTTGCTCCATAAATGAGCAACTACTTATCAGATTTACTCAAACTTGGTAAGTCTCTTTAACATCAAGAATCATAAAGCTAGGAAGATCGGATTTATGGCTGCTCTACTGTAGCCATTTAAATGTAGCTTACGTACAAACTCTGTCAGAAATATTGAAAACAGGGAAAAAGTTGAGTTTGCACAACTGAGTCACTTTTTCTTGTTCAATGACATCAGCTCTTTTTTTCAACTACTGTTTCCTTCAATGAATGGAAATGAAATTGATAAATACCTCTGTTGTATATTCCAGAAGGTTGTGCTAATTCGCTTTCTCTAAAGAAATCAAGGTCACAGAGACTCTGATGCATGAATTTAGCTCCAGCATAAATAAGGTCAATAAAGCCACAACAAAGGTCAGAATTCCTTATACCCTATATGACACTATACCCTTGAAGTGAGAGTGGTGTACTTTTTCTATGGGGACTGCTTGACTTTGGTATAACTTAAGGTACCAATGGGATGGACCACTTGTCAATAGATGTTTATTCAAATTGGTTATTCTCGTTGTCAAACTAATGTTTTGTGTCTCTTTCAGCAGGTGATGACTTTGGTGCTGGTATGACGTTAGCATTGGATAAGAAGATTTGCAACTGTCTCATCTTCTTGGCATCCGGGGCATGCAAGAGAAAAAGAGCAGGGAAAAGATGATGGCTGCTATGAGGAAAGGATGTTTTATTCAAAGAACAAGAGAAACATATTTCTAAAGAAAAGTCAATTTTTGCCAATCTATGAGCTAGTCTAGAAATAGCTCTCACTAGCTTTGCCCGCAAGATATGTAGGTAGGATCCTTACAGATGGTGTTAAGGTGGGGAAGTTTTTCCTGAATAATGCCCCATTGCTTCAGGGCCCTTCAGTGACGCAGAAAAACAGTAAGTTATGTCACGATAACAATCCCCACAACAGTATCTGATATATTTGACTAACTCTAATTGAAGCTGGTCGTCAGCTTCAATTTATACCCATAAGCTGGCATTGAGCTGTTCCAATGATTTTCCCAGTGCTATCTACCTATGTAAGACTTTTTCTCTTGATGAAGTAAACGTTTGTGGTAATGTTATCTTCCTCAGCTGAAGCAGAATACAACTAATACAACCTCAGCCTCTGAATGTTTATTTTCCTGTCTGGTTAGGCCTAGTAACAGCCTTAAAAAACAATCCAAAAAAGAATTCCGAATAAAGATCAGTTTGAATAATATACTTCTGTTGTAACGGTTCTCGTTTTGTCTTAATCAATTGGAATGTTGTCACTTTTTTCTCCTAATTTTTTCCTTTTCCGTATTGCAAGATGCTTTCACAGATGCTTCACTCATTTGTTTTGGGAACACAAACAAAATCATAGCCCTCTTATTTCAGTTGACATCCCTGAACATTCCCAGCCTCGTATTAGGTGCTCTCGTTTTCATAGTGGCTGAAAATTTGCTGACAAATTGCTGACACACCTTCGGCAGATGAGATGTGCTCTGGTTATGAGAACCATGTACCCACGCACGTCCAGGGAAGACTACAAGTCCTTTAGGCGCTCCTTGCGGGCAATAAAGATTGGCATGACCAGATTGTTTTGCTGGAACCTGAGATTCCTAAGCTCCTTATCAATCTTTATGATAGAAAAACATTTTACTTTAAGGAAAAGAAGGAGTTGGTATATGAAGAACGTGTTCTTTCAATATTGAAGGACATGCACGATATAGTTCTTGATGATGGTAGTCTATCATGCCAGGAGGAATAAATGCGCTTTCTAAGCAATGTCAAGAGAAAGTCTGTTACCATGGGACTTACAAAGCAGTCACATCATATTTAAATTCATGTCAATCTTGCAAGTTAAACAAGCCATTGCCAACGAAAGCTCAAGTCCCTCCCATTCCAATTCCATCTCATAGGCCACACGAAAGGCTGCAGTATGGTCTGGTAGATCTAGCACATGCATAGCATAGAGCCTTCATGCAAAACAATCGGTTGAAATTTTGATACATCCTTTCAGTTAAGTGCTGTTTCTCGAAATTCTGCTGGTTGTTTCCTCTGAGATCAAAGCACGCCAAACACGTTGCAGTTGCACTGAATTTCAATTGTGAAAAGGAGGGCTATCCAGAAATTTTGCAGTCTGACAAGGGGGCCTATTATAGGTTTGCGGCTTCGCGGCTTCGAACAGTTTTTTAAGTGCGGCCTACGGATTCGGCAATGATTTTTCTGCGGATTGCGGCTTCGGCATAACATTCGTCCTACGTCTTTTGGTGTGAATTGGCAACGGTTTGCGGCTCTTATGATGCGGATGCGGCTTCTAGCCGAACCAAACACCACCTGCGGCCAGGTTCTCCATTTCATTATTGGGATCGGAGAGGCTTTCTGTTCAGTAGGGCTAAACTGTGAGTTTTAAAGTACAACCAAAAACTGCGTAGAGTAAAGGTGATTTTTAGTCACAGATAGAACTACTATTTCACTACTACTACTACTATTAAATTGCAGACTACTGAATACTAGCTATCATTTAAAAAAATGTGAGAGTGGAACGTCTTTCAAGCGGTATACAATTTTGTTGACTGGAAGGGGAAGACTCAGTCCCTTGGGAATTATTCGAAGTTCTTGTTTATCTTTCATGCAAAAGAAAGTTGCTACGTTACGAAAATGTGATACTTTCTGATGTGATTTGGAATCTGCAAGGAACATAGCAAAAGAGCCATTCCATATGAAATAGTGAGCTCTGGAATAGCCCCTGGTCGAGGTTATATCCGTCAAATTTTATTAGGAAAGTATAGAAGCAAAATGTGACCACAGTGCCTTGTATGACTGGCGACGGCCAACCCAGTCACTCTTTGCAGAAATCTAACTTCATATTACTGTTAACACTGCAAAATAGTAATAATAAAATGGCCAACCGTTGGTTTCAGTCATCAGGAAAATTTTGTCTTCGGAAGGTCATAGCTGCATGATTTTTCAACGGATTTTAACGGAGATTGGATTGCAGCAAACTTTAGTTGAACATCTGAAGAGCAACATCATATAAAAGTTTGGTGAGAATCTTTTGCCGTTTTGTCGCAATCGTCAGGCAAATGGGGCACAACCTTTTGGGACAACCCTTATAGGAGATTTGACAATTTTGTGAAGCAAAAAACTTCCTAAAATTCCCAAGGAACTAAGGACGAAGCCCTTCTTAAGTAACCAAAATTTACAAAACTTGTTAGAATAAAGTTTCGCTGGCCAAACTCTTTCGAAGGACAAAAATTGCAGCTTTGTGGCCAAAGACAGTTGCATTCTACATAGCTGTTGGTCGTACTTTGTTAAAGATTTTGGCACTGCCCCTTGAAAATCAGTCATACTGTGTATGAACAATTTTAGATTAGAAATTAAAAAAGAATTGAAAAATAAACGGGTAGTCGGCTATTTTTTATGGAAAGGCAAATTTTACCATTGCGGCCGCGGTTAAACGCTTTATTTTGATGCGGATTGCAGCTTTTAGCTCATTTTTGCACGGTTTTGCGGCTTTTGAACCCCCTATAATAGGCCCCCTGACAATGGATCAGAATTCATTGCCCAAGTGATAAAGTTGATATGCCAGAAAAATTATATCAAGATTGAGCATGGCAAGCCAAGGCACCTGCAGTCTCAAGGACAGTTTAGAATTTGAATTAACGGGCAAAAGTTCATCTGGCAAGGCTTTTGCACAAGACGAGTCAGGAAGAGCAATCTTCATCATGGCCAAGCTTGCCCCCAGGTGTAGCAAATGTGATAAATAACACTTGGCATGCTACAATCCAGGACATTCCGTTTAGTTTACAGTGGAAGGGAACCAGTCAGTTTGAATCAGTTTGTTGTTCCGGATGGTGATGAATTCTTTATGATGTCTGGAGGTGACCAAGAAATTAATTCAATCTTTGGTGATGAAGACAAAAATGATGATGACAATGATGATGATGGAGGCAAACGATGATGCACACCTAGATGCTAAGAAATCTCCTGAAAATTTAACCATGACTTCCCTGTACCAGTCATGTGCAAGTATGTGGACATTTTTGGTTCAAGTTTGAATCATGTTTTACATCAAGATAGCTGCAAACTTGTTTTAAATTATCTGCAAGACACAATGCAATAACATGCTCCAGGGCCTTCTACCAGCTCTTTTTGCACAATCTCCCGTAGATTGTCAATGTATGCAAGAAGAAAGCAAGGCGACGAGTGAGGGTGCCCAAGCTCAAAAGATACTGGGAGTAATCCCCCTTCATAAAATCCAGAATATCTGTTCCCTTAAGGTTAGCCTTGACATACTTTGCAAGATCCTCACGTAAAATTTGATCTGCTTTCCAGTCACCAGCAGCGGCAATTTTACAGACAAAAACTCAAATGTCTTTTTGCGCCAAAAGCTGGTTACTTGTGTGAATACGAGGCTGTTGCTATGGCCTTCCTGGTCGGCACTAGATCATAGGCTAGATATTGACATGACGTCATTCTACTAAACTTCAGTCCAAGACTCAGATTCATTCTACTAAACTTCAGTCCGAGACTCAGATGCAGTATGCGGAATGGAGGCTAGATGATCAGGGCCAAATTTCCCGTGCTATTTTTTGGCCTAAGTGAATGCAGAAAGAACATACAGAGAAATTTGAATCAGATAGCAGAACGCAGCATTATTTGAAAGCTCTTTACAATTTCAAACAATTTAGTTTCTTCTTGTATTCTGTTGGTAATTAAAACAATCAAGATTTCAACTGACTTGGATGAAATTTTCATCAAAGTCAGTTAGATTCTAAATGCTTTCAATGGAATCAATGTTAAATATAGTTAGATTAAAATCTTAAACCATACTACCCTATCATTATCATTATTTTGGCTCTTAACAGTTTAGTTTTCTTATATCTTGTTTTCTGTTATTTTTGATGGTGGTTTAGTTTTAATATTATCATTATCATCATTATTATTTTATTGTTTTGAATTCCAAAGGACGCAATCCTATCATTTACATTTAATGAAACAATTTTTTGCCGAAGTTTCTTATGATTCATTGACCAAAATGAGCGTTGACTATATGAAAATATTTGTAGTTTTAAATCCAAAGCCCAAGACTGAGTAAATAATGTAAATGAAACTAAATTTGGTTACTTCAATAACGGGGATTTTCTTTGACCAAATAAATCTTTCAAGCGATTTATTTTGATCAAGGAACTCCTAGGCATATATTGGATTCACATGTTTCGTATATCATATTACTCCGCAGGTACTTGAGAAAAAAATTTAGCAGGCTTAACGTAGAGGCATGTATTTGAAATATTCAAGAGTGCAGTACAAAGCTTGTTAGGGGGCAGTGTACAATTTATCATGTTACATAGCCGGTGGAGAACAAAAATTATAGTAAAAAATAAATGAATAATAAATTACAACACACCATCACAGCAATTTACAATAAAGAAATGCAAACTAACAAATTAATAACCTAAAAATTGATTTGCATGCAGGGAATTTCTTAAAGAAGGAGCTCTCTCAATAGATAAACTAATCGAGGAGAGAGCACCCACACCATTTTTTCTACAATGGGTTGTCATTTTCATCGAAAAATTATGAAGCAGGGTAAACAAATTTTTCGTGGGTACACCCCTGTACAAATCTAAGTCATATCCCCCACCAGGAGTATGAAACAGCGTTAGGCTCAAAATATAGGGTTTCAAGCTTTTTTTTTTTTTTTTTTATATATATTCAATTAAAATTCTACAATACATGTTACAGACTACTTTACCTACAAACTACTTTACAATACTACAAGGACGATGCCACGAGGAGCAAAAGTCTATGTCTACCCTATGGCATTGTTTAAAAAAAAAATGCTAAACTGCATACAATTTTACATAGATGCTACAAACAATGCTACAAAAAAAAAGCGATGACTGTGGCCTGTCTAACATTAGATGTCTGGTTGGGGCTGTAATTTGCCCAAAAATGTAAATTTTTATTTTGGACCTGACATCTAATGTGAGACAGAAATTACAAACAAAAAGAAAATTTACTTCAGACAATTGGTGGGCACTTGGTGGTTGCATGACATGTGACTGAAACTTGATATGATCTTAGTCAAACCGACCAGTATTGTGGATGAATCGTATAGTAAGTTCGAGTATATTTCTATTCAGGTCATTAGACAGGTCTTGGTCACCATATAATAAAAGGTGCATTAGAAAATCGTTTGAAAGACTGGTGATATCAGCAAATGGTCGTAGTAGATCCGAAACTCCAGCGAGAAGATCTCGTCGTTGAATGTCAAATGAAGGGCAAAGCAACAAAAAGTGCTCGGTATCCTCAATACCGTCATGCGTTGGGCACATTGGGTTTACGGTGTCTCTAAAATTGTGCTTGAATTTGTGGAAGTTTAGTTTACTGAGACCGACCCTTAATTGGGAAAGATGTGATAGGCCTATTGGGTCATGAATACCAAATACAGATTTTGGAGGGGGGCGAACTATTGATAGAAGCTTTTTCTTAAAAACAGGAACGGACGGTGCAAGCCTGACTTCAGGATCAACTTTATTCCATTCGGAGATGCAGTTTGGATAGAAGCTAGATTGAAATTTTTCTGTTCTTGCCTTTATTCGCCCGATAGCATCATGATTGCGAAGGGAGTAATTCGACACATGGCGTGGCGGGATTGGTTCCTTTGTATACAATGGTTTCAAGCTGCCATGCCAACATCTTATACATAATTGATAGATAATTGTGCATAATTGTTATATTGCTAAAAATGAATTGGTCATTGATGAGGTTTGCAATGAGTATCAAAACTGCCGTGAACCTGCCGAACAGGTGGGAAAAGTACTATTTTACTGCCGAAAAAAACTGTTAGACCGATGTCTACAAGGGTAAAACCGCAAAACGTTAACCTCAACAACAGATAGATGTAAAAAGGAAAATCTAAAGGGAAGTAGCAAAATATCATTTTCGAGCACCCAATATTTTGCCTTATTACATGTCATATCTATGGCATAAGAGTCCCTTATGATAGAAGCGGTTTGTTTAGTGTTCAGCTTGATACACTTGTTTGGCTTTTCATAATGAAAGTAGTTATTGCAACCAGCAACCCTCACCATTTTGGCTCCCAGAATGTGTTTGAGGCAAACACGATGCGATGAATGCTGATAGCATGGACTTCTTTCTTGCAGTGGCCATACTTTGTGTCTTACTATTTTACAGCGATAAATAGCTTTATGGAATGAAAATGAAACAGCAGCCTCCAATTTCATAGCTCTCGTGAAAATTCCGATAATCCTCGGAGAGTTCCACTATTTCTGACCTCACAGAAATTATTTCTTACCTCACGTGAAGATATACTTATCACTGCAAAATAGTAAGGCAAAATAGCCGACTGCTGGTTTCAGTCGTCAGGCAAATTTGGTCGTGTGAAGGTCGTAGCTCCATCATTTTTCGACAGTTTTTTACGGGGATGGTGACAAACTTTAATTGAGCATCTGAAGAGCACCATCATGCAAAAGTTTGGCGGGAATCCCTTGCCGTTTTGTCGCAATCTTCAGACAAACTGGGCACATTTTTGTTGGGATACCCTGTATAATATAGCGAATTGGTTCAAAACACCTAAAAATTTGATTGGAAATTTTACTAAATATACCAACATTGGCTGGAAATTCTCATTTTCACATAACTGGGAAGGAAGGTTTACATTAAAAACTTTCATGATGATGAAGAAATTGGACCATTACATATTTTAGAGAACAACGAATGGCCCCATGATTCTCTAAATTTTTAAAAAGAGTTCTCGTTTTTGCTGCAGTGCATGTGAAACTGCTCTTTACATACATTTAGGAAGGTTTTGCAAGAAAATAGTGCAAGATTTTGAAAATATGGGACCATTCCATAATCTCTAAAATGTGGAATGGCCCCATAATTCTCTGAATTTGCATAAACAGTTCTCGTTTTTTGCTGCAGTGCATGTGAAACTGCTCCTTACATACATTTAGGAAGGTTTTGCAAGAAAATAGTGCAAGATTTTGAAAATATGGGACCATTCTATAATCTCTAAAATATGGAGCCCATAATTCTCTAAATTTGCATAAAAAGTTCTCGTTTTTTGCTGTAGTGCATGTGAAACTGCTCCTTACATACATTTAGGAAGGTTTTGCAAGAAAATAGTACAAGATTTTGAAGAAATTGGAGCATTCCATATTTGCCATTCCATCATTCCATATAAACCATTCCATCATTCCATCTGAGCTATTCTATCATTCCATTCCATAATTCCATATTCCATACTTTAGAGATCCAGATCCAGATATCTTTTTGGGTAGGTTTTCAATTATTTTGATTTGCAATTAATCTATTTATATTCTAGCACCCTCCAAGGAGCTCCAAGTGATATTCTATTGAGGGTCAACCAATTTTTATGGAAAAAATTCTATTTTACATGCATTTGAAGAAGTAAATCAAACTAAATTTTTGAATGCATGCAAACTCGCAGGTAAAGTACATTTTTTTTTAATGAATATGTGCAATTGTTCGATCCAGACTCTTTTATGTGTCTAGAATTTCTGAAAATGCTTTGTGCGCCAAAAGCCAAGTTGTGTGTGTGATGTGTTCTTATCATTTCCATATAACAGATGACTTCAGGAGAAGAAATTCAAAAGGGTGGTAGCGTAGTTTGTGACCAGAACGAGAAGGTACGCTTAGGGGAACACTTTTGCTGCAAACAACTATCGGAGTGCCAGCCAGAAGTTTAGGGATGCTTTTGCTCCATACAGCTGCTGCACGTACCAAGCCAATAAATTTTCAAAACAGGGTGCAACGTTCTCTGTCTATCGCACCACCAGTGGTTGTGGTGGATCAAAGAACCATAGCAATTTTAATTAAAGACGGACACACAAAATGTTGTGTCATTCCATATAAAGAACATGAGCATGTTCCCTCCCTCCAGGAGAAAGACTCCTGGCGGTTTCCAGGCCTAGAAATTGCCGTTTTCACCGACAAAAACGCTGGTCAGGGGCATATAGAAGAAATACTTTTCTCGGCTTTTCCAAAGTTGAGAGATGCTGGTGGATTTCTACTCATGCGATGATACACGCGTCAAAACTCCAGCAATTGTGTCCTGCTGCAACTAATCACAATTTCTTTTGGTGGGTATACAATACCATACTTGAAGTGCGATTCACTCTTACGAAGTGCAACATGCTTCGTAAGGTGTGCTGAACTGATAGAGACTGGACACTAGTTTTTATTTTTATACGGGACTTTAGGCCTCATGCCAACAGATTGCGGTTATATTTACAGTTGAAGTTAGATGTGCAAAGGTTGTTGAGAAATGCGATCAAGAATATGAAATTGTTGGTTTTATTTGTAAAGTTTACTACATGGCGCCCAATGTGTAGGCGTGATTGCTTGATTCGTAAAGAAACCCGTTTGTAGAGAAACCTGTGTTACTTTGTTTACTTGCTTTGAAGAAAATTGTAAAGAAAATTCCTGATGCGTCATCGACAAGATGCAGCTGAGGCTGACAAAGGCCTAGACAGGCTGAAAACTATTCGTGGGGGAAACTGTGGCATTGTTACACGCTTGACCAAGGAATCAGAGTATATTCTCGACCATGGAGAAATGGATGACATTCATAGTGATCGCTTGCAGGTTATTCTGAGTTCGCTAGAGAATAAACTGAAAATGCTGGACGTGATGGACGTGATGGACGGAAAAATTTTGAATAACATTCCGTTGGACCACATAAATGTGGAAATTGATGCATCTACAGAGATATGCACGAAGATTATTGCATCTAAGAACAAAATCGTAAAGAAACTGGATGAAATTTCATTGAATGCAGTTGAAAAGGGGGCTAGTCCAGACCCAAGTCACACATCTGTAGGGGGGACACATAATTTTGTATAGTTGCCAGAGCTGAAAATCAAATCGTTTAAAGGGGATGTCAAACTAGGGAAACCATTTTGGGACGTATTTAAAGCAGCAACACATTCAAGAGAGGACATTGCGGAAGTTGATAAATTTAGATATTTGCTACAGTATTTAGTGGGAGAGGCAGAAAGATCAATTCAGGGTCGACCAGTCACATCATTGGATTACAGTAGTGTCCCGCATATCAGAAACACAAATTTAAGAAACACAGACCCTGCTTTTCAAAATAATACCCCATTTTATAAGAAACTTGTTCAGGTCTGAAAAAAAGCTTGTTTCTTATTTAAAAATTATGGATTGAAACCTTGGAATTTTTCAGCTTTCCAGTTGTATTGAACTGTACCTATTCAAATGAAAAAAATTATTTTGTATGCAAAAAGCACCTTCCTGAAATAACTGTAGCATTTTCTGGAAGTGAAAATTTACAAATACAATTCAAAATAATAATCATCAATAGAGATCATGTCTGGTTCAACAGTATATGATTTTTGTAATAAGAAACTTTACCCTGATTTGCAAATTGATCTCATATCTCGCAACAACAACAATGTGTATGTTAATGACATAATAGTGTCATCATCTGTATTGCTCTCAGAAAACAACTGCAGAAAGTATTCACTCCTCTGCAAAGCTTGAATCAACACATACCAAGTATTTGCTCCTATTCAAATGTTCAAAAGCTATACACGTCTACTGTTATAGCGAAATTCTGGAACACTATGAAGTCAAATGCGAAGGAGGTTCTGGACGAGAATTCAATGTGTTTGTCTGGGGAGAGACGCAACAATTCACCAGGACATTCAGCTCCTTTCCGCACTTGTGTCTTAATGCAACACTTCACAAAGCTGATTGTAGATTTTGAGGTCACAGGCATGAGGTGGCCCACAAGTATCACTGCAAGTTTCAGGATCTCACTACACATTAACAAAAACTCACTACACATTAACAACGGCCAGGTCGAAAACACTGACATGAATCATGTTTCAGTGCTGCAAGTGTGTTTGAATTGGACACATGTGGAAATTTGAAAACACTGACAAACATAATTCTTCCTATTTACAAGGCTTGATGTCGCTGTTCTGTCATTCTATTAACAACAAAAGACAGTTTTTCTTTGCTCAGGGCACTTTTATATCAGGTCAGTGTTTTTCAGTTCAGTGTTTTCAAATTTGGCACAGGTGGAAATTCGAGAACACTGACACCACTGACAAACACATTTTCTCCTATTTAGAGGTTGTTGTTGGGTTTGTTATCACTGTTCTATCATTCCATTGACAATAAAAGATTGAATTTCGTTTTTAATGCCGAAAAAGAAATATTGTTGGTAGCAAAGAGTTTCAGCAGAATATTTTCTGGTCTGTTGGCGTTTCCCTGAGTATGAGTACTCCTTTTGGACATGCCCCTCCCCTAAAAAAATTTCTTTATTGTAGGAGTTTAATGATCAATTCGATAGAGAGTCAACTTCTGAAATCAATGTGTTGCTCATTTTTCGCATTTGTTTCTTCTCTTTGTACGAAATCTGCAAAGTGCTTTAGATTGTTAAAAGCATGCACGTTACCCTTCAAACGAAACTCTTCAACCACATACTGCTCGAAAGCAATTCTGGCACGGACCTCGTTTTCAAAAGCCAAATGGCATCCAAACATGAAAGATCTTTTTCGGAAAGAAGTATCAGCGGATTGTGAAGCAAGGAATTTATTATCCCTGCAATTGGCCTCAAAAATTGTTTTCCGAGTAGTCGGATCGGAGAGCTCTTGGAAGATGCTGCGAATACAGTGTGCACTTTACACATAGGATAATACTCCAAAAGCTTATACGGGCACACTTTTTTGTGCTTGTTGAGCGAAGTACATTATCGTCCTACACCTCTCTTTCTCCAGTAGCGTTTTGTTGGTGTGGTTCACTTGCGGCAACTAGCAGTTGCTTTTGTTTGTATGCCTCTTCAAGCTGCCCCCAGTCTTCTATTGATTTGTCTGTCGTAGGAAGAGACTTGTATCATTGGCAGGCAATAGTCGTTCACCAAACTTTACAAAAGGTGTGCACTATGATGGTAAACATGCAAGTAGGCATTTTCATGACATAACAATTTCAAAGTTTACATCTTTCTAACTAGGAAATATAATAGTCAGTGAATGCTGCACACTGGTCTTACTCTGAAAAATTGATGAAAAAATGTTTACACTTGTGACTTTATAGCAACTTTCTTACGAATCATGTATTTCTAATAGCAATGAAGAAATTAGGGTTCGTGCACTAATAGTTAGCTTTATAATAACTTAAGTATTTAGATATTGTATTTGCAACCTTCTGTTTTGTTGTAAGCGCCCCATACTCGATAACCTTTGCTTCTCTGTAGAGCGTATGAAAAAGTAGGTATTTAATTTTGGCCATGCTTTTTTCATGAATCATTATCAATCAATTAGGGAAGCACACGGTATCACTATAGTAACTAGTTGCAGCTTCCTTTCAAACAAGTCAGTTCACAGAACAAATGAAAAGTGGAGCAAATGAAAAGTGAGAATTTTCAGACAAAGCTGGTGTTATGATCAACATTTAATGGAATTAACGGGATTAAAAGTTTGCCCTGGCCGAATTCTGAAATATAATCATATTGCATTATATAACTTTGAAAGTCCAATTAGGAAAAGTATGTTTGGGCGTGCAATAAAACGCACACCTTGGATATTTCAGGCGTGTGTGGAGGCGTGTGCGTGCAATCGCACACCTAATATTACCAGGACTGCATATTGCATTATATAACACTTGCATGTGCACTATTCCTTTTCTTGCTAAAGTAACAGTACAATAGCTGCGGTAGGCCATTTTCAACAATTAATTACTTCGGCCTTCCCATTTCAAGTTGGTTCAGGATTCTTAAAGGTTTTTACATAATTTAGCAAGCGAACATTACAGGGGGACTGAGAAAGAGGCTGAAAATTTGGCAAGTATTGAACAAACTTTCCGATAGCATTCATTGATGATCCAAAATTTGGGCCACACTTATTATTGCATTAAATTTTTTCCGCGTTTTCGAGTTTGCATTGGTGCATACTCAAAAGCGCGGGAAAGAAACGCGGAAATTGTTTGTTTCAAAGTTGTTTGCCTTGCTCATCAGCTATTCAGAAAAACAGAGGATGTTTTAGTACTAGCTATATAATTCGGTTTCATTGCGTTCTGAGTGAAAATTATATTTTCTGCGCTTTCCGCGCTTTCAACTTGGCCGTTGAAAGCCTACAGTTACGGACAGATGAGAGGTATATCATACGAGTGAGGAGTTAATTCCATAATTGTCCCCTTAGAGGTGATGGTACAATGAAAAACGTAAGAAAAAATATACAAAACTTTAGTTTGTTTTTGGTATAAAACATGGTTTATAAGACCATACCATGATCGGGAGAGATGATGACAAGTCTTAATAGAAGACATATATGTAATCTTCTTCTTATTGTTGCACCACTTGCAGAAAAGTTGGGGCAGTTGCAGGTAGTGAACTTCCTGCTTGAGGAGTAGTAACTGACTGGTCTGGTTGCTTTGACCGGCCAGACCCCTCAACATACCAAAGATCCGGTCAAATTGCTCCATCGCTTCTTTTCTGATTATCACATCTCTTCGATTGATTGAGGGTTAACCACTGGTTCTTGGTCCTCTGGCGCAAACATGATAAATGAGGAAGGCAAAAACAAATTAAAACAGAACTGGAACAGAAATGTCCCAGGCTCACCACACCTACGATATGATCAAAGCTGCAGCGACGGATGAGGCTGGAAAAACTTTCTCCTTAGAGCTATTAGGCCCTTCAGCAACACGAGAAACACTTAAAGACCAACTCTAGACTTCAACGTTCTTAAAACTTTGGAAAAACCAACATGAAATAGAGCATCTAATCGTGCTGACCTTCCTTGAAGCTAATGTATTGAGAAAGACTTGCTGCATGCTTGTATCCGGGACCTGAAGGTGAAGTTGCGTTTTTCAGCGCCAAGCGCTGGGATCGCAGAAATAGAGTAATCGAGTCTGCGACCCCTTGTCATGACGCTCAAGTGGTGTGGTCCTACCGGTTATCAAACCCACTCCACCTGACTGCAAAGTCAGAGGATTACACCACTGCGCCAAAACACCTTCATAACAAACCTTCCCGCCGAACTGAGGCTATCCGAAAAGGATGGAATGCCCCTGCACAGCAACAAAGCCCACTCTCCTGGGTGAATTAACTCTGTTTAAATTTCCATTTAATTGACATTTAAGATTAAGGCTAGTGTTGGACTAGTATACCCCCTGCCTATGTAAATAGTCCGTCCTTACAAATTCTTATTTACTTGTGTTCTGTTATTAATTTATTCAGTTACGGTTCTCTGATAGTAAAGTTCTCTCTTTGCATCTATCTTTAGGCAACATGACTGTAACCACCACACTTTCAAAATGTCAACAGAAATGGTCTACCCACGGTAAAGAATCATTTGCCCTGCTGACAGCTGTACGAAATTGGCTTGTCTATCTCGCTGGAACGCATTTTGTTTTGAACTCCTACCATAATCCATTAGTTCACCTGCGCAACCAGAGGGACTCTCGTGGAAAATTTGCAAGATGGTTATCAGAACTCGAAGAATATAGATACACAATCAAATTCTTTCCTATCGTTTCCATTCACTACAGCACGACAGCTAGCATTGATCCTCAGGCAGTAGAGTCGTTAATTGATGTTGTTATTTATTACTGTTGTTATTTGAAATGGATAAAACCGTGGAAACTCCAACTATTAAAAATCAGATTCTTGATGCGATTGTGCATATCGAAAAGAAGAAAAAGAAAAGAACAGCAAGATTATGGTGAATGAAGATTGTTGGCCAAGTAAATTATAAAAATCTAGTCATAAATAACCTAACTTGTATAACGAATCATTTGCTAAAAGCCTTGTGCCTTCTGAATTCAAGTGTAATAAACTGTGATTAAGATGGTCTAGAGTTGTATTAGAATTGTCAATGAATTTGAAGTCTTCCTCCTGGGATCTCCTGGTTAGAAATCAATTTATATCACATACCTTTGCGTTCTAGCGATCTCCGCGCGCTACCAGACCACTTACAAATACGGTATCATATTTTGTCTTCATTGCTGTTGCAAGTAACACAGTGACATTTCGTTTCACAAACCGCTGACCACTCAAAATCACCAGTCTCACAGCTAGATTTCAAAGCGAGTGAGACAACTGGCCTAGATGGGTCGGGCATCGGCTTTTGCATTCCAGCGTGAGCTCATCCGTTCGCAGTTAAATCCACTATTTGATTTTGATGGAAGAAAGGTTGGCGAACATTGGGAGACATCAATCGACGAAATTTTCTAATTAAAAAGCACTATTCGAAGACTTCTTGTGGCTATGAAAAAATGGCCTCATTCATACGCAGATTCATGTTGATGAAAGAGGATATTGCTCCAAAACTACACCGTGCCACATCAAGAACTTTACAGGAGTCCTTGCCAAGGATATCAGGAACATGACCTATCAGGTGGGTTATTCACGGTTTTTTGCGTTGTGACGTTATTCTAGGTTTTTTGGACACTACTGTAGAACCATGTTAGGTAAGTAGCAGAAGGAACCATTTCTTCCATATTTTGTTTGCATTGAAATACTCAAGCTGGAAGTCTGGCGTTTGTTTATGTGGATTAAATCACCTCTGGACAATTGATATCCAGAAGCTCACACTCGTGAATGGTCGACAAGGCAGGTAAAATGTTATTTATCAAACTGCAGTCTAAAATGGTTCTACGGTCGTCATCTGAAATTGCCAATTTTGAGGCGTTTATTTCTCCAAATCGGCACCGTGCCACATCACCAAACCTTGCCAGTGCACTTGCAATGTCTTCAGTAACAGTATGCCAGTGTCGGTATATGCACTGTTTTTTGCGTTAAACGTCAATATTCATCTTTTTAGGGGAAGGTTTTGTTTACATCGACAACGATTTGGGCAAGGAAAAGCTTTGTCCTTAACAATCACATTCGGGGCAAGGGCTACATGTCATGTGTCATAAGAAGCCGATATTTCAGTACCTGATACATCGCGTACAAGGGGATTTTTGTACTTAATGTCATAAGATTTACTATATAATCCAACTATCTACATCTCTTTAGACAGAATGCAAGAAGTAACGAATCCTCAAATTAACAGACAGAAATTTACCTACATTCCTATTTAATGCAGAAACATGTGCAAATTGTTTGATGCATTGCTGAGGGCAATGTGTCAATTTAGTTTTAATTCCATTTTATATGAAGGGGGTCAGGAATGCTGGAAAAGGGGCATAGGGGTGACTGCCCTTGCTGCCATCTAAGAAATGACCTGACTATGTTATTTTCTATTGCTTTGTCTTGTCCAACTAACTTTTGCAATCCCTGAATAGGTATTAATGTGAAAAGGGTGACAATTGTTTGCAAAAGGGCATATTCTTTTGCCTTGCAGATCCATGCACCTTCAATGCATACAACATTTACAGTGATATTTTGCTTGCATATCCTTGACCCATCCAACTTGGCTAGCTTTTATACATAGATGGCATAGAGATGTAAAAACAGCACTGGACTGTACAGCAGATGTTAACAGTTGCAATTAAGAGATTTCAGGGCTGTAGGAATGCATCTTGAACTTGGGAGGCACAGCACATCAAGGGAGTTTTTCATCAAGCTAAAGAGACACTTTCTAAAGTGGAAAGGCACTCTTTTGTTTACTGCAAAATCTCAGGAAAGGGTGGCATGTGCCCCCAGTGCCTCCTGGTTCCTATATCACTGAGAGATTTGAAAGAAAGAACATTTCATGAACATTTTTAGCATCATTTGCAGAAGTACACAGTATTATTGCAGGATATCTTTAGCTAGATAACTGTATTTTAATTCTGAGAGGTATAGAAAAGCATCTGTGCAGAATGATGGTTTTATTTTCAATAATATTCTATTGGTAGAAAAAGATGTTTTGGAATAGGTCAAGGGTCACCAGAAAAAATTTTGACCAACATGAGCAAATTTGACACATTTCATGATTTTTTTGGACAGTAATGCTAGTATCCTCAATAATGTACACCTAAAATTTCACGGGCAAGCAAAATCTGTTGAAAAATAGAAAAAAAATTATTTCAAAACCAGTTTGTGAAGAGTGCATTCTTATTCTCATAAAAAACAAAGGCCCTTCCAAGAAATGAAGAAACTCTTCTAGTAGCAGTGATCAGAGGCAATGTTGGAAGTTGAGGTACCTTTCAAGTTTTGTTATTCATGGAAAATCATTTTAACAAAATGTGTTAGATCGAATTGGATTAATTGACAGATTTCTGATTGCAAAACTAATCAACGAATTTCACAATTTTTCTCGAAAAGCATTGAAGGACTTGTGTAATGAGTCTAGTACTGCCCTCACAAGTATGACAATTTGTCTTTGCTTTGCCTCGATGTATCACGCTTGCAAAAAATAAGATGCCTCTGCTTCAAACTGAGTGTGCGTGCGCATAAAAAACGAAAAAACCCCATGTTGTTGCAAGTTCGATAAATTCCTTTGTGATATTCTCAGCAGAAGCTTGGCTACGTAGGTCATTTGTGCCGCAGTGTACAGGGTGTCCCAAAAAACATGTGCACTGTTTGAATGGCTACTGTGAAGGAGCCATAAATCTAACCTTCCCTTTTTTCAAATTTGTGATTAGAAGAAATTTCAACTTACGAGTTTGGCATCGAGTTTGTGTAAATCTGACAAGTGGTTGCTGATTTATTGAGAAGGAAAGTCACAATCACTGGTTGCTTCAAAACCAGAGGATTTTATCTCCGTACTTAACCTTATCACTTTAAATTCAACATTAAATGAGGTTAAACTTTACAGTTATGCCAGGAAATGCATTTGGGAGTAATTAATGACCACATTCTTCAAGAACATCGACCAAGTAGCCTGTGTTCCAGACCACTTTGAACGGAAAGGAAAGTGGCCTGTGTAACCAAGCCCAAAAGCTCGTCCACAGATTTTCTTGAGAATCTCAAGAAAAATTAATGTATGCAACTAATTATTCGCATAATAACTAATGTCAAAAATAGGCCTAATGGCAGTGCGATCCGAACAGCGGCGAAGGAAGGACAATCTTTTTTAATGTCGTGTCTCAGTTTGTGTAGTTAATTCACTATCAGCTGTTCTTTGATGGAAAAAGGGTGTGATTGCGAAGTTAAATCAGTTGCGGTTTTAAATCCAGAGTGGACATGCATCTTTTGTTTCAAACGCTTGGAGAAGCCTAACGATAGAAATCTTGTGGATGGGAGAGGAAAATTTAACGCTTCCGAAGCCCTTCGAGACTTACCGTTCATCTTGAAAAATACGTCCCGGTTCATATGCACACATTGTTTCAACCTTCTTAAGAAACGGATAGGCCTTCAGGCGAAGACCAGTCAACTAAGCTCAGAGCTCAGAGACCAGTATTTGCGAGCTTCTTCCAGCAAAGGAACGCTTATCGGAACAAAAAGTAGGCCAAGAAGTGACAAAATTTCAGATCAGCCACCTCGGAAAATCCAGTTGTTCTCGCCAGAAGGGCTCAGCAGCATTGGTAAAAAGGTCCATGTTGCTACTCAAACGAATGCAACAATGGTTTTGAGTAAGATCCAATCAAAGGACGGAGAAAATGAAGATGATGCTTCCCCACAAGTTTCTGTGCGTGTTGAATATGAAAGTGGAGTCAGAGAGAAAAAGCTACCAAAATCCTTGTAATCACTTGGAAAAATGCTTGTCAGGGGAACCTTCCGTCAGATTGCCACTGCTGCATGGCATTGTGATGACTTGCAGCCAAATATAATTTCCCGATTTGTCAGAACGGTTAACAAGGAGATGGATGCCATTTGCTCCAGAAAGAAGCCAAGTTTGCTGCGAAATGCGAAAAAGAATGCCCTTCAGAATTTTCCTTCCAGGATATCAGCAATGAGCTACAAGAGCGATCACCTTTACTGTTTGGTGTTTTGAAGACAGCCTCTGTAAAAAAGGAAAAGAAAAATACCATTGATTTGAGTTGGATACCACCAGTTTGCATGGCTTCAGCTATCTGTGCCAAGAACCGCTCAGCGCACATGACAGCGATCCAGCTCGTTATATCTATAATGTTGCAACACTGCAGTCTCACTGTAAGTCAAATTTGAAATAAATATATTTTATTTGGTATACGCATACCAGGAAATTTCTCACTTGATCACAGATACTCGTTGATGGCCAGCTCATCCCTTTCATTAAATCATACATATAAGAAACATTGTTATGGACCATTCAAGAAACTCATGAGAAACTCTGAGTTCTCAAAATATGACAATTGTGAGAAATGTGTGGCACTGACTCAAAATTCCATAGAAATTATGTGTATCATATGTCTGTTCCTGAGGATAAAAGAAACATACGCTGTGCAGAATCTGTTCATTAACATTTAATTTGTTTGAATTGTGCGTATTGCCCTACATCAGTTTTGAAATTTTTGGTTTCATACATCAATTGAAGTTTAAAAACATATAAACAGAGAATAAGCCTTCCATTCCACCCATCCCATACAACGGGGACTGTTGGCACCATTGATTCTTAGGTAAATTTGTAAGATGCACTGTATTTTTTCTGTTGGGAACTCATGATTACTTTTATATTTCAGGCTGTAATGGCAAGGTTACGAGCTGTTAAAGTCACAGTGTCACATCCTTGCATTCACAAGAAACTAGATGAATTTGGAAAGGTGCAAGAATCTTTGGTGGCTGAGAAACTTTTTGATGAAGGAGAGAGACTGAAAGATACCAAAGGAACACTGATGATAATGTTGCGCTGGTTGTTGATATGGGAAGAAAAGTAGTGTTTGACAACATAGATTACAAGCAAAATGTTCACCACATGACAGAAGATCATCAGAGTGACAGAGCGGAAACGATGCACGCATGCGTACTAATGTTGCCTAATTCGAAGGATGGAAGGCAAAAACTCACGTCGTCGAAACTCTGATCGAGCAATGAAAATGAAATGTTTTCGATCGTAAAATGCTTCTTTGCGGCAGTTTATAGAGGGAAGATATTGATTATGAAACTCCCAGTGGGTCAACATCCAAAGGTTAAAGCCCTCCTTAAAGGGATTTCCAAAGAAAGGCCTCCATTACCAAAATGTTCTTTTGTATGCGATGTTGGACAAGTATTGCAATACATTAAAAATACAATGCCCAACAACAATGAGTTAACACCAAAATATCTTGCACAAAAGTTAGTTTCTTTGATGGGGCTAACAGCTTTAAGCAGAGGATCAGAACTGCATGCTCTTTCCCTCAAGGGAATTTGTAAAGCAAACAACGCTTACAAAATCTTTCCCCTTGGAAACCTAAAACATTCCAAACAAGGGAAAGCCATTCAACCTATCTTATTCTATGGGTTTCCTAAAGACCTCGCTCTCTGCCTAGTGGCATGCATTGAGGCATATCTAAGTATAACAAAGCCTTGGAGAGAAAAGTTAACCAATGATCAAAAAGATCTGTTTTGGCTAAGTTTTGCTCCACCACACAAACCAGTGTCTAAATCTACTATCACCAGATGGATAATGTCTCTCTTAGATAGAGCAGGTATTGACACAAAACTTTTAAATGACACTCTCTAAGATCAGCTAGCTCATCCAAGGTCTCAAAAGCAGGTCTTACTACCAAAGATGTCTTAGAAAGAGGAAATTGGAAGGGAACTTCAGTGTGGGAAAAGCATTATCACAAACACATCGTAACATCTTCTGCAAGATACACAACATCTTTGCTGAACACAGTTCAGCAACAATCTGAGCTTTGAATAAGGCTTGTAAACCGGAGGTCTGGGCCGTAGTAGGGTCCAGGTCCTTGCTGAAGCGAATGAAATCTTAAGATGTTATAAGGAATGAAATTCATAAATTTCTTTAGGGCTGTAAGCCTGACAAGAAATTTTGATTTCATGATTATAAAATCTTAACCCTAATCCACATGGGGGGGGGTGGATTCCACCCCCCTCAAGGTTTTATTTGCCGCGTTTTTAAACGACATTTGCTATGTCCCCCAGCCTTCCTGACTTTTACTAATTATCCATTAGCCACATTTTGGTGGAAAAATTTTTGAACAATAGGACTCACGGGTCACGTGACATGCCCATATTTGGAAGGAGGTAGCACCAAAATCATTGTTTTCAATGATTTCAATGGAATTATTTAATTGAATTATGAAGTATTATGGAGCAAATGAATCAGCAAACAAAGGGCTTCAATTTGATATCGGAATTTCTGGAATTTGATGATGTCAGCATTTTTTGATAATGACGTCATTTTGGCCGCCATTTTGGACTAATTAGCAATTTTTTCAAGTTTTTTCGAACTTTTTCAATGAAAAACACTCTAATGATACATTTATCTTAGATAATCATCATTTTGCAGGTTCTTTTGGTCTCTTTTTACAGAGAATAAATTAATCGCACAAATGACGTCATAAGAATCGGCTAATTTCTGCCAAAATATCACTCCAAAATCGTTATTTTCAGTAAAATAACATTTTATCACCCTTTTTGTTGACAAACTGAACCAAAAACTGCATAAAGTTCGTGCAAAATCTTCATTAAACTTGAATTCAACTTGGAAGCCTGATTTTCTCAGTCACTGTGACGTCACAAGGCGTGGCAGCCACACCCAAATTACGCTACAAACTGCAAATTACCTGTTCTATAACTGTGCCAAGTTGTATTGAATTCGGATGCGTCTAAGGCAGTTTTCAGAGGGGGGGGGGTGGAAAGCACCCCCCCCCCATAAATGGTAGCTCGAAAAAAGCCCATATGGATTAGGGTTAAGATTTCATTCCCACTCACCATCCCTACCTTTCAGATGGATAAATTACAAAATACTTCACTCTTCACAAGAGGCAGTGCCAGAGGAAGAGGCCATGGATGGAAGAAGACATGAACAACAGTTTTGAATTCATGATTATAAAGAGACAATCACTTACACCTTGCTTATTTCTGTGCTTAATCTTCTATTTGATGCAGACCCCAAGGACGTTTAAACCGCTGTTCCCTAGAAGGGTCCAGGTCCTTGTTGAAGCCAATGAAATCTTAAAGATTTTATAATCATGAAATCAAAATTTCTTGTCAGGCTTACAGCCCTAAAATAATTTATGAATTTGTCTTTATCAATTAAGTCTATAAAGTTGCATGACACTCAAGGACCACCACAACCTTTTCGTGGGAATCAGGCAAAAGATGAAGTCAACTGGAAGGAAATCCACAACATTGCAGAATTAACGCAGTGCATTCCAGCAATGAGATTATATGCTGGTGATGCAGCTCAGAGATCACCATCTGTTATTGGTTGTGAAATTTGCTATGAGCTTTGGAAGAGTCGTTTTCTTATGAACTGTGAAGGAAATGTGGAAAAAGTGGCATTGAGAGGAATAGGTAGATACGCTGGTTCGCTATCATCTGGATTGCTTGCCTCCAGAAAAATCAGAGCAAGTTATTGTTGGTGGAAATGTGTACTGGTATCACAAAGCAGCATATCAAAAGTCACTTAGGGTGTGCTGGAGAAAATTCTATACTTCATTATGAAGCGATGCAGCATGATGTTCTGAGGAAGAAACGCGAAGCAAGGGGGAAGATGATTACAAATAATATCATAAAAATTGCATTGTCAGTGATCAAATCGAAGTCTGCAGCCAAAAGTTTTGAGCAAGAAATTGCAGCTCATATCTCAACTGGATCAGATCTTGGTGATCTTGACCACTCAAGGAATCATTTTAATGAAATCATGGCTGCTATGCAAGTTTGGCTTGATGAGCAGACTGCAGCTTTCCTTGCAAAACCATTGCATACAGGTAGATACACAAAAGACGAAGGGTTATGCCCAGTGTGTGTGGTGTATTTAATCTTTGCATTTTAGTTTAT
Source organism: Aurelia coerulea (assembly GCA_039566865.1). Taxonomy (NCBI): domain Eukaryota; kingdom Metazoa; phylum Cnidaria; class Scyphozoa; order Semaeostomeae; family Ulmaridae; genus Aurelia; species Aurelia coerulea. Next base: position 8,263,922 of record CM076951.1, on the reverse strand, counting down.
AATTTATACAGAAATTCATATCTATTTACGAAAACGATTAGCGCACTTCATTCCAAGATTTTAAGAAACAAAATACAAGTAATGACTATGGTAGTGAATATATTTGCACCAAACAAACACAATCCAAATAAAGCTATTGTACCAATCATAGAAATCATGCGTTGTCTTTATTGTTGGGGATTTGCATGTTTATTGAAATAAATTGAGAATATCAATATGAAGTTTCTATTTTTATCCTAGATCAGTCAGAAATTACTTGCTATATTCATTATGTTTCTCCTGTCAAGAAAGGGGGAAATGTCAGTTATTTAACCTGCACACTGCAAAAAAGAAAGTGAAGCTGTGAAGGGTGTTTGCTTTGCGGTGGAGAAAGAAAAAGTGTTGGAGAAATTAGCTGCCCAGCAGTCTCCAGTAGAAATAAAGAAGTTTGGCATCAATGCTAAATCTGGCCAGAACAACGTTTCCATTGAAATTCAAACGGTTCTCACCCCAACAACAGCTAGTTTTCCATACATAGATTACGACTCAGAGATGACCATTTGCTCACTGAACCAAGTTAAAGAGAATGAGCTGGTGAAAATAAAGGGCAAAATAATGCACATTGGTGGAGTGAAGAGTTTGAATATTGGCTGTACACCAGTGAGGAAGCAAGAAGCACTGCTAGTAGACCCTACTGGGTATATCAAGATAGCACTGTGGGGGAAGCATGTGAATTCATTAAATGAAGAGGGCAGCTATTGTTTTGACATGTTGCACGTAAAAAATTGTAAAAGGTGAAAGGTATGTCAACACTCCGAAAATGGATGATCTTTGTATCATCACTGAAGCAACAGAGTTTGAATGCAAATTACCTCCTGTTGATAATATTGCATCAACAATAACCCAATGTTCGACCCTAAAAATAACAAATCAACCAAGAAAATTTGGCTACTAAAACATAGAAAATTTCAGGCAAAAATAAGAAATTTTTAATCCAAAATGCTGATTCAAGTTCCTTTTGAAAAACGTGTATTCAGAAAATGTATTATTTATTATAAAGATTAATCTCATATTACTACATTGCCATACGATACATAGGTGTAAAAATCAGGGCAGTTGGAGGGGAGAGGGGCATAGTTGATACCATTTAAAATGCAGTACTTAAACCTTTAAATGATGGAAAACTTCTCCCCGATATGAATTAGGGTTAAGAGATGATATATGACACCTTCTTCATGAATTGTTCCTCCATCTCCAAGTACCACATTTCCATCAAATACATTGATTTAAAAGTTAGGGCGGGTGGGCATAGTTGATACCATTTAAAATGCAGTACTTAAAACCTTTAAATGATGGAAAACATCTCCCCGATATGAATTAGGGTTAAAAGATGATCTATGACACCTTTTTCATGAATTGTTGTTCCATCTCCAATTACCACATTTCCATCAAATACATTGATTTAAAAGTTGAGGCGAGTGGGCATAGTTGATACCATTTAAAATGCAGTACTTAAACCTCTAGATGATTGAAAACATCTCTCCGATATGAATTATGGTTAAGAGATGATCTATGACACCTTCTTCGTTAATTGTTGCTCCATTTCCAATTACCACATTTCCATCAAATACATTGATTTCAATGTTAGGGCAGGTGGGCATAGTTGATACCATTTAAAATGCAGTACTTCAAACCTCTAGATGATGGAAAACATCTCCCCGATATGAATTAGGGTTAAGAGATGGTCTATGACACCTTCTTCGTGAATTGTTGTTCCATCTCCAATTACCACATTTCCATCAAATACATTGATTTAAAAGTTAGGGCGGGTGGGCATAGTTGATACCATTTAAAATGCAGTACTTAAACCTTTAAATGATTGAAAACATCTCTCCGATATGAATTATGGTTAAGAGATGATCTATGACACCTTCTTCATGAATTGTTCCTCCATCTCCAATTACCACATTTCCATCAAATACATTGATTTAAAAGTTAGGGTGGGTGGGCATAGTTGATACCATTGCAGTACTTAAACCTCTAGATGATTGAAAACATCTCTCCGATATGAATTATGGTTAAGAGATGATCTATGGCACCTTCTTCATGAATTGTTCCTCCATCTCCAATTACCACATTTCCATCAAATACATTGATTTAAAAGTTAGGGTGGGTGGGCATAGTTGATAAAATTTAAAATGCAGTACTTAAAACCTGTAGATGATTGAAAACATCTCTCCGATATGAATTAGGGTTAAGAGATGATCTATGACACCTTCTTCGTGAATTGTTCCTCCATCTCCAATTACCACATTTCCATCAAATACATTGATTTAAAAGTTAGGGCAGGTGGGCATAGTTGATACCATTTAAAATGCAGTACTTAAAACCTGTAGATGATTGAAAACATCTCTCCGATATGAATTATGGTTAAGAGATGATCTATGACACCTTCTTCATGAATTGTTCCTCCATCTCCAATTACCACATTTCCATCAAATACATTGATTTAAAAGTTAGGGTGGGTGGGCATAGTTGATACCATTTAAAATGCAGTACTTAAAACCTGTAGATGATTGAAAACATCTCCCATGAATTAGGGTTAAGAGATGGTCTATGACACCTTCTTCGTGAATTGTTCCTCCATCTCCAATTACCACATTTCATCAAATACATTGATTTAAAAAGTTAGGGTGGGTGGGCATAGTTGATACAATTTAAAATGCAGTACTTCAAACCTGTAGACAATGGAAAACATCTCCCTGATATGAATTAGGGTTAAGAGATGATCTATGACACCTTCTTCATGAATTGTTGCTCCATCTCCAATTACCACATTTCCATCTAATACATTGATTTAAAAAGTTAGGGTGGGTGGGCATAGTTGATACCATTTAAAATGCAGTACTTAAAACCTGTATATGATTGAAAACATCTCTCCGATATGAATTATGGTTAAGATGATCTATAACACCTTCTTCGTGAATTGTTCCTCCATCTCCAATTACCACATTGCTATCAAATCAGAATATCAGCAAATCATCAAATCAGCAGATCAGCAAACAACATAAGCACTGCTGATACCCCTATCAACACATTTGGTTCTAGAAGATTTGGGCCTAACAAACAACCAAACAGAAGCATCGACCAGTCAAATTCTGTCCGCATGAGACCCCAAAACCCAACATCTCAACAAAGCAACGCCCAAGGAAATTTTCAAAAAAACTATCACGGCAACCAATTCCAGCCACCACCCCGATTACTGCCCCAAAACTCATCAATTTATCCACATTCTCCTTGGCAAAACGCCATGTTTCAATATTAACAAAAGGCCCGAAATTCACTCCCGTCTCAACCCCTAGATCCAACTTCAAAAGTGATTTAAAAGATTTTACAAGAAGAGTTAGAATAAAAGACGTTTTCTGGGAAAAAGAATCAAGCGATGAATCAATACATAGAAACAAATCAAATCGTCCAATTTTTACCGATAATTTCGAAGTCAATAGTGTATGCAATTTAATGGAAATCTTACAGCCAGATCAAACGGACTGCAAGGACAATTTAACCGAGGAAGAACGTTTTGCATTGAAAGAACTTTCCGAGAATGAGGACATAATTATCAAACGTGCTGACAAAAGTGGCAATTTCGTATTACTTGACAAAATTTTCTACCGCGATAAACTAGTTTTGGAAAGTCACCTAGCAACCGAATCCTACAAACAAATATCGGAGAATGAAGATACACTCGTTTTGAAAAAACTGAAAAAACTAATAAAAAAGCATGAAAACTCATTAACAACAAAGGAACAAGATTTTATTACAAATTTTGAATGGAAAACAAGCAATTTTTACGTACTACCTAAGATACACAAAAGTAAAGAAATAATTAACCACATAAAGTCATGTGACCAAGATTTCATAGAAATGTTACCACCTGAAGATTTAAAAAGTAGGCCCATCATTGCCGGACCAATCTCCCCAACTCAAAGACTAAGCGAATTCCTTGACACTTTACTAAAACCAGTGGTAACAAAGTTGAAAACGTATATCAAAGATGACTGGGATTTTATCCGGAAGCTATCCACAGAATTCAAGTCACCATCGACTTTATACTCATACGACGTCACAAGCTTATACACAAGTATTCCACATGAACTGGGACTTGAAGCAATCGAATTTTGGATTAACAAAAGACGAGACTTGATCCCTGACCGTTTCTCTAATGAATTCATTCTCGAAGCAGCCAGTTTTGTTCTCAAAAACAACAATTTTCTTTTCGACAACGTTTTATATAAACAAGTAAAGGGAACAGCAATGGGTACGAAATTCGCACCATCTTACGCATGCCTTACCATCGGATTTCTTGAAGAAACACAACTTTTTCCGATAATCTTACCAAAATATTTTAGCCACGAAACTTGTAAATATATCGAAGACAATTATTACCGTTACATGGATGACGGCTTTATCGCTTTACCAAAAGACTTAAATCCGATTTTATTAAAAGACGCATTAAACTCGCTGGATGATTCGATAAGATTCACCATGGAATCAGGAAGGAAAGAACCCGAAGACACCGAATCGCTGAATTTTTTAGATATAAAAATAATCCTCAAAAATGAAAAACATATCAGTACAGATATTTACTACAAAGAAACCAACCCGCACAAATACTTACATTTCTATAGCGCCCACCCTTCTCATATTAAGGATTCCATTCCATACAACCTCGCCAAAAGAATAATCGTATTCGTTTCAGATGCAAATCAAGTAGAATTTCGTTTAAAGGAACTCGAACAATGGCTTTTAGAATGTAATTACCCTAAAGGCCTAATAAAACAAGCATTTCATCGCGCAAAAGTACAAGGCCCAGCACCCGAACCTCACAAAAAGGACATAATCCCTCTGGTCACAACATACTACCCGAACTTGCAATATAAAAACGTTATGAAAACCATTTCCTTGCTACTCAAGAATTTCAAAGATCCAACAACACAACTCAAATTCGCAAACTCGAAACCAGTCTTAGCACTTAAACAACCTCGAAATATTACATCTCTTTTGACTAAAGCCAAGTTTAATTCAAAGGCCATCGTCAAAATACCACCCACACCAGGAATCGCGTTATGCAACAACAATCGTTGTAAGATCTGTAAACTATATCTTCAGCCTGTCAACTCATTTACAACGTCAAATGGCACTTTATGGGAAATCAGATGCCAGATCAATTGCAACAGTAAAAACGTGGTTTATTTCTTATCATGTAATCTCTGCGAAGAAAGAACCACATACATAGGTCAAACAACCAATTTTCGTAAACGCATGAACAATCACATTTCTGAGTCTCGTACGGGAACTTCATCTTGCAATTTTCCAAAACACGTACACGAATGTGGACAAAGAAATAAGAACCTCAAGGAACCCTTTTTCAAAATATACGTTTTCATGGAGCTGAAAGACTCGAAACTTTTGTTAACCCACGAAGACAAGTTATTCAAAGCCGGACATGCGATATTGAACTAGCATTTAACCGCATGCCAAATATCACTCATCAAGAAATCAGTGAACAAATATATCCATCTGTCACCTAATCATAACCATGTATAAGTAAGACCGTAGAACAAAATTTCATTTAGTTCTGTTTAAAGTCACACTCTGATGACGACACAAGTCAGAAAGGCCTCAGTGTGCTAAATCTTCTCGTTTTTTTGCATCCGAATCTCTTTACAATTTATTTGCACTCTTGGCTGGAAGAATTTATCTTGGGTGTACAACAGGTGTCTTGCATAATTGGAGTAGGATGGCTTGCAGTTTACTTTTGGTATTGCTTCTTCGAGATCCATCTGGTCATATTGGTCAAGCTAAGGGGAAATATTTTCTACAACAAATTAGTGAACTCAGGTAGGGCATTGCAAGCGAAGGGAGCAAAAAATTCACGCACCTATGTAATGGTTAGACTGCCCTATACATGTATGTAAGCGTAATGTAACAAAAGATCTTAAGGTAGGCTACTGGTCCAAAAGCTAAATTCTTTGTTACTGATGATAGACAGCTCAAAATTAGGTGGAAGGGGTTACTTTATGCCCTTATTTGGAAAATGTAGTAAAAATCTAATTATCACCTTTCGTTGCTATGGAAACCTACAAACAATAAGCGAGAACAGAGGTAACTTGGTTTGAGTTCAAATTTTTTTCAGCTGTACTTATGTTTGATTGCAATATATCAAACTGATCCTGACAGTATGGGCTTTGCACAAAAGAGCTTATTTTTACGTTTTAAAGACTTAAATTTTTTTTTATAGAATTTTTTTCTAATTTTCTAATATTTTTGCTTTCAAGGTGTTGGTTTTGCAAAGAACTTTGACTTATGTAAACATCATAACAAAAAATGAAGAAGTTTTGTGCATTCTACACAGCATAAGGAATCTAATGATATATAGACATATGTGGTTTTCTTTATACTTTGGAAAATGAACTCAAACCACACCATCCGGGTATGCCAAAAACGCTATTCTGAGAAAACGCCATTTAAAGTTCATTGAAATGTTTACTGAGGTGTAAGTGTCCGAAATTTGTTTTAAAATAGGGTTTATGCACATTTCAAATAGCAAAATTGCAACTCTGAAAGAGATTAAAATGTTTTACTGTCTCATGGTGACTTTTATTTCATATTTCAATGGTTCTTTATCAACAATTAAAACCACCCGCAACATAACTTTCTCCTTCTTGGGACTTCTTTTTTTGCTCCTTTGATTGTTTTTTGTACTTTAGATTTTTTCTTCTCTTTTTTGTTGCTTCTTGGCAGGCTCTCTCTGCCTTCTTTACTCTTTCAGCATCTCTTTTTGAAGCAGAGCTTTCAAGATGTTCACCTGGGTCAAGCTTCAAAGTCCTGCAAAGAGCAACTCTGAACGTTGCTCCCATACTGAACTGGCAAACTGCTAAGCAAACTGCTGTTTCTAGCGTTCTCCGTCCAACGAATACGGTCTTTGGGCAGAGCCTCCAAATTATATTATGCATGGATTCGTTGGGATTCTGCGTCTTGTTCCTTACACAACGCTTTAGCAGATCTTCTGACGACAAGCGCAGAAAAATTGGCACCAACTTTTTGCCAATTTCAGGTGTGACTGTTTCATGCTCTTTGTGGGTGCCAGGATTTTCTGATTTTGCCACTGCTCTTTGCCAAAAACACCATGATTGCAACCCAGGAGGGCAATGGACATGCTTTGCAGTTGTGTCAGTTGATGACATATGTAGAAGGATGGCCATGATACGCTTTTTGAGCACAGTGATGTCATTGGCGTGGTCTTTAATCGCCCTTCCATAGTAATTTTGGATCTTGGTGATCTTTTCCTGTGTCAACTTTCCTTTACCTGCAATGGATTCTTTCTGTGCCTTAGATATTGTGACTAAGTTTCTTAAAGCTGCTCCCATTCTTTTCGATACGTGATTTACGCAGTCTTCTTTCTCAATTGTTGCATCCGCTCCATAAACAGCCAATTTGGTCACAGCATCAAAGGCTTTACTGTCCCCATCACACAACATTGCAGTGTACCGCAATTTGTGATGCTCTACAGATCTACTCCACAGACGTTCTGCACATGCTACCTCCATTGCTCCTGCCGAGCCATCAAAGTTCTTTGGGCAGTTATCCGCATGTTTTTGTTTCCATTCTGGATTAAATTCTTTCTCCTCGGCAGACTTGCACTTGAAGCAGAAGTTGGACAGCACTTCAAAATCTATTGGAAGCCCGGTGAGCAGATCTATGACAGACCCCATTCCATTGTGTGATGAGTAGCCACGCTTCTGCCATGAGCCATCGAAGGAAACTCCAATATCCAGGATACCATTACCATCAGGATACACTCCTATCTCATGGTATGCTTGGCCTATTGCATCACGCGATTGCTTCACCATTTCATTAAAAGTGGTTTTGCTGGCCTCTTCTATCTTGTGATGAGCTCTTGTGTGTGAGTCACGACTAATAGAGTAAGGCATATCCATGACACTAGCCCAATCTCTCATTGCTGAATACCCACAGCCAATGCCTCTGAAAGCCAGAGTTGCCCTAATGTTTATGTCAAAGGGCTCATTTGGTGATTTCGATCCTCCAACTCGTTCACAAAGATAATTTTCTCTTACAGGACTTTCGCATATTTTGCACATTATTGCAGCTTTGGCAGAAAATCCATTCACATTCTCTTTGTCAATTTCAAAGCACAAACCAGGCTGCTTGCAATCAGGGCATAAAAGTGTGGATATCAATTCCGTCATTGCGGCTTTTTGTGCAATAATATAACAGTCCTCTGGCTTTGCTGACAGAGGATCAGTCTGTTCTACATTCTCCTCGATGTTTACACCGAAAACACTTAGCTTTCTTGCACTTGCTGAAAGGCCTACTGATTTATTTACAGCAGGAGCAGAGCCTGGTTCGATGACACCTAAAACTTCCTCTTTGGCTTTTGCAATCCTCTTCCTTCGCCGTCCAATGTAGCCTCTTATTGTTCTGAACTTCTTTCTGGCCATCCTTCAATCTGTTTTTCTTCGAAATCTTGTCTAAAACCGCTTTAAATCTCAAGAAAACACGAGAGATATCTGAACGAAACTCTACTAAAATGACTGATGAAACCACGCTCATGGTCGGCCATTATGATCAGGGATGGATTGACCAATGAGACGCAGCCCTTGAGAGATCCAGCCAATCAAAAGTGATCAACAAATATGGCAACGGTCTAACTATTGTTGGACTCCAGAGGAGAAGGAGGCTATTCCTGTGCCACAGGTAGGCTAAACGTTAAAATATATTCCATAGAACTATTCAGCAAAAAAGAGGCTCTCAATTGAGGTATAGCGTGCCTATGATCATCCTGGCTTAGGCCGCTCGACATATCATTCAAAATGTCGCTTCTTGCTGCTTGCTTTCTGCAAATAGTCAGCTGATTTGTTGATAAATCACTAACCTTCCTTCAGATTTTGATTCGGTTCACGGCCAAAATTAACTTTTATTGCCAAAAATGATTTAGGGTATGCTTTTTATATGCCTAAAGAAGCCAACTGGGGGGAAAAATAAAAATCGTGATTTTGGTCAAAAACATGAAATTTTGGACCAGTAGCCTACCTTAAATTACAGTCTGAAATTCTCGTAGTATCAGTGCTCTGTAGCTGAATCGGGGCTTCCCACCTTTGGATTGAAGTTTTTCGGCAAATGTTGGCTTTATGATGCAGCTTGATTTGCTGACAGCCACTTTTCCAGGGGGGGCTGTCACACCCCCTACACCCCCCTATGGCGACAGCCCTGTCAAGATTTCTGAAAAGTCCAAAGTTAGGATTATAGATAAGTAGCTTTAGTTTCTGTCAAGCCATTCAATTTGAAAGGTGACGTAATTTCATACCCACCTTTCTACACTGATTTGATAAAGATTTGGAACCTTGCTATCAATGTAAAAACACAAATCTAAGAACGGCAGGGAAGGCCAGCAATGAGATCTTTACTTAAAAGTGCCCCACAATGAATTGGGCTATCGTATAGTGTTTCTTTTGTTTATTTATGAGTATGACAATTTATAGTCTAGTTCAGTTATATATCACAAATCCTTTAATTCTTGTGAATTATTAACCCCTTGAAAATCAGTTATTTTAAGTGAGGGCTATAATGGGTAAAACTTTAAGATGAAATCAAGTCAGTTATTGGTAAAGAATATTCAATTCTAATTCTGCGGACATGGGAAAATAACACCACGGATCCCCTCAACGTAATGTTTGAAATGGCTAACCGCTAATACGGCTGCGACTAATCGCAGGATCGGCATCACAGTTTCACTTCCAAAAAGGAGCTTCCTGATGGAGTTGAATATGCAGTCTCCATTACCTGTGGCAGTGACTGGTACCAAACTAGGGGGTACTGCATCATCTCGTTCAAAACTAGGAAGAAATTTAAGATAAAAGCAATTACTTTGAACCACCAAAGGTACTTTTAAATCCTACTTTATGAATATGGAGGGCTAACCCAAAGATTTCCTCGAGTGATTAAAGACATACACTACTTTCGTTTGCAAAAGATGCTAAATTACCTCATTTTGATCACTTTTGCACCGACTGGCATCATTGTCATTGTGAACTGATCTTGATGACCAGCAATGAAGAGCCTGCAACTATGAAAAAAATGCTTTGTTAATCTGCTGGATCTTTGCGTTAAATTCTTTCCAGTTGCAGCTGGCAAAAGTTTTCAGGTATTCCTTTGACAGAATAGCATAGAAGTAAAGGAATTGCTACATCCATGTTCCTTTGCAATTCTGCCCAAACAAATGCATGTATATATTGGTGTATATATATTGGCTGTGGGTGTATAAGCACCCCAATGATTTTCAAAAATGTAAACATTAGGTCCAAATCAAAAGTGCTCTGGCAAATGCTTGGTTTAAGTTGTACAAAAAGTGGCCATTGTAAATAAAGTCATTCAATTTCAACAGTTCAACAAGCAGAAACAATTCGTCCAGTTTTGAAAATAAAGTGTCAAATGTAGAAGTATGGGTTGCTTGCTACATCACAGGTCCCAAACGACTATTTTCATACAATAGAGCAGGCTGGAGATATAGGGACCATAAGGTTGAATAGATTTTGGTTTGCACGTTTTCATGATAAGATTAAGATTACAAGCTTAAGGGTACCGAAATATTACGTCCAATACAGAATCTGCTCACCAGTTTGCTAGCTTGCTCACGTGGAATTACATTTGGCGAAGCAGTTGACTTTGGCCAGGTCGAAAACACGGAACTCTCGGAACGAACCTGTTCCAAGGTTTCCGTGATTTGTGATTTGTGAGAGTTCTTTGTTTTCGAATAGACATAAACCATACTCAAAAACACGGAAATGTTAAAAATGTACAGTAATGGTGTCAATGAATGCCATGACAATGATTGCTTGGCATTTGTTGTTTAAATAGCGTTTTGCCAGACCTGTTGCATGCATTGCTTTAACCCTATCAGGCCTAGCGTATTTGGTATCCTAGGAAGACTCCTTAATTTCTGAACCAAAATATGAAATTTATTTTTAGAAATATGATGTGACCTCTTGATGACGTCATCCTATTTTTGTAGGTAGTTGAAGAAATCGGACATTTAATTGCCTAAATTTTCTAGAATCGTTAAGAATGACGATTTTTTGCCTGAAATAGATAAAGACACATGTTTTGAGTACAGTAGGATCATTCATGTTTCATACTCGCCTCTTAAATTCTGCTGGCACTGCATGAGATTTTGAATTTACAATGAAATTAAAGTTCATGTAAAACAATTGTAAAGGGCTTATTTCAATGAACATTTATAAAATTTACAAATTTTGTAAAGATCGATCTTTACATGACATTTAATATTCAAAATAAATATTGTAAAGTGCCACCTTTTCATGACATTTACAAACAAATGTAAGGTCGTTTTAAATGTGACATTTACGATGATTTACATCAAGTTGTAAACAGGTATGAAATATGAAGTTTACGGCTTTTAGTTAGATGTAAATGTCAAGTAAATTGGATATTTTGAGGATTTGTAAATGATAGGTTTTTTAAGTTTCAAAAAACTGCCGATTGAAAACTGGTAGCTTTCAAATAAATTATGCTTGTATTCTTAGTACCTTAAAAGGCCCATTTTGTGCTTTGTTTTGTTCCTGCGATCCTACTATTTTTAGGACAGCTTTTTATTTTGTTGCAAACCTCCCACTGTTGTTGACAAAAAGCAAAAAAAGACCAATTCCAAAGAACAGTGGGTGATCCCCCTTTGCAATAAGGAAACAAAGCCTGTTCATAGTCAGCCTTCTGAAGGACTAGTCAAGAAGATACAAATAAAGTTAGCACAAATAACTAATAATTTATCGCACAATTTTCAATATTATTACATGTGATATTAAGGGCTAATGGCCTGTTTATATGGGGAAAACACCTCACCAGGGGCTGAAAGGTAAGGTAAATTTATTTTAATACATATTGTAGAATTTTTGAATGCATACAAAAAGAGGTGAGATCCTACTATACCAGTGGTGTTGCGTTGGTTATATAAACAATGTGATGCTATGGGAAGGTGCAATCTAGCCTGTCAGCCTGGGGTCTAGCAGGTGAGGTGTTTTCCTTATATAAACAGCCCCTAAGTAAATAGTTAATCTGCCACATTAAATTAATCAGCTTGGACGAAGAATACCAATAGCTAATCAATACACACAAAATCAAAGTTCAATAAATACTGTACTGTGATTTGGGCAAAGAATTGAATAAACGTTCAAGGTTTGTTGTTCAAAGCAAACTGTAAGATTCCGTCCCTGTTTATCCTGAATTAACAAATATAAGGACTCTGGGTTTTTGTTCAATTCATATGTATTGCCTCAAAACGACAAGAAATTAAAGGGACTGTTTCATTTGCCACACCTTACGCATGTCATCTCTTGGTTGGCTTTTGTTGTTGCCATTTAAATGACCCATGGGAACGGATACAACAAAGGCAACCAAGTGATGGCAGTAATCAGTAACTTATCTTTGCACTGGTAGCGAAGTTAAAAGATGGTTGAATTACAGCTAATCAATGGATGAATCTTGAAGAGAGATTAGCACCAATACCTATCCAAACAGGAATATTTATATTCAAACAGGATCAATAAATTTCTTTGAAAGGGAATTGAAAGCCTTAATGCATCATCAGGATGGATTTGAATGAAGTATATGGACAATTATTTCATGGAATACTGTAATCACTCATTGGCAGCAGCTATGATTATGCAGTGAGCACTTTGTTTGATACATTTAACAAAAAGTCAATTGATTGCTTTAGCCTTCCAACAGAAAATGGCAGCAACAAAGTTCCCTAAATCATCCTATTTGGGAATAAAACATTACTCTTAACAGAGCAATGGGAAACCAAGTTCTAAATCTCTAAGTTCTAAAGTTCTAAAGTGTTAAACACAAAGGAAAACTATTCAAATGTTTGACTATATACAGAGTTAATCATTCATTACCCACATGACACTGTCATCTATTTTTCTTGAAATTAGCAGCTGCAAGGACTGACTCTTTGTAGATACTAAAGTTTGCTGTATGCTTTGCTGACATTGTCATCATGCCCATCCTCAAAGCGACATGCATCAGTTTCTTTTCTCTTGTGTTCAAGGTGTCTTTTTGCCACAGTGCTCTTAATTCTGCTACATTTCTATATGAAAACAAATTAAATGACATGTCAATACCAAGATTGTTAGATTATTGATACCTATAAATGATGTAAATTGGTAAAGTGATTTAATTCAATTATCTTTGAATGCAATAAACAACATCAAACTAGGTGAGACACTTTTTATGCCAGTTGAAATTAACCCAGCCAACACATCATATGTTCTATTCTTGAACTGCCCTAATACTGTATGATTGTCCATTACCTAACGGCATTACAATTGCAGATAAGGAGTCCTAAAAATAGTTGCCCTGTTTGAACATGACAGAGAAACAAACCATTGTCTCATTATGAATCATGTTAATGGAAATCACTTGCTCAAAGTCTAGTGTGGATGCGCATAATTTGCCTGACTTTTTCTGTGATCAAAACACCTCAAAAATATGAATTTTCCAAAAATCTTTGCTTGAGAAACCCTTGAAAAAGTGAGAAGTCTAGCAATGGAGGTATGTTCCATTTCTTCCATATTTTACAACAAATTATGTGTGAATGCACGTAACCGCTTGTCAATTTAAAATAGATTCATGTTCAAACTCAGCAAACGCTATAGTGTGGACAGCAGGATCTTGTCTTATGTTGGATACTTTTTCTTTGAACATCAAGAAAATCATGCTTTCTTCTAAGAAAGCAGACAAATATGATTTTTCTTGTCTTTTCATGGAGTTCAAGCTCCAAACTATTGGAACTCAGCAAAATGCAGAAATTTTGTGGACTTGGAGCTGCAGACAATGATCTTAACGATAAACTGTTTTAGCTCTTTCATTTGAACATTTCAGGCATTCCCTTTTTTCAGGAAAATGATGAGAGAAAATCAATGCATACACAGAAATGAAAAAAACCTAAAGTTATGGGCATTGTATATAATAGATACCATTTATAATGTTTATCAAATGGCACACATATTTACTAAGATCATCGGGTATTTTGACGATAAGAAAGGTAGAAGTTAGTAATGAAAGTTTAAAAATGGTTTCTTATATTAATGCCTGCATTTGAAAATGCAAATGACAATAAATTGGGTTAATGATAGGGCTAAAAACAGATAGTATTGTCATCTTGTACTGATATAATCCAAGCCCTAGGTTTTACATGAAGTTCAATGGTTTCACACCTGGCTAGTTTAACGAATATAAGCTCCCATTTTCACCTATTTCCTAATCAATAACAAATGCAAATTCAAATAAGAAAATATGTCAATACTGTAACAGAAAATGCTGAACTAACTAACTAACTAACTAACTAACTAACAATGTAAAGAAACTACAAAATCACATAATTACCTTATGTTGTATTTTGTAACTCTTCTGTTTGTCAAATTATCTGCCCAAACCATATCTAATACAAGATGTTTTTCTCTTTTTTGTTGGAAGTACCATTTAATACCAGCTGCCAGAAAAGGGAAGACACATTACTGTATGTCAAATAGTGTATATCTGAAATGGAAAAGTGTCAAAATTGAAAAATAAGGTAATAGCCAAATTTCAAAGGTAAGAACAAAAAAATGGTATGGTAGATTTAAATCAAAGCATCAATAGTTTGAAAAAGAGATCACTGTTGCAAAGTATCATTATCAAGACAGAAGTTTTAGAGAGGGGATTATGAAAACTATACATATTTTTCTCCTAGGATATCATAGTCTTGATATGACTTACTGAAATCAAACCTACTCCTTGATCAAAAAGGCCATTATGTTACTGTTTTAGACCAAAATGTTCATTGGAATCAGTCATTCAGAAAATGCATTCTTTTTGTGCACTCAGTCCAGATTGGAAAACTTGTATTCACTTGCAGCAATGAAACTCTGTCAAACTCGCTGTTCGCAGCTACAAGAACTAGTTCTCGCATGTGAGAACAAAAGGTTTATTGTTAATTTTGACTCTCTCGCAGCTTTTTAAAATCTACTCGCAGCTTGCACCTTCAAATTTATTTCACTCGCTACTACGTGTAGGCTGGACTTGCTCCAAGTCTTAATCTTGACGTGTAGGCCAAATCACGCATCTTTTCCAATCTGGCACTCAGTATGCAGTAAAGTAATTTCCAAGTTAAAGTTTGTTTGTGCACAAAATCACATAATAGAAATATAGTTCATGTTTTGTGGGCACCTTTTCAAAATTTATATTTATTCAATGTATCTGGCTAATGGCTATATTTGAATGCGATTGGGTCAGCTTAGCTTCTTCATTTAGATCTAGAGGGTAGGGTTTGATGAATCATTAGTTATATGAAAAGAGGCTACTGTTTACATCTGCCATGTTAAGATCCAATATCCCCTGGAAATATGCATCTGTGTAGATGGGGGAGGAGGAGGGGGTCTACTCTCTGTGTTGGTTACATTTTTGCAAGACTGTGAAAAGAAAAGTCATCAACACACAAGTTCTTATGTGGTTAGAACACATTTTATTAATGGTTACACATGCATAGAAAATATGTTCCCATGCCACATCTACTGCAGTGCACTGCCAGGGGCAAATCATGTAGAGAAATTTACAAATTTGTTTGCAATGTCAATAATATGAACCAATTTGCATCACTCAGTCACTCTATGTTTATTCTGTTTGGTTTAGGAAACCAACAACAAGAACTAGCAGATTTTGAATTGAAATTGTTCTTGTTATTGACTTTTATCCTCTTGAAATTTGTTTTCACAGCTTCCTTAGGCCTGTTTTTGCTCGCACTCCTTCACACTCGCTTTCAAGCTTTTGAGGGCTATCTGCCTTTTATCTTTCCAGAGGACTACCTACTTAGGCCTAGAGGTACCTTATCTGCTTATATTTTAACTTAACCTGCACCAATTAGTGTTACACTTACGTTCAAACAAAAAGTCATTATTTCCCTGAAAGCCGGTAACCTTGTTTTCCAGTTATGGTCTGGTCTTGTTGATCGCAACCTAATTTTCTCCCTGCCATATTGTACTGCATTTTGGCCTAGGCCTAACTAGATGTAAGTAAATATAAATATTTCCATCTAGAAAACTCAAAGCTTCAACCAGGAAAGAAGGTTGCAAGAAGGACACTTACCTCTTGCTCTATGTCTTCTTTCTCAAGACCACCCCAGTATCTGATTGTCAATCCACATCTTTGCTGATACGATTCGATGCCTGTTGCTCTAACCGCCATTCTGCTTGCAACTCTTTGAAACTGAAAATGGCGCCACTTTTCACAAAACGGTTCAGGGACCTGCCAATGAAAAAGTGCGCGCTCTTGGCGCAGGGAGTGCGCGGAACTACATTCTTTCTCAAATCCCAGAAGGGTTTAGCCTATCCCAGGGCGGGTTCCCTATCAGCGGTTTCTTACATCTATCATGGTTACATTTTTGAGCCATTTTCCTACCAAAAATGTTTTAAGTGTTTTTGTTGTCCATTTTCAAATGTAAATAATCCGGCGGACGGACGGCCGTTTATTCTTTGAATGTACTACACTCATTTTTATTATAAGAAATCGCTTATAAGAAATGGTAGGCTCAATTTTTTTCAAAGTTAAAACAACCCTACCTGGATTCAAAAACCTAAGAAACTTTTGCATTTTACAGTTTGAATTTTCCTATCGCAGTCAGAAATGTTTTGACACTGTATAGTTATAGCAAATTTTGAACATTATTTTGAGTGCGAATTATGTTATTGACTCGTTTTGAGATCTTACTAAGTAACTTGGGAGCCCTTTAGACAAGACAAGATTAACTTTACACTTCTGGCATTACAAATATAAGAAACAGGTAAGAAACTTTTGGTAGCAAAATGGCCCAAAAATATAAGAAACTGCCTACTAGCCCCTGACCTTAGTTTCATATAAAAAAATGAATGTATTCTGCAGTACTACCTTTCCCATGAAAAGTACCCACTTTTCTCTAAGAGCAATATTTGCGACTCGAAGACCCATTTCAATAGGCATATTTTTAAAATTTTGTTACCAAATTCTGAAATTTGAATAACCTTTGGAACGGACGGCCGTTGATTTTTTAATGTACTTTTGCAGTACATATCTTTCTCGTGAAAAGTACTTACCTTTCTCTACGGGCAATATTTGAAGTATTTTGACTCAAAAGCCATTTCAATTGCACATTCTATTCAATTTACTTATGAAAAGGCATTTTTGTACCCTTTGGTTAATAAAATTTTGAAATTGGAATTATCCTTCGGACGGACACGGCCGTTGACTTTTGAAGGTACTTTGCAGTACCTACCTTTCTCATGAAAAGTACCTACCTTTCTCTACGGGCAATACTTGAAGTATTTTGACTGTAAAAGCCATTTCAATTGTTCACTCTATTCAATTTACTTACGAATAGGCATTTTTGTACCCTTTGGTTAATAAAATTTTGAAATTGAATTATCCTTCGGACGGACACGGCCGTTGACTTTTGAAGGTACTTTGCAGTACCTACCTTTCTCATGAAAAGTACCTACCTTTCTCTACGGGCAATATTTCAAGTATTTTGACTCAAAAAGCCATTTCAATTGTACCTTTTATTCAATCTACTTATGAATAGGCATTTTTGTACCCTTTGGTTAACAACATTTTGAAATTTGAATAATCATTCGGACGGAGGGCCGTTGACTTTTGAAGGTCCTTTGCTGTACCTACCTTTCTCATGAAAAGTACCTACCTTTCTTTACGGGCAATATTTGAAGTATTTTGACACAAAAAGCCATTTCAATTGCACATTCTATTCAATTTACTTTTGAATAAGCATTTTTGTACCCTTTGGTTAATAAAATTTTGAAATTTGAATAATCATTCGGACGGACGGCCGTTGACTTTTGAATGTACTTTGCTGTACCTACCTTTCTCATGAAAAGTACCTACCTTTCTCTACGTGCAATATTTGAAGCATTTTGACTCAAAAAGCCATTTCAATTGCACATTCTATTCAATTTACTTATGAATAGGCATTTGCGTACCCTTTGGTTAATAAAATTTTGAAATTTGAATAATCATTCAGACGGACGGCCGTTGACTTTTGAACGTACTTTGCTGTACCTACCTTTCTTATGAAAAGTACCTACCTTTCTCTACGGGCAATATTTGTAGTATTTTGACTCAAAAAGCCATTTCAATTGCTCATTCTATTCAATTTACTTATGAATAGGCATTTTTGTACCCTTTGGTTAATAAAATTTTGAAATTGGAATAATCATTCGGACGGACAGCCGTTGACTTTTGAAGGTACTTTGCTGTACCTACCTTTCTCATGAAAAATACCTACCTTTCTCTACGGGCAATATTTGAAGTATTTTGACTAAAAAGCCATTTCAATTGCACATTCTATTCAATTTACTTATGAATAAGCATATTTGATCTCTTTGGTTAACAAAATTTTGAAATTTGAATAATCATTCGGACGGACGGCCGTTTATTTCTGAATTTTTTTTTGGAGTACCTACCTTTCTCATGAAAAGTCTACCTTTCTCTACGAGCAATAATTGAAGTATTTGACTGAAACAGCTATTAAAACTGTGTATCTTATTCAATGTATGCATAAATAGGCACATTTTGACCATGCAGTTATTACATTTTTCAAATCTAAACAATCCGGCCGGGCGGGCGGACGGCCGTTGATTTTGATATGTACTTTTGCAGTACCTGACCTCTCTTACGAAAAGTACACCTTTTTCTACAAGCACAATTTAAAGTATTTTCACTGAAAAAGCCATTTGAATTTTGCGTTCTATGCAATTTACTTTTGAATAGACATATTTGTACCCTTTCGTTTTTTAATTCATGAAATTAAAACGATCCTTCGGACAGACGGCCGTTGATTTACAATATACTCTTGTCACTTTTGTGCCTACCTTTTAAGGAAAATTCCTTAACTTTCTCTCGAGTCTCGAGCAATATTTGGAGTTTATTTATGGAAGCAGTGGCAGCGTCAAATCTAAGGTAATCAGGAGACGTGGGCAGGTGGGAACATGGGGGATGTGGGGGTTCTGGCGTAATTTCTCAGGCTACATTTAAAGGTGTATGCCAACCAATTTCATTTTGTATCAACTTTAATTGACATTCTTTGCAGACTTTTGCAATCCGGGGGGACGTGGTCCCTTGCCCAAATGCCTCAAGTGGCGCCACCATTGGACGGAGGAAACTATCAACATTGTCTATTTTATTCAATTTAGTTAAGAATAGGGATATCTATACCCATCGGTGAATATCCTTTTGAAATTTAAACAATTTTATGGCCGTTGACTTCATATTCACTCTTCTACCCCCTAACTTTCTTTACGAGCAAAACTTTCTGCATCTTAACCGAAAAACATAAGCAAATTTCTATATTTCATGCAATTTGCTTATTAATGGGAATATTTGTACCCTTATTTAAAGACACAATTTTCTAACAATGTTACCTTCCTTTAGATGGACTGTCAATGCTTTAAAATGAGAAAACCCACAGCCTCTCAAGTGTATTTTTACGCAAGAAGTTATCAAAATTTTCTGCTCCATCTTTTTTCCAAGTTAGTGCATCCAGAAATAGCACATTTCTGGGTTTGATAACAGTCAACTTTCAGACCGGTGTTAGTGAGAAGAGTCTTGGGTCTATTGAGTCGGTTCATTCAACCAAGATAAAATAAATTCAAGTGAAGGACAGCTAACAAATTTCATCGGAAATTTTTTGAAATTTTCAGGACATTTCTAGATATTTACAATTTATGTGAAAGTAACTATGACATTTACCAATACATTTCAGGAGATTTTCATTAATTGTAAAGTTCGTAAAGACCTTTACAACTTGTAAAGTCCTGCAGAAATCAAATATCATATTTCAAGGATATTTACAGTGGTATCAAATTTGTTGTAAATGCCTAATTCTATGCAGTGAAATTTATATGTGTGATTTCAGCTGCATTTTTATTATAACTACAGCTCATTTTTCCACAACTTATCATTTGGTTACCCACAAAAGAGAGAAATTAATCTAGGGGCTTGATCAAGCGCAGACAGAGATAAACAGGGGGGGGGGCAGATTCTGCCCCCCCCCCCAGTCATTGAGTGTTTCAAAACACCCAGGTCAGATAGGGTTAAAGCAATGCATGCAACAGGTCAAGCAATAAGCTATCCAAACAACAAATGCCAAGCAATCATTGTCACGGCATTCAATGACACAATTACTGTACATTTTTAACATTTGCGTGTTTTCGAGTATGGCTTATGTCTACTCAAAACACAGAACTCTCGGAAATCACGGAAACCTCGGAACAGGTTCATTCCGAGAGATCCGAGAGTTCCCAGAGTTCCGTGTTTTCAATCTGGCTGTTGACTTTAGATCAGCACTTTTTTATTCTGGTTTTGGCCTAAAAACAAGAAATATCAATGCTGAAGCATACACAATTTCGAACCTGATGACCACCTTTGTGTGCTAAGCAGAAGCTTGACGTATTAAGGGCAAAGATGAAGATGATCATCAAGCTTTTGCCTCAAAAAGTGCAAAAGTGCCTATTCAAAAGTTAAGGGATAAGTACAAGTTAGATAAAAGGCATTTTTGCATACCTTAGGGTTCATAAGGTGTTAATCCCTAAATGATGGTAGCTTAAGAAGATTTATTGTCTCCTTACTGGAATCCTTGTAGACACTAAATCAGAATTTGGGGAGTGTTTGTTTCCATTACACCAAGGTGGCATCGATAACCTAACATTTCAATTGCAAAGCAATACCATGCGTAAGTCTCCATAGGTATCATTGGACGCAAGGGCAATCCCACCAATGTTTGGCATTAAAATTGCAGCTTTCATTGCTAAACCTCTTAAAAGTAATGCCTATACGGCAGCACACCATAATGATCATTAAGCTACCAGTCAGATTTGAACAGAGTAACAGATTAGCTTCTCTTGTCATTGTTGAAATAAAGACGTCTTACCATCAGAACATCCAGCAAATTCAGGATTTAACTGTCTTAAATCAATTTGGCGTCAGAATCTGCAAATCACTGAAAATAAATCATAAACAATGAAGCTTTACTAACTTTATTACACAAATACGGATACACATATAAGTAGCAAACTGACAATATATCATCTTTAATGTGCCAAACAGGTTGAAATGTTTTAATCCGCTTATCTTTAATCTGGCAAACCTATTCTTTGCCAATCAATAATAACAAATATAAACATTGATGTCAGTTGGTATGTCACTGAATCTGAATGAAGAAGCAGATCACTACAACCATTTCATACAATCGCAATGTCACATCACCAAAGATCTCAATCAAAGCCAGCATCATCCGTTCAAAGCCCTCAAGCTGGATTCAGAAGTGTCAAAGCACCACAACATAAATGGCAGTTGAGAGATTTGAGTAGCGAGGGAGGACTGAATTTGTCAAAGACTGCTCTGACCTCCACAGTAACAACTTTAAGAGGCAAGTATCAGGAAGACTCAGAAGGTGGAGGAACGAGAGTTGCCGAAAGTCAAATTAACCAAGATTTTGAAGACTGTGGCCATCAGTCTAATACTGAAGGAGATCAATCTTATGCTGAATTTGGTAGAATGGGACAGCTTAGCCAAGCACTTGAAATGGATTCCACTATTCTATGTGTTGCATCCATGACTGCAGATTGTACTTCTTAGAGGAGCTAAAAACAATACCAGAACACTTGTGTATTATTAATATATGTGAAATACAGTATTAACTCAAAAGCAAATTTTAAGATTTTGTATTTTATGTGTCAACACCAATCTACAACATAAGTTTATCATCATTCACAACCATACAAATATATTGCTACCTAACATTGATACATGTAGCATTTCATAAAACAGAACAAAACAATTTTTTTAAAGATTAACAGCGTAATCAACTCAACTGATTTTTGCAAATAGTCGTAATGTTATGCAGTTGTGGTTCTGTAAAACACTGTGATATTGTAAATAGTAATGTGACATTATCCCGCTGGTATTGTAGTTGTTGTTCTGTACATAGTGATTGGATGTTGTGTTTTCTTACTTGCGAAGACCACTTGACTTGCATAGTTATGTCGCACTCACTGAGGTCCAATGATGTAACAAATACTTTGTTGTATTCATCAGTATTTACTTACGTATCATCAGAAGGATCAACTCCATAGCCAGTAGCGTACCAAAGTGGGGGGGGGGGGGGGGGGCGTCCGGACCCCCCACTTTTGAAAATGGTAACAGCTGTGGATGCAGTGCAAACCCTTGTCCGACAGCTCACATCATTCCGCAGTGATGCAAGATTCACCGAATTTCTAAAAGGTGCTCAAGATACTGTAAGCAAATGTGGCATTAAAGATGATTTCAGTAGTGAATCAGCGAAACGTCGTTGTACCATGCCAAGCAATCTTGGAGATGGTCAAGTTTTACTGGAGACAGCTTTCAGCCACAGAGTTGCTTCTTCAAACACAGAAGATAAGAGTGAGTCACTAGCAACAAAATTTCGGCAAAGTTTCTATTACTCATTTCTCGACCTTATGCTTAGTGAGCTGGAGAAAACATTTTATTCAAAAGCGTGTGAAGTGATGGTCCAGTTGTCTGCCCTCCATCCAAAAAAATGGGATTCAAGTGAATATGGGAAGATAGAGAAACTAGCGAAGAGATATGGCTCAAAATTATTCATTGCCTAGGCCACTGTGTCTCTCCTTCAACGGTGTACGAGCATGATTCAGCCCTATCCATTGCAAGCAGTATGGAGCACGACATTATAATCCCAAGAAATATTAGCAAAGGAACTTTTGCAACTATTGTTTGGGATAACAATGATTTTAGAGAGGAAACACCCACTGGAAAGGGAACAACGGACGTTGCAAATGGAATCATTATACAAGAAGGAAATACCACTTTAAAGGAAAAGATACAAGTCAGTAAAACTAATCGTACAGTGAAGGCTTGAGAGACGAATATTACTCGTTATACTTGCAGAGAAAAGGGAAGCCCGTCATTACAGAGTAACAGTTCAAATGTATCTCTTGAAGTGGAGAACTATTCAAATGTCTAGGATAGTGCACGAAAGATCAATCTCGCCTATGTTCTAGTTAAAATGAGTGGCTCTGAACGTGGTTGCTACTTACCAAGTTGGACAGGAATTAACACAGTGATAAACAGTGAAGTGATAAATGTAACAAAAGTTGGGTATTTGCCAGTGATAGATGCACCAGTCACAGATTTGGCAACCGTGAATGCACTACTTCAGCATAGCATTTCCATTTCCAAACACCTTGAACTTCAAGAGATTGCACTTGTCTTTGATGAAGCTATCTACATATATCACTGTAGCGCGAGCCTGTGAATTTGAGGTGCCAGTATATCTGAGGTTTGCCTGCAAATATGAAGTGTCGTGAGACTACTCAAACACCTGGGTTATTGTTTAAGAACTATTCAAATTAAACAATGCTGTATAGAAATCGCTCGTTGTGCAAGAAACATTACTCTTCAGTGGTCACCGCTGTTGAGCACTTTTTGTTGGGGGTAAGGTTGGTAACAGATTTCCGCAATACCTTGGTCCTTTGAATATCTATTCTTCAAAGAACGTTTAGCAATTGAAACCAAACAAGATTAATAATTTGTTTCTTTTTATTTAGAAGCCAATTTAAAATGATTTCTCCAATTTATAGCCAAATTTTTATAAATCCAAGAATTTGCGTTACTTGGCTCGAAGCATACAAAAGTTTTTCATAAGAAACTCTTATGAGCGCTCGGCTCTCATCACTAAAAAGCGAGAAAAAAAACTTGAGTACTGCTGGAACAACTCTTTCAGAAAACTCGGGTACCCAAGTAATGTCTAAACGTAGGAAAGGCCTTAAAAACCTTATTTTGAAATGTTCACGAGGGCACAGGTAGTGAATATGAATATTGGGCGCTAATGCAGTTTCGCACACCCTCTTCAGACCGTGTCTATACTGTTTGTACTTATAACTTTGTCGTTGTATGTCTGTTACATATGTATTGTATATCAATCGATAGCCCAGAACATGGGGATTAATTTGATATATAATTAATAATTACTCACCTTCAATTCCATCTTTTATTAGCCAAAATACATCCATGACTAACCTCCAAATCTTCACTCCGTCCGCCATTATCAATCCGATCGAGTTCTTCGGTCACGTGACCAGTAGCATCGACTTCAAACTCAAAGAAAGGGGTCCTCATGGATCGTTTACTCCTCGGAGAACTAAGAGCCGGGAGTTAGACCCTCGAGCTGTCGGTGAGAGAGCTGCCCGTGAGAGAGCTAAAAATTTACGTCTCGATTTTAGACAAGGGAAATAGACCCTAGGGCTGTCAGTCCTCGAGCTGCCGGTGAGAGGGCTAAAAATTTATACTTCGATTTTAGACAAGGGAAATAGACCCTCGAGCTGTCAGTCCTCGAGCTGCCCGTGAGAGAGCTAAAAATTTACGTCTCGATTTTAGACAAGGGAAATAGACCCTAGGGCTGTCCGTCCTCGAGCTGCCCGTGAGAGGGCTAAAAATTTATACTTCGATTTTAGACCCGAGAGTTAGACTATCGAGCTGTCCGTCCTCGAGCTACCCGTGAGAGAGCTAAAAATTTACGTCTCGATTTTAGACAAGGGCAATAGACCCTATGGCTGTCAGACCTCGAGCTGCCGGTGAGAGGGCTAAAAATTTATACTTCGATTTTAGACCCGAGAGTTAGACCCTCGAGCTGTCCGTCTTCGAGCTGCCCGTGAGAAAGCTAAAAATTTACGTCTCGATTTTAGACAAGGGCAATAGACCCTAGGGCTGTCAGTCCTCCAGCTGCCCGTGAGAGAGCTAAAAATTTACGTCTCGATTTTAGACAAGGGAAATAGACCCTAAGGCTGTCCGTCCTCGAGCTGCCCGTGAGAGGGCTAAAAATTTATACTTCGATTTTAGACCCGAGAGATAGACTATTGAGCTGTCCGTCCTCGAGCTACCCGTGAGAGAGCTAAAAATTTACGTCTCGATTTTAGACAAGGGAAATAGACCCTAGGGCTGTCAGTCCTCGAGCTGCCGGTGAGAGGGCTAAAAATTTATACTTCGATTTTAGACAAGGGAAATAGACCCTCGAGCTGTCAGTCCTCGAGCTGCCCGTGAGAGAGCTAAAAATTTACGTCTCGATTTTAGACAAGGGAAATAGACCCTCGAGCTGTCAGTCCTCGAGCTGCCCGTGAGAGAGCTAAAAATTTACGTCTCGATTTTAGACAAGGGAAATAGACCCTAGGGCTGTCCGTCCTCGAGCTGCCGGTGAGAGAGCTAAAAATTTACGTCTCAATTTTAGACAAGGGAAATAGACCCTAGGGCTGTCAGTCCTCGAGCTGCCGGTGAGAGAGCTAAAAATTTACGTCTCGATTTTAGACAAGGGAAATAGACCCTCGAGCTGTCGGTCCTCGAGCTGCCGGTGAGAGAGCTAAAAATTTATACTTCGATTTTAGACCAGGGAGCTAGACCCTAGGGCTGTCAGTCCTCGAGCTGCCCGTGAGAGAGCAAAAATTTACGTCTCGATTTTAAACCAGAGAGCTAGACCCTTGGGCTGTCCGTCCTCGAGCTGCTGGTGAGAGAGGTAAAAATTTACGTCTCGATTTTAGACAAGGGAAATAGACCCTAGGGCTGTCAGTCCTCGAGCTGCCGGTGAGAGAGCTAAAAATTTACGTCTCGATTTTAGACAAGGGCAATAGACCCTATGGCTGTCAGACCTCGAGCTGCCGGTGAGAGGGCTAAAAATTTATACTTCGATTTTAGACCCGAGAGTTAGACCCTCGAGCTGTCCGTCTTCGAGCTGCCCGTGAGAAAGCTAAAAATTTACGTCTCGATTTTTGACAAGGGAAATAGCCCCTTGAGCTGTCCGTCCTCGAGCTGCCCCTGAGAAAGCTAAAAATTTACGTCTCGATTTTAGACAAGGGAAATAGACCCTAGGGCTGTCAGTCCTCGAGCTGCCGGTGAGAGGGCTAAAAATTTATACTTCGATTTTAGACAAGGGAAATAGACCCTCGAGCTGTCAGTCCTCGAGCTGCCCGTGAGAGAGCTAAAAATTTACGTATCGATTTTTGACAAGGGAAATAGCCCCTTGAGCTGTCCGTCCTCGAGCTGCCCCTGAGAAAGCTAAAAATTTACGTCTCGATTTTAGACAAGGGAAATATACCCTAGGGCTGTCAGTCCTCGAGCTGCCCGTGAGAGAGCTAAAAATTTACGTCTCGATTTTAGACAAGGGAAATAGACCCTAAGGCTGTCCGTCCTCGAGCTGCCCGTGAGAGGGCTAAAAATTTATACTTCGATTTTAGACCCGAGAGTTAGACCCTCGAGCTGTCCGTCCTCGAGCTACCCGTGAGAGAGCTAAAAATTTACGTCTCGATTTTAGACAAGGGCAATAGACCCTAGGGCTGTCAGTCCTCGAGCTGCCGGTGAGAGGGCTAAAAATTTATACTTCGATTTTAGACCCGAGAGTTATCCCCTCGAGCTGTCCGTCTTCGAGCTGCCCGTGAGAAAGCTAAAAATTTACGTCTCGATTTTTGACAAGGGAAATAGCCCCTTGAGCTGTCCGTCCTCGAGCTGCCCCTGAGAAAGCTAAAAATTTACGTCTCAATTTTAGACAAGGGAAATAGACCCTAGGGCTGTCAGTCCTCGAGCTGCCGGTGAGAGGGCTAAAAATTTATACTTCGATTTTAGACAAGGGAAATAGACCCTAGGGCTGTCAGTCCTCGAGCTGCCGGTGAGAGGGCTAAAAATTTACGTCTCGATTTTTGACAAGGGAAATAGCCCCTTGAGCTGTCCGTCCTCGAGCTGCCCGTGAGAGAGCTAAAAATTTACGTCTCGATTTTAGACAAGGGAAATAGACCCTAGGGCTGTCAGTCCTCGAGCTGCCGGTGAGAGGGCTAAAAATTTATACTTCGATTTTAGACAAGGGAAATAGACCCTAGGGCTGTCAGTCCTCGAGCTGCCAGTGAGAGAGCTAAAAATTTACGTCTCGATTTTAGACAAGGGAAATAGACCCTAAGGCTGTCAGTCCTCGAGCTGCCGGTGAGAGAGCTAAAAATTTATACTTCGATTTTAGACCCGAGAGATAGACTATTGAGCTGTCCGTCCTCGAGCTACCCGTGAGAGAGCTAAAAATTTACGTCTCGATTTTAGACAAGGGCAATAGACCCTAGGGCTGTCAGTCCTCGAGCTGCCGGTGAGAGGGCTAAAAATTTATACTTCGATTTTAGACCCGAGAGTTAGACCCTCGAGCTGTCCGTCTTCGAGCTGCCGGTGAGAAAGCTAAAAATTTACGTCTCAATTTTAGACAAGGGAAATAGAGCCTCGAGCTGTCGGTCATCGAGCTGCCGCTGAGAAAGCTAAAAATTTACGTCTCGATTTTAGACAAGGGAAATAGACCCTAGGGCTGTCAGTCCTCGAGCTGCCGGTGAGAGGGCTAAAAATTTATACTTCGATTTTAGACAAGGGAAATAGACCCTCGAGCTGTCAGTCCTCGAGCTGCCGGTGAGAGAGCTAAAAATTTACGTCTCGATTTTAGACAAGGGAAATAGACCCTAGGGCTGTCCGTCCTCGAGCTGCCGCTGAGAAAGCTAAAAATTTACGTCTCGATTTTAGACAAGGGAAATAGACCCTAGGGCTGTCAGTCCTCGAGCTGCCGGTGAGAGGGCTAAAAATTTATACTTCGATTTTAGACCCGAGAGTTAGACCCTCGAGCTGTCCGTCCTCGAGCTGCCGGTGAGAAAGCTAAAAATTTACGTTTCGATTTTAGACCAGCGAGTTAGACCTTCGAGCTGGTGGGTACAGAGCTAAAAATTTTCTTAGATGTCAAAAAGAGTCATTAATTTAAGGCTGTTAAATTTTGAGCATTGAATTCACGACTTGAATTGAATTCATTATCCAAGGGCATCTGTACACTATGTTTGGCACAAATGGCATGCCTCCCTTTTTTGACCAAAAAAAGTTATCACAATAACATGATACATAGGAATCTTCATTTCAGTATGTCTCAAATGTAAGTAAAAATCGAATGCTTTAGTAATCCGAGTCGGCTCCCTGGTCTAAAATGGAGACGTAAATGTTTAGCTCTCTAACCGACAGCTCGAGGGTCTAGCTCCCTCGTCTAAAATCAAAGTATAAATTTTTAGCTCTCTTAGCGGCAGCTCGATGACCGACAGCTCGAGGGTCTATTTCCCTTCTCTAAAAACGAAGTATACATTTTTAGCTCTCTCACCGGCAGCTCGAGGACCGACAGCTCGAGGGTCTATTTCCCTTGTCTAAAATCGAGACGTAAATTTTTACCTCTCTCACCGGCAGCTCGAGGACGGACAGCCCAAGGGTCTAGCTCCCTGGTCTAAAATCGAGACGTAAATTTTTAGCTCTCTCACCGGCAGCTCGAGGACGGACAGCTCAAGGGGCTATTTCCCTTGTCAAAAATCGAGACGTAAATTTTTAGCTCTCTCACGGGCAGCTCGAGGACTGACAGCTCGAGGGTCTATTTCCCTTGCCTAAAATCGAAGTATAAATTTTTAGCTCTCTTAGCGGCAGCTCGAGGACTGACAGCCCTAGGGTCTATTTCCCTTGTCTAAAATCGAGACGTAAATTTTTAGCTTTCTCAGGGGCAGCTCGAGGACGGGCAGCTCAAGGGGCTATTTCCCTTGTCAAAAATCGAGACGTAAATTTTTAGCTCTCTCACGGGCAGCTCGAGGACTAACAGCTCGAGGGTCTATTTCCCTTGTCTAAAATCGAAGTATAAATTTTTAGCCCTCTCACCGGCAGCTCGAGGACTGACAGCCCTAGGGTCTATTTCCCTTGTCTAAAATCGAGACGTAATTTTTTAGCTCTCTCACCGGCAGCTCGAGGACGGACAGCTCAAGGGGCTATTTCCCTTGTCAAAAATCGAGACGTAAATTTTTAGCTCTCTCACGGGCAGCTCGAGGACGGACAGCTCGATAGTCTAACTCTCGGGTCTAAAATCGAAGTATAAATTTTTAATCCTCTCACGGGCAGCTCGAGGACGGACAGCCCTAGGGTCTATTTCCCTTGTCTAAAATCGAGACGTAAATTTTTAGCTCTCTCACCGGCAGCTCGAGGACGGACAGCCCAAGGGTCTAGCTCCCTGGTCTAAAATCGAGACGTAAATTTTTAGCTCTCTCACCGGCAGCTCGAGGACGGACAGCTCAAGGGGCTATTTCCCTTGTCAAAAATTGAGACGTAAATTTTTAGCTCTCTCACGGGCAGCTCGAGGACTGACAGCTCGAGGGTCTATTTCCCTTGCCTAAAATCGAAGTATAAATTTTTAGCCCTCTCACCGGCAGCTCGAGGACTGACAGCCCTAGGGTCTTTTTCCCT
The DNA here is from genome assembly GCA_039566865.1 of Aurelia coerulea. Lineage (NCBI taxonomy): Eukaryota > Metazoa > Cnidaria > Scyphozoa > Semaeostomeae > Ulmaridae > Aurelia > Aurelia coerulea. Next base: position 8,234,501 of record CM076951.1, on the reverse strand, counting down.
TGTCTAAAATCGAGACGTAAATTTTTAGCTTTCTCAGGGGCAGCTCGAGGACGGACAGCTCAAGGGGCTATTTCCCTTGTCAAAAATCGAGACGTAAATTTTTAGCTCCTTCACCGGCAGCTCGAGGACTAACAGCTCGAGGGTCTATTTCCCTTGTCTAAAATCGAAGTATAAATTTTTAGCCCTCTCACCGGCAGCTCGAGGACTGACAGCCCTAGGGTCTATTTCCCTTGTCTAAAATCGAGACGTAATTTTTTAGCTCTCTCACCGGCAGCTCGAGGACGGACAGCTCAAGGGGCTATTTCCCTTGTCAAAAATCGAGACGTAAATTTTTAGCTCTCTCACGGGCAGCTCGAGGACGGACAGCTCGATAGTCTAACTCTCGGGTCTAAAATCGAAGTATAAATTTTTAATCCTCTCACGGGCAGCTCGAGGACGGACAGCCCTAGGGTCTATTTCCCTTGTCTAAAATCGAGACGTAAATTTTTAGCTCTCTCACGGGCAGCTCGAGGACTGACAGCTCGAGGGTCTATTTCCCTTGTCTAAAATCGAAGTATAAATTTTTAGCCCTCTCACCGGCAGCTCGAGGACTGACAGCCCTAGGGTCTATTTCCCTTGTCTAAAATCGAGACGTAAATTTTTAGCTCTCTCACGGGCAGCTCGAGGACTGACAGCTCGAGGGTCTATTTCCCTTGTCTAAAATCGAAGTATAAATTTTTAGCCCTCTCACCGGCAGCTCGAGGACTGACAGCCCTATGGTCTATTTCCCTTGTCTAAAATCGAGACGTAAATTTTTAGCTCTCTCACGGGCAGCTCTCTCACCGACAGCTCGAGGGTCTAACTCCCGGCTCTTAGTTCTCCGAGGAGTAAACGATCCATGAGGACCCCTTTCTTTGAGTTTGAAGTCGAGGCTACTGGTCACGTGACCGAAGAACTCGATCGGATTGATAATGGCGGACGGAGTGAAGATTTGGAGGTTAGTCATGGATGTATTTTGGCTAATAAAAGATGGAATTGAAGGTGAGTAATTATTAATTATATATCTTATATATCAAATTAATCCCCATGTTCTGGGCTATCGATTGATATACAATAGATATGTAACAGACATACAACGACAAAGTTATAAGTACAAACAGTATAGACACGGTCTGAAGGGGGTGTGCGAAACTGCATTAGCGCCAATATTGTTCTGAAACCTCTGAGAAACTCGTAAGAAACTCTGAGTACTGAAAGTATGACAATTTTAAAAAATTTTCAGTACTGGGTCAAATTCTTAGTTTCTTATGTAGGAAATACAAGTATATGAAACTCATTTCTAGAATTGCCAAAAACTTAAGAAACTCCGTTTATCACATTTTGACTTGTTTCCTGTATCATACTAACGAACATTGGAAGGTACTTTGAGTAATGTTTAAACACCGGAAAGGCTTCAAAAAGTGTCTTAAAGGTTAAGGAAGGCACAGGAAAGTGCACATGAAGATTATCATGAAGCCTGTAAGAAATTCTGGAAACTCCTAAGAATCTGTAAGAACCTTGGGAACTAATATTTCAATATTTTCCCCAATTCTTAAAAACTTCTCAAAAGAATCACACTGAAAATACCGTGGAGAAAGCAACAGGAGAGGAAGGAAAAACAGCGCTCGAAAATCATAATCTTCACCAACACAGATACAAAACGGTATCGCAATGGAACAAAGTATTTGAGCAATAATGTTTCTTACGATTGATAACTTTTCAATTTAGCAAATCCATACTAAAAGAAACCAAGTAAATTTGGATTCTTCTAGCAGATTTCCTTATGGTAAAAAATCCTAACCCCTACCCTTCGAAGTTAAATCCTAGCTTTTGCTTTCCCTGTTGCATGGGCTAGTACCCAGACTCTTTCTCTTTGTTTGTAATCCTTTGTAACAACTAACATGTATATAGAGTGATGTGTTTTTATTTATGATCATTGTGGAGAAAATCACGCAAGATGTCTTATTCATGTCAACTCGCATCTTTCTAACTTAAAAAATGGCGCCCAACGAGGTTGGCATGAAATCCAAAATTCAAACATGAGCAACGGCCAAGAAGACATAAATCAATTGAAAGGCATCAGAGCAGGGAATCGAGGAGTAGTAACTAGGTTTCAGAACGAATTTAAGAACATCGTAGACTCAACCGAGGAGTAAACAGAAGCACAGATCACACCAATTCCAGTTATTCTCAAGGCCCTTGAAGAGAAACTTACAACAGTCACACAATTACATGCATGCATCCTTAGGAAAATCTAAGTAGAAAACATCAAAGATGTGTTCAAACGACAAGACAAACGCTAGACGATGAAATGGAAACCAGGGAAACACATTCACAAAGTGGTAGGACACCTTGGATGACGGTGAGGCATTGTCCCTTAAGCAGTCGTTCCAGAGTCAGTGGTTGTAGTTCGACAGCAGGAGTTTAAAAAGTGAGCTGATACACGATTCAGACGACAATTGAAAGAAATTTTTTTAACAAACCAATTTTTGCCCTTCTTGCGAACAGTCATCGGTAACTTTTGGGGGACTTCAATCCTAGCAAAAACCAACATGAGTATTTTAATGGTTTATTTATCAATGAATTCGATTTTCGTTTTGAAAAAGATTTTTATCTTGATTTTTATTTGGATATGTTCAATGAAACATGTGTGAAAGGAAATTTGGCAAAAAATGTGGCCTTTTGAAAAGGTATCAAGGCACCAGAGAGTGTTTTCGAATTGATTAAATTAGTTTATCTCTTATACCGGGTGACCCAGAAAAAAGTGACCCAACGCAATCTGTTACAGAAAATTAACCAAGTGGCCGATTGAGATGCTTCAAACGTTGTTCTGTCGCTAAAAGACTAGCCTATGCCATAAGTATTTTTCGCAATTTTTTCGGCGCGGTAAATTTCCAAAATTTAGGATTTCGTGGAAAAGAGCATGCCTGAAATCCTCATAAAGTCGTCAAAAACAGGGCATCGATTTACAGCCATTTCAAATCTTCAAAACAACGAGGAGCGTGTTTCATTTCAAACTGGGAATAGGTAACACAGTCGGAAGTCTTCAGAGCAAGTTTATAGTCCCTAGGTACTTGAAAATATTCTCAGGCAGAAAGAAACACGCTCCTCGTTGTTTCGAAGATCTGAAATGGCTTCAAATCGATCCCTTGTTTTTGACGACTTTTTGAGAATTTCAAGCCTGCCCTTTTCCTCAAAATCCTTAATTCGGAAACCTTCCCGTGCCCAAAAAAATTGCAAAAAATACTCATAATGTAGGCTGGTCTTTTAGCGACAAAACAACGTTTGAAATATTTCAATCTGCCACTTACTTTTTTCTCTATAACAGAATGCGTTGGGTCACTTTTTTCTGGGTCACCCGGTATAGAAATAACAAACTTTCTTATTGGAATCAAAATTTTGTCTCTGAAAGCCTTTTAGAACTGTTAAGGTGTGGCTCAGCGGTGGAAGTCAGTTTTACCCCATATGTTGTGAGTCCCCTATTGCGGTTATTGCGAATCCTTCGGGAAAATTGAGATTGATTATTGGTTTATTGGTTTAGACATGACCAATGCCGCAAGCAATTTGAAGGACTATGCACATGTTGAAGAACTACGAATATTGCAGGCCTTGACAGTTATAACTGCTGGTTTCAAGGTAACAGCTAGACATTGGTGCTATTTATATTATCAAAAATCGTCATCAATAGCTAAAAGCAGACTGCTTACATTTCATTACAATCAGCATGATTTTTCCAAAAATAGTTTGCTCAAATAAGGTTCAGGTGAAAACTCCATATGATTAATAATGAGCTAACTAGCATTTTACACACACAAATAAAACATTGCCATAAGTATAATGATGGCTTTTTCCATATAATTGCTGAAATAGCCTTATATGACAAACCCGACACCACCGGTAAAGTGAGACATTGCCTCACCAGAGGTGATGGAAACTGGAATCTTCAAACTGGAATCTTTAAAGTGATCAAAAATATTAAACGGAAATAACCCTAATTGATCCTAGACCCAGAATGACCCTCCGGTGTTAAGGGTCCTATCACACATTGATACTTAATGGTCCTAGGGTCTTACTTGGTTTTTACTGTATGCCTGTTTTTAAGGCTTTTTAAAAACTTTGCATTGCTATTGATGCCTTTAACTAAATGATAAACTTAGAATATCAAAGAGCGGATTTAGCTTTTTGATGCTTTGTGATACACTCTAGAGGCACATTTGAAAGTATTGACAAGTACAAATGTGAATTTGGTTGTCTGTGTTTGAATTTACAGCACAATTCACAATTAATTTAATTAGTGCACGGTCTTTATCACAGAATTTTGCTTATCACAAGTGTGCAAAAATATCGCAAGCATATGCTTTTCCTGTTTTATCTAGTTCAGCTTCTGGAGCTGCTGGAGTGCTCAATGATGGCTAGTTTGAAAACGTTTTTTCATTTTCTATTTGATGGAAGCAACACAAGGCCCATACAAATTTTTGAATTTTGTTGTCCACATACCAATAATACGAAGCACACTTTTTGAATCAACAAGATATTTGCAGTCCCAACAGTTGTGAAACCTCTTGTTTTTCCACCTGTAAAATTGTATCGAACCTTTGTAAAAAGAGGGGCTGTTTGATGCAATCCTTGATTACTTTCACAGAGTTGGATGCAAATCTACAGGCCTAATGCTATGATGCCTTTAAAAAAATGTTTCCCGAATATGGGCGTTTAGAACCTGACTTTGATATGCTTTGAATTGTTATTGACCACACAAAATTATTACAAGCAAAAGTATGCTGCTGTATTGAAAAGCCTGTTGTATATAATGTTGTATGCACCGCTGCACATCATTCCTGAACCAAACGTTCAAACCACTGTTCCAGTTGCCTTGCAACCTTCAAATAGTATGTCCAGCACAATGTCACTCAATGATTTCCAAGGTAACAAATTTAATTTTGAGTCAACAACAATGTCTGATTTGCATCCGCTTTCAAGCATCATTCTTAGAGCAATTCAGAAAAAAGAATATGTTGATTTCAATGCATTCCTTCCTACATCTTTGTATGATTACACGGCAGATCTGCCAGCCTTGAATTTTCAAATAAATCCTTACGAGCTAGGAAACAATACAGTTGCTTTGTCGTCCTATGATATACCGGGTGAGTCAAAAAAAACGTGGGGTGTTTGGTGGACTGTGACGTCGCTTGTAGCCACCCGATCGTCGTGAAATAAATGTGTCCGTGCAGCAAAGGTCTAACTTAGATTATAAGCCTTACCCCATTAAAATCGGTCACTTGGTGCATTAGTTAAAACGTATTTTCTTCGTAAGGCCTTGTATGGGAGTCTTGCAAACTGATGGAATCTTTAGCCAGCAAGGCCATTCAGCATTTTAGCCTTGCCAAAGTTACAGATACACGTGGTATTATCAGAGGAGAATGAAATAGTTAGGAAATAGTGTTTTCTCTCCTGATAATACCACATGTATCTGTAACTTTGGTAAGGCTAAAATGCTGAAGGGCCTTGGCTAAAGATTCCATCAGTTTGCAAGACTCCCATACAAGGCCTTACAGAGAAAATACGTTTTAACTAATGCACCAAGTGACCGATTTTAATGAGGTTAGGCTTATAATCTAAGTTAGACCTTTTGCTGCATGGACAAATTTATTTCACGACGATCGGGTGGCTACAAGCAACGTCACAGTCCACCAAACACCCCACGTTTTTTTTGACTCACCCGGTATATATCAGGGGGCAGATTTATTTTTTCGTTGAATGACTTATAAATTCCAGCCATTCAATAGATATGGCGGTTCTGCGATACTTTTGACAACGAAAACTGAAACAATGGTTTGTAATTAAACTCATTTCTGTTGATGATGGATGAGCATTGATCTTTAGTGATGGTACATCACAAAACTAAGGCTAAGAATTATTCATAATTTTCAAAGGCTCAATATCTTGAGGAAATCCTACGCACCTCAACCACCATTTTAAAGCCAATCTTATTGCTTAACTCTGGATGTGGACTGGGCATTTATAGGGATACAAGGGATGATGAATGGTGTTCCCTAGTCAGATTAACTTATTTCGCAAAACTAGCAACCAAATTGTCACAAGCATAGATAAACGTTTTTCGGCAAATTTGCCATTGATAAAGGATACAGGCTGTCTTGATACACGCCATTTTGACGAGCTGTAAAAGAGCGGTGTACCACAACACTCGCTGGAACAAAGTTGGAAAGCTAACTGGCCTTAACCAAATTTATCTGCATTCAGTAGTGTTGGACTGGCCGACTGGGATACCGGGAAATTTCCCGGTGGGCCCTTGTCAAGACAATAGCCACTTTTTGTCTTGGGCGATTTGGACACAAATGCTTGCTGGCGGCCCATAGTAAAAATTTGAAATTGGGTAATTCCATGTCAAAGCAGCTAGGCTTTGTAAAAAGTGCAACCATAAAGTGTTCAGATTTTCTTCAACTTGATTTACTTTGATAAATCATGATGAGATGTATCAAAATTTTCAAATTTCAGCTCAATAGCTCAATCCGTTCAAAAGTTGCACCCTTTTGAAATTTTGGACGTTTCCGGAAATTTTGACAAAACAGGGTGTGGCACTTTCAAGTACGGTCCATGTCAAATGCATGTAATGATTCTCCAGTATAAGATATAACATAGAACATTGGCATTTTCTTAAAGTGGGATTTTCAAAATTTTGCAGTTTTAAGACCAAAATGGTTCATATTGACGGATGCTCCTGGAACACATTCTTTTTGTGTATGTGCCCATCACCAAAATGCAGTATTGTTTGTATGCACTGTTGATTGGGACTTCACATATAAAGACTTGATGAAAGTACTGGTTTGTGACACATCTAATCTCGAGTGCATGGTTCATCGCTGCGAGAAGTGTCCTGGGAAGGTTGCACTTACAGATGTGTTATGGGAGCAACTATTAACAGCAGACAAAGACAACACCAGCTTTCAACAATGGCAAAGCACAGATCATTCAACATTGGTTGCCCATACATCAAGTGTGCAAGATTATATTTCATATGTCGTTTAAGGAATTAACCAATTGACAGCTCACTCCTTCATCGCAAAGTGCCAGTCTACATACTTAAAGGATTGCAAATAACATCTAGACAACAACACCTGCATCATTGTAATGGACTTCGCAGAGAACTATAAGTATGTTATCCAAGATGAAATCCAATCTTTCCATTGGAACAATCAGCAATGTTCCCTTCACCCAGTCGTTATCTATTATCGAGGGCCAACAAATGATTTTGATGTTTTGTCAGTGTGCATTATATCTGGTGATAACAAACATGACACTTGCTTTGTCCACGAAGTTCAACACTTAGTGACGGATCACTTGAAAGCCAACCTTCCACATATAAGCAACATTCAGTATTTTACAGATGGCTGTGCTGGGCAGTATAAGAACTATAATAATTTTCTAAATTTGATGTTTCATAAAGAAGACTTTGAAATTGGAGCAGACTGGTAATTTTTCGCAACTAGTCATAGAAAATCTCCGTGTGATGGAGTAGGTGGTACCATCGAGAGATTAGTGGCACGTGCTAGCCTCCAGCGACCACTTGATGATCAGATTATTACTTTCGAAGCATTTGCTAATTAAGTGAACTTAAAAATGAAGTCAGTCAAATTATTTAAAGTGCCACTAAACCTTTTGGGAAGTTTTCCTTATTTAGTAGAACTCGTCGAGCTGGTTTCAAATCCAAGAAGATTTTTCAGATGCGATGAGTAGTTTTTTTTCTACGAGGTCTCAAAGTTCAGATTTTGAGCATATTTTGCAATCAATTTTGGTCCATGACCGGGTAATCTACGATTGTTACGAGATCTCGGGCGAAGCGCCTGTTATGTCATACCGGGAATGACGCAATCGCATTCACAATGGGATGGACAGAAACACGCTCCAAACTGACTGTGATTCTTGGATGGCTATGGAGAAAGAAATTCGGAAGAAAATGTCTATGAGCAGTCAACTGCAGTAACTTGCCTGACAAGGAAGTGGGAATAATACTTCAACGTATTCCTTTTCATAACGATACACTATTGGAGGCAAAGAGAAGACAGAAGAACTACACTTTCACGAACTGAACTGAGGTTGAAAGATCGACTAGGTAGGCCTAAGCAAGGCAAAGGGGAACCAACTCAGCAATACTGCTGCTCCTCTCTTTTTACGCTGGACAGTTACGAAAGAATGGTATTTATCCTTAAAAAGATTTGGCTACAGATAAATACGGGGTAGCAGCTTCTTTCCCATGTATGGTGGCAACGAAGGATGGAGATATCATTTCATTTCAAGCAAAGAGCTTCGAGAAGGTAGGCACATCTAGCTCATATTTATCATTATTATTCATAGGCCATTTCTTCGTAGAGACGCAGGTATTTTGATTAAGCTCATAGTTTTGTTCTTAATAACCGCCAATAATGTTATTCTGATCAAGCAAACTTTGCTTCCTTCGGAATAAGAAATTTCTTGGCACAAGGCAACGCCAAGCGGCACAATTTTCCACACTATCGACCGTAGATACTTCGCACTGGAAAGACTTGTGAAGAGGGACAAATGCCACACAAGGCATGGTGTTGGATTTCAGTTATGCCGATTGACTTAATTCACCACAGAGTGTTTCCATTGTGCATCACCTGTGATGTGCATAAATGCTTGTTTATTTATTTTTGAGAAAATCTTCTTTTCAAATTTAGAGCTTCTGATACAACTTCACTTACTCTTGTTGTATTTCTTATGATACTGATTTTGAAATTTATTACTTGCACTGCTGCACTGTGAAATTCTGAACAAAAGTATGAAAGTAGTTTTATTTGTCACGTAAGAAACTTGTAAGCTTGTTTCCTGTATTTAGAGTTCAAGAATTGTACTAGTTGTTTCTATGGTTGGCATTCTTGAAAAATTTGGATTTCCAGGTTTATTTGTGATTCTATGCAGATTTTCTTGAATTCTTGGGCATCCTATAGCCCCTTATAAATTAGTTTCTTGAATAAAAACTGCAAACATTCTTCTTTCAAACCTGGCATTTTATGAGAATTTGTTATGTTTATTGATATATCTTGCAGGTTTGCCTGTCAATTCATTTACATTATGGGCAATCTGGCAGAGTCTTTTTCTCAAGTTCATAGCAACAAATCGTACTATGAGGTTTTCTTTTCATGCCAGGAAACTCCTTTCTGGGGGCTTTCTGGCAACAAATAGTACCATATACCGTAAAAAATACACAACAGTTAATCTATTTCAAAAGTTCCTTTGGGAATCAACATTGGATTTATTGTGTCATCTTTGCAAAAAAATAGTTGTCTTCCACAATCAAGAAAGTTCTCTTTGAAATACTTTCTACCAGCAATCAGGAAAATCAACATGGACATATTTCAATTGCACTGATAGATGATTCATTGGGACACCTCTTGGAAATTCCTTTGATGAGAAAGGTTTTGAAAGAAAACAGGACACTGTTCTTGGTGTTGTAGTCGAGCATTCTTTGATAAATGGTTCAGAATTTAGGAGAAGCGATGAAGAAATAAACCAGCTACCAACAGGAAGACTTTCAAGTGCGAAAACACAATTCTTATGAGGCTAACACCAAAACGAGGTTATTATGGGTCATAGGACCCAACAAACAACAACATGAAACTATAAACTACAACACTTGGATGTTCACCTGTAAAAATTAAACATTCCAATTTACAAGAGCATAAGTCAAACTACACTTAATTAGCATACAGCCATCCATTTCGAGAGTCCACTGTAGCGCGAGCCGGTAAATTTGAGGCGCCGGTAAATATGAGGTCGACAAGATCAAAGGTATTCTTCTTAGGCGACAAGTAGTCATAATCTATTGTGAATTAGACAAAGGTGAGACACAAGGTCTGGTTTCAAAGGTTTTTCCGGGGGTCCGGTCAACAGTCTAAGGATTTCTGCCGCATATAATCTTTTCTTTCTGACAGCGTTCGGGAAAGCAAACGCTAGGATTTAACTTCTAAGGGTAGGGGTCAGGATTTTTGTTGCGAAAGGAAATCCGCGATTAGAATCCAATTTCATTTGATTTCCTTTCGTATGGATTTGCTACATCTAAAAGTTATCAGTCGAAAGTAAACTGTCTTATTGCTCGAATACTTTGTTCCATTGCAATACCGTTTTGTATCTGGGTTGATGAAGATTATGATTTTCGAGCGCTGTTTTTCTTCCTTTCCACGGTATATTTTCGTGTGATTCTCTTCAGAAGTTTTTAAGCATTAGGGAAAATACTGAAAGTTTACTAAGAATATCGGAGTTATAAGTTCCTAAGGTTCTTACAGATTCTTAGGAGTTTCCAGAATCTCTTACAGGTTTCATAATAATCTTCATGTGCACTTTCCTGTGCCTTCTCCTGAACCTTTCAAAACGAAGTTTTTGAAGCCTTTCCCATGTTTAAATATCACTCAGACAAGTACCTTCCAATTTTCGTTAGTACGATACAGGAAACAAGTCAAAATGTGATAAACGGAGTTTCTCAAGTTTTTGGCAATCCTAGAGTTGAGTTTCATATACACGTATTGTTTACAAAAGAAACTAAGAATTTGGCCCAGCACTGAAAGTTTCTTAAAATTATCATATTTTCAGTACTCAGAGTTTCTTACGAGTTTCTCAGAGGTTTCATAACAATATTCATGTTCACTACCTGTGCCCTCGTGAACATTTCAAAGTAAGGTCTTTAATTCAGGCCTTTCCGATGTTTAGACATTACTCAAGTACCTTACGAGTAATATGAAACAGGAAACAAGTGAAAGTAAAGTAAAAATATATCAAGGATTTCCTTTATCAAAGTAAATAGTTTCTTAACTTACATTTTCCCAGTACTGGAGTTTGTTAATCTTTAGCCGATATGAGAGTTGATTTTCTTATGGGCAGTTTCTTATAAAAATACGTGTAAGCAGTTTCTTATCAAAATACGTGTAAACAGTTTCTTATCAAAATACGTGCTGGCCTAATGTTCCTTACTTTGCAGAATGCAATAAAATCTATCGTAAGTAAGTAGATATATTTCCATAAGAAACTAAGAATTTTGGCTAGTCCTGAAACGTTCTATACTGTTTTATATGATGATGAATATTGGATTGGACTAGTAGAATTAGTTGATAAAGATCAAAGAACCTTAGAAGTGACTCACGAGCTTAATGATTTTTATTGTGAAATTTTCCAAATTATGCCATGAGAATGCAAAGGAAGATCAGTGCAATTTTATTGCACCTTCCTCGAAATATGAGTAAATATGCTGTAATGTTACGTTACAGAATGCAGTCTGAGGAAGCAGTCTGAGGAAGCATGTTTAGTCTTTGCTTGAAGATTTTTCAGTGGAGAACAAACAATCTAATTAAACACACAAGCAATCAAATTAATCACGAAATACACGTTTTTTTTTATTATAAGAAACTTGGATCAGCACTTAGTACTAAAAGTTTCTTAATTTCGCATGAAAATTTCGGTGTTTTAGTAGTAAAAGTTTCTTAATTAGTTTCTTATTTTTTGGGCCTAAAATTGCGGTATTGTTCGAAGTGAGCCTTCTTCTCGAGAAAGGGCTTCCATTTTGCATTGACATTGTCATCAAGAAGAAGCCATGCACATCAAGGCAAAAATTTACCAATTTTGCAGTTAAAAGCCAAGAAAAGACGGAGGCACCTTTGTTAGAGAGACATAGAATAAGAGAGACATACAGATATAACGTTTTAGAGTTTCTTAACTGTTCTTGAGCGTAGTACTAGAGTTTCTTAAATTTTGGTCATCGTAGTACTAGTTTCTTATAAACCAGTTTCTTATAAAAAAGCGTGTAATCCGTTTTCAACATGATTAAACAGTGCTATTGTTAATAAGAAACTCTTTTCAAGAATTCAACTAAGAACTAAACCAGTAAGAACCTCGACTGAGAACTTGGATATTGCTCAAGAAACTTGTTTATTTTGTCTGAGAAGGTAATTCGCATACTGGCGCTGCATTCTGGTAAAACTCACGAAATGCTTGGGAAGTTACCTATCAATGAATACAACGAACATTTAAGAAGGATGCGGAGAAACTGCAAAAACCTTTGGTACCTATGATCTGCTAATTTCGACTGTTTACTGAAAGCTAAAAGCGACTTTTAGTACTGGGTGGGATGGTTTCTTGAAAACTCTTCGATTGTTGTTCTACTTGACTGATCAGCTGCCTAAAAGTTCTTAGAAAACTAACAATAATCTTGAAAAAATTCTAACAAAGAGCTTTTTGAAATAATTTTGAAGGGAACGTCATTGAGCTAATTACTGCACTCAAAGAGATCATTTTGTTGGAGAAGTTTCCCTTAGCAACCAATCTCATTCTGTGAAATGGTGCATCAACACAGGCGAGCAAGGTGGCTGCCATGCCACACACATTATATTTTCCAATCTCGGCCTGTTCTCAGCTGCAGTCCCTCTATTTTCCAGAAGTTTATTATTCACAATTTAGCGCAAACCTCAAGATCAATGTGCTTTGCACAAGTCAACTTAGAGGTCTAGTCCGAACAAAACATTGAATTCAGACTATTGCTGAACAAATTAAAAGTATAGGCCTACTTTTGAAGCAAAATCGGCTATGATTCAAATAAGATGCACAGAAAGTTAAAAAATGCAAGGCTTGAATTGAAAATTGATTTTAAGCAGCTACGAAAAAGTAAGTTGATAAACTTCTTGATCAAAGATGAGAGCGTCTGAGACGTACCTTTCTCCAGCATTTTGAGCGCGCAGGCTCCGCGACCATGATTCGTTCTTTCCGTAGAGTGGCCGCGCGTGCTCAAACCGCTGGAGTGTTTGACCTTTGAGATGTCATACACCTCAAGGAGGCCTCCGCTGAACGACAAGCTTTGACCTCCCGTTGTTGCAAGGCTTGATGTGGACTTCATCACATCCTTCACCCCATGACATAAAGGAAAATGCCCACCACCCCTATGACTTCACTACCGTGAGTCAAAAATGAAGATGTTAAAATTAAGTTTATGCATCCACATTATCCATCCACAATCGTGGACAAAATATATTGGAACAACGTAAGATTCTACAATTTCATTTGAACAACCCCCCTTTTACCCCCGATACAATGTTGTTTGGATGTTTTCAGCTTCAAGATGCCAACCAACATTGTTTCGGGGGTAAAAGGGGGTGGTGCAGATGTAAGAGTGAGAAGAACTGAGATAATCACCAAAAAATCAACTTTGTTCCAAATATTTTGTCCAGGATTGTCTGGCAAAAACATTGATTTATTACACTTTGCCTGTGAACAGTGAACGTTGTATAACGTTTAACTTGCTTCTTTTTCGATCAAACATGTAGCCATCATCTACATGGAGGAGAAAGAATATTTTGCCACACCTCAAGTGACACACCCAACGAACACAAAAGAATGATTATAGAATTCAACTAAATCTGCAGTAATGATTGAATAAGGACACAATGATTTTATGCTTCTTTTAAAAACTATTGGAATCCAAATAGAGCAGGGACAGTGCCATTATATGATTTGATCACGGGTAACCACAAGGGTAACCACAAGGGTAACCATGATTTCATACTATTTTTCGTTGAATAAGCACGGGTAACCACGGGTAACCACGGGTAACCATAATATTTATAAGGAAATATAACTTTCCTTTTAAATATTATGGTTACCCGTGGTTACCCGTGGTTACCCGTGCTTATTCAATACAAAATATAGCCTGCGTGCAGCCTCTACTGTCACTGCGGGGTGGAGAGGAGGAGGAAAGAGCGGAAATCTCCCCCAGTAGAGTCTGCGCATCAGCGAGCTATTGCTTGTTCTAGAGAAACGGTCATTAGAGTACTTCATGTTGCACATACTGAATTGCGTGCAGTGGTTCACGTTCTCAAGATGGCGACGAGTTGCAGCGGTGATAGGCCTATGAGTGATAATAATACTCCTAGGAGTGATGATAATCTTGAATACATCTGGAGTGAATCGAAGTTTATTGAAGCATTAAAGATGGTTCGCTGTTTCTTCAACATAGATGAATTGAAGGGTGACCAGGAGAGAGCGTTGTACAACTTTTTCAGGTTCAAAAAACATATTTATTACAGTGCACCGACTGGCCACGGAAAATCCCTCATTTTTCAATCGATTCCACTAATAGCCGACGTTCTTGCTGACAACTTGATTGGAACAAGTAACATTTTAGTGATAAGTCCATTGCTGTCTCTAATGCACGACCAAATCAAGTATGTGAACACACAAACTGGACTGTCTGCTGCTGGTATTTTTAAAGGTCAAGATCAAAGTGTGCTTGCTGATATTGAAAATGGAATGTACAGCATTGTTTATGCATCACCAGAATCTGTCTTATCATCCTCACGTTGGCGACACATCCTGAGTGGGAGCAGATTTGCTGACTGCTGTATTGGAATTGCAATTGACGAAGCACACTGCATTAAACAATGGTAATTTTATTATGTTTATTCATAATAAAAACAGTGGGGTGCACACAGACTTAGCCAATTATTAGGGGGGCAAAGCTACTGTTTCGATTACAAAGAATTGTTTGTTTCTATTGTTTTCTTACAAACTATGTTTGTTCTAGCCAACCCTGGGGGGGGGAGTAAATGACGTAAATTGCACTCAAAATAATGTCCAAACAGTTGCTACTGTATATCTGTGTACAGTGTCAAAACATTTTGAGTGTGACAGGAAAATTAATACTGTAAATTAAAAAAGTTTCTTATAAGAAATAAAAGTTTTTTAGCTTTTTCAATTCAGGTAGGGTTGTTTCTTAACTTTCGGAAAATTGAGCCTACCATTTCTTATGAGCGGTTTCTTATAAAAATGATGAGAGTATAAACAGGCAGTTATTGCTACCTCACAGCTGCAATTTATTAAACTCTTTGTTTCATTTATCTGGTTTTTGTGTTAACAAAGGCTTGCTGGCCTTTAGCATTAAGAATATGATAATATTTTCCCATGACAATAGGGTTAATTGCCCTTTCCTTCTTAGCATTGTTGACAAAAGAACATATTGTAAATTCATCAATTTTGCTTTTCAGGGGTGAAAGCATAGCATCCAAATCTGCATTCAGAAAATGGTTTGGTATGATTGGAGAAATCAGATCTTTGCTACCAAAAGTGGTTCAAATGGCAGTTTTCACTGCAACTGCAACCAAGGCAACAAAGCATAGGATCATTGACGTCTCGGGCATAGATATGTCTGAAACATTCGTGCTAGAGAAATCACCAGTAAAAGAGAATTTGCGGTTTACTGTAAAATATGTTGGTAATGGCATCCCACTCTCCGAGATATTTGGCAGCCTTGTTCAAGAAATTAAAGCAAAAGGTATTGAAACAGTTCGCACTCTCATCTTTTGTCAGACAAGAAATCAAGCAGCTGTAATTTGGAAAATGTTTGTTTTGGAGCTGGAAGAGAATCTTTACAAAGACAAGTCAGAGGATGTGAAAGGGAGATTGGTTGAGATGTTTCATGCTGGAACTCCAAAACAAGTAAAAGACTTCATTTTAGAACAAATGAGAGATGGGAAAGGCCACATCCGTATTCTCCTGTGTACCATTGCCTTTGGCATGGGCATAGACTGCAAAGGAGTGCATAGAAGTATTCACTTTGGCCCATCGAAAAATGTGGAGAATTATTTGCAGGAATGTGGCAGGGCTGGCAGAGATGGGACTGTCAGTCATGCATATTTGCTGTACAATGGCTTTACCCTTTCACACAGTGAAAAGGATATGAAAGATTTCATTTCTGCAAATAGTTGCAGGCGTTCTTCTATTCTGTCCAATTTTCCAAAGTCTCGAGGGATCAATTTTGAAACAGTTTCTCAAAATGTTGGCTGTAAATGCTGTGATTTATGCGCTAAAGCATGTCAGTGTCAATCAGATGATTGTAGTAGACATGAATTTGAATTTTTGATTGGTACAGTTACCAGTGCAAATGCTGAGATGGCTAAGAAGCGTTCTGTGACAGATGAAGAGAGAGAATTGGTAGAAAGTAAATTGTTGGAATACAAGGAGTCATTGCAGCATACTATTGTTTCCAATCTGAAAACAGTTTCGTACCCAAATGTTTTATTTCTGTTCACGGACTTTCAAGTCAGTCAAGTATGCAGTTCTTGTGAATTTTTGTTCACAATTGAAGACGTAAATAGACATGTTGAAATATGGAGAAAGGAAGACAGTCAAAAGATATTGAAAGTGGTAAAAGAAGTTTTTGAGGACATTGCAGAACCACTTCACGAAAGTGCAATGGAAATATCATTTCTTGATGACACAGACAGAGACGAAGGAAATTTTGAGTTGGATGAGGATTGGATGGAAATTCAGGATGACTCTGAAATTAACTTTTCCAATTCAATTGATTTATCAGGTATAGAAGAAGATGCAAGTGAGTTTGATGATTCATTGGACAATCTCTGCAAAAGCTTAGATTATTACATGAGTATTTCCGGTATTAAACCACAGTTGCTTTGTGATTCTGATGTAGATGCCAACTCATTTGCATCAACATGAGCTTCAAGAAGTGAATTGACGATTACGCTAAAGATGGCGGTGAGGAACTTTTTACCAAGATGCATTGTGTTCTTTAGTTGAATTCCTATAGAATCGTTAAATATTAGTACAGTAATTCGAACGCCATGCATCTTGGCAAAAAGTTCCTTGCCACCATCTTTAGTGTAATCGTGTATTGAAAAAATTACAATCATATTCATTTCTTACATACAGTACATCTTTGCATTTCACTCGTATGACAACAAATTGTTCATAAAATCATGCAAGGGTCAAACACTAGGGAAAGATTTTAGAATGCATCAAAGTTCAATGAAAATATTATTTTCAAAATCCCTTTGCTAGCAAACATATTGCTCAAATATTTAAAATGGTCAATGTAAAATTCTATTGTAGTTTTCTTTGAAATAAATGGCTTGAAAGGAACTTAGTGTTTTTAACGTAAATCTGCATTGGCAATTTATTGATATCTTGATTAGTTTCAATATGGCGGCATCTATTAAATTTGAGGCTATGACATCATCAAATTTCTAAATCCTAAACTAGAAAAGCTACAGATTTCTGCTTGCCATCATATTGTAGACCTTCATAAACTACAGTATGGGTTTCTTAGACGTTATACAATGGTTCCTCTATTAGTTTAGGATTTAAGATGATTTAAATTTTTTCAAAATTTTCCATTAATTTTTTTAAAAATAATAAAATTTCTGCCATTATGAAAAAAATCAATATATCAAAAATTTTCCACAGCAGATTTACAGCAAAGTACCATGAGTTCCTTTCAAGCCATCCAATTCAACGAAAACTGCAATAGAATTTTACACTGAGCTTTTTAAAGATTTGAGCCCTATGCTACAGTATGTTAGCATGTTGATTGTCCTTGTTAAAAAGAATGTATTCCGTCTGAAGTTGATTAAGCCAACATGTGAATGCAATATAAAATATAACACAAAGACGTTCCTTTCAGATCACAGTTAATGTTTGCAGGGTTTGCATGCAAAGTCACCTTTTTGCCCTGTTTAATTTGATCTTCTTTTTGTGCTGCTCTATCCATGCATACATTCCATGCAAATCAAAGTCTTCTAGAAGTGACTCTTGTATTCCATCAAAGACCTTGTAGTTTCTACCACTTGTGATGGTAAGAGCATTATGTGTCATAAGGTTATCCACAATTTTCTTCAAGTCCTTCTTTGCTGATGTTTCAGTGTGCTTACCTGACCTTTTGTAAGTAGCGCAGGCACGGTCATAGTTGTCAACTAGCTTCTTTGTAACTGTCACAGCTTTTGCAATTCGATCGACTGCCTTTTTATTGGTGCAGTTGGGTCCTAAGGACCTTATTGCATTCTTCATGAAATTGTTGTTGTGCTCTATCATCAAATCCATGGGTATATTGCCTCCAGAACTCTCTATGGATTTGTGGAATCTATTCCAGATCAAGCTATGAGCATCTTTCCTGGAAAGAAGAACCTCAATTTGGATGATGAGGTAAAGTGCTTCAAGAGCATACTTCCGACTCCTCTGACCATCAGCCTTCAAAAATGGGAGCATAAATTTCCAGCACCTCACAAGGCGTGCACCATCTCCTTCTGAAATAGCATCATAGAAGTTAAGAACTATAGCACCAAAATCCAAAAGTGATTTTTGGTAGTTAAACATGGCATCATTGTCACTGTTCTTTTTTTCAATTGCATCTTTCCCTTTATGCAGGCCATGTGATTTTTCATGATCAAATCTTGCCTTGCCATCAAAAGTAAAGGTCTTATTGCAACCCACTTCCCTACATGCAAAGCGGCCATCTTCTGTTTTGGGGTTCACTGCTCTGAGCCAATCAGAGTATGCCTGTTTTTTCAGAAGATCTCCATTCTTATCAGCATTTACTACATACTCATCAACAACTCTGCTGCATAATCTACGAAAAAAGGCTCTTCTCTCCTTTACAGACTTGCCAGAGATGTTTTGCGGTAACATCTCCTCTGATGGTTGCTCCTCCATATCCTCTATGCCAAGGATCACCAGAAATGCAGCAACGATCCTTGCATGCACTTCAAGGATGAAAAACTTCTTATTTGCATCTAACCGCTTTGACACATCAGTGACAACGTTTCTGCGGTTCACAAGAGTTCGATCACTAAACATTGTGCACTTATCCATCATTGACCTTGCATCGTAGAAGTGGTCATATCCCAACTGAAATAGATGTGAATATATGCATAAAAATATGATTTAATACACAGCTTAAAGAGGGAGAGAATCTACAGTACTTGTGAGTTTATATTTCTCTCTGCACATATACAGAAGATATTTTATTATGAGGAAATCCTACTGTGCCGTACATCACTCTGATTGTCTTTCATTTTGTAGAAATTCTAGTATATTGTAATATTTGATGTACATTTACTGGAAAACAGAGAATCTTACTGTAGTTAGTGATCACGATACAAATAGATGAATGAGAAAATTGTAAGTTAATTCCGTTAGCAAAATAACTGAATAACTTGAACCACTGGAATGAAAAAATTGAACTGAAGTGTTTGGTCTTGATCTGTTTTTGTCTTTTGCTTCTCATTATTACTTCTGGAACCACTACAAGGGCAGGAGTAGGGCCTGTAAATATTACTTTAAGGGAGGCAATTTTGGTGGGAAGAAACTTAACACGCATTTTTCACCTTTTTGGCCAAAATTTGTGAAAAGTTAAATCCATGTTAGTTATATATATGTCATGTTTCCAACTCACAAAAGTTTCATCCTGCAAAAGTTTCTTCCCTTAAAGTCAACTGCTTCAAAGTGAATTTGCTTGGGTATTTAGAAGAGAGGGATGTTCATTGTAACATAACTGAGTATTATAATTTACAGTAGTTTTTGATATGTCTGTTGACAGATTTATTTTCATAAGTACAGTACATACTTGCAAAAACTTCATTCCTGCATGAAAATCTCCAGCTTCCAAGTGTAAACCATCAAGCCGTTCAATTTCATCAAAGCCATTGCTCAGCTGTAGCAAAACATTCACTCCTCTCTCCACAGTTCCCTGATCACCAACAATTGCAAGCGAACTGCATTTTCCATCATTGCAAGGGACATATTTTGAATGAATTTCCCTCATTATCTCCTCCATCCCGGCGGATTCATTTGAATTTGAATAAATCATTCCAATAAATTTCTAGAATGAAAAATAGAAATCCTAAGATTTTTGATAGCATATCAAGATAAAGAAGCAAAAGTCTATATGATATCCATACCTATTGCTGCAATAATTCAAAAGTATTTCACAGTTATAAATACTGAATACCATTTGAAAATCTTCTCAATGAGGATGGTTAATCAGACATTATTCTGTGGCTGTCATATTCTATGGCTGCCATAACAAGGTCATAGCCATTTTACAGGGCACAGTTTCAGCAATGTTGGTGTATTTTTAGTCATTGTACAGTATAGTACATAGCTCAAAAATTTATTGTATAATACTGATAAATTGTCTCAGAAGAATCCATAATTCACCCATCTCAAAGAACCTTTCTTAGTTTTTGACATCATGTACACATCATGTACACAGTTCAGGCCTTGCACAAATTAACATCACAAGAATTCTTCACATACTGATATTGAACTATATGAAAGAAGACTGTAAGTTTGTAAAACAAGAATTTTTCTACAACGCTTATTTTTAAGATTTAATATAAGAATTTTTTGGCAGGAAAACCATGTCAGGTATGCAAGGCCTGTACTGTAGAGTTCAACTTACAACTTTTTACCATATATATTCTTATTCAGAATGTAAGAATTGGATTTCAATACTTACACTGTCTGTTGCCCATCTTGCTTCAGCAGAATATGCATGCTTTATATGTTGAACAACAACATCTCCAAACTTTTCAAGACATTTGATATTGGCACACGCAATCTTGCCACATAAATCAATATAATTGTCACGCTGTTTTTTGTGATCATTGATGTTTGGTAGTAATGTAGAATTTTCCATTTTGGTGATCTCATTTTTCATTGGACAGTTCGTGGACAGGGTGTCGTCATGAATCCTGTTTTCAACTGCTGCGACTGATACCCAATGTTCATCGTCATTCTGGTGATCCTCTGTCATGGAATGGACCTTTGTTGTGAAATCAAAATTGTCAACAACCACTTTTCTATCCAAAGATGGTTTAAATACTTGCTCCTTAAGGAAAGAATCATGATCTTGGCCAAATTCATCCAGTTTCTTGTAAAGGAAATGGTGTGAAACTACCAGACGCAAAGCTTTTAATCTTCTAAGTCTGCTCTGCAAGGCAAATACAAGAACAATGTTAGCACAGTATGGCATATCCCTTATCTCTTTTTAAAAATACCATCTACTGTATATGCATCTATGAGGTAACCCTACACAGTGTACTAAGAGAAAGATGTTGGTGTTCAGACAATTTGTGTTAAACTGAAACGTTGAACCAAATGTGACAACCGTTTAATTGTCTCGTAATAAAGAAGACTTTGACTTGTTATTTGAAGACATTTAAACAAGACAGTTAACAGTGTTGAATTTCATTAAAGAACCTTCAGGACATTTCTTCAAAAAGTAAATGTTTTTCCATCAACTGCTACTGGTGTTGCACCCGGTGTATACCACAGAAGGGTAAGACAGTTTGTGCTGACAATTCATTTTAAATGATATACAATTTCAAAGGTTTAGAAGCATAGAGTCTGTCAGTTTTAAATGTCCACACTTACCATAGTTCCAGAGTGTTGCATAATTATGCTGATGAGCAACTGCAATATTGTCATTTTAGGCGATCTGTTTTTTAGGCAAACAGAGGCTGCCATACAAACACATGAAGTCAGATAGGAGCTTTCTGACGGCTTCTTGTTATGCCTCAGAGCAGCAGCTTGCAAAATGTGCCAAAAAAGTGGTGCCTCGTTTAGCATAAATTCTTTCATTTTCTCAAATCTGAAGCTGACAACATCCTCCTTGCCTGTACATCTGAAAACATTTGCAACTATTTTTTTCTTGTTCCCCTCAGATCCCTTTGAACATAAAGACCTGCATTCTCTGTCGATTTCCTTGAGCATGAATCCAGTCAAGGCTCCACGAATTCTGTCATGCCTCCAAGCAGCATTGGCTATCTGTTTGTAAGTTCCACGACAAAGCATTTTTCCTAATGATGCTAAGTCATTTGGCAGCTTCCTTTCTTTCACCTTGCTTGTCCAATTTACTCTGATAGTAACCTGCGTCTGGCCATTTCCTCCAAAATTTATTGATTTGGCTGACTTTGAAATTTTCCTTTGAGGGCTTTCATTTTTATGAACCTCGCTAAAGCGTGGCTCGATTATGTCTCGAGCTAGGCCTGCACCCTCGCTATCATCACTCGCCATTGCTAATCTCTTACTTGGGTGTCCTGTTGGTGTACTGGTAAGGGCAGGTGTAAAACTCGTTGTTGGAGGTGCCATTGTTGCGACTTCTGACGAGGCGGAAAACTTGGAGCGTAATTTTGTTTCCACGTCTAGAATCTTACCCTTGAAGTTTTTTCTTCTGAGCAGAAGGTCTCGACAGCCGTGGCAAACATATCGTGAATGCCTAGTCGAGTTCTTCACTTCGAAAGGCAGATCTTCTATCTCGTTTGCAGGTTGTGACTTCTTCCCACAATTAGATTCCAATCATGTTTCAGTACCAGCTTTATGCTGCAGATTCCACAAAATTCTTCCCTTGAAATCGTTGCCATACCATCATGAATTACACCAGCTTAGGCCTAGGCACACAGCAAGCAATGAGAGGCGCCATTATAGAAACACGCAAAAGCACGCAAAATCACGCAAACACGTCATAGTTTCATACCAGCCAATCAGATTTGGTTTAGCCTTTTTCATAAACTAGAACAAGCAATAGCTCGCTGATGCGCAGACTCTACTGGGGGAGATTTCCGCTCTTTCCTCCTCCTCTCCACCCCGCAGTGACAGTAGAGGCTGCACGCAGGCTAATAAGGCGACTGACTCGTAATCCAAAGGTCAGAACGGCCGAGGTTCGAATCCCGCGCTGGACAGTTTGGTCGCTGTCCGTAACTCTAGCCCGGGTCGACCAGAGCCATGTGAGGGAAATCTGGTAGCTGCGGCGGGTTGATGATAAAACATCCGTGGCCCCTGCTGGAAATAAGTCTCTCTCAGACTTTCGCAGGCTAGCCACGTTAAATATGATACCTAATACTATTGGAATTATGGATGAATGGCCTGAACTTATTTCTCTACCAAATTATAAAGAAAAGTCAGACATGACCGTACTTGTCGTAAGTACTATAAAATTGGTTTATGATATGTTGTTCTGACAATGTGTGAAGATTTCCATCGTCAATACTGAGCCCTTCCTTGCTAATTTGATCATTTATCCTGTTAAAAGTGTCAAATGATACATTTTTTCACTGATGCCATCTTACTGGTAAAGATTCTAATTATTTTTCGCATTTTCCCCTTTCTTTGACCAACCCTACAAGTTTCTTCATACAGACAATCGTGGACAAAATATATTGGAACAACGTAAGATTCTACAATTTCATTTGAACAACCCCCCTTTTACCCCCGATACAATGTTGTTTGGATGTTTTCAGCTTCAAGATGCCAACCAACATTGTTTCGGGGGTAAAAGGGGGTGGTGCAGATGTAAGAGTGAGAAGAACTGAGATAATCACCAAAAAATCAACTTTGTTCCAAATATTTTGTCCAGGATTGCAGGTCTTATTGCTGGCCAGCCAGAGAAGACACTTGTCTTGCACCATCTGTAAATATCCTTTGTGGAATTAATGCACCAATGACAATTACTGGACGTCAATACCACTTAAATGATAATGACATCATATATTTTGAAGATGAACTGAAAAAATTGAAGTAAAAGTACATATTCTGTAAAAAGTAAATTGCATGATTTCACATTTTTGCAAAACACCATTGGGAATGAAAGTCGGTCACTTTCTGTATGATGAGGAATGTTTCCTTCAGATATACAGGGGCGGATCCAGGGGGGTGCAACGGGTGCGCAAGCACCTGTCAAAGTTTTTTTTTTTCTTTTTTTTTTATTTATTCCAATAAAAAGTTACAATATATTTACGAGCTACACTACACTACTTACAGAACTACTCTACAATATGAGCTACCCTACACTACTTACATAATTACCCTACAATACTACTACAACGATACCCCAAGGAGCAAAAAAGCAATGTCTACCCTGAGGCCATTAACATATAGATATATAATATAAAAAAAAGAAGAAACTAGTCAAAATATAAGACAAGAAAATAAATGACATGAACAAAAAGAACAACTACATAAAATCTACTCGTAAATTACTACTAAACGGGGAAAGGTGGTGGCATGTAATGAAGTTTGGAATTATCTTAATCAAATCGACAAGTTTTATGGATATACTGCAAAGTTAATTGTAATATATTTCTATTAACTTCATTGGAAAGTTCTTTATCACCATACAGTAAGAGCTCCGTAAGAACCTTATTTGAAGGATTAATGTACCCAAATGGTCTCAGTAGCGAAAGGACTCCAGCGAGAAGATCACGTCGTTCCTCATCAAAAGAAGGGCAATGCAACAAAAAGTGTTCAGTATCCTCAACACCGTCATTTTTGGGGCACATTGGATTTATTGTATCCCTAAAATTGTGCTTGAATTTGTGAAAGTTCAGTGTGCTTAGGCCAACCCTTAGTTGAGTAATATAGGGTAATCCTTTAGGGTCATGAATACCAAAAACGGATTTTGCAGGAGGGCGTATTATGGATAGCAGCTTTGACTTAAAAATAGCAACAGTTGGTGCAGTTCTAATTTCTGGATCAAGTTTGTTCCATTCAGATAAGCAGTGAGGATAGAAGGCAGACTGAAATTTTTCTGTCCTTGCCCCTATTCGCCCAACGACATCCTGATTGCGAAGAGAGTATTGGGACTGTTGAAACGGTGGAATTGGACTCATGGTATATGCAGGTGTTAAATCATTCATAAACGTGTAAAACAAGCTGAGGCGTCTACTCCACCTTCGAAGGTTTAGTGATTCCCAGCCCAACTCCGTGTATAGCTTCTCTCGCGATGTCCCTCTCCATGTTCTTGTCACAGCTAGTGCAGCAGAGTACTGAACAGATTCTAATTTTTCCATCATATTTGACAAGATGATATTCTGACTGAATGCACATATTTTTGCAGGAATGTGGTAAATCACATCCCCACAGTCTAGATGGGGTCGCACATAGAGTTTGTATAGTTCATTTAAGGTATGCCTGGGCAGATAACTGGAGAGATATTTCAACATACCTATACCCTTTCTTGTTTTAGAGATAGCTTCTTTAATATGAGCAGAAAAAGACAATTTTGCGTCAAGGACAATTCCTAAGTGTTTATGTTCATCTACGTTCTTCACTGGTGTGTTATTAAAAAAAATGTTTGGATGATCAATTTCGATTTTTTCCTTGAAAATGTCAATTCAACAGCTTGCTTTTGAGGATCAGGATTAAATGACATTTTCTAGTCGTGAGCCCACTGTCTTATCAACTCCAGATCATGGTTCATGTCATTCGCAGCTGTATTGGGATCCTTTACTACTGTGAACAACGACGTATCATCAGCAAATAGCTTTACATTGCACTTTAGATCTCTAGTTAGATCATTTATATACACAAGAAAGAATAAAGGACCCAAAATAGAGCCCTGGGGCACACCAGCAGAAATATCTCCCCAGGTAGAACACTGCCCATTCAGAACAGTACGCTGTTTTCGATCTTTTAGAAAACTTTGGACAAGAGAGAGAAGTTTTCCTGACACACCACAGCGTTTTAATTTATAGATTAGACCATCATGC
Source organism: Aurelia coerulea (assembly GCA_039566865.1). Taxonomy (NCBI): domain Eukaryota; kingdom Metazoa; phylum Cnidaria; class Scyphozoa; order Semaeostomeae; family Ulmaridae; genus Aurelia; species Aurelia coerulea. The sequence goes on along the minus strand of CM076951.1, from coordinate 8,209,131 downwards.
CATACCCTGTCAAATGCTTTAGAGATATCAAGATATACAGAACGAACATCAAGAGGAGGATTACAGTCGAAGGCCTTATAAATCGTATGTGTTATTGAGATTAGCTGATTGATTGTTGAGTCACCGGGACGAAAACCTGATTGATTCGGATTTAGTAGGTCACACGACACGAGATGTGAGTATAACAAATCATAAATGATTTTCTCAAATATTTTCCCAAAAATTGGAAGAAGAGAAATAGGACGGTAGTTACCTTTCACATTTTTCTCATTTTTCTTATGAACTGGGACTACATTAGCATATTTCCACATTTTGGGAAATGAACCACTCCTCAAACAGTTTGTGAATATTATCTTTAATGGAATGACTAATGCAGCATCACTTAATTTTATCATTCTTACAGATATATCATCCCAGCCATGTGCCTTATTGGGATTAAGTGATCTTATGATATTTAGTATCCTATCCTCAGAGATGATAACATCATTTATCAGAGTTGCAATTACTGGGCTATCTCCTGGAATTTCACTGTCTGTGCCAATTGTGGTACACTGGAGTATAAAATAATCATTGAACAACTGTGCCTTTTCAGTAAAATCCGTTATAAATATTCCATTCTCTAAAATAGGTGGTATTATGGGAATTTTTGCCTTGTTCAAAACAGTATTGATCAAAGACCAATATGTTTTGCTGCAAGTCTCAGGATTAGCCAAATCTTTCCCTACTTTTAGAAAGTAATTTCGTTTAGCATCCTCGACCAATTTCGAACCTTCAGATACCATTTTTTGTATACCCTCAAGCTTGTCGTCTGGCTGACCTCTCCTGACAAAGTTTTTATAAGCACGATTTTTGTTCCTTAAAAAATTTTTGATATTTTTCGTTATCCAAGGTGCTTTGCGCGGCCTAATCGTTTTAGTTTCGTTTGGTATGAAATTAGAGTAAATATTCAAAAGAACCTCGTTTAGTAATTTAACCTGTTCATTAGGACATGTCATTTTGTCAAGTTGTTCATACCAACGAAACATTTCAATGCTCTTCATAATGGCTACAAAATCTGCCTTATCGTAATACCAAATCCGTCGTTTGTAAGGAGGCAGTGCTATGCTTCAAACAGATAACTTTCCATAAACAATTTGATGATGACACTGCTGATGCAATGAAGCATGGACACCAGAGTCTATAACGAGGTTAGGCTGGTCAGTAAAAAGTAAATCAATGCAAGATTTAGAATCACCCATCAAATGAGTTGGTTCTGAAATCAACTGATGTAGCCCAAGGTCTGCTGTTAATGGCTCAAAAAGCTTTCCCTCATTATTTTCGACATCATTTGCCCACCACTGAGCTGAGCGACAGTTGAAATCGCGGCTGGTGTAATCTGCATAATGCAGGTTGCATAATGCAGGTTGCAGGTTGCATAAAGCAGGTTACAGGTTATCATTTATGGCCAAGGGCTGTATAGCCGTACAGAGGGGCCGTCTCCTTTATGACTCTGACATTTTCATCTCAGGGGGTCACTATGCGCTATGCGCTAGTTGAGTGTATGGGAAGATTCTTATGAAAAAAATAAGTGCATTGGTTCCAGTGGTTCGACCGCGTGTCTTTTGCGCGGTTAGGGTGCTTTGTGCGTTTGTCATTTGGTTGGACGTGTTCACGTGATAGTCTTTTCGGCTGTCATGATGATCATACCATACCAAGAGCCATGATCTTACCATGGAGTAATCGTACCATTGACTTTCATTGAAGATCATTCATTCATTCATTCATTCATTCATTCATTCATTCATTCATTCATTCATTCATTCATACAGTAAGATTTTGTTGTGATGATAACCATCTTTGGCACTTAATCATTTTGCTGTGTTGGAGGCACTTGAGCATTATCGACTAAGTGATCCAATATATACTAATTTACGTGCTAATCCTATGGCAACTCTACTCTCACATTTGTTCTCATATACCAACAAATATAGCGACCCCCCCTGAGATGAGTCATAAAGGAGACGGCCCCTCTGTACGGCCATACAGCCCTTGGCCATAAATGACAACCTGCAACCTGCTTTATGCAACCTGCAACCTGCATTATGCAACCTGCATTATGCAGATTACACCAGCCGTTGAAATCGCCAGTGATAACAATGCAAAAAGGATTTTCAGAATGCAGCTTTGATAGCAACAACTCAAAGTTCATTGTGAAGTTATCAAAATCACTCTGGTCTTGACTTGGACTCCTATAAATTACAACAAAAAAGTATTTTTTCCTGTTTAATTGGATTTCACACACAACACATTCAGGGAGAGTCACAAGATCAGAACGATTTCTTGAAGGAAGAGATTCTTTGACATATAGCCCAACACCACCCCTTTTGATATTTTGTGGATGGTTACTTTTTAAAAAGGTATAACCATCTAGTGCTAGCCTATCTTTGTCGATAGTGCTATCAAGATGGGTTTCAACAATACCAATCAGGTCGTAGTTATAAACCGCATTGTATGCTTCAATAAGGGACACTCGTAAAAAATCATGTGCAGAAATGCTATTTAAATTCCAAGTACAAAAATCAAGTGTTTCAGGGCCGGGGTTCGTTTCAACGTCACCGCTGAGCAGAATGGTCCTAAAAACTGACCACTGAGTGTGAAGCGTAAAGCATGTCATGCAACCAATATAAAAATAGGCATAGGCAAAAAGAAGTTTCTGTATAGCGTAATGCTTGTGTCGAAAGAGACAAACGACACCGAACGGAATTCGCTTGAGGAGTTCAACTGCTGTATAGAATACTGTCTTCACAACATGATGAGCACGGGCAAACAGAGGCAAAAAACATGACTGTGTTTCCATAGAGTACACTGCAAGAAACTGTATCGTTAACGTTAGAGGTAGAACCGGGATTGAGATCGCAATGAAACAGCAACAAAACCAATATAATTTTAAGACTTGGAAAACAATTGACAGTGGTTTGATAGTTTTGCTCTGGGGAGACAATTTTTCTATCGATATACGGAAACACCCTATTGTTGCACGCCATTGATTGATTTCAACCGGCATCATCGTAAAGAGTTCTTCTTGCTGGTCCTAAGAGGCAAGATGTCACAAACCAACCACCTTTACAAAGCCCTATGTAGATTAACAAATTATTCACAAAAGTAAAATACCCACGAAACAACAAAGTGAAATTACAAAAGACTATCTTTAACACAAAAACGCAAAAGATAAACATTGTGAGAATTGTTGTTCACACTAGATCCGGGGAATAGTCTTGGGACTGCTGTGATGCTGCGCAACTGATTTGCATGAACAAAACATTTTTATTTGGCAATGAGAAGTATCATTTTGCACCATAGGAACAATGTGCAGCAGTGTTATTCCTCTGTTGCTTCCGAAAAACAAAAGTTGTTTACTAGGTTCAAAAATTGTGTTTCATTGCCTAGCGTAAACAATATTTTGACGCGGTTTCGCTTGGCCTCGTAGAATTAACCGCTGCGGATACAGTCGAACAAGGGACCAACTGCCCACCACCACCGCCCCAAGACAACTGAAAAACTCTACTCATTTTTACGCATTTATACATGATATACAGTGATGACATAATCTTACAACTATTCTTTATGTGGGGTCTCTTTTGAAATTAATTATATAATATTTGTTCTCATGGCGGCACTTGGAGATTAACTCTGATCTGTTGTTCAGTAGGCGGGTCTTGTCGGCTTTGCTAATGCAGAGCTTTTCCATAAGGCACAAATTACACCTCTTTGTTTCGTTTGTGCAAGCCGCTGCTTGGTTGGAGATGGACCATTTTACGTCACACGCTTCATTCCTATCTTTATGTTCCCAAATGTGCTTTGATAATTATGTACTGTTCTCATATTTCTTATGCCTGAAGGAATTCATGTGGTTGTTGTAGCGCTGTTTGAATGTATTCTCTGTTAAACCGATGTACAGTTTGGGGCTTCTTTCGTTGATAGTGGAGGTGATTTGGGCATCGTAGATGATGTTTGCTGTTTGGCAATTTCCCTGCAGGGGGCACCGGTCTTTTTTTCGGCAGTTGCAGCCTTGCTTTGGTTTTTCTGATTCTTTTCTTATTATCTGCTTGTTTTTGTTGTTATCAACAAAAACAACATCAAAGTTAGCTACAGCTGTATGGAAAACATGGCATGCATCATCAAAGCCCACAACAAGTGTGTAAGTGTGGAAGAAATCGATACCCACAAGTTGCCAAGGTCTTTCTGGAAATGCTGTGGGATTTAAAGGTTCAGGGGTATTTGTTTTATATTTGTATTTGTATTTCCTTGATTTGAAATCGCATAAGTCACATTCTGAATCTCTGGATTCTTGGAGGAAGTTTCTCCACCATATATGTAGTCAACAAGGGAATCAACGGCTTGTGATCAGTTTCACCAATGATTTGTTTTCCCAGGATGTAATCACTTGATCGCTCACAGGTCCAAGTGAAAGCAAGACATTCTTTCTCAATTTGACTGTATCGTGCCTCTGTAGGCGTGAGTGCTCTTGAAACATATGACACTGGTTTCCAGTCCCTATCCTCTTGTTTCTGAAGAATAACACCACCAATGCCATAAGAAGATGCATCTGCATTAATTTTTGTTTCCTTATTTGGATCATAAAGTGCTAAAATAGGAGAAGACACAAGTGAATGCTCTACATTTAGAAAGGATTTATCCTGTTCTGGGCCCCAGTACCACTGATTATCTTTGCAAAGTAAATCTCTCAATGGTTTTGTTTCACTTGCCAAATGACTTTTGAATTTACTGAGATGGTTGACCATTCCAAGAAAAGATCTTAATTCTTTCACATTTTTTGCTTTCTGCATAGAAGTAATTGCATTTACTTTCATTGGATCAGCAGAAATTCCATTTGAAGAAATAATGTGGCCTAAAACTTTCACAGTTTTCACATTAAATTCACACTTTTTCTGATTCAATGTTATATTAGCTTCACCTAATCTATTAAGGACAGCTGTTAGTCGCTTGTCATGCTGCTTTTGATCAGCACCGTGGACAATTATGTTATCAATGAGTACTTCAACTCCTTCCAAACCTTCAAGTTTTTCACTCATACATCTCTGGAATTGTTCGACGGGTGTAATTTACGGAATCCGAAACTACGGAATTTGGGAATCCGGAATCACGGAACTATGGAAATTACGGAATTCGTAACCGCGGAATTACGGAACTGGGTCACAGGTATAAACTGCGGAACACAAATGCTCTATATAGTTTATGGGCCAATGATGAATATTTCTCAAGATATGATCAGTTAGGGGAACATTAAATTTTTGTTGACTTTAATTTTTAGAGGTATAATCAGGTTACTTGAAATTTTCGTAAACACTGAAGTGATAAAAAACATCAATCAAATTTCTATTAAATGTTTTTTGGTGATTTTGGATTTAAAAATCGATTAATTGTACATCAATTGCATTGTAACTGCATGAGCACTGGTTCTGTCATCCCTAGTGCCACCACCAATTTTTTCTAAAATTCATGAAACAATCTACCAGCCCGGCACCTTGGTTTATTATTAAAGATTAGTGTACTGCAGCACCATTTCTTCTTTCTGGACTTTCGAAAATTGAGCATACTGTTTCAAGCTCTTTCTTATGTACGAAAAATGTGTGCTGAAGTTTCTTTCGAATCTAGAAATCTCAAGTTTGAATGTTTTATATTTTGATAAATGTGTTTTGCTTTATTGTAAGCAATCAAGTTCAATTGCTGTGACCAATTAACATTCCTGTGGCACACACAGCGATCTAGAATGGGTAAAAGTCACATTGCTGAATAGGATAAACTTGAAACTTTGTCCAAAATGCATTTTCTAGACCACCCAATCATCAAGAATGTTGTAATCATGATCCAGAGCTTGCTAGAAGTATTTAGAATACTGTTTTCACAAATGCTTTATTGATTCCTGTCCTGAGACCAATAAGAACCTGACCGCAATGGATGGACTGGGATGGACATTGAATGTTAAATAAATAATGAGAAACCAAACCATTTAACAACTCCAGAGTTTATTTGATAAGGTATTCTGCCTTTGTCGAGTCTTGAAGCTTCTTTCAAAAATAAGGAGAGAGCAGATTTCCGAGAAACACTGGATTTGGAAGACCTCCATTTTGGGGGCAGGCAAATTGTACGGTGAGAATCGTTCAAAGATGTGGTAAAAAGGCATTTCCCAAATATTTTCCCCAGGGGACATTCAGCACATACACATACCTTCATTTTGTAAAGTTAAGATTTTAAGGAACTTGATTACACCTCTAAAAATTGAAAGCAACAAAAATTGAATGTTCCCCTAACTGATCATATCTCGAGAAATATTCATCATTGGCCCATAAACTATATAGAGCATTTGTGTTCCGCAATTTATACCTGTGAACCAGTTCCGTAATTCCGCAGTTCCAAATTCCGTAATTCCATAGTTCCGTGATTCCGGATTCCCAAATTCCGTAGTTCCGGATTCCGTAAATTACACCCGTCGGGAATTGTTCACTTCCAGTGGAAATACCATATGGTAGGCGATTGAAACAGAAACGCCCCCAAGGGGTTAAAAATGTTGTCAACAAACAAGATTCATCAGATAATTTACGTTGCCATTTAAATTGGTAAATGTTTGCCTTGATGTGCACAGCTTCTTCTTGATGACAATGTCAATGCAAAATGGAAGTGAGAAGAAGGCTCAACTCTGAACAATACCAAAATTTTAGGCATAAAAGATGAGAAACTAATTAAGAAACTTTTACTACTAAAACACCAAAATTTTCATGTGAAATTAAGAAACTTAAGAATCTTAATATAGATGCAACTTTGTTTGCGATTCCGATGTCTTTATCTGCCATTTTCCCTTGTCCATGTGAGTGAGAAAGTGCTTCACTATGGGATGTCCTCTTTTTCCGGGGGTTTGCTCTTTTTTCGAAAAACCAGGTGACAATCAAAAACACGATGCGATCACGGAATAAAGACTGATAGGGAATGATTGTTTGCTGAGAGTGATTCACGACCCGATCTGACAATTAAGAGATCAACGTTACAAAGTGGACAAAAGTGGAAGCATGCAGATGGGGTGGAAGCTTTCAAAGCGGGTCATATTCTAATGACAAGATCCAGGAGCAATGACATCATCTCTGTCTGTCGGCCTCATTTTCGCTTCCACACAATCTATGAATTACGAACTGCTTTGCGATTTACGACCCCATTTGAGGGCTACGATTTTTGTCCACGATGTGACTCCATAGCACAAGACCACTGCATGGGGGAAACAGCAAAATGAATTGTTAGTTCCGTTGAGTGTCTTTGTGTTGGTTTTCTGTACCAAGAAAACTCTATCAAAAGTAAAGGAAATCCAGGATATCTCTTATAAGTAGAAGTTAGCTTGGAGCTCAAATTCTAACTTTAAATAATATTTGAGGGACAAATATGTCAACTAACAAAAGAGCAGTAAGTTGCACAAGACCAATGCATGGGGGAAACAGCAAAATGAATTGTTAGTTCAGTTGAGTGTCTTTGTGTTGGTTTTCTGTAGCAAGAAAACTCTATCAAAAGTAAAGGAAATCCAGGATATCTCTTAAAAGTAAAAGTTAGCTTGGAGCCCAAATTCTAACTTTAAATAATATTTGAGGGATAAATATGTCAACTAACAAAAGAGCAGTAAGTTGCACAAGGCCACTGCATGGGGGAAACCGCAAAATTAATTGTTAGTTCAGTTGAGTGTCTTTCTGATGGTTTTCTGCAGCAAGAAAACTCTATCAAAAGTAAAGGAAATCCAGGATATCTCTTAAAAGTAGAAGTTAGCTTTGAGTCCAAATTCTAACTTTAAATAATATTTGAGGGACAAATATGTCAACTAACAAAAGAGCAGTAAGTTGCACAAGACCACTGCATTGGGGAAACAGCAAAATGAAATGAGGTATTAAGGCCGGTTTACACGGGCGTTTTTTCCTAAATCCTTCGTAAACTTTTTCTGAAATTTTCAACATTTAGAAAAAAGTTACCGTGTAACAGGAAAATATTTACGGTGAAGTTTGATCTTATCTCCCGTTTTTAATCTCGTTAATTGGTTTTAATGAGCCATCGTTGACGATTTTATTCTGATCCAGGGTCAAAATAAAATCGCTTCTAGCAGGCGGAACTTACGAATTCGGAACATCGTTTATATATATAAGCTATATACTATATGAAAGCCTGTACTATAAGGAGTCTGAATATGCAATAATATTTGGGGTAACCCCCCTACGAGGAAAGTTATCGGCAAAACATGATCGCAGTGATTGGGCCTAAACTTCACATCATAAGTCGCTTACCGAACGTACCGCTTGGTCGGTACGAACACGAAAAAGTACGACTTCTTTGGCCTAAAACGAATTTCATGGCCTAAACAAGGCAGCTTTTCACCAACATTAACAACAAGAAACAAATGCTTTAGAAACTACTTTGTAAACTCACCCCGCCATATGAACAGGATTCTAACTCCCTGCCACACCAGGCTGTAAATGAAAATTTGAGCGCCACTTCCACCTGGTTTCTTGCGAACTGGCGGCGCCACCGCCAAATAATTATCTGTTTCGCGCCAAAATCCAAGCTCACATCCAAGTGAGGCAACCTCGCTTCCATTTCTATGGGCACTGTCTATTTCTAGCGCTAGGGCTACAGGGCCAGAGGGTTTCGTCCTGGGGGTATCAGAGTATTTTCCTTGCTAAAAGGTAATACCTCTTATTCCTGTTTTTCTTTGCTTTTTTGGAAAAATAGGTCGATTCTGAAATTCTTATTTTTTCTTAAACTTTAAGGTCATAGGCTTTGCTTTTTTGGAAAAATAGGCCGACTTTGAAAGTTATTATTTTTTCCTAAACTTCACGGTCATAGGCTTTGCTTTTTTGGAAAAATAGGCCGACTTTGAAAATTAATATTTTTTCTTCTCAAACTTTAAGGTCATGGGCTTTGCTTTTTTGGAAAAATACACTCATTTTTTTTATAAGAAACTAAGGTCCGTGGCTGGTAGGCCATTTTTTTGGTTAAATTTTTGGGCCATTTAGCTACCAAAAGTTTCTTATGTGTTTCTTATATTTTTGATTCCGGCAATGTAGAGTTGATTTTGTTTTGTCGAAAGGGCTCGCAAAATTACTCAGTAAGATCTCAAAACAAGTAAATAACATGATTCGCACTCAAATGAATGTCCAAACAGTTGCTATAACTGTACTATGTCAAAACATTTTTGTGTGCGACAGGAAAATTAAAACTGAAAATTACAAAAGTTTCTTAGCATTTTTCAATCCAGGTAGGGTTGTTTCTTAGCTTTCGAAAAATTGAGCCTACCGTTTCTTATAAGCGGTTGGTTTCTTATAAAAAAAAGGAGTGTAGGCCGATTTTGAAAATTCGTATTTTTTCTTAGACTTTAAGGTCACAGGCTTTGCTTTTTTGGAAAAATAGGCCGATTTTGAAAATTTTTATTTTCTCTCAAACTTTAAGGTCATGGGCTTTGCTTTTTTGGCAAAATAGGCCGATTTTGAAAATTCGTATTTTTTTCTTAAACTTTAAGGTCATAGGCTTTGCTTTTTTGGAAAAATAGGCCGATTTTGAAAATTCTTATTTTTGCCTAAACTTTAAGGTCGTATGCGTTGCTTTTTCGCAAAAAATAGGCCGATTTTGAAAATGCTTATTTTTTCTCAAACTTTAAGGTCATAGGCTTTGCTTTTTTGCGTTTTGCTAACGATTAAGTTTGCACCTTCAAATTCGGTATGGTGTACAATTTATTGTGACCTGCCAAACGTGCTTCATTCATTTCATGGCCATAGCTTCTTTTGAGGAGAAAGTAAAAATAATAACAACATATAACGCGTTTTAACTCCAGTATGAATAAAGAATAAAACTAAAAATGCCTACAAAATAGAAATGGTAAGATGTCAATGCTACATCTAGCGTATAAAGTGTTAGTGCTCAAAAGAAAATTATTAATTATAATGTTCAGCAATATGTGCCAGCATGTTGTCGAATGCTGCAGCTGTTTGGAGGCCGAATCGTTCCCGCCACAGGTATTCATCCAGATATGACGGCACCATATGCAGCCTTGAGCCGTAGACAGCCTTTAGCTTTTGCTTCGCCCTGGACCAGTATGCTTCAACGCCATTTGTGTGCACACCAGTGACAGGGTCGACAAAGTTATCTGCGTGTATGACACGGTCGTGCCCATAGCCGATGTTTGGCAGGTTGTTGTAGGCCGCCCAACCGTCGGAATATATCATCGTTCCGGGACGTACGTATCGTTGGATAAGAGGTAATAATGTGGGCGCGTCTCGGCTTTCTACAAATTCAATCCACCCAACTCTCCTTTGACGATCGTACATCCCGAAAACCCATTGATTATGCTGCTCTCGATAATGACCACGGTTATATTTTCTTTTAATCATTACCGATTCGTCGACCTCAACAATTTCACCGACGCCGCCAATGAGTTTGTCCTGCCACGGCATCCTTACCAGCTTTGCAGAGCATTCTTCTCTCAGGAAATTGAACCAATCGATGACAGTTTTCTCCGCCAATCCAATAACAATCGTTGTTGTTGACATAGACATCCCTACACACCAACAGTATATCACAAATATGAGCTGCTGGAGTGTAAGGTTGGATTGTGCGAAGAAGCTGCCATCTCTGATGGTTTTGCTCGAACGACATCTTGCAAATGAGCATCTCCAACGATAGCCATCTTGCCCATCTCTAGCCTGCAGCTGCATCTGGCGCCTGCAATTTCTGGCCGCACACCTCATCTGTGGCTTTAACAGGTTTCGTGCCTGCATCCACTGGATCAGTTGCAGATTTCCTTGGTACAAAATCTGATATAGATCGAACATATTCATGGCTATATTTTTTCGTTTTTCGTTGTAGTGGTGTATCAGTACAGTCATGAAATTTTAGTTTCTTTTCTGTGAAAACATCCTTTTTTATACTCATGGTTATGGCACATTAAATCATGCATGCAAAACAGCAGTTTCGCATTGTGCAGAATTGTTTTTGTTAGTTGCGTCATCATTCATAGCACAACAATAGAGCATGCGCGTATTAAAAAATGATAGGAACTCTAAAAATATAAATTGAAATAAAGTAAGCATCAGGCGATGAGCAATTGCCGATACGAAACAAATCTTGATTCAATTGCTTAGCACACATGACTGTGGGCGTGGTTGTAAACATAGTGTTATTTGCAATGCAAAGATACAGACATTCCACCCTACGACGTAAAATTTCATTCATGTATAGCATGACGCAACTCGGGTGTGATGCATTGCATCCTCATTTGATCATTCTGCTGTTCTAATTTGAACAGAAGGTATTTCCACTTTCATACCATATTAGGGTTTCAGGAGGAGTAGTTACGCTCTCTGACGACATATTCTTTAACGTCATCGTCCTTCAGAATCGATATAACAATAGCATTCTTCTTTCAATACATACTACTCTATTGAATCGAAATACTGACATTAATTACCTCCCACAGACAGCGTTCAGTCAATGCACTCACATTGTCTTCTGGACAATTTTTGCTGCAAATCTTTCCACAAGAACAATCGTCTTGTAAATTTATCTATTTGATTCCGCCGAAAACTTAAGTAGTTTCAAACGCATGATAAAAATGTGGAATGGCCCAAACTGTAAATGCAATGCTTGCCAATATGCCTCCGAAAGTTAGTTTTCTTGTATTCTTATTAATTAGTAAAACATTGTAAAAATATTCATTCATGTACATTTGTCTCATAATACAATTGATTTATCTATTTAGTTTCTTTTTTCATCGATTTGGATTAGTTTGTGTGTATATATGAAATTGTATATAGTAAGCTAGATGTAAATAATTCATGTACAATAAGCGGACAAACAAACAAACAAAGGCGTAGGGAGGGGAAGGGGCTACAGCCCCTAACATTGGAAAGATTTGCGAAAGTCAGATCTCCAACAAATTTAGAAGCTCCAGTACACTCTTTTCTTTTTATAAGAATACTATCAATTTTTTCCAGCCTCAATATTCTTAAGACATTTTTCGTTTTGAGCCTTAGCATATTCTTAAAGTATTCTTATTTTTTCAAATCTGATATGGTTTCAAGGGAACATAGTTCAAAGAATTGTCATATCATTATGAAGAAATGGTCGAATGAAAGAAAAACTTAAGCAGTTGTAACAATTAGAATCTTATGAACATCGCAAGACAGGCAACTGCTGGAAAATGAGACACAAATATGCGAGCTGAGGCTGAGCAATATTCTTATAATATTCTTGAAATTTGGATGATTCTGAGCCTGAATATTCTTATAAACAATATTCTTAAAAAAAAAAAAGAAAAGAGTGTACCAGGAATATATAACTTAAGAAACTATTTATTTTCGTAAAGGAAATCCTTGACATATTTTTATTTTATTTTCTCGTGTTTTCTGTATTAATGTATGTTCAATGTAAACAGTGAATGAAAGGCTCAGAAAACCTTGTTTTGACATGTTAACGAGGGCACGGGTAGTGAATACGAGGATTGTTATAGAACCTCTCGGAAACTCGTAAGAAAGACTGGGTACTCAACTCAAAATCTGATAATTTTAAGAAACTTTCAGTACGAGCCCAAATTAGTACTTTTAGTACTGGCACGAGGGTGCATAGAAGTCTATTTGGCCGCATACGAAGGCTTTCATCTTAATGATCAGCCATTCATTAGGACTTCCTACATGTATTACTGTTATGTATTCCAGTTGAAACAATGCAAGCAGCCCTCGGATTAACCAAACTTCTATCCAACCGCATGGAGATTTCTATTTGGGCGCAAAGAAGTCTATTTGGGCGCAAAATAAGGCATTCGTTTTAATGACAAAAATTGATAAAAAATCATCGCTACTGTTTATACAACTATGTATTAGCACTTCCTACATGTATTACTGTTATGTACCCCAGTTGAAGCAATGCGAGCAGCCCTCAGATTAACCAAACTTCTATCTAACCGCATGGAGATTTCTATTTGGGCGCAAAGAAGTCTATTTGGGCGCAAAAGAAGGCATTCGTTTTAATGACAAAAATTGATAAAAAATCATCGCTACTGTTTATACAACCATGCATTAGCACTTCCTACATGTATTACTGTTATGTACCCCAGTTGAAGCAATGCGAGCAGCCCTCAGATTAACCAAACTTCTATCTAACCGCATGGAGATTTCTATTTGGGCGCATACAATTCTATTTGGGCGCAAAAGAAGGTATTCGTTTTAATGACTAAAATTGATAAAAAATCAACGCTACTGTTTATACAACTATTCATTAGCACTTCCTACATGTATTACTGTTATGTATCCCAGTTGAAACAATGCGAGCAGCCCTCAGATTAACCAAACTTCTATCTAACCGCATGGAGATTTCTATTTGGGCGCATACAATTCTATTTGGGCGCAAAAGAAGGTATTCGTTTTAATGACAAAAATTGATAAAAAATCATCGCTACTATTTATACAACTATTCATTAGGACTTCCTACATGTAGTACTGCTATGTATCCCAGTTGCAACAATGCAAGCAGCCTTCAGACACGAAACAAATTTTGATCCAATGGGGTAATGAATATGACTGTGGTCGTGATCGTAAACGTTTCTTTATTTCAAATGCAAAGATGCTGGCATTTTCCCCTCCAACGTAACATTCCGACGTATAGCATTACGCATACCATGTATATCATTACGCAAAAAGGGGTGTGATGAAGTTTCCAAGTTCCTTCCGAGTAGTACTATACAGAAAAAGGTGCAATGCATGCGAAACATGATGCGGATCTATGTTAATTAAATATATGTTTGTTTAACTTATACTTTTCAGTGTTTTAGTTTGTGATTTTTATGCATTTTTATGATTTTTATTTGAGATTTACGTATCTTCTTGTTACAAAAATACTTGTACCATATGGCTGTTGAATAATTTCATAATGGATATTTATTTTTCTACCTAATCATTGTCGTCTTACCACATTTTCGACCTGACGAAGTTGACTGCATTCAACAATGGCAATTGAAAAATCGACTCCAACTTTGACGACAACGGTTCATGGCTAGTGTTCATGGCCAGTTAGATTTTAAACCTTATCGTCAGGTGTACAAATATGAAAATATAAGAAAATATTTACGAGAACCGATACAGAGCAGAGCATAGATGGGTATAGGAATACACTTGTTGAAACTGCCCACAACAAACTAAACTCTCAGATTGCCAACAAAATTAAGAACTCCAGTACTGGGAAAATATAATCCAAGAAACTATTTATTTCGATAGAGGAAATCCTTAACATATTTTGGTTCATTTTCACTTGTTTCCAGCATCATAGTAACGTTTAAACATTGGAAAGCCTTAAAAAGACCGTATTGTGAAATGTTCACGAGGGCACAGGTAGTGAACATGCAGATTGTTCTGTTTGTTAACAAAAGAAACTCATAAGAAACTCTGAGTACTCAGAATCAGATAACTTTAATAAACTTCGAACGTTTAGCCAACTGAAGAATGCTTAGCCCCCTTAATTTTAAGAAACGTTTCACAAGGGGAGACACTTGACACATACGCATACGCCTACGGGGAGGGGTTCAGTCCGAGAAATTTACAGGAACCCAAAAAATATCAGTTTAGCTTCATTACAACCCAAAAATATCAGCTCATTTTATACCTTGACATCTGTAAACGAACATAGAAGAACATGAAACAATACCAATTGAGGCCAGGATTGCCTCTAAAGAACCCAGAAGTATCATTTTCACAATATTTGATGCCCAATAACATCAAAAACATAATTTCAATTTATTTGGACCAAAACATGTCACTTTTGGCAATATTCTGACCCAAAAATATCAGACTTACCTCCCCGTATGTGCATGTGCTGAGTGCCCCCCTGGGATGCGTTTCAATTGATTCCCCTTTTTAATATAAATAATAATAATAATAATAATAATAAATAATAAATGTTGGTTAAGGGGCTGGAAGGCCAAGGCCTATAAAACCCTGATTGTCTTTGATCACAAATCTAGTTTAGTTTGAATTCGAATTTTGAATCCCCGTGTAGGCTGTCAAAGAGTTTTTCAAACGTTATCACATCCTTTGCTTCAACGATGTTAGCTGGCAAGCAGTTCCACTCTTTTATGATGCGCTGAGAATAAAAGTTCTTTCTCGCATCTGGTCTGCATTTGTTCACACTATTTTGTATTTATGACCCCTTGTCTTATTGTCGTTGATTTTAAAGAACTTTGCAGGGTCAGTGTCAACGAGGCCGTGAAATATTTTATAAGTTGTTATCATGCCACCGCGTTTTCTCCTATACTGAAGAAAACCTAGTTAAACCTGTTTGCTCGGATTTTCATATTAATACGTTTTTAATTCTGTTTTGAAATTTTATACCTTGTATTTGAAATCTTATTTATTTAATCATGTATATATATTTCTTGGACTTGTATTAGTTTTTAGCAGTTGGCTTGGATTAGCTAGTTTATTAATTATTTTTAATTTTTACTGTACATAGCTATGTAGCGCCAACTTTAAATAAATTGATTATTATTATTATATGGTTATTTGCTGATGACCCGGGAGAGGGGTGCTTATTACATTTGCCAGCGGGGATGTGCTGTTTTTCAGGGTATCATATTCCATTATCTTTCCTAGTGGAGGATATTAAAAGAAGGCAATTTTTCTTGAGCAGGTTTTCAAAACAAGGCAAAAGGGGATAATTTGTTAAATCAGTTCGTTTTTAGGTCTAATTTATCTTTTGGAGTATGGTTCTCACGGAGCAAAAATTCAGGAGGAGGGTATGAAGAAAACTTATCATGGGCACTGCCCCTATAACGTTGAGTAAACAACGGCCAACCCCCTCCCAGCTGATGACTCTCAGTAGAAAATATATTGCTAATTAGAATTCACTGTGAAAAAGTTACTATTGATGATGACGTTATACTCCGTTCATGAATTCATCGACGTTGCAGCGTCATTGGATCGTCATTTGATGACGTTGTACTCCGTTTGTAAATTCCTTGCCGTTGAATCGCCATTTGATTATTCTGCTGTTCTAATTTGAACTGAAGGTGTTTCCACTTTCGTACCATATTAGGTGTCTCTAAAGTTTTAAAACCTCCCCAAAAGAAGACACGCTCTCTGACGACATAATATTTGACGTCATCATCCTTTTATTACAGCTCAACAACAATAGCATTCTTCTTTCAATACATGCTACTCTATTGTATCGAAATACTTGAATTAATTACCTCCTACAGATAGCGTTCAACTACTAATTTAGTAATTCTTATAAATATGGATGAAACATGAATGTGAATTAAAATTCAAGAAATATCACAAGAAAACATTCCCGAAATTGAACAGTAGTAAGAAATGGCAGCCATATACTCGATGGACCTCTTTGAAGAATCTGGCGAACCAGCGAAAACCGATGATGATTCTAAGGACGAACAGAATGTGCAAAGTACCACAAAACAAGTAGCGAACTGGTATGTATCAAATATTATCTGATGGAACAATAAGTAGTTCTATCTTTTTTGCTATTTTTTCCATTGAATATTTTTTTGTGGTTACATTTTTGGAAAATTTTGTATTAAAAATCAAATGGTTATTTTTTTGCGTTCATCGGCATTGACTGTTGGGAGAAGGGGGAGGGGGGCGTAAGGGATACAATAGCGTTGGAAATACTATTGTCTGTGTAAAGGGTCACCGAATGGCTAGTAGGTACGCACATCATGCTAGAAAAATTAAAGAAAGTGATACCCTTAGAAACGGCACATTCCCCAAGGACAAATATACTAAGATTCCAACCCCCCCCCTGGGGCCACGATAAATCGTACACATACATGTTTTTCAAGATTTATAAAGCCTAAATTAGCTTTTTGGTTTTTTGCAAATTTTTCTGTTTCAGCTTTTAGAAAAATGTAGGCTAGAAATGTTAGTTTATAGAAGGAAGATCATCTAATTTATCTATTTCATGGCCTGCGTAGTAATTGCACTGCTTGATTGTTTGATACATTTACAGCCGACCTAAATCATGCGATGGGAATATTTTCTTAAACCCATCCCCAACCATCCTATTCCTGCAATTTAGTTGTTAAGAAGAAATCGTTCGTTCCCAATACTCCTATGACTCAATACCCACATAACTCAGAACGCCATGACCTTACTACATAGCAGCAATGTCTATAGTCATTCCATTCAAGGGAATATACTTGTTTCGCTTGTCTTTTGAAGGTTGATAGAGAAGTTCGAATATGATGACACAAAAAAGGGACGAAAATGGACACATAAAGTCGCTGTAAGTGAATTGGTAGCATTGGCCCAGGTAAAATTCCACGACAGACGTGTTTCAACCAAGCATCTAGGAATGGCGATGAAGACAGCCTTTCCGGAAATAAAAAGGCATCACACAGCATCCGAGCCGTACAGCTATTATGGATTAAAGTTGAAGGAGACGGCCGAAAATGCAACCCCTCAGCCACCAGAAATCAGTGTCAAACACGTTGCATGTCAAAAAGATGCGCAAAGGATAGGTATGCAGTCCGTTGAATGTCAGGCATCAGAGAAGGCCGCATATAACATCCCAGAGTCGGTGTTTAACGATATACCAAAAGACCGATATATCGACAGGAAGATGCTTGTTCCGATGGAAGGAGGAGATTCGTTTTTGGGAGAAGGAACTTTTGCTAGGGTTTCTATTATGTTGTACCGTAAATTGACAGTTGCTGTCAAGGAGTATAAAGAAAACGCGAGTTATTCTTTAAACTCAATGAGGAACCGCACAATAAAGGAAGCAAGAACCCTTATCAACATCACTCCACATCACAGCGTTCCGCTATTGTTCGGTGTGATTTTAAATTCTAGGCCTTATTCGTTGGTAATGCAGCTGTGCACCCGTCATGATACTTGTTTAACTATTTTGAAACTTTTGCGTAACAACTCCGAACAAGTCACTGACGGAGAAAAGTTAGCTATCCTTGAAAAATTGGCCATGGGACTTCACCACATACACTGCAATGGATTTATCCACAATGACTTGAAAACTGACAATGTTGCTATTGTGAAATTTAAAGTTGTGCAAGATAACGGTGACCAAACCAGGGAATGGACGCCAGTTATTTTGGACTTTGGCGAGGCCACAAGAACGTCAGTTTCCTTGAAAAGGAAATATCAATCCTTTCATTCCCATGTTGACCCAGACATTTTGAGCGGACAAGATGCACACTCCATCAATAGTGACATTTTCTCTTTAGGGGTTCTAATGAAGAAAGTTGCCGAATCAATGTGTGCAGGAGATGATAAAGACAAACTTATAAAAGTGTGTGAATCATGTCGAGCAAAGGACAACCGTCCGAATGCTCAAATGATAGCTAATTTCATTAAAACAATTAGATAGAAACTATTTTTGCCAGGTTTAATGATTTTTCCGTACTATAATGATGTATTTCTTGGATTGCAGCATCAGTTACTGATTTGGTTGTAAAATATGGGCACCATGCATTCCCCTCTTCTTCAACTTTTGTGTCATTCTTTATTTTGGCTTTGGAGGTAATTTAAGGGGTTCTAAGATGATTTTCAAATGATTAGATATAAATTTCAACTTTTCCCATGGTCATGTGAGCAAATATACCTTTTACCATATATGGTCAATTTGCTTTCATTTAAAAGTTACAGTTTTATTCAGCGTTTTAGGTTGTATCAACTATGTTGAAACAACTGAATGTTTTTACATCAAAATTAAAACCCTGACTGTAGATAACATATACTTCTATGCGCGAGGATAGATATCTTCATGCGGTTGATAGAGGCTTGGTAAATCTGACGGCTGCTCGCATTGCTTCAACTGGGATACATAACAGTAATACATGTAGGAAGTTCTAATGAATAGTTGTATAAACAGTAGCGATTATTTTGTATCAATTTTTGTCATTAAAACGAATACCTTCTTTTGCGCCCAAATAGACTTGTATGCGCCCAAATAGAAATCTCCATGCTGTTGGATAGAAGTTTGGTTAATCTGAGGCCTGCTCGCATTGCTTCAACTGGGATACATAACAGTAATACATGTAGGAAGTCCAAATGAATAGTTGTATAAACAGTAGCGATGATTTTCTATCTATTTTTGTCATTAAAACGAATACCTTCTTTTACGCCCAAATAGACTTGTATGCGCCCAAATAGAAATCTCCATGCCGTTGGATAAAAGTTTGGTTAATCTGATGGCTACTCGCATTGTTTCCAAAGGGATACATTTACCTGACATATGCGCAAGAAGTCCAGATGAATAGTTGTTTTAACAATATCTCGTTAAAATTGCAACCTTCTGCAATTGGATACAAATCTTTATGCACTTGGCAATCGTTCAATTTTAAATAAAGACGCAAAAGCCTTTCACGTTATCGTTTCGGAATAGGCCGTACTACACGTTATTTTTTTTACAAGCAACTAATAATTTAGGCCAGTACTGAAGGTTCCTTAAAATCGTCAGATTTTGAGTACCCAGAGTTCCTTACGAGTTTCTTAGAGGTCCTATAACAATCTTCATATTCAATACATGTGCCCTCGTGAACATGTCCAAACAAGGTTTTTTAAGCCTTTCTAATGTTTGGACGCCTCTCAAGTACCTTACAAATAATTTGATACAGGAAACAAATGAAAGTAAAAATATGTCAATGATTTCTTTTATCAAAGTAAATAGTTTTGTGCGTTATATTTTCCTAGTACTGGAGCTTCTAAATTTTTTAGAGTTGAGTGCGTTATGGACAGTTTCTCATAACAAAAATAAGTGTATATGCCGCACTTTCTTGGAAAATAGAGAATTTTCAAATTCTAGTTTTACTAATGAAAAGGCCTATTTTCCCAAAAAAGCAAAGCCTATGCCCTTAAAGTTTGGAAAAAGAAATAAGAATTTTCAAAATCAACCTATTTTTCCAAAAAAGCAAAGCCTTATTAAAGTTCGGAAAAAAATAAGAATTTTCAAAATCGGCCTTTTTTTGCGAAAAAGCAAAGCATATGACCTTAAAGTTTAAGAAAAAATACGAATTTTCAAAATCGGCCTATTTTTCAAAAAAAGCAAAGCCCATGACCTTAAAGTTTGAGAAGAAATACGAATTTCCAAAATCGGCCTATTTTTCCAAAAAAGCAAAGCCTATGACCTTAAAGTTTGAGAAGAAATAAGAATTTTCAAAGTCGGCCTATTTTTCCAAAAAAGTGCAAAGCCTCTGACCTTAAAGTTTAACAAAAAATAAAAATTTTCAAAATCGGCCTATTTTTCCAAAAAAGCAAAGCCCATGACCTTAAAGTTTGAGAAGAAATAATAATTTTCAGAATCGGCCTATTTTTCCAAAAAAGCAAAGAAAAACAGGAATAAGAGGCATTACCTTTTAGCAAGGAAAAAAACTCTGATACCCCCAGCACGAAACCCTTTGGCCCTGTAGCCCTAGCGCTAAAAATAGACAGTGCCCCATACAAATAGAATCGAGGTTGCCTCGCTTGGATGTAAGCTTGGATTTTGGCGCGAAACAGATAATTATTTGGCGGTGGCGCCGCCAGTTCGCAAGAAACCAGGTGGAAGTGGCGCTCAAATTTTCATTTACAGCCTGGTGTGGCAGGGAGTTAGAATCCTGTTCATATGGCGGGGTGAGTTTACAAAGTAGTTTCTAAAGCATTTGTTTATTGCTGCTAATGTTTGTGAAAGGCTGCCTTGTTTAGGCCATGAATCGGTGTCTGCAGTCAACGTTTTAGGCCAAAGAAGTCGTACTTTTTCGTGTTCGTACCGACCAAGCGGTACGTTCGGTAAGCGACTTATGATGTGAAGTTTAGGCCCAATCACTGCGATCATGTTTTGCCGATAACTTTCCTCGTAGGGGGGTTACCCCAAATATTATTGCATATTCAGACTCCTTATAGTACAGGCTTTCATATAGTATATAGCTTATATATATAAACGATGTTCCGAATTCGTAAGTTCCGCCGCAACTTCGTTTCCAAACCAATGTCCAATGCTGGGGACCATCTGTATTGAAGCATAAATTGGCGATATGTGAAATGTCATCTCATAATTAAATCTACAAAGGTCTACAAATCTTCAAAAGTTTCACTCCTGTTCACACAAATTGGAATGACAGTGGAATATCTCGGATGCAGGAAACGTATCAGCGATCGTTGTCAAGGGCCAGCAGTACATCCACCCTTTCACCAAGAGTAGAACTTGGAGAACAATACAATACAACAGAACAAATTGATATCAAAAATGATTTTTAAATGTAAAAGAATTGTATTTTTCTTGAAAACTGTTGCTGATAGAAAAAATCTTTTGTTTTGTCTTCCCTCGATGCTGTTTTCCAAAGTATGCACCAATCCTCTGTGAAATAAATTCAAATAGCGCGCCAAAAGTTTTGAGCAAAGTCATTCAATTATCTCAAATTTTGTCGGCTCCTTTGAAAAAAAATGATAGAAGCGATTTTATTTTGACCCTGGATCAGAATAAAATCGTCAACGATGGCTCATTAAAACCAATTAACGAGATTAAAAACGGGAGATAAGATCAAACTTCACCGTAAATATTTTCCTGTTACACGGTAACTTTTTTCTAAATGTTGAAAATTTCAGAAAAAGTTTACGAAGGATTTAGGAAAAAATGCCCGTGTAAACCGGCCTTTAGTTCAGCTGAGTGTCTTTGTGTTGGTTATGAGTAGCAAAAGTTATCAAGGTATTGGTTCAAGTACTCTGTCACCCTGTACCAAGAAAACAAGGATAATACCCCACCACAGTAAGGATAATATACCGCCCCGGAACGGCATATCCACCACATTAAGGATAATACCCCACCACAGTAAGGATAATATACCGCCAGAACAAAACAGGACTAAACTGATCACTTTCTGTGACCTTATGGCCAGAGGGTATTTCACTCCACAGAGAGTCTCAAACGCCTATTGCAAAAATCCTTTTGTTTTCAAGAAAAATCCATCAAATATCTCTAAGTTCTGACAAAATCTCGTACAATCTTTCGACTAAATCCCCCCACTTACAGCGAAACTGCATGAAACAAATACGTATAGAATTTGTTTAGCTTCCTCCTTTACCTTTTAACGCTTGCTCCCTGATAAACTTATTTATTTCATTTTTGCGGACAAACTAAATATTTTCCGCGGAATTTACTTTGGGTGTACGGCTGAAGTGAATTCCGCGGAAAACGCGGAAACTATTGTTCTCTTGCAAAGAAACAAAGTGTCCTGAAACAGGGCTTTATGCGTTAAATCTAGCAGTTGTCATTTCAAAGTAAAAACTTCCTTGAGTCATTATAAATGGAATTGCTCTATGTGAACTATCATGTGATACAGTTCACGTACCACTGTGAACAAACAAAAAAGATCCGCAGTAACACAATGCATTTCATGTGATCAGTTTCATTTCACTTTAGCCATTGAAAACCATGACTCAGCAAATTCTTTATCTTCAAGAAGATGCAGGTGAATACGGAAAAATTTCCGCAATATCGGTTTTTCGTGGAATTCTCTTCGGCCGTACACCCAAAGTGAATTACGCGGAAAATATGTAGTTTTTCCATATAAATAGATGATCTTTTAAGAAGTAAGCTTTGAATTTGACCGTTCAGGAAGAAGCAATTTGATACAGATTTGTTTCACGCAGTTTGGCTTTAGGTGATCAGTTTATTCCTGTTTGTTCCTTGGTATATTCTATTTCGCTGGAGTGGATGGCAAGTTATTTTTGCGGAATCAATTTTTTGCGGAATTCACTATGGGTGTAAGGCCAAACTCGTGAAAACAATAGTTTCTGCGACTTCCGCGGAATTCACCTGGCCCTAAACCTTTGCCTTTCTGTTGATGTTTTTTCACCAAAGCTTCTTGATATGTTTGCCAATGCAGATGAATGGATGGAAATAGGATATCCTGAAAATGGGAATTAATACTTGAAATTAAATCCTCCCTGGACAGTATCCTACCTTTCAGAAGGAGCATTCTGTTCTTGGTTTGCCTTGTTTAGTTTTTTGATTGCGCTGAACAGTCTGAAGAAATTTGACATCATCAAGAAATTTTGTTTGTTGCTGGGCAGCATCCAATTTTAAGCAAAGACAATTTTTGTAATGATGGGAGACTCAACGAGTAGAAGTTGTCATGGTGGAGGAAGTTGATACAGTTCAAGAGCCACTTCCTGGACTTTCAATGGTCCATGCCAATCAAGACTGGGAGGAAGACCTGTCCACAATGTTTCCAGATGTGAAAAAGCAGGAAATTTCAACTGCAATAGCTTTGTCAGCTACAAAAGAAGAAGGGGCAAATTCACTTCTTGACAAATCGACGGTGATGAAAATTGAAAAGCCAGGTTATATTCAGATTTTTTATCATCATTACATGCTGAACTACAGACTCTGTCACACTTCTCTTCTTTATTAAATTTGCAAAGCCCTTCTGTAACTACGGCACTTTGTGCTTTTGTAAAGAGATATTTTGAGACCTTTGAAGTTGCAGCAATCGTTAATTCACTGTCACTGTCCGGCTGGCCACTTTCTGCTTGTGAAGAAGCCGCTGATGCTAGGAATCGAGCAATTCGATCTTCCAGTGATCCCTTCTCTGCTGGTAGTTTCAAAACATTTTTCTGGGATGCCTGGGATGCCTGGGATGCCAGACTTTATTGTAGATACGCCGTTAATGTTTTCCCTTTAGTACAGGGCTTTCTGCAACTTTCTTATTGACTATGTCCATAGTTACTGGCGCACCCTCATCAATTTCTTTTGCAAACGATGTAGACATTGCAACTACTTCATCAACAGAGAAAGTCATACTTCTTCTTTGTTGCTCTTCAGCTTCAACGACTGCTGGCTGTTTACTTCTATCATCTGCTGTTTCAATGTGTGGCTCATCTGCCAAACCCCCAAGCATAATCTTGGGAAGAGCTGATGCTGCTGGATCTGACGATTCCAGTTTGTCCTCTAAGTAATGGTAACGGTCAGCTGTAGATTTGTGTGACCCAATATGTTTGCCAAGTCTGAATATTCTGAATATTAATTGCTTTGATTGCCTGCATTCTCTTAAAAATGATGTAAAATCACACAATTTGCAGTGATATTGGCTGTATTCTTTGCATTTGTTGACGACTTTGCATAAAATGTGAACATTGACGGAAGGACTCATCATTTGCAGTGCTGGAACTTGCCATATTATCAGGTACTGTTGGGTATGTATCATTACAACAACTCTCAAACAAATTGATATGTTTCGAACTCAGTATGACAGTATAATTCTAGCCCAAGCGACAAAAAAGAGAAAGATGTGTCCTCAGCCACCCACCGCTCATCCTGCCTAAAAAATGGCAATTGCGCGGAAGAACAGTCACATGGCGATAAGTGTTGTTGTTGCTACATGTAGCTGTGCAGGAGCAAGAAAGCTCCACTCTGATTGGTCAAAATGATCTATGCAGTCCGCATGCCCTCCCAAAGGATGGCTGCTGATTGGGGAAGTTGGCATTGTTTTTAAACAAAAGAATCTGAAGTTCATCTCTCCAACAAAATAACGTATGCATTGGTATGACCAAACCTACATTTTAAACAGTCAAGACCAGAGTATTTGACGGAAGTTGCCAACAAAGGGCAGGAAATTTGACCATCAACAATCAATCAAAATCAAATGCATATGGGTTGCCTGTCTGGAAGAGGAAAGGGGTTGATATCCAGGTGTCAATATTACTTGTAAACTGCAATAATCTTCTCTAACATGTCCAAATTCCTCTGTATGGGGTGTATATAAATACGAGCCTGGTGAGAAAAGCAGGCTCCCTTTGGTTCTTTTTAACCGCACATGCTATCTCAAATGCAATCTTTCTGAACTCTTTACCGTGATGCTGGCCAGGAATCTGATGCAAAACAATCACCTCCTGAGCCATTTCATGTATCAAGGTCTCAAGCAACCATTTCTCTTTTTGGGAGCTTACTTCACGGGGGAAACTAGCGATGAAAACTTCAGATCAGTGGCATCCCATGGCACATGCCAAAACAATACCCACCTTTGGCGTTATTAATCTCCTTAAACTCATGAAATTAAAGGCACCCGACATGTGTTTCACCCTCTGGCAATTTATAGTGCTTGACAGTTGCTGAAACTATGTTGTACAGCTCAACGGTGATTTTGGTTAGTGTATGCTTTGCAGCTGCTGCACGTTGCAAACCAAACAACTAATCAAATTCTCTCTTCCTTGCTTCTCCTTGCCTCTGTTTCCTGTCACCGTTCATCTTGGCCATCATCATCTTGGCCATTCGTGGGCATTTGGTTGCAAGTAGTGCATTTCCATTTCTTGTCATTAAAATTTCATGTCTCACATCTTGCATGATACCATTTTGAGCATATTGTGCATTGACCCATCAACAATCCATCGTTGGGCATTTTGCAGTTGGAATGTACTCGCACTTTCCATCTATATAACGGGTGTCTCAAAAAAAAGTACCCCCTTTTGACTGGTAATAGGAACCAAGCAATAAATTATCATTGCTCCCCGACTTCACAGCTAAATTTATCAATGTTCAACTTAGATGCACGTACCTTGCATTTGGAAATCGTCCACCAAACACCGGAGATACAGGTTCGCAAAGTCAAAATTTACAGTGCACCCAAAACCAGAGGTTTTGAAAAGGGGCCTAGTCATGATTTGTATCGTGGACCTTTTCCAAAGTACCTGTTGTAGACTTTAAGTTTCCGTGTTTTGCTTTTTAAAAGAATAAAAGATGCATGGACATGGCGCTGACTAAACAAATGTAGTAAAAATGTCGTAAGAGTGATAAAGTCGTGCCACATCTCCAAAATAAGCGTGCATGTGCTCCTTTTCCTATTCTTTAATACAAAACACTTGGGATCGAATGCAATGCAAGGACCGTTTTCTCAAAAGAAAAGTCACTTCAAGAACAATTAAAGTAATTCAAGGTATAAATCTTTTCAAAAATAAAAAGTAAAGGTCAAAGTCGAAAATTCGTTTGCAAAATGCCTGTTTGTTGTCAAATTATGGTTAGGCCATTTCTCAAAACCTCTGGTTTCAGGTGCACCCAAAATGTTGACCTTGTGAACTCATATCTCCGGTGTTTGGTGGTCGATTGCCAAATGTAAGGTATGTGCATTTAAGTTGAAGACCAACAAATGTAGCCATGAATTCAAAAAGTCCCTAAATATTATCGTTTTGTTGCCTTGTTGAATCAAAAGGGGGTAATTTTTTTTAGACACCCGGTAGTGCTTGGCTTTGGCTTTCATCTCTGTCACCTTGACTTCTATCAGTGCTTAATGGCTCGACAACTTGATCTATTAGCGTTCTAATGTCCTTTGACTCTAGCGATTGGATGATCGCCTCACGAAGGTTAGTTTGGTTTATGCGACTCTTTGCGGGATCGATTCCTAAACATAGCAATGCAGCGTATGTTATCGCAAACAGGCCACAGTCATTACCTCCTCTCTGCTGTTGTGTCTCCATCACGGAAATCGTCAGATCTTTCCCTAAACTCGATAACTGGCAAACAGTCTGCTCTAATATTAATGGATAGCTGATTTCTTTGTCCTTGTCCGTTCTTTCTTTTGCTACAGCTGTTGATTTTCTACTACAGCGAACATTAAGTGAATACAGGCTGTCGTAGACTCGAACGTCGTCTTCTCTGCCCAAAGCATTGGATAGACAAACCCAGTGATTGCCTCTAACATTGATTATTTGCACGAATCGCTGCCCCTTTGCACATCGGAAATAGCTAACGTTTAACGCTGTAATAGGATCTTGAAGACCACCAATTTCTGGATCTAGTTGGCGCATCAAGCGAATGCAAACAGTTACAATCCTGTCGTCAATCCAGTGGCCATTTTCAATGTCCTCTTTGTTTCTATTCTTTAGGTCGAACTCTGAAAGCCAAGACTGTTCTGCCCATAATGGATCCTCTGTGTTGGAATCATCAATTAGATGGGGATTTTTCCCTGTTCCATCCCCTTTCGAACCCGCATTACCATCTTCAAAATCTTCATTTCTCACATTTCTAAACTTCTCAGGTGTAGTATGCTCATCAGCTTCCTTGTCGTCACAATTTCTCTTCGACCCCGACCTCTTGATGATTGGTTTTGTCTTATCTATTAGAACCCTACCATAATCGTCTAACATCAGTTCGTGTCTGAATGATCTCTTTAGCTCTTGGAGTAATACCTCATTCTTACTTGAAAATCTACAGCAAATGCAGGAAAACAATGAAATTGGAGGAATATATGCTATTTTTGATCCTCTAGCCAACTGCATAATTCGTTTGTAATTCAAAGCTATGAAAATGCGTATTTTGGCTGTACCCATGTACACATTCTTCAAATTCCTGTGTGATGACGTCATCACTTTTTATAAATTTTCCTTTGCAAAGCAAAAGCTATTTAACCATGGAATACACTAAAGTTCGACCAATGTCCTTATTGCCTTTCGTCTTCTCACAATCAACAAATTAAAATGGTTAGTACTGAACCCTATTGACTTTGAAATTTCTATATTGTGACCTCGTCAGCATGTCACATGACATAACTCAAAATAGATTTCATTTTTGGGTTCAGCTCATGATGTACTATGCAAAGGCCAAGTTGCAAGGCTCTACATCCTTCAGAACGGAAATAAAACAGGGGGGCTGAATTACCCCCCCCCCCTTGTCTTCCTAGAGCATCAAATACCCTAGGCCTGGTAGGGTTAAGAAACTCACATCATGCATTAAAAGCTGAAAGCGCACAAATTTTGCAAAAAATCCTTTAATTTAATTTAGGCTTTCTGCTAAAGATTAAATCATGAATCTTCAAAATTGGTCCAGTGGATGATTTATCGTGGCCTGCCAAAAGTGCATATATTCCTTCAACTGAATTGTGAAAATTCTCCATATGGGAGCAGGGCGACTTCTGGTTTGAGCAAACATTAGTGTTCTTTTACATTTTCCTTTCGTTCTTTTAGTTTTTGAATGATTTCTGAAAATATGAATTCCAAGCTCATATCATTGCCCATGTATCTGACATGGAATAGAAGGTTGCTTCGTACTGGGTTCCTCTCAATGACAAATGTTGTTATGGGTTTTAAATTTAGAACAGCAAAAACTGAAACTGCCGAATGGCTCCCTCAAAATTGTAGATTTTAAATGAATTAAGAAGAAGTAAAATACTTACATTGTTTGACAGCACCCAATATCCTGAATCATAGTACCCTATGTAGGGTGCCAAGAAGAACCTTCTCATAGTTCCATTTACTTGGTAGTCATGTTTCAAGTATCTCATGAGATCGCTAAAATCTCTTTGCTTGATAGACCCACCAAGTGATGAAAAGACCGCCTTCTTGTTTGACAAGGACCCAATATCCCCAACCATAGTACCCCATGTAGGGTGCCAAAAAGAACCTTCTTATTGTCCCATTTACTTGGTGGTCGTATTTCAAGTATCTCATGAGGTCACTCTTGGTCGACCCACTAAGTTACAAAAGATCGCCGCAAAATTTATTTTGAACTAAGTTGATGAATTTGTTTGTTTGACTACATTTGTTTGTGTGAATGAAAAAGCGCATATCAACGAGCAATTTTCCATTCATGTTCTCATTTGTTTTTGTTTTCGAAGAGCATCTAAACAGCCAGTAACATCTAGCATCACCCATACATGACACAATTTCACCCTTTGCGACAAAAATTTTTTTTCTTTGAATAAACCTTCTACGCCCTTTAACTTGTTTTCTAGAAAGATGTAAAACATATTTAGACAAAGAAGGAAAGGCTGGGGCAGTCTTTATGGATCTTTCAAAGGCATTCGATTGTGTCAACCACGATCTACTGCTTGCTAAACTGCATGCCTATGGTTTCAACCATGATGCATTGACTTTTTTGTATAGCTATTTAAGTGAAAAGCAGCAACGAGTTAAAATAAACGGTTTGTTTAGTTCTAAACAAAAACTGAATTTGGGTGTTCCACAGGGATCGGTTTCAAGACCTCTACTTTTTAATATCTATTTGAACGATATGTTACTTTCTGTTGATGATATTGAGATCTGTAATTATGCTGATGACACCACACTTTATACATGTGACCAAGATCTACAAAATGTTGTAGAGGCTGGAAAATGTCTCTTTAAAAGTGATAAAATGGTTCTCTGACAACTACCTCAAGCTAAATGAAGATAAATGCCATTTTTAACATTAGGTACTTCTGGTGATGAACCTGTTACAGTCAAGATTGATAATGCATCTGTGGAGAACAGCACTCAGGAAAAGTTGCTAGGTATTACTATAGATAATAAGCTCACATTTGAGCATCATGTTGCAGGGCTCTGTCAAAAGGCTAGCAATAAGTTGTATGCTTTTGCGCGCATTGCCCCCTTTATGGATCTGGAAAAATTATGATATTTAATGAGAGCTTTCATAAACAGCCAGTTTCAGTATTGTCCCTTGGCATGGATGTTCCACATCCGTCAACTTTGTCACAAAATTGATAAAATCCTAGAGAGAGCACTAAGAGTTACTTATCAGGACTATGAATCCAGTTTTGAGGTTTTAATGGAAAAGGATCGATCAATAACTCTTCACCAGGGAAACTTACAGCTTCTCGTGACCGAAATTTACAGGACTAAAAATGGCTTTAATCCAGTTTTTATGAAAGAGATTTTTTGTCAAAATGAAAGTCCATATAGTATGAGGAACACCAACAATTGTTCTCTTCCTAGAGATAGAACGGTTACTTATGGGTCAGAAACGATTTGTTTCAGAGGCCCGCAAGTCTGGGCTACTGTTCCACAATTTATCAAAGATTCTACATCTCTTGCTGAATTTAAAAGAAAAATCAAATCTTGGTCTGGAAAAACCTGCCACTGCCAATTATGTCAAACTTTTGTTCCAAACTTAGGCTTTATCTGATTTGAACTTTGATTTATTGTTTTTATACTGGAGGCATTTCAATTTTGTAGATTTGTTGTATCTACTTTTTACTACTTTTAACCGTTTATTTATGTATATTTATGTATATTGTAATTTTCAGTTGGCCTAGATTAGCTTTAGTATAGCTACTGTATTTGTTAGCCAACTTTTAAAGAAGTTGATAATGACATGCAACATTCTCTGCAACAGTTATAGCAGCTGCATGCAAATGTTTCACTGTATCTGTATATGCATTTGCATTTATTGGTTGGGGCATGTCCATTGCAGTTGCAAACCTCTTTAAGCCCTCATTGCCAACACCAATATTTCTTGCTTCTAAAATGATCCTTTTATTGGCTTCAAAAGAGTGTCCTGTTCATCTTGAAGTGTAGAATGTTGTTGCAAATTCACAATGCTCACAAAACAACTTCATGGTTGAGGCAAACCCCATTTTGATAATTCCAGTTCCTGCATTCTCAGTCCAGATTCTTTGCAATCAGGGCAAAGCAGTAAACTGAAGACACTGGCCAGAACTGACAGATCCATAAGTCTATACCTTGTAGTTGTAGGCTCTGTTTCTGGATCTGATGTGTCACTGAACCTTCTTAACCTTCACAAACTTCATAACCCTCTTATATTTCAAATGTTTCAAGGGTCAGTTTTTTTGTCATTTTGATAGTGTGTTAAGGATATCCTATTTTATTCCAAAATAGATGCACAAAATTCCTCACATTAAGAGCAAACGACCTGAGAATGGTAGAGATCCTGAATGCAGAGGTTTGCCATGTTTTGCCTACAAAGATATAAAGAAGGGGGTCTCATTGGCTCAGGTGGCTATGGCAAAGTTTTTAAAGTTGAATACAAAAACAAAGAGGTGGTTCTGAAAGAACTGAAGAATGCGGAAGATGAAGATGTTAGCGAACTTACGATTGCACAATGCAGCCCACTACGACGACGGTGAGAGGCATGGCACTAGCGCAGCTGCGTAGTCTTTGCGCTCCAAGTGTTTTTGATACGATCCGCTAAGACTACGGTGACTATTTGGCGCCACATTTCAAAAAGCTTTGATCAACATGGCGAACCACAGAGACCTCTTGTTCGCGCTTCACAACGATGGTGCATTGAATGATGAAGAGCTACTGTTGCTGCATGACAAAGACAGGCCAAGAAATCCTCGTTTTCCGTACTGGAACTATGAGAGGTTCGACCTGGAACAGCTAGAAGAGGATGAATGCAAGGCAGAGTTTAGGTTCTGGAAAGATGACATCTACAACTTGTTAGGTGTCTTCAACTTCCCTGATGAGCTTAGATGCTATAACGGAACTGTGTTTGACTCAGTTGAAGCCCTCTGTATTCTTTTAAGGCGTCTAGCTTACCCATGTAGATATGGAGATTTGATTCCTAGGTTTGCTAGGCCTGTTCCTCAATGGTGCATGATATCTAACTTGGTTGCAGATGAGATATATGTCAGATTTGGGCATCTGCTTAGGGATCTTGATCAACCTTGGCTATCTCGTCCCAACCTACAGATCTTCGCCAATGCTGTCCATGAAAAAGGAGCTTCCTTAGATAATTGCTGGGGATTTACCGACGGTACAGTTAGGCCAATTTGCAGACCCCAAAGAAACCAAAGGTTAGTCTATAATGGCCATAAACGGGTGCATGCAATTAAATTCCAATCAGTTGTAGCCCCAAATGGTCTTATAGCTAACCTTTATGGGCCAGTAGAGGGTAGGAGGCATGACAGTGCCCTTCTTGCAATGTCTGGGCTTTTACCACAGCTTGAACAGCACTTTTTTGCACCAGA
This sequence comes from Aurelia coerulea, assembly GCA_039566865.1. NCBI lineage: Eukaryota > Metazoa > Cnidaria > Scyphozoa > Semaeostomeae > Ulmaridae > Aurelia > Aurelia coerulea. The sequence continues at coordinate 8,177,420 of CM076951.1, read as the reverse complement.
TGGTCAGGCCCTTTGCATATATGGTGATCCTGCCTACCCACACAGACTTCACTTGCAGTGTCCATTTCCAAGAAGGCAAAATCTCAGACCAAAAGAAGAAGCTTTCAACCAGTCTATGAGCCCAGTCCGGATATCAGTGCAGTGGATATTTGGTGATATCATCAACTACTTCAAGTTCGTAGACTTCAAGAAAAATCTTAAAATAGGATTGACCCCTGTGGGTAAATTTTATATCGCCTGTGCTCTTTTGAGGAATGCAATGACCTGCCTTTATGGTTCAACAACATCTGATTACTTTAATCTGAATCCACCAGCACTTGCTGATTATTTCTCGTAGATCAGATCAGATGTTTGGCAACCCCAAGATGAAAATCAAGCTCTCCAAAGTTAAACCTCAAGTTCTTCAAAGATGAATATCAAGCCTTATAAAAGCCTTTCAAGAAAAACAGCTTGTTTAAAAGCTACCAAAATGACCAATGTTCACTGGCTGATATAATACAAGTTTATCACACAACAAAATAACAAGCCTTTAAGCAACAACAAATAGGTAAACAAGCATATGAACAGCAGACTAAAATTCAAGACTAAAAAATATCTCAAAAATCAAGATCAACAAGTCTAATCTTTATCTAAAAATTTGTTTACTAATTTAAGCATTGCCTCATTTTGCTGTTGCATTTGCTGTATCATTGCTTGCTGTTGCTGTTGCTGTTGCTGTTGCTGTTGCTGTTGCTGTTGCTGTTGCTGTTGCTGTTGCTGCATCATGAGCATCATTTGATTTTGCTGGGCCAAAATTCTGCTTTCCCTTTTCTCCCGTTGTTCTTGCTCTCTCTCTCTCAAATTCATTTCATTACTTCTTATCTCAGTTAACCGCTGCTGCTCCCGCTCGTTCATTTCCTGTGCCCTCTCTTTCATTGTCTGTTCTCTCTCTTTTAGCTCTTGCTCTCTCTCTCTCTCAAATTCATTTCATTACTTCTTATCTCAGTTAACCGCTGCTGCTCCCGCTCTCTCATTTCCTGTGCCCTCTCTTTCAATGTATGTTCTCTCTCTTTTAGCTCTTGCTCTCTCTCTCTCTCAAATTCATTTCATTACTTCTTATCTCAGTTAACCGCTGCTGCTCCCGCTCTCTCGTTTCCTGTGCCTTCTCTTTCATTGTATGTTCTCTCTCTTTTAGCTCTTGCTCTCTCTCTCTCAAATTCATTTCATTACTTCTTATCTCAGTTAACCGCTGCTGCTCCCGCTCTCTCATTTCCTGTGCCCTCTCTTTCAATGTATGTTCTCTCTCTTTTAGCTCTTGCTCTCTCTCTCTCTCAAATTCATTTCATTACTTCTTATCTCAGTTAACCGCTGCTGCTCCCGCTCTCTCGTTTCCTGTGCCCTCTCTTTCATTGTATGTTCTCTCTCTCTCTCCTCAAATTCATTTCATTACTTCTTATCTCAGTTAACCGCTGCTGCTCCCGCTCTCTCATTTCCTGTGCCCTCTCTTTCAATGTATGTTCTCTCTCTTTTAGCTCTTGCTCTCTCTCTCTCAAATTCATTTCATTACTTCTTATCTCAGTTAACCGCTGCTGCTCCCGCTCTCTCATTTCCTGTGCCCTCTCTTTCAATGTATGTTCTCTCTCTTTTAGCTCTTGCTCTCTCTCTCTCAAATTCATTTCATTACTTCTTATCTCAGTTCACCGCTGCTGCTCCCGCTCTCTCATTTCCTGTGCCCTCACTTTCAATGTATGTTCTCTCTCTTTTAGCTCTTGCTCTCTCTCTCTCAAATTCATTTCATTACTTCTTATCTCAGTTAACCGCTGCTGCTCCCGCTCTCTCATTTCCTGTGCCCTCTCTTTCAATGTATGTTCTCTCTCTCTCTCAAATTCATTTCATTACTTCTTATCTCAGTTAACCGCTGCTGCTCCCGCTCTCTCATTTCCTGTGCCCTCTCTTTCAATGTATGTTCTCTCTCTTTTAGCTCTTGCTCTCTCTCTCTCAAATTCATTTCATTACTTCTTATCTCAGTTAACTGCTGCTGCTCCCGCTCTCTCATTTCCTGTGCCTTCTCTTTCATTGTATGTTCTCTCTTTTAGCTCTTGCTCTCTCTCTCTCAAATTCATTTCATTACTTCTTATCTCAGTTAACCGCTGCTGCTCCCGCTCTCTCATTTCCTGTGCCCTCTCTTTCAATGTATGTTCTCTCTCTTTTAGCTCTTGCTCTCTCTCTCTCAAATTCATTTCATTACTTCTTATCTCAGTTAACCGCTGCTGCTCCCGCTCTCTCATTTCCTGTGCCCTCTCTTTCAATGTATGTTCTCTCTCTTTTAGCTCTTGCTCTCTCTCTCTCAAATTCATTTCATTACTTCTTATCTCAGTTAACCGCTGCTGCTCCCGCTCTCTCATTTCCTGTGCCCTCTCTTTCAATGTATGTTCTCTCTCTTTTAGCTCTTGCTCTCTCTCTCTCAAATTCATTTCATTACTTCTTATCTCAGTTAACCGCTGCTGCTCCCGCTCTCTCATTTCCTGTGCCCTCTCTTTCAATGTATGTTCTCTCTCTTTTAGCTCTTGCTCTCTCTCTCTCAAATTCATTTCATTACTTCTTATCTCAGTTAACCGCTGCTGCTCCCGCTCTCTCATTTCCTGTGCCCTCTCTTTCAATGTATGTTCTCTCTCTTTTAGCTCTTGCTCTCTCTCTCTCAAATTCATTTCATTACTTCTTATCTCAGTTAACCGCTGCTGCTCCCGCTCTCTCATTTCCTGTGCCCTCTCTTTCAATGTATGTTCTCTCTCTTTTAGCTCTTGCTCTCTCTCTCTCAAATTCATTTCATTACTTCTTATCTCAGTTAACCGCTGCTGCTCCCGCTCTCTCATTTCCTGTGCCCTCTCTTTCAATGTATGTTCTCTCTCTTTTAGCTCTTGCTCTCTCTCTCTCAAATTCATTTCATTACTTCTTATCTCAGTTAACCGCTGCTGCTCCCGCTCTCTCATTTCCTGTGCCCTCTCTTTCAATGTATGTTCTCTCTCTTTTAGCTCTTGCTCTCTCTCTCTCAAATTCATTTCATTACTTCTTATCTCAGTTAACCGCTGCTGCTCCCGCTCTCTCATTTCCTGTGCCCTCTCTTTCAATGTATGTTCTCTCTCTTTTAGCTCTTGCTCTCTCTCTCTCAAATTCATTTCATTACTTCTTATCTCAGTTAACCGCTGCTGCTCCCGCTCTCTCATTTCCTGTGCCCTCTCTTTCAATGTATGCTCTCTCTCTCTTTTAGCTCTTGCTCTCTCTCTCTCAAATTCATTTCATTACTTCTTATCTCAGTTAACCGCTGCTGCTCCCGCTCTCTCATTTCCTGTGCCCTCACTTTCAATGTATGTTCTCTCTCTTTTAGCTCTTGCTCTCTCTCTCTCAAATTCATTTCATTACTTCTTATCTCAGTTAACCGCTGCTGCTCCCGCTCTCTCATTTCCTGTGCCCTCTCTTTCAATGTATGTTCTCTCTCTTTTAGCTCTTGCTCTCTCTCTCTCAAATTCATTTCATTACTTCTTATCTCAGTTAACCGCTGCTGCTCCCGCTCTCTCATTTCCTGTGCCCTCTCTTTCAATGTATGTTCTCTCTCTTTTAGCTCTTGCTCTCTCTCTCTCAAATTCATTTCATTACTTCTTATCTCAGTTAACCGCTGCTGCTCCCGCTCTCTCATTTCCTGTGCCCTCTCTTTCAATGTATGTTCTCTCTCTTTTAGCTCTTGCTCTCTCTCTCTCAAATTCATTTCATTACTTCTTATCTCAGTTAACCGCTCTCTCTCTCTCAAATTCATTTCATTACTTCTTATCTCAGCTGCTCCCGCTCTCTCATTTCCTGTGCCCTCTCTTTCAATTTATGTTCTCTCTCTTTTAGCTCTTGCTCTCCCTCTCTCAAATTCATTTCATTACTTCTTATCTCAGTTAACTGCTGCTGCTCCCGCTCTCTCATTTTCTGTGCCTTCTCTTTCATTGTATGTTCTCTCTCTTTTAGCTCTTGCTCTCTCTCTCTCAAATTCATTTCATTACTTCTTATCTCAGTTAACCGCTGCTGCTCCCGCTTTCTCATTTCCTGTGCCCTCTCTTTCAATGTATGCTCTCTCTCTCTTTTAGCTCTTGCTCTCTCTCTCTCAAATTCATTTCATTACTTCTTATCTCAGTTAACTGCTGCTGCTCCCGCTCTCTCATTTCCTGTGCCCTCTCTTTCATTGTATGTTCTCTCTCTTTTAGCTCTTGCTCTCTCTCTCTCAAATCAGACTCCTTCTGCTTTAATTCTGACTCTCTCTCATTCTTCTCTTTTAAATATTCAATTGCCCCTCCATCACTGTGCCTCTTTTTTTTTCTTGCTCTCTTGACACTCTCTCTCCTTTGTTTCACTCAGTCTTTCCATCAATCTCTTCCTCACATTAGCAGCCGTCTCTTTTTCTTGTTCATCCATTTTCTTTCTGCTGTCCGTTTCCTCACCCTGCTCCATTCTTGCTGTCTCTATTAGTTCTAAAATATTCTCCATTGCCTCATCCAATTATGTTGCTTCTGGGGAAATTCCACTTGCCCTCTCCTCAGTGGCACTCTTTTTCTTAAAATATTTTTCCAACTTGGAAAACCTCTCGCTTACCGCCCTTTGGTCAACATTAAACCTGGGCTCAACAAGGGAATTCAGGGCAGTTGCAATCCTGTCCCAGGTCTGTCCCTTCTCTCTGCTCCCTCTCTCAGAGAGGACTAATTCAGGGCAGTTGCAATTGACCGGTCACTTACGTTCCATCTTTGGGGCCAATGAGATGGTCGCAAATAGCGGTCATCTACCAGGCACTTTCCACTCACACAAAGTAATAGGGTCCACAGTCTTTGCATCGAAACAAATTCAGCATATCTGTGCCATCAATTTGCTTGCTGTGGGGCAACAAATCAATACCACAACTGAGGCAGTTTTTCAAATAGGAAGGGGGTCCTTCTTTCTTGACTGCTACTCACTGAAAATCTTTTCAAATTAACTCCCAGTTAGCAACGTCTTTGATTTTCATCTCCTTGTAGGTATGGAGTGGCGTCGGGGTAAAAAATAATGCGGCGTGATTCATTATCTTAATTTCTCAAGCCATGCCCTCTACATGGCGGCACTTGACAAATTTTACGGTGCCGAAACCTAGGATTCGGCACTTGAACTTGAAGTGCCGAATTCTAGGTACCAGCACTGTAAAATTCATCAAGTGCCGCCATGTAGAGAGCATCATGTCAAAATTTTCAAGTGCCGCATCCTTGAATGCGGCACTTCAACCTCGTTTTGATTTTCCAGTGCCGATACCTAAGTGTCGGCACTTCAGCCTCAATGTGATAAATTTGAGTTTTTAAGCATGATAAATTATGTTAATTCACCCACAGTTGTCATTTCTATTGACATTTCTAAATGGGGGCACTCACAATCCATTTCAAGTCCAAGTGCCAAAACCTAGGCAACGACACTTGAACCTCAATTTTAAGTCCCAAATGCCGAAATCTAGATGGCAGCACTTGAACCTCGATTTGGATCTCAAGTGCTGAAACCTAGGTCGCAGCACTTGAGCCTCGATTTGGATCTAAAGTGCCGAGACCTAGGTGGCAGCACTTGAGCCTCCATTTGGATCCCAAGTGCCAAAACCTAGGTGGCGGCACTTCAACCTCAATTTGGATCTCAAGTGCCGAAACCTTGGTGGCGGCACTTGAGCCTCAATTTAAATGTCAAGTGCCGAAACCTAGGTGGCGGCACTTAAGCCTTGATTTGAATCTCAAAGGGATGGGATCGCACTTGAGCAAAGGGAACGTCAACGAAACTGGCATCACTCTTTAACATGTTTCGAAGAATGTCGTCAATAAAAAAGTCGATTGAGGAAGCTGAAAAGTTGCTAAAAGCAGCTGCAGCGCAAATTGCTGAAGAAAATTCCGAAGAGGTTGAAGAAGTTGAAGATCGACAACTAGCAAATTTCAGGTAAACTCTTTTAATTTTATTCATTTGAATTAATCGCACTTTTAAATTATATCTTAGTGCGTACAAACAGAAATTTATTCCTGTCTTCCTTGAAAATTGCCAACGAAAAGTATGAACATTAATGGCAAAGATTATGAACGTCTAGTTTAAGTCCCGGAGGGGGGGGGTGCTGGTACTCCCATTATGGTCTAACAGAGGGTTCCAGTCAACCTCGTCCCCAGAGCCTTTTGTCATATTAGGACGGAGACAAAAGGCCCTGTGATCGGCTGGTCACATAATTCACCGTAGCGCGAGCCGGTAAATTTGAGGCGCCGGTATATCTGAGGTTTGCCGGTAAATATGAGGTTGGCAAGATCAAAGGTATTCTTCTAAGGCGACAAGTAGTCATAATCTATTGTGAATTAGACAAAGGTGAGACACAAGGTCTGGTTTCAAAGGAAGCAATAGGTTTTTCCGGGGGTCGGGTCAACGGTCTGAGGATTTCTGCCGCATATAATCTTTTCTTTCTGACAGCGTTCGGGAAAGCAAATGCTAGGATTTAACTTCGAACGGTAGGGGTTAGGATTTTTGCTGCGTAAGGAAATCCGCAAGAAGAATCCAATTTCATTTGGTTTCCTTTGGTATCGGTTTGCTACATCTAAAAGTTATCAGTCGAAAGTAAACTGTCTTATTGCTCAAATACTTCGTTCCATTGCAATACCGTTTTGTATCTGGGTTGATGAAGATTATGATTTTTGAGCGCTGTTTTTCTTCCTTTTCCGTGGTATATTTTCGTGTGATTCTCTTCAGAAGTCTTTAAGTATTAGGGAAAATACTGAAAGTTTACTAAGATTATCGGAGTTATAAGTTCCTAAGGTTCTTACAGATTCTTAGGAGTTTCCAGAATCTCTTACAGGTTTCATAATAATCTTCATGTGCACTTTCCCGTGCCTTCTCCTGAACCTTTCAAAACGAAGTTTTTGAAGCCTTTCCAATGTTTAAACATCACTCAGACAAGTACCTTCCAATTTTCGTTAGTAGGATACAGGAAACAAGTCAAAATGTGATAAACGGAGTTTCTCAAGTTTTTGTCAATCCTAGAGTTGAGTCTCCTACACACGTATTTTTTACAAAAGAAACTAAGAATTTGGCCCAGTCCTGAAAGTTTCTTAAAATTATCATAATTTCATTACTCAGAGTTTCTTGCGAGTTTCTTAGAGGTTCCATAACAATCTTCATGCTCACTACTGTCCCTCGTTTCCTAGCATCAAGCCTTTCCAAGCCTTTCCAATCTTTAGATATTACTAAGTACCTCACGAGTAAAATAATAAATTTTTAAATTTTGATAAAATTATGAGACAACCTTCAAAAATATCGAAAGATAGAACCTAATAACCCTTCTTTACTATGGGTTAAACTTTTATTCATTTTCGTTACATATAATTTGCGGTTTTTAAATTTTGATAAAATTATGAGACATCTTTCAAAATCTCGAAAGGTAGAACCAAATAACCCTTCCTTACTATGGGTTAAGGTTGTTATTCACTTTCGTCGCATACTATTTGCGGCTTTTAAATTTTGATAAAATTATGAGACAGCTTTCAAAATTTCGAAAGTTGGAACTAAATAATCCTTCCTTACTATGGGTTGATTTTTTTATTCATTTTCGTTGCATACTATTTGCGGTTTTTAAATTTTGATAAAATTATGAGACATCTTTCAAAAATTCGAAAGATAGAACTTAACAACCCTTGTATTTCTGGTTTTCACTAGAGCCACAAGAACCATAAGAGCCATAAGAAACACAATTTCGAAATCCCATGACGCTTACGATTGTGTTATGTTCATTGTCAAATGATACATAATTATCAAATACGCATTGTATTAATTCCCACAGGTGCGTGCAGCACATAGCGCATGTTTTCGTACGTGTAAGTTGTTTTCCTATTTAAGTTTTGAACGGTTGTTTATCGAGTTAGTTAGTAAACACGAGAGTTGAAATAAAACGTCTCATCTCTGGCTTGTCTAACTCAACATGGTGACAGGAAAACTTAAAAGCTACAACTGAGGAGTGTGCATGGCTACGAATGTAGAAGAGCGGTCTTAAGACTACGGGTCGACGACTAAGAGGCGCTACATTGGTGAGCCCCGCAGCTTGCAACAAAGTTCACGTGCAAGATGGCGACGTTTCAAGTCACACCCCCAGAAAAGTTTTCTTTTAAGCCAGAAGAATGGTGTAAATGGATTCGACGTTTCGAACGTTTCAGAGTGGCCTCTGAGCTCCATAAGCGAGATGAAGAGAGTCAAGTAAACACACTGATATACTCAATGGGCGACGAAGCAGATGACATATTGCAGTCGTTTGGCCTCAGTGATGCCGATAGAAAGAAATACAAAAGTGTGAAAGACAAATTCGAGGGGCATTTCATCATAAAGAGAAATGTGATATTCGAAAGAGCCCGATTCAACATGCGTGTTCAGCAAGAGGGTGAGTCTGTAGACAGTTTTATTACTGATCTCTATACTCTAGCTGAATTTTGTGTATTTGGAGATTTACACGACGAATTGATTCGTGACCGTATAGTTGTTGGGATTCGTGATAAAAATTTATCAGAAAGATTGCAATTGGAGAGTGAATTAACACTTTCGAAAGCCATTAATGCTGTTCGACAGAAAGAAGTAGTTAAAAAACAGCAGAATCTAATGAGTTTTAAAGCTTTTTCAGCACAACCAACCGTCGATGCAGTGAAGAGTTCAAAGCAAAGAAACCCAAGCAGAGGCAAAAGCGCTGATGTGGACTCAAGATACAACAAAACTGAGAAGAACCAAAATAAGCAGTCTGCCACAAAGTGTGAGAGATGTTCAGGACCTCCTCATCAGAAACAGGCATGCCCCGCACGCAACTCAAAATGTCATAGCTGTGGAAAAGTAGGACATTGGACACGAGCATGCAGAAGCAAGAAACTTCACGAAATTTCAGGTGAAACCTTTCCTTTATCTTCTGAAGATGAATATTTTCTTGGTGAAGTTGAACTTGATGCAGTTGAAAGCCATCATGCTTGTAAAGTATGGAAGGCTGAGGTTTGTGTAAATGGCAAGCAGGTTCAGTTCAAGCTAGATTCAGGGGCTGACGTCTCAGTTATACCACTCACGCTATTTGAGAAATTTGATAAGAGCACCTACCAAAATCTTACTAAAAGTAGCAAAACGCTACTTGGCCCTTGCAATTATAAAATACATTGCAAGGGAAAATTTAAAGCAAAGTTATCAATTGACGACAAAAGCCATTTTGAAGATATTTATGTTGTGGAAGGTTTGGAGAAACCTCTTCTCAGTAGAAATGCAAGTTCTTCCTTGAATTTGATTCAAAAAGTCAACGAAATTGACTTGAAGAAAAATTCCTTTGACTCTGTAGCTGAAAATACTAAGCTGCACATTTTAGACAAATATCCAAAACTTTTTGAAGGACTTGGTGAACTACATGGAGAATATAAAATTTTGATCAAACCAAATGCAAAACCTTATGCTCTAAATGTACCTAGAAAAGTTCCTTTGCCTCTTTTGGATAAAACGAAAAAGGAGCTAGACAAAATGCTTGATATGGGAGTGATTTCTCGAGCTGAAGGTCATACTTCATGGTGTGCTCCCATGGTTGTTATTCCCAAGCCTAATGGCGACGTCAGAATTTGCGTCGATCTTACAAAATTAAACGAATCTGTGCTAAGAGAAATACATCCTCTTCCTTCAGTTGATTATACACTTGCTAAATTTGGAGGAGCAAAAATCTTTTCAAAGATGGATGCAAATAGTGCATTCTGGCAGAGAAAATTATCAAATGAGTCTCGATTATTGACTACATTTATCACTCCTTGGGGAAGATTTTGTTTCAATCGTCTCCCTTATGGTATCTCAACTGGTAGTGAGCAATTTCAAAGGTGCATGAATGAACTTCTAGAGGGACTAGAAGGAGTCGAAGTTCAAATCGATGATATCATAGTTTATGGCTCTGATGTAGCAGAACATGATCAAAGATTAGATAATGTCTTAAAGAGATTATCACAGGCAAATATTACTCTCAACAAAGCAAAGTGCGAATTTGGAGTTAGATCTGTTAAGATTTTGGGTCATATCGTTTCTTCTGAGGGTATTACCCCAGACCCCTCCAAAATCAAAGCAATTGTCTCCTTACCTAAGCCTAAAAACGTAAAGGAGTTGAGATCATTTTTGGGTATGGTAAACCATTTGAGTAAATTTGCAAATCACTTAGCTACGCTAACGAAACCCCTAAGAGACCTACTGTGCAAAGAGAATGAATGGAAATGGGGACCCCCACAAGATAAATCTTTTTTAGATGTAAAACATTGTCTTGTTTCTTCACCAGTTTTAGCTCTCTACGATCCTAACAGAGAAACGAAAATCAATGCTGATGCATCGTCGTATGGCATCGGAGGTGTGTTGCTGCAAAAACAGGATGAAGGAGTCTGGAAACCAGTTTCCTACATGTCACGTGCGTTGTCAGAAACAGAGAGAAGATACAGCCAAATTGAAAAGGAATGCCTCGCATTCACATGGATGTGTGAAAGATCCAGCGATTACATTCTCGGCAAACCAATTGTTGGTGAGACAGATCATAAACCGTTGGTGCCTCTTCTGACGAAACACACTCTTGAGCAAGTTCCACCCCGAATACAGAGATTCAGGATGCGACTGATGCGATTTGACATACGAGAAATGAAGCATGTTCCAGGGAAAGAGATGCACATGTCAGACACGTTGTCAAGGCAGTTACCAGTCGAAAGCAATGAAAAATCCATGATTGATGACAAAGAGATGTCACCTTTTCTTGAAAGCATTGTCAGCTCCTTCCCAGTGTCAGATGTGAAATTGCAACAGATAATCGCTGCACAGGCAGAAGATCCTGTATGCATGAAAATCATGGAATACATCTTGGAGGGATGGCCAGATAAGTACAAAATTCCTGATTCTTTAAAGTCTTACTGGAATTTTAGGGGTGAGCTCTCCGTGGTTGGAAACCTCATTATTAAATCAACGAGAATTTTAATACCGTCATCATTGAGATTAGAGGTATTGGATAAAATACACCAAGGGCACCAGGGCATTGTAAAATGTAGAGCCCGTGCGAAGGAGTCTGTATGGTGGCCTGGGTTAAGTAGGGAAATCCAAGATATGGTACAGGGTTGTCGAGTTTGTTTGCAACATAAGGTTAATACCCCTGAACCTTTGATCCCCTCCACATTTCCCGAGAGACCCTGGCAAGAAGTTGGAATAGATTTCTTTTATTCCAAGGGAAGGGATTATCTTTTAATTGTTGATTATTTTTCAAGATTTATTGAAGTTTCAGCTATGCAGAAGTCAAAGAAAGCTGATGACGTCATTTCTGCTCTGAAAGAAACATTCGCTCGATATGGAATTCCAGAAAAAGTGAGATCTGATAATGGTCCTCCGTTCAACTCAGCAGAATTTACTCATTTCGCGAAGCAGTGGGACATTAAACTTGTACCAAGCAGTCCGAGGTATCCTCAGTCCAACGGAGAAGTCGAAAGAGCGGTGCAGACTGTCAAGAACATTCTGAAGAAAGAGAAGGAAATTGAAAAAGCGTTGTTAGCGTACAGAACAACCCCTCTACGAAGCGGCTTTTCACCAGCTGAACTATTGATGGGCAGAAAGCTACGCAGTACTGTTCCAACATTTCATGAAAATCTCATTCCAAGATGGCCCGACATGGATAAATTGCAGAAAAGCGAGAACATGCAACGTTCGCAACAACAACAACATTTTAATGTCAAACACAAAGCAAAGTTGTTACCTCCATTGTCTGCGGGAGCTGAAGTAAAAATAGCAAACTATGATGAGACAGGTGTTGTACAAGGAAAAACGAACAGTCCACGACAATATGTTGTCCAGACACCAACGTCCACGTTGCGGAGAAACAGAGTGCATTTAGTTCCATTACCGGACAGTAATCAGTCAGAATCATCACAGGTGTCCGAAGATCGCAAAGAAGGCAATCCTGAGCCACGAACAGTTGAGCAACAGCGGTCTCCTTTGAACCTTTTGTCAAGACCAAGGAGAACAATCAAGCCATCACTTAAAGCGAGGGAGAACATGGCAAACAATTGTAGATAACATTGTTTCCTTTAAAAAGGGAAGTTGTTGTGTTATGTTCATTGTCAAATGATACATAATTATCAAATACGCATTGTATTAATTCCCACAGGTGCGTGCAGCACATAGCGCATGTTTTCGTACGTGTAAGTTGTTTTCCTATTTAAGTTTTGAACGGTTGTTTATCGAGTTAGTTAGTAAACACGAGAGTTGAAATAAAACGTCTCATCTCTGGCTTGTCTAACTCAACAACTATGGGTTAATTGTTTTATTCATTTTCGTTGCATACTATTTGTGGTTTTTAAATTTTGATAAAATTATGAGACATCTGTCAAAATTTCGAAAGATAGAACTTAACAACCCTTCCTTAGTATTGGTTTAGTTTCTTACTCACTTTCGTCGCAAAATCTTGTGGCATTTTTCAGAAACCTTATAGCTTATCCCATCTTTTTAAGCTTCTTTTTTCTCTTTCCTCGCATATCGTTTGTCAATTTTTCAATTTTCTCAAATCTTTGAGACGTTCTGAGACAGGCGTTAAATAGGAACGTGAAAGCTAACGTTTCGTAAATCGATATCGTGAAAGATTCTCCAACGTTTCTCAACTATCATTTTAAATATGAAGATTACGAAAAAAAGGATGCAAATTATGCTGCTCAAGTTTGTTTTGCTTTTTTAGTGATCTGAGAGCTGAGCGCTCATAAGAGTTTCTTATGAAAAACTCTTTTAGGATTTATATAAATTCGGCTGTAGATTGGAGATTTCTTCTTTCTTGACTTTCGAAAATTGAGCATACTGTTTTAAGCTGTTTCTTATGAAAGAAAAATGTGTGCTGAAGTTTCTTTCGAATCTAGAAATCTCAAGTTTGAGTGTTTTAAATTTGTGATAAGTGTGTCTTGATTTATTGTAAGCAACATAGGCGTAGGAGACAGTGGGACAGGGGGCTGCAGCCCCCCAACGTCAGAAAAATTTGCAAAAATCAGCCATAATCGGGCAGAAATCCACCTCAAGTCGGGCAAAATTTTCTCAAACAATGGACTTTTTATCGGGCAGCCCCCCCAACATTTTATCTCCCCCTACGCCGATGGTAAGCAATCAACTTGAATTGCAATTGCAGTGACCAATTATTCATTGTCACACAAATACAAGTACACAGCCAAACACCGAAAGTGTGGTGTTTTAAGAGAAAGGCACCATGCTTTAACAGAAATGCACCATATTTTAATAAAGGTGCACCATCTTTTAATAAAAAGGCACCATGTTTCAATAAAAAAGCACCATGAAAAGATACATGGCTGCATTCTACTTTGAAATAATGAGCTGAATTTTGGCGGAGCCATAATACCAATAAAATGATTTGAAAAAGTAAAGGCCACGATACCAACGTCGATTGCCGGATCCGAAGATGCTTGCGATGACGAAAAAAGAATGAATTTAAAGGCAGAAACACCGCAACACGACAAAAAACAACAGCAAATATGATTAATTTATTTTTTTGCCAATATTTCGTCCTGCCATGCAGGACTTCTTCAGGGCTGTAATCTTCTTCAGGATTACAGCCCTGAAAAAGTCCTGCATGGCAGGACGAAATATTGGCAAAGAATAAATTAATCATAGTTGCTGTTGTTTTTTGTCGTGTTGCGGTGTTTCTGCCTTTAAATTCATAATACCAATACCCAATAATGATCATGTGCAGCCATGTCATCTGCAACCTCTCTTGATAAAGTTTCAACGCCCAACTTGACCCTCATCTTACTTTAGCTATCCAAATGAACATAAGCACTTGTAATCTTACAGTACCGGGCCCATCTCTTCTTTTTTCTCTCATAAACAAATTCAATTCGCTTCCAAATGATATGGGAGCTATCCCATTTCAACAACGTAGCAAACTTGCCACCAATACCACTTGAATTCAAATTGTTCCCTAACTTTATTCAAAGAACACAGAATAGCTTGATTGTGTGCAGACCCTATTCATTTTCCTTTTGGAATTTGGTCTGTGACACAGGATACGTTTGGTTTTCTGTCTTGTCAACAGAAGATTTTCCTTTTCAAGGGGGATTTCATCATCACCAGCAGAAGCAACGTTGTCAGTGCTAGGATCTTTTAACATTGTACCTTTCTCAATTTTCTTTGACCGATCTTTGATACCGCAAGGAATGCAGCTATCATTTGCTTTCGTTCGTTTTACTTTCTCTGAATTTACCTGTGATTTGCCTGTGATTTCTTCATGATCTCTGCTCCCTTGAGGTGCGGTGAACAAGGGAGCTGACTTCTCGGCCATCATTTACGGCCATCATTTACCGCAAGGACTTCGCCGTTTGATCTTTGCCAAAAAGCTGAGAAGCAGGATTACTCTCTTCTTTGCCTGAAAATGCCAAATTTACCTGCCTATAAACCAAATGAGGAACAAGAGATAGATGAGCCAGTGTCGCGACAATTGAGCATCGCCAGCACCTCCCACAGTATGCTGCCACCCAAAGCGCCAAGAAACATGGTATCAGTGAGCCTTAACAATCTAAAAGTTTTCTCCCACTTGTGTTGATTAAAGGCTTTGCTTAATGATTTGAGCCAGAGCTGGATTCTGCTTTTCAAGCCAACCAAACGTTCCTGCTCCACATTGACAAGTGATTCTTTGAACTTTAAGAAGTTACAGAAAAATCGTAGTGAGTGCAAGTATGCCTTGACGGTACTAGGCCTTGCGCTCTTAGGAAAATCTTCTGACCAACAATCCCTTATTTGGTCAGTATCTATCAGATTGCATATGTCGTCATTTCCCTTTTCGTCGCTTATCGCTTGGCTAATAGATGTAAGATGTGCAGCATGAAGGCTTGCATTCCTGTCTTTCTTTGCACTGCCATCCAGTGACATCAGCCAACTTTTGAAGCACCTGAAAACGGTAGCTTCAGCAGGATTTGGAGCATTTTTTTCAGTTGGAATCTCATCGTATTTACTAACAACATTCTCAATTTCATCTTCAATGTCTTCACTTTGTTGTTTGGCTTCCTCAGTTTCTTCATCAGGATTTTTTTGTGACTTTGACTGACACTTCGCACACCATTCCATGTACTTGTTGAAATATCTCGAGGTATCACCTACGTTTCTTTTGCCTTGTGTATCACTCAGTTTGCCTTTTTTTTAATAATGTGATTTATCTTTGATCTTTGAGATGATGTACCTTAACAATTGAATGGGAATTTAAGTCTTTCTTGCGGAAATTTCCAAAAAAGAATCTGGTAATTTCAGAAGTTAGGAATGTAAAATCTTTTTTTTTAAATCTAAAAATTGCCTGTCTCAAAAACAACTTCTGACCAAAACTGTATCTCTTGAGTTCTCACTTACTGTGCTGATCAATGTCATCCCATCTGCAGGATGACTTTGATCGATTGTTCATGGCTGCAAAAGAAGTTGAAAATAGCACCAAGAGATTTTAGCATTCTTGCATGTCATACACTATTTCTGATGCACAATGCTCACTGAAAAATTTGTGTTACATTTTTTCATTACTGATTGTAATTATGAACAAAAACATCAAAAATGATCAAAGTCACCCTTTTGATTGCAGAATATTGTTTCTACAATAAATTTCATTTGTACAGTACTTGTACAATCAAAGTTAATGCAGAAGATATTCCTTGAAACATAAGACTAATGTTCTAATATTTGCTAAGAAAGCTACCAGTACTGTATTTCTCATTTGGTGGTGATTCAAAACAACATAATGAATGAAAAAAAGGGAAATTAAAAAAAAAAGGGCAAGATGGGTACCATTGATCTTACTGTGAAGAAAAAAATTATAAAAAAAATTATATCTCCCCAAGGGATTCGCACCTGGGATGCCGGCGTGTGAGGAGCTCGTAGCTACCGCTTCGCCAATCTGCTGTTACAACAACAGCCGTTGGCAGTCGTTATGGTTTGTTGTGGATGATAGACGGGGGCTGCAACGTATCGATGTTAAAATTGCTAATACGCATGCGTATCTACTGTATGCACGGGGGGACATTTAATTTCCGCGAACAAACCCGATCTCATCTCCCCAACAATTACTGCCCCAAGCAACTATAAACCTGTAACAAAGCACCAAGCCTGAAGATGAAAATACAGTAGGTATCCAATATATCTCACCTTGCAGGATCAGGTGCAGATTCATGGCATAAGTAGCCAAGAGGAAGAACATCATTTGTGACAATTGTGTCCCCAAAACACTTAGCAACTTCCATTTTACAACTCTCTGGCCTTTTTTTAGATTTTTTACTTATTTTGCTTGACCAGGTATATCAACTATTTTCTTCATTTTTGCTTTCAAGAATTCCAGTGGCTTTGACTTGCAAAATCTTCGGCCATTTGTATTCACCGGCATTGGAATACTGGCATCGGCATTGGAATTGGCATTGGAATCGATTATTGCGTAAATCCATAAGTACTATGGCGCATGCAAAACTAACCAGGGGGGTGCGTAGCAGCGATTTGCGCGCGAGTCTCTATTCATGTATTTCCAATGATCTCTTATTCAAAGTGATATGGTAAAATTCTAAGTTGGAACAATGGTGCCATTATGTTATGATGCTACCAGCCTCGCCTTCTCATTTCCGCTATCTTCGCATCGCATTACCACAGTCATGAAGCGAAAAGGGAAGGAAGCTGATAAAGGGAGAGATTTCCGACGAAATCTCAACCTTCAGTTCATGAATGGTGAGTTTTGTAAATTTTACAATATTCTAGTACATTTTTCATTTTCGTGTTTCTTGAATTAGCCAAATCGGGGCCGATTCTCACATGATGAAACCTTTCACACTCTTTCTATAGAAAGCAGCAGCGAGGACAGTGAAGAAGATGACAAGGTTTGTAGAATTAACTTAAATATTTTCGAACACCCAATGTTATCATAAGTGGTACACCAGAGGGTACCAATATATCAAAACCCAAATGGGCTTTTCGGTAAGGGCTTAAGGGGGTTAATCGTTACTGAGCGCGGCGCGGAGAAAACAAAAGAAGTTTCATAAATCCTAGCAGTCTCAACAAATATTAATTTAACCCTGTCTGAAGCGAGCTTTTGGGAGCATGCTCGTCCTGCTCGTCCACGGAGATGGCGTTAAATTAGCCCCCCCCCCCCATTCAGAAATCTTAATTGAAAATAGCTTAGAAGAAAGAAGATTGCTGCACATATTTTTTATAAGAAACTGCCTATAAGAAACTTAACTCTCAGATCGCCGAAAAATTAAGAAACTCCAGTACTGTACTGGCAAAATATAAGTTAAGAAACTATTTATCGTTCATAAAGGAAATCCTTGACATACTTTTACTTTACTTTCACTCATTTCCTGCACCATATTACTTGTAAGGTACTTGAGTAATGTCTAAACATTGGCAAGGCTTAAAAACCTTGTTTTGCAATGTTCACGATGGGAACAGGTAGTGAACATGAAGATTGGTATGGAACCCCTAAGAGACTCGTAAGAAACTCCGAGATAATTTTAAGAAACTTTCAGTACTGGGCCAAATTCTTAGTTTCTTATAGAAAAAATACGTGTATCTTATGCAATTTGATGTGAGAAGTATGAGTATCTAATCTATTCAAGAAGTATGTTCAACTTTCATTGTCTTACACCAAAAACAGTACTCACACAGATTATGAAATTGACGTCACCAATGATGTCATATTTGTAAATAAATATAATTAGGTTTGCTCCAGATTCTCTCATTCATTGATGTTTATATCGAAATTTCATCTAGTTATCTTACTTCTATCAACAACTACAGTTCTCAAAAAATGGTAACTCTATGTGGGTGATTGGGGTGAGAAACTCCGCCTCCCCAAACATGCAAAATAGGGTGAGCATAAGCGTTCTCATAAATGCTAAACAATTCCAATTCCTCGATTTCGTTTCAGATAAATGACGTGGGATTGATTGGGGCACCTGTGCGAGCATCTAGTCCCAGGTAAATACAAGCACTGTTTTATGCCCGGGTGGTACTCTCATTGTGGTCCAGTAAGAGGGTCCAGTCAGGGTTAAAGAGGGCCAAAGCAAAAAGTTTGAAAAATAATCTCAAATGGTATTCTTACAAATTACAAATTAATTACTTAATATAGCGCAGTTTTGATGTAAAATCTTCAAGTGCGCTTTACAGTTCCTAAAGTCCCTAAAAACCTAAAATGTCCATTTAAAACTTATTGAAAAGAAATGTTTTTAACTTTTTCTTAAATGTTCCAATATCACTGCATTGTTTTATTTCATTAGGAATGTCATTCCACAGCTGAGGTCCCATCACGCTGAATGATCTGTTGGCAAAAGATTCTCTCTTTACTCTAGGAATATCTAGTTTCATGTACATCTTGTTTGATCTTAATAGTCTCACACTTTCACTTAGTTTCAGCATATCTTTTAGGTATTGAGGAGCTGTGCCTTTAAGTGCCTTAAAAACTAGAGTTAGAATTTTATGTTCAATTCTGAGATGTATGGGTAACCAATGAAGTTGTTTTAGACATCTTGTGCTACTTTCATGGGCTTTCCTTCCAAGTACAGATCTGGCAGCTAACACTTGTACTCTTTGCAGTCTATTGATTTCGTGTTTTGGTAGGCCTAATAAAATTGCATTTGGTAGGCTTATTACAGAGACCCCCAAATTGTTGTTCATGGACGTAAAATATGGCCATTTGGTAGCATATGGTAGTGAACATTTTATGCAGTTTTTCATTATTTTATATTGTAAAAACTGTTTGAACAAAGCAAGAAAACTTCGAAATGCATTAATGATTATTATTGCAACGACCATATTGCTATAGGGAGGAGCGTACATTCTATATTCTATAATTGATTGACCAGGAATCTGAGAATTCCCCCAATGGGTAGTATGTGTTCCTGTATGTGTTTAACAAATAGGGCAGCCTGTGCAGTCGTCAATAAACCATCTATTATGATATCTAAAAGCAAAAGTCTTCCTTTTATTTGACGAATTCTAAATTTTTAAAAACTTTAGACCACCTGAGTTGACCACAGTTCATCACCGTTTGATATCAATTGTTGTGAACAAAAGCATGATTGTTTGATAACAATGTATTAAGAAAAATGTGAACCAGTGTCTTTCAAAACGAAGCTAAGAAAATATGGCTGGATTTTTCATTTGTTGCAGATTTGCTACACTGCCCCTAAAAGGGTTAAGACCCCATATGGTCTACTCTCTTGCCCATGAGTCATCATTAGCTGGACCGGGCTTTTTTGAGCATCCTCAGGCCGAGGGGGGGCTAAATTAGCCCCCCCTCAGAACTCCGAATTGACAAGGGCTAGAAAGATGAAATTTTGTCATAATATGTAACTTAATGTGAAACGTCCGAATATCTAATTTATTTTACTCTAACTGTTGTATTTTCGATGACGTCATCAATTTTCTTTGTTTCAGGCCAAAAACAGTACTCTTACAGATTTACCTGTAAAAACGTACTCACGAGAAATATTATGCTTCTTGTAACTTTAATTAACAGATAAAATATCTAAGTTTCTGAAAAACATAACTTTTTGAAAAAATTATGAAATTTATAAACTTATATTTATTACCTAAATTAATTAGATATATGACGTCACGAATGACGTAATACAAAAGAAAAACCAAAAAAATTGATTATTTCCATATTTTCTTATTGATATATGGTTGCTCTGAAAATTTCATCCATTTATCTCACTTCTGTCAAGAATTATCTTAGTTTGGAGTTATAAAGGGTTTGACCGTAAAACAAACAAAATATTAAAACTACTCTCTGAAAAGATTGTTATATTTCCAAAAATACATGACATATCTTGTAGAAATTTTGGTGACAGATGTGAAAAGGATAGTTAGGAAAAGTCACGAAAAATAACTAGCGTAGAAATTATCATAAAAAAGATACCCAGACAAAACTGGTAGGGGGGGCTATTTTAGCCCCCCCCCCGGTCCAGATAGGGTTAAAAGGAAAATGTCCAGGTTTGATGTTTCAAACAGCAGTACGAATATAAGTACTACCCTGCATCTATTGATTATTGCTTAGCTAGACTACAAGGAGCCCCCGGAAAAGTAGTAGAAACTAAACGAAATGCAGTTTCTGCGCGAAAGGAATGGACAAAGTGTAGCATCTGCGAAGGAGTAATGAGAAACGAACAATGGGCGTTTTGGAGAGGAGAGGGGGGAAAGACCGGAAGAGAAAGCTTGCAGAGGAAAGAAATGAAGAAAAGCAAGAAGGAGAGGGAAGCAACTGGCTGAATACCATGACATTTAAACTTCTATTTTTTCCAAAGTCATGCTTCCCTGTCTTCCTTTCTCTCCTGCAAAAAGCTTCTTCTCTAATTTGTTCTATCTCTTCATTAAAACGCGCGTCAGTCGTTCGTCATCGCTCCTTAGCAGTTGCCGCCCTTCATCCAGAGCCGCAGTTCGTTTCGTTTCTACTACTTTCTAAGGGGTGATGCCCCGTGACCTATGATACAAAGATCCGCAGTTAAAATGTTTCCACTCTTTGTAGAGAAACAGAGATGAACGTAGAAGATTCGAGTTCTGATTCCAGGTAATATATACAGTTCTGTTACACACTTCAATCATTATGTACTGGAACTATTTTAGTGAAATCTGTACAAAAGGTTCATACAAAATAGGTGGACTTTTTCGAAGACTTCTCTTAGCACAATAAGGCCCTGCAGTCTTGCGTTACCGTCATGAGTTTCATGATATTAGAAAGTCTTTCAATAGACTATTGCGCTGAAGGTCGCATCAGATACTTTTTTACCTACCCTGGGGACCAGATCCAAAATCTAAATTTGGCACTGGCACCCAGGGTATTTCTTACCATGATTATTCGCAACCCAGTAAAAAGTGACTGATCAGAGTACATACATGATTGTTCATCATTTTTGTTTCAACATATTTAGGGTAGAAATGGATCTTGAAGCAGAGAATGTGACTTATGCCTTGGCGAAGCTCCCATCTCCATCAAAAGCAGAAAGGTACCGGTCAACTTTGGTTATATCTAATTTCTAATGAATGTCAGTGAAATACCTCCAAGTTGGCACGGGGTCCTACAATCTCAGACAAAACTGTTGAGACATTCACAAATGGTATGGTCTCTTTTACCCCTGTCCCCTATTTCAATGTTACTTATTAAAAAGGTCACACATCTTGCATCTGAAGTGAGATTCACAACGTGTCGATCTGCTTTCATTTTCAATTATGTGCGAGTCAACTTTGATGGTAAGATTTCACAAATTTGGTTGTTTTCCAACGATGTTTTCTGAGAATGTAGGTGTTACAGGAATCACCGCAATAATCATGATATCAATTTTTATCTTTGTCATTTTGGTGACAATGAGTCCATATCTAGATAAAGAGCAACAGAAGTAAACCTTATGCCCAAAGGTAGCATTGCTATCAGTTGTTCGTGCTTTTGAAGATCATTCTATTTTAGAGAATATTGTGATGTTTTTCGTCATAGAAGAACAATTAGAAGAAAATTTAGACCCACATTTGACAGATAAAGAACAATGCTGGATTAAAGAAGCACACAAGCATTTGCAATGTGCAGCTTTAATTTTTCTCATGCGAATTATATCATTTATTGTTTTCAAATCTTAGCTGAGTATTTTCGAGGCATCTTAATTTAGGGGAAGGGTCATTGATAGGCTGATTTAGTGCATTAAGAATATACGTGAGTCATCAGTGACTTTTGGCAGCCACAATTTTATAGACTAAGAGGAAAAGTCCTCCAACCATGTACCTAAATTTCGTACAAAACGATGAGAGTAGCGTTAAAACCAAACCACATAGTCACGACTTGGTTTAACTCGTTTCCCTTCTTCTTTTACTGCCGAGTCAGTTACATTGCTAAAAGTTTAATGTAACTTCGTTTTTTCTTCGGAGTTACAGTTCTTGCTGTTAACTGTTTACTTTCCTACTGTCTTTCAGAAATGCTGCAACAAATGATGAATATGAAGTAGTTGAAATAGATGACAGCACATCATTTGAAGATCCAACTTCTACTTCAAGGTTAGCGTCAATTCCATTCATAGAAATGCAATAGTGTTTCAGATTATCGTTTTGATTTTTACAAAGCATGGATAGTACATTGGATATAAGCATTGATAATGTATGCTTAACTCCCAGGTTATTTGATGCTCTAAGAAGACTTGGGGGGGGGGGGCCTAATTCGCACCCCTGTTTTATTTCTCTTCTGGACGACCAAAGAGCCATTAGAATTGGAATGTGCACAGTACTTCATGAGCTGAACCCAAACATGAAATCTACTTGTAGTTATGTCGCGTGACTTGCCCGTAACGTCACGTTAAAAACAATAAGGGCGCAGTTTGAGAAAACGGAAAGCAGTATGAGCATCAGTCAAATTTCTGTGTATTATGTGTATTATTCATTTGCAAAATTCCAAGAATTCGCGCTGGCGTAATGCCAATATCTGCATAATTATAAGCTTAATTTACAAAGATCTTAGTTTGTTGGACAGAAGATCAAGAATACCATACCAGCCTCGTCTTGTGTTATTTTATCACATTAGCTGTAGAATTTATTGGGACTTCTTCGAAAATACTGATTTAGCCCCCCATTCAGTTCCTAGGCATGATAGGGTTAAGTTTGAAATATGCAGCAGACTGCAGTAATTTGGTCATGAGTGTTTCATAATCAATGCCCTCCATCAAATATTTTGTTCGTATTTCGCATTTCTATGGTGCTCGTATTTCTTGCATACTGATAGACATGTATATTGTTTTCATTTCATATCTTTTCAGTTGTTCATCCGTCATTGCCAATTACCCAGATTTTCTTACAAAAGAAATGAAATCACCTCATGACACCAAAATGTTTGTGGGTTTGGTATTCCCAACAGCCCAGTCAACGTACGACTACGTGCAGTTAATGATGGGAAATGAGGTCAAACCGTACATCATTAAGAACTGTCTTCCATGGCATGTGAATGGTAACATCACCTTCTTCGTCGACAGCGATTCTCTGCAGTGCCGGTCCGATATAGGTGTTGATGCATGGAGATGGGAAATATATAAAACCCAGACAACTTCGACAGACGACCTTTCCGACGAATCATTGTATGTTGTGAAAGACAATGCACGATCATTCCGAATTGTGAAGAGGTACTATCGCTCCAAGAGCAATGATGATTTGAAGCGGCAAATTGTAGCCGTGTATCCACCAAAAGTACCATGCAAAGCAAAGAGCAACCCATTTGAGAACTGCGAGGGAGTGGTCATCATCTCGTATAGTTTTGGCCAAGAAAGGTTGATAAAACCAGATAAGAATGTAAAAGTGTACCAAAGTGTAAAGGCAAATGTAAGGGAGAAATTGAAATCTGGCCATAAACCTGCTCGGGCAACATATGAATCAGAGAAGGAACTTGGAGGACTGGATGGTATTGGAAATGCATCGTCACTGCCAAGGCGCAGACATGCATATGAGGAAAATCGCAAAAAAGCTAAAGTCGACATCCCAGATGATCCTCTGCGAGATTTATTGACGAAGCAGAGGCAAGAAGGCCGA
The DNA here is from genome assembly GCA_039566865.1 of Aurelia coerulea. Classification (NCBI taxonomy): domain Eukaryota; kingdom Metazoa; phylum Cnidaria; class Scyphozoa; order Semaeostomeae; family Ulmaridae; genus Aurelia; species Aurelia coerulea. The sequence goes on along the minus strand of CM076951.1, from coordinate 8,153,849 downwards.
ACAGGCCATCCAGTCATAAGAAGAATAACTTTGGATGAGTTTTCCTATTCAATTGTGCTCTTCAATGACAATGTTATTCGAAACATTGCCAATTATTGCTGCAGCGAGAAAGAAAGGTACAAATCACCTCTCATCTTCGATTTCACATTTGAGCTGTTGAAACAACCACCTTTCTATGCCCTCGTTGGATCGTACAAGAACACTTCTCTTTATGTCAAGGGAGCTGCCAGGAGCCCAAGTATGCTTGGTCCAGTTTTCCTTTGTCATTCCAGAAAGGAAACAACAACGAAGGTCCTCTTTGACGCCATGCTTGAAGCATGCCCAGGACTTGCAGGATATGTTCAAGTAATTGGATATGATGGGGAGAAAGCACTTTCAAACAATGGATGTGCTGCCTTTCCTGCAGCCCTGCTTTTGCTTTGTGCAAACCATGCCAAGAAGAACATCCAAGAAAAACTGCGAGATTTAATCAATGATTCATCCTTAAGGAAATCGATATACTCTCAGATATTTGGTGATGAATTCTCAAATGGCCTTGCTTTCAGTCTGTCTCCTGACGCTTTTGATGAAAGACTCCACATCCTTACAACTGAGTGGCACAAGGACGAACGAATCCACAAATTTGCCCAATACTTTGAAATCTATAAAGCAGACCAGTTCCGATACCATCTTGTGAAAGGAGTAGTTGACAAAGCTAAGATTGTGGATGTTGATGGACTCTTCACTACAAATCAGGCTGAGCGTATCAACTCCGTGATTAAATCGTGGCAAAATGGAAAGCTAGATCCACTGAATTTCTCCATTGCATACGAGAAGATGCTGGAACAACAAGAAAGCAACGTTTTGCGTTGTTTCTTACACCTTGACAGCCCATACGAAGTTCGCGAAGAGTTTCGGAATTCCTGTATTGATTTCAGTTCTGTGTATGCACAGAAAGCAGCCGAGGAAAAAGAAGCAGTGAAAAAAAGGCTCACCAATGTGCTGGTAGATGAGCCTCGATACAACGAAGTGATGAGATTCAAACCTGGTCCTGTAGCCGTCGAAAGGGTAAGGTCAAATGTCACTTCGTTGTTTCAGCCATCCCCAAATGAAGTGGATGCACAACCAACTTGTTCCTCTGCTCAACAGCCTTCTGCTCTCCCTCCCACTGAAGATAATGCAGACAATGGCGATGGGAGACAACATAGATTAAATGCAATTGACGAATCCGACACTTCATTGCCAAGCTCACAAATCAGGATAAGGGAACATTATCAATATCAAGCATCTACAAAAGAAACATGCACATTCCTGGTGAGTAATGCTAAACCACATCTCACCAATGACGGCATAATGGCAACTGTAGCAAAGGCCATGGCAATCGCGCAACGAAAAGAAATTCTGCCTGGTTTTGATGAAGGAAAATATTTGGTAAAGTCTTACACGAATCAGCAACCGCACGTCGTGACATTGAAAAATGCTACAGGTGACATAAAATGTGATTCAAGCTGCCTGCACTTCAAGCACGAGGCCTACTGTGCCCACACACTTGCAGTTGCAATTTTTGGGCATTGTGTGGAGAAATTTGCTGCATATCTAGCAAGAACAGATAAGCATTCAATCAATGCTGTTGGAGCTGCAAATGTAAACACTTCCAAGGTTGGAAAAAAGAAGCCACAGCGTGTTCGTCAACGCAAGCAGGTCACTGCTACCTCTAGCAAAGATTCATTGGCCTTCGAAAATATTACAGTTACAAATCCTGTCACAACTGTGAATGCATCCTTGACAGGACTTGAATTTGGAGCCACCGTAATGCAGCAGCCTCAACCGCAACAACCTAACCTGCCAGCGCCAGTCCTCCATCATTCCTACCTGCAACAGCTTAGCCTGCCACTTCCCAACCTTCAACAGCCTTGCCAACAGCAACACATCCCTACACAGGCCAAACAATTACGTCAGCCTTTAGCATCCCCCCCAGCCTGGCTTCACAACCAGCAGCAATTGCATGGAATCGGCCAGCCTCCAAGGAGACAGTTCATATCACAGTCTGGTGCATACACAGGGAGTCATAACATGCTGGCCCCAGGTCAAGTTGTTTTGACCTCCTTACATGCATCTGACAGCAGAGTGTCTTCGTGTTATGGATGTGGCAAGAGTCTAAGAATGAAGTTGCAAGATGGACGAAGAATAGTGCCAAATGCACCTAATGACCTTGTCTTCATTGCAAAGGTGCATCGAGCTTACAAGAAAGATGGTGTTACAAAGGTCAGTCCAAGCCCAAGAAATGTTTACTTTCACACCACAATCAACATGCAACAACTTAAATGCGTCAAAAATGTTGTAAACAGCAACCATGAAAGGATTCAAATAGATGCCAGCTGCCTTCCTTATCTGAATCAATGTCATGTTGGATACATTCTTTTCACACTGGATCTCCCACACCTTGCACCACACCTTGCGTTAGTAAGAAACTGAAAAAGCAAGGAACTCAAAACGGAACCTGCAATCTTAATTGTAATGCATACCATCTATTTATACTTTTTGCCAAAGAAGGTTTCAGCATATGACTTGTTTATTGGAAGCAGCTTTCTTTGTTTCTTAAAAATTGAGATGCCAATATAAATTTGCTAATTTGCGAAGACCTCTTTCGTGTTTGGCATTTCTATTCAAAATCTTAGGAGCTCCTGGCATGAATTTTCCTCTCTATAAAGTTTGTAGGCATTTGCATTTATGGATAAATTATCACTTATCACAGTAACCCACTATACCAGTTCTGGGTGCAACAAAAACTTGCACAGAAAAAAGGTAACGCTCTCTAAGTCTTTCTAAGACTCCAATTTGGGTGGACCTGTCATCATTGTGTGACAGGGCGTCAGACAATTCTTGGGTCTTCAAAAAGCTGACCCTCTATATTTTTGGGACCACAGTCAGAAATATTTAGTAGATTTTTAGGGCAGAATGAGATGAGACGAATTCAGTAGAAATTAGCCTGCTGTATATCTTACAAGTGCAATTGTGGAAATCTGTACAGTTGTGGGTCTTAAGGTCAGAAGATCAGCAGTTGTGTGCTTTTGAGAAAGGTGTTGTGTGTGAATGAGCCCGCCCCCTCAATCACCTCACAATAGCAAATCCCCAGTTGGTAGAATTTTGAGGTTCTATCTTGATTAGAATAATGGCCTTTTTAACTGTTGGAAATTCATTATCGAGCTTGAGAACTTGAAATCTATGTTCTATTTGTAAAAATAGTTGGTAGATACATGGTCTGAGTTTGGGGAGCAAAACCTGGTCAAGTCCCACGGGGGCATTTGGCATACAATAAATGAATAAAAATATACATTTTCACATTGGCAACAATGTTTTGTGATGTGAGCAAAGGGGTTATACTTTAATTCATAAAATGGATACTATAAGGTGCGGATGAAGAACGAACGAGAAATAGACAAAAATTTGATGTTTTTATAGCACATAAAACATCAAATTTTTGTCTATTTCTCATTCGTTCTTCATCCGCATTTTATCATTTTGCCGGATTGTTTTAGCTGTCATTGAAGACTTGTATCATTTTGCCGAATTGTTTAGCTATCATTGAAGACTTGTATCATTTTGCCGGATTGTTTTAGCTATCATTGAAGACTTGTATCATTTTGCCGGATTTTTTTAGCTATCATTGAAGACTTGTATCATTTTGCCGGATTGTTTTAGCTATCATTGAAGACTTGTATCATTTTGCCGGATTGTTTTAGCTGTCATTGAAGACTTGTATCATTTTGCCGGATTGTTTTAGCTATCATTGAAGACTTGTATCATTTTGCCGGATTGTTTTAGCTGTCATTGAAGACTTGTATCATTTTGCCGGATTGTTTTAGCTATCATTGAAGACTTGTATCATTTTGCCGGATTGTTTTAGCTATCATTGAAGACTTGTATCATTTTGCCGGATTTTTTTAGCTATCATTGAAGACTTGTATCATTTTGCCGGATTTTTTTAGCTGTCATTGAAGACTTGTAACATTTTGCCGGATTGTTTTAGCTATCATTGTAGACTTGTACCACTTTGCCGGATTGTTTTAGCTACCATTGTAGACTTGTACCATTTTGCCGGATTGTTTTAGCTATCATTGTAGACTTGTACCATTGTGGACTTAAAGGAAAATGGAAAATTCAACCACAATAGCTCATAGGCAAGATAAACGATGTATAGTATAGTATGGAATAGCTCAGAATGAGGCTTTTCAAGGCGTTATTTCATACCCTTTAAGTATTGAAAGCAAAACCATCATCAAATAATTTTGGATCATTGGCAGAAGAGATAAAAGAGAAGAAAATATGTTTGCATTTCTTTGAAGAGTATGGTTTCGCAAATATTGTTCCCAGCACTGAAGTTTTCAAAATTTTTGTCGTGATCTGAGAGTTGAGTTCCTCAATATAGGGTTTCTTACAGAATTATGTGTGCTTTTACTTTGAACAATGTTGGATGAATGTCGTGAAGAAACGTATTATTCAGAGCTTTGAAACTTAGTATTCCATACGCCCTGTCTCTTTTAGGCCCCCGTTGGGCCCTTCAAGTTTAAGTGAGCCCTCCTCCCACCCTAGATAATAGAGCTTATGTTAGGAAGTGCTGCTTTTTAGAGAAGTGCACATGGACGATTATTACTTATTCGTGTTAATTCTACTAGACGTAATATTTAACTATTTGACCGATGTTCAGTTCTTATATTTATCGCAGTTTTGTTTGGTTTTACATGAAAAAGGATGAAGTCTCGATTTTTTAATGGTTCTCTTGTTGGACCCATTTTACTGCAACATTCAGCTGAAAATGATATTTTTCCATTTGAGAGTTTTCATCCCAAGCAACCTTGTTAATATGCCAGCAATAGTCATTCTGAATCACCAAGGACCGAAAAAGTGGAGGTATCGAGCTCATGCGAATTAGCCTCTTTCCCATGTCTTAAAACGATTCCTGTCTTTTTATGTGGCCGACATAAGTTGTCATTTCATAATGAACTCATACAAAAGCGCAAAAAAGCAGCACTTTAGGCCGGTGTTGTGAAAAAGAAAGCATACAAGGTTGGTGTAAGATTCAATGACCTTCAATAGTTTCAGAATCGGAGTGTTTTCATATTTTTCAAGAATTCAAGAACAATTTTCAAAAAAACTTTAAAACCGTCGTTATTTCAAATGCAATTGACGCAACATGAATAAATTTCCAAGAAAACCATAGTTTATGGATATCTACAATATGGCATCAAGCAAAGTCTGTCACTCTTCTGGTATATGATTTTGGAAGTTGATGGCGTCACACTGTGATGCGTTTTGAGAGACTAGCCTCGATCTGATTGACCGTGAACAAAGACCACAAAAACATGCTTTTAACTTTGCTGACTGCACGTACGATTGCGAAGGTTTTTACAGCTAGAACCGATCGTTATCATTAATTCAGTTACTGAACGTAAATGGATTTGAGCATTATGAATGAGGATTACTGATATTATACGGAGAGTTTTAAATCCTATAAGAGCATACCTGAATTCCTTAATTACGCTTTTATAGGAACACTTTGAACTGAGCTAACATTAGATTTGATTTCTGACTTTACCCCGGCTGTAGCGGTAAACGACTTGTTTTGAGAAATGTACCCTCTTCAAATTACCGAAACTTGCCTTGGTACCCAGATTTATGAAGAGTTAGTTTTTTCGGAAAGCTCCACAGGTGTAACTATTTTTGCACCTTTCAGCGAAACCCCACTAATAAATGGAAAATCTGCCGAAAATGACCCTTGTTTAGAGAATGTTGTTTAATGAAAGTTGGGCCCAAGAACCCACCCATATGGGAGGCACATACCATTACCCTGAACATGTTATGTACCCCCCTCCCGGGGATTTTACGTTAAAAGCAGAACAGAGCTCTTCAGAATTGAAAGGTCACCAGGGCTTGAAGTTTTGAACCTTGCATAGTCTTTGAATCTCGTGAACTTATACTTAATTTTAGAGTAAAAGTTTGATCGTGAAGTTACGTATAATTCGTGCACTTATTACCCTTATTGAGACTACTCTGGTTCAACTTCAAAAGTTTGGTTCATTTCAAGAATCATCATTGCTGAAACATAAATTGGTGGCAGCATATTTTACTGTCTAAAATACCTGTAATTTTGAAAAATATTCAAAATAGTCCTTCTGTAATTCTAAAACAACGTTCAAATCGAACGATGTTGACCTGGAAAACCGACAGATGTGAATAGATTACCGGAGATCTGAGCACAAAAAAAGCATCAAGCCCTCAGCCTTGGGGACAAAAATTGGCCAAACCCGCAACCCATCAAAGCACAAAGCCCTTTCACAGCCTGAGGAGAATTGTCTTTGACGTCGCTTTCCGGTTTGATAGTTTTGCAGTTATTGAATTAACAGAGTTTGTTCACTGCATTGATTTAGAATCATGCAAATTACTGTCACGGACCCCCTGGCTAGTTTTGCATGCGTCATAGTACTTATGCAATATCGATGCCAATTCCAATGCCAATGCCAGTTCCAATGCCGATGCCAGTATTCCAATGCCGGTGAATACAAATGGCCAAAATCTTCACATTCTTGTAGCTAAAATGGTGCTTAATTTTTGGAACAAATGTCAGCTGAAAATTGTGGAGCTCATGTTTCCTGGCATCAATCTCTCTTGCCATCAAATTAACCCTTTCAGCACTGTCTGTTTCCCTGGTCCGTGAGCGAAGCACAGAGTGAAAATCTTCAACGGGATACTCATCAAACCCAACCAATGATGATGTGATGGTCTCAGCAAGAGGGTGACCTATGCCTTTCCAATAATCCAGGTTAGAAAGTGCAATCAAGATAGCTTTATCATAGTGCCTTCGTCTAAACATCAAAAACACAATCCAGCACATCACCAGTGAATCATAATACAAGTCAGCCTTGCTATCTAGGAATGTGACTGCATAGATACTTAAACACAGAGGGATGTATGTATCAAGAAGGGTGATAAAAAATGACACTTTCATCTGGCTTTCCCTCAGCAATTTTTGTTCATTAACTGCATAAGATCCCACATCAGCTTATCTAGCTCTCAAAATACCAAATCCTGTACCAAATCATGCGCTCTGCTGATAGCACACAAGTTGCAATAAAGACATGAATCTCTGTTCCCGAAGAAATGGATATGTCTGATACTTTGCCATCTTATGATATTCCTGACAACTCCCCAGCTATACAGTGTGTCTAAAAAAGAACCCCATTTTGACAGAAGAAGGTAACAAAACGATAACGCTTCGGGAGATTTTGAATTCATAGCTATATTTATTTGTTGGTCTTCAAATTAAATGCACATACCTTGCATTTTGAAATCGACCACCAAAAACACTGGAGATATGAGTTCACAAGGTCACAATTTTGAGTAAACCTGCAACCAGAGGTTTTGAGAAATGGCCTGGCCATAATTTGACATCACACCTGCATTTTGCAAACGATTTTTGAAGTTTGACGTTAGCTTTTTATTTTGAAAAGATTTATACCTTGAATTATTTCAATTGTTCTTAGAATATTGTCCTTACTAGGATTCTTCTCAAACACAGTGGTGTTGAAACAATTCAGATGCAGCAGTTCAAATATCTCTCTTTTTGTTGTCTTTAAAGCTGTTGCTGTGAAGATGGCCATTCTGGGTCCATTAAGCAAGGCTTTTAACTCAAGCAGATTCCCGTACCATTTTCTGAATGGAACTTTTCCTGTCTCTGTAACAGACGTACCCCTCGAAGAAGAGTAAATACAATTAACAATTACACTAAAAAATTGTCTAAACCACAGAAAATTGTATTAAAAACAAGCAGAAGTTTGTCAGATCTTCTTGAAAGAACAAAGTTTTGGAAAATTACCTAGATTGTTCAATTGCAACTCGCAGAGTTTCGATGGTGATTCATTTTCAATAAGTTTAGTTAAGATTAACAAATTCCCCAACCCAATGTCAACAACATGTTCCCCAAGTTTTTGTTTCGCTTACTAGCTAGAAAGACTTACCAGCGAACGATACAATGTGCTTCATCTATGACCAAAATGTGGCAATTCTCCCAGAAGTGTGAAGAGCTGGTAAGCAGTTTTGGCCATCTTTCAGTTGCAAGAACACTTTCAGGTGACTCATAAAGGATAGAGTAATCTCCATGTTCAATTTCCTGCATGATATTTTCCTCCTGTCCATTGTAGATAGCTGCGGCGGTCATGGCAGTCTGGTTTCTTAACTTTTCTACTTGGTCAAGCATCAAGGCTTTCAAAGGGCAAATAACCAAAGCTTTACACATTCCAATTTGGTCATCGTCCAGAATGTCTGCTATCATTGGCAAGCATTGACAAATGGGAGATTTTCCAAACCCTGTCAGTGCGCTAAAAAAATATCTTTGCCCGAAAAGAACGTCTTCACTGCAATGATCTGTTCAGGCAGCAAACCATCCACATTAAAAAAGGCAGAAACGAGTCTCAAAGCCTCCTCAAATTTACTGTCATTGAGCGGTTGGAAACAGTCTGGATGCTGAAGCCATTTTTGTTTTAATGGCGGTAGCGGAAAGTACCGGCGAAATATATTAACTTGTCTTCCATTGACAATCCTTTATCATCAAATGTTGACATTCCTGGTCATACTTTTTTTAAGACTCAGTCACTAACTCAGAATGGTGGTGTTGGTTTAGTCGGATGCCTTGTGTATATCCGTTGGCAACTCATGTTACAAACATAAATCATATACCATTCGAAAGATAATTGTTCACTGAGTTCATTTTTGCGTGTTGCCAACCTGGCAAATTAGTTTTAAGAAATTTTGACATTTTTCGGAAAAAACAGTTTTTTGGCAAAATGCAGTTGCAAATTTTTCTGTCGCATTTTTAATTTTCAATGCTGTCAATGAAATAGATTTGCGAAAGCTCTACAGGGGCTGTTAACATGCTAATCTTATCAATTTTATTGTTTTTGTGGGTTCCAAAACGCAAAAAAGGAAGAAAATTTTTCTCTTAACGAAGCATTTCGTCAACATTCATATAAAATGTTCAGTTAAATAATCCAGTTACACAAAGTCACCATAGTCATCATCACCTTCTTCGTCAAAGCCATCAACGGTATCTTGGTCTGTGTTCTCACAGGTCTCAGCACAGCTGCACATCTCTGTACACTCCATAGATGGTGTAGAACCTTTACACGGACACCTTCTTAAGTTGCACTTTTCTTTGCATTTGCACTTTGTTAGCTGCAGAAGGTCTGGTGACATAGCTGGTTGATTGGAAGCAATAGAAAACTATTTTTCATTATCTTGAATCCAGCCATACTGGAGAGGATCACAGCGTACCATTGTAGCTAATGAGGAACTCTTCCATTCAAAAGCCTGTAGTAGAGCTCTCTTAACCCTATCCAGACTAGGGGGGGGGGGGCACAAAGTGCCCCCCCTAGTAAACTTTTTCATGCAGCTCGTCGAGTATCTCTTTAATAGTCTACCTTTTTTGTGACTTTTAGTTTCTATCTATGAGACATCTATTCCTGTCTATTTCAAAAACGTTGACACTGATTCCGGGGGTCAACACATGACTTTAAATTGAGCGCTCTGCAAAATAAATATTGTTTAAGTCATAGCTTTGTAACCACTGGCCCTATGACAATGAGACAAACATTTCTGAGCTCTTCTTGAAATAAGCTTTCATTTGATATATAGTTTATTGATTTTTGATGACATCATCAACAATTGGTTGTTGCGCATGCGTACTGACGAAAAACCATGTTATGGTTCATTTTTAGAAAAATGAGTGACATAATATGATGCAGCAGGTATTTTTATGTATATTTAGCATTTTTTGTTATTTTTAAAAGTAATTTATAATCTATTTTAGACAAAAATCGCTCTTTTTTTCGTATAAAATAAATAAATGCTGACATCAGCAAAAATATTAGTGTTACAAAGCAAAAATTTCAAAATAAGAATTACAAGGATATAATCCCTCTACGTTTCAAATAGTGGTTTTACACCCAAATTAGTAACATTTGCTGACGTCAGCACTTAATCACGAGACATAAACAAAAACAAATCACATCATCTTGTTTGCCTTGTCATGTTTGTTACTTGTGCCAAGTTTCAAGTCTCTAGTACTTATTATTCTATGAAAAACCAGGGGGGCACTTTGTGCCCCCCACTAGTCTCCCCAAAGTTTCAAAAAGCCTAGTCTGGATAGGGTTAAGATGCTGCCTAAATGCTGAAGGTGTAGGTGAAAGTTTCTCCCCCTCGGCCATTTTCTTTGTGAAAAGATACCACCACCTTGCATCTGGTAGTGACATTTATTTATTTGTGTGAACAAAATTTACAAAACGTGCAATGTTTTCTGCATCTGTTTCGTCAAGATTCGGTGTGATGCTGAAATTTTTGCAAAGCTGCAATAAAGGATTCATCTTCCACTCGTTGTAATCCTCTGAACCATGTCAACTTTCCTTTGCCAGCAAAGCGCCCAACAACAGTATCACATCCAGAAATTGCAATAATCACTTCTCAAATTGCAATAATCACATCACTTCTCTGATATACCTCTTCATCCGACTTGCATAATTCAAGCAAGGCACTTGCAAGCTTATACTTATAATTGCAAGGAATGAGCTCATTGCTTATCATAAAGCTTTGCAGATACTCAAATAACTTGTAGTTACCAATTATCTGCTTTTCGTCAATTTGTCGTGATGATCTGCAAACAATGAGAAACTTTGCAAAAAGGTTTCTTTCTAACTTGACATTCTTTTCAGGAGTGTTTTCGTACCTTTCGTTGCAAAGGCAGAAGTGAATGAGGCAATCTTGTTTTTTGAAACAGTTGCCCACAAAGGCGTTTTAGGATCTTTCATCAGTCTCTCATTCTCAAATGCTTCTAAACTGCATTTTCTTTTTGCAGTAACACTCACAATGTCTTGGACAAATTTCTCTTAAACAACCGCTTTTGTCACAATATTTCTGAGGATCCCACAATCATCACTTGAAAAAGGATTCATGTGTTCTTCTATTGTGCATTTGATTCTCTTTACGCGTTTTGCTTGTTTTGATATTTGGGAAGTGTTGAGATTGTGGTGCTGTTTGGGAACATGGTGTCTTTCTAGAAGTTCACTGCGAAGCCGATTGATAATTGGTGCAGCAACGAAGAAACAATTTCCTGCATTTTCATTGTTTGCGATGCCCCTTAAACGTGGTGTGAAGCGAAAATTTGTATTGATGCAAATGAATAGCCCAGTTGAATTATAAAGAATGTCGTTTAAATTTTTTTGATACCTCATTCGTGTTCAAATTATCCACTGATATTAAGTTGCAGCTGATGACATCTTTTGTTTGCAAATTACTAGGATAACATATGGAGATATAACTGTATCTGGTTTTTGAAAGGTTACAGTGGTAAGAAATATTTCAGCTGAGCTGAATAGATGTTATATGAATTGCCTTATGACTTAATATGATGTTTAGAAAGGCATGTTGATTGTACAAAGTTTTTTAATTAGATTTCACTTTGGAAACATGGCCAACCTTGTATACTTTCTTTACATTTTGCAAACAAAATGACGTCATCAGCAAATCGTACAAAACAGTGGATAACTCTAAAATGAAACAAGGTATCAAAAAAATTTAAACGACATTCTTTATCATTCAACTGCGCTATTTATTTGCATCAATAAAAATTTTCACTTCACACCACCTTTAAACGTTCATGAACCTTTAGAACCTTGTTTTCTTGCTCGCCAGCGTGATCAACGCCAATTGCTGTGAAGGGCAGATCATTCTTTGCGACTGAAAACTCTCCAGTTTCAGTTTCATATAATTTAAATTCACTACGTACAATTTATAATCCCTTAACTATATACGAATAAATAACTAAACTACACGGATAACAGATAATATTACAGAAATTTAATACAATGATACAGAAAATTAATACAATATACAAATACAAAGAGGAGCTAAATAAATTGTATGCAGGGAATTACTTAAAGGAGGAGCTCTCTCAATAGGTAAACTAATCGAGGAGAGAGCCCCCCCCTATCCTTAATTATTACTAGGTAAATTTAGATGAATTTACATAATTGTGCATTTTCTCTTCATATAGATTAATAGAACTACTGCCAGTATCAAAATGGAATCATCTGTTGACTTTGTTCAATAAATGAATTTTCAGTTTAGTTTTGAAGGATAGTTTTGATGGAGAATTTCGGAGTTCCATGGGTAATGTATTCCAAAGTTTAGCACCAAGATATCAAATCGACTTTAGACCATATTGAAGACTGTTTTTTCGAGACACATATAAATCACCTTGACTGGCCTGTCTTGTGGAATACTGATGAACAGATGAACTGAATAAGAAGATGTCATGAAAGCAACTAGGTGAAGTTTTATTGACAGAATCAAAAACAAAAATTAAGAGTCGGAGTTCAAAAATCTCAGAAAGTTTCAGGAGCTTAAAATCATTGAAGATTGGAAGAGAGGGTGACATGCGATGCTGAAATGAGATAGCTCTAACTGCTTTTTTCTGTAATTTGAAAATTGGATCAATTTTATGATGTATATGTTTGACCCCAAACAAAAAGACCATATTGTAAGAAGGACAGAAACAAAGCATTGTACAAGCAAATTAAAACATCTAATGGAAGTAAGTTCCTAATTCTGAAAAACATTCCACATGTTCTAGCTAATTTTTTTGAGAGTTCACTGAGATGGTATTTCCAACTGAGATGCTCATGCAGGAAAAGACCTAAAAACTTAACAAACTTAACTCTTTTAACATGTTTCTTGCCTATTTTGATATCAGAATCAGTAGAATTTTTGACAGATGAAGAATGAAAGATGATATAGTTTGTCTTGACGATGTTTAATGATAGTTTATTAGCATCAAGACATTTCTTTACTAATCTCAGCTCTTTGTTGACAATTTTGTTTAAAGTAGACCAATCTTTGGATTCATAGTAGATGTTAGTATCATCAGCAAAGAGATACAAATTTAGTTTCTTAGAAGCATTTGGTAGATCATTGATGAAGATGAGGAAAAGTAATGGGCCCAGTACAGAAGTAATGGGCCGCATTACCATCTTCAAAATGTTCATTTCTCACATTTTTAAACTTCTCAGGTGTAGTATGCTTATCAGCTTCCTTGTTGTCACAATTTCTCTTCGACCCTGACCTCTTGATGATTGGTTTTGTCGTCTAACATTAGTTTGTGTCTGAATGATCTCTTTAGCTCTTGGAGTAATACCTCATTCTTACTTGAAAATTCACAGCAAATGCAGGAAAACAATGAAACTGGAGGAATATATGCTATTTTTGATCCTTTATCCAGCTGCATAATCGTTTGTAATTCAAACGTATGAAAATGCGTATTTTGGCTGTACGCATGTGCACATTCTTCAAATTCCTGTGTGATGATGTCATCACTTTTTATAAATTTTCCTTTGCAAAGCAAAAGCTATTTAACCATAGAATACACAAAAATTCGACCAATGTCCATATTGCCTTTCGTCTTCTCGCAATCAACGATTTAAAATGTTTAGTACTGAACCCTAATGACTTTGACATTTCTATATTGTGACCTCATCAGCACGTCACATGACATAACTAAAACTAGATTTCATTTTTGGGTTCAGCTCATGATGTACTATGTATAGGCCAAGGTTCAAGGCTCTACGTCGATCTGAACGGAAATAAAACAGGGGGCTGAATCACCCCCCTTGTCTTCCTAGAGCATCAAATACCCTAGGCCTGGGAGGGTTGAGAAACTCGCTTCTTGCATTAAAAACTGAGAGCGCACACATTTTGCAAAAAATCCTTTAATTTAATCCAGGCTTTCTGCTAAAGATCAATTCATGAATCTTCAAAATTGGTCCAGTGGATGATTTATCGTGGCCTGCCAAAATTGCATAGTTTATTTTGGTGCACCCAGTATATTCCTTCAACTGAATTGTGAACATTCTCCACATGGGAGCAGTATGACTTCTGGTTTGAGCAAAAATTAGTGTTCTTTTACATTTTCCTTTTGTTCTTTTAGTTTTTGAATGATTTCTGAAAATATGAATTCCAAGCTCATATCATTGCCCATGTATCTGACATGGAATAGAGGGTTGCTTCGTACTGGGTTCCTCTCAATGACAAATGTTGTTATGGGTTTTAAATTTAGAACAGCAAAAACTGAAACTGCCGAATGGCTCCCTCAAAATTGTAGATTTCTAGTGAATTAAGAAGAACTAAAATACTTACATTGTTTGACAGCACCCAATATCCCGAATCATAGTACCCTATGTAGGGTGCCAAGAAGAACGTTCTCGTTGTTCAATTTACTTGGTAGTCATGTTTCAAGTATCTCATGAGGTTGCTAAAATCTCTTTGCTTCACCGACCCACCAAGTGAAAGACCACCTCTAAATTCCTTTCAAACTAAGTTGATGAATTTGTTTGACAGCACGCAATATTCCGAATCATAGTACCCCATGTAGGGTGCCAAGAAGAACCTTATTGTTCCATTTACTTGGTAGTCATGTTTCAAGTATCTCATGAGGTCGCTAAAATCTCTTTGCTTGACAGACCCACCAAGTGATGAAAAGACCACCTCCAAATTTCTTTTGAAATAATTTGATGAATTTGTTTGACAAGCACACAATATCCCCAATCATAGGACCCCAGGTAGGGTGCCAAGAAGAACCTTCTTATTGTCCCATTTACTTGGTGGTCGTATTTCAAGTATCTCATGAGGTCACTCTTGGCCGACCCACTAAGTGACAAAAGACCGCCGCCAAATTTCTTTCGAACTAAGTTGATGAATTTGTTTGTTTGACTACATGCTTGTCAATCTGAGTTTGCGAGTGAAAAAGCATATATCAACGAACCATTTTCCATTGATGTTCTCGTTCATTTTTGTTTTCGAAGAGCATCTAACAGCCAGTAACACCTAGCATCACCTGTACATGACACAATATCACCCTTTGCGACAAAACAAAATTTTCTTTGAATAAAACCTTCTTGGTTTTTCCATTGGATTCAGGAACCACAAATTCTTTCTACTCCTGTACCATTACTCTCTTTTTTGTTGTTCACAGTCAAAGCTGGAGTAATATTTTCAGATGACTCAATGTTCATTCTCTGACAATATAGGCCCCTCTTCTGTGGGTTTGAACACAATTTGGGCAGCTGCCATAATTTTCTCAATTTGGTTCCTCCTATAATCGCTGGGCTGCTTGAAAGGAATGCCTTCAGGCCAACCTTCAACAGAAAATTTCTTCTGGAATTTCTTATACTCTACATTTGCAATTCCAAATGTCTCATCTAAACTAGGAAAAAAAAAGTAAGGCGGCCATTTATAAGGCAGCAAGAATCGAGCGCAAATCTAACAGTGCCAGTAACATTCATGTACTTGTTTAATCATTAAAAGCTTCAATTAGTTAAATGCAACATCGATCTTAATCAATCACACTAGATGATAATGAAAAGTGCAGTACAGGAACGGTTAGTTCAAGTCCATATTAACCTTTTACCATATAATTTGATCCTTACTGATAGCTTTTCACCAAGTACCAAAGTCCCTAAATGAACCTAACATAGCACTTTAGATACTGTTCCATTTAGGCTAAGTTTTAGGTCGTGGGCTGTAGAACGAGAAACCCTTCAAAACACATTTCCGTTGTCGTCATTTTTCCATCCATTAACATATACTTGTGATGAATCTAGGTGCCCCCAAGCAGAAAACTCGCTCAACAGCAAGAAATTGACTGCTATAGTTTCTTCCTCAACCGCTGTGACTTAGGCTAATAGCACCATTTTGCGAGAGCTTCCTTGCCTCTGTTATTTTTACGGACCACCAAATGACTAATCTTCCACCACTATATTTGGTGGTCTGACAATTATCACAGAGGCCTAGCAACGACATAGTTCCACAGCAACGCGTTGAATATAAAACCATGGTGGACGAAGAAGAAAGTGATTCAGCCAATGCTCCTTCTAAGATCAAAGATACTCCGTGCATTTTGCATTTAAAAGAAATATGAGGTCTAGTCTAGAAATATAGGTGATGTAAGGGCCCATTGAAGAAGTCACACCAACATATGTATTTCTGCAGTGAGGAGGTGAGTATACGCAACAAATAATAACGCAGCTCTAAAGTAATGGTCCTAAATTTCTTAGGAAATTGGTGCCTGTTTTACCTTGATTTTTGTATCAAATCTAGATTTGACTACTTACCGTGCTCACAATTAGATTTGATCCAGGGCCAGTGAATAGTCTTGAAATCTAAAAACTTCTGTCCTTAAACTACCTCTATTGTTTACCTAACTTCAACTGCGCCTTCTTTGTACTCCATCTTCTTCACAGAAAAATAGCATTGAATTGGATGAACAAGGAGTCAACAACGAAATGGATTGATATACCATACTTCTGCATTTTCTAAGGGAGGAAACTTTCCATCCGCCCTGTACTTTGGCAATGCACTACACAATATGCCTTGTGTTACGTAATATGCCTTCAAACCTGGTCAGATAGGCAGGCCTGATGACACAGCCACAACTCCATTGCCCATCGTTCTCGATACCAGCATAGAGATTCGCGCCAATGCAGAGCGCCAAAATAGTAATGCTTACTACATGTGGCACAAAAGATGCAACTTAGACAATCTCAATCTTCTGGCACCGGCACCGGCACCGGCACCGGCACCTCATTCGCCATGCAGCAAAGAAGATTTCCATTGCAAATTTTTAGCTCATTGCACCTACAGGCATCAACAGGAACAGAAATTGCAGTGGCATCTTCGTTCCACGTGGCCTCTTGGACTCGTTCTAATTATTTGCCTTGCTGATGCTCAACTTCAGCCACTCCACCGTTTGCTCCTAGGGGCTCTACATCATCTTCAATATCTTCTTCCTCCATTTCATCTGTTTCACTAACCAACGCCCTGGCATAGACCTGCACAAATGTTAAAATGCTATCCAGTTCCTCTCTCAGCATAGCTGGATTGCGCAAATTTGGGCTCCTGAACTGAATATCGTCTGGCCACCATTCAGGAATAGCTTTTCGCCAGTTTCCATGACTCTTCATGTCTATAAAATAATCTGATGTTTTACGCCAAATTTTTGAAAATCGCTCACAAAAGTACAATAAATCTATCGTCAAGCTACAGCTACCAAACCCCAAGAGCCATGAATGCTATCTAGATCTATCATATTTTTTTATATAATCAGTTAAAACGTTTACATACAGAAGGTACCTAAGACATTACATATGAGCTACTGTACAACACTACGAGGACAATGCCAGGAAGAGCAAATGATCATGACAACTCCCTGGCCATTCCATAAAAAAAATCATAAAACTAAATAGTATCAAATATACATTTACAAAGAGCTACACATAAACCATTGAATACGGATACATGCTAGGATCTGTTTCACATTGGAGGTCATGGCTAGCACAGGTGATAGTGCTGAACAGCAGGAACCCCGACTGAGAAAACACCACCAACAACAACTGCCGCCGCCGCTGTTTCCCCTTCCAGGGTCTCCACCGCTCAAAAACATTGCGCATGTGCTGTCGATTCGAGGTGCATAGTTCACAATGTTATGGATTTGAAAATTTGGGTTTGTGTGGATG
This sequence comes from Aurelia coerulea, assembly GCA_039566865.1. Lineage (NCBI taxonomy): Eukaryota > Metazoa > Cnidaria > Scyphozoa > Semaeostomeae > Ulmaridae > Aurelia > Aurelia coerulea. The sequence goes on along the minus strand of CM076951.1, from coordinate 8,136,258 downwards.
AGTTGTCATTCACACTATAGACGACTCACATCCAATATGTATCAGACTTACAAGCATTAAGAGAATGACAAAAATGAGGAGAATAGGACTTATTATCTATGTATCATATTTTTGCCCCCCCCCCCCACCAACCCCCTCAAGAGTCATAAATGATACTTTAAAAGAAAAGGACCATCTCAAATATCTTGTAATTTAGGCTAACTCGGGGAAACTCAACCTGAAAGCCTACAGTCAACCTTAAAGCCTAAAGCCTTTAAGCTGCGAGGTTGGCCCAGTGGTTAAGGCGCCAGACTCACAACCGCAAGGTTGTGGGTTCGAATCCCACCAGGGTCATACTTGCTGCGAAAGTGTGAGGAGAGCTGCTAACTCTCTGTAATTCCAGGCAAAGGCAAAATGAATCACGAGGTGTGGTCACATCGAGAGGAAGGAGGGTCGCCCTGATGGGCCCCCCCCCCTGCACCAAGCGCAGAAACCCATACCTTGCAGGAATAGCAAGTGTATGTGCCTAAAAAGTGAAAGGTTATGTATAACCCGTGTCCCCTGCTGGAAACAAGTCATCTCGAGACTTTCACAGGCTAGGCACGTTAAATACAATTACTCACTCACTCACTCAGTTAGGGTAAGCTGAAAATTGTCAAGCTGTGTTACTCATCTGCGAGGTAAATCATGGTTGAAATAATTGCTGATATATTTGGAAAGTTGTATTACAATTTTAAGAGCTAATGCTTGGCCTCTAGGAAACGAAAACAGTTTTTGTGAATGTAAATTAAAAGATTTTCTCTCATGATGATTCTAAAACAAGCATCATAACTCAAAAATAAATCATAAATTTCTTCCAGCATCTAGCTATGATTTGATTCACCAACGCAACACTAATCAGACTACTTATCCACATACCAGTATCCGTTATGGCTCAATGATCTCTTCTTTCCAATCGGCAAATGTAACAGGCTTTCCAACCACTCTCTAAGCAAAAATTGAACGATTTCTTGATCAATGCCTGAAAGAATCAAGTTTATGACCTCTCATAAAATAAATCTTAGGAAGGCTTGGAAAAAAGTAATCAGACTACTTATGCACATACCAGCACCCGTTATGGCATGAGAAATCAATTATCTCTTCTTTCCAATCGGCCAATGTAACATGCTTTCCAACCGCTCTCTAAGCAACAATTGGACGATTTCTTAATCAATGCCTGAAAAGAATCCAATTTATGACCTCTCATAAAGTAATTCTTAGGAAGGCTTGGAAAAAAAGTTTCCTGCAATTATTTCAGCAAGAGTATTTGCATGTTAATATAGCCATATTGATCTTTTCAGATTTGCGATTCCATTTTCATTGCATTTAATGTTTTCATTTAATTACATTTAGGAGGGTTGCCCTTTAACAAATTGGCAACTCCGTTGAAACTCTTGTTCTATCAATTTAGCTGCAGCAACTTTCATAGGTGAATGACAGATAATAGATAAGGTGGATCACGGGTGGATGACAAAGAGTTTAAGTTTTACCATAATTTAGACTGATATTAATTCTTTAGACAATTGGCTATTCAAATATAACAATGGCAATTAATAAGTCACGTGATTCGTTGCTAGGCAACCGAAAAACTGACGAAATTGGCAAATTTATACCTTCTTAACCAGAAAAATTCTATTTAATCAACCACTCGACCGATTTTCTCCAAATTTGTTTTAAATAATAGGAAACATGTTATAGTTCAAAAATACAGACTTTGCAAAAATTTTTAGTTTCTATTTTTAGCACAATTAGCCTTAAATTAGCCTTTTGTTGCATGCATTTACTTTCATCGTAGGTTTTTGCCAGTCCTGCCCTTTTATCTGGTAAATATAGACTCAAAATGAATTAAATTAATAAGATGAAGCAAATTAGACTAAAAAAATTTATATTTGACACTTCTTTATTAGGTAAATTACGTCATAAATGTGAATGACGTCATAGATATTAAATTTTGCTTACATCAGCAAATATGAAAAATTTATATATCAAATGAAAGTACTCATCAAATGCATTAAGGGAAACTTTGTAAGCTTTTCAGAATGGGGGAAACAGCCAAGCAGCAGTGTATTGAATATTGAATTAACGCTTGATTTCACACTTCACAGAGGAATTATGTCCCGAAAGATATCGCACAGGTTTGATGCCAGCTAACAAATACTTTTCTTCATTGAAAGCCAATTTCATGGCGAGGTTTCTGAGGAACTCTGCTTGGTATAAGCTGACCACACCCCAGGATATTTTGCCGCTATTTTTTTCAGTCTGTCCCTTGTCTCCATTGATTTTCTGAGATTTGGATTTAACCAAGGAGCAAATTCCGACCTTAATATTTTTTTCTTAATCAGAGCATGTATATTCAAAAGCGACTCAAAAATCTCCTGAAATGTGCCAGCCATAGCAGATGGATCTTTAGCAAAAAGGGGTAAGAAGAGTCAGATTTTCTGGTGAAAATGAGATTGATGCTGGAGGACCCTGGAGAGAATTTATTCAGATGATTGCCAACCAGTTGTCCAGTGTTGAAGTTGGATTATTTGAAGGGAGTGAGCCACAACTTCTTCCTGTAATGAAAAGTAGCAGCCTGCGTTTGGGTCACTTTAAAACGATTGGAAAATCATAGCTCATTCTATTGCTAATGGAGGAATAGGTAATTGTTTGACCCTTCTAGCCTACCTACGCTTTTGAAAAGTCATGTTTCTTACTCAAGGGCACACACCCTTCGAACAAGATTTTTGACTATGTGCCCCTGACAGACTGTCCCCGTATTTTTAAGGGAAGTTTGAAATTAGACATATCACTGCGTAGGAGCTCAACTTCAACCATTCCAACTGAATTTGAATGACGAAAGAAGAACCGAGAGATGCTGTGACAAGAGAAGAACGAAGGAATAGCAACATTATCAAGCTTTACTCGCAATCCCGCGGAAGAGCAAAAATACAGAGAGTAGAAATACAATTTTGATCATAATATAGGCCACATCAACAGTGCATTATTGCCCATGTTTTGACCCTTGGAATGGATAGCTTTTAGAGTGGGTTACAGGACACCAAAGTGAATAAGCATGAAGTAAAGTGTACTTCGAAACCATATGAAACAAGCTGGAACAGGCATATACAAAAACATATATGGAAGCAGTTGCGAAAAAATAGACGGAATGCTTGTATGAGAGCCGTTGCAAAAAACATATACATATGCTTGTACCAGACCAAAGCTGTGCAGTACACATAGGTGTGGCTTGAAGCGCCAACAAGAGGAATAAAAATGCAGATGCAAGCAGAGAAACTGTATTCAAGGGCTGTTTTCCTATAGGCCTGTTTATTTAGACTGTGTTGAACGATAAACCTACTGATGCGCAAGCTTTGGGCTGGAACAAAATTACTGTGACATGGGAGGAAGGACCATGAGCCTGTGGATGGTTTGTGAGGGTGACCATTAATCCTCTGCGAAAGCAACATGGTTTTGTGCGGGGGACCATGAACCATTGCGAAAACATATACAGACTGCTTGTACCAGACCAATCTGTGCAGCATATGTAGGTGTGCTTGAAGCGCCAACGAGATGGATTGAAATGCAGATTCAGGCAGAGAAACTGTATTCAAGGGCTGTTTCTTAATAGGCCTGTTGTTTTAGGCTGTTTTGAACAATAACCTACTGGCCAAAATTGCGTACAGAGTAGATGTTACAAATTTGTTTCTTATAAGAAATTGGTTTATAATAAACAAGTGCATTATAATTGTCAAAAATTTAATATGTATTCTATTACTAATGAAGGAGCCACAAGAGAATTGGAGGGTGTGGGGGCATATGGGTATTTTTTTAAACTGCCCATAAGAAACTCAACTCTCAGATTGCTATAAGTTAAGAAACTATTCATAATAGTTATGTCATAGTCATGTCATGTGGCCTTCTTTTGTTTTGTTTAGAAACTAGATTGCTTGTCACATGCATTTGATGGCCTCTTTCAAAAGATTTTGTGGTTTCAAAATGTACTCTCAAGTACCGAATAATCGTCCCCTCTGCTTATCAATTTGTGAAAAATTTCCCAAACCCCTTGCTTAATTCCAACCCCCTTTAATTAATTCTTGAAAAATTGAAATGATAGTGAACATAATTTGTGAATTTATATGAAAAAATATATGCGTTTACTAAGAAAACACTATTTCCAATTTTTCCAATTCCCCTCCCCCCCCCGGTCGTTCAAAGCCCCCAACTTTTATTAGATTGAATCATTTTAAACCCCTGATTATTCTCACCCCTCCCCGTTTATCCGGTAGTCGAGAGTAGAAAGAAATCAACCTTTTTTATTTGATCATGGTAGGTCATTGTGGGTCATTCTGGGCTATTGTGTGGTTCATTGTGGGTTCTTGTGGGATCATCACTGTATCATTCTCTAAGGGTTTGTTGCATGGATTTACCCCTCAAAGTTATGTCCGTTGAGTCATTTGATTCATTTAGCATTGGTTCTATGCCACTGATATCTTGGTTTGGAAAGCAATTTGCCTCACCAGAACGATCCTTTTCGTCCATTGCTTGACAGCTGAAATAAAGAAGGTGCATGCTGAGAAATATGTTTTATGTATCACTAGCAGCCCTTGAATGTAAACTATTGAATTTTCCATGAATGTATCAAAGTGAAGTATTATATTAATATGGCTGAGAATTAGATACGGTCACTGTAGATTATCCAGAACGTCCCAGCTTTTTTTATTAACTTGGTCTCGCATGAATAATAATTCATTATCACTTGTCATGTAGAAACTATTTTCTATCAATATATTTGCTAGAGTGAGTGATTCTCGTCAGTTCTTAATAATTGTTGCAATTCTTTGGGTTAGGAGTTATCAATGAACTATGATAAGACTGAAATAAAGTTTTATGAAAATTGAGAACTTCAACAAAGCTTTTTACTACAAATAACCATTTGGATTTTACTACAAAGCTGTACCTTAATTGTGCCAAATATATGTGGTATTTGCATATTTTAAAAATGGCCTAAATTTCTGAACAACTAATTGAAAATATCTGACATAACAAGCATACCAGAGCTGTACCTGGTCCATATTTCCTGGTCAGCAAAAGTTATAGCAAGTGTAATTAGTTATAGTAAGCGTAATAATAATTTTTTAGTAATGTTCACGATAAAATTACCTTCAGAGTCCAATAATAGTACTCTCTTTCTTTCTACAATCATTCGCTGTTACCTGTGATCCAAGCAAGTTGTTTCTCTATCAAAGAGAAAACGTGTGGGACACTTTTCGGAAAAGAAGTGTGTTGACATATTTGGGTATTACCTTTGTGCCTCTGTCACTGCCATTTCTTCATTTGAGGAACATTCCAGTTCGAATCTAGGTCCTTTTCTTGGCACTTTGTGGAAGGGCGTTGATGCTTCCGTTGGAGGGCCATATTTCCGTTCTTCAACCCGCACGTTGAATTGCCTAAATAAAACAAAGACATACGTACTTGTGTTGCACTCGCAATGATCTTTCCCAAAAACAAAACTAACGCAATCGGCACCCTTTGCATTTATTGATTAACATATATTGATGGTATTACTGTCTGGACAGAGTCTAAGAGACTTAAGTTTTGCCTAGGACCTACATGACATAACTTCACATACCTGAGAACACGATCCCGGTATGAATTGACCAGAGCTGCTGCCAAGTCATTGTCAGTGTGAAATCCACATAGCGTTCCATACAGAGACGCATAGCTGTTCATGCAGGACACTTTCACAAAGTGGACCAAAACGCATACTACATCAGCTTGAAATTGCCATTCAAGAATTATATTGCATAGTCAATTGGCATATTCCTTCCTACCCCTCCATGCAGATTCACTGTTGTATTATGTGATAGCTGTGCTGCCTTTCTTTCTAATTGTAGAAGACATTCAACTTGGGAAATGAAGGGGAATGCTAGCTCTGCATAAACTGTGTGCTGCGTAGATGCAAAATTGATAAAATCCTACTTACATATGATGTAAGATCGCTTGCCATCACCTTCATTACTTGCTTCCACTCGGGCCATATCCATTAACCCCTCTCTTAATACTTTGCAGCTGTAAGTATATTTCTTGTCGCTATCCTTGTTGCTCACATCATCTTCAAGCTGCTCTTGGTCTCGTTGCTCCGCTGATTCAACTTGCCATATGTAGCTCTCTACTTAACCCCTTCAATTGAGAACTTTTGTTGCACACATAAAAGGTACGCAAATCTTTTTCTTTCCGGCAACATCATGCTCAGTTCCTTCTTCCTCGTGTTGAAGGACAAAGTTTCTAACAATTCCAGGTGGGACTGCATCTTTATTGTTGATTCCTTAAATCTTCATAGCAGCAAGAACCACGTAGCCGTACGTCAACAATCTTAAAAATTCACAACAAGCGTGTACCTCTTGTCTAACGTCTTTCCTTGCGTTTCTTCGGTCAAACCTCTCTTTTCACTGATATAGTGTCCCCTTTTTGGCAAGGGATGATGGGGCATACAAGCCGTTGAAGGTCATCTACAACAAATTGCCATCATTAAGACAAATGTTTGACTTCCTTAGAACAACTCAAGTTTGATGCATGAACGGAAGGAGGTGTACAATTGAATTCCGGTATATCAAACCATATGAAGGGAACCCTGGCAACCAGGAAAAGCTCAGTATATAGACCGCCTCGACTTGGTTTTTATCCATGAGTATTTCTAAAGAATTTGCTTTTCAAGTGACTAGGAAATTCTTTCGCATACCAGGTAGACCATTAAATCAGGGGCTCGTTTTACTTGTCATGAAATGAAAACAGAGTGATTAAGAGTATTCTATATGTCGAGCCCTCGAGCCTTCAATTAGAGTCCCAAGCTGAACATCAAGCCTCATATTGCCAGACTGAATCAAACATAATAACAAATGAGGTGACATGTTTCCATTAAGTATGAATATAAACTTTTATGCCCCAGTGCCTCCATTAGAGCAGCGTCAGACCTTCACGCCCTGTTGATGAACAGGTTATTGTTACGGAACTTGTAACAACCAGTGTGGTAATTGGAGACAGGCATGAAAAGTGTAGATCAGACCATCAAGATTCAAAAGTCATTAAAGTTGTAGAGTTGTTTTCCATGAAGCACAGGAAGCTCGGGCAATGAAAGGAAACGGCAACAAATTGTTTACTGTACACATTTAATGTGGGTGGTGAAATTTGTAATTTGTAACCTTTTACAAACTCATATAACTCTAATTTTGCTGTTTTGCTATTTCCCCATTTCGTTTCGCTATTTCCCTATTTCGTTTTGCTATTTCGCTGTTTCGTTTTGTGATTTCGTGGTTTCGTGGTTTGCAGACACCCCAATTTAGGGACCATATGCAATCAGGACGGGGAATGTCCAAGACGGTCTTCGGGCTTTTAGAGACTGTGTCGAGTACTGATGTTAAACAATGTAACTTTATCTGAAAAAGGGGGTGCTCTCTCCTCAATTAGCTTAGCTACTGAGAGTTCCTCCTTAAGAATCCCCTTTCATACAAATACTCTAGTGCCATCTACCTTCCATACCTTACATCTGTTACTGTCCTTTTAATTTCATATGTAGTGTTTTGTATTTTGTGGAATTTGAAATGAACGAACTGAACTAAACTGAAGGCCTTCATCACTTTTACAACTCTTGACCCGATTTTGAAGCCGAAGAAGGAGTCTTTCTCTTTCGGAATCTACATGGTTGATTTAATAGAAATCAAGGAAAAGATTGTATACGAGGAAAAGATTTCAGCTGAAATGGTTTTTAAATTAGTCAATTATGACGTCATGTTTCTGATAGCGTCATAGAGCATTTTCGAATTTCACTAAATGCAAACAGCTCTACATCATTCGAAAATTCTTAAGACGCTCTTTTCAACAACATTTTCATGTTTTTCAATCCATGCCAACCATTTCGAAATGTGCCTTTTAATGATAAATTCGTTATGAAAAATATGAAACAATCTATGCACCTTGCAATTTGTAGTACAGTATTGGATTTTTCTCGCTCTCCCCAAGCTCCTCTAACCAACTTAATACACTGGTCTGGTCGTTACTGTGGCGCTCAACGTTATCCAGTCCACACGACTTGCTTATGTTACGAAGATCCTTGCGATAAATTAGATGTATGCGAGAAAATTTCTCGCCAACGCTGTCTCTAATGTCATAAAGGATTTTTTCTTGTGACACACCCATCTTTAGTTTCTGAGCGATTTCCATGCGCTTCTTCTTGGTTAGCCATGTATAGCCAAGATCTTTTGTGTGTCCATAGTGCGTATGACATGCGTGAGTTGTAATGTTGCCGTTTCCTTCGAAGGTGACTTTAATAGTGCAGGTGCAGTTCTTTTCCGTCTTAACTGAGCCTACGGAAGATACTTTTGTAAGAAATGGAACGAAAATTAAATATGTACGCTATATATTAGAAAGGATTTGAGAAAGGTGAGTGGATTCATAAGGAATTGAGAGGACAAAAGACGACTAAATAACCTGTGGACATTGCTAAATTTGATAGAAAAGAGTGTTCACGATTACTTCACAGAGTTAGGATGAATGCAAAGCTATAAACTGCAGAGAAAAAATCTCTTCTCAATGTCTTGGGCGTATATCTAAACATTTGCAGAGCTTGAAATATGCTCTTCAATCATAAATTTCAAAGGAAACCACGTTGTGAAAATAGGGTCCACTATCATATTGTACCTATGAACAAAATTGTTAGTAGAATGTCAGTCACTGCCCGGTACGCCAGCGGTAAATAAGTAAGTAAGTAGTCAAATTTCGTCATCATCAGGAAGATAGGCCAAACGATGTCCAACTAACACAAGATACGTGAGCCGACTTCACCTGGGAGGACTTTGACGAAGATGCAGATCAACATAAGTGGAGCTTCAACAGGAAGGAGAAAAGGAAACCGGTCGTTTCCATAATTGGTGATTCGATCCTAGGAGGGATTCAAAAACAAGAGATGAATAAGCACGTCAGGGGCAATTTCACTATCATCAAATCCTTCAAAGGGGCCACAGTAAATGATATGGAGTCATACATCATCCCGACATTAAACAGGAAACCAGATGGATTGATAATTCATTGTGGAAAAAATGACCTAAGAGATAGTGAGCCTACTGAAATTGCTAGAAAAATCACAAAATTGGCAGTAAATGCGGGCAAAACAGTTAAAAATGTTGCAGTGTCGAGCATCTTAGCAAGAGGAGACACGGAGCTTATTGACGTGAAGAGGAGAAGAGTCAATATTGCATTAGAGAAAGAATTGGAAAACAGCTGCATAGAACTCATTAAGCATGAATATATTGAGAGAGAATGGGAAAACATGCTGCATAAAGATGGAATACATTTAAACGTGGACAGAACAAATGCTCTGGGAGGAGACTTCGTAAGTTTCTTAAATTCTGTATGACAATCCAAGTATATTATAAAGGACAATATGAATTATGCAGACACAATTTCAATAAATACTAGTATTACATTATCTCCAACGATGGATGCTGCATCTAACTCTACCCTTCAGACAGATACTCAGTTTTTGTCACCTGCTATTAGTCGAATTAATTCACCCCAACTTAGTATGGATACTGCCTTATCAACCTCGTCTGATGTGTCCCAGCCAGTTAGAAATGGTATAGAAAAGTTTTTCCATCTGAGGGTCGGGTGCACCAGAAATTTGCTCATAGGTTTTTTAAACATAAACAGCCTCAGAAATAAAATCACGGATCTGAGAATGATTGCTGAAAGATGTCTGCCTGATATCTTGCTCATAGAAGAAACGAAATTGAATTCAGATTTCAAAACTAATTTGTTCCTTATCAATAATTATAAGAGTCCAACGCGCCTAGATAGGTCTGAATGTGGAGGTGGCCTCATGCAATTACATTATCTCCAACAATGGATGCTGCATCTAACTCTACCCTTCAGACAGATACTCAGTTTTTGTCACCTGCTATTAGTCGAATTAATTCACCCCAACTTAGTATGGATACTGCCTTATCAACCTCGTCTGATGCGTCCCAGCCAGTTAGAAATGGTATTGAAAAGTTTTTCCATCTGAGGGTCGAGTGCACCAGAAATTTGCTCATAGGTTTTTTAAACATAAACAGCCTCAGAAATAAAATCACGGATCTGAGAATGATTGCTGGAAGATGTCTGCCTGACATCTTGCTCATAGAAGAAACGAAATTGAATTCGGATTTCAAAACTGATTTGTTCCTTATCAATAATTATAAGAGTACAACGTGCCTAGATAGGTCTGAATTTGGAGGTGGCCTCATGCAATACACAAGGAATGGCATCATTTGCAATAGGGTACCCACTCTTGAAGTTTCTTCTCTGGAGCTATTGTGCTCTGAACTGGTAGTTACAAAAAGAAATGGATCATTTACAGCGTTTACCGCCCTCCTAATTATGATATATAAACCTTCCTTTCAAATTTATCAACTTCTATCAATCATGCGTTAGGCCACATAAAATAAATTAATAGATTCTCATCACAGAGTTTTGGAAACTCCCACAAGGCGGGAGGCTTATATTTTACAATTTATATATAAATCTTTTTGGCAAATCTAGCCAAATCAGCCAGGCAGGCACATTATTCCGGTGAATTCTTTGCTTACACAGTCTTTGGTGCGGAGAAATGCCTTCCCTGGGCCGTTTGTAGAAGTAGGAGAAGCGACAAACAATTGAGGATTGTCGATGTAGGAGTTGTTTACAATTTTCAACCTCAGCAGAAGTATATGATTTTATTCATTGCTTTGGAGTGTAATCACAAGACAAGTGATTTCTTGTAAATTTCCTGCAGAAACCCAACTAAATTGCGCTTCGCGAGCAATCCTCCTCCGCATAGAACTTAAGGTAGTAGTATCGAATAAAAATTTCCTACAAAATTTCCTACGAAATAAAGGTGTCCGCAATGCTCCATGATATAATTTACCTTTTTATTTATCATTTGCATGATGCATTTTAATGTTGGAATTGCTAAGCAAACTGTTTAGCTATCTATTTTTGTAAGCCAACGAAAAAGAAATCAACAAGGATCATACTTTTGTTTGTAAATTTATTTTGATTCAATTAACTACTATAGCTAACAATATATACACATATATACATATATACAAAGTTAACTAATCAAAATCGAATATAACTACAGGAAGTAAATTAAATTTGTTTTTGTTTTATAAATCATAAAATTAAATTGCACAACAGGCACTAATTTGTAACACTAGGCAGGCAATGACAAGCACTGCATTTACAGGAGGGTCCGTCCCATCGTTTTATCAGATTTTTAAAAGTTTTCAAGTTTTCTGCTGCTTTCAGCTCGTTTGGTAGGCCATTCCAAATCTGTGGCCCAATAGACATCAGACTGTTTGACCCGAATGCTGTTTGATTAGGCCCAACATGGGCCAAGTTATTTGGATTTCTTAATGAATAATTTGATGACCGTAATTTAAAAACGTTTTGCATGAACTGTGGGTTCAACTGTTTCACTGTTTTGAATATTTCTATGCACAGGACTCTTTGGCGAGCAATGAGCATTGTGCATTTATCTGACTTCGAAAGCAAATCGTTATACGAACTGGTATGATCATTATAGAGAAATCTTAGAGCGCGTTCTTGTAACTTTTCAATTTTCTGTAATGATTTGGAAGATGAAAAATACCAGACCAAGGGACAGTAATCAAAGTTAGAATATACAAAGCTCTGAACAAGAATCGTTTTTTCTTTACAGCCAATGAACGACTTTAATCTTTGAAGAACATTTAATTGTGCTGCAGCTTTTTTGCAAAGATTCGAAATATGTGGGTCGAAATCAAGTTTATAATCTAGCGTAACGCCTAAAAGTTTCACAGTCTCCTCAGATTAGATTATTTTGCCGTTAATGTTAATTTGTTCTCCACTAGTATTTGTCCGGTTTTTTCTGAGCAATATAGCATGGAATTTTTCAGGGTTAGCAATCATTTCATTTTGTTCCAACCAGGACAAGGCAGCTCCTGTTTCTTTTTCTAGAATATTTACAAGATCGGGCATGCTTTTAGAAAAATAAGTAAGTGTATTATCATCAGCGTAATTATAAAGCGTTGCCTGTTTTATAAAGTAAAATAAGTCATTGATGTAAAAGTTGAAAAGGATTGGTCCCAGCACAGAGCCTTGGGGTACACCAGATATAACCTCTTGAAAAGAACTATACGTATCATTTATCCTAACACATTGTTTTCGTCTTTTGAGGTAAGAATAGGTAAGGACTAGTGCATCTAAGCGAATGCATGCATGATTGAAAGCTAACTGTGAAATAGTAGATTTTAACCCTTTACAGTAGAGGGGAGACAATGCAGCAGCTGTCTAAGACTTTTCATATATTTTAAAATGTTTGAACTAAAAAGGCTGGGGCTGGTAGGCAGTTCCTTGAATTTTAGGACACTTTTGGCTACCAAAGTTTTAAATGAGTTTCTAAGGCTCAGCTTCGTCAGCTCTTTGGAGTGATATCTGCATGTCAAAAAACTAGGCTGGTACATATATTGTGGCTCATATTTTCAATTTTCATTCTTACAGGGGACTTGGCACTACGCAGAAACCAGCCTTCAGAAAATGGTATGGACAAGTTTGGGAAATAAGTGCATTTCTGGATTCTTCAGTGAAACTTGCAGTGTTCACCACAGTAACTGCTTCAAGATCTACAGAAACAAATACAAATATTTTTTGTTTTGAATTTGGCCCCAGTCTCTACACATGTTTTATTGAAGAGTAACAAATGTTCTGTAGCCAAGAACTCTATCATTATATGGAAAGTGAGAAGAGTGAAGTTTAATAGAGTGGATCAAAGGAGATAACTTTTTGATAACCTTTTGATAACTGTATGAAGATGTTTGAGTACTTTACATTTATCGATTTAGGCAATTTGAGAATGAAGAAATTGTATGCAACTGCTGTAGTATAAGTTCAGGACAACAAAACAATATAGATTAATTGCAATTCCAGCAGCTCAATCCGTGCATATTATTGAACAAACAATAGGTTGTCCCAGCATGGAATGTTTCTTAAATTTATTGAATTTAAGTACTGAAAATATCTTTAGCAGTTTCTTACTTGGTGCAGCAATGCACATTCATACAACATTTAAAAAGTTTTTTAAACTAAGTGTTTTTCCAATACCCACCCACAGTTGGCAGAACAGAGGATCAGGCGCTTAGCATGTTGGTGGTAAAGTAAAATTTCTGATATTCTAAAACAATGGAATAAATTAAATTGTACTAGATACCCCTTGTAGTATTAAATTGTTTAAACATATTTTCAGGCTCTGCATCATGATTTCTAACAACAGAGATATTTTTAATTTAATTTGCAATCAATTGAGTGACATTCAAGTAAACACAAAGCTTTTCATTTTCTGTAAGTGATCAGGTCTTCTGAACCAGAATTGACAGAATTTATTTCTGAATTATGTTCTATCTTTCCACTAGATTTATTTAGGCATCCTTCTTGGGCAATCAATTTACAAAATATTGAGAATGTTTGTACCATGCTTCAAGCCTGAAACCAACTTGTTTTGAGTATGGTTTGAGCATGTTTGAGAGCTTGATTCAAGTAGTAAGAGTTTTGCACCACGCTAGCTTGGAGCATGCACCCTCACAACTGCAAATTGATTGCCCTGCAAATTGATTGGAACTCTCTTGAGACTGACAAGAATCTAAAGTGAGATTGATATCATACTGAAAACAGTCACCATTCAAGCTCATTTCCAGTTCAAGCAGATGATGCTGGATTTTCCTTTGGGAAAACAAATCTTTGTTGCTGTTTTTGTTTTAAAGCTGACAAAGCTTGAACTGAAGGCAAACTCAAACAAGCTTGATTTTGTTGTCTGTTTGAGAATAATTCTAGTATAGAACTACAGTAGAAACCCGCATAAAAGAACCTAGGTTTTCTTTGCGCAGCCTGAATAGGTTCTTAATTAACTGGCTGCCATTCTAAATTCCAGCCTGTAAGGTTCTTAAAAAGGTTCTTATATACGTACAGGTCTTGCACACATTAACACTATTTTCCTGTTCAAGAATTCTTAAGAATTCTTTAGAATTCTTGAGAACATCTGTGGGTCTGTTATGACACAGTTAAACCAGTTTTTTTAACCATGTTAAAATTTAACCAATCAAATGCATTTGACTTGTTGGATTGACCAATTAGAATGCAACATTCCATAACCTGATTAACTTCAACTGGTTTAACTTGCCAGTGTGAATAGTGTATAAGAATACCTGTTTAAAAATCCTTTAATCTTTTGTACCAATGAAGAAGTTAGCCTACGCGTAGACCCATTATCCCAAAGAAGGAAAGGGTCTACGAAACAAAGAGCAAAAGCTTGCTACTGAGGTTTCTAGATTTCTGGAAACTTAATTTATGCAGCCTTTGTTTCAACCATAGAAATATTTCTATTTCTATAGTTTCAACGAGTTTCACAATTAATTTGAAAAGGGGATTAGAATGATTAATTGGGCGGCCGTAGCAAGCCTTTGCTCTTTGTTTCGTAGACCCTTTCCTCCTTTGGGATAATGGGTCTACGCGTAGGCTATGAAGAAGTCTGATCAGAATGTGAATAATCCTGAAGAATCCTAAAAATTCTTGTCATTTTAATAATTTACATGAAAGCTATTATATAAGAACCTTTCCCAGTTCCAGCCTCGTAGGGGTTCTTATTTAGGGGGTTTAAAAGATTTAATTTCCGCCTCAAGGTTCTTATAAAAACAGGTCCTTTTATGCGGGTTTCTACTGTATTGCAAAGCTTTATCAAGCCCTAATTGGGTTGATATACTCAATTCAAGTTTTCAAGCCATGCTCCTTTCAAGATTGTGCAAGTGTTGCAAGATCAGTGATCAGTCCTTTGAGAGTTATCAGATAAAACATCGGCTAACAGAGGTATGGCTTGAAAAACTAGCGACTTGCCATGGCCTGTAGGGGTTGAAAAACTAGGGGCTTGAAAAACTTGGATAGGGGCTTGAAAAACTAGCGACTTGCCATGGCCTGTAGGGGCACTGTAAAAAAGATTGCTCCTGTTCTTGAAGTACAATCTTGGTCAAAATGTATGGGACAGTCAACGACAAATAGGTTGTTTTCACTAAACCCTTTTATTTGCCCCTCCCCCCTTGTTCAATGTTGGAAAAAAGTTGTCATCACATTCACTCGACATTGAAAATGGGGGGGGGGGTGAAGGGGGGATTTCGCCAATCGCTCATCTTGTTTTCAAAATATTTGCTAATACATACAGAACGGTAAGCTCTTTTATGGCTCTTTTCTGCATGATTTTGAGCAGTGTCCCATATCTTTTTGGCCAAGATTGTCCGAAAGAGTAGAAAAACCTTTAATGTCCGATATCTCCTAAGCTGGCAGTCTTATTTATATGAAACTTTCATATCTAAGATGTCACAAGTCATTAATCATTTTTGCTTGGTTTTTATTGTTTTTTTTAGAACAATGATAAAATAAATTAAATACATTATTAACTGCAACATATGTCTTGTGTACTGATGAATGATAGAACTCGAGTGCGACATGGAAATTTTGTTTACATATTTTCGGAAAGTCGTAAATACTTGGATTCTTAACGACATCTTTTTGAAACAGTTTTTTCAATAGCAATACAAAGTGTACCTGGTGCAACTATAATAATCAGCGTCAATCTTACTAACATATATTTATATGAAGCCAAAATGTCTAATCGTGGAGATGTAACACAAACGAAGAAGGCGTTAGTTCTTTACTATTATAAGGAATCAACAAATTTGTCATATAGACAGGTATGAGCTAAATGAAGGGTCTCTAAATCTTCCGTGGAAAGAATAATTAATGGCAAAGCGAAAATACAAAAAGTTGCTTCAGAAAGGGGTCGGCCAAAGCTCATTGATGTTCGAAGTAGGCGTCAAATCCTCCGAACCGTAGACAAATTGAGACAAGAAAGTCCAAGCGTCAGCATAGGGCTCAAATCTTTCAAATCTTTAAAAAGGTCGGTGTAAAATTCTTTTGCAGTTTCCTTTGAATTGGATTGCTTGAAAGGAACTTATGGTACTTTGCTGTAAATCTGCCGTGGACATTTTTTGAAATCTTGATCTTTCTCAAAATGGCGGCAATTTCACTATTTTTGAAAAAATTCATAGAAAATTTTGAAAAAATTTAAACACTCGTAAATCCTAAACTAGTAGAGGAAACATTTTATAACCTCCAAAGAAACCATAGTTTATGAAGGTCTACAATATGATGGCAAGCAGAAATCTGTAGCTCTTCTAGTTTAGGATTTAGAAATTTGATGACGTCATAGCCTTAAATTTAATAAATGCCACCATATTGAAACTAATCAAGATATCAATAAATTGCCACGGCAGATTTACAGCAAAAAACCCTAAGTTCCTTCCAAGCCATTTATTTCAAAGAAAACTGCAATAGAATTTTACACCGACCTTTTTAAAGATTTGAGCCCTATGTTCCAAGCGTCATAAGATCTTAAAATCATGTTTCTTATGATTCTTACGATCCTTATGACTCTAGTGAAAACCAGGCTTAACTGAAAATCAAAATTTTAGTTCAGAAATGAGGCTTGCCGCACAACTTGCTTTATATGGGTTTGTAGAGGAAATTTTGAGCTTTCATCTGATATATAGGGGTACTTTGGCAAAATTGCGGTTCTCTTGTTACAAGAATTTTAAAATACTGATATTTGGAGAATTCTGCAAAAATTTCAAGAATTTCTTGTTTCCAGACCCCTTCGAGAACTAATTAAAAATTGAAATTTTAGTTCAGAAATCAGGCTTGCCGCACAACTTCTTTTATATGGGTTTGTAGAGGAAATTTTGAGCTTTCGTCTGATATTGGGGTACTTTGGCAAAATTGCGGTTCTCTTGTTACAAGAATTTTAAAATACTGATATTTGGAGAATTCTGCAAAAATTTCAAGATTTTTTTGTTTCCAGACCCCTTTGAGAACTAACTGAAAATTAAAATTTTAGTTCAGAAATCAGGCTTGCCGCACAACTTCCTTGATATGGGTTTGTAGAGGAAATTTTGAGCTTTCATCTGATATGGCAAAATTGCGGTTGTCTTGTTACAAGAATTTGAAAATGATGATATTTGGAGAATTCTGCAAAAATTTCAAGAAATTCCTGTTTTCAGACCACTTTGAGGACAAATTGAAAATTAAAATTTTAGTTCAGAAATCAGGCTTGACGCACAACTTCCTTTATATGGGTTTGTAGAGGAAATTTTGAGCTTTCATATGATATATAGGGGCACTTTGGCAAAATTGCGGTTCTCATGTCACAAGAATTTGAAATGGGAATTTTCTTAGAATTCCGCAAAAGTGGAAAGAATTCCCTGATGCTCTAGGAAAATATGTTGAATGGTCAAAAGACCATGTTTTGAAAATGAAATTACCAAATGTGTTGATCATGTTTTGGTTGCAAAATTATATTTAGTATTATGTATGACGTATTTAAATTTCTGGGACAGATTGCGTTGGGTCACTTTTTTCTGGGTCACCCGGTATACGAGCAGGCGGTTTTGACTTGAGATTATTCAAAATCATCTCAATAGGCTTGCAATCTGTGTACAATGTGAATTCTCCTCCATACAGATAGAGGTGTAATCGTTTGATAGCCCATACAATTCCAAGGGCTTCGCGTTCAGTCTGTGAATAACGACGTTCAACAGGCGTCAATGTTCTACTGACGTACGAAACAACTTTTCTTTCTTTGGTTTCTGGGTCGGTTTGTGTAAGTATACCAGATAAACCATATGGTGAAGCATCAGTGACCACTTCAGTTTCCTTCGTCTGATCGAAATATGACATAACACTGTGGCTTGTAAGGGCTTTCT
The DNA here is from genome assembly GCA_039566865.1 of Aurelia coerulea. NCBI lineage: Eukaryota > Metazoa > Cnidaria > Scyphozoa > Semaeostomeae > Ulmaridae > Aurelia > Aurelia coerulea. The sequence continues at coordinate 8,118,406 of CM076951.1, read as the reverse complement.
TGACTTCAACGAAGGCCTTTTCGTGTTTACTTGTCCATGTGAATGGGGCGTTTTTCTTTGTCAGCTCTCGAAGTGGAAATGTCAAGTCGCTGAAGTTGGGAATAAACTTAGCGCAATAGGTTGCCATACCCAAAAAACTGCGGACTGCGCTGGCGGATTTCGGCGAAGGAGCGTCGTGTATTGCTTGTACTTTTGCAGGGTCTGGAGATAACCCCTTGTCAGAAAATACAAATCCAAAAAATGTCAAGGACGTTTGATTAAAAAGACATTTCTCTCGATTCAACGTAAGTCCAACTTGGGCAAATTTCTCCCAGACAGCATGCAGTGCTTTGTTGTGTTCTTCAACCGTTGTTCCATAAATGATGACATCATCACTGATGTTGAGCGCTCCAGGGATGTCGCGTATTTGCTCGTTCAAGAAATTCTCTGCACACAAATTTATTTTCTTTTTTTCTACATCATTGTTATTGTTATCATTTATAGTTTTTACACTTAGTTAATTTATGTTGAAATTGTTTGTATGTAGTGGAATTTTAAAATGAGAAACTGAAACTGAAGGTCAACCTTGCGCTAGCCTTGTGAAAATTAGGCTTTTCCTCATGAACCTAAAAAAAATATTAAAGCGAAAGCCAATCTAATTCCAGAAACGTGACCTACTTTTCAGTTTCTCATGGTGCAATTAAATAGAACAGGTTAGTTTTCACAGGAGTGGGATGGGTTAGATCGATTTTTACGTTAATAGTTTATATTGTTTTGTTTTGTTCATAAAAAGGCAGTAAATGCATTGTAATACAGAAAATACAGTAAATACAGTGAGAAACTTGTAATGCTGTTCCCTATGTTTACTGGATCTACTCATTTTCATCAAATGTAACTGGTGATGCTATCAGGAAATGCATTGCAATGCAGAAAATACAGTAAATACATTTTACATTTTGCATATGTTGTGTTGTTCTTCTACATTTTAGACTGCGGTCCGCAAAGTCTCCTGATGACACTGCAGATATGGGAAATCATCAACCTTGTTCAGCCATCGTATAACCTTGGACACATATGCAAACTTGCTGTTCCATTAACAACTTGTCTAAACAAGGTTTTCACAAGACTAAGATCAACCTTGTGCTAGCCTCGTCAAAATTAGGTTTAAATTCCGAAAGGAGAGGCACTTCTTTGTATCATTCAAAATACCCAAAGCCTGATATACGCAATAGGTCTTTTGGGTAGTTAGAGTCGTGCCGAAAGACCAAAGAGATACCCAGCATGATAAAACAATGCATTCGTGTTACATTGGTTTGTTTTTTAATTCCATTTCAACTTTGCTTTGTGATGAGAAATATAACCATTTTCAAACTATTTGGATGCCAGATCACAGTTTTGTCTTTCACACAAGATAAATTAGTGGAAAAGCTCGAGGGTTTAGCAGAGAGTGGTTGCAACATTTTCCTTGGCTGGCACATTCAAATGATTTGGATGGCGCATTTTGTATTCCATGTTTTTTCTTTGGAAGAAGTGTTGGCTCAAGCACATCAAAGCTAGACAAACTGATGAAAAGCCCCTTGACAAATTGGTCCTCAGCAAAAACCAAATTAAAGCTGCATGAACTTAAATCTGAGGTTCACAAGACGGCCTTACTTACAATGCAAGATTTCACTGCGATGCTGGAAAACAAAACAAAGTCTGTTAACAGAATTATTGTCTCTGCTCTTGATGCAAAGATCAATCAGAATAGGCAGAAGCTTGCTTCTGTTGTGAAGACTGTTCTTCTTTGTGCTAAGCATAATATACCTCTCCGCGGCCACAGAGATGATTCTAAATTTTATGACAAAGAAGATTGTGGGAATTTCCAAGCACTCCTTGATTTTAGAGTTGAAAGTGGAGACGTCATCCTAAAGAAGCATTTCGAATCTGCTCCCCGTAATGCCACCTACCGATCAAAGACCTTTCAATTATCAGATAATAAAAGAGATAAAGTAATGTGGGTTTTATGCCATTCTGGTAGATGAGGTAACTGACTGCTTCAACAAAGAATAGATGCTGTTGGTCCTCAGATATGTCGATCCCCAAGGCCAGATCCATGAGCTGTTTCCTAAATTCATATATTGCGACATTAGAATTTCTGAAGCAGCTCTTAGTGATAAAGTCATCCATTGTGTTACAGAAGAGTTAAAGCTGGATCTTTAAAAGTGCCGTGGAGAGTGTTATGATGCTGCTGGTAGCATGGCTGGAAAGTGCTGTGGTTTGGCTGGAAAGTGCCATGCTTTGGCAATCTACACCCATTGCGCCTCTCACTGCCTTAACCTTTGTGTTGCAGCATCATGCCAGATACAGAATTTCAAAAACGAGATGGACAACATCCAATTCATTCCCAAATGTTTTAATAATTCTCCAAAACGTCAATTGTTGCTAGACAAAATGGCGAAGACACATCTCCCGGATTACCAGCATAACAAGATGTTTCCCGCACACGATGGGTTCTCCACTTAAATGGCTTAGACAGGTTTTATGAAATTTATGTTGCCATCATTAGAGACAATGTTGATAAAAAATGGGAAAATTCAGCTGGTGATGCCTACTCACTTGCTTCAGTTTGCACCAACTTTGACTTCATCATGTTTGTGCCCCCCCCCCCCTCCCTCTAGTATTACGATAGTCAAAAAAGCCGGGTAGTACTATGGTTAAAGTTTTTGCTTCACTAAATCAACAATGAAATCCCTCTTTTTCTTCCAGTATTGCGAGTCTTTAACTGCATTACTGTTAGTACCCTATTTGGTCATTTGTCAATTCTTGTGGGAAATAAATGATAACAGCAGGCACAGAGGGCAGCAGCCCTAGGCCTACTCAACGCTGTTCATGATAAACATCAGATTACCAACCAACATCCAATTCCATATACTAACCTACCAACATCTAGACCTATAGTTATCAGTCAATGATTTCCAATGCGTTTCCAGAGCAAATTTGTGGATCAAACAAAGGCTATCCATATTATTCAACGTTCATCTTTGTTATCAACAAACATTTTCAACAACTCCAGTCCCAACACTGAGTTCCAGTTTGATGTGTGTGGTGGTTGTTGTTGCATTTGTTGTTGCTGTCGTTGCAAATTGCTCAGAAGCGAGGTTCAGAATCAAACAAGTTCTTCCTGTGTTTGCATGTGGAAACAGAATTGCACCTGTCCAGTCAAAATCAGAATGATATTGTATTAAACAAAGGATTGAAGCAATATGAATTTATTTCGAAGAAAACCATAGTTTATGAATGCCTACATAATTAGTCAGTGTTTATTTACACAATGAGTCATATTTCTCACAAATGTCTAAAACTTTAAAAATGTTCGATTGCGCGTTCGACGAATAACAATCAAATAAATTGAGTCCTTTCAAGTAACGATTGGGAGGAACAATGTGAATAAGTTCTTTGACGACTTTACGAACAAGAGTTTGATTGCAGTATTTGGATTTATTACTTAAATATTCACAGAAACAGGCCAATGCTCTTTCAATTCGAATTACTTGATCATCTACCCCATCCTTCATCCATAATTAACCAGTCAATCAACCAATCAATCAGTGACAATCAATCAAGAGTAATTTGAATAATACTAACCGCTTTGGAACAAGAGGATGTTGTAATGATTGTATACAAATGGCCGACCGCTGGTTTCAGTACTAGCCGGTAAATACAGCAAAGCTCCGGCTCCGAAAATGTTCCCGACAATATTATCGTTGAGACCAACCTTCGTATGTCAAACTTTCGGAGAAGATAAGCGGCATACAACAGTTGTTTGAGCATGCGCTGCGACTTTCAGGGATCTCAAAGTACAGCAGAAAACTTTACGTCATAGTGTACAGTGTACTTGATGTACAACATCACAAGCATGCGCAAAAGAGAAAACAGGGACTTTCCAAATTCCCCGGGGGGTCTAATTAGTACTATGACCACCCGGGGATGTGCCTGCCAATAGGGTGTCATTTTCGGCGGAAAATTCCGGGACAGGATTATACCTTTTGCACCTTTATTCCAGGACCGGTGTGTCCTTTAGAGCTACTTTTTCCAAGACAGATCAGATCATCATTTAAAAAGATACTCCAATTCATGAACTTATTGAAATGAAATATTAGTAGCGTTAGCAATTAGCGAAAAGTACTTTTAGTAATATCATTTTCAAAAGAACCATCAATTTCCCCGATCTTATTCCAGGACAGGTATTATGTTTTCAGAATTTTATTCCAGGACAGGGTCATAAAATTTTTTTCTGGCAGGCACATCCCCGTTGTTTTTCTCCAAGGTAGACCCCCCGGGCCAAATTCGTTTGAATTGTTTAGGTCCTTTACTTGATGACGTAAATTGGTACAGCTAAGAATATTTTTGAAAAAATCGAGGTTTATGCTCATTATAAAATTCGGCAAATAATGAGTAACTGTATAATTGTATACATTTCTTTTTCATTCCGTCTGCCTTCCAACCAATAGTGAATCGAGTCCAAATCATTATGAACAACCTGTGGTTCCAACTTTGCAGATGGTCAAAGATCAATCTATTTCTGTGTACATAAACAATTTGAGAGCATTCTTTGAATGTCTACGTTTGAAATAAGAGACAACTTCCGCATAGGTCGAAAACAATGATAGATAGTGAAGCAATTCAATTGAATGGTAAAATTGAATTTGCAAATTGAAAGTATGTTATTCTTAATCCATTATTTCATCAAAATTATTTATTGCCATACAACTAATCAATTTAATCCTCGATTCTTTCAAAAATATTCTTAGCTGTACCAATTTACGTCATCAAGTAAAGGGCCTAAACAATTCAAATGAATTTGGTTAAGTCCCTGTTTTCCCTTTTGCGCATGCTTGTGATGTTGTACATGAAGTACATTGTACACTATGACGTAAAGTTTTCTGCTGTACTTTGAGATCCCTGAAGGTCGCAGCGCATGTTGAAACAGATGTCGTATGCTGCTATATCTTCTCGGAAAGACAGAAATACGAAGGTTGGTCTCAACGATAATATTGTCGGGAATATTTTCGGAGCCGGAGCTTTGCTGTATTTACCGGCTAGTGTTTCAGTCATTAGACAAATTTGGTCTTCTGAAGGTCATAGCTCTATCATTTTTCAACGGATTTTTACGGGGATGGTGTACATTGTGAAAAATTTATTGTGAAACACAGGTGCATCAAATACGCTTACTGCAACTGTGTGCCAGTTGCTAATGAAGTTGTAGCTGAGAAGGTGCCTTTTATCTGTGACTTCAGTACAATGTGAACAACTTCACAATTTCATTTGAAATCAGTCACACTGACATTCAATATGCAGAGCAAGGAATTGCTTTTAAAGATTAACTTAATTTGTTTCCATCAACTCAAAATCACATATTGTAAACTTATTTTATTGTCCAGGGTGCAATGTGAAACAACGTGCCTCATCTCAGCTTTTGTTGAATATTAGAGAACGATTACCAGATAAAAGAAAGGTAACTCAGAGGGGCTAGGTTACTGTTGTTCTAATATGATTAGGACAGGGGTCTTCATGCTGAGGCAAAAACATCAACCCAAAAATTATTTCTTACATAAAAATAGACCCTTTTCCTGCAATATCTGCATACCCACAAATGTGTAGTCAACACCGAAATTATATGGAAAATGCACCAAGGCCTTCCACTCCAATTTGCCAAGGATTTACCGCCTACAGAATATTAATACCTTGATCAGTTTTTTCCTGTGACCTGCTGTGAAGATGTTTCAATGACACAGAGCTGAGTACAAAACTACAGTATATTTTGCCAACAACCAATGCATCATACTAGGTGAGTCAGAAAAAGCGTTGGGTATTTGGCGAACTGTGACGTCGCGTTCAGCCATCTGATCATAATGAACTAATTTGTTTCTTGCAGCCAAAGGTCTCACTTAGATCATAAGCCTTTCCCCATCGAAATCGATCATTTGATGTATTAATCAAAAACATATTTCCTTCCTAAGACGTTGTATGGGAGTCTTTCAAACTGATGAAATCTTTAACAAAGCCCCTTCAGCATTTTACCCTTGCCAAAGCTGCAGGTACACGTAGTATTATCAGGGAAGAAGGAAATAGTTTTGTCATAATGCAGTGCAGCGCGTTGATCTTGCTGGAAGAAATCTCTTTACAACTCAAAGAAGCATGCGTTTTTACTGTCTCTCAACGCAGGACAAGTTATGGCAAGGCATCCCAGGGGAGAAAACACTATTTCCAAACTGTTTCACTCTCTCTTGATAATACCACATGTACGTGTAACTTTCGCGAGGCTAAAATGCTGAAGGGGCTTGGTTAAAGGTTTCCTCAGTTTGCAAGACTCCCAAACAAAGTCTTACGAAGAAAACCTTTTTTGAATAATGCATCACATGACCGATTTCGATGGGGAAAGGCTTATGATCTAAGTCAGATTTATGGCTGCATGAAATGATTTATTTCACAACGATTGGGTGGCAAAACGCCATGTCACAATCCGCCAAAGGCTCCACGTTTTTTCTGACTCACCCGGTATATGAACGTTCACTCTGCAAACTATTGATAGTAGTTCTGAGAACAGAATGTAAGGAGCCAGCCATAACCAAGTTTAAACATTGGCGTTGCTTCTCTTTTGGTTGCTTGGTTTTTTCACTGCACTCCTTTGAAGTCCCATGTTGGTCATGTTCCTAGTTTTCTTTGTTCCTTTGAACCAGCAAATAAATTCTTTGAATGTCCCTTGGTGAAAGGCAACTGCGAGTAGATGCCCGCAAATCTTTAATCCAAAATTCGTACCGTTGTGATCGCATGTTAAGGCACCTCCTTGACCAGGAGTTACATTCAGTATCCTGTTTGAGTGGCCAGCCATGATGAAAGAGCCATCTTCTTCAGCTAGTCTTATCAGCTAGAAGCTATCAATCCAGTAAACATTCCCATTCCTCCATGCTTTTTCAGACGCTACAAGCACTTATCGAGCAAGAAAATTGGGATGTTCTTTTAACCGGACCCTACCCTACGACCCCGGACCATTTTTCCATTCCAGTCATTTTTTGTTATCATGTTTTCTATGAGGGAGACATTATTGTAGAATCACCTTATATATCCCTATTCTACATGGGTAAATCAAGCACCACTTTCTCATGGGGGTGTGACCACTTTCTCAGAATATCTAAACCATGGTGGAATTCTTCAATTTCTTCAAGCTGACAAGCAGAAGTGTTGGGCAACATCTTGCGCGAACTGCTCACGTTCATCTATTTTGATTGACAGTCTGGTGACGCCAAAAAAAAACCTCTCATGAAAATCTCCAACCTTTTTTTCAAATTCTTCATGACTTTGGGGAGCTAACAAATCATGCAATTTCTCCTTGACTTCGTAGTCAGGCAAATCATCGATTGCTGGCTTCATTTGTGGGCCTTTTAAAAATTTAGACACCACACATGGGAGGAAAAAACGTGGCCCACTGCATTGCTCCAAATGGGCTATTGCGACTAGACTGCCAAACACATGGAAATCTCCATTACGAATTTTCTCGATATCATGGAGAAAAGTGAATGAAATGCCATCCCCTGTGCAGAGCAGATACTTCTTTACATCTTCAAAAAGAAGGGTGTATAACTCTTTTTTGGGACCACCAGCATCCACTGCCTCCTCCCCAATGAATTGAATTCTGAATGGCTTAACTCCGTTTTCAAACATTCGCTTTAACTTGTGACTTGCATCAAGCCACACTCTTCTGCGTCGAATTGCTAGTATTGCTGGACTCTCTCCTTCTCCATGAAACAGTTTCCCGAGATTTTTATCTTCTCTTCCAAAGACAAATTAGCATCATGATCTTGCCGCTGTATGTGTACCGCTTGGGGCACATTCGTAACTAAGCTTTCTAGCTCATCAACAGCGGAAATGTCAGACGACAGATCTACGAAGCTTACTGGGGCATGACTTCAGGAAATTTGTGTTGTCGATTAAAGACTCGTTTTGCTTCTCGGTTGACGATTTCACAATACATATTCGGTTTAGGATTTTCGATATATTTTCGATTTAGGATTTCGTAATGCAATTCTAGTTTGAGATTTTGTTGTGCACTTTCGGTTTGGGATATTGTTTATCACTTGGCTTTTACCATTTGGTTTAGCTTTCAAAATTACTATTTGCAATTTCAATTAGAACTTTTTTCCAATGAATGCATTTTAAAATGTGCAAATAGATTGTAGTTTGTCGATTCAAGTTCTTTATAGGTATCTTAATTGCATGAATGCATTTGCATTTACACAATTCGATTTCAAATTGCACTTCTCAATATCACATTGCAATTTTGGCGGTGATGACACTTCATAATTAAACAGTTCATGATTTCTCATTTTTTGGCAATCAACATATGCCCAATCAACTCCCTGCATATCATTTACATATTTTAGATCTAACACCATTCAGCAACTATGGGACACTTGTTGACAGAGGAAGCATCCAAGATGAAAGGGATTAGCTTCTTATTGCAGGGGCAGATCCAGCCCGAAGTTGAAGGGGGGCAACTTGCACAGAGGGCGCCAAAAACATTACGAAAAATGAGCGCGCCGAAGGCGCGCAAAAATATTTTGGCACTTTTTAAAGAAAATTCTTTGATTTACTACTAAATAAAGCCTTGATTTATGCGTTTCGCCTGTATTTAAATCAAAACAGGTAGAGAATTGTTTGTTAGAATCAGGATGAGGGGCGCTTTTCGCGCTTTCCTCGCCAGGCTGAGTTTTCATCGTGAAGGGGGGGCAGTTGCCCCCACTTGCCCCCCCTAAATCCACCACTGTCTTATTGGACATACAAGAAATTCAGCCAGCCTCTTGTGATCATTTTCTTACACATCAGAAACTAAACAATTCTAAACTAAACAATTCAACTGAGATTAAAAATGGCGAGTTTCTTGTATGCAGAGATGTACTGTACCTTCTCACTCTATTGTTTATCTTTCTTATGAAATGTATTTGCATTGCTAGATGAGACTTTTCCCATCCATATACATACACTGGAAGAAATACCAGAAGCAATTGCTGATGGATCTGAACAGCCTTGGAGAAAAGCTTGTCATACTGGTGATGCACGTCATGACAGTATGGGACACAATGCAAAATATGGTGTATACAGTGTGTTCTGTTGCAATAAACCTTCAATTTCACACTTTGAATTAATACAGGTGAAGATTTATGAAATGATGTTAACATTTTCAAGACCCCCCCCCCCTCATTTGAAAACAGCTTCTTAATACATCATTTGCTGCATTGCCTCTCAGTTCACCTAGTGCAAATATTTGTAAAGTTTGAATCCTTTCACTCATAAAGTCATTATCAGATACAGAATACAGGAAGTTTGGAAAAACAGTTGAAATATGAGGCTTTAAGTATGTGCATTTAATAGTAGAATTTTAATTTGTTCATCGGTGATCAAGCACACGAGGGAAAACGTTTTCTGGCATAAAACATTACTTTGATCTGTGGCATCTGAAAAAAGTATATTTTAAATAATGTTTCCTTTTTTCATTTCATGTCTTCACATCATTATATAGATGATTATACTAAAGATGGCAGTGGGGAACATTTTACCAAAGATGTGTTACGTTCTAAGGAATGATGCTAAGGAATTCAATCAAACAATGCAATGCATCATGGTAAAAATTTCCTTGCCACCATCTTAATATTTGTCTACTTACTGTATATCCATACTGAAGTGTTGAGAACAGATTTTATAAAGGATGTTATTGGACACAAAAATTAAAAAGGGGATAAGCTTACAAGCAGATGATGCTTCCAAACATAATGTTTTATCATCAAATATTGATCAGATATGGCATCAAAAGTGATAGAAAATCAACACATTATCTTCCTCAAAATATAGTGGGGTATCCTAGAGCACCCAGACTCCAAAACTAACTTTTACTGTAGTACTTCCTCAACCTTCTAAACCTCAAGATCAGCCAAAGTTGGTCCTGTCTTAGTTTACAGTGTACATTTGCTGGAGAAGAAAGAAGTCCTACTGAGAAAATCAACAATGTGATGGTATAAGTTTGACACTTTCCATGAGGAAATTGGCTTTTCCATATCTGCATCTGCTTGTGTCTTTACATATACAGTACTTTGAAGATACAGTCATTTTGCACATTAACTGATGCAAAGGGAAAGAGTGTACAAAAGGTTTTGAATAAGAATTCTAAGAAACTAGAAAAGAGTCTTGGCAAAAGAAATTATGTCAATGTGCACAGGACCTGCACTGTTTTGTTCTTCTTTCTTCAGAGATTCGCAAGGTACTGACAAAGATTTCAAAGCTGAAAGGGTTTGAGGTACTTTCAGAATGGATTCAGCCCTGTATCAATCACCTACATTGGAGCGCAACAACAACACCAAGTGGTGATGGAAATGTAATTATCGCCAAATTCAAGTCACTCCTTTGCCATATTGCTAACAAGCATGAAAATCTACCAGATCCCCTGTTTAACAAATGTGCACATGATGATGATATTGAACAGCGAAAATGGCTGATAAAAGGTTTGTACATCTAAACTGTTGAAGATAATGCTATGTATCGCTGTATGGAGGGTGGATACAATACCAAATTTTTGTTAGGAAAAAAGGAAACATTTCCCCTGTGGTATGCAGCTGTCTGCCAAGTACTTCAGGGACAATGTTCCCTTTTTGCTCCTTGATGCCCCCACCCTCTAATGTAGCATTACATTATCTTCTAAAATAAAATGATGGTAACTGTTAAGCTAAATACTTCTGTCCACAAGGTGATTTGTATTTCTTCAATACCTCTTGTTTCTTTTACAGACTCAGATGTCTTTGAAAAGCTGGAGGTTTCTCTAAGCAATAAATCTTTGGAGAAGGGTATTCAGCAGGCTTCACCTCTTGCACAAACCAGTTGTTTGGAAGGATTTCATTCCGTTGTGAACCACTTTAGCCCAAAAATGATTGGTTTCTCTTATGTTGGAATGTTTTGCAGGTACAGTAATCTTTTTGAAATCCACCCTGGACAAATTATTTGAAAATTTTACTGCATCCTTATTTTCTACGGAAACTTGAAGTCTACAGGTACTTTGGAAAATGTCCACGATACAAATCATGACTAGGCTCTTTTTCAAAACCTCTGGTTTTGGGTGCACTGTAAATTTTGACTTTGCGAACCTGTATCTCCGGTGTTTGGTGAACGATTTCTAAATGCAAGGTACGTGCATCTAAGTTGAACATTGATACATTTAGCTGTGAAGTCGGGGAGCAATGATAACTTATTGCTTGGTTCCTATTACCAGTCAAAAGGGGGTACTTTTTTCTGAGACACCCGGTATGTACAGGGTACCCAGATCAAACATGAACTCACACTAACCAAATTTGCTTGATGCCACCCAAGGATAACTTTATTTCATTATGCAGAAGCAGTACATGAACCATCAAGATTCTTCATCATAGCGGATCAAAAAACATACAATTCTTGCATGGTGAGAGAGTTACCTTTCATCTATGAAAAGTATAAAGATTACCATCTATTGCTGCTTTCAATATACAGTATCAATCTTTTTCCAGGCATGCATTGGCAGCTTTGCATTTCAACTTTAATTTGAACAGAGACGTAAGGCTAAAGGAAGATGGTTCATCTCAAATCACAGTGCAATATCCAAAATTCAAAAATGGGGAGGCAACGATCAGAGATGTTAAGGCTAATTTCCAGTCAGTGGAATTTTCCGAGCGGGCGGAATTTTAGACAATAAAAGGCCGCTCAGCCGTAACTTTCTATTCAATTACAGAGCGACATTTTCTCTCGCATACAATAGAAATTCCGCCCGCTCGGAAAATTTCAGTGACTGGAAATCAGCCTTTAGAGTGCAACAGAATTTTGGTGAGCTTCCGCTATGAAGATTATAACCATCTTGAATTTACCTACATTTGCAGTGCCCGTAAGAAGAAAAGAAAAGTCACAAATATACTAATTATAATTTAATATATTATGATAATTTATGAAGATTTTACAAACTTTGCAAAAAACTTTGCGAAGTTTTTGCAAAGTTTTTTCAATGTTTCCAATACACACATAGACAATGCCGAATGCATGGTAAACAACTAATTTAAGCAAATTAAGCCAAACAAGATACTTTGAGAAAAACTTCGCAAATTATCAATTGGGCCCCCTGATTGATAATTTGCGAAGTTTTTCAAAAACGGTCCAGAAATTGCTAGGAAACAGTAGAGAGCATTGTGCCTCTGTGGAACATTGTCAATCACGTCAATCACCACCCAATCTACTCTCTTTCCAGCTATTTCAGCCTGTTTGTATGATGAGACTAGCAATCTCCATGTGCGCAGTGCCACCATCCGTCACTATATGCGCAGTGCCACCATCCGTCACTATATGCGCAGTGCCACCATCAAATCGTTTCCGGTAAATTATCTGTTTCAAACATTGCACGACCCCCATATACCCGCAAAATTTGGTATTACGATAAGGCAGACTTTGTAGCCATCAGTAAAAGCATTGAAATGTTTGCTTGGCACGAACATCTTGACAACATGACCTGCCCTAATGAACAGGTAAACCTACTCAATGAAGCCCTTTTCAACATTTATTCAAATTTCATCCCCAATAAAGTTAAAACAATTAGGCCTCGTCAAGCTCCCAGGATAACGCAAGCCGTCAAAAACTTTCTAAGGAAAAAAAATCGTGCATATAAAACTTTTGTGAGGAATGGTCAGCCAGATGATAAACTTGAAGGTATACAAAAGATTATATCTGAAGGCACAAGACTAATTGAGGAAGCCAAGCGGAATTATTTCCTAAAGGCTGGGAATACCTTAGCCAATCCTGGGACAAGTAGTAAAACCTACTGGACCTTAATAAACACTGTTTTAAACAAAGTTAAGATTCCTATCATACCACCTCTTTTAGAGAGCGGGTTGTTTGTAACGGATTTCTCCGAAAAGGCACATATATTTAACGACTATTTTATACTTAAATGCACGACCATTGACACAGGTAGTGAAATTCTCCGGTAACTACGACTCTGATAAGCGATTTCACCATTTCTGACGAAAAGATACTTAATATCATAAGATCGCTTAATGCCAATAAAGCACATGGCTGTGACGAAATATCTGTAAGGATGATAAAGTTGAGCGATGTTTCATTAGTTCTGCCACTCAAAATATTTTTCACAAACTGTTTGAGGCGTGGCCTATTTCCCAAAATTTGGAAATATGCAAACGTAGTGCCGGTTCATAAAAATTAAAGGGGCCCATTAGCCATGTACGAAGAACGCTGGTACAGAACAAAGTTTAAAATAGCTTAGGGTAAATGCTTCCAAATAACCATTGCAGACAGGAAAGGGCACATGGTGACCTTCAGATGGGAGCAATGAGCTTCTTCGAAGCGGCAGCAATTCCGATACTTTCTTGTTTCATATTTCTATTTTCTACTGGAGGGGGCAGTCCTTCAGCACACAAGAACTAGTTTTTAAGGGGTCCTCGCATCCCTTGTTCGACCTAAAAGGATTGATGCTTGCACAGTGGCACATAGTCAAGTTAACTCTGTGCCGCTGTGCATGCATCAAGGGATAGTCAACTCGAGTCAACTGTAACATTTGCCGTAAGAAAGTAAAATTTCAAACAAGACGTTCATTTACCCCATCAAGTTATTGATTGAGGCCTGACGTCAACAGTGCCGTGTCAGGTTTCAAAAGCAGTTACAGCATCTGCGATCTACAATTGACCTTTTTGCTATTCTAGGAAAATCTGAATCTACAATATTTTTATGGATTTTCTAGAATTTTGGAATGTGTACGATAGTGAAGCTCTAACCCAACTCAGCCTTTTGAGGTCGAACGCGGCGACCTCTGCAGTGGCACATAAAAGCAATGTAGCCATTGTGGGATTTGGCTTTGAAGCAAAAGTCCGGGTACCAATGAAGATATTTACTTCCTGTATCCAAAATTGTTGAATTGAAAATCTGCCAACACTTTTGTAAAGAGAGCAGCATGCAATACGGTTAATGGGCTCATTTGTGGTCGAATTGGACATGAATCAACTGCGTCACAACGTTCCTTCTAGAACTTTCGTTGATCACATGACATCGAAAATAATTAGTGCAAATGGTTTGTTTTCCTGGTGCTCTGCCAAAAAAGTATCAGCAAATGCAGTGATCTGATGGTGCGGAGGCGCAGCAACAACACAGCTGTTGGCAACTGATTGCATTCTTGGCATTCTTAGCTGGTTCGCGGAATGCGTTCTTGGTTCGGAGTTAGTGAGTGAGTTAGTTACTGAGTGCGTTACACAACTCCACTCCTACATGTACTCGTTTTACTTCGTACATAAAAATGAGAAAAATCTGAAGGGGAATTGCCGTCCTATTTCTCTTTTACCAATTTTTGGGAAAATACTTGAAAAACTCATGTACGATTCTCTTTACTCGCATCTTGTATCACATGAACTTCTTAACCCAAATCAATCAGGTTTTCGCCCAGGTGACTCAACAATCAACCAGTTACTCTCAATAACACATACAATATTTCAAGCTTTTGACTGTAACCCTCCTCTAGATGTTTTTTCTGTGTATTTTGACATCTCTAAGGCATTTGATAGGGTATGGCACGATTGTCTAATTTATAAATTAAAGAGATGTGGTGTCTCTGGACAACTTCTCTTTTTAATCCAAAGTTTTCTCAAGGATCGAAAGCAGAGGACTGTGCTGAATGGGCAGAGTTCTAATTGGGGATATTTCCACAGGTGTGCCCCAGGGCTCTATTCTAGGTCCTTTGTTTTTCCTTGTGTATATAACTGACCTAGCTGTAGGCTTGAAGTGCAATGTTAAGTTATTTGCTGATGACACATCATTGGTGGTAGGAGATTCCGATACAGCTGCAAATGACATGAACCATGACTTGAACTTGATAAGTCGGTGGGCTCACGCTTGGAGAATGTCCTTTAATCCTGATCCGCAGAAACAAGCTTTTGAATTAACAATGTTTCAAGTTTACAGTGGTAAAAAGTTCATGAAATTTGATTGATAAGTCATCCTGATGATTCATTTTCAAGGAAAAAGTTCGAAATTGATCATCCTGTGATTCTTTTTAACAACTTACCTGTCAAGAAAGTAAATGAGCACAAACATTTAGGAATTATCCTGGACTCAAAGCTGTCTTTTTCAGCTCATATCAAATCAGCGATCTCTAAAACGAGAAAGGGCATTGGTTTGCTAAAATATCTCTCCAAATACTTGCCAAGGCATACCTTAAATGAATTATATATGCTCTATGTTCGACCCCACCTAGACTATGGTGATGCCATTTACCATATTCCTGCCAAAGTATGTGAATTCAGTCAACATATTATTATACTAAATTTAACGGAAAAGCTAAAGTCCGTACAGTATCCTGCTGCCTTAGCTGTGTCAGGTACATGGAGGGGTACATCTCTAGAGAAGCTGTACGCAGAGCTTGGTTGGGAGTTACTGAGTTCCCAAAGACGGAGTAGACGCCTTACCTTGTTCTACCAGTTTATAAATAATCTTAGTCCTGAGTATACAGTTGATCCAATTCCCCCTCTTCATCAGTCGCAGTACCGTCTCCGCGGACAGGATGTCATTGGGCGATTAAAGGCAAGGACAGAAAAATTCAAGTCTTCCTTCTATCCAAACTTTTTATGCGAATGGAATAAGCTTGAGCCTGAATTGAGACTTGCACCCTCTATTGCTGTTTTTAAGAACAAGCTCTTATCAATAATCCGTCCCCCTGCAAAATCTGTATTTGGAATTCACGATCCCACAGGATTATCCTACCTAACACAACTCAGGGTTGTTCTCAGCAAGTTAAATCTCCATAAATTCAAGCATAATTTCAGAGATACCATAAACCCAATGTGCCCAACAAGCGATGGCATTGAAGACACAGAGCACTTTTTGTTGCTCTGCCCTTCTTTTGATTTTCAACGACAACATCTTCTCGCTGGAATTGTTGAATTATTACGACCATATGTACAAATCACCAATCTTTCAAATCATTCTTTGACGCAGCTTTTATTGTATGGTGATGAAGACCTTTCTAATGAGTTGAACAGAAATGTACTCGAATTAACTTTACGCTTCATCCACGAAACTGGTCGGTTTGATTAAGATCTATTGAGAATTTAGCCATGCCCTAAGCAATCACCAAGTCCTGTACCGTTAGTGTTCTTTTCCTTGTAAATTCTGCTTCACATCAGATGGAGGCATTTTACTTGCCTAAATTTACACCATATGAGTTGCACTCGTTGCATCTCATCGCAACACTGACCTGACATCTGGAGTGAAACTGAATCCAGTATAGTATTCTCTTAATTTATAAATTGTTCGTAGGGTGATTATACGGTGGTATACGGTTTAACGTTTCATGTTTTTAGATATTGGCCATGGGGTAGTCGTAGTCTTTTGCTCCCCATGGTATCATACTTGTAGTGTCGTATAGTAATTAGAATTAGGTATAGTAAAATGTAAAGTATCTTGTAAAATTTAACATTCGAATAAAAAAAAAATCTCCACGTGATTAGGCCCAAATGTAAAGTTGTTCAAAAACAACAGGCAAACGCATGCAAGTTCTTTTATTTGCCCCTAAAGCAGCTTGCCTTGGTACTTTCTTCAACGTAAGACACAGCAACACCAAGTATCGGACACATTTAATGGCATTTTTGAAAAACTTCGAAAATTATCCACTGGGCCCCCTGATTGATAATTTGATAAGTTTTTTAAAAATGGCCCAGAAATTGCCAGTAACCTGTGGAGAGCCTGGTTTTTTAAAAAACTTTGCAAATTATCAATCAGGGGGCCAATTTAAACATTTCATGTTATGCTTGATTCAGGCCCCTTTTAATTACTAATTCTTTGATTCCCTTCATTTGCCAGGGATGATGATGCCACAATTGCAAATAACAAAGGTGCACAACAGGTTAAGAAAGCTTTTCGAAATAGCTTTGCAAAACTTGGACGCTTCCGATCCATAGTAACGAAGATACCTGCTTGTGTATTAACTGCTACAGCAGACCAACAGACACAGAAGAGAATAGTCAAGTCCCTGCGCAAAGGACCCCTGCTAATCTTGTACAATTGTGTACCCCTGGGCGGTGGTCCGGAAAAAAGCCCTGCCCTCGTAGCTGCAGTAGAAGGCATAGAAACGTCGTTTGCAGGTGTTTTCACTACCTACCCCCCGTCCTGTATGCCTCTCTCTCATTCTGACTCGTTTTCAATCCTATATGCAAATTTAAACTGGTTAAAAATTCCATATATAGCAATGGGGGCATACAGCTCTATTCCGTCCTTGACATTATGTACATTGCGTGACGCTCTGATTAGTGGTAACCCCCGTTCTGGAAGTAATTGCTAATGGGATTTGTGCGACAAAAGTATTTGATCGTTTCATTGGCAGCGGCACCGCTTTGGTGTCTGGCACTGGTCATTCATTCATTCATTCATCTTGGGGTTGCGTGACTTTATCAATTAACCCCATTGTAATGATATATGAATGGAATATTGACCGGGAAGTGAAAGCGTGCTGTAGGCTATCTGCTGTCTGTATCTTTATTGGCGGTTTTGTTCGCATTTATTCAAAGCAGAAGGATCTTTGCAGATGTTTGATTGACTTTTCGCTTAGTTTTTAGATGGATTTGTGTGCTGGATTTCTCGTTTTCTTCCTTTTTTCAAACTTAAAAACAAGACAATGTTCTGCCAAAGGTCTAGGCGATTTTTTTTCCGAACAACGGGATTTTTAAATATTTTTGATGGATTATTCTTGAAACAAAAGGACTCTTGCCCTAGGTGAACGAGTTTTTTGGAAATGAAATGTGATTTGCGAATAAAGGAGCAGTCACAAATAATTGCAGGGACCGGGGCGGAAGCAAACGAGGAGCGGTCTGAACATTTTTAGGGTAAAGTTATTGGGGTCTGAAACTTTTAGAGGAATTTATGCTGGGGTCTGGAAATAAATGTGCCAAATCTTTGAATATTTTCGAAAAAAATTCAGTTTTGTAGATTTTAGCTAAACTATTTGTTAAATTTATGAAAAAAATTAAACATCAATGTTTTCGTCTGTTAAGTTCTTTCTTCTTTTCTTCAATTTAATTCTTCTTTGTTTGGTTTGATGCTTTTGTGGCAGATGCTTTTGAAGTCGTTTTGTGCTGTCGGGGGGCAAATTTTAAAAATGCTTCCAGCCCCTCCCTGTTATTAAAAATGACAACTCCCTAACCTGTTTTTAGTATTTGAAAGTAGAAAGTAAATAGCATTGAAACTGAGCATTTCTCTTCGTTCATTTCACCGAGGCGTGCATTTTCTGTGGCCAAAGCCCATTCTTGTACCTTTCTCGTTTTGGTTTTTGAAATCTCATGCAATAGCAATATTTCATTCAAGGTGCGACAAAACCAGTCTTAAATTTAGTTTGCTGTTGTTGGTTTCATCAAGAACAGAAGAGATAGAACAAACACCGGGGAAAAGGAAAGTTACATGTTTTAGAGTTTGCTATACCTTTCCGTCCTTTAAAAACCAACAAGAAGCAATGGGAATAAACGGAGAAGTGTGACGACAAAAAGAAATAAAGAACAGAGACATATTCAGAGACAAATTCAAATATTTAGAACCCACGATATCTCCATTACTAAATTCCGCGATACTTTTGTAAATGATTGAACTCTTTAAGGAGTAAGTCATAGTTGAAAGTTCATAGTTCATAGTTCATAGTTCATAGTTCATATCGTTCATAGGTCATAGTTCATAGTTCATATAGTTCATAGGTCATAGTTCATAGTTCATGGTAGCTAGTTCATATAAACATAAACAGCTAATAGTTCCAAACATAATTCTATGTTTTTGCAAACTGTTCAAAAAGTCCAAGAAAGTTCATGGTTGTTTATAAATCTAAAATTCCATGTGTATAATCGAGAGGCGTTTCACTTATTCAAAAAAGCGTATGAGAGTTTTGAGAACAAAAGGATTTTTACGGATTTTTGATGGATTTTTCCTGAAAACAAAAGGATTTTTGCCAAAGGGTACGAGATTTTTTGGGAGTGAAATGCCTCTCGTGTATAATCGAAACGTAGCTACAAAGTATTAATTAATCAAACGAAACGAGATACATAGAATAAAACGATATTGTAGGTATCTGCGAATAAGAAACGCTGTTTGCAATTTGGTGTGTGGTTGAATAGGAATAAGGCAATGTTTTAGACAGTGTGTCCTCGAAAATTGAAAAGTTTCTTGAAAGTGCGTTTCTTATCTGAATAGGAACCTGATATCAAGTACTAGATGCAACTGCATACAAAAAGATACAAAAAAAAATAACTACATACAACTACATACAACTAAAGCCTGGTTCTCATATAATCTCAACCCGACGGCGACCCATCGGCGTCACTACTGCGTTGCAAAAGTTAAACTGCCGGCGACTCGTCGGCGACCTATCGGCAACATGTTGCCGGCAGGGCGCCGTCAACCATATCTCAGTGTGCATTCCCCGCTGATCCTCGTATTTGTTTGGCTTGTTATGGTCACCTGATCACAGGGAATGCAAATGATTCGCTGACGCAACGCCGGCAGTGCGCCGCCTCATGTTCTCATATAATTTTCATTGGCGCCGGTGCCGCAGCAGAGTGAAAAAGTTGAACTCAGCTCAACTTTTTCGAATGACTGCGTCAGGACGCCGGCAGTCGGCGCCCCATCGGCGCTGAGTGTTCTCATTAAAATTAGACTACCTGAGCAAGGTCGCCGGTGGGTCGCCGATGGGTCGCCGGCAGGTCGCCGATGGTTTGAAGCTATATGAGAACCAGGCTTAAATACAACTAGATACAACTAGATACAGCTATAACACTGGTGGTGTACTGGGAGAAGACACATTGTCCTGCGAAGGAAACATGTTAATTCTATAATAGCAGTGTTCTCAAATAAGATTTTGATATTTTTAAGAAAAACACCCCATTCTATATTTTCATGGTTATTAAATTAGTTCCTATATTCATATCCACGATCAGAAGGCATCAATACATTTAGAGTTGAATGTGTGCAACATGGCATAGAGACCCCCTAGAGTCCAGTTTTCAACTTTCTTAGCATGTTCAGTATATTCAGGGAATACTATTACAGTTGGGGTTGCAAGTGGGAAGAGGAGGGTGGGATACGGTGGGGGACTTTATGTCCCCCATCATTTCTTGGCATTGAGAAAAGCAATGTCAAGCTTACATGGATATATTCTATTTTCTATTAAGTTGCTGCCTCAACTGATACTCTTTTTTCCTTGAAAATATGTCTGCACTGCCGCATTTGTAGGTGGGGGCTGGGGTTACTATCTTCTAAAATTAGATCAAGAGGAAAACAGTATACATGAAGTACCTCTACATTACGCACTAAGAATTGTTTACACTTAGGCCAAAATGGTGTTTACACGAAGTGTCCCATCACAGTTATCGATATACTGGAGGTACCTGCATGCAGAGAAGAGTATTCCAATAAAGGAAATAATTACAAGATATCCTGGATATTCTGCTGCGACTATATATCGTCATTGTAAGAAGGAAGTGTCGACTACTGGCAAAAGTGATAGACGTAAAAGAAATGTCGGTAGGCCTAAGCTTCTGACTGAAAGAGATGGAAGGAACATCATGAGATCTATTCGCCAGCTAAGAGAGATGTCAGGGAGGTTCTCATCACGTAGAGTGAAACTGGAAGCTGGTCTTCAAGGCGTGTCAGACCGCACAGTTCGAAGACATTTAAACAAACGAGGGTACTTCTACCTGCAAAGTAGGAAGAAAGGCTTAATGTCAAAGGTTGACCGGGTGAGACGTGTTAAATTTGCAAAGAACATGCTGAAGAAATATCCAAAAGACGTATGGTGCAACCAGATTGCATTCTATTTGGATGGGGTTAGTTTCGTGCATAAGAGGAATCCAGCTGATCAAGCAAAAGCACCATCAGGGCGGATTTGGCGACAAAAATCAGAGGGACTCGTACAAGGCTGTACAAGTAAGGGAAGTAAAGTTGGTGCTGGGGGTAAAGTTGCACATTTTATGGCAGCCATATCATATGGAAAAGGCTTTATAATCTGTGAACAGTATGACAAAATGAACGGACCATATTTCTCTTCATTCATTGACAGAAATTTCAGTTACATGTTTCAAGTGAGTTGCAATCCAAGCTCAAATATTTTTATTCAAGATGGAGATCCAAGTCAGAATTCACAACTTGCAAAAGCCAGTATGGAGAAATGTGGTGCTAAGTTACTGCCAATTCCTCCAAGAAGTCCAGATCTTAATCCTATTGAGAACATCTCTCACATTGTTCGTACACAGTTAGCAGATGATGCAATAAAAAATAACATAGAGAATGAAACATTTGAACAGTTCAGTGAGCGTGCAAGAGGCTGCATGCTTAATTTCTCAGTAGCAGTTATTGATAGAACAATAGACTCGATGCAGAGACGAATGCATATTCTGGCAAAAAATAATGGTGAACGACTGAAATACTAAAAGTGTTGGTGAGCAAAGTTAGTTTGCTTCACATAATAGTGCGGTTATAATGGATTATCTATTCACATATACTGAACATATTACCACTCATTTTACCGCACATTTTACCGCACATTTTACCGACAGAATAACAGATATTTCCAATGGACACAATAGCATTTAAAAATTACTTTCTGTGCATTTCCATGTATATAGTCTGTATCCATATCCTAACAAACAAACAAATGAGAAATATATCATATCAACAATTTTTGAACAGTTTACCACCAGAAGTATTAATAAGGAAGTTCAATAGATCAATTCTTATTTTATATTTATGGTGGTAAACTGTGACAATTTCAAGAAGAATTACATTATATGCAAATTACTATTTTCATGCAGTTGAAATTGTTGCACTGTTCGTGAAATATCAAGAGTTTTTAAATTTTCTTAACAAGTCTTTTGAAAAAATTGCTGTTTATGAACGGTAAACTGTGTCGGTAAATTGACGGTAAAATGTCGGTAAAATGTCAGATGAAATCCATACTTATGCAGGCAATAACTCAGCAGTAATTTCAGGATGTTTCATTGGTTACCTTAACTCATTGTGTTGTTGCAAGGGGTATCAACAAGGGCACATAAATGGGCGTGGTCTCCCATAAAATGGGTGCGCCCACATTGAAAATTTCATGACTTTTTCAACCCTTTCAATCATTCCAATAAATGGTCAGCTGTGCCCCTGGCAACTTCACTTGTCAAGAATTAGATGGGCAAAACATGTACCACATGGTGCTATATCTCTCTGCCTACTTTCTGGAATCTGTTTCCAAAATGAAAACACCTTCCAGCGCACTTCCATCATTTCAGTCTCTCTCTCATTTATAGCACCCTGTGATACGAATCTAATTCTTGAGCTGGACGTGCAAAAAATTGGTGTGTCCCTATCAAGTACCAAGTCCTTTGCAAAGTGTGTCTTCGGTGCAGATAAGTGTACAGGTTGCCCTTCAAGCATCTGCAACAGGTCATGCCAAGGAATAATATGCGCACTCCATCGAAAGTCATTGAGAATAATTATTTCCGCACTTTCGGCACCAACCCATGCAAACGTGGTTGATGCTGGATTTACAAAGCAATTGTACATCAGGCTTAGTGGCTGTAAAATGAATGTCTTCCCACAATTTGCTGGCCCAACAATCATCAAGTTCCTGTACCTGCCACGCCCCTTTTCAAGCAGGTTCAGGACAGCTGCTCTAAATTCTACGATTTCAATGTCATTGTTACTCAGCACTTCAATAGCTGCAGCGAGCCATTTGCCCCTACAATCACCCACACATTCTCTCCCCAGGAAGCCTCTCATAATTTCCATTCTGCTCGTTTTATTGCGCACCATTTGCTCCTTTGCACCATGCATTTCCCATGTGGTTTCGATCAGCTCATTTACTTTCTTCACCCCTCTATTTAAAACAAACTCCATCAAATGAAAGTTCCCTTCTGTTTTCTGGGCATGTGAACGTTGAAGCAGCTCTATTCGCGTATGAATTTTTTTGGACACAATTATCCCTGCCACGTCTATGTTGGTCAGCTTCTTCTGCTTTTTACCACGTCGAGAACGCTTTTCTTTGGTGCTTCCCGTTGGTCAATTTTCTGTCTCCTCGCTCGAATAGCAGCTTTGGTCCTTGGCGGTGCACAAGTTTTGAAGTCAGGATGTTCTTCGCTTTCTACATACTCACGATCTTCTTTTCTAAGGTAGTCCCAGGCGTCATAATACATGTCATGCCTTGATGAGAAATTAACAACGATCCCATGCTCATTTTTTAACCGATTCTTTGTCGCTTTCCACCTCTTTGGGCGTGTCAGTTTTACTGCCAAGTGGTAATGAAATCCTTCTTCCTCATGCGCTTCCCGACAACAGACCCATGATTTCACCTTCACTTTCCCTTCGTTGAATGCGTTAACTACAGCTGTTGCAAATTTTTCTCTCGTTGGAAATCTGCTTAAATCCGCTTGACTGTATGTTATAAGATATACTGACCGTGCCCTCCGTGTATGTAAAAGCTCCTCAGATTCATCGGTATGCATTGTAGCCATAGTAGAATTTGGTTAACTGTAGAACGTACTCTTATGAAATCTTCTAATAAAGAGCGACAGTGTAGACGACATGCAAAATCGTTTGTGTATTCGTATCAACAGTTTTTTACCTACTGTATGCCATGTTGCTTCCTTTTATAGATCTCCTACTTGTGATTCCTTTGATTTGTGACGTCAATTAGTCCATTGCTGTTTACAACAATAATCGCTATTCTAGCATAAACAGATGCCTAAATTACTGTTTCATAACTTCTATTCAATGACCAACCTCAAATGATTTCTATTGTCATTTCTAAAGCAAGCAGATATAAGAATAGTACTCAGCTCATGACGTCACATAAGCCATAGCCTTTGCAAGGAATAAATGATAATGACTGAATCAAAAGAGTGTCAAAAGTCTTTCTTCCCCGCCCTCGTTAGAAATACCTCGCACAACATAAAAATAACGTTGTTTGAAAAACGTAACACGCCATCCTATCTTCTCCTCTCTCAAATTTTTTTCACAATTTTCAGACAATCATGGACAAAATTGTTGAGAAAAATATCCGCTTTCACAGAGTGCAACGACTTGTGATAGCACTTCGATATCATACCCCGCTATCGGCCCCCCTCCCCCCCCATTCAATGTTGGGTATATTTTTGGAGCAAGGCAGCAAACTGCAGCTATAGTTACCAACATTGAACGGGGGGGAGGGGGGATCAGATTTTTCTCAACATATTATGTCCAAGATTGTCTGAATTCTTCAGAAAAGAGACATAGAAGTTTTCAGCAGAAAACTTCTAACACTGGTGGTGTACTGGGAGAAGACACATTGTCCTGCGAAGGAAACATGTTAATTCTATAATAGCAGTGTTCTCAAATAAGATTTTGATATTTTTAAGAAAAACACCCCATTCTATATTTTCATGGTTATTAAATTAGTTCCTATATTCATATCCACGATCAGAAGGCATCAATACATTTAGAGTTGAATGTGTGCAACATGGCATAGAGACCCCCTAGAGTCCAGTTTTCAACTTTCTTAGCATGTTCAGTATATTCAGGGAATACTATTACAGTTGGGGTTGCAAGTGGGAAGAGGAGGGTGGGATACGGTGGGGGACTTTATGTCCCCCATCATTTCTTGGCATTGAGAAAAGCAATGTCAAGCTTACATGGATATATTCTATTTTCTATTAAGTTGCTGCCTCAACTGATACTCTTTTTTCCTTGAAAATATGTCTGCACTGCCGCATTTGTAGGTGGGGGCTGGGGTTACTATCTTCTAAAATTAGATCAAGAGGAAAACAGTATACATGAAGTACCTCTACATTACGCACTAAGAATTGTTTACACTTAGGCCAAAATGGTGTTTACACGAAGTGTCCCATCACAGTTATCGATATACTGGAGGTACCTGCATGCAGAGAAGAGTATTCCAATAAAGGAAATAATTACAAGATATCCTGGATATTCTGCTGCGACTATATATCGTCATTGTAAGAAGGAAGTGTCGACTACTGGCAAAAGTGATAGACGTAAAAGAAATGTCGGTAGGCCTAAGCTTCTGACTGAAAGAGATGGAAGGAACATCATGAGATCTATTCGCCAGCTAAGAGAGATGTCAGGGAGGTTCTCATCACGTAGAGTGAAACTGGAAGCTGGTCTTCAAGGCGTGTCAGACCGCACAGTTCGAAGACATTTAAACAAACGAGGGTACTTCTACCTGCAAAGTAGGAAGAAAGGCTTAATGTCAAAGGTTGACCGGGTGAGACGTGTTAAATTTGCAAAGAACATGCTGAAGAAATATCCAAAAGACGTATGGTGCAACCAGATTGCATTCTATTTGGATGGGGTTAGTTTCGTGCATAAGAGGAATCCAGCTGATCAAGCAAAAGCACCATCAGGGCGGATTTGGCGACAAAAATCAGAGGGACTCGTACAAGGCTGTACAAGTAAGGGAAGTAAAGTTGGTGCTGGGGGTAAAGTTGCACATTTTATGGCAGCCATATCATATGGAAAAGGCTTTATAATCTGTGAACAGTATGACAAAATGAACGGACCATATTTCTCTTCATTCATTGACAGAAATTTCAGTTACATGTTTCAAGTGAGTTGCAATCCAAGCTCAAATATTTTTATTCAAGATGGAGATCCAAGTCAGAATTCACAACTTGCAAAAGCCAGTATGGAGAAATGTGGTGCTAAGTTACTGCCAATTCCTCCAAGAAGTCCAGATCTTAATCCTATTGAGAACATCTCTCACATTGTTCGTACACAGTTAGCAGATGATGCAATAAAAAATAACATAGAGAATGAAACATTTGAACAGTTCAGTGAGCGTGCAAGAGGCTGCATGCTTAATTTCTCAGTAGCAGTTATTGATAGAACAATAGACTCGATGCAGAGACGAATGCATATTCTGGCAAAAAATAATGGTGAACGACTGAAATACTAAAAGTGTTGTTGAGCAAAGTTAGTTTGCTTCACATAATAGTGCGGTTATAATGGATTATCTATTCACATATACTGAACATATTACCACTCATTTTACCGCACATTTTACCGCACATTTTACCGACAGAATAACAGATATTTCCAATGGACACAATAGCATTTAAAAATTACTTTCTGTGCATTTCCATGTATATAGTCTGTATCCATATCCTAACAAACAAACAAATGAGAAATATATCATATCAACAATTTTTGAACAGTTTACCACCAGAAGTATTAATAAGGAAGTTCAATAGATCAATTCTTATTTTATATTTATGGTGGTAAACTGTGACAATTTCAAGAAGAATTACATTATATGCAAATTACTATTTTCATGCAGTTGAAATTGTTGCACTGTTCGTGAAATATCAAGAGTTTTTAAATTTTCTTAACAAGTCTTTTGAAAAAATTGCTGTTTATGAACGGTAAACTGTGTCGGTAAATTGACGGTAAAATGTCGGTAAAATGTCAGATGAAATCCATACTTATGCAGGCAATAACTCAGCAGTAATTTCAGGATGTTTCATTGGTTACCTTAACTCATTGTGTTGTTGCAAGGGGTATCAACAAGGGCACATAAATGGGCGTGGTCTCCCATAAAATGGGTGCGCCCACATTGAAAATTTCATGACTTTTTCAACCCTTTCAATCATTCCAATAAATGGTCAGCTGTGCCCCTGGCAACTTCACTTGTCAAGAATTAGATGGGCAAAACATGTACCACATGGTGCTATATCTCTCTGCCTACTTTCTGGAATCTGTTTCCAAAATGAAAACACCTTCCAGCGCACTTCCATCATTTCAGTCTCTCTCTCATTTATAGCACCCTGTGATACGAATCTAATTCTTGAGCTGGACGTGCAAAAAATTGGTGTGTCCCTATCAAGTACCAAGTCCTTTGCAAAGTGTGTCTTCGGTGCAGATAAGTGTACAGGTTGCCCTTCAAGCATCTGCAACAGGTCATGCCAAGGAATAATATGCGCACTCCATCGAAAGTCATTGAGAATAATTATTTCCGCACTTTCGGCACCAACCCATGCAAACGTGGTTGATGCTGGATTTACAAAGCAATTGTACATCAGGCTTAGTGGCTGTAAAATGAATGTCTTCCCACAATTTGCTGGCCCAACAATCATCAAGTTCCTGTACTTGCCACGCCCCTTTTCAAGCAGGTTCAGGACAGCTGCTCTAAATTCTACGATTTCAATGTCATTGTTACTCAGCACTTCAATAGCTGCAGCGAGCCATTTGCCCCTACAATCACCCACACATTCTCTCCCCAGGAAGCCTCTCATAATTTCCATTCTGCTCGTTTTATTGCGCACCATTTGCTCCTTTGCACCATGCATTTCCCATGTGGTTTCGATCAGCTCATTTACTTTCTTCACCCCTCTATTTAAAACAAACTCCATCAAATGAAAGTTCCCTTCTGTTTTCTGGGCATGTGAACGTTGAAGCAGCTCTATTCGCGTATGAATTTTTTTGGACACAATTATCCCTGCCACGTCTATGTTGGTCAGCTTCTTCTGCTTTTTACCACGTCGAGAACGCTTTTCTTTGGTGCTTCCCGTTGGTCAATTTTCTGTCTCCTCGCTCGAATAGCAGCTTTGGTCCTTGGCGGTGCACAAGTTTTGAAGTCAGGATGTTCTTCGCTTTCTACATACTCACGATCTTCTTTTCTAAGGTAGTCCCAGGCGTCATAATACATGTCATGCCTTGATGAGAAATTAACAACGATCCCATGCTCATTTTTTAACCGATTCTTTGTCGCTTTCCACCTCTTTGGGCGTGTCAGTTTTACTGCCAAGTGGTAATGAAATCCTTCTTCCTCATGCGCTTCCCGACAACAGACCCATGATTTCACCTTCACTTTCCCTTCGTTGAATGCGTTAACTACAGCTGTTGCAAATTTTTCTCTCGTTGGAAATCTGCTTAAATCCGCTTGACTGTATGTTATAAGATATACTGACCGTGCCCTCCGTGTATGTAAAAGCTCCTCAGATTCATCGGTATGCATTGTAGCCATAGTAGAATTTGGTTAACTGTAGAACGTACTCTTATGAAATCTTCTAATAAAGAGCGACAGTGTAGACGACATGCAAAATCGTTTGTGTATTCGTATCAACAGTTTTTTACCTACTGTATGCCATGTTGCTTCCTTTTATAGATCTCCTACTTGTGATTCCTTTGATTTGTGACGTCAATTAGTCCATTGCTGTTTACAACAATAATCGCTATTCTAGCATAAACAGATGCCTAAATTACTGTTTCATAACTTCTATTCAATGACCAACCTCAAATGATTTCTATTGTCATTTCTAAAGCAAGCAGATATAAGAATAGTACTCAGCTCATGACGTCACATAAGCCATAGCCTTTGCAAGGAATAAATGATAATGACTGAATCAAAAGAGTGTCAAAAGTCTTTCTTCCCCGCCCTCGTTAGAAATACCTCGCACAACATAAAAATAACGTTGTTTGAAAAACGTAACACGCCATCCTATCTTCTCCTCTCTCAAATTTTTTTCACAATTTTCAGACAATCATGGACAAAATTGTTGAGAAAAATATCCGCTTTCACAGAGTGCAACGACTTGTGATAGCACTTCGATATCATACCCCGCTATCGGCCCCCCTCCCCCCCCCCATTCAATGTTGGGTATATTTTTGGAGCAAGGCAGCAAACTGCAGCTATAGTTACCAACATTGAACGGGGGGGAGGGGGGATCAGATTTTTCTCAACATATTATGTCCAAGATTGTCTGAATTCTTCAGAAAAGAGACATAGAAGTTTTCAGCAGAAAACTTCTAACACTGGTGGTGTACTGGGAGAAGACACATTGTCCTGCGAAGGAAACATGTTAATTCTATAATAGCAGTGTTCTCAAATAAGATTTTGATATTTTTAAGAAAAACACCCCATTCTATATTTTCATGGTTATTAAATTAGTTCCTATATTCATATCCACGATCAGAAGGCATCAATACATTTAGAGTTGAATGTGTGCAACATGGCATAGAGACCCCCTAGAGTCCAGTTTTCAACTTTCTTAGCATGTTCAGTATATTCAGGGAATACTATTACAGTTGGGGTTGCAAGTGGGAAGAGGAGGGTGGGATACGGTGGGGGACTTTATGTCCCCCATCATTTCTTGGCATTGAGAAAAGCAATGTCAAGCTTACATGGATATATTCTATTTTCTATTAAGTTGCTGCCTCAACTGATACTCTTTTTTCCTTGAAAATATGTCTGCACTGCCGCATTTGTAGGTGGGGGCTGGGGTTACTATCTTCTAAAATTAGATCAAGAGGAAAACAGTATACATGAAGTACCTCTACATTACGCACTAAGAATTGTTTACACTTAGGCCAAAATGGTGTTTACACGAAGTGTCCCATCACAGTTATCGATATACTGGAGGTACCTGCATGCAGAGAAGAGTATTCCAATAAAGGAAATAATTACAAGATATCCTGGATATTCTGCTGCGACTATATATCGTCATTGTAAGAAGGAAGTGTCGACTACTGGCAAAAGTGATAGACGTAAAAGAAATGTCGGTAGGCCTAAGCTTCTGACTGAAAGAGATGGAAGGAACATCATGAGATCTATTCGCCAGCTAAGAGAGATGTCAGGGAGGTTCTCATCACGTAGAGTGAAACTGGAAGCTGGTCTTCAAGGCGTGTCAGACCGCACAGTTCGAAGACATTTAAACAAACGAGGGTACTTCTACCTGCAAAGTAGGAAGAAAGGCTTAATGTCAAAGGTTGACCGGGTGAGACGTGTTAAATTTGCAAAGAACATGCTGAAGAAATATCCAAAAGACGTATGGTGCAACCAGATTGCATTCTATTTGGATGGGGTTAGTTTCGTGCATAAGAGGAATCCAGCTGATCAAGCAAAAGCACCATCAGGGCGGATTTGGCGACAAAAATCAGAGGGACTCGTACAAGGCTGTACAAGTAAGGGAAGTAAAGTTGGTGCTGGGGGTAAAGTTGCACATTTTATGGCAGCCATATCATATGGAAAAGGCTTTATAATCTGTGAACAGTATGACAAAATGAACGGACCATATTTCTCTTCATTCATTGACAGAAATTTCAGTTACATGTTTCAAGTGAGTTGCAATCCAAGCTCAAATATTTTTATTCAAGATGGAGATCCAAGTCAGAATTCACAACTTGCAAAAGCCAGTATGGAGAAATGTGGTGCTAAGTTACTGCCAATTCCTCCAAGAAGTCCAGATCTTAATCCTATTGAGAACATCTCTCACATTGTTCGTACACAGTTAGCAGATGATGCAATAAAAAATAACATAGAGAATGAAACATTTGAACAGTTCAGTGAGCGTGCAAGAGGCTGCATGCTTAATTTCTCAGTAGCAGTTATTGATAGAACAATAGACTCGATGCAGAGACGAATGCATATTCTGGCAAAAAATAATGGTGAACGACTGAAATACTAAAAGTGTTGGTGAGCAAAGTTAGTTTGCTTCACATAATAGTGCGGTTATAATGGATTATCTATTCACATATACTGAACATATTACCACTCATTTTACCGCACATTTTACCGCACATTTTACCGACAGAATAACAGATATTTCCAATGGACACAATAGCATTTAAAAATTACTTTCTGTGCATTTCCATGTATATAGTCTGTATCCATATCCTAACAAACAAACAAATGAGAAATATATCATATCAACAATTTTTGAACAGTTTACCACCAGAAGTATTAATAAGGAAGTTCAATAGATCAATTCTTATTTTATATTTATGGTGGTAAACTGTGACAATTTCAAGAAGAATTACATTATATGCAAATTACTATTTTCATGCAGTTGAAATTGTTGCACTGTTCGTGAAATATCAAGAGTTTTTAAATTTTCTTAACAAGTCTTTTGAAAAAATTGCTGTTTATGAACGGTAAACTGTGTCGGTAAATTGACGGTAAAATGTCGGTAAAATGTCAGATGAAATCCATACTTATGCAGGCAATAACTCAGCAGTAATTTCAGGATGTTTCATTGGTTACCTTAACTCATTGTGTTGTTGCAAGGGGTATCAACAAGGGCACATAAATGGGCGTGGTCTCCCATAAAATGGGTGCGCCCACATTGAAAATTTCATGACTTTTTCAACCCTTTCAATCATTCCAATAAATGGTCAGCTGTGCCCCTGGCAACTTCACTTGTCAAGAATTAGATGGGCAAAACATGTACCACATGGTGCTATATCTCTCTGCCTACTTTCTGGAATCTGTTTCCAAAATGAAAACACCTTCCAGCGCACTTCCATCATTTCAGTCTCTCTCTCATTTATAGCACCCTGTGATACGAATCTAATTCTTGAGCTGGACGTGCAAAAAATTGGTGTGTCCCTATCAAGTACCAAGTCCTTTGCAAAGTGTGTCTTCGGTGCAGATAAGTGTACAGGTTGCCCTTCAAGCATCTGCAACAGGTCATGCCAAGGAATAATATGCGCACTCCATCGAAAGTCATTGAGAATAATTATTTCCGCACTTTCGGCACCAACCCATGCAAACGTGGTTGATGCTGGATTTACAAAGCAATTGTACATCAGGCTTAGTGGCTGTAAAATGAATGTCTTCCCACAATTTGCTGGCCCAACAATCATCAAGTTCCTGTACTTGCCACGCCCCTTTTCAAGCAGGTTCAGGACAGCTGCTCTAAATTCTACGATTTCAATGTCATTGTTACTCAGCACTTCAATAGCTGCAGCGAGCCATTTGCCCCTACAATCACCCACACATTCTCTCCCCAGGAAGCCTCTCATAATTTCCATTCTGCTCGTTTTATTGCGCACCATTTGCTCCTTTGCACCATGCATTTCCCATGTGGTTTCGATCAGCTCATTTACTTTCTTCACCCCTCTATTTAAAACAAACTCCATCAAATGAAAGTTCCCTTCTGTTTTCTGGGCATGTGAACGTTGAAGCAGCTCTATTCGCGTATGAATTTTTTTGGACACAATTATCCCTGCCACGTCTATGTTGGTCAGCTTCTTCTGCTTTTTACCACGTCGAGAACGCTTTTCTTTGGTGCTTCCCGTTGGTCAATTTTCTGTCTCCTCGCTCGAATAGCAGCTTTGGTCCTTGGCGGTGCACAAGTTTTGAAGTCAGGATGTTCTTCGCTTTCTACATACTCACGATCTTCTTTTCTAAGGTAGTCCCAGGCGTCATAATACATGTCATGCCTTGATGAGAAATTAACAACGATCCCATGCTCATTTTTTAACCGATTCTTTGTCGCTTTCCACCTCTTTGGGCGTGTCAGTTTTACTGCCAAG
The DNA here is from genome assembly GCA_039566865.1 of Aurelia coerulea. Taxonomy (NCBI): domain Eukaryota; kingdom Metazoa; phylum Cnidaria; class Scyphozoa; order Semaeostomeae; family Ulmaridae; genus Aurelia; species Aurelia coerulea. The sequence goes on along the minus strand of CM076951.1, from coordinate 8,086,060 downwards.
TGGTAATGAAATCCTTCTTCCTCATGCGCTTCCCGACAACAGACCCATGATTTCACCTTCACTTTCCCTTCGTTGAATGCGTTAACTACAGCTGTTGCAAATTTTTCTCTCGTTGGAAATCTGCTTAAATCCGCTTGACTGTATGTTATAAGATATACTGACCGTGCCCTCCGTGTATGTAAAAGCTCCTCAGATTCATCGGTATGCATTGTAGCCATAGTAGAATTTGGTTAACTGTAGAACGTACTCTTATGAAATCTTCTAATAAAGAGCGACAGTGTAGACGACATGCAAAATCGTTTGTGTATTCGTATCAACAGTTTTTTACCTACTGTATGCCATGTTGCTTCCTTTTATAGATCTCCTACTTGTGATTCCTTTGATTTGTGACGTCAATTAGTCCATTGCTGTTTACAACAATAATCGCTATTCTAGCATAAACAGATGCCTAAATTACTGTTTCATAACTTCTATTCAATGACCAACCTCAAATGATTTCTATTGTCATTTCTAAAGCAAGCAGATATAAGAATAGTACTCAGCTCATGACGTCACATAAGCCATAGCCTTTGCAAGGAATAAATGATAATGACTGAATCAAAAGAGTGTCAAAAGTCTTTCTTCCCCGCCCTCGTTAGAAATACCTCGCACAACATAAAAATAACGTTGTTTGAAAAACGTAACACGCCATCCTATCTTCTCCTCTCTCAAATTTTTTTCACAATTTTCAGACAATCATGGACAAAATTGTTGAGAAAAATATCCGCTTTCACAGAGTGCAACGACTTGTGATAGCACTTCGATATCATACCCCGCTATCGGCCCCCCTCCCCCCCCCCCCATTCAATGTTGGGTATATTTTTGGAGCAAGGCAGCAAACTGCAGCTATAGTTACCAACATTGAACGGGGGGGAGGGGGGATCAGATTTTTCTCAACATATTATGTCCAAGATTGTCTGAATTCTTCAGAAAAGAGACATAGAAGTTTTCAGCAGAAAACTTCTAACACTGGTGGTGTACTGGGAGAAGACACATTGTCCTGCGAAGGAAACATGTTAATTCTATAATAGCAGTGTTCTCAAATAAGATTTTGATATTTTTAAGAAAAACACCCCATTCTATATTTTCATGGTTATTAAATTAGTTCCTATATTCATATCCACGATCAGAAGGCATCAATACATTTAGAGTTGAATGTGTGCAACATGGCATAGAGACCCCCTAGAGTCCAGTTTTCAACTTTCTTAGCATGTTCAGTATATTCAGGGAATACTATTACAGTTGGGGTTGCAAGTGGGAAGAGGAGGGTGGGATACGGTGGGGGACTTTATGTCCCCCATCATTTCTTGGCATTGAGAAAAGCAATGTCAAGCTTACATGGATATATTCTATTTTCTATTAAGTTGCTGCCTCAACTGATACTCTTTTTTCCTTGAAAATATGTCTGCACTGCCGCATTTGTAGGTGGGGGCTGGGGTTACTATCTTCTAAAATTAGATCAAGAGGAAAACAGTATACATGAAGTACCTCTACATTACGCACTAAGAATTGTTTACACTTAGGCCAAAATGGTGTTTACACGAAGTGTCCCATCACAGTTATCGATATACTGGAGGTACCTGCATGCAGAGAAGAGTATTCCAATAAAGGAAATAATTACAAGATATCCTGGATATTCTGCTGCGACTATATATCGTCATTGTAAGAAGGAAGTGTCGACTACTGGCAAAAGTGATAGACGTAAAAGAAATGTCGGTAGGCCTAAGCTTCTGACTGAAAGAGATGGAAGGAACATCATGAGATCTATTCGCCAGCTAAGAGAGATGTCAGGGAGGTTCTCATCACGTAGAGTGAAACTGGAAGCTGGTCTTCAAGGCGTGTCAGACCGCACAGTTCGAAGACATTTAAACAAACGAGGGTACTTCTACCTGCAAAGTAGGAAGAAAGGCTTAATGTCAAAGGTTGACCGGGTGAGACGTGTTAAATTTGCAAAGAACATGCTGAAGAAATATCCAAAAGACGTATGGTGCAACCAGATTGCATTCTATTTGGATGGGGTTAGTTTCGTGCATAAGAGGAATCCAGCTGATCAAGCAAAAGCACCATCAGGGCGGATTTGGCGACAAAAATCAGAGGGACTCGTACAAGGCTGTACAAGTAAGGGAAGTAAAGTTGGTGCTGGGGGTAAAGTTGCACATTTTATGGCAGCCATATCATATGGAAAAGGCTTTATAATCTGTGAACAGTATGACAAAATGAACGGACCATATTTCTCTTCATTCATTGACAGAAATTTCAGTTACATGTTTCAAGTGAGTTGCAATCCAAGCTCAAATATTTTTATTCAAGATGGAGATCCAAGTCAGAATTCACAACTTGCAAAAGCCAGTATGGAGAAACGTGGTGCTAAGTTACTGCCAATTCCTCCAAGAAGTCCAGATCTTAATCCTATTGAGAACATCTCTCACATTGTTCGTACACAGTTAGCAGATGATGCAATAAAAAATAACATAGAGAATGAAACATTTGAACAGTTCAGTGAGCGTGCAAGAGGCTGCATGCTTAATTTCTCAGTAGCAGTTATTGATAGAACAATAGACTCGATGCAGAGACGAATGCATATTCTGGCAAAAAATAATGGTGAACGACTGAAATACTAAAAGTGTTGGTGAGCAAAGTTAGTTTGCTTCACATAATAGTGCGGTTATAATGGATTATCTATTCACATATACTGAACATATTACCACTCATTTTACCGCACATTTTACCGCACATTTTACCGACAGAATAACAGATATTTCCAATGGACACAATAGCATTTAAAAATTACTTTCTGTGCATTTCCATGTATATAGTCTGTATCCATATCCTAACAAACAAACAAATGAGAAATATATCATATCAACAATTTTTGAACAGTTTACCACCAGAAGTATTAATAAGGAAGTTCAATAGATCAATTCTTATTTTATATTTATGGTGGTAAACTGTGACAATTTCAAGAAGAATTACATTATATGCAAATTATTATTTTCATGCAGTTGAAATTGTTGCACTGTTGGTGAAATATCAAGAGTTTTTAAATTTTCTTAACAAGTCTTTTGAAAAAATTGCTGTTTATGAACGGTAAACTGTGTCGGTAAATTGACGGTAAAATGTCGGTAAAATGTCAGATGAAATCCATACTTATGCAGGCAATAACTCAGCAGTAATTTCAGGATGTTTCATTGGTTACCTTAACTCATTGTGTTGTTGCAAGGGGTATCAACAAGGGCACATAAATGGGCGTGGTCTCCCATAAAATGGGTGCGCCCACATTGAAAATTTCATGACTTTTTCAACCCTTTCAATCATTCCAATAAATGGTCAGCTGTGCCCCTGGCAACTTCACTTGTCAAGAATTAGATGGGCAAAACATGTACCACATGGTGCTATATCTCTCTGCCTACTTTCTGGAATCTGTTTCCAAATTGAAAACACCTTCCAGCGCACTTCCATCATTTCAGTCTCTCTCTCATTTATAGCACCCTGTGATACGAATCTAATTCTTGAGCTGGACGTGCAAAAAATTGGTGTGTCCCTATCAAGTACCAAGTCCTTTGCAAAGTGTGTCTTCGGTGCAGATAAGTGTACAGGTTGCCCTTCAAGCATCTGCAACAGGTCATGCCAAGGAATAATATGCGCACTCCATCGAAAGTCATTGAGAATAATTATTTCCGCACTTTCGGCACCAACCCATGCAAACGTGGTTGATGCTGGATTTACAAAGCAATTGTACATCAGGCTTAGTGGCTGTAAAATGAATGTCTTCCCACAATTTGCTGGCCCAACAATCATCAAGTTCCTGTACTTGCCACGCCCCTTTTCAAGCAGGTTCAGGACAGCTGCTCTAAATTCTACGATTTCAATGTCATTGTTACTCAGCACTTCAATAGCTGCAGCGAGCCATTTGCCCCTACAATCACCCACACATTCTCTCCCCAGGAAGCCTCTCATAATTTCCATTCTGCTCGTTTTATTGCGCACCATTTGCTCCTTTGCACCATGCATTTCCCATGTGGTTTCGATCAGCTCATTTACTTTCTTCACCCCTCTATTTAAAACAAACTCCATCAAATGAAAGTTCCCTTCTGTTTTCTGGGCATGTGAACGTTGAAGCAGCTCTATTCGCGTATGAATTTTTTTGGACACAATTATCCCTGCCACGTCTATGTTGGTCAGCTTCTTCTGCTTTTTACCACGTCGAGAACGCTTTTCTTTGGTGCTTCCCGTTGGTCAATTTTCTGTCTCCTCGCTCGAATAGCAGCTTTGGTCCTTGGCGGTGCACAAGTTTTGAAGTCAGGATGTTCTTCGCTTTCTACATACTCACGATCTTCTTTTCTAAGGTAGTCCCAGGCGTCATAATACATGTCATGCCTTGATGAGAAATTAACAACGATCCCATGCTCATTGTTTAACCGATTCTTTGTCGCTTTCCACCTCTTTGGGCGTGTCAGTTTTACTGCCAAGTGGTAATGAAATCCTTCTTCCTCATGCGCTTCCCGACAACAGACCCATGATTTCACCTTCACTTTCCCTTCGTTGAATGCGTTAACTACAGCTGTTGCAAATTTTTCTCTCGTTGGAAATCTGCTTAAATCCGCTTGACTGTATGTTATAAGATATACTGACCGTGCCCTCCGTGTATGTAAAAGCTCCTCAGATTCATCGGTATGCATTGTAGCCATAGTAGAATTTGGTTAACTGTAGAACGTACTCTTATGAAATCTTCTAATAAAGAGCGACAGTGTAGACGACATGCAAAATCGTTTGTGTATTCGTATCAACAGTTTTTTACCTACTGTATGCCATGTTGCTTCCTTTTATAGATCTCCTACTTGTGATTCCTTTGATTTGTGACGTCAATTAGTCCATTGCTGTTTACAACAATAATCGCTATTCTAGCATAAACAGATGCCTAAATTACTGTTTCATAACTTCTATTCAATGACCAACCTCAAATGATTTCTATTGTCATTTCTAAAGCAAGCAGATATAAGAATAGTACTCAGCTCATGACGTCACATAAGCCATAGCCTTTGCAAGGAATAAATGATAATGACTGAATCAAAAGAGTGTCAAAAGTCTTTCTTCCCCGCCCTCGTTAGAAATACCTCGCACAACATAAAAATAACGTTGTTTGAAAAACGTAACACGCCATCCTATCTTCTCCTCTCTCAAATTTTTTTCACAATTTTCAGACAATCATGGACAAAATTGTTGAGAAAAATATCCGCTTTCACAGAGTGCAACGACTTGTGATAGCACTTCGATATCATACCCCGCTATCGGCCCCCCTCCCCCCCCCCCCATTCAATGTTGGGTATATTTTTGGAGCAAGGCAGCAAACTGCAGCTATAGTTACCAACATTGAACGGGGGGGAGGGGGGATCAGATTTTTCTCAACATATTATGTCCAAGATTGTCTGAATTCTTCAGAAAAGAGACATAGAAGTTTTCAGCAGAAAACTTCTAACACTGGTGGTGTACTGGGAGAAGACACATTGTCCTGCGAAGGAAACATGTTAATTCTATAATAGCAGTGTTCTCAAATAAGATTTTGATATTTTTAAGAAAAACACCCCATTCTATATTTTCATGGTTATTAAATTAGTTCCTATATTCATATCCACGATCAGAAGGCATCAATACATTTAGAGTTGAATGTGTGCAACATGGCATAGAGACCCCCTAGAGTCCAGTTTTCAACTTTCTTAGCATGTTCAGTATATTCAGGGAATACTATTACAGTTGGGGTTGCAAGTGGGAAGAGGAGGGTGGGATACGGTGGGGGACTTTATGTCCCCCATCATTTCTTGGCATTGAGAAAAGCAATGTCAAGCTTACATGGATATATTCTATTTTCTATTAAGTTGCTGCCTCAACTGATACTCTTTTTTCCTTGAAAATATGTCTGCACTGCCGCATTTGTAGGTGGGGGCTGGGGTTACTATCTTCTAAAATTAGATCAAGAGGAAAACAGTATACATGAAGTACCTCTACATTACGCACTAAGAATTGTTTACACTTAGGCCAAAATGGTGTTTACACGAAGTGTCCCATCACAGTTATCGATATACTGGAGGTACCTGCATGCAGAGAAGAGTATTCCAATAAAGGAAATAATTACAAGATATCCTGGATATTCTGCTGCGACTATATATCGTCATTGTAAGAAGGAAGTGTCGACTACTGGCAAAAGTGATAGACGTAAAAGAAATGTCGGTAGGCCTAAGCTTCTGACTGAAAGAGATGGAAGGAACATCATGAGATCTATTCGCCAGCTAAGAGAGATGTCAGGGAGGTTCTCATCACGTAGAGTGAAACTGGAAGCTGGTCTTCAAGGCGTGTCAGACCGCACAGTTCGAAGACATTTAAACAAACGAGGGTACTTCTACCTGCAAAGTAGGAAGAAAGGCTTAATGTCAAAGGTTGACCGGGTGAGACGTGTTAAATTTGCAAAGAACATGCTGAAGAAATATCCAAAAGACGTATGGTGCAACCAGATTGCATTCTATTTGGATGGGGTTAGTTTCGTGCATAAGAGGAATCCAGCTGATCAAGCAAAAGCACCATCAGGGCGGATTTGGCGACAAAAATCAGAGGGACTCGTACAAGGCTGTACAAGTAAGGGAAGTAAAGTTGGTGCTGGGGGTAAAGTTGCACATTTTATGGCAGCCATATCATATGGAAAAGGCTTTATAATCTGTGAACAGTATGACAAAATGAACGGACCATATTTCTCTTCATTCATTGACAGAAATTTCAGTTACATGTTTCAAGTGAGTTGCAATCCAAGCTCAAATATTTTTATTCAAGATGGAGATCCAAGTCAGAATTCACAACTTGCAAAAGCCAGTATGGAGAAACGTGGTGCTAAGTTACTGCCAATTCCTCCAAGAAGTCCAGATCTTAATCCTATTGAGAACATCTCTCACATTGTTCGTACACAGTTAGCAGATGATGCAATAAAAAATAACATAGAGAATGAAACATTTGAACAGTTCAGTGAGCGTGCAAGAGGCTGCATGCTTAATTTCTCAGTAGCAGTTATTGATAGAACAATAGACTCGATGCAGAGACGAATGCATATTCTGGCAAAAAATAATGGTGAACGACTGAAATACTAAAAGTGTTGGTGAGCAAAGTTAGTTTGCTTCACATAATAGTGCGGTTATAATGGATTATCTATTCACATATACTGAACATATTACCACTCATTTTACCGCACATTTTACCGCACATTTTACCGACAGAATAACAGATATTTCCAATGGACACAATAGCATTTAAAAATTACTTTCTGTGCATTTCCATGTATATAGTCTGTATCCATATCCTAACAAACAAACAAATGAGAAATATATCATATCAACAATTTTTGAACAGTTTACCACCAGAAGTATTAATAAGGAAGTTCAATAGATCAATTCTTATTTTATATTTATGGTGGTAAACTGTGACAATTTCAAGAAGAATTACATTATATGCAAATTATTATTTTCATGCAGTTGAAATTGTTGCACTGTTGGTGAAATATCAAGAGTTTTTAAATTTTCTTAACAAGTCTTTTGAAAAAATTGCTGTTTATGAACGGTAAACTGTGTCGGTAAATTGACGGTAAAATGTCGGTAAAATGTCAGATGAAATCCATACTTATGCAGGCAATAACTCAGCAGTAATTTCAGGATGTTTCATTGGTTACCTTAACTCATTGTGTTGTTGCAAGGGGTATCAACAAGGGCACATAAATGGGCGTGGTCTCCCATAAAATGGGTGCGCCCACATTGAAAATTTCATGACTTTTTCAACCCTTTCAATCATTCCAATAAATGGTCAGCTGTGCCCCTGGCAACTTCACTTGTCAAGAATTAGATGGGCAAAACATGTACCACATGGTGCTATATCTCTCTGCCTACTTTCTGGAATCTGTTTCCAAATTGAAAACACCTTCCAGCGCACTTCCATCATTTCAGTCTCTCTCTCATTTATAGCACCCTGTGATACGAATCTAATTCTTGAGCTGGACGTGCAAAAAATTGGTGTGTCCCTATCAAGTACCAAGTCCTTTGCAAAGTGTGTCTTCGGTGCAGATAAGTGTACAGGTTGCCCTTCAAGCATCTGCAACAGGTCATGCCAAGGAATAATATGCGCACTCCATCGAAAGTCATTGAGAATAATTATTTCCGCACTTTCGGCACCAACCCATGCAAACGTGGTTGATGCTGGATTTACAAAGCAATTGTACATCAGGCTTAGTGGCTGTAAAATGAATGTCTTCCCACAATTTGCTGGCCCAACAATCATCAAGTTCCTGTACTTGCCACGCCCCTTTTCAAGCAGGTTCAGGACAGCTGCTCTAAATTCTACGATTTCAATGTCATTGTTACTCAGCACTTCAATAGCTGCAGCGAGCCATTTGCCCCTACAATCACCCACACATTCTCTCCCCAGGAAGCCTCTCATAATTTCCATTCTGCTCGTTTTATTGCGCACCATTTGCTCCTTTGCACCATGCATTTCCCATGTGGTTTCGATCAGCTCATTTACTTTCTTCACCCCTCTATTTAAAACAAACTCCATCAAATGAAAGTTCCCTTCTGTTTTCTGGGCATGTGAACGTTGAAGCAGCTCTATTCGCGTATGAATTTTTTTGGACACAATTATCCCTGCCACGTCTATGTTGGTCAGCTTCTTCTGCTTTTTACCACGTCGAGAACGCTTTTCTTTGGTGCTTCCCGTTGGTCAATTTTCTGTCTCCTCGCTCGAATAGCAGCTTTGGTCCTTGGCGGTGCACAAGTTTTGAAGTCAGGATGTTCTTCGCTTTCTACATACTCACGATCTTCTTTTCTAAGGTAGTCCCAGGCGTCATAATACATGTCATGCCTTGATGAGAAATTAACAACGATCCCATGCTCATTGTTTAACCGATTCTTTGTCGCTTTCCACCTCTTTGGGCGTGTCAGTTTTACTGCCAAGTGGTAATGAAATCCTTCTTCCTCATGCGCTTCCCGACAACAGACCCATGATTTCACCTTCACTTTCCCTTCGTTGAATGCGTTAACTACAGCTGTTGCAAATTTTTCTCTCGTTGGAAATCTGCTTAAATCCGCTTGACTGTATGTTATAAGATATACTGACCGTGCCCTCCGTGTATGTAAAAGCTCCTCAGATTCATCGGTATGCATTGTAGCCATAGTAGAATTTGGTTAACTGTAGAACGTACTCTTATGAAATCTTCTAATAAAGAGCGACAGTGTAGACGACATGCAAAATCGTTTGTGTATTCGTATCAACAGTTTTTTACCTACTGTATGCCATGTTGCTTCCTTTTATAGATCTCCTACTTGTGATTCCTTTGATTTGTGACGTCAATTAGTCCATTGCTGTTTACAACAATAATCGCTATTCTAGCATAAACAGATGCCTAAATTACTGTTTCATAACTTCTATTCAATGACCAACCTCAAATGATTTCTATTGTCATTTCTAAAGCAAGCAGATATAAGAATAGTACTCAGCTCATGACGTCACATAAGCCATAGCCTTTGCAAGGAATAAATGATAATGACTGAATCAAAAGAGTGTCAAAAGTCTTTCTTCCCCGCCCTCGTTAGAAATACCTCGCACAACATAAAAATAACGTTGTTTGAAAAACGTAACACGCCATCCTATCTTCTCCTCTCTCAAATTTTTTTCACAATTTTCAGACAATCATGGACAAAATTGTTGAGAAAAATATCCGCTTTCACAGAGTGCAACGACTTGTGATAGCACTTCGATATCATACCCCGCTATCGGCCCCCCTCCCCCCCCCCCCATTCAATGTTGGGTATATTTTTGGAGCAAGGCAGCAAACTGCAGCTATAGTTACCAACATTGAACGGGGGGGAGGGGGGATCAGATTTTTCTCAACATATTATGTCCAAGATTGTCTGAATTCTTCAGAAAAGAGACATAGAAGTTTTCAGCAGAAAACTTCTAACACTGGTGGTGTACTGGGAGAAGACACATTGTCCTGCGAAGGAAACATGTTAATTCTATAATAGCAGTGTTCTCAAATAAGATTTTGATATTTTTAAGAAAAACACCCCATTCTATATTTTCATGGTTATTAAATTAGTTCCTATATTCATATCCACGATCAGAAGGCATCAATACATTTAGAGTTGAATGTGTGCAACATGGCATAGAGACCCCCTAGAGTCCAGTTTTCAACTTTCTTAGCATGTTCAGTATATTCAGGGAATACTATTACAGTTGGGGTTGCAAGTGGGAAGAGGAGGGTGGGATACGGTGGGGGACTTTATGTCCCCCATCATTTCTTGGCATTGAGAAAAGCAATGTCAAGCTTACATGGATATATTCTATTTTCTATTAAGTTGCTGCCTCAACTGATACTCTTTTTTCCTTGAAAATATGTCTGCACTGCCGCATTTGTAGGTGGGGGCTGGGGTTACTATCTTCTAAAATTAGATCAAGAGGAAAACAGTATACATGAAGTACCTCTACATTACGCACTAAGAATTGTTTACACTTAGGCCAAAATGGTGTTTACACGAAGTGTCCCATCACAGTTATCGATATACTGGAGGTACCTGCATGCAGAGAAGAGTATTCCAATAAAGGAAATAATTACAAGATATCCTGGATATTCTGCTGCGACTATATATCGTCATTGTAAGAAGGAAGTGTCGACTACTGGCAAAAGTGATAGACGTAAAAGAAATGTCGGTAGGCCTAAGCTTCTGACTGAAAGAGATGGAAGGAACATCATGAGATCTATTCGCCAGCTAAGAGAGATGTCAGGGAGGTTCTCATCACGTAGAGTGAAACTGGAAGCTGGTCTTCAAGGCGTGTCAGACCGCACAGTTCGAAGACATTTAAACAAACGAGGGTACTTCTACCTGCAAAGTAGGAAGAAAGGCTTAATGTCAAAGGTTGACCGGGTGAGACGTGTTAAATTTGCAAAGAACATGCTGAAGAAATATCCAAAAGACGTATGGTGCAACCAGATTGCATTCTATTTGGATGGGGTTAGTTTCGTGCATAAGAGGAATCCAGCTGATCAAGCAAAAGCACCATCAGGGCGGATTTGGCGACAAAAATCAGAGGGACTCGTACAAGGCTGTACAAGTAAGGGAAGTAAAGTTGGTGCTGGGGGTAAAGTTGCACATTTTATGGCAGCCATATCATATGGAAAAGGCTTTATAATCTGTGAACAGTATGACAAAATGAACGGACCATATTTCTCTTCATTCATTGACAGAAATTTCAGTTACATGTTTCAAGTGAGTTGCAATCCAAGCTCAAATATTTTTATTCAAGATGGAGATCCAAGTCAGAATTCACAACTTGCAAAAGCCAGTATGGAGAAATGTGGTGCTAAGTTACTGCCAATTCCTCCAAGAAGTCCAGATCTTAATCCTATTGAGAACATCTCTCACATTGTTCGTACACAGTTAGCAGATGATGCAATAAAAAATAACATAGAGAATGAAACATTTGAACAGTTCAGTGAGCGTGCAAGAGGCTGCATGCTTAATTTCTCAGTAGCAGTTATTGATAGAACAATAGACTCGATGCAGAGACGAATGCATATTCTGGCAAAAAATAATGGTGAACGACTGAAATACTAAAAGTGTTGGTGAGCAAAGTTAGTTTGCTTCACATAATAGTGCGGTTATAATGGATTATCTATTCACATATACTGAACATATTACCACTCATTTTACCGCACATTTTACCGCACATTTTACCGACAGAATAACAGATATTTCCAATGGACACAATAGCATTTAAAAATTACTTTCTGTGCATTTCCATGTATATAGTCTGTATCCATATCCTAACAAACAAACAAATGAGAAATATATCATATCAACAATTTTTGAACAGTTTACCACCAGAAGTATTAATAAGGAAGTTCAATAGATCAATTCTTATTTTATATTTATGGTGGTAAACTGTGACAATTTCAAGAAGAATTACATTATATGCAAATTACTATTTTCATGCAGTTGAAATTGTTGCACTGTTCGTGAAATATCAAGAGTTTTTAAATTTTCTTAACAAGTCTTTTGAAAAAATTGCTGTTTATGAACGGTAAACTGTGTCGGTAAATTGACGGTAAAATGTCGGTAAAATGTCAGATGAAATCCATACTTATGCAGGCAATAACTCAGCAGTAATTTCAGGATGTTTCATTGGTTACCTTAACTCATTGTGTTGTTGCAAGGGGTATCAACAAGGGCACATAAATGGGCGTGGTCTCCCATAAAATGGGTGCGCCCACATTGAAAATTTCATGACTTTTTCAACCCTTTCAATCATTCCAATAAATGGTCAGCTGTGCCCCTGGCAACTTCACTTGTCAAGAATTAGATGGGCAAAACATGTACCACATGGTGCTATATCTCTCTGCCTACTTTCTGGAATCTGTTTCCAAAATGAAAACACCTTCCAGCGCACTTCCATCATTTCAGTCTCTCTCTCATTTATAGCACCCTGTGATACGAATCTAATTCTTGAGCTGGACGTGCAAAAAATTGGTGTGTCCCTATCAAGTACCAAGTCCTTTGCAAAGTGTGTCTTCGGTGCAGATAAGTGTACAGGTTGCCCTTCAAGCATCTGCAACAGGTCATGCCAAGGAATAATATGCGCACTCCATCGAAAGTCATTGAGAATAATTATTTCCGCACTTTCGGCACCAACCCATGCAAACGTGGTTGATGCTGGATTTACAAAGCAATTGTACATCAGGCTTAGTGGCTGTAAAATGAATGTCTTCCCACAATTTGCTGGCCCAACAATCATCAAGTTCCTGTACTTGCCACGCCCCTTTTCAAGCAGGTTCAGGACAGCTGCTCTAAATTCTACGATTTCAATGTCATTGTTACTCAGCACTTCAATAGCTGCAGCGAGCCATTTGCCCCTACAATCACCCACACATTCTCTCCCCAGGAAGCCTCTCATAATTTCCATTCTGCTCGTTTTATTGCGCACCATTTGCTCCTTTGCACCATGCATTTCCCATGTGGTTTCGATCAGCTCATTTACTTTCTTCACCCCTCTATTTAAAACAAACTCCATCAAATGAAAGTTCCCTTCTGTTTTCTGGGCATGTGAACGTTGAAGCAGCTCTATTCGCGTATGAATTTTTTTGGACACAATTATCCCTGCCACGTCTATGTTGGTCAGCTTCTTCTGCTTTTTACCACGTCGAGAACGCTTTTCTTTGGTGCTTCCCGTTGGTCAATTTTCTGTCTCCTCGCTCGAATAGCAGCTTTGGTCCTTGGCGGTGCACAAGTTTTGAAGTCAGGATGTTCTTCGCTTTCTACATACTCACGATCTTCTTTTCTAAGGTAGTCCCAGGCGTCATAATACATGTCATGCCTTGATGAGAAATTAACAACGATCCCATGCTCATTTTTTAACCGATTCTTTGTCGCTTTCCACCTCTTTGGGCGTGTCAGTTTTACTGCCAAGTGGTAATGAAATCCTTCTTCCTCATGCGCTTCCCGACAACAGACCCATGATTTCACCTTCACTTTCCCTTCGTTGAATGCGTTAACTACAGCTGTTGCAAATTTTTCTCTCGTTGGAAATCTGCTTAAATCCGCTTGACTGTATGTTATAAGATATACTGACCGTGCCCTCCGTGTATGTAAAAGCTCCTCAGATTCATCGGTATGCATTGTAGCCATAGTAGAATTTGGTTAACTGTAGAACGTACTCTTATGAAATCTTCTAATAAAGAGCGACAGTGTAGACGACATGCAAAATCGTTTGTGTATTCGTATCAACAGTTTTTTACCTACTGTATGCCATGTTGCTTCCTTTTATAGATCTCCTACTTGTGATTCCTTTGATTTGTGACGTCAATTAGTCCATTGCTGTTTACAACAATAATCGCTATTCTAGCATAAACAGATGCCTAAATTACTGTTTCATAACTTCTATTCAATGACCAACCTCAAATGATTTCTATTGTCATTTCTAAAGCAAGCAGATATAAGAATAGTACTCAGCTCATGACGTCACATAAGCCATAGCCTTTGCAAGGAATAAATGATAATGACTGAATCAAAAGAGTGTCAAAAGTCTTTCTTCCCCGCCCTCGTTAGAAATACCTCGCACAACATAAAAATAACGTTGTTTGAAAAACGTAACACGCCATCCTATCTTCTCCTCTCTCAAATTTTTTTCACAATTTTCAGACAATCATGGACAAAATTGTTGAGAAAAATATCCGCTTTCACAGAGTGCAACGACTTGTGATAGCACTTCGATATCATACCCCGCTATCGGCCCCCCTCCCCCCCCATTCAATGTTGGGTATATTTTTGGAGCAAGGCAGCAAACTGCAGCTATAAATACCAACATTGAACGGGGGGGAGGGGGGATCAGATTTTTCTCAACAAATTATGTCCAAGATTGTAGATACAGCTAGATACAGCTAGATATACAACAAGATACAACAAGATACAACAAACAAGATACAACTAGATGCAACTAGATACAACTACATATAACTAGATACAACTAAATACATCTAGATACAACTACATACAACTAGATACAACTACATATGACTAGATACAACTACATACAAATATTCACAGACAGTGATGAAGCCATGAATTTACTCCTAAAATCACTCTTCAGCCAAAAAGTAACCATTCAATATCTCTTCAATTACTGTTTCCTATAATGAATTTATTTACAGTCAGCAATTCTTTGTCTGGTTTTCGGAGTAGCTCCACTAGCTCTGTCACTGTCAAAGGGTAATATTGAGCAAAGATATAATTTCCCTTAGAGCTATACAATGAACTGGCACCCTTTACAGCAGTGTCTCTTACAAGGGAATAACAGTGCAGAAAGCATTTATTTATACTAAATAAAAAAGTATATGCAACTAGATACGACTAGATACGACTAGATACGACTAGATACGACTAAATACTTCCTTGCTACAACCAGAAATTAGAATGCAGTGTCTCTTACGAGTGAAGAAGAGTGCAACAAACTTTTTGCTAATACAACTACATACAACATATAACAAACTATATACAACTAGATGCGACTAAATACTTTCTTGTTCATACCAGAAATTACTGTATTTTATAAGAATATTTTCAATAACAAAATAAGGGAACAGAGGAATTGCATTTCATATCTGATTAAGGGGCAAATGCTCTTAAATATGAATAATAAGTCTTTTTGACGAGTTTAATTGTAAATGATAAATGGCATCTGTTTTAGTGTGTTCATAAGAACAATTTGAACACGGCCATTCATGTTTTTATGAAAAAATGTTGATTCTGAACTAAACTACAAGGTGTCAAAAGTAATAGTTCTAGTAATAGTAAAGTTACAAGTTACAAGTAATAGTAAAAGTAATAGTAAGAGTTTACAAAATTTACCAATTAATTCCTAAAGCTAATCAATAAAAACATTTAGTGAATTATTTACAAGATAAAAATCATGCCTTCCCTACGAGGTACGGAGCGACGCCCACCTCCCAGAGAGACGGCGGACACACCACGCGGGGGAACCCCCACACGCATATCCTAAGCTGCGGTCACCGCTGGGGCACAATTCCCCAGTTCAACCGCAGCCCAGTGCCTGCATCGTGAAGGGGACCTCACATTCCGTACAGCACATCCCCCATCCCAACGAGAAGCAGCGCATCACCCCCACCCCCACGAGAAGGCTAATGAAATGTTTATCATGTTAGAAACCCAACTGTTGGAATATATGTTTTGCAGAGCCTACAGTTGCATTTATCACCATTCCAACATCTGATTCGTTTTTTGAAAATAGGAAGGGTGCTTGATGGTTTTATTTCGTGCGGTAAAAACTGCAAAAGTTTATTTCCAAGGTAGGCTATGGTCTCAACTCCAAAATAGAATGGTAAGAGTCGTATTCTTTCAAGAATTGCTCAACAATCGTGTAACTTATTGCAGTTAACTACCACTACTACTACTACTACTACTACTACTATACTAACTACTAATAAGCGAAGGATATTGAAATTTGAAATATCTAAACGTAAGG
The DNA here is from genome assembly GCA_039566865.1 of Aurelia coerulea. Classification (NCBI taxonomy): domain Eukaryota; kingdom Metazoa; phylum Cnidaria; class Scyphozoa; order Semaeostomeae; family Ulmaridae; genus Aurelia; species Aurelia coerulea. Next base: position 8,069,962 of record CM076951.1, on the reverse strand, counting down.
CACGACATGGACAGTTCACTTAGTTGGCATGTTGTATTTGTAAATAAAGAGGAGATATGTTTGACACTCAGAAACATAGTTGAAACTTTGTGATTATAAATCTTGGAAGCTCAAATTTGCCTCCACGCCCAAACCAGAGCTTAGGTCTCTCACCCTTAGCAAATTCCTGAAGCACATCTAAATTTATAGCTATAACTAAATTGAAGAAAAACGAAAAGAGCCACAGTAAGTGACCTCTAGCAAACATATTATAATGTAATGCAAGGTATTTTCACATTTTCATCAAGGATATTGTTGACTTTGTTTGATTTGCTTCAAGAACTTGCTTGGGTCAAAACGCCAACTTTGTGGCTGGGAGGTGACAGCAAATTTGAGCTTTCGAGATCAATGTCTCTGCCCTGCAAGGACCAACGAACAACAAAGCCATGTTCAATTTAACTATCAAGGAACATTCTGAGGGTAATTATCTATTGATTATAAGTAAGTTGACATCGCTGGGGTCAATCAAATCTGTAAAAATTGTTTTGGGATACCCAGAACAACGTGCAAAGTAAGGTGTGCTACCCATGTCCCAGCCTAGAAAACGAAACGGTTGTAAATACAAATGTGAAAAGAACGTTGATGAAGGAACCACCTGGTAAATAGATTCTTATGACACTGGTCACAGTAAGTCGAGTAGGTGATAGCATAAATCTCAACTTGTTTGAAATCAACCTGGTTTCCCAAAAGTACCGGGTACGCCAAAATGAACAATACACATTTGGTAGGCCACAATAAATCGTACACTGGCCCAATTTTGAAAATCCATGACTTAATATTTAGCAAAATGCCCGAATTAGATTCTAGGACTTTTTGTAATTTTTTTGTTTTCAATTTTTAGAGCTAGAAGTGAGTTTCTTAAAATTGTCGTTGTCGAAAACACTGAAAACGATGGAAAAATGTATTTTCTAAAATGAGCATGTCAAGAAACTCGCTTCTAGCTCTAAAAACAAAAAAAGTTACAAAAAATCCAAGAATCTAATTCAGGCATTTTGCTAAATATTCAGTGATGGATTTTCAAAATTGGGCCAGTGTAAAATTTATCGTGGCCTACCAAACGTGCATAGTTTATTTTGGCGCAGCCGGTACTAACGCGATATTGACACATTAATTGTCGATATACTGTGGGAAGTGTCATATGAAAATTTCTAGCAGTTGGCTCCACCGCGATACCTATATACACAGCTCATGTCTTCTTCTTCGAACCACCTGGCTTTTTCCAGCCTTTTGCAAGGCGAGTTGCGGCAGCTTCAGCCTTTTTCCGATCTTTTTCGATACGCCGTTGTACAGCAGCCTCTCAAGCTACCGCGAAGTGTTCCGTCTGCTTGAACTCGGGGAAGCTCATGGTCTTTGGTGTCCCATATATATCAGACATCATGGCAGGGCAATAAAAGAAACAGGCTTGTCCCTTCTGGGCCTTGCGTACGAACATGTCATGTAAATTGCCCACACCAATTCGTTTCGACTTTGGCTGTCTGCAGTACGAACAACGCTGACCTTGCAATTGCAATGGCCCTGTTTCCGTTGGTACATCTGCTTCCGCCGGTCCTTTCCGTTTCCTCTTTCCAGTTGGTGGAGAAGCAACTGGAGAAGCGACTGTTGGTGGTTGGCGTGGAGCTGCCAGATGGCCAAGCTGAATAAACTGGTATGCAGGAGCTGCACAGTGATCCAGATCGACGAAATTATGGAATAAATAGGAAAAAATGAAGTTTCGAAAACATGCAAATTTTTACATCCCCATTAAACAGGGTATCCTTGGGCCTAACAGAAAGCAAAAATTTTCAAAATCGGACTATCCAATGATGAGAAATGGAATTGTGAAGTTTGTCAAAATTTCAAGTGGTTGTTTACATTAGAATTTCCGGTGCCATGTAGAGTTTTGAACCAACTTTAAAGTGTCATAAATCAACCTAGAAAAGACCGATTTTCATGATTTTTGTACTAAATGGTCAGCAATTTAGTTTTGCTCAACATATGTAAAAATGTTGTATGTTGAATTTAAGATCATGGGTAGATGGACACTATTTTGATGCTTACTTTTTCGACAAATTTCGCGAAAAATTGCTACTCAAAGTTGAAAACAAAAAATCTATGTAATTCTAGGTGTTAGATATTAATATATTAAATTACTAGAACCTATTTGGAGCATTCCTGCAAAAGGGCCCGTTTCAAATCGTTCTAATTTTGTCGCAAAAAAAGTTTGAAGATTGCATGTGACATAGGTTTTTCTTTTCTGATTTCCAAGCAAAACTGTAACAGTGCCGTGACTGTTTTCTTCAAGGCAAGAGCTCTAGATTTGCGAAATTGGTTCTCAAGAATTCAAAAGAGGTATTCTCGATGCAGTGATAGAAACAATAGCCGATTTTTGTGAAACAATAGCTTAATGCTGTGAAACAATAGACCTGCATTGGAAAACAGAATCTGTTGTCTCTTTCTTTCTGCAAGGTCCAACCAATTGAGAAAGGTTTAATACTTCGATATACGCTATTTTAAAATTCGCTTGATATCTAAATCTAGTGGAACTAATTGAGTCAAAACAGTTTCGCCGTCTCAACACCGAATTGTTTAGTTTGACAAAAGTACATCGAATCAGTCACAAGGCTATCATTTGTTGCTTCAACATATGGTTCAGCAGACTGACGACTTTTCTTTAAGCTATCTTGACGGGAATTTGCCACAAGTCGCCATGACGTTATCAGCATCCGCACAATAATGTATTCGAGGTTGGCATTAATTGAAGTAAGCCTGGCCCTACACCCAGCTCCACTTCGAAAGTTCCTGATGTGCTTGCCCCATCCCTCCAAGCCATTTCACGACCAAGCTGCAATTGGTCCACCCTCATGCATATCGAAGAGCTCCCAGTTATGGGCCAACATTTGATGATGAACAGATGGGTTAATTTAGACCCATGGAAGATGAAGACATAGGTGGATCATCGTATCATGGCAGTGCTGCTTGAAACAGTTGACGTCAAGGATATTGATTTTGTCGAAACTTTCCAAAACTGCGAGGCAAACATTAAACTGGCTAAGAAGGATAAGAATTATACACATGTGTCTTCATTTTCCATGGGTCTGAATTAATTCATCTGTTCACCAAATGTTGGCCCATAACTGGGAGCTCTTTGATATGCATGAGGGTGGACCAATTGCAGCTTGGTCGTGAAATGGCTTGGAGGGATGGGGCAAGCACATCAGGAAGTTTCGAAGTGGAGCTGGGTGTAGGGCCAGGCTTACTTCAGTTAATGCCAACCTCGAATACATTATTGTGCGGATGCTGATAACCTCATGGCCACTTGTGGCAAATTCCCGTCAAGATAGCTTAAAGAAAAGTCGTCAGTCTGCTGAACCATATGTTGAAGCAACAAATGATAGCCTTGTGACTGATTCGATGTACTTTTGTCAAACTAAACAATTCGGTGTTGAGACGGCGAAACTGTTTTGACTCAATTAGTTCCACTAGATTTAGATATCAAGCGAATTTTAACATAGCGTATATCAAAGTATAAACCTTTCTCAATTGGTTGGACCTTGCAGAAAGAAAGAGACAACAGATTCTGTTTTCCAATGCAGGTCTATTGTTTCACAGCATTAAGCTTTTCTTTCACAAAAATCGGCTATTGCTTCTATCACTGCATCGAGAATACCTCGTTTGAATTCTTGAAAACCAATTTCGCAAATCTAGAGCTCTTGCCTTGAAGAAAACAGTCACGGCACTGTTACAGTTTTGCTTGGAAATCAGAAAAGAAAAACCTATGTCACATGCAATCTTCAAACTTTTTTTGCGACAAAATTAAAACGATTTGAAACGGGCCCTTTTGCAGGAATGCTCCAAATAGGTTCTAGTAATTTAATATATTAATACCTTAACACCTAGAATTACATAGATTTTTTGTTTTCAACTTTGAGTAGCAATTTTTCACGAAATTTGTCGTAAAAAGTAAGCATCAAAATAGTGTCCATCTACCCATGATCTTAAATTAAATATACAACATTTTTACATATGTTGAGCAAAACTAAATTGCTGACCATTTAATACAAAAATCATGAAAATCGGTCTTTTCTAGGTTGATTTATGACATGTTAAAGTTGGCTCAAAACGATACATTGTACCGGAAATTCTAATGTAAACAACCACTTGAAATTTTGACAAACTTTAAAATTCCATTTCTCATCATTGGATAGTCCGATTTTGAAAATGTTTGCTTTCTGTTAAGCCCAAGGATACCCTCTTTAATGGGGATGTAAAAATTTGCATGTTTTCGAAACTTCGTGTTTTCCTATTTATTCCATGCTCTGGATCACTGTGAGCTGGTGCCATGACAGGTGGACGTTCAGGGGTCGGACTGACAATGTGTGCTCTGACAGTAGCAGGCTCTTGAAGCGTGTCCATTAGGTCCTTCATTTGCTGAACCTGCTTTTCGCCGACATTTGTAATTGCCAGTCCTTCCAGTTTACGACTCACCTGAAAGATGAACAAACTAAGAACCAAAGCGTAAACTTTTGCTGAAAATGAAAGTTTTATTAGATTATTTGGTGAGGAAAGTTTTATTAGATTATTTTTGCTTGCCATGCCATAAAGTGAAAAAAGACGAAATTGCTGTAATGGAAAATTGTTAGAATGATGTAAAAATTGAAGAATATAAACTTTGCATTAGTCCTGTAAAAAAGAATAGCATCCACTTTAAAGGCAGTATCAAGAAAATTGTGTTTCCCGTGAAGGAAATATCTTTGTGAAAACGCAAACATCATTTGTGTGGTAGAAATTCGAGTGGTACAGTGGAAGAGTTCGAGGGGCGCATCACTCTTTGAAAATATCGTACACTTTTAGCTGAAAGTCTTTAGTTTTAGAGAAAAATCCAAAAAAATTCTTAGGAATGTTATTGTTTTAAAAAGTCTCCTGTGTATTTTCGGATGAGTGTTACATCCCTCGGTAGAATTCCTATAAGAGAAGATGAAAGTTTCTGTTAAATGTACGATGAGACACATTTTCGCTGTTTGAAGGGTATTGTTTTGGAAAGAGAATTGCATCAAAGATATACTTGTAAATCATAGGGATAGAAAATGTGGTTCATCGTAATAAAACTCATGTTTTTTTAGGGAGAAGAATCTCACCTGTCTGTCGTAAAATTGGATAAAGTGCGTATTGGTGATCTTCAATGAGGAGAGAGGATCATCGGCACGATCGTACACCATTCTGTTGTATTCCTCAGTAACCTTTTGGTACCTGTTGGGAGGCTTAATTGTCACCAGAAGCTTGTTTATGATGCCTTTCATCTCTGATGTCCAGCGTTCTGGTGCCCAAGGAGTGACGAGACCACTAAACGTACTTCGCCGCGTAGCTGCTGGCCTTTGCTTCGATTTAACACGCTCGGTGGTGCTGTCATCGTCCCGTCTCTTCCTTGTGCCAACCAACGGTACTTCTGGTGTCCCGAGTCCTACTTCAGAAGGTGTCGTGTGCTGCAAATCCCGCCGAGATATTGTGGCCGTCTCTTCAACTTGTGGCACACCAAGTACATCCGACGATAGAGGTTCTATAACAATCTTCATGTTCACTACCTGTGCCCTCGTGACCATTTCAAAACAAGGGTTTTAAGCCTTTCCAATGTTTAGACATTACTCAAGTACCTTACGAGTAATATGATACAGGAAACAAGTGAAAGTAAGAGTTGAGTTTCTTATAAGCAGTTTCTTATAAGAAAAATACGTGTATTTTTTTTGTTGCCCTGTTGGACGCCATGAGAGGCGCTCATTAAACCTCTTTGTTTTCCGTAGTATGCTAAATTACAACAAACAAACATCAACAAAAACCGTGCTTTTATGCGGTGTACACACTGTGCCCTCTCGTTAGAGACATACAGCTTCAAGTAGAGCTTTTGATCAAGTTTGGAAACGATGGGTACAAGTTTTATTATTCTCAACCTACCCAGGGGCGTAGCCAATGGTAGTGCAGGGGGACGGGGGTGCAACACCCCCAATTTTTAGTTTGTCGAAAAATTGATACAATCTGTGGGCAAATCAAGAACTCCTAGATTTGAAGGGGTATGAATCTTGCAAAACGAATTTCCTTTCCAGCAATGGCAAAAGTTGGATAGAAGGTGGCAGTTCAAGGCAAAAGTATGCCCCTAAAAATTTTCCGGAGTCCGTACAACATTGTTCAAATCTCAAGGAAAAATTTTAAAGTAGGGCTTGATACCCTGTTTGAATAAATTGCCTAAATAATTGCAGCGTTATAGTTATCAATTTATGTACATAAACTGTATATAAATTGATCATGATAAGTTGGGTTGTGGCTGTAGAGAGGGCGTCTGCATTTCACAAGCCCACCATTTACTCACTGATCTAAAAAAAAGACTGGATCGAGCAACCTATTGTTCGCCCCGGACTGATTTTGAAGCCCGCAATTTTTGACCGCCGCCATATTGGTAGGTCCCAAGGAGCATAAACATTCGTATGGGACCTACTGGATGTTAGGAGACATTGCAAAGAGAATCCTGCTATTTCAGCTTGCTGTGAACAGGAAAGGGGAAAGAAAAACATCAGAACAACCATATTAGAAGGAAGAAGGATACTAGCAATGATTAGAAACTGGCTCTAGAGAGAGAATTTCTGTAATATTTCAACAGTAAGTCATAGTTGCTTCAGTGCGACTTAGGCCGGCCTTTGATGATCTTGATGGCAAAATGCTTGCAGCTTTCCTTGATGTGATACTTCTCGAAAGTAATGCATTTAGTTCAGGTTATCATAGACAAATGTCTTAAATCATACTGTGCTTAACTTGGTACACTTATATGAGCTTGGAGGCAAGTTCAGCCAGTTTCTGCTGCAGCCGTTTTGATATTTGAATCGGGCCTCTCATTTATTACCTTGTGACTGAAATTCATTGAAGATATGTTTATCATCTACCACAACACCACCATGTCCATGATGTATCTAGGCTGTATATTCTTGATGAAAACCTGACTGGTGAATTAATGGCTTACAGGGCACTGGGTAAAATCAATGGTAGGCTGAGGTTTATATAGAGAGCAAAAGTTTCTTGACTTCTCTGTTCACGTAGGTTACTAGCAAATTCACTGCACGTATTTTTTTATAAGAAACGGTAGGCTCAATTTTTCAAGAGTTAAGAAACAACCCTATCTGAATTCAAAAAGCTAAGAAAATTTTGTAATTTGCAGTTTTAATTTTCCTTTCACACTCGAAAATGTTTTGACACTGTACAGTTATGGCAACTGTTTTGGACATTATTTTAAGTGCAAATTATGTTATTTACTTGTTTTGAGATCTTACCAAGTAATTTAGGAACCCTTTGAACAAAACAAAATTGACTGTACCTTTCCAGCATTAAAAATATAAGAAGCACGTAAAGAACCTTTTGGTAGCAAAATGGCCCAAAAATTTAAGAAACTGCATACCAACCCCGGGCATTAGTTTCTTATGAAAAAAATATGTGTAATCCAGCCCCACTTTGACTAACATATTTTTTATAAGAAAATAAGAATTTGGGCCAGTACTGAAAGTTTCTTAAAATTATCAGATTTTGAGTACTCAAGAGTTTCTTACAAGTTTCTTTGCTATTTTATTTTTGGAGAACAGACTTCTATAAAAATCTGGTTTTGGACAAAACATCATTGAAAATTATCTGATTGTTGACAAAAATAGTCCACAAAAGTCCATGATCCTTGCAGTGGACTAAAGACTTCATACTCAGGAGGGGGGAGGGGGGGGGGTAACATATATGGAGCAATGGGTACATGCTGCCTATAAGGATGGCTTTGAACCTTGAACCCCTAATCAAAACTATAATTCCTAAATCCCTAAATATGGGTTCAAACCCTAACTGTTCCACTAGAAATAGGTAGCTTTTTGAATTGTGACAAAAAGATGCAGAGTTTTTTATTTGTATAATGAGTCTTTTTCGTTTCAGTTCTGAAACTTGGTTGGTGGGAATTTTGTCTCCTTAATTGTACGTTTAAAGCGAAATGGAACTTTTTTTGGAAGTTCAATATGCTTTTCCCTGAAAAGTTCTTAAAAATGGGTTGAAAATCATCCAAAAATCCCCAAACAATGGTCTTCTCCCTGCGGCATGTCCCCATCATCCCAAGATTTGAGTTACCCCTGCGCTTCATACAGTATACCAAGTTCTTTGTTCCTGGCAGTTTTTCTCTTGAACTGATCATAAATTTTTGGCACAGTATTTGTGTTAATTCAAGTTGTTATTATGCTGTCTTTCTATGGATGTGCAGATGCAATCATCAAGGAAGCAATATGTATTGTATTCAGTCGTTTATGCTAATCATCAAAACCTATAATACTGTAGGTAATAAAATACAGCATGTGATACCATCATCAACAAGATGCAGCAGACGAGACTATTTGTTACTATTTGTTATCAAACATAAAATTCAAGGAATAAATTCTTGATTCAAAGAAAGACAAGTTAGTTTAAATATCAGCAGACACTATGTGTGTTTCCAGATAACTCAACCCTCTCAATTCATTTACCATTGTAAATTCTTTTCACAAGAAACTTGGTTTAGCAGTCAGTACTAAAACTTTCTTAAATTCACATGAAAAATTTCTGCCCAATGCCTTGATTTTCCCCTACAATTTGGATGCTAAGATGTAGTCTCTACAACTGCTATGGATCCACTTCTTGGCATATGCAAAGACAGTTCTTCTGTTGCACTCGACACATATTTGCAGTGAATATAACTCAAAAATAATTGTAGATGATTGACCTCTTTTCAAAGCAAGCTTTAAAATTCTGCTTTTAAAAGTTTCTTATTGCTTCTCAAATGTAGAAATAGAGTATCCAAATTTTTGCCATCTCTTATCAAAAAGTTTCTTATGAAAGAATAAAATGTGTGAACAACAAGCAAGTAATGTCATTTCAGCAGTTTGATTTTATGTTTAAATTCATAGAATCCATTTGTAAATGGCAATATAGTCAGTTACTATTTCAAAACAATTGAAGACCATTCCAACCATTTCAATGGAGTACATTTTAGCAGCATTTGAAATCATCTCCACAAATTATCAGACAAATGCAAAGTGCCAACACCATTAACTTGGGTTTTGTACATCACTCAGTGATAATTTGCATACCATCACATGTTTTCCTTGCTTGAAAAACAAAGCAGGAGGCAACCATTTGTCTGCAAGGAGATAAAATTGGAATCCATGGTTCTATTGGTTCTTGGACTGTCACATTTGCCTGGAAAAGAAATGCAGCTGACATTATTTTGAAATAGATGTATCTATCTTTGGTATATACTGTACTGTATCAATGTTTGAAAAATTTTGATGGAATACAATATGACCTGATGGCAGAATAAATGTTATGAATGTAATTAAAGTGTAAAGTCCTTAGAAAAGGTTCAAACAAACTGAATCAGACTGCATGCAAGTATAAGAAACTTTTAATTTGTAATGCTATTATTAAAGTTGAGCAGAGGAGGCAAGGCTTCAATTATCTATCATCATCAAAGCAGCAGTCATCCCATCATCTTTAATCGAAATAAATTTCTCGAATCTAATAGAGTTTTGTTGGGCCATGACAGTCAAGAGGGTAAAGTTGATATTCATGTAGGCAGGCATTTCATTTTGTTGGGCCCTTTATCTCTACGATACTCGCTGATGGGGAAAACTTAATTTCCTCTGTCTGCCCTTTATAAATAGAATAATACCAAGAGTTGCATTACTTTGGAGAAGAAATGATCCTCACAACCATTATAAATCTAGAAAATATCTTGAGATCCTTCTACGACCCAGGGAAGTACGACTCGCCTATCTGCCTCTGCCTCTCTGCCCACCCACACACTGCAGGAATATATCGCAGCAAATATCTATATTTCTAGCCTGACAATAGCTTAATAAATAAAACAATGCGAAGAAATACATAAGAACATGCAAAATAAAGTGTACAAACCTCAAAAATCGTTCAAAATCCCCCAGAATGAACAAAGGTTCCTCTGTTGTTTCTAAGGCTTTACACCGTAAGCACAGATCTGAGATCGGAAGTGGGACCTACCAACATGGCGGCCGCGGATTTCTGCTGGCTTCATTATCTGAACAATAGAAGCTCGATCCAGTCTTTTTTTTTTAGATCAGTGCATTTACTCAATGATCTTTTTAAATCTGCTACTTTTCAGACCAAACTGGACTTAATCAGAACACTTTAAATATTTGAATTTATTATGCAGAAATTTTGACAAATTCAAAACAAAGGTCAAAAGGATATTGTTCAATACTTCTTGATATTTTTGTAAGTTATAGCTGGCAAAATGATAGTAAAACATCAATACATCACTGGCAGTACTTTGCATAACAAATCAAAAGGGGATATTTTGTATGATTTGACAAACAATGCAAGATATTAGGGTTGTTTTAGTCAACTTTAAATACTTTCATTATCACTGCTTTTGATAATAGGAGTTCTTAAGTACCTCAGAGACCTCAATTCAAGTAATCACAGAATTTGCACTCAAAACAATGTCAAAATTTTCAGAATTTACACTCAAAACAATGTCAACATTTTTCAGAATTTGCACTCAAAACAATGTCAAAATATTTCTTAATATACAGCATACCATCAAAAAATCTTTGAACACGATGTGGTAAAATTTACTATTTATTGTTTTTTTCAGCAAAGAGGTACAGTAGCATGGTTTGTCATTCTTTTCAAAAAATTGAGCCTGGACTTTCTCATAAGTTATTTCTTATTATGTTTATCATGGGGACAGGAGGGATGAAATCCCAAATTGAAAATGGGTAAATTAGGGGCCTTAAAAGTTTAGTTTTCAACAATTCAAATGGAAATTGGCCATCAAGCCAGAATATCCTTGTTGAAGGGGCTACCTCCCCTCTTCCCCCAGCCAATGCTTTTTTTAAATGAAAAATAGGTACCTCCACCTCTCCCTGCTACAATGGCCAGTTATATAGCTATTAGTATTTATTCACATAGTTTCATTAGTTCAACCAAATGTCTAATGACAAGCTTTTATACCGATATCTTACCCAATTCATTGATCCTGTTTCAGAAAAGAAGGGGGAAGAAGCAAATATTTGTTTCACATATGAATAGTGCAGGCAACTCATAAAAATAGTTCAACTTCAAAATATCACATTGGTCATCAATCTAAGTATCAAATGTCCAGATTCAGCAGAAATAAACTTATGTTTTACAGGACACGACTTTTTAAGCGATTTATTTAATGCAACTTTTGGCAGATGGTGCCGGGTTTGGGCCTCGATAAATTCAAATTTTTAAGTGTGTTTTATCTGATTAGGTGATGTTCCAGCATACTATAAGTCGTTGGTAAGTTTTAGTATCCTTATGACTTCAGAAGTCGAATGTGATACAGATAGATACTCTACAATAGAAAACGTTACTTTGAAATTTCTGGGGGCCAACTACCCCCAATGCCCACCGCTGCTAGTGCTATGTACGGGATTGCCCCTCTCCCTCCCTTCTGGCCAATTTCTGTTGAAAAGGGAGGAATCTTGAGTTCTAACTTGAGGATTTAACAATTCAAAAAGAGTTCAAAGAGTAAAAAGATCTCAGAAGTGTAGGCTACCATGGAGAAAATGCTGAAACGACATTTCTGTAGATATAAAAGAGCATCACATCTGTCAATATTTTTCGCCAAAAACGAAACTGAAAGCTTTCCTTTTCCAAAATAGGCCTAGTCCATATTATAATATTGTAATTTTATTAAAATGGACGGGTATTTGTATGTAGGTAGTTGTCCTTGTCACTTGTACGATGTACAAAGACGTGTATGTGGTAGTGAGTGGGATATAAATCAATGAAATTGAACTGACCTGAACCTCACCTTCTGGCTTGATCTGGGCCATTCTCCCGAAATGTCGGAAACAACGTCCGAATTGACTCTGTAATTGATCTGCTCTGGCCTTGTTCATTATGGGCTGATGTGGCTGTTTGTGTCGTGCTGGTTGGCCTAGTAGGCCTTGCACTATTTCTTCCTTCTTCTGTATTCAAAGACGACAGGAGCCGTTGTCCCTCAGCTGCAAGTTGATTTATTCTTTCTATCGTATTTCGAACTTCACTTGGTGGCACTCGCGACATGTTGGGGACATGTTCCTGCCTGAAGCCAGAAGAATTCACAGAAGCAAAAGCCAAAAGCGAGTGTGTTTTCCCGCCAAAATTAATGACCCATAATGCAACGCTCTATTCGCAATGCATCATAGCATGTTGCAATGCATCATGTCATAAAGAATATGAAAAGGCCATATAAAATGTGAACTCTACATAATTATGTGATGTACACATAAAAAGTAATCTCCACACGATAAAAAATTGCCATAAAGCAAAATGTCTGTTTGAAACAAGAATGAAAATATAACATGAAAATGGTAATTCGAAGTAACCAAGCAAAAGAAATAGGCCATAAACAGTCTGATTTTGATTGAAAATGACAACAGAAAGTCATGAAAAAGCTTACAAGATAGAAATGTAAGAGTTGGTCATTTAGACACAAACAACGCTCCATACAAGCCCTTTACTTTGGCTTAGAATGCATCTCCCAATATCATGCTTACCATTAGCGACAAGAAAACTTTGAGTTTTGTGACGGCTATCCAATGAAACAGAGCAGGTGGAAAATTTTTGAAGAAAGATCCTTTACTTTTGGCTTACTGTAGATAGTGCATCTCCCCATATCATGCTTGCCAGTGCTAAAAATGGAAGATTTGACATTTCTCAGAAAATTCTTACCCAACCTATACCCAGCTATCTTCTCTGTGGTTTTAAAGGAATCTTGAGGGTCATCTAGGCAAAAAGTGCTCCCCAATCCCCCTCCATGGCCACGCCACTGATGTTGATAGTCGGATGCCTGGGGCCAAGAATATTTTATGAGCAAATACCCTGGGGTGTCACAGGTGGGAGTCAGGAAACAAGTCATGACAAGGCATTGGTTAAAAGGTAAATTCTTTATCACTAATGGCACTGGAACAATAAAAAACCCTGGTCCACAGGTGGATGCAATGTACCATATCTATTGGTCTTTTATGTGGTACAGTGTCAAATTATTTGTGGAGAGAAGTCAATTCAAAGCTTTACAAGTTTACTAAAATTCTTGCTGTTGCAGCTGCTAAATGTTTCAATTACTAAATGAAGTTAGAAATAAAACGAATTTTTTGTCATACCTTGTTTTTGCATGGCTGTCCTCGCCTTCCACAGCGACAGTGGGATGAGCATTTTCGGTCACCATCTCTGCAAATGCACCCTTTACGCTTGGTGGTAGATTTTGTTGCACACAATTTTCCTGTGCAATCACATGGTGGATATGCTGGCTATAGGATGAAGAAATGTTATTCATTCATATTCAGAGTTTGCAAAATAATCATTTTGCACAGATGCACAGTTGGTATCTATAGAACAAATAAATGGGCCTAAAAGTGACAATATTCAGTAGCTCAATTGGACCTACCGAGATTACTACCGAGACTACCAAGCTTTTTGCCTACAAACTTCCCGATTGTTACATAAAAATAGTATACTGTAGTTTAGTTTAATTAGTACTCACCAATTCTTCTCTGGAAAATGTACTGTCATTTTCAGCACTTTCTGAAGCATCCATGGGAGAAATGCCAGCGAGGATACTTGCAGCGTGTCTGAAATCCGCCATTACTAAATTTTCCTGCAGCTCGAAATCGCGCGAGACGACCCGTGCTGCGCAATGTTTACATATTTCTTATCCAGCCCCTTTAAGAGCATTGGAAAAATTGCTAAATTTAAGCTTACAAAAACTTGATGGTTGCAAAATGACTGAAAAAGGCCTAAAATGCTTGATCAAATCATAAAGGACTCTTCACTCAGAACAACAGAGAAAATGCAATTTCTCATGGGTGAGATATATCGTCTGCACATCTATTGCCATGGGATTGAAAATCTTTAGTATCTGTTTGAGAATCAATTTCTTGTAACTCTTGAGAGAGGTGAAACGCATGTGCGTATTGTTCTGTGTGAGGAGAGTCCTATCGATTTGATCAAGTGTTTTAGGCCTTTTTCCATCATTTTGCAGCCATGACATTTTTGTAAAGTTGAATTTACTTATATTTGCAGTTCTCGTAAGAAGACGAGAAAATATCTCAAAAATACTTTGATCTTATGGCTTTCAACTAGAATTTGAATCATTCAAATCCATGAAGTACTTGTGGTGCTACGAATTCTAGAAAGTGGGAACTTTTTTCTGGCTCACCCGGTATATCTTTCTGAAAAAAAATTGTATGTATATGTATGTATGTATGTATGTATGTATGTATGTATGTATGTATGTGTGTGTGTGTGTGTGTGTGTGTATGTATTTATGTGTGTATGTATGTATGCATGTATGTATTTATTAACTGGATTCTAAAAGGGCCTATTTATTATCTGGCATGTCTTCTTTTTTGTTAGGTCGAGCAGTATGGACATAATCCAATAGAGTGGCTTCATTACATGGTGAAGGATGATTTGGATGAAGCAGGAAAAGAGGCTGGCAAGACGCATCGAGACATCAGCCTTTCTTCTTGCCTTCAAGTGATGAAGAAAAGATCACTTTGTCTGTACTCAGACATCATTAAGGCAGTTTACGATCATGGTCCGTATATGTTGAGCCCAAGCTACGCCAGGTTCAAACTAGAATATGATGTTTGGATGGATATGTCCATAGAAGAACGCCATGCTCATGTGAAGCGTTACTTTTCATTTGTTCCAAAGAAACCGGATTCTTCACATCTCATAAATGAATCTCAAAATATCCATGCTGGTGTGGAGACCTTGCATATAGACCAAGTGTCCACATCTGTTGCATCTGTTGCATCTGTTCCACCTGGCAATTCATCAGAGACCAGTATGACCAGTAAAGAGCGAAACATCATCCCGGTATCAGCATCAGATTTGCAGATCCCAGACTCTGTAATTAGCACAGAAACTCTCACGAATGTTTTCAGAGATGCACAGACCTTGTTGGACGATCACAATTCGATTTTAAATGCTCCTTCAAAAGACCCACTTGTCAAAGCCGTGTTGAATGAAGCAGACAAGGAGCCTCTGATTGTCAAGCCCAAGAAGACAAACAGAAACATGTTTATGTGTAGCTGCAAAGTATTTGCATCACTCAGCCTCATCTGCCATCATAGCTTAGCTGTAGCTCAAGTAAATGGAAAGCTTTTGGAATACGTTACTGAAGTGAAGAAAGGCTTGTTGAAAAAGCGGAAAAACCCCTTTCTGAACCTATCAGCTGGCCTTGAGAAAGAGCTACCGGTTTCTCTTCGAGGAATGAAAAAAAACGAAGTTAGAAAAACTGCCCAAAGAGTCAAGCAAAATGAACAACGGAGAAAAGATAATTCATTTGAGATCAGTGGAAGTGTGGCTACAAGCGTGCTTCAACCAACATCAGGTGTCCATTTACAGCAAAGAGACTCACTGGCGAAAGCGAATCAACAACACCATCATCAATCGCAGATACTGCCAAGCTTTTTAGATCAGCCAGTGACCCTACGACCACAGAAACGGTGTGTGAGCCAAGAAGCAGATCAGCAACAACAACGCACTGCATATCCATCTGATTGCCATCAGAGAAATTACGCTGCTGTTCAACAACCATTCACATGGCCCCTAAACAACCCCATGCAGAATTTCAACAGACCTCAGCCAAACCAAAGTGAAACGCTGAGCACAACAGATCAGATGTCCATTCCAATACCTCCAAGTAGGCATGAAATGGGAGGCTTCCAGCCACACCAAGGTATGAATCAACTTTTCATGCCCCTAAGATATGGAACTCCCCAGGCGGCTCTCCCACATGTTGCAACGGTTCACGGTGGTCAGGCCTTGCCTTCAAGTATCCACCAAGCTCTCACTTGGCATTCAGGTATGTCTCCATATCCTTACGAGATATCGGTGCTGCCAGCTGCAGTGAGCAAATGCTATGGATGTGGGAAGGAGTTTGCGGAAAAATACAGGAGTGAGCCCCACAACGTCATTATCCGGCACAGAGATCGCAGGATTAGAGGTAGGGATACCAGTGGAAAAATAATCTATAACAATGAATTCACTTTTACATATTATCATTTGAACAGGATGCATATTGGAATGAAAAATCCAGCGTTCAACGGTGAGGTCATCATCGAGGAGGAACTACGGCGAAGCTTGGGTCCTGTACGGTTGTTTGCTTTAACCGCGACTAGCGGTCTCCAAATAAAATAGTGCCCGAATTGATAACTTGTTTGCATTGTAGTTTACTTAGTTTATGTAGTTACAGTAAAAACCCGCGTATAAGAACCTACAATTTTGCAAGTCAGCGTAACTAGGTTCTTATGTTTTGGGTATTTAGTGGGAAATGAGGCTGTTTAGGTTCTTAAATTGGTTCTTATTTCATTCATGGCTTTCAGGAATTTCTTTTCTTCAAATTCAAACTTCAACTATTATTTACTGTCAGTCTACATCACTTAAGTTTATTATATGAGGTATATTCCCTCACAGAAATTTGTGGAAGAATCAGAAATGACCCAGAGAAACCCAGAGAAAATCTGTCAAAATCTTCTCATCAGGTAATATAAACATGCTTGATTCTTCCACAAACTTCTGTTGTGAATAAGACCCCATGATCTCTACAAATAAGAACCTTTTTCAAATTCCAGGCTGAATGGGTTGTTATATAATCCGGATTTGATTGCAAAATTTCAGCATGCGCAGGTTCTTGATCCACTAGGTTCTTATACGCGGGTATTTACTGTATTCGTTTTGTGAACTGCTGACAAAAATTTCAACATAGCCTCTATTGATTACTGCTTGGAGCTATTTTTTGTCATTTGCTTATTTATAGATCAGGAGGTAGGAACATGATCCGTATGGAACCTCCAGACAAGTAGCAGTAGGCCTCTAACGAGTTCACGGGTCAAATTATCAAGCGTTATCTTCGTTAAAGTAGGGTTAGGGTACTTAGAAACTGAAGGATTCGATTTTTTTGAGATAAGGACTGAACAACCGTTTGAATTTCGTTCAATTTTGTGCAATAAAACAAACAGCCATCTAGAAGTCACTAGATTTTAAGATCTAACAGAACAGCCAGAATTTTAATTGCATTTTGATGCATTTCAAGTGGTGGCTCACTGGTACATGCTACAACATACTATCATACCAAAGCGTTTGTGCAAAACATAGCTCACCAAGGTGAATGCGAATTAAACATGCAGAATTGCGTTTTGACCTACGTTTTTACCTGTAAGTAAATTTGTTCGGAATATTGCATGTCGCCTGATACGCGCTTTTCTAAAAAACCAAGTTATTCGAAGGTAGGATGGGGGGAGGGGGGGGGGGCTAGCATATTTGATTATCTGGCAACGTTCTACAAGAAACGAGAGTCTGGGAAAAAGTTTCAACCCTCTCCCATCATAGGGGAATTTTTTACAAAAATTCAGAAGGTGATTTTTAAAACGAACGGTTGTTTGGTTCAGATGAACCTGAACAGTTAACTAAAGAATGTGAGCAACACTATCGTTTTGTTCTTCTTACAGTATTGTAGTTGAATCTAGTGCTGCTCTTTTTTTATTGCTAGTCATACAAGGAATATTAGTGCTGCTCTTTCTTGTTACCAAAAATATGTTGATATCTTATCATGTTGAGTTCTGTTGTTATGTTAAGTTTGTTAAAGCTGCGTAAAGGTAGAGAGTAAATATCTATTAACTGGACATTGCACATTTGAATTGAAGTGTTAATGCGAAAGATGTATGATAGAGTTTCTTCCCGGAAAGTTTGCAAATTTGGAATTTGAATCAAGGTTTCTAACCAATGGTTTTAATGCTTGATTTATCATAGCTTAATTTGTGCCAAAGGACGTTCAGTCCCTATTCTCACGAATAAAATGAGAGAGTGCTGAACTAAACCAACCAGAGTTTTGACGAGAAGAGTAGATTCTTCTCAACAAATATTTCACTATCATATTCTGCAGTATGGAACAATATGCTAAGAAAGTGTCAGTGATAGAAATAATCATGGCGAATTCCTACTTTTCCCCCAAAAGCTGAACATCGAGACTAGCAGAGAAATTTCTTTCGATAGTAGCAGATCAAATATCTTATTCCGAGCAAAAATGCAAGGTATAATGTGTTAGCAAAAAGGTATTCCGCCTCTGAATACAGTTATGCGAAGATATATTCTGCCAGGCTAGTCCCCTTTCACGTTAAAAGGCCATCATAGTGAAGATTCACCTATTCATATTTAAAATTTTGATAAAAATTACCTTTCCTATGCTTTCTTTGAAGGTTGTTGACAATTTATCTCGTTCTGTTGACTTGTTTGCTCAAAAGTTTTGTTAAAGTTGGAATAACCATTGAACCACATAGTTTTTTCATTGTTGTCTTCCTTATTTGCTGCAATGCTGGAACGGGTTTTCCTTTACCCTTCGTGATATATGTCGGAAATTTGACAAATCCACATATTTTTCTACAAGGAACCAGGAATTTGAGTAAATACTGATAGTTTCTTAAAATCGAGATATTTTCAGTACTGAAGTGTTTTTTACGAGTGGCTAGAACGTTCCTTGTTCACTACCTGTGAACAAGGGTGGTGCCAAAAATCTTCCGACAACTTCCCAGAGCGGGGAGGCTAAAATGATTGAAATATGCAGTTTTCTTACATCTTTTGTCAAATTTACTCCGAAAAAACTTTCTATGTTCAGGTATTTCCAACGTACCTTCAGAGCAATGATACATACGAGATAAGCGAAAATGAAGAAAATTATGCAAAGGATTTTCTATATCAAAATAGGTTGCTATTTAAGGTTTATTTTCCCAGTACTAGAGGTTTTTACTTTTTAGCAATCTGAGAGTTGAGTTTTTTATGAGCAATTTATTACACAAAATATATGTGAATCTGGCTTTATTTAAAAAGCTTTAGCCTCCATGGATGGAATATGAATCAAATGACGGTCTAATGCAAGAAATGCTGCAGCCTTCCTTCACTTTTATGACTGAGAAAATTGCTATAGAATATTTCCGACTGATGTTGCGCTGTTTCCATTGGTGTTCCATTGGTGTTCATTGGTGTTCATTGGTGTTCATTGGTGTTCCACTGGTGTTCATTGGTGTTCATTGGTGTTCCACTGGTATTCATTGGTGTTCCATTGGTGTTCATTGGTGTTTCACTGGTGTTCATTGGTGTTCATTGGTGTTCATTGGTGTTCCACTGATGTTCATTGGTGTTCCACTGATGTTCATTGGTGTTCATTGGTGTTCCACTGGTGTTCATTGGTGTTCATTGGTGTTCCATTGGTGTGGTGTATTAGACTAGATCTCTTTGAAAGTATCAATTCTAAATTCCCTGGTTTGTCAGTTTGTCGATTTTCAATCTATTTCTTTGTTGTCTGCAGCAACATACTTTCAAAAATAGATGGAAAAAATATTCATTGCATATTTATTACATTGTTGCCTACTTCTATGAAGTAAGACACAATGGCACAGGGCATACTGTACCTGGTGACCCAAATAAGTTACCTCAAAGAAAATTTGTTACACAAGATAGAATAATCAACAGAAATGAGGTGATAAACAACGTTGTTGTGCAGCTAAATAACTAGGCTACATCACCATTATTTTTTGCTATTTTCATCAACATTGTAACCAGCCAAAATAAGGACCTTTATGAAACAGCTAGTTCCAAAACCTGTCAAAAACCAGGGGATTGACTCTAGGCCGGGGTCTAGCTCTTCTGGGGAAAATCCTAAAGACCTTCACTGAGTGATAGTATGCCGAACAGGATTGGCCAGGTAAATACCTGCATATTTTAGCATGCACTCCCATTGGGTTTTAATTCATGATGTAAATAAAACAGCTTTCTGAAAAATTACTCAGCAATCTATTTAAAAAGACCTACTTTGATTCTTTGTGTTGTTAGCCCAGTTGTCTCAGCTGCACTGTTGATTTTGTCACCTTCCATGGTTGAGGTCATCCCGTCATTGAAATAATTAACCAAGACTTCTTTTTGTGCATCGGTTATAATTAGATATCTCTCACTTTGGCTTGGATCCATGATCTAGATGAGCAAAGAGGATAATTACTGTATATATGCATAATGTGTATAATAAACATTTCAACCAGACAAAATATGTTTTTCTGCAAAGTTCTGCTAGCTTGGCATCCTTTGTGGAAGGACATGACCAGTATTTGCTAGATTGTAAACAGGTCTTAATACTCCTAATCTCCACTCAAATACTCTCCTGAAGTCATTTTAAGTATTGGTGTTGAGTTGAAAACGTAACGCATTTAATGAAGAAAAAAGCGATAAACGAAAACAAATGATGTCATCCTGTGTTCCTTATTGCGTTTGGTACTTGTTCCAAGTTTCAAGTCTATAGCATTGAAGGTCCTATGAATAAAGAGGGGGTTCCCAAAGTTTCAAAAAGCCTGGTTTAGGGTTAAAACAAAACAACAAAAACAAGTCAAAAACAACTATCTGCCATAGGCATATTGTTCTGGCAGCAATTGCAAAGTCAGGATTACACCACTGACTGTGCCATAACACAACACCTTCACAACTCATGCATGCCTCTGCTTGCCAAGTTTTTGACATAAATAGCAAATTAATGGAATTATGCCATTATAATTTATAGCCTGTAGTAGTAGGTAGGCCTGGGCCAACAGACAGACGGGGGCCAACCGGCCTATTCAAATCTTTATGTAGTCCATAATATAGAGCCACTACTAATGGAAACAAACAGCAAACTGAGTCAGGTTACTCTGATATATTACTATGCAGCGTGCTCAAGATAAGTTTAAGCTAACAATCCTGAAGATGCAAATTCGCATGCGAAAGATAAAGACGAGCACCCTGAATTTTCCGCGCCACGCACAGTGGACTGAGAGGAAGCCTTTTTAGAGGCCTGAAGAAGCTAGGCCTAACACGTGTAGGCCTTGTTGTCCTGGTCTATCTATTCCACCACAGGCCCTACTAAAATCTCATCTCTACCAACAATATGAATGACATAAAAAAAACGAACCTTCACACAGTGATCCAGATTGTCAAAATTGTGGAATAAATGCCAAAAAACAAAACGTTGCAAATGCAAAAACTTTCACACCTATTATAGAGAGGACACTTTGAGCTATTCAGAACAAAAATCCGCATAGAAATCGGACAAACGAGTGCAGAGAAATTGCACTTTGAAGTTGACAAAAATTGCCAGGCAATGTTTTTGTTTACATTTCCGGTGTATCACTTTTGAAATGGGCCTAAACCAACAATTTCAAATTTTCATTTCTCCAGTTGTATTCATCCGATTTCAATAAACTTTTTTTTAAATTGACCCTCAATGTCTGTGCAATTATACAACGTATTATTTCTATGAATCTATATCAATTTATTTAATTTATTTGGCACATATTTGCCAAGGGGTATATTTAGCATTAGAACTACACGAGACCCCTAAATTTCTTCTTTCCTGGTGCAAACAAAAAAAGTGAGGAAAAAAGAGTCTTAAAAACTCATTTCGCACTAAACTTCAGGTATCGATGAAGGTTTCTGCGAAAGGGTTCGTTCAGGTTCGTACAGGTAAAAATTTTATAGCTGATATAAAAAATCGAGTCATTTAGGCCCATGTATGCTATTTTCTGTCATTTTCCGTGATTATAATGCATGTTTTGTGTTTGGGTGGTTCCATTGCATAGTTTTCGTTTTGATTGCACAGCTGTAATAGCGAGGGTTTAAATTCTAAATAAAAAGAAGAATTATGTCATTAACTAACAAGCATATTAGCATTTAAGTGGATCAAACGTAGTCTAGCCGACAAGCATTTAATGTCTATGACTTGAGGACACTAGGCCTAAGTCCAAACTCCACCGTTCGATCTATTAACTATAGTTCATTTTTGCATGTTTGGCAAAAGCGCTTCTTCTTGTTTTGATACAAAGAAAGTCTCATTCTCACATGCCTGAATTTGTCACTTCAATGGATCGTGTCTAGCATGGGCAATATCTGATGCAAATTTGATGAGCATCCGGACAAAGGGGCCATGATTTACTGACACAGAACTTTTTCACAGTCTGCAACCAAATGTTCCTCTAAATTTTCAGATGTACTTGTTCCACAAAAACTCTAATTGGATTATAAACCAAGAGGTTTTTTTGAAGTGAAAGTTTTAGTCTTATAAACATCAAATAACTTTTAGAATATAGTTTCAGTCTGTGCCATTCTGTAATCAGTTTCTACCTTAACCAAAAATAAATGTAAAGTTCCTTTAGATTTTTTACATTCAGCATTAGGTATTGAATAAAGAAAGATAAAGTGATAAATACACAGCCTATGGAGTAACTATAAGTTCATAAAGTTCATGATAACTATATAGTTTTTATCATTGCCCACGACATGCAATGAACCAAAAAGCTCAAACTCGTGAGATCTTTTATTTGAAGGCCAAGATGAAGTTGGTGTCTCAAGACTTATACAACAGAAGTGTACTTTATAGACTAAAAGCCCAGGCGAGGGGGTTCTAAAATTTCTGGCCATATAGGCATTTAGGGGAGTTTTGTCAGAAATTCTGGAAACGGGGTATACTTTCATAATCTTGTTGTGAATTTTCTGGTACTGGGGCTTATCATTTACGAAACATTCTGACACTGTTCTGTTTCCCGTGACTTTAATGTTACGTAATTTAAAGTCCTGCTAATGCTTTGTGTACGTGAAACAAAAATATTGCAGTGGTTTTGCAGCGAAACATTTTTTTGTGAAAACGTAACTCGTATTCAAAGATTAGGTATCAAAATCTTCCCTAAATTCTGGGATTGGTTCATGACAGAAATCCTTTTGCCGCACACCACACCTTCCTGTAACCTATTAGTGCAGTTTCCACGATCAAAAGATGGACCTCAAGCCCAAGCTCTGTATCCTAACAGTCATAGACATAAGATGCTTGTTGCCGTGATTTGAGTGTAAACCATGTTAAACCCGTGTACGATTCAAGTCATTTAAATGATAATGTGATTGTTAGGTAATGAAATAATGCCTCTTTTTATTTAGAATTGAAACCCTCGCTATTAAAGATGTGCAATTAAAACGAGAACTATGCATTGGAACCACCCAGAAAAAAATATACATCCGATCATTGAAAATCACAGAAAATAGCACACATAGGCCTAAATGACTCGATTTTTTATATCAGCTATAAAATTTTTACCTGTACGAACCTGAACGAACCCTTTCGCAGAAACATTCATCGATACCTGAAGTTTAGTGCGAAATGAGTTTTTAAGACTCTTTTTTCCTCACTTTTTTTGTTTGCACCAGGAAAGAAGGAATTTAGGGGTCTCGTGTAGTTCTACTGCTAAATATACTCCTTGACCAATATGTGCCAAATAAACAAATAAATTGATGTAAATTCATAGAAATAATACGTTGTAAATTGCGCAGACATTGAGGGTCATTTAAAAAGAAAGTTTATTGAAATCGGATGAATACAACTGGAGAAACGAAAATTTGAAATTGTTGGTTTAGGCCCATTTCAAAAGAGATACACCGGAAATGTAAACAAAAACATTGCCTGGCAATTTTTGTCAACTTCAAAGTGCAATTTCTCTGCAGTAGCTGGTCCGATTTCCATTCGGATTTTTGTTCTGAATAGCTCAAAGTGTCCTCTCTATGGTAGATTTGAAAATTTTAGCATTTGCAACTATTTGTGTTTTGGCATTTATTCCATGCTCTGGATCACTGTGCTTCAATAAGGTAAAACTGCTTTCGTTTCGTCGTCTTCCACCAAAGTTTGTAACTAGGCTAATCGGCGTTCGGTGTCTCCTCGTCAACCACGTTTCAATATTTCTATAGTTTCACTGCAGCAACGGACCCCCAACGAAGCCCACGGGGAGCAGGGACAACAGGGCGGGAATGTGTTCTCCGCTCCCAAATTGTGTTCTATACTCCCAAATTGCGAGATGGTTATAACATAGAAACTTGTCTATATTCTAAATCATCAGGTGGCACAGATGATCATCTCGCATGGACCTTGTCCACATTCTAAACTTTAGAACATGGAGATTCTCCATTTAGAACGTTTTAACCCGGTGGTGGCGTGGTCCTCGAGATCCTCGGAAACCGAGAGAAAAAAGCTGGGTATTGCTGAGAATGAATTTTCCAAGAAATGTCAAATCTTCCATTTTAGCATTGGCAAATATGGAATCAGGGGATGCATTCTAATCCAAAGCAAAGGATGTTTCTTCAAAGATTTTCCTTGTGCTTCAACTCATGAGAGAACTGTCATAACTTCTTTTCTTCAGGACCTCCGATCATAAAATGCCCTATCAACAATGCACAGAAGGGTGTTACCAAAAGAAAAGAGGGCATTGACCGAGCAATTCTCCCGGGGGCTTCGCTTCCGAACCCCCGGAAGCTTTACCCCTTCGGTGTGAATTAGTGCCCCTCCAATCTGAAAAACGTTCCTACGGGCCTGATACAAGGAATCACTTTGTAAGTCTAATCCATTTGCATCAATACCAATTTTTGCTTCAGGTCATCTAAAACCCACTCTGTATCCTCATGGTTAGAATATGCCACTGCTCGTTAGTTTAGATATGATTATTGATTCTTGAAGTCTGGGTACCTTTCGCCTCTCTTGACGAAGTGCTTCTGATGCCAAAAGGGTTGAGCTTTCCAAAGTGAAATTTCCTTGCATTGGAATCTAGGACAAATTCGTTCACGATGCTGACAAGGTTGAATTTATCAACTCTGTCGTTGTACACATGTTTCACCATCAGGTGGTTGAGGCGGTAGTTTGCTGTTGTTGAACTTAGATAGGTCTTGACTTGCTTCAGTGCCAAGGGCCTGTCACTGATGATCAGTTTTCTATATTATTATGAAGAATAAAAAATTCAACTTCTGGAAATTATTGGGGGGGCCCGGGCCCGACCGGCCCCAATAGGTGCTACGGGCCTGCTTGTATTCGTTCAACATTTTTAATCTGATATTTTATTTTCTCTCGTATAAGGACTCACTTCCAATCAGATTATAAACGGGGAGGGACTAAATAATATTCAAATTGAATGCCTCATTCTGAATTCTTTTCAAACCGAATACCTCGTAATCAAAGTCTGATTGTGAAATGGGGGGTCAACTTAGGATTTTCAGAACATTGGGAATTACATGAAGTATCTACCATGATAGTTAGAAAAGTAGAGAGTTGCAAAAAACGCAGAAGACGCATGGTTGGAGTAAAGGCACCTTTGTCTGTATTTCCCATGATAACCTATATTTCCTATATATGTGAAATAAATTGACTGACTGGTTCGAAAATCTCCACGAGGTATGTCATTTTTTAAACATGTGAGTAAAACGTTGCTGCAACAAGTATTTTTACAATGTAGACTACTTAGGCCTAAGTAAGTTGAAATAAATTGATATGGTGAAAGGTTTAAACAGTGCACAAGGAATGGCAAAATGGACGAGATTAGTTCAGGAATGTGCGTGAATTGTTGTTCAGTGGTGCTAGATTCTCGAGAGAAGCGAAGGTTTAATAGTTATGATGTCATTTTAACTGCACTTAGTGATATTTACGGCTTTAAAATTGATAATATTGTAAGATGGGGAAAGAAAATGTCCTTGGACTACTTGTACATGTGCAGAATCTGTCACCAAAAAGTGTCAAGTCTGCAAGCTGCAAAGCATAGAATATAGAAAGGCAGCTCAAAACTGAACAAAATGCTCAAAAGAACCTTTTTCAAAAATATGGTACTAATGTCGAATCAACACCAACTGAAAGCTCGGAGCCCCATGAAGAAGGATCTTCACCTGCCAGGAATAAAATATTGCTGGATCTGTTTGGAGACGAAGTGCTAGCAACAAGCACCATACAAGGACTCCCGAAAAAACGTTGTTTCACAAGACTTGTTGCAAATAAGATTTCACCAGTGGTGAAGGCATACTTGAATTGTTTCCTTTCTGTTTAATTGTTTACATTTTATCTTGCCAGAGATGCAGATGCTCGGGGAAAAAACATTCCACAGAGCTGTAGTGATCATTTCAAGCAATAAATATGAGAACTGAACTTTATGGGTCCTTGTGGCAGTGGCATATTAATATGGAATGAATGTGGACAAATTATATTCATATTTAAAAACCGTAGTACTGATACTTATGTTTAGAGACTTCCTGACTGCTAGCTTTTTCCCTCATATGGGAGAGATTCTGTTCACAGTTCAAATCATGCAGAATTTTAAATAAAGTAATTACCCCACAGCTCATTCATGTGTGCATTGATCCATTGTCACATGATTTATCATTTTGGAAGATTAAATGTTATGAACACAAATGTATGTATGTATATAATTATTTATCCCTGATAACCATATACAATAAAAAAGATCAAGGACGTAGTAAGCACCTCAAACTTGGAGGGGCACGACACTTCAAGGATTTCAGATTTCAGATTTTCATTAACTCAAAATAGCCTAATACATTTGAAGAAATAGTATATTTTACCAGCTAATTTAAGACTATAAAACGAACATAACATTGCGAACTAAAGATAACTAAAATAGAACTAAAGAGATTTAAAATGTTGACAATACAATGGCTCAAGGATTGCTAGCACTATCATTCTGTCCATAGGATGATGTTAAACATGTATTGATATATTCATATATAACATCTGATAGGTTTGGATCACGTGCTGTCATTAAATATAAGAATTTTGACAAAGCATCCATGTGACTGAAAGTAGGTTTAAACTTTGAAATGGTATTGAACGTTGTTTCCCTCGTTTTTTCGTTAATGCGACAACTTAAAAGGCAGTGTTTTTCGTCTTCAAGAATACCACATGTATGGCACTTTCTGTCTTCCGGTTTTTTTCTAGGCCTATGATATCTTCCACTTTCTATCTGCAAGCGATGATCAGAAAGTCGAAATTTACTTATCATCACTCGCGAAGGCAATGAGTTTACTTCAGATAAGTACGGTTCCATGATAAAGTCGTTTTTGAATTGGCGATAAGTGCGCATCTTAGGTTGTTTATGCAGTTCTGTGAATGTACTTTGTTGCTCGCAATCCATGATTCGTTGATGGATTTTACTAACTAAACTATTGTTGATAGTGTCACTTTCAGTATCGTGATATGTTTCCCATAAATCTCCCATCCCGTTTTTAAAAAGAATATTTTTTATGTTAGTCGCCCATGAAGGAATATTTTCTAAGCTTTTCCTATATAACTTACTTATGATCCTATTTCTGTTTCCACCAGCTATGCGTAACCAATTTTTGATTGTTGATTTGAATCCTATTGCATTAAGATTGTGTCTACCTAGTTCACATCAACATCCTATGTTGGAGGTATTCCTCTTTACTCCCAATAGATTTTTGCACAATCTAATATTCAGTTTCTCAATAGGATTTGTGTTTTTAGAACTCCAAGAATGTTATTAAGTTTATAGTACGCCTTGAGAGCTCGTTTGTAAAGGTCATTGAGTAGTTCTTTTATGCTGAAAGATGGGGAAAGCAAGAAAACCCAAATAACTAAAACGTCTAATAACCTCTATTTCTTTATCATCAAAGAAAAATTTATTTGTTTTTAAAAGTCGGCCTCCCTTGTTAAAAATCATACACTTTGTTTTATTAATATTGACTCTCAATTATTTTCTGTGCAAAACGTGTTCAGACCATCTAAAGACTTTTGCAATCCGTCTTTTGTTTCTGAAAGAATGACAATATCGTCAGCCCAGAATAAGGATCCTATGTTTATATTTTCATACTGTGCAGGAGTGCTTTCATTTTTGTTGAAGACTTGTGGTGAGTCCGATAAAAAAAATTTGAATAAGGTAGGGCTTAATATGCAACCTTGCTTAACTCCACTGTTAACTGGGAAAAAGTCTGTTCTTTTATTTCCAGTTTGAACACAGGATTGGTCATTTTTGTACATAGATTCAATCACATTAAATAGTTTTCCTTTTATACCAAAACTATATAACTTTTTCAGTAAACTTTCTCTTGACATTTTGTAATACGCTTTTTCGAAATCGATGAATGCAGTGTATAATTTCTTTCCTTTGACGTTGCAGTACTGATTGAATAATGAATGTAATATTAAAAGATTGTCTGATGTTCTATTTCCTCTTATGAAACCAATTTGTTCTGGTTTAAAAAATTTTTTTTGATGAAGCAAATTCTGTTAATCTCTCATTGATGATCAAGTTAAAGAATTTTCCAAGACATGAGGTCAGAGCTATACCTCTGTAATTTTTTTCATCAGTTTTACAGCCTTTTTTGTAAAGCGGTATAATTATACTTTTTGTCCATAAGTTGGGGAAAATACCGTTGTCAAGTAAACTATTAAAAAGATTTAAGAAAATCTCTGGATACATATTTACAGTGCATAATATCATTTCATTCAAGACTTGATCTAAACCTGAAGCTTTGGTCTTTTTTATTTTCTTTGTTGCTATTAACAGTTCTTCTTTGTAATCTCCTTGTTCATGATTACATGCTCCTCATCATCCTTCTTAATTTCGAAATATGTTAATTCCGGGTTGAACAGTAATTTTTCAAACATATTTGTCCATTTGGAGGGTGTTATTGTTGGAACATAGTCAGTTTTTGTTTTTTTCTCGAGCAACTCTAGCAGTTGCCAAAATCTTTTGGGGTCATTTTTTGTTTCACACATTTTGCTTATGACGTCATTTTTAAACATAAGCTTTTTTTTCTTTACAAGTTTTTTTAAAGGTTTTCTTTTCAGAGTTAAGAGTGAAGAGGGAAGGACAGTGTGCATATTAGCGACAATAAGGGGCTTCCTTTGCTGATGACAATTATGAAGCAGGGAGTACGTCAAGTAATCACCAACGACAGCAACGCAAAGGGACACGAGAATCAGTTCAGAGAGCAAAGGAAGTGCCCAGAATGGATGTTGTGAGAGCTGAAGCATCACAATCCAATTGGTATGTAGATCCTTTACTTTTTGACCAATGTCTTTCTTACATTTCTTGCATATGAGATATGGTTTATGTCCATTGGTTACCGTTATTCTTTAACCCTACTTATTAGACAGCAACATATTCACACTTAGTCTATATGCGCTTATCAAAGTTGCATGTGCTTATCGATGTAGGGAGGTGCAAGCCCATTTCAGGCTTTATATACTTTACAAGCTGTCTCGAAGTGAATTATTTCTTTGACTGTATCTTTTGCTCTTTTCAAGTTTTTTTTTTTTATATCAATTCTCCTAAAATTTACAATCTACTAACAAACATTAACATTACGAGACGATAGCGCAAGAAGCATGAAAATACATTGCAACCTTGCAGCTATTACACTTAACCTAAATACTAATACAAACACTAATACGGGACTAATACTAAGGATAATAATCTAAATACAAGAAAATACACTAACAAAAAAATACATGAATAAAGAACCGATCTACAGTGATCTCTCCATACAACGGACCCTCAAAGAAACCATGAACAAGTCATATCTCGTTAGACAAGGGTTCATTGGGCTGCGAATTTGTGTTCAATGGATTATGTCCTTTAGTGAGGCAGATTCGGGCACACATTTAGCAAAATTGTGGGTTTTGGCATAAAAGCATGAGAATTGGCAGAAGTATAGAACAGAATATGCTGATCATTTTAAGATATAGGGCCACTTCGAAATTATTTGCTATGACGTCATCAATAAGATATCTTTTATTGATATTTAATCATTTGTTTTTATCACAGCAGTAATTTTTCTACATTAACAAGATTATTTGCAGAGTCATTGTATTGTTTCTGAATTGAAATAAATTTGGTTCAAACAATTGTCTATTGATGACGTCATAATGACGTCATTGCGATTTAAATGTCTTTCAGCAACGATAATTTGAGCAACCGAACACTAATTTGCTGTCACGCTTTTTTCCATGAATTTCTGTCAATATTACAAAGTGTCAAAACTTATGAACTGCAATTTCCACTGCACTTGCACAGAGCCGTGCATTCTAGTTGTGCCAGCATGCAGGTACATCTACCTCGACAGGCTTTGGTACATCCGCACTTGATAAGCTCCCGAGAAGATTTGGATGCATCTGGAAGTAATGTCCACAATGGCGTCCATGCTCCGTCGTTATCTTTTCTCCAACCCCAGTCTTTTGGAGAAGGCAGGTCCAGGGAAGTTTTGTGAAGCTGTCCCCAACAATGCCCACCTTGTAGTACAGCTCTTTTAATATGCTGGATCAGGGCCCCTTTGGTTGGGGGGATATTCTCGATAAGTCGGCCTTTCTTTGTAAACAGTTCTTTCCTTGCCATGTCGATATTGGTTTGCTGACTTGTTCGGTCGTAAAACAGAATGGCTAGTCGCTCCAAAAGTGCTATGGACTCCTCTTCTATCTCCGTTGGTACCTCTGCGATAGAATGAAAAGCTTTTGTGACATCATCAAATTGGTTCCAGGTTTCCCATGCACTTTTCTTTCCAACAGTTGCAAACGAAGAAACAGTGTCACAGCCGGTAAAAGCATGAAACATAGGTAGGGCCATAGCTTTCTCAGGACCCAGGGTTGATGCAATTTCATGAACAGGAATGTATCGAAGATTTTTACCTGTCCCAAAGGCAATCCAAAATTTCAGGTGTTCCATCTTTTGAAACACAGCGATTGCAACTACCACCACATCTGTATCGACGGTACGGATAGTAATTTCATTGAAACCATTTCCAAATGCATCTAATGAATGCAATATCACCCTAGTGTCTGCTTCTTCATGGTTGCAAGGACACAATCTGGATAAATCTCTTGGTATATTACACATAACACTTTGCCCCTTGGTTGTTATGAGTTCTTTCCGTGTTGCAAGCTCGGATATGCAATCTGCAAGGTATGCAAATAACTCCACTTTATTCTCATCGATTCTTAAGAAGGCTTGCCAGTTACTTGGGAGCTGACTAGTACTCTCTACTCTTCTTCTGATACCTTTCCCCCTTTTACTCCTTGTCTGAGATTTTAAACTGTTGTCAATATATTCGTCCCACACAATATCAACCCTGTCTGCCACTCTTAACTGGCTTTCGATGTAAGGGGTAAATACTTTCGTGGCATAATCTTTGAAGGTCTTTATACCAACCGGCCGGAGTATGTTAACAATAGCTGCTCCATCCAGAATTATGACCTGCTGTGCAGGAGCATCTGTTTGACTTTCTGCTGATTTCTCCAGACATTCCACTAACTGTGATTTTTGGCATTGCCTCAATTTTCCTTGCTGTGAGAGAGATGGAGGGCATGCTTGATTTTAATGCTCAAAGAATTTATCAATGTTGCCATCTCGTACCTGGCAAGCGATATACAATCTTGAAAACAAATGGCAATTGCTTTGCAAAGAAGCAACTTGTAGCTGTGACTTGGATACTTCCTTCATTGGTGGATGACTAAAGAGGGCAAGCTTATTTCTTTTAATCGGATCTTGGTGATGCTTTTGATTTCCTTCCAATCTCTCCTTGATGAAAGTGCTATACTGGTCTTCTCCAAGTTTTTCAACCTGTTTGATGCATTGAACTGTAACCTCGTCTGCAATATCTCTTGTGTCAATTCTCATGAAGTGATTGCTTTCTTCGACAAATGGATTACCCAACTTTTCACGCACACCAGTTAATGCCTTAACATGCCTTTCAAACGTAGCTTGAATGCCTTTTGTTTGCTCATGATGCATCGTTTGAGCAACACTGTCTGATGATGACTCTGCCATGGCACTTTCAAACTCTTTAATCAGCCTAGCAATTTCAGGACCACCACACATCCATTTTCTAAATGCCTCTGGGCTTTGCGTTAGACCAACTGCACCGCCATCTCCCTTGACCAGAGCATTATTCTGCTCATGTGCCTGATCGATTGACATCGCAGAGAACTTCAGATGCGTCTTGCTGACTGCAAAATTCCCATTCTTGAATTCATGTGCTACACCGGGATGCTTCATCTCTAGACTTGCCATATCTCGAACATGTATAGGTAACCATCTTGAATAGTGGGTATGATCTAAGGCGAAAAACCAAGGGAGTAGTTTGGTTAGACTGTCTATGTAGAGACTGAAATTTGCTTCACGAATCGATCGCACAAAAACCAACATAAGGATCTCTAGATGAAACGTTGTGTGCCAAAAGTGAAACATAGGGCTTTGTTCTCTTCTGTGCATGCACCATGATTCAAAACTGACAGGCTCTTCCCCTTGTGCAAGAATGCTTTCTGTGTACTCAATGTAGCCTTGCTGCATGAGTGAATACAAGCTGGCTGCTGTGACTTGGTGTGCATGTCTTGTCTTGGTCACATGACTGGCCTTTAAAAAGGAGTCTGCAGTTCCCGAAGATGCAATCTTTGCTTGGCAAAGAGAATCTGTCCATCCACTATCTTCCAGCCAGTTGCCAAGAACTTTCAGAGTTGCCATCTCAATGTGCAGCCCACCGAGCATGATGACAAACTTATCTTCACCAAAATCAGCCGGCCAGCACCACTGGATCTGTTTTGCAATCGCATAGAGTGGCTGATCTAAAGTCGCTACTGGGATCTGACCAGGATTCAGCTCATTGACTACTTTCTTGACAACAGTCATAGAATGGCGAATCATTGCTGCCGACTTTGAATCATCAGGAAACAAGGGCAACAGTGCTGTCACATCAGGCACAATAGATGATCTTTCCTGTCTTGATGCGTGATATGCTGCCCATGATATGTCTTTGTATTCGATTGTTTGATCTGAATTAATCACTGCTCTAACCCTTTCGAGCCATCTACAAGAGAAAAGTTGAAAACGTCCTTTAGGAATTCATTTCTGACGAACGAAGGAATACAACAATGTGATCATATGTAGGTATAATGTGAGTTGCAACCTGTAAAAAAAGAAATTAGCCACCACTCTTGAATTAAGATTAAATTTTGAAATGTAAAAACTCCTTTTGATCTCATTTGTATCCAAAACCCCTTTAGTAAATTTACAAGAAATTGCGGTGCACAATTCTTACCTCATCTCCTCTTCCAAACTTGCCTTGATTACTTCGCTATCAGAATTTCCTTTTGAAGGCCCATCAGATTTTGGAACTTCAATGTTCTTCTTCAGAACAGCAATTGGAACATTCGTATAAGAACAAGGAAGCTCAACCAGCTCATCTTTCTTTGACGAACGTAATGCATTTGTGTCAACGTTGGTAGTACGTGCGTTGCCATCTTCATAGCTGGATCGATGTTGGAAAATGGAAATGCCTGTTCCATGGAATGATTCAGTTGCTGTGCTGGAGCTCGGGTTATGGTCGATGTTATCGACTGCTGCAGTTACGAACAATCCCTCCAGAAGATTTTCAGGACACACTAAATCTGCGTTGTTGTATTGTCGACAAACTCTATTGCTTATGGCTGTAGTAACTGAAAGCACTCTATCATAAGACACAGATAGCCCCAACTGAAACATTTTATCAATTAATTGTCTTTTCCGAGTTTTGGCATGTATGAGCAGACCAGTGTACATTGCAAGTGGGGTTTCTCGATCTCTGTTGTGATACAGTTGTGTTGCTGCCGAATTTTTCTGTGCTGCATTGAATAGCAACAACTGTGACAGAGTTGAAACTGCTTCAGGAGCTCTCGAATTTTGGGTTTGAGCCTTAATATTTGTACCAAATATTATCATTGATACCATGGCTGTAAGGGATTTTGGCACGGCCTGCTCAAGACACCCTTTTTCAAATGATCCAGTAAATGTATTCTTGTGACGAAGCATGTCCCTTCGAACTATGTTTGCAGCTTTTGAAAGATAAACTGCCTCTTCATCCTTCTTCTCTAGACATGCTTTCTTGAGTGCATGGCCAACATCATCATTGAAGGCAAGAAGAACCTCTCTTCCTGATTTGTAGGCAGTAAGACTGGGTGAATACGCAAGGAGTCTATTCTTTAAATCAGTGCTGTGGACCTTACTTGCTCTCGCTGCACCAAGCTGATCTAGCCTTTCGTCATACAGTTTGCATATATCTGCTAGCTTGAAAATTGGAGCTTTTTCCTCGTCACGCCTGGAATCTTCCATATACGCTATCAATTCAGCTAGAGCCAATCCTTTACTGATGTTAGTAACATCACCATTGTCTTCATCGTTGCCATTCTTTTCGCTAGATTGAATCTTATTGTAAAGACTTGCCAAGCATTTTCCATGATATTTCGCCTCTAGTGCAACGAGATCGCCTGCGCTCAGCTTTGCAATCAGATGTTCATCTTGGAGTTTTAGAGCACATGTGCGGACACGAGCATCTACCTGAAATGTGGATACCTCATGTAGCCTGTTCTTTTCTGTCCCCGGCTTTTCACAAAAGAAACAAGTGTCCTTTGAAGAGCGACCTTCGTCGTTATTTAAGCGTGTGTATCTCTTGGCTGGGAGTTCATCAATTTCCGTTGGAAGAGAAGATGATGCTCTTTTTTCGGCTAGCTTAAGTTTTGTGGCATTGAACTTTACTTTGCACGAGAGATGCCATTCTGCTTCTCTTGCTAATAAGGTAGTTCCAATCCCACTTCCTTCGTCCAGCCTCGAGATGTCTAAAGCTATTGGCAATGACCCTACATCTTCAAATCTTTTCACATTGTCGGCAACTGTGAAATATCCTGCCCCAACATCTTTCCTTTTTGATTCTGCTGGGCATGCTAGGTTTTCATTTGTTGATTCCTGACAAAAAATGCATTGCGACCAATCGGTTGATTGTGCAGCGTTTACTTTGTCAGAGGAGCCAATTCCATTGGGTGTGACGAATTGGCATTGTTTAGTTGACATGCTTTCATATTGCCAAGTTATTGAATTCCTGTAGGAAAAATAGATGCGTAAGAGCACGAATAAACGTGTAGATCGGATGTAACTGAGCATAAAGCCCTTTGCTTGCTTCATTTAAGAACATGTTCATTAAAGAAACGAAATTGATGGGAAAATGTAGAATAGTTACCATCATTTTTTGTTCATCTTCTCTTCATGCAAGAGAATTGATGCTTCACAACTCAGAGCCAAATGGACAACTTAGGCCATTTCGAAGGTTGCTATGGATATGTTGTTGTTGCTGTGTCACTGTTGTTGCTGTTGCTAATTATGTTGTTGTTGCTTCAATGAATTTGGTTTTTAGCATGTAGTAAAACAGAGACAAGTAGGCCATGCCACAGTTGTTGAAACTGCCACTGCGTATATTTTGATGTCATGATGACGTCATGATGACGTCAAGATGACGTAAATAGGACGTAAATGTGAAAACAATTGCATTTTTAACATAGTCTTTTCAATTTCAATATCTCTGCTTCATGTTTTGCAGGAAAAAAGTTGCAAACTCTTGTAATAGTGATCAGACTTATGTAAAAAGCCACCAAAAACATCACAAATGTTAACTTGCACAAATGACGTCACAATGACGTCATCGCATCTATTTTTGAGATGGCCCTATATCTCAAAATGCTCAGCATGAGCATAGCCCTCAAATCTTTTCTTTTGTCAAAAGCTCCCATGGGGTTGTGACTCACGCTCTGATCAGATCGCATTTTCTCCTATGATTGACCAATCAGATGCCGTCGTTGTGTTTACTTCCACGTTTCACAGCAAAACTTAGGCCATTTTCAGCCGTTTTGGCCACTCTCCGGAAAAAATCATTGCACGATCGGATAAATCGAATTTCGTCAACATTTCAATTGGAGAAGATTCTCCATGCTTTGGACCATAAGTTTTTTCGGTATGGCTTTGCGATCACTAAAAATAGCAGAATTGTGGCATTTTTAGGCTCACTGCAGTCATTCATCGGTTACAGACTCTATGATTAGCAAAAAGAAGAGTAGAAAATTGAAAACCTGAAAAAGAACTAGTGCATACACATACACGCTTACAATATTTGTCCTATAACCTATGACCTGCTCTGCCTCGCGTTAAGGTGTTTTCACATGTTTTTTAGGCCCTTATTATTTTACTTACGCATAATTTCCTGCCATTACTTGTCTATCGCTGACTACACATCCGCCTGGTTTTCCAATTCATACCTTATCACCTCTCGTTCACTAACACAACCTTACAACTTCTACCTTAGCTACTAATAGAAGACCAACAAAGAATACCACACCAATACCTCCCAGCTGTCGTCAAGCGGGAATACTAACTGCTGGGGAGCTCCTCGCAGAAGAAACATCACTAATGGACTACGAAAAGAAAACGTGCCCACCTCAGCAAACGTAAATCTCGCTCTGGCATCACCAACAAGAATACCATCAACGGCTGAAGAGGATGAAGATGAAATACTCGCACCGTACCAACAACCTACCAACAACAGGGACTCATCACCGAGTGGGACCCCAGAATTATCAAACAAACTACCTAACCACATCTACAAAGATCTCTGCAATTACTGGCGGTCACACTTGTATTACCAATCAAGAATAAGAATTTTTGAGGGGTTTGCCACAGACGGCCCTTTCCACTCCATCACAAGTCTCCAATTTCAAAGTGACCCACAAACTGGCCTCACAAGAAAGTTCGCCGACGAACTTGAACAACAAACCAGACAATACAAAGAAAAAATCTGCACAATACTTAGCAGCACAGCGCAGCCACTTAGCAGCACAGCGCAGCCACTTTGCAGCACAGCGTTTTTTAGTTCTTCCGCAGTACCACTGTCATGTGTACCTGCCACTCACACCTCCGATTACCTTTATAAGGTCTGTTACGCCCAAGCACGCTCTCTTTCCTTCTCCACATATTAGACTTCAGACGCTCACCTACGACATCTACAAATCCAAGCAGCATGGCCTCCAAAGGACTTGGAATCAAAAGACCTTCCAAAAATGGTAAGTTTAAAGTTCATGCTCTATTTACCTTCACTTATCTTTATTCAAGCCTTATTCTCATTTGCCATAACATTTGCACCACTTTCCGCCTATAATATAGCAATATCTTACCCAGTATTTTGGTTACTACACTATTTACGCGCTTACAATATTTGTCCTATAACCTATGACCTGCTCTGCCTCGTGTGAAGGCGTTTTCACATGTTTTTTAGGCCCTCATTATTTTTTTACTTACGCATGATTTCCTGCCATTACTTATCTATCACTGACTACACGTCCGCTTGGTTTTCCAATTCATACCTTATCACCTCTCGTTCACTAACACAACCTTACAACTTCTACCTTAGCTACTAATAGAAGACCAACAAAGAATACCACACCAATACCTCCCAGCTGTCCTCAAGCGGGAATACTAACTGCTGGGGAGCTCCTCGCAGAAGAAACATCACTAATGGACTACACAGAAGAAAACGTGCCCACCTCAGCAAACGTAAATCTCGCTCCGGCATCACCAACAAGAATACCATCAACGGCTGAAGAGGATGAAGATGAAATACTCGCACCGTACCAACAACCTACCAACAACTGGGACTCATCACCGAGTGGGACCTCAGAATTATCAAACGAACTACCTAACCACATCTACAAAGATCTCTGCAATTACTGGCGGTCACACTCGTATTACCAATCAAGAATAAGAATGTTTGAGGGGTTTGCCACAGACGGCCCTTTCCCCTCCATCACAAGTCTCCAATTTCAAAGCGACCCGCAAACTGGCCTCACAAGAAAGTTCGCCGACGAACTTGAACAACAAACCAGACAATACAAAGAAAAAATCTGCACAATACATGCTAAAAACTTAGCTCACTTAGCCACAAGTGAGCTCGAAAAAATAAACGCCCTTGTCCATGAGGCGAATACGATATACGACCACGCCCTGGTACAGGATGCTATAAAAAGTGCCAGGGAACACGCATTTAATAAAGCATGAGAAACAAAACGAAGAAAACACAGAAACAGGACCAACAACACCAACAACGGAGATAAAAGAAGACAAAGCCCCTCAAGGGGTAGATCCCGAGAAAAAAGACACAGAAATCAACGCTAAACAAAACACTTTTTACCAACCAAACTTTCAACTTTGAGCACTTTTACGTTTTTACATGTTTATTTTTATACCTAACTATATATATTCTAAGTATGTTGCAAACTCTTACACACTTATTCTGCGTATTTTCTTCTAGCTGCATTGCATAATGCGCCTAATATCCTGACTCTGCGCAAAGTATTAGGACAGAGCCGTAAACTACGGAAAGAAAACAAGAAACACAAAAACTTGGTCAAAAAATATTTACACAAGCATATCGCTACTACCGGGTGCGCCAAAATAAACTATGCACTTTTGGCAGGCTACGATAAATCCTACACAAGACCGATTTTGAAGATTTATGACTTGATCTTTAGCAGAAGGCCTGAATTAGATTCTAGGATCTTTTGCAAATTTTTCTGTTTTCAGTTTTTAGAGCTACAAGCAAGTTTCTTAAAATTTTGTTTTCGAAAACACTGAAAACGATCAAAAAACGTCGATCAAGCTTTCTAAAGAATCGACATGAATGGACAAAGAGAAAACTTTTTCGTGGTGATTTGGGATTTAGAAATCGAGTAAATGTAAGCTGCTGTGCGAGAGTTCGTACTATCTTGTGAGAAATGTAATAATATTTTCAAGAATATAAAGAAATGTCTTTTCTTTTGTAATGTCATTGAATGTATGCTTTGCTGCAGGCTGTGTTTCTGTATCAAGGGGGTTAAAAGACAAGCGAGGAAGAGTCATGGGGCCAGCAAGATGCAGTTTTGTTACATTTTTGATTTTGTGACGGCTTTTGGGGCGGCACTTTATTGCAACTACTACAGAATTTCGCAACAAGCCAATATTTAAAATAACACTCGTGCAGAAAATTTCCAAATCCCCAAATCAGGCTGAAAACATTTTCTCTTTGTCCATTCATGATGAGTCTTTAGAAAATTTGATCAACGTTTTTTTATCGTTTTCAGTGTTTTTGAAAACGAAAATGTTAAGAAACTGGCCTGTAGCTCTAAAAATTGAAAACGGAAAAATGTGCAAAAAATCTTAAAATCTAATTCAGGCTTTCTGCCAAAGATTAAGTGATATATCTTCTAAATCGGTCCAGTGTACGATTTATCGTGGCCTGCCAAAAGTGCATAGTTTATTTTGGCGCACCCGGTACTATACCAATTGATAATATTTATAACATGGGAAATTTTCCCTTGAACGATTCAGAAAGAAATGTTCTAAACAAGGGCCTCAGCTTTGTGTATTCACCCAAAATCGTCACTAAGGAGGAGGTTTTCGCAGCTTTTCTCAAATTAAAGAGACGCATGCTCTTACACTATCACTTCTTCAAAAAGCCTAATAATAGCAAAAGCAAACATTACCAAACAAGTTCAAATTAGGTTCCAATTGGGAACCACCAAGCTACAAACAAAAAAACCTTGCGTTCTTACTTTGAAAATGTCAGCAAAGACCAGATAAAACTCTTTTTTTTTTTATATCCATTAAAAACTTACAATACATAAATACAAGCTACGCTACTTACAAAATTACTTTACAACACTACTTGGACGATACCCCGAGGAGCAAAAGACTATGACTACCCCGGGGCCATAGACACAGAGGTTAAAAATAAACTACTATAGTCTGTCTCAAATTACATGCCACGAGAAATGTCTGCGATCAATTCGAATTTAAGAAGGGTGGTTTAGGTATCATCGCAATTACTGCGTGGTATCTAATTTGAGGTAGACTTTAAAAATACACGACTAAAAATAAAAGATAGGGAAAAAGGAACATGGGACATGGGAGATGGTGGCTGTGGTTTTATGACTTATAAGGGAGTTTGACATTTTCTAATCAAATCGACCAGATTTGTGGATGAATTTAAGCGTTAGCTGGAGTATATCTTTATTAACTTCATCTGGGAAATTTTTATCACCATACAATAAAATCTGCATTAGAAGACTATTTTGGAGATCGGTATGTCCATATGGTCGTATTAAAGCAGAAACTCCAGCGAGAAGGTCTCTACCTGGCACTGCAAGGAAAGGGCAAAGCAACAAAAAGTGTTCCGTATCCTCAATACCATCGTTCGTTGGGCACATCGGATTTATGGTATCCTTACGGTTGTTCTTGAATTTGTGAAAATTCAATTTACGGAGACCAACCCTGAGTTGAGTGAGATATGATAAACCTATTGGGTCATGAATGCCAAATATAGATCTTACCGGGGGTCTGATTATAGATAGTAGCTTCTTTTTGAAAACAACAACAGACGGTGCAAGTCTTATCTCAGGATCAAGTTCATTCCATTCGGATAAGCAATGAGGATAGAAACTAGATTTAAATTTTTCTGTTCTGGCCTTTATTTGCCCAACGACATCTTGGTTGCGAAGAGAGTAGTGTGACTGTTGAACTCTTTGACCAACCAAAACTAAATGACACTAACCTCAGCTCTGCTGAGGTCACAGCTTTGACTAACTTACAGAAGAGAAAAGAAATGATAATCAAACCAGCTGATAAAGGTGGCAAAATTGTACTTTGGCCTACAACATTTTACATTGAAGAGGCTAACAGACCACTTGAGGACAAGAACTACTATAAGGAACAAGCTGATAATAAAATACCTGCTTTATCAATGGAAATAGAAACATTTTTAACACATCTACACACGAAAGGGAGCATTGATGAGGACGGTTACTAATTTCTTACCCAACCCTCTAACTACAAAACACCAACATTCTATATGTTACCAAAGATATACAAAGAGGGTTGCCCTGGTAGGCCAATAATTTCAGGCTGCCAGTCCCCAACAGTGGCACTATCTCAATATCTTGACTTTTATCTAAAACCAATTGTCAAGGAAACACCCTCATATATCAAGGACACGAACCATTTTTTACAAACTACACTAAATCTCAACACAGAAATAAAGCCAGGCAACATTCTAGTAACAATGGATGTCAAATCTTTATATACCAACATCCCACAAGATCAAGGCATACAATACTGCCTGGAAGCAATGTTAAATTTTTACCAAGGGGATCTTCCCCTCTCAATAAAAGATTTGGAACAAATGTTTATTTTCATTCTCAAACATAACTATTTTGAATTTGACAAGAAACACTATCTACAAATACACGGCACTGCAATGGGCAGCCCATTTGCACCAAATTCCGCTAACATATTTATGCATAACTGTGAAAGTCATTTGCTACACACGGCTCCAGATAAAAAAACACCACTAATCTGGAAAAGATTTATTGATGACATATTTTTAGTGTGGACACATGGAGAGGAGGCACTCCTCAAGTTCTTACATCATTGCAACCATTGTTTCCCCACTATTAAATTCGCAGCAGAGCACTCTTGTCATCGAATTAACTTCCTAGACATGACACTATACTTCAACAGGGATGGTACATTAGAAAGTACACTCTTTGTTGAACAACAAGATATCTGCACTCTCTTGCACAACTACTCATTTCACCCCTCAAGCTGCAAGAAGGGCATTATTTATAGCCAAGCACTGAGATATTACACAAAAGCGCTTGAGTGGTAGGTAGAACTGTCAGCTTTCTTTCTTGGACTTCGACGTAAATTTGCTTCATCATACGATCTTTTTGCTGTTGACGTACTTGGCAATCTGGTACTTAGATTTCGTTTTGCTGGAGTTGTTTTCCTTTCTGCGTCACTTTTAGTTAGATATAAAGTAGGATAATTGAAATTTCCAACATGCTTTCCTAGCTTAAAATGGTTAGAGCATACATGTAATACCTTTCTTGTTTCATAGTTTATCAGTCCCTTTGATATCTGTTTGTCCCAAACGTCGTTACTAAAAGACGGAACACCCCAGAACAACCCAAGAACAACGGGAACAAGCCAGGAACAAGCCAGGAACAAGCCAGGAACAGGCGGAACAACCCAAGAACAACCCAGGAACAACCTAAGAACGGGTGGAACTACCCAAAAAACAAGCCAGGAACAACCTAAAAACAGGCGGAACTACCCAAAAACAAGCCAGAACACTAACTTATTTAGTATTTCTATGCGATGTGACAGATTTCTTGGGTAAACAAAATGGAGTTCTGATCATTCAAGCGAGGGGTGTATCACTTTTCCAAAGATGCGCACAAGATATAAAAACATTGGATTTGTTGGGTATATTTTTAAAGAGTTTCCTTCAAAACAAAATATTTTGCCAAAGGTGTATGCAATTTTTGCAGAGAATTTTTGCTCAACTCTCAGATGGCCAAAAAATCAAGAACTTCAGTATTGAGAAAAAGTTAGGAAACTGTTTACTTTGATAAAGGACACCTTTGGCATATTTCTACCCTACCTTCACTTGTTTCCTGTATCACACTACTCGCAAGGTACTTCAGTAATATATAAACATTGGAAAGGCTTCAGAAACCTTGTTTTGAAATGTTTACAAGGTCAGGTAGTGAAAGTGAAGAATGTTATGGAACCTCTAAGAAACTCAAAAAAAACTCAGAGTGCTCAAAATCTGATAATTTTAGGAAACTTTCAGTACTGGACCAAATTCTTAGTTTCTTATAAGAAATATGTGTATTTCAAATTTTCACATTAGGGGTTCTACCTTTGTCCACCAAATGTACAGAAAAAAGACCAAAAATTCCAATTTTTCACAAAAGCAGTTCTACCTCTGTCAGGCAAATTTCTGAAAATGAGGGCAGAATTTCAAATTGCTCACCAAAGTGATCGTACCATTGTAGGGCAATCAGTCTTGGGATACTTGTACTTTCATATCTATATACCTGCTTTCAAAACAGTAATAGGTTGAAACTACCGGTTTTGGGGACAAAGATAGTTTGTGATGCATAATGTTAAAATTTTCCTCCAAATTGAAGAAAAATAACAGCATAAATTTGCCATAAAAAACGACCAGTTTTTGGGACAAA
Organism: Aurelia coerulea; assembly: GCA_039566865.1. NCBI lineage: Eukaryota > Metazoa > Cnidaria > Scyphozoa > Semaeostomeae > Ulmaridae > Aurelia > Aurelia coerulea. Next base: position 8,027,157 of record CM076951.1, on the reverse strand, counting down.
GGTGGTGCAAAATTTTTTTATGAACTACCCTGTTTATGGACAAAGGTAGGACCATCGTTCCCAGTGTGACATGTGGTTTAAAGAATATTCTGGACTTTTCAACCTTTCAAAACTTGTCAAACCAATTGGAAACATAGTGGCTATTGATTCGTTGATTGATTTTAAAGGGTCTGTTTCATCCCGCATGTCTATTAGTTGGCCTTTGTTGTCGCCATTGTCATGCCCCACGTAGATCTGGAACACAGGATAGACGCATCCTGCAGAAATGAAACGGTGTTACATCACTTTATGTGGGCTTACATTCCTCGCTTGGTTGATCAGAGCTGCGTTTGTTTACCCAAGAAATCTGTCAAATCACATGGAAATACTAAATGAGGTCTTGTTCTGGCTTGTTCTTGGGTTGTTCTGCCTGTTCTTAGGTTGTTCCTTGGTTGTTCTTGGGTTGTTCCGCCTATTCTTAGGTTGTTCCTGGCTTGTTATTGGGTTATTCCACCTGTTCCTGGCTTGTTCCTGGCTTGTTCCGGTTGTTCTTGGGTTGTTCTGGGGTGTTCCGTCTTTTAGTAACGACGTTGTCCCAAATCTTTCTCAGAGCCTCGTCTTTGGGAAAAGAATGAAACAGAAGCTTCTTTACATGTCCTCTGATAACTAATTCAGCTGGCAACCATGACTTGTTGTTACACGGTCCAACACATCAACTTTGATTTGGCATGCTGCAACAGTTACTTAATCTTTTCGAAATACAAGCATTATTCTTAAATTCTTCCTCGGTCTTTCCGTTCATAAGAAAAATTTAGTTTGAGTTCAGAATCTGTCAAGCTTTCGCTCTGGCACTTTTCCCCGTTGATTCCTGCTGTAACTACGTAAATCAACTGCCTCCCCATGAAAATAACCAATGACATACTGTCCCATGGGTCTTCCCTTGAGTTTTATCCAATCAACAGTGAGCTGGGATCGTTTTGTGAGATATCCGCCCACAGTTGACTGAGTCAGGGAAATGACGCATTTGTGCACGACTGTGCATATGATCATGGAACTTTGAGCATGTGACATTTGTCGAAAAAGAGGCCTATGACGACGTTTTTTGTTGCAAAAGAGAGTCAGATCCATAATGGTTACAAGGAAACAAAAATTTTCCTTCAAGGGGGCGCTGTGGGCACAGGGAAACGATTTCCCCGAGTGCGGTTTGGCTTAGGCCGATATGGAGCTGTGATCAAGATGGAAGGAAACAAAGAAGAAAACAACAACTTATTAACCTTGTAAGTACTCATATCAAACAAATAATGTTTCTAGCATAAATAGATCAATAATTAAAAGCAATATACCTGCAAGAACGACATTTTCAAAGCTCAAAAAGTTTTGTGTTTCTGAGCGCGCCACCATTATGGCCTAAATCCCACCTAATTCAAAATGGTAGCAATAACCATGAAAAAGCTTATTGTGACAATAGTGCCATGGTTTATATCATAAACACCAAAAGGTCAAAGTGTAGTAGAATTATGTCACTTCTTCGTAGTTTAATATTAGCAACGCTTAAATTCAATTTTTACATCAAGGCAAAACATGTCCCAGGTGCTTCCAATGAAATTGCTGACTCTTTGTCTCGCTTTCAGGTTTTGCGCTTCCGGCATTTGGCTCCTTGGGCGGATGTCAACCCACAGCCTCTGCCACCGGATTGTTTGGTTCTTTGAATGACGAATTACTGAAATTTGCCTCTTATTCACTGGCTCCAGCTACCAAACAGGCCTATCAGACAGGCGAAAACAAGTTCCTCCAATTTTGCAATCATTTTCGGGTTGAGCAGTACCAACCAATTATTCCGGCAAGCGAGAAAATCCTTTGTTATTTTGCCGTTTATTCGGCCAGAACTGTAAAACATGACACAATCAGAGCATATTTAACAGCTGTTAAGCATCTTCATTTAAGAAGCAATTTTATGCTCGAATGGGACAAATTTGTCAGGCTTCAATACATTTTACGGGTAATAAAACGATACCAGGTCCAAAATCCAAAACCACGCTTACCCATCAGAAAGGAGCACCTTCAACATTTTTACAACCTGCTACAACCTTTTACGCACACAAATTACGACAATAAAATGATATGGGCTGTCATGTGTCTGGCCTTCTTTGGTTTCCTTCGAACAAGTGAGTTCACAGTTAGTCAGCAATTTCAGCAAAGCGAGCATTTGGGACTCGATGATCTTGCCTTCTTCCCGTCCCTCCAGGCACCGACACACATGTCATTGACAATAAAATGTTCAAAACCCGACCCCTTCCGGAAAGGAATTACACTAACACTTGGAACTACAGAGTCGAACGTTTTTGCAATAAAAGCCTTGAAACACTACCTTCCTTTTTGCGGCAAATCTCCAGGACCACTGTTTCATTTTTCAAATGGAAGACCCTTAACCAGGGCATTATTCGTTAAAGAACTCCATCAACTCTTAGCTTTTTCTGGGCATAATTCCAATCATTATAATGGGCACAGTTTTAGAATCCGTGCAGCAATCTCTGCCGCAGCCAATGGGCTACCGACTTGGTTAATAAAAGACATTGGAAGATGGACCTCTGATTGTTATGAACGTTATATTAGAACACCAACTGAAACTGTGATTAATGTCTCAAAATGTCTTGCCAAGTGACCAGCTAGCAAATACAAACAAACAAGTCAAAACAAACAAACAAACAAAAACAAGCATTTTGCGATTGTATTTTCTCATATATGGGGAATTGCACGGAGTGCAATACGTGGAGGTGGCGCCCCCATAATCAGTTGCTCACTGCCATATACTTCAAAAATTTCGGTAAATTTGCGCTTTCCAGTGTCATTTCATAGATTGTGCCTAACTTATAAACAATGTCTGGAATAACCCCCTTTTAGCACCAGGGAGTGACCCCTGGTCTGCGCAACGGCAGGGAGTGACCCCTGGTTCCGTTGCCTAAAAATGCACTGTATGTTTCTTGGTAACAGGATTGGGGGTTCTCACGCAGAGACACTGCAGCCTCATCATGGGCCAAAATAAACAAATCTCTCCACAGCAAGGAGTGACCCCTGGTCTCTGCAAGCCAGGGAGTGACCCCTGGTTCCATGGCCTAAAACATATTCTGGACTAAGATCTATGTCTTCACACTGGTCAGCTTGAATGTTCTACAGTTATTGGCGCCCCTCCGTCTCGTGTGCATTTCCGCCTTTTCTCCATTTACACCCATAGTTAGAATCCGTTACTATTCTCATAGTCATGTTATGTTTGCATCTATGAATGTCGCTGAAAAAGACACTTATCTTTGTATTGAGTCTGTATTTATATTCGATGCGATGGTCCATTCCGAGCCCCCAGCCTTTAGTTTTGGAATATGGAAAAAAATAAATACAAATCTGCGACCCAATGAACGTTTGTCTAACGAGATATGACTTATTTATGGTTTCTTTGAGAGTCCGTTGTGTCGAGAGAACACTACAGATCGGTTCTTTTCTTTCTGTAGTTCCTTGTTAGTTTATCCTTCTGTATTTAAATTATCATCCTTAGTATTAGTCCCGTATTAGTGTAGCCTGCGTGCAGACTCAACTATCCTAAAGTGTAGAGTCTGCGCAACAAAGTCGAAACGCTTGTCCAGCCTCGTTTGGATGAACGTGATTTATCAATCAATTGTCACGCTGCGCGGTGCTGGCTCAAGTGGTTCAAAATGGCGAAGTGTGTTGCTGTGAGAAATTTAGTTTGGAGCGCTGAGAAGTTTAAGGAAGAATTGGAAATCGTTAAGTTATATTTTCGGGTTCCCAACATATTTGAGGATCAAGAAAAGGCCCTTTTTTCAAGGGAAGAGCCTTTACTTTAGTGCACGTACAGAATATGATTATGGGAAGTCGCTGATTTTTCAGGCCAGGCCAGGCCGTCCCTTGCTTTGTTTGCCTTCCATACTCCATACTCTTTAATTCACCACTCCAGTCATTGATGCTTGATCAAGTACCGAAACTCAAGGACATTCGTATCAACGCTGGTACAATTTATTCTGACCAGTCAGAGGTTTTTAAATGACATCAAAGAAGGAGGGATATTCATCATTCTCTTCCACATCACCTCCTGCTGGGCAAGTTGACATTCATGAGTAAGGTACTACTCTTACTTACATTATTATGCTTTACATTTTATTTTCTATTATCATATTATCTTTGATTTTCATACTCCTTCTGCCCTGTCCACAAACTTTTGCGAAATGGGAGGTTTAATTTTAAACTTTGTCACTCGGTTTTGGTCGATTAGGTGGAATATTTCACCAGTAGGCTGGAGCCGTTCCTTTGAAAAATCTCATTATGTTTACACATGTGTATTGATCAACTCTTTGTGGGGAGCCAATTTATAGCTTTGAATTCTGTAGCCCCAACATGTGGTGTGTTCTTCATATTCAAATAGAAGCGAATTCATGCATTGTTGAAAGCTATCTGTGAAATAGTAGATTTTAACCCTTTAAAGTACAGGAGAGACAATGCAGCAGCTGTCTAAGAACTTTCATATATTTTAAAATATTTAAACTAAAAAGACTTGGGCTGGTAGGCAGTTCCTTGAATTTAGGACACTTTTGGCTACCAAAGTTTTAAATGAGTTTCTAAGGCTCAGCTTCATTAGCTCTTTGGAGAGATATCTGCATGTCAGGAAAACTAGGCTGGTACATATATCGTGGCTCATATTTTCAATTTTCATTCTTACAGGGGACTTGGCACTACTCAGAAACCAGCCTTCAGAAAATGGTATGGACAAGTTTGGGAAATAAGGGCATTTCTGGATTCTTCAGTGAAACTTGCAGTGGTCACCACAGCAACTGCTTCAAGATCTACAGAAACAAATATTTTTTGTTTTGAATTTGGCCCCAGTCTCTACACATGTTTTATTGAAGAGTAACAAATGTTCTGTAGCCAAGAACTCTATCATGATATGGAAAGTGAGAAGAGTGAAGTTTAATAGAGTGGATCAAAGAAGATAACTTTTTGATAACTTTTTATGAAGATTTTCAAATCTTTACATTTATCAATTTCGGCTATTTGAGAATGAAGAAATTTTATGCAACTGCTGTAGTATAAGTTCAGGACAAATATGTATGTATGTATGTAAAATTTCGCCATCGAAATAAAAATGAAAAATAACAGATTCAGAAAAAAAAGATCTAATTACAATATTTACAAGTTTGAAAAAATTACAGGCAAAAAGTTACATATCTAATTTAAAATCTAATTTAATAGAAACACCCCATGGTTAAAGATGGCAGGGATAGCATTAAAAGGTCAATGTGACCTTGTTTCCATAATGGTCCCTCCAGGAGTGCCCTTTGAAATTAAGAGAAAGAAAAATTAGCGAGATAAACAGAGAAAGTTTTCATGAAAAACAGAAATTCATCTAGACCGGAAATAAAGCCTTTCTTAAGAATGATAAGTAAGCATGTCTGTAGGCTGTTTTTAGATTTCTAATAATATATGTAGGGAATATCATCAAGACTTTGGAGATTTTTAATGAATTGATCTTTGATTTTATGTTTGAAACTGTTGTTGTTTGTTGCAGATTTTAGTTCCGAGGGTAAACTGTTCCATATTCTAGGTCCTAAATATGAGACCATTTTGTCCTGTGTTGCTTTTTCGGAAAGGTTGAATTAGTTTGTTTTTAGATCTTCGAGTTACTCGGCTCTGGCCAACTGGTAAGAACATCTCTGACATATATGATGGGGCTGCATTATCAAAAAAATTGAAAACCTTTGCAGCAGTGCATTGCTCAAACCTTTCTTTAGTGGGGAGCCAGTTTACAGTTTTGAATTCTTTTACTCCTATATGTGCTCTGTTACTCAGATTCAAGCAGAATCTGATACATTTATTTTGAGCCGTCTGAATTTTTTTAGTTAATCTTTTATTCAACATTGGAAGCCAAGCGCTGCATGCAAAGTCAAAGTGGGGTTGAATTAGTGCATTTGCCAGTAATCTTCGAAGGGAAAGGTCAAGAAAATTTTGCTTTCTGTAAAGGAATCTGAGCCTGCCATTGATTTTACCAAGGGTCCTGGTTGCCATTGACTCGCCAGACAGGCCCCCATCAAGGACACAGCCAAGGTATGTGACTGACAAAACAATATAGATTAATTGCAATTCCAGCAGCTCAATCCGTGCATATTATTGAACAAACAATAACTTGTGCCAGCATGGAATGTTTCTTAAATTTATTGAATTTAAGTACTGAAAATTTATTGGCAGTTTCTTACTTGGGTTGGGTGTAGCAATTCACATTCATACAACATTTAAAAAGTTTCTTAAACTAAGTGTTTTTCCGATACCCACCCACAGTTGGCAGGACAGAGGATCAGGCACTTGTTGGTGGTAAAGTAAAATTTCTGATATTCTAAAATAATGGAATAAATTAAATTGTACTAAATACCCCTTGTAGTATTAGTTGTTTTAACATATTTTCAGGTTCTGCATCATGATTTCTAACAACAGAGATATTTTAAATTTAATTTGCAATCAATTCAGTGACATTCAAGTGAATACAAAACTTTTCATTTCTGTAAGTGCTCAGGTCTTCTGAACTAGAATTGACAGAATTTTTTCTCTGAATTGTGTTCTATCTTTCCCCTCTATATTATTTAGGCATCCTTCTTGGGCAATCATTTTGCAAAATATCGAGTGTTTGTTGCATGCTTCAAGCCTGATACCAACTTGTTTTGAGTATGGTTTGAGCATGTTTGAGAGTTTGATTCAAGTAAGAGTTTGCACCACTTGCACTAGCTTGGAGCATGCACACTCACAACTGGCTCAGGGAAACATGCTCTGCAAATTAATTGGAACTCTCTTGAGACTGACAAGAATCTAAACTGAGATTGTTATCATGCTGAAAACAGTTCACCATTCAAGCTCATGTTCAAGCAAATGATGCTGGATTCTCCTTTCAACAAACCTTTGTTGCTGTTTTTGTTTTAAAGCTTGAACTGAAGGCAAACTCAAACAAGCTTGATTTGTTGTCTGTTTGACAATAATTCTAGTGTAGGATTATTGCAAAGCTTGATCAAGCTCTAATTGGGTTAATATACTCAATTCAAGCTCCTTCAAGCCATGCTCCTTTCAAGATTGTGCAAGTGCTGCAAGATCAGTCCTTTGAGAGATTGCAATGAGGAATCTTCCTCTTTTTCACAAATGTCACAAGCAGAACATTACCAAATATGGTTTTGTTATAGAGCAGAGCCCAGTACACTTCAAGAAAGTAGTTAGGTTTCTTATGTTGTGCTTGTGGCATTTTGAGCTTTTTCAACATTTTCTCAAAATCAATAGACACAAATGAATACAATTTTCAAGAGGTTTGAACATACATTGAACATTGAACATTATTATTGCTCATGAAAGAAAAAAGTACAGGATGTAATCAGCCTCTTGGAACAATGCAGGACGTTGCGGGAGGCATAATATCAAAAAACCTTTTGGACCAAATGTGGTTGTGACTCATTTTTTAGCCAAGAAAATGTAGGCCTAGGTTGCTTCTACTGATGGTATTTTATCAAATTTGGTGCCAAAATGGAAGAGAATCACCAGTCTTCAAATGCAAAACTATGGCCATGCCTCCCCCCCCCCACTTTTTTGGAAATTACGCAGTTCTGAAATGCAGATCGTCATGTTGTGTTGTGTGCTGTGGTAATTTTTTTGCATCAAGTCCCCCCCCCCCCCCCGCCCCACTTGTCTGGTTTCCTGGGAGGCCCTGACGTGATGGCTTATTATTGCATTTTTCAAAAGTTGATTTTTTCGCTGTAAAAGTGTCTGCTTGCTAGTAAATGTTGGATGCTTGATCCTCCAAAACTTTCGTGGGCCTAGGCCGGACGACGATCAGTCGACGATCTCCAATTGATTGTTGTAAAGCGGCGTTCACGTTAAATTTCCCTTTTCCATAGAGCAAATTAAAGTCTTTGCGACCATCCTTCAACGAAATATGCTTGAAGCAAAGAACATACGAAGAAATGTTTGATGCAGTGGCGAAAATGATTGCTTTTTCACGCAATACTTGCTTGCAGACTTGTCGACCACGAAGGACGATTACTGCGTGATCGTGGCATATTGACGCGCTCTTCAATCCAACATTGGGCAAACAGGCTGTAGCACCGCAGAGCCGCTAGCGGCATTTTTTGTCCAATCAAAATCCGAGCTGCTCACCAAACTTTCTTTGTGAATTGATTGATCAATCACGTTCATCCAAATGAGGCTGGACAAGCGTTTCAACTTTGTTGCGCAGACTCTACACTTTAGGATAGTCGAGTCTGCACGCAGGCTAGTATTAGTGTTTCTATTAGCATTTAGGTTAAGTGTAATAGCTGCAGGGTTGCAATGTATTTTCAAGCTCCTTTCGCCATCGTCTCGTGATGTTAATGTTTGTTAGTAGATTGTAAATTTTAGGGGAATTCATAAAAAAATTGGCAACGCAAAAGCTAACCAATTATCCTGATGTAATAGATGTCACAACAACAAATCACTCAAATGAAACCATCTGGAAAGAAATCCTTATCTACAAGAAGAAAATAAACGATTCATCAAGAAAAGCAGAGAGCTCAAGCATGAAATTTTTTCACTGAAAACACTTATCAACGATAGACAATCCATTGATTTTAAACCAGCACAAGAATATAGACAATGGCAAAAAATCAGTAAAAATGTCAGGAGTGCGCCCCGGCGGGTGCACTTCTATATAAAAGGTGATACACAAGCTTATCTGAAGCTTTCCAAAATATACCCTTTTCACTGAGAAGAGGAGCATTTAGACCCTAATCACTAACATTTTATCGCAACGTTTCAAACATTTATACCCCTATTTTGGAGAATCACTGATATGTTCAATATGCAGAACAATTGATAGCAACAACTGCTCAAATGAAGGTAAAACACGAATTGGTCGAAGCAAGTCTCGAAATGCAGCTAGCAGACATTGTTGATAAGCTAAAACTCACAAAAACCTCCAACCTCTGCCCAATCATTTAGAAGATGACTTAAAAGATCACCTCAACGACCTTCTGAGCGACGTTCTAATTGACGTATCTACGGACGCTTACACCGATGCCACCCTGCAGGTAATGGCAATAAACACATCTTGAGAGTTGATGTCATCACCATGTTTAGAAGATGTACTTACGACAACAATGAAAGAACATATAGCCAACTGTACTTCAAATTGTCAATCGCTTATGCATACGTATAGAAACCTGCAAGGCAATCTCATAACATTAGAACAATGCATTAGAGCATCAAAAGCACAGTTGAATAAGCCGAGCATGAACAAAATAGTCGACCTCACATTGCCACAAACAGCTCATGGGACACTGCCGATACTTCAATCCAACAAAGGAAAACCATACCACAAAAACTACGCAAGGACCGGATGGCTAACCTCTTCCTATGGAGTACCAACGGTAAAATATGCCGACAAAAAAGAAGTCTCCGACTACCTCAAAAGCTCCATCTCAACCCCAACATCACACAAAAGAAAGAGATCGATCTTCGTCACTGATTATCCGGATTTGCAGTTTGATGACGCATTCCTAGACCAGCATCCAGCCAAATCTGCCAAATTGCCCTCTTTCTCAAGCATCTTCACCCCCGTTGCAGCAACTTCATCGTTTGCATCGTCGTCGAGCACTCAACCTGCCCCATCGATCCCATCATCCCCATCAGCCCCAATTAAAGAAGTCATCGACCCGTCTTGCATCGTCCCGACGCCTCCTTCAACATTAAACGCTATCCGTCGCCTATTAGACTTTTAGACGCCTATCAGACTTTGACGAGCAAATTGAAGACAACATCCAACAACCTCCATCAAGGCAATGTTCGTGCAGCCGTAGAAGAATCAACGTGGGATGCATATGCGACGGCAAAGCTTATGCAACATTCCCCCTTGCCTCACAACTTGATGAAGAAGCCATTTCAAAGAAAAAAGAGGAATTACAGCAAAGGAAAATTGAGGCTCAATCTGCTCAAGTGGGTCAATATGCAGAACAATTGATAGCAACAACTGCTCAAATGAAGGTAAAACACGAATTGGTCGAAGCAAGTCTCGAAATGCAGCTAGCAGACATCGTTGATAAGCTAAAACTCACAAAAAACCTCCAACCTCTGCCCAATCATTTAGAAGATGACTTAAAACATCACCTCAACGACCTTCTGAGCGACGTTCTAATTGACGTATCTACGGACGCTTACACCGATGCCACCCTGCAGGTAATGGCAATAAACACATCTCGAGAGTTGATGTCATCACCATGTTTAGAAGATGTACTTACAACAACAATGAAAGAACATATAGCCAACTGTACTTCGAATTGTCAATCGCTTATGCATACGTAAAGAAACCTGCAAGGCAATCTCATAACATTAGAACAATGTATTAGAGCATCAAAAGCACACTTGAATAAGCCGAGCATGAACAAAATAGTCGACCTCACATTGCCACAAACAGCTCATGGGACACTGCCGATACTTCAATCCAACAAAGGAAAACCATACCACAAAAACTACGCAAGGACCGGATGGCTAACCTCTTCGTATGGAGTACCAACGGTAAAATATGCCGACAAAAAAGAAGTCTCCGACTACCTCAAAAGCTTCATCTCAACCCCAACATCACGCAAAAGAAAGAGATCGATCTTCGTCACTGATTATCCGGATTTGCAGTTTGATGATGCTTTCTTAGACCAGCATCCAGCCAAATCTGCCAAATTGCCCTCTTTCTCAAGCATCTTCATCCCCGTTGCAGCAACTTCATCGTTTGCATCGTCGTCGAGCACTCAACCTGCCCCATCGATCCCATCATCCCCATCAGCCCCAATTAAAGAAGTCATTGACCCGTCTTGCATCGTCCCGACGCCTCCTTCAACATTAAACGCTATCCGTCGATTAGACTCTGACGAGCAAATTGAAGACAACATCCAACAACCTCCATCAAGGCAATGTTCGTGCAGCCGTAGAAGAATCAACGTGGGATGCATATGCGACGGCAAAGCTTATGCAACATTCCCCCTTGCCTCACAACTTGATGAAGAAGCCATTTCAAAGAAAAAAGAGGAATTACAGCAAAGGAAAATTGAGGCTCAATCTGCTCAAGTGGCTCAATATGCAGAACAATTGATAGCAACAACTGCTCAAATGAAGGTAAAACACGAATTGGTCGAAGCAAGTCTCGAAATGCAGCTAGCAGACATCGTTGATAAGCTAAAACTCACAAAAAACCTCCAACCTCTGCCCAATCATTTAGAAGATGACTTAAAAGATCACCTCAACGACCTTCTGAGCGACGTTCTAATTGACGTATCTACGGACGCTTACACCGATGCCACCCTGCAGGTAATGGCAATAAACACATCTCGAGAGTTGATGTCATCACCATGTTTAGAAGATGTACTTACAACAACAATGAAAGAACATATACCGGGTGTCCCAAAAAAAACGCAACAGATTTTATCGGGACTAGCGACAAGAATTTAGGTTCAATCAACCCATAATAATTCTTTATATAATCCTCAATAGCTAACTTGAAGATAGATACCTTGTTTGTTGATATTGGTGCTTGGAAAGTGGGAATATCAATCTTCAAAGTTGAAATTTGCCTGAACCTCCAAACCAGAGCTTTTGGTTTTGGCCTAAACTGCAAACGCACTATTTTGGGGAATCTCCTGAATTACCGTGAAATAAGGGAATGAAGAGGAAAATTTGAATATAAATTCAATCCAATTCATCAATTTTGTCCTGAAAAGATATTTTTTTATGCTTCAAAAGTTTCGAAAAGTTAGCATTACATCTGTCTCGTAAAAGAAAGTAATCCGCGAAATAGTTTGCTTGGGTGTGAAAAATGAATTAGTTCTTACAATCTTCATGACTTTAATGAAATGCATTTTGTATAATCTTTCTTCGAATTATTACGAAACAAGAAATCAAATATACCCAAGGGAAAATTATCCATGGATAAGATCCTTAAAATTGCTCATTCGTACTTGGATCTTTTGCAGGTGCACTATAATTGAAGAAATATATTCCTTTGTGAATTTTCCCTTCGACTGTTATGTTTGTCAATTTTTAGCTCTCAAATATTAATTGAAATGTGTGCCTAAACATATGTGTGCCTTAGCATGCTCACACTACTACACTATGCATATGACCGAGGAGATTCCCCTGACCAGCGCGATTTTAGTTTAGGCCAAAACCCAAAACCTCTGGTTTGGAGATGGAAGCAAATTTGGACTTCCAAGATTGATATTCCATCTCTCCATGCATCAATATCAACAAACAAGGTATTTATCTTCAAGTTAGCTATCGAGGATCATATCAAAAATTATTTTGGATTGATTGGACCTAAATTCTTGTCGCTAGTCCCGATCAAATCCGTTGGGTTTTTTTTGGGACACCCGGTAGCCAACTGTACTTCGAATTGTCAATCGCTTATGCATACGTATAGAAACCTGCAAGGCAATCTCATAACATTAGAACAATGTATTAGAGCATCAAAAGCACACTTGAATAAGCCGAGCATGAACAAAATAGTCGACCTCACATTGCCACAAACAGCTCATGGGACACTGCCGATACTTCAATCCAACAAAGGAAAACCATACCACAAAAACTACGCAAGGACCGGATGGCTAACCTCTTCCTATGGAGTACCAACGGTAAAATATGCCGACAAAAAAGAAGTCTCCGACTACCTCAAAAGCTTCATCTCAACCCCAACATCACGCAAAAGAAAGAGATCGATCTTCGTCACTGATTATCCGGATTTGCAGTTTGATGACGCATTCTTAGACCAGCATCCAGCCAAATCTGCCAAATTGCCCTCTTTCTCAAGCATCTTCATCCCCGTTGCAGCAACTTCATCGTTTGCATCGTCGTCGAGCACTCAACCTGCCCCATCGATCCCATCATCCCCATCAGCCCCAATTAAAGAAGTCATCGACCCGTCTTGCATCGTCCCGACGCCTCCTTCAACATTAAACGCTATCCGTCGATTAGACTCTGACGAGCAAATTGAAGACAGCATCCAACAACCTCCATCAAGGCAATGTTCGTGCAGCCGTAGAAGAATCAACGTGGGATGCATATGCGACGGCAAAGCTTATGCAACATTCCCCCTTGCCTCACAACTTGATGACGAAGCCATTTCAAAGAAAAAAGAGGAATTACAGCAAAGGAAAATTGAGGCTCAATCTTCTCAAGTGGCTCAATATGCAGAACAATTGATAGCAACAACTGCTCAAATGAAGGTAAAACACGAATTGGTCGAAGCAAGTCTCGAAATGCAGCTAGCAGACATCGTTGATAAGCTAAAACTCACAAAAAACCTCCAACCTCTGCCCAATCATTTAGAAGATGACTTAAAAGATCACCTCAACGACCTTCTGAGCGACGTTCTAATTGACGTATCTACGGACGCTTACACCGATGCCACCCTGCAGGTAATGGCAATAAACACATCTCGAGAGTTGATGTCATCACCATGTTTAGAAGATGTACTTACAACAACAATGAAAGAACATATAGCCAACTGTACTTCGAATTGTCAATCGCTTATGCATACGTATAGAAACCTGCAAGGAAATCTCATAACATTAGAACAATGCATTATAGCATCAAAAGCACACTTGAATAAGCCGAGCATGAACAAAATAGTTGACCTCACATTGCCACAAACAGCTCATGGGACACTGCCGATACTTCAATCCAACAAAGGAAAACCATACCACAAAAACTACGCAAGGACCGGATGGCTAACCTCTTCCTATGGAGTACCAACGGTAAAATATGCCGACAAAAAAGAAGTCTCCGACTACCTCAAAAGCTTCATCTCAACCCCAACATCACGCAAAAGAAAGAGATCGATCTTCGTCACTGATTATCCGGATTTGCAGTTTGATGACGCATTCTTAGACCAGCATCCAGCCAAATCTGCCAAATTGCCCTCTTTCTCAAGCATCTTCACCCCCGTTGCAGCAACTTCATCGTTTGCATCGTCTTCGAGCACTCAACCTGCCCCATCGATCCCATCATCCCCATCAGCCCCAATTAAAGAAGTCATCGACCCGTCTTGCATCGTCCCGACGCCTCCTTCAACATTAAACGCTATCCGTCGCCTATTAGACGCCTATTAGACTTTGACGAGCAAATTGAAGACAACATCCAACAACCTCCATCAAGGCAATGTTCGTGCAGCCGTAGAAGAATCAACGTGGGATGCATATGCGACGGCAAAGCTTATGCAACATTCCCCCTTGCCTCACAACTTGATGAAGAAGCCATTTCAAAGAAAAAAGAGGAATTACAGCAAAGGAAAATTGAGGCTCAATCTGCTCAAGTGGCTCAATATGCAGAACAATTGATAGCAACAACTGCTCAAATGAAGGTAAAACACGAATAGGTTGAAGCAAGTCTCGAAATGCAACTAGCAGACATCGTTGATAAGCTAAAACTCACAAAAAACCTCCAACCTCTGCCCAATCATTTAGAAGATGACTTAAAAGATCACCTCAACGACCTTCTGAGCGACGTTCTAATTGACGTATCTCCGGTGACGAAGTTGTCGTAGTCAACGTGTTCAGGCTCGCCAACATCATCATCATCAGTATCATTGTCATTGGTGCTATCAGGAGACTTGATTGCCAGGTTGTAATAACAATTTGTGCAAATTGCGTGTCCGCAGTTATTGTTCGTGCTCCAGCGTCGTTGGTTGTTGTCAATTAAAAGATCGTCCCAAGTCTCGTGACATATGAAACATTTATCATCACCTTCTCGTATTGTTGTACCAGCAGGCATTACGTCATTACCGGCGTAAACTCCGATTTGAACTGGAAGAGACACAGGTAAGCTTTGCGATTGTCGATTTCGATTTCGAACATCATTGACTGTATTAATCAAATTAATCAGTAAAGTACGTGCTTCATTATGTAAAGCAGTACTTTCGTCATCCATGATGATGACTCGAGTGAGGAAAATGATTTCAACACGTCAATTTATATTAATTCTGATGATACGTATTTTGTACGTAAAATACGTAAAGTACGTAAAATACGTACAAATACGTAAAATACGTAAAATACGTCAACGTATCACATTTCAAGTGCGTACACGTATCAATTTACGAAGGCTATAAAAGGGCATTGTTCTCGATTTTTTGTTCATTGTTCATTGTTCATTGTTCATCATTACGTAAAATGGCGAATAATCGCGGTGAACGGTTTGATTTGTTAAATTTACTTGAGTTTGATGATTTTTCTGAGGATGCTTACAGAGAACAGGCTGATGAAGCAATTGAAGAATTGGAGAGTATGGAGAGGATTCGCAGGAGACTCAATGAGGATACAGAGGAGGATTTGGGGCTTACGTATTCCGGAGATTTTGATACTGGTGAGTTTCCTAGAGATAAGTATCCGTATGTGAAAGAAAGGAAAGTTGGCGCTTTGACGGGGTTTTCTCATGGATGGGATGATAGGGAGAGTTTTGAGATTTTTGAGCCTAGGTTTGTAGGCGATACATAGTAAATGGTAAGAATTCGCTTCGACCTAAGGTATTTGGAAAATCCTCTAAAATTTGTGTCCCGCAAGTTTTATAGACGAATTTAAGGTAGTTGATTTTAAGTCTAGAGACAAACAGGCGATGTTAAAGGCAATTCGAGCACAGGCTTATGATTATCATTTAACTTCAGAAGATGGTCATACGATAAGGGATCAGAATACTATCAAGTTTTCGTCGCATGAACACGTAATGTCGTTGGATATATGGGATACGGTGATGGATAAAATGTTTTAGGATCATCTTGGACATGATGGCGAATTCACCAATTGGACGGACGATCATATTGGACGGAGCAATTGTTGCAAGAGTGACATGGGACACATATGGCAAGAGGTTGCTCCTGATGATGTGTTGACAGAGTTTGGAGACAGTAGTCGACCATTTGATTTATTGAATGACAAGTGTATCTTGGATGAGGATGGTGTGTGCGGATGCCTTATTCATAGAGGTTGTTGGAAGGAGGCATACCAGAGCGAAATGGACGAATTTAGAGCATTTATGAAATATGCAGCTGGGGACTTGGTGGAGGAAGAGTATTATACTGGAGACTGGAAATATACTGGTTACAATCACGAATCGACGAACCCAAGTATGTTTTATCAGATGGGTTATCGCGAAGATTACACACCGTTGCGGGAGAGGCTTCGGGAAATTGATGATTGCGGTGAAGATGGTGCAATTTTTGAATTATGCCCAGAGTTTTTTGTAAGGAGAGGAGCTAATGCAGGCTGTGTAAGGAAAAGACGGCATGAAACACAGCCTAGACAAATCATTATGGAAGGCGTAATTTTCGATGTAATTACTGATGAGAATGGAGTGAAGCTGGATCAAGATGCTCGATTCACATCTCCAAGAGAAGAGTATGAGAGTCAATGGGATATGCCGTGGCAAGATACGATGAGTCATCCAATGTTGCAATTTCTTTTTTGTTTACAAAAGCCTACGATGTGCCACTCGTTTGCAACCGATAAAACAATGGAAAAGAGTTTCTTAAAGCATGTTGATAAATGTCAAGGACAATGGTTGTGTGAACATGCATTAGATGAGATGGTTGCCGCAGAAAAAGGTGACGGTATTATGTGGTATAATGTGAAAGGCAATCATTCTCAGGTGGCGCTAGATTGGAGGGTTCCACATACGCAACTTAGCCTTCGTGAGCACGTAATTGAAGCGTTGGACTTCTTGTGTGATGATAAGAACATGTGGGGCAATGTGTGGTACAATGAAATTCGGAGAGTGGAATATCAAGATGTGGAGGGTGAAGCGTTTCAAGCAGCTCTTTTATTCGCAGACTGTGTATTTACGACGTCAAACATGCATGAGAGGTTGCTCAACTGCCGATAGAGAGAATTTGTCTCATTAATGAACCTTGTGCGTGCGGCAGAGTTAGAGATACGGAAGCCAAACACTATATGACTGCGTATGTGGATTCGGTATCTGGGAAAGTGATTTATCAGAATGAACATGAACATTATTATGCACACACGGAGAAAACTAGATTCAATCATTTGGCGATGGAAAGTGGAAATGTTAATTTCACACACGGAGAAAAACGGAAGAATTTTGTTTATTCTTTTGGATCTAGAGAAGAAGCCGGAACGAGTATCAAAACGGGACTAGTTGTGGAGCGGGGCGATAACGAAACAGTCTATGAAGCCAATTATGAAGCCGAACGATTGCGCAGGAAGGATATTTGTAATGAATTGTACCCTGATGTGGATGAGGCAGAATGGGAGAGAGACGGTTGCCAGTGCAAGCGGATGCCTACGTGCGGTTGTTATGAACCTGAAAGGTTTAAAGAATTAGTCGAGGGTGAGATAGGGGATGAGGGAGCATGAGGTTTAGTTCCTAGACATGTGGATGAGGTGGTGAGAGGAGAATTGGACCTG
This sequence comes from Aurelia coerulea, assembly GCA_039566865.1. NCBI lineage: Eukaryota > Metazoa > Cnidaria > Scyphozoa > Semaeostomeae > Ulmaridae > Aurelia > Aurelia coerulea. The sequence continues at coordinate 8,009,713 of CM076951.1, read as the reverse complement.
TCGTGTGCAGAAGCACATTCTAGGGTGCATATGCAGTATGGTCTGACGCCTCATTCGTTTACTGATTGGAGAGGAAAGTTTCATTCGATGGTGGATGATGTGCGTATGTTTCTGGCGATGGATGTTCCTGATGTCTTTGGAAAGCATCCTGTTCATTTCACGGGCATCCTTGAAAGGCCTTTTGAAGGGGATTGGTTGGGTCCTCAGGACGGGTTTGGACGGTATGAAGTTTTTGAACGTGTGTCGCATCCTGAGGCCGGACATGTAAGAGCTAGGGCGAGGAGGGGAGTTAATGGAGTGAGGTACGATCTGCTTGTCAAGCCTGAGAGATTTGGCATTAGGCTGGTGCATCGAAATGAGAATCAATTTGCGTGGACGCTTGTATCCCACTCGCCTAACAGAGGTAGAGATTTTCAGTCTCCTGGATGGCAAATGGCGAATGAAGTTGCTAAAGTTGACAATCAACTTCGACCATACAGTAATCATGGCAATTACGATGATTATAGAAGGTTTAATATTCGATATGGACATGATCCGTGCTTTGGTTTGAGGTGTCCTGCAATAGAAATTGCTAGTAGGAATAGGGCAGTGTGGTCAGTGGTGAAGCTAGCATTGCACATAGGAGGAGGAATGCAATCGACGTACACACAACCTGTAGCGCGCCCACAATGGATACATCACGCACACGCAGGTTCAATTGATCGTTGCAATAAGAGGAGAAAGAAGAAGAAGAGGCAGTTGTCTCAAATGGAGAGTGATGTGTATGTGAGTGATTTGCCTTTTGTGTATGGGTCTGATGGTGCTGGTAATTTTATAGATGCTCAGGGTGTAAAAAGAGGAGTGGATTACGAAAAGTGTGATTGTGATGTGAGAGGTCTTAAAATTGGCAAATTGGATTACTTAATCGATTCCGATTATAGATGTGGGAGCAGCGTGAATGAAGGTCATGCAAAACTTAAAGTCCAGCACATTGAAGCAATGACGTCATCAATGAGAGAAGTCGTAAGTGTTAATAATACGTACATGCATTATTTTCCGATGGCAATAAAGATGGGATATTTTGGCGTATTGGTTAACGAAAAGGACATTATTCGACATTACTGGATGTCATTAGATGAAGGATATTCCAAAGGACTTGTGAAGCAGCACATAAGTTTGAAGGAAGAGAAATTGAAGAGGATGAACAATAGTCAAATACATGTTACAGATGCCGACATGGTAACATTTGCAGCTTTTTGCAAAGGAACATTTTTGCAAGAATTAATAAAGCATTTGAAAGCAGAGTTGAGAAAAATGTTAGATTCGTATGGAGCGTCGGCGACATCAATGCCTAATCATCCTAGTTGTCAGTTGGTGACAAAGAGCCTTTTAAATACGGAGAAGGCAATTTTGTTTTTGCTAACATGGAGGATCGTCGATATGGACATTGGATCAAAGAGAGGAAGGCGTTCAATGAAGTTTACAACGATATATATAGATGTTGAAACAAATGACTTAAAACTCTTTTAAGTGAACAATAATATAACGAAATAATGATGACATAATTAATCATCATCTGTATAAATTTCATCATCGCTATCTGGGGAATCTAACTTTATTTTTTTAGTTTTTTGAATATGAGAAATGTACTCTTCATCATCAATTGTCTGCATTTTTCGTGCCATTTCTCGATTGTGAGTGAGTGCTTTCTCGATTGTGCTTCGAGCCTCGTTTGCTTGTAAGGCGTTCTCGTGAACAATTAGTTCTCGTGATGCGAGTGGATACGATGGAGGCGATGGAGGGGCAGGGATCATCACCATGCTAGGGATTGTAGGAGCTGGATTGAAGAAAACTGTAGGCTTCGAATCGTCGGGGGTAGAGGGCTTTTTCCTTTTCCTTGATGGTTGTTTAGTGGGAGCAAGGTGGGAAATAGTCGTTTTAGTATCTCCGTTGCATAACGTATAAATTTCCCTAACTATCATTGATCCATTAGCAGCTGTTTCTACAGAACGACGCATCTCCTGTATTGGATATGCCAAAATGAGTGGGCATTTTAACGGTCTTTCATCTAGTGGGGCGTTGAAGAAGTTTAGTGCATCGTTAACGTCTGCCCATAAGAAATCCGCATGGCTTCCTCCTCCTCCTACTATGCGAACTATGGCTGTTCCTCTCATGTCTTCAGCATGTTTTTTGTATAATTCTTCCAGTAACCTTGCGTAATTACAAGGGTGGATATTAGTGAATGCATGACTGTATTTCTTTAGCAGTGAGGCATAAATTCCTTCGATGCGGTCATTTTCTCCGTGTTTGAGCTTATTGCGAAACTCGGTTAGGAGCGGAAATGTTTCGCGACTTGCTTTTACTTCAAGGTTTTTAATTGCTCGAGGCAAATGCGGGAAATGAGGATTTAGGCCAGATCTGCATCCATCGTCTGATAGTAATCCGTTTTTGATTTCAGAATTGTACACATCTAATGGGGATGGTTAGGCATGGCAAACTCCACCGACTCTACCACTACTACCACTACTACCACTACTACCACTACTACCACCTGCAGTCGTTGTGTTTCCTTCAACGAACACTCCTTCGTGGTCTTTGTTGTTGCCTCCGTCTCCCGGTTGCAGTGCAGATGACAATGATTTGGATATCCAAGAAGGCGATGTTCTTCTGACGACTGGTGTAAACCCAACGCTGTTGATGGAGTCGAATGTTGATTCGTCTGTCACGCAACTTCCAACAAAATTTCCCAACCAGTTGTCGGACTCGAGCTCACAAGAGATTTCTTTGGACAGCGCAGGGCAAGGTCCCCAGCCGAGGGGAAAGACATCAGCCGCACCCGAACCGATTGAAAGATTGGATGACAGCTTGTATGCTTTAATACAGTCGGAGGCTTCGTCACGGGAGAATGATGATTTTTTGAGCACCTGCAGCGATGATTTGCAAGGACAGTGTTCACCATGTAGCACAAGCGGAAATGACAGCTTTTGGGGGAATGCAGAGGAAAATGCAGTGGAAGGGGCAGATTCCAGTGTGACTTTGTCAGGAGCTGAGGATGATGGTGACGCCGGCGCTTTGGACACTGAGGATGAGCTCTTTAAACCCGACTTCCCTTCACTCACTTCACACTTGTCTGGAGGGTTGAGCACGACTGCAAGCATGGGTTTCAAATCCAACAAATGCAGATTTGAATCATTCGGGATAATCAGGGGGTCGAGGTAAAGTTTTTTACTACCTTTGTTGCTGTCATCTTTAGATGAAATAATCATTTCATATTCTTCACAGGTTTCCTCAATGAATTTGTGTTCAACGCCACATTTCTTGTAAAGGAACTTCAACGCAGAAGAGACATTTTGGAATGACTTATTGAATTCCAGAGTGATGATGTCTGTGTTGACTGTTGTTGAAAATGAGAAGTTTCTCATTCTGCCAGTAGCGTGCTTAAGTTTATCAATCAGATATTCATGAAAGTAAAGTGCCCAGGGTCCAGTTTTGAAAGTAAATTGGATTTTAGTGGCAGATGGACGCATTTCTTTCTCCTTTTCTCCATCTTTGGGCTCTTTAACTATTTTCTGTGTTTTTTCCATTGTAGAGGTACAGTGCCAGATTGTACGACCGCCTTCGATTACACACCACACTTGACTGACCAGTGTCAGAATGGGACGGTTAATATTCTTGAGAAACTTCCTGCGGATGGAATTGTAAAACCAAGTGCATCTGGTACGAAATTAACGGATTATGAACTCCGTCAAGGAGATTTGTATATTCTGCTAGGGATGTGCGTGAAAGAGGGAGCTCCTGATGTTCCGAAATCGGAAAGATTTGAAGCTGCATTACAGAAAACGATGGAAGCCAGATCGTCGTCCTTTCCTCCAGAAAATGTTATGAAGAAGGAAAAGGTGTCAAGGGAAAGATTAGAAGAACTGTTTGCTTTTGAACGAAACAGGTACGATGAAATCAGTAGACGTCGCGTTGAGCAGGAGTCTTGTGTTGCTGACGATGATTTTGCCATGGAGACGTTTAGCGATATGTTGTTTGTGGCTGAGGCGGTTGCTAATGACTACTTGAGCAAAACATGGAATTTCAAACATCGACAAACAATTGATAGAGCAGTGGCTAAGCGTGAAGCAGTAATGGTTGCAGCAGCTCATTTTGGAAAGGCTGCGGGTTTTGAGAAAGTGCGTACGAGTGGAGTGTTTGACAAAGTTGATAAGAGCGGTCCAGCCAATAGCGGACCTCCTTTGCATAATATCAATCCTGCCGATTCAAATGCGACATTATGTATTTCATGTGGAATTCATTGGGTTTGTCAATTGCCGTGCATGCATAATGTTGCTTATGTATGTTATCCGAAAATCAGAAAGCGAGCATCTGTGCCACATGGGAACAATGTGCCTCCGGGACTGTGTTTTGAGTGTTTAATCAGTAAGAGAATGTCTTGCGAAAATTATGTGCAAGGCTGGGGAGCGCCCCAGTTTTGTCAATGTGACGATTCCAGATTAATGCTTAAATATGGAATTCTATTGGCTATATCGATGGACACGCATCGTTTTGGATACCAATTGCTCACGAATGTGTTTCGTGACATGATAATATTATTATTACGTAAACTGGATAATACGGAAGCAACCATTTGGGTGAGTGCTGCATATGATGAAAACGAGAAAGGGAACAAGAAACGTCCACTGGCATCTGGGAAAACTTCATTGAAGAGAAAGATATTTGCGGCAAAGGGAGCAAAAATGTTCATAAATCATTTTGCGAATTGTTGTCACCGTCGATTTTCTAAGATTATCGAAAAGCTTGGAACAAATGCTGTGTCTAGTGATGGAAGGTATGGAATAAAGGAGAATCCAGATTGCAAATTTTGCAATACAAGAGCTACTAATGGAAATATTTGCAAGATGATCAATTCGACTACATCAGCATTTGAGGGGTTCATTGCCAAACAAGAGAGAAATGCGGAATGTTATTCGCAGAGAGAAATGGGATGTTATTCACAAACAGATAGAGACAGAATAAAAACTGTTTTTAATTATGAAGGCATTTTAGATACTCAATAGATCATTACCTGTTAACTAACAATCAATGTTGATAAAAGTCGTTTAAAAGTCAATTGACTGATTTAATGCGCTCTTTCTCTTCAATTGTTGCTCTGGATGTTGGGATCTGCTTTGTTGTTGCTGTTGTTGTTGTTGCTGGAATGACTCATCCAAGTCGTTCGCAAAATCACAGTAATCGTTGACTGTTTGACCTGCTCCTTGTTCTTCGTGCTCTGGATCGATAGGATTTATTAGCGAGTATCCCGAATCAATTTGTTGCTCAACCACTTGCGCGACCATGTCTGTTAGAGGAGCATCGTCCGCCAAGAGTTGTCCATCTTTCACAAGCATCTTTCTACGTTTTTTAACCGATTGTGGTTGGGCTTGTGGTTGTGCGCTCTCTGCAGCAGGCTTTCGTTTTGTTCCGGGCTTGGGGCCTGGTTTTTGTTTTGGGCGTCCACTTTTAGTTAAAGCTACTTGTTGCTGTTGTTGTTGTTTTTGTTGATGTTGATGGTGTTGAAGTGCCAGTTGTTGATGCAAGGCTTCTTCGTTCGTATTTAATTGATAGACCGTCGAGCCAGCATCATCGTCACTGTAAGTGCTTCCTCCTTCCTCGGAGCGTTCCTCCTCATTGTCATTGTTGTCATCATTGTTGTCATTGTTGTTGTCGTCACTAACAGTGCTGCTGCTGTTGCCTGTGGTGGCTACGCTTGAGTTGTTGGCAGCTAGGATCATCATAGGATGATTGGGTTTATTTTTCTGCTGCTGCTGTTGTAGCATCCGTTTCTTCTGTTCTTTCATTAGTCGCAAATGTTCGGGGCTAATTGTCGTTTTCCCCACTGCCGACTGTCCGGAGGGTCTGGCTTGTACGACTGCGACGCTCTTATTATTCGCTCCCAAAGTAAGCGCGGATGCGGCAGCAATCCCAGAGTCATTAGCCGCCATTTCCAGCTGGTTGACGATTCGTGGTGCAGAGCAAATTATTCCTCCAAGATGATTTGGGGAAGTAGTGCACAGATTCTGCAGTTGTACCTCTCTTAGGGCTGCGGTTTCTGGCGTTCCGTCCAACTGCTTGATATTGGCCGCGGTGGGGACGTCTCCTTGCTGAACTTTCTTTGCAAAGTGTTGACCCAAAGTCTGTCTGTAAATGTTTGATTGATCATTTTCATAATAGTCAATCAGCTTGACAAGGCACGGGGTCACTAGGTTCACAGTTTGATATCCACCTTCAACTTGACGTTGGCAAAGTGCAGACAATTGAAATTGTCCTGTGAAGTGAAAAAGGGCTTCTGTCAACATATCTTCTGTAAAAGGGCGCTTGGTGATTTCTTTGAAGAATCGCTCTTTGAAAACTTGTTGCACTTCTGCAGAGCCAATTTGCAGAGTCATCATGATGATGTCTTTTGTTTGCAGTTGACTGACTGGGTGAGTGAAAATTGAAATTTCGCGCTTCCATGAAGGCATGAAATTCCTGATGTTGCTTTTGTTTGCATCCTCATATTCCTTGTAATGGGCATCTGTCAGGGGGAGAGTATGACCATCAAACCATCTCTTTGATTCCATGGTGTTTTTCAAATCTTTAATTGCATCGTTCCACGGAAAGTTGTGCGGATCTTCCAACAGGGGTCGTTGAAATCTTCGCAGGATGTTTTTACCGGCAACGAGGAGCTTTGAATACGTCCCTGCAAAGGTGTCCATCATTTCCTTCCAGTTTTTGATTGACAGGTGGAAATGTTGATTTTTATTGAAGCCAGTCTGTTCAAAGTCTGCATTCAATTGAGACTTCCATTGTTCCAGAGAAATCTTAGTTGTTCTGCCAGTCTGCTCACGATCTAGCTGCTTTTCGGTAGGATTACGCTCCACCCACTTATACGCCCTTGTGATGATTTTGTCCTGGAGGAAAGTTCCAGTGTCTTGCAATTCCGGAGCTGCCTCGTATAAAATAACCTCTCCTAGCTGGACGTATTCGCCAGAAGGTTCCCGTACGCTCTGCTTGCCATAATCGTAGCTGTGTTTTGAGATCCGCTCTTGAATTGACAAAATTGCAACTGAATTTACAACTGCTCGAGGTTGCTATTTATGCATTTATGCGAGATCGATTTAATCGGACGTTCCGTTTTAAACCATAACATAAACATTGTAAAACAATCCGTTTAAAAGCGCGAGGTCATGATCTTTCCGATTAGAAATGACATCTCAGAAAGTATAAATACAGAGAGAAATGACGAATTCAACATCAGTTCTGAATTGTAACGATACAGAACAGTTCCTGATTGGAAAATAAGATTTCAAGCAAAGACGAACGAAGTTTTACGTAGTAGGTTAATTAATTCTTGTTATACTTAAATATTTTATTTTAAACTTTCATTTGAATGGATGACCGTGCAATTGAGTGTGCATTATGTGGAATATATTGTAGAAATTATATAGATTTTAATCAGCACCTGATCGAAGAACATGACTCGTTTGTTCCATCAACGTCAGAACAACCTGGAACATCTGTTTCATTACAGGATTCACGTGTACAGACCTATGGTGAGGAGTGAGGATGGTAAAGTGGCCTTCAGTCTGGTGGGTCACGCAAAGAGCTCCTTCGTTTACAATTCGAAGAAGACCATGTCGTTGATATTGCATGCAAATCACTTTTATCTGATACTGGACAAGAGCAGAGTCATCAACAAGAATTTGAAGTGTCTTAATTGCGGAAAGAACTTTGCCTACGTGAGGAATCTTCACACACATGCGCAAAAGTGCAAGTTCACTAAGAGCAAACACTGTTATGCAAAGGGGTCTGTTGATACGTCACAGTTGCTCCTGTCAAAGATCAAGCAATGTTTTGCAGTGCCCGACGAGATACTGCCTCCGCTGTCCTTCTTGGAAGGGGATGAGCGGCTGTTACATCCAGAGGAGAATGATATGTACTTCTCGAAGCGGTTTGCTACTTTTTACTTTGAAAGCAAGCTTCAACGCACGACTACAGAAGAAATAAGGGATAGGAGGTTGTCATACATAAAAGAGTTCTACGCAGAGAACGAATTCGCTCGAACGGAGCTGCGAGAGCTGAGGGATTTGGAGAATTCAGCGATAGACGAATACTTGGATGAAGAGTTAGTCTTCGATGACGATGGCAATGTGGTGCGCGGGAGAGAATTCCACGAGATGTATCCTGACGAGAATCATGTTCAAGAAAATGTACCAGTGTCGTATGTCATAGCATATAACTTTGGTTGTGCGTCGGTAGACGAATACGACGAGCGAGAGGAGTTTGTGAGCAGTGATAGGTGCAGTTCAGTTCATATAATTTAAATTCCACTACATACAATTTATAATCCCAACTACCAACTATACAAACAAATAACTAAACTACGAGGATAAAAGATAATGTTACAGAAAATTAATACAATAATACTGAAAATTAATACAATATACAAATACAAAGAGGAGCTAAATAAATTGTATGCAGGGAATTACTTAAAGGAGGAGCTCTCTCAATAGGTAAACTAATCGAGGAGAGAGCCCCCCCCCCCCCTATCCTAACATATTAACAGGTGGATTTAGATGAAGTTAAATAAATATTCATTTTCTTTTCATAGATTGATAGAAATTGAGGCAGTGTAGATTCAGCGGTTGACTTTTTCTAATAAGTAAATTTTCAATTTTCTTTTGAACAATATTTTTTATGGAGCATTTCGGAGTTCCACAGGTAATGCATTCCAAAGTTTAGCACCAAGATATCGAATTGACTTTAGACCATATTGAAGACTATTTTTTCGGGACATATATAAATCACCTTGACAGGCTTGTCTTGTGGAATGTTTTTCAAAATTAGGAATTTACTTCCATTAGATGTTTTAATTTGCTTGTACAATGCGTACAAGGCAGTGTTAAAGAGGGGAAGGTTATCATCACGAGGTCGCACGTGAACCCCGCCACATTGATTGTGTCATTCTATTCAGATTTGAAGAGCGTAGCGACCTCTTTCAGAAATGACAACTTGCACATACACTACGCAGAATTGGTGGAATACTATAAAGGATGGTTTGCTATTCAACAACAGCAACTGAAAAACTGCAGCTACTTGTGATTAATATAACTCACAATATAAAATTCAAAAGTTTATAAAATGTAAAGCTTAAAATCATAAATTGTTGACAGGCTGCCTTTGCACTAGCCGGGGTTACAATGAAAATGGGTTAACAGTTTTCCTTCTGTGCGTTGTGTTCCTACTAACCCATTTGAAAGATGGATCAGTTTAGAAATGGATCTGAGACTGGATCATTTTTAAGCTTAGCTTCCCTTTAACTCACAAGTAACCCCATTGCAACAGCAATAACATGCGCATCTTTTGGCATTTCAAATTAAAGTATAATTGAAAGAAAAGGGGAACAAGACGACTAAGAACTACTGAAAGAACGACTGAAAACGAATAAACACGGGTTCACGGTGAAACTGGCAATTCGATTGGATAGCTCAAACCCTTTTTAACCCAGGCTAGTGGAAAGCCACCTGATTTCAATGTAGCAGGAAAATAGAAATGTATCTATCCCCCGCCATACAGGACAAAATTCTAATGTTTTTCTAAGGTCTGTTTCATTCTTATAAAGCACCAAATTTGTTAGAATTAGACTTTATATGTTCAAATTTTATAAAGTGTAATATTTTATATGGTCTGATTTCATAAAGTGTAATATTTTATATGGTCTGACTTTATAAAGTGTACTTTTATAAGGTCTGATTTTATAAAGTGTGTTTTTATAAGGTGTACCTTTATGATGTGTGTTTTTTTATAAAGTGTACCTTCATAAGATCTGATTTTGTAAGGTCTGATCTTATAACGTGTGTTTTTATAAAGTGTACTTTTATAAGGTCTGATTTTATAAGGTCTGATCTTTTATAAGGTCTAATATTTATGAGCTCTCATTTATGAGCATGCGCAATGTGCAGTAAAGCAATTTAGTTCTGGCGGGAAATCGCAAAACAACAGGAAAGGCCTACTAACTCAAAGATGGCGCTTGAAATTGACGTTCAACAGTTTCTCACTGATTTACCAAGTCAATTGCAATTGCAGCTGTTTAGTGGAAACCTCAATGCACTCGAATTTTGGACGAGAAGGTTGAATGATTTCTTAAATGTTTTAAATGTTCTACACCGGAGAAGTGAAGAAGTTGCAGCACCTTTCCGACTTATCGATAATTTTGGTGAGCTAAAAGAAGAGATTCAGGTTCTTCGTGACAGATTCGATGACACAGTTGCTTCAGATGTTGAGTACCTTGCTGAATTAAATAACACAAGAGCGAACTGCCCAAACGAACATGCTGAGGAGCTGGGCCAGGCAGGAAGACCAAGAAAAGATGTGCCCAAAGATGAATCGCAGAGGCTTTTTAACATTTATCGTTCTTGGAAAGATGTTGCATCACAGATGGGAATTTCTGAACGAACACTGTATCGGCGTCGGCAAGAATTGGGGTTGGTCACATCCAGTAGAGATGGCCCAAGGAATACGTTTTCAAGTATTTCAGATGATGAATTGTGCTCACTCGTGTGAGAAATTCTGAATGTTCTCCCAAACTCAGGTGAAAGCTACATCATTGGGGCATGCCGGTCAAGAGGTGTTCATGTACAACGATACAGAGTCAGAAATGCAATTGACACTGTGGATCCTGTTAGCAGAGCTCTCCGAAGAACAGTCAGCATTGTGAGACGCACATACAGTGTGCCAGCACCAAACTCTTTATGGTAAGTATGTATGTCTTTTTGAATGAGTGAAATGCCTCCCATCTTTTTCTTTGAGAAACTTTTTGAGAGACCCAATCTTTGATCACTGAAAAATTAAGAAACTTCAGTATGGGATAAAAGAAGGCTGATTAGAATAGAAGTTAGGGGACTTCAAGTGTGAATTGAGCTCAATAGTAGTAAACAAATTCAGTTTTAATTTGCATTTCAGGTACATCGATGGTCATCATAAGTTGATACGGTGGCGCTTTGTAATCCATGGTGCAGTTGATGGCTACAGCAGGATGATTGTTTACCTGAAGTGCTCAACAAATAACAGGGCGGCTACTGTCTTGGAATTATTCCAAGAAGCAGTGGCAATGCACGGTGTGCCATCAAGAGTTCGTGCAGATTTTGGAATAGAGAATGTAGACGTAGCACGATACATGCTTAGCATTAGAGGAATCAATCGTGGTAGCATGATTACTGGAACCTCAGTACACAACCAGCGAATTGAGCGATTATGGGGAGAAGTGCGAAGAGTTGTTGTTCGTCACTTCCAAAACATATTTTATTTCCTTGAAAATAGGCAGCTTTTAGACCCATTGCACGAGATCCGTCTGTATGCTCTGCATTATGTGTACCTTCCACGCATCAATAACGCCCTAATTGAGATGCAGCAGGTCTGGGCTTTTCATCCAATTTCTTCTGCTAACAATAGATCACCCAATCAGTTATGGCACTATGGCATGACGCGATTGTTACAGTTGGATCCCCAGTCTGCAAGTGACTTGATGATTGGCTCTTGGGGTGAATATGGTCTTGACGAGGAGGCACCAATGCCACCTGTTCAAACAGATAACGATGTGGTAGTTCCTGAAAGTAGAATTGCTTTAACTCCAGCACAAGAGCAGGACTTGAAACAAACAGTTGATCCTTTACATGAAGACCACAATGAAGGGATTGACACCTACCGTACTACAGTTGAAATAGTCAGTAATTTTCTATCTGCTTGATGAAGCAAGTGTCTTTGGTAACTGGTAGAGCCAACCAGGAATTTAATAAGATACAGTAAAAGGCTTACCATATACAGTAAATTCGTAAGAAACAACCTATATTCATAAGAATTCTTGATCGAAGGCAGGAAAATGGTTTTATGCTTAAGGCATGTACTGCAAGAAACAAGAGTGGACGTAAAGCTACAGAATGATTCAACGAAATGATGACGCATTTTTATGTAAAACTCAACTGAAAATTCTTGCAATAGTTACTAGGTTACATCAAGATTCTACTCTTGTCAGCCAATCTTATGGATCTTATGCAGGCCTTGCACACATTACCACTGTTTTTTGCCCAATGATTCTTAGCAATGCGTGTTGAATTTCTTATAAATTTTAACAAAACTTCATGAAATCATGTCATGTTGATGTGTGCAAGCCCGCAGTGCTACACTGCTAATAACGATTACTTTTGTGGGAAGAAACTTTCGCATATTTTGCGTTTTTAGCTGAAATGCATGAAAGTTGATTTAGCAAACTTCCCTAAAATGTGAAATTAGCAGAAGTTTATTACTGCAAATTTTCCTTGAGATACAGAAGCAATATTTATGTGATCAGAAATTGATTTTCTTTTTTTTTCACAACAACCTTTTGAACCCTGCTACTAGGGTATGATTTGTAAGGGTCATTGAAGAGTCAAGGAGCATTTGAGACATTATGAACATTTGACACGAAACCTTATTTGCAAAAGTTATTCCTGTGCAATGTTCCATTTCAGTCAATTCGCGAAAACTAATTCCAGAAATTTCACATTTTTTCACACTCGCAAAAGTTTCTTCCCTTAAGGTAAGAACAACTAATAACTATTGAACGTAAAGCTACAGGGCATAGACACCTTGGCTCTGCTGTTCCAAATGGTATTTTGGAGATTTTATCCAGATGTTATAAATGTGAACAGAAGGTAGACTTATTTTCAATCTGTATACTTTACGTATCTGTACAAAACAGCACAATATTAAAAATTCACAGTATATTGTCTCAATACTTCAGGGGAGGGGCTAAATTTAATTGTGCAGCCCATATTCGAGTGGTTTTATGTACTGTAAGTGACGAAATTCTCTAGAAATAATCTTTTTTGGCATGAAACATGGGTAAAATACTGTACGTGGTTTCCAAAACATTGCCATTTAATTGTAATACAATAAGTGGTTTCCATTGTAAGGACCTGTCACAAAGAAACCAGGCCCTGCTTGTTTTGGTAAACAACTATGGGTTGAATAAGCAATCATGCTGATTTGCACTAATAACTACAATGCATATGCAGTACAATACAGAGCTCAAGTGTTTATAAAGTTGGGGTTACTATGATGTAAACCAGCAAGCCTAGTCAAATGAATACGTAATAGAATTTTACAACCACCTTCTTAAAAATTTGAGCACATACAGAATATGTTTCGCTTTTGAAATGACTAACTAGTAACTGCACATGTTCCAATCCTCAAATCTCTGTGTAGGTTTTCAACACATTTTGTAAATCTAAGCAAAAATCTTTCCATATTTTACTAATTGCAGTTATTGGGATAGTTCTTACTTTTTTGGCCCCAAAAATGTACAACACAGGCCATGAGCACATTGACATGGTTTTCCTGGCTAAGAATTCTCAAGGATTCCTAAGAATATTGTTAGTTTCTTGCAAAGAGTTGCTGTCTTTTCAGTTGGCTCAAGAATTCTTATTATTGTGTAAAGAGTTTTTTAAAATTCTTATGAATTCTTGAGAACTCTTGCCATGTTAATGTCCACAAGGCCTGAATTGTATGTTTGCACAGCAAATATCAGTAATATGGCTGGGATTGTGATTAGATTCTTGGATATATGCTAAATGTAACATAACAATATTTTTTGGATATATGCTAAATGTAACATAACAATTTCAATTTTGAAATGTTTAGCAAGACCCTTTCAGCAATAGTCAGTATTCAGCAAAGCCTGCATGTCCAAACTTGAGAGCAATGTCCATTTGCTCAAAAAATTTTGTTTTTGAGGAGAAGATAGTGGGAAGCATAATAATACATGCACATGCAGATGCTTTTGGCAATGAGTTGTCTTCATCATCTTCCAAAAACTTCACAGAGATGGCCATATTGGAAGCACAAGGAGGTATTGCCCACTGACCAGTTGAAAATTTCAGTAATGTGCTGAGTTTTCCCTCCAAAAAATCTGGATCTTTATTTTCAGCTGAGGAGGAGACAAACTCTCTGAACCATTGTAGAGCTTGTCTCTCTGCATGACCTTCTGGTGTGCAGTTGAGGAAGGACAGAAATTTCTCTGCTGTCAACTTCTCTTCTTTGTACAGCAGAACATGATGTGCAACTTTCTTGTACTTCTTCAAAAGGTCGAGAAAACCTAAACACTGCAATCCCTTGTCCAGGGCAGTGAGTTGATCTTTCCTTCGTCGCACCAATTCAGTGAAAATGAGCTCCTGCACAAGGGACTGTTTGTTTTCCATGGTAACAGCTTCAGTGCTTGACCATTCAGTGGAGTTGATAACTTGCCAGAATGATTCATGGTTGGGATCTTCCTCTAACAACATGTCTAATGCCACCTTCGACTTTATAGCATCAAGCTTCTCAATTAGCTCAATGAGTGTGGCAGTTGACTCACTTTTGACTATGTAATCTTTTGAAATCATAAGATTGCTGGTGTCCTGTTCAAATATATAATCTATGACCCATTCAGCTAAGACAGGAAACCCAGGACCACACTGCAAAACAGAATGGGCTATTAATGCCCCAACTACCTCAAACTGTATACTCTTGCTCCCCATTCCTCTTCTTGGAATCAACTCCTTCTCACCTTCAAACAATCTATCTCTTGCTCTCACATTGAGAAGAACTCTACCCTCAAAGCGCCACCATCAATACCCTTCTCTCCAGTCTCAACAAACTGGACATAGGAGTTATTTCTTAACCTTTCTGGAAGCTTAATTGCAACCTTGTAAAATCCGAGACAAGCACGCCAAACATCATCTCTTTCAACATCAAGGCTAGTGTCATTTTCCTCATTAACAACTTCCTTGATATGACTCTTCAAAATCACATCAACAGGCTCATTACCAGGCACCTCCAATTCATCGCTCTTTTCACCTGCAACACCAGTACTACTGTGCTGCAGTGGGTTTCCAAGATCTACATGATTACTTTGATCATCATCCAAAAGCAAATGAATTGCCTCTTGCATGTTGCCATCAGAGCTTTCTAATGCTAATACCAATTGTGAATCAGACTTGTCTGGACAAACTTCTGACAAATATTGCAAGGGGCTAGACTTCCTCGTTTTCAATTCTTCATCCTCCTAGAATATAACAGGACAGATTTTCATGCAAGTTACTTTTAACATTTAAAGAAATTCTAATATGTGCAATGGCAAAAAAGATTGTATCTAAATACCAGTTGCGCCAAAATAGACTATGCACGTTTGGCAGGCTACAATAAATTGTACACTGGGCAGATTTTGAAGATTTGTGACTTAATCTTTACCAGAAAGCCTGAATTAGATTCTAAGTTTTTTGTAAATTTCTCTGTTTTCAGGATTTAGAGTTAAACTTTGCATATCATTTGCACAATTTTTTGAGAATGTTTCAGATTTGTGAATTTGCAAATTGTCTGTAAAGAGTTTGAATTTTGCACAGTTTGTTTGAAGCTTCCTGTAAACATGTAAAATTTGTGTGAATTCCATACAATTTTGCAAACTCCAAAGAACAATAGAGCATACAGTACATACACATTTTACTCAATACAAACTGATTGCAAATTTTCCACAAACTGTACTTTTTATTAAGGGACAGCAGCATTGTTTCTATGGCTATGAAATAATCATGGAGTGCAACAAATGCTTTAATAAGAATTGAGATATTTTTAGATTATTTTGCTCTGTGCACATAGAAGTTCCTGACCTTGCACAAACCCTTTAAAAGTCAACAATGTATAAACGACAAAAAATATGATATAATATACCTTAAATAGACTATCCAGGCAAACTTGTCTTTGACCACTGGTATTAATGTCATAGAAAGGCCGCAACCATATAATCTTTTGGGCAAAGAGGCGACTAATTCTTGCACCATCCAATACTTGGTCTTTAGTCAGGCATGGGCGCTGTAAACTTGAACCAACACCAAGCAATATTTCAATCCTGAAACAAATAGTAATGACAGAGATGAATGGTAATAGAAATTACATTTTAGTTCAGGCCCTCAAAAATCATGAAATGATAATAGCCAACTCCAATATTTCCTACAAAATTCCCCACAGGAAGGGGATTCTTTCTGGAATCAGAGGGGGCAATAGCATCAATGAAGGAACTGAGAAAATTAAAGCATTTATTCACTTTTTCAATTTGGAAAGACCCTGGGGGGTACCTGGTATACACATATCTTTTCATAAGAAACTAAGAATTTTGGGCAGTACTGAAAGTTTTTTTAAAATTAGGAGATTTTCAGTACTCAGAGGCTCTTTACAAATTTCTTAGAGGTTCCATAACAATATTCATATTCACTGTTCTCTCGTGAACATTTCAAAACCAGATCTTTTCCAGCATTTGTAGTGTTTAGGCATCACTGAAGTACCTTATGAGTAACATGAAACAGGAAACAAGTGACAGTAAAACAAAATTATGTCAAGGATTGTGTTAATCCAAATAAATAGTCTCTAAGTTATATCTTCCCAGTACTTGAGTTTTTTAATCTTTTGGCAATCTGAAAATTTAGTTTCTTATGATCAGTTTCTTATAAAAAATGTGTGTATTTGTCCAATTGGGATGTGGTGTATTTCTGTCTTCACCTATTTTTTCTGGAGCCGGTTGTCAAAACATTTAAAAAATGGATATTTTGTTGTTGGATCTGATTGTTATTAAGTGTTGTTATTGTTATCTATTAGTCCATTAATTTTTGTTTTGGAGTACATACATATTTTTTTTCATAAGAAACTGCCTATAAGAAACTCAACTCTCAGATCGCCAAAAAATTAAGAAACTCCAGTACTGGGAGAATATAAGTCAAGAAACTATTTACTTTGATAAAGGACATTCTTGACATATTTTTACTTTACCTTCACTCGTTTCCTGTATCATATTACTCATAAGGAACTTGAGTAATGTATAAACATTGGAAATGCTTAAAAAACCTTGTTTCGAAATGTTCATGAGGGCACAGGTAGTGAACATGAAGATTGTTATGGAACCTCTAAGAAACTCATAAGAAACTCTGAGTAGTCAAAATCTGATCATTTTAAGAAACTGTCAGTACTGGACCAAATTCTTAGTTTCTTATAAAAAAAAATACGTGTACACTTTGACCGATTTTTTCTAGAATCTCAAATGAATGGAACAATTCAGTCTGGAGCCAGGTACAAAAAAATTTGTGGGCACACTCCTGTACAATTTTAGGTCTAGTAGAAGTACCGCCTCCCCCTGGGAAAGAATACTCTCTTATCTTTTGAAAAACTGGGCCTATTGTATTATGATATTATTCTGTTTATTAGCAATCCTACGTGCCTATCAATTCCACCCAGATTTTACATCACAGAGGTCATATTTCAAATGACAGAAGTCACTCACCTGGGTGACACTGACGAAGATGGTAAGTCCTGCAGTTTTTCTAGAAAGCAGCCCTCTAGGTATTCTATAACCTCCTGTTGTGACCAGCCTTTATTAATCATCAGCTCACTCAACACAAAACCTCTCTCCATGAGTAAAGCCTTCCTTGGAGCCCTCAAAACTAGCTCTGCCTTCGAATCTGGCAGTAACACAACTTCCTTGGTTCGGAAGAATTGTGCATCAACACGACGGCCATGTCCGTGTCTACTACTTGCCTGTTGTTGGGCTTGAGGTGGATGTGATGATGATGATCCGGATGTGTAAGGTGCCTGACGACGCCCCCTTCTCCTCTGTGAGGTATGGTTGAACCCACGTTGAAAATTGTGCCTCTGCGTTGAACCACCCCGTCTAAATATTGCAGAAAACTCTTGTGCAGCCGTCAGATATTGTGGTCAAGCGAACGCACTGCTGCAACTTGGTCCCGGATCAGAGGAAGAAGCTGGCCTACTACGACTGCTACAATTAGCACTACTGCTTGCAGCGGCTGGTTCTTGATTTGTAGATGCAGAGCTGGATTCTGGGCTAAAAATGTTACTAATGGTCTCTCGAAAGGTTGGATGTGCAAGAATACTGCCAACAAGGGATTTCACCTTCTCCTCAACGTCCTCATCATTCTGCGCCATTTTGTCCACTTCTAGCCATGTGAAATTTGCATCATTGCGCATGCTCATAAATGAGAGCTCATAAATATTAGACCTTATAAAAACAGACCTTATAAAAGTACACTTTACAAAAAAACACACTTTATAAAAGCAGACATTATAAAAGTACACCTTATAAAAACACACGTTATAAGATCAGACCTTATAAAATCAGACCTTATAAAGGTACACTTTATAAAAAACCACACATCATAAAAGTACACCTTATAAAAAACACTGTATAAAATCAGACCTTATAAAAACACACTTTATAAAATCAGACCTTATAAGATTACACTTTATGAAATCAGACCATATAAAATATTACACTTTATAAAATTTGAAAATATAAAGTCTAATTCTAACAAATTTGGTGCTTTATAAGAATGAAACAGACCTTAGAAAAACATTAAAATTTTGTCTTGTATGGCGGGGTATATGTATCGGTCATACCTTAAATGAGTTATTTTGCTCATGAAATGCTTTTGAACACGTATCACAAAGATTCGCAGTTTTTATAACATAGGTTCCAAATCTTTAAAAAGGCTAGTGTAAAATTGAGTCACCCATTTCTTTGAACTGAATGATTTCAAAGAAACTTTAGCTATTTCTCTATAATTCTAACGTTGGATTTTTCTGAAATCTTTAATATTTTCAAAACTAGAGTGTTTTTCTTCTTTGTCAAGAGTTCAAGAAAATTTTCAAAAAAACTTGAAACCCTCTTAATTTCTAAACTGACGCAACATGAAGTAATTTCGAAGAAAACTATAGTTTACGAATGATTTAGAAATTTGATGACGTCACATCCTCAAATGAGTTTAAATGTAAGATACGCTGTAATTTCGAAAAATTTTCAAAATTTCTGGAAAGTCCAACGGTAGAATTATAGATAAGTATCTAAAGGGCCAGGCCGAAAACACGGAGACGTCGGAGATGTCGGAGATGTCGGAGATGTCGGAGAAAATATCAGAGATGTCGGAGAAAATATTGGAGATATCGGAGAAAATATTGGAGAAAATCTCGGAGATGTCAGGATTGTCTCAGAGTTGTTAGAGCTGTTGAAGAAAATCACGGAGTTCTCAGAGATTTATAGTTATAAGCTTTTGGCGTGCATGTAAATTATCGTATATTTCATATTCATTTCATATTTCATCCTTTCTATTTTCTTGCTTTTTTTAATTATTCTTTTAGTAAATTGTCAGATTTTGTGTGCTTGGAGTTTCTGAAGTTTCTTACGCATTTCTTAAAGGTTCTATAGCAATCTTTCGTCATGGATACTTCCTGTGCCATCCTAAATATTTCAAAATAAAATTTCCACTATTTAAACATAACTAAAGTACCTTCAGAGCATTATAACACAGGAAAGAAGTGAAAAGAAAGTAAGAAATGTGGCAAGGAGTTCCTTTATTAAAATAAATAGTATCTTTAGTTATATTTTCCCAGCAATCTGAGAGTTGCGTTTCTCATAAAAAATACGTGTACGTGCATGTCTAGGACAGAAAGTAGCAAAACTTCTCTAAAGTAAAGAAACTGCCAACCCTTGCCTCAACACCTCATGGACGCCTACCTACACGTTTGCCTTTCCCATCTTTCAAGGGCTTATAAGAAGAATCAGGATCAGAAAATCGTATAATCAGAGGTATGGCTTTAATATGCAGACTTTAGTTGTTTCCAAACTTCAGTTTTATTTATTTGTCCTCTCCAAAATCTCTGAGATGCTTTCTCAAGACGTCAGAGAGTTGGACCCTCATTTTAAGAATTGCGATGTGTTACCATTCGTTGAGTATTTTTCTTTGAAGCCCCCTATCCGAAAAACGTCCTCTGCCAAGTTTCCATCGACTAGAGCCATGTAGACCTACAACAAACAGTTGCCACTCTTAAAGCAGTCTCTGCAGGCTGACGAGGCTACTGTGGTTAAACAATGGAAAATGAAATGAAAGAAATGGGAATAAACTAATCACTTGCAGTTTTCTGTTTTGTTTACCGAGAGTGGTTCACAAAGAAATTTACAAAGACAGTCTTTCTTGGCTTTTTCCCGATGAATATATTGGTAACTAACATGGAAAAATATTGAAGGGAATATCTTTAACAAAAGCTATACATAGAATAGAAATCTATCTAACAATATGAATCTAACGATAGATATACATAGAAATGTCTCGAATTTAATCAAAAGAAAAATAAAAGGAAAACCAAAACCCTCTGTAGTCCCAGAGGCAACTCCCCAATATTTAGACCTATATTTTCAGAATTGTACGATTCATAATATTTGACATCTCCGATATTTTCTCCGACATCTCCGACAACTCCGATATTTTCTCCGACATCTCCGACAACTCCGATATTTTCTCCGACAACTCCGACATCTCCGACGTCTCCGTGTTTTCGGCCTGGCCTATCTAAAGTTTCTTTCAAGCCATTCAGTCAGAAGAAATAGGTCATCAAATTTTACATCCACTGTTTTAGGCTGAGTTAAAGATTTGGAACCTATGCTAGTTTTTATAGCTTTCAATTTCAAAACAATGATAAAGAGATTTTCCTCTGATGAGAGAAAAAAAAATGAAAAGTATGTTTATCTTTTATTATCGTTCTTTAAGCAGAAAATTTGATGAAATTTGATTGACTATCATCAGTGTTTCCCTCACAACTCCATGTCGAGCTCCTCTTTTAAAATGTTTTTGTGACTTTGGCTGATTGTCACATTCTCTGCAACCTCTACCAGATCTTTCGTGAAGTATGGAAATCGCTTTGTAATGCAGGCCCTTCTAATGCAGTAATATCGTGTCGTCATTTTACCATGTGACGACGGTAGATAAACTGGCTCGTCATCTGATTTGCGCTGTCTGTTCAAGTATTCCCACCGTTCTTTGTGAGCAATTGCGACATCAAAGGGAATAAATGACAGCCTTCCTCTTGGAAAATCGGTGCCGCAGTATCCACATCGACCTTTTTCCTCTGGAATGTCTGCAACACCAATCCAAGATGTTGTCGATCTGCACACCAAGATATTTAGTTTTTTGCACTACTTCCAGCTCAATGTCCCGAATTTTTAGCTTCAAAGATTCACTTTGATTTTTTAGAATTTTATGCTTCGGTTTTGTGGAAATGAGCATGGAATGTGTTTTCATTACATTAAGTGAGAGTTTGTTCCATTTAAGCCATTTTCAACTTGTGCAAGGTCACTGTTGATGGCCTCATTCAGCTGAGCAATGTCATATGATTGATGGCAAATGCTTGTGTCGTCAGCATGAGCCTTGCGGTACTCCAGCATTTATTTCCTCAATTGATGACTGAACACCATTGACCGTGCAAAATTGTTTCTGGTTTGAAAGGTAGGATTTGAACCATACTAACTGCTGCTGCTGAATACCATAATACTCAAGCTTTTTGCATCGTATGTCATGGTCAACTGTGTCAAATGCCTTTTTCAGGTCAAGGAATACCAGTCCCACTAACTTCCCAAGATCCAACCCATTGTACCAGTCATCAGTGTTTTTAAGCAAACATGTCACTGTAGAATGAAGGCGTAAAAAGCCAGACTGTTCTATGGAGAAGTACCCATTATCATTCATTTGTTGGTACAATTGGTTGGCCACAGGTCTTTCAAAGAGCCTTGAGATGACAGGTAAAACAGAAATAGGGCGATAATTTGACTTTTCAGTTTTGTCTCCCTCCTTGAAAATCGGTGTAACTCTGGCCAGTTTCCATGAGTCTGGAAATTGGCCATTTTCAAGTGATGTATTGAACAAACGGACCAAAGAGTTCTCAATAAAAGGTTTCTTCTGTGGGTTTGAACACAATTTGGGCAGCTGCCATAATTTTCACCATTTGGTTCTTCCTATAATTGCTAATGCCTTCAGGTCGCATGGAATAGCCCACTTGCATCACAGACAGAGTCAGTATTCCAAGGCCCTTCCACGATGAGCTTGATCTTTTCCAGGCATTTGACGACTGCAACAAACACCTCTGCAAACACATCTAGCCCATCAATCCGGGCTATCCACCTTGTACGGCAAACATCTATCAGATGTATGTGCCACCCTTCCGCTATTTCCTTGGTATTCTTTATTTATTTTTTATTCAATAATATATTTAATATTTTTTTTATACAACAAAATTACCTAAACACTACCTACAATCTACCATACTACACTACAAGGAAGCTACCCCCTGGAATGAACATAAACTAAAATAAAACTAATATAAACTACTATACATACCACGCTACAATGGATACGGATATAAATGCTAATTATAAAGATATTTTACTAATAAATATTTGAGCTGGTTTCACATTAGATGTCAGGCCAAAATGTAAAGGTGAATGGTGAGCAATCGGAACCCCAGCGGAATTGGAGTGGAAGGCCTTGGTGCATTTTCCATATAATTTCGGTGTTGACTACACATTTGTGGGTATGCAGATATTGCAGGAAAAGGGTCTATTTTTATGTAACAAATAATTTTTGGGTTGATGTTTTTGCCTCAGCATGAAGACCCATGTCCTAATCATATTAGAACAACAGTAACCTAGCCCCTCTGAGTTACCTTTCTTTTATCTGGTAATAGTTCTCTAATATTCAACAGAAGCTGAGATGAGGCACGTTGTTTCACATTGCACCTTGGACAATAAAATAAGTTTACAATATGTGATTTTGAGTTGATGGAAACAAATTAAGTTAATCTTTAAAAGCAATTCCTTGCTCTGCATATTGAATGTCAGTGTGACTGATTTCAAATGAAATTGTGAAGTTGTTCACATTGTACTGAAGTCACAGATAAAAGGCACCTTCTCAGCTACAACTTCATTAGCAACTGGCACAGTTGCAGTAAGCGTATTTGATGCACCTGTGTTCCACAATAAATTTTTCACAATGTATACAATCATTACAACATCCTCTTGTTCCAAAGCGGTTAGTATTATTCAAATTACTCTTGATTGATTGTCACTGATGGATTGGTTGATTGACTGGTTAATTATGGATGAAGGATGGGGTAGATGATCAAGTAATTCGAATTGATATAGCATTGGCCTGTTTCTGTGAATATTTAACCCTATTTTAACCGGGGGGGGGGGGCGTTTTTCGCCCCCCTATCGGATTTTTTTTAATAGCTCCCAAACGATGCAACCTACAATGCTGAAACTTCTTGACTTTTCCTAAAATTTAGTTGGCAATCAGAAAATAGAAATTTCAATACCTATTGTTTGACCACGTGACCACCATATGCCCATATTTGGAGAGTGGTCACAAAGAAATTCTTTAAAACGGCTCTAATTTCTTCCTTTGTTACTAAATCTCAACAATATATATACCATTCGATTCATCTCGATGAGTACTTTCATTTGATATATAATTTATTCATATTTGCTGACATTAGCAGTTTATTATTTCTATGACGTCATCAATCTTTATGACGTCATATTCCTTGGTTACAATGAAATTCGGAGAGTGGAATATCAAGATGTGGAGGGTGAAGCGTTTCAAGCAGCTCTTTTATTCGCAGACTGTGGAGTATGGAAATCTGTGTACAGTGAAGAACATGGTCTGTTTGGTACATGCAATGATGATTCAACTCCTCAAAAGTGGGGGAGAACGAGGAGATCCTGCTGCAAGAGTTCCAGTTATATTGTCAAGTTTGATTGATATGAAGCGTTTCAGTAAATGGGGAAAATTAGTGAGAGTTGTTGCATTAGCTTTGAAATTTGTGAAATTGTTAAGAAATCATGGCCAAGCAAAGGATGCAAACATTGTTGCGGATGATATCAAAGAAGCAGAGAAGTTACTGGTTATTGAAATGAGAAATGTGAAACTCGTGCAATTACTTAAAGTGAATATGACGCGAAAATGTTTATTGTCGATATTAGGTCAATTCAAGTGTGCTGATTTCGAATCTAAACTGTAGACTTCCAAATTCTAAGTCGTTTCGTAGATATTAGCGTTTTGAAATTGTTTGTTTCGTTGAAAATGTGTCCGGGAAGTCTGGGGCGGGTTTTCAATTGTGACGTAAAGTGTTTGGGGCCTAAGCAAGCAGTCAGTCGACCAGTGAGAAATAACAGCTAAATTTCGGTTCTTGTGTTTCGGGTCTTTCCTTGCCTTCAGTTTCCCTTCCTTCGGCTGCAGTGGCCTTTAGCAACTATAATAGAAAATTTAATTTTAATAAATTTTATTTATTTTAAACCGCTTTTACAAAGGTAGTAAGATATCAAATTCCCCCCACAGGAGGGCTACAGGAGGGCCGAAGTCATTGGTTTGCAGTACCTACCCACCGAAAAAGAATCACAGAGCTTGGTTTCAAATTTAAAAAACGTTTGGTCTGAAGGACCGTAGCATTGATGAAATGTTTAGGAACAGGGCAGTTGAAGTCAACATGCCCAAGGTTATTGTGCTTTTCACTTTTCAAACGGGTATTATTTGCAACAGCGAGATATTGGATCTTTCTTTGAGAATGACGTAAGTAAAAGCAATAAGATACAATAGTCTAATAACCATTCTTTTGTCTGGACTGCCTGGCCTGGTTGCTTCCTCGTTGGTCACACCAAGTTGTATCATAAACACGTCGAAGGAAGTTTTTCATATCTTCGGTATTAAATTCAGGCAAGGAGGCATACGTTCTTTGGAAGTCAGTTGCTACAAAATAAAGAATAAAGGAAATGACTAGTTGAATATGTTGAAGCATTGAAATCCACGCGCTGTCGTTTTATGAAATGAATTCTCTGTCTTCGCACTTCTGGATCCTTTGGTAACCGATGTCGATGGTTGGTAATGCCAGGCATGGAACTTCGATTTTGTCAGCTCATTTTGTTTGGTAACCCAGCACAGCAATACTTTCCTCCATAATCATATTTTGTGAACATTTCATGGCTTAGATTTTGGTAGTGGACAAGCTTTCTTGGGTAAGTTTACAGCTTTACCATCAGTTATATCCAATCGAACCAGACCAAAATATACGGAGCTGTCTGATGGCCTATGGCCATGGTCTGGAACCCTGTCTCGCCTTCCTTCGGCTTCACGGCTTCACTTGGAAGGCTTTATAGACTAGAAGCACCGAAACCGTATGTGATAAGTAAGTATCCGTATCCGTATGTGAAAGAAAGGAAAGTTAGCGCTTTGACAGGGTTTTCTCATGGATGGGATGATAGGGAGAGTTTTGAGATTTTTGAGCCTAGGTTTGTAGGTAGGCGATACATAGTAAATGGTAAGAATTCGCTTCGACCTAAGGTATTTGGAAAATCCTCTAAAATTTGTGTCCCGCAAGTTTTTATAGACAAATTTAAGGAAGTTGATTTTAAGTCTAGAGACAAACAGGCGATGTTAAAGGCAATTCGAGCACAGGTTTATGATTATCATTTAACTTCAGAAGATGGTCATACGATAAGGGATCAGAATGCTATCAAGTTTTCGTCGCATGAACACGTAATGTCGTTGGATATATGGGATAAGGTGATGGATAAAATGTTTTACGATCATCTTGGACATGATGGCGAATTCACCAATTGGACGGACGATCATATTGGATGGAGCAATTGTTGCAAGAGTGACATTGGACACATATGGCAAGAGGTTGCTCCTGATGATGTGTTGACAGAATTTGGAGACAGTAGTCGACCATTTGATTTATTGAATTACAAGTGTATCTTGGATGAGGATGGTGTGTGCGGATGCCTTATTCATAGAGGTTATTGGAAGGAGGCATACCAGAGCGAAATGGACGAATTTAGAGCATTTATGAAATATGCAGCTTGGGACTTGGTGGAGGAAGAGTATTATACTGGAGACTGGAAATATACTGATTACAATCACGAATCGACGAACCCAAGTATGTTTTATCAGATGGGTTATCGCGAAGATCACACACCGTTGCGGGAGAGGCTTCGGGAAATTGATGATTGCGGTGAAGATGGTGCAATTTTTGAATTATGCCCAGAGTTTTTTGTAAGGAGAGGAGCTAATGCAGGCTGTGTAAGGAAAAGACGGCATGAAACACAGCCTAGACAAATCATTATGGAAGGCGTAATTTTCCATGTAATTACTGATGAGAATGGAGTGAAGCTGGATCAAGATGCTCGATTCACATCTCCAAGAGAAGAGTATGAGAGTCAATGGGATATGCCGTGGCAAGATACGATGAGTCATCCAATGTTGCAATTTCTTTTTTGTTTACAAAAGCCTACGATGCGCCACTCGTTTGCAACCGATAAAACAATGGAAAAGAGTTTCTTAAAGCATGTTGATAAATGTCAAGGACAATGGTTGTGTGAACATGCATTAGATGAGATGGTTGCCGCAGAAAAAGGTGACGGTATTATGTGGTATAATGTGAAAGGCAATCATTCTCAGGTGGCGCTAGATTGGAGGGTTCCGCATACGCAACTTAGCCTTCGTGAGCACGTAATTGAAGCGTTGGACTTCTTGTGTGATGATAAGAACATGTGGGCAATGTGTGGTACAATGAAATTCGGAGAGTGGAATATCAAGATGTGGAGGGTGAAGCGTTTCAAGCAGCTCTTTTATTCGCAGACTGTGGAGTATGGAAATCTGTGTACAGTGAAGAACATGGTCTGTTTGGTACATGCAATGATGATTCAACTCCTCAAAAGTGGGGGAGAACGAGGAGATCCTGCTGCAAGAGTTCCAGTTATATTGTCAAGTTTGATTGATATGAAGCGTTTCAGTAAATGGGGAAAATTAGTGAGAGTTGCTGCATTAGCTTTGAAATTTGTGAAATTGTTAAGAAATCATGGCCAAGCAAAGGATGCAAACATTGTTGCGGATGATATCAAAGAAGCAGAGAAGTTACTGGTTATTGAAATGAGAAATGCGAAACTCGTGCAATTACTTAAAGTGAATATGACGCGAAAATGTTTATTGTCGATATTAGTCAATTCAAGTGTGCTGATTTCGAATCTAAACTGTAGACTTCCAAATTCTAAGTCGTTTCGTAGATATTAGCGTTTTGAAATTGTTTGTTTCGTTGAAAAAGTGTCCGGGAAGTCTGGGGCGGGTTTTCAATTGTGACGTAAAGTGTTTGGGGCCTAAGCAAGCAGTCAGTCGACCAGTGAGAAATAACAGCTAAATTTCGGTTCTTGTGTTTCGGGTCTTTCCTTGCCTTCAGTTTCCCTTCCTTCGGCTGCAGTGGCCTTTAGCAACTATAATAGAAAATTTAATTTTAATAAATTTTATTTATTTTAAACCGCTTTTACAAAGGTAGTAAGATATCAAATTCCCCCCACAGGAGGGCTACAGGAGGGCCGAAGTCATTGGTTTGCAGTACCTACCCACCGAAAAAGAATCACAGAGCTTGGTTTCAAATTTAAAAAACGTTTGGTCTGAAGGACCGTAGCATTGATGAAATGTTTAGGAACAGGGCAGTTGAAGTCAACATGCCCAAGGTTATTGTGCTTTTCACTTTTCAAACGGGTATTATTTGCAACAGCGAGATATTGGATCTTTCTTTGAGAATGACGTAAGTAAAAGCAATAAGATACAATAGTCTAATAACCATTCTTTTGTCTGGACTGCCTGGCCTGGTTGCTTCCTCGTTGGTCACACCTAGTTGTATCATAAACACGTCGAAGGAAGTTTTTCATATCGTCGGTATTAAATTCAGGCAAGGAGGCATACGCCCTTTGGAAGTCAGTTGCTACAAAATAAAGAATAAAGGAAATGACTAGTTGAATATGTTGAAGCATTGAAATCCACGCGCTGTCGTTTTATGAAATGAATTCTCTGTCTTCGCACTTCTGGATCCTTTGGTAACCGATGTCGATGGTTGGTAATGCCAGGCATGGAACTTCGATTTTGTCAGCTCATTTTGTTTGGTAACCCAGCACAGCAATACTTTCCTCCATAATCATATTTTGTGAACATTTCATGGCTTAGATTTTGGTAGTGGACAAGCTTTCTTGGGTAAGTTTACAGCTTTACCATCCGTTATATCCAATCGAACCAGACCAAAATATACGGAGCTGTCTGATGGCCTATGGCCATGGTCTGGAACCCTGTGTCGCCTTCCTTCGGCTTCACGGCTTCACTTGGAAGGCTTTATAGACTAGAAGCACCGAAACGGTATGTGATAAGTAAGTATCCGTATCCGTATGTGAAAGAAAGGAAAGTTAGCGCTTTGACAGGGTTTTCTCATGGATGGGATGATAGGGAGAGTTTTGAGATTTTTGAGCCTAGGTTTGTAGGTAGGCGATACATAGTAAATGGTAAGAATTCGCTTCGACCTAAGGTATTTGGAAAATCCTCTAAAATTTGTGTCCCGCAAGTTTTTATAGACAAATTTAAGGAAGTTGATTTTAAGTCTAGAGACAAACAGGCGATGTTAAAGGCAATTCGAGCACAGGTTTATGATTATCATTTAACTTCAGAAGATGGTCATACGATAAGGGATCAGAATGCTATCAAGTTTTCGTCGCATGAACACGTAATGTCGTTGGATATATGGGATAAGGTGATGGATAAAATGTTTTACGATCATCTTGGACATGATGGCGAATTCACCAATTGGACGGACGATCATATTGGATGGAGCAATTGTTGCAAGAGTGACATGGGACACATATGGCAAGAGGTTGCTCCTGATGATGTGTTGACAGAATTTGGAGACAGTAGTCGACCATTTGATTTATTGAATTACAAGTGTATCTTGGATGAGGATGGTGTGTGCGGATGCCTTATTCATAGAGGTTATTGGAAGGAGGCATACCAGAGCGAAATGGACGAATTTAGAGCATTTATGAAATATGCAGCTTGGGACTTGGTGGAGGAAGAGTATTATACTGGAGACTGGAAATATACTGATTACAATCACGAATCGACGAACCCAAGTATGTTTTATCAGATGGGTTATCGCGAAGATCACACACCGTTGCGGGAGAGGCTTCGGGAAATTGATGATTGCGGTGAAGATGGTGCAATTTTTGAATTATGCCCAGAGTTTTTTGTAAGGAGAGGAGCTAATGCAGGCTGTGTAAGGAAAAGACGGCATGAAACACAGCCTAGACAAATCATTATGGAAGGCGTAATTTTCGATGTAATTACTGATGAGAATGGAGTGAAGCTGGATCAAGATGCTCGATTCACATCTCCAAGAGAAGAGTATGAGAGTCAATGGGATATGCCGTGGCAAGATACGATGAGTCATCCAATGTTGCAATTTCTTTTTTGTTTACAAAAGCCTACGATGCGCCACTCGTTTGCATCCGATAAAACAATGGAAAAGAGTTTCTTAAAGCATGTTGATAAATGTCAAGGACAATGGTTGTGTGAACATGCATTAGATGAGATGGTTGCCGCAGAAAAAGGTGACGGTATTATGTGGTATAATGTGAAAGGCAATCATTCTCAGGTGGCGCTAGATTGGAGGGTTCCGCATACGCAACTTAGCCTTCGTGAGCACGTAATTGAAGCGTTGGACTTCTTGTGTGATGATAAGAACATGTGGGGCAATGTGTGGTACAATGAAATTCGGAGAGTGGAATATCAAGATGTGGAGGGTGAAGCGTTTCAAGCAGCTCTTTTATTCGCAGACTGTGGAGTATGGAAATCTGTGTACAGTGAAGAACATGGTCTGTTTGGTACATGCAATGATGATTCAACTCCTCAAAAGTGGGGGAGAACGAGGAGATCCTGCTGCAAGAGTTCCAGTTATATTGTCAAGTTTGATTGATATGAAGCGTTTCAGTAAATGGGGAAAATTAGTGAGAGTTGTTGCATTAGCTTTGAAATTTGTGAAATTGTTAAGAAATCATGGCCAAGCAAAGGATGCAAACATTGTTGCGGATGATATCAAAGAAGCAGAGAAGTTACTGGTTATTGAAATGAGAAATGTGAAACTCGTGCAATTACTTAAAGTGAATATGACACGAAAATGTTTATTGTTGATATTAGTCAATTCAAGTGTGCTGATTTCGAATCTAAACTGTAGACTTCCAAATTCTAAGTCGTTTCGTAGATATTAGCGTTTTGAAATTGTTTGTTTCGTTGAAAAAGTGTCCGGGAAGTCTGGGGCGGGTTTTCAATTGTGACGTAAAGTGTTTGGGGCCTAAGCAAGCAGTCAGTCGACCAGTGAGAAATAACAGCTAAATTTCGGTTCTTGTGTTTCGGGTCTTTCCTTGCCTTCAGTTTCCCTTCCTTCGGCTGCAGTGGCCTTTAGCAACTATAATAGAAAATTTAATTTTAATAAATTTTATTTATTTTAAACCGCTTTTACAAAGGTAGTAAGATATCAAATTCCCCCCACAGGAGGGCTACAGGAGGGCCGAAGTCATTGGTTTGCAGTACCTACCCACCGAAAAAGAATCACAGAGCTTGGTTTCAAATTTAAAAAACGTTTGGTCTGAAGGACCGTAGCATTGATGAAATGTTTAGGAACAGGGCAGTTGAAGTCAACATGCCCAAGGTTATTGTGCTTTTCACTTTTCAAACGGGTATTATTTGCAACAGCGAGATATTGGATCTTTCTTTGAGAATGACGTAAGTAAAAGCAATAAGATACAATAGTCTAATAACCATTCTTTTGTCTGGACTGCCTGGCCTGGTTGCTTCCTCGTTGGTCACACCAAGTTGTATCATAAACACGTCGAAGGAAGTTTTTCATATCTTCGGTATTAAATTCAGGCAAGGAGGCATACGTTCTTTGGAGTTCAGTTGCTACAAAATAAAGAATAAAGGAAATGACTAGTTGAATATGTTGAAGCATTGAAATCCACGCGCTGTCGTTTTATGAAATGAATTCTCTGTCTTCGCACTTCTGGATCCTTTGGTAACCGATGTCGATGGTTGGTAATGCCAGGCATGGAACTTCGATTTTGTCAGCTCATTTTGTTTGGTAACCCAGCACAGCAATACTTTCCTCCATAATCATATTTTGTGAACATTTCATGGCTTAGATTTTGGTAGTGGACAAGCTTTCTTGGGTAAGTTTACAGCTTTACCATCCGTTATATCCAATCGAACCAGACCAAAATATACGGAGCTGTCTGATGGCCTATGGCCATGGTCTGGAACCCTGTCTCGCCTTCCTTCGGCTTCACGGCTTCACTTGGAAGGCTTTATAGACTAGAAGCACCGAAACCGTATGTGATAAGTAAGTATCCGTATCCGTATGTGAAAGAAAGGAAAGTTAGCGCTTTGACAGGGTTTTCTCATGGATGGGATGATAGGGAGAGTTTTGAGATTTTTGAGCCTAGGTTTGTAGGTAGGCGATACATAGTAAATGGTAAGAATTCGCTTCGACCTAAGGTATTTGGAAAATCCTCTAAAATTTGTGTCCCGCAAGTTTTTATAGACAAATTTAAGGAAGTTGATTTTAAGTCTAGAGACAAACAGGCGATGTTAAAGGCAATTCGAGCACAGGTTTATGATTATCATTTAACTTCAGAAGATGGTCATACAATAAGGGATCAGAATGCTATCAAGTTTTCGTCGCATGAACACGTAATGTCGTTGGATATATGGGATAAGGTGATGGATAAAATGTTTTACGATCATCTTGGACATGATGGCGAATTCACCAATTGGACGGACGATCATATTGGATGGAGCAATTGTTGCAAGAGTGACATGGGACACATATGGCAAGAGGTTGCTCCTGATGATGTGTTGACAGAATTTGGAGACAGTAGTCGACCATTTGATTTATTGAATTACAAGTGTATCTTGGATGAGGATGGTGTGTGCGGATGCCTTATTCATAGAGGTTATTGGAAGGAGGCATACCAGAGCGAAATGGACGAATTTAGAGCATTTATGAAATATGCAGCTTGGGACTTGGTGGAGGAAGAGTATTATACTGGAGACTGGAAATATACTGATTACAATCACGAATCGACGAACCCAAGTATGTTTTATCAGATGGGTTATCGCGAAGATCACACACCGTTGCGGGAGAGGCTTCGGGAAATTGATGATTGCGGTGAAGATGGTGCAATTTTTGAATTATGCCCAGAGTTTTTTGTAAGGAGAGGAGCTAATGCAGGCTGTGTAAGGAAAAGACGGCATGAAACACAGCCTAGACAAATCATTATGGAAGGCGTAATTTTCGATGTAATTACTGATGAGAATGGAGTGAAGCTGGATCAAGATGCTCGATTCACATCTCCAAGAGAAGAGTATGAGAGTCAATGGGATATGCCGTGGCAAGATACGATGAGTCATCCAATGTTGCAATTTCTTTTTTGTTTACAAAAGCCTACGATGCGCCACTCGTTTGCAACCGATAAAACAATGGAAAAGAGTTTCTTAAAGCATGTTGATAAATGTCAAGGACAATGGTTGTGTGAACATGCATTAGATGAGATGGTTGCCGCAGAAAAAGGTGACGGTATTATGTGGTATAATGTGAAAGGCAATCATTCTCAGGTGGCGCTAGATTGGAGGGTTCCGCATACGCAACTTAGCCTTCGTGAGCACGTAATTGAAGCGTTGGACTTCTTGTGTGATGATAAGAACATGTGGGGCAATGTGTGGTACAATGAAATTCGGAGAGTGGAATATCAAGATGTGGAGGGTGAAGCGTTTCAAGCAGCTCTTTTATTCGCAGACTGTGGAGTATGGAAATCTGTGTACAGTGAAGAACATGGTCTGTTTGGTACATGCAATGATGATTCAACTCCTCAAAAGTGGGGGAGAACGAGGAGATCCTGCTGCAAGAGTTCCAGTTATATTGTCAAGTTTGATTGATATGAAGCGTTTCAGTAAATGGGGAAAATTAGTGAGAGTTGTTGCATTAGCTTTGAAATTTGTGAAATTGTTAAGAAATCATGGCCAAGCAAAGGATGCAAACATTGTTGCGGATGATATCAAAGAAGCAGAGAAGTTACTGGTTATTGAAATGAGAAATGCGAAACTCGTGCAATTACTTAAAGTGAATATGACGCGAAAATGTTTATTGTCGATATTAGTCAATTCAAGTGTGCTGATTTCGAATCTAAACTGTAGACTTCCAAATTCTAAGTCGTTTCGTAGATATTAGCGTTTTGAAATTGTTTGTTTCGTTGAAAAAGTGTCCGGGAAGTCTGGGGCGGGTTTTCAATTGTGACGTAAAGTGTTTGGGGCCTAAGCAAGCAGTCAGTCGACCAGTGAGAAATAACAGCTAAATTTCGGTTCTTGTGTTTCGGGTCTTTCCTTGCCTTCAGTTTCCCTTCCTTCGGCTGCAGTGGCCTTTAGCAACTATAATAGAAAATTTAATTTTGATAAATTTTATTTATTTTAAACCGCTTTTACAAAGGTAGTAAGATATCAAATTCCCCCCACAGGAGGGCTACAGGAGGGCCGAAGTCATTGGTTTGCAGTACCTACCCACCGAAAAAGAATCACAGAGCTTGGTTTCAAATTTAAAAAACGTTTGGTCTGAAGGACCGTAGCATTGATGAAATGTTTAGGAACAGGGCAGTTGAAGTCAACATGCCCAAGGTTATTGTGCTTTTCACTTTTCAAACGGGTATTATTTGCAACAGCGAGATATTGGATCTTTCTTTGAGAATGACGTAAGTAAAAGCAATAAGATACAATAGTCTAATAACCATTCTTTTGTCTGGACTGCCTGGCCTGGTTGCTTCCTCGTTGGTCACACCAAGTTGTATCATAAACACGTCGAAGGAAGTTTTTCATATCTTCGGTATTAAATTCAGGCAAGGAGGCATACGTTCTTTGGAGTTCAGTTGCTACAAAATAAAGAATAAAGGAAATGACTAGTTGAATATGTTGAAGCATTGAAATCCACGCGCTGTCGTTTTATGAAATGAATTCTCTGTCTTCGCACTTCTGGATCCTTTGGTAACCGATGTCGATGGTTGGTAATGCCAGGCATGGAACTTCGATTTTGTCAGCTCATTTTGTTTGGTAACCCAGCACAGCAATACTTTCCTCCATAATCATATTTTGTGAACATTTCATGGCTTAGATTTTGGTAGTGGACAAGCTTTCTTGGGTAAGTTTACAGCTTTACCATCCGTTATATCCAATCAAACCAGACCAAAATATACGGAGCTGTCTGATGGCCTATGGCCATGGTCTGGAACCCTGTCTCGCCTTCCTTCGGCTTCACGGCTTCACTTGGAAGGCTTTATAGACTAGAAGCACCGAAACCGTATGTGATAAGTAAGTATCCGTATCCGTATGTGAAAGAAAGGAAAGTTAGCGCTTTGACGGGGTTTTCTCATGGATGGGATGATAGGGAGAGTTTTGAGATTTTTGAGCCTAGGTTTGTAGGTAGGCGATACATAGTAAATGGTAAGAATTCGCTTCGACCTAAGGTATTTGGAAAATCCTCTAAAATTTGTGTCCCGCAAATTTTTATAGACAAATTTAAGGAAGTTGATTTTAAGTCTAGAGACAAACAGGCGATGTTAAAGGCAATTCGAGCACAGGTTTATGATTATCATTTAACTTCAGAAGATGGTCATACGATAAGGGATCAGAATGCTATCAAGTTTTCGTCGCATGAACACGTAATGTCGTTGGATATATGGGATAAGGTGATGGATAAAATGTTTTCCGATCATCTTGGACATGATGGCGAATTCACCAATTGGACGGACGATCATATTGGATGGAGCAATTGTTGCAAGAGTGACATGGGACACATATGGCAAGAGGTTGCTCCTGATGATGTGTTGACAGAATTTGGAGACAGTAGTCGACCATTTGATTTATTGAATTACAAGTGTATCTTGGATGAGGATGGTGTGTGCGGATGCCTTATTCATAGAGGTTATTGGAAGGAGGAATACCAGAGCGAAATGGACGAATTTAGAGCATTTATGAAATATGCAGCTTGGGACTTGGTGGAGGAAGAGTATTATACTGGATACTGGAAATATACTGATTACAATCACGAATCGACGAACCCAAGTATGTTTTATCAGATGGGTTATCGCGAAGATCACACACCGTTGCGGGAGAGGCTTCGGGAAATTGATGATTGCGGTGAAGATGGTGCAATTTTTGAATTATGCCCAGAGTTTTTTGTAAGGAGAGGAGCTAATGCAGGCTGTGTAAGGAAAAGACGGCATGAAACACAGCCTAGACAAATCATTATGGAAGGCGTAATTTTCGATGTAATTACTGATGAGAATGGAGTGAAGCTGGATCAAGATGCTCGATTCACATCTCCAAGAGAAGAGTATGAGAGTCAATGGGATATGCCGTGGCAAGATACGATGAGTCATCCAATGTTGCAATTTCTTTTTTGTTTACAAAAGCCTACGATGCGCCACTCGTTTGCAACCGATAAAACAATGGAAAAGAGTTTCTTAAAGCATGTTGATAAATGTCAAGGACAATGGTTGTGTGAACATGCATTAGATGAGATGGTTGCCGCAGAAAAAGGTGACGGTATTATGTGGTATAATGTGAAAGGCAATCATTCTCAGGTGGCGCTAGATTGGAGGGTTCCGCATACGCAACTTAGCCTTCGTGAGCACGTAATTGAAGCGTTGGACTTCTTGTGTGATGATAAGAACATGTGGGGCAATGTGTGGTACAATGAAATTCGGAGAGTGGAATATCAAGATGTGGAGGGTGAAGCGTTTCAAGCAGCTCTTTTATTCGCAGACTGTGGAGTATGGAAATCTGTGTACAGTGAAGAACATGGTCTGTTTGGTACATGCAATGATGATTCAACTCCTCAAAAGTGGGGGAGAACGAGGAGATCCTGCTGCAAGAGTTCCAGTTATATTGTCAAGTTTGATTGATATGAAGCGTTTCAGTAAATGGGGAAAATTAGTGAGAGTTGTTGCATTAGCTTTGAAATTTGTGAAATTGTTAAGAAATCATGGCCAAGCAAAGGATGCAAACATTGTTGCGGATGATATCAAAGAAGCAGAGAAGTTACTGGTTATTGAAATGAGAAATGCGAAACTCGTGCAATTACTTAAAGTGAATATGACGCGAAAATGTTTATTGTCGATATTAGTCAATTCAAGTGTGCTGATTTCGAATCTAAACTGTAGACTTCCAAATTCTAAGTCGTTTCGTAGATATTAGCGTTTTGAAATTGTTTGTTTCGTTGAAAAAGTGTCCGGGAAGTCTGGGGCGGGTTTTCAATTGTGACGTAAAGTGTTTGGGGCCTAAGCAAGCAGTCAGTCGACCAGTGAGAAATAACAGCTAAATTTCGGTTCTTGTGTTTCGGGTCTTTCCTTGCCTTCAGTTTCCCTTCCTTCGGCTGCAGTGGCCTTTAGCAACTATAATAGAAAATTTAATTTTAATAAATTTTATTTATTTTAAACCGCTTTTACAAAGGTAGTAAGATATCAAATTCCCCCCACAGGAGGGCTACAGGAGGGCCGAAGTCATTGGTTTGCAGTACCTACCCACCGAAAAAGAATCACAGAGCTTGGTTTCAAATTTAAAAAACGTTTGGTCTGAAGGACCGTAGCATTGATGAAATGTTTAGGAACAGGGCAGTTGAAGTCAACATGCCCAAGGTTATTGTGCTTTTCACTTTTCAAACGGGTATTATTTGCAACAGCGAGATATTGGATCTTTCTTTGAGAATGACGTAAGTAAAAGCAATAAGATACAATAGTCTAATAACCATTCTTTTGTCTGGACTGCCTGGCCTGGTTGCTTCCTCGTTGGTCACACCAAGTTGTATCATAAACACGTCGAAGGAAGTTTTTCATATCTTCGGTATTAAATTCAGGCAAGGAGGCATACGTTCTTTGGAAGTCAGTTGCTACAAAATAAAGAATAAAGGAAATGACTAGTTGAATATGTTGAAGCATTGAAATCCACGCGCTGTCGTTTTATGAAATGAATTCTCTGTCTTCGCACTTCTGGATCCTTTGGTAACCGATGTCGATGGTTGGTAATGCCAGGCATGGAACTTCGATTTTGTCAGCTCATTTTGTTTGGTAACCCAGCACAGCAATACTTTCCTCCATAATCATATTTTGTGAACATTTCATGGCTTAGATTTTGGTAGTGGACAAGCTTTCTTGGGTAAGTTTACAGCTTTACCATCAGTTATATCCAATCGAACCAGACCAAAATATACGGAGCTGTCTGATGGCCTATGGCCATGGTCTGGAACCCTGTCTCGCCTTCCTTCGGCTTCACGGCTTCACTTGGAAGGCTTTATAGACTAGAAGCACCGAAACCGTATGTGATAAGTAAGTATCCGTATCCGTATGTGAAAGAAAGGAAAGTTAGCGCTTTGACAGGGTTTTCTCATGGATGGGATGATAGGGAGAGTTTTGAGATTTTTGAGCCTAGGTTTGTAGGTAGGCGATACATAGTAAATGGTAAGAATTCGCTTCGACCTAAGGTATTTGGAAAATCCTCTAAAATTTGTGTCCCGCAAGTTTTTATAGACGAATTTAAGGAAGTTGATTTTAAGTCTAGAGACAAACAGGCGATGTTAAAGGCAATTCGAGCACAGGTTTATGATTATCATTTAACTTCAGAAGATGGTCATACGATAAGGGATCAGAATGCTATCAAGTTTTCGTCGCATGAACACGTAATGTCGTTGGATATATGGGATAAGGTGATGGATAAAATGTTTTACGATCATCTTGGACATGATGGCGAATTCACCAATTGGACGGACGATCACATTGGATGGAGCAATTGTTGCAAGAGTGACATGGGACACATATGGCAAGAGGTTGCTCCTGATGATGTGTTGACAGAATTTGGAGACAGTAGTCGACCATTTGATTTATTGAATTACAAGTGTATCTTGGATGAGGATGGTGTGTGCGGATGCCTTATTCATAGAGGTTATTGGAAGGAGGCATACCAGAGCGAAATGGACGAATTTAGAGCATTTATGAAATATGCAGCTTGGGACTTGGTGGAGGAAGAGTATTATACTGGAGACTGGAAATATACTGATTACAATCACGAATCGACGAACCCAAGTATGTTTTATCAGATGGGTTATCGCGAAGATCACACACCGTTGCGGGAGAGGCTTCGGGAAATTGATGATTGCGGTGAAGATGGTGCAATTTTTGAATTATGCCCAGAGTTTTTTGTAAGGAGAGGAGCTAATGCAGGCTGTGTAAGGAAAAGACGGCATGAAACACAGCCTAGACAAATCATTATGGAAGGCGTAATTTTCGATGTAATTACTGATGAGAATGGAGTGAAGCTGGATCAAGATGCTCGATTCACATCTCCAAGAGAAAAAGTATGAGAGTCAATGGGATATGCCGTGGCAAGATACGATGAGTCATCCAATGTTGCAATTTCTTTTTTGTTTACAAAAGCCTACGATGCGCCACTCGTTTGCAACCGATAAAACAACGGAAAAGAGTTTCTTAAAGCATGTTGATAAATGTCAAGGACAATGGTTGTGTGAACATGCATTAGATGAGATGGTTGCCGCAGAAAAAGGTGACGGTATTATGTGGTATAATGTGAAAGGCAATCATTCTCAGGTGGCGCTAGATTGGAGGGTTCCGCATACGCAACTTAGCCTTCGTGAGCACGTAATTGAAGCGTTGGACTTCTTGTGTGATGATAAGAACATGTGGGGCAATGTGTGGTACAATGAAATTCGGAGAGTGGAATATCAAGATGTGGAGGGTGAAGCGTTTCAAGCAGCTCTTTTATTCGCAGACTGTGGAGTATGGAAATCTGTGTACAGTGAAGAACATGGTCTGTTTGGTACATGCAATGATGATTCAACTCCTCAAAAGTGGGGGAGAACGAGGAGATCCTGCTGCAAGAGTTCCAGTTATATTGTCAAGTTTGATTGATATGAAGCGTTTCAGTAAATGGGGAAAATTAGTGAGAGTTGTTGCATTAGCTGTGAAATTTGTGAAATTGTTAAGAAATCATGGCCAAGCTAAGGATGCAAACATTGTTGCGGATGATATCAAAGAAGCAGAGAAGTTACTGGTTATTGAAATGAGAAATGCGAAACTCGTGCAATTACTTAAAGTGAATATGACGCGAAAATGTTTATTGTCGATATTAGTCAATTCAAGTGTGCTGATTTCGAATCTAAACTGTAGACTTCCAAATTCTAAGTCGTTTCGTAGATATTAGCGTTTTGAAATTGTTTGTTTCGTTGAAAAAGTGTCCGGGAAGTCTGGGGCGGGTTTTCAATTGTGACGTAAAGTGTTTGGGGCCTAAGCAAGCAGTCAGTCGACCAGTGAGAAATAACAGCTAAATTTCGGTTCTTGTGTTTCGGGTCTTTCCTTGCCTTCAGTTTCCCTTCCTTCGGCTGCAGTGGCCTTTAGCAACTATAATAGAAAATTTAATTTTAATAAATTTTATTTATTTTAAACCGCTTTTACAAAGGTAGTAAGATATCAAATTCCCCCCACAGGAGGGCTACAGGAGGGCCAAAGTAATTGGTTTGCAATACCTACCCACCGAAAAAGAATCACAGAGCTTGGTTTCAAATTTAAAAAACGTTTGGTCTGAAGGACCGTAGCATTGATGAAATGTTTAGGAACAGGGCAGTTGAAGTCAACATGCCCAAGGTTATTGTGCTTTTCACTTTTCAAACGGGTATTATTTGCAACAGCGAGATATTGGATCTTTCTTTGAGAATGACGTAAGTAAAAGCAATAAGATACAATAGTCTAATAACCATTCTTTTGTCTGGACTGCCTGGCCTGGTTGCTTCCTCGTTGGTCACACCAAGTTGTATCATAAACACGTTGAAGGAAGTTTTTCATATCTTCGGTATTAAATTCAGGCAAGGAGGCATACGTTCTTTGGAGTTCAGTTGCTACAAAATAAAGAATAAAGGAAATGACTAGTTGAATATGTTGAAGCATTGAAATCCACGCGCTGTCGTTTTATGAAATGAATTCTCTGTCTTCGCACTTCTGGATCCTTTGGTAACCGATGTCGATGGTTGGTAATGCCAGGCATGGACTTCGATTTTGTCAGCTCATTTTGTTTGGTAACCCAGCACAGCAATACTTTCCTCCATAATCATATTTTGTGAACATTTCATGGCTTAGATTTTGGTAGTGGACAAGCTTTCTTGGGTAAGTTTACAGCTTTACCATCCGTTATATCCAATCGAACCAGACCAAAATATACGGAGCTGTCTGATGGCCTATGGCCATGGTCTGGAACCCTGTCTCGCCTTCCTTCGGCTTCACGGCTTCACTTGGAAGGCTTTATAGACTAGAAGCACCGAAACCGTATGTGATAAGTAAGTATCCATATCCGTATGTGAAAGAAAGGAAAGTTAGCGCTTTGACGGGGTTTTCTCATGGATGGGATGATAGGGAGAGTTTTGAGATTTTTGAGCCTAGGTTTGTAGGTAGCCGATACATAGTAAATGGTAAGAATTCGCTTCGACCTAAGGTATTTGGAAAATCCTCTAAAATTTGTGTCCCGCAAGTTTTTATAGACAAATTTAAGGAAGTTGATTTTAAGTCTAGAGACAAACAGGCGATGTTAAAGGCAATTCGAGCACAGGTTTATGATTATCATTTAACTTCAGAAGATGGTCATACGATAAGGGATCAGAATGCTATCAAGTTTTCGTCGCATGAACACGTAATGTCGTTGGATATATGGGATAAGGTGATGGATAAAATGTTTTACGATCATCTTGGACATGATGGCGAATTCACCAATTGGACGGACGATCATATTGGATGGAGCAATTGTTGCAAGAGTGACATGGGACACATATGGCAAGAGGTTGCTCCTGATGATGTGTTGACAGAATTTGGAGACAGTAGTCGACCATTTGATTTATTGAATTACAAGTGTATCTTGGATGAGGATGGTGTGTGCGGATGCCTTATTCATAGAGGTTATTGGAAGGAGGCATACCAGAGCGAAATGGACGAATTTAGAGCATTTATGAAATATGCAGCTTGAGACTTGGTGGAGGAAGAGTATTATACTGGAGACTGGAAATATACTGATTACAATCACGAATCGACGAACCCAAGTATGTTTTATCAGATGGGTTATCGCGAAGATCACACACCGTTGCGGGAGAGGCTTCGGGAAATTGATGATTGCGGTGAAGATGGTGCAATTTTTGAATTATGCCCAGAGTTTTTTGTAAGGAGAGGAGCTAATGCAGGCTGTGTAAGGAAAAGACGGCATGAAACACAGCCTAGACAAATCATTATGGAAGG
Source organism: Aurelia coerulea (assembly GCA_039566865.1). Classification (NCBI taxonomy): domain Eukaryota; kingdom Metazoa; phylum Cnidaria; class Scyphozoa; order Semaeostomeae; family Ulmaridae; genus Aurelia; species Aurelia coerulea. The sequence goes on along the minus strand of CM076951.1, from coordinate 7,968,615 downwards.
CGTAATTTTCGATGTAATTACTGATGAGAATGGAGTGAAGCTGGATCAAGATGCTCGATTCACATCTCCAAGAGAAAAAGTATGAGAGTCAATGGGATATGCCGTGGCAAGATACGATGAGTCATCCAATGTTGCAATTTCTTTTTTGTTTACAAAAGCCTACGATGCGCCACTCGTTTGCAACCGATAAAACAATGGAAAAGAGTTTCTTAAAGCATGTTGATAAATGTCAAGGACAATGGTTGTGTGAACATGCATTAGATGAGATGGTTGCCGCAGAAAAAGGTGACGGTATTATGTGGTATAATGTGAAAGGCAATCATTCTCAGGTGGCGCTAGATTGGAGGGTTCCGCATACGCAACTTAGCCTTCGTGAGCACGTAATTGAAGCGTTGGACTTCTTGTGTGATGATAAGAACATGTGGGGCAATGTGTGGTACAATGAAATTCGGAGAGTGGAATATCAAGATGTGGAGGGTGAAGCGTTTCAAGCAGCTCTTTTATTCGCAGACTGTGGAGTATGGAAATCTGTGTACAGTGAAGAACATGGTCTGTTTGGTACATGCAATGATGATTCAACTCCTCAAAAGTGGGGGAGAACGAGGAGATCCTGCTGCAAGAGTTCCAGTTATATTGTCAAGTTTGATTGATATGAAGCGTTTCAGTAAATGGGGAAAATTAGTGAGAGTTGTTGCATTAGCTTTGAAATTTGTGAAATTGTTAAGAAATCATGGCCAAGCAAAGGATGCAAACATTGTTGCGGATGATATCAAAGAAGCAGAGAAGTTACTGGTTATTGAAATGAGAAATGGGAAACTCGTGCAATTACTTAAAGTGAATATGACGCAAAAATGTTTATTGTCGATATTAGTCAATTCAAGTGTGCTGATTTCGAATCTAAACTGTAGACTTCCAAATTCTAAGTCGTTTCGTAGATATTAGCGTTTTGAAATTGTTTGTTTCGTTGAAAAAGTGTCCGGGAAGTCTGGGGCGGGTTTTCAATTGTGACGTAAAGTGTTTGGGGCCTAAGCAAGCAGTCAGTCGACCAGTGAGAAATAACAGCTAAATTTCGGTTCTTGTGTTTCGGGTCTTTCCTTGCCTTCAGTTTCCCTTCCTTCGGCTGCAGTGGCCTTTAGCAACTATAATAGAAAACTTAATTTTAATAAATTTTATTTATTTTAAACCGCTTTTACAAAGGTAGTAAGATATCAAATTCCCCCCACAGGAGGGCTACAGGAGGGCCGAAGTCATTGGTTTGCAGTACCTACCCACCGAAAAAGAATCACAGAGCTTGGTTTCAAATTTAAAAAACGTTTGGTCTGAAGGACCGTAGCATTGATGAAATGTTTAGGAACAGGGCAGTTGAAGTCAACATGCCCAAGGTTATTGTGCTTTTCACTTTTCAAACGGGTATTATTTGCAACAGCGAGATATTGGATCTTTCTTTGAGAATGACGTAAGTAAAAGCAAAGCAATAAGATACAATAGTCTAATAACCATTCTTTTGTCTGGACTGCCTGGCCTGGTTGCTTCCTCGTTGGTCACACCAAGTTGTATCATAAACACGTCGAAGGAAGTTTTTCATATCTTCGGTATTAAATTCAGGCAAGGAGGCATACGTTCTTTGGAGTTCAGTTGCTACAAAATAAAGAATAAAGGAAATGACTAGTTGAATATGTTGAAGCATTGAAATCCACGCGCTGTCGTTTTATGAAATGAATTCTCTGTCTTCGCACTTCTGGATCCTTTGGTAACCGATGTCGATGGTTGGTAATGCCAGGCATGGAACTTCGATTTTGTCAGCTCATTTTGTTTGGTAACCCAGCACGGCAATACTTTCCTCCATAATCATATTTTGTGAACATTTCATGGCTTAGATTTTGGTAGTGGACAAGCTTTCTTGGGTAAGTTTACAGCTTTACCATCCGTTATATCCAATCGAACCAGACCAAAATATACGGAGCTGTCTGATGGCCTATGGCCATGGTCTGGAACCCTGTCTCGCCTTCCTTCGGCTTCACTTGGAAGGCTTTATAGACTAGAAGCACCGAAACCGTATGTGATAAGTAAGTATCCGTATCCGTATGTGAAAGAAAGGAAAGTTAGCGCTTTGACAGGGTTTTCTCATGGATGGGATGATAGGGAGAGTTTTGAGATTTTTGAGCCTAGGTTTGTAGGTAGGCGATACATAGTAAATGGTAAGAATTCGCTTCGACCTAAGGTATTTGGAAAATCCTCTAAAATTTGTGTCCCGCAAGTTTTTATAGACAAATTTAAGGAAGTTGATTTTAAGTCTAGAGACAAACAGGCGATGTTAAAGGCAATTCGAGCACAGGTTTATGATTATCATTTAACTTCAGAAGATGGTCATACGATAAGGGATCAGAATGCTATCAAGTTTTCGTCGCATGAACACGTAATGTCGTTGGATATATGGGATAAGGTGATGGATAAAATGTTTTACGATCATCTTGGACATGATGGCGAATTCACCAATTGGACGGACGATCATATTGGATGGAGCAATTGTTGCAAGAGTGACATGGGACACATATGGCAAGAGGTTGCTCCTGATGATGTGTTGACAGAATTTGGAGACAGTAGTCGACCATTTGATTTATTGAATTACAAGTGTATCTTGGATGAGGATGGTGTGTGCGGATGCCTTATTCATAGAGGTTATTGGAAGGAGGCATACCAGAGCGAAATGGACGAATTTAGAGCATTTATGAAATATGCAGCTTGGGACTTGGTGGAGGAAGAGTATTATACTGGAGACTGGAAATATACTGATTACAATCACGAATCGACGAACCCAAGTATGTTTTATCAGATGGGTTATCGCGAAGATCACACACCGTTGCGGGAGAGGCTTCGGGAAATTGATGATTGCGGTGAAGATGGTGCAATTTTTGAATTATGCCCAGAGTTTTTTGTAAGGAGAGGAGCTAATGCAGGCTGTGTAAGGAAAAGACGGCATGAAACACAGCCTAGACAAATCATTATGGAAGGCGTAATTTTCGATGTAATTACTGATGAGAATGGAGTGAAGCTGGATCAAGATGCTCGATTCACATCTCCAAGAGAAGAGTATGAGAGTCAATGGGATATGCCGTGGCAAGATACGATGAGTCATCCAATGTTGCAATTTCTTTTTTGTTTACAAAAGCCTACGATGCGCCACTCGTTTGCAACCGATAAAACAATGGAAAAGAGTTTCTTAAAGCATGTTGATAAATGTCAAGGACAATGGTTGTGTGAACATGCATTAGATGAGATGGTTGCCGCAGAAAAAGGTGACGGTATTATGTGGTATAATGTGAAAGGCAATCATTCTCAGGTGGCGCTAGATTGGAGGGTTCCGCATACGCAACTTAGCCTTCGTGAGCACGTAATTGAAGCGTTGGACTTCTTGTGTGATGATAAGAACATGTGGGGCAATGTGTGGTACAATGAAATTCGGAGAGTGGAATATCAAGATGTGGAGGGTGAAGCGTTTCAAGCAGCTCTTTTATTCGCAGACTGTGGAGTATGGAAATCTGTGTACAGTGAAGAACATGGTCTGTTTGGTACATGCAATGATGATTCAACTCCTCAAAAGTGGGGGAGAACGAGGAGATCCTGCTGCAAGAGTTCCAGTTATATTGTCAAGTTTGATTGATATGAAGCGTTTCAGTAAATGGGGAAAATTAGTGAGAGTTGTTGCATTAGCTTTGAAATTTGTGAAATTGTTAAGAAATCATGGCCAAGCAAAGGATGCAAACATTGTTGCGGATGATATCAAAGAAGCAGAGAAGTTACTGGTTATTGAAATGAGAAATGCGAAACTCGTGCAATTACTTAAAGTGAATATGACGCAAAACTGTTTATTGTCGATATTAGTCAATTCAAGTGTGCTGATTTCGAATCTAAACTGTAGACTTCCAAATTCTAAGTCGTTTCGTAGATATTAGCGTTTTGAAATTGTTTGTTTCGTTGAAAAAGTGTCCGGGAAGTCTGGGGCGGGTTTTCAATTGTGACGTAAAGTGTTTGGGGCCTAAGCAAGCAGTCAGTCGACCAGTGAGAAATAACAGCTAAATTTCGGTTCTTGTGTTTCGGGTCTTTCCTTGCCTTCAGTTTCCCTTCCTTCGGCTGCAGTGGCCTTTAGCAACTATAATAGAAAACTTAATTTTAATAAATTTTATTTATTTTAAACCGCTTTTACAAAGGTAGTAAGATATCAAATTCCCCCCACAGGAGGGCTACAGGAGGGCCGAAGTCATTGGTTTGCAGTACCTACCCACCGAAAAAGAATCACAGAGCTTGGTTTCAAATTTAAAAAACGTTTGGTCTGAAGGACCGTAGCATTGATGAAATGTTTAGGAACAGGGCAGTTGAAGTCAACATGCCCAAGGTTATTGTGCTTTTCACTTTTCAAACGGGTATTATTTGCAACAGCGAGATATTGGATCTTTCTTTGAGAATGACGTAAGTAAAAGCAATAAGATACAATAGTCTAATAACCATTCTTTTGTCTGGACTGCCTGGCCTGGTTGCTTCCTCGTTGGTCACACCAAGTTGTATCATAAACACGTCGAAGGAAGTTTTTCATATCTTCGGTATTAAATTCAGGCAAGGAGGCATACGTTCTTTGGAGTTCAGTTGCTACAAAATAAAGAATAAAGGAAATGACTAGTTGAATATGTTGAAGCATTGAAATCCACGCGCTGTCGTTTTATGAAATGAATTCTCTGTCTTCGCACTTCTGGATCCTTTGGTAACCGATGTCGATGGTTGGTAATGCCAGGCATGGAACTTCGATTTTGTCAGCTCCTTTTGTTTGGTAACCCAGCACAGCAATACTTTCCTCCATAATCATATTTTGTGAACATTTCATGGCTTAGATTTTGGTAGTGGACAAGCTTTCTTGGGTAAGTTTACAGCTTTACCATCCGTTATATCCAATCGAACCAGACCAAAATATACGGAGCTGTCTGATGGCCTATGGTCTGGAACCCTGTCTCGCCTTCCTTCGGCTTCACTTGGAAGGCTTTATAGACTAGAAGCACCGAAACCGTATGTGATAAGTAAGTATCCGTATCCGTATGTGAAAGAAAGGAAAGTTAGCGCTTTGACGGGGTTTTCTCATGGATGGGATGATAGGGAGAGTTTTGAGATTTTTGAGCCTAGGTTTGTAGGTAGGCGATACATAGTAAATGGTAAGAATTCGCTTCGACCTAAGGTATTTGGAAAATCCTCTAAAATTTGTGTCCCGCAAGTTTTTATAGACAAATTTAAGGAAGTTGATTTTAAGTCTAGAGACAAACAGGCGATGTTAAAGGCAATTCGAGCACAGGTTTATGATTATCATTTAACTTCAGAAGATGGTCATACGATAAGGGATCAGAATGCTATCAAGTTTTCGTCGCATGAACACGTAATGTCGTTGGATATATGTGATAAGGTGATGGATAAAATGTTTTACGATCATCTTGGACATGATGGCGAATTCACCAATTGGACGGACGATCATATTGGATGGAGCAATTGTTGCAAGAGTGACATGGGACACATATGGCAAGAGGTTGCTCCTGATGATGTGTTGACAGAATTTGGAGACAGTAGTCGACCATTTGATTTATTGAATTACAAGTGTATCTTGGATGAGGATGGTGTGTGCGGATGCCTTATTCATAGAGGTTATTGGAAGGAGGCATACCAGAGCGAAATGGACGAATTTAGAGCATTTATGAAATATGCAGCTTGGGACTTGGTGGAGGAAGAGTATTATACTGGAGACTGGAAATATACTGATTACAATCACGAATCGACGAACCCAAGTATGTTTTATCAGATGGGTTATCGCGAAGATCACACACCGTTGCGGGAGAGGCTTCGGGAAATTGATGATTGCGGTGAAGATGGTGCAATTTTTGAATTATGCCCAGAGTTTTTTGTAAGGAGAGGAGCTAATGCAGGCTGTGTAAGGAAAAGACGGCATGAAACACAGCCTAGACAAATCATTATGGAAGGCGTAATTTTCGATGTAATTACTGATGAGAATGGAGTGAAGCTGGATCAAGATGCTCGATTCACATCTCCAAGAGAAGAGTATGAGAGTCAATGGGATATGCCGTGGCAAGATACGATGAGTCATCCAATGTTGCAATTTCTTTTTTGTTTACAAAAGCCTACGATGCGCCACTCGTTTGCAACCGATAAAACAACGGAAAAGAGTTTCTTAAAGCATGTTGATAAATGTCAAGGACAATGGTTGTGTGAACATGCATTAGATGAGATGGTTGCCGCAGAAAAAGGTGACGGTATTATGTGGTATAATGTGAAAGGCAATCATTCTCAGGTGGCGCTAGATTGGAGGGTTCCGCATACGCAACTTAGCCTTCGTGAGCACGTAATTGAAGCGTTGGACTTCTTGTGTGATGATAAGAACATGTGGGGCAATGTGTGGTACAATGAAATTCGGAGAGTGGAATATCAAGATGTGGAGGGTGAAGCGTTTCAAGCAGCTCTTTTATTCGCAGACTGTGGAGTATGGAAATCTGTGTACAGTGAAGAACATGGTCTGTTTGGTACATGCAATGATGATTCAACTCCTCAAAAGTGGGGGAGAACGAGGAGATCCTGCTGCAAGAGTTCCAGTTATATTGTCAAGTTTGATTGATATGAAGCGTTTCAGTAAATGGGGAAAATTAGTGAGAGTTGTTGCATTAGCTTTGAAATGTGTGAAATTGTTAAGAAATCATGGCCAAGCAAAGGATGCAAACATTGTTGCGGATGATATCAAAGAAGCAGAGAAGTTACTGGTTATTGAAATGAGAAATGCGAAACTCGTGCAATTACTTAAAGTGAATATGACGCGAAAATGTTTATTGTCGATATTAGTCAATTCAAGTGTGCTGATTTCGAATCTAAACTGTAGACTTCCAAATTCTAAGTCGTTTCGTAGATATTAGCGTTTTGAAATTGTTTGTTTCGTTGAAAAAGTGTCCGGGAAGTCTGGGGCCGGTTTTCAATTGTGACGTAAAGTGTTTGGGGCCTAAGCAAGCAGTCAGTTGACCAGTGAGAAATAACAGCTAAATTTCGGTTCTTGTGTTTCGGGTCTTTCCTTGCCTTCAGTTTCCCTTCCTTCGGCTGCAGTGGCCTTTAGCAACTATAATAGAAAATTTAATTTTAATAAATTTTATTTATTTTAAACCGCTTTTACAAAGGTAGTAAGATATCAAATTCCCCCCACAGGAGGGCTACAGGAGGGCCAAAGTCATTGGTTTGCAGTACCTACCCACCGAAAAAGAATCACAGAGCTTGGTTTCAAATTTAAAAAACGTTTGGTCTGAAGGACCGTAGCATTGATGAAATGTTTAGGAACAGGGCAGTTGAAGTCAACATGCCCAAGGTTATTGTGCTTTTCACTTTTCAAACGGGTATTATTTGCAACAGCGAGATATTGGATCTTTCTTTGAGAATGACGTAAGTAAAAGCAATAAGATACAATAGTCTAATAACCATTCTTTTGTCTGGACTGCCTGGCCTGGTTGCTTCCTCGTTGGTCACACCAAGTTGTATCATAAACACGTCGAAGGAAGTTTTTCATATCTTCGGTATTAAATTCAGGCAAGGAGGCATACGTTCTTTGGAAGTCAGTTGCTACAAAATAAAGAATAAAGGAAATGACTAGTTGAATATGTTGAAGCATTGAAATCCACGCGCTGTCATTTTATGAAATGAATTCTCTGTCTTCGCACTTCTGGATCCTTTGGTAACCGATGTCGATGGTTGGTAATGCCAGGCATGGAACTTCGATTTTGTCAGCTCATTTTGTTTGGTAACCCAGCACAGCAATACTTTCCTCCATAATCATATTTTGTGAACATTTCATGGCTTAGATTTTGGTAGTGGACAAGCTTTCTTGGGTAAGTTTACAGCTTTACCATCCGTTATATCCAATCGAACCAGACCAAAATATACGGAGCTGTCTGATGGCCTATGGCCATGGTCTGGAACCCTGTCTCGCCTTCCTTCGGCTTCACGGCTTCACTTGGAAGGCTTTATAGACTAGAAGCACCGAAACCGTATGTGATAAGTAAGTATCCGTATCCGTATGTGAAAGAAAGGAAAGTTAGCGCTTTGACAGGGTTTTCTCATGGATGGGATGATAGGGAGAGTTTTGAGATTTTTGAGCCTAGGTTTGTAGGTAGGCGATACATAGTAAATGGTAAGAATTCGCTTCGACCTAAGGTATTTGGAAAATCCTCTAAAATTTGTGTCCCGCAAGTTTTTATAGACGAATTTAAGGAAGTTTATTTTAAGTCTAGAGACAAACAGGCGATGTTAAAGGCAATTCGAGCACAGGTTTATGATTATCATTTAACTTCAGAAGATGGTCATACGATAAGGGATCAGAATGCTATCAAGTTTTCGTCGCATGAACACGTAATGTCGTTGGATATATGGGATACGGTGATGGATAAAATGTTTTACGATCATCTTGGACATGATGGCGAATTCACCAATTGGACGGACGATCATATTGGACGGAGCAATTGTTGCAAGAGTGACATGGGACACATATGGCAAGAGGTTGCTCCTGATGATGTGTTGACAGAATTTGGAGACAGTAGTCGACCATTTGATTTATTGAATTACAAGTGTATCTTGGATGAGGATGGTGTGTGCGGATGCCTTATTCATAGAGGTTATTGGAAGGAGGCATACCAGAGCGAAATGGACGAATTTAGAGCATTTATGAAATATGCAGCTTGGGACTTGGTGGAGGAAGAGTATTATACTGGAGACTGGAAATATACTGATTACAATCACGAATCGACGAACCCAAGTATGTTTTATCAGACGGGTTATCGCGAAGATCACACACCGTTGCGGGAGAGGCTTCGGGAAATTGATGATTGCGGTGAAGATGGTGCAATTTTTGAATGTCGAATGTTGATTCGTCTGTCACGCAACTTCCAACAAAATTTCCCAACCAGTTGTCGGACTCGAGCTCACAAGAGATTTCTTTGGACAGCGCAGGGCAAGGTCCCCAGCCGAGGGGAAAGACATCAGCCGCACCCGAACCGATTGAAAGATTGGATGACAGCTTGTATGCTTTAATACAGTCGGAGGCTTCGTCACGGGAGAATGATGATTTTTTGAGCACCTGCAGCGATGATTTGCAAGGACAGTGTTCACCATGTAGCACGAGCGGAAATGACAGCTTTTGGGGGTATGCAGAGGAAAATGCAGTGGAAGGGGCAGATTCCAGTGTGACTTTGTCAGGAGCTGAGGATGATGGTGACGCTGGCGCTTTGGACACTGAGGATGAGCTCTTTAAACTCGACTTCCCTTCACTCACTTCACACTTGTCTGGAGGGTTGAGCACGACTGCAAGCATGGGTTTCAAATCCAACAAATTATTTTTATGTTTGGGAGATAACGTTGATGATGGATATTTTAGTGATTAATATACGTATTATTAGTGATTATTAGTTATTAGTTAATATACGTATTATTAGTTATTAGTGATTACTATACTACTACTACTACTATGACGATGTACGCCGTGTAGCTGAAGCATTAGCGAGCACTGTGAACGAGCGACATTATGTACCTCTTGGTGTGGCTGTGAATGTAAAACAGTTATTCGATGATTCGAAAGTACGTGACACGAGTCAAGTCATGGAAATGAAAAGTAAAGATAATGAAACGATAGAGGGTATGACAAATGTGTCTCCCTTATATGACAAGGAAGGGCACTTGCAAGAGCTAATTCCAATATATGAGGACAGTCTCATGCTTCTCAACGGCCATTTGAGGCCCTTTGAAAAAGCAATGCTCGTTAATATCTTCATTCTGACCAGTTGAAGAGAACATGATGATGAATGTGTGTGTGTACTCACCTCGTTGTTTGAGTGAATGTTGAACGTAAATTGCTGCTGCTCATTTATGTGTTCATAAGACAATGCTTATCATGCATAAATGCGGAAAGTTCGGTAAAATCGTGCGCACAGTATTGTTGTAGAGACAATGATGTGAAGCGTTTCAAATATTTTATCTCGTATGCGGGAAGTCGTGGAATTGGGCATTGTTATCAAAGACAATGAATGCGGAAAGTAGTCCTCCAAACCTCTATAAAATGAATAGTTGTAGCTGAAAACAGCATACGAGTGCCAACGACACTCATACGACGGCCGTTGATACTGAAGATTTGGTGACTGTTCATAAGGAGAATATGTAAGTATAAAAGTATGATTCTTCTTTCATTTAGGAGATTGTATTATTATCATGACATTCGCGACGTGATGATAATAGAAAATTGATGTCATAAAACATTCATATGATAGAGAATATCCCATTTGATCAGCAGATAGATAGCATACTAAATGACGTCTATGTGGAAAATGAATGTAATATTCCATACAAAATAAGTCTCATGTTTGCATTCATGTTATTTACACCAAGTACTGGGAAGGTGGGTTATTGGCATGCAAATACTCATTTATCTCATGACGCACGTGCTGGTGATGTGTTACAACAACGTGATAACATTTGGGAAATTTGATCTCGCGCAGACATGCAAGCATGCGCTAATGATGCATTTCATCTGGGAGATGTTGACAAATCACTATTTAATGGTGTGCATATAAATTTGATCCCAAAGCATGGAGCATCTGTATGGTTATAGAATAAATGTATACACGATAGGCGTGATGGATGGGAAAGAACCATGCGCATCTCCCACAGACATGAGTGTGGCACCTTCATCGTCGTGGCTATCTCGCTTTGGTCATAAAGCGATCAGTGAAGCGAGTCATCGTGAAGGAGAATTGCAAAGTCGCAGTCGTAATTTGAACGAACTGTTTTTGTGTTTGAAAGACAATGTAGATGATGGATATTGTAGCGATTAATTGATTGCTTACGTATTTTACATATTTTTGACGTATTTTTATATACATAATGTTTTACGCATATTCTGCTTGTTTTTCCTAGAGTTCACGCTTTACGGAAGTTGTTTTGAAACGGAATGTTGCTACGGTGTCCATTCCTTAGCTCCAATTGTTATCTCGCGCGTTGACATGGTGATGGCCAACTGACTGAATTGCCACCCCCTCTCCGTGCCTATACTACTACTTTTTACTTGGCCCTATATGCTATATATACTTTTCAGTCGAGTCCAGTGTCTGTGTTGATTATAATCAATAAAATTCCTAAAGGAATTGGTTCTAGAACTCTGTAACCTTGCACCAAGAAAATTCTATCAATAGTATAGGATATCTCTTGAAAGTAGAAGTCAGCTTGAAGCCAAAATTATAAATTTAAATATTATTTGAGGGATAAATGTGTCAATTAAGACAACAGCAGTAAATTGCACAAGACGACTGGATGGGGGAAACAGCAAAATGAATTGTCAGTCCAGTGTCTGTGTTGGTTATAATCAACAAAAAATCCTGAAGGTATTGGTTCAAGAACTCCGTAACCTTGCACCAAGAAAACTCTATCAATAGTATAGGATATCTCTTGAAAGTAGAAGTCAGCTTGAAGCCAAAATTATAAATTTAAATGTTATTTGAGGGATGAATGTGTCAACTAAGACAACAACAGTAAATTGCACAAGACGACTGGGTGGGGGAAACAGCAAAATGACTTTTCAGTTGAGTTGAGTGTCTGTGTTGGCTATAATCAACAAAATTCTTAAAGGAATTGGTTCAAGAACTCTATAACCTTGCACCAAGAAAACTCTATCAATAGTACAGGATATCTCTTGAAAGTAGATGTCAGCTTGGAGCCAAAATTTTAATTATTATTCAAGGGGCAAATATGGCTACTAATAAAAGAGCAGTAAGACCACTGGATGGGGGTGGATGGGGGAAACAGCAAAATGAATTGTTGGTTCAGTCCAGTGTCTTTGTTTTGGTTATGATCTGCAAAATCTCTGAAGGTATTGGTTTAAGAACTCTGTAACCTTGCACCAAGAAAACTCTATCAATAGTATAGGATATCTCTTGAAAGTAGAAGTCAGCTTGAAGCCAAAATTATAAATTTAAATATTATTTGAGGGATAAATGTGTCAACTAAGACAACAGCAGTAAATTGCACAAGACGACTGGATGGGGGAAACAGCAAAATGAATTGTCAGTCCAGTGTCTGTGTTGGTTATAATCAACAAAAAATCCTGAAGGTATTGGTTCAAGAACTCTGTAACCTTGCACCAAGAAAACTCTATCAATAGTATAGGATATCTCTTGAAAGTAGAAGTCAGCTTGAAGCCAAAATTATAAATTTAAATGTTATTTGAGGGATGAATGTGTCAACTAAGACAACAACAGTAAATTGCACAAGACGACTGGATGGGGGAAACAGCAAAATGAATTGTCAGTCCAGTGTCTGTGTTGGTTATAATCAACAAAAAAATCCTTAAGGTATTGGTTCAAGAACTCTATAACCTTGCACCAAGAAAACTCTATCAATAGTACAGGATATCTCTTGAAAGTAGATGTCAGCTTGGAGCCAAAATTTTAATTATTATTCAAGGGGCAAATATGGCTACTAATAAAAGAGCAGTAAGACCACTGGATGGGGGTGGATGGGGTAAACAGCAAAATGAATTGTTGGTTCAGTCCAGTGTCTTTGTGTTGGTTATGATCTGCAAAATCTCTGAAGGTATTGGTTTAAGAACTCTGTAACCTTGCACCAAGAAAACTCTATCAATAGTATAGGATATCTCTTGAAAGTAGAAGTCAGCTTGAAGCCAAAATTATAAATTTAAATATTATTCGAGGGATAAATGTGTCAACTAAGACAACAGCAGTAAATTGCACAAGACGACTGGATGGGGGAAACAGCAAAATGAATTGTCAGTCCAGTGTCTGTGTTGGTTATAATCAACAAAAAATCCAGAAGGTATTGGTTCAAGAACTCTGTAACCTTGCACCAAGAAAACTCTATCAATAGTACAGGATATCTCTTGAAAGTAGAAGTCAGCTTGAAGCCAAAATTATAAATTTAAATGTTATTTGAGGGATGAATGTGTCAACCAAGACAACAACAGTAAATTGCACATGACGACTGGATGGGGGAAACAGCAAAATGAATTGTCAGTCCAGTGTCTGTGTTGGTTATAATCAACAAAAAATCCTTAAGGTATTGGTTCAAGAACTCTGTAACCTTGCACCAAGAAAACTCTATCAATAGTATAGGATATCTCTTGAAAGTAGAAGTCAGCTTGAAGCCAAAATTATAAATTTAAATGTTATTTGAGGGATAAATGTGTCAACTAAGACAACAACAGTAAATTGCACAAGACGACTGGGTGGGGGAAACAGCAAAATGAATTGTCAGTCCAGTGTCTGTGTTGGTTATAATCAACAACAAAAATCCTGAAGGTATTGGTTCAAGAACTCTGTAACCTTGCACCAAGAAAACTCTATCAATAGTATAGGATATCTCGTAAGTAGAAGTCAGCTTGGAACCAAAATTCTAACTTTAAATATAATTTGAGTTTTGGTGGCAAATATGTCCACTAACAAAAGGGCCAGGTAAAAAACTCGGAGATGTCGGAGCAAAGATTCCCCGACGTTTCCAAACTCTGACTTTTTTACTTGGCCCTATATGCTATATATACTTTTCAGTTGAGTCCAGTGTCTGTGTTGATTATCATCAACAAAATTCCTAAAGGAATTGGTTCTAGAACTCTATAACCTTGCACCAAGAAAACTCGGCGCTAATGCAGTTTCGCACACCCTCTTCAGACCGTGTCTATACTGTTTGTACTTATAACTTTGTCGTTGTATGTCTGCTACATATCTATTGTATATCAATCGATAGCCCAGAATATGGGGATTAATTTGATATATGATTAATAATTACTCACCTTCAATTCCATCTTTTATTAGCCAAAATACATCCATGACTAACCTCCAAATCTTCACTCCGTCCGCCATTATCAATCCGATCGAGTTCTTCGGTCACGTGACCAGTAGCCTCGACTTCAAACTCAAAGACGGGGGTCGTCATGGGTCGTTTACTCCTCGGAGAGCTAAGAGCCTGGAGTTAGACCCTCGAGCTGTCTGTCATCGAGCTGCCGGTGAGAGAGCTAAAAATTTACGTCTCGATTTTAGACCAGGGAGCTAGACCCTAGAGCTGTCCGTCCTCCAGCTGCCGGTGAGAGAGCTGAAAATTTATACTTCGATTTTAGACGAGGGAGCTAGACCCTCGAGCTGTCCGTCCTCGAGCTGCCGGTTAGAGAGCTAAAAATTTACGTCTCGATTTTAGACAAGGGAAATAGACCCTCGAGCTGTTGGTCAGAGAGCTAAAAATTTATACTTCGATTTTAGACCAGGGAGCTAGACCCTCGAGCTGTCCGTCCTCGAGCTCCCGGTGAGAGAGCCAAAAATTTATACTTCGATTTTAGACGAGGGAGCTAGACCCTCGAGCTGTCCGTCCTCGAGCTGCCCGTGAGAGAGCTAAAAATTTACGTCTCAATTTTTGACAAGGGAAATAGACCCTAGGGCTGTCAGTCCTCGAGCTGCCGGTGAGAGGGCTAAAAATTTACGTCTCGATTTTTGACAAGGGAAATAGACCCTAGGGCTGTCAGTCCTCGAGCTGCCGGTGAGAGGGCTAAAAATTTATACTTCGATTTTAGACGAGGGAGCTAGACCCTCGAGCTGTCCGCCCTCGAGCTATTCTCTTCTGTGTCTGTTGGTCTGCTGTAGCAGTTAATACACAAGCAGGTATCTTCGTTACTATGGATCGGAAGCGTCCAAGTTTTGCAAAGCTATTTCGAAAAGCTTTCTTAACCTGTTGTGCACCTTTGTTATTTGCAATTGTGGCATCATCATCCCTGGCAAATGAAGGGAATCAAAGAATTAGTAATTAAAAGGGGCCTGAATCAAGCATAACATGAAATGTTTAAATTGGCCCCCTGATTGATAATTTGCAAAGTTTTTTAAAAAACCAGGCTCTCCACAGGTTACTGGCAATTTCTGGGCCATTTTTAAAAAACTTATCAAATTATCAATCAGGGGGCCCAGTGGATAATTTTCGAAGTTTTTCAAAAATGCCATTAAATGTGTCCGATACTTGGTGTTGCTGTGTCTTACGTTGAAGAAAGTACCAAGGCAAGCTGCTTTAGGGGCAAATAAAAGAACTTGCATGCGTTTGCCTGTTGTTTTTGAACAACTTTACATTTGGGCCTAATCACGTGGAGATTTTTTTTATTCGAATGTTAAATTTTACAAGATACTTTACATTTTACTATACCTAATTCTAATAACTATACGACACTACAAGTATGATACCATGGGGAGCAAAAGACTACGACTACCCCATGGCCAATATCTAAAAACATGAAACGTTAAACCGTATACCACCGTATAATCACCCTACGAACAATTTATAAATTAAGAGAATACTATACTGGATTCAGTTTCACTCCAGATGTCAGGTCAGTGTTGCGATGAGATGCAAGGAGTGCAACTCATATGGTGTAAATTTAGGCAAGTAAAATGCCTCCATCTGATGTGAAGCAGAATTTACAAGGAAAAGAACACTAACGGTACGGGACTTGGTGATTGCTTAGGGCATGGCTAAATTCTCAATAGATCTTAATCAAACCGACCAGTTTCGTGGATGAAGCATAAAGTTAATTCGAGTACATTTCTGTTCAACTCATTAGAAAGGTCTTCATCACCATACAATAAAAGCTGCGTCAAAGAATGATTTGAAAGATTGTAGACAGGTCATTTGCTAGAAAAATTAGGCCTTTTTTCCTGTCAAGGTTTTCTCTTCGGATTCTTTGCCAAGAAACACGTTAGAACAGATGTAGACTTGGGGCATGTTGAAATTTGTCGAAAATTTCAAAATGGCGGAATTTTTCAAAATGGCGGAATTTTTACACTGTTTGGCTACGTTGAAGGGATATAATGCTCTAAGATGAACATTTCTTTGCACCAAAGTGTCCTGTTACATCAAAGGCATGTTTATGGTGCGTGACTGATCATAAAAAAAATCAAAATGGTGTGATTAAGGTGGTAGAACTCCAAAAAATCGATAATTTTGGCTCTGCGCTACATACTTACAAGGCTAATTGTCCACACCATAATAGCACAGGTTAAAACGGGTTATAAATCGCCTCTGAAATGAATGTCCATCTCTTCAGGTCATACTATGCTCCGCAAAATATTGATTCAAGCTACTTTAACATTTATAAACAAAGTATCATTTACATTACAACCTTTGAAATTGTTTATATAAGAAGCTAAACTTAGATCTAATTGCGCGATGTTATTCATATCAAGAGCAACTTGAGCTTTTGAAATGTAACCTGCAGTGACATAGCATCTTTAGACTGAGTAGACCCAGGATTTATCCGTGAAGTAGCGATGAATTTGCTTCGTAAAAAGATTCAAGAAGACTATGTAGTTGTAAGTTGTCACTTATATTTTTCATGGCATCTTTATCTTGACTTAGGTTTGATAATAAAAGATACTGAGTTCTTTTTAACGTAGGGCAAGGTGACAAGTTTTCTTGGTAAGTGTTGAAGCTACCCTTTTGAAATTATTGCAGCTTAAGAAATAGCTGTTATCATACACCAAACCTTTCTAACTTAATGTACATTTAAAGCAACAATGATTTAATATTTCCATGGAAGACTTTGGCTGCAAAACTGTCCTAGATTTTGAAGAAAATTGCTCCAGCACAGATATAAGGTTCTTCTGCAGCCCAGATATAAGATTCCTATGAAAAATCGAGTGTATGTCTTAACGTGTCATGAAAAAGTTTGCTGTGTTGAAATTAAACCGCTGATATCGTTATTTCAGCATTGGAATTATGTCGGCGAATCCTTACCTGAAAACCCACGATCCTGGAATTAATCGGTGTATCTTATGTAATTTGTTTGTTGAAGACAAGGACAAAAAGGCAATCCAATCAGTAGCTTTCGATACTATTCAGAAGAATGCTGCTCTTTGGTCAAAAATCGACAAGCGAGTTTGTAATGAACAACCTTAAAAGGCATTTCGTGAGGCATCATTGAGGTTGCCTCAAAGTTTCACTGAGACATTGTACACTCATAAAGGATGCGCAGTTTTATTCAGAAGCAGGCTGAAAACAAAAGAGCTGCAGTCAACAAAGCTTGAAGAGAGCGATGCCACATACGATGATCAAGACTCACGTAAAAGTGGCAGTGATGACGAATCATTCTCCACCAGTGGGAAGAAGAGAACCAAAATTTTACGAGAAAAAAGAACTGAAAAAAAAATCATGTTTGATTTGCAATGAACGTTCGAGTGACGATGCACTACCATACAATGATGGAGGACTGGCACGCTGTTCGGAAGAAAAAGCTGCTCTCAAGTTGAAAACATCGGTTGCTAGGAAGTTATTAGATGAGCAAGATCGCCATTATGAAGCAGCAAAGCGAATTGACATCTTACTGAATAATGGTGCGTCCTATGATGTTTTCGCAGCAGATGTCTATTATCATAAGAAATGCTACGCTGCATTTTCTTATTCATATGACAAGAAGGAGACGTTGGCATATAACATGGAGCAGGAACGGAAAATTATGGAGTACTTTGATGAGATGATTAGGCGAAGGGTGAATCAAGATAAACAATCCTTTCTAATGACTGAGCTGTTGAAAGACTTCGCAGAGATCAGTTCTGACTTCGGTCTCAGCGAACCACCTATCAGGCAAACAAAGTATCTGAAGACACATCTCGAGCAAACCTTTCAAGATGAAATTGCTTTTTCTAAAGTTGGTCAAAAGAAGCAGGTCCTGCATTCCAATTCAGTTGGTCCTGTTGCCTATGTCGAGGCTGCATTGAAGGGTCATGGTTTACGAGAAGTTGATCTTACCAAGGCTTTTGCCAGACTTGTAAGACGAAAACTAGCAGATAGACATCCACTTAACTGGCCACCAACAACTGAAGAGCTATGTGAGTCTTTGGAGACTTTTCTTCCGCTAGAGTGTATTTTCAATGCAATTGCACTGTCACTGAATGACAAATGGCCTATCAATGAAAACGGAATTGTCAATGTACCCAAGGACTTGAATCACAAAATATCAAGTCTTGCTCAGGGATGGGAAGCACTGACATCACATGGCAGATCAGCTTTGAATATTGCGATGGGTTTGACCGTTAACAGATTAACCGGAAGCAAGGAAACATCAAGACTATTGCACCGTGGTGGTATTGGTATATCTTACAATGATGTCAGATTGCTTAGCAATACTTGGGCTGAAGCAGTAACAATGGAGCATGCACAGATGCTTCCACCAGGATTTGTAAAGGGTAGAGCAGTTCACATCACGTTTGATAATTCTGATGGCCGACAGCAAACATTGACCGGGTCACAGACGACGCATCACACAACGGGAACGATTTTCCAGCCTTCATTTCCTGGTGATAAAGGGACACGTTCATACGAACCATATGCAGATCTATTGCACCAGGAAAAGAATGATTATGGCTCTTATGTCATTCCAAAGAAACGGACAGATCCTCCAGCAATGCCTGATTTTGAAGACAAATTCAAAGATTCAGCGTTGATTGAAGAAGCATTTCATCATGATGTAGCTTGGGTATTGTGTGGAGCTGTAAGTAAAGAGATGCTTATTGAAATACACCCTGAATTAGACACTGATGATCTCCAGCCAGTTGGGTCATGGACAAACTTCATGAAATCTGTAACAGAGTCTACTACAACAAGGTGCAAACTAGAATACCTTCCTGTTATCCCTCTTCCTCCACATGACAACGTCGTCAAATGGTATATGGACATGATTCTGAAGATGCTTGATCAGCTGAAATAGATCATATTTTTCTTCATACAGATGAAGCAATTGATTCGAAAGTTCTTATCATTCAATGGTTAAACCAAGAGAAGTATGATCAAATCATCACATTCTTGGGTGGATTCCAAACGATAATGATCAATTTGAAGATCCTCGGAAAGAAGTATTCATGCCTCGGATTTAAGGAATGGTGGGTTGATGCTAATGTAATAGCTCAAGGTTCTGCTGATCAAGCGATGGAGGGAAAGCATTACCATAGAAGTATAAGGCTACACAAGCAGGCATTTTCCAGCCTTCATTTCCTGGTGATAAAGGGACACGTTCATACGAACCATATGCAGATCTATTGCACCAGGAAAAGAATGATTATGGCTCTTATGTCATTCCAAAGAAACGGACAGATCCTCCAGCAATGCCTGATTTTGAAGACAAATTCAAAGATTCAGCGTTGATTGAAGAAGCATTTCATCATGATGTAGCTTGGGTATTGTGTGGAGCTGTAAGTAAAGAGATGCTTCTTGAAATACACCCTGAATTAGACACTGATGATCTCCAGCCAGTTGGGTCATGGACAAACTTCATGAAATCTGTAACAGAGTCTACTACAACAAGGTGCAAACTAGAATACCTTCCTGTTATCCCTCTTCCTCCACATGACAACGTCGTCAAATGGTATATGGACATGATTCTGAAGATGCTTGATCAGCTGAAATAGATCATATTTTTCTTCATACAGATGAAGCAATTGATTCGAAAGTTCTTATCATTCAATGGTTAAACCAAGAGAAGTATGATCAAATCATCACATTCTTGGGTGGATTCCACACGATAATGATCAATTTGAAGATCCTCGGAAAGAAGTATTCATGCCTCGGATTTAAGGAATGGTGGGTTGATGCTAATGTAATAGCTCAAGGTTCTGCTGATCAAGCGATGGAGGGAAAGCATTACCATAGAAGTATAAGGCTACACTTTGCTTCGTTATCGAATGAAGGATATCCTCAACAAAGATGAATTCAGTCAAGGATTCAAAAGTCAAATTGTGAATTTGAGGCTTGTCCAATCAACCGCCAATTTGAAGTCCCTAACTGATTCACCAGAATTCAGCCAGCTGATGACGAATTTGACACAAGTCTTTGGCACACAGGCTCAAATGATGATGCAATACATTCGTGATGTTTCAGCTATGCTGTGCTTTGTCAGTGCTGTAAGAGAAAAAACCATTGAGTGCCACTTAGCAGCAGAGCGTGTATTGTTACCAAAATGCTTTGCATTTGGGCATCAAAATTATGCCCGTTACCTAACATTTCAACATGTTAAGCTGCAAGATGTTAAAGCTAAGCAAGAAGAAGCATGGAAATGACCTTCTGGTTCATTGTTTTGGCGGTTCAATTTCTTGCAAACCATACTCAACTATTCATGGTGATTTGATAACAGAAACAACCATAAATAGAGAAGTAAAGGTCAGAGGGGGCCCTATGCAAGGTGGATTTAGCACCGATGAAAAGGCTGTTGATACTTTGTGAAGACTAGTCATTCCATGGCAACTGTTCGAGTCAAACTAAAAGAACGTTTGAATGTTTTGACGCAGTCAGTTCACAAAGAAACAACAGTTGGTGCAATTAAGAAGCACAAGACAATGATTGAAAGTCTCCTTTTGCAGCTGGATAAGTATTTTGATCCATTTCTAGAGGGTCCTGCAAGACATTTCAAAACTGGAGCAGAAATCGAGCCATCTGTTGTTGAGGGACTTCTGAATTTATCTGCAGTAGGAGAAGAAATGTATGCTGAGTTTGTTGACGAAAGACTCACAGCTAAAGAGAATAGGATTAGTATATTTGCACCAATAAAGAATCCTAGGATCAAAACAGGTATGGAGCCAGCAAAAAAGGTTCCAAAAGCCATAAGCATTCTCAAGGAAGACAGGCAAGCATTTGGAGCACTTGTTGGTAAGGCCACGAGTCAAAGAGAAGCACACTCTTATTCGCTTACAACTGTTCCACTGGCTTTAGCATCACCTGACAGTGATCTCAGGCAAGGCTGCAAAGCTGCATTACGAAATTTTTTGATAGAAGAGTCTACCGCAGAAGTGCAAACACCTTTGTTTAAAGCAGCATGGTTAATTGACGGCATGGCTGCAGTGAGGTCAGTCAAAAATAAGTTGACGTGGGGAGAGTATGCAAAGGCATACTTTAGATTCTGCACGCCTGCAACTGCAGATCAAGCACTTTCCATTGCTGTGATTTTCGATAATTACATACAAGAGACAACAAAACAACTTACGCAGCGTCGCCGCGGGCATCCTGGTAAGAGAGTGTTTATCACAAGTCAAGAGCAAAGTATGCCACAGAGAAAAGATTGGGACACTTTCCTTCACAATGCAGAGAATAAAACAGAGCTGATACATTTCTTGGTAAATTACGCCAAAGACCACCAAGGCATCTTTAAACTACCTCTTCGAATTACGGAAAATGAAAAGACATGGCTATTATCTCTGATGGGAACATCACAGAGCTTGAAGATAGCAACTATTGTGAAGCTGATACCCGCTTGATCCTAGAAGCAGATAAATTTGATGCACCAGTGATTGTACATGCTGCAGACACTGATGTCTTAGTGTTAATGGTTCATGAATTTCCAACACGGGTGTTTAATCAGAAGTGGCAAATGAAGATAGGACACGAACGATTTATAAATATCGAGTCAATATGTGCAAAGATCGGCACAGAAGCTTGTTCTATTTTGCCAGCTTACCACAGCATCACTGGGTGTGATACGATGTCTTTTCCATTCGGAGTTGGAAAATTAAAACCATGGAAAAAGATGGTCAAATTGAAATCTTATAGCCTCCTGAACAACTTTGGTTCAACTCTGGCTTCCATCGGATGTTTGTCTCGTGCAAAGGAGTTCTTTCGAACTGTCATGTACGGAGGCAACAAAGATGAATGCTATGTTGACACAAGAATTCGGATGTACGAAAGACAGAAAGTGAAGTCAAGTTTGGGAACAATTCCAGATGAGAACAGCACGACCCAGCATCAAGTCAAGTTCGGGAATAATTCCAGATGAGAACAGTACGACCCAACATTTAAAGCGAAGTTGCTTTCAGGCTTACATTTGGCATCAATGCACACAACAAATGATTGATTATCGACCACTGAATGAAACATGGGGATGGAAAGAAGAGGAAGTGGGAATAGTCCCCGTTTGGTATACATGTAGCCAGTTTCCACCAAACAGCAGCCAGCGTGACACTGATAGCAGTGATGATGAAGGAGCAGAAATTGACGAGAGAAGAGAAAAGAATGAAGAAGAAAGCACAGATGGTAGCGATTATGACTTTGATGATGACTCAGATGGAAGTGAAGATGACTTTTAGTTTTTATTACTGACAGTTATGATGGAGGATGACCATAGTTAAAACTGAGAACTGAAGTATGTTCATCACGTAATACTCGCGTCCTACAAAGGAGAAAAATCCACCTCCAAATTTCAAATCACCGACTTCTGACGGTATGATCTTTGTGATTTCTTAAGTGGAATTGGATTTTTCTGCTTTATATAGCCGTATTCTTGCTTGTGGGACTCTCCTGCCACGTTTGTTTACCTTGTAGAAGATTTATGACCAAAGTAACTTGGTTAGTGTGGAGAAAAGCGCCAAAATTATCGATTTTTTGGAGTTCTACCACCTTAACCACACCATTTTGACTTTTTTATGATCAGTCACGCACCATAAACATGCCTTTGATGTAACAGGACACTTTTGTGCAAAGAAATTCTCATCTTAGAGCATTATATCCCTTCAACGTAGCAAAAAATGTGCAAAAAATCCGCCATTTTGAAAACTTCCGCCATTTTGAAATTTTCGACAAATTTCAACATGCCCCAAGTCTAAATCTGTTCTAAAATGTTTCTTGGCAAGGAATCCGAGGAGAAAACCTTGACAGGAAAAAAGGCCTAATTTTTCTAGCAAATGACCTGTCTATTGGTGATTTGTACATATGGTCGTAATAATTCAACAATTCCAGCGAGAAGATTTTGTTGTTGAGAATCAAAAGAAGGGCAGAGCAACAAAAAGTGCTCTGTGTCTTCAATGCCATCGCTTGTTGGGCACATTGGGTTTATGGTATCTCTGAAATTATGCTTGAATTTATGGAGATTTAACTTGCTGAGAACAACCCTGAGTTGTGTTAGGTAGGATAATCCTGTGGGATCGTGAATTCCAAATACAGATTTTGCAGGGGGACGGATTATTGATAAGAGCTTGTTCTTAAAAACAGCAATAGAGGGTGCAAGTCTCAATTCAGGCTCAAGCTTATTCCATTCGCATAAAAAGTTTGGATAGAAGGAAGACTTGAATTTTTCTGTCCTTGCCTTTAATCGCCCACTGACATCCTGTCCGCGGAGACGGTACTGCAACTGATGAAGAGGGGGAATTGGATCAACTGTATACTCAGGACTAAGATTATTTATAAACTTGTAGAACAAGGTAAGGCGTCTACTCCGTCTTTGGGAACTCAGTAACTCCCAACCAAGCTCTGCGTACAGCTTCTCTAGAGATGTACCACTCCATGTACCTGACACAGCTAAGGCAGCAGAATACTGTACGGACTTTAGCTTTTCCATTAAATTTAGTATAATAATATGTTGACTGAATTCACATACTTTGGCAGGAATATGGTAAATGGCATCACCATAGTCTAGGTGGGATCGAACATAGAGCATATATAATTCATTTAAGGTATGCCTTGGCAAGTATTTGGAGAGATATTTTAGCAAACCAATGCCCTTTCTCGTTTTAGAGATCGCTGATTTGATATGAGCTGAAAAAGACAGCTTTGAGTCCAGGATAATTCCTAAATGTTTGTGCTCATTTACTTTCTTGACAGGTAAGTTGTTAAAAAGAATCACAGGATGATCAATTTCGAACTTTTTCCTTGAAAATGTTAATTCAAAAGCTTGTTTCTGCGGATCAGGATTAAAGGACATTCTCCAAGCGTGAGCCCACCGACTTATCAAGTTCAAGTCATGGTTCATGTCATTTGCAGCTGTATCGGAATCTCCTACCACTGTAAACAATGATGTGTCATCAGCAAATAACTTAACATTGCACTTCAAGCCTACAGCTAGGTCAGTTATATACACAAGGAAAAACAAAGGACCTAGAATAGAGCCCTGGGGCACACCTGTGGAAATATCTCCCCAATTAGAACTCTGCCCATTCAGCACAGTCCTCTGCTTTCGATCCTTGAGAAAACTTTGGATTAAAAAGAGAAGTTGTCCAGAGACACCACATCTCTTTAATTTATAAATTAGACAATCGTGCCATACCCTATCAAATGCCTTAGAGATGTCAAAATACACAGAAAAAACATGTAGAGGAGGGTTACAGTCAAAAGCTTGAAATATTGTATGTGTTATTGAGATTAACTGGTTGATTGTTGAGTCACCTGGGCGAAAACCTGATTGATTTGGGTTAAGAAGTTCATGTGATACAAGATGCGAGTAAAGAGAATCGTACATGAGTTTTTCAAGTATTTTCCCAAAAATTGGTAAAAGAGAAATAGGACGGTAATTCCCCTTCAGATTTTTCTCATTTTTATGTACGAAGTAAAACGAGTACATGTAGGAGTGGAGTTGTGTAACGCACTCAGTAACTAACTCACTCACTAACTCCAAACCAAGAACGCATTCCGCGAACCAGCTAAGAATGCCAAGAATGCAATCAGTTGCCAACAGCTGTGTTGTTGCTGCGCCTCCGCACCATCAGATCACTGCATTTGCTGAGACTTTTTTGGCAGAGCACCAGGAAAACAAACCATTTGCACTAATTATTTTCGATGTCATGTGATCAACGAAAGTTCTAGAAGGAACGTTGTGATGCAGTTGATTCATGTCCAATTCGACCACAAATGAGCCCATTAACCGTATTGCATGCTGCTCTCTTTACAAAAGTGTTGGCAGATTTTCAATTCAACAATTTTGGATACAGGAAGTAAATATCTTCATTGGTACCCGGACTTTTGCTTCAAAGCCAAATCCCACAATGGCTACATTGCTTTTATGTGCCACTGCAGAGGTCGCCGAGTTCGACCTCAAAGATACTTGCAGGCTGAGTTGGGTTAGAGCTTCACTATCGTACACATTCCAAAATTCTAGAAAATCCATAAAAATATTGTAGATTCATATTTTTCTAGAATAGCAAAAAGGTCAATTGTAGATCGCAGATGCTGTAACTGCTTTTGAAACCTGACACGGCACTGTTGACGTCAGGCCTCAATCAATAATTTGATGGGGTAAATAAACGTCTTGTTTGAAATTTTACTTTCTTTTGGCAAATGTTACAGTTGACTCGAGTTGACTATCCCTTGATGCATGCACAGCGGCACAGAGTTAACTGGACTATGTGCCACTGTGCAAGCATCAATCCTTTTAGGTCGAACAAGGGATGCGAGGACCCCTTTAAAACTAGTTCTTGTGTGCTGAAGGACTGCCCCCTCCAGTAGAAAATAGAAATATGAAACAAGAAAGTATCGGAATTGCTGCCGCTTCGAAGAAGCTCATTGCTCCCATCTGAAGGTCACCATGTGCCCTTTCCTGTCTGCAATGGTTATTTGGAAGCATTTACCCTAAGCTATTTTAAACTTTGTTCTGTACCAGCGTTCTTCGTACATGGCTAATGGGCCCCTTTAATTTTTATGAACCGGCACTACGTTTGCATATTTCCAAATTTTGAGAAATAGGCCACGCCTCAAACAGTTTGTGAAAAATATTTTGAGTGGCAGAACTAATGAAACATCGCTCAACTTTATCATCCTTACAGATATTTCGTCACAGCCATGTGCTTTATTGGCATTAAGCGATCTTATGATATTAAGTATCTTTTCGTCAGAAATGGTGAAATCGCTTATCAGAGTCGTAGTTACCGGAGAATCGTGAGGAATTTCACTACCTGTGTCAATGGTCGTGCATTTAAGTATAAAATAGTCGTTAAATATATGTGCCTTTTCGGAGAAATCCGTTACAAACAACCCGCTCTCTAAAAGAGGTGGTATGATAGGAATCTTAACTTTGTTTAAAACAGTGTTTATTAAGGTCCAGTAGGTTTTACTACTTGTCCCAGGATTGGCTAAGGTATTCCCAGCCTTTAGGAAATAATTCCGCTTGGCTTCCTCGATTAGTCTTGTGCCTTCAGATATAATCTTTTGTATACCTTCAAGTTTATCATCTGGCTGACCATTCCTCACAAAAGTTTTATATGCACGATTTTTTTTCCTTAGAAAGTTTTTGACGGCTTGCGTTATCCTGGGAGCTTGACGAGGCCTAATTGTTTTAACTTTATTGGGGATGAAATTTGAATAAATGTTGAAAAGGGCTTCATTGAGTAGGTTTACCTGTTCATTAGGGCAGGTCATGTTGTCAAGATGTTCGTGCCAAGCAAACATTTCAATGCTTTTACTGATGGCTACAAAGTCTGCCTTATCGTAATACCAAATTTTGCGGGTATATGGGGGTCGTGCAATGTTTGAAACAGATAATTTACCGGAAACGATTTGATGGTGGCACTGCGCATATAGTGACGGATGGTGGCACTGCGCACATGGAGATTGCTAGTCTCATCATACAAACAGGCTGAAATAGCTGGAAAGAGAGAAGATTGGGTGGTGATTGACGTGATTGACAATGTTCCACAGAGGCACAATGCTCTCTACTGTTTCCTAGCAATTTCTGGACCGTTTTTGAAAAACTTCGCAAATTATCAATCAGGGGGCTCAATTGATAATTTGCGAAGTTTTTCTAAAAGTATCTTGTTTGGCTTAATTTGCTTAAATTAGTTATTTACCATGCATTCGGCATTGTCTATGTGTGTATTGGAAACATTGAAAAAACTTTGCAAAAACTTCGCAAAGTTTTTTGCAAAGTTTGTAAAATCTTCATAAATTATCATAATATATTAAATTATAATTAGTATATTTGTGACTTTTCTTTTCTTCTTACGGGCACTGCAAATGTAGGTAAATTCAAGATGGTTATAATCTTCATAGCGGAAATTCTGTTGCACTCTAAAGGCTGATTTCCAGTCACTGAAATTTTCCGAGCGGGCGGAATTTCTATTGTATGCGAGAGAAAATGACGCTCTGTAATTGAATAGAAAGTTACGGCTGAGCGGCCTTTTATTGTCTAAAATTCCGCCCGTTCGGAAAATTCCACTGACTGGAAATTAGCCTTAACATCTCTGATCGTTGCCTCCCCATTTTTGAATTTTTGATATTGCACTGTGATTTGAGATGAACCATCTTCCTTTAGCCTTACGTCTCTGTTCAAATTAAAGTTGAAATGCAAAGCTGCCAATGCATGCCTGGAAAAAGATTGATACTGTATATTGAAAGCAGCAATAGATGGTAATCTTTATACTTTTCATAGATGAAAGGTAACTCTCTCACCATGCAAGAATTGTATGTTTTTTGATCCGCTATGATGAAGAATCTTGATGGTTCATGTACTGCTTCTGCATAATGAAATAAAGTTATCCTTGGGTGGCATCAAGCAAATTTGGTTAGTGTGAGTTCATGTTTGATCTGGGTACCCTGTACATACCGGGTGTCTCAGAAAAAAGTACCCCCTTTTGACTGGTAATAGGAACCAAGCAATAAGTTATCATTGCTCCCCGACTTCACAGCTAAATGTATCAATGTTCAACTTAGGTGCACGTACCTTGCATTTAGAAATCGTTCACCAAACACCGGAGATACAGGTTCGCAAAGTCAAAATTTACAGTGCACCCAAAACCAGAGGTTTTGAAAAAGAGCCTAGTCATGATTTGTATCGTGGACATTTTCCAAACTACCTGTAGACTTCAAGTTTCCGTGTTTTGCTTTTGAAAAGAATAAAAGAGGCATGGACATGGCGCTGACTAAACAAATATAGTAAAAATGTCGTAAGAGTGATAAAGTCGTGCCACATCTCCAAAATAAGCGTGCACATGCTCCTTTTCCTCTTCTTTAAAACAAAACACTTGGGATCGAATGCAATGCAAGAACCGTTTTCTCAAAAGAAAAGTCACTTCAAGAACAATTGAAGTAATTCAAGGTATAAATCTTTCCAAAAATAAAAAGTAAAGGTCAAAGTCGAAAATTCGTTTGCAAAATGCCTGTTTGTTGACAAATTATGGTTAGGCCATTTCTCAAAACCTCTGGTTTCAGGTGCACTCCAAATTTTGACCTTGTGAACTCATATCTCTTGTGTTTGGTGGTCGATTTCCAAATGCAAGGTACGTGCACCTAAGTTGAAGACCAACAAATGTAGCCATGTATTCAAAAAGTCCCCAAATATTATCGTTCTGTTGCCTTTTTGAGTCAAAAGGGGGTACTTTTTTTTGAGACACCCGGTAGAAAATATGGATGCAGTAAAATTTTCAAATAATTTGTCCAGGGTGGATTTCAAAAAGATTACTGTACCTGCAAAACATTCCAACATAAGAGAAACCAATCATTTTTGAGCTAAAGTGGTTCACAACGGAATGAAATCCTTCCAAACAACTGGTTTGTGCAAGAGGTGAAGCCTGCTGAATACCCTTCTCCAAAGATTTATTGCTTAGAGAAACCTCCAGCTTTTCAAAGACATCTGAGTCTGTAAAAGAAACAAGAGGTATTGAAGAAATACAAATCACCTTGTGGACAGAAGTATTTAGCTTAACAATAAATAAAAATAGTAAAAATAGAGAACAGCATCATGAGTTTCTCACTGTATTTTCTGTATTATAATGCATTTCCTGATAGCATCACCAGTTACATTTGATTTAAATGAGTAGATCCAGTAAAAATAGAGAACAGCATCATGAGTTTCTCACTGTATTTTCTGTATCACAATGCATCTCCTGATAGCATCACCAGTTACATTTGATGTAAATGAGTAGATCCAGTAAACATAGAGAACAGCATCATGAGTTTCTCACTGTATTTTCTGTATTACAATGCATCTCCTGATAGCATCACCAGTTACATTTGATGTAAATGAGTAGATCCAGTAAACATAGAGAACAGTATCATGAGTTTCTCACGGCTATTAGAAATCACCGGCCCCCCGGCCCCGGCCCTCAGCACCATGGTCCTCGGCCCCCACACATATAGGTATTTCTTCGTTTCATAACTGTCTGGCTGTTCCCGCATTTGAAATGATCCGTACGGTGCCATTCAATCGAAAAATCGCAATGTTCGAAGCCTCCAAGAGCTTAAGAAAGTTAAAGTGAGAGAACTTTGAGGGGACGAGCAGTCATCTGAGTCTCGCAAAACAATTTGCGTATGATTTCCTGAACAAACCACAAATGTACACAGGCCACACCCTCCTTTGCATACAATTTGTGCACCTTTGCATTCGTTCTGGCTAACTGTCGCCCTGAAAACCCCTCTTTCCCCTGTTTCGAAATTATGCAGAGTAAATTGTTTGTAAGTAACTCCGTCCTTAAGAACCTTTTGATGCTACAGATAAAGGCCTATAAGCGTTTTGATTGTGCTGGGCACTGCAAACCGCCTTCTGTATCCTATTTGCAAAAACATGTTGACCAATCCATTCGTGTTTGCTTTCATTTGATTTGATCTTCTTTCATTGGCAAAGACACTCCTTTATTATGTCTGCAGTGTTTCTGAGCAAGCTGAACAAACACTATGCATGGCAGGCTACACTGTATGTGCTATTAAACTAGCTTCTGTAGATAAACACATTTACTTTATGTTCTTTTTCAAGTGTGGGGCATGTGTGTGGACACTTCTGGCGTGACACGTGCACACCCTGGCACTTGAACACCCTGAGAAAATTCCGTTGCTGTTATGAAATCAAATAATTTTTTAATCCACTCATAACAGACGGTGAAGGTGAAGTTGCGTTATTCAGCGCCAAGAAAATCGAATGAAATCAACCAATCAATTCAAAGCTTACTCAATAGCAAAAAATTGCCTTTATCTTGCACTTCAGTTTATAGAGAACCCAGTTGTTGGATACAACTGTTTACACTTAACAAGAGATGGTACAATGAAGCTTACCAAAACGTAAAATCCAAACTTTGGCCTGAGATCAAATAACATCAAAATAAGTATCTTTCAGAAAAGATAATGATGTTACCCAAATTGTTTCTGTCCTACTTCTGGAGGTAGCGTTTCATGTTCCTTGTGTGACCCAGGTGTCTCAGATATTGCCAAAGCCCTTTGCCAATTACACCATGGCGATGCTCTATCAGGACAGTGGGTGTGTTTTGGAGTTTTGTCCATTGATGACATATGCAGATTCTCTTCTGCAGCAAGTCAACATCAGATGAATCATCTTTTATGGCACGTCCATGATAATTTTGGATCTTGGTCATCTTTACTTTTGTCAATTTTTCTTTTCATGTGATTGACTGATCCTGAGCTTTCATTGTGTCTGCGACTTTTTGTAATGCTGTTCCCATCCTCTTTGAAACATGGTTGACACAATCTCCCTTTTCCATGGTGATATTCTCTCCATACACTTTCATTGAATTAACAGCATCATGCGGCAAGTGTAAAAGGCAGGTTTGCAGGTTGGTAAAACGCAGGTTTAGGGCCAAAGGGATGTGGCTAGAGGCACTACTGCTATTGGTGATCAATCATTTAATTGGGTTTTCTAGAACAACAGACGATACAGAACCCATGCAGATGCCCTCTGCAATAAATAGGGTGGCTGTAGATTATTTTAACTGAAAAACAATCATGCTTAACAAGAAAATTATAATATAAGAAGTGGGGACAAAACTAACAGTAGTGCTACAAAAGCCTATAGCTGGGTTTCTTAAAGGCAAACATCAGAAAGAAGGAGACTTGGAAAAGAATGAATCAGATCAATGATTTTTTTTTTTTTTTTTATCAATCTAAAACTTAAAAACAACAAGTTAATGCAAATTACTGTGGCATTTGCAGCGAGGAAAGACGCATGGTCACCGGGTCCTCACTACAAGAATGAATCAACAGAACACAAAAAACAAAAAAATAAGATACAATGATCTCTCTGAAGTATTTGACAGAAAAATGGAGGAAGTAACCAATATTTGTGATTATAGTGTTGCCAATGAATTATTTTCTTGGTCATTGATTGGACTAACAAAGCACGCCCATTTTTATTCATTCTATTTTCCGCATCAGGCAAGCATAATTCAGTTCGATTCAGTTCTGAAGTTTTTAAACACAAATGATCTGATGAAAATCTTGAGGTCTATGAACAGGAAAAAGAAACTGACAAACCACTGGCCCCTTTGGCCTTACTTGTTACTGCTTGGGTCTAGATTGTGAAATACAATATAATAGAAGTCAACACAGTAGGCTATTTATACATCTAATAGGTCTCATCATTTATATCGGGTCTTGCATTTAAATTGTTGCTATTTTAATGCTTAAGCTTCGGAACAAGTTCCAAGGAGTTTCAGAAATTTGCATTGTTTACAATGTTGCCTTTTAAATATTGCACAACAACGTCTTATGAGATCATGCCACTTTTGTGAAGACACTACTTAATGCATTCTAGTAACATTACCTTATTTTCATTCAAACAAATCAATATGAGTCGACCTGCCAGGAAAAGTCCTTGGTTTCTGTCATTCATTCCAATAGTATGCCTGTTATGGACTCCCCATGGACACTATTATTCTAGTATTCTTATGTAATCCGTGCCATGAGGCAGTTGATAGTTATGCATGTTCTGTCGGTTGAACCAGCCTTATTCCTGATGTTTACACATACTTACTCTACGGATATGTACAAGATATAATAAAATGGAGACGAGAAAAAGCGAATAACGAAGACTTGCAAAGAATATGGCTGCAAAACTTGACCTGGCATCATTACTGAGTTTCGATCCACACAGCGATCAAAGTAACCTTGCCGCACGATGGAAAATGTGGATTAAACGATTTCAAACATTCATCAAAGCAGCAAATATCTTGAACAAAACCCAACAGAGAGCTTTGTTAATCTACCAAGCAGGCCCTGAAGTCCAGGACATATTCGGAACACTTCCTGATACGGGAAGAGATGACGATTTGGATACAGCAATCAAAAGTCTCACCGATTACTTCGCCCCAGCACAAAACACAGATTTCGAGATATTTCGTTTTCGTCAAGCAAAGCAAAATGCCCAAGAACCTTTGGAAACTTTTCACACTCGTTTGGGGAAACTGGCTCAAACATGCTTATTTCCCACAGATTCTGTGGATAACGAAATAAAACAGCAAATCATCCAAGGCTGCTCAAGTTCTTCATTTGTGGAAGTACGCCCTGAAAACAAAGGAGGTCAAATTACAAGATATTTTGGTAAAAGGCAAAACAGATGAAATCAGTAAAGAACAGGCTAAAGAAATAGAAAAACTAACCACAGAGCCAACGGAAAAATTGCAAGCTATGAAAATCAAGCACAAAAAGCACAGACCGGGTCGCAGAGGAATACCTAATCAACAACGAAATTCTGCAAATACACCCGCAAGGAAGCCAGCTACTTGTTTCAACTGTGGATTTGACTTCCCTCATCGTGATAAACCCTGCCCCGCCCAAGGAAAAACGTGCAGTTACTGCAAGAGACAAAATCATTCACTCGCTGCTGCAAACAACTTCAGAAAAGCCAACAAACTGCGAGAAAGTAAACAAAGTACAGGATAATACCAGCTCAGATGACAGCTCAGAGGAATATGTTTACTGCATGGATAAAACTAACGCGCACACTAAGAAATTGGAGACTAAGCTTACAATCAATGGACAGGAAGTTTTATTTCTCATCGACACAGGAGCAAGTGTCAACATTCTGGATGAAAAATCTTTCGACAAAATCAATACCACAGAGAAACCAGTCGCAATGAAGAAGTCAACCACAAAAATCTTTGCCTACGGATCCAAAGCAGGGCTCCAGTTGCTATGAACTTTCGAAGAAACTGTTGAAACAAATAAAAAGATTTATATTACACGATTTCACGTTGCAAATAATGTTGAAGGAAACCTGCTCAGTTCTCAAACAACTCAAGAATTGCACCTTATCAAAATCAACATAAACAACGTGCAAACAGAAACAACAACAGCCAAACAAATAAATTCAGCCAAGCCTACGATTCATTCACCAGCTTACGTCAACCACTTGTTGGAACAACACAGGAAAGTTTTCAAAGGCGTTGGAAATTTGAAAGACTTTGAAGTCAGATTACATACAGATCCTGAAGTAAAACCAGTCATCCAAGCACAACGTCGTATACCTTTTCACATTCGAAAGAAAGTCGAGACAGAAATAGACCGACTCGAGGAAGATGACGTAATCGAGAAAGTAGGAGCTACACAATGGGTAAGCCCTTTAGTAATAACCCCAAAGAAGAACAGTGAAGAAATCAGAATTTGCGTGGACATGCGTCTGCCTACCACATCAATTTTACGCACAAGACACCATATGCCCACAACGAATGAACTGATATCTGATCTAAACTGTGCGTGTCATTTCTCTAAACTTGATTTAAAACAGGGATACCATCAGCTGACACTGGCAGAAGAATCGTGAAATTTGACAACATTCACAACGCACAAGGGACTCAGGAGATACGACTTTGTTTTGGAGTAAACTCAGCAGCAGAAATTTTTCAGAACACTATTTCTCAGACAATCCAAGACATTAGCAATGCCAAAAACATGTCTGATGATGTCATAATCTGGGGAAAGACCCCGGAGGAGCACAATATTGCATTAGCCAAATTATTGCAACGCTTTGAGGAGAAGGGAATCCCTCTCAATGAAGGGAAATGCGTTTCAACAAAACACATCTTCAATTCTACAGCCTAGTCTTCAGCAAAGAAGGAGTTAGCCCTGATCCAAGCCTCATACACGATTTTGCCAACATGCAGCAACCAAAGAACGTTAGTGAAATCAGAAGTCCACTAGGAATGTCTCAATACTGCGCAAAATTCATTCAAGACTATGCATCACTCACAGAGCCCCTGCGAAGGCTGACACAGAAACATGCTCAATTTCAATGGGGAAAAAGCCAACAAGAAGCATTTGAGAAACTAAAGAAAACTCTCTTATCGGATCCAGTGATGGCCTACTTCGATATTGCTAAGCACACATCAGTCACTACAGATGCCAGTCCATATGGAATTAGCGCTATACTGTCCCAAACATCAACATCAGAAGCAACGGATCATAAGATTGTAGCATATGTATCAAGATCTTTGACACCTGTCGAAGAGCGGTATTCTCAGACGGAATGAGAATCATTAGGACTAGTATGGGGAATTGAACGTCTTCATCTATTCCTATATGGAGCAGGAAACTTCGATATATTTACAGATAACAAAGCACTTGAAACAATCTTCAACAATCCAGTTGCCAAACCACCCGCTCGCATCGAGAGAAGGCAACTACGACTGCAAAATTACAGCTTTATCGTGAAGTTCAAGAAAGGATCAGATAACCCGTGAGACTACATGTCGCATCACCCAGCTTCACTTCACATCACATCGCTCCGATTCATAGAGTTTCCTCAGAATTTCTTGACTCTTGATAACCTACGATCAAATGAATAACAATATGTGCAATTTATATTATTTTGGCCATAAATCCCCATTAATACATATTCTCCTTTTCAGGAACCTTCAGGGCCATCTCCTGTCATTCTTGCAAAAACATTTGGTGGCAATATTTTCTGTAAAGATACAGAAATCCTTATCACAATGAAATCCTTATCACAATGGATGGCTTAACCCTATACTACACGTGACCAACATCATTTCAACACGGGGGGGGCACAAAGTGCCCGCGGCAAAGTTTATTTGATGTAGTGTCGTCAGTTCAAAAGATAAAGAGATGTAGTGTCGTGAAACTTTGCGACTTTTCCTCAAATTTCATGGACTAATTAAAATTTGTAATTTTTTTTCAAAATGGTAGATACTGATCATGTGACCAACATCATTTCAACACGTGGTCAGCCAGACAATTAAAGAAACGAGTCCAGTTTTAACACGGATGGTCGTAGAACATCGAGAATACCACCATTCGAATGCTCTCGATGAGAGCTTTCAGATGATGTATAGTTTTATTCATTTTTGATGATGTCTGCAAATTTAACGTTCATGACGTCATCAAAGTTTATGACGTCATATATATAATAACAAATGTATTAGATAGCTTTAAATGGTCAAAATTGGCTCTATTGATCGTTATGAATAATTTTAAGGAGTTTTAGAGCATTTACATCAGTAATTTGGGATTTAAATGAAAAAATAACAAACTGCTGAAAATAATTAATGAATATATGATATAAATAACAAGCTTAAATTGACATTTCATTGCCAATTTTTATTCAGTGATGCTTTGGGATACATTCTAGTAGCAGTATGAAAGAAATTATCAACTAAGAACTTAAATATTGCCAATATTGTTAATAGTAAGCAAAAAGTGCAATTTTCCTCAATTATGACGTCATTGTTAATAGTAAGCAAAAAGTGCAATTTTCCTCAATTATGACGTCATTGTGACGTCATGGATGTAATGAAGAATTAAAAAAGTAGCCTATTGTGTAGATTTTGTTCCTATATACCATTGTACTAAGTTTCATCCTAATATCTGCAATATTGGCGAAGTTACGGAGGGGGGGGGCACTTTGTGGCCCCCCCCCCCCAGTACTACGATGGTCGAAAAAGCCCGGTAGTAATAGGGTTAAAGGTGACTGAAAAATTGAGAAATTTTGTTGAAACTCTCTCTTGCCTTCTCGGCATATATTATATGTATGACGTGTGCTATCAGAGAGAAGTCACTGATACCTTGACATTCCAGCATTAGCTCCATGGTAACATACTGATCTGAGACCATATTGACTAGTATATTTTTGTGGTAGAAAAATACTACCCTTGCCAGCCTGTCTTGTACCATATTGATGAACAGATTCCACAGATTTAAAGAAATCATGAAAACAAACAGGAGAGATCATAAGAACAGATTTATATACAAAACTCAGCAATTTTAGCTGAAAAAGATCATGTAGCTTTAGGATTTTTAAGCCAGAGAAGATAGGAGTAGATTGTGCAGTAAAGTGTTCAAAAGAAATTGCCCTTATAATCCTTTTCTGTAACAAAAACACTGGATTAATATGAGTTTCATGTGTGAGACCCCAAATTAAAATTCCATATTGCAGAAACAGTGAAAATAGAGAATTTTAAAGACAGATGAGAACATCAATAGGTAAAAAGTGTCTTACTTTGAAGAACATACCACAAGTTCTAGCCAGTTTTTAGACAATTCAGTTAGATGATACTTCCATGAAAGATTTTCAGCCAGAAGTACTCCAATAAATTTGACATAGGAAGTCTTTTTGACAGGAAGGTTTCCAATTTTGATATTAATAATTTCAGGGGAAGAATGCCGAGGAGCCTTAAAAGATAATAAAATTAGTCTTGCCAATATTCAATGACAATTTGTTAACATCAAGCCACATTTTAACTTGTTTGCAATTCTTTGTTAACTGCCCTTTGCAGAAGATTAAGATTGTCAGCCTCATAGTAAATATTTGTATCATCTGCAAATAAATAGAAGGCTGGTTTTGATGATGATCGAGGTAAATCATTAATGTAAATTAGGAAAAGGAGAGAACCAAGGACTGAACCCTGTGGGACCCCACATGTAACACTGAGATAACTTGAGTTTGATCAATTTACTGATACAAATTGTTTTCTATCCATGAGATAAGATCTAAACCAATCTAAGATGGTTCCTCTAATTTCATAGTGTTCAAGCTTTGTCAATAGTATATCATGATTCACTGTGTCAAATGCCTTTTGCAAATCAATAAAAATTCCACAGCCAAATTTCCTATTGTCTAAAGAATCCTTTATGGCTTCCGTTAAGCTAACGAGGGCATGGTCAATAGAATGACTAGCGATAGTATCCTTCTTGATCTCCAGGACTGTCTACAACCGCTCAAGACCACTAGTATTGAGATCAGAAACAGTGCAATCAGGATCAAATTCTTTGTTTCTTAGATTTCCAGACATGCTAATATTCTCTGGGGCAAATCAGCTTTCTATGCAATAATCTGGCGGCACTGTACTAAATGATTCAAAAGCTAGCGACTAGGAGCACATAAATGAAACTTTATTTATTGTTAGAAAACGGGGGCACTTCATTGATCCAACTCCAGAATATGTGTAACATTGTTATACCCGATGTCACAAAAAGTTAGAGGTTTTCAAACACATGTTTCTATAAAACAATAAGTGATCCATTCCCTGAATCTTTTAACCAAAAAAGTAACTAAATACTGGTGTGCATAAATACATGACCTGGTGTACCGCCGATTACATGACCTACACTGCATGAAAGTAGGTCTTTACACAATCTTTTAAGTGCACACAAAGATAGTGTAAATATCATCTGTAATATTTACACAACTTTACGGACAACAAATATGATCTTTCAAATTTACACGAAGAAAACTTGTGTAAATGTGATGTTTCATCTTTAATTTGTTATGTAAAGTTGGTGTAAAGGGGTATGGATGAAATTTTGGACAAGTTTCATTCCATTTCCTTTCACGAAGTTGTAACGAGCTAACTACAGTAGCTGGCCTGAACAGTGACTTTAGTGCGAAGCCACCTCCATCGATAGCCAGATCCAGAAGTTGCAAATATTTCAGTTGCTGTAACTAAGACCTTCCATGAAATTATCAATGACAAGCATTTCATGCTGGGAACTATGGTGCTACCTTTGGCTGAAAGCCGGTAGATTACGAAAAAATTTGCACCACCTCTGTCCCCAAAACTGGTAGTCTTTTTATGGCAAATTGTTGCTGATATTTTTCCTTCGATTTGCCGGACGATTTTAAAATGATGCAAAATGACGATATTTGTGGGATTTTTCCCAAGAACCGGTAGTTTCGATCAACCATTGTGTCTTGATAATTGTAACCAGTGACCTGATAATGTCTACCCTGGGTACCAGAGCCAAATTAAAACGTGCCAAGTTAAAAGCAAAAAGATTATAAATATACATTTTTGGCTCTGGCACCCAGGGTAGATAATGTCCAAACCATACCAGTTGCCGAACAAAGGTAAAACAGCCTTTTGGTGAACAATTTGAAATCTTGGTCTTTTTCTTCGAAAATTTTCCAGACAGAGGAAGTCCCGCTAAAACAGTTTTGACAGCTTTGGTAAAAATTGGAATGTCTGGTCTTTCGTGCATAAATTTTGGATTTTTGTGACAAACTGATGCAATAGGGAGATTGATTTTAAATTTTACTATTTCCAAAAACTGGTTGTTTTAGGCAGGAAAGTCGTAATGTGTGATATGAGAACAGGTTATTTATTCGAATTCCTTTGGACATACAGTACTTACCCGCCCCTGGATCGTATGGGAGTAAACCATTTTCATTTTCCTAAAAATCATAACCAGACATTTAATGTGGAAACTCTTGATTCAGAAAAAATAACTCTTCAAGTGTTTGGCAAAAAATCTATTTTGCCCAAAATTCAAGCCTGAAAAAGTAACCCGAGCACCCCTTTCCAAAAAGAAAGATCTCTGGGTTCCCTTTATGAAGTATCACTTCTTATGCAATAAAGTGTCCCTTCCAATGCTGTATACTGTCCCTTCCAATGCTATAACGGTCCCTTCCTATGTACAAAGTGTCCCTTCCTGTGCAATAAAGCCTCCCTTCGAATGCTATACACTGTCCCTTCCAATGCTATACACCGTCCCTTCCAATGCAGTGAAGGAAAAGAGGGCATTCTCTCCTTTTTATGTTTGAAGAATGAAAACATTATGCAGGGGCTTTTGCTCCAACCGGAAGGAATAGACCTATATAGACATATAGACATATAGACATATAGATAGGTACATAGGAATCAGGAATGTTGTAACAATGGGCATTATTTGTGCACACAATCGAAACAATCAGCGAAGCATCTGAGATATTTATAGGCATTGTAAATGGAAAGAATCAAAACAATTCTGAGATATTTGGGCTAACAATGAAATTTGGCGTAGTTGCCAATTGATATTTCCTCATTAAGACTAGTTACTACTTGCTCCCAAAAATTAATGGAGCTGCCAAATCATTACAAGCCAATCTTCAAAATTTGACCTCTTTGACCTGGCACACTGCCCTTACTGTTTTAAAAATCTTCAATATCGATAACTGTTAACAATGGAACCTACCAACCCATATAATACTATCAAGAAACAATTGTGGCACTGTTATAGTGGCAACTCTTGTCAGGATAAAGTAAAAAATTTGTCAATATTGGCGGCCATCCTTTCGTTTCACTCTGGGCAGTAGGATGCATCTTAAACTTGGAGGGGCACATCATTTCAATGGCACTTTTTTTGTAAGAAGGGTACTTTAATATACATCAGATTTTTGGTGGTAAAAATGTGATACATAGAAGAAAATAGTATGAATGCTGATAGATATCAGATTTCCTCCACAATGAAACAGTGAGAAGCAAATGCAACTAAATCACGAAGTGAATAATAACATAATTAAAGTACTTTCTGTCTGCATTGGTCTTTAAAAGGGGCATATCCTGAGACAAAAGGGTGACCGTTCGGTTTGTTGCCAAATCTTGGGGGCATGTGGCCCTAGTGCCCCCCGGTTCCCTACGTCTCTGGACTCTTGCTACATCTACTATAATAGTTCTGATGCACATCAAGAAATCTAGTCTGCTTCATCAAATGGGTTCGTTATTAGGCTACAGCCATTTCGATATGAACTAAATCGTGCATTGCAATTGCAAGTAGATATTCTATTACTTTGAGGCAAGCTATGTGCATGATCTCATTCTTCAAACATGGCTAATGGGGGCCTTTAATTATGTTTGAAGAATGAAAACATTATGCAGGGGCTTTTGCTCCAACCGGAAGGAATAGACCTATATATATAGACATATAGACATATAGACATATAGATAGGTACATAGGAATCAGGAATGTTGTAACAATGGGCATTATTTTTGAAGATAATCGAAACAATCAGCGAAGCATTTGAGATATTTATAGGCATTGTTAATGTGTACAATGAAAACAATTCAGAGATCTTTTGGGCTAACAATCAAATTTGGCGTAGTTGCCAACTGACATTTCCTCGTTAAGGCTAATTACTTCTTGCTCCTAACATTAATCGAGCTGCCAACTCGTTACAAGGCAATTTTCAAAATTTGACCTCTTTGACCTGGCACACTGCCCTTACTGTTTGAAATCTTCGATATAGATAGCTGTTGCCAAGGGAACCAACAAACCCATATAATACTATCAAGAAACAAGCGTGGCACTGTTATAGTGGCAGCTCTTGTCGGTATAAAGTAAACAATTTGCCAATACAATATTGTCGGCCATCCTTCAGTTTTTATCAAAGCAGTAGGAAACATCTTAAACTTGGAGGGGCATGGCAATTTAAGGGGACTTTTTTCATGAGAGGGGCATTTTAATATACATCATATTTTCGACGGGAAAAATGTTATACCGGGTGAGTCAAAAAAAACGTGGGGTGTTTGGCGGACTGTGACGTTGCTTGTAGCCACCCAACCGTCGTGAAATAAATTTGTCCATGCAGCAAAAGGTCTAACTTAGATTATAAGCCTAACCTCATTAAAATCGGTCACTTGGTGCATTAGTTAAAACGTATTTTCTTTGTAAGGCCTTGTATGGGAGTCTTGCAAACTGATGGAATCTTTAGCCAAGACCCTTCAGCATTTTAGCCTTACCAAAGTTACAGATACATGTGGTATTATCAGGAGAGAAAACACTATTTCCTAACTATTTCATTCTCCTCTGATAATACCACATGTTTATGTAACTTTGGCAAGGCTAAAATGCTGAATGGCCTTGCTGGCTAAAGATTCAATCAGTTTGCAAGACTCCCATACAAGGCCTTACGAAGAAAATACGTTTTAACTAATGCACCAAGTGACCGATTTTAATGGGGTAAGGCCTATAATCTAAGTTCGACCTTTGCTGCACGGACACATTTATTTCACGACGATCGGGTGGCTACAAGCGACGTCACAGTCCGCCAAACACCCCACGTTTCTTTTGACTCACCCGGTATATAGGAGAAAATAGTATGAATGCTGATAGATATACGATTTCCTTCGCAATGAAACAAAATGAGAAGCAAACATAACCAAATCAAGAAGTAAATAGTAACAGAATTAAACTACTTTCTGTCCGCATTAGTCTTTAAAAGGGGCACATCCTGAGACAAAAATTACACCTTTTGGTTTGTTGCAAAATCTTGGGGAGCACGTGCCCCCTGTGTCCCACTAGTTTCTACTATACGTCTCTGGACTCTCGCTACATCTAATGTAATAGATCTGATGCATATAACGAAATCTGATCTGCTTCATCAAGTGGGCTCGTTATTAGGCTACATCCATTTCGATATGAACTAAATCGTGCATTGCAATTGCAAATAAATATTCTATTTCTTTGTGGCAAGCTATGTGCACGATCTCATTCTTCAAACATAGCTAATGGGGGCCTTTAATTTTTATGTTTGAAGAATGAAAACATTATGCAGGGGCTTTTGCTCCAACCGGAAGGAATAGACATAGACATATAGATAGGTACATAGGAATCAGGAATGTTGTAACAATGGACATTATTTGTGCACACAATCGAAACAATCAGCGAAGCATCTTAGATATTTATAGGCATTGTCAATGTATACAATCAAAACAATTCTGATATATTTGGGCCAGTAATGAACTTTGGCGACGTTGCCAATTCACATTTCCTCATTAAGGCTAATCACTACTTGCTCCTAACATTAATCCAGCGGCCAACTCATTACAAGGCAATTTTCAAAATTGGACCTCTTTGACCTGGCACACTGCCCTTACTGTTTGAAATCTTCGATATGGATAAGTGTTGCCAAGGGAACCAACAAACCCATATAATACTATCAAGAAACAAATGTGGCACTGTTATAGTGGCAACTCTTGTCAGGATAGGGTAAAAAAGTTGTCAATATTGTCGGTCATCCTTCAGTTTTACTCAGAGCAGTAGGAAGCATCTTAAACTTGGAGGGGCACGGCAATTTAAAGGCACTTTTTTCGTAAGAATGGCACTGTAATATACAACAGATTTTTTGACGGGAAAAATGTGATATATAGAAGAAAATAGTATGAAAGCTGATAGATATCCGATTTCCTTCACAATGAAACAAATTGAGAAGTAAACATAACTAAATCACGAAGTAAGTAATAACAAAATTAAACTACTTTCTGTCCGCATTGGTCTTTAAAAGAGGCTCATTATGAGGCAAAAATGGCACCTTTTGGTTTGTTGCAAAATCTTGGGGGGCACATGCCACCAGTGCCCCCGGTTCCCTACGTCTTTGGACTCTCGCTACATCGAATTTGATAGTTCTGATGCATATCAAGAAATCTGGTCTGCTTCATCAAGTGGGCTCGTTATTAGGCTACATCCATTTCGATATGAACTAAATCGTGCATTGCAATTGCAAATAGATATTCTATTACTTTGAGGCAAGCTATGTGCATGATCTCATTCTTCAAACATGGCTAATGGGGGCCTTTAATTATGTTTGAAGAATGAAAACATTATGCAGGGGCTTTTTCTCCAACCGGAAGGAATAGACCTACCTATATAGAGACATAGGAATCAGGAATGTTGTAACAATAGGCATTATTTATGCACACAATCGAAACAATCCGCGAAGCATCTGAGATATTTACAGGCATTGTTAATGTATACAATCAAAACAATTCTGAGATATTTGGGCTAACAATCAAATTTGGCATAGTTGCAAATGCACATTTCCTCATTAAGGCTAATTACTACCTGCTCCTAACATTAATGGAGCTACCAACTCATTACAAGGCAATCTTCAAAATTTGACCTCTTTGACCTGGCACACTGCCCTTACTGTTCGAAAAATCTTCAATATCGATAACTGTTTAACAAGGGAACCGAGCAACCCATATGATACTATCAAGGAACAAGTGTGGCACTATTATATTGGCAATTTTTGTAAGGATAAAGTAAAAAATTTGTCAATATTGTCGGCTTTCCTTTAGTTTCACTCAGAGCACTAGGAAGCATCTTAAATTTGGAGGGGCGCACGGCATTTCAATGGCCCTTTTTTTTCGTAAGAAGGGCACTTCAATATACATCAGATTTTTAATGGTAAAAATGTGATACATAGAAGAAAATAGTATGAATGCTGATAATTATCCGATTTCCTTCGCAATGAAACAGTGAAAAGTAAATATAACTAAATCACGAAGTAAATAGTAACATAATTAAAATGCTTTTTGTCTGCATAGGTCCTTAAAAAGGGCATATCCCGAGACAAAAATGGGACCTTTTGGTTTGTTGCCAAATCTTGGGGCACGTGCCCCCAGTGCCCCCGATTCCCTACGTCTCTGGACTCTCGCTACATCTAATATGATAGTTATGATGCGTATCAAGAAATCTGGTCTGCTTCATCAAGTGGCCTTGTTATTATTAGGCGACAGCCATTTCGATATAAACTAAATCGTGCATTGCAATTGCAAATAGATATTCTATTACGTTGAGGCAAGCTATGTGCATGATCTCATTCTTCAAACATGGCTAATGGGGGCCTTTAATTTAAAATTGAGTTGAATTGAATACCGTTGAATAAGCTTTAGCGAATGGAATAAGCTTTGGCGGGCGAACATGGATAGTGGATGATGCAAGCTGTCGCTCTCATGCTTCCTATATTTATGGCTGTTTGGTTGCGGATGTTTGGCAAATTCATTGCAGAAACAAGACGTTAAAGGTGAAGTTGATTGTTTTTTACTCTGTTCTATTGTCTCAAGAAACTTGTTTTGCTTTTGCAATCTAGGTTGGCGTTATTTTTTAGGCCAAATTTCAACAGAGTGTGCTTATGGCCTAAATTCTTACTACTGTTTTTATGAATATAGTCTACATCAATGCTTTAGAAGATCAATAACAATTTTCAAAAACTGGATGGCTCAAAGAAGAAGGTCTCTATCCAGCCAGGTACCTGTCCTGGTATAAATAAGACCTGGTCATTTAAAATAAAGAGTGTAAGAATGATTTTGTAGTTATTATTATGCTTTTCCCAGTTATTTCCACTTGGTTTGAAAAATAACAAAACATGCAGATTATCTCTTACAACTGCAGTTTTGTTAAATTTTTATCTTTTTTCACAGGACATACATACACTCTTCCAGAATTGAAATGTTGGAACATCATTCACAAGACATTTTCTCAGTGTAGTTAGTGATGGATGGTAAGGATTTTTTTGAAATTTTAATCCATCTTTACTTTCTAATTTGCTTGCCATTATTTTCCGCAAAATCAAGGTCAATATATATTTCTTTGTTAGAATGGTGTGCCAATTCTGTTAGTTAGTACAGGGTGTCCCAAAAAAATTGTACCCCGCCCCGTTTATCTGAAGATTGCGACAAACGGCAAATGATTCTCGCCAAACTTTTGCATGATGGTGCTCTTCAGATCTTCAATTAAAGTTTGCCACCATCCCCATGAAAATCCGTTGAAAAATGATGGAGGTATGACCTCCAGGAGACCAAATTTGCCCGATCACTGAAACCAGCGGTCAGCCATTTTGTTTTACTATTTTGCAGCGATAAATAGCTTCATGGATTGAAAATGAAACAGCAGCCTCCAATGTCACAGCTCTCGTGAAAATTCCGATAATCCTCGGAGAGTTCCACTATTTCTGACCTCACAGAAATTATTTCTTACCTCACGTGAAGATACTTATCACTGCAAAATAGTAAGACAAAATGGCCGACCGCTGGTTTCAGTCATAAGGCAAATTTGGTCTTATGATGGTCATAGCTCCATCATTTTTCAACGGATTTTTACGGGGATGGTGGCAAACTTTAATGAAAAATCTGAAGAGCATCG
Source organism: Aurelia coerulea (assembly GCA_039566865.1). Taxonomy (NCBI): domain Eukaryota; kingdom Metazoa; phylum Cnidaria; class Scyphozoa; order Semaeostomeae; family Ulmaridae; genus Aurelia; species Aurelia coerulea. Next base: position 7,923,918 of record CM076951.1, on the reverse strand, counting down.
TCATGCAAAAGTTTGGCGAGAATCTTTTGCCGTTTTGTCGCAATCTTCAGACAAACGGGGCACAATTTTTTTGGGACACCCTGTAGAACAAACACAACTTTTTAAGCTAACAACAGTCTTTGAGTCATCAGTTGTATTATATTGTATAAACATATTCTTGCATTTGGTTATCTAATTGACATTTGTTTTCAAACTGCAAAGTTTCTGTGGAAAATTTGTTTCGGCCATCCCAGTCTGCACATGCAAAATATAAACTTTCCAGTCTGGCACAAGACGTGTAAACTTGATACATAAATGAGATTTTTGAGAACAGCTTAGCTGAACTTTGCAGAAAAGCAGCATCAAAACTTAATGTATTAAAAAGACTCAAACAATTCATTGGCTTTAATGAAAGGACAATTCTTGTGCAAAGTTTTGTATTTTCCAATTTCAACTATTGCCCTCTAGCATGGTACTTCTCATCAGCTAAGTCTTTGCAAAAAATTGAGAAGATTCGAGAACGTGCTCTTCGATTTTTGTACAATGATCGGCGTGGTGTACCATCACTTACCACCGACCACACCGACCACTGCAGCGACCACATACCACCGACCGCACCAACCACCAACCAGACCGACCACCGACCAGCAACACCGACCACCGACCACCGACCAACAATCCACTTACCACCGACCATACTTATCACCAACCACCGACCAACAATCCACTTACCACTTACCACCGACCAATAACACCACTTACCACTTACCACCGACCAAGAAAACCACTTACCACTTACCACCGACCAAGAAAACCACTTGCCAATTACCACCGACCAAGAAAACCACTTACCATCGACCACCGACCAAGGAAACCACTTACCACCGGCCGGCAAACAGCCGATTATCTTGTGGACATTGTGATCTTTTTTCAATATTTTCCAGTTGCACAAGAAACCGCTTATACGAAATAGTAGGCTCAATTTTTCGAGAGCTGAATTTAAAAAGCAAAAGTTTTGTTTTTAAATTTTTTTGTCAAAGCTGAATTATAGTTTCAAAAATTAACTCTGAAACTAATGACCCAAAAATTTAAGAAACTGCTTACCAGTCTAATAAAAATAATGTGTAATCTGCAATTTGGTTTCTCCCGTCTTTAATGATCTTTTTCAAGTAGTGGTTTGTGGCAAGGCTCCGATCCTGTAATGAAATAATAAACCAATCTGTTCCCCATTTCAATTCACTTAATCCACATCTGCTCCATTAACCCTATTCGTACTGGGGGGGGGGGGCGTTTTTCGCCCCTGATGATAATGATTCATGAAATAACATATCAGTTAATACTAACTACATATGATTTCATGCGCCCCAGAAGAAGCAGAGCTTATCGAGTCTGGGGCGCTTACAAACAAAACAGAACGGTTGATTATACAATATGCGGTTATACAATATGCGGTTATACAATATGCGGTTATACAATATGAGGTTATACGAAAATTAGGTTAATACAATTTTAGGCTGGAAAACTATAAAATACCTACTCATGTAAGTAATACACTGCTTACAAACTAACTAACATGAAAATGAAAAATGCGCAGAAAGATCTCATTGTTAGTTCAATGATTATATTTTATACATAGGAACCTAGTTTGTATTCTTTTAGAGCCTTGACATATTCTTTAAGGGGAGCTGTTTTGTTAAGTTCAGAGGGTTGAGAGTTCCATAACCTGGGGCCTTTGACGGTGATAGCTCGATCGCCAAAACGATTTTTAGTTTTTGGTACTTCGAAATTATCACTGTAGCGAGTGTGATAGTTATGAATGCTTGATCTAGTTTGGAATAAATTCTGAAAAGCATCTGGTAGTTTTTCATTGTTGTTCGTATACAAATGCATCAGTCGTAGAATTTTCAATTCGTATTGGTCTGAGATTTTTAGCACACTGAAATCTCTGTGTATAGCATTGGTTGACGTGCATATATTTTTGTACTGCAAAATTTTGAGTATTCTATTTTGGTGAACCTGAGTTCGCTTGAGAAGCTTCTTTGAAGCATCACCATAAATTTCAATGGCATAGTCTATTCTAGACTGAATGAATGCATTGTAGAGGGACTGTAAACAATTTCTAGGAAGTAGATGTCTAACTTTACGAAATATTGAAGCATAGCGAACTATTTTAGACCCTAATTCTTCTAGGTGTTTTTCCCATGTAAGTTTTTCATCTATGGTTAATCCTAAGTATTTGACGTAGCTAGACCTTTTGATATCTTCTCCAATTTTGATGCTGGTGTTTGGTGTGGGATTAGTCTTTTTGGGGGAATAGATGCAGTAGGAAGTTTTCTCTATGCTTAGTTTCAATCTGTTTGCTTTGAACCAAGTATGCAATTTTTGTAATTCTGCATTCGTGTCTTCTATCAGCACATCAATATTTTTGCCAGACGCGAAAATATTGGTGTCGTCTGCAAAAAGTCGTGGTTGTAATTTTGTAGCGTTGGCCATATCGTTGACATAGATTGTGAAGAGTATAGGGCCTAAGACAGACCCCTGCGGGACACCTGTGTGGATTGTGCCAAGTCTAGAGCGGTGGCCGTTTACGTAAGTAAATTGTTTTCGATTTGAAAGGTAGCTAGTAAACCATTTGCTTGAAAGTCCACGAAGACCGTAATGTTCTAGCTTTTTTACTAAGATGTTGTGGTCAATTGTATCAAAGGCTTTCTTGAGGTCGAGGAAAACCCCGAGTACAAAGTTCCCTTCATTAAGGCTAGTGTATATTGCATTTAAGGCTTCAGTTAGTGCCAAAGCAGTAGAGTGGTTTTCTCGGAAACCAAATTGCAGCTTGTATAGAATTTTGTGTTTTTTTAAGAAGTCTAATAAACGTTTGCACATTAGTCTCTCAAGGATTTTTTCAAAACAAGAGAGAAGAGAAATTGGGCGATAGTTATCTTCATCTGCTCTTTCTCCTTTTTTGAAGATGGGGATCACTTTAGCAATTTTCCAGATATCTGGGAAGACGCCGGTTTGGAATGAAAGGTTATACAAATGTGTGAGGGGGTCAACCAAAGTTTCAGCACATTCTTTGATGATGTCAGGTTTTATGCCATCATTCCCTGCTGCTTTACCAGGCTTTAAGCGATTTATTTCGTTGAGGATCTCTTGTTTAGTAACCTCGGTGATAAAGAAGGAATTTTCATTCTGGTTTTCTAGGAACTTGGAGAAGTGGGTACTTGTAGTAGCTACTTTACTACTAATTATGCTACCAATACTGCAAAAAAAGGTGTTAAGTCGGTTGGCAATATCTGCGTCTGTTTTAAGGGTGCGTTTTTCTTTATTGACTAGTTTAGCGATGCTAGATACCGTTTTGCTCTTTTTTGGATTTAGCATTGGACCAAGGAAGGCCCACATTCTGAAAACAGCGTTTGCCTTGTCACTTAAGATGTCATTGAAGTAATTAGCTTCTGCTTGCCTTAAGCATTTTGTTAGAATGTTTTTGTACTTCTTGTATTTCTCAGTTGAGATTTGATCTTTTCGAGAAAGAAAAAGTTTATAGAGCTTGTTTTTCTTGCGTATGCACTTTCTCAGGTTCTTTGTCATCCATGGTTTGTCTTTGAGGCGTTTTTTTGGCAATGTTTTAAGTGGGAAGCAGTCATTGAAGCACTTCGATAACTTTTCATTGAAAAATTCGGACCCGGTGTTAGCATCCTGACATGCGTAAAGCTCGTTCCAGTCGAGTTTTAGGAGCATTTCTTTAAACTTAGCACGATTCTTTTTGCTATAAAAGCGTACTTTAGGCAAAGCAGAATTTTTCACGATGTTCTGTCTGAGCATTAAGACCGAGGCAAAATGGTCGCTAATGTCGGTTATTAGATTGCCTGCAATAATTTGGTCACTTGGTCGTTGCTGGTACATAAAAATATGATCGATAAGGGTTGCACTGCTACTAGAGATTCTAGAAGGTAACACAGTTTGAGGCAGGAATCCATGGCTAACAAGGAGTTCCAAATAGGTTTTCACGTTCTTGTGTTTACTATCATTATACTTTAGTAAGTTTATGTTCAGGTCACCAATAATGATAGCTTGGCTATATTTATGCTGGGCTATTTTTTCAAGAGTTGGCTCCAGTTTTTCGCAAAATTCGTTAATGTTACCATCTGGGTGCCTATAAATAAGGCCTAAAATGGATTCTGTGTTATTTTTGGAAAGGGTAAACCATAGGTTTTCGCATGGGCTCTCGCAGGTGAATGTGAAATCATTGATTATGTTGAATTTTATATCAGATTTTACGTAAATGCAAATACCACCAACATTGCCTCTTTGTGATGGGATTGGGTGAAAAATGTAGCCATTCAAAAGGGAAGCAAAATGATCCAAGTTAGTATTATGGACCTCAGTTAGGCATATGCAATCAAAAGATAATTCAATGGAACTTAAAAGGCTAACTAGCTCATCAGCATGTTTATTTAGGCTCCTAACATTTAAATGGAAAGTTGAAAAGCATGTTCTATCTTTACTAAATTGATTAATTTTATCAACAGTTAGGTACCTGCCATTCTCAGTGGCTGGGTCAAATTGGTCTATGAAATCAATAAAATCACTACTTGTAGAAGCAAATCCTAGGTCATCGTCACAAACAGGGGGGAGATTTCCCACCATAGCTGTGCCAATCTAAGATCAAGTGGTAAGGCGTAACCCCGGACCCAAAAACGCACAAAGTAGATTATAATTTAAGGGGATTTAAAAGACTGGGACAGGCATACCAAATTGCCTTGGTTGAAAAGTATAAGGACTAGGCATATTGTTGAACTGATACCATGGGTTTGTGTAAGTTCCATTTTGCGGGTAAGATGGGCTCCGGGTGGCTTGCATCGATATCAAAGGCCATTGAGCTGGGTACTGTTGTAGGGGAGCTGGAGTTCCTGGGAATCCTTTGGTGACATCACTATGCTGATTATAGTACATGGGAAATGAACTTTGCATCGAAGGTACAGAGGGCACTTCAGGATCTTTTCCATGTGTTTGACTTATTTCGGAATGTTGGCAACTGCTTTCTTTGCGGTTGTTTCGATTAATATTGCCAAAACGAGGGGCATGGTAGTTTCTTTGGGGCAGGAAAGCATCTTTGAAATTTCGTGAGAGGATCGCGGTTCCCTTTTCAGTAAGATGAAGACCATCATAGCGAAGCTCTGGGTCTTCTAGGTTTGATGCATTATCGATGACTTTGAAGTTAAGTTGAGATGATAGACCTTTCAGTTGATCATTTACGTAATTGATTTTTTGGGCACTTCCAGTGGTTTTCAAGTCCTCCCTAGGTAAAATAGTTGATATATAAATAGACAGGTTTGGGTATGTTGTTGTGATTTCATTAATAGTGCGTTGAAACTGCTCCACAATTTCGTCGCCAGTCTGCTTGGGAATATCGTTGGTTCCAATATGTATGATGAGGTTTCTTAAAGAGGATAGATCTTGAGCGGCAAGTACATTTCTCACATCCCTAAGCTGTTTTCCACGTAGTGTCCTGACTTTGGTGGAGCGACTATAGTCAAGTTTTCGTGTTAAAATGCCTTTAAGAATGGAGTCACCAATAAGGTAACTGGAGATGTCTACATTTGTTAGGTCGTCGTGGTGATTCCCCTCTTGTAAAGGACTGGTCCATCTTCCGCTTTGGTTCCTTAAACGCACAGAAGGTTCCTGTGGAGATTTCACGAAAGGTGGATCACGAGGGTTGGAGAATGAGTTGATGGCAGTTGGGTTTGCAAGAACTTTTTCGTCTCTGTTATTTACTGAGCCCTCTTTTTCTGTTACTCTTTTCAATGTATTTGCGTTTTCTCTGATGCTTTTCTTGATTTCGTTTATTGAAGCGAGAAGCTTTTCATACTTATCAGCACTCTTTTGTATCTGGTCTTTTGTGTTTTCAATTTCGAGGTTGATTTCCTGCACGTTTTTCCTGAATAATTTATCTGAGTTCTTTTCTGCTGTCTTTTTGTCGAACTTTTCCTCTTGGATACTTAAAACGATTGACTTGGTTTCAAGCATTACGTCTTTTAGGCTTTTTGCCAACGGGCAGTCCGCAGTTTTCGTGGCTGCACTTTTTTCTTGGTTCGCAGAGAGATCATCAAGTTGCTTTTGAAAGGTTGTTATATTTTTCTCAAGTCCTGAAATTTTATTTTTCAGGATCTGGATCTCAGATTTGTTGTCAGCAATTTCAGCTTTCAGAGCAGAATTCTCATGAAGAGCTGCATTTAGATTTTCTTGGAGGGCAGCAGCAGGGGCAGTAGTCTGAGTGATTTGGTCGTGTCCTATCTCAATTTCCTTCAAGGAAAAAAGTATGTCGGAGTTATTGCTTCCATTTGAAATTGTATCGTCGTCATCGTCTTCTTCGTTGTAGACTTCTTCTAACAATTCATCATTGCTCTCATCAAGTGCAAGTTGAATCATATGCAGATCGTTCTTTTTTGGGTTTTGTCCTCCGACTTCCGTGTTTGGATGGCTAGGCCCACTGGCCTGCTCCATGTGGTCGATATCTTTGAGCGAAATCTGTGTTGTTTTTCTTCACTTGTGGCGCTGTTCTTCTATGAAATGAGGTCCAGGGCTACTATATACACTATACAAATAATATTTACATGATTAGGACTATCAAACGCGATATAAATATTCGAAAATTAATCGCTTCCACGTAGAACTGCTTGGCATTTGAAACAAATTTGAAGAAAATCGGTTGAGTGGTTGATTAAATAGAATTTTTCTGGTTCAGAAGGTATAAATTTGCCAATTTTCGTCAGTTTTTCGGTTGCCTAGCAACGAATCACGTGACTTATTAATTGTCATTGTTATATTTGAATAGCCAATTGTTTAAAGAACAATAGGGGTAAGTCTTATTGTTATATCTTTTGTAGTTTTGGAGAAAACGAGGGGGGGCGAAAAACGCCCCCCCCCCCCCAGTACAAAATACCTAAAAAATCGCCCAGTACAAATAGGGTTAACTACGTACTTCACGGGAAGTCATATGGTAATACCTGCATCTAAATTTGGGTGATCTTCATACAATTTTTTGTTATTTTTCACTGTTCCCCTAAGAATTTGCTATCGCATTACTCCGTTTTAATAGACTCTATGATAGTCCCAGTTATCGCATCACAACAGCAACAATAACAACAAAAACAACAACAACGACAACATAATTTTACTCAAACCGGGACTTATAGACTTTCCGATAAAGGAATGGGAATAAAATGGCACAGATTTGTGTGTTCACACACAGGCATAGGCGCAGGAAGCTTTGCGCTGGGAGCTGTTTGGAGCTATATGTACCCTTCTAAATGCAGAACTCCTAGATGAAGTTTTGTTCATTTACACTGCAAATCCTTAAAATGGGGTCGATGAACGAACGTTGACAAAGCGCGCATAACTGAACATATACACGTATTTCTTTCATAAGAAACTAAGAATTTGGACCAGTACTGAAAGTTTCTTAAAATTATCAGATTTTGAGTACTCAGAGTTTCTTACGAGTTTCTTAGAGGTTCCATAACAATCTTCATGTTCACTACCCGTGCCCTCGTGAATACTTCAAAAAAATATTGTTTGAGCCTTTCCAATGTTTAGACATTACTGAAGTACCTTAACGAGTAATATGATACTGGAAACAAATGAAAATAAAGTGAAAAAGGTCAAGGATTTCCTTCATCAAAGTAAATAGATTCTTAACTTATATTCTCCTTGTACTGGAGTTCTTTAATTTTTGGCGATCTGAGAGTTTCTTACAAGCAGTTTCTTATAAAAAATATGTGTAGTGAACATTCCATGGTTTCCGCCAATGATAAAATGTGATACAAATCATATGTTCAAAAATCAAATGTAAGCGTTGAGACACAAAACAGACACATAAAAAACCGGCCGTATGACTCCCGGGGGGGGGGGGGGTACTTCATTGTTAAGTTGTACTGGACGTGCCGCTCATATGGATGGGTTTTTCCATCCGAAATTATTCTACATATGGGTCTGTTTTTAACCACAATTCTGGTAGATGGGTAGTTCTTTGAGAATTTTCTTATCAATCGGCCCCATAATGATAATCCACGCAAAAAAACTGAAATTTTCCTTTGTTTCAAATCGACAAATTCATACCCATGGGTCAAAAATTTCCTGATATTCATGCAAATGGGCTGGAAATTTTTTAATACTCCGTCATACGAATGGGTCCTTTTCTCAAAGTCCAGATTCAGGTCCAATCATGTTGACAATGAAGTACCCCCCCCCCCCCGGGGTATGACTGCGCGAAGTTTTGAAAAAGGGCCTAGCCATGATTTGATATCATTGGCATTTTACAAAGCACACCTGCAAACTTTAATTTTTCAGCCTCTATTTTGAAAAAAATTATGGACGCATGACCATGACTCTAACTAAGCAAATAGAAATAAAAAAAAAGTGATATGAATGATAAACTCGTGCCACATGTTCAAAATAAGCGTGCATGTACCCCTTTTCTTTTTCTTTGATAAGAATAGCGTGTTCAATGGAATGCAACGCAAGGATCGATTCCTCAAAAGAAAAACAATATCATAAACGACTGAAGCATCTCAAAGTATAATTCTTTTCAAAAGATTTGTGGCTATCATGGTCGGTGGTAAGTGGACGGTGATAAGTGTGGTCTTTGGTAAGTGGTTGTACACCACGCCACAATGATCACCGATCTTCTTACAGTGAATTACTCTTGAAATCAGAAAGATGTACTATGCATGTTTCCCGTCTGAGAGTTCTCTGTATAGAAGTTTTCAAGACCTTGAAACATCTCAACCCATCTTTCATGCGTGATATTTTCAAAATAAGATCTTCCAGATATTCATCACGAAATCCGTACGACTTACTACATTATAGACCAAATCAAGTAAATTTTGGTTCAAACAGTCTTCGATCATTAGGACCTCAAATCTGGAATGCATTGCCAAATGAAACTAAATCTGCCGACAACTTAAATTCTTTTAAACGCATGATAAAACAATGGAATGGACCAAATTGTAAATGCAATGCTTGTCAACATTCACCCAAATTTTAGAAAATTATCTGGATTATGAAATAGTAGAAAATATTTGTATATTTGTCACGCCTGTCAATTCAATTATATCTAGTAAACCTTGCCCATATATGTCTTGAATATTTAACTTATCTTATCTATTACTTTCTTAATTTATATATTTGTATGTTCGATTTGGATTAGTTGTATATATTGTAAATATGTATAGCTAGATAAAGATAATCGAATGAAATACGTTGACAAACAAAAAAAGCAAGTGTGATTATCAAATTCTATCAAATTCCCAGGGCAGCATACAATTTTGTATGAAGAAACTCAAGAACAGGGTATCATTTGTAAAGTTTTACTCCAGGGCAAGGTATAATTTTCGGGAATTACTCGGGACAGGGTGGCTTTTCAGATTTTCCAGTGGCACGTCCCTGTATTTTCGTAGGCGAAGTAACCCCCCCCTGAGGCCCAATTTTTTGAAAGTTAAGAAACTTTTGATTTACCTAAATACCTAAATTTAAAAAGATAAGAAACTTTTGTAATTTGCAATTTCAATAATGAGAAAGTAAAGATTGACGTGTTTTAAACTCTGAGTTTTGTAGAATAGGTTTAAAACCAACAACATAGGTATTTTATATCCGCGGACTTTAAGCCCGCGGTTTAGGTTTCGCTTTGTTATACACCAAAAACACGGAATTTCTAATCCACGGACATGAAGTCCTCAAAATAGGTTTTGCCCTATTGGAAAACCAAAAACGCAGAAATTTTTTACTCGCGGACTGTAAGTCCGCAGTTTAGGTTTTGCCTTATGACGAAACCAAAAACACGGACTTTCAAATCCGCTGACATAAGGTCCGCGGTTTAGGTTTTGGCCTATTTGAAAACCGAAAACGCGGACCGCGGACCATTGCATCGGATGTTCGCGTGGTATGCCAGGTCCACGTTATACCGGGTGAGTCAAAAAAAACGTGGGGTGTTTGGCGGACTGTGACGTTGCTTGTAGCCACCCGATCGTCGTGAAATAAATTTGTCCATGCAGTAAAAGGTCTAACTTAGATTATAAGCCTAACCTCATTAAAATCGGTCACTTGGTGCATTAGTTAAAACGTATTTTCTTTGTAAGGCCTTGTATGGGAGTCTTGCAAACTGATGGAATCTTTAGCCAAGGCCCTTCAGCATTTTAGCCTTACCAAAGTTACAGATACATGTGGTATTATCAGGAGAGAAAACACTATTTCCTAACTATTTCATTCTCCTCTGATAATACCACGTGTATCTGTAACTTTGGCAAGGCTAAAATGCTGAATGGCCTTGCTGGCTAAAGATTCCATCAGTTTGCAAGACTCCCATGCAACGCCTTACGAAGAAAATACGTTTTAACTAATGCACCAAGTGACCGATTTTAATGAGGTTAGGCTTATAATCTAAGTTAGACCTTTTACTGCATGGACAAATTTATTTCACGACGATCGGGTGGCTACAAGCGACGTCACAGTCCGCCAAACACCCCACGTTTTTTTTGACTCACCCGGTAGACCTGGCCAAATTTGAAGCTCAAATATTTCTTAGTCACTAATTGTAAATTGCTCATTGCAAATGTAAAAAATGTCCATCTGCTAATAGATTTAGACAAGGCATGGATGGAAGGTAATCGTCAGCCGAGGAGGGAATTTATGAGATTGTGTGTCTTTGGTCAATTTTGGGGCGCTGATGCCAAAAATCGATGTTTTATGGAGAATTTTGGTCCAATTCAGCCTCTATTTCACGTTAAAGCCTCATCTTCGGGAAAAATGAGTTTCTCAGTTAGATATTCCAAAGTGGACCATTTTGGTCAATTATAGGGCGCTGATTCCAAAATTTGATGTTAGACAAAGAAATTTGATTGTTGTGAGCCTCTTTTTTATGTTAAAGCCTCATTTTCACGAAAAATGATGTTTTGATCAGATATTTCAAAGCAAAGGAATTTGATCAATTTTGGGGCGTAGATTCAGAAAATCGATGTCATAAGAAGAAATTCGGTCTCCATGAGCCTTTTTACCATGCTAAAGCCTCGTCTTAATGAAAGTCTTATCTGCTTGAAAGCCAAAACATTGTTCAAATGGTATTCAGATCTATTGTACAATGTGTATTTTTGTTAGCAAGCTGATCAGTAGCAATAACCACTGAGATTGCTAGTTGGTTTGTTCCACATCTAATATAAGCCTAGTTGAATTAAGCAACGGGATCCATAAGTTTTGGATCGTTTTTTATCTATGCTAGCATCGTCTGCTGAAACTCAGAAAGTAGCAATGTCCTCAATCTCTTCATCAAAGTCATCATCAGATTCACTTCATCTGAGTCATCATGTTTGCGCATCTGTGTCTTCGCTTTCTGCATTCAGGAGCAACTCTGCCACATCGTCAGGATACGTCGTGTCATGCCAAACAGCTGACCCTTCTGCATTCCAGACATGCCTTGTTGGACTTTCCAAATCAAGCTGCAGTTGATCTGCGTGCCTGTATATGAATGCAACGTAATTTGCTCTTCTGATGTGCAAATGAAGATTAGCTGAACAGGGAGGAAACAAGCTTAGATCTGCAACTTTGTTCTTCCCCTTGAAAGACTTCCAGAAAAGCTTGGCACGACCTTCATTGATTGCAGCCTTGGAAATCCATAGAGGAAGCAGGTGAACTTTTCAAGGCATTCGATAAGGGATGTTTCTGGATGTAGGTATCTACCAAGCTCTCCAAAAGCATCAATGAAGGCCTGAGGCTTCAACATTGCTTTCCACCATGCCTGCTTTCCCTTCCTAAAGAATGCCGAAACATAATCAATTCCGGAGAAAGCATGTAATCCTACGAGAGCTCTTCTCGTATGTATGTTGTAATTTGTATGTTGGGCCGGCTTGAGAGGTTGATTTGACGGGAAGAAATCTTAGCAGACTCAACTTCATATCCAAGACACGGCCTTGCCCTTTAACCCTATCTGGACCGGGGGGGGGCTAAAATAGCCCCCCTCCTACCAGTTTTGTCTGGGTATCATTTTTATGATAATTTCTACGCTAATTATATTTCGTGACTTTTCCTAACTATCCTTTTTGCATCTTTCACCAAAATTTCTACAAGATATGTCATGTATTTTTGGAAATATAACATTTTTTTCAGAGTAGTTTTAATATCTTGTTTGTTTTACGGTCAAACCCTTTATAACTCCTGGCGCGCTTTTTTTTTACTGCAGTTTTCAACATGTCGTAGAGACCGAAGATTTGTGAGTTCGCTGTTTTGATCCGAGTTTTCTCTCCTAGCAACAGCAAATTATTCCAAGGTTCCAGTGGAATTTAGTATTCCATTAATTACACCTTTAGATGGTCTGTCCTGAAGAGCTGCAGTCCGTAAAATATCTATGTAACTTCGCGTTCAATTACTTCAAGATGGTTGCGCTGGCTTTAGACCATAAAAATGAAACACGGACCAGTCCAGTCAAAGTTATTTTCGCTTTTGCTCTTTGGTGAAGTTGTGAAGTGAATGGGTTCCACCGGATTCATATTTTTCAGTACAGATGCAATCGAAGGAGAATAAGCAAGAAAGGAAAACTGCGATTTAGATCATGTAAAACTCTGGGTAAAACTCCATTTATATTTTCAAAGGCGAATGTTGACGTAGGTTAAGTATCAGCTGATAAGATGAGTTGTTTCTTTTCTATCGCAATCCTGTCATGGATGTTGATTTGCAATGTGGAAGCCATGATGGGAGAAGGAGAGGATCCAGGCAGGGGCAATGATGAGCGTTATTCGGGAGGACACAAGTTTTCAGCTGAAGATCCACTGCATTATTTTCATGAAATGAATCAGTGAGTTACTTTGCTTTATGTTTTAATGCTATAAAATAATTGACACGTCTGTTTACAGCTAAAATTGCGAACAGGAGAAAATGGCCTAGCTAGCCACACCACAGCAACACGGGCTTGGGTTACAACTCTCATTCAGTTCTTTGCTCTATTCTCGCCTTGCAGACTGATTTGATATGGTCTATCACTACAGTTACATGATTGTTTGAAACAGGAAAGATAGTTTTTCAAGTTTTTTATTCAAGGAGGAAAAACTTTCATATTTTGGAAATGATAATTGACTAATAATTGATTATTGATTGTATTCTTTTTTATTTGTCAGGCTTCTGATGTATCAACTAGCAAAAGCCCACAAGAAGAAATCTACTGAAGAGGCAGATCAAACTTCCCTCAGAGATTTGCTAAGGCAATTGCTTGATGAATGTGGGTTAAAAGATGTCATGATAAATGATAGGATATATCAAAGTTTAAAGAAAAAAATTTGGAAAATAATGCAGCAAGGAAAAAAGGTTAAGGGAGGAATCCAGCTTAGAAAATTCACTGACAAGCTTGAACGTGAGCCATTTCTATTGAAAATATATGTTCATGAAACAGAAAAGGCCAGAGTTGTGGCAGAAAATGTGTTTCTCAAGGGAAATAAATTAAAGCTGGAAGAAAAACTCAAAGAAAAGGCAGAAGAGATTAATAAGTTGAAAACAGATCTGAGTATTGCAAACATGAAAACGAATCATTGGAGAAAGAGATTCAAAAAAGCGGTTGCACAATGCATAGCGGAAAACAAGAAAATAAAGATAAGGAAGCAAAAGTTGAAGTCATTTACTGACTATTCTGTGCGTAGCCAGTACAGAATAAAAAAGAAACTTGAAGCTGAATGCAGGTCGGCACTGGAGTTCACTGGATTGTATGACTTTGTACCAAGCTCAGTTGAACTGTTTAATCCAGAAACACAGCAATATGAATCTTTATGTCTTCTTGACAAAGATGAGCTGAAAACCGTTGTACCAGCAGAAGAAAATACAGAACACCAGAAAATAGACAATGTATATTTGATGCTTTACATCAAGGAAAAATTTAATATTTCGAATATGGCCTGGCATGAAATAGCATACAACTCAAGGGACCTTCCATCAAGTTACAGTTTGAAAAAACGAGTGTCTGCACTGAATGAGAAATGGGACATTTTTCCAACCCCTGGTGACACTGAAGGAGTACAAATACAATTTGAAAAAAGCCTTAAGGAGCAAGCATCAAGACTAATGGGGGAAGGTCAAATAGAAATAGGGCAAAAATTGAAAGTAAAACTTTCAGGAGATGGAACAAGAATTGGAAAGAGGTTGCAACTTCTAAATGTAACATACTGTATAATCAATGAGGGTTACAGGGCAGCAACAGAAAAAGGTAATTACATTCTTGCAATTGTAAAAACAAAAGACGACTATCAAGGTATTAGGGACAGTTTGGACGATTTACGAAAAGAAATGGCATCATTAAAATCAGTAAATGTAAAAGAAAATGTTTTTGAGATAGAATATTTTTTAGGAGGAGACTGGAAATTTTTGGCAACAGTTTGTGGTGTGGGGCCAGCAAACCAGGACTATGCTTGCATTTGGTGTAGATGTCCACGCAATCTAAGGCATGACACAATGAAAGAATGGCCAATGTTGGATGAAGAAAAAGGATCAAGAACACTTAAGTCAATTAAAACAAACCATGCTAAAGGGAGAAAGTTTAACTGTCAAAACAAACCTTTGTTTGACTTTATAGAAATTGATCATGTTGTTATTGACACATTGCATTTGTTCCTGAGAATATGTGATGTGCTCATTGAAAACTTGATATTGAGAATGAAGACAGAAGATGCTATTCAAAAGTCTATATTTTCAAGTGGCTTTGATGTAACTAAATACAAGCACATGAAACATTATGTTGATCTTTTGAATTCACTGGGGATTCCATTTTCATTTGCTACCAACAAGGATTCAAGGAAGATGGAGTACAGATCTTTGAATGGTCCTGAAAAGTTGCTTCTCTTTGATAAAATTAAGATAGCAGATGTGCTGCCAAATTATGAAGATTCAGGGAAACTCCAGAAACTTTGGGATGATTTTATTCAATTGTATGTTGAGCTCAGGAAATCATTTGATTGTGATGCAACCATTGATGTATTCAAAAAATCAGTTGAAGCGTGGATAAAGGACTTTCTGTATTTCTATGAAACTCACCAAGTTACACCATATATGCATGCATTTCGATGTCATGTGCCACAATTATTGAGTATGTACGGAAATATTGCTTTCTTCAACCAACAGGGATTGGAAAAATACAACCACACTGCCTCGAAAGATTATTTTAGATCCACAAATCATAGAGGTATTGAAGCACTGCGCCAACTGATGCTAAAGAAAAACAGAATCAACCATCTACAGATAATAGGAGCAGAAAGAATAAAAAATAGCTATTGCTGCAGAAACTGCAATGATCTCGGTCATTCGATAAAAACATGCACTGCAAAGTGTGCAGACTGTCCTGTTTTGATATGTTGTTCTCATCTTTGCAAATTAAATGGAAGGTGGGAAAAGGAATGCAGCATTATGCATAATGAGAATGCTCTTGAAGAGTTAGCTCCTTGACAGCACAGACAATTTGTTCTATGATGTTGAAATCAAACAAATTGATGCAATCAACAATAAATCTGAAGTACATTTTATTGGGTGTGTTTTTGAAGACTTGGAATGGAATGATTTTTCAGTAGTGGGTGAGATGCATAATGTTTTTGCACAGTAATTTTAGAAAGTTGTATGAAAAAAGTAGTACATAAAAGAAATTCAGATGCACAAAGGCAATGTATTAAGCTTGTTGGAGTATTTCTGACTTATGTCTTCATCAGAGTGTGACTTACAAAATGGCACTCTGATGAATGATGAAGACGCTAGTCAGAAAGGCCTCAATATGCTAAATATATTGGTATTTTTGCATTCAAATTTTTTTATAGTCTGTGTATGTAGACATAGAGACCTGACCATTCTTCGACTTGTTGACACCCAATAGTTAAATGTGTCACATACTGTAGTACGGTAGCCTTTTGTAATTGCACTTTTTCCTTGAGTTAAAAGATATATGACATTACAGGCAAAACGAAACTTTACATTAAAGTTGTGCCAGTTTTATGCTTTATGGGAGCACATTTAATGATGGGTGTCAACAGAGCACTGTTTGAAACTTCATGTTCAGTTCCGTTCAGTTTTATCGTCGAGTCATTACACAAGTGCCTCTCTCGCAGTATATAAACTATAAATTTTCACAGCGAAATTGCAGTATGTTTGGTTATCATAGTTAAATGCTATAATTTCCTAACAAAATACAGTATTATCAAATCCAGTAGATACAGGAAAGACCCCGGAAAAACCCACACATGAGAGCCATGAGAGGCACCATTCTTTGAGCTTTGCAACTATGACTTACTGTAAGAGCTTTTTTTAAGTTTGCGAATATTGCATCATTTTGTACATTATACAGCATATCCAGATGGATGTCCTGTTTGCAAATCATTCTAACAAAGAAATGTTAGAGCAAGGGGCTTTAGAAGTGACAAGGTAAGGAGGAATAACACCAGGAAAACATAGGAAACACCTTATTTTCATAAGATTTCTTCTCAAAATATTTTGTAGATTGCTTAATTGCACAACAAGTGCATCCAGTCTGCCTTGCCCCTTTGTAGATATTAATTTGATTTAATTTTTGAATGAATATCAAGGATCATCTTCAGGAAAAGTTTAGATTTAGACTTCGGTATCGAATGGAAAAATTTCAAAAACAGTGTGAGAATGGGAATTACAGTAAATACTGCAAGCTCCTTGTTAGTAAGCACACACACACACTATGTGATACAGTAAAGTCCTGCCTTTAAGAAACCAATGTTTTGACCTCAGCTTATTGTTCCCCCTTAATTACTCTATTGTTTTCCATTGCTCTCACAAAAATTCAGGCTCTGAGTTTCTTATTAAGTAGTTTCTTAAAGGCGGGACTTTGTTGAATGCATCCCTTAAAAGCACCTAGTATTTATATATGCATTTATAAATTAATATATTAACAAAACATGATGCACCGTATGCATACAGTAATATATATATACAATGAGAGTGTTATTTATTTGGCTACTACTTAAAATTTACTTAGATTCCTCTTCAAACATCCTGCAGTTTCCTGTTCCTCTTCTAAATGTAAAAACAAGACAGGGCTTCTGTTCAATCTTACTTGGAAACAGTTTTCCTCCAATGGGCACAAAATCAGAAAGGGGGTTTCTTATCAGAAGCCAGAAGTTGACAGTGCCTTCGCATACTTTGCAGAAGTCACCATTTGAGTTGCGAAATCTAACATTCCATCTTTTTCCTAATGTTTCATCCAACTCGCGGTTGTTTTCTATGTTGGTACATGAGCGACCTCTTTTTGTCTTTGATTTTCCAAGGTGAGAAAACACTTCCTCAAAAACATCTTCGTCTATCGGTAACTCTATTCGAATCTCAGGGTCCTCTTTTCTGTCAGCTCTCAGTTTTTTTTTTAATTTCTAAATGAAGGGAGGAAGAAAACTCTCTGCAGCGTTCAAGCAAGGATTCCTTGCTTGGGGGATCCAGTTTCTGCAGTTTAACGACAGGAAACTCGCCAGATTCGTGGTTTTCGTTGTATGATTGCCATTCATCACATTTGTCTGGCCAACCAATAAAATGAACTTTCACTTTCTTGTTGACGGCATCGATTTCTTTAATTTCAACATCATAGAACTTTTTATCCTTCTTCGGCTGTTTGCAAGGAACTGCTGGCTCTTCAAGATCCTGTTGTCCTGACAGTTCATCGATGAGTCGCAGAACTGGCTTTTTGTCGCGTATAGAGGATCTTCTTTGCTGTGCGGCAGCCATTTTAGATTTCAAGAAACGTTTCAAGAATTGTCATTCTCGGTCCCCTGTAACAGTTTGCGCACAACATGCGCAGCGATGTCCAAGGTTACACTTAGTTTATTTCTTCGTGACAAAAACAAATGACAATAAGTTTCATATGACTAAGATAATTCTTGACAGAAGTGAGATAAATGGATCAAATTTTCAGAGCAACCATAAATCAATAAGAAATATGGAAATAACCAATTTTTTGGTTTTTCTTTTGTATTGCGTCATTCATGACATCATATATCTAATGAATTTAGGTAATAGATATAAGTTTATGAATTTCATAATTTTTTCAAAAAATTATGTTTTCAGAAACTTAGATATTTCATCTGTTAATTAAAGTTATAAGAAGCATAATATTTCTCGTGAGTAAGTTTTTACAGTTAAATCTGTATGAAAAGAAAATTGATGACCTCATGGAAAATACAACAATTAGAGTAAAATAAATTAGATATTCGGACCTGTCACATTAAGTTACATATTATGACCAAATTTCATCTTTCTAGCCCTTGTCAATTCGGAGTTCTGAGGGGGGGCTAATTTAGCCCCCCCCCCCCCTCGGCCTGAGGATGCTCAAAAAAGCCGGTTTTAGATAGGGTTAATCATTGCATTATCACCGTTTTGTTTGTTTTTGTTCGCTGAAATTTGTTTGTAACAGAATGAAACTTGTTTTTTGTTGTTCTTTGCCATGTCATGTGGTTGGAATACCCTACTGCTGAATTATGCAATGTTAAAAATTGTCAGTATCCCTGTGATAAAATTTTATTTTAGAATGCACAGAGCAACAAGCTTTGAACGAATAGTCAATGCTGTAGTTAGACTCACGCAAAATGGATTACCCAAGTGAAATGTGCCACTCACGCAACAAAAAGCTGGACCCACGAAAAACCAGATACCCACGCAAAAAATTAAGACTACTCACGCAAAATTATTTCCAAAAAAGACCAATGACCCCAAGCAAATTTACCCACGACTCACAACCCACGCAAATTTAGCACACTCTAGAAACTTCAGTCAACTAGAGCAACAGCAAAAACAACAACATGTTTCATTTATGCAAGTATCCCGTCACGTGCAAGATATTCTGACCGAACGGCTTCAAACTCTATTATCCGCCAGCCAAACACCAATCCAACCTTACTATGTGAACTACATGCAAGCTTCCCAGCTGAATTATGCAATGTTAAAAATTGTCAGTATCCCTGTGATAAAATTTTATTTTAGAATGCACAGAGCAACAAGCTTTGAACGAATAGTCAATGCTGTAGTTAGACTCACGCAAAATGGATTACCCAAGTGAAATGTGCCACTCACGCAACAAAAAGCTGGACCCACGAAAAACCAGATACCCACGCAAAAAATTAAGACTACTCACGCAAAATTATTTCCAAAAAAGACCAATGACCCCAAGCAAATTTACCCACGACTCACAACCCACGCAAATTTAGCACACTCTAGAAACTTCAGTCAACTAGAGCAACAGCAAAAACAACAACATGTTTCATTTATGCAAGTATCCCGTCACGTGCAAGATATTCTGATTGAACGGCTTCAAGCTCCATTATCCGCCAGCCAAACACCAATCCAACCTTACTATGTGAACTACATGCAAGGTTCCCAGCCTCAAGAAGTTTTAACTCATTATCCACAAACCAAACGCCAACCCAACCTCATCATGTGAACTACACGCAAGGTGCCCAGTCTCATGAAGTTTTAACTCAATCATCCACCAGCCAAACGCAAATCCATCCTTATTATTTGAACCACCCGCAAGGTACTTAGGTTGAACAACTTTTGACTAAACGGCTTGTCCAAACCCCAAACGAGCATCAACAAAACATTTCCTCGTTGAACATCACAACAAATGAACAGAAAGCTATTGCACAATCATCGACATCAGAGCAGAACCAAACATTCTCCACTCTCCTCTTCAAAACGAATGAACCAACGACTTTATTCTGCAGGCCAGCAGGTCAAGTAATCTGCGGGTCAAACACGAAAGCAAACATGTGGGTCACCACCTGGGCTAAGGGCCGAATGCAAAGATGTTATGTGTTGTGTTTGGTATTTTAGGCCGTCAAATGGTCAAAGGCCAATCCCTTAGATGATTTTGATCTCTGCTTGGACCATCACAATATTTTTCAAATGTTTTCACAAGCTTTTGTTTCAATGTCTTTCAACCATGGGATCCTTATTCGTTTGTGGCATTGAAATGCTTTGTGCCAAAGAATGTCCTGCTGTTCAAATCGTCAACAAAGCCAATCTAAAAATGCAGTGGGCGTATAGATTGTTTACATGAGTCTCAATTGTCCGCACTGAATTGGATGATGAAGTGAAAGTATAAACATCAGATTGCAAATATTGAACAAAGACAAGGAATCTATGTTGAATGATTGCAAATCGCGACTGATTCGTCAACTTCAATAGTTGAGTTGCTGGAGCATTTTAGATGGATTTGGAAATTCTCTTGATATTGTTTGATGAAATTGGTTGATAACATTGCAAGGATACATGAACTAACTATTAATCAGCACATTTGACTATTCATTGGTCAATTCTAGACCATGTGCCTTGTAAGTATTTGCAGGGGGAGGAGACATTCTTAATCTCGATTTGGTGGCTCCCAAAATCAAATAATAAACTGAACATAATCTGAAACTGAAAGGAGGTAGGGAGACTAATTCAAACATAGTCATTCAACCCTCAAATTCGTCCGAAAGTTTGATTGTCAGAGAGTTTTCGATTTTAATGGGGCTCACAGGGTGTTTCAGAAAAACTGTTCGACGTTTGATTAAGTGTTTAAAAATAATGATAAAAGGTACGGGCTCCTGGTTAGATATCCCTGTTCCTAAAATTTTAAATTAATTTTAGACGCCAAAATCTTGCGAATCCGCTAAGAGTTCACGGAGTTACAAGCTTTTGAAGTTCAAAAAAGTGTGAAAGCTGAAACCAGACTTTTGCCAGTATTCTCCAGACTCCTTTTATGATTTTTGCACGCATTGTACCGGGTGAGCCAGAAAAAAGTTCCCACTTTTGAAAATTCATAGCATTAAGAGTATTAAATGGATTCGAATGAATCAATATTTGCTTGATAGCCAAAAGATCGAAGTATTTTTGTGATTTTTCTCACGTTCTTACGTGCATTGGAAAAATTGGTAAATTCAAGCTTACAAAAACTTGATGGTTGCAAAATGACGGAAAAAGGCCTAAAATGCTTGATCAAATCATAAAGGACTCCTCACTCAGAACAACAGAGAAAATGCAATTTCTCGTGGGTGAGAGATATCGTCTGCACATCTATTGCCATCGGATTGAACATCTTTAGTATCTGTTTGAGAATCTATTTCTTGTAACTCTTGAGAAAGGTGAAACACATGTGCGTATTGTTCTGTGTGAGGAGAGTCCTAACGATTTGATCAAGTGTTTTAGGCCTTTTTCTGTCATTTTCCAGCCATGAAATTTTTGTAAAGTTGAATTTACCTATATTTGCAGTGGCCATAAGAAGACAAGAAAAATCACAAAAAATACTTTGATCATTTGGCTTTCAAGTAGAATTTGAATCATTCAAATCCAGGAAGTACTTGCGGTGCTACGAATTTTAGAAAGTGAGAACTTTTTTCTTGCTCACCCGGTAATTTGTAGAAAATACATAAAAACAAGTAGGACAGGTATGGACGTTTCAAGAGGAAACACATTCCATATTTGACATGTCGTTAAATCATTGAGCTGCTCCGGCTTCTGATTGGTCCAAATAACAATAGAGCTGTAAAACAAAGGAATGAGAAAGAGGCCATATATGAGGCGCTCAATACTGTGACGCGCGTCATGATTAATGTGTTATGAACGAAGGGAAACGTGCGGTTTGTCAAGGAACAACTACACTCGCGCAGTAGCCTTAGGTTTCATTTACCCTAAATATAATCTCCAAATGTGAATCTCGTACAAAGTTGTCATGTGCACTCTCTGTACCGTCAGCAAATTCTTCAAGTGGTACTTCCTTACAACCTCCACTTGGCTCATTTAATTTCAGAGACTCTACAGAGGGGGTGGGGCTTAAAAGAGCGGGGGGGCGGGGGCTAATTGGAGAGGGCGCTTATTCATAAACTCTAATGAAAAGGCTTTAAATGATAGCTTTTTAGCTAATATTTGTTTAAATTAACATACAACCAAACTTTGAGGGTCAAAAACACAAATTCAGCGCAGTTTTTATTCAAATCTTACGAAAATAAATATCTAAACTTTGTTTCCGGTAAATGATAGCACCTTCTATTTGCTAGAGGGGGGTTTAATAAGAGGGGGCTTATTCAAATCTTCGGTTTGGGAGGAAGGGGAAAATTAGAGTGAGGGCCTTTTAATGGTGGCTTAATAGAGCTTCGGCGGTAAGAATTATAGTACATACATTTTCCTAGACCAAACAATGACACAGTTATAAAGTTTTTTCCACAAAGGTATCAACAGGACGCAATGAAAATTCGTTGTTGTTGTTGTAAATTTATTTTGATTCGATATGGTATTATAGCTAACAATATATAATACACATATACACAAATACAAGTATAGAGTGATACACATGTACATATAAATACAAAATCAACTAAATCAAAATCGAATATACCTACGGTAAAAAAAATTAATTAGATTCATAATTATTTACAGGCAGGCAATGACAGGCACTAAATTAGCAAGTAGGTCCGTTCCACTGCTGATTTCAGCTCGTTTGGTAGGCCGTTCCAAATCCTTGGCCCAATAATAGACATCAGACTGTTGGACCCCAATGTTGTTTGATTAGGCCAAACATGGGCAAAGTTATTTGGATTTCTTGATGAATAATTTGAAGTCCCAATTTAAAAATGCTCTGCACGAAAGGTGGGTTTAACTGCTTTACTGTTTTGAATATTTCAGTACAAAGAATTATTTGGCAAGCAATTAGCATTGTTTATCTGATTTCAAGAGCAAATCGTTACACATATTTTTTTATAAGAAACTGCCCTTAAGAAACTCAACTCTCAGATCGCCAAAAATTAAGAAACTCCAGTACTGGTGTGCTGGTTTAGGCCATGGGCTTAGGCCATAATCGAAATGTTAAATTGAAACTTTGTAACTGGACATGTGAGCGAACATGGGAATCACTGCAAGAACATTAGCATTCGTAGACATGAACTCGACGTGACTGACCACACAGAAGTAAGAAAGAGGAAATTCATGAATGTCAGCAAGTATAACGATCTACAAGGAACAAATATTTAGTGTATCGGGAACAATTGTAGAACGCCAGTAATATCCTTTGTTATAATTCTTTAATAGACATGCTCGCAAGTAACGGACACCTTGCAGGAACCGACTATGGACGTTTATGTTCTTTGTTTGTTATCGCCCTTAGGTATTTTAGTTGTGTCTAGTAGCATACCGTGCGACGATTAAGTAATGGTTGCCCTGTAGGTTATATTCGTAATTGATAATTAGTTTGCAGCAAGGGGCGATTCCCCTAGGATAGAGTATTTAAACTTGGAATCGCTCATTGCTACTCATGTGGCCACTGCGAGCAGTAAAGATATGCCAGAGAAAGACCGAAGCGGTTAAAGAGAATTGGTTCATCGTATGAGTCTTTAACATTCTTGCGTAAGGTGCCTAAGATAGTTAGAGATCCATTTGGGATCTGGAATTGTAGGCTTAGCGACGCTAGAGTTTTGCTCTTTATGATCTGTTTTACTGGACTATAGTACAATTACTATAGTAGTATTCAACACTGGTTGTTTTAGGTGAATTAGGCCCATCATTCACCCCCTTAACCCAGCGTTTAATCAGGAAATAAGCGATAAGTAATTCCCTAGCTGCGCACAGTTGTGAGTCGATTTACTTCCAACTTTCTCGGTAAGTTACTCTCTCCCCCAGGTACGTCCAGGTACGTCCAGGTACTCCCTCGGAGTTGTCAAGTACACTCTTTTTTTATAAGAATATTGTTTATAAGAATATTCAGGCTCAGATTCATCCAAATTTTAAGAATATTATAAGAATATTGCTCAGCCTCAGCTCGCATATTTGTGTCTCATTTTCCAGCAGTTGCCTGTCTTGCGATGTTCATAAGATTCTTATTGTTACAATTGCTTAAGTTTTTCTTTCATTCGACCATTTCTTCATAATGATATGACAATTCTTTGAACTATGTTCCCTTGAAACCATATCAGATTTGAAAAAATAAGAATACTTTAAGAATATGTTAAGGCTCAAAACGAAAAATGTCTTAAGAATATTGAGGCTGGAAAAAATTTATAGTATTCTTATAAAAAAAATAGTGTAACCTAGGAGTGTGACTTATTGGCCAGAAGTATATTTCATTTAAAGTGTTGATTTAGAATTTGAGTAGTTAACATTTGTAGTAATAAGTTGTTGAGATATTACGTTGAGCCTTTTGTTCAGCAATTTCGAGTTATCTTTCTTGTCTTTTCTCAATCAAGTTTAGGGTTGGCGTCAGGTCCTTCACGCTTAGGATCTTGTGTTTTATCGTTTTATAGTTACAGTCCTCTTTTTAGGCTATCGTGTCGAAGTGTCAACCCAGATTCCCGACACTGGGAAAGTATAAGTTAAGAAACTATGCATTCTGATAAAGGAAATCCTTGACATATTTTAATTCATTTTCACTTGCTTCCTGTATCATATTACTCGTAAGGTACTTGAACAATGTCTAAACATTGGAAAGTCTTAAAAAACCTTGTTTTGAAATGTTCACAAGGGCACAGGTGGTGAACATAAAGATTGTTTTGAAACATCTGAGAAACTAGCATGAAACTCTGAGTACTCAAAATCTGATAATCCTAAGAAACTTCCAGTACTGGCCCAAATTCGTAGTTTCTTATAAAGAAATACGTGTATACGAACTGGTACGATCTTTGTGGAGAAATCTCATACCAGACCAAGGGCCAGGTAAAAAACTCGGAGATGTCGGAGATGTCGGAGCAAAGATTCTCCGACGTTTCTCAACTCCGACTTTTTTACCTGGCCTTATATGCTCTACTAAAAAAGTCGGAGATGTCTTATCTCCGACGTTTCTCAACTCCGACTTTTTTACCTGGCCTTATATGCTCTACTAAAAAAGTCGGAGATGTCTTATCTCCGACGTTTCCCAACTCAGACTTTTTTACCTGGCCTTATATGCTCTACTAAAAAAGTCGGAGATGTTCAGAGATTGCATATAATATGATTCTCTACAATTCAAATTCTCTTCCTTCGCCGTCATAACACTCAATGAATCTTTATAAGAAACTAGGCTCTGAAATAACTTTGTCTCAACATCTTAATTTTTATCAATATTCATTGTGGACCATAAATATAGTTCTTTGAACAGAGAAAATAACGAGAAATAAAGAAAACATAAATAAAAGAAAGCATATAAAAGTGGCTCAAGCCACCTGCAGTCGAATCCTAGACTATCAAATATCAGAATTTCCCGTTGACATAGATCATTTATCCACGATTTTGGACGGGGAAACAAACATTTCAACGGGGAAATAACGGAAACAAGGCGGGGAAATGTTGCAACTCAAACATAGCGGGGAAACAAATTTTCTTGGCCGGTCATCCTTTTACCTTGGCGGGGCATCGTTTCAGCGGGGTCGTTACTGGGGGGTGTATACAAGGAAGAAGTGAAAAGTATAATGAAAGAAAGTGCCTTCCAGATTGCTTTTACAGATTGCTCTTACTAAAAATGACGTTGTTCAACCAATTCTTGCTATAAAGTTTCTTATAGAGTTTCTTGAAGGTAATCAACACAGGTATCTACGTTCATTTATAAAGGAAACAAAACAATCGGTCAATTTCACCCATTTCAATTGTTTTTTTGCTCGTGAACAACCCCTTGTTAATTATAAAAGGCATCTCTGACTTTTTTAGTAGAGCATATAGGGCCAGGTAAAAAGTCGGAGTTGAGAAACGTCGGAGATAAGACATCTCCGACTTTTTTAGTGGAGCATATAGGGCCAGGTAAACAAGTCGGAGTTGAGAAACGCCGGAGATAAGACATCTCCGACTTTTTTAGTAGAGCATATAGGGCCAAGTAAAAAATTCGGAGTTGAGAAACGTCGGAGAATCTTTGCTCCGACATCTCCGACATCTCCGACATCTCCGAGTTTTTTACCTGGCCCCAGACCAAGGGTTGGTAATTGAAATTATAGCATACAAAGCTCTGAAAAAGAATCTTGTTTTCATTAAAGCCAAAAAACGTCTGTAATCTTTAATGAACGTTTAATTGTGTTGCAGCTTTTTTGCAACGATTGGAAATATGTGGGACAAATTCAAGTTTATAATCCAACGTAACGCCTAAAAGTTTCACAGTCTCCTCAGATGTGATTGTTTCGTCATGAATATTAATTTGTTCTCCACTAGGGTTGGCCATCATTTCAGTATTTTCTAACCAAGATAAGCATGTCCGTGGTAGTGTGGATTTCTGCAGGGAAAATTTTGAATGAAGTCTTGGTCAGTGTTGGTTTCTTATCCAACATTACGGGCACACTCCATTACAATAGAGCGAGTACAATAGAGGGTTGAGTTCTCACTTTGACAACGATAACACTTCAACTGGAGGAGAACTTCTAGTCAGCAAACTCTGGAGGAGCGAACCCTTGCGCATACACACAATTAACTCAGACTATTTTCAAATTTATGTCCATAATTAAGACTGATTTAAGTAAGAAACCGATAGAATGCTGTGTTCAGTGATTAAGACTGATTTAAGTAAGAAACCGATAGAATGCTGTGTTCAGTCACTCTATTACTTGTATTTTGAAACACCCAATAAATTACTTTTGTATATCACTTCTTCACAAGGTGCTGGTCCATCAGCCCAATATTTTGTTAAGACACTGATTACCTTAATACAAGGCTTTCACTGTTTGTTTTATTTATTTTAGACAATGGTGAGGTCCAATCATCTGTCTCTGAGATTTGAGCAGTTAACATCATTCACACGCCTAAATGCATATGAATGCAAAGTTCCCAAAACCAAGAGACCTGCCAAAGAAACCCTCAGACGGTATGGGGTCGCACAAGCAAATACTTCTCCATGCGACCATTTCTTTATTCCACCCCAAGACGTTCTGATGTCGTGGAAGATGCAACTGCAGAGAGCTAAAGATATGGCAGTTGGCTTTTATTACATAGAATGTGAATTTGGCCGATACAGTATCTTTACAGCAAACGGGGCCCTTCAACTACACCGAGCAAGGGAAATACGAAAAGCCGTTTCTCAAGAGTTGGATTGGCTTTCTGAGAGTTGTCGGAGTCCGCCAAATGTAAGCGCCGTACCATCTCGAGTGGTCTTGAATACTTTCCGATCAAAGATCCATAACCATTCGTACTCTGCAGTGCTGCCCGAATTTGGCATGACCCCAGAAGAATTAAGCCGCCTGTGTTGTCAACGACTTCTTCCCGGTGACCATATATGCTGGGTCGTAAAGAAATTAAATACACAGCAACAAGAAATGTTTTGCGTTTATCCTAATTCTGTTTTACACTTTCAAGGGTATGTAGACAGATACTTGGAAACACATCCCTTACCAAAAAGAATTGGCGTAATCTTTAATGTCCAGAAGATCAGATCAGTGAAGAACGGCATTGAAATATGGGACACAAACGTTCCAAGTGGTTTTGGTAACTTTGGGTCACATTTCTCGATTGCAGTGTTCAATATAGAATAAAATGAAGTAATCTACGGCGACTCACTTGGCTGGGCCCCTCCAAAACAGCTCCTCCCTGAGATCAAGAAATGCTATAGCGCACTATTTAAACGAGAAATGCCCAAAGTCATTGTATGTGAATGTCACGATTCTACAAGTTCTGGGTTTGGCCACAAATGCGCAATCGATTGCTCGTTTCGCTATCCTCTTCAGAGAGATGGAAACATCTGTGGAATCGTAGCTGTGGTCATGCTTTCTATCGCATGTCTTAGCCCTCAGTATTTCAAACAGATCGTTGATGTCAAACGCAGGAACTGCCGAACAGAGCCTCGTGCATTTATTGCAAATCCAACACAATTCGGGAAGTATCTTCGGCAGGTGGTGATGGCTTGGTACTGCGAGGGACGGGTCGACTTGAGATATCTTCTTTCTGCAAGGGCACTTCAAATTGGTAGCGTCCATCAAGGGGAATCACAAGATAACACAGACGACGCATTTGATGATGATGCTTGCAACGAGGAAGAAGATGATGATGACGATGTTGTCCGAGTTGAGTTGACTTCTCGAGTTGACTTCTCAGGTACAAGCTGTGATGAAAAAGAAGATACCGGTGAGAAAGTTACTCAGAAAAAGGACGAAGTTAAAGGAAATGATGCAGCAAAGCACTCTCTCAAACAGGTATTTTCATTTCATTTATAATTTTTTTAACCACGGTTGCACAACCTGCAGATATAGCTTTAAAAGGGCGGTGCAAAATACTACTTTACAGGGGGGCCGTGCAAAATACTACTTTACAGGGGCCCGTGCAAAATACTACTTTACAGGGGGCCGTGAAAAATACTATAAATTAAAAGCCTAATTTACAAATAATCTATGATACGATTTAACCCTATCCAGACTAGGGGGGGGGGGCACAAAGTGCCCCCCCTAGTAAACTTTTTCACACAGCTCATCGAGTATCTCTTCAATAGTCTAGCTTTTTTGTGACTTTTAGTTTCTATCTATGAGACATCTTTTCATGTCTATTTCAAAAATTTTGACACTGATTCCGGGGGTCAACACATGACTTTAAATTGAGTGCTCCGCAAAAAAATTACCGTTTAAGTCATAGCTTTGGAACCACTGGCTCTATGACAATGAGACAAACATTTTTGAGCTCGTCTTGAAATAAGCTTTCATTTGATATATAGTTTATTGATTTTTGATGACGTCATCAACAATTGGTTGTTGCGCATGCATACTGACGAAAAACCATGTTATGGTTCATTTTTAGAAAAATGAGTGACATAATATGTTGCAGCAGGTATTTTTATGTATATTTAGCATTTTCTGCTATTTTTAAAAGTAATTTATAATCAATTTCAGACAAAAATCACTCTTTTTTTCGTATAAAATAAATAAATGCTGACATCAGCAAAAATATTAGCATTACAAAGCAAAAATTTCAAAATAAGAATTACAAGGATATAATCCCTCTATGTTTCAAATATGACATCGATATGTTTTATCAATTTGGAGATACAACGTGACAAAGTACATGTGGTTTTACACCCAAATTAGCAACATTTGCTGACGTCAGCACTTAATCACGTGACATAAACAAAAACAAATCACATCATCTTGTTTGCCTTATCATGTTTGTTACTTGTGCCAAGTTTCAAGTCTCTAGCACTTATGATTCTATGAAAAACCAGGGGGGGCACTTTGTGCCCCCCCTAGTCTCCCCAAAGTTTCAAAAAGCCTAGTCTGGATAGGGTTAAATAGAAATACTCCGAAATTAATCAAAAGGAATATGAAAGAAAAACACAGAAACCTCTACAATTTCTATTGCACGGAAAGATAAGTCAAACCATGAGTGATGGGGCACCAAGTGTGTATGGATGCAAATTTGTTCTCAGTGTTTGAGCCATTAGTTGTTGTTGAGCGACATTATTGCTGGTCCCCGAATCAAAACTTTTTAGTAGTGAGTCACATGAAGTGTGGAGCCACCTTATCGTAAACCTCCAACAGCTAGAACTTGGTACACACTTGGTATCCTATCCCACATGGTCAAATGACAATCTTGGGTGATCTCATGTGTAAATTTGGTGTTTGCTCTGCATAAAAGATCCTGTCTCAAACACACTCCGTTAATGTTTTGTTGGAAAGCTCTCATTCACATGCTGAAGTAACTGTTGGGTATTTCTGTGAAGCAGACATTACATAACACGTGTTCGCGAGCATCTTTTAACGGACAAGAACTCAAACGCTTTTAAACTGCTCGAAACTGTGTACAACTCCAGTGTAGAGGATTCTTTCACGATTTCGGAAGCTAAATTTCCCCTCATCACATTAACTTAAAATGAGCAATCGGTGTGGTATTGATAAGCAAAGCCTTCACTTAACGACCAGCTTTTACCACTTAATACCAGGGTAGTGAACTACTCTGCTGGATATTCTCTAAAGCTGATGATCGTTGATGACTTATGAAAAATGTCTGGGAAAATAAAATAAGTTGCTTTTATCTGTTAAATTTCTAGGATGTGAAAGTAAAGGCAGAAGGACATCCAGTGAAGAAAGCATTTCATGGCAAGAACAAATTCCAGTGTCAGCAATGTCCATTTACAACAACAAGGGGCTTTAACCTTCGAAGGCACATAGAAAGAAATCATGGTTTAGAATCGGTGAGGGCAGTGGAAGAAGGAGGCTGTGTTTGTCTTGAATGCGGTCACAAATGCATTTTCATCAAGGATCTGCGCAACAATTTGACAAGAAGTCATGGATTTGTCTTCAGAACCACATATAAGGAATTTGCAACATCAAAAGGTGAGGGTACAATTTGTGTTACGGAAAACAAAGTCTTAGGGCGAAATCAAACTACAAAATGGAAAATCGACACAAACTACAGGTGAATCAAGGAAGTTCTAAATGTTATCTGTTTCTCTTAACGTCAAACGGTTTCTATCTTTAAATTTTTTGTAAAAATGCAGTTTTTATGTAAAAAATAATAAGCTCAAGAGGCAGTGAAACGAGTGCTAACTGCATTTTGCTTTGTACCTCAAATGATTTCGATTTTTCCAAGACAATAGTCATTGGACTGATTGCCGGTGAAAAGAAAATTTAAACTGCGGTGCAACTGATGGATCACTAAATTAGTGTTTGCCAACTAACTAATTTAAGATTTCTTTACTAAATTTAGAATTCAACGATTGGAAGGCAGAGACAGAAGAAGAAGAGCAAACATCTTTGAAGATGATCGGCCGTTTGAAAAACAAAGAAGGTGACACAGTCGAGTACCATCAATGTAACCGATCAGGTGTTTATAAACCTAGAATCAAAGGAAAGGACAGAAAGCGCCACATGAAAACATCAGGTCAGTATTCATTTTATTCAGGTCTTAACTGATTAATTTCATTGTAAAATATCATCATTTTATCCTCCAGCCCATCCCTGGCTAGCCTACGAGTAGACCCATTATCCTACAGAATAGAGGGTCTACGAAATAATGAGATAACGCTTGCTACGTCTGTTCAATTAATTATGTTAATCCTCTATTCAAATAATGTGTGAAACCCATCTAAACAAAGGCTGCATAAATTAAGTTCTAGAAACCTGGAACTGTAGTGGCAAGCTTTCGCTCATTAATTCGTAGACCCTTTTCTCCAGTTGGATAAGGGGTCTACACGTAGGCTAATCCCTGGCGGAATCATACATTTTGTTTGAAAGAGTCTCCTATCTGAAACAACCTATATTTTAGTTGCCAATCAAAAGTAGCTCAGAGGACTTGTTACCACTGCTTCACTGTTGAGCAGAATGTTACGTTACACCAAGAAGTAACACAAACAAACAGTTTTATGAAGACTTCTTTGGTGGGGGCTCCCATACAGCAAGTTATGGGTTCACAAATATAACTTTTAAATTTAACGATCTGCTGTTAAAGATCTATTTACATGTCAAGGATTGTTTGCTTTGAACTTGAGCTACTGAATGAAACTTGCAGCAAAGAAGATTAACAAAAGTCTCAAAGTTTCCAGTTTCTTTACCATTATCTCTACTCGTCATATCCTCCAGGGTCTTGCAGAATGGAAAAGAATTGCACATGCACGATAAAAGTTGTACACCATGTTGATAAACGCATCTCTGTTGAGGCTTTCCTATCTCATTATGGCCATCAACGCAACTTGCAGCATATTTGGCTATCAAAGAAGAAACGCCAGGAAATCACGGCTAAATTGAAACAAGGTGTCACTAAACAGAAAATATTGGACGATATACGAGAAAGCATCGGAGCACAATTTGCACGGTACCACTTGATAGACAAGCAGGACATTGCAAACATCAAGCGCAGAGGAGGTATCGATGAAATTCAGAGGCATCCAAACCATATGATGAGTGTTCTCGGCTGGATACACGAGCTAAATAGCAAAGAACAAAAACCCATCCTCTACTATAAATTACAAGGTATGCATGAGACAGTTTACAATAATCAGTTTGTTTGTTAAAATACATCATTCTTTGCCACTTTTGAAAATGAGGCTGGAGCGAAATAAGAGAGAACCTAAACCCTAACTACAACGGTTAAACAGCGGAACAGTTGCAAATCTGTTGAATTAGTGTAACTATGCTCCCTCTGGAAAAAAATTACGTAAATCCTATTTATGCTTTGTACTCCTATTCCAACCGTTGCTCATTTGTTATCAGATTTGGTGAGGTGTTGCCACGTAAGATGAAGATACCACTGGCTATAACATTAGTTCGGTGCATTAGGCCAATCTTTTCCATAAATATGGCAACGAGTTAATTAAGTATGAAAGGGTTGCATTGCGTGAACTTTCTGCTGCAGAGCGATGACAAGTCCAATGAGTTCTTGATATCCATTGGAGTTCTTCTCCTTTTTCGTAAATCTGGTAAAACAATTTTGTACTACAACAGTTTATAAATATGGAATTGCGACACCAACTACAATCAATTTTTTGAAGTATGTAGGGCCCCCTTCTAAACAGAAAAATGTTCGTAAAAAAAGCTATTTCTTCATAGGAGACAAAGACGACGCAAACAGACTCGCTGAAGAAGATTTTATAATTATTTTACAAACGCAGTTTCAAAGAGAACAGGCACAAAAGTTTGCAAGTAATGGTGTGTGTTGCGATGCTACTCACGGTACAACAGGTGAATTTTAGCTTTACTACCAATCTATGAAGTTGTCGCAAGTAAAATTAACTAGTTATTTCAAGAATGCATGGTTGACAGAGCCTGATAAGGACAAATTGTTGATGCTTTGTACAAGAGAAACGAGCAACAACAAACAATGTGACGTTATCTGTTGACCATGAATTTTAAGAAAGGAAACCAAATTGCAAAGTTCATTATTCAACTAATATTAGCCTTTTTGCAGTTAAAGTTATTTGTTATTCCTGAAAATATTCTGTGTATCAAGGCTTAAACTCAGAAATTCCTAATTCAAGCTTCTTAACATGACAGTTTTAATCTCAGAGAGCACCGGAATAGGGTGGCCTTCTTCCTTCTTGGTCTTTGCCTCACGCTCTGTTGTTATTGAAACTGAAACTGGGAGAAAGTCAATGTAACAACTCAAAGACGCATTGCACACCAAAAATTTATTTGTAATCCAACACTGTGTTTAAAACTTGGCTGTGATGTCCAGCCATCCGTGTTGGGCATAAAAGTACTCTAATTTTTTTGCGATTCTCCTCTCGACACCTCTGTTTCCCCATAGGGTACGATTTCAAACTGACGTCTTTGTTGGCCGTCGATGACTATGGTGAGGGCCTTCCAATAGGCTGGTGTCTATCAAACAAGGAAGACTTTGGTACTTTGAAAATATTCTTTGAGCATCTAAAAATGTCCACAGGTGATATAAATCCTGCCTGGTTCATGTCAGATATCGCCCCTCAGTTCTACGATGCTTTCATATCAGTTTTCGAATGCGAACCAAAGATGCTGTATTGTACATGGCATGTTGACAAGACCTGGCAGGAACAGCTAAGGAGCAAGATATGTAATTTTGAGCTGGAGTCACGAGTCTACAAACAGCTACGAATTGTCCTTGAGCAAACCGACGAGAAAGAGTTTCATCAGCATCTGCAAACGCTCTGTGAACGTCTGCATAACTCTGACGCAACAAAGCAATTTGCTGAATACTTTGATGTCTATTGGGTACCACACATAACAAGATGGGGCTATTGCTATCGCTGCGGACTGGGTATCAATACAAACATGTTTTGCGAGGCCTTCCACCGTGTATTCAAGTATTGCTATTTGCAAGGGAAGCAAAATCGGCGTGTTGATAAATGCCTTGTCAACTTAGTGAAATACAGCAGGGATAAAAACATCGAGCGGATAATCAAACTTACCAAGGGAAAGCTCACCGGCCGGATGAAAATGATACAAGAACGTCATCAGAGCAGTTTGGGGCTGAACTTTAACAGCATTCAGGAAGTTTGCAATACAGAATGGAAAGTGTCGGCGGAGTCAGGAGACAGAATGTATGACATCAAATACACCAACGAAGATTGCACAGGACAAAACTGTGTTATGAAGTGTGGCGACTGTAACACATGCATGCATAAATATTCTTGTACATGTACAGATTATTTACTGTATTGTACAATATGGAAGCATATCCATCTTGTTCATCGAAACAGGCTGCGTATGGGAACGATCGAAAGTTACCAGGTGCCTGATTCAGGCCCCAATGAAGGAGAAGCCGAGTTGCCACATCTTATAGAGATGGTTCAAACTGAACCCGAGAGCAACTTCGAAGATCTGAAGAAGAAACCACCAATCTACTTCTTTCAATAATCGGCTCCATTGATGATTCAAATCCACGGCATGTTGAAGCACTGCGTCACCTATACCAGGGGGGAACTGCATTGAAGCACACATTTGAATCAACCGAGACTGCAAACAATGTCATGAATATCGAGCCAGTCATCAAGGCAAACAACAAAAACATTGATCAGCAGCGCAGATTCTTCTCGACAACAAAGCGCAGAAAGAAGGGAAATGTACTATTTGCCAAGCCAAGTGACAAAGACTGACAGGATTTCGCCACCAACGACCAGTTCGTTGTTTTAGGACAAGGCAATAGCACAAACCTGAACAAGAAAGAAAAGGAAGTTCACGGAAAAAGAAGTAAGTTTGATGCTAGGTTTCTACCGGGTGAGCCAGAACAAAGTTCCCACTTTTGAAAATTCATAGCGTGCAGAGTAGTTAATGGGTTGGGATGAATCAATATTTGCTTGACAGCCAAAAGATCGACGTATTTTCGTGATTTTTCTCACTTTCTTAAAAGCACTGGAAAAATTGATAAATTCAAGTTTATGAAAACTTGATGGTTGCAAAATGATTGAAAAATGCCTAAAATGCTTGATCAAATCATGACGGACTCCTCGCTAA
The DNA here is from genome assembly GCA_039566865.1 of Aurelia coerulea. NCBI lineage: Eukaryota > Metazoa > Cnidaria > Scyphozoa > Semaeostomeae > Ulmaridae > Aurelia > Aurelia coerulea. Next base: position 7,889,101 of record CM076951.1, on the reverse strand, counting down.
GAAAAACAGAAAAAATGCCATTTCTCATTGGTGAGAGATATCGCCTGCACATCTTTTGCCATGGGATAAAAATCCTTTAGTATCTGTTTGAAAGTCTATGTCTTATGACTCTTGAGAGAGGTGAAACGCCTGTGTGTATTGTTCTGTGTGAGGAGCGTCCTAATGATTTTATCAAGTGTTTTAGGCCCTTTTCAGTCATTTTTCAACCATAAAATTTTTGAAAAAATGAATTTACCTACCTATATTTGCAGTGCTCGTAAGAAGACGAGAAAAATCACAAAAATACTTACATCTTTTGGCTTTTAACTAGAATTTGAATCATTAAATCTATGAAGTACTTGTGGTGCTACGAATTTTCGAAAGTGGGAACTTTTTTCTGGCTCACCCTGTATATTCTACAAATGGGCAAGAGTTTGAAAGCAAGCTGCGAACTGCTATGAAAAACCTTTTGGCCTAAATGATGTCAATTCTACAATCTTGGCCAAAATACTTGGCACAAATCATAAAATTGCACTACTTCGGTCTTTGGTTACGTGCCCCCGCTCCCCCCTTCTCAAAGTTGCTTGAATCAAACGCCTTTCGACCTTCTCAACATTGAAGTAGGGGGAAGGGGGGATTAGGAGACTCTAAACGTATGTTTTCTCCTCGATATTTTAGGAAACATCATGAAGACACTGAAATTTGCCTGCGTCCCAGCTTCTTTTGGCCAGGATTGTCTGAAAATGATTGTTAACAAATAATACCTCATAGCTTGAGAACCCATAGAGATTTCTGTGTGAAATTTTAACACCGTCATCCCCAACACAAGAAGTGAGTTCTCAGCTATCTATGCCGAAATAGGCGTTGTTCGTTAAATTCGCTGAGCACCTTCTTAAAAATGGGCGTGGCAAAATTGCTGCAATTTTCACTCACAAAAAGATTCCCTTATAAAAAGTGACATACATTAGGATTCTGAGCTTTCTTCCGCTATCGTAAGATTGTGTACTCCGCTGCTCTTTGAAAATGACTTATCATTGCAAGAAAGCTTTTGGGCTCATTGTTTGAGGTCCGGTTTCTTGTGAATTCTTCGGTTCTCACAACGGCGCTCCACAGAAAAATGCCCCATAATTTTGGGATAAGTCACGCTTTTTTGGCAAATTCGTCTGATTCCACATTTTAACATCAAAGTCTTCCTATTCATGCAAAAAAACCAAGTAAAAATTGCCTGGAAGGTGGAAATGTCACGGCGCTCCAAAATTAAAAAACTTAAAATAAACAGTTCCGGATAAGTTTCTTTTGAACTCTATTGAGAACCGTCAGAAATCATATTTCACGAAAATATCGATGCAAATACTGCTATAGGCTAATAAAGCTCATTTTTCTCATTAAAATGAGACAAAACTTGTTAGAATAGGGCAAACGTTGCCGACGTTATTAATGTTTAAAGTAGGGAGCGGCGTTGACAAATTTGATCCCTTTCTCAATTTTCCAGACAGGGCAAATCCGCCTTGCTGCTATGCAACAGGTATATTCTTCTTCAACAAAAAGTTGTGGATTACAATTCATCGGGCACAATAGACCATTCAATGCCGTCCAGGGTGAATGCAAGTTTGGTGGAGCGAATTTAATCTCATTGAAAATGAATGAATAGTTAGAGAATTGGCTAACGGTACATTTGAAAATAAGACAATTGCACTGCGGAGGCGCAGAATTTGCACTGATTCAAAAGGAACTTTGTTTTCAGTTCTCTTTGATAACTGTGATGTTTTCAGGCGAAAATCACTGGCAGGTTTCGTGCACAAGAGAAGTTTCACTGAACGTCATGGGAAAATTTTGCATAATTTGATGACGTCATAGTTCTGATGGATGAACCAGTAACAATGAAAACATTAACATCTGAAGTACTCTGGAGTTAAGCCGACAGTTAGTGGCTATCCATTCATAGTGAAAGAAATTGTCTGATACAAGTAGATTTGGATTCATAGAAACATATATGATAGGTAGTGAAAGCAATTTTTCAGACAATCTTGGCCAAAATACTTGGGACAAATCATAAAATTGCACTACTTCGGTCTTTGGTTACCTGCCCCCCGCTCCCTGCTTCTCAAAGTTGCTTGAATCAAACGCCTTTCGACTTACTCAACATTGAAGTAGGGGGAAGGGGGGATTAGGAGACTCTAAACGTATGTTTTCTCCTCGATATTTTAGGAAACATCATGAAGACACTGAAATTTGCCTGCGTCCCAGCTTCTTTTGGCCAGGATTGTATGACCTCTCTTTGAGCACTATGTGCATCCAGAAACAATATTTTAGGTAAGCCAAAGTTTAGACAGCAGATCCCTTTGAATATACTGTATACTTCCTCAAGTATATTGATAGAATCTTGTGATAATCATGGGAAACTTTTTGGATTAATACCCAAAACCAAAAAATATCATGCTAAAATTCTTTATAAACATAGGCACCAAGCAAAATTGTGCTACAGTTTTAAAGTATTGCAATTATTCACAGGCCAAACTATCTATTTGCTAAAATAATATTTTCTCACCTATAGTTTCAAAGAAAATGTTGCAGAAGTTGGGTGTGAGGGATGTAATTTTAAGGGAGAACAGAGTTGATGGACTGATTAACATTGGTGATCTAATTGAAACAGATGAGTTTCCTGATCCATCAATTTTACAAACAAACATTGAAAGCATGAAACCTGTCTTCACCCAAGAAGCATGGGATCATGTTTCAGCCAAAGGTAAGTTGGTATCATTACAGATTTCACTATAAATAAATACTTGGTGCACAGAATTCTATTCTTACTGATAACATAAATCAGTTTCAAACTGGTGACTGCAACAGCTTAAATTGTAGTTTCTGGCTCATTCTTACAAACTGATGCTTGGTTTTTTTTTAATTGGAATATCCAGAAAGCAATAATTATTATATGAATATTTAGACAGAAAAAGCAACACCTCTCCACATGTTGAAATAATTATGTAGATGGAGAACCACACGAAAAATTCTGGGAAGCTGGAAAAATGCACAAAATTTAAAATGAATTTCGCAGATCGGCCACAATGGGAAATCTCACAGGAATTAACTTTTGCAAATTAGGTTTCTCATCAAATGTTGTTATGTCTTAAATGATTGTTAACACCTTAATGACTCTTTCGAATCTTCCATAAGAATGCTTCTTAAGTAGTAGCATAATTGAAAGGGTTGTTGCTAAACGGGATCACATTGAATTTCCTGGCATTTTACAAAGACATACAACCAAATAGTGAGGAATGTCAATACTTGATTATTTAGATTTGATCCTTTTCCCCTAATTTCATGGTGAACAAACTTTCTTGAATTTTGCATTGTAAGAAATTTTACAGAAGAAACCTTTTACAAATTCTGGCCAAAAAATATGAAAAACATGACTAAAGTAGGCCTGAGAGATTATTTCTCATGATTGAAAATGACAATCATCTTGTCAGATAATGTAACACTTTATGGTAATCCATATGCATTTGTCAATATAAAATGTCCTCTGAATCAAATTCTCATTCTTTTACTTAGTTGAAATTTTGAAAGAAGACTGGACATGCCCTAAATGTTGTACTCCACAATATGCTGCTATGATCATGTGTGACATCTGTGAAACATGGTACCACTGGTAAGAATTTAAGATCTAATTATATTTCGGATCAATTCCAATGTCAATAAAGGTGGTATGAAACTGAGTGATGATTACTTGGTAAACACTGACTCTTTCATATAGTTTTGAAGATTTTTAAAATAAATGATACTCTCAAGCTTTCTCCTGATTGCACTATGTGTGCCAAATTGAATTTTACTTTTCCAAGGCTAAATACAACAAATTTGTTTGCATAAGAGCTCAACTAGCTTTCCAAATTGTTTGTGACAGCCATACTGTAAGTAGAATAAAAATGCGAGTTGTCTAAAGAATGCTTTTCAAATCAAAGCCACAATGAAACACACTGAAAAATTATCATATGAAAAACATCAGAGTATGAAACATCAGGTAATACCCAAACGATTAAATAAGAGTTTGAGTATGATATGGTTTTACTTTCAGAGCATCTTCTAATTTTGTAAATAGAAGATGGTTCAATTCCATGTTTAAAATTTAAAAATATATAATGAAAAATTTTTGGAAAGGGGATTATAATCATGAAAAGTCATTGAAGATTTCATGCCATTGTTTATGCTTTGGCCTCTTAACAGTTTGGAAACAGAACTTGAAAAATATATCCAATTCGTCAGGGCACAGGTAGATTATTAGATAGGTAGATTGACTATTAGACTGGTAGATTATTGAAGCATTCCACTTAAAATTATTTTATTACCTCCTTCAAACAGGACCTGTGTTGGCATACTCAAGCAAATTGTTGGCGACTGGTTTTGTGGCTGTGCCCAGTGCGATGAAGATGACATATGAAACCATCCAAATTGATGATGATGACATTTGTCTCCTTGCAATGCTTTAGATATCTACAAATTTGAAGAAAAGAAAACATTTGATCTTGATTGGTACATCATACCTACCGGGTGTCCCAAATTGATGTATTGTTGTTTGATTGCTTACATGACCATAACCATTGAACCAATTTGCAAAAACTTTGTTTTATTTGACTGCCGGAAGGCTAAATTGTATTTTAAGATGTTGGTTGTGTTTTTACCACGGCCTTTTCATGTCAAGAAGAAGATAGATAAACTTGCTAAACTTCAAGCCTAAGATGGCACAAGAAAGAAACAGCCTATTTTTCCAGTCAACATTTAGATGTGATACAAAAGGCTGAACTTGTATTCGTATTCTCTGAACTCTGAATTCATATTCTCTGAACGCCATATATTGTATGAACGACATATAAGTTCAGCCTTTTGCATCACATTGAAATGTTGAGTGGCAAAGAAGGCTGTTTCTTTCTCATGCTATCTAAGGCTGGAATTTGAGCAGCTTTATTGATCTTCTTTTTGACATGAAGAAATCAGCCTAAATGACAGTCAACATCCTCAAATACAATTTAGCCAAATACAATTTCTGAAGATTGGTTCATTGGTTATGGAGATATAAGCAATCAAACAATAATACATCATTTTCAGACAACCGGTATAAAAACTGGCCCCATCCTCTATTGATGACCGGCAGACTTTTAGGGTCTTAGAAGAGCACACATATACATCTGTCTCTCTAGATATTTTTGAAAAAAATGTCTTTGATCTTGTGTTTGAACAAGTTGATATTTTTCATCATGGATTTTAAATCAGAAGATAGGCCATTCCATATTGTTGGCCCAAAGTAAGACAGGCATGGCCTGTGTTACTTGTTTTGAAATGAAAGGTTTAATTTGAACTTGGACCTTCGCCTTACTCGGCTCTGATTAACTGGATGGAATATTTTGTTGATGGCAGTTCCTTTGAAAAATTTCAAAATGTAAAAGACACCATAAGCCTGTATGGAAAGTTGAATTTTTTTGCGCCAAACATTGCGCTGATAAAACAATGAAAACTATAGAAACTAAGTGCTCTGTTGTGCGCCGGACATAGAGAAGTCTTTCTTTCCATGGAGGACTGTAAGTCTACACAAAGTCTATACCAAGACAAGGATTTTCATAGGCCAGGTCCATAACGCGGAACCCGCGGAACTCGCGGAATTTTTGTTCCGCGAAGTTGAGTTCCGCGTTTTGTTCTCGCAGTATGGGGCTGAAAACCAAAACGCGGAACTGGCGGAATTTTTCTTTCGCGAAGCTAAGTTCCGCGCTTTGTCCTCGCGGTATAGGGCCAAAAACCAAAACGAGGAACTCGCGGAATTTCATCTATAAGGCCTGCTCTTCCTCCACCTGCCTACAAAGAAGTTTACTTGCATTTTATCACTTTTAATCAACTTTTAATCGACTGTTCTTCCCATGCCAAGAGATTTGTAGCATTTTCTTAAGCAGCTACTTTCACGTATGTTACTACGCCGTCAGCCAAATCTGCTTCGAAAATGAGTCAAAAATGGTCCGTTTAATTTCCCTCTTTCTGCAAAATCCATTGCAAATCTCAAAAACATACAGGTGAATTCAATAATTCAACTCTCTTCTGGCAAATTGAAATCGAAACAAACTGTTTTTCTCCCAGGATTGAAGGCATATAAATTGAGATGAAATTTTCCACTTCGGCTCCAAGCGATAGGAGATTTGTAGGTAGGCCATTTGTTGTCATTTGCAAATGCCGTATTGCTTTGGTCTTGGACTCGATACTCGATACTTTGATCACCTGGAGCTGTGGGAGAGCTTCGAGGATAAGGATCGCGTGTCACATGAGGCAAAGAAATGTACATTGTGAGCATACACACACGAAATGTTAAAAATGCTATTCTTGTCCATTCCCCCACTTCCTGAGCCCAATCCCCTTGACTAGGATTGTCGAGAGTATTGGATTATTTATGCCCAATAAAAACAGAGGTCTGCGAAATATTGTTTGTCGCTCAGCTGAACAGCAAACTACATCGCTACTTAGTTGTATCCCACCCCAGTTGTATATAAAGGAAAGAAACTTTGGTTTAATCGACCAAAATCAACGTAAAAAGAGTTTCTTATGTTGACAGACAAGTTCCGCGAAATCATGTTCCGCCTTTTGTTTTCGCGCATAGGGCCAAAAACCAAAACTCGCGGAACTTTTGTTCCGCGAAGTCAAGTTCCGCGTTTTGTCCTGGCAGTATGGGGCCAAAAACCAAAACGCGGAACTCGCGGAATTTCATCTAAAAGGCCTATTCTTCCTCCCCTTGCCTACAAAGAATTTTACCTGCGCTATATCTATTTTAATGGATTTTTTTAGTGGACTTCCTGACCCCAATCCCCTCGACTAGGATTGTCCAGAGTATTGGATTATGTCCAGCAAAAGCTAGTCCCACGAAATATTGCCAAGTGGATTGGGGTCAGGAAGTGGGGGAATGGACAAGAATAGCATTTTTAACATTTCGCGTGCGTATGCTCACAATGTACATTTCTTTGCCTCGTGTGACACGCGATCCTTATCCTCGAAGCTCTCCCACAGCTCCAGGTGATCAAAGTATCGAGTATCGAGTCCAAGACCAAAGCAATACGGCATTTGCAAATGACAACAAATGGCCTACCTACAAATCTCCTATCGCTTGGAGCCGAAGTGGAAAATTTCATCTCAATTTATATGCCTTCAATCCTGGGAGAAAAACAGTTTGTTTCGATTTCAATTTGCCAGAAGAGAGTTGAATTATTGAATTCACCTGTATGTTTTTGAGATTTGCAATGGATTTTGCAGAAAGAGGGAAATTAAACGGACCATTTTTGACTCATTTTCGAAGCAGATTTGGCTGACGGCGTAGTAACATACGTGAAAGTAGCTGCTTAAGAAAATGCTACAAATCTCTTGGCATGGGAAGATCAGTCGATTAAAAGTTGATTAAAAGTGATAAAATGCAAGTAAACTTCTTTGTAGGCAAGTGGAGGAAGAGCAGGCCTTATAGATGAAATTCCGCGAGTTCCGCGCTTTGGTTTTTGGCCCTATACTGCGAGGACAAAGCGCGGAAATTAGCTTCGCGGAAGAAAAATTCCGCCAGTTCCGCGTTTTGGTTTTCAGCCCCATTCTGCGAGAACAAAACGCGGAACTCAACTTCGCGGAACAAAAATTCCGCGAGTTCCGCGGGTTCCGCGTTATGGACCTGACCGATTTTCATATATATTCCATTTGTTAGCAAAGCAGACACCACATAACAGAAGACATGGTTTCCTTTGCCTTGCATATATGGTACCTATTATTATGTGACAGAGTCAAAAAAATAGTCTATTGTTCAATTCAATTATTTGTTCTCAAATAGACAATTCCCTGCTCACAAGAAATAACACGTGCAGTCTGGACAGAAAGAGAATTGACATTTTGTTATTTTGTAGTTTGTTATTTTGCCTGGCTGTATTTTTAGTATAAGTTAGGCGCTATATAGCAACCATTTAGGCCTAGGCCCCCCATGAGATGAGATATCTAGACTACCTACTGTGAAGGTACTTGAGTTTACAAAATTGATAGATGGTGTAGAAGTAAACCCACAAAGGTAATAAAATGAAACATACCAGAGAAAAGAAGTTTTGTGTCTCTTTTTGCTTGAGGATGGAAGAATCTTGATGTACTTCGCTTTGCTTTCTCTCACAGCGGGCCTGCTTCTGGCCTAAGTTGAAACAAACATCACTCCAAGCGGCTCGCCAAAGCCGGCAAATTTATTTCACGCGGCAGCGGCATGCGGCTAATCACAGGGAATCAAGAGTGTCAAGATAAGGAGTCCCTATTGTCTCAGTGCTCTATTGTTTTTGGACCAATCAGAAGCCGGAGCAGCTCAATGATTTGACGACATGCATATTTGCTCTGTCCGCCATTTTTAACATATACTGTGCTTTCCCCAATCTACATATTGAAAAACAAAACATTGTTTTCTAATCTCAATAGGTTGTATAGGTTGTACAGAAATGTACAGAAACGTGTACAATGTACATTGACTGATCTTTTCCCCAACGTCCTTTCCCAGGCAACTAATGGTTGCATGAATTAAATGTTAACAATGAGCAGGTAGCTCATTAACCCTCATCCGCACAAGGTCAGTTTTGGCGGTTCAGAATAGGTTTGTTGAGGTTTTCGGTTTTTAAAGAAGGAGATTACAAAATGGATCTTTCACAACTGAATGCTATGCCAGCAGTTCCAGGAAAAGTCGCAAAGCCAACAACTCCACCAAAGACGAAAGCAGCGGTGCAGTGGATCGAGCATCGGAAACCAAGCTCGATCAGTGTTCTGGCAACCAAATATATATTCGAACCATCAGATTTCGAACGCCATTTGGATGCAAACAAGAGTCAGTCCCAAATAAGATTTCATTCGAAAATTGATAAGCCAACGCCAATCCAAACCAACAAGATTCAAAGTGGAAAGGTGTATATTGGTGGCTGGATAGAGAAGAAGAAGAAATGCTTCTATGCTTGCTATGTGGTCAAAATAAGCGGTGAGTTGAACCATAATAGGAAACTAGAAGACTAGAAGACTAATAGAATGCTTAGTTCTAGGACACCCTTTCTCAGAGATTTTGGGAACTCACATGATATAAAAATGCATCTAGAAGTGACCCCAAGTAGCTTAGAGATCATAGACCTGGTATCAAACATTATTTTGACTGGTGGCATATTGCAAAAAATATTCAAAAAATAATTCAATCATTGTCTAAAAAGAAGGCTTGTGATTTGAAAGGAAATTGAATGAAATCAATCATCAATCATTTCTATTGGTCAGTTATGTCAACAAACATTGACAACAAGATCTCATCAACTGTACCAACATCACTTGAAGATGTGCTTGTGATGCTCAGAAAAGATATTACTGAAGACGAAATTAATCTGGAAGTAGACAGAGAAAATATCTGGTGTTCTGCACTAGCATTCTACAAAAAAAGCATTGAAATGAGCTATGAAGGCTGACAACATTTTTGAATGTTTCATTTTGCGGAGAGGATGCTGGGGCCGTATTCACAGAGTTTTCAGACTGAACCAAAACGCCATAAAAAGCGTGTATGAATGGCGAATGGCAATTTGACACAAATAAAGCATTTTTTTAGCTTACTGGCATTGCTATCGGTCATTCTACCCGACAAAATGGCCCTTCTTTTCCATGTATCAGTCCAGCTGTCTACCATTACATCTCCGGTGAAAATGATGATATTGGAGTCCATCTAGATAAAGATGATATCCCAAAAACAGCTGCAACGGAGAGCTTGCATACTTTGATTGAAGGGCTCAACTCTTGCAGCACAAAAGAAGGATTGGAGCAATGTCTAGATAGTGATGCACACTTCACATTAATTTTGTCATCACATTGGCCAGACACCATGGCAATTACTCTTAAAAACAAAGGTTTGTGTAAATTAATGTTTTCTATTTTTACAAAAGAAGGAGTCATGGATGATTACAGTTCACAATTTTACCTTTTCTGTAAAATCGTAGGAAGTTTTAGCTCATCTCTTAATTTTGAGGTGATGTACGTTTTCTGCGACCCTTTATCCAAAATGAGTCAAATATTACATGAACTTGAGGCATCAGTAACATTGTGCACAGTGGCCCTAGTAGTTTGTAGCAAGACAGAGTAATTGCTAGGGTTTTGAGAAATGAAGAGCTTTGTACTTACTGGTGGTTGTTCTTGCTGGCGTGGATGCGACACTGCAGTGGGTTGCGGATTTGTTATATGATGTGCGATGTGAAATTATTGCCTTTGTTGGCATACTTTCATAAGTGCATCTTCAATGTTTTTTGGGAAATGAAGGAAAATGTCAATTGGCTGAATAGTGAATTTGAAAAGAAATCAGGCATACAGTATATACGGTTCTTTCCAGTTACATGAGAGAGGGAGAAATTCACAACAGTGAAGGTTCACTGAAGGAAAACCGTGTTACCTCACTATTTCGAACTATCATAGGAACTGAACATCTCTTCAAGATATCTGATCTAATGGAAACGGATTATTATAAAAAAAGGGAAATGGAATTTGTGAGAGATAGGGAATGGTTTGAGATAATAGGGGAGAATGGGGCTGGTTGTCATGGGAGTAAGTTGCCACATTAATTTCTTTCATTGCTCAAGACATTCAACTGCAAACGGTATAAAGTGCATTATAAGACTACCTTTTGGAATGCTGATTGAAGTGATTCCAGTTTTCGCCCCTCCTTCAATTTCCTTGCCTGTCTCCATTTGCTCTGATGTAGTTTTCTGAAATGTGTACCCAAGCTTTTCAAACTGGGCCCTGTCTTCATCTGTTGGTTTTGCGAACCTTACAGTTGCTGTTTTCCTTCTCTTGGATGTTTGAAAAAAATGTCGCTGTTGCTCAATATTCTTGTTGTGGGGTGCATTGCAGGAAGTGGTCGGAATTTGCCTGATGTCTGAATTGCGCCTAAGGGTATCAAAGGATCTTTTCAATATATTCAGTCCTTTAACCAGGTCTCTTACTGCCTCAGTATCTCTGCTATCTGCATTCGATACAAGGTCATTTAGTTCTGACAAACTTTTCTGAGCATTTTGTTGCAACTTCTCGAAATTTGTTGTACTTTGCTCCTTTACGGTGGCAACAAGAAAGCTTAGCTCCTGGTTTCTTTCGCAATCTTCTTCCTCTTGAAAGGGAATTTCCTCAGTGTCATCATCAGCTCTACTCTGGCGAAATCTGAACTGTTGCAAGAGATGCACATGCTTGCAAATGGTTGCATATAACATGTGATCAACACATGTGCAACAGAACTGATGGGTACATATTGCACATTCGATGCATCTCAACTGACAATTATTTTCTTGGCACTCTTTTTGCAGCAACGTGACATTGTAGATTTTCTTCCCGTCTTCAGATGTAATTTCCCATTTTCCTTCTTCCATTTCCTTGATGTTTGTGAAAGGAATTCGTTTGCTTGTGATGTGTCGTTCATGTATTTGTTTTAGCTTTTGCGTGGACTTTCCCTTGTGCAACTTAATTAACCTATCAAAGGTCTTATCCCTGTTATACTTCAATAGGTTTACAAGGCATCGATCAACTCTCTTATTTACTTTTCCCTTAAGGTAAAGGTATTTAAAAACTCGGTGAAACGCCTCGCAAAACATATTTGTGTTGATCCCTAAACCGACTCTCCCAAAGTACCCCCACTTCTCCTTGTGTGGCACGAAATATGTATTAAAATACTCTCCAAACTCTTTTGTCACGGTTGAACTGGCTAGTCTATCTTGCAAGGTTGACAGATATTGGTCGAAAATGGTCTCATTTGTTTGTTCCAGGACAATTCTGAGTTGTTTGTACACTTGGGATTCGATTTCAAAGTCCTTGATTTTCTTCTTCATGTTTTCTTTAAAGGCCTTATCGACGCACAGAACAACTGTCTTGGCTGCAATCCGAATACCAAGCAGAATGCATCGTAAAATTGGGGAGCCATGTCCGACATAAACCAAGCTGGATTGAATTCTCCTACAGCCTGTTTAATTGCATCAAAAAAGACTCTGAGCAGAGGAAGATCTTCTCGATTTGAGAGGCACCATGCAGCAGGGCAACCCTCACCAAATTCGTCAACCACAAGGATAGTTGTAAGTTTGAAATCATAGCCTACAAAAGTTGAAGATAAAGACATTTTATACTACCCCTTGGATTTAAGATATGAACCATACAAGACAGCTATGTAAAGAATATATTGCAGCTTTCGGATGAGTTACATTCTTGATACATACTGTATCAACAATGTTTTGAAAATGTGGTAATCATAGGAAAAACAACCAGCATTGGTTGGGCGTGAGGTGAGCAATTGTGCAACAAGTGACTAGTGGCTGGTTTCATCATTTAACATTTAACGTAAGTTAAACTTCAAGATTTTACCTGTTCGTCCAAAATATTTTTCATTGTAGACCGTCTTACGAGGTCTGCTTCCCTTTCTTTAAATTCTACCCTTCAGAAATTCACTGAACACATACGATTCTTAAAGTTCTACTTGTAACATGGAAGTGACATGTTGTTATGATGGTATATTCACAGACACGAAGACAGGAATGATAGTCATGAAGTTTTTTGATGAAGCTTCGTTTGATATTGCATTGTAGACAGCTGATAATTCTGATTAAACAGCTCTGATAAATCAGAATTAGACAGCTGATAATTCTGATGAAGCTAAAATTTACATACCTGTTGTACCATGGGTTGAATCACAGCATAAACCTTTACTTCCAAATTGACGGAGCATGTGCTTTTGAAACTCAGTTTGAATAACTATTACAAAGTCATCATCTGCTAGATTGTACTTGTCGTCTCCTTTACCTAGGGATTTACAATAAAAGATTTGTTTCATATTCGTAATTTAGATGTCAATTGTTTCAAGTCCAAGATTTCCAAGGGACAAACAGTTAGTATCGGTATGAAATATTTTTGTGATTATCAATGTATGAAAGCTAGATTGTATCTGAGCGTAAGTCTGAGAAAGTTTGAGTTTTTCAAAATGTATGACGGAAGAGACGTAATATCAATAGAAAATTGAGCTGTAAAATAAAGGAAAAGATACCAGCAACCTTATTTTTTGTCGCATAGAGCTATTTGCAAAAAATATTAAGTGCCCAACGGAAATCCATAGAATTCAATAGAATCGAATTTTTCCTTTTTCAGATTTTGGTTAACAAGTGACTGGGCGATCATTTTCGAAGTCCAACACATTGATTTGACATTTTCGCGACACATAAAACAGGCGAGTCTAGTATGAAAATTGTCATTTTCATGTTTTTCAATCCATGCCTACCATTTCGAAATGTGCCTTTTAATGATAAATTCGTTATGAAAAATATGAAACAATCTATGCACCTTGTAATTTGTAGTAGAGTATTGGATTTTTCTCGCTCTCCCCAAGCTCCTCTAACCAACTTAATACACTGGTCTGGTCGTTACTGTGACGCTCAACGTTATCCAGTCCACACGACTTGCTTATGTTATGAAGATCCTTGCGATCAATTAGATGTATGCGAGAAAATTTCTCGCCAACGCTGTCTCTAATGTCATCCAGGATTTTTTCTTGTGACACACCCATCTTTAGTTTCTGAGCGATTTCCATGCGCTTCTTCTTGGTTAGCCATGTATAGCCAAGATCTTTTGTGTGTCCATAGTGCGTATGACATGCGTGAGTTGTAATGTTGCCGTTTCCTTCGAAGGTGACTTTTATAGCGCAGGTGCAGTTCTTTTCCGTCTTAACTGAGCCTACGGAAGATAATTTTGTAAGAAATGGAACGAAAATTAAATACGTACGCTAAATATTAGAAAGGATTTGAGAAAGGTGAGTGGACTCATAAGGAATTGAGAGGACAAAAGACGACTAAATAACCTGTGGACATCGCTAAATTTGATAGAAAAGGGTGTTCAAGATTACTTCACAGAGTTAGGATGAATGCAAAGCTATAAACTGCAGAGAAAAAATCTCTTCTCAATGTCTTGGGCGTATATCTAAACATCTGCAGAGCTTGAAATATGCTCTTCAATCCTAAATTTCAAAGGAAACCACGTTGTGAAAATAGGGTCCACTATCATATTGTACCTATGAACAAAATTGTTAGTAGAATGTCAGTCACTGCCCGGTACGCCAGCGGTAAATAAGTAAGTAAGTAGCATAAACAGATCATGATACTGATATAGCTGCAGAAGCCAGAAGGTGTGTACTATTTTTTTTAGGTTTTAGCAGATGTGCTAAGCTGATGCTCTGAACGGCCACATAACTAGCATTTCGAGGTAAAAGATTGCAGTATTGGCACTGCAAACAGTTGTCAATGCAAGCAAACCATGCTAAAACTATGGAGATAAGCCATTGGTAAGATTTTAGACAGAAATTCTAACCTCCTGTCTTCAATCTTCTCTTTCCTTTTCTTTTTGGCTTGTATTTTCCTCCTCTGTTACATTGATAGTAAACCAAAATGTCTCCGCCTTTTGTTTTTACAGATGCAGTCTTCCTGTAGCATGTCTGACCATTCATTTCAATGTACTCTTTCCACTCTTCAAATTCTGTTGATAAATAGAAACGGGTAAATTCTGTCATCATGTACTTTCTTGCAAGTCATCCCTAGATAATATCGTTAAAATCGTGAAAGAAGTGCAGAGCAGAAACTGTACGCGCAAATGGGAAATTTTGTAACTTTGAGCCCCCTAGCTCCCTGCAACACTTCACGAAGTAAGGGCAACACTTGATATTTCCTTCTTAGATCTCAAACTCTTCAAAAAGCTTACATGGTCAAACACTTCCTTATAAATCAGAATGCACGATTACGTCATTTTACGCAGCTTCTGCTCCATCTGATAAAATTCGAAACATGATGCTGTGGTATGTGCAATGAAAAAATCACCGAAACATGAAAACAGTGCTTTTTACATTTGGTGAAGATTCTAAGGAAACGTTTCAAGGCGTTTAATCTCTGATTAAGATGAACCGAAGAATAATGTAATATTTGAAGATTTGGCACTGTAGGGAGCATTGATTATTTCAATGGATCTTGATAAACACCTTTATTAGCACTATTTACTGAATTGGTTATTGTCGAGGTTGTTGTATGATGTAATTGACCAAGAACAATGCCAACACATTCTGAATTAGCTTTACGTTTTACTGACTTTATTGCTTTATTACTAAATTATTGTCTATTTTTATGCATGGTTGTAAGTTAAAGGTTCCGAAATAGAAATTCTACCTGCAACAGTTGCAAAATGTTTTTCCTCAAATCTAAAAATGAAATCGTGACTTTCAGCAAGGTGCTGTCTTAGATCTTCGATTCGATGGCATTTGTGTCCACATTCTAGACAGATGCATCCACCTGTTTCGACGGCTTTGACGTGTTCTTCCCCATGAATTCGCTTTATATGCCTTTTCAAATTATACCTGTCTTTTGTTTCTAGGTTGCACTGAGGACATTTCAACATGTTTGTCTTTTTCTTCCTGTAAGTCGAGCCATTAACAATTAATTGATGCACGCTCTCGTCAGCAGTATTCTCTCTGGTGTTGGATTCTGAACAGGTAGTGAGATCACCTTGAAAGGAACAAGGCAATGTTATTTTCTCTTACATTTCAGACACCAAAACATATGTTAAAAGTAAAAGCATTTTAATGCTACATTCTTATGGAAAGAATCAAATACTGCATCAGCTAATCCAGTATCCTTAAATATGTCAGGATTTGAGACATTTAACGTGTAACGTGTACCTACTACCACCAGTAGCAGAAAAAAGCTAGTTATTACTCTTATTGTCGTTATGAAATAGATACACATTTCTTTAAGGGTTCTATAATCCAGTGAACTTGCTTGCATTATAAATAGGTCGGAAAATCACCCAAAATGCCAATGTAATTACTAGTAATGCACAAGGCGCATTTGATTTGACCAGAACCAAGCACGGGTTGTCCCAGCACGTTCCTACTATATTTTGTTTAAGTTACCTTAGCTACAGTGAATCATTACCTGTGAGCACTTCTCTTCTTTAGAATTCCATTCACTGCTCGTTTGCCGTTCACCTAAACTCGCACCTAAACACATTACTTATGAAACAGGCATGCGCTTGGGTCATTTGTAGTACGATAATGTTATACAGACTGTAACTACTTACCCCTTCTTTCACTGAATTTTTGAAATGTCTTTTCAGTCTTTTCGTTTGCTTCTTTCTTTATTCCTGGTAATGTTGTGCATTCCATCTTTATTTTAGGCGTTGCAGGAACTTCCTCATTGGCTTCAAAATCTACCAATACGACATCTTCTTCATCTTCTGGCTCAATGTCCTTTAATGCATCCGCGTTATTCTGGTTGTTCATGTCAAGTCCAAGTAGCTGAGTTGGAGTGATATATTTTATTGAGATGTATTTCTCACTAAACCAAGTCATTATCACACGACGAAGATACTTTGCGTAGGTATGCGGACGAGAAATGAACAGAGACGGTAGATGATTTGCGCCTCGTAACATTTTGTCTGTCAAAACCGAGTAATATCTTGGCGCAAGACATGCAATTGCAAGCACAACAATTGCCACAACACCACACACAGTACCATTTTGCTGAAGTGGATACAGGGAGGCACATCTTCTTGAGCATTCATGAAAAGCACTTGAATCTGGTGTTGGATGGCAAACATTCATTTCCATATCTGGCATTTGCCTTTGAAATATTTGAACATAAAGGCGGCGAATGAACGTGAGAAGCGTCTTTGGGACACCCCATCCAAGAGAGTCCCCATATGTTATTATATTGCTCTCAGTATCTACGACAGCGGTACTGAAATGGTTTCCTTCGCGTCCCATCGCTCCCATGAAAACTTCCCATTCTTCGTTTCCGTTATTGACATGACGCCTTTTCCCTACGTTCAAGATGATGCCAATTCTTTTTGGTAGAGATTGCCTGTCAACATTCAATCTCACAAAATTACCAACACTGATGATAGAATTTGCGTAGAGGCAGAGCAGTCCTTTTTGTTGTGCATTAAGCTGATTTACTACCCACCTCATATGGTCTCCAGCCAAGTATCTGTTGCAGCATAGCCTCGATAATTCCTGGGGATCCATTTCAAAATCGCGTAAGATCTGCGAGTAGCGATGGTTATGAATAGAGGATCGAAATGCGTTTAATGAAGTTCGCGGAGGGATGGCGTGAACAGAGGCCGGACTTTTGAAAGATTCTGCAAACCAATCGATTTCCTGCTCGACCATTGCCCTAATTTCGCGTGCTCTATGCAGTTGCATTGCAGCGTCGACAATTGAAAGATTGTACGAGCCAAATTCGCACTCCACAGTATACGAACTCCTTGACATCCTGTTCAGCATTTGCAATTCCGCTTTCCATGCAAACAGTGTTGCCTCTGGGGGTATACATCGATGTTTGGATGGTGTTTCAACTGGGTAAGGCGACGGATGACGTTTTGTGGTCACATTCTTTGGTGTCCTGGTTGGGGGTATCTTGCATGTGAATGCAGCGAGTCGTGTGAATGACTGCAGTTGTACAGTCGATAGCTCTACTCCTTCGTTTATCACAGGCATCTATATAATGTATAAAGTAGTAAAAAGTCAATTACAATGTGCCCATTTCGTTTATGAATAAAGGTCAACGAGAATATTTTGTGATTTTGTTCCAGGGGGTACTCGGGTATATCTACTATAGGTGTGATAAAGTTACTTTTTTGCTTCTGAGATTTGGGCAAAGCTTATTTTTGGGTCAATAATTTGTGCAGTTATATTTTCGGGTTCCTGAAATTCTGGATTAATTTTTGGGGTATCAAATATAGGAAGAAGTAAAAATGTTGGGAAAACATAATTTATCAACAAATAAGATCAACTATTAATACTAAAATCAAAACACTTGAAATATCCAAATACCTTAAATCTAATCAGTAAGGGCACTTTCAACATATTTAAGATACTGACTTCTTAACCTGTATGTTGGATCAGAAAATTTATTTTTTTTGGTCTGTTTTCATGCTAGAAGTTTCTTATGGTTGATGTTTTGTACCCCAGCCTGATAAGCACTCCTATCCCAAACATACTTGAGTACCCCACCCCTAGGGAATTCGTCACATGGCTATTTTGTTGAAAAGTAACTTGCCTTTAGTCATCTGTGTGATATTTTTTGCTTCATATCTCTGCTATTTTTCTTGGATCTTTTTTTTACAGTATGTACAATGTATTTGATACCATGTTTCTCAATTCAAGAACATCTATTTTGGTAACTAGTTCTGCAACGCAGCTTTACATTTTTGATTTGAAAAATTTCAATTCCTTAATTCAATTCAATTCAAAAAAATTTCCACACACCCCTACCCTGATGCCACACCACCGGGCAAATCATTGTTTCAAAAAAAGGACTACCGGGTGGTGGGTAATGATCTTTCTGAAAAATGATCAAAGAAATATTCTGAAGTATTATTGATACTTGCTATTAGTATTGACTAAGGATATGCCTGGAAGCAATAATGGGCCTAGTCATTTATTGGTATGAAAGTTTCAAAATGTACAGCCTGCTTGTGGTCAAAATCTTGTTACTTAAAGAAAATTTGTGTGCATTCGTAAGTGAAAGTTGAATTACGAAAGGCCTGCTTACCTTCATGGGTTGAAATTCTGCAATTTTCTTCGTAGTAGGCCCATCACGACATAGCCTGTAAACAGAACTGGCTTCCCGCCACCTTTCCATGTTTTGGCGCCAATAATTTTGATTGTTAAATCTGTCCAATAGGCTTGTAATTAGATTGTATTATCATAGATTCTTTGTTTCAGAAGAGCCTCGTTCTGGAGATACAACCTATTGTTCTTTTAGCCAATCAGGGGTCGGAGGCATTTTGCGATTTAGTCCATGTATCAGTCCAGCTGTCTACCATTACATCTCCGGTGAAAATGATGATATTGGAGTCCATCTAGATAAAGATGATATCCCAAAAACAGCTGCAACGGAGAGCTTGCATACTTTGATTGAAGGGCTCAACTCTTGCAGCACAAAAGAAGGATTGGAGCAATGTCTAGATAGTGATGCACACTTCACATTAATTTTGTCATCACATTGGCCAGACACCATGGCAATTACTCTTAAAAACAAAGGTTTGTGTAAATTAATGTTTTCTATTTTTACAAAAGAAGGAGTCATGGATGATTACAGTTCACAATTTTACCTTTTCTGTAAAATCGTAGGAAGTTTTAGCTCATCTCTTAATTTTGAGGTGATGTACGTTTTCTGCGACCCTTTATCCAAAATGAGTCAAATATTACATGAACTTGAGGCATCAGTAACATTGTGCACAGTGGCCCTAGTAGTTTGTAGCAAGACAGAGTAATTGCTAGGGTTTTGAGAAATGAAGAGCTTTGTACTTACTGGTGGTTGTTCTTGCTGGCGTGGATGCGACACTGCAGTGGGTTGCGGATTTGTTATATGATGTGCGATGTGAAATTATTGCCTTTGTTGGCATACTGCTGCCACACAAATAGAAGTATGATGTTTTCCACTGCATCTATAACATTTTGTGTTTGACGTACACTGTCGGCTGGTATGATTTCCTCTAAGACAATAAAAACATCTTTTCTTCTCTCTCTTGTGCTCCTTTCTCTGTGGCACGAAATTATCTCTATTTATCTGATTATGTTTATTCTCCTTTGGCTTCCCTGCCAATGCACCAAATGTAACACCTCAGTCACTGGGGTTCGTAAATGGCGGTGATACATCATAAATGGTTCAGACTTCCATGAAAGAAACAACAACTTTTGTAAACTCTTTATGTCTCACATGATTTAATACGTCCATATATAGATATGTACCTAATAGTTGATATGAGGGTTCGGTGGGGTGGCCTAAAAGGTCCCTGCCAATGAACCCTGTAGCTTCACAGCAGAAACCAACTACAGAGGGACGAACGAATCCAGCAGGAACCCAGCAGACACAAAAGCAAAACACAATGCTGGCATTCACTAACTCAATGATTGTTCGCTAAAATTAACAGAAACGAAAATAAGTTAAATAAATCAAACTACTGTGAACAATCTATCAGCAACAAATAGTCTAAATCCTAAACAGAATTCATATCAAAACAAATGCAAGAGATAAGGCCTACGAAAATGCAAGATAAATAATTACAGAATAAACTCTAAATAAACGAGTAAAGTAAACAAATAAATACAATTAATAAATGAAACTTACTATCTATTTGTCCTCGTAGCTATAAGGCTGTTGCAGTATGTATGTGTGGCCTACGGGCCTAACAAAGCTTTGATTACTCGGCCATAAGCAGCTTCTCTTCGTCTTCTTCTTTGACTTGGAGCTCTGATGATCTGATCTGAATTGTGCTCCCCAAGATGCATGCCTAACGCTCTTATAGCTACGAGTCCCAAGGGTACACAAAACACACAAAGTTACTCAAAAAGGTCAAAGTTCAAAAGGTCAAATTGTCATATCGTTCTTCAGAGTCCAAAGTCCAAATTCTAACAACAACAACAACAACAGAAACACTTAACAAACATAAACATATTCAACATACCCGCCCCCAAACAGGCGATTTATAGGAGACTGTTTTTTAATAACTTTCTATGTTGAATCTTCTTCCACAGCTGCTTCCAACAAACATAACTTTGTTACGGGTCTTCGATATTCAGAATTCATCGTCTTCACCTTTGCTGACCGGACAAGGCCATCTCTACCTGGGTACACTTCTACCACTCTCCCCAAAGGCCACTGATTCCTGTGTTGCGTTTGTTCGTTAACGAGTACCAAGTCATTCTCCTTTACGTTACGCTCGATTGAATGCCATTTCTGCCTGATTTGAAGAGTTGGGAGGTACTCTTTGGTCCACCTTTTCCAGAATATGTCAGCCATATATTGAACCTGCTTCCATCTTCTCTTGCTGTACGAATCTTTGCTCTTGAAAACACCAGGTGGGAAACTTTGGCCAGATCTGAGAAGCAACAGATGATTTGGTGTTATTGCATTCAAATCTTGAGGATCGTCTGACACCTTGGTGAGCGGTCTTGCGTTGAGAATTGCTTCAACTTCACACAAAAGGGTTTGCAAACCTTCATCATCAATCGTCTGATTTCTCAAAATTGCATTCAGAACTCGTCTTACAGATCTTATCGCACGCTCCCATGCGCCACCCATATGTGAAGCTGTCGGAGGGTTGAATATCCATTTGATGTCTCTTTGCAAAAGAAATTCATGCACTTGATCCTGATTCCATTGCTGTATTGCAGTTCGGAGTTCTCTTTCGCCACTTCTAAAATTTGAGCCATTGTCACATCTTATTTCATCTGGATTTCCACGTCTTGAAATGAATCTTCTTAGGGCATTTATAAAAGAATCTGTATCCATACTGTGAAGAATCTCCAGATGAATTGCTCTAATTGTTAGACAAGTAAATATGATGCCATACCTCTTTACAATACATCTTCCTCTCTTGACAAAGAAGGGACCAAAACAGTCGATTCCAACGAAGGAAAATGGTGGTTTGTCTGCTGTCACTCTATCATCGGGCAAATCTGCCATTTTTTGCTTTCCAGGCTTTCCACATCGACGCTTGCAATCGAAACAACTTCTGATAATTCGGCGAACTGACGGCCTTGCCTGTAAGATCCAAAACCTTTCTCGAATGCGTGCCAGAACGTACTCCTGTCCAAAATGTGCAGATCGCTTGTGAAAATATCGAATTATGAGGTCACTTACATGATGCTGCTTGGGAAGTATAATCTGATGCTTTTCTTCAAGACTGTTGTATGGAGCGTTGTTGAGTCGGCCACCTACACTAATCACGCCGTTTATGATGACTGGATCTAATCTGCATAGAGAGCTTGATTTTCTAATTGATTTCTGAGGTGATTGTAGTAGTTTCAACTCTTCACCAAAACATTCGTTTTGTACACATTTCACAATTGCACGTTCGGCTTCATGCATCTCTTCTGTTGTCAATCTGCCACTCTTGACTTCTTGCTCCTCGTTGCTACTTCTGATGTTTCTTAGCAACCAACTTCTATATCTCAACAACCAAGCAACAGATTTCTTTAGAACGGTCCAATCTGAGAACTTTGAAAATATTTGATTCGTCATACCATTTGATGAGTTGATTTGTACTGAATGTGTTTGCACAATCTTCTTGACTTCGACATCATCTTCGGACAAATCTTCAATGAATACACTTTTGGGCCATTCATGCTCCTCTTTCCGTAGAAATTCTGGGCCATGTAACCATCTATCACTGTTTATCAAGCTGTCTGCACTAAGTCCCCTAGATGCATCATCTGCTGCATTTGAACTTGTATCAACATATCGCCATTGAGATGGACTGGATCCGTCGTGTATCACTGCGATTCTGTTCCCAACATATGTATGATATCTCCTGCTTTCATTCCTTATGTAACGTAGTACAGCAGTGCTATCTGTCCAAAAGACTGACTCACCAAGTTTCATGTCCAATTCTCTCTTCAGCACGGAATCCAACTTCACAGCAAGAGTCGCAGCAGCAAGCTCCAGTCTTGGGATTGTCACTCGTTTAAGGGGGGTTAGTCTCGACTTTGCAAGAACGAATGAGCATGACACGTCGCCATTGATGTTGACTGATCGTAGGTAGGTTACAGCACCATATCCCATTTCGGATGCGTCGCTAAAATGATGCAGCTGGTTTGTTACTGCACTGCCAATTCCTGTTTCCGTATAGCATCTTTTGACTTCAATTTGCTCCAATTTTGTAAGATCATCCAACCAGTCTTCCCATTCCTTGAGATTTAGACCAGTTACTTGCTCATCCCATCCTACGTTGTCCTTGCACAATCGCTGGAGGATAATCTTGGCTTTCAAAATGTATGGTGAAATGAATCCAAGCGGATCATAAACAGATGAAATTGTACTCAAAATTCCTCTTCTGGTTGATGGTTTATCTTTCACACTGATATTGAAGGTGAATCTGTCAGTTTCCACATCCCATTGCAATCCAAGAGCTCTTTCAGTCGGGAGTTTATCATCTTCAAGATCAACATTCTTCAGCTCCTTTGACCTTTCCTCGTCTGGTATTGCATCTAAAACATATCGAGAATTGCTTACCCATTTGGTCAGATGGAAGCCGCCTCGAGCCAACAATTCAGCGAGTTGTTTCTGCATTTTGATTGCTTCGTCTGCATCCTTCACGGCTTTCAGAAGATCGTCCACATAGAAGTTTCGTCGCACGGCATGAATCACTTCATCGTCAAACAAACTGGCATTGTCTTCTGCAACTCTTCGCAAGGCAAATGTTGCACAGCTCGGAGACCATATACCTCCAAATAGGTGCACCATCATCTGATTTTCAACAGGAGCCAGTGTTAAATCACCATGTGGGTACCATAAAAATCTCAAGGCATTTACATCTTCAGCAGTCACACGCACCTGGTGGAACATTGCTTCAACATCTGCCATTAGGGCTATGGGCTCGCTTCTGAATCGGCATAATACACCAATGAGCAAATTTGTCAAGTCAGGGCCTTGAAGAACCTTTTCATTGAGGGAGACACTCTTGTACTTTGCAGCACAGTCAAACACAATCCTGACCTTGTCTGGCTTCTTCGGGTGTGTCACGCTATGATGTGGCAGGTACCATAATTTGCCATTCTCCATTTCAATTTCTTCTTCTGGAACCTGTCTTGCGTAGCCTTTTTCTAGCAAGTCGTCCATGAATGTGATATATCGCTGTTTTAAGTTTGAATCCTTTTGCAGCCGGCATTTCAAGTATTCAAGCCTTTTCTGTGCCATGTGTCGGTTGTCCGGTAAATCAGGTGGGTTGCACTTCCACGGAATTGAAACGTGATAATGACCTTGTTGTAGCTGTATGGAATCTTGAAACACAGCAAGTGCTCTACCGTCTTCTACTGACATCGTTTTCTGGCTATCAACACTTGACTCTTCAAATTCGTGGTTGAAGTACTTCTTCAATTGATCATAGAGTTGGTCATCAGATGAAACAGGATTGGAAAAGAAGCAATGATTACCTTGATTGAAGGAAACACCAATGGGGCCATTAAGGGTCCAGCCAAACATTGTCTTTACAGCATATGGACCACCATTTTCACTTTTTCGCACCTCTTCCGGTTGCAAGGCCTTCGGTACATCCACGCCGATCAACAGACTGACTTCACCGTCATGGATTGTGTCTGGTAGCATGATTCCATCCAAATGTGGCCATCTTCTCACATCCTCTTGACGGGCCAAAGCTGATGTTGAGATGTTCATCGTTTTTGTAGAAAACACATTGGGCATTTGAAGATGCATCGTCTCTTCTAGGTCCATTACTTCTAAGCTGACTACTGACGTCTGGCAATTTGTGTTAACACCACTAATTGTAGCAACTGACATTTGACTTTTTCTTCCAATCACACCAAGTTTGTCCAGGAGGGCTTTACTACAAAAAGAGGCAGTAGATCCACTGTCGAGAAGAGCGTAAGTTTTAAATACCTTGTCACTTCCTGTCCCTTTCACCTTCAGCGGCACAATTGGCAATCCATTGTTGACTCCTCCTCGATCGTCACATCTAGTTACTCCAACAAACTTTTCATTGTGCTGAGTCGAATCAGTTTGCATTTGCTTCCTCCACTCTTCCTTGCGTCTCTTCTCATGGGCCACCACAGAGTTATGTATTGCTGTGAGGTGTTTGCGACGGAGATCACAATTGGCAACTGTACAAGCCTTCCTTTGTTTGCATCCAGGGGAGAAATGAAAAGAAGATAGACAATTGTCGCAGAGCTTCTTTGAACGAATGAAATTAAACTTTTCCTCACCAGTTTTCTTCTTGAATTCTTCGCAGTTTGTCAACTTGTGATTCTTTTCGCAGAAGTAACATTTCACGCCTGTTGAAGTGAGATTTGACTTCCCATCATTGGTCTGGATACTGAAATTCAAGTTTCGCTGCGTACTCACTGCATTTGGCCTTTTGATCCTGTCATTTCGTGACGACTGTTCTCTGTTGACATTGTCCATGATAGCGCCAAACACAGGGTCGTTCTTCTCTTTGGATATCATCCTGATTAAACGCCGCACGTCTTCGACAGTGGGTTCCCTTTGGTGTGATCTGATTTCCTGCACGCGAGACTGCCAACGAGACTTCACAAAGTTTGGGCATCGCTCTAGGATCTTCACCAGTCGGTCTTCGTTGTTCAGTTGTGTCATTCTGCCAGCAGCCTTCAACGTCATCTCACAATTCTCGAGATCATCGGCCAATTCTTGCAAACCTTCTCTGTCACCAGGCTTTATCACAGGGCCACAAGAGACTTTCTTCAACCATGAGTTTGATACAGCGTATGCATCACCAAAACGTTCAGCCAAGATTTGTTTAGCCTTCATGTATCCTTCCTCAGGCTCGAGTAGAATGCATCCTTCTATTGCTCTTCTTGCCTTGCCTGTACAAAACTGTACCAGAAGTTGCAAACGTCTACTGAAATCACAAGTGTCTTTTTCAACATTATTCTCAAAGGAGCGAATGAAAAGAAAATACTTTAATGGGTTACCATCAAACACACTCAATTCTGACTTTGGCAGTAGTGCAGCAATTGTCAATTTCTTCATTGTATCGAGGTACTCTTCGCCATTTGCTGTCGCATTAGTATGTGGTTCATCAGCAGGGTTTCGTTGTGGGGGGAACTTCCAAGGGTCAGCAAAGGGTGCAGGATGGGACTTGGGGTTGTATGCTTCATCAGCAGGGTTTCGTTGTGGGGGGGGCTTCCAAGGGTCAGCAAAGGGTGCAGGATGGGGCTTGGGGTTGTATGTTTCATCAGCAGGGTTTCGTTGTGGGGGGAGCTTCCAAGGGGGAGCAAAGGGATTCAAAGGACGTTGCTGTCGGGAGGGATTAATAAATTCTGAAGATGACTGAATTAATTGCTCACCATCGGTCACTGTTGGCTTCTTTCGTGTCTGTGGACTGCATACGCTCCAACTGTTGTCTACACGCTGACTTGATGCAAATGGCACTGGTGTCCGGTGTGAGTCATTCACTCTTCTTTCATCCTCGGTCCTGTGGTGTATTCTGGAATGTGTTGTCTTCTGCTGAAATGTAGTCTCAAAGGTTGGCTTTCTCAGTGGTGCATTACACATATCACCTCGTGATCCTGTTGTCATGGCAAATTCAGCGCAGACTCTTTCTTCAGCTTCAAGCTTTGCAAGTTTGGTGTCCAGTGTCAGCTTCTTCCTCCTTTGACTCAATCGCAACTCTTCATGGGCAATATCCTGACACTCCTCTAGCATTGACGCCTCTGCAAGCAAGGATGCTTTTGTTGTAGCATTCTTCAACATCATGTCCTGAAGTGCAGATCTCCCAGACTTCTTCGAGTTCCTGGAGCTCCTTGAAGAAACAAGAGAGTTGGAAGGGCGTGATTTAGTTTCGCTTACCGAATCTTCAGGCCCAATATCATCCTCCTGCAGGGGTGATTTTGTTTCAAGGGAATGAATCAACAGAGACACTCTTTCTTTGATATCGAGACATCTTGTCTCAGCTTCGTGCATGTATGCAAGGCATTCTTCAATGTCGACTTCATCGGCGATCACAGCCTGATACCTTTCACATGCCAATTTAAAATCGTGGAATCGATCAATGAGCCTGTCTTCTGCAGCTTTCACATCATCAAGGGTTTGACCAACAACGAGAACATCCGCCACACGGTTCACGGCTTTGGTTAATTCTCGCTTTGCATTCGCTCTGACATGCTTCAAACGACGAATATGCTCCATATCAATATCATCATTTCCACACAACATAATTCTTGATTGATCGATCTTGATTATCTGACAAGATACGAACTGATGTAGCTTCACAGCAGAAACCAACTACAGAGGGACGAACGAATCCAGCAGGAACCCAGCAGACACAAAAGCAAAACACAATGCTGGCATTCACTAACTCAATGATTGTTCGCTAAAATTAACAGAAACGAAAATAAGTTAAATAAATCAAACTACTGTGAACAATCTATCAGCAACAAATAGTCTAAATCCTAAACAGAATTCATATCAAAACAAATGCAAGAGATAAGGCCTACGAAAATGCAAGATAAATAATTACAGAATAAACTCTAAATAAACGAGTAAAGTAAACAAATAAATACAATTAATAAATGAAACTTACTATCTATTTGTCCTCGTAGCTATAAGGCTGTTGCAGTATGTATGTGTGGCCTACGGGCCTAACAAAGCTTTGATTACTCGGCCATAAGCAGCTTCTCTTCGTCTTCTTCTTTGACTTGGAGCTCTGATGATCTGATCTGAATTGTGCTCCCCAAGATGCATGCCTAACGCTCTTATAGCTACGAGTCCCAAGGGTACACAAAACACACAAAGTTACTCAAAAAGGTCAAAGTTCAAAAGGTCAAATTGTCATATCGTTCTTCAGAGTCCAAAGTCCAAATTCTAACAACAACAACAACAACAGAAACACTTAACAAACATAAACATATTCAACAAACCCCAACTATTGCACTCCAATCACAAAGCACTTACAAACGAATTTATGTGTTCTCCAACGAAAGATAAGGACTTCTTCCTACCTACGTGAATGGACGACAACGATTTATTCCTGACAATGTAGAACTCATTTTTCTAAATCATTTATCTTTTGAATGTTTTAAAGAGCCACTGCTAACCATGATCCTTTGTGGCGCCAAGGTCGACTTTCGTATTATCTGAAAGTCGATTCTGGCCTAAATTCACTTTGCCTTGCTTTTCAATCGGCACACAAATGATCATGTTTGACAAAGGGTTTTTAGCGTAGACAAAAGCATAGAGTCCAAGAGTTGATATTTTCCTTTATTCAATTTCAAAGGGTCATTTGCAACGGACACACCTCGCATACCTCGCACGTGCCATCTCTAGTTACCCAGCAAAGAATGCTCGCAAAGTGTCTTGGTTAGCAGAGGGTCTTTAAACCATTGCCTAACTGTGAATTCCAAACACAATATGCTTTCCTTAGAGAAATTCAATTGATTTTTATAAAATTGACCTCGCAACACTATTTTGATACAGTAAACAAAATTTACGGTGACATCTTTCTTCTGGTTGCGTCTTGGATCTTCTCAAATTCGCACACACAAAAAATCAATCAAAAATACAAAATAACATCGAGAATTCTTTCCATCTTCCATGTAGCTGGGAATCTACATCTTGACAGTGCATAACAAAGCAAGGAAAAATTAAAATCATACTCACAGTCAACTCCAAAACCCTTCCGAACTCGTGTAAACCAAACTTCTCTTTACAAACACAACAACAAACCTCAAAAACCTTGTTACAATGTCACATCAAGGTCACCATTGTGTAGCAGATATCACAATCAAATGAAATCACAGTCATGGAAACTGAGCTTTAACATATATTCCTGTAAATTGACTCCAACAGGAATTCCAATACATCAACTCAAACATAAATTCCAGTAACATTGACTCTCTCATCCAATCAAGTCCAGATCAACTCAGTTAAAACAATTCAACTAGAGGGGTTAATCCTTAGTCTCGGGAGGTGGTTAGAGTCCTTACACCTGCACGCAGTGAAGCCCTCCTAAAATGGGCTTTGTGTTAGTGCAGTGAAGCCCTCCTAAAATGTGCTATTTGTGGACTATCGGGTACTGTCTTTGTTGAGCCAAAGTACGGGATAACTTCTAAGGATTCTTTGCTTTATCCTGCTAGATGTGTTGCTAATATTGCTGATGGAAAGATACCTATCAAAATTGCCAATCCAATTCTTTTGTTTTTCACAGCAGCATGCTATGAAACACAACAATTTGTTTTTTTTTTTTTTTTTATATACTCCTTAAAATCAACTACATTTAACAGATAAACTAAACATAAGATAGAGTGTGCCACTCACAGTGAAAATGGACACATGGTCATCGAGTTCCCACTGTGAATAGCACTTACAATAGATAATTAATAAATAGTGTAGTTTATCAACACAACATTACCACAAAAAACACTACATTACGAAGACGTAAACGAATGGGCGCTGCGATTTACTCAAAAATTTAAGGTAACTCTGCCCCCATCCCAACCAGAGCAGAGAGCAGAGCCACCCTAACTGAATCTTTTTGTTGCTTTCAAATATGCCATCGACGCTTCTAAAATTATACGATTTGCAACAACGGTTAAGTTGTTGCTTCCAAACAGTAACAGTTGGCATAAGGATTTTGAATCCATTGATGTAATATCAATCCCGGGAATGTCAGAAAGTTGACCAAGGAGATCTCTTCGCATCGTGTCAAAACGAGGGCAGTGCAGGAGAAAGTGTTCATTATCCTCTACCGCTTCGCCACAGGCGCAGCAAGGGTTTATACAGTCAAGTCTATGTCTGAATTTATGTTCATTGAGAGCACTAAATTTCAATCGAATTTTAGTCAGGTATCTAACACCATCTATATCAGAAATGTTGTACATGGAGTTTGTCACAGGTTTTATAATTTGAAGCAGTTTTTGTTTAAACTCAGAAATGGACCTTGAATTTTTGATCTCGTCGTCAAGTAAATTCCACTCATGGAGTGTGCTCTGGAAATACGTGTTTGAAAAGCGAACAGTTCGTACAATATTTTGATCGTAAACCCGCGGATTTCTAAGATTGTACAGTATTTGACGCTCCGGAGGGATTTCAACAAATTTGGGCTCCTCTTGAACTGTGGTAGAAGGATCAATCCTGTGAAGAAGAAAAATAGCTGTTTAGCATATGAAATAATGGGCAGAATGTTTGGAGAGCGAGATATGGGCTATGAAGAAGTCTTCTAAGAGTTGGTGTTTCTGTATATGAGCTGTGAGCTGTTCAAGCTGTGCGAAAAAACAAATTATCTCTAAATTGTAGAGTATTTACATGTTAAAGGAATTGAGTCATGGTAAATAGACCGCGTATACCCAATTTGCAAAAATCGCTGAGTCATGATGATAGCTTACTCCAATCTGATTGGCTGTAATTCAAACTGCACACATCATATTCTCACCTGAATATATTCTTAAAGCTTTATTTTTGGGGTTTCCCTTTGAAGCCAACAAGGTGTAATTTCCCATAGCACGGAAAACAAAGGGATCTGAGGACCGTCTCTCATGGCATTAGAAGACAAGTGATAAAGTGAGGCTATGAATATAAAACAAAGCGCTCGTATGACAATTTTCAGGATTATCTCAATAAAAGGACAGCAATGTGCTTAGGGCCAAGGGATTCGTCGTTACTAAAAGACGGAACCCCCCAGAACAACCCAAGAACAACCGGAACAAACCAAGAACAACCGGAACAACCCAAGAACAACCCAGGAACAACCTAAGAACAGGCGGAACAACCCAAGAACAACCCAGGAACAACCTAAGAACAGGCGGAACGACCCAAGAACAAGCCAGGGACAGCCTAAAAACAGGCGGAACTACGCAAAACAAGCCAGAACACTAACTTATTTAGTATTTCTATGCGATGTGACAGATTTCTTGGGTAAACAAAATAGAGTTCTGATCATTCAAGCGAGGGGTGTATCACTTTTCCAAAGATGCGTACAAGATATAAAAACATTGGATTTGTTGGGTATATTTTTAAAGAGTACACAGTTGCTGTGTATATTTATTCCCCAAAGTTATCGAACCATTGTTGGCTTTGATCAGTTTGTGTGTTTCGGATTTTTATGTCATGCTTCCTGTCCATATTGTGTAGCTAGTCTAAGGATAGCAAGTTCCTCCAGGGGACCCAAACAACTTTGTTCCATTTTGTTCTGAGACACCCGGTATATTCGCTGCAAGAACTGATTCATATCAAGTTAATTTATGTTGAGCTGAAAAACTTTGATATCAACTGACTGCATATTAATATCTAGAAGTTCTGATGGTATGACAGTTTGTTTGAAGCATTCAGTAGAGATATTTGGTTAAATTTTTTTCAATTTATGCGAATGATGTAATTCATTTCAAGCGAAAGATTTCATCATTCAGCTGGAAAAAAAGTTGCTTTTGAATTTTTACAAAGTACTATTGTCCGAAACTTTACATCCTAATGATT
The DNA here is from genome assembly GCA_039566865.1 of Aurelia coerulea. NCBI lineage: Eukaryota > Metazoa > Cnidaria > Scyphozoa > Semaeostomeae > Ulmaridae > Aurelia > Aurelia coerulea. The sequence goes on along the minus strand of CM076951.1, from coordinate 7,858,118 downwards.
CACACTAATTCTAGATCCGGAATTCAAGATTCACACTAATTCTAGATCCGGAATTCAAGATTCACACTAATTCTAGATCCAGAATTCAAGATTCACACTAATTCAAGATCCCGAAATCAAGATTCACACTAATTCTAGATCCCGAAATCAAGATTCATACTGAATTGGGCTTTTTAAGAATTCCTTGGAGAATCTGCTTGGAGAATCTTTCATCTTTTTCGCTGTATTTTCTTTGTATCAGGCTTGCGAATAGATGGTTGATCTACCCAATTCCCCCGCCAATTCCTCAATTTACAACACACGCATTCTTACTTATAGGTACTTGAGCTTCTGTAAATGTCTAAATCTTGAAAAGACTTCAAAAAACCTTCCTTTGAGGGCACAAGTAGTGAGCATGAAGACTGTTAATGGAGCTTTAAGAAACTCGTAAAAAACTCTGACCATTGAAAATCTGACCAGAAACTTTCAGTGCTGGCCCGAATTCTTAGTTTCTTAAAAAAAATGTGTGCAAAAATGAGTGAAAATAAAAGAGAAATGCCATGGATTTCCTTGATAAAAGGAAAAGAGTTTCTTGAATAATTTGGCCAAGTATTGAAGTTTGTTCATTATTGTTATCGAAGAGTCGAGGTTCTATCGTTTCTTATTAAAAAATGTGTGCTTGAAACTATTTCACTTTCAAGGGCATTACGGATACAGTATATGTATCATAACTTTTACGTTGCTTTGTTGACAAACAGTCTTTCGTTTGTTAAAGATTTATGTTTTGTGCTAACATGTCAATTATTTCCTTCAATATCTGCAGAGCGGGTAAAGACAGAAAGGGTTTTAATTAAGATTCTCATCGCAGCTAGGGCTATGACACAATCATTCATACCACTCAGTAAAAGTGACATGGGCTACACATATTTTTTTTATAAGAAACTAAAAATTTGGGCCAGTACTGAAAGTTTCTTAAAATTATCAGATTTTGAGTACTCAGAGTTTCTTACGAGTTTCTTAGAGGTTCCATAACAATCTTCATATTCACTACATGTGCCCTCATGAACATTTCAAAACAAGGTTTTTTAAGCCTTTCCAATGTTTATACATTACTCAAGTACCTTACGAGTAATAATATGATACAGGAAACAAGTGAAAGTAAAGTAAAACATGTCGAGGATTTCCTTTATCAAAATAAATAGTTACTTAGCTTATATTTTCCCAGTACTGGATTTTTTTAATTTTTGGCGATCTGAGAGTTGAGTTTCTTATAAGCAGTTTCTTATAAGAAAAAATACGTGTATTATTTCAAATTCTGTCCGAATGGTCCGAATAACCTGTAAGATAATCTTAACTTATATAGAATTGCAGATCTTGACTTACACTTGCTTTTTTCATAAGAAACAGCTTATAAGAGATGTGAGGCGACTTTTTGAAGCCGATAAACCATCCTACCTGGATTGAAAATGCAAAGAAACTTTTGTAATTTGCAGCTTTAATTAAATGTTTCCATTGACAGTCTTCATGTTCACTACTTGTGCCCTCAAAAGGAGGTGTTTTTAAAAGTCTTGGCAACGTTTAGACATTTAGCTCAAGTACCTTTAAGTAATGTGATACAGAAAACAAAGAATATGTGTGTTTTTGATTGAGGAATTGGGTAGATCAACCATTTATTCACGAGCCTGATACAAAGAAAATACAGCAAAAAAGATCAAACCACACAGATTCTCCAAGGAATTCTCAAAAAGCCCAATTCAGTATGAATCTTAATTTCGGGATCTAGAATTAGTGTGAATCTTGAATTCCGGATCTAGAATTAGTGTGAATCTTGATTTCGGGATCTAGAATTAGTGTGAATCTTGAATTCCGGATCTTGAATTAGTGTGAATCTTGAATTCTGGATCTAGAATTAGTGTGAATCTTGAATTCCGGATCTAGAATTAGTGTGAATCTTGAATTCCGGATCTAGAATTAGTGTGAATCTTAAATTCCGGATCTAGAATTAGTGTGAATCTTGAATTCCGGATCTAGAATTAGTGTGAATCTTGAATTCCAGAACTTGAATCTTGAATCTTGGATCTTGAATTAGTGACTCCCAATTTTAGAGGACCCTCACGAAAAGCACTCTCGAGTGACTGAGGCCTTCCTCTGTAAATATCTGTATTATTATTATAGATAAGATTCCTGTAGTTTTCAAGTAGCAGGAATCACGTGATTTATCACATGTCTTACGGAGAGAAGTATGTGCTGTGGCACACATACATGAAATTCAAGCTGTATGCAAAATGGTTGATCAGCTTAAACTGGAAAATATTTCTTAATTTAGGCCAAGACACAACTGTGTGTTGGTCAGTTTGGTGTTACTAAAACTAGACCAATCAGCCTGGCTGCTTGCTACATACTGTTGACCAGCTGATCAACCATTTTGAAAGCAGCACAAGGGCATGTGTACAGCATTCCCAGTGAGGCCTGCATGGAATATTTACAGCTAATTGTTTGAGAACTTCCAGTACCTTCTTAGAAAGTTATTGTCTTCAGTACCATCCTCTTCATTCAATTCTTCTTCAAGTCTGTTTTCAACGTCTGCCATTTCCTGCCTGGAATAAAGAGGGACATTTGTTAGGATAACATCATATATATTGTAACATCATTTATGAAATTTGGAAAAGAAGGTTTTTAAATGATACTGTGTTTTTTCTACATATATCTCAGAAAGTGGTGGAAGAGCTCAGCATCATCCTTCCATCATCTTTTTAAAGGCAGCATAAACCAACAAAGATGATCTGTAGAGGACTGTACATCAGTACAGGACAACAATTCACTTTGCATCAGCATTACTAGGTTTTAGCACCCAGGGTAGAAGCACATACTGTAAGCAGCCATGCTTAATAATTTAGTGCATGCCCTACATTGCTGGATAAGATAATTTTCTGGTTACTGATATGAGAGCTAGTACACACTGTAGATATTTACTTTATTTATCATTGAGCATAAACAATTGCTTACTCATTTGTTCCATTTGAGTCAATGTCTGCTTGTTTTGCCGAGAAATAGGCATTTAGGCTTTCAAGTGTGTCCAATGATGTTCTGTGGAAAAATAACAAAATTAAATCAACAATTTACATTGATAATTTTGGATTTGCAGAGGCAATTGGAAACTTCAAAAGGCAGTTAGAAACAATATCTTTGGAAATCTCTCTGAAAACAGAAATCATGTAAATCAATGTAAATATACTTATTTTCTTTATATTATTGTAAATTTTTTCCTTTGTAGATAATTGGTTTGAACTACAGTAAGTACCCGCAAATAAGAAACCCCCTTGAATAAGAAACAGGCCTAATTTTCTTCAAAAAAGGCTCCTTTAATAAGAAACAATTTTAGGTCTGAAATTTAAATGTTTCTTATTTTCAGGATTGTTATTATAGTTTGTTCCTGAATGCCAAAAGATATTCCCATAAATGACTGTGATAGAATGTAGTATTCTCAAAAACAGAATGAATATTTTCAAAATTAAAGATTCACACCACAACAATGTAACGTGGTAAAAATGTCAAATGTACCATTAAGGTTAAATACACATGCATGTATGTTACTGTCATATACCTTGACTTGACTTAACTTGATTATGGAGTCAGGTACTGGACAAATTAGGTGATATGCATATCGTTGAGGGACTACTGACTTCATTGAGTTGAATCGCGCTTCGTGGAGGAACTCTTTGCTTCGTTGTGGAGGAGCGTATCCTTCGACGAGGAGCTCCACGCTTCGTTGAGGAACTGTTTGATTGACAACAGATCATGTAGGGGAGGGGAACTACGTGTCTTCGAGGGGGTTTATGCTTCGATGAGGAACTAGATATCTCCTTTGAATCAACTTTCAAAACAAATTTAAAAGGGCGTGTTCTTGTGTTGACTGGCAGCTACTTCCAGCCTGGAATTTGCATGGATTTTTGCGAATCATGGCGAGTCTGAATGGGGTCATGCTGTAAAGACTGTACTGGTTGCTATGGCCTTTCCAGTCTTCAGCCCTGAAGAAAATCTACGCAATTTTTTTCTAACAAATTTAGAGCAAATATATAGGGATTTAGAGGGCTTTCCACTGGTTGAGGCTACGAAGATAGATCATGCTCTGTACCGGCTTGAACATGTCGCTGTCGTGGCCAGTCAGTGTCAAAGTGTATGGCCTTCTGTTGTTGATGATGTTGCGATCGATTTGATTATGCAGGCGTATGGGATTCTCGAAGATTCAACCAATGATCGAGTTAATGTTCGACATGATAGCAAACGTGGCAGAGCAAAAATAGACATTCCAAGAGAAACCCTAAAGTTGCATCTTAGATATGGATTTCCAAAATCCAAGATTGCAGAGTTTTTTTCTGTGAGTGTCAAAACGATCTCAAGGCGGATAGGAGCTTTCGGTTTGCAAGAAGAAATTGTGCATCATTCAGAATTGTCGGATGCAGACCTCGATGGTTTGGTTACAGAAATCTTTGCTAATTTTCCGAACTGTGGAATTCGGAGAATGAAAGGGTTCCTTATGTCCAAGGGACTCAAAGTTCAATGGGCAAGAATTCGTGATTCAATGTGGCGCGTTGATCCAACCGGATTAGTTCTACGGACCACTCAGCTGAATACAGTACGGCGTAGAAAGTATTCCGTCCCTGGAACCTTGGCTCTTTGGCACATTGACGGAAATCACAAACTTATTAGATGGCGTTTCGTAGTTCATGGTGGAATTGACGGTTTTTCACGTCGAGTGGTATTTTTGCAGCGTTCCACCAACAATAAAGCTCAAACGGTATTCGATTTGTTTCAAGAAGCCGTCAGCGAATATGGTCTGCCATCAAGGGTACGCGGTGACCAAGGGGTAGAAAATTTGGACGTCGCTTATTACATGATCAGCCATCACCTACGTGGGCCATCAAGGGGGAGTTTCATTGCTGGAAAAAGTTGTCACAACCAAAGGATTGAGAGGTTTTGGCGCGATCTCTTCAGTGGCTGCCTTTTTATATATTACTATCTTTTCTATTATATGGAAGATCAGGGTTATCTAGACGTAACAGACGAAATTGATTTGTTCAGTCTTGAAGTTGTTTATCGTCCAAGAATCAACAGGCACATCTCCATGTTCCTTGATGGCTATCATAACCATCCAATAAGAACTGAAAATAATTACACACCAATGCAGTTATGGGTACGTGGCCAGGCAAACTATCATCCGGTTCAAAGCGATACTCTATTGTCAGATGAAATAGAAACATATGGGATTGATTGGGAAGGCCCTTTACCCTCCGCAAGATTTGATGGCCCGAGCTATAATGATGGCATTGTTATCCCAGAACTTAATCCGTCTATAAATGGGACTGAAAATCTAGAGCGTTTGCTTGAAGAAATTGACCCTTTGAGAGAATCTGCGTCAAATGGTGTTGACATCTTTCTTCAAATAAGAGACGCTATGAAGGATGCAACTGGAAACAATGGGCAACTTTTGTAAAAATCATATCTGTTTCACTGTTCAAGGGCTCTAATCCACCCCAACCCAAAACTCACAAATGAAGAAATCTTGCATGCGAATTCTCGGCGCAAAGAGTGTAACAACAGAAACAACAGAAACAACAAAAACAACAAACACCTCAATGATTTCCAGGAATGAATGTCTCTTAAAACAAACTTAAACAGAAGCTCTGTTAATCAAATGCTTTCGAACAGAACGAAACAGCCATAAATACAAAGGTAAATGACAACTAAAGAACATCTTATTACATACTCTTCTTGTATTGTCTTATTACATAAATACCTGCAAAGAACATGCGAATTGAAAAGAAAGCATTTTCCATTGCCCTTGTTTTACAATTTTTCGAAGTATCTCTTCCCAGATATTCCCTGGTGTTGCGGCTCCCCATGATTCCCCAGCAGCCACCACAAACTAACAAAAACAGACTCAAACAATTCCTTTACCTGAAATTTTCTTTACAAAATTCCTCTATAGCCTCCAAAGCTGTAACGCAAAGAATATTTCGGGTAAGTCAGACAAAAGTTCTGACATTCGAGACCTCACATTTTGAGCCATAGGTTTCAGAACATACCGTAAATTTGGCCTTGACTTATTTTAGTATGTTACATCAATTTTCTATTCATGTATGTCCACGAGATTAATTTCTGGTAGGATAAACCTTTCTAAGAATTCGAAATGGGCAAAGAGACAGATCTTCCTGAAATTCTTTGCAGTTTTATCATATTAACATCTTTAAATTAGCGATAATTCTGAACCTTTGAACACAGGGAAACCATTTTTTCTGACAGGCCAAACCTTTTAACAAACACTAAAGTGACCAAGATATGTGAGTACATGCTTAGTAAGAAGCCCCTTGAAAGTGAAAGTTAAAATGGGTGAAAGAAATCATCTCTCCTCACTGCCTAAAATCAGAGGCTAAAATATCTCAGAATTAAGAATTTAATACCGGCTATGACGAATGTCAACAAATTTCCAAATTTTGGGCTACATAAAGCGACATAAAGTGCTATCCAAATAAGTAAATATAAGTAACAAATATAACCATAGGTGAAACTAAAGTAAAAAAACCACAGGCAACCATTTGACCATCTTTCGCCTGTGATTCTATTTCTTTTGCAACAGTTGCAGTTTCTGAAACAGTTAATGGTATGCTGAGTACCAATGATTCGCGTACCAAACTTTATACGTACATGTATTCATCACAATTCATCACCATTCAACTAAGGATTTGGAAAACAACGCCTAGCGTGCTTGATTGCAGCAATGATAGATGCTTCAAACTTCTTCTTTGTTGAGTGAACGGTTGGGATTCGAATTATCGACAAACAGGCTGATGAAGTTGGCAGGGACTGACTGTCGTCATCTCGCAAAAACTCTATCTTTATTCTGATGGGTGCTCCGTATGTATTTGGTGTTTGCCAGACAGTTGTGAATGCTAGCAGAGCCTTTAGCCTTGATTCTCCATCATCTGCAGCAACTTGTTTTGCTCCGTCGTCAATGAACTCGAGAAACCAATCGTATGCTTGCTGCTGTGCGAAATCCTTGGGACTAACTTCTTGCAATAATGCCTTGAACTCCTCTGGTCCAAAAATCTCATCCTTTGCAATGAACAGCTCTTTGAACTGTGTTGGGTGCTTCTTCATAAAGGTATAAAACCCCATACTCTCCATCCCTTGCTTCACCTCTTTGATCAATTCATATCGGGAGCGAATGAGTTCATTATACATTATTTCCTGGATGAAAAGGCTCTTGTTGGCGTTGTTGATTGTTTCATGAGCAGGCCAGTGCGAAGCATTTACAATTTGCCAATACGCTTCGCCTCTTTCTTCTGAGGTGAAAACTTCCTTCACACTTTTGTCATTCACTGCAAGGTCTAGCTCCTCGATTAAATAATGCGCATTTTTGGTTGCAGCTGTCAAGGGAATATCATGCTTGTTCAATTCACTGTAAATTTCGTCAGTGCTCTCTCCAAGCAGACATGAAATGATGGGTGGAGCAAGCTGTGGGAGTTTTTGAATTGGCCCACCTTGCATTACCGTGTGAACTACCATCATGCCACACAAGCGAAACAGAAAGAGTTTGGTTGTGTCTTTTACGGGAACAAGACGTTTTATGTTTCCCTCAAACAGTCTTTTTGTGACATGCTCCCAAGCCATGTTAAAGAACTCAACTTTGACTGAGCCTCCATCTAGGCCATCTTCATTTTCAAACGTCACTTCAAACGCCCTTCCAAGAGCAGCAACGTCATTCAGCTTCCTTTTGTAAAATTTCAATAGATCGGCCCAAAAGGAATCTCTGTCAACCTTGACTTCATCGAAACCTGATTTGGCATTGAAAATGCTGAATTCTTTCAGCAACGTGTCGAGACCGACTTTTGGACGAGTCTTCAGCGAGGAATTGCTTGAGCTGAAAACTGGAAAATTATACTTCTCTCCTTCTTTGTCCACTTCATCATCTTTGTCCTCTTCCAGCATATTATTGGCAGCCTCTTCAAGACTAGAGCATCCAATAACCGCAAGATCTAATCGTGCGGAACTGTGATGTGGGAACAACGTGCCAAGTTCCTTTCTCAATTGTGAAGTTTCCTTCAATAAATTGCTTGCAGTTGAAATTTTCTCAATTGCATTTGCTTCGCTGAACTTTGCTTCACTTTCTTCCGCAGCAGTGATAAGTACTTCCTCATCGACGTCATCATCTGATGATAATTCGTTACATATGGGTCTTTCTCTTCCGCTGAAAGTAGATTCTCCTTGCATGCATTCCTCCATATGGCTGCGCATGGTTGCTAGGGGCACCTCTCTGCTGCAGTTTTTGCAGCTACTTTTGATGGAGTCATCTGTTTTTGTGACAACTTTCGTTAGAGGAAGATCGCTCTGAATAGGCCTGATATAGATCATTGTTGTTCCACTGACTTGCTCCTTTAAGTAAGGAATGGTATAACCATGTGGAGACATGTTGATGAGAGCGAGACTTGAATTAATACCACCCCTATCTGCCCGTAGCAATTCAAATGCCCCATGCTGCGAGTTGAGTTTTGGGTAGATAGTTTCGAGCACTTGCCTTAGCTTCCCGTGGCTTGATCTCTTGTCATCAAAAGTAATCTTTCTCTTCCCCAGTCCTGCCTCTCTTAATCCAAGAAGCATCGAGCTTGACGGTGTTTTACGTGCACTTTTATCCGAGAGCAGGCAAAAATCATGTGTCCATGACTCTTTAGGCTGAATGAAGACAACGTTTGTCTGCTTTCGTGGCTTTTTCTTTGGTGGAAACATCTGACGGCTGCCTCCACTTCCAATGCTTGGAAAAGCTCGCCTGTTGGTAAAGAGAGGTAGAAGTTACCCCACAATCACTTTCAAATTGCTTTATGGATCGTCACAATGAGCATGGGAAATTAAGGGAGAACCATGAACATAACATCTTTGGTTCCCCCTGATGTAACATGCCCGGGGGGGGGGCGTTCTTGGCTAAATTTTGAGTAGGGGTCTGCCGCGAGCATATTCAAAATGGAACCGTTGGCTAGACCAATTTTTACGAAAATGGTACCATTGGCTTGACCATTGCTAGGCCAAAATTGCACATAAGTATACCCTTGGCTAGACTAAAAGTCCGAAAAATTATACCCTTCATCGCGGCCTATCTCCTAGTACCCTTAATATGGAAGAAACCCCCCTCCCCCCCTCGTGGTAACAAATTTCTCTCAGTGTGCGAAAATTATGCACTGAGCCGAGCACTGAGCAAGGCTGTTTGCATCCTTCTATGCTCCAAATCATGATAAAAAAACAGGCAAGTTGCGAAAGAGTAGTTCTAAGTACAAATATTTCATATTGTAAGAATTTACCAGAATACTTGTGAACAGGTAGTGATTTATCAATTTGCTGATCAAATTTATGACCTCACTTATCTTTTTATTTCTTCTCAGATTGTTCTATCTAAACTCCTTAAACCACCCTCAGGATGGAGAAATTTTTGACACCATTATTTCGAAATGAAATGGAATGAAATACTGAGTGAAATACCTACAGAATACTGCCATTTTAATTGTTATCCGAAACATTAACACTATCTAGACAGATAGATTTTGACAGCTACACGGCAAGGGCGCCTATTGTTTTTTTTATCTATAAGACACAATATCTAAATAGATACATGATGGAAATTTCTACCTTTCAACTGCGTAGAGATAAAAGCATGGACTGTTCTTGTGTATTTTTTTGGTGGAGAATCCGAATCTGTTACTTGTTTTGCTTTAACTGTCGTATATGCGAATACATCATCACATTTCTTTGTTTTTTTTTTGGGTAAAAGTAGCGAAATTGGTGGTTGTGCAAATTTGTCTCTAAATGGTCTTTCGAAACAGGTAGCATACTTATTTTTGCATCATTTTACAGGAGGAAGATTGAATTTGAATGAAAACATGACTTTGTGCACAAATTATGAATTCTATTGTAAACTTACCATTACTTGTTTTGAAGTGTTCATGGAGGTCACAAGTAGTGACCTCTAAGATTGTTATCGAACTCGTAAGAAACTCTGACAACTGATGATCTTATAATTCTAAGAAACTTTCAGTATTGGCCAAAAAAATTCTTAGTTTCTTATAACAAAATACGTGTATTCAAAGAATTGTCAAATATCTATGTGATAAATTGCTTCATTTGGAAGGGAACACTTCAATTTCTTCAGATTTTCGAAGATTTGCAACATTTTCTTCGAAAGTGTATGAGCTTTTTGCAGTGAATTGCCCCTTAATTATGCATTACGTATTTTTCATAAGAAACTAAGGTCCGGGGCTGGTAGGCAGTTTCTTAAATTTTTGGGCCATTTTGCTACCAAAAGTCTCCAAAAGTATCTCAGGATTTTTAATGCCGGAAGTGCAGAGTTAATTTTGTTTTTGTCCAAAGGGCTCCCGAATTACTTAATAAAGTCTCAAAACAAGTAACTAACATAATTCGCACTAAAATAATGTCCAAACAGTTGCCAAAGGCACGGGGGGGGGGGGGGGGTTCTTCCACAGGGGCGCACATTCCGAAAATAATTGGGGGGTTGTAAATGCATTTGGGACCGAATTTTTAACAGTTGAACCAAGACGCAAGCTACGATATTCAGGGACCGCGCAGCGGTGCTATAGTGGGGGGGGGCTGAACGGCGAGCGCAGCGAGCTGAAACTTTTTTGAGACCACGCCCTTTAGAACAACGGAAAACGCCCTTTCAAAAAAGACTTGCGTCTTTACGTCTATATTTATATACAGTTCGGTTTAGAAAAGATTTCAATTACTATGCAAAATTGTCCATGGTTGACACATAAATTGTATACAAGTTGTTTTTCTTCGTTGTCATTGATCTTTTAAAAGTTTTTAGGCCTATTTTTGAAAAAAATGAGGGGGCTTTGGCCCCCCCTAGCCCAATGGCTGCGCGGTCCCTGGATATGCTGGATTGCCATCGAAGCTTCCCAGGGGCGGATGCAGCCTGAAGTTGAAGTGGGGAATACTTGCAAAGATAGCGTCAACGATAATGAGAAAATGAAAAATGAGCATGATGGAAAATGAGCGCGTTTAAAAGAAAATTCTTTGATTTACTACTAAATAACGCCTTGATTGCAAGATGTTTCGATCAAAATTTCGGCCCGAAAAATGAAAATTGCCCTTGCCGGAAGACCTCTTTAACAACTGAGGTCTTGAAGTTGTCGCGGGACCGAATTTCAAAATTTTGGGACCGAATATTCAGAATTATTGGGGGGATTTCTCACCCCCCTCACCCCCCATGATGTGCGCCCCTGTTCTTCCATAGTAAAGGTACCTGGGGATGTGCCGCGAGCAAGGGTATACTTTTTCAGACTTCTAGTCTAGCCAAGGGTATACTTTTTTGCAATTTTGGCCTACAACGGTCTAGCCAAGGGTATCATTTTTGACAATATTGGTCTAGTGAACGGTCATGATATCATATTTGGTACAAATTTGACAATATTGGCACATGAAATGGCCAAATTTGGTCTAGCCAAGGGTACCATTTTCGTAAAAATTGGTCCAGACAATGGTCAAATTGGTCTAGCCAAGGGTACCATTTTCGTAAAAATTGGTCTAGCCAACGGTACCATTTTGAATATGCTCGCGGCAGACCCCTACCCAAAATTTGGCCAAGAACCCCCCCCCCCCCCCCGTGGCTAAAGGCCTACACGTATTTTATGATAAGAAACTGCCGGTAAGAAACTCAACTCTCTGATCGCCAAAATATTATGAAACTCCATTACTGGGAAAATATAAGTTAAGAAACTATTTATCGTTATGAAGGAAATCATTGATATATTTTTACTTTACTTTCACTTCTTTCCTATATCATATTACTCGTAAGGTATTTGAGTATTATGTCAAAACATTGGAAAGTCTTAAAAACCTTGGGTCATGCAAAGAAAACAAAATCCAATGAAATGATTATATTTTAAATATCGAAATATAATATAGACTAGTACAGTAGGTGACACGCTTCTTCCGCTCCGCCTTTTGACTGTGAAGCACTTTTCAATTTGGTCTAGGATATCAGGAAGTCGAAGATATGTTTCGGTTGTTTCAGTACTGTTTACCGTGCAATCTGTCACTCAATATCTCTTGATGAATGTTTGCAGGCACAAAGCCTGCTTTGTGCAGACTTTAGAAATGGGAAGGCGGGTATAAAAAATGAATTATCAATGAATTGTTGTTATTATGAATTATTCATTAATGCTGTATTTAGGTGAAATGGCGATTCATCAATTTGATACCCTAGGTTACACCCCTCCCGCGTGCTAACTTCCAATGTGTGTGAATACATAAAAATTCCCCAAGTTAAAATTACCTGAAGTCTTCATTGACAGCAGCAACCCTTGAACTTGGGCGTTCTGCAATATTTCCGGAACCTCTGCGCCTTCATCCTCTATTTCTGCAGTCAACTCAACTCTCGCTTTCTTCTGGTTTAATTTGATTCATTGGCGAGGACGGGGGGGGGGGGGGGGGGGGGGGGGTATGAATTACAAGCTGAACTTTAAGAAAATTAGCTACTTGCAACTTTAAGAAATAAAAAAACCGAAAATAATTATCAAAATATTGCAACGATAATTTCAACAAATTTCAATTGTATGAAGATAGAATAAAATTTTACGGTAATCATAAAATCGAGTACACTTGCACCAGAATAATGATAGTCTGATGAGGCAACCCTGGAATATGTTACCATCAAGGCAGGCTGGAAGTAGCTGCCAATCAACACAAGAACGCGCCCTTTTAAATTCTAGTTCCTCATCGAAGCATAAACCCCCTCGACGACACGTAGTTCCCCTCCCCTACATGATCTGTTGTCAATCAAACAGTTCCTCAACGAAGTGTGGAGCTCCTTGTCGAAGGATACGCTCCTCCACAATGAAGCAAAGAGTTCCTCCACGAAGCGCGATTCAACTCAATGAAGTCAGTAGTCCCTCGACGATATGCATATCACCTAATTTGTCCAGTACCTGACTCCATACTTGATTACCTATATATAAGAAACATTGACCCTGATCATGAAAAGGTCTCTTTAAATAAGAAACTCTCTGAGGCCTCAATTTAACCCTATTTTAGCCGGGGGGGGGGGGCGAAAAACGCCCCCCCCTATCGGATTTTTTTTAATAGCTCCCAAACGATGCCACCTACAACGCTGAAACTTCTTGACTTTTCCTAAAATTTAGTTGGCAATCAGAAAATAGAAATTTCAATACCTATTGTTTGACCACGTGACCACCACATGCCCATATTTGGAGAGTGGTCACAAAGAAATTCTTTAAAACGGCTCTAATTTCTTCCTTTGTTACTAAATCTCAACAATATATATACCATTCGATTCATCTCGATGAGTACTTTCATTTGATATATAATTTATTCATATTTGCTGACATCAGCAGTTTATTATTTCTATGACGTCATCAATCTTTATGACGTCATATTCCTAATGAATGAGTAATTTTTCATACAAAACTGATGGAATTACCTCAAATATCGATGAAGGTACTTGATTTCACCAATAATATGCGAAATTAATGGTTTTAAATCATAATTATTGAGCTAACAATTTTGCATTGAATCAAATTTTCATTATTTAATTAATTAATTTATTAGAAACCATAAATATCCGTACGAAACCATATGAAACTACAAGTTAATGATATCAAGCAGGTAGTTGGATGGTTTTTTGCCAATTTTATCTAGCTATTTGCTAATAATGAGCCCTTTTCTGCAAATAGCTCGATTTTCTCAAAATTTGTATTGTTTTTGGTTGCCTAGCAACCAATCACGTGACTATTTATTGATTGATGCTATTTTTAGATTCTCCATTGTTCAATTATGACACAGTGCAAGTTTCATTGTCATAGCTCTTATACTTGCGGAGAAAAACAGGGGGGGCGAAAAACGCCCCCCCCGGTAGAAAATCACTTTTTTTTACCCGGTTAAAATAGGGTTAAATAGCAAGGGATGAAAAGTCATTTTACAGTTAGAAACCTAGATACATGAAAAATAACAGCCTTCAACGACGTCCTAAATAACGTGCAGGTAAGGCGACACAGCAATTTGCAGAGCTGCACAGGGCAATCATGACCAAAAACAATATTTTGTCCTTGCAAATATGCAATGCCAAATTCGGGAATACTCTTTATTCAGCGGATGCGTGGATGCACAGCAGTGGCGAAGATCAAAATGTATCAGTGACAGACTTACGTTTTTGCTCTTCCCGGAACTGCTGGGTTTGAAACGGTAGCGGTGCAATTCTGTAAAATTCCTGGATTTTGAAGGTCTCGGCGATAAACTGGGTTCAAAATAGGCCCAACGAGGTGTGTTTTGTTCATTTCTTCAATCATCCATTTCAGCAACTTGTAATTGGAGTCACAGTGCAGCGATTTCTTCAAAACATCAAAGTCAGCAGCTACTATCTTTGCTTCGTCGCCGTAACCAATGAATGGGGAATGTTTCTTTTCGTTTCTTTTCCGTTTTGGCGCCTTTGCTGGTGGAGAGGCAACTTCGTCCGCCATTACCGAGAACGCGCGTTTGCGGCAGTTTTTGTTTCCGCTGCAAAAGTGGTGAAAGTGATCACGTGAAATGGTAGATGGGCTGTTGTGATTGGTTACATTTGATTGACAGCTTGAGCGTGGTGGCTCGGAGCCACTTATATATGCTTATATTCCCTTTAAGTATATTGATAGTGGTTAAGATACTGGAGTTGCTTACCGATGAATCACCGTCCGGTGTGTCAGTGTTGCGGGCATTAGCCCCTTTAGGTTCTGTGTCCAGTGTGCCAGTGTTGCGGGTGCTAGCCAATCTTGGGTCGGTATCCAGTCTGTCAGTGTTGAGGGCATTGGCCCCTCTTGGCTCGGTGTCAAGTGTGTCTGTGCTACGATCATATTTTACAAATACCGGGTGTCTCAAAAAAAAGTACCCCCTTTTGACTCAACAAGGCAACAAAACGATAATATTTCGGGACTTTCTGAATTCATGGCTACATTTGTTAGTCTTCAACTTAAATGCACATACCTTGCATTTGGAAATCCGCCACCAAACACCGGAGATATGAGTTCACAAGGTCAAAATTTTGAGTGCACCTGAAACCAGAGGTTTTGAGAAATGGCCTAGCCATAATTTGACAACAAACAGGCATTTTGCAAACGAATTTTCGACTTTGACCCTTACTTTTTATTTTTGAAAAGATTTATACCTTGAATTACTTCAGTTGTCCTTGCCGTGACTTTTCTTTTGAGGAAACGGTCCTTGCATTGTATTCGATCTTAAGTGTTTTATATTAAAGAAGAGGAAAAAGAGCACATGCACGCTTATTTTGGAAATGTGGCACGATTTTATGACTCTTACCACATTTTTACTAAATTTGCTTAATCAGCGCCATGTCCATGCATCTTTCTTTTCAAAAGGAAAACACGGAAACTTAAAGTCTACAGGTACTTTGGAAAATGTCCACGATACAAATCATGACTAGGCCCTTCTTCAAAACCTCTGGTTTTGGGTGCACTGTAAATTTTGAATTTGCGAACCTGTATCTCCGGTGTTTGGTGGACGATTTCTAAATGCAAGGTACGAGCATCCAAGTTGAACATTGAGAAATTTAGCTGTGAAGTCGGGGAGCAATGATATCTTATTGCTTGGTTCCTATTTCCAGTCAAAAGGGGGTACTTTTTTCTGAGACACCCGGTATAACAATACAAAATTATCAGACAAAGGCGTATATCATATTGTTATTCCGACTCCACATTTTACACTTGTACCGTATTACTTTATTATAATTTTGGTGCGAAAAGTTCACTAAACACTAGAAGTGTGCACGAGCCGATAGTACATTTGCTTACTTTGTTTCACATTGGTAGATCAGTGGACAGAAACTGAAACAATCTTACCAAACAAAATAAGTTCATCAAATCACACATATATTTGATAAAAAAAACCATCAACAGTCTTTATCGGAGATCAGTCAAGGTATAACAGCCTCCTGGATCGTTTCAGCCTGAAAAAGATATAATGATAAAATGATAAGATACAAACAATAGTTGTAGTTTCTATTAAAAAGTTCAAATAAACATCAGTAAGTCAATCAAAAGTTATGTGGACTTGAATTACTGCATACCTTAAATAATGCAAGACTATGTTACAGTTTATGCAATCGAATCGAATCTCATCAAAATTATTTCAAAACGCTGTATGTAAGAACTAAATTTGTCAAGATCATTGTTAGTTTTCTGAGATGAAATTTTAGGCATTGGATCAGTCAGCTTTCGCCTGCTTGTAGCAAAATGTTAAAAATACCAGGTCATGGGTACCAATGGATTTATCTAGTTTCTCAGCCTTCTCAAATTTTTGTTGTATTTAGTGATAGGTTCCTCCTTCTCCTTTGTAAGCATTTTGTGAGTTTTACCATACCACAACACAGCGGAAATATGCGCATTACCATCTCAGACAAAATATAAGATAGTTACACAATTTTCATTATTTTGGTAACGCATTCTTATTTGAAACACCCAGCAACTTGTTACCAAAAACTCAAGGGGTCCTTTCAAATCCAACGAACTACTGAACGAACACTTTCCGTGCACCTCTATAGCAAACGGCGGAGGGCTTAAAGCCAGTATGCCCATGGCCACCATTTTTGACCCCCATGATTTACCCCACATTTTCTTAACCTGCATGACCTGCGTTTTACACAAGCCGCAAGATCACCGGACTTGGCCATTCTTGATTTCTTCGTTTGGGGTCATTCAAAACATAAAATATGTACAGTGCAACGCAACCAACAACCACGGAATATTGATGAATTAAAGAGAGATCAGAAGAGAATGTGAAGCTATTCCGAGAGATATGATCATCAACGCATTCCATGCAATGGTAGACAGATGTCAGAGATGTATAAGTTCAAATGGAAATTGCTTCGACAATGAATAAAGTATATTGTTGTTGTTGTTGGTTTTCTGTAACTTGGTCATCAGAGGCTAGAAGAGTACAAAATCGAAAAGGATCACTTTTGTATTGATTCATTTTATTTCAGGTCACTTTAAAGGTTTTGATGAGATAACCCAAAGGCTCTACTTGGCCCTGTTTCTATGAATCGCTTCTCCAATAAGACCCTCCCTTCTGACGACAAAATATAAGATAAGTGTCCCACCAGCATCCACTGCCAGGGTTTTCCATTTATTAGCAAATAAAATTAAAAGTTAACTTTAGTATCATTTCGGGTTAAAGACTGCGTTAAACATGTGCATTTGCGACTCGCAAAATATGAGATAAAAGACCCAACAAACTGTTATTTGTTGTTTGGCCTTATGAATAAGCCCCCTCCCTAATAAGCCCCCTTTCCAAAGTCTCCGAAATTAAGGATGCCATGGGGACATAAATAGTCCTTTCGTGGTACCTCTTTTATTGGCTGCTTGAATCTGCAGTGGGTGGGGAAGCTATTATTGAAGGTGAGTAATTATTAATTATATATCAAATTAATCGCCATGTTCTGGGCTATCGATTGATATATAATACATATGTAACAGACATACAACGGCAAAGTTATAAGTACAAACAACATAGACACGGTCTGAAGAGGGTGTGCGAAACTGCATTAGCGCCGAATTGCCAAGCATACAAGAGATGGCAAGTTTGTGAAGCTGGGAATGGAAGCATTTGATGAAGCAATGCTTGACAAGGGAACTGGACTGACCCACATTGCTCTGATGAGTCAACGGAAACAATCAGTTGCAGATGCTGAGTGACTACTGTCCCATCACGTTGCTAAATTTTTCGACTTGAAGGGATACGATTTTGAAGCCAAATACGTTAAAACCATTGCAGACTGGCACGAAGCAAGTGATGGACGTGGAATGTCACAAATGCAGAGCTGCAGAGCAAATTACAAAATGCTAGATTATCTTTTGGATGAATGGATGCTTTGGCATAAAGAGCAATATGATTTTTCAAAGATAGACATCAACAGGTTTGTTATAGAAAATGTTTTTTTGCCAGTTATGTCTTGTTCAATTCCTACCCTGAACATCCCCCCCCCTGGTCAGGCCAGGGATCAACAAACATTCCTTGCTCAAATGCCCAGGGGCTGGGCACTGATAAAATACCATATTCCCAGTTACTTTATAAGCAAAAGCTCCCCGCTCTTGCCAAATGCTAATAAAATGCCCGGGGCTGGATGTAGGGTCAAATGCCCAGGGGCCAGAAATATTTTTTGTGCAGATGCCCATGGGTGTCCCGTTGGGGAATGGTCAGTGTAAAATTTGAATGAGACATGATTCCATTACACATATTAGGACTGCGCAATGCATCTTTCTATTTCATGGAAATCACGGATTGTAAATGAAATTATTGGTACAATAGCTACTGAAAACTCGTAACAACTTACTGTGAACAATTCTTACTCTTGTGTAACTCAATGCTTCCACTAAAATTTTTTGCATTGACACTGCCTTGTTCATTTCAGCTTGAAATGTACAGTATGCAAGAAGCAGGAGATACATTTCGGACAGCAACCATTAATCTTAATAATAGTTAACTTATTAATTGGACATTTCATGGACCACTTCTGAAAACTCGATGTGCTATTTCCTCTGAAAAGAAAACTTGACTTTGAAGTGTCAGACAATCTTGGGCAAAAAGTGTTCAGTTATTTTGGATTGCCATATATTCTCCATACTGACAATGGAACAGAGTTCCGCAATTAAATTATTGCACATACAGTTGAAATGTGGCCAGGAGAGGCAAATATTATCCATGGGGCACCAACGCACAGCCAAAGTCAAGGTTTAGTAGAGCAAGGCAATTATTCTGTAGAATTTATGGTTGCCGCAAAGTGTCAGGAAATAGAGTGCAACTCATGGGCAAGCTAGCTCCAAGGAATTCAATGTGAGTAAACTTCCCATATTTGTTTCCTACACAGTGGATCTTGTTTGGGCCTTGGGTTAAAATTTGCGTTTGTTGATTTATAGCTCTACAACAAAGTTTCCCCAAGATAATAAAGTAATTCTTCATTTTGACATTTCATTAAAGATTGTGGGGTAAGAAATAGTCAAAGCCTCTAATGATTATTTGAATTTTCGTGAGAGGTATCACATTGGAGGCTACAGTTTCAGTTCATCCGTGAAGCTGTTTCTTATAAGCACAAATTTGTACCCCAAACATCTTCCGGATTGAACCAAGTGCTGTCATTTGCTGATGAGCTTACTTGTGAACGAGTTAGCACAATGCACAAAAAGACTAGAGAGATGCCCCGGCCCCAGAAAAACGACTTGAAGGACTAGTACCATGTATTGGCAACTTTCGTGCATTTGGAAACTTCCTATCTGTAAGCAAATTTGTATTGCTTTAACATGTACACAATATTTTTAAATGCAATTTGTTGGCATTTTTTGCAGATTTTTCTCGAAGAGATTATATTTGCCAAAGTGGCACAACATTGGTTTGTATTGGGGATTGGTAGTTATCTATGTATCTTATCAGCGTGCCAGCCTGTTATTTCATAAATCATGACATTTTTAGGCCAGAAACTAACTGACAATTTGTTTGTGTTTATATCATTAGGTAATATGGAATCTTTTGTACGATACTCAGTCATCTGTAGGCCAAGGGACACTATATGCAGCAAAGAATTTCCTGAATCCAATAAATGTTCCGATTGATCGGATGGCTGATATCGATGCATCTGTTGACTTCTTAGAGAAGTACACCTCTGCCATGGTAATTGCTGCTTCTTATGATGTAAAGCGACAAAAACACCTTTGTCTCAACGTTGTCGCACAGGAGCAAGGAGGGTTGATGAATGAGATTCTGGATGAAATCTTGGATGGGTATGTCATGCCGAACATTTCAGCTGACTGGAAATCGACCAAGGAATACCTGAGATGTGATATTTGCAACAACAAGTATAAGAGGGTGGCAATGTTGAGGAAACAAACGCAAGAAAGAAGGACATGGGCCTGGTAAAACTATAATTCAAGGATACATTTGCAGATTTTGCAAAAAAGCATACGTCCGAGAATCTGCAATGAAAAAACATGTGGAAAACATCTTGAAGCTAACATCAATCAAACCATCAGCCAAGAGGAACTTGCTACAGAAGTTAAAGATTCTGCAATTTTCAAGGAATATTCTGGACCATCAGACGACACAACCGCTCATGGGGCTGAAGCTGAAATTTTCTAGGGTGATAATGTTTATAATTACTCTTGTTGTGCTCTTTGGTTGGGTTTGATGACTTGTAACTTTAACAGCGCTAGGAAGTACAAGATGGAGAAAGAGTCATGCAACTTTATAAATAGCTTTGCCTTCTTTTTGAATTGGAGGGGAAAGTAAAGTATGCTTACTATTCGTCCCAGCTTTTAGATCAGGTGTTCTATTTGCTTCCTGATAACCTAGCTTTCCATGTAATGCATAATCGCTTCACAAACAATGATGGTTTCCTCAATAGCAATGTAGAGATTGATCATGAAGTAGAACATTGGAATTGGAAATTCAAACTGGACTGCAAGGAATTCAAGGGCAAGGTAACAATGAAAAGCGAAGAGTATGGCGCGCCAAAGCAGTCAAAATTGTAAACTAATGATTTTTTCTTTCTGTACTTTATATTTATCTTCCAGAACATATTAACCCATCAGAACCTAGTCAATTAGAAAGAAATGGATATGATTGTAAGTTTATTGATGATCAACAAGAAAAAATGATGACGAAAGGTGACTATGAAATACCAACTGTTGAAAAATGGCAGATTGCAATGACAAGCATTAAATATATACACAATAACAAATGCTTTGCATTTCCTGAAGCGAACAGAGCAAAAACTGCAGAATTCAATAAGGTTTATGAAAGATATGAAATGGAAATCTTATTTGGCCCACTAAAATATTTTCCCGTGTCTGAATTGACAGAATGTTCGCCGTGGAATGTACTGTTGGAGTATTGGACAATTGTGACGTCATTTTCGACTAAGAACATATCTTGGGGAAAATTTGTTTGGGGTGCGTTTTTGTATACTAGAGGTATGTTAAATCTGTTAAGATATTTCATACAACATAGATATAATTTAGCAGGAATGAACAAGGTACCGTTTGGTTCATCTGCAAACCCAAATGCATCAAACGTTATAAGAGTTAATCTTTTAGACGTAATACCTCGATTTGGTCATAAAGTCGATTCACAAGGATGGTATCATCTTACTGCTACAGAATTCGTTCATGCTTTAAACAATCTGCTTTCGCCTGCAGAACTAAAAACTGCTGAAGGTAACAAAATCCTTTCGGCAGGTTTCCCGCAGTTAACAGGACTAATTCCTGGATGGGGTCATAATGCTAGGATATTTCCTCAGGGTACTTTTTATGGGAGAAAAAAAGCATGGAAAAGTATCAAGGATGCATTACCAACATTTAATATCCTATGCAAAAGAACTGGTTCAAATAACTGCGGACATTATATATGCATGGAAGCGAAGATACCACTGTCAGTTGTTTACATTGCAATGGGATCAATTTTAGCCAATATTTGTGGTTATAAAAAAAACTAAAACAAAACCAATCATGGATACAACAACAACTCCACCAACTCAAACAAGAGGACCTTTACATATCATTTATGATTCTTATGATAATGTAACTATACTGCCTGCTAGAATTTTACCAAGTTTCTCTCAAACTGACAATGCTCTTACTCCACCTGTTACAGATGCGACTTGTTTCATTGCCGAACCACATTATCCAACCACAGCTGGAACATCGCGGCAATGGTACTTTCCAAAAATTCCCGTAATTGATGGAAAGGAACATAACTTCAAAGATCTATTTGTAGATAAATTTGGTGATGATACATATGATTATCTCTACTTGAAAGGACAACATCCCATAAACAATTTAAATGCGGGGAAGATTTTCTTCTACACGTCTCAAAATAGTTTCTTAAAATGGACTCACATTGGAAACTATCAATCTCCCCTTGTGATGGAATCACCATCGCCCGTCAATGGTTTCGGGTCGTCAAATTTAGAAACCGATCGGACCAAAACAGTGGAAATAGGGGATGGATCAATTCATCTGGAATATCGACCGCCTCAATTAAAATTCAAAACATTGACAACAAGCCAACTATGAAACTTCAACGTTGATCCTCGTAACACTTATTTCGACAATGTACATATACCTTATACGATAGTTGAATTTTTGATTAAACGGATTAGTTAGTTAAAAATATCAACATGTCTCATAACGACGATATTCTTGATCAATTATACGGAGGAGGAGGAGGAGGAGTAGGAGTAGGAGGAGATGGGGATAGTGCAGGTGGGAGTGGTGATAATCTTTATGGAGATGGAATTTTTGATTCTATTTTGAATAAAACTTTGAAACATTCAAAAAGTGCAATTGGAAAACTTGCACAAAAAGGTTTAAAAAAAGGTAGTAAGATGACGAAAAGAGCCGCCCGTAGAGCTGCCGCATTAATAAAGACAAAAGCTGCAAGAACAATGGCTGTTGGTAAAAAAAGAGGTTTAGAAATGGCCAAAGACTTTGGTAATAAAAAGAAAAAAGTCATTTTAGCAAAAGGATCTAAAATTCTTCAAAACAGAGCAAAATTGTTGATTAATCGATATCGAAAAAGATCCGCTGGTGGTGGTGGTACTAAACCATCGAAACCATCCTCCTCCTCCATGATACTACCATCATCATCATCATCATCTTCATCGAATGTTCTTAAAAGGAGAAGGGGAGGGAAAAAATATATCGGAACAAGAAAAAGAAGTTTGGGAAAACATCGTTTTTCATCACGAAGAAAAATTCAAGAATACATAGATAGAGGATTTGTATCTAAAGGAACCATTAGTGTATAACATTTTTTCAATAACAGTTTATTAATTCTTGTTAGTATGTAATTTTCATTAATAATTAAAGTTGTCGCTCTACTATAATCTATTGTCATTATTGCTTTGATACTGACTGACTGACTGCCTGACTGAGTTATGGGTAAAGAAAGAAAACAATATAATAAAGCGCTTCTGGCAAAAAAAGCACTTCAAAAATTGAATAATATTACAAAACGTTGTTCTCAAGGTGCTGCAGCAACAAAAACAATTATTTCTATCAAAAGAAAATATGATGATGCCGAGTTATATGATGATGATAATGATGACGATGATTATGATGTTGCCAATTTATCAGTTGTCGCCAACAACAACAACCTTAGGGGTAATGGTATGCGACCTCCCAACAACAACAACAACAACAACAACAACAACACTGCTAAAAAAAGCGGCAACAACATGCTTGCAGCAGCAGAGACCACTAAATCTAAAGCAGCTTATATTCCATTTTGTCGACTACCTATTCCTTACAATGTAGGTCGTCAAAAATTACGTATGAATGCATATGAATCATTTACATATGCTCGTGCTCTTGCTAATGAACAACGGACTCTGGCCATAAAAATGAATGGGGGTAAATTGAAAGGTCGTGGATCATTAAAAGGACGTGGACTTATTCCAACTGATCCAAATGTTCATGATATCCTTGGATCTCAAGCTCCTACTGGAAATATGGATTATTCCAATACTACAACGTTGGAAGGAAAAAAGGAGCTTGGGAAGTGCACAACCTGGGTCGGAAAAATTGAATTTTGAACCTAGCATTAAAATTCAAGATGCTTTTGATAATGTTCTGGAAATTATAGTTCATGCCAGCAACAGAAATCCAGGGATTGTCGACTTGCAAATTTGGACTTATCTGTCACAACAAGCGGGTGCGTATATGGATACAAAAACTCTTCAAAAAGATTATTATATGCAATTATGGAAAGGAAATAGTCCAGGAGCTCCTGTTACAGCCTCAGAAAAAGTTTTGGACTGTATTTCTTTGATAAACAACATTGCTGCTTCACTTATCAAAGATTGGACAATCACAATAAATAATCAGATTCTTAATGTAAACACAACCAATTATGCAATCAACGATTATTTTGAAACATTGTGGTTTTCAGAATTGGATAAAGAAGTAAGTGGATCTTTGATTGATCAAGGATTTATCTTAAGTCCAGGTAGTTTGTCTAACTGTACAGTAACAAGCGGGGCAAGTCCCAACGCCAAGACAATGTACTATGCCAAAAAGTTAATGAAAGGTGAAAAATTTCGTGTTACGGTAAAACCAAAAAGTTGTTTTACTGGTTCAACAACATTTGTTCCAATGACAAATGAAATTGAATTTATGACAGTGTTGAATAATCCAGAATTCTACCTACAAGTTTCCCCACAGAATAAATGCTCAGGTAGCTCTACTACTGAGAAAAAATCAAATTATGAAGGAGCGCTAGAGCTATGCAAGCAATTGAGGATTAGTGTCACTGATGTCCAGTACAGATTTAAGAAATATGAATTGTCTCCATCCCTCACTGAAGACTACATTAAATCATACACTATGGACCATCCAGACACATTTATGTTTACACATCATGAATTCAGAACCATTTCAATCAACCCATCAGCTACGACATTTCAGCAGTCTCTTAATTGGGATTGAATTCCAGATTTAATATTTTTAACTTTAGGAGACAAAAGGTCAATAACTGAATCCTTTACAACTTCCCCCTTCATAACATTTCCCATCCCAGAAGCATCTAAGGAATCAGGGTTTGAAGTGGGTCTCAAAATAAACAATCAAACATGGCGACTTCAACCAATCAAAAATAATGCTGAAGCATATAGGCGAATGAAGGACATTCTCTACGATAATTATCGCAATCCCCTACTAAATAGAGGTGCAATTATTGGAAATGACACGAGAGACAGTGGTTTGTATGACGCTGACATGAAAACAACCGGATATGCAGCGTACGCTTTTGTCATGACAATGACGGGAAAAGGATCTGATGGTACCTTTTATGAAGATCGTCGCAGTGGGAATATGGAATTGATTTGTCAATTGACAAACGGCGCAACATGGCCAGATAATTACGAATGGCGCGTACACGCCTTCTCACGAAGAAACTACTCAATTGATAACATTGGACAAATCAGCAACAATTTCTTATAAACTTTTATAAACTGTTATTTCAAAAAAAAACTCTGTATATCTTTTTTAGTTGTGTGAATTTTTGAAAGTTTGTAAGTTGTAATAAGTAAATTACTATTGATCGCATTATTGGTCACACTAATTTTTGTCATTATGGATGGTCAAGAAATTATTAATATCGTAAACAACACTTCCTCGTTAAAAAACGCTTGTGGGTGTATTCTTGCTTCGGACGATGTACAACGAATAAACGATATAAAATCAACTGGAGAAAACTTTTTACAATGGTCAAAAAACATATTTCTACATCACAGTAGTGGAATAAGAACATTTCCCATTGGATTTATTTTAAACACTGGCACACATCAAAATGGTGGAAAACATTGGCAAGCTATTTACTTCGACAATGAAGGAATTTCTTATTTCTTTGATTCATACGGGCGCGTCGCACCTGTTATTTTCAAGGAATTTGAATTTCTAATCCGCTGCTTATTTCATTATTTTAACTATTTCAATCACGACGTGGAACGGGCCTTTAAAGACTTTACACTTGGTAGTTATAAACAACATGGATACAATAGAGCTGTTAAAGACATCCAAAACCGTCCCATCTCCATTGTTCGGTATTGGAACTATCAAATACAGGACGATTTCACAAATGTGTGCGGTCAGTATAGCACGTTTTTCCTATACAATATTTCAACAGCTGTTCGTAACCCCTCAAGACATGCTTATAAATATTTTTGTGATAATTTCTATTATTTCAAATCTGTTGACGAAAAACAACGCGTCGGTATCTTATTATCTCAAAAGATTTACCGACAAAATGACCGGAAAATAGCAATTATATTTCAAAAACTTTTTGGATACAAAGACCCTAATCTTTTTAGTTAAAAAAAACGCGTAGTGGAATAAGAACATTTCCCATTGGATTTATTTTAAACACTATTTACTATTTACTTATGGTTCCAATGAAGGAATCATTCAACAATGAAGGAATCATTCGACAATGAAGGAATTTCTTATTTCTTTGATTCATACGGGCGCGTCACACCCCATTGGATTTATTTTAAACACTATTTACTATTTACTTATGGTTCCAATGAAGGAATCATTCAACAATGAAGGAATCATTCGACAATGAAGGAATTTCTTATTTCTTTGATTCATACGGGCGCGTCACACCTTTAAAAATACTATTATAAATTTTTTGGGTATAAATAAACGTTCCAAGTTCAGATAAAATCATTCGCTCACACTCGTTCACACACACACACACACATTCGCTCAAGACATATCAAGAAAAGACAACTCACTCCTTCGAAATGGCAGCTTCAAATACTGAAATTAAAGACATACATGAAATGATGATGAACATGGAAAGAAAGGAGCACGATGGCATTTTCGACGACATGCTGGCGTATCTTGACGTATGCGATGGAAAGTTTGTCAACGCCGCGTTCAATAGAAGAGCCGAGAAGCAAGAAGAGGAATATCAAAAGTTGTACAAGAGATTAATTGAAATTGGCACTAATGAAAAGCAACTGAAGATAACAAAATTCAGGCATGAGTCTTGGCAGCTCATCAAGAAGATGCGAAGACTAACAAGAGAGAAGGTGCTGGAGTATTTGGAGTTAAACACGAAAAGAAACAATATTCTTGAAGAAATAAAGAAACTCGAATAGAAGTATTAGTATTTTGTTTGTTATAAATAGTTTGCTTGTTTGTTCTTATGATCCTCTGAGGAGGCACCCTCTATTATCTCGTTTTTTATTTTCTCTCCTGCTGCGGGTTGCATTATACTAAACTAAACTATAAAACCACGCGCGCGGTCACAAGTATAATCATTCAAGCACTCATTCGCACACTCAGAAGTCTCTCATCAGCAGAAATCTCTTATCATCAGAAGATCCATCAGACGACGACCGACCGACATCAACGATGAATAATTCAATCGAAGAGGTTTTCAATCAAACAGTTCAAGAGGCAATCGAAAAGTATAATCTCCCGCCGCATCCATTCTTCGATACAATGAGTGATGAAGAAAAGGTGAATCACGAATACGAACTGCCGTATTTAAATGTATCAGGATTCGAAACTTGAAATTTAATTTAAGTAAAAACAAACTTTAAACATGATTTCGATATAAGATTTACGATATAAGATACACGCATTTATTACTACTTTACTAACTTTTAATTTTAAAACAAACAACAGTCTCTATTAATTTGTGTTTTTTATCTATTTTTCTATCTGTCCAATCGGTTTATTCACGGTTTATTTTCGACGAGTTTTGCGCGCCAATTCTCTCATAAATGGCATCATAAAAGACTTGCCATCAAAATTGCGATATTTGCGACGTGTTTTTAACAATAATGTTGTCATAAAACCATTTCCGCACATCTTTTTATTTCGGTGTTTATTTCCTCCTCTATCCTGGCGGTGGCTTGACCTACAATGTCGTCGTCGTCGTGACATGATTGTTTGCGAGTAAATGATAAATTAATCATACGGTGATACGGTATACATTGTTTGTGTGTATCTTAAATTCGATATCTACCACTTGCGCGAAATGTTCTTACACCGTCTCCTCCTCTTCTTCTACCCAAACCAATCATCTTCAATAGATTACTCAGAATCCCGCGTCCCCTTAAATTTCCATGATGAACTCTGGACAAATTCTTTTTATGTTTGCCTTTACCAGTCAACAATTTCAATATCAACGGAATTCCTATTCCGGCCGCTAACATGCCAAGACCTTCGCCCTTTAATGAAGATTTCTTCCCGGGGGCTTTAAATTTGCGACCCCTTCCATTAACTTTCGAATAAAGGTGAGGTTTCAAAAGATAACTAACTGTCCCTACTGGTTGATTTCCAAAATGTACTGGTCCGTACATAATTCTTTATTTATTAAAAAACTTTCCGTTTCTTAACTTTTCTATTTATTCTTCCCTTTCCGCTGATCAATTTTTTTATTCCAATTTCTGAAGCTCCTGAAACTAATCCTGGAATTATATATCGAGCTGCTTTAGCAACAAATGGAAGTGCTAATTTTGCCAAACTTGCTATTCCTCTCCCGCGAATTTTGCGTTTTTTATGAATTCTACCAGATCCCTTTAATCGATACTTAACAGACCACATACTTCAAAAAAGAAGACATCATTTCGAATGAATATAACAAAAGATATATTATATTTACTATATACTTTTACCCATCAAAAACTGTTATGAAACTATCGATAAAACTATGACATACTTTTTATTGCATAATTGAGTTCTTTCATTCTTTTTATTACAATCTTCATAACAATGTCAAAACAAAATGGTGGAAGATTTTGAATATATCCCATCGACATTTTGTGTATGTCCAGTTCAAATGTTAAGTGATATTTACTGTAAAACTCAATGTCTCTCATATACCTCTCCAACGGCTTTATTCTTTCTGGAATTTTATACATATTTCTTTCGCGTCTATGTTGAAGTTGCTGTTGTTGTTGCTGTTGTTGTTGTTGTTTCGGAAGTTGTTCTTTTTGGTTTTTTCAAAAATGTTTCTTCGTCTTCAGGGTCACGGTCTGGTCTTTTACTGTTTATAAATTTCTTGTATGACTCTCTACTTTTCAAATAGACTCTATT
Organism: Aurelia coerulea; assembly: GCA_039566865.1. NCBI lineage: Eukaryota > Metazoa > Cnidaria > Scyphozoa > Semaeostomeae > Ulmaridae > Aurelia > Aurelia coerulea. The sequence goes on along the minus strand of CM076951.1, from coordinate 7,829,469 downwards.
ACAAATCTCGTCTGTGTTGATTTTGAAATTTAACAGATATGCCATATTCTTGCACGCACATAGACCATCACCACAAGCTCCTTTACATTCCCCATCATCCGTTTCTTCACATGCACATAAGCCGTACCCATCACATTCTCCTGTACACTCTGTAATATCCATATTATCTTTCACTTTAATTAATTGAATCTTCAATCTTAATTGAGTCGGATATTCCACCTTTTAATTTATACTACTTTTTTTTTAAATTTTTCAAATTGTCGCTCAATCAGGTCAACGGGGTCAACGCGGATTCCACAACCTAGGTCAACGTCGTCGCGAGATCTATTCCTTTGAGCTTTGCCAATTGTGTGAATTTTAATGTTTGACAGGTTTTTCCGATATAAATCCTTCTATTATTTAAAATTTGTTGCAAAACAATGTCTCTATTAGTTAAAATTTTCTGCAAAACAACAACACAAAACAAACCATTCTATAATATTCACTATATAAGAAACTCGGAACAAACTTTCAACATACCGCACCAAACTGCAAACCGCATCATATCTAACACAACCGTCGCAGCCGGACAAAATGGAAATAATTACAGATGACAATTCCTTCGAATATGATGAATGCTGTATATGTTTAGAGTCATGGGAAAATTTAATTCAGAAGACAAATTCAGATATTGCGATTTCATGGCGTTGCTCTACATCCTGCAATCATCGATGCTGCACAACATGCTACGGAAAACTATGTCTCGACACAGATGAAGATTCTTCTCAGGTCCTAAAACCCAACATCAGATGTCCCTACTGCAGAGCTGAAGTTGGTGATGAACATTTTTCAAATACTCTAATATTGGGAAAGGTACAAGCATTAGGTCTTTTCTACTCTCTCTTTGATGAAATCGATACATTGAGATCTTCCATAAAAAGAAGATTCATATCACGACGAGAAATAATTGAAATGAAAGCTGATCAATTAAAAGAAGCAAAAGAAAGACTGGACGCTGTTAGAAATGAATTGGTGGAACATTATGTCAATTATAAAGAACAATATAAAACTTTAACTAACAACGTTGTCGATGTACAAAAAGAAATGAAAGTTTTAGGATATATAGTTGACATGGTTGTAGCATTTATAGCAATCGGAGTTATTTGTTTTATTATTGATTTTTGTTTCTTTTGTGAGTAAAATAATGACTACTTTCTTTGCGTTATTCTTTGCATCACAAATAAAAATGGGAGGAGTGTCCCGAAACAGTAACTGACTATACACATAGGAGTTCTTAAGTTCTTACAACTCGTGCCTTATGAATAGTCAGTGAATGGATATCCCGTGAAGGATATCCAACTGTGCCAGTACACCCCTACAGTTTGTTTACATAACGACGTCTTTTATTTACTCCTTATTTTAATCCTGTGGATTTAATACACAAGTTCTTTCTAAGTTCTTAGCGCATGCGTAATCTTTGCAAAAAATATAAAAAGGGAGGGGTGTACCGATGTTTCGATATTACAAATTCGTAGTTATTGCTATTGATAGACTGATTCATAGACCTCACTTCTTTAGATAAAGCGAATTAGCACAAACTCCTGGAATAGTATCCAGTCGTAGATGTTAATGCAGAAGCAGTACAGAACCTGACGCATTATTTGACACAGAAGTGAACGGTGGAACACTTTCAATGAGGAGAGAGGTGGAGAGAGAGAGAGAGAGAGAAGAGAAGAAGAATATCGACCATCGGCACACCCACATTCATTACAATATCTGAGTTTCTTATTTACCCCTTATTCTAGTCTTGTGGATTTATTACATGTCTTAGCGCGCATGCGTACGCAGGTTCTTAAAATTAAAAGTTTCTTACGTAAATTACGTAATATACGTATATTACGTCATTTTGGGGTGTGCCCCTCTTCCCAGCCTCCCTTAACTCTCTTCAACTCTCTCCTATTTCAACATTTTCTTCCTAACACATTTAAAATTTTTTAAATTTCCGACATTCTTCGGCGACTCTTCAAACAATACCGAGAATTCTCGGTGACAGTTCTCGGTCTGGCCATACAATAATCGGGCGTTTCGCCTTGTTGAATCTATACTATATACTACTAATATCAAATTTTTTTTTTACGTAAATTACGTAATATACGTATATTACGTCATTTTGGGGTGTGCCCCTCTTCCCAGGCTCCTTTATCTCTCTTCAACTCTCTTCTATTTCACTATTTTCTTCCAAAAACATTTAAAATTTTTTAAATTTCCGAGAATTCTCGGTGACAGTTCTCGGCTCTGGCCAGAATTCTCGGGCGTTTCGCCTTGTTGAATCTATACTATATACTACTAATTTAGAAAAAATTATTATCAGCGATACTATGTTCAACGTATCACCAAATCTACTCACATTCAGATCTGTCGATATAAATTCAAAAAACCCATATGAATGTCAAAAATTACAGTTGAATTGTTTGGAATTCAATTACAAAACAAAAAAATTTGACATCATTAACGACAGCATTGATTCGTGTAAAGTGGAGATAACAACAACAACATGAGTTTTAGTCAAAAAAAACCAATTACAATTTTACATTTTACACTCTCCATCCTGCAATCATCGATGCTGCACAACATGCTATGGAAAACTGTGTCTCGACATTTCGAAGATTCTTCTCTCGCCATAAAACCCAACATCAGATACTGCAGATACTGCAGAACTGAAGCTGATGATGACCATTTTCAAAGTCTCTTGTATTCACCAAGGTACAAGCATTAGGACTTTTCTACTCTCTCTTTGATGAAATCGATAAATTGAAATCTTGCATAAAAAGAAGAAACTTATCACGACGCCAAATCATTGAAATGAAAGCTGACGAATTAAACGAAGCAAAAGAAAGATTGGACGCTGTTAGAAATGAATTGGTGGAACATTATGTCAATTATAAAGAACAATATAAAACTTTGAATAAAATCGTTGTCGATATACGAAAAGAAATGCCAGTTTTAGGATATGTAGTTGACATTGTTGTAGCATTGTTAGTAATCGGAGTTGTTTGTGTTATTATAGATTGTTTCTTTTGAGAATAAAATGACTTTATTTCTATGCTTTATTTCTGAATCAAATAAAAATGGGAGGAGTGTCCCGGAACAGTAACTGACTATACACATAGGAGTTCTTAAGTTCTTACAACTCGTGCCTTATGAATAGTCAGTGAATGGATATCCGGTGAAGGATATTCAACTGTGCCAGTACACCCCTACAGTTTGATTACATAACGGAGTTTTTTATTTACCACTTATTTTAATCTCGTGGATTTATTACAAGTGCTTTCTAAGACCTTTGCGCATGCGTACGTACTATACGTGGTTTTTACCCTCTTTTCTTAAAAAACGCAAAAAGTTTCTTACGTAAATTACGTAATATACGTATATGACATCATTTTTGGGGGCTTTCCCCCTCCCCAGGCTCCCTTAACACTCTTCCCCTCTCCCCTATTTCACTATTTTCTCGCAAAAACATTTAACATTTTCAAATTGTCCAACATTCTTTACATTTTCCGAAAACCCCGAGAATTCTCGGTAACTATTCTCGGTACGGCAAAACAGTTCTTGGGCGTTTTGCCTTGTTGAATCTACTATATATACTACTATCATCTGCAAATTTCTGAAGGTATTGGATGAAGATCTCTGAAACCTTGCACCAAGAAAACTCTATCAATAGTATATAGGACATCTCTTTAAAGTAGAAGTCAGCTTGGAGCCAAAATTTCAATTATTATTTGAGGGGCACAAATGTCAACTAACGAAAGAGCAGTAAAGAGTCCAGTGTCTGTGTTGGTTATAATCAACAAAATTCCTGAAGGAATTGGTTCTAGAACTCTGTAACCTTACACCAAGAAAACTCTATCAATAGTACAGGATATCTCTTGGCAGTAGAAGTCAGCTTGGAGCCAAAACTTTAAATTTAAATATTATTTGAGGGATAAATGTGTCAACTAAGACAACATCAGTAAATTGCACAAGACGACTGGATGGGGGAAACATCAAAATGAATTGTCAGTCCAGTGTCTGTGTTGGTTATAATCAACAAAATTCCTGAAGGAATTGGTTCTAGAACTCTGTAACCTGTAAGACCACTGGATGGGGGTGGATGGGGGAGACAGCAAAATGAATCGTTAGTTCAGTCCAGTGTTTTTGTGTTGGTTATGATCTGCAAAATTTCTGAAGGTATTGGTTTAAGAACTCTGTAACCTTCCATCAAGAAAACTCTATCAATATTATAGGATATCTCTTGTAAGTAGAAGTCAGCTTGGAACCAAAATTCTAACTTTAAATATCATTAGGGGGGCAAATATGTCCACTAACAAAAGAGACCACACCACTGGATGGGGGAACATCAAAATGAATTGTTAGTTCATTGCAGTGTCTTTGTGTTGGTTATGATCTGCAAAATTTGTGAAGGTATTGGTTTAAGAGCTCTGTAACTATAGTGCCTCGATGTATCACAAAATGAAATTTAAACAGTGACTCTACACTGGTAATAGTATTTCATTCCAGAATGAAATTTCGTTCCAGAATAAAAAAGAACTACTTGGATACCAAGTACAAATAATAGATAAGAAAAGTAAATAACATTGAACATAGGATTGATAACATAGAGAATAACAATAACAAATAAAGGAAAGAAATAAAAATGCAGAAATTGTGAAGATGCTCGGGTTCTTGGGTTGACAGTATAAAATGCCTATACAATGATTATGGACTGTTATAAAACCTACGCTACTTAGTTCAATGAAAAGAAATAAAAATGCAGAAATTGTGAAGATGCTTGGGTTATTGGGTTGACAACATAAAATGCCTATACTATGATTATGGATTGTTATAGTACCTACGCTACTTAGTTCAATGGAAAGAAATAAAAGTGTAGATTCTGCAGATTATGGTATAAAGCCACGTAAGCTAGAGTGCATAGGCCATGTACAAAAGAGGCTTGGCATGCGCTTGCGTGATTTGGCTTGTGTAAAACGCAGGTCATGCAGGTTAAGAAAATGCGGGTTAAATCGTGCGGGTCAAAACTAGAGGCCATAGGCATACTGGCTTTCGGCTTACAGCCTACGGATATTGTAAGTAAGATAGTCCAAAGGTTACCTGGTTACATTGTGATAAGAAACCTTCAAAGTCTCAAGGATCATTTGAGTGGGGCAATTTTGAATGCAAATTATCATTTGAGGCGGCTTGTGGTCAACATAATGAGATTTGTTGCTAGGGGAAACCTCTCCAACATAATAAAATCTCTGAGTGCTGCACTTACAGTAGTCCAAATGAGGATCTCATCAAAATTATTTCAAAACGCTGTATGTAAGAACTAAATTTGTCAAGATCATTGTTAGTTTTCTGAGAAATTTTAGGCATTGGATCAATCAGCTTTCGTCTGCTTGTAGCTGCTTTTAGCAAAATGTTAAAAATACCAGGTCATGGATACCAATGGTGTTTGCAGTTTATCAGCCTTCTCAAATTGTTGTTGTATTTAGTGATAGGTTCCTTCTTCTCCTACCTAAGCATTTTTTGAGTTTTACCATACCACAACACAGCGGAAATATGCGCATTACCATCTCAGACAAAATATAAGATAGTTACACAATTTTCATTATTTTGGTAACACATTCTTATTTGAAACACCCAGCAACTTGTTATCAAAAACTCAAGGGGTCCTATCAGATCCAACGAACGACTGAATGAACGTTTTCCGTGCAAACGGCAGAGGGCCTAAAGCCAGTATGCCCATGGCCACCATTTTTGACCCGCATGATTTACCCCGCATTTTCTTAACCTGCATGACCTGCCTTTTACACAAGCCGTGCGAAATTCAGAAACTTTTAGTGCTAAGTGCTGATCCAAGTTTCTTACAGAAAACGTGTAGCGCATAGGGACTTTGTAAGGCAACTCACCTTAAATTTTAAGGTATCTGCATTTTTGTCCCATGGTCAAATCAAATTACAAAAGTTTTAGATAATCGCCTCATTGCCATATTTATAATGCTATAATCTGCCGGAACAAAGGAGGAGAATGACTAACTCGCGAAAATATTATTGGAAAATGAATAAGAATAAAAATTAATTTCCGTACTGCTTAGCTTAGTTCACAAATAAATTGATGGCATGTTTATTTGTTTACAATCTGTTGTTTAGTATATAAAGATTTATCAAGAAGAACAATTAAGAGCAAATCACTAGATTTATTTCTTTAAAACTTTATCAGTCATAGAGGAAGATAAATCTCAGGATTGGTATGTTAACATGAACGGAATATAACAATTAAGAACATTTTAAAACTCATCTTAGGCCCACCGGTCCATCGTTGGGATCCATACTTAGGCCCTTTTTGGGCTACTTTCACTCCTGTTTTCATTTTGATAAAATAATGATTGAAAATGTGCATAAAAGATGAGATTCTTACCCATTGGTCTTCAAAGTACCTGCACCACTTACGTTCCACAACAGTCATGCAAAACCTTAATGCTAGAGGAATCTCCCTTCGCGCGTGCGCATGATGAAAATTTCTTTAGTTAACGTTAGCGTTGATGTTACCGTTGTGAATACTTAAAGTCTATAATGATAATTAAGCTACAAACCAATCAGATTTGAAAAGAGTTTAGCTTCTCTTGTCATTGTTGAAACAAAGACGTATTATCATGAAAACATTGAATGCAAATTCAGCATTTAACTGTCTTAAATCAATTTGGCGTCCGAATTTGCAAATAACTGAAAATAAATCATTAAAAATGAAGCTTTTCTGCAAAAGAAACTAAAAAAATTTGGATTCACAATTATTTTCTCTACCAGAATAATCAATCAGACCTTCTCTGTAGTCTGGGTTGAGCGAAACCCAGTCACCCCGGTCCTTGCTCCTTGGCTACTCACCTTTGAGAAATAGTCAAACTGTACTGTCACGAAATAAATTCAAACTAAAATTCAAACATGCCTAAAGTGCCGCCGAAACGAGCAAGAGCAGCAGCAGCAGCAGCACTACCAGTTGAGAGGCCTGAAGCACTTCAAACAATACTCTGAGTTCTCAGCCTAGCACAAGCAGTGTCTAACCACCAGTTCAATCTGCAGCCATCATACCCGGGCCATCAGTTCCCACAAGGCCATCAGTTTCTTCCAGACCACAAGAAATTGGGCGAGATCAAGGAGCAATGACCACCGCAAACCTAAACCTAAATCACAAACAATGAAGCTTTTCTGCAAAAGAAACTAACTTTATTACAGATACATGGATACATATATAAGTAGCAAACAGACAACATATGATCTTTAATGTGCCAAACAGGGTGAAATTGTTTAATCCGCTTGTCTTCAATGTGGCAAACCTATTCTTTGCCAATCAGTAATAACAGATATAAACATTGATGTCAGTTGGTATGTCAGTGAATCTGAATGAAGAAGCAGATCACTACAACTATTTCATACAATTGCAATGTCACATCGCCAAAGATCTCAATCAAAGCCAACATCATCCTTTCAGAGCCCTCAAGCTGGATTCAGAAGTGTCAAAGCACCACAACATAAATGGCAGTCGAGAGATTTGAGTAGCGAGGGAGGACTGAATTTGCCAAAGACTGCTCTGACCTAAGCAGTAACAACTTTCATGGGCAAGTATCAGGACAACTCAGAGGGTGGAGGACAGAGAGTTGCCGAAAGTCAAATTAGCCAAGATTTTGAAGGCTATGACCATCAGATCGATAGATTGATACTGAAAGAGATCAATTTTATGCTGAATTTGGTAGAATAGGACAGTTTAGCTGAGCCCTTGCAATGGATTCCACTATTCTAGGTGTTCCATCCATGACTGCAGATTGTGCATCCACCATCTCAAGTGCAATGAACTGCAAGGAGCACGGTTGAGCCAACCAAATGTGATCGCTGAAGCAGATGAAGAAGTAGCCCCTAGAATTGACGGCCCCTATCCTGGATGCATGAAAACTTTTTTCCAGAAATGACCATCTAAAGCGCCACACAGATACAATCCATGGTACACTAATGGTTGGTTGTGACCAGTGCAATCGTCATTTCAGAGACAAAGCTGACCTTCAAAGACACAGAAAGAATTCACATGGCAAGAAGGACATTTGTTGCGATACACCTGGTTGCAACCAAATATTTAAATCAAAGGGCAGCTTGCAAAGCCATAAAGGAAGTGTCCATAAGGAGAGAAGAGTCTTTTTGTGCAGCATAGCTGGTTGTGAAAAAGCATTTTTGCGACATGGTTTGCCACACTGCCACAACAACTGCTAAAAGCTTACATTGCAAGAAAGAATATGCATACAAGCATAATATGGTACATCGCAAAAACAACTGCACTGAGAACAAGTAGAAAAGCACTGGCGAGCTAGAGATAAAGTTTGCCTGCCCAGTGGCAGGATGTGATGCAAAGTATGCTGATGGAAGAATTCCGAAAAGGCACCAAGATGGAAAGCACAGCGAAATGAAATGCATACATGTCTGCAAGAAATGTAAGAGGTCGTTTTTGTACTCTTCTAGTTTTGCAAGACACGTTGTTCATTGCAAGGACGAGACAGTTTAAGGTCCCCACTCACACTGCTCCGTATTCATATGAAAACAGATAAAAAAGTATCTGTTTTCGCCTTGAGTTCACACTGCTCCAACCTGTGAACGGAGACTTTGAAAACACACTTTGAAAACGGAGACTTTTTAAAACGCAAACACGCAGTGCAAACACGGAAAAACGAATACTTTTGAAAACGCTGACAAAAACAACAACTCAACAAAATGCTTAGAGTGCGCAAATTTGAACAACTTCTCTCAGCATGGCAGATTAACTCAAACTCTAGGTTAGTGTAATGCTTGGACAAATTTTACTCCCGGTGCTTTGTTTGGAAAGTCTGTTTGCAATTATCAGCACTGTAGACCAGCTCTAAATTCAAAGAAAAAGAAGAGCCACTATAAGATTCCTAGCCACTTCAAGATCAATAATTGGGCATAAGTTTATTACAAGGAAACGTCATTGTCGTTATTCGAGAGGCCAGCAATTTAGGATTTGTCCAGGAAGAACGAACAGCTGGTGGTCAAATATCCTTGCAGAGAAAGTGGTAGCAGAAGAATGGAAAGAGAATTTTAGACTTTCCAGGGAAAATTGCTATATACTTTTCAATCAACCATTTCAGTCATCATTAGGCACGCAACTTTTGTTATTGCACTTGTTCTTGGTCCAAAGTATACAAAAATGCCTTCCACAAAATATTAAGTCAAGGACAGTGTTGAGAAGTTCTTCTTGAATTTTGGATTTCCTCAGTGTCTAGGGGCCATTGATGGCACTCTGTGGTAATAAAGCGTAAATGAAGATATAGTATCAAAGGTCAGGCCAGTTGCGATTATGGATACTGCTTTATGGATGTTGTTGTTGAATGGCCTTAGAGTTTTCATGATGCCGCATTTTCACTAATTCACACCTCAATCGAAAGCTGCACGAAGGAGACATCCCTCCATGCACAAGAGAAATAATACCTGGAGAGGGAGAAGTTCCTGTGTTTTTGCTTGGGGACCCAGCTATTCCATTACTGCCACATGTGATGCGTTAATTTCCAACTGGTGGTAATACTAGGCAAGAGCAGTACTTTGGCCTAATGCTTTGCAAATCAAGAATGGTCATAGAGTGTGCCTTTGGCAGGCTTCAGGCAAGATTCCCAGTACTACCTCGAATCATGGATATTACCATCAATGATTTACCTTCTGTCATATCTTCATGCTTTGTATTGCACAATTTTCGTGAAATTTACAATGAAACTGTTTCACATAACAAAGTTTGCAGAGTAATTGAATATGACAAGGAATTCCAGCCATCAACTGAAAAATGCAGATCAAAAACATATCCAAATGAGGCTGAAGGGGGTAAGAGCACTGATATAAAAAAGACTGGATTGAGCTTCTATTGTTCAGATAATGAAGCAAGCAGAAATCTGCAGCCGCCATGTTGGTAGGTCCCACTTGCTGTCTCAGATCAGTGCTTACGGTGTAAAGCCTTAGAAAATGGTTGTGATGATCATTTCTTCTCCAAAGTAATGCAACGCTTGGTACAATTATATTTAAAAAGGACAGAGGAAATCACATTTTTGCCATCAGCGAGTATTGTAGAGACCAGGGCCTAACAAAATGAAAGGCCTGCATGAATATCAACTTTGCCCTCTTGACTGTCAAGTTTCCTCTCTCTCCGGACTGTGGGTTGCCCAACAAAGCTCTATTAGGTTTCTTCATTTGTATAATTGTCGTTTAGCAAAATCATTCTATCCTCGAACATTCTGGTAATGTAGACAGGAGGTTGCCAGTCATGAATTCCCCATAGCTTACCTTGATCATCTTGCAATGATGTGCTGCAGACAGGCAAATAGTGTCCTGGGTTCTTAAAATCCAGCATATGCTGTGGTATTCTGCATGCTGGAGGACCTGTCCAGTTATGTCTTTGGCAAAACTTCGGCAGAAGCAAATTAGTTGAAGACGATATAAATGAAAAATGTCCTGATTCATATCTCAAAAGGGCATCAAAGACAATCAAGATGAGTGATTTGATAAAAGAAAAGTTTCCAAGTAAGAAGAAAAGTATTTTGTACCTGCAGTCTATTGGTGCCTTTCATGACCTGGTTGAGGTTACAAGCGATGAACAAAGTGAAGATATGGACTGTAGTGATTCTGACATGAGTTTGGATGGCAGACACAGTTTTTTTTATACATCATTTAATAACTTACAATACATATTACTTTCAACATTACTTACAAAATACCATACCCTACTACTAATACAATACCAATTGGAGCGAAAACTACGACTACCTCATGGCAACATAGAACAGGAAATACAAACATGCCACTGCACGTAACAACTAGAGAGAGAAATAATTGCCAAAACTACACGTAACTACAAAAAAAACATTTACCTTTAAGGGGACATAAATATAATACAGATTACACTTTACAATACTTTCTAATTACAAATAAGTAGGTTAGGCCATTGGGCACAAGATTTAGGGATATTGAATGAAGAGGACCATGATATTATATGAAGCGTTCCATTCTTGAAATATACAAGATGGTTGATTTTAAGATGAAGTTATTTACTTCAAATGGCAACTTTTTATCGCCGTACAAAAGAATCTGTAAAAGGACAGGATTTGGAAAGTCAATAATTTCAAATGAGTGCAGCACCGGAAGGACAGGTATATTCAAAGAAGGAATTTGATTGGGCAAGGCTTCAGCAACACTGCAACCTTCACAACCCTTGAAAAAGAACCCAGGAATACATAGGCTATGATAGTTATAGCTTATATTCACTAGGTTGGTTGTGTGTATACACATATATTTTTATAAGAAACTAAGAATTTGGGCCAGTACTGAAAGTTTCTTAAAATTATCAGATTTTCAATACAAAAGAGTTTCTTATGAGTTTCTTATAGTAGGATCCATAACAATCTTCATGTTCACTACCTGTGCCCTCGTCAATACTTCAAAACAAGGTTTTTTAAGCCTTTCCAATGTTTAGACATTGCTAACATTTACTGGAGTTTCTTGATTTTTTGGCGATCTGATAGTTCTTACGGGCAGTTTCTTATAACAAAATACGTGAAGTGCAGTGTAAATTAATCTAATTTGCCCTTTTTTATTGACTATAGAATAGTAGGCTATTTTTTTAAATTTATATCATCATTATTTAGGCCTGCAAATGAGAGAATTCATGTTTTAGCACGAAAAAGATTAATTACTTACAATAACAGTCAAAATAATTGTGTTTTTGTGAATATCTTCAATCTTTGATTCCTCTTTGCTCTGCTTGTTCTCTATCCCTTTCACATCGCATCATCTCAATTCTCATTCGCCATTACAGAGCAGAATCAGAATCTACTGAACTTCCAAAGTTCTGCTAGCCTCGCTGTGGTAGCATCGGTATGAGGTACTCGTGATGTAGAATGACGTCATGTGAATATCTAGGCTATGATCTAGTGCCTACCGGCTAAACAGTGGTCCTTGGAGAATATTAAAGATTGCTATGCTAGAAACTACGAAAGACTCCTGACTCCTGATATAAACAGCATCGTTGCAAAAACCTTTAAAGAAGACACTGCTGGATTGCGTTTCTTCAGTCTTTCTAGTGATTCGGAATTTTGCATCCACTTGGACTCAACATTATATGTAGAGCGTCGGCTCTTTGTTTTGAGAGATCCTTGGATTCCGTCGTTGCTAAGGAGTGCAAGGCTTACTGGAGGGGGGGGGGGCAAGTGATCACACTCTCCCCATAGGTATAGCCAGAAATGATGATGATAGATATAGCAATAAACTAAGGAAGGGTAACTTTATTAAAAGTAAATTCCTATTTGAACACGAGGACTTAGAAAACGAGTAACGAAATTGGAAAATCAGGTGCAGCGACCAAAAATCTATTTGCCTTCTTTCTTGATAAAATACGCGTTTTTCTTTAATAAACTTGGAAAAATGTTACATTGCACTCTAAGTGCAAAATTGCAGTGAATAGTACTCAAGAATAAGAGAGGAGTCAAATAACGTGTTGTCATAACAAGCACAGTCCTTCTCAAGTTTAGTTATACCGGGTAACCCAGAAAAAAGTGACCCAACGCAATCTGTTCCAGAAAATCAAGTAAGTGGCCGATTGAAATGCTTCAAACGTTGTTATGTGGCTAAAAGACTAGCCTATGCCGAGGGGTGAATCACTCCTAAAAATCTCGTACACCTTTCAAAAATTACCAAAAAAATCTCTGAAATCTCTATGAAATTGATGAAATCTCAAAATCTTTAGAAAAAAGTCATAAAATCTAAGAAATCTTATAAAAATCTCGAAATCTTTCAAAAAATCTTGGAATCTTGAAGAAAAATCCGTGAAATCTCACAATCTTTCGCAATAACCGAAAGAATTTGCGCAATTTCGGAAAATTCAAAGCCTTGGAGGAATCAAATTTCAATCAATTGCCAATTGAAATATTCTAGCATTTTTTTCTTGCTTTTATGAGCACTGGAAATGAGGTAAATTGACTCTACGTAGATTTCTTGTTTTCAAAAAGGAATCCCTCACCATGAGCAATAGGACACCAAGTGTGTGAAAGATTTGATAGTAGCGAGCCACCTTAGCGTTTTATTGGTAGCGAGCCACCCTAACCAATTGTTTTTGTGTGTTTTTACCAGGGAGATATAGACTAGTGCAGGGAGATATAGTGCAGATCCACCTTAACCGTAAAACCTCCATGGAGCCACCTTTTTTGTGTTGTTACCTATTTTGACTTAAGGTGGATCTGCACTTAAGGTGGCTCACTGCCGAAAATTTCAAAATGACGAAACAGCGATAAGGTGGCTCACTACCAAGTAAAAATAGGTAAAAACACACAAAAAGCAATTGGTTAAGGTGGCTCGCTACCAGTAAAACGTTAAGGTGGCTCGCTACCAATAAAACTTTCATACACTTGGTGTCCTACCGCTCATGCCCTCACATTGCCCCAATGGTGTTTCTATCTCTCCCGAGATTTGAGGGAGACGGATGAAGCATTTGTCTAGATATGTCTCTGGAGATCGCTGGAGATGTTCTAATCCAACTCTATAGACTTTATGTTAGGCCTCATCTTGACCATAGCAATATAATTTATCACAAATACGATACTATACTAGTATGCACCTTTATTTCAAGAACAAACTCGAACAAACTCTGTATGCTGCTGCCGTAGCTGCTAAATGTTCCAAAAATCCCAAAATCCTTAGGTTCCTACCTTTATCGGAATGAAAAGTCAAACCTCATAAAGATTTTTAAAAATCTTAAAATCTCATGAAAAATCCCGAAAAATCTCAAAATCTCTCATTTTATCATGGGATTTTTCAAAATCTCAAAATCTTGTACACCCTTTTCAGGAGTGAATCACCCCTCGCCAAAATTAGTGAATTTTTTGGCCTGTGCATAACATTTTAGCAGGGGAGCAGTAAATTGTTTCTCCTGGTAATTTTCAAGTGAACTTTTTTCCTAAATCAATGGATAGAAGACAAAAGAACAATGATTTCAAACAGCACAATTTTTTATTTGAGCAGTTCAGAAGGGCGACTTTACAGCTCCTCTCTTGCATTTCAGGGGAGTCTACTTGACATTTATTTGAAATAGTCTACACCTGATATTGCATGGAATTTGACACGAACTCACGCAATTGTTCTACAAATTGCATCAAAGACTTGCCCTAAAGCAGTTATTTGGCATTTGATGTTGATTTTATACTTTCCTAGGTAATTTCCTTGGTAAGATCAAGTCATCAGGTCATCACAAGTCATCATGTTCGTATCAAAATTATGCTTCTATAGTTAGTAGTTCTGAAGTTCCCCCTTTTACAGATTCCCCCTTTTACAGATTTTGAAAAGCTGTATTATTTTCCTTTCGATAGGGAATATCAACTTCCTAATGCCAGATTTGAGATTTGCGTGCAAAGATCTTTTAATTATGATGCGTTGTACTTCCAATTTCGACGTTTGGTTTTCATATTCCCCCTTTTACAGATTTCGAACGAAATCTGTTTTGTTGGATTTATTGTTGCTCGCCCATGAAAGGAAATGAAAAGATTTTCTATTATGGTATACAGTGTTGGCCGCAGTTTCATAACAAAATACATAGAAAATTGTGGAATGTGTAGTTTCTTTGTTCCCCCTTTTACAGAGTCCCCGATTCCCCGTTCCTCCTTTACAGATAGCCCAACTCTAACTACCCAAAAGACCAATTGCGTGAATCAGGCTTTAGTTATTTTGAATGATACAAAGAAATGCCTTTCCTTTCGGAATTTAAACCTGATTTTCACGAGGCTATCACAAGGTTGATATTAGTCTTGTGAAAACCTTGTTTAGACAAGTTGTTTGATGATTCCCATATCTGCAGTGTCATCAGGAGACTTTGCGGACCGCAGTCTAAAATGTCGAAGAACAACACAACATATGCAAAATGTATTACTCCCGTGAAAACTAACCTGTTCTATTTAATTGCACCATGAGAAACTGCAAAGTAGTTCACGTTTCTGGAGATAAATTGGCTTTCACTGTAATATTTTATTAGGTTTATGAGGAATAGCTTAATTTTCACAAGGCTAGCACAAGGTTGACCTTAGACTTGTATAAACCTTGTGTTAGACTGGTTGTAACTTGGAATCTACTGATAGCCTCGTGAATGTTCTTGCAATGTTAGGACAAGGTCATTATCCTGGTTACGAGATTGAAACTTGGCATGTACAAGGCCAAGTTTACCCTTGTATTTTCGTACAGGTAATTATTATAGAATACATCCATTATTATTGCATAAATGCCCACTTCACTCATCATACTTGTTATCTCACACAATTTGTGATTATTGATGTTTATTTTTTCAATGATTTGATGTGATCAGTGTCAGACAAAATGTTTAAGAACATTTTGGAAAACATCACATGCAGTAAGACTTTGTTTTCTTTGTTCTAGAGAACTGGGATAAGTCATGACAAAATAGATATTAGCCAAAAACATTCTAATTACAACTAAACAAAATTCAAAACAATTTTGCAAACCGTACTAAACTTCCCAGATTCTACAACAGACCAACTTAAAAGTCATTCTATCCAAACTACCCTACACTTTAACACGGGAAATCCGTTATGCTAGATATTTTACTGGATGGTAAGATACATAATATTTTTGCGTGTGGCCAAATTAATCACTGCATGAGATTTTGAATTTACAATGAAATTAAAGTCATGTAAAACAATTGTAAAGGGCATATTTCAATGAACATTTATAAAATTTACAAATTTTGTAAAGATCGATCTTTACATGACATTTAATATTCAAAATAAATATTGTAAAGTGCCACCTTTTCATGACATTTACAAACAAATGTAAGGTCGTTTTAAATGTGACATTTACGATGATTTACATCAAGTTGTAAACAGGTATGAAATATGAAGTTTACGGCTTTTAGTTAGATGTAAATGTCAAGTAAATTGGATATTTTGAGGATATTTTGAGGATTTGTAAATGGTAGGTTTTTTAAGTTTCAAAAAAACTGCCGATTGAAAACTGGTAGCTTTCAAATAAATTATGCTTGTATTCTTAGTACCTTAAAAGGCCCATTGTGTGCTTTGTTTTGTTCATACGATCCTACTATGATTTTTAGTCGCCAAAAACGAATAGTTTTTTATTTTGTTGCAAATCTCCCACTTTTGTTGACAAAAAGCAAGAAAAGACCAATTCCAAAGAACAATGGGTGATCCCCCTTTGCAGTAGGAAGCAAAGCCTTTTCATAGTCAGCCTTCTGAAGGACTAGTAAAGAAGATACAAATAAAGTTAACACAAATAACTTATAATTTATCGCACAATTCTCAATATTATTACATGTGATATTAAGGGCTGAGGGGCTGTTTATATGGGGAAAACACCTCACCAGGGGCTGACAGGTAAGGTAAATTTATTTCTAGCCTGTCAGCCTGGGGTCTAGCAGGTGATGTGTTTTTCCTTATATAAACAACCCCTAAGTAACTAGTTAATCTGCCAAATTAAATTAATCAGCTTGGATGAAGCATACCAATAGCTAATCAATACACACAAAATCAAAGTTCAATAAATACTGTATTGTGATTTGGGCAAAGAATTGAATAAATGTTCAATGTTTGATGTTCAAAGCAAACTGTCAAATTCCCTCCCTGTTTATCCTGAATTAACAAATATAAGGACTCTGGGTTTTTTGTTCAATTCGTATGTTTTGCCTCAAAAAAAAACAAGAAATTAAAGGGACTGTTTCATTCGCCACACCTTACACATGTCATCTCTTGGTTGGCCTTTGTTGTTGCCATTTAAATGACCCATGGGAATGGATACAACAAACGCAACTAAGTGATGGCAGTAATCAGTAACTTATATTTGCACTGGTAGCGAAGCTAAAAGATGGTTGAATTACAGTGAACCAATGGATGAATCTTGAAGAGAGATTAGCACCTATACCTATCCAAACAGGAATATTTATATTCAAATAGGATCAATAAATTTCTTCGAAAGGGAATTGAGAGCCTTAATGCATCATCAGGATGGATTTAAATGAAGTATGTGGACAATTATTTCATGGAATACTGTAATCACTCATTCGCAGCAGCTATGATTATGCAGTGAGCATTTTGTTTGATACATTTAATTTCAAAAAGTCAATTGATTGCTTTAGCCTTCCAACAGAAAATGGCAGCAACAAAGTTCCCTAATTCATCCTATTTGGGAATAAAACATTACTCTTAACAGAGCAATGTGAAACCAAGTTCTAAATCCAATTTCTATTAAACACTAAGGAAAACTATTCAAATGTTTGACTATATATAGAGTTAATCATTCATTACCCACATGACACTATCATCTATTTTTCTTGACGTTAGCAGCTGCAAGGACTGACTCTTTGTACATACTAAAGTTCATTGTATGCTTTGCTGACATTGTCATCATGCCCATCCTCAAAGCAACCTGCATCAGCTTCTTCCACTGCATGAGATTTTGAATTTACAATGAAATTAAAGTTCATGTAAAACAATTGTAAAGGGCATATTTCAATGAACATTTATAAAATTTACAAATTTTGTAAAGATCGATCTTTACATGACATTTAATATTCAAAATAAATATTGTAAAGTGCCACCTTTTCATGACATTTACAAACAAATGTAACGTCGTTTTAAATGTGACATTTACGATGATTTACATCAAGTTGTAAACAGGTATGAAACATGAAGTTTACGGCTTTTAGTTAGATGTAAATGTCAAGTAAATTGGATATTTTGAGGATATTTTGAGGATTTGTAAATGGTAGGTTTTTTAAGTTTCAAAAAAACTGCCTATGGAAAATTGGTAGCTTTCAAATAATTTATGCTTGTATTCTTAGTACCTTAAAAGGCCCATTTTGTGCTTTGTTTTGTTCCTACGATCCTACTATGATTTTTAGTCGCCAAAAACGAATAGTTTTTTATTTTGTTGCAAATCTCCCACTGTTGTTGACAAAAAGCAACAAAAGACCAATTCCAAAGAACAGTGGGTGATCCCCCTTTGCAGTAGGAAGCAAAGCCTTTTCATAGTCAGCCTTCTGAAGGACTAGTAAAGAAGATACAAATAAAGTTAACACAAATAACTTATAATTTATCACAAAATTCTCAATATTATTACATGTGATATTAAGGGCTACGGGGCTGTTTATATGGGGAAAACACCTCACCAGGGGCTGACAGGTAAGGTAAATTTATTTCTAGCCTGTCAGCCTGGGGTCTAGCAGGTGATGTGTTTTTCCTTATATAAACAACCCCTAAGTAACTAGTTAATCTGCCAAATTAAATTAATCAGCTTGGATGAAGCATACCAATAGCTAATCAATACACACAAAATCAAAGTTCAATAAATACTGTATTGTGATTTGGGCAAAGAATTGAATAAATGTTCAATGTTTGATGTTCAAAGCAAACTGTCAAATTCCCTCCCTGTTTATCCTGAATTAACAAATATAAGGACTCTGGGTTTTTTGTTCAATTCGTATGTTTTGCCTAAAAAAAAAACAAGAAATTAAAGGGACTGTTTCATTCGCCACACCTTACACATGTCATCTCTTGGTTGGCCTTTGTTGTTGCCATTTAAATGACCCATGGGAATGGATACAACAAACGCAACTAAGTGATGGCAGTAATCAGTAACTTATATTTGCACTGGTAGCAAAGCTAAAAGATGGTTGAATTACAGTGAATCAATGGATGAATCTTGAAGAGAGATTAGCACCCATACCTATCCAAACAGGAATATTTATATTCAAATAGGATCAATAAATTTCTTCGAAAGGGAATTGAGAGCCTTAATGCATCATCAGGATGGATTTAAATGAAGTATGTGGACAATTATTTCATGGAATACTGTAATCACTCATTCGCAGCAGCTATGATTATGCAGTGAGCATTTTGTTTGATACATTTAATTTCAAAAAGTCAATTGATTGCTTTAGCCTTCCAACAGAAAATGGCAGCAACAAAGTTCCCTAATTCATCCTATTTGGGAATAAAACATTACTCTTAACAGAGCAATGTGAAACCAAGTTCTAAATCCAATTTCTATTAAACACTAAGGAAAACTATTCAAATGTTTGACTATATATAGAGTTAATCATTCACACTGCATGAGATTTTGAATTTACAATGAAATTAAAGTTCATGTAAAACAATTGTAAAGGGCATATTTCAATGAACATTTATAAAATTTACAAATTTTGTAAAGATCGATCTTTACATGACATTTAATATTCAAAATAAATATTGTAAAGTGCCACCTTTTCATGACATTTACAAACAAATGTAACGTCGTTTTAAATGTGACATTTACGATGATTTACATCAAGTTGTAAACAGGTATGAAACATGAAGTTTACGGCTTTTAGTTAGATGTAAATGTCAAGTAAATTGGATATTTTGAGGATATTTTGAGGATTTGTAAATGGTAGGTTTTTTAAGTTTCAAAAAAACTGCCTATGGAAAATTGGTAGCTTTCAAATAATTTATGCTTGTATTCTTAGTACCTTAAAAGGCCCATTTTGTGCTTTGTTTTGTTCCTACGATCCTACTATGATTTTTAGTCGCCAAAAACGAATAGTTTTTTATTTTGTTGCAAATCTCCCACTGTTGTTGACAAAAAGCAACAAAAGACCAATTCCAAAGAACAGTGGGTGATCCCCCTTTGCAGTAGGAAGCAAAGCCTTTTCATAGTCAGCCTTCTGAAGGACTAGTAAAGAAGATACAAATAAAGTTAACACAAATAACTTATAATTTATCACACAATTCTCAATATTATTACATGTGATATTAAGGGCTACGGGGCTGTTTATATGGGGAAAACACCTCACCAGGGGCTGACAGGTAAGGTAAATTTATTTTAATACATATTAATATTGTAGTATTTTCAAATGCACACAAAAAGAGGTAAGATCCCACTATACCAGTGGTGTTGCGTTGGTTATATAAACAATGGGATGCTATGGGAAGGTGCAATCTAGCCTGTCAGCCTAGGGTCTAGCAGGTGATGTGTTTTTCCTTATATAAACAACCCCTAAGTAAATAGTTAATCTGCCACATTAAATTAATCAGCTTGGACGAAGAATACCAATAGCTAATCAATACACACAAAATCAAAGTTCAATAAATACTGTATTGTGATTTGGGCAAAGAATTGAATAAACGTTCAATGTTTGATGTTCAAAGCAAACTGTCAAATTCCCTCCCTGTTTATCCTGAATTAACAAAGGTAAGGACTCTGGGTTTTTGTTCAATTCATATGTTTTGCCTCAAAACAACAAGAAATTAAAGGGACTGTTTCATTCGCCACACCTTACACATGTCATCTCTTGGTTGGCCTTTGTTGTTGCCATTTAAATGACCCATGGGAATGAATACAACAAACGCAACTAAGTGATGGCAGTAATCAGTAACTTATATTTGCACTGGTAGCGAAGCTAAAAGATGGTTGAATTACAGTGAATCAATGGATGAATCTTGAAGAGAGATTAGCACCAATACCTATCCAAACAGGAATATTTATATTCAAATAGGATCAATAAATTTCTTTGAAAGGGAATCGAGAGCCTTAATGCATCATCAGGATGGATTTAAATGAAGTATGTGGACAATTATTTCATGTAATACTGTAATCACTCATTCGCAGCAGCTATGATTATGCAGTGAGCATTTTGTTTGATACATTTAATTTCAAAAAGTCAATTGATTGCTTTAGCCTTCCAACAGAAAATGGCAGCAACAAAGTTCCCTAAATCATCCTACTTGGGAATAAAACATTACTCTTAACAGAGCAATGTGAAACCAAGTTCTAAATCCAATTTCTATTAAACACTAAGGAAAACTATTCAAATGTTTGACTATATATAGAGTTAATCATTCATTACCCACATGACACTGTCATCTATTTTTCTTGACATTAGCAGCTGCAAGGACTGACTCTTTGTACATACTAAAGTTCATTGTATGCTTTGCTGACATTGTCATCATGCCCATCCTCAAAGCAACCTGCATCAGCTTCTTTTCTCTTGTGTTCAAGATGTCTTTTTGCCACAGTGCTCTTAATTCTGCTACATTTCTATGTGAAAACAAATTAAATGACATGTCAATACCAAGATTATTAGATTATTAATGCATATGAATGATCTAAAATTGGTAAAGTGATTTAATTCAATTATCCTGGAATGCAATAAACAATATCAAACTAGGTGACACACTTTTTATGCCAGTTAAAATTAACCCAACCAACATGAAACTTCTAATTTCACCTTATGTTCTATTCTTGAACCACCCTAATACTGTATGATTGTCCATTACATAATGGCATTACAATTGCACATAAGGAGTCCTAAAAATAGTTGCCCTCCTGTTTGAACAGTGACAGAGAAACAAACCATTGTCTCATTGTGAATCATGTTAATGGAAATCACTTCCTTAAAGTCTAGCGTGGATGCGCATAATTTGCCTGACTTTTTCGTGATCAAAACACCTCAAAAATATGAATTTTCCAAAAATCTTTGCTTGAGATACCCTTGAAAAAGTAAGAAGTCTAGCAATGGAGGTATGTTCCATTTCTTCCATATTTTTTAAAACAAATTAGGTGTGAATGCACGTAACCGCTTGTCAATTTAAAATAGATTCATGTTCAAACTCAGCAAACCCTATAGTGTGGACCACATGATCTTGTCTTATGTTGGATACTTTCTCTTTGAACATCAAGAAAATCATGCTTTCTACTAAGAAAGCAGACAAATATGATTTTTCTTGTCTTTTCATGGAGTTCAAGCTCCAAACTATTTGGAGCTGCAGACAATGATCTTAACAATAAACTGCTTTAGCTCTTTCTTTTGAACATTTCAGGTATTCCCTTTTTTCAGGAAAATGATGAGAGAAAATCAATACGTGCATACACAGAAATGAAAAAAACCTAAGTTATGGGCATTGTATATAATAGATACCATTTATAATTTTTATCAAATGGCACACATATCTACTAAGATCACCGGGTATTTTAGGTTATTTTGACTATAAGAAAGGTAGAAGCTAGTAATGAAAGATAAAAAACGGTTTCTTATTTAATGCCTGCATTTGAAAATGCAAATGACAATAAATTTGGTTAATAATAAGGCTAAAAACAGATAGTATTGTCATCTTGTACTGATATAATCCATGCCCTGTTTTACATGAAGTTCAATGGTTTCACACCTGGCTAGTTTCACGAATATAAGCTCCCATGTTCACCTATTTCCTAATCAATAACAAATGCAAATTCAAATAAGAAAATATGTCAATATTGTAACAGAAAATGCTGAACTAACTAACTAACCTCAATGTAAAGAAACTACAAAATCACATAATTACCTGATGTTATATTTTGTAACTCTTCTGCTTGTCATTATCTGCCCAAACCATATCTAATACAAGATGTTTTTCTCTTTTTTGTTGGAAGTACCATTTAATACCAGCTGCCAGAAAAGGGAAGACACCTTACTCTATGTCAAATAGTGTATATATCTGAAATGGAAAAGTGTCAAAATTGAAAAATAAGGTAATAGCCAAATATCGAAAGGTAAGAACAAAAAAAATGGTATGGTAGATTTAAATCAAAGCATCAATAGTTTGAAAAATAGATCACTGTTACAAAGTATCATTATCAAGACAGAACAGAAAAAAACTATACATATTTTTCTACTAGGATATCATAGTCTTGATATGACTTACTGACATCAAACCTACTCCTTGATCAAAAAGGCCATTATGTTACTGTTTTAGACCAAAATGTTCATTTGAATCAGTCATTCAGAAAATGCACTGCCTTTTTGTGCATTCAACTCAGTATGCAGTAAAGTAATTTCCAAGTTAAATTTTGAATGTGCACAAAATCACATAATAGAAATATAGTTCATGTTTTGAGGGCACCTTTTCAAAATTTATATTTATACAGTGTATCTGGCTATATTTGCACGCGATTGGGTCAGTCTATATTCTTCATGTAGATCTAGAGGGTAGGGTTTGATGAATCATTAGTTATATAAAAAGAGGCTACTGTTTACATCTGCCATGTTAAGATCCAATATCCCCTGGAAACATGCATCTGTGTAGATGGGGGAGGAGGAGGGGGTCTACTCTCTGCGTTGGTTGCATTTTTGTAAGACTGTGAAAAGAAATGTCATCAACGCACAAGTTCTTATGTGGTTAGAACACATTTTATTAATGGCTACACATGCATAGAAAATATGTTCCCATGCCACATCTACTGCAGTGCACTGCTAGGGGATGAAATCTTGCAAATCATGTAGAGAAAGTTACAAATTTGTTTGCAATGTCAATAATATGAACCAATTTGCATCACTCAGTCACTCTATGTTTATTCTGTTTGGTTTAGGAAACCAACCAAAAGAACTAGCAGATTTTGAATTGAAATTGTTCTTGTTATTTACTTTTATCCTCTTGAAATTTTTTCCACAGCTTCCTTAGGCCTGTTTTTGCTCACACTCCTTCACACTCGCTTTCAAGCTTTTGAGGGCTATCTGCCTTTTATCTTTCCAGAGGCCTACCTAGGCCTAGAGGTACCTTATCTGCTTATTTTTTAACTTAACCTGCACCAATTAGTATTACACTTACGTTCAAACTGAAAGTGAATATTTCCCTGAAAGCCGGTAACCTTGTTTTCCAGTTATGGTCTTGTTGGTCGCAGCCTAATTTTCTCCATGCCAATGCCATATTGTACTGCATTTTGGCCTAACTAGATGTAGCCTACAGTAAATTTTCAATATTTCCATCTAGAAAACTCAAAGCTTCAACCAGGAAAGAAGGTTTCAAGAAGGATACTTACCTCTTGCTCTATGTCTTCTTTCTCAAGACCACTCCAGTATCTGATTGTCAATCCACATCTTTGCTGATACGATTCGATGCCTGTTGCCCTAACCGCCGTTCTGCTTGCAACCCTTTGAAACTGAAAATGGCGCCACTTTTCACAAAACGGTTCAAGGACCTGCCAATGAAAAAGTGCGCGCCCTGGCGCGGGGAGTGCGCGGAACTACATTCTTTCTCAAATCCAAGGGCGGGTTCCCTATCAGCGGGTTCTTACATCTATCATCTATCATGGCTACATTTTTGAGCCATTTTCCTACCAAAATTGTTTTAAGTGTTTTTGTTGTCCATTTTCAAATGTAAATAATCCGGCGGACGGATGGCCGTTTATTTTTTGAATGTACTACACTCATTTTTATTATAAGAAATCGCTTATAAGAAACGGTAGGCTCAATTTTTTTGAAAGTTAAGAAACAACCCTACCTGGATTTACAATCCTAAGAAACTTTTGCATTTTACAGTTTTAATTTTCCTATCGCAGTCAGAAATGTTTTGACACTGTATAGTTATAGAAACTTTTGGACATTATTTTGAGTGCGAATTATGCTATTGACTCGTTTTGAGATATAACTAAGTAACTTGGGAGCCCTTTAGACAAGACAAGATTAACTTTACACTTCTGGCATTAAAAATATAAGAAACAGGTCAGAAACTTTTGGTAGCAAAATGGCCCAAAAATATAAGAAACTGCCTACTAGCCCCTGGCCTTAGTTTCATATTAAAAAATGAGTGTATTCTGCAGTACTACCGTTCTCATGAAAAGTACCCACTTTTCTCCAAGAGCAATGTTTGCGACTCGAAAAGCCATTTAACCCTATCTGTACTGGGCGATTTTTTAGGTATTTTATACTGGGGGGGGCGTTTTTCGCCCCCCTCTTTTTCTCCAAAACTACAAAAGATATAACAATTAGACTTACCCCTATTGTTCTTTAGACAATTGGCTATTCAAATATAACAATGAAAATTAATAAGTCACGTGATTCGTTGCTAGGCAACCGAAAAACTGACGAAAATTGGCAAATTTATACCTTCTTAACCAGAAAAATTCTATTTAATCAACCACTCAATTGATTTTCTCCAAATTTGTTTCAAATAGTAGGAAACATGTCATAGTTCAAAAATACATACTTTGCAAAATTTTTTAGTTTCTATTTTTAGCACAATTAGCCTTAAATTAGCCTTTTGTTGCATGCATTTACTTTCATCGCAGGTTTTTGCCAGTCCTACCCTTTTATCTGGTAAATCTTTGCAATACCTACCTTTCTCGTGAAAAGTACCTACCTTTCTCTACAGGCAATATTTGAAGTATTTTGACTCAAAAATCCATTTCAATTGTACATTCTATTCAATTTATTTATGAATTGGCATTTTTGTACCCTTTGGTTAACAAAATTTTGAAATTTGAATAATCATTTGGACGGACGGCCGTTGACTTTTGAAGGTACTTTGCAGTACCTACTTTTCTCATGAAAAGTACCTACCTTTCTCTACAGGCAAGGCAATATTTGAAGTATTTTGACTCAAAAAGTACCATTTCAATTGTACATTCTATTCAATTTATTTATGAATAAGCATTTTTGTACCCTTTGCTTAATAAAATTTTGAAATTTGAATAATCATTCGGACGGACGGCCGTTGACTTTTGAAGGTACTTTGCAGTACCTACCTTTCTCATGAAAAGTACCTACCTTTCTCTACAGGCAATATTTGAAGTATTTTGACTCAAAAAGCCATTTCAATTGTACATTCTATTCAATTTATTTATGAATAGGCATTTTTGTACCCTTTGCTTAATAAAGTTTTGAAATTTGAATAATCATTCGGACGGACGGCCGTTGACTTTTGAAGGTACTTTGCAGTACCTACCTTTCTCATGAAAAGTACCTACCTTTCTCTACAGGCAATATTTGAAGTATTTTGACTCAAAAATCCATTTCAATTGTACATTCTATTCAATTTATTTATGAATAGGCATTTTTGTACCCTTTGGTTAATAAAATTTTGAAATTGGAATAATCATTCGGACGGACGGCCGTTGACTTTTGAAGGTACTTTGCAGTACCTACCTTTCTCATGAAAAGTACCTACCTTTCTCTACAGGCAATATTTGAAGTATTTTGACTCAAAAATCCATTTCAATTGTACATTCTATTCAATTTATTTATGAATAGGCATTTTTGTACCCTTTGGTTAATAAAATTTTGAAATTTGAATAATCATTCGGACGGACGGCCGTTGACTTTTGAAGGTACTTTGCAGTACCTACCTTTCTCATGAAAAGTACCTACCTTTCTCTACAGGCAATATTTGAAGTATTTTGACTCAAAAATCCATTTCAATTGTACATTCTATTCAATTTATTTATGAATAGGCATTTTTGTACCCTTTGGTTAATAAAATTTTGAAATTGGAATAATCATTCGGACGGACGGCCGTTGACTTTTGAAGGTACTTTGCAGTACCTACCTTTCTCATGAAAAGTACCTACCTTTCTCTACGGGCAATATTTGAAGTATTTTGACTCAAAAATCCATTTCAATTGTACATTCTATTCAATTTATTTATGAATAGGCATTTTTGTACCCTTTGGTTAATAAAATTTTGAAATCGGAATAATCATTCGGACGGACGGCCGTTGACTTTTGAAGGTACTTTGCAGTACCTACCTTTCTCATGAAGAAAAGTACCTACCTTTCTCTACAGGCAATATTTGAAGTATTTTGACTCAAAAAGCCATTTCAATTGTACATTCTATTCAATTTATTTATGAATAAGCATTTTTGTACCCTTTGCTTAATAAAGTTTTGAAATTTGAATAATCATTCGGACGGACGGCCGTTGACTTTTGAAGGTACTTTGCAGTACCTACCTTTCTCATGAAAAGTACCTACCTTTCTCTACAGGCAATATTTGAAGTATTTTGACTCAAAAAGCCATTTCAATTGTACATTCTATTCAATTTATTTATGAATAGGCATTTTTGTACCCTTTGCTTAATAAAGTTTTGAAATTTGAATAATCATTCGGACGGACGGCCGTTGACTTTTGAAGGTACTTTGCAGTACCTACCTTTCTCATGAAAAGTACCTACCTTTCTCTACAGGCAATATTTGAAGTATTTTGACTCAAAAATCCATTTCAATTGTACATTCTATTCAATTTATTTATGAATAGGCATTTTTGTACCCTTTGGTTAATAAAATTTTGAAATTGGAATAATCATTCGGACGGACGGCCGTTGACTTTTGAAGGTACTTTGCAGTACCTACCTTTCTCATGAAAAGTACCTACCTTTCTCTACAGGCAATATTTGAAGTATTTTGACTCAAAAATCCATTTCAATTGTACATTCTATTCAATTTATTTATGAATAGGCATTTTTGTACCCTTTGGTTAATAAAATTTTGAAATCGGAATAATCATTCGGACGGACGGCCGTTGACTTTTGAAGGTACTTTGCAGTACCTACCTTTCTCATGAAAAGTACCTACCTTTCTCTACAGGCAATATTTGAAGTATTTTGACTCAAAAATCCATTTCAATTGTACATTCTATTCAATTTATTTATGAATAAGCATTTTTGTACCCTTTGGTTAACAAAATTTAGAAATTGGAATAATCATTTGGACGGACGGCCGTTGACTTTTGAAGGAACTTTGCTGTACTTTAACAATGTTACCCTCCTTTTGATGGACGGTCAATGCTTTCAAATGAGAAACCCACAGCCTCTCAAGTGTATTTTTACGCAAGAAGTTATCAAAATTGCCTGCTCCATCCTTTTTCCAAGTTTGTGCATCCAGAAATAGCACATTTCTGGGTTTGATAACAGTCAACTTTCAGACCGGTGTTAGTGAGAAGAGGCTTGGGTCTATTGAGTCGGTTCATTCAAGCAAGATAAAATAAATTCAAGTGAAGGACAGCTAACGAATTTCATCGGAAAATTTTTGAAATTTTCAGGACATTTCTAGATATTTACAATTTATGTGAAAGTAACTATGACATTTACCAATACATTTCAGGAGATTTTCATTAATTGTAAAGTTCGTAAAGACCTTTACAACTTGTAAAGTCCTGCAGAAATCAAATATCATATTTCAAGGATATTTACAGTGGTATCAAATTTGTTGTAAATGCCTAATTCTATGCAGTGTTCTCTCTTGTGTTCAAGATGTCTTTTTGCCACAGTGCTCTTAATTCTGCTACAGTTCTATGTGAAAACAAATTAAATGACATGTCAATACCAAGAATATTAGATTATTAATGCATATGAATGATCTAAACTTGGTAAAGTGATTTAATTCAATTATCCTCGAATGCAATAAACAATATCAAACTAGGTGAGACACTTTTTATGCCAGTTGAAATTAACCCAACCAACATGAAACTTCTAATTTCACCTTATGTTCTATTCTTGAACCACCTTAATACTGTATGATTGTCCATTACAGAATGGCATTACAATTGCACATAAGGAGTCCTAAAAATAGTTGCCCTCCTGTTTGAACAGTGACAGAGAAACAAACCATTGTCTCATTGTGAATCATGTTAATGGAAATCACTTGCTTAAAGTCTAGCGTTGATGCGCATAATTTGCCTGATTTTTTCGTGATCAAAACACCTCAAAAATATGAATTTTCCAAAAATCTTTGCTTGAGATACCCTTGAAAAAGTAAGAAGTCTAGCAATGGAGGTATGTTCCATTTCTTCCATATTTTAAAACAAATTAGGTGTGAATGCACGTAACCGCTTGTCAATTTAAAATAGATTCATGTTCAAACTCAGCAAACGCTATAGTGTGGAGAGCAGGATCTTGTCTTATGTTGGATACTTTCTCTTTGAACATCAAGAAAATCATGCTTTCTACTAAGAAAGCAGACAAGTATGATTTTTCTTGTCTTTTCATGGAGTTCAAGCTCCAAACTATTGGAACTCAGTAAAAATGCAAATTTTTTGTGGATTTGGAGCTGCAGACAATGATCTTAACGATAAACTGTTTTAGCTCTTTCTTTTGAACATTTCAGGTATTTCCTTTTTACCATCATTACCATCATTTGCATTTCTGTGTGCACATATGAAAAGTGTGCAAAGCATGATGCTTTCTCAAGTATTACCTCATGGGCGGGTGATAGTGCTTTTGCAACAACTCCAGTGTTATTAATGTATTTCTCAAAGTCTCCTGCAATATATTCCTCAACAGTGACAGGTACACTGTCAATTGAAGAGTAATATACCCTATTGTAGGAGAATGATTTCCCAAAGGATGATGGCAATTTTCTCTGCAGGCTTTGTGAGATGCTTCTTGCTACCGAGTGCATTTGCACTTGCTTGCGAGTGTGTTGGTCTATTGTCATATGTAATTGGGTTAAAATTGGATCAATTTGCAATTTTTTATACTCCTTTATAACCCATTTGCCTGAACTGGTCTCATCTGTGGCAAGGAAAGCATTTCTGAAACCACCTTCTGCAAAAGAGGTATTTTCTTTGAGAAGTTCCACTTTCATTGCTTTTGCCCATTTCTTTTCTGCAACAATGTAACTTTCCAGCTCTAATTTGACCCTGGTTACATTTGGTGGATTAACCAATTTGCGAGCTTGAAGGAGAGCAGCAACAGATATAGACTGTGTTGGTGGAACAGCTGGTAGAGATATATCATTCTTGCCATAGATGATTGATGAAACCATTGCTTCCCATGGGATGAGCTGCCAGGGACCCCCTGTTTTTAATACCCTTCTCCCAAGAACCTTTCACCTTCTTTGCTCTTGATGGCTTTTCGACTGCTGACTGTTTCGCTGTAAATCGAACATAGTAAAACTTTTTCCCAGAAATCTGTTCCGTAAGGAAGCAAGAAGGTCCTCGATCGCTTAATAAGATGTCGCATGATCCTTGCGGCATGTCGTAAAACTTCTCACAATCATCTCTGATGTTGTCAATATTGAGCTCATCGTAATCTGAAAAGTCAACAAAGTCCCTCGTGTCCAAAGGCTCGTACTTCTTCGATCTATTTGGCGTTGAGCTCATTCGCTGTATCATAATGCTGCTGGGTCTTGGACCTTTGCTCTTTGTCTTCCCACTTCTCTTTTCTTTAACAATCTTTTGGAAGTCTTCCCACGTCCGCTTCTTCGCTGCCATGATGATCAAATGGAAGGCCTAAGTGCAGCGTGTTGTGGCACTGTTCCCGCCAAAACATTTAATCATCAAATCAGAAACGAGGCAGGCCTCCCTTGTTTTGATAGTGATAGCAATGGGCCACACAAAAAATTCAACCTTGGGTTAAAATCACCGATGTAGTCTTTGTCAATCCATTTTAAAAATTGATTTGAAAATGAAGGTGAAATTGAGATGAAATGAAATCAATTTCTAAATTAAATAAAATTATATGAAAAAATGAAATAAAGTAAGATAAAAATAAATTGAAATTAAAATGAAATTAAAATGAAATCAAAATAAAATGAAAATAAAATGAACCAAAATGAAATAAAATGAGATAAAAGAAAGAAAACTATCTAAAATGTGCTGATAGCAATGGGCCACCATACATATGCATATGTGTGACTCGGAAATCTGTCTAGTTTCATCGACTCATAGCATGGTTGCTTTTTACTATGCTTTTTGATAATTTTTCTGACAATTTTTTGCAAAATCCCTACATCCCCCTACATATTACCTATTTTCCCCGTAGGTTTCCCCTACCACCTATATTTTGCTAAAATCCCCTACCGTAGGGGAATTCCCCTACGAGTGGCAGCCTTGAGTGAGGATTTTTAAAGATGTCCCTGCTGTTGGATAGAACCAGGCCTTCCTTCCTTCTATGCTCCATCCTTCTATGCTCCATCCTTCCTTCACACCAATTTGCCCATCACTGCCGTGCATTGATAAGGACTGCTATTGATAACTGTCACGAGAAAATGCCATATATCAAAACTACTTTGTAACACACAGAAACTTATTTCTATTACCTGAACCAAATCAAAATGCACAATAGATGACAGTGTATTAGAGTAGATTGAGGAAGCACCATATTTAGCATTGTGCCCCATGCTGTTGTGTCTGGCATCACCTGATGATATGATTGGCGCATTCAATGATTTGATCCTGCCCAGTAATCTTGACTGATACTTCTTCCAGTAAATGTAAATATTTGGAAATAATTTTATCTGTAAAAAGTTAAAAGCCTTTGTTAAGTACAAACCAATAATTGGTATGTGACCCATAAAGCAGTTATTTGGGGCAGGTCTCATTGAGGATTTTCCACTTTCCATTTTGTAAACTTTTATCCAGATGTATATCCAAATACACTTCACAAGCAATATTTTGTGGCACATGTGTAACCAACCATACCAGGAAAGTAACTGGAATTTTAAAAACCTCAAAACATCTCAAGAAAGAATATCGTAGTTGCAGGCCTTGTGTTTTTATCAACAGTCTCTATGGCAGCAAAGGGATGAGAAGCACATGACCAGTTCAAAACAATAATTACTGTAGCTCAGAATTTATTATCAGACATGGACATGGTCAAATTATTTCCACATAGTTCTCAGTTGGAACTAGACCTTCTAATGTATCTACTGCATGCAACCAAACGAAGCATATAAACAGTTTAGAGTGTTGAATAATACCTTTTGATGCTTGAAAAATGTCACAAGTGACACTGTACGAAGACCCATGTGCTTGCAAATATGCAGGACTTTTGAGATCGAGCGTCCAGCAAGAAGATTGGCCATATTCAAAAGGAAGTTTCCTGCTGAAATTTGCGTTCCGGGCATCTTTGGTTGGCGTCTCCAGATGTTTTCTTTCATACTTGCTGGGTTCATGCATGTAGATTTAATTGTCAGCATTGCACCACAATGGCTTGCTTCTGTGGTTGGATTTGCGGCTGTACAGAAATGGCAGAACTTGAACAATGCCAGTATTTGCGTCAAAAAAACAATAAACTTAGGCTCCATCCTGAGATTGGTGTTTGTCTGCAACATAAGAGGATTATAATGGTTACAAAATTTGTTTAGAGTACCCACACATAAGAGATTTACAGTCACACACGCAAATATTGAAGTTCTTAACCCTATCAAGCCTAGGGGGGGCTAAATCAGCCCCCCCTCGCAGTTTTTCTTCTGTAGATTCTTTCCAAGTGGACATACAATGTTGAGATTTTCTGACTTTTAGTTTTTATCTATCTTAAGGCGGCAATACACTACCGGGTGACCCAGAAAAAAGTGACCCAACGCAATCTGTTATAGAAAAAAAATTAAGTGGCCGATTCAAATGCTTTAAACTAAGTTTTGTAGCTAAAAGACCAGCCTATATCATGAGAACTTTTGCAATTTATTTGGGCACGGTAAATTTCCTGAATTAAAGATTTCGAGGAAAAGGGCATGCTTGAAATTTTCAAAAGTCATCAAAAACAGGGGATCGATTTAAAGCCATTTCAGCTCTTCAAAACAATGAGGAGCGTGTTTCATTTCAGCCTGAGAATATCTTTAGGTACCTAGAGATTATAAAAATTGCTCTGCAAACTTGCCTATTTCCAGGCTGAAATGAAACACGCTCGTCATCATTTGAAGATCAGAAATGGCTGTGAATCGATCCCCTGTTTTTGACAACTTTTTGAGGGTTTCAGTCATGCCCTTTTCCTCGAAGTCTTTAATTCGGGAAACTTACGGTGCCGAAAAAAATTGAGAAAAATACTCATGACGTAGTCTAGTCTTTTAGCGACAGAACAACATTTGAAACATTCCAATTGGCCATTTACTTAATTTTCTGTAACAGATTGCGTTGGGTCACTTTTTTTTGGGTCACCTGGTATCATCTTCAGGTAAAAGTTGCTCCACATTTTTCTGTGAACATACAATGTGATAGTGTAAAGCGCCTTAAAAGTTGCTCGTAGTTGCTTCATAGTGTCTTTAATCCGCTTATTTTAATTGGCCATCACAGAAAAAAAATTTGATCTCGGATCAAATTTTTTTTCTGTGATGCAAGTTTTTCAAAAGAGCCGACAAAT
Source organism: Aurelia coerulea (assembly GCA_039566865.1). NCBI lineage: Eukaryota > Metazoa > Cnidaria > Scyphozoa > Semaeostomeae > Ulmaridae > Aurelia > Aurelia coerulea. Next base: position 7,796,542 of record CM076951.1, on the reverse strand, counting down.
GACGTAACGAGCTTGCCTACACGAAGTACTACATCGTCGGCAGGAACCAATTTGGCGCGCTAGATTTGGAAAGGAAAGTTGTGCAAAAAATGGTAGACGAACAAGACAATGATCGAGAAAAGGCACTCGCTGCACTTTTACTCGGCTGTGCATTAAAATTGAAGCAAAGATCAACGAGAAGGAAAGAGAAGAGATTCTGGATGAAGCCTTGTAGGCCATCGCCTGTCGCCTGCTATCTTCCACTTCCGCTGCACATATCGCGAGACTAAGAAATTTTTGTTGGAAGAAGCGTGTTTATATCTTGTTATCATCTTACCGCAAACCCCCCATTAAAAACTTTGCACAGCTAGGAGAAAACCGTCCTTGAATTCACAGGAATTTTGCATTTGCACGCGGCGGCCATTATTATGATCGTTCTCGCGTGTCAGCATGGAACCCATTGTTCTAAGGCCACCTGCTTAGCAACCGCCTTGGATATTGCGCACAACAAAGATGGCAGACGACGTGGATCAGGATGCAAAGAGATGCAGACGCAAAGATTTTGAAATAATGTCGTGTTTTATCCACTTCAAAGATGTTTCACAATCATTAACAGTAATTTTGGAAACACGTTTAAGGAAATTAGTATCGTGCCGTAAGAGATGGGCTGCTTTAGATGGTGAAAAAGCGGATTTATGCCGAAAGAGTTACGAAGTTTTGGCAGACGAGGAATGTTGTCAGTTGACATGCCATGTTCACGAAAAATGTTACAAGCGAATTTGCGACGAAAATAAAATCCTGAAAGCCGAAGAAAAATTCAAGTTGAATGCAAAATCAGCAGCAGCAGCATTGACTTCTGATGAAGCCCAAAAGCGAAAGTCAACAAGACTACAGATGCGAAATGAAGCTGCTGTACCTGTGGCAAGAAATGAACATGTGCTCCCGGTACAATGCATAATTTGTTGCAAAGACACTGATCAGTTTGTGATGGTGAGTAGGGTTAGATTTACGTGATTACTTAATTTTTTAGTTGTGATTATCTGAAGTCTGCATAATCTTTGCAGGGTACTAAAATTTTATGCAAAAACTTAGGCCTAAACAAACAATTCCTTGGCAGGGATCCAAGATGGAGGAGAGACAATATATCCTCCAAATATTAAATTTTCATGGCAAAAGGTGCAATCACATAATGTATTTGACTTTGACATTAGGATATTGCTTAGTTTCATGCTTCTTTGTAAATCATATGATTAAGTAACCCAAGAATCAATCCATCATAAATCCATGAGAAGCCATGCATCAGAGATTACAGTTTTGCCATTAAAAAAATTGGCAAAGATGAGCAAAGAAATGTTGAAATATTTTATGATGAGTGTATAATATTAGATTCAAATGAGTTTTGGCATTTTGGTGTATTGAAAGGGTCCTGTTTAATCATATCCTTCCTTTCAGAAATCAGGAAAACGCAAGAGGATGCCTCTAGCTCTTTGCGAGACAGAAAACGCGGGATTGCTTCGTGAAGCTGCAACAGCCAAGAATGATGAGCAGATTTTACTTCAGATCCGGAATAAGGACTGTGTCGCAATAGAAGTACGATATCATCAGAAGTGCTACAAAAACTATACAAACTTCCTGTATAGACAAAAAGAATCCACTGGTGCAGAATCGTCATTGCTTTTTGCTGCTGGCTTTGAAATGTTTTGCCATGATGTCATTGACCCTCTCATAGAGCAGAAGAAAATAAAATAGATGAAGCATCTTTATCTGAAATTCCTCAAAATTGTGAAACAGGTTGAAGGTGTTGATGCGAGCAATTTTAGAAGATTCCGGCTGAAAGAGAGATTTGTGAGATTATATCCACAGCTTGTGTTTCATACCCCTAAAGTTCGCAACCAAAGTGAAATTGTTTACACTGAAAATCTTTGCTCGGAGGATTTAGTGGATGATCACATGTCAAACAATCATTTTTACAATGATCGTGAAGACGAAGATGACATTGATGAGAATGACAGTGACAATGAAATGGAATGGAATGAAGAAAATGTTCAAAATGCAGAATCAAGTAATCAGCTATCTTTTAATGAGGTCCAAGTTTTATATAATGCTTCAATGCTCCTCAGAAATAAGATTGATAAACCAGCATTGGACATTCCATGGCCACCTCTTGCAGCAGATATCACTGATGAAAATGTCAAAAAAGTTGTTGATCCTATTTTGTTTAATGTCCTTGCCTGGATCTGTGGATTCTCTGAAGATCCCCAATTAGATAGCTATGTTGATGTTAAGGATGCTCACTATTCCAAGCTCATGTCATTAGCACAAGATCCTTTATTTATCGCATCAGATGGCAAGAAGGCAACACCTAAAAGCATATCACTTGCCATGGCACTGAGACAACTGACAGGGTCCTCTTCAGCTCTGAGATTGGTGAATAATTTTGGACATTGCATGTCCCACAGATATGTTCTTCATCACGAAACAGCTTTGGCTCAAGTCAATATTTCAAGTCAAGGTACTTTACCACCAGGATTCTCCAAGAATCAATTTACTACACTTGCTTGGGATAATGATGATTTTTGTGAGGAAACAAAAACTGGAAAAAGCACCACACATATCACGGGTGGAATTATTATTCAACGACATTGTACTGAAGCTGAAGAAACCGAGCCAGTTAGAGGAAATTTGAAGAGATCTTCATCGTTGAAGCTAGATCCAGAAGAAATTGAGCCTTATGTTCTTAGAAATAAAGTCACTGTTGACCTCAAGGAAGCACTCAATGGAGTTTCAATTGATGAATCAATTCATGTGCCAACACAGGATGCAGCAAAAAGGCTCGATCTGTCATTTGTTCTCTGCAGATCATTGCAAGATGAAAGCCTTCTGCTGAATTGGACAGTCTTTAACACTTTACTACAAGAAAAAGAAATTCCAGTGTTGTCGAAAATTGGATACCTGCCTATTATCAATGCTTCTCCAACTGAAATGTCGACAATTAATGCTATATTGCAACGCAGCACACAAATTGCAAACAAGCTATGTCTCTCACATGTCTGCCTAATTGATGAAGCTGTTTATTCAAAGATTCAACAAGTCCGCTGGAAGGAAACTGCCTATCTCAACAGGTTTATAGTCCATCTTGGTGAATTCCACATGGCCATGTCATTCTGCGGTGCGATTGCAAAGCTATTCAAATATGCTGGATTGAGGGTAATTATATTAGATATTTAGAGCTACAACTAAAACTCTATACAATTTAAAACAGCTAAAAAGGTTTTTGCATATCCAACAACTCTATACATGTTTTCCTTCCTTTTACTTTACATGACATTGTATTTGTTGTTGCATTGGGGCTTCAGGGATCAATGAGTTAAGTATGTGTGATTTGCAGTGGACATTCCTTCATGTGTTTAATCTTTTTTATTTCTTTCTATATATCTGGTCTGTGTATTTCTTTGCATTCATTTCTAAATTATCTGATAGCTAAAGCAGCATCATAGATAGTTAAAGATAAGCAGTAGATTGTCATTGTCTTATGTTTGAAATTAATCCAATTTGAAGCATTTTTATTAGTTTTGTAGGGTTTGTATACTACAGTTCTATTTGATATTGTTTCCTTCTAGCGCCAAATAAAATTTGGAGACATTTGGAAAACTGGTTGATTTAACTGTAAACTGTTTTAATCCTTATTGGAAGTTTGATAGCAGGCTGTACTGATAAAATTTATTTTTTTCAGGACTTGCTTGTCGAATCTGAGCTTGTAGCAGAAGGATCCATCAATGGCGTGTTGAATGGCAAACACTATAATCGCAGTGTCCGAGCACAGAAAGTATTGCATGAAGCTTTCACACATCTTTTGTTTGATATGTATATGCAGTCACTACCTCCGGAATCACAAGAGCAAATATCAATATTTATTGGTAAATATATTTTTCCAAAGATTTTATTTGTCCTTTTATAATACTGATTCAAATTCTGCAATTTGGTTAGAAGATGTTTGATAGTATGTTGTATATTGCAATGTATGTGGCACAGACACTTCCTCTCCCATCGTCACATATTTATGATTTCTTTCATGAGAATAAAACGATAAAATTTTAGCTACATACACTCTTAAGATGAAATACTTTTGAATGCACTCAGTGTGTAACATCTTGTTTAATTTTTTGTGTACTTGAAGGGTTTGAGCAAGGCTAAAAAGCTTCCGTTTGCAAAGAGCGAAACAATCCAAAAATGTCTCTTTCAAATCGAAGTTTCACACATCGAGGTTTTATTTTTTGTTCATTTTGTTGATGGTATAGTTCAAATATTTTTGAATTCATAAGATAATATAGGTTTATTTTGCAGATTATATGGCCATTTTTTATCCAGACGAACAATTCGAAGATTATGTCTTGTCCCCACAACTCGAATCCATCCAGAATGAGTTAAATCTTTATATAAATGAGAAATCGGCTACGAACAGCACAATGGCAATGTGGATGCTTTATATGGAGATGGTGCAAACTCTTCTTTTATTCATTCGAGCAACGAGGGAAAACGATTGGGAATTACACTTATCGGCAGTGAGATCTATGCTTCCTTGGTTTTTCGTTACAGATCGTGTCAATTATGCTAGATACGGTTCGATCTATTGGCTCGAAATGATCTCTATGGATACCACTCATCCAGGTATGTAATGGCTTTGCAACTTGAAAACAAGAAACTGCTTTAAAACTGTTGCAATCGTTGTCAAAATGGAGAGTTACTCCTTCGGGATTTACTTCTCCATTCCCCATGTACAACTTTCAATTCGTGGCAATCTTAGGAACGATTTTATATTCTTGCAGTTATCAAGTTTTGTATATTTACTGTATTTTTAAATTTGCCATTTATTCATTTCATTGTATTCTTTTCTTTCATCTGAAGCATTGTGTCTAGGGAAATTTGCATTTGAACAAAATTTTCCATCAAGAGTGTCTTCTTCAATCAACAGCAATTTATAACATTGCAATTCTATGTTGCAAAAGACAAGGATCGTATGTCTCTTTTGTAATCAGATTTCAAATATTTTATCATATGAATGAATAAATATAAAAAACAATAAGGGGCAAATGAACATGGCAAATTATTTAATACTGTGTTTGATTTCATATTCCAGGTGCACTCCCTGGAATCAAAGCAAACTGGACTTGCCAACGACAAGCACGTTATGGATTTTCTTCTACAGCCTGTGACCAAGTTATGGAACAAACTTTCAACCGTGATTCAAAAGCAAAAGGTGGTCTGACTAGATTTACTCTCAACAGATCTGCAGTTCAGCGATGGATTCTTGCACAGTCAGAAAGAGTTTCTATTGCAAGACAGTGCTCTACTCTAGCTGGGCTTTCGAGGAACGACAGGTAAGAGCTTCGTTGCTTATTCTAATTTTCTTATGTATCTTAATACTTCCAACAGTGAGATCACTGCACTCATAATCGTGAAGCAATAAACTTGTAACAAGGACTGTTGAGAATAAAAATGACGAGGATCAATGAACAAATTAAACGATATAAAAACAAAGTCAGTCTCAAATTTGATTTGAAAAATTGATCATGTCCGCAAATGACAATTATTTTTTGAATGGCTTTGCTTTCATGACTCACAAATCTCACATGACATCTAATTTGAGGCTTTAATAAATGGAAAAAATAACCAGTTCTTTTATCACATGGTACGACTTTCCTGCTCAAAACAATCAGTTTTTGGGACTAAGGTGAAATTTGAAAATCAAGCTTCCTATTCCAACCGTTTGTCACAAAAATCTAGTATCTAATCAAAATCCTGAAGTTTACCTGCAAGCTGGTTCTTCCATTGTCCGTCAAATTTAAGTGGAAAAGACCAGTGTTTCAAATGTTCCAGTGTGACATGCCCGCCTTTGGGTTAGAGTTTGCAAGCACTTCAGTTTGAATTGACATCTTGTTTATTGCTATTTACTTTTTTCTCTTATAGTTTACATTACTTTGTAGAACACGTAAAGACCTTGACGTATCACAGACAAAGTTCCACAATTCCGAAGTATCTGCGGTGATGGAAACGATCACAATGATGACCAACCCATTTGATCCCGACTTGAAACACCTCGTAAACATCGCAAGCGGCAAAGTTGCGCAGCCTTGTGTAACAAAGGATATGCTAGCCGCAAAGCAAATTGGTGAAGAAAAGTTCAAGGAGTTTGTGGATCAAAAAGTTAAAGCTGATGTGCCGGATATATTTTCAACCATCCCGAGGGCAAATCTGAAGACCTTCACGAAGAAGAAAGTCAGATCTGAGGTATCCACAAAGAATGGCAAAGTTGTCGAGCTCCGCAACGATGCAAAGTTTATTTCACGTTTGTTGGCAATTGGCGAATCCAGGGAGATTGACATGAAGAATCTCATGTCTTACAGTTTGAGAAAGTTCCCTTCTCCATTTGCAACGATTGATGGCGACCTTGTTAAAAGCCCAAAATGTAAGCTTCTCCACGAATTAGTTAGCCGTGTAGACAATCGAATGGTTGAGACAACACCGAGGGCAGGAGCTTTAATGCTCGATGCTATGGCGATCTTGCAAACAATGAAAGATGTCCCTCAAACGTTTGGAGACCTTGCAGAGAAGATCTTACAGATTATAGTAAATTGTGCAAGAGCTTCACATGCCACAAGAGTTGATTTTGTAAGCGACAGGTATCCAGCAGTCAGTATTAAGAATCTCGAGCGAAGCAAGAGAGCAGCATCTGGTGTCACACAGATAAGAATAGGTGGATCCATTCAGAAAGTGCCACGCCAATTCAAGAAGTTTCTTAGTCTGGGTCAAAACAAAGGAATCGTTGATAGAGTTTGTCTTCAACCATTTGTGCATGATGCAATTACAGAAGGAACTGCGTAATCTTTTGCTGTATTTTACCCATGGACAGAGGTGCCATCGATTTTACGTGGACGAAGGAAATGAAATGAGGATCGAAAAGGTTCCGGAATTGAGCTCGGATCATGAAGAAGCTGATACTCGTCTTCTCCTTCATGCAAAGAATGCATTGACTTCTCATGGAGCTGTAACAGTGCGAAGTCCTGATACAGACGTATTCATCCTGATGTTGGGCCACAAAAGCACGATTGACGCATCGTTGTACTTCGACACAGGATCAGGCAACCAACGAAGAGTGCTTGATGTCGACAATATTTATCGTCAGTTAGGAGCTCAGCTTTGCGATGCATTAATTGGATTTCACGCATTTACAGGTATTTTTGTTTATCAGATTGATACTATGACGTTATATTTTTAGACATGGTGAATATATAGCATTTTGGATTTACAAACCGTTTTTATGTCACGATTTTGGCCTAGTCTCCCGTTCGGCATAGGAAAATATGCTTCTACGAGTATTATTTGTTTATTAAAAGTGATAGAGAATCCACTATTATTCTTTCAAACCTAGGGTTAGGGTTAGGGTTAGTAAGACTTTTTCATCATAATCACTGTTTCTCTTCAATTTTAGGTTGTGATAGCACAAGCGCCTTTCACTCAAAGGGTAAAATTAAACCCTTGAAGGTTTTGGATGACAACCCACAGTTCTTCGATACTTTCAAGAATATTGGGTCATCTTTCATTGCGAATACTGTGCTGGAAAAGGAGATTGAAAAATTCGTCTGCATTCTATACAAACAAAAGGAAGCAGATGATGTTGATATGGCCCGTTATAACATTTTCCGGCTTGGGAAGTATTGTGGGAGCGATATGCCTTGCACTAAAGATTCACTGAACAAACACATCAGCCGAGTAATGTTTCAGGCCGCAATTTGGCGGAAATCCTTAAACCCTATGATGAATTGCCCAGGCCTTGCTGAACATGGCTGGATAGTTGACGAGGAGGGAAAAGTGTCCATAGACTGGATGGATTTGCCACCTGCTCCAGATGGAATATTAGAAAATGTGCAGTGTGCCTGCAAAAAAGGATGTACCACGAACAGGTGCTAATGTCGTAGAGCAAATTTGCAATGCACTAGTCTTTGCAGGTGCAATGCCTGCTCAAACAGTGTTGTGGCGGATAGGAATGGAGCTAAAGGTGACAGTGATGATGGTATTTCTGACGCATCAGACAGGGACGAAAGTGATATTGACAATGAAAATTGAACATATATGCCCCTTTGGCTTCCATTCCTTATTACCTTTTTGTTTATATGTATAGCTGTGGTTGGTTAGAAAAGTGTAAATTATCGAATCAGCCCCCCCCCCCTTAAGTAAGCCCCCCTCGAATTATTCCACTCTAGAGCTAAAAATATTGATAATCCCAACCTCTGCTTTGGAAAATTATACATGTAGTTTCTTCATTTTCGTTCCTACAGACGACATTGTCGCAATTTCCTTTCGGACAAGTTCTAATATGTCCCTCGTTTATAAACCCCCATTTCATCCCCCATCCCCCAAATTTAGAAATCTGGCGTCATTCGAGGATTTGCGGCTTACCAAGCATATCAATGAAAGCGTTAATGATGTACTTAACAGCAATTTTCAGAATAAACCTGCGAGACGTACTTCCAGCTTCAGAAAATGCTCCTTCGCAGCTATGGGAGAAAAATCTGTGCCCCCAACCCCCGGAATACAATCAGGACATACCAGTTTCTGGCTCTGGCTCTGTAAAAGGTAAAGCAAATTCTGCAGAAACACCCAGGAATGCCTTTGTCCTCTTCTTCACAGCAGCAATGGTGGATGATATTGTGCAACATACCAATCATAAGATTGCTGAGAGTCTGAGAATAGGTCCCAAATCTTTAAAAAGGCTGGTGTAAAATTGAGTGACCTATTTCTTTGAACTGAATGATTTAGAAGAAACTTTAGCTAATTCTCTATAATTCTACCATTGGAAATTTCTGAAATCTTCACTATTTTCAAAATTAGAATGTTTTTCTTCTTTTTCAAGTATTTAAGAAAAATTTTCAAAAAAACTTAAAACCATCGTAACTTCTAAACTGTTTGACGTAACATGAAATAATTTTGAAGAAAACTACAATTTATGAATGCCTACAATATCGCATCAAGAAAAAGTCTGTCACTCATCTGGTTTAAGATTTAGAAATTTGATGACGTCACTTCCTCAAATGAGTCGAACTTTAAGATACGCTGCAATTTCAAAAAATATTCACAATTTCTGAAAAGTCCAACGGTAGAATTATGGATAAGTATCAAGTGGACAAGTTTTTTTCAAGCCATTCAATCAGAAGAAATAGGTCATTGAATTTTACACCGATCTTTTTATGCCGAGATAAAGATTTGGAACCTATGCTGAGAGTCTGAGGCCCCGTTTACACGATACCGTTTTCATTTCATATCGGATTGGGGGTGGCAATCTGATACGAAAATTATTCTGTTTACACGATACCGTTTTCATTTTATATCGGATTGGGGTTCTGTTTACACGACACTGTTTTCATTTCATATCGGATTGGGGGTTGTGTTTACACGGAAACGCTTTGCCTTGTGCTGCGAAGGATTTCCTTTGTTTTAACGGTTTTAAAACCCACTGTGCAGTGCGGCAGATGAATAGGAGGCTCGTAGAATTGATAAATAGGTTCAGTTTTGAGTTTGAGTTTTGACTTTTATATATGCCTTTTGTGTGCCAGCAGCAATTTCCTTAGACACATATAACTTGTTCAAACGGGAGGAACCTTTAAAACTTGTCTAAGTAAACACACGTGCTGAAGACCGAAAAAAATGTCAACAAGTTCAAAGGATTTAGCTACATTTTTCACGGATTCAAAATCCGATATACCAAACTGCCTATCCCCACCGATTTTATCTAAATGTCTTTTAAGTCTTCAACAGTGTTGAAATCACCACCAATAATGGTTGGAATTCCACCCCTAAGATTGACTGGCAGTGTGTCAAAAAAATCAGCTCACTCTTCAACAGGACAAGGGGCATATATGTTCTTCAATTGAATTTTAGAATCAACAGCCGAAACGATGACTTTTACCCATCACCCATCAGTATCACGTGAAACATTAGCAACTGTACCATTGAATGAGTTTTTGAACAAAATAGCTACTCCACGACTGTGATAAGTGTCATACGAAAAGTACGCTTTGCCTGGCCAAGATTTTTTAAAAACATGAACATCCTGATCGCTGCAAAGGTAAGTTTCCCGGAGAAGAAAAATGTCCTGTTTCTGTTGTTCAAGCCAATGAATCAAGTTTGGTCTTTTAGTAGAGTCCCGTATCCCATCAACATTTATGGATAGGACTCTTAACGCTGCCGTGTCAGGCAACAGAGGGGAGAACTCCAACATTATGCTATTTCTTCTGAGTATCTTTCATTTCCTTTCTCGTAAGGTATCTATTGACAAACACAACCTCTGGCACCGTGTCCTCAGCTTGTTCGCGCTTGAGGCTTGAAACAATAGACACGGAAGGCTCCTTATCCACTGTCTCTTCACCACAAGCGTTACTGTTAGAAAAGAACACGGAGTCAAGAGGGGAGAACAGCGATTGAGAAAAAGAAGGTGATCTAACCTCAGAAGATTGTTGAGTATCGTGTTCTTTCTCCATTTTCTTTTCCATAGCATGTTCTTTCTCTTGATAACATAATGTGCCCCAGTCAAGCCCAACAGGCTCGGTTATCCCAGCGGCAGCTGCTTCATCACCATCCATCACAGGAGGGATGGCTTGAGCACTACCCCCTGGGTTTGACGCCACCTGAGGGCGTGACTCCATTCTAACTGCTCCTTACTTACACGGAATACTTTCTTACACCATTCCAACTTACACGGAATGGTCGGGAATAATTGCATACTCTCTAGTAGAACGAGAATGATTGTTGCCAAAGAGCTTCTCTCTCAACTTCTAGGATCTGAGAGACACACTTACTTTCGTTTCGAAATAATCAGAAATACTAATTTAATCCATTTCACAATCTAAAAAGGTAAATATGTTGAGAACAAGATGCAATAACTCCTTGGAGTAAAACTTGAGAAAAAAAGTTGAGAATAAAACTCATTGTTGAAAGTTCCATCAGGTAATGAAGGCTCGAAAATTACTAGATTGATTACTTGAATCCTTTTTGTCCATTTGGTAAACCTTGCTTGACATGCTGTCAATGGAAGTGATGGCATACAGTCAAAAAGTACAGGAAAACAAGCAAGTCTAAGTAATAATTCTAAGTATAACTCTGGATAACTATGACTGCCATCAACCATTTTTCTAGCACAGACTTTGACCTGTCGGGGTTTTTAGTAGGCTACATGTACAGAGCACATTTTTAGAATTTCAGGTTATGCTTACCGACACGGGAACTTTGATCTGATGCTGATTGCATTTGGCTGTTTGACAGCAGCTCATCAACAGCCAGTTAAACTGACATGCTATTCGAGAGAGCATCCTCAACTTTAGTCGGTGGTTGTGACGGATTTCATGCAATTGTGAGAGATTACATTGCTTGTCTTGAGTTACTTGATTACGTGCTCCCTATCAAAGTAATGAAAAAATTATTTAATAGCCCACACTGTGTTTGCCATTAAGAATAATGATATTAAACAACAAGGTTCCAGAAAGCAAAAAAGTCCTTTCTTTAAGCTAATGCTATTTGCACCATTAGTGCAAATAGCATAATTTGCACCATTAGTGCCAGTGCAAGGCACTCCTGCAGATTCAAACTGAGACGTCAAATAAATGATTTTGCAGTTTGTTGGAAATACTGAGCATGACTCATTGATATTGAAAGCACGAAGAATAACTGGAAGTAAAACTGGAGGAATAATAACTGGAGGCAAATTCCATCAAGCTAGTAGTGCAAAAAACTGTGTGACCTTGATAATGAATCATACCCTTCAGGTAACAGATCGGGCAGTAGGGTGAATCCAAAAGCTTTTCAACACATATCATCAGAGGCAAATGCAGTCCGCAACAACGCTAGCATTATGGCAGACAAGATACGAAAATGTGATGAAAAAGTTTGCGAGGAAAATCAGCAGATTTACAAGTAATGAATATTTTAAAGATTCCTGGCTACTTCCAATCTAACAACATAAGAAATGACAGTTGAAGCATTGTTTTATGTGATGACAGAAGCATCCGGCTCTTTCACCGAAGTGACAGAAACAATGCAAAGAGGTAGCAGCTAGACAAATCGTTGGTGTGTTTAATTAGATTGTTTGTTCTCCACTGAAAAATCTTCAAGCAAAGACTAAACACTTCCTGCACGCCAATTTTTGATGGTTGCTTCCTCAGACTGCATTCTGTAACGTAACATTACAGCATATTTACTCTATTTCGAGGAAGGTGCAATAAAATTGCACTGATCTTCCTTTGCATTCTCATGGCATAATTTGGAAAATTTCACAATAAAAATCATTAAGCCCGTGAGTCACTTCTAAGGTCCTTTGATTAATTACTGTCTGTATCATAATTATGTGGCCTTTAAATGAGGAAACTGCAAATATCAGATGTAAAAGATGAAGAAATAAGGATTTACTTGTTTCTCAAATGAGCAAGTTATATCTAAGGATGCTGGTGAACGGAATCAGGCAGAAAACAGCTGGGCTGTATCCATTCATAATTTCAATTGATGTAAGTACTTTGAATATTTTGGTACAGTTGGTGTTAATGATAATAATTTTGAATCGGTAAATAAGTTGAATCTATTGCTAATTACTGTCTGTATAATAATTATGTGCCTGAGATAAGGAAACTGCAAGTATCAGACCTAGAAGATGAAGAAATAAGGATTGGCTCGTTTTTCAAATCAATGCATTTGCAAGTCAGGTCAAAGAATGCTTGTGAAATAATTCATGCCGAAAACAGCTAGGCTGTATCCATTCATAATTTCAATTTATGTAAATACTTTAAATATTTTGGTAGAGTTGATGTTCATGTTAATAATCTTGAATATGTTGATAAGTTAAATTCGTTTTTAATTACTGTATGTATCTTAATTATATGGCCTGAGACGAGGAAACTGCAAATATCAGATGTAAAAGATGAAGAAATAAGGATTTACTTGTTTCTCAAATAAGCCAGTTATATCTAAAGAAGCTGGTGAACGGAATGAGGCAGAAAACAGCAGGGCTGTATCAATTCATAATTTCAATTGATACAAGTACTTTGAATATTTTGGTACAGTTGGTGTTAATGTCAATAATCTTGAATCGGTAGATAAGTTGAATCTGCTGTTAATTACTGTCTGTATTATAATTACTAGGCCAGCTCGGCGCGGCTTCGCCGCACCTCCGCGTTCCTTTTAGCTTCGCTGTAGTTCGTGTAAGTGGCAGTACTTCAGTGGAAAATGTATCTTCGTTAGTTCATTCAATAAAGCAGTACTTGAGTGGAAATTCAAGGAAATGCATATGAGTGTATTTTGGGACTTGCTTCTTCCGTGGAAGTTTGGACGTGAAAGAGATAATCTGCTGAAAAGTTAGTTGCCATCATTATTGTGGGTGCCTTGCTTGTTTCAGTTGAGTTAATCTAGCGGCGTTTGTTGCCTTAAGGACTCAGCTGCCTTAACGCTTTTAGGTGCGCCACCCGGGGGGGGGGGGGGTACTTGACCTAAATTTGTACAGGGGTGTGCCCATGCAAAAAAATTGTTTTCCCCTGCTCCAGAATTTTTCGCTCAAAATGATAACCTGTTCTAGAAAAATTTCGTGAAAAGTATACTCCAAAACATGAAATTTGACCGTAAAACGACCTGATCTAAGAAAATATTCCTTTTTCACATGTTTTGACAACCTGCTCTAGAAAAATTGCCTCATTTTGATTTTGATACCCTGTGCTAGAAAAAATTGATGAAAACGATACCCTTGAAAACGGCTCATCCCCGTGCGACAAAGGCCTTACTTACGTTATTGGCTTCTTGCTTTAGTTGTTGAGTAGATTTAGTTGCGTTTCTTGGCTTAGTGGACGTGGTTATAGCTTGATGCTGTTTGCTTTGCTTTTATCTTTGTTACCGATGGCAGCCCCTCAGTTATAATAACTGATTTTTAGGAGGCTATGCTAAAAACTTAAAATAACTAATAATGTACATGTACATTGTTAATTTGGTAGATTACAATAGGTCATTTGATGATGCATTTTTGCAACTCTTTTCTTAATGCTTTCAAGGTGGGGAAATTTCTAACTTCTGCGCCTTTTGTGGCGTTAGTTGCCTTATTGGCCTCAGTTGCTTTAGTGGACTAACTTACATTAGGTGTTGTCTTCCTTCAGTTGTGAAATTGGTTTTGTGTTCTTTCTTTCCTTAGTGGACTTAGTTGCCTCAGCACCTTTAGTTGTGTTAGTTGTCGTATTGGCCTTGCTTTGATGACATTACGTACGTTCAATGATATAGTGGCACTTTCGGTTATATTATTGTATACGTTACGCAGGGTGAATGTTGTGGTTGCCTTATTTGCTGTAATTGCTTTACTTGGCCCAAGCAGCTTGTTAAAAAAGTTATAGGGGAAAATTAGTTGGGTATTGCCCCAGTAGCCTTTGTTGTAAAGTCTTGTTTGTTGAACAGTCTTGGGCCTGAGATCAGAAATACTTTGGGCCTGAGATCAGAAATACTGAGATCTGAATGTTGTGGTTGCCTTATTTGCTGTAATTGCTTTACTTGGCCCAAGCAGCTTGTTAAAAAAGTTATAGGGGAAAATTAGTTGGGTATTGCCCCAGTAGCCTTTGTTGTACAGTCTTGTTTGTTGAACAGTCTTGGGCCTGAGATCAGAAATACTTCAACCCTGAGATCGTTTAAAAAGAAGGTGCAACCATGAATTTCACTCACCAGTTCTTTTCTGTTTTCTTTCGTTTATTTAGCACAAATTGTAATTAGTTTAGGTTTAGGTTTTATAGCAAATTTCGTTCTATTGTAGATTAGTAGTTACTTGTAAGTTTTTAGCATGGCCCCCTGTAAATCAGTTATTTTTATTGAGGGGCTACCATGTGTAAGAAAGATAACATCAATCAAATCAATAAAATCAATCTTGTTGCCTTAGGTTTTTTGAGCTACCATTTATGGGGGGGGGGGGGGGTTCCGCCCTTTTGTGAAAACTGCCTTAGAGTCACCAGAATTCAATAGAACTAAATAGGTTAAATTTATCAACATAGCTGGTGGGAAAATATCATTTTATTGAAAATGACGATTTTGGAGTGATATTTTGAGCGAAATTAGCCAATTTTGATGACGTAATTTGTGCCACTGCTTTTTCTATGTAAAAATAGAGAGAAAGTGGCTGCAAAATGGTGGTAACCTATGACAAATGTATCAATTGAGCTCACTGAATTGAAAAAGTTTAAGAAAATTGAAAAAATTTACGGATTAGGTGAAAATGGGAGCCAGAATGACATCATAATGAAGAATTGCCCTAAAAAATCAACCTCGTCAATACTTACTGCGGGATGATGAAACCCTTTAGAGTGCCGTTGTGAAGGAGGATACCGCTGACAGAGGCCTGCCAGCCACTGCGAAGGTCAATTTTTTTAGCAGATCAGTAAGTGTTGAATCTCCCTATGCAAGGTAGCTTTTGAAATAATGATCAGGGGAATGTGCTGCATGTCATCAGGGGGTGGATTTATTGGAAGTTGGCAAGGTGCCAAGTGACATCACAGAACTTGGCAAGGTGCCAAGTCACATGCTGAAAACCTGGCATTGTGGCAAGTCATGTGCCTACGTTGGCAACGTGCCAAGTAAGTCACGTGACATGGGGGCTAGGCACGTGACTCCCCCCAGCAACTAAAAGTATCATTACCCCCACATCTTCGTCAGTAACTATGCTATATGCCCCTCACTTGGTGTCATCCCGGTATGTTTTATATACTCTTAGGAAGAGCACCATTGTGAAGGAGAACCAGCACCATTGAAAGTATTGAATTAGCGGATTTTTCTTCCGAAAAGTAGGAATTAGGGTGTGACTTACAACCGGATAGCATACAGTCATCTGAACTGAAGATTTGGGAAGGGAAATTAGGTCTTATTTTGTTAATTTATTCTGATTTAGTTTGGACAAGAGACCATAGTGACTTTAATTTCGAGACACTCACAACGTAGTTTAGTATGGTCTGAATGTTTCGTTTCGTTTAAACTTTGTGTCAATTTTTGGGCTATCTTTAAAACGCGGAATCCGGAATTTCCATCCGGAATCCGGAAATTCCGGATTTTCTTGAAATCCGGAATATTCCGGATTTTAAAGATTTAAAACTATGCATGATACAGATGTGAATTTTACACCATTTTGATGCAGATTATCCCCTGGAGCTAAATTGTGTGTGTGTATCTTCAGATCCTGCTCGGATAAACTGTAAATGCAACTTTTAAGTTTTCAGTTCTTACTTTCACCAAATTGGCTTTCCAATTAAGCTTGCCTTCTTAAACAATAAGTCTTATCTACATAATATTCATGATCTAAAGTCTTCTCCACATAATTTAATAAATCAACAACGTAATCAAGGGATTGGGCAGTGATAGGAATCTCTCTAATTTAACGCTTTTTACTTTTACGTTTACTTTAATTGGCTAATTTAATCTAGATCATTATCATGTGCAATGAAAAATCAAATAACCGTTGCCAAGAAGACTTTGACCGTGTATGACTTCCTTGTTCGGAATACTATCAGTGAAAGTCTTATTAATTTTCACCAGAAGAGATCTAGACCCCCGTTTATGACAACTTGCTGCACTTTACGGGAATGTCCTTAAATTAAAATATAACACATCCACGTTTTTTTATAAGAAACTTGGATCAGCACTTGGTACTAAAAGTTTCTTAATTTCGCATGAAAATTTCGGTGCTTTAGTAGTAAAAGTTTCTTAATTAATTTCTTATTTTTTGGCCTAAAATAGCGGTATTGTTCGAAGTTGAGCCATCTTCTCGAGAAAGGGCTTCCATTTTGCATCATCAAGAAGAAAGTCATGCACATCAAGGCAAAAATTTACCAATTTTGCAGTTAAAAGTCAAGAAAAGACGAATGTACCTTTGTTAGAGAGACATAGAATAAGAGAGACATACAGAAATAAAGTTTTAGAGTTTCTTAACTGTTCTTGAGCGTAGTACTAGAGTTTCTTAAATTTTTGGTCATCGTAGTACTAGTTTCTTATAAACCAGTTTCTGATATAAAAAAGGTGTATCGAAAGAAGAAGGATATATCTAAACTTTTGCCTCGGGAATTTTATTCTTTTCGCACATAAGCTGAGCAATGACTGATTTAATTACACATGTTTTAATTAAAAGTACGAGAATCTTTTGCTGCTGTTTATCAAGTGATGACGGAGATATTTTCGGTAGAAGAAATCCTGACAGATTTTGTGTCTTGAAAACCTGGCAATTCAAAAAAGAAGGCAAAGCCCAATTTTGATCAGCATCCATATGGCGTGATGAACAAGCTCCCATTTATCACCAGGACCACTCCCATTTATCACCAGGAAACGCCTATATTTTACAAATGGCAAGACCACGCCCACAGCCAAATCACACCAGATCTTGTACCATTGTTCATCTTTGCATTAACAGAGCATCAAAGTCTTTCCAACAGCGAGCGAGTATGATGCGAAAGACAAGATTTTCAAAATATCTTATACAATAGATTCACAGATAAAATTTTGAAGGACAATTTCAGGCCTGGTTTACACCATACCGGATGTCAGTTAGAGTTCTGTTTTCAAAATGTACCATTTTCAAAATCTGCTGACAAAAAATGAGCCGTTTTCTCAGGCTATTAGAAATCACCGGCCCTGGCCCCCCGGCCCCGGCCCTCGGCACCATGGCGCTCGGCCCCCACAAATATAGGTATGATATGATATGATATAATTTTTTATACACGAAACTACCCTTCAGCTTAAATACAATAAATAAATTGGTTATTAACAAAAGATCAAATTACCTAAGATGCTGTTCTTCCAGGGGGTCGTGTTTTAAACTGATATTTTCAGTCAGCTCTTCAAATACTCCTTTAGTTCTTTTTTAAAGCGACTAATAGTCGGGAGTTCTCTAATATCAACTGGTATATTGTTCCAAACTTTCATAGCGGAATAGTAATAACTCTTTTTCGCATATTCTGTATTTAGTCTAGGAATTTGTAGATCTCTACAGTACCTTGTTGCATAGTTTGACTGCGACAACCTTTGCTGAAATTTATCCCAGAGGCTTTCAGGGCTTAATTTGTTCATAATCTTATATGTCATGACCGATCTATCAAATCGAATGATATTTTCAACGCTCAGCCAGTCACATGACTAGTTATCCTTGAATCTGGCACTTTCGATTATTGACCGGGCCCTGTCCTGCAGACGTTGGAGGGTATCAAGTTTTGTTTTTGGAAGGCTGCCCCATATTTCATTAGCATAACGTAGATGGCTCTCGACAATAGCGTAGTAGACACTACACAGCTTTGTTTGGGGAATTATATTTCTTAATTTCTTTAGTGACGCAAGTCCTCCAAAAACTTTACCCTTCACAGTTTTGTATTGCTCTTCCCACTTTAGGTTCTCGTCGACAGTTACACCTAGCGATTTCGTCTTCGTAACACGCTTAATATCTGAGCCATTTAACGTGAGTGCATTCGAGATATTCAGCGCATTTACTTTACGAGAATGGCCTATTATCATATATTCTGTCTTTGCGGGGTTAGGACTTAACTTATTTATTCTCATCCACTCCGAGAGGTTGAGCAATTCCTGTTGCGCCTCTAAGACCAGTTTTTCAACATCATCCGATGCGATTGTTACATTTGTATCATCGGCATAGATACTTGCTTGGGAAAATTTCAAACACTTCTCGAAGTCGTTTAGATATATGATAAAAAGGAGAGGACCTAGGCAGGAACCTTGAGGTATGCCACACGTTACCTCACTTGTCATTGATCTCTGTCCATTTACAGAGCAAAATTGCTTCCTATGATCTAAATAGGACTGAAACCAGTTCCCAGCGTTGCCCCTCATACCGTATCTGCACAATTTTTTGACCATTATTTTGTGATCGACCGTATCAAATGCTTTCTTTAGGTCAAGAAATATGGTCAAGTTCAATTTTTTACTGTCAATATTTTCATACCAAAAATCGGTACTGCATATCAAGGATGTTATTGTGGAGTATAGTTTACGAAAAGCTGACTGATTCTTGGTGATTACATTATTTTCAAGAAGGAAATCAAAACATCTGATCGTGTACTATCCGCTCCAGGATCCTAGAAAAAATTGAAATAACTGAAATGGGCCTATAATTGTTTACATCCTTTTTTGCACCTGATTTAAATATAGGAGTTACTCTTGCAAGTTTCCAAATGTATTTTTTCGGAAGGTATTTTTTCGTTTCATAGCTGTCTGGCTGTTCCCGCATTTAAAATGATACCAACGGTGCCGTTCAATCGAAAAATCGCAATGTTCGAAGCCTCCAAGAGCTTAAGAAACTCCTTTCAAGTAAAGTGAGAGAACTTTGAGGGGCCGGGCAGTCATCTGAGTCTCGCAAAACAAGTTGAGTATGATTTCCTAAATACACCACACGCTCCTTCGCATACAATTCATGCGCCTTCGTAGTCGTTCTGGCTAACTGTCGCCCTGAAAACCCCTCTTTCCATGGGTAGTTAGACACTGCTGGTGTGCTTCTATGGAGAAGCTGGATAATATGTATCTGCCGGGGACATTTTCTATAGCACTGCGGAGGAGATATCTGCGGGGGAAATTTTTTATAGTACTGCGGAGGAGATATCTGCGGAGGAAATTTTTATAGTACTGCGGAGGAGATAATAGTTTAATTAATATTTTCGTCCTTTCGATATCTCCTCCGCAATACTACAAAAAATTTCCCCCGCAGATACATATCATCCAGCGCAGAAGCGTCGTGGGTGGGGGGCAGGGGGGCACGTGCCCCCCTTAGCGTCGAAATTTCGGAAAATTTCGGAAAATTTCGGAAATTTGAAATCCGTTCGGCTTTTTGCTGAAATTTGGGATCTTACAGATTTATTTTGTGCCTTCGTAGAGTTGATTAGTTTAAGAAAATTCACTGATGCCATAATTTTTGAGGATACAGAGGACTGTCCCTTTTTTCAAAGACTTTTTTATGGTGGCAAAGTTCAAAGCAGATAAACGACCGGGGAACTTCTTCCCTAACCAGAAGCGTTGTGGCTGGGGGGGGGTATGAATTCATTCATTTTTATTTAATTCATTTTATCAATATTTATACACGAAAAACCTTTCAGCGTATTAACAAATTATTTCAAAGAAAAAATTAAAAGAAAAATTTGTAAATAACTTAAATATGCCTAGCTTCTACCACGACCCTATCTACTAATGAATATCAAAAAATTTCCTGGGTGCCAGAGCCTTTGTTTGTTGAAACGTGGTCCTCAGGATTCCTTTGGAACCAAAGAGAACCAAAGAGAAAATAGCTGGGTATAGGTTGGGTAAGAATTTTCCTAGAAAGGTCAAATATTCTATTTTAGCGCTGGTAAATATGGAATCAAGGGATGTATTTTAAGCCAAAGTAAAGGATGGTTCTTCAAAAAATTTTCCTCGCGCTCCGATTTATAGGCGAACTGTCATGAAGCTATCAAGGTTTCCTTGTCGCTAATTGCAGACATGATATTGGGAGATGCATTCTAAGCCAAAGTAAAGGATGTTTCTTCAAAAAATTTTCCTCGCGCTCCGATTTATAGGCGAACTGTCATGAAGCTATCAAGGTTTCCTTGTTGCTGAAGGCAAGCATGATATTGGGAGATGCATTCTAAGCCAAAGTAAAGTATCTTTCTTCAAAATTTTCCTCGCGCTCCGATTTATAGGAGAACTGTCACGAAGCTATCAAGGTTTCCTTGTCGCTAATGGAGTCTGCTAAATCGCGAGCCCTTTAATCACCTCGTGCCCAAATTGTTGGCGTGCCCTCGTGCCATCGATTTTGGTGTGCCCGCGTGCCCAAATTGTTGGCGTGCCCTAGTGCCTTCCATGTTGGTGTGCCCTCGTGCCCAAATTGTTGGCGTGCCCTGGTGCCTTCATGTTGGTGTGCCCACTTGCTACTGTTTTCTCATGAGTCCGTCCATAAATTTCCTCGAGGTGCCACCGGGGGATGATACAAATTAAAGTCGGTTTACTCGCTAATCTGCATTCAATCCAAAATCGATGATTCTGTGAGTGTTTTGCAAGAAGCCATATTGGATTGAATCGACCCTTTTGAAAAATGCAGTCCCCCGGATTGCAAGTTAAAAACTCCATCGAGATACATTGGTTCCCTGTAAGAATGTTACAAAGAATGTAAGAATGCTAAAACAATGGAAACTATTGTCACCAATCTCCTCGCTTCTGACCCATTCTCTCCTTCATTCAGAGGCCTCCGCTTCCCCCTTGCTTCCCTGTGATAAACAGTCCACTGCGAGCACGACTGCGAGGCACCATGCGCGCGCAGCTGAGAAGAATGTACACAAACAAAATGGCGAAAACAACAGAACACAGGAGAATTGACACAAAAAACACACATTCTCGGTCGGTGAGTACACTATACGTTTCCTATTGCGCGTGGTTATATACAGTGGGTGCCTTGTAATCACTGGGGAAGAATCAAATTTTGAAACATTTGAAAAGGTTTAGAATGCATTTTTAAAGTTCTATTAATGCTGTTTCAAGAAGGCTGTTAATGATTTTTCACCAGCGGGTGTTTTGTACTATATATACTACAGTTCAGACCGAAAGTATTTTCAATCGCTATATTTGCTAACCAATTCACAAGATATTTCTTTCCTTGAAATGTCTCTTGTAGCACTTGCTTCAGCCTTTTGTCACATTCTTATGAAACTTCAGCCACAGTAAAATTGGTACTCAAATAGAATGATGCAAAATACTCTGAATTTGGCATAGGTATGAATAATTTCGGGCTTAACTGTATATGCTGTAGTATTATTTATATGTATATTATATGCAACTTAGTTGAAAGAAAAGATAGATTAATAGTGATTTCAAGCATAGGAATCTTTCGTCGTACATAGCCGATTGCTCGTGGCCCATGGTCGAAACCGCCAAAGCCTCATTTTCACGGACCAATCAGACGGCTAAAAAGCGAAGGAGACAAAAGAAACCCGTGAAGATTTTCCTAAATTTTACCTACCTTCATGAAACGCAACCAGGACAAAAAACTGCTTGAGATTTCCCGAATTTGATTAAAGCAATCTACTCTCCAGATGTTTGGGAGTACAAGTTTGGATGCCGGTTGAAATATCTTCAGGATTGGCGGAGTTATTGCCTCTCCAATCGACAAAATCGGCGAAGGCTTGTCGAGACCTGTTTACGCCACTTCAAGTCAGGTGATAAAGCCTCTTGATAAAACCTCTTTTGAATTTTATAAGTTATTTCGCAACGAGCAAACTTTTGCCATGAATGTAAAAAGTAGTACAATACAGAAACTTCCCTAGAGTATTGCCACATGACTTGAAATGCCCGAACAAGCCTTTGTAGACTTTTTCAATTCACATAGAAACCGTAGAGGCATCGAATCTTCAATAAAAGAAAATTTAGCGAAAGACAATAACAAGAACAATTGAAAACACAGATTGTGGCGTTTTCGGGTCGTTCTTACAACAATCACTATTGTTATTACTATTGTCTCCCGGCCAGAATCTCTATTGTTCGAGGTTCAGTTCCTTGTCGGTTTGTATGTGGCCATAACTCCACCAATCCTGGAGATATTTTAACCGGCATCCAAACTTTTACTCCCAAACATCTGGAGAGTAGATTGCTACAAAAAAATTCGGGAAATCTCAATGTTTATAAAACAATACAACTGACTAAAAATACATAAGACGGACAAGCAGAAACAATATGGTATCATGGCTCATTCTTTTTTCTTCAAATAAGTTTACTCTTAAATAGCTTTGCATGTCTAGCACTGATGAAAATTATTTCAAATGATTAACGTATGATTGCTACCTTTTTTTTACAGAGAGACCACTCCCAGTTTGTTGGCCTTCACAATGTCAAACTTGCAAAGATGAAACAAGCATCGATCGTATATGTGTTGATTCAAAAGTCACTATTATCACAACAAATGGTTTGAAAATACATTTACACATATATCTGCTTGTACATTAAAAATGTTATTATAGTAATACAGTAGCTTCATTTGCTAAATTGCAAAAATATCAGTATTGCTAAATGAAAAACTTTACGTTTGAAATCCCAAGTAACATGAGTGTTTGATAATCCACAACAACATCAACAGTTTAGATTTCTAGCTCTTGAAAATCGCCCATAACTAAGGTGTACATCGACTAGCCAGAGTAACTTTGACAAGAACTCAGCATTATCAGATGAAGGCACACTGTCGTGGATATGATTGGCCAGTTGTGATGTACCAGCAAAAGACACAGCCTCTGAATCATTGGCAAGCCTTTATGCTCTTGGATCATACTTTGTTTCGAGAGTAAAGGGATTTCGATAATTATCACCATCGTGAATTGCTGTATTCAGCAAAATTATTGAAACCTGCCTAATTCTGTTCTTTCGCATTGTCTTAATTCATCCAATCAGTGCCACGACGGTGTGCCTCTAAGCTGAGTAGTTCCCTGTACATTGGCCATATCCAAGAGTGTTCATTGTATAATTATTTGTTATACGGTAGGTCGCTTTGAATTCAATGATGTTTTATTCCGCTGTACGAGCTGCTTTAGTCAATTTGCTGGCTGTACACAAATGGCAATGATCATGGCAGGATTTTGGCCATCAAGCTCTCAAAAATTGGCCACATTTTATACAATGGATCTGTTGCAACTGTGGGAAGAACTGAGTAGCGAAGAACAGGATAATTGAACGGCTACTGATCCTAATGTCTCTCTGCGACGGTAGAAAGTGATACTTATCAGCCTTCCTTTATTCCAAATGCACAGACTCACTAAGACAACCGTTTTGTTGAGCTCTGACTTTATCTCGGCCAAGCAGATACTTGACAGACTACCTTTAAACTAGTTATTCATTTATCTCTCTACCTTCTATGTTTTGGTATCCACCATTAGCAACATTATATCAGCAGGATGAAATGATGCCTTCTTTCAATTTATCCATGAAACAATTCCAATCATGTCAGAGTTACTTTGAAACGCAACAGTGATTATATTTGGTGCTCATTGTTTTGTTATGGAGTACGTTTCTAGACGTTTTATAATGACTGATGATAGTATCGATATCAAAAAATGAACAAAAGCATAATTTGATATTTGATGATTTACTTTGTACCTTTGTGTTGCAGCGCAAACTTCCTTTTCTTATTTTAGCCGAATTCAGTAAATGCGACTTCATTTGGAAAGTCATTTCGCGAGTGGCTCTCAGTCAAGGATAGTTTGAGGTTTCAAGAGGGGGAAGATCATTTCATCTGCCCTGTATGTGAAAAGAAATGCCATTCAATACACATAGATGGTCATCACACCATGACGAGGAACGATTTAGACCCAAACAATTTCACTGAAATCATTGGAGACTCGATGGTTAAAGATATCATGGGTTTTAAAATGATAGAGGCAACAAATGGAGAAGAAAAGATAAAAGTTCAAAGCTACTCTGGAGCTACAGTGGATCACATGAATAGCCATGCCATTCCCACGACAAAACGAAACCCAAAGAGAATAATTTTACATTGCGGCACCAACGATATTCGAAGTTCTCAGTCTCCAGAGGCAATTGCAACTGAGATTGTGGAATTGGCAAGTGCGGTTAAAACAACCAAGAATACAATTTATATATCGAGCCTTGTACAGCGTGGTGATCAGTGGAATGGGAAGGTCAATGACGTCAACCATCATCTTGAGGAGCTCTGCAAAGGAAACAATTTGCCATTCATAGACAACAGTAACATTAAGCCTTTTGCACATCTCAACAGAAGTCGACTTCATCTGAACACAGAGGGAACTCGTATTTTAGCTAATTTTTTTGAAAGTTCTAGGACATTATTGACTAAGAAATGATTTACAACGAAACTTGGTAATTCCCACAGGCCAGATCCAATTTTCAGAAAGGCTGGATCCCAACCCTTCAACTGAGTCTGGATTGAATGAGGTTATGCCTGAGCATGGAACATCTACAGATGTCCCTCTACAAAACGAAAATAATGATGCGAAAACAGCGCTAAAGGCACTGCGTTTGAAAAACTTAGGTCGACTGATAATCGGGTACTTAAACATCAATTCTATTAGGAATAAATTTGAAGCTCTTAGAGAAATAATCGCAGCGAACATAGATATTCTGATGGTTGCTGAAACTAAAATCGATTCTTCCTTCCCAAAGGGGCAATTTTTAGTTGATGGGTTTGCAACTCCCTATAGGCTAGATAGAAACAAAGACGGATGGGGCTTGTTGGTCTATGTAAGAAATGATATCCCCTCACAATTATTGACATCTATTAAACTTGAGGATGGTACATAGAATGTGTTGGTTTTGTAAATAAATCTTAGGAAGAAAAAATGGGCTATTTTCAGTGTTTATCGCCCACCAACGCAATCGCAACAGTTTTTCTACCAAAATTTAGGTAAAGCTCTAGATCATTATAGTTCAAAGTATGAGAATTTTATGTTCTTAGGAGATTTTAATGCTGAAGAAACAGATGAAGATTTACGGAGCTTTCTGGATACTTATAGCATGAAGAATTTAGTAAAAGAACCTACCTGTTATAAGGCTGATAACCCAAGATGTATTGATTTAATTTTGAAAAATCGTAGCCAAAGTATGCAGCACACCACGACAATAGAAACAGGCTTATCGGACTTTCATAAAATGATTGTCACCGTGCTGAAAACCACTTTTCCAAAGCAAGGTCCATCCATCATAAATTACCGGAGTTACAAAAATTTTGACCGAACTAGTTTTAAACAAGATTTACGGACTGAGCTTGGCAACGTGGATGCTTCAAATTCAGACTATGGGGCATTTGAAACAGCTTTTGATAAGGTATTAAACAAACATGCACCACTGAAGAAAAAGTATGCTAGAGCTAACGATGCACCCTTTATGACTAAGGCACTCCGGAAAGCTGTCATGCTACGAACTAGATTGCGGAACAAATATAACAAAAACAGAATAGCTGAAAACTGGAATAATTTTCGTCGACAGCGTAAGTAACCTTTGCGTAAAACTTTTTAGAACAGAGAAAAAGAGATACTACAATAATTTGGATATTACACTAATCACTGACAATAAAAAATTCTGGAAAACGGTCAAACCACTATTCTCCGACAAAATAAAGTCTCAAAGTAAGACAGTTTTAGTGGAAAATGATGAGATTATCTCTGACGATCATCAGGTTGCAGAAATTTTTAACAATTATTTTGTAACTGTAACGGAAACCCTTGATATAGCAGAGAATTTAGACAATGTTCGTTCAACGGAAGGTATCATTGATCCAGTTGATATAGCAATTGAAAAGTATGCGAACCATCCCAGCATAAAAGCTATACTAGCACGTTTCCCAGTTGTAGTTGGTTTCTCCTTTGAGCATGCCACTATTTCCCAACTTGAAACAGAAATAAAAAATCTGAATTCAAATAAGGCTACAACTTTTGGCAATATTCATCCAAAGCTTATCAAGACTAATATAGACATTTGCGCTGAACCCTTGCAAAAAGTTTTCAATGAGTGTGTGAGCAATTGTAATTTCCCTGATGAACTAAAAACCCCAGACGTTTCGTCCCTTTTTAAGAAAGACGTTTCTACCTCTAAGACTAATTATAGACCAATTAGTGTCTTGCCCACTGTTTCTAAAATTTTTGAAAGACTCATGTCCAAGCAAATGATTGAACATATGACTGCTTACTTATCAAATTTGCTATGTGGTTTCCGACAAGGATACAATGCACAACATGCTTTAACTCGTTTTCTTGAAAGATGTAAAATGTACTTAGACACAGGAGGAAAGGCGGGGGCTATCTTTATGGATCTTTCAAAGGCTTTTGATTGTGTCAAGCACGATCTACTTATCGCTAAACTGCATGCCTACGGTTTCAACCATGACGCATTGACCTTTTTATATACCGGGTGTCCCAAAAAAAGGTAACAGATTTGATTGGGGCTAGCGATAAGAATTTAAGTTGAATCGATCCCTGATAAGTTTTGAAGTACTCTTAGATTGTTAACTTGAAGATTGATACCTTATTTGTTGATATTAGTGCATCAAGAGTTGGAATATTAATCTTGAAAGTCCAAATTTGCCTCCTTCTCGAAACCAGAGCTTTTGGGGTTTGGCCTAAGATGTTAACTCGCTGTGCTGTGG
Source organism: Aurelia coerulea (assembly GCA_039566865.1). Classification (NCBI taxonomy): domain Eukaryota; kingdom Metazoa; phylum Cnidaria; class Scyphozoa; order Semaeostomeae; family Ulmaridae; genus Aurelia; species Aurelia coerulea. Next base: position 7,769,391 of record CM076951.1, on the reverse strand, counting down.
AATCTCCTCAATCATAGCCAAGTACAAACAAGAAACCTCGTGCTTAGGAACACATTTTAGTGGAAATCTGACTTTACGTTCACAATCAGATTCAAGAATTTAGCCCCGAAGAGACCCCTTTCTTGATTCTACAAAAACTTTGAATTACACCTGCCTGAGAAAAGTTATTCATCAGCAAAATAAGTGCCGTAGGCTTTAACACATAGACCATCTTGCAATCTTCATTGCTTGAATGAAATTTTGTTTGCATCATCTCTCACGAAATTATTACGAAACAAGCAATCATATATACCCAAGGGAACATGAAAAATGCTCATTCGTGCTTGGCTTGGTGTACTTTAGTAAATGCATTTTGACTGGAGAAAAATATTCCTTGGTGACTATATTCATTAATTTGTTTTTAGTTTTCAGTTTTTTACGTTCTTTTCAAACGGGTACCCAAAGGACCGATCCTTGTCCAAAAATGTCTTTGACTGAGGAAATTCCCCTAACCAGCGCGTTAGCAGTTTAGGCCAAAACCCAAAAGCTCTGGTTTGTAGATGGACGCAAATTTTGGATTTCGAGATTAATATTTCAACTCTTGATGCGCCAATATCTTCAAACGAGGTATTAAACTTCAAGTTAACTATCAAAGAGTACTCCAAAACTTATTTGGGATCGATTCGACTTATACTCTCATCGCTAGTCTTCATCAATTCTATTACCTTTTTTTTGCCCGGTAGTTATCTAAGTGAAAGGCAGCAACAAGTTAAAATAAATGGTTCGTTTAGTTCTAAACAGACACTGAATTTGGGTGTTCCACAGGGATCGGTCCTTGGACCTCTACTTTTTAACATCTATTTGAACGATGTTACTTTCTGTTGATGATATTGAGATCTGTAATTATGCTGATGATACCACTCTTTATACATGTGACCAAGATCTACAAAATGTAGTAGAGAGGCTGGAAAATGTCTCTTTAAAAGTAATAAAATGGTTCTCTGACAACTACCTCAAGCTAAATGAAAATAAATTCCACTTTCTAACATTAGGTGCCCCTCGTGACGAACCTGTTACCATTAAGATTGGTAATGCATCTGTGCAGAATAGCACTCAGGAAAAGTTGCTAGGTATTACCATAGATAATAAGCTGACATTTGAGCATCATGTTACATGACTCTGTCAAAAGGCTAGCAATAAGTTGTATGCTCTATCACGCATTGCCCCCTTTATGGATCAGGACAAATTACGATACTTAATGAGAGCATTTATAAGCAGCCAGTTTCAATATTGTCCCTTGGCGTGGATGTTCCACAGCCGTCAACTCCATCATAAAATTAATAGAATTCAAGAGAGAGCACTAAGAGTTACATATAGAGTTACATATATTTATAAGCAGCCAGTTTCAATATTGTCCTTTGGCGTGGATGTTCCACAGCTGTCAACTCCATCATAAAATTAATAGAATTCAAGAGAGAGCACTAAGAGTTACATATCAGGACTATGAATCCAGTTTTGAGGTTTTAATGGAAAAGGATCGATCAATAACTGTGCACCAGAGAAATTTACAGCTTCTCATGACCGAAATGTACAAGACTAAGAATAGCTTGAATCCAGTTTTTATGAGAGAGATTTTTTGTGAAAATGAAAGTCAATTTAATCTGAGGAACACTAACGATTTTTCTCTTCCTAGAATTAGAACCGTTACATATGGCTCAGAAACGATTCGTTTCAGAGGCCCGCAAGTCTGGGCAACCGTTCCACAATTTATCAAAGATTCTACATCTGTTGCTGAATTCAAAAACAACATCAAATCTTGGTCAGGAGAAACCTGCCACTGCCGATTATGCCAAACATTCATTCCGAACTTAGGCTTTATTTAATTTTAACATTTATGGTTCTTATGCTGAATGTATGTCAATTTTGTATATCTACTTATCTACTATTTTACTATTTTTAACTACGAATACTGTATATTTATTTATCTACTATTTTACTATTTTAACTATTGTATATTGTAATTTTTTAGTTGGCTTAAATTAGCTTTAGTATAGCTACGGTATTTATATTAGCCAACTTTTAAAGAAATTGATAATAATCACAAAACGTACAGGTTCAAAAAAGTACCTCGGTAAGGAATCTCCATATAATCCTTGCACCAATAAGACCAAAAAAGGTTAGATTTTCTGCAATTAGCACTTCCATAGATTCTTCCAGGTACTGTAAGTTTTGAGTGTTGCGAACATTTCGAAAATTCTTATTTTCCGTCCGTTTTCTACTTTTTAGACACAAAGACATCAGACTATCATAGTTATAGATAAAATCATATATTGTTTTCTTTACGTATAGATATTAGAACAAAGATTTTCTTATTCTTTAAGCGGCGGTGAAGATTCTCTTTATGGGGCCAAGTTCATTGCCAATGACGAAGAAGTGCAAGCACACATGAAAGTATTATATGATAAGATGGGTAGCCAGGTTTGTGATTCTGTAAACTGTATAATCTTAACTGGTTCACTTAGCATGTCCGAAAATCATTGTGACAATAATTGTGACATTCTTATAATATGCTGTTGTTGTTGTTGCTGTTATATATATATATTTGTTGTTGCTGTTGTTAGGTGGAATTCGGATAATCACGGCGGACTAGGCCACGTGATTAGTTGATCTTCTTTGCATCTTTCTTGCACAATCTTACATGGTATCAGGTGTGGCGTGAATCATATTTTTCACCATGACTCAACCTGAAGGAGCCCATAGTACAGCCCACATCGCTGAAACACAACCAACAGCTTTCATCTCAAATGTTCCATTGCCTCCAAGACTCGAATTACAAGGTAACATTGCACAAAACTGGACAAAATGGCGGCAAGTCTGGACTGCATACGAAACTGTAACGAATTTAGCTTCACAGTCAAGCCCCTTTCGAGTTGCCGCCTTCATAACTTGTATTGGTCCAGATGCACTTGATATACACAATGGCCTTGCTTTTGAGAGCGAAGTTGACAAGCAAAATATTGACAAAATACTCGATTTATGGCATGCTTACTGCTTAGGAGAGACAAATGTCATTTATGAAAGATTTAAATTCAATAATCGAAGCCAAACACCAGATGAATCTATTGATGCTTATGCTGCTGCCCTCCGTGCCCTGGCTAGTACATGCAATTTTAGCAATTTGAGAGATGAGCTTATTCCAGACAGAATTGTGTGTGGAATTTCAAATATTAAAGTACAACAAAAGCTCTTGCAAGAACCTAAACTTACTTTGAATAGATGTATTGATATTGCTCGGTCAGCTGAAACCACAACAGCCCAATTAAAAGTGATTACTGGACAAGTTGACTCAAACAATGTAGTTCATGCTGTAGGCAAGTGGAGAAGAAATCAAAACAATTATGGAACCAAGAGAAACATTATCTCTGATTGTAAGTATTGTGGAGGTGAACATGGATGGAAAAAAGAGTATTGTCCTGCATTTGGCAAGATTTGTGGATATTGTGGTAAGAGAAACCATTTTGCTGACATGTGCCTCCAACGCAAAGATGCTGGTAAGAGAGATTACACTACTAAGCCTCGTGTGAATGCTGTTTCTAATGCATCTGGTGATATTCTTTCTGTTGATTATGATGCAAATGGCCACCTACACATTCACACAGTTTCAAAATCTCAGTACAAGTCTAAGATTTTTGCTCAAATCACATTAAATGACCAGAATATCACCATGCAAATGGATTCTGGTGCATCTTGCAATGTGTTACCAGCAAAGTATGTCCCTTTTGGAACCAAAATCCAACAATCTAAGCAGCCCCTTACTCTCTACAGCAAAGCTAGCCTGCCTGTAGTTGGTACTTGCACACTGCAGATCAAAAACCCCAAAAATGATCTGTGTTATGAAATCCCTTTTGTCATTGTCAAGGGTAACTACATACCACTTTTAGGCTCACAGTCTTCTCAACAAATGCAACTGCTTACTGTAGAATATGATAACATTGATGAGCCTACTAACAATGATTGCTTTAGTTGCAGCAGCGCTTTTCCTTCCCAGTCAGCTGCAAGAGAATCTTCCTCATCTCCACCAGCAAATATAGGCCAAACTGCACAGCACACTGCTGGCCTTACTCATGACCATATTATGAAAAATTATGCAGATGTGTTTGATGGTCTTGGTCACATGCCAGGGACACTCCATTTAGATATTGATGAAACAGTCAAACCAGTTGTCATGCCACCCCGTCGTTTTCCACTCACCCTGAAGAGTAGACTAAAAGATGAGCTTGAAAGACTTGAAAGTCTTGGAGTTATCACAAAAGTGACAAAACCCACTGACTGGGTTTCCAATCTTGTTGTCGCAGAGAAACCCAATGGCAAATTGCGGGTGTGCATTGACCCACAGCACCTCAATCAAGCCCTAAAAAGGAGCCATTATCCCCTGCCAATCATAGAGGATATCTTGCCTGACCTGGATGATGTGAAAGTCTTCAGCAAAGTTGACCTCAAGGAAGGATACCTGCAAATTGAATTGGATGATGAATCAACAGACCTCACAACCTTTCACACACCATGGGGAAGATGGAAATTCCTTAGAATGCCATTTGGCATCAAGCCAGCCAGTGAGCACTTCCAACAACGTTTTGATCAAGCACTTGAGGGCCTCACTGGAATTTATGCTGTTGCTGATGATGCACTAGTGACAGGGAAAGGAAAAACATACCCAGAAGCCATGAAAAATCATGATGAAAACATGATCGCCCTTCTGAAGAGATGCCAAGAGTACCACATCAAACTGAATGCTGACAAATTTCGATTCAAATGTGATGAAATCCCCTTCATAGGCCATCTTTTAACTCCAGATGGGGTCAAAGCAGACCCTGCAAAAATCAAAGCCATTCTAGAGATGGAAAAACCAAATGATGTTTCTGGAGTGCAGCGAATTATTGGCATGGTTAAATACCTTGGAAAATTCCTGAGCAGCCTCTCTGATATATGTGAGCCGTTAAGGAGACTCACCCACAAGGATGCTGTTTGGAACTGGAACAGCGAACACGATGAAGCATTTCAAAACATAAAAAATGCAGTCACAAAAGCACCTGTGCTCAAATTCTTTGACCCGACTATGCAAATTGAAGGACAAGGCGATGCATCCTCCAAAGGCCTTGGATTTGTTCTACTGCAAGATGGCAGGCCTGTCACATACACCAGTAGGGCACTCACATCAGCTGAACGAAATTATAGCCAAATTGAGAAAGAACTTTTGGCCCAAGTTTTTGGAATGGAGCAGAATCACCAATATGTCTATGGACGTGAAATCACCCTATGGACTGATCATCAACCTTTAGTTTCCATATCCACAAAACCACTTGCCTCTGCACCAAAGAGATTACAACGCCTACTATTGCGACTTCAAAGCTATGATGTCAAGATTTGCTACAAGCCTGGGAAGCAAATGGTCCTTGCTGATACGCTTTCAAGGGCCTACATTCCATTTCAAAATGATGGTCGCTCAGAAACCGAAAAAGACACTGAGATTGTCCATATGGCTAACCATTTGGCCATATCACAGCCACAACTCAAAGCAATCCAGCAAGCCACTTCCGAAGATGAAACACTCAAGGAAGTCATGACAATTATTATTGAAGGATGGCCTGCAAAGAAGGATGACCTACCAGCGAAAGTACACCCATATTTTCACATCAGAGATGAATTAGCGACCCCAGATGGAATCATATTCAAAGGGCCTAGAGCAGTCATTCCAGAGCATCTTCGCAAAAAGATTAGAGAAAAGCTGCACGTAGCCCACACTGGGATCCAAAGCTGTCTACGACGAGCACGTGAAGTTGTGTACTGGCCTGGTATGAATAAAGATTTAACAGATTACATTGCAAAATGTGAAACCTGCAACACTTTTCAAAATAACCAGCAGAAAGAGCCACTTATATGCCGCGAAATCCCTGCACGCCCTTGGCAGTTCATTGCCGCTGATATCTTTACCACTGACAACATAGATTTATTGTGCACTGTGGACTGTTACTCAAATTATTTTGAAGTTGACAGGTTATACCACAAGACAGCTGGAGAAGTCATTCTTAAGCTAAAAAGACACTTCTCAGCCCATGGCATTCCTGAAAAGCTGATCAGTGATAACATGCCATTCTCATCCCATGAATTTGATGAATTTGCGAAATCCTACGAATTCGAAAGATGGGAAGAACAGTCGATTAAAAGTTGATTAAAAGTGATAAAATGCAAGTAAACTTCTTTGTAGGCAAGTGGAGGAAGAGCAGGCCTTATAGATGAAATTCCGCGAGTTCCGCGTTTTGGTTTTTGGCCCTATACCGCGAGGACAAAGCGCGGAACTTAGCTTCGCGGAAGAAAAATTCCGCCAGTTCCGCGTTTTGGTTTTCGGCCCCATACTGCGAGAACAAAACGCGGAACTCAACTTCGCGGAACAAAAATTCCGCGAGTTCCGCGGGTTCCGCGTTATGGACCTGGCCTTATGTAAACCACGAAAGAGAAACTGAAGCAGAAACCCAGATAGAGTCAGAGGAACAAGCATACACACCCGAAGTATCCCAAAGCAATGCAACAGAGGGTCAAGAAAACTGCAAAGCCCAAGAAACATACAAACCCACGAAGACCAGAAGCGGACGCATAATCAATCGTCCGGACTACTATTAATATGTGATGCAAACAATACTAACATTTTAACTTTCTAAATTAAGCCTTATTTTCTTTTGTTTTGTTGCTGTTAGAGAGCTAAAGAACCCTCTTGTGTTTTTCTGCTTTATTGAGAAGGGAAGATGTGACGTTCTTATAATATGCTGTTGTTGTTGTTGCTGTTATGTATATATATTTGTCGTTGCTGTTGTTAGGTGGAATTCGGATAATCACGGCGGACTAGGCCACACGATTAGTTGATCTTCTTTGCATCTTTCTTGCACAATCTTACAATAATACTACCGGGTAAGTCAGAAAAAAGAACCCCCGTTTGAAAGGTCACGGCTCCCCGGATATTGAGACAATGATATCAGCAAATGTATAGTTTAATGGTGGAAATGTTCAAATCTACTATAAAATTTACCTGACTGAAATCGGCCACTCCATTCTAAAATTTATGAGGTATTTTCTCGAGAAAGCCTCTACAAAAAACCTTCAAAACGTGCCCAAAATCATGAACAAATTTCCCTCGCATTTCTGCCTTACAATGGCCTTACAGCAATGACTTGTGGACGCTTTAGCACGTACTATCCTCTTGGAAGGATGAACAAGTCCTCCCCCTGGTATCGATGACCAATTCAAGGGGATTTCATTCTCCCGAGAGGAAAAAATACATGAATTTATGTGAGTGTCATTAATTTTAGGAAGGAAAATTTGCTCTTGGTTTTTGCAGGTTTTTGGAGGTTTTTGGAAAGGGCTTTTTGCAGAAAATCACCCTTATCGACGGGAAGGAATGCCCGATTAAGGCCGGGTAAATTGCTGAACCTAATTGAACATATTGGCAATAAAGCAAGACAGTTTTCAATATTATTGCTTTGATATCCATGGAGCAGTGGCCTTCCAAGCGGGGATCCAAGTGGGGAGCGGGGTCCGTGAATCATTATGACAAAAAAATGCTATGTCTGAGACATATCTTTCAAATGTCAAGTAGGGCTAACAAGTTAATGTAAGACAAAGTAACTGCTAGAAAAATACATTGCCAGTTGTCTTCAGGGTTCTTTTCATTTACTGAGATACCACCGATGCAATGCTCTATTGTCTTTCCAATCTTCGAACCAACTGTGAGATCAGTTATGCTTGGTTCTGACCAAAAGCGTTAACTCACGCTGAACAAAGTGCGCTAAATTGCCTTTATTTTCAAGCCTAATGGTAATGCCATATTCTAATTTAGCGCATTGAATTTAACACTATTTAGCACTATTAGAATCGCATTTGTACGGTTTGGACGTTTAATTGAAATGGTTTGTTCTCAGCCTTAGCTTTTTGTCTGCCGTAATTTGCTTCCATGTTCTTGTGTTCACAAGAGGGCCTCCCATTAAGATTAAAAATGAATTCCATTTGTCCCGCGTAGTTTAGGGTGAATTATCACAAATTTACAGCAAATGCAAACCAAGCCTTGAGAGTTCCATTTGTTAAAATCGTATCTGACTTGGAGATATTTTCCTCATACATCTAGAAATAGATACTATCTTTAACATGCTTTGGGGAACACTACATATATTGGTGTATGATACCTATTATGGAATTTCATTGACAAATTTTAGGACTATAGAGATGACAAATTGTGTGGTGCATCATACTGGCAAGCTGCACGATCAAAATCTAAATCGAATTTTGGCACATTGGATGAAACTGGACTTGTTGTTGCTGGTTGCTGCCATGTATTAGCATTGAAAGCTGTAAATACGTTTGCTGGTGAACAGTATGGATATGCATTGTCTCTCCATAAATTGTTGGCAGAATCGTTGAAGATGAGCTTTATATGGCAAGATTAAAGCCAGGGAAGCAGGCCACACAGCCTATTTTGTTGCAGACAGACTCATTGTGAAGCCTCTGAATCTTCACAATAAGAACAGACCAGGATGGTCACAGCGTGGAGCTCCAGGATGCATTCCATGTAAAACCTACGCCGAAGGTACGCCGAGCCCTAAGCTTTCGTACGCCAGGTATTTCAGGTAGAGAGAAGCTGCTAAAAAAAATGCGCCGGCCCGGCGGGACTGCTCAAATGAGATTCCTGAACAACGGAATTCTTCGCTTTATTGAGCCATTTGTGCAGATGGAATTTAAAAAGCACCCTCACCCTCATACGCCATTTAGAAATAACCACATCCCACAACCTAAAAAGCTCCGCAATTAATGCCATAGTCTATCGATGATAACATTGTGAATGAAAAGTTTTCCAATAGATATCAGAACAGCAATAACAGAACAATTATCTATCTCAAATTAACTAACTTCAAATTGTACATTCTTATGAAAGAACAGGAACGAAGTGCTGTTTTTTACGCTACTGGATGCGCCAAAATAAACTATGCACATTTGACAGGCCACGATAAATCGTACACTGGACCGATTTTCAAGATTCATGACTTAATCTTTAGCAAAAAGCCTGAATTAGATTCTATGATGTTTTCAACTTTTTCTGCTTTAAGTTTTAAGAGATAGAAGCGAGTTTTTGAAAAGTTTCGTTTTCAAAAAAACTGAAAACGATCAAAAAAACGATCAAAATTATTTAAAGGATCGACTTGAATGAACAAAGAGAAGCTCGTTTGTGGTGATTTGAGATTTATAAATCGATTAATCAATCGATACAATTGATCAATACAATTAATCGATTTCTAAATCGCAAATCGTAATGAACAAGTTTTCTCTTCGTCCATTCATGTTGATTCTTTAGAAAATTTGATCAATGTTTTTGATCGTTTTCAGTGTTTTTGAAAACGAAACTATTACAAAACTCTCGTCTAGCTCTAAAAACTGAAAGCAGAAAAATTTGCAAACAATCCTAGAATCTAATTCAGGCTTTTTGCAAAAGATGAGGTCACAAATCTTCAACATCGGTTCAGTGTACGATTTATTGTGGACTGCAAAATGTGCATAGTTTATTTTGGCGCACCCGTTATATAACCAATGATACAAATTAGTTTCAAATATTCGAATGAATCTAATAAATCTTTCAAACTCTACGTTTCTTCTTGTCACGTTTGAGAAGCCTTCTCTGAGCCCATAGTGAGCGATCGATCAACAAACGACAATGTCTTAGGACTGGAAATGGTCTTTTAGGATACCCAGTCATAGCGATCCATGTTTATTGTTTACAACCATTCGCCAAATGTCAAGATTTAGTAGATGGACGCACCCTCAACTTTCCTAGTTTTCGACTGACTGTGGATCTGCTATCTGTGGTGAACTATTGCGATTATATGAAGACTTTCTTTGTTCGTATGTTTATAGAATATTGAGAGATTCGTACTTAAAAGTTGTAAATGTTTATGATATATTTTACAAAACATGGGTGTAAAGATTTTGGCTCAACAGAACAACAATTTAGCTGCAGATAAAGTTTCTTATTCCTTCCCGTTTAAGAGGAAAGGACAACGTCCTTGTTCAGAATCAACCCTGTCAACCACTTTTGAAACATAGTAACTTTTTGCTCGTGTTGAGAAAAAATTGTTCTTCCTATGGGACGGCATTTGCTTGTCTCCAGTGTGATACAAAGCAACTCCTTCTTTGATTATGCTGTCGCAATTCTTCAGTGATGGCAGGCACCAATTGACTTTAGTTCTTCTTGCAAGGGTCTCGTTAGACTGTCCACCTGACTGCTGTTGGCTGCGCATGGAGTTGTAGAAGCTTTCTGCAATGGCTTCTGGTCCACCTTTGGCCAATGCAATGTCGAGAAGAGCGCAAGAAGGTGCCTTCACGATGTCATAGAATTCTTTGTTTGAATAGAATGACTCGTAAATGCGACGCTCATTCAGGCGCACCTTCTCAACACTGCCATCGGAAAAGGCCATCCTGAAGATAGTGTCAAGACCACATGATTCTTCAGGCAAAAATTCAACCAGGTTGGTATCTCGATCATGTCTAGACTTTTTTTCATCTCAGGGCATAAGCCATTCCATACACCCTCCATTGTAGCTTTTTTGATTCTGCGCATGTATTTGTGGGCCAATCGTGGATCAAATTTCATTCCAACTGATTGAATATGGGGCATTCTGGAAACAATTTTCAAAAGCTGCTTGCATTCTTGCACCCCATATTCCTCGAGAACCCCTTCTTCCAGAGTAAACTGAACATGATCGTTGATTGCAGACCCACATTGGAGACTGACAAGGCTTGAAGCATCAAAAACTTCCAGGTGGGGCACCACATCATCATTCACAACAGACATGATCCTGTTTTCTAGCGATTCCTGTAGGTCCTTTGCAAACCTCTCTCGATCCTTGCTCACATCTTCACTCTCTCGCATCTGCCATGTGAAGCGGTTATCTCCACTGTCTTTACCTTCATGTTTTAAAACCATCCAGCCTTCCAGCAATGTGACTCCTTTGAACAATCCTCCAGGTTTCAATGCACCCTTTACTTTTTGTAGCCGTGCATAGGCTTCAGGATCACCATTTGCTGCCTTTGCTAACCTTTCTTTGACTTTTGGCCACCATAGTTTAAGCTTCCAAACCGGAGTGTCAAGCGACTGTGCACATTCCATCAACTCAACCACAGGCTCCATTATGTCCAGAAATGCGAGCAGATCTTCAACGAAATCAGAACCAGCAAGCATGTACTGCCATTCCTCTTCTTTTTTTCGGTTAGGGTGCAACAGCTCAAATGCTTTCCAAAAAGACTCGTAGCTGCTTTCAATCTTGGCCCATTGCTCATAAGATGAACTTGCAAAACGTTGTGTTGCGTATGACACAGGTCTCCTTGCATTTTTATCGACCATTTCCAAGAAGGCAAAACCTTTGCCATGAGAGAGGATATGGTTGAAGATATTGCATCTTTTGACAAACATTTCTTGCATCTCTTACGTCGGTCACTGCTAAGTTCAGAACATGGGCAGTGTCCCAAGTTACCGGCAATGCTAGATCTACATCCTCTTCGATCTTGAGACGTTCTCGTAACTGCTGGCTGAATCCACTAGCCTGGTATGGACCGTCTGCTGCAACACCACATAACCTCGAAAGCACATCGTTGGAAAAGTGGCTGCCCAGAGCCTGTAGCAGTTGTTCTGCAAGGATGTCATATGAGGCTCCACCAAAGTCGGCATAAACTTTTGGCGAATCTACTGGGATTGGGCAAGGGATACCTCTTTGATCTCTTGCCACGATGATCACTGCTTGATTGGTTGTGCGGGATGGTGTAGCTTTATCAACTGTTGCCCAGAAATGAGGAGGTAAAAGAGTAGATGGAAGAGGGACACACAACCACGCATTTACTTTGGTGTCGATGATTTTCTCAAGGCAATAGGGAATGTCATTGAAATTGTTGCGTCCATGCCCAATCTTCCCAACATCAACGGAACAACACGCTAAAAAGGAGATCAAGGTCTCAAAATGTTTTCCAGCTGCTCCTAGTTTAAGATCAACGATAGCAGCTCGAAAGATGTTGCTGGATGCTGTTTTTCTCTTCTCCTCCATCACCTTTTCCTTGTTAAACTCCTTCATCGCAGATTGATGGGTTATTGATCCATCGCTAATTAAGCATAAGTGTTCCAAGCATAAATGTTTTTGCCTGTACCAAGTCTGGTTGTGTCCTGTGATCATGAGCCTTGTTTTTTTTCCTTCTTCATCAAAATGCCTGTAGACAGGGTTCCATTTCCTGACTTGTTAAGCAACTGCTGGGCTTTGAATGGGGTTAGATGTTTGAGGTTGGGTTTTGCTGCAATGTGAAGTTTGAAACAGGGCAAACATCGAAGAACTCCGCATTCTGTGTCTTCATCATAAAACCACTCTAGGAGTTTAGATGTTTCCATTATCTCGATGATATTTTCTGCTTTTTGGGCAGCGGACAACGACTCTCTGTCTGCGCCAGTTTCCAGCGCTAGCTGCATAAATGATTTATGTTGCTTACTGATACTGTCAACTTTCAAAGTAAGAGTACTAATGGCATCCATCACTTGGTTGAGGTCAGTATCATGACTGAGCCCTCCTGAATTTGTAGACGCTTGGGTATTTCCAAACTGCAAGAGTGTTGTCTGATTGGCTTGTTTGGTACCTTTGTTAATTAAAGATGGCTGTACATCACAGGCAGTCTCAATGGGCTCGATTGGTTGGATTGCTTCAAGAGGCTCCAGCAGCTCTTCATGTTCATTCTCACTAGTTGCCTCTAGCATTTCTTGATCTTCAACTGAAAACAGATGATTGGAAGCAGTTTCTTCTTCCCCTTGTATCTGGTCAGAAGAAGCAAACTGGACATTTTTAGCTGGCATCTGCTCATTCTTTTTCACATACTTGTCCTTGAGTGTATATACTTCTTTTGCAGTTGAAGGTACGATAGTGCAAAGTTTGTTGTCATCCTGGCTATGCCATCTCTCCTTGTGACGTTTTATACTGGATGCATCTATCCGACATAGGCCAACAAAGCGTTCCTCTCTCTTCCCTTGCAAACACAGCTCTAGACATTGCAGGCAAATATACTTTTCAAGCTTCTTTTTTGCAGCTGTTACCACCTTTTGCTTTTTTTCTGGGACAACGTCCAGGTTTTTGCTTGCCGCCTTCCAGTCCCACATGACCGTCCTCTTTTGCTTTGATTTAAAATTTGTTGGGTTCTTGTTCTGAGGTGCCTGGCTTGGGTCTTCAGTTATGTGGCGTGTTTCTGTAAAAGAAACATACTATTTTTCAGTGGCAAATTCACAAGGCTTTGAAAAATAGAGCAACATATGCTGATCTCGTCAGTGCACTTGGGGCATAACTTTTGGCTTCCTAATTCGTCAAAAACAATTCCCAGCTTACCTTTTCATAAAGGTGTACAACAGAGCAGTGGACAAAAAGATATATGCCATATCACTAAATTGACAGAAACTCAACAGAAGATAGATAGATAGCAGAAGATAGTTGTCATGATTGCAGCAAAAAGAAAGCTCTGCAGTAGATTCTGTTGTCGTCAAAGCTGGCGAGGCCTCTGTACCACATTAAAAACAATGGATAAGAAATTTCCTTCCCAAATCACTTGACTTAAAGGGAATCCGTCGTCAAAATGTAAACAAAACAATGACATTTGCAGCTTTTAAAAGGTGATATCACATAGGATTTTCAATTTTTTTTCAAAATGAAAGTTGCTGTTTGGACATAAATCATTGTACTTCACTAAGGAACAAGACAAACATTCATATCTTCTACGATTGCTCGGATATAAGTGGATTTCTAATGCAAGTATAAGTTTGACACCCATCTGTGGCGGAACCCTTTTATTGCACACCTGCCAATACAAAATCCAAAAATTAATAAACGGGGGGGCATGCTAAGCTCCGGAGGATGGGAAATTTTTCAAAAATTTGTAAGTGAGGGGTACGCCCCCCCCCACTTATTAAGTTTCGAAAGAAATCGCGTAGGACATCCTTTCTTTCAGACCGCCCCCTCCCTGTTTATGTATCTCAAACTTCTTGAAATGTGAAACAGAACAGCTGGAACTCATTATTCTTTGATTGAAATGTGACTCGAATTGTATATTTGTCAGTGGAGTCAAGAGTACTTTTATATGATTTACACCCGTCTGGGCAGAGGCGTGGTATACTATTGGTCATGGAATGTTCACAGAGAAACTGGAGCTCCCCAATGATAAACACGATGAAAATTCGAGGAATCTTTTGAAAAAATCGATGCCAAGAAACTTAGAACGAAAGATATGCTAACTTTAAAAAACTCTCTAGTCCGATTCCGTGTTCCTTTGTGACCGTCCATTGGGGATCTCCTGACTCTTCAAGAACATTTCTCTGCCTTGAGCCTGCTTTTATGAAAACCACGCCTCTCTGCATACATTAATCAAGTAGCACCAAGTAATGAAGTAAAACGAAGAAGCGGAGTAGGCCCAAAGGCGAAATAAATAAGCTTCAAATAAAATGACAAGTTTCTTAAGCAATATTTTTCTAGTACTTGGTCAAATTTAAAAGTTCTTTCGGCGATCTGAAGTTGAGTTTCTTAGTTATAAAGGACAGTTATGTGGTTTATGTGTAGCTGCCATGAAAAACGTGAGCTAACTCATTTCTATTCTAAGTATCTTAATTAAAGGTTTCTTGCTTACCTTCATTTAGGCATTTGAAGCAATTTATTTGTTGTCCAAAGCCTTCTTCTCCAACGCCAACACCACAAAACACATGAACAATTCGGCTGCAGATATTGCATTTATGTGAATCATCTACCTCTTTCTGGCAGACATGACACGGACTAGCCATCTGTAGAATTCGATATTCATATCTTTAATAAGACTGTAGAAAGCAGGTGAAGATTTTGAAATTGAAAGATTTTGAAGATTTTGCCAAAACGATAACATTTTTGAGACAAGCGCTATCGCATGTCACATCCAAACTGCAAACTGCGCACAAGGCTTTTTGAAAGAAAAATTTAGCTGGTCATTACTTGCTTTCAAGATGAAAAATCGTCATAATATAGGTAGGTAAGGTATGATATGCTGCATTCAAATAAAAGCCAGCCTGATTATATTATAGGCTGTGGTCAATTGATTGCTGATTAGTCATAATGTGTTGTTCCAGCTAGAACCTTTCATTCAGAATATATATTCAAAAAATAACATAATATATTCCATTATTTAGATGTAGAATTTCTCATTATGATAACTTACTTTGCTTCTTGCTTTTCCTCTATTCAATTCAACGAATCTTTCACATTCTCACTTTCCAATAATATTACAACGTTGGTCTTCTTACACAACAAACAGCAATTCAGCAAATCTTGATGACCACCGTGAAGGCAAAGTAATTGGTTTCTCAGTTAGTAGACATTGTATTGGCTTCACAAGTTTCGACCGCGACGAGGCCCGAGGGACGGGACGACGGTGGGCTTTTATTATGGCGGATTAACGGGTGATGATTGTGCACAAAAATCAATGTTTGCAATTCATTTGTGGCACATGAATTGCAAACATTGACTTTAGTTCACAATCATCACCTGTTAATCCGCCATAATAAAAGCCCACCGTCGTCCCGTCCCTCGGGCCTCGTCGCGGTCGAAACTTGTGAATTGCAAACATTGATTTTAGTTCACAATCGTCACGCGTTAATCCGCCATAATAAAAGCCCACCATCGTTGCGTCCCTCGGGCCTAGTGTCCTGATGTCATATATATTTGATCATATCAAAAGAAACTGCTAATATTCACATTAGAAAAAATCGAGGACAACTTCATGTTCACGCCAAGGAAGGCAGATTTTCGTACGCCGTCATGCCAAGGAACAATTTTATTGAAAAAATGACGCCGCTACGCCGACAAAAAGTGGGGTCTACGCCGAAGATCTTCGGGCCTAAGTACATGGAATGCACCCTGGGTGGAGCTAGGCGCAATCCTACAACTAATCAGAATGCTCGTGAAAATGATGCTGAAGGTGATCCTGAGATTTCTTTTTCATGATGATTTGAACCATTTGAACCTTACATGAAATGGACATTTGTTGTGTTAATTTGGGTACAAATCCTATAAGATTTGTGTTTCTTATCTGAATCGTTTGATTTTTCCTTTCAGTTAGCTTACTCCAAAAATATCAAATAAGTATCAGAGATGATTAAATCTCCAAGAAATCCTTGTGGCATCTGCCATAAAATTGTTAATGATAATCAAAAGTATCTATCCTGTAGTAAATGTAGTTTCCGGATTCACATAAAATGCAATGATATATCTATTTCGGAATACCAGGTACTCAAAAATAGGTATCCTGATGTTCTATGGCTTTGCAGCAATTGCACGACAGCTGATCATGAGTCAATGTTCCCTTTTAGCAAACTCGAGAATGAAGAATTGTCCAATCTTACGGTTTTGATTTTCCCTCTTTTGTTGACTCAACCCCATCCTTTGAAATAATTTCAAATCTCACAAATTTACCAAATCTGGAAGATTACGATGTTGATGAACACTTACCAGCAAACATAAATTCTAGTTATCACACTCTTCAAGATCTGTCTAAGTATGAATCTTGCGCTAATGACTTATCTATATTTCACATGAATATTCGTAGTCTTTCATGTCATTTTGATGATCTTGTTTACACGTTGGCAACTCTGAAAGTAAACTTTGACGTTGTTGGTGTGTCAGAGATTTGGGATTCTGTTGAAAATCCTTTGAAAACGAATGTTGAAATACCTGGATATGAATTTTTTTCTTGCCAGTAACACAGTCAAAATGGTGGTGTGGGTCTTTACGTAAAGTCTGGCCATAATCCAACTCACAGACCAGATTTGAGTAGAAATAGTGAAGATTATGAGACTGTTTGGGTTGCAGTAGAAAATAAGAAAGGCAAAAATTATTTGTTTGGTTGTGCTTATCGTCACCCTAGTTCTGATCCTGAAAAATTCAATGATTACTTACAAGATATTCTATCAATTTCCAATGTTTCTGATAAGCAGCTATTCGTTGTTGGTGATTTCAATCTCAATCTCTTGAATTACGATTCGCATACACCCACTGCAATTTTTATAAATTTACTTTTCTCCAAGCAACAACAATTACTTATATTAGGGAGTCACTAATTCAAGATTCATACTAATTCTAGATCCAGAATTCAAGATTCACACTAATTCTAGATCCAGAATTCAAGATTCACACTAATTCAAGATCCGGAATTCAAGATTCACACTAATTCTAGATCCATACTGAATTGGGCTTTTTAAGAATTCCTTGGATAATCTGCGTGGTTTCATCTTTTTCGCTGTATTTTCTTTGTATCAGGCTTGCGAATAGATGGTTGATCCAAGTGCAAAAAGACGATTTTTGTGTAGATAGGTCTAAAGTATGTGGTGCTTTGGCCTTGATCGTCTCAATTCCATGGCCTGAAAATTTAATATTAACGTGTTCATTACCTTTATACAATATTCATTCATTTGTGTTGTGTTTTATCTGCGTCTTCATTCCTGTTCTCTGCAATTTAAAACGGTTTGCAAGCCAAATCGAAGCACTCTAAACATCAGCCATTACAAAATCTTGTTCTGCTCACATGTGACACACAGTTGTCATGCGCAGCGAAATTGTCTTTTGCGCGAAATATAACTGAAGAGGGAAAGGATGGGTGAGACACAAACTTTCTGCTAATTCTACGGCTTCGCATGAGGCGAGAAACAAATATTTGCCATATAAGGTAATCTGTCCTGACAACTTATTTGGGAAGTTAGGGGCCCAATGCAACTCATCTTGTCTTTAGCACCATCGTAAAATCGATCTATTACGGCTGTTGAGGCACTTGTACTTTAGTTAGGGATGAGTACAAATAAAAATTGATGAAACCTTTGTCTTGCAACGGCGTTAAGAGCTATTGTATAAATATTTAAACTATTATCTTTGTTACGGAATGTCGTATTGCGAAATGAACTTACAAAAAATCGAGCATGAGGTCAAATTTATTTTTGTGTGTGCTTATTTGTTCCGAGTTCTGTTTGGAATAATAGAAAATAATTTTTTTGTTTGAAAGAATGCTTATGATATTTTATCATGCCTTGATGAAAGCAGTAAGAATGCCAAGTTTTCCATGCAAAACCCCAGGGTGACCCCCTTGAGTTATACTAATGACCCTTCGTAGATTAGAACAAAAAAGCAAAAAATCAATGTCTCCTTATAAGAAACCGCTTGTAAGGAACCGTACGCTCAACAAATTACAATACCTGAGTTAAGAAGCTAAGAAACTTTTGTAACTTGCAGCTGTTATTTTCCATGTAAACGATGAAAATGGCGTTGTCTGTGCTGTGGTAGCAGAAGGCAGCTGCCAATTATTCTAGCATGGGCCAGGACCACTCAAAATTAAAAAAATATATTTTTCTATAAAATTATAAATCATATAATTATAAGGTCTAATAATTATAAAATGTTGCCTCTCGCCCTGCTGGCCTTGCATCTGAATTTTACAAAGAAGGCATCTGTTAGTGCAGTAGGGAAAACAATCGTTTATTGTTGATAAACAATAGGGTACCTTATGGGAACGATAAGCCACCAGGCGAAGAACGATAAGCCTTACAATGGCCCTCTGGCCGTGGCCATGACCGTTGTTAAACCTGTGGCCATGGTTTTGGGGAATGACCAAAGGGATATTTACGGGGGTTAAAAGATGTTATTTTTCATAAAAAACATTTCTTTAAAATGACGAAACTGGTTTTAGTTTTAGACCATGTCGTCGAATTTGCATGGTTTGTTTATATAGAGTAACCCCCGGATTTTCTTACAACTCCTCCTTGAAACCTCGTTTGGATGAAAAAAGAACAATAGGTCAGATTTCTCGCCTACGTACAAACATTCCTTGAAATACTGCGTTCTGATTGGATAATCCAGCCCATTGACTTACCCCTTCTTTCTTCCTCCCTTCCTCCTTCCTCCGATCTCCCCTTCGCTGCGCATGACAACTGTGTGTCACATGTGAGCAGAACAAGATTTTGTAATGGCGGATGTTTAGAGTGCTTCGATTTGGCTTGCAAACCGTTTTAAATTGCAGAGAACAGGAATGAAGACGCAGATAAAACACAACACAAATGAATGAATATTGTATAAAGGTAATGAACACGTTAATATTAAATTTTCAGGCCATGGAATTGAGACGATCAAGGCCAAAGCACCACATACTTTAGACCTATCTACACAAAAATCGTCTTTTTGCCCTTGGTTGATCTACCCAATTCCCCAGCCAATTCCTCAATTTACAACACATGCATTCTTACTTAAAGGTACTTGAGCTTCTGTAAATGTCTAAATGTTGCAAAGACTTCAAAAAACCTTCCTTTGAGGCCACAAGTAGTGAACATGAAGACTGATAATGGAGCTTTAAGAAACTCGTAAAAACTCTGACCATTGAAAATCTGACCAGAAACTTTCAGTGCTGGCCCGAATTCTTAGTTTCTTAAAAAAATGTGTGCAAAAAATGAGTGAAAATAAAAGAGAAATGCCATGGATTTCCTTGATAAAAGGAAAAGCGTTTCTTGAAGGCCAGGTAAAAAACTCGGAGATGTCGGAGATGTCGGAGATGTCGGAGCAAAGATTCTCCGACGTTTCTCAACTCCGACTTTTTTACCTGGCCTTATATGCTCTACTAAAAAAGTCGGAGATGTCTTATCTCCGACGTTTCTCAACTCCGACTTTTTTACTTGGCCCTATATGCCCTACTAAAAAAGTCGGAGATGTCTTATCTCCGACGTTTCTCAACTCCGACTTTTTTACCTGGCCTTATATGCTCTACTAAAAAGGTCGGAGATGTCTTTTAACAATTGACATGGGTGAGTTTGACAGGTTTTTTTGTTTCATTTACAACTGATAAGAAACTTTATAGCAAGAATTAGTTGAAAAACGTCATTTTTAGTAAGAGCAATCTGAAAAGCAATCTAGCAGACACTTTCTTTCATTATATTTTTCACTTGTTCCTTGTATACACCCCCCCCCCCCCCGAGTAACGACCCCGCTGAAACGATGCCCCACCAAGGTTAAAGGATGACCCGCCAAATAATGTGTTTCCCCGCTAAGTTTGAGTTGCAACATTTCCCTGCCTTGTTTCTGTTATTTCCCCGTTGAAATGTTTGTTTCCCCGTCGAAAATCATGGATAAATGATCTATTTCAACGGGAAGTTTGATATTTGATAGTCCAGGATTCGATTGCAGGTAGCTTGAGCCACTTTTATATGCTTTCTTTTATCTACGTCTTCTTTATTTCTCGTTATTTTTTCGGTTCAAAGAACTATATTTACCGTCCACAATGAATAGTGATAAATTAAGACGTTAAGACAAAGTTACTACAAATTTCAGGACCTAGTTTCTTATTGATTGAGTGTTGTGACGGCGAATGAAGAGAATTTGAATTGTAGAGAGTTATATAATATGCAATCTCTGAACATCTCCGACTTTTTTAGTAGAGCATATAAGGCCAGGTAATAAAGTCGGAGTTGAAAAACGTCGGAGATAAGACATCTCCGACTTTTTTAGTAGAGCATATAAGGCCAGGTAAAAAAGTCGGAGTTGAAAAACGTCGGAGATAAGACATCTCTGACTTTTTTAGTAGAGCATATAAGGCCAGGTAAAAAAGTCGGAGTTGAGAAACGTTGGAGAGTCTTTGCTCCGACATCTCCGACATCTCCGACATCTCCGAGTTTTTTACCTGGCCGTTTCTTGAATAATTTGGCCAAGTATTGAAGTTTGTTCATTGTTGTTATCAAAGAGTCGAGTTTCTATAGTTTCTTATTAAAAATGTGTGCTTGAAACTATTTCACATTGCACAAAGGGCATTACGGATACAGTATATGTATCATAACTTGTACGTTGCTTTGTTGACAAACAGTCTTTCGTTTGTTAAAGATTTATGTTTTGTGCTAACATGTCAATTATTTCCTTCAATATCTGCAGAGTGCGTAAAGACAGAAAGGGTTTTAATTAAGATTCTCATCGCAGCAAGGGCTATCACAGAATCATTCATGCCACTCAGTAAAAGTGACATGGGCTACACGTATTTTTTTTATAAGAAACTAAGAATTTGGGCCAGTACTGGAAGTTTCTTAAAATTATCAGATTTTGAGTACTCAGAGTTTCTTACGAGTTTCTTAGAGGTTCCATAACAATCTTCATATTCACTACATGTGCCCTCGTGAACATTTCAAAACAAGGTTTTTTAAGCCTTTCCAATGTTTAGACATTACTCAAGTGCCTTACGAGTAATATGATACAGGAAACAAGTGAAAGTAAAGTGAAAACATGTCGAGGATTTACCTTATCAAAATAAATAGTTTCTTAGCTTATATTTTCCCAGTACTGGATTTTTTTAATTTTTTGGCGATCTGAGAGTTGAGTTTCTTATAAGCAGTTTCTTATAAGAAAAAATACGTGTATTATTTCAAATTCTGCCCGAATGGTCCGAATAACCTGCAAGGTAATCTTAATTTAGAATAGAATTGCAGATCTTGACTTACACTTGCCTTTTTCATAAGGAACAGCTTATGAGAGATGTAAGGCGATTTTTGAAGTCGATAAACCATCCTACCTGGATTGAAAATGCAAAGAAACTTAAAGGAGGTGTTTTTAAAAGTCTTGGCAACGTTTAGACATTTAGCTCAAGTACCTTTAAGTGATGTGATACAGAAAACAAAGAATATGTGTGTGTTTTTAATTGAAGAATTAGGTAGATCAACCATTTATTCACAAGCCTGATACAAAGAAAGCACAGCGAAAAAGATCAAACCACACAGATTCTCCAAGGAATTCTTAAAAAGCCCAATTCAGTATGAATCTTGATTTCCGGATCTAGAATTAGTATGAATCTTGAATTCCGGATCTTGAATTAGAGTGAATCTTGAATTCTGGATCTAGAATTAGTGTGAATCTTTAATTCTGGATCTAGAATTAGTATGAATCTTGAATTCCGGATCTAGAATTAGTGTGAATCTTGAATTCCGGATCTTGAATCTTGAATCTTGAATTAGTGACTCCCAAATAAGGCTGTCAGTTTCAAAAATTTTCCGGGAAAAACTTTGTCAAAGCCTCCACTTCGGGGGCGCGCAAAAATTGGATTGCTGCATCAATGTAAAAGCTCTTGCGCAAAAATGTTTATAAGAGTGTTGATTGATAGAAAACTGTTAAAATAATTTTGAAAAATTCAACCAAAGAACATATATTTATTCACAAAATTTCCCTGTGGATGCTAATTCATAAAACTACTGTTACACTTGCTTCCAGTGGTTTTTAGCAGCTTGAGGTCATGAAGTACTACTGCGGTAGATTGTCTTTTCTTACTCTTGCCTTCATACTCTTCGTCATTGCTCTCCAATTTTTCTTTTCAGTTTTGATTTTGGCATTTTCTGCTTTCCTTTTTTGTGTGACTATTTGGTGGCACTCCTTTCCTGCGAATCTTCTTCCTCCTTTGAATTGATGGCAGCCTCGCTGAGGTTGATGTCTGCTTCAGCCATAATTTACATACAGGCAAGACATTTGAATGGCTCGTCAATGTCTAGCGTCTCCTTCAGCCATTTTTGATGCAACCATCTTCCACAACTGCATTGTACCTATGTAATCAAACTGAAAATGATGAAACATATAGCATCATCTTCCAGTAGTTGTTGTATATGAAAAAAGGCAGTCTAATTATGGATATCATTCAATACTCTGAATACACTTTCAAGTTTCCATACATTTTGGCCATATGGTTTAACATCCAAGATTTTACCTAAAGTGGTCACTCCTAGCTTTGGCACTAAAAATACTACCAAAAATTAGATGAGCAAATAGAGGGGCATCTCTCATTATCCAAATGTTATAAAATCTTGGGACTGATCTCAACAAATGGTTTTTGGCGGGTTTTCGCTTCGCATTGAACGCCAAAACGAGGCTGTCACCATAAAACTACGAATTTTGTTATCAGTCGTGAATTTTTCGGTCACCCATCAAAATACATTTCATTTAACCCTATTCGTACTGGGGGGAGGGGGCATTTTTCGCCCCCCCCCCTACAAGTTTTTGCTGCATTACGCAACAACGACAAGAGATATAACCACCAGCTTTGGTGACTTTTACTCAAATTTATAGGCAATTAAATTCTTAACATTTCATTGTTCTACCTCTGATCATGTGACCACAGTAATACCATATTTGGAGAGTAGTCAACAAAAAAATCTTAAAATGTCCGTAGTTTTCATTTCGTTTGCTTGATCGATCTCAAACATGCACCATTCGATTGCATTTGATGAGTACTTTCATTTGATATATATTTTTTTCATATTTGCTGATGTCAGCAATATTTAATATCTATGACGTCATTCACATTTATGACGTCATATACCTAATAAAGAAGTGTCAAATATAAATTTTTTTGGTCTAATTTGCTTCATCTTACTAATTTGATTCATTTTGAGTCTATACTCACCAGATAAAAGGGCAGGACTGGAAAAAACCTGCTATGAAAGTAAATGCATACAACAAAAGGCTAATTTAAGGCTAATTGTGCTAAAAATAGAAACTAAAAAGTTTTGCAAAGTATGTATATTTGAAGTATGATATGTTTCCTACTATTTGAAACAAATTTGGAGAAAATCGGTTGAGTGGTTGATTAAATAGAATTTTTCTGGTTAAGAAGGTATAAATTTGCCAATTTTCGTCAGTTTTTCGGTTGCCTAGCAACGAATCACGTGACTTATTAATTGTCATTGTTATATTTGAATAGCCAATTGTCTAAAGAACAATAGGGCCCTCTTTTTTCTCCAAAACAACAAAAGATATAACAATAAGACTTACCCCCCCCAGTACAAAATACCTAAAAAATCGCCCAGTACAGATAGGGTTAATTGAAATTAGCAAATGGAAATGTTTTTGATTGAATTTAAAATAGTGAATGGAAATATATTTCATTGAATTGAATTGAAATTAGCCAATGGAAATATATTTCATTGAATTGAATTGAAATTAGCCAATGGAAATAAAATTTTGCACATGCAAATGAAATCTTACCCATGCAAATATAAATTGTGTCCATACAAATATAAATTTGACCATGCAAATATAAATTATGGAAAATGTAATATTTGTTTCCTATACTTGAAGGTACAAATATTACCCAATGAAATATGTTATTTAGAGCAGTATTTATTTTAAGTAAAATCGGAGATTGTTTCTTTGAGGAAAAATTTTCAGAATCTTCATAGTCTCCAACGATAGCTACTTCAAAACCAGGCAACTGTAAATAGAGCTAAGTTTGCTAATTTAAAAACTAATTACAAGATCAGCTATACTTGGGAAAATGGTAATGTCCTCGGTTTACTTGCCAAAACAAGAAACTTGACCATGGGCTTTATCATGTTTGGTAATTTTTCATACAGGAGTACTTTTTGAGCAATTACAATCAAAATACTACTGTACTTTGAGAATTCCCAGTTATATATTTTCCCTAGCAGGATCTCAATTACATTAAAATTACATTACATTAATGCATTACATTAAATTGGCATTACATTAAAACTACAATCAGGAAGCATTCTAAACCAAAAATGGAGCGCAGTGACACCAGAACTATGCAGAAGATATATCAATCATTTGCAAAAAGTGATTCCAATTGCAATCTTGAGAGAAGGCAAAGCATCTGGCTATTGGCCCATTAGAAATATATTTTGCCGACGATGTCTGGTCTATCAAGTACTGCGAAGGGTCGTCTATATAAACATATGAAATATTAAGCGATTTGACATGATCGTGAATTACCATTGACCTCCTTCCTTAAACCATTGACCTCTTGGAAAATTCAATGTGGTACTCAAATATAAAAAAGTAGTGATCAAAAATTATGTTTTCTGGTTTGAAAGTTTACTTCACTCATCCTCCCAAAATGTAACAAGATTCATATATTACACAACATATATCACCAGAACAGCAAACATTCACAATGCAACAAAATAAAGAGCTACTTCAAGAATCGTTTTTCTTTGTTTTCAATTTGGTTTTACCGTCTGAGATGGCTTTATTGATGCACTTTACGCATTCATCCCATTGTTTTGCATAATCAGCTCCCCTCTGCGGCCACATTGTGAGACATGTTTTTTTCACCCAGTCCATTACACTGGGGTAAAAGCGTTCTTTTTGAATACCGCAGCTTCTTGTGCCCCTAACGTTGCAGTTTTCAAGTTCATTAAAGTGAAACCTTTGGAACACAAGCTGCTTTGCGAAGTTGCCTTCCACTCTACTTTTTTGTTGAATTTCTTGTAAATAGGAAGCCGTATTTATCACTTTCTTTACTCTTGCTGGTGTCTGACTTTTAAAGAATTGTTGCGAAGGAGCAAAACTTATTCTTCTCGTGTTTGCCTGCGTGTCATAAATTGATGCAGGGCCATCTGAAGGTGAGCTTAGTACCAGATACCTTGCCAGAGGAGTGATAATATCAAATGCATCTTCGGTAGACCCTTCGTTGGCAGGTTCCTCAATGGGGAAGGCGAGTACACTGCTATCTGCATGTGTCTTTGCATTCTCTGTTTCCTTAACCAACTTTTCAATATGGATGACTTTCGTTCTGGTGTTGTTAATGGCAGCTGTAAAGCCACCACCTTCTATCTCATTCAACTCCCCTACAACAGCAACCAGCACATCCCCTACCATTCCTCTTAAAATTTCAAAATTTTCGTTTAGCTCACTTTGTTGTGATGCTAAGTTATCAACTTTTTCACACAGCGTTCTATTGGTCTCTCACAATGATTTCATATATTCTCCCAATTCAAGAAAATTAGCATTTTCCCTTTCATTCAAGGTTTCATTTGGGGTATCGTCCTCAATAGAAACGTTATCAACAACAATATTTCCATCCTCAGTTTCACCTCATTCTTTCAGATACTGTTCATATCGGTTTCGTATCGTGATTTGCTCACTATCAGCTAGTGTCACAAGGTAATCATTTAAATCTTGTTGGCATTTTTCATTTGAAACGGCATCCCCAGCCGAAACGACATTCAACTTTACGGTGCAAATCTTAATGCAAGGGTCTTTAGGTAGCTTTTCATTCGAATTCCTAGTGTCCTTATTCGCAACTAGAGAAGTTGTCTGTGGAGCCTGTTACTTAGAATTTTTGCCCTTGAGTATTGTTCATGGAATTTCTCCAGGGTCATTAGAAGCAGTCCATCTTTTGTCGGCTACCTTCTTGCATGGCTCTAGAATTGGTTTTTTTCTGGCGAACAACAATCTTTATGTCTTGGTATCACAGTTCTTCCTCTGTCTCTGAGTCATAAAAAGTCATGAAACAATGGAAACTTGTTTGTTGTATTAAGCAATTGCTAATGTGACATATGTGCTTTCATATGTAGCATGTATAAACAGTGAAACGAAATTGATCAAAGATGCGAAGAGCATCAGATGAATCTTTGACAAATGTATGCAATGAGTGGACGATGGGTGTCAGAATGGAGTCAATAAATGTAGCGATTTATGAGGTTGGGCATGAAACAGCAGATACGATGGGTCTTCCTGGATTGGATGGCTTATGAATTTTAGGAAGCATGTAAAAGACAGGTGTTCTAGGATGATTAGAGAAGAGTTGATCAGCATTATCGGGTAAATGTTCCATTCCAATTTCTTCTTCAACAGCATTGATTATTACTTTATTGAACTCCTTGGTTGGATCTCATGCCTTTTTTTATTAAGAACTCCTCATTATTCTCAAGCTGTGATAGACCTTCTTTGACGTAGCAATCCCTATTCCAATCAACAGCACACCCTCCTTTGTCTGCTGGTTTTATAACGATATCCTCGCAAGACTTTAAAGTAAATCAACGGGGTTAAAAGGCAACTTAGCTAGGGAGATTGGGCACTACTAAGCGATCTAAATATAGCATCCAATCAGATTGGAGGAGATCATATGTTCATGTGATCACTTTGAGATTAGAACTGCGAACTTGCGAACTGCGAATTTCGTCCAAACAGCAAAATGGCGGATTCGGAGCTGCGTTCGCCACCGACAAAAGTATTCAAACGAGAGCAGTACATAATCCATCTTGGTTATGGTGAATCAGGCAAAATGTTATGGGATTCTTTTAAGGACATACAGGTTCGAATGGGTTTTTTAACGTTTCAAGAAACGGCCCGATGGGTTTTTACCGCAGTAAAGCCAATAGTCGAAGCTGATGAAGAAGAGATGGCCAAACATATGGTAGTTAGGCCCAAGAGAAAATCACAAGAGCAGAGCCAACTATCTGTGAGTAGTGGTGGAATGTCCAGCAGGTGAGAAAAATTGTCGCATTATGCCTATAAAACCAAAGCTTTTGTATACTTAAGACTAAGACCCCCATACAAAGTTTCTGGTGGGGCAAAGTTATAGCGGATTGAGCTATTCCATTTTTTAGTCATACAGGGGGATGGAAGTAAGATTTTTGTCAGATTGGCCCCCCTTGGAAAAGAGCCATCGGTTAGGAGCCACCCCCCTCAAAAATGGTAGTTAGAATTGATATGATCCCCTTGGAAATGACAAATAGCAGCCACCATGCTTAGAGAGAGGAGATTGTTTTTACAACCTCCCTAGAAATCTTTGTAAAGGTAGGTTAGCCCCTGGAAAATGTTTGTTGAAATAATTTTACCCCCCAGAAAAGCATCATTAAGAATTTTTGACCCCCCAGAAATTGTTTTTGAGGGACCGCCCCTTTTGTCTTTGAAATTGAAGATACTGTATACTGTACCGGATTAAAATCGAAATATATAGACTGTACTTCCCTTTCTGTTATTAACATTATTGAACAAATATATTACCAAGGTCATAGACATACATACATGGGTGTATATGTGTTCAAACAAGTAAAGTTTCTCTCTTTCTTTCTTTGTAACATAACATGTGAACAGAGTTTTATGTTGAAGATCGTATATTTTGCTATTTTTTAGGGAATCTTCCTCCACAAGATTGGCCTTACTTGCCTTTCTGTCATCCAAGAAAGAGACATTGAAGATGGAGACTGACAAGGTGGCTGATGTTGAGGATGGCAATGATGATAATGATGATGATATTGAACAAGTCAATGATATTGAAATGCAAGTTGATGAAAGGTACATTTCTTTTAAGTTCTCTGGCAGATAATGAAAATAAAAAGATTCAAATAAAGATGACAGGGTTCTAGAAATATTGGAAGCTGTGTAAGTTTTTAGTCCAATCAAAATGTGACATTCTGCAAGGTTTATGCATTTTAAATAAGATCTGCGTAATCAAAATTCATTGCAGTCATCCCCATGATGTTTATTGCCTTCTCCAAGCCAAACAACAATATTTTGGTGAACCAAGTATTTCTCTCTTTGATGTTTATGAGGCAAAGTAAAATTTATTAATCTCAGTGACTTAATTTGCTTTTATATTCACAGAGTTTAGAGTAAATTAGTCTAAAACAACAAAAGAGCGGCACCCATCACTTACATCACTATCTTTTTATGGCAACTTCCATTGATATATACCTGACATTTTTTGAAGAAGATGCTGCAATATTAGATTGGGATTTTTTCAAGTTTTGAAAGCATTCTAATTTTATCACTTATTTACTGCAGGATTGATGCGGAGTCAATAGTTGTTACACCACCAAGGAAGTCATTGAATTTTTGGCAGTCTGCGGCTCAGTCAACTCCTGTAGCAGATTTGAAACCATGCTTCCCGTCAAATAATCTGACAGGCATCTTATCACCACATGAAGCTGATGCAGACTGTCCATTGACTGACCAAGAAGAGTCTTTTGTACAAGACATCATCAGGCAAGAGGACCCACCTGAAGAGTTGCCATTCAAAATAATATCAAGGGAGGTAGCAGAGATAGAATCGGATGATGAAATGGTTGATACTGGCAGTTATTCAAGGTGCAAATATGGAGATCTATCAGACGAGAAAAAAGGTGATCTCAGAAGCCAAATGTGTTGCTTCTGTTAGTCAGCTAAAAGTCCTTCTTGGTGTTCATTGTCGTCATCCAGAATGTGCATCAAAGATCAAATCAGTCTTCCACAAAGTCATTGGGTCCTGCATAAAGCTGGAATGGTTCTGTGACAAAGCACATCGTGGAATTTGGTATTCTAGCCCATTCTATGCTTCAGGGCTAGCAATTAATTATGTGATGCATAGCTCTTTGCTCCTGTCTGGTGGGCAGCTTAATCAATTCAAACGATTTTCTAAATTTGCCAATGTTGGAAATTGTTCTGCAACAACATTTATGAAAACCAGATACTATATGCATCAACAGCAGTTGATCAAGAGTTTAAGGAGCTGAGACAAGTAATAATCAATGAAATAAAAACAGATGGGGAAGAAGTTGTTCTGTGTGGTGATGGGAGGATGGATTCTCCGGGATTCTCTGCAACGAAGGGCACATACACAGTGATGGACCATTCTTCAAAAAAACTCTTGAATATGGAGTGTGGAGACAAACGAGAGGTAAGGTCTACAAAACCTTAATAGAAACTTTATTCTACATGATGAATTGTGAATCTGGCAGCAAAATCAAAATAATAATAAGTTTCACTTTGCTTTGCAAACAGCAAAAAGAGAAATGTGTGGTTCACACAAATGTCATTCTTTAGTTTGGAGAATGAAATGAACATCATACTATGTATTCTGAACCTGAAAGTGGTCTGAATATCTGTAAAACTTTTATTAAAAATTTCAGTTCCGTGCAATGTTTTTAGGAAGGAATTCTTCACCAAAGGATGTCATTTGCAAGGAGTCATTTGATAATGCAAAGTTGAAAATTAAAGCTAATTTACGGACCTTTAACATCTAAATATTAAACAGTAATTATTACATTTAATGGAAATAAAGAAACTTTCAATTAATAATTTCTAGATCAATTACAAGGAGAAAGGTTTCTTGTTAATTGATTTTTTATTCAAATTTGTATTCATACCATCATTGCCAAGAAATCGTCATTTCCATTGTGACTAAGAAATGCTAAATACTGAACCAGAAGACAGTTACAGTTTTTAGAGCCTCAAAACTTACTTTTACTTCTTTCCTTCTGACAGGTCAACCTAAAGTCTACTCGACTTGAAGTTCACCTCTTCATGAAAACGATGCAGTGGATAATTGACAATATGGATGGAAAAGTAAAAGAAATATGCACTGATGCGCACACTACCATAGCAAAAACAATGAGTGAGTTTGAAGAATAAATTGAAACCGTAAATTTCTTGCTGCAGGAAAATGATGCTGATTACTGCATTCATTCAGAATGAGAAACATACAGTACTCTATGTAGGACTCATACTATCATTTAATCCAACTTTTTGGAGGATAGAAGTAGCATGAAACGATCATGCATCGTGCCAGGTCTTGAAAGATAGCCAAACCTTTTAACTAAACACTAATACAAAGCAATTATCAATAGCATGATTATAGTACAGTACAGTACAGTACTGAAGAAGTAAAAGTAAGTTTTGAGGCTCTAAAAACTGTAACTGTGTTGTAGCTCATGAAAATTTTTATATACAGCCTGTACAAAAATACAAGGCTAGACTTAGCCTTGTACAGGCCAAGTTTTAGCCTTGTAGAGGGGATTATGACCTTGTTATGACCTTGTACTAACCTTGGAAGAAAATTACAAGGCTATCAGTAAGATTTCAAGCTGCAACCAGTCTAACACAAGGTTTCCACAAGGCTTCTACAAGGCTAATTAGCATTTTTCAAGCCATTTACAAGGTTACAGCAAGGCTACTCCAGGCTATAACAAGGTTACAAGGCCATAACTACAAGGCTTGTACATGGCCTTGTATTTTCGTACAGGAGGTGCCAGGTGACCCAAAAAACTTTATCTAACTATCTGAACTAAATCATAAGTTTGAGTGACCAAGGAGGAGGAAATATATAGCTCATACAGGTACAGTAAGCCCACTTGTGCCGATACCTTCTTTGTGCTCATTAGCATTGCTTTCATGAAGCTCCGTGTGATCTACTGTAGCTCGTGAATTTTTTCTTGGGTCATATCATATATGTAATGAATGTACTGAAATTATACTGCCCATATTGTATAAATGTAAACTATTCTATTTTTAGAGAGTCATCCTTCCTTCTCTGAAATTCATCATAGTCTTGATGTATGGCATAAGGCATCAAAGCTAACTACAAAGCTCACAAAAGTATGCATTCATCTTTTCTTTATGTTATTACTGTGTGTTATCTTTAGATACTGCCAGATTCCTGAAATCAATTTTAAACCAGGCCTGTTGAAACCGGGGGGGGGGGGGAGGCTTCAGCCACCCCAATAATGTGCTGAAGTTCATTCACTGTTGTACGCGAAAAAGGCTGTAAAAACCAAACCCTTCAAACTTATCTGTATTCAAGGAAGTTACTAGAATTAATCAAGCCATTACTTTTGACATTGTGCAATTCAAAAATAATCCATATGCTCGTGAAATTGAAGTTCTATTTTCATAATTTTCGCGGAAAGACCCCAATCAGTCATGATCCTGTGCTTTCTTTAAAACGCAAATTCTCCAAAAATGGGGCATTTCCCAACGATCTAAAGGGTGTGGTCATGAAAAATTTTCATAAAAATTTCTTGCAGTTAATTAAAGACAAATAGAATAACCTTAAACATATTGATAGAAGAATGGGAACCTGTTCTTAATCAAAATTTTAAAATTTAACCTGAAGAATTGAATAATACTCAACATTTGTGTTTAATTGTAGCTGGCAAAGAAAAATAAACACAGAGAACTGGCACCTTGGATTCCAGCTATTCGCAATCATTTCTGGTTTTGCTGCTCAGAATGTGAAGGAGATGAGCTGAAATTGAAGCTTCTATGGACTCGCTTACTGCATCATATTTGCGATGATCATGATTTTTGTACGCATGAGCCAATTTTAGATGAGGATCATGAGAAAATATTTCTGTCTTCAAGTAGCGGGTGTCTCAGAAAAAAGTACCCCCTTTTGACTGGAAATAGGAACCAAGCAATACATTATCATTGCTCCCCGACTTCACAGCTAAATTTATCAATGTTCAACTTAGATGCACGTACCTTGCATTTTGAAATCGTCCACCAAACACCGGAGATACAAGTTCGCAAAGTCAAAATTTACAGTGCACCCAAAACCAGAGGTTTTGAAAAAGGGCCTAGTCATGATTTGTATCGTGAACATTTTCCAAAGTACCTGTAGACTTTAAGTTTCCGTGTTTTGCTTTTGAAAAGAATAATAGATGCATAGACATGGCGCTGATTAAACAAATATATTAAAAATGTGGTAAGAGTGATAAAGTCGTGCCACATCTCCAAAATAAGCGTGCATGTGCTCCTTTTCCTCTTCTTTAATACAAAACACTTGGGGATCGAATGCAATGCAAGGACCGTTTCCTCAAAAGAAAAGTCATTTCAAGAACAATTGACGTAATTCAAGGTATGAATCTTTTCAAAAATAAAAAGTAAAGGTCAAAGTCGAAAATTCCTTTTTGACCTCTTTGTTGTCAAATTATGGCTAGGCCATTTCTCAAAACCTCTGGTTTCAGGTGCACTCCAAATTTTGACATTGTGAACTCATATCTCCGGTGTTTGGTGATCGATTTCCAAATGCAAGGTATGTGCTTTCAAGTAGAAGCCCAACAGATGTAGCCATGAATTCAAAGAGTCCCGAAATATTATCGTTTTGTTGCCTTGTTGAGTCAAAAGAGGGTACTTTTTTGAGACACCCGGTAGTGGGACAATGAAAGAACTAAGACAGATTGTGTTGGATCCTGCATGGATGAAGTCTTTGGCCTACTACACAAGAAATCGTCACACTGGATTAATTGAGGTAATTTTTTGTTTAATGATAAACATCATCATTATCCTGACAATGATGATGACAATGATAAATACCAAATATCATTTCAGTGTGCAGTTGCAGGGCTACAATATTGTTACAGTCAACAAAATTAACACTAAATTGAATTAAACAACTTAACTTTAATAAACCAAAACTGAATAAAATCTAAAAGATCTTAACTTAAGCAAATCTAACATAGTTGATCAAGGTACAGTATACCTATACTACAGTATTTACAAACAAAACTTAATGCATTTGCATTGAAACATGACAAGATGAGGACATACTGTAATCTGACAGTATATGTACTGTACATTCTTCTTCCACAGGAACATTTCTATTTTAACATAATTATATAGTATGGTATATAGAGTAGTTTCCACGTGCCTAAGTTAGAATCGTTTTACATTCAAGGTTTTCAACAGCTTAACACTTGAATACTGCCCCAAAAGAATTGGATATAAGCATGATGCATTCACAACACGAAGCCAACTAGCATTCATAGATCACAATAAACACCTTGGACGTGAACAGTTGACAACAAAATCTGGTGATCTTGTGTTTGTTAGAAAATGGGGTAAGAGAACGAAGACGTGGCGTTGTGTACCAGTTCCAGTTCCAAAGGAGTACACCTATATTGAAGGTATCCATCTCAAATGCCTTTTTCTTAAGTAGATAATAAACATAAGTAGCACAAGAAAACATCCTTGCCATTGAACAAGGCATTGAACAATTTTTGGTGCATTGAAATAAATAAATACTACAGTACGCAGATCTTTAATACATCAACCTGACAAGATTTCTCAAGGATTCAAAATAATTCATCAAATTTTCAAGAATCCTTCACAATCTGATAAGAATTTTTGAGTCATATGAAACACTGTACAGTAAATCTTTTGAAACAAGAACTCTTGAGCCAAACATTTTTTCAAGAATTCTTAAGAGTGGATTTTTTGGAGAATTCCTAGGCAGTAAAACCACATGTTAGTGTGTCAAAGGTCTGTACTGTACCCAAGGTCTTCCTTTGATTTTAAATCTTCATTCAGATTTGCAAGCAAAGATCTTATGGCGAAGACACATGCACACACAGAGTACACAAGTTCGGAATGTTGCAAGATCTACAACTAAACTTCTCGCACATAATATTGCGTCAGTACCACCACCTTCAACTGCAGAGCTTCTGGCAAGACAAGTGAAAAGGATGGACATGCAGCAACATGAAATTTGAAACTTAAAATGTTGACTTAGAAGATGAACCATTTGTGTTGAAAGTTTTTAATTTATGTGGTTCTCTATTGCAAATCACCTCGTGCTTTGAGAATCAAGCTATGTTACTACAAGGCTTTTACTCCCAACAATTGATTCACTACACTTACATACACATGCAGTTTATATCATATTCTTGCTAGTGGAGTTGTGAGACTTTTGGGGTGTAAGAAAATTTTGCTTCAAATTCCTAGTTTTTTTTCAAATGCCAAAATTTTCTGTGCAAAGTTTGAATAAATTACACATGTGTATGACTAAGTTTTTTTGTTATTCAAGGAGTCTTGGCTGGTTTATAAAAGTTTGTAAAGCAGGTAAAAACAGTAAGTAAGCAATGAATGAAATCAAGCATCTGATGCTTTAAAAACATCTGCTCTGCGGAGGTTTCCCCTAATACTTTTTTGCGAAATGATTAAAAAAAATTTTGCTTCACTTGGATACCATCAAGGAAGTCACACCCACTAACAACAACAACACCGCTGATTTTAGCAAATAATTATGCATAATAGTCAACATCCATAAAACCTGTGTAGTTCCCATTAGGATCAGGGAATCTATCTCGGATTTTGCCAACAATACATGAAGGTATAACTTTCCTGTTTCTTCTGCCAAGCTTCCCCCAGACCCATAGAATATATTGGCGATATGCAGTATATCGCCAACATCCATTATTTGATGGGTCAAAAGGGTAATTAAGGAAGTCAGCGTTATTCTGCATAGCAAGTTCCAGATTATGTTCAGTTAGGATGTGGTTTTCAAACAATGGGTGCTCATGATTTTTGATTGAATTTTTGCAACAGATGCGCTCCTCTTCCTTCTTCATTGCACGACAATGACCACCACATTCACACCACAAAGGCTGATCTTCTTGTTCTTCTCTTTCTTCTGTGTTTTCTTCTCCGGGATCTGTCGTTGTAGGGGCTTTAAATTTCATTGCAACAATATTCCAAAGAGTTGGAGAGTATTTTGCCATTCCTGCCAGAAGTTCAGATATTTGTTCTTTGTCAAGACTACCACAAAGCTCCTATGAAAGAGAGAACCATTTTGTAACTTTTGGAGGTACCATATAAAAAATCAGAAACTACAATAAGTTCATACTATTAGCATTAAAAAGAGGTTACTTCCCTGTGATACCACACTGTAAGTATCACTTTTAACATAGGGAAATGGCACTGGCAAAACAAGAATTGTTTCCATGGCAATTGATCAGAATTGCTTATCTAATTAACCAAACAAATGCAGCTCTGCTTTCAAGCTTACAGTAGCATTTCTTTGAGCAACATGCCTGATGCATTGAAGTTTGCATTAAAATTCAGTTTCTCTTACATACAGTTAAGGTTACTGTACCCTTCTTCAGTGACCACTCATGGTGTTTTCTGTCTTGATTATAATGCATGTTACATATCACGTATACATCATCCAATTTTCTTTAAATGGGGAGTATTTGTAAACCAAAAAGATATTTATCATGAGTGGGCTACCACAATTCGAGAATTAAAATGTGCCCCGGCCTGGGATCGAACCCAGGGTCTTTGTGTCAAAAGTTTCTCCAACATTCCACTGCGCCACTCAAGCGCAATTAAATGTTGGAGAAATCTGAAGTCATTCAGATCCCTGGGTCTTACACCATGACAGAAGCCATTTTTTGTTTTGTCGTGTTTCGGCATTAAGCCTTCATCAGAGCCATGCATACGTATATAGAATAAAAAAATTGTGGACTATACACACGAAAATGTAAAAATTGGACCTTCCCCCTTTTACCAAAACAACACCAAAAGTGACTATTTGGTCAGACCTTTCCAGGTGTAACACCAAAGACCTTCCATTTTCCCACATGGCCATGCAGTGGTGGACACTTAGCCAATTATTGAGAGGGGGCACAGCTATTGTTTCATTTGAAAAGTATTGTCTGTTTATATTGTTTGTGAACAAAACATCTTTGTCAAGCCAACGCAACATTGGGGGTGATCACACCCCCTCCCCTCAAGTGTGCGCCACGTGGCTGTTGCCTCTGAACTTAATAACATATTTTCCCTATATGGATTGTCCGTGCTGCTTTAATGATATGAAAATGAATTCATTTGAATCAGAGTTCACAGTATCAAAGACTTTAAAGGCTGGGTTCCCCATGGTCACCAAATGCTAACCAGCACATGCAACCAATTGGTATGATTTGATTCAACACTTTTCTCGCCATTATGCCCCAAGAACTGTCAGAGCCATATTAAAAGTGTTTATACCAAACCAGTTGTCATCTTGCAGCGGATTCATTCTTTCAAACACTTCTCGTTGTGCATCTGTAATGTCTATTTGAATGTCACAAACAAAAACTTGATAATTTTCATCTTCTACTGGTTCATCTCTTTCATCCTCATCATTTCCTGTCCCAAACTGTGGCAACTCCTCATCCATTATACCTTCAACTTCTTCTAGCGATGTGTGTGCATTGGCTAGTGTTCCAGATATAAACAACTGTTCGGGGCTCTTATTTTTCTCTGTGCTAAGAGGGTGGCTATTCCATTGATTACAGAACTCTTCCAAATATCGATTTATGTGAGGGATAAACACATAATGCAGTGCAAACAGGTGATATTCATCATCACAATTTAAGATACCAGTTTTCTCCATCTCCGTGAAGACATCTATGTAATGTGAGAGAACTCCTTTGTAAACATCACCATGCAGCCTTTCTACCCTTACATTGTGCACTGATTTTCCAGTGAGAATGCTTCCTCGTCCTTCACCTCTTTGCTCCAGCATGTAACGTGCCACGGCAACATTTTCAAGACCGTGATCTGATCGTACCCTAGAAGGTAGACCATATTTCTTGACACCACTCTTGAATAGTTCTAAAACTGTCTCTGCACGATTGTTATTTGCACAGAAGGCATAAATTACCATCCTACTAAAGCCATCAACGCAAGCATGCACAACTAATCTCCATGAGATCATTTTGTGGTTTCCATCGATGTGCCAAAGTGAGTTAGGTGCTGGAACGTAGTATTTGCGTCTAAATATGGCTTGTCCCCACTGAAGAGTTGTGCCAATTGGATCTAAAAAGTGTAAATGTTCACGCACTTTCCATCTTTGCACAGCAATGCCCTCTGCTTCTAAGAGCTCCCATCATGCGGCTCTGTCCTATGTTAGGTGTTGCTTCTTGAATAGCCCTGATTACATTGATTAGTTCATCATCAGAAATTGCAGAAAAATTACTATCATCAATACCCATATCTACAACTTTTCTCCTCAGTTCATTTCATCCCTCTCCAACTTTTCTGTGCGAGAAGAAATACCCAATAATTTGGCAATATCTTTCCACCTGAAATGCTTTTCACGAAGAAATAAGATTTGTGATGGTGATAATATGATGGATGGTCGCCCACGTTGTCCGCTCCTTGCTACCTCTGCTTGAAAATTTGCATCATTTTGACTCTCACGATACCTTGCACCTTCCCGTTTGGTAAGCAAAAAGTTATAAATGTGATTAAATGAATTATTTAGCACAGTGCATTGCGCATGGCCTTCACTGCCTTCTACGAGATTCTGCACAAGTAATGAGAAGGAAATGCAACATTCTTGTAGTCTTGAAATAATTACTTCTCACTGATCTAACGAGATCGCTGCCCATTCGCCCTCAGCGAGAGAAACAAGCTGGCTACACTCCACCAATAACGATATGCAACCCTGTTTGAAAGCAGCAAAATTCGCTTCGCTGGTACTCTCCATCTTCACACAACTAGGCCCTCATCCTCATGCTGCCCCTCTTCGTGTGGCACGTCAAATTAACAAAATCGCATAAATTATGCACATAAATCTACATTTATGATTAGCATATAAAAAATGTTGGACAGCATATAAAAATTTGATCAGCATATAAAAAAGTTGAACAGCACAGCGTATAAAAATTTGATCAGCATATAAAAAAATTGAACAGCACAGCGTATAAAAATTTGATCAGCATATAAAAAAATTGAGCAGCATATAAAAAAATTGATCAGCATACAAAAAAATGAGCAGCATATAAAAAAATTGACCAGCATATAAAAAAATTGAATGGCATACTCCATTTGTCGGTCACCATAAAAAAGTTTTCGGTATGAAAGACCAGTGTATCCAGTAAAAGCTGCAGATATATTTGAAAAATAGGCCATGTAAATGAAAATAAGAACGAATATGGAAAGTCCCAATATTGTCTGCATCAGCGCCCCATACAGTCTGACCAGCAGAATAGAGAGTTTCTGGTCAAACTAGAAGAGCAACAACAGAAAGCTGCAGTGGAGGAAAAACAACGAGATCATGACTTTTTTATGCAGCTTGCTACTCTTTTGGCAAAGAAATAAAATAACGTTTAAAACAGACTTGGCTCTCCAGACAATTTCAGGCGCTATCATTTCATATAAATTTTTTCTAAAGTTTCTATAAAGGTTTTAATTTATCTTTCAGTAGATTAAAGATTTATGAAGTTTACGATTAAATGACTTAGGTCTTCACCAGCATTTACGTTTGTGTCATGTTCGTGTGCTTCCTGTTGTTCCCTCATAATTATTCTTTGGAGAAAGTCTTTGTCCTCTACTTCATCTCCATTTCCCTGGCATATGTTGTGTAGAACGCAGCAAGTAATAATCATATTGACAACATTTTCTTTTTGAGTGTCAAGTCTTTTTAAAAGGCATCGCCAACGCGTCTTTAGAAGGCCAAAAGCTCGCTCCACAATTGACCTCGCACTTGACAGAGTCCTGTTGAATTTCGTTTGTTGACGAGTCAATGCTCCATTGTCCGGGAAAGGTTTAAGCAGCCAGTTGCTTAATGGGTAGGCCCCATCCCCAATTAACATAGGTTTAACATTTTGATTTTCAATATTTGTAGTAGGCCTCGTTAAGATCTGACCATTTTCAGCTTGAGTAAAAATAGCACTTGCTCTCAGTACTCTTGCGTCATGTATACTACCGGGAAAACCTGACGAAATGTCAATGAAATTCATATCAGCATCAACAACAGCTTGAGTGTTAACAGTATACATTTGCTTTCGACAGAAGTAATCAACAGGGTCTTTTAGGGGAACAACAATTGAAACATGAGTCGCATCTATAGCTCCTATTACTTGGGGGATTTTGCAAACTTCAGAGAACTTTTCAATAGCAATGGCAGTTTCCCTTTCAGTTCTTGGAAATTTTATGAAATTATCAGCAACTTTGATAATAGATTTGCAAAATTTCTCGAAGCAAATTGGCTTCTTGAAGAGGCAAAAATGCAGCTGCAGTATTCATAAACAAAGAAAATTGAATCCTTTTTGCCCTAGCGATCATGAAAACTTTTCTCATTGTACTTTGCTTTCGCCGAAGAGCAAAGGCCCTTGATTTTGAGCTCAAACGATATAAGTAAATTAGAAACAAGATTGCTTGCACATCCATGTCGTAACGGCTGAGAAAGTAAGTATATTTGTTGACTAAAATATTGCGGGATCTTTTCAATAATAAAATTTTGGCGGGAAATTGATTGGTTTACCCTTTTGACCTGCTTATCGTGCAAGCTGTCAAAATTTCTTTGACATCTAACCTTACCCAAAGTTTCCTGGTATGCACGATTTTTGTTCAACACTTTGGTATGACCGATCTTCAAGCTTAAGAATGACAGGGATTAGGAAAGGAAAGCTTGGTGTGACCGCGACCAATATCTCCATATACTAATCCCATCTCCAGGAGCTTTGCATCTGAACAACTTGTAGCTATATCATCATCAATCTTGTTAACCATGAATGCTAGCAGCAGGTAATAAATTCTTCTTGACTCAAGAAACTGTTGAATCTAAAAGAGATGCATATGGAAGAACATACATAATTATTTCCCGTTTTTTCCTTCAGAGGGTATCAACCAAGGACAAATTTCCTTGTTACAGTAAGGGGTCATCAACAAACAAACTTTTAACTGTTGAAAAAGCTAACAAAAGAATTAGCAGGAGAGAAATTTGCTGCCTTTAACACCTCCCCTGCTGAAAGTCTGTCCAATATCACAAAAAGGGAAGTGAATTACAGTAGCAGTTAGTAGATAGACATACCGTATCTATAGCCAGGTAGGCCTAGGTATAACCCTACTAAACTAGGTGAAGTACATATCTCAGCGGTGATGGCGGCCTATCGTTATTTCACATTTTGCTTTTTAGTTGCATGAAAGCACGACCATTCACATTATTCTTGTTCACATTATTCATGTTCACATTATTCATGTTCACCTGTAACATAATATAAATGTTGTGATAGCATAAATGTATGAAGATATCAATCAACCTGTGTATACCATTCATTTTTCCCTTCCTCCATGATGATGGTTAATTGGCTTAGGCCTAACATGCATGCATCTTGCCTGTCA
This sequence comes from Aurelia coerulea, assembly GCA_039566865.1. Classification (NCBI taxonomy): domain Eukaryota; kingdom Metazoa; phylum Cnidaria; class Scyphozoa; order Semaeostomeae; family Ulmaridae; genus Aurelia; species Aurelia coerulea. The sequence goes on along the minus strand of CM076951.1, from coordinate 7,728,889 downwards.
GGACACGCGGGAACAGATCTTAAAAATGTGGCCGCACAACAAAATACACGGTCGCACATCTGCAACTAGTGGCCGCGCAGCTGAAGTCAGCGGCCGCACATTTGAGAATCCAAAGGTTTGGTCCTAGAACGCGCAGCCCCGTGTCTTAAATGCGCGGCCGCGCATCTTACCGCTACTCTTGTTAAGCTGTGCAGCCACGCATTTGACATCCCATAAATTTAAGACCTTAAACGTACGGCCGCATATCTGAAATGTGCTGCCGCGCATCTGAAACGTGCAGCCGCGTGTCTTGAGGTTGAGCATCATGGTGGTAAATATGTCTAGCAAGTCAAAATTGAAGTGAATTAAGCAAAGTTAAAGGAAAGAAATGTTAGTAAGATAATACAACCAAAATTACTTACCATTTCCACAATGTAGCAAAACGGATCAGCTGCATTTAGGCCTCTATCACATTTAACACAAAAAATTTCATGCTGCACACCCTCTTCGCCTTCCTTCTTCACTACGACCACGTTGTCTCAGCACTTGGCTACCTATTTGCCATGACCTTTTCTTATTTGCCGTGGCCTTTTCTTATTTGCCGTGGCCTTTCCTTATTTGCCGTGACCTTTTCTTATTTGCTGTGGCCTTTCTTATTTGCCGTGGCCTTTTCTTAATTGACATGGCCTTTTCTTAATTGCTGTAGCCTTTTCTAAATTGCCGTGGCCTTTTCTTAATTGCCGTGGGGTTTTTGAATTGTGATTTTCTCTTTAATTATGAGTTTTCTCTTCTTTGAGCGTTTGTTTGTTTCTTTAATCGTATGTTTTCTTCTGTATTTGTGCAGCTTGTTTTTTAATTGTGCAAGTACATCTTTAAATGTGTGTGATAGTTGTGGGCCACTGTAGCCATCCACATTTTCACTTTCATTATCATCTGACTCATCTTCTGCTGCATTTTCTTTATCTTGGCTGCTGTCATCTTTTGCTTCCTCACTGTTTTCTTCCAATAATGACTTCATGGAACCATTCACCTGTGTTACTGATGGACATCCACCCCAAATAAAAATGAAGTCCCAGTTTTCAATGATTAATTTTCCGGATCATGATCTTCTGCCTTCATTGACTGCTTTTTTGAAAGTCTGCCAAAGAAGCTTTATTTTAGCTTTAATTCTTGTGTAACCTTCCTTCATTTGCTTCTTTTTTCCAAAGCACCAAGCTCAATTGAATCTAGTTTTAGCTTATCTCTATCAATTTCTGTTATTTCAGCAGGACAAAAACATTTAGGTGGGTACATCTCAGCCATCATCTTGCCAATTTCTTCAGACAATGTGACAAGGTCTGCTTCCATATCTTTGCCCTGATAATCTTGTTTCCCTTTGTGTTCATGCAAGCAAAGAATTAGGCTGTCCACCATCTCATCTGGCATTAATGATTCTTTGTCTCATATCTTTGAGTCTCTTCATCTTTTCTTGGTTGATCAACTGTAAGATTTCATTTGCTGGGTTCGCATCTCTTTTAAACAACTGATAATTATGTTCTATTGGATCTTTGTACTTGAGTGCTCTCCTTGCGTTTCTTTCCTCTCTTGTTTCTTCTTTCTTGACAGCATTGAAGGTCGGATAAAAAAGGTCTATAATCTTTTGCGGATCTTCGTTAGGAAATTCTTCCAACGGGTAGCAATCGAATCCAACCAAAACTGATACATTTAAATACGGCAGTTCGTATTCATAGTTCACCTTTTCTTCATAACTCATTGTATCGAATGGATGTGGTGGGAGATTATACTTTTCGATTGCCTCTTGAACTGTTTGATTGAATTCCTCTTCGATTGAATTATTCATCGTTGATGTCGGTCGTCTGATGAGTCTTCTGATGATAAGAGATTCCTGCTGATGATGAGAGACTTCTGAGTGTGCGAATGAGTGCTCGAATGATTATACTTGTGACCGCGCGCATGGTTTTATCGTTTAGTTTAGTTTAATGCAACCCGCAGGAGAGAACAGAAAATAAAAACGAGATAATAGAGTGTGCCTCCTCAGAGGATCATAACAAAAAGAACAAAAGAACAAACAAACTATTTACAACAAACAAAATACTTTTCAAACAACATATCTACAAGTCTCTAAGTCTCTTTATTTCGGCGTCGGTTGTTTCCATCATTGCTTTTAAAGCTAAATACTCGTGAAGCTGCCCACCTTTCGTCTGCAGTAAGCGTCTTATCTTCTTGTGAATTCTGCCACTCTCGTGTCTTAATTTTTTTATCTGAATAGTTCTTTCGTCGTAGCCTTCTTGTATTACATATTTCAACGATTTGTTAAACTTTTCTTCAATCAACCTTTCTCGTCTTTCATAGCATGCATTTAAACAAATGCCATCATGTTCATCTTTGAAGGTATCGTATATCACCATATTCTCCAGCATTTCATTAAGTTCTGCGTTCACAGCGGCCATTTTTCTTGTACTTGAGCAAACTTTTGAATAACTTCTTGCGAATGAATGTGAGCGAATGTTTTTTATCTGAACTTGGAGCGTTTATTTATATCCAAAAATTTATAAAAGGATCTTTAAAAGTGTAGAAGCACGTTTTTTAACTAAAAAGATTAGGATCTTTGTATCCAAAAAGTTTTTGAAATATAATTGCTATTTTCCGATCATTTTGTCGGTAAATCTTTTGACATAATAAGATACCGACACGTTTTTTTTCCTCAACAGATTTGAAATAATAGAAATTATCACAAAAATATTTATAAGCATGTATTGAGGGGTTACGAACAGCTGTTGAAATATTGTATAGGAAAAACGTGCTGTATTGACCGCACACATTTGTGAAATCGTCCTGTATTTGATAGTTCCAATACCGAACAATAGAGATGGGACGGTTTTGGATGTCTTTAACAGCTCTATTGTATCCATGTTGTTTATAACTACCAAGTGTAAATTCTTTAAAGGCCCGTTCCACGTGGTGATTAAAATAGTTAAAATAATGAAATAAACCGCGGATTAGAAATTCAAATTCCTTGAAAATAAACAGGTGTGACGCGCCCGTATGAATCAAAGAAATAAGAAATTCCTTCATTGTCGAAGTAAATAGCTTGCCAATGTTTTCCACCATTTTGATGTGTGCCAGTGTTTAAAATAAATCCAATGGGAAATGTTCTTATTCCACTACTGTGATGTAGAAATATGTTTTTTGACCATTGTAAAAAGTTTTCTCCAGTTGATTTTATATCGTTTATTCGTTGTACATCGTCCGAAGCAAGAATACACCCAAAAGCGTTTTTTAAAGAGGAATTGTTGTTTACGATATTAATAATTTCTTGACCATCCATAATGACAAAAATTAGTGTGATCAATAATGCGGTCAATAGTAATTTACTTACAACCTTACAAACACTTTAAAAAATTCACAACTAAAAAAGGATATACAGAGTTTTTTTTTAAATAACAGTTTATAAAAGTTCATAAGAAACTTTTGCTGATTTGTCCAATGTTATCAATTGAGTAGTTTCTTCGTGAGAAGGCGTGTACGCGCCATTCGTAATTATCTGGCCATTTTGCACCATTTGTCAATTGACAAATCAATTCCATATTCCCACTGCGACGATCTTCATAAAAGGTACCATCAGATCCTTTTCCCGTCATGGTCATGAAAAAGCGTACGCTGCATATCCGGTTGTTTTCATGTCAGCATCATACAAACCACTGTCTCTCGTGTCATTTCCAATAATTGCACCTCTTTTTAGTAGAGGATTGCGATAATTATCGTAGAGAATGTCCTTCATTCGCCTATATGCTTCAGCATTATTTTTGATTGGTTGAGGTCGCCATGTTTAATTGTCTATTTTGAGACCCACTTCAAATCCTGATTCCTTAGATGCTTCTGGGATGGAAAATGTTATGAAGGGGGAAGTTGTAAAGGATCCAGTTATTGACCTTTTGTCTCCTAAAGTTAAAAAGATTAAATCTGGAATTCCATCCCAATTAAGAGACTGCTGAAATGTAGTAGCTGATGGATTGATTGAAATGGTTCTGAATTCATGATGTGTAAACATAAATGTGTCTGGATGGTCCATAGTGTATGATTTAATCATAGAAATAGGAGGGCTAGAATGCGCGGTCTATTGTTCTCCGATGTTTTTCGCGGCACAACTATGGGCAGTCAAGATGGCGGACGTTGGTTGGCAAAAGCTGCGGTGGTGGTGGCACTGTATCGTAAAAAGGATAGATTTTTGACGAATTCTGAAGGAATCAGATGAATAAAAATGGTATAAGGCTGGAAAATGAACAGTTGTAGATCAATCTTTGTAAGTATTGATACATTTTGATTATTTTTGCTGTTGTTACGGAATTCATTTGCTGTATTTTTAGGCCGATCTATGTCAAGGGAGAGAGATCGATACGATTTCAATCGAAGTAGACCTTTCACACATCTACTAGACATCCATTTGAATGCAAATGAAACGACATTGAATCCTTTACAAGCCTATTAAATAATGTAGGAAGGTTTCTATGCCTAAGTCATGCTTGCAAGCAAGTAAAAGATAACGGTCTTGTTGGGTTGGAACTTTGGGCATAGATAGGCAGGGCTGGGGAAAAAGTTGATCAAGAAACCTGCGCAAGACTCGATGCAGGTAAGATGAAATCTCAAACTCACCGACACCACAGACACCAAGCTGTCACATCTTTCACTATTGACTAGAAATACCAAACACAGTGACATCCAAAGACTTTGAGGGTTCAATTAATTGCAATGACCAACCAAGGTATTGAGATCCCTAACCTAAGTGACAATCATTTTCCCACATCCTCCCACATAACTTTACTTATTTAATCATATTTTTCAGCACATTAACAGCTACATTTTCCTATCAGTGTTCCAATAGATAATAAATATCAAATCTAGATTCTAGCTAATGTTAATAAAATGAACAATTGCTTATCCAGGGTTGGCATTTCCTCCATCCCTTATTTACCCAGGTTACTTAACCGCCGCCTGGTACTCGGCGTTACCTCATGAAAGGATAAACAGTTGTTCATTCATTCTGAAATAAAATCAGTTTTGTGAGTTTACGTCTCTTTGATGCCCTATTGTTTTTGAGAATTCTCTCTGTAAATACCCTTCCAAACTGGTGGTAAAAAATAACAAGATATTGTTTGACGATTCCTTTGATGATAATTGAAATGTGGTCATCTCTTAGATTTTGATCTAGAATATGGCATTCCTTGCTATGCTCACTTATTGACTGAAAGGTGTTATTCCTCATTGCAGATAAAACATCTGTCAGGATCTGAGCATTAGTTTCTCTGGACAAGGAGGCCCATTTACACAAGGAAAGGCGTGCTTTTCTGTCAACACAATCAACAACCTTGTAAACAGACCTTGATGGTATCAGTAATGCGCCATACTTCTTGCATGATAAGAGTGAAAGATGACCATTATGAAGGATATTTGCACTCTCAGAGCTTACATGTAATGCTGCAGCACAGTCTGGACAGTCTATAAACTCAAGCAACTTTTTGACAATGTATCCAGAGATGTAATGTAAGACATCTGAGCGCCAAATAGTGGTTGTTAGCAAGAGATTTGACACTCTTGGGTCAACTTTACTCATCTCACTTGTATCATTTGTTGAGACATTAATGCAGTTGGCGGTGGAAGGAGACTCAATCTTATTTTTCAAGAGCAGTTGTCTGATAGCATATTTGAACTGCAATGCTGTTGGATTGTTGTTCCAACCAAAGCGACTTCTAATTTTGGCAAAATACATCTCCAACTGATCTTGTGAGAAACGATATGTCAGAACATATTCAAATGGTGTTTCAGATCGCTGTAGTAAATGTTTGCTTATGCTTAGTATGGATAATGCTGATATGTAAAATCCAGTTACGAACATTTTGTGGGTGTACATGGCTTAAGTCCGAGGAGAATGAGGAGGCGAGGAGGCAATATTTTAACCCCGAGGAGCCGAGGATTGGCATTTTTCGTGCGAGGGAGGAATCCCAAAAAATTGCTTAAACCAATGAGGTGCGAGGAAAAAATAAGTTTAGAGATTGAAAATTGAGGAGCTCAGGTTCCTTTGCATTGAAAAGCGAGGAGGAACAACGATCTGAAGACATGTCGTCAGAATTTCTTGCCCGAAATCTGATAAAATTACGCTGCATTGCGCATAGCGCTGCACAGTATCATTTGTATGGAAACGAGCCTTCAAAAGTTCAGTGATGAGTTGCACAGATTACTCTTGTCGAAAGATTGTCCTCGAGATCCCTCGAAAACCGAAGAGAAAAAGCTGGATATAATAACCCATCCAGTATAAGATCATAACCCACCCAGTATAAGATCATAACCCACCCAGTATAAGATCGTAGCCCACCCAGTATGAGATCATAACCCACCCAGTATAAGATCATAACCCACCCAGTATAAGATCATAACCCACCCAGTATAAGATCGTAGCCCACCCAGTATAGCATCATCCACCCATTTAGGCGCATAGGTTCCATAGCGTGTATAGGTTGGGTAAGAATGTCAAATCTTTCACTGGCAAATATGGAATCAAGGGATGCATTCCAAGCCAAAGTAGAGGATGTCTTTTCAAAATTTTCCTCATACTCCAATTGATAGGATAACTGTCACAAAACTATCAAAGTTTCATTGTCACTAATCGCAAGCATAATATTGGGAGATGCATTGTAAGCCAAAGTCAAGGATGTTTCTTCAAAAATGTTACTTGCGCATAGTATAACTGTCACAAAACTATCAAAGTTACTTGTCGCTAATGGCAAGCAGATATTGGGAGATGAATTCTAAGCCAAAGTAAAGGGCGTGGCCCTATAGATTTTCCTGGGGGCCCTGCCCCCAGACCACCTCATTTCAATGTATTTCCACTTAAAGTTTACTCTAATCACCGCTGCTTACGAGAATTCACGATGAGTTTTGTAAATCAAATAAGTCAAATATTAAGTAAATCTTGCACAACAGTCTTGACAAAGTATTCTTATCCTATCGTAGTTTGATTTTAGCTAGCCTGTTTGATATATATTTGGATTCGTAAATTTCCTATTTTTTCTCCAGGACCTCCGAGCATAAAATACCCTTTCAGCAATGCACAGAAGGGCGTTGCCAAAAGAAGAGGGCATCGCCCAAGAAGATTTTCCGGGGGCTTCGCCCCCGGACCCCCGTAGTCTTTACGCTTTCGGCGCGAATTAGTGCCCCCCTTTAATCTGAAAAACGCTCCTATGTGCCTGTGAAGTTAGAAGATAGACCAAGTAGAGAACAAGAGAAAAAAGGAAACGAAAGGGTGATGATTGTTATCTGCCAAAGAAGAAAAAGAGAAAGAGGGAAACATAAAATGTATTTATTTATATCCGACGGATATTTCTTTCCAAAAATGTTCCAGCATGAAAACTCCTGTTTACATAAAGATTTACATGTTGGTTGCAAATTTATTTTGGATCTAGTTAAAGGCACATTCAAAAGTCTCATTTTCAAATCTTTTCATTTTACGCCGGTATTTAACGTGTCCTTGATTTGTTAGATTTTTTTCCTTGTGACATCGAGGAGCGGGGAGTCAACTTACTAATTTTTGTAATGCGAGGAGGAAACAATTGGAGAAAAACGTATTTGCGAGGAGAGCTGATGGCGTTAAATGCGAGGTAGGGAGGAGGGGTTAATTTTTCAACCCCATGTACACCCACCATTTTTCGTGGACCGGATATCAGTGGTAGGCCATTGGCATCTTTCAAAAATCTCAAAGTTTCAATACCACTTTTCAGGTAGCCTTCAACTTCAAGAATATTTTCAAGATTAATTGGCTTTTTATAGTTTTTGCCAAATTTACTTTTGCTGTTCAAGATGTCAAACAAGTTATTCATAAGTAGAATAAAGTCACTTGTTGGCTTGCTATCTTTAAATTCCTTCAATTTTAAATTTCTTAAGAATGTTAAAGCTGCATATACAGAGTGACTTAATGTCTGTGCAGCAACACTTACTTTCATTTTATGATTCTGCCATTGAACATGTTTGGCTTTTAATTTGTTTCCAAGATGGAGGATGTCCTTTTGCTGGGCTCTGTGAAGTTCCCTTATGTATTCCCAAGATATTTTCTCATCACCAGGGGTAACAAAGACTTGCATGTCAGCAGATGCATTCCTTGCAAGTTTTAGCATGTGGCAAATATCTATAAATATCACCAGGGGTAACAAAGACTTGCATGTCAGCAAATGCATTCCTTGCAAGTTTTAGCATGTGGCAAATATCTATAAATATCACCAGGGGTAACAAAGACTTGCATGTCAGCAAATGCATTCCTTGCAAGTTTTAGCATGTGGCAAATATCTAATATAACATAAATTTTACCACCTGATACTGCTGGGTGATCAAAAGATCCATCTAGGTTTTTTATGTTACATCCAAATTTAGTTGCCATACCAAGATTTTTGGGGGCACCATCAAAAACGACAGCATGAACATCAGCCCCTTTTTCTGTTAATTTTTTTATGGCCTCAAAGACTAATTGTTTCAGAATTTCACCATTGAGACAATTTGTTAAAAAATAAGCAACAGGAACAAACCATGGCTTCTGAAGTCCACATGCCATGATAACGAGTGCATTTGTTGCCTCAGTGTCAACTTCTTCTGCTTTTATTGCTCCATAGTCTATTCGGCCAATAAATTTGGAGGTTTTCTTGTCCCATTGCAGTTGCTTTTTTATGCTCATTTCATCAAGTAAAATGATGCAATATTTTTGGCCTTCAGTGACGTTTTGCTCAAAGTAATCAAAAGGTTTTTCTAGGAAACCTGGTTCACAATTTATATTAACACACCATGATCTTATAGTTGCAGGGTGTGGTAAATGTAGAGCTTTCCTCACAAATTTATATGCTCTTGGGCTATAAAAATGGAGGGTCAATTCAAATTCTTTGATTTCATCTGAATATCTTGATCCAGCCGATTTTTCAATATTTTTACATACATTTCTGAAAAGGGCAGTTGCCATATGGCCAAAGTTTTCATTTAATGTTTCAGCTAATTCTTCATCCAGTAATTTACATGCTTGCAATTTTGAGATCAAGCCACAAATATTTTTTTCGAGTCTTAGATTTTTCTTTTTCAAATTTCTTAATTTGTCATTTTTTTGTTTTAGTTTTTTGCGATATTTTGCTTGCAATTTTCTAGGTGAAATTTTATTCGCATATGTATGATCATGAGTTGATGTTTCTTTTGGATTTGGCTTCTTTATTTTCTGTGGGATGGATGCAGATGTAGCTTGTGGATTTTGCCTCTTACGAGGGGAACGTCTTAATTTGGTTGTCTTCTTCAAATGGTCCGGAAAATTAAAAACTGTAGGGACTGCGTCTTTTTTTTAATACTTCTTCCCGATAAATTCAGATGGGTTCAAGGATGGGAGCAAATGATAGTCACTTGGGAGAAAATGTTTCTCGCAAATTCTTTCATTGCGTGTTGGCTGCCAATCTTTACGATGCATTGCATATACCCATTTCTTAAGCAATTCTGCATTTTCATGAGGAAACCTAAAATCAGACCAGCTTGAAATCAACATTTCCAAGAATCAAGTTTTTGACGAAATTTATTCACCTTACGAACTTTACCCTAAGCTGACCCACTTCACCTGGTTTTACCCTGAACCAAAAACGTAATTATATGCAAATCTTCTGAAACTAGAAGGCTGCACATCCCCTCTAGGTAAGTCCCTTGTTTAACCCATCTAAGAGCATATTTTAGATCGGGTTTTGCCGTAATCAACAAGAAGGAACGAAGAAATAAATATTCTTATAGGCCAGCAAACGCGACCGGCCTAAACCTTACCGGTGAAAAGCGAGATTTTTCTCCCCAGGAGCAAGATCTTTCTTTAATTTCCATCTGTTTTCACAGCCAAAAGCCGCACACGAAATAACCATTTTATTTTCAGTTTTCAGTCGAAGCAAGAACAAAGATTTTGACGAAAAAATCGCAGTAATAACTACCCAACTTTGATCCAACTCTGTGTTTACGTACTGCGGCTTACAATAAACTACCCACGCTTTTGCCAACCAACCTCAGCCATATTGGTTCTCCATAGTTGTGCCGTACCACGTGATCAACCACGCATTCTAGCCCTCCTATTTCTATGGATTTAATGTAGTCTTCAGTGAGGGATGGAGACAATTCATATTTCTTAAATCTGTACTGGACATCAGTGACACTAATCCTCAATTGCTTGCATAGCTCTAGCGCGCCATCATAATTTGTTTTTTTCTCAGTAGGAGTGCTACCTGGGCATTTATTCTGTGGGGAAACTTGTAGGTAGAATTCTGGATTATTCAACAATGTCATAAATTCAATTTTATTTGTCATTGGAACAAATGTTGTTGAACCAGTAAAACAACTTTTTGGTTTTACCGTTACACAAACTTGTTCACCTTTCATTAACTTTTGGGCATAGTACATTGTCTTGGCGTTGCCACTTACCCCGCTTTCTACTGTACAGTTAGACAAACTACCTGTATTCTTTTGTTCTTTTGTTTGTAAGTAGCTTTTCGTAACACACCCTTTAGCTATTCTACAAAAGAGCCTGGATTGAGCGTCTTTCTTATACATTTCAAATGCGACTTTCGATTGAGTGGCGATAAAGCTTCTATCACTATTGCGTACATTCGAAAATTCCATTTGCAAAATATCGTTCAATTCTAATTCTTTTCTGAATAGCTAGGGGGCTTCTTATATATTTAGTTGTATTTTAGTTAATCTCCTTCATGTGATGGCCCTGGGGTAGTCATGATCTTTTGCTCCCCTTGGTATCGTTTCTGTAGTATTGTATGGTAGCTTGTTTGTAATCTTAGGTAATTCGTAAATTGTAAATTTTTAACATTGAATTTATAGAAAAAAAAAAAAAAAAAAAAAAAAAAACTACCTGGACTTTCAAAGACAAATCCTTGATCAAGCAAAGATCCACTTACTTCTTTATCCAATTCTGAAAACCACAATGTTTCAAAATAATCGTTGATTGCATAATTGGTTGTGTTTACATTAAGAATCTGATTGTTTATTGTGATTGTCCAATCTTTGATAAGTGAAGCGGCAATGTTGTTTATCAAAGAAATACAGTCCAAAAATTTTTCTGAGGCTGTAACAGGAGCTCCTGGACTATTTCCTTTCCATAATTGCATAGTATAATCTTTTTCAAGAGTTTTTGTATCCATATATGCAGCCGCTTGTTGTGACAGATAAGTCCAAATTTGCAAGTCGACAATCCCTGGATTTCTGTTGCTGGCAGGAACTATAATTTCATGAATATTATCAAAAGTATCTTGAATTTTAACGCTTTAATTTTGACTTTGACCTTTACTTTTTATTTTTGAAAAGATTTATACCTTGAATTACTTCAATTGTTCTTGAAGTGACTTTTCTTTTGAGGAAACGGTCCTTGCATTGCATTCAATCCCAAGTGTTTTGTATTAAAGAAGAGGAAATGGAGCACATGCACGCTTATTTTGGAGATGTGGCACGACTTTATCACTCTTATCACATTTTTACTATATTTGTGTAATCAGCGCCATGTCCATGCATCCATTATTCTTTTCAAAAGCAAAACACGGGAACTTAAAGTCTACAGGTACTTTGGAAAATGTCCACGATACAAATCATGACTAGGCCCTTTTTCAAAACCTCTGGTTTTGGGTGCACTGTAAATTTTGACTTTGCGAGCCTGTAACTCCGGTATTTGGTGGACGATTTCTAAATGCAGGGTACGTGCATCTAAGTTGAACATTGATAAATTAAGCTGTGAAGTCGGAGAGCAATGATAACTTATTGCTTTGTTCCTATTTCCAGTCAAAAGGGGGTACTTTTTTCTGAGACACCCGGTACAAATACAAAAAGGAGCTAAATAAATTGTATACAGGGAATTACTTAAAGGAGGAGCTCTCTCAATAGGTAAACTAGTCGAGGAGAGAGCCCCCCCCCCCCTATCCTTAATTATTACCAGGTAAATTTAGATGAATTTACATAATTGTGCATTTTCTCTTCATATAGATTAATAGAACTACTGCCAGTATCAAAATGGAATCATCGGTTGACTTTGTTCAATAAATGAATTTTCAGTTTAGTTTTGAAGGATAGTTTTGATGGAGAATTTCGGAGTTCCATGGGTAATGTATTCCAAAGTTTAGCACCAAGATATCGAATCGACTTTAGACCATATTGAAGACTGTTTTTCGAGACATATATAAATCACCTTCACTGGTCTGTCTTGTGGAATACTGATGAACAGATGAACTGAATAAGGACAAGTCATGAAAGCAACTAGGTGAAGTTTTATTAACAGAATCAAAAACAAAAATTAATAGTCGGAGTTCAAAAATCTTAGAACAATTTCAGGAGCTTAAAATCAGTGAAGATTGGAAGAGAGGGAGACGTGCGAGGCTGAAATGAGATAGCTCTGACTGCTTTTTTCTGTAATTTGAAAATTGGATCAATGTATGATGTATATGTTTGACCCCAAACAATAAGACCATATTGTAAGAAGGACAGAAACAAAGCATTGTACAAGCAAATTAAAACATATAATGGAAGTAAGTTCCTAATTCTGAAAAACATTCCACATGTTCTAGCTAATTTTTTTTTAGAGTTCACTGAGATGGTATTTCCAACTGAGATGCTCATCCAGGAGAAGACCTAAAAACTTAACAAACTTAACTCTTTTAACATGTTTCTTGCCTATTTTGATATCAGAATCAGTAGAATTTTTGACAGATGAAGAATGAAAGATGATATAGTTTGTCTTATCAATGTTTAATGATAATTTATTAGCATCAAGCCATTTCTTTACTAATGTCAGCTCTTTGTTGACAATTTTGTTTAAAGTAGACCAATCTTTGGATTCATAGTAGATGTTAGTATCACCAGCAAAGAGATAAAAATTTAGTTTCTTAGAAGCATTTGGTAGATCATTGATGTAGATGAGGAAGAGTAATGGGCCCAGTACAGAACCTTGTGGTACTCCGCAAGTAATAGAGAGTAAGTTAGAATTACTTCCATTAACAGAAACATATTGTTTTCTATCAGATAGATATGATCTAAACCACTCGAGGGCACATCCACGAACACCATAATGTTCCAATTTTGACAGCAAAATTCTATGATTAACTGTATCAAAAGCTTTCTGTAAATCAATGAAAATACCACAACCAAGTCTTTTATTGTCAAGTGTATTTCTTACAGCTTCTGTCAAACTCACAAGGGCATGATCAATTGAGTGATTTTCTTGAAATCCAAATTGTAAAGAATAAAGAACGTTATGAATTTCACGGAATCTTTAAAGCCGTTTGTACATTAGCTTCTCAAATATCTTGCTGAAGATGGGTTAAAGGGAAATTGGCCTATAGCTTAAAGGAAGCTCAGGATTTCCTTTTTTAAACAGAGAAATCACCTTGGCAATCTTAAGTTTGTTGGGAAAAATACCAGACTGGAAAGACTGATTCACAAGATGCGCAAGAAGTGGAGAAACAGAGTATCCAATAATTTTAAGTAATTTTATGGGTATACTATTAGGACTGATGTTTCTTTACTTTCTGCAAAATGCCGTCTCGGATTCTCATCATCTTCAGGATTTTACTGTTTATCCATGGTTTATCTTTCAGTTTTATTTCCTTTCTACTACGTCTTTTAATTGGAGCATGTTTATTGGTCAAAGTATTGAGATCTTTTAGAAATTTGTCAAATTTATCGTTCACATCCAAGTCATTGTTTTCTAAATAAGTAAAGTTAACCTTGTTAAAATCATCAAGAAACTTCTCTTCTTTAAAAATGGAATGATCATGTTTGAATGATTCAGATATATTATGATTAACTTGAGTATTTTTCAAAATAAAAAACTGGGGAAAATGGTCACTTGGATTACAATATTGCCACTTGTTATATTAGCATTGGTAGCATTAGTGTATATGTTGTCAATAACTGATGCTCTATGTTCAGAAACTCTAGTTGGATGATGAATGCAAGGCAGAAGGCTGTGTGAAAAAAAGTTAAAAAAAAGAATGAAAAGCATAATCTAGAAGATTGACATTAAAGGGGCAGTCAGACGTGATGTTGCGCGGGACATTTCCATTGTATTTGCACGAAAAGTGCTTAGGCCTAGCATCGACTCGTCAATGGAGATTTTGAATTGGATTATCGCACATTTCAATCCATCTCCATCGACATTGCTCTTGACAATCTCAAGGATTTAATTGAAAGATATTGTTCGTCTGTGTCGATTTCATGTATTTGCAAAGTTATTTTGTTTATCACAAATTCCTGAAGTCGTAAACAGCAATTTTGCAGAAGCAACTTTGAAGCTGCAAAGAGATAATCTACAAGTCGAAGTGAGCAAGAAACTCGCCAAAGAATCTGGTTTTTGAGTCAGATTTATGATGTTAGGTGAAACCGAAAGGTGAATAGAACCTTCTCACACTCTACTGGATTCGTTGCTCAATTAATTTCATCAGAATTACAGCGAACAAAGAGGTACAGTAGACATGTTTTGGTATTTAGGCCTATACGAATTGGATTGTTACACGCAGAATCTGATACTCGTGTTTCACGTCTGACTGCCCCTTTAAAATCACCCATTATAAACACCAGTTTGTTTGAAGACATTTTAGATAGAAGATTCTGAAAATGAGATGCAAGGTTATCAATAGCTGAACTTGGATGCCTGTAAACACAACAAATTAGGAAATTTTTGTCATTTTTATTTTCAATCTCAACCCATACAGTTTCAAAATCATCTGTACAAGAATCTAAATCAGTCCTTGGATTGGAAGTAAGAGAGTCTTTAATGTACAAACCTACACCATTCTGAGTGAGTGACTGAGTCTTAAAAAAAGTATAGCCAGGAATATCAACATTCGATAATAGGGGATTATCAATGGAATGCCATATTTCAGACACTCCAATCACATCTAGATTCAAATTAGTGTGGGCAGATAAAGAAACTAATTCATCATGATGAAAGGATAGGCTTCTTATATTAGTGTGAGGAATAGGGGAATCTCTAGAGGATGATGGTAAAGAAGAGAGTTCAGGTAAAGTGAAGTAGCGAGAATCAATATTCTGAGGCATTTGTTCATCAATATCATAATCACTAAGATTAGGCAAGTCCCCGAGGTTAGAAGTAATCTCAAATGAGGGAGCAGAGTCAATGAATGAGGGTACGTCAAAATCCTGAAGTGCTAAGAATTCATCATTTGCAAGAGAGCCAAATGGAAACATATCAATGGTGCATCTTTTACAAAACCATGAAACATCATCAGATTCTTTTTCAAGTTCTTTGTATTCTGAAGCAGAGATACCATTGCATTTTATGTGGACATAAACATTGCTGTTATAACAAAAAATTGCCTTTTGGTTGGCAAGTATGTTTCTGTGACAAATACCACAAGGATGTTTAGGGATTATTACCATTAGATTTCACTAATGAAAATTAATATTACGTAAACTGAAAACAAGAACTAAAACACAATATCAATACCTGCAAGAACAGTAAACATTGAAAGTTCTCAAAGTCCTCAAGACTTTCAGTCTGATTGTCATTGAAAAATATTTCATTTTCACTTTCATCTTTAGATTCACTTGACTTGTTTCCAGATCCTTCATCTTGAATAGAGTTTCTTTGTCTACGATAATCTCCATTCTTGTTTGGACGAACAACAAGACGATCCATCACGAAGTATGCAATATGATTCTGTGCTCTGGCTCTTAACATTTCAGGTATCAGTTGAGCTCGCTATTGTCAGCTCGTTGAGTTGAGCTGATTCCTTTTGGCTTTTTCTTCTGTGCATCTTTGATCACTTCCAACTCTGCATTTTGGCCACAATTGGTCTAGGACCATCACTATTCTTTCTCTCAGCACCACCTCTCTGATTCCGTTTGTCGCCATTCATTGGCCCAACCCTATGTGCTCTTTCAATGAGGATTTCATCTTTAATATCCAGCTTTTCGACAATGGCCTTTTTTACTTTGCTTTCACAGGCATCCCATGTTTCACCATGTTCCTCTGCAATCCCAAAAATCTTGATATTATTCCTTCTACTTTGGTTCTCGAGATAGTCACTTTTGGCCTCGAGGTCATCTAGGCCCTTGAAAACATCATTCAACGCCATAGACTGAGCAGCAGAATTGACTGCCATTTCAGAAACTTTTTGCTTATTCTCATCCACGTCTTTTTGGGTGAACTGAATACTGGCTTTGAGATCATTCACATCGTTCTTAAGTGCTTTCAAATCTTCCCTGAACTCATTCACCACCATCTCAATCATGGTCCGGTAGCTCTTGGCCTGGACATCCAACAGCTCCCTCACATAGTCTTTGACAGAAATTGACTCATCCATATTGAAATTTGATAGCAATTCATCAATAAATACTCAGCATGATAACAGGAACAGAACTGAACAGTTTTTTAAAAATGTAAGTACAGTGATACACCGTTCAACTTGAAAAACTACGCACACGTGGCAAATACACAACCTTCCGCCATTTTGTGATGCGCGAAAAAAAAGAAGTACACTTAACCCTATTTTTACCGGGGGGGGGCCTTTTTGGCCCCCCTATCGGATTTTTTTAATAGCTCCTAAACTATGTCACCTACAATGCTAAAACTCCTTGACTTTTCCTAAAATTTAGTTGGCAATCAGAAAATAGAAATTTCAATACCTCTTAGAAATAGAAATAGAAATTTAAATTCCAACGGCTCTAATTTCTTCCTTTGTTACTAAATATCAACAATATATATACCATTCTATTCGTTTCGATGAGTACTTTCATTTGATATATAATTTATTCATATTTCCTGACATCAGCAGTTTATTATTTCTATGACGTCATCAATCTTTATGACGTCATATTCCTAATGAATGATTAATTTTTCATGCAAAACCGATGGAATTACCTCAAATATGGATGAAGGTACTTGATTTCACCAATAATATGAGAAATTAATGGTTTTAAATCATAATTATTGAGCTAACAATTTTGCATTGAATCAAATTTTCATTATTTAATTAGTTAATTTATTAGAAACCACAAATATCCGTATGAAACCATATGAAACTACAAATTAATGATATCAAGCAGGTATTTGGATGGTTTTTTGCCAATTTTATCTAGCTATTTGCTAAAAATGGGCCCTTTTCTGCAAATAGATCGATTTTCTCAAAATTTGCATTGTTTTTGGTTGCCTAGCAACCAATCACGTGACTATTGATTAATTGGTGCTATTTTTAGATTCTCCTTTGTTCAATTATGACACAGTGCAAGTTTCATTGTCATAGCTGTTATACTTGCGGAGAAAAACAGGGGGGGGGGGCGAAAAACGCCCCCCCCCCCCCCGGTAGAAAATCACTTTTTTTAACCCAGTTAAAATAGGGTTAAGGGCATTTCACCCCTCTCAGTAGTTTTAAGAATTATAGAGAAGTTTCTTTAAAGCTTGATCAGGTGTTTTAGGACATTTTAGAAAAAACATGCTAGCCAGGACTATTTAGAAGATATATGGTAACCAGAAAATTGGTGAAACTTTAGAGTGACCACAAAAAGTAAGTTGATCCTAGATCTATCGTTTGACGTTGATTTCCGTTGTTATTCCGTTGTTAAACCCACAGTCTGTAATCTTTAATTTAAATCTGTACTTTTCATAAAAATACTGCAGATTGTCAATCCCAAGGCAATTAATATGTGATCTGTGTCAGGTGTAATCTACATCAGGAATCTGGAATTACAGATTTTGGGAATTTGGGAATCCCGAATTCTGTAGTAGCCAGAACCAGACAGAACCAGCCACTGCGAGTCACTTAAAGTAACTATGGGCTCAATACCTCCTCCAGGAGCTCCGCGCTGCCGCCTTGAGAATGGGGGTAAAATTTTGCCACGCGCAAATCTGTCAAGTAATTCCGATTTGCACGGGATAAACGGCCGAGGCATGTCAAAATTTGACGTTAAACCATATTCTTTAG
Source organism: Aurelia coerulea (assembly GCA_039566865.1). Taxonomy (NCBI): domain Eukaryota; kingdom Metazoa; phylum Cnidaria; class Scyphozoa; order Semaeostomeae; family Ulmaridae; genus Aurelia; species Aurelia coerulea. Next base: position 7,710,926 of record CM076951.1, on the reverse strand, counting down.
CTATTTCATGCATTATTTGCCATTTAATTCCGAAATTCGGAGAAAAACAAGCAAGTTCATTCTGGAAGCTGCCGTGAGAGTTTCTTAATGTGAAGCTTAGGCGCACTTTCGCTCCAAATAAATCTTGCTTTTTTCACATGTACTGCTTTGTAACTCCAAATTATCATTGCAAACCTTTCAAAAGGCTTAAACGAAGGTCTTCAAATATTTTTTTTAGTTTCTTGTGTTATCTACTACAACAGCACTAAGTACTACTTTCTTGCTTTCGCTAAGCATTAACTTGTCTAGGTGGGCTGGAATGACTACTTCCCATAGTGCATCTATAAAGCAAGTTATCGTAGTTATAACATCGGATATAAAAGTGGGTCTATCTCCCTTTGCAAACTGAATGACGTTCTTGTCAGAAAATGTCACAAAGCAACATCTGACATTAATAACGGCAATCTCTCCCGAAAATCTCTCCTGAGAACAACATTATATGCTAGACCAGGGACGATAGTTGCATCATACAAATATTCTTGGTCACCAAGCAAAACAGGAAAGTTTACCGAACCACTAACCCAAACTATACTTTCATTGGCACTTTTGATACTTTCGATTTTGTCACTTTTCCTCATCGCAAAATTTGAAGGCAAAACATCAATATAAAACTTTTCACTTACGACGGTAATAGCGGCACCAGTGTCAACTAAAACTTGCGTTGGTTGTTTGCAAACAGCTCCCCATATTAAAAGTCTGGAGGGAGCAGCTGGTAAAAGGTTACTTAATAGTTCAAGACATGGAATGTCAACATTTTCATTAATCTGCAATTTCGAAGGCACTTCTACATTTTTATCTTGACTGTTCATCGAAACAAACGGCTCACTGTCTGGGCTCAATTTTGAAACAGTTTCCAATTTGTTCATCCTTATCTTAGCCCAATCTCCTAATGCACTGTCATCACTGCAAATTCCAAAATTCTCATCAAGAAAATTTTTCTTTATTTAAGATTCGTTTTCTTGTTTCAAGATATTTTTTCTCAACAAGAAAATAGAAAATTCTCTCGCAGAATAATTTTCTTGTTTTAAGATTTATTTTCTTGCTTTAAGATATGTTTTCTTGCCAAGATAAGCATAAGCAGCTTTGTAAGATTCAGATCTTATTCTAAGAAAAAATCTTATTTTGAGATTAAATATCTCATCAAGAGAAAAGACATGGGATATTTTCTTGTTTCAAGAAAAGTTACTAAAGTTTGAAAAATTATATCTCATGGACATACCATACCTTATCAAACGAGGCCTTCCTTTAAGGATGGTATTTACATTTTGAAATACATTTTTTATAAGAAACATCATTCCATTGTTGATAGCGAATATGGTATTGCAAGGAAAGGAATTCACTTTCTGACACGGTTGTGGGTAGCCTAGGCTGTGGGCAGTTGTTCACGCTACAGACTACAATAAAATTTGGTTGATTTCCATGCATGATAGAGATATGCCTTATCAGCCCTTTCTTTTCAAAGTTCAAAGTTAAAGCCAAGAAAACCAAACATAACGAGCATCGCAAGTTGTTCGCCATCATTCGATTTCAGAAACATTGGAGTGAAAAACTATTTTGAGTAGATTCACCAGAAAAGCCCTCTGTCAATTTTTGTCTTACTGAGCATTTTGGGATTTCGCGCGCTTTATGCAAATAAGTTCCAGTCTTTTGTCCGAAGACGATTCGATCACGGCTTGAGGAATTCAACCGTCAACCGTCGCTGTGCCGCTTGCAACTGAAGCTAAAGGTGAAATTCGTCCAGTGGATAAGAGCTCGTGAAGGTAAATTTTCGTAAGTTTGTTTTCTGTTGTTAGAATCGGTTGGAATGTTTTGCCATGCCATGTTAAGCTTGAAAATATGGTTGGCCATCATGCATTGCCTTGGCCTAAACAAGCGGCTGTTAGTGTTACAAGTGAAGCCCCGAGTGAAAATCATGTGGAAAACTCATGGAAGCTACATTTACGTTGTAACATAAGTTTGCACGTTTCGCAAGTTGGTAAATCTTGTAAATTTTAGATATATTTGAGTGTAAACTTATTTATTGTTGGCTTGTTGCTTTCCAGGAAAGTTTGCGCGCCAAATGTTCAAAGGATAAAAGTTTAAAGTTCATCATGCTCGTTTACTTACATTACAAAAAGGATCTTGAATTAAGGGATTATTTGATGCTGAGCAAGGTGATATCTATCTATTTGGCTACTGACTGTTTTCTGAGTTACACTGGATGTATCAAAGTGACCCATACAGATGATACAGCATAGATACCAGGGGGGGGGGGGTACTTGACCAGGTTTTGGTTGGGGACGTGCCATCAAAGCTTCAAAAACATACCCGTACCTTTACCAATTTTCCAAAAAAGTAAACCCGACCTTACACCAATTTTCCGAAAAAGTACACCCGACCTTGTACTTATACCAAAATCGCAAAAATCGATACCGTTCCTATACCAAAATTGCGAAAATCGACACCCAAAATATGTGCAGTACCCCCCTCCCCGGGCACAGATATAGCGCCCTTACTCAGCTGGACAGCATAAAATTACGCATCATTGTGTCTCTTTTCATTGATAGATTGTGAAAGCAGTTTAAATTATTCTATGAACATGAGGTCATTGGATGCTATTGAAAAAATCAAAGAAGATGAGCCCAAAGCATGTTATACTCTCCAGGGTAAGCTATTGTATTTAGAAGTCATTTATTGTTCTCTTCGCCAATGTTGCTTTTGCGCTGTAATTGAGAACATGTTTTTCACCTATTGCACCAGTTCACAGTTTCCAAAGTTATCTGCGCACCACGGGTTCTTCATAGTAAAGGTACCTGGGGATGTACCGTGACGAAGGGTTATACTTTTTCGGACTTCTAGTTCTAGTCTAGCCAAGGGTATACTTTTTTGCAGTTTTGGCCAGCAACGGTCTAGCCAAGAGTATCATTTTGATAATATTGGTCTAGCGAACGGTCATGATATGATATTTGGTACAAATTTGACAATATTGGTCCAGGAAATGGTCAAAATTGGTCTAGCCAAGGGTACCATTTTCGTAAGAATTGGTCCAGAGAATGGTCAAATTGGTCTAGCCAAGGGTACCATTTTCTTAAAAGTTAGTGTAGCCAACAGTACCATTTTGGATACGGTACCATTTTGGATATTCTCGCGGCAGACCCCTACCCAAAATTTGGCCAAGAACGCCCCCCCCCGTGCTGCGTGCACACAGCTTTTTGGGGAGGAAACTAGTATGGTATTAATTGCAAGAAAAGATTACTTAATTTTCTTCCCAAAATTGCTTTCACACACTTAAAATCAATAATGCATGCGGCTCATTTTCCCAGAACTGTGAACTGGCGTAACACAGCAGGGATATGGGAAGATCCCAGTAAAGCAACATGAGGCAAGAATAAACATATTTGATCACAAATGATCATGAACCATAAAGCATTTGCTCCTGTTTCTGTACATCATAATGAGCACAGAAGTGGAAAGCCTTAGGTTTCGAACATTTTTAAAGCTATACTGAAGAAAGTCTTGTCTGTCTGTCATTCATTCATTCATTATGTTTAAGAAACAACTGTCTTTCTTTTCCTTGTTTTTCCAAATTGATTATTGGCTTCCCTTTGATGTATATGAAAATCATATCTTGTGTCAATATCAATTCACAATGTCAATAATTACAATGTTTGATTATGAAAATAACTCCTTGATTGATTTAGATACCAAAAATTAATAGAGGGTTTTGAACTGAACCACATGATGCTGAAAGTGATATCCATTTTAAGTGGAATTTGCTTTGGCTGAATGTTCTCAGTTTGGGAGGGGTTGAAAATCAATCAAGAAAATGATAGATGCCCTAAATTTTGATATATACAGTAAATGGAGTTATTTTTCACAATCAAACACAACACTTATTGTCTGCCACAACAGCATAAGCCATGTACCCTTTAACATGAAAAGAATTTTCAACAAATTTGAAGAAGTCTTGCAGTCAATAATTTGAAAACCTTCCAAAATTCTTAGGAAAAGGCCCTAGCAACTACTGTTTTTGTTTTCCTTGTTTTTTCCTAATTGGTTATTGGCTTCACTTTGACCTATATGAAAATCTTATCTTGTGAATATCATATCAATTCACATTTTGTCAATAATTACAATGTTTGATCATGAAAACAACTCCTTGATTGTTTCAGAACCAAAAATTATTTGAGGGTTTTGAACTGAACCACATGATGCTGAAAGTGATATCCATTTTAAGTGGAATTTGCTTTGGCTGAATGTTCTCAGTTTGGGAGGGGTTGAAAATCAATCAAGAAAATGATAGATGCCTTAAATTTTTGATATATACAGTAAATGGAGTTATTTTTCACAATCAAACTACAACAGCATAAAGAATTTGAAGAAGTCTTGCAGTCAATAATTTGAAAGCCTGCCAAAATTCTCAGGAAAAGCCCTTAGAAACTACTATCTTTGTTTTCCTTGTTTTTCCAAATTGATTATTGGCTTCCCTTTGAGGTATATGAAAATCATATCTTGTGTCCATATCAATTCACAATGTCAATAATTACAATGTTTGATCATGAAAATAACTCCTTGATTGTTTCAGTAACCAAAAATCATTTGAGGGTTTTGAACTGAACCACATGATGCTGAAAGTGATATCCATTTTAAGTGGAATTTGCTTTGGCTGAATGTTCTCAGTTTGGGAGGGGTTGAAAATCAATCAAGAAAATGATAGATGCCTTAAATTTTTGATATATACAGTAAATGGAGTTATTTTTCACAATCAAACACAAGGCTGATTGTCTGCTACAACAGCATAAAGAATTTGAAGAAGTCTTGCAGTCAATAATTTGAAAGCCTTCCAAAATTCTCAGGAAAAGCCCTTAGAAACTACTATCTTTGTTTTCCTTGTTTTTCCAAATTGATTATTGGCTTCCCTTTGAGGTATATGAAATCATATCGTGTGTCCATATCAATTCACATTTTGTCAATAATTACAATGTTTTATCATGAAAATAACTCCTTGATTGTTTCAGTAACCAAAATTCATTTGAGGGTTTTGAACTGAACCACATGATGCTGAAAGTGATATCCATTTTAAGTGGAATTTGCTTTGGCTGAATGTTCTCAGTTTGGGAGGGGTTGAAAGTCAATCAAGAAAATGATAGATGCCTTAAATTTTTGATATATACAGTAAATGGAGTTATTTTTCACAATCAAACGCAACACTTATTGTCTGCCACAACAGTATAAGCCATGTGCCCTTTAACATGAAACAAATTTTCAACAAATTTGAAGAAGTCTTGCAGTCAATAATTTGAAAACATTCCAACATTCTTAGGAAAAGGCCTTAGAAACTACTGTCTTTGTTTTCCTTTTTTTCCAAATTGGTTATTGGCTTCACTTTGACCTATATGAAAATCTTATCTTGTGAATATCATATCAATTCACATTTTGTCAATAATTACAATGTTTGATCATGAAAATAACTCCTTGATTGTTTCAGTAACCAAAAATCATTTGAGGGTTTTGAACTGAACCACATGATGCTGAAAGTGATATCCATTTTAAGTGGAATTTGCTTTGGCTGAATGTTCTCAGTTTGGGAGGGGTTGAAAATCAATCAAGAAAATGATAGATGCCTTAAATTTTTTGATATATACAGTATTTTTCACAATCAAACTACAACAGCATAAAGAATTTGAAGATTGCAGTCAATAATTTGAAAGCCTGCCAAAGTTCTCAGGAAAAGCCCTTAGAAACTACTATCTTTGTTTTCCTTGTTTTTCCAAAGTGATTATTGGCTTCCCTTTGAGGTATATGAAATCATATCGTGTGTCCATATCAATTCACATTTTGTCAATAATTACAATGTTTGATCATGAAAATAACTCCTTGATTGTTTCAGTAACCAAAAATTATTTGAGGGTTTTGAACTGAACCACATGATGCTGAAAGTGATATCCATTTTAAGTGGAATTTGCTTTGGCTGAATGTTCTCAGTTTGGGAGGGGTTGAAAATCAATCAAGAAAATGATAGCTGCCTTAAATTTTTGATATATACAGTAAATGGAGTTATTTTTCACTATCAAACACAAGACTGATTGTCTGCTACAACAGCATAAAGAATTTGCAGTCAATAATTTGAAAGCCTTCCAAAATTCTCAGGAAAAGCCCTGAGAAACTACTATCTTTGTTTTCCTTGTTTTTCCAAATTGATTATTGGCTTCCCTTTGAGGTATATGAAATCATATCTTGTGTCCATATCAATTCACAATGTCAATAATTACAATGTTTGATCATGAAAATAACTCCTTGATTGTTTCAGTAACCAACAATTATTTGAGGGTTTTGAACTGAACCACATGATGCTGAAAGTGATATCCATTTTAAGTGGAATTTGCTTTGGCTGAATGTTCTCAGTTTGGGAGGGGTTGAAAATCAATCAAGAAAATGATAGATGCCTTAAATTTTTGATATATGAATGGAGTTACTTTTCACAATCAAACACTTCATTTGTTCATGCTTGTAAAAATGTGCTTTGTTCACTTCTGGAAGAATGGCAATGGATGATTTGAAAAATTTCCCAGATGAATACTGCATTATTTATTTTCATCTTGTAGATATGATATTGCTGTCTACACTTTGTTGTGCACAGTCCATCTGTTAGGTTATGAGTGTTATGTGCTGTCTTCATAATATTGTTGGTAGGATTTAAGTGCGAAGAAGCTTTTTACTGTTTCAGTCCAAGATTGGCCGACAAAACAATTACTTTATCAAATAGATCTTCCTAACATTTTACAACATAAATTGTCATATTTTGTGCTAAAGTTTACCTCATAACATCTTGAAAAAATATGGTAAGCTGACAACTTTGCACTTAATGTTTAATTTGCTTTCATTGTTATACATTTTGTGCACAATAGATTTTTGTCACATCTTTTAACACAATATTTTTCAACTAATGCTGCACGAGTAGATGAAGATATCCTCATTAATTTTACTCATGATGATTTGAAAGACTTGTTTGATGCCATGGAAAATTTTTAAACAGGTGCTGAGAGAATTACTATATTATGGAAATTTCTTTGTAGAATAACGAAAATCCAAATGACTTTGTTGTAAAGAATGAACACTATGCGCCTTCATTGCTGATGACAGATGTTGGTGCAATTTTATTGTTTGGAAGAAGATTTTCGTAAAATTTCCTTCTGATGAGATGATGGCAGCTGTCATCACATTGATGGCATCCTTTTACCTGCTTGATATGGACTAACCAACAAGCTGGATGGTGCCATTGACAGTGATGCGAAGGATGATTTTCGGGTACAAAGCTGTGTTCCCACAATGCAAAGAAGATGTGGCGAAAGCAATTGCAGATTACCTTGGTCCTTTCAAATTTCACCTGCCTCTAATTTTCGCCCCGGAGGGGGGCGAAAATTAAAGGGGGCGAATTGTGGAAATATTTTAGGGGGCGAAAATTAGAGGGAGCGAAGAAAGCTATTTTTTATGAAAAAACTTTAGTTTTGATTGTAATACAAAATACAAGACATTCATTACTCTTCGATAACAATGATATTGTCCTCCCCTGTGTCTGAGGGGTGATTTTGTTGTTCTAGTTCCACCGTGTTCTCTTCCTCGGGGCCATATCCATCTAAATTAAGTCATATCAATCCAAACCAGGGGGGGGGGCGAAAATTAAAGCGAGCGGAACTCTCGCGAAGCTTCTGCACAGGGGGGGGCCAAAATTAAAGGGAGCCAAAATTGAAGGCAGGCGAAATTTGAAAGAACTAAGGTACGGAATTTTTCACATTAGACGAGGAACATCAAGTGATTATGTACAATCTTATACGCCATCTTCAGTAACATTGGACCTTTGACAGTTGTTTTCAAATATCTTATTTTACTTTTATCTAACCTTATTCTAATTTCCCATCAATTGTACTTTGACTTTGTTCAAAACTTTAAGTGTACGAAAGTCTGATTGAAATCGGACTTCACAGGTGAAATGCAACAAAAAGCCACTTTTCTGAATAGTCAACGTACCTCTTTAAGCAGGCCCAACACCAGCCATGAATTCATAGGGGGGGGGGGGGGGGGGCTAGGAACTACAATTTTCTGACACCAAAATCAACAACAACAACCCCAATTTTCGGAAACATGCACGAAAAGACTGATGTGCTCCATTAATGACTATATTTTGAAATTATTTTGCATTTTCAACGTTGGAGCCTTCAAAATTAGTGAATATAAAGCAAAAATATGCTGTAGATTCAAAATTCATGCCAGAATTTATGCTCGAAATCAATAAATTCATGTTCTATGCATCATTCTCCCAATTAAATCGTCTAAATGTGGGCCTGTAACCACAAAAAAATCCGACAGGTTGTGTGACATTTCCGACAAAGAGCCTCCTGGGGGGCACTCCGCCCCCCCCTGGCTTCGGCCCTGTCTTTAAGTTTACAGTAGAAACCCGCATAAAAGAACCTAGGTTTTTTCTGGGCAGCCTGAATTGGTTCTTAATTAAATGGCTGCTATTCTAAATTCCAGCCTGTATGGTTCTTAAAAAGGTTCTTATATACGAGCAGGCCTTGCACACATTAACACTGTTTTCCAGCCCAAGAATTCTTGAGATTTCTTGAGAATTCTTGAGAATTCTTGAGAACAAATCTTTTGTACCAATGAAGAAGTCTGATCAGGATGTGAAGAATTCTAAAAATTCTTGTCATTTTAATAATTTACATTAAAGCTATTATATAAGAACCTTTCCCAGTTTCAGCCTCTTAGGGGTTCTTATTTAGGGGGTTTTAAAGATTGAATTTCAGCCTCTAGGTTCTTATAAAAACAGGTTCTTTTATGCGGGTTTCTACTGTATACGATTTGATGAGAAACATAGATCAGCTCGTTGTAATTTAAGTTTGATTTTGAAAACAGTTAGAGTTTAAACTTTTGTGATGACGTAAATGCTTCTCTTCAGTTTACTTGTTTCATCCGAAACTTTTCAGTTTGATAGATTTATTCGTTCTGAGTCAAATCGTCTCGAAACAAGAAACAAATCCCTCAAAAACTATGTAACAATGAGAAATCTCAAGATAAGTTGTCTTATAATAGGAATGATCATCTCAAAACAAGAAAATGTTTCTGACATGAACAATCCAGCAAAATCAAACTTAAGAAATGTTTTCTAAAATCAAGAACTGTAATCTGAAATCAAGAAAAATGTTCTTGTAAATTGAAGAAGTCCTTTCTAAAATCAAGAAAGTTAGTCTTAAAACAAGAAAATATTTCTGATTTAGACAATCGAGCAAATAAAAATTAAGAAACATTTTCTAAAAACAAGAAACAAAATCTGAATTTAAGAAATATTTTCTGATGAATTCAAGAAACTTTTTTCTAAAATCAAGAAAGTTTGTCTTAAAATAAGAAAAAATTTCTGATTTAGACAATCGAGCAAAATTAAAATTAAGAAATATTTTCTAAAAACAAGAAACAAAATCCGAATTTAAGAAATATTTTCTGATGAATTCAAGAAACTTTTTCTAAAATCAAGAATGTTTAGTCTTAAAACAAGAAAAAAAATCTGAATTTAAGAAATATTTTCTGATGAATTGAAGAAACTTTTTCTAAAATCAAGAAAGTTTGTCTTGAAACAAGAAAAATTTTCTTGTTAAGATATCTATGCAAGAAAAATTTTCTTACAGACGGGAGGAGATAATTTTTCTTGAAACGACAATTTGTTTCTCAAAACAAGTTTTTTTTTCTCAAAATAAGCATTCAGAATTTTGCAGTGAGGTTCCAGTACAAAAACTGCATAACTGTCTGTTTTATGTTAATGCTTCATTGAATAGTAGTGTTCCGAGGGTTCCAGTACTGTGTTCCAATATCAACAGTTCATATCTCAAGGTACCGGAAAGGTTCCAGTACAAAAACTGCATAACTGTCTGTTTTATGTGAATGTTTCATTGAATAGTAGGGTTCCGAGGGTTCCAGTACTGTGTTCCTATATCAACAGTTCATATCTCAAGGTACCGAAAAGGTTCCAGTACAAAAACTGCATAACTGTCTGTTTTATGTGAATGTTTCATTGAATAGTAGTGTTCCGAGGGTTCCAGTACTGTGTTCCTATATCAACAGTTCATATCTCAAGGTACCGAAAAGGTTCCAGTACAAAAACTGCATAACTGTCTGTTTTATGTAAATGCTTCATTGAATAGTAGGGTTCCGAGGGTTCCAGTACTGTGTTCCTATATCAACAGTTCATATCTCAAGGTACCGAAAAGGTTCCAGTACAAAAACTGCGTAACTGTCTGCTTTACGTGAATGCTTCATTGAATAGTAGGGTTCTAGTACTGTGTTTCTATATCAACAGTTCATATCTCAAGGTACCGGAAAGGTTCCAGTACAAAAACTGCATAACTGTCTGTTTTATGTGAATGCTTCATTGAATAGTAGGGTTCCGAGGGTTCCAGTACTGTGTTTCTATATCAACAGTTCATATCTCAAGGTACCGAAAAGGTTCCAGTACAAAAACTGCATAACTGTCTGTTTCATGTAAATGCTACATTGAATAGCAGGGTTTCGAGGGTTCCAGTACTGTGTTTCTATATCAACAATTCATATCTCAAGGTACCGAAAAGGTTCCAGTACAAAAACTGCATAACTGTCTGTTTCATGTAAATGCTTCATTGAATAGTAGGGTTCCGAGGGTTCCAATACTGTGTTTCTATATCAACAGTTCATATCTCAAGGTACCGGAAAGGTTCCAGTACAAAAACTGCATAACTGTCTGTTTTATGTGAATGCTTCATTGAATAGTAGGGCTCCGAGGGTTCCAAAGGTTCCAGTACTGTGTTTCTATATCAACAGTTCATATCTCAAGGTACCGGAAAGGTTCCAGTACAAAAACTGCATAACTGTCTGTTTTATGTGAATGTTTCATTGAATAGTAGTGTTCCGAGGGTTCCAGTACTGTGTTTCTATATCAACAGTTCATATCTCAAGGTACCGGAAAGGTTCCAGTACAAAAACTGCATAACTGTCTGTTTTATGTGAATGCTTCATTGACTAGTAGGGTTCCGAGGGTCCCAGTACTGTGTTCCTATATCAACAGTTCATATCTCAAGGTACCGAAAAGGTTCCAGTACAAATACTGCAAAACTGTCTGTTTTATGTGAATGCTTCATTGAATAGTAGGGTTCTAGTACTGTGTTTCTATATCAACAGTTCATATCTCAAGGTACCAGAAAGGTTCCAGTACAAAAACTGCATAACTGTCTGTTTTATGTGAATGCTTCATTGAATATTAGGGTTCCGAGGGTTCCAGTACTGTGTTTCTATATCAACAGTTCATATCTCAAGGTACCGAAAAGGTTCCAGTACAAATACTGCATAACTGTCTGTTTCATGTAAATGCTACATTGAATAGTAGGGTTTCGAGGGTTCCAGTACTGTGTTTCTATATCAACAGTTCATATCTCAAGGTACCGAAAAGGTTCCAGTACAAAAACTGCATAACTGTCTGTTTCATGTAAATGCTTCATTGAATAGTAGGGTTCCGAGGGTTCCAGTACTGTGTTTCTATATCAACAGTTCATATCTCAAGGTACCGGAAAGGTTCCAGTACAAAAACTGCATAACTGTCTGTTTTATGTGAATGCTTCATTGAATAGTAGGGTTCCGAGGGTTCCAGTACTGTGTTTCTATATCAACAATTCATATCTCAAGGTACCGGAAAGGTTCCAGTACAAAAACTCCATAACTGTCTGTTTTATGTGAATGCTTCATTGAATAGTAGGGTTCCGAGGGTTCCAGTACTGTGTTTCTATATACACAGTTCATATTTGAAGGTACCGAAAAGGTTCCAGTAAAAATACTGCATAACTGTCTGTTTTATGTGAATGCTTCATTGAATAGTAGGGTTCCGAGGGTTCCAGTACTGTGTTTCTATAACCCAATTTTAAGATAGGGGTTTAGCAGGAGAATTAAAGTCTATAGGAAAATACTTCTGGAACCTTTTCAGAACCCTACACTTTTAAAATTCAATACAGAAAACACTGCACGGGAACCTTTGGAACCCTTAGTACCATGGTATTTATAGGGTGTGCAAACTTGCACCAACGCCAAAAATCCTTAGTAAGAGGAACTTTAAATTTGTTCTTGTTGTCTGTATGATTTTGGCAAATAATATTCGACATTAATGCTCTATTGTTATGCAAATGAGAATTTCTATTCCAGCCAATCACAGAGCATCTTATCTAAACTTCAGCAAGACCCGAACATTGGCTTGATGCTAAACCTGGACTGGTTTGATCCATATAAGCATGCAACCTATTCTGTTGGTCTAATTTACATGGTATGTTTAAATCTACCAAGGACAGAAAGATTCAAACGCAAAAATGTAATTCTGGTTGGAATCATACCCCATATGAAACATGAGCCACCAACCAATACCTTTCTTGTGCCATTAGTAGAGGAGCTGAAGACAGGCTGGAGTGATGGTTTCTCAATATATAGCAGTTCATCTCCAAACCACCAGGTCACCTGTAAAGTTGCACTCCTCTGCGTTGGATGTGATATTCCAGCTTGCCGTAAACTCTGTGGGTTTCTAGGTAAGAAAACAGTACCTACAATAAACTTTTGATTCATGAAAGGTATTAACTCTTGTTTCCAACATTAAGTCTAGCATCAGCGGTAAACTATCACAAGACAAAAACTTTTGACACAGACATTATTTGGAACATACTGTAGAAATATGGGGCAAATGTTTACATTTAACCAAATGTTCTTAATGTTGTTTTTACTTGGTACAACCAACCCGTGCTTTTACATTCTAAATAAACAAGCTCACAATTTAATTTTTGGGAAATGTACAGACCCTTTGAAAGAATTGGTTGTCTCTAGTACCACAGTTTTCATTGAAAAAGCTACAGTAAGTTTCTATCTGCTTGGAAACTTCAGTAGTACATTTATAGTATGGGCATTATACAGTACAATATATTGTTTTGAGAATTTCCTATCTGCATTGATGAATTCAAAATGTTTTTTTCAGTTATATGCAACATCATTTGGTTTTGACAAAACAGTGTTATCTATTTCTATTGCTGCATGCAGAATCTGTCTCAATGATTTAAATTCTAATCTTGGAGACATTAAGATAAAAGCAAATTGCATAGATTGTGTTACTGTACCTCTTCTGAATGTTGAATCTTGCATTTTAGGTCACAGTGCAACTCAAGGTTGTTCAAGATGTTCGAAATCATTTCCTGGTGGAATAGGAGAGAAAGTTTATGGAGGGTTTGACAGGAATAGCTGGCCCATGAGGACCCATGAAATTCATATTCAACAAATGCGTGAGATTCAAAGTTCCAGGACCAAGGGGGACAAGGAGGATCTTGAACGAAGATATGGAACAAGGTACTCTGTTCTTGTTGAGCTGCCCTATTTCAAACCAGTACAGATGGCCATAGTTGACCCAATGCATAATTTGTTCTTGGGGACTGCAAAACACATGTTGAATTTGTGGAAAGCACATAACATTCTCGATAATGACAAATTTGATCAAATTGACAGTAGACTAAAAGGAATTGAAGCAGCAAGTGATGTTGGAAAGTTACCAACAAAATTAGTAAGTTCCTACAATAAATTTACTGCAGATGAATTCAAAAACTGGACACTTCTGTTCTCTCTTTATGCTTTGAAGGATGTCATTGATGACAAACATTTTAAGTGCTGGCAGAAGTTCGTTTTGGCATGCCGTTATCTTTGCTCCCGGGTGATCACATCAGATGGTATCAAATTGCAGATAATCTGCTGTTAGGTTTCTGCAAATCTTTTGAAAAGCTATTTGGTCCTGAAAAGGTCACCCCAAATAGGCACCTGCATGGCCACCTTTCAGAATGTCTTTGGGATTATGGGCCAGTTTACTCCTTTTGGCTGTTTAACTTTGAAAGGTACAATGGAGATCTTGGGGGTCTTCCAACCAATAAGCGCATAATTGAAGTACAAATAATGAACCGGTTTATCCGGGATGGAAGTTGCCACAATGTAGAGTTTCCTTTGGAATTTAAGGAAGAATTTTCTTCAATTCTTACAGAGCAACGTGACCCAAAAGATTGAGGATCATTGGTTGAAATGGTGTATAATACATTGTACCACAGACTTAAGTTTGCATCAAGGGGGTTCAGTCTTTCTGATGGGATTTGGAGTGATTTATCTTACATCACATTCAAGATACGGAATAAAAATTTTACATTAACTGATCTTGAAAAAACTTACCTCCAGTCTATGTACAAGCTTCTGTATCCAAATTCAGAAGTACATATTCACATCTCGTACAGCTCCATTCAGCATGTTTATGTGGGAGGAGAATTATATGGCTCAAGCAATTCACGCACAAGAAGATCAAGCACAATTATGGCTTTCTGGGCAGGTTCTGATGGTGAAATAGAATTATCACAAAATCCAGCTATGAGGCCAAGACCAGGTTTGATAAGTAACTTCATGTTGCATATTGTTAAAGTGAATGGAGTACCTTTGCAACATCTACTTGCTAGAGTTTCTTGGTACACTGCAATACCAGATCACAAAGATTATTTTGGTAATCCACATGAAGTATGGTACTCAAAGCTGTTTGACATGGAAGGCCCTGCAACATTCCTTCCTGTGCAAAGAATCAAGTGCAAGTTTGTGAAAATAGAGCGTGTGATGTTCAACAAGGATATTCTGGTAACTTGTCCACGGGATAGAGCAGTTAATATTTAACAAATTTCAAATACACACGCATTTTTTATAAGAAGCTAAGAATTTGGCCCAGTACTGAAAGTTTCTTAAAATTATCAGATTTTCAGTACACAGAGTTTCTTATGAGTTTCCCAGAGGTTTCATAACAAAATTCATGTTGTTCACTACCTGTAGCCTGGTGAACGATTCAAAACAAGTTTTTCAAGCCTCTTTGATGTTTAGACATTACTCATTTCAAGTACCTTACAGTATGAGTAATATGATACAGGAAACAAGTGAAAGTATAAATATTTTTAGTTTCTTAACTTATATTTTCCCAGTACTGTAGTTTCTTATTTTTGGCGATCTGAGAGTTAGAGTAGTATCTTATAAAAAACACGTGTAATGTGAAAAAGAAAAGTTGTACTCAAGTATGATATCATAGATGATATCTATAGATTCCTAACAACTATAGCACAGTCATGAAGATGGATAAGTTTTGAACCTGTGGGACTTTGCAAAAGACACAATACAAGCAAATAATCAATACATTTGCTATGTCACATTTGGCATGGTCTGCTAGCTTGCTTAGCTTATGGAGATTTCAGTTGAGAAAAACAATTATTTCGACAAAATCCCCTTTTCTTCACAACATTTTTCACAAAAAATTGATTGCTGACCAGCCAGCAGAGAGATTCGATTTTTCACAAATTGAAGTTAACCGCAAAAGGCTCTATTAAGCCGCCCTCCTTCTCTAATAAGCCCCTCCCATCAGAGCAAAACTGTCAAATAAGCCCCCCTCTCTATTACGCCCCCCTCTACTTATATCAAGTGCCAGAGGTTACCAAAGATTTCCACTTATTGAGCTAAAGGTTGCACGTTAATTTTGAAATGGCTTGAGACAAAACTTGAGAAAATTTATGTAATTTGCCTCATAAAATTGTATGTTGAATCTAAAAAACATGGTGTAAGAGAGCTCAAAATCTATGGCTTGTATACTTATCATTTGATTTTGTTTTTACATACACCCTCCGGGGAGTGTCAAAAATTACCCCCCCCCCCAGGGCTTAGAGCTTTTAAGGTATCTCATTATTCCTGAATAAGAAGATAATAAATAACTGCATAAGTTTTGGGTTAGTGTAAAAAGAATATTTTGTGAATTATTGAGTTTATTTCTTTTCACCACCTTTTTTGTGCCAACTGCCAAGAAAGAGAAATACAATAAAAAGTGGAATATGTTTCTCGCTCGGCGAGAGTGTTGCTCACACAGTGATACTTAGATTCTTTCATGTTATTATGATTACATCATTTGTATCTGATTACATGTTTCTTACCAAAATATGAAACGGACACCATCACCATTAATTGGGCCTAGGCTACACTACAACAGGTTACAGGTTAGCAACTATGAGTGCATCCTATCATGCTTATTCAGGTTTATTTTACATAGTGAAGATTTAAAATGTTCAAATACATACCGACAACTCCGAGGCTCTCTGTCTGCTGTCATCCATCTTAACAGTCTGCTCTTTTTTGCACTGAAGTGCGATCCCCGTTCGATCGAGACAAAAAATCCAGCGGCCGCAGAGATTTGCCGGGCGGGGAAGGGGACTTCGGGTTATTTTCAGAATGAGGATATTTTATAAAAGAAACAACTTTACAGTCATTTCGGGGTATTTACAATTATGTAAAAGCCATTGTGACATTTAACAATACATTTTTGGAGATTTACATTCATTGTAAAGGTCATAGAGACCTTTACAAGTTGTAAAGGCTTGCAGAAATCAAATACCGTATTTCAATGATATTTCCAGTAATACAAAATTTGTTGTAAATGCCTAATTCTATGCAGTGTAAGAAGAGTCAGATTTTCTGGTGAAAATGAGATTGATGCTGGAGAACCCAGGAGAGAATTTTTTCAGATCATTGCCAACCAGTTGTCCAGTGTTGAAGTTGGATTATTTGAAGGGAGTGAGCCACAACTTCTTCCTGTAATGAAAAGTAGCAGCCTGCGTTTGGGTCACTTTAAAACGATTGGCAAAATCATAGCTCATTCTATTGCTAATGGAGGAATAGGAAATTTTTGTACCCTTCTAACCTTCCTACGCTTTTGAAAAGTCATGTTTCTGACTCCAGGGCACACATTAGGTGGGGGATCAGACATCCCCAAAAATGTTCACTCAATAGTCGGTGGAAGGCATTTTGAAGCCCCCCCCCCTTCAAACAAGATTTTTCAATGTGTGCCCCTCACAGACTGTCCCCGTTTTTTAAAGGGAAGTTTGAAATAAGACATATCGCTGCGTATGAGCTCCACTTCAACCATTCCAACTGAATTTGAATGACGAGAGAAGAACCGAGAGAAGCTGTGACCAAAGAAGAACGAAGGAATAGCAACATTATCAAGCTTTACTCGCAATCCCGTGGAAGAGAAACAATACAGAGAGTAGAAATACAATTTTGATCATAATATAGGCCACATCAACGGTGCATTATTGCCCATGTTTTGACCATAATCAAAATGGAATAATACTCATGTGAATGAGAATTTTGAAGGTTCCTCTTGAAATCGTTTTTACGAACATTCTTTAAATCGGCGGGATCCCCTCACAGGGGGGGTTCTTTGATAGTTAAGGTATCTGGGGATGTACCGCGAGCAAGGGTATACTTTTTTGGACTTCTAGTCTAGTATACTTTTTTGCAATTTTGGCCAGCAACAATCTAGCCAAGGGTATCATTTTTGACAAAATTTGTCTAGCAAACGGTCATGATATCATATGTGGCACAAATTTGACAATATTGGTTGAGGTAATGGTCAGAATTGGTCTAGCCAAGGGTACTATTTTCGTAAAAATTGGTTTAGACAATGGTCAAATTGGTCTAGCCAAGGATACCATTTTTGTAAAAATTAGTCTAGCCAACCGTACCCTTTTGAAGATGCTCGCGGCAGACCCCTACCCAAAATTTGGCCAAGAACCCCCCCCCCCCCCCCCAGTTGGATCCCTTTGACCTTCAATAAATGTCTTGCACACAGGCAAGGACAGGTTATGACAAGCAAGTGAAAATGAGTTACTCACAAACAGGTTATTTAGACTTATGACGATGAGTCTTTTGTTTCCCTGTGCTATTTGACTTCAAGATGGCGCTTCAGTCAACAGAGACTCGTATTATTACTCTGAAAAAGTTGACCCTATTTAGGCCTAATATGCTGGGATTCCTAGCATACCAATCAGAATGCGATATTTGGCGAAGAAAAATAAGTTTTGAATCTTCAATTCAATTGACGCAGCTTACTAAATTTGAAGGAAGTTGCTGCGGCAGGTACTTGTCCATAAGAAGAAACTTGCCCCAAAAATAAGAAACTAATTAAGAAACTTTACTACTAAAAACCGAGATTCTCATACAAAATTAAGAAACTCTTATTACCAGGTGCTGATCCAAGTTTCTTGCTGATTCAAGGACGTGTATGGCTTCACCAATAACTTAAGCTTAATATTTCAAATGTGTACCACCACTAGCTAAAATTTTCGGAAGTCTTTTACTAACAGAGTCTATAGTTTTGTTAATGATATCAACAGGAATATTACGTAGAGTTCTCTTCACCAGACAAGAAAATTTGTCAAAAGTCTCACCTGAAATTTTCCTGTCAACGGTTTCTTTATTGAGTTCTCTTGTTGCCAAGTGGAAGATGTTCTCAGTTGGATTCAATTTGTGACTTCTTGGAGGAATTTTCAACAGCGTTGCTCCTAGTGCTTCCCATGCTTCACGGGCTGACTTGCAATTCTGTGATGGATCTCCGTCCTGAAGCCACAATTTCTCATCATTCTTGAAATTTTCCCTGATAAGTCGTGGAAAACATCATGTCACAAATGATGCAAAATAATCGCTGTTCATCTTCTCATACTGCTCAATTTCGCAAACTCCTTTTCCATGGGAAATACATACGATCATACGATCACGATCAGGTTCCACATTTAGATGCTCTCGCTGTGCAGCCCTTCGCCAGACCTTCATGGCCTGTTCGCCAGACACGGGTCCTCGGAGATTTGATGCTTGCAAGGGGGTTTCTCTTGTACTCGAAAGATTTTCCATCCAAATAGAACATAATTCCATTTGACCAAATGTCAGGGCTGTACTTCTTCATCATGTCTTTTGCAAATTTGCATCGCAACACCAAGTCCTTTGTTCGTCAGGATACCTACAAAAATAACAGAACTTACTATTAATTTAGTCACGCGATTTACCGTTTGTGATACAGTAAGGTTTCTCGGCAGTCATAGAGCCATAAATCCCTGTCAAAGTGAGTTGGTATGGCAATGTGTCTCAACATTTTGCTACCATGATTCATTAATTATAAAGCTCGGGAAATCAGAACCAGGATTTAAATTTTTTTGAAAAACTTACCCGTTCTCCTCGCAACTCGGAAAGAAATTCCATTTCTGCGCAGTGCCCTCCGAATGGTCCAGGTAGGAATGTGATCGAATCCAACAGCATTTCTCAGGTCTTTCAAAGTAAAGTGGCCACCATAGTCCTCCTTTCTGAATTTGTTCACCTGATTAATCAACTTTCTCTCGTCTCGCTTGTCCAATAACCGAGGTCGCCCTCACCACTTTCTTTTCTCCTTCCCCGCTGTGCTCGCCTCTGGCTCCTTTAGGATCCTTTTCACTGTTGCTAGAGACAGACCTGTTGCTTTGCAGATTTCAACTAGTTTCTACAATCCTGGCCAAAAGAAGCTGGGACGCAGGCAAATTTCAGTGTCTTCATGATGTTTCCTAAAATATCGAGGAGAAAACATACGTTTAGAGTCTCCTTATCCCCCCTTCCCCCTAATTCAATGTTGAGAAGGTCGAAAGGCGTTTGATTCAAGCAACTTTGAGAAGGGGGGAGCGGGGGGCACGTAATCAAAGACCGAAATAGTGCAATTTTATGATTTGTCCCAAGTATTTTGGCCAAGATTGTCTGAAAAATTGCTTTCACTACCTATCATATATGTTTCTATGAATCCAAATCTACTTGTATCAGACAATTTCTTTCACTATGAATGGATAGCCACTAACTGTGGGCTTAACTCCAGAGTACTTCAGATGTTAATGTTTTCATTGTTACTGGTTCATCCATCAGAACTATGACGTCATCAAATTATGCAAAATTTTCCCATGACGTTCAGCGAAACTCCTCTTGTGCACGAAACCTGCCAATGATTTTCGCCTGAAAACATCACACACAGTTATCAAAGAGAACTGAAAACAAAGTTCCTTTTGAATCAGTGCAAATTCTGCGCCTCCGCAGTGCAATTGTCTTATTTTCAAATGTACCGTTAGCCAATTCTCTAACTATTCATTCATTTTCAATGAGATTAAATTCGCTCCACCAAACTTGCATTCACCCTGGACGGCATTGAATGGTCTATTGTGCCCGATGAATTGTAACCCACAACTTTTTGTTGAAGAAGAATATACCTGTTGCATAGCAGCAAGGCGGATTTGCACAGTCTGGAAAATTGAGAAAGGGATCAAATTTATCAACGCCGCTCCCTACTTTAAACATTAATAACGTCGGCAACGTTTGCCCTATTCTAACAAATTTTGTCTCATTTTAATGAGAAAAATGAGCTTTATTAGCCTATAGCAGTATTTGCATCGATATTTTCGTGAAATATGATTTCTGACGGTTCTCAATAGAGTTCAATTAAGAAACTTATCCGGAACTGTTTATTTTAAGTTTTTTAATTTTGGAGCGCCGTGACATTTCCACCTTCCAGGCAATTTTTACTTGGTTTTTTTGCATGAATAGGAAGACTTTGATGTTAAAATGTGGAATCAGACGAATTTGCCAAAAAAGCGTGACTTATCCCAAAATTATGGGGCATTTTTCTGTGGAGCGCCGTTGTGAGAACCGAAGAATTCACAAGAAACCGGACCTCAAACAATGAGCCCAAAAGCTTTCTTGCAATGATAAGTCATTTTCAAAGAGCAGCGGAGTACACAATCTTACGATAGCGGAAGAAAGCTCAGAATCCTAATGTATGTCACTTTTTATAAGGGAATCTTTATGTGAGTGAAAACTGCAGCAATTTTGCCACGCCCGTTTTTAAGAAGGTGCTCAGCGAATTTAACGAACAACGCCTATTTCAGCATAGATAGCTGAGAACTCACTTCTTGTGTTGGGGATGACGGTGTTAAAATTTCACACAGAAATCTCTATGGGTTCTCAAGCTATGAGGTATTATTTGTTAAAAATCATTTTCAGACAATCCTGGCCAAAAGAAGCTGGGACGCAGGCAAATTTCAGTGTCTTCATGATGTTTCCTAAAATATCGAGGAGAAAACATACGTTTAGAGTCTCCTTATCCCCCCTTCCCCCTAATTCAATGTTGAGAAGGTCGAAAGGCGTTTGATTCAAGCAACTTTGAGAAGGGGGGAGCGGGGGGCACGTAATCAAAGACCGAAATAGTGCAATTTTATGATTTGTCCCAAGTATTTTGGCCAAGATTGTAGGTAGAATTGAACCTTGGCTGCTTCACAGTTTTGCGAAGAGCGTTGTCGTATCTCTTCTTGAAAGCCATTTGTGCTCTGCTCTTTGTGGCGATAACTAACTTTTCAGGCCATTTTCAAGGGAATATGCTATCCTCAGGGACTTAGCAAACTCCTGCCCTGAAGTTTGCGCATATAAAATGCTTTTTTGTAGGCAGCCTCAAGAAACTATTCACCGACATATATCTTAACCCTATCCAGACTGGGCTTTTTGAGCTACTAGAAGACTGGGGGGGGGGGCTCATTCAGCCCCCCCTCTCTAAAATCGCTATTCCTTCACTTACGAAGACGAAACTCACCATGCAGGTAGCCGTACTTATGATCTATCATTTCTAATAAAAAAATTTCTAAAAATAGATATGACGTCATAATTATTCAAGACCAACTGGCACGTGTCCACGAAAAAAATGAAAAAAACAACTTTTTTTTAGATCTTTATAATTTTCTAAGAATGATTCATGAAACCAAATTATGCCTATCAAAGCATTGTTAGAAGGTGAAAATATACTTATAAAGTGAAAAATTTGATTTTCGCAAATTCAAGATGGCGGACAAAGAGATTAAAAATCTTGTTTTTCTGAAAAATGACAAATGCAGCCATATTAGAGAATTTCTCCATAGTTTACAATAAAAACTACTTCGATGATAAGTGATCGTTGCATACTTCATTTTTCCTTTTGAAACTTTTGTTTTAATTATTGCAAAAAATGCTGACATCAGCATTTTTCCCAGTAGTAAGCAAATGAGTTGGAAGGAAGAAGGAAGGGGCAAAAAGGGGGTTGAGGATAGTTATTTGGTGCAATTTTGATAATATCTTGACAAACTAAACACTTTCAAGTCAAAAAAGTCTCACTGTAAAACAGATTCTCAAGATATGCATGAAAACTGACCGTTAGTAGTACTATGTGAGGATACCCCCGGGGAATCTTATACCGTTTGCGGCCAATTAGGCACAAAATTCAAACAAAATTACACAGCTTAGGTGGAAACAACCCTGTTGATCAGTTTTAATCTATTTATTGCCGCTGTAAAACATTTGGGGTCGAAATATCCTTGCAGAAAGTCCGCGAAATAATTTTTGCCATTTTCTTAAAGATGACGTCATTGATGAGGTCACGTGACACATAATTGTTCTATTGTTCTTGGAAAAAATTAAAGAGACCTTACAGATTATAAGTTCACAAATGAAAAAGGATATTATCAAAGGACTATGAGGTGATCTGGAATTACATCCATAAGCAGCTTACCTAAAAGTTGGCCCCGACCACTCTGAAAAAAACAGCCACCCCCCGGCCCCCTAAATTTTTTTTTCAAAATTTCACACAAATTCACACTTCAAAAGGATAGAAACTAAAAGTCAAAAAATCATTTCCTGGTTCGTTGAACCAATTTGGAGCAGTGCTCAGTTAAGTAGGTGGGGGGGCTGAATGAGCCCCCCCCCTCAATCTGGATAGGGTTAAGGCTTCCACCGTCCCCTCACAATATCTAAGACGAGTAAAAACACCAAAGTTGAAGGCGCATCTGATAAAGAGTCTCTACCCGGAGCAAAAGTGACAAATTGAAAAAGAGCGCTAAGTTCCAAAGGAAATTGTGCCAACTTGCTGATCGAGAAAATTTCTAATTTTCCATGGGAAATGATACACATAGAGTAAAAAGGCTGATTTTGTTTGGAGCTATGTTTTAATTGGTATTTATTGTTTTCTTTGGCACACCGTGCTTCTCCATCGCACAAAACAGGAAAAGGGCATAATATCAATGCAAAATTCAGTTTTTTAACCCTATCCAGACTAGGGAGGGGGGCACAAAGTGCCCCCCCCTAGTAAACTTTTCCACACAGCTCGTCAAGTATCTCTAGAATAGTCTAGTTTTTTGTGACTTTTAGTATCTATGTATGAGACATCTTTTCATGTCAATTTCAAAAATTTTGACACTGATGCTGGGGGTCAACACATTACTTTAAATGAGTGCTCTGCAAAATAAATACCTTTTAAGTCATATTGGGAAGCACTGGCTTTATGACAATGTGACAAACATTGTTCAACTTGTCTTGAAACAAGCTTTCATTTGATATATAGTTTATTGATTTTTGATGACGTCATCAACAATTGGTTGTTGCTCATGCGTACTGACGAAAAACAATGTTATGCCTCATTTTTAGAAAAATGAGTGACATCATATGATGCAGCAGGTCTTGTTATGTATATTTAGCATTTTTTGCTATTTTTAAAAGTAATTCATAATCAATTTTAGACAAAAATCGCTCTTTTTTTTCCAACAATCGTGACATCAGCAAAAATATTAGTGTTACAAAGCAAAAATTTCAAAATAAGAATTACAAGGATATAATCCTTCTATGTTTCAAATATCACATTGATATATTTCATCAATTTGGAGATACCACGCGACAAAGTACATGTGGTTTTACACCCAAATTAGCAACATTTGCTGACGTCAGCACTTAATCACGTGATATAAAGAAAAACAAATCTCATCATCTTGTTTGCCATATCGTGTTTGTTACTTGTGCCAAGTTTCAAGTCTCTAGCACTTGCGATTCTGAGAAACCCCCCCCCCCCTAGTCTCCCCAGAGTTTCAAAAAGCCTAGTCTGAAAAGCCTAGTCTGAAAAGCCTAGTTAAAAGCTCCAAAACGTTTCATTTCTTGCATTAGAATCTTCAAGAGTTTTTTTTTCACTTGAAGAACTCGTTAGGTTACAAATGCTGACTAGATGAGAGCACAATGGCACAACAACCTTTGTAGTAAAGCGCCTTTGAAAATTTAGCCCTTTCAGACAATCAGTTACAAAATTGTTGAGCCATTCTAAAAAACAAAACTTTGTTGGCATCGTGCCCCCCCCCCTCCCCCCTTTGCAATGTTGAAATCAGTTTCAAAAATTGTAAATCGTTAGTTGCAAACAGAAAAGTTGTGTTTGTTTCCAATCAACATTGCAACGGGGGGAGGGGGCAAAAAACCTTATTTTTTGTCAATGGCTCAACGGTTTTGCAACTGATTGTAGGTAAACAAAATAGGAGGATGAAAGGTCTGATTATCAAGTGGCTTACCACATTTCTGATGGCATAAAGTAAAAACCAGACCCTAGGACCATTAAGTACCAATGTATGATAGGACCCTTAACACCGGACGGTCATCACCCTCAAGAGACAACAGAATATCAATATTTCCTCATATAATACTACCATTTCTGCTGTTTTTATTACATTAGATGAGGTCAAGAGTAGATTTAGAGAACTGTTTCTTATGCTGAGTGCTATGTGTGAATTTAATACATGGGAAGGAAGATGATTCTTTACGGTGGAATGATGCCATTATTGCTCTCTGTCTTGAATTTCAATCAAATTCTGTTGTGTGTTTTGTGACTTTTGAATGCTTTACGAGAAAACATGTACTTCAATTCTGAAGATTACTCGACATGCACATGACTGACATCAATGATAGCCCATGGTTCATTTTTGTTTCGGACAAAGTATGTGGACAACCCCGGTTGACCTGCCTTCACACAGATGTTTCACTCTACCCAGTTCATCCAAACGACAAACAAGTTATTTTTCCTTCAGCCGTTCACAAGGGAACCGGGTCGAGTTTGAATTGTTTGTACAGTTTGGAAAGTATTTGCAACAAAAAGAAAGTTATTTGAACCATGTTTGAACTATTCTGTGATTTGGCAGGTATTTGTATTTCAGAAGTAAAAAGAAATATTTCAACTTCAAAAGGTCACTTGGAATTCTCTATTTATTTTCTGAGTTTCCTTCATAAAAGAAACCATGGAAAACTAAATAAGGTTTCAAAGGAACTTTTTGAAGTTGAAACGGCACTCTTTCGACGAAGAATTCCACGTAAATGAAGCAAAGCGGCAATATAATTTCATTGGAATTTAGAACAGAGAGCAATAATGGCATCATTCCACCATAAATAATCATTTGTGTTCTTACTGTTTTCTTCAGCATGAACACCATGGAGATAGGAAATTTTTCCATGATAAGCAATGAAAACGGGTGGAAACGTTTCACTGGTGAAAAGCACTGTAAAATATGAAGCCTTTCTTTCCCTGTAATAAATTCACACAACATAGAACAAATCTTTAAATCTAAAATCTACTCTTGACGTCATCTGATGTAATAAAAACAGCAGAAAATGCTAGTATTATACGAGGAAATATTGATATTCTGTTCTCTCTTGAGGGTGATGACCCTCCGGTGTTAAGAGTCCTATCATACATTGGTACTTAATGGTCCTAGGGTCCTACGGTCTGGTTTTTACTGTATGACAGATTTTAGGCCTGACAACAACAGTAGAGCAAGGGGAAGAAAACATGAAAAAATTG
Organism: Aurelia coerulea; assembly: GCA_039566865.1. Taxonomy (NCBI): domain Eukaryota; kingdom Metazoa; phylum Cnidaria; class Scyphozoa; order Semaeostomeae; family Ulmaridae; genus Aurelia; species Aurelia coerulea. The sequence goes on along the minus strand of CM076951.1, from coordinate 7,685,338 downwards.
GTCATACCTTTGAGAACCCCATGGTTTCTTAGTATCTGTCAAATTTGAACTGCAATAGACTCAAAAGAAAATTACATGTCTCTGCTCTCAAATGATACCAGAACGGTCAATATAAATCAAAAATTTTCCGATTTATTCAAATTTAAAGTCGGACAAATTTTTTAGGAAACCCTGTACATCACTTGAAAAATAATATCAACACCTACCTACCTCATCATTAAATTGCAGGCTTGACCAAAATATGCTTTGCTTGTAAATGGCAAATTCATTTTGTTGGTAGCAAAGCATTGGGGAAAAGATAGTAGAGAAAACATACTGATTTTTGTTTTGTCCTGCTCTTCGTTTGTACGATCGACCATTTTAGTCTTTCAGCAGGGGACCAGTCATCGTCAATACTGCTTTATTTGTCACATCATCGTAATCTTCATGCTCTGTTATGCATGCAATATCCTCTCTGCCCTCAAAAGTCAATTTACCACCAGCTTCAGCAATTTCTGTGCAGCAATGAAATACTAGGGCACCAACCAAATGATCTGATTTACACTTTCCACAGGAGCACCTGCGATAAATACAATGATAAAATATTTCATATGTCAGGCTAAGACAGTAATTTTAGTTCCTACCTGAGAAACCTTCTCGGCCTAAACCAAACTGTTCTAATCCGAAAACGGCCTAATAAATTTACTACAATATTCTTCATTATGAAAAACAGGAAGAGATCGAAATTATTATGCATAACACATAAAAAATGCAACAGTACATACCAGTTGTCCACATCTATTCGTTGTTCCTGCCTAGCAGCCAAAACGGCGAGAGGAATCCCGTCTTTATCCTCTTCGAAATGAAAGGCTGGCTGTCCAGCAACAGCGAGTAGCTCATCTTCATATGGCGCAAAACCTCGCAGCTTTACGACACCGTAATCTTCTTTGCCACTAGAAATACTACCAGGACTATCGCTTCTATTACTGCTCGAATCATTGGAGGCCATCGTTTTCGAACAAAAGAATAAATGGAAGTAGTAAACACAGTCGATGGGTGGAACATCTAAGTTGTGCATGAATGACAGTCACGTGTTGTGTTGAGTTCAATGCGCCTCATCTGACGGTTGGCTACTACTTGTTATGTCACGACCGACAAGGTGCAAAATTTAAAACTTTCACCTGGACAACTTGATTTGAAAAAAGAAGAACGGATACTTAAAGTTGATAATTACCAACCAGGATGGTTTCAAAATGATCAGGAAAGGCTGAATTTTCATAATTTCAAACTGATTTGTTGTTATTGTGAATTTGTAGTTATTTGTAAGTTTTGGTCCCCTGTAAATCAATTATTATTATTATTGAGGGGCTACCATCGGTAAAAAAGGTAAAATGAAACAAGTCCACGTACACGTTCATCTTTTGTTAATTAAAATACCATGAGACATGATTTGCGCTGTCCTTTAGCTGTGTTTGTCTTCCTTTTGGGCATTTAGGACACCACATTTTAGCCATTCACGCACCAAACGTTAACAGTGGCACACATAGCTAAGCACCTGATTTATTAATTTTTTTTATTATTAATTCTTTCATTTAAAGTTGCTGAAAGTTAAAACCATGCATGATGAGTCTTTAGAATATTTGATCAACGTTTTTTGGTCGTTTTCAGTATTTTCGAAAACGAAAATTTTAAGAAACTCGCCTGTAGCTCTAAAAATTGAAAATGGAAAAATTTGCAAAAAATCTTAGAATCTAATTCAGGCTTTCTGCTAAAGATTAAGTGATATATCTTCAAAATCGGTCCAGTGTACGATTTATCGTGGCCTGCCAAAAGTGCATAGTTTATTTTGGCGCACCCGGTATAAAACCCGAACCCACACTGATTACAATTTGTCATAAATAAATGAAAGAAAACAGAAAAGAATTGGTGAGTGAAATTCATGATTGAAATTTCTTTTCAAACGATCTCAGGGTTGAACTATTTCTGATCTGAGGGCCAAGACTGTTCCAAAGCTTGGCACATCGGTACGCAAAACATTTCTGCTCCCTAGCCGATTTTAATAATGGCAACCTGAGATTGACTTCAGCGTTTTAAGGGAACGAATGGTAGAGTTGTTGACTCTTGTGGACATGTCTTTCAGATAAGAAGGCACGTCCCCATTAAGGGATTCCAAGACCAGTTTCTGAGCTTCAAAATCAATAAGTTCCCTGACAGTGTGCCATTTAAGTGCCTGAATAACTGGTAAAGTAGTAGCATCAATGGAATGTTGGTGATGAGTTTTGCAGCCCTATTTTGAAGTTTCTGCAAATTTTCAATGGCAGTCACCCCAGCATTTCCCCAGCCAGGACAGCAATATCTAAAGTAAGGCTCCACTAAACTCTTATAAATTGTCCTGACAGTTGAAAAAGGACGGTTGCTACCTGGACATGGACCTCAAAATCATTTTCACTGGCAACAACAAGATATGCTTCGATGACACTGAGCAGAAGCATCGTTTGCTACTCCTAAGTGATGAATCCCACCAGATGATGTCTTTGGTAAGGTTGGAGAAGGGCATCAAGCTGGACAATAGACAAAGGTATGATGCAAGAAGTAGGTGTCTGGTGTCATAGACTCTCCATGAAGAAACATCTCTCTGATGCAACATTTTTGTATGGACAAATCACCCTTCATGTGTCGGAAACGTTGATCTGTCTGACAACTGCAGTTGCCAAATGATCCCTGAAGGTGGATAAAGGTATTCACAGTTACACATATTTTATTAATCAGACAAGTAGTACACATTATCTAATTACAAAAGTAATGTATGATAATCTGAATACATTTTGCAATGCACCAATAATGGAATATGAAAAACGAACAGAAGTATGTTTTCATGCAAACACTAATCCGTGGCGCAGCAAAGGAACGAAAAAGAACAATAATACCATGAAACTTAGGAGCTGTTCATTTGGAGGTGAGCCAGCCTGCTTATCGGGCTGGAGGTTCTTGCCGATATCTCACCTTTACTCTTTTTCCCATTAAAAGTTTATTGCCTGTTCATATGAGCAGGCGGGCTGGCCTGGTCTGCGATATCCCATTCAGGTAATGCCGGGATCCTGCTTTCTTACCATATGAACACTCCAGCCGGCCTGCTGAGGCGATAACATCTCTATTGCGCATCCCACCAACGATGACACATGACCATTTCAAGCCCAGTAGGCTGGATGGAATTGCCATTAGAACAGAATGGGAAATCAGCTCACTTAGCTTGCTAGTCCAGTTGGCCAGCTGGCTTGTCTCCATATGAACCGGTCTTAGCGGGGTTTTCACACATTATTTCAAATTGGAGTTAAAATAGCAACCAAAGAAGACAAAACAAACATACCAGAGAAGCTCACACCAGCCATGAACGTGACCCTGACATGGAAGCACTTGATGCTGGAAGTCAATCAGATTCAGAAGTTGACACAGAAAGACACATAACGGTAGGTGATGGAACAAATATTCTACCCTTCAACATTGAAACTGTGTGACTCTCCATCAACGAATGAGCTGGCAAATATGACATGAGCTAGTACAGCTCCTTTCCAAAATCATTTACCAGGAGATGCCGATGAACAAGGTAAGATCATTGGGTGATGAAGATAAGTATGGCCTGACAATAGCTGTTTGGCCACCAGATTCAAATTGTGAATCTTGTGTCAGTAGTGAAGCTGGTTGACACAAGTGATTTGTTTTTCAGTGGTATTTTCCATGGCTTGCATGCTCCAATAATTTACATGGCATTTTTGCCTGCCACGTGCATTCTATTTGGCAAAGAAACTGGACACAATGTCAATGAACTTCACAGACTATTCAAATCCCCACTTACGTATTGGTTGAATGCTCATTTGAAATACGAGGATCGCAAGATGAAATCACAGGTTTACGACTAAGCAACACTAGAAATTGATTTTTAAAAACTTGCTGAAAGAAAGCTAAAGCCAATTGATGAGTTGTAGACACAGTTCAAAGTGCAAGAATTAAGAAGAACAAAGAGAAGATGCAGCCTATACTTGACACAGTCATCTTTTGCAGGATATAGAATAATGCACTTGGCAATAACCATGACAATTCAGCACACAGAGAATCTGATGGAAATAAATTATAAACACAGATCTAAAATTTAACGTCAAAGGACAATGAACAGGAAGACAACACAACACAACAATGAAAGAAACAAAACTTTATTTAACCTTATAAAGACGGAAACCATACGGTTTAACTACATAACCTTTTATGGACTTAGCTTTTGCTATAAATAGAGGTTCATCTTTATAAATTAGTCAGTTGCTCTAAAGATGCCAAAATGGGCAAAACTAATTAGTACTGGAAGAAAAACAAAGGCGCAAAAGATCAATTTGACGCCTGTTTCCTTATGTTGTTGCATCTTCTTTGATCAGAGTCTTAAATGACTCTGTTTCAATCCTACACTATAGATAAGCTGATAACATTTTTCAGAAGCAGCCCCAAGCAAATGCGATACCTGGGATATAATCTTCCTGGTGATACAAGGTGGCTTTCTCGAGACACTGCCATTACTGCCATTGATTCGTGCTACGAGACAATCGACATCCAAAACGTTGATTTTATATGTTCATTGAAGTTGTACAGGAAAATCTTTGAGCATTGCACACCCATCATGACCGTTATGCAGAAGCCAACTTTTGGATGCCGTTCAGCTGAGATCATGCTAGACAACTTCCATCGTTTTCTCGCTGCGCTAAGGTTTGAAGACATTTGGGAAATCACACTTGAAGCGGACCCAAATTTTCCAGTAGCACGAGCCAGAACAGGATGGAGAGGAAGGGAGACACAAAATAATGGATCTGAAGATGCTTGGAAAGAGGAGCTGTCGGTTGTCGCATCAAAAGTTTGCGTCAATTTTTCAGGGCAGATAGCTTGGAGATTCGAGAACTGGAAGAACTTCAAGTGGATGGATCTAATTCACCCCAGCAAGTTTGCAGAGAACATTAAAAAGCCACCTAATCAGATAAAAGTGCTGATCAGAGAATTCATGGATTTATACCAATTTGCCGTCAATGACATCAGTTCAGTTGACATCAGCTCATATTTTACTACGCGAGTTGCATGCAGTCAAGGGAAATGATGGAAAATATTGATCAAGCCACCAACTTCAGAGGCTACAATCTGCTCATCCTTGCTACTGCCAACAACAGATTACAATTAAATGTAACTCTCTTCCAACAATCATTATTGGAGAAAATGATCTTTCGATGTATCAGGAAGCAGCATGCGCCGTGAAAGTTTTTAAGGGATCCACATCCCCTGCAGTTTGAAACCCGTGAAGAACTTGGTCGCTTTGCTAAATCATTGATGGATATAGTGTTGCACCTGCAAAAAGCAAGTGCTTCACAATAACATCAATCCCAGCAATCTTTTGGTCAACAAGAGCAGCGGAAGAGCATTGTCGTGTGGGTTCAGCAATTCGTGCTATGGTACAGTTGAATACTTGATAAACTGCTCCAAAGTGCTGGAGAGGTTTGGTGAAATTTGCTGACTTCCCAGCAAAGTAAGACGTGCAGGCATACCCCTTGCATTTGACACCTTGCATGTGTACTGCATGGGATTCGCTCTGATGTGGCATTTACGGCTAGCCGGCACTGCAGTTGGATACCTTACCAGCTATGAGCGTGGCCTCACTCAAGATTGTATTGGACGACCACATGGAAAAAGACTTGGTCCAAAGCGGTTCCGGGCCATGATAAAACTGAGCTTCCTTCAGTGGTGAAAATTCCTCACCACTCCAACAATCTCGGTCAAATTGGCCAGGTTCTCCCATAGTGCACAATCTTTCTAGTGTGCACAGCAACATATATTATTTAACTATTTGCTGCCTACATGGCCAGTGACACTGTAACATGGCAAACCCTAAAGAACTTATTTTAGTGACAACATTGGGGCTGTCTAATTTAGAATTGTCATTTTCTTTTCAACAATTTGATGCACTCTTTTTAATCACTTGGTTATAAGCGCTATCACAGAAACCATGTCTTCCTTATATGAAAACAAACGTATCAAAACCTGCTTAATTCCAAATTTCCTAATTTCTTATGATACGAATGGATTATTGTAAAATTTGCTTATTCCCAGTTCTGTTTTACATTTACGAGGCGGTCATCATAATATTTACTTTACATTACATTATAAGTAGTTACTAAAACTAATAAGCTTTTACCATCACAGCTGAGGAGACATTTCATGTTCAAAAGTGGATAACAAAACTTTACTTTGAAATTGCATCCCTGCGTACTGCAGCCCCATTATGAAAAGTAACCAACAGTTGTTACCCTGGCAAACAAATAAAAAATTACCGGCAAAGTGATTCAAAGATTCTGCAAAATATACGATCCATTAGCAGTCATTCCAGTTAGCCCTTTTCAAAGTATATATCTTATGTGCAACTATGAAATGGAGATTTGAATCTACTACATGCAATTGAAATTGCCAAAATTCTAAATATTCGAACTTATGACATCAACTAATCCAAATTGTCCTATGCCATGCTAGGACATTGTTTCCTAAGGGCCTGATTACATGGAGCAGGCTGGCCCGGTTAAGCAGGCTGGCTCTCCTAAGATGCTTGAGATGACCTGAACGATTACATGTAGGAATCCAGCCTGGGCTGTAAAACATTTGACACCATTACAGCATATTCTGTTCATAAGTGCATGTGTTGCAGAATTCTCAGCCCGCTTTGCCGGGACAGCCCAGTCTGAAATTGATTACAAGAGAAAAATGTGCAGCTCTCAGCCCATTTAGCTGGGCTAGCCTGGTAGGCAGAAGACAGGACCTCAGCTAACCGGGACAGCCCGCTTGCCATATAATCGAAAATATACGAAACATTGTAAATTCTATTGACCCCGGTTCGGTTGACTGGGCTAGCCCGCTCCATGTAATCGGCCCCTAAATCATGTAAAACACACACACAAAATATAGAACAAATTACATTGAAATAAACAGCATTCATTGAAAAAGAAGTTACTGAAGACTAATGAATCCCACAAGTACGAGTATTCTATATGTCGAGCCTTCGAGCCTTGTGTTTTGATCCTCGAGCCTTCAAGCCTTGTGTTTCGAGCCTTCAAGCCTCCTGTGTCGAGCCTTGAGCCTTCGAGCCGGGCTACATATTGCCAGACTGGATCAAACATAATAACAAATGAGGCGACATGTTTTAATGAAGGTATATGTCAACTAAGAACACAGAAATCTAACAATACCCTAGAAAACTATATTTTGAACATGAAATTGAAAGCAACAACGGCATAAGAACTTAAGGTAGAAGACCCCTTTTTTGGACTAAAAAAATCAAATTTTTTTATCATGGATTGTGATTGAATAATCATAGCTCTATAATGTGCAACTGACACCTAAGCTCTTCTGTAGGTGCCAAACTGAAAAAATTGAGAGAATGTACTGCTTGGTAATATTTGTATGCATAGCAACGCCCTTAGCAACGATAAAGATATTGAAAATTGCGATACCAAGGCCCCCTGCACCCCTGGCATAGGGTCAATTAGCTTTTAAAGTTGGTTTACATGTGATTAGCCTCGTTTTGAGAACTAGTACCGCTAAATGAGGTTTTAAAGACAGCTGAAAACTCAAACAACTTTGGAAGTTGCAACCGAAGTGCAATTTTGAGAAACTGATGTTGTTCAGGAAAATGGAAGAATGTACGGTGGCCCATATGGGTCACGGCAAATCAATTTCGTAACAACGATTAAAATAACAGTTTGCTCGTAAATTAATTTGAAATCACCTACAAATTGTTTCAGAACTATACCACAAACTCTATATTTGAAACCACACTCAACAACAGTTTTGAAAATTCTTAGAAAATACCTCAGAAACTCAACAACAAAAGTTCCTATACTTCGAAGCAAATTCTTTTCAAACCCACGGCAAAAGTTTCAAAAACCCACGGCAAAAGTTTTAAAACCCACGGCAAAAGTTTCAAAAACCCACGGCAAAAGTTTCAAAAACCCACGGCAAAAGTTTCAAGAAGTCACGGCAAAAGTTTTTGAAACTCACGGCAGAAGTTTCGAAAAGTCGCGGCGGAAGTGAGGCTACTGAATACCACGAGGCTCTATGCTCTCACTATCGCTGGCCTAGCTGAAAAGAACCATCATCTACCATCATGGCGGACAAGCTGATGTGAGTATAGTGTATAACAATTTCGTTATCTTTGTCAAGTTTTTGAATGGGCTGTTCTCTCCTTTATTTATGAACATACAATGAAAGCAGTATTTACATTCAGCAACCAAATCCAGAGTTTGGACAGCACAGTAGTAGTAAGCTGTCTAAAAATGCCAGAGCATTTATTAGGCCACCTATTATATACTAGGCCTAACCTACCACTTCTAGACCTGCATCTCCGAGCATTTCGAAGAAAGATGTACTGCGTATTTGTATGTGTCTAGGCATAGTTACTATGGGAATGCATGTGATGGGCGGGGGGGGGATATTCAGGTTGGTTGTAGCTGTTGTAGCACGCTAGAGGTTTGAAAGATGAGTACAGGCAGGGGAAGCAGGATAGCAGGATCCTGATGACCAGGTCTTGTCCAGGGATACCTTAGTCCTTTCAAATTTCGCCTGCCTTCAATCTTGGCTCCCTTTAATTTTCGCCCCCCTTGTGCAAAAGTTCGCGGGAGTTTCGCTCCTTTAATTTTCGCCCCCCTGGCTTGGATTGATATGACGTAATTTTGATGGATATGGCCCCGAGGAAGAGAACACGGTGGAACTAGAACAACAAAATCACCCCTCAGACACAGGGGAGGACAATATCATTGTTATCGAAGAGTAATGCATGTCTTGTATTTTGTATTATAATCAAAACTAAAGTTCTTTTATAGAAAATAGATATTTTCGCTTCCTTTAATTTTCACTCCCTCTAATTTTTGCCCCCCCCCCAATATTTCCGCAATTAGCCCCTTTAATTTTTGTCCACCTCCGGGGCGAAAATTAAAGGCAGGCGAAATTTGAAGAAGGTAATCAGATGTTATTAGAACAAGAATGAGGAAATATGCAACATAATAGGGTTGAGGGCCACAGAGAGGGGGCAAGGGCAATTTGCCTCAGGGTCTAGGGGGCCTCATAAAGTAAGATTTTAACATTTTGACAGCATGAAATATTCTGAAATGCATTTTAAGGTCCAGGGTGTGATCAACAAAACTTCTCAGGGACTAGTTTTGTCCCTGGGTCTCCAAAACTTTTAAACTTCTTGGATGCCCTAATAGGGCTTTGATCTACCATTAGTTCTATATCTGCAAATCACATAATTACATAAGGCATGACTGACCTGCGGCAACTCACATAATGGAGGAAAGGGCATGCTAAAATAGATATACTTCTTAAGGGCATGGCAACAAAGAAACAACACTCCCATGCTATATAATTTAGACTATAACATCAAAGCATGCTGTCAAAGTGTACCCAATAAAAACCTGGTGAGACATCTATAGGGATGAAAAGTTTGAGGGCATAATCATGTCACTCCAGGAATTGTAAGCATTTTGTTGTTTCAACATTTTATTTTGTCTTTGTTTGATAGGTTTTGTAGTATGCACTCTGTTAAAGTGCAAAAAAATGTAAGATTTTGTTGGAATTGCAATGCAGATCAAAATATGGACCTGTTAATTGGGCTGCTGACTCCAATGATTCAACAGGAGCAGGTAATCCATCAACATCATCATCAATAAGTACCAATGATTCAGAGAGAGGGCGCTGTTTTGGCTGACCAATAAGTCAAAAGATAAGGTCTTTGAATAGTTTTATAAAGACCAAATCTTCAGAGAGCAGAGCTGGAAGTGATTTTTGCCCAAAGAAAAAGCAGAAATTGAAAGACAACAAGGAAGGAGTAACCATAAGCATTGGGCTAAAAAAACTGGGCGAAGAAGAGTTAAAAACAGTACGTGGAAAGCGTTTACCAATTAATGTGCCAAAGGCAGCTACCTATTCTAACATACGTGATCGAGCAATTATAAAATGGTCAGCATTTGACAGAAAATTTGATGGTGAAAGAAGCTATGTGTTGTTGTATGAAGATGGAACAGAGGCTCTTTTTATGCCTGGTAAGTGTTTCTATCACTTTTCAACTACATGTATTCTTCTTTATAAGAAACTGCCCATAAGCAACTCTCAGAACGCCAAAAATTAAGAAATTCCAGTGCTGGGAACTTGTAAGTTGAGAAACTATTGATTTTGATAAATAAAATCCTTGGCATACTTTTAATTTATTTTCACTTTTTTCCTGCTTGTATTGGTCTTATATTAACCTGGACATTTTCATGAGGGCACAGAAACTAGTAAGAAACTCTGAGTACTCAAAATTTGCTAATTTTAAGAAACTCTCAGCACTGGCCCGAATTCTTAGTTTCTTATAAATATTTGAAGCACATTAATGAAAAAGTTTATACTTGGTTACTTTGGCTAGTTGAGAATCCCAAGCTCCTGAACAAAGCATTGACTTTAAATATCAGGTAACAGCTTTGATCAATCACAGTCATGATAAATTTTAAAACATCCCAATGCATGGGCGGTGCTGGGGGATAATCAAGGTAATCACGGACTACCTATTTTTTCAAGGGTTTTGGACCTTTTTCATTTCTCACAAAACTAATAAAAAGCAGGACGTTTTCAAATCTTTGAACTTTTGTTGTATTGCGTCATATCCACGAGGCAGAGCATCCTAACGGTGTTCTGTGAGGTAGATTGATTGCCATTTCGCTTTTTTTTGCTATGGTTTCACAGACAGTTGATAATTAGTTGTTAATCTTTTTGCATTACATTATCTTCAGGCCTTTTCGTAAAGAAATTTCCACAAGGGCATCCTATCGCCCTCGTAGTTAAGCTTAGGAGGGCAATCGCCCCCTTAAAATAGTCTCGTGTTTTTACTTGTTTTTGCTGACAAGCAATGAAAGCTTCCAAGGTATTGTTCTTGCAATTTGGACTGTTTCCGTTATGTTCACTTTACCAGAGAGAAAAGAGTCCACTCGAACAGACTACACATTTTTTAATGCAAAGTTACAAGAAGATTTTATTCCATTTGTTTGCAATGTTCTTCTTTGTTGCTCCATTATTTTTCCTACGTTAGCAAAAGGTCACAGCAGTTAAGCCAGCCACTTTCCTGTTGTTCCCTTGATTGAGTTGCCCCAGTCAAGATAAATATAGATTTCACAAAAGTCATTAACAGATTAGAGAAGGCGATTAGAGTAGTGGATGTAAGCCCTTGAAACAAAGCAACCAAGTCTCCATTAAAATTTCGTCAGAAAACTTTACTCAAACTTGTAGCAGGCCTGATCTACGGAGCAGAGGAAGGGCTGCAGAATGTTAAACTGGAGAACGATTTTGTAAGAAAGTTAAGATAACTGTGAGTACTATTCATTTTATTGACAGACCCTGATCTTAAAGAAAGATTTAGTTAAACTGGGAACCTCGATGACGATGAAGAAGAGGGTCGGTACATATATATCGCAAATACTGCAAAGAAATTTTTAAGGACCACTGATTTTGTTCTTCATTTTGCAGTTCTTTCAAGTTTCTTGTTAAAATCATTTAGCTAAAGACAAATCGAGAAACATTGACATTTTAGAGTTCGTTTGGGTTCTCTTCACCTCATTTGCTGCACTAGTGGTTAGCCTTCACAACGGGTTTCTTTTGTAAAGAAGTCGAAGAGCTATTCTGTAAAATAGTATGAGCACCGAGTGATGACTGAAGGAACAAGTTTAAATCAAGACGGCGTCGTTCCAAAAGTCTTTTTTAAACGAAATCCTGTTGGAGCTTCGGGCGAAATACATTTTTGCGAGGGCAGTAAATAGCCCACGTAAAACATTTTGCGAGGGCGCTTGCGAGGGCGAGGGCGATCGCCCGCGTAAAACGAAAAGGCCTGATTATCTTTGTTGAATATTGGGTAAAATGGAATGGGTACTTGCTGGAAAACAGTATACTGACTACTGATAAATCAACAGTCACTATGCCAAGGAGGGTAGTTAAAGCAGGAAAACTAAGACAAATTTTAGCAAAATTTATCAAAAATTTTAACCGTACCCATTTTACCCCAAATGTACCCATTTTACCCAAATTGTACCCATTTTACCACAGTAGACCCTACCAATATATTTATCTGAGGGTATTTGAGGGTATTATATCAGACGTCTTGACATGATGAAATAATTGCTAAAGTAACTGATCTCAATAACTTTTAAAACAACTTGTGAATCTGTAAAGCGTTGTTAGCGCCTATGAAAAATGTTAGCATTATAAATCAATTGTTGAGATTCTGTCAATCAGAATAACACGACATTTCACAATCATGTGGAATAAAATTTGTTGAGCAATGCCACTCATTTCAAACTCTAGTCTATAACCAACCATATAGCATTAAATGATGAATCCGTATGTCTCTACAGGTGCCAAAAAAGACTTCTTTGAACTGTCCAAATACAAAGATGAAGTTGGAAAAGATTACAAGCGGATCACATTTTATCTCTGTGAAGAATGTGATTACACAATGTCAGAAAACATGGAGCAAGGCTTAGTTCTTCAGCCTGATATTTCCCCTGATAGTTACTTCAAAGATGATCCTACATTAGGAAATGACACATTGTTGGATGGGCTGATTTCAGAGCAATCACCTGAAGATTAGCATTATAAATCAATTGTTGAGATTCTGTCAATCAGAATAACACGACATTTCACAATCATGTGGAATAAAATTTGTTGAGCAATGCCACTCATTTCAAACTCTAGTCTATAACCAACCATATAGCATTAAATGATGAATCCGTATGTCTCTACAGGTGCCAAAAAAGACTTCTTTGAACTGTCCAAATACAAAGATGAAGTTGGAAAAGATTACAAGCGGATCACATTTTATCTCTGTGAAGAATGTGATTACACAATGTCAGAAAACATGGAGCAAGGCTTAGTTCTTCAGCCTGATATTTCCCCTGATAGTTACTTCAAAGATGATCCTACATTAGGAAATGACACATTGTTGGATGGGCTGATTTCAGAGCAATCACCTGAAGATTTCACCAGTACATCAAAGGATGCAATTGGGCAATTACAAGTGGACATTCCTGTTTCCCAAACACCTGTTTACCAAGACACCCAAAAAGTTAATAAAGATCATGTTTCCCACATTCAAACTCAAGACGATATTCTGAAGGATCTTGCATCTAAAGTAAATGAAAATGAGCAGTTTTTCTTAGTAGCAAGAAGAGGAGCACCTCTGAGTAGAATAATCAGTTTGTCGCAGAGAGGGTCAGCCAAATCAAAGCCAACCAGCCGTTTGAGAGTTCATTTTAGTGGTGAAGATGGCATCGACTCTGGTGCCATTGCCGCTGCATTCCTTGAAAATTGTCGGGGTGATATGAGCAAGGAGATGTTTCCAGAAGGCTCACCAATTCATTCGTCACATAATGTACAAAATGGTGCATTTCGTACCTGCGGTGAAATTGTAGCAGCCTCTCTGGCTCAGGGAGGACCTGCGCCCAAGTTCCTTGAGCCTTGCAGCTACGAAGCAATGATCAATGAGGTAGACATGTGCAACATTCAAGATGAGCACCTCACTAAAAGTGAATTAAAACTTTTAGCTGACATTGCTAAAGATTGTACCAATTATTCTGACCTTATTATTGATTGTGGTTATACTGGGGTGGTAGATGAAAACCACGTAAATGATATAATTCGCTCCATGAAAGTAAGTTTTGTTGCCCGCAGGAAGATTTACATGCAAGAATTTATGGTTGGTATGGATCTTTATGGCCTTGCAGATCTCATCAAAGTGCAACCAGCTTTATGCATGTCACTCTTTGTCATTGGAGATTCAGATGATGTCAATGCAAATTATTTGTTTTCTCTCTTGAAGCCAAACCTCTCAAAGAAGGGAACATCAAGAAGGGCAGTTGAAGAGCAAATGATGGATTTCATGCAAGATCTTATATTTTCTTTTGAAGACAAACAAATTTCTGGTCATGAAGCTGCTTTTGCTTGGAATTACCAGCATGTAGATGAACAGATTCCTGAATTCCTACAACTGGCTAATGATTTGCCTATTGTGGACACTGAGCAAATGCAGAGTGCCTCAGCTGATGTTAAAGGTCTGATGGGCTGGCTCACTGGGATGAAAAGCAAGCCTATCAGTGGTTTTAAGCCAGAGATCAGTGTCATGTTTGACCATGATTGCATGGAGAAAAATCCATCCCATTCAATTTGCTATCCCGTTGTTGGTGCATGTGGCAGAACAATAACACTCCCTGTGCATCACATGAACACTGAAAAAGATTTTAACGAGGTGTTTACAACAGCTTTCTTTATGGGACAGGCATTTGGAAAGCCTTAAGATCTTATGACTGCTAGCATATGCTCCAAATCTTTAAAAAGGTTGGTGTAAAATGTAATGACCTATTTCTTTGAACGGAATGGTTTCCAAGAAACTTCAGCTGTTTTGGACTTTTAAAAAACCTTTGATACTTTCAGATTTAGAGCATTTTCCTTCTTTTTTCAAGAAATAAAGAACAATTTTCAAAAAAATTTAAAACCATTGTGATTTCTAAACTGTTTGACGCAACATGCAATAATTTCCAAGAAAACAATAGTTTACAAATGTCTACAATATGGTATCAGTCACACTTCTGGTTTATGATGTAGGAATTTGATGACGTCACATCCTCAAATGAGTTGGAATATAAAATACGCTGTAATTTCGAAAAATATTCAAATTTCTGAAAAGTCCATAAAGTTTCTTTCAACCCATTCAACAAGAAGAAATAGGTCATAGACTTTTAAATCCACTTTTATATGCTGATTTAAAGATTTGGAACCTATGCTATGGTAGCCTACGTGCAGACTGTCAGAAAATTGAAAAGAGGAAAAAAAGTAGTATAAAACTACTTTTCTCTCTCGTTCCTGTCCTGTCCTAACCAAGAGTCTGCACACAGGCTAATGCTATGACTGCTATTGCTGTTAGTTATTGTTCTGTTTTGTATTGTTTTGTTGCACTGGTTGCATTTTTAGGAGGGCACAACTTCAAATTTGAGGCAAACAATAGAAAAATAATATATTTAGGGTTTAGGCCATTTTCAAGAGGGCAGGAAAAGCACCCACCCCCTCTCCCAGCGCCCCCTATCCAAGGTTCCTGAGAAGATTCTATGCTGAGTGCCAAACTAGAAAGGTAATTCAAGTTTTATTGCCTCCCTGTAGACAGGTAGTGGTAGGCGTAGATACCAAGAAGAATGGCTTAGACTTACTTTACCCGGAATAGACGATCTCAGATTTTCAAGCAATTCCAAACAGCTGTCAAATTGTTGAATATCGTCGAAAAATTTAATTCGATCTTGCAAATGTGCAATTGATTTGGCGACACCTGTAGTTTCCCGTTCTACTTTCGCAATTGATAACCCTTTAACCGATGGGGCACACGTAACAAACGCATACCAATAAATTTTCAGTCGAGGAAATTTTCAGGCAACCCAAAAATATCAGTTTCGGTTTGTAACCCAAAAACATCAGCTAATTTTACATTTAGACACCTGTACACAAACAAAATATCCAGAAAAAATGCAATTGAGGTCAGTATTGCCTCTAATAATTAACAAACCCAGAAATATAAGTTGGGCGATATTTCATGCTAAAAAGTATCATGAACACAATTTCAGTTTATTTGGGACCCAAACACATCACTTTCAGCAATATTCTAACCCAGAAATTGCATTTGATGAGCGCCCCGCATTGGTCCTTTGAACCAATTTCAGCATAGAAATTGATGGAATGACCGAATGAAACACTAATGGAGAACGATGCGTCTGTCTCTTCATTTGACGACAAGAGAGTGCATTTGTGAATCCCTGGGTTCCCATGTCTTACTCCTCTTCTGATACACCTATCTTCTTTTGTAAGAAAGTAAGAATTTGTGCCAGTACTGAAATTTTCTATAAATTATCAGATCTGAACATTTCAAAACGGAACGAATATGGCAAATATGGTACCTTGGCTATATTTGATAAAAACATGGTACGTTTGTTACGTTAGTTGGTTACAATAAAGCACGTTAGAGTCTATTCTAGCTGTTTATCGTTGCTTATTTCAGATTTAGGAACATGCACATATCATGTTTGCATTGATGTTGATTACATATATATTGATTACATTGATAACAGTGACCTGCAACTAGTGTTTAGAGTTTCTATTGCTTTGGAGATCTGCTTCTTTGTAACAGAAATTCTAATTCTACAATGTGTATGCTATACCGCCTCCGATGCAGTTCCAGTTCCTGCGTTAACAGCATAGGCGCCAAATCTTTGGAAAGGTTGGTCTTAAATTGTATGACCATTTGCTGATTGAATGACTTGGAAGAAACTGACTGAGATTTGAATATCAATTGTCAATGTTGGATGGATTGGGATGCCAGATTTTAAACTGTTGGCAGGTAAATTTGGTAAGCTAGCATGAACATATACCTAAACAAGGGGAGGAATGATAGCTTCTTCTACCACCCTATTTCCTAGTGCAATAAATCATTGTTAAAGGAAACTAAACAGTAAGAAATAAGTCGCAGTTACACGTAATTCTTAGTTCTTGGCATGGTCGATAAGACGGTGATACAAGGTTAAAGCCTCTCTCCAGTTGTTTGGTCTTGAAATCTCCCCAACTCTCATAACATACGAAAAATACTGGTGGTAGTTGTCTGGCTCATCGCTTTCAATAAGGTGATTCTTCGCATAGCTTCTATCTTCGTCCGGGACAGGAAATAGCAAATTATTTTGGCCACCATTCAACTCGGGCAGGTAATAGAGAGAGTCTGGTCTCCCCTTCGCTGTGTCAAATCGTGACTTGCGTACATAGTGCGTATTCCATTGTTCTTTCACCTGGTCTAGGCTATCCTGTATTATGCCTGCGAAACAAAACCAGAGGCATTCTGTTTCCAATTCATTCGTCAGATCTACAGTCATTGTGTCACACAAATCTTTAAAAAAGTTGATCCACCAATCTGTATGACTTTTTCTGAAGAAAGACCACCAGCCCTCAATTCTTTGATTGCGAGGCGAAGGCACATATCGGTGGCTGTTTGGGTCATTTCGGAAAAAAGAATGTATCCCTGCCATTTTGCCGTTCTCTGTCCCCCGGTCGGTCACAAGATCCAGTGGACACCCATGCATTTCATCAACAACTTCAAGGTAATACATGGCTATGTTATCAGGTAAATTATTTGAGCGAGTAACAAAAAGCCAGAGGATTTTGCGACTCCACCCATCGATGCAACCATGGACTGGAAACCCAAAAGACTTTAGTTTATCATAGCCGTCACAGTGCCATGCATTGTTTGGTCCTAAGTTATGATATACTCTACGTTTCAGTCTATGGGCCCCCCTTTCTCTAGTTCCCTCTGGGTCGAGCTCTTTCAGTACTTGCTGTACGACTATTCTCGGTACATGTAGACCGTTCAGTTTAAGGGTATGCCAGATTGAACGGTAGCCACGACAACTATCAGGTCCATCTAATAATCTGCGAACTGCGTTCCTTACTTCTGGAATGCCATATTCAGGTCTCCGCCTTTTTAGGCCGAGAGCCCTCAGACGTCTCTTCAATGTGCTGTCGCTCATTGTAATATCATGGTATTTAGATAGAAAGTGAATTATTTCTAAATGCTTAAAACCACGATAAAAGTAGTATTGCAGAAGATCCTCTTCGTCTTGCTTTTCAAAATCAACGTCTTCGTAGTCGTCGGCCTCCGCCATCGTGAGTCTGAGATGGACAGACAACCAACTAATCCCCTTTACACTTCCGCCGTGACTTTTAAACTTTTGCCGTGGGGTTTTAAAACTTTTGCCGTGGGTTTTTGAAACTTTTGCCGTGGGTTTTTGAAACTTTTGCCGTGACTCCTTGAAACTTTTGCTGTGGGTTTTTGAAACTTTTGCCGTGACTTCTTGAAACTTTTGCCGTGGGTTTGAAAAGAATTTGCTTTGAAGTTGAGGAACTTTTGTTGTTGAGTTTCTGAGGTATTTTCTAAGAATTTTCAAAACTGTTGTTGAGTGTGGTTTCAAATATAGAGTTTGTGGTATGGTTCTGAAACAATTTGTAGGTGATTTCAAATTAATTTGCGAGCAAACTGTTATTTCGATCATTGTTACGAAATTGATTTGCCGTGACCCATATGGGCCACCGTAAGAATGAGTTTATCAACAAAACGAGTCTTGGAGATCCCAATGCTGCAAGGAAAAGAGGGTTTCAACAAGGAAGATCGCTAAGAAACCAGCATAATTTATATGATTTGCATTGACAAATGAGGCAATATCTTTTGAATCATCAACAACACGCTCGTGCAGCTCTAGAAGAAGTCTTCCTAGAGTTCTCATCCTTTGTGAAATACATTGTGTTTTCGTTGCACTACCTTTCTTGAAAAGTCAGCTACCAATCATCATTATAAGTTGAGCTACCAATCATCATTATAAGTTGATCAGACTTGACAATTCTTGACACTCCATCACACTTTGTGCTGCTTAAAACGGCAGACCTTAGTCATGGGAAACATCCATCTGGAACTTGGCTCGGGTAAAGAAGCATGTTACTTTCATATTGAAGACTTCGGTGCAGAGCAGGAGAAAGACCATTATCATCGCTTCTTTCAGTATTGAACGGACACCGACATACATGCCTCCATAATTCATTTTGACGTATAAATGCCAAACAATGTATACACGGTTTAAACATTGAAACGGCAATATTTTCTCCAGGTCCTGGTCGGCGATAAACTTTTAACTCTCCTCCCGTCTTCAAGACTTTAAGATTGTGGTAAGGTTTATGATAATTTGCGAAGTTTTTGCAAAGTTTGTTTCAATGTTTCCAATACACACAAAGTTTGTTTCAATGTTAGTTTGTTTCAATGTTTCCAATGCCAAATGCATGGTAAACAACTAATTTAATCAAATTGGCTCAAATATGAAATTTTCCGTAAAACTTTGCAAATTATCAATTGGGCCCCCTGATTGATAATTTGCGAAATTTTTAAAAAAACGGCCAGTGGAGAGCCTCGTCTAATCACCACCAAGCCTACTCTTGTTGGATGACAATTGGCAAGGATGACAAATCTGCATACATGTTGCTGCATTAACCCTATCTTACCTGACTACATTTTTGCTTACACCGCTTTCCACACATGCAGCAGGCCTCTGATACTTCGTAAGTTTAACTTAGTATTATAGAGCAATAAAATTGCAACAATTTGGACATTCTATTTTTAGCCTTGTTTCCATGGTTACCAATTTTTCATACTGCACTCTGTGAAAAACATATTTTGTATCTCTTTTAATCATGTTTAATTAGTCCAATTAAGTCTAAATTAAGAATTTATATATATTTTGATCTATATCTTTTATTTCTTTATGAAAAATAAAGTTTCATGACCTTTTAGGAATCGGCCCCCCCCCCAGGCATTGAGTGTTTCAAATCACCCAGGTCAGATAGGTTTAACGTCTCAGATATGAGAAAAACATGCCACATTTGGTGGAGCTAATCTATTTCTATCCATGTATATCTGTTGGAAGTGTTGGATGAATTTTGTCTCCCCCCCCTCCCGGTTTTAATGTCTCAAAGGAGCGAAATTGTCCAATTTTTAAAATAACTCAAACTATAAACATACTGTTCCTACTAAAGTTAGAAGTTTCCGGACTACATTGAGGGCAGTGACAAATTCCATCCTTTCCAGCCCGAAGAAACACTCTTCTTTTACCGGTTTCTTTGCAATGAGAGCACAACCTTGCTTTTCTTTTCAGAAGGCCTTTTGTAGCTTTTGACCGCAGTTCTTGTCTCTTTACCAAAAGTGATAGTCTTTCCGTGGGATTCCTTACCGAAACAAGTTGTCAATTTTCCATGTTAACTGCCGCATGCAGACTTTCCCCTTCCTCCTCTGATAGCATTCCGATAGTCTTAAAGCGCCGTACAAAACGGGGTACACTAAATACTAATTCATGAATCTTCCTCGTGATATTTGTTTGAGGAAAGAGAGTCGTAAAGATCTCACCAAATTTATGGCAATGTTCCGATAGCTTGCTTATTTCTTCTTCCGTAAGCAATCTACTCTTTGCAAATAATAAGCGCTGAATTTTTTCGCAAAAGAAGCTTGCAGTGGTTTCCCACGAAGACGTTTCCTTGAGGCCCATGAAACGCGCAGTCACTTGCGTTGAGCGATGTGTGATGTGATGTGCCGCCTCTGCAGCGCATTGTGCGCTTTGCTGTGGAAACAAGATGGAAGTTGACATTTTTTTGAAGAGAAGTTTTCGTTTTGAGTTGGAATTTCACAAGGTTAGTACCCCTTTAAAGTTATGAAAATTGGTTTACAATTACTAGAATCTACATTTTGCCAATTTAAATCAGTAGAATTCCCTTGACCTTGGATAAATTCTGCAAACGAAAAGCTTGTTTAGGCATTACTTTACTGATACATAGTATACATTGTACACGTATCCTTTTCCTGCACCCCTTTTCGGTGTGTCTTGGACACAGGCTAGCACAGGTTATGAGAAGCAAATGAAAAGAGGAATTAACTTCTTTCAACAAAATGGAAAAAGCTATACTTCAACAAAGTTTTTGGAGTTTCCTAATTTCTTGGTAATGGTCATCTTACCATCGATGCGTTTAGTTTCTTAGAAAGAGTTACAACCAATTTATTATGTGTAATTTCGAAACAGGGGAATAGGTATTTTCAGGGTGACAGTTAGCCAGAATGAATACGAAGGCACATGGACTGTATGTGAAGAAGAGTGTGTACATTTGTGGTTAGTTTAGGAAATCATGTTCGTAACTGCTTGCTCAAGCTTGAATCAAGAGGAACAGAGCTAATGGGCGAATTTCAGGACAGAATTTCAAAGGAATCATCAGAAACAGATTTTTTCAGCCCAATCAAGAGAGAACCCCTCAAGACCTTTAAGAACTTAGCCGTCAAAGCAAAGTTGAAGAGCCAGGGAAAGACTAAAGAAGTAACATTTCAAAGGGATATTTTGGGGATTTTAGTCGCATATTCGAATAAGCACGAAACAGGAGTCGATCTTGAGATAGTTCTGCGTTTTTCTCTTGCACCAATCTCAATTCCGCTAAGCACAGCAGATGGCGCAATAAGAAAGACCGTCAAAAGTAAATTGTATGAAGCTGCCATGCTTGACCTGAAGATTGTAACCATGATGAACTGCCTTCCGCTGGAAAAATGAGAACATACTTACTAGATCTTGCCGCTTCTATACGCAGTTTAGTTGGCACAGCATCAACAATAAGGGGAATTAGCATCTAGGATAATGTCCACTGTTCCTTCTCAGTATACTACTATCTTCATAGTTTGTGACACATACCAGGACAATAGCATCAAAGGTGGAGAACGCCAGGCGAGAGGTGTAAGCGAGCGGTACATCCTAACCAGTCCTGATATGAAGATGCCTTATGATTTTACAAGCTTGTTTTGCAATGGGGAAAATAAGGAAATGCTGTTCAATCTTATCCAGAGAGCAATCGAAGAAGGGCGGAATGACCTGCTGGGAAAAACTGTCTTCTTTTCCAACAAGTCTCAATGTACGAAAATAACAGTGGATGACATATCAGTAATTGCAGATTTTAGTAGTGACCACGAAGAAGAAGACACAAAACTGGTTGCCTTAGCCTCTGCTGCTAATGTTTCTATTGGAGATACAATAATGATTCGATCTCCTTCTGGTGACATCGATATCCTTGCTCTGTTTGTGGCGCACGCTTTCGGTGGCGTTAGAGTGCTTATCGACAACGGTACAGGCAAAGCTAGGAAGATTATAGATGTAACGCCGTCAACACTCGATTTTGACAAGAAACAAGCTCTCATCGGTATGCATGCTTTTTCCGGCAATGACTACGTTTCTAGTTTCTTCAGGAAAGGTAAGGTAGCGATCTGGAAGGCAATGCTGAAACGCCAAAAATTCATTCGCGTATTTGCAGAGCTAGGTACCAGTCCTCAGGTTCCTGATCATATTTCGCAGGGCTTAGAAAGATTTGTCTGTGCAATATACGGAAACCATAGGGTATCATCAGTCAACGAGCTACGAAATAAGATCTTCTTGCAAAAATTCGAAAGAGAGAAGAAAATAATCGATCTAAGCCTGTTGCCACCTTGCGAAGCCAATTTGAAGCATCATATCATGCGTGCAAACTATGTTGCATCGATTTTCAAGAATGCTGATCGCTTGATCCTCAATCTAGAAGAGCCGATAAATCATGGCTGGGATGAAAGAGGGAGAGTTGTGTGGAGCGATGTTTGTTACCCAGATGATGTTAGTCAGTTGTTGATTAATTACGAAGAAGATGAAGAAAACACCGATATCATACAAAATAGTGATTTGGAAGATGATTTTGATGACGTGATGGAAGAGGATGATGATTAAGGATTGTTTAGATGTTTACTATATTTAGCATATTTTTGCATTCTTTGTTTAGGCACTGAACAATCGTTTTCCATAACACGCACGAGCCCTGCAAATGAGATTGAAGGACCCCCCATTGCCCCTTTTATTGGTGGTTTTGAAATCAGCATCCCAAAATTCCTAAAACTACTTCTATTCATATATTTTCGTTTGTTTTTCTTCATGTAAAGATCGTTTTTTACCAGGACCAGACTTTTCATCGTGAAAACGAGGCTGCATGCCACGCCCATTGACAGTAAACCATCAATTTTCTCACTCAGTAGCACAAAATAGCGTAACTCATCCTTGTTCGTCAAAGTTTCCCTCGTTTTTCGCTTGAATCATGCACCGATCATTTTTCACCAAAACGAGACTTTAAATCACGAAAACGAGGCTGAAGGCCCCGCCCAACGCCTGTATACCAACGATTTTCGAACTCAGCACCCCAAAATTGACCAAGTCCACTTGTTCCCATAAATTTCCCCGTCGGGGGACCATTCCCGCATTCTCCGCCTGGCCTACATAAAGCATATCAGACAGTGTGGACCGATACACTTACTATTCACTGATACAAGCAGGAAAGCCTCATGTAGCCCCCAATAAATATTACATAAACACCAGCGATGGATACACCATGTTATCCCTCAATCACTTTTTACAGGAATACTACTCGCAAGAGAATGTTTAGAAAGAAAGATAACAATTGTTTGGACTGTCAAGAGTAACAGAAAAGGAATCCCAAAAGGAAACACTGCATATAAACGAACAACTGCAGATAAATCTCAACAGAAGTCCTTTTTGAAGTTGATGAGGGTAAGATGATGCTAGCAAGCTATGTGCCCACATCCAATAGCCTGCGTGCAGACTTAACTGATTTCTATTCAAAACGGTTTCTCCTACAGTAGAGTCTGCGCATCAGTGACAAAACAAGTCTGCTGATATCAGCAGAATCATATTTTTATTTAATTGGTTTTTGCATCAACAAACCTAATCAATGAAATCCTATTGTATAGGGGTTTTTTTATTACCTTATTTATAATCCTTGCTATAAGCCGCCCCTTTGATTTTAGTCCAATGACAATAACTAAGAGTGAAGATATTTATCAATCAACGGGAACAGTAGAGACTCCTATCCACCAATGATGTTTGGTTTGGCTGCTACTCTTTAAACCAAGTGAATCTGGATCGGGTCTCAGAATAGAGAAAAAGAAAATACTCAAGGCAACTCAGAACCTCACTGCTTCAGTGTATGATGTGTTCTAGAAGATTTTCCTTTGGGTTTCACCAATTTCCATGGTGAAAACAATTGTTCTACGGTAGTTATACATCCCTAATGAAATATGTGACCACTAAAATAGCACGTGAGACAGACAGAAGGCATGGGCTTCAAATGCGCACATTGATATCTGACAGCTGGCCCCATGCGTATTCTGCACAATGTTTCCAGGTATCGGAATACATGATCAGCCAAGCCCAGAACCTAAAGGGCAGCTAAGGATCATGACAATGCCTGCAAAGTCCACAAGGAATGGTATTAGTGAGGAGCTGTGTCGTAAAATTGTAGCTTTTTATGAGTATGATGAAATATGCAGAATGTGTCCTGGGTCCAGGAAATGAGGATCACAAAGTTTCTTAACTTCAAACTTGCGAACTATCGTCTCTGTTCATCTGCAATTTACGCCAAGCGAAGAAGGAAACTACTGACAACCGAAATTCACCAAAACAGGAAGCATCTAAGAAACATTCAAGAAAAGCTCAAAACTTCAAGAGAACAGCTATACTCTATTTTAATGATTACCTGTTTCCAACTAGTTCCAAATATTTGCAAATAGTTAGTGTATTCTTATTTTCTATTTTAATTGTTTTCTACTTTTGCACGTGGCTTATTGTTATCACTATCAATGTGCCTGCCAGAATTTCCTTGTACTTTGCATATGCTAACTATTAAGTTGAATTGCATCCCTTTCACCTATCTGCGTTGTTATTGAAGAAAGGCCTGATATTTTTACAAGCAGAAATGTAAAAGGAGAGGAGACCTTACAGAAATCAAGTGCACCAAGTAGAGTATAATGGTACAACGCATGAGCTCTGAGGCAAACTGCCTGAAGAAATTTGAGCCAATTGATGCATGTGATTCCAAAGACTTTTTAGATTTTGAAGGGATCTTTATCAACAGCATCAAACTGTCCAAATTTCTATGAAATAGGCTAAGGTTCATGAGATGGTTCTTTTGGGTGACAGAGGAACATCTTGCTTCGAAAATGAATCAAAACTCAAAAGTAAGATTATCGAAGAAAACAACGAAGAGGTAAATGAATTGAATAAAAAATGTCAGACCATCTCCCACCAGCTTAGCAATGAGATCTTAACAGTGAAAACAAAAATTTCCTTAAAATACCTATTTAAATTTCTCCGCTTAGAAGTGACATGTAGCTCATTGCTAGCCTCAAATGAATTGAATAAAAAATGTCAGACCATCTCCCACCAGCTTAGCAATGAGATCTTAACAGTGAAAACAAAAATTTCCTTAAAATACCTATTTAAATTTATCCGCTCAGAAATGACCTGTAGCTCATTGCTAGCCTGGTCTAATACCCCGGAAAGTTTTACTTCAGTAGGTAGGGATGAGATGAAAAGGTGAAAAAAGTTTTTCATCAAATTGTGTTTTTGCCGTAGAGCTACACTTTCACCCTTTGTCTCTCAGATAAACCCATTGCAAAACTTGGAAGAATATTTTATTGGCGCAAAGATGATTTGAAGAAGGTAGTCATTATCTTACCTTCATAGCAACAATTGGTATGGGCAAATTTTCCACCCTAAAACCTTTGCGAGTCCCAAATGCAACTTAAACCCCCTTCATTTCGCTCCTTATTTCGTCTCATTTTACGTGAAATTTTATATTGCCCTTAAGGTGGTTCTGGAGAGTGTGTTCCCTTGCTAGCAATCAACTTCACTCAAATTCTTCACGAAAACAGTGTGATATGTCAAACAATTTTTTCCACAGAAAGAGCTCTTCTCAAAGGACTATGCTTGAGAGAAAAAAACAAGTATGTATCTTTGATCAATAGTAAGATGATTTTTTGGGAAGAAGACACAAGAAGAAATGGTTGAATTAGCTGCAGTTAGCACACCTACTCCCGTTTCAGGCCATCAAAACAAGCACAAGGCTTTCCCCTCTCCACCAACAAAGAACTAATGTTGGATATAACACCAGACGTCATGCATAAGAACAGATAGAGTCGTTAATGAAGCTGGAGAGTGCTTGGAGCATCTACTTTCCTAACAAAGAGCAACGGGAATACAAGCTGACAAAACATACAATGCCATTATTGCAACATTCAAGTTGACAGGTGTAACCTTTGAGAAGCTTGCGGCACAAACATACAATGTCACTTAAAATATGATTGGGTGTTACGATGGGCCACAGCCACTGGTTAAGCAAAATGTTGGAAATCAAGTTGCATAGGTTCATTGTTATGCCCATGCTCTGAATTTGGTCCTCTCTGACGCAGCTGATGTCGCAATAAATGGGGTCAGCCGTTTTGGTAATTTGGAAAAGCATTCAATTTATTCAGCAAGTGACACAGAGTGCATGCATCGTTTGACACACCTAAAGGGATAAAAGACGACACAATGGGCTACTGTGTAAGCAGAGTTGTTGGTAGATATGGAAATAGTGATACAAGTCATGATTGTCCATGATTGCATGCAACACAATCCAAAAAATTCACTCTGTTTTCCGCTATCTTTAAAGTGTGGAATCCGGAATTTCCATGTGGAATCCGGAATTTCGGCTAAATTCATTTGTGTTATTTGTGTTAACTTGTAAGAAGAAAGTTACACTATTATGTTAATTTGCATTGCCTTTAATTGAATAAGTACCCTTCTCCATATTATTTCCTGTATCTCATGATTGAATTGCACCTTTTCAAAAGAATCGTTGCCATGCTGGTTGAAGTCGATGTTTCGTCATCCTTGAGGCGTTGCTTTGTGTGGATATTGGTGTAATCATCAATCGCGAGAACAAGTAGGTCCTTTTGTTGATATGCTTCTTGCACAAATTCCAATACCACTCTTTCATTGTCAGAGCCTGCTCTGTTTCGTTCATTCTGCTAGTGGACTTAGACCCTGTTTACACAGTTACGGAACACCTTGGATCCGTTACAAAAGTGTTACGGACCAGCCTCCCATTTACACATGCCAAGTGGATCCGTCTCATTTTTGATACGGTTAGCCATATCATTTTTGATACGCCTAGGAAAGCTGGTTATCCCGCACCGTGTAAATGCATTTATTCTATTCAATATTCAGTCATCAATTTTTGCAAATTCTTTACGTGGATGGTGAGACTGTTACTTCGAGTGAGTAACGATTGAGACAAAGATTTGTATTCATTGTGAAGAATCTTAAGTGCACGTTTATTTGAAGGATTTATTTTCTTGATTGCACCTTTATTGCGGATCCTACTGACGTTCTATTGCAGTAGAAATCAACAACCACTTCCAGAACAAGTTCTTAAATTGGAACTGTATTAAGGATGGGACAACAGAACGTGCAACTCTAGACTGATTACGTGAGACCCCATTTACACAATGTCAGTAGTATGCCAGTCTAATATTTTGTTTATTTTATAATTAGCTAAAGCGTTTTCATACAGAAGGTACCTGATACATTACATTTGAGCTACTGTACAACACTACGAGGATGATGCCTGGTGAGACAGTTAGTTGTTCAAAGCAAGTGTTAACAAATATCAAACAATTTTGTTTTCGGTCATTGGTGATTTTAGCAAATAATTTAATGAGATCCCGCGTTGCAGCAATAATCACCAACGAATTTTGAAGTTGTTTTGCTTTTTTCAATCAATGTTTACAATTTAACATTTGAAAAATTGCACAAAATGTTCACAAATTGATGCTACCAAATGGCCCAATTCTATGTTCACGAGCTACCATTTGGGGGTTTCTGGCAAACAAATACTACCATTTGAGGAGATTTTTCAAAATTTGTTAGGCCAGAATGAGAGCACACTCTCCCCCCCACGGGTGTGAAAGGAAGACCCTAAAACCCGAGTGTAAATCTAAATAAACCTAGGATGCTTGGCAACCAATTGCACTATAGGTGTGATTATAATTGGTGAGGTATAATTGGCGAGGACCATGGGGTACTAGCAAGCCCAAAATACAAACTATCAAAAATTATTGAAACTAATTTAGGGTATTCATATTGTAATATCTTGATCTACGTTATTGCAGGCTCAACAAATTCGTTGCAAAGGCCACCACTCTATGCAGCATACAATACTAATAGACAGCTTCAATTTCAAACCAGCAATCGAGGGGGGATTAAGAGAAAAATGTCCTCACAACCAACAACTAAAAAGAAACAGCCCATAGATAGAGTTTGGATCAAGGACTTGATCTTACTCCCAAGCCCTAAGATGACCAAAGTACCCAAAGGAGCTGCCAGAGAGACTCTATACAGCGATGAATTTGTTGTTTCAGGCTTTAAACTGCATTCAACTCTTTCTGAAAGGGGCATTGTGCAGATGATTGAAGAACAGTTCTCAGCAGCATTTGCAGGAGTGACAGATGTAGTCAAGTTTACCTATGTCCGTGCAGTCAAAAGATCCATTGTC
Source organism: Aurelia coerulea (assembly GCA_039566865.1). Classification (NCBI taxonomy): domain Eukaryota; kingdom Metazoa; phylum Cnidaria; class Scyphozoa; order Semaeostomeae; family Ulmaridae; genus Aurelia; species Aurelia coerulea. The sequence goes on along the minus strand of CM076951.1, from coordinate 7,657,264 downwards.
ACTGTTAAGAGTCACGAGGAGATAACTGGAGAAGTGTTGAAACATCTGTCAGGAAACAGGGATCGCCCAATCTACATTCGAGCAACAGAAGATCTCATGCACCTTATCAGCAATCCAGAGAGCCTAGACATAGACGTAGATGAAGAAAGTGGTATGGACAGGGAGCTGCCTCCCATCTCCACATTCCTTGGGAGGAAAGATGGCCAGCAGAGCACTGCTCCTGGCACCCAGACCGTAATTGAGGACTTTTTCCCTGACAAAATGTTGGTACAACAGCATCCTATCACAAGTATTTCTGATGCATTGCAAGCACAGCCAACTGCTATCGAGATCAAAGACGACGTAATCAGTAAAAGCACAACTTGTCCTGTTTGTGAGAAAGAAATTGCAGTCAACATGATAGAAGAGCACGCAAATGCCTGTTTAGAGCTCATGCAGCGACACTCAACTGTGGATACTGAAGTATTAGGGGCATCTGCATCATTTGAAGGTACATCGTTTGCCTCGCTTCAAGAAGAGATAGCACATAGGAGCAGGCATTTCATTGATGGAAAGGAGCCACTGAAGTTTGTTATTCGTCGCAGTCATCTGACGAAAGATGTACTGAAGAAGTTGGAGTTGTTTTTCAAGCATGACCCACTGAAGCCAATAACCGTTGAGTTCATCGGTGAAGAGGCGATCGATGAAGGGGGCCCTTTACGTGAACTCTTCACTTCTTTTTACGATGGAGTTGCACAGCTTCTGATGTATGGCCAGGAGAAGCGATACACTTTTCACCACGATGTCCACAAACTTGAAAAAGAATGGTTCTACCTTTATGGGAAATTCGTTGCTCTAGGATTTCTGATGGGTACTGCTGGCCCTCACAACTTCTGTTCATACCGGGTGTCCCAAAAAAAAGTTCCGGCGTTTGATTGAACGCAGACAAAAAAGTTCGTTATCTGGCAATTTCTATTCATTCTAGGTACATGCTGGACATTTCAACTTACAGTTTGGCATATCGTAGGAAGAAATCAGTAATCTGAAGATGGAGGTATTAGTCCTAACATCGCATCTTCATATTGAAGGCAAAACCAGAGAGATTAGTACGCCTTTCTGCATCATGGTGGTGGAGGGGGAATCTCCGGATGAGCAACACAAAAACTGGGATGACACTTTGTTTCATTGCCTTGACGACGTGCAAGAGTTCCGCTCATTGAGCATATTTGAAGTAAAAAAGGTCTGAAAATCGAATCTAATAGGTCTCAGGGGGAAAATACTACGTTCATACCTTGCCACTCAATTCGGACTGGACGAACACACAAAAATGCACTATTGCATAATATTGTAGGTCGAAAAAGCAATTGAAACTATTCTTTAGTTAAGAAAAGACAGTCTATTCTACTCCGTGCCGTGAAACCGTGAAACAGTAAAAATTCCCTTTTGAAATTCCCAGTTGGCACAAGGCAACAATAACAGCAGCAAACAGTTGTCCCGGGACCTATTTGTTTCTATTCTTCACACCTTAGGCTAATTCACACAATCAAAAATGATTTCAATCTAAATTCCGTTCAATTACAAAGCAACGCTTTCTCTTGTGAATAAAATTTCTGCCCGCTCGGGACGTCAAGGTAATGAACGAGTTGTCAACTCAATTTTTGTGTTGCTCGTCGAGGGAGTCCCCACCATCACGGAGCAGGAAGGCGTAAGTCGGAACTTTTTTTTGGGACACCCGGTATATTGTCAATAGACCTTCCACTGTTAAATTCATCAAATGTGCCATGCTTTGATTTAAAGCAAAAGCTAGAACAGGCTGAGGCGGCACAAACACAAGAAGAGCTGGATCGCATCCTGCAAGACCTTGATGAGCGTTTCGAAGCTGGTTACAATAAACTAGTTATTACTCTGAATGATAAGAGGGATCTTGTGCACAAGGTTACAAAGCATTGGATGATAACTCGCCAGTTGCAGGAAGTAGAACAGTTCCTGCGAGGAATACGATCAAATGGTGTGCTTGATATGCTCAAGCGCCATAAAGATGAGTCTATAATGGAATTTATCTACGATGCAAAGCATTTGACCGCAAGAAAGATTCAAGATATGTTCCGAATTGTCTATTCAGAGGATGAAGATAAAAAGGGAAGAGAGCAAGATGTTGCATACAACTGGTGCAACTTTCTCGACGAGTTAGAGCAGCAGGCTGTAGAGAAAGTGAAGGTTAGCGATTTTCTTGCAGACGAAGGGGAGAAGAGCCTATCAATGAAGCTTGAAGACGTCCTGATCTTCCTAACAGGCTCAAAATTTCTTCCTTCTGTCAGAATGGGAACTGGAAGGATTATATTCGACCATGATTCTCTTCGAGAAAGGCGCATCTCTGTCAGTACATGTGCATTGAAAATCATATTTCCCAACTGCGAGCGTTACACGAATGAAGAATTTACCAAAAATATCATGGAGGACATCATATCTGCACCAGGTTTTGGGATGGTCTAGTGAATGATAGAGATTTTAAAGAGAAAAGTTTACGGGGTTTACTTTAATACGATGCTTTTATGTTATAAGATATGTTTATATGAGGATTTACTTTCCTTCTGTCCGGAAGCGATGGTGTTGTAGCATTAAAATCAAATCAACACAGATGTAGTAGGCCTTGTGACAAATGTATCATGTCCGTTTTGGAGATCTTGCTTCAAACCAACACGACACAACCTATGCTTAAAAAGGACAACAATCATTGGATTACACAGGTACCCCAGTTAGTTAAGTGTATCTCTAACTTTTCCCTTAGATACCTGGCCATCTTAGAAATTTTGTGAAAGCTCTTTACCCCTTTAACCAAGGATAACATTTGCCCGAAATATTGGCAAAAAGCATTTTGAGAATCGAATACCTCATGTCCAAACTGTTATGACAGGAATGTTGTTTAGGTGGCAAATTATTGGTGTTTCTTTAGGTGGAATGTCTATCTTTGGGTGGCAAATTATTGGATGTACCTTCTTGGTTACAAACTGTTTTGAAGACCCAATTATAATCGCTTCACCAATGCATACGACTTAGGTTGACTTCCGAGCCTCGAAAATTGTACCCAAATTTGAGGTTGTACCCACATGCCAATTCTAACTTGTCCTAGTAAATGAAATCATTTCTCAAATGAGGTCTTTAGAGCAGCCACGTGAAAATACATGGTGAACTGAGAGTTGAATTTCTAATAAGCAGTCTTTTGTAAAGAAATACGTGTAGAAGAATATGGATCGTACGCACGTTCCAGTCACAGGCACATATTTTGTGTTTGCACATATACAGTTGCTACTTATGCGGTAAATTTAGCTGTTTTCCCAACAACATTTGCATGTTTTGTTTGACATATCTTTTTAGAGAGACGCATTCTGAGCATTTTGTTGATTCACTTACTGTTATGTAAATGTTATGTTTATGTTAAATAACCTAATTATTGGTTTTTCCTCAGTAACTCTCTGTCCATAAAAGCATTTAATTCGTACTGCATGAAACTAGGATCAGCTTTACCATCCTTACTTATTCGCCCATCCCCCAAAAACTGTGTCACGTTTGTACGCCTGCTGTGGAGGAGCTGTACCTTCTATCGGCTCACTCTTAATACACTTGCATGGGATAGGTGTCAAGGTAGAGCTTGGGATCTTGTTTGGGCCATAGTTGTGCTTCTGTGCCATAAATCAGTGGTTGCTCATAAATCACAAGGAAACAAGGGAGGTGCTCTCTCAAAAAGTGCTGTATTTATTTCACAGATAACAAATTGGAAAAGCCTAAGAAAACGACAAACGCTATTGTGATGAAAGGGAAGGTATTTTCTTTTGAATAAGATATTTTTGAAACATTTTTTTAATTAACTGTAATGTGGGCCTCCTGTGATGAGATCAGTTATTTAGGGGCAAAAAAACCCCTGAAATTCAAATCACTTGCTAAGTAACTTTGGGAAATACCCTTCTTTCCCATGTATTTTAAATTGAATGAACCATTGCTTTATTGCACCAATGCACCTAATTTCCCAAAGGAAATAATTGCCTTGCTAATTAGAACAGGCATGTCTACTAATAGCATAAAATCTGCAAAGAAATTCTTACGTAATACCGTTCAATAGGTTTCTGTGGGGATGCAATGCAAATCAATAGGTTCTCGAACATTGGCCGGTTTTGGGTCGTTTTGGCCGGTTTTGGGTCGTTTTGGCTGGTTTTGAGTCGTTTTGGCTGATTTTTGGGTCGTTTTGAGTTGTTTTGGGTCGTTTTTGCTGGTTTTGGGTCGTTTTGGCTGGTTTTGGATCGTTTTGGCTGGTTCCGCGTTTTAGTAAGTACGATCTAGAAGTTCTGATGGTATAACAGTTTGTTTGAAGCATTCAGTAGAGATCTTTGGTTAATTTTTTTTCAATTTATGCGAATGATGTAATTCATTTCAAGCGAAAGATTTCATCATTCAGCTGGAAAAAACATTGCTTTTGAATTTTTACAAAGTACTATTGTCCGAAACTTTACATCCGTATGGCTTTCACTTAGATTCTGTTGTATAGAGGTTTAGTAATATCTATCTAAACTGTTTTAAAGTATTCTGTTCTGAAACTAGTAGTACACATTATACTCATATGCTAGTTCTATAAATGCTGTCAATTATTCAGCTTCGAAACTCCTTTTGAGTGCTAGTTGTTTGCCCTTCGGCTCAAGCAGGGGTGGGCAAGTACTGTACAATATTGGACGCCATGTTTGTCCAGTGGAATTGGAAAAAGCAACCTGTTCTTTGATCAGATAGTGCGACTTTCGTGCCCAAAACAATCAGGTTTTGTGACAAAGGTGAAATTTGAACAGCAATCCTCCTATTCAATCAGTTTGTCACAAAAATGAGGTTTCCTAACCTTCTATCCAATCAAAATTCTAAAGTTTACCAATAACCTGGTTCTCCCTTTGTCCATCAAATTTAGGCAGAAAAGACCATTATACACTTATTTTTTTCATATAAGAAACTGCCTGTAAGAAACTCAACTCTCAGATGGCCAAAAATCAAGAACTCCAGTATTGACAAAAAGTTAAGAAACTGTTTACTTTGATAAAGGACATCCTTTGACATATTTCTACCCTACCTTCACTCGTTTCCTGTATCACACTACTCGCAAGGTACTTGAGTAATATCTAAAAATTGGAAAGGCTTCAAAAACCTTGTTTTGAAATGTTTACAAGGTCAGGTAGTGAAAATGAAGATTGTTATGGAACCTCTAAGAAACTCAAAAGAAACTCCGAGTACTCAAAATCTGATAATTTTAGGAAACTTTCAGTACTGGACCAAATTCTTAGTTTCTTATAAAAAAATACGTGTATTTCAAATTTTCACATAAGGGGTTCTACCTTTGTCCACCAAATGTACAGAAAAAAGACCCAAAACTCCAATTTTTCACAAAAGCGGTTCTACCTCTGTCAGGCAAATTTCTGAAAATGAGGGCAGAATTTCAAATTGCTCACCAAAGCGATCGTACCATTGTAGGGCAATCAGTCTTGGGATACTTGTACTTTCATATCTATATACCTGCTTTCGAAAACAGTAATAGGTCGAAACTACCGGTTTTGGGGACAAAAATCGTTTGTGATGCATAATGTTAAAATTTTCCTCCAAATTGAAGAAAAATAACAGCATAAATTTGCCATAAAAAACGACCAGTTTTTGGGACAAAGGTGGTGCAAATTTTTTTTATGAACTACCCTGTTTATGGACAAAGGTAGGACCATCGTTCCCAGTGCGACATGTGGTTTAAAGAATATTCTGGACTTTTCAACCTTTCAAAACTTGTCAAACCAATTGGAAACATAGTGGCTATTGATTCGTTGATTGATTTTAAAGGGTCTGTTTCATCCCGCATGCCTTGCACGTGCCGTCTATTAGTTGGCCTTTGTTGTCGCCATTTTCATGCCCCACGTGGATCTGGAACACAGGATAGACGCATCCTGCAGAAATGAAACGGTGTTACATCACTTTATGTGGGCTTACATTCCTCGCTTGGTTGATCAGAGCTGCGTTTGTTTACCCAAGAAATCTGTCAAATCGCATGGAAATACTAAATGAGGTCTTGTTCTGGCTTGTTCTTGGGTTGTTCCGCCTGTTCTTAGGTTGTTCCTGGCTTGTTCTTGGGTTGTTCCACCTGTTCCTGGCTTGTTCCTGGCTTGTTCCGGTTGTTCTTGGGCTGTTCTGGGGTGTTCCGTCTTTTAGTAACGATGATTATATCATCCATTAACACATCTTCCCATATAACCTCTGTTTCTATGTCTTCAACAACTCCTTCATCTACTGCTACTACTCCAACATCTGCACCCCCACCTCTGACCCCCTCCATTAAACCACCTGCACCTTCACCTTCCTCCTTATCATCATCATTTTCCATGATGGAGTTTATGAACAGAATACATGATTCTAAAATCGAGTCCATTTCATCCCGGCTCATTGAAGGATTCCTTCTGTTAAGACTGACCACATTTTAGTAATTCTTGTGGATTTGTTATCAAATAGTTCCTTGAAGTAGGAATGTTTTGATGCTCTAATGCATGAAACTAGGACATTACGATACGTTGAGTATTGCTCTTTTGTCTGTAAGTTTTTATTTTTAAGATACTTGAAAAAAAGTTTATTCTTTTTCAGTATGCTTTTTTTCAAAGAAGTAGAGATCCAAGGTTTGTCTGTAACTCGTTTTCTTGACACAGCCTTGAATGGGAAGGATTCATTGTATGCTTTAGTAACAACACTATTGAAATATTCTGCACACTTATTTGCCTCCTTTTCTAAGTACAGAGGCTCCCAGTTAGAGTGGTGGAGAATGTTCACGAATTTGGCTGTATTTTTCTCGCCAAACATTCGCATTTTCTTCCTGTCAGTTTCACTTGAAGAGGCAGCTCGTTTGTAAGTTAGTAAAAAATTTGCAAAGTGGTCAGATATGTCAGTAAAGATGTTACCTGAGATCAATGAGTCGTTTGGACTGTGTTCTTTGATAAAAATGTGATCAATCAAGGTAGCTCAAATGCAGGGTGCTCTGTTACACATTTTGAGGCACTGCCAACCTCAGCTATGACTCTCTCATCAGACAGGCAAACAGCAACGGCCTCCAGCTCACTGCAACAGCAGCATCTGCACCTTCAAAGGATAATGGAAATCAAATCAATAAGTTAGGCCTAATAGTATGCACTTAGACCACATCCTCACTGTTTAATGAAGGAACAAGGGTGAAGAAAAGAAAGAAGCAAGGAGTAAGTGATTAACTGGTTAGCTTATCTATGGAAATCCAACACTGGAAATACTAGCATTTACACATTTACACACCCAACTATTCACAATACAAAGTTCAAACATAATATAAACGTAAAATATATACATGAATCTATGTACACATCATCTGCAGATGTTGCAACTGCAAGTAGTCCAGTCGTTTTAAGATTTTACCCAGGACAAAATAGTATAAAGCTGAAATTTCGTCAGTTGATGCCCAAAGGTATCAGTAGATACCGAAAAAAAATCCCCATGAATCCCATACCAGGAAATGGGGTTTTGGGGGGCAAAATTCATAATGGCGGACGCCCCAAATTGGCTAAAATTGCTACATCGCCAAAACTATTTTGTCATAGCTCATTTGAAAGAGAATTTAACGCTGATTCCAAATTGCATTAGAACAATACCCCTAAAATGTATAGGTTTTGAGTATTCACCAAATATGTTGATATGAGCCCAAAATGCACCATTTGCACTTTTCTGTGATTCAAAACTTAAAGATCTATTTGTTGAAGTATTTGATGTTTTTTTGTGAACTGGATACCCCTATCCGAAGTCATGCTGAGAGGGGGGTGATAGGGTAGTGGTACTATGATAACAGAGGGGTGGTGCCTGGTACAACATCTTGCAAAAATGGTGGAAGCTCGTACCACAGATAGTGATACCGGTACCAACCTTATATGAGTCAGCACCAACAACAACTTTTTCAATGGATGTTTTGACATTCCTAGAGCACGTGGTTAGCTTTTAAAAGTACAGACAGTGACATTGGTACAAAAGTGACTTGCTTAGGGACTTCAGGTGAGGTTTAGTCATACTCATAGACCTCACAAGGAACTGATGTAGACCTCTTTCAGAATTACTCATATTGACAATAGACTGTTCTACGGGGTGTGCCAAGGAAGCTATCAAATTTCAAGAGGCTAAGATGGATCGTACCAATCGCACAGTGGACCCATTTTGCAAAAGCCCAGATCCTCAGATTTTTGGCAAATTTCATGTGATCTGTTCTTAGAGCTACAAGCGTGTGTCTTCAACAATATTTGTATTCAAAAACACTGAAAACGATTCAAAAGACCTTGGTAAAATTTCTTGAGACTCAGCATGAATGGACACATACAAAACAACTTTTTTGTTTTGAATTTGAATCTAAAAATCGAGTTCAAAGATTGACCTGTTGCGAAACTCTTGCCATTATATTTTTTAATTCTTATCAACACATATTCTTATTTTTATAAGAAAGTAAGAATTCGAGCGAGTACTGAAAGGTTCGTAAAATTATCAAACAAGGTCTATTCAAATTATTGAATCTATGTGGAACCTGTGGTTAAAAATTGGAATCCGCAGCAGTGTTTTAGGTGCTTTCAAAACTTTCCTCGACACCTGAATGTGGGAACTGGGATGGTGTTCTTAAAGTTGGGTCTTTGAAGTGAGGATTTTATATTTCATTCGCTGATCGATCAAAATTGATCTCTCCAAAAAGAGCTCAGTTCAGTCAGTCAGTACGAAAGCCTAAGGAAAATACGACAGCCAAAACTCACCATGTATGTAACAAGTGAATCTCAATCAATCTATCTTCCCCACTTGAAGGTTGCTAGGTTAATCAGCTTAATCGCCTGGCTTGGCTTGGGCTGGAAAATCGCTCATTGCCAGATCCTAGTTTTCAAATTCGCTTTGTTTTGTTTGGCATATGGCATACTGCCTAACACAACAACACTCAAACCTGACATTTGTTTCCAATGTATTCTTATCTCAGCACTTATCCTACCCCCCGACATATCTCTTGTGAGCTACCACGGCTATTTACTTCCGTACGCGTAGGAGCCTGGCCCTGGCCCGCCATTGGCCCACTGTGCTAATATATGAAGGCTGTTCTTGCCACAACGATCAGGACTTGCCACGGTACAAGCGATAAACAAAAAACTCAGGGTCCTTAGCATGGATGTCCTTTAGCCATAAAAATCTTAGAGGCCCTTTACATGAGAAAAGTCAACCCGGGTGGAGTTTTACCCCGGGTTGAGTTTCAACTCGGCAGCTGGAAAATCCTTTGTTATTTGTAAAATCGTTTACATGAGAAAATTTCAACCCGGGGCGAGTTCAACTCGCTTTCTCAATCCGGGTGGAATTTTCGCCCCGGGATGAAAATCGCATGTAAACGCAAATTGTTCTCAACCCGGGGCGAATTGATGAATTCGAAGAGAATTTTAGGATTGAAAATCAAGGTTTTGCGTGTTTTAGTGCCAAAGAAACCTTTAGTTACTCAAACTTGGCGGTGGAAGAACTCTTCTGCTCAAGAATAGAATCTGTGAAGTTGGTTATATCTTTTTAACGCACGATTCTTTTCCTCTATGACTCGTGAAATCTCCTGCTTCAAAGCTTGATGCTTGTTGAGGCATTATTTGAAGCAACATCATGAAATTCATTTGCAATGCAACGCTGAGAGTTCGTTGTGTGTGGGCATAAACGTTAGAACGATGGTGTGTTGAGTTGGCACCATAGCATTAACAACAACAACAATCAAAGTCAAAAGTCGCCCCGGGTTGAAAAATCTCATGTAAACGCATGCCAAAATTGCAACACTCAGCAAAACTCAGCCCGGGGTGAAACTCCACCCGGGTTGACTTTTCTCATGTAAAGGGCCTCTTAAACAGTCTCAGTCCTGTGGGTGTATCCCAATATTCAAAAATGCCTTCTCTGTGTCTCCTACAAGTGCGACTGGATTCATTCTAAACCTGAGGAGAACCCGTCATACACAGTTCTTACCTTTGTTGTCTCTGCATTCTCTCTAATGACGGCTCTATGGGGAAGATAGTGTGTCTTATCTGCAGACTCGAGCTCTGATACCTGCTCAGTTATTCCTTCTGAAACCTGCTGGGAAATAATGTCATTATATTTCTCAAAAATATCTGGGGACTGCTCCAATTTCTTTACCTGGCTCTTCAACCTAAGTAAGCAAACATTGTAATTGAAGGGCAATGGTTTATGACCTAATTTCCAGGGAAGTCCAACAGAATATCTGTTCCATGTGAATGTAATATAATCAAGGACGTTCTCGTGAACCTTGTCTTCTTCTTGTATGCCTATGCTGTCCAAATCCCATAATTTGTGCAAATTAGAATCTCCTGCTTCTCAACCTTGTTTAAAGAAGACATTGGATCAACACAAACATTCACATGGCAATCATAAGAAGGAAGAATTTTCTCACCTTTAAGAGGTCCAGACAATACCCAGCTGGTTTTTACCGCGACAGGTTCTTGTGGCCCCCCTTGTATCGTTTCCCCCTCTTGAAAGGACCACAACCAGTCAGAACCGATAAGGCAATCAACTTCCAAAAAATCATCACTCCTGCAAAGATCAGAGAACCAAACATTGGCTTTTACTACCTCTACATGAATGTTTGGAATAGAAGCAATATCATTGACTACAAATGCTTCCATTTTGACATTATCACTTCCATTCAAGGGGCCTAAGAACATTTCAACAACATCCATCACTGCAATTTCTGCTTCACTGCTCCCAAACGCTGTTATTCCTAGCATTTCTCTCCTCACAGGCCTCAACTCAAGTTTGCCAACAGCCTTGGTAGTGATGAAAGATTTGTGGCTGCCTGAGTCAAACAAAACTCTCATTCTACTCTCTTTTTTGCCATTCACCACTGCTAGGGCTGTTTGCAAGGCCACTCTCCCTTCTGAGCCAGTGTTCCCTACCCATGTTGTGGCATTGGGGTCAAGGGTGGGCACTCTAGGCTTAGGCTGCATTTCCTTAGGTAGGGAAAGGCTAGGGCTAATGGAGCAATGATGGTTTCCCTTACTGCAAAGCTTGCAATCTACCTTGGATCTACATTTAAAGGACCTATGACCTATTTTTAAACAACAGAAACATCTAGCAAATTTTATTAGAACATTCTTACGTTCACCAAGGTCCTTCACTTTTTCACAGCTCTCCGGCTGGTGGCTTTCCAAGCAATAAACACATTTCTTTGGTGGGATGTCCTTTCCTGCAAACAATGCTGAGGCGGTTGCATGCTACTGCCTAGGCTGTTGTTGTTGCGGTTCTTCATCAAATTTCCGCCATCCTGCTGTTTGTTTCTCGAGCTGCAGCATCGGAAAATGTCCTTCGAGCATGTCCAATTCCTTCTTCAATGCTGCTAACATGTCGTCCAGGTTCCACTCCATGTGATTAACTCCAAATCGAATCATGTTGTTCCTAACTGAAGCAGGAATGTTTGACATCAGTGTTGGCACAACGACACTTGAGTACGTTTCCTTGTCAACACATTGAGCCTCCAGTGCACGAAAGCGTGTCTCGATCTGGTCATGAAAATTGTGCAATCAATGTACGTTTTTTCGTTGTACACCGGGGGCAGTAAGGCAATATCGTTAATGTGCACTCTTTTAATTACACTGGACTTTGCGAATCGATCTTTCAGCATTTTGATGGCTGCATCATAGTCTGCTTCAGTCAGTGGAAATCCTGCGACCACGCTTCTTGCTGGCTCCTCCAAATAACTTTGCAGATATTTGAACTGATCAACTTTCGCCAGTTGTTCGTCATCATGTAGTGCGCTTCGCAAACCATCCCAAAATTCTGGCCACATCGCCATTTTTCCAGAAAATTTTCTCAATTCCAACTTTGGCAATTTCACTCTCCTTCCACAAATCTGTGCCGAAATATTTGATGAGACATTTGAATTTAAGCTTTCTCTAGAGGCACTCCTTGATAATTGCTGTGACTCTTGTAAATTTTGTCCTTGATCAGATCCAGAAGCCACAGAACTACCACTTCCCAAATCCTCTTTCAATGCATCTTCAAGCAAAATTAGGCTGTACGTAACTCTTTCCTATATTTCGCTTGCTTTGTCTGTTTCTTTGTCACAATCTTCTATCATCAGATCGAAAATCTGTTCATCTAACTCTTTCAAAACTTGCGCCTTTTCCTTCAAATCTGTCTGGATTTGTCGCAATCGAGCATTTGCATCTGCCTCTTTCAAGGCGTCATCGAGTTTGTTCAGAAGGTTTGTCGTAGTTCCGTGATGAGATCTTCGTTTCTTTTTTGCTTCATCTAATTTCTCCATAATTTTAGCTCTGCTAGCGCTCAAACATCCGGCTCGGTGGACCATAATGTAGAGATCCAACTCTCTAACTCGCTGATTCAGGTTTCTAAATGGCAGAGTTCACTCAAAGAGAATAACAATGTTCATCTTACGTTCTACGTGTAAATTCGCAATCTTTCAAAATCTAAAGGCTTTGACTCATACAGTAACTTTATACCAACAAACAAGGAACTTCAGTTTTAACTAACCAATCAGGATTAAGAATAACAACTAGTCAAACCAATCAAATTCAAGGTGACCAAGCCAAGTACAATAGTTTGACATTCTGTTAAGTCGTTAACTTGCAATAACCTGAGTCAGTTTCCTAGTCTCTTCTTCATACTGAGGCTCTTACGCATTCAAGCTGTTACTAACAATACAAAAGTAAAATTCCTTGAATCATAAAAGTGTCCACTTGTACTGTAGAATAAATGAATGAACTAAATACTAAATACACGTGAACATAATAAGCGCGCATGGGGTTTCCCAACAATATTGTCTGCGGTTTCCGCGCTTTCGACCTGGCCATCCAAGTCCTTATGCCTATGTTTCCAAACATGATCAACCAGACCAATGTCATCTGCGTCAATGCCCAGTCAGATTGATATTGGTTATGTCAATGCATAACCAGACCAATGTCAGTTGTTTCAATGCATAACCAGACCAATTTCAGTTGTTTCAATGCCCAAACAGACCAAAATCAGCTGTGTCAATGTGATTTCAGCTTTGCCTGAATCACAGTGGATATATCTGCATGTCCATAGCTGCATGTCAATTGTTCCCAATTTCAGAGATATGCCATTGCTAGCCTTGTGGCTAAATTTCTCATCAGATCATATCACGCTGCATACCGAATAAGGCCCAAACATGAAATCAATTCGCTGGTGTTCTGTCAGCCCATTTGATGACCTTCTTTTTTCTTGAAGCACCATCTACTGCGTCAGTCTTGTTGGAAACCATCCATCCCGGATATAGCTCAATTTTTTTAAAGGTGCATTCTGTTGAGTCTCTTTTCATCAGATCTTCATAATGCTCATGCAGTTTTGGGAACAACTCTTGTGGCAGAACAACATCAACTTCATTAAGTTGCTCTTCAATCATCATTTGCATCGTCAGCAGCATGGCTTTGACCTTGGGCCACCACTTTGTGATAGACCACAAGTATTGGTCTAGGGATTGAGCTTTGAACATCATTTCCATTGGCTTATACATGGCATCTATATAACCACCAAGCCCAATCTATATAACCACAAAGATATATACAAAAATATCGGCCTTTCACTAAATACTTCATCTCTTCTTGTTGGTCATCTGTTTCTCTCATTTTCGTGAATGATTTGGCAAGTGCTTCATAGCTTGCATAGATGCTCTCAAACTGGATGAAGGCACTGCTGGCAAATCTCGTAGTAGCATGAACCTGTGTCACATGAGCTTTTAGGTGGTTTTCTGTTGCAAGCCGTTGATCTTCAGCAGGGCCTTTCCCTCTGCCAAGATAACCACAAAGATATATACAAAGATATCGGCCTTTCACTAAATACTTCATCTCTTCTTGTTGGTCATCTGTTTCTCTCATTTTCGTGAATGATTTGGCAAGTGCTTCATAGCTTGCATAGATGCTCTCAAACTGGCAGAAGGCACTGCTGGCAAATCTCGTAGTAGCATGAACCTGTGTCACATGAGCTTTTAGGTGGTTTTCTGTTGCAAGCCGTTGATCTTCAGCAGGGCCTTTCCCTCTGCCAAGGATTATGTTAAACTTTGAAGTGAATTTATCAATGAATATTTTCATCAACAAATTGAAGGCAGTTGTCCATTCTACTATGCTAGAGATCTATCTTCTTCTCTTCATTGGAACGCATTTTGGTCTTTAATGTGGAATCCTTGTTAACAGCCAGTAAGAAAAACTCATTGTTGGTGCATTTCAACTCATTTAGATTGTGAAGGTTGCTAATATCGAAAACCTCGCCACTTTGTATAGCTTTAACACACTGGCCAGGAATGTGTGGTGTAAATGTGTTGCTTGATGCTAGCTTTGATGCATCATATTCTTGTTGGTCGCTTGTCGCGAATGGCAGGGTTGATCCAAGGCTTTGCATGTTGGCAGCCGTTGAAAACAGAGAAATCTGGTTGGCTCGTTGGGCATTTGGGAGCCCATTTATGGCGCAAGGAAGCCAAAACTATTGGCTGCCTCCAAACCAGAGGATTCATTATTCTCCATTGCGTTAAAATCAATGAAAATGATTGAAAAAATCATACCTAGCCCTGTTTTCTGATGTTTATAAGTGAGAAATTTGCGATACATATGTGAGACATTAAAGCCTGGTTTTCACTAGATTCATAAGAATGATAAGAGTCATAAGAAACATAATTTTGAAATCTTATGATGCTTACGATCCTGATAACTTTGTTGTTTTCACTGCATCATAAGGATCGTAAGAAACATAATTTTCCTTAAAATCCTTTGAAAATGCAGTATGGCCTTTGCTATCGCTCTCTCTTATATTCCAGATAATGTAGATTCTGGTAAGAAGGCACAGGTCTCACAGAAATGGAAATGAGACACTTTATTCCAGAAATTTTCACTCAAAATCTTTAAGAGACTTTTCCTGAAGCTATCTAAGATTTTGGGCATCTGTTAGTTGCTCCCATGGTTCTCAACCCGAAATACTTCCATTTTATACAAATAATTACAGTTCTCTGCTTCAACAGTGGTGCTACTTGTTTTAAAACAGTTGTGTTTGTAAGTGCCACAAAGTCATCATGCTGAGTGACACATTTGATCCTGTCAATGCTCCCATCAAAAGTGAGCTTTCCATGAGCTGATAAAATTTCCCAACAGCAGCGATACTCTCTAGATCCTGCCAATTCTGCAACAGAACACTTATGGCACATGCACCTGTAACACAATGTAACATATATCACATAAGAGAGTGAAAGATGAAAGTAAATCCAAATTTCAATGGTATTAAACAGCACCGGATCATTACCCATTGTGATCACGGAGTTATTTGAAAATGATGCACTTTGCAAATAAATTAAGCATGTGGAACAATTGCCATCATAGTTGCCTATGAAAGGCATAGGCTGTTTCTATGGTCTAAAGCCTATTATTTCTGGCAAATAAGGCAAGGGCCTACCACAACAATGGCCAAAATACATATGTAAAGGGGCAAGAATCACAAAATTGTACCACTTTTAGCCATTGATTCTGATTCCTACCCCCACTCCCTCTTTGCAATGTCTAAATATCAGTTTGTCTCAACTGTAAAAGTGACACTTTTGATGTCTTGCCAGACAGGTATCCATGGCATGGGCCTAATAAAATCCAAATAATTCTCTGTCACACCCGCGCCTATTTCTTGTCGATCGGCCTAGGCCTAGCACAAATATGTTTTGATAGCAAGTTCTCTTAAAAACTGGTTCATCAATCCGCTAAAGCTTTCAGTTAAAGCTAAAAGATACTTACCAGTTCTCAACAGGCTCTCTTCTGAGAAATCTTGCTTCTAACGATGCTAGCGTTAGACCATCTTCGTCGCCCTCTCGTGCAAGGGGCGCTCCTTCACCATTCATATCATCGTCAACATCAGATGCCAAAGGGTCGTCGATGTATGGCTCTATGTTTGTTGAGATCACGCCTAAGTCCTCATGATCAGATAAAGAAAGGCTTCCCCCGCTTGACCTTGAAGAAGTTTCTTGCTCGTTATACATTATAGCGTGTATTTATGAAATGTTTTCCTCTGCCAAACCTGTTCGAAATCGCTTCTTGACAATGCCCGTTTCTATGCATCAACTGCCTGACTCAACCCGACGACGTCAAACATTGCCACTCGCCCCAGACCCTTGTCATCCGACCTCTCCCATTTCGAACCCCAAAATAGCAGCTTCCCACCCCCAAATACAAATTTAAACTTTCATACCGTTATTTAACAAGATTAATCTCTTCAAATCAAACTTGATAAGGGGGTGGATTTCCTCATTGCGTTGGCACTTTAAATATTGCCAATATTGTTAATAGTAAGCAAAAAGTGCAATTTTCCTCAATTATGATGTCATTGTGACGTCATGGATGTAATGAGGAATTAAATAAGTAGCCTATTGTGTATATATTGTTCCTATACACCATTGTACTAAGTTTCATCCTCATATCTGCAATATTAGCCGCTATTAGAGATCACCGGCCCCGGCCCCCCGGCCCTCGGCACCATGGCGCTCGGTCTCGGCCCCCAAAAATATAGGTATTTCTTTGTTTCATAGCTGTCTGGCTGTTCCCGCATTTAAAATGATCCGAACGGTGCCGTTCAATCGAAAAATCGCAATGTTCGAAGCCTCCAAGAGCTTAAGAAACTCCTTTCAAGTAAAGTGAGAGAACTTCGAGGGGCCGGGTTGTCATCTGAGTCTCGCAAAACAAGTTGAGTATGATTTCCTAAACAAACCACAAATGTACACACGCCACACGCTCCTTCGCATACAATTCATGCGCCTTCGTAGTCAATCGAGGGAGTCACATTCCATATGGTTGCATTCTTTGATGCATTATTTACAAATAGGTGGACTGCAAACTGTTCAACATAATTCCTCACACTTTTGACCCTTGGAACGGACAGTTTTTAGAGTGGGTGACAGGACACCAAAGTGAATAAACATGAAGTAAAGTGTACTTCGAAACCATAATCAAAACGGAATAATACTCATGTAAATGAGAATTTTGAAGGTTCCTCTTAAAATCGTTTTTACAAACATTCTTTAAATCGGCGGGATCCCCTTGACCTTCAATAAATGTCTTAGACACAGGCAAGCACAGGTTATGAGAAGAAAGTGGAAAGAGGAATTAATTTCTTTCTCAACAAAGTCTTTAGAGTTTCCTAATTTCTTGGTAATGGTCATCTTGCCATTGGTGCGTTTAGTTTCTTAGAAAGAGTTACTGACAAACAATTTACTCTGCGTAATTTTGAAACAGGGGAAAGAGGGGTTTTCAGGGCGACAGTTAGCCAGAACGACTACGAAGGCGCATGAATTGTATGCAAAGGAGCGTGTGGTGTGTGTACATTTGTGGTTTGTTTAGGAAATCATATTCAATTTGTTTTGCGAGACTCAGATGACTGCCCGGCCCCTCGAAGTTCTCTCACTTTACTTGAAAGGAGTTTCTTAAGCTCTTGGAGGCTTCGAACATTGCGATTTTTCGATTGAACGGCACCGTTGGTATCATTTTGAATGCGGGAACAGCCAGACAGCTATGAAACAAAGAAATACCTATATTTGTGGGGGCCGAGGCCCGAGCGCCATGGTGCCGACGGCCGGGGCCGGTGATTTCTAATAGCCAATATTAGCGAAGTTTCGGAGGGTGTTTGTGCCCCCCCCCCCGTACTACGATGGTCAAAAAGCCCCGTAGTAATAGGGTTAAAGCATTTCTAATTGTTTACATTACATTACCCCAAAGTATTTTTCGAGTGATTTGATACAGAGGAAATAAGTGAGAAGAAAGAGGAACATGCAAGAGTTTTTCAATTTCTTGGCGATCTGAGGGTCTGAGTTTCTTGTAAGCGGTTTCTTAAAAATACGTGCTGAGCATTATGTTAAGTTGTTTTTAAGGACTCTGATCGAACTCATGATGAAATTTTATTTAAAGTTACCTTGAGATCATTTGATTTGGTGTAAATTAATCTTTTTTGGAGCATTCTATTATCCAATACCCTTCATGCTCATCCTTTTCCTCTTCTGATGCTGCATTTATCGTTCCAAGCAATTTTAGAATGCAATTTGCAAAGAAAGTTAGATTGCTCCCCCGTTTCTTCATATATCCAGTTTGTCCTCCCTGCATTACAAACTTTCTCATAAGGTATTGTCTCCTCCTTGGATAAAAGATAGGTTATGTGAAGTTATTTTGGAAAATATCTACAAATCATGAAGTGCCAAATGTAAAAAAAAAATCAATTTTCCTTGCCGAGACTTACTGGGTAAAATTATATTCATATGGTCAAATTTATCTTTTCATGGATAGATTAAAATTTTCCCATGAAATATGAATAATTTAATTGAATTGAAATTTGCCCACGAAAGTATAGGTTATTGAATTGAACTGCTATGAAGGAGCGCTGCAACTAATATGTACCTACAAGAAGGTTACAAATAATGTTTTCCTCCGCAAAAGCAAGGTCCCGAACGAAGCTATAGGAATCAAGCACAAGTGCTGTGTCTATATATTAACCTACCAAAATAAAAATCTAGAGGCTGTTTCCCCTAAATTATGCACCTTGTTTCGAATTGAGAACCTGTTTCAGTTTGATGAAAGATATGTTCTTATAGCAGGGCTAGCAAAGTTGATTTTGGATGGTCGTTATTATGTTAATTTTTGTTCCAGTTGGTTGAAGTTTGAATCCCTCCCCCTGTTGTTTTCAAGCTCTTTGTTATTGTATGCAAAACTTTATCTCTTTGGTTGATGATTGTACCTGGCCTGCGCACCACTATCCAAAAGATACCAAAGTACCCTGGGAACATCCAACTATTTCTTAATTATACAATCAAATCTATAATTGCTTTTTTGGATTATTTTCTATTTACTTTCAACACTATTAAATTGTTTACATTTTGGAAGCTTTCACCTCACCTCTGAGGCCTCATCACCAACTCACGCACAATCAAGTCCTCATCACAATCAAATCACAATTAAATTTATTTTGGCTTCATCAATCAAATCTATGAGGCCTCATCACAATCAAATTCAGTTTGTATTAATCACCTCTTCTTTGGCTTCTTGTTCAATGTCGCTTTCAGTGTCCTTGATATTACTTGCCATGATACTTGGTTTGATTTTGGCTGACATTTCTTTAAGTGGGGATGTGTGTAGGATGGTCAAACTTTGGCGTGTATTGTTTGTATAAGATACCGTTTTGGGAAACATCATTATGGGTTTTGGATTTGGAATTTACTTTTTCTAAAAGGTTTTAATCCTTGTTGTCTCCAGAACACCCACTGAGTACCCGCGAAAGCAAATATCTAATTAGGTTGTTGAACATCAAATGTGAACACTTGTTTACAAATGTCAGGTATTGACACAAGTTCGAGCCAATCAGCGTGTAGAAAATGTTGCAAAGCAATATGGTATTGTTGAGGGTATAAAGTTCATGTATGAGAATAGTTTGTTTGCAGTTCATAGCCAGGGTTTCAATGGCAGGACCTTAGGGTTTCCAGTCGAACCCTGCCAAGCTAGAGATATACCGGTATGGATCAATAATGAATAATGAATGTATGATAATTATAAAAATGCCAAGAAAGTGTATTTTTATGAACCACCTCTGTAAATGGACACCGCCGTCTCCGAACCCTGCCAACCAGGCGTTACATATGCTAGATCTGGGCATTAAGCCATAGGATTACATGATCAAAATATTTCAAATAATATTTCAACCAATTGATAGACTCACAAGTAAAAATTTCACCATATTTGGTGTCAGTGATGCAATTAAAATAAGTAACTGTGCAAAAATGTGTTTGGTTTTATTTCTGCCTATCAAATATCAAAGAATGTTCACTTCTTTTACCAATTTCAGTTTCAAAGACATTGCTGAAGAAGTTGGGTGTGAGAAGCACCAATCTGGCTGTTAAATCTATGGACAAGCAAATTGAAGTCGATGATATCATCACTGACAATCATTATCCTGATCCTTGACTTGTTAATGTCAACATTGATAATCTAAGGCCAGTCTTCGCACAGGCAGCTTGGGATAAAGTGAAATTGATGAGTGAGTAGCTATGTTTTATCGATCACATTCTGATGTGTTGGCTCTCCTTTTTTTTTTTTTTTATATTCATAAAATGTTACATTACATGTTACCTACTATACTTTCTAATTACTATACTACAATACAACACTACAGGTACGATACCACAGGCAGTTAAAGACAATGACTACGCCCGTGGCCATTAACATAAAGACATGCAAATAAATGAGATTAAATAAAACATCTACGAAAAGCTACGCATACAATACAATTAATTACTGACAAATACTGGGAACTGTTTCACATTTGATGTAAGGCCAGCATTGGCGCACGATACCGACGACAGAACAGGACAGGGCCCAGACGACAGAACAGGGCTACTGGTTTTCAATGTAATCCTTCTGAAATACTCCGATTTTGTGTGGATGAACTTTGGTTCATATATCGTTTACCGAACATCAAGTGTGAAACAGACTTAACAAATGGGGAGCAAATAAAATACTTTGTGGCTGTATGACGTATAATGGCTGTGCAGAGCCTATCACTTACTTTGTTCAAAGCATGCTGGTCTTTGTACTCCCTTTAATAAAAAATTATCATGCTTTTCAGAAGTATGAAAACATAAAAAAAACTGCTAAAATGTCCTCAGTGTCCATGTGATGATTTGTCAAATATATGCAAGTTTAGCGGATGAGAAAGATTTCTGAGCTTTTACTAAATTTTTCAAGGAAAAAAAATTCCACAAACCTATTCATTGTGTCTGGAACTTGTCGTTAAATCTTTGAACTGCTCTGACCTGTGATTGGCTAATATAACAATAGGAGACACATACCAAAAGAACTGGATATTTATGATGACATCATCGCCGCCAGCAAGTTGTGCGCAAGTCTCGCAAGCAACGGAACGGAACGGAGCTGCGGCAATATTCGGTGCCAGCCAGTTGTGAGGGGAGACAGTAACCGCGTCGAATGTGAAGGCAGAGACTTTGGCTGAATGAGGAGGCGTTCTGCTGTAAGATTTGTTCAAAATGTACCTCCCATGTTATCTCCAGACACAATAATCTTTCCGCGTTATTTTTGCAGAGAGTTAAGATTAGGTATGTACTGAATTTTAATAAAACACATGATTGAATACGAACGGTAGCTTAGCTAGGATTCGGTAACTCTTTACCGCCTTCGGGCCTATTATTCAAGGAAGGCCTAAGGCCAGATGACGAGAATGATTTATGTAAACAATTGTTGTTAAAACCATTTAAGAATAAATACTTACGTTGTCATATGTTCAGTACATACAGTACATGTAGACCATGTATTTCGTTGGTTAGAAAGAAACTAAGAATTTGGACCAAACAGGACTGAAAGTTTCTTCGATAACAATCTTCGTATATGATTATAGTACCGGTTCCCATGTGAAAATTTCCAAATAATGTTTTTAAGTCTTTCCAATGTTTATTGTAAGTACCTTTCTAATTTAAATATTGAATATCATACAACAGGAAAAAAGTGAAATTACAGTAAAATAGGAAATCCTTGCGGCACTCCGAAATATGTTGTCATTGGCTTCGATTGTTGAGCATCGATTTGCAGCCCCAGTTTCTTTGAAAAGATTATTTCGCTGGCGTTCATTTTCAATAACTTGATTACAAACAATTCTTTCGAAGATCTTTGAAAGAGCGGGAAGTCCCCAATCCTGGAGTTTCTTTTTCACCCACCAACTTTATGTAACGAATTGGAATTTCGTCTGGTCCTGTTGATAAATCCTTCCTTATCAGTTTCAACTGTTTTAATACTTCATCGTAGGTGGTTTGATGGAGGCAAAAAGATATGGTTGTTTGGGAGACCATCAATGAACTGCTTCGTTTCTGTAACAGAGACAGCTTTCTTCTTCAGTGTTTTGCTGGCAACAGTCGCAAAATATTTATTTAGAACAGATGGACTCAATGTAAAAAGTGAAATTGAACAGGAAAAAAGTGAAATTACAGTAAAATAGGAAATAGCCAGTTTCTTAAGATTTTTTCCCCAATCCTGGAGTTTCTTTAAAGGCAATGTAGGCATATAAAAGTGGCTCAAACCACTTGCAGTCAAACTCCAGCCTATCAGATATCAGGATTTCCTGTTGACGTATAGATCAGCTATCCAAACATGGTGCAGTACATGTATCAGCCTATTGTATTTGCAAGATTATTTTTGTTGAAGGCTTATATATGCTTAGATTCCCTTTAATGTTTTGTCAATCTAAGAGTTGAGTTTCTTAAAGCAGTTTTTTGTAAAAAGAATACAAATGTGGAATGAATATAACTTGGCTTGGTTAAATACAATACAACTGAATCAAATACAACAGCGGTTAAATATTTAAAGAAAAGAAAACTAACTATGCAAAGAACATTTTTAACCAGACAGCTTTATACTCAAATAGCGGGGTGCACAATGAACAATTGGTTTTTTGCACTTCAAATAAAATTCATGTGAGATGAAAGGTAGTAAAGAATGAGAACCTTGGAAGATATAAAATCGGCATGAACAAAAATAGTTTTTTACCAAATCAAAGAAGACATTTTGTCTTGGCTGATTATGGAGCTGATCTGAGCTGATTTTTCATACTGCACTCTGTGAAAAACATACTTTGTATCTCTTTTAATCATGTTTAATTCGTCCAATTAAGTCTAAATTAAGAATTTATATATATTTTGATCTATATCTTTCATTTCTTTATGAAAAATAAAGTTTCATGACCTTTTAGCAACCTTTTATTTATATGACGTCATATGACATCATAATGATCATCATGCTCTAGCAACAACAACAACATCGCTAATTAGATTATGATTTCAAATTTTCATTGTTTAGATAATGAACTACCTTTGTGCCAAGTTTGGCTGCCATATCTCTTATGGCAACAGAGATAAACAGGGGGGCGGAATCCGCCCCCCCCCCCCCACAGGCATAGAGTGTTTCAAATCACTCAGGTCAGATAGGGTTAAAGAAGCGAGTCCAGTTTTAGCACGGATGGTCGTAGAAAATCGAGAATACCACCATTCGATATCTCTCGATGAGAGCTTTCAAATGATGTATAGTTTTATCCATTTTTGATGACGTCAGCAAATTTTACGTTCATGTCGTCATCAAAGTTTATGACGTCATATATATAATAACAAATGTATTAGATAACTTTAAATGGTCAAAATTGGTTGTATTGATTGTTATGAACAATTTTAAGGCATTTTAGAGAAATTTCATCAGTAATTAGGGGTTTAAATGAAACATTGACAAACTGATGCAAATAAATGATGAATATATAGTATAAATAACAAGCTTAAATTGACATTTCAATGCCAATTTTGATTTAGTTATGCTTTGGGATACATTCTTGTAGTAGTATGAAAGAAATTATCAACTAAAACTTTAAATATTGCCAATATTGTTAGTAGTAAGCAAAAAGTGCAATTTTCCTCTATTATGACGTAATTGTGACATCATGGATGTAATGAAAAATTAAAAAAGTAGCCTATTGTGTAGATTTTGTTCCTATACACCATTGTACTAAGTTTCATCCTCATATCTGCAATATTGGATTTTTTGAGCGCCCCCCCCCGGACTACGATGGTCGAAAAAGCCCGGTAGTAATAGGGTTAAAGGACCTGGCTGGACAATGTTCCAGTAGCCCTCCGAAATGCGTGATTTTACTTCATGACGGCGGGAACTATGGATGTCCAGGAAAGCATTCCCCAGTATTGGGATAGAAGTCATGATATGCTGGTTGATAGAGCTTAAAAACTCTGGTAAAGGCTTTGGTGTGGACTTCTGAGCAGCAAGAGCCTCTTTTACCTGAAGCACAACTGTTATGGCTTTGGCAACTTTGGATGTCCAAATTGTTGCAGTTTTATCGCTCTATGATACAAAGTTAAACTTACGAAGTATCAGAGGCCTGCTGCATGTGTGGAAAGTGGTGTAAATAAAAATGTAGTAGGGGGGCGGAATCGGCCCCCCCCCCAGGTCAGATAGGGTTAATTGTCTGGCTGACCACGTGTTGAAAAGAGGTTGGTCACGTGATCAGTATCTATCATTTTGAAAAAAAATTACAAATTTTAATTAGTCCATGAAATTTTAGGAAAAGTCGCAAAGTTTCAGCTCTTTATCTTTTGAACTGATGACACTACATCAAATAAACTTTGCCGCAGGCACTTTATTCCCTCCCGGTAGTAATAGGGTTAAATGGCCAGGTCTTTGGAGGGAAAGTCACCGATTCTGTGAAGGAAATGACGGAAGGGGCCAGATTTTCACGGATGATGCTAAAAAATTATCCTCGCCAAGGTCAAGGTCGTGGTCGGGGCTACAGCAACACTTCTTGGCAAGGTCAGGGCCGTGGTCGTAGTTTTTCCTACCAGCACAAGGCTTTAAACTGGCAGGGCCCCTCCAACCAATACCGGAGGGGCCGATTTGCGGCTACCAAAGACGTCCTCAGCGACCACTGCAGGAGGAGAAAAAGAACCAATAAATAAGGTAACGGGGCGCACAAAATATTTCTCTCATAATTGGTATGACTTGACATCAAATAAATTTGTTTTAAGTCTCGTCAAAGGCATTGAACTAAGGTTCGTCTCGCCACTGCCGCCCTCACACCCTCGGCCGTTTAATTTTTCACCCGAGGAAATGCTATTAGTGGATAAAGAAGTCGATACATTGCTCACAAAGGGTGCAGTAATCCAAGTTTCACCCAGCGAAAACCAATTTATTTCAAACATTTTTCTACGCCCTAAGAAAAATGGGAAACTTTGACCCATTATCAATCTGAAGGGCCTAAATTTACATTTGGAAAAATCCATTGTAAGATGGAACACTTACCTTCAATTCTACCGCTCATTTCGCCAGGAGCTCTGATGACTTCAATCGATCTCACTGATGCATACTTCTCATTGCCAATTGCAAAAAATTCACGCAAATATTTGTGCTTTCTGTGGCGCGACATGCTCGTAGAATTTCAATGCCTTTGTTTGGGCTTTCGCTAGCTCCATATTACTTTACTAAAGTTATGAAACTAGTATTTTCTCAACTTCGCAAAGAAGGCATTTCTTGTACCTTCTATTTAGACGACTCGCTGTATTTGAGTCGTTCTTATGACGAGGCAAAGGCACATACGCAACGAGCTATAACGCTCCTGGAAAGTTTGGGGTTTACAATTAACCATACAAAATCCAATCTAGAACCCGCAGTTGAAATAACACACCTTGGGTTTAAAATCAATTCTGTTTCTCAGATTATTTCCTTGCCCGAAGAAAAAGTTACCAAAATTGCCGACGCTTGTAATGAGCTCTTAACTGCCATGCGTATAACTATACGACAGTTGGCACAGACCATTGGCCTTATTGCTTCGTCTTTCATGGCTATAAAACAAGGCCAGCTCCATTACCGGAGCTTAGAAATACACAAAACTCGGTCTCTCCAAAACACAGGTTCTTTTGACGCTTGGATAAACCTTGACCCCCCGTCCCGGCAAGAGTTGCTTTGGTGGAAAACACAAGTTCAATCTAATAATGGCTGCTATATTTCCGATGTTATCGGTATTTCAGAATGGCAACTCGAAATTTTTACAGACGCTAGCAACTCGGGCTGGGGGGCAGTGCTCTGTGCCCACGGGCGCAAAATTTCCGAGACAGGGGGCCGCTGGTCCGAAAGTGAAGCAAAAATGCATATCAATTTCCTCGAACTGAAAGCGGTTAAATTCGCTTTGTTGGCTTTTGAGGCCCGGCTTTCGCAGGAAATAGTTAAGATCAACACAGACAATACAACTGCCATGTCCTACATAAATAAATATGGCGGCTGCCACAGCCCATGCCTCAATAATTTGAGCAAAGAAATGTGGTTTTGGTGCATAGAACGAAACATCCATCTAACCGCTGCTCATGTCCCTGGAATTGATAACATTTCTGCTGACACTCTATCACGTAAATTTGTTGATAATATCGAGTGGAGCTTAGACCAACATACATTTACGTCACTTTGCCTTAAATTTGGACACCCCAAGGTTGACTTGTTTGCTTCACGGCTAAACAACAAATTGCCTCACTTCTTTTCTTGGAGGCCTGATCCATACAGTGAAGCTATCAACGCCTTTTCACAGTCTTGGCATGACCTTTACCGTTATGCTTTTCCCCCATTTAACATGATAAGTAGAGTTCTCAACAAGATTTCTAGAGAAAAATGCATTGTATTGCTTGTTTGCCCTTGGTGGCCAAGTCAACCTTGGTTTCCATACCTTGCTGAGCTGTTTGTCGATTTCCCTGTCGAACTTCCCTCTTTTCCATCCTTACTTAGCTGTCCGGGGCAACCAGACATTTGTCACCCACTGCTGCCACAGATGACTTTGATGGCTTGCAAATTATCAACCGACAGTTACTTTCGGACAGAGTTTCTCAGCAAACTATCGACGTCATCAAAGCAAGCTGGAAACCGAACACACGGAAAAGTTACGAATCCATCCTTAAGCAATGGATTACATTTTGTTCAACAAGGAATTATGATATCTCTCCATTATCTGTCTATGCAGTCTTTGCATTTCTCACCGAGCTTTTTGGTAAGGGCCTAAGCTTTTTGCACATAAACAAAGCACAAAGTGCCCTTTCTGTGACATTATCAATTAACGACAACAAAATAGGCGACCATCCCCTGATATGTCGCTTCATGCAGGGGTTAAGAAATTTAAGACCCCCTCTTCCAAAATATCCAGTTACTTGGAATGCTAAAGATCTTTTGACTTTTCTAAAAAATTGGAAAGTTACCGAATCCTCTCCGCTACGGGACATCACCA
The DNA here is from genome assembly GCA_039566865.1 of Aurelia coerulea. Taxonomy (NCBI): domain Eukaryota; kingdom Metazoa; phylum Cnidaria; class Scyphozoa; order Semaeostomeae; family Ulmaridae; genus Aurelia; species Aurelia coerulea. The sequence continues at coordinate 7,630,405 of CM076951.1, read as the reverse complement.
CAAAATTAGCAACTTTGCTTACCTGCTTAGCAGTGCAGCGTGTTCATACCATCTCTTTGATTGATTCCAGGAACATCAAGTTTGATACCGATGCAACATATTTGTATATATTTGAAGACTTGAAAGTGCAACGTAACCGACCAAAGTTCGTTATTACTCTGCCAGCTTTATACGAAAATGACCCTCTCGGGACTTCCAAGCTGCTCCGCATCTATTTGGACACCACAGCAACATTTTGTCGTTCGAATACGCAGGAAGGTTTCCCGGATCGTTTATTTATCAGCCATGTCAAACCGTATCGGCCTGTAACCACAGACACTCTCGCCAGATGGATTCGAGGTGTACTCAAAAAGGCTGGCATCGACACAACTGTATTTGGGGCGCACAGCATGAGGGGCGCACAGCATGAGGGGCGCATCAGCCTCGGCAGCCCATAATTCGAACGCACCCCTGGATGCTATTTTATCGGCGGGTGATTGGTCATCTGCACGAACATTTAACCAACATTATTGTCAATTGAACGCTTTCCTGCCACATTCTCAAGTTGCTCGAATATTGACTTGATGCATTACTGACAATGATTAATCATATACCGCCGTCCCACGCGGCAAAGTTATTACGTTTTATTACCTCGTAATATGCCATAATTCTTGTTTGCCTAATTAACTGCAGTTTAACAGGCCTTTGCGTATATTGTGTGGGGTTCCAATACCGACTTGTTTTTCTCTGGCCATACCTTTGAAGTCTCATATTAGAAAGTACTAAACTGTGCAGAGCACAGTGAGCCTCGATGCGAAGAGGAGGCGAGGAAGAAATAAAAATTGGAGGAGCCTCGGCGAAGGTTCCTCCAATTTTTATTTCCGCACAATCCGAAGAAAGTTTAAGGTAGTTACACTACAAATAATGTAAATTTTCCATCAAATTTCTGAAATTTCAAATTGCCTACCAATGCATCCCTACACAATTGATCTTTCATTTAGATAACATTTGCATTGATTACTGTATGCAGTTTTGCCTAGAATTATGAATTTAGTGGTAGTATCAGTGTTTTCAACCCTTAGCAACCACATAGCAACCAATGTTTTGGCTAAAACATCAAACGTTCTTGCCGGATTTTCGCTCAAAAAGTCCTTGGCATCCACCTATCTATGTCCTTATTCCTCTATTTACAATAGCCTCACTTACTTGTGTAGCTGATGATGATGATTATGGATTCTAAACGCCAGTCTTGCCTAGTGAAGTTTTCCTGTTTACTCAACACGAAAGATACAGTAGTTTATATTTGATATGGGTTCCAAGAAAGCCCGCAAATCAGCTCGCAAGTCAGCCTTCAAGAAGAGAACGTTCTATGGAAACCAATTCACGAAGGAAGAGACTAACCATCGGGACCAAGAAACTACTGTCACTGCTGAAGAAAGGCCCAATGACGTTAGGCCCAATGAATTGCCTTCGACCTCTGGGGAAGAATCGACCCCTAAGAGGCAAAAGCTGTCCACTAAAGATGCAGAGCTTGATGGCACAAATGACGATGAAAATGATTGCTTCCTATTGGTAAACGTTGGCCTTCTTTTAGGAATTCTCAGCAGTGTATCAAAATGCCCTGACTGCTTTGCAAAAATTGAGATTACCAACGTTCTTTCTTCTAGAATGGGCTTTGCAAATAAGCTAAAATTCTGCTGTACTTCCTGCTCCTGGGTGAGACAGTGGTATTTGTCTGAAGAATGTGCAAGCAAGGAGGGACGTGGAAGAAATTTTTATGAAGTAAATGTGCGTATGGTAACTGCATTTAGGGAAATTGGTAAAGGACACAATAGTATTGAAAATTTTGCTCGATGCATGAACATGCATGGAATATCAAAAAGCTCATATTTGAATTTATACGAGGATCTCTACGATGCAAATGAAAATGCAGCAGAAGCCAGTCTAAAGAAAGCTGCTTCGGAGATAAGACAGTCTGAGGTAGAGAATATTCAAGGGAAAACCATTTGTCAGTGTTCTCTTGATGGCTCATGGCAAAAGCGAGGACATTCGTCTCTAAATGGTGTAGTAACCGCAATATCAAATGGCAAATGCATAGATAGCAGAGTTTACTCAAAGCATGCAAATCAAAAGATGGGAGTCAAGGAAAGGAACACCAGACTATGACAGATGGAAAGTTGATCATGATTGTCATATCAATCACAATAAATCTTCAGGAGCAATGGAAGCTGCAGGGGCAATAGATATCTTTTGCTCATTTGCTGACAAGCACAATCTCATATTTAAAGATTACATTGGTGATGGTGATACGTCATCATTCAAAGAGGTCGTGCAAGCAAAACCATATGAGAGATATGCAGTCACACCAAACAAACTTGAATGCATTGGTCATGCCCAAAAACGTTTGGGTAACAGATTAAGAACCTTAAGGACAAATTACAAGAGCAGTAAAACTCTACTATCAGGTAGAGGAAAGCTAACTGATAAAAAAGTAAATGCCATGCAGAATTATGTTGGTTTGGCAATAAGGCAAAATCAAGGAAATCTCTATGGAATGAAGAAGGCAATCGGTGCAATACTCTGGCACTGTACTGACTTCCAAGATGAAAGTTATCGGCATCGATATTGCCCAACTGATCTAGACTCATGGTGCAAATGGAGGCAAGATCAAAGCAATGGGACTTCAAAGAAGAATAATACAATACAAGAAGAATATCAATCTGCCTCAGTGGATTCATGATCTCCTTGTCCCAATCTTCAAGGATTTAAGCAGTGATGAGCTCCTTGAAAAATGTCTCCATGGCAAAACTCAAAACTGCAACGAGGCCCTGAATAACATTATTTGGACAAAATGTCCAAAAGATATTTTTGTGCAAAGAAATGTGTTGGAAATTGGAGTAAATTCAGCAACCATAGAATTTAATGATGGATCAAAGGGAATTTATGAGGTGCTTTCATATTTCAATGTCAGACCTGGTTATTAGACCACAAAAAAGTTCGCAGAAAAATTGTTGAAGAGGGTATAGGCAACTGAAAAGAGAGTCTGCAATAACAAAAAGAAGGAGAAAGCAGCTAAGGAGTATAAAAAAAGGTTTCATAGACAAAGAGAAGGAGAAAGAAGGTGGAGATTCATATGTTGCTGGTGGACATTAGAGGTTGGAAGCAAGAAAAAACTTTAAATGGCATTTTCCGGAAAACATGTTTTCACACAATATTTACTTTTTAAAGAGCCACTGCTGACATATGTGCTTTGCGCCTGTGCGAATCCCACAATGCATTGCTTCTTCGACTTTCTGGGTGTCTAAAAGTGTTTTCATTGTTCTTCGTCGCCATTGGTGTTTACCTCCTTTCAATTTTCTAAGCGCGCAAAGCACTTATGTCAGCAGTGGCTCTTTAATGTCAGATATTTCTAAAACCCCTCAATGAAATACTGTGAAACTTTCCAGATAGCATGAGCAACTCCTCCTTGTGGGGACAAGACCATTATTTTTCTCTTTGGAATTATCTTGCACCTAATATTCAAAATTATGCAGATGATGCAATCCGTAAGAATGCTATGAAAATGGAAAATCAGCCATAAATCTAACAAATATTCAGATAATCTGATATGAGTGGTCTTGTCCCTAGAGGACAGCCTTTCCAACATATTTGCAAAGTTTCATTGACTTTGACTGACTAACTACCAAAATATATGACATGAAAATGTTGGCATTTTTTGCCGTTTATTATGCAAATGACATCATAATTATGCAAATTTATTGTCAAATTTTGTGTCAACAAACTTTTGTTAGCATAATTTCAAAACAGTAGGTCCATACCACCTTTAACCCTATTTGTACTGAGGGGCGTTTTTTCGCCATATGGCTTTGATTCAATTATTTTCAAAAGATGTACTTGGTGTACCTGGGATTGTATTTTGCAACTAATCTATAGAAGATGTTTATTGCTCCAGCTGATTCCATTGAAGAAGATGTACCCTTATGATTTGCCAGACATCTATGGTTTGCTTTGCTTTATACAACAAGGATTCGTTAGAGAGTTTATTCTTTGCACACATCTTGCACACATCCTACAGTGCTGTTGTGCATACAACTAATGACACAATTTATGGACGTGTACCAGTACCCACATGTCTGCCATGATCCATCCATATATACTGCACATTCCAATGGTCCTGGCCTTCCTCTATTGCAGCATATCAGCATAATTTACACTGTCTGCAACTTTCTGCAATAAAATCTCTTTTCTTGACTATATGCCCAATGAATGTCATCAATGAAACAAGTACCATAGCTGCATCTTGTCATTGGGTTTGGCATGTTCATAACAGCGCAACAATTTGCCAGTGCTTCATAGCCTTTACCAATTTGGCATTGTTTGTTTTTCATGCGACTACGACCTTTTGGTGTGCAAAATAGACACAGGGGTACAAAGATTCCAACCTCAGTTTCTGGCTTTTGGTCTATAACAGTACAAACATAACAATCAATTGCACATATTGTGTAAGGAACTTTGGTTCACAGCTGGTAACAATTGATTTTGAGTAGGCAATACCTAAAAATAATACAGGGCCAAGTAGATTTACAAAATCTCTTCAATAGCACGAATTGCTAATTGGCAAGACGGCAAACGCCAGTTGATCTTTATTCTAAATGAAAACATTTAATCATAACTATCTAATGAAATGAACAATTTTCAATGGAGACATTACAGTTACAGTCAATCTTGAACAAGTCAGCTTCACATAACTCAGATACTTTGTATATCAGAAATAAAATGCGGAACAGAGTTCTGAAGTCGAAATTTCCCCTGTTGGGAATGATCTGAGTTATGGGAGTTTGATATATAGAAAAGCACAACAGACATTAAACAATAATCAATAAGGAGTCGGTGGGGCGCTTGCAGGCGTGTCTGGTGGAGCAGCGTTCTTTCGAGATTGACAGTGCAGATCTCCGACCTACCAAATCCAAGAGATTAAACAATAAAATCAATAATAACAATAATAATAATGATAGTAATATATTTTCAAGCTGCGTTTCTTTTGTCAGTTTCATGAAGTGTTCTGGCTGTATTCTCTGAATCTGTCCAACCAAGAGTAAACGTTACATCATAGGAGGCACCTTGTCTAATTGTTACATCTTAGTTCATCTTACATCATTGTTAGACCTAATGTTTTGTTAACTTGGCCACCAGACATCTTCTGCGAGGACATGACACTGTAGTATAACTCCACCACTGCTTCAGTCCTACATTTTGCAACTGCGATGTTAATGCATATGCATCCTTCAATACCTTGGTGTAAATACTTCTGTACACTGCATCTTCGTTTAGGTGGACATGCAAAGGTTTCTCGGCGTTCTCCATCGTCACTGCATAAACATTTCCAAGAGCGAATGGTATGCCATCTTGGTATGCAGTTTCAATTTTCACCAGGTGACCAGCAGTCTCGTATTCCGGCAGGTTAAACTGTGACTTTAAATGGTCACTGTACTTCTTCTACAAAAATTGTGTGCAGGCTCGAAAGTGCTTCATCAAACAATAACTCTTCCTGACCTTCTTCTTCACTCAGTATCTTCACATGTGGCAGACTGCAGATGTAACGATTGTATAATGTGTTATATTAGATTGGAATGTACTGACGTAAATGCAACTATTATAAAATTAAAGGGGCCCATTAGCCATGTACGAAGAACGCTGGTACAGCGCAAAGTTTAAAACAGCTTAGGGAAGAAGATGCTAAATAACCATTGCAGAGAGCAAACAGCACATGGTGACACTTTGAAGCAGAAGCCCGGGTACCATTGAAGCTATTTACTTCTGGTATCCAAAATTGTAAAAGCGGTCGAATTGACATTCTCCCAACACTTTTGTAAAGAAGGGAATGCAATATGGTCAATGCGCTGTTTGTGGTCGAATTGGCCATGAATTTAAAATGCGTCACAACGTTTCTTCTAGAATTTTCGTTTATCAAATGACATCAAAATTAATTAGTGGAAATGGTTTGTTTTCCTGATGCTTTTCCAAAAAAGTCTCTGTAAATGCAATGATGTGATATTGCGGAGGCGCAGCAACAATACAGCAGTTGGCAACTGATTGCATTCTTGGCATTCTTAGCTGGTTCGCGGAATGCGTTCTTGGTTCGTGAGTGAATGAGTTAGTTAGTGAGAGAGTGACGGCGTTACAAATTCCACTCCTATATGTACTTGTTTTACTTAGTACATGTAACTTAGATGACACCATCAATGCGAAGTGTAACAGCGGAAATAAAATAATATACGAAATGGTAACACTCTTCAAAAATCCAGTCCTTAACCCTAATCCATATGGGGGGTGGATTCCACCCCCCTCAAGGTTTTATTTGCTGCGTTTTTAAACGACATTTGCTATGTCCCCCGGCCTCCCTGACTTTTACTAATTATCTATTAGCCACATTTTGGTGGAAATATTTTTGAACAATAGGACTCGCGGGTCACGTGACATGCCCATATTTGGAAGGAGGTAGCAACAAAATCATTGTTTTCAATTATTTCAATGGAATTATTTGATTGAATAGTGAAGTATTATACATCAAATGAATCAGCAAACAAAGGGCTTCGATTTGATATCGGAATTTCTGGAATTTGATGATGTCAGCATTTTTTGATAATGACGTCATTTTGGCCGCCATTTTGGACTAATTAGCAATTTGTTCAAGTTTTTTCGAACTTTCTTAATGAAAAACACTCTAATGATACATTTATCATAGATAATCATCATTTTGCAGGTTCTTTTGGTCTCTTTTTACATAGAATAAATTAATTGCACAAATGACGTCATAAGAATCGGCTAATTTCTGCCAAAATATCACTCCAAAATCGTTATTTTCAATGAAATAATACTTTATCACCATTTTCGTTGACAAACTGAACCAAAAACTGCATAAAGTTCGTGCAAAATCTTCATTAAACTTGAATTCAACTTGGAAGCCTGATTTTCACAGATTTTCAGCTTTGTGACGTCACTGTGACGTCACAAGGCGTGGCAGCCACACCCAAATTCCGCTACAAGCTGCAAATTACCTGTTCTATAACTGTGCCAAGTTGTATTGAATTCGGATGCGTCTAAGGCAGTTTTCAGAGGGGGGGGGTGGAAAGCACCCCCCCCCCATAAATGGTAGCTCGAAAAAAGCCCATATGGATTAGGGTTAATAACATGGGCAGATTAGCTATCACAGACAAAGGAAATTCCATCAATCAGTAATTCGAAACAAACAAAGCCGCACAATTTTCTCTGAAACCCAGGTAGCTAGCTCGCTCGCTGTGCATTCCAGAAATTATCTTTAAGGGCAAACATGAGCATAGATGATGTTGCTCCTCATATATTCAAATAAAGTTTACTACCATCCTCGTAAAATCCGTTTAACGATAATGAAGCTATGACCTTCAGGAGATCAAATTTGCCTTATGACTTAACCCTATAGTGGTTGCGCTATGTTACGGAAACAATAGTTTGACGGAACTTTCAAATATTGCAATAACTTGCGTGCTCCGCGAAATCGATAAAGAAATGGAGTGTCCAAACAAATCCGTAAGTAAACACAGCAAATCCCAGCCAACTACAAACTATAAGCGATAAAACTATGTACAGCGGCGAATATATATACAAACGATTAATGAGTCCCTCGGTACTGTCTCGCGAATTTCCGACCTCGTCGAATCTCAATTAAAGTGTTAACCATAAATACAAGCTATAACATATAAATTGCATGACTTCATGCTCGCGGTGCTTGTTCTCAACTCCTAACTCACTCACCCTCGCTCTCTCAACGTCACGTGATACTAAAGTCTAAACTACACTATTGTTCTATTGTCATTACGTCAAAAACCAAAACACGCTATCTGACACGTCCTATTTTGGTTGGGGGGGGGGGCAAAACAGCCCCCCTACCTAACTCTTAATTGCAAATAGATAGAGCAACCAAATTTGGTGTACTAGTACCATCAGATCTGTACTTTATGAAATATAAAAATCAACCCAAAATCAGCCACCATTATTGCTTGCGTCAGCATTTTCTTAATGTGGTCAAGAAAAGTGGCAAATTCGGTCAAAATCAGGAAACATCCATAAAATTTAATTGGAAGCATAATTTCCATCCAAACATGACAATTATGATAGATTACATCAAAGAACACTACCCTGCAAATTATCTTTGCAAAATATCGTAATGTTGCTACTTTTTTCGCGAAAATGAATATTTGAGTTGAACTTCCAATTGATAAACGAGCAATACATGGACCCCTTTCATTACTAAAACTAAACGGCAGATACTTTGAGACCCCATTCGATAGACCGAAAATACTTTGAACCCCCGTTCAATAAACGGCAAAGACATTGGACCCCCGTTTGATGATAGACGGCAAATATTTTTAGCCCCTTGTTTGATAAACGGCAAATACTTTGAGCCCCCGTTCAATAAACGGCAAATACATTGGACCCCCGTTTGATGATAGACGGCAAATATTTTTAGCCCCTGTTTGATAAGCGGCAAATACGTTGTGCCCCCTACTGACAAAAAGCAAATACGTTCTGCCCACTGTTGACAAAGGGGCAAATACGTTGTACTCTTTTTAAAAAGCAGCAAATATTCCATTTGATAAACGAGAAATACATGGACCCCTTGTATTACTAAACGGCAGATAGTTTGAGCCCACGTTTGATAAACGGCAAATACGTTCTGTCCCCTACCGACAAAATGCAAATACTTGAAGCCCCTTCCCAATTAATGGGCAAAAGGTTTGTACTCTTTTTATTAAGCAGCAAATACTTTTTGGGCCCCCGTTAGATAGACGGGAACGGCAAACACACTTTGAGCCCCCATTCAATAAACGGCAAATATATTGAGCCTCTGTTCGATAGATGGCAAATACTTTTAGCCCCTGTTTGATAAACGGCAAATAAGCTGTGCCCCCTACCAACAAAAAGCAAATTCGTGAAGCCCCCTGTCGATAAAGGGGCAAGTATGTTGTAGGGTAATACGGGGTAAAGTGAATTATTTGCATTTTATTGTCATTTTACGAGCTATCCATTTTCAGATCTTGCTCATTTTAGACCCACATTACCCCCACCCTACCCTTGTCATGCATCCATTGACAAAGAAAAACATTTTAAAGACATTTTCACCTAAGAACCCCCAAAAACATGTTAGGGGCCCCAGAAATAGTTAACAATATTTGGGGTCTCCAAAAACATTAGACTCGATATTCAGGGGTTAGCAAAGAAAAAGTGGCATGGACCTATTGAAAATTAGGGAGTAGCCCCTGGGAGACCTTTTAAGTATTCTGAAAAGAATCAAATTCGAAGGATATTTCATTTCTTTTCACTTCAAGTCATTTTAAAAGATTGCTACTTACAAGAACATTATCTTGTATTTGATAAAAACGGGAACGAAGAATAAATGATCTAACTACTAATAACAACTTATAATCTCTTCAATGGGCCAAAGTTGTCATTTCACATAATAAATAGGAATTTCTCGTGTTGTGCTAAGTTCCCAAAATTAGGCTGAGGACTACATATTGTGCTACATTTTGTTGAATTGTGGAATGTGCACAATAACGATACAAGCTCTCACACCCTTCATGGAAGTGAACCTTGCGTATAAAACTGTATAAAAATAACGCTCCTCCGTCGCGTCTGCTGTATGGAATAGTTAAGAGGTGAATGAGCTTTATAGAAAACGTGTATATTGCACATATTAGCAGTCTAGTCAGCAGTCTTGTGCACCAGCACGGACATCGTAGGAAGCCATTATTTACACCACTGGATGCAAAACTGTTCCCATTTAACTATAAATGTTCTTCCAAAAATGCAGAAGAATTTGAGAAAAAGTCGTGCATGAAGTTTCATTAGAGTCAAACTCTTATTGCGCGGGAAACAATTCAAATGTAACCTTTCATAACGCATAAATGACGTGACCAAATATGGGAAGTATGTACATTTTCGGAATCTGTTCGTCAAGATGTTTCTCAGCAATGTAACAGATTTTGAGCACAGTTATTGATTGAAGCTGGAAGCTTGCAGTACAATGTATACAACCTGGATTTTAGCGCATTGTGGATATGTTCTGGAGAGAAAAATGGTGCATCGTAAAGGAAAGATAAGAGCTTGTACTTTGTCCATACGAGTAGAAGGGGCTGTTGACTTGACGACCGTTAATACAGACCATCTATTTTTCTAATACTGGTGACATTTACTCGAAGTTAGTCCATTAATAAATCATGTACAGGAATTGTTTTTTTATAAGAAACTGCCCATACGACACTCACATAACTCTCAGATCGCCAACAAATTAAGAAGCTCAAGTTCTGGGAAAATACCCTACAAGCTAAGAAACTAGTTGTCTTGAGAAAGGAATACTTGAAATAGTTTTAGTTCACTGTCACTTCTTTCCAGTGTCATATTATACGTAAGGTAGTTGAGTAATGTCTAAACATTGGAAAGACGTAAAAATCTTGTTTTGAAATGTTCATGAGGGCACATGTAGTGAACATGAAGACTGTTATGGAACCATTTACAAACTGGTAAGAAACTCTGAGTACTCATAATGGGATACTTTCAAGAAGGTGTCAGTTCTGGCCCAAAGTCTTATTAGTTTCTGATAAAAAAAGTACGAGAAAATTGAAGGATAATGACGTTTTGGTTATTTTTAATTCATCTTGGCCATCACCAACAAACAGGATTGCTTTTTCCTTCTCAATTAATGAGAGTATAGCGGAGATACATGGTCTCTATACAAGTGAAATCTACGAACACACTGTATTTTTTCAATCAATGACTCTATACCGCTTCCGACAAGGGGGCTGCAGCAACCCCCTAGCCCTCCCCTGGCGCCAATCCCATACCGGAGGTACATGGTCTCTACAATCTCCACAACTCTACAACTACAAGCTAAATCTACAAACATGATTTATAAACGAAGTAAAAAACAAACAAACAAACAAATAAAACGCAAATAATACTATTATTATGCATTGAGAAACAAGCCAGTGCAGTGCATTCTGGGAAGTTTTGACACTACAGAGAAATGCAAAAATTTATTTATTGTCATCAAGTAGATGAATAGAAGAGTCAAAGAGTTTCATTAGCGGATCATGTTTGAAAAAGCGGACCCCAAGACCCTTGACACACTAAAAATCGAGGGGTGTTTCACTCTGTAAAAACTCGTAGACCCTTGGCAAAAATCCTTGTGTTTTCAAGAAAAATCCCTGAACAATCCATAAAAATCCTATTGTTTTAAAATATTTCGTACGCCATTTAGGGGAGTGATACAGCCGCCCTCGCCAAAAATGAAATGGAGCCTTAACACCAGAAGGTCATGGTGATGAAGTAGTTTCCTTCCTTCCCATGAACCTTTTGCAGGGTGGAAAAGGGCAAGCTCTTGTTTGACAGCTTGATGGCAATTGTCGATCGTTGGTCTCTGGTGATCAACCTCTTGGTGTTAAGGGTCTGTTTCATCTTGTATATGGATCCTAAGAGTCTCAGGGGTCCTAGGGTCTTTGGGTCCGGTTTTACACAGGGTCCTGGGGTGCGGTTTTACAACATGCTGGTTTCTTGACTATCATCAGTATCAGTGTGGTCATCAGGAAGTAGGATGGGACTACATGAGGCTGTCGGGGGGCTGTCATCGATTTCGATGACACCAGGAATAGCTCCTTTTGGGGTAGAGCTCATCAGTGGTGACTCCGGAATCGTTTCGCTGCAACACAGTTCTTGGTGTTAGGGCAAACTCATCGTTTCGAACATCTCGTTCTCGCCATCGTCATTCAAGGAGCGCATGACATTTAACTCTGACTCCAGTTCATGAATAGAGGACATTGCAGCTTTCTCTACCATTGAAATGTTAGTATCAGAGACATGTTTGAGCCGTTCCACTTGTCTGTGTATGGTGTTTAATTGACGCCTGCAATCGTCTATTGCCTTGATGATGTGAGAGAACTCCTTGTTGACATTCCTCTTCATGGATGACAGAGACTCGCTAAATGTAGCCATAGTTCACAGGAGAATTTCTAAGGAGAAAAATGGTTTTCATCATGACGGAAACAGATACAAAATTAGGTATTTTGGACACTTGTTGCTTCATCCTATCACATCTTTCATTGGGTACCAGAGCCTCAAAATGAAACTAGTTCATTCAAGTTGACACAGGCGTTGAAGGGAGTGGTCATTAAGTATCTGTCATGGAGGGGGAGGCTTTACAATGACTTTCAAGTAAAATGTCCCACTCCTAACTGCAATTCAAATGTTTTTTTTTTTTGTTATTTAGATATTCTCATAACATTTACGATAACAAACAATTACAACATTACGAAACAACGGCAAAGGGAGCATGAAAATACATAACAACCCTAAAACCTACAATAAACATAGAGACAAATATTACAAAACTACGAAAATGACTACAGTGGTGTCGCCCATTATGTCCATGTTGTCGCAAATTTGAATTTGTCCTCAAAAAGTATACACGTACTTTCTATTATAAGAAACTAAGAATTTTGGCCAGTACTGAAAGTTTCTTAAAATTATCAGATTTTAAGTACTCAGAGTTTCTTATGACTTTCTTAGAGGTTCCATAACCATCTTCATGTTCACTACCTGTGCCCTCGTGAACATTTCAAAACAACGCTTTTTAAGTCTTTCCAATGTTTAGACATTATTCAAGTACCTTGCAAATAATATGATGCAAGAAACAAGTGGAAGGAAAGTAGTAGAAATAGGTCAAGGATTTCCTTAATCAAAGTAAATAGTTTCTTAACTTATATTCTCCCAGTACTGGAGTTTCTTAATTTTTTGGCGATCTGAGAGCCCGGGGGGTCACTTCAATAGGCGGATACTGCAAGAGTCTGAATTGAGCGAGATCAATATACATTTTCTTACACAAGGTTCGATTGAGTGGTGTTAGAGCTTCTATCACTCTTGTACACAGTCAAAAATGATACAAAAATCTACCAAAATATCGGCTAACTCAGACTCTATTTCAGAATAGCCAGGAGCAATGTTAAACTAGTTACAAAATGCATGTATTGTAAACAGGAAAGATATTTGAGCAGAGGCAGAAATTAGCTGATTCATGTGATGTTATGCCACATGTCACAGACCTAATGCCAATGAACCAAACAAGAAAGGGATGGTGAGATCGAGTTATCCATCTATAAGTGAAATTTACCTCAGCAAGTTTTGCGGTTAATTTACTGGTTTTGTGCCAGACATCTTTACTATGCAGAAGATGCTTGAGCATGGGATGTTTTACTGAAAAGAAATATAGTCACATGATTAACATCTAGAAAACAAGACCTTTCAGGGCATGTTTTAACATAAAAAGCGGCAGGGAAGTTCCCCACCAATCCCTTCCCCACCAATGATCCACAATTTCCAGACCCCACCAGCAAAATATCCTTAAAAAATGCTCAGAGGCTGGCCATTTGTTGACAAGTCGGGAGTGCAGTGTTTAGCAGATATGTACATGATTTTGCACCTGCAGTCACACAGCTTGGAAGATTTTCTTGTTGGTGACAAATACAGTGAAAGATGACATTCTACGCTTGAAATTTTGATCAAAACTAACCCATAACAGAAGCAATGGTTAAGTGCCCATCTGTGCATATCTCCTTTACTGATGTTCCAAGTAGCTGCAAGATCCATTTCATGCTCTTCATAAATATCTTACTTTCTAGTCTTGTTGATTTCAAATTGACCTACAATGGCAGGGAAAGCTCCTTGAATTGCTATGCTTTCGAAAACAACAGTTACATTTTCAGTACAGGTCTTGCAAATATTGTGACTAACAGCTGTAAAGCACTTCCAAGATAGTAGATTAGGCAGTGACTAATGAGGATTCTGCCTTTTGAAAAAATCCTGTAGAAGGGGGCCATGGAATGTTGGCAAAGAAAAGGAGATTATAAGGAGATTAAAAGATTATCAAGGTCCTTATACTTCCAGTTATTTGATGTGCAATATTTTGCCACAAAATGAAAAAGCCCGAATGACAGGTGTCTTTGTCCACATTTGAAAATTCTCAAGAATTTTTTTATGTAAATGTGCACAAGGCCTGTACTGCATAGCCCTAAAGCAGAATATGCATAATTACTTTTTATTTTTCATGTAAAATTGAACGATATTTTTAATTATGGAATGAAAAGTTTCTAGAGGTAAGTTTCTATATGTGTTGAACATTGACCAATATTGCTGAAGCTACAGAAACGTTTAAACTGGGAGATTTGACCTCCACACAGCAATATTGATGAATCAACGATATGATTGACAGCAAGCCCACAACCATAAAAAGGGCTGGAATACCAGATACCTCTGTGGTTTTGGCTACAATACCATTCAAGTTTGAGACAGTATTGGGGAACATGATGGTCTATTTTTGCAATAGAGGTTGAGCAGTTGGTTTCATGGCAAGAATCACCAACATGGGCTTTCAGTTGATTTAAGGTTGCAATTCCTTTGATCTCCTCAATTTTTGCAGTTTCATCTCACAAATCACCATATTTTGCATACGTGTAGCCTGCCTCCTTGTATTCCGTCTCTTCAACAACTTCATCATCACCATCTAAATCTTCAAATTTTTCCTGGAGTAATGACTCATCCAAATCTGTTAGGAACTCCTCTTTCCTCCTCCTGCCATTCAAAGCCGAGAAAATATGTGTTGAGTCTGATGCAACTCTGCGCGGTGAGAAAAACTGACTGATTTGTTGGGCATTTTCCTCATTTTGGTCACCGAGTAATTGATTGGTCTTAAGTTCCTTCGGCTTTGACCTATGGCTTTGGACGTCAAATGGATTGGGCCTATAGCAAGAATCACTCAGATTGCTGTCCGATAAGAGTGAAGAGTCGTCTTTCTTTAGGGCGTTTCCTTCAGATTCTTGAGTCTTCTGTTTCTTTGGTTTGGGCGAATGCCTTTTGATACTAACATCGCTGTCTGGTAAGAGTGAAGGGTCATAATTCTTTCAGGCGTTTCCTTCAGATTCTTTTATCCTCTGTTTCTTTGGTTTGGGACAACTCAACTGATATGAAAGAGGATGAACAAAGTGTATTAGAATAAAATGCGAACCATTGGGCGCATAAAATTTAGTCCATTAAATTGCATTTCTAACGATGATGTTGCAAATAAATACTGTTTTTAGGGTTAACCTTCAGAGGTCAGGGTCTCTGTTGAGCCTAGAGAAGCCTGGACGATGTGCTGTACAGGCTTTGGTACACAAATGAGTGTTACACTGGTTCTTTTTCGACCATCATATTAAAGCATAAGCTAAAGTCCTGGGGGAGCACTAGACCCATAAATGCAGGGCGTGACTCTGTGCAAAGATTTACGGTGGAGTGCCACCGGGGCAACAAGATTCTTAGTTTTTTTAGAGCAATTTTTTCAAATTGATGGGAGCGAATTGACAAGAAAACGAAATACAAATTGCAAATTTCCAATATTTAACTTAAAATCTATTTTAAAAGTGTGCCCCCTTTCGGGAGCAGCATTTGAAAAAATTGATACCATGTTGGGGAGAAAAAAACTCAAAAAATTACATTCTGTTAAGCAGCATATACCCGCTGCAACAATAATCGAGACCCCTTCTCCCCAGGCATTAACATTGCTGGATGCATTAAACCATTTAAGTTGAAAGTTGTTTCTTACCGTTCGCTACAACCATTCTTATGTTTTGCTATCGATAGACAGCCACCATTATTGTTGTGTTCCTCGACCACCACTGCTTGAAGAACTTCGAACGTGCAATTGGATATTCCCCCCCCCCCCCCCCCCCCTTTTCATTCACGTAGCATCCGTTGACTTCTTCCATTTTCGTAAAGCACAAATCTATCCACGTATGTGTGCACGCAAGTCGCATCCAGAACGAATGACTGAAAGTTTACCCTTGCAAAGCATTCATGGCACTACGTGTATTAACGAAACGATAACATATGCTGCAAATAAAAAGTGTTGTTAAGCCATTAATCATGGATACGAGGCTGCACCAATTGGTGCATTCATTTTTACGTTTACAAAACTAAATTAAAAGAACAGTAAACATGCATAAAAATGTACTAGGTGTCCTAAAAAACGTGCAAGTAAGTGTTTGGACAGTGGATGGAAAGAAGACTCATCCCAAAACTGTTGTTGCCTGTATGATTAGACACTAAGGGCACAAAGGTAGAAATGACCCAGCGCACAAGGTATTATGTTATTATTTCCTAGTTTCTCTGTGGGCAGTGTCGTAAATTTTTTTGTCACAGCCAATTTAGACATACGAGGTAGGAAATTAAAAAGAGAACATCTTATCTATCGGGTGTCCAAAGAAAGTGCGTTCGAAAAATCACCAAAATTTGATTACACAGGCGATCTTCAATATTCTTTTTTTGTCAAGTAGATCAAGGACCAAATTATTTTCCAAGATATAGCTGATCTTGTCATTGTTTAAAAATTAGCAAAGTAACTCTTTTTAGGGCTACCTGGTTTTGAATCATACTGCAAAAAAGCACTGGCGATTGCCATATCAATATCTTTGTGCATGTAAAGCTCCTGGCATGGTCATAAATGACAGAAGGAAATCCGCACTGTCATCAGATACTTCATTGATGATAAAACAGCTGAAAATTTTGACTCTTAGGCAAGATTGATTATTTTGCTTAAAAACAATTGCTCAAAATAAGGTTTTTCAACGGGTAATTTTTCGACCTTGCTAGCGAACTTACGATTGCACAACGCAGCCCACTACGATGACAAACAGGAGACTGGAGCGAGCGCGGCGCTCTGAGGAAACCCCTTCCTTCGTCGTACTCAGACAGTTCACTACGCAGAAAGCAAGAATCCACGTCGTCGCGACTACGAAGGTAAAATACTTTCTATGAATTTTTGTATTGCTCTTCTCATCATCGTAAGTAACTTTTCGTACACTTTAGACATCGCTGTTTCAGCAGAGGATGTTTTCTGTTGGTAATTTGCCTTTATTTTCGTTTTACAGCCTTTACAAAGATTGCAAAATTTAACTACGAAACGAAAGAACATGGCCTCGTCAAGTCAAGACAAGCCAGCACGAATGCAAATGTGTGTAACTTGAACTGAGCCGTAGGATGTTAATTTTACTTGTTCAAATAAAACTTGTTCGTTTCGCAAGCTAAGTCATAAAGAAGTACTTGAAAGATTGCCTCCTTTTCTGTGAAAGATCGTTCAAAAACAGGATTGCATTATGACAACAGGCCTAAATAAATGATGTTAGTTGTTGTCTCATGTTATGACTATCTTAGATATTTGTTTCATTGTACTGTCCAAGTGAAATTATTATGTGAACTAGTAACTGTGTAAAGATTCTAAGAAACTTTCCAAGTTCAAATATCCTTTCAGGAAACAATTCGATACCAGGTTCAATTTAATTTTAGCTTTTACCTTTTTCATTTAAAAATCGAATTCTGAAATTGAGTTTCAGTTTGTGTCTTTTCTGCTTTAATTTTCCTTTCATGCTCCTCTCATGTAAAGTAAATTATAATCTTATACCCAGGCCAAAAATGATGTGGACAACAAAACATGATGTTGCCCTTTGTAGAGAAATTTTGGTCGTGGAGCCTTACAAATATAAAGTAGGGAGCAGAGAGAAAGGACAGAGCTGGGACAAGATTGCAACTGCCCTGAATTCCCTTGTTGAGCCCAGGTTTAATGTTGACCAAAGGGCGGTAAGGGAGAGGTTTTCTAAGTTGGAAAAATATTTTAAGAAAAAGAGTGCCACTGAGGAGAGGGCAAGTGGAATTTCCCCAGAAGCAACAGAATTGGATGAGGCAATGGAGAATATTTTAGAACTAATAGAGACAGCAAGGATGGAGCAGGGTGAGGAAACGGAAAGCAGAAAGCAGAAAGAAAAGGGATGAACAAGAAAAAGAGACGGCTGCTAATGTGAGGAAGAGATCAATGGAAAGACTGAGTGAAACAAAGGAGAGAGAGTGCCAAGAGAGCAAGAAAAAAAGAGGCACAGTGATGGAGGGGCAATTGAATATTTAAAAGAGAAGAATGAGAGAGAGTCAGAATTAAAGCAGGAGTATGAATTGAGAAAGAGAGAGCAAGAGCTAAAAGAGAGAGAACATGAAATGAAAGAGAGGGCACAGGAAATGAGAGAGCGGGAGCAGCAGCAGTTAACTGAGATAAGAACTAGATGAAATGAATTTGAGAGAGAGAGAGCAAGAAGAACGGGAGAAAAGGGAAAGCAGAATTTTGGCCCAGCAGAATCAAATGATGCTCATGATGCAGCAACAGCAACAGCAACAGCAAGTAATGATACAGCAAATGCAACAGCAAAATGAAGCTATGCTTAAATTAGTAAACAAATTTTTAGATAAAGATTAGACTCGTTGATCTTGATTGTTTGAGATATTTTTAGTCTTGAATTGTAGTCTGCTGTTCATATGCTTGTTTACCTATTTGTTGTTGCTTAAAGGCTTGTTATTTTGTTGTGTGAGAAACTTGTATTATATCAGCCAGTGAACATTGGTCATTTTGGTAGCTTTTAAAAAAGCTGTTTTTCTTGAAAGGCTTTTATAAGGCTTGATATTCATCTTTGAAGAGCTTGAGGTTCAACTTTGGAGAGCTTGATTTTCATCTTGGGATTGCCAAACATCTGATCTGATCTACGAGAAATAATCAGCAAGTGCTGGTGGATGCAGATTAAAGTAATCAGATGTTGTTGAACCATAAAGGCAGGTCATTGCATTCCTCAAAAGAGCACAGACGATATAAAATTTACCCACAGGGCTCAATCCTATTTTAAGATTTCTCTCAAAGTCTACGAACTGGAAGTAGTTGATGATATCACCAAATATCCACTCCACTGATATTCGGACTGGGCTCATAGACTGGTTGAAAGCTTCTTCTTCTGGTCTGAGATTTTGCCTTCTTGGAAATGGGCACTGCAAGTGAAGTCTGTGTGGGTAGGCAGGAGCACCATATATGCAAAGGGCCTGACCATCTGGTGCAAAAGAGTGCTGTTCAAGCTGTGGTAAAAGCCCAGACATTGCAAGAAGGGCACTGTCATGTCTCCTACCCTCTACTGGCTCATAAAGGTTAGCTATAAGACCATTTGGGGCTACAACTGATTGGAATTTGATTGCATGCACCCATTTATGGCCATTATAGACTAACCTTTGGTTCCTTTGGGGTCTGCAAATTGGCCTAACTGTACCGTCGATAAATCCCCAGCAATTATCTAAGGCAGCTCTTTTTTCATGGACAGCATTGGCGAAGATCTGTAGGTTGGGACGAGATAGCCAAGGTTGATCAAGATCCCTAAGCAGATGCTCAAATCTGACATATACCTCATCTGCAACGAAGTTAGATATCATGCACAATTGAGGAACAGGCCTAGCAAACCTAGGAATCAAATCTCCATATCTACATGGGTAAGCTAGACGCCTTAAAAGAATACAGAGGGCTTCAACTGAGTCAAACACAGTTCCGTTATAGCATCTAAGCTCATCAGGGAAGTTGAAGACACCTAACAAGTTGTAGATGTCATATTTCCAGAACCTAAACTCTGCCTTGCATTCATCCTCTTCTAGCTGTTCCAGGTCGAACCTCTCATAGTTGCAGTACGGAAAGCGAGGATTTCTTGGCTTGTCTTCGTCATGCAGCAACAGTAGCTCTTCATCATTCAATGCACCATCGTTGTGAAGCGCGAACAAGAGGTCTCTGTGGTTCGCCATGCTGATCAAAGCTTTTTGGAATGTGGCGCCAAATAGTCACCGTCGTATCAAAAACACTTGGCGCGCAAAGACTACGCAGCTGCGCTAGTGCCATGCCTCTCACCGTTGTCGTAGTGGGCTGCGTTGTGCAATCGTAAGTTTGCTAACAAAGTTTACAGTACGTGAATATTTTGGTAATCTCATAAAAAAGCGAGTTATCCCAACACAAGATGGCAGTCTTTAAATGTGGCCCTAAAATGTGTTAAAAGTCAAGTTGCTTTTCGTGGGATCAGATCTAATGATGATAAATGGGGTCTTTTTGGGTCATTCTGGGTCGTTCTGGGTTATTTTGGCTCATTATTTTGGTTTTTCTGGGTCATTTTGGCTGATTTTGGCCCGTTTTGGGTCATTTTGGGTGATTCCATAGTTTAGCATTACAGAAGTTGTTCCAGTTGCTTACATTGTTTGATTAGCTTACCTCCTTGAAGTATGGTATTCTCGAAGGTGGGTTTACGAGGCAGAACAATACCATTGCTAGGCTCCATCTGCAGCCATTTTCAGCTCTGCTTCATGCATCTCTTGTGGCTGCTTTGACGGATCAATCACTTCAGGTGCCATGAAAGGAGCCGTCCCTTTGTAGACATTGTTGGTATAAGATCTTGCAGCTCTTGAAGTTTGAGATATTTTGCCCCAACTTTCCCCGAAATCAGTTAGTTTCGGAATGCATGGCTTATTTTTCCAAGTGCTTTCTTTCTGGTCACTGCTCACTCCATTAAAATGCTGATTGTCAATTAGAATGTTCCCAGGCTTGAATTCCCTATGGGCAACCCCTTTTGAGTGCGAATAGCTTAAACCAGCTAAGATCCCTGCTGCCACACATGGAACCAAATGTTCAAAGTTATCAAAGTGACATGACTTGTCGAGCTCGGAAATTAGCTTATCTAAACTTGAAACTTCTCCTCTTCCTCCAAAGGGTGCTAGGTCAAAAATATGTACTCAAGCATTAAGGCTTTAGGCTGGCTACACATTGCAATAAACTCTACGACGTTCTCATGCGATAGGTTGTTGTGGAATTTTGCCTCCTTAAACATTTCCTGCTCGTCTGTATGCTGCAGCTCCTTCAGTACTACTATTCTGTCTTTATACGTTGCCTTGTAAACTTGTCCATACGACCCACAGCCAATCAAGCACCCTTTCTTAACATCCTCATATCGAGAGCAGGGTATTCCTCTAATAGTCCTTCCTAGACCTCCTGAAGGAGGTCATTTAGTCAACAACTGAGGCAACTTGAACATCTGTGAAGAGCGAGAAATTTTCAATTTAATTTTACTGTCTTACTGTGCTAAATGATCGTCAAAGGTATTGTCGGCAGTAGTGCAGCGCAAGGGCGGGCATGTCACACTAGGAACAATGAAACTAAATTTGTCCCAAAACAGGTAGTGTGGACAAAATACTGTTTTCAAAAGCAAGTGGTATACTTGTAGCCATAAAAGTACAAGTGTCCCAAAACTGGTTGCCATACGAAGGTAGAACCGCTCTGGTGAAAATTGGAAATCCTAGCCTTCTTTGGGAAATTTGCATAACAAAGCCGCCAAATGTCGCAAAACGGCTTTGGAAAGAAGTTGGAATTTCTGATTTTTTCCGTAGATTTAGCAGACAAAGGTAAAACCGCCTATTGTAAAGCTCTATTTAGCACACCTCTATGCTAAGCCCTTCCCCTCTGAGCCAAAATCTTAAACAAGCCCCCTAGAAGCTACCAAAGATTTTCTAATTATTTAGCTTAATCAAATTTGGCATGTTAATTTTGAGATGGTCTGGGATCAAACTGCATCGTTTGTGTACATGTACTGTACACAATCTATACATATATATATACAGGGTGTCCCAAAAAAATTGTGCCTCGTTTGCCTGAAGATTGCGAAAAAACGGCAAAAAATTCTTGCAAAATTTTTGCATGATGGTGCTCTTCAGATGTTCAATTAAAGTTTGCTACCATTCCCATGAAAATCCGTTGAAAAATGATGGAACTATGACCTTCAGGAGACCAAATTTGCCCGATCACTGAAACCAGCGGTCGGCCATTTTGTCTTCTATTTTGCAGGGATAAATAGCTTCATGGATTGAAAATGAAACAGCAGCCTCCAATTTCATAGCTTTCGTGAAAATTCCGATAATCCTCGGAGAGTTCCACTATTTCTGACCTTACAGGAATTATTTCTTACCTCACGTGAAGCTACTTATCACTGCAAAATAGTAAGACAAAATAGCCGACCGCTGGTTTCAGTCATCAGGCATTTTTGGTCTTCTGAAGGTCATAGCTGCATCGTTTCTCAACGGACGTTTACGAGAATGGTAGCAAACTTTAATTGAACATCTGAAGAGTAGCATCATAAAAAAGTTTGGCAAGAATCTTTTGCCGTTTTGTCGCAATCTTCAGGCAAACGGGGCACACATTTTTTGGGACACCCTGTATACCTAAGCCGTGAAGCGCATTCCTGTGTATATCTATCAATTCATCATGAGACAGCATTTATTCTTTATTTCGATATCAGAATTCAATCAATTACTGTTATCATCCACATTCCAAACCAGAGCAAACACAGTCAGGTAAGCCGAAAAGGAGGTTGCCAGGGGGGCTTAAATATCAGTGTTGACAACAGGCTTCAATTGCGTTTTTATAACGACCAATTTTTGGGACAAAGGTGACATTTTCTATAGATATAATAAATGCATGCAGATAATATGTAAAAAAAACTGGTTCTTTATCACACAGTACCGCTTTCCTGCCAAAAACGACCAGTTTTTAGGACAAAGGTGACATTTTACAATCATTCTTTCTTTTCCATCAATTTGTAAATATCAAGTTTTCTTAGCTCCTATTTCATCCAAATCAACTCTACACTTCCAGCATTACACACACTTTTTTTACATAAGAAACCGCCCATAAGAAACTCAACTCTCAGATCGCCAAAAAATAACTAACTCTAGGGTGCGGGCGGTGGTAATCAGACAATTAAGGAAAACTAAATATTTTCATAAGAAGCTTTAAGCAAAAATAAAAACCGAAAATTCCAGGTGAATGGACAGGTATTTGGACATATTTTCCCGAAATGTTTTGGTTTTTTACTTTGCCTGATTTTCCTTGACAACGATGTTTTTGAGACTGATCTTGGTGGTGGTTTTCGAACAGTGGCGGTGGTTTTCGGACAGTGAGTTGCACAATGCCGAATCCAAGAAAATTGTCTTTCTGTTTATACTTGGCAAGTATTCTGTCTATAAACTATTTTGCTTCATTGTTCTTTTCTTTTCTATCCTTGAATGCGATGTCATTCCAGAGCGCTCACGGTACACACGAAACACTCTAAAAGCTAGGAGATGCGTTCGCAAAATGTTGTTTTGATCTCATGACTATTTTCGATTGATGTATGTGTAGATGAAATGTCAAAATCCAAAGAACATTCAAATCCGACCTTTGTTCATGCTCCCAAACGACGTATTTATTGGTGTCCGAAAACCATCGCCATGAACTTTTATGACCATTCAATATGACATCTGCAGTCTTCCTTTCAATAAAACTGTTTTAAGTCTTTGGCATAATGCTATGCGTTATTTACATGCTAGACATCCAATTTAAGTGATTGTTTAAGAATTTTGCATCTTTCTGGAATGGATTCAGAGTTTTGAATCAGGGATGTGATATCCGCAACGAAAACTGCTACAATGCCAAGCACAACGAAAGCAACTTCTTTACCGTGCTTTGCATTCATGAAGGCTTTTCGTAAATTTGTTTAGTATCTATAATGTTAGCTTTCATACCAAGAAATACCCTCTTTAATGAATTTCATTTGTAACATACTTTTCCGTCGGTTTTTGCAAGTGTCCAAATTACCACCGCTGTCCGATTACCACCGCCGACACCCTATTACTGGGAAAATATAAGTTAAGAATCTGTTTATTTTGATAACGGAAATACTTGAAATATTTTTACTTTACTTCCACTTGCTTCCTGTACCTCTTACTTTACAAACACGGTATTTGATCCACACAGATGCTTTGCCGCATATTGTCAACGAGCCTCCGCCAATGTCCAAATCAGTAAATAATACAATTGTGAAACTATTGCAGCCCTGTCACAGTGATGTAGCTTTTTCAAGGATGAAGAAGATTGCTGATCATAATTATATCTTTACTAAATCAAAGCAATAATACCAATATTTTAAAGACTTAAAATCAGTGACAAATTATTGGAGACACGCTTGCACGGATAAACCCAACATTGAGACAATGCAGCATATATGGCCGATATGCCGAAAGACCAACCTTTTTTTCAGCAAGGAACTTTGTTGGGATAGCCACTGCATCTCTGTTAGACTACAATTATGAAAGCAAAGGTGTATTGTAAATCTTGCCCTTACAAATTTCATGAAGTTGCTCCCTGTAAGTTTGCCAATCAGATTATAGTTGGTGCGGACGCTGCGCAATTAAAAGATATGCTAAAAATGCCAAAAAATATGTCAAAAAAGAAGAAAAAGATTCAAGGCCATTAGAAAAGGATTCAGGACACTTAGATGGAGACAGGGGACAATTTTTAAAATAAATTTTTTGAAAAAAGGTTCATTGGTTATGGACATATAAGCAATCAAATGATAGTAGATCATTTTGAGACACCCGGTATAAAGTCTATAAACATTTGGAAAGGCTTGAAAGAACCTTGCTTTGAAATGATCACACAGTGAAAATGAATATTGTAATGGGACCTTCAAGAAACTTGTAAGAAACTCTGAGCACCCAACATTAAAAGACCTTTAGAGAAAGTGCAAGTCTAATTTCTCATGACAAAAATACATATAATGTCTTAAAGCAGATATATTAAAAGAAGTATTAAAGAAAGGTAGTCCCTTGAAATATAGATTATAGCAGAAGTGAAGCATTGCAAGCAAACTAAAATTAGCTTAGATATTGATGTAAGACAAGAAATGTGTTAGAAACCTTCCGTCCAATAGTACTTTAGGTTATCTGAAATATGATACATTTTGGCCGCTTTATTGAGTGTGTTGCTATTCACAAATTAAAAGATTTGTAGAGGTCGTGTAATTCAGGATCTTCTCGCGACTGCCCATACCGGCTCGCTTCCCAGCTCAACAGAACAGGTATCCGCTATTAATGCTAGTGGTAACATGCCCCATCAGAAACAAGAAAGAAGCTGCGATACAATGCAATCAAAGCAAATAGAAAGAATGAACACACTCGACTTTCCGTTAGAAAAAGGTCATAAGAAAGTTTGCGGTACTTTTTAAAGAAATTCGAGAAACGGGGACACCTTGGACTTTCGCAAATCAAGTTTCTTATTAAATTTTCATAATATTTAAAAGGCTATTCTAGAGTAGAGTCATTGCATCAAAAATCAATAGACATAGCAACAAACTATTGGCGGGAATACCTGAAATTTTACGAAAATATTTGTGAACGTCAATCATAAGTCTCGTTGCAGTGGTCTTAATTCCATGTCATTTCATGTCATGTCCGAGGTATCTCCTATCCCGTTCCATATTCCATGATGGTGTGCGATTTTTTTTCACATACCTGTGCGATTTTTAATTACATGTGTGTTGCAAAAATAGCAAGTGGTCTTGTCAATCATTCAGCAAAGTGCGATCAGTTCAAATTCATCAAGCTGGATCAATATAAAGTAACAAGTTGTTTCGATAAGAAATAGCAAGCAGGGGTGCACATTAGGGGGTGTGGGGGGATGAAACACCCCCGCCTAAAAATTTCTGAGTCGTCCAAAAATTTTCTCAGAAGGCAAAAGTCGGTCCACGACAAAATTGGATGGACTGACTTCGTGAACTGACTTTTTCATGGACCGACCAACCATGAAGAAGCTCGGAAGGTCCACAATAGTTTGAATCAAAGTTAGTCCGATTTTAAATGTTTTGGGCAAAGGTCGACCATCATATCATATCATATCATATCATATCAAATTATTTAAACACAAAATGCCTTCAGCTGAATTAAATACAAATCAAAGTTATGATACAGTAATTACAGTATAATATTTACAAGAAGAAAAGAAAGTTCAAAACTGTTCTAGGGGCCTATTTGCTGCTCTTCCAGGGAGTCGTGTTTCAAGTTTGCTTCAGCTCTTAAGGTGAGTGTTTAGATTTCTTTTGAACTGTGCCAAGGTTGGCAGCTCCCTGATGGTAATAGGGATGCTGTTCCATGCAGTAAGAGCTGAATAATGAAAGCCTTTTTTCACATATTCAAGGTTGTATCTTGGAATTTGGATATTCCTGCAGTTTCTCGTACTATAGTTTGAATGCAAGGATATCTGGGGGAATTTATCCCAAAGGCTCTCTGAACACATCCTGCTCATAATCTTATATGTCATGGCTGATCGATCGAATTCAATTAGTTGCTCTACATCGAGCCAATTGTAAGACCAATTATCTTTAATCCTAGCCCTCTCAATTATTGTTCGGGCTCGGTCCTGTAGATTTTGCAGGATTTTTATTTTAGAACTGGGAATGCTTCCCCAAATAACATTTGCATACCGCAAATGACTGTCTATGAGGGCCCGGTATACACTATGTAAGGCTGTGTGAATCCTCATTCAGCGAGACGAGCAAAAACGATATCGGCCATTTTGTTATTCATATATCATCAAATTCAACATTGTACAAGATAAGACAAGATAACAATCAGTTTGGCCTGAACATGCTCCAATGTCTCAATCACGGCGGTTTCTTGACTTCATTGACACGCCCCTCGAGCCAAAGTCTCTAAACTAACAACGACAACAGTAACACCTAAACTAACAACAACAACAGCAACACCAAAAACAACCACAACGCCTTCACAGCGGCTACATGGCTCCTCTAACTATATTCATTATAGTTATTTAAAAACGAGTGTCTTTTTGGCTCCTCAACGGGGAATCTCCATTTATTCTTTTATTCTAAGTTCTTCATGGTCCTCGACTGCTAACAGAAGCACCAACTTGTGAACTGGCCTTTGCAGATAAACTGGCTTTGATTGCCGCTTTCCTTGATTATCTAATGATTTATCACCCATCAGGATTTTACATTTTCTGATTGGTCCATCTTCACTCGGGTATACCTCCATGACTCTAGCTAGCGGCCATTGATTTCGAAATCCACTATCTTCTTTAGAAATTACTATGTCGTCGATCTTTAAATTTCTTTGTGGATGGGTCCACTTCTGTCGTGTTTGGAGATTTTGCAAGAACTCTCGTCTCCATCTTGCCCAGAACTCATTTGACAAGTATTGAACTCTCCTCCACTGTTTGCGACAGTATAAATCTTCTCGTTGAAAGTTTCCCGGTGGAGGTAGCACGATCTTTGATTTCATGGTGAGTAGATGATTGGGCGTCAATGGTTCAGGAGCATCTGGAGAACAAAGATTACTAACGGATAATGGCCGAGAATTAACGATATTCTCAGCTTCTGTCATGAATGTTCTGAATGCCTCGTCATCTATCTGATCTCCTGCTTTCATCAAAGTTGACTGAATGGCTTCTCGCACTGTCCGTATTTGGCGTTCCCAGACTCCTCCCATGTGACTAGCATGCGGGACGTTGAACTGAAAAGGTATCCACTCACAGCCATTCTCATGCAAATATGCACTTATTCTCTCTTCATCCATCTCATTCAATGCATTCTTTAATTCATTACTCGCACCAACAAAGTTTGTACCTTGATCTGAACGGATATTCCTAACTGTACCACGACGGTTGAGAAATCGACTTAATGCATTTATGAAGGAAGATGTAGTAAGTGAATTTGCTGTTTCCAGATGCACACCTCTTGAACCAAGACATGTAAAGATAACACCATACCGTTTCACAGTACTTCTTTTCTCCTTGATTAAAAACGGCCCAAAGAAATCGACTCCACAATACGTAAATGGAGGAACTTCTTCTAAATGGTCTTTAGGCAAATCTTCCATCTTCTGATTTAGCAAGCGACCTCTTTTTCTTCTACATTCAACGCACTTGCTAATGACATGTGAAACTGCAGAACTACCACCAACTATCCAATAGCCTCTCTGTCTAATTTCATTATGCGTTATTCCTCTGCCCATGTGATTGACTTTATTGTGATAACATCTTATTATCAATTCTGTAACATGTCCCTTTCTTGGAAGAATAACTGGATGAATCTTGATGAATCTTGATGAATTGATGAATCTGTTTAATGTAGAAGCAGGCAGTCGAAGAGAATAATATTTGATTAAAGCTATTCATAGAGCGACTTTAGCAAAAGCCACATCTACCTCTTACTTTCCAAAGAAAATACAGTAGATGATCTTAGAAAATGGTTTTGAAAAAATGTCCCATTAATGTTTCTTATTGATGGATATTGTTTCATGAAGAAGCAGGTCAGTCGAAGAAAATCATATTTAATTAAAGCTATTCATAGAATGATTGCACCGGAAGCTATATCTACTTCTTACTATCCTTATAAATCATTGAATATGACATATAGGGAAATGAATGAGATAATGTCCCATTAATGTTTCTTATTGATGAATATTGTTTCATGAAGAAGCATCAGTCGAAGAGAATAATATTTGATTAAAGCTATTCATAGAACGACTTTAGCAAAAGCTACATCTACCTCTTCCTTTCCAAAGAAAATACAGTAGATGATATTAGAAAATGTTTTGAAAAAATGTCCCATTAATGTTTCTTATTAATGAATCCTCTTTCATGTAGAAAGAGGCCTTTCGAAGTTAATCATATTTAATTAAAACTATTTATAGAATGACTGCATCAAAAGCTATATCTACTTCTTAATATCCTAAGAAAATACAGTAGATGATCTTAGAAAATTGTCTTCAAAAAATGTCCCATTAATGTTTCTTATTGATGAATATTGTTTCCCGAAGAAGCATCAGTCAAACAGAATCATATACGATTAAAGCTGCCAAAACCAAATAGTGAAATCCATATCTACTACTTCCTATCCTAAGAAAATACGGTATAGATTTAAAAAAAATAATATTGAACAAATGTCCCATTAATGTTTTTTATAGATGAATCTGTTTAATGTAGAAGCAAGCCAGTCGAAGAGAATCATATATGATTAAAGCTATTCATAGAACGACTGCAGCAAAAGCTACATCTACTTCTTACTTTCCAAAGAAAATACAGTAGATGATATTAGAAAATGTTAGTGAAAAAATGTCCCATTAATGTTTCTATCGATGTATATTGTTTCATGAAGAGGCCAGTCAGTCGACGAGCATCCTATTTATTTAAAACCATTTATAGAATGACTGCAGCAAAAGCTAGATCTACTTCTTCCTATCCTAATAAATCATTGAATATGACATATAGGGAAATGCATGACATAATGTCCCATTAATGTTTCTTATTGATGAATATTGTTTCCCGAAGAAGCATCAGTCAAAGAGAATCATTTATGATTAAAGCTGCCAAAACCAAAAAGTGAAATCCATATCTACTACTTTCTATTCTAAGAAAATACGGTATAGATTTTAGAACAATATTATTGAAAAAATGTCCCATTAATGTTTCTTATTGGTGAATCTGTTTAATGTAGAAGCAGGCAGTCGAAGAGAATAATATTTGATTGAAGCTATTCATAGAACGACTTTAACAAAAGTTACATCTACCTCTGACTTTCCAAAGAAAATAACATAGATGATCTTAGAAAATGGTCTTGAAAAAATGTCCCATTAATGTTTCTTATTGATAAATCTTTCTTTCAAGTAGAAGGAGGAGGCCTGTCGAAGTTAATCATATTCAATCAAAGCTATTTATAAAATGACTGCATTGAAAGCTATATCTAATACTTCCTATCCAAAGAAAATGCATTAGATGATATTAGAAAATATTATTGAAAAAATGTCCCATTAATGTTTCTTATTGATGAATCTGTTTAATGTAGAAGCAGGCAGTCGAAGAGAATAATATTTGATTAAAGCTATTCATAGAGCGACTTTAGCAAAAGTTATATTTACCTCTTACTTTCCAAAGAAAATACATTAGATGATCTTAGAAAATGGTCTTGAAAAAATGTCCCATTAATGTTTCTTATTGATGGATATTGTTTCATGAAGAAGCAGGTCAGTCAAAGAGAATCATATTTGATTAAAGCTGTCAAAACCAAATAGTGAAATCAATATCTACTACTTCCTATCCTAAGAAAATACGGTATAGATTTTAGAAATATAATATTGAAAAAATGTCCCGTTAATGTTTCTTATTGATGAATCTGTTTAATGTAGAAGCAGGCAGTCGAAGAGAATAATATTTGATTAAAGCTATTCATAGAGCGACTTTAGCAAAAGCCACATCTACCTCTTACTTTCCAAAGAAAATACATTAGATGATCTTAGAAAATGGACTTGAAAAAATGTCCCATTAATGTTTCTTATTGATGGATATTGCTTCATGAAGAAGCAGGTCAGTCGAGGAAAATCATATTTAATTAAAGCTATTCATAGAATGATTGCACCGGAAGCTATATCTACTTCTTACTATCCTTATAAATCACTGAATATGACATTTAGGGAAATGAATGAGATAATGTCCCATTAATGTTTCTTATTGATGAATATTGTTTCATGAAGAAGCATCAGTCGAAGAGAATCATATTGGATTAAAGCTGTCAAAACCAAATAGTGAAATCCATATCTACTACTTCCTATCCTAAGAAAATACGGTATAGAATTTAGAAAAATAATATTGAAAAAATGTCCCATTAATGTTTCTTATTGATGAATCTGTTTAATGTAGAAGCAGGCAGTCGAAGAGAATAATATTTGATTAAAGCTATTCATAGAACGACTGCAGCAAAAGCTACATCTACTTCTTACTTTCCAAAGAAAATACAGTAGATGATATTAGAAAATGTTTTGAAAAAATGTCCCATTAATGTTTCTTATTAATGAATCCTCCTTCATGTAGAAAGAGGCCTTTCGAAGTTAATCATATTTATTTAAAACCATTTATAGAATGACTGCATCAAAAGCTATATCTACTTCTTAATATCCTAAAAAAATACAGTAGATGATCTTAGAAAATTGTCTTGAAAAAATGTCCCATTAATGTTTCTTATTGATGAATATTGTTTCCCGAAGAAGCATCAGTCAAAGAGAATCATATATGATTAAAGCTGCCAAAACCAAATAGTGAAATCCATATCTACTACTTCCTATCCTAAGAAAATACGGTATAGATTAAAAAAAAATAATATTGAAAAAATGTCCCATTAATGTTTCTTATTGATGAATCTGTTTAATGTAGAAGCAGGCAGTCGAAGAGAATAATATTTGATTAAAGCTATTCATAGAACGACTGCAACAAAAGCTACATCTACTTCTTACTTTCCAAAGAAAATACAGTAGATGATATTAGAAAATGTTAGTGAAAAAATGTCCCATTGATGTTTCTTATCGATGTATATTGTTTAATGAAGAAGCCAGTCAGTCGAAGAGCATCCTATTTATTTAAAACCATTTATAGAATGACTGCAGCAAAAGCTAGATCTACTTCTTCCTATCCTTATAAATCATCGAATATGACATATAGGGAAATGCATGAGATAATGTCCCATTAATGTTTCTTATTGATGAATATTGTTTCCCGAAGAAGCATCAGTCAAAGAGAATCATATATGATTAAAGCTGCCAAAACCAAATAGTGAAATCCATATCTACTACTTCCTGTCCTAAGAAAATACGGTATAGATTTTAGCAAAATAATATTGAAAAAATGCCCCGTTAATTTTTCTTATTGATGAATCTGTTTAATGTAGAAGCAGGCAGTCGAAGAGAATAATATTTGATTAAAGCTATTCATAGAACGACTTTAGCAAAAGCTACATCTACTTCTTACTTCCCAAAGAAAATAAAGCAGATGATATTAGAAAATTTTAATGAAAAAATGTCCCATTAATGTTTCTTATCGATGTATATTGTTTCATGAAGAGGCAGGTCAGTCGAAGAGCATCCTATTTATTTAAAACCATTTATAGAATGACTGCAGCAAAAGCTAGATCTACTTCTTCCTATCCTTATAAATCATTGAATATGACATATAGAGAAATGCATGAGATAATTTCCCATTAATGTTTCTTATTGATGGATATTGTTTCACGAAGAAGCATCAGTCAAAGAGAATCATATTTGATTAAAGCTGTCAAAACCAAATAGTGAAATCCATATCTACTACTTCCTATCCTAAGAAAATACGGTATAGATTTTAGAAAAATATTATTGAAAAAATGTCCCATTAATGTTTCTTATTGATGGATATTGTTTCATGAAGAAGCAGGTCAGTCGTAGAAAATCATATTTAATTAAAGCTATTCATAGAATGATTGCACCGGAAGCTATATCTACTTCTTACTATCCTTATAAATCATTGAATATGACATATAGGGAAATGCATGAGATAATGTCCCATTAATGTTTCTTATTGATGAATATTGTTTCACGAAGAAGCATCAGTCAAAGAGAATCATATACGATTAAAGCTGCCAAAACCAAATAGTGAAATCCATATCTACTACTTCCTATCCTAAGAAAATACGGTATAGATTTTAGAAAAATATTATTGAAAAAATGTCCCAGTAATGTTTCTTATTGATGAATCTGTTTAATGTAGAAGCAGGCAGTCAAAGAGAATAATATTTGATTGAAGCTGCCAAAACCAAATAGTGAAATCCATATCTACTACTTCCTATCCTAAGAAAATACGGTATAGATTTTGAAAAAATGTACCATTAATGTTTCTTATTGATGAATCTGTTTAATGTAGAAGCAGGCAGTCGAAGAGAATAATATTTTATTGAAGCTATTCATAAAACGACTTTAGCAAAAGCTACATCTACCTCTTACTTTCCAAAGAAAATACAGTAGATGATCTTAGAAAATAGTCTTGAAAAAATGTCCCATTAATGTTTCTTATTGATAAATCTTCTTTCAAGTAGAAGGAGGAGGCCTGTCGAAGTTAATCATATGCAATCAAAGCTATTTATGAAATGACTGCATTGAAAGCTATATCTAATACTTACTATCCAAAGAAAATGCATTAGATGATATTAGAAAATGTCATTGAAAAAATGTCCCATTAATGTTTCTTATTGATGAATATTGTTTCCCGAAGAAGCATCAGTTTAAAAGAGAATCATATATGATTAAAGCTGCCAAAACCAAAAAGTGAAATCCATATCTACTACTTCCTATCCTTAGAAAATACGGTATAGATTTTAGAAAAATATTATTGAAAAAATGTCCCATTAATGTTTCTTATTGATGAATATTGTTTCCCGAAGAAGCATCAGTCAAAGAGAATCATTTATGATTAAAGCTGCCAAAACCAAATAGTGAAATCCATATCTACTACTTTCTATCCTAAGAAAATACGGTATAGATTTTAGAACAATATTATTGAAAAAATGTCCCATTAATGTTTCTTATTGATGAATCTGTTTAATGTAGAAGCAGGCAGTCGAAGAGAATAATATTTGATTGAAGCTATTCATAGAACGACTTTAACAAAAGTTACATCTACCTCTTACTTTCCAAAGAAAATACCGTAGATGATCTTAGAAAATGGTCTTGAAAAAATGTCCCATTAATGATTCTTATTGATAAATCTTCTTTCAAGTAGAAGGAGGAGGCCTGTCGAAGTTAATCATATTCAATCAAAGCTATTTATAAAATGACTGCATTGAAAGCTATATCTAATACTTCCTATCCAAAGAAAATGCATTAGATGATATTAGAAAATATTATTGAAAAAATGTCCCATTAATGTTTCTTATTGATGAATCTGTTTAATGTAGAAGCAGGCAGTCGAAGAGAATAATATTTGATTAAAGCTATTCATAGAGCGACTTTAGCAAAAGTTACATCTACCTCTTACTTTCCAAAGAAAATACATTAGATGATCTTAGAAAATGGTCTTGAAAAAATGTCCCATTAATGTTTCTTATTGATGGATATTGTTTCATGAAGAAGCAGGTCAGTCAAAGAGAATCATATTTGATTAAAGCTGTCAAAACCAAATAGTGAAATCAATATCTACTACTTCCTATCCTAAGAAAATACGGTATAGATTTTAGAAATATAATATTGAAAAAATGCCCCGTTAATTTTTCTTATTGATGAATCTGTTTAATGTAGAAGCAGGCAGTCGAAGAGAATAATATTTGATTAAAGCTATTCATAGAGCAACTTTAGCAAAAGCCACATCTACCTCTTACTTTCCAAAGAAAATACATTAGATGATCTTAGAAAATGGACTTGAAAAAATGTCCCATTAATGTTTCTTATTGATGGATATTGTTTCATGAAGAAGCAGGTCAGTCGAGGAAAATCATATTTAATTGAAGCTATTCATAGAATGATTGCACCGGAAGCTATATCTACTTCTTACTATCCTTATAAATCATTGAATATGACATATAGGGAAATGAATGAGATAATGTCCCATTAATGTTTCTTATTGATGAATATTGTTTCATGAAGAAGCATCAGTCGAAGAGAATAATATTTGATTAAAGCTATTTATAGAACGACTTTAGCAAAAGCTACATCTACCTCTTCCTTTCCAGAGAAAATACAGTAGATGATATTTAAAATGTTTTGAAAAAATGTCCCATTAATGTTTCTTATTGATGAATATTGTTTCCCGAAGAAGCATCAGTCAAAGAGAATCATATATGATTAAAGCTGCCAAAACCAAATAGTGAAATCCATATCTACTACTTCCTATCCTAAGAAAATACGGTATAGATTTAAAAAAAATAATATTGAAAAAATGTCCCATTAATGTTTCTTATTGATGAATCTGTTTAATGTAGAAGCAGGCAGTCGAAGAGAATAATATTTGATGAAAGCTATTCATAGAACGACTGCAACAAAAGCTACATCTACTTCTTACTTTCCAAAGAAAATACAGTAGATGTTATTAGAAAATGTTAGTGAAAAAATGTCCCATTAATGTTTCTATCGATGTATATTGTTTCATGAAGAGGCCAGTCAGTCGAAGAGCATCCTATTTATTTAAAACCATTTATAGAATGACTGCAGCAAAAGCTAGATCTACTTCTTCCTATCCTTATAAATCATTGAATATGACATATAGGGAAATGCATGAGATAATTTCCCATTAATGTTTCTTATTGATGGATATTGTTTCACGAAGAAGCATCAGTCAAAGAGAATCATATTTGATTAAAGCTGTCAAAACCAAATAGTGAAATCCATATCTACTACTTCCTGTCCTAAGAAAATACGGTATAGATTTTAGCAAAATAATATTGAAAAAATGCCCCGTTAATTTTTCTTATTGATGAATCTGTTTAATGTAGAAGCAGGCAGTCGAAGAGAATAATATTTGATTAAAGCTATTCATAGAACGACTTTAGCAAAAGCTACATCTACTTCTTACTTCCCAAAGAAATACAGCAGATGATATTAGAAAATTTTAATGAAAAAATGTCCCATTAATGTTTCTTATTGATGTATATTGTTTCATGAAGAGGCAGGTCAGTCGAAGAGCATCCTATTTATTTAAAACCATTTATAGAATGACTGCAGCAAAAGCTAGATCTACTTCTTCCTATCCTTATAAATCATTGAATATGACATATAGGGAAATGCATGAGATAATGTCCCATTAATGTTTCTTATTGATGAATATTGTTTCCCGAAGAAGCATCAGTCAAAGAGAATCATATATGATTAAAGCTGCCAAAACCAAATAGTGAAATCCATATCTACTACTTCCTATCCTAAGAAAATACGGTATAGATTTTAGAAAAATATTATTGAAAAAATGTCCCATTAATGTTTCTTATTGATGAATCTGTTTAATGTAGAAGCAGGCAGTCGAAGAGAATAATATTTGATTGAAGCTATTCATAGAACGACTTTAGCAAAAGCTACATCTACCTCTTACTTTCCAAAGAAAATACAGTAGATGATCTTAGAAAATGGTCTTGAAAAAATGTCCCATTAATGTTTCTTATTGATAAATCTTCTTTCAAGTAGAAGGAGGAGGCCTGTCGAAGTTAATCATATTCAATCAAAGCTATTTATGAAATGACTGCATTGAAAGCTATATCTAATACTTACTATCCAAAGAAAATGCATTAGATGATATTAGAAAATGTTATTGAAAAAATGTCCCATTAATGTTTCTTATTGATGAATATTGTTTCCCGAAGAAGCATCAGTTTAAAAGAGAATCATATATGATTAAAGCTGCCAAAACCAAAAAGTGAAATCCATATCTACTACTTCCTATCCTAAGAAAATACGGTATAGATTTTAGAAAAATATTGTTGAAAAAATGTCCCACTAATGTTTCTTATTGATGAATATTGTTTCCCGAAGAAGCATCAGTCAAAGAGAATCATTTATGATCAAAGCTGCCAAAACCGAAAAGTGAAATCCATATCTACTACTTTCTATCCTAAGAAAATACGGTTTAGATTTTAGAAAAATATTATTGAAAAAATGTCCCATTAATGTTTCTTATTGATGAATCTGTTTAATGTAGAAGCAGGCAGTCGAAGAGAATAATATTTGATTGAAGCTGCCAAAACCAAATAGTGAAATCCATATCTACTACTTCCTATCCTAAGAAAATACGGTATAGATTTTAGAAAAATATTGTTGAAAAAATGTCCCATTAATGTTTCTTATTGATGAATATTGTTTCCCGAAGAAGCATCAGTCAAAGAGAATCATTTATGATTAAAGCTGCCAAAACCGAAAAGTGAAATCCATATCTACTACTTTCTATCCTAAGAAAATACGGTTTAGATTTTAGAAAAATATTATTGAAAAAATGTCCCATTAATGTTTCTTATTGATGAATCTGTTTAATGTAGAACCAGGCAGTCGAACAGAATAATATTCGATTGAAGCTATTCATAGAACGACTTTAGCAAAAGCTACATCTACCTCTTACTTTCCAAAGAAAATACCGTAGATGATCTTAGAAAATGGTCTTGAAAAAATGTCCCATTAATGTTTCTTATTGATAAATCTTCTTTCAAGTAGAAGGAGGAGGCCTGTCGAAGTTAATCATATTCAATCAAAGCTATTTATAAAATGACTGCATTGAAAGCTATATCTAATACTTCCTATCCAAAGAAAATGCATTAGATGATATTAGAAAATATTATTGAAAAAATGTCCCATTAATGTTTCTTATTGATGAATCTGTTTAATGTAGAAGCAGGCAGTCGAAGAGAATAATATTTGATTAAAGCTATTCATAGAGCGACTTTAGCAAAAGTTACATCTACTTCTTACTTCCCAAAGAAATACAGCAGATGATATTAGAAAATTTTAATGAAAAAATGTCCCATTAATGTTTCTTATTGATGTATATTGTTTCATGAAGAGGCAGGTCAGTCGAAGAGCATCCTATTTATTTAAAACCATTTATAGAATGACTGCAGCAAAAGCTAGATCTACTTCTTCCTATCCTTATAAATCATTGAATATGACATATAGGGAAATGCATGAGATAATTTCCCATTAATGTTTCTTATTGATGGATATTGTTTCACGAAGAAGCATCAGTCGAAGAGACTCATATTGGGTTAAAGCTGTCAAAACCAAATAGTGTAATCCATATCTACTACTTCCTATCCTTAGAAAAAACGGTATAGATTTGAAAAAAATAATATTGAAAAAATGTCCCATTAATGTTTCCTATTGATGAATCTGTTTAATGTAGAAGCAGGCAGTCGAAGAGAATAATATTTGACTAAAGCTATTCATAGAACGACTGCAGCAAAAGCTACATCTACTTCTTACTTTCCAAAGAAAATGCAGTAGATGATCTTAGAAAATGTTTTGAAAAAATGTCCCATTAATGTTTCTTATTAATGAATCCTCCTTCATGTAGAAAGAGGCCTTTCGAAGTTAATCATATTTATTTAAAACCATTTATAAAATGACTGCATCAAAAGCTATATCTACTTCTTAATATCCTAAGAAAATACAGTAGATGATCTTAGAAAATTGTCTTAAAAAAATGTCCCATTAATGTTTCTTATTGATGAATATTGTTTCACGAAGAAGCATCAGTCAAAGAGAATCATATATGATTAAAGCTGCCAAAACCAAATAGTGAAATCCATATCTACTACTTCCTATCCTAAGAAAATACGGTATAGATTTTAGAAAAATATTATTGAAAAAATGTCCCATTAATGTTTCTTATTGATGAATCTGTTTAATGTAGAAGCAAGCAGTCAAAGAGAATAATATTTGATTGAAGCTGCCAAAACCAAATAGTGAAATCCATATCTACTACTTCCTATCCTAAGAAAATACGGTATAGATTTTGAAAAAATGTACCATTAATGTTTCTTATTGATGAATCTGTTTAATGTAGAAGCAGGCAGTCGAAGAGAATAATATTTGATTGAAGCTATTCATAAAACGACTTTAGCAAAAGCTACATCTACCTCTTACTTTCCAAAGAAAATACAGTAGATGATCTTAGAAAATAGTCTTGAAAAAATGTCCCATTAATGTTTCTTATTGATAAATCTTCTTTCAAGTAGAAGGAGGAGGCCTGTCGAAGTTAATCATATTCAATCAAAGCTATTTATGAAATGACTGCATTGAAAGCTTTATCTAATACTTACTATCCAAAGAAAGTGCATTAGATGATATTAGAAAATGTTATTGAAAAAATTTCCCATTAATGTTTCTTATTGATGAATATTGTTTCCCGAAGAAGCATCAGTTTAAAAGAGAATCATATATGATTAAAGCTGCCAAAACCAAAAAGTGAAATCCATATCTACTACTTCCTATCCTAAGAAAATACGGTATAGATTTTAGAAAAATATTATTGAAAAAATGTCCCATTAATGTTTCTTATTGATGGATATTGTTTCTCGAAGAAGCATCGGTCAAAGAGAATCATTTATGATTAAAGCTGTCAAAACCAAATAGTGAAATCCATATCTACTACTTCCTGTCCTAAGAAAATACGGTATAGATTTTAGAAAAATATTATTGAAAAAATGTCCCATTAATGTTTCTTATTTATGAATCTGTTTAATGTAGAAGCAGGCAGTCGAAGAGAATAATATTTGATTAAAGCTGCCAAAACCAAATAGTGAAATCCATATCTTCTACTTCCTATCCTAAGAAAATACGGTATAGATTTTGAAAAAAATGTACCATTAATGTTTCTTATTGATGAATCTGTTTAATGTAGAAGCAGGCAGTCGAAGAGAATAATATTTGATTGAAGCTATTCATAAAACGACTTTAGCAAAAGCTACATCTACCTCTTACTTTCCAAAGAAAATACAGTAGATGATCTTAGAAAATAGTCTTGAAAAAATGTCCCATTAATGTTTCTTATTGATAAATCTTCTTTCAAGTAGAAGGAGGAGGCCTGTCGAAGTTAATCATATTCAATCAAAGCTATTTATGAAATGACTGCATTGAAAGCTTTATCTAATACTTACTATCCAAAGAAAGTGCATTAGATGATATTAGAAAATGTTATTGAAAAAATTTCCCATTAATGTTTCTTATTGATGAATATTGTTTCCCGAAGAAGCATCAGTTTAAAAGAGAATCATATATGATTAAAGCTGCCAAAACCAAAAAGTGAAATCCATATCTACTACTTCCTATCCTAAGAAAATACGGTATAGATTTTAGAAAAATATTATTGAAAAAATGTCCCATTAATGTTTCTTATTGATGAATATTGTTTCTCGAAGAAGCATCGGTCAAAGAGAATCATTTATGATTAAAGCTGTCAAAACCAAATAGTGAAATCCATATCTACTACTTCCTATCCTAAGAAAATACGGTATAGATTTTAGAAAAATATTATTGAAAAAATGTCCCATTAATGTTTCTTATTCATGAATCTGTTTAATGTAGGAGCAGGCAGTCGAAGAGAATAATATTTGATTAAAGCTGCCAAAACCAAATAGTGAAATCCATATCTTCTACTTCCTATCCTAAGAAAATACGGTATAGATTTTGAAAAAAATGTACCATTAATGTTTCTTATTGATGAATCTGTTTAATGTAGAAGCAGGCAGTCGAAGAGAATAATATTTGATTGAAGCTATTCATAAAACGACTTTAGCAAAAGCTACATCTACCTCTTACTTTCCAAAGAAAATACAGTAGATGATCTTAGAAAATAGTTTTGAAAAAATGTCCCATTAATGTTTCTTATTGATAAATCTTCTTTCAAGTAGAAGGAGGAGGCCTGTCGAAGTTAATCATATTCAATCAAAGCTATTTATGAAATGACTGCATTGAAAGCTATATCTAATACTTACTATCCAAAGAAAATGCATTAGATGATATTAGAAAATGTCATTGAAAAAATGTCCCATTAATGTTTCTTATTGATGAATATTGTTTCCCGAAGAAGCATCAGTTTAAAAGAGAATCATATATGATTAAAGCTGCCAAAACCAAAAAGTGAAATCCATATCTACTACTTCCTATCCTAAGAAAATACGGTATAGATTTTAGAAAAATATTATTGAAAAAATGTCCCATTAATGTTTCTTATTGATGAATATTGTTTCGCGAAGAAGCATCAGTCAAAGAGAATCATATATGATTAAAGCTGCCAAAACCAAATAGTGAAATCCATATCTACTACTTTCTATCCTAAGAAAATACGGTTTAGATTTTAGAAAAATATTATTGAAAAAATGTCCCATTAATGTTTCTTATTGATGAATATTGTTTCTCGAAGAAGCATCAGTCAAAGAGAATCATTTATGATTAAAGCTGCCAAAACCAAAAAGTGAAATCCATATCTACTACTTTCTATCCTAAGAAAATACGGTTTAGATTTTAGAAAAATATTATTGAAAAAATGTCCCATTAATGTTTCTTATTGATGGATATTGTTTCTCGAAGAAGCATCAGTCAAAGAGAATCATTTATGATTAAAGCTGCCAAAACCAAAAAGTGAAATCCATATCTACTACTTCCTATCCTAAGAAAATACAGTATAGATTTTAGAAAAATATTATTGAAAAAATGTCCAATTAATGTTTCTTATTGATGAATATTGTTTCCCGAAGAAGCATCAGTCAAAGAGAATCATTTATGATTAAAGCTGCCAAAACCAAAAAGTGAAATCCATATCTACTACTTTCTATCCTAAGAAAATACGGTATAGATTTTAGAAAAATATTATTGAAAAAATGTCCCATTAATGTTTCTTATTGATGAATATTGTTTCCCGAAGAAGCATCAGTCAAAGAGAATCATTTATGATTAAAGCTGCCAAAACCAAAAAGTGAAATCCATATCTACTACTTTCTATCCTAAGAAAATACGGTATAGATTTTAGAACAATATTATTGAAAAAATGTCCCATTAATGTTTCTTATTGATGAATCTGTTTAATGTAGAAGCAGGCAGTCGAAGAGAATAATATTTGATTGAAGCTATTCATAGAACGACTTTAACAAAAGTTACATCTACCTCTTACTTTCCAAAGAAAATACCGTAGATTATCTTAGAAAATGGTCTTGAAAAAATGTCCCATTAATGTTTCTTATTAATGAATCGTCTTTCAAGTAGAAAGAGGCCTGTCGAAGTTAATCATATTTATTTAAAACCATTTATGGAACGACTTTAGCAAAAGCTACATCTAAATCTTACTTTCCAAAGAAAATACAGTAGATGATCTTAGAAAATGGTCTTGAAAAAATGTCCCATTAATGTTTCTAATTGATAAATCTTCTTTCAAGTAGAAGGAGGAGGCCTGTCGAAGTTAATCATATTCAATCAAAGCTATTTATGAAATGACTGCATTGAAACCT
This sequence comes from Aurelia coerulea, assembly GCA_039566865.1. Lineage (NCBI taxonomy): Eukaryota > Metazoa > Cnidaria > Scyphozoa > Semaeostomeae > Ulmaridae > Aurelia > Aurelia coerulea. The sequence continues at coordinate 7,588,880 of CM076951.1, read as the reverse complement.
ATATCTAATACTTACTATCCAAAGAAAATGCATTAGATGATATTAGAAAATTTTATTGAAAAAATGTCCCATTAATGTTTGTTATTGATGAATATTGTTTCCCGAAGAAGCATCAGTTTAAAAGAAAATCATATATGATTAAAGCTGCCAAAACCAAAAAGTGAAATCCATATCTACTACTTCCTATCCTAAGAAAATACGGTATAGATTTTAGAAAAATATTATTGAAAAAATGTCCCATTAATGTTTCTTATTGATGAATCTGTTTAATGTAGAAGCAGGCAGTCAAAGAGAATAATATTTGATTGAAGCTGCCAAAACCAAAAAGTGAAATCCATATCTACTACTTTCTATCCTAAGAAAATACGGTTTAGATTTTAGAAAAATATTATTGAAAAAATGCCCCTTTAATTTTTCTTATCGATGAATCTGTTTAATGTAGAAGCAGGCAGTCGAAGAGAATAATATTTGATTGAAGCTATACATAGAACGACTTTTGCAAAAGTTGCATCTACCTCTTACTTTCCAAAGAAAATACCGTAGATGATCTTAGAAAATGGTCTTGAAAAAATGTCCCATTAATGTTTCTTATTGATAAATCTTCTTTCAAGTAGAAGGAGGAGGCCTGTCGAAGTTAATCATATTCAATCAAAGCTATTTATAAAATGACTGCATTGAAAGCTATATCTAATACTTCCTATCCAAAGAAAATGCATTAGATGATATTAGAAAATATTATTGAAAAAATGTCCCATTAATGTTTCTTATTGATGAATCTGTTTAATGTAGAAGCAGGCAGTCGAAGAGAATAATATTTGATTAAAGCTATTCATAGAGCGACTTTAGCAAAAGCTACATCTACCTCTTACTTTCCAAAGAAAATACATTAGATGATCTTAGAAAATGGTCTTGAAAAAATGTCCCATTAATGTTTCTTATTGATGGATATTGTTTCATGAAGAAGCAGGTCAGTCGAAGAAAATCATATTTAATTAAAGCTATTCATAGAATGATTGCACCGGAAGCTATATCTACTTCTTACTATCCTTATAAATCATTGAATATGACATATAGGGAAATGAATGAGATAATGTCCCATTAATGTTTCTTATTGATGAATATTGTTTCCCGAAGAAGCATCAGTCAAAGAGAATCATAAATGATTAAAGCTGCCAAAACCAAATAGTGAAATCCATATCTACTACTTCCTTTCCTAAGAAAATACGGTATAGATTTTACAAAAATATTAATGAAAAAATGTCCCATTAATGTTTCTTATTGATGAATCTGTTTAATGTAGAAGCAAGCAGTCAAAGAGAATAATATTTGATTGAAGCTGCCAAAACCAAATAGTGAAATCCATATCTACTACTTCCTATCCTAAGTTTGAAAAAATGTCCCATTAATGTTTCTTATTGATGAATCTGTTTAATGTAGAAGCAGGCATTCGAAGAGAATAAAATTTGATTGAAGCTATTCATAGAACGACCTTAGCAAAAGCTACATCTTCCTCTTACTTTCCAAAGAAAATACAGTAGATGATCTTGGAAAATGGTCTTGAAAAAATGTCCCATTTATGTTTCTTATTGATAAATGTTCTTTCAAGTAGAAGGAGGAGGCCTGTCGAAGTTAATCATATTCAATCAAAGCTATTTATAAAATGACTGCATTGAAAGCTATATCTAATACTTCCTATCCAAAGAAAATGCATTAGATGATATTAGAAAATATTATTGAAAAAATGTCCCATTAATGTTTCTTATTGATGAATCTGTTTAATGTAGAAGCAGGCAGTCGAAGAGAATAATATTTGATTAAAACTATTCATAGCGCGACTTTAGCAAAAGCCACATCTACCTCTTACTTTCCAAAGAAAATACATTAGATGATCGTAGAAAATGGTCTTGAAAAAATGTCCCATTAATGTTTCTTATTGATGGATATTGTTTCATGAAGAAGCAGGTCAGTCGAAGAAAATCATATTTAATTAAAGCTATTCATAGAATGATTGCACCGGAAGCTATATCTACTTCTTACTATCCTTATAAATCATTGAATATGACATATAGGGAAATGAATAAGATAATGTCCCATTAATGTTTCTTATTGATGAATATTGTTTCACGAAGAGGCATCAGTCGAAGAGAATAATATTTCATTAAAGCTATTCATAGAACGACTTTAGCAAAAGCTACATCTACCTCTTCCTTTCCAGAGAAAATACAGTAGATGATATTAGAAAATGTTTTGAAAAAATGTCCCATTATTGTTTCTTATTAATGAATCCTCTTTCATGTAGAAAGAGGCCTGTCGAAGTTAATCATATTTATTTAAAACCATTTATAGAATGACTGCATCAAAAGCTATATCTACTTCTTAATATCCTAAAAAAATACAGTAGATGATCTTAGAAAATGGTCTTGAAAAAATGTCCCATTAATGTTTCTTATTGATGAATATTGTTTCCCGAAGAAGCATCAGTCAAAGAGAATGATATATGATTAAAGCTGCCAAAACCAAATAGTGAAATCCATATCTACTACTTCCTATCCTAAGAAAATACAGTATAGATTTAAAAAAAATAATATTGAAAAAATGTCCCATTTATGTTTCTTATTGATGAATCTGTTTAATGTAGAAGCAGGTCAGTCGAAGAGAATCATATTTGATTAAAGCTATTCATAGAACTATTGCAGCAAAAGCTACATCTACTTCTTAATATCCAAAGAAAATACAGTAGATGATATTAGAAAATTTTAATGAAAAAATGTCCCATTAATGTTTCTTATTGATGTATATTGTTTCATGAAGAGGCAGGTCAGTCGAAGAGCATCCTATTTATTTAAAACCATAAATAGAATGACTGCAGCAAAAGCTATATCTACTTCTTACTATCCTTATCAATCATTGAATATGACATATAGGGAAATGCATGAGATAATTTCCCATTAATGTTTCTATCGATGTATATTGTTTCATTAAGAGGCCAGTCAGTCGAAGAGCATCCTATTTATTTAAAACCATTTATAGAATGACTGCAGCAAAAGCTATATCTACTTCTTACTATCCTTATAAATCATTGAATATGACATATAGGGAAATGCATGAGATAATTTCCCATTAATGTTTCTTATTGATGGATATTGTTTCACGAAGAAGCATCAGTCAAAGAGAATCATATTTGAATAAAGCTGTCAAAAACCAAATAGTGAAATCCATATCTACTACTTCCTGTCCTAAGAAAATACGGTATAGATTTTAGAAAAATAATATTGAAAAATGCCCCGTTAATTTTTCTTATTGATGAATCTGTTTAATGTAGAAGCAGGCAGTCGAAGAGAATAATATTTGATTAAAGCTATTCATAGAACGACTTTAGCAAAAGCTACATCTACTTCTTACTTCCCAAAGAAAATACAGCAGATGATATTAGAAAATTTTAATGAAAAAATGTCCCATTAATGTTTCTTATTGATGTATATTGTTTCATGAAGAGGCAGGTCAGTCGAAGAGCATCCTATTTAATTAAAACCATTTAAAGAATGACTGCATTGAAAGCTATATCTACTTCTTCCTATCCTTATAAATCATTGAATATAACATATAGGGAAATGCATGAGATAATGTCCCATTAATGTTTCTTATTGATGAATGTTGTTTCCCGAAGAAGCATCAGTCAAAGAGAATCATATATGATTAAAGCTGCCAAAACCAAATAGTGAAATCCATATCTACTACTTCCTATCCTAAGAAAATACGGTATAGATTTTAGAAAAATATTATTGAAAAAATGTCCCATTAATGTTTCTTATTGATGAATCTGTTTAATGTAGAAGCAGGCCGTCGAAGAGAATAATATTTAATTAAAACTATTCATAGGATGACTGCAGCAAAAGCAATATCTACTTCTTAATATCGAAAGAAAATACCGTAGATGATATTAGAAAATGTTAGTTAAAAAATGTCCCATTAATGTTTCTTATTGATGAATATTGTTTCATGAAGAGGCAGGTCAGTCGAAGAGCATCCTATTTATATAAAACCATTCATAGAATGACTGCAGCAAAAGCTAGATCTACTTCTTCCTATCCTTATAAATCATTGAATATGACATATAGGGAAATGCATGAGATAATGTCCCATTAATGTTTCTTATTGATGAATGTTGTTTCCCGAAGAAGCATCAGTCAAAGAGAATCATATATGATTAAAGCTGCCAAAACCAAATAGTGAAATCCATATCTACTACTTCCTATCCTAAGAAAATACGGTATAGATTTTAGAAAAATATTATTGAAAAAATGTCCCATTAATGTTTCTTATTGATGAATCTGTTTAATGTAGAAGCAGGCAGTCAAAGAGAATAATATTTGATTGAAGCTGCCAAAACCAAATAATGAAATCCATATCTACTACTTCCTATCCTAAAAAAATACGGTATAGATTTAGAAAAATAATATTGAAAAAATGCCCCGTTAATTTTTCTTATTAATGAATCCTCCTTCATGTAGAAAGAGGCCTGTCGAAGTTAATCATATTTATTTAAAACCATTTATAGAATGACTGCATCAAAAGCTATATCTACTTCTTAATATCCTAAAAAAATACAGTAGATGATCTTAGAAAATTGTCTTGAAAAAATGTCCCATTAATGTTTCTTATTGATGAATATTGTTTCCCGAAGAAGCATCAGTCAAAGAGAATCATAAATGATTAAAGCTGCCAAAACCAAATAGTGAAATCCATATCTACTACTTCCTATCCTAAGAAAATACGGTATAGATTTTACAAAAATATTAATGAAAAAATGTCCCATTAATGTTTCTTATTGATGAATCTGTTTAATGTAGAAGCAAGCAGTCAAAGAGAATAATATTTGATTGAAGCTGCCAAAACCAAATAGTGAAATCCATATCTACTACTTCCTATCCTAAGTTTGAAAAAATGTCCCATTAATGTTTCTTATTGATGAATCTGTTTAATGTAGAAGCAGGCATTCGAAGAGAATAAAATTTGATTGAAGCTATTCATAGAACGACCTTAGCAAAAGCTACATCTTCCTCTTACTTTCCAAAGAAAATACAGTAGATGATCTTGGAAAATGGTCTTGAAAAAATGTCCCATTTATGTTTCTTATTGATAAATGTTCTTTCAAGTAGAAGGAGGAGGCCTGTCGAAGTTAATCATATTCAATCAAAGCTATTTATAAAATGACTGCATTGAAAGCTATATCTAATACTTCCTATCCAAAGAAAATGCATTAGATGATATTAGAAAATATTATTGAAAAAATGTCCCATTAATGTTTCTTATTGATGAATCTGTTTAATGTAGAAGCAGGCAGTCGAAGAGAATAATATTTGATTAAAACTATTCATAGCGCGACTTTAGCAAAAGCCACATCTACCTCTTACTTTCCAAAGAAAATACATTAGATGATCGTAGAAAATGGTCTTGAAAAAATGTCCCATTAATGTTTCTTATTGATGGATATTGTTTCATGAAGAAGCAGGTCAGTCGAAGAAAATCATATTTAATTAAAGCTATTCATAGAATGATTGCACCGGAAGCTATATCTACTTCTTACTATCCTTATAAATCATTGAATATGACATATAGGGAAATGAATAAGATAATGTCCCATTAATGTTTCTTATTGATGAATATTGTTTCACGAAGAGGCATCAGTCGAAGAGAATAATATTTCATTAAAGCTATTCATAGAACGACTTTAGCAAAAGCTACATCTACCTCTTCCTTTCCAGAGAAAATACAGTAGATGATATTAGAAAATGTTTTGAAAAAATGTCCCATTAATGTTTCTTATTAATGAATCCTCTTTCATGTAGAAAGAGGCCTGTCGAAGTTAATCATATTTATTTAAAACCATTTATAGAATGACTGCATCAAAAGCTATATCTACTTCTTAATATCCTAAAAAAATACAGTAGATGATCTTAGAAAATGGTCTTGAAAAAATGTCCCATTAATGTTTCTTATTGATGAATATTGTTTCCCGAAGAAGCATCAGTCAAAGAGAATCATATATGATTAAAGCTGCCAAAACCAAATAGTGAAATCCATATCTACTACTTCCTATCCTAAGAAAATACAGTATAGATTTAAAAAAAATAATATTGAAAAAATGTCCCATTAATGTTTCTTATTGATGAATCTGTTTAATGTAGAAGCAGGCAGTCGAAGATAATAATATTTGATTAAAGCTATTCATAGAACGACTGCAGCAAAAGCTACATCTACTTCTTACTTTCCAAAGAAAATACAGTAGATGATATTAGAAAATGTTAGTAAAAAAATGTCCCATTAATGTTTCTATCGATGTATATTGTTTCATGAAGAGGCCAGTCAGTCGAAGAGCATCCTATTTATTTAAAACCATTTATAGAATGACTGCAGCAAAAGCTAGATCTACTTCTTCCTATCCTTATAAATCATTGAATATGACATATAGGGAAATGCATGAGATAATTTCCCATTAATGTTTCTTATTGATGGATATTGTTTCATGAAGAAGCATCAGTCAAAGAGAATCATATTTGATTAAAGCTGTCAAAACCAAATAGTGAATTCCATATCTACTACTTCCTGTCCTAAGAAAATACGGTATAGATTTTAGCAAAATAATATTGAAAAAATGCCCCGTTAATTTTTCTTATTGATGAATCTGTTTAATGTAGAAGCAGGCAGTCGAAGAGAATAATATTTGATTAAAGCTATTCATAGAACGACTTTAGCAAAAGCTACATCTACTTCTTACTTCCCAAAGAAAATACAGCAGATGATATTAGAAAATTTTAATGAAAAAATGTCCCATTAATGTTTCTTATTGATGTATATTGTTTCATGAAGAGGCAGGTCAGTCTAAGAGCATCCTATTTATTTAAAACCATTTATAGAATGACTGCAGCAAAAGCTATATCTACTTCTTACTATCCTTATCAATCATTGAATATGACATATAGGGAAATGCATGAGATAATGTCCCATTAATGTTTCTTATTGATGAATGTTGTTTCCCGAAGAAGCATCAGTCAAAGAGAATCATATATGATTAAAGCTGCCAAAACCAAATAGTGAAATCCATATCTACTACTTCCTATCCTAAGAAAATACGGTATAGATTTTAGAAAAATATTATTGAAAAAATGTCCCATTAATGTTTCTTATTGATGAATCTGTTTAATGTAGAAGCAGGCCGTCGAAGAGAATAATATTTGATTAAAGCTATTCATAGAACGACTGCAGCAAAAGCTACATCTACCTCTTACTTTCCAAAGAAAATACAGTAGATGATATTAGAAAATGTTAGTGAAAAAATGTCCCATTAATGTTTCTTATTGATGTATATTGTTTCATGAAGAGGCAGGTCAGTCGAAGAGCATCCTATTTATATAAAACCATTCATAGAATGACTGCAGCAAAAGCTAGATCTACTTCTTCCTATCCTTATAAATCATTGAATATGACATATAGGGAAATGCATGAGATAATGTCCCATTAATGTTTCTTATTGATGAATGTTGTTTCCCGAAGAAGCATCAGTCAAAGAGAATCATATATGATTAAAGCTGCCAAAACCAAATAGTGAAATCCATATCTACTACTTCCTATCCTAAGAAAATACGGTATAGATTTTAAAAAAATATTATTGAAAAAATGTCCCATTAATGTTTCTTATTGATGAATACTGTTTCCCGTAGAAGCATCAGTCAAAGAGAATCATTTATGATTAAAGCTGCCAAAGTCAAAAAGTGAAATCCATATCTACTACTTCCTATCCTAAAAAAATACGGTATAGATTTAGAAAAATAATATTGAAAAAATGCCCCGTTAATTTTTCTTATTGATGAATCTGTTTAATATAGAAGCAGGCAGTCGAAGAGAATAATATTTGATTAAAGCTATTCATAGAGCGACTTTAGCAAAAGTTACATCTACCTCTTACTTTCCAAAGAAAATACATTAGATGATCTTAGAAAAAAGGTCTTGAAAAAATGTCCCATTAATGTTTCTTATTGATGAATATTGTTTCCCGAAGAAGCATCAGTCAAAGAGAATCATATATGATTAAAGCTGCCAAAACCAAATAGTGAAATCCATATCTACTACTTCCTATCCTAAGAAAATACGGTACAGATTTAAAAAAAATAATATTGAAAAAATGTCCCATTAATGTTTCTTATTGATGAATACTGTTTCCCTTAGAAGCATCAGTCAAAGAGAATCATTTATGATTAAAGCTGCCAAAATCAAAAAGTGAAATCCATATCTACAACTTCCTGTCCTAAAAAAATACGGTATAGATTTAGAAAAATAATATTGAAAAAATGCCTCGTTAATTTTTCTTATTGATGAATCTGTTTAATATAGAAGCAGGCACTCGAAGAGAATAATATTTGATTAAAGCTATTCATAGAGCGACTTTAGCAAAAGTTACATCTACCTCTTACTTTCCAAAGAAAATACATTAGATGATCTTAGAAAATGGTCTTGAAAAAATGTCCCATTAATGTTTCTTATTGATGGATATTGTTTCACGAAGAAGCAGGTCAGTCAAAGAGAATCATATTTGATTAAAGCTGTCAAAACCAAATAGTGAAATCCATATCTACTACTTCCTGTCCTAAAAAAATACGGTATAGATTTAGAAAAATAATATTGAAAAAATGCCCCGTTAATTTTTCTTATTGATGAATCTATTTAATGTAGAAGCAGGCAGTCGAAGAGAATAATATTTGATTAAAGCTATTCATAGAGCGACTTTAGCAAAAGTTACATCTACCTCTTACTTTCCAAAGAAAATACATTAGATGATCTTAGAAAATGGTCTTGAAAAAATGTCCCATTAATGTTTCTTATTGATGGATATTGTTTCATGAAGAAGCAGGTCAGTCAAAGAGAATCATATTTGATTAAAGCTGTCAAAACCAAATAGTGAAATCCATATCTACTACTTCCTGTCCTAAGAAAATACGGTATAGATTTTAGAAAATATTATTGAAATAATGTCCCATTAATGTTTCTTATTGATGAATCTGTTTAATGTAGAAGCAGGCAGTCAAAGAGAATAATATTTGATTGAAGCTATTCATAGAACGACCTTAGCAAAAGCTACATCTACCTCTTACTTTCCAAAGAAAATACAGTAGATGATCTTGGAAAATGGTCTTGAAAAAATGTCCCTTTAATGTTTCTTATTGATAAATCTTCTTTCAAGTAGAAGGAGGAGGCCTGTCGAAGTTAATCATATTCAATCAAAGCTATTGATGAAATGACTGCATTGAAAGCTATATCTAATACTTACTATCCCAAGAAAATGCATTAGATGATATTAAAAAATTTTATTGAAAAAATGTCCAATTAATGTTTCTTATTGATGAATATTGTTTCCCGAAGAAGCATCAGTTTAAAAGAGAATCATATATGATTAAAGCTGCCAAAACCAAAAAGTGAAATCCATATCTACTACTTCCTATCCTAAGAAAATACGGTATAGATTTTAGAAAAAATATTATTGAAAAAATGTCCCATTAATGTTTCTTATTGATGAATACTGTTTCCCTTAGAAGCATCAGTCAAAGAGAATCATTTATGATTAAAGCTGCCAAAATCAAAAAGTGAAATCCATATCTACAACTTCCTGTCCTAAAAAAATACGGTATAGATTTAGAAAAATAATATTGAAAAAATGCCTCGTTAATTTTTCTTATTGATGAATCTGTTTAATGTAGAAGCAGGCAGTCGAAGAGAATAATATTTGATTAAAGCTATTCATAGAGCGACTTTAGCAAAAGTTACATCTACCTCTTACTTTCCAAAGAAAATACATTAGATGATCTTAGAAAATGGTCTTGAAAAAATGTCCCATTAATGTTTCTTATTGATGGATATTGTTTCATGAAGAAGCAGGTCAGTCAAAGAGAATCATATTTGATTAAAGCTGTCAAAACCAAATAGTGAAATCCATATCTACTACTTCCTATCCTAAGAAAATACGGTATAGATTTTAGAAAAATATTATTGAAAAAATGTCCCATTAATGTTTCTTATTGATGAATCTGTTTAATGTAGAAGCAGGCAGTCAAAGAGAATAATATTTGATTGAAGCTGCCAAAACCAAATAATGAAATCCATATCTACTACTTCCTATCCTAAGTTTGAAAAAATGTCCCATTAATGTTTCTTATTGATGAATCTGTTTAATGTAGAAGCAGGCAGTCGAAGAGAATAATATTTGATTGAAGCTATTCATAGAACGACCTTAGCAAAAGCTACATCTACCTCTTACTTTCCAAAGAAAATACAGTAGATGATCTTGGAAAATGGTCTTGAAAAAATGTCCCATTAATGTTTCTTATTGATAAATCTTCTTTCAAGTAGAAGGAGGAGGCCTGTCGAAGTTAATCATATTCAATCAAAGCTATTGATGAAATGACTGCATTGAAAGCTATATCTAATACTTACTATCCAAAGAAAATGGATTAGATGATATTAAAAAATTTTATTGAAAAAATGTCCAATTAATGTTTCTTATTGATGAATATTGTTTCCCGAATAAGCATCAGTTTAAAAGAGAATCATATATGATTAAAGCTGCCAAAACCAAAAAGTGAAATCCATATCTACTACTTCCTATCCTAAGAAAATACAGTATAGATTTTAGAAAAATATTATTGAAAAAATGTCCCATTAATGTTTCTTATTGATGAATACTGTTTCCCGTAGAAGCATCAGTCAAAGAGAATCATTTATGATTAAAGCTGCCAAAATCAAAAAGTGAAATCCATATCTACTACTTCCTGTCCTAAAAAAATACGGTATAGATTTTAGAATAATAATATTGAAAAAATGCCCGGTTAATTTTTCTTATTGATGAATCTGTTTAATGTAGAAGCAGGCAGTCGAAGAGAATAATATTTGATTAAAGCTATTCATAGAGCGACTTTAGCAAAAGCCACATCTACCTCTTACTTTCCAAAGAAAATACATTAGATGATCTTAGAAAATGGTCTTGAAAAAATGTCCCATTAATGTTTCTTATTGATGGATATTGTTTCATGAAGAAGCAGGTCAGTCAAAGAGAATCATATTTGATTAAAGCTGTTAAAACCAAATAGTGAAATGCATATCTACTACTTCCTGTCCTAAAAAAATACGGTATAGATTTAGAAAAATAATATTGAAAAAATGCCCCGTTAATTTTTCTTATTGATGAATCTGTTTAATATAGAAGCAGGCAGTCGAAGAGAATAATATTTGATTAAAGCTATTCATAGAGCGACTTTAGCAAAAGTTACATCTACCTCTTACTTTCCAAAGAAAATACATTAGATGATCTTAGAAAATGGTCTTGAAAAAATGTCCCATTAATGTTTCTTATTGATGGATATTGTTTCATGAAGAAGCAGGTCAGTCAAAGAGAATCATATTTGATTAAAGCTGTCAAAACCAAATAGTGAAATCCATATCTACTACTTCCTGTCCTAAGAAAATACGGTATAGATTTTAGAAAATATTATTGAAATAATGTCCCATTAATGTTTCTTATTGATGAATCTGTTTAATGTAGAAGCAGGCAGTCAAAGAGAATAATATTTGATTGAAGCTATTCATAGAACGACCTTAGCAAAAGCTACATCTACCTCTTACTTTCCAAAGAAAATACAGTAGATGATCTTGGAAAATGGTCTTGAAAAAATGTCCCTTTAATGTTTCTTATTGATAAATCTTCTTTCAAGTAGAAGGAGGAGGCCTGTCGAAGTTAATCATATTCAATCAAAGCTATTGATGAAATGACTGCATTGAAAGCTATATCTAATACTTACTATCCCAAGAAAATGCATTAGATGATATTAAAACATTTTATTGAAAAAATGTCCAATTAATGTTTCTTATTGATGAATATTGTTTCCCGAAGAAGCATCAGTTTAAAAGAGAATCATATATGATTAAAGCTGCCAAAACCAAAAAGTGAAATCCATATCTACTACTTCCTATCCTAAGAAAATACGGTATAGATTTTAGAAAAATATTATTGAAAAAATGTCCCATTAATGTTTCTTATTGATGAATACTGTTTCCCTTAGAAGCATCAGTCAAAGAGAATCATTTATGATTAAAGCTGCCAAAATCAAAAAGTGAAATCCATATCTACAACTTCCTGTCCTAAAAAAATACGGTATAGATTTAGAAAAATAATATTGAAAAAATGCCTCGTTAATTTTTCTTATTGATGAATCTGTTTAATGTAGAAGCAGGCAGTCGAAGAGAATAATATTTGATTAAAGCTATTCATAGAGCGACTTTAGCAAAAGTTACATCTACCTCTTACTTTCCAAAGAAAATACATTAGATGATCTTAGAAAATGGTCTTGAAAAAATGTCCCATTAATGTTTCTTATTGATGGATATTGTTTCATGAAGAAGCAGGTCAGTCAAAGAGAATCATATTTGATTAAAGCTGTCAAAACCAAATAGTGAAATCCATATCTACTACTTCCTATCCTAAGAAAATACGGTATAGATTTTAGAAAAATATTATTGAAAAAATGTCCCATTAATGTTTCTTATTGATGAATCTGTTTAATGTAGAAGCAGGCAGTCAAAGAGAATAATATTTGATTGAAGCTGCCAAAACCAAATAATGAAATCCATATCTACTACTTCCTATCCTAAGTTTGAAAAAATGTCCCATTAATGTTTCTTATTGATGAATCTGTTTAATGTAGAAGCAGGCAGTCGAAGAGAATAATATTTGTTTGAAGCTATTCATAGAACGACCTCAGCAAAAGCTACATCTACCTCTTACTTTCCAAAGAAAATACAGTAGATGATCTTAGAAAATGGTCTTGAAAAAATGTCCCATTAATGTTTCTTATTGATAAATCTTCTTTCAAGTAGAAGGAGGAGGCCTGTCGAAGTTAATCATATTCAATCAAAGCTATTGATGAAATGACTGCATTGAAAGCTATATCTAATACTTACTATCCAAAGAAAATGGATTAGATGATATTAAAAAATTTTATTGAAAAAATGTCCAATTAATGTTTCTTATTGATGAATATTGTTTCCCGAATAAGCATCAGTTTAAAAGAGAATCATATATGATTAAAGCTGCCAAAACCAAAAAGTGAAATCCATATCTACTACTTCCTATCCTAAGAAAATACAGTATAGATTTTAGAAAAATATTATTGAAAAAATGTCCCATTAATGTTTCTTATTGATGAATACTGTCTCCCGTAGAAGCATCAGTCAAAGAGAATCATTTATGATTAAAGCTGCCAAAATCAAAAAGTGAAATCCATATCTACTACTTCCTGTCCTAAAAAAATACGGTATAGATTTTAGAATAATAATATTGAAAAAATGCCCGGTTAATTTTTCTTATTGATGAATCTGTTTAATGTAGAAGCAGGCAGTCGAAGAGAATAATATTTGATTAAAGCTATTCATAGAGCGACTTTAGCAAAAGCCACATCTACCTCTTACTTTCCAAAGAAAATACATTAGATGATCTTAGAAAATGGTCTTGAAAAAATGTCCCATTAATGTTTCTTATTGATGGATATTGTTTCATGAAGAAGCAGGTCAGTCGAAGAAAATCATATTTAATTAAAGCTATTCATAGAATGATTGCACCGGAAGCTATATCTACTTCTTACTATCCTTATAAATCATTGAATATGACACATAGGGAAATGAATGAGATAATGTCCCATTAATGTTTCTTATTGATGAATATTGTTTCATGAAGAAGCATCAGTCGAAGAGAATAATATTTGATTAAAGCTATTCATAGAACGACTTTAGCAAAAGCTACATCTACCTCTCCTTTCCAGAGAAAATACATTAGATGATATTTAAAATGTTTTGAAAAAATGTCCCATTAATGAATCCTCTTTCATGTAGATAGAGGCCTGTCGAAGTTAATCATATTTATTTAAAACCATTTATAGAATGACTGCATCAAAAGCTATATCTACTTCTTAATATCCTAAAAAATACTGTAGATGATCTTAGAAAATGGTCTTGAAAAAATGTCCCATTAATGTTTCTTATTGATGAATATTGTCTCATGAAGAAACATCAATCGAAGAGACTCATATTGGGTTAAAGCTGTCAAAACCCAATAGTGTAATCCATATCTACTACTTCCTATCCTTAGAAATAACGGTATAGATTTTAAAAAAAATAATATTGAAAAAATGTCCCATTAATGTTTCCTATTGATGAATCTGTTTAATGTAGAAGCAGGCAGTCGAAGAGAATAATATTTGATTAAAGCTATTCATAGAACGACTTTAGCAAAAGCTACATCTACTTCTTACTTCCCAAAGAAAATACAGCAGATGATATTAGAAAATGTTAATGAAAAAATGTCCCATTAATGTTTCTTATTGATGTATATTGTTTCATGAAGAGGCAGGTCAGTCGAAGAGCATCCTATTTATTTAAAACCATTTATAGAATGACTGCAGCAAAAGCTAGATCTACTTCTTCCTATCCTTATAAATCATTGAATATGACATATAGGGAAATGCAGGAGGTAAGGTCCCATTAATGTTTCTTATTGATGAATATTGTTTCATGAAGAAGCATCAGTCGAAGAGAATCATATTGGATTAAAGCTGTCAAAACCAAATAGTGAAATCCATATCTACTACTTCCTATCCTAAGAAAATACGGTATAGATTTAAAAAAAATAATATTGAAAAAATGTCCCATTAATGTTTCCTATTGATGAATCTGTTTAATGTAGAAGCAGGCAGTCGAAGAGAATAATATTTGATTAAAGCTATTCATAGAACGACTGCAGCAAAAGCTACATCTACTTCTTACTTTCCAAAGAAAATACGGTAGATGATATTAGACCATGTTAGTGAAAAAATGTCCCATTAATGTTTCTTATTAATGAATCATCTTTCATGTAGAAAGAGGCCTGTCGAAGTTAATCATATTTATTTAAAACCATTTATAAGATGACTGCATCAAAAGCTATATCTACTTCTTAATATCCTAAGAAAATACAGTAGATGATCTTAGAAAATTGTCTTGAAAAAATGTCCCATTAATGTTTCTTATTGATGAATATTGTTTCACGAAGAAGCATCAGTCAAAGAGAATCATATATGATTAAAGCTGCCAAAACCAAATAGTGAAATCCATATCTACTACTTCCTATCCTAAGAAAATACGGTATAGATTTTAGAAAAATATTATTGAAAAAATGTCCCATTAATGTTTCTTATTGATGAATCTGTTTAATGTAGAAGCAGGCATTCGAAGAGAATAATATTTGATTGAAGCTATTCATAGAATGACTTTAGCAAATGTTAAATCTACCTCTTACTTTCCAAAGAAAATACCGTAGATGATCTTAGAAAATGGTCTTGAAAAAATGTCCCATTAATGTTTCTTATTGATGGATATTGTTTCATGAAGAAGCAGGTCAGTCAAAGAGAATCATATTTGATTAAAGCTGTTAAAACCAAATAGTGAAATGCATATCTACTACTTCCTATCCTAAGAAAATACGGTATAGATTTTAGAAAAATAATATTGAAAAAATGCCCCGTTAATTTTTCTTATTGATGAATCTGTTTAATGTAGAAGCAGGCAGTCGAAGAGAATAATATTTGATTAAAGCTATTCATAGAGCGACTTTAGCAAAAGCCACATCTACCTCTTACTTTCCAAAGAAAATACATTAGATGATCTTAGAAAATGGTCTTGAAAAAATGTCCCATTAATGTTTCTTATTGATGGATATTGTTTCATGAAGAAGCAGGTCAGTCGAAGAAAATCATATTTAATTAAAGCTATTCATAGAATGATTGCACCGGAAGCTATATCTACTTCTTACTATCCTTATAAATCATTAAATATGACATATAGGGAAATGAATGAGATAATGTCCCATTAATGTTTCTTATTGATGAATATTGTCTCATGAAGAAACATCAATCGAATAGACTCATATTGGGTTAAAGCTGTCAAAACCCAATAGTGTAATCCATATCTACTACTTCCTATCCTTAGAAAAAACGGTATAGATTTAAAAAAAAAAATATTGAAAAAATGTCCCATTAATGTTTCTTATTGATGAATCTGTTTAATGTAGAAGCAGGCAGTCGAAGAGAATAATAATTGATTAAAGCTATTCATAGAGCGACTTTAGCAAAAGTTACATCTACCTCTTACTTTCCAAAGAAAATACATTAGATGATCTTAGAAAATGGTCTTGAAAAAATGTCCCATTAATGTTTCTTATTGATGGATATTGTTTCATGAAGAAGCAGGTCAGTCAAAGAGAATCATATTTGATTAAAGCTGTCAAAACCAAATAGTGAAATCCATATCTACTACTTCCTGTCCTAAGAAAATACGGTATAGATTTTAGCAAAATAATATTGAAAAAATGCCCCGTTAATTTTTCTTATTGATGAATCTATTTAATGTAGAAGCAGGCAGTCGAAGAGAATAATATTTGATTGAAGCTGCCAAAACCAAATAGTGAAATTCATATCTACTACTTCCTATCCTAAGAAAATACGGTATAGATTTTGAAAAAATGTACCATTAATGTTTCTTATTGATGAATCTGTTTAATGTAGAAGCAGGCAGTCGAAGAGAATAATATTTGATTGAAGCTATTCATAGAACGACTTTAGCAAAAGCTACATCTACCTCTTACTTTCCAAAGAAAATACAGTAGATGATCTTAGAAAATGGTCTTGAAAAAATGTCCCATTAATGTTTCTTATTGATAAATCTTCTTTCAAGTAGAAGGAGGAGGCCTGTCGAAGTTAATCATATTCAATCAAAGCTATTTATGAAATGACTGCATTGAAAGCTTTATCTAATACTTACTATCCAAAGAAAATGCATTAGATGATATTAGAAAATTGTCTTGAAAAAATGTCCCATTAATGTTTCTTATTGTTGGATATTGTTTCATGAAGAGGCAGGTCAGTCGAAGAGCATCCTATTTATTTAAAACCATTTATAGAATGACTGCAGCAAAAGCTAGATCTACTTCTTCCTATCCTTATAAATCATTGAATATGACATATAGGGAAATGCAGGAGATAAGGTCCCATTAATGTTTCTTATTGATGAATATTGTTTCATGAAGAAGCAGGTCAGTCAAAGAGAATCATATTTGATTAAAGCTGTCAAAACCAAATATTGAAATCCATATCTACTACTTCCTGTCCTAAGAAAATACGGTATAGATTTTAGAAAAATAATATTGAAAAAATGCCCCGTTAATTTTTCTTATTGATGAATCTGTTTAATGTAGAAGCAGGCAGTCGAAGAGAATAATAATTGATTAAAGCTATTCATAGAGCGACTTTAGCAAATGTTACATCTACCTCTTACTTTCCAAAGAATATACATTAGATGATCTTAGAAAATGGTCTTGAAAAAATGTCCCATTAATGTTTCTTATTGATGGATATTGTTTCATGAAGAAGCAGGTCAGTCAAAGAGAATCATATTTGATTAAAGCTGTCTAAACCAAATATTGAAATCCATATCTACTACTTCCTGTCCTAAGAAAATACGGTATAGATTTTAGAAAAATAATATTGAAAAAATGCCCCGTTAATTTTTCTTATTGATGAATCTGTTTAATGTAGAAGCAGGCAGTCGAAGAGAATAATATTTGATTAAAGCTATTCATAGAGCGACTTTAGCAAAAGCCACATCTACCTCTTACTTTCCAAAGAAAATACATTAGATGATCTTAGAAAATGGTCTTGAAAAAATGTCCCATTAATGTTTCTTATTGATGGATATTGTTTCATGAAGAAGCAGGTCAGTCGAAGAAAATCATATTTAATTAAAGCTATTCATACTATGATTGCACCGGAAGCTATATCTACTTCTTACTATCCTTATAAATCATTGAATATGACACATAGGGAAATGAATGAGATAATGTCCCATTAATGTTTCTTATTGATGAATATTGTTTCATGAAGAAGCATCAGTCGAAGAGAATAATATTTGATTAAAGCTATTCATAGAACGACTTTAGCAAAAGCTACATCTACCTCTTCCTTTCCAGAGAAAATACATTAGATGATATTTAAAATGTTTTGAAAAAATGTCCCATTAATGTTTCTTATTAATGAATCCTCTTTCATGTAGAAAGAGGCCTGTCGAAGTTAATCATATTTATTTAAAACCATTTATAGAATGACTGCATCAAAAGCTATATCTACTTCTTAATATCCTAAAAAAAATACTGTAGATGATCTTAGAAAATGGTCTTGAAAAAATGTCCCATTAATGTTTCTTATTGGTGAATATTGTCTCATGAAGAAACATCAATCGAAGAGACTCATATTGGGTTAAAGCTGTCAAAACCCAATAGTGTAATCCATATCTACTACTTCCTATCCTTAGAAAAAACGGTATAGATTTAAAAAAAAATAATATTGAAAAAATGTCCCATTAATGTTTCCTATTGATGAATCTGTTTAATGTAGAAGCAGGCAGTCGAAGAGAATAATATTTGATTAAAGCTATTCATAGAACGACTTTAGCAAAAGCTATATCTACTTCTTACTTCCCAAAGAAAATACAGCAGATGATATTAGAAAATGTTAATGAAAAAATGTCCCATTAATGTTTCTTATTGATGTATATTGTTTCATGAAGAGGCAGGTCAGTCGAAATGCAACCTATTTATTTAAAACCATTTATAGAATGACTGCAGCAAAAGCTAGATCTACTTCTTCCTATCCTTATAAATCATTGAATATGACATATAGGGAAATGCAGGAGATAAGGTCCCATTAATGTTTCTTATTGATGAATATTGTTTCATGAAGAAGGATCAATCGAAGAGAATCATATTGGATTAAAGCTATCAAAACCAAATAGTGAAATCCATATCTACTACTTCCTATCCTAAGAAAATACGGTATAGATTTTAGAAAAATAATATTGAAAAAATGTCCCATTAATGTTTTTTATAGATGAATCTGTTTAATGTAGAAGCAAGCCAGTCGAAGAGAATCATATATGATTAAAGCTATTCATAGAACGACTGCAGCAAAAGCTACATCTACTTCTTACTTTCCAAAGAAAATACGGTAGATGATATTAGAAAATGTTTTGAAAAAATGTCCCATTAATGTTTCTTATTAATGAATCATCTTTCATGTAGAAAGAGGCCTGTCGAAGTTAATCATATTTATTTAAAACCATTTATAGAATGACTGCATCAAAAGCTATATCCTATATCTACTTCTTTATATCCTAAGAAAATACAGTAGATGATCTTAGAAAATTGTCTTGAAAAAATGTCCCATTAATGTTTCTTATTGATGAATATTGTTTCCCGAAGAAGCATCAGTCAAAGAGAATCATATATGTTTAAAGCTGCCAAAACCAAATAGTGAAATCCATATCTACTACTTCCTATCCTAAGAAAATACGGTATAGATTTAAAAAAAATAATATTGAAAAAATGTCCCATTAATGTTTCTTATTGAGGATTCTGTTTAATGTAGAAGTAGGCAGTCGAAGAGAATAATATTTGATTAAAGCTATTCATAGAACGACTGCAACAAAAGCTACATCTACTTCTTACTTTCCAAAGAAAATACAGTAGATGATATTAGAAAATGTTAGTGAAAAAATGTCCCATTAATGTTTCTATCGATGTATATTGTTTCATGAAGAGGCCAGTCAGTCGAAGAGCATCCTATTTATTTAAAACCATTTATAGAATGACTGCAGCAAAAGCTAGATCTACTTCTTCCTATCCTTATAAATCATTGAATATGACATATAGGGAAATGCATGAGATAATTTCCCATTAATGTTTCTTATTGATGGATATTGTTTCACGAAGAAGCATCAGTCAAAGAGAATCATATTTGAATAAAGCTGTCAAAACCAAATAGTGAAATCCATATCTACTACTTCCTGTCCTAAGAAAATACGGTATAGATTTTAGAAAAATAATATTGAAAAATGCCCCGTTAATTTTTCTTATTGATGAATCTGTTTAATGTAGAAGCAGGCAGTCGAAGAGAATAATATTTGATTGAAGCTGCCAAAACCAAATAGTGAAATTCATATCTACTACTTCCTATCCTAAGAAAATACGGTATAGATTTTGAAAAAATGTCCCATTAATGTTTCTTATTGATGAATCTGTTTAATGTAGAAGCAGGCAGTCGAAGAGAATAATATTTGATTGAAGCTATTCATAGAACGACTTTAGCAAAAGTTACATCTACCTCTTACTTTCCAAAGAAAATACCGTAGATGATCTTAGAAAATGGTCTTGAAAAAATGTCCCATTAATGCTTCTTATTGATAAATCTTCTTTCAAGTAGAAGGAGGAGGCCTGTCGAAGTTAATCATATTCAATCAAAGCTATTTATAAAATGACTGCATTGAAAGCTATATCTAATACTTCCTATCCAAAGAAAATGCATTAGATGATATTAGAAAATATTATTGAAAAAATGTCCCATTAATGTTTCTTATTGATGAATCTGTTTAATGTTGAAGCAGGCAGTCGAAGAGAATAATATTTGATTAAAGCTATTCATAGAGCGACTTTAGCAAAAGCCACATCTACCTCTTACTTTCCAAAGAAAATACATTAGATGATCTTAGAAAATGGTCTTGAAAAAATGTCCCATTAATATTTCTTATTGATGGATATTGTTTCACAAAGAAGCATCAGTCAAAGAAAATCATATTTGATTAAAGCTGTCAAAACCAAATAGTGAAATCCATATCTACTACTTCCTGTCCTAAAAAAATACGGTATAGATTTTAGAAAAATAATATTGAAAAATGCTCCGTTAATTTTTCTTATTGATGAATCTATTTAATGCAGAAGTAGGCAGTCGAAGAGAATAATATTTGATTACAGCTATTCATAGAACGATTTTAGCAAAAGCTACATCTACTTCTTACTTCCCAAAGGAAATACAGCAGATGATATTAGAAAATGTTAATGAAAAAATATCCCATTAATGTTTCTTATTGATGTATATTGTTTCATGAAGAGGCAGGTCAGTCGAAGAGCATCCTATTTATTTAAAACCATTTGTAGAATGACTGCAGCAAAAGCTAGATCTACTTCTTCCTATCCTTATAAATCATTGAATATGACATATAGGGAAATGCAGGAGATAAGGTCCCATTAATGTTTCTTATTGATGAATATTGTTTCATGAAGAAGGATCAATCGAAGAGAATCATATTGGATTAAAGCTATCAAAACCAAATAGTGAAATCCATATCTACTACTTCCTATCCTAAGAAAATACGGTATAGATTTTAGAAAAATAATATTGAAAAAATGTCCCATTAATGTTTCCTATTGATGAATCTGTTTAATGTAGAAGCAGGCAGTCGAAGAGAATAATATTTGATTAAAGCTATTCTTAGAACGACTGCAGCAAAAGCTACATCTACTTCTTACTTTCCAAAGAAAATACAGTAGATGATCTTAGAAAATGTTTTGAAAAAATGTCCCATTAATGTTTCTTATTAATGAATCCTCCTTCATGTAGAAAGAGGCCTTTCGAAGTTAATCATATTTAGTTAAAACCATTTATAGAATGACTGCATCAAAAGCTATATCTACTTCTTTATATCCTAAGAAAATACAGTAGATGATCTTAGAAAATTGTCTTGAAAAAATGTCCCATTAATGTTTCTTATTGATGAATATTGTTTCCCGAAGAAGCATCAGTCAAAGAGAATCATATATGTTTAAAGCTGCCAAAACCAAATAGTGAAATCCATATCTACTACTTCCTATCCTAAGAAAATACGGTATAGATTTAAAAAAAATAATATTGAAAAAATGTCCCATTAATGTTTCTTATTGAGGAATCTGTTTAATGTAGAAGTAGGCAGTCGAAGAGAATAATATTTGATTAAAGCTATTCATAGAACGACTGCAACAAAAGCTACATCTACTTCTTACTTCCCAAAGAAAATACAGCAGATGATATTAGAAAATGTTAGTGAAAAAATGTCCCATTAATGTTTCTTATTGATGGATATTGTTTCATGAAGAGGCCAGTCAGTCGAAGAGCATCCTATTTATTTAAAACCATTTATAGAATGACTGCAGCAAAAGCTAGATCTACTTCTTCCTATCCTTATAAATCATTGAATATGACATATAGGGAAATGCATGAGATATTTTCTTATTGATGTTTCTTATTGATTTATATTGTTTCACGAAGAAGCATCAGTCAAAGAGAATCATATTTGAATAAAGCTGTCAAAAACCAAATAGTGAAATCCATATCTACTACTTCCTGTCCTAAGAAAATACGGTAGCAAAATAATATTGAAAAATGCCCCGTTAATTTTTCTTATTGATGAATCTGTTTAATGTAGAAGCAGGCAGTCAAAGAGAATAATATTTGATTGAAGCTGCCAAAACCAAATAGTGAAATTCATATCTACTACTTCCTATCCTAAGAAAATACGGTATAGATTTTGAAAAAATGTCCCATTAATGTTTCTTATTGATGAATCTGTTTAATGTAGAAGCAGGCAGTCGAAGAGAATAATATTTGATTGAAGCTATTCATAGAACGACTTTAGCAAAAGTTACATCTACCTCTTACTTTCCAAAGAAAATACCGTAGATGATCTTAGAAAATGGTCTTGAAAAAATGTCCTAATAATGTTTCTTATTAATGAATCCTCCTTCATGTAGAAAGAGGCCTTTCGAAGTTAATCATATTTAGTTAAAACCATTTATAGAATGACTGCATCAAAAGCTATATCTACTTCTTTATATCCTAAGAAAATACAGTAGATGATCTTAGAAAATTGTCTTGAAAAAATGTCCCATTAATGTTTCTTATTGATGAATATTGTTTCCCGAAGAAGCATCAGTCAAAGAGAATCATATATGTTTAAAGCTGCCAAAACCAAATAGTGAAATCCATATCTACTACTTCCTATCCTAAGAAAATACGGTATAGATTTAAAAAAAATAATATTGAAAAAATGTCCCATTAATGTTTCTTATTGAGGAATCTGTTTAATGTAGAAGTAGGCAGTCGAAGAGAATAATATTTGATTAAAGCTATTCATAGAACGACTGCAGCAAAAGCTACATCTACTTCTTACTTTCCAAAGAAAATACAGTAGATGATATTAGAAAATGTTAGTGAAAAATGTCCCATTAATGTTTCTTATTGATGAATCTGTTTAATGTAGAAGCAGGCCAGTCGAAGAGAATCATATTTGATTAAAGCTATTCATAGAACGATTTCAGCAAAAGCTACATCTACTTCTTACATCCCAAAGAAAATACAGTAGATGATATTAGAAAATGTTAGTGAAAAAATGTCCCATTAATGTTTATATCGATGTATATTGTTTCATGAAGAGGCCAGTCAGTCGAAGAGCATCCTATTTATTTAAAACCATTTATAGAATGACTGCAGCAAAAGCTAGATCTACTTCTTCCTATCCTTATAAATCATTGAATATGACATATAGGGAAATGCATGAGATAATTTCCCATTAATGTTTCTTATTGATGGATATTGTTTCACGAAGAAGCATCAGTCAAAGAGAATCATATTTGATTAAAGCTGTCAAAACCAAATAGTGAAATCCATATCTACTACTTCATGTCCTAAGAAAATACGGTAGCAAAATAATATTGAAAAATGCCCCGTTAATTTTTCTTATTGATGAATCTGTTTAATGTAGAAGCAGGCAGTCAAAGAGAATAATATTTGATTGAAGCTGCCAAAACCAAATAGTGAAATTCATATCTACTACTTCCTATCCTAAGAAAATACGGTATAGATTTTGAAAAAATGTCCCATTAATGTTTCTTATTGATGAATCTGTTTAATGTAGAAGCAGGCAGTCGAAGAGAATAATATTTGATTGAAGCTATTCATAGAACGACTTTAGCAAAAGTTACATCTACCTCTTACTTTCCAAAGAAAATACCGTAGATGATCTTAGAAAATGGTCTTGAAAAAATGTCCTAATAATGTTTCTTATTGATAAATCTTTCTTTCAAGTAGAAGGAGGAGGCCTGTTGAAGTTAATCATATTCAATCAAAGCCATTTATAAAATGACTGCATTGAAAGCTATATCTAATACTTCCTATCCAAAGAAAATGCATTAGATGATATTAGAAAATATCATTGAAAAAATGTCCCATTAATGTTTCCTATTGATGAATCTGTTTAATGTAGAAGCAGGCAGTCGAAGAGAATAATATTTGATTGAAGCTGCCAAAACCAAATAGTGAAATCCATATCTACTACTTCCTATCCTAAGAAAATACGGTAAAGATTTTAGAAAAATATTATTGAAAAAATGTCCCATTAATGTTTCCTATTGATGAATATTGTTTCCCGAAGAAGCATCAGTCAAAGAGAATCATTTATGATTAAAGCTGCCAAAACCAAAAAGTGAAATCCATATCTACTACTTCCTATCCTAAGAAAATACGGTAAAGATTTTAGAAAAATATTATTGAAAAAATGTCCCATTAATGTTTCCTATTGATGAATATTGTTTCCCGAAGAAGCATCAGTCAAAGAGAATCATTTATGATTAAAGCTGCCAAAACCAAAAAGTGAAATCCATATCTACTACTTCCTATCCTAAGAAAACACGGTTAAGATTTTAGAAAAATATTATTGAAAAAATGTCCCATTAATGTTTCCTATTGATGAATATTGTTTCCCGAAGAAGCATCAGTCAAAGAGAATCATATTTGATTAAAGCTGTCAAAACCAAATAGTGAAATCCATATCTACTACTTCCTATCCTAAGAAAATACGGTAAAGATTTTAGAAAAATATTATTGAAAAAATGTCCCATTAATGTTTCTTATTGATGAATACTGTTTCCCGTAGAAGCATCAGTCAAAGAGAATCATTTATGATTAAAGCTGCCAAAATCAAAAAGTGAAATCCATATCTACTACTTCCTGTCCTAAAAAAATACGGTATAGATTTAAAAAAAAATAATATTGAAAAAATGTCCCATTAATGTTTCTTATTGATGAATCTGTTTAATGTAGAAGCAGGCAGTCGAAGAGAATAATAATTGATTAAAGCTATTCATAGAGCGACTTTAGCAAAAGTTACATCTACCTCTTATTTTCCAAAGAAAATACATTAGATGATCTTAGAAAATGGTCTTGAAAAAATATCCAATTAATGTTTCTTATTGATGGATATTGTTTCATGAAGAAGCAGGTCAGTCAAAGAGAATCATATTTGATTAAAGCTGTCAAAACCAAATAGTGAAATCCATATCTACTACTTCCTGTCCTAAGAAAATACGGTATAGATTTTAGAAAAATAATATTGAAAAAATGCCCCGTTAATTTTTCTTATTGATGAATCTGTTTAATGTAGAAGCAGGCAGTCGAAGAGAATAATTATTGATTAAAGCTATTCATAGAGCGACTTTAGCAAAAGTTACATCTACCTCTTACTTTCCAAAGAAAATACATTAGATGATCTTAGAAAATGGTCTTGAAAAAATGTCCCATTAATGTTTCTTCTTGATGGATATTGTTTCATGAAGAAGCAGGTCAGTCAAAGAGAATCATATTTGATTAAAGCTGTCAAAACCAAATAGTGAAATCCATATCTACTACTTCCTGTCCTAAGAAAATACGGTATAGATTTTAGAAAAATAATATTGAAAAAATGCCCCGTTAATTTTTCTTATTGATGAATCTGTTTAATGTAGAAGCAGGCAGTCGAAGAGAATAATATTTGATTAAAGCTATTCATAGAGCTACTTTAGCAAAAGCCACATCTACCTCTTACTTTCCAAAGAAAATACAGTAGATGATCTTAGAAAATGGTCTTGAAAAAATGTCCCATTAATGTTTCTTATTGATGGATATTGTTTCATGAAGAAGCAGGTCAGTCGAAGAAAATCATATTTAATTAAAGCTATTCATAGAATGATTGCACCGGAAGCTATATCTACTTCTTACTATCCTTATAAATCATTGAATATGACACATAGGGAAATGAATGAGATAATGTCCCATTAATGTTTCTTATTGATGAATATTGTTTCATGAAGAAGCATCAGTCGAAGAGAATAATATTTGATTAAAGCTATTCATAGAACGACTTTAGCAAAAGCTACATCTACCTCTCCTTTCCAGAGAAAATACATTAGATGATATTTAAAATGTTTTGAAAAAATGTCCCATTAATGTTTCTTATTAATGAATCCTCTTTCATGTAGAAAGAGGCCTGTCGAAGTTAATCATATTTATTTAAAACCATTTATAGAATGACTGCATCAAAAGCTATATCTACTTCTTAATATCCTAAAAAAATACAGTAGATGATCTTAGAAAATTGTCTTGAAAAAATGTCCCATTAATGTTTCTTATTGGTGAATATTGTTTCCCGAAGAAGCATCAGTCAAAGAGAATCATATATGATTAAAGCTGCCAAAACCAAAAAGTGAAATCCATATCTACTACTTCCTATCCTAAGAAAATACGGTATAGATTTTAGAAAAATATTATTGAAAAAATGTCCCATTAATGTTTCTTATTGATGAATCTGTTTAATATAGAAGTAGGCAGTCGAAGAGCATAATATTTGATTAAAGCTATTCATAGAACGACTGCAGCAGAAGCTACATCTACTTCTTACTTTCCAAAGAAAATACAGTAGATGATATTAGAAAATGTTAGTGAAAAAATGTCCCATTAATGTTTCTATCGATGTATATTGTTTCATGAAGAGGCAGGTCAGTCGAAGAGCATCCTATTTATTTAAAACCATTTATAGAATGACTGCAGCAAAAGCTAGATCTACTTCTTCCTATCCTTATAAATCATTGAATATGACATATAGGGAAATGCATGAGATAATTTCCCATTAATGTTTCTTATTGATGGATATTGTTTCACGAAGAAGCATCAGTCAAAGAGAATCATATTTGATTAAAGCTGTCAAAAACCAAATAGTGAAATCCATATCTACTACTTCCTGTCCTAAGAAACTACGGTATAGATTTTAGCAAAATAATATTGAAAAAATGCCCCGTTAAGTTTTCTTATTGATGAATCTGTTTAATGTAGAAGCAGGCAGTCAAAGAGAATAATATTTGATTGAAGCTGCCAAAACCAAATAGTGAAATCCATATCTACTACTTCCTATCCTAAGAAAATACGGTAAAGATTTTAGCAAAATAATATTGAAAAAATGTCCCATTAATGTTTCTTATTGATGAATCTGTTTAATATAGAAGTAGGCAGTCGAAGAGAATAATATTTGATTAAAGCTATTCATAGAACGACTGCAGCAAAAGCTACATCTACTTCTTACTTTCCAAAGAAAATACAGTAGATGGTATTAGAAAATGTTAATGAAAAAATGTCCCATTAATGTTTGTTATTGATGTATATTGTTTCATGAAGAGGCAGGTCAGTCGAAGAGCATCCTATTTATTTAAAACCATTTATAGAATGACTGCAGCAAAAGCTAGATCTACTTCTTCCTATCCTTATAAATCATTGAATATGACATATAGGGAAATGCATGAGATAATGTCCCATAAATGTTTCTTATTGATGAATATTGTTTCCCGAAGAAGCATCAGTCAAAGAGAATCATATATTATTAAAGCTGCCAAAACCAAATAGTGAAATCCATATCTACTACTTCCTATCCTAAGAATATACGGTATAGATTTTAGAAAAATATTATTGAAAAAATGTCCCATTAATGTTTCTTATTGATGAATCTGTTTAATGTAGAAGCAGGCAGTCAAAGAGAATAATATTTGATTGAAGCTGCCAAAACCAAATAGTGAAATCCATATCTACTACCGGGTGTCCCAAAAAAAACGCAACGGATTTGATCGGGACTAGCAACAAGAACTTACGTCCAATAAATCCAAAATAATTTTTTATATAATACTCGATAGCTAACTTGAAGATAAATACCTTGTTTGTTGGTATTGGTGCATGGAGAGTTGGAATATCAATCTTGAAAGTCCAAATTTGCTTCCATCTCCAAACCAGAGGTTTTGGGTTTTGGCCTAACTGAAAATGCGCTTGAGGAATCTCCTCAGTCATACGCAAAGTGTAGTTGTGTGAGCATGCTAAGGCACACATGTTTAAGTACACATTTCAATTGAAATTTTAAAGCTAAAACTTGACAAACATAACAATGCCGAAGGGAAAATTCACAAAGGAATATACTTCTTCGATCATAATGCACCTGCAAAAGAGTCAAGCACGAATGAGCATTTTTAAGGATCTTATCCATGGATAATTTTCCCTTGGGTATATTTGAGTTATTGTTTCGTAATAATTTGAAGAAAGATTATACAAAATGCATTTCATTAAAGTCATGAAGATTGCAAAAACTATTTCATTTTTCACACCCAAGCAGACCATTTCGCGGATTACTTTCTTTCATGAGACAGATGCAATGCTAACTTGTTGAAACTTTTGAAGCATAAAAAAGGTGTCTTTTTCAGGACAAAATTGATGAATTTGATTGAATTTCTATGCAAATCTTTTCCTCAGCATGAGGCTTTATTCTGTTATCTCAAGGTAATTCAGGAGATTCCCCAAAATAGCGTGTTTGCAGTTTAAGCTGAAAGCAACAAGCTCTGGTTTGGAGGTTCAGGCAAATCTGAACTTTCAAGATTTATATTCCAACTCTCCGTGCACCAATATCATCAAACAAGGTATCGATCTTCAAGTTAGCTATCGAGGATTATATAAAAAGTTATTTTGGATTGATTCGACCTAAATTTTTGTCGCTAGACCCGATCAAATCTGTTGGGTTTTTTTTGGGACACCCGGTACTTCCTATCCTAAGAAAATACGGTATAGATTTTGAAAAAATGTACCATTAATGTTTCTTATTGATGAATCTGTTTAATGTAGAAGCAGGCAGTCGAAGAGAATAATATTTGATTGAAGCTATTCATAGAACGACTTTAGCAAAAGCTACATCTACCTCTTACTTTCCAAAGAAAATACAGTAGATGATCTTAGAAAATGGTCTTGAAAAATGTCCCATTAATGTTTCTTATTGATAAATCTTCTTTCAAGTAGAAGGAGGAGGCCTGTCGAAGTTAATCATATTCAATCAAAGCTATTTATGAAATGACTGCATTGAAAGCTATATCTAATACTTACTATCCAAAGAAAATGCATTAGATGATATTAGAAAATGTCATTGAAAAAATGTCCCATTAATGTTTCTTATTGATGAATATTGTTTCCCGAAGAAGCATCAGTTTAAAAGAGAATCATATATGATTAAAGCTGCCAAAACCAAAAAGTGAAATCCATATCTATACTACTTCCTATCCTAAGAAAAAACGGTATAGATTTTAGAAAAATATTATTGAAAAAATGTCCCATTAATGTTTCTTATTGATGAATATTGTTTCTCGAAGAAGCATCAGTCAAAGAGAATCATTTATGAATAAAGCTGCCAAAACCAAAAAGTGAAATCCATATCTACTACTTTCTATCCTAAGAAAATACGGTATAGATTTTAGAAAAACATTATTGAAAAAATGTCCCATTAATGTTTCTTATTGATGAATCTGTTTAATGTAGAAGCAGGCAGTCGAAGAGAATAATATTTGATTGAAGCTATTCATAGAACGACTTTAGCAAAAGTTACATCTACCTCTTACTTTCCAAAGAAAATCCCGTTGATGATCTTAGAAAATGGTCTTGACAAAATGTCCCATTAATGTTTCTTATTGATAAATCTTTCTTTCAAGTAGAAGGAGGAGGCCTGTCGAAGTTAATCATATTCAATCAAAGCTATTTATAAAATGACTGCATTGAAAGCTATATCTAATACTTCCTATCCAAAGAAAATGCATTAGATGATATTAGAAAATATTATTGAAAAAATGTCCCATTAACGTTTCTTATTGATGAATCTGTTTAATGTAGAAGCAGGCAGTCGAAGAGAATAATTATTGATTAAAGCTATTCATAGAGCGACTTTAGCAAAAGTTACATCTACCTCTTACTTTCCAAAGAAAATACATTAGATGATCTTAGAAAATGGTCTTGAATTAATGTCCCATTAATGTTTCTTATTGATGGATATTGTTTCATGAAGAAGCAGGTCAGTCGAAGAAAATCATATTTAATTAAAGCTATTCATACAATGATTGCACAGGAAGCTATATCTACTTCTTACTATCCTTATAAATCATTGAATATGACATATAGGGAAATGAATGAGATAATGTCCCATTAATGTTTCTTATTGATGAATATTGTTTCATGAAGAAGCATCAGTCGAAGAGAGTAATATTTGATTAAAGCTATTCATAGAACGACTTTAGCAAAAGCTACATCTACCTCTTCCTTTCCAGAGAAAATACAGTAGATGATATTTAAAATGTTTTGAAAAAATGTCCCATTAATGTTTCTTATTGATAAATCTTTCTTTCAAGTAGAAGGAGGAGGCCTGTCGAAGTTAATCATATTCAATCAAAGCTATTTATAAAATGACTGCATTGAAAGCTATATCTAATACTTCCTATCCAAAGAAATTGCATTAGATGATATTAGAAAATATTATTGAAAAAATGTCCCATTAACGTTTGTTATTGATGAATCTGTTTAATGTAGAAGCAGGCAGTCGAAGAGAATAACATTTGATTAAAGCTATTCATAGAGCGACTTTAGCATAAGCCACATCTACCTCTTACTTTCCAAAGAAAATACATTAGATGATCTTAGAAAATGGTCTTGAAAAAATGTCCCATTAATGTTTCTTATTGATGGATATTGTTTCACAAAGAAGCATCAGTCAAAGAGAATCATATTTGATTAAAGCTGTCAAAACCAAATAGTGAAATCCATATCTACTACTTCATGTCCTAAGAAAATACGGTATAGATTTTAGCAAAATAATATTGAAAAAATGCCCCGTTAATTTTTCTTATTGATGAATCTGTTTAATGTAGAAGCAGGCAGTCGAAGAGAATAATATTTGATTAAAGCTATTCATAGAACGACTTTAGCAAAAGCTACATCTACTTCTTACTTCCCAAAGAAAATAAAGCAGATGATATTAGAAAATGTTAATGAAAAAATGTCCCATTAATGTTTCTTATTGATGTATATTGTTTCATGAAGAGGCAGGTCAGTCGAAGAGCATCCTATTTATTTAAAACCATTTATAGAATGACTGCAGCAAAAGCTAGATCTACTTCTTCCTATCCTTATAAATCATTGAATATGACATATAGGGAAATGCATGAGATAATGTCCCATAAATGTTTCTTATTGATGAATATTGTTTCCCGAAGAAGCATCAGTCAAAGAGAATCATATATTATTAAAGCTGCCAAAACCAAATATTGAAATCCATATCTACTACTTCCTATCCTAAGAAAATACGGTATAGATTTTAGAAAAATATTATTGAAAAAATGTCCCATTAATGTTTCTTATTGATGAATCTGTTTAATGTAGAAGCAGGCAGTCAAAGAGAATAATATTTGATTGAAGCTGCCAAAACCAAATAGTGAAATCCATATCTACTACCGGGTGTCCCAAAAAAAACGCAACGGATTTGATCGGGACTAGCAACAAGAACTTACGTCCAATAAATCCAAAATAATTTTTTATATAATACTCGATAGCTAACTTGAAGATAAATACCTTGTTTGTTGGTATTGGTGCATGGAGAGTTGGAATATCAATCTTGAAAGTCCAAATTTGCTTCCATCTCCAAACCAGAGGTTTTGGGTTTTGGCCTAACTGAAAATGCGCTTGAGGAATCTCCTCAGTCATACGCAAAGTGTAGTTGTGTGAGCATGCTAAGGCACACATGTTTAAGTACACATTTCAATTGAAATTTGAAAGCTAAAACTTGACAAACATAACAATGCCGAAGGGAAAATTCACAAAGGAATATACTTCTTCGATCATAATGCACCTGCAAAAGAGCCAAGCACGAATGAGCATTTTTAAGGATCTTATCCATGGATAATTTTCCCTTGGGTATATTTGAGTTATTGTTTCGTAATAATTTGAAGAAAGATTATACAAAATGCATTTCATTAAAGTCATGAAGATTGCAAAAACTATTTCATTTTTCACACCCAAGCAGACCATTTCGCGGATTACTTTCTTTCATGAGACAGATGCAATGCTAACTTGTTGAAACCTTTGAAGCATAAAAAAGGTGTCTTTTTCAGGACAAAATTGATGAATTTGATTGAATTTCTATGCAAATCTTTTCCTCAGCATGAGGCTTTATTCTGTTATCTCAAGGTAATTAAGGAGATTCCCCAAAATAGCGTGTTTGCAGTTTAAGCTGAAAGCAACAAGCTCTGGTTTGGAGGTTCAGGCAAATCTGAACTTTCAAGATTTATATTCCAACTCTCCGTGCACCAATATCATCAAACAAGGTATCGATCTTCAAGTTAGCTATCGAGGATTATATAAAAAGTTATTTTGGATTGATTCGACCTAAATTTTTGTCGCTAGACCCGATCAAATCTGTTGCGTTTTTTTTGGGACACCCGGTACTTCCTATCCTAAGAAAATACGGTATAGATTTTGAAAAAATGTACCATTAATGTTTCTTATTGATGAATCTGTTTAATGTAGAAGCAGGCAGTCGAAGAGAATAATATTTGATTGAAGCTATTCATAGAACGACTTTAGCAAAAGCTACATCTACCTCTTACTTTCCAAAGAAAATACAGTAGATGATCTTAGAAAATGGTCTTGAAAAATGTCCCATTAATGTTTCTTATTGATAAATCTTCTTTCAAGTAGAAGGAGGAGGCCTGTCGAAGTTAATCATATTCAATCAAAGCTATTTATGAAATGACTGCATTGAAAGCTATATCTAATACTTACTATCCAAAGAAAATGCATTAGATGATATTAGAAAATGTTATTGAAAAAATGTCCCATTAATGTTTCTTATTGATGAATATTGTTTCCCGAAGAAGCATCAGTTTAAAAGAGAATCATATATGATTAAAGCTGCCAAAACCAAAAAGTGAAATCCATATCTATACTACTTCCTATCCTAAGAAAAAACGGTATAGATTTTAGAAAAATATTATTGAAAAAATGTCCCTTTAATGTTTCTTATTGATGAATATTGTTTCTCGAAGAAGCATCAGTCAAAGAGAATCATTTATGAATAAAGCTGCCAAAACCAAAAAGTGAAATCCATATCTACTACTTTCTATCCTAAGAAAATACGGTATAGATTTTAGAAAAACATTATTGAAAAAATGTCCCATTAATGTTTCTTATTGATGAATCTGTTTAATGTAGAAGCAGGCAGTCGAAGAGAATAATATTTGATTGAAGCTATTCATAGAACGACTTTAGCAAAAGTTACATCTACCTCTTACTTTCCAAAGAAAATCCCGTTGATGATCTTAGAAAATGGTCTTGACAAAATGTCCCATTAATGTTTCTTATTGATAAATCTTTCTTTCAAGTAGAAGGAGGAGGCCTGTCGAAGTTAATCATATTCAATCAAAGCTATTTATAAAATGACTGCATTGAAAGCTATATCTAATACTTCCTATCCAAAGAAAATGCATTAGATGATATTAGAAAATTTTATTGAAAAAATGTCCCATTAATGTTTCTTATTGATGAATATTGTTTCCCGAAGAAGCATCAGTTTAAAAGAGAATCATATATGATTAAAGCTGCCAAAACCAAAAAGTGAAATCCATATCTACTACTTCCTATCCTAAGAAAAAACGGTATAGATTTTAGAAAAATATTATTGAAAAAATGTCCCTTTAATGTTTCTTATTGATGAATATTGTTTCTCGAAGAAGCATCAGTCAAAGAGAATCATTTATGAATAAAGCTGCCAAAACCAAAAAGTGAAATCCATATCTACTACTTTCTATCCTAAGAAAATACGGTATAGATTTTAGAAAAACATTATTGAAAAAATGTCCCATTAATGTTTCTTATTGATGAATCTGTTTAATGTAGAAGCAGGCAGTCGAAGAGAATAATATTTGATTGAAGCTATTCATAGAACGACTTTAGCAAAAGTTACATCTACCTCTTACTTTCCAAAGAAAATCCCGTTGATGATCTTAGAAAATGGTCTTGACAAAATGTCCCATTAATGTTTCTTATTGATAAATCTTTCTTTCAAGTAGAAGGAGGAGGCCTGTCGAAGTTAATCATATTCAATCAAAGCTATTTATAAAATGACTGCATTGAAAGCTATATCTAATACTTCCTATCCAAAGAAAATGCATTAGATGATATTAGAAAATATTATTGAAAAAAATGTCCCATTAACGTTTCTTATTGATGAATCTGTTTAATGTAGAAGCAGGCAGTCGAAGAGAATAATATTTGATTAAAGCTATTCATAGAGCGACTTTAGCAAAAGCCACATCTACCTCTTACTTTCCAAAGAAAATACATTAGATGATCTTAGAAAATGGTCTTGAAAAAATGTCCCATTAATGTTTCTTATTGATGGATATTGTTTCATGAAGAAGCAGTTCAGTCGAAGAAAATCATATTTAATTAAAGCTATTCATACAATGATTGCACCGGAAGCTATATCTACTTCTTACTATCCTTATAAATCATTGAATATGACATATAGGGAAATGAATGAGATAATGTCCCATTAATGTTTCTTATTGATGAATATTGTTTCATGAAGAAGCATCAGTCGAAGAGAGTAATATTTGATTAAAGCTATTCATAGAACGACTTTAGCAAAAGCTACATCTACCTCTTCCTTTCCAGAGAAAATACAGTAGATGATATTTAAAATGTTTTGAAAAAATGTCCCATTAATGTTTCTTATTGATGAATATTGTTTCCCGAAGAAGCATCAGTTTAAAAGAGAATCATATATGATTAAAGCTGCCAAAACCAAAAAGTGAAATCCATATCTATACTACTTCCTATCCTAAGAAAATACGGTATAGATTTTAGAAAAATATTATTGAAAAAATGTCCCATTAATGTTTCATATTGATGAATATTGTTTCTCGAAGAAGCATCAGTCAAAGAGAATCATTTATGATTAAAGCTGCCAAAACCAAAAAGTGAAATCCATATCTACTACTTTCTATCCTAAGAAAATACGGTTTAGATTTTAGAAAAATATTATTGAAAAAATGTCCCATTAATGTTTCTTATTGATGAATCTGTTTATTGTAGAAGCAGGCAGTCGAAGAGAATAATATTTGATTAAAGCTGTTAAAACCAAATAGTGAAATCCATATCTACTACTTCCTATCCTAAGAAAATACGGTATAGATTTTAGAAAAATATTATTGAAAAAATGTCCCATTAATGTTTCTTATTGATGAATCTGTTTAATGTAGAAGCAGGCAGTCGAAGAGAATAATATTTGATTGAAGCTATTCATAGAACGACTTTAGCAAAAGTTACATCTACCTCTTACTTTCCAAAGAAAATACCGTAGATGATCTTAGAAAATGGTCTTGAAAAAATGTCCCATTAATGTTTCTTATTGATAAATCTTTCATTCAAGTAGAAGGAGGAGGCCTGTCGAAGTTAATCATATTCAATCAAAGCTATTTATAAAATGACTGCATTGAAAGCTATATCTAATACTTCCTATCCAAAGAAATTGCATTAGATGATATTAGAAAATATTATTGAAAAAATGTCCCATTAACGTTTGTTATTGATGAATCTGTTTAATGTAGAAGCAGGCAGTCGAAGAGAATAATATTTGATTAAAGCTATTCATAGAGCGACTTTAGCAAAAGCCACATCTACCTCTTACTTTCCAAAGAAAATACATTAGATGATCTTAGAAAATGGTCTTGAAAAAATGTCCCATTAATGTATCTTATTGATGGATATTGTTTCATGAAGAAGCAGTTCAGTCGAAGAAAATCATATTTAATTAAAGCTATTCATACAATGATTGCACCGGAAGCTATATCTACTTCTTACTATCCTTATAAATCATTGAATATGACATATAGGGAAATGAATGAGATAATGTCCCATCAATGTTTCTTATTGATGAATATTGTTTCATGAAGAAGCATCAGTCGAAGAGAATAATATTTGATTAAAGCTATTCATAGAACGACTTTAGCAAAAGCTATATCTACCTCTTACTTTCCAAAGAAAATACAGTAGATGATATCAGAAAATGTTATTGCAAAAATGTCCCATTAATGTATCATATTGATGAATCCTCTTTCATGTAGAAGGAGGCCAGTCGAAGTTAATCATATTTAATTAAAACTATTTATAGAATGACTGCATCGAAAGCTATATCTACTTCTTAATATCCAAAGAAAATACAGTAGATGATATTAGAAAATGGTCTTGAAAAAATGTCCCATTAATGTTTCTTATTGATGGATATTGTTTCACGAAGAAGCATCAGTCAAAGAGAATCATATTTGATTAAAGCTGTCAAAACTAAATAGTGAAATCCATATCTACTACTTCCTGTCCTAAGAAAATACGGTATAGATTTTAGCAAAATAATATTGAAAAAATGCCCCGTTAATTTTTCTTATTGATGAATCTGCTTAATGTAGAAGCAGGTCAGTCGAAGAGAATAATATTTGATTAAAGCTATTCATAGAACGACTTTAGCAAAACCTACATCTACTTCTTACTTCCCAAAGAAAATACAGCAGATGATATTAGAAAATTTTAATGAAAAAATGTCCCATTAATGTTTCTTATTGATGTATATTGTTTCATGAAGAGGCAGGTCAGTCGAAATGCAACCTATTTATTTAAAACCATTTATAGAATGACTGCAGCAAAAGCTAGATCTACTTCTTCCTATCCTTATAAATCATTGAATATGACATATAGGGAAATGCATGAGATAATTTCCCATTAATGTTTCTTATTGATGAATATTGTTTCATGAAGAGGCAGGTCAGTCGAAGAGCACCCTATTTATTTAAAACCATTTATAGAATGACTACATCAAAAGCTAGATCTACTTCTTCCTATCCTTATAAATCATTGAATATGACATATAGGGAAATGCATGAGATAATTTGCCATTAATGTTTCTTATTGATGAATATTGTTTCATGAAGAGGCAGGTCAGTCGAAGAGCATCCTATTCATTTAAAACCATTTATAGAATGACTACATCAAAAGCTAGATCTACTTCTTCCTATCCTTATAAATCATTGAATATGACATATAGGGAAATGCATGAGATAATGTCCCATTAATGTTTCTTATTGATGAATAATGTTTCCCGAAGAAGCATCAGTCAAAGAGAATCATATATGATTAAAGCTGCCAAAACCAAATAGTGAAATCCATATCTACTACTTCCTATCCTAAGAAAATACGGTATAGATTTTAGAAAAATATTATTGAAAAAATGTCCCATTAATGTTTCTTATTGATGAATCTGTTTAATGTAGAAGCAGGCAGTCGAAGAGAATAATATTTGATTGAAGCTATTCATAGAACGACTTTAGCAAAAGTTACATCTACCTCTTACTTTCCAAAGAAAATACCGTAGATGATCTTAGAAAATGGTCTTGACAAAATGTCCCATTAATGTTTCTTATTGATAAATCTTTCATTCAAGTAGAAGGAGGAGGCCTGTCGAAGTTAATCATATTCAATCAAAGCTATTTATAAAATGACTGCATTGAAAGCTACATCTAATACTTCCTATGCAAAGAAATTGCATTAGATGATATTAGAAAATATTATTGAAAAAATGTCCCATTAACGTTTCTTTTTGATGAATCTGTTTAATGTAGAAGCAGGCAGTCGAAGAGAATAATATTTGATTAAAGCTATTCATAGAGCGACTTTAGCAAAAGCCACATCTACCTCTTACTTTCCAAAGAAAATACATTAGATGATCTTAGAAAATGGTCTTGAAAAAATGTCCCATTAATGTATCTTATTGATGGATATTGTTTCATGAAGAAGCAGTTCAGTCGAAGAAAATCATATTTAATTAAAGCTATTCATACAATGATTGCACCGGAAGCTATATCTACTTCTTACTATCCTTATAAATCATTGAATATGACATATAGGGAAATGAATGAGACAATGTCCCATTAATGTTTCTTATTGATGAATATTGTTTCGTGAAGAAGCATCAGTCGAAGAGAATAATATTTGATTAAAGCTATTCATAGAACGACTTTAGCAAAAGCTACATCTACCTCTTCCTTTCCAGAGAAAATACAGTAGATGATATTAGAAAATGTTTTGAAAAAATGTCCCATTAATGTTTCTTATTAATGAATCCTCTTTCATGTAGAAAGAGGCCTGTCGAAGTTAATCATATTTATTTAAAACCATTTATAGAATGACTGCATCAAAAGCTATATCTACTTCATAATATCCTAACAAAATACGGTAGATGATCTTAGAAAATGGTCTTGAAAAAATGTCCCATTAAAGTTTCTTATTGATTTATATTGTTTCACGAAGAAGCATCAGTCAAAGAGAATCATATTTGATTAAAGCTGTCAAAACTAAATAGTGAAATCCATATCTACTACTTCCTGTCCTAAGAAAATACGGTATAGATTTTAGCAAAATAATATTGAAAAAATGCCCCGTTAATTTTTCTTATTGATGAATCTGCTTAATGTAGAAGCAGGTCAGTCGAAGAGAATAATATTTGATTAAAGCTATTCATAGAACGACTTTAGCAAAAGCTACATCTACTTCTTACTTCCCAAAGAAAATACAGCAGATGATATTAGAAAATTTTAATGAAAAAATGTCCCATTAATGTTTCTTATTGATGTATATTGTTTCATGAAGAGGCAGGTCAGTCTAAGAGCATCCTATTTATTTAAAACCATTTATAGAATGACTACATCAAAAGCTAGATCTACTTCTTCCTATCCTTATAAATCATTGAATATGACATATAGGGAAATGCATGAGATAATGTCCCATTAATGTTTCTTATTGATGAATATTGTTTCCCGAAGAAGCATCAGTCAAAGAGAATCATATATGATTAAAGCTGCCAAAACCAAATAGTGAAATCCATATCTACTACTTCCTATCCTAAGAAAATACGGTATAGATTTTAGAAAAATATTATTGAAAAAATGTCCCATTAATGTTTCTTATTGATGAATCTGTTTAATGTAGAAGCAGGCAGTCAAAGAGAATAATATTTGATTGAAGCTGCCAAAACCAAATAGTGAAATCCATATCTACTACTTCCTATCCTAAGTTTGAAAAAATGTCCCATTAATGTTTCTTATTGATGAATCTGTTTAATGTAGAAGCAGGCAGTCGAAGAGAATAATATTTGATTGAAGCTATTCATAGAACGACCTGAGCATAAGCTACATCTACCTCTTACTTTCCAAAGAAAATACATTAGATGATCTTAGAAAATGGTCTTGAAAAAATGTCCAATTAATGTTTCTTATTGATGAATATTGTTTCCCGAAGAAGCATCAGTTTAAAAGAGAATCATATATTATTAAAGCTGCCAAAACCAAAAAGTGAAATCCATATCTACTACTTCCTATCCTAAGAAAATACGGTATAGATTTTAGAAAAATATTATTGAAAAAATGTCCCATTAATGTTTCTTATTGATGAATACTGTTTCCCGGAGAAGCATCAGTCAAAGAGAATCATTTATGATTAAAGCTGCCAAAACCAAAAAGTGAAATCCATATCTACTACTTTCTATCCTAAGAAAATACGGTATAGATTTTAGAAAAATTTTATTGAAAAAATGTCCCATTAATGTTTCTTATTGATGAATCTGTTTAATGTAGAAGCAGGCAGTCGAAGAGAATAATATTTGATTGAAGCTATTCATAGAATGACTTTAGCAAATGTTAAATCTACCTCTTACTTTCCAAAGAAAATACCGTAGATGATCATAGAAAATGGTCTTGAAAAAATGTCCCATTAATGTTTCTTATTGATGGATATTGTTTCATGAAGAAGCAGGTCAGTCAAAGAGAATCATATTTGATTAAAGCTGTCAAAACTAAATAGTGAAATCCATATCTACTACTTCCTGTCCTAAGAAAATACGGTATAGATTTTAGAAAAATAATATTGAAAAAATGCCCCGTTAATTTTTCTTATTGATGAATCTGTTTAATGTAGAAGCAGGCAGTCGAAGAGAATAATATTTGATTAAAGCTATTCATAGAGCGACTTTAGCAAAAGCCACATCTACCTCTTACTTTCCAAAGAAAATACATTAGATGATCTTAGAAAATGGTCTTGAAAAAATGTCCCATTAATGTTTCTTATTGATGGATATTGTTTCATGAAGAAGCAGGTCAGTCGAAGAAAATCATATTTAATTAAAGCTATTCATAGAATGATTTCACCGGAAGCTATATCTACTTCTTACTATCCTTATAAATCATTGAATATGACATATAGGGAAATGAATGAGATAATGTCCCATTAATGTTTCTTATTGATGAATATCGTTTCCCGAAGAAGCATCAGTCAAAGAGAATCATATATGATTAAAGCTGCCAAAACCAAATAGTGAAATCCATATCTACTACTTCCTATCCTAAGAATATACGGTATAGATTTTAGAAAAATATTATTGAAAAAATGTCCCATTAATGTTTCTTATTGATGAATCTGTTTAATGTAGAAGCAGGCAGTCAAAGAGAATAATATTTGATTGAAGCTGCCAAAACCAAATAGTGAAATCCATATCTACTACTTCCTATCCTAATTTTGAAAAAATGTCCCATTAATGTTTCTTATTGATGAATCTGTTTAATGTAGAAGCAGGCAGTCGAAGAGAATGATATTTGATTGAAGCTATTCATAGAACGACCTTAGCAAAAGCTACATCTACCTCTTACTTTCCAAAGAAAATACATTAGATGATCTTGGAAAATGGTCTTGAAAAAATGTCCCATTAATGTTTCTTATTGATAAATCTTCTTTCAAGTAGAAGGAGGAGGCCTGTCGAAGTTAATCATATTCAATCAAAGCTATTGATGAAATGACTGCATTGAAAGCTATATCTAATACTTACTTTCCAAAGAAAATGCATTAGATGATATTAAAAAACGTTATAGAAAAAATGTCCCATTAATGTTTCTTATTGATGAATATTGTTTCCCGAAGAAGCATCAGTTTAAAAGAGAATCATTTATGATTAAAGCTGCCAAAACCAAAAAGTGAAATCCATATCTACTACTTTCTATCCTAAGAAAATACGGTATAGATTTTAGAAAAATTTTATTGAAAAAATGTCCCATTAATGTTTCGTATTGATGAATCTGTTTAATGTAGAAGCAGGCAGTCGAAGAGAATAATATTTGATTGAAGCTATTCATAGAATGACTTTAGCAAATGTTAAATCTACCTCTTACTTTCCAAAGAAAATACCGTAGATGATCATAGAAAATGGTCTTGAAAAAATGTCCCATTAATGTTTCTTATTGATGGATATTGTTTCATGAAGAAGCAGGTCAGTCAAAGAGAATCATATTTGATTAAAGCTGTTAAAACCAAATAGTGAAATGCATATCTACTACTTCCTGTCCTAAGAAAATACGGTATAGATTTTAGAAAAATATTATTGAAAAAATGTCCCATTAATGTTTCTTATTGATGAATCTGTTTAATGTAGAAGCAGGCAGTCGAAGAGAATAATATTTGATTAAAGCTATTCATAGAGCGACTTTAGCAAAAGCCACATCTACCTCTTACTTTCCAAAGAAAATACATTAGATGATCTTAGAAAATTGTCTTGAAAAAATGTCCCATTAATGTTTCTTATTGATGGATATTGTTTCATGAAGAAGCAGGTCAGTCGAAGAAAATCATATTTAATTAAAGCTATTCATAGAATGATTGCACCGGAAGCTATATCTACTTCTTACTATCCTTATAAATCATTGAATATGACATATAGGGAAATGCATGAGATAATGTCCCATTAATGTTTCTTATTGATGAATATTGTTTCCCGAAGAAGCATCAGTCAAAGAGAATCATATATGATTAAAGCTGCCAAAACCAAATAGTGAAATCCATATCTACTACTTCCTATCCTAAGAAAATACGGTATAGATTTTAGAAACATATTATTGAAAAAATGTCCCATTAATGTTTCTTATTGATGAATCTGTTTAATGTAGAAGCAGGCAGTCAAAGAGAATAATATTTGATTGAAGCTGCCAAAACCAAATAGTGAAATCCATATCTACTACTTCCTATCCTAAGTTTGAAAAAATGTCCCATTAATGTTTCTTATTGATGAATCTGTTTAATGTAGAAGCAGGCAGTCGAAGAGAATAATATTTGATTGAAGCTATTCATAGAACGACCTTAGCAAAAGCTACACCTACCTCTTACTTTCCAAAGAAAATACATTAGATGATCTTAGCAAATGGTCTTGAAAAAATGTCCCATTAATGTTTCTTATTGATGGATATTGTTTCATGAAGAAGCAGGTCAGTCAAAGAGAATCATATTTGATTAAAGCTGTTAAAACCAAATAGTGAAATGCATATCTACTACTTCCTATCCTAAGAAAATACGGTATAGATTTTAGAAAAATAATATTGAAAAAATGCCCCGTTAATTTTTCTTATTGATGAATCTGTTTAATGTAGAAGCAGGCAGTCGAAGAGAATAATATTTGATTAAAGCTATTCATAGAGCGACTTTAGCAAAAGCCACATCTACCTCTTACTTTCCAAAGAAAATACATTAGATGATCTTAGAAAATGGTCTTGAAAAAATG
Organism: Aurelia coerulea; assembly: GCA_039566865.1. Taxonomy (NCBI): domain Eukaryota; kingdom Metazoa; phylum Cnidaria; class Scyphozoa; order Semaeostomeae; family Ulmaridae; genus Aurelia; species Aurelia coerulea. The sequence continues at coordinate 7,546,094 of CM076951.1, read as the reverse complement.
TCCCATTAATGTTTCTTATTGATGGATATTGTTTCATGAAGAAGCAGGTCAGTCGAAGAAAATCATATTTAATTAAAGCTATTCATAGAATGATTGCACCGGAAGCTATATCTACTTCTTACTATCCTTATAAATCATTGAATATGACATATAGGGAAATGAATGAGATAATGTCCCATTAATGATTCTTATTGATGAATATTGTTTCATGAAGAAGCATCAGTCGAAGAGAATCATATATGATTAAAGCTGCCAAAACCAAATAGTGAAATCCATATCTACTACTTCCTATCCTAAGAAAATACGGTATAGATTTTAGAAAAATATTATTGAAAAAATGTCCCATTAATGTTTCTTATTGATGAATCTGTTTAATGTAGAAGCAGGCAGTCAAAGAGAATAATATTTGATTGAAGCTGCCAAAACCAAATAGTGAAATCCATATCTACTACTTCCTATCCTAAGAAAATACGGTATAGATTTTAGAAAAATAATATTGACAAAATGTCCCATTAATGTTTCCTATTGATGAATCTGTTTAATGTAGAAGCAGGCCAGTCGAAGAGAATAATATTTGATTAAAGCTATTCATAGAACGACTGCAGCAAAAGCTACATCTACTTCTTACTTTCCAAAGAAAATACAGTAGATGATCTTAGAAAATGTTTTGAAAAAATGTCCCATTAATGTTTCTTATTAATGAATCCTCTTTCATGCAGAAAGAGGCCTGTCGAAGTTAATCATATTTATTTAAAACCATTTATAGAATGACTGCATCAAAAGCTATATCTACTTCTTTATATCCTAAGAAAATACAGTAGATGATCTTAGAAAATTGTCTTGAAAAAATGTCCCATTAATGTTTCTTATTGATGAATATTGTTTCCCGAAGAAGCATCAGTCAAAGAGAATCATATATGTTTAAAGCTGCCAAAACCAAATAGTGAAATCCATATCTACTACTTCCTATCCTAAGAAAATACGGTATAGATTTAAAAAAAATAATATTGAAAAAATGTCCCATTAATGTTTCTAATTGATGGATATTGTTTCATGAAGAAGCAGTTCAGTCGAAGAAAATCATATTTAATTAAAGCTATTCATACAATGATTGCACCGGAAGCTATATCTACTTCTTACTATCCTTATAAATCATTGAATATGACATATAGGGAAATGCATGAGATAATGTCCCATTAATGTTTCTTATTGATGAATATTGTTTCATGAAGAAGCATCAGTCGAAGAGAATAATATTTGATTAAAGCTCTTCATAGAGCGACTTTAGCAAAAGCTACATCTACCTCTTCCTTTCTAGAGAAAATACAGTAGATGATATCAGAAAATGTTTTGAAAAAATGTCCCATTAATGTTTCTTATTAATGAATCCTCTTTCATGTAGAAAGAGGCCTGTCGAAGTTAATCATATTTATTTAAAACCATTTATAGAATGACTGCATCAAAAGCTATATCTACTTCTTAATATCCTAACAAAATACAGTAGATGGTCTTAGAAAATGGTCTTGAAAAAATGTCCCATTAATGTTTCTTATTGATGGATATTGTTTCACGAAGAAGCATCAGTCAAAGAGAATCATATTTGATTAAAGCTGTCAAAACTAAATAGTGAAATCCATATCTACTACTTCCTGTCCTAAGAAAATACGGTATAGATTTTAGCAAAATAATATTGAAAAAATGCCCCGTTAATTTTTCTTATTGATGAATCTGCTTAATGTAGAAGCAGGTCAGTCGAAGAGAATAATATTTGATTAAAGCTATTCATAGAACGACTTTAGCAAAAGCTACATCTACCTCTTACTTTCCAAAGAAAATACATTAGATGATCTTGGAAAATGGTCTTGAAAAAATGTCCCATTAATGTTTCTTATTGATAAATATTCTTTCAAGTAGAAGGAGGAGGCCTGTCGAAGTTAATCATATTCAATCAAAGCTATTGATGAAATGACTGCATTGAAAGCTATATCTAATACTTACTATCCAAAGAAAATGCAGTAGATGATATTAAAAAACGTTATAGAAAAAATGTCCCATTAATGTTTCTTATTGATGAATATTGTTTCCCGAAGAAGCATCAGTTTAAAAGAGAATCATATATGATTAAAGCTGCCAAAACCAAAAAGTGAAATCCATATCTACTACTTCCTATCCTTAGAAAATACGGTATAGATTTTAGAAAAATATTATTGAAAAAATGTCCCATTAATGTTTCTTATTGATGAATACTGTTTCCCGAAGAAGCATCAGTCAAAGAGAATCATTTATGATTAAAGCTGCCAAAACCAAAAAGTGAAATCCATATCTACTACTTTCTATCCTAAGAAAATACGGTATAGATTTTAGAAAAATTTTATTGAAAAAATGTCCCATTAATGTTTCTTATTGATGAATCTGTTTAATGTAGAAGCAGGCAGTCGAAGAGAATAATATTTGATTGAAGCTATTCATAGAATGACTTTAGCAAATGTTAAATCTACCTCTTACTTTCCAAAGAAAATACCGTAGATGATCATAGAAAATGGTCTTGAAAAAATGTCCCATTAATGTTTCTTATTGATGGATATTGTTTCATGAAGAAGCAGGTCAGTCAAAGAGAATCATATTTGATTAAAGCTGTCAAAACCAAATAGTGAAATCCATATCTACTACTTCCTGTCCTAAGAAAATACGGTATAGATTTTAGAAAAATAATATTGAAAAAATGCCCCGTTAATTTTTCTTATTGATGGATCTGTTTAATGTAGAAGCAGGCAGTCGAAGAGAATAATATTTGATTAAAGCTATTCATAGAGCGACTTTAGCAAAAGCCACATCTACCTCTTACTTTCCAAAGAAAATACATTAGATGATCTTAGAAAATTGTCTTGAAAAAATGTCCCATTAATGTTTCTTATTGGTGGATATTGTTTCATGAAGAAGCAGGTCAGTCGAAGAAAATCATATTTAATTAAAGCTATTCATAGAATGATTGCACCGGAAGCTATATCTACTTCTTACTATCCTTATAAATCATTGAATATGACATATAGGGAAATGAATGAGATAATGTCCCATTAATGTTTCTTATTGATGAATATTGTTTCACGAAGAAGCATCAGTCAAAGAGAATCATATATGATTAAAGCTGTCAAAACCAAATAGTGAAATCCATATCTACTACTTCCTATCCTAAGAAAATACGGTATAGATTTTAGAAAAATATTATTGAAAAAATGTCCCATTAATGTTTCTTATTGATGAATCTGTTTAATGTAGAAGCAGGCAGTCAAAGAGAATAATATTTGATTGAAGCTGCCAAAACCAAATAGTGAAATCCATATCTACTACTTCCTATCCTAATTTTGAAAAAATGTCCCATTAATGTTTCTTATTGATGAATCTGTTTAATGTAGAAGTAGGCAGTGGAAGAGAATAATATTTGATTGAAGCTATTCATAGAACGACCTTAGCAGAAGCTACATCTACCTCTTACTTTCCAAAGAAAATACAGTAGATGATCTTGGAAAATGGTCTTGAAAAAATGTCCCATTAATGTTTCTTAATGATAAATATTCTTTCAAGTAGAAGGAGGAGGCCTGTCGAAGTTAATCATATTCAATCAAAGCTATTGATGAAATGACTGCATTGAAAGCTATATCTAATACTTACTTTCCAAAGAAAATGCCGTAGATGATATTAAAAAACGTTATAGAAAAAATGTCCCATTAATGTTTCTTATTGATGAATATTGTTTCCCGAAGAAGCATCAGTTTAAAAGAGAATCATATATGATTAAAGCTGCCAAAACCAAAAAGTGAAATCCATATCTACTACTTCCTATCCTAAGAAAATACGGTATAGATTTTAGAAAAATATTATTGAAAAAATGTCCCATTAATGTTTCTTATTGATGAATATTGTTTCCCGAAGAAGCATCAGTCAAAGAGAATCATTTATGATTAAAGCTGCCAAAACCAAAAAGTGAAATCCATATCTACTACTTTCTATCCTAAGAAAATACGGTATAGATTTTAGAAAAATTGTATTGAAAAAATGTCCCATTAATGTTTCTTATTGATGAATCTGTTTAATGTAGAAGCAGGCAGTCGAAGAGAATAATATTTGATTGAAGCTATTCATAGAATGACTTTAGCAAATGTTAAATCTACCTCTTACTTTCCAAAGAAAATACCGTAGATGATCTTAGAAAATGGTCTTGAAAAAATGTCCCATTAATGTTTCTTATTGATGGATATTGTTTCATGAAGAAGCAGGTCAGTCAAAGAGAATCATATTTGATTAAAGCTGTCAAAACCAAATAGTGAAATCCATATCTACTACTTCCTGTCCTAAGAAAATACGGTATAGATTTTAGAAAAATAATATTGAAAAAATGCCCCGTTAATTTTTCTTATTGATGAATCTGTTTAATGTAGAAGCAGGCAGTCGAAGAGAATAATATTTGATTAAAGCTATTCATAGAGCGACTTTAGCAAAAGCCACATCTACCTCTTACTTTCCAAAGAAAATACATTAGATGATCTTAGAAAATGGTCTTGAAAAAATGTCCCATTAATGTTTCTTATTGATGGATATTGTTTCATGAAGAAGCAGGTCAGTCGAAGAAAATCATATTTAATTAAAGCTATTCATAGAATGATTGCACCGGAAGCTATATCTACTTCTTACTATCCTTATAAATCATTAAATATGACATATAGGGAAATGAATGAGATAATGTCCCATTAATGTTTCTTATTGATGAATATTGTCTCATGAAGAAACATCAATCGAAGAGACTCATATTGGGTTAAAGCTGTCAAAACCCAATAGTGTAATCCATATCTACTACTTCCTATCCTTAGAAAAAACGGTATAGATTTAAAAAAAAAAATATTGAAAAAATGTCCCATTAATGTTTCTTATTGATGAATCTGTTTAATGTAGAAGCAGGCAGTCGAAGAGAATAATAATTGATTAAAGCTATTCATAGAGCGACTTTAGCAAAAGTTACATCTACCTCTTACTTTCCAAAGAAAATACATTAGATGATCTTAGAAAATGGTCTTGAAAAAATGTCCCATTAATGTTTCTTATTGATGGATATTGTTTCATGAAGAAGCAGGTCAGTCAAAGAGAATCATATTTGATTAAAGCTGTCAAAACCAAATAGTGAAATCCATATCTACTACTTCCTGTCCTAAGAAAATACGGTATAGATTTTAGCAAAATAATATTGAAAAATGCCCCGTTAATTTTTCTTATTGATGAATCTTTTTAATGTAGAAGCAGGCAGTCGAAGAGAATAATATTTGATTGAAGCTGCCAAAACCAAATAGTGAAATTCATATCTACTACTTCCTATCCTAAGAAAATACGGTATAGATTTTGAAAAAATGTACCATTAATGTTTCTTATTGATGAATCTGTTTAATGTAGAAGCAGGCAGTCGAAGAGAATAATATTTGATTGAAGCTATTCATAGAACGACTTTAGCAAAAGCTACATCTACCTCTTACTTTCCAAAGAAAATACAGTAGATGATCTTAGAAAATGGTCTTGAAAAAATGTCCCATTAATGTTTCTTATTGATAAATCTTCTTTCAAGTAGAAGGAGGAGGCCTGTCGAAGTTAATCATATTCAATCAAAGCTATTTATGAAATGACTGCATTGAAAGCTTTATCTAATACTTACTATCCAAAGAAAATGCATTAGATGATATTAGAAAATTGTCTTGAAAAAATGTCCCATTAATGTTTCTTATTGTTGGATATTGTTTCATGAAGAGGCAGGTCAGTCGAAGAGCATCCTATTTATTTAAAACCATTTATAGAATGACTGCAGCAAAAGCTAGATCTACTTCTTCCTATCCTTATAAATCATTGAATATGACATATAGGGAAATGCAGGAGATAAGGTCCCATTAATGTTTCTTATTGATGAATATTGTTTCATGAAGAAGCAGGTCAGTCAAAGAGAATCATATTTGATTAAAGCTGTCAAAACCAAATATTGAAATCCATATCTACTACTTCCTGTCCTAAGAAAATACGGTATAGATTTTAGAAAAATAATATTGAAAAAATGCCCCGTTAATTTTTCTTATTGATGAATCTGTTTAATGTAGAAGCAGGCAGTCGAAGAGAATAATAATTGATTAAAGCTATTCATAGAGCGACTTTAGCAAATGTTACATCTACCTCTTACTTTCCAAAGAATATACATTAGATGATCTTAGAAAATGGTCTTGAAAAAATGTCCCATTAATGTTTCTTATTGATGGATATTGTTTCATGAAGAAGCAGGTCAGTCAAAGAGAATCATATTTGATTAAAGCTGTCTAAACCAAATAGTGAAATCCATATCTACTACTTCCTGTCCTAAGAAAATACGGTATAGATTTTAGAAAAATAATATTGAAAAAATGCCCCGTTAATTTTTCTTATTGATGAATCTGTTTAATGTAGAAGCAGGCAGTCGAAGAGAATAATATTTGATTAAAGCTATTCATAGAGCGACTTTAGCAAAAGCCACATCTACCTCTTACTTTCCAAAGAAAATACAGTAGATGATCTTAGAAAATGGTCTTGAAAAAATGTCCCATTAATGTTTCTTATTGATGGATATTGTTTCATGAAGAAGCAGGTCAGTCGAAGAAAATCATATTTAATTAAAGCTATTCATACAATGATTGCACCGGAAGCTATATCTACTTCTTACTATCCTTATAAATCATTGAATATGACATATAGGGAAATGCATGAGATAATGTCCCATTAATGTTTCTTATTGATGAATATTGTTTCCCGAAGAAGCATCAGTCAAAGAGAATCATATATGATTAAAGCTGCCAAAACCAAATAGTGAAATCCATATCTACTACTTCCTATCCTAAGAAAATACGGTATAGATTTTAGAAAAATATTATTGAAAAAATGTCCCATTAATGTTTCTTATTGATGAATCTGTTTAATGTAGAAGCAGGCAGTCAAAGAGAATAATATTTGATTGAAGCTGCCAAAACCAAATAGTGAAATCCATATCTACTACTTCCTATCCTAAGTTTGAAAAAATGTCCCATTAATGTTTCTTATTGATGAATCTGTTTAATGTAGAAGCAGGCAGTCGAAGAGAATAATATTTGATTGAAGCTATTCATAGAACGACCTTAGCAAAAGCTACATCTACCTCTTACTTTCCAAAGAAAAAACAGTAGATGATCTTGGAAAATGGTCTTGAAAAAATGTCCCATTAATGTTTCTTAATGATAAATATTCTTTCAAGTAGAAGGAGGAGGCCTGTCGAAGTTAATCATATTCAATAAAGCTATTGATGAAATGACTGCATTGAAAGCTATATCTAATACTTACTATCCAAAGAAAATGCAGTAGATGATATTAAAAAACGTTATAGAAAAAATGTCCCATTAATGTTTCTTATTGATGAATATTGTTTCCCGAAGAAGCATCAGTTTAAAAGAGAATCATATATGATTAAAGCTGCCAAAACCAAAAAGTGAAATCCATATCTACTACTTCCTATCCTAAGAAAATACGGTATAGATTTTAGAAAAATATTATTGAAAAAATGTCCCATTAATGTTTCTTATTGATGAATATTGTTTCCCGAAGAAGCATCAGTCAAAGAGAATCATTTATGATTAAAGCTGCCAAAACCAAAAAGTGAAATCCATATCTACTACTTTCTATCCTAAGAAAATACGGTATAGATTTTAGAAAAATTGTATTGAAAAAATGTCCCATTAATGTTTCTTATTGATGAATCTGTTTAATGTAGAAGCAGGCAGTCGAAGAGAATAATATTTGATTGAAGCTATTCATAGAATGACTTTAGCAAATGTTAAATCTACCTCTTACTTTCCAAAGAAAATACCGTAGATGATCTTAGAAAATGGTCTTGAAAAAATGTCCCATTAATGTTTCTTATTGATGGATATTGTTTCATGAAGAAGCAGGTCAGTCAAAGAGAATCATATTTGATTAAAGCTGTCAAAACCAAATAGTGAAATCCATATCTACTACTTCCTGTCCTAAGAAAATACGGTATAGATTTTAGAAAAATAATATTGAAAAAATGCCCCGTTAATTTTTCTTATTGATGAATCTGTTTAATGTAGAAGCAGGCAGTCGAAGAGAATAATATTTGATTAAAGCTATTCATAGAGCGACTTTAGCAAAAGCCACATCTACCTCTTACTTTCCAAAGAAAATACAGTAGATGATCTTAGAAAATGGTCTTGAAAAAATGTCCCATTAATGTTTCTTATTGATGGATATTGTTTCATGAAGAAGCAGGTCAGTCGAAGAAAATCATATTTAATTAAAGCTATTCATAGAATGATTGCACCGGAAGCTATATCTACTTCTTACTATCCTTATAAATCATTAAATATGACATATAGGGAAATGAATGAGATAATGTCCCATTAATGTTTCTTATTGATGAATATTGTCTCATGAAGAAACATCAATCGAAGAGACTCATATTGGGTTAAAGCTGTCAAAACCCAATAGTGTAATCCATATCTACTACTTCCTATCCTTAGAAAAAACTGTATAGATTAAAAAAAAAAATATTGAAAAAATGTCCCATTAATGTTTCTTATTGATGAATCTGTTTAATGTAGAAGCAGGCAGTCGAAGAGAATAATAATTGATTAAAGCTATTCATAGAGCGACTTTAGCAAAAGTTACATCTACCTCTTACTTTCCAAAGAAAATACATTAGATGATCTTAGAAAATGGTCTTGAAAAAATGTCCCATTAATGTTTCTTATTGATGGATATTGTTTCATGAAGAAGCAGGTCAGTCAAAGAGAATCATATTTGATTAAAGCTGTCAAAACCAAATAGTGAAATCCATATCTACTACTTCCTGTCCTAAGAAAATACGGTATAGATTTTAGCAAAATAATATTGAAAAAATGCCCCGTTAATTTTTCTTATTGATGAATCTATTTAATGTAGAAGCAGGCAGTCGAAGAGAATAATATTTGATTGAAGCTGCCAAAACCAAATAGTGAAATTCATATCTACTACTTCCTATCCTAAGAAAATACGGTATAGATTTTGAAAAAATGTACCATTAATGTTTCTTATTGATGAATCTGTTTAATGTAGAAGCAGGCAGTCGAAGAGAATAATATTTGATTGAAGCTATTCATAGAACGACTTTAGCAAAAGCTACATCTACCTCTTACTTTCCAAAGAAAATACAGTAGATGATCTTAGAAAATGGTCTTGAAAAAATGTCCCATTAATGTTTCTTATTGATAAATCTTCTTTCAAGTAGAAGGAGGAGGCCTGTCGAAGTTAATCATATTCAATCAAAGCTATTTATGAAATGACTGCATTGAAAGCTTTATCTAATACTTACTATCCAAAGAAAATGCATTAGATGATATTAGAAAATTGTCTTGAAAAAATGTCCCATTAATGTTTCTTATTGTTGGATATTGTTTCATGAAGAGGCAGGTCAGTCGAAGAGCATCCTATTTATTTAAAACCATTTATAGAATGACTGCAGCAAAAGCTAGATCTACTTCTTCCTATCCTTATAAATCATTGAATATGACATATAGGGAAATGCAGGAGATAAGGTTCCATTAATGTTTCTTATTGATGAATATTGTTTCATGAAGAAGCAGGTCAGTCAAAGAGAATCATATTTGATTAAAGCTGTCAAAACCAAATATTGAAATCCATATCTACTACTTCCTGTCCTAAGAAAATACGGTATAGATTTTAGAAAAATAATATTGAAAAAATGCCCCGTTAATTTTTCTTATTGATGAATCTGTTTAATGTAGAAGCAGGCAGTCGAAGAGAATAATAATTGATTAAAGCTATTCATAGAGCGACTTTAGCAAATGTTACATCTACCTCTTACTTTCCAAAGAATATACATTAGATGATCTTAGAAAATGGTCTTGAAAAAATGTCCCATTAATGTTTCTTATTGATGGATATTGTTTCATGAAGAAGCAGGTCAGTCAAAGAGAATCATATTTGATTAAAGCTGTCTAAACCAAATAGTGAAATCCATATCTACTACTTCCTGTCCTAAGAAAATACGGTATAGATTTTAGAAAAATAATATTGAAAAAATGCCCCGTTAATTTTTCTTATTGATGAATCTGTTTAATGTAGAAGCAGGCAGTCGAAGAGAATAATATTTGATTAAAGCTATTCATAGAGCGACTTTAGCAAAAGCCACATCTACCTCTTACTTTCCAAAGAAAATACATTAGATGATCTTAGAAAATGGTCTTGAAAAAATGTCCCATTAATGTTTCTTATTGATGGATATTGTTTCATGAAGAAGCAGGTCAGTCGAAGAAAATCATATTTAATTAAAGCTATTCATAGAATGATTGCACCGGAAGCTATATCTACTTCTTACTATCCTTATAAATCATTGAATATGACACATAGGGAAATGAATGAGATACTGTCCCATTAATGTTTCTTATTGATGAATATTGTTTCATGAAGAAGCATCAGTCGAAGAGAATAATATTTGATTAAAGCTATTCATAGAACGACTTTAGCAAAAGCTACATCTACCTCTTCCTTTCCAGAGAAAATACATTAGATGATATTTAAAATGTTTTGAAAAAATGTCCCATTAATGTTTCTTATTAATGAATCCTCTTTCATGTAGAAAGAGGCCTGTCGAAGTTAATCATATTTATTTAAAACCATTTATAGAATGACTGCATCAAAAGCTATATCTACTTCTTAATATCCTAAAAAATACTGTAGATGATCTTAGAAAATGGTCTTGAAAAAATGTCCCATTAATGTTTCTTATTGGTGAATATTGTCTCATGAAGAAACATCAATCGAAGAGACTCATATTGGGTTAAAGCTGTCAAAACCCAATAGTGTAATCCATATCTACTACTTCCTATCCTTAGAAAAAACGGTATAGATTTAAAAAAAAATAATATTGAAAAAATGTCCCATTAATGTTTCCTATTGATGAATCTGTTTAATGTAGAAGCAGGCAGTCGAAGAGAATAATATTTGATTAAAGCTATTCATAGAACGACTTTAGCAAAAGCTACATCTACTTCTTACTTCCCAAAGAAAATACAGCAGATGATATTAGAAAATGTTAATGAAAAAAATGTCCCATTAATGTTTCTTATTGATGTATATTGTTTCATGAAGAGGCAGGTCAGTCGAAATGCAACCTATTTATTTAAAACCATTTATAGAATGACTGCAGCAAAAGCTAGATCTACTTCTTCCTATCCTTATAAATCATTGAATATGACATATAGGGAAATGCAGGAGATAAGGTCCCATTAATGTTTCTTATTGATGAATATTGTTTCATGAAGAAGGATCAATCGAAGAGAATCATATTGGATTAAAGCTATCAAAACCAAATAGTGAAATCCATATCTACTACTTCCTATCCTAAGAAAATACGGTATAGATTTTAGAAAAATAATATTGAAAAAATGTCCCATTAATGTTTCCTATTGATGAATCTGTTTAATGTAGAAGCAGGCAGTCAAAGAGAATAATATTTGATTGAAGCTGCCAAAACCAAATAGTGAAATTCATATCTACTACTTCCTATCCTAAGAAAATACGGTATAGATTTTGAAAAAATGTCCCATTAATGTTTCTTATTGATGAATCTGTTTAATGTAGAAGCAGGCAGTCGAAGAGAATAATATTTGATTGAAGCTATTCATAGAACGACTTTAGCAAAAGCTACATCTACCTCTTACTTTCCAAAGAAAATACAGTAGATGATATTAGAAAATGTTAGTGAAAAAATGTCCCATTAATGTTTCTATCGATGTATATTGTTTCATGAAGAGGCCAGTCAGTCGAAGAGCATCCTATTTATTTAAAACCATTTATAGAATGACTGCAGCAAAAGCTAGATCTACTTCTTCCTATCCTTATAAATCATTGAATATGACATATAGGGAAATGCATGAGATAATTTCCCATTAATGTTTCTTATTGATGGATATTGTTTCACGAAGAAGCATCAGTCAAAGAGAATCATATTTGATTAAAGCTGTCAAAACCAAATAGTGAAATCCATATCTACTACTTCATGTCCTAAGAAAATACGGTATAGATTTTAGCAAAATAATATTGAAAAAATGCCCCGTTAATTTTTCTTATTGATGAATCTGTTTAATGTAGAAGCAGGCAGTCGAAGAGAATAATATTTGATTGAAGCTGCCAAAACCAAATAGTGAAATTCATATCTACTACTTCCTATCCTAAGAAAATACGGTATAGATTTTGAAAAAATGCCCCGTTAATTTTTCTTATTGATGAATCTATTTAATGTAGAAGCAGGCAGTCGAAGAGAATAATATTTGATTGAAGCTATTCATAGAACGACTTTAGCAAAAGTTACATCTACCTCTTACTTTCCAAAGAAAATACCGTAGATGATCTTAGAAAATGGTCTTGAAAAAATGTCCCATTAATGATTCTTATTGATAAATCTTTCTTTCAAGTAGAAGGAGGAGGCCTGTCGAAGTTAATCATATTCAATCAAAGCTATTTATAAAATGACTGCATTGAAAGCTATATCTAATACTTCCTATCCAAAGAAAATGTATTAGATGATATTAGAAAATATCATTGAAAAAATGTCCCATTAATGTTTCTTATTGATGAATCTGTTTAATGTTGAAGCAGGCAGTCGAAGAGAATAATATTTGATTAAAGCTATTCATAGAGCGACTTTAGCAAAAGCCACATCTACCTCTTACTTTCCAAAGAAAATACATTAGATGATCTTAGAAAATGGTCTTGAAAAAATGTCCCATTAATATTTCTTATTGATGGATATTGTTTCACAAAGAAGCATCAGTCAAAGAGAATCATATTTGATTAAAGCTGTCAAAACCAAATAGTGAAATCCATATCTACTACTTCCTGTCCTAAAAAAATACGGTATAGATTTTAGCAAAATAATATTGAAAAAATGCCCCGTTAATTTTTCTTATTGATGAATCTGTTTAATGTAGAAGTAGGCAGTCGAAGAGAATAATATTTGATTAAAGCTATTCATAGAACGACTTTAGCAAAAGCTACATCTACTTCTTACTTCCCAAAGGAAATACAGTAGATGATCTTAGAAAATGTTTTGAAAAAATGTCCCATTAATGTTTCTTATTAATGAATCCTCCTTCATGTAGAAAGAGGCCTTTCGAAGTTAATCATATTTAGTTAAAACCATTTATAGAATGACTGCATCAAAAGCTATATCTACTTCTTTATATCCTAAGAAAATACAGCAGATGATATTAGAAAATGTTAATGAAAAAATATCCCATTAATGTTTCTTATTGATGTATATTGTTTCATGAAGAGGCAGGTCAGTCGAAGAGCATCCTATTTATTTAAAACCATTTGTAGAATGACTGCAGCAAAAGCTAGATCTACTTCTTCCTATCCTTATAAATCATTGAATATGACATATAGGGAAATGCAGGAGATAAGGTCCCATTAATGTTTCTTATTGATGAATATTGTTTCATGAAGAAGGATCAATCGAAGAGAATCATATTGGATTAAAGCTATCAAAACCAAATAGTGAAATCCATATCTACTACTTCCTATCCTAAGAAAATACGGTATAGATTTTAGAAAAATAATATTGAAAAAATGTCCCATTAATGTTTCCTATTGATGAATCTGTTTAATGTAGAAGCAGGCAGTCAAAGAGAATAATATTTGATTGAAGCTGCCAAAACCAAATAGTGAAATTCATATCTACTACTTCCTATCCTAAGAAAATACGGTATAGATTTTGAAAAAATGTCCCATTAATGTTTCTTATTGATGAATCTGTTTAATGTAGAAGCAGGCAGTCGAAGAGAATAATATTTGATTGAAGCTATTCATAGAACGACTTTAGCAAAAGCTACATCTACCTCTTACTTTCCAAAGAAAATACAGTAGATGATATTAGAAAATGTTAGTGAAAAAATGTCCCATTAATGTTTCTATCGATGTATATTGTTTCATGAAGAGGCCAGTCAGTCGAAGAGCATCCTATTTATTTAAAACCATTTATAGAATGACTGCAGCAAAAGCTAGATCTACTTCTTCCTATCCTTATAAATCATTGAATATGACATATAGGGAAATGCATGAGATAATTTCCCATTAATGTTTCTTATTGATGGATATTGTTTCACGAAGAAGCATCAGTCAAAGAGAATCATATTTGATTAAAGCTGTCAAAACCAAATAGTGAAATCCATATCTACTACTTCCTGTCATAAGAAAATACGGTATAGATTTTAGCAAAATAATATTGAAAAAATGCCCCGTTAATTTTTCTTATTGATGAATCTGTTTAATGTAGAAGCAGGCAGTCGAAGAGAATAATATTTGATTAAAGCTATTCATAGAACGACTTTAGCAAAAGCTACATCTACTTCTTACTTCCCAAAGAAAATACAGCAGATGATATTAGAAAATGTTAATGAAAACATGTCCCATTAATGTTTCTTTTTGATGTATATTGTTTCATGAAGAGGCAGGTCAGTCGAAGAGCATCCTATTTATTTAAAACCATTTATAGAATGACTGCAGCAAAAGGTAGATCTACTTCTTCCTATCCTTATAAATCATTGAATATTACATATAGGGAAATGCATGAGATAATGTCCCATTAATGTTTCTTATTGATGAATATTGTTTCCCGAAGAAGCATCAGTCAAAGAGAATCATATATGATTAAAGCTGCCAAAACCAAATAGTGAAATCCATATCTACTACTTCCTATCCGAAGAAAATACGGTGTAGATTTTGAAAAAATGTCCCATTAATGTTTCTTATTGATGAATCTGTTTAATGTAGAAGCAGGCAGTCGAAGAGAATAATATTTGATTGAAGCTATTCATAGAACGACCTTAGCAAAAGCTACATCTACCTCTTACTTTCCAAAGAAAAAACAGTAGATGATCTTCGAAAATGGTCTTGAAAAAATGTCCCATTAATGTTTCTTATTGATAAATCTTCTTTCAAGTAGAAGGAGGAGGCCTGTCGAAGTTAATCATATTCAATCAAGGCTATTTATGAAATGACTGCATTGAAAGCTATGTCTAATACTTGCTATCCAAAGAAAATGCATTAGATGATATTAGAAAATGTTATTGAAAAAATGTCCCATTAATGTTTCTTATTGATGAATATTGTTTCCCGAAGAAGCATCAGTTTAAAAGAGAATCATATATGATTAAAGCTGCCAAAACCAAAAAGTCAAATCCATATCTACTACTTCCTATCCTAAGAAAGTACGGTATAGATTTTAGAAAAATATTATTGAAAAAATGTCCCATTAATTTTTCTTATTGATGAATATTGTTTCCCGAAGAAGCATCAGTCAAAGAGAATCATTTATGATTAAAGCTGCCAAAACCAAAAAGTGAAATCCATATCTACTACTTTCTATCCTAAGAAAATACGGTATAGATTTTAGAAAATATTATTGAAAAAATGCCCCGTTAATTTTTCTTATTGATGAATCTATTTAATGTAGAAGCAGGCAGTCGAAGAGAATAATATTTGATTGAAGCTATTCATAGAACGACTTTAGCAAAAGTTACATCTACCTCTTACTTTCCAAAGAAAATACCGTAGATGATCTTAGAAAATGGTCTTGAAAAAATGTCCCATTAATGATTCTTATTGATAAATCTTCTTTCAAGTAGAAGGAGGAGGCCTGTCGAAGTTAATCATATTCAATCAAAGCTATTTATAAAATGACTGCATTGAAAGCTATATCTAATACTTCCTATCCAAAGAAAATGCATTAGATGATATTAGAAAATATTATTGAAAAAATGTCCCATTAATGTTTCTTATTGATGAATCTGTTTAATGTAGAAGCAGGCAGTCGAAGGGAATAATATTTAATTAAAGCTATTCATAGAGCGACTTTAGCAAAAGCCACATCTACCTCTTACTTTCCAACGAAAATACAAGTAGATGATCTTAGAAAATGTTTTGAAAAAATGTCCCATTAATGTTTCCTATTGATGAATCTGTTTAATGTAGAAGCAGGCAGTCGAAGAGAATAATATTTGATTGAAGCTATTCATAGAACGACCTTAGCAAAAGCTACATCTACCTCTTACTTTCCAAAGAAAATACATTAGATGATCTTAGAAAATGGTCTTGAAAAAATGTCCCATTAATGTTTCTTATTGATGGATAGTGTTTCATGAAGAAGCAGGTCAGTCGAAGAAAAGCATATTTAATTAAAGCTATTCATAGAATGATTGCACCGGAAGCTATATCTACTTCTTACTATCCTTATAAATCATTGAATATGACATATAGGGAAATGAATGAGATAATTTCCCATTGATGTTTCTTATTGATGGATATTGTTTCATGAAGAAGCATCCATCAAAGAGAATCATATTTGATTAAAGCTGTCAAAACCAAATAGTGAAATCCATATCTACTACTTCCTATCCGTAGAAAAAACGGTATAGATTTAAAAAAAATAATATTGAAAAATGTCCCATTAATGTTTCTTATTGGTGAATATTGTCTCATGAAGAAACATCAGTTGAAGAGACTCATATTGGGTTAAAGCTGTCAAAACCCAATAGTGTAATCCATATCTACTACTTCCTATCCGTAGAAAAAACGGTATAGATTTAAAAAAAATAATATTGAAAAATGTCCCATTAATGTTTTTTATAGATGAATCTGTTTAATGTAGAAGCAAGCCAGTCGAAGAGAATCATATTTGATTAAAGCTATTCATAGAACGACTGCAGCAAAAGCTACATCTACTTCTTACTTTCCAAAGAAAATACAGTAGATGATATTAGAAAATGTTTTGAAAAAATGTCCCATTAATGTTCTTATTAATGAATCCTCCTTCATGTAGAAAGAGGCCTTTCGAAGTTAATCATATTTAATTAAAACTATTCATAGGATGACTGCAGCAAAAGCAATATCTACTTCTTAATATCCAAAGAAAATACAGTAGATGATCTTAGAAAATGTTTTGAAAAAATGTCCCATTAATGTTTCTTATTAATGAATCCTCTTTCATGCAGAAAGAGGCCTGTCGAAGTTAATCATATTTAATCAAAGCTATTTATGAAATGACTGCATCAGAAGCTATATCTACTTCTTAATTTCCAAAGAAAATACAGTAGATGATCTTAGAAAATGGTCTACAGTAGATGTCGAAGTTAATCATATTCAATCAAAGCTATTTATGAAATGACTACAATGAAAGCTTTATCTAATACTTACTATCCAAAGAAAATGCATTAGATGATATTAGAAAATGTCATTGAAAAAATGTCCCATTAATGTTTCTTATTGATGAATATTGTTTCCCGAAGAAGCATCAGTTTAAAAGAGAATCATATATGATTAAAGCTGCCAAAACCAAAAAGTGAAATCCATATCTACTACTTCCTATCCTAAGAAAATACGGTATAGATTTTAGAAAAATTTTATTGAAAAAATGTCCCATTAATGTTTCTTATTGATGAATCTGTTTAATGTAGGAGCAGGCTGTCAAAGAGAATAATATTTGATTGAAGCTGCCAAAACCAAATAGTGAAATCCATATCTACTACTTCCTATCCTAAGAAAATACGGTGTAGATTTTGAAAAAATGACCATTAATGTTTCTTATTGATGAATCTGTTTAATGTAGAAGCAGGTAGTCGAAGAGAATAATATTTGATTGAAGCTATTCATAGAACGACCTTAGCAAAAGCCACATCTACCTCTTATTTTCCAAAGAAAATACATTAGATGATCTTAGAAAATGGTCTTGAAAAAATGTCCCATTAATGTTTCTTATTGATGGATATTGTTTCATGAAGAAGCAGGTCAGTCGAAGAAAATCATATTTTATTAAAGCTATTCATAGAATGATTGCACCGGAAGCTATATCTACTTCTTACTATCCTTATAAATTATTGAATATGAGATATAGGGAAATGAATAAGAGAATGTCCCATTAATGTTTCTTATTGATGAATATTGTTTCGTGAAGAAGCATCAGTCGAAGAGAATAATATTTGATTAAAGCTATTCATAGAACGACTTTAGCAAAAGCTACATCTACCTCTTCCTTTCCAGAGAAAATACAGTAGATGATATTAGAAAATGTTTTGAAAAAATGTCCCATTAATGTTTCTTATTAATGAATCCTCTTTCATGTAGAAAGAGGCCTGTCGAAGTTAATCATATTTATTTAAAACCATTTATAGAATGACCGCATCAAAAGCTATATCTACTTCTTAATATCCTAAAAAAATACAGTAGATGATCTTAGAAAATGGTCTTGAAAAAATGTCCCATTAATGTTTCTTATTGATGAATATTGTTTCCCGAAGAAGCATCAGTCAAAGAGAATCATATATGATTAAAGCTGCCAAAACCAAATAGTGAAATCCATATCTACTACTTCCTATCCTAAGAAAATACGGTATAGATTTAAAAAAAATAATATTGAAAAAATGTCCCATTAATGTTTCTTATTGATGAATCTGTTTAATGTAGAAGCAGGCAGTCGAAGAGAATAATATTTGATTAAAGCTATTCATAGAACGACTGCAGCAAAAGCTACATCTACTTCTTACTTTCCAAAGAAAATACAGTAGATGATATTAGAAAATGTTAGTGAAAAAATGTCCCATTAATGTTTCTATCGATGTATATTGTTTAATGAAGAAGCCAGTCAGTCGAAGAGCATCCTATTTATTTAAAACCATTTATAGAATGACTGCAGCAAAAGCTAGATCTACTTCTTCCTATCCTTATAAATCATCGAATATGACATATAGGGAAATGCATGAGATAATTTCCCAATAATGTTTCTTATTGATGGACATTGTTTCACGAAGAAGCATCAGTCAAAGAGAATCATATTTGATTAAAGCTGTCAAAACCAAATAGTGAAATCCATATCTACTACTTCATGTCCTAAGAAAATACGGTATAGATTTTAGCAAAATAATATTGAAAAAATGCCCCGTTAATTTTTCTTATTGATGAATCTGTTTAATGTAGAAGCAGGCAGTCGAAGAGAATAATATTTGATTGAAGCTATTCATAGAACGACTTTAGCAAAAGCTACACCTACCTCTTACTTTCCAAAGAAAATACAGTAGATGATCTTAGAAAATGGTCTTGAAAAAATGTCCCATTAATGTTTCTTATTTATGGATATTGGATATATGGATATTCTTATAAATCATTGAATACCGGGTGACCCAGAAAAAAGTGACCCAACGCAATCTGTTACAGAAAATTAAGTAAGTGGCCGATTGAAATATTTCAAACGTTGTTGTGTTGCTAAAAGACTAGCCTATGCTATGAGTATTTTTGACAATTTTTTTCGGCACGGTAGATTTCCAAAATTAAAGATTTCGAGTAAAAGAGCATGCCTGAAATCCTCAAAAATTCATCAAAAACAGGGGATTGATTTACAGCCATTTCAGATCTTCAAAGCAACGAGGAGCGTGTTTCATTTCAACCTGGGAATAGGCAACCCAGTCGGAAGTCTTCAGAGCAAGTTCATAGTCCCTAGGTACTTAAAGATATTCTCAGGCAAAAAGAAACACGCTCCTCGTTGTTTTGAAGATCTGAAACGGCTTTAAATCGATCCCCTGTTTTGGAAGATTTTTTGAGGATTTCAAGCCAGCCCTTTTCCTCAAAATCCTTAATTTGGGAACTTTGCCGTCCCCAAAATAATTGCAAAAAATACTCATAAAGTAGGCTAGTCTTTTAGCGACAGAACAACGTTTGAAATATTTCAATTGGCCACTTACCTTTTCTTCTTGAACAGATTGCGTTGGGTCACTTTTTTCTGGGTCACCCGGTATAACATGTAGGGAAATGCATGCGATAATGTCCCATTAATGTTTCTTGTTGATGAATATTGTTTCACGAAGTAGCATCAGTCAATTTTTCGGATAGCACAGAATGAAAGCAAATGTTAAGATGCTACTAAAATACAATACTACCACCTATGGGAGTAATACCTACCACCTATATGCTATGCCAGCTGTGGTAATGCAGGGTGTGTCAGGAAAGCTTGTAAAGGGTGGAACCAATATAAACGTGTGTACTTCATGCTGGTGCTGATGGATTGGGTACTGTTGGCATGGTGGTGGTTTCGGAACGGCATGTTGTATCTCATAATAGTGATTCTTTGATGTAACAATGGTCGGAGTAGGTATACGGATTGATAGTTAATGTTTATGCTTTGATATCTGACTTATCGCAACTCATCAGCTAAAAATCCCACATGGATATTTCGGAGCTTTCATTTTAGTATATCCTTTCATATGTGGGTGCCCCATGCAGTCCTGCGTCCAGGACCACAGTTGCTAAGTTCAGTTCAAAGTCCCAATAAAGTTTTCTTTGATATTCTCCAATATAATAATTTCCAATATTCTCCGGCGCAATTTAATGATTGAAATCCATTATATGATCAATCCTAAATTCATATTTGTGTTTCAGTAGGTAAGTTCTTTTTAGCTTGGTATCTCCTGTCGATCTCGCTCACGTTTGTTTATGTTGTTGCGGCTGTTGTTGTGGTTGTTGTTCTCGCGTTTGGGTTCCTGGAAATTGATTGTTTGTGTGTGGTGGTTGTTGTTGTTTCTGTGATGGTAGCAGTTTTGTTCGGACCAGCTTGTCTTTTAGGTTAGGCCTTCTCTGAAGGGATAAAATTGGTTTGCTGTTCTTCCAAACCTGTTGAAGGACTGGATTATTACTGATAAGGTGCCAGTGGCTCATGAGAATGGACCCAATATCCGCTGTTTCCGAATCATATGGGACTATGAAGGGTATTACTTTATCTTGATTGTTCTTCCTACTGTTCGTGGTAATAGGTTTAGGCCCATTAAGTTCCCTGGTTTGATTTGAGAATAGTAGATCGTTTTGGCATATGTTTGAAAGTTTAGCAAATTCATTTTCTATCAGTGATATGTCGTATCCTCTTCTTATCAGGTTTTCTTTTAGGTAGTTTAGATGTTTTACTAGTATCCTATCATCAGAGATAAGTCTTGTATATCTAAGTGCTTGGCTGTAGATGATACCTTTTTTGCAGTGAGGTGGGTGGAAAGATGATGCTTGCAGTAATGTACATATATCTGTAGGTTTTATGAAAATCGTGCTTTCTAATACCTTGTTATCGTTAAAGTATATTGTTGTGTCAAGGAAATTGACTCTATCTTTGGAGTAGTCACTTTCAAATTTAATTGTCTCATGAATAGAGTTAGCATGTTTGAGAAATTTTTTGAGGGCTTGTTCCCCATGTTGCCAAATGATTATGATATCATCAATATATCTTTTCCATAGAAGTGGCTGTAGTGCCCCAGGGGCATGTGTGATTATTGTGTTTTCTATGTGAGCCATGAATATGTTTGCAAAATTGGGTGCCATAGGTGTGCCCATGGAAGTTCCATGTATCTGTAAATATATCTGATCGTTAAATTCAAAGTAGTTACCTTTGAGTACAAATTCAAACATTTGATGTAGTGTGTAGATTGGTAGAGGAAGGTTTTGGTTATAGAATTGTTGCATGGCATCAAGGCAGTATTGTATTCCCTCATTTTGAGGGATATTTGTATATAGAGATTTAACATCTAGAGTGGCTAGCAAGGCTCCTTCTGGAATAGTAGCCCTGCTGTTCATTATTATTTGTAGGAAATGTTTGCTGTCCTTGGTATATGACGGAATTGTTTGGACTATTGGTTTGAGGTAGTAGTCTAGGTATTGTGAGATTTTTTCAGTGGGTGAACCACATCCCGAGACAATAGGACTCCCTGGGGTGATATTATCAATTTTTGGTTTGTGTATTTTTGGCAGCAAATAGAATCTAGGCGTCCGGGGGGAATTGCTGGGTTCTAAGAATTCATGTACTTTAGTAGAAATGCTCTGTTTTGCTAACAGGTCTGCCAGAAATGAAATAATTTGAGCAGTGAGTTCTGGGATATCATTTGTTTGGCATTTTGTATAGTTGCGTGTGTTTTCAAGTTGTTTTGACGCTTCTGCTAGATAAGATTTTTTAGGCCATAGTACAATAGCTCCTCCTTTGTCAGCCCTTTGGATAACAATTTGTTCTGTTTGGCTAGTGTATCTATTGCTTTTCCTGCACTTGGAGACAGGTTAGATGTGTTTTGTGTAGGGTGGTAAAAGAAATGGAATTGTAGTTTCATTCTACGTGTGAATTCTGCGAGCCCTTCCGTAACATCTTTCTGCTGTACCCGTACAGGGGTGGGTATAAAATATAGACCTCTTTGAAGGAGTAAAGTTTCCCCCATGGTTAATGTAGTTGTCCCTAAATTGACAATATTGTTGATTGGTTTGTATTGTGTAACAGCCCTGCGCAGCTTTTTTTATCGCATTTGTTCCAATTGTGCCATGTTCCTTTTTCCGATTTTTATTCAAAATTTTCCTTAATGTTGTTCTTTCCGACTCTGTTTCTTAATTATATTTGCCCCATCCTTTGTACCTGTGGTCATGATAGAGAGTGAGAAGAAAAGACTCATCAATTTTGGCCCAATTTCAACATTGAAAATATTAGCGATTATAAATAATAAATGATAAATAATAAATGGTAGTATATATACAAAGTTATGTAAAGTTTATTGTCTGTTTCCTCTTCTGTTATTGTTCATGTTGCTGTTTTTGTTGCTCGCTGTTCTTTTTGCATTTTCGGTGATAATCCGGACTACCGGGTGAGCCAGAAAGAAGTTCCCACTTTCTAAAATTCGTAGCACCACAAGTACTTCATGGATTTGAATGATTCCAATTCTAGTTGAAAGCCAAAAGATCGAAGTATTTTTGTGATTTTTCTCGTCTTCTTACGAGCACTGCAAATATAGGTAAATTCAACTTTACAAAGATTTCATGGCTGCAAAATGACAGAAAAAAGGCCTAAAACACTTGATCAAATCGTTAGGACTCTCCTCACACACAACAATACGCACATGCGTTTCACCTCTCTCAAGAGTTACAAGAAATAGATTCTCAAACAGATGCTAAAGATTTTCAATCCCATGGCAATAGATGTGCAGACGATATCTCTCACCCATGAGAAATTGCATATTCTCTGTTGTTCTGATCGAGGAATCCCTTATGATTTGATCAAGCATTTTAGGCCTTTTTCAGTCATTTTGCAACCATCAAGTTTTCGTAAGCTTGAATTTACCAATATTTCCAATGCTCGTAAGAACGCGACAAAAATCACAAAAATACTTTGATCTTTTGGCTGTCAAGCAAATATTGATTCATTCCAATCCATTTAGTACTCTTGATGCTATCAATTTTCAAAAGTGGGAACTTTTTTCTGGCTCACCTGGTATGTCCGGTTCATACAGACTGTTCATGTTCTCTACTATAGCATTTATCCTGATTGTTTCCTCTCGTTGGAGGATATTGTGGTGGTCCTTCATTATTTGGCAGATTTTTGTGTCTTAGAGTAGCTACCGCCTCTGCGTATTGTACTGAAAGATTGTGGCTAAGGCCCCTGGTCAGATCAGAGTTAAAGCGAGAGAGAGTAAAAGGTGGAAAGTAGCTTGATTTGATGCTGCGGCAAAAAAAAGATTATTTGGTTTGGTGGTAGAGCAAGGAACCGTAATGTCAAGATAGATCATTAACGAAAGTTTGAGGAAGCGGTAAAGGAAGTCTCTTGATAAGAACAGGAGCAGAACTAGGGAGGTTAGAAGGAGTAGAGAATAGTAAGGGAGAAGGGAGGAGTGAAGAAGGAATAGGAGTTGTGGAGGAGCTAATAGCTGGGACGAAACCACGTAAAGTGGGTGTGTCGAAGGCGTGAATTTTGGGAGAAGGAAAGGGAGCGTGTGAAGTTAGGCCCGAGGGCCCTGGACAAGAGGGGATAGAATGCGAGCAAGAGGGGCTATAAGGGGAGCGAATGAATGAGAAAGTAGAGGGGGTAGGGAGTAAGCCACTGTTAGACGGTGGGTTAAAATTATTTGTATTACCTACCTCTTAGGCCAAGTTTTTTGCTTAGTATTGTTTTGACATTGTAATCCTGTCTAGGAACAGGTGTTAATTGGTCATCGTTGCATATCTGTATGTCGTCTGTCAAGGCTAGAATGTCATCTTCTTCTTCTCTTGACAGTTCTTCGGTGGTTATATTTGCGTGCGTCGTTTCTTTAGTAATCTGCCCTGAGCGGCAAGGTACTAGGAAATAGAGTGAATACAATTGTTAGTTATACTCGCAGATGTTTGGGAATGAGGTATGAGGTTTGTTGTGCATGTTGATCTGGTGGAATTTGTATTTGTCTTCAGTTTAAAGAGTTACACATCTTTCTCAAGGGTTTAACCCAGATGTACTATCAGGAAATATTTAAGAAACCAAATATGTATAGAGAGCTGGTGGTAGTTTTCATATAAAACGTTCAGTTGAAGAGATCTTGAATACTAATGTGATTAAATTGACAATATTAAGTAGTATACGTAGGGCGAGACCAAAAGGCATGTATATTAGACTGGGAAGGAAGATTCGAGTTAAGCACAAAAGTGATGATGAAAAGCATGTATTCAATGTATAAGATGTGTCAGTATATAAGCTTACCACTTTCTGTAATTGAGTTTGAGTTGTTTTTTGTTATGTCATTGGTGTCGACATCCATTTCGGCTGTGTTCGCAGTGGTGTTTGAGGTGACATCCATAGAGCAGTTTTTTGCTGTTGTTTTTTGCTGTGGTTTCTTTTCTTTACTTGCAGTGGTTGTGGTATGCAATCGAGGATGAGCTGGGGTCGCACGCACTCTACTATAGCATTTATCCTGATTGTTTCCTCTCGTTGGAGGATATTGTGGTGGTCCTTCATTATTTGGCAGATTTTTGTGTCTTAGAGTAGCTACCGCCTCTGCGTATTGTACTGAAAGATTGTGGCTAAGGCCCCTGGTCAGATCAGAGTTAAAGCGAGAGAGAGTAAAAGGTGGAAAGTAGCTTGATTTGATGCTGCGGCAAAAAAAAGATTATTTGGTTTGGTGGTAGAGCAAGGAACCGTAATGTCAAGATAGATCATTAACGAAAGTTTGAGGAAGCGGTAAAGGAAGTCTCTTGATAAGAACAGGAGCAGAACTAGGGAGGTTAGAAGGAGTAGAGAATAGTAAGGGAGAAGGGAGGAGTGAAGAAGGAATAGGAGTTGTGGAGGAGCTAATAGCTGGGACGAAACCACGTAAAGTGGGTGTGTCGAAGGCGTGAATTTTGGGAGAAGGAAAGGGAGCGTGTGAAGTTAGGCCCGAGGGCCCTGGACAAGAGGGGATAGAATGCGAGCAAGAGGGGCTATAAGGGGAGCGAATGAATGAGAAAGTAGAGGGGGTAGGGAGTAAGCCACTGTTAGACGGTGGGTTAAAATTATTTGTATTACCTACCTCTTAGGCCAAGTTTTTTTGCTTAGTATTTTTTTGCCTTTGTAATCCTGTCTAGGAGCAGGTATTATTTGATCATCGTCGCATATCTGTATGTCGTCTGTCAAGGCTAGAATGTCATCTTCTTCTTCTCTTGACAGTTCTTCGGTGGTTATATTTGCGTGCGTCGTTTCTTTAGTAATCTGCCCTGAGCGGCAAGGTACTAGGAAATAGAGTGAATACAATTGTTAGTTATACTCGCAGATGTTTGGGAATGAGGTATGAGGTTTGTTGTGCATGTTGATCTGGTGGAATTTGTATTTGTCTTCAGTTTAAAGAGTTACACATCTTTCTCAAGGGTTTAACCCAGATGTACTATCAGGAAATATTTAAGAAACCAAATATGTATAGAGAGCTGGTGGTAGTTTTCATATAAAACGTTCAGTTGAAGAGATCTTGAATACTAATGTGATTAAATTGACAATATTAAGTAGTATACGTAGGGCGAGACCAAAAGGCATGTATATTAGACTGGGAAGGAAGATTCGAGTTAAGCACAAAAGTGATGATGAAAAGCATGTATTCAATGTATAAGATGTGTCAGTATATAAGCTTACCACTTTCTGTAATTGAGTTTGAGTTGTTTTTTGTTATGTCATTGGTGTCGACATCCATTTCGGCTGTGTTCGCAGTGGTGTTTGAGGTGACATCCATAGAGCAGTTTTTTGCTGTTGTTTTTTGCTGTGGTTTCTTTTCTTTACTTGCAGTGGTTGTGGTATGCAATCGAGGATGAGCTGGGGTCGCACGCACTTAAATATATGTTAATTCAATAGGCATAGAACTACCAGTAAAATCACTGACAAAAACGCCTCGCTTCTCGAAGCAAATTGGCTTCTTGAAGAGGCAAAAATGCAGCTGCAGTATTCATAAACAAAGAAAATTGAATCCTTTTTGCCCTAGCGATCATGAAAACTTTTCTCATTGTACTTTGCTTTCGCCGAAGAGCAAAGGCCCTTGATTTTGAGCTCAAACGATATAAGTAAATTAGAAACAAGATTGCTTGCACATCCATGTCATAACGGCTGAGAAAGTAAGTACATTTGTTGACTAAAATATTGCGGGATCTTTTCAATAATAAAATTTTGGCGTTAATCGATTGGTTTACCCTTTTGACCTGCTTATCGTGCAAGCTGTCAAAATTTATTTGACATCTAACCTTACCCAAAGTTTCCTGGTATGCACGATTTTTGTTCAACACTTTGGTATGACCGATCTTCAAGCTTAAGAATGACAGGGATTAGGAAAGGAAAGCTTGGTGTGACCGCGACCAATATCTCCATATACTAATCCCATCTCCAGGAGCTTTGCATCTGAACAACTTGCAGCTATATCATCATCAATCTTGTTAACCATGAATGCTAGCAGCAGGTAATAAATTCTTCTTGACACAAGAAACTGTTGAATCTAAAAGAGATGCATATGAAAGAACACACATAATTATTTCCCGTTTTTTCCTTCAGAGGGTATCAACCAAGGACAAATTTCCTTGTTACAGTAAGGGGTCATCAACAAACAAACTTTTAACTGTTGAAAAAGCTAACAAAAGAATTAGCAGGAGAGAAATTTGCTGCCTTTAACACCTCCCCTGCTGAAAGTCTGTCCAATATCACAAAAAGGGAAGTGAATTACAGTAGCAGTTAGTAGATAGACATACCGTATCTATAGCCAGGTAGGCCTAGGTATAACCCTACTAAACTAGGTAAAGTACATATCTCAGCGGTGATGGCGGCCTATCGTTATTTCACATTTTGCTTTTTAGTTGCATGAAAGCACGACCATTCACATTATTCTTGTTCACATTATTCATGTTCACATTATTCATGTTCACCTGTAACATAATATAAATGTTGTGATAGCATAAATGTATGAAGATATCAATCAACCTGTGTATAGCATTCATTTTTCCCGTCCTCCATGATGATGGTTAATTGGTTTAGTCCTAACATGCATGCATCTTGCCTGTCAGGAAACGCGGGAACAGATCTTTAAAATGTGGCCGCACAACAAAATACACGGTCGCACATCAGCAACTAGTGGCCGCGCAGCTGAAGTCAGCAGCCGCACATTTGAGAATCCAAAGGTTTGGTCCTAGAACGCGCAGCCCCGTGTCTTAAATGCGCGGCCGCGCATCTTACCGCTACTCTTGTTAAGCTGTGCGGCCACGCATTTGACATCCCATAAATTTAAGACCTTAAACGTACGGCCGCATATCTGAAACGTGCTGCCGCGCATCTGAAACGTGCAGCCGCGTGTCTTGAGGTTGAGCATCATGGTGGTAAATATGTCTAGCAAGTCAAAATTGAAGTGAATTAAGCAAAGTTAAGGGAATAAATGTTAGTAAGATAAGACAACCCAAATTACTTACCATTTCCACAGTGTAGCAAAACGGATCAGCTGCATTTAGGCCTCTATCACATTTAACACAAAAAATCTTTTCACCAAACTCTTTTCAACACGTGGTCAGCCAGACAATTAAAGAAGCGAGTCCAGTTTTAACAAGGATGACTGTATATCGTCGAGAATACCACCATTCGATAGCTCTCGATGAGAGCTTTCAGATGATGTATAGTTTTATCCATTTTTAATTATGTCAGCAAATGTAACATTCATGACGTCATCAAAGTTTATGACATCATATGAATAACAACAAATGTATTAGATAACCTTAAATGGTCAAAATTAGTTCTATTGATTGTTATCAACAATTTTGAGGCATTTTAGAGTATTTTATCAGTAATTAGGGGTTTAAATGAAACAATTACAAACTAATGGAAATAAATGATGAATTTATGATATAAATAATAAGCTTAAATTGATATTACATTGCCAATTTTTATTCAGTGATGCTTTGGGATATATATATGAAAGAAATTATCAACTAAGAACTTAAATATTGCCAATATTGCTAATAGTAAGCAAAAAGTGTAATTTTCCTCAATTATGATGTCATAGTGACGTCATTGATGTAATGAAGAATTAAAAAAAGTAGCCTATTGTGTAGATTTTGTTCCTGTACACCATTGTACTATGTTTCGTCCTCATATCTGCAATATTGGCGAAGTTACGGAGCCCCCCGGTACTACGATCGTCGAAAAAGCCCGGTAGTTATAGGCCCGGGGGGGGGGAGGGGTACTTCATTGTCAACATGATTCGACCTGAATCTGGACTTTGAGAAAAGGACCCATTCGTATGACGGAGTATTCAAAAATTTCGAGCCCATTTGCATGAATGTCAGGAAATTTTTGACCCACGTGCATGAATTTGTCGATTTGAAACAAAGGAAAATTTAAGTTTTTTGGCCTGGATTATCATTATGGGGCCGATTGATCAGAAAATTCTCAAAGAAGTACCCATCTACCAGAATTGTGGTTAAAAACCATAGAAATAGAAGGACTAGAATGCGCGGTCGGTCACGTGACGCGGCGCCACTGTGGGGAATCAAAATGGTAGCCTCAGGTTGGCAAAAGACGCGGGAAATATTTTAGTAAACACAGAGTCGATCAATTAGAAGTTCGCCACATTAACTAATTTTTCGAGAAGTTTGAACGAAGAAAAAAGATGGTGATATCGTGTGCTGCATATGGGTGTGAAAACAGGTGGAGATTGAAGAAAGATCTCGGTCCAGGGGAGAAGAACATAGCGTTTCACAGGTGAGACTTGGGTTGTGCGTGCCGGCTTACTGGCTAGGCCATACCATAATATGATCGTTTCTTTGTTGTTGTGTGACGATAAAATCATTTAGATTTAGTTCAGTTGTGGTTTAATATTGCGAAAGTAATCATGCGAGGCTAAAATGTTCTTAGCTGTTTTTTCAAATCCTTACTAACTTGCCTTTTCCCTAAGTTTCCCCATGATAATGAAGACTTATTGAAAAAGTGGATCCAAGCTATGCGTAGGAAAGGCTGGCATCCTTCAAAAAGCGAACGAATATGCGAGAAACATTTTCTCCCGGGTGACTATCAATACTCTCCAACCCTACCATATTCCCAGACCTTGGGAAGGCGTTATTTAAAGAAAGATGCAGTGCCATCCATATTTAATTTTCCAGAGCACTTGGTCAAAAGAAATTTTGAGAGGAAGGCACCACCAAAGAGATCCCATCCCCCTGAGTCAACAGAAACTGCAGTCCCAACTAAGGCCATGAAAGTTATAAATGTTCAGGAAATATATCATACTTATGCTTGTAACATTTCCCCCAGAAAATTGAAAGCTAAGTATGAAAGGAAACTAAAACAAAAAAACAATAAAATAAAAAATCTACGCAAAAAAGATTTGAGGAAAGAGAAATAAAATGTTCTTAACTGTTTTTTCAAATCCTTACTAACTTGCCTTTTCCCTAAGTTTCCCCATGATAATGAAGACTTATTGAAAAAGTGGATCCAAGCTATCAGGGTTGCCAGATTGGCCTTTTTAAGGCCAGATTTTACCATTTTGGCGTCTTTTTTAGGGGCAAAGCCTGAAAAAATAGAGTTTGGCCTATTCTGTAATTTCTGGCCTTTTTGGGCTATTTTTGTCTGTGAAGTCATACGTTTTTATAATGACCCAAAAGTAACTGACAACGTATAGAAAAAAGTGGTTCCCAGAAGGGCATTGAATTTCCACATTGAAATTTATCAGCATTATATTTTGATGTATGCTTTCATAGCTCCAAATATCAAAAAGAAAGCCAATAGTGCCACATAACCTGCATACAAAAGGATCATATATCTAATTACTTGTCAATGTTTGAAAAAGACAATTAAAGTCGGACTATCTCATTCATGATGACGAAATGTCTCCAAAATGTAGTGGCATTGTGTGTGTGACGTACTTTTTATGTGAATGATGTAATTTCTTAAATTGGCTCCCTCGAAAATGAAATAAAATGGCAGAATTTGCAAGTCCAGTTAAATGAGCATAATTCTGTCTTGAATGCAGTAGCCTATCTCAAAGTCTTAGAATAAAGCAAAGTTCTCTCCAAAAGATTGATTGTTGCAAGCCATGAGCCTAAGTAAGTCAGCTAGAGGCAACAAGTGGAAAGGTAGCTATGATGACACAAGAAAATTCAAGCTAGAATGGCAGAAAAATCATCCATGGGTAAAAAAGGCAAGTGATGGCTCTGAAAATGCATACTGCACATTTTGTAAAGTCAATGTGAACGCAAAGCTTAGTCACATCAAGCAACATGAAGAAACATCCAAACACAAGAAAGTTACGAGTGCTGTTTCGTCCAGTAGAAAACTTTTTGCCGCCCCAACAAAGGATGCTGAAGCAGTTAAGGAAATTGAACTGCAGCTTTCTGTAGCCATAACATGCCATAGCGCCATTGTTGCAGTGGACCACTTAGGAGAGATCATTGTTCAGCATAGCACTGGCAGTAAGTTAGAGAAGATGAAGCTTCATCGCACGAAGTGCAGCTGCCTGATAAAAAATGTCATCTCACCAGCATTGTACGAAGACCTTTGCAAGGACATGGCAGGGAAGAAATACTGCATTCTACTCGATGAATCAACTGACGTGTCATGCCTAAAGCACCTCTGTGTTGCTACACGCTACTACAGTGATGTGGAAAGAAAGATTGTAACATCATTTGTTGGGCTTGTCTCTGTTGTGAATGCAACTGGTATGGATCTTTTCAATGCTACCAAGGCTTGCCTCGATGATGCTGGAATACAGTTAAGTGATTGTGTTGGTTATGCAAGTGATGGTGCCTCTGTTATGGTTGGCGAACACGATTCTGTATGGTCAAGGATGAGGAATGAATCTCCAAACTGCATCCTCATGAAGTGCATTTGCCACTCTTTAGCTCTGTGCATCAAGCATGCATTTGAAAAGCTGCCCTCGCACCTTGGGTTTCTATTGAGTGAGATTCCGAAGTGGTTCTCGAAGAGCATAATCAGACGTGAAGCATACAAGGAACTTTTCGACACCATTAATGGGAATTCAGAAAGCTCTAGCCTGCCTCGCCCTTTCCTGAAGTTCTCCCAGACTCGCTGGCTGGTACGTGGAAAAGTAATCTTCAATATCTTGATGAACTGGGAGGAGCTGAGGGCTTATTTTTCCATCGCAGAGCAGACAGGAGATGCAAAGGTCCGTTACAAGGCAAGGCTGATTTCAGACATGCTCAAGGATCCAATCAACAAGCTCTACTTCTACTTTTTGTCACCAGTCGTTGCTGAGTTTGAGCGAGTAAATGCTTTCTTTCAGGCCACAGACATCGATCCTCATGAAATGTTGAAAGAGCTTAGTCTGTTCTACAATAGCCTTAGAGGACGCGTTCTCAGCCAATCTGGTGCACATCTGGCAGCAGAAAACGTCGATTTTGGTGCAAAGTATGTGCTCGAAACTGCAGCAGTCATTCGCAAATTTGACAATGATCCTAATGTGGTTTCGAAGGTGAAAGAAGCCAACGACAGGTGCCATCTGATGCTTCTTGAGGCAGCTGATCAAGTCAACAAACGCCTTCCTGCTTCCAAAGATATTTTCCAGGCACTGGCATTCCTTCATCCATCACGTGTCCTGAATCAAGTTGAAAGAGTACCTTTAACAAAGCTTCCTATGCAGCACCTGATATCCAAAGAAATTTCAGAGATTGATGACCAATACAGAAAGATCCTTTATGTCAACTGGGCCTCCGAGAGTATTTTCAAGGACGGAATACCAACCGATTCAGTTCAGTTTTGGTCTGGAGTTTTACAGCACAGTGACTTGCTCGGGAACAGGCCATTTGCAGAGCTTGCCAATTACGCTCTTGCGTGCCTTACAACACCAACCAGCAATGCAGTTGTTGAGAGGATCTTCTCTTACGTAACTTGCGTCAAAACAAAGCCTCGCAACAGGATGAGTTCACGCATGCTGGAAGCAATTGTTCGCATTCGTACCAAATTGCATTTTCAAAACAAGTGTTGCAAAGATTTCGCTCCTACAGAAGGTATGCTGAAATTGTTCAAATCAAATAATATGTACAAGAAACACAACAGTGAAGAGAATGAAGACGGTGACGAGGAGCTGGACTTTTTGGACATATAAAAGTAGACCATACGATTCATAATAGAATACAGATAATTACTTTACTGGAAAGTTGTGTGAAATAAAGCTTCTGAAAATCATATTGCTGAGTAGTTTCTTTCAATTTCTTTCGGCTTTCTATGTTGGTAATTATTTTTGCATAATGCGCATGCGCAAGATGACGTATTAAGGCGTTTGGCCTTTTTGGCCTCTTTCTGATCACGAATTGGCCTGTTTGTTACCGGTCAAATCTGGCAACCCTGCAAGCTATGCGTAGGAAAGGCTGGCATCCTTCAAAAAGCGAACGAATATGCGAGAAACATTTTCTCCCGGGTGACTATCAATACTCTCCAACCCTACCATATTCCCAGACCTTCGGAAGGCGTTATTTAAAGAAAGATGCAGTGCCATCCATATTTAATTTTCCAGAGCACTTGGTCAAAAGAAATTTTGAGAGGAAGGCACCACCAAAGAGATCCCATCCCCCTGAGTCAACAGAAACTGCAGTCCCAACTAAGGCCATGAAAGTTATAAATGTTCAGGAAATATATCATACTTATGCTTGTAACATTTCCCCCAGAAAATTGAAAGCTAAGTATGAAAGGAAACTAAAACAAAAAAACAATAAAATAAAAAATCTACGCAAAAAAAATTTGAGGAAAGAGAAAAAAATCTGTGATTTGATATCAAAGCTAAAAGCATTCAAGATGTTGTCAGAGGAACTGAGTAAGACCTTGAATGAAAACTTTGGCCATATGACAACTGCTCTCATCAGGAATGAATCAAAGAATATTGAAAAAACAAGCGGTTCAAGGTATTCTGATGAAATAAGAGAGTTTGCTACAACTCTCCATTTCTATAGCCCAAGAGCTTATCGATTCATCAGAAAATCTCTTCATCTTCCTCATCCTGCCACCATCAGATCCTGGTATGCCAATATCAACTACGAGCCACGTACTCTATTGTGCTTACTAGGTATTTTGTGAAGGAAAACGTCGATGTTCTCAGAGTGGAGTTTGCACTGCTTTCTTCGCATTCTCCTCCGTTGTTGATCTTCTTTTATCTTTGCATAGCCACGTTTGTTGTTGTAATGATCTCTCGTTCTTTTATTGATATAACTTTGACTTTCTACTACGGTCTACTATGGTAAGGACCAGGTGATATGGTGAGAAAGCCTTTGTTAATTTCAGAGATTTGGGAGACATTAGTTGAGTTGTCATTAGAGGGCGTAGCGTGAACATAAACGCGCGGTTTCCTATGATGTTTCTGTTGTTGTAATTTTGCATCACACAGAAAGCAGAGATATAAGGACCGTTTCTGGCGGCGTCAAAGGACCATTGATGTAAGCGAGACTGGGAAATGTATGAAGTTGACATTAAAGGTGTAAAGGTTTTTTTTACATAACCGAATTGTAACTGCTAAGAGATTATAGGAAGTATCAAGTGAGATAAAGAGCACCATTTGCCCTAATTAGGTAATTATCGAATTCTGGTCAACTGGGACCCGAAATTGATTCTACTGGGATCAATCATCGATTATGAAAGGTGATTACAAGAAGTTTCAATAACAAAGTCGTTCTATTTGAATGGTCCGCAAAATCGTTGTCTGCGTTTTAGATTTTACCATTGTCAAATTCTAAAACGCGGACAAGAAAACCGCGGACAAGTTCTTAACTTGTCTGAAAATCCTGCATGGCTGTAATGATAAAGCTAGCAACCAATTGAGAAAGGAAAGATCCTTTTGGATGATTACAAAGTCTGTCATGAGCTAAGCAAGCATAAGAATATCTGAATGTTGATTTCTTCATAACCCCAAATGATCGTTGATGCTGTTTTTAGCTAAAGTCAGAGAGATGAGTGTTGCTGCTAAATTCACCTTCAATAGAACGTCAAGCCCCTGGCATAAGGACAAGAATCGCCTGAAAAGCAATATTTTGATCTTTATGTCAAACGAGCATGATACGCAAAAAATCACAAGTTATTACCCCTAGTTTGCTTAGTTCGTGCATGAAACTATTGGTGCATCCATCTCAAATTAGATGTCATGTAAGATTTACAATAACGCAAAATTACTTATGCAGAACCCTCCAGAACCAACCTCGTCCCCAGGACTTTTTGTCAATGACAAAAGCCCCTGGGGACGAGGTTGCTGGCTGCAGAACGTTTCAATTGTTGTTATTCGCGGGAATCTAATTTTAGACAAGCAGTCACCAAGATAACCTTTGTGCAGAGTCATAAAGACGTTTTGGTTCAGTGTGGTCACGTGCCTTCCCCCAGTCAATGGCACCATTGTTTGCTGGGATTCTGTCCCTTTCCTGTCAGCTTCACCTGTGACGTTGGCATCTGTAGCTGCGTAGGAGCGTGGTCCTTCTACCTAGGGTGATACTGCGAATGCTAGCCTCTGTGCAGGCCGCCGGTTACATCATCCTCTACAGTTGACTTATTTGCATAATGAGTACCATCACTAGCAATAAGTGGCTAATGATGCGTTCGTTCTACAAATCGATTGTTTTAACATAATTAAGCTGCTAATGAAGTCAAGAACGTGCCAATTCTGGGTAAATTTGTTGTTGTGCCAGGGTAAACATCATGGCAATTTATCCATCTTATGGTGTCAAATCTGTCTAACATGAAATAAGCCGACGTCAAATGTTGCTATAGGATCGCGGGAAACTTCTGTCTTGTGTGCGCTTTATGTGCGCTTTCTTTATTTCAGTGCCAATTAGCAGAGATAAAACGTTAATCAATTGCTTTAACGAGCGTGACGGAAGTGGGTTACTTACTTTCTTTCTTCCTGACTGACTGACATCGAAGCCCCTTCTTAGATTACAAAGTGGACTTTGTAATCAAACATAAGATCCTTTTGGATGATTACAAAGTCTGTCCTGAGCTAAACAAGCATAAGGATATCTGAATATTGATTTCTTCATAACACCATATGACCGTAGATGCTGTTTTTAGCTACAGTCAGAGAGATGAGTGTTGCTGTTAAAGTCGCCTTCAATGGAAAATCGAGCGCCTTGTATAAGGACAAGAATCGCCTCAAATGCAATATTTTGGTCTTTATGTCAAACGAGAATGATACGCAAAAATCAAAAGTCATTACCCCTAGTTTGCTTAGTTCGTGCACGAAACTATTGGTGCATCTGTGTCAAATGAGATGTCATGTGAGATTTACGATAACGCAAAAATACTTATGCAGAACCCTACAGAACGTTTCAATTGTTGCTATTCGCGGGCATCTAATTTGAGACAAGCAGTCACGAAGATAACCTCTGTGCAGAATGATATGCATGAAGATGTTTTGGTTCAGTGTGATCTCGTGCCTTCCCCCATTCAATGGCGCCATAGACCTTTTAGCTATTCAGGAAAGAATCAGAATCGAACAAACTTTTGCTACACTTTGTAGAATTTTCGAATGTGCACAATAGTGAAAGAAGCTCTAACGCCACTCGATCGAATGTAACGTATAAAAATGTATAAAAATAACGTTCGATCCAGGCTCCTTTTAGAATAGCTAAAAGGTCTATTGTTTGCTGGGATTCTGCACCTTTCTGTAGCTGTGTAGGAGGGGGATCCTTCTATCTTCGGTGATGCTGCGAATGCTAGCCTCTGTGCAGGCCACCAGTTACATCATCCTCTAAAGTTGACTTATTTGCATAATGAGTACTATCAATAAGTGGCTAATGATTCGTTCGTTCTAGAAAACGATTGTTTTGACATAATTAAGCTGCTAATGAAGTCAAGAACGTGCCAATTCTGGGGAAATTTGTTGTTGTGCCAGGGTAAACATCATGGTAATTTATCCATCTTATGGTGTCAAATCTGTCTAACATGAAATAAGCCGACGTCAAATGTTGCTATAGGATCGCGGGAAACTTCTGTCTTGTATGCGCTTTCTTTATTTCAGTGCCAATTAGCAGAGATAAAACGTTAATCAATCGCTTTAACGAGCGTGACGGAAGTGGGTTACTTACTTTCTTTCTTTCTTTCTTCCTGACAGCCTGACATCGAAGCCCCTTCTTAGATTACAAAGTTGGACTTTGTAATCAAAAATGATTGAGAACTGACTGAAGAAATGTATTTTTTGATTCCCTCGGATGGTTTCACTGGGGTTTCACTTCGCCTATCTGTACCTTGGCCCATTCTTCCAAACGGCCACCACCCACCTGCAGGCAATCTCTGCGAAGGGTGCAACATATTCCAAGAACAGTAATGATGCAAAGAGACAGTGTTTACTTCGGAGAAAAACAGAAAATTAGGTAACGAACGTTCAAATTCATTATATTTGAATGGTCCGCGAAATTGTTGTCCGCGTTTTAGATTTTATCGGTATGAAAATTTAAAACGCGGACGAGAAAACCGCTGACTATTGTTCTCGTTTGGTCCGCGTGTCCGCGTTGTCCGCGTGTCCGCGTTGTCCGCGGTTTAGACCTGGCCGTAGTTTTACTTTAGATTTACATTTAAATTTAGATAGTTTCTTTTCGTTTGTCAGTTTTTTAACAGGGTACATTGTAAAATAGTATAACTGAATGTTTTACTCTGTATAAATATTATAAAATAAGAAATGTTAAAGCTTTAGAGAAGGCGCAAAGATTACTGGAAGTATCAAGTGAAACAAAGAGCTGTACTTAGGCCCATTCTTCCAAACAGCCAACCCCATCTGGATGCAATCTCTACAAAGGGTTGCAACAGATTTAACAACAACGAAACAGATATATTTCAGAAGGAGAAATTACCAAATTTGAACTTACTTTCTCACTGTTTTGGGGCACTTATCCTAAATTTCGAATTGAAAGAATTCAATAATGCATGGTGATATCTTGATGACGTCACTTGCACTAGCTAAATTATGCTAGCCCTTGATTTGTATACGATTTCTCAAATACTATTGAAAATTATGTTGATGTCTCTTGTACTGGAAGCTTCCATTAGTTTCTATTTATTAATTTATTATTACTAGAAAGGATCAGTAAACATTCACAATTTACTAGTTTATAGTGAATTAATTGACCATAACAAATACAACACATTTTTCAGCTTTCAAGTGTCAAGTTCAGTGTCA
Organism: Aurelia coerulea; assembly: GCA_039566865.1. NCBI lineage: Eukaryota > Metazoa > Cnidaria > Scyphozoa > Semaeostomeae > Ulmaridae > Aurelia > Aurelia coerulea. The sequence goes on along the minus strand of CM076951.1, from coordinate 7,508,589 downwards.
AATTCAACGGCAATTGTCACAAATCTAAGTCAAGTGTTGGGAACAAAATGACAGACCACATCCTTTACAATTAATTTTGATCCTTGGTAGGTTGTCCTTCTTGTTCTTGTAGCCTTCAGTTCCTGATGCTCCTTTGATGCACGCATGACATTCATTGGCAACTGCTCCCTGTCTAGGATGGTCAAGCTTGGGCCGCTCTTTCTCTTTGTAATGCACATCACCAAGGACAAGCTGCATTTTTAATCTGGTCATTTTGCCAAGGTCATGGAGAGATCTTTCCTCTATTTTGGGGATTATCAGTGTCTTAGCAAGCTCCCATGCAAATCCAAAAGATGACATTTTACCAGGAACAGAATCCTTGCTGATGGCATAAATTGTGTTGGCATTTACTCTTGTCTCATCAATGATGTAAGAGAAGGCTACCATTGACCACCTGTTGCTTTTGGGCTTAGCTGACAAACTTGCTATCCTCAAGTCTGCTACATCGGTGCCACCCTTAGTGAAATCGTAGAGCTTTAAAATTGCAGGCTTTGCTTTGTCATCATCTTTGGTGACACCAAGTATAGGCTGGACGGTTGATAAAAGGAGCACATTCTTAATACCTTTTGCAGTGCTTGGGCAGTAGGAAGAAAGAATGAGTTCATCATTTTCAACCTCTCAGAATGTGCGTGTGCTGTAAGGCTCGCGATCTTTGATATCCTTGGTAACATCAGGTATCCCAATTCTGTTGGCCATCATCGTTCCAATGGAAGTGAATCCTTTGGATAGTAGCCATTGTGTGGTTGATATGGATGTGTACAACCCATGCATGGATATATTCCTGCCCTTCAAGGAAACATCAGCTTCGGTTCTGACAACCAATGACTTTACATAGTTTTCCGTTCCAGTAATGAAATAGGGATCATCATCAATGATTTCAGGTTTACCAGCGTAAACAAGAGATTTGTATGTAAAAGGATACCTGACAGCATTGAGAGACTTGAAAAGCATGCCGTAGTTAGCTGGTTTGTCTGGATTATACTGCTTGAAACTTATTTGGGTACGCATTGGATACAAAGTTTCATCAATGGTGAGATATTCACTTGGGACATGGTGCTTGCTACAATTGTCATTAAAAGATTCAAAGAGATGTCGAATTGCTGCAAAGCGATCATGTTTCCATGTCTGGTTTCCTCGTCATCAAAGCAGATGTGGGCTGTAAGAAAAACAAAGCTATCCTTAGACATTGTTGCTCCAAAAATGGGAAGTCCTGTCTCATCTGCAAAAAGGATCTTAGCACAGAGACTGTTTTGGCCAAGTAATCCTCTGATGTACATCAGACCAATGAATGCCCTCATTTCTATCAAATTTGTGAGCTTCAAGTAAGAATATCTATTTGATTCTTTGATGTGGTCTGGAAGCTTCTCAAGGTAAATAGCGATTCTTTTATTGGCCATCTCCAGGATAGTCTCTTGCATGTCGTTTGTGAAAAATAACTCAAAGGCCTTCGTTGGAGTATCAGCTGATTTGGCAAGGGCACCTTTGAGACCTGGCTTTTCTGTAATCACATTATAATGTTTCTGTTTACCCCTAATTACTGGTTTCTTTTCGCTCCACTCAATTGTCATTGTGTCCTTCTTTCGGCTACCGAGATACCCAACATGAATTTGGTCATTCTCTTGCAAAATTAATTCCCGAAAGTGTTCCTCATTCAAAGCAGAGTCGATGCTATTCACCAGCTTGTTTTTTGTCAGTTTTCTTTTAGGATTCTTGGCATGGTGTTCCTTCTTCCACAGTACGCTCGGTGATTTCGAACCCAACATTTCCTTGGTCTTCTGCCACAGCAATGTCTTGAACACTGCCCACCAATTCTTCTCTAACATGCTGCTGAAACTCATCTTCATCGTACAACTCATGCAAATCATCATCCTCATCACTTTCTGAATCATATACGAATCTCTCTATTTCTTTCAATGCCTCATCTGAACTCACAACCTTTCTCTTTCTGCTCTCCATCATGTTGAAAATTGAAAAACGAATTTGCGTCACCGTAGATTTACGTGTTTATCAAAATGTTAGGACACTGCAAAGCATTGCTATGTACGAAAATCAAATGTTTATGATTAACAATGCAGTAGTTGAATTGATAGAAATGTTTGACTTCAGTATGATGCATTTACCAAAGATTTTAGCATATACTTATCTATTTATTAATCAGGATGCAGTAAATGTCAATGATTCGATTTTTCAGACGCGCAGCCAAAAGAAAAAACAATGATGTGGAAGTATCTGGTCAAAAAATTGGTAATGTCCTGATCAAATGGGATCATATTACAATGTACAAAAAGGTATGAACAACCATTAACAGCTTGGTGAAATACGTCCTATTTATAATTGTTTTGATTTTGAATCTATTCGTTTATATTGTGCAATTTAGGACACATTGACAAAGTCAAATGTGTAGGATGCTGCGGAGGAGAGTGCACCACAATGCACAATACGGTCATAAATTTTATATGAATATGGGGGGCAATTGAATGTGTCCTCTCAAGTGACGTGTCTGCCTTACAAGGTAATTTTTATGGTACACATGTCAATCGTACAAATGCGTAATAGGTGCCTTAATGGCAGATACTTGGCCTTAACGAGGTGTCCTATATCTTATAGGTATCCAGTAAAACAAATAGTAAATTGATATATAGCACATGTTGTGAATTGAACGGGTTCTCACCTTGGCGTGTAATTTTTTGTATTCTCAGAGCGCTGTCGAGAAACAGCACCAGAAAGCACCTAAGCAGCACCAGAAAGAAGCTAAAGGGAAACGTAATTCTGTTCTTTGCTATAAGGTAGAAAAGAGAAAAAATTAAATTGTTCTTTTCGTTTACCACACCAATTCTCCTGTCTTTTTGCATATGCAATTTTATAATTTGCTGATAGGACATTTTTGGGAACCCAGTTGTGCTCATGGTTTAATGTAGCTCTCCTTTTTACCCCATCAGCTGTTTCAAGAAAATGAGCAATTCTGTTATCCAAAGTGCTACCAACACAAAAGAGCGTTCAAAACTGCGTGAAAAGTGCAGAGCTACATTATGTGATGCGTACAATCTCACAGCATTTGTCTACATTTGCAAAAAGTTATTTGATCTTTTTACTGCTTGTAGCTACGTGCAACGATGCTACTATTTTTGCAATGCAAGTGGGCAAGTTACTTGCAGAGATCGAGCTGGAATCAGCAAAGGTAACCTTTTTAAAGTTCAATTTGTTTGACCTCTTTCATAACATTCGTGTTTTGCATGATACCTTTTGATAACACTTTTTATGTGCAGATTAATTTAACGATAGATAATTATAAATCAGCTCACAGACTGGTTAATTCTTACTTCAATGTACCAAGTTCTATGCAGTTCACGAGAAAGGATAATAAAAACGAATATTTTCTTTGCAGCCATTATTTTTCGGGGAGGTCGAGCGACAGAAAGCAGAACCAAATACGGGGAAAGGGCCTTCTAAACGTAAGTAGCTCCATGCAAGATTTATCTTAATTCAATTAACAAAACAATTAATCTATTCATTGAAGAAAACTGTAAATGGTAATATTTAGTACAATTGGACTATTGGTAAGTCAGCGAAGTGCGTGAAAGAATAAATCTGCTTCAAGTGTACTAGTAAAAACATTGCTATTACAGTTACGCTTTGTGCTTTGTTATTTGTCATCAGTCCGTTTTAATGCTGTGCAGGAAAACAATTGACAATGTCTTATATCTAAATTTCAGAGACAGTTTCAAGTTTTCGAAGGAGTGAGGCTCACAGAGGTGGTGACGGCAAAGCCGAAGACGTACCGGTAAATATGAATTGTGTTCTGTTTTATACTGGTATACGTTAGACAATTTCTCAACATTAATTCACACTGAATCCACGCAATTTTCGTTTGCGACGACGTAAAATCGAGAGCTCAAAAATCTGCATTATTCTCCTCTAAAGACACGAGTCACGTTAAAGATAAGAAATAAAACAATCAAAACTGTTACTTGCCATATACTTGGCTCCTGAAAACCGCTGTTATCCCCGGGAGAGCTTCTAAATAAGGCAATACAATTACAGTATGCATTCTCTTGTTCACAGGAAGTCTGCAATGAAGAAGGACAAGACAAGTCAGGGAAGTGAAGAACAGGAGAGAAATTTTTAGAGAGGAAACCCCATCCATCTGGAACACTTCGGGGGTCAATCTAATCATCGTAAGGGGAATACCTCCTGAAAATGTTGTTGTCGATTTGATGCAGAAACTGGCAGAGGCAGATCAAACGAATGTGGGAAACCCTCTCTGCGTGCTTGTAGCCGACAAATGTTTCGACAAAGCTGGCCTTGAAAAATGCTTATATTTGCATAATGACAAGAAGGTGTGAAATGAGGTGTTGGAGGAGGATACATGGATGCAGCAAGTTTATGAAAACGTGAATCAACCTATTGGGGCACCGGCAGTAGATCTCCAATATGTCCATAGGCTTTTAGGAATGATTCCGGATAAGCCTATGACCCATTACTGGCATAGCACAAAGCTTTCTGTATCTGAAATGAAATGCTTAGTTGGGCGTCGTTGGATAAGTGACAGCATTATAAATAGAGTAGCTCAAATTATAAATGAAACAGCCAAGGACACTCATGCTATATATTTGAATCTATCACCTCAAATTGATACCCCTGTAAAGGAAATCCAAAGAAAGTTTGGTAAAAATTTACCTGTAAAGATCATTGTTGCTGTTAATGTGGCAATCAGAGGAACAGAAACTTTTGTGGGTCATTTTTGATGGAGAAGTCCTAGATTAGGAGAGGGCATCCGAAAAAAGGGAGAGAAAGTTATGGATGGCGTGACGCAACCAATTGCTACTTCTGCGCATAAAATACCTACAAATCATGCAGAGTCTTTTCACGGACATTCTCATAGAAATACGTCCAAGGGGGAGGAGGACTGCACGAAAGAAAAGGAGCCCAATGTCGCTACCATTGATATTGACACTGAAAGTGCCTCCTTTGCAAGCGCTAAAAACGGAAAGGCCAATGCTACATGCGATGATAATAACCAACCATACAGAAACAGATGTGGCCACCCTACCCCGCCCACTTCAGAAATTGACTCTAGCTCTACGGCCAATGTTGAGGGCAATGTTATAAACAAGAAGTGGCCTGCTGCAGGAAATGACGCTGGCGAGTCCTTAGAAGGGGATGATACGCAGTGTGGCACTAGTAATGGGAATAGCAACTCAGCTCCATCTGCAGGAAACAATTTGAACACAGCAACAAAGTTTGGGTGCAACGATGGAGGTACTAGCCATCTTGACGAAGATGCAGCTCCATTTACTACTGTGGATTGTGGTGAAATCGATTTGGTAAAAAAGGCTGGATCTCCCAGTCCTTCTGGTAGGGTATTTGGGATTAATGAAGTCTTACGTCCAAATAACTTTTCTTTTTCTTCATTTAAGGAAAATGGTTCTTGCTTGCGATGTACTGAGTCTAAAAAGCACAGTCATTGTGATTTGTGTCCTTCTTCCCTCATTTTCTATTACCAGTCTAAGGCAGTGCAACATATCAAACAGATCCATCTTCACGCAAAGAAAACTGTTGCTTTTAGGGAGTACAAAATCCTCCCCTGCAAGGTCTTCCATGTGGAGAAATCATTTAAAAGAAGTGACGTTTATCACTTCCATTGCCCATTGTGTAACAATGTCATACAGCAAAGGCAGTACTTTATGAAACACCTTGAAATGCATGAAGAGAAGCGGGGGTCAACCGTAGCGGGTGCTGGGAAAAATATTCAAACAAAACCCTACAGGCTGCCATCGAAGCCAAGAGAGAACCAAGATTCTCACAACGATAACAATGAGAAGAGGAGGGTCGTCAGAGAGAATTCCGATCGCGTAGCATGTGCCATTTGCGGCAAGAAAATGCACAAGAAAAGCTGAGAAGGCATGAACGTTGCAAACACGGTGCGCGCGAACCATACCGGGTGTCCCAAAATGATGTATTATCGTTTGATTGCTTATATGTCCATAACCGATGAACCGATTTTCAAAAAACTAGTAAAACCACAACCAACATCTTAACATCCAATTTAGGCTTTTGGCAATCAAATAAAACAAAGTTTTTGAAAATCGTTCATTGGTTATGGATACACAAGCAATCAAACAATAATACATCATTCTGGGACACCCGGTATACTGCCATATGCTGTGATCCCAAAGAGGGCATTTACACGGTAAAACGGTCTGCTCATGGAGGCGTTGGCTTTCCATTGCACGTACAGAAGATTGTAAACGCAAATAAAGGTAATAAAATGGAATGCGAGAACCAAAACTGTAGAGATTTGATGATCATGGCAGCTAGGTCTGAAATGACTGGAAGGGAGTGTGCGCATCTCATGCAGGTGAACAATGCCTTCTTCCCTGCGCAAGTAGAGCTTGACCAAGGTAAGTTGAAGGAGCTATCTGAAACGGAAAAGTATAAGGTGATCACAGAGGAAACAGTGGTGGATTGCATCAAAAAGAATAGTACCGCCACTTTTTATGGCGCGCCTACTGTCGTTGAATGGGATGACTTTAATTTCATACATCTTTCCATCTTTGATGGTAAATACATGAACTTCCTTGTCTGATCTAGGTATATAGTTACATACCAAAAGGAAACAGGACAGCTTGACTGTCGCTGCCACCCAAGTAAACATTTCTGCATTCACAAATCTATTGCTTTATGCTACCTTTACCAGAAGGACTACCTTAAAGACGACAATGAGCACTTCCGATTGGTTGAACAAGATAATTCAGAGCTTGAATGTGCAGAGCCAGTATTAGTGACCGAAAGGATGAAGCACTCTATCGTTTACCCACCACTAGAAGAAATATCCTTGTGAATATGGTGCGTTACTTTGAGTCACACAAGAAGATTCCGTTCTCTGAGCCATGGCAGTACCAATCAATGACCAATAATAGCATCCCTAAAGTCTTGATACCGACTGAAAGTACGTGTCATGAATGCTCTCGTCCTCTTGCTGGTCCTTTCTGCATAACATTCAATGTGCGCATTTTAACAATGCAAGGTATGACTGAAGGGGTGGAGACTTTCTTTAAAAAATGTGACACATGCAATCATTACTATCTATATCAGGAGTGTAATCATGGCTTGCATAATTTTAATCATGTTTTCCTTCTTGGCCTAGATGTTTGTTTGTTCTCGCGGGAAAGCATTAGAAATCATGTTGCCGTTGGTATGATTTGTACAATCCTTGAAGGTATACTGAAGGTCAGAATTGATTTCCCTTCTGTCTTACATGCCTACAGTCATCTCGAAGCCCTCAGTGATAGATCTTATGCTTTTAATTGTGTTCAGTGTGGCTACTACCCTCCTATTCTAATTGCAGATGTCAACAGAAAAGTAGCATTCAGATGTCGTACAACTAACCAGGATCTACCTGATGAATTTGACGATGACTCTGATGTTGTTGATTGTCCTGAATTTTGGAGAAAAATGTGTAGCTTTGTAATTAACAGACGTTTTCGTGGACAAATCGTTTCAAAGTTTAAAATTGAACCAAGTTTAGCCTACTGGTCTCCATATGTCGGGCAGCATAGTCGAAGGGGAAATCTCCTTTTCAATAGCGAGCATCGAAAAGTGAATCGTGAAGAAGGATTACCTGAGTGTGAGTGTTGTGAGCTATCTGAAGAGCGAGTAATTAACACAATGCTAGAGGAGACACTGGAAGACGTGAAGAAACTGGCAGGAAAGTTTGAAATAAGCACAAAAGGCAGCAAGCTTGACATAATTAATAGAGTTAAAGAGTGCATTGGTAATGATCATCCAAAATTCTATAAAATTTTCAAGAAACTTTTTGGCAGTTCAGGCGGCTGGTTGACAGTAGCTTGTAAGCATGGCATTATTTATGCCGTAAAATTTATTTTGCGCGGCGAGAGTCCGCGGGACTATGTAGATATTTTGCACAGCCTAAAGCATCGTCCGAATGTTTTAATAAATGACATGTCTCAAATGGTAGCTAAGTTTGCCAACAGGCGATTTGAAAACTTTTTCAGCCCATACGATGGTCGTGTGGCTGAAGACACACCAGAAAATATAGAGCTCGCTTTTGGTGATGAGTTTGAAGTTTCCTACGTATGGCTCAATAATGACAGGGCTCCCTTCACAGAGGTATATGATGATGGCACGCATTCTGTGTGTGTGTGTGTGTGTGCAATCCATCAAAATGTTAAACTCATGTTGGATAGATCGAGAATATCAACTCACCCAAGATTCAAAGAACTTGTGAGAGAGGATTTTTTTGAAAATCTAACCTATAGCCATTTGCTGACCCGCCTCCTGTGTAATCCTGCACAACCAGACTGTTTCTTTGGACGCTGTGAATCATGCCCAAGTGCTGAAAATTTGAAGTCAGATTTAGCAACTATTTTTGAGGAGCTTTCAGTTGATGAAATCACCTACAAGTCGTGGATTTCTGTTGACATAACTAATTTAGAAACAATTGTCAAAGGTGCTGATGATTTTCTTGATGACCTTATTCCGAGTCTAGTGCGGCTTCAGCGCCATTCTTTCCTGGCAGAGCAACAGGCTCTCTTTTTAAGGCAGGCTAAGGAAAACTTAGCAGAAGGTGAAGTTGTTGTTGTTGGAGATTTTGCTGAGAACTATTCATTTGTTTTGCAAGATGAGGTCCAGGGTTTCCATTGGACAAATACACAAGCCATGATTCATCCCTTTGTTGCGTATCATCGATTTTCAGATGGCAATGGTGTTTCCACCGTCCTTCCATTGAGTTTTGTCATAATATCTGATTGCTTGATCCTTGATACAGTCGCTGTTTATCATTTTCAAAAGGAACTCTTTGCATTTTTGAATGAGAGGTTTCCCGTTAGGAAAATAATGTATTTCTCTGATGGTGCAGCATCACAATACAAGAATTGAAAGAACTTTTCAAATTTAGCCCACCATGAAGAAGATTTTGTTGTTCCTGCTGAGTGGCATTTTTTGCAACATCCCATGGAAAAGGGCCTTGTGATGGAATTGGAGGCACAGTAAAGTATCTAGCAGCACGTGCAAGCCTGCAGATACCATACAATGACCAAATTCAAACTCCAGCTCAACTTTTTGATTGGGCAAAGGAAAATATCCCACAAGTGCACTTTGAGTTTGTTCAAGACAGATCTTGCTGTAACGAGGAAAGCTCCTGAGAAGACAGAGAGTTCAGACAGTGTCAACTTCGGGTTACGTGTCGTCGGAGCTGTTTCGAGATTGTACCAAGTTCTATTTGGGCTTTAATTTCTTTGTCGGGTTTCTCAACTCACAAAACTTTGTCATCTGGACCAAACAAACATTATACTGATCCAGTGTTTCATCTACCCTTTGTTTGGTATTCCGAAACTTGTAAACTTCAAAGGATGTATTCTTCTGAGGAGTGAATTGTTTGTTCAGGGCATCACAGGCTTTCTTGTAGTTGTCGGCTGTCCCAGTGTCCGCAAGAGTTTCAAATATATCAAGGATGCTTTTACCCATGTAATGCAAAACAATGCTCTCTTACGTTTATCATCTGTAACATCTAAGGCCACCATTAAATTTTCAAAACGCACAAACCAACGTTGCCATCTTGCGGCTAAATTTTCTTGACTTTCTGCATGAAATGCTGGAAAGGAAGGCAAACCAGTCGCCATGACTCACCACTGCTTTCAAGCTTGTAAGGTAGCGTTACCAACGCATTCTCATCGCCATAATGTTATGTTTGGGGTTCTTCTATCGGAACGCTACTTGGCTACAGCCTACATGCTTCCTAACTTAGATACAACTAATCTACACATGTTCCTGCGATAATCATTCTAATTTATACACATGATATGTCAACACTACAACTGTGAGGGGCAATACTGCATCTTTTATGAACAAGAACCTGAAACAGGAAATTTGCACTCAAGCGAGGCTTCAAAGAAACTTAACAAAAATCCTACCGACCAAACAAAATGAAATATAAACGCCAGCGGAACAAATGTGTTTCTTTGAGAAAGAAAGCATTAAAATCGCATTTCAAAGTAGCAACTGAAAATGAAAAAAATGTCAAACAAAGCTTTGTGGGATCTAGTGAAGCCCTTTCTTCTAAACTCTGACATTATACTTGTAAAAACTGGCAAGATCATTTCAGACGACCAAGAACTAACTTCAATGAACATTATATTAAAATGGCTTATTGTAATTTGCGTAAGCATGCGTAAGTTACGTATACATGCGTAAGTTATGCATTTTACAACAAAATGCGTAAGATGATGCGTAAGATTGAAGTTGTGCGTAAGATAATGCGTAAGATGATGCGTAAGATTTAAGTATGCGTAAGATCGTGCGTAAGATTTAAATTTGCGTAAGATCGTGCGTAAGATGATGCGTAAGATCGACCAATTCATTTGCATAAGAAAAATTGCCCCAGAATCGCATAATGCGACAGAAACAGTCTTTCCAAAAAGATTCTACTGATCCTAATCATACATATCTGTTGAGATTAGTTGCCGCTCTTCGCCTTCGCTCTTCTCCTGTTATACACGTAATATTTGTTTCTAATAAACTGCTCATATGAAACTCAAGACTCTCAGATCGCAAAAAAATAAGAAACTGTAGCATGTTTTTGTTTATTCTCACCTGCTTCCTGTCCTGCATCATAATAGTACTCGGGAAGTCTTGAATAATGTCTAAACATCGGAAAGGCCCGGAAAGGCTTCAAAAAGCCTTGTTCAGGAGGGCAAGTTTCTAAGTTATAAGAAAATACGTGTAAGCTATGAGATATGAATTGTATTCACACAGAAAGTGTATTACAAATAATACTAAAAATTGTAATTTCTGCTTTGATTCGGCCACCTTTGTCATTCATCATGATTTAAAGTTGAACCCAGGGAAGGGGTACTTAAAAGCTGTATAAGTTTTGCAAAAACTTGCTACAAATATTGGTCGGGTCTATTTCTGTGGAGGTAAATCCTTATACGAAACCAAATCAACTAAAAACCTACTCGTTGTAAACCCCCAAGTTAAGCCTGGTTCTCATATAGTTTCAAACCATATGCAACCTGCCGGCGACCCATCGGCGACCCACCGGTGACCTTGCTCCGGTAGTCTAATTTTAATGAGAACAGTCAGCGCCGATGGGGCGCCGACTGCCGGCGTCCTGCCGCAGTCATTCGAAAAAGTTGAGCTGAGTTCAACTTTTTCACTCTGCTGTGGCACCGGCGCCAATGAAAATTATATGAGAACATGAGGCGGCGCACTGCCAACGATGCGGCAGTGAATCATTTGCATTCCCTGTGATCAGGTGACCATAGCAAGCCAATCAAATACGAGGATCAGCGGGGAATGCACACTGAGATATGATAGACGGCGCCCTGCCGGCAACATGTCGCCGATAGGTCGCCGATGGGTCGCCGACGAGTTGCCGGCAGTTCAACTTTTGCTACGCAGTAGTGACGCCGATGGGTCGCCGTCGGGTTGAGATTATATGAGAACCAGGCTTTAATGTTGCTGATCTCTCTAATTTGGAAAATATCAAGCAGCAAGGGTCCGGAGTGAATCCAAACAACATTGACTTGTGGGGGGGAGGGGGGGGTGGTTCGGTAAATATTTCAGTTTAAATGGTAGGCAGTCTGGTTTTTTGTTGAAAAAGCCTAAAAAATGAGTTTGTGACAAGAGGTTTTGGTGAGGATTGTAGTAATCTCTGCTTCAAACTCTCTATTCGTGTCTATAATATCATCTCAAACATTTGCTGGGTATAAAAAGAGAAAGTTACAAGAAAGTTAGAAAGAAAGAATCTTTCGCAAATTACAAGAAGCCCATCATCTTATGCATACTTCAATCTTACGCACGATCTTACGCATTATCTTACGCACAACTTCAATCTTACGCACCATCTTACGCACACTTAAATCTTACGCATCATCTTACGCATTATCTTACGCACACTTAAATCTTACGCATCATCTTACGCATTATCTTACGCACAATTTGTTGTAAAGTGCGTAACTTACGCATGTATGCGTAACTTACGCACGCTTACGCAAATTACAATAAGCCTATTAAAATCGTGGAAAATGCATGTGGAAGAAAACCTACCAATCTTGCAGAAGAAAATTAACATTTAAATGACACACAGGCAGTTAAGCTAATATCAGAAAAATATAAGGACCATCCAAGTATTACAGCTATTATTCAGAATATTGCAACTTTTGAAATATTTCGTTTCATGAGACAAACGAATATGAGGTGAAGCAGCTTTTGAAATCAATGGATGGTAAGAAGTCTGCTGGTGTAGATCAAATACCAGCGCAATTGATTTGATTAGCAGCGGTGGAGAAGAAGTTCAATGAAGTTTAAAGAAGAAGTGTTGGAGACATTAACTGCCCAGCAGTCTTCAGTAAAAAAAGAAGTTTGGCATCAATGCTAAATTTGGCCAGAAGAACGTTGTCATTAAAAGTCAAACTGTTCTCACCCAAACAACAGCTAGTTTTGCATACAAAGATTACAACTCGGAGATGACCATTTGCTCACTGAACCAAGTTACACAGAATGAGCTGGTAAAATCAAGGACAAAATAATGCACATTGGTGGAGTGAAGAATTTGAATATTGGCTATACACCAGTGAGGAAGCAAGAAGCACTGCTGGTAGACCCAACTGGGTATATCAAGATAGTACTGTGGGGGAAGCATGTGAATTCATTAAATGAAGAGAGCAGCTATTGTTTTGACATGTTGCACGTAAAAATTGTAAAAGGTGAAAGGTATGTCAACACTCCGAAAATGGATGATCTTTGTATCATCACTGAAGCAACAGAGTTTGAATGCAAATTACCTCCTGTTGATAATATTGCATCAACAATAACCCAATGTTCGACCCTAAAAATAACAAATCAACCAAGAAAATTTGGCTACTAAAACACAGAAAATTTCAGGCAAAAATAAGAAATTTTTAATCCAAAATGCTGATTCAAGGTTCCTTTTAAACAACGTGTATTCAGAAAATTTATTATTTATTATAAAGATTAATCTCATATTACTACATTGCCATACGATACATAGGTGTAAAAATCAGGGCAGTTGGAGGGGAGAGGGGCATAGTTGATACCGGTTAGAAATGCAGTACTTAAAACGTCCAGATGATGGAAAACATCTCCCCGATATGAATTAGGGTTAAGAGATGATGTATGACACCTTCTTCATGAATCGTTGCTCCATCTCCAATTACAACATTTCCATCAAATACATTCATTAAAAAGTTAGGGCGGGTGGGCATAGTTGATACCATTTAAAATGCAGTACTTAAAACCTCCAGATTATGGAAAACATCTCCCCGATATGAATTAGGGTTAAGAGATGGTCTATGACACCTTCTTCATGAATTGTTGCTCCATCTCCAATTACCACATTTCCATCAAATACATTGATTTACAAGTTAGGGCGGGTGGGCATAGTTGATACCATTTAAAATGCAGTACTTAAAACCTGTAGATGATGGAAAACATCTCCCCGATATGAATTAGGGTTAACCCTAATCCACATGGGGGGGGGTGGATTCCACCCCCCTCGAGGTTTTATTTGCCGCGTTTTTAAACGACGTTTGCTATGTCCCCTAGCCTCCCTGACTTTTACTAATTATCTATTAGCCACATTTTGGTGGAAAAATTTTTGAACAATAGGACTCACCTGACATGCCCATATTTGGAAGGAGGTAGCAGCAAAATCATTGTTTTCAATGATTTCAATGGAAACATTTGATTGAATTATGAAGTATTATACAGCAAACGAATCAGCAAACAAAGGGCTTCAATTTGATACCGGAATTTCTGGAATTTGATGATGTCAGCATATTTTGACAATGACGTCATTTTGGCCGCCATTTTGGACTAATTAGCAACTTTTTCAAGCTTTTTCGAATTTTTTCAATAAAAAGCACTCTAAGGATACATTTGTTATAGTTAATCACCAATTTTCAGGTTCTTTTGGTCTCTTTACATGGAATACATTAATCGCACAAATGACGTCATAAGAATCGGCTAATTTCTGCCAATATATCACTCCAAAATCGTTATTTTCAATAAAATAATATTTTATCACCAAATATGTTGACAAACTGAACCAAAAACTGCATAAAGTTCATGCAAAATCTTCATTAAACTTGAATTCAACTTGGAAGCCTGATTTTCACAGATTTTCAGCTTTGTGACGTCACTGTGACATCACAAGGCGTGGCAGCCACACCCAAATAACGCTACGAGCTACAAATTACCTGTTCTATAACTTTGCCAAGTTGTATTGAATTCGGATGAGTCTAAGGCAGTTTCAGAGGGGGGGGGGGGTGGAAAGCACCCCCCCCCATAAATGGTAGCTCGAAAAAAGCCCATATGGATTAGGGTTAAGAGATTATCTATGACACCTTCTTCGTGAATTGTTGCTCCATCTCCAATTACCACATTTCCATCAAATACGTTGATTTAAAAGTCAAAGTGGTTAGGGGGAAGAGGCATAGCTGATACCATTTAAAATGCAGTACATAAAACCTATAGAGGATGGTAGAGGATGGAAAACATCGGCCAGGTCTAAAACGTGGACATGTCCATGCCATTTCCAAGTTCGCGTTTTAGGTTTTTCCCTATGTGAAAACCTAAAACGCAGACATCACTGACATTTTCTAATTCTTCGAAATACAGTGTTGATAAGAATGTTTCCACGATCTTTATGCACACCACTTCACAGAGAGTCAAATGTCCGCGTTTTAGGTTTTCACATAGGGAAAAAGCTAAAATGCGGATGTCACAGACAGGGGCGCACATTAGGGGGGGTGTGGGGGGGTGAGACACCCCCCAATAATTTCTCAATCGGTCCAAAAATTTTCTCAAAAGTCGGTCCACGACAAAATTGGATGGACCGACTTCGTAGACCGACTTTTTCATGGACCGACCACCACGACAAAGCTCGAAAGGTCCACGATAGTTTGAATCAAAGTTAGTCCGATTTTGAATTTTTTGAGCAAAGGTCGACCCATGACGACAGCTAAAATATTCACAAAAAATGCATCACAATAACTGGGAGAGTCATTCTAAGCCAAAGCAGAGGATGGCATTTAAAAGAATTTCTTAGATGCATTGCAAAATTGTCCAGGCTTCCATTTTTAGGGGCAAGCAATCATTGGCTTGTAAAAAGCGGTCTAACACAAAATGAAAGGTGGTCGTTGTGCAAAGATTGTCCCAAGGAACAATACTGTTACAAATACTCAAAATTTCCAATCTGGCACTGGGGTGCCGGTGGTGGTAGGTATGTGGCGTTGGAAAACATACACTTGTGTATGAATCCCAAAAAATAAAGGAGACATGGGTTACAAATATTATCCATCAAAGGTGGTATACGCTTCTACCAAAAGCTAACACTGCTGACACTATAATCATAAGGGAAACCTTCTTAGAGGACAAACACACCAAAACAAGTCGCTTTTGCTAGGCTTGGCGGTGAAGAAGTCGTTGTACTTAAGATTACGCCCAAAATACTTAAAACTCCAAGTCCGTGATGCATTCTAAGCCAAAGTAAAGGATCTTTCTCAAAAATTTTCCTTGTGTGCTGATTTACAGCATAACTGTCACAAACGATCAAGGTTTCCTTGTCGCTAAAGGCAAGCATGATATTGGGAGATGCATTCTTAGCCAAAGTATAAGGTCTTTCTTCAAAAATTTTCCTTATGCGCTGCTTTATAGCATAACTGTCACAACGATAAAGGTTTCCTTGTCGCTAAAGGCAAGCATGATATTGGGAGATGCATTCTAAGCCAAAATAAGGAATCTATAGCATAATTTATAGCATAATTGTCACAAAACGATCAAGGCAAGCATGATATTGTGAGATGCATTCCAAAGTAAAGGGGTTGCCCCAAAGATTTTCCTGGGGACACCCTCGTTCAATACCCCCCACTTTTACCCTGGCCACACCGCTGCTTGCTAAACTTTCAGTCGGTCCGAAAAAATTTAGTCGGTCCAAAGCATGTTGACACCCCCCCAAACAAAATTTGAATGTGCGCCCCTGGTCACAGACATTTTCTAATTCTTCAAAATAAAGTGTTGATAAGTACGTTTCTACAAACTTTATTAAGAGAAACAAGTAAAAAGTAACTGAACCAAATAAAATACACAGATCAACAAGGGACAAAACTTGATGTAACCTATTTGTAACCCTTACGGAAAATTACTTGAACTTGATGGCAGATAGGCACCCTCCATTGCCACATCTAAGAAAACAGTCAAAAACTGTGATGACAATTCTTACTTTGTTAACTAGTATGTAGTACTTATTGTTTGATTTGTAAATGCTTTTGCAATACCCCCCTGAAAAGCAGTTCTCGTAAAATGACGGGACTCCGTCTTCAAGAAAAATCCGGAAAAATCTCCAAAAACCCTATTTTTTTAAATTATCGTACACCTTTTTGAAAGAGTGACACACACCTCGCCCAGGTCACTCAAAATGTTTAGACATTGTACAGTAATAGCAACTGCTGGGAAATATTTTTAGAGGGAAGTATGTTATTTTCTTGATTTGAAATCTAACTAGGTAATTTGGGAGCCCTTTTTGCAAAACTAAATGAATTCTACATTTCCAACATTAAAAATATAAGAAACACGTAAGAAATTTTTGGCCAGAAAATCTAACAAACTGCCTTCCAGACCAGGACCATAGTTCTTAGCTAAAAAAATTTCCTCTAAATTTCGTTTTATTTTGAAGAATTAGAAAATGTCCGCATTTTAGGTTTTCCCTCTGCGAAAACCTAAAACGCAGACATTGATTTCACGGACATAAAGAAAATCGCCAACAACTAACTATCTGTGACTATCTGTGAAGGGGTGTGCATAAAGATCATGGAAACGTGGTTATCAACACTTTATTTTGAAGGATTAGAAATGGCCGCGATGTCCGCGTTTTAGGTTTTCCCCTGCTTGCTAGGATAAAAAAAGGTGGGAAAAAGAGCAAAATTCCTAGAAAAGCTGGCAAATAATGGAAATATTATGGAATTTTTTTGGAACATTTCCCAGCTTTCCTAGCTCTTTGGGTACTGATTCCCAGCTTCCCCAGCTTCATAGGAAACAAAATTCCCAGCCTGAAATTTGTTTTGATGAAAAAGATAGGGAAACTGGGGAAATCCTAGCTTTCCCAGTTATCTCCCCAGCTTTTTTGGTATGGGTTTAAGCTTGAAACTATTTCCAGGAAAATCTGGGGAAAGTGGAAAACCTGGCAAATCTTTGCATTTCCTGCTTTGTTTCCATTTATTTAATGGTGCCAGACCTACTAAAAATAGCTCTTTGTCCATTGTTCATTAGAGCAGAAAAGATCAGTTCAGGTAACAAAGTTGAAATTATTTTTCTCTTGACAGCAATTGCCCATACATACTATTTACACAGCATCCCACCTGTAAGTGAACTGTGTGCTATTTTTCCATATCTTTTTCATCAGTGCATTTGTTATTTTTTCGCATTATTGTTTCAATTTTTATTCATTTGTATTAAGCATAATGTTAGACATATTAAGATTAGAGCTTTTGTGAAATTTGATTGAATTCGATCAAAATTTGTAAACGTTTAGTAAGTTTTCAAAGATACATACATCCAAATATTATAAACCATTTTATCTTTCACGCATCCATTTTCAGGGTGCACATATCAATGGTATATTTCTTTTTCGTTTTTCGAGAAAACAGCTTCAAGACCTTACTTGCTGTGTGGTGTTACCAACAACATCAAGCGACTCAGTTGTGTCTCCCGCAAGGAAGGCCCCAAAACCAATAAGGAAAACAAAGAACAGTTTTCATGATGAGAAAAGGGTGATGAGAGATCGGGTATGGATACAAACTGGCAGCAGAGTATCAAATGACTGGACTGACTTTGAAAATGATTGATACTTGGTCTTACTACTTAATTTGTATCATTAAGCTAATAATGAAATTATACTTGAAACTTCCATACTTTTTGCACATTAAACATCTCCAAAGTGTGTGCAAGGTTTGTACTATTATTCATGAATAATTTCAGATGTAAGCTGTAAGATTTATTATTCTATTCCTAATTTGTTCAAAGGCAAACATGATGTACCACAACCAAAACTGTGAAGTGGTTGTCCTTGGATATCACATCAATAAAGTCAAAATACGCTCTGGGTTTATAATCCAGAGAATTCTACAGGAAGCAAGTTCCTGGGCTCAGAAACTGGAAACAGGATTACGAGTTTATTCAGAGCATTTCTTGATTTGGAACTCAGTAAGTAAACTTTTCTGAACAGTCGTGCATTTTCATTTCATTATTTTCGTTCTCTTCTTGCATCTTATTGTTGATTTGTTATTTGTGAAATGTAAAGTTACAAATGCCAGCTAAAGCCACACTTTAGCAGGGGTTAAGCAGAATCCCTCGAACTTCCCCCTTGATTTTTTCAACGATCCTCGTATCAAACTTTTATGTTTTCAAATCGTGCAGCTCTGCACGTAACGAAACCCTTCCACAAATTATTGGCATGTCTAAAGTCCAACCATACAATTTTAAAAGGAATATTGTGATCGAATGACGAATTTGGAAAATTTAGCATTTCACAAAACTTTTACGATCTAATTCTACTTTCACACTTTTAATCTATGAATCATACGGCAGAAGGGCATAACGGAATAACCAGACCCAGGACCACTAGGACCCTAACGGACCAGACCCTAGGGGAATGCCCTACCCTCGCTTTGACGGTGGATAAGAAGTCAGTCACCAGTCACCGAAAGGAGGGAATTTCACTCAAAAAAATCTCGTACACGAAATCTTTCTGTTCTGAAAAAGCTCGTAAACTTTTGCGAATGAGTGACCCTCAAAATCACATATGTTCTGCAACACACTCAGGCCCACTCAACTGAGTTCATCAAAGAGAAGCTTTTAGACTGCCCAGCATCCAAGCGGCAGGTTCTCAGCGCTTAGAGTTCAAATCTATCAGGCACGAAGGTAATACTTCGGGACTTTGTTAGCTCCCATGGTGGCCCCAAAAAATTATTGGGGGGGGGGAGTTGGTCATATGTATCTTCTAAAATATGGGTTACACTCGTATTTTTCGATAAGAAACTGAGGTCCGAGGTCGTTAGGTAGTAGTTTCTTAAATCCTAGGACATTTCGCCACCAAAGATTGTAATATATTTCTTTCAATTTTTAGTGCCGAAAACGTAAAATTTTTGAATAGCGTAGACGTAGCTGTAAATGAAATGCTGGACTAAAAATACAATACAAAGGAAAATAAATGTTAAGGCAACTAAATAAAGAAGGAGTAATACCTACCCATCATGAAGCATTGTCAGCTACAGGTCCGTAGGATGTAAGCGAAAGGATGTGGCAATGTTGGATTTGGTATTTGGGCATCATGCTGCAGTTGGTGCGACAACTTTATTCTGCAGGCCAGCAGGTCAAGTAATCTGCGGGTCAAACACGAAAGCAAACATGCGGGTCACCACTAGGGCCATGGGCCCAATGCAACCATTGATGTGTTGCGTTTGGTATGTTAGGCCGCCAAATGGTCAAAGGCTCTATCAAATCATCACAACAGTTTTCAAATGTTTTCACAAGCTTTGTTTAACTGTCTTTCAATCATTTGATCATTGTATTTTCGTGGCATTGAAAAGCTTTGTGTCAAAGAATTTGCCGCTGTTCAAAACGCGAACAAAGCCAACGCGAGTATGCAGTGGGCGTGACGCAGCATTTTTATTTATCAAATCAACCAGAAATATCAGAGAGATACAGCGGAGAAAAGAAGAGTCGAAGGTAAAATGTTTTGTTTCTGATTATTATACAATAATACATTTCATACATTCTACATTTCATAAATGAACGCCATAGTGCATAGGGCAGGCTGTGATGCCGATGGGCATGGCAGGACAGGTATTATTGATAATGGTTCACTGAAAGGCCCTGAAATGGTTAATATCTGTTTGTGTGTTATTGTGAATATTGCTATATGTTATTAGCATTGCACACAGAAGGAGTGGAGACTTCAGAAAAATTCAGATAAGCATAGAAGATACCTGCAAGTGCTAGAATTCTGACCACACACAAAAAGGGGATGTTTATGTTTGGTTTTGTTTCAATTTTGATTTGTTTCAATTTCACTTGGGATACTGCATATAGTGCGTACTGGAGGAACCTCTGCCTAGGAAATAGGATAGTACGGTGTTCCAGGGTTTTTGGAGCCGTTCCAAATTTTAAAGACAAATTACAGATATAGTGCCTGGTCTAAATATAGAACAAAAGGTGGCTGCATATGTCTAATTGATTTAATAATCTCTCGAGATCACGAATACAATTGAATACAATAGGCCGCTCAATGTAGAACCCATAAAACCATAATAATAGTCATAAGAAAGGTGACTATGGTGGCCTATGGTAGATTATGTTTTGTGGGGATTTTCAAAATAGGTGACATCAAAGATAGAACTCGACGTACGGCTGTTCTGCACATAGTTATACCGAGGGGCACTTCACTTCCAAAGGATTTCGTACATCTTTAGCAAAACAAATTTCAAGAAAATCCTTTTGTTCTGAAACAATCTGGTACACCTTTGCTAATGAGTGAAATGCCTCTCGAGTTTCATGTTTATCATTGCGTGAAGGCAGCTCGAGGCAACATGGCAAGTTCAGCATGGATTGATATTATTTAATCTTTTACATAGTTATCGATATGCCCATTCTTGAACTAAAACCGGTCTTATCGTATGCTAACATGGCGTAATCACAATGTTTGGTCGACAGTAAAAACATTGCAAACACATCTCATCTCATGACAATGACACTTTTTTACAAGAAGTCGTTTTTATTGAAGGAAGTCATAAACATTGTTGTGGTTTTTAAATAGTTCTTTGGAAGTTTCCTCGTTTCTTTTTACTAAGCAAACCTTTATTGCTTTTCTTTTTAGTTTTAGATGGGAGGGAGGGAAGGGCATCTCCTTAGACAAATATATTTAAATACATAGCATAATGTGTTTTAATGTTTTCGAATTAAGTTAATTCATTAGTGTATTTGTGCAAGTATTTTGTTATTGTGTAGCATGTATTATTGGTTCGGACGAATGTCTTGTCACAAATATTAAAGTAAAATACTCGTCTAGCATTTCTTTATAAATATCAACAGCTTCTGCAAGAGTTTTCCGTTCCAGTAATGAAATAGGGAGCATCATCAATGATTTCAGGTTTACCAGCGTAAACAAGAGATTTGTATGTAAAAGGATACCTGACAGCATTGAGAGACTTGAAAAGCATGCCGTAGTTAGCTGGTTTGTCTGGATTATACTGCTTGAAACTTATTTGGGTACGCATTGGATACAAAGTTTCATCAATGGTGAGATATTCACTTGGGACATGGTGCTTGCTACAATTGTCATTAAAAGATTCAAAGAGATGTCGAATTGCTGCAAAGCGATCATGTTTCCATGTCTGGTTTCCTCATCATCAAAGCAGATGTGGGCTGTAAGAAAAACAAAGCTATCCTTAGACATTGTTGCTCCAAAAATGGGAAGTCCTGTCTCATCTGCAAAAAGGATCTTAGCACAGAGACTGTTTTGGCCAAGTAATCCTCTGATGTACATCAGACCAATGAATGCCCTCATTTCTATCAAATTTGTGAGCTTCAAGTAAGAATATCTATTTGATTCTTTGATGTGGTCTGGAAGCTTCTCAAGGTAAATAGCGATTCTTTTATTGGTCATCTCCAGGATAGTCTCTTGCATGTCGTTTGTGAAAAATAACTCAAAGGCCTTCGTTGGAGTATCAGCTGATTTGGCAAGGGCACCTTTGAGACCTGGCTTTTCTGTAATCACATTATAATGTTTCTGTTTACCCCTAATTACTGGTTTCTTTTCGCTCCACTCAATTGTCATTGTGTCCTTCTTTCGGCTACCGAGATACCCAACATGAATTTGGTCATTCTCTTGCAAAATTAATTCCCGAAAGTGTTCCTCATTCAAAGCAGAGTCGATGCTATTCACCAGCTTGTTTTTTGTCAGTTTTCTTTTAGGATTCTTGGCATGGTGTTCCTTCTTCCACAGTACGCTCGGTGATTTCGAACCCAACATTTCCTTGGTCTTCTGCCACAGCAATGTCTTGAACACTGCCCACCAATTCTTCTCTAACATGCTGCTGAAACTCATCTTCATCGTACAACTCATGCAAATCATCATCCTCATCACTTTCTGAATCATATACGAATCTCTCTATTTCTTTCAATGCCTCATCTGAACTCACAACCTTTCTCTTTCTGCTCTCCATCATGTTGAAAATTGAAAAACGAATTTGCGTCACCGTAGATTTACGTGTTTATCAAAATGTTAGGACACTGCAAAGCATTGCTATGTACGAAAATCAAATGTTTATGATTAACAATGCAGTAGTTGAATTGATAGAAATGTTTGACTTCAGTATGATGCATTTACCAAAGATTTTAGCATATACTTATCTATTTATTAATCAGGATGCAGTAAATGTCAATGATTCGATTTTTCAGACACGCAGCCAAAAGAAAAAACAATGATGTGGAAGTATCTGGTCAAAAAATTGGTAATGTCCTGATCAAATGGGATCATATTACAATGTACAAAAAGGTATGAACAACCATTAACAGCTGGGTGAAATACGTCCTATTTATAATTGTTTTGATTTTGAATCTATTCGTTTATATTGTGCAATTTAGGACACATTGACAAAGTCAAATGTGTAGGATGCTGCGGAGGAGAGTGCACCACAATGCACAATACGGTCATAAATTTTATATGAATATGGGGGGCAATTGAATGTGTCCTCTCAAGTGACGTGTCTGCCTTACAAGGTAATTTTTATGGTACACATGTCAATCGTACAAATGCGTAATAGGTGCCTTAATGGCAGATACTTGGCCTTAACGAGGTGTCCTATATCTTATAGGTATCCAGTAAAACAAATAGTAAATTGATATATAGCACATGTTGTGAATTGAACGGGTTCTCACCTTGGCGTGTAATTTTTTGTATTCTCAGAGCGCTGTCGAGAAACAGCACCAGAAAGCACCTAAGCAGCACCAGAAAGAAGCTAAAGGGAAACGTAATTCTGTTCTTTGCTATAAGGTAGAAAAGAGAAAAAATTAAATTGTTCTTTTCGTTTACCACACCAATTCTCCTGTCTTTTTGCATATGCAATTTTATAATTTGCTGATAGGACATTTTTGGGAACCCAGTTGTGCTCATGGTTTAATGTAGCTCTCCTTTTTACCCCATCAGCTGTTTCAAGAAAATGAGCAATTCTGTTATCCAAAGTGCTACCAACACAAAAGAGCGTTCAAAACTGCGTGAAAAGTGCAGAGCTACATTATGTGATGCGTACAATCTCACAGCATTTGTCTACATTTGCAAAAAGTTATTTGATCTTTTTTCTGCTTGTAGCTACGTGCAACGATGCTACTATTTTTGCAATGCAAGTGGGCAAGTTACTTGCAGAGATCGAGCTGGAATCAGCAAAGGTAACCTTTTTAAAGTTCAATTTGTTTGACCTCTTTCATAACATTCGTGTTTTGCATGATACCTTTTGATAACACTTTTTATGTGCAGATTAATTTAACGATAGATAATTATAAATCAGCTCACAGACTGGTTAATTCTTACTTCAATGTACCAAGTTCTATGCAGTTCACGAGAAAGGATAATAAAAACGAATATTTTCTTTGCAGCCATTATTTTTCGGGGAGGTCGAGCGACAGAAAGCAGAACCAAATACGGGGAAAGGGCCTTCTAAACGTAAGTAGCTCCATGCAAGATTTATCTTAATTCAATTAACAAAACAATTAATCTATTCATTGAAGAAAACTGTAAATGGTAATATTTAGTACAATTGGACTATTGGTAAGTCAGCGAAGTGCGTGAAAGAATAAATCTGCTTCAAGTGTACTAGTAAAAACATTGCTATTACAGTTACGCTTTGTGCTTTGTTATTTGTCATCAGTCCGTTTTAATGCTGTGCAGGAAAACAATTGACAATGTCTTATATCTAAATTTCAGAGACAGTTTCAAGTTTTCGAAGGAGTGAGGCTCACAGAGGTGGTGACGGCAAAGCCGAAGACGTACCGGTAAATATGAATTGTGTTCTGTTTTATACTGGTATACGTTAGACAATTTCTCAACATTAATTCACACTGAATCCACGCAATTTTCGTTTGCGACGACGTAAAATCGAGAGCTCAAAAATCTGCATTATTCTCCTCTAAAGACACGAGTCACGTTAAAGATAAGAAATAAAACAATCAAAACTGTTACTTGCCATATACTTGGCTCCTGAAAACCGCTGTTATCCCCGGGAGAGCTTCTAAATAAGGCAATACAATTACAGTATGCATTCTCTTGTTCACAGGAAGTCTGCAATGAAGAAGGACAAGACAAGTCAGGGAAGTGAAGAACAGGAGAGAAATTTTTAGAGAGGAAACCCCATCCATCTGGAACACTTCGGGGGTCAATCTAATCATCGTAAGGGGAATACCTCCTGAAAATGTTGTTGTCGATTTGATGCAGAAACTGGCAGAGGCAGATCAAACGAATGTGGGAAACCCTCTCTGCGTGCTTGTAGCCGACAAATGTTTCGACAAAGCTGGCCTTGAAAAATGCTTATATTTGCATAATGACAAGAAGGTGTGAAATGAGGTGTTGGAGGAGGATACATGGATGCAGCAAGTTTATGAAAACGTGAATCAACCTATTGGGGCACCGGCAGTAGATCTCCAATATGTCCATAGGCTTTTAGGAATGATTCCGGATAAGCCTATGACCCATTACTGGCATAGCACAAAGCTTTCTGTATCTGAAATGAAATGCTTAGTTGGGCGTCGTTGGATAAGTGACAGCATTATAAATAGAGTAGCTCAAATTATAAATGAAACAGCCAAGGACACTCATGCTATATATTTGAATCTATCACCTCAAATTGATACCCCTGTAAAGGAAATCCAAAGAAAGTTTGGTAAAAATTTACCTGTAAAGATCATTGTTGCTGTTAATGTGGCAATCAGAGGAACAGAAACTTTTGTGGGTCATTTTTGATGGAGAAGTCCTAGATTAGGAGAGGGCATCCGAAAAAAGGGAGAGAAAGTTATGGATGGCGTGACGCAACCAATTGCTACTTCTGCGCATAAAATACCTACAAATCATGCAGAGTCTTTTCACGGACATTCTCATAGAAATACGTCCAAGGGGGAGGAGGACTGCACGAAAGAAAAGGAGCCCAATGTCGCTACCATTGATATTGACACTGAAAGTGCCTCCTTTGCAAGCGCTAAAAACGGAAAGGCCAATGCTACATGCGATCATAATAACCAACCATACAGAAACAGATGTGGCCACCCTGCCCCGCCCACTTCAGAAATTGACTCTAGCTCTATGGCCAATGTTGAGGGCAATGTTATAAACAAGAAGTGGCCTGCTGCAGGAAATGACGCTGGCGAGTCCTTAGAAGGGGATGATACGCAGTGTGGCACTAGTAATGGGAATAGCAACTCAGCTCCATCTGCAGGAAACAATTTGAACACAGCAACAAAGTTTGGGTGCAACGATGGAGGTACTAGCCATCTTGACGAAGATGCAGCTCCATTTACTACTGTGGATTGTGGTGAAATCGATTTGGTAAAAAAGGCTGGATCTCCCAGTCCTTCTGGTAGGGTATTTGGGATTAATGAAGTCTTACGTCCAAATAACTTTTCTTTTTCTTCATTTAAGGAAAATGGTTCTTGCTTGCGATGTACTGAGTCTAAAAAGCACAGTCATTGTGATTTGTGTCCTTCTTCCCTCATTTTCTATTACCAGTCTAAGGCAGTGCAACATATCAAACAGATCCATCTTCACGCAAAGAAAACTGTTGCTTTTAGGGAGTACAAAATCCTCCCCTGCAAGGTCTTCCATGTGGAGAAATCATTTAAAAGAAGTGACGTTTATCACTTCCATTGCCCATTGTGTAACAATGTCATACAGCAAAGGCAGTACTTTATGAAACACCTTGAAATGCATGAAGAGAAGCGGGGGTCAACCGTAGCGGGTGCTGGGAAAAATATTCAAACAAAACCCTACAGGCTGCCATCGAAGCCAAGAGAGAACCAAGATTCTCACAACGATAACAATGAGAAGAGGAGGGTCGTCAGAGAGAATTCCGATCGCGTAGCATGTGCCATTTGCGGCAAGAAAATGCACAAGAAAAGCTGAGAAGGCATGAACGTTGCAAACACGGTGCGCGCGAACCATACCGGGTGTCCCAAAATGATGTATTATCGTTTGATTGCTTATATGTCCATAACCGATGAACCGATTTTCAAAAAACTAGTAAAACCACAACCAACATCTTAACATCCAATTTAGGCTTTTGGCAATCAAATAAAACAAAGTTTTTGAAAATCGTTCATTGGTTATGGATACACAAGCAATCAAACAATAATACATCATTCTGGGACACCCGGTATACTGCCATATGCTGTGATCCCAAAGAGGGCATTTACACGGTAAAACGGTCTGCTCATGGAGGCGTTGGCTTTCCATTGCACGTACAGAAGATTGTAAACGCAAATAAAGGTAATAAAATGGAATGCGAGAACCAAAACTGTAGAGATTTGATGATCATGGCAGCTAGGTCTGAAATGACTGGAAGGGAGTGTGCGCATCTCATGCAGGTGAACAATGCCTTCTTCCCTGCGCAAGTAGAGCTTGACCAAGGTAAGTTGAAGGAGCTATCTGAAACGGAAAAGTATAAGGTGATCACAGAGGAAACAGTGGTGGATTGCATCAAAAAGAATAGTACCGCCACTTTTTATGGCGCGCCTACTGTCGTTGAATGGGATGACTTTAATTTCATACATCTTTCCATCTTTGATGGTAAATACATGAACTTCCTTGTCTGATCTAGGTATATAGTTACATACCAAAAGGAAACAGGACAGCTTGACTGTCGCTGCCACCCAAGTAAACATTTCTGCATTCACAAATCTATTGCTTTATGCTACCTTTACCAGAAGGACTACCTTAAAGACGACAATGAGCACTTCCGATTGGTTGAACAAGATAATTCAGAGCTTGAATGTGCAGAGCCAGTATTAGTGACCGAAAGGATGAAGCACTCTATCGTTTACCCACCACTAGAAGAAATATCCTTGTGAATATGGTGCGTTACTTTGAGTCACACAAGAAGATTCCGTTCTCTGAGCCATGGCAGTACCAATCAATGACCAATAATAGCATCCCTAAAGTCTTGATACCGACTGAAAGTACGTGTCATGAATGCTCTCGTCCTCTTGCTGGTCCTTTCTGCATAACATTCAATGTGCGCATTTTAACAATGCAAGGTATGACTGAAGGGGTGGAGACTTTCTTTAAAAAATGTGACACATGCAATCATTACTATCTATATCAGGAGTGTAATCATGGCTTGCATAATTTTAATCATGTTTTCCTTCTTGGCCTAGATGTTTGTTTGTTCTCGCGGGAAAGCATTAGAAATCATGTTGCCGTTGGTATGATTTGTACAATCCTTGAAGGTATACTGAAGGTCAGAATTGATTTCCCTTCTGTCTTACATGCCTACAGTCATCTCGAAGCCCTCAGTGATAGATCTTATGCTTTTAATTGTGTTGAGTGTGGCTACTACCCTCCTATTCTAATTGCAGATGTCAACAGAAAAGTAGCATTCAGATGTCGTACAACTAACCAGGATCTACCTGATGAATTTGACGATGACTCTGATGTTGTTGATTGTCCTGAATTTTGGAGAAAAATGTGTAGCTTTGTAATTAACAGACGTTTTCGTGGACAAATCGTTTCAAAGTTTAAAATTGAACCAAGTTTAGCCTACTGGTCTCCATATGTCGGGCAGCATAGTCGAAGGGGAAATCTCCTTTTCAATAGCGAGCATCGAAAAGTGAATCGTGAAGAAGGATTACCTGAGTGTGAGTGTTGTGAGCTATCTGAAGAGCGAGTAATTAACACAATGCTAGAGGAGACACTGGAAGACGTGAAGAAACTGGCAGGAAAGTTTGAAATAAGGACAAAAGGCAGCAAGCTTGACATAATTAATAGAGTTAAAGAGTGCATTGGTAATGATCATCCAAAATTCAATAAAATTTTCAAGAAACTTTTTGGCAGTTCAGGCGGCTGGTTGACAGTAGCTTGTAAGCATGGCATTATTTATGCCGTAAAATTTATTTTGCGCGGCGAGAGTCCGCGGGACTATGTAGATATTTTGCACAGCCTAAAGCATCGTCCGAATGTTTTAATAAATGACATGTCTCAAATGGTAGCTAAGTTTGCCAACAGGCGATTTGAAAACTTTTTCAGCCCATACGATGGTCGTGTGGCTGAAGACACACCAGAAAATATAGAGCTCGCTTTTGGTGATGAGTTTGAAGTTTCCTACGTATGGCTCAATAATGACAGGGCTCCCTTCACAGAGGTATATGATGATGGCACGCATTCTGTGTGTGTGTGTGTGTGTGCAATCCATCAAAATGTTAAACTCATGTTGGATAGATCGAGAATATCAACTCACCCAAGATTCAAAGAACTTGTGAGAGAGGATTTTTTTGAAAATCTAACCTATAGCCATTTGCTGGCCCGCCTCCTGTGTAATCCTGCACAACCAGACTGTTTCTTTGGACGCTGTGAATCATGCCCAAGTGCTGAAAATTTGAAGTCAGATTTAGCAACTATTTTTGAGGAGCTTTCAGTTGATGAAATCACCTACAAGTCGTGGATTTCTGTTGACATAACTAATTTAGAAACAATTGTCAAAGGTGCTGATGATTTTCTTGATGACCTTATTCCGAGTCTAGTGCGGCTTCAGCGCCATTCTTTCCTGGCAGAGCAACAGGCTCTCTTTTTAAGGCAGGCTAAGGAAAACTTAGCAGAAGGTGAAGTTGTTGTTGTTGGAGATTTTGCTGAGAACTATTCATTTGTTTTGCAAGATGAGGTCCAGGGTTTCCATTGGACAAATACACAAGCCATGATTCATCCCTTTGTTGCGTATCATCGATTTTCAGATGGCAATGGTGTTTCCACCGTCCTTCCATTGAGTTTTGTCATAATATCTGATTGCTTGATCCTTGATACAGTCGCTGTTTATCATTTTCAAAAGAAACTCTTTGCATTTTTGAATGAGAGGTTTCCCGTTAGGAAAATAATGTATTTCTCTGATGGTGCAGCATCACAATACAAGAATTGAAAGAACTTTTCAAATTTAGCCCACCATGAAGAAGATTTTGTTGTTCCTGCTGAGTGGCATTTTTTGCAACATCCCATGGAAAAGGGCCTTGTGATGGAATTGGAGGCACAGTAAAGTATCTAGCAGCACGTGCAAGCCTGCAGATACCATACAATGACCAAATTCAAACTCCAGCTCAACTTTTTGATTGGGCAAAGGAAAATATCCCACAAGTGCACTTTGAGTTTGTTCAAGACAGATCTTGCTGTAACGAGGAAAGCTCCTGAGAAGACAGAGAGTTCAGACAGTGTCAACTTCGGGTTACGTGTCGTCGGAGCTGTTTCGAGATTGTACCAAGTTCTATTTGGGCTTTAATTTCTTTGTCGGGTTTCTCAACTCACAAAACTTTGTCATCTGGACCAAACAAACATTATACTGATCCAGTGTTTCATCTACCCTTTGTTTGGTATTCCGAAACTTGTAAACTTCAAAGGATGTATTCTTCTGAGGAGTGAATTGTTTGTTCAGGGCATCACAGGCTTTCTTGTAGTTGTCGGCTGTCCCAGTGTCCGCAAGAGTTTCAAATATATCAAGGATGCTTTTACCCATGTAATGCAAAACAATGCTCTCTTACGTTTATCATCTGTAACATCTAAGGCCACCATTAAATTTTCAAAACGCACAAACCAACGTTGCCATCTTGCGGCTAAATTTTCTTGACTTTCTGCATGAAATGCTGGAAAGGAAGGCAAACCAGTCGCCATGACTCACCACTGCTTTCAAGCTTGTAAGGTAGCGTTACCAACGCATTCTCATCGCCATAATGTTATGTTTGGGGTTCTTCTATCGGAACGCTACTTGGCTACAGCCTACATGCTTCCTAACTTAGATACAACTAATCTACACATGTTCCTGCGATAATCATTCTAATTTATACACATGATATGTCAACACTACAACTGTGAGGGGCAATACTGCATCTTTTATGAACAAGAACCTGAAACAGGAAATTTGCACTCAAGCGAGGCTTCAAAGAAACTTAACAAAAATCCTACCGACCAAACAAAATGAAATATAAACGCCAGCGGAACAAATGTGTTTCTTTGAGAAAGAAAGCATTAAAATCGCATTTCAAAGTAGCAACTGAAAATGAAAAAAATGTCAAACAAAGCTTTGTGGGATCTAGTGAAGCCCTTTCTTCTAAACTCTGACATTATACTTGTAAAAACTGGCAAGATCATTTCAGACGACCAAGAACTAACTTCAATGAACATTATATTAAAATGGCTTATTGTAATTTGCGTAAGCATGCGTAAGTTACGTATACATGCGTAAGTTATGCATTTTACAACAAAATGCGTAAGATGATGCGTAAGATTGAAGTTGTGCGTAAGATAATGCGTAAGATGATGCGTAAGATTTAAGTATGCGTAAGATCGTGCGTAAGATTTAAATTTGCGTAAGATCGTGCGTAAGATGATGCGTAAGATCGACCAATTCATTTGCATAAGAAAAATTGCCCCAGAATCGCATAATGCGACAGAAACAGTCTTTCCAAAAAGATTCTACTGATCCTAATCATACATATCTGTTGAGATTAGTTGCCGCTCTTCGCCTTCGCTCTTCTCCTGTTATACACGTAATATTTGTTTCTAATAAACTGCTCATATGAAACTCAAGACTCTCAGATCGCAAAAAAATAAGAAACTGTAGCATGTTTTTGTTTATTCTCACCTGCTTCCTGTCCTGCATCATAATAGTACTCGGGAAGTCTTGAATAATGTCTAAACATCGGAAAGGCCCGGAAAGGCTTCAAAAAGCCTTGTTCAGGAGGGCAAGTTTCTAAGTTATAAGAAAATACGTGTAAGCTATGAGATATGAATTGTATTCACACAGAAAGTGTATTACAAATAATACTAAAAATTGTAATTTCTGCTTTGATTCGGCCACCTTTGTCATTCATCATGATTCAAAGTTGAACCCAGGGAAGGGGTACTTAAAAGCTGTATAAGTTTTGCAAAAACTTGCTACAAATATTGGTCGGGTCTATTTCTGTGGAGGTAAATCCTTATACGAAACCAAATCAACTAAAAACCTACTCGTTGTAAACCCCCAAGTTAAGCCTGGTTCTCATATAGTTTCAAACCATATGCAACCTGCCGGCGACCCATCGGCGACCCACCGGTGACCTTGCTCCGGTAGTCTAATTTTAATGAGAACAGTCAGCGCCGATGGGGCGCCGACTGCCGGCGTCCTGCCGCAGTCATTCGAAAAAGTTGAGCTGAGTTCAACTTTTTCACTCTGCTGTGGCACCGGCGCCAATGAAAATTATATGAGAACATGAGGCGGCGCACTGCCAACGATGCGGCAGTGAATCATTTGCATTCCCTGTGATCAGGTGACCATAGCAAGCCAATCAAATACGAGGATCAGCGGGGAATGCACACTGAGATATGATAGACGGCGCCCTGCCGGCAACATGTCGCCGATAGGTCGCCGATGGGTCGCCGACGAGTTGCCGGCAGTTCAACTTTTGCTACGCAGTAGTGACGCCGATGGGTCGCCGTCGGGTTGAGATTATATGAGAACCAGGCTTTAATGTTGCTGATTTCTCTAATTTGGAAAATATCAAGCAGCAAGTGTCCGGAGTGAATCCAAACAACATTGACTTGTGGGGGGGAGGGGGGGTGGTTCGGTAAATATTTCAGTTTAAATGGTAGGCAGTCTGGTTTTTTGTTGAAAAAGCCTAAAAAATGAGTTTGTGACAAGAGGTTTTGGTGAGGATTGTAGTAATCTCTGCTTCAAACTCTCTATTCGTGTCTATAATATCATCTCAAACATTTGCTGGGTATAAAAAGAGAAAGTTACAAGAAAGTTAGAAAGAAAGAATCTTTCGCAAATTACAAGAAGCCCATCATCTTATGCATACTTCAATCTTACGCACGATCTTACGCATTATCTTACGCACAACTTCAATCTTACGCACCATCTTACGCACACTTAAATCTTACGCATCATCTTACGCATTATCTTACGCACACTTAAATCTTACGCATCATCTTACGCATTATCTTACGCACAATTTGTTGGAAAGTGCGTAACTTACGCATGTATGCGTAACTTACGCACGCTTACGCAAATTACAATAAGCCTATTAAAATCGTGGAAAATGCATGTGGAAGAAAACCTACCAATCTTGCAGAAGAAAATTAACATTTAAATGACACACAGGCAGTTAAGCTAATATCAGAAAAATATAAGGACCATCCAAGTATTACAGCTATTATTCAGAATATTGCAACTTTTGAAATATTTCGTTTCATGAGACAAACGAATATGAGGTGAAGCAGCTTTTGAAATCAATGGATGGTAAGAAGTCTGCTGGTGTAGATCAAATACCAGCGCAATTGATTTGATTAGCAGCGGTGGAGAAGAAGTTCAATGAAGTTTAAAGAAGAAGTGTTGGAGACATTAACTGCCCAGCAGTCTTCAGTAAAAAAAGAAGTTTGGCATCAATGCTAAATTTGGCCAGAAGAACGTTGTCATTAAAAGTCAAACTGTTCTCACCCAAACAACAGCTAGTTTTGCATACAAAGATTACAACTCGGAGATGACCATTTGCTCACTGAACCAAGTTACACAGAATGAGCTGGTAAAATCAAGGACAAAATAATGCACATTGGTGGAGTGAAGAATTTGAATATTGGCTATACACCAGTGAGGAAGCAAGAAGCACTGCTGGTAGACCCAACTGGGTATATCAAGATAGTACTGTGGGGGAAGCATGTGAATTCATTAAATGAAGAGAGCAGCTATTGTTTTGACATGTTGCACGTAAAAATTGTAAAAGGTGAAAGGTATGTCAACACTCCGAAAATGGATGATCTTTGTATCATCACTGAAACAACAGAGTTTGAATGCAAATTACCTCCTGTTGATAATATTGCATCAACAATAACCCAATGTTCGACCCTAAAAATAACAAATCAACCAAGAAAATTTGGCTACTAAAACACAGAAAATTTCAGGCAAAAATAAGAAATTTTTAATCCAAAATGCTGATTCAAGGTTCCTTTTAAACAACGTGTATTCAGAAAATTTATTATTTATTATAAAGATTAATCTCATATTACTACATTGCCATACGATACATAGGTGTAAAAATCAGGGCAGTTGGAGGGGAGAGGGGCATAGTTGATACCGGTTAGAAATGCAGTACTTAAAACGTCCAGATGATGGAAAACATCTCCCCGATATGAATTAGGGTTAAGAGATGATGTATGACACCTTCTTCATGAATCGTTGCTCCATCTCCAATTACAACATTTCCATCAAATACATTCATTAAAAAGTTAGGGCGGGTGGGCATAGTTGATACCATTTAAAATGCAGTACTTAAAACCTCCAGATTATGGAAAACATCTCCCCGATATGAATTAGGGTTAAGAGATGGTCTATGACACCTTCTTCATGAATTGTTGCTCCATCTCCAATTACCACATTTCCATCAAATACATTGATTTACAAGTTAGGGCGGGTGGGCATAGTTGATACCATTTAAAATGCAGTACTTAAAACCTGTAGATAATGGAAAACATCTCCCCGATATGAATTAGGGTTAACCCTAATCCACATGGGGGGGGTGGATTCCACCCCCCTCGAGGTTTTATTTGCCGCGTTTTTAAACGACGTTTGCTATGTCCCCTAGCCTCCCTGACTTTTACTAATTATCTATTAGCCACATTTTGGTGGAAAAATTTTTGAACAATAGGACTCACCTGACATGCCCATATTTGGAAGGAGGTAGCAGCAAAATCATTGTTTTCAATGATTTCAATGGAAACATTTGATTGAATTATGAAGTATTATACAGCAAACGAATCAGCAAACAAAGGGCTTCAATTTGATACCGGAATTTCTGGAATTTGATGATGTCAGCATATTTTGACAATGACGTCATTTTGGCCGCCATTTTGGACTAATTAGCAATTTTTTCAAGCTTTTTCGAATTTTTTCAATAAAAAACACTCTAAGGATACATTTGTTATAGTTAATCACCAATTTTCAGGTTCTTTTGGTCTCTTTACATGGAATACATTAATCGCACAAATGACGTCATAAGAATCGGCTAATTTCTGCCAATATATCACTCCAAAATCGTTATTTTCAATAAAATAATATTTTATCACCAAATATGTTGACAAACTGAACCAAAAACTGCATAAAGTTCATGCAAAATCTTCATTAAACTTGAATTCAACTTGGAAGCCTGATTTTCACAGATTTTCAGCTTTGTGACGTCACTGTGACATCACAAGGTGTGGCAGCCACACCCAAATAACGCTACGAGCTACAAATTACCTGTTCTATAACTTTGCCAAGTTGTATTGAATTCGGATGAGTCTAAGGCAGTTTTCAGGGGGGGGGGTGGAAAGCACCCCCCCCCCATAAATGGTAGCTCGAAAAAAGCCCATATGGATTAGGGTTAAGAGATTATCTATGACACCTTCTTCGTGAATTGTTGCTCCATCTCCAATTACCACATTTCCATCAAATACGTTGATTTAAAAGTCAAAGTGGTTAGGGGGAAGAGGCATAGCTGATACCATTTAAAATGCAGTACATAAAACCTATAGAGGATGGTAGAGGATGGAAAACATCGGCCAGGTCTAAAACGTGGACATGTCCATGCCATTTCCAAGTTCGCGTTTTAGGTTTTTCCCTATGTGAAAACCTAAAACGCAGACATCACTGACATTTTCTAATTCTTCGAAATACAGTGTTGATAAGAATGTTTCCACGATCTTTATGCACACCACTTCACAGAGAGTCAAATGTCCGCGTTTTAGGTTTTCACATAGGGAAAAAGCTAAAATGAGGATGTCACAGACAGGGGCGCACATTAGGGGGGGTGTGGGGGGGTGAGACACCCCCCAATAATTTCTCAATCGGTCCAAAAATTTTCTCAAAAGTCGGTCCACGACAAAATTGGATGGACCGACTTCGTAGACCGACTTTTTCATGGACCGACCACCACGACAAAGCTCGAAAGGTCCACGATAGTTTGAATCAAAGTTAGTCCGATTTTGAATTTTTTGAGCAAAGGTCGACCCATGACGACAGCTAAAATATTCACAAAAAATGCATCACAATAACTGGGAGAGTCATTCTAAGCCAAAGCAGAGGATGGCATTTAAAAGAATTTCTTAGATGCATTGCAAAATTGTCCAGGCTTCCATTTTTAGGGGCAAGCAATCATTGGCTTGTAAAAAGCGGTCTAACACAAAATGAAAGGTGGTCGTTGTGCAAAGATTGTCCCAAGGAACAATACTGTTACAAATACTCAAAATTTCCAATCTGGCACTGGGGTGCCGGTGGTGGTAGTTATGTGGCGTTGGAAAACATACACTTGTGTATGAATCCCAAAAAATAAAGGAGACATGGGTTACAAATATTATCCATCAAAGGTGGTATACGCTTCTACCAAAAGCTAACACTGCTGACACTATAATCATAAGGGAAACCTTCTTAGAGGACAAACACACCAAAACAAGTCGCTTTTGCTAGGCTTGGCGGTGAAGAAGTCGTTGTACTTAAGATTACGCCCAAAATACTTAAAACTCCAAGTCCGTGATGCATTCTAAGCCAAAGTAAAGGATCTTTCTCAAAAATTTTCCTTGTGTGCTGATTTACAGCATAACTGTCACAAACGATCAAGGTTTCCTTGTCGCTAAAGGCAAGCATGATATTGGGAGATGCATTCTTAGCCAAAGTATAGATGCATTCTAAGCCAAAATAAGGAATCTATAGCATAATTTATAGCATAATTGTCACAAAACGATCAAGGCAAGCATGATATTGTGAGATGCATTCCAAAGTAAAGGGGTTGCCCCAAAGATTTTCCTGGGGACACCCTCGTTCAATACCCCCCACTTTTTTCCTGGCCACACCGCTGCTTGCTAAACTTTCAGTCTGTCCGAAAAAATTTAGTCGGTCCAAAGCATGTTGACACCCCCCCAAACAAAATTTGAATGTGCGCCCCTGGTCACAGACATTTTCTAATTCTTCAAAATAAAGTGTTGATAAGTACGTTTCTACAAACTTTATTAAGAGAAACAAGTAAAAAGTAAGTGAACCAAATAAAATACACAGATCAACAAGGGACAAAACATGATATAACCTATTTGTAACCCTTACGGAAAATTACTTGAACTTGATGGCAGATAGGCACCCTCCATTGCCACATCTAAGAAAACAGTCAAAAACTGTGAGGACAATTCTTACTTTGTTAACTAGTATGTAGTACTTATCTGTTTGATTTGTAAATGCTTTTGCAATACCCCCTGAAAAGCAGTTCTCGTAAAATGACGGGACTCCGT
Organism: Aurelia coerulea; assembly: GCA_039566865.1. Lineage (NCBI taxonomy): Eukaryota > Metazoa > Cnidaria > Scyphozoa > Semaeostomeae > Ulmaridae > Aurelia > Aurelia coerulea. Next base: position 7,471,988 of record CM076951.1, on the reverse strand, counting down.
CTTCAAGAAAAATCCGGAAAAATCTCCAAAAACCCTATTTTTTTAAATTATCCTACACCTTTTTGAAAGAGTGACACACACCTCGCCCAGGTCACTCAAAATGTTTAGACATTGTACAGTAATAGCAACTGCTGGGAAATATTTTTAGAGGGAAGTATGTTATTTTTTTGATTTGAAATCTAACTAGGTAATTTGGGAGCCCTTTTTGCAAAACTAAATTAATTCTACATTTCCAACATTAAAAATATAAGAAACACGTAAGAAATTTTTGGCCAGAAAATCTAACAAACTGCCTTCCAGACCAGAACCATAGTTCTTAGCTAAAAAAATTTCCTCTAAATTTCGTTTTATTTTGAAGAATTAGAAAATGTCCGCATTTTAGGTTTTCCCTCTGCGAAAACCTAAAACGCAGACATTGATTTCACGGACATAAAGAAAATCGCCAACAACTAACTATCTGTGACTATCTGTGAAGGGGTGTGCATAAAGATCATGGAAACGTGGTTATCAACACTTTATTTTGAAGGATTAGAAAATGTCCGCGTTTTAGGTTTTCCCCTGCTTCCTAGGATAAAAAAAGGTGGGAAAAAGAGCAAAATTCCTAGAAAAGCTGGCAAATAATGGAAATATTATGGAATTTTTTTGGAACATTTCCCAGCTTTCCTAGCTCTTTGGGTACTGATTCCCAGCTTCCCCAGCTTCATAGGAAACAAAATTCCCAGCCTGAAATTTGTTTTGATGAAAAAGATAGGAAAACTGGGGAAATCCTAGCTTTCCCAGTTATCTCCCCAGCTTTTTTGGTATGGGTTTAAGCTTGAAACTATTTCCAGGAAAATCTGGGGAAAGTGGAAAACCTGGCAAATCTTTGCATTTCCTGCTTTGTTTCCATTTATTTAATGGTGCCAGACCTACTAAAAATAGCTCTTTGTCCATTGTTCATTAGAGCAGAAAAGATCAGTTCAGGTAACAAAGTTGAAATTATTTTTCTCTTGACAGCAATTGCCCATACATACTATTTACACAGCATCCCACCTGTAAGTGAACTGTGTGCTATTTTTCCATATCTTTTTCATCAGTGCATTTGTTATTTTTTCGCATTATTGTTTCAAATTTTGTTCATTTGTATTAAGCATAATGTTAGACATATTAAGATTAGAGGTTTTGTGAAATTTGATTGAATTCGATCAAAATTTGTAAACGTTTAGTAAGTTTTCAAAGATACATACATCCAAATATTATAAACCATTTTATCTTTCACCCATCCATTTTCAGGGTGCACATATCAATGGTATATTTCTTTTTCATTTTTCGAGAAAACAGCTTCAAGACCTTACTTCCTGTGTGGTGTTACCAACAACATCAAGCGACTCAGTTGTGTCTCCTGCAAGGAAGGCCCCAAAACCAATAAGGAAAACAAAGAACAGTTTTCATGATGAGAAAAGGGTGATGAGAGATCGGGTATGGATACAAACTGGCAGCAGAGTATCAAATGACTGGACTGACTTTGAAAATGATTGATACTTGGTCTTACTACTTAATTTGTATCATTAAGCTAATAATGAAATTATACTTGAAACTTCCAGACTTTTTGCACATTAAACATCTCCAAAGTGTGTGCAAGGTTTGTACTATTATTCATGAATAATTTCAGATGTAAGCTGTAAGATTTATTATTCTATTCCTAATTTGTTCAAAGGCAAACATGATGTACCACAACCAAAACTGTGAAGTGGTTGTCCTTGGATATCACATCAATAATGTCAAAATACGCTCTGGGTTTATAATCCATTCTACAGGAAGCAAGTTCCTGGGCTCAGAAACTGGAAACAGGATTACGAGTTTATTCAGAGCATTTCTTGATTTGGAACTCAGTAAGTAAACTTTTCTGAACAGTCGTGCATTTTCATTTCATTATTTTCGTTCTCTTCTTGCATCTTATTGTTGATTTGTTATTTGTGAAATGTAAAGTTACAAATGCCAGCTAAAGCCACACTTTAGCAGGGGTTAAGCAGAATCCCTCGAACTTCCCCCTTGATTTTTTCAACGATCCTCGTATCAAACTTTTATGTTTTCAAATCGTGCAGCTCTGCACGTAACGAAACCCTTCCACAAATTATTGGCATGTCTAAAGTCCAACCATACAATTTTAAAAGGAATATTGTGATCGAACGACGAATTCGGAAAATTTAGCATTTCACAAAACTTTTACGATCTAATTCTACTTTCACACTTTTAATCTATAAATCATACGGCAGAAGGGCATAACGGAATAACCAGACCCAGGACCACTAGGACCGGACCCTAACGGACCAGACCCTAGGGGAATGCCCTACCCTCGCTTTGACGGTGGATAAGAAGTCAGTAACCAGTCACCGAAAGGAGGGAATTTCACTCAAAAAAATCTCGTACACGAAATCTTTCTGTTCTGAAAAAAGCTCGTAAACTTTTGCGAATGAGTGACCCTCGAAATCACATATGTTCTGCAACACACTCAGGCCCACTCAACTGGGTTCATCGAAGAGAAGCTTTTAGACTGCCCAGCATCCAAGCTGCAGGTTCTCAGCGCTTAGAGTTCAAATCTATCAGGCACGAAGGTAATACTTCGGGACTTTGTTAGCTCCCATGGTGGCCCCAAAAAATTATTGGGGGGGGGGGGGGAGTTGGTCATATGTATCTTCTAAAATATGGGTTACACTCGTATTTTTCGATAAGAAACTGAGGTCCGAGGTCGTTAGGTAGTAGTTTCTTAAATCCTAGGACATTTCGCCACCAAAGATTGTAATATATTTCTTTCAATTTTTAGTGCCGAAAACGTAAAATTTTTGAATAGCGTAGACGTAGCTGTAAATGAAATGCTGGACTAAATATACAATACAAAGGAAAATAAACGTTAAGGCAACTAAATAAAGAAGGAGTAATACCTACCCATCATGAAGCATTGTCAGCTACAGGTCCGTAGGATGTAAGCGAAAGGATGTGGCAATGTTGGGTTTGGTATTTGGGCATCATGCTGCAGTTGGTGAAAACGCGAACAAAGCCAACGCGAGTATGCAGTGGGCGTGACGCAGCATTTTTATTTATCAAATCAACCAGAAATATCAGAGAGATACAGCGGAGAAAAGAAGAGTCGAAGGTAAAATGTTTTGTTTCTGATTATTATACAATAATACATTTCATACATTCTACATTTCATAAATGAACGCCATAGTGCATAGGGCAGGCTGTGATGCCGATGGGCATGGCAGGACAGGTATTATTGATAATGGTTCACTGAAAGGCCCTGAAATGGTTAATATCTGTTTGTGTGTTATTGTGAATATTGCTATATGTTATTAGCATTGCACACAGAAGGAGTGGAGACTTCAGAAAAATTCAGATAAGCATAGAAGATACCTGCAAGTGCTAGAATTCTGACCACACACAAAAAGGGGATGTTTATGTTTGGTTTTGTTTCAATTTTGATTTGTTTCAATTTCACTTGGGATACTGCATATAGTGCGTACTGGAGGAACCTCTGCCTAGGAAATAGGATAGTACGGTGTTCCAGGGTTTTTGGAGCCGTTCCAAATTTTAAAGACAAATTACAGATATAGTGCCTGGTCTAAATATAGAACAAAAGGTGGCTGCATATGTCTAATTGATTTAATAATCTCTCGAGATCACGAATACAATTGAATACAATAGGCCGCTCAATGTAGAACCCATAAAACCATAATAATAGTCATAAGAAAGGTGACTATGGTGGCCTATGGTAGATTATGTTTTGTGGGGATTTTCAAAATAGGTGACATCAAAGATAGAACTCGACGTACGGCTGTTCTGCACATAGTTATACCGAGGGGCACTTCACTTCCAAAGGATTTCGTACATCTTTAGCAAAACAAATTTCAAGAAAATCCTTTTGTTCTGAAACAATCTGGTACACCTTTGCTAATGAGTGAAATGCCTCTCGAGTTTCATGTTTATCATTGCGTGAAGGCAGCTCGAGGCAACATGGCAAGTTCAGCATGGATTGATATTATTTAATCTTTTACATAGTTATCGATATGCCCATTCTTGAACTAAAACCGGTCTTATCGTATGCTAACATGGCGTAATCACAATGTTTGGTCGACAGTAAAAACATTGCAAACACATCTCATCTCATGACAATGACACTTTTTTACAAGAAGTCGTTTTTATTGAAGGAAGTCATAAACATTGTTGTGGTTTTTAAATAGTTCTTTGGAAGTTTCCTCGTTTCTTTTTACTAAGCAAACCTTTATTGCTTTTCTTTTTAGTTTTAGATGGGAGGGAGGGAAGGGCATCTCCTTAGACAAATATATTTAAATACATAGCATAATGTGTTTTAATGTTTTCGAATTAAGTTAATTCATTAGTGTATTTGTGCAAGTATTTTGTTATTGTGTAGCATGTATTATTGGTTCGGACGAATGTCTTGTCACAAATATTAAAGTAAAATACTCGTCTAGCATTTCTTTATAAATATCAACAGCTTCTGCAAGACTACATTTTGATGCAGGTCTGCCCGATGTTTCAGATGCAGATTTTTTTTGCCGTATCTTATTTTTGAAACGAAAATTGATAGACTCCGTAGAATTGTTGTAAAAGAAGTTGTCACCAAGTCCTGCAAGTCTACGTTTGAATAATAGCGCACCCTGTTTCATGTCGTTCTCTACATAGGTCTTGAAGTAAGAAGAGAATTGGGGGATAACCGACTCTCTACCTGATCTTTCCAGGGTATCCCATTTCCTATAACATGAATAGCACTGATCTTCAAATTGCACCTCAGAGTCACAATCGATAAGACCTTTTATCTGCTGGGTTTCCGACCCAAAAATGTCTGTCATGATGGTTTTTTTCATGTCAGCTGTCAGATGAGGAATAGACGTAAACTTTCGCATTATGTCATCCTCAAGGTGCTTTTTGCAAAATAGATTTGTTGCAATGTGGAAATGTTTAGCGGTACCATTTACTAGGGCCTTATCTCGGTCACTGCCAACAAAGAGGATAGATTTGATTTGGTTTTTCAGAGATATCAAAGTTTGTGCAAAGTAACTGAAAACTGTTTCATCTTGGTCAACATGGAAAAGTGCTGGCCCTGGAAAAGAAGGATGCTCCTTGGTGCGCTCATTGAGTAATTTAAGATTTTTGTAAGAGGTTGTTGTCACATAAAAATCTCCAACGCCATATGTGGTGTCTATACAGAAGGGAGTACAGTTTCCGTAACTGGTGCAGAATGCGTCCATATTTTCTATAGTTTGTGGTGTTGAAACTACAAATCTGACAGAAGGAGTTAGTTGCAAGCAATGCAGGTTATTTGGCAAACTATGCGCTTTATCAATTAATTCAGCAATCTGATCAACTACCCCTTTTTGGCGCAAATTATGGCGCATATGCCAAATTTGATTTACACTCCGCGGCAAGTCGGATGCTGCGTAAGTATTTTGTAGACCTCCTACCTCTTCGGAAACGGTGTCAAAAACAGACAAGGGCCCTCGTGCAGTGTTTGATAACGCAGACGCAAGACGCTTTTTGGTGCTAGCAGCGGTTGGGATAAATTTCCTGTTGCCTTTTGCATTACCATGTTTCGCAGGGCTTACGTGGTGTTCGCTACCTGTAAAGAAATAGTCGATGATAACTAATTCTTCCTGCTTGTTGTTATCGTTATATGCGATTATGGACCTTCTTTTAAAGTCTGAATATTTAAGGTGACGGAAGTAAGTGGTACGAAATTCATGCTGATTATTTTGCAACTTAGGTCTTTTCCCTATACTCCTGGGCATCCTACAATTATATATTACTTTGTTATTGTTTACTGTTACAATCCGCCCAGAACTGCCACAATTTCTCCAGCTGCCATGATCATCAGCTTTCCAATCATTGATGTCACCAAGTTTTGACGTGTCAATTAGGAAAGAACAAGTCTCCTGTGGAGCAAGGGGTCGGTTAGAACAGATCCTGCTCGATTTTCTATTTAGTAAAAGATCCGCTAGTTCCTGATTTCCCCAGTTAGATTTCCCCCTTTTAAGAATAGGAATGTCTTCATTACCCCTAAAGTATTCTGTTTTTTCATCGGGGCTCTCGTAACCTTTGTCTTCGTCAACGGACACAATCTTGAAAGCATCATTTACTCGCCTTCTCTTGGCTGGCATTGGCTGATTGCTAAGTTCAAATTCATCACCACTGCTGTTGCTTTTGCTAGCAGATGAAGTAGAAGTATCCTGCAGAACAAAATATTGAAAATGTTTCGACTGATAGAAATAATTGGATAAGAGGGTCACCAGACCAAGACACGCAGCAATTCTGCAAACAGTAAGTTTCGTCTGATCACTTAGATTCGTCGTCCGAAGACGTCCGTCAGAACTTTCAAAAGTACTAGTATGCTGGCACATTGCAGTCTCGCCAACAAGAAATAAGTGCTAAATTTCATGAAATGGAACTTGAAATAGAACTTTGGAATATCAGTTATGTGATACATACATATGATAATGGATTCTGTACTTTTCATTTCAATTCAAAATATTGTCCTTTTGCTACGTGGTTGTAAGTGGATAGTAGGCAACAAGATATAAGTGATTTTAATGAGCAACGAAATCATATGTGCCAGGTATCTTTCGCTTGGCACCAGCCACATCAAAATTTCACATACCGTATGCGTGAGAGTCAAAGAAATAGTTAGCACGGTAGGTGGACTGTGGCGTAAAACGTACGTGGCCGATATTGAAAACTGGAATGGCTATCTGATGGATAAGAAAATTTTGTTTGCTAAATGCACTGATCTCTAAGACCCATAAATTAGAAGAATGTGGGCGATGAGTTTGCACTGGAAAAGAATTCCACGTCCCACGCTGTCCATAAGTAACTTGCCGTTGACATTGGAATTGCGCTACTGCAGCAGACAATTGCATTGAATTTGTATTTAAAATAGCTTATGGACCTTAATCAAAAGTGGAATTCTCGTACCCATACACAGTTTTACGAGCAAGTTGGTAATTTTTTGGTCTAAAAGACGATTTAGCTTTGATTGAATGTCGGCCTTGGAAAAAACACCAATAAATGTTTGCAAATGACGAACACAAGATTTATTATTATTATTATTATTATCGATTTATTTAAAGTTGGCTTTATAATTCAAATAGCTAAAATAACAGCTAATTAAGGCCAACTAGAACTAAAAGAAAATACATTATAATTTACAAAGAAAAACAATACCCAGAAATGACAAAATTAATTAATCTAAAAACCCTAAATCTTTGATAAAAACTTTACACAATCTGCAGGTGCATGAATCGCAATTCCACTGTTTTATTTTTCTTTTAAATTCTTGAATTGTGCTACAGTCTTTCAAAAAAATTGGAAGTGAGGACCATAAAAGGCAGCCTCTATACTGAATATTTTCTGTACCATATATTGTCGTCCTTACTTTCGGCAGTTGCAAATGATTTACATTACGCAGACTATAATAGCTGTCTCTTTCTGCAAAGATATCTTTCATAAAAGTTGGGTTGAGATCGTTCTTTGTTTTGAAAATCTCTATCATAAGCAACTGCAGATTGCGTTTGTGCGTGGTTACAGAACTATTTACATTATTTACAAAATCATTTCCACTATCTTTGCATACAATTCGCAATGCTCTTTCACGAATTTTGTTTACCTTAGAATTGATCGTCCTGTCATGGAACATCCATACAAGGGGACAGTAATTGAACTGCGAGTTAATGAATGCATCCATCAGCAATTTTAATTTGACAGGGTCCGTATAATTAGAGAGGCGAGCAAGTGCGTGCAATTTTTGATTTGCCTTTTTGCATAAATCTTCGACATGTTTTGTGAAACTTAATTTTTTATCAAAAGTAACTCCCAAAAGCTTTTCATAATCACTTTCTTTAATTATGGAGTTACCAATAGTGACTACTGAGTCTTTACATTTGTTACCAAATATCATAAGGTGACATTTGTCTTCGTTAAGTTTCATGTAATTCTCTGAAAACCATTTTGCAAGTACAGCACTGTCTATTTCTAATCTATTAATTATAGTATTGAGATCTGAATTGCATGCATAGATAGTGGTGTCGTCAGCATAATTACAAATGTTTGTATTATTTACAAAGAAGAAAATGTCATTTATGAAGATATTGAATAAAAGAGGCCCTAGAACTGATCCTTGCGGTACCCCTATCGTAACATCTCTCCAACTACTATATGAGCTGTTTATTTTGACTCTTTGTTTCCTCTTTGATAAATAGCTTTTGATTAGCTTGAGAGCATCCCAGCTGAGACCATAAGCAGCTAGTTTTGCGATCAAAAGATCGTGATTTATGCAATCGAATGCTTTTGAAAGGTCCATCAGGATTGCTCCAGCTAGTTCCTTATTGTCAAGACTTGCTTTACATGTTTGTAAAAAATTCAACAAAACGTGCTGCGTGTTATACCCTTTTCGAAAACCACCCAAAAGTGGAGAGAAAAAGGTGTCAATGTAATCAAAAAGCTGATTATACATAATGCGTTCAAATACCTTTGAAATAGCTGGAAGTAGGCTTATAGGCCTATAATTTTGTTTTCTCATGTTATCATCTTTCTTGTAAAGCGAAGAAATGTCAGCAAGTTTTAGATCATCTGGGAAAGCACAGTCAACTACAAGGTTGTTGAAAATTTCAGTTAGTGGTAATGAAAACAGATCTGCATTTGCTCGAAGTATTTTTGCTGGAATGGTTTCTTGCGGCGACGCCTTTTTAGGATCTAATTTTATTAACTGGTTGAACATTTCTTGGACTGTGATTTGGTGAAATGAGAAACTTTGAGAGCTATTCACTGTAGCCCTAATCTTAGCAATACTAGGGTGGCACTGGAAACGTTGAACAGTCGTTTGTAAAGTATCTTGCGAAGAAATATCCAGGTTTGTGGAGTCCTCTTCACAAGCTACACCTAACGTTTTGGTAATATCAACAAAATATTCATTCAAGATTTCCGCAACCCTAGTATCTTCTGATTCAACAACATCGTTTTCGAGAAGAGTAATACTAGCACTTCCTTCAATCTTGTTCGAGAAAAGGGGCTTTACTGTTCTCCAAAACTTTTTGTTGTCGCTAACAACTTTTGGGTCTAGTCGATTATAATATGATCTTTTGTTTTGACGGAGCAGTTTGACGCAAAAGTTTCTTTGTTTTTTAAAAGCAGTCCAGTTCTCATTTGTCTTATTTTTGTTAAACCTATTCTTTAGTCTAGTACGCTTCATGTTTGCTTTTCTAAGTTCTTTGGTCATAAAAGGGCCGTCATTTGCTCGAACATATTTCTTCTTGCACGGAGCATGCTTATCTAGCACTTTTTTAGAAATTCTATTGACATTCGCAAAATCTTGATTGCCGTCAGAATTAGAGGTAAGCTCTTCCAGAAGTTCCGCCCTAAAAACTGAGTTGTTAAATTTATTATAATCCCGGTACGTTATAATTCTAGGGCCTCTTTTACGAAAACTTCCTTTCAAAGCGGTAGCTATCATAACATGGAAGTCCGACAGCCCAGTTTCGATCGTTGTAGTATTTCTAAGTCTTGTAGTATCACTAGTAAGTATCAAGTCAATGCAAGTTGGACTATCGGATTTAAAACATGTAGGTTTCTTAAAGATGCCAGGAGCATTTCTGGCCAGTCATATATAGTGCATCAATTTACTGTTCAACATTATTTTCATTAAAATTACCTCTATGACAATGACGTTTTCCCGTGTTTTTTGGTAGGGTTGACTAGATGCTCTCGTACAGTCCTTTGATTCATAATCATCATCAAATTCCTCATTGCTCATTGGAGAGCTGTTGTCCATTGAATCAGAAACTGCAGAAGAAAGTTGGATGGTTAGTATGTTAAACGAATAACATAAATACAGTATACATATTTCATTATGTTTCCATTCAGTACATATTTTACACCAAAAGATATTTCACATAAGAAATGACAAGGGGTATTTTAGTGCACGTTTTCTTTCAAATGTTTCACTATACAGTATCTTGCTTATTGGTCACAAAACTAATGTGAAGTCAGAAAGATGTACTATGCCTGTCTGAAAGTTCTCTGGAAATAAGTTTTCAACACCTTGAAAAATCTCAACTCGTCTTTCATGCGGGGTTTTACCAATCAATGGCCCTGGCCCTATGGCCCTATGGCCCAATGGCACTATGGCCCTATGGCCCTATGGCACTGTGGTCTTGTATCTTTTATCACGAATACCTTGAGTATGAGTTCGACAGTGTATTAGACTAGAATTCGTATAAATATTGCTTCAAATGATCCCCAAATTGATGCACAAAGTTCTCGTTCAGCGAGCGAGAATTCTCCGAAGTGCCGATGCAGGGAATCACCAGCTGTAACTTTCATTGCTTTGTTGCTGTAGGAAACACGACAAAAGCCCAGGGGGGTACTCCCTAACTTTCAATACGGGGGGGGGGGGGGGGGGGGTCCGTGCCTCTTTTTCTTTGCTGACCCCTAAATATTAAGCCTAATGATTTGGGGACCCCAAATATTGAGTCTAATGTTTTGGAGACCCCAAATATTGTTATCTATTTCTGGGGCCCCTTACATGTTTTTGTATGATTTCAATTTTAACCTCTTGATTTTTCTCAGTTCTTGAATAATACCAAAGCATTTATTTAGTGATTTGCAACTTCAGGGCCAAATTGCAGGATTCTTCCTTTCCTCGGATTTGTTGACCCCAAATATTCAATTGTTGTCCATGTTGTAATTCACAGACCCCAAATATTGATTTGATGTAAACTTTCGGACCCCAAATATTGGCACGGACCCCCCCGTACTAAAAGTCAATGAGTACCCCCCCCTGGGGACAAAAGGCCCAGCAGTTGTCAAAACCGTGCTTCTTATCTCGCTTCTGTTGCGAGATAAAGTAGAGGAAGGGGTTTGGCAAATCTTTACATTTTAGCACTCCCATAGTACCTTAGTCCATCGCCAACACAAACATCGGCGTAGGGGGAAATAAAATTTGGGGGGGGGCTGCCCGATAAAAAATCCATTGTTTAAGAAAATTTTGCCCGACTTAAGGCGGATTTCTGCCCGATTATGGCTGATTTTTGCACAATTTTCCGACGCTGGGGGGGCTGCAGCCCCCCTTTGACCCCTGTCTCCTACGCCTATGAACACAAACCTGGTCCAATGGACATATTTCATATGGTCATATTTCTTACCCTTTTGGTATTAAGGTATTCGATGATTTCAAAGGGGAATCCCCCACATCACTTCGGGAAATTCTCACTCGCTAAACGAGAACTTTGTGCATCAATTTGGGGATCATTTGAAGCAATATTTATACGAATTCTAGTCGAATACACTGTCGAACTCATACTCAAGGTATTCGTAATAAAAGATACAAGACCAAAGTGCCATAGGGCCATAGGGCCATAGTGCCATTGGGCCATAGGGCCATAGGGCCAGGGCCATTGATTGGTAAAACCCTTTCATGCGTGATATTTTCGAAATAAAATCCTCTGGTATTCATCACAAAATCCGTACTACTTGCAGCATTTATAGACCAAATCAAGTCACCTTTGGTTCCAACAGTCTTCCATCACTAGGACCTCAAATCTGGAATGCCGTGCCAAATGAAACTAAATCCACTGACAACTTGAATTCTTTTAAACGCACCATAAAACAATGGGATGGACCAAATTGTAAATGCAATGCTTGTCAACATTCACATGAATTTATGTAAGAAACTGCCTATCAGCTCTCGCAGATCGCCAACAAATAATTAAATTCAGAAACTCCAGTACTGGGAAAATATAAGTTAAGATCCTTGACATATTCTACTTTACTTTCACTAGTTACATTGGAAAGAATTCAAAAACCTTTTTTTTGAAATGTTCACAAGGGCACAGGTAGAGAACATGAATATTGTCAGCGTAAGAAACTCCGAGTACTTAAAATCTGATAATTTCAAGAAATTTTCAATAACAGCCGAAATTCGTAGTTTCTTAAAAGAAATACGTGTATCTGTAGGATAAGATGTCGTTAGGCTTGCTTCAGACCAAAGTAAAAACATTTATGATATGCAGTAGAAATGCGATCGAATAAGCTTTTTACATCATTTCTGGAACAATTTTGAAGCATTCTATAGCGGTGCCGGTACCCTTTGAAGATGTTTAGGTGGAATAAAGCAACAGTAGATTACATTTTTTAATGTGTTTTTCAAAGTATAACGCGTTTCTACTCTCGCATGAAAAATGGATTGCTACCTTTTGTTTATTTCGATGCACACATTTGCATCTCCAAGCAATGTCTGATTTACAGACATATTTGCTTGTTGCCGCTTTTCTTTTTGGATTGGCACACCTTCTCCTTCCTCTGCATCGACTGTTGTTCTTTGTGGTCGAGTATGCGTTTGCCTTTAAGATGTAGCTGCAAATTTAGATGTTCATAGTTTTTAAGATGTAGCATGATTGAAGATTTAGAAATAAAGGGCATAACTGAATAACCAGACCCAGGACCAGTAGGACGTGACCCTAAGGGACCAGACCCTAGGGGAATACCCGCTACTTTCCTTCCAGCATTTTTTTGCAATGGCGGCCAACACAGAATTTCGCTCCAAAGTAAGATAAGGCAGTCACTGCTTTAAGTAAATTCTACCTTCTGGATGCCACAACAAACGCAAAAATGCATGGTATATTAAATCGTCTAACCAGCAGACAAACTTTGATCCGGCCTTGCATGGCCTAAATATTTTACCTCTTTGCCTTGCTTGGTGATTCAAGTTGTTGCAGTGATGTCGTGATGCCAGCCACGTTGTTTTCCATCTTCACAATCTCAATTTCTGGACTTAATTCTGGCTTCTCTTGTGCTCTTTGCAAGTTAGTTTGGGACTGCCAAATCATTAATCATTTAGCTTTTGTGATAACATATATGTTTGTAATCACGTTTATTGTGAAGGTGGTAATTGGCAGATATATGGGATAAGACGATCTCGAAAGAGAAAGTGATGATTTTGGGAATGTTAATAGAACCATTCTCTCAAATCACGCATTGACCCGGGCATTGACCCCACTTGTCTTTTGGAAAATGCCATGATCACAATATTGCATCTCAGAATGTGCATTTGAGTGCATTTGTTTTCTCGTATCATGCATGTGCACTCACCTTTTTAAAAAGCAGCTTCTGATAGGGGGAATTCTTCTCAGAACAATACATCTAATTAATAATTGTAGCGTGGCACCATTGTTTTCAAAATTATTGAAGTGGGGCTTAAACCCCCTTGCCCCCCCCCCCTGCTTCTTACGGGCCTGCATTTTTATAAGAAACAGCTCATAAGAAACAGTAGGCTAAAATTTTCGAAAAATACTACCCTGTATCAAAATGCCAAGAAACTTTTGCAATTTTCATTCAAAAATACTATTACTGTTGCTATTAATGTACCGTGTCCAATTATTGAGTGCCAATTGTGTTATTACTTATTGTTTTAGATCTTATTAAATAGTTTGGAAGCCCTTATAAGAAACGATTAAACATTGTTAAACAATTATCACAAGTGATCTTTATGAAGTTTAAAGAGGTTTGACAAGCGTTTTTGCATTTGGATCATGGAATTTACGTCGTTTGAGAGTGGTTTGGAAGCAAATGGCAGGTAAAACACGTGCAGCTTCGAGCAAGGCTTCAGGCACTGAAATGTCCGATGATCTAAAATCATACCTGGATAATCGTTTTGATCAACTCCTGGTCAGTCTTGCAACCAAGGATGATCTTAAGGCAATAAAGGTAGATGTAGCCTCAATTTTGGCAAGATTGGACAAGCAACAAGAGAAATTAGATCTGCTTGAGGAAACTGTTGCGGAACAAGGAGAACGCATCGAGAAAATTGAGTCGGAAAATGAGATCCTCAAAAGGCATGTGGATCTTTTGATATCAGGTCAGGATGATCATGAGCAATATCCTAGCAGATTGTGCCTACGCATTGATGGAATGGAAGTACCCCCGCCAGGTGAGGATGAAACAAGTGAGCAGTGTCTCGATAAGGTATTGAAAATTCTACAAAATGTTTGTAGATTAGCTACAAGGTCCTTTGTCAAATGCAGAAAGTGGCAAAATATGCAACATTAGAATATTCTTGTAAGTTGCACATCATTTGCGCTAAGAACCTTTGAGCTAGTTAGATATGTCCTTTTCTATTTCTCCTTGAATTTTTTGGGGTAAGCTGATGGGTTTCTAGCATTTCCAGTTTTCTCTTTGAAGCTGAAACCCGGGTAGCATTGTTTTCATTAGATAGCTCTCCGTTTCCACAAGCAATACAAGAAGCAATATTGGTTTCTCTGGGCCTGGACCTACCTTTTGCAACTCGGGATCCAGTAAAAGATCCACCCTTTCTCCGTCTTCTGTAAACACTTCTCACAGTGGACCCAGAATGCTAAGTTTTGCAAATAAGTCTTTAAAACAGGAATATGGCAAGATAATATGGTGATTTATAATCAATCGAAAGATATAAAAAAGCGGAGTTTGAAAATTGAGACAAATTTGAATATTGGGGTAAGAAAAGGGGGTTTAGTCCCCTGGGAATTCTAGCAACCTCTTTGTTTCGAATCTTGCAAACATCAATCTTATATTATCTGAGAGTCCATTATCTCCTGATGCCAAATCTGAAAACCGCATGTTCATATCATTTGTTCTTCTAAAGTTATAAGTCATATTTAACAGACAGATAATAGACAGAACTGCTATGGGCAATAACCTACACTAGGATTCAATCTTTGGTAAATAATTCCAAAATGATGCAATTTACAAAAAATTGAACTACATATGCGACATCAGGAGCAAATGTGCTTTCAAATGATGTAGGATTTGTGTCGGTACGATATGAAACAAAAAAGTTGCTAGAATTCCCAGCGGGCTAAAGCCTTTTTTCTTACCTCAAAATTCAAATTCATGTCAATTTTCAAACTCCGCTCTTTGAGATCTTTCTATTGATGCCTGTTTGACCATACTTTGATGAAAATTACAAACTTTATAGCAAAAATATTTTTTGTCCATCTAATTTTTGGGATACAATACAAAAAAACATTATATAGGAGGACATTACATAAAACATAGCATTGCTGCTGCACAATCATAAGACCTGACAGCATTTTGAAGAATATTGCCAAATATCATTGAGTTTAGGGGGCCCGTTGTGCAGGGATTGGACTCTAATTTGCATGTGAATTGAAAATATTTGGGAAGAATTGCCTATAACATGGATAAAACCATGGTTATTTGCCTCCTACGACCCTAAAATTGCTATTTTCTCAGGAATTGTCGTATTCTGGAAGCTATTGAGTGCTAATTCTAAATAACCCCTTAATTCAGTCCATCAAAAGTCATTTGAAAAGGTACTTTGAGCTATTCATACCTGCATATGAATCATTTTGTGAACTTAGGTTATTACCGAGAGAACAATCATTGGGTTTGTTATGGGTAGGGGTAGCCGTTGATAAAGTATAGTATGGTTCTCTTAGTGCTGACCAAATTCATAATTGTTATGCATCATTTGAAAGCTTATTAAATAAGCTTTCCAAATATCATATGGTTTAGGGGCCCATGGGTCGGGATCGGACCCTAATTACATTTTAACGGAAAGTATGTGAGTAACAACAGGGGGGAAAACCGTGGGTCTTTGCCTTGGACAACCCTAAAATTCGTATTTTCCTCATAAACGTTTGTCTTTTCAAGCCCTTTAAATATTGATTTTGAATGATCCATCAATCTAATCCATCAAAAACCATATGTGAAGGTTCTGTCAGCTATTCCTACCCTTTTAGTAGTCATTCTGTGGACTTAGGTTGCTACAGAGAGAAGGTCGCCGGGTGGGTGTACCTGTCAATAAAATGTAATTTATTTCTAAAGTGCTATCCAAATTCATAATTGTTATACATCATTCGAAAGCTGATCAAATAAGCTTTCCCAAATATCATATGTTTTAGGGGGCCCATGGGTCGGGATCAGACCCTAATTTACATTTTAACTGAAACTATGCGAGTAAAAACAGAGGGAAAAACATTGTGTCTTTGCCTCGGACGACCCTAAAATTCGTATTTTTCTCATAAATGTTTGTCTTTTCAAGCCCTTTAAATGCTGATTTTGAACAATTCATCCATCTAATCCATCAGAAACCAGTTATGAAGGTTCTCTGAAAAATGTTATGCTTCTAGTGTTGATGTTGTGGAAACAGGTGATTTTTGCGAAATAATTTAACCAAAGTTATGAGTCCTCTGATCTTTGATAAACCCCATCACTTCAAAAAACCATATTTTTACTTAGAAAAGAGATACTGACATGTGGTTTTGCGTTTTGTCCGTCTAACACTTGTGCTTCCAATAAATAATGTAAACTGCTATAAAAGAATAAAAAAATTCCTGGGTCCACTGTCCTTCTTTGTTTCTTTCCAGTCATCTTCGAAAAGTAAATTGAATATTTATGAAATATGCCAGTCCCAATAATGTATAACAGTGAGTGATTGATGTTGATTCAGATGTTTCAGATGTTTTTGTCTATTTTGTTGATTTGCAAAAGGCATGTTTTCACTGGGCCAGGTCTATAACACGGACCCCGCGGACCTTCCCGAGAATCATGACTTTCCTGTCCGCGAAATCAGGGTCCGCGTTTTAGAATTTTGCTATAGGCTGAAATTCTTAAAGGCGGACCTGTATCTCGCGGACTTTCTAACAGGTCCACAAAATCAAGATTCGCGTTTTAGAATTTTACTATAGGCCGAAATTCTAATTATTGCATAAATTCATGTATTTTGTCCTCTTGGGAGAATGGAATCCCCCTGAATAGGTCATCGATACCTGGGAGAGGACTTGTTCATCCTCCCAAGAGGATAACATGTGCTACAGCGTTCACAAGTCATTGCTGTAAGGCAGAAATGTTAGGGAAATCTGTTCATGATTTTGGGCATGTTTTGAAGGTTTTTTGAAGAGTCTTTCGGGAGAAAATCCCTCATAATTTCAGAATGGAGTAGCCGATTTCAGTCAGGTAAATTTCATAGTAGATTTGAACATTTCTACCATAAAGCTATATATTTGCTGATATCATTGCCTTGATATCCATGAAGCAGGCCTCTCGGATTCAGAATTTGACGCGAGCGGTCAATCGCGCACGTCATTTCAGTTGCGCGCGCTATTTATATTGTTAACAACTGATCTTTAACTCATGAAGGAGTTGCTCATAATGATAAGCAATATCATAAATAGAAGCGTTTTTACTTGTTAACCACACTATAAAATGACTATGAAAATTAAATGCATCAAACATGCGATCTAACAGTTTATTCACTGTCTAGTTCCTCTGCAAATAGTTCAAATTCGCTGTCCTCATTGTGGCTATCATCTTCATTTTGAGCAGTGCTGCTTTCTGAAAGATCGTCAACACGAACGCTGCTTTGTTGCACGGCTTTTATTTGGTTAGAGACAGGTACTTAACCATCTAATCTCTTTAGTAACGAAAACACTACTTAACAACTAAGCGTTCGATGAACACATTTCGCTCTTCAATAAAGGTTTGCGCGCGTGATTTATCGCTTTCGTGACACCACTGGGGCGCGTGCCTGCGCGTTATCGCGCGCGTCCCATTGAAAGCCCTGATGAAGCCGTGACCTTTCAAACGGGGAATCTTTTTTCTGACTCACCCGGTAGATCGATTGTTCTCTTGAATTTAGACTTTCTTTTGAAGCAATTGACTTAGACATATCATATATCCAGACGGCTTTGTATCTGGAACCTCCAATTTAAAAAATACTCTCCTTGTAATTGTTGTATTGTTTTCATTGCATATGATATAGAAGCATTCAATTGTGATCTCATTCGCATTAAATCTCAGGCCACTCATTGGTGCTTTTGATTAATATTCATTCAGGTATGATCTCAGCTGCTAAATGACTGTTTTCCCTTTTCTTTGTAGTGGCCAGACCCAGGAGCTTTATTTGTTGACTCATTCACTCTAGATTGGCGAAATATGGAATTTTATGCTCTTACTGCCCTTTTCTATAATACCTAGGGTATTGAACAAGATTTTCAAAGATAAAGCTACAGGTCTTGTGGTTGTCCCTGACTGGCCATATAGCTGCTGGTATCCGCAATTTATGAGAATGCTAGTGTCTGAATCTGTTGTCATTCCTCCCAGCAGACAACTGCTCTTGCTGACAAACGAATCAGATTCACTGCACCCACGTTTGAGGTCCCTCAGGCTTCGTGCTGGTTTGATATCTGGCAGAAAACATACTTGAAAGGTTTGTCTGGAGATGCTATCTCTATCATTAAGGAGTCTTGGAATCCTGCTACATTTAGGCAATAATCTACTTATATTAGACAATGGCTCACTTATTGTCAGGAGGAGAATATTTCTCCAGTAGAATTGTCCATAGGAGATGGAATCAATTTTCTTACAAAGCTTTTCACTGAAAAGAGTCTTGGCTACTCTGTCATGAACACAGCAAGATCTGCATTGTCAGTCATTATGCATAATCCTGATGGATCAATTTTAGGCAATAATCATCTTGTTAAGAAGCTGTTGAGAGGGATGTTCAAGCTTAGACTAGCACTTCCTAAATATACATGTACTTTTGATGTTCAGATTGTACTACAATATTTAAGTAGCCCAGGAGATTTGTTCAGCATTCCTTTCAAATTTTTGTCTTACAGACTAGGAACATTGTTTTGTTTGCTCTCAGGTCAACGTGATCAGACTCTTTCAGCAATTGATGTTCGCTTTATTTCTATAACTGACGAGATAGTTATTTGCTACATTAGCCAGATACTAAAGACCACTAGGCCAATTTTTCACCAATCTCCAATAGACTTTCGATCATACCCAATATGTGACAGTCTGTGTCTTGTTCAGAACACACAGGCATACCATTCCCGTTCATTTAGGCTCCGTGGTCCATTTGTTAAGTTATTTATCAGTCACAAGGAGCCACACCACCCAGCAGTACTATCCACAATGTCTCTGTGGGTAAAGGAAACATTAAAATTGGCTAGTAGGTATAAATGCTGAAATTTTTACTTCACGTTCCACAAGGTCTGCTGCAGTATGAAAGACACAGAGCTTGTGTTTATCTATGTCAGAGATCAACAGAGCTGCTGGTTGGTCGAATTCAAGGACTTTTGAACTTCATTATAATAAGCCTATTGTAGATGCCAACTTGAGTAAAACAGTACTGTCAGATGAATAGATTGAGTTTTGATTGAAAAATCTTTGATTTATTGCTAAACCTGTATTATCCCTCGACATATTCTGCCAGTCTTCTTTGAACTCGCATATAAATACCAGACAGAGGTCTTGGTTCTAGTATGGAAAATAATTACAAAATTAAACAAACACTTACGTGTGCAGTTTGATTGGGATTATTTTCCATACCTAGAACCAGAGCGATGTGGGATTTATGTGCCCTCCCTCCCAAACATCGTATTTAACCCCCTTTTCTCGTAGGAAACCTCATTTTACTTAGCTTTTAGGACTGGCAGCTGCTCCTGGTATGTCTTTTAATCAGGCCGAAGGTCGCCGCGTCACTCACTTAAATCCCACATCGCTCTGGTTCTAGGTTTGGAAAATAATCCTAATCAAACTGCACACGTATGTGTTTGTTTAATTTTATAATTCATCTTTTGATATCAAAATATCTGCATTTACATCAAATACAACCTCTGGGGTAAGGGACGGTACTGTCTATTTTCGATTCCAGTTTTAGGAGGGATTCCTGAAGTGTTGTGATCTCATTTTGGCATGATTTAATGCTTGTTTTATTCCACCCAGGTGAATAAGTCTAAGCTCTTGGTCTTTTCGATAATGACTAATACCTGCATTGAAATAATGTGCATCATCAATAAGCTCTCAGCTTGATTTATTGGGTTCGGGGGGATGCCAGAAATAAACTCTTTATAATTTGTTGCAAAGTGTTATAATTGCTAGCCCAAACAATAGCTGATTTCTTTCTCATAATTGAATCTGGGGTCCAAAAGCTACATATGCAGTCCTCGGCAAATTGTGTTAAATTGTTGGACTCGATTCTATGAGAAGTAAGGAGATTTGCGAGATATTTTCTTCAAAAATTAACACAGGAACAGGTCAAAGTAAAAAACTGCACTGCAAAGTTTGGACCCCAAGTTTCTGGTCAGCATAACTGTATTATTAAGTGAAGCTGCACTGTTTGACCACCGATTGAAAGTGTCAAAATAGTATAGGAAAATGGAAGAGTATTTTAGCCTTGGAAAACCTATGAAAAAATTGAATGCATCCGCCTGCAGGTTTTACTCAGTCAAGCAGTCACATACTAGCCTGTGCACAAACTTTATTTTCCACTGTTAACTGCCTTGGCTCTCATTCGCAGAGGAAAGTAGAATTTGCATGCAGGCTATCATATTCAGGTGCAATAAGTACTCACTGCTAAGTGACGATGCAGGGCGGTCTGTAGTTGGTGTTGCTCTTCAATTGTGAGTTGAAGATTGTGTCCTCCATTGTCTGACTGGTACTAAAGCATATCGTCGGTATTTCCCTAATAACAAAAATTTGGTACAGTACTGTATCACTATCTGGAGTACTACAGAAGAAAGAGCAACACCAAACTGTTTCTTAGCAAAACACCTCCTACAATTACCCTACATTCTGATGATAAAACTACCAACAGAGGAAAGGGTGATTGTAATTAATGTGGCAAATAGTAATAGTATTTACCTGAAGGATCTGGAAGTGCAAAATTGTCTTTGTATTGCTGCAAAAGATTGTGTATGCACCATATTTGGCTGAGTGTCCCATGGTGTCAAATCAGCTGTCACCACATATTATTATATATTTGAAAGATTTCATTTCATTGATCAAAGATGCACGATATAGTTTCCAGTGGCGTAGAATCGTAGGGAATAAGAACTTTGTTTGATGAAGACAGTATACAGACATTTTACTGATTGATGCACCAGCAGGCAGTACCCCATAGCTAAGAAGAACATTACCAGCTGGATAACGACCCAGAATGAATGGTTGGGAACGCCAGCAAAACGATCTTTCACCACATGTGTTGCAGTTTTGGAATCTGTCATCAATGTACCATTCTTCAATATTCCAAGTGTTGGCTTGTTGCTTTTGCACCGAAAGCAAACCGTTGAAAACAAAAACTGACAATCATGCTGTAGAAAACGATGAACTTTGGTTCATTCTGTACTGTAGTAGCATCATCAAACCTAAAAATACATACACAAATCAATGTGTTGTGTTTACCTTCTCGTTTGTAGGAACATAACAGTTATTTAGTCAAAAAATATGAATGTTTGAAGACATACACATATTTTACAGCACTTCTGACTTTACTCAGCATCAAGTAACATTTGAGGTTGTATATTATATTCTCGTGTGTTAGTACATTCTAATTTTCTAAATAAGTTACACTGTTAGAAAGAAATAGTGTTGGATTCCAATGACTGCAAACATCACATTTATAAATTCATACAAAATTACTACCCTTGGTAAAAGCAACAGTTTGCGCAGACTTTACAACCATTATGCCTTAATTATTCATTTATACAAATTTGCATGTTTATAGGATGCTTCAAATAAAATCTTGCAAACTAGCTTGGTGCAAATTCAAACTCTTTGAAACAATTTTACAAGCGGCTCGCTTTCCTTCATAAATGTACGGTGCTTCTCTGCTTGTGTTGACCAGGCAGAAGAAAAGCATACCAAGGCTCTCTTCAAGGCTCCATCTTGCATTTGGTGGGGACTGAGAATGGGGTTGATTACTTCGGGTGCCATAAATGCCATTGTTCCTTTGAAGACATTGATTGTGTATGTGCATGTGTTGTAAGAAGTCTACGGCATTCTACTTGTGCACATTTGCAGGTCAAGAACAGTACTCACCATGGGGGCTCACTGTCCTACAGTTGTGTATCGCCTAACAGCTCGACTGCAAGCACTGCACATTTGTCCATATCCAATTTCTTTCAAGTTGAGCGCAGAACATATTTTCTCTTTCTTCTGAATCAATGGGTATATCCGAAAATGGCCTATCTTTATAGGTTTTTCTCCCACAGATTAAACAACCTTTTTTCGACTTGTGTACTTTTCCAGGCAAAACTTTGGAGGCCAGACACAGTATAAAAAAGAAGCAAAAAAGTTGTAAAATCTGCATTTGTTTTGTCATGACTATTGTCGTAATATACTGCAAAACTGGGCCTAAACGATACCGGCTGTAAATCTCGCACGCTGGTGATCAGCTGATTTCAAATTTGGCGCGCACACTAATTGGCGGTTAGCTCTCTCTCATACACAGTGAAATCATCTCATACAGCGGTAGCTTAGCTCTCATATTAGATTTGAGGCAAATGGTTTACTTTATTCGTAGTGGAGGGATTGCACAGTTGTTGCAGTGGAATGTGAACTATATATTGCAAATCTCTACATGAACAGCGGGCATAAGTTTTTGTGCGAGAGAAAAAGCACGAAAAGTTGCTGAGAAAAAGATTCGGACCATTTTGACATGAACGTTTTCAACCTTTGTACGGAATCAGCCTACGAAATGAAATTAGGAAATGTACAGTATTATCTTACTCAAAAATCAGATAAAGAAATAAGTATTTGCCATGATCAGTTAATGTTTCGATCGTAACAACAATAATGTGTGTAACAACAATAATGTGTGTTCCTCCGGTTGCTACTTCAAGGTACGGCAACTTCTAAAATTCACTCGATGTATCAAGCTTCAAATTGAAATCTTTGAAAGCCTCTGATTCAGAACGAGTGTGCGCGCGCATTAAAAAAACTCATTTTCTACTGGAATGAAAATGAAAGTGAAAAGAGAAAAGAAATTGATGCTGACAGTGTCAAACACAGCACCCTACTACATCATCAAGGAAAAGGCAATTACAAAATGGAGTGCATTTCGCAGTGATTCTTTTGAGAGCACAGAAGAGTATATTATTTTGTTTTCCAATTGCGAAGAAGCACAATTGAAAGTTGTTGAAGTGGTACCATTCTGTCATTTGCCTGAAAACCTATTTTTCTTTTTCAGAGAAGCCAGTCATGCAATTCATTATCAGGTGTTGAAGTCACAAAATTTATTTCAGATAGGCATTTGTCAATTGCTGCTTGTATGAGGGATACCTATCCAAGCATTGAACATTTCTTTAATCTATGGCATTTGAAGAAAAGTGAGTATAATTCACCACTGGTCTCTCAAAATACTGACTGATGAGATCTACTACATTCGGACGCCCTAGTCGGCATTCTTTAGTTAATGGAAACACCCTAAAGGAGCTGCCTTATGTGGAAAATAACTATGTTCTTGGCATGTCGATAATGGATGCCGTCGTATCATCTCCCGCGCAAAGGATGTCTCTCATGCAAAGAATAAACGGAACAGCAAAATCTGGCAGTGATCGCCGAGAAAGGATAAATGCTCAAAGCATGTTTTACGTTAATCACTATGGGCAAGTGTGTTATGGCGATTATTACACTGGCATGCATTTCGTAAGTACGACATATGGCAGCGATGGGCTAATGGTAAATAAGATAAGTAAGACCCGAGTCGGTCAAATCTTATTCAGGCTGCCATTACCTGAAATCAAGAATCGTTACTTTACTCCAAAGGAAATCGGCACGGGAACGAAACAAGGCACTCTCCGTCGCAGAGGCTGTTTGTTGGAAACCGAACTTTCAGAACTGCGAAGGAGCCAAAGAAGCACACAGTGCGCCTCTGCCAAAAAACCTGCGTGAATCGACATTAATTTGCGTGAATCGACATTTTAACAACACCAACAACATAGCAACAAGTGGTGAACCAGAAAAATGGTGGAAATGGAGATGACTTTGAACGACTATAAAATCAGGTAGGTACTTTGCATTCACAGTTTTTAAGGGAGCTACTTTTCAACTGTTCATTGATTGAATAATAGTGGTTTTGTTGTTGTTTCTTTGTGCATGGCAAGCCAAGAAGAGGGGAGGGAAGGGGCTACTGAAATGGCAGCCGGGACGGGACTTGCTGCAATAAAAACATAAGGCCTAGACTGAAGACTTCTCAGCAGTGAGACAGATTCATTGACTCCATTTCGAGAGATCCTTCGGAAGTCATTTCTTTTAGTATAGACCCCTTTCACGGCTACGTCACAGCTGCGAATGTGAGACATGCGCGCGCACTCCGACTGGCAAAACACATGGGCGTCCACGTTGTTTACACTGTGTTTATCAGCTGTTATCCTATGATATCGCACCTTAAATAGTGTATTTATTTCGCATTTTTCGTTATTTCAAAACTAAAACCGCAAAGATGGGTTCATGTTATTTTGAAGAATTGTCTGTCGACGATAAAAAGCGCTACGACGAGAAATTAACGCTGAAGAACGGAGTAAAGCTTGGCGACCCGTATGCAATTGAAGATGGATGGTCAGACGACATCACGAAACTGCCGAACCTTTCGTGGTCTCAAATCACAACATACTTGATCGAAACTCCTAGTTTCTACACCAATGAGGCGATTAAAGCTTTTAAATCTCTAGAAGGCTATGAATTCTTCAGAGAAGGACATGTGCAAGACTGCTTTCATCACGAAGGTGCAGCATCACAACCGTTCTGTTTCATCAAGTCAAAGGTAAGGGGCCAACAACTTTCGATGTTCGTATTTTTTAACGGCAATGGGATTTAAATTTATCTTCATTTTTTCAGTTCACCTAATATTTAAATGTGTCTGCCAACAAATTGCATATACTAAACATATTTTTCTTGACAAAATTTTGATAAAAACCTTCTGATCAGAAAAGCTTTAGAAACATACAGTGACAAAACTGTCCCAAGAAATTTTATCTTGAGTCCTTTTTGAAGAGTGTTTAGATTTTAGAATTACCTTGAAACTTGAACATTTTAAGTCTGATACATTTAAGAAACTTTGTGTACCGGATCAGATTCTTGCTTACAGGAAAAATGACTGCAATTAAGAATTTGACCATGTACCAAAAGTTTCTTAAATGTATTTATTTAAGATTCAATAATTTTTCAAACTGAAATTCTTTAAAGATGTTTTGTTCAACCTTCAGGTTCTCCCAAGTCAAAGGCAAGGCAAAACAGCAACACTTTATGATGTATGGGTTGCAATCAGCAAGGAGAATGGATGGATTCTGACAGCAAACTGCACATGCATGGCTGGCCTTGGATCTGCATGCAGCCATGTAGCTGCCCTTCTTTTTAAACTAGAGGCTGCTGTTCGTCATAACCTAAACCAACCAACAGCCTGTACAAGTCAACTTTGTGCTTGGAAGGCCAGCAAAAAGCATGTAAATCCTGCCCCCATCAAAGCCATCAATTTTAAAAGAGGAAAGAAGGATGCATTGCCATCAGTGACCAGCAACACACCAGTACCCAGTGACCATTTCAGTGTGAAAGACCCAACAACTGGGGACAGTGGAATTTCCCGGGACAAGCTAAAAGAGCTGCATGAAATTTACAATCAGGCAGCAGTTTTTACGAGCATTTACAAAGGGGATATTGATGACAGTTTAGTTGCCCAACAATCTGGTTCTAACAGTGACACTGACAGTGACACTGAAACTGAGGAAAATTTTCTTCCTGAACCACTAACAAGCTTGTTTGATCCAACAGCAATTAACCTTGACCCTGAGTCATTGGGTAGCTTGTCCACACAGCTTTACCGTGATTTTGAAAACAGTTATGCTCAAAAAGCATATGACAATCTTTGCCAAATTACAACAATGCAATCCTTATCAAAAAATTGGATGTTGCATCGGGCTGGAAGGATTACAGCCTCAACATGCTACCAAATGTCACGCACAAAGATTGACAACCCAAGCAAAAGTTTGATTGCCCAAATCATGCAATATGAAGCATGCAGCAGTGGAGACAATAAATATACCAGGTATGGGAAAAGGTTGGAACCTGATGCAAGAGATCGTTATGAAAACCTCATGTCAAAGCAACATGGTAATTTAAAAGTATTGGAAAGCGAATTTCATGTCAGAGCCATATGTCCCTTTATTGGGGCCTCCCCAGATGGCATTGTGTCATGCAGTTATCATTCAGATAGGGTACTTGAAATCAAGTGTCCATTCAAGTACCAGCATGGATTGAAAGGATGGGAGAAGGACAAGGACTTTCCAATCACCTGCAGCATGCAAATTAAAGCAAACCACAGGTACTATTATCAAATTCAGCTGCAAATGCTCCTGTGTGGCAAAGATCATGGAGACTTTTTTGTTTATTCACCAGCTGGCCCAGATGAGTATTTATTGGTTACAGTCTCTCGCGATGATTCACTTTTAGCGACCCTGATGAACGATCTTTCTGAAAAATTTGTGAAGATTTTGCTTCCAGAGATTGCTTCCAGAGCTGGGGATAGTACAGAAAACTGTAGAAAAACGTATTGTACTTGCAAACGTCCCAGCTTTGGTCAAATGATTGATTGTGATGACCCAAAGTGTAAAACTGAGTGGTTCCACTATCCATGTGTAAACATGGCAAGAGCACCAAAGGGATCCTGATTCTGCCCTTCTTGCAGACTTGTTAAAAAGAAGAAGGGACTGTAAAAAAATTACTGAGTTGTTAAAGCAAGAGGACTTAAATTTTTAGTAAGGTATATACAGTACAGGCCATTGGTAATTTAACATAATTTTCATACTTGTAAAGTCATGTGATATCAGAAAAAGTCAAATGATATCATATTTTGTAAGAGTTAAGTTATGAATGGCCTGTACTACAGTAAACATCCACAAATAAGAGCCTAACAATTTTGGAAGCCAGTCTGGGCTCTTGAGGCCAGTTTTCAGTCAGTGGAATTTTCCAAGGGGGTGAAACTCTATTGTAATCAAATAGAAATTTAGAGTTGAAAAATTTTTGATTGTGTAGAATGCTAAGACAATTTCACTGGCTGGAAATTAGTCTTGTACAATGAAGACAACGGATTGGTTCTTATAAAATAGGGGTCTGGTCCAATGTTTTGACTTGATACATTAACTACTTTTGCTAACAAATATTCACAATGTTTATCACTTTGTATCACAAGAAATTAGCTACTCCCAACAACACTTTTATTTAGATTGATAGCTCCACAGATAACTGTCATCATGTCATCTATCAGGTCTACCTGGGATATGGGTACAATGGTCTGCAGAATTTGATAGTCCTTTAATCTCCCAATGACTCTCTCCACATGTATACGAACATGAGCCAATTGTCTTGATTCATCAACATCTCTTCCAGGAAGCTGTTTTTTCCCCTTTGTAAATTTTGACATTTTTAATATGGCTCCTCTCTCTGTTAATTCATCCTGGATCAAAAAGCCCCTGTGTGCAAGAACACAGTCACCGTGTGTTATTTTATCCAAAAACCCAGACTCTGATGTTATCTGCTTGTCAGATACACATCCTCCCCAGCCCTCTGAGAGGAACATTACAGCTCCTGCAGGGCTGATTCCAATCAAGTATTTGCATGTATTGTTATGTTTATAATTAGACCAGGTTTGTGCTCGGGCTGTTAGATTCGTTGGACGTTTGATGAAGATTTCACTGCAGTCAATTATGCATACACAGTCCCTAAACTTTCTACGAAATGACTGAGGGAGGTTTTGTCTCAAGGTTGCTCTGTCTGGCCAAATGATGAGCTGCCTTAGATGGCTAGAGATAATTGGCAACCATGTTCTATAAACCTTGGACATGGTTGATTCCGGAACCCCAAATCGTTGTCCTAGGTGTTTGTAAAGAAGGCCAAGACGAAGTCGCATAAAAATAATGAGGACGTGGTCACAGCTTGTAAGGGAGGAATGGCAGCTAGCTACTTTTCCCATCACAAGATTTATTACCCAGATGAATACACTAGCTGATGGCAATCCAGTGTAAAATCTGACAAGATCATCAGCACCTTTTATTTCACTGTAACAAAAGTTTCTGTTTTTCATTCTGAGCTGTGCATTTTCTTCTCGCAACTTGTGTAGCTCTGTGTTTCTTGCCAAAAGCTCTGCCTCTAAACTTGCTACATTTGAGAGTTAATCGCTGTTCGACTCTGTTACTTCTTGTATTTCATGTACCACCTCATCAGTAGTATCAGTTGCTGTAGACTCTGCTTCCATTTCTTGCGAGTCACTCTTTTTCCCTTTATCACGCTTTGCCTGAATCATGGCATGCCTCCCTTCGCTCAGATGCCTTTTAGCAGCTTGTTTGATTGCCTGCTTCTTGTTGAATTCAAAATTTGTTGGGACCTTGTCAACATTGTCAGCATCTTCAGACTTTTTACCTAGGAATGAAAACATGATATAATTAAATTTCTTATATGGAGGATGTGAAGACTTCATACTGCAAAATTTTAAAATGTGCTTGAATTAAAAATGGTAAGAAACTACCCCTACCAATTTCAACTTTTTAATTAACTTTATCTTGATTTCCTTATCTGATCCATAAAAGGCACAATGGCTTCTGTCTTATCAGAGCAACATCCCATGTTTGCAACAAGAAATGCTTTCACGACAACTGCGTCGTGAACGGGCATAGATGCGAATAACAACAAAAAATTCTTTGTTTTCCATTTTTAAATTAAAGAATAACTCTAGAATATAATAGGTATGCAAGTTTACCTGATATAAAATGCTCCGAGCACACTTTTTGTTTTGAGACCTGCTCTTCCGTCCAGCTTTTCCAGTCATCCCGTCTCAAGGCTCGTATCCATTCTTTGCGACGATGTTGCTCGATTGGTGTTTTTCGTGATGGAATATTATAAAAAGACAGAGATTTATTCTTTCCTTCGCATCTATTTTTACAAAAACCGCACAGCAACTATCAGGCATTTCGAAATCAAAGTTGGTCGAAGTTTAGTGTTTACATACACAGCACAGTACAATCAAAGCAACCATCGCGTCTTTCTGCCATCCCAAGTGCGCGCGCATCTTTTGTAAACAAAAACATTGAAAGGGGTCTATACAATTGGTGATCTACATATGTGGTACTATAAATAACATTCATTGAAAAATTAACCAGTATAGGAATCCCACAGTTGGATTTAGAACACACCTTTTCGTACTCATGATTTGCAAATTGGATCAAATACAAACTTTTGTTCGTGTCTCATCTCCGTGCAATTTTTTGGTAAGCTGTGTTGTGTACGCATTCTGTGTCTGTTAGAAGACTGTCAGAAAAGCTATCTCGGTGCATGGTTCTAAA
Organism: Aurelia coerulea; assembly: GCA_039566865.1. Classification (NCBI taxonomy): domain Eukaryota; kingdom Metazoa; phylum Cnidaria; class Scyphozoa; order Semaeostomeae; family Ulmaridae; genus Aurelia; species Aurelia coerulea. Next base: position 7,442,826 of record CM076951.1, on the reverse strand, counting down.
ACGTTGCTTCAGACCATCATTCCTCAGAAACGGCTTTATTTCTGATAACTTTTCAAAACAAACTTTACACGCAGTTTTGTTATTGATGTAGGCCGAGTGTATTACGCAAAAGAGAAAACAGGGACTTCGCCAAATTTGTTTGAATTGTTTAGGGCCTTTACTTGATGACGTAAATTAGTACAGCTAAGAATATTGTAGCAAAAATCAAGGTTTATGTTGATTATAAAATTCGGCAATTTTATCCAAAAAAATGTCTAACATAATGAGTAACTGTATAACTGTATACATTTCTTTTTCATTCTGTCTGCCTTCCTTCCAACCAATAGTAAATCGAGTCCAAATCATTATGGACAACCTGTGGTTCCAACTTTGAAGATGGTCAAAGATCAATCTATTTCTGTGCACATAAACAATTAGAGAGCATTCTTTGAATGTCTACGTTTGAAATAAGAGACAACTTCCGCATAGGTCGAAAACAATAATAGATAGTGAAGCAATTCAGCTGAATGGTAGAATTACATTTGCAAATTGAAAGCATGTTATTCTTATTCCATTATTTCATCAAAATTATTTATTGCCATGTTCTTTCAAAAATATTCTTAGCAGTGTATTATGCGTTCCGCCATTACTGAAAACATGCGTTGTTGGGCATACCGAAGCAGCAACAACAACAGTTAAGGATTTGTTGGCAGAGGCTGAACTCGCGCTTCGCGCTCGCTTTTTTGGCCCCTCGCAGTTTCGAGCACTTCAGTTGAAAGCTCGGTTTCCAAAAAACAGCCTCTGCGATGGAGAGTGCCATAACATGGTAATTTTAACATTTTGCAAAAAGCAGCTACAAGCAGCTAAATGCTTAAAAAGAGTCTGCCTGCATGAGGTATTGGTTTCCTGAAAACCCTCTTTGATAGATAGGTGTTCTACTTGACTGATCCAATGCCTAAAATTTCTTAGAAAACTAACAATAATGATCTTGACAAATTTAGTTCTTGATTACAAAATGTTAATTCCAACATACAGCGTTTTGAAACAGATTTTATTATGTTGGAGAGGTTTTTGGGGTTTCCCCTAGCAACAAATCTCATTATGCTCACAAATGATAATTTGCATTCAAAATTTCCCAAATCAAATGATCGTCGAGACTATGGAGGTTTCTTATCACAATGTAGCCAGGTAACCTTTGGACTATCATACTTAAAACATTAGTAGGCTGTTAGCCGAAAGCCAGTATGCCCATGGCCTCTAGTTTTGACCCGCACAATTTAACCCGCTTTTTCTTAACCTGCATGACCTGCGCTTTACACAAGCCGGCTTGCATTGTGCATTTTTTTGACCTAAGAAGAAGATCATCATAGGAACTTTTATGATCATTGTACAAAAATCTTAGCACACGTTCCTGAATTCTTTCAATTTTCTGCACTGATTTTGAAGATCAAAAGTACCAAACTGAAGGGCAGTAGTTAAAATTAGAATACACAAAGCTTTGAACCAAAACTTCTTTTTCAGCAAACCAATAAATAACTTAAGTCTTAATTAAATGGTCCGAGTATCAGACGTCCATCTTTGTGAATATTTCTACGAAGGTCAAATTTTGGTACTATGTAGTAGCAGCCAAAGCCTAGAACCGGCTGTCTTCTATTTCTTCATCAGGAAAATTGGACGCATTGCCTTATATGTGAAGCCAATCATTTGAATGCAGATAGAATCCTGTGGGACAACATTGCCATGGACAGAAACTCTCTCTGGGTGCATGAAACCAACAGCAACTGGATATCCACTGACAATGTATGTTACAGCCGAAAAATGGTTATCTCTATGAAGCTTAGTCACAAAATAAACGTTGCAGGATACACGATCAAAGTAAATTGAGAGGTGCAATATACCTTTTAGCTGTTCTAAAAAGAATCTGAATCAAACGATATTTTGATTTTTCGAATGTGCACAAAAGGAATTATCGTATAAAGATTTTGCTCAATCCAGACTCTTCCATACACAGTGGCTTGGAGAAGACCCAAGGATCATTCCATATCAAGTCACCAGTTTTTACTCAAATTTGCAACCCACCATGCAGAGTGTGGATGATTTTTAGTTAATTTATCAACTTAAGTTCAGAATGGTACCAAAAAAAATTTGAGATCAATATCTCAAGCCATTTTAGATTTACCGCCAATAAAAAATCACCCCATTTTAGGGCGTGGCCCCGCCCAAATTTCACTCGCGCACAGATCTTCTGACTTTTAATATCTTTAAAAACAATGTTATACATCCTATGGTTCTGAAAATTGGTACCCTGAACCTTTTGATAGTGAGGGGTGCTTTTTTCACTATCAAAATCTTCATTTTGAGCCAAAATTTTGTGGTGTCTCCAAATAGATATGACAGTTTGCTGCACACCATTTGAAAGAGCATGCTTTGATCTGTTAAAAAACACCAAGGGAACCTTTTGTGTATGGAGGAGTCAAACAATAATCAGAGTTGAAGAAACTAATGTTTTGTTTAATTTCCTTGCACATGAAATTTTCTGCACTGATACATTATTTATACTTACTATTCTGGTCTCAAGAGTTCTGAAAACCTAAAAGATTGATGGAATCTGGCAGTTGAATTCATTTCTACGTATTAAAACTTTGAATTATCTTCAAAATAGTGTGAAGAAGTCTGATGCAATAGATAATAAACTCTTCGTTGACTTACAGGACTTATGAAAGATACAATATGTTTGAAGTGTCTTCAGTGCTATCTCTACTGTTTTATGGCAAAGGATAGGGTTTCTTTGAGTTTCATTGGGGACATATATCCAGTATTTGTTTAAAGTCATCTTCAGTAATGTCATATGTGCAGCCAGTAACAGTTACTGGGGCATCAATTTCGCATATTACATCTGTGATAGAGACCCAGTCGCCTGAGTGCAGACTTTACTTTCCACTGCGAAGGAGAGCCAAGGCGGATCTTGTAAAGTCTGCGCCCATTATTGCGAAGAAGCGCCCATTATTGAGTTCTGAGATCTTGCGCAATGATACTCGCCTTTGTCCGGCTATTGTCTCTTAGCCAATCAGTATCTAGTCTGAGATTCTACGTACCCAATCAAAAGCCGACAGGATCGTTACGTTTTTTGCAACCCTTTGTGGTTATTGTTTGCGATACAACACGAAACCCTTTTCGTAAATTCCAGATGGAGGAAGTTGCTGTGCGTGGTAAACAAGTTCGCCGATGATGAAGTGTGCCGCCCAGTTTTCCTGTCTTCGGGACTTGATAACTTGGGATGAAACTTTGTTTTGAAAGGAATTACAACAGTCACGCATATTCTCAAAGTCTACAACGATCACGAGGCCATTCTTTGAAAGTTTCTCCGCTCCGAGGACAGAATGTTTACTTCAGGCTAGTCTAGGCCTAAACTTTCATTGGATGAGCTGATAATCAGATGGGTAATGGTGTGTTGGTAGTGCCCTTAGCTTAGACACGTGTCAGCAAGTGGGGTTGTTGAATCACTGGCGAGTCTTTCATGCCTATTACCTCTGCTTGTGTGGGTGGGATGGGATTCTCTTCGCATGACAGGGATTATTCTCCCTTCCTGTTTGTGGTGTCAATTTATTGCGCAAGATTGAGCTCCGCCTCGCAGGAGAAACTTTTCATTCAGAACAGGATAATGGACGCTAATTCGCAGACTTTTCAAGATTGTCATAGGCTTTCCTTCACAGCGAAGAGTAAAGTCTGCACGCAGGCTAGAGACCCAGCAGACCTCCGGTCTTGCAGGCCAGCGAAAATTCCGGGAAGGCCCAGGATGGTGTAAAAAGCTGACTTTAACCCTATCCAGACTAGGGGGGGGGGAGTATCTCTAGAATAGTGTAGCTTTTTTGTGACTTTTAGTTTCTATCTATGAGACATCTTTTAATGTCAATTTCAACAAAATTGACACTGATTCCAGGGGTCAACACATGACTTTAAATTGAGTGCTTCGCAAAAAAATACCTTTTAAGTCATAGCTTTAGAACCACTGGCTCTATGACAATCAGACAAACATTTTTGAACTCATCTTGAAACAATCTTTCATCTGATATATAGTTCATTGACTTTTGATGATGTCATCAACAATTGGTTGTTGTGCATGCGTACTGACAAAAAACCATGTTATGCTTCATTTTTAGAAAAATGAGTGACATTATATGATCCAGCAGGTTTTTTTATGTATATTTAGCATTTTTTGCTATCACATCACATCATCTTGTTTGCCTTATCATGGTTCAGGGGGGGACGGAATAGTATCCCACAATGCTTTGCGTACCATTCATATTATTGGAATTGCGCATTGAAATTCGATCAGTCGGAAGTTTTGTACAAGCGCGAAAGGGCAAAGCTGTGATGCTGGCCTAAAATAATGGAAGCTTTACGAGATGTGAATTCGCCGATTTGGAAACAAAATAAATCCACACAAAAGCTTTATAGCATTGACCAACTACCAGGAGAAGATATAGCATTGAAACCAGACGAGAATATTGTTCAGCGTTGTTGTGGGGGGCGTATAATTTCTTTGGACAAATTGGACAAAAACCGCATCTTGTTTTCAGGTGAAATAGAGCATTAGATGCCGGGACTTAGCGGGACTTAGATGTTTTTCTGGCAGCCAAAGCCTTTCGAAGTATAAATCAAAGCAAAACATTGCTAAGTCCCTTCCCCGTCTGTCAGAAAACGAACAACAAATTTGATAAATATTGGTCAAACTGCGGTACTTAGGCCCACAGTAACTTCCCACAAAAACGGCCGATTAAAGCTCATCGATAACTGACAATAACTGCAATTCATAATAAAATTATGTGTAAATGCCCATTAGTCATAATTCGAAACAATTCACCTACCTAGATCGACTGTTCTGTCTCTACAATGCCAATTTTCAATCCCAGTGCAGAAGTGAACGAAAAATTTTCTGCCATTTACGAAGTTTCAAGAACGGCTCTCAAAAACTTTGCGGGGGCTTTGCCAACCCCCCCTGATCATGGTTGTTACTTGTGCCAAGTTTCAAGTCTCTAGCACTTAAGATTCTGAGAAAAACTAGGGGAGGGGCACTTTGTGCCCCCCTAGTCTCCCCAAAGCCTAGCCTGGATAGTCAAAGGAATAAGTCTTGCTATTCCTTGTTGACCTTTTCCACTAGACCTATCCGCCATTTGTCATCATACATACAGGCAACATAGTCATTCATGTTTATTGTGTTGATGGAAATGGCCACATTTTGGGACTCTTCTCCAGTAATACTGAAAGTGCCTGTGAATACATTATCTTCAGCAGTGCGCTCGTAAGCAATGACACTTGCTGTTTTGGGCTCAAAGAAGTGGTAGCTTCTGGTTCCAGGTAATGTGCGCCCTGAAGCAAATGGGCTGTGCAACTCTCTACGAACGTCTGTCATTCTTTCTTTGGAAGTAAATAAAAACCTGACATTAGAGATATTATGTTGGCAAAGTGATAACATCTTGGAAACAGTCAGAATTTGGTCAGATAGTGGCCTCTGCAAGCTTGCACGTGCTGTCAGTCTCTTGACTGTTCCTCCAATTCCATCACATGGTGATTCCCATGACTTGTTGCAAAGAAGGTCCAGTTTGCATCTATGCCAAAGTCTGCTTTATAGTTCTTGAAATTCTTGAAATTCTTATACTGTCCAGCACATCCATCAGAGAAATACTCAACTTTGTTCATGAAAGGCATCTCTTCTCTGAAAGATGAGTGAATTTTGTATTTGCCATTTGCGAATCAGGACAGCGAGTCAAGAATACGAGAAGTATGCGCCATCTTCAATTTTTCTTCTAGATTTGTACATTCATGCAGAGACAATTGTCACAACCAGAAGTGTTGCTTTATGCCATTTTCATTCAAACGTAGATACAAGAAATCTCTAGAAAAACTTTGTGATAAACAATGTTCTTTTGTGATAAAAAAAACAACTCGGACAATTTTTGGTCCAAAAGTTTGATTGTCTGAAAGTTTGAAATTCTTTGAAAATATAAAAAAAAACACTTATATTATCGATGATCATGCTTCCTATGCTAGTTTCCACAAGGCAGTTGTCAGTGATCAGTTGTCAGTCATCTTCTCGTCTGCTATCTTGAAAACTGCTTTTCAATGCTTCTGATGCATCTATATCTTTCTATATACCAGGTGTCTCAGAAAAAATTACCCAATTTTGACTGGAAATAGGAACCAAGCAATAATATATCATTGCTCCCCCCACTTCACAACTAAATTCATCAATGTTCAACTTAGATGCACGTACCTTGCATTTTGAAATCGTTCACCAAACACCGGAGATACAGGTTCGCAAACTCAAAATTGACAGTGCACCCAAAACCAGAGGTTTTGAAAAAGGGCCTAGTCGTGATTTCTATTGTGGACATTTTCCAAAGTACCTGTAGACTTTCAGTTTCCGTTTTTTTTTTGCTTTTCAAAAGAATAAAAGATGCATGGACATGGCGCTGATTAGTCTCAGACAAGTCTCAGAAATCATGGCCTTCAGGTAAGTCTCAGAAATCAAAGTCCAAGCCTCATTCAACATAGCTGATGGGTTTATTTGGAGAAGGCAACCACTTGTCATATATTTTTCGGCACAGGGACGTGCCGCCGAACAGGGTATCATTTTCAAGATTCCTACTCCGGGACAGGGTATCACTTGTGTATGGTGGGCTCCATGACATGGGCCATATTTTGTATAATTGAATACATATTGTCATTGTAAGCCATTTGCACTCCGCGAATATGATTTACATTGTTTGGATGGCAAAATGTCTGCATTTTCTATACCTGTCACGCAATGGGACAGGCCCATCTCTCGTTGGCTTATCGTTGGCGTTGCAAACAGGCCAACAGGCCAACGATTGTATATAACGGTCATGCAGTGATGTGATGTATCATGTGACCGCTACGCAAGGCTGCGATTGGTCTGTTCTCCAAAACAGCGATAAAATATCGGTTGGGACTTTGTTTTGCCCATTGTTTTGCATCTGATAGTTTTCTTATCGATTCAACTCCCAGGATCATGCAATTTAACAGTGTTGCATGTGGAAGTGGAATGCGATCACATATCACAGTGTAGTTAACCCGTTGTTTTGAAGGTATACAGCAAGGTAAAAGCATTTAGTCTGACCGCAGCTATCCATGCCAACAACACCACCCAGGCCAACAACACCAACCAGGCCAACAACACCAACCAGGCCAACAGAGCCAACCAGGCCAACAACACCGACCAGGCCAACAACGCCAACAGAGCCAACCAGGCCAACAAGACCAACCAGACCAACAACACCAACCAGGCCAACAAGACCAACTAGGCCAACAACCCCAACAGAGCCAAACAGGCCAACAACAGCAACCCAGGCCAACAACACCAACCAGGCCAACAACGCCAACAGAGCCAACCAGGCCAACAACAGCAACCCAGGCCAACAACACCAACCAGGCCAACAACGCCAACAGAGCCAACCAGGCCAACAACAACAACCAGGCCAACAGGACCAACTAGGCCAACAACCCCAACAGAGCCAACCAGGCCAACAACAGCAACCCAGGCCAACAACGCCAACCTTGCAAACAACGCCAACAAGACCAACCAGGCCAACAAGACCAACCAGACCAACAACGCAAACAGAACCAACAAGACCAACTAGGCCAACAACACCAACCAGGCCAACAACGCCAACAAGACCAACTAGGCCAACAACGCCAACCAGGCCAACAACAGCAACCAGGCCAACAACGCCAACCTGGCAAACAACGGCAACAGAGCCAACCAGGCCAACAACACCAACCAGGCCAACAACACCAACAGAGCCAACCAAGCCAACGAGACCAACAAAAGCCAACAAAGCCAGCGATGCCAACCAAGCGAACCAGGCTAACAACACCAACCAGAACAACAGAGCCAACCAAGCCAACAAGACCAACAAAGCCAACAATGCCAACCAAGCCAACGAGACCAACAAAGCCAACGATGCCAACCAAGCCAACAAAGCCAACGAGGCCAACCAAGCCAACGAGGCCAACAAAGCCACCAAGGCCAACCAAGCCAACGAGGCTAACAAAGCCACCGAGGCCAACCAAGCTAACAAGGCCAACCAAGCCAACCAGGCCAACAACACCAACCAGGCCAACAACACCAACCAGGCCAACAACACCAACAGAGCCAACGAGAGCAACCAAGCCAACGAGGCCAACCAAACAAACGAGGCCAACCAAGCCAACGAGGCCAACAAAGCCACCGAGGCCAACCAAGCCAACGAGGCTAACAAAGCCACCGAGGCCAACCAAGCTAACAAGGCCAACCAAGCCAACCAGGCCAACAACACCAACCAGGCCAACAACACCAACCAGGCCAACAACACCAACAGAGCCAACGAGAGCAACCAAGCCAACGAGGCCAACCAAACAAACGAGGCCAACCAAGCCAACGAGGCCAACCAAGCCAACGAGGCTAACAAAGCCACCGAGGCCAACCAAGCTAACAAGGCCAACCAAGCCAACCAGGCCAACAACACCAACCAGGCCAACAACACCAACCAGGCCAACAACACCAACAGAGCCAACGAGAGCAACCAAGCCAACGAGGCCAACCAAACAAACGAGGCCAACCAAGCCAACGAGGCCAACAAAGCCACCGAGGCCAACCAAGCCAACGAGGCTAACAAAGCCACCGAGGCCAACCAAGCTAACAAGGCCAACCAAGCCAACCAGGCCAACAACACCAACCAGGCCAACAACACCAACCAGGCCAACAACACCAACAGAGCCAACGAGAGCAACCAAGCCAACGAGGCCAACCAAACAAACGAGGCCAACCAAGCCAACGAGGCCAACCAAGACAACAAGGCCAACGATGCCAACCAAGCCAACGATGCCAACAACACCAACTAGACCAACAGAGCCAAACATTTAGGATTTATGCTGACATATGAGAAAATTAGACAACGATATTATTGGCCAGGCATGTATTCAGAAATTGATAACTGGTGTAAGAGCTGTGTAGATTGTGCGACCAAAAGACTCCAAGAAACCAGGAAAAATCCCCAATTTTTAGTCTGCCTGTTGAAGGACCATTTGATCGCGTTGGCGTTGGCGTTGACATTTTAGGCCCTTTTCCGGTTTCCAAAAGTGGGAATCGCTATGTTAGCGTCTTTACGGACTATTTGACGAAATGGGCAGAGTGCTTTGCGATGAAAACGATAGAAGCAGAAGCCGTAGCGAAGATTTACGTCGAAGAAGTCGTTTGCTGTCATTCAGCCGCTTGTGAACTATTGTCTGATCGTGGAAAGAATGTTCTTGCGAAGATTGTGAAAGAAGTTTGTGAATTTGTGAATTTATGAATACGGTAAAAATTGACACTACCAGCTATCACCCACAATGCAATGGTTTGACTGAAAGATTTAATGCTACGCTAATGCCAACTATATCAATGTATGTTAATCAACACCATATCGATTGGGATACTTTTTTTTCTTTAATTACTTTTTTAAGTCAGAGTTCTGTAATTTTGCAGATGACAATACAATATATGCATGCAGTCAAAACCTAGAACATGTTATATCCTGTCTTAAGAATGATACCCATAATGCGCTGTGTTGGTTTCGGGACAATGGAATGGTTGCAAATCCTTCCAAATTTCAAGTCATGTTTCTTGGGCTGAAACCAGGCCAGGAATACATGTTTGAAATTGATAAGAAACCGATTCCTGCAACTAGCACAGTGAAACTCTTGGGTATTACTATTGACCCCCGGCTAAAATTTTCCGAACATGTAAAAACACTTTGCACAAAAGCCAACAACAAGACCAGTGCGTTTTCACGAGTAGCAGAATATTTAGATCAGGACAAGAGGCGTATTCTTTATAATACATTTATCATGTCAAATTTTAATTATTGTCCTTTAATCTGGATGTTCTGTGGGAAAGATGCCAATGCAGCAATAAACAGAGTCCATAAAAGGGCATTGAGAATAATGTGGGAGGATTTCGCAGCCCCCTTTGCTGAACTCTTAGCTAGGGGTAGCGAATGTGCTATTCACACTCGAAATTTGCAAAAATTAATGCTGGAAATATATAAATGCCTCAATTCGGAAAATCCATCTTTTATGTGGAATATCTTCCAGGCAAAAGATGTAGCCTATAACCTAAGGACTAAAAATCTTCTACGGTTACCAAGCACCAACACCTTGTCATATGGAAATGATTCATTATCTTTCAGGGGGGCCATCCTTTGGAACACTTTGTCTGACTCAATAAAAAGCCTGGCAACCAATGCTAGCTTTAAGAGATCAATTAAAGAGTGGAAGGGTGACAGTTGCTTATGCAAAATATGTAGATAAAGAGTCCGTGGGAATTTCACCAGAAATATTTCTGTATTATAATCATGTATTTATCTATTCATTGTAATTAGTATTCCTTTTTGTGTAAATAGTTGGTCTTAATTAGTTCAATTTTGAACTATCAGTTTTTTTAACCAACTGTAAATAATGTTATAATAATAATAATAATAATAAACTAAACCACCATCATGTGTTAACAGAAAATAAATATAAAAACACAACTGTTAAATGCCTCAAACGTTTCGATAAAAATCTTCGTCAGTGTGAGCTATTTACAGGGCAGCCAAGTATTTATAGTAAACAATTATTTACATCACAATACATACACTTTAAAATAAAATATAATTTACAATTGAATACATGATACATAAACAAGTTCTAAAAAAACACATAAGTCAGCCTAAAATCAATACCCAAAAGACCATTGTCGTTGTATTCTTAAGAAATGTTGCCATTTAAGAGCTGTGCATTGAGCTTTTGGTAGTTTAATTGAAATGTGAAGAGGAACTGGCAGCCTTTATGAACCACTTGAGACTGTGCCAACTTATTTCTGTGGCTCCCCCAGGTAACTTTCCATGGATTCGCTAGCCGCTAAACTATTTTAGCAAATGCTGAATCCAGGATAGCCCGATAGGGGATTCCACCCTACCACCACGTGCAGAAAGGCACGAAGTTACAGAGGGAACCACAAAAATTGGCGTTAGCGCAGCCTCCCTTGACACCCTTCAGATGTAATGGTAAAATCTATGCTGTTCCACACGCAAACATGTCTAATTCCACATCTATAATAATAATAATAATAATACTTATATACCTTATGCACTGTTTGCGTATAGAACTGCGCTCCAAGAGACAACAAAAGAATCGCCATTTTATCTTTTATACGGAAGAGATCCACGATTACCGATTGATGTTAGCTTGTTGCTTAGAGACGAGATATTTACAAACGCAGAGGATTATCGTACTTACCTTGTTACTCGTTTGCGAGAAACCCAAAAACTAGCGCAAGATAACATACAATTGTCGCAACAATGACAAGAGCTTAATCGAAATGAGCATGCTAAACTGCCATCTTATGAACCAGGAAAACGTGTGTGGTTATTTACACCAAATAATCGCAAAGGACTTTCGTCGAAACTTGTTCACAATTGGCATGGACCTTATTGTATCGAAGAGAACTTATCGCCTGTGAACTATCGTTTAGAAAATGGAGATATTGTACATAGTGATCGTTTGAAAACATTTATCGGATATAATCAACAATCAGACCCTTTACCGGAAGATTTAGTCGCGGTTGGGGAAGAACAAATAGACAATGAAGAAACGCCAGATAACCTAAATGCAGAGGTAAATAGCGATGATGCATGCCTGTCTGCTGATGAATACGAGGTTGACAAAATATTGGACAAGAAGAGAATACGAAACAGAGCTGGACATTTGGTGAACCATTATCTAGTGAAATGGAAAGACACACATCTCGAGGACAGTTGGGAGCCAGAAATGAACCTTATGTGTCAACAAAAAGTGAAAGAATTTGAGAGTCAAGATAGAGACAAGACAATTCGGTGAGACCTTTCCATTTATTTGATTATATGTATCGAATTTTAATTGTATAATCTATTTGAAGAACTCTCCCTAAAGATTGTATTTTGTATATCTACTATCGCAGAAGCTCTAGACTAAGGAGGGAGGTGTTAAAAAGATTTAGTATTATTGTTTCATGTTAACCTTTATTACAACATTTTGATATTTGATACCTATCACGTGACTTTAGCATATACGTATAACGTTAGTATTGATAGTCTTGAAGGACTGGGACATTGAACGGAGTAGAGGGAATACATCACTTGTTGATAGTGGACGAGTAGGGAACCGACACTTGTATAGTGCGCGAAGTATGCTTGCATAGCAGATAGTTATTTGGAACTCGAATAAAGACTCTTTTGGACTGGATTTTTCTGTACTCAAGATTATATATTCAGCTTACTCACATTAGTCATACATTTTATTAAAGTACTCATATATTCATTGTCTCAATTAAATATTCGTATAATCAAATATTTGGTTCTGCTGTACTTGGAATCAGTTTCTTGGAATTGCCTTAGACCATCCAGTTTACAAGTGGTTCCAGATTCTCTTCACCTGTCCTTGAGGATTTCTGACCAGCTCATTCATCAGTTGATTAGAGATATAAAGCAGTTGGACAACATAACCAACAGTACCAAACTTGATAAAATAACTGATGACAGAATGGCAAGGATTTGCTCTTTTCAAAATTTTATAAAGGATCTTGGGCTTCATGACTTCAAGGACACAAGGTGTCTCAAATACAGAGATTTCACAGGCCCAGAGAAGCAACAAATATTGGCTAATATAAAGAAAGTGATTTGGTCACTCCGAAAGCTAGGGCTCAGAAGTTGCAGAAGTTATGGGACCAGTTCCTTGTGCTGATGACCAAAATGCGAAATCTGACTCAGAGTGACTTCGTTTCATTGGACTGTTTTCAGCTTTCAGCCAAAGAATGGGTAACAGGATACATAAAGCTTCACCAGTCAAAAGATGCTACCCCTTACATGATATTTTGATGTATCATGTTTGTGAGAGTGTTAAGTTGAATGGGGAAATTGGCAATTTTACGATGCAAGGTCTTGATAAATTGAATGACAATGTATCTAAGTGGTTTTATCGCTCTTCAAGTTTTAGTTTAAAGAATGCATTGAAACAAGTGATGCAAAAGCACAACCGTCTTGCAACACTGAAAAGTTTGAAATCTAGGCGTGAGCTAAAATTTCAATGGAAATGTACCAAGTGTAACAATACTGGGCACTCAGCAAAAACTTGCAAAGCTGTGTAAAGTGCAAACTGCTCAATTTCACTGAGACTCTATGAGATGTTCAAATCAGAATTCAGACAACAAAAACAGATTAGCCCAACATATTGTCAGCAACATCATTCTATTTCAGCTATGTATGGTGATGCTTTTCATACCATCTTTATACAATTTTTTTGTGAACCAAACTGTAAAGAAGTTTCCTAGCTTAGTTTGTATATCACGTTAAAAGGTTATTTTACATACATACATACATCTATAGGGACATGACTACAGTTGTGGGGACCGATGTTTTGGGCATACACTGTGGGGACCACTGATATTTGAATATAACTCAACAACAGTAAGTAGCCGCTGAGTGGGGATCAAAGGACAACAAAGAGCTGGACCTTGCCCTCTCTTTAATGGTATTGAACATGTGATCAAAATTTGTGTATCCACATTGTGGGGTCTGTTCGTTTCAGACCAACGTTATGGGGACAACTTTTTAGCTTAGCATTTATTGGTCAGAAACACCACACTAAGGTCACTTTAATGAATCATCCTGAGGGTTAACCAAAGTTTTGCTGCCAAAATGCTCATTGAACATGAGATATGTGAACTCTCAATGTACACACTTTCTGGGGACATTCAATTTACACACTTTCTGGGGACCTTCAATTTACACACTTTCTGGGGACATTCAATTTACACACTTTCTGGGGACACTCGGTGTATCAACGGTTAGCACACTTTCTGGGGACATTTAAGCTTTGATCACCATGATTCTTGGGTATTTACCAACTCTTTAAACACTTTAAGATTCCATAATTCAAAATCCAAGAACCATGAACCAAGCCAACATAATGTAACTCTTAGCCTGTGAACGGCCGAAAAAATTGAAAACCTCAGCCGTTCTAGCTGTTCACAGGCTAATAAACTCTAATCTAGATAGATAACAAACATTTTCTTTTCCTTTATCTTTACACATACGTTAGATGCAATTGTTTCATATTGTATTGTTTACAATTTACTAAACGATTCTCAATTTCAAGGGCAAATATCTCAAATGCTGCAGGCAACAACAGACTGTTTACGTAACTTGTAAAATTTGCAGCAAATTGAGTGATTGCATACAGTGTTGCCATTCACTATGAATTACCTAATCAGAAGGAACCACAGAGTACGAACGAAGGAAATGAATGAATGTTGTAAACTTTGCTAAAATCTTCATAAAACTTTTTTAGAAAATGAATATTTTCAGATCGACAACAAGTTAAGAAAGCTCCAGTACTAGGAAGCATAACTTACGAAACTATTCATTTTCATCAAATAAATCCTTAGCATTCATGTTCATTTGTTTACAATCGTATTAGTTGGAAGATTCTTGAGTAATGTCTAAACATTGGAAGCCCTTAAAAAAATTCCCGCAAGACCGAAGGTAGTAAACATGAAGCTTGTAAGGAGCTAGACTATAGTAAGAAAATATGAGCGGCTCAAAATCAAATAAGTTAAGGAAACTTTCAATACTGGCCCAAACTTTAGTTTCTCATAACAGTTATATGCAACACTGAACAGATTAAGTTCTGCTTATGATTTGGTTCCATATTGTAACTCTTGGTTCCAGAAAAAAGTAAATTGATGCCATTTGATAATCAAGAAATTTACTCTATGAAAATCTAAGAATCTAAGAAACTCTGCCAGATTAATCACAGAAAATGAACACAACCGTGAAAAAACTTACTAAAAAATGTCAAGGCCAAGTTTCCTGTTTAAAATTGCGGTATTCAAGGGCTCAAATGACTTCATTCAATAATATCCAAGCTTGACTCCAAGACCCCAATCCTTTAGGCTTTCATTGTCACTCTGACATGCTAGTTTCTGATGGAAGAATTTCTTTTGACAAATCGCGTATTGTTTGAATTCTGAAATCCGCTATCTTTGGGATCATTGCGTTTACACTGCTGGTTTTCACACAAAAACGAAATTATTTTTTTGTATCTAATTCAATTGATAACATACATTTACTTTGATTTCGACAAATGCTTTTATTTCATAGGAGGAGAGCCCGTTCATTTCTATCAGTGAGCATGATTATTGTGATTCCTGCAAGATCAAAATAGAATAAAAAAGGAGGAACAATACTAGACTTATGACGATGAGTCCCTTGTATCCCTGCGGTAACTTGCTCAGCTGTTGACTGAAGCGCCATCTTGAAGTCAAAGAGCACAAGGAAACAAGAGACTCATCGTCATCAGTCTAGAACAATACCAGCTGCAAAAATAAATGAAATAAAATAGCTCATCAAGAAATCAATCGAAACAGGCTTTTCTAAGGACTTCCCCTAGTCCCAAGCCTCCTTTCAAAATTGCAAAAATAAGACTCCTGCTCCCTTTTCTGGATGTCAGAAGATGTATAACGATCAAACGAATTATCAATCGATGATTCCATGCCACAGAAGCGCTTTCATATCATATTTTTTGACTGGACAAAGTCTGAAGGTGAAGTTGCGTTTTTCAGCGCCAAGCGCTGGTATCGCAGAAATAGAACAAATCTAATCGAGTCTGCGACCCCCAGGGGGCTCCTCTGGTATATTCAGGATAGGGATGCTCAGGTTACTTTTTTGGGTCTAAAAGTTGGGCAAGGATTATTTTTTGGGTCAATCATTTGTACAGTTATTTTTTTGGGTTCCTAGATTTCTGGCCTACTTTTTTGGGTCTCAAATATGAGAAAAAGTAAAACAATTAGGAAAAATAGAGTTTACAAACAAAATTAGAATACATTATGAGAATTCTAATCAGTTAGGGCACTTTTCTGCAAATTTAAGATACTGACTTCATAACTTTTGGGTATGTAAGGTTTGGAAAAAAATTTTTTTGGGTCTTTTTTCATACCATCCCCCTGGGCCGCGACCCCTTCTCATGACGCTCAAGTGGTGGAGTCCTACCGGGTATCGAACCCATTCCGCCTGACTGTTCTGGCTGCAAAGTCAGAGGATTACACCACTGTGCCACTACACCTTCAACGGTCTTCCTGGGTCTTGCTGGATGACAGGGATGACAGTAGACAGTAGACAGTACCATGCCGTGCCTCTTGCCTCCAAGCTGGATTCTGGAATGGAGGCTTTCAATTGATATTTTGAAAGCGAGGCTTTCGCGCTTTTTTTATGCTGGCTTTGTTTTATGGCCAAAAAGGCGCGGTGGTGATTCTTCCCCTTGAGAGGAATTAAAATGGCAAGACGGGTGAGTTTATCTCGTAGAAATTATTTTCTTTGACTGTGTCTTTCATTACACATGACAATCTTGCCGAGAGTTGTTGTTAGTTCCATTAAAATATTGGCCGTACTTCCCAAACTGATACTTGATAGGCCTATGATATTGACCAAAAATCTTAGAATGTAGGCCTACAGGCCACTTTCTTTCAGACCAGACAGGAGAAGAAGGGAGGTGGTTAGTTCGATTCAGTTTTGATTCCTATTTTTAGCTGATGTTCTCCAATCTTTAGAGACCGTCTTGTTTGTGGCTCAAGTTTGTGAAGTGTATGTGAAATAAGTATTTTCTCTACGAGGGTAGCCTGAAAAGTGTTGGTTTAGACCCCCACATTCACATATCTGTTAACCCAGGCTGTCAGCGCAGCTGTGCACCATGGCATGGCACCGTGTTAATTTATGATGAGTTTAGAATTAGAGTCTATGTTTCCCATCATCCAGTGTTAATTACAATTGGTTTACTTTCATGACATATTTATTCTTCATATAAGGGGCCATCCAAAAATTCATTTCATCACGGATAGCGGAATTTGGCCACTAAATTCTGATACCCCACCCCCCCCCCCCCTTAATGGACATACAAAATCTTGTGTTCACATCTACCTCACTAACAGTCTTACCAAGGTCGGTATAAACCTTTACCGGTGAGAATGGAAGATTTCTTCTAAGGCCCTTTCCCTCTCTGTTTGACATTATCCTAGGTTGAAACCTTGCAAAATATGGTAGAATTTTTTTTAGGTTCCATTCCGTCACGCTTAACGGATTGTCAATAAACCCCCTCCCCCGTAATGGCCAAATTCCGCTATCTGTGACAAAATGGATTTTTGGGCGGCCCCTAAAATATCGTTATATTGTCGTATTTGGATCAAGGATGCAAAGCATATCTTCTATCATTCTGATTGATTCATTGGCATCAATTTTTTGCCGTTCTCTTCTTTAAGAAAAGAATTCCAGAACGCATTAAAGAGCCTGGGTCCTTTCATGAAGACTGGCTCAAGGAAGACTCTCCTGGATTCGAGGCCAGATTTATTGACAAAGAAATAGGTAACGTTTTGATTTCAATTTTGAATGTTGTGCATTTGGAAATTTTGGAAACAGAATTTTGCTTGTTCCCTTAGAAAACAAACGAAAGTTGTTGCCTTTGATTTAGTTTCCGAGGCAAGAAATACAAGCAATTTGATCTTTGTATTTGATTATTATCATTGAATAAACATTTATGAGTATAATGATAGTTGATCTTGATATGTGTTAAGGTAGTGTGTGTATTTCACAACTGAAACATATCCACCATGTGAACATGGGCTTTGCAATGTAGGAAATGAGCTATGCTAGCAGCCTGAAAGTGAAGACTCTCCTGTAAATTCCTTTAGCAATCATCATGTTTGAATGTCAAAAGATGGAAATTTGAAGTTTTTACCAAACTTGCAACTTATATTTCAAATGTCTCAACTCATTCCTTTTTATTTTGACTTGCAACTCCCTTGCAACTCACAACTTTCCAAAAGCACCACCTCCCAACTTGTAACTTGGAAAGCAAATGCAGCTAGCAACTTGTGACAAGGACTGTTCCAATCCATGTGGAAGAAAACCTCTCATTTGGTTCCCAAAAATCTACAGCAATTTCCATCGATTTTGATTAGTTTCCATGTACATATGTACATAGTAGACTAGATGATTTTTTCAATCGATGTAAAATAAAGATACAACAACAACAACAGCATTTTTTTAAATAGCCCTTGGTTGTGCCAGCCTGTGTAAGACTAAACCAGGTTATGGCATGCCAATAACTCCATTTTGGTTATTGCTTCCTGAGTTTTTCAACAAAGCTTCAGGCATATAACTTCAGGAATAATTGTACTAGACTACTGTGAACGCTTAAAATGAAGGGAATTTGCAGTAACAAACAAATAGATAAAGGAAAGTGCTGTCTAGAACCTGCTGGTCTGCTTTGCATACTTTGTTGCTCAGATGCAGTATTGATGCAAGTTGACATGTCAGTGCCAATAATTGTGCTTGCAATTGACCCAAAAATATCATGCATAAAGGAATTATCCATTGTATTCCATTCTATTCTGTCTTCAGTAGGAGGGATCATTTTCAGGTGTTGGCTCCTTAAAATCTTCGGACTGTTTACTTGATAACATGTGCACAGTAAGAAGCTATGTCTTTAAAAAACGTTTTCAACAATCACACACATGTTTTTAAAGAATGTGTTCTAAAATCTCTTTTCTCTCAGGATTTGGTGTATTCACATCGAGAGCGTTTAGAAAAGGGGATTTTTTACTGGCCTACGCTGGTGATGTCATCACTGAGGATGAGGCAAGAAAACGGGAAAGAAAATATGAAAAACAGAAAAAAGGAAGTTACATGTTTTATTTCCACAATAATGGCATCAGGCATTGGTAAGATACCATCCTTTTTCATGTAATGACACATAATTCATTGTAGAATGTAAGGCAGCATCACACAAGTCTTCAAGTCTCCAGGGTTTTATATACTTCATTACATATGTCAACTACAGGTGCAGTCAACTGCTTAAGGGCCCGTTTACACGAGAAACTCAAGCCAGTTTGAAATTTCACCCCAATCTGAGTTAAACTCGTTGTCTGGTCAACGCCTTTACAGTGTTTACATGGAAAATGCAATTCTAACTCAAACCGGAGTGAAACTCAACTCGCCCGTTCAGATCGGTTTGAAATGTCACACCGGTTTAAAAACAACATGTGAACGCAAGATATTTTCAAATCGATTTGAGATTCATTGTCTCAGGTTCAAAGTTCACAATGGCCCATTGTTCTAGTTGGCGCTCGCCACATCAATGAACAACAACACAGGTCTGATCGGGGTGAAACTTCATGTAAACGCAAGAGGAAATAAGCTAGCAGGCCGATATTCAGATCAGGGTGAAATTTCAAACCGGTTTGAGTTTCTCATGTAAACGGGCCCTAGCATATCTTCCAAATATTTAATTCGACTTAAAAAGGTGGGTGTAAAATTCTGTGATCTATTTCTTCTGACTGAGTGGCTTGAAACAAACTTTAGATCTTTAATTCTACCGTTAGACTTTTCAGAAATTTTCAATATTTTTTTAAATTTCAGCATATGTTACATTTCAACTCATTTGAGGGTGTGACGTCATCAAATTTCTAAATCATAAACCAGAAAAGTGACAGACTTTTGCTTGATACCATGTTGTAGACATCCATAAACTATGGTTTTCTTTGAAATTATTTCATGTTGCTTCAAACAGTTTAGAAACTACGATGGTTTTAAGTTTTTTTGACAATTTTTCTTGAATTCTTGAAAAAGAAGAAAAACACTCTAATTCTGAAAATATTGAAGATTTCACAAAAGCCCAACGGTAGAATTACAGAGAAATGGCTGAAGTTTCTTTGAAATCGTTCAGTTCAAAGAAATAAGTAACTGAATTTTACAACAGGCTTTTTATAGATTTGGAAGCTATGCTACGGGCCCTTAGACCCAAGACTAGCAATGTATGCATTTTTGAATTTTCATGCTACTTGATATTTTCCTCTTTGAATTTTCATGGCAGAATTCAGGTTTGATTTGCACAGATTTCTAGCTTAGATATTCAAATTGCTGTAAGGCTTATGGTTTCCTATGTTGTTTATTAAGTATGTATTTTGTTTTGAATGTATATGATCAACCATTTACTGTAAGTCATATGAAGCTTTCCTAAAATGCCTTTTTTAGTTTAAACAACATTAATATTCGTTCGGCAGTAATAGATGTGTAGAAAGTATTTTAGAGAATTTTGATAAATCTTTGAAAAATAAAGCCCTTCAGATTAATCAAGTCTGCAGTATCATCCAATAAGGGACCTTCAGCGCTGATCATATGTTCTCATCATCACCAGGGCTGACTGGGCCCCAATGATCTACCTCTCTAGGAGGGGATTGGACAAAAGCCAAGCAAAATTAGGCCTTGGTTTTAGCACCTTATGTTTGTTTACAAGTGCAAACTTTACTTTCGTCCTTTTCCTTCTAATTATCCCAAATTGTGGAGGGTAGGTGGGTGAATTTAGATGAAGAACTTTTCTTCAAATGTCACACTGCGAGGCTGTCTGCTTGTGAATGTGAATAACACAATTAACTATGCCCTTTTTTATCTCCTCAGAAATTCTAATTCCCATAGCATTTTGGGGCACGAAAACTCATACAGCCCCTAACACAAAGAACAATTAAAATCTATCAAAAGAACTTAAAACCTGGAATCCCTGGGGGATCTGACATGCAAACATTTCTGATTTAAAAGCAATCTGTCCCCTATCGTTCTGACCTTAGTTACTGCTTTATTTACCTTATTTAGGCTGCAGCTAAATTCATGCATCACCGAGTCACTATGACCCTGATCTCTTTGCATAAAGTGAATTAACACCAACTTCTGGAACATACAATAGAGATCTTTATCAATTTTATTTTCATTCATCAAAGGGGACAGATTGCCTTTAACAAACAAGAACAAAGGAATTCCAATGGCATGGCCTATGACCACCCTTATGACATGCCCACTTCCCCCTTTTAAAATTGATTGCAATTGCATTAAACCAACCTTAATTCTTGAATTAATATGCACATACTTCTATTTAAAGCATTGATGCAACAAAACCTGATGGCAGGCTTGGTCGCCTTGTAAACGATTCGTCACGACCAAACTGCTCTATGAGAAAATTTCAACACAACTCGCTGCCATGCCTCTTCCTCACTGCTCTGAAAGACATGCCAGTAGGAACAGAGCTCCGTTATGATTATGGCGTAAAAGATTTGCCTTGGAGACTACAGGTACTGTATGTTTCTTTACTATTTTCTCTTGGTTTAAGGTCCATATACTGTACCTTATCAGAATTATACATGCCTGGACTTGTAAACCAATACTTTCCAAGAATGAATATGAAAAGCTTTGAAATCAATTAGTTTTTCAGGTAGAAAATTACAGTGTGATGTTTGGCATTTGACAGATTGACAACCAAGATAAAATTGTACAATCCAAATTTAGTCTGCATCGAAGAATGAATATATCTATATTTATATTCTTGCAGTATGTTTTTTCTTAGTAAAACATTGGACTTGGTTAGTATGCAGAATGTTTGCTGGTTTTACAGTTACCATCAATAAATGGCTTGTGTAAAACACAGGTCATGCAGGTTAAGAAAACACGGGTCAAATCGTATGGGTCAAAACTAGAGGCCATGGGCATACTGGCTTACAACCTTGACAGTCTCGACCATGGTTTCATTTGGGAAATTTTGAATGCATATTATCCTTTGTCCACATAATGAGATTTGTTGCTAGGGGAAACCTCTCCAACATAATAAAATCTCTGAGTGCTGCAATTAGTCCAAACGACGATCCCATCAAAATTATTTCAAAACACTCTATGTTGGAATTTACATTTTGTAATCAAAAACTAGATGTGTAAGATCATTGCCAGTTTTCTAAGAAATTTTCACTATTGCACGAGTCAAGTAGAACAATGATCTAAGAGAGATTTCAGGAAACCAATAAATCATGAATAAATAACCCCACACAGACAGACTCTCTTTCAGCTGATGTCACTCTTATGATTTAACCCACATTTTCTGAACCCTATTCCACGTTGCCGAATGTTTTATATTGCCCAATTGCTGCATATTTTGTTAAAATGAGCGCAAAACATTTGAAAAGCTCTGATCTTTAATTTGGAGAGCCCTAACTGCCATATATTACCACTTATAATGAAGATTGTTAGCACTATTTTCACCACTACAATGGCATGGTATTCTACATTTCAGAAAAAGAATGATTCCACCATTGTTAAGGAGGTGAGTGATATTGAGTCTCTCTTTTAGTTGTTTTATGAATCCTTTTCAAGATGATCTCTCGTATTTATTTTTCCTAATAGCTTTTATGACGTATTTGTTATCATTAAAGAATGTTTTGTTCGAATGGAATATGTATACACAGTATAGGTTTATTGAATAAGTACATTACATGTACAATGAACCACATTTGCCGAATTGCTGCAAATTTTGTTAAAATTAGCACCAAACATTTGAAAAGCTCTGATCTTTTATTTGGAGAGCCCAAACTGCCATATATTACCACTTATAATGAAGATTGTTAGCGCAATTTTCACCACGATAATGGCATGGTATTCTACATTTCAGAAAAAGAATGATTCCACCATTGTTAAGGAGGTGAGGGATATTGAGTCTCCATTTTAGTTGTGTTATGAATCCTTATCAAGATGATCTATCTTGTACATTTTTCCTTATTTTAAGATGTATTTGTTATCATTAAAGAATGTTTTGTTCGGATGGAATATGTATACACTGTATAGGTTTATTGAATAAGGAAAATACCTGTACCGCATTTGCGGAATTGCTGCATATTTTGTTAAAATTAGCACCAAACATTTGAAAAGCTCTGATTTTTAATTTGGAGAGCCCAAACTGCCATATATCACTACTTAAGATGAAGATTGTTAGCATAATTTTCACAACCATAATGGCATGGTATTCTACATTTCAGAAAAAGAACGATTCCACCATTGTTAAGGAGGTGAGTTATATTCAGTCTCCATTTTAGTTGTTTTATGAATCCTTATCGAGATGATCTATCTGGTACATTTTTCCTTATTTTACGATGTATTTCTTAGCATTAAAGAATATATTGTTCGGATGGAATATGTATACATTGTATAGGTTTGTTGAATAAGGAAAATACCTGTACCGCATCTGCTGAATTGGTTAATATTTTGTTAAAATTAGCACCAAACATTTGAAAAGCTCTGATCTTTAATTTGGAGAGCCCTAACTGCCATATATTACCACTTATAAT
The DNA here is from genome assembly GCA_039566865.1 of Aurelia coerulea. Lineage (NCBI taxonomy): Eukaryota > Metazoa > Cnidaria > Scyphozoa > Semaeostomeae > Ulmaridae > Aurelia > Aurelia coerulea. Next base: position 7,419,581 of record CM076951.1, on the reverse strand, counting down.
GAAGATTGTTAGCACTATTTTCACCACTATAATGGCATGGTATTCTACATTTCAGAAAAAGAATGATTCTACCATTGTTAAGGAGGTGAGTGATATTGTGTCTCCCTTTTAGTTGTTTTGTGAATCCTTTTCAAGATGATCTATCATATTTGTTTTTCATAGTAGCTTTTATGATTTATTTTTTATCATTAAAGAATGTTTTGTTCGGATGGAATATGTATACACTGTATAGGTTTATTGAATAAGTACATTACATGTACAATGAACCATAATTGCTGAATTGCTGCATATTTTGTTAAAATTAGCTCCAAACATTTGAAAAGCTCTGATTTTTAATTTGGAGAGCCCAAACTGCCATATATTACCACTTATAATGAAGATTGTTAGGACTATTTTCACCACTTTAATTGCATGGTATTCGACATTTCAGAAAAAGAAGGATTCCACCATTGTTAAGGAGGTGAGTGATATTGAGTCTCTCTTATAGTTGTTTTGTGAATCGTTTTCTAGATGATCTATCTTATTTGTTTTTCCTAGTAGCTTTTATGATGTATTTGTTATCATTAAAGAATGTTTTGTTCGGATGGAATATGTATACACTGTATAGGTTTATTGAATAAGGAAAATACCTGTACCGCATTTGCTGAATTGCTACATATTTTGTCAAAATTAGCACCAAACATTTGAAAAGCTGTGATCTTAAATTTGCAGAGCCCTAACTGCCATATATTACCATTTAAGATGAAGATTGTTAGCGCAATTTTCACCACGATAGTAGCATTGTATTCTACATTTCAGAAAAAGAATGATTCCACCATTGTTAAGGAGGTGAGTGATATTGTGTCTTCCTTTTAGTTGTTTTATGAATCCTTTTCAAGATGATCTATCATATTTGTTTTTCCTAGTAGCTTTTATGATGTATTTGTTACCATTAAAGAATGTTTTGTTCGGATGGAATATGTACACACTGTATAGGTTTATTGAATAAGTACATTACATATACAGAGAACCACATTTGCCGAATTGCTGCATATTTTGTTAGAATTAGCACCAAACATTTGAACAGCTCTGATCTTTAATTTTGAGAGCCCTATCTGCCATATATTACCACTTAAGATGAAGATTGTTAGCGCAATTTTCACCACGATAATGGCATGGTTTTCTACATTTCAGAAAAAGAATGATTCCACCATTGTTAAGGAGGTGAGTGATATTGAGACTCCCTTTTAGTTGTTTTATGAGTACTTTTCAAGATGATCTATCTTATTCTTTTTAAGATCGGTTTAAAGATGTATTTCTTAACATTAAAGAATGTTTTGTTCGGATAGAATGTGTATACACTATAGGTTTATTGAAGAAGTACATGTTTTTAGTATCATTACTTAGCAGATAATTTTGCTCAATATTGGTATCTAACAGGTAATGTAATGGTACAGGCACTGTTTTATTACCAACTTGTATGGGTTTTTGCCTTATATTTACTTTTACATGTTTCCAATATTTCTTGAGTTTTGCTGTAACTAGATTATTATTTTAAAGTATTTATTTTATCTTTTCAGACATTAAGTGATGCTGTAATGTCTTCAAAGGTAAATGATATCAAATATACATTTTATCATTTGCTTCAATGTATTATGTTTCTGAATGAATCATGTTAAAGGTACATTCTTTGGTTTTAATTTCATGTGCTATAATGTGTGTTGAATGGAGCTGGGAAATGCCAGAAAACTTTGCTCTCGGATGTCTCCATCTTTCACCTTGCAACCACCAAAGCTCATTACTTTGTTGATCGTTGTTACATACAGTTATTTGCAGGTGCTAAAATGAGATTAGCTTTTTTAAAATTCTACTGATCTCCTAGGAAAAGGAAGATGGAAGAAAGAGGAAAAGAATGGAAAGTGCAAATCCACATCATTCTTCGGTAATATTTCTATTTTTCATGTTTTGATTCAACTCCTTCATAGATTTTGATACATTTCCTTCCAAAGTTAGGGATTTCCACCATCCTCAAAAAGCTACAATAAGATAACTTTATAGCTATGTAGTGTAAGCTTTGATCTTGGTAGGCAACACTGATTACCTTTTTTCTTGTTGATTGCTATGACATTCTTTGTTATTTAGTTAATCAAGCTTGTTTTGATAGATTATTATTGCAGTTTTTCCAGCTTCTAATTTTGCTCTTCTATCATGAAGAAATATTGTTTCAAAGTGTATTACCAAGGATGGGATTTTTTGAGTTAGTTTGAATTTTCCGTTGTATTTTGCTCTGACTAATTTATGTTTTATTATGCTTCAGGACACAGATGTTTGTAACGTTGCCAAAAAGGTAGCTATACTCACCTTTTCTAAACTGTGACTCAACTTAATTTGCATGTGTCTCAGTCATAATTTTATCACAGCTTTCATGATTTTTATTTCAAATATGAAAAGTATATTCAATGCATACAGAAAAAATATTTATTGAGTCAGAAAATACAATTTTCTATACGTTTCAGCAAAAGCCTTCACCAGGTATGCATTGCTATTGATTACGCCTGTTGACTGAAGGGGAAAAGTAATCGCTATTTGGTTATCTTATCATCATCTGAATAGCAACGAAGTGAAACAATTATTTGGTTTATTTGTCAGAACAACGCCCTAGCCTCATCTCTATTTGCTGAATCGCTGAATATTTTGTAACCAAATAAAGCATATTTTTTGAATTGCTGAATAATTGAGGTACAATTAGACCAAACATTTAAATAGTTTGGATCTTTAATTTAGAGAGCCCTAACTGTTATGTATAATCACTGAAGATGAAGATTGTAATTGCTGCAATTTCCATCATGATAATGACTTCATATTCTACTTTTCAGAAAAAGAATGAGTTCACCATCACTAAAGAGGTGGGTAATATCAAATCTATATTTTATTGTTCTATGAGTCCTTGTTGAGACGATCTATTATATGTTCTTTTCCTCAGAGCTTTCATGATGTATTACTTATAATCAAATAATGTTTTGTTTTGATGGAGTATGCATAGGCTGTAAACTGTAGGTTTATTGAGTTATTACATGTTCAATAAAGCATATTTTTGAAATGCTGAATATTTTGTAAAATTACGACCAAATTTGAACGTTCTGATGTTTAACTTGGAGAGCCCTAACTGCTATGTATCACTACTTAAGGTGAAGATTGTAATTGCAATTTTCATCATGATGAAAATGTGATCTTTTACATTTCAGAAAAAGAATGATTCAACCATTGTTAAAGAGGTGGATAAGTCTACATTTGATTGTTTTATGAATCCTTATTGAGCTGATCTATCTTAAGTTCTGTTTCTTATAGCTTTTATGATTTCTTTCTTATAGTCAAAGAATGTTTGGTTTTGATGGAATACGCATACACTGTATACTGTAGGTTAATTGAATTAGTACCATGTTGAATTTTTCAGACAGCACTTTCAGCCTGAAGAGTCCATTTTCATTTCATCATAACCCAACAAACATTATGGTCATTGGGAGGTAGATGACATGTTAAGAGGTACAAATAACGTGTTATATAGCCCATATGATGGATTTTGGGTCCCAAATTGGGGGGAAAAAATTCCACATTCCTTTGCAGATATTCTGTGAAACTTGTTTCGTTTGAAATCAGCAACGATAGAATGGGTTGCAATGCAAACCTTGACAATTAGAATCAGGTTCCTTTCTAAGAAGCAAGTAGTAGACACCTGTGACTGCCTATCGCAAGTAATGTACTATTTGGTCTGTCATAGTAACTTTGAATGTATACATATACTTAATACATACTTTATTTTAACTTTTCAGATAGTGAATGCTTCCAATGTCATTGAAAATGTAAGTCATATCAAGCATAATATTTTATCCCTAAACCTAAAAGTTATCAACATACTTTGTGTTAACTTTCAAAGCTGTATCATATTTTTACCCAAGCCTTTATTTTTTATTTCTGTATGATGAAAAAACTTTTGATCCCAAGAAGGTTCTGTTCTTTTAAACCACAGCTTTGAAGGAATTACACATTCTTTCGGCGTTAAATCTTTTAATTTTCTGGGTTAAATTTATTCACATTTTAAATTAGTGCTTTTGTCCTATTTTCTATGTATTTTGAAATTTGAATAAATTCTTTTTATTTCTTGTTACTCCAAGATGCACAAAGGCAAGGTAGAAGATACCACATCGTTGCCAGGAGCTGCTGTGGTAATGAAGGTGAATTTGATATTAGTTTTACTTACTACAAGGCAGAATGACCCCCAAATGACCAAAAAATCAGCCACACCCATTCTAAATGACCAATCGCGACCCAAAGCTGCCAGGAAATATCCAAAGCTTTTTAAGAATAAAGCTTTTCTTCAAAGGGAGGGTGGTGACATCTCTTACTTTTCATTTAAACCATATGGTCAAAACTGAAAAGGCAGAGTTAAACATGTTTGAATTTCAAGTTAAAGATATCTAACAACATTGTTTTTTTTAGTAATTTGTTATATAAATTTTTAGATGGATTATAAAAAAAACATTGTCTAAGTTTCCTCGTAAAATTTATTCAACTGTAAGATCACAATGCCGCTACTTCTTTCTATATTTTAACAGTGAAATGCAGTTGTGTTATTGATTTTAAATTACAGACTCAACAAAACGGAATAGAACAGACACCATCTTTACCAGGTGCTGCTGTGGTGATGGAGGTAAATATCAATGCATTTAACTTATTATTGTCAAATCACTATCAGATTATTTGGTCCTACTTCAAAAACTTGTTCTTGTAACCAACAGATTTTCCCGAATTCTAAAGTCCTTGTATTGATTCTGTGGCAATGCATTATTCTATGTATCAGAATCAAAGTTCAATACACATTTTGTGATCAGAACGCCTTTTGAAGAGTAAATTTGATAATGAATTTGAAGAAAATTGCCATGCTAAATGTCGTTGAGATGCTGCTTCAATTTGTTGGTCACCAATGGTTACTTTTTTGCAATAATAATTTCAGGTATGGTTAGGCATTGTCTTTCATTCTTGGAACGTTATTGATTCTCAAGCATTGGATTAGGATGCTCAGTGGAAACAGAACTGTTGCTGAGTGTGTGGGTCTAAACACCGTTGCAATCCTTGTCTCTTTCCTTCCCATTTTTCCTTCCATTTTTACTCCACTTTCCCCATGTGGTCTCCCGATAATATTTTTGTTTCACTGAAATAAGACCAAATTACATCCACTTTATTTCTAACCACACATTTTGTGCGGGTTACAGAAATCTACGATTTAAAAAATAAATGCCACTGTTTTCCAATGCTTGCAAAGCATATCAATTTTCGTACTGGTGGTTATATTTATTCAGATCTACTTATGTTGCCAGAAGTACATTGATCACTTTGTATTTTCTTTTTGTTTTTTAGGTTGAAGATAGTCAAGATGAAAATGTAGCTCCTGTAAATGATGCCTTGCCAATGGTAATGATTCTTGAGTGACAAAACAGTACATTTATTAGAGTATGGTTTTAGATAGCTTTGACAAAATATTCTCAACCAGACTGACAATGAAAATATCCTTAAATAACGGACTTATTATATACTAAACCCATAAACACAACAAAACACCGTGATATGTAGAAAGAAGACTATTAACTCCTGTAAAAGAACAACAACCGAAATAAGACTGAACAGAGCATCCATTGAACAACCTATGTGCTTCAATTGAACAGTGCACCTTTTGATACACAATGGACCTTAAAGCCTTCTCTGCCAATTGATCCAGAAATAATATCACTCAGTACACTGTGCCTACATTGTGTTTTGCTTCATAAAAGCAAATGGTATGAAAACAACAAAAGGTATCAGCAAAAAGCTGAAAGGCTTATCTCTTTTGAGGTGTTGCTTGGTCAGTTTAAGTTATGACTACCCTCTAAAAACCAATTACAAATATAGTTTAATTCATTGATTCCTTGGACTTTCCAAATGATGACAAAAAACCATTTTGTCTAATTTTCATTTATTTAGCTAAGGGAAGGCAGCAGAAGTGCTGGAACCAGTTCCATATTTGCATGGGAGCACACCATCTAAATTAATGACAGATCAGTCAATTTGCAATGAACAGATGTCCCCAGATGACTTTAAATCCTTTCCTGCGCAAAGGTTTCACAAAATATTGACTGGAAAGGGATGGCGATTATTTGACTCTATATGAAAATATTTTGTATGAATTAGCTTTCATTCTGGTTTTTGGACAGCAGTCTTAGCTCAAACCTACCATTCAGCATTTGAAATGGTAGCCAATCCTAACAAGTAAATGATGATGAGATATTTCTCAATAAAATTTGATTTCAGGGTCATGATTTTGATATAGCTCATTAAATTTTTCTTGTGATGTCTGATATCAATTTATGATAATTGCTTATTTATATCTTTCTTTAGGCCAGCATGCTGAATGATTCAGGAATTAATGGAGATTTTCCTGAGGTAGCTGATACAACGTATGATAGCAGCGAATTGAATGAAGTAGCTGTAAGTGATTTTGATACTGTTCACTAAATTATACAGTCGGGGAAAATAACAATCACATCAATAACATATTTTGAAATCTTCTTTAATAGCCAACATGCTTAGTCTATTTAAAATGTTTCTTGCGAGATGGGCAAGTCATGTCATGAAAATAGATTTTACATGAAATTTATATATGAAGACCCCACAAATAGTGTACAGCCTAGTAATTTTCATTAAAATAAAGCATATATGACATTAAAGTATGACATCCCAACAAATAGCGTAATGATTAGGTTATGAATTGTGGGGACCTTATACTTAAATTTCATGTATGTTGTATTTCTATGAAAATGATTAGGCAATATACAATTTGTTCGGACTTAATACTTAAATTTCATAGAGATTTATTTTCCATGACATGATCTTCCTATACACAATTTATGGGGACTTCATATTTAAATTTCTTATATGCTTTATTCTGATGACATCATTTGCCTCTACACAATTTGTGGGGACTTCATGATTCCAAGGCATACAGCTTCTATTTCCAAAAAAAGATCTATCTATACACAATTTGTGGGGATCTTATACTTCAATTTCATACATGTTTTATTTTTTTTGACAATGATCAGGTAATACACAATTTGTGGGGACGTCTTGATTACTAGGCATATAGGTTCTATTTCCTGAAAAAGATTTCTCTATACACAATTTGTGGGGACCTCATACTTAAATCTCATTTATGTTTTATTTTGATGACAATAATAAGGCAATACACAATTTGTGGGGACTTCGTGATTACTAGGCATATAGGTTCTATTTCCTGAAAAGGATTTCTCTATACACAATTTGTGGGGACCTCATACTTAATCTCATTTATGTTTTATTTTGATGACAATAATAAGGCAATACACAATTTGTGGGGACTTCATCATTTTCAGGCATATAAGTTCTATTTCCTAAAGAAGTTTTCTCTTTACACAATTTTTGGGGACCTCATACATAAATTTCATTTATGTTTTATTTTGATGACAATAATATGGCAATACACAATTTGTGGGGACCTCATCATTTTCAGGCATATAGGTCCTATTTCCTGAAAAATATTTCTCTATACACAATTTGTGGGGACCTCATACTTAAATCTCATTTATGTTTTATTTTGATGACAATAATAAGGCAATACACAATTTGTGGGGACTTCGTGATTACTAGGCATATAGGTTCTATTTCCTGAAAAAGATTTCTCTATACACAATTTGTGGGGACATCATACTTAAATTTCATGTATGTTTTATTTTGATGACAATAATAAGGCGATACACAATTTGTGGGGACTTCATCATTTTCAGGCATATAAGTTCTATTTCCTAAAGAAGTTTTCTCTTTACACAATTTTTGGGGAGCTCATACATCAATTTCATTTATGTTTTATTTTGTTGACAATAATAGGGCAATACACAATTTGTGGGAACTTCTTGAATACCAGGCATATAGGTTCTATTTCCTGAAAGGGATTTCTCTATACACAATTTGTGGGGACCTCATAATTAAATTTCATGTATTTTTTATTTTGATGACAATAATAAGGCAATACACAATTTGTGGGGACCTCATCATTTTCAGGCATATAGGTTCTATTTCCTGAAAAAGATTTCTCTTTACACAATTTGTGGGGACCTCATACTTAAATTTCATACATATTTAATTTCCATGATATGATTACCCTATAGAAAATTTTTGGGGCTTCATTATTTCCAGGCACATGGATTCTGTGGGGACCTCATACTTAAATTTCATTTATGTTTTATTTTGATGACATTAATAAGGCAATACACAATTTGTGGGGACTTCATGATTCCAAGGTATATAGTTTCTATTTCTAAAAAATGATCGCTCTATACACAATTTTCGGGAATTTTATACTTCAATTTCATACATGTTTTATTTTGTTGACAATGATAAGGTAATACATAATTTGTGGGGAATTCATACAAAGATATTTCTTCTTTCGTAGATATTTAATTCCCATGATATGATTTTCCGATACACATTTTGTAATGATTTCATAACTGAGAGGCATAGAATTTCTATTTCCATAGCCTCATTTGGCTATGCACTATTTGTAAGGATTTTATATTACATTTCACAGATATTTAATTTCCATGATTTGATTACCCCATACACAATTTGCGGGGACTCAATGATTACGATGTATAAAAGCTCTATTTCCAAGACATGATTTTGACATACACAGTTTGTGGGGACTTCATATTTAACTTTCATACCAGTTTATTTTGTTGACAATGATAAGGTAATACACAATTTGTGGGGACTTCGTGATTACTATACACATAGAGGTTCTATTTCCTGAAAAAGATTTCTCTATACACAATTTGTGGGGACCTCATACTTAAATTTCATTTATGTATTATTTTGATGACATTAATAAGGCAATACACAATTTGTGGGTTTTTCATCATTTTCATGCATATAGGTTCTATTTCCTAAAGAAGTTTTCTCTATACACAATTTGTAAGGACCTCATACTTAAATCTCATTTATGTTTTATTTTGATGACAATAATAAGGCAATACACTATTTGTGGGGACTTCGTGATTACTAGGCATATAGGTTCTATTTCCTGAAAAAGATTTCTCTATACACAATTTGTGGGGACCTCATACTTAAATTTCATGTATGTTTTATTTTGATGACAATAATAAGGCGATACACAATTTGTGGGGATTTCATCATTTTCAGGCATATAAGTTCTATTTCCTAAAGAAGTTTTCTCTTTACACAATTTTTGGGGACCTCATACATAAATTTCATTTATGTTTTCTTTTGATGACAATAATAAGGCAATACACAATTTGTGGGGACTTCGTGAATACTAGGCATATAGGTTCTATTTCCTGAAAAGGATTTCTCTATACACAATTTGTGGGGACATCATACTTAAATTTCATGTATTTTTTATTTTGATGACAATAATAAGGCAATACACAATTTGTGGGGACCTCATCATTTTCAGGCATATAGGTTCTATTTCCTGAAAAAGATTTCTCTTTACACAATTTGTGGGGACCTCATACTTAAATTTCATACATATTTAATTTCCATGATATGATTACCCTGTAGAAAATTTTTGGGGCTTCATTATTTCCAGGCACATGGATTCTGTGGGGACCTCATACTTAAATTTCATTTATGTTTTATTTTGATGACATTAATAAGGCAATACACAATTTGTGGGGACTTCATGATTCCAAGGCATATAGTTTCTATTTCTAAAAAATGATCGCTCTATACACAATTTTTGGGAATTTTATACTTCAATTTCATACATGTTTTATTTTGTTGATAATGATAAGGTAATACATAATTTGTGGGGAATTCATACAAATATATTTCTTCTTTCGTAGATATTTAATTCCCATGATATGATTTGCCGATACACATTTTGTAATGATTTCATAACTGAGAGGCATAGAATTTCTATTTCCATAGCCTCATTTGGCTATGCACTATTTGTAAGGATTTTATATTACATTTCACAGATATTTAATTTCCATGATTTGATTACCCCATACACAATTTGCGGGGACTCAATGTTTACGATGTATAAAAGCTCTATTTCCAAGACATGATTTTGACATACACAGTTTGTGGGGACTTCATATTTAACTTTCATACCAGTTTATTTTGTTGACAATGATAAGGTAATACACAATTTGTGGGGACTTCGTGATTACTATACACATAGAGGTTCTATTTCCTGAAAAAGATTTCTCTATACACAATTTGTGGGGACCTCATACTTAAATTTCATTTATGTTTTATTTTGATGACATTAATAAGGCAATACACAATTTGTGGGTTTTTCATCATTTTCATGCATATAGGTTCTATTTCCTAAAGACGTTTTCTCTATACACAATTTGTAAGGACCTCATACTTAAATTTCATTTATGTTTTATTTTGTTGACAATGATAAGGTAATACACCACTTGTGGGCACTTCGTGTTTACTAGGCATATAGGTTCTATTCCCTAAAAATGATTTCTCCATGCACAATTTATGGGGACCTCATACTTAAATTTTATACATGCTTAATTTCCATGATATGATTACCCTATACACAATTTGTGGGGACTTCATGATTACCAGGCATATAGTTTCTATTTCCAAAAAAAGATTTCTCTATGCGCAATTTGTGGGGACCTCATACTTTATGTCATTTATGTTTTATTTTGATGACAATGATACGGTAATACACTATTTGTTGACACTTCATACTTGAATGCTGGTAGATATTTGATTTCCAAGACTAGGTTTTGCTATACACAATTTGTAGGGATTTCATATTTAGATTTTGTATATGTTTCATGTCCATAACAAGATTTTCCTACACATAATATGTGGGGAGTTCACTACAATGTGCTATTAAAAGGAAATGATTTCTCCACACACAATTTGTGAGGACCTCATACTTAAATTCCATATATGTTTTATTTTGATGACAATTATAAGGCAATACACTACTTGTGGGCACTTTGTGATTACTAGGCATATAGGTTCTATTTCCTAAAAAAGATTGCTCTATAAACATTTTATGGGGACCTCATACTTAAATTTCATACATATTTAATTTCCATGATATGATTGCCCTATACACAATTTGTGGGGACTTCATGATTACTGGGCTTATACTTTCTATTTCCTAAAAAAAGATTTCTCCATACACAATATGTGGGGACCTCATACTTCAATTTCATACTTGTTTAATGTTCATGATAGATTACCCTATACACAATTTGTGGGGACTTCATGATTACTGGGCATATAGGTTCTATTTCCAAAAAAAGATTTCTCGATACACAATCACTTGTGCCTCATACTTATATTTCATACATGTTTGATTTTCATGATATGATCACCCTATACACAATTTGTGGGTACTTCATGATAACTGGGCATATAGGTTCTATCTCCTGAAAAAGATTTCTCTATACACAATTTTTGGGGTCCTGATACTTAAACTTCATACATGTTTTATTTTGTTGACAATGATAAGGTAATATACAATTTGTGAGGACTTCATACATAGATATTTCTTCTTTCATTGGTATTTAATGTCCATGATATGATTTTCCAATACAAAATTTGTAATGGTCTCATAACTGAGAGGCATATAATTTCTATTTCCATAGCATCATTTGGCTATGCACCATTCGTAAGGATTTTATATTAAATTTCACAGATATTTAATGTCCATGATATGATTACTCTAAACACAATTTGTGGGGACTTCACGATTACAAGGCATATTGGTTCTATTCCCTAAAACTGATTTCTCCATACACAATTTATGGGGACCTCATACTTAAATTTCATACATGTTTAATTTCCATGATATGATCACCCTATACACAATTTGTGGGGACTTCATGATTACCAGGCATATAGTTTCTATTTCCAAAAAATGATTTCTCTATTCGCAATTTGTGGGGACCTCGTACTTTATTTCATTTATGTTTTATTTTGATGACAATGATATGGTAATACACTATTAGTTGGCACTTCATGCTTGAATTTTCGTAGATATTTGATTTCCAAGACTAGGTTCGGCTATACACAATTTGTAGGGATTTAATATTTAGATTTTGTATATTTTTCATGTCCATAACAAGATTTTCCTACACAAAATATGTGGGGATTTCACTACAATGCGCTATTAAAAGAAAATGATTTCTCCACACACAATTTGTGGGGACCTCATACTTAAATTTCATATATGTTTTATTTTGATGACAATGATAAGGTAATACAGAATTTGTGGAAACTTGATACTTAAAGTTTCATAGATATTTAATTTCCAAGATAAGGTTTCGCTATACGCAATTTGTGTAGACTTCATATTTGAATTTTGCATATGTTTTATGTCCATAACAAGATTTCATATACACAAGTTGTGGGGACTTAATGACTATAATGTTCTATTGAAAAAATGATTTATCTATACACAATTTGTGGGGACCTCATACTTTTGATGACAATGATAAGGCAATACACAGTTAATGGGGACTTCATGACTACAAGCCATATAGGTTCTTTTTCCAAAAAATTATTTCTCTTTACACAATTTGTGGGGACTTTATACTTAAAATAGCTTTTAATTCAGATGCCACTGTTTGTTGTACATAATTAGTTTCCGCTCGTTCAGGAATTCTTATGAATTTATTACAATGGTATTCTTTTACTATACAATATTACCTGATGTTTTAAACAGAGTTGTGCTCTTTTTGAAAAAAAATTGGTTTTGCTTTTTTTGTTCTGTTAGGATCTCATGTATAGCGCATTTACATTTATTAGGAAATTGCATCTTTCCCCCATGCACATATAATAAGGATTTCATGCTGAAGTTGTACAGAAAGGCTCAATGTATGTTTGTTGTATTTTGCAGGACAATCACAGTGCATGTTTAACTAATAGATTGGATCAACAGGTAACAATTATACAATGCAAATTGCTTAAAAATTAAGAATTAATGTTTATTTTTGTACATACTAGTACTTGGTGAAGTTTATGTGAATTCCTTTTGGGCATTTCTCTCTTTTGAAAGCTGTCTTTTATTCTATAAATTAAAGTTTTCGTGCCGTTACTTATCATTGATGAGTTCTTTTTGTGTGCTTGGGAGGAGAATATTTCTTTCGCACGCAATCATTTCTATTGATTTACTTTTTAGAACTACTGAATGTGTATTCATTTTCAGTCATTCGATTTTATGGAAAGTGACGAAGATGACACTGTTGCTGATCCAGATTTCGTTGATGAATCTACCAGCTCGTCATCTGAGAATGAATTCGAGAAAGAACATGGTCAGTCTATGTTAGTCGTTGATTCAGTTCCGCAGCATTCACCAGAAGATTCATCCACTGCAGTATATTCAGAAATTAAAGGTAGGATATATAATTGGTCATATTTAGAAAAAACTAGAGGATGAGTCAAACAAAAATTTGAAACTTTGCCAAGATTTCCTACTTGAGCTTTCTCCCTGCATTCATTCCATTTAATGCTTTATACAGTGTATACATATAGGGTTTAAAGAAGACAAAAATGTATGTGATCAAAATTTGCCCTCCTTGTTTTCTCGAAAACGCAGTTTTTGTCAAAAAAGGTGTATGTACGGTTCTTAACATAGGACTTCAATCAGCTTCTTAATCCTGCACATACTAGCATCTAAAATATGACAAATTTTAAGCAAGAGGAGCGGCTATTCATTTTATTTTCATTGAATTGAAATTGTTCTTGAGCAGAAGTTTGACCAACTACTTTGCATTTTTCAATGAAGTCATTGTGTAAGAATCAGACAATAAGCATAAAAGTGAATGAAAGATTTTAGCAAACTAACTTTTAAAACCAGTCTAATCTTTCCTCTGCAATGTAAAACTTTGGCAAACGCACGCTGTTTCTTCACTTGGTGAACTTGATTAACAAAACTGACTAAACTGGTGTATGTGTTATTGAGAATGAAAAACATTTATTTCTTTAGCTTGGCCATAATAGCATATTGTTTGTGTTACTCTTTTATCGCTAAATTGAACATAAATACCAATGTGTCATTATTATTTGTACTGAAATAACCATATTCATTCTTATGAAAGAACATGGGATCATCAGGGAGGATGAGGCAAGCTACTCCAATCATAATGTAACTGTTCGTTTCAGTTTCATTGTCATACCATATCATTGTAAAATATTTTTGACAAGTCCAGACCTCATTACTATGGTAGACGTAAGCTATCAAAGGCATTGAAGTATAAGAATTGATTGATTATGTTGACAAAGACATATTTCAGCCAAACTGGATTCACCATCAGCAAATCTGAATCATAGAATGTGGCATTTTATACTCGTTAGGAACATTTCAATGAAAAGGCATCTACCGGATGAGTAAAAAAATGTGCACATTTGAGTGGCTGTGGAACAAAATGTATGTTGCCGATATTCAAAACTAAAATTTCAAATCTATGAGTCAAAGGTTAACTAATATGAGAACATTTTGCTAGCTAAATCACTCGCCTCTAAGACACACAAATTAGAAAAATACCTGTAAGTGGTTTATATGGAAATCGAGAATTCCACATTCCATTCTAGCCCATGATTTATTTAGCATTGAAATTTATATTTCATTCAATAGTCAGTTTGAGAAATATGAATTTGATTTCAATACCACGTAAATCATGCACCAGAATGGAAGGTGGAATTCTTGATTCCCATGCAAACCCCTTGCAGACATTTTTCTAATTTTTGGGTGTTAAAGATGAGTGATATACCAAAAAAATTCTCATCTAAGTTATCCTTAGTCTGATAGATTAACATCTTAGTTTTGATTATCGGCCACACACTTTTTATTCCACAGCCCATCAAACATGTAAGCTTTTTTGACTCACCTGGTATGTCTAACTAATCAATTGAGTTTGATACGTAGAATGTCTTTGACCTTCATTTCTATGACAGAAATATCATCTGAACCTTGCAAAATATTGTACAACTTTATGGAATATCAATGTAACTACAATGAAGAATCGCACAGTGATTGCAGCTGCTTGCCTCTTTCTTTTCTATATCATTCAACTGTATTTCACGCCAACTTTTCTGATTTGAAATATCGAATCAAATATGTGATAAGAGAATATGTAATGAAATTAATTGCAACATTGTCATCACATTGAATTTTGGTAAAACAGTAATTCTGAAAGCAATCTTCCTCTCTCCAATTCATAAAACAGCCACATAATTCACGTTTATGCTCGAGATACACATATTTTCAAAAAAATTATTCATACAATTTCTACAATGAAAATTGTTTTTGTGGGGACTTTTCTCCTTTTTCCCTCTTGTGAGTTTTTGAAAACTGATTTATGCACTAATTTTTTGCAAATATCTGAATGATATATGATAGTCATGGGTTGTAGCATATTTTAATGAATGTAGAATCTTACAAAGGTTCTTTTTATTTCATTTTAGTAACCATACCGAGGATGCAAAGAAACGATCATGGTGGGCGAATATACGATAAGGCTCATTCTTGCCTTTTTTGTGGCAAAGTTTATCTAAAAATTGCAAGACATCTAAGAAATGTCCACAGTAGTGAATCAGATGTTGCTAAGATCTTAGCCATCAACGAAAAAAGCAAAGAAGGTCGAAAGAGGCAGAAGCTTGAATATGACAGACTGAGATTAAAAGGAAACTTTTACCATAATTTAGAGGTATTGAAATGTGGAGGGGAGCTGAAAGTGTGCCGGCGACCAGGAGAGCGTGATCATATTGACTTCAAGCAATTTGTTCCTTGCACGCACTGCCTTGGCTTCGTTCAGAAGCATGAATTGTGGCGGCATGTGTCACAGTGCCCTTTCAATGAAAAACATTCCAAAGATTCCGAAATGATTCATAGAAAGCTCCAATACGAGAGCCAGCTGCTCTTGTATGGAAGTCAAGAAAAGAATAATCAAGATGCCACAACGAATGCCTTTCAAGATAAAGTGATAAGCATAATGCGTGTGGATGAGATATCACTGACATGTAAAACTGACGATTTAATTTTAGCAGCTGGCAAATCGCTATTTGAAAAGGGTGGCTCAGCAAAAGCCACCTACATAAGTGAGAAAATGAGATCTCTTGCGAGATTGCTCATTGAGCTTCGGAAGATTTCTGGGGAAGAGAGTGCTACTCTGACCGATGCCATTTCACCAGCAAAATTCGACTTGGTCATAATAGCTACGAGAAATTTGTGCAGCCATATTGTTGACGCTCGTAATGACCACCTGCCATCATTCCACAGGCCATCTCTTGCTTTGCAGTTGGGGCATAACCTTAGAAGAAGTGCTGCAATACTTCGTGGTATTGCGCTTAGGAAGCGGGATACTAACTTAAAAGGAGACGTGGAAGCCTTTTTAGAACTGATTAACGCGGAGTGGGAAAATAAAATATCTTCAGCTGCAATGAGAACGCTAGCGGACAATCAATTTAGGAAAACCCCCATATTACCAGTGACATCAGACTTAGTGAAGCTGCGGGAATACCTGCTTTCAGAGGTTCCTAAGTTGACACAAATGGTCAGGAGATCTCCAACATTATCCACGTGGAGAGCTCTAGCAGAGCTAACTGCTGCCAGAATTCTCCTGTTTAACAAAAGACGAGGCAACGAGGGAACCAAGCTGGAGATCAAGCAATTTCAAGAACGCCCTTCATGGACGGAGATTGGCATGGAGGAAATGACTCGTTCATTAAAGCCGCTTGAGTTGGAACTTTGCAAAAGGTAATTAATTTCTTATCTGGTGCAAGAAATCTTGGAAAAAATTTGTTGTTTTGTTAGGAATTTTTGAATGTCTATGTGGAAGATCCATATTTGGTAAATATAAACAAATACTACTGAAAGGATGATCAAATCTCGTGTGTATCTCTGCTATGCATCATTGACCTTGGTTATTGTTCCGTTATGATTATCAGAGAGCTAATTGAGATCACTGGAATGCCTCTCTTTGAAATGAGAATGCAAGTTTGTTGCGCATGAACATGAAACTCTCGATGCTAGAGGTTTACAGTGGAGAAGAGCTGTAGTTCTCTCAAGATAATGGCAGCACCTTAACGGGTACAGTGATTTGATCTATGCTTCCAGTAAAACTCTTACTATTTCACACCAATACAACTGATTTGCACTTGATGTCAGGCCTAACTTAGCATCTTAACTTCATGACACGTGGGTAATGAATATAATTTAGCTGATGAAACAGCGTTTAAGATTTGTCCTTCCATAGTCCTAGAACCGTCCCGATTTGTGTTGACTATTGTTGTGACGCCAACATCGGCAATATGCTTCAATCGGTTCCACACCAAAATAGATCAAAACTGTTTTATTTTTATTTTTGAATATCTAAAAGGAGTTCAATTGCAATGTCATATGTAGTAGTTGTTTAGATAAAAAGATTTTGTTTTCTCTTCCCTCTCTTCCCAAAAGTATTTTATATTCATGATAGTTCCGATCTGTGTCCAAAACACAAAACACAATATTTTATTCATTTGCTAAGTTTCAACACAGCTGGGCATAAAATCCTCACTTAATGATTACAGAGAATATTCTCTGACTTCGTTGAATGGGAGGCCATAACATAATTTTTGTTGTGATGTACCTATGCAAATGTGTTTTATTTTCTACATTGTCTTACAGTCAAAGCAGGAGAAGCGTACCATGTAAATTCGAAAATTATTTGAAAAGGATTTTCATAATTGGGATACTATTCCAATCTTGCTTCTATTTGCTTCAGTTTCATTCAAATATTGCTTCCGTTAGGCAAAGCATACTGGCTTACAACAAAGTTCTTTCCCCTGAACGCCAAAAGAATTTTCAAGGAACATTCAAGGAATTTTTCATACGAAGGAGACAGAATCAGTTAAACTATGATTCTATTTTGAATATTGAAAACAAAGGTAGTAAGCTCTTTAGCGCTTTGATTGTAAGGCCGAGATGTATTCTTACCAATGAATCACTTTATTTTTAGATTGGACCTCGTGTACATTAAAGGTAAAAGGGGAAGGAAAGTCCCTATCTTAATGACTAAAGAGATCGTAAAATCAATTGAAGCTTTGATCGCTAGCAGAGATTCTGTTGGTGTGTCTGATGAAAACAAGTATGTATTTGCAGCTCCGACCCGAGGCTCAGCCAAACATTTACGAGGTCCGGACTGTCTGAATACAGCAGTAAGTAAAGTGGATTTGGAGAACCCCAATGCCGTGAAAAGCACCAAACTGAGAAAATATGTTGCTACAGTTTCTCAAATCATTGATCTAAGCGAATCAGAGCTTGAGTGGCTCGCAAGGCACATGGGCCATGATCTATCAGTGCACAGAGAGTACTATCGCCTGCACGACCACACACTGGAACTTTCAAAAGTTAGCAGGCTTCTCATGGCAGTAGATGAAGGGAATGCAGCAAAATTTCAAGGGAAAAAGCTGAGTGAAATTACTGTTGATGGTAAGTATGTCTTTAATGAAAAATTGCTTTATCCCCATTGGAAAATATTGAGTGGTGGCACACTGTCGGTATTCAGAAGAGTGCTCGATATTTAGATCAGCCTGTATGATACAAATCCTGTAAATTTTTTGGGTTTTTTCAATGAAGTCAAAGTTGTTTGTTCTATTTAGTTGCAGTGCTTTACCAAAATTAAATGAATTTTGAGGAAGGTCAGCAGACTTTGTTTGTGCTTTTGCAAATTTTGCGGAAATCTTCAAGTGGCAGAAGTATTGTAAATTGCAGCAGAAACCGGTAGCAAATACCTTTCGATAAAACTATTTAAAGTTTTTGAAAGATATGTTATGTTGTTAAGAAATGTAAACTGATTTTGCAGAATTTTTCCAATCACCTTTCAAAAGTATTAGAGTAGAAGTCATATCTTTGCAAGACTTTAACATTAATCGTGTAAAATATTATTGCATCATTCTTTTGAAAAATTTCCCCGAGGAAAATCTTTGATAGCATTTGCATTTTCAGAATTACAGTGTCTTAATGTTGTAAATAGAGGACGTTTCTGAAAGTTTGTTAAACAATAAAAGCACCATAAATTCGAAACTGATTGAGGACCATTAATATGACTAATACAAGAAATGTTCAAGTTTTGGAGGTCTACAGGATGGTAGCATGCCAAAGTCTACAATTGTTATGGTTTATGGTTTAGTAACTTGATGAGTTTCGACTTCAAAATTTACAGAACATTTGAGAACGCTGTAACTCTCAAAATAACAATGATTGCAAAATGCTCTCTCTGACATTACAGAAAATTACCTCTCAAGTTTTCTTCAAGCAATTAATTTGAGAAAATAGAGCAATAACACTTTACACAATTAGTTTTCAAGATTTGATATCTATGTTCCTTGCGAATGCTTCACAGATCAACGTTTGTATGTAAATTGACTGATTTAGACTGACATTTGAACTGATGTTGGCCAATTTCCTGCGTTGAGTTCACCATTTATGTGCCAATCTTTGAGGCTAGCACATTTTGAAAGCTAGAGAAGATTTTGTTTTAAGGATTGTCATTTAAATTCTACGGTCCCCGAGTAGGTATTTCTTGATTTTAAAGCTTGTTTAAATAATATAAAGTTTCTCCCCTTTAGAAATTGTGTGCGTTAATTTATTTTGGAAACTCAGGATTTGTCGGACATGAAATATCATTTAAAAGGAGGATATCGATCTAAATTAAGCCTGGTTGCCAGCTCATACTATGACATTGATTTGTGTGCTCAATAACCTTGCGTAAGGTGACTCAGGAAAATCGCGCAAAGTTCACCACATGACTACCAATTTATGCTTTTTCTAGTTATCTCTCTCATAGTTATTTCTAATCTCTACATTTGAATGCACTTGTTTGATTTTGACATATTGGATATACAGTACAGTTTCTCAATAAACCAACAAATCATCAACCAAAACCGTTAATGATGATTGTTTCTTATTGCTCAACTTATTTTGATATTTCTGATAAATTGATTTCTTGGTTGCTATCAAAATGCTATTGATGTTTCGATTTCATAACTTAGTTTTTTGTTTCTCAGAACTTGCTCTAGATGATGCAGAAAGTGAAGCTGAAGCTGAAGCTGAAGCTGAAGCTGAAGTTGAAGCTGAAGCTGAAGAAGGAGCCAAGCCACAGTTGCCAGTGGCCAGAGACAACTCATTTGTTGTTTTATCGAAAGGTTTGTTGAATAACATAATTGCTATGCAGCAACGTTGCACTGTTTGCATGCACAGGCACAATGATGCGGAGTATGGAATGAATAAGAAAACAAGATATATTGAAGGTTGAGTGTTAATTAGAATCTCCGTGAGGCGGAGATTCTAAGGTACATAAAAAAGTGGAAAAGTTTCGACATTGGATCATCGGGTTTCGAGAAATGAATTTTGAAATTTAGAAAGAAATCATTTTCTTCTTTACATTGAAGCTTCCGGTGAAATTTGGCACTGTAAGGGTAACTATGAAATGTAGCAAATCCCCTTAGAATGGTCAGATTTCCATATACTTTATTTCAACTGAGATCCTAACGTGGTTAAAAATTTTGCGTTAAAATTATGAAGCTTGGGTAACAGGACGCAAACAAATTTCCAACAAGTTTTCGGAAATTTCATTACCAAAAAAATTTATAGAAGCAACACAAGATTTTAGTATTGTTTCAGGTATTTAGGTTCATGAATATTGAAAGTATAATGACCCACGATTATTCCTGCTAAATGGGTGGTTCCAATTGATTGCTTAGTTTTTTCACAACATGCTATCAAAACTTTGTTGTGAATGTCCTCCATGACCCATTACAAGACATATACTGCAGGGCTGTTGGAAGCAGCTGCTGATTAGGGCATGGTTCTTAAGGCAACAGAAAACAATACATGCCATTAATACTATGCGCATACTAACCGGTTTTGTGTTGTACAGGAAAATATAAAGCCCGAGGTCTTAAAAGTACAGACCGAGCTTGCGAGGTCTGTGCAATTAGACCGAGGGCTTTATATTTTCTTGTACAACTACAAAACCGGTTAGTATGAGTTTTATTACCTGATAGCTTCTAATTTTGACTTATATCATTTAGTCAAACTCATTTTGTTACTGTTATGTCGTTTGAGTTCATTGTGAATCTCACAGGCCTAAATTAGTTGCTGTGATGACAAAAACGCGTCTTTGTATCGTATTGTACAAGGCTACGGGAAAACCGCGGGAAATGTGCGATAAGCCAATGGGATTGGCGGGATTCTTGTATTGCCTCGTTTTTGAGGCGTCAGTCAGGTAATAATTGTGATATATCACCTTTCTTTTGGAAATTATTGGGGGTGGGATTGAGCCCCCTATCTCCCGCTTCTTACGAGCCTGCATATACAAATGTGATGGTGACTAAAACCAAGTTATTTTATGGAACCTTAATACCAAATGGTTTTACTTGCAGAAAAATCATATCAATCCAGTTTAGATACTCAGTAGTGACTGTAGAAACATTTTAAAGTTTGGAAACACCTCTGCTATTTTTCTTAACTTTTGCAGATCCTGCTAGAGGACGAGAGAAGAATAAACCTGGAACAGGCAACCATAAAATTCCTTGGAAGACTGCCGAGGTGAAAGCCGTAATGAAATTCTTCCTGGGAACAATAAAAAGACAGACAGTGCCCGGAAAGCAGGACTGTCTCCAATGCATCAATGACCATCCAATATTGGCCAATAGAAACTGGAAAAACGTAAAAGATTACGTGCGAAACCAAATTACTAAAACAAAAAGGCTTGGTGCCAAGTGACCAAAAGGTATGTACCATCATTGTGAGGTCGTTACTAGATGCCATAAAGTTCCCCCTGAACGATCCAATCAACTATTTATTAATTAAGAACAATTATTTGGAAGAGCACAACCAACTTTAACGTTGGAAATTCAGGGCATTAGTTGATTGATTGCAAGCCTGTTGGAATAGAAGAACCTGATTTGTTTTTTTTTTTCAATTTTGTTCCTTTTGCAAGAGCCCCATAGTGTCTGTTAGAGATGGATTTTTCGATCCATCTCCCTCGTTACTGAGATTACCTTGAGCCAGTTTTTGATCAACCATTTACCTGCTTAGCAAATGGATCGAGCATTTGATCCAAGTTTAAGAAGAGAACGAATTGAATTGGTTTCCGGTCCTTGAAATGGCCGCATAACAACTGACACATTTGGGCAGGCAGTCACATTCAACACCATTTTTGTCGGCTGGTATCCAGATACTTTCGTTACGGGGTGTTTACTGGAAAGTTTTATTTCATTCACCATATGGCTTTTTTTCTCGATGTTTTCATTCATCATTGGCCATTTTTTATGTAGTTGTTATATGGGTTTTTATGTAGCATCAGAACACACTTGGCTTTAAGTATTTATTGTGAACTTTAAGTTTAGGAACATATCAGACTTATTGTGTTTAGGTTAATTACCTAATGACGTTTCAAAGCTATTTTCTGAACAATAGATACTGTGCTGTCATTGCTATGCCCAATCAGAATTTGTTAACCTCTTTTGTGACTGTCGTTAGTTGCTATCTGGAAGTGTTTCCTCGTAAATTGTTTTGCTAATCTGAGCAAACTCCTCTCATAGTTCCCTTTCAGGAGTTGGTCAGCACTACCAAGACTATTTCGATGGAATCAACCAGCTTTTACTCAATTTAAAAAGGATTATTATAATTATTCCAAGAGATCAGATCTATAAAAGCCCCTATGAGTTTAGATTCCACTGTTAAAAATATCTTGATTGATTAATTTATGACTATGATTTGATAAATCATCATCATATTTATCATAGATTCTCATATTTCCTATACTGAATTAATGAATATCTGTGGTAAACCTCAGCGATGTCATTTGACAGTCACAATTTGGTGTGCATTGATTGTTTGAGACAGACAAACAATTATACAGATTCCATTGTGAAGCTATTGAGCAAGAATATTGTGCTGCTATGCAGCAATTTATCTGGTATTTGAAAGTGCTTTTTGTAGTATACTTCCAAACCACAACATCTGAAAAAGAACCAAATTTGCAAATTTTAAAACCAATCTCCAGATCAGCTATACCAGGGAAAATGCTGTGGGACTTTGTTGCACACACCGAAAAAGAAATTTTAACATCAGTGAGTAATTAAGTTTTGGTGATTATTCAAACTGTAGTACTTGTTGGGAACACCTAGTATCGAGAATTAACCAAAAGCCCTCATTTAATTTGTGATGATTTTGTTTTCTTTTTGGTTTTATTTTCACGAGGTTGAAAGGAGTTTTTCATACCATTTCAGCTATCAAATCGCAAAACAGTGTGGCAAAATGGTGATCGAATTTTAAGAATGAAGACAAAGGGAGGATTGATGTAATTTAGGATTGGCAGGTTCTTTTACCGTACAATGAGCGTCTTTATTTAATTAGTCGATCTACGTTTACAAATAGACTTTAGCTTTAAAATATGTCACTTGTACCAGGTGTGCCAAAAGAGAATTCGTGCATTTGAAAAATCGTATTACTTAAAATTACTGGATAGGTCTGATTTTACTTGATAGCAGAACGGGTGACATATTTTTATGATTTTTCTTGCATTTTTATGAGCAAAGAAAATTTGATCTTACGAAAATCTGTTTTTTGCCAAATTGCCGAAAACGGGCTGAAATACTTTATCAAATCAAGAGGAATCTTTCACGCAGAACACTTCATAACAGTATTTAATCTCCTTCACAAGTTGTAAGGAATTGATGTTTAGATAAGTGCCAAAGTTGTTTTCATCCCATGGCAAGAAAAGTGCCAACAACATCTGATACCTGTGGGAAAGGTAAACTTTTATCACTCGGTGTAGTTGTCTCTTCACGATTTGATCAAGTGTTTTTTGTCATTGTCAGGCTATTTTCGTAAAGTCAAAGTTAGTTGTATTCTATTAAGAAAACAAGAACGATCAGCAAATACTTTGGTCTTTCAACAAACGCTTGAAATTTTCGTATTTGACGCACTGAAAGCAAATAGTAGCCAATCATGTTCTAGATCCCAAGTTGAGTTTTCCCTGGAAATGGTTCTCCCTTTCGTTAATGATGCTTATGTCTAACAATGATCAAACTTCTTAGCTAAAGCTGAAACAATGGATTTTCAAAATCTGTTCTAGTTTAGTAACTGTAGACCTGTCAAGTTAGATAGTTTTTTGCTGCACCTGGTACTAATTGGCATGAAATTATTGCATGCACATTATTCAATACATTTGTATGACTTTTAATACCTTCGTCCGTTCACGTTTTGTTATTGACATTGCATGATTGATACTTGTTCTGTACAGGTTGCCCCAAAAAAATTGTGCCCCGTTTGCCTGAAGATTGCGACAAAGCGCAATAAGATTCTCGCCAAACTTTAGCATGATGTTGCTCCTCAGATATTCAATTAAAATTGCTACCATCCCCGTAAAATCCGTTGAGAAATGATGGAGCTATGAACTTCAGAAGACCAAATTTGCCGGATGACTGAAACCAGCGGTCGGCCATTTTGTCTTACTGTTTTGCAGATAGCTTCATGGGTTGAAAATGAAGGTCATAGCTCCATCCTTTCTCGACGGATTTTCATGGGGATGGAAGCAAACTTTAATTGAACATCTGAAGAGCACCGTCATGCAAAGTTTGGCGAGAATCTTTTGCTGTTTTCTCGCAATCTTTAGACAAACGGGGCACAATTTGTATGGGACACCCTGTAGATGTAACTTTTTATAGATCTTGAAATTCATAATTTGGTCTTTATGCTATGCTCCTAGTTGCCATTGTTATGTTTAGTTTGTTTAAGATTTTATACATGTTGCATTGCAGTCTAACTTTAAATAATTATGCCATATTTGGTCAGCTGTGGCATGAATGTAGGGCAAAGAAGTTAGGTTCTTTCTTTTCTTCTTGCTTTGAATAGGTGATACAAAGGTAGCGATTAGGTAGCATATGGTAATTTATTTTACTTCTGATGTTTGATGGGTAACACATGTGAGGATTTATCCTTAAATTTATTTGTTTATTACTGTGGTAAAGATGGGAACCAAATCGTATGTAGCTCCATGGAATCTATTGGAATTATTTTCATTTATCTAGTGTTAACCAAAGATATGATTCAAAAAGGAAGAATGAGGATAAACAAGATCATGATTTGAGGATTTTATATTTGATATTTCCTGACCATTCCATCTTACAGACAAAACTAGTGACAAAGCCAGTGCTATCATATAGTCCAATGTTGACAGTCCATTTATTTTCCGATTAAAACATTATTTACGAACTTCTTGGACCTAAACCAAGATCAAGCTGATCGGATTGACAGAATGTTTCGGACTGTCATTGCTGAACTATACAATACCACTTGATTTATTACTAGATTCGTCTCTCATAATGGGAAACTCAGGGAATATCAAATAAAAAAAATTAAGAGTCATGATCTTATTTATCGACATTCTTGCTCTTTGGTTTATTGATTACCTCTTTCATAAAAGTACTTGGCTGTGCGATTTAACGCATAATGTTAACGAAACTTAAGTGGCACCTAAAATCTTATTTAGGAAAGCCTTTAGTCCTATTTCTATTGTTTTGTTACTGTTGATAAAATATTGAGATGCCTGAATACTTGTTCCTATGTCATTTGCTTTTACACTCTTCCAACACGATATCTTGAATGCTTGGTTCATCTACCATTTATTCAAGCAAGCCATTGCAAATATTATTCTTAATTGCAACTGAAATACATGACAAATTCTCTAAATCGTAAGATCAAATTGAAGAAAACTCTCAGCGATCAGTTTGGGGTATTGAAGCTGTCGTTACTCTATCAAATCTTTAACAACGATGATAATCAAAATTGGTGTGTATACGAGGTCCCCATAGGTTCGTGTTTTAAAAATTAACATGAGGTTACACAGGTCCCCACTATGAAACACAGCTCGAATACATACGCATTGTGGGGACCCTCTGCAAATGAGATAAACATCTTGGAAAATCGTTTTTAAAGAAAAACAGCTAGGGACGTTGTGGGGTCCAACGGTATGTCCCCACAACTTCATCAGTCCCCATAACGCGGGTGTGTATAGGAATTTGAGTCCCCATAACGTCGGTCATGTCCATGCATACATACATACATACATACACACATACTAACATGAGGCCAGTTGTGGGGACTATAGGTGTACACCAACGTTGTGGGAACCAAGTCATTTGCTTAATATCTTGTTGACAGTTGAATGTATCATGGATTTGACGAGCCAGAAGTGTTTACATGAACTGAACACAGCTGCTGCTGCTACGCTCAACTGATTTAAATTTTGTTGGATTTATTTGTGGGGACATTGTAAATTTCAATAACGTTGTGGGAACCAACAAAGGAATTTTCTTAATAGCCTTCGACAGTTGAGTGTATCAAATATTGAATGGGACAGAAATGCTTAGATTGACTGAACACAACTGCCACTACTTTGCTTTAATTTATTTGAAAAGTCTTGGATGATTTGTGGGGACACTGTAGATTTTACTAACGTTGTGGGAACCAACAATAAAATCCAGTTACACATTGTGAATTTCACCAACGTTGTGGGAACCAACAATATAACTCGGTCACTTTTTAAAAGCTTTTGACCAACATGTCACCGTGTTTTCCGTTTCAGCATCTTGCCCTCGGGGTGGGGGGGAGGAGGGGGTGGTAATTG
This sequence comes from Aurelia coerulea, assembly GCA_039566865.1. NCBI lineage: Eukaryota > Metazoa > Cnidaria > Scyphozoa > Semaeostomeae > Ulmaridae > Aurelia > Aurelia coerulea. The sequence continues at coordinate 7,392,855 of CM076951.1, read as the reverse complement.
ACCAGGTTTTGGTCGGGGGCGTGCCATCGAAGCGTCAAAACATACCCGTTCCTTAAACCAATTTTTTGAAAATGTAAACCCGACCTTATACCATTTTTCCGAAAAAGTATACCCGACCTTATACCAATTTTCCGAAAAATCATACCAAAAATCGTTCCTTATACCAAAATCGCGAAAATCGGTACCGTTGGGGGGGCACTACATATATTTTGTGTACCGGGACGTACCATCGGGAAGGGTATCGATTTTCAAGATTTTGGTGTAAGGTATAAGGTTTGGTATACTTTTTCGGAAAATTGGTATAAGGTCAGGTATACATTTCCGGAAAATTGGTATAAGGAACAGGTATGGTTGGGTGCCATGCAGCAGTTTGGGTCCGGTTGGCCCTGTCAAGCCCTGTCAGGGTTGATGCTTTTCACCCTGCCTCGTTTTCAATTTTTTGAAACTGAGGTTTCATTTCCCGCGCTAACGTCCATGTGACATTCCTTGACCTTTCTTGATTCGTCGAGTTTGGCGCCGTTCGCTCGAGAGAGAGAGAGGAGGAATTAGCTGAATTGGCAGAGTTGGCAGTATGTCCAGTATGTCTAGACGAAGGGTAAGTAATTTTACTTGGATTTCACACCGTGAGCCTCTGTTACCCAGGGGCTAAAAGTAGTCTGCCTAAGAATGAATTGGATACATCAAAATAGTGACTAGGCCTCCTAGAGAGGGTGGCTAGAGAGGCAACGCCCACGTAATAGTAGTAAAATTATGCTTGAAAAGTCATTTGGCACATACTTCTCTCTGTGACACATCATATTTGAAAGAAATATAAATTGATCAAATGATAATGCTGCAGAATAGAAGAATAAAAGTCATGGAAGCTTCACTTGTGTTTGCATTCGTTTTTTAAAAATGTACGAGGGGTCTTTTTACTTAAAGGGGCTCCGTGCGTTGTCAAATTTCGGTCGAAACGGTGGTTTTAAAGTTTTCTGATGGGCTCTTTTATAAGTGGATTTTTAACAAGCATTTTTTGGTGGCTTGGGTGAAGTCACAAAACAAACTGCAGAAACAGAGACGTAGGAACCGGGGGGCATTGGGGGCATGTGCCCCCTCCAAGAATTTGCAATAAACAAAGAAGTGCCCTCTTTAATTTCAGGAAGTGCCCCTTTGGCTCAATAAAAAAAATGCCCTTGAAGTGTCGTGCCCCCCCCCAAGTTTGAGCCGCTTTATACGTCCCTGTGCAGAAAACAATGGGCACATGTATTTTTTCAGATTTGTTTACAGTTTGAGGACAGAGCCCCTTTAAGGTATAGAGTTATGAAAGCTATAACTGTCTGATCTTCTCCCGCTGTTGGACAATTCCTGCCAATACAATTGTACTTTATGATTCTTTGTTTTCAATATAAAACTTTTGATTTGCAAATTTCCTGGTCAAAACCAAGGGTGGGCACGTACTGTAATTTCTATGGTCCTATGTATGTCCACGAGAAAAAATTAATCTACCCAGTTTCTGGAGAATAAATGTGATCTGCTGTCCACCAAAGACTGATTTTGGGGACAGACATTTACAATGGAAACTTTTGTTAAATCTACATGAGTTCATCTCATTTTAAGTCTAAGTTTGTATCAAACACCCATTTCTCCCACCATCTTGGTTCCACCTTTGTCTCTCTAGACGCCTTTGATTTACCCAGTCTTAGGAAAACTGTGTCCACCTATGTCCAAACTATTCCGAAAATAAACCAGTTTTTTAACAATCTGCCTCAAGTTGTCCTCAAGATACAAGAAATAATCTGGACAAACCGCATAATTGGTTCCACCTCTGTCCTCTTTCAGGAATAAAAAAACCGTATATCCACACTATTTTCAAAATGTGACGTTTTTGTTCGGGATTTGTCCAGCATTACTTGAGAAATAAACCGTTATTTTCAATGAAATGGCAGAAGATTGTCAGACAAGCTTTGTCCACCAAGTTCACGAAAAAAGTCCGGATTCTGCAGACATGACAATTTCGATGACAGCATTGTCCAGGTTCAGGCATTGAAATAACCCACTTTTGGGGACAGAGATTGCAAAATATAGATAGTCCATACTTGTAGTGTAAAATAAACTACTTTTAAAGACCTATATAAGAACCTGGTTTTGAGGACAAACATTGTTGAATGAAGGACAAAATAAACCGATTTCTAGGACATACATAGGACCACTGTCTCCATACCTACATGCCCACCCTTGCAAAACCCTCCTTCAAAACATCAAATTTATGTTGTTGTGGTTACAATGAAATGTGCTTGTTGTGCATATTTCTCATACTTTACACATATCAAAGAAGTTTTGACTTTTACAGTATGGTTGGCTATCAAATCAGCATTTTAATTGCGTCATTTAAGCATGACATCAATAATAAGGGACAAAAAGTTTTGTTTAATTCTCTCTTCCACAGAAGTTAACTTTGATGTTTTTCTTTAAACAGAGGTTTCCAGAGAAAGTTAAGGAGCCAGGTAGATTACACCAAGATTGGTTAAGTGAAGACCAACCTGGTTTTGAGTCCAGGTTCATAGATGATAAAATAGGTATGTTTTAAGCAATATGCAGCCATGGATGACTGACTTATCAAAGTGCCATCTATAGAAATATTTACAGAGACTCAAAAATACATCTTCTTGAGTTCATGCAAACAGTTTGACTTGCATCTTCATCCGTATAATCATTTATTGATGAAGATGCAAGTCAAAATGTTTACACAAAGTTGTCTTGTTGAGTCTGATGTCAATTTCAAAAATTATGACACTGGTTCAGGGGGTCAAAGCATAATTTTGAATTGAGTGCTCGGCAACAAATATATTTTAGTCATAGCTTTTGAATCACTGCCTCCATAACTATAAAAAAGCATTGCATACTTCTGAAAAACCATGGTGATGATGATATTGATTCATGAAAAACATATTATGTATCATTACTAATATACATTCTCAATCCATACGCCTCAGAAGAAGCAAAGCTTATCGAGTCTGGGGCGCTTACAACAAATAGAACTTATGTTCATAAAGTCTGCACACAGTCTAATGTAATGGCTGCACCAGATGACATAGAAAGGGACTTATCAAACTGAAATGATCTTCCACTGTCTTCTGGATGGTCACAAGAAAATATTTAATTATCATGATGCTACATACAGTAGCTGAGCCTTATACCGGTATTGATTCTTCAATTCATAGGCTTTGGAGTTTTCACTGCAAGGAGGTTTGAAAGAGGAAACTTCCTCCTGCACTATGCAGGAGACTTACTAAGCCTTTCAGAAGCCAAGACAAGGGAGAAAAAGTACAACCGAGAAAGAAAAGGAAGCTATATGTACTACTTCTACCATGATGCCATACAGTATTGGTGAGTAAAATTATGGATGAAATTTTAATATCCACTTGTATGGGAAATAAGGTAGTAACTCAGTTATAATTCTCATGTTATTCACATGATTATTTACCAATGAAACTACAAATGGTTCCAAACTCCTATTTACCTGGATGGATAATTAGGAACTTTGATATGTAGGCATGCTACATTTTAAAAGAACTGCAAAAGCTACAATGCTGTATATTGTTAAATCAGTTTTTTCCAAAATTTCACAAGTAAAACTAGATGGATTTTTGTGTTGGACACAACATCGGAATTGTTGATTATTGAATTGAATTGTTGATTATTGAATTGTTGAGTATCCATCCCCTTGATTATTCTTGACATTGGGGAGTTTATGAAACCCCAAGACCAACTGCAATGGCAACACCAACTGCAATGTGCTTTTGTTATGCTTCAGATCTATGTTTCTAAAGTAGGAATCTTTTCACATGTTAGTTGTCAAGGAATGAATGAATGATGGTTGGCTGAAAAAGGAGGCTTTCTGTTGGCTTTTGAATATTTTGTAAAAGGTAGCATATAGAAAAGAATATTTTATTTGCAGAATACAAGATGATGTTGTGCCTGGTATTGTCATTCTTATTTGTAAACTTTATATTGTTTATATGACTAACAAGGGTAGAGGACATGTTGTGATGAGGTATATTATGTTTGACACAATCATAGTATTGTAGCCTTAATCATAAATGAATATTAGTTTGGTTGATATGAACATTTCATGCCCATTTGTTTTATAGTGTTGATGCCACAGCTGACAATGGTAGGCTTGGAAGGCTAGTTAATGACTCCACAAAGCCCAACTGTATCGTCAAAAGACTTACTGTTGACTCATTACCATGCCTTTGCATCTATGCACTGACAGATATTGCGGCAGGCACTGAGATCAGATATGATTATGGTGTGAAAGACCTGCCGTGGAGACTGAAGGTTGGTTTCTTCATTTTTCAACTCTAAATATGTTTATTGACATTATCAATTGTCTGGCCATTCAAAAATAGTCTACATCTTTTTAACTTTGGCTTTTGCATTATCAAGTACTGATTACTCTCAAGTACCGAATAATCGTCCCTTCCCGCTTAGTAATTTTTGAAAATGTTTCCAACCCCCCACTTTTATTCCAACCTCCTTTTTATTAATTCTTGAAAAATTCTTCACAGGAGAAACGTGAAATGCAAAAAAAAAGGAAGAATTCTACAAAACCAAACAAACAGGTATGTGTTTATGTTTTAGTTGCCTTAGTTTGAATTTCCACATTTTGAAGTAAAAAGGCCATTGTCATAAAGTAATGTCATTTAATTGTAATTCACATAATAAATTATGTGGAAGCCAAGAAAATTTTATTGTTACAAATCTAGAAATTGTTTGTTTTGATGGTAGACCAGCTTGTTATGCACTGAACTTTCAAATCACCAATATTTTATTCAAAATATGTCAAAGTTAGTTTAAATATGTTTAACCCTATTCCACCTGGGCTCTTTTGATTCACTCCTCACCCGGAGGGGGGCCATTATGCCCCCCCTAATTATTTCCAAAACCAATAGAGTTATGAAGTTGTAACTTTGTACACAGTATCAACAATCTTTTGTGATGCTAATTAAGTAGTGAACGTTTAATTAGTCACGTGACTTGTTGCTAGGCAACTAGATATGTTGTGGCCAGTCTGCAATAAGCTTATGTATGAAAACTACAATAATGTCCTATATTTTAGAGAAAACAAAGTTTGTTCTTATAAACTGTTAAAAATCTTGTACAACATCATATTTTCTCGCAAAGTAACATATTAATTTTTAATTTTTTTCACACCTTTTCGAACAATGACATCATAAATATATGTGACGTCATATGTCTAAAAAACTCTAAACATAAATAAAAATTAACAAACTATATATCATATGAAAGCCCTCAATGAGAGCAATTCAATGACGCTAATTAAAACAAAATCGAACGAGGATTGACTAAAATATAAGCAATTTAGTGTTTTCTTTTGTGACATCTCTCCAAATAAGGGCATTCAGTGGTCACATGACTCATATAATTAAAACGAAATTTGTAGAATCTTGTAGAGCATTAAATTTTAGGAAAAGTCAGTTGGTACCAGCATTCTGCCTCATATCGTCAAAGAGCTGTATATCAATGTTTGGTTAGGGTTAAGAGACTGTAAAAGGTTAAACTTGTGAGAATTCCTGCCTTGAATCAAACCTTGTTATTGAATCAAACAGAGAATATTCTCTGATCCTTGGAGTTTATGATATAGAATTGAATTCGCAACATATCCAACTCAATTTGTTGGCGATGCTGTTATAAAGCTCTTTCATCACTTAAAAGGGGGTTTATATTATCATGAAGTGAACTAAAGAACAATAGAGACATTTTATATATTTGAGATATTCAGTACTATGCTATGCTTCTTCATTTTTTTAATTCAAGTCAATTTTTGCAGAGAACTGAGAAAATAAGGAAGAAAGAAAAGTTGTCAGAAAAAGAAAAAGCTCCAGAGGAAAAGGTTCTGTTGACTCTATGTTTTAACAGATAAATACGGAAAAGATGATATGAGTATTTGACCAAGATGCATTGCATCTTGCGTCTTTATTGAAATGCTCTTTGAATGTTTGACAGTACTGCTTCTGATTTTGCTTTGAAAGCCCTATTTTATTCTTTGTTTCTTTGCTTAGTTCTTTCCAAAAGTAATTTTCATTGCAGTTATGACAGAAATTGATGTGGTTCTAATGGAATTCCACTGGTCCATTTTCATTGCAAATAATTATGTTCATTGCTATCAATTATTCACATGCATAAAACCAAAGATGCAAGAACTGAATACATTATGGTTCACACCAATGACCTGCGCAAAGTAAATATTCAGTAGTTCAATTCAGTGTAGATGAATTCCATGGCCTTATGCTAAGCTGTCATTTCAGTCCAATAGATAAGTGACGGAGGAAATTACCATCTGCCAACTTACAGAAAGGCTTCGTTGATCTTGCCTTGTTCCACCCAACCCCCAATATCTCATTATAGTTTGCCCTCTCAGTTTTCTATTTTCTAAGAAAGGTGGAATCAAGCTGCTTTCTTTTTGAATTTTTCATTACACTTTTTTTTAAACTGTCTCATCCCTTGTCAAATAGATTTTATTGTCATGAACCTTAACATGCATTAGATTTGTTGTCAAATAGATGTTCTAGCACATTTCAAATTGTCCCCTTTTCTTCAGGCTGCATCTGATTATTCTGATTCACCAGATTCGCCAGTTGTTCCTTTCATTACAAGAAAACATGCAACTGAAAAGGTTGGTAATTATTTGTGTTAAGAAAATTGGAAATAGGGATAGCTCTGTGAGGCATTTCATTTTTTGAATTTCCTATTTTACTCCAAGATTAGAATTAAAGTACACAACTTTTAGATTCAATGTAATTGTCAAATATGACCAATGAAATTAATAGATGTCTTTCAAAGCACTGCCTATATATGAAGCACCTATAAATTTTAGGTTGCCTGCAAATGCAAGCTCAAAAATTTCAAAGTGATGGCTGATTCATAGTCTAGGATCTCCAGTTATCGTGTGTGATGGAAATAGAAAACACATAGCTTTGATTTCAAATAGAGAACAGTCATATGTTCTCGGTGTCGACAGTTTCCTGAAGTGTGCAGTAACTGATTTGACTTTCTTAGGGAGTTATTTTAATATGATTAACTGGACTCTTAAAGAAAAATGACGGATATACGGCATCTAGTTTAAAAATAGAACAAAAGAGGACTGAGTGTCTTCATTTGTCCAATTGATTTGATAATCCCTCAAGATGATCAAGTACAATGGAATACAATAGACTATATTTAGATTGCCAAGGCCCCTGATTTAAGTTGCCTTATATCTCCGTCATTTTCTTTAATGGATAATTTTCATGTTCAAACTTTATATTGAAGATGAAATGTTGATGACAAGATTCTACCAGTTTTCATATTTGATAAGAGGCGACCATTCTTGTTGCAGTAGACAATTACGCTAAAGAAGGCCACAAGGGACTTTTTACCAAGATGCATTGCTCGAATGACGAATCTTTGACAACTCTATAAGAATTTGATTAAAGAACGCAGTGCATCTTGGTAAAAAGTTCCTTGCCGCCTCTTTAGTGCAGTCATCTATTACTTGTCAAACTCTATTCACTCTTTTCATAGGGCATAGTTTTGTTTCATGAAAACTAAGTCTAGTTGTCAAAATGGTTTTTTATACTAATGAATTATGGTAAATCATCATTGAGTGTTACGTGTAAGCAAAACCAAGAAGGGATGTTATACTAATTTTTCAGGAAATGTGGGTTAGATTTACTTTATGTTTGCTACAACTTCTGTCTGCTTAATATTCTCTGTTTCTGTTGTTTCAATACGATTGGCATATGCTATGAATTAATTATTATATGCCATGAAACAATCTGTCTCTTCAGTCAAACATTTGCTGGAGGATTTTCAAATTGGAAAAAACCTCTACAACTCATGTTGTTGATTGATGGATGAGGGCAACCGTTGCATTTTATTGTATATGCAATTCATGCATTTAATCTCTTCCACTGTTACAAGTCAATTCATTATTTCTGTAGGATAAAATATTTGAATTTGGAAGTGTCATGGATGCTACATTGCCTGCTGCAGATGGAGAGAAAGTAGGCTGGCTTTGATTTGTTGTGTTTGCATGATTTATGCTTAAAATTTCATTATTTGCAGCAACTTTTTTGTTTTTCTTTGCTCCGTCAAATGATCACTACACCTGAAGGATATTCTTTGAAAACCTCGTCAGCTCATGCTGTTGATTAAGGTGAGAGATGAAGGAAACCATTTGAATTTTCAGTAACAAAATTTAGACATATTATCTCTTCCCATTGTACAAATGAATTAACTTTTTATTAGGAAACAATATCTGAGTCGGACAATGACATGGAAGAGGGGAGTAATCCCTTGCCTGGATTAGCAGGGCAGAAGGTTAGCTAGCTTTTATTTGTTACTTGCTGTGGTATTGATACTTTATTTGGAGAAAGTTTTTTCTTCAATATTTGCTCTATGTTCTTTCAAGTTATCACTAACAGTAAAAGTATGTGCTCTGAAAACCTTTGAAGTACATGATGGTGATTAAGGTGAACCATGAAGGTAACTTTTGGATGTTGAACTTCGCCAATGGCACACTTCATATATTAATCTCTTCCCTTGTTACAAATCACTTAATTCTTTTTTATAGGAGAAGATAGTTGAATTTGGGAATGCCATGAAAGAGGTGAATAATTTGGTGTCTACTGTAGATGGTAAGGAGGTAAGCTGGCTTGTATTTTTAGTTGTATCCACAATCTGCTCTTTCAAATGAATTACAGCAAAGGTATATTCAATGAAAACCTCTTCAGCTCATGCTGTTGATTTAGGTGAAAAATATTTAATATTCATGTTGAATTCTTTTAAAGAGGGTTGACCTTCGGCTTACCCTCAGCATACGCTGATTTGAAGGGGCCCTTGTGAAATAAAGGAAACAATTTGAACTTTCAGCTTCTCAAATAATACAAATCATTTACTTCAGCACTTTGCTTTAACAATGAATTGATATTTTAATAGGAAATTATAATTGAATCTGGGAAGGGAATAGAAGTGATATCCCTTGTCTATGATGTTTACACTGTCTATGCTTTAAAAGTATTTATTTGGAACAAGTTTTTACATTAAATTGTTTCTCTTTGTTCTGCCAAATGATTACCGCAGCTAAAGCAATCAAGTTTTAACTAAAGTAAAGTTAATTTGATGAAACCTGGTTATTGGTGAGTTTTTCAAAGTAGCTATGTCATTTGACTTTTTGATCGCATTTATGCCCAAGCCTTTGTCATTTCCTTGTCAGAGTATTCGTTTTGTTTCTGAGAGAAGACTATTGTTTGCTTTTAGAAGGATCCATATGCGGAAAATATAAGTGATGTTTTTGCCTTTGATAATGATGATGATGCTGATGAAGATGATGAAAAGCAAGTGAGAATCTTAAGACATTTTCTTTTTGAATTCCATGAAACCAAATATACTGTATTTGTACCTTGCTTGTAGGACAAAGTTCAATATCATTATATTCTTTTTGAGGTTTGTAATCTTATCCTGTAGCTGAAGATGCTGAAATTATCAATTGAATGTATTCTCTCGTAGGAAGAAACTTATTGGTATCTCTTGTTATCTCATTTATTTAAGATTGGCCATCATAACCATATCCATATACACCATTAAACCTAATGAAGGCAAAAGTTGACACAGGAGAAGTCTCAGCATGAGTGGGCCTTCAGTCTAAGCAGAGAGACTGCAGTGAATTTCAGTGTCAATTACTTCAATTGCCCCCTGCCAAACTGTCATTTCAGGCCAATAAATCAGGGATAGAGGAAATGACCATTTGCCAACTTACAGAAAGGCTTGGTTGATTTTGCCCCATTCCACCTGACCCCCAGAATCTTAATATAGTGTCTCCACTCCGTTTTTTATTTTCCAAGATAGGTGGAATGAAGGTTTTCCCTCCATGCATTAGATTTGTTGTTAGATATAGTTGTTCTAGCTCATTTCAAATTTTCCCCTTTTCTGCAGGCTGCATCTGATTATTCTGATTCACCAGACTCACCAGTCACTCCTTTCATGACAAGAAAACATGCGACTGAAAAGGTTGGTAATTATTCGTATCAATGTGTCAAAAGAATAATCGGAAATAGGAATGTTCTGTCAAATTGAGTAAAGAGGCGGAGTAAAATATGAATGTAGTGATTCTGGAGTTTGTAATGGTTAAAGTATGCTCAGTGATACATTTTGTCTTTTGAATTACCTATTATGCTCCAAGATTGAAAATAAAGTGCAGAGAGTTTTGATCTAATGCAATTGTCAAACACAACTAATGAAATTTATATTGAAGTGTCTATCAAAGCATTCCCCTGGATATATGAAGCCCCTGAAAATATTAGGTTGCCCATAAATGCGAGGTCAGTGATTTCAAGGTGATGGCTGACTCAAAAGGAAGGATCTTGAGGGTGGGAAAATTTTAAAAATCTAATTAGAGGTGGGACGTATATTTGGCACCTGAGAGTAACCAGTATCCTCTCAATTTTTTCCTTGATGAACTATAACACGAGGAAAGGTTTCAAATCTTTCAAACCGAAGGGAGTTTGGTATTTATGCAACTTGCTATAATTCTTCTTCCATTTGCATTGCTTTTCTTGAAATATCCATGTGCTTTTGTTGCATTCATTGTCGTCAAACAGCTTGTTTTAAGTGATTGAAGAGATATTGGCATGCTTGCGACACCTTGTATCTATTTGGGTGGTTGGCAAAAGATTATTCATTAACAAGCAAGTACTGAATGAGTTTCTGTGCTATAAATGCAGCTACAAATGTAGCCACAAATGGAGTATATTGCTAAAATTCTACCAGTTAACTTCAGGAATCCATACAATGACAATTTGCACATGCATACAAACCCTTTCTCCATTTTAGTCATTCCAATGCTTCTCAATTTCCATCAACGAGATGTCATCTAACAGTGAGAGTAACGATGATGACCTGTTTATAAAGGTACTTGATTTTTGAGTTGCTGAAGATTCAGTAACTTGATTTTCTTTATTGGAACAATAGATATAATTTCAATTTTTTGAACTTGTTTCTATGTCTATTGCCATATAAAGCTCCCAGTGAACTGAATGGTCAGTTAAGCTGATTTGAATCATGTCATGTAACGCGTTTCTCCTGCAGTTTGTTTTTAAACTGTTGGGCAGTGGTACAATGCAAAGAGTTTTTAAGACCAAGACACTTAAGCCTTAGTGTATTAGTGTATTAGTGTATTCGATCGTCTATCTGGAGGTCATTCAGCTTTTTTCACCACAATAGGATGAAGCTACAAGAAATGTTGAGAATGCTGAACATGGAAATGAAGATAACATCATAGACAACGTAAGTTAATAGAATGCTTGCCGAAATCGAGAAATCTCTTTGAGATTGCTATTGTCAACTCGGTTTTGCTTTTTCTTTTGCTATTACTATTTCAAATAAGATTCTGGCAATAACAATGATTCTAATTAGTTCTGTGTCTGTTGCCGCATAAAGCTCCCAGTGAACTGAATGGTCAGTTAAGCTGATTTGAATCATGTCATGTAACGCGTTTCTCCTGCAGTTTGTTTTTAAACTGTTGGGCAGTGGTACAATGCAAAGAGTTTTTAAGACCAAGACACTTAAGCCTTAGTGTATTAGTGTATTAGTGTATTCGATCGTCTATCTGGAGGTCATTCAGCTTTTTTCACCACAATAGGATGAAGCTACAAGAAATGTTGAGAATGCTGAACATGGAAATGAAGATAACATCATAGACAACGTAAGTTAATATCATGCTTGCCGAAATCGAGAAATCTCTTTGAGAGTGCTATTATCTACTCGGATTCTGGCAATAACAATGATTCTAATTAGTTTGCTGTTTCCAGTTTAAATCACCCATTGCTTACTTTTTACTATATCCAATGCAAGTTTTGAATTTGAATTTGCTTTCTGGTAGTAAACATAGGAGCTGACAATGTTATAAAGTTGCCTTACCCTTTTTGAATAATTGATTTTGTGCTGATAAAGTTAACAATGTCATTCTTTCCAACTAAACACCTCATCTTTGCTGATTCTCTTTTTGAGGGCATCTTGTTTAACCATATTTAACTTTTAACAGTCAGGTACGTGATACAATACATTGTACTGAAGTGTATGTTATTTTTATTTTCATTAGAATGGCTTGAAGGATGACTCTGGAATCAATGGAGATTTCCCTGATATAATCGCAACAGATGATGAGTTGGAGGTATCAGTGATTTAATTTTGATGGTGTTATAGAAGATATTGATTAATTACATGGTTGATTAATTTTCCAAGCACATTAAAGAAAGCAAAATAGTTACTCTTAAATGGAAAATTTATTTCACTATATATCCAAAGCGGTGATAAGTATACATTCAGCAATTTTTATTTGGTGCTTGTACCTTCTAAATGGAAGTTTCATTATTTATGAATGATTCAGAAGTCACTAACTATAAGTGAAATTTCTAAGCCATGTACTAGAATGTTTTATTACCCAATTAGTTGCCATACTTTATGGCCAATTAGCTGGTTTTGCCATTTTATACCTGGTGAGGCAAAGAAAAAAAGAATCCCCGGTTGGAAGGCTGCTGCTCCCTGAATATCAAAGCAATAATATTGAAAACTTTCTTGTTTTATTGTCAATATCCGCAATTAGTTTCAGTAATTTACCCGGCTTTAATCGGCCATTTCTTCCCGTAGATATAGGAGATTTTCTGCAGAAAGCCCCTTCCAAAATCCTGACAAAACAAATGAAAACAATGAGCAAATTTTCCTTGGTTTGTGCATTCCTAAAAATAATGGCACTCGCATGTATTCATATATTTTGTCCTCTTGGGTGAATGGAATCCCCCTGAATAGGTTATCCATACCAGGAGGAAGAATCGTTCATCCTCCTAAAATGATAGCAGGTGCTAAAGCATGCAGAGTTCATTGCTGTAAGGCAGAAATGTTACGGAAATTTGTTCGTGATTTTGGGCAAGTTTTGAAGGTTTCTTGAAGAGGCTTTCTCGAGAAAATCCCTCATAATTTCCGAACGGAGTGGCCGATTTCAATCAGGTAAATTTGAAAGGGATTTGAACATGTCTCCCATTATACTATATACAGTATATTTGCCAATATCATCGTCTTGATATCCATGGAGCCGTGATCTTTCGAATGGTGATTCTTTTTCATTGACTCAGCCCTTATATTGCTCATCTTGTTAAATATTCTTGTAGGTATTAGATGAGCAAGCAGGTAACACCCAAAGTGCCACTATTAGGAGGCAAGGGAACACATATGTAAGTATTCACCATGATTATATTACTGTGGTGCATGTGATTATTTAAATATTAAAACAATTTCCTACCAAACTAGTTATTTCTACCAAGTTGCTGTGTACCAGGTAACCCAAAAAATGTGAACCAAGAAAATGCTTTGTAGATGAAGATTATAATTGTGTTATTGTTTATTTGCCATTTGTTTTACCACTTACATTGCTTTCATTACAATGTATCGAGTCCAATGATTTGGAGACCCCCAAATATTGTTATTTATTTATTTACATATATTTATTTATCAACATTTATTGAATTGGTCACTGTGATGAATTGCACCAACTTGCACAATTCTTCCTTCCTTCAGATTTGTGGACCCCAAATATTGAAACGTTGTCTATGTGGTTACTCACAGACTCTGTTGTTGACTATGGCACGTTGTTGATTATGGCACAGGCTAACTTAATTTGTTTTTTTATAATGTGAAATGATGATTCTGTTGTGCCCGACAAGTTTTTTATGCTGTTTATTGAAATTCGTCTACCATGCAGATGGATGCAGATGAATCAGATGATGATCATGTCATGGATCCTGATTATTTGATTGAATCAGATCAAGATACCATTAGCGAGATTGATTATGAAGATTATGATGATGAAGAAATAGAAAACTCAAGTGACAAGCAAGAGCCACAAAAGAATACAGCGAAACCAAGAATACAGAATAACACAGAACACAGTCACTCAACCAAACCAGGTATGATAATCAATTCATAAATAAAAATAAGTCTTGCATGAGTTTTATGCATTAGTAGGGAACCATATTGCATTGTTTTGCCAGTCATCAAAACTCCTCCTTTAAATCTTCCTCAAGTCATCAAAAGATTAATGCTTGTACGATCTCAAAGCAAGCAGCCTGGCCTTTTGATTGCTGCCTGTTCCAAGATGCTTTTGGCATCTGATTTTTTAATCAAGTGTTGTGGGGATATTATCAGAAAAAGAATGCTCATAGCTTTCATTTGATATATTGTTGTAAGTAAAACGAGGGCTATTTGGTCATCTTTGCTTCATTCGTTTGATGAATAGGGGATAATTCATTGATTAATTAAATTATTAATGAATATATCGTTATGAAATGATTGTAACAAAGATTTATTAACAAGATCATAGTCTTACACACTGAGCTATTTTGATCATATGTTGTGGGGACATTATCTGATCAGGCAGGTTTTAGCTTTCATTTGAAGTATGGTTGTAAGATGTGGACGAATTTGTGACCTTTGCATCATTCATTTGATGAAAAGCGGCTAATCCATTGATTAATTCAATTATTAATCAATATATTGTTATGAGATGATTGTAACAAAGATTTATTAACAAGATCATAGTCTTACACACTGAGCTATTTTGATCATATGTTGTGGGGACATTATCTGATGAGGAAGGTTTTGCTTTCATTGGAAGTATGGTTGTAAGATGTGGACGAATTTGTGACATTTGCTTCATTCGTTTGATGAAAAGGGGCTAATCCATTGATTAATTAAATTATTAATCAATATATTGTTATGAGATGATTGTAACAAAGATTTATTAACAAGATCATAGTCTTACACACTGAGCTATTTTGATCATATGTTGTGGGGACATTATCTGATCAGGCAGGTTTTAGCTTTCATTTGAAGTATGGTTGTAAGATGTGGACGAATTTGTTACCTTTGCTTCATTCGTTTTATCAAAAGCAGCTAATCCATTGATTAATTCAATTATTAATCAATATATTGTTATGAGATGATTGTAACAAAGATTTATTAACAAGATCATAGTCTTACACACTGAGCTATTTTGATCATATGTTGTGGGGACATTATCCGATGAGGAAGGTTTTGCTTTCATTGGAAGTATGGTTGTAAGATATGGACGAATTTGTGACATTTGCTTCATTCGTTTGATGAAAAGGGGCTAATCCATTGATTAATTATATTATTAATCAATATATTGTTATGAGATGATTGTAACAAAGATTTATTAACAAGATCATAGTCTTACACACTGAGCTATTTTGATCATATGTTGTGGGGACATTATCTGATGAGGAAGGTTTTAGCTTTCATTTGAAGTATGGTTGTAAGATATGGACGAATTTGTGACATTTGTGGGGACATTATCTGATGAGGAAGGTTTTGCTTTCATTGGAAGTATGGTTGTAAGATATGGACGAATTTGTGACATTTGCTTCATTCGTTTGATGAAAAGGGGCTAATCCATTGATTAATTAAATTATTAATCAATATATTGTGATGAGATGACATTATGAAGATTTATTAACAAGATCATAATCTTACACACTGAGCTATTTTGATCATATATTGTGGGGACATTATCTGACGATGAATGCTGATTGCAAACATTCATTTGATGCATGGTTTTTTTTATCTGGATTATTGTATCACGTGAGTTATTAGATAAAAGTCAGATAATTGATAAGTTAATTTCTTGAGAAACCTATCGTTATAGGATAACAATATTTACATCAATGATATGAATAAGTGTTACTCACTGACCTATTTTTATCATATGTTTTGGGGATATTGTCTGAGGAGGGATGATTTTTGCTTTATTTGTTTTATAGATTGTTATTTATAAGGTCATGAATCGCAGCTATCTTTGTGTCTCTTGCACCTTGCAACTACACTTGATGATTCCAAAAAATCCTTGGCTTTTATTTATTTTCTATATAGCTATTTTCAATTTATTAATATAAGCAACGTAATTTTTTGTAAACATACATGTGATTGTGCTTTAAAAAATAGTATGACTAAAATCAGCTGGTATTTAGAGTTATGAAGGAAATATTTACAATGGAAACCCGGCTATAAAACAGCAATCAGACTTAGAATTTGTTCATGCCTTAAAGCGATGGCTTGAATATGTTTTAAATAGCTATTCCCTGCATTTCTGAAATGTTTTTGGTGATGTTGTAGTTTGATAAAGGAGGAAAGCACTCCCAAAAAAAGAAGAATGTACTTTTACTGACCTGTTGTATTATGAAGAAAGGTCATATGGTTTTGTCACGGTTTTCAAGCTGATTTTGACGTGTTATGATTTGGATTTGCGCTAGAAATTCGTCATAACTCCAAAAGGGAGTTGTTACATTTTCATGTTGCAATTTAGCATTTATTTGTAACGTGATTATTCATTCATCTACCTTGATTTCCAAACGTGATGCAGTACCGGGTGCGCCAAAATAAACTATGCACTTTTGGCAGGCTGCGATAAATCGTACACTGGACTGATTTTGAAGATTTATGACTTAATCTTAAGCAGAAAGCCTGAAAAGATTCTAGGATTTTTTGCAAATTTTTCTGTTTTCATGTTTTAGAGCTACAAGCCAATTTCTTAAAATTTTCGTTCTCAAAAACACTGAAAACGATCAAAAAACGTTGATCAAATTTTCTAAAAAATCGACATGAATGGACAAAGAGAAAACTTTTTCGTGGTGATATGGGATTTAGAAATCAATTAATTGTAAGCTGTTGTACGAGAGTTCGTACTATCTTGGGAGAAATGTAATTTTATTTTCAAGGATATAAAGAAGTGTCTTTTCTTTTGTAATTTCATTGAATTTATGCTTTGGTGCAGGTTGTGTTCGTGTGTCAAGAGGGTTAAAAAGACAAGTGAGGAAGCGTCATGAGGCCAGCAAGCATGGAGTCTTTTGTTGCATTTTGATTTTGTGACGGCTTTTGGGGCGGCACTTTATTGTAACTACTACAGAATTTCGCAACAGGCCAATCGTTGAAATAACGCTCGTGCAGAAGTTTACAATAATCAATTTCCAAATCCCCAAATCACGCTGAAAACGTTTTCTCTTTGTCCATTCATCTTGAGTCTTTAGAAAATGTGATCAACGTTTTTTGATCGTTTTCAGTGTTTTCGAAAACGAAAATTTTAAGAAACTCGCTTGTAGCTCTAAAAACTGAAAACGGAAAAAATTGTAAAAATTCCTAGAATCAAATTCAGGCTTTCTGCTAAAGATTAAGTCATAAATCTTCAAAAGCGGTTCAGTGTACGATTTATCGTGGCCTGCCAAAAGTGCATAGTTTATTTTGGCGCACCCGGTATGTCATCACCTGTGAAGCGTTTTTTTTCACCTATCCAGTATGGGATTCAAGCTATTAAGATTTCTTATTTCTTGATGAAGTAACCAAATCTTTGTTTCTTTTTCAGCGATCACAATCCCTGTTATGGTGAAAAACCAGCATGGTAACAGAATTTACGACAAAGGGCATGTGTGTTATTACTGTAATACTCAGTGTTTGAAGATTGCTCGACATCTCCTAACTGTTCATAAATCGGAAACTGAAGTGATGAAAGTCTTGGCTATCGATACCAGCACTAACGACAACCGTAAAAGGCGTGCAAAAGAACTGGATCGTCTCAGGTACAAGGGGGACTTCTATCATAATCTAAAAGTATTGAAAACTGGAGGAGAATTGAAGGTGTTCAGAAGACCAGGTCCTGGAGAAAATGTTGATGCTTCTATGTTTACCCCTTGTACACACTGCTTAGCTTTTATAAGGAAGCATGATCTGTGGCGTCACGTAAAGCAGTGTACCTTCAATGAAGAAAGAACCGACGGTGATGACAAGGAAAAACGATGGCATAGGAAGCTGCAGTATGAAAGTGAATTGCTTCTGTTTTCTAACAGATTTCCAGAGGGATCCAGTGAAGCTCTTGGATCACAAGTTCTCAGCACAATGCGGTCAGATGAGATCACTCAGACTGTAAAGTCGGACAAGCTCATTCTTATGGTCGGAAGCTCTTTGCTAGAAAGAGGGGGCTCCACAAAGATATCATATATTTCTCAGAGAATGCGTACGCTTGCTAGGCTCCTCCTAAAGGTTCAAGAAAATGAGGATAGCAATTCAACAGTTCAATTTCTGATGGACTGCATTGCCCCAAGCATGTTTGATATCGTAATTAAAGCAACAAAATCTCTTTGTGGGTATTCTCAGTGCACCACCGAGGCTGGCACTTTCTTTTCAAAACCAGGTCTTGCCTTGAATGTTGGTTATGATCTGCGTAAAGCTGCCCTCTTGCTTCGAGGTCAAGCCATTAGGTTGCAAGATAAAGATTTGCTGGAAAGTGTCAATGGATTCACCCAACTGTACGAACTTGAATGGAAAATATTCATCTCATCTGCAGCTGGAAGGTCCCTGGATGAGAACAAGTTTCAGTCTCCTGGAGCACTGCCAATCACGTCAGATCTGATCAAAATTCGAGATTTTTGCTCCACGGAAATACCTGCTACTATCGCGAGACTAGAAGCGCAACCATGCCTGCAAGACTGGCGATTTTTAGCAGAGTTGACGGCCTCGCGTCTCATCATTTTCAATAAGCGACGAGGGAATGAGGGGACGAAAATAACTATCGAGGAATTTGAAAAGAGACCTGAGTGGAAGAAAATTCAGGTAGAAGACGTTGCAAAATCACTACAACCACTGGAAAAAGAATTGTGCAAGCGGTAAGATACAATTTGACTTTTATAGCTGTATGATTTTAGAGTCAAATAACACCAGTACCCATATCCAGCTACCCATTTTTGACAAGGCTTGCAATACATGGTAGTGGCATACCATGATTGTATGTGGACAAGCTTTGATCTCTTCTAATCAATATTAGTGTGTCCTTCAAAACATGCAAGTATGAATTATTAACCCGATGCAAAAATCTGATGTTCAATGCGGATCTACCCAATGCAAAAATCTGATTTTCAATGCGGATCTTTCACTTAGTAATTCCAGTATCATACAGTTGTCCCAGAATCATAAATCTAGAAAGAGATTTGTCTACACAATATTTATTTAGTTGGATCTCGTTTTGTTGATCATAGTGAACTGACAGATGTAATTTTCCTTAGTTTGATTTGAAATGCAAAATGGTTTTAATTGCTGCGAAGCTGCATGGTATCCTGAACTATAGATTTGCAATGCATTTTGTTTGTTTGTCTGTCTGTCGTTTGTTTAACAATTTTTGCAGACCTAATTGTGGCTATCAAATCGTATCACTGATCACTGCTCGTTACCCTAAGGCGTTTGTGCATGTGCATTATGGAAAGTATGGTAATGAAGTGATATCTTATTGCACAGTGGGGCAAGATTATGACATAGGCTGAAAAATCGACCTCCTCGATTCAATTTCAAATATCCCCGATCTAAAAGAGCAGTAACTGCTGACCAAGAAAGCATTTGAATGGTTTCCATATGTCTACTCAAAAAATTATGCCGAATTTTTGTATTCGAGGTGTGCCAAAAAGACTTTAGGACAGACAAATTTTGTGTGAGCATACATGTAAATACAGCCATTTTCAATTGTCAATAAAGTCAAAGTCTTTGGACTAATTTCAATGAGATTTAAAACGAATATTATACCACCTTCCTCTGATGTATGGTCAATTTTTCAATGTCCTACTTCACTTTAATATCTATTTAAAGCATTGCCTTATGCTTTATCATACCTTTGGCAAAACTTTTGAACTAAAGTATAGTTGGCTTTACAAATAGTTGAATAAGTAGCTACTGGACAGTGCTAGACATTAGGTTTATAGCTGAAAGTGACCAGCAGATGTCACTAGTCGAGTGATAGAAATTTATATTTGTGGAATTTGCGGAATTTTTTGCATCTAATTTTTTGTCAGGGTACTCTGCACAGATTTTGGCAGAGTTCTTTATACTGTAGTTCAGGGTACGCATTTTCAAAGGTAAATAAAGGAAGGACTAAGACTTGCAGCATCATGCTGAACTAAGCAGAAACAAAGGCACTTGGGAAATGTTTCAACAAAGACACTAGACAGCACTGGGAGAGGGGGTCCGCAGGGGTAGGTGAGAAATGGCATATTTCAACAGAACAAATATCCAACACCAGAAAAAAAACGAAAAATAAAGTTTGGTTGAATTTCTTTCATTTTAGTTAGAGATGCGTTTTTTTCTAAATGTTAACAAACAAGTGAACAATTGCACAGAATAAACAATTAGCACCTTTCTGTTGTTGCCATTCAGTTTCATATTAAAGGGAGTACAAAGACCAGCAGCCTTTGCCATCGTTTGTCTTTGTTTTTTTCGAATTTCGTACAGTCAGTTATTCTGGAAGTTGTGCAGAGCAAGTCGCTGACTTCACGCGAAGCATGCTGGTCTTTGTACTCCCTTAAACTTTAGTGCTGGTAACACACTGTGACACCAGAAGTTTTTCGGCAAACATCAGAAAGAATAAAAGTGTCCCTAAGCGAATAGCTCAATAGCTGATAATTGACAGTTACAAATCATCAATTTTCCCAAATGAAGAACTTGTTTGAGTTTGAAAAATGAGCTAAATAATATGTAAATGATAATCAACAAACGAAAACAAATTTAAGGTGAATATTTGTAAGTTAATTGCACTACATCCTTTTTAATGCGATATGAACAATGTCACCTTGATCTCCTATGTACTAGAACACATGCCCTTCAGTCAGTTTATGGAGTTGTTTGACAATTTAGACTTGCACGTCATTTGAGAGTGTCTCAGACTCACCTTCAAGACCAGAATATTCATTTTAGGTCCATTTAAGACGAATGTCATAATCCCCTGTTGAAACGCCCCACTGTGTATTGCCACATAAAAAAGTATCATTGTTTGCATGGTGAATTGATTTAATTAAAGGGACCAATTTGTCATATACGACCAATATGTCACGCAACTGTAACTTCTCTTTTGGAATGTCATAATTTTAGGACTTCAGAGGATTCTTACAGGCAGTCGTTGACTGCACAAGTTTCTATTGACCAGAATCTTTGTATCACAGTGTTTTGAAAACAATTCATGTCTGTTAACTCAGTACGCAGCACTCCTCAACTATTGTTATTTATAGCATGATTCCTCTTCCAGGCTTGATCTAGCTTATGTCAAAGGAAAGCGGGGTCGCAAGGTTCCAATCATCCTCTCAAAGGAAGTGGTCAAAGCAATGTGCTGTTTAATCAAGCAAAGAGCAGCTGTTGGAGTTGACCAAGCAAATAGATATGTTTTTGCTGCACCAACAAGGAGCTCCAAGAACTTTCTACGTGGGTATGATTGCCTGAGTGCTGTTGTAGACAGATTACCGTTAGAGCAACCCTCCACAATAAAGAGCACAAAACTACGAAAGTACATTGCAACTGTGTCACAAATCGTTGATCTGAACAGTTCAGAACTGGATTGGCTTGCTAGACACCTTGGGCATGACATTGCAGTGCACAGAGACTATTATCGACTCCACGAGCACACAATCGAGCTTTCTAAAGTCAGCCGCCTTTTGCTTGCAGTGGATGAAGGGAATGCAGCAAAATGGGCCGGCAAAAAGCTCGACGATATAGCAATAGAGGGTATGTTAAACATTAATGCATCTTTATGCCGGGTGTCCCAAAAAAGTATACAGGTTTGGTTGGTTCCAGCGATGTGACTTTAGCTTTAATCCATGGCTAATCACTCTCAAAATGTTTCTCGATAGATACCTTGAACATAGATACCTCTGGTATTGCTGCTTTGAGAGCAGAAATATTAATCTTGAAAGCTCAAATTTGCGGCCGCCTGGAAACCAGAGCTGTTGGCCTTTTGGCCAAAGCAAATTCTTGAAGCACATCGAAATTAGGAATTGAAATTAATGAAAAATTAAGAAACTGCCCAATTGGGTGACTGGAGGATGATTTCTGAAAAACAAAATAACAAAAGATCTAATATTTTTCAAATTATCAAGGCTATTGTTGGTTTATTCGCTGTGCCTCGAGAATTTGCTTAGGCGAAAAGGTCAATGCTCTGGTTTTCAGGAGGAGGCAAATTTGAGCTTTCAAGATTAATATGTCTGTTATCAAAGCAGCAATACTATCCAGGAACATTATGAGTGATTAGCCATTGATTCAAGCTAAATTCTCATCGCTGGAACCAACCAAATCCGTATACTTTTTAGTACACCCGGTATGTTTTACGAATTCAATGGTATTTTGCTGAACTAGAGTGTATTTTTTGGAAACTGTGAACTTAAAGCGAGTGTTTATTTCCTTCTTGCAATTCATACTCATTGTAACTTATATGTGAAAATTTTGTGTGGTAAACACTCAGCTTTTAGATCCAAAAGTAGGAAAATGCTGGTGAGGACTTTGTATGGGAACGAGAATCCCACATTCCATTCTGGTACATGATTTACTTGCCATTGAAATTTAAATTCTGTTGCGGAAACTAACAATTGTATGTATTGAATTTAAATGGCAAGTATATCATGGATCAGAATGGAACGTCATATTCTCATCCCGATACAAATTTCTTACCAGCAATTTCCTAATTTCTAGGTCTAAAAGATGATCGATTTTACCAAACAAAATGTTCACATGTAAGTTAGCTTTTGACGGATAGATTAACATTTCAGTTTTGAGCATCGGCCGAGTATTTTTTCCACAGCCCACCAAAACATATCAACTATTTTTTTTACTTACCTGGTAGAACTGAAATTTTCTTCCTAAAAATGGAGATTCAAGAACATGTATCAGGGTTGATATCACGTCATTCCAACATCGGAATCTGACCACCTAACTGTAGCAATATCAGATTAAAGAAACTAAATATTTCTGTTATCCCCCTGAATCATTGCCAGCTCATCTACTCCTAGGGAGCATGTAACTAAGGCACTTGCTACTCAATTCAAATTCTTGATAAACTGGGAACAATTACTTCTAAATTTTAGATCTTCCTCTTGGAGAAGACAGTGAGGATGATAATGATGATGACGTAGTGCTGAATGATGATGATGATGATGAAATGATAGCAGACTCTGCAAGTAAGTTTTTCGATTTTTTAGTTTCTTTATTAATGAAGAAACTGAAACTGGAATTGAGATTTTGCTGCTTTGATTCAAAAACAACCTTTTTTGGAGCAAGCTTTTTTCTGATTTCTTAAGTTATTGCATTTTCAAGGAAGCATTTCAGTTCGTACGGTAGCATCTAGTATAGACCAAATGCAAAGTCCCTGTAACACTTGCATGCAACTACTGAAATGCTGAAGAGAAAGGTTTTTTTTCGTTTTTGAAGCTAAAAGGCAGTCTGCACATATAATAGCTATCATATCTGAACGGTTTTTTGTATGGAAACGAAAGCTTTATTTGCTGCAACCAAATCAAGTTCAATTTGGGAATTTTAGTTTCGTCTCGACTCAAACTGAAAATTACTTTGTGTAAAAGCTCTAAACATGGCATGGCAAATAATCAACAGTCTCAACAGCAAATAATCAACAGAATAGACAATTAAGGGCTTGCAGTTGATACTTAGACTTATCAATTTCTTTGCGGTAACATACTGTTTTTAAACCACTACTGTTATCAAGGAAGTTGCCATTGGTTTCAAGATCCTCCTTTTCTAGACCTACCTAACAAAATGATTACACATCCTTATTCAAACTATCTACCATCGGTGTCCTTCTACCTAGTCAACTAAATTTACACAGCAATGAGACAGCTCAATTTGAGTCATCATGTTTCATCATGTTTCATATTAGTTTTTGAAATTCACTACTTGACTGAAACGAGTAACATTTAGAGTTTTTCGGAAATATCAAACTTCACTTATAACGAAAGTTGGCGGTGAATGATTAAATCGAAAAAACATTCTTTTTCATCCAACATGAGAGGATATCGAAATGTTTCTGTGGATACCTATTTTAGCAATGCTTTTTCTAAATTCTGCTACACTATCGCTCTTATATTTCATTGATAGCAAATTTGTTAAACAGTTTCTTTCGTTTGCAGCAAATCATTTAATTTTATAAGCCAAGGCAATTTCATACTTTAAATGAAATATATAAAGAGTTTTTCATGTTCTTTTGAGTTATTAATCTATTTATGAAACTACTTGCAGACTGAGAATGAAGATCAACTCCCTTCTGAATAGGTTCTTTCTGTATTCAAATGAATGTTAACACCATGTTACCTTAGATACTTTGAAATACACATTGTAAATTTATTGTATGATCATTGCTTTTATGTTTTAGCTGAAAGAGCAGATGCAAATGCAGGAGCAGCCAAATCAAAGACCAAAGTCTCCATGCAAAACCCAAAAGTGGCCAAGACTCCTTGGTCGAGAGAAGAATCTTCAGCAGCGCTAGATTTTTTCTCCACTTTCATTAAGAAGGGGAAGGTTCCAGGAAAAAGTGATGTGGAGGCTTGCATCAAGGCCCATCAAGTCCTGAAGAATAGATCCTGGAAGGTGGTGAAGGATTTCGTGAGAAATCAAATTGTGAAGCTATCGAAAATGCTGAAATAGACTTCACAAATTGGGGCAAGATTATGGGAAATCTGAAAAATCAACCTTCTCATTTTAATTTCAAATCCCCCTAATTTGAAAGGGCAATATTTGCTGACCAAGAAAACATATGAATAAGCTACATATCTTTACAGAAACATTTTTGGCAAATTTATATTCGAGGCTCTCCAAAACTACTTGAGAGAAGACCAATTTTTAATAGCCAATGTATCAACAGCCAATGTATAAGGGTCAGGAGGGTCTTATTTCAACAGAAAAAATAATTAACATCAGAAGAACTGAATAATGAAAGATCTTTCCTGTTTCTTTCATATCGAGTTAAAGATGTGATGTTTCATGTGTCGCATAAACAATCATTACACTAACAATTAGCATCTTCTTATTGCTTTTGTGGATTTTGCCAACACTTTCAGATGAAAATGCGCTGTCTTCCAAGACCCTTTTTTTCATTGCGGTAGTTTTTGTCTTAAAATTGACTTACTTCCTTACAACCAAACTTGAACAATATTTAAAGAAGGATTGCTTTGATACTCGTTCGTAAGTTTATGTACACAATGCCATCAAAATTTGTTATGTCCTAAAACCCATGCCTTTAAGTAATTTTATTCGATTTCATGAATGTTTAGACATGCAGGGGACTGTAAACCACCATAAATTCCCTTCTTTGGGCAGAACATCCACTTTAGGTCCATATACAGAGAATGTCATAATCCCCCATTGAAATGCTCCACTGTGCTTCAGTGGCTCGGATCTTCAAAGAAGAAGAGAAGTATTTGTTACATAATACCTGACTGGTTTTGAAACTTAAAAGAAAACAGTTCAAGTTGATTAATTGTTTGTAGCCAATCTTTTTAAGACATGTAAATTGTATTTGCAATAGACCTTCAAGCTATTCTGCAAAGAGTGTGGACCGGGTGATCTTGTTATGAATTTTATACGAAAGGCTAGGGCTTCTATTAAACTTTTCACATTCGAAAATATTATTTTAGGATTTATCAAAATATTTAATTCAAACTCTTTTGCAGATTGGCTGAAAGGTGTATTTGATACTCGGTTATTTGAAATTTGAAAATCAGGTTTGGAATACAGTTATGCTGTTAATAGTTTTATAGCCGTACATTGGTTTTTAGAAAGATTTTGATCCATATCCTAAGGGGACAAGCATCTACAAGTAATTGATGTAAGGCATACATTTGATTTTGTTCCATTTGAAAGGCCTTCCAATTGTAACAATTTGAAGTAATATTGCTCTTTAAAGTACCGGATGAGTCAGAAAAAAGGACCCCCGCTTGGAAGGCCACTGCTCCATGAATATCAAAGCAATAATATTGAAAAATGTCTCGTTTTATTGCCAATATGTTCAATTAGGTTCAGTAATTTACCCGGCCTTAATCGGCCATTCCTTCCCGTGGATATGGGTGATTTTTTGCAGAAAGTTCCTTCAAAAAACCTGCAAAAACGAATGAAAACAATGAGCACATTTTCCTTCCTAAAATTGATGACACTCACATAAATTCATGTATTTTGTCCTCTTTGGAGAATGGAATCCCCCTGAATAGGTCATCGATACCAGGGGGAGAACTTGTTCATCCTCCCAAGAGGATGGCACGTGCTAAAGCGTTCACAAGTCATTGCTGTAAGGCATTGTAAGACAGAAATGTTAGGGAAATCTGTTCATGATTTTGGGCACGTTTTGAAGGTGTTTTGAAGAGGCTTTCTCGAGAAAATCCCTCATAATTTCAGAATGGAGTAGCCGATTTCAGTCAGGTAAATTTTATAGTAGATTTGAACATTTCTACCATAAAACTATATATCTGCCGATATCATTGTCTTGATATCCAGAGAGCCGTGACCTTTCAAACGGGGATTCTTTTTTCTGACTCACCCGGTAGGATTCAAAATGAAGCATTCAAAAATGAAGCATTCAAAAATGAAGCATTCAAACTGATAAATACTAATGAAGACCCAGGCAACATTTTATCTATGCAAAATATTTAAAAGAAGCATTTAAAAGCAGAATGGATATTAGCTAAGGGAAGTTTTATCTCTCTGTCCATTCGCCCCAAACCTCGTTCATTTGTTTCTTGTTGCTGTTCGCGTTTGCGTTTAATTAGTTATAACTTAAGTTCGTATATTTATTTATTTATCTTCTTTATTGTAGATTCGTAGATTTAGCGTGTAGAGACCATGTACCTCTGGTATGGTGTCGTTGATTGAAAAAAAAGTAGTTCTTGAATTATATAGAGGGATTGATTTTGTTGTGTTTAATGAATATTTAGGTTGATTAACTAAAGGATTGGATCTCAAATTTTTGTTTCCACAGCATCTGTCTCATGTGCATCAAATTTCCTGCCTACAGTAATGGCAATTGAATGTGTTAGCCTTGCTATCCTGTAAAAAGGAGCACATCTCTTGGCGTAATTCAATTGCACTCAGAGGGATGACTTTTTATAACGCCATAGAGCACGCTCGCTAAATTTGATCACATTATTCTCATAAGAGAGAAACACTATGGAAAGTAGAGTGACTGCCTTCTTAAGGCCATTTTTAAGGTTTCCTGAAGAAACTTTTCACAAAATGTCACCTAATAAAAAAGAAACTGTCTCACATGGTAGAATCTAATTACATTCTGC
Source organism: Aurelia coerulea (assembly GCA_039566865.1). Taxonomy (NCBI): domain Eukaryota; kingdom Metazoa; phylum Cnidaria; class Scyphozoa; order Semaeostomeae; family Ulmaridae; genus Aurelia; species Aurelia coerulea. The sequence goes on along the minus strand of CM076951.1, from coordinate 7,365,661 downwards.
TGGTGACAACTGCTTTACGACGAATTTAGTCATTTCTTAAGATAAAATTAAAATGTGTGTATCATAGGTCCTCACAGATACTTTGTTGGCATTTCAACATGACTATACACAGGTCCCCACAAAGTACACACGACATGGATACAGCTGAGTTGTGGGGACATCATGAAACTCGATTTTTATGAAAGAAGACTGCATTTTGATTAAAATTAAAGAAAATCTTTCTGGGGACGGAATGTGTGTCCCCATAAAGTTAACAGTCCCCACAGTGCTGGTGTGTATTAGAAGAAATGTCCCCACAAGTATGGTCATACAAAAACATACATACATACATACATACATACATACATTCACACAACGACGAAACCATCTTCTACTATAAAGGGTTTCCCATCCCAACTCATTGTAAAGCCTTTGCCTATTTGTACCCCTCTACGCACCAGAAACAGCCAGGGCTGCAGAATACTGGGTTTGTTCCAATTTTTGTTTAAAACCTAGCCGCATTTCTGGGTCATATCTATGATGCAATAAATCACCATAGTCAAGGTGAGGCCTCGCGTATAATTTATAAGATAGATTAAGAACATTTCTGAAGACATACTTCGAAAGATATCGTATCAGACCAATACCTCTTCTAGCCTTTAGGATGGCTGGTCTGATATGACTTTGAAAATTTAACTTTGAATCCAATATGATTCCTAGATGCTTATGTTCATTTTCCCGTTTGATTTCGTCATTGCCTAATGCTAAAGGCGGGTGGACAATTCTAGCTCTTTTGGCGGAAAATATGACTTTCTCCGTTTTAGCTGCATTAAATTGCTTTTTCCACTGCCAAGCCCAGATCCGTATTTTTTCTAGATCTCGATTCGATTCTTCAACGCCAACTATTTTGTTTTCAATTACTGAAAACAAGGAAGTATCATCTGCAAAGAGTTTGACCTCGCAATTCAAGTTATCACAGAGATCATTTATATACACCAGAAAGAATAAAGGACCCAGCACGTACCCTTGGGGTACACGTGCGAGAACATCCTGCCACTCTGAAGTCTTTCCATTTAAAACAACCCTTTGTTTCCGATCTTTTAAAAAACTGCTAATAAGTGCGAGCATATTGCCAGATACTCCGTTACATCTGAGCTTATGAATGAGTCCTTCATACCACACCCTATCAAAAGCCTTAGATAAGTCAAGGAATACTGCACGTGTTTCTTTACTTGGCATATCATCAAAAGCACAATAAATCTTATGTGCTTTGAATAGCAACTGATTTATGGTTGAATCTTCAGGCCGAAAACCCGATTGGTAAGGCTTTAATAACTGATCTGCACACAAATGATCGTTGATTACATCAAAAGCTGTTTCTCAAACAATTTCGAAAAAATAGGAAGCAAAGAGATTGGACGATAGTTATTTTTGCGTTGCCGACTCCCCTTTTATGAATTGGAACAACATATGCTTTCTTCCAAGAAGAAGGGTAGATTCCAGTCTCTATGCACCTCTCAAAGATCATACATAAAGGTTCAATCATTGCATTATCACATAACTTAATCTTAGTAATAGAAACGTCATCACACCCATGGGATTTGCTGGAATCCAGAGCTCGAATGTGATTTAGCACCCTTTCCCTATTTACATTGAAATGCTGTAGAGCTGGGACAGAACTTGCTGTGAAACTGGGTAGCCTACTCGATGTTCCTGCTGAGCAACACTGTGCGACGAAGTAGTCATTCAACACATTCGCTTTTGATTCATAGTTCACCACGAAAAGCCTATTTCGAGTAACGGAGGAATATTGGGGTGTTTTTTGTTGCCATTTAGCCTTTTAGTGAGGACCAAAATGTTTTGGTACCTGTAGTAGGGTCCGAGAGTTTTCTGCCTAATTTTCGGTAGTAATTTTCTTTGGCATTAGCAACCAATTTTGACGTTCACTTACGAACTGCTTTTACGTTCTCCCAGTCCTCTACCCTTCTACCTTTTTGCACAAACTTCTTATAAACTCTATGTTTTCGCTTTATTGCACTTTTCACTTCATGGGATATCCAAGGTGGATCTTTATCATTACACTGGATCACCTTATTGGGTATGTTTTCTTTGAACGTGGACTTCAATATACCACAAAATCTTTCCATCATTTCGTTACATCCCAAATTATGGAAGCAATTTCACGAATTAATACTTCGTACGGTGTTTCTGATATTCGAAACATCCAGTGTCCCCATGCCACCATTGGGACGATCTACAATTAAAATCTCCAGTTAACATTAAGGCATGCGGTTTTTCTGTCTTTAGTTTATTGACAACAGACTGTAACTTATCTATAAACAATGCAAATGTCTCGCTGTCTTGGCTAGGGCTACGATACACAGTTACAAAGAATATTTTCTTGCCACCAAGTTTAACTTCAGTTACGAGCATTTCTTGCAACAACTCAAATTCTTTTCTGCGTTTAATTGGCAACCCGTCCCGAAAATATATACAGACACCCCCAATTTTGGTGTTGCTTGGATGGTCATTGCGGTATATTTCTTTACTATATCCTTCAATACTAATTTCCTCATTGGTAATTGTGCTATTCAACATGGTCTCTGAGAGGGCTATGATATCAAAGTGATGAACTGAATTGTAAGCTTCAAGCAAAGAGATTTTGATTTTATCTCTCGTGCAAATACTGTTCAGATTCCAGTGCAGGAATTTGAAAATCTTATTATGATCGGGTCCAGGATTTGTTTCAATATCTCCGCAAAGCAACAGTTTATTTTCCAATTGAAGATAGCCAAGGAGCACGTAGATTTGCATTGTAAATAGACTAAGTTGGAAATATCTAACGATCCGTTTCCGATAAACAACGAAATTTACAACAAAATTTACCACGCATGATTCAGTGACAGAAACAAAACGAAAGACGCGAAGAATCACAAGAGGTGTGACGGACATGTAGATGCTAACTGGATCTTGCATATCTAGCACCTTCTCATTGACAGAAATCAATGAATAATAAAAGAAGCCGGCGACGAGAATAGAAATAGGAATTGTGCAAACTGATGCCAATAGGAATAGGTACAAATAGGCAATAGAGCGGATACAATCTGAGATGACGCAACCAATTGGGAAAACTTTCGCTATTTTGCGCAGGACATGATTCTCACGGGAAGCTATTCCTGCACGCCACTGCTCAACATCTACCGGCATTAAGTGTATCCATCTCCCTGGCCACTCAGAATTTCAATGAACAGCAATCCATGGAAACAAAGCATCCGTACAACAACAAATGGACAAACACAACGAAACAAATTAAATCTAAAAGTAAAACTACAGAAAAATGACATGAAAGTACAAGAATACAATGTCTCAAGGGGACACTGGCTTTCATGCCACATATTTCCAACCTGATTTGATTGTTTGGCAAAAAATGGGATGTTTTCTTTTGTTGAATACACTTGGGTTCTGATTTCTGAAACAATAGTGGATGTTTTATTTGCTCTAAATTCTAGCTTAATTTCTAGACTTACCAAGGGCGTTTCCTGAGTATAAAAAGTTGTGGTCCTGAAAAATTATCAATGGGGGCTTCGCCATCATCCTTTGTCCCCTCCACCTTTTTGAGGCTGGCATTGCTATTGGTACTCAGTTCCAATGCAACTCTAATATATTAAAACAGATGGCCGTACGCCCACTAACCACACACCCTCGTTCAAAGTGTGCACAATTGAAAGTCTTGATGTTCTACAGTGCTAAACAATTTTGTGTCTGGATGTGATTACAAAGACTAGACAGTGGGTCCATTATAGGGGGTCCGATATCCACATAACCGCGCCTTTTTTGCTCCAATATTCGTAAACCGTGCAATTTTTTTGGCAATATCCGTAACCGCAGCGATTCGGTTTAAGATCGGGATCCTATGACAAAAGGCAGCCTTTATAGGACGAGGGTTGTTGATGCTTTAATTTCATCACAAAATAGGGGTAAACGATAGAACATTTAGCATAGAAGTGCGCGTCTAGAGTAAATTTCTAGCACTTTTTAAAATACATTTCAATATAACTCATGTTTGCTAAGAGTGTTGAAAACCCACAAGTACCTGGACTTCACCACAAAGGAAGGGATGTTGAAATAATATTGATAAAGTTTGTGAAACTAAAATATTGCAATAGTGATTTGCGTTAATGAAGTTTTCTGTTGTCAGGCAGATACAAACTTTTCTTACGAGAAATTCGAGCCAATTTGTTGAAAAGGAGCACCCTTTTATAACAGTGCTAATAACTAATTCAGAAGAATTCATTGAGGCAGGTCATTGTTAAATTTGTGATCGATTCTCCTTATCTCTAAACATCATATCCAAAACATTGATGTTCGTTGACGGAGAAGTTTGTTATAAATAGAAAAGTAAAGACAGCTGTCCTGGAACGATATATGATAGGGGTATTTTTGTGAAATACAAACTGGATTGCTATCTTTTCCCATGAGAAATACCAAAGGTGGACCGTCTGAATCTGCAATAAATCCCATGTCTCTTGCCTGCACCCTTTTCAGTCAAAAAACTTTCCATTGAACCTAATTGCTCTGCCAAATCTTGATCTGGAGCCAACGAGAAAAAATGCCTCTTCTGCCACTTGTGCTCTACCATCGCACCTATTTTGATTTTCATTAACATCTCTGATAACTTCTTGATCTTCAGTTTCAACTGAACCATACTCGTCCGAGCTGCCATCTTCTCCAATATCGCTGCTGCTATCTACTCTTACCACTATCTCCTCCTCAGTCTCTATTCTCTGGTCTCCATTATCCGGAATTTGCTCAGCAGTTCTCAGATTGCACCTCCACTAGCAGGTTGGCGTTATTGTAGCAAAAAGATGGAAAGGTCCCAGCTTTCACCATTGTGGTCTCCTGATGTCCAGTTTGTTGTCTGACCGCTCTTCCGTATATTTGAAAAGTCAATTAGCCTTTGGATGTTCTCCTTCCTCATCTGTTTCACGGGAGGAGGCTTTAATCTTGGATACTGAGTCCTCTGAAACAGGATACCAGCTTTTCATATGAGAGTAGTGCACACTCCAATGAGATAATCATTTATGGCTTTCTTTTATGCAGTCTCCAAACGATCGACAATGTTGCAGCATTGACATTACTGGCATCTTATAATGGGTTGTGGCATACATACATACATACATACATACATGATTTTTTTGATAATGCAGGACAATAAAACGCAGCATCTGCTGATATGGGCCTTCTTACTAATACTTACTTACAATTACGATAAACATATTTAAAAGAAAAGTGTTAAAACCATGATCGTGTGAAGGACTGGAGATTTTTAATAATAAAGTAATATGCAGTAGGCTGGGCATATATGGGTTTTTATCCATGCCCCCCCCCCCCGACCAAGTGGGATGAACTTTTTATTCGTAGTCACGTGATTTTGTTACGTAACGGATTAGTGAGAGAGAGCACGCGTTGTAAAAACCGCAGATTGATTGTGATCTTTTGAATTAGGCAAGACAAGCAAGGATAGTAAAATGCTCACTTGTATGCCAGAAAGTTATTGTTTAAAAATATCGTCTTCCACTGCAAATTGTCTGGTTATTTGTGTGCATATTATCTACAAAATCTACTAACTTCGATCATGGTTTTAACATTTGGTAGCAGAGGGAAGTTAGTGGATTTTCTTACATGGAATATTCCTGCTTGGATCTTGTTTATTCGCTGATGGCCTAAGTTTGTTTTGATTTTACGCGAAAGCCCCCTCGTCATGGCAGAAGATTTACAGCTTCGTGTGGAGTCCAAATTGCTCGATTTATCCCTGAACGATTTGAAAAATGTTGCAGCGGATTTGAGGATTGTGGATTTGCAAGATGTGGTGTCAAAAATTGCGGTTATAAGGCTGATTAGAACTGCAATTGAGAAGAGTTTGGGCCAGGATGAGGAAGTCAACATGGAGTTTTTAGAAGAACTGATGAAGTCCTTGGTGGGAGATCCTCCACCCTTGGAGGAATCCTCTCTGGAAGAATCAAACAGCGAAGGAGACAGTGATGAAGATATGGAGAGAAGGAGAGAAGAATTTGAAAAAGGAAAAGCCATGGTTGAGCAGGTAAAAGAGGAGTATGAAGCCATGGCAAAATTGCTGAAAGAAAAGGAGTCAAAGTTCAAGGAAGCTCAGGATTCACTGAAAAAGAACGAGTATTGATATTCCTCAAAGTCAACCAAAAATTAGTGTTAATCCAAATGAAGGTAAGCCTGCAGTAGACCAAAGTTTACAAGCGCTTGGCAATATTTTGAGGTTGAAAGACTTCAAAATTAATGGGAATATTTCCAATGATAAAGGTCACATCTCACTCAGTAACTTAAACAAGCAAATTGAGAGTGGTTTAGCCAAGAAATATTCTGAAAGGGATATTGTAGATGGGGTAATTCAAGCTATTTCCCCTGCCCTGCATTTGAAATCTTATCTTGAAAGCAAAAAATGCCTCTCTTTGGAAGAATTAAGAAACAATTTGCAAAGTCATTACTGCGAAAAGACCCCAACAGAAGCATACCAGGAATTAAGCAACATTGTGCAAGAAAAACATGAATCTGCTTTGAATTTTCTGATGCGTTGCCTAAAATTGCGTGAGCAAATTATTGTGTCCAGTCAAGAGCAAAATGCTGCAATAAAGTTTGGTGAAAATCATGTTCAAAGTGTTTTTATTCACTCAGTAGAGACAGGCCTCATTGATGATACCATACGTAACAGAATGAGACCATTTTTGCAAAATGAGAAGGTTTCAGATGAAAATCTAATCAGGGAAATTAATTTGGCAATGTCCATAGAAAATGAGAGAGTGAATAAATTCACAAGCGCCAATAAGAAAGTGCAGAAAGTGCAAACCAAATATATTTATTTATTATTATTTATATAACCAAATACCTTACCAAATACCTTTATTATTTTTCAAACTCCGTTGCTTCAGTGATGATACAAGGATCATCCATTTTCGGAGTGTTTACACATCTCTCACCTTTCACCTTTACAAAACAAGGGGGGATTTCGTTTTCGACCAATCAGCGCATTTGTTGACATTTGAGGCCTCAACCAATCAGAATGCACCATGACGTAACATCAATGGCGGAAGCTGTGGGAAGCTGCAAGGAAAACATCTCCTCCAATACCGCTTGAGCTGACAACGGTTATCCAACTTTTGACCCATTTTATTGGTTTACATCAAAGTTTGGTAAATGTTGAAACTTTCTGCCACTGCAATTTTCTATAGATCGTTTTCTTCAAGAGAAATCGTTTTTTAAATAACACTAAAATTTGAGGCTTTGATGAGAAGACCATCCCCTTTTTCGAACCTGCGATCTTTCGCTTTTCTCTTCTAGGAGAAGTCGAAGATTTCCTTAATTTTTCGTAACCATGTCCCACAAATGAAAATTTTTCGCAAAAATAATAGTCACCCGAGTCCCCTTGGATTGCGCGATCCTTTGTTTTGGCGATAAGGAGGAGAGAGCCTCGCCCTCCTCTCGCCTGCAAGTGTGGAAATCAAAATTGGACTCAAGCGAAGTGTAAACAAATGACTGAGATCAGGGAAACAAGCTCGATCAGCCGATGACCACAATATATACAGACTACAACTCTTTCAAAGCGTAAATCAGGCAATGATTATAGTAGGATCATTAAGTAAAACAATTTAAATCTGTCTGAATTCACTCATTCAAGAAACTACCAGGCTATTGCTGAGGTGCCATTCCATTGCCTGCTCCAACTGGAGATTGCTTCCACGAAGCTGAACAAGGAATTTCGTTATATTTGCTGTTGTTTTTTGTCGCATTGCGGTGTTTCTGCCTTTATACTAAAAAAAAAAGCCGATTCCGAGAAGAAGAACGTTGCTAATTTTTCTACTTTATCAATGTCTTCATATACATCTGCTTCATCCTCGCCTTCTCCATCATTGCTATCATCTTCATTCGTGCTATTATTTGGTTTGAACATGAACACTGCAATTGGCAAGGACACTTACTTTCGTGTGCAGTATTTCTAAGCAAGCGGGAAAAGCACTTATGCATGGCAGGTTGTACTCTACGTGGTATAAAACTAGCTTTTCTGCATGGCCCATTTACTTTATGTTCTTATTCATGTGTGGCGCCTGTGGACACTTGTAGTGTGACACTTGCACACCCAAAGAAAATTTTATATATTTTATCATTTCCGTTTGTTTGATATGGAAACATAAATATGATCATCATATTTGGTAAAAATTATTGAGATCCACAATAACAAGTTAAGCTCATGACCTTTCCAGGCCAGCCTTATATATCATCTAACTTGTCTAATGCTCCAGCAGCAGTTGGCAACACATTCGCAAATATAAGGAGTTGTTGTACTGTATAGGCTTCCAACGTAAATTGCTGTAAAGTTTTGAGCAAGGAGATCGACAGATATGCTATGTGCAAAAATGTAAAATTTGCTCACAGGAGGATGGGGGAAATTTTTTTAAAAATTGCAACCTTCTAGAGAATTTAAAAAGATGCTTGCTCTCGAAAATTTTTGCAGCCAATAGTTTCTTATTTTAAGTAAAGAATCAGAGAAATCATTTTTCCACAACACATTGCATCATAAAGGAGTGAACAAAGATATTCTGCTCCAGCTTTTTTACAGAGCTTTTCAAATTAATCACTGTCCATTTCAGGATTATAAGAACCACTGGAGAACAACTGCCTAAAGCTTCACCAGGTCTTAAATCTAGTGCCACTGCTACTGCTACTTCACTTTCCTCTGTATCTGTCCACATCTCTTGACCAGGGGAGCTAACTGTTATTGTAGACTCTGTGCCAGGACTATCATATTTTTTACTCTCACCAAGGATCAATTCAAGCAAGCTATATGGAAAGAGTGAAGAAGCCCAAAACCTTTTACTTTACTCATAAATGGGATCTGAAGAAATCTTGCTTATGGAAAGATGGGAAAAAATAGCAAGGTGGAAAAGTCATGTAGATGTTTAAGTATTATGAAAAAGAAAAATTGTTTTCCTTATTTTATGAAACAAAACCAAAGCTGCTGGATATTTAGTCAGCTTAAACTTTTGTGATGCTAATGCTAAACATGGTTATGAATGGTCAAGAACAATTGCTTACTTCTCAAAATAGTGTACCAGTGCATCATAATGATCCATTAACTGAAGTACGACTTCTTTGGCCTAAAACGTTGACTGTAGACACCGATCCATGGCCTAAACAAGGCAGCCTTTCGCCAACATTTACAACAAGAAACAAATGCTTTAGAAAGTACTTTGTAAACTCACCGCCATGGGCAAGTCTTTTCTCTACACCACCAAGGCTGTAAATGAAAATTTGAGCGCCACTTCCACCTGGTTTCTTGTGAACTGGCGGCGCCACCGCCAAATAATTGTCTGTTTCGCGCCAAAATCCAAGCTCACATCCAAGCGAGGCAACCTCGATTCCATTTGTATGGGGCACTGTCTATTTTTATCGCTAGGGCTACAGGGCCAAAGCGTTTCGTGCTGGGGGTATCAGAGTTTTTCCTTGCCAAAAGGTAATGCCTCAACCCTCACTTTTTCACAGAAGTAAACCTTTTTGAAAGTTCCTATTTAAAAAATCCCTATTCCTGTTTTTCTGCGCTTTTTTGAAAACTAGGCCGATTATGAAAATTCTCATTTTTTCTCAAACTTTAAGGTCATAGGCTTTGCTTTTTCGCAAAAATAGGCCGATTTTGAAAATTATCATTTTTTCTTAAACTTTAAGGTCATAGGCTTTGCTTTTTCACAAAAATTGGCCAACTTTGAACATTACTATTTTTTCTTAGACTTTAAGGTCACAGGCCTTGGTTTTTCGCAAAAATAGGCCAATTTTAAAAATTATCATTTTTTCTTAAACTTTAAGGTCACAGGCCTTGGTTTTTCGCAAAAATAGGCCAACTTTGAACATTACTATTTTTTCTCAAACTTTAAGGTCATAGGCTTTGCTTTTTCGCAAAAATAGGCCGATTTTGAAAATTATTATTTTTTCCTAAACTTTAAGGTCAGAGGCTTCGCTTTTTTTGGAGAAGTAGGCCTTTTCATTAGTAAAACTAGAATTTGAAAATTCTCTGTTTCCCAAGAAAGTACGGCATATACACGTGTTTTTGTTATGAGAAAGTGGCCATAACAAACTCAGCTCTAAAAAAATAATAAGCTCCAGTACTAGGAAAATATAGCTCAGGAAACTATTTACTTTGATAAAGGAAATCCTTGACATATTTTTACTGTAATTTGTTTCCTGTATCAAATTATTTGTAAGGTACTTGAGAAGCGTCCAAATATCAGAAAGGCTTAAAAAACCTTGTTTGGACATGTTCACGAGGGCACATGTATTGAATATGAAGATTGTTATAGGACCTCTACGAAACTCCTAAGGAACTCTGGGTTCTAGAAAGGTGGGTTTAACTGTTTCCCTTTGCATTGAAATATTCAAAACAGTGAAACAGTTGAACCCACTTTTTATGCAGAACATATTTAAATTACGGTCTTCAAATTATTCATTAAGAAATCCAAATAACTTAGCCCATGTTAGGCCCACACGTATTTTTTTTATAAGAAACTAAGAATTTGGCCCAGTACTGAAAGTTTATTAAAATTATCAGATTTTAAGTACTCGGAGTTTCTTAATTTTTCCGCGATCTGAGTTTCTTATAGGCAGTTTCTTATAAAAAAACACGTGTAATCAAACAACATTTGGGTCCAACAGTTTAATGTATATTGGGCCACAGATTTGAAATGGCCTACCAAACGAGCTGAAATCTGCAGAAAACTTGAAAAGTTTTAAAAGTCTAATAAAACAAAATGGGATGGACCGACTTGTAAATGTAGTGCCTGTCAGTGCCTGCCTGTCAGTGCAATTTAACATTTTGATTTTGTTTTGCCAGTGCAATCAAAATTTATAAAAATATTTAGTTTGTTTTCCGCGTACATATTCGAAGTTCGAGTTCGAATTAGCTAACTTTGTATATATGTACCGGGTGTCCCAAAAAAATGTATACGAATTTGGTTGAGTCCAGCGATGTAAATTTAGCTTTAATCAATAGCTAATCACTCTCAAAATGTTCCTCGATAGTTAACTTGAACATAGATACCTCGTTTGTTGGTATTGGTGCTTTGAGAGCAGAAATATCAATCTTGAAAGCTCAAATTTGCGTCCACTTGCAAACCAGAGATTTGGCCTAAGCAAGTTTCTGAAGCACATCAAAATTATGAACTAAAACTAATGAAAAATTAAGAAACTGCCCAATGGATGACTGGGGGGGGGGGTGACTTCTGAAAAACAGAATAACAGAATATCTAATATTGTTCAAATGTTATCAAGGATATCGTTGAGTTCTACGCTGTGCCTTAAGAAATTGCGTAGGCCAAAAGGCCAAAGCTGTGGTTTTCAGGAAGAAGCAAGTTTGAATTTTCAAGATTGACATTTCTGCTCTCTGAGTACTAATATCAACAAACGAGGTATCAATGTTCAAGTTACCTATCGAGGAACATTTTAGAATGATTAGACATTGATTGAAACTAAATTCACAGCGCTGGAGTCAACCAAATCCGTATACATGTTTTTGGGACACCCCGTATATTTATGTGTATATATTGTTAGCAACAATGTTAAATTGAATCAAAATAAATTTACAACAACAACAACCTCAAAATCTGACGATTTTAAGAAACCTTCAGTACTAGCCTAAATTCTTAGTTACTTGTAAAAAAAATATGTGTAGTACGGCCTATTCCGAAACTGTAACGTGAAAGGATTTTGCGTCTTTTTTAAAATTGAACGATTGCCAAGTGCAAAAAGATTTGTATCCAATTGCAGAAGGTTGCACTTTTAACGAGATATTGTTAACACAACTATTCATCTGGACTTCTTGCGCATATGTCAGGTAAATGTATCCCTTTTGAAGATTAACCAAACTTCTTAATTGTTAAAAAATCATCGCTACTGTTTATACAACTATTCATTAGGACTTCCTACATGTATTACTGGTATGTACCCCAGTTGAAACAACGCCAGCAGCCCTCAGATTAACCAAACTTCTATCCAACCGCATGGAGATTTCTATTTGGGCGCATACAAGTCTATTTGGGCGCAAAAAAGGTACTCATTTTAATGACAAAAATTGTTAAAAAATCATCGCTACTGTTTATACAACTATTTATTAGGACTTCCTACATGTATTACTGGTATGTATCCCAGTTGAAACAATGCGAGCAGCCCTCAGATTAACCAAACTTCTATCCAACCATATGGCGATTTCTATTTGGGCGCATACAAGTCTATTTGGGCGCTAAAGAAGGTACTCGTTTTAATGACAAAAATTGTTAAAAAATCATCGCTACTGTTTATACAACTATTCATTAGGACTTCCTACATGTATTACTGGTATGTATCCCAGTTGAAACAATGCGAGCAGCCCTCAGATTAACCAAACTTCTATCCAACCATATGGCGATTTCTATTTGGGCGCATACAAGTCTATTTGGGCGCAAAAGAAGGTACTCGTTTTAATGACAAAAATTGATAAAAACTCATCACTACTGTTTATACAACTATTCATTAGGACTTCCTACATGTATTACTGGTATGTACCCCAGTTGAAACAACGCCAGCAGCCCTCAGATTAACCAAACTTCTATCCAACCGCATGGAGATTTCTATTTGGGCGCATACAAGTCTATTTGGGCGCAAAAAAGGTACTCGTTTTAATGACAAAAATTGTTAAAAAATCATCGCTACTGTTTACACAACAATTTATTAGGACTTCCTACATGTATTACTGGTATGTATCCCAGTTGAAACAATGCGAGCAGCCCTCAGATTAACCAAACTTCTATCCAACCATATGGCGATTTCTATTTGGGCGCATAAAAGTCTATTTGGGCGCAAAAGAAGGTACTCGTTTTAATGACAAAAATTGTTAAAAAATCATCGCTACTGTTTATACAACTATTCATTAGGACTTCCTACATGTATTACTGGTATGTATCCCAGTTGAAACAATGCGAGCAGCCCTCAGATTAACCAAACTTCTATCCAACCATATGGCGATTTCTATTTGGGCGCATACAAGTCTATTTGGGCACAAAAGAAGGTACTCGTTTTAATGACAAAAATTGATAAAAACTCATCGCTACGGTTTATACAACTATTCATTAGGACTTCCTACATGTATTACTGGTATGTATCCCAGTTGAAACAATGCGAGTAGCCATCAGATTAACCAAACTTCTATCCAACCGCATGGAGATTTCTATTTGGGCGCATACAAGTCTATTGGGGCGCAAAAGAAGGTATTTGTTTTAATGATAAAAATTGTTAAAAATCAACGCTACTGTTTATACAGCTATTCAATAGCACTTCCTACATATTTTACTGGTGGAAACAATGCGAGCAGCCGTCAGATTTACCAAGCCTCTATCCAAACGCATGAAGATATCTATCCTCGCGCATAAAAGTATATGTCATCTACAGTCAGGGTTATAATTTTGATGTAAAGACATTCAGTTGTTTCAACATAGTTGATACAACCTAAAAAGCGGAATAAAACTGTAACTTTTAAATGAAAGCAAATTGACCATATATGGTAAAGGGTATATTTGCTCACATGACCATGGGAAAAGTTGAAATTTATATCTAATCATTTGAAAATCATCTTAGAACCCCTTAAATCACCTCCAAAGCCAAAATAAAGAATGACACAAAAGTTGAAGAAGAGGGGAATGCATGGTGCCCATAATTTATAACCAAATCAGTAACTGATGCTGCAATCTAAAGCCTTGGTCAAACGTGTCGAACTTTTCACCGAACATTGAAAAAAGACAAAAACGAAAACTGTTCAATGTTCGATTGAAGGGTGGTCAAATGCACCGAACACTTCACCGAACATTGAGATATGCCCAATTGCGCCATCGCAAGGGTACAGTAGACAGAACGAGGCAACACCAAAAGCGCGCCAAAATTCATAACATGTTGTCGTGAGGAAAATGATGGATTGTGAGACCGCAACAAGAAAAAGAAAAGCAGTTGCAGCAATTTTAATTCTAGAGTCATTGGAAGAGGACGAAGGACGAACGTGGAAGCGAGGAAAAACAAGGAATTGGATTAAACGCAGGGACGAGCTTGGGCATTTCAACACAATTATACAAGAACTACGGATTGGAAGACATGCTTGCATACAAAGAAATGATGAGAATGGAACATGCCCAGGTTTTAGAAACTCTTTCTCTCATCGAAAAAGACATTACTCCTCAGAAAATTTTTGGTGGAAATAAAATCATTTGCCCATTGGCGAGATTAACTCTTGCTCTCAGGTTTCTTGCAACTGGTGAAACGTACAGATCGTTATCTTTTCAGTTTCGCATTTCGAAGGCTGCAGTTTCATACATCGTGAAAGAAGTATGCACAGCAATCATCAAAAACATGGCGCCCTTGTACCTCAAGACGCCAAAAAGCCAAGAAGAATGGGAGGGCATTGCACAAAATTTTGAAAACAAGTGGCAGTTTCCAAATTGCATTGGAGCCATAGATGGGAAGCACCTTGTTATGCAGCCACCACCAGAAGCAGCTTCCAAATACTACAACTACAAGCACACACATTCCATAATTCTTTTAGCAGTTGTTGGCCCTAACTACGAATGTATTTATGCAGATGTAGGAACCAATGGTAGGGTATCAGATGGAGGGGTGTGGAGTAAATGTAATCTTGCTAGAAAAATTGAAAACGATCCAAATTTCCTGCCACCATCTAGATGCTTGCCTTCTGGTTCTGACGAAGTAAGTTTTGTCTTTGTGGCAGATGATGCATTTGCCTTGAAAGAAAACTTGATGAAGCCATACCCACAAGCTGGACTTACAGATATGCAAAGGGTGTACAACTACCGGCACAGCAGGGCTAGGAGGATTTCTGAAAATCTGTTTGGCATAATTGCAAACCGTTGGCGTGTTTTTCGCTCAACAATTCTCTTACCACCACAAACTATTGAAATCCTGACACTGGCAACATTGGCTCTTCATAACTTCCTCAGGCAGAGTGCTTCAAAAAATATTTATTGCCCAAGTAATCTTGCCGATACAATAAGCAGCACAGGGGAGATAATTCCTGGTCAGTGGAGAAGTGAAGCACCAACTCATTCATTGATTGCACTACAATCAACAGCCCATGGAAAAAAATCCACAAAGAATGCAAAGGAAACACGAGAGCTGTTCATGAACTATTTTTGCAATGAAGGAGCTGTTAGCTGGCAATGGGCACTTTGCTGAGAACAATTTATTTTGAAAGTATGATGATCTAGCATTGTATAACATGAGAAGCTTAACCAAAAACATTATTTTAATTTTATCAAAGCCGACCAACCAACCAATCAAAAGCCGCACAAAGAAATAACTGCTTAAGAAACTTCAGGCTAATTTTTTTGGAAATGGTACGGTCATATCAGAAACTTTGACAAGTTTCAGTTAGAGACCAAATACAGTAGGCTGTTTTGAAAAAATGCTATTTTGCAGGTTCTTGCTGTATCCAAATACTTAACAGGGTTATACATCCTTTCCTTACTTTTGGAAAACAAAGGATAATTATTATAAATCATACCAATTGCTAGATGTAAAACATTGTGAGGATGACTCTGAAATGTTTATAATTGCTTTGTTTATAATTTAAAATGTTGTTGTAAATGTCTATGACCTATTTCTTTGAACTGAATGGTTTTGAAGAAAGTTTTGCTATTTTGCTAAAATACTACTGTTGGACTCTTCTGAAATCTTCAACATTTTCAGAATTATTGGGGTTTTCTTCTTTTTAAGAATTCAAGAAAGGTTCCTAACATTTGTGAAGAAGCACTGACTAATTTCAAGAAAACCATAGCTTATGGATGCCTATAACATGGTATTAAGAACAAGTCTTTCACCCTTCTGGCTTATTAAAAATTTGATTGAGTCACATCCTCTAATGAGTCAAAATATAAACTAAGATTTATGAGAATTCCAATGGTAGAATTATAGTAAAGTTGCAAAAGTTTCTTTCAAGAAATTGGTCATATAATTTCACACCATCCTTCCCAAACATTTTGAGTCCATCCTTTGCAAGGCATTTTTGGATTTTTCCTTATCAGCAAAAGGGGAATCGAGATATTCACAAGGATGTCTGTTCTTTTCAAATGCATCCTATGCCTCAATGTGATGCGTTGCTAAATGCCAACAGTGTGCATTGCTCTCAGCAACACATGAAATATTCAATTTTTTTATGTGTTTTCATTAAAATAGGCATGGTGTAGATTTTCTGTTGTGTTGGTATTTGCTGCACATTGATATAACTCTCACAAACACTAACATAAATAGCTGATAGTTTTTAGTAAAACAATTATTGTTGCATCATTGTCATATAAGGTCCTTGGTTGTTTGGAATAACCATATTTCCATTGTATTGAAAACCCTCATAATGGTTCATATTACTATGTGGCAAATTTTCACTCATTTCCAATTCAAATACAATATCATTGGTACGCTTCTTAGCAATAGCTCTTTTCCTTCTGTCAAACTGAGCCAATTTTTGTGCAATGTGCATGGAAAAGTGGCACTGCTCTTTCTCTGCTGGCTTGCTTACAGGTTCCTTCAATACACTGATACATGTTGAAAAGAGCTCACTCTTTTTTGTCTCGTATGCTTTCTTTGAGATCTTGGGTGTTGAGTGCACTGAAATTTGGGGATCAGGGTCCGGAGAATTCCTTCCTTCCTGTTCTGAATCATCATTGCATGTATCAAATGTGTCTCTGCTCTTTCCAGGTTTCATGACTGGCTGCAAGAACTGCAGTCTGTCCCAATATGCCCAATTTGATTTGTAGAGGTCATCAGCACTTTGTCCAGACTTCGTTTTGACAGTCTTTCCCATCTCTCTTCCCAACTGAGATCTCAAGGAAATAATTTTAGTCTTGATTTCATTTGGGGGGATTCCAATAACATCTTCAATTTCATTTAGTGCCTTATTTCTCTCATCTCTTGATTTGTAATCTTTGCAATTGACATCCCAGAGACAAGGTCTCTCCTCCATCATATCAATCAAAATATTTGTATCATCATCTGTCCATCTTTTACTGGATATTCTTTCCTTCGCAACTTTCATACTATTTGGCCTCCCTCCATGTTCCTTTTCAACTGGCTTCACAAAATTTGAGTTTCTTGAGGTTTTCTTTCCCGCTGCGTCTTTGGCTTTGGAAGTTTTCTTCGTGGGGCCATTCTTTTCCCCTTATGACTTTGTTTTAATGCCTTATGGGCCTTGAGCAAAACTGCTTCCATGGCTCGATCTGAATTATCTTCATCCGACTCTTCTTGCCCTTCTCGGCCTAGGCCTGTATTATCAACAAATTCCTCCGCTTCGCCTTCACTTAAGTCAATGTCATCAGCTTTTGTGTCTATGCTTCCACCTTCCTCTGAGTATGTTCCTTCCACGTCCATTATATTATTCTAAATTCAATCCAAAACACCTTTTACAAGATTTGGACAAGATGAGCTGCGGGTGAGATCACTGAGAGTGAGCAACAAGATGTCTTTTTTGGCGCGCAAAAGCTCGATAGTACGCATGCGTAGATGCAAAATGAATGAGATTGTTTGATGAAATGTTTGGCCAGGTGGTCAAACGCATACAACATTTCACCGAACATTGAGAACAATGGAAAAGTTCGGTGAAGTTTTATAAATCCATCGAACAACATCGAACATTGTCGAACAAGATTTTGATCACCGAACAAGGTGGTCAAACGAACCGAACTTTCTCAGAACATCAATGTTGAAGATTGTTCGGTGAAATGTTCGGTACGTTTGACCGAGGCTTAATGTGAACTTATAATCTGTAAGGTCTCTTTAATTTTTTCCAAGAACAATAGAACAATTATGTGTCATGTGACCTCATCAATGACGTCATCTTTAAGAAAATGGCAAAAATTAGCTCGCGGACTTTCTACAAGGATATTTCGACCCCAAATGTTTTACAGCGGCAATAAATAGATTAAAACTGATCAACAGGGTTGTTTCCACCTAAGCTGTGTAACTTTGTTTGAATTTTGTGCATCATTGGCCGCAAACGGTATAAGATTCCCCGGGGGTATCCTCACATAGTACTACTAACGGTCAGTTTTCATGCATATCTTGAGAATCTGTTTTACAGTGAGACTTTTTTGACTTGAAAGTGTATAGTTTGTCAAGATATTATCAAAATTTCACCAAATAACTATCCTCAACCCCCTTTTTCCTCCTTCCTTCTTCCTTCCAACTCATTTGCTTACTACTGGGGAAAAATGCTGATGTCAGCATTTTTTGCAATAATCAAAACAAAAGTTTCAAAAGGAAAAATGAAGTATGCAACGATCACTTATCATCGAAGTAGTTTTCATTGTAAACAATGGAGAAATTCTCTAATATGGCTGCATTTGTCATTTTTCAGAAAAACAAGATTTTTAATCTCTTTGTCCGCCATCTTGAATTTGCGAAAATCAAATTTTTCACTTTATAAGTATATTTTCACCTTCTAACAATGCTTTGATAGGCATAATTTCGTTTCATGAATCATTCTTAGAAAATTATAAAGATTTAAAAAAAAGTTGTTTTTTTCATTTTTTTCGTTGACACGTGCCAGTTGGTCTTGAATAATTATGACGTCATATCTATTTTTAGAATTTTTTTTATTTAAAATGATAGATCATAAGTACGGCTACCTGCATGGTGAGTTTCGTCTTCGTAAGTGAAGGAATGGCGATTATAGAGAGGGGGGCTGAATGAGCCCCCCCCCAGTCTTCTAGTAGCTCAAAAAGCCCAGTCTGGATAGGGTTAAGTACTAAAAATTAAAAGGACCCTTAACACCAGAGGGACATCACCACAGACAAACAATAGATCAATGTCATCAAGCTGTCAAACACGAGGCTGCGTGTTGTATGAGCTTCCCATCTTTCATCCTACGAACTTTCGTCCGTTCAAACCAACAACGTCAGGATGCCTTTATTCATGCAGAAAGTCTTTAAAATAACACAATAGGAGACAGTCAAAATAGTACTTCTTCATGGTATAAACTCTCTGCATCATTCCTGGCTTTGGTTTGAAAGAGTGGAAGTTCATGGGATGGAAGAGGGGAAGTCAATAATACACAACTTCCTCTATATGACGCTCTGGTGTTCATTTCTAGTACTTAAAGGTCCTAGGGGTCTCAGGGGTCCCAGGGTCTGGTTTTTACAACATGCCGATATTGGATGGGGCTGAATATTCAAAATTTGGGTTTGCAGCAGATTGTTCAAACTTCCCTTTTCAGTGGGGAGCCAATTTATATATATTGCTAAAATCTTTGATTCCGACAATGTGATGTGTGCCCTATTTAGATTCAAACAGAACCTGTAACATTTGAGCTGGTTGATGGAAACCAAGCATTACTGCATTCAGAGTCAAAATGGGGCTAGATTCGTGCTTTAGCTGGCCTACAGAAGTGTGTGATTTGAGCTCTGTCTTTATACATTTTGTACAAGCCTGACAAATTGTCTAAGGTGCACAACAAAGTAGTCGAAAAAATTTCTTTAGTGGTCAAATGACTCTTTCCAGTGTCAATTGATAGCAAATCTGAACTCCTCATATGCCAAAGATGGAGTGTGGTCTCTTGTCCAGAACCAAAGTCGAGTGAGCGTTATGAAAAACACACTACTGCCAAGACCAATTTTTCCTCCAAATTTTACCGCATCTTGGCCTAGCTTCATCGACAACGACGCCCATACCTTCGCGCTTATTTCAAATAATACAAATAATAATGTTGCCTCAGAAAAGTCCCTATCTCAGGCAGTAAGCCTTTGAGGGGAACACACCCCCATAGGAACCCTCTCTCCTCAGAAAGAGAAAACACCTGATACATCTTCTCTAGCTCACTGATGGTTGTTAAACCATATTGAGGAAGAGGCAGATGAGCTATAAGCAGATTTTTTCCGTCCTTCGTCAATGGTTTTCTACCTCTCATTTCAACATAAGATATTACAAGATTTTGCGAATGGCGAGAAGATATGGTGCGATTGCGGACGTTGGAGGAGAGAGGAAAGGAGTAAAGAAGCCATCAATACAGAGGTATCAAGCTAGAAACTGGTTTAAGACAATGTGCAATGTTGGTGAGATTCTTCCTGATGACGATTCCACGATACATTTGCCTTGCTGTTATTCAAAAAAGGAGCTGTATTCAACATATGTTGCGGATATGAAGAAAGACCACGACAGAAAAACCCTTGGATATGCAGCCTTTAGAAAAATGTGGGCTGAAGATTTTAAACACGTGAAGATTGCAAGGGTAAGACTTTAGTCACATTCCCGCACAATATATTAATTGCAGATATTTGGCTCCATAAAGGGCAAAATGTGTAACCAATGAATGATATATTATTATGAAAATTTGAAACTGGTGTCTTTACAGTATTCAAAATTACAGTTTTCAGTACTACTGCAGCAAGATATTTCGTATGAAATCCAAACGATTGAAGAGTATCTGAAAGAATTAAAAAGAACAACCAGTAACAGCTATGAGTGGATAATGCCAAAGATGCAACAACATAAACAGGAACATATACATACATACATACACGCATTGATGGGTATGAGATAAAAAGATGTGACAGAAATAGACATGGCGGAGGAGTAGCTTGCTACATAAGGACAGATTTAGTATTCAATCCAAGATAAATTTTTCAACAGACATTGAGAATATATTTTTTGATATCCAGCTACCAAAATCAAAACCAATCCTCGTTGGAATCCTTTACAGGCCTCCAACAACAACTGGTTTTTAGATAAACTAACAATGGCTATTTCCAAAACAAATAACTTTGACAATCAAGAGGTTTACATTCTTGGAGATCTAAACATCAACTTGAACAATGAAAATGATATATCAAACGGAATTAAAAGATATAAAGAGTTTTGCTCCCTCCATGGATTGGAGCAAATAATTAAAACACCTACTTGTACCACTGATAGATCGACCTCCCTCCTTGACCACATACTTACAAACTCATTTCCTAAAATTTCTCAACAAGGGGTTCTTGATTTGGGTCTGGCCGATCATCAACTGATTTATTGCACAGGAAAGACAACCCGCACCAAAATACATGATCATACTTATATCAAGATCCGTACATTAAAGAATTACACAAAATAGCTCTTTCTTGATAAACTAAGTCAAATCACATTTCCAAAATACCTTGATTTTGATAATATTAATGTTGCCTATTCCCATTTTGTTGCTCCCATCCAGGAGCGGACATCAGATATACAGTTGATCATTTTATCAACAGCAATATCTGCAGATTCCTGTACTGGCTGAAACACTAAGTATAACTGAGAATCGTCAGCATAGAAATGATAGTCCAATTCATGGTGACGCATAATTTTACCAAGGGGTAGCATATACACAGTAAACAAAATAGGTCCAAGCACACTCCCTTGGGGAACTCCTTGTGCTAAACTAGACTGAGATGATCTGTGGCCATTGATTAGAACATTTTCTTTGCGATCAGCTAGATAGTCCTTAAACCACTGCAGTGCACTCCCAGTGACCCCTACATACTTCACGAGACGTTCCAGCAGAATACCGTGATCTATGGTATCAAATGCAGCTGATAAATCCAAAAGAATTAAGAGAACACATTGGCCATTATCTAGAGCTCGCAAGATATCATTATTTACGCGAAGTAATGCTGTCTCTGTGCTATGAAACTCTTTGTAAGATGATTGAAACTTTTCACCAATGCCTTGATCAGACATATAACTCATTAGTTGATTAGCTGCAACTTTTTCAGTAACTTTGCCTATGAAGGCCAGATTTGAAACTGGCCTATAATTGGGAAACAGTAATTCTGGAGTTATTTTATTCAGATGAGGTATGACAAGTGCCTGCTTAAGACTTGCAGGCATACAGCTAGATGCAAGTATAGAATTTACAATATGAACAATGATAGGCAGTAATATATCCATGCATTGCTTCATGACTGCTGCCGGCAAAGGATCAAGGTCATAACTCTTGATTTTGCTTTTTGATAGAATCTTTTTTACATCCTCAGTGGATACTTCCTGAAAGTCACTAGCGAGTTTACGATTCACGACGCGCCACATGAAGACACGCCTGTGGGGACTAGGAACTAGTGCGGCAAAGGTGTCTTGCTTCACCACAACGCGTCTTTGTCTGGTTCACAACGCAAGTTCAAAGTTTCTACGTCATGAAGACAACGCAGCAGTTTTTTAAGTAAGTATGGCTTTTGCATTCCTTAAGATGTCGAATTTCAATAAATCAACTATTCTTTTACATAACTGTGCCTTCTAAAAGTAATTTTCCTTCCATTTTTATCATTTTCTAGGCTATCCAGTTCGAGTGATATCATTGATAAAAATGGCTTCCCAGGGATCCAAAGTGCAAGTTCAAGAACAGCGAAAGAAGGCACAAACGTTTGTAATTTCATCTGAAACTCATGTATTGCTTGCTTTTAGTGATGTTTTAGTGCACACTAGGATCTAATGACCATTTAATAAACTCAAAAATTTATTTTACCTGATTTAATAGTTTGCCCTTCATGGGCCTAGGCCAACATCATTTTTAGGCAATTTCCCTGATATTCATTGCTTTCTGTCTTGTTATAACTTATCTAAAATGATCCTGGCAGGGTTTTAAAGCAAGGGAAGCAACCTTACAATATCTGCCTTAGCTGTGAAATAAAATGGATAACTAAATTAAAGGGAATGATTGGCATTTAGCAAACAATTTCATGTTATCATAACTTTTTGACTCATTTTCAATGGAAATTATGGTGTTGTTTTCCAATAACCATGGTTGTAATGAAATCTACGAGAAGGTTAATCATGCATAAATTGCACAGGCAATTTTATGAGAAGCATAGCATCAGCTTCAGTATTTCCAATAGGTTTGGCAATTTTAATTTTGACAAGCAGTTACACACAGTTACAAATTATATTTCCATTTTTAGAATCCCAATTTATAGACTACCGGGTGCGCCAAAATAAACTATGCACGTTTGGCAGGCCACAATAAATGGTACACAGGTCCGATTTTGTAGATTTATGACTTAATCATTAGCAGAAAGCCTGAATTAGATACTGGGATTTTTGCACATTTTTTCATTTTCAGTTTTTAGAGCTAGAAGCGAGTTTCCTAAAATGTTAGTTTTCGAAAAACACTGAAAACGATCAAAAAACATCGATCAAGTTTTCCAAAGAATCGACATGAATGGGCAAAGGGAGAACTTGTTCGTGGTGATTTGGGATTTAAAAATCGACCATTTGTAATCTGCTGTAAGAGAATTCATACTAAACCACCAAATGCCCCTGAAAAAGGTTTTCTCTTTGTTCCTTCATGCTGAATCTTTCAAAATTTGATCAACGTTTTTTGATCGTTTTCAATGTTTTTGAAAACAAACATTTTAAGAAACTCGCTTCTGGCTCTAAAAACTGATAACGGAAAAATTTGCAAAAAGTCCTAGAACCTAATTCAGGCTTTCTGCTAACGATTAAGTCATAAATCTTCAAAATCGGTTCAGTGTACGATTTATTGTGGCCTGCCAAACGCGCATAGTTTATTTTGGCGCACCCAGTATTAGAAATGAGATTTTACAAAAGAAGCTTGTTGTATGTTGTATATCAACTTCTAGGAAAATTGTTCAAGCTGTAGTTGTTGCCTGATTTCTAACAGTGTCATTGATCACAATTGTACTTTTCCTGTTTTCCTTGCTTTATACATGGAATTGTTCTCACCCTTTTTAATTAGACAAAAAATGATCTGGACAAATCAGCATGATGTCCTCTTGTGCCGAGAAATACTTGTTGCAGAACCGACAACTGTAATCCACGGGTCACCAGGTCATGTAATTGGCGGGTCACGTTAGGTCCTCCGCGGGTCACCATATTTGCGGTCAGTGGCCGAGCGGCTATAGCTGCGAGCATTCCTACACAAACTGGTCCGTAAAAGCATAGAGGAGGTAAAAGGTACTGTTGTTTAGAAACAAGAAACAAACGTCGTCATCCGATTGTCGCTGGAAAGATTGCCGTTGTCGTTGGAAAGAAACATGGTGCCGAATGGGGCAATAAGGTGAGTCATGATTCGCTATTTTCTTTCATAAACAACTTGCAAGTCTCTCAACCAAAACAAAAAATTTTTGGCCTTGATAAAGGTAGTACTGTGATGTTTCCCTCGAGGGGCATTTCATTCCCAAAAAATATCATACACCTTTGGAAAAAATTATTTTATTTTCTAGAAAAATCATCACAAATCTGTAAAAATCCTTTGCTCTCAAAAAATCTCGTACGATCACAGGTAACGGGGAAAAATTTGTATAAAAGTGACAAGTACCTCCATCTTTACTTCAGTGTTTACCAAATTTGCTAATTTTGTCTAGATTCGTTTAGGCCAACCACGGCAATGTTTGTGATAACCGGAACTGTTTGTATCACAAACGTTGCCGTGGTTGGCCTAAACGAATCTAGACAAAATTAGCAAATTTGGTAAACACTGAAGTAAAGATGGAGGTACTTGTTACTTTTATACAAATTTTTCCCCGTTACCTGTGGTACGATTTACGATTACGAACACTGTGATTTGGACTGAGCAGTCCTTTCAATTCGAAACAAAGGAGGCCGACACAGATAACTTCATAAATCAGCGGTAACTAGATTAACTAGTACTAGTATAATGCACAGGACATTCTAAAGAGATATTTGCTTTCAGTGTTTCATGTATTTCAGACTTGTATGATAATAGATTTGCTTCTTTTTGTCTTACTCAATAACTCAAGGTCAAATTCCAATCTCATGCAGTGTGACACATGGAAAAAGTCCATTATCTGCCTTGGTATCAATTAATGGTTTCTAACCTTGGTCTCTAACGACTTGCATGAAATCTTTAAATTCTTTCAAAGAGCATCATGCGTGGGCATTAGAAAAAGAAAGAGCGATGTCACCTTGATCTTACACAGACCAGTATATGCAAGAATGCTCGTAGCTATAGCCGCTTGGCCACCAGCCGCAAATATAGTGACCCGTGGATTACATGACCTGGTGACCTGGTGACCCGCCGATTACATGACCTGTTGACCCGTGGATTACAGTTGCCGTTGAAGAACCTTATAAATTTAAGCATGGCTCTCGTGAACGTGGTCAGTGCTGGGATAGAGTTACCAATTCGTTAAGTCGCTTTGAAAAGCCCCATTTTATGATTGATCAGAGGTCAGTAAGAGATCATTTCATGAAACTTGAAAAAATCACAAGCGCAAGATGGCAGCAGAAGAAAGGGCAAGTGGAATAAACCCAGAACATACAGAGCTGGTTGAGGCTCTCCAAGATATTGTTGAAAGGACTGAGGGTGCACAGGACGAGCTTGCAAAAGGGGAGGAAAGAAGAGAAAGGAATGCAGAGAAAGAGAAGGAGACTGCTGAGGATGTGAGAAAGAGGTCAATGGAGAGACTGTCCCAAACAAGAGAGAGGGAAAGCCCAGAAAGTGCTAAGAAAAAGAGGAAATGCAGCAGCCCAGGAGACACAGTGGAATATTTGAAAGAGAAGAGTGAAAGAGAATTAGAGATACGAAGGGAAGAGATAGAATTAAAAAAGAGAGAGATGGCCTTGAAGGAGAGAGAGGATGAGAGAGAATGGGAGCTTAGGAGAAAGGAGCAAGATCTGAGGGAAAGGGGAGTAGAGCAGAGGATGCGAGACCAAGAGGCAAGGAATAAGAAAGATCAGGACATGGTTGCCATATTACAACAGCAATTGCAGCAGCAGCAGCAGCAGCAGCAGCAGCAGCAGCAGCAGCAGCAGCAGCAGCAGCAGCAGCAGCAGCAGCAGCAGCAGGCCATGTTTCAACAAATGCAAAGGCAAAATCAAATCTTATTTGAGCTAACAAAAAGCAATTTAGAAAAGAAATGAAATGTGAATTATTTCTACTTTTGTAATTTTTCAAACAACTTTGTTCCTGTATATTTATTAAACATGCCAATTATGTTGCCTGCACTGCTGAGATAATTTTTGTTTCAGCAATCTTTGTGTCAAAATTGTTTTTACTTTATTGAAGAACGTTTAATCTTGCAAAAATCAACAAGGGACATTCTGCATCCAAAGCTTGAGGATAGGAACTTTTGTTTTTGTCAAAGCATTTTTTTTTAATTTTCTATTATAGTAAACAGAACATTTTAATTGCACAAGCAAAATGTTTGGACAGTTTGGAAGAAACAACTCAGAAAATATTGTGTAAGACAGTATCGGTCCACGCTCAATGGCAATGGTGGTAGCTTTTAAAAAAGCTGTTATATCTGTGTTCTTTTTTGAGGACATAGTTTCTTCATCTTCAAGTCATCAGGTCTTCATTGGGAACCTACAAGAAGTACCCATTAAGTGCTGGTGGCTGCAAATCAAAGAATGCTGATGTTGTATTGCCATAAAGGCAAGTAAGTGCATTTCTCATCAGGGCACTGACAACATAGAACTTGCCAACAGAACTTAGGCCAATCTTGAGGTTCTTCTTGAAGTCCATAAACTTGAAGTAGTTGACTATGTCCCCAAAAACCCATTCAACTGACACTCGAACCTGGCTCATTGATTGATTAACTCCCCGCAGCCTCCGGCCTTTCATCACCTTTCATCAACCACAGAATACTCATAAGGCTTGTTCCTTAGGTGTAAGGACAGCTCTTCTTGCATAAGGGCACTCTTGCTTCTCTCTCAGTCGTCAGTTTTGATCAGCTCTTCAATTCATTCAGTTGATATCAGCTCTTCATTCAGTAGATATTCAGTTTTGTTTGATGGGAAACATCTTCTCAGAGTTGCATAGGTAGAGGCATCTTCGTACTAAAACATGTTACCACAGGTAACTTCATGGTAGTGCAGTATTCACTTGAAAGTTGTTACGATATAAACAGATTCTGCCCTTTCTACTTTCTGACACACAGCAATCTTTTCATTTTCATGGAAGCAACCCGGAAGCAACAGCCTCTTTTGCAATTCGAGGCTCAGCGAAAAAACGCGGGAAAAAGGAAGTGGATGTATCGCTGCTACATTTGATTTGATCATTTGAAGTAATTTTGAGAGCTAGATAAGCTGACGAGGTTCCTTACGCAGTTAATGATGTTAATGAACAAAAATTGCTGAGGGAAAGCCAGAGGAAAGTGTCATTTTTTGCCGCTGCTACATGTTTCAGTGCAATTTGGTATAGTGCCATTGGCATTGGTAAGATGGTTAGGCCTATAAATTTGAAAGTTCGATTTTTGGTGGTCATCATCAGTCCAGATCAAGAGCAGATTTGTTTACAATTTCCATGAAAATATATTAAATTCTTAATGCTTTTACAAAGATGCAATGCACTCAATGCATTTTACCATAGTTTTACACAACATCATATCAATAACATCGTAAACGCAAAGTAAATGGGATGTATGTAATGTATTACCGACAGACCACAATTGTTCCAAATGAAATCTTATTAATTT
Source organism: Aurelia coerulea (assembly GCA_039566865.1). NCBI lineage: Eukaryota > Metazoa > Cnidaria > Scyphozoa > Semaeostomeae > Ulmaridae > Aurelia > Aurelia coerulea. The sequence goes on along the minus strand of CM076951.1, from coordinate 7,338,176 downwards.
ATAGTGAATGGTTTCCACAGCGCAGGAAATACATCAATCAAGGAATCTGTGGGCAGCACTGATTGCAGAAAACCAAAGTTGTGCTGAAGTTTGCAGGGTTAATAACTGAAACCATACCATACTGTATGGCTCAAACCATATTTGTGCTTCAGTGTATGGATGTGTAATGGAAATATACACTTTTCTGCTCCGTTTTGAGTAGTTGGTAATATTCTCAGTATTTTAGGGCTAAATATAATGACATTTAAAGGAAACCGTCTGGAGGGCATGTCAGTGATTCTCCAAAATAGGGGTATAAATTTCTAAAACATTGTGATAAAATGTCAATGAATAGGGCCTAACTGCTGAGACTTTTCTCAGGGTAAAGGGTATATTTTGGAAAGCTTCAGACAAGCTTGTGTATCACCTATTATATAGAAATGCACCCGCCGGGGCTGTTCACCTTGGTGATGGGGATTGAGGTCAGGGAGAGGGAACAAAAGTCCAACTTAAGGGGAGGAAGAATATGCCTTAAAGATGAAATTCCACGAGTTCCGCATTTTGGTTTTCGGCCCTATAGTGCGAGGACAAAACACAGAACTCAACTTGACGGAACGAATATTCCGCCAGTTCTGCGGGTTCCGCGTTATGGACCTGGCCCATGGAGCAGTGGCCTTCCAAGCTGGTATCCTTTTTTCTGAGTCACCCGGTATTTAGAAAAAACCAACTTTTGACCCAGAAGCAGGGCCTTTAGCAAGGGTCAAATTATTTTGCTTTCACATATTTTTAGAGGTAACTAAGAATTTGAGCCAGTACTGACATTTTTTTTAAATCTTCAAGTTTTTAGTATCCATAATTGCTTACAGGTTTCTTGTAGCTTCCATAACAAGCTTCATGTTTACTACCTGAATCCTCATGAACATTTCAAGATAGAGCTATTTAGCCCCTGCTTAGGCATTACTTGAGTACCTTGCAAGTAAGCATTGAAAATAAAGACAATATTCAGCCAAAACATGGTGATGGATTCTTGAGTTTCTCAATTTGTAGGCAGGCTGAGAATTGAGTTTCTTTTAATAAGAGTGTGTGTGCCTTACTTGAGTTCAAAACACCTTGTTTTGAAATGTTCAAGAGAACACATATCTGATAATTTTAAGAAACTTTCAGTACTGGCGCAGATTCTTAGAAACTTCGAGAAACTCACAGCTAGTTCCTTTGGAACCTTATGCTTCTCGTCTACAGAAGATTCTTATGCTTCTCGTCTATTGAATTAATTCTACTATCTAATCTTTGAAAGCAGCTCGATCATCCTCACATTATTTTTTACCACTCTTTTCTCTAAATCTTTAAACTGCTCTTTCAGATTCGATATAGTTCTGTTGATTGAAAGCATAGAGATTTATTACTGAAAAGTCTGAAACATGAACATTTTCTTGAGGCATACCGGTTGTCCCAAAAAAAGGTAACAGATTTGATTGGGGCTAGCGATAAGAATTTAAGTTGAATCGATCCCTGATACGTTTTGAAGTATTCTTAGATAGTTAACTTGAAGATTGATACCTTATTTGTTGATATTAGTGCATCAAGAGTTGGAATATTAATCTTGAAAGTCCAAATTTGCCTTCTACTCCAAACCAGAGCTTTTGAGGTTTGGCCTATGCTGTTAACTCGCTGTGCTGTGGAATCTCTTCAATCATAGCCAAGTACAAACAAGAAAACCTCGTGCTTAGGAACACATTTTAGTGGAAATCTGACTCTGACCTTCACAATCAGATTCAAGGATTTAGCCCCAAAGAGACCCCTTTCTTGATTCTACAAAAACTTTGAATTACACCTGCCTGAGAAAAGTTATTCATAAGCGAAATAAGTCCTGTAGGCTTTAACACATACCGGGTGTCTCAAAAAAGGTACCCCCTTTTGACTCAACAAGGTTACCAAACGATAATATTTCGGGACTTTTTGAATTCATGGCTACATTTGTTGGTCTTCGACTTAAATGCACATACCTGGTATTTGGAAATCGACCACGAAACACTGGAGATATGAGTTCGCAAGGTCAAAATTTGGAGTGCACCTAAAACCAGAGGTTTTGAGAAATGGCCTAGCCATAATTTGGCAACAAACAGGCATTTTGCAAACGAATTTTCGACTTTGACCTTTACCCTTTATTTTTGAAAAGATCTATACATTGAATTACTTCAATTGTTCTTGAAGTGACTTTTCTCTTGAGGAAACGGTTCCTGCATTGCATACAACCCCAAGTGTTTTGTATTACGTGCACGCTTATTTTGGAGATGTGGCACGACTTTATCATTCTTACCACATTTTTACTATATTTTTTTAATCAGCGCCATGTCCATGCATCTTTTATTCTTTTCAAAAGCAAAACACAGAAACTTAAAGTCTACAGGTACTTTGGAAAATGTCCGCAATCCAAATCATGACTAGGCCCTTTTTCAAAACCTTTGGTTTTGGGTGCACTGTAAATTTTGACTTTGCGAACCTGTATCGCCGGTGTTTGGTGGACGATTTCTAAATGCAAGGTACATGCATCTAAGTTGAACATTGATAAATTTAGTTGTAAAGTCGGGGAGCACTGATATCTTATTGCTTTGTTCCTATTTCCAGTCAAAAGGGGGTACTTTTTTCTGAGACACCCGGTAGACCATCTTGCAATCTTCATTGCTTGAATGAAATGTTTTGCATCATCTCTCACGAAATTATTACGAAACAAGCAATCGTATATGCCCAGGGGAACATAAAAAATGCTCATTCGTGCTTGGCTTGGTGTACTTTTATAAATGCATTTTGAATGGAGAAAAATATTCCTTGGTGACTATATTCATTAATTTGTTTGTTAGTTTTCAGTTTTTTACGTTCTTTTCAAACGGGTACCCAAAGGACCGATCCTTGTCCAAAAATTTCTTTGACTGAGGAGATTCCCCTAACCAGCGCCTTAGCAGTTTAGGTCAAACCCCAAAAGCTTTGGTTTGTAGATGGACGCAAATTTTGGCTTTTGAGATTAATATTTCAACTCTTGATGCTCCAATATCAACAAACGAGGTGTTAATCTTCAAGTTAACTATTGAAGAGTACTCCAAAAGGCTATTAGAAATCACCGGCCTCGCCCCCCGGCCCTCGGCACCATGGCGCTTGGCGCTTGGCCCTCGGCCCCCACAAATATAGGTATTTCTTCGTTTCCTAGCTGTCTGGCTGTTCCCGCATTTAAAATGATCCCAACGGTGCCGTTCAATCGAAAAATCGCAATGTTCGAAGCCTCCAAGAGCTTAAGAAACTCCTTTCAAGTAAAGTAAGAGAGCTTCGAGGGGCCGGGTAGTCATCTGAGTCTCGCAAAACAAGTTGAGTATGATTTCCTAAACAAACCACAAATGTACACACACCACACACTCCTTCGCATACAATTCATGCGCCTTCGTAGTCGTTCTGGCTAACTGTCGCCCTGAAAACCCCTCTTTCCCCTGTTTCGAAATTACGCAGAGTAAATTGTTTGTAAGTAACTCTTTCTAAGCTTTGCTTTTAAACCCATATCCCAATGCTGCAGGTCAGGCAGATCAGGCGTGGTGGCACCGAGTGCATGGCCACTTCCCTTTTTCCAAATATTCTCTCCTTTACGGTGGCGCTTTGGATTGTCAGGGCCTTCTGCATCAGCAAACATTTCTTGCAGACGGTTCATGCTACTGAGATTTCTACCGGGTGTCCCAAAAAAAAGTTCCGACGTTTGATTGAGCACAGAGAAAAATCTTTTTAATCTGGCAATTTCTATTCATTCTAGCTACGTGCTAGATATTTCAACTTACAGTTTGGCATATCGTAGGAAGAAATTAGTAATCTGAAAATGGAGTTATGAGCTCTAACATTTCACTTTCATGTTCAAGGCAAAACCAGAGAGATTATTACGCCTTCCTGCTTCATGATGGTGGGGACTCCCTCGCTGAGCAACACAAAAATTGAGTTGACAATTCGTTCATTACCTTGACGTTCCGAGCGGGCAGAAATTTTATTCACAAGAGAAAGCGTTGCTTTGTAATTGAACGGAATTTAGATTTAAATCATTTTCGATTGTGTGAATTAGCCTAAGGTGTGAAGAATGGAAACAAATAGGTCTCGTGACAACTGTTTGCTGCTGTTATTGTTGCCTTGTGCCAACTGGGAATTTCAAAAGGGGAATTTTTACTGTTTCCCGGTTTCACGGCACGGAGTAGAATATACTGTCTTTTCTTAACTAAAGAATAGTTTCAATTGCTATGCAATAACGCATTTTTGTGTGTTCGTCCAGTCCAAATTGAGTGGCAAGGTATGAACGTAGTATTTCCCCCCTGAGACCTATTAGACTGGATTTTCAGACCTTTACTTCAAATATGCTCAATGAGCGGAACTCTTGCACGTCGTCAAGGCAATGAAACAAAGTGTCAACCCAGTTTTTGTGTTGCTCATCCGGAGATTCCCCCTCCACCACGATGATGTAGAAAGGCGTACTAATCTCTCTGGTTTTGCCTTCAACCTGAAGATGGGATGTTAGGACTAATAACTCCATCTTCAGATTACTGATTTCTTCCAACGATATGCCAAACTGTAAGTTGAAATGTCCAGCATGTACCTAGAATGAATAAAAATTGCCAGATAACAAACTTTTTGGGAAAACTGAGCTGGGAAATTGCTAAAAAATAGAGGTATATCCAATTTTTTGCACTTTTTCTTTCAAAAGGAACTCATCACGAAAAACTCTACTGTCACATCACAAAAAATGTTGAATCTCTAAATGGAAAAATGTTAAACTTATTCATTTTGTCTTGTAGTCTGAAACATTTTCAACTTATTTTTGTACTTTAGTACTCGGTATTACTTGAACAGTAATTGTTTACACAGACAAAGTTAAATGAATGGATGGATGGTAGAAATTGATAAACGTGGCAATTTTAAGGAAATTTTGGCACGAGATCCATCTATTACTCTCTTATGAAGAATAAGTTTACCCCAGGTAACAAATCTCATAAAAACTGCAGACGACTGATGGGGCATAGCCTGCGTGCAAACTTTACTCTCCACTGAAGTCTGCACGCAGGCTCAGGCCAATGGGGCCTTGATATTCAGAACGTTTCTGGTTGGTTTGGGCCACAGGCTGCGCTCGGCTGCGTGTCTCTTTCACAACTTCGAAGATTATTGGTCTTGGCCTGTGCGAAAAGGGCACTTCGCTGCTAAAAGAGATCGGATATTATATTATTCCGAAAAAGCAGAATATTTTAGCTGGAAGAAATAAGCGTTGAGACGATGATGCAATAAATGTATCTGACAGCATTCCAGAGGGAAGCTAAACTGACTAAAATATGCAATTTTCTTACATCATTTTGCCAAATTTACTCTCCCACGGGGCGCCACCCTTGGTGCCCTTGTGAACATTTCAAAAGAGAGTTTTTGAAATCTTTTCTATCTTCAAGCATTTATAAAGTACTTTCGGAGTAATGATACGTGAAACAAGTGAAATGAAAAAAATTATGCAAAGGATTTCCTAAATCAAAATAAGTTGCTGTTTAAGGTATGTTTTCCCAGTACCAGAGGTTTTTACTTTTTAGCAATCTGAGAAATAATTTTTTATAAGCAGTTTCTTATAAAAATACGTATGCACCAGGCTTTATTTAAAAAGCTTTGAACGCATCCAGCCTACATGGAAGGAATATAGATCAAATGATGGTTAAATGCAAGAAATGCTACAGCCTTCCCTTCACCATGACGGAGAAAACTGCTACTCAATATTTTCGACTGCCCTCATTGGTGTTCCATTGGTGTTCATGGTGTTCATTGGTGTTCATTGGTGTTCCATTGGTGTTCATCGGTGTTCATGGTGTTCCATTGGTGTTCATCGGTGTTCATGGTGTTCCATGGTGTGGTGTATTGACTAGATCCTTTGCCCTACAGGTATTTTTTATAAGAAACCGAAATACAAGTATACAAGGCTTGCCATACTTCGTCTTCAGAATTTGCTTTGCTCGCTCATACCCCTCCGCTGTAAATGGAAGCCCATCAATAGACAGTCGCACTTTGGGTATCACCAACTCCTTGAGGTATGAGAACTTGGCCAATCCAAATGAGTTCCTTGGAACTTGGTAATGACCAGCTTACTTTGCATGAATGTTCTTGTCTGCTTGTGTCTGAAGCCTTTCTTGTGTCCTTTCCAGCTGTTTCTCCATGTCTTGCTTCATTTTCTGCTTTGCCTCCTCAATTCTGAGCTCTTGATCATATTGACGCTGCCTCTTCACTTCTTCGATCTCCTCCTCCCTTCGTCTCTCTTGATCTCTTTCACGTACCTTCAAGGTTTTGATTTTCTGATCGATTTCTTCCACTATTTCCTCGTAGACAGCCATATGATCATCTGTTTCTTGCCTCCACTTTTGGACATCTTGCATTTTGTCGCCTTTCTGGATCATTAGCTTCTGAATTTCCAACTTCATCGCATGTATTTCGTCTGTTTGACTCTCCATAGCTTTAAAATGACGTTCAAGTGGTCTTACAGCGTTCTTATCCAAGATTTTTGGTGTTCCATCACTTGTAAACTTCAGCATTTGCACCATGCCATCGAATGTTTTCTTCAGTTTCTCGATGTCTCCCATTTTCTCTCACGTTGTGATTCCGACTGTTACTCTCTTCGTTTCGTTTTGAAATTCTCTGTTCTTGTGTTTGCTTCTAAGATTTTTGTCACCAAGCTCCCATCAGGGGTGCCACTTTGTCGGGAATTTGATTTTGTTACCACGACAATAAACTCACGAGTAGATTTAACTTCACAGAAAATGCACTCTTTCAGCATAGTTACTCTCACAGCTTAATCTCACGAATCGAGTCGTCTGAATTGAATAACGTTGAATAATCTTACGTTCTACTGTTTTAGCTTATATACTGTTTGTAGCGAATGTTCTAGTACATAGTGATCATCGTGATTCAGCTTTATTACTAATTATTGCCTAACATTACGTAACTCAACAACTACTATGTAACTAATTTTAGTACCCCTAGAATGTTCCCGTCAAGTCCCCTAGTTTCTAGAACTGTGTCATGCTGAGGCTACTTAACTAAAACGAGACTACGTGTTTACAAGCATGATTATGCCTAAATGGCGATCTACAAATACGCAATGACTACAGACATAGTTATGATATTGACGTATGGTTGATTGAGCATGCTGTCAGCTAACTTGGGAACAAAGCGAAGGTAATTAACTGTTTCTAGATTGTTCGAATACCTAGAATGTTCCACAAATTACTCAAATTCTCCACACAACTGCCGCCTTACAAAATGATTCTGATTCAGGAATTTACATCAAGTTATGCAGTGAAAGTTTAAAATGATATTTTCAAAAGCAGAAACATTAGTTTTGGTCCTAAAATATCCGGAATTTCATCCTACGAAATGGTAACAAACGGTAAGGACCATTGCTTACATTGAAGGGAATAAGACATTCATTCATTCATTTATTCATTTATTCATTCATTCATTCATTCACTCATTCACTCAATGATTTGATTTCATCCTTAATATCATTGTTGATTACTTGAACCATGCAGTGAAAACTTTCCAACTGCACTGCAACAAGCTCCTTGCAAACAGATATGGTTACAAATTCATGCATTTTGCGTAATAAGATAAGCTATAAACTGAATTGAATTTATTTATTCAAAAAATATACTGCATAAAGCATAAGAATGCTCAAACTTCAGAACGAGAACTGTAGCTTTGCTTTACCAGATGTGAAAAATGAAACCATATGCAAACTAGGGCGTCACATGAAAAAGTAAACCCTAAATATTGTTTGAAGACGAGAGTGAGAATAACAATCAATACATGTTTTATAAGAAACTGCTCTCGTTTTATTGTTTGCATCATGTTGGTAATAATCATGATAATGATAGCTTAATATATTCTTATTCTCATAGCAACGTGAACAATAGAGATAATTTGATTTAATGACGTGATTTTGATTGTTTGCATAAAATTCCATATATTTACCAACTTCAAAGATAAAAGCTCTTATAACAGCAAAGAAAAAGAGGGGATTAAATGCACCCTGTCAGGTCTTCACTGCTTCAAAAGGCCTAGGTGTGATATGGTTAACAACAAGAAAATGACCTGCATGAACTGTCTTTCAGTGATAGACGATCAAAAGTTTTCACACAAGATTTGTGCTTCTGATGAGCCTTCCAAAGCAGACAAATATGGTTACAACTTGCAAAATGTTATCTGTTTGTTAGATAACTTGAAAGATGCACTAATACTCTCCTTTATTGGTCTTTTCTTATGTAGAACATGGTCATGGTCATGGTCATAACATGTTGCAGTGTTAGAGGCATAACTTTATCATAGAGAAAAGAAAGAACCTATTTAAGAAGGGATGCTCTTCAGCAATATGCTGTTTATCTGCAGCGGCTATTCAACGTTTCTGGAAATGCTACAATGTATTTTGATTTTAGGTATTCTACATATCAGATTCATAAGCTGCGTTATTAGAGATGTAGTTTGTATTCACAATGAGGAGTTAATTGAATACTACTGCGGATTGGTCCCTCCATGTGGATGCATCATTACTGATGGCGATTATGTTTGTGATCTTTTTGCTGTGAAATCCTTAGTTACTAACACATACAACCATTTTATTCCATTGCTCTCAAAAAGGGGTAAGATGAAAATGTTACTTTATTGCTACTTTGTCAGTGAATGGCCTTCCAAGGGTCACTCGCCGCTAGGGACAGCACCCCTCCCAAGGAAAAATATTAGAAAGAGGCCAAGGTGAACTTCAATATGAGGCTAATGTTGATCGCAATAATGATCGCAATCTTGATTGCAACTCTTGATTCAAAGAGTGATTGCCATGTCCATCAGGAACCATGGCAGACCACTTAGCTGTGGAGCTGGAGAAACAAGATTACAAATTACTTAGTTTAGCAATTGGATATTATGTTTTCTGCGTATACTGTCATTCCCACTTTTGGTATCAGGCTAACAGGTTTTTTATGTCTTTCATTTCAAATGTTTCTGTGAAGTTTTGATGGATTTCTCTTGAAAAGAAAAGGATTTTGACAAAGGTGTACAAGATTTTGTGCAAGTAAAATGCACCTCAGTTTAGGCCCATCGAACTTGTAGATTAATTTTCAAAGTTTTGTATCTAGAAGACAATGATGTTTGTTGCGTAAAAGTCTAGATGCAATATCACAAAGACGCCTATATTGTCTCACTACTTTGTGCTGGCACAACACACTTTGGGGTTTCCCTGTACACATTCAATGCAACAAAAATAACTCTAGGAAAAGCCAGCAAAGTCTGCCTGGAAGTAATTCTGACAGATGTGACGTCAATAAGAACCCTACATGACATGCGGAAGTTGTCACTGACAGTATATGAATACAAAACAAACAATGCAACCAAATTGATGTAACACACTCTTTGTCTCCTTTAATATGAACAAAACAATTTATTATGAAGAGATTAGAACGAAGACCAAAATGGAATGCAAAGAAAATGAGAAAATGCCAGAAGAAAACGCAGAGACCACAGGGAAGTGCAAAAAAGTTGTTTAAGTCAAAACGGAACATAAGGCAAAACAAGTTCTGCAAAATACGAAATGATTGTACTTGGTTTCTTGCTGCATTCTCAATAAAAAGAATTTGCTGTTTTTGAAAAAAGAGATAAATCAACAGTGAAATGAACCCGTGATAAAACTCCCAAAAATTAATTTCACAGTTTACCAGAAATATCGAAATAAGGAAATCCAAATACTTTCGATAAGAAGAACCATCCAACTGCGAAGTGTCTGCCATTGTCTCTGATGGACACGGTAATCACTCTTTGAATCAAGGGGTGCAATCAAGATCGTGATCACTGTTGCGATCAATAGTTGCCTCATAATGAAGTTCACTTTGGCCTCTTTCTAATATTTTTTGCTTGGGAGGGGTGCTGTCCCTAGGGGCGAGTCCAAGGGTCAGGCTCCGCTTTTTTGGTTGTTATGCTTCGATATTTTGATTCTCTTTGTTGCTTTAATGGTATATGTTAGGAGGACGGTTATTATTCTTTGCTAGAAATTTGTAATGGCTCAATGACCATGGACTAACAGATGTCCATATCATTTATTTTTGTTACAATTAAAGTGACGCAATTGAAAACCCTCAAACGGCTCTGGGGAAAGATTTTTTTAGTTCTTGCTTTTCATGAATATTCGATGTCATTGGTATTTGTACTTTAGATCAGTTATCGTCGCTGCAAAAATATGATATGAAGAATGTTAGAAGAGGCAGTTTGGATATGCTTGCTGTCATAAAATGTGGATAAGCTTTGTGTAAAGGCAAGTTAATTGTAAATGTGCTCTCAACATTATTTTCTATTGGAGGTTTTTATTTATATTTAAAGGGATCCAGGGAAATTCTTAGATATACAGGGTCTCCCAAAATGTTGTATTATTGCTTGAATGCTTATATGCCCATAACCGATGAACTGATTTTCAAAAATTCCACTTTATCCGTTTGCTGAAAGGCTACATTGTATTCGAAGATGTTGGTTGTAGTTTAGGCTCATGTCTTGATGTTGAGGGAAGATTGATAAACCTGCTCAAATTCAAGCCACATATGGCATGAAAAAGAAACAGCCTACCTTCCCAGTCAATATTTTTGATGTGATACAAAAGGCTGAACTTATATATCGTTCAGAGAATACATGTCATTCAGAAAATACGAATTCAGTTAATACTGACTTTAGAGAATACGAATAGGAGTTCAGCCTTTTGTATCACATCTAAGATGTTTAAAATGTTGACTGGAAAAATAGGCCGTTTCTTTCTCATGCCATCTAAGGCTGGAATTTGAGCAGGTTTATTGATCTTCTTTTCGACAAGAAAACACCTTGATAAAACCACAACCGACTTCTTAAAATACAATTTAGCCTTTAGGCAATCAAATAAAACAAAGTGTGTGAAAATAGGTTCATTGGTTATGGACATGTGAGCAATCAAACAATAATACATCATTTTGCGACACCTGGCACTACTGTTAAGGGAATACTTGATAAATCGAGCAGTTAAGGAATTAGTGTGTCTGTGATGACCGAGATAACAATTGATTGCATTCAGGAGGAAACATGTGTGCTGTAACAAATATGTATTTGCATGCATTGATATAGAAAGGGGTTTGTTCATTTTATAGTGACAAGATCAAGAAATGGAGGAGAGAAACGGCAGGATGGTCCACAAATGGAAACCCATACTGGGCGCATTTGTGGATGCTCAAAGAAACTACGTTGTTTGGTTTCCAATTCTGCTCAACAGCCAAAAGTGAAATATCGCAGATGCCATCTTTTCTATGATGACCAGTGTGCTGGTGTGAAATTACTATGTAAAGAGACATATTGTTACAACCAACAAAATTAACAGCAAAGCGTTTTTTCTCATAACTATTACCACTGAAGATCTGTCAAAGCAAACGTGCCAAAGTTGCGATGCCCATTCTAATTTTTAACAACATCGTCAGCAATATCCAAGAGGGACATCGCGTTGCTCGTTGTTTATGAAAGTTCAATATCGCTAGATTGTTGAAATTTGACTGCTTCATATTTGAATGAAGTCAGATTTTGAGACATCTAGCTAGCCATTGAGAAGGTTTCTCAGCAAATGCAGCAGTTGCGTGTATGAAAATATTGAAAATTCCATATTATTGAAATATTTTAGACCTATCTTTGAAAAAAGTGGGGGGGCTTTAGCCCCCCCTAGCCCAATGGCTGCGCGGTCCCTGCACGGTCAGTCAAAGTTCCAATGTTGTTGTCTTCCTGAAGAAGTTTGCATGGATTTCAGGGATCACCAGTTCTCCTTTAAAGATTTGAGTCGGACTAGGTAATATCGGACTAGGTAAGATGGCGGCCAGGAATTTTTTACCAAGATGCGCTGCGTTCTTCAATCAAATTCCTATAGAATCGTTATAGAATCTTGATTAGAACGCAATGCATCTTGGTAAAAAATTTCTTGCCGCCATCTTTAGCGCAATCGTCTATTGACCAGAAAATATATACTAGTATCTGTCGAAACTCCCCTTTTTGGGGGCAACATAACAAAAGATGGGGGCAAGAGTGAATGCAATGAAAATTCGAGAGACATTATCTTCTGATCTGTGATTTACGTTGTTGCATTCGATTATATGGCTGTCTGCACGTTTTCTCGTGCAGAAAGCGTTGTCCCCATGTTTGGGGGTAAATGCCCCCATATCTTGTAAACGCCCCTTTATTTGACTGAATAACATCAAAATTTGGAATCTACGCCCCCGAATTGCTATAGTGCACCTGGTCTCATTTACTCCCTCTCTGGGTGGTGATACTCCCCCTTCCACTACCGGACTATCAGCACTGAAATAAAAAATAAAGCGCAAAAGACCAAATTGATGCCTGTTTTCTTCGGATGGTTAGGCCCTCTTCAACGGTACACTTTATATAATATTTAGTCTGGACGCAGACGCGAATGGCCCGCTACAAAGACTCAGGAAGCGCTTTAAATGAATACAACTACAACATCTACAACAAGTACGACGACAACAACAACAACAAAAACTGCAACTCACCGACACCTGACCTTACTAGACAGGGAAAACATCTGACTACGAATGACACACTACAAAACAGTACGGATTCAAACAGCAACAACAACAACAAGACTACAAAGACACACAACCGACGTCATAGGACGAGACACTTCATAAGAACAACACATCAAAGTGAAAACATCCCATTGCGAACAACTCCAATGAAAATAATAGAACAGAACAGAACGAACATGGTAAAGGTACACCCGAGGTGGGATACGATTCACGGAATCAGCCACTTGCAAAGAAGCACCAACAACAAAATTGAAGAAGCGAAGCTCGTAGAACGATGGATGAAAGACAATCTGACGTCAAGTGACATAGCACAAACATACAACACCATGATACGAGAACCGACATCTACGACAACAACGACTCAACTGAAAACAACGCGAACGAGGCTAACAACAACAACAACAAACGACAAGAACATTGTTACCTTATAAGGACAAAATTATTCTTGAAACTAATTAACCTTATATGGACAGACAATATACTATAAATAGAGGTAGATACTCTGAATAAATCAGTTGCTCTGAAGATGCCCTAGTGGGCGAAACTAGTCAGCACTGAAATAAAAAATAAAGCGCAAAAGACCAAATTGATGCCTGTTTTCTTCGGTTAGGCCCTCTTCAACGGTACACTTTATACCTATATTTCAATATATATATCACACCGTGCAATCCACCTCCTCAGTCATTCGAGCTAATGAGAGGTCTGTATAACAGATGGATAAGCAATTTATAGCCACAAAAATAGATGGAGAAAACAAGTAATAGCTATGATACTATGGAACTGGAATTTTAATCTAATGTGATGACCCATCTATAAGAACCTATTTCAAGTCTTGGGCTGAATGGGTTCTTATAAAATGGGTGCAGAATTTCAGTCTGTAGGTAATTTACAAAGCCGTTACTTTGCGATTTTTCTTAATTGTGACCAAACTAGAAGCTTAATACCAAAAAAGAAATTAATTTGGCAATAATCATCGGTTTGTGCAGTATGCTTCAAATCCATCCAGGTTTAGGACCAAGCGATTTGGCAGCCTCAAGAATATATTTTACAACTAGCACTCACTAGTGCAGCCAGCCACAACTCTTTGCCTTCCGGTTTACTTTGATTTTATTGAGTGCACTCTGAGGTGTGAAATCTGTTCTTTCTCAAGGCCAATCGCTTTGTCCTTTTGGAAACCTGAATCTTATGAACCTTAGTAATTTCAAATTATAACAAAGACACCCGGTAGGTAATTGTACCCCATACAATTTATTTTACATTGGATTTGTGCACTTTTCTAAGTTAGCCTTTGACTGATAGATTAACATTTAAGAGTTGAGCATCGGCCATGTAATTCTAATGCATTCTAAGCCAAAGTAAAGGGGTGGTCCCAAACATTTTCTTGGGGACACCCTTGTTTCAATACCCGCCATTTAATTTACCCTGGCAACATATAGCACCATAACCATGGCAACCATTATTTCACTGTGTAATCAACAAAATGTGTATACTTTTTTTTACTTGTTGCAGATATTCATCTAAAATATATGCCAAATGTATTTGTACACATTTATTTGATCATATCCAACTCAATGTGAACAAAACGTTTCATTTAGTGCCTTGTTTCATTGTTTCAATCATGTTGGTAATAATCACGATAATAATAACTTAATGTCTTCTTATTGTCATAGCAACGAGAACAATAAAGATAATTGATTTGCGCTGCGCAGCAGCAGCAAATCTTTAAAATAGGCTCGTAGGCTCGATGAACGAACGTTGACATGGCGCGCATAACTAAACATACAGTGAACATTTCATGGTTTCAGCCAATGACATTCCTAGAAAACAGACGCATGTTTACTGCGTTCAGGATTGACGTCATCGGAAGTTGTCATCCATTGTTGTCCACATACGTCACAAAATTTTAAGCACGCGCAGGAGGAAGTGATCAGGAAGTGACAGTCCATTCATTGGCTGTTTTTGATTGATTAAAATTGGCATGTCTGCAGAGGTTTTTGGCATCAAATTTGGAGACCAGAGAAAGATCAGGGCAGTTGGGTTGTGTTGTGAGACGCGTAGGTTGTGGAAGTTTCCCAGTCAATGAGCAACGAGAGAGCAAGTGTCCGAAGTAAGTCCCGTTTTGGCGCTAATGCAGTTTCGCAGTCTCCCTGCTCTCCGTAATAAATTTCATATTGCAGCATACGAAGAGCGTATCATTTTCGAAAGAAATCTCGTACATCTTTGGAAAAATCTGCACAAAAAAAAACCCTGAAAATCCTAGTGTTTAAAAAATCTCTTACGCTTTTCTGGAAGAATGATACTCCCATCGCTTTGCTTTCCTCAAATTTTAGACCCAAAAAAGGAACCTGACCACCCCTATCCTAGATATACCACAGTACCCTGGACAGGTAAAAAACTTGCAGACGTGCAAGCAAGCATTCTTCGAGGTAATCTGTGTGCTCTACACAAATCATGCACATTCATTATCATTCCTGCACAGTTTGCAACAAAACTTCATTTGCAACAATACACATGACATAATCTTCACCCTTGCGTCTATCCTCAAAATACTGTCGCAGTTCACAGCGCAAATCTTCAGATAGCAATATCTCTTGTTTAATTTAATCAACTGATTTTGATTGTTTGCATCAAAGTCCAATTATTATCCAAGTTTAAAGATTATAGCTACTATAACGGTGAAGAAAAAGAGGGGGTGGAATCAACCCCCCCCTCCCTTGACCACTTCAAAACGCCCAGGTGAGATAGGGTCAAGAGACGCTATTAGAGATCACCGGCCCCAGCCCCCCGGCCCTGGCCCTCGGCACTATGGCACTCGGCCCTCGGCCCCCACATATGTATGTATTTCTTTGTTTCATAACTGTCTGGCTGTTCCCGCATTTAAAATGATCCGAACGGTGCCGTTCAATCGAAAGATCGCAATGTTCGAAGCCTCCAAGAGCTTAAGAAACTCCTTTCAAGCAAAGTGAGAGAACTTCGAGGGGCCGAGCAGTCATCTGAGTCTCGCAAAACAAGTTGAGTATGATTTCCTAAACAAACCACAAATGTACATAAGCCACACGCTCCTTCGCATACAATTCATGCGCCTTCGTACTCAATCGAGGGAGTCACATTCCATATGGTTGCATTCTTTGATGCATTATTTACAAATATGTGGACCGCAAAACTGTTCAACATTATTCTTCACTAAACTTTTGACCCTTGGAACGGTCAGCTTTTAGAGTGGGTGACAGGACACCAAAGTGAATAAGCATGAAGTAAAGTGTACTTTGAAACCATAATCAAAACGGAATAATACTTATGTAAATGAGAATTTTGAAGGTTCCTCTTGAAATCGTTTTTACGAACATTCTTTAAATCGGCGGGATCCCCTTGACCTTCAATAAATATCTTGGACTCAGGCAAGCACAGGTTATGAGAAGCAAGTGAAAAGAGGAATTAACTTCTTTCAACAAAATGGAAAAGCTTCTTCAGCAAAGTCTTTGGAGTTTCCTAATTTCTTGCTAATGGTCATCTCGCCATCGGTTTAGTCTCTTAGAACGAGTTAGTTACAAACAATTTACTCTGCGTAATTTCGAAACAGAGGAAAGAAGGGTTTTCAGTGCAACAGTTAGCCAGAACCAACGAATACGAAGGCGCATGAATTGTATGGGAAGGAGCGTGTGGCGTGTGTACATTTGTGGTTTGTTTAGGAAATCATACTCAACTTGCTTTGCGAGACTCAGATGACTGCTCGGGCCCTCAAAGTTCTCTCACTTTACTTGAAAGGAGTTTCTTAAGCTCTTAGAGGCTTCGAACATTGCGATTTTTCGATTGAACGGCACCGATCGGATCATTTTAAATGAGGGAACAGCCAGACAGTTATGAAACGAAGAAATACCTATAATTGTGGGGGCCGAGGGCCGGGGCCGGTGATTTCGAATAGCCGTTAAGAGATATCTAGATAACCTGTATATCCTATATAATACTCTTCATAGAGTTTTCATAGTACAGGGTTACAGAGTTTTTAAACCAATACCTTCAGAAATTTTGCAGATCATGACCAACACAAAGACACTGGACTGAACTAATGATTCATTTTGCTGTTTCCCCCATCCAGTGGTGTGGTGTAACTTACTGCTCTTTTGTTAGTGGACATATTTGCCCCTCAAATAATATTTAAAGTTAAAATTATGGTTCCAAGCTGACTTCTACTTTCAAGAGATATCCTATACTATTGATAGATTTTTCTTGGTACAAGGTTACAGAGTTCTTAAACCAATACCTTCAGAAATTTTGCAGATCATAACCAACACAAAGACACTGGACTGAACTAACGATTCATTGTGCTGTTTCCCCGATTCCAGTGGTGTGGTGTAACTTACTGCCCTCTTTGTTAGTGGACATATTTGTCCCTCAAATAATATTTAAAGTTAGAATTTTGGCTTCAAGCTGACTTCTACTTTCAAGAGATATCCTATACTTTTAATATAGTTTTCTTGGTGCAAGGTTACAGAGTTATTCAACCAATACCTTCAGAAATTTGCAGATGATGGAAGCTTCATTTTGTTTCTGACATTTCTTTGTTCTCTCGTCTCTTCTTTTTTGATAGCGTTGAAAGTCGGATAAAAAAGTTTCATCAAATGGCGAGTGTCTTCGTCGGGAAATTCTACCAATGGGTTGCATATAAAATATTCAACTTCCAAATATGGCAATTTGTTGTCTTCTTCTTTGAATGTCTCGTATGGGGCCGGTGGTTGATGTTGCATCTCTTCTAATGCTTCTTTTACTTTTCGGTTGAATTCTTCAATTAAGTCTTCGGGTTTGCGTCTTTAAGCCACTGTCAATCAAGACATGCTTTCTTCAAAACTATTCATGGTTTGTCGTCTGAATTGTTGTCGTGGTCTGAATCAGCTTCGAGATGTGAATGTTTTTTCACGGGTACTTGTTTTTGTAAGGAATCGTACATAATACATTTCTAAATATGGTTTGAAAGTTTAACCCCTTTTGTTTTATTTTGAAAATTGTACGCGCGTGTGTGTTTTATTGTCTGTATTTACAATGTCATCAAATCTTGTAGAATTCAATTGACACTCTGCGATGCGTTGAATGCGTTCTTGGTTAATGTTCCTAATTATATTGATGTCATCAGGAGATATAACACCCAAGGAAAACAGCTTTTCACCTTCTTTGGAAGGCATCATGAAGAATTGGTAGTGTTCTATGAATGTGTGTTGCTCACTTCGGCAGCGTGCTCCATTCGGCAATAATGCGAAGCATACATGATGTAGGTGACAAGCTGACATTGATGACATTGATGCCATATGACATTGATGAGATCGGTTCCACAACCAGCAGAAGTAGGTAGGTAATTCGTTATTCGCCGTCATCGTGTCAAATGCAGATTGAGCCTCAATTTTCCTTTGCTGTAATTCCTCTTTTTTCTTTGAAATGGCTTCTTCATCAAGTTGTGAGGCAAGGGGGAATGTTGCTAAAGTCTAATCGACGGATAGCGTTTAATGTTGAAGGAGGCGTCGGGACGATGCAAGACGGGTCGATGACTTCTTTAATTGGGGATGATGGGGATGATGGGATCGATGGGGCAGGTTGAGTGCTCGACGACGATGCAAACGATGAAGTTGCTGCAACGGGGGTGAAGATGCTTGAGAAAGAGGGCAATTTGGCAGATTTGGCTGGATGCTGGTCTAAGAATGCGTCATCAAACTGCAAATCCGGATAATCAGTGACGAAGATCGATCTCTTTCTTTTGCGTGATGTTGGGGTTGAGATGAAGCTTTTGAGGTAGTCGGAGACTTCTTTTTTGTCGGCATATTTTACCGTTGGTACTCCATAGGAAGAGGTTAGCCATCCGGTCCTTGCGTAGTTTTTGTGGTATGGTTTTCCTTTGTTGGATTGAAGTATCGGCAGTGTCCCATGAGCTGTTTGTGGCAATGTAAGGTCAACTATTTTGTTCATGCTCGGCTTATTCAAGTGTGCTTTTGATGCTCTAATGCATTGTTCTAATGTTATGAGATTGCCTTGCAGGTTTCTATACGTATGCATAAGCGATTGACAATTCGAAGTACAGTTGGCTATATGTTCTTTCATTGTTGTCGTAAGTACATCTTCTAAACATGGTGATGACATCAACTCTCGAGATGTGTTTATTGCCATTACCTGCAGGGTGGCATCGGTGTAAGCGTCCGTAGATACGTCAATTAGAACGTCGCTCAGAAGGTCGTTGAGGTGATCTTTTAAGTCATCTTCTAAATGATTGGGTAGAGGTTGGAGGTTTTTTGTGAGTTTTAGCTTATCAACGATGTCTGCTAGCTGCATTTCGAGACTTGCTTTGACCAATTCGTGTTTTACCTTCATTTGAGCAGTTGTTGCTATCAATTGTTCTGCATATTGAGCCACTTGAGCAGATTGAGCCTCAATTTTCCTTTGCTGTAATTCCTCTTTTTTCTTTGAAATGGCTTCTTCATCAAGTTGTGAGGCAAGGGGGAATGTTGCATAAGCTTTGCCGTCGCATATGCATCCCACGTTGATTCTTCTACGGCTGCACGAACATTGCCTTGATGGAGGTTGTTGGATGTTGTCTTCAATTTGCTCGTCAAAGTCTAATAGGCGACGGATAGCGTTTAATGTTGAAGGAGGCGTTGGGACGATGCAAGACGGGTCGATGACTTCTTTAATTGGGGCTGATAGGGATGATGGGATCGATGGAGCAGGTTGAGTGCTCGACGACGATGCAAACGATGAAGTTGCTGCAACCGGGGTGAAGATGCTTGAGAAAGAGGGCAATTTGGCAGATTTGGCTGGATGCTGGTCTAAGAATGCGTCATCAAACTGCAAATCCGGATAATCAGTGACGAAGATCGATCTCTTTCTTTTGCGTGATGTTGGGGTTGAGATGAAGCTTTTGAGGTAGTCGGAGACTTCTTTTTTGTCGGCATATTTTACCGTTGGTACTCCATAGGAAGAGGTTAGCCATCCGGTCCTTGCGTAGTTTTTGTGGTATGGTTTTCCTTTGTTGGATTGAAGTATCGGCAGTGTCCCATGAGCTGTTTGTGGCAATTTGAGGTCGACTATTTTGTTCATGCTCGGCTTATTCAAGTGTGCTTTTGATGCTCTAATGCATTGTTCTAATGTTATGAGATTGCCTTGCAGGTTTCTATACGTATGCATAAGCGATTGACAATTCGAAGTACAGTTGGCTATATGTTCTTTCATTGTTGTCGTAAGTACATCTTCTAAACATGGTGATGACATCAACTCTCGAGATGTGTTTATTGCCATTACCTGCAGGGTGGCATCGGTGTAAGCGTCCGTAGATACGTCAATTAGAACGTCGCTCAGAAGGTCGTTGAGGTGATCTTTTAAGTCATCTTCTAAATGATTGGGCAGAGGTTGGAGGTTTTTTGTGAGTTTTAGCTTATCAACGATGTCTGCTAGCTGCATTTCGAGACTTGCTTTGACCAATTCGTGTTTTACCTTCATTTGAGCAGTTGTTGCTATCAATTGTTCTGCATATTGAGCCACTTGAGCAGATTGAGCCTCAATTTTCCTTTGCTGTAATTCCTCTTTTTTCTTTGAAATGGCTTCTTCATCAAGTTGTGAGGCAAGGGGGAATGTTGCATAAGCTTTGCCGTCGCATATGCATCCCACGTTGATTCTTCTACGGCTGCACGAACATTGCCTTGATGGAGGTTGTTGGATGTTGTCTTCAATTTGCTCGTCAAAGTCTAATAGGCGACGGATAGCGTTTAATGTTGAAGGAGGCGTCGGGACGATGCAAGACGGGTCGATGACTTCTTTAATTGGGGCTGATAGGGATGATGGGATCGATGGGGCAGGTTGAGTGCTCGACGACGATGCAAACGATGAAGTTGCTGCAACAGGGGTGAAGATGCTTGAGAAACAGGGCAATTTGGCAGATTTGGCTGGATGCTGGTCCAAGAATGCGTCATCAAACTGCAAATCCGGATAATCAGTGACGAAGATCAATCTCTTTCTTTTGCGTGATGTTGGGGTTGAGATGAAGCTTTTGAGGTAGTCGGAGACTTCTTTTTTGTCGGCATATTTTACCGTTGGTACTCCATAGGAAGAGGTTAGCCATCCGGTCCTTGCGTAGTTTTTGTGGTATGGTTTTCCTTTGTTGGATTGAAGTATCGGCAGTGTGCCATGAGCTGTTTGTGGCAATGCGAGGTCGACTATTTTGTTCATGCTCGGCTTATTCAAGTGTGCTTTTGATGCTCTAATGCATTGTTCTAATGTTATGAGATTGCCTTGCAGGTTTCTATACGTATGCATAAGCGATTGACAATTTGAAGTACAGTTGGCTATATGTTCTTTCATTGTTGTCGTAAGTACATCTTCTAAACATGGTGATGACATCAACTCTCGAGATGTGTTTATTGCCATTACCTGCAGGGTGGCATCGGTGTAAGCGTCCGTAGATACGTCAATTAGAACGTCGCTCAGAAGGTTCTTTTGCGTGATGTTAGTAGTATATGGCAAAAGTGGGGGTGGCAATTCAGTCAGTTAGCCATCACCATGACAACGGGGGAAAGATAAGATAGTGGTGAAACCGAACACCGTAACAATTCACGATTAAAAGTACAAACTCAAATCACAGAATAACGCAAGAAAAGACATAAAAAGTACGTAAAACGACATATTAAAAAATTACCTACCGCCAAATACGTAAAATACGTAATTAATTAATCACTACAATATCCATCATCAACGTTGTCTTTTAATCATAAAAATAATTCGTTCGCATTTCGACTTCGAAATCGTATTTCCCTTTCACGATCCTCTATGTTGGCAGCGGCTTTTCAACCAAACTCTGAAATCCACGAAGATGTTGGAGCAACACTCTTCTCAGTTGGAGATGCGCAGTTTTCGTCTAGTTCAAAGCTAGAACCACTAGGACTTGCTCTATAAAATCGAATTGGAACCTCTCGCCGTTCTGCTTTTACGAGTTGAAGGCATTGAATTTCTTCTTTCTCTTTCTTTATAAAACGATCCTTTAAACGACGTAATTGTGCGCCTTTAGCTTCTCTTTTCTCTTCCTTGTGTTTCATTTCTATAAATCGTAACCGATCTAATTCCTCTTTGTGACGTCGAGGTTCCAAAATGCATTGTTCATAGTTAGTAATCCATTTCGTAACGTTGAATATTATTGGTCTCTTTGGCAATACGTTCTTCTTGTAATTATTTGCCCAAATAACCACGTCAAATAACATGACTGACTCCATTGAAGAACACTGCGTAAATGAGCGGTATTTAAAATTCCAAGTTAAAATTGCGTGATACGTATTGTACGTATTTTTACGTATTTTACGTATATAACGTAAAATATGTAAAAATACGTCATATACGTATTTTTGCCATAAAACGTAAAAAGAGTGACGGTTGCAACTCTTCGATACGTTGTCAGCCTAGATTCTGCTAAAGGGAGGAAATATACAAGGTAATTTTACAAGACTAAGTGCTGACGTCTTCTCAGAGTTGCTACCGGGACGTTTCCGTCCAATGGTTGTATACGCCATATAGTAGATAAACACATAGAGACAAAATGGAATAATTGTGAAAATGTTTTTAAGCATAAAATACACGCATGCGCATAAATGTTATATACGTCGATAAATTAACCAAGGAGCCTTAGAGTTAATGCCTTTATTTTGCAATTTTTTATAGTCCATCCTCTTCCCTTTTCCTCTTAAGACGTATTTCTTCACCCAATTTCTTACTCCACTTTGACCTCGTTTGCGTCTACGCATTTCACTCGCCATCATTCCTGTCATCCAATCCCAGCCTCGCCCACGCATGCATCTATTGCAGCGTCGTTTTCTCTTCATCCTGGTATTGTTGTTTAGAATCGTTTATGCTTTCCAAATTTACCACCACCACCGCGATCGTGAGCTCGACGTGTGTGAGCTTTTACCATCCAACTTTTCTTCAACTTTCTTTTTCTTGCCGGTTTTTTTGCGAGTCGTCTAAGGGTTTTTCGTAAATTATACCGACGTTTCCTCCCGCGACTTTTGAATCTAGAGCCTGCCCTTTTTGCACTTGATAGCATAGATGTGAACGTTCTGATTGGAGTTGTTACGGCACCTGTGATACCCCCTACAATGTCTTTCAGAAATGATCCAATTGATCCTCCTTGGAGAGATCCTGGGTTTACAAGATATTGGTTGGTATCCCCTCTTAATGCCGGATTGGAAGCTATTGAGCGACAAATTGAGCGACGTTTAGCTCTTCCAGGAGCGCTGAATGGTCTCATTCCAGTATTTACAAGGACGTGTTCCACGCGTGTCGCCTATGGCGCCGATGTGCTTTAATGGAGGATCCTTCAACGTGATGTCGTTTAGGTCTTTTTCGACGATCAGAAAATTTACGAGCAGGACCGTTTCTTGCGAATTTGAATGATCGCCCCGGGCCGTAGGAATGTCGACATTTTCCTCGTTTTCCTCCGTATATGGTTTGCTTTGACCACTGGGTTCGAGATTTTTTACCACTACCGAAGAGGGATCCTAATAATGATGGCAACAATGCACCCAAAACAGCACTTGCCATTTATCGCCTCCTTCTGCGGCGTCGCTTTCTCCCTCCTAATAGTTTTTTACCAAGAAGTTCTACTCCTGCACCAGCAGCACCTCTTACGGCTTGTTTTGCGACGGTTTTAGCCGCTTTTTTTGCCAAAGTTTTTGCAGCAGTTTTGGTAATGAGTTTGCTAAAGAGACTGCCCCAACCGCTTCCCGACAATCGAGCGTTTTTTGTCATTTTGTATATTTTATTTTAGTTGCGATGTTTATAACACAATTGAGAATTATTAATCTCGCATCAAAATATTGCTGTCTGTATAGTTAAAATATCGTTTAAATATTGCAGCAATTTTTTGATCGTTCTTAATGAAAACTTTTTGTTGTGTATCTCTGTTAGACGAAATTTTTGCATTTTTTGAAGGGAAATATGAGAAGTTTTCAGTGAAGAAAGTGTAAGCATTTAATGAGGGATCTCTAACTCGACAGCTGATGTTGTAAAGGAAAAAAGTGCTATATTGACCACACACGTTGGTGTCGTCATCTTGTATTTGGTGATCCCAATATCTAACGACGTTTGCTATGGTAGTTGAATTTGTTCGTTTTGTTACGTTTACTATTGCTCGTGAAAGGCCATATTTGATGAAAGCAGGCATTGTAAACGAAGAAAGAGCGTTTGTCATATTGTGTTGATACATTTCGCAATAATTGAAGAATCCTCGTACTAATATTTCAAATTTCCTGAAAGAGGATTTTGCTTTTCGTCCGTAAGAATCGAAGAAATATGATAGTCCTTTGTGATCGAAATAAAGGCATTGCCAATGTTGTCCGCCGTTTTTATGTGTGCCAGTGTTTAGGATAAAGCCAATCGGGAAACCATCTCGATGTTGAAACGTTTTTAAAATCCATTATGTAAATCGATCTCCGCAATTGGGTCGTGATGCGTAATCATCTATGTTATGTAGTAAAGGTAAGTCGCAGATATCATTTACGTCATCGGTGGCGAGTATTCCGCCGTAGCAGCTTGAGAGAGTAGGGTACAATGAAATTGCTTTAATGATGTCTTTTCCTTCCATCTTATTTAAAATAATGCTACTAATATGAATACAACGAGATACTTTAAACGAATAGAAATTAGTACTGTTATAAAAAGTTTTTTGAAACTTGACCTTCTGGATCGATTGAAAAATTCCTTTTTGTGAAGGAATGTATTTGCCATTCATAATTTTGAGGCCAGTCAACACCAGGTTTTAGTTGACAATCCAATTCTAAAGAGCCTGCTCTACGATCTTCGTAAGTGCAGCCATCCATTCCTTTGGCAGTGTTTGTCAATGTAAAGCAATATACGTGATATCCTGTGATATTATCTGTGGAGATAGCAGCCCGAGGTAATAATTGGTTGGTAAATTTTTTGTATAACGCTTCGTTTAATCTGAAGTATGCTTCTTTGTTGTCTTTTACGGGGTTAGCTCTCCAGCTTTGACTGTTAATCAAGAGTTCAAGCAGAAATTCTCCGTCTCCATTGTGAGGAATTGGAAATGTCATGAAAGGGTATGTTTCGACTGAACCAATTACGGCATTTTTGTCAACAACTGTCACAAATATTTGGTCTGGGATCGAATCGTAGGGGAGAGGTTCTCGGATTGTTTGCGCATTTCTGTTAATAGAGATGTTCCTTATGTCGTGATGAGTGAAATAGAACGTGTCTGGACTTTCCATCGAATAGGTGTGGATGTATTTTTCTAGTTCATGAGGAACAAGTTCTAAACGATTGAATCTTAATTTGAAGTCAGTTATGCTAAGCCTTATGTTCTTAGCCAAGTTGGTCGCTGCTGTTCGAGCGGTCAGCTTCGCTTGGTCTCCTGTTTCTGTATAATGAGTTAGGTCTTGATCGGCGAAAATCAGAAGTGAATCGGGATTTCGCGTTAGTACAATGTCTATTTTATTTGCCAAGCTCTTTGCAATTTTTGCTTTGATGAATGGTGCTTTTGGCGTAAAGCGCAATTTGATTTTGTTTCCTTTCAATAACGTGTCGTAGAAGTATTTTGTTTTTGGGTTAGCGCATTCGGTTACTCCGTCTGTGGTTACTGTTACTGTTGCATTAAGCATTTCACCAACAGGTTCGAAAATGTATCCTTGATCTACAAAATCGCCTTTTTCATAAGCGTTTTGTTCCGTATAGTATGTGCATTCAAACCAATCTTTGAACATGTAGTTGTTGTTTGCAAGTTCTATATTCTGGTTGTTGATAATGAAAGAGATGTTCTTCCAGAGTGAGGCGGCAATGTTGTTTACAAATGTAATGTGCTTTGAGCCGGCAAGGGGAGCATCGGCGGTGTTGACGATGACATTATCTCCATTATAACCTTGCAGTGCAAATTCAAACCAAAACGCCGTAGAATCTAGAAATCCTGGTGCTTGCTGTGGAATCGTCATGTGAACGGAATTTCCGAAGCCGGGGTGTATTGGGTGCGCAGAAATTTCTATTTCAGCAGTGCTGTCTATAAAGTCAGATACTTTAACCGTTGGGTTATATAAGAATTTTTCGAAACCCGGCTGTGCGCCACCCATCGCTCTTTTTCCCTCCAATTGTGGCGTGTTTGAAACATCTTGATTTGAAAGGGGAGCCTGACTTCCGATGATATCGTGAGCGTTTGGGTTTGCATTTATGAGGCCAGAACCTCGAAGGTACGATACATCCCGTTTGTTGCCGTCAGATTTGTGAGCTTCTAATTCTTTAGCGTAAGCTAAGATTTCTGCGGCTGTCATGTTGCCACCATGATTATTGTTGAAGCCTTCTCGAGGGTTGGGTAAAGAAGTCTGACATCGAAGGAGCCCCGTATTTTTCGTCGTTTGTGCTCGGCATGGCGTAGGGGATCATAAGTTGGTGTAGAATGTCAGAGGTTTGATAATCCAAGATCGCTTTCTAGTTTGTATCCTGGATTGGCGTCTATTGGAGCAGATCGTTTACTTCCGACCGTTGCTTTGCTGTACTTGCTCAGCACCGAAGGGACATGCGTTTGACGTAACGCATTGAGCGACTGTAATTGTCCAGAACGACCAGAACGACCTCGTTGAGAAATTGCTCTGAGCATCGTTGTTGTTGATTGGTGCGATTGACAATTGAAACTGCAAAATTACACGTCAATATGCCGTATTACAAGACGAAATTGCACCGTTACGGTTTTAAAAATTCCAGTAATGATCTTTGGGGATGAGTCCTCGAGATATTTTGGAGTCTATACGCCTACCCCGTACTCCTTTTCGACGTCGTCTGTGTCGACGTTTTCTTCTTCTAAGTGAAGGCTTTAAAGAAGTAGTCTTTTTAATTCCTACGAGTTTTTTAGATTTGCTGTTTCTAGAAGATTGTGCTGCAGCCAATAATTTTTTTGCTATTCCAGGGAGAGCCTTCCTTTTGGAGCGTACAGCAGAGAGTCCTTTCTTCGCCAAAGATTTTGCTTGGGATACAATCTTGCGATGCAAAGCGGGGTTTTTTGTTATTTTGCCCTTGATAGACTTTGCGGCTTTAATGGCTTTTTTTTTAAACCTTTAACATTAACCCTCTTAAGGGCAGATAATCCCTTTTTCTTTGCAAGGTTGGCAGCTTTTTTCCCTAAATTACCAAGTAAGTCTCCTATTCCTGCTCCTTCCAAACTACAGGAACACGCCCCAGCGTGGCGCTTCATAATAGCTATTTGAATCTTTTTATCAAGAATTCCATTTTAACAAAAGGTAGGATAACTTTGTCTCGGAATGCGTTACGGGGATTTACATTGAAGTTGTTTAACAACCCGCTTGTTAGAGGATAAAATTCTTTTTGGACTGGTATATGTTCTAAAAATAATTATCCACTGTCTCTATCAACCACTGCGGAAGGGTCGCTTTCTAGGTTGGCATACCCAAATCCGAATACTGGTGAGGGTACTTGTGATAAGATTTGAGAAAGGAAGTTTCCAATGTGTGTATCTGTTGTGATCTTACTTTGACTATACATGAAAATGTCTCCCACATTTAAAGGGTTTAGAGGGTATTGCGATTTGATAGTAATGAAGTCGTACGCTGAATTTCCAGCTTCTGTTGTTAACAGTGCTGTGAAATTCCTCTCAACACCGTTGATTTTTGGAATTTTTGGGAATGACCATAAACGATAATCATGTTGATTTTTTCCTGAGGCATAATAATCATCTCCTGTTGGATAATATGGCGTAGCGATTATAGCGTTTTTGTCTGGATCGGCATGTTGTGGGTCTTTTGACGAGAATTTCGTAATTATTGCTGGGACATAATACGAATTAGCGTCAGCATTGTATATTATGTCTAGCGGACGTCTTTCAAGAATGTTCTCTTTTGTGATTGGAGGGGTGTTGCAAATCTTTTGGAAACCGCAAATGTTTCGTAATATTGATCCCAAGGCAATGTATTTGACGGAAAGAGGTATTTTGATTGTCATCTCTACATATCGACCTCCTTGTGCAGCCGTGTGTGAAGCCGTTATGTTGAAAATAGGAAATTGTTCTTTGGCACTTCCCATAAAAGCAGAACGTCTACCGAATAGGGTACCAGTCGGCCATGTGTCCGCGTACGGCCATGCGCCTGGAACATTGAAACATCCCATGTTACCGGCATTTTAACGCGAGATAATCCTTCTGTATCCAATAAGTTATTGAGTATATGGCTAAATTCTGTGGAAGTTAGCTTATATGTGCCGGTGTTTATGTCGACTGTGTGACCAAAGTCCGGTATTAGCTCTAATAAGTTCACACGCACAACGGGAGGAACGTCATATAGAGTTGATAGAGGACTGGGATTCGCGGCTTTGTTTAAGGGAGGATTATTATAGTATTTTTCGTAATAGACATCGGTTAAATGTGACATGATTGCGCTTTTCAAATAGTTGTATTCTATGTAAGGTGGATGCTTGGGAGAGCCAGGGGCGAACGGTTTGGGATTGCTGACCAGCTGGAAATGGCGGCTAATGACTCTGGGATTGCTGCCGCATCCGCGCTTACTTTGGGAGCGAATAATAAGAGCGTTGCGGTCTTACAAGCCAGACCCTCCGGACAGTCGGCAGTGGGGAAAACGACAATTAGCCCCGAACATTTGCGACTAATGAAAGAACAGAAGAAACGGATGCTACAACAGCAGCAGCAGAAAAATAAACCCAATCATCCTATGATGATCCTAGCTGCCAACAACTCAAGCGTAGCCACCACAGGCAACAGCAGCAGCACTGTTAGTGACGACGACAACAATGACAACAACAATGACAACAATGATGACAACAATGACAATGAGGAGGAACGCTCCGAGGAAGGAGGAAGCACTTACAGTGACGATGATGCTGGCTCGACGGTCTATCAATTAGATACGAACAAAGAAGCCTTGCGTCAACAACTGGCACTTCAACACCAGCACCATCAACAACAACAACAGCAACAGCAACAAGTAGCTTTAACTAAAAGTGGACGCCCAAAACAAAAACCAGGCCCCAAGCCCGGAACAAAACGAAAGCCTGCTGCAGAGAGCGCACAACCACAAGCCCAACCACAATCGGTTAAAAAACGTAGAAAGATGCTTGTGAAAGATGGACAACTCTTGGCGGACGATGCTCCTCTAACAGACATGGTCGCGCAAGTGGTTGAGCAACAAATTGATTCGGGATACTCGCTAATAAATCCTATCGATCCAGAGCACGAAGAACAAGGAGCAGGTCAAACAGTCAACAATTACTGTGATTTCGCAAACGACTTGGATGAGTCATTCCAGCAACAACAACAACAGCAACAACAACAAAGCAGATCCCAACATCCAGAGCAACAATTGAAGAGAAAGAGCGCATTAAATCAGTCAATTGACTTTTAAACGACTTTTATCAACATTGATTGTTAGTTAACAGGTAATGATCTATTGAGTATCTAAAATGCCTTCATAATTAAAAACAGTTTTTATTCTGTCTCTATCTGTTTGTGAATAACATCCCGTTTCTCTCTGCGAATAACATTCCGCATTTTCTCTTGTTTGGCAATGAACCCCTCAAATGCTGATGTAGTCGAATTGATCATCTTGCAAATATTTCCATTAGTAGCTCTTGTATTGCAAAATTTGCAATCTGGATTCTCCTTTATTCCATACCTTCCATCACTAGACACAGCATTTGTTCCAAGCTTTTCGATAATCTTAGAAAATCGACGGTGACAACAATTCGCAAAATGATTTATGAACATTTTTGCTCCCTTTGCCGCAAATATCTTTCTCTTCAATGAAGTTTTCCCAGATGCCAGTGGACGCTTCTTGTTCCCTTTCTTGTTTTCATCATATGCAGCACTCACCCAAATGGTTGCTTCCGTATTATCCAGTTTACGTAATAATAATATTATCATGTCACGAAACACATTCGTGAGCAATTGGTATCCAAAACGATGCGTGTCCATCGATATAGCCAATAGAATTCCATATTTAAGCATTAATCTGGAATCGTCACATTGACAAAACTGGGGCGCTCCCCAGCCTTGCACATAATTTTTGCAAGACATTCTCTTACTGATTAAACACTCAAAACACAGTCCCGGAGGCACATTGTTCCCATGTGGCACAGATGCTCGCTTTCTGATTTTCGGATAGCATACATAAGCAACATTATGCATGCACGGCAATTGACAAACCCAATGAATTCCACATGAAATACATAATGTCGCATTTGAATCGGCAGGATTGATATTATGCAAAGGAGGTCCGCTATTGGCTGGACCGCTCTTATCAACTTTGTCAAACACTCCACTCGTACGCACTTTCTCAAAACCCGCAGCCTTTCCAAAATGAGCTGCTGCAACCATTACTGCTTCACGCTTAGCCACTGCTCTATCAATTGTTTGTCGATGTTTGAATTTCCACGTTTTGCTCAAGTAGTCATTAGCAACCGCCTCAGCCACAAACAACATATCGCTAAACGTCTCCATGGCAAAATCATCGTCAGCAACACAAGACTCCTGCTCAACGCGACGTCTACTGATTTCATTGAACCTGTTTCGTTCAAAAGCAAACAGTTCTTCTAATCTTTCCCTTGACACCTTTTCCTTCTTCATAACATTTTCTGGAGGAAAGGACGACGATCTGGCTTCCATCGTTTTCTGTAATGCAGCTTCAAATCTTTCCGATTTCGGAACATCAGGAGCTCCCTCTTTCACGCACATCCCTAGCGGAATATACACATCTCCTTGACGGAGTTCATAATCCGTTAATTTCGTACCAGATGCACTTGGTTTTACAATTCCATCCGCAGGAAGTTTCTCAAGAATATTAACCGTCCCATTCTGACACTGGTCAGTCAAGTGTGGTGTGTAATCGAAGGCGGTCGTGCAATCTGGCACTGTACCTCTACAATGGAAAAAACACAGAAAATAGTTAAAGAGCCCAAAGATGGAGAAAAG
Source organism: Aurelia coerulea (assembly GCA_039566865.1). Lineage (NCBI taxonomy): Eukaryota > Metazoa > Cnidaria > Scyphozoa > Semaeostomeae > Ulmaridae > Aurelia > Aurelia coerulea. The sequence goes on along the minus strand of CM076951.1, from coordinate 7,307,615 downwards.
GAGAAAGAAATGCGTCCATCTGCCACTAAAATCCAATTTACTTTCAAAACTGGACCATGGTCACTTTACTTTCATGAATATCTGATTGATAAACTTAAGCACGCTACTGGCAGAATGAGAAACTTCTCATTTTCAACAACAGTCAACACAGACATCATCACTCTGGAATTCAATAAGTCATTCCAAAATGTCTCTTCTGAGTTGAAGTTCCTTTACAAGAAATGTGGCGTTGAACACAAATTCATTGAGGAAACCTGTGAAGAATATGAAATGATTATTTCATCTAAAGATGACAGCAACAAAGGTAATAAAAAACTTTACCTCGACCCCCTGATTATCCCGAATGATTCAAATCTGCATTTGTTGGATTTGAAACCCATGCTTGCAGTCGTGCTCAACCCTCCAGACAAGTGTGAAGTGAGTGAAGGGAAGTCGGGTTTAAAGAGCTCATCCTCAGTGTCCAAAGCGCCGGCGTCACCATCATCCTCAGCTCCTGACAAAGTCACACTGGAATCTGCCCCTTCCACTGCATTTTCCTCTGCATTCCCCCAAAAGCTGTCATTTCCGCTCGTGCTACATGGTGAACACTGTCCTTGCAAATCATCGCTGCAGGTGCTCAAAAAGTCATCATTCTCCCGTGACGAAGCCTCCGACTGTATTAAAGCATACAAGCTGTCATCCAATCTTTCAATCGGTTCGGGTGCGGCTGATGTCTTTCCCCTCGGCTGGGGACCTTGCCCTGCGCTGTCCAAAGAAATCTCTTGTGAGCTCGAGTCCGACAACTGGTTGGGAAATTTCGTTGGAAGTTGCGTGACAGACGAATCAACATTCGACTCCATCAACAGCGTTGGGTTTACACCAGTCGTCAGAAGAACATCGCCTTCTTGGATATCCAAATCATTGTCATCTGCACTGCAACCGGGAGACGGAGGCAACAACAGAGACCACAAAGGAGTGTTCGTTGAAGGAAACACAACGACTGCAGGTGGTAGTAGTGGTAGCAGTGGTGGTGGTAGTAGTGGTAGAGTCGGTGGAGTTTGCCATGACAAACCATCCCCATTAGATGTGTACAATTCTGAAATCAAAAACGGATTACTATCAGACGATGGATGCAGATCTGGCCTAAATCCTCATTTCCCGCATTTGCCTCGAGCAATTAAAAACCTTGAAGTAAAAGCAAGTCGCGAAACATTTCCGCTGCTAACCGAGTTTCGCAATAAGCTCAAACACGGAGAAAATGACCGCATCGAAGAAATTTATGCCTCACTGCTAAAGAAATACAGTCATGTATTCACTAATATCCACCCTTGTAATTACGCAAGGTTACTGGAAGAATTATACAAAAAACATGCTGAAGACATGAGAGGAACAGCCATAGTTCACATAGTAGGAGGAGGAGGAAGCCATGCGGATTTCTTATGGGCAGACGTTAACGACGCACTAAACTTCTTCAACGCCCCACTAGATGAAAGACCGTTAAAATGCCCACTCATTTTGGCATATCCAATACAGGAGATGCGTCGTTCTGTAGAAACAGCTGCTAATGGATCAATGATAGTTAGGGAAATTTATACGTTATGCAACGGAGATACTAAAACGACTATTTCCCACCTTGCTCCCACTAAACAACCATCAAGGAAAAGGAAAAAGCCCTCTACCCCCGACGATTCGAAGCCTACAGTTTTTGTCAATCCAGCTCCTACAATCCCTAGCATGGTGATGATCCCTGCCCCTCCATCGCCTCCATCGTATCCACTCGCATCACGAGAACTAATTGTTCACGAGAACGCCTTACAAGCAAACGAGGCTCGAAGCACAATCGAGAAAGCACTCACTCACAATCGAGAAATGGCACGAAAATGCAGACAATTGATGATGAAGAGTACATTTCTCATATTCAAAAAACTAAAAAATCAAGTTAGATTCCCCAGATAGCGATGATGAAATTTATACAGATGATGATTAATTATGTCGTCATTATTTCGTTATATTATTGTTCACTTAAAAGAGTTTTAAGTCATTCGTTTCAACATCTATATATATCGTTGTATACTTCATTGAACGCCTTCCTCTCTTTGATCCAATGTCCATATCGACGATCCTCCATGTTAGCAAAAAACAAAATTGCCTTCTCCGTATTTAAAAGGCTCTTTGTCACCAACTGACAACTAGGATGATTAGGCATTGATGTCGCCGACGCTCCATACGAATCTAACATTTTTCTCAACTCTGCTTTCAAATGCTTTATTAATTCTTGCAAAAATGTTCCTTTGCAAAAAGCTGCAAATGTTACCATGTCGGCATCTGCAACATGTATTTGACTACCGGGTGACCCAGAAAAAAGTGACCCAACGCAATCTGTTACAGAAAATCAAGTAAGTGGCCGATTGAAATATTTCAAACGTTGTTCTGTCGCTAAAAGACTAGCCTATGCTTTGAGCATTTTTCACAATTTTTTTCGGCATGGTAAATTTCCAAAATTATGGATTTTGAGGAAAAGGGCATGCCTGAAATCCTCAAAAAGTCGTCAAAACAGGGGATCGATTTACAGCAATTTCAAATCTTCAAAACAACGAGGAGCGTGTTTCATTTCAACCTGGGAATAGTTAACCTAGTTGGAAGTCTTCAGAGCAAGTTTATAGTCCCTAGCTACTTAAAGATATTCTCAGGCAAAATTAAACACGCTCCTCGTTGTTTGGAAGATCTGAAATGGCTTTAAATCGATCCCCTGTTTTTGACGACTTTTTGAGGATTTCAAGCCTGCCCTTTTCCTCAAAATCCTTAATTTGGGAACTTTACCGTGCCCAAAAAGATTGCGAAAAATACTCATAATGTAGGCTAGTCTTTTAGCGACAGAACAACGTTTGAAATATTTCAATCGGCCACTTACTTGTTTTTCTATGACAGATAGCATTGGGTCACTTTTTTCTGGGTCACCCGGTATTGTTCATCCTCTTCAATTTCTCTTCCTTCAAACTTATGTGCTGCTTCACAAGTCCTTTGGAATATTCTTCATCTAATGACATCCAGTAATGTCGAATAATGTCCTTTTCGTTAACCAATACGCCAAAATATCCCATCTTTATTGCCATCGGAAAATAATGCATGTACGTATTATTAACACTTACGACTTCTCTCATTGATGACGTCATTGCTTCAATGTGCTGGACTTTAAGTTTTGCATGACCTTCATCGTATACCCTGTCATATTTTCGCAGAGTGCTAAATCTATTGCCATCATTCACGCTGCTCCCACATCTATAATCGGAATCGATTAAGTAATCCAATTTGCCAATTTTAAGACCTCTCACATCACAATCACACTTTTCGTAATCCACTCCTCTTTTTACACCCTGAGCATCTATAAAATTACCAGCACCATCAGACCCATACACAAAAGGCAAATCACTCGCATACACATCACTCTCCATTTGAGACAACTGCTTCTTCTTCTTCTTTCTCCTCTTATTGCAACGATCAATTGAACCTGCGTGTGCGTGATGTATCCATTGTGGGCGCGCTACAGGTTGTGTGTACGTCGATTGCATTCCTCCTCCTATGTGCAATGCTAGCTTCACCACTGACCACACTGCCCTATTCCTACTAGCAATTTCTATTGCAGGACACCTCAAACCAAAGCACGGATCATGTCCATATCGATTATTAAACCTTCTATAATCATCGTAATTGCCATGATTACTGTATGGTCGAAGTTGATTGTCAACTTTAGCAACTTCATTCGCCATTTGCCATCCAGGAGACTGAAAATCTCTACCTCTGTTAGGCGAGTGGGATACAAGCGTCCACGCAAATTGATTCTCATTTCGATGCACCAGCCTAATGCCAAATCTCTCAGGCTTGACAAGCAGATCGTAGCTCACTCCATTAACTCCCCTCCTCGCCCTAGCTCTTACATGTCCGGCCTCAGGATGCGACACACGTTCAAAAACTTCATACTGTCCAAACCCGTCCTGAGGACCCAACCAATCCCCTTCAAAAGGCCTTTCAAGGATGCCCGTGAAATGAACAGGATGCTTTCCAAAGACATCAGGAACATCCATCGCCAGAAACATACGCACATCATCCACCATCGAATGAAACTTTCCTCTCCAATCAGTAAACGAATGAGGCGTCAGACCATACTGCATATGCACCCTAGAATGTGCTTCTGCACACGACAGGTCCAATTCTCCTCTCACCACCTCATCCACATATCTAGGAACTAAACCTCGTGCTCCCTCATCCCCTATCTCACCCGTGACTAATTCTTTAAACCTTTCAGGTTCATAACAACCGCACGTAGGCATCCGCTTGCACTTGCAACCGTCTCTCTCCCATTCTGCCTCATCCACATCAGGGTACAATTCATTACAAATATCCTTCCTGCGCAATCGTTCGGCTTCATAATTGGCTTCATAGACTGTTTCGTTATCGCCCCGCTCCACAACTAGTCCCGTTCTGATACTCGTTCCGGCTTCTTCTCTAGATCCAAAAGAATAAACAAAATTCTTCGATTTTTCTCCGTGTGTGAAATTAACATTTCCACTTTCCATCGCCAAATGATTGAATCTAGTTTTCTCCGTGTGTGCATAATAATGTTCAGGTTCATTCTGATAAATCACTTTCCCAGATACCGAATCCACATACGCAGTCATAGAGTGTTTGGCTTCCGTATCTCTAACTCTGCCGCACGCACAAGGTTCATTAATGAGACGAATTCTCTCTATCGGCAGTTGAGCAACCTCCCATGCATGTTTGACGTCGTAAATTCTACGTATTTGATGTTTCCATTCATTATTGGCTCCTATTTGCAACGATGCAACGCTTCTCGTTTGTCTTATAAACTGTCTCAATCCCATCATTCTCCCTTTCGGTCTGATTTCTTCTAGCTTCAGCTCGTGCAGCTTATTCAAATAAGCAGATCTTGGGAATTCTTTAGGAAGATTGCTAATCATCGGTCTCAAATATAAATTATGATCCCACGGAGAGCGAACCTGTTTATTGGCAGCATGACGAGACTCTTTCTCCATACGAAGACTGTCCTCAAATCTCCTCGTTCTCCCCCACTTTTGAGGAGTTGAATCATCATTGCATGTACCAAACAGACCATGTTCTTCACTGTACACAGATTTCCATACTCCACAGTCTGCGAATAAAAGAGCTGCTTGAAACGCTTCACCCTCCACATCTTGATATTCCACTCTCCGAATTTCATTGTACCACACATTGCCCCACATGTTCTTATTATCACACAAGAAGCCCAACGCTTCAATTACGTGCTCACGAAGGCTAAGTTGCGTATGCGGAACCCTCCAATCTAGCGCCACCTGAGAATGATTGCCTTTCACATTATACCACATAATACCGTCACCTTTTTCTGCGGCAACCATCTCATCTAATGCATGTTCACACAACAATTGTCCTTGACATTTATCAACATGCTTTAAGAAACTCTTTTCCATTGTTTTATCGGTTGCAAACGAGTGGCGCATCGTAGGCTTTTGTAAACAAAAAAGAAATTGCAACATTGGATGACTCATCGTATCTTGCCACGGCATATCCCATTGACTCTCATACTCTTCTCTTGGAGATGTGAATCGAGCATCTTGATCCAGCTTCACTCCATTCTCATCAGTAATTACATCGAAAATTACGCCTTCCATAATGATTTGTCTAGGCTGTGTTTCATGCCGTCTTTTCCTTACACAGCCTGCATTAGCTCCTCTCCTTACAAAAAACTCTGGGCATAATTCAAAAATTGCACCATCTTCACCGCAATCATCAATTTCCCGAAGCCTCTCCCGCAACAGTGTGTGATCTTCGCGATAACCCATCTGATAAAACATACTTGGGTTCGTCGATTCGTGATTGTAATCAGTATATTTCCAGTCTCCAGTATAATACTCTTCCTCCATCAAGTCCCCAGCTGCATATTTCATAAATGCTCTAAATTCGTCCATTTCGCTCTGGTATGCCTCCTTCCAATAACCTCTATGAATAAGGCATCCGCACACACCATCCTCATCCAAGATACACTTGTAATTCAATAAATCAAATGGTCGACTACTGTCTCCAAATTCTGTCAACACATCATCAGGAGCAACCTCTTGCCATATGTGTCCCATGTCACTCTTGCAACAATTGCTCCGTCCAATATGATCGTCCGTCCAATTGGTGAATTCGCCATCATGTCCAAGATGATCGTAAAACATTTTATCCATCACCGTATCCCATATATCCAACAACATTACGTGTTCATGCGACGAAAACTTGATAGCATTCTGATCCCTTATCGTATGACCATCTTCTGAAGTTAAATGATAATCATAAACCTGTGCTCGAATTGCCTTTAACATCGCCTGTTTGTCTCTAGACTTAAAATCAACTTCCTTAAATTCGTCTATAAAAACTTGCGGGACACAAATTTTAGAGGATTTTCCAAATACCTTAGGTCGAAGCGAATTCTTACCATTTACTATGTATCGCCTACCTACAAACCTAGGCTCAAAAATCTCAAAACTCTCCCTATCATCCCATCCATGAGAAAACCCCGTCAAAGCGCTAACTTTCCTTTCTTTCACATACGGATACTTATCTCTAGGAAACTCACCAGTATCAAAATCTCCGGAATACGTAAGCCCCAAATCCTCCTCTGTATCCTCATTGAGTCTCCTGCGAATCCTCTCCATACTCTCCAATTCTTCAATTGCTTCATCAGCCTGTTCTCTGTAAGCATCCTCAGAAAAATCATCAAACTCAAGTAAATTTAACAAATCAAACCGTTCACCGCGATTATTCGCCATTTTACGTAATGATGAACAATGAACAATGAACAAAAAAATCGAGAACAATGCTCTTTTATAGCCTTCGTAAATTGATACGTGTACGCACTTGAAATGTGATACGCCAACGTATTTTACGCATTTGTACGTATTTTACGTACTTTACGTATTTTACGTACAAAATACGTATCATCAGAATTAATATAAATTGACGTGTTGAAATCATTTTCCTCACTCGAGTCATCATCATGGATGACGAAAGTACTGCTTTACATAATGAAGCACGTACTTTACTGATTAATTTGATTAATACAGTCAATGATGTTCGAAATCGAAATCGACAATCGCAAAGCTTACCTGTGTCTCTTCCAGTTCACATCGGAGTTTACGCCGGTAATGACGTAATGCCTGCTGGTACAACAATACGAGAAGGTGATGATAAATGTTTCATATGTCACGAGACTTGGGACGATCTTTTAATTGACAACAACCAACGACGCTGGAGCACGAACAATAACTGCGGACACGCAATTTGCACAAATTGTTATTACAACCTGGCAATCAAGTCTCCTGATAGCATCAATGACAATGATACTGATGATGATGATGTTGGCGAGCCTGAACACGTTGACTACGACAACTTCGTCACCGGAGATACGTCAATTAGAACGTCGCTCAGAAGGTCGTTGAGGTGATCTTTTAAGTCATCTTCTAAATGATTGGGCAGAGGTTGGAGGTTTTTTGTGAGTTTTAGCTTATCAACGATGTCTGCTAGCTGCATTTCGAGACTTGCTTCGACCAATTCGTGTTTTACCTTCATTTGAGCAGTTGTTGCTATCAATTGTTCTGCATATTGAGCCACTTGAGCAGATTGAGCCTCAATTTTCCTTTGCTGTAATTCCTCTTTTTTCTTTGAAATGGCTTCTTCATCAAGTTGTGAGGCAAGGGGGAATGTTGCATAAGCTTTGCCGTCGCATATGCATCCCACGTTGATTCTTCTACGGCTGCACGAACATTGCCTTGATGGAGGTTGTTGGATGTTGTCTTCAATTTGCTCGTCAAAGTCTAATAGGCGTCTAAAAGTCTAATAGGCGACGGATAGCGTTTAATGTTGAAGGAGGCGTCGGGACGATGCAAGACGGGTCGATGACTTCTTTAATTGGGGCTGATGGGGATGATTGGATCGATGGGGCAGGTTGAGTGCTCGACGACGATGCAAACGATGAAGTTGCTGCAACGGGGTGAAGATGCTTGAGAAAGAGGGCAATTTGGCAGATTTGGCTGGATGCTGGTCTAAGAATGCGTCATCAAACTGCAAATCCGGATAATCAGTGACGAAGATCGATCTCTTTCTTTTGCGTGATGTTGGGGTTGAGATGAAGCTTTTGAGGTAGTCGGAGACTTCTTTTTTGTCGGCATATTTTACCGTTGGTACTCCATAGGAAGAGGTTAGCCATCCGGTCCTTGCGTAGTTTTTGTGGTATGGTTTTCCTTTGTTGGATTGAAGTATCGGCAGTGTCCCATGAGCTGTTTGTGGCAATATGAGGTCGACTATTTTGTTCATGCTCGGCTTATTCAAGTGTGCTTTTGATGCTCTAATGCATTGTTCTAATGTTATGAGATTGCCTTGCAGGTTTCTATACGTATGCATAAGCGATTGACAATTCGAAGTACAGTTGGCTATATGTTCTTTCATTGTTGTCGTAAGTACATCTTCTAAACATGGTGATGACATCAACTCTCGAGATGTGTTTATTGCCATTACCTGCAGGGTGGCATCGGTGTAAGCGTCCGTAGATACGTCAATTAGAACGTCGCTCAGAAGGTCGTTGAGGTGATCTTTTAAGTCATCTTCTAAATGATTGGGCAGAGGTTGGAGGTTTTTTGTGAGTTTTAGCTTATCAACGATGTCTGCTAGCTGCATTTCGAGACTTGCTTCGACCAATTCGTGTTTTACCTTCATTTGAGCAGTTGTTGCTATCAATTGTTCTGCATATTGAGCCACTTGAGCAGATTGAGCCTCAATTTTCCTTTGCTGTAATTCCTCTTTTTTCTTTGAAATGGCTTCTTCATCAAGTTTTGAGGCAAGGGGGAATGTTGCATAAGCTTTGCCGTCGCATATGCATCCCACGTTGATTCTTCTACGGCTGCACGAACATTGCCTTGATGGAGGTTGTTGGATGTTGTCTTCAATTTGCTCGTCAAAGTCTAATAGGCGACGGATAGCGTTTAATGTTGAAGGAGGCGTCGGGACGATGCAAGACGGGTCGATGACTTCTTTAATTGGGGCTGATGGGGATGATGGGATCGATGGGGCAGGTTGAGTGCTCGACGACGATGCAAACGATGAAGTTGCTGCAACGGGGGTGAAGATGCTTGAGAAAGAGGGCAATTTGGCAGATTTGGCTGGATGCTGGTCTAAGAATGCGTCATCAAACTGCAAATCCGGATATTCAGTGACGAAGATCGATCTCTTTCTTTTGCGTGATGTTGGGGTTGAGATGAAGCTTTTGAGGTAGTCGGAGACTTCTTTTTTGTCGGCATATTTTACCGTTGGTACTCCATAGGAAGAGGTTAGCCATCCGGTCCTTGCGTAGTTTTTGTGGTATGGTTTTCCTTTGTTGGATTGAAGTATCGGCAGTGTCCCATGAGCTGTTTGTGGCAATGTGAGGTCGACTATTTTGTTCATGCTCGGCTTATTCAAGTGTGCTTTTGATGCTCTAATGCATTGTTCTAATGTTATGAGATTGCCTTGCAGGTTTCTATACGTATGCATAAGCGATTGACAATTTGAAGTACAGTTGGCTATATGTTCTTTCATTGTTGTCGTAAGTACATCTTCTAAACATGGTGATGACATCAACTCTCGAGATGTGTTTATTGCCATTACCCTCAGGGTGGCATCGGTGTAAGCGTCCGTAGATACGTCAATTAGAACGTCGCTCAGAAGGTCGTTGAGGTGATCTTTTAAGTCATCTTCTAAATGATTGGGCAGAGGTTGGAGGTTTTTTGTGAGTTTTAGCTTATCAACGATGTCTGCTAGCTGCATTTCGAGACTTGCTTCGACCAATTCGTGTTTTACCTTCATTTCAGCAGTTGTTGCTATCAATTGTTCTGCATATTGAGCCACTTGAGCAGATTGAGCCTCAATTTTCCTTTGCTGTAATTCCTCTTTTTCTTTGAAATGGCTTCTTCATCAAGTTGTGAGGCAAGGGGGAATGTTGCATAAGCTTTGCCGTCGCATATGCATCCCACGTTGATTCTTCTACGGCTGCACGAACATTGCCTTGATGGAGGTTGTTGGATGTTGTCTTCAATTTGCTCATCAAAGTCTAATAGGCGACGGATAGCGTTTAATGTTGAAGGAGGCGTCGGGACGATGCAAGACGGGTCGATGACTTCTTTAATTGGGGCTGATGGGGATGATGGGATCGATGGGGCAGGTTGATTGCTCGACGACGATGCAAACGATGAAGTTGCTGCAACGGGGGTGAAGATGCTTGAGAAAGAGGGCAATTTGGCAGATTTGGCTGGATGCTGGTCTAAGAATGCGTCATCAAACTGCAAATCCGGATATTCAGTGACGAAGATCGATCTCTTTCTTTTGCGTGATGTTGGGGTTGAGATGAAGCTTTTGAGGTAGTCGGAGACTTCTTTTTTGTCGGCATATTTTACCGTTGGTACTCCATAGGAAGAGGTTAGCCATCCGGTCCTTGCGTAGTTTTTGTGGTATGGTTTTCCTTTGTTGGATTGAAGTATCGGCAGTGTCCCATGAGCTGTTTGTGGCAATGTGAGGTCGACTATTTTGTTCATGCTCGGCTTATTCAAGTGTGCTTTTGATGCTCTAATGCATTGTTCTAATGTTATGAGATTGCCTTGCAGGTTTCTATACGTATGCATAAGCGATTGACAATTTGAAGTACAGTTGGCTATATGTTCTTTCATTGTTGTCGTAAGTACATCTTCTAAACATGGTGATGACATCAACTCTCGAGATGTGTTTATTGCCATTACCTGCAGGGTGGCATCGGTGTAAGCGTCCGTAGATACGTCAATTAGAACGTCGCTCAGAAGGTCGTTGAGGTGATCTTTTAAGTCATCTTCTAAATGATTGGGCAGAGGTTGGAGGTTTTTTGTGAGTTTTAGCTTATCAACGATGTCTGCTAGCTGCATTTCGAGACTTGCTTCGACCAATTCGTGTTTTACCTTCATTTGAGCAGTTGTTGCTATCAATTGTTCTGCATATTGAGCCACTTGAGCAGATTGAGCCTCAATTTTCCTTTGCTGTAATTCCTCTTTTTCTTTGAAATGGCTTCTTCATCAAGTTGTGAGGCAAGGGGGAATGTTGCATAAGCTTTGCCGTCGCATATGCATCCCACGTTGATTCTTCTACGGCTGCACGAACATTGCCTTGATGGAGGTTGTTGGATGTTGTCTTCAATTTGCTCGTCAAAGTCTAATAGGCGACGGATAGCGTTTAATGTTGAAGGAGGCGTTGGGACGATGCAAGACGGGTCGATGACTTCTTTAATTGGGGCTGGTGGGGATGATGGGATCGATGGGGCAGGTTGAGTGCTCGACGACGATGCAAACGATGAAGTTGCTGCAACCGGGGTGAAGATGCTTGAGAAAGAGGGCAATTTGGCAGATTTGGCTGGATGCTGGTCTAAGAATGCGTCATCAAACTGCAAATCCGGATAATCAGTGACGAAGATCGATCTCTTTCTTTTGCGTGATGTTGGGGTTGAGATGAAGCTTTTGAGGTAGTCGGAGACTTCTTTTTTGTTGGCATATTTTACCGTTGGTACTCCATAGGAAGAGGTTAGCCATCCGGTCCTTGCGTAGTTTTTGTGGTATGGTTTTCCTTTGTTGGATTGAAGTATCGGCAGTGTCCCATGAGCTGTTTGTGGCAATGTGAGGTCGACTATTTTGTTCATGCTCGGCTTATTCAAGTGTGCTTTTGATGCTCTAATGCATTGTTCTAATGTTATGAGATTGCCTTGCAGGTTTCTATACGTATGCATAAGCGATTGACAATTCGAAGTACAGTTGACTATATGTTCTTTCATTGTTGTCGTAAGTACATCTTCTAAACATGGTGATGACATCAACTCTCGAGATGTGTTTATTGCCATTACCTGCAGGGTGGCATCGGTGTAAGCGTCCGTAGATACGTCAATTAGAACGTCGCTCAGAAGGTCGTTGAGGTGATCTTTTAAGTCATCTTCTAAATGATTGGGCAGAGGTTGGAGGTTTTTTGTGAGTTTTAGCTTATCAACGATGTCTGCTAGCTGCATTTCGAGACTTGCTTCGACCAATTCGTGTTTTACCTTCATTTGAGCAGTTGTTGCTATCAATTGTTCTGCATATTGAGCCACTTGAGCAGATTGAGCCTCAATTTCCCTTTGCTCTAATGCCTCTTTTTTCTTTGAAATGGCTTCTTCATCAAGTTGTGAGGCAAGGGGGAATGTTGCATAAGCTTTGCCGTCGCATATGCATCCCACGTTGATTCTTCTACGGCTGCACGAACATTGCCTTGATGGAGGTTGTTGGATGTTGTCTTCAATTTGCTCGTCAAAGTCTAATAGGCGACGGATAGCGTTTAATGTTGAAGGAGGCGTTGGGACGATGCAAGACGGGTCGATGACTTCTTTAATTGGGGCCGATGGGGATGATGGGATCGATGGGGTAGGTTGAGTGCTCGACGACGATGCAAACGATGAAGTTGCTGCAACCGGGGTGAAGATGCTTGAGAAAGAGGGCAATTTGGCAGATTTGGCTGGATGCTGGTCTAAGGATGCGTCATCAAACTGCAAATCCGGATAATCAGTGACGAAGATCGATCTCTTTCTTTTGCGTGATGTTGGGGTTGAGATGAAGCTTTTGAGGTAGTCGGAGACTTCTTTTTTGTTGGCATATTTTACCGTTGGTACTCCATAGGAAGAGGTTAGCCATCCGGTCCTTGCGTAGTTTTTGTGGTATGGTTTTCCTTTGTTGGATTGAAGTATCGGCAGTGTCCCATGAGCTGTTTGTGGCAATGTGAGGTCGACTATTTTGTTCATGCTCGGCTTATTCAAGTGTGCTTTTGATGCTCTAATGCATTGTTCTAATGTTATGAGATTGCCTTGCAGGTTTCTATACGTATGCATAAGCGATTGACAATTCGAAGTACAGTTGGCTATATGTTCTTTCATTGTTGTCGTAAGTACATCTTCTAAACATGGTGATGACATCAACTCTCGAGATGTGTTTATTGCCATTACCTGCAGGGTGGCATCGGTGTAAGTGTCCGTAGATACGTCAATTAGAACGTCGCTCAGAAGGTCGTTGAGGTGATCTTTTAAGTCATCTTCTAAATGATTGGGCAGAGGTTGGAGGTTTTTTGTGAGTTTTAGCTTATCAACGATGTCTGCTAGCTGCATTTCGAGACTTGCTTCGACCAATTCGTGTTTTACCTTCATTTGAGCAGTTGTTGCTATCAATTGTTCTGCATATTGAGCCACTTGAGCAGATTGAGCCTCAATTTTCCTTTGCTCTAATGCCTCTTTTTTCTTTGAAATGGCTTCTTCATCAAGTTGTGAGGCAAGGGGGAATGTTGCATAAGCTTTGCCGTCGCATATGCATCCCACGTTGATTCTTCTACGGCTGCACGAACATTGCCTTGATGGAGGTTGTTGGATGTTGTCTTCAATTTGCTCGTCAAAGTCTAATAGGCGACGGATAGCGTTTAATGTTGAAGGAGGCGTTGGGACGATGCAAGACGGGTCGATGACTTCTTTAATTGGGGCCGATGGGGATGATGGGATCGATGGGGCAGGTTGAGTGCTCGACGACGATGCAAACGATGCAGTTGCTGCAACGGGGGTGAAGATGCTTGAGAAAGAGGGCAATTTGGCAGATTTGGCTGGATGCTGGTCTAAGAATGCGTCATCAAACTGCAAATCCGGATAATCAGTGACGAAGATCGATCTCTTTCTTTTGCGTGATGTTGGGGTTGAGATGAAGCTTTTGAGGTAGTCGGAGACTTCTTTTTTGTTGGCATATTTTACCGTTGGTACTCCATAGGAAGAGGTTAGCCATCCGGTCCTTGCGTAGTTTTTGTGGTATGGTTTTCCTTTGTTGGATTGAAGTATCGGCAGTGTCCCATGAGCTGTTTGTGGCAATGTGAGGTCGACTATTTTGTTCATGCTCGGCTTATTCAAGTGTGCTTTTGATGCTCTAATGCATTGTTCTAATGTTATGAGATTGCCTTGCAGGTTTCTATACGTATGCATAAGCGATTGACAATTCGAAGTACAGTTGGCTATATGTTCTTTCATTGTTGTCGTAAGTACATCTTCTAAACATGGTGATGACATCAACTCTCGAGATGTGTTTATTGCCATTACCTGCAGGGTGGCATCGGTGTAAGCGTCCGTAGATACGTCAATTAGAACGTCGCTCAGAAGGTCGTTGAGGTGATCTTTTAAGTCATCTTCTAAATGATTGGGCAGAGGTTGGAGGTTTTTTGTGAGTTTTAGCTTATCAACGATGTCTGCTAGCTGCATTTCGAGACTTGCTTCGACCAATTCGTGTTTTACCTTCATTTGAGCAGTTGTTGCTATCAATTGTTCTGCATATTGAGCCACTTGAGCAGATTGAGCCTCAATTTTCCTTTGCTCTAATGCCTCTTTTTTCTTTGAAATGGCTTCTTCATCAAGTTGTGAGGCAAGGGGGAATGTTGCATAAGCTTTGCCGTCGCATATGCATCCCACGTTGATTCTTCTACGGCTGCACGAACATTGCCTTGATGGAGGTTGTTGGATGTTGTCTTCAATTTGCTCGTCAAAGTCTAATAGGCGACGGATAGCGTTTAATGTTGAAGGAGGCGTTGGGACGATGCAAGACGGGTCGATGACTTCTTTAATTGGGGCCGATGGGGATGATGGGATCGATGGGGCAGGTTGAGTGCTCGACGACGATGCAAACGATGAAGTTGCTGCAACGGGGGTGAAGATGCTTGAGAAAGAGGGCAATTTGGCAGATTTGGCTGGATGCTGGTCTAAGAATGCGTCATCAAACTGCAAATCCGGATAATCAGTGACGAAGATCGATCTCTTTCTTTTGCGTGATGTTGGGGTTGAGATGAAGCTTTTGAGGTAGTCGGAGACTTCTTTTTTGTTGGCATATTTTACCGTTGGTACTCCATAGGAAGAGGTTAGCCATCCGGTCCTTGCGTAGTTTTTGTGGTATGGTTTTCCTTTGTTGGATTGAAGTATCGGCAGTGTCCCATGAGCTGTTTGTGGCAATGTGAGGTCGACTATTTTGTTCATGCTCGGCTTATTCAAGTGTGCTTTTGATGCTCTAATGCATTGTTCTAATGTTATGAGATTGCCTTGCAGGTTTCTATACGTATTTTTTTTTTTTTTTATAATCATTTAAAATGTTACAATACATGTTACATCTACATCCTACCATACTTTCTAATTACTCTACAAACTATACAACACTACAGGGACGTGACCACAAGGAGCAAAAGATAATGACTACCAGGTGGACATTAACATAAAGACATGCAAAAGATAGCAACTAAATATACAACTACAAAAAGCTACAAATACGATAAATTACTGATAAATACTAGAATCCGTTTCACATTGGATGTCAGGCCAGCATAGTAGTATGATGCTGAGCAATAGGAACCCCGGACGAGAGAACAACGACGACAGCAGTTGCTACAGCTACTGATCCCCCTCCAGAGTCCCCAACGCCCAACACATTGCACATATGCTGTCAGCTCTGGGTTTCTGATTCGCAATATCAATGGTCCGAAATACTGTCACTTTTGTGTGGATGAATTTTCATTCACCCTTGATGTGCCTAACATAAAATGTGAAACAGACTTACAAAATATACGGGGAAAAGTGTACATAGTGGTTGTGTGGCGTAAAACGATTGTTTGAAGTTATCCAAGCCGACCTGTTTTGTGGATGAAACTTAGAGTCTGTTCGAGTATATTTTTATTCACTTCGTCAGAAAGTTCTTTATTGCCATACAATAAGTATTGAACCAGAACATTATTTGGAAGGGCGTTGATTTGGACAAATGGTCGCAACAATTCTGAAACTCCAGCGAGAAGATCTTGCCGTTGAATGTCGAATGAAGGGCAAAGCAACATACATTATGCAACTATACGTATGCATAAGCGATTGACAATTCGAAGTACAGTTGGCTATATGTTCTTTCATTGTTGTCGTAAGTACATCTTCTAAACATTTCTGTTAATAGAGATGTTCCTTATGTCGTGATGAGTGAAATAGAACGTGTCTGGACTTTCCATCGAATAGGTGTGGATGTATTTTTCTAGTTCATGAGGAACAAGTTCTAAACGATTGAATCTTAATTTGAAGTCAGTTATGCTAAGCCTTATGTTCTTAGCCAAGTTGGTCGCTGCTGTTCGAGCGGTCAGCTTCGCTTGGTCTCCTGTTTGCTTTGATGAATGGTGCTTTTGGCGTAAAGCGCAATTTGATTTTGTTTCCTTTCAATAACGTGTCGTAGAAGTATTTTGTTTTTGGGTTAGCGCATTCGGTTACTCCGTCTGTGGTTACTGTTACTGTTGCATTAAGCATTTCACCAACAGGTTCGAAAATGTATCCTTGATCTACAAAATCGCCTTTTTCATAAGCGTTTTGTTCCGTATAGTATGTGCATTCAAACCAATCTTTGAACATGTAGTTGTTGTTTGCAAGTTCTATATTCTGGTTGTTGATAATGAAAGAGATGTTCTTCCAGAGTGAGGCGGCAATGTTGTTTACAAATGTAATGTGCTTTGAGCCGGCAAGGGGAGCATCGGCGGTGTTGACGATGACATTATCTCCATTATAACCTTGCAGTGCAAATTCAAACCAAAACGCCGTAGAATCTAGAAATCCTGGTGCTTGCTGTGGAATCGTCATGTGAACGGAATTTCCGAAGCCGGGGTGTATTGGGTGCGCAGAAATTTCTATTTCAGCAGTGCTGTCTATAAAGTCAGATACTTTAACCGTTGGGTTATATAAGAATTTTTCGAAACCCGGCTGTGCGCCACCCATCGCTCTTTTTCCCTCCAATTGTGGCGTGTTTGAAACATCTTGATTTGAAAGGGGAGCCTGACTTCCGATGATATCGTGAGCGTTTGGGTTTGCATTTATGAGGCCAGAACCTCGAAGGTACGATACATCCCGTTTGTTGCCGTCAGATTTGTGAGCTTCTAATTCTTTAGCGTAAGCTAAGATTTCTGCGGCTGTCATGTTGCCACCATGATTATTGTTGAAGCCTTCTCGAGGGTTGGGTAAAGAAGTCTGACATCGAAGGAGCGCCCGTATTTTTCGTCGTTTGTGCTCGGCATGGCGTAGGGGATCATAAGTTGGTGTAGAATGTCAGAGGTTTGATAATCCAAGATCGCTTTCTAGTTTGTATCCTGGATTGGCGTCTATTGGAGCAGATCGTTTACTTCCGACCGTTGCTTTGCTGTACTTGCTCAGCACCGAAGGGACATGCGTTTGACGTAACGCATTGAGCGACTGTAATTGTCCAGAACGACCAGAACGACCTCGTTGAGAAATTGCTCTGCGCATCGTTGTTGTTGATTGGTGCGATTGACAATTGAAACTGCAAAATTACACGTCAATATGCTGTATTACAAGACGAAATTGCACCGTTACGGTTTTAAAAATTCCAGTAATGATCTTTGGGGATGAGTCCTTGAGATATTTTGGAGTCTATACGCCTACCCCGTACTCCTTTTTGACGTCGTCTGTGTCGACGTTTTCTTCTTCCAAGTGAAGGCTTTAAAGAAGTAGTATTTTTAATTCCTACGAGTTTTTTAGATTTGCTGTTTCTAGAAGATTGTGCTGCAGCCAATAATTTTTTTGCTATTCCAGGGAGAGCCTTCCTTTTGGAGCGTACAGCAGAGAGTCCTTTCTTCGCCAAAGATTTTGCTTGGGATACAATCTTGCGACGCAAAGCGGGGTTTTTTGTTATTTTGCCCTTGATAGACTTTGCGGCTTTAATGGCTTTTTTTTTTAAACCTTTAACATTAACCCTCTTAAGGGCAGATAATCCCTTTTTCTTTGCAAGGTTGGCAGCTTTTTTCCCTAAATTACCAAGTAAGTCTCCTATTCCTGCTCCTTCCAAACTACAGGAACACGCCCCAGCGTGGCGCTTCATAATAGCTATTTGAATCTTTTTATCAAGAATTCCATTTTAACAAAAGGTAGGATAACTTTGTCTCGGAATGCGTTACGGGGATTTACATTGAAGTTGTTTAACAACCCGCTTGTTAGAGGATAAAATTCTTTTTGGACTGGTATATGTTCTAAAAATAATTATCCACTGTCTCTATCAACCACTGCGGAAGGGTCGCTTTCTAGGTTGGCATACCCAAATCCGAATACTGGTGAGGGTACTTGTGATAAGATTTGAGAAAGGAAGTTTCCAATGTGTGTATCTGTTGTGATCTTACTTTGACTATACATGAAAATGTCTCCCGCATTTAAAGGGTTTAGAGGGTATTGCGATTTGATAGTAATGAAGTCGTACGCTGAATTTCCAGCTTCTGTTGTTAACAGTGCTGTGAAATTCCTCTCAACACCGTTGATTTTTGGAATTTTTGGGAATGACCATAAACGATAATCATGTTGATTTTTTCCTGAGGCATAATAATCATCTCCTGTTGGATAATATGGCGTAGCGATTATAGCGTTTTGTCTGGATCGGCATGTTGTGGGTCTTTTGACGAGAATTTCGTAATTATTGCTGGGACATAATACGAATTAGCGTCAGCATTGTATATTATGTCTAGCGGACGTCTTTCAAGAATGTTCTCTTTTGTGATTGGAGGGGTGTTGCAAATCTTTTGGAAACCGCAAATGTTTCGTAATATTGATCCCAAGGCAATGTATTTGACGGAAAGAGGTATTTTGATTGTCATCTCTACATATCGACCTCCTTGTGCAGCCGTGTGTGAAGCCGTTATGTTGAAAATAGGAAATTGTTCTTTGGCACTTCCCATAAAAGCAGAACGTCTACCGATGTTGAAAATAGGAAATTGTTCTTTGGCACTTCCCATAAAAGCAGAACGTCTACCGAATAGGGTACCAGTCGGCCATGTGTCCGCGTACGGCCATGCGCCTGGAACATTGAAACATCCCATGTTACCGGCATTTTTAACGCGAGATAATCCTTCTGTATCCAATAAGTTATTGAGTATATGGCTAAATTCTGTGGAAGTTAGCTTATATGTGCCGGTGTTTATGTCGACTGTGTGACCAAAGTCCGGTATTAGCTCTAATAAGTTCACACGCACAACGGGAGGAACGTCATATAGAGTTGATAGAGGACTGGGATTCGCGGCTTTGTTTAAGGGAGGATTATTATAGTATTTTTCGTAATAGACATCGGTTAAATGTGACATGATTGCGCTTTTCAAATAGTTGTATTCTATGTAAGGTGGATGCTTGGGAGAGCCAGGGGCGAACGGTTTGGGATTGCTGACCAGCTGGAAATGGCGGCTAATGACTCTGGGATTGCTGCCGCATCCGCGCTTACTTTGGGAGCGAATAATAAGAGCGTCGCGGTCGTACAAGCCAGACCCTCCGGACAGTCGGCGGTGGGGAAAACGACAATTAGCCCCGAACATTTGCGACTAATGAAAGAACAGAAGAAACGGATGCTACAACAGCAGCAGCAGAAAAATAAACCCAATCATCCTATGATGATCCTAGCTGCCAACAACTCAAGCGTAGCCACCACAGGCAACAGCAGCAGCACTGTTAGTGACGACGACAACAATGACAACAACGATGACAACAATGATGACAACAATGACGATGAGGAGGAACGCTCCGAGGAAGGAGGAAGCACTTACAGTGACGATGATGCTGGCTCGACGGTCTATCAATTAAATACGAACGAAGAAGCCTTGCGTCAACAACTGGCACTTCAACACCAGCACCATCAACAACAACAACAGCAACAGCAACAAGTAGCTTTAACTAAAAGTGGATGCCCAAAACAAAAACCAGGCCCCAAGCCCGGAACAAAACGAAAGCCTGCTGCAGAGAGCGCACAACCACAAGCCCAACCACAATCGGTTAAAAAACGTAGAAAGATGCTTGTGAAAGATGGACAACTCTTGGCGGACGATGCTCCTCTAACAGACATGGTCGCGCAAGTGGTTGAGCAACAAATTGATTCGGGATACTCGCTAATAAATCCTATCGATCCAGAGCACGAAGAACAAGGAGCAGGTCAAACAGTCAACAATTACTGTGATTTCGCAAACGACTTGGATGAGTCATTCCAGCAACAACAACAACAGCAACAACAACAAAGCAGATCCCAACATCCAGAGCAACAATTGAAGAGAAAGAGCGCATTAAATCAGTCAATTGACTTTTAAACGACTTTTATCAACATTGATTGTTAGTTAACAGGTAATGATCTATTGAGTATCTAAAATGCCTTCATAATTAAAAACAGTTTTTATTCTGTCTCTATCTGTTTGTGAATAACATCCCGTTTCTCTCTGCGAATAACATTCCGCATTTTCTCTTGTTTGGCAATGAACCCCTCAAATGCTGATGTAGTCGAATTGATCATCTTGCAAATATTTCCATTAGTAGCTCTTGTATTGCAAAATTTGCAATCTGGATTCTCCTTTATTCCATACCTTCCATCACTAGACACAGCATTTGTTCCAAGCTTTTCGATAATCTTAGAAAATCGACGGTGACAACAATTCGCAAAATGATTTATGAACATTTTTGCTCCCTTTGCCGCAAATATCTTTCTCTTCAATGAAGTTTTCCCAGATGCCAGTGGACGCTTCTTGTTCCCTTTCTTGTTTTCATCATATGCAGCACTCACCCAAATGGTTGCTTCCGTAGTATCCAGTTTACGTAATAATAATATTATCATGTCACGAAACACATTCGTGAGCAATTGGTATCCAAAACGATGCGTGTCCATCGATATAGCCAATAGAATTCCATATTTAAGCATTAATCTGGAATCGTCACATTGACAAAACTGGGGCGCTCCCCAGCCTTGCACATAATTTTCGCAAGACATTCTCTTACTGATTAAACACTCAAAACACAGTCCCGGAGGCACATTGTTCCCATGTGGCACAGATGCTCGCTTTCTGATTTTCGGATAGCATACATAAGCAACATTATGCATGCACGGCAATTGACAAACCCAATGAATTCCACATGAAATACATAATGTCGCATTTGAATCGGCAGGATTGATATTATGCAAAGGAGGTCCGCTATTGGCTGGACCGCTCTTATCAACTTTGTCAAACACTCCACTCGTACGCACTTTCTCAAAACCCGCAGCCTTTCCAAAATGAGCTGCTGCAACCATTACTGCTTCACGCTTAGCCACTGCTCTATCAGTTGTTTGTCGATGTTTGAAATTCCACGTTTTGCTCAAGTAGTCATTAGCAACCGCCTCAGCCACAAACAACATATCGCTAAACGTCTCCATGGCAAAATCATCGTCAGCAACACAAGACTCCTGCTCAACGCGACGTCTACTGATTTCATTGAACCTGTTTCGTTCAAAAGCAAACAGTTCTTCTAATCTTTCCCTTGACACCTTTTCCTTCTTCATAACATTTTCTGGAGGAAAGGACGACGATCTGGCTTCCATCGTTTTCTGTAATGCAGCTTCAATTCTTTCCGATTTCGGAACATCAGGAGCTCCCTCTTTCACGCACATCCCTAGCGGAATATACACATCTCCTTGACGGAGTTCATAATCCGTTAATTTCGTACCAGATGCACTTGGTTTTACAATTCCATCCGCAGGAAGTTTCTCAAGAATATTAACCGTCCCATTCTGACACTGGTCAGTCAAGTGTGGTGTGTAATCGAAGGTGGTCGTGCAATCTGGCACTGTACCTCTACAATGGAAAAAACACAGAAAATAGTTAAAGAGCCCAAAGATGGAGAAAAGGAGAAAGAAATGCGTCCATCTGCCACTAAAATCCAATTTACTTTCAAAACTGGACCATAGGCACTTTACTTTCATGAATATCTGATTGATAAACTTAAGCACGCTACTGGCAGAATGAGAAACTTCTCATTTTCAACAACAGTCAACACAGACATCATCACTCTGGAATTCAATAAGTCATTCCAAAATGTCTCTTCTGCGTTGAAGTTCCTTTACAAGAAATGTGGCGTTGAACACAAATTTATTGAGGAAACCTGTGAAGAATATGAAATGATTATTTCATCTAAAGATGACAGCAACAAAGGTAGTAAAAAACTTTACCTCGACCCCCTGATTATCCCGAATGATTCAAATCTGCATTTGTTGGATTTGAAACCCATGCTTGCAGTCGTGCTCAACCCTCCAGACAAGTGTGAAGTGAGTGAAGGGAAGTCGGGTTTAAAGAGCTCATCCTCAGTGTCCAAAGCGCCGGCGTCACCATCATCCTCAGCTCCTGACAAAGTCACACTGGAATCTGCCCCTTCCACTGCATTTTCCTCTGCATTCCCCCAAAAGCTGTCATTTCCGCTTGTGCTACATGGTGAACACTGTCCTTGCAAATCATCGCTGCAGGTGCTCAAAAAATCATCATTCTCCCGTGACGAAGCCTCCGACTGTATTAAAGCATACAAGCTGTCATCCAATCTTTCAATCGGTTCGGGTGCGGCTGATGTCTTTCCCCTCGGCTGGGGACCTTGCCCTGCGCTGTCCAAAGAAATCTCTTGTGAGCTCGAGTCTGACAACTGGTTGGGAAATTTCGTTGGAAGTTGCGTGACAGACGAATCAACATTCGACTCCATCAACAGCGTTGGGTTTACACCAGTCGTCAGAAGAACATCGCCTTCTTGGATATCCAAATCATTGTCATCTGCACTGCAACCGGGAGACGGAGGCAACAACAAAGACCACGAAGGAGTGTTCGTTGAAGGAAACACAACGACTGCAGGTGGTAGTAGTGGTAGTAGTGGTGGTAGTGGTAGTAGTGGTAGAGTCGGTGGAGTTTGCCATGCCTAACCATCCCCATTAGATGTGTACAATTCTGAAATCAAAAACGGATTACTATCAGACGATGGATGCAGATCTGGCCTAAATCCTCATTTCCCGCATTTGCCTCGAGCAATTAAAAACCTTGAAGTAAAAGCAAGTTGCGAAACATTTCCGCTGCTAACCGAGTTTCGCAATAAGCTCAAACACGGAGAAAATGACCGCATCGAAGAAATTTATGCCTCACTGCTAAAGAAATACAGTCATGTATTCACTAATATCCACCCTTGTAATTACGCAAGGTTACTGGAAGAATTATACAAAAAACATGCTGAAGACATGAGAGGAACAGCCATAGTTCACATAGTAGGAGGAGGAGGAAGCCATGCGGATTTCTTATGGGCAGACGTTAACGACGCACTAAACTTCTTCAACGCCCCACTAGATGAAAGACCGTTAAAATGCCCACTCATTTTGGCATATCCAATACAGGAGATGCGTCGTTCTGTAGAAACAGCTGCTAATGGATCAATGATAGTTAGGGAAATTTATACGTTATGCAACGGAGATACTAAAACGACTATTTCCCACCTTGCTCCCACTAAACAACCATCAAGGAAAAGGAAAAAGCCCTCTACCCCCGACGATTCGAAGCCTACAGTTTTTGTCAATCCAGCTCCTACAATCCCTAGCATGGTGATGATCCCTGCCCCTCCATCGCCTCCATCGTATCCACTCGCATCACGAGAACTAATTGTTCACGAGAACGCCTTAAGCCTCGGTCAAACGTACCGAACATTTCACCGAACAATCTTCAACATTGATGTTCTGAGAAAGTTCGGTTCGTTTGACCACCTTGTTCGGTGATCAAAATCTTGTTCGACAATGTTCGATGTTGTTCGATGGATTTATAAAACTTCACCGAACTTTTCCATTGTTCTCAATGTTCGGTGAAATGTTGTATGCGTTTGACCACCTGGCCAAACATTTCATCAAACAATCTCATTCATTTTGCATCTACGCATGCGTACTATCGAGCTTTTGCGCGCCAAAAAAGACATCTTGTTGCTCACTCTCAGTGATCTCACCCGCAGCTCATCTTGTCCAAATCTTGTAAAAGGTGTTTTGGATTGAATTTAGAATAATATAATGGACGTGGAAGGAACATACTCAGAGGAAGGTGGAAGCATAGACACAAAAGCTGATGACATTGACTTAAGTGAAGGCGAAGCGGAGGAATTTGTTGATAATACAGGCCTAGGCCGAGAAGGGCAAGAAGAGTCGGATGAAGATAATTCAGATCGAGCCATGGAAGCAGTCTTGCTCAAGGCCCATAAGGCATTAAAACAAAGTCATAAGGGGAAAAAGAATGGCCCCACGAAGAGAACTTCCAAAGCCAAAGACGCAGCAGGAAAGAAAACCTCAAGAAACTCAAATTTTGTGAAGCCAGTTGAAAAGGAACATGGAGGGAGGCCAAATAGTATGAAAGTTGCGAAGGAAAGAATATCCAGTAAAAGATGGACAGATGATGATACAAATATTTTGATTGATATGATGGAGGAGAGACCTTGTCTCTGGGATGTCAATTGCAAAGATTACAAATCAAGAGATGAGAGAAATAAGGCACTAAATGAAATTGAAGATGTTATTGGAATCCCCCCAAATGAAATCAAGACTAAAATTATTTCCTTGAGATCTCAGTTGGGAAGAGAGATGGGAAAGACTGTCAAAACGAAGTCTGGACAAAGTGCTGATGACCTCTACAAATCAAATTGGGCATATTGGGACAGACTGCAGTTCTTGCAGCCAGTCATGAAACCTGGAAAGAGCAGAGACACATTTGATACATGCAATGATGATTCAGAACAGGAAGGAAGGAATTCTCCGGACCCTGATCCCCAAATTTCAGTGCACTCAACACCCAAGATCTCAAAGAAAGCATACGAGACAAAAAAGAGTGAGCTCCTTTCAACATGTATCAGTGTATTGAAGGAACCTGTCAGCAAGCCAGCAGAGAAAGAGCAGTGCCACTTTTCCATGCACATTGCACAAAAATTGGCTCAGTTTGACAGAAGGAAAAGAGCTATTGCTGAGAAGCGTATCAATGATATTGTATTTGAATTGGAAATGAGTGAAAATTTGCCACATAGTAATATGAACCATTATGAGGGTTTTCAATATAATGGAAATATGGTTATTCCAAACAACCAAGGACCTTATATGACAATGATGCAACAATAATTGTTTTACTAAAAACTATCAGCTATTTATGTTAGTGTTTGTGAGAGTTATATGAATGTGCAGCAAATACCAACACAACAGAAAATCTACACCATGCCTATTTTAATGAAAACACATAAAAAAATTGAATATTTCATGTGTTGCTGAGAGCAATGCACACTGTTGGCATTTAGCAACGCATCACATTGAGGCATAGGATGCATTTGAAAAGAACAGACATCCTTGTGAATATCTCGATTCCCCTTTTGCTGATAAGGAAAAATCCAAAAATGCCTTGCAAAGGATGGACTCAAAATGTTTGGGAAGGATGGTGTGAAATTATATGACCAATTTCTTGAAAGAAACTTTTGCAACTTTACTATAATTCTACCATTGGAATTCTCATAAATCTTAGTTTATATTTTGACTCATTAGAGGATGTGACTCAATCAAATTTTTAATAAGCCAGAAGGGTGAAAGACTTGTTCTTAATACCATGTTATAGGCATCCATAAGCTATGGTTTTCTTGAAATTAGTCAGTGCTTCTTCACAAATGTTAGGAACCTTTCTTGAATTCTTAAAAAGAAGAAAACCCCAATAATTCTGAAAATGTTGAAGATTTCAGAAGAGTCCAACAGTAGTATTTTAGCAAAATAGCAAAACTTTCTTCAAAACCATTCAGTTCAAAGAAATAGGTCATAGACATTTACAACAACATTTTAAATTATAAACAAAGCAATTATAAACATTTCAGAGTCATCCTCACAATGTTTTACATCTAGCAATTGGTATGATTTATAATAATTATCCTTTGTTTTCCAAAAGTAAGGAAAGGATGTATAACCCTGTTAAGTATTTGGATACAGCAAGAACCTGCAAAATAGCATTTTTTCAAAACAGCCTACTGTATTTGGTCTCTAACTGAAACTTGTCAAAGTTTCTGATATGACCGTACCATTTCCAAAAAAATTAGCCTGAAGTTTCTTAAGCAGTTATTTCTTTGTGTGGCTTTTGATTGGTTGGTTGGTCGGCTTTGATAAAATTAAAATAATGTTTTTGGTTAAGCTTCTCATGTTATACAATGCTAGATCATCATACTTTCAAAATAAATTGTTCTCAGCAAAGTGCCCATTGCCAGCTAACAGCTCCTTCATTGCAAAAATAGTTCATGAACAGCTCTCGTGTTTCCTTTGCATTCTTTGTGGATTTTTTTCCATGGGCTGTTGATTGTAGTGCAATCAATGAATGAGTTGGTGCTTCACTTCTCCACTGACCAGGAATTATCTCCCCTGTGCTGCTTATTGTATCGGCAAGATTACTTGGGCAATAAATATTTTTTGAAGCACTCTGCCTGAGGAAGTTATGAAGAGCCAGTGTTGCCAGTGTCAGGATTTCAATAGTTTGTGGTGGTAAGAGAATTGTTGAGCGAAAAACACGCCAACGGTTTGCAATTATGCCAAACAGATTTTCAGAAATCCTCCTAGCCCAGCTGTGCCGGTAGGTGTACACCCTTTGCATATCTGTAAGTCCAGCTTGTGGGTATGGCTTCATCAAGTTTTCTTTCAAGGCAAATGCATCATCTGCCACAAAGACAAAACTTACTTCGTCAGAACCAGAAGGCAAGCATCTAGATGGTGGCAGGAAATTTGGATCGTTTTCAATTTTTCTAGCAAGATTACATTTACTCCACACCCCTCCATCTGATACCCTACCATTGGTTCCTACATCTGCATAAATACATTCGTAGTTAGGGCCAACAACTGCTAAAAGAATTATGGAATGTGTGTGCTTGTAGTTGTAGTATTTGGAAGCTGCTTCTGGTGGTGGCTGCATAACAAGGTGCTTCCCATCTATGGCTCCAATGCAATTTGGAAACTGCCACTTGTTTTCAAAATTTTGTGCAATGCCCTCCCATTCTTCTTGGCTTTTTGGGGTCTTGAGGTACAAGGGCGCCATGTTTTTGATGATTGCTGTGCATACTTCTTTCACGATGTATGAAACTGCAGCCTTCGAAATGCGAAACTGAAAAGATAACGATCTGTACGTTTCACCAGTTGCAAGAAACCTGAGAGCAAGAGTTAATCTCGCCAATGGGCAAATGATTTTATTTCCACCAAAAATTTTCTGAGGAGTAATGTCTTTTTCGATGAGAGAAAGAGTTTCTAAAACCTGGGCATGTTCCATTCTCATCATTTCTTTGTATGCAGGCATGTCTTCCATCCGTAGTTCTTGTATAATTGTGTTGAAATGCCCAAGCTCGTCCCTGCGTTTAATCCAATTCCTTGTTTTTCCTCGCTTCCACGTTC
The DNA here is from genome assembly GCA_039566865.1 of Aurelia coerulea. NCBI lineage: Eukaryota > Metazoa > Cnidaria > Scyphozoa > Semaeostomeae > Ulmaridae > Aurelia > Aurelia coerulea. Next base: position 7,280,298 of record CM076951.1, on the reverse strand, counting down.
GTCCTTCGTCATCTTCCAATGACTCTAGAATTAAAATTGCTGCAACTGCTTTTCTTTTTCTTGTTGCGGTCTCACAATCCATCATTTTCCTCACGACAACATGTTGTGAATTTTGGCGCGCTTTTGGTGTTGCCTCGTTCTGTCTACTGTACCCTTGCGATGGCGCAATTGGGCATATCTCAATGTTCGGTGAAATGTTCGGTGCATTTGACCACCCTTCAATCGAACATTGAACAGTTTTGGTGTTAGTCTTTTTTCAATATTCGGTGAAAAGTTCGACACGTTTGACCAAGGCTTTACAAGCAAACGAGGCTCGAAGCACAATCGAGAAAGCACTCACTCACAATCGAGAAATGGCACGAAAAATGCAGACAATTGATGATGAAGAGTACATTTCTCATATTCAAAAAACTAAAAAAATCAAGTTAGATTCCCCAGATAGCGATGATGAAATTTATAAAGATGATGATTAATTATGTCGTCATTATTTCGTTATATTATTGTTCACTTAAAAGAGTTTTAAGTCATTCGTTTCAACATCTATACATATCGTTGTATACTTCATTGAACGCCTTCCTCTCTTTGATCCAATGTCCATATCGACGATCCTCCATGTTAGCAAAAAACAAAATTGCCTTCTCCGTATTTAAAAGGCTCTTTGTCACCAACTGACAACTAGGATGATTAGGCATTGATGTCGCCGACGCTCCATACGAATCTAACATTTTTCTCAACTCTGCTTTCAAATGCTTTATTAATTCTTGCAAAAATGTTCCTTTGCAAAAAGCTGCAAATGTTACCATGTCGGCATCTGTAACATGTATTTGACTATTGTTCATCCTCTTCAATTTCTCTTCCTTCAAACTTATGTGCTGCTTCACAAGTCCTTTGGAATATTCTTCATCTAATGACATCCAGTAATGTCGAATAATGTCCTTTTCGTTAACCAATACGCCAAAATATCCCATCTTTATTGCCATCGGAAAATAATGCATGCAAGTATTATTAACACTTACGACTTCTCTCATTGATGACGTCATTGCTTCAATGTGCTGGACTTTAAGTTTTGCATGACCTTCATCGTATACCCTGTCATATTTTCGCAGAGTGCTAAATCTATTGCCATCATTCACGCTGCTCCCACATCTATAATCGGAATCGATTAAGTAATCCAATTTGCCAATTTTAAGACCTCTCACATCACAATCACACTCTTCGTAATCTACTCCTCTTTTTACACCCTGAGCATCTATAAAATTACCAGCACCATCAGACCCATACACAAAAGGCAAATCACTCGCATACACATCACTCTCCATTTGAGACAACTGCCTCTTCTTCTTCTTTCTCCTCTTATTGCAACGATCAATTGAACCTGCGTGTGCGTGATGTATCCATTGTGGGCGCGCTACAGGTTGTGTGTACGTCAATTGCATTCCTCCTCCTATGTGCAATGCTGGCTTCACCACTGGCCACACTGCCCTATTCCTACTAGCAATTTCTATTGCAGGACACCTCAAACCAAAGCACGGATCATGTCCATATCGATTATTAAACCTTCTATAATCATCGTAATTGCCATGATTACTGTATGGTCGAAGTTGATTGTCAACTTTAGCAACTTCATTCGCCATTTGCCATCCAGGAGACTGAAAATCTCTACCTCTGTTAGGCGAGTGGGATACAAGCGTCCACGCAAATTGATTCTCATTTCGATGCACCAGCCTAATGCCAAATCTCTCAGGCTTGACAAGCAGATCGTAGCTCACTCCATTAACTCCCCTCCTCGCCCTAGCTCTTACATGTCCGGCCTCAGGATGCGACACACGTTCAAAAACTTCATACTGTCCAAACCCGTCCTGAGGACCCAACCAATCCCCTTCAAAAGGCCTTTCAAGGATGCCCGTGAAATGAACAGGATGCTTTCCAAAGACATCAGGAACATCCATCGCCAGAAACATACGCACATCATCCACCATCGAATGAAACTTTCCTCTCCAATCAGTAAACGAATGAGGCGTCAGACCATACTGCATATGCACCCTAGAATGTGCTTCTGCACACGACAGGTCCAATTCTCCTCTCACCACCTCATCCACATATCTAGGAACTAAACCTCGTGCTCCCTCATCCCCTATCTCACCCTCGACTAATTCTTTAAACCTTTCAGGTTCATAACAACCGCACGTAGGCATCCGCTTGCACTTGCAACCGTCTCTCTCCCATTCTGCCTCATCCACATCAGGGTACAATTCATTACAAATATCCTTCCTGCGCAATCGTTCGGCTTCATAATTGGCTTCATAGACTGTTTCGTTATCGCCCCGCTCCACAACTAGTCCCGTTCTGATACTCGTTCCGGCTTCTTCTCTAGATCCAAAAGAATAGTTTTTCTCCGTGTGTGAAATTAACATTTCCACTTTCCATCGCCAAATGATTGAATCTAGTTTTCTCCGTGTGTGCATAATAATGTTCAGGTTCATTCTGATAAATCACTTTCCCAGATACCGAATCCACATACGCAGTCATAGAGTGTTTGGCTTCCGTATCTCTAACTCTGCCGCACGCACAAGGTTCATTAATGAGACGAATTCTCTCTATCGGCAGTTGAGCAACCTCCCATGCATGTTTGACGTCGTAAATTCTACGTATTTGATGTTTCCATTCATTATTGGCTCCTATTTGCAACGATGCAACGCTTCTCGTTTGTCTTATAAACTGTCTCAATCCCATCATTCTCCCTTTCGGTCTGATTTCTTCTAGCTTCAGCTCGTGCAGCTTATTCAAATAAGCAGATCTTGGGAATTCTTTAGGAAGATTGCTAATCATCGGTCTCAAATATAAATTATGATCCCACGGAGAGCGAACCTGTTTATTGGCAGCATGACGAGACTCTTTCTCCATAAGAAGACTGTCCTCAAATCTCCTCGTTCTCCCCCACTTTTGAGGAGTTGAATCATCATTGCATGTACCAAACAGACCATGTTCTTCACTGTACACAGATTTCCATACTCCACAGTCTGCGAATAAAAGAGCTGCTTGAAACGCTTCACCCTCCACATCTTGATATTCCACTCTCCGAATTTCATTGTACCACACATTGCCCCACATGTTCTTATTATCACACAAGAAGCCCAACGCTTCAATTACGTGCTCACGAAGGCTAAGTTGCGTATGCGGAACCCTCCAATCTAGCGCCACCTGAGAATGATTGCTATTCACATTATACCACATAATACCGTCACCTTTTTCTGCGGCAACCATCTCATCTAATGCATGTTCACACAACCATTGTCCTTGACATTTATCAACATGCTTTAAGAAACTCTTTTCCATTGTTTTATCGGTTGCAAACGAGTGGCGCATCGTAGGCTTTTGTAAACAAAAAAGAAATTGCAACATTGGATGACTCATCGTATCTTGCCACGGCATATCCCATTGACTCTCATACTCTTCTCTTGGAGATGTGAATCGAGCATCTTGATCCAGCTTCACTCCATTCTCATCAGTAATTACATCGAAAATTACGCCTTCCATAATGATTTGTCTAGGCTGTGTTTCATGCCGTCTTTTCCTTACACAGCCTGCATTAGCTCCTCTCCTTACAAAAAACTCTGGGCATAATTCAAAAATTGCACCATCTTCACCGCAATCATCAATTTCCCGAAGCCTCTCCCGCAACGGTGTGTGATCTTCGCGATAACCCATCTGATAAAACATACTTGGGTTCGTCGATTCGTGATTGTAATCAGTATATTTCCAGTCTCCAGTATAATACTCTTCCTCCACCAAGTCCCCAGCTGCATATTTCATAAATGCTCTAAATTCGTCCATTTCGCTCTGGTATGCCTCCTTCCAATAGCCTCTATGAATAAGGCATCCGCACACACCATCCTCATCCAAGATACACTTGTAATTCAATAAATCAAATGGTCGACTACTGTCTCCAAATTCTGTCAACACATCATCAGGAGCAACCTCTTGCCATATGTGTCCCATGTCACTCTTGCAACAATTGCTCCGTCCAATATGATCGTCCGTCCAATTGGTGAATTCGCCATCATGTCCAAGATGATCGTAAAACATTTTATCCATCACCGTATCCCATATATCCAACGACATTACGTGTTCATGCGACGAAAACTTGATAGCATTCTGATCCCTTATCGTATGACCATCTTCTGAAGTTAAATGATAATCATAAACCTGTGCTCGAATTGCCTTTAACATCGCCTGTTTGTCTCTAGACTTAAAATCAACTTCCTTAAATTCGTCTATAAAAACTTGCGGGACACAAATTTTAGAGGATTTTCCAAATACCTTAGGTCGAAGCGAATTCTTACCATTTACTATGTATCGCCTACCTACAAACCTAGGCTCAAAAATCTCAAAACTCTCCCTATCATCCCATCCATGAGAAAACCCCGTCAAAGCGCTAACTTTCCTTTCTTTCACATACGGATACTTATCTCTAGGAAACTCACCAGTATCAAAATCTCCGGAATACGTAAGCCCCAAATCCTCCTCTGTATCCTCATTGAGTCTCCTGCGAATCCTCTCCATACTCTCCAATTCTTCAATTGCTTCATCAGCCTGTTCTCTGTAAGCATCCTCAGAAAAATCATCAAACTCAAGTAAATTTAACAAATCAAACCGTTCACCGCGATTATTCGCCATTTTACGTAATGATGAACAATGAACAATGAACAAAAAAATCGAGAACAATGCTCTTTTATAGCCTTCGTAAATTGATACGTGTACGCACTTGAAATGTGATACGCCAACGTATTTTACGTATTTGTACGTATTTTACGTACTTTACGTATTTTACGTACAAAATACGTATCATCAGAATTAATATAAATTGACGTGTTGAAATCATTTTCCTCACTCGAGTCATCATCATGGATGACGAAAGTACTGCTTTACATAATGAAGCACGTACTTTACTGATTAATTTGATTAATACAGTCAATGATGTTCGAAATCGAAATCGACAATCGCAAAGCTTACCTGTGTCTCTTCCAGTTCACATCGGAGTTTACGCCGGTAATGACGTAATGCCTGCTGGTACAACAATACGAGAAGGTGATGATAAATGTTTCATATATCACGAGACTTGGGACGATCTTTTAATTGACAACAACCAACGACGCTGGAGCACGAACAATAACTGCGGACACGCAATTTGCACAAATTGTTATTACAACCTGGCAATCAAGTCTCCTGATAGCATCAATGACAATGATACTGATGATGATGATGTTGGCGACCCTGAACACGTTGACTACGACAACTTCGTCACCGGAGATACGTCAATTAGAACGTCGCTCAGAAGGTCGTTGAGGTGATCTTTTAAGTCATCTTCTAAATGATTGGGCAGAGGTTGGAGGTTTTTTGTGAGTTTTAGCTTATCAACGATGTCTGCTAGTTGCATTTCGAGACTTGCTTCGACCAATTCGTGTTTTACCTTCATTTGAGCAGTTGTTGCTATCAATTGTTCTGCATATTGAGCCACTTGAGCAGATTGAGCCTCAATTTTCCTTTGCTGTAATTCCTCTTTTTTCTTTGAAATGGCTTCTTCATCAAGTTGTGAGGCAAGGGGGAATGTTGCATAAGCTTTGCCGTCGCATATGCATCCCACGTTGATTCTTCTACGGCTGCACGAACATTGCCTTGATGGAGGTTGTTGGATGTTGTCTTCAATTTGCTCGTCAAAGTCTAATAGGCGTCTAATAGGCGACGGATAGTGTTTAATGTTGAAGGAGGCGTCGGGACGATGCAAGACGGGTCGATGACTTCTTTAATTGGGGATGATGGGATCGATGGGGCAGGTTGAGTGCTCGACGACGATGCAAACGATGAAGTTGCTGCAACGGGGGTGAAGATGCTTGAGAAAGAGGGCAATTTGGCAGATTTGGCTGGATGCTGGTCTAAGAATGCGTCATCAAACTGCAAATCCGGATAATCAGTGACAAAGATCGATCTCTTTCTTTTGCGTGATGTTGGGGTTGAGATGAAGCTTTTGAGGTAGTCGGAGACTTCTTTTTTGTCGGCATATTTTACCGTTGGTACTCCATAGGAAGAGGTTAGCCATCCGGTCCTTGCGTAGTTTTTGTGGTATGGTTTTCCTTTGTTGGATTGAAGTATCGGCAGTGTCCCATCAGCTGTTTGTGGCAATGTGAGGTCGACTATTTTGTCCATGCTCGGCTTATTCAAGTGTGCTTTTGATGCTCTAATGCATTGTTCTAATGTTATGAGATTGCCTTGCAGGTTTCTATACGTATGCATAAGCGATTGACAATTCGAAGTACAGTTGGCTATATGTTCTTTCATTGTTGTCGTAAGTACATCTTCTAAACATGGTGATGACATCAACTCTCGAGATGTGTTTATTGCCATTACCTGCAGGGTGGCATCGGTGTAAGCGTCCGTAGATACGTCAATTAGAACGTCGCTCAGAAGGACATTGAGGTGATCTTTTCAGTCATCTTCTAAATGATTGGGCAGAGGTTGGAGGTTTTTTGTGAGTTTTAGCTTATCAACGATGTCTGCTAGCTGCATTTCGAGACTTGCTTCGACCAATTCGTGTTTTACCTTCATTTGAGCAGTTGTTGCTATCAATTGTTCTGCATATTGAGCCACTTGAGAAGATTGAGCCTCAATTTTCCTTTGCTGTAATTCCTCTTTTTTCTTTGAAATGGCTTCTTCATCAAGTTGTGAGGCAAGGGGGAATGTTGCATAAGCTTTGCCGTCGCATATGCATCCCACGTTGATTCTTCTACGGCTGCACGAACATTGCCTTGATGGAGGTTGTTGGATGTTGTCTTCAATTTGCTCGTCAAAGTCTAATCGACGGATAGCGTTTAATGTTGAAGGAGGCGTCGGGACGATGCAAGACGGGTCGATGACTTCTTTAATTGGGGCTGATGGGGATGATGGGATCGATGGGGCAGGTTGAGTGCTCGACAACGATGCAAACGATGAAGTTGCTGCAACGGGGGTGAAGATGCTTGAGAAAGAGGGCAATTTGGCAGATTTGGCTGGATGCTGGTCTAAGAATGCGTCATCAAACTGCAAATCCGGATAATCAGTGACGAAGATCGATCTCTTTCTTTTGCGTGATGTTGGGGTTGAGATGAAGCTTTTGAGGTAGTCGGAGACTTCTTTTTTGTCGGCATATTTTACCGTTGGTACTCCATAGGAAGAGGTTAGCCATCCGGTCCTTGCGTAGTTTTTGTGGTATGGTTTTCCTTTGTTGGATTGAAGTATCGGCAGTGTCCCATGAGCTGTTTGTGGCAATGTGAGGTCGACTATTTTGTTCATGCTCGGCTTATTCAAGTGTGCTTTTGATGCTCTAATGCATTGTTCTAATGTTATGAGATTGCCTTGCAGGTTTCTATACGTATGCATAAGCGATTGACAATTTGAAGTACAGTTGGCTATATGTTCTTTCATTGTTGTCGTAAGTACATCTTCTAAACATGGTGATGACATCAACTCTCGAGATGTGTTTATTGCCATTACCTGCAGGGTGGCATCGGTGTAAGCGTCCGTAGATACGTCAATTAGAACGTCGCTCAGAAGGTCGTTGAGGTGATCTTTTCAGTCATCTTCTAAATGATTGGGCAGAGGTTGGAGGTTTTTTGTGAGTTTTAGCTTATCAACGATGTCTGCTAGCTGCATTTCGAGACTTGCTTCGACCAATTCGTGTTTTACCTTCATTTGAGCAGTTGTTGCTATCAATTGTTCTGCATATTGAGCCACTTGAGAAGATTGAGCCTCAATTTTCCTTTGCTGTAATTCCTCTTTTTTCTTTGAAATGGCTTCTTCATCAAGTTGTGAGGCAAGGGGGAATGTTGCATAAGCTTTGCCGTCGCATATGCATCCCACGTTGATTCTTCTACGGCTGCACGAACATTGCCTTGATGGAGGTTGTTGGATGTTGTCTTCAATTTGCTCGTCAAAGTCTAATCGACGGATAGCGTTTAATGTTGAAGGAGGCGTCGGGACGATGCAAGACGGGTCGATGACTTCTTTAATTGGGGCTGATGGGGATGATGGGATCGATGGGGCAGGTTGAGTGCTCGACGACGATGCAAACGATGAAGTTGCTGCAACGGGGGTGAAGATGCTTGAGAAAGAGGGCAATTTGGCAGATTTGGCTGGATGCTGGTCTAAGAATGCGTCATCAAACTGCAAATCCGGATAATCAGTGACGAAGATCGATCTCTTCCTTTTGCGTGATGTTGGGGTTGAGATGAAGCTTTTGAGGTAGTCGGAGACTTCTTTTTTGTCGGCATATTTTACCGTTGGTACTCCATAGGAAGAGGTTAGCCATCCGGTCCTTGCGTAGTTTTTGTGGTATGGTTTTCCTTTGTTGGATTGAAGTATCGGCAGTGTCCCATGAGCTGTTTGTGGCAATGTGAGGTCGACTATTTTGTTCATGCTCGGCTTATTCAAGTGTGCTTTTGATGCTCTAATGCATTGTTCTAATGTTATGAGATTGCCTTGCAGGTTTCTATACGTATGCATAAGCAATTGACAATTTGAAGTACAGTTGGCTATATGTTCTTTCATTGTTGTCGTAAGTACATCTTCTAAACATGGTGATGACATCAACTCTCGAGATGTGTTTATTGCCATTACCTGCAGGGTGGCATCGGTGTAAGCGTCCGTAGATACGTCAATTAGAACGTCGCTCAGAAGGTCGTTGAGGTGATCTTTTAAGTCATCTTCTAAATGATTGGGCAGAGGTTGGAGGTTTTTTGTGAGTTTTAGCTTATCAACGATGTCTGCTAGCTGCATTTCGAGACTTGCTTCGACCAATTCGTGTTTTACCTTCATTTGAGCAGTTGTTGCTATCAATTGTTCTGCATATTGAGCCACTTGAGCAGATTGAGCCTCAATTTTCCTTTGCTGTAATTCCTCTTTTTCTTTGAAATGGCTTCTTCATCAAGTTGTGAGGCAAGGGGGAATGTTGCATAAGCTTTGCCGTCGCATATGCATCCCACGTTGATTCTTCTACGGCTGCACGAACATTGCCTTGATGGAGGTTGTTGGATGTTGTCTTCAATTTGCTCATCAAAGTCTAATCGACGGATAGCGTTTAATGTTGAAGGAGGCGTTGGGACGATGCAAGACGGGTCGATGACTTCTTTAATTGGGGCTGATGGGGATGATGGGATCAATGGGGCAGGTTGAGTGCTCGACGACGATGCAAACGATGAAGTTGCTGCAACGGGGATGAAGATGCTTGAGAAAGAGGGCAATTTGGCAGATTTGGCTGGATGCTGGTCTAAGAATGCGTCATCAAACTGCAAATCCGGATAATCAGTGACGAAGATCGATCTCTTTCTTTTGCGTGATGTTGGGGTTGAGATGAAGCTTTTGAGGTAGTCGGAGACTTCTTTTTTGTCGGCATATTTTAGCGTTGGTACTCCATAGGGAGAGGTTAGCCATCCGGTCCTTGCGTAGTTTTTGTGGTATGGTTTTCCTTTGTTGGATTGAAGTATCGGCAGTGTCCCATGAGCTGTTTGTGGCAATGTGAGGTTGACTATTTTGTTCATGCTCGGCTTATTCAAGTGTGCTTTTGATGCTCTAATGCATTGTTCTAATGTTATGAGATTGCCTTGCAGGTTTCTATACGTATGCATAAGCGATTGACAATTCGAAGTACAGTTGGCTATATGTTCTTTCATTGTTGTCGTAAGTACATCTTCTAAACATGGTGATGACATCAACTCTCGAGATGTGTTTATTGCCATTACCTGCAGGGTGGCATCGGTGTAAGCGTCCGTAGATACGTCAATTAGAACGTCGCTCAGAAGGTCGTTGAGGTGATCTTTTAAGTCATCTTCTAAATGATTGGGCAGAGGTTGGAGGTTTTTTGTGAGTTTTAGCTTATCAACGATGTCTGCTAGCTGCATTTCGAGACTTGCTTCGACCAATTCGTGTTTTACCTTCATTTGAGCAGTTGTTGCTATCAATTGTTCTGCATATTGAGCCACTTGAGAAGATTGAGCCTCAATTTTCCTTTGCTGTAATTCCTCTTTTTTCTTTGAAATGGCTTCTTCATCAAGTTGTGAGGCAAGGGGGAATGTTGCATAAGCTTTGCCGTCGCATATGCATCCCACGTTGATTCTTCTACGGCTGCACGAACATTGCCTTGATGGAGGTTGTTGGATGTTGTCTTCAATTTGCTCGTCAAAGTCTAATCGACGGATAGCGTTTAATGTTGAAGGAGGCGTCGGGACGATGCAAGACGGGTCGATGACTTCTTTAATTGGGGCTGATGGGGATGATGGGATCGATGGGGCAGGTTGAGTGCTCGACGACGATGCAAACGATGAAGTTGCTGCAACGGGGGTGAAGATGCTTGAGAAAGAGGGCAATTTGGCAGATTTGGCTGGATGCTGGTCTAAGAATGCGTCATCAAACTGCAAATCCGGATAATCAGATACGAAGATCGATCTCTTTCTTTTGCGTGATGTTGGGGTTGAGATGAAGCTTTTGAGGTAGTCGGAGACTTCTTTTTTGTCGGCATATTTTACCGTTGGTACTCCATAGGAAGAGGTTAGCCATCCGGTCCTTGCGTAGTTTTTGTGGTATGGTTTTCCTTTGTTGGATTGAAGTATCGGCAGTGTCCCATGAGCTGTTTGTGGCAATGTGAGGTCGACTATTTTGTCCATGCTCGGCTTATTCAAGTGTGCTTTTGATGCTCTAATGCATTGTTCTAATGTTATGAGATTGCCTTGCAGGTTTCTATACGTATGCATAAGCGATTGACAATTTGAAGTACAGTTGGCTATATGTTCTTTCATTGTTGTCGTAAGTACATCTTCTAAACATGGTGATGACATCAACTCTCGAGATGTGTTTATTGCCATTACCTGCAGGGTGGCATCGGTGTAAGCGTCCGTAGATACGTCAATTAGAACGTCGCTCAGAAGGTCGTTGAGGTGATCTTTTAAGTCATCTTCTAAATGATTGGGCAGAGGTTGGAGGTTTTTTGTGAGTTTTAGCTTATCAACGATGTCTGCTAGCTGCATTTCGAGACTTGCTTCAACCAATTCGTGTTTTACCTTCATTTGAGCAGTTGTTGCTATCAATTGTTCTGCATATTGAGCCACTTGAGCAGATTGAGCCTCAATTTTCCTTTGCTGTAATTCCTCTTTTTCTTTGAAATGGCTTCTTCATCAAGTTGTGAGGCAAGGGGGAATGTTGCATAAGCTTTGCCGTCGCATATGCATCCCACGTTGATTCTTCTACGGCTGCACGAACATTGCCTTGATGGAGGTTGTTGGATGTTGTCTTCAATTTGCTCGTCAAAGTCTAATCGACGGATAGCGTTTAATGTTGAAGGAGGCGTTGGGACGATGCAAGACGGGTCGATGACTTCTTTAATTGGGGCTGATGGGGATGATGGGATCGATGGGGCAGGTTGAGTGCTCGACGACGATGCAAACGATGAAGTTGCTGCAACGGGGATGAAGATGCTTGAGAAAGAGGGCAATTTGGCAGATTTGGCTGGATGCTGGTCTAAGAATGCGTCATCAAACTGCAAATCCGGATAATCAGTGACGAAGATCGATCTCTTTCTTTTGCGTGATGTTGGGGTTGAGATGAAGCTTTTGAGGTAGTCGGAGACTTCTTTTTTGTCGGCATATTTTAGCGTTGGTACTCCATAGGGAGAGGTTAGCCATCCGGTCCTTGCGTAGTTTTTGTGGTATGGTTTTCCTTTGTTGGATTGAAGTATCGGCAGTGTCCCATGAGCTGTTTGTGGCAATGTGAGGTCGACTATTTTGTTCATGCTCGGCTTATTCAAGTGTGCTTTTGATGCTCTAATGCATTGTTCTAATGTTATGAGATTGCCTTGCAGGTTTCTATACGTATGCATAAGCGATTGACAATTCGAAGTACAGTTGGCTATATGTTCTTTCATTGTTGTCGTAAGTACATCTTCTAAACATGGTGATGACATCAACTCTCGAGATGTGTTTATTGCCATTACCTGCAGGGTGGCATCGGTGTAAGCGTCCGTAGATACGTCAATTAGAATGTCGCTCAGAAGGTCGTTGAGGTGATCTTTTAAGTCATCTTCTAAATGATTGGGCAGAGGTTGGAGGTTTTTTGTGAGTTTTAGCTTATCAACGATGTCTGCTAGCTGCATTTCGAGACTTGCTTCGACCAATTCGTGTTTTACCTTCATTTGAGCAGTTGTTGCTATCAATTGTTCTGCATATTGAGCCACTTGAGAAGATTGAGCCTCAATTTTCCTTTGCTGTAATTCCTCTTTTTTCTTTGAAATGGCTTCTTCATCAAGTTGTGAGGCAAGGGGGAATGTTGCATAAGCTTTGCCGTCGCATATGCATCCCACGTTGATTCTTCTACGGCTGCACGAACATTGCCTTGATGGAGGTTGTTGGATGTTGTCTTCAATTTGCTCGTCAAAGTCTAATCGACGGATAGCGTTTAATGTTGAAGGAGGCGTCGGGACGATGCAAGACGGGTCGATGACTTCTTTAATTGGGGCTGATGGGGATGATGGGATCGATGGGGCAGGTTGAGTGCTCGACGACGATGCAAACGATGAAGTTGCTGCAACGGGGGTGAAGATGCTTGAGAAAGAGGGCAATTTGGCAGATTTGGCTGGATGCTGGTCTAAGAATGCGTCATCAAACTGCAAATCCGGATAATCAGTGACGAAGATCGATCTCTTTCTTTTGCGTGATGTTGGGGTTGAGATGAAGCTTTTGAGGTAGTCGGAGACTTCTTTTTTGTCGGCATATTTTACCGTTGGTACTCCATAGGAAGAGGTTAGCCATCCGGTCCTTGCGTAGTTTTTGTGGTATGGTTTTCCTTTGTTGGATTGAAGTATCGGCAGTGTCCCATGAGCTGTTTGTGGCAATGTGAGGTCGACTATTTTGTTCATGCTCTGCTTATTCAAGTGTGCTTTTGATGCTCTAATGCATTGTTCTAATGTTATGAGATTGCCTTGCAGGTTTCTATACGTATGCATAAGCGATTGACAATTGAAGTACAGTTGGCTATATGTTCTTTCATTGTTGTCGTAAGTACATCTTCTAAACATGGTGATGACATCAAATCTCGAGATGTGTTTATTGCCATTACCTGCAGGGTGGCATCGGTGTAAGCGTCCGTAGATACGTCAATTAGAACGTCGCTCAGAAGGTCGTTGAGGTGATCTTTTAAGTCATCTTCTAAATGATTGAGCAGAGGTTGGAGGTTTTTTGTGAGTTTTAGCTTATCAACGATGTCTGCTAGCTGCATTTCGAGACTTGCTTCGACCAATTCGTGTTTTACCTTCATTTGAGCAGTTGTTGCTATCAATTGTTCTGCATATTGAGCCACTTGAGCAGATTGAGCCTCAATTTTCCTTTGCTGTAATTCCTCTTTTTCTTTGAAATGGCTTCTTCATCAAGTTGTGAGGCAAGGGGGAATGTTGCATAAGCTTTGCCGTCGCATATGCATCCCACGTTGATTCTTCTACGGCTGCACGAACATTGCCTTGATGGAGGTTGTTGGATGTTGTCTTCAATTTGCTCGTCAAACTCTAATCGACGGATAGCGTTTAATGTTGAAGGAGGCGTTGGGACGATGCAAGACGGGTCGATGACTTCTTTAATTGGGGCTGATGGGGATGATGGGATCGATGGGGCAGGTTGAGTGCTCGACGACGATGCAAACGATGAAGTTGCTGCAACGGGGATGAAGATGCTTGAGAAAGAGGGCAATTTGGCAGATTTGGCTGGATGCTGGTCTAAGAATGCGTCATCAAACTGCAAATCCGGATAATCAGTGACGAAGATCGATCTCTTTCTTTTGCGTGATGTTGGGGTTGAGATGAAGCTTTTGAGGTAGTCGGAGACTTCTTTTTTGTCGGCATATTTTAGCGTTGGTACTCCATGGGAAGAGGTTAGCCATCCGGTCCTTGCGTAGTTTTTGTGGTATGGTTTTCCTTTGTTGGATTGAAGTATCGGCAGTGTCCCATGAGCTGTTTGTGGCAATGTGAGGTCGACTATTTTGTTCATGCTCGGCTTATTCAAGTGTGCTTTTGATGCTCTAATGCATTGTTCTAATGTTATGAGATTGCCTTGCAGGTTTCTATACGTATGCATAAGCGATTGACAATTCGAAGTACAGTTGGCTATATGTTCTTTCATTGTTGTCGTAAGTACATCTTCTAAACATGGTGATGACATCAACTCTCGAGATGTGTTTATTGCCATTACCTGCAGGGTGGCATCGGTGTAAGCGTCCGTAGATACGTCAATTAGAACGTCGCTCAGAAGGTCGTTGAGGTGATCTTTTAAGTCATCTTCTAAATGATTGGGCAGAGGTTGGAGGTTTTTTGTGAGTTTTAGCTTATCAACGATTTCTGCTAGCTGCATTTCGAGACTTGCTTCAACCAATTTGTGTTTTACCTTCATTTGAGCAGTTGTTGCTATCAATTGTTCTGCATATTGAGCCACTTGAGCAGATTGAGCCTCAATTTTCCTTTGCTGTAATTCCTCTTTTTTCTTTGAAATGGCTTCTTCATCAAGTTGTGAGGCAAGGGGGAATGTTGCATAAGCTTTGCCGTCGCATATGCATCCCACGTTGATTCTTCTACGGCTGCACGAACATTGCCTTGATGGAGGTTGTTGGATGTTGTCTTCAATTTGCTCGTCAAAGTCTAATAGGCGACGGATAGCGTTTAATGTTGAAGGAGGCGTTGGGACGATGCAAGACGGGTCGATGACTTCTTTAATTGGGGCTGGTGGGGATGATGGGATCGATGGGGCAGGTTGAGTGCTCGACGACGATGCAAACGATGAAGTTGCTGCAACCGGGGTGAAGATGCTTGAGAAAGAGGGCAATTTGGCAGATTTGGCTGGATGCTGGTCTAAGAATGCGTCATCAAACTGCAAATCCGGATAATCAGTGACGAAGATCGATCTCTTTCTTTTGCGTGATGTTGGGGTTGAGATGAAGCTTTTGAGGTAGTCGGAGACTTCTTTTTTGTTGGCATATTTTACCGTTGGTACTCCATAGGAAGAGGTTAGCCATCCGGTCCTTGCGTAGTTTTTGTGGTATGGTTTTCCTTTGTTGGATTGAAGTATCGACAGTGTCCCATGAGCTGTTTGTGGCAATGTGAGGTCGACTATTTTGTTCATGCTCGGCTTATTCAAGTGTGCTTTTGATGCTCTAATGCATTGTTCTAATGTTATGAGATTGCCTTGCAGGTTTCTATACGTATGCATAAGCGATTGACAATTCGAAGTACAGTTGGCTATATGTTCTTTCATTGTTGTCGTAAGTACATCTTCTAAACATGGTGATGACATCAACTCTCGAGATGTGTTTATTGCCATTACCTGCAGGGTGGCATCGGTGTAAGCGTCCGTAGATACGTCAATTAGAACGTCGCTCAGAAGGTCGTTGAGGTGATCTTTTAAGTCATCTTCTAAATGATTGGGCAGAGGTTGGAGGTTTTTTGTGAGTTTTAGCTTATCAACGATGTCTGCTAGCTGCATTTCGAGACTTGCTTCGACCAATTCGTGTTTTACCTTCATTTGAGCAGTTGTTGCTATCAATTGTTCTGCATATTGAGCCACTTGAGCAGATTGAGCCTCAATTTTCCTTTGCTGCAATTCCTCTTTTTTCTTTGAAATGGCTTCTTCATCAAGTTGTGAGGCAAGGGGGAATGTTGCATAAGCTTTGCCGTCGCATATGCATCCCACGTTGATTCTTCTACGGCTGCACGAACATTGCCTTGATGGAGGTTGTTGGATGTTGTCTTCAATTTGCTCGTCAAAGTCTAATAGGCGACGGATAGCGTTTAATGTTGAAGGAGGCGTCGGGACGATGCAAGACGGGTCGATGACTTCTTTAATTGGGGCTGATGGGGATGATGGGATCGATGGGGCAGGTTGAGTGCTCGACGACGGTGCAAACGATGAAGTTGCTGCAACGGGGGTGAAGATGCTTGAGAAAGAGGGCAATTTGGCAGATTTGGCTGGATGCTGGTCTAAGAATGCGTCATCAAACTGCAAATCCGGATAATCAGTGACGAAGATCGATCTCTTTCTTTTGCGTGATGTTGGGGTTGAGATGAAGCTTTTGAGGTAGTCGGAGACTTCTTTTTTGTCGGCATATTTTACCGTTGGTACTCCATAGGAAGAGGTTAGCCATCCGGTCCTTGCGTAGTTTTTGTGGTATGGTTTTCCTTTGTTGGATTGAAGTATCGGCAGTGTCCCATGAGCTGTTTGTGGCAATGTGAGGTCGACTATTTTGTCCATGCTCGGCTTATTCAAGTGTGCTTTTGATGCTCTAATGCATTGTTGTAATGTTATGAGATTGCCATGCAGGTTTCTATACGTATGCATAAGCGATTGACAATTCGAAGTACAGTTGGCTATATGTTCTTTCATTGTTGTCGTAAGTACATCTTCTAAACATGGTGATGACATCAACTCTCGAGATGTGTTTATTGCCATTACCTGCAGGGTGGCATCGGTGTAAGCGTCCGTAGATACGTCAATTAGAACGTCGCTCAGAAGGTCGTTGAGGTGATCTTTTAAGTCATCTTCTAAATGATTGGGCAGAGGTTGGAGGTTTTTTGTGAGTTTTAGCTTATCAACGATGTCTGCTAGCTGCATTTCGAGACTTGCTTCGACCAATTCGTGTTTTACCTTCATTTGAGCAGTTGTTGCTATCAATTGTTCTGCATATTAAGCCACTTGAGCAGATTGAGCCTCAATTTTCCTTTGCTGTAATTCCTCTTTTTTCTTTGAAATGGTTTCTTCATCAAGTTGTGAGGCAAGGGAGAATGTTGCATAAGCTTTGCCGTCGCATATGCATCCCACGTTGATTCTTCTACGGCTGCACGAACATTGCCTTGATGGAGGTTGTTGGATGTTGTCTTCAATTTGCTCGTCAAAGTCTAATAGGCGATGGATAGCGTTTAATGTTGAAGGAGGCGTCGGGACGATGCAAGACGGGTCGATGACTTCTTTAATTGGGGATGATGGGATCGATGGGGCAGGTTGAGTGCTCGACGACGATGCAAACGATGAAGTTGCTGCAACGGGGGTGAAGATGCTTGAGAAAGAGGGCAATTTGGCAGATTTGGCTGGATGCTGGTCTAAGAATGCGTCATCAAACTGCAATTCCGGATAGTCAGTGACGAAGATCGATCTCTTTCTTTTGCGTGATGTTGGGGTTGAGATGAAGCTTTTGAGGTAGTCGGAGACTTCTTTTTTGTCGGCATATTTTACCGTTGGTACTCCATAGGAAGAGGTTAGCCATCCGGTCCTTGCGTAGTTTTTGTGGTATGGTTTTCCTTTGTTGGATTGAAGTATCGGCAGTGTCCCATGAGCTGTTTGTGGCAATGTGAGGTCGACTATTTTGTCCATGCTCGGCTTATTCAAGTGTGCTTTTGATGCTCTAATGCATTGTTCTAATGTTATGAGATTGCCTTGCAGGTTTCTATACGTATGCATAAGCGATTGACAATTCGAAGTACAGTTGGCTATACCGGGTGAGCCAGAAAAAAGTTCCCACTTTTGAAAATCGATAGCACCAAGAGTACTTCGCAGATTTGAATGATTCAAATCCTAGTTAAAAGCCGAAAGATCAAAATATTTTTGTGATTTTTCTCGCCGTCTTACCAGCACTAGAAGTATAGGTAAATTCAACTTTATAAAAATTTCATGGTTACAGAATGACTGAAAAAGGGCCTAAGACATTGATCAAATCGTTAATACTCTCCTCACGCAGATCAATACGCAATGGGCATTTCACCTCTCTCATGTGTTATAATACATTGATTTTCAAACAAACACTAAAGATTTTAAATCCCATGGCAATAAATGTGCAGAGGATATCTCTCACACATGAGAAAATGCATTTTCTTTATTGTTCTGTGCAAGGAGTGCCTTATGATTTGATCAATGTTTTAGGCCCTTTTTTAGTCATTTTGCAACCATGAAATTTTCGTAAAGTTGAATTTACCTGAATTTCTAGTGCTCGAAAGACAGCGAGAAAAATCAAAAAACTACTTTGTTCTTTCGGCTTTTCATTAGAATTTGAATCATTTAAATATGCGAAGTACTCTTGATGCTATGAATTTTCAAAGTGGGAACTTTTTTATGGCTCACCCGGTATGTTCTTTCATTGTTGTCGTAAGTACATCTTCTAAACATGGTGATGACATCAACTCTCGAGATGTGTTTATTGCCATTACCTGCAGGGTGGCATCGGTGTAAGCGTCCGTAGATACGTCAATTAGAACGTCGCTCAGAAGGTCGTTGAGGTGATCTTTTAAGTCATCTTCTAAATGATTGGGCAGAGGTTGGAGGTTTTTTGTGAGTTTTAGCTTATCAACGATGTCTGCTAGCTGCATTTCGAGACTTGCTTCGACCAATTCGTGTTTTACCTTCATTTGAGCAGTTGTTGCTATCAATTGTTCTGCATATTGAGCCACTTGAGCAGATTGAGCCTCAATTTTCCTTTGCTGTAATTCCTCTTTTTTCTTTGAAATAGCTTCTTCATCAAGTTGTGAGGCAAGGGGGAATGTTGCATAAGCTTTGCCGTCGCATATGCATCCCACGTTGATTCTTCTACGGCTGCACGAACATTGCCTTGATGGAGGTTGTTGGATGTTGTCTTCAATTTGCTCGTCAAAGTCTAATAGGCGACGGATAGCGTTTAATGTTGAAGGAGGCGTCGGGACGATGCAAGACGGGTCGATGACTTCTTTAATTGGGGCTGATGGGGATGATGGGATCGATGGGGCAGGTTGAGTGCTCGAGGACGATGCAAACGATGAAGTTGCTGCAACGGGGGTTAAGATGCTTGAGAAAGAGGGCAATTTGGCAGATTTGGCTGGATGCTGGTCTAAGAATGCGTCATCAAACTGCAAATCCGGATAATCAGTGACGAAGATCGATCTCTTTCTTTTGCGTGATGTTGGGGTTGAGATGAAGCTGTTGAGGTAGTCGGAGACTTCTTTTTTGTCGGCATATTTTACCGTTGGTACTCCATAGGAAGAGGTTAGCCATCCGGTCCTTGCGTAGTTTTTGTGGTATGGTTTTCCTTTGTTGGATTGAAGTATCGGCAGTGTCCCATGAGCTGTTTGTGGCAATGTGAGGTCGACTATTTTGTTCATGCTCGGCTTATTCAAGTGTGCTTTTGATGCTCTAATGCATTGTTCTAATGTTATGAGATTGCCTTGCAGGTTTCTATACGTATGCATAAGCGATTGACAATTCGAAGTACAGTTGGCTATATGTTCTTTCATTGTTGTCGTAAGTACATCTTCTAAACATGGTGATGACATCAACTCTCGAGATGTGTTTATTGCCATTACCTGCAGGGTGGCATCGGTGTAAGCGTCCGTAGATACGTCAATTAGAACGTCGCTCAGAAGGTCGTTGAGGTGATCTTTTAAGTCATCTTCTAAATGATTGGGCAGAGGTTGGAGGTTTTTTGTGAGTTTTAGCTTATCAACGATGTCTGCTAGCTGCATTTCGAGACTTGCTTCGACCAATTCGTGTTTTACCTTCATTTGAGCAGTTGTTGCTATCAATTGTTCTGCATATTGAGCCACTTGAGCAGATTGAGCCTCAATTTTCCTTTGCTGTAATTCCTCTTTTTTCTTTGAAATGGCTTCTTCATCAAGTTGTGAGGCAAGGGGGAATGTTGCATAAGCTTTGCCATCACATATGCATCCCACGTTGATTCTTCTACGGCTGCACAAACATTGCCTTGATGGAGGTTGTTGGATGTTGTCTTCAATTTGCTCGTCAAAGTCTAATAGGCGACGGATAGCGTTTAATGTTGAAGGAGGCGTCGGGACGATGCAAGACGGGTCGATGACTTCTTTAATTGGGGCTGATGGGGATGATGGGATCGATGGGGCAGGTTGAGTGCTCGACGACGGTGCAAACGATGAAGTTGCTGCAACGGGGGTGAAGATGCTTGAGAAAGAGGGCAATTTGGCAGATTTGGCTGGATGCTGGTCTAAGAATGCGTCATCAAACTGCAAATCCGGATAATCAGTGACGAAGATCGATCTCTTTCTTTTGCGTGATGTTGGGGTTGAGATGAAGCTTTTGAGGTAGTCGGAGACTTCTTTTTTGTCGGCATATTTTACCGTTGGTACTCCATAGGAAGAGGTTAGCCATCCGGTCCTTGCGTAGTTTTTGTGGTATGGTTTTCCTTTGTTGGATTGAAGTATCGGCAGTGTCCCATGAGCTGTTTGTGGCAATGTGAGGTCGACTATTTTGTCCATGCTCGGCTTATTCAAGTGTGCTTTTGATGCTCTAATGCATTGTTCTAATGTTATGAGATTGCCTTGCAGGTTTCTATACGTATGCATAAGCGATTGACAATTCGAAGTACAGTTGGCTATATGTTCTTTCATTGTTGTCGTAAGTACATCTTCTAAACATGGTGATGACATCAACTCTCAAGATGTGTTTATTGCCATTACCTGCAGGGTGGCATCGGTGTAAGCGTCCGTAGATACGTCAATTAGAACGTCGCTCAGAAGGTCGTTGAGGTGATCTTTTAAGTCATCTTCTAAATGATTGGGCAGAGGTTGGAGGTTTTTTGTGAGTTTTAGCTTATCAACGATGTCTGCTAGCTGCATTTCGAGACTTGATTCGACCAATTCGTGTTTTACCTTCATTTGAGCAGTTGTTGCTATCAATTGTTCTGCATATTGAGCCACTTGAGCAGATTGAGCCTCAATTTTCCTTTGCTGTAATTCCTCTTTTTTCTTTGAAATGGCTTCTTCATCAAGTTGTGAGGCAAGGGGGAATGTTGCATAAGCTTTGCCGTCGCATATGCATCCCACGTTGATTCTTCTACGGCTGCACGAACATTGCCTTGATGGAGGTTGTTGGATGTTGTCTTCAATTTGCTCGTCAAAGTCTAATAGGCGATGGATAGCGTTTAATGTTGAAGGAGGCGTCGGGACGATGCAAGACGGGTCGATGACTTCTTTAATTGGGGATGATGGGATCGATGGGGCAGGTTGAGTGCTCGACGACGGTGCAAACGATGAAGTTGCTGCAACGGGGGTGAAGATGCTTGAGAAAGAGGGCAATTTGGCAGATTTGGCTGGATGCTGGTCTAAGAATGCGTCATCAAACTGCAAATCCGGATAATCAGTGACGAAGATCGATCTCTTTCTTTTGCGTGATGTTGGGGTTGAGATGAAGCTGTTGAGGTAGTCGGAGACTTCTTTTTTGTCGGCATATTTTACCGTTGGTACTCCATAGGAAGAGGTTAGCCATCCGGTCCTTGCGTAGTTTTTGTGGTATGGTTTTCCTTTGTTGGATTGAAGTATCGGCAGTGTCCCATGAGCTGTTTGTGGCAATGTGAGGTCGACTATTTTGTTCATGCTCGGCTTATTCAAGTGTGCTTTTGATGCTCTAATGCATTGTTCTAATGTTATGAGATTGCCTTGCAGGTTTCTATACGTATGCATAAGCGATTGACAATTCGAAGTACAGTTGGCTATATGTTCTTTCATTGTTGTCGTAAGTACATCTTCTAAACATGGTGATGACATCAACTCTCGAGATGTGTTTATTGCCATTACCTGCAGGGTGGCATCGGTGTAAGCGTCCGTAGATACGTCAATTAGAACGTCGCTCAGAAGGTCGTTGAGGTGATCTTTTAAGTCATCTTCTAAATGATTGGGCAGAGGTTGGAGGTTTTTTGTGAGTTTTAGCTTATCAACGATGTCTGCTAGCTGCATTTCGAGACTTGCTTCGACCAATTCGTGTTTTACCTTCATTTGAGCAGTTGTTGCTATCAATTGTTCTGCATATTGAGCCACTTGAGCAGATTGAGCCTCAATTTTCCTTTGCTGTAATTCCTCTTTTTTCTTTGAAATGGCTTCTTCATCAAGTTGTGAGGCAAGGGGGAATGTTGCATAAGCTTTGCCGTCGCATATGCATCCCACGTTGATTCTTCTACGGCTGCACGAACATTGCCTTGATGGAGGTTGTTGGATGTTGTCTTCAATTTGCTCGTCAAAGTCTAATCGACGGATAGCGTTTAATGTTGAAGGAGGCGTCGGGACGATGCAAGACGGGTTGATGACTTCTTTAATTGGGGCTGATGGGGATGATGGGATCGATGGGGCAGGTTGAGTGCTCGACGACGATGCAAACGATGAAGTTGCTGCAACGGGGGTGAAGATGCTTGAGAAAGAGGGCAATTTGGCAGATTTGGCTGGAGGCTGGTCTAAGAATGCGTCATCAAACTGCAAATCCGGATAATCAGTGACGAAGATCGATCTCTTTCTTTTGCGTGATGTTGGGGTTGAGATGAAGCTTTTGAGGTAGTCGGAGACTTCTTTTTTGTCGGCATATTTTACCGTTGGTACTCCATAGGAAGAGGTTAGCCATCCGGTCCTTGCGTAGTTTTTGTGGTATGGTTTTCCTTTGTTGGATTGAAGTATCGGCAGTGTCCCATGAGCTGTTTGTGGCAATGTGAGGTTGACTATTTTGTTCATGCTCGGCTTATTCAAGTGTGCTTTTGATGCTCTAATGCATTGTTCTAATGTTATGAGATTGCCTTGCAGGTTTCTATACGTATGCATAAGCGATTGACAATTCGAAGTACAGTTGGCTATATGTTCTTTCATTGTTGTCGTAAGTACATCTTCTAAACATGGTGATGACATCAACTCTCGAGATGTGTTTATTGCCATTACCTGCAGGGTGGCATCGGTGTAAGCGTCCGTAGATACGTCAATTAGAACGTCGCTCAGAAGGTCGTTGAGGTGATCTTTTAAGTCATCTTCTAAATGATTGGGCAGAGGTTGGAGGTTTTTTGTGAGTTTTAGCTTATCAACGATGTCTGCTAGCTGCATTTCGAGACTTGCTTCGACCAATTCGTGTTTTACCTTCATTTGAGCAGTTGTTGCTATCAATTGTTCTGCATATTGAGCCACTTGAGCAGATTGAGCCTCAATTTTCCTTTGCTGTAATTCCTCTTTTTTCTTTGAAATGGCTTCTTCATCAAGTTGTGAGGCAAGGGGGAATGTTGCATAAGCTTTGCCGTCGCATATGCATCCCACGTTGATTCTTCTACGGCTGCACGAACATTGCCTTGATGGAGGTTGTTGGATGTTGTCTTCAATTTGCTCGTCAAAGTCTAATAGGCGACGGATAGCGTTTAATGTTGAAGGAGGCGTCGGGACGATGCAAGACGGGTCGATGACTTCTTTAATTGGGGCTGATGGGGATGATGGGATCGATGGGGCAGGTTGAGTGCTCGACGACGATGCAAACGATGAAGTTGCTGCAACGGGGGTGAAGATGCTTGAGAAAGAGGGCAATTTGGCAGATTTGGCTGGATGCTGGTCTAAGAATGCGTCATCAAACTGCAAATCCGGATAATCAGTGACGAAGATCGATCTCTTTCTTTTGCGTGATGTTGGGGTTGAGATGAAGCTGTTGAGGTAGTCGGAGACTTCTTTTTTGTCGGCATATTTTACCGTTGGTACTCCATAGGAAGAGGTTAGCCATCCGGTCCTTGCGTAGTTTTTGTGGTATGGTTTTCCTTTGTTGGATTGAAGTATCGGCAGTGTCCCATGAGCTGTTTGTGGCAATGTGAGGTCGACTATTTTGTTCATGCTCGGCTTATTCAAGTGTGCTTTTGATGCTCTAATGCATTGTTCTAATGTTATGAGATTGCCTTGCAGGTTTCTATACGTATGCATAAGCGATTGACAATTCGAAGTACAGTTGGCTATATGTTCTTTCATTGTTGTCGTAAGTACATCTTCTAAACATGGTGATGACATCAACTCTCGAGATGTGTTTATTGCCATTACCTGCAGGGTGGCATCGGTGTAAGCGTCCGTAGATACGTCAATTAGAACGTCGCTCAGAAGGTCGTTGAGGTGATCTTTTAAGTCATCTTCTAAATGATTGGGCAGAGGTTGGAGGTTTTTTGTGAGTTTTAGCTTATCAACGATGTCTGCTAGCTGCATTTCGAGACTTGCTTCGACCAATTCGTGTTTTACCTTCATTTGAGCAGTTGTTGCTATCAATTGTTCTGCATATTGAGCCACTTGAGCTTGCACTGTTTTGCTGCTAGCGAACAACTTTTTCGCCCTTTCTGTAGACATTGTCATTTCTTGTTTTGCAAGATCCATTTCATGTACATGTTTCCTCTTTAGTGTTTCAATGTTGTCTGATAAGTTGCTGATGGCTCTTGACAATGCTTGAATTTTATTTTTTAATGTTTTATTTTCTTGCATCAAGTCTTTATTTGCTTTTTTACTGTATATCATTTCTTCCTCCGCTTCTTCTAGTTTGTGTTCCAAGGCTATGACGTCGATCTTTTTGTATTTTAGAAGTTCTTCTTCCAATTTAGTTTCCTGCTGTTCCAAATCAAGGATGCGTCTGGTCAAGGTTTCGATTCGTTCAACGCTGCTTTTGGTACGTAGTGTGTATAAGTAGTCCCACTTGGAGGTGAGCAGGAAATCATCTACAGCGTTGTTTGATTCCTCTCTGCATACTGGACATTTTATGTTTTTTACGAGGGATTGACCAGATAATCCTCCGGTGACGAAGTTGTCGTAGTCAACGTGTTCAGGGTCACCAACATCATCATCATCAGTATTATTGATGCTTTCGGGCGACTTGATTGCCAGGTTATAATAGCAATTGGTGCAAATTGCGTGTCCGCAATTATTGTTCGTGCTCCAGCGTCGTTGGTTGTTGTCAACTAAAAGATCGTCCCATGTGTTGTGACATATGAAACATTTATCATCATTTTCTCTTATTGGCGTAACAGCAGGTCCACTTGATGTCACTTCATTACCTGCGTATACGCCGATGTGAACCGGAAGAGATACAGGTAAGCTTTGCGATTGTCGATTTCGATTTCGAACTTCATTGACTGTATTAATCAAATTAATCAGTAAAGTACGTGCTTCAGTATGTAAAGCATTACGTTCATCATCCATGATGATGACCCGAGTGAGGAAAATGATCTCAATACGTTAATTTATATTAATTCTGATGATACGTATTTTTTACGTATTTTACGTAAAGTATGTAAAATACGTACAAAATACGTAAAATACGTCAACGTATCATATTTCAAGTACGTATACGTATCAATTTACGAACTCTATAAAAGGCCATTGTTGAAGCGTTGAGAGTCATTGTTCTTCGATCTTTTGTTCATTGTTCATCATTACGTAAAATGACAAACATTCGTGGTGAACGCTTTGATTTGTTAAATCTGCTCGAATTTGATGATTTTTCTGAGAATGCTTACAGAGAGCAGGCTGATGAAGCAATTGAAGAATTGGAGAGTTTGGAGAGGATGCGCAGGAGATTCAATGAGAATACAGAGGAGGATTCGGGGCTTACGTATTCCGGAGATTTTGGCACTGGTGAGTTTCCTAGAGATAAGTATCCGTATGTGAAAGGGAGGGAAGTTAGCGCTTTGACGGGGTTCACTCATGGATGGGATGATAGGAAGAGGTTTGAGATTTTTGAGCCTAGGTTTGTAGGTAGGCGCTACATAGTAAATGGTAAGAATTCGCTTTGGCCTAAGGTTTTTGGAGAGTCTGCTAAGATTTGCGTTCCGCAATTTTTTATAGATGAATTTTCGGAAGTTGATTTTCAGTCTCGAGACAAGCAGGCGATGTTAAAGGCAATTCGAGCAAAGGTTTATGACGAGTATTCAGCATCAGAAGATGGTCATACGATAAGAGATCAGAATGATATCAAGTATTCGTCGCATGAGCACGTAATTTCATTGGAGATATGGGATACGGCGATGGATAAAATGTTTTACGATCATGTCGGACATGATGGTGAATTCATCAGCTGGAGCTGCGGTCGGAGCAATTGTTGCAAGAGTGACATGGGACACATATGGCAAGAGGTTGCTCCTGATGATGTGTTGAGAATTTGGAGACAGCAGTCGACCATTTGATTTGTTGAATTACAAGTGTATTTTGGATGAGGATGGTGTGTGTGGATGTCTTATTCATAGAGGTTATTGGAAGGAGGCATACCAGAGTGAAATGAGCGAATTTAGAGCTTTCATGAAATATGCAGTTGGGAACGAGGCGGAGAAAGAGTATTATACTGGAGACTGGAGATATACTGATTATAATCACGAATCAGAGAATCCAAGTATGTTTTATCAGATGGGTTATCGTGACGATCACACGCCATTGCGTGAGAGGCTCAGAGAAATTGAAGATTGCTGTGATGATGGTGCAATTTTTGAATTATGCCCAGAGTTTTTTGTAAGGAGAGGAGCTGATGCAGATTGTGTAAGGAAAAGACGACGTGAAACGCAACCTAGACAAATCATTACAGAAGGCATAATTTTCGATGTAATTACTGATGAGAATGGAGTGAATTTGGATCAAGATGCTCGATTCACATCTCCAATAGAAGAGTATGAGAGTCAATGGGATATGCCTTGGCAAGATACGATGAGTCATCCAATGTTGCAATTTCTGTTTTGTTTACAAAAACCTACGATGCTTCATTCGTTTGCAACCGAGGAAACAATGGTAAAGTGTTTCCTAAAGCATGTGGATAAATGTCAAGGACAGTGGTTGTGTCAACATGCATTAGATGAGATGGATGCCGCAGAAAAAGGTGAAGTTATCAACTATCGTATGTGGTATAAAGTAAAAGGTAATCATTCTCAGGTGGCAAGAGATTGGAGGGTGCGGCATACGCAACTTAGCCTTCGTGAGCACGTAATTGAAGCTTTGGACTTCTTGTCTGATGATAAGAACATGTGGGGCAATGTGTGGTACAATGAAATTCGGAGAGTGGAATATCAAGATGTGGAGGGTGAAGCGTTTCAAGCAGCTCTTTTATTCACGGACTGTGGACTGTGGACAAAGGATGAACCGTTTGGCACGTGCAATGATGATTCAATTCTTCGAAGTGGGAGAACGAGGATGTTTGAGGACAATCTTCGCAGAGAGAAAGAATCTCGTCATGCTGTCAATAAACAGTGTCGTTCTCCTTGGGATCATAATTTCAATTTGAGACAGATGATTGGCAACCTTCCTAAAGGATTTCCAGAATCTGCGTTTTTGAAGAATCTGTATGAGCTTAAGCTAGAGGAAATCAGACCGAAAGGAAGAATGATGGGATTGAGACAGTTTATAAGGCAAACGAGAAGCGTTGCGTCCTTGCAAATAGGCGCTAACAATGAATGGAAACATCAAATACGTAGAATTTACGATGTGAAACATGCGTGGGAGGTTGCCTGCCTGCCGATAGAGAGAATTCGACTCATTAATGAACCGTGCGTATGTGGCAGAATTAGAACTACAGAAGCCAAACGCTCTATGGTTGCTTATGTGGACTCGGTATCGGGGGAAGTGATTTATCAGAATGAGCCTGAACATTATTATGCGCACACTGAGAAAACTAGATTCAATCACTTAGCTATGGAAAGTGGAAATGTTAATTTTCAAAAGAACACACCAGCACAAAAACCGAAGAATTTTGTTTATTCTTTTGGATCTAGAGAAGAAGCCGGATCGAGTATTAGAACGGGGTTATTTGTGGATGCGAGCGACAACGAAGTTATTTACGAAGCCAATCACGAAGCCGAACGATTGCGCAGGAAGGGTATATGTAACGAACTGTACACTGATGTGGATGAGGCAGAATGGGAGAGAGACGGTTGCAAGTGCAGGAGGATGCCTACTTGTGGTTGTTACGAACCTGAAAGGTTTAAAAAATTAGTCAGGGATGAGACAGGGGATGAGACAGCACGAGGTTTAGTCCCTAGATATGTAGATGCGGTGGTGAGAGGAGAGTTTGACCTTGCGTGTGCAGAAGCGTATTCTAGGGTGCATATGCAGTACGGTCTGACGTCTCATGCGTTTACTGGTTGGAGAGGAGGATTTCATTCGATGGTGGATGATGTGCGTATGTTTCTGGCGATGGATGTTCCAGATGTTTTTGGAAAACATCCTGTTCATTTCACGGGCATCCTTGAAAGGCCTTTTGAAGGAGACTGGTTGGGTCCTCAGGACGGTTTTGGACAGTATGAAATTTTTGAACAGATTTTTCAGCCCGAGGCCGGACATGTAAGGGCTAGGGCGAGGAGGGGAGTAAATGGAGTGAGTTACGATTTGCTTGTCAAGCCGGACAGACTTGGCATTAGGCTGGTGCACAGGAATGAGAATCAATTTGCGTGGACGCTTGTATCCCATGCTCCTAACAGAGGTAGAGATTTTCAGTCTCCAGGATGGCAAATGGCGAACAAAATTGCTCAAGTCAACAATCAACGTCAATCATTCAGTAATCATGGCAATTACGAGAATTATGAGAGGTTTAACAATCGATATGGACATGATCCTTGCTTTGGTTTGAGGTGTCCTAAAATACCGATTGCTAGTAGGAATAGGGCAGTGTGGCCTCTGGTGAAGCCGGCATTACACATAGAAGGAGGAATGCAATCGACGTTTACACAACCTGTAGCGCGCCCGCAATGGATACATCGCGCACACGCAGGTTCAATTGCACGTTGCAATAGGAGGAGACAAAAGAAGAAGAGACAGTTGGGAAGTGATGGTGGAGAGTTGCCTTTTGTGTATGGGTCTGATGGTGCTGGTAATTTTATAGATGCTCAGGGCGTAAGAAGAGGAGTGGATTATGCTGAGTGTGATTGTGATGTGAGAGGTCTTAAAATTGGCAAATTGGATTACTTAATCGATTCCGATTATAGATGTGGGAGCAGCGTGAATGATGGCAATAGATTTAGCATTCTGCGAAAATATGACAGGGTATACGATGAAGGTCATGCAGAACTTAAAGTTCAGCAAATTGAAGCAATGACGTCATCAATGAGAGAAGTTGTCAGTATTAACAATACGTATATGCATTATTTTCCGATGGCAATAAAGATGGGATATTTTGGCGTATTGGTTAACGAAAAGGACGTTATTCGACACTATTGGATGTCATTAGACGAAGAATATTCCAAAAACCTTGTGAAGCAGCACATAAGCTTGAGGGAAGAGAAAATGAAGAGGATGAGCGAGAGTCAGATATGCGTTACAGACGCCGACATGGTGACATTTGCCCCCTTTTGCAAAGGAACATTTTTGCAAGAATTAATAAAGCATTTGAAAGCAGAACTGAGAAAAATGTTAGATTCGTATGGCGCGTCGGCGACATCAATGCCTAATCATCCTAGCTGCCAGTTGGTGACAAAGAGGCTTTTAAATACAGAGAAGACAATTCTGTTTTTTGCGAATATGGAGGACCGACGATATGGGCATTGGATCAAAGAGAGGAAGATGTTCAATGAAGTATACAATGATATATATAGATGTTGAAACAAATGACTTTTAAGAACGCTAATAAGTGAACAGTATTAGTAATAACAAATAATTAATCATCATCTGTATACATTTCATCATCAGTATCTGGAGAATGTAACTTGATTTTTTTAGTTTTTTGAATATGAGAAATGTATTCTTCATCATCAATTGTCTCCATTTTTCGCACCATTTCTCGTGCTAGTTGCTCTCTCCCCGTCAGCGGGTAGGGCTTTGGGGGTGGGGTCGGAGGAGGGTTTGTAGCGCCAGGGATCACCATGCTAGGGACTGTAGGAGCTAGGTTGACGAAAACTTTAGGGTTTGTAGGGGCTAGTTCTTTAGGGTTCTTCATCAGTAGACGTTGCAGAGAGCAGGAGTCTGGTGTTGCTGACGATGATTTTGCCATGGAGACGGTTGCTGATATGTTGTTTGTGGCTGAGGCGGTTGCTAATGACTATTTGAGCAAAGCGTGGAATTTAAAACATCGACACTCAATTGATAGGGAAGTGGCTAGACGCGAAGCAGCAGTGGTTGCAGCAGCGCATTTTGGAAAGGCTGCGGGGTTTGACGAAAATCCAAATTCGTCTTTGTTTGAGAAAGTTGACAAGAGTGCTCCAGCCAATTACGGACCTCCTTTGCATAATATCAACCCTAGCGATTCAAATGCGACATTATGCATTTCATGTGGAATTCATTGGGTTTGTCAATTGCCGTGCATGCATAACGTTGCATATGTATGTTATCCGAAAAGGAGAAAGCGCACATCTGTGCCACATGGAGACAATGTGCCTCCGGGACTTTGTTTCGAGTGTTTAATCAGTAAGAGAATGTCTTGCGAAAATTATGTGCAAGGCTGGGGAGCACCCCAGTTTTGCCAATGTGATGATTCTAGATTAGTCCTCAAATATGGAATCTTATTGGCCATATCGATGGACACGCATCGTTTTGGATACCAATTGCTCACGAATGTGTTTCGCGACATGATAATATTATTATTACGTAAATTGGATAACACAGAAGCAACCATTTGGGTGAGTTCTGCGTATGATGAAAAGAAGAATGCAAAGAAACGTCCATTGGCAGCTGGGAAAACATCATTGAAGAGAAATATATTTGCGGCAAAGGGAGCAAAAATGTTTATAAATCATTTTGCGAATTGTTGCCACCGTCGATTTTCTAAGATTATTGAAAGGCTTGGAACAACTGTTGTGGCGAGTGATGGAAGATTTGGATGTAAGGAGAATCCAGATTGCAAATTTTGCAATACAAGAGCTACTTATGGAAATATTTGCAAGATGATCAATTCGACTACATCAGCATTTGAGGGTTATATTATTGAAAGACAAGAGAGAAATGCGAAAGTATGGAATGACATTTCCGAAACGGGATATTATTCACAAACAGATAGAGACAGACTAAAAACTGCTTTTAATTATGGAGGCATCTTAGATACTGAATAGATCATTATTGGAACATGTTAACTAACAATCAATGTTGATCAAATGTTTGTTTTTTTTAAAAGTCAATTGAGTGATTTAATGCGCTCTTTCTCTTCAATTGCTCTGGCTGTTGTGATCTGCTTTGCTGTTGTTGCTGTTGTTGTTGTTGTTGATGGAATGACTCATCCAAGTCGTTTGCGAAATCGCAAAAATCGTCGACTGTTTGACCTGCTCCTTGTTCTTCGTGCTCTGGATCGAGAGGATTTATTAGTGAGTATCCCGAATCAATTTGTTGCTCAACCACTTGCGCAACCATGTCTGTTAGTGGAGCATCGTCTGGTAAGAGCTGTCCATCTGACACAAGCATCTTTCGCCGTTTTTTAACCGATTGTGGTTGTGATTGTGATTGTGCACTCTCAGCAGGCTTGCGTTTTGTTCCGGGCTTGGGCCCAGGTTTTTGTTTTGGGCGTCCACTTTTAGTTAAAGCTACTTGTTGCTGTTGTTGTTGTTGTTGTTGTTGTTGATGGTGCTGATGTTGAAGTGCCAGTTGTTGACGTAAGGCTTCTTCGTTCGTATTTAATTGATAGACCGTCGAGCCAGCGTCATCATCACTGTAAGTGCTTCCTCCTTCCTCTGAGCGTTCCTCCTCATTGTCATTGTCATTGTCATTGTTATTGTTGTTGTTGTTGTTGTTGTTGTTATCGTCGTCGTCACTAATCGTGCTGCTGCTGCTGCTTGTGGTGGCTACGCTTGAGTCGTTGGCAGCTAGGATCATCTGATGATTGGTTTTATTTTTCTGTTGCTGCTGTTGTAGCATCCGTTTCTTCTGTTCTTTCATTAGCCGCAAATGTTCAGGGCTAATTGTCGTTTTCCCCACTGACTGTCCGGAGGGTCTGGCTTGTACGACCGCGACGCTCTTATTATTCGACCCCAAAGCGAGCGCGGGGGCGGCAGCAATCCCAGAGTCATTAGCCATTTCTAGCTGGTTGACGATTCTCGGTGCAGAGCAAATTATGCCTCCTAGATGATTCGGGGAAGTAGTGCACAGATTCTGCATTTGTAGCTCTCTTAGAGCTGCGGTTTCTGGCGTTCCGTCCAGCTGCTTGATATTAGCTGCGATGGGTACGTCTCCTTGCCGAACTTTCTTTGCAAAGTGTTGACCCAAAGTCTGTCTGTAAATGTTTGATTGATCATTTTCATAATAGTCAATCAGCTTGACCAGGCATGGGGTCACTAGATTCACAGTTTGATATCCTCCTTCAAATTGACGTTGGCAAAGTGCAGACAATTGAAATTGTCCTGTGAAGTGAAAAAGGGCTTCTGTCAACATATCTTCCGTAAAAGGCCGTTTGGTGATCTCTTTGAAGAAACGTTCTTTGAAAACTTGTTGCACGTCTGCAGCGCCAATTTGCAGAGTCATCATGATGATGTCTTTTGTTTGCAACTGACTGATTGGGTGAGTGAAAATTGAAATTTCACGCTTCCATGAAGGTATGAAATTCCTGATGTTACTTTTGTTTGCATCCTCATACTCTTTGTAGTGGGCATCAGTCAGAGGGAGAGTGTGTCCATCAAACCATCCCTTGGATTCCATGGTGTGTTTCAAATCTTTAATTGCATCGTTCCACGGAAAGTTGTGTGGATCTTCAAACAGGGGTCGTTGAAACCTTTGTAGGATGTTTTTTCCAGCAACGAGGAGCTTTGAATACGTCCCTGCAAAAATTTCCATCATTTCCTTCCAGTTTTTGATTGACAGGTGGAAATGTTGATTTTTATTGAAGCCAGTCTGTTCAAAGTCTGCATTCAATTGAGACTTCCATTGTTCCAGAGAAATCTTAGTGGTTCTGCCAGTCTGCTCACGATCTAACTGCTTTTCGGTAGGATTACGCTCCATCCACTTATACGTTCTTGTGATGATTTTGTCCTGGAGAAAAGTGCCATTGTCTTGCAATTCCGGCGCTGCCTCGTATAAAATAACCTCTCCCAAGTGGACGTATTTGCCAGAAGGTTCACCGTACGCCCTGCTTGCCATAATCGTAGCCGTGTTTTGAGATCCGCTCTCGAATTGACAAAATTGCAACTGAATTTACTACTGTTGAAGGTTGCTATTTATGCATTTAGCCGAGATGTTTAAATCGGACGTTCCGTTTTAAAACATAACATAAACATTGTAAAAACATTCCGTTTTAAAACGGGGTCATGAACTTTCCGATTAGAAACGACCTCTCAGAAAGTATAAATACAGAGAGAAATAACGAATTCAACATCAGTTCTGAATCGTAGCGATACAGAACAGTTCATGATTGGGAAATAAGATTGGAAGCAAAGACGAACAAAGTTTTACGTGGTAGGTTAATTAATTCTTGTTATACTTAAATATTTTATTTTAAACTTTCATTTCATTTGAATGGATGACTACGCAGTTGAGTGTTTAGTATGTGGAATATATTGTAGGAATCGTATAGATATTAATCAGCACCTGATCGAAGAACATGACTCGTTTGGCGTGTTGGCTGTGGCGTGGCTTGGCGTACATTTTCTTTCGGTCTTTTTAATACTTTATTTAGCGCTTGTATACGCTGATGATGTCTTGTTTATGCAATCGATGCGATTGGCATGGTAATAATTTTGACGCATTGATTGGACATAATAATAAGAATCATAAATGGATTTGTGGGGAGTGCAATGAGGCGGGTACTCAACCTTCGTTTTCGACGGGGTCGAGAGCTAGCCTTCGCGAGCATATCAACCAAACGCATCAATCATGCTCTTCGTGTGGTGCTAAGTTTAAATATAAGGGACAGTTGAAAAAACATTTGGCTCAAGTGCACAGAATTGGATCTGAAGAAGCGTTAACGAACAACAAATGTACATTGTGCAATTATGTGTTCCCTGCTAGAGGGAAAAGGTACGTGCGTGATCATTTACGGGACGCTCATCCTGATGAAGCGTTTGTGTGCAACGCTTGCGACATGGACGGCATACCTAACGTGTTTTTCGATTCTGCCGCAAATTTGGCAAGGCATACATTCGCTTACCATAAGCCGGAAAATACTTGCAATATATGCAATAACACTTACGCGTCGAGGCAGAGGCTGCATCACCACATCATTGAAAAGCACATGGTACACGCATGTTTTTTCTGCGGCAATGGATTTAGGAATGACACAGACTTGTACTTGCATCAAACGCAACATTGCTTGAAGAGTTTCAAGTGTCGCTACTGCGACTCTTCATTTAATGATCTAAGATCATGCCAACGTCACGAGCTGCAATCACATGGACACTTTGGTATTTCGACAGAAGCTGTGCCAACACTGAGGGCTCAGCACAAGTTTGTGAATTACATGAAATACGATGCAAGACCATGGATTACTGACGTGGATGAGGTCGTCAGCAAACAGGGACACTACATGGATTATGTGCATAGGGTAATTAACAATAGTAGAGAAGTGCTGAGCGGAAGAGGAATAGACGTGAGCGACGAAGGCGTGCATAATCAAATTGTTGGTAATGCAGTTCGCTCGGTGCGCAAGGCTGCTATAGAGAAGGTGAAAGATGCATACATGAAGAATGCTGCTTCTATAATGACGCATTCCACAAGGGGGAACGATTGACAGATGCTTACATATAACGTACACTTGGTGGGCTCTGCCCCGTTTAATGATCAAATTGACGATATACTACAAAAAGTGTACGTGGAGAATCAACAGAACATGCCATACAAGATGGCGATGGCTTTTGGATTTTTTCTGCACACTCCCAAGACTGGCAAGTATTCTTATTGGTATGCAAACACTCATTTATCACATGAGCAGGGAGCCAACGGCAGCAGGAGTGACATTCTGCAGCAAAAGGACAACATTTGGCAGATACGAAACAGGTCGGATATGGATGCATGCGCCAACGACATTAAAAACACTGATTTTTTCACTCTCGTCAGGAATGCCTTTGAAGAATCGAGCAAAGTTGAAAGTTTGGTTGGTAAAAAATGTTTTGTTTAGCGTTGATTTCTGTGTCTTTTTTCTCGGGATCTACCCCTTGAGGGGCTTCGTCTTCTTTTATCTCCGTTGTTGGTGTTGTTGGTCCTGTTTCTGTGTTTTCTTCGTTTTGTTTCTCATGCTTTATTAAATGCGTGTTCCCTGGCACTTTTTATAGCATCCTGTACCAGGGCGTGGTCGTATATCGTATTCGCCTCATGGACAAGGGCGTTTATTTTTTCGAGCTCACTTGTGGCTAAGTGAGCTAAGTTTTTAGCATGTATTGTGCAGATTTTTTCTTTGTATTGTCTGGTTTGTTGTTCGTCGGCGAACTTTCTTGTGAGGCCAGTTTGCGGGTCGCTTTAAAATTGGAGACTTGTGATGGAGGGGAAAGGGCCGTCTGTGGCAAACCCCTCAAAAATTCTTATTCTTGATTGGTAATACGAGTGTGACCGCCAGTAATTGCAGAGATCTTTGTAGATGTGGTTAGGTAGTTCGTTTGATAATTCTGAGGTCCCACTCGGTGATGAGTCCCAGTTGTTGGTAGGTTGTTGGTACGGTGCGAGTATTTCATCTTCATCCTCTTCAGCCGTTGATGGTATTCTTGTTGGTGATGCCGGAGCGAGATTTATGTTTGCTGAGGTTGGCACGTTTTCTTCTGCGTAGTCCATTAGTGATGTTTCTTCTGCGAGGAGCTCCCCAGCAGTTAGTATTCCCGCTTGACGACAGCTGGGAGGTATTGGTGTGGTATTCTTTGTTGGTCTTCTATTAGTAGCTAAGGTAGAAGTTGTAAGGTTGTGTTAGTGAACGAGAGGTGATAAGGTATGAATTGGAAAACCAAGCGGACGTGTAGTCAGTGATAGATAAGTAATGGCAGGAAATTATGCGTAAGTAAAAAATAATGAGGGCTTAAAAAACATGTGAAAACGCCTTCACACGAGGCAGAGCAGGTCATAGGTTATAGGACAAATATTGTAAGCGCGTAAATAGTGTAGTAACCAAAATACTGGGTAAGATATTGCTATATTATAGGCGGAAAGTGGTGCAAATGTTATGGCAAATGAGAATAAGGCTTGAATAAAGATAAGTGAAGGTAAATAGAGCATGAACTTTAAACTTACCATTTTTGGAAGGTCTCTTGATTCCAAGTCCTTTGGAGGCCATGCTGCTTGGATTTGTAGATGTCGTAGGTGAGCGTCTGGAGTCTAATATGTGGAGAAGGAAAGAGAGCGTGCTTGGGCGTAACATACCTTATAAAGGTAATCGGAGGTGTGAGTGGCAGGTACACATGACAGTGGTACTGCGGAAGGACTAAAAAACGCTGTGCTGCAAAGTGGCTGCGCTGTGCTGCTAAGTGGCTGCGCTGTGCTGGTAAGTGGCTGCGCTGTGCATTGTTTATGTAACGACGGAAACGATGCAATTCTGGTATATAAAAATAATGCATGATGAAGTAGTGATGGAAGCGAGGTAACAAGGCCCGAACCAGGGAATGAGGAGCGCATGGGTATGAACTCTGGTACCTAAACAAATGATAAAACTGGACAAATTGGTCTCAGGAAGTGAGTTGGTACCCCTATGCGAGGGGTTAGATATTATAGTAGCATGTTAAGTACCCAATGACAGGGTGGTTGAAGTGAAAGTAACAATAAACTAAAGTGGTCCCATAGGAGGAGGGGTGATACCTTAAGGTATGCTAACGGGTTCCCCTTATATGTAAACTTTTGATAAGGCAGAAGATAGAATGATAACAAATAGTGAAAACAGATACTGAGAAATGAAAATGATATAAACATAGGATAACGGGATGTTCTTTTAACCGGACCCTACGACCCTACGACCCCGGACCATACGACCCAGGACCATACGACCCAGGACCATACGACCCTACGACCCTAGTTTATTATTTAGATTTATTTTGCTGTGATAGAGATTAGCAAGAAAGAGTCACGTGATGCTTGTATTGGAGGACCCACTGATGGTTGATTGGTGAACACACAAGACATCTTTAGGTGTCAATGTTACCTGGCTAGGCAAATTCGATGAACTCGGACAGAGCAAAGAATGAAGCCAGAAATTAAAAACCCAGCCTTTGTAAACAAAACTTCCAATAAATGAACATAGAATCGATAAATATCCCCAGAGACGTAGGAACCGGGAGCCATCAAGAGTTTGCAACAAACCAAAAAGTGCCCCTTTTGTTTAAAAAAAATGCCCCTTTTCAAGACCGATGCGAACAGAATTTCACTCAGTTTTGTTACTATCTACTTTTGAGATTTAATTTTGTTTACTTCTATTGTTTTGTTGTGCAGGAAATCGGATATCTATCAGGATTCACACTATTTTATGCCATGTATCACACACATTCTTATCGTAGGGCTTATATATGCTTGAAAGCAAGTGGAATTTTCCAAGTGGGCTGAATTTTACACAATATAAGGTCGCTCAGTCGCAGCCTTCTATTCAGTATCAGAGCAACATTTTCTCTAGCCTACGATTAGACCCATTATCCAACTGGAGAAAGGGTCTACGAATTAATGAGCGAAAGCTTGCTACTGCAGTTCCAGATTTCTAGAACTTAATTTATGCAGCCTTTGTTTAGACGGGTTTCACACATTATTTGAATGTAGGATAACAAGAGAGGTAATGCCAACTCCACCCCCCCAGGGGCCCACAGGAAATTTTTACCAGTGTTGCAGAGTTGTTGTTGAGTCTTGACCGTGGTTAATCAGTATAGGTTTTAAGAAACCGTGGTTAATCAGTATAGGTTGGCAAGTGTATATTGAAGTAAGAAACTTTTAATTGGTGAGTTATTAGTGTACTGTTAAATATTGAAATTAAGATGCAAATCTTCAGCCAATGTCCTGTTACCACAGGGTCCTTCAGCCACACCAGGGGTTCAAACCGGGCCAGTGCAGCAAGTGCATAGCCCGGCCCCCTAGAGTAGCCCAAAAGCCACCCACATTTTGGGGCAATTAAATCGGAATGTTTGTGGTATAGGTGCCCCAGCAGACCAGTTTCCTGGTCCACCAATGCATCTGGTAGTGTATATTTTATTTGATAGTAGGTATTGTTTGCAGGTATCTTATCGGTTAAATTTAGATTTGACTAGTTTATCTTTAACTATATCTGTACTGGGCGATTTTTTAGGTATTTTATACTGGGGGGGGGGGCGTTTTTCGCCCCCCCCCTCTTTTTCTCCAAAACTACAAAAGATATAACAATGAGACTTACCCATATTGTTCTTTAGACAGTTGGCTATTCAAATATAACAATGGCAATTAATAAGTCACGTGATTCGTTGCTAGGCAACCGAAAAACTGACGAAGATTGGCAAATTTA
The DNA here is from genome assembly GCA_039566865.1 of Aurelia coerulea. Classification (NCBI taxonomy): domain Eukaryota; kingdom Metazoa; phylum Cnidaria; class Scyphozoa; order Semaeostomeae; family Ulmaridae; genus Aurelia; species Aurelia coerulea. The sequence goes on along the minus strand of CM076951.1, from coordinate 7,242,181 downwards.
TACCTTCTTAACCAGAAAAATTCTATTTAATCTTCCACTCAACCGATTTTCTCCAAAATTGTTTCAAATAATAGGAAACATGTCATAGTTAAAAATACATACTTTGCAAAAATGTTTAGTTTCTATTTATAGCACAATTAGCCTTAAATTAGCCTTTTGTTGCATGCATTTTCTTTCATCGCAGGTTTTTGCCAGTCCTGCCCTTTTATCTGGTAAATATAGACTCAAAATGAATCAAATTAATAAGATGAAGCAATTTAGATTAAACAAATTTATATTTGACGCTTCTTTATTAGGTAAATGACGTCATAAATGTGAATGACGTCATAGATATTAAATTTTGCTGACATCAGCAAATATTAAAAATTTATATATCAAATGAAAGTACTCATCAAATGCAATCGAATGGTGCATGTTTGAGATCGATCAAGCAAACGACACCAAAACTATGGACATTTTAAGCTTTTTTTGTTGACTACTCTCCACATATGGTATTACTGTGGTCACATGATCAGAGTTAGAACAATGAAATGTTAAGAATTTAATTGCCTATGCAATTTGAGTAAAAGTCACCAAAACTGGTGGTTGTATCTTTTGTCGTTTTAGCGTAATGCAGCAAAAACTGGTAGGGGGGGGGGGCGAAAAACGCCCCCCCCCCCCCCCAGTACGAATAGTGTTAATATTTTTGTGTCTTTTTAGGGCAACAAAAGGTTGTTTTGTCCATATTTGTTTTAGTATATCATCATTTTCAATTGATCACCAATTTTTCTTTAATATTTTTTCAATTTTTATTGATGTGTTGTCATACGGAATGACGAAGGGTAGGTTCTTAGCTGTGTGTGTATTTTGTTTTTTATTGTCAACTAGTAGATCTGATTGTGAGTATTGTTTGATTTTATTGAATTGTGTGTTGATTTCAGAGAGGTTGTAGCCCCTCCTAATTAAGTTGTTTCTAAGTATTTCTATTTTTGTCTTCAAGTTGTGTATTGTTGGTGATGATTCTCCTGTATCTCAGTGCTTGGCTATAAATAATGCCCTTCTTGCAGCTTGAGGGGTGAAATGAGTAGTTGTGTAAGAGAGTGCAGATATCTTGTTGTTTAACAAAGAGTGTACCTTCTAATGTACCATCCCTGTTGAAGTATAGTGTCGTGTCTAGGAAGTTAATTCGATGACAAAAGTGCTCTGCTGCGAATTTAATAGTGGGGAAACAATGGTTGCAATGATGTAAGAACTTGAGGAGTGCCTCCTCTCCATGTGTCCACACTAAAAATATGTCATCAATAAATCTTTTCCAAATTAGTGGTGTTTTTTTATCTGGAGCCGTGTGTAGCAAATTACTTTCACAGTTATGCATAAATATGTTAGCGAAATTTGGTGCAAATGGGCTGCCCATTGCAGTGCCGTGTATTTGTAGATAGTGTTTCTTGTCAAATTCAAAATAGTTATGTTTGAGAATGAAAATAAACATTTGTTCCAAATCTTTTATTGAGAGGGGAAGATCCCCTTGGTAAAAATTTAACATTGCTTCCAGGCAGTATTGTATGCCTTGATCTTGTGGGATGTTGGTATATAAAGATTTGACATCCATTGTTACTAGAATGTTGCCTGGTTTTATTTCTGTGTTGAGATTTAGTGTAGTTTGTATAAAATGGTTCGTGTCCTCGATATATGAGGGTGTTTCCTTGACAATTTGTTTTAGATAAAAGTCAAGATATTGAGATAGTGCCACTGTTGGGGACTGGCAGCCTGAAATTATTGGCCTACCAGGGCAACCCTCTTTGTGTATCTTTGGTAACATATAGAATGTTGGTGTTTTGTAGTTAGAGGGTGGGGTAAGAAATGAGTAACCGTCCTCATCAATGCTCCCTTCCGTGTGTAGATGTGTTAAAAATGTTTCTATTTCCATTGATAAAGCAGGTATTTTATTCTCAGCTTGTTCCTTATAGTAGTTCTTGTCCTCAAGTTGTCTGTTAGCCTCTTCAATGTAAAATGTTGTAGGCCAAAGTACAATTTTGCCACCTTTATCAGCTGGTTTGATTATCATTTCTTTTCTCTTCTGTAAGTTAGTCAAAGCTGTGACCTCAGCAGAGCTGAGGTTAGTGTCGTTTAGTTTTTGTTGGTCATAGAGTTTTATCAGGTCTTTGCTGACATTTTCAAAGTAAGAACGCAAGGTTTTTTGTTTGTAGCTTGGTGGTTCCCAATTGGAACCTAATTTGAACTTGTTTGGTAATGTTTGCTTTTGTTATTATTAGGCTTTTTGAAGAAGTGATAGTGTAAGAGCATGCGTCTCTTGAATTTGAGAAAAGCTGGGAAAACCTCCTCCTTAGTGACGATTTTAGGTGAATACAGAAAGCTGAGGCCCTTGTTTAGAACATTTTTTTCTGAATCGTTCAAGGGAAAATTTCCCATGTTATAAATATTATCAATTGGTATAGTAGTAGCGATATGCTTGTGTAAATATATTTTGACCGAGTGTTTGTGTTTCTTATTTTCTTTCCGTAGTTTACGGCTCTGTCCTAATACTTTGCACAGAGTCAGGATATTAGGCGCATTATGCAGTGCAGCTAGAAGAATTACTGCAAATGTTCCCGAAGGATCTTTCTACAGCAGGACAAGTTGTAGGGTCATCACTTCTTGTTGGTGGAGATAAAACAAATGATTGCTCATCGCGTGGCGTCGCAGTGCTTGCTTGATTTAACCCAGCAAGTGCATCCCTTATTGCAGTGGAAACCAATGCCGTAATAGCTGCAGTTTGCTCTGTAGTGAAAGGCTGGCTTGGCGGAACCAGTACCGATGAAGGGTTTTGGTTTTCAGCAATAGACTGAGAACTTGACGTACTTGGTTGAGAACTTGACGTGCTCGGCTGAGAACTTGATGAACTTGTGTGCTGAAGATGTGTGCTGAACAAGCTTTCAAACTTCTTGTACACTTGACTCGCTGACATCCCGCGTGACAATTGAACTTCATTGTACATTAATCTTGAATAATATAGGCCTAGCTTGCAAGTACAATGTTGTGCAGCGAGATTTTCCAAACAAAGGGATCGATCAAAACGCTGTTTGCTGGCAACAGGATGGTGCACCAGCACACACGAGCAATGAATCAATGCGTGAGGTCAGTTTCCTGGTAAAGTGATCAGCAAGCGGGGTGACGTCCTCTGGCCCCCAAGACCACCGGCTTGTGTAAAAAAACGCAGGTCATGCAGGTTTTAAGAAAACGCGGGTTAAATTGTGCGGGTCAGAACTAGAGGCCATGGGCATACTAGCTTTCGGCTAACAGCCTACCGATATTGTAAGTAAGATAGTCCAAAGGTTACCTGGTTACATTGTGATAAGAAACCTTCAAAGTCTCGATGATCATCTGAGTGGGGCAATTTTGAATTCAAATTATCATTTGTGAACATAATGAGATGTGTTGCTAGGTGAAACCTCTCCAACATAATAAAATCTCTGAGTGCTGCACTTAGTCCAAATGAGAATCTCATCAACATTATTTCAAAGCGCTGTATGTAAGAACTAAATTTGTCAAGATCTTTGTTAGTTTTCTGAGAACTTTTAGGCATTGGATCAGTCAGCTGTTGTCTGCTTGTAGCTGCTTTTAGCAAGATGTTAAAAATACCAGGTCATGGGTACCAATGGTTTCTGTAGTTTCTCAGCCTTCTAAAATTTTTGTTGTATTTAGTGATAGGTTCCTCCTTCTCCTTCGTAAGCATTTTGTGACTTTTACCATACCACAACACAGCGGAAATATGCGCATTACCACCTCAGACAAAATATAAGATAGTTACACAATTTTAATTATTTTGGTAACGCATTCTTATTTGAAACACCCAGCAACTTGTTACCAAAAACTCAAGGGGTCCTTTCAAATCCAACGAACAACTGAACGAACGCTTTCCGTGCACCTCTATAGCAAACGGCGGAGGGCTTAAAGCCAGTATGTCCATGGCCACCATTTTTGACCCGCATGATTTACCCCGCGTTTTCTTAACCTGCATGACCTGCGTTTTACACAAGCCGCAAGATCACCGGACTTGGCCATTCTTGATTTCTTCGGTTGGGGTCATTCAAAACATAAAATATATACAGTGCAACGCAACCAACAACCACGGAATATTGATGAGTTAAAGAGAGATCAGAAGAGAATGTGAAGCTATTCCGAGAGATATGATCATCAACGCATTCCATGCAATGGTAGACAGATGTCAGAGATGTATAAGTTCAAATGGAAATTGCTTCGACAATGAATAAAGTATATTGTTGTTGTTGTTGTTCGTTTTCTGTAACTCGGTCATCAGAGGCTAGAAGAGTACAAAATCGAAAAGGAAAACTTTTGTATTGATTCATTCTATTTTAGGTCACTTTATGGTTTTGATGAGATACCCCAAAGGCTCTACTTGGCCCTGTTTCCATGAATCGCTTCTCCAATAAGACCCTCCCTTCTGACGACAAAATATAAGATAAGCGTTCACCTCCCACCAGCATCCACTGCCAGGGTTTTCCATTTATTAGCAAAAAAGTTTAAAAGTTAACTTTAGTATCATTTCGGGTTAAAGACTGCGTTAAACATGTGCATTTGCGACTCGCAAAATATGAAGTAAAAGACCCAACGAACTGTTATTTGTTGTTTGGCCTTATGAATAAGCCCCCCTCTCTAATAAGCCCCCTTTCCAGAGTCTCTGAAATTAAGGATGCCATGGGGACATAAATAGTCCTTTGTGGTACCTCTTTTATTGGCTTCTTGAATCTGCAGTGGGTAGGGAAGCTATCTTAACGCTACACAAACAGGACTCACAGCTGCCCATGTAAGGCAAATGTGTGAAAAAAGCAGGTCTCGTGATATCGGCATTGCTGGGGTTGCTGAAGAAATTGATTCAATTTTGAATTCAGCTTTAAACATTGAAAGTCAGGGTTTACTTGTTAGAATATGGCTTCTTCCTCATATTACTATCAGCTTAAAGTAGACGTCAGACTTAACTCTTGGTACCTAAGTCCAATGGCGCATAAGCAGAGCACTATTACAGTGAAATGAATTGTTGCAAATGTCAATGCAATTTTATCGTTAGGAACAGTCTCAAGAATTGGTGCGACTTACTTTACAGGCACAATTGAATGTGTCTACTTCCATGGAAACAAACAAAGAAGTCACTATTGCGCAACATCACAGGTCTAACAAAGAATGGATATATATTGTTTTGTTTCCGAAAAGAAAGTTTGTTCTAATACATGAAGTTTTTTCGTCCAAAAGTTTAAAGTTATTTGAAAGTACAAAAGACTCAAATTTCTCTCACTTTGAAAAGTGAAATACTGTCATCGCCGATCCTGGCTTCCAACGCGACTTTCCATCCGTCTGAAATCTTAACATTGCAAACGTTTTTTTGCAAAAAAATGTAAGACCTTCGCTTTCCTTTTCATCAACGTAGCAGCGTATCAACAAAATATAAGACCTTCGCTTTCCTTTCCACAGCGTATCAACGTAGCAGCGTATCAACAAAATATAAGACCTTCACTTTCCTTTTCACAGCGTATCAACGTAGCAGCGTATCAACAAAATATAAGACCTTCGCTTTCCTTTCCACAACGTAGCAGCGTATCAACAAAATATACGACCTTCACTTTCCTTTCCACAGCGTATCAACGTAGCAGCGTATCAACAAAATATAAGACCTTCGCTTTCCTTTCCACAGCGTATCAACGTAGCAGCGTATCAACAAAATATAAGACCTTTCATTTCCCTTCCACAGCGTATCAACGTAGCAGCGTATCAACAAAATATATTAACTTAAAACTTAACTTGAATAAATCAGCCTCTTACCTTGCAATTTTTTCGTTCTTCAAATGACTCCTTGGTACATGAAAACTTAATAAAATAACAAGTAACACGCACACACAATCACATTGGGTCTCATTGCCTCACAGTGTATCAAAGAACTAACAAGGGACGGCTTCCAAAATAGGATAGGGTATTCTAGAATTGCTCCGAAGTGCTCTGCCCATGTGTTTATGACTTCCTAAGGTCCCGACTTTGTTCCATTGACTAATATGTTCCTTTCATTTATTGATCGATCTGGTATGGTACGATATTCCAGTAAACATGCTACATCTTGTTGCTTTGCTGAGAAATTTCCTTAAAAAATTAAAGTTTTTCAACTATTCTAAGACAAATCCATGAACATCAGCGGCTGCATAGAAGTTGAGGTGAGGGAAGTCTCCAGAACATTTTGAAAAATTGTATTGAAAATGTATCTATTGAAAATGTATCGAAAAATTAGGTGAAAGCAACTTAGTTTATCGTGGTAAAAAGAAACTTGCCCAACTTTCAGCCATCTTTTTTTATATGATTTGTCTCCTCTGAAAGGTTAATATTGCTTTCTTCCTTGCGGAGAAAGTAATTTCAAATCTAAATAAAGGAAGCTTGAAAGCGCAATTCTTGATCGATTGGTGGATTTTAATAGGTTTGATTACAGGAGAGGTACTCAGAGGCGGAAATTGAGGGGGTTTGGGGGCAACTGCCTTCAGTTCTCACGAAAAGGTCTGGAAAGTTAGCAAAACAATGGATTTATTGGAAATTCAACGCTTGAATCAGACAATTTGACCAGTTTCTCAACGTTTACCTCCCACTTAAAAACAAAATTTCCGCAACTGGCTGCACTTGATTCAATACAAATTATGGTGCAGAAGAGTTTTCTGAGCTCACCATAGCATAAAGCAGATTCACCCTAAATTTAGTAACATCTGCAGTAACAAAGCACTTATGGTGAATTCTTGTCAGTTTTGTCCAACATGATATTCTCTAGGGGACTGGGAAAGAGTTGCCAAGTTTCTGAAAGTAGCATTTGGCTAGATTTTAAAATCCAGACATAAAGTCCCTCCTTTTCAGGGTGTAAAACAATGTATTTCAACGGCATCTAATGGTCATGGTATAGGTTAGTTCAACATAACAATGATAATTGAAATAGTGGATGTTGGGGTATATACCCCCGTGTCATTTGTGTCAAAATGCCATTAAAAGGGTATTTTGGCCAAGGAATGATATCTCATAGGTGTTGGCCCTTGGATTGCTTCATTTCATCTCAATTTTGTGCTTTTTTACAATCTAGAGTCGATTATTATGCTGATGTTTTGAGAAAATTAGGCCCATTTCAGACATTACCCCCTGGCCAAAAACGCTCAAATTTTTGAGAGGGTCCCCCAAGCCCATTTTGCTCAGCACATTTTTCTGATATAGAGAACACCTTCAAAACAAGGTCTGCTGAAATTTGTCACGGATTCCTAGTATTTTCCTCTACTAATCGTTCGTTGGGCACATTGGGTTCACCGTATCTCTGAAATTATGCTTGAATTTATGAAAGTTCAATTTACTCAGACCAACAGGGGTGGAAAAAGTATCGGACCACGGGACCATTGGTCCCAGAAAATATTTTGGCTCCCAGAAAGAAAAAGATAGAATGTAAGAATGTGCACTGTAATATACTAAAATTGTAGAAAGAAAGAATTAACAACAGGAAAGCATTAGACAAACAAATCAGTAAATGAATCAGTGGATGATAAATGAGTCATAGTTGCTTTTAGTACAATTTCCAAAGTACAATCTTTATGTTCACTACCTGTCCCTCGTAAACATTTCAAAACAATATTTTATGAAGTCTTTCCGATGTTACAATACTCACAGGAAACAAGTGAAAATAAGGTAAGAGCAGTTCCTCTGACAAAAACTAGTTTCTTAACTTTATATTTTTTGGTGATCTGAAAGTTGAGTTTCTTATGGGCAGTTTCCTGTTAAAAAAACGTGTAGTTGAGTTTATTTGGGTTTCGTGTAAAATAATGCAAAGATCGTAAAATGATTGCCAATAACTTCAACTAATTCATTTGAACAGATGAGAGATGAGACCCAGCACAATTTAAAAAAGATATTGGTGGTTTATAAAAAGGAAGAAAAGGTACGTTTTCATGTATAATCAGTGAGGACAATGATTCTGCATTTTGCAACTTCGATTTCTTAGAAAAGGTTTCTCGTACGAGAAAGATTGAATGCAATGTTCTGTTAATCATAGGAAATTTTGGCGCAATCAATGAGAGATCTAAAGCAAAAAATTAAAGAAATGTTCAAACTACACCCGAGAAGCTATTACTTAAGCAGAGAAGAAGATGGAAGGTGGGCGAAAGATGCGTGGTAAATTAAACTGATTTATAAGTTTGAACAAAAACTAATTCTACCATTGAGCATGTAATTAGTATTGATTACTGATTTTTTGCTGAAACATTTGCACTATTCCAACAATCAAAATGCATTTAATCACTGAACATTCAAAAGCTTACCCAAGAAGTGAGAAGGGGCCAAAAGGAGCGCGCATACGCATAATTGCCCATCTTAAGAACCCTTGCCCCATCCCCTTTTCTTTTATGCATTTTCAATAAATGTATTTCCTTATAAGAAACTGAGAATTTGGGCAGTACTGAAAGCTTCTTAAAATTATCAGATTTTAAGTACCCAGAGTTTCTTAAGGTGGGTTTCTAAAAGGTTTCATAAAAATGTTCATGTGCCCTCGTGAAGAGTTTTAAAACAATGTGATTGAAGCCGTTCCAATGTTTACATTACTCGAGACAGTATTCAAGTACATTCCGATAAATATGATACAGGAAACAAGTGAAAATAAAGTAGAACAAGTCAATGATTGACTTTGTCGACAATAAATAGTTTCTTAAGGGGGTATATCCAGTATTTGAGTCAAAATCTTTGTTACAGGTCCTAGGGTCACCAAATCTTGGAAGATTAAGTAATGGTAACCTGCTTTAAGAAATCTGTCACAAAACAATTGCTTTTTGTTGTCGTTGCCATGGAAACGAAGAACAAAGAGCTAAAAACCACTATTATCGCTTCTCGTTTTTCTGCTAAACGAATTTGTGGAGAATGGCTTACAGCATATCAAATGAAGGCTATTAACACAACCTATGTGGTTACAGAAAGCTTTTTTAACAATAAGTTAATCATTATTTTTGGTAGAAATTTGCAAAGTGCTTGAAATTTTGATCCGCTACATGCTAATATAACAGATAATTACACCAAGAAGAAACTTTTTTTCAAAAAAAGCTCTCTGTTACCATCAAGTACAACTCTAAACCCCTTCACATGCAAAAATTCAAGGTAAAATACCAATTATTGTGACTACGGTTTTGGAAATGGTAAGTACACTTGTGCAAAAGTAACATTTTGAGAAAAACGATGTCAAAGTTTCTTTCTTTCAAATGTAAGGTCCCTTGTTCGCAAACAGCTGACTGGCTAAGAGTACCCAATCGAAAAGTTCAATATCTATCAAGGCAAAATCTTCTGGCTTTCAAGTAAATTCCTCTTCTAAAGTTTCTTGAGAAAGGGGTAGCCTTGCAGGGTTTCTCTTCACATTATGACTTCTTTTTAGGTGGACTCTCATTTCCTCTTTGGCCAGTTGGTCTTGAATAATTATGATGTCATATCTATTTTTAGAATCATTTTTGTGCAAAATGATAGATCATAAGCACGGCTACCTGCGTGGTGAGTTTCGTTTTCATAAGTGAAGGAATGGCGATTTTAGAGAGGGGGGCTGAATGAGCCCCCCCCCCCAGTCTTCTAGTAGCTTAAAAAGCCCAGTCTGGATAGGGTTAAACCAAGTCAGTTGAAGTCGAGGAAGATGATGCAAGATCAATAGGCCTAACTTGAGCCGCCTCAAACTCGAGGGAAACCACTGAAATAAAATGGCTCAAAATACATTTACAAATGAGCAAAAAGATTGCAAAACGGCTAAATAATCCCAAGAAAACATTTACCATACTAAACAAGCATCGCATAACTCTGGGGAGTTGCAAATAAATCGAAAATAACTCTATTTTGGAGAGAGATGCGAGCGAGCTGCCAACCGTACACTTTGCACTGCAGATGAGGGGATTTCCTACTTGTTGCCAAGGCTGTCAGAATGGGCCGCGCTATCCTCAGTCCCTTTTCCAAATTGCGAAATGGTCTATTGGTGGGCACTTGGTGGTTTCATGACATGTGACTGAAACTTGATATGATCTTAGTCAAACCGACCAGTATTGTGGATGAATCGTATAGTAAGTTCAAGTATATTTCTATTTAGCTCATTAGACAGGTCTTGGTCACCATATAGTAAAACGTGCATTAGAAAATCGTTTGAAAGACTGGTGATATCAGCAAATGGTTGTAGTAGATCCGAAACTCCAGCGAGAAGATCTCGTCGTTGAATGTCAATGTAGAGATAAAAATGTATGTAAATCCAGAATTTCAGCTTAATCAGGCCAATAAAAAGGAAATGAGAGCAGTATGAACTTCAATTTAACGACATAGCTGTGACAACTTGGTAACCGTGGAGACAGTACCAAATATAGTCAGATAGGGTTAAAGGGAATCTAAGCATATATCAGCCTTTGATAAAAATAGCCATCCAACGATAATAGGCCGTGACACGTGCTGCACCATATTTGGGTAACTTATCAACGTCTACAGGAAATACCGATATGTGATTGGCTAGACTGTGACTGCAAGTGGCGTGAGCCACTTTTATATGCTTACATTCCCTTTAATCTTCCGTTTTTTTGCAAGATTTTGGCTGCGTTCTCTTTTTCCGTTTATTTGATACTTCTTTCCCTTTTCCTGCTGAACCTTTCTCCAATAATTTCTCTTTCTCTCTAACAAAACTTTCTTTGTCAAGTAACATGACTGTTCCTGCACCTTTCTCTCTCTCTGAAATACTCTCTGTAACTGTGCCATCCCTCCCCCCACTCTTAATGATTTCCACAAGATTTGTTGTCATCTGCTCCACTGAATAGGGCTTTCCTCCACTACTTTGCTGAAATACTTTTCTGTCTTCATGGCTAGCACCCAGAACTTTTAACCTAAACCTTATCTGCAACCAAAGCATCTCTCGTTTGTTATTGACCCCTTGCGTTTCCTCAAGCTTCTCCCTCACCTCCGACTCTGTTTTCCATAAACCCACCTTCTCTACTTTGCTATGAAGACTTTCTTTTAAGGTTTTTTTTTTCTATAACAACAAAACCTAATTCTAAATAAAAGGAAATACTATTTACATTTGCCATTCATGGTGGGGAAAGACACTAGGTCATCTGGTCTCCACCATGGATGACACTTGCAATTCAACTGTCAATTTCATAAACAAAAATGAATGACAAAAAGAAAATTCATACAACACATCAACGATACAACACAGATAAACGTGACAGACAAAAGCCTAGAAAAGGATGCCACACAGGGTGGATATTAGCATGCTGAGATTTTTTTCAATGGAGCTGCTTAGTTTTCTCTATGAACGAAATTGTAGCTTCCAAATACAGGATATCCTATTTTTGGAGCAACAATGTCTAAGGATAGCTTTGTTTTCCTTCCAGCCCACATCTGCTTTGATGATGAGGAAACCAAACATGGAAACATGATCGCTTTGCAGCAATTCACCATCTCTTTGGATCTTTTAATGACAATTGTAGCAAGCACCATGTCCCAAGTGAATATCTCACCATTGATGAAACTTTGTATCTAATGCGTACCCAAATAAGTTTCAAACAGTATAATCCAGACAAACCAGCTAACTATGGCATGATTTTCAAGTCTCTCAATGATGTCAGTTATCCTTTTACATACAAATCTCTCGTTTACGCTGGTAAACCTGAAATCATTGATGGTGCTCCCTATTTCATTACTGGAACGGAAAACTATGTGAAGTCATTGGTTGTCAGAACCGAAGCTGATGTTTCCTTGAAGGGCAGGAATATTTCTATGGATCGGTTGTACACGTCCATATCAACCACAAGATGGCTACTATCCAAAGGTATCACTTCCATTGGAACGATGATGGCCAACAGAATTGGGATACCTGATGTTGCCAAGGATATCAAAGATCGCGAGCCTTACAGCACACGCACATTCTGAGAGGTTGAAAATGCTTAACTCATTCTTTCTTCCTACTGCCCAAGCACTGCAAAAGGTATTAAGAATGTGCTCCTTTTATCAACCGTCCAGCCTATACTTGGTGTCACCAAAGATGATGACAAAGCAAAGCCTGCAATTTTCAAGCTCTACGATTTCACTAAGGGTGGCACCGATGTAGCAGACTTGAGGATAGCAAGTTCGTCAGCTAAGCCCAAAAGCAACAGGTGGTCAATGGTAGCCTTCTCTTACATCATTGATGAGACAAGAGTAAATGCCAACACAGTTTATGCCATCAGCAAGGATTCTGTTCCTGGTAAAATGTCATCTTTTGGATTTGCATGGGAGCTTGCTAAGATACTGATAATCCCCAAAATAGAGGAAAGATCTCTCCATGGCCTTGGCAAAATGACCAGATTAAAAATGCAGCTTGTCCTTGGCGATGTGCATTACAAAGAGAAAGAGTGGCCCGAGCTTGACCATCCTAGACAGGGAGCAGTTGCCAAGAAATGCCATGCGTGCATCAAAGGAGCATCAGGAACTGAAGGCTACAAGAAAAATAAGGACAACCTACCAAGGATCAAAACTAATTGTAAAGGATGTGGTCCGTCATTTTGTTCCCAAAACTTGACTCAGATTTGTGACAACTGCCGTTGAATTTGACACTGAACTTGACACTTGAAAGCAGAAAAATTGTTTGTATTTGTTATGGTCAATTAATTCACTATAAACTAGTAAATTGTGAATGTTTACTTATCCTTTCTAATAATAATAAATGAATAAATAGAAACTAATGGAAGCTTCCAGTACAAGAGACATCAACATAATTTTCAATAGTATTTGAGAAATCGTATACTAATCAAGGGCTAGCATAATTTAGCTAGTGCAAGTGACGTCATCAAGATATCACCATGCATTATTGAATCCTTTCAATTCGAAATTTAGGATAAGTGCCCCAAAATAGTGAGAAAGTAAGGTCAAATTAGGTAATTTCTCCTTCTGAAATATATCTGTTTCGTTGTTGTTAAATCTGTTGCAACCCTTTGTAGAGATTGCATCCAGATGGGGTTGGCTGTTTGGAAGAATGGGCCTAAGTACAGATAGGCGAATTGAAACCAGCGAAGGGAATAAAAAAAAATACATTTCTGCAGTCAGTTCTCAATCATGTTTCCTTTCTCGATTGGTTACTAGCTTTATCATCACAGCCATTCAGGATATTTAGACAAATCAAAGACTTGTCCGCCGTTTTCTTGTCCGCATTTTAGAATTTCACACTGGTAAAAATCTAAAAGGCGGGCAGGAAAACCGCGGACCATTCAAATATAACAAATTTGTTATTGATAATTCTTGTAATCACCTTGCCTAATTCATGATTGATCCCAGTAGCAGAAACATTTGAGAATCCCAGTAGCAACATTTGCGGATCCAAGTTGAAACATTTGCAACTAGAATTTGATAATTACCCAATTAGGCCAAATGAAGCTCTTTGTTTCACTTGATACTTCCAGTAATCTTTGCGCCTTCTCTAAAGCTTTAACATTTCTTATTTTATAATATTTATACAGAGTAAAACATTCAGTTATACTGTTTTACAATGTACCCTGTTAAAAAAACTTACAAACGAAAAGAAACTATCTAAATTTAAACGTAAATCTAAAGTAAAACTACAATCAGTTTGATCTATACAGCTATTCGCAAAGTGCATAAAAATTGTAGATATCATCATGCATGTGCTAGATATGATATGAGAGAGAATAAGCTAAATGCAAGGTTTGCTATGCTTTTTTTGAAAGTTTTCAATGTCAGGGACAAGATTCTAGGCTGAGACAATTCCACATTGTTGCGCCTTTATATGAGAAGCATTTTTGGCCATTTGCAGATTTCCGCATGGGAATTTCTAAATCATATCTAGTATTGCGTAATTCTCTCTTACATGGCATAACGGAATAACCAGACCCAAGACCAGTAGGACCGGACCCTAACGGACCAGACCCTGGGGGAATACCCATTACTTTCCTTCCAGCGTTTGTTTGCAATGGCGGCCAACACAGAAGTTTCGCTCCAAAGTAAGATAAGGCAGTCACTGCTGTAAGTAAATTCTACCTTCTGGATGCCAGAACAAACGCAAAAATGCATGGTATATCAAATCGTCTAACCAGCAGACAAACTTTGATCCAGCCTCAAGCCATTGCTCACTGGGCCTAAGCATTTAACCACATGGCCTAAATATTTTACCTCTCTGCCTTGCTTGGTGATTCAAGTTGTTGCAATGACGTCGTGATGCCAGCCATGTTGTATTCCATCTCCACAATCAATTTCTGGACTTGATTCTGGCTTCTCCATGCTCTTTGCAAGTTAGTTTGGGACTGCAAAATCATTTAGCAGGCACCTTTTTGATAACATATTTGTTCGCAATGTTTATTGTGAAGGCACGCATTGACCAGAGCATTGACCCCACTTGTCTTTGGTAAATCCCATGATCACAATATTGCATCTCAGAATGTGCATTTGTGTGCATTTGTTTTCTCGTATCATGCATGTGCACTCACCTTTTTACAGGGCCGTAGGAAGCAGCTTCTGATTGGGGGAATTGTTCTTAGAACAATAGAGAGCAATACATCTAATTAATACTTGTGGCGTGGCACCATTGTTTTCAAAATTACTGGGGGCTTAAACCCCCCTGCCCCTCCCCCCCGCTTCTTACGAGCCTGTATTTTTATAAGAAACAGCTCATAAGAAACAGTAAGCTAAAATTTTCGAAAAATACTACCCCACCGCCTGTATCAATATGCTAAGAAACTTTCGTAAGTTTCATTCAAAAATACTATTACTGTTGCTATTACTGTACCGTGTTCAATAATTTTTGAGTGCCAATTATGTTATTCCTTTTTGTTTTAGATCTTATTAAATAGTTTGGAAGTCACGACATAGTTTGACGACTTCCTAACCAACGTCAAAGCGAGGGTAGGGCATTCCCCTAGGGTCTAGTCCGTTAGGGTCTGGTCCTAGTGGTCCTGGGTCTGGTTATTCCGTTATGCCCTCTTACATGTATCCGAGAGTCTTGAGAACATTTCTGTAAGGTAAGTGGGAGTCAGATCATTGATAGATTTGTATACCATACTCAAGGTCTCCATTTGAATAATTTCACTCACAGTGTGCCACCCAAGTTTCTTGATGATAGGCTTTGCAGAAGCATCATATCTACTGTTAGTAACTATTCTTGCAGCCCGATTTTGAAGTTTTTGTAGTTATTTTATTGCTGTGGAACCACAGCTTCCCCATACAGGGCAGCAATATCTAAAATATGGTTCTACAACACTTTTATACATGCTTTGTATTGCGAGAAGTGGGAGATACTTTTTGGAGTATTTCAACATCCCTATTCCTCTAGAAACTTTTTTCTTGATGGTAGAAATTTGTTCTTTCCAGTTCAAGTGTTGATGAACGATTACTCCCAGATATTTTGCCTGCTTTATGATAGAAACAGTTTCTTCCCCTACATTAAAGAGATGCTTTTCTCCCCCTGCCTTTTCTATGTCGTTCAAACGCTTCCTACCACCTATCACAATACTTTGTGTCTTGGTCACATTGAGGTATAATTTGCTTGCATTGAGCCAAGATTTAAGGTATCCAAGGTCCTCGTTGACGCATTCATTTATTAAAGGAATGGACTTTGAAGAGAAAGAAAGGCTTTTATCATCGGCGTACATGTTAACATCTAAGTGTCTCAAAGAGAAATGAAGATCATTTACGTATATTATGAAAAGAAGAGGTCCTAGGCAAGAGCCCTGAGGAACTCCAGTCCGTCAATTTCAAAGGAACATCAATTTCATACATTCCTTCTGGTCCGTTGACGCCGTGAGAAACGGTCCTAAAATCTCCGTTTTTCGTCTTATGCAAATTTCAAAGAATTCAATTAGTGTGTCAGTCTTTGTAATAAACCTAGTATCAAATGGAAGAAGGAAAAATGATTGAGAACTGATTGAAGAAATGTATTTTTTCCATTCCTTCAGCATGTTTCACCTCGCCCATCTGTTGTACTTAGGCCCATTCTTCCAAACGACCACATCCACCTGCATGCAGTCTCTAGGAACGAGTCTACGAAGGGTGCAACAGTATTGGTGCATTCCAAGAACAGCATTAGTGCAATACGAGAGAAATGATGCCAAGAGACAATGTTTACTTCGGAGAAAAACAGAGAATTAGGTAACAAACGTTCAAATTTGTTATATTGGGATGGTCTGCTGTCTTCTAAAATCCTTGTCCGCGTTTTAGATTTTACCGGTGTTAAAGTCTAAAACGCGGACAAGAAAACCGCGGACTATTGTTCTCGTTTGGTCTGCATGTCTGTGTAGTCCGCGGTTTAGACCTGGCCGTTCAGGTTCTTCCAAATTGCTTGATAGAATCTGTTCAGAACTTTCCATGTTGGATAAAGGGCTAGACATGGTGGTCAAACCCAGCGAGTGAAGGATCCATGCGGTTAGCTACAAAGCATTATGGGACAGCTGAAGGAGTATGGGATTACCCCAGCATGCCTAGCTGTTAACCTAAATTTATTACATAAATTCTCACATATAAACTGTATATAAGCTGCATATAAAATGTATATAAACTGTACCGGGTCCCCACTTCGAAAATTTGTTGCACCGCAAGTACTTCATGGCTCTGAATGATTGAAATTTTAGTTAAATGCCAAAAGATCAAAGTATTTTAACACTATCCAGACTAGACTTTGTAGCACTAATTTTTTTTTCCGATGTCAGCGTTTATTTATTGTGTACAAAAAAGAGCGATTTTTGTCTAGAAATGATTATAAATTACTTTAAAAGATAGGAAAAAATGCTAAATACACAAAAGACCTACTGCATCAAATAGTGTCAGTCATTTTTCTAAATGTGAAGCCTAACCTGGTTTATTGTCAGTACGCATGCGCAACAACCAATTGTTGATGGCATCATCAGCAATCAATAAACTATATATGATAGGATGATGATCGGATGTGGTGATCGAACGTGTTCTCTAGAGCTCTGAGTAAACTAACGAAAAAGCTAAAAACATCACAAAACCACCCAAGCAAGGAACAAATTGGCCTGTGAGCAATAAGATGGGGAAAAATGGCCATCGCCTCTTTTCAGAATATCTTTGATGGTATCCTTGAATCTAAGCAGTGGTCGACCTACTTTCCTTCTCCTTTCTGCAAGCTCACCGTACAGAAGTGCCTTAACTGGTCTTGTCTTTGGCATACGGGCAACATGACCCATCCAACGCAATCTGTTTCTGTTAAGGACAATTTCAATATCGTCTGCCTTTGCGAAACCTAGGACTTCATCGTTAGTGATAAAGTCGTCCCATTTAATTTTCAAGATGAATCTGAGGTGACGTTGCTGAATGGTTCTAAGCTGCCTGATGTGTTTTCGGTAAAGTGTCCATGTTTCGCTTCCATACGTTAACAAAGGAATTACACACTGATTATACACTATCAGTTTTGTCTCTGTTTAGTCTCTGCAGGCCAGCAGGTCAAGTAATCTGCGGGTCAAACACGAAAAGCAAACATGCGGGGTCACCACCAGGGCCAAGGGCTCAGCGGCCTCCAGACATGGCATGAACAAGCTGGAAATGTATTGCTTATTACGTCAAGCACATCCCGTAACAGTACAACAAATTATCGTTATCTGATTGACAGAAATAGTCAAGCCAAATCGTATCATCTGCACTCGCGATGAGGATTGCATCAGTCATGATTGCATCTCTATCTCCGAGTTTTTAGGCAGGAACTAGGCCCCATTAAAATCGAAAACTCTCAAACGATCAAACTTTCGGACGAATTGGAAAGTTGAATGACTATGTTGACTATGACTATGAATCATCCAATTCAATGCAGAAAACTGAGACTCATGTAATCAATCTATACGCCCATTGCATTTCTATATTGGCTTTGTTCACGATTTGAACAGCAGGACATTCTTTGGCACAAAGCATTTCAATGCCAAAAACGAATAAGGACCCCATGGTTGAAAGACATTGAAACAAAAGCTTGTGAAAACATTGGAAAAATATTGTGATGGTCCAAGGAGAGATCAAAATCATCCAAGGGATTGGCCTTTCACCATTTGACGGCCTAAAATACCAAACACAACACATACATCTTTGTATTGGGCCCTTGGCCCTGATGGTGACCCGCATGTTTGCTTTCGTGTTTGACCCGCAGATTACTTGACCTGCTGGCCTGCAGAATAAAGTCGTCGGAAAAATGGCAAGTCGAGTATCAGCATGTCCGAAATGCTCGATTTGTTGTTGATTTTGCAAGATGGGCAAAAGAAGATTATTGAAAATCAAGATCACATAGACTCCATCGAGAACGATATGGCCAACCTACGTGATGAGGTCAATCTCCTTGGAAAGGATCAAAAGGAAATGTCTATGCAAATCCAAGATCTACAAGGTTGCTCAGATTGGCATTACAACAACATTAACTCTAATCCATATGGGCTTTTTTCAAGCTACCATTTATGGGGAGGGGGGGGGGGGGTGCTTTCCACCCCCTGCTGAAAACTGCCTTAGAGTTATCAAAGAAGGTATATACATGTCTGTTTGAAAATCGAAGAGCAAGGAGTGATGTTAATACTGCTTCAAACATTTGAAATCAATGTTTTACGATGTTCAAAGTCTTCTTTTGCCGATCAGATGCCACCGATGTTGGGTGTCATACGTCTAGAGTTGTTTGCAACAATAATCATCAGTTTTGGACCAGGATCAGCTTGCCGATACGAATTTTGGTGAACCTATTTTTTTTAGAAATGCCTGAATGGAAGAAAGAGGTACAAACTCTCATGATTTTCCTAAAAGATGCATATTTAACTATTTATAGTTAACTTATTTGAATAATAGTTCATTTCTTTGTGACAAATTTCCAGTTTACGGCATAAAAATTGAGCATGTTTCGAAATGTTCTCAATTTTTGAAACTCATGCGGAAGAGTCGTGTTAATTCACAATAGGGTGGGCAATCCAGATTCCAAAGTCATAGTACCGTAACAGCTGTGTTTTAGACCTGGCGGTGAAGGGGGTATCATCCCCCAAAAGAGAAATTTATAGGACTACCTGAATTTAGTCAATTTTGGGGCGCTGATTCCGAATATCGATGTTATACAGGCAATATCCAGGAATTTCAGCCTCGTTTTGGTGATTGATGTCTTGCATGTGACTGTTGTACCCACAGTGACTGAAGACACAACTCAATGTAGTATAATCTATAAATCTAGAGTAAGAAGGTGCAAGTGAAGCTAAGATGTGTTACAATATATCCAAGGAGCTACTTTGTAGGAATTTAGGCTTAGTTTCAACATTAAAGCCTCGTTTTCGCGCTATAACAAATGCAGGCAAATTGGCCAAAATGTGTCTTTAAATCTTACTAGAGGTTCACGGGCATGATGTTGGAATCAAAGTTTAGCATGGCAATTAACATAATGTCCTTTGAAGAATTCAAAGGGTTGGTGGTTCACAGAGTTTTTGGATGGGAGAACCCTGGGACCATCAACAGGTAATTTCTTTACATTTTACGTGAGAAGGAAGAGCCAAACTAACTTTCAACGCATTTATGCAGTTGGGAGACCAATTAAAAAAGAATCATAATCAAGGTGTTCTGCAAAATCTTCTCCTTATCGATTTTATTATCTTCTGTGGCCATCTATGCACAGCTTTGTTGTCCTTGTTGTCTTCGTTGATATCAATGAGTAGCTGTATGATGCCTTCAAGGTGGCAAAACTTGCTTCCATTTCGTCCCAACCTTGACTGATTGAATTGTCTCGATCTCTACATCCATATCTCGCATGTTCTCTGTGAAATATGGAGATAGCGTACTTTTCATGCATTAGGTGCAGCTACTTGCGTACCTTGCAAGGTGATGAAAGACTGTTTGGTTTGAAAAACTTGCCTATGTTCTCCTTGGTGGTTTCTTCTATCATAAATTTCTTGGTTTTGCTTTCTAAACGACATTAAGCACATGTTTTCTCAAGCCGAAATGAAGGGGCAGGTTAGGTGGAAGGGAAACAGAGCTGTTGACTGTGTGTGGCTGTTGAAATTGTTGCAAAAGAACATTTATAACAGAGGGATGGTGCCTATGTAAAGCTTGGGCTGGATTTTAATGCTTCAACAAATCTTTTAGCTCGCTCATCGCTTCCGTGATGCTCGCCTTCACAATACTTTCAACCGTTTTCACTTGGTTTGCCGTAAAAGCCATCGCCACTGCTTCAAGTTGATGTGCCTCATTCTGTGGCTGACTTGCGGCTCTTGGTGGTCGTATTATCTCTGCTGGGTTTGTAGGCTGGTTTGATGGACCTGGCTGACTTGCTGGAGCTTCGGCTCTTGGTGGTCGTATTATCTCTGCTCGGATTTCAGGTTGGTTTGGTAGACCTCCACTGTTTGTTGTAGTGGATCTCGTTGTAGTCCTCACACTTCTTTGCTGTGTTGCAGTGCTTTCTGGCCTTGGCATTGTGTATCCAAAAAAAACAAAACTTGTTGAATGCAAATTCAGCTATAAAAAAAACTGACTGGGTGTCTGCAAACCACGAAATCACGAAACGAAACAGCGAAATAGCGAAACGAAATGGGTAAATAGCGAAACGAAATGGGTAAACAGCTAAATGAAATAGGGAAATAGCGAAATGAAACAGGGAAATAGCGAAACAGCGAAATAAGAGTTAAAAGAGATTTGAAAGGTTACAAATTACACTTCTCACCATCCACATTAATTAAACTTCTGCAGTAGGGTGTATGAATTTCACCATTTGTTGCTGTTTCCTTTCATCGCACGAGCTTAAAACGGCATAGGCCTTATTCAATTATCAATAGAACTTTTGACCCAACAATTTTACAATTAACTTGAAGAATTTTCTCACGCATTAATTTGAATAAGGGTAGGTGAGAATACAAAGGGCGTAAAGGTATGACCTATATTTGGAATGAAAGCATATCGTCTTTCAAAGCAAAGGAGAATGCATCGTGATGCAACATTTCCTGGCACTTTGCAACTGATTTCTCGACTGATTGCATGCGAAGAAGAGTGAAGATTCATTTTAGTTGTCATCCTGCCTAAAACTCGAACAAATTTCTTGAAATTATCTCCTGTGTCTAAATCGCAAATCAAGGATTTCCTATGAGTTCTATGAAAAATCAAAATTTCCGAGCGTCTGCAGTAATTCGGACACTCTGTGCGTTATATGTAAATGACCATGCTTTACGTTATACTAAATTTACCATTGTTAACACATACATTTGTGTACGAGTCGTTTTTCTCCGTTGTCATTGATTTATTTAAATGAAAAAGATTGACAAATTCCATATTTGTGAAAGTTTTTAGAACTATATTTGAAGAAAGTAGGGGGGCTATAGCCCCCCTAACCTAGTAGCTGCACGGTGCCTGGGTAATGAAATAACGCAGATTCCATATCTCAACTTTGTCAACTTCTCCAAAACACTCATTCCACAACTCAAACCTAAATGTAACTTAAATGTGACTGCAATAAGAAGAACAAGGCCTGAAATCCCAAATAAAAAGGGAAGAAGCGAGATAAAGTGTCCAGTCCTCTCTTCATTCAGCACATTTAATGCTCGTAGTATTTCTTCTATTGCATCTTCCAGTTCATTTCGCTGTTCGCTATTTCCCATTTCATTTCGCTATTTCCCCATTTCGTTTCGCTATTTCCCATTTCACTTCGCTATTTCGCTGTTTCGTTTCGTGATTTTGTGGTTTCGTGGTTTGCAGACACCCAAACTGACTTGTTTTCTGAACGATTGAAACATGGAGAAGATGTTCATTACGGAATAAAGAAACAGTTTTAGGCCATACTATGCAGTTCGTAGATTTATCCAAATTTGGTAAATCCTCTTATCACATACTGAGTTAGAATTGTAACGCAAACTTTTCACACGGCAAAAAAACCATTAAATTTCCGATGGTGTTGGAGGAAGAAATTTGGAATAAACTAACAATTATTTCAAAGAAACGGAAGGGAAGTTTCCGTTTCTTACATCAGAAATCATAGGAAATCGTACCTTTCCTCTTAGTTTCCATGTGGAAAATTATCATGAAATGTTTATATTTTTTGCAGTACCCTCATTTCCGAGTCTGACAGGTTTTAGAGGTATAACACCCGCAAAGGCTGTTGGTATGCTTGGACTCTGTGCATCAACATTGTTCATGATAAATGCGGTCCCAAAAATCTATGAGGTGTCACTATTTGGTCGGTATTCTCTTAAGTCAACCTTTTACGTACCTTTGACCTGACACTAACTTCATTTCTTTGAATGCGAAGCTTAAATATTCCTTTACTGTGACCTTTGAGTGCCGACATGCAACTCCCAAAATGCAAAACAATCAGACATTCCTTGTGTTATAGAGTCTGACTAAAAACTCCTCAGGGGCAAATAAAGGAACTCGCATGCGTTTGCCTATTGTTTTTGAACAATTTTACATTTGGGCCTAAGCACGTGGTGATTGCAGGTCTTGCCATAAAGCCGGCTAAAAGAGTTTGGAAAGAGTAGATTCGGTGGTAATTTGATGTGATTTACATTGTTCCACAGAGGCACAATGCTCTCCACTGGTTCCTGTCGATATCTGGGCCGTTTTTAAAAAAAACTTCGCAAATTGTAAATCAGGGGGCCCAATTGATAATTTGCAAAGTTTTCTAAAAGTGCCCTATTTCGCTCAATTTGCTCAAATTAGTTGTTTACTGTGCATTTGACATATTTTGTGTGTGCATTGGATACATCGAAAAAGAAACTTCGCAAATTATCATCAGCCCAACCTAGTCATACATTGCAAAGTTATCCCCACATGAGCAGTGTTGTTCAATCATCAGTGAATGTATACCCAAGAAATAAGGCCAATTTCCAGCATTCAGAACTCAAAGAACTTCAGAAAAACTTGCAAAATTGTAGGCCCTGTTCACACAGGAACGCAATCGTTCCGTTCCATATCGTTCCATTCCGAAAAGTGGAACGCTCAGGGGTTGCACTCATACTGGAGCTCTTCAAATAGCATCTTTCCATTCCAAAAAGTGAAACGATAAAATAAGTGATACAAAAAGTGGAATGATAAGCAATCGTTCATTTCCGTTCTCGTGTGAACAGGGAGAACTGGTCTGAAAAACAGAACAATAAGATTTTTGCCCGAAGCGCATGCGTGTGTGGTGTTGTTGCGACAACGATTAGAGAGTTGAGTTTCTTATGGGCAGTTTCTTATAAAATTAATGCAGTACATCTATATAGCAATTCATAGCAAATTGTGTATGAATACCAAATATTATTCATCTGTATCATTCTTGTGTTATACAGATGCCGCAGAGAAGGAAAGAATATTTAGTTATAACAATCTTCAGTTTAACTATAATTGTGGTAAGTTCTATTATTTGTTTCATCAGCATCAGTGATTAAAAGATAATTGTTGTTTTGTTTTTAGGCTTTAGGCTTTAGAATCACAATGTCACAATGTCGAGAATTTGGAGGATAATTACAAAGTCGACTGGAAAGGCACAGAAAATCGTGAGTCCATGTGTCCTTCACTTTATTTCTGCTTGGCGCCACCCCTCTCCTTCCAGAAAAGCCATGTCCACGACCTCTGCCGCCTCTGACAGACTGTTGATGCCTTGACTGCATCGAACTTGCAGCTGCAGTTCCTCCTCTAGGTCTATGATAAGGGGAAAACAGCTGTCTTATATTTAGATTCACGCTTGGTCTTGCTGTTGTGGTGGCAGTGCTGGTCATGGCGCTGGTTATTGCAGAAGAAGCTGGTGTTGAGGATGAAGGAACATCATCTGAATCGGTAATGTTTACCACGTTATTTTCTCTTTGTTGTCTACTTGTATCATCAGATTCTAAAAGCGTCTCGGTTATTCTCAAGATCCGAAGGAGTTCATTTCTTCGCTGATCTCCATTTCCCGCCATTTTCCAAGAACGTGGCTCAGGAGCAAGAAAAAAGTGGGAAGAAGCGAGAAGCACAACCAAAACCAAACCGAGACTGCAGCCAAACCGAGGCCGCTAAACTAAATGTAATATGTCATAGCTCAGAGTAACTGAAATTTTAGTCAAGAGTAGTTGAAATTTTAGAGAAGGCAAAAATATAATATGTCATAGCTCAGAGTAACTGAAATTTTAGACAAGAGTAGTTGAAATTTTAGAGGAGGCAAAATGTAATATGTCATAGCTCAGAGTAACTGAAATTTTAGTCAAGAGTAGTTGAAATTTTAGAGGAGGCAAAAATATAATATGTCATAGCTCAGAGTAACTGAAATTTTAGACAAGAGTAGTTGAAATTTTAGAGGAGGCAAAATGTAATATTTCATAGCTCAGAGTAACTGAAATTTTAGACAAGAGTAGTTGAAATTTTAGAGGAGGCAAAATGTAATATTTCATAGCTCAGAGTAACTGAAATATTAGACAAGAGTAGTTGAAATTTTAGAGGAGGCAAAATGTAATATTTCATAGCTCAGAGTAACTGAAATTTTAGACAAGAGTAGTTGAAATTTTAGAGGAGGCAAAATGTAATATTTCATAGCTCAGAGTAACTGAAATTTTAGTCAAGAGTAGTTGAAATTTTAGAGGAGGCAAAAATATAATATGTCATAGCTCAGAGTAACTGAAATTTTAGACAAGAGTAGTTGAAATTTTAGAGGAGGCAAAATGTAATATGTCATAGCTCAGAGTAACTGAAATTTTAGTCAAGAGTAGTTGAAATTTTAGAGGAGGCAAAAATATAATATGTCATAGCTCAGAGTAACTGAAATTTTAGACAAGAGTAGTTGAAATTTTAGAGGAGGCAAAATGTAATATTTCATAGCTCAGAGTAACTGAAATTTTAGACAAGAGTAGTTGAAATTTTAGAGGAGGCAAAATGTAATATTTCATAGCTCAGAGTAACTGAAATTTTAGACAAGAGTAGTTGAAATTTTAGAGGAGGCAAAATGTAATATGTCATAGCTCAGAGTAACTGAAATATTAGACAAGAGTAGTTGAAATTTAGAGGAGGCAAAATGTAATATGTCATAGCTCAGAGTAACTGAAATATTAGACAAGAGTAGTTGAAATTTTAGAGGAGGCAGAATGTAATATGTCATAGTTGAGCGTAACTGAAATATTGGATAACAGCAGGTGAATTTTTGATTCTAAAGTAAAATTTTAGAAGAAGTATTATTGGCGGGGATTGCACGCCATATCATGTAAAACACCAAAAACATTGGTTGATTTTCCGTTGCTCCTTTTCCAGGTGGATCAACTCTGTAAAGGAAAAATGGTCAATTTAATTCAATTTCTCTACCTGTGCATTTGGCCATGAGATTCATGAGGTTTTTCCATTATTTTTTCATTTAACAGAGCCTACCTATGCAAGTTATTTCTGGTTGGCACCTCCCAGAAAGATTTCCCCATGATTTTGCAATCAAATATTAGTTTTAGAATCATGTAATTACTTGAAAGGGTTCTCAAAGGATTATGCATACCGGGTGAGTCAGAAAAAACGTGGGGTTTTTGGCGGACTGTGACGTCGCGTTTAGCCACCCGAACGTTGTAAACTAAATTATTCTGTGCAGCCATAAATCTGACTTAGATCATAAACTTTTCCCCATCAAAATCGGTCATGTGATTCATTATTTAAAAAAGATTTTCTTCCTAAAACTTTGTATTGGAGTCTTGCAAACTGAGGAAACCTTTAACCAAGCCCCTTCAGGGTTTTAGCCTTGCCAAAGCTGCAGGTACACGTGGTATTATCTGGGGAGCATGAAACAGTTCGAAAGTAGTGTTTTCTCCCCTGGGATGCCTTGCCACGTCATAACTTGTCCTGCAAAGAGAATATGTTTGAGAAACAGTAAAAACGCATGCTTCTTTGTGTTGTAAAGAGCTTTATGTCAACAAGATCATCTAGGTAGAGGTTTTAACAACGTCTCCTGTGATTGGTCAATAGCATGTTGGAGATTCCTCTCGGTAGCAAAGGTAGCAACCTTCTGATTGGTCAAATTAGGGGAATCATTTTATAGAAAGCCAATGGTTATTGGTTCCCGTGAAGCTTATTGTATTTTAACCAATCACATCCTGGCTGCTAGCGCATGTCAACTGACCCGAAGCCAGCAGCAAAAAGCGACCAACAAATTTCAAAATGGCGTCCGTCGTACAAGGCTATTCGTTAGTTAGTAATCTTTTATTTTAACTCGTAAGTACTTCGCAACTTCGCAACATTACTTTTTGAATTTTGACTGATGTCCTTTTACAGATCGTCAGTTGCCAAAGTATGTGGCACATTGCAAACGAATGTCAATAGTCTACGGCACGAACGCACAAGATAGGACGACGAACAGGAGAGGATGCAACGTCGAACAATAAATAAATGCCTAATTTATTCAACGATCCAAAATGCCAGAGTAATGTGCAATTTTCTATTTCTACAAGGATAAAGTAACATGAAGTTAAGGAGCTCAAGAACTGATACACAAACCTCTTCTCATCATTCAACTTACAATTTGCATTTGAGAGGAGGGATCCATATATCCCTGAAATTCCGATGCGATGATGCTGATTTCAAAACTCCTCAAGTACATGAATGCTTCAAACATATTATATTGTATTTTCAAAATCTAACTTGCCAAGCCAATGGACTACCAGTATCTGGACAACTTAAGCACTTTAAAATTGTCGTAAGTCCTAAATATTTCTCGTTCAACTGTGTTCAATTGATTATTATTCAAGAACGGGGAGCTGCCTGACACACACAGTGACACCTACATTTCTACCCGACTAAAGGCTGATTTTCGTTAGAGTCATATCAATCGTAAGAATCATAAGAAACACACTTTTGAAATATTTTAATGCTTACGATCCTTATTTGAGCAAAATTCGTGAGCGAGGCTCAATTTATGACTTTTTTTTGTTTTCACTGCATCATAACGATAGTAAAAAACTTCGTTTTCCTTAAAATATTGCAATGCTATAATAGTGCAAGCTCAGCAAGAAAGTCCCTTGAAAATCTCACTGAAATGGAAATAAGACACACTATGACTTTGTTCCACAAGTTTGTGCTTAACCTGAAACTTTTTTAAGACTTTTCCTTTGGAATACACTTGGAAGGCCTACTTTTGAATGGAATTTGCTGAAGTTACATAATCTAATTGAAGAAATAAAGGCTAAATCCTGCACATCCGTTCGCAAGGACATGTAAAGTTGTTGATCTTTTCGATCCTTATGTCGCACATTTTTAAACATCTGAGACCAATGCTGATAATTCAACTAAAGTGATCTACTATGATGCGTAAGGGGCCAAGACCTAAGTCTTTAGTGGATAAATTGGGAGCAAGTCCATATATCATTTCTTAGGTTACATTCTCCCAGTACTGTACACTTTTGAAATTAATAAATTATTTGGCCATTCGTGAGCTGAGTTTCTTAAAAGGAATTTCTTATAAGGAATATGTGCACTAGAGTTTCTAAAAAGTTTGACCATCTTGGTTGTATAGATACCGTAGAAGCTCTATAATTCCCCCCTCTCTAATAAGCCCCTCCCCTCTGAGCAAAAATTTGCAAATAAGCCCCCCCCCCCACTTACATCAAATTCCTGAGGTTACCAAATAGTTTCTATTTATTGAGCTAAGTTAGTTTGGACGCAAATTTTGATATGGTTTAAAGGTATGGCGCGCCAAACCGGCCAAAAACATTAAATTTGTTGACTGCAATGTATGATAAGTTGTTGATCATGTATTGATTTTTGTTGACACAACTTACATTTTTACAGACACAATTTACATTTTTGCAGACACAATTTACATTTTTGCTGTCACAAGTCTTCCTTTGGCAGCGAAGAAACTCAGTTTTTCTGTGACAGCAATAAACTTCAAACAACTACAGCTATGATTTGCTGTCAGCAACAAAGTTTTGCTGTCAGCAAAATTAAATGCGTTTACATAAGGCCGGGGGTCAACTGATCAATCAACAATTGTCCACGGGGGTTCACTCACTTATTTCTTCGTACTCATCGATGGGGAATCTCCTCTTCGCTTCCTTGACCACGTTTGACAGTGATTGCAGTTGTTCGGGTGCAAGAAGAAGTAACCTTGCGTGCTGAATTAAAGGGGCTGGGTCACGTAACCGTAAACAAACCTGTTATCTCTATAATCTATATTGTTGCCCACACGTGACCATTGTATTCTGCACCGATTTTGGTGGATGGGGTGAATCCACAATAAAGTTACTACTAAAAATCCACTAATATCTTTGCAATCTTACAACGTATGGTTTTTTGTTTGTTTCTCTTTGAAGTTCAAGAGTACATCTTCAAAATAGAACTTTCCTTTCGAGAAAAATAGTGGAAAATCTGTGTGATATGGCCTGTCAAAAAAGCTGCAAAATCGTCGTTTCGAAAGAAGTTTGTTTACCTTATGTGACCCAGCCCCTTTAATCTGCATGTAGGCTAGGCAAGATGGCCCCCGCACAGGAAAATGAAGCGGTCAAAGGGTTGAAATGAGCATCGTCTTCCATATCTGTTTTCGACACTGAAGTCCACGTTTGCTCTTCATCCCAGGGGGGGGGGGTTTGATTTCAATTTGTACGGGAGTGTGCCTTGTGGCGGACTGGCCCACCCTCAAAATCTTGCAAAAAAGGGCCCCCTTTTAGCTGGAAAAGGGTCCTTTTGCAAAATTAGAAACTTCTTCAGTAGAACTGCATTCTTGAATGATGGACATCTCACTTCACATTTGAATCCTTCCGTGTTAGTGAATTTGTTTAAAGAAATAAATACAGTGGAAAGTGAAGATACGGTAAAGGCCCCTTCCACTTCTGTAAAAAGAAGGTTCTCGAGATTCCATCAAAGAAAATAGTTGAGTAGTAGTGTATGGTAAGACTCTGATAAATGCTAGAAAATTACTAGGAAAGTCGTTCTAAGCCAAAGTAAGGCTGCCAGTTTCAAAAATTTTCCGAGGCAAACTTTGGCATGGCCTCCACTTTGGGGGCACGCAAGACGTAAAAATTGGATTGTTGCGACAAAATAAAAGCCTTTGTGCGAAACTTTTTACCCTGCTCCAGAATTTTTCACTCCAAATGATAACCGATTCCAGAACAAATTGATGAACAGTATACTCCGAACATGGAAATTTGATTGAAAAAGGACCCGAACTAGCAAAATATCCCCACTCACCATGTTTTGACAACCTGCTCTAGAAAAATTGCCTTATTTTGATGCCCGTTGCTAGAAAAATTTGGTGAAAACGAAAAACAGCACATCCCCGTCCGACAAATATACTAAGTACCCCCCCCCCCCCGGAGCCCAAGAATATCTGTTTTAACAGCAATTAATCTCTTATCTCTAATTAATCTCTAAAAAAGCAAAGAGGAGATTCCCCATTGATGAGTACGAAGAAATAAGTGAGTGAACCCCCGTGGACAATTGTTGATTGATCAGTTGACCCCCGGCCTTATGTAAACGCATTTAATTTTGCTGACAGCAAAACTTTGTTGCTGACAGCAAATCATAGCTGTAGTTTCTTCGCTGCCAAAGGAAGACTTGTGACAGCAAAAATGTAAATTGTGTCTGCAAAAATGTAAATTGTGTCTGTAAAAATGTAAGTTGTGTCAACAAAAATCAATACATGATCAACAACTTATCATACATTGCTGTCAACAAATTTAATGTTTTTGGCCGGTTTGGCGCGCCATATAAAGGGGCAGTCAGACGCGAAACGCGGGTATCAGATTCTGCATGTAACAATCCAATTCGTATAGGCCTAAATACCAAAACATGTCTACTGTACCTCTCTGTTCGCTGTAATTCTGATGAAATTAATTGAGCATTGAATCCAGTAGAGTGTGAGAAGGTTCTATTCACCATTCGGTTTCACCTAACATCATAAATCTGACTCAAAAACCAGATTCTTTGGCGAGTTTCTTGCCCACTTCGACTTGTAGATTATCTCTTCGCAGCTTCAAAGTTGCTTCTGCAAAATCGCTGTTTACGACTTTCAGGAATTTGTGATAAACAAAATAACTTTGCAAATACATGAAATCGACATAGACAAACAATATCTGTCAATTAAATCCTTGAGATTGTCAAGAACAATGTCGATGGAGATGGATTGAAATGTGCGATAATCCAATTCAAAATCTCCATTGACGAGTCGATGCTAGGCCTAAGCACTTTTCATGCAAATGCAATGGAAATGTCCTGCGCAACATCACGTCTGACTGCCCCTTTAAGAGATAAAAACTGTTGAACCCGCAAATTATGGTGTCAAGAACGGAAAAGTTTTTAGATACTTCCTTGTCATTTCATTTTGTAAATAAGCACACCTCTCTTTTAAGCCCCCCCCCCTTTGGAGTCAGTGTCCAAAATTAAATATGCCCCCAGTGGCTTAATAGAGCATTTACGGTATTAGATATTTTGCAGCATAAAGGCACAACCTGTATTAAGCTTTCATGTTGTTAATTTTCTAGCAGTTAGATAAGATGAAATTGTTGTTTGTGTACATTACTGGTATGATGTTCAAAAATCTAACTCTCACAGTGCTTCATTTCTTTGAGAGGATCTATGGCAAAGGAGTAGCAGTAGACGATTGCGCTAAAGATGGCAGTGAGAAATTTTTTACCAAGATGCACTGCGTTCTTTGATCAAGTTCCTTTAGAATCATCAAAGAATGTTTATGAGAACGCAATGCATCTTGGTAAAAAATTCCTTGCGGCCATCTCTAGCGCAATTGTTTATTGATATTGACATGTAGTGCAGCTGTGTCCAAATGGTCTTTCTTGAGATGACAAGATGCCACCATCTCCCTAAAAATTTAGGACAAGGAACTGTGCAGGGTCTTCACTTCAGGAGTAAAATCATAAGGCTTCAGTTTGGTGGTAGCATTGAATGCAGCAAACAGCTTATCGTTTTTAACCAGCTAGTGAAGTGAACAGTTTTTCTGAATATCTCAGTTTTAGATTATTTTACTGGAGACACAAGCCCAAAACGGATACATTCCATTCTGTTTAGCTTTGTTTTCACCTAAACAATCTTACTCCTACCTTACTCATTTTGCAACTGGATACCCAATGAAAAAATGTTTTAACTATAGGTAGATTCAGACATTGCTTTATTTTAATCTTATTTTAAGAACTTGATGATTTATGGTACCAACTTCAACGACAAAAGAAATTTCAGGTTTATCAATTTTGCTTTAATCTGGCCAGGCCCAAAATTCCTTATGAGGCTACACTTGCCCCAAATCCATCTCTTTAGCCTCCATACAATTTCCTTGGATCCACCATTCCAGCATTCCGTCAAGAGAGCTTGAGGAATGGCGGATCCAGGAACTACCGAAACAAAAAGGGAACGGTAACACGGACTAAAGAGATAGACTTGTATTGCACGCGAAAATCACAACTGCCTGGTAAACCAAGACGATTACAGATAAACCTTGTTTATCAAACTGGAATTCTAACTATCACGTGATAATCATAGTTATGCTCAAGCCCGGGGGGGGGGGGTACTTCACATGTTTTGGGTACAGGGACGTGCCATCGGGAAGGGTATCGATTTTCGCGATTTTGGTATAAGGAACGGTATCAATTTTCACGATTTTGGTATAAGAAACGGTATCGATTTTCGCGATTTTGGTTTATAGAACGATTTTGGTATACTTTTTCGGAAAATTGGTAAAAGGTCGGGTATACTTTTTCGCAAAATTAGTATAAGGAACGGGTATGTTTTTGAAGCTTCGATGGCACGTCCCCGACCAAAACCTGGTCAAGTAACCCCCCCCGGGTGCTCAAGCTGACAGATAAACTCAGTTTATCAAAATATTGTTCATTGTCACAACAAAAACAAGAGAAAAGAGGATGACAAATGAAAATGGAGTTATTTCGATAATCTAAAACTTTATCTTCTATCTTGATAAACTGAGTTTATCAGCCTGCTGGAGGGGCTGGAACACAACTCTGACTATCACGTGATGATTGGAATTGCAGCTTGATAAACTAGGTAATATCTGTGATCATCTTGGTTTATCAGGAAATTTTGATTCTCGTGTGCAATAAAAGTGATAAACTTAAGATAATCAGAAAATAATTGCATTTCATTTAGACAATCCAAGTTTATCAGAAATTTGTTATTCTCGCGTGTAAGTCTATTTTAAAAGGTGCACTGTTTGGATATGAGGACGTGTTTGCTTATTGACATGCAAATGCAATCCATAGAAATTGGGTTTATAAATGTCTCCTTCCAATTAACTTCAAAATTAATAACGGTAATGGATTAAAGGCGATTTGATCCTATGGCAAGGGAAATTATATCTATTATAATCCTGACGATCCTTGTATATCAGGAAACTTTGATTCTCGCGTGACTTAAAAACCATTACCTCGCGTGCTTGCAGACTCAACTGATTTCTTTTAATGAGACCTCTCTGAAAACATATGCTGAAAAGAAATCAGCAGTCTGCCCACACAGGCTTTTTTTTATCACGCTTTCAAATTCTGTAATTCTGTTCGTGGTGGTAATCAGATCACTACTCTTCTAGTTAGGGCCGAATTACCAAAAGGTAGCCGAAGGGGCACAGGTAAATGCGGGAACAAGCTGTGCTCTAAATCATACACGAATCGATGGAGACCGAAGTATTGTGAATGTGGATACTATCTTGGAGGGGCATACGAGCCAAGCTCTAAAAAAGCAAAAATCGAACCGTCTCCGATAGCTGTGAAAGTTTTTATGTACGAAGAAAATGGGAATACATTTTCATTACATTCTATTCGCACAACGACCAGAGATAACCGACAGTTCGCCCTCAATAGCTCTGATAAAGTGAGGAAGCTTTGTTTTGTGGAAGCATGTAAAATGGTCAGGAGCAGTTACCATGCAAGCGGTAAAATTACCGATTTTGACTGCAAACATTTGAAAGAGGAGTCCGTTGAGCCAGTCTATTCAGTATCATTTTCGTCGGAAGACATAGATCAATTTACACCTCACAAGTCCATCGTGGATTTGATGAAAATTGTTCAAGATGAAGATCTTCCAACAGTCGTCAAGGTGTCCGAAAAGAATTACGCAGTCAAAGGTAGGACAACTGCTTGTGACCCACTGGGCTGAGCGGAGTACCCTTACATTTTTATGAACCAATGCGAGGAGTGTACCCCAGGGGGGCACTGAGCACAGGCTCATATGGGAGGTCAGTCCGAGAAATTTCAGTTAATCTACACCCAAAAATAACACCACTTTTGGCAATATTCTGACCAAAAATGTCGGACTTACCTCCCTGTATGTGCATATGCTGAGTGCCCCTGGGATCGAGTGTACCGCTCTCCAAAGAGCGTACAATATTTTCAAGGATTTTTTAAGACTAAGGGATCTTCGGGAACTTTTTATGCTGATGAATTTTCCTTGCAAACAAAAGGATTTCTGCCCAAAGTATACGAGATTTTAGAGAGTGATACGCCCCTCTTGAATGACATAATGAAACATACCATTTAAGAAACTGACTGCAGCCTTAATAAGAATATCAACGTTAGACTGTTATTACTTAACATGTAGGCCTTATGACATGGTACTTCTAGCCTATTCACCCACCCTAGAGGTATGCATATAGTAGCCTTGATGCTGTCGCTATAACTACTACTTTTAAGCTACCCACACCAAAAAATCCCCAGCCTCTTAATCCAGGGTGGTTATAATTACTTTAAATACAAGGTTCTCTACCAAGATCTTCAAAAATGCTTTATACAAATATATGCCCACCCTATTAGTCTTATAAATTGTAATTTCAAGTTCCCGCATTATAGCTAAAACCTAATTTTCCTTTCCCTTTTCCTTCCTTCTGTACCCCTGTATTTATATATCTCTCTCTCAAAATCTTGCTCAATGTATTTGACAAATAATATATTTTCACATTGCATACGGCCAAAATAAAATAGTACTTAATATAGTGACAACAATAATAATATGTCACAAGGATAAACATATACAATTGCATACAATTATAGTTCGATGATACACCACCCTAAACAGCATAAAACCAACAACAACAACAAGGGAAGCTTCCCATTAGTTTAAAACTCTTCCTATCCGATACATATAAACAAATTTTCTCATGATCTTGATCACATCCTATTACAATAGGTTATTTCCACTGCTCTATTTACCTCTCTAACTATTGTCTTTCCCTGATTTATGGCCTGTCACTGTTAGGTTTCCAAAGCGATAGGCATTCCTAACTCTATTGATGCCCTGCAGAGGTCTATACAGTCCACACAATAGATAGTTACGCACCCCGCGTCATAAACATCAACCAATCTAATTAACAAACTGCCACCAACATCTTCCGCTCACAGAATTCTCCAAGATTTATTACTATTTTATACTTTACCTATTCAATAATATCCTAATATGGTGAACCACTACTCTATTTCTGTGCCCATCAAATACCCATCACTACACAACCAATCAAAAACCCCCAGAACACACCCCAACAATCCTAACTACAATACCATACCGTATTTGTCAGTGATTTTACTGGTAGTTCTATGCCTATTGAATTAACATATATTTAAGCGCGTGCGACCCCAGCTCATCCTCGATTGCATACCACAACCACTGCAAGTAAAGAAAAGAAGGGAAATCACAGCAAAAAACAACAGCAAAAAACTGCACTATGGATGCCATCTCAAACACCACTGCAAACACCGCCGAAATGGATGTCGACACCAATGACATAACAACAAACAACTGAAACTCAATTACAGAAAGTGGTAAGCTTATATACTGACACATCTTATACATTAAATACATGCTTTTCATCATCACTTTTGTGCTTAACTCGAATCTTCCTTTTCAGCCTAACGTACATACCTTTTGGTCTCGCCCTACGTATACTACTTAATATTGTCAATTTAATCACATTAGTTTTTAAGATCCCTTCAACTGAACGTTTTTTATGAAAACTACCACCAGCTCTCTATACATATTTAGTTTCTTAAATATTTCCTGATAGTACAACTGGGTTAAACCCTCGAGAAAGACGCGTAACTCTTTAAACTGAAGAGAAATGCAAATTCCACCAGGTCAACGTGCACATCAAATGACATTCTAGCCTTGACAGACGACATACAAATATGCGACGATGATCAAATAAAACCTGCTCCTAGACAGGATTACAAAGGCAAAAAAATACTAAGCAAAAAACTGGGCCTAAGAGGTAATGCAAATAAATTTAACCCGCCGTCTAACAGTGGCTTACCCCCTCTACTTTCTCAGTCATTCGCTCTCCTTATAGCCCCTCTTGCTCGCATTCTATCCCCTCTCGTCCAGGGCCCTCGGGCCTAACCTCACACGCTCCCTTTCCTTCTCCTAACTCTCCTAAAATTCACGCCTTTGACACACCCACTTCACGTGGTTTCGTCCCAGCTATTAGCTCCACCGCAACTCCCATTCCTTCTTCACTCCTCCCTTCTCCCTTGCTATTCTCTACTCCTTCTTTCCGACCCTCCAGCACTAATCTCCCTAGTTCTGCTCCTGTTCTTATAGAGAGACTTCCTTTACCGCTTCCTCAAACTTTCGTTAATGATCTATCTAGACATTACTGTTCCTTGATCTACCATCAAACCAAAGAATCTTATTTTTCCCGCAGCATTGAATCAAGCTACTTTCCACCTTTTACTCTTCCTCGCTTTAACTCTGATCTGACCCGGGGCCTTAGCCACAATCTTTCCGTACAATACGCAGATGCGGTAGCTACTCTAAGACACAAAATCTGCCAAATAATGAAGGACCACCACAATATCCTCCAACGAGAGGAAACAATCAGAATAAACGCTATTGTAGACAACATGAACAATCTATATGAACCGGACATAGTCCGGATTATCACCGAAAATGCAAAAAGAACAGCGAGCAACAAAAACAGCAACATGAACAATAACAGAAGAGGAAACAGACAATGAACTTTACATAACTTTGTATATATATACTACCATTTATTATTTATCAATTATTATTTATAATCGCTAATATTTTCAATGTTGAACTTGGGCCAAAATTGATGAGTCTTTTCTTCTCACTCTCTATAATGACCACAGGTACAAAGGTTGGGGCAAATATAATTGAGAAAAAGAGTCGGAAAAGAACAACATTAAGGAAAATTTTGAACAAAAATCAGGAAAAGGAACACGGCACCATTGGAACAAATGCGATAAAAAAAAGCTGCGCAGGGCGGTTACACAATACAAACCAATCAACAATATTGTCAATTTAGGGACACCAACATTAACAATGGGGGAAACTTTACTCCTTCAAAAAGGTCTATCTTTCATACCCACCCCTGCACGGGTACAGCAGAAAGATGTTACGAAAGGGCTCGCAGAATTCACACGTAGAATGAAACTACAATTTCATTTCTTTTACCACCCTACACAAAAAAATTATGAACCATTTAATCTGGAATCCTCTTGGGTTCAACCAGGAGATACTTTTCCACCTCTACAAGAATATTTTGACAAAATAACAGAAGATATAACTAACCACACCCACAACATGAGAGAGGCAAACACATCTAACCTGTCTCCAAGTGAAGGAAAAGCAATAGATACACTAGCCAAACAGAAAAAAATTTTTATCCAAAGGGCTGACAAAGGAGGAGCTATTGTACTATGGCCTAAAAAATCTTACCTAGCAGAAGCGTCAAAACAACTTGAAAACACACGCCACTATACAAAATGCCAAACAAATGATATCCCAGAACTCACTGCTCAAATCATTTCATTTCTGGCAGACCTGTTAGCTAAACAGAGCATTTCTACTAAAGTACATGAATTCTTAGAACCCAGCAATTCCCCCCGGACCCCTAGATTCTATTTGCTGCCAAAAATACACAAACCAAAAATTGATAATATCACCCCAGGGAGACCTATTGTCTCGGGATGTGGTTCACCCACTGAAAAACTCTCACAATACCTAGACTACTACCTCAAACCAATAGTCCAAACAATTCCGTCATATATCAAGGACAGCAAACATTTCCTACAAATAATAATGAACAACAGGGCTACTATTCCAGAAGGAGCCTTGCTAGCCACTCTAGATGTTAAATCTCTATATACAAATATCCCTCAAAATGAGGGAATACAATACTGCCTCGATGCCATGCAACAATTCTATAACCAAAACCTTCCTCTACCAATCTACAAACTACATCAAATGTTTGAATTTGTACTCAAAGGTAACTACTTTGAATTCAACGATCAGATATATTTACAGATACATGGAACTTCCATGGGCACACCTATGGCACCCAATTTTGCAAACATATTCATGGCTCACATAGAAAACACTATAATCACACATGCCCCTGGGGCACTACAGCCACTTCTATGGAAAAGATATATTGATGATATCATATCATTTGGCAACATGGGGAACAAGCCCTCAAAAATTTCTCAAACATGCTAACTCTATTCATGAGACAATTAAATTTGAAAGTGACTACTCCAAAGATAGAGTCAATTTCCTTGAGACAACAATATACTTTAACGATAACAAGGTATTAGAAAGCTCGATTTTCATCAAACCTACAGATATATGTACATTACTGCAAGCATCATCTTTCCACCCACCTCACTGCAAAAAAGGTATCATTTACAGCCAAGCACTTAGATATAGAAGACTTATCTCTGATGATAGGATACTAGTAAAACATCTAAACTACCTAAAAGAAAACCTGATAAGAAGAGGATACGACATATCACTGATAGAAAATGAATTTGCTAAACTTTCAAACATATGCCAAAACGATCTACTATTCCCAAATCAAACCAGGGAACTTAATGGGCCTAAACCTATTACCACGAACAGTAGGAAGAACAATCAAGATAAAGTAATGCCCTTCATAGTCCCATATGATTCGGAAACAGCAGATATTGGGTCCATTCTCATGAGCCACTGGCACCTTATCAGTAATAATCCAGTCCTTCAACAGGTTTGGAAGAACAGCAAACCAATTTTATCCCTTCAGAGAAGGCCTAACCTAAAAGACAAGCTGGTCCGAACAAAACTGCTACCATCACAGAAACAACAACAACCACCACACACAAACAATCAATTTCCAAGAACCCAAACGCGAGAACAACAACCACAACAACAGCCGCAACAACATAAACAAACGTGAGCGAGATCGACAGGAGATACCAAGCCAAAAAGAACTTACCTACAGAAACACAAATATGAATTTAGGATTGATCATATAATGGATTTCAATCATTAAATTACGCTGGAGAATATTGGAAATTATTATATTGGAGAATATCAAAGAAAACTTTATTGGGACTTTGAACTGAACTTAGCAACTGTGGTCCTGGACGCAGGACTGCATGGGGCACCCACATATGAAAGGATATACTAAAATGAAAGCTCCGAAATATCCATGTGGGATTTTTTAGCTGATGAGTTGCGATAAGTCAGATATCAAAGCATAGACATTAACTATCAATCCGCATACCTACTCCGACCATTGTTACATCAAAGAATCACTATTATGAGATACAACATGCCGTTCCGAAACCACCACCATGCCAACAGTACCCAATCCATCAGCACCAGCATGAAGTACACACGTTTATATTGGTTCCACCCTTTACAAGCTTTCCTGACACACCCTGCATTACCACAGCTGGCATAGCATATAGGTGGTAGGTATTACTCCCTCTTTATTTAGTTACCTTTACCATTTGTTGCCTTAGTATTGTATTTTAGTAGCATCTTAACATTTGCTTTCATTCTGTGCTATCCGAAAAATGTTATGTACGGGAGGAGGCCCCATGGTCCCTCGGATGGACCGCCCCTATTTGCTTTCCGCTGTAGTACTTAACTTAGCAGGTTCTTTTACGGTATACCCTCACGTCTCGTGAGAAACCCCCCCCCCCCTCCAATTTACGCTATATATCAAACCAAGACCGAATTCAACATGAATGACATTATGAAACATACCATTTAAGAAACTGACTGCAGCCTTAATAAGAATATAAACGTTAGACTGTTATTTCTCAACATATAGGCCTTACGACATGGTACTACTAGCCTATTTACCCACCCAAGAGGTATGCATATAGTAGCCTTGATGCTGTCGCTATAACTACTACTTTTAAGCTACCCACACCAAAAAATCCCCGACCCGACCTCTTAATTCAGGGTAGTTATTATTACTTTATATACAAGGTTCTCTACCAAGATCTTCAAAAATGCTTTATACAAATATATGCCCACACTATTAGTCTTATAAATTGTAATTTCAAGTTCCCGCATTATAGCCAAAACCTAATTTTCCTTTCCCTTTTCCTTCCTCCTGTACCCCTGTATTTATATATCTCTCTCTCAAAATCTTGCTCAATGTATTTGACAAATAAGATATTTTCACATTGCATACGGCCAAAATAAAATAGTACTTAATATAGTGACAACAATAATAATATGTCACAAGGATAAACATATACAATTGCATACAATTATAGTTCGATGATACACCACCCTAAACAGCATAAAACCAACAACAACAACAAGGGAAGCTTCCCATTAGTTTAAAACTCTTCCTATCCGATACATATAAACAAATTTTCTCATGATCTTGATCACGTCCTATTACAATAGGTCCTTTCCACTGCTATATTTACCTCTCTAACTATTGTCTTTCCCTGATTTATGGCCTGTCACTGTTAGGTTTCCAAAGCGATGGGCATTTCTAACTCTATTGATGCCCTACAGAGGTCTATACAGTCCACACAATAGATAATTACGCACCCCGCGTCATAAACATCAACCAATCTAATTAACAAACTGCCACCAACATCTTCCGCTCACAGAATTCTCCAAGATTTATTACTATTTTATACTTTACCTATTCAATAATATCCTAATATGGTGAACCACTACTCTATTTCTGTGCCCATCAAATACCCATCACTACACAACCAATCAAAAACCCCCAGAACACACCCTAATAATCCTAACTACAATACCATATCGTATTTGTCAGTGATTTTACTGGTAGTTCTATGCCTATTGAATTAACATATATTTAAGCGCGTGCGACCCCAGCTCATCCTCAATTGCATACCACAACCACTGCAAGTAAAGAAAAGAAAAGAAACCACAGCAAAAAACAACAGCAAAAAACTGCACTATGGATGCCACCTCAAACACCACTGCGAACACCGCCGAAATGGATGTCGACACCAATAACATAACAACAAACAACTCAAACTCAATTACAGAAAGTGGTAAGCTTATATACTGACACATCTTATACATTAAATACATGCTTTTAATCATCACTTTTGTGCTTAACTCGAATCTTCCTTTTCAGCCTAACATACATACCTTTTGGTCTCGCCCTACGTATACTACTTAATATTGTCAATTTAATCACATTAGTTTTTAAGATCCCTTCAACTGAACGTTTTATATGTAAACTACCACCAGCTCTCTATATATATTTAGTTTCTTAACTATTTTCTGATAGTACAACTGGGTTAAACCCTCGATAAAGACGCGCAACTCTTTAAACTGAAGAGAAATACAAATTCCACCAAGTCAACATGCACAACAAACCTCGTACCTCATTCCCAGACATCTGCGAGTATAAATGACTAACTATTGTATTCACTCTTTCCCCTAGTACCTTGCCGCTCAGGGCAGATCACTAAAGAAACAATGCACGCAATTATAACCACCGAAGAACTGTCAAGAGAAGAAGAAGATGACATTCTAGCCTTGACAGACGACATACAAATATGCGACGATGATCAAATAAAACCTGCTCCTAGACAGGATTACAAAGGCAAAAAAATACTAAGCAAAAAATTCAACCCGCCGTCTAACAGTGGCTTACTCCCTACCCCTTCTACTTTCTCATTCATTCGCTCTCCTTATAGCCCCTCTTGCTCGCATTCTATCCCCTCTCGTCCAGGGCCCTCCGGCCTAACTTCACACGCTCCCTTTCCTTCTCCTGACTCTCCTAAAATTCACGCCTTCGACACACCCACTTCACGTGGTTTCGTCCCAGCTATTAGCTCCTCCGCAACTCCTATTCCTTCTTCACTCCTCCCTTCTCCCTTGCTATTCTCTACTCCTTCTCTCCGACCCTCCAGCACTAATCTCCCTAGTTCTGCTCCTGTTCTTATAGAGAGACTTCCTTTACCGCTTCCTCAAACTTTCGTTAATGATCTATCTAGACATTACTGTTCCTTGATCTACCATCAAACCAAAGAATCTTATTTTTCCCGCAGCATTGAATCAAGCTACTTTCCACCTTTTACTCTTCCTCGCTTTAACTCTGATCTGACCCGGGGCCTTAGCCACAATCTTTCCGTACAATACGCAGATGCGGTAGCTACTCTAAGACACAAAATCTGCCAAATAATGAAGGACCACCACAATATCCTCCAACGAGAGGAAACAATCAGAATAAACGCTATTGTAGACAACATGAACAATCTATATGAACCGGACATAGTCCGGATTATCACCGAAAATGCAAAAAGAACAGCGAGCAACAAAAACAGCAACATGAACAATAACAGAAGAGGAAACAGACAATGAACTTTACATAACTTTGTATATATACTACCATTTATTATTTATCAATTATTATTTATAATCGCTAATATTTTCAATGTTGAACTTGGGCCAAAATTGATGAGTCTTTTCTTCTCACTCTCTATCATGACCACAAGTACAAAGGATGGGGCAAATATAATTAAGGAAAAGAGTCGGAAAAGAACAACATTACGGAAAATTTTGAATAAAAATCGGAAAAAGGAACATGGCACAATTGGAACAAATGCGATAAAAAAAAAGCTGCGCAGGGCGGTTACACAATACAAACCAATCAACAATATTGTGAATTTAGGGACAACTACATTAACAATGGGGGAAACTTTACTCCTTCAAAAAGGTCTATCTTTCATACCCACCCCTGCACGGGTACAGCAGAAAGATGTTACGAAAGGGCTCGCAGAATTCACACGTAGAATGAAACTACAATTTCATTTCTTTTACCACCCTACACAAAAAAATTATGAACCATTTAATCTGGAATCCTCTTGGGTCCCACCAGGAGATACTTTTCCACCTCTACAGGAATATTTTGACAAAATAACAGAAGATATAACTAACCACACCCACAACATGAGAGAGGCAAACACATCTAACCTGTCTCCAAGTGAAGGAAAAGCAATAGATACACTAGCCAAACAGAAAAAAATTGTTATCCAAAGGGCTGACAAAGGAGGAGCTATTGTACTATGGCCTAAAAAATCTTACCTAGCAGAAGCGTCAAAACAACTTGAAAACACACGCCACTATACAAAATGCCAAACAAATGATATCCCAGAACTCACTGCTCAAATCATTTCATTTCTGGCAGACCTGTTAGCTAAACAGAGCATTTCTACTAAAGTACATGAATTCTGAGAACCCAGCAATTCCCCCCGGACCCCTAGATTCTATTTGCTGCCAAAAATACACAAACCAAAAATTGATAATATCACCCCAGGGAGACCTATTGTCTCGGGATATGGTTCACCCACTGAAAAACTCTCACAATACCTAGACTACTACCTCAAACCAATAGTCCAAACAATTCCGTCATATATCAAGGACAGCAAACATTTCCTACAAATAATAATGAACAACAGGGCTACTATTCCAGAAGGAGCCTTGCTAGCCACTCTAGATGTTAAATCTCTATATACAAATATCCCTCAAAATGAGGGAATACAATACTGCCTCGATGCCATGCAACAATTCTATAACCAAAACCTTCCTCTACCAATCTACACACTACATCAAATGTTTGAATTTGTACTCAAAGGTAACTACTTTGA
Organism: Aurelia coerulea; assembly: GCA_039566865.1. Lineage (NCBI taxonomy): Eukaryota > Metazoa > Cnidaria > Scyphozoa > Semaeostomeae > Ulmaridae > Aurelia > Aurelia coerulea. The sequence continues at coordinate 7,199,384 of CM076951.1, read as the reverse complement.
ATTCAACGATCAGATATATTTACAGATACATGAAACTTCCATGGGCACACCTATGGCACCCAATGTTGCAAACATATTCATGGCTCACATAGAAAACACTATAATCACACATGCCCCTGGGGCACTACAGCCACTTCTATGGAAAAGATATATTGATGATATCATAATCATTTGGCAACATGGGGAACAAGCCCTCAAAAATTTCTCAAACATGCTAACTCTATTCATGAGACAATTAAATTTGAAAGTGACTACTCCAAAGATAGAGTCAATTTCCTTGACACAACAATATACTTTAACGATAACAAGGTATTAGAAAGCACGATTTTCATCAAACCTACATATATATGTACATTACTGCAAGCATCATCTTTCCACCCACCTCACTGCAAAAAAGGTATCATCTACAGCCAAGCACTTAGATATAGAAGACTTATCTCTGATGATAGGATACTAGTAAAACATCTAAACTACCTAAAAGAAAACCTGATAAGAAGAGGATACGACATATCATTGATAGAAAATGAATTTGCTAAACTTTCAAACATATGCCAAAACGATCTACTATTCCCAAATCAAACCAGGGAACTTAATGGGCCTAAACCTATTACCACGAACAGTAGGAAGAACAATCAAGATAAAGTAATGCCCTTCATAGTCCCATATGATTCGGAAACAGCAGATATTGGGTCCATTCTCATGAGCCACTGGCACCTTATCAGTAATAATCCAGTCCTTCAACAGGTTTGGAAGAACAGCAAACCAATTTTATCCCTTCAGAGAAGGCCTAACCTAAAAGACAAGCTGGTCCGAACAAAACTGCTACCATCACAGAAACAACAACAACCACCACACACAAACAATCAATTTCCAAGAACCCAAACGCGAGAACAACAACCACAACAACAGCCGCAACAACATAAACAAACGTGAGCGAGATCGACAGGAGATACCAAGCCAAAAAGAACTTACCTACAGAAACACAAATATGAATTTAGGATTGATCATATAATGGATTTCAATCATTAAATTACGCTGGAGAATATTGGAAATTATTATATTGGAGAATATTAAAGAAAACTTTATTGGGACTTTGAACTGAACTTAGCAACTGTGGTCCTGGACGCAGGACTGCATGGGGCACCCACATATGAAAGGATATACTAAAATGAAAGCTCCGAAATATCCATGTGGGATTTTTTACCTGATGAGTTGCGATAAGTCAGATATCAAAGCCTAGATATTAACTATCAATCCGTATACCTACTCCGACCATTGTTACATCAAAGAATCACTATTATGAGATACAACATGCCGTTCCGAAACCACCACCATGCCAACAGTACCCAATCCATCAGCACCAGCATGCAGTACACACGTTTATATTGGTTCCACCCTTTACAAGCTTTCCTGACACACCCTGCATTACCACAGCTGGTATAGCCTATAGGTGGTAGGTATTACTCCCTCTTTATTTAGTTACCTTTACCATTTGTTGCCTTAGTATTGTATTTTAGTAGCATCTTAACATTTGCTTTCATTCTGTGCTATCCGAAAAATGCAGAAAATACAGTAAATACATTTTACATTTTGCATATGTTGTTGTTCTTCTACATTTTAGACTGCGGTCCGCAAAGTCTCCTGATGACACTGCAGATATGGGAAATTATCAACCTTGTTCAGCCATCGTATAACCTTGGACACATATGCAAACTTGCTGTTCCATTAACAACTTGTCTAAACAAGGTTTTCACAAGACTAAGATCAACCTTGTGCTAGCCTCGTCAAAATTAGGTTTAAATTCCGAAAGGAGAGGCACTTCTTTGTATCATTCAAAATACCCAAAGCCTGATATACGCAATAGGTCTTTTGGGTAGTTAGAGTCGTGCAGAAAGACCAAAGAGATATCCAGCATGATAAAACAATGCATTCTTGTTACATTGGTTTGTTTTTTAATTCCATTTCAACTTTGCTTTGTGATGAGAAATATAACCGTTTTCAAACTATTTGGATGCCAGATCACAGTTTTGTCTTTCACACAAGATAAATTAGTGGAAAAGCTCGAGGGTTTAGCAGAGAGTGGTTGCAACATTTTCCTTGGCTGGCATATTCAAATGATTTGGATGGCGCATTTTGTATTCCATGTTTTTTCTTTGGAAGAAGTGTTGGCTCAAGCACATCAAAGCTAGACAAACTGATGAAAAGCCCCTTGACAAATTGGTCCTCAGCAAAAACCAAATTAAAGCTGCATGAACTTAAATATGAGGTTGACAAGACGGCCTTACTTAAAATGCAAGATTTCACTGCGATGATGGAAAACAAAACAAAGTCTGTTGACAGAATTATTGTCTCTGCTCTCAATGCAAAGATCAATCAGAATAGGCAGAAGCTTGCTTCTGTTGTTAAAACTGTTCTTCTTTGTGCTAAACAAAACATACCTCTCCGCGACCACAGAGATGATTCTAAATTGTATGACACAGAAGATTGTGGGAATTTCCAAGCACTCCTTAATTTTAGAGTTGAAAGTGAAGACGTCATCTTAAGAAGCATTTTGAATCTGCTCCCCGTAATGCCACATATCGATCAAAGACCTGTCAATGATCAGATAATAAAAGAGATAAAGTAATGTGAGTTTTATGCCATTCTGGTAGATGAGGTAACTGACTGCTTCAACAAAGGATAGATGCTGTTGGTCCTCAGATATGTCGATCCCCAAGGCCAGATCCAAGAGCTGTTTCTTAAATTCATATATTGCGACATTAGAATTTCTGAAGCAGCTCTTAGTGATAAAGTCATCCATTGTGTTACAGAAGAGTTAAAGCTGGATCTTCAAAAGTGCCGTGGAGAGTGTTATGACGCTGCTGGTAGCATGGCTGGAAAGTGCTGTAGTTTGGCTGGAAAGTGCCGTGCTTTGGCAATCTACACCCATTGCGCCTCTCACTGCCTTAACCTTTGTGTTGCAGCATCATGCCAGATACAGAATTTCAAAAACGTGATGGACAACATCCAATTCATTCCCAAATTTTTTAATAATTCTCCAAAACGTCAATTGTTGCTAGATAAAATGGCGAAGACACATCTCCCGGATTACCAGCATAACAAGATGTTTCCCGCACACGATGGGTTCTCCGCTTAAATGGCTTAGACAGGTTTTATGAAATGTATGTTGCCATCATTCGAGACAATGTTGATAAAAAATTGGAAAATTCAGCTGGTGATGCCTACTCACTTGCTTCAGTTTGCACCAACTTTGACTTCATCATGTTTGTGCCCCCCCCCCCCCCCCTCCCTCTAGTATTACGATAGTCAAAAAAGCCAGGTAGTACTATGGTTAAAGTTTTTGCTTCACTAAATCAACAATTAAATCCCTCTTTTTCTTCCAGTATTGCGAGTCTTTAACTGCATTACTGTTAGTCCCCTATTTAGTCATTTGTCAATTCTTGTGGGAAATAAATGATAACAGCAGGCACAGAGGGCAGCAGCCCTAGGCCTACTCAACGCTGTTCATGATAAACATCAGATTACCAACCAACATCCAATTCCATATACTAACCTACCAACATCTAGACCTATAGTTATCAGTCAATGATTTGCAATGCGTTTCCAGAGCAAATTTGTGGATCAAACAAAGGCTATCCATATTATTCAACGTTCATCTTTGTTATCAACAAACATTTTCAACAACTCCAGTCCCAACACTGAGTTCCAGTTTGATGTGTGTGGTGGTTGTTGTTGCATTTGTTGTTGCTGTCGTTGCAAATTGCTCAGAAGCGAGGTTCAGAATCAAACAAGTTCTTTCTGTGTTTGCATGTGGAAACAGAATTGCACCTGTCCAGTCAAAATCAGAATGATATGGTATTAAACAAAGGATTGAAGCAATATGAATTTATTTTGAAGAAAACCATAGTTTATGAATGCCTACATAATTAGTCGGTGTATATTTACACAATGAGTCATATTTCTCACAAATGTCTAAAACTTTAAAAATGTTTGATTGCGCGTTTGACGAATAACAATCAAATAAATTGAGTCCTTTCAAATAACGATTGGGAGGAACAATGTGAATAAGTTCTTTGACGACTTTACCAACAAGAGTTTGATTGCAGTATTTGGATTTATTACTTAAATATTCACAAAAACAGGCCAATGCTCTTTCAATTCGAATTACTTGATCATCTACCCAATCCTTCATCCATAATTAACCAGTCAATCAACCAATCAATCAGTGACAATCAATCAAGAGTAATTTGAATAATACTAACCGCTTTGGAACAAGAGGATGTTGTAATGATTGTATACATTGTGAAAAATTTATTGTGGAACACAGGTGCATCAAATACGCTTACTGCAACTGTGTGCCAGTTGCTAATGAAGTTGTAGCTGAGAAGCTGCCTTTTATCTGTGACTTCAGTACAATGTGAACAACTTCACAATTTCATTTGAAATCAGTCACACTGACATTCAGTATGCAGAGCAAGGAATTGCTTTTAAAGATTAACTTAATTTGTTTCCATCAACTAAAAATCACATAGTGTAAACCTATTTTATTGTCTAGGGTGCAATGTGAAACAACGTGCCTCATCTCAGCTCTTGTTGAATATTAGAGAACGATTACCAGATAAAAGAAAGGTAACTCAGAGGGGCTAGGTTACTGTTGTTCTGATATGATTAGGACAGGGGTCTTCATGCTGAGGCAAAAACATCAACCCAAAAATTATTTCTTACATAAAAATAGACCCTTTTCCTGCAATATCTGCATACCCACAAATGTGTAGTCAACACCGAAATTATATGGAAAATGCACCAAGGCCTTCCACTCCAATTTGCCAAGGATCTACCGCCTACAGAATATTAATACCTTGATCAGTTTTTTCCTGCGACCTGCTGTGAAGATGCTTCAATGACACAGAGCTGAGTACAAAACTACAGCATATTTTGCCAACAACCAATGCATCATACCAGGTGAGTCAGAAAAAGTGTGGGGTATTTGGCGAACTGTGACGTCGCGTTCAGCCATCTGATCATAATGAACTAATTTGTTTCTTACAGCCAAAGGTCTCACTTAGATCATAAGCCTTTGCCCAACGAAATCGATCATTTGATGTATTGATCAAAACAATATTTCCTTCCTAAGACGTTGTATGGGAGTCTTTCAAACTGATGAAATCTTTAACAAAGCCCCTTCAGCATTTTACCCTTGCCAAAGCTGCACGTACACGTAGTATTATCAGGGAAGAAGGAAATAGTTTTGTCATAATGCAGTGCAGCGCGTTGATATTGCTGGAAGAAATCTCTTTACAACTCAAAGAAGCATGCGTTTTTACTGTCTCTCAACGCAGGACAAGTTATGACAAGGCATCCCAGGGGAGAAAACACTATTTCCAAACTGTTTCACTCTCTCTTGATAATACCACATGTACGTGTAACTTTCGCGAGGCTAAAATGCTGAAGGGGCTTGGTTGAAGGTTTCCTCAGTTTGGAAGACTCTCATATAAAGTCTTACAAAGAAAATCTTTTTTAAACAATGCATCACATGACCGATTTCGATGGGGAAATGCTTATGATCTAAGTCAGATTTATGGCTTCTTGGAATGATTTATTTCACAACGATGGGGTGGCAAAACGCGATGTCACAAACCGCCAAAGGCTCCACGTTTTTTCTGACTCACCCGGTATATGAACGTTCACTCTGCAAACTATTGATAGTAGTTCTGAGAACAGAATGTAAGGAGCCAGCCATAACCAAGTTTAAACATTGGCGTTGCTTCTCTTTTGGTCACATGGGTCATGGTATGGGACTAGGTCTCACCCCGTCGGCCTTCCGTTGGCCACCACGAGGCCAACCACTTGCGCGCGCATGCTTTTAATGAGGGAGTGATAAAATTTCGATTGGAGCATGATGTTAATGATTGTTGTTCAGTGACTTGGCACACGTTGCAGTATCATATGAGACGAATAAGGAGACAAATTTACTTCACGTAGGTGATACTGAGTAGCTGAAGAGTTCCAGAAGAATTGCAGCAACGCATACCATGACCCATGTGACGCAGCCATGATGTGTCAAAACTCACTAGGCCTATCAGACTGTGTTGGGCTTGACTGATTAAATATGTCATAGGAACGGGCATTTTGGCAGGCCAGGTCCATAATGCGGAACCCGCGGAACTCGCGGAATTTTTGTTCCGCGAAGTTGAGTTCCGCATTTTGTTCTCGCAGTATGGGGCCGAAAACCAAAAGGCGGAACTGGCGGAATTTTTCTTCCGCGAAGCTAATTTCCGCGCTTTGTCCTCGCAGTATAGGGCCAAAAACCAAAACGCGGAACTCGCGGAATTTCATCTATAAGGCCTGCTCTTCCTCCACTTGCCTACAAAGAAGTTTACTTCCATTTTATCACTTTTAATCAACTTTTAATCGACTGCTCTTCCCATGCCAAGAGATTTGTAGCATTTTCTTAAGCAGCTACTTTCGCGTACGTTACTACGCCGTCAGCCAAATCTGCTTCGAAAATGAGTCAAATATGGTTTTTTTCCATTTCATTTTTAATTATTTATACACGGTGGCCCCATCAATCAACGACTGCTTTACAGGGGGCCGTGTTAAAAAGCTTACAAAATTAACAATACTTTTCTAAAATAACCTAATTACCAGTGATAAAATCTAAAAAATCTAACTAGAATACTTATGATAAGAAATTAAAAAGAGTAAAATCAAAACTGGTCCGTTTAATTTCCCTCTTTCTGCAAAATCCATTGCAAATCTCAAAAACATACAGGTGAATTCAATAATTCGATACTCGACACTTTGATCACCTGGAGCTGTGGGAGAGCTTCGAGGATAAGGATCACGTGTCACACGAGGCAAAGAAATGTACATTGTGAGCATACGCACGCGAAATGTTAAAAATGCTATTCTTGTCCATTCCCCCACTTCCTGACCCCAATCCACTTGACAATATTTCGTAGGACTAGCTTTTGCTGGGCATAATCCAATACTCTCGACAATCCTAGTCGAGGGGATTGGGGTCAGGAAGTCCACTAAAAAAAATCCATTAAAATTGATATAGCGCAGGTAAAATTCTTTGTAGGCAAGGGGAGGAAGAATGGGCCTTTTAGATGAAATTCCACGAGTTCCGTGTTTTGGTTTTCGGCCCGATACTGCCAGGACAAAACGCGGAACTTGATTTCGCGGAACTTGTCTGTCAACATAAGAAACTCTTTTTACGTTGATTTTGGTCGATTAAACCAAATTTTCTTCCCTTTATATACAACTTGTTGAATGTAACGAAACGAGTGAATGAACGAGCGAGTGAACGAGTGAAACGAATGAAACGAGTTGAATGACACACTGAATAGTGATCTCGATCGGCTAAAGGAATGGTTACAAGGGAACAAACTGTCACTAAATGTCGTAAAGACACAGGCGATGGTTGTAGGTTCTCGACCAAACCTAAAAAAGATTGCTGATAATAAAGTAGAGACCCCATCATTTGTTATTGATGGCGCTGAAATTGACATCGTTAAAAATGTAAAATATTTAGGAGTCCAACTTGATGATAGCCTCGTTTGGGATCGGAACACGAAATTATTATGTAGCAAACTGCCTCGTGCTCTAGGATTTTTGAAATATGCCAAAAACTTCGTACCCAAGGATACCTTAATCAAAATGTATCATGGCATCGTAGAGCCACATTTCCGTTATTGCTGTTCTGTTTGGGGAGGCTGCAGTGAAACCAGATTGCAAACCATACAAAAATTGCAAAATCGAGCTGCAAGAATTGTCACCAATAGCAGCTATGATGTATCCGCCTCAAATTTGATCAAGGAACTAAATTGGCCAACGGTTACGGAAATGATAAAATGCGAGACAGGTACTATTACATACAAAGCATTGTCAGGTCTTGCACCCGGCTATCTTTCAAACCTTTTCAAGAAAAACTCTGCGCGTGATATCAGTATGAATTTGCGGAATGCCATTGCCGATGTCCTTGTTCCAAGGATGAAAACTTGCAATGGGAAGAAAGCGATATCTTTCCGGGGTGCAAAGACTTGGAATGAATTGCCTTTGGATGTCAAACAAGCACCCTCTCTTAGCATTTTTAAAAGTATGCTGAAGAGTAATTTGCCTCTCTCAGGCTAATTCCATTGTTTTTCATTCATTTTTTTATTTTGGATTGTAAATATAGGTAATTTGTTAGTAATTTTTAGTAATATTGTAAAGTTTGGCACGGCCCCCTGTAAAGAAATCCTCTCGATTGAAGGGGCCACCGTGTACAAATAATTAAAAAATGAAACTGGGATAGGATACAACTAAGTAGCGATGTAGTTTTGCTGTTCAGCTGAGCGACAAACAATATTTCGCAGACCTCTGTTCTTATTGGGCATAAATAATCCAATACTCTCGACAATCCTAGTCAAGGGGATTGGGCTCAGGAAGTGGGGGAATGGACAAGAATAGCATTTTTAACATTTCGTGTGCGTATGCCCACAATGTACATTTATTTGCCTCATGTGACACGCGATCCTTATCCTCGAAGCTCTCCCACAGCTCCAGGTGATCAAAGTATCGAGTATCGAGTCCAAGACCAAAGCAATACAGCATTTGGAAATGACAACAAATGGCCTACCTAGAAATCTCCTATCACTTGGAGCCGAAGTGGAAAATTTCATCTCAATTTATATGCCTTCAATCCTGGGAGAAAGTCAGTTTGGTTCGATTTCAATTTGCCAGTAGAGAGTTGAATTATTGAATTCACCTGTATGTTTTTGAGATTTGCAATGAATTTTGCAGAAAGAGGGAAATTAAACGGACCATTTTTGACTCATTTTCGAAGCAGATTTGGCTGACGGCGTAGTAACATACGTGAAAGTAGCTGCTTAAGAAAATGCTACAAATCTCTTGGCATGGGAAGAACAGTCGATTAAAAGTTGATTAAAAGTGATAAAAAGCAAGTAAACTTCTTTGTAGGCAAGTGGAGGAAGAGCAGGCCTTATAGATGAAATTCCGCGAGTTCCGCGTTTTGGTTTTTGGCCCTATACCGCGAGGACAAAGCGCGGAACTTAGCTTCGCGGAAGAAAAATTCCGCCAGTTCCGCGTTTTGGTTTTCGGCCCCATACTGCGAGAACAAAACGCGGAACTCAACTTCGCGGAACAAAAATTCCGCGAGTTCCGCGTTATGGACCTGGCCCTTTTTGGCACGTTGTTCCTTCGTGACCACACTTTTGACTTTTCTAGATGGTAAGTTTCGCATGAATGGTACATCTTCTGTAATCACGGCCTTGTGTCTTGGAGCCACTACTGAATGGATTACCATTTTTAGGGCAGACCACACTGCTATCTATACGCGTTTATCTTTTAACTTAGCCAGCAGAGTGAGAGAGTGCTGCGGGGCGCGGGGAAATCTTTTTCAGACACCAAGTGCTTGCATCGATGAGCCTTTCAGTGATACCTCATGTTTCTTGAATATTTGGGACAAATGCACTTTGGCGGACACAGTTTTCAAGGAAAGCAGAGGTTGAATTATATTGTTAGAACTAACTGCTGATTGGCTTTCCAAACAATAGTGATGTAAATCCTATCAACTGATTGGATAATGCAAGATTCGAACGTACAGTAATTGGACTAATTCGCAATAGACCCTTTACCAATTCTGAAACAGAGTTTGAATCGAACGATATTTTAATAATTTTGTAGAATTTTCGAATGTACACAATAGTGATAGAAGTTCTAACTAACGCCACTCGATTGAACCTCGTGCATAAAAATGCATAAAAATGTTGCTCGATCCAAACTCTTTTGTAGAATAGCTAAAAGGTCAATTATACTTTAATCTTAGTACTGATACATTTTCCATCTAAAATCAGTACAGAATTCACACACAGATAAATATTAAAAGTATGTCCGCTAAAGTGCAAACTAGCCGAATATTTTAATGTTCTAGCCTGTATGTTTTGAATATGTTAATGATATATGTTTTCAAAGTATTTCTGAGTTTGTTACATTTCTTATAATTCTATCAATTGTCAAATGATGTTGTTATTGTGTTGAAGGCAATGTAAATGACGTATCACTGAACTACCTTGGGAGTTTTGCATGCATGCAGCAAATCCCTCACTATTCGTTTTCACTAATATACTTTGTTATCATTGTTATGTTATAAAGTTCAGCCTGTCTTTTTATATTTCACAGTATATATTTCAAATGCCTATTAGACTCCGTTTAGCAGGTGATACATTCAATTACAGGAGATACAGGAAAACCTGTGCACTATTTGTCTCCTAAGCTATTGCACCTGTCAATTTCACCCATTTCTATTCTTTGTTACTTGTGCCCATCTCCTTCTTAATGAACATATCTTTTAACCCTGCTGATTACCTTTAACTTGGCAAATGTTTGTTCCTTTACAAGTCATTTGAAAGAAACACAAAGTTTTACTTAATGTGTCAAATTTTGCAATAAAATTTGAATCTACTGGGTTACGTAATTTTACCTGCCCTGCAAACCCTAACATACGCTCTCTTTTATGAGAATGATGTTCAAAAGAATATTCAGGCTCAGAATCATCCAATTTTTAAGAATATTATTAGAATATTGCTCAGCATCAGCTCACAGATTTGTCTCATTTTTCAGCATTTGCCTGTTCTGGGATGGTCATCACAAACCGAGACATTGCATGACTGACATATCTCTTTTTTTCCTTGAACTATGTTCCCCTGAAATCATATCAAATTTGAAAAAATGAGAATTCTTTAGTTCCAGAATATATTCAGGGTCAAAACGAAAAGTTCTTAAGAATATCCAGGCTGGACAATATTTATAGCATTCTTAGAAAAAGGATGAGTGTGTTTCACTCTATTTATATTGTCTCATTAACATTCTCTTTCTCCTTTCGCAGCTTTAAACTTGGCAGCAAAGGCTTCCTGCCCTCAGAGTAGCATCGTTCTGTATAGGTGTTACGCAGCACAATCATTCGATGATAAAAAGAGAAATCGTTGTTGCACAGAGGATTTTCTTGAACTTTGATGCCCATGTGAAGGTCTGTTCACATACAGGTGTATTTAGATCTGGAAATTGGTCTCTGATCCGCTCTGTTGAATAGAGTTCCTTGCATTCCGGGCGCTTGTGATTTCTTAAATGCAGATCATCAATAAATTTTGCAACTTGGAGCCAAAGCTGGTCATATGGGGCTGGCAAAGGCAATGGCTGCTTGGACACTTTCAAGTTGCAAAGATTGCACATGTTGTCATAGCAGATACAGAATTCATTCCATTTGGTGGAATCCACATCCTTCCGCCGTTGGTAGAGATACTGTAGTGTTATAAGGAACACCTGGCTTGGAGACTCAGATCTGAAAGGAGATGACAATACTCTCTATGAACATGTCAGTTAAACAAGACTGAATTTTGTAAAATTAGATGCAATTATGTTTAAGGGACAGCAATTTGACACCTTCCAGAATAGACTTGAAACCTTCAATGCAGCCAACCCAAAAACATCAATCTTTTGCTTATAGAATTTACCATTGCTTGTCAATGGTTGTCATAAATTCAGTTGATATATCATACTCAAACTTTTACAGAAATTGTGAATGGTCACTTTGCATTTTCTTGTGTTTTTGTGTGTATTTTCCATCATAGTATCAGCACACCGAGTCATTTCTAACTCATGTCGTCATCAGATATTTTTAAAGATCCAAAATAGGATGAAAAACTATAAATGAGCCACAATCTTTAATATACCTTTTAGCTATTCTTGAAAAGAGCCTGGATTGAGTGTTATTTCTATACACCATGCTTAATCCAGTGGCAGTAGAGCCTGTCTCACTATTAGCAAAATATTATTTGATTCTGATTTTTTCATAATAGCTGAAGGGTTTATTATGCAATATTTCATTTTGCTGCTGGAATTACACATTTCTTCATGGGCAATAATACACCGTTGATGTGGCCTATATTATGATCAAAATTGTATTTTTACTCACTGTGTTGTTTCTCTTCCACAAGATTGCAAGTACAGCGCTTGATATTGTTGCTACTCCTTCGTTCTTCTCTCGTCACAACAAGGAATCAAATGCCGCCAATATTCAAGTACAGTTGCAACGGTTGGAGCTCCTACGCAGCGATATATCTCATTTCAAACTTCCCTTTAAATAGTGACTGGGTATGCAACGGAGCACAACTTGCTAAGCCAACTTTCGTCAACCTACCAGAGAAGTTTCCGATCGCTTCAAAATATCAAAATGCAACATCTATTAAAAGAATTTTGATCATAACATAGGCCACATCAACGGTGCATTATTGCCCATGATTTCTTATCAGAAACTAAGAATTTGAGCAACCACTGAAAGTTTCTTATGATTATCAGATTTTAAATACTCAAAATTTCCAATGAGTTTGTCAAAGGTTCTATGACAACTAATCTTCATATTTACCGCATGTGAACATTTGGAAACAAATTTCTTTGCTCTATCCAATGTTTTTTCAAGTACCTTCCCATTGAAATTATACTTGATACTAGAACAAAAAACATGCTTTATAGTGACTTCCTCGATGAGAATAATTTCTATGTTAAGTTTCCCTAGCACTGGAATTTCTCATTGTTCTGGTAATCTGAGAGTCAAATTTCTTCTTAGTTGTTTCTCATTAAAATTACATGTATCTGTAAATTGTTGCTTTTACATTACACATATTGCTTATAGAAAACTGCTTATGTGACAGTCAACTCTCAGATCGCCAAAAATTAAGAAACTCCAGTTCCACATTTTTACTTTCTTTTGTTTCCCTTATCAAATTGTCGGAAGTTACGTGAAGTAGTGTCTAAACATTAAAAAGGCACCAAAAAATTTGTTTCGAAATGTTCACAAAGGCACAGGTAGTAAACACGAAGACAGTTATGGAACCTTTGAGAAACTCATAGGAAGCTCAGAGTACTCAAAATCTGATACTTTCTTAGGAAACTTTCAGTACTGTGCTCAATTCTTAGCTCCTCACAAGTAAAATTTGTGTATGCCACAATACCAGGCAACATGAAGAATGTATTTTCAATTGATCAAGAAACAGCAAGAAATGAAGATGGGCATTCTCCAATTGAGTTTTTGGGGCCTTTGGTATACTGTATGTATGATATAATGCATGGGTGCTATGTTCTCACTAGTGAGAACATTCTCATTATGTGTGGACAAGACAAACCACCACCCCTAACAAAATGCAGGATTCCACGGGACCATTTTCGCAGAACTTTTTGAGTCTCTCCCGTGTCTTTATTGCAGACGCCACCCAACTGATCATCGGTGGTGTCTTGTGTCACTGTTTTCTTCATGGCCCTTGACATCAAAAGTATTTCTTGAGTCCCTTAGAGAGAGAGAGGAAATTTTTTCTCGAAAATGAGTTACTGTATTTAGATCGAAAAATATTTATGTAGGAAACAACGGGTCAAAACCCCGGGGGGGGGGGGGTACTCCAATTGTGGCCTGACAAGGGGGTCCAGTCAGGGTTAAAGAGGGCCAAAGCAAAAATTTTGAAAATTACCCTCAAATGGTAGTATCTTTTTATAGAAACCCCCAAATGGTAGTTCATGGACCTAGAATTGGGCCATTTGGTAGCTTGTGGTAGCAAACATTTTCTACAGTATTTCAAAATTTTCTATTGAAAAAACTGATCGAACAAAGCAAAACAACTTCAAAATTCAATGATAGTTACTGCTGCAACAACCATATTGCCGTGCGGAGGAGCCTACTGAGTTTAAATCTTATAACTGGTCAAGAATCTTGGAATACCCCCAATTGGTAGTATGAGTTTGACAAAAAGGGCAATTTATTATTTTTCGTTCGCTTGGCACCTTGCGGTTTGAAATTTTTCAAATATGCGTTGATTTTTCAGAAGTCCTGTCTCTTGAGAGGAAATCTACAATGAATCCAAAGCAATGTGACTTCTGATTCAGATTTAAGGTTATGAAGTCTGAGTGCTGCTAATTGCTATTTTCGTCGCCCATTATGCCCGTTAGCTACCAGAGAAGTTTCCGATCGCTTCAAAATATCAAAATGCAACATCTATTAAAAGAACACTAATTTTGGTTAAAATCTTATTTTCTGACTTGGAAAATCATTGAAACCCAAAAAATGCAGCATTATATTAAGTCTATTTTCATTTTAGAAACTATGTAAAAACTCATCCATTCATGCACAAGAGATGAGGCAGGATTTAGAACAACTCAAAGCATGTATTTCAATTGCCAAAACTCAAAGTTTAGGTTAATTGTTATTGGTTTAAAGTACCAAATGATAAACAAAGAACAGTAATTAAAGCTGTTTTTCTTATTGAAACTTTTTACTGGAGAATAGTGTTTATTGTTTCTGCTGCTGCAATAATGGGCGACGCTAGAAGAAAACGATGTTTTATCCATTTCTTTAAATGAAGACTTTTGAAGATTTCAAGCAATTTCTTTTTCTCATAATCCTTAATTCGAAAAATTTACTATGTTAAAAATCTTGCAAAAGATACTCATGAACGTATTTCTTTTTATAAGAAACTGCCCAGAAGAAACTCAACTCTCAGATCGCCAAAAAAATTAAGAAACCCAAGTACTGGGAGAATAAAAGTTAAGAAACTATTTACTTTGATAAAGGAAATTATTGACAAATTTTTAATTTTCTTTCATTTGCTTCCTGTAACATATTACTCGTAAGGCAATGGAGTAAACATCATATCAGCGATTCTTTTGACGTTCAAAATACGCAGTAAGTTTTGTCGTGGCTGCATCATAAGCATCTGCTGCTCCTGTGTCTTTGAGTTGTCCGAAAATTTCTCTAACTCGGAAGCCAGCCTGATAGAGTAACAGAGCACGTTTTAGAGTCTTGTCTGTGATTCCAGCAGCGACAGTAAACATTTCAATGTCGGCGAGCCATTTCTTCCACAGTGTTGCGAGACTTGCACCCACATCTCCACTGTCTGGGTTGAATTCAGGGACAGTTTGGAGTGAAATAGCTTGCGACATACTTGTTTCCTACTTTTCTGCTCGTGTTTCTACTTTTCTGCTCATCGCCAGTGTAATATTCCGTTTATACCGAGGTGGTAGGCTAGGCTAAAATGAAGAGACGTGTGTCCTCTACAGCAAATCAAAGGTTACTTATTTAACTACACGTGTACATGAAGTGCCCGCCCTAGGGGGCCTGGGAGCCACTCCATTACAGTAGCTTGACGATAGATTTGTTGTAGTTTTGTGAACGATTTTTAAAAATATGAATGAAGAGTCATGGAAATAAGACATGAAGAGTCACGGAAACTGGCGAGAAGCTATTCCTGAATGGTGGCCAGACAATATTCAGTTCAGGAGCCCAAATTTGCGCAATCCAGCTATGCTGAGAGAGGAACTGGATAGCATTTTAGCATCGGTGAAGGTCTATGTCAGGGCGTTGGCTGGTGAAACAGATGAAATGGAGGAAGAATATATTGAAGATGAAGGTGATGTAGAGCCCCTAGGAACAGACGGCGAGTGGCTGAAGTTGAGCATCAGCACGGCAAATAATTAGAACGGGTCCAAGAGGCCACGGGGAACAAAGTTGCCACTGCTATTTCTGTTCCTGTTGATGCCTGTAGGTGCAGTGAGCTAAAATTTACAATGGAAATTTTGACGCATGACGCATGAGGTGCCGGTGCCAGAAGATTGAGATTGTCTAAGTTGCATCTTTTGTGCCACAGGTAGCAAGCATTACCATTTTGGCGCTCTGCATTGGCTCTGCATTGGCGCAAATCTCTATGCTGGTATCGAGAACGATGGGCAATGGAGTTGTGGCTGTGTCATCAGGCCTGCCTATCTGACCAGGTTTGAATGCATATTACGTAACACAAGGCATATTGTGTAGTACATTGCCAAAGTACAGGGCGGATGGAAAGTTTCCTCCCTTAGAAAATGCAGAAGTATGGTATATCAATCCATTTCGCTGTTGATTCCTTATTCATCCAATTCAATGCTATTTTTCTGTGAAGAATATAGAGTACAAAGAATGCGCAGTTGAAGTTGGGTAAACAATAGAGATAATTTAAGGACAGAAGTTTTTAGATTTCAAGACTATTCTCTGGCCCTGAATCAAATTTAATTGTGAGCACGGTAAGTAGTCAAATCTAGATTTGATACAAAAATGAAGGTAAAACAGGTACTGATGTCCAAAGAAATTTAGGCCCATTACTTTAGAGTTGTGTTATTATTTGCTGTGTATACTCACCTGCCCACTGCAGAAATACATATGTTGGTTTGACTTCTTCAATGGGCCCTTATATCATCAAGTGCTCTATGTTTCTTTTAAATGCAAAATGCACGGAGTATCTTTGATCTTAGAAGGAGCATTGGCTGAATTGCTTTCATCTTCGTCCACTATGTTTTTATATTCAACGCGTTGCTGTGGAGCTATGTCGTTGCTAGGCCTCTGTGATAATTGTCAGACCACCAAATATAGTCTGGAAGATTAGTCATTCGGTGGTCCGTAAAATAAACAGAGGCAAAGAAGCTCTCACAAAATGGCACTATTAACCTAAGTCACAGCGGTCGAGGAAGAAACTTTAGCAGTCAATTTCTTGCTGTTGAGCAAGTTTTCAGCTTGGGGCCAACTAGATTCATCACAAGTGTGTGTTCATGGATGGAAAAATTATGAAACTTGCCAGTTTCCCGATTTGGACAACGGAAATGTGTTTTGAAGGGTTTCTCGTTCTACAGCCCACAACCTAAAACTTAGCCAAAATGGAACATTATCTAAAGTGCTATGTTAGGTTCATTTAGGGACTTTGGTACTTGGTGAAAAGCTATCAGGAAGGATCAAATTATATGGTAAAACGTTAATATGGACTTGAACTAACCGTTCCTGTACTGCACTTTTCATTTTCATCTAATGTGATTGAATACGTCCGATGTTGCATTTAACTCATTGAAGCTTTTAATGATTAAACAAGTACATGAGTGTTACTGGCACTGTTAGAGTTGTGTTTGATTCTTGCTGCCTTATAAATGGCCGCCTGACTTTCTTTTTCTTACTTTAGATGAGACATTCGGAATTGCAAATGTAGAGTATAGGAAATTCCAGAGGAAACTTTTGCTGAAGGTTGGCCTGAAGGCATTCCTTTCAAGCAGCCCAGCGATTATAGGAAGAACCAAATTGAGAAAATTATGGCAACTGCCCAAATTGTGTTCAAACCCACAGAAAAAGAGCCTATATGGTCAGAGAATGAACATTGAGCCATCTGAAAATATTACTCCAGCTTGACTGTGAGCAACGAAAAAGAGAGTAATGGTACAAGAGTAGAAAGAATTTGTGGTTCCTGAATCAAATGGAAAAACCAAGAAGGTTTAATCAAAGAAAACTTGTTTTTTATCGCAAAGGGTGATATTGTGTCATGTATGGGTGATGGTAGATGTTACTGGCTGTTTAAATGCTCTTCGAAAGCGAAAATGAGTAAGAGAAAATCAATGGAAAATGGCTTGTTGATATGTGCTTTTTCACTCGCAATCTGAGATTGACAAACATATAGTCAAACGAACAAATTCGTCAACCAGGGGCGGATCCAGACTATAGCAACTTATGCGCACGCATAAGTCAGATTCTCATAAACTTCCATTCGGTATTGAAAACCTCATTTAGTATATTATTGCCATTGAAAGATTTTATTTTGTTTTATTGTTTGCATCCATCTTGTGTGCGTAAGAGCGTAATCTCTTTGTGTGCATTTGATTTCATTTATATGTCATCGTCTATAACTAAGCTTCCGCCTACGCATTGAAATATTTTGTTTTGCTTTTGAATACAAGTCGGTATATTCTACTGGCCAGCATAGTCTTGAAATTATTGAAATTTTCTTCACTATATTCCGAACATTGTTGAAGTAATTCCCACACATTTGATCTACGTAGGTCCGTAAGCCAATGGGCGGTCAGCTCTGCTTCTAAAAGTTTGGGCGTGAGCATAGGTGGGATTTGAAGTAACGAATGAGAAGCCGAGTTGACTTATGCTCAAGTTAACGTATCCAATAAAATTTCAGTTGACCTATGCAATTGTTCTTCAAGTTTACAATAGTTATTCCAGTTGACCTAAGCAATTGTTGTTCAAGTATCCAATAGAAATGCAAGTTGACCTATGCAATTGTTCTTCAAGTTTCCAATAGAAATTCCAGTTGACTTCTGCAATTGTTCTAAGACCCAAACACGGGCGTTTTATCAAGCTATGGTCTAGCCGGAGATCAGGCTCGCTCCAAACAAATTTTAGCGAAACTGCGGAGGAGAGGAGAAGGGGAAAGGGAAATGAAGATCCTGAGGACTCGATGAACAAAAACACTTCCAATGATACCTAAATCTAGGTAGCAGGCTGTGATTGGTTGTTTCATAGATTTGCTTGATTATTCACTGCTTTAATTTTTTCCCAATTGGGCAAAAATAGCTATGGCGGAACTGCCAAAGTAGAGCTGTGGTGGAGGGTTCTTTTTCGAAATGTCGGCCGGGTTTCAGGTCCATTGCTTCTAATAGCCTCATTGGCAGATGTGCAAATGAGGTGCCTTTCAGACCGAATAGAACAGCCGCAAAAGCAAATGTTTCCGATGTTGAAAGTGCAATTGATTTTACAGTTCGCTCCAAGTTTCCCAACATGAAAATTAGGCCAGAACAGAGAGATGGCTTAAAAAGTTTATTCTTGAAAGAAAAGACGTGGTGGCACTATTGCCAACAGGCTACGGAAAGAGTCTCTTATACCAGGTTCTTCCAATTATTCACCACACTTTAGAGCACAGCCGAGGTATTGTGGCAGTCGTTACCCCGTTGAAGGCAATAATGATTCAACAAACGATGGAGTAAAGAGAGGGGAATTAGAGCGGCTTGTTTAGGACAGTCCAATAGTGAAGATGAGAAAATTCGGAATTGCACCATTGATATCGTGTTTGGCTCAGCAGAGGTATGGCTTTCAGACAAATGGGAAAAAAGAACTTCTCGCTGGTAATCTTCGGAAATCAGTTTCAGAAATCTTTGTTGACGAAGCTCATCAACAAAGTAAGAATGTCATGACTTTCCAAACTAAGTTGATGCAGATGAAAAAGGAACGCCAAGGCTATGAAACAACATAGACAAATCTCGAGATTCTATAATCAGATCATTTGACAGAGTTCCAAGATTCTCTAATGATGGAGTCTCCTTATCTGATGTGGTACTTGGGAGGGGAGCCTTTTTGGAGGTAAAACAAGCAAGAATCTGTAAGCTAGGAATAACTGTAGCTGCAAAAGTATTACACAAAGATCTTTCTCCAAATAACATCATATTAGCTGAGGTGATTGTTTGTATGGTGCTCAGTGCTCATTTAAATTTTCCTATTGCTTTGGACTATTAAACAGTGACACAATTTTGATGGAACTCTTCAGGCCCAGCGACAATGCTTCTTTTGATGTTTTCCCAACGTTGTCAAAGAAACTAAGGGTTGGAATGGTTGCAAAAGAGCTCAAGCAGGTATGCCACGCAGTGCTCAAAGCCATTAGTTTTATGCATTCAAAATGGTTGCTGCATAACCAGTCTAACACAATGTTTTTACAAGTCTAAGCTCTCTCCTCGATTAGTTTATCTATTGAGAGGGCCTCTCCTTAAGAAATTCTCTGCACACAACTTTATTTTCTTTTTTCTACATCATTGTTATTGTTATCATTTATAGTTTTTACACTTAGTTAATTTATGTTGAAATTGTTTGTATGTAGTGGAATTTTAAAATGAGAAACTGAAACTGAAGGTCAACCTTGCGCTAGCCTTGTGAAAATTAGACTATTCCTCATGAACCTAAAAAAATATTAAAGCGAAAGCCAATCTAATTCCAGAAACGTGACCTACTTTTCAGTTTCTCATGGTGCAATTAAATAGAACAGGTTAGTTTTCACAGGAGTGGGATGGGTTAGATCGATTTTTACGTGAATAGTTTATATTGTTTTGTTTTGTTCATAAAAAGGCAGTAAATGCATTGTAATGCAGAAAATACAGTAAATACAGTGAGAAACTTGTGATGCTGTTCCCTATGTTTACTGGATCTACTCATTTTCATCAAATGTAACTGGTGATGCTATCAGGAAATGCATTGTAATGCAGAAAATACAGTAAATACATTTTACATTTTGCATATGTTGTGTTGTTCTTCTACATTTTAGACTGCGGTCCGCAAAGTCTCCTGATGACACTGCAGATATGCGAAATCATCAACCTTGTTCAGCCATCGTATAACCTTGGACACATATGCAAACTTGCTGTTCCATTAACAACTTGTCAAAACAAGGTTTTCACAAGACTAAGATCAACCTTGTGCTAGCCTCGTCAAAATTAGGTTTAAAGTCCGAAAGGAGAGGCACTTCTTTGTATCATTCAAAATACCCAAAGCCTGATATACGCAATAGGTCTTTTGGGTAGTTAGAGTCATGCAGAAAGACCAAAGAGATACCCAGCATGATAAAACAATGCATTCTTGTTACATTGGTTTGTTTTTTAATTCCATTTCAACTTTGCTTTGTGATGAGAAATATAACCGTTTTCAAACTATTTGGATGCCAGATCACAGTTTTGTCTTTCACACAAGATAAATTAGTGGAAAAGCTCGAGGGTTTAGCAGAGAGTGGTTGCAACATTTTCCTTGGCTGGCCTATTCAAATGATTTGGATGGCACATTTTGTATTCCATGTTTTTTCTTTGGAAGAAGTGTTGGCTCAAGCACATCAAAGCTAGACAAACTGATGAAAAGCCCCTTGACAAATTGGTCCTCATCAAAAACCAAATTAAAGCTGCATGAACTTAAATATGAGGTTGACAAGACGGCCTTACTTACAATGCAAGATTTCACTGCGATGATGGAAAACAAAACAAAGTCTGTTGACAGAATTATTGTCTCTGCTCTCAATGCAAAGATCAATCAGAATAGGCAGAAGCTTGCTTCTGTTGTTAAAACTGTTCTTCTTTGTGCTAAACAAAACATACCTCTCCGCGACCACAGAGATGATTCTAAATTGTATGACACAGAAGATTGTGGGAATTTCCAAGCACTCCTTAATTTTAGAGTTGAAAGTGAAGACGTCATCTTAAGAAGCATTTTGAATCTGCTCCCCGTAATGCCACATATCGATAAAAGACCTGTCAATGATCAGATAATAAAAGAGATAAAGTAATGTGGGTTTTATGCCATTCTGGTAGATGAGGTAACTGACTGCTTCAACAAAGAATAGATGCTGTTGGTCCTCAGATAAGTCGATCCCCAAGGCCAGATCCAAGAGCTGTTTCCTAAATTCATATATTGCGACATTAGAATTTCTAAAGCAGCTCTTAGTGATAAATTCATCCATTGTGTTACAGAAGAGTTAAAGCTGGATCTTCAAAAGTGCCGTGGGCAGTGTTATGATGCTGCTGGTAGCATGGCTGGAAAGTGCTGTAGTTTGGCTGGAAAGTGCCGTGCTTTGGCGATCTACACCCATTGCGCCTCTCGCTGCCTTAAACTTTGTGTTGCAGCATCATGTCAGATACAGAATTTCAAAAACGTGATGGACAACATTCAATTCATTCCCAAATTTTTTAATAATTCTCCAAAACGTCAATTGTTGCTAGATAAAATGGCGAAGACACATCTCCCGGATTACCAGCATAACAAGATGTTTCCCGCACACGATGGGTTCTCCGCTTAAATGGCTTAGACAGGTTTTATGAAATGTATGTTGCCATCATTCGAAACAATTTTGATAAAAAATGGGAAAATTCAGCTGGTGATGCCTACTCACTTGCTTCAGTTTGCACCAACTTTGACTTCATCATGTTTGTGCCCCCCCCCCTCCCTCTAGTATTACAATAGTCAAAAAAGCTGGGTAGTACAATGGTTAAAGTTTTTGCTTCACTAAATCAACAATGAAATCCCTCTTTTTCTTCCAGTATTGCAAGTCTCTAACTGCATTACTGTTAGTCCCCTATTTGGTCATTTGTCAATTCTTGTGGGAAATAAATGGTAACAGCAGGCACAGAGGGCAGCAGCCCTAGGCCTACTCAACGCTGTTCATGATTACCAACCAACATCCAATTCCATTCCAACGAGTCACTGACAGTGAGAAACAAACTTCTGTTAAAGCAAGCTCGAGATCGGAAGAACGAAATTGGTTGGAAATATGTTTGGACAAGAAATGGGACGATTTACGCACGCAAAGAGAAAGACATAGACTTTGTGCGAATTAAGGACGAACAGGACATCTACGCAAAGATGATTTAGGTGATACTAATCTTTTTCTCTCTCCTATTCTTATACTATCCTTATCCATTCCGTCACATAATATTGAATCTAGCTAGAAATAAAAGATGACATCTCGTGCAAAAAATCAACCAGACAACACGACAAATTGCGTTTCCTGTCCAACCTGCGACAAAACTATTTCGGACACTACAGATTCCTCGATATGTTGTGATGTGTGTGGTCTCTGGATTCATTTCAAATGCAGCGGACTGTCAAAAAAACAGTTTCTACAACTGGGAAGTGATAACTCCCAGTGGTTTTGCAAACAATGTGCTAATGAAGCATATCCTTTTCACGGTCTTGATAATCAAAAGTTTCGTAATCTCGTTTGTGAGTCACAGGTCAGATTTAATGAGCCTCCGTTGGATTTTGTCAAAAAGCTGTCATTCAAAACCACATGCTCCGTGTGTAACAGGAGAGTAATTAATCCGTCTAAAGGCCTTCCGTGCCACCATTGTCAAAGCTTTATCCACAAAAAGTGTTGCCGCCTCCCAAACTGGCAATCTCACGACATCCGCGCGATATTAAAGAATTGGTACTGTTCATCTTGCTGTGAAAAACTTTTCCCATTTAACTCTTTAAATAATTTTGAATTAATTGCTGAGGGATTTAATTCTAATGAAACGTGTCCATGTACTACTTTTACACACGAGCTAAATGAATTAGAACTCACCCAAACAATTTCAGAGCTTGACTTTAATAGACTTGAACTAAACGACGCTCATCCTAACTCAAATAATGACATCGATGAAAATGTGAATCTCAAGTGCAACTTTAAATACTACTCGACGCATGAATTTCATAAATTGCAAAGTAAATTAAAAGCAATTAAACACATGCCTTTTAGTCTGATACACACAAACATTTGCTCAGTAAATAAAAACATAAATAATTTAGAAATCCTTCAAACAACACTCGGACATAACTTCGACGTTATAGCTCTTTCAGAAACTTGGATCACAAAAGAAAATGAATCTACAACTAAAAACCTGCTTTTAACTGGCTATCAGAAATATCATGGTACTACTGGTAATAGTCTAAAAGGTGGTTGTGGTTTCCTTGTCTCCGAAGGTATTACCTTCATACCTAGAGAAGACCTAGACTACTCCTTTGTAGGGAAAGATTGTGAATTTGAAGCAAACTGGATTGAAATTACCACTTCGTCAAAATCAAGTTACGTGATAGGCGTAATATATCGTCATCCAAGAAAAATACAAGAGGATAAATTTATTGACTACCTAACCAACACGGTCCTACGAAAGATCAGAAAAGAAAATAAAACCGTATTCATTACTGGTGACTTTAACATTAACCTGCTTCAGTATGACACAGACACATATACAGACAACTTCTTAAATCTGTTACTTTCAAATTTTTTCCAACCTCACATAATTCAGCCTTCTAAAATTGTAAGTAACCATAAACCTACATTTATTGATAATATTTTTCTTAATTCAATAGAATTTAATACTTTTAGCGGAAATCTGACCTCCACAATTACAGATCACATGCCTAACTTCATTTTCTGTCAAAACTTAAATGTCAGATCATCCAAGAGTGCGAAAAGCTTCTATCGTGACTACAGTAACTTCAATGCTGACTCATACATCTGCGATCTAAGAAAAGTAGACCTCGTTAATATGATAAATGCTGAAAATAATCCAGATGAAAAGTTCAATGTTTTTCAAGAATCACTATTAGATATAATTAATAAACATGTCCCATTAAAGAAAATCTCTAGGAAAATGCATAAAACAAAAAATAAACCCTGGATCACAACTGGTATTCTTAATTCAATTTCAATGAAAAATAGATATTATTCGAAATTTCTGAAGACCAAAGACCCTACATGGTACAAAAAATATAAAGGATACAGAGACCTGCTAAATCATTTGATAAGAAAA
The DNA here is from genome assembly GCA_039566865.1 of Aurelia coerulea. NCBI lineage: Eukaryota > Metazoa > Cnidaria > Scyphozoa > Semaeostomeae > Ulmaridae > Aurelia > Aurelia coerulea. The sequence continues at coordinate 7,175,222 of CM076951.1, read as the reverse complement.
AGCAAAAAGATGTACTACACATCCTACTTCGACAAATTCAAAAACAATTCGAAAAAAGTTTGGTCTGGTATCAATGATATTATTCAAAAACAAAAAAAGAGTTCACAGGACTTTTGCCTTCTAATTAATGGTAAATTGACTACTGATAAAAAAATCATAGCAAACCGTTTCAACGAATATTTCACAACAGTAGCGCAAAAGCTAGTTGACAAAATGAAACCTGCTACGAAGCTTTTTAAAGATTATCTTGAAACACCAAACACAAAAAGCTTTTTTATTCAACCAATTACACCGCAAGAAATCAATGACTTAATTGCCAATCTTGATGAAACTAAAGCCAATGATTCGTACGATATACCAGTAAAACTCGTAAAACTGGCAAGGCACACAATTTCATTGCCTGTTTCTTTAATAGCTAACTCTTCATTTGAAAATGGAATTTTCCCTCAGAAACTGAAATTTGCAAAGGTAACTCCAATACACAAGGGCAAATCAAAACTCGAATTTACTAACTATCGGCCCATTTCAATATTACCATTATTTAGCAAGCTCCTAGAAAAGGCCATGCATTCGCGTATGATAAAATTTCTAGACAAACATAAAATACTTTTCAAACATCAGTTTGGATTCCAAAAAAACAAATCAACAACACTGGCGATTCTAGATCTCTACACAAAGTTAGTTGAAAATATTGAAGGAAAACGTTTTTCATGTTGTATTTTCCTAGACTTCTCTAAAGCCTTCGATACAGTTAATCACAAAATTCTATTAGATAAGCTGGAACATTACGGAATAAGAGGTATCGCTCATTCTTGGTTCAAATCTTACCTTACAGATAGAAAGCAAACTGTTTCAGTAAATGGTGAAACGGCAAAAGATCTTTCTATTAACTGTGGAGTCCCACAAGGAAGCGTCTTAGGCCCACTACTCTTCTTGCTATATATCAATGATATCTACGTTTCCTCACAAAAACTGGATTTTCACCTCTTTGCTGATGACACTAGTCTTCTTTTTTCAAGCAAAAATTTACAAACCTTGGAGCAAACAGTAAACTCAGAATTGAAAAATATTTCTGATTGGCTATTGGCTAACAAACTTTCCTTAAATGTATCAAAATCCAATTTTCTGATTATAAATCCACATCAAAAAAAGATTGATAAACCAATTGTTCTTAAGATTGATAATGAAAAACTTGAACAAAAAGATTACACTAAATACCTTGGCGTAATCATAGATAAACAATTAAATTGGAAACAGCATATCAAGCAACTAAACATAAAGATCTCAAAGAGCATTGGCTTACTTTACAAGACAAGACACTTAGTACCCCAAAACACCCTATGCACGCTCTATAATTCATTTATTCAGTCTCACGTACTTTATGGCATACTAAACTGGGGTAGTGCTTATGAAACTAATCTGGAACCATTGAAATGTAGTCATCGTAAAGCAGTTAGGGTAATTGATTTTGCTAAATACCAAGCTCATAGTGAACCACTGTTCAAAAAATATAATCTGCTTAATTTTGATAACATGTATAAACTTAAAGTGGCTAAATTCATGTTTGATATTTATCATGAAAACAGTAGTGACATTTTCAATGACTTGTTTATCAAAACAAATTTACGTCATCATCACATGACAAGGCAATCCTCAAATGACAACTTCTCTCTCCCCCTGGTATCCACAAATTACAAACAAAGGTCAATCATTTATGAAGGAGTCAAAATTTGGAATTCTCTGCCATTGCGCATAAAAAAGTTACAAAATAAGCCATCCTTCACAAAAAAGCTGAAAAACTACTTTTTAGAGTCGAATTGACTAATTTATTTTTCCAACTTTATTATAACCTTATATCATCATCATGCACCGCACTACCGTATTTTTCATGTTGAACACTACTAACAATACTAACCTACTAATATTTTCTTATTCTTATTCGTATTGTTACAGTTTCTAAACCTTCTTTTCGTTTACAAAAGAAAAAATGTACGCTTTCTACACACGCCAAATCGGGCATATGGCCTAGATAGCTCCTTGTGAGTTCTTTCCATATGTCCGGCAGCAAATTTTATTGAACTGTATATCCATTGTATGTAATTTTTTATATGTATCTTAATTAGCGGTTCTTTTATCTAACACAATGTACTAAGTTAATTGCTGTGAATGAAAAGTTTCAGTTTTCAGTTTTCAGGTTTCCATATACTAACCTACCAACATCTAGACCTATAGTTATCAGTCAATGATTTCCAATGCGTTTTCAGAGCAAATTTGTGGATCAAACAAAGGTTATCCATATTATTCAACGTTCATCTTTGTTATCAACAAACATTTTCAACAACTCCAGTTCCAACAGGTACGGACGAAATCCCACCCATCAGGAGTAGCCACTGCGGGCCTCCTTCGCAGCAACTCTGTACGAAGTTTTCGTTCGTTGAATAAGTGAATTTCCGAAAGATCACCGCCTGCCGAACTCCGAGTGGCCAGTGGCCACCGAGAAATGCCTTCATGACCTCCGTCTCTTTTCGAGGCTTCAGCCAAAATTGGCGGGAATTACAGTTCTCAAAAACATGGCGGGGAATTCTCTACAAACTCAAGAACCACGACAAGAACTTTGGGAGCAAATTTTCTTGAGAAAATCAAGTAGTTTGTGTGGAATAGTCAGCAGTATTGATGCAGTAAACAAACTAATAACGAACTACGAAGTATCAACTGTCAGTAAATTTTGCATTTGGAAAACAACGACTCGGGGTTTTGGTCAGACAGGTAAGAAGGCCTATGCTACTAAATATCTAACATAACATAAGAATATTATGTCCATTATTTAGCATCTCATGATAAGATAAAGAAAACAATGAAAATAAAGTACCATGATGAAAGGAATAGAATACTTGAATTTCCTTGAATAGTTGCTGAAGTTTCTCATGAAAAGTTGTATATTTATGTAGATTTATGTATTTATGTAAAGTTGTGTAGTCCTACTAACTTGATATAATTAGTTGTCAGTCAGCACAGTTCGTTTTCCAAAGACGTTTCATATATGCAGAAAACTTAAAAAAACATATTTTGAGGCAGAATCACCCAGCTTGTTGACACAGCTCTATGCATACTGCACCAGTTCACAATTCAGTTTCTTTTTTCCTAAGTCCTAAAGAGTGGATCATTGCCGAAGATTTATTGGTGGGATGAAGTTATTCCATATATCATCGTTAATACCAGGATACACGACTGTCAGCATGGTGTGGACCGGTGTAAGGCCAAGAAAGAGAAAAACAAATTAATGGTAAGGTTTTAAGTTGATTTAAAGCTCTGATGCTGCTCACTACAATCTGCAATGTTACTATTCAAAAAGGCTCAGCCCATGATGGAGATAAATAATAACAACATTCTGGCTACCACCCATTCTTTGGTTTGTTCAGTAGTCCTACATGTTACAAAGTTCTTAAGAAAAAGGTGTTTGCTTTGTATAATTCTTTTCATAAGAATTTAACAAAAATTTTCCAATTCCAATTTCCAACAAATAAAACAACTTTAAATTTGAAGATGATTTTTATTAAAACCAGAAACAAATATATCCATTATTTGAAGAAAAAAATCATTAATTTCTCATGAACTTTGTTTGGTAATGGAAGGTACAGTAACATTTAGTCATTCATAGTGACTTGGATGTTATTATGTATGATTTTTTGCTGGAAGGCTGCTGTATAAACAAAAAAGAAGTTTGCATTTAATGCTAAAGCCAATGATTTTGTTTACTCAAAGCGATCAAATAATGACCATGGTTATAAAAAGAAGATCAAGCAAGTACAAGAAACAAAGAAATTCAATTGTAAAGCACAGATAGTTGTCAAAGAAATTGTAGAGTTTCCAGACCACAAGGTAGGGATATTATGCCAAAATAAATTGTTATTCTGCACCTCAGTGGTGGAAAAAATATTTGCCTTCTTGCGAAGGAAAGTCAAACCAGAATTCTTCCTTCCATTGTTTTATTAATTTTCCATAGTCCCGGATTTCAGTTCGATTGCAATACTGTGTACGGTGTAGTTGATAAGCCACTAGAAATTGGGTGGATCTAGATTTAAGCTTCCTTGGATCACAAAACTGTAAATGAAAAGATCCAAACGTTGATTTTCTTCTATTCTTTCTTTCCTTCCTTTATTCCTTCTTGTTCTTTTCATATTTTCAACCTTTGTTTTCTTTGTCCTCCTATCTTCTTTCCATCTTGTGTTCTTTCTCCTCGCCTTTTTCTTTCTTTCCTTTTTCCTTTCATTTCTTCTTCCCTCCCTTCGTCGTTTTCCTTTTCCTTCCTTCTATTCCACCTTCTCTCTTTCCTCCCCTTTCTTCCTTCCAGACAAACAAGTTTCCTGCGAAGCTGCTTCGCGGCTTCACGCACTTTTTCCACCTCTGCTGCACCTTCCTAACAAACCATATAAACTAAAGACTAAATTAAGAGATAATCACATAAAATTTTGAACATGTTACAATAAATTAAAACATTAAAACAGCAAAGGAAGGAAACATTTTTAGAAATTTCCAACATCTGTATCCAAATTTTTATAAGATTATGTTAAAATTCCTGAAACAAGGTTTTGCTGCATAAACTGTAGAATAGGAGAGGAGCAGAATCTCCCAGGGGGGGGGGGGTACATAACATGTTCAAGGTACGGGTATGTGCCGCCCATATGGGTGGGTTTTTGGGCCCAACATTCTCTAAACAAGGTCCTTTTTCTGCAAATTTTTCATAAACATGGGTGGGCTTTCACTGAAATTTGCAAACATGGTAGGAAATGGGATATTTTCAGCCAAAATTCATCATGGGTACCAAGGCAAGTTTCGGTAATTGGAAGAGGGTAGCTTTCTGAAAACCAGGCGGCAGACCCCCATCCATCCACAAGTCATGTACCCCCCCCCCCCCCCCCGGCAGAAACTATAAATTTATTTCGTTGCTGATCTTATTGTAGCTGAATGAAACATCTGTGTGGAGAAGGAAAACCATATCTAACACAATTAGGCAAGAGCTAGCAAAGGAGGTCATTGATGTAAGGATGTCGCGTTGCTTCAGCATAACTTTGCCAAGAAGAGAAGACCACAGCCAGCATCCAATTGGCAATGTAAGAGAAGAATTTTCAATTAATAGTTCTCATCCAAAAACTTAAGTTGAAAGAATAAATCTTTCAACAGCAAGATGTGTTTGCTCTATTTGGAATGCTGTACAGTACCATCTGAACTGTTTAGTCAGAACTGTTTTAAGTTGTTCTTCAGATGGCTTGAACAAAGTCAGCCAAGGTAATTTCTCTGTCTATGAGCAGCACCTGGGGTGGACTGGGGTGGATATTTTTTCCCCAGTTTTCTCAGGTTGGTGTTTTTTCTCATGCAAAAATGATGCAAAACAGATACTATAGTTATATGTTGTGGTACTTAATTCTATCCCTAGTCCACCCCGCCTTTTTTCAGGGCTGGTATGCACACCATGAAAATAAAAAAGTTGGTGGCCGCACAAGCTGAAGTTGCCGAAAAAACAGCATACGCTGTACTAGCGACAAAATAAGCACTAAAACATGGCGAAGATAAGGAAAGCTAGCAACGTACATTAACAAGAGAATGCTACTACCACATACTCTGCATCGTTCAGCCAGGCCCAGGACATGTCACTGGATCTTGGCAACAATGAAATGAAATAACAATGAAAAACATCCCGAAGACATTAATCATTTACTTATCATGCTATCATTTCAGCAATCAAAGCTTCATTTTTGGCTCAAAAACTGTAATCATTACTTATTGGTTCAACTCACAGCATGTTCACTGTTTGTTTAACTGCAAATTATCATCCTACGAAACAAACCTTGAAATTTAACAACACAATCATCTTTTACAGGCAGCAGCTATATTACAGCCATTGGATGGGGAAATCATCAAACAAATAAATGAATACGTTATTGATGGTGTAGATGAAGTAAGCGATATGCAAAGACATTTGCGTGCTTATGTAAATCTAAACTTCAAAGACCAGGCAACTGACCTGAACAATCGCAGATTCCATCCCACTGATAAGGTTGTAAGGGATCACATGTATCAAGCAAGGCTTCGGCAAATGCACTCAAAAGATGATCAAAAAAATCTTCAGTTCAAACTTGAAAAGTGGAAAGAAAGTCGACCGAATGACCTGTTCTTTTATCGTCCGAAGGGGACAATTGGTGAAACGGATGAGCAAGATCTACTATTTGTTTATCAGTCGGAACAACATCGTCACCTTCTGGATCGCTATGGTACCATATGTATGCTAGATGCAACATATAAAACAACGAAGTATACCCTGCCATTGTTTTTTGTTTGCGTGAAAACTAACGTTGATTATCAGGTTGTGGGGGCATTTATATGTGAGCATGAAACAACAGATTCAATTCTGGAAGGAATAAGAATCTTAGCAGATTGGAATCCTGATTGGAAACCTCGTTATTTCATGACAGATTTCGACGAGAAGGAGATAAATGCTCTCGAATCTGTTTTCCCTACATGCAGTGTCTATTTGTGTGACTTCCACCGTGAGCAAGCGTGGACACGCTGGGTTAATAAAAAGGAGCACCAGGTCTCACATGTAAAAGATGAGGTCTTGGCGAGATTGCGTAAGATAGCTCATGCTGAAACACTCAAAGATTTTGAAGCTGCAGTTGAAGAACTGTATAAATCTACCGTTTGGAAGCGTTACGTTAAATTGAGAAACTGGTTCAGTGTATACTGGTATCCTCATCACAAGGTACATGGAAAGTTTCTTTTGTTCTAAATTTACTCGTATAAATAAATTTTACATTAATCTTTCTCGACACTTAGGGTAATGCCCCTTTCATACCAGAAATCGACAGATCGTCTGGACGGAAATGTCATCTGACAGTCATTTGTGTGATGTGAATTGAAGTTGAACCTGTGTGACAGGTTTTGACAAAAACAGACGAACATATAGTCAGACAAAATCAGACGACACCCACCACATGTTTATGTCTGGACGACTTGTCCTTTCTGTCGACTTGTTTGTTGTATTGTGTAAAAGGGCTGATGACGGACTGTGTCAAAGTCTGTTTTAAGTACTGAGCAATCTGGCTTTATTCAGGCGATTTGATAACTTTGTCACAGGTTACTTAATGGTTTTTTCATTTAAAATATATCTAAGGACAAGGACGGTGTGTGGAAAACTTATAGTGAGCACCCTTTATTGGTGCTTACACAAAAAGAGGGATATTTATGACAACGAAACCATTTCATTCAATAGCAAATCTCCCCTATGGGTCTATGCATTTTTCTTGCACTACGGTATTCCTGCTTTACCAACAAGTTAAGTAATCTTACATTGACATCATGGCAAACATCCTATTGGATCAAACAAGCACCGCTCGTCAAGTGGCCCTTTCTTCTTATATGCGCTTGCTATACCTTGATTTATTAGACCGGCTTACGAAGACATAGCATGTGTTACCCTATCTATTGCAGTTGCAAAGAATAGCATGACTCTGGGGGGGGGGGTTACTTGACTTAAATTCGTACGGGGGTGTGCCCACAAAAGTTTTACCCTGCTCCAGAATTTTTCGCTCCAAATTATAACCGATTCTAGAATGAACTGATGAACAATATACTCCAAAACATGAAAGTTGACCGAAAAACGACCCGATCTAACAAAATATCCCCATTTCACATGTTTTGACAACCTGCTCCATGAAAAATTGCCTTATTTTGATACCCTAAGCTAGAAAAGTTGATGGAAACGATATCCGGAAAAGCGATACCCATCCACGTTGGACAAATGTACAAAGTACCCCCCCCCCCCCCCCCCCCCGCATGACTGTAACCTAACATTTAAAGGTCTCCTTTCGTATCATTCGTCTTGTTTTTCTTTGCAGCGATGGGTTTGGGCCTTCAGGCAAGACAACTTTCAAATACTTGTCAAAACCAACAACGGTATTGAAAGGCAGAACAAGAGTTTCAAGTACGAATACTTGCGAAAGAAACGAAAAAACACTTTAAGCAGAATGGCAACAATACTTATTGATCAGTTTTTCCCTGAAAGGTACAAAAGGTAGGTAAAGATACAATCTGCCCATGCAACATGACAAACTGATTAAAATGTGACAAAAATTCTCCTTTTCATTTTCATGTCAGCTGTAAAAAACAAATTGAAATGAATGGTCGATTTTTGCATTTTCTTGGTAGCTAAATTACTGTACACTGGTATAGGATCACAGGATAGACATACATAAACACTGGGTACAAAATGAAATTCCAAAAAAAATGAGTACTGTAGCTGTGTTACAGCAGGAAGGGAACAAAACGTGTCAAATTTTTTGGATAAATTATAGAGGCTATGTCATTCAAATTACAAAAACATCTGAAACAAAAGATACAGTCAAGCAAGGACGAAACATAGAGAATACTTGTTCACCCTTTTCATTTTGGAAATGAATGTTAAAAGTACCCCCTTCTGACTGGAAGTAGGAACAAAACGATAAGCTAAAGCCTAAATGTATCGATCTTCAACTTAGATGCGCATATCTTGCATTTACAAATCATACACCAAACACCGGAGGTACAAGTCAAAAATGTACAGTGCGCCCGAACCCTAACCATGATTTGTATCATGGACATTCCCAAAGCACCTGTAACCTTAGTTTTCAGTTTTTTTGCTTTTGAAAAGAATAAAAGACACATGGGCATGGCCTTGGCCCTGCTTAAATGAATATGATAAAAATGTGGTAAGAATAATAAAGTCGTGCCACATCTCCAAAAGAAGCGTGCAAGTGCTCCTTTTCATTGTCTTTGATACAAAACACTAAGGGTGGAATGCAATGCACGGACCGATTCCTTAAAACAAAAGTTATTACGAGAAAAATTTAAGCGATTCAAGGTATAATTCTTTTCAAAAATAAAAATTAAAGTTGAAAATTCTTTTGCGAAATGTTATGTTATGTCAAATCATAGCTAGGCCCTTTCTCAAAACCATGGTTTCAGGTGCACTTCAAATTTTGATCTTGTGAACTCGTATCTCCGGTATTTGGGGGACGATTTTGAAATGCAGGGTATGTGCATTTAAGTTGAAGATCGACAAATGTAGCTGAGCTAAAAAAAATCCCGAAATTTTATGGTTTTGTTCCCTTGTTCAGTCAAAAGGGGGTACTTTTTTGAGACACCCGGTATGAATTTCGTACATCTGCTTGTATGATTGTGAAAGCTCTTGTGCTATTTTCATTGAAAGTTGTCATGCATTAGTAGGTAATTAATGATTGTTATATTTTTCATTGATAGGTACTCCTCTCTCAATGCCCAGTTTTCTAGTGGTTACCGACGCTATACATCTTGGGTGCCACATTATTTGATGAACAGGCCAAGAAAATTTGTGACTCACTGCATGGAGAAGATAGCATTGGCGAGCCGCATTTCTACTGCTAACATTCGTGAGGAAAGTGCTGGAATTGTACAAGTTAAGAGTGCAGAGTCATTTGGAACAGTTTCAGCGGGACATACTGTGCAACTAAATAAGAATGGCATGCCAAGCTGCCAATGCTATGATTGGAAGCAAAATTTTTTACCTTGTAAACATATGTTTGCAGTAATACTGCACATGCAGAATTACTCATGGGAGGATATACCAGCAGCATATCGAGATGCATCATATTTTACCTTGGACCCTCACTGTGCCATCAAGCAGAACAATACAATCACTGATGAACCAGAAGTTCATATCAACATCAATACGGCAAGCGAGGCTAATGATGATATTGCTGAAACTAACATAAAACCAACGTCTTGTCAAGTTAAAGATCTGCCACTTCCAACCAGCTTTACCCGAAAAGGTGTAGGGTCTGCTTGTCGAGATATACTTGACCAACTCAAGAGCTTGACATTCAATGTTGTCGATCAAAATTCACTGGAGGAATTGCAAAAGAAATTGCTGGAATTGTTAAAAGAAACAAGGGAAACTACTGAGAAACAAGATAATCTTATTGTTGAAAATGATGATACAAAAGTTTACAAGCGACCATCAAGCGATCACCATCGCATTCAAGCTGGAATAAATGCAAAGAGGATGAAAGTATGCGACAATAAGCAGCATATTCCGCTTCCAAGCAAGAAAAAACAAATTCAAGATCAAAGAGTTGGTTCAAAGGCTGACAAACAACGCAGTCAAAGAGCCTCATACCTGAATGTGAACACTGGAGAAATAGGTATGCAAACTAAGTTAATTGCTGACCACATTGTATTCTCTCAATGATGCACCTGTAACACTGAAATACTAAATGTTGTTCTGTTCCTCAGAGTTGAAACATTTTACTTTGACAACATTTGTGATAAACTATTTAATCAAAATGGTTTTAATTTCAGTGAAATGCAGTAAGATGATGCAAACTATTTGATTGCTGAGCTGCTGTTATAGGGCAGCCATAGTCTGCATCAATGCCCTGTTGCAATTACACTACAGTCACTGTGCACATTAACATCTCAAAATTCTTATCAATAATGCAAAACAATCTTTGAAACCTATAACTTTTTCAACAGAAATAGCAAGGAAGAACAGATTTGATATTACCAACAGCTCTAGCAAAGAAACAACTGAAAAGGTAACTGACATTATATCTGAATGATAACTATATAGCAATTGCTTGAGATAAATATTCTTAAAGCAATGACTGAACACCTTTGGGATTATTGATGCAAAGAGATACATTTCTTGACACGTAAGACATATTTTGGAAAAAATTTCAGCAGCTTTGTGACTTGAGTAAACTGGAGGTAACATGCACTGAAAATTGGATCCGAATTTCACTGAATTTACATTTGCTTGTGTGACGTCACAATTATGATCAAAAAAATTCCATAATGTTCTTAACAATCAATAAGCGATAACATGTATCAGCAAAATCCTTTCTCGCAAAGTAAAACGTTTTTGAGTGGCAGAAATGAATGTTATTGTGGTAGAAAGTTTCTAAAACTGGTTTGCATGCAGATGTGATAATAATTGTGATGTCACATAATAATTCTGTTTGCGTGTCTGAAAACACCTTTTGCAGAGTAAATATACCATTTAAATACAAATAAAAGATGTCAAATGATACATCATTGGAATAAGGAGAAATGTTAATATTTCCTTGTATCAGACATTTGGTGTTTATAAAATGTAATTAAGAAACTCAATGTACAGTATATGGTACATGATTACTGTAAAGTGTATCACCTCAATTTGCTTAAAATGCACAACCAACTGTTTTCAAAATACACACCCAAGCCTAAGTGCCAATTAAACATTGTACATCTAAAATACAGCAGGAATGAATTGTTAAAAGGAGGCTGGCCTGAGAGATTGGCTTACTGAGAAAGGGGAATTGATTGAGTTTTTATGAATATTAATCTCAATATTACAAAATATATAAATAAAAAAACATATGTAATCAAAAGCTCAATCATTGAATTGTATTTAAAAAATATCGACTCAGAAAATACACCTTTTTCAAAAACCTTTCAGCATAACCCTTCATCAGTGATACTAAATATTGATTTAATCTCTGCAACTGATGACACTGTAATCATTCAGAAAGAGAAACAGTAAGTTATCTGTCTTTCAGCCAATTTACTAACTTTGATCATTTGATTGTGATATTACCGTAGCCTTTTCTTTTTCCAGTATCTTGATATTGAAGAAGAAGAAATCGTTTCTGATTGTGAGATAAGTATCCATTCAGATTCTGACACAGGTAAAACACCATCAAACAGAAAAGAAGAAAATGTTCATGTGACACTCAGTAGCGATAGTGAAGGTGATTTTGATACATCAGAAACCTGGATGACCGTAGGAAATGTACAACTGAAACATGATGAAGAAGCAATTCTTCGTTCTGATGATATGTGGTTGAATGATTTGATAATTAATGCTGCTCAAAATCTATTGAAAGTTCAATTTCCTCATGTAGGTGGATTTCAGGACACAATCCTTCAGAAAAATCTTTCATTCAAAATCGAAAATGGGGAATTTGTGCAAGTCCTAAACAAAGGAGGTAATCATTGGATCACAGTCAGTACTATTGGGGTCAATGATATATCATCCGTTCGTGTTTTTGATAGCCTTGGGAGCACAAAGTTTGATTTTGAAATGCAAAGCATTATTGCAAGCTTGGTTCACACAAAGAAACCAGAGATTCTTGTCAAAGTAGAAGATGTTCAGCACCAAGAAGACAGTAGTAGCTGTGGACTGTTTGCAATAGCCTATGCTGTTTCACTTTGCTTCACAGATGATCCCAGGCAAATACAGTTTGACAAGAATGTCTTACGAGCACATCTGCTGCAATGCCTTGTTCAGCGCAAGATGTCAAGATTTCCCCAATTAAATGGAAGTAGAAAGCCAAGTCTTGGCAATTTGGTATCAATAAGTGTCCATTGCAGTTGCCGGTTGCCCTTAGATCCAGATGACATCTCAATGGTTGAAAAGTGTTCTCTTTGCAATGATCACTACCATAGAGAATGTGAGGCAAACAAGAGAAGGCTAGTGATTTCCAGAAATGGTACCAAGATGTGGATTTGCAGCAAATGCAGTGACCAATGCAATCTCCATGCCACCTATGAGATAACAGATCACAGCTCATTTCATTCTACAGTTGCAGTTCCTAATGAGACTCATTGAAGGATTATCCTTAGTATTTTTCCTGTCATTTCTGAAACAGTTTTGTCACTAAATCTGATACCGGTTTCAGTTTCAGGTTAATTGACAAACATATCTAAGTACATATAAGAATACAGTATACATAACCTAACTTTAAATAAACAATTAATATGCATACATGATACAAACTACAAACTACAATGCAATCAAAAATTACCAAGGAGAAACATTACAAGACAAAAAATGTTTGTACTTAGATATATTTGTCTAAGGAGGAGCTCTCTAATAGATAAACTAATCGAGAGAGAGCCCCCCCCCCCCCCACCCCAAATAAAAAGACTAAAACTAAAAAAGAAATAATTTTTTGTTAAAAAAAAACACAAAACCAGTATAGCCTCTAATGAACAACTGACATGTGCAAAGAAAGACGCAAAAAAACAACAGCAGTTTTCCTCTGTGCAAAGAGTAATTAAAGACCATATCCGATGACAAGAAATTCCGTTTTGCTTTGAAGATGTCAAAAGAAACTAACATCTTGATAAAAGTTGGGATACCATTCCACAGTTTGGCACCAAAATATTTTATTGATCTAAGACCATATAGAAAGGTATTCCTTATGGATTGGAAAATGTCGCCTCTGGCTGCCTGACGAGTTTCATGACTATGAACTGTGTCACTGAGCTGAAGATAGTTGAGAAAATGAGAAGGTGAGAGGGAGGTGAGAGACCATTAAGAGATTTATAAACAAATTTAAAAATATCTTGATGAATCATATCTTTCAATTTAAGAATTTTCAGGGGGAAGAAGATTGGTGTTGAAGAAGATGAAAAGGGCTGAAACATAATGGACCTCAATATCTTTTTTTGCAATAAGAAAAGAGGCTCAAGATAGGTGTCATAAGAAAGACCCCAAGTTGATGAGCCATACAAAAGAAATGAAGAGAAAATGGAATAGTAAAGATTCTTTAGTATGTCAAGAGGAAGTAAATGTCTGATTTTGAAGAAGATACCAGATGTTCTTGAGAGTTTTTTAGTTAGTTCAGCAATATGACATTTCCAGGAGAGATACCATTTGCACTCTTCAATGCGTATTTGAAATGGAAAGAGATTCGGATGCAAAAAAGAATTTGCACACCAGGACCTTTCTGACTCATGTTGTCATCAAAGTATGTCATCAAAGTCAAAATTTCATTTCTGTTTCTAATTCTGATGAAAAATCTAAATCTTCTCATTTTTTGCATCTGAATCTCATTAAAATTTTTTGTTAAGTACATTTTGTTTCAAAGTATGGAATGGAGATATCTTGAATGTTGTTAGACAGCTGATAGTGCCAGGAAGATGAGAGGGGAGGGGGTGTGGGCAAATTTACACAATGAATGTTTACGAGATAACAATATTTACCTGCCACACTCTGAACACAGCTAGGGACCATAGTAGAAGAACTTAAATCCCTGAATCCATGGAAAATTTTAGCTGTGGATTCAGAACAATGGACAGTGAAGACTTTTCCATTTCAAATAATTATGTATTCAATGGCACAAAATAGTATCAGATTGAAATCTTTAGATCAGTGGAGTTCTTCTGAAACCTGTACGTAAACTATTTTGAAATGAGCTTTCTCAAAAGCTGCAAAAACAAACAACTTTGTTTAATATATCATTTGATTCCCTAGACTTGGGTAATACCACACTTTGTATAGAATTTTGATAGAGCAATTGGTTCCAGAAATTAATAAGCCGGAGAGGCTGATTTCTGCAACACAAAAACATTTTGGTTTGGTTGGGTTTGCTTCACACATTAAAATGTAGGGTCTAATTTGCGTTATTTGTAATTTGAACACAGAACCTCTTAACGTTTTCAAAAGTCGAATCAATACTGAAAGAGAATGAGCTTTTAGGTTCATGCAACTCATGCTATATTTGGGGCTAGAGTCAAGCCTGGTCTAGGCAGTTTTTTAGGCCCATAAGGGTTCTCTGGGAAGGCTTTTAAGGCAACCACCAGTGCAAAAATGAAATGCTATTTACCTCATTGATTGAACAACTTGCAGATTTGCTCCATGGAAGCTTCAGCTTGCGTGGCATGTGTGAACCTTAAGCCCTCACTAGCTGCAGCGCCAGCCGTGCAGCCATTTTCATTTTTTCTGAACTCTCCCGTCAGCTTGCACGGTACTCGGCCAGATCTCGCCGACCAAGCCAAGCCACCGAACCAGGGCCGTAGCTCCGAAACATTATCGCCCAGGTTGTTGCGCAGGAGCCTCGCAGCACCTACTTCTGTTGGGTGGGATTTCGTCCGTACCGTTCGTTCGACAAATAACAATCAAATAAATTGAGTCCTTTCAAATAACGATAGAGAGGAACAATGTGAATAAGTTCTTTGACGACTTTACGAACAAGAGTTTGATTGCAGTATTTGGATTTATTACTTAAATATTCACAGAAACAGGCCAATGCTCTTTCAGTTCGAATTACTTGATCATCTACCCCATCCTTCATCCATAATTAACCAGTCAATCAACCAATCAATCAGTGACAATCAATCAAGAGTAATTTGAATAATACCAACCGCTTTGGAACAAGAGGATGTTGTAATGATTGTATACATTGTGAAAAATTTATTGTGGAACACAGGTGCATCAAATACGCTTACTGCAACTGTGTGCCAGTTGCTAATGAAGTTGTAGCTGAGAAGGTGCCTTTTATCTTTGACTTCAGTACAATGTGAACAACTTCACAATTTCATTTGAAATCAGTCACACTGACATTCAATATGCAGAGCAAGGAATTGCTTTTAAAGATTAACTTAATTTGTTTCCATCAACTCAAAATCACATATTGTAAACTTATTTTATTGTCCATGGTGCAATTTGAAACAATGTGCCTCATCTCAGCTTTTGTTGAATATTAGAGAACAATTACCAGATAAAAGAAAGGTAACTCAGAGGGGCTAGGTTACTGTTGTTATAATATGATTAGGACAGGGGTCTTCATGCTGAGGCAAAAACATCAACCCAAAAATTATTTCTTACATAAAAATAGACCCTTTTCCTGCAATATCTGCATACCCACAAATGTGTAGTCAACACCGAAATTATATGGAAAATGCACCAAGGCCTTCCACTCCAATTTGCCAAGGATTTACCGCCTACAGAATGTTAATACCTTGATCAGTTTTTTCCTGTGACCTGCTGTGAAGATGTTTCAATGACACAGAGCTGAGTACAAAACTACAGCATATTTTGCCAAGAACCAATGCATCATACCAGGTGAGTCAGAAAAAGCGTGGGGTATTTGGCGAACTGTGACGTCGCGTTCAGCCATGTGATCATAATGAACTAATTTGTTTCTTGCAGCCGAAGGTCTCACTTAGATCATAAGCCTTTCCCCATCGAAATCGATCATTTGATGTATTAATCAAAAAAATATTTCCTTCCTAAGACGTTGTATGGGAGTCTTTCAAACTGATGAAATCTTTAACAAAGCCCCTTCAGCATTTTACCCTTGCCAAAGCTGCAGGTACACGTAGTATTATCAGGGAAGAAGGAAATAGTTTTGTCATAATGCAGCGCAGCGCATTGATCTTGCTGGAAGAAATCTCTTTACAACTCAAAGAAGCATGCGTTTTTACTGTCTCTCAACGCAGGACAAGTTATGACAAGGCATCCCAGGGGAGAAAACACTATTTCCAAACTGTTTCACTCTCTCTTGATAATACCACATGTACGTGTAACTTTTGCAAGGCTAAAATGCTGAAGGGGCTTGGTTAAAGATTTCCTCAGTTTGGAAGACTCTCATATAAAGTCTTTAAACAATGCATCACATGACCAATTTCGATGGGGAAAGGCTTATGATCTAAGTCAGATTTATGGCTGCATGAAATGATTTATTTCACAATGATTGGGGGGCAAAACACGATGTCACAATCCACCAAAGGCTCCACGTTTTTTCTGACTCACCCGGTACACAGTGATCCAGATCAGAGAAATTATGGAATAAATAGGAAAAAACGAAGTTTGAAAAACTCGCAGCATTTGATATCCTCCATGAAAAGGGGGTGTCAGGGGTCAACACAAAGCAAAAATTTTCGAAATCGGACGAATGGTTCCGTCACAATGATTTTTTGAAGTTTGGGGAAATGACATATTTTTGTTTATCATAGCACTTCCGGCAAAATTTATTGTTTTAGCTTAACTTTAAACTTTCATAGCTCCGCTCATGATTGTCCGATCTTTACAAACTTAGTTTCATTTGAAAGATGATCATCTACTTGTACGTCACATGTAACTTGTTTTCAACAAAATCATACTAAAGCATGGGTAACCGGACACACATTATGCTTTGTAGTTTTTGAGAATTTCGTGACAAAATAGCCACTCAATAGTAAAAACAAAAAAAAACAAGTGATATCAAGTGTTAGCTATAAACATATAAAAATACTACAAGGTCTTAGGAACATTTTTGCCAAAGGGTTTGTTCCAGATCGTTTTAGTTTATTTTCAGCAATTTTTTGAAAAATGCTACCAGAAGTCCTGATCTGCAAGCTAAGCTTAAAAGAATTAATGTGGAGTCCCTCATTTTCACAATTTTTCCCACAGCTATAGAAGCAACCATTTGTACAATCAGGGCAAATAAATTTTTGAAGTAATGCAAAACAACAGTCTATTGTTTCCAAATAATTGCATGAATTTTCAAGCCTTGCTTCCTTATTGTTGAGCATTTACCCCTCTGAACAACTAACAATATATGCAATCTGCCACAGCTAAAAATGTATGAAATTGTGTCAAAAACCAAGCATTCACTGATGAAACAAGTTTTATTTTGTTCATCGACATTACATAGCGATAATTACATCTATTACTTTCTTTGGTATCTGTTGTGTGCACTTCGATATAATGACAGTGCTTTCTTAAGAAATTTTGCTTGGCCTTAGCTACAAAGAAGCTGATATGATGTCAAAGTATCAAAAATAGTTCAGAGTTATTGATTGACCTTGTTCAGTAAGTAAATTTTCAGTTGTTTTTTGAAGGATATTTTTGATGGAGCATTTCGGAGTTCCACAGGTAATGAATTCCAGAGTTTGGCACCAAGATATCGAATTGACTTTAGACCATATTGAAGACTGTTCATTCGAGATAAGTATAGATCACCTTAACTGGCCTGTCTAGTGGAATAATGATGAACAGATGAATTGAATAGGAAGAAGTTATGAAAGCAACAAGGTGAAGTTTTATTAACAGAGTCAAAGACAAAGGTTAAAAGTCTGAGTTCAAATATCTCAGAAAGTTTGAGAAGTTTAAGATCTTTAAAGATCGGAAGAGAGGGTCACAAGCGAGGCTGAAATGAGATAGCTCTAACTGCTTTTTTCTGTAATTTAAAAATTTTATCAACGTATGATGCATATGTTTGACCCCAAACAATAAGGCCATACTGTAAGAAGGACAGAAACAAAGCATTGTACAAGCAAAGCAAAACATCTAATGGAAGTAAGTTCCTAATTTTATAAAAGATTCCACAAGTTCTGGCTAATTTTTTAGAAAGTTCACTAAGATGGTATTTCCAGCTTAGATGTTCATCTAAGAGGAGTCCCAAGAATTTAACAAATTTGACCCTTTTAATATATTTTTTCCCTATTTTAATGGTAGAATCAGAAGGAATATTCCTAGAAGAAGAATGAAAGATAATATAGTTTGTCTTATCAATGTTTAACGATAATTTATTAGCATCAAGCCATTTCTTTATTAATCTAAGTTCTTTGTTAACAATTTTAACTAAATTAGGCAAATCTTTGGATTCACAGTAGATGTTTGTATCATCAGCAAAAAGATAGAAATTAAGTTTCTTAGAAGCATTTGGTAAATCATTGATGTAGATGAGGAAAAGCAATGGGCCCAGTACAGAACCCTGTGGTACACCACAAGTGATTGAAAGTAAGTTAGAATTACTTCCATTAACAGAAACATATTGCTTTCTGTCAGATAGATAAGATCTAAGCCATTCAAGGGCACAACCTCGCACACCATAGTGTTCCAATTTTGATAACAAAATTTTATGATTAACAGTATCAAAAGCCTTTTGCAAATCAATAAAAATACCACAACCAAATATTTTATTATCAAGTGTGTTTCTCACAGCTTCTGTCAAACTTACAAGGGCATGGTCGATAGAGTGGTTTTCTTGAAATCCAAATTGTAAAGAATAGAGAACATTATGTAGTTCCAGGAATCTATACAGTCGCCTGTACATCAACTTCTCAAATATCTTACTGAAGATGGGCAAAAGAGAAATTGGCCTGTAGTTAGATGGCAGCTCAGGATTCCCTTTTTTGAACAGAGTTATCACCTTAGCCATCTTAAGCTTATCAGGAAAAATACCAGACTGGAAAGACTGATTCACAAGGAGAGGAAGAAGTGGGGAAACTGAGGATCCAATGATTTTTAGTAATTTTATGGGAGGTAAAGATGCAGCTTCACATTATACCAGCAATGCTTAAGTGTTTCAAAATACAAAAATGTATCATGTTAGACAAGTGTTCTTTGTCTGTATTCTGTTAAAAACCAATACATACATAAAGCTGGCCATAGACAATGCCAAAAAAATCCTTCTATTCATAACTTGAACTCAACGGTTAAATCTGAAGGTTTCCGCTTCACAATTAAAAGGTGTATTACTTGCACAGAACTAATGCAATTAACCTCTTTTAGTGTCAATCGAAGGCTTAAATGTCATAAAAATTATGCTTTCTAATGTGGTCTTTTATGCAACGAACAATAACAGATAAAATAGAATTTTACGGAATTGATACCTATTTCGTGGAAACAGTAGGTCATCGTTTCTTATTTTTAGATGGTTCCGAGTATGCAGAGAACATTGGTAAACAGAAAAGAGAGCCAGATATCACACGATGAATCTTTTTCTAACTCATCTTGCAGATCAGGACCTCTGGTAGCATTTTTTTTTAAATTGTTGAAAAAAAACATAAAACGATCTGGAACCAACACCTTTGGCAAAAATGTTCCCAAGACCTTGTAGTATTTTTATATGTTTATAGCTAACACTTGATATCACTTGAATTTTTTGTTTTTACTATTGAGTGGCTATTTCGTCACGAAATTCTCAAAAACTACAAAGCATAATGTGTGTCCGGTTACCCATGCTTTAGTATGATTTTGTTAAAAACAAGTTACATGTGACGTACAAGTAGATGATCATCTTTCAAATGAAACTAAGTTTGTAAAAATCGGACAATCATGAGCGGAGCTATGAAAGTTTAAAGTTAAGTTAAAACAATAAATTTTGCCGGAAATGCTATGATAAACAACAACATGTCATTTCCCCAAACTTCAAAAAATCATTGTGACGGAACCATTGGTCCGATTTCGAAAATTTTTGCTTTGTGTTGACCCCTGACACCCCCTTTTCATGGAGGATATTAAATGCTGCAAGTTTTTCAAACTTCGTTTTTTCCTATTTATTCCATCCTCTGGATCACCGTGCGGTATACGTCAAAATGGGGCAAACGTCACCTCATCATGGATGACGCCCAACATACTGAAGCACGTACGTTACTAGCAAATTTAATAAATTCAATCAATGATGTTCGAAATCGAAATTCACAAAGTTTACCAGTATCCATCCTGGGCTGTTCCCGTGCAAGTTGATATGATATCGACTTACACAAGATCAGTTCAGGATGATGCGCGTCACAGGTTTCTCAATTTTTTTCTTCTTGATATGTGTACTTCATGATGATGGCTTGTTCAAACGTCATGAGGCCTTTGAACGCGTCATCATCAGGAAGCACCATTCTAGTGGTGGTGTGTTGTTTTCCCTTCTCCATAGCATCAGCATCCATTGACGTCAGTCCTTGCTCTTTCTCTGTTAATGTAAAATCAACAAGAGAGAGAGGAAAGACAGATGTCTTCGTCTCAATGCACGATGGCGTCGTTCTTTGCAGCGTTGTCGATCCATATGAAATACACATCTACAAAGCAACAAAGAAAGACGCGCATTTTGTTTCTCCATGTTCGTATGATACTGCATCATGACGTCGGTCTTTGCACTGCATTTGTTAATGTAAAGATCAACAAGCGAAAGAGCAAAGAAAGACGTAATGTATTTCTCTCATCAATTCATTGTCTTCTTGATCATGACATTTCGTCATACCTGCATCTTTGATTATACACATATGAAATGAATGATCAAGGAGACAGAGAAGACGTGTGTGCGTGCAATAATGCGGGTGTGCGTCCCACCAGCGGCATCAGGACCGACTGGTTCTCATTCTATATGAAATGGGATGAGGACGAGCAAGTTCAGGTGCCACGCGTTGTGAAACGTGCGTCCTACCACTCTCAGCGGCATCAGAACTTACCGGTCTCCCTTTTTTATGAAATAAACGGAGGAAGAGCAAGTTCAGGTGCCGCACGCCTTACAAATGTATTGTTTTGCCATTTTTTCCAATGACATGAATCCATCGGAAAAAGATTGGCAAAAAAATGCAGTTGTATATTTCAGGTTCCAGATTTCCAGATGCTTCCAGGTGAGGGTCTTTGTCTGTATCGTAGGGGCAGCTATCCAAGGGTTCATGTATAAAACCCTTGTTGAAGTGGCCCATGCGGTACGTGGATGTATCGTCTGTTATGGGCACCATATGGACAAGCCCTCTAAGGGGTCATGCATAGAAGAACCCTTAGAGAGGTTGGCCATATGGTACTACTTGGATATATCTTCTTTCACGATGCTGTGTTCTATACGCTCAGAGCATATCTGGGTCTATAGGTCGTAAAGTCCGATATTCCTAGATCTGCCCTTGGTATATATATATATATATATATAATCTCCTTCTTTCACGGTATGTATGTTCACGTTATTTCCAAAACTGTTTCGCTTTATATGAAATAGAAACGAAGAGGTCTTGGAAGAAGCGTGATGTTAGGCGTATGACGTCATTCTTAGGTCTGTTCTATTCATATGAAATAAGGGTAGAAGAGACCAAAGAAAGGCGTAATGTTGTTATTGCAAGTCCAGATGCAATGCACTCGTGTCTTGTGTCCTTTAACAAGATGGCAGCGGGATGTACTGGTTCTCATTCCATATAAAATCAAATGAGACAAAGCAAATCCAGATGCACACTCGTACTATTATGTGGCTTGTGGGATGGGCAAATGCTGTGAAAATGCTGCATCTGCAAGAATGCAGCATTTTCAAAGCTTTACACAGTCCATTATTGTTGTCTTCAATGCAACCAATGTCTGTGGGATGCGCAAATGTTAGGAAAATACTGTAAAAATATGCAGTATTTTCAAAACATTTCACATTCCATTATTATGCCAATGATGGGATGTAAGAATGACATGAAAATGCTGCAAAGAATGGAGCAATTCAAGACATCCTCACGTTCCAAGGTGATCATTTTCAAAGCGTTTTCACATTCCACAGCGAGCGATGTCGTCGTCTTTCGCGTTCATTCTGTGCTTTAAGGAGAGTTCTCCTCCTAGATATGTTTAACATATCTAGAAGAAAGCCCAATCTCCATGAAGAACATTGTTCGCTCGTCAGATTTATTACAATTATTTTTCAAAGAAACAGCATGAAGTCGTTCTTGAAAAACAATTGCAATGAATATCAGTGAGAGTCACTTCCATATTGTGTGTTTTTAAGCTGTACCTCTTTCAAGATTTCATGAAGATATCTTGGAAAGAGCTACAGCTAAAATCACAAACTTTGTTTGCGCGTCGCGTAGGGGTAGATGAGAAAGCGACCCCTATTCACCATAATTGTTTATGTTGCATTATAACTCTCATATTGTACATGCTAAGATTAACTGTGCTAGTGTCTGATAACTGAAGAGTTCGTCCATTCCAACGTGCTTGATAGTTGACTATTAAGCGTTCAATGTCTTGCGGTGATATGATGTCCACACTACCATTTGCATGGTATTGTTTAAAGCATATTCCATAGTGTAATGTCCATGGACTGTAATGTGTTTGTCGCGGGTCTTTACGCACATTCCATATTCTCGTCTGTAGTAACCATGGACTGTAGTTCGGTGGAGGGTGTCCGTCTTTTATGCTCCATGCTTCTCTAACGTCAGCTTTTGCAATGATGCCGTTACCCGCATCAAAGAGTAGTTTTTCTTTTGGGATGAAGATGAATGGAAAGCCGTGTTTCTTTGTTACTTCCATTTCTTCCATTTTTGACATTGATTTGTTCTGGTCAAATTGTACCATGAAGGGCGGGATGGTGACGCGTTGACCCATCATGATTGGATTGTAATTCACGATTGCATCTGGTGCATTGTTGTGATGATCCATGATGTGCCTGAAAGAGGAAAGATAAACAATTATGATCATTCATAGTTAATGTATACAACGCCGCTTGACCGTGCGCATCGCGAAGAGGGGTAACAAGGAAAACACCCCCGTGAGAGTGAATATGTCAATTAATAATCGATGTTGTTTACAGTACTGGATCTGATGCTAAAATGTCGATTAAGGGTTTATTGTCTGTGATGACAGGAAGGCTGCAATCGTCTACCAGGCCAAACCGACTTATCCAATTCTCTCCAGCCACATTACGTTTACCGTCTAAGTAGGCATTCCTGTCGGATTCCATGCGTTCAACGAGAGCCAGTTGACTTGCGGTTATTATTGATAAGTTGCACAAGTGACGCACTTCGTGGAGAGGCATGTGAAAGAACATTTCATGTTGGATGAACGTGTGTGATGGGGAAAGGCACATTGCTCCATCTGTATGTTTATTCATGCATCTGTGTTCCAATGGGCAGGGAGTGAGGGAGTTCTTGTCGGTGTATACGTTGTAGCATGTGATTCCTTCGATGCGAGCGTCTAACGGATTAAGTTTATTCCAATAAAGGCAAAGTGCTTTGTTCGCGGTAGGGAGGAGATAGGCGGAACGAAGGCTACCATAAAGGTCGACAAATTTTGCAGCGGCTTGACTGACTGTTTTCTTAAATTCTTTTGCTTTTGCTCGTTTGACTAAGAACGAGATATCGCGGCTTATGCCAGCACCGCTTGGTGTTTGTGTTGCTGTGTGGTGAGTTAGTGGCGGCGGTTTGGATGTGTTAGCTAAATGTTGCGCATGAACAACGTCCTTGTTTGGTGGGGGTGGTGCAATTGTTGTTGTAATGCTGTCGACACTTCGTGCTCGCTTGAGTGAGGGGGTGGTCGGTTTTGCGGTTTTTGCGATGTGCGGGAGGTGCAGCGGTCCATCAGTGAGGCCAAGCTGGTCGGCAAACGATTTGATGTGTTCCACTTGTTCGGAAATTTTGCTATTGACGTGTGCCTCAAGTTGCACAGGTCGGTAGGTGAGATATGGTGCTTCATGCGGCAAGCATAACTCGATGACGCGATGTGCATTACTAGCTTTCAAGTATGTTTCTGAGAGTTTATGGACCCCTGTCAATCTGTTAGCTCCATCGAGTGCATTTTTAAGAGATGTAAACGTGGTCTTTAGATCTTCGCTGCATTCAGCAAGAAATTGACGAATGCATGGTTTGTTGAAGAGGTGCTTGGTGACGTGAAATGCAGCCAGATGTGTTTGCGTGTTGTCATAGGCGGAACGACCAACGTTGGCGAGTTGCATGCTGAAGTTGTGTCTTATATGGCTTTCCACGTCATCTTTCAGGTCGGGTGGCAGAAGTGAGTCGCCTTAACTGAGTCCCATCAGCTCGTCGATGATGTCAGCTTTCATTGCTAATAACGACGCGTGTGATAGTTTGTGTTGGATACGACAGTCAAGGATGTGATGTTTCATTTGATCTTGAAAAGCTAATGTTCACGCCAGAGTATCTTTAGCCTTCGTTTCCATTTGCGTTGCCTGATCTCTTAGGACCATCATAGTCTTTTGTCAATGCCGATGCCTGCCTGTGTTCAATAGCGTATGCTGTCTTTAAATAGCGTAGGCGGCAGCGATCACATCATCAGCATCAATTGCATTCTGTCCATGTTCTAACAGCTCCTTTTCTGTGAGGAGACCAGCGGCGCAGGGTGGTAGGGCGTACTGGTCGTTATTCAAATATGCCAGGTTCGTCAACTGCAATTGGCGAAGTGCTTGATTGTTGAGGGAGCCGTCTTCTTGTGCCAAAGCAGCACTTTGACTTGCAGAAAGGGGCACCCTTTCCTGACGGTCAAAATGATTGGGCAAATCGTCAAAGAGGATGTTGT
Organism: Aurelia coerulea; assembly: GCA_039566865.1. Lineage (NCBI taxonomy): Eukaryota > Metazoa > Cnidaria > Scyphozoa > Semaeostomeae > Ulmaridae > Aurelia > Aurelia coerulea. The sequence goes on along the minus strand of CM076951.1, from coordinate 7,150,405 downwards.
CGTCTTTATGCACGTATTCAAAGAAGTGAAATAAGGCCGGCGAAATCAAATTGACAGTATCCTTTGACTCGCAACTGTTTTCACACACTCTTTGAAATACTGCACACATTGGCATTGTGGCAGCCAAGAAGTATATCTGACTCGGCAGACTTTTTGCATTGTTGAATTTCCTCTTGTACATGGCATTGACCCTTTCGTTACATGGCTGAATTGTGGCCAGCATGCTGTCTTCTGTGTCCAGATTCTTGTTGGCAGGGTTCTTGAAGGAGACAAAACTTGTTCGATAGCATTGAATGTTTCTTTTCTGCAATTTTCCATCAGTTTTTAACGAGCGTACATGCTCATAGTGGGCTGATGTCATTGGCACGGCGGAGCCGGGAAACCAACCAATGTCGGCAAGTCGTTGCAGGAAGTTTCTCTGCAGCATGTCCCAATTGCACGTTATGTTGTAGTTGTGTATATCTGGCGAGTCCATGGCTGCTTTCACCGTTGACGCTGCTACCATCATCAATGTCTTGGTGGTATGATACAATGTATGCATCATGCTCTTGAAATTGGCAATGTTCAGCTTGAATTCATGATCAGGTGTTACTGATGGTTCTTTGCCATCGGCAGTTGTGTGCACGGAATAGACGACAAAGGCAATTTTTGTTGTCAGTCCCTTTCGCTCCCTGTCCAGCTCGTCTGCCGACGGGTTGTTCGCCCTCCACTTACGAATACGCAAGTTATAGCGATCATGTTTCCAGCCTTTCTTTATTTCTCTCTTTGGACTTTCCCAAAAAGTCACTTCTGCAATGGTGTCATACTCTCCTTTCGAGGTCATCGTCGTGCCTGTGTACGAGAGAGAGAGAGAGAGAGAGAGTGGCGTAGCAACTGGAGGCGTAGCAAATGAGTTGCTCATTTATAGAAAATCGTCTTCCGTTAGAATCTGAAAGTGCGTCCTTGTGACAGAAATTGATAGTAACGGATGATGTCCCGTACTAACGCGATGAACCTATGGGCGAAAGAGAAATTTCAGCATGCTTTAAAATGCGTTCTTTACAATTAGTAAAGTGAAAATAATATGTGGAGCACGTTGCTTAAGTGCTTTATTTTCCTATAAAAGGAGAGGTGGACATGCAGTGCAGTTCAAACGTGGCTATTGACTCTGCTTCTGCCTGTTACGCCGACAATCGTTAAGGTGACTCTGCAGGGAGGATCAATAAGAGCAGCACACTGTAAGTGATTTCATTATTCTTGTGTAAATAGTTAGTATGGCATCATCATCATTTCAAGTTTCATGCTATGCCTGCCCGTGGACAGGAGATACGGCGGCTCAACTTAGGCATCATGTATTGTCAATGCATAAGGACAATGATGATGGAATGAGAACAACGATGGCGGCGGAAGTACGAAGGTGTCGAGGAAAGAGACGCCAATGTAAACAATGCGGTTCTGAACAATTTGGTAATCGGCACAGCAGATCCAGGAAACCAGCCAAGTTGAGCGAGGCGTTGAAGGAAGTTTCTCTGTAGCATGTCCCAATTGCACATTATTTTGTAGTTGTGGATATCCGGCGAGTCCATGGCTGCTTTTACTGTTGAGGCTGCTTCCATCATCAATGTCTTAGTAGTTTGATATAATGTTTGCATCATGCTCTTGAAATTGGCAATGTCGAGTTTCCGTCTGCAGTTGTGTGCACGGAATAGATGACAAAGGCAATCTTGGTCGTCAGGCCTTTTCGCTCCCTGTCCAGCTCCTCTTCAGACGGGTTGTTCGCTCGCCACTTGCGAATGCGTACACTGGCCAGAACTGACCGATCCATAAGTCTATACCTTGTAGTTGTAGGCTCTGTTTCTGGATCTGATGTGTCACTGAACCTTCTTAACCTTCACAAACTTCATAACCCTCTTATATTTCAAATGTTTCAAGGGTCAGTTTTTTTGTCATTTTGATAGTGTGTTAAGGATATCCTATTTTATTCCAAAATAGATGCACAAAATTCCTCACATTAAGAGCAAACGACCTGAGAATGGTAGAGATCCTGAATGCAGAGGTTTGCCATGTTTTGCCTACAAAGATATAAAGAAGGGGGTCTCATTGGCTCAGGTGGCTATGGCAAAGTTTTTAAAGTTGAATACAAAAACAAAGAGGTGGTTCTGAAAGAACTGAAGAATGCGGAAGATGAAGATGTTAGCAAAGAGGCAACATACTTAAAACACTTGTCCCATTCAAACATTGTCGAATTTGTTGCGTACTGCCCAGCACCCAAAGTGGTTATGTTGGAATGCGTATATTTTTCCATGGCACCATTTGGCGGTGTAGGGGGATGCTCCAGTTTGGACAGCTTGTTGAGGAATAGCCCATCACAATCTAAAACCAGGTAACGTCTTGGTGAGCAATAAACATTTTGCAGAGATGCAAAATCCTCTTGAGCGTGAACGGGTATGGAAGTCTGAGTCTTGTATTGCAAAGTTGACTTATTTCGGTGAGAGCTGGGGACGAATAAGCGACACTGCTAGAGCTGCAAGATCACAAACAGTAAGAATTTACAAGGGTACGCCTGCTTTCATGGCTCCCGAAGTCATAAGCCCGAATCTTCGCCCATTTAACATGGACAGAGAGCAGTTAAGGAAAGCTGATGTGTGGAGTCTCTCTATGGTATTTTTTGTTTTATATTTCATACTTGTTACAAATATTTTATACTTGTTAGAAATTTTCCATACTTTCCTTGTTTTCAAAACGAGGATAGTATCGTAAAATTCCTACTTGTTTCAAAAGTTTGGTACTTGTTTAAAAATTTTCCATACTTGTTAAGAATTTTGCATACTTGTTAGAAATTTTTTATACTTGTTAAAAATATTTCATACTTGTTAAAAATATTTCATACTTTCCTCGTTTTCAAGACGAGGATAGTACTGTAAAATTCATACTTGTTTCAAAAGTTTGGTACTTTTGAAATTTTCCTTACTTGTTAAAAATGTCCATACTTGTTAGAAATATTTCATACTTGTTAACAATTTTCTGTACTTGTTAGAAATATTTCATACTTGTTAAAAATATTTCATACTTTCCTCGTTTTCAAAACGAGGATAGTATTGTAAAATTCATACTTGTTTCAAAAGTTTGGTACTTTTGAAATTTTCCATACTTGTTAAAAATTTTCCATACTTGTTAGAAATATTGCATACTTGTTACAATTATTTCATACTTTCCTCGTTTTCAAAACGAGGATAGTATTGTAAAATTCATACTTGTTTCAAAATTTGGTACTTTTGAAATTTTCGATACTTGTTAAAAATTTTCCATACTTGTTAGAAATATTTCATACTTGTTAAAAATATTTCATACTTGTTAAAAAATTTTCCATACTTTCCTCGTTTTCAAAACGAGGATGGTTAATGGCTTCCATTTCCCGCGCTTTTCCATCACATGGTCGACGGTAGACTCATGGTCGACGAGATTCAGAGAGGCAGTAGACACACGGTCAACAAAAGAACCGAGGACATAGGTAAGATGCTGTCTTTGTCTTTTGACTACAAAAACTTATGAAAGCATACGATACAGATTATCCTAGATTTGTTTGTTGTTCCTTCGTTTTGCTTTGCTTGGCTTGGCCAATCTACTTACTAGGTAGAGGTGGAGATACCATTTCTAGGCCCATAGCAACTTATTCTGTAAAAGGTTTTTTGCGTTCTTCATAATGATTTGCAGGTTCTTTATCCCACATTGTTTGTTGTCTAATGTCTCAGTAGTAGGCCTATTAAATTATTATAAGCACGATTGGTGGGTGGGTGGGTTGCGATTTTATTCATAGTAAGATTTGCAGCAAAATTATATCATCATATCTGGCAAAATTCAGTTTGTGTATTACATTTAGATTTTACAATCAAATCAAAGCCTTTACTTTATCTTTTCAAGCCTGCATTCAAAGCCTCTATGGACTATATTTCGGTGAAACTGGCACTACGAGAAAGGTCTTTTTGGTGTGGAAGATAGATTTTATTAAACACACAACTTTATATGGGGCCACCACTTTATATTTCAACTTTTCATCATTAAACTTAAAGTATAAATGCTATGCATCTTGACAAATGTTTCTGTGTCCTTGTAGGTGCAACATGAGTAACACACATCAGATGCTGGGTAGATTGACTGAACTTGTCAACACACTGTCAAATCAAGTCACTGCTAATCAGCAGCCACCAACAAATATGACAAATATGCCAATTTCAGATGAATTGAGAAGGTTGTATCCAAGTGTTGATAGAAATGAACAATTTTTTCAAGATGGCGGCATGGTCACGTTTTACTGTGCTCTTGCTGTCTTGGTAGTTAAGGCATTTATATCTTTGACTTTGCTTTTTAAAAAAAATCAGTTCAATTTCAATACATTACGCTGTGTTAATTCTATGTATTTATTAGATATTGTGAACTTACAATGACGGATTTCATTACAATATCGATGTGTAAAGAACTTCTGGACACGCAGGCCAAGGCCTACAAGGACCTCGTGCAAATTTTGATGGAGAATGTTCGAACGGACATTAAAGACCTAAGAAACCAAATCAGTGAATTGAAAGTGGCTGCAGAGTTCAATGGTGCGAAAATGGATGAATTCTCAGTAAATGTTAAGAGTATCGAAACGAAGCAAGTTAATTTCAGCAAAATTATTGAGGACCACTCCCACTCGATCGATCAATATGTCAACAAGCTCAATTATTTGGAAAACTATGGTCGGAGGAACAACGTAAAGCTCCTTGGGGTGGAAGACTCAGAGAATTCAAAGGGAACCTGGGATGATTCAGAAAACCTGTTCAAGGCCAAAGTGAAAGAGCTGTTGAACATAAAAGACGAGCTCTATATCGAGAGAGCCCATCGAGTTGGAAAGTTCCAGAAAGCCTACACTGATGAAGATGGAAGAAGGATACCAGAGAAACCAAGAGCTATCGTTGCACGTTTCTCCTCTTGGAAGCAAAAGGAATTGGTTACAAAGGCTGCACGTGATGTTAGACCAAGTGGCTACATGTTTGCTGATGACTTCAGTGATTTAACTATTGCAAAGAGGAAAGCCCAGTTCCCAGCATTGAAGAAAGCAAGGGATGAAGGTAAAACAGCATACTTTGCTGTTGATAGACTAATAATTAAGAACAAAGCTCCACCAACAAGAAACAGGCAACAATCAGGATCTGAAGAAACGGAAATCTCATTTGACAGATCTTAAGTCTGGTTTTGTGAACTCAGAACTAAAGTTTGTGTTGGTATTTATATTTAACCTACTACCATTTGTGTTACTGTTAGCTAATGATATATTTCTTTCAGTTCATTGATATCCCTAATCAATGGTAAAAACTCCTAATAATCCTTGTGGTATTTGCCACAAAAATATTGCTGCTCATCATAAATCAGTTTATTGTAATAATTGCAAATTTTGGGTCCATGTCAAATGCAATAATATCTCAAATTCGGAATACAAAGAGCTTCAAAACGAAGCTGATGATGTGCCTTGGTTTTGTTTAAAATGTACAAAGATCATGTTTCCTTTTGGTCAATTGGACAATGATGAACTTTCAAATCTTTATGATTTTGACTTTCCATCCTTTCTTGATTCAATGCCATCCTTCTCTATATCAATGATCTGCCAAATGCTTCTAAGAAACTTACTTTTTATCTCTTTGCTGATGATACAAACATCTACTATGAATTCAAAGATTTATCTGCCTTGAGTAAAATTGTCAACAAAGAACTGAGATTAGTAAAGAAATGGCTTGATGCTAATAGATTATCATTAAACATTGATAAGACAAATTATATGATCTTTCATTCTTCATCTGTCAAAGTTCCCTCTGATTCTGATATCAAAATAGGCAAGAAACATATTAAAAGAGTTAAGTTTGTTAAGTTCTTGGGTCTCCTGTTGGATGAGCATCTTAGCTGGAAATGCCATCTTAGCGAACTCTCTAAGAAATTAGCTAGAACATGTGGAATGTTTTTCAAAATTAGGAATTTACTTCCATTAGATGTTTTAATTTGCTTGTACAATGCTTTGTTTCTGTCTTTCTTACAATATGGTGTTATTGTTTGGGGTCAAACATACGCATCATACATTGATCCAATTTTCAAATTACAGAAAAAAGCAGTCAGAGCTATATCATTTCAGCCTCGCATGTCTCCCTCTCTTCCGATCTTCAATGATTTTAAACTTCTGATACTTTCTGAGATTTTTGAACTCCGACTCTTAACTTTTGTTTTTGATTCTGTTAATAAAACATCACCTAGTTGCTTTCATGACTTTTTCTTATTTAGTTCATCTGTTCATCAATATTCCACAAGACAAGCCTGTCAAGGTGATTTATATATGTCCCGAAAAAATAGTCTTCAATATGGTCTAAAGTCAATTCGATATCTTGGTGCTAAACTTTGGAATGCATTACCTGTGGAACTCCGAAATGCTCCATCAAAAATATTGTTCAAAAGAAAATTGAAAATTTACTTATTAGAAAAAGTCAACCGCTGAATCTACACTGCCTCAATTTCTATCAATCTATGAAAAGAAAATGAATATTTATTCAACTTCATCTAAATCCACCTGTTAATATGTTAGGATAGGGGGGGGGGGGCTCTCTCCTCGATTAGTTTACCTATTGAGAGAGCTCCTCCTTTAAGTAATTCCCTGCATACAATTTATTTAGCTCCTCTTTGTATTTGTATATTGTATTAATTTTCAGTATTATTGTATTAATTTTCTGTAACATTATCTTTTATCCTCGTAGTTTAGTTATTTGTTTGTATAGTTGGTAGTTGGGATTATAAATTGTATGTAGTGGAATTTAAATTATATGAACTGAACTGAACTGAACGTCTGGTCTTTCAAACTTGCCAAACCTGGATGATTATGATATTGATGAACATTTACCTTCCAAAGTCAACTCAAATTATCATACTCTTCAGGAATTATCAACTCTTAGTAATGCAGAAAATGACCTTTCCTTGTTTCATATGAATGTAAGAAGTCTTTCACTTCATTTTGATGAGCTTATTTCAACTCTTGCAACTCTGAAAATTAACTTTGATATTATTGGTCTGTCCGAGACATGGAATTCCATTGAGAATCCTGTAAAAACAAATGTGGAAATTCCTGGTTATTGTTATTTTCCATACCAGTCGCATAGTCAAAATGGTGGTGTTGCACTTTATGTGAAGTCAGGTCTTTCTCCAACTCCTAGGCCTGATCTAAATAAAGATAGTACCAATTTTGAAACAGTTTTGGTGGAAGTTGAAAATAGAAATGGAACAAATTATTTGTTCTGTTGTGCATATCGTCATCCAAGCTCTGATCTTGATAGCTTCAGTGAATATCTGCAAGAAGTTCTGTCCAATCCAGCTGTATCAAATAAACAAGTTTTTATCCTTGGAGATTTTAATGTTAATCTTCTGAATTATAACTCTCACACACCAACTACTAATTACGTTAATTTCCTCTTCTCTAAGCAATTTCTTCCATATATCACTCACCCATCTCGGGTATCTGAAAACTCTTCCACTCTCATTGATAATATCTTTTCCAACATCTCTGATAATGAAACAGTAAGTGGTAACATTTTGACTCATATAACAGATCATTTCCCTCAATTTTTGATTGTCAAGCGTGCAGCCATATCTTATAAAAATCTATCATATTACCAACATGATTTTTCTAAACTTAATACAGAAAATCTCCTGAATGATTTTCAAGACCTTGATCTTGCCTTTTTGAATGATAGTGCCTTTGATGTAAATGCTAAGTTCAACAGATTTTTATCCATCCTTAACGAACTAGTTAAAACTCATGCTCCTTTGAAAAAGCTCACCAAGAGAGACATTAAATTCAGAAACAAACCATGGATTAATGGCAAAATACAAAAAATGATGCGCATCAGAGATGGGTTACTTGGAAAGCTAAAAAAGACTAATAACCAGTCTGTGAAAGATCTTTACAAAAAGTTTAGAAATAGGGTTTCAGACTCCTTGAGAGAAAGTAAAGCTAGCTATTTCCATAACTATTTTCAAAAAAACAGCAACAACATGAAGCAATTATGGTCTGGAATTAAATCAGTTATCAGTATCAGGAAATCAAGTAATATTAATGTTATAAGTAAACTTAAGGACTCAAATGGTAACATTACATCAGATCCGGCGGTTATTGCAAATGTCTTTAATAAATTTGTTGTAAATGTTTCTCATAATATCACCATGAATATTCCAAGATATAATAAGTCTCCTGTAGACTTCATGGGTAACAGAATTGGAAATTCCTTTTCCACAGCACCTTCAGTTCCTCTTGAAATATCTGAGATAATCTCTCTCCTCAAAACTGGAAAGTCTATGGGACCAAATAGCATTCCTATGAAAATTCTAAAAACCCTTTCTCCACTGTTATCTTCTTTACTTTCTCAAATCATAAATGAATCATTTCAATCTGGGATATTCCCAGACAAGATGAAGTTGGCCAAAGTAATTCCTCTGTTCAAAAAAGGTTGTCCACTTACAGCTTCCAATTACAGGCCTATTTCTCTTCTTTCTGTCTTTAGCAAAATCACTGAAAAGGTCATGTATAAACGTCTCTATAATTTTCTGGAAAAGCATGAAATATTATATACTTTACAATTTGGTTTTCGTGCTAGTCATTCTATCAACCATGCCCTGGTTAGTTTAACAGAAGCAATCAAGAACTCATTAGACAATAGAAAATTTGGATGTGGAATATTTATTGATTTACAAAAGGCGTTCGATACAGTGAATCATGATATTCTTTTGACCAAGCTTGAACATTATGGAATTAGGGGGACTGTCTTAGATTGGTTTAAATCTTATCTCTCGGATAGGAAACAATATGTATCTGTAAATGGATCAAACTCAAGTTATCTCAATGTTACATGTGGGGTACCACAGGGTTCAGTTCTTGGTCCTCTCCTTTTCCTAATTTACATTAATGATTTACCTCAATCATCATCAAAACTTGGCTTCTTTCTATTTGCAGATGATACTAATATTTACTATGAAAATGACAATCTCATTCTTCTTCAAAGAACAGTTAACGAAGAATTGAAAACAGTTAAAATGTGGCTTGATACTAACAAATCATCTTTGAATATTGACAAGACTAATTTTATTATTTTTAAGTCTCCTCAGCCTTCTTCCTCTGAAATTATCAATATCAAAATTGGAAATCTTCCTGTCAAAAAGACTTGTTATGTCAAATTTCTTGGAGTTCTTTTGGATGAAAATCTTTCATGGAAGTATCATCTGACTGAACTGTCTAAAAAACTGGCTAGAACTTGTGGTATGTTCTTCAAAGTAAGACACTTTTTACCTGTTGATGTTTTAATCTGTCTTTACAATTCTTTATTTTCACCCTTCCTGCAATATGGAATTTTAGTTTGGGGTCTTACACATGAAACTCACATTAATCCAGTTTTCTTGTTACAGAAAAGGGTTATAAGAGCAATTTCTTTTGCTCACTTTACTTCACACTCTACTCCTATCTTTTCTGATTTAAAAATCCTAAAGCTGCATGATCTTTTTCTATTAAAATTGCTGTGTTTTGTATATGAATCTGTTCATAAAATCTCTCCTATCTGCTTTCATAATTTCTTTAAATCTATAGAATCCGTTCATCAATATGGTACAAGACAGGCTGGCAAGGATGATATTTTTCTAACTCAGAAAAACACCAGTCAATATGGTCTGAGATCAGTAAGCTACCGTGGAGCAAAATGCTGGAATGATATTCCTGTAGATATAAAAAGGTCACCATCTGTTAATGTCTTTCGTCTTAAACTCAAAACCTACTTTTTTGAAAATAATTATTAAAAGTGTGTTATAGACAGATCACAATTTACCCATAGTTTCTAAAATCGTTATTTAAAAAGGGGGTGCTCTCTCCTCGATTAGCTTTGCTACTGAGAGAGTTCCTCCTTAAGAATTCCCCTTCATACAAATCCTCTAGTGTCATGTAACTTTCTTTGATTTATCTGTATTGTCTTATGTAGTTATTTAAATTGTTGTAAGTATGTTTAATTTTAGAGTGTTTGTATGTAGTGGAATTTAAAATGAATGAACTGAACTGAACTGAGAAACTCTTCTTCTACAAGACAAGACTCAAGACCAGTAAATACATTGAATGCCCTCAGACAAAGCAGTGTCACAGCATCTTCAAACATCTTTAAGCCTGGCATACAGTACAGAGCACACTCAAAGAGCAGGAAGAGAAAGCTTAAAGTTGAAACATTGAAGGAACGGAAAACATTCTTGAAAGATGTGTATCTGTTGCCTTCATCATGTGCAAAAATTCCTAGAGGAAGGCGATGAGAAAACATGTCTAAAAATGGATTTGTTGCCTTTGCAGTGGAGTTTGACCCTGATGCTGATGAATCCCAACTCAGAGCTACAATTTATGAAGAGTTTAAGGAGAAGGTGCACAGTCCAGAAGCATTCTCCTTCATGAAAGCTGTCCAAGACAATCTTGTTGCTCCAATGAAGAAATCTTGGACGTCAAAAATACTTAAGCACATGACAGGAACAGGCCCACTTTACATTAAGTCATCTGAAGATTTGCCAACAGTTGCTGTTTCCTCTGATTCGGAATCAGATATTGATTATGATAACAAAATGAGTAACAGTGGCTGTACATGTAAGAGAGGACAAGTTTGCCATGGAAGGATCTGGTCATAATGAAAACACAAAAGATACCCAAGACACTAGCAAACCCTCAAGCTCAGCCAATGATGAGACAATGCATTGTCCAATTTGCCAGCAGCTTGTGCTGCAGGTAAACATAGAGTTCCATGCAAACCTTGCGCTGACCGCCACAGTGATGTTGCAGATGCATATGCATCAATTCTTTGGTGTGATGAAGAAGATGATGATGACTTCTTTCCAGAGTTTCCTGGATTAACACAAAGTGAAGATTGTAGCAAAAAAGTTCCTGACACTGATAAAGTTAGTTTAATCAAGGATGTTTTGATGAACTTAGGAGTAGGTGTTAACAAAGACAAAACAAACAGAGTTTCAATTCGAAGAAAGCGTGCATGGCAAGACTATGTATCTGTTAGGTAACGGAAGGGTTTTGAACCATCTGGGAGTTTTACTATTCGATTTCTTGGAGAACCATCAGTTGATTGTGGTGGACCGCTAAGGGAGTTTTTTTCAGGTATGCACACAACTTTCTTTACATCATCATTACAGGGAATGTAAGCATATAAAAGTGGCTCAAGCCAATTCAACCAAATTCTAGCCTATCAGATATCCAGTATTTCCTGTTAAGGTAGATCAATCGCCCAAATAAGGTGTGGCATGTGTCATAGCCTACTGTCTTTGCAGGGCTATTTGTATCAAGGGCCTATATGCTTAGATTCCCTTTAATAAGTTCTAGGCATATACTTTTGCATGCATTTACAAGGGTAAGGTCTACTGGGGCAAAATTGGTATGTTTGGGGTAAAATGGGAAGGGTGACAAATTTGGATAAATCTTGCCAAAATTTGTGTTTAGAGTTTTACACTAACTGAAAACCACTCAAACTACCAACTCCTTGTTGGCATAGTGAATGCTGATTTTTGGGTATGTGACAAAGCAATTCAAAAAGAAAATTTTATGAAAGGTTTGATGATCAATTTTTTATGATTTTTTAAACTGGAGTACTTTGTCTGGGACACCCTATGGTTTGTTATGTGGCACTACTCCCAGGAATTTTGTGAATAATTTTTATTTTACTGAACAATTTTCCTTCTCTTTGCAAATTATTCATGAAAATTATCTTGTACTGTCTATTAAATCAAACAACTAAATTGTTTTACACTGCCAGTTTTTGAGAAAAGAGATCACAATAAAAGCTCTATTAAGCCCATAAAGGGAGTGCTTGCTTAATTGCAGATACTTTAGGGGGCCTATTTAGAGAGAGGGACTTATTCACAAAACGAAGTTAAGTGACAAGAATATAAATGATTATAGCTTTCAAGTTCTTTCAGTTTATACTTGTGACCAGATACCAGGTACAGTAACAACTTTTACTTTTTATGTAGAGACAATTGGACAAATGCTTGGTTCTATTTGAGGAAGATTCTTTGCAGCCAGGATTAGTTCCCTCCATCAATTTTCTTGCAATGACAAACAATAAATTTTGCTATGCTGGAGAACTCCTTGCATTATCCTTGGTTCATGGTGGTCATGCAGCAAATGTTTTGGCCAACTGGCTTTATGACAATTGGACTGGGAAGGCTATCACACTTGACACACTGCCTGATTCTCATAAATGGTCTTCCTTGGTAAATCAGGTAGGATCACTATAAGTATTATATAGTTATTTTCCAAAAGTTTATAGTGTTTTCTAAGGTACTTCCAGACTCAAAGAAAAAACAGGGCCTCTGATGAGGGGGGAAATCCCCCCCCCTATTTTTTGTGAAATACGCCTTTGTTAAATTTTCAATTGTCAATTCTCATTTAAATCCCAAACTTGTTTGCATTCAAGCAGTAAAATTTCCTTGCATGCTTTGCCGTTCATTCCCATGCTCCTAAGAATTTTCCATGCTGAGTATCCATGCTATCAATGCTTATCCATGCTGCAAAAGCTGTCCAGAGTTTAGCTCTACCCATGCTTTCCTGTGCTTTTACGAATTTGTCCATGCTGAGTGTCCATGCTCTCCATCCTTATCCATGCTGCAAAAGTTGTCCAGAGTAGATATACCTAATGCTTTCCACGCTTCTCCTTGCTAAGAATAATTTCTTGATGCTTTTTCATGCTCCACCATAAAGTAGAGCATTGTTGCATAAAGCGCTAACTGCTTATCACCCGCTTCTTTTGATACAGTGTTCTTGATATTTCCAAACAGAGCCATCACACCTGGCAGAGGACCTGTTGGGAATTTCTATCACGTCAGGTTGGTCTCTGTTGGGTTCAGATGGGTTCAGGTGGGTTTAGTTTAATATATAAATTATGACTGTGTCAGTCATCATTCTAGCTAAACAAATGTGACAGTGACCAGGATCTTTTTTCATTGTTGGAAGATGATTCATTTGATGAAATTCTAGAAGCCATTGGATACAAAGGAGTTGTCTTCAACGAAAAAATCAGCAACAAAGCAAAATTATGCCAATCCATCTGGGCGCTAATGCAGTTTCGCACACCCTCTTCAGACCGTGTCTATACTGTTTGTACTTATAACTTTGTCGTTATATGTCTGTTACATATCTATTGTATATCAATCGATAGCCCAGAACATGGGGATTAATTTGATATATAATTAATAATTACTCACCTTCAATTCCATCTTTTATTAGCCAAAATACATCCATGACTAACCTCCAAATCTTCACTCCGTCCGCCATTATCAATCCGATCGAGTTCTTCGGTCACGTGACCAGTAGCCTCGACTTCAAACTCAAAGACGGGGGTCGTCATGGGTCGTTTACTACTCGGAGAGCTAAGAGCCGGGAGTTAGACCCTCGAGCTGTCTGTCATCGAGCTGCCGGTGAGAGAGCTAAAAATTTACGTCTCGATTTTAGACAAGGGAAATAGACCCTCGAGCTGTCCGTCCTCGAGCTGCCGGTGAGAGAGCTAAAAATTTACGTCTCGATTTTAGACAAGGGAAATAGACCCTCCAGCTGTCAGTCCTCGAGCTGCCGGTGAGAGAGCAAAAAATTTATACTTCGATTTTACACAAGGGAAATAGACCCTTGAGCTGTCCGTCCTCGAGCTGCCGGTGAGAGAGCTAAAAATGTATACTTCGATTTTAGACCAGGGAGCTAGACCCTCGAGCTGTCCGTCCTTGAGCTGCCGGTGAGAGAGCCAAAAATTTACGTCTCAATTTTAGACAAGGGAAATAGACCATCGAGCTGTCGGTCATCGAGCTGCCGGTGAGAGAGCTAAACATTTACGTCTCGATTTTAGACAAGGGAAATAGACCCTAGGGCTGTCAGTCCTCGAGCTGCCGGTGAGAGAGCTAAAAATTTACGTCTCGATTTTAGACAAGGGAAATAGACCCTCGAGCTGTCGGTCCTCGAGATGCCGGTGAAAGAGCTAAAAATTTATACTTCGATTTTAGACCCGAGAGTTAGACACTCGAGCTGTCCGTCCTCGAGCTGCCCGTGAGAGAGCTAAAAATTTATACTTCGATTTTAGACCCGAGAGTTGGACCCTCGAGCTGTCGGTCAGAGAGCTAAAAATTTATACTTCGATTTTACACAAGGGAAATAGACCCTTGAGCTGTCCGTCCTCGAGCTGCCGGTGAGAGAGCTAAAATTTTATAGTTCGATTTTAGACCAGGGAGTTAGACCCTCGAGCTGTCGGTCATCGAGCTGTCGCTCAGAGAGGTAAAAATTTATACTTCGATTTTAGACCAGGGAGGTAGGCCCTAGAGCTGTCCGTCCTCGAGCTGCCGGTGAGAGAGCTAAAAATTTACGTCTCAATTTTAGAGAAGGGAAATAGACCCTAGGGCTGTCAGTCCTCGAGCTGCCGGTGAGAGAGCTAAAAATTTACGTCTCGATTTTAGACAAGGGAAATAGACCCTCGAGCTGTCCGTCCTTGAGCTGCCGGTGAGAGAGCTAAAAATTTATACTTCGATTTTAGACCCGAGAGTTAGACTATCGAGCTGTCAGTCCTCGAGCTGCCGGTGAGAGAGCTAAAAATTTACGTCTCGATTTTAGACAAGGGAAATAGACCCTAGGGCTGTCAGTCCTTGAGCTGCCGGTGAGAGAGCTAAAAATTTACGTCTCGATTTTAGACAAGGGAAATAGACCCTAGGGCTGTCAGTCCTCGAGCTGCCGGTGAGAGGGCTAAAAATTAATACTTTGATTTTAGACGAGGGAGCTAGACCCTTGAGCTGTCCGCCCTCGAGCTGCCCGTGAGGGAGCTAAAAATTTACGTCTCGATTTTAGACAAGGGAAATAGACCCTAGGGCTGTCAGTCCTCGAGCTGCCGGTGAGAGGGCTAAAAATTTATACTTCGATTTTAGACCCAAGAGTTAGACCCTCGAGCTGTCGGTCATCGAGCTGCCGGTGAGAGAGCTAAAAATTTATACTTCGATTTTACACAAGGGAAATAGACCCTTGAGCTGTCCGTCCTCGAGCTGCCGGTGAGAGAGCTAAAAATTTTCGTCTCCATTTTAGACAAGGGAAATAGACCCTAGGGCTGTCAGTCCTCGAGCTGCCGGTGAGAGGGCTAAAAATTTATACTTTGATTTTAGACGAGGGAGCTAGACCCTCGAGCTGTCCGCCCTCGAGCTGCCCGTGAGAGAGCTAAAAATTTACGTCTCGATTTTAGACAAGGGAAATAGACCCTAGGGCTGTCAGTCCTCGAGCTGCCGGTGAGAGGGCTAAAAATTTATACTTCGATTTTAGACCCGAGAGTTAGACCCTTGAGCTGTCCGTCCTCCAGCTGCCGGTGAGAGGGCTAAAAATTTATACTTCGATTTTAGACAAGGGAAATAGACCCTCGAGCTGTCAGTCCTCGAGCTGCCCGTGAGAGAGCTAAAAATTTACGTCTCGATTTTAGACAAGGGAAATAGACCCTAGGGCTGTCAGTCCTCGAGCTGCCGGTGAGAGGGCTAAAAATTTATACTTTGATTTTAGACGAGGGAGCTAGACCCTCGAGCTGTCCGCCCTCGAGCTGCCCGTGAGGGAGCTAAAAATTTACGTCTCGATTTTAGACAAGGAAAATAGACCCTAGGGCTGTCAGTCCTCGAGCTGCCGGTGAGAGGGCTAAAAATTTATACTTCGATTTTACACAAGGGAAATAGAACCTTGAGCTGTCCGTCCTCGAGCTGCCGGTGAGAGAGCTAAAAATGTATACTTTGATTTTAGACCAGGGAGCTAGACCCTCGAGCTGTCCGTCCTCGAGCTGCCGGTGAGAGAGCTAAAAATTTACGTCTCGATTTTAGACAAGGGAAATAGACCCTCGAGCTGTTGGTCAGAGAGCTAAAAATGTATACTTCGATTTTACACAAGGGAAATAGACCCTTAAGCTGTCCGTCCTCGAGCTGCCGGTGAGAGAGCTAAAAATGTATACTTCGATTTTAGACCAGGGAGCTAGACCCTCGAGCTGTCCGTCCTCGAGCTGCCGGTGAGAGAGCTAAAAATGTATACTTCGATTTTAGACAAGGGAGCTAGACCCTCGAGCTGTTGGTCAGAGAGCTAAAAATTTATACTTCGATTTTAGACCAGGGAGCTAGACCCTCGAGCTGTCCGTCCTCGAGCTGCCGGTGAGAGAGCTAAAAATTTACGTCTCAATTTTAGACAAGGGAAATAGACCCTAGGGCTGTCAGTCCTCGAGCTGCCGGTGAGAGGGCTAAAAATTTATACTTTGATTTTAGACGAGGGAGCTAGACCCTCGAGCTGTCCACCCTCGAGCTGCCCGTGAGGGAGCTAAAAATTTACGTCTCGATTTTAGACAAGGGAAATAGACCCTAGGGCTGTCAGTCCTCGAGCTGCCGGTGAGAGAGCTAAAAATTTATACTTCGATTTTACACAAGGGAAATAGACCCTTGAGCTGTCCGTCCTCGAGTATCCCACGCCATAGTGGACAAAAGTAAAACATGTTAAAATATATATCGATTGCAAATATATGGATTGTAATCGACATATACAATTAAATTTCTTTTCTTATTATATATTATCAGTAATCTTATATAGAATATTCATATAGAAATATATTTAGAATGTATATATATTTTTAATACACATATCTATCTAATTTACTATATTTGTGATTTACAAAATTTGTATATATATATATCGAGCTTCACAATAAGTATAGATCGAGCTTTTTATAGTGTAAATTGTGCAAATATATATGGAACTTGCGCACGGTACTTGCGCGCTGGCAACAGGGGAAGCAACCACGTGCTCGCTTTCACATGCTAACAATTTAGGCCTGTTGAAATGTCGTCTGCTCCTGCTTTGGAAGAGTTCTTCAATGAACTACCGAGATTAGTGGACCAAGCAAGGAGAAACGTCTTCAGTAATGACTTAAATCAACTTGAATACTTTCAGAGAAAAGTACAAGATGCTCTCAATGTTTTAAATGTTATTGTCAGCAGATGTGAAGACATCAATGCTCCACATAGTTTTACTCAAGAGATGAGTGCTCTTATGGACGGCCTTGTTCCCCTCAATGAGCGCCTACGAGATGCAATAGAAGTAGATGAGGAATATGTAATGACCTTGAACGAACCAGTTCCAAGAAGCACTCTTGAGGATGTTGATAATGTATTTGGCAGACCTCGAATAGCCGTGGAGAAAGAAGAAATGGAACGGCTTTTCGGCATATATCGATCCTGGAAAGAGGTAGCATCATTGATGGGTGTGTCAACGAAAACTTTACAAAGACGTCGTATCGAGGTAGGACTAATTATGTCCAATAGGGTAGGGCCAAGACGAACATACACGGACATAGCAGATGAAGAGCTGCAGAGAACTATCAGAGACGTTTTACAGATCCTTCCAAATGCTGGTGAAACCTATATTATTGGTGCATGTAGACAGAGGAACATTCATGTTCAAAGACAGAGGTTGAGGGATGCAATAAATGTTGTCGACCCAGTTAGCCGTGCGCTGCGGAGATCAATCAGCATTATTCGACGAACTTACAGTGTTCCTGCCCCAAACTCACTATGGTAAGTGAAAAGAAATCAAAAGATTTTAACTTCGTAGCCTGAAAATCATGGGAGCCAATGGGCAGTGAAGCAATGCACCAGGGGGCATTTGACGATTTTTTTAGAGTGAAATGCCTCTCGTCCTACATACTCTAATTTTCTTTCATGAGTTGGAAAAAACGCTCACGAGTTGGAAAAAGCGCGAAATTTTGGAATTAACTTTTCGAATAGGCCAAAAAGGGAAATTTAGCGGGAATAAACTTTCGCGAATTTCGGCACAGTCTATCACGAGGGAGCGCAGGTTAGCCAATAAAACTTATTTTAGTCAAGAACCAAAAATAATCTTCTACGTCATAAGATTTCCTAATATTTGATTAGAGTTTTTTACTTCCGTTCAAACGCGCACTTGTGGAGATTGAAAATTTTGTTGAAATTTGTGAAAGTTAGAACAAGTGTCTTTTGTATCAACGGCATGTTGTCTGTATGAACTATTTTCACTCTATCGTAACTTGACCATCCTTATGGTTCTTACAAAGAAGACTGTATTTTGTTCTTCTCTTTTAAAGGCATATTGACGGGCACCATAAGCTGATACGTTGGAGGATGGTGATCCACGGAGCTATAGATGGCTACAGCAGGCTTATTACGTACCTAAAGTGCAGTAACAATAACAAAGCATCAACCGTGTTAAATCTGTTCCTCGATGCAGTTTCTGCTCATGGTCTACCTTCACGTGTTCGTGCAGACTTCGGGGTGGAGAACGTAGATGTTGCGCGATACATGTTAGAGTGTCCGGAGCGAGGGATAAACAGGGGAAGTTTCATAACAGGCAAATCCGTGCACAATCAAAGGATTGAGCGCTTATGGGGAGAAGTTGGGAGATGTGTCGGACGCCACTACAAGAATATTTTTCACTTCCTGGAGTCAGAGCGGCTTCTTGATCCTCTCGATGAAGTACATCTGTTTTCGTTGCAGTATATTTATCTACCACGTATTAATGCCGCTCTGGATGAATTCACGAAAGATTGGTCATTCCATCCCATCTCAACTGCTGGTAACAGAGATCCAAGGCAACTTTGGCACTCTGGTATGAGCAGAATGATGCATCTTGATCCGAATACACCTGAAACAGCAGGGATCAACGATTGGTCAGAATATGGCATTGACGAGGCTGCTCCATTTCCAGATGCTGAGACATCTAACGACATCTCAGTTGCTGATTCAAGAGTATCTTTATGCGACAATCACCTCCGAGAATTGCGCCAACAAATCAACCCGACCGGTGACGATGGTAATAACGGTGTTTATTTGTACCAAGAAACCGTGGCGGCGGTAACAAACGATCTTGCTGAACAATGCTGTTATATCTAAAGGTTTTAAATCAGTTTAATGCATCACCAACACAATGATCTATGTACCAATAGCATAAATAGGAAAGAGAAGGAATAAAGGTAAACTGTGAATGACACATATCGATTATTCATTACTTCGAGAACCGTTATAACCCTCACGAACAAAAGCTAATCGAGCTTGTACAAACAAAACCAAAATATTTCAATTAGTAACCATAACAAAGAGCTAGCTGTAATGGATATTTGATATGTAGATACACTACCAGGCCAAGCTCTAGCGCAGCACCATGCGAGTACAAATCAATTCTGATAATATGAGAATGATAGCGATAAAAAAACAGTAAGTCCCCGCATATAAGAAATGGACATATAAGAAACTACAGCCTGCCAGCATAGAGAGAATATTTTCCTTTATAAGAAACCAGGCAGCCTGATTTTTTCATATGGTTTCCTGACACAAAAGCATTACGTGATAGAAAGTTTCTTCATTGACATATAAGAAATCTGCCGTTCTTGCATATAAAAAACCAGATAGCCTGATTTGAAAATTTGAGCTTCTTATATGCATGGACTTACAGTAAGGTGGAAACATAAACTCTCAAGACACAATATTAAATTATCCACAGCCCACACAAGGGATTGAGTAATTACATAGTACAAAAGGCAATGCTGCATTTACAATGACCACCGGGTGAGCCGGAAAAAGGTTCCCACTTTCGAAAATTCGTAGCACCACAAAGTGCTTCATGGATTCAAATTTTAGTTAAAAGCCAAAAGAACAAAGTATTTTTGTGATTTTTCTCGTCTTCTTAGGAGCACTGCAAATATAGGTAAATTCAATTTCACAAAAATTTCATGGTTGCAAAATTACTGAAAAGGGGCCTAACGAGTTGATCAAGTGTTTTATTAGGACTCTCCTCACACAGAACAATACTCACGGTTGTTTCACTTCTCTCAAGAGTTATAACACATAGATGTCTAACAGATACTAAAGATTTTCAATCTCATGGCAATAAATGTGCATACGATAGCTTTCACTCATGCAAAATTGCATCTTCCCTGTTGTTTTGTGCGAGGAGTCCTTTATGATTTGATCAAGTATTTTGGGCCTTTTTCAGTCATTTTGCAAACACAAAGCTTTTCTAATTTACCAATTTTTCCAGCGCTCGTAAGAAGGCGAGAAAAACCACAAAAATACTTAAATCTTTTGGCTGTCAAGCAAATATTGATTCATTCTAATCCACCCAGTACTATTGATGCTATGAGTTTTCAAAAGTGGGAACTTTTTCTGATTCACCCAGTATTACAAGGAAATCCTCAATGAATGAAATGCACCTGTTGTAAACAGTAGCTAATTCACTCTGGAGAAATGAGATCGATATTCATATCAACACTGTTTACTTCACTGTTTTACTTCATCTCAAATAATAACTAGGCAGTAGTAGGCAGTCAGTAGGGAGCTCTTCATACTCCATTGCGCAAAATTTCTGGAAGATCTTATGGTTTCCGCAAAATTCCAAAGCTAAGTCTCAAACAGAACGCTGTTAACAAAACTTTAAAATGAAAGTGGCTTACAAAAAAATCGAACTAATTTCAAATGATTCCAAGTGATTCTGAGCTTTGCTTCATTTATTCGTTCATAATAATGTGTGTACAGATACAGTCAAAATTCCGCAAATCCAACACACTCGTATTCCAAAGCCTTCTCAAACATAGCAAAGAATTCCTCTTTATTTGACAACCCAGTTGGCAGTTGCAGGGTGGTGGTGCATACATCAGCCTTGGGCAGCTTTTCACCTGGCATAAACTCTAGGTAAATTGTTTTGTCTTGAGATGAAGACATATCTTCAAAGCCAGTTGAAAATTTGAGTAAATCCGTTAATTGACTCTGAGTAGCTTGCTTTATAAAACTTTTGAGCCATGACATACTCTCAACCTTCTTTGGGTCATCGTCAAATTGTTCCCATTCAATGAGGTTGAGAAATTCATTTGTATCAATGTATTTGGGTGAGCCATGAAACAAGCTTCTTGCAGCCTCCAAGCAAAGGTATTCTTTAAAACCCATGAAAATCAGGCCTTCACGGATTGCTTTCACTTTCCCTCCTCTTCGTGTTATGGTCTCCTCATGCAATAACAAATTAATTAGAATGTCCTTGTTGGTCATTGTTATTGCTTCCGTTGGTTCCCAATCTGAGGAACTGATTATCTGCTCAAATGCAGGCCCATCAGCAGTATCAAAGAGGTCACTGATTGCTTCATTAGTATCACAGTTTCTCAGTAATTTCACAAAGTTGATGAGGCAACCAGTGGCACTGTTTATTGGGATATCTTCCAGCACAATATCTCCAGACGTACCATCTTCATTAAACAACATATCCACAACCCATGGCGCTAGAAAGTTAAAATGGGGACCACTCTGAAGCAGACTGTGTGAAATTATGATGCCAAATATCTTAAATATTTGTAGATTGCCTCCGGCTCTCTTAGGGACAAGCAGCCATTCCTTGCTATCAACACACTCAAATAATTGCTTCTTCCCTTCATTAAATACTTGGGTGAAAAATTCAATTTTGAGTGCCCCTGCATCTATACCATCCTCACCATCATATGTTATACATAACTTTTGAAAAAGCTTTTTAGTGTCACCCATCTTTGCCTTGTAAAAAGTCAAAGCATCTCTCCATAAATTGGCTCGAGAAACTCGCAGCAAGGTGCTTTCATCACTGCTCTGAAGCCTTCTTTCCTGATAGCTTTTAAGTATGCCAGGTGCGTCTTGAGGTGGTGCTGCTGCAGACAAGGTTGCAACTGGTGGATTCTTGGACATTAAGTTGTCCATTGCTTCATTAACATCAAGTGCCATACCCAAGGCTACCTCTATGTGTTCAACTGCAACATCTGGTAGGATTTCTTGAATGTACCTGATGTTGGCTGGTGTGTTCAGTAAATTCTGTTGGTGGCTTGATGCCATCTCATTGGCAAGCTGAAAAGAATTCAAGAATATAGGACTTTATATTCAGTGAAAATTTAGCTATCATTCGTATATCACAACATCTTAAAAAGCATGAAGGAAAAAAGACTGGAAGGCATTGCTTTTGCAAGCAATTTGTAGCTTATTTATTTTGCTAGTACCCTGCAGTTGCAGGATACCTTAGTCCTTTCAAATTTCGCCTGCCTTCAATTTTGGCTCCCTTTAATTTTTGCCCCCTTGTGCAGAAGTTTCGCGGGGGTTTCGCTCCCTTTGGTTTTTGCCCCCCCTGGTTTGGATTGATATGACGTAATTTGGATGTATATGGCCCCGAGGAAGAGAACACGGTGGAACTAGAACAACAAAATCACCCCTCGGACACAGGGAGGACAATATCGTTGTTATCAAAGCGTAATGAATGTCTTGTATTTTGTATTACAATCGAAACTAAAGTTTTTTCATAGAAAATATATTTTTTCGCTTCCTTTAATTTTTGCTCCCTCTAATTTTCGCCCCCTAAAATATTTCCGCAATTCGCCCCCTTTAATTTTCGCCCCCCTCCGGGCCGAAAATTAGAGGCAGGTGAAATTTGAAAGGACTAAGGTACTAGAAAATGAAATGAAGATAGACTAGAGACAATATTAAAAATAACAACACTGCACGTAATGTTTATATCATAAAAACCGTTAGCTTGTGAATATATTAAACAGGCCAGGTACTGCATTAAATTTAAATTTGTTAACAATGAGTTTGTTATATGCTTTTGTGCCTAAAAATTCTTGAGATATTTTTCTGTTTCTTCCTAAGAATTTTTGTTTTAACATTCTTTTAGGCAGGTTGCTAAATAGGCAGCACAAGTGCTGATGTGGAACTTCTGCCTCTCAAGATTTCTTAAAAAGTATGTGAGAAAGTTCTTGAAAATTCTTAAGGGCCTGTGCAACACAGAGCCTTTGTGTGCCAATGCTCAACTTTCTGATTTTTAGAAATGGCGACTGCATAGCACAAAAATTTTGTGTTGTCACATTTTGTGATTAGAAACAGATTCACTGGCTGGCAGCAAGCTGGAAAAAGGTCATGATGTGTATTCTTCCTATAGTTGACAGAAACTCTGCATGAGAGCAAAACAGTAAGTTCAAATTCAAACCTGGTGCTTATATAGGCGCTTTATATAGAAACCACCAATTTTGGCAATGTAGGTAGTCTATAAAAGGCACAATCTATAGAGCACGCTGGCCATATCATAACATATAATAGATAATCATAAATATCATTACGTGAAAATAATAATTTGATTGCTTGGATCTCGTCAAATTCCACAGCCCAGTACCGCATCACTCATGGCAAAATATTGAGTATCTTTGCAGCAGCCTTCAAGCTTGGTACTAGTAAGGATTTTTCATCACTTGAAATAGCTTGGAAAATACATTCTCACAGTAAGCTCATTTCTAAATCAAGCAGATAGTACTGGAATTTCCTTTCCTTTGAATCATCAACTTGATTTGTGGTATTGTTTGAGAATGATCCTAGTATATATGGTGACTATGGACAAGCTTGATCAGGCTCTAATCATACATTGATATGTAAATTGGCCAAAATTGTGCCAACATACTTCAATTCAAGTTCTATTCAAGCCAAAATTATCCTTCTGCCACACTTGCACATGCTTGTTGCAAGCTGAACTTGGTCTTAAGGAAATCAACTTTATTTTTTGCATTAATTCTCATGCCATCACTGAGGATTAGTATTATATTGTGGAGTAACTTTAGAATACCCCGCACCGCGAAGCAACCTCTTTTTTTAGCGTGGATACGCGCTAGGCAGTTCATAAGTATATGATGCACTGGATACTCGATACAGCGGATAAGCTGGCTACTGGCGAGAGACTTTGATACTTTGAGTTCGGAAGGTAACTTAAGGATATGGATGGATTTTCTGGATACTGGATACAATGGATACGGGATACGCAGTCAAGTTGAAGGTGTGGGATACAGTGGATACGGGATACGGGATACGCAGTCAAGTTGAAGGTGTGGGATACAGTGGATACAGGATACGCAGTCAAGTCGAAGGTGTGGGATACAGTGGATACGGGATACGCAGTCAAGTCGACGGTGTGGGATACAGTGGATACGGGATACGCAGTCAAGTTGAAGGTGTGGGATACAGTGGATACGGGATACGGGATACGCAGTCAAGTTGAAGGTGTGGGATACAGTGGATACGGGATACGCAGTCAAGTTGAAGGTGTGGGATACAGTGGATACGGGATACGCAGTCAAGTCGAAGGTGTGGGATACAGTGGATACGGGATACTCAGTCAAGTTGAAGGTGTGGGATACAGTGGATACGGGATACGCTGTCAAGTTGAAGGTGTGGGATACAGTGGATACGGGATACGCAGTCAAGTTGAAGGTATAGGGTACAGTGGATACGGGATACGCAGTCAGCCCTACCTGAATTTTTAAAAGAGATGAATTGTTTGTAATACCGGGTGTCTAAAAAAAAGAACCCCCTTTTGACTGAGTGCGAATTATGTTAGTTTTACTTGTGTTGATATCCTACAGGGTAATTTGGGAGCCCTCTTGGCGTGACAAAACTATTTCTTCACTTCCGTCATTAGAAATATAAAAAACACGTGAGAAACTTTTGGTCGCAAAATTGCACAAACAGTTCAGCAACTGCCTACCAGCCCCGGACCTCAGTTTCTCATTAGACAAATATGTGTACTATAACCTACTGTATAACCTAGAATTTTCGGACTTAACTCCCGG
Source organism: Aurelia coerulea (assembly GCA_039566865.1). NCBI lineage: Eukaryota > Metazoa > Cnidaria > Scyphozoa > Semaeostomeae > Ulmaridae > Aurelia > Aurelia coerulea. Next base: position 7,125,713 of record CM076951.1, on the reverse strand, counting down.
TAGGTATGTTCATGTGCGCACTGCCGAGAGTTCCTACTGGTAACAGAACTCACAAGCATCGGAATCTATTAAAGGAGAAATCCACATGAAGTTGGGGGGGGGGAGGTAAAGGAGAAAAAAGAGAACCCCCAGATTGTGTAAGCACCTGTAATGCCTATGACGATGCAACTTGGTACACATGAATATAAAGTAATTGCGAGTTTTAAAATAGCATTATATGCTAATTAGTCACATGATCTATTGGCAGACAACGCAAAAACAATGGGAAGTGATGCTGAACTTCTCCTAAAAACTTAACCCTATCCAGACTGAGCTACTAGAAGACTGAGGGGGGGGGGGCAGGGGGGCTCATTCAGCCCCCCCATCCTCTCTAAAATCGCCATTCCTTTACTTATGATGACAAAACTCACCACGCAGGTAGCAGTGCTTAATTAAGATCTATCATTTTTCAAAAAAAATTCTAAAAATAGTTATGGCGTCATAATTGATCAACTGGCATGGGTGCACAAGAAAATGACAAAATTACCTTTTTTTTAAATCTTTATAATTTTCTAACAGATTCTCAAGATAGGCATGAAAACTGGTCGTTGTAAGTACTATGCGAGGATACCCCCGGGGAATCTTATACCGCTTTTCATTTTTCATTTCATTTTACATCTGATGAGCGCAGAAACCGCTCTCTACCGTCCGAACATTTTATGAATAATTTGTTCAAGTAGTCTGGGGCAAGCGAATTCAAAGATTTATAAGTTAGCGTGGCTGACTCTTTTCTTACGAGATTTCTGATATTTGACCAGCCAAGATTCCCAATTATCGGAATTACCAATGGTGCACAAAATTATCTTATACTTTAACCAAAATTGTGAAAATCGATGCAGTTCCTTTATAACAAAATCGCGACCCTTCCCGATGGCACGTCCCCGTACCCAAAATATGTGAAGTACCCCCCCCCCCCTCCGGGTATCATGTACTGTCTCTATGGCCTACAACAGGTGGCAATTGTCCAATAACCAAAAACTTTCCTGGTGTGTGAGGACATGGTGCCAGAGGTTTCTTTGCTTTTTGAATTCTGGTAGAGTAGCTTGAACATAATAAGAACGAGTGTATCATTCATTGCCTCCATGAATATTTAGGGCCTGTACAGGTAACGAGTTTACTGGTGTATGATAATGAGATCTATGAGAACATTATAAGAACGAGTGTATCATATTTTCAGTCTTCATTATTAACAAATATATCTAAATACATCAAAGACCACAAATAAATTACAATTTTTACCTAAATTAAATAAGACAATCAATATACAAATGACAATATATTAGTACACAAGGATACACTACAAGGATACACTTACACCTGACACAAAAAAATGAAAAGAGACATGGTAAAGTACAAAAAATAAGTATTTAGATATATTTGTCTAAGGAGGAGCTCTCTAATAGGTAAACTAATCAAGGGAGCCCCCTTCCCCAAATAAAAACTAAAAAAAAAAAGGAACAAATTTTTCTTAAAAATAAACACAAGACCAGAAGATACCTCCAAAGAACAAGATAATTTAAGAACACGGGAACAACACAAAATGTTGGTGTAGAATCAAAGACCATAACCATTGACAAAGAATTCCTTCAATTTTGATTTGAAAATATCAAATGAAACTGACATTTTAATGAAAATGGGTATGTCATTCCATAGTTTAGCACCAAAATAATACTTCTCCTAAAAACTTAACCCTATCCAGACTGAGCTACTAGAAGACTGAGGGGGGGGGGGCAGGGGGGCTCATTCAGCCCCCCCCATCCTCTCTAAAATCGCCATTCCTTTACTTATGATGACAAAACTCACCACGCAGGTAGCAGTGCTTAATTAAGATCTATCATTTTTCAAAAAAAATTCTAAAAATAGTTATGGCGTCATAATTGATCAACTGGCATGGGTGCACAAGAAAATGACAAAATTACCTTTTTTTTAAATCTTTATAATTTTCTAACAGATTCTCAAGATAGGCATGAAAACTGGTCGCTGTAAGTACTATGCGAGGATACCCCCGGGGAATCTTATACCGCTTTTCATTTTTCATTTCATTTTACATCTGATGAGCGCAGAAACCGCTCTCTACCGTCCGAACATTTTATGAATAATTTGTTCAAGTAGTCTGGGGCAAGCGAATTCAAAGATTTATAAGTTAGCGTGGCTGACTCTTTTCTTACGAGATTTCTGATATTTGACCAGCCAAGATTCCCAATTATCGGAATTACCAATGATCAGTGGAATGACCATTGCGGAATCCAAATTGCATTTGAAACAGAATTTCATGAAGTTCTAGAAAATTGTACAAGCGTTGATGCATGAGCTTTTCAAAGATCTTACTAAATACTGACAGCAAAGAGATGGGTCTGTAATTTGAATTCTTGGAGGCATCACCTTTTTTGAAAATAGGAATAATTTTAGCAATCTTTAGTTTATCAGGAAAATACCATTTAGAAATGATTCATTGATGATTTGGGAGAGCTGTATGGAAATGTGGGGGTCAAGCACGTTCAATAGTTTGACGGAATACTATTAGGCCAAGTAGGTTTACCCTTCTTAAGTGACTGGATTATCGAAGAAACCTCAACAGGAACAGTGGGAGATATAGCTGTTATTAGAAGAAGCTAGATATCTTAGAGGAGAATTTGAGTTCTATAATATCCTCCGCCATAGGAATAAGAGAAGAACACACTCCGTTTCAGAAACCGAACATAACAACTACTTTCTACTTCTTGCATACGATAACTAACTCCTTTAGGAGTCTGGGCTCTAGTCTATATACACATCATTATATCACTTCCCTTTTTTGTAAGTCAAACGAGTGAGGAAGGAATGTCTGTTCCGTAACGTTCTGGAGCTCTGCGATTTCTTACTGATCTTCTTGCAACTGTTTGATTGTTTTCAGTGTCTTTGGTGCGTGTATCATAATCAACGTTTGAATCAGTGTCACTATCAGAGTCTTCTGGGAGATTAGGTATCGGTATCGACTTGAAGAATGAAGCATTACGGGTAATACGATGTCTGCCATTCCCAGCTGTTATTCTGGTACCTTTGCACTTAATGATCTTATATGGTGCATCATTAAATCTGCTTGTAAACTTGTTTCGTTTCTCTTGCTTCACAAGTACGAAATCTCCAACGCGTAAGTTCGATGGTTTCGCGTTACGTCTCTTATCTGCATAGGATTTATGATATTTTTGACTGATTACTTCATTGCTACGTGCCTCCTTATGTCTGTTTTTAACTTTTTCTTTCAGTAAGGTTGGAAGTCTGCCTTGAACAGTACGGTTGAACAGAAGTTCACATGGTGGTACTTTCGTTGTGGAGTGTGGCGTGGTGCGGTATTGCAATAAAAATCTGTTTAGCTCTTGTTTCCACACTCTTCCTTCTAAACGAGCTGTCTGCAATGCTTTTCTGAGGGGTTGCATGAACCTCTCCACTTCTGCGTTACTCTGTGGCCACAACGGTGTGCCTGGGTCATACTTGATGCCTAACGCTTTCACGTAATTATCAAATTCGTCTCCGTTGAACGGTGGACCATTGTCCGTCTTGATTTCTCGAGGAATTCCATGAACTGAAAATATTCTGTCTAAACGTGGAATGACTGAAGACGTCTTAGTAGATTTCACTACTTCTACCTCTGGAAATCTTGAATAGCGATCTATAATCACTAATAAATACTCTCCCGTGGGAACTGGTCCAAAGAAATCGATGTGAACCATATCCCAGGGTCCTTCTGGCATACTTGTCATATTCAAAGGTTCTGGAGGGTTAGCTTTCCCCGTTGCTTGACAAGGTATACATTTTTCTACTGTGGTTTGAGTGATTTTATCAATCCCTGGAAACCATACCTTTTCGCGAAGCAATGCTTTAGTTTTAACGAGTCCTTGATGAGAATCATGGGCTAAGTCTACTGCTCTTTGCTGTAGTACGCTTGGTATGACAATTCTATGTCCTCTTAAAACTACATTCTCTGAATTGATTGTCAATTCATCTTTGATATTCTTAAATGGTTGAACGAGATCTATATTCCATTGATTCGTTCTGATTGCTGCTCTCACTGCTTTAAGTGTTCTGTCTGTATCTGTGGCTTCTTTTATTTCCTTGAGTGTCATGGCTTTCGGGACTGCATAACGAGATATGAAATTGACGTACTCTTCAGTAAGCTTCTCTTGACGCATGATTGGTTGATTTTCAGAATATCTAGACAGATAATCAGCTGGATTCTCTGCTCCTGGTTTGTACTTGACTGAAAAACTGTATGGCTGAAGTCTCAAAACCCATCGTTCTATTCTCGCTGATGGTTTTGATTTTGGACTTTGGTATATAATCTCTAACGGTTTGTGATCTGTGACTAACGTGAAATGAGATCCAAACAGAAAAAGATGAAAGTGTTCAACCGCCCATACAATACTGAGTCCTTCTTTCTCAGTCTGCGAGTAGCGTTTTTCAACATCTGTCAATCCGCGACTTGCATAAGCTACGATGCTTTGTGTCCCTGTTTCTGGTGATCTTTGTGCTAAAATTGCTGATATTCCAACAGGACTTGCGTCTACTGTGACTATACTCTCTTTGCTTTTATCAAAATAGGCCATGACAGGCGCTGAAGTCAATGCTTTCTTCAACATCTCAAAGGAATCTTGATGCTTTTGTTCCCATTTGAAAACAACATTTTTCTTTGTCAGCTCACGAAGTGGTGCTGATATAGTAGCATAGTCCTTGATATACTTGGAACTGTAATTTACCATGCCAAGAAAACTTCTGATTTCTTGGGCTGACGTTGGCTTCTTTGTGTTTTCAAGGGCTGAAATGCGCTTTGGATCTGGAGTTGTACCTCTTTCTGAAAATATTTGACCAAAGAAATTCAATGATTTCTGCAAAAACTTGCATTTGCCTGGATTCAAAGTGAGTTTCTTTGCAGCAAGTCTGGAAAGGCATTCCTTAAGGGCGTGGTCATGCTCCTCCCTTGTACTTCCAAACACTATGATGTCATCGGCTAAATTTTTCACTCCCTTGATTCCCTGTAAACTCTTCTGCAATGTATGCTGGAAAATTTCAGCCGCTGCGTTTATGCTATAATTAAGTTGCGTATATCTCTAAAGTCCAACATGAGTACTGAATGTGGTGATTCCTCTGCTGTCAGGGTCGAGCTCTAGTTGATGATAAGCCTCATTCAAATCTAATTTTGAAAAATACTTCGCTCCATTCAAATCGAGGCTGATGTCTTCCACGGTTGGAATGAGATATCTGACTCTTTTGATCGCTGTATTGGCTACCCTCATATCTATACATAGTCGTACAGTGTCATTTGGCTTTGGAACTGCGACTATTGGGCTAATCCAGTCAGTTGGCTGATCTGCTGGGACTTTTTCAATGAGTCCTTGAGCCTGGAACTTTTCTACAGCTTTTTCAACTTTGCCCCGGATGTGGTAGGGTATTCTCCTTTGTGGCTGAGCTACGGGAATGACCTCTTTGTCAATGTTAAGGGTTATACAATGGTCTTTGAACTTTCCTATTCCACTGAATACTTCCGTGTGTTTGTTAACAATGTCACGAATCTTTTCATCCTTTGTGTCGATGTCAACGGTTTGCACTTCCTGTTTTTCGGTTGTCGTGACTTTGTTCAGATGAAAACTAATTAATTTCAGGTCGGCTATCTCTAAAGAGGGGAATGGAGCGGGGGAATGGAACGGGGAATGGAACGGGGAATGGAATGGGGGAATCGAATGGGGGAATGGCTCGGGGAATAGAAAAGTTATACAGTATATAAATAAGCCAAGTATAGCATATGAAAGTACTGCTCCAGATGTATCTTTTCACCAAATAGCTAGTCAATAACAGTTATAGTTTTGTTACAATTCAAAGAATAAACTTTCCTTTTTCAAACAAAGGGGAATGGAATGGGGGAATGGGTTTTCGGGGAATATCGAAACTACGAGGTAGAAACTCGATTTCAAGGTATCATTCGAAGCCCCTTCTTCTCAGCTATCCAAATTTACCATTTTCGCATCGATACATTGAATTGTTACTCCATAAACGTATGGTACAACTCAGATTATAGTTTCTTATCTCAATTGGCAATATCATTTCGTGATTTCAATTGGCTATCAGGCAGATTAGCAAACGCATTCTTCATAACAAAGAGTTCATATATGCCATGCCCAGACACACATTTACGGGGAATGGAATGGGGGAATGGAATGGGGGAATGGCTCGGGGAATAGAAAAGTTATACAGTATATAATAGGATAAAGTATAACATAGGAAAGTACTACTCCAAATGTATGTTTTCACCAAATAGCTAGTCCATAACAGTTATAGTTTTGTTACAAATCAAAAAATAAACTTCACTTTTCAAACAAAGGGGAATGGAATGGGGGAATGGGTTTTCGGGGAATATCGAAACCACCTGGTAGAAATTCGATTTGAAGGTATCATTCGAAGCCCCTTCTTTCCAGCTATCCAAATTTACCATTTTCGCATCAATACACCAAACCGTTGGATCTACAAGCAAAGGTGAAAGCTAGATAGCAGTTTGCTTGTTGTTTCAAAAGAAATCAAAAGGCAAATTAGGACGACGCCTCTACACAAACAGGCTAGACATAGGCTTTTTTTAGATTGTTGGAACGATGAGAGATGCCTGGGAATTTTTCTTCACTTTGTTTTCACAAGCAGGGGGGATACAGCCTAGATATTCAGATCAAATTGAATGAATATTGGCATTGCTGTCGTTATCATCGCTACTATATGTATAGTAAAATCCCCCTCCCAGGTTTAGCAAAGCTTGGCAGTTTTTCTGTCAACGTTTCTTTACTTGACACCCCCTAGATATTTTCTTCCCGTACGCTTATGCCCCCGGGCATACAAAAGCATCGCTTCCTTTCTAAAAATGCTCTCTCGCACGACTGTGGTGCATCGTGCAACTCTTGTACTGCGCAGATTCTACAGTGCCAAAACGACATGATTATAGGTCAGGCTGCCCAACACAAAATCCATTGTTTAGCATAATTTTTGCCCGACTGAGGGCATTTTTTTGCCCAATTGGGGCTCCCGGCCCCCCGCCTCGTACGCTTATGCCCAGGGGGGTACTCAGGTATATTTTTTTTATTTTTTTTATTCAAATATAAAATTTTACAAGATACTTTACATTTTACTATACCTAATTCTAATTACTATACGACACTACAAGTACGATACCATGGGGAGCAAAAGACTACGACTACCCCATGGCCAATATCTAAAAACATGAAACGTTAAACCGTATACAATCACACTACGAACAATTTATAAATTAAAGGATACTATACTGGATTCAGTTTCACTCCAGATGTCAGGTCAGTGTTGCGATGAATTTGTAGATGCAACGAGTGCAACTCATTTGGTGTAAATTTAGGCAAGTAAAATGCCTCCATCTGATGTGAAACAGAATTTACAAGGAAAAGAACACTAACGGTACGGGACTTGGTGATTGCTTAGGGCATGGCTAAATTCTCAATAGATCTTAATCAAACCGACCAGTTTCGTGGATGAAGCGTAAAGTTAATTCGAGTACATTTCTGTTCAACTCATTAGAAAGGTCTTCATCACCATACAATAAAAGCTGCGTCAAAGAATGATTTGAAAGATTGGTGATTTGTACATATGGTCGTAATAATTCAACAATTCCAGCGAGAAGATTTTGTCGTTGAACATCAAAAGAAGGGCAGAGCAACAAAAAGTGCTCCGTGTCTTCAATGCCATCGCTTGTTGGGCACATTGGGTTTATGGTATCTCTGAAATTATGCTTGAATTTATGGAGATTTAACTTGCTGAGACCAACCCTGAGTTGTGTTAGGTAGGATAATCCTGTGGGATCGTGAATTCCAAATACAGATTTTGCAGGGGGACGGATTATTGATAAGAGCTTTTTCTTAAAAACAGCAATAGAGGGTGCAAGTCTCAATTCAGGCTCAAGCTTATTCCATTCGCATAAACAGTTTGGATAGAACGAAGACTTGAATTTTTCTGTCCTTGCCTTTAATCGCCCAATGACATCCTGTCCGCGGAGATAGTACTGCGACTGATGAAGAGGGGGAATTGGATCAACTGTATACTCAGGACTAAGATTATTTATAAACTTGTAGAACAAGGTAAGGCGTCTACTCCATCTTCGGGAACTCAGTGACTCCCAACCAAGCTCTGCGTACAGCTTCTCTCGAGATGTACCCCTCCATGTACCTGACACAGCTAAGGCAGCAGAATACTGTACGGACTCTAGCTTTTCCATTAAATTTGGTATAATAATATGTTGACTGAATTCACATACTTTGGCAGGAATATGGTAAATGGCATCACCATAGTCTAGGTGGGGTCGAACATAGAGCTTATATAATTCATTTAAGGTATGCCTTGGCAAATATTTGGAGAGATATTTTAGCAAACCAATGCCCTTTCTCGTTTTAGAGATCGCTGATTTGATATGAGCTGAAAAAGACAGCTTTGAGTCCAGGATAATTCCTAAATGTTTGTGTTCATTTACTTTCTTGACAGGTACGTTGTTAAAAAGAATCACAGGATGATCAATTTCGAACTTTTTCCTTGAAAATGTTAATTCAACAGCTTGTTTCTGCGGATCAGGATTAAAGGACATTCTCCAAGCGTGAGCCCACCGACTTATCAAGTTCAAGTCATGGTTCATGTCATTTGCAGCTGTATTGGAATCTCCTACCACTGTAAACAATGATGTGTCATCAGAAAATAACTTAACATTGCACTTCAAGCCTACAGCTAGGTCATTTATATACACAAGGAAAAACAAAGGACCTAGAATAGAGCCCTGGGGCACACCTGCGGAAATATCTCCCCAATTAGAACTCTGCCCATTCAGCACAGTCCTCTGCTTTCGGTCCTTGAGAAAACTTTGGATTAAAAAGAGAAGTTGTCCAGAGACACCACATCGCTTTAATTTATAAATTAGACCATCGTGCCATACCCTATCAAATGCCTAAATATACTCAGGTATATTTAGGATAGGGGTGCTCAGGCTGGGGTACAGCACATCAACCCAAAAAATAATTTCTAGCATGAAAATGGATCCAAACAAATAATTTGTAATACCCTACATACCCAGAAGTTATGGAATCAGTATCTTTAATCTGTAGAAAAGTGCCCTAACTGCTTTCATTTCTCCATATTGTATTTGAATATTCACGTGTTTGATCTTAGTAATGTTAGTTACTTGATGTTAATTTCATTTGTAAATTATATTTTTCCCCATTTTTTCATTTTCCCCAAATTTGAGACCCAAAAAGTAAGCCAGAATTTCAGGAACCCAAAAAAATAACTCTACAAATCATTGACCCAAAAAAGTAACCTGAACACTCTTATCCTAAATATATCAGATTACCCCCCTGGGGTTGTATGACGCGAGGGGGTACAGAACTGTTGTTCATTTTTTTGCGATTCCCACTTCAGCAACGCCATGTGCGTGGCTTCTCTTTCAGCAGGTTTGTCTTTTGTCTCTAAACACAAACATTCATATCCCTTACTTTCCTTTTTGGTGGAACTGAGCTTTTTGCAGAGGGTGATAAAGAAAAGAAGGGCGGGGGCAGGATCACGAATCCCGGGAATAGAATGTTAAATGTCACGTTTGACTCCAAAGGATATAGCGTTTTCACATTTCACGACAATAAATAATGGCTTTTGACGCTTCACGAGAAGAAAATATGACCGAAAAACATGGCCGATCACGATCACAAGCCAGAGTGCTGCTTTTCAGCTGTGGAACTTTGAACGAACACCTCAACGACATGATTTTAGGTCAGTGCCACTGCCAAGCTTTGCTAAACCTGGGAGGGGGGATTTTACTATACATATAGTAGCGATGATAACGACAGCAATGCCAATATTCATTCAATTTGATCTGAATATCTAGGCTGTATCCCCCCTGCTTGTGAAGACAAAGTGAAGAAAACTTCCCAGGCATCTCTCATCGTTCCAACAATCTAAAAAAAGCCTATGTCTAGCCTGTTTGTGTAGAGGCGTCGTTCTAATTTGCCTTTTGACTTCTTTTGAAACAACAAGCAAACTCCTATCTGGCTTTCCCCTTCGCTTCTAGATCCAACGGTTTGGTGTATCGATTCGAAAATGGTAAATTTGGATAGCTGGAAAGAAGGGGCTTCGAATGATACCTTCAAATCGAATTTCTACCAGGTGGTTTCGATATTCCCCGAAAACCCATTCCCCCATTCCATTCCCCTTTGTTTGAAAAGTGAAGTTTATTTTTTGATTTGTAACAAAACTATAACTGTTATGGACTAGCTATTTGGTGAAAACATACATTTGGAGTAGTACTTTCCTATGTTATACTTTATCCTATTATATACTGTATAACTTTTCTATTCCCCGAGCCATTCCCCCATTCCATTCCCCCATTCCATTCCCCGTAAATGTGTGTCTGGGCATGGCATATATGAACTCTTTGTTATGAAGAATGCGTATTGCCAATTGAGATAAGAAACTATAATCTGAGTTGTACCATACGTTTATGGAGTAACAATTCAATGTATCGATGCGAAAATGGTAAATTTGGATAGCTGAGAAGAAGGGGCTTCGAATGATACCTTGAAATCGAGTTTCTACCTCGTAGTTTCGATATTCCCCGAAAACCCATTCCTCCATTCCATTCCCCTTTGTTTGAAACAGGAAAGTTTATTCTTTGAATTGTAACAAAACTGTAACTGTTATTGACTAGCTATTTGGTGAAAAGATACATCTGGAGCAGTACTTTCATATGCTATACTTGGCTTATTTATATACTGTATAACTTTTCTATTCCCCGAGCCATTCCCCCATTCCATTCCCCGTTCCATTCCCCCGTTCCATTCCCCTCTTTAGAGATAGCCATTTCAGGTCTTGGGCAGATTCTGCACTCAGTAAGCAACCACTGTCTTGGTGTTTTGTGACATAGAACGTTGCTATGGTGTAGTGTTTCTTCGTTTCAATCAACGCTTCAAATTTCCCAATAAATTCAACAGGCGTATCGGTATTGTATGCAAACGCTTTTGTTTTAGTGCGTTCTAATTTGACCCCTTTCATTTGGCGGAATGTTTCTTGATCTAAAACATTGATAGAAGCACCAGTATCGACTGTGATCGGGAATTTATGACCTTGAACAGTTATAAAGGTTTTGGGAATTTTCGACTTCGACTTTGCTCCCACTGCGTGTAAATAATCATCTGAACTGTCTGAATCGGATGATTCAGCGAGGTTTAAAGGGTGTACTGCTTTCTTACCTCTGCGGAAATTTGGCTTAGCTTTATTTGTCTGCACTTTTTGGCGTTTCTCTTTACAGACCTTGGAAAAATGGTTTTCTTGCCCACAGTTATTGCATGTTTTCCCTTTGGCTGGGCACTGGCCTCTGTGAGGAAAAGTTCCCCCACAATTCCAACAAGACAATTTGGGGCGTGTCTGTGCTGGAACACTGGTTTCTCGTTTCTTTGTTATTGTGTTAGCCTCCTCAGCGTGAGGGGTTTCCTTAGCTTCGATATCTTTGGACTGATATCTGCTCATTTCATCACGTCGCCCATCTAACAACATAGCGGCTAAATCGTATTTTGGGTCGCGAAGGGCACGTTTTCTGATCTTGGAAGATTTTCCCCCAATTATTATCTGCTGTTCTACTTCAAAGTCTAACTCTTTGAATTCGCAGTTTTTCGACAGTGTCCTCAACCGTGTATGAAACTGATCCAGTGTTTCCGTCGGTTCTTGTGCGGCCTGACGAAAACAATAAACTTCATACCTCCTGTTTTTCTGCGGTTCGAAAAAGGCTGTCAGCTTGTCTTTTGCTTTCTCATAATCTTTGTCTTCTCCTGTCTCAGCTAACTGATTAAAAATTTCTCTGACTCTGGCTCCAGCTTGGTACAGCAATAACGCTCGCTGTCGTTTTGCATCGGTGATACCACTTGCAGTCAAGAACATCTCGAATTCGGTGAGCCATGTTTTCCATCTCGAAGCAAGGCTGGCACCAATGTCTGCATCTGGACTAAACTCTGGCATAGGCTGAATTTGCAAAGAGTTGGCCATGTTTATATGAGTCAATTATTCACTTTTACTCGTCGCCATCTATAATATCCTCCGCCATAGGAATAAGAGAAGAACACACTCCGTTTCAGAAACCGAACATAACAACTACTTTCTACTTCTTGCCTTTAGGAGTCTGGGCTCTAGTCTATATACATATCATTATATACACATTTGATGGCTGGTTGTCCATCAAAGAAATGATTTTGAAAGAAACATCTACTATGATGTACAAATCTTTAAACGATCTAGCACCACAGTACATCAGTGATCTTTTCGTAAGACTATCAGATTTCCACACTCGTGAGCTAAGAAACACTAAAAATGATCTTGCGGTACCGTTAATGAGAACAGTAAGTGGCCAAAAGGCATTCTCTTACCGTGGTACAAAAGTGTGGAACATGCTTAACGACAATATCAAAGAGGCTCCCTCGGTCTACTCTTTTAAATCAAGGTTGAGACAGTTGGGGTACGAACATCTTTAATTTTGTACAGATATTTTTTGTATTCAGGTGTAAATTTTTATCTAATTTGCTTATATGTATTATATTAGGAACTTTACTTTTGACAGGGCCAAATTGTAAAACAATATTTATTGAATTTTGTACCCTGTATAAATATGTTTAAAATATGAAATATGAAATGAATATTATAAGTTCCTAGGGATTTTACTTGTAATTTTGTTAGCAACATTGATAAAATGTTCATTCAAGTTGTTGGCAATTACGTTAGGATCAGTTATCTTATTACCATTCATTAGTTATGAATGGGATCGAATTTGTTTCACTGCTATTAGTTGTCATTTTTATCACACTTCTGATCCCCTTCCAGAGCAACTTCATATTTGATTTGTTTTCAGCAAAATAATTTTGAAAGTAACTTTTTTGCTTTCTTTTATCTCACTAACAACACGATTACAAAATAGTTTATAATGGGCATAAACTTCAGAGGATTCTGTATGTTTGAACTGCTCGAAAATTCTGTCTCTGATCGCCATCATATGTTGAATTTGGTTGTTAATCCATGGTTTGTTTCTTAGTTTCAACGATTTTTTGTTTAATTTCTTTTCTGGACAATGTTTTTCAAGAAGCTGGCTGAGGTTTGTTAGGAATTGATCAAATTTATGGTCAACAGTGGGTCATTCCAAATAAAAACAACAGATGCCTGTCAGGTGATGTTTTCAAAATTCCTTCAAATTTTTACTAAGGGGACCCAAGCATCAGAGAACCTCAGAAAAAAAATGTCAGCAAGATATCTCATTTGGTTCAGATTTTATGATCAATTGAATATTTAGCCAATTGATGCAAATGAGTGTTTTTTCATGAGGTGGCAAATTCAACTTCAAATATATGGAAATCAAAAGTTCTTATCCTAACTCTTTCTGCACTTCATTATAGCACACCATGAATTCTTTTGGAAAATTAATGTTTCAGGTAATTGAAGACCAACATATTAGTAGAATATTGCTTCAAAGTTTGAACCAAGTATGATTTTCACCCCAAAATGTGTCTGGGGAAGGGGTTTCGTTGTTGGTTTTCTGATCGATAAATGTCATGGCACTTTTCAGCTTTATGGAATAGAATATTGATCTACCCCCAATGCTATATTTCAAACGACCAAAAGGTTGTCGCAAAATTCCTTAATCTAGGGGGTTGCCAAGTCTGTCCATTTTTGCCTAAAAGCCTATATTTTTCCATATTTTCAAAGAGCATCTTGCAAAAATCTTGCAACACTGAAGATAGCTATTCATATCACCCAAATGTGCACCTGCAGAAGTTCTGAAAAAGTGTAGAAACCAAGAAAATTTTGATCTGACATGAGAACAATATCTCTATCAAAATGGATGCACGCTCAAAATGGTTAAATTCAGCCAACTTCAACGGGCTAGAAATATTGTGTCCCAAGGAGGCACATGCCTGCAATTTTTTACATGGACTCCTGCACCTTAGAACTGATGCTCTTGCAAATGTGAAAGCCAAACAGGGTCTGAAAGGGTGTCAAATAGCAACATTTGCCAACACAGGGGGCCCACAGGGGGTAACATGACAAATGAAGATTTTTGAGGCGGATTTTTTTCATAATGCAATTATCTACGCTTTTTCTCAGAAGAAATCATTTTAGGAAGTTGTATAATGAAATTCATTTCATCTGAATATAGATACATATCATTCTCATGTCAGATCAAAATTTTGTTGGTTTCTACACTTTTTCAGAACTTCTGCAGGTGCACGTTTGGGTGATATGAATAGCTATCTTCATTGTTGCAAGATTTTTGCAAGATGCTGTTTGAAAATATGGAAAAATAGGTTTTTAGGCAAAAATGGACAGACTTGGCAACCCCCTAGATTAAGGAATTTTGCGAAAACCGTTTGGTCGTTTGAAATATAGCATTGGGGGTAGATCAATATTCTATTCCATAAAGCTGAAAAGTGCCATGACATTTATCGATCAGAAAACCAACAACAAAACCCCTTCCCCAGACACATTTTGGGGTCAAAATCATACATAGTTCAAACTTTGAAGCAATAATATTCTACTGATATGTTGGTCTTCAATTACCTGAAACATTAATTTTCCAAAAGAATTCATGGTGTGCTATAATGAAGTGCAGAAAGAGTTAGGATAAGAACTTTTGAGTTCCATATATTTGACCTTGAATTTGCCATCTCATGAAAAAGCACACATTTGCATCAATTGGCTAAATATTCAATTGATCATACAGTAAAACCTGAACCAAATGAGACATCTTGCTGAAATTTTTTTCTCGTGTTCTCTGATGCTTGGGTACCCTTGGTAAAAATTAGAAGCAATTTTGAAAACATCACCTGACAGGCATCTGTTGTTCTTATTTGGAATGACCCCAGTATGATCATCAGTATTTAGAAACGCAGAATCCATTTTTTGATAGTCATCAAGGAATTTTGATTCATCCAAATATTTGTAATTATGAACAAAGTAGGAAGAATTATTATTGTCAGGTGCAGAGTTATTGAAAATAGAAAAGTGAGGGAAGTGATCTGAAATTTGTACAAGGACATTTCCACTAGTTACCGTACAAGAAAAATCATTAGAAAATATGTTATCAATGAGCGTTGCTGTTGAATCAGTTACCCTGGTTGGTTGAAGTATAAGTGGCTGAAAGTGGTTGGAAAACAGCATTTTAATAAATTCGCTGTGATTCTCAGAATTTAGTAGATTTATGTTGAAGGCCCCCATAATGACAGCAGTTTTGTTTTCATTGGCAACCTTGGACAAGACTTCTTGCATGTGGTCAATAAACGCATGGATGTCAGAGCTTCGATGACGGTAAGCACAGCAACATAGAATGTATTGTATGCACTGTCTCTATGGTCTACAACAGGTGCCAACTGTCCAATAACCAAAAACTTTCCTGGTGTGTGAGGACATGGTGCCAGAGAAGTTTCTTTGCTTTTGGAATTCTGGTAGAGTAGTTTGAACATAATAAGAACGAGTGTATCATTCATTGTCTCCATGAATATATAGGGCCTGTAGTGTACAGGTAACGAGTTTACTGGTGTATGATGACCAGAACTATGAGAACATTATAAAAACGAGCGAGTGTATCATGCACTGTCTCTATGGCCTACAACAGGTGGTAACTGTCCAATAACCAAACAGTTTCCTGGTGTATGAGGACATGGTGCCATGCCAGAGAAGTTTCTTTGCTTTTTGAATTCTGGTAGAGTAGTTTGAACATAATAAGAACGAGTGTATCATTCATTGTCTCCATGAATATTTAGGGCCTGTACAGGTAACGAGTTTACTGGTGTATGATGACCAGAACTATGAGAACATTATAAAAAACGAGCGAGTGTATCATGCACTGTCTCTATGGCCTACAACAGGTGGCAACTGTCCAATAACCAAACAGTTTCCTGGTGTATGAGGACATGGTGCCAGAGAAGTTTCTTTGCTTTTTGAATTCTGGTAGAGTAGTTTGAACATTATAAGAACGAGTGTAACATTCATTGTCTCCATGAATATATAGGGCCTGTAGTGTACAGGTAACGAGTTTACTGGTGTATGATGACCAGAACTATGAGAACATTATAAAAACGAGCGAGTGTATCATGCACTGTCTCTATGGCCTACAACAGGTGGCAACTGTCCAATAACCAAACAGTTTCCTGGTGTGTGAGGACATGGTGCCAGAGAAGTTTCTTTGCTTTTTGAATTCTGGTAGAGTAGTTTGAACATAATAAGAAAGAGTGTATCATTCATTGTCTCCATGAATATTTAGGGCCTGTACAGGTAACGAGTTTACTGGTGTATGATGACCAGAACTATGAGAACATTATAAAAACGAGCGAGTGTATCATGCACTGTCTCTATGGCCTACAACAGGTGGCAACTGTCCAATAACCAAACAGTTTCCTGGTGTATGAGGACATGGTGCCATGCCAGAGAAGTTTCTTTGCTTTTTGAATTCTGGTAGAGTAGTTTGAACATTATAAGAACGAGTGTATCATTCATTGTCTCCATGAATATATAGGGCCTGTAGTGTACAGGTAACGAGTTTACTGGTGTATGATGACCAGAACTATGAGAACATTATAAAAAACGAGCGAGTGTATCATGCACTGTCTCTATGGCCTACAACAGGTGGCAACTGTCCAATAACCAAACAGTTTCCTGGTGTGTGAGGACATGGTGCCATGCCAGAGAAGTTTCTTTGCTTTTTGAACATTATAAGAACGAGTGTAACATTCATTGTCTCTAGGGTCACACCTCCAGTCTGCGGACACTATTATTAAATTTGTAATTTTCACCACTTAGAAATCGCGTACGAACCTATGACTCACAACAAAAAGAGTTTGAAACATGTGCTATCAGAATATCGAAATGAAATTTTAATCAATTTCTCAAAAAAAAATCTTGGCTCTTCTTTGTCTTGTTATCTCTTTCCAGTTGGCGGCCATGACCTCCAGTCTGCTGACATGTAATAAATTCAGTACAAATTTGCCTAAAAGCGCATTATTTCAGAATATTTCCAACAATTTAGCCATTGCTAACTCATTGTCATACCTTGCAAATCACAATGATTCCAAATAAGCTCTCGATTTAAGCCAAATTAACAAAACAAATCGATGATAACATCCCGTAAAAATTGGGCCTAAATTGCCGCTTTTCCACAGGGCCTCGAAGCGCACAAGAAACAAATGGAAAACACGTGTCCGCAGACTGGAGATGGGGCGTGTCAGTAACGGGTTGAATTTTAACCCCCCTGAATCCTGAATAAGAGACGGAATCATCAGAGCTCCCAAGGGAATTTGAAAACAAAGCATGGTCAAACAATCGGAGCGTGAAAAAGTCTCAACGCAACATTTTCCAATGATTTAACGAACAAAGTTTGAATTCACTGGTTTATTGACTGATGCTGGCAATGGAAAGGATTCTTGGCTGTCAATTTTCAATTTGCTCAGAAGATGATCGCTTTGCCTGATGAAATTCTTGACGGAAATTTTCGAATGAGAATATAACAAGGTTTCAGTGACCAGAAAATTGCGTGGATTTACGGTCTTTTTATTGACGAAAACAAGAATTTTCGCTTGTTGTCCGCATACTGGAGGTGTCCGCAGACTGGAGGTATGACCCTAGCTATTACAAATTTGTTTGTAGAAATCAAGTTTGTTATCTCAAATTTTTTTTCAAAACAATTTATCAAAATTGAATAAAATTTAACAACTTGAAAGGGAATCAAGCCGAATCAAGCTTCAAACAACGGTTTTTTTGGTTGAATAACGCATGAAGGCTTCTTCCTCCTACTTTAAACTCGAATCTTTAAAACTGCAATTCGAACTCAAATCTTTGATTAATTCTTAACTTGAAATATGTTCAACTTCTTTTGCTTTGGGAAGGTTTCCTAATTCAATAGTAAAGCTGCAAAAAGAGACGGAAACTTAAATACAAAAAGACAGGGGACAATGTTTTTTTGGGGGGGGGCTAAATCCCATTAGACTGGGGGGGCCTCATATCTGACAATGGTTGTATGTTTAAAGCCATTTTTCTAAGCTTTAAAGGAATGACCACTGGAAGATTTACAAGACAGGTTGCATAGAAAAGGACCTAGTCCAGTCGTTTTAAGATTTTACCCAGGACAAAATAACATAAAGCTTAAATTTCGCCAGTTGATGCACAAAGGTATCAGTAGTTACAAAAAAAAATCCCCATGAATCCCATTCCGGGAAATGGGGTTTTGGGGGCAAAATTCATAATGGCGGACCCCCCAATCGGCTAAAATTGTGATCTCGCTAAAACTACATGTGGTATAGCTCATTTTAAAGAGAATTTAACGCTGATTCCAAATTGCATTAGAACAATATCCATAAAATGTATAGTTTTTGAATATTCACTGAATATATTGATATCAACCCAAAAAAATTTAGCACTACAAATTGAACTAAATATGCCGAACGAAGTCAATATGCAAAAAAATCGTCGAAAATGTTTCTTTCGTCATCGTTCTCATCAATTTTTTCTTCATCAATCTTGCTTTTATCCTGAAAGAAAACCAAACAGTTTTAGGATATGTGTTGGAAAATAAAGAAGGTACATTGAACTATATCAAAAACTTGATAAAATATATAACTAGAAACTTGATGTAGAGAGGCTGGAATCGAAATCTCGCTCTGACGAAGACACAAGTTCGAAAGGCCTCAGTGTGTTTAAACGTATCTTAGTATGTTTTGTCGTCCAACCTCTCTACATCAAGGTTTGAACTGAATCAAATAGACAAGATGTGAAAATGTTCATCCAAACAAGTTGTTCAACGTTTAAATCAAACATTAGAAATAACGACATAATGAACAGATTCCATAGCAAGACAATCTGATTGCTTAGATTTTAAATTAAATTTAGACACTAGAAGCTAGCAAAACAGCTAAATTTTCATGGAGTTACAAGATTTGAAGTTCAATTTTGAGCGAAAGCTGAAACGAGACCCCCTAAATTGCATATTTTTTGAAAGTAGCATCTCGGTTATTCAAACCATATCAAATAGAATTTAAAAAGCACATTCAATAAATTAGATTTCGCTTAACTTTGAATCAAAGTTATGAATGCTGGAATCCTGTTGAGCACAATTTGGAATGGCCCGGTCTTTCATCGATAACTAAAGAATGATCTTACCTCTATATTTCCACAACTTTCACCAAAGCACTCTCCACATGTTGATACACACTTTAGTCCGTGCTTTCGGCAGCTACATAAGTTTGTCCTGCATTGATTTTTAGAAGTTGTTTTGCAATTGCATCTGATGACTTTCAAAAGATTTTCAGGGGCAACATCCATATCAGTCATGATGGGCAGTAGTTGGTCTCCTTTGTAATACCATCCCCATTCTTCTGGTCTAAGTTGAAGATCGTCATAAAGTACTTTCCATAACTTTAGCTGCAGGTGTACTCGAAGACCATGATAATAAACTGAGCGTTCCGTTGGCGGCATCTTAGCAGGGTCAAAACTTCCTTTGCATGCCATATCCAGATATTTCTTATATCTGAGAAAAAAAGAAAAGTTAATGCTTTTTCCATGGAGCTGTATTTTCCGCTCCAGCGGAATTTTACACAATGAAAGGTCATCCTTCCGTAACTTTCCTATCAACTTGAAAGCGACATTTTCTCTCGTAAACAATAAAATTTCCGCTCTCTCGCAAAATGATGCTGAAATCAGTCTTAAGACTATACTTCAACAGCTATAACATCTCATTTCGCTATTGCCTTTGATGATCAAGATTTTAAATTTTGCAATTCAGTAGCTGCACATGATGTGATGAATTATTGGTTGTGCTGCGATAGTCATGTAAAAGTTATTAAATTAGTCTGAACTGTAAGGGTGTTACTTTATCCGAATAGGAGTTTAGGTTTTGATCATACGAGTACTGCCACGGAATGAGGGCCCTAACGGAAAACCTATGCTAATCTAACAAAACTAATAAAGACAGGCTAGGTACGGGGGTAAACACTCCTACATTTCCCCCCTCCTAAATAACATAATGTGATAACTACTGGACTATTGTACTACACTAATTGCGTTAAAACTTCAAAGATCCCCAAGGGATACTGTTTGGAAGGTGTCTGGCCTGTCTCTGACGCCTCGGACGTACTTCGCGGTGAACTTCTTCATTTTGATTTTCAAGTTCGGCTTGATTTTCCAATTCAGCTTCCTCCGGTTCATATATAGATGCGTCACTGTCACTATCTGAGAAATCTACGTCTGAATCTTCACTGTCCTCGTTCGGCAACGCTTGCACTTGCACGGTTGGCTCGTTCCTAAATCCGTTCTCCACCACTGGTTTAATCCTGTCATGATGCATGACTTTCTTTTCGTCATTAGAGTTCTCGATCTCGAAATTTACTCCATTTGGAAGCTTCTGAATTACTTTCCACGGCCCCGACCTTCTGGGTGCCAACTTCCTATTTTCCCCCGTTTTATAATATTTAACCTTCAACCAAACTTGTTGGCCTCGGCTGTAATCAATAAACCGTAACTTGGTATTGTACTGGCGCTGCATGTTCTCTTTGCTTATTTCCAGCTTCGTAATTACATGGTCGAAGATGTTTCGTAACAGAGGTGTGATGTCTTTCTCGTATTCTTTTGGAGATACAAGATCGTAGTTTTCGACGTTTGCTTGCTGGAATAAAACGTCCTGAGGTAATACTGCTGATCTTCCAAATACGACATTATACGGAATACATCCTGTAGCCTTGCTCTCGCTAGTATTGAGGGCAAATACCAAACTTGGTAACAGCGAACGCCACTTTGATTGTTGCAGTTTTCGATGCAACAGGACAGCCCGTAATACGTCTTTAACCGATCGAATATTCCGCTCTGCAAATCCGTTGCCTTGACTGTGATAAGCAGAGGAACAACGCTTTTCGATTCCGATGGTGTTACAAATCTCTGACATAAGCTGGCCATCAACGTTTGAACCTTGATCCGTAAGTAGATAATGTGGTGTTCCATGAATGTAAACCCAGTGCCTCTCAAAGGCTTCAGTGATGGTTGGGGCTGTCTGATCTTTGAGGGGAACTGCTTGGATGTACTTTGAAAAAACGTCACCAATCAACAGGATATACTGATACCCATTCATGTCTCTAGGTACGTATGCTATATCAAGAGAGATAAATTGCATGGGAGCACTTGGAATGAACATGGTGCTTTAGGGGGGCGTGTGTCACATTTTGTTTGCTGGCATGTTTCGCAGCCTAAAGTGAATTGTCGAATATAGCTATACATGTTTGGCCAATAAAATCTGGTTTTGAGCAAACTATACATTTTATCGATACCAAAATGTGCTGTGTTGTGATGCTCAGCAACAACCACATTTCGCAATGATGGTGGGAGAACATGTCTACCAGACTTAGTAAGAATCCCCTTTTCAATTCTAAGTTGGTGTTGGACACGTTTCAATCTTCCAGTATCGATATGCTTTGCGTCGCGAATGCACTGGATAGCTCGCGAAATAATGGGGTCTTTCATTTGTTCGTCCTTCAATTGAATTTGGAAACTTTCCATTTCTGCAAACTGATACACCTTGTCTTCAAACGAGGAATTGGGTTGCGTTTCTTCTGGGGATGAATTTCTGGATAAGGTATCCGCTTTAATATTCTCTTTTCCAGGGATGTACTGGATCGAATAGTCAAACTCTTTCAGTTCCGTAATCCATCTGCCAAATTTCCCACGCGGGTCTTTCTGCTTACCTAAATGGGTCAGTGGATTGTGGTCTGACATAAGGGTGAAATGGGTTCCCGCCAAATAAACGTGCCAATGACGAATTGCAACGATTAGGGCGAAGGCTTCTTTTGTAGTAGCTGACCAATTCTGTTGTGATTGTTGCAATGCAGTGGAAAAATAAGCGACTGGGTGTAATTCGTCATCTTCTGCTTTCTGAGACAGGATTCCACCGACGGCGTAATTGCTAGCATCAACTTCTACTACGAATTCCTGTTGTAAGTTCGGGAATCTTAACACTGGGTGAGACAAAAGAGCTCTTTTTAGCGCATTGAAAGCACCTGTACACTCGTCCGTCCAAGCGAAAGGTATCTTATCACTTGTTAGATTATTCAAGGGCTCAGCAATATTTGCAAAATTGCGAATAAATGCCTGATAAAAGCCTGCCAGGCCTAAAATCCTTTCAGCTCTTTCTTCGTTTTCGGTTGTTCAAACTTTGAAATGGCATCTGTTAAACGAGATTGTGGTCGAATACCTGAATTAGAAAGCTCAAAACCCAAGAAATCCACCTTGTGGCTTGGGAAAATGCATTTGGATAGCTTTAGTGCAATGTTCGATTCTTGCATTCTTTCAAATACTGTCTCAATGCTTTGTAAATGTTCTTCGAAGGTTTTACTAAAGATAACAATGTCATCCATGTACGCTAGAATGCGTTCAGCTGGAAGACCAGATAAACTAACGTCCATCATTCTCTGGTAAGAGGCTCCGGCATTGCAAAGACCATAGGGCGTAACGTTGAACTCGTATTTACCCCGCGGGACTGCAAATGCTGTTTTCTCCTTGTCTGCCTCTTCTAGCGGCATAGACCAGTAAGCCGATGCTGCATCTAACGTTGTCCAATATTGCGAACCTTGCATCTTATCCAAAACGTCGCGAATATGAGGTAACGGGTAGGCGTCTTTCTTCGTTACGTCATTCAGACCTCGAAAATCGCAAACGAATCGTGTGGAATTGTCCTTCTTCTTTACCAATATAATTGGTGAATTCCAAGGTGAGGACGAGGGACGAATAATTCCATTATCAAGCATTTCCTTTATTTGTTTATTGACTTCATCGTTCCATGCATGAGGTATTCTATGGGGCTTCTTATTGGCCGGTAAAGCATCATCGGTTATGATGCGGTGTTTCATGTTCTTGACTAATGATGGCTTTTTCGGGTTAGATGCAAATACCCCTTCATATTTGGTTATGAGCGACACCAATTGTTGCTTTTCTTCTTGTGACAGATCTGCTCCTAGAGAAAGATCCTTTGTAAAAAGTGAAGAACATTCGTTTTCAGCAGTTTGTTGTTGTGTCTCACAAACAGGGTGAAGTTTTCCGATGCAGTTTCGGTTATTTATTACCATGGGGTTAGCTGTCGTGTTTAACATTGTAATCTGAAACACGCCTTGAAGATTAGGAATTACCCTACAACGAGTAGCATAGACTCCTGGCATCCCGAAGATTTGTGTTGGTTCGAAATCCATTGTCAACAAGGATACCGATTGGTTACATTCAACATTTACGACAGATTCTGAACGACTTGCTATAATGATTTTGTCCTTTACACGGGCTATTTGTTCCTTGAATTTTGTCCTTTACACGGGCTATTTGAAGGAAAAGGGCTCCTAGCTTGACTTTGCCATTAGCGAAATCGAACTCAACTGATGGAAACTTAGACATGAAGTCTTTTCCTAATATTACATTGTTGTAACTTTTGGAATCGAGAACTTTGAAATCTTGCTTCACATTTGAGCCTTTTATTGACAAGTTTAAATCAATCGAGCCGCTAATATTCATTGTTTTCCCCGATGCGTCGATTATAAAATGCTGAGAATTATTTATCGAACCTTGGAGGTCGAGCATTTCGAGGGTTCCCATATCTATGACAGAACAACTCGCACCAGAGTCTAATAAGGCATTAATCGTTTTATTTTCGCAACTAACTTTTACAACTGCGGAAAAATCGTTTAAAATGTTATCAGGTCCATATAGTCATTGGTGTTTTGGGCAGTTCTTATCCCATGAATCGTGTCCTTGATTTCCCCAAGCTTGACAGAAACGGGTGGGGCATTCTCGAACAAAATGTTCTGGGCTTTGGCATGCACGGCACTTTCTGTTTTGTTGTGACAAAGCTGGCCTGTTTCTGCTTGGCTGTCTTTGTTTCCAACCTCTTTGACCTCTGAAAGGGCGATTTTGCATATAATGTGCACTTCCCGTTTCCACCTCTACCCCCTGAGCAGCGAGCGTGATTCCTTTCATCTGTTTCATAACCCTGTCTGCGACCATGTCAACCATTGTCTGGCTTTCAGCTCCTTTGATTTCAAAACATTCAGCTTTCTTTGATGAATATGATTCAATCCCTGCTGTTTCCAGTCGGCTGGTTTCTTTTGCGATTTCCAAAAGATTAGAAGATTCAAATGATGACAGAGATTTCAATGCCAGTTGCATCTTTGGATGAATGCCCTTTATGTAATGATCCTTGGCGATTGTCTTTCTGATCTTTTCTTCAAAAGTTGGATAAGCCAATTTCGTCAATTCCATTATTTTAAAGGCATACGTTTGGGCTGATTCTTCGGGCTTTCTTCGTCGTTCGTTTAACTGGGTGATAGCTAAGTCTCGATTTTGATGCCCAGCTTCAAATTCTTTTAGCAGCTCTTCAGTGATCTTCTTAGTTTCTTTCTTATCGTCATTGCTCAGCCTCATGTAGACGTCGAATGCTCGGCCTTCCAACCGGCTGGCTAGATACTGTGCAGCTTTCTCGTTTTCATAGCCTTTCAAAGCCGACTGCAATTTAACTTTTTCTAAAAACGCTTTGATATCATCAGAGCCATCAAAACACTTTATCTTTGATTCCATTCTGTGGCAGTAATGTAAGGGTGTTACTTTATCCGAATAGGAGTTTAGGTTTCGATCATACGAGTACTGCCACAGAATGAGGGCCCTAACAGAAAACCTATGCTAACCTAACAAAACAAATAAAGACGGGCTAGGTACAGGGGTAAACACTCCTACAGAACAATCAGCATTATCATGATATCTAATTCAAAGTAAATATGAATGCATTGAATAAAATTTAAAACGTTTCCTTCGTCATTTGGTAACGAGCCAAGCCCAAAACATTTTAAATCTTATGTATGGCATTCAAAGAGAACTAATTGCACGTACCTCAGCTTTTTCAGTGTATCATTATTCTTTCCCCCGTATATTAGCGTGAAAGCTCTAACTGATGCTTTCCCAATTTCAGCTTGGTCTGCCCAAACATCACTCATTAATCCTTCAGATTTCTTGATTAAGTTGAGAAAACTGGCTTTCCACTTTCCAAAAGGAGCTGATGTGGTGTCACAACCGGACATGGCGTGAACTAATAGAAGGTGTTCCCTTTCCACGTCCAATCTCGGAGCAACAGATTTCATATTCCACCAACGATTCAATCTTTCTTGAAAGAATATCAGATCTCCCAATTCTTTTCTCCAATGGCACAGCAGCATTATCACAATATCTGTATCATCTGCTACTACAACAACAGGACTCCCACCCGTGCAATAACTTAGCGCAGTTGAAACAATCGTTGTGTCAGCATCACCAGTGCAATTTACTACGGTTTGGGAATCATCTCTAAGAAAGGTTAAAATCAGTTTTATGATTTGATCTTTGTTGCTTTCATTTGACAGGAATCTTTCCTGTGGAAATTGAACTTTGTTTGATTCAACAATCTCAATGTCTGGGCATCTTGCTCCATTGCCAGCTCTTCTCTGGTGCTCACATGACTTAGTAGAAAGCTCTTTGTATCCATCAAAAACCACTGTAGCTTTTCCATAGTGCTTCCGGATGTAGTCAACATACAGCTTTCCTATCTCTGAAAAAGACATCCCCTTGATCCAACACACTCGATGCAGCAGAGCCCCACCATCAACCACAAACAGACAATCATCTTTCATCTTATCGATGCTGATCACATCTTCTTCTTTGAGTAATGCTCTCCGCAATGCTGGCTTATCAGGCTTCCTCATCAATCCATTTTTAAAAAGTGACATGGGTTCAGTGGTCAATTCATAATCAAAATACTGTTCTTCGTCATCTTCTCTCTTAGCGACTGCAGCCAATCTAGTGAACAGAACTGTAGCATTCACATATACTTGAACTTCATTGATCTTCACTGTATTTTAAAATGTGTCCAGCGGCTTGATTTGATTTTTGCGCTTAACGGAAGCATCAGCCAGTGATACGTTGTCAAGTTCTTTTTGTATCATCCATCCTAGCTCCTCAGCTCTCTCACAGTTTACACTGTCCTTTCCAATAACAGATACGATTCCTGTAGACAATGAGTGCTCATCTTTATAGGTAAAAGGGTTCCTTTCCTGCAACCAAGTTGCAAATTTTAACCTATCTCTTCGTTATCACACTTGCATCTTGATGTTCCCATGTCTACGTGTTGCTCACTTGTTTTCGTCTTCACTCCTGCAAGCTCTGTCATTGCATCATGAATAGCAGCACTATAATTCAAGCTTAGAACCCACATATGTCAAACGCTCTCTGTCATTCCACGACCTCGTGTCAAACC
The DNA here is from genome assembly GCA_039566865.1 of Aurelia coerulea. NCBI lineage: Eukaryota > Metazoa > Cnidaria > Scyphozoa > Semaeostomeae > Ulmaridae > Aurelia > Aurelia coerulea. Next base: position 7,099,333 of record CM076951.1, on the reverse strand, counting down.
ACCTCTTGATTTTACAGATCGCATTGGTGTCTGCTCAATGACTAAATCAGACCATAAACCAGCCCAACTGTGTCTGCTTCTTTTCACTGCATGTTCTCCTCCCATAAACTTGTCGTGTAACCATGGGTGCTTATACTCAAGTGCTTGCATCTGCTGTACGTAAAATTGTGCCGATTTTGCATAGTGCATGTGTCCAGTCGATGCAAAAAGGTTCAACATTTCAACAGTTGAATTCAGATGCAGCTGCCAGTTTGAAGTTCTTTCCGCTAAGATGTACTGCTTTAATATGCTGATGTAATGAAGATCAGACAACCATAGTTTGGCTGTTCTTGATTTAGCCGCTAATTGTAATGTGACCGCTTCAAGGGCACTACTAATATCATGAATTACTTTAGATTCTGCGAATGAATTGAGCTTGGCTTTACCTGTTTCATCTTCCGTGCTGTCAAGAAGGCTTTTTAAGGAATCAACATCAATATCAAAATTATCTTTGGCAATGTCAAACAATAGGCACTTTAACGCAGACTCAACCATAAAATGAGCACGTAATGCCCTAGAAACAGCTTTCCCGGATATGATGTCTTCAACACTGTTTTCAGCATAGACCTCAGCAAAAACTTCCTCTATGCCTGAACCTTTCATCATCTTGCCGATACTGCCAAGAAAACTCATGACAGTGTGAAATCCACCTAATCTAGCAACGATATTTAAGCCTGTCTCTGCAATGATACCAATTGCTTTCAACCAAAGAGGCTGGTCAAAAGTGACGCATGGTACAGATATGTCAAGTTTCTTTGCTTGATCGATGATGAAGATAAGGGTTGAATAAATGCAGTTTTCATCGGTTGGGCTCAAATCAATTATTGGTAGAAACTTTATAAATGCTTTATCTTTAGCATCTGATGCACTTGTGACGTCTTGCATGAATCCAGACCAGTTTGGTAAAGCATTTCATGAAGATTTGATAAATCGAGTGGAGTGCCAAAGAAAATCGTAGCTCCATTCTGGTGGCAATGTGGATGGGGACTTCAACTGCATTATTGGTTTCAATTTTAATTTCAAGTGACCTTTCATACTTGATCCAAGATACGGGAACACCATACTCTCCAACGAACGATGTTGTGGGTTGTCTTTTATTTAATCTATTGATTATATGGATTCTTCTATTCTCTTCAGCACAACTGGTCATTGAAATAATACCTATCCCGTGAAATGTTCCTTTACCAGTAAGTGTAACGATGTTGTGGTCAACGTTGTCTGCAGACCATTGTGTGAAAGAAGAAGTATTTCTTTCAAAGAAACTGTCGTTGCCATGCTGTCTTGAATGTTCAATGGCAGATTGCTTATAACGTAGTACTTCATCAGAACTAACGGAAAATCCCAGTTTAGCAAGATGGTCCAGGAGCCACTTAGAACCAAATGATTTCTCCAGCTCTACTCCCAGTCCAAATGGCACCGGGCATAATATGGACCTTGGTTTTGCTGCCTGTACAATGCATTGTCCAATGGTCACTTGTTTTAGCTTGGCAGGGATTAAATACGACAGTAAAAGTTTCAAGGAATCCGGTACCCATTCCATACCCTGATCTAAATTTGATATATCTTGAGTTGTTGGATACACGCTGTTTGATTTTGAGAGCTCTCTCATTTCAGCTTTGACTATTTTAGCTGCAGCTGTAATTATGTCCTCCTTTGTCTCTTCTTGTTTCTTCTTTTTCTCTTTAATGACATAATTTGCCATTTCCTTGAAACAAACAACATCGGGAAGACCGGCAATCTCAGCAAAATACACATGATCGTTGTATCTGTCCTTGAGTTTTTTCTTTATATACTTTGAGGAATAAGCTGCATATTCTCCTTCACCTTCTCCTCTCATTCTGTCCTGTATAACTGCAATCGTATGCAATTCACAATCTCCTTCTCTTTCCAGCCATTCGCGAACACTAATGAAACTTTCATGAAACTTTCATTTTTCGCACATGGTCTTTGTCAATGGCGGACGCGTGCTTTCGTCGCTCTGCGAAATGATAGCGAAATTTTGAAATAGTGTTACTATGAAACACATTTAGGTCTTGTGGTAATTTCCATGATGTAAATTGATACTTGTGGACATCTTGTATTTGGAAATAGTGAATAATATGAACGTTACAGTTCGTAAGAACTCAAAGTCTTGCACGACGACAACAGCGACAAAGATCGAGGAAATGGAAGACATTGTGAAAAGGCTACTTGAACCAATCCAGAAGTCAATATCCAAGCTAGCAACTGCTGAATACTTGGACTCAAAGATCTCTGAGCTGCAGAATAACATAAAGATGAAATTTGATGAGCAAAATGAGAAAATCCAGAAAATTGAAGCCAGGATGGACGAGTTGGAGGGAACCGTCACCTTTCTGCAGAACTCACTGGAATTGCAAAGTCGCCATATCGATGACCTTGAACAATATGGCAGAAGGCTCTGCCTTCGATTTCTTGGAATTCCTATGGCTGACAATGAAACATCAAATGATGTTTTGCAGAAAGTGAAAGATGAAATTGGAAAGTTGGGTGTTGTCCTTCCTGATGCAGCCTATGATAGAGCACATCGAATAGGAACAGTCCAGGTTAAAAATGGCCAAAAACAACAAGCGGTCATCGTTAGATTTACAAGTTGGTCATCGCGTACGCAAGTTTATCGAGCAAGGGAAAAAGGGAAAGGTGTTAAGATCAAAATTCGCCTAGATTTAACCAGGAAGCGATTGGAATTATTAAATGAATGCTCAGACTTTATCGAGCACGAGGGACTTGATGAATATTTCATCTATGCTGATGTAAATTGTCGCCTCGCTGTTATGGACAGTAACAAGAAGTCCCATTTTTTCAACACAACACAATTTTCTGGACATGAATTTGATGAAATCATGGCAAAATTTTGAAAATTTATGATAGAATGACCTACTTGTGTTCTTAGGAACCCATTCACATCCAGCGACGCCAGGACGGTTAGGTTTGAACTTTCATGTTTGTTTTCTCTGTTTATATATCTATTTTGTTTGTATTTTGTTTAGAGTCAGGGCTCTTATAAAAATGGTAAATAATAGCATTACAACTGGGCTGATCTTCCAACTTCTTCAAGCAGGTAACCCATGGGCTCTGAAATGCCTATAGGCTTGTGTGAATGGCGTGCAGGGATAGGGTGTTTCAACTGTCTCATATTTGCCCCAGTTTTCTATCATTATTCTCCCTTAGACTTCGTTTGGCCTTTCCTAAATCTGCTGACTATTGTGTGCTTATTTGTAATGGTTTTTCCCTTGTGTTTACTTATTGCACTAATGACTGTATCTGTCATTTCTCATATGCCGTGGCAGCTAAGGCCGCTTCTCGCAGTCGACGTATCAACATTATCTGTTAGGTTGTATATAAGATTGAAGCTTATGGTGTATTTCGTGCTTTTCCTAACCTATCGAGCTTGCAAGTCATATTGTGTTTACATTGTGCGATTTATCAAAATTGTAAACAAATTAGGTGGGAAAATCTTTGCAACCTGTTGCGTTTTGACAATAGATTGGTATAGCAACAATATTGAATTGGTCTTCTTTTTCGCTTTATTGATAAGTGGCAATGTACACTTGAACCCTGGACCCCTTTCTTCGTCATTGAAATTTTGCCATTGGAATTTGAATAGTATCCTTGCAGACAACTCCCTCAAGATTTCACTGCTCGAAGCATATGATTCTTTGTATAAATACGGACGAACTTTTTTCCGGGTTTCGGGTTTCGGGTTCAGGTCTCGGGTTCAAGGTTTCGGGTTTAAGGTTTCGGGTTTAAGGTTTCGGGTTCAAGGTTTCAACTTGTAATTACTTGGAATTGCTTGGAATTGCTTGGAATTGGAATTACTTGGAATTTGTAATCATTTGGAATTGGCAGCTCTAGAAAAGTGACGAATGTACACCCACCTTGTTTTCTTACCATTTAACATCAAGTAATAAACTATAAGAACGAAACAGAAAATAATCTTCTTTGCAATCGAACGTGAACTGAAACGATAATAATACGGGAGACTTCACTATCGGATCACACTGGTGTGTATGCGCCAGAATGATAAGGGTTTATGATCGAAGATTTTACAGTTAACGCAAAACACCTTTTCGATAAAATAAACTACTGATGCAAATCCCTGTGTGACCGGATGGTGGAACCCCCCCCAGGCATTAACGTAACAAAAACAAGCAGCAAACTGCAATAGGCAGCAGCAATAAACTTAATAGTAATCTCAAAATCAATTTTTCTGTCCATGTAACTTGTAAAGTGACATTGTTATTTTGCAGTCAACGAATCTACTTTTCAAATTTCTTCAACACACCTTTAAATAAAGTTATCATTACTACTAGAGAGGTTGGTAAACTGATTTCTCGTTGCTAGCGCCCACTCTCAAATAAGCCCCTCTTCTACATATTGTACTATGCGCATACTACCCGTTTTTTATAAGAAACTGGTTTATAAGAAACTAGTACTACGATGACCAAAAATTTAAGAAACTCTAGTACTACGCTCAAGAACAGATAAGAAACTCTAAAATTTTATTTCTGTATGTCTCTCCTATTCTATATCTCTCTAACAAAGGTACCTTAATCTTTTCTTGACCTTTAGCTGCAAAATTGGTAAATTTTTGCCTTGATGTGCATGGCTTCTTCTTGATGACAATGTCAATGCAAAAAGGAAGCCCTTTGTCGGAGAAGAAGGCTCAACTTCGAACAATACCGCAATTTTAGGCCCAAAAAATAAGAAACTAATTAATAAACTTTTACTAGAATTACTACTAAAACACCGAAATTTTCATGCGAAATTAAGAAACTTTTATTACTAAGTGCTGATCCAAGTTTCTTATAAAAAAAAGTGTAGCCGGTTTTGTGTTGCACAGGAAAATATAAAACCCGAGGTCTTAAAAGTACAGACCGAGCTTGCAAGGCTCCTTATTACTAACCATAGTCTAAAAATATAAAATAATTCACTCAAGCTAATTGTCAAAAGAACAATTGGCATGAGTTTATTGTTATATCTCTTGTAGTATCTCTCAAAAAACGCCGCCCCCCCCGCTCAAAAACATCAAAACCCGGTCCAAATAGGGTTAACCCCGAAACCTTAAACCCGAAACCTTAAACCCGAAACCTTAAACCCGAAACCTTGAACCCGAGACCTGAACCCGAAACCCGGAAAAAAAGTTCGTCCGGTATAAATATGATCTTATTGCATTGTCTGAAACATACTTGAATAGTACAATTAGAAATGAAGATGTATCTCTCCAAGGATTTAGTAAAGATGTATTTAGAAGTGATCACCCTAGCAACGAGAGGCGGGGCGGTGTTTGCCTTTTTTACAAAGAGAATCTGTCTGTCAAACAAAGGAGAGACCTTGAAATAATAGACGAATGCGTCGTAGTTGAATTAACCATTCGCAGAAAGAAACTTTTCTTTGTTGTTTTGTATCCCAGCAAGAAATGACACACAGTATAACTTACGACACCAAAGAGCTTTTAGGGAGGACAAGGTAAATACCACGAGATATTCCAAGAGCTTCTTTCCTTCTTGTGTAAAAATATGGAATGGCTTAGATTCTGAAATAAGAACCTCTACGACAATATCTCAGTTCAAAAAATCATTGATTTCCATTATAAGGCCTCAAAAAAACCTCATGCATGGAATCACTAACAGCCATGACTCAGCACTCATAACTAGACTTCGCGTTAGGTTTAGTGACCTGAACGAACATAGATTTGAGCACAATTTTGGCCGCAACAACCCAATGTGTACATGCAATGTGGCAGTGGAATCAATTGCCCATTTCTTCCTGCACTGTCAATCGTACTTACACCATAGGGATATCCTGCTTGAAGAACTATCTAACATTGTAAACAACGATGTAACTCAATTACCTGATGATCATTTATGTGATTTATTACTTTTTGGTAGCAAAACCTACAACACAATAGCCAACAAAATGATTCTACAATGTACTGTCAGGTACATCAAAAACACAAATCGATTTAGATAAGGAATCTAAAACTATATATTTTTACTCTTAGACAGGGGATGTTCTCCAGCGGTCTGGAAATTCGCCTAATGTTTGTCTTTGTGGCATGGGGGATTGGGCGGATTCTCGGATTGTTGGACTATTCTCCTGTCTATTTGCCCTGAATACGTTGTCCGTTGACTTCATTCATTTCTGTGTGTATAGTTTAACTTTCCTTTGCTTGAAAATATAAATATTGTAAATAGGGTTGTGGTGTGAGAGGCAACACGATAACCTTGGTTTTTTGCCACTCACCCCAACAGTTTAAATTGAAATTGTAGTGTTTTGTTTAATGTATTTTAAATCTTATTTGTTATAGAAAAAAAAAAAAAAAAAAAAAAAAAAACTTTCATGCAAACTTTTGTCAACTGGTTTTCCTCTCTGTTTGTCACTTGATCGCGTTAACCTAAATTTTGTCATGCAAGCTAAATGATAAACAGCTTCTTCTGCTACGAGGTCGTTACAACTCTCAAGCCTTCCTAATACTGTTTTGCCCCACTCGTCATCTCTTTTCCTGGCGCAAAAAATAAAGTTTCCTCGTAAAGGTAAAGTCATCACCCTTAGGATACATCCCTGTTCTGCATGCTTAAAATCAGCCAGCTGACTACAAAGAAAACAATGCTCTTTCCAATTGAATATGTTATCCATTGAAGATCGTAGCTTTTTTTGTTCTTCTGATTCACTTTCCATCTTCTTTCGAGTGTCGTTGAATTTTCTTCGGCAGTCAAAATGTTCTAAAATTTGATGCCCACCATCCGCCATTTCCTGCAGCTCTGTTGCCAAGTTAAACATACTTCGTTCCTTGCTTAATCGAAGTAAAGTTTCATATCCCTTTTTTTTAACTACAGTTGGAATTGTTGTGAACTTTTCTTTGCACAAAATGCAATTTTCATAAGTTGTAAATGATGCCATTATGTTTGTTAAAAGTTCAATCAAACTTTGACAGAACTGGCATTATTTCACAATTACCAAATGGTTACTCCATCAAATGTCCGAATTCATTCTGCTATTTCAGAAAGATCACATATGAAACTGTTTGTTTTGTTTTTAACATTGTGATACTTACCAATTTGTACATCCTTTTAAACAAAGCTTCGACTCAAAAGCTGAAAAGCACGAAGCATTCTTATTCAGCATTTCTTTTCAAAATGTTGTTACCATAACAACGATAACAACAACAACAACAATTTTTTTAGCCTCGCAATTAAGTTAATGGAAGCTATCTGTTTTTGTGTAGGAGGGGGATTGAAAATATTTGGATAGGGTCCTCATCTGGAAAGGGGTTTTCATAGCAAAGTTGTGCAGAATATAATATTCAATTGTTATTTGATAATTTCCCCAAATTTTTTGGGTTAATATTATCATAGTCAATGAATACTCAAAAACTATACATTTTATGGATATTGTTCTAATGCAATTTGGAATCAGCGTTAAATTTTCTTTAACCCTATCTGTACTGGGCGATTTTTTAGGTATTTTGTACTGGGGGGGGGGGCGTTTTTCGCCCCCCCCTCTTTTTCTCCAAAACTACAAAAGATACAACGATAAGACTTACCCCTATTGTTCTTTAGACAATTGGCTATTCAAATATAACAATGACAATTAATAAGTCACGTGATTCGTTGCTAGGCAACCGAAAAACTGACGAAAATTGGCAAATTTATACCTTCTTAACCAGAAAAATTCTATTTAATCAACCACTCAACCGATTTTCTCCAAATTTGTTTCAAATAGTAGGAAACGTGTTATAGTTTACAAATACATACTTTGCAAAATTTTTTAGTTTCTATTTTTAGCACAATTAGCCTTAAATTAGCCTTTTGTTGCATGCATTGACTTTCATCGCAGATTTTTGCCAGTCCTGTCCTTTTATCTGGCAAATATAGACTCAAAGTGAATCAAATTAATGAGATAAAGCAAATTAGACTAAACAAATTTATATTTTATACTTCTTTATTAGAGAAATGACGTCATAAATGTGAATGACGTCATAGATATTAAATTTTGCTGACATAAGCAAATATGAAATATTTATATATCAAATGAAAGTACTCATCAAATGCAATCGAATGGTGCATGTTTGAGATCGATCAGGCAAATGATACGAAAACTACGGACATTTAAAGCTTTTTTGTTGTTGACTACTCTCCAAATATGGTATTACTGTGGTCACATGATCAGAGGTAGAACAATGAAATGTTAAGAATTTAATTGCCTATGAAATTTGAGTAAAAGTCACCAAAACTGGTGGTTATATCTCTTGTCGTTTTAGCGTAACGCAGCAAAAACCAGTAGGGGGGGGCGAAAAACGCCCCCCCCCCCCCAGTACGAATAGGGTTAAAGGTGATCTGAAGCGAAAATCTGTAGTGATGCAAATTAATATGACTGTTGAATGATACGGAATATCGTAAACAATTCGTTGATACCTTGTTTCAGAGAGTATACAGGGTTGACTATGTTTCCAGCGGGAAATTGACTCTAAGAACTTTACTTCAGTTGAAATGCATTTCTAAATATCATATCAAAATACATGAGACAATTTCTGTTCATTTATTCAGCTTACCTTAAAGACCTTATGTAGCCAAATTTTGGTCCTCGACTTGTCAATGTTTTCAAATAACTCATGGTGTCATAAAAACTTTGTGAAAGTTTGAAAAGGAAATTTTAAGTACAAGGACAGAAAATTGTATGTCAAAGTTGTGCGATCGCAATTTCAGCTCGACATTGAACTGGCCAAACGTGACGTCACAATCATGATGGTTGAAACAGCGTGCATTGAAGTCACTAGATAAACAAGCAAGGTGACTAGTACTAATGGACTATAGAAATTGTACTTCGCGTTCGCGTGGAAGGTCATGTGTCGCTGGAGCACCAAATGGAGAAAGCTGCATGAATACACAATTCACAAAAGATGTATCCATCCATGCATTACTGGATGAAAATACTCAAGCTTTGAGTGGGTTAGATTTGCAGTGGGTTAGATTTGTTTGTCGCCATAGGCCGAACTGGAAAGCTTCAAAATTGTCAATTCTTTATGCTGTGCACTTCAAAGAGTCATGTTTTACAATGAGACAAGACATTGCACGAGAACTTGGCATGAAAGGCATCCTCAAACCCGATGCTGTGCCTTCCATAGATGCTGCAAACATAAGACAAGGCAGTGCAACAATGACTGAATGTAAACAGAGAAAGATAAGAGTCTGTCTAGACCCAGTAGGCCCCCACTTCCTTCCTTTCAAGGAGCTTGTTGATCATTTGATCTTTGGTCATTAGAACCCTGCTTATTTCCTTTGATAACAATTGCCAGCTTCTTCGAATTCATGAAATATGTCTAGGGAGAATCCTCTGAGAAGGTCGAGTATGGATGGATCTAAAAATCATTGACATTTATGATTGCTTACAAGCTTGATTATGGCACGCCGTATGTAGCATTGTTCAAGAACTTCCATTCAACGTTCAAAAAGTCACATTCAACATTCAAAAACTTCCATTCAATGTTCAAAAAGTCACATTTGACGTTCAAAAACTTACATTCAACACGGCAAGAAAAGTGAAAATTTCCCCTAATCTCCGATGGTCGAGATTTCAACGTGTTCGACAAGTTTCCGAAATAGAAATTTACACTTCCAATTTCCATTTGATCTCCACACAGTGAAACGTACACCATCAATTTCCTACAGTTTCCAACACAGGAAATAGAGATTTCTAATCTCTATTGGGGAGATTTCCTCTCTTGAGATTCATCACTCTCCACTGTTCTGTTAGTTCCTTTTTGTAAGAGCATTTCAATCATAGAAATAGTTCTATGATTTCACTACATTACGCACAGGGTAGCATAAGCATAACCAATTTTTCAGACTACTATTGGTAATAGGACAACCAACAATATACACTAATTTCTTTTAAAGAAACCGCCTATATATAAGAAACCGTGTCAAGTTTTCGAAAGTTAAGAAGCAACCCTACCTAAATTGAAAAAGCTAAAAAACTTTTACAATTTACAATTCTAATTTTCCTATCGCACTGAAAAATATTTTGACACAATACAATCCTAGCAAATTGTTTGGACATTATTTTGAGTGCGAATTATGTTATTTACTTGTTTTGAGATCTTACTAAGAAATTTGGGTGGCCTTTAGACAAAACAAAATGAACCCTATACTTCAGCAAAATGGCCCAAAAAATTAAGAAACTGCCTACCACATAAGCGTACGGGGCGGGGGGCGGGGGGGGGGGGGGCGGCAGCCCCCCCCCCCAATGTTGGAGAAATCATTGAAAATCAGCCCCAATCGGGCAAAAATCTACCCTCAGTTGGGCAAAAATGTTGGTAAACAATGGACTTTGTGTCGGGCCGCCCCCCTAGATTTTTTCTTCCCGTACGCTTATGGCCTACCATTACCAGACCTTAGTTTCTTATAAAAGAACAATGAGTGTATTTGTTCAATATTAAAGAGAATGAGCTTTAGACAAAGAAACCACCGCAGGAAATCATGACTAACTTCATTCAATCACGTGACTGAAGTCAATGAAGACAGCACGAAGACAGGCAGGTTTTGAACGATTGCCAACGATGCGTTATACAACGGATTTGGGCGCCAACTATTTCTTTTGCTTCGTGCATCGTCAAAGACAGAGTAAAGACACCAACGTTGCAATTTTCAACCAGTTATCTTCCATATGATGGCCAGTAACAAACAAAAGTCATTCTGTCAAGGAGAGTCAGGTTCAGGTTCGTAAAGCTTTTCTAACTTTAAAAGTTTTCCGAGTTTCTTTCTCATGATAAGTAATTTCCCGCTGTTGCTTTGGAACTGCTCCAGTCTTGCATGCTTAGGCATGTGTCAAAGTTTTGCGTGACTAATGCAAAAACTTTGCTAAGAGGACGGAGATGGGAACCAAAGGAACACTACCCTTGGTGGTTATTGCTCTTACTCGAAAATATAAAGTAAGGGGAGACTGTACCTCCTTGATATCAAATGCTAGATGGCTCGACCAGCGCAAGTTTGTATCAGTTGGCGCCATCATTCCAACTTTTATCGAACCTGCGTGCTGCCGATCTGCGTCTAGAATGCACGATTTGTACAAGTGGTCAGTTGTCTTCATTTGATAGATGGGAAATGTCTCGTATTAATGCCAAGAGAACATCTCTCATATTTGAAAATTATATTTAGAAATGCAGGTGGTACATTGATTTCTGTTTTGTTTTTTCAAAGCTCAAAAGTTGGTACAGTATCTCAGCATTACAAAAAAGAGGCCGATCCAAGACAAGGTATGAATTGAAAGTATACTTTTCTTTCCCTTTAAATATCACTATTCGGCTTTCAATAAATTGTTGGACAAGGACATGCTTGCGCGATTGCACTAAAGATGGCATGGCGGTGAGGAACTTTTTACCAAGATGCATTGCGCTCGAATTACGAATCTTAAGCGATTCTATAAACTGCCCCCCCCATCCAAACTTTCGAAAATAAAACCAAGAGTGAAGAGGATAGCGAGCTGAGACCAGACTTATTTCATTTCGTCCCTTGTTTCCCTGCGTTCCTTGATTTCCAGATATCACTTGCTCGATAGGGACTCGTATCATTACTCTTATAAAGTGGGCCCCCTGTGTCAAAATGGCCTAAACCGGCAAGAGTAATGATATGAATCCCTATTGAGCAAGTGATATCTGCGAATCGAAGAACGCAGGGAAACAAGGGATGAAATGTCATAAGTCTAAGCTGAGATGTCAATGACTTTTTCTAATTATGTATCCTATTCTATATATGGGTACATCAAGTACTACTTTCTCATGAAGGAGGGGGGCAAGAAAGGCCCTCCCAGATTTTCTATGCAACCCTAAAGCCTAATGACGACGCAACTTGCTACACATGATTACCAACAATTAATGATCATAGAAATAGCATCATATGCTAATTAGTCGCATGATCTATTGCTAGGCAACGCAAAACAATGAAAATTTGCTGATTTTAGTTCTTCACCTAAAACTTGAAATTTTTAACAAAAATGATCAATAAATAACTTTAAAGTTATCGATATGATACATATCAGTTTTCCTTGATGAGAACTGTCAAAAATCTATTTTTGGAATTTTATTGTTATAAAAAGGAACTTTTTGACCAAGACGCATTGCGTTATTTCATTGAATTCCTATAGAATTGTTAGAGGTTCGTAACTCGAACACAATTCATCTTGGTAAACAGTTCCTCACCGCCATCTATTACAAAACCATAAAGCACATAGCTCCTCCACAGCAGCGCACAAATTGGATGCAATTTTGGGACACCCTGTACATCATCAATCACTTTTTAGGATGCTTAATTCAGGCCCCACAAACATAATTCCTTGCAATACACATTTTTCTCAAAAGGAACTAATAGTTTGGGCCACTACTGAAACTTTCTTAAGATTACCGGACTCTGAGTAACCAGAGTTTCTTACAAGTTTCTTAGAGGTTCCATAAAAATCTCCTCATTGATTACCTGTGCCCTATCCTATTGAACATTTAAAAAAATGTGTTTTAGCCCTAATCCTATCAGCCTAATTGGCGACGACATGGACATAATGGGCGACACCACTGTAGTCATTTTTGCAGTATTGTAATATTTGTCGCTATGTTAAGTGTAGGTTTTAGGGTTGTTATGTATTTCCATGCTCCCTTCGCCGTTGTTTTGTAATGCTGTAATTGTTTGTTATTGTAAATTTTATGAGAATATAAAAAAAAGAAAAAAAGACTACAAGGGGGTGTTTTTCCAGCCCCCTGTTGGTATCATCTGCACCACACCAAGAAGAAGCTCTTTTTCCAAACATGATAAATTGAACTGTAGTTAATAGATCGAAAGGTGGAGTTTGGACTTAGGCCTAGTGTCTCCAAAGTCATAGACATAAAGGCTAGTCGGCTAGACTTTCGCAAACCGTGTTTGACCCACTTAAATGCTAATATGCTTGTTAGGTAATGAAATAATTCCTGTTTTTATTTAGAATTCAAACCCTCGCTATAACAGCTGTGCAATTAAAACGAAAATTAAGCATTGGAACCAACCAGAAACAAAATATACATTCTGATCACGGAAAATCACAGAAAATAGCATACATGTGCTAAATGACTTGACTTTTATATCAGCTATAAAATGTTTACCAGTACGAACCTGTACGAACCCTTGGCAGAAACCTTCACGGATACCTAAAGTTTAGTGTGAAATGAGTTTTAAGACTCTTCCTTCCTCACTTTTTTGTTTGCACCAGGAAAGAAGAAATTTAGGGGTCTCGTGTAGTTCTACTGCTAAAAGTACCCCTTGAAAATATGTGCCAAATAAACAAATACATTTTTGTGGATTCATAGAACTGATACGTTGTATGATTGTGCAAACTTTGAGGGTTAATAAAAACAAATTATTGAAATCGGATGAATACAACTGGAGAAACAAAAATTTGAAATTTTTGGTTTAGGCCCATTTCAAAAGTGATACACCGGAAATTTAAACAAAAACATGGCCTAGTAATTTTTGTGAACTTCAAAGTGCAATTTCTCTGCACTCGTTGGTCCGATTTCTATACGGATTTTTGTTCTGAATAGCTCAAAGCATTTTCTCCATGGTATGTTTGAAAGTTTTTGCATTTGTAACGTATTTTCCATGAGGATTCTAATTTATGAGAGAGAGCCTGTTACGAAATGGTCAAAAAGTCTATTTTGAAACTGGCAAGCATGGGATCGGGAGAAGTGTGCTTAGCCAAAGTAGAGGGCATGTCCTCAAAGAATTTCCTCGCTCCCAGGCCTCGTTAGGTCCCTCGTTGCATTGCTCCTAATTAAGTGGTATGAACAGCTTCCTATAAGTTCAATCGGTCTGAAAAATTTAGTCGGTTCAAAGCATGTTGACACCCTCCCCAACAAAATTTGAATGTACGCCCCTGATTTGTCTACCGCCATTTAAAGAGGGGTGGAAAACACGGTCAGACCACGGGCAGCAAAGGTATTTCAATTCTTGTAGGTGCAAGGGAGAATGTAAAAGCTCTACTAAGCCCCTGGGGGCTTATTTAATTTGAGGCACTCTAGAAGGGGAGCATATATACCATAGCATTTTAGTTCTTTTACACCATATTTTGCGGATTCAACACACTATTTAAGAGTGAAAATACACAAATTTGATACAGTTTTATCTCTATTTTCTCAAACCATATCAAAATTAACATGCAATAAACTTTGAACTAACTTGGCAATTTGATTGCAGAGCTGGATGAAAGGCGTCAAAGACGGATGGTGGAAGAAGCAAGGCAAGTTTTGCGAATGAGAAGGCTTCTTGCAGAGTCACCAATGGAAAGGAAACCTTAAAAGAAGTCTAAAGAAACACTTGTTCGAGACTCAAGTGACTCTGATGAGTAGAAAGTATATGTTCTTTCAACAGCATAGCCAGCCATTCATAACTATGGTATACTAACATTCGTTACAAGTACATGTCGGGTGACCCAGAAAAAAGTGACCCAACGCAATCTGTTATAGAAATAAAAGCAAGTGGCCGATTGAAATATTTTAAACTTCGTTCTGTTACTAAAAGACATGCCTACATTATGAGTATTTTTTGCAATTTTTGTAGGCATGGTAAAGTTCCCAAATTAAGGATTTTGAGGAAAAGGGCAGGCTTGAAATGATCAAAAAAGTCGTCAAAACAAGGGATCGATTTAAAGCCATTTCAGGTCTTCAAAACAACGAGGAGCGTGTTTCATTTTGCCTGAGAATATCTCTAAGTGCCTAAGGACTATAAACTTGCTCTGAAGACTTCCTACTGGGTTGCCTATTGCCAGGTTGAAATGAAACACGCTCCTCGTTGTTTTGAAGATTTGAAATGGCTGTATATCGATCCCCTGTTTTTGATGACTTTTTGAGGATTTCAGACATGTCCTTTTCCTTGAAATCCTTAATTTTGGACATTTACCGTGCTGAAAAAAATTGCGACAAATACTCATAGCATAAGCTAGTCTTTTAGCAACGGAACAACGTTTGAAATATTTCATTCGGCCTCTTAATTTTCTGTAACAGATTGTGTTGGGTCACTTTTTTCTGGGTCACCCGGTAGCCGTATTCAAATTCTACCAGATGTCTAAAAAAATACTCTCTTTTGACCGAACAAGGGAACAAAACGATGACTATCGGGAAGTTTTGACTGCATACCTGTGACATTTTCGATCTTCAACTTAAATGCACTTACGTTGCATTTTAAACCGGAGATATGAGTTCACAAGGTAAAATTTTGGTGTGCACCTTAAACCAGAGGTTTTGAGAATGGGCCTAGCCATGATTTGACATCACACATTTTGCACAAGAATTCTCAACTTTGATCGTTAGTTTTTATTTTTGAAAAGAATTATATACATTAAATTCCATGAATTGATTCAAATGTTCTTGAAATGACTTTTCTTTTGATGAAACGGTCCTTGAATTGTGTTCCACCCCACGTGTTTTGTATCAAAGGAGCACATGCATGCTTATTTTGGGGATGTGGCACGAATTTATCATTCTTGTAACATTTTGTTATATTTGTTTAATCAGGGCCATGCACATGTCTCTTTTACTCTTTTCAAAACAAAAAACTGAACATTAGGGGCTACACGTGCATTGGAATATGCCTAAATCACAAATCATGGCTAGGCCCCTTTTCAGAACCTCTGCTTTTGGGTGAGCTGGGAATTTTGACTTTGCAAACTTGTATCTCCGGTGTTTGGTGTACGATTTCTAAATGCAAGGTTTATACATCTAAGTTGAATATTTATAGATTTAGCTGTGAAGGCGGGGAGCAATGACATCTTATTGTTTTGTTACTATCTCCAGTGAAAAGGGGGTACTTTTTTCTGAGACACCCGGTACTCAGAAATTTGTAAGTCAACCAGGATCGTAAATATTCATGCAGAATATCATGCGTGGTCTCTACTTGAACGAAAATGCAACTTTCTTATTCAATAATTCTCATTGACACGGAGATATGTTTTCATGGAAAAAGCTTATGCAAGTGTTTATCACTGCATTGGAAAATATGCTTCTTTCACCTGATTTTCCTCACAGTTTGCAAGTCTCAGTTAAGAGAGGTTGACTGTTACTCGCGTTTTCATAGGGTTTGATGAAAATATCCAATTTAACTCACAAGCATTTTTTCTTGCCAAGTAGCAGGTCCTAAGTTTGTTCGCATTCATTTCTAATTAGGAACTTGGCTCTAAACTTTTTTGAAGTACGGTTTCTAAGCCTTGAACAATTCATTCGGGCTCAATTTCTGGGCATCTCAACGGCAACCCAATTCATAAAGTAAAAATTTCTTAGAAATGAGTTCCTTTATTTCTATAAATTGTATTTGTATTTCAGAGCTATGATATGGCTTTCTGAGCCCGAATGATCGCAAGAATTAAGAAACTGGCATACTTGAAACAAACTTATAATTGTTGAAAGCAAAGTATCAAATTGAAATAAAATTGCTGCTCGCATTCTTACCATGAAGAACTATCTAACATTGTAAACAACGATGTAACTCAATTACCTGATGATCATTTATGTGATTTATTACTTTTTGGTAGCAAAACCTAAAACACAATAGCCAACAAAATGATTCTACAATGTACTGTCAGGTACATCAAAAACACAAATCGATTTAGATAAGGAATCTAAAACTACATATTTTTACTTTTAGACAGGGGATGTGCTCCAGCGGTCTGGAAATTCGCCTAATGTTTGTCTTTGTGGCATGGGGGATTGGGCGGATTCTCGGATTGTTGAACTATTCTCCTGTCTATTTGCCCTGAATATGTTGTCCGTTGACTTCATTCATTTCTGTGTGTATAGTTTAACTTTCCTTTCCTTGAAAATATAAATATTGTAAATAGGGTTGTGGTGTGAGAGGCAACACGATAACCTTGGTTTTTTGCTTCTCACCCCAACAGTTTAAATTGAAATTGTAGTGTTTTGTTTAATGTATTTTAAATCTTATTTGTTATAGAAAAAAAAAATTCTTACCATTTTGGAAAAAGCTATGATAAAAGTTTCTTCATCGAAAGTTCAACATCATGGAAAGGTCTTTTCGCTGCCACTCATCGTTTCAAACGAACTTGTTTTGCAATGTACATTTCTGTCATTATTATATCACAAGCTGAAGATGTCATTGGAAAGAGTCTCCACGTTTTGAATTTAGTTTCATGTAGTATGCAGGGCCGTCGAGAGCCATGTCGGGTCCTGGAGTGATTCATAGGATCGGGCCCAAAGGGGGTTTGGGGGTGAATCCCCAAGAAAATTTTTACACGGTCAGGCCCTTCAGACTTGAAGAATAAGGGAAACGCCCTTTTCAAGAAAACTAGTCAGAAAAATTGTTCAGATATTCCGTGAAAAAGTTATCAAGAAATTGGTATTGACGGTAAACAATCAAGAGATTGAAGACTCACTCTTACGTGGACTTGCAACAAGTCGTCCTTTTCGTTCTTAGTAGCTAGCTCCACTGCGCACTCGTTGCGCCTTCGGCGCGGGTCAGTGGAGCTAGCTGCTAAGAACGAAAAGGAAAAAAGGAAGACTTGTTGCAAGTCCAACTCTTACGAGATGACTAAGTTTCAAAGGAGGGCACAAACTTTTACGCATAGCAAATGAGAAAATTGTTTTCTTATGACTATGTTTTTAAGGTAGATAGATAGCCATAAAAAGTTGTTGTAAAGAGATTTTACAGCAATAGTTAATTTATGTGCAACAATATTTTGACGGGCTCCTCCGGAACCCGGGCCCTATGGGACTCCTATCCCTCCTAATCCCCCCCCCGCCTCTCGACGGTCCTGGTAGTATGTATTTGTTGGCATCGTTAATTACTTGTGAGGATCTGCTGTTGCGTTCATGACTGTTTAGAAGTTACTTCTTTCCATTGTATGAATCAAAGTGCCAGTGATGTGATATATTCTTCTTTCTGAATTCATACTTTGCATTGCGCACAAAAAGAATGGCAAAGGAGGGGATGATTAGTTTTTTCCAAATATATAGCCATGATGTTTAAAATACGAGTCAACCTTAATCAAAATAATAGAAAATTATTATTTTGTTCCCTACGTTCAAAGAGGACGCATCTCATGTTTACATCAGAATATGAGTGCTGCAAAGATAGAATGGCAAATCCGAGAAAAATTTGGAAGACCTTCAGAGAGAAGAATCCTCTGGAGAAGTTTTATCTGGGATGATTCCTATAATGTCAAATGTCAAACCAGGACGCGTAGTGCTGACCATATTTGATGTTGCACCAAAATATCCAATAAGTAAAATATCATGCGTCTCTTGAAATAGTATAATGGACAGGGAACCTATCAGTTTCCCTAAAATTTCCTACAAAACAAATCAGAATCTCCACTGAATTTCCTACTAATTTCACCTGGGGAAATGGTTGGTCTCCTCAGAATTTCCGACAAAAAACTCATAATTTCGCTGGGATTTCCTACTAAAATCAAGGATCTTACTTGGGGGAAATTTGGCGTTTCACCTCAATTTACCTAAAGGAGCACGAGCAAGTATGGAATTTTCCCAAAGTCTCCCAAAAACATGCCCAATATAGACTAAGTTTCCAACTGTTGGAGATGCTAAATCTCACTTGGGAAACTGTGGGTAAAAGTATATTTCCCTTTACCCGTAGTTTACCCGTGGGGAAACTACGTTGGAAATTCGATGTGTAAAAAGCATTTGTTGTTGGAAACGGAAGGGAAATGGCCCGTTTACCTCTAATATACAACGAAAAAACTATGTCGAAATTCGAACTTTTCTTGCCGTGCAACCTTCAAAAAGTCACATTCAATGTTCAAAAAGTTTCATTCAACGTTCAAAAAGTCACATTCAATGTTCAAAAGTTTCATTCAATGTTCAAAAAGTCACATTCGATGTTCAAAACATTTATTCAATGTTCAAAACATTTATTCAATGTTCAAAAACTTTCATTCAGTACTCAAAAACTTACATTCAATGTTCACAGAGTTCATTCAAAGTTTAAAAACTTAGCCAGCATATTCAAAGCTCAAAAACTTAACCCTGTGTTCAAGAAGTTAATTCAATGTTCAAGACGATTACACTAAGCAGTTTCTTTAAATTTTGGGCTATTTTGTCAGAGACAGTTTCTTATATGTTTCTTATGTTCTCAATGCCGGAAGTGAAGAGTTAATTTGAATTTGTCAAGAGGGCTCCAAAATTACGTAGTAAGATCTCAAAACAAATTCCTAAATAACGAAATTCCCACTTAAAATAATGCCCAAACAGTTGCTATACTCTAATTGTATAGCATGAAAACGTTTATGAGTGCACTGTGAAAAATACATGTTTCCGAAATTTAGCCCAGGAGCCGGCCTCAAGTCTATTTCGTTAGAAAATTGAAGGGAAAAAGCGAAAAGCAAAATATTTTGCAGCATAATGTTAGAAGGACTTATTATGCAGCTATCATTTTATAGCCCCGATCCCCCCCCCCCACCCTGGGATAGGCGGGGATAATGATAGGTCATTCACGTTTTTCTCATGTGAAAGTGAGCAATGTCCCCGCCTACCGGGCCGAAATTCTTCTGCGAGTGGGAGGTGATAGCTCGCGTTTCTCCCTGGTTAAAGCCCTGCCTTGTTATGGTAATGCTAACGCTTTTGAGGGGAAGCCAATCATCCCAGGCGTACCCGCTCCCCGGGGAAAACAAATTTCAGTTAACAGGAGGCGGATTGCCTCGCATCAGCCCCACCTATCCCGTTGTGGGGGGGTTGGGGCAATAAAATGATAGCTGCATTAAAGTTGACGAAATAGCAGTTCCTGCAGAGATGCAGGAACCATGGGCATTGGGGTCATATGTTTGCACTTTCAACCATTTCAATGAAAAACTGCCCAGGAAATGCCCTTGAAATGTCGTCCCCCAAAGTTTAGAATTGCGAGAGCCTCTGCGGAGGAAAATAGGCAGGTCCATACTCCTGCCGAAAAGTGCGGGAAATATTCCTTGCAAGCCTTGCCTAAATTCGAGTCAGCACAATTTGTTGGCTGAGCTGGCTGGAAATGGTGCACAATTATTGAATGCAGGGAATGAGCGAAATGCAAATGGGGCTGCAAGTTCTTCCACGACAACCACTAGAACCAGCATGCACGATAGGCCTAACTCGCCTGATTTGGCGTCATCCGCCTCGTTCCACGGAGGCCAAGGGAGATTGCTTGGAGCAGCAAGACCTAATGGTGTAGCACCGGTGCGCTTAAACCAAACTTTAGGCCGGGCAAGAAGCATGATTCAGCAAGCTTCAAGGTTTAGGCCCGGCAAGGAGCATGATTCAGCAAGTTTCAAGCTCTGGTTTGTTAAGGAGAATGTCCCGTACAGAAAGATTACGTTCCACCGCCCCGATGAGCTCAAAATAGGATTCATTAGGATGCACAGTTGTGACCGGTTTTCATATATCAGAAATGATCGTAATTGATCGTAGACCCTGAATTCCGAGGAATTACGATGAAATGTGATGAATTGCGACATATGAAAACCAGCCTTAACAGAACATAACTTGAAGGATATAGAATGTTACAGTGAAAGATGTATTATGTAATAAAAAGAAGGATAAAAGACGTATTATTGTCTTGGGTTATGGCAACATACTCAGTTTTGGCCTGTTTTCATGGGCGGACATTTTCTGGTTGCATGTAGCAAGACAAAAAACTTGCCATGCTACTGCACTCTAGGAAACCCCTCGAAGAAACGACAAAATGGTGACGTCGGCTTGTGTAAAACGCAGGTCATGCAGGTTAAGAAAACGCGGGTTAAATCATGCGGGTTAAAACTAGAGGCCATGGGCCTACTGGCTTTCGGCTTACAGCCTACTGATGTTGTAAGCAAGATAGTCCAAAGGTTACCTGGTTACATTGTGATGAGAAACCTTCAAAGTCTCAACGATCATTTGTGTGGGGCAATTTTGAATGCAAATTATTATTTGTGAACATAATGAGATTTGTTGCTAGGGGAAACCTCTCCAACATAATAAAATCTCACTTAGTCCAAATGAGGATCCCATCAAAATTATTTCATAACGCTGTATGTAAGAACCTAAGAACTAAATTTGTCAAGATCATTGTTAGTTTTCTAAGAAATTTAGGCATTGGATCAGTCAGCTTTCAGCTGCTTGTAGCTGCTCTTAGCGAAATGTTAAAAATAGCAGGTCATGGGTACCAATGGTTTCTGCAGTCTGTGCAGTTTCTCAGCCTTCTCGAATTTTTGTTGTATTTAGTAATAGGTTCCTTCTTCTTCTTTGTAAGCATTTCGTGAGTTTTACCATACCACAACGCAGCGGAAATATGCGCATTACCATCTCAGACAAAACATACGATAGTTCATTATTTTGGTAACTCATTCTTATTTGAAACACCCAGCAACTTGTTACCAAAAAGTGAAGGGGTCCTTTCAAATCCAACAAACGACTGAACGAACGCTTTCCATGCACCCCTAGAGCAAATGGCGGAGGGCCTAAAGCCAGTATGCCCATGGCCACTGTTTTTGACCGGCATGATTTAACCCACGTTTTCTTAACCTGCATGACCTGTGTTTTACACAAGCCGCTGGAAAGGTGAAAACAGAGAGTTGTAGAGGCATACCACAACACTGATCGGTAAGAAGTGTCTCGCTTTGAAAAACATCCCACAAGTTCCAACCAGCTTTTTAGATAATTCTGTAAGGTGATATTTCCATGAAAGATTTTCATCTAAAAGAACAACAAGCTATAAAAAACCTGGAGGGTCCACAGAGATCAACGCTTGCAAGATCAAGAGCAATCCATACCTTCAAATATACACCAAGCACTACTCTGGATGAGTCATTTAGTCATGCTGCGTCAATATACATGTCAATAAAGCAAGCTAGGAAGATAGCTGGACTAGTGCTGGTTCAAGCTGCAGAGGATGAAACTGCAATTATACCTGAGATTTAATGGGACAGAGCTAAATACCAATGCTGGGGCTGGTATGGGAAACAAACAGAGGCAGATCGAAAGCATAAATGCGATAGGAGCTTTGCGCACGTGGTAATTGATGACTCAAAAGCCTATGACAGATTATGTGAAGCATTCTCTTCAAATAAGGTAGCTGGTCATGCAAGAGTAATAATGCTAAATCCTGTACACAAAGATATACATGCACTGGTTGTATTGTTACAAGCCACTTGCAATACGTTCACACACTTAGATGTTCAGCAGCAATGGAGGGAAATTAGAGATATGTATCGTATTCTCAACGGATATGTCTCTCTGAGTTTCAATAAAAGTAAGAATATGCCAACGCTTTCTTGCCCCTTGGGACCCTAACCTATTTAAACAAATTCAACGAGGCTATTCAGTCATTCTTTATGAGCTACAAGCAACGAAACATCAAAATATGTAGGCTGCTCATAATATTCACCGTCACTGACAGATCTAATGGCCAAGGCCCAAGTCCACAAAATTTGCCTCAAGCAGAAGTCTTGGAAATTCTCCAAGCGGTAGTCCAAGAGATACAACAGCCAGACCAGAACGCCGCTCAGAATGCCATGCAAGCTGTGCAACAGCCCGATTTTGGCCCAGTGGTACTTAGTTATCTCTTTTGCTACCTACAATTCTATGCAAGCAAATGACCATGCAAGTGAGGAACATCAGAAGAGGTGTTAGCAAACGAAAGTGAAAGAAAGAAAGAGAATTACAATCATAGGAGATTCGATGTTGAATGGTATATACGACGAAGGTATGCAGAAACATCACAACATCATAATTAAACGTCACCCAGGGGCAACAACTAGGGACAAAGTTGACTATGTAAAACCTGTTGCAGACTAACAGGCTGGGATATTGATATTATCTGTGGGCACTCCTTCAGTGGATACAGTCTAGGTAGGAATCTTAAACACCTCTTTAGAAGAAAGAGACGATAATCGAAACAAAAGTTTCAAAAGGAAATATGACGTATGCAACGATCACTTATCATCGAAGTAGTTTTCATTCTAAACTATGGAGAAATTCTCTAATATGGCTGCATTTATCATTTTTCAGAAAAACAAGATTTTTAATCTCTTTGTCCGCCATCTTGAATTTGCGAAAATCAATTTTTCACTTTATAAGTATATTTTCACCTTCTACCAATGCTTTGATAGGCATAATTTGGTTTCATGAATCATTCTTAGAAAATTATAAAGATCTAAAAAAAGTTTTTGTTCGTGGACACGTGCCAGTTGGTCTTGAATAATTATGACGTCATATCTATTTTTAGACTTTTTTTGTGAGAAATGATAGATTATAAGCACGGTTACCTGCATGGTGAGTTTCGTCTTCGTAAGTGAAGGAATGGTGATTTTAGAGAGAGGGGGGGGGGCTGAATGAGCCCCCCCCCCAGTCTTCTAGTAGCTCAAAAAGCCCAGTCTGGATAGGGTTAAGAAACTCGTAAGAAATTCTGAGTACTGAAAATCTGATAATTTTAAGAAACTTTCAGTACTGAGCAAAATTTTTAGTTTCTTACAAAAAAATACGTGGAAGCTAGACAGACCAAACATTTAAGAAAGTCTAGTACTACGTTCAAAAACGATTAAGAAACTCTGAAATTTTATTTCTAGAATAAGAGTCGGTAGATTACGGTTTGCGCGGCATTGCGTTATTGTAACTTTTGCCTTACAGTGCATGGATTACTCGTGACGACAATATCAATGCAAAATGCAAGCATTTATCGATAAGAAAGCTCAACTTCGAACCATAACGCAATTTTAGACTCCAAAAAATAAGAAACTACCGGGTGTCCCAAAAAAAACGCAACGGATTTGATCGGGACTAGCGACAAGAATTTCAGTCCAATCAATCAATAATGATTCTTTATATAATCCTCGATAGCTAACTTGAAGATAGATACCTTGTTTGTTGATATTTTTGCATGGAGAGTGGGAATATTAATCTTCAAAGTTGAAATTTGCCTGAACCTCCAAACCAGAGCTTTTGGGTTTTGGCCTAAACTGCAAACGCGCTATTCTGGGGAATCTCCTGAATTATTGTGTAATAAGAGAATAAAGCCTCATGCTGACGAAAATATTTGAATAGAAATTCAATCAAATTCATCAATTTTGTCCTGAAAAGACATCTTTTTTTATGCTTCAAAAGTTTCGAAAAGTTAACATTGCATCTGTCTCATAAAAGAAAGTAATACGCGAAATAGTTTGCTTGGGTGTGAAAAATGAATTAGTTCTTGCAATCTTCATGACTTTAATGAAATGCATTTTGTTTAATCTTTCTTCAAATTATTACGAAACAAGAAATCAAATATACCCAAGGGACAATTATCCATGGATATGATCCTTAAAACTGCTCATTCGTGCTTGGCTCTTTTGCAGGTGCACTATGATTGAACAAATATCTTCCTTTGTGAATTTTCCCTTCGACATTGTTATGTTTGTCAATTTTTAGCTTTAAATGTGTGCCTAAACATGTGTGCCTTAGCATACTCACCATACTACACTATGCAATGACTGAGGCGATTCCTCGAGACGTTTTCAGTTAGGCCAAAACCTGAAACCTCTGGTTTGGAGATGGAAGCAAATTTGGACTTATAAGATTGATATTCCAACTCCCCATGCAGCAATATCAACAAACAAGATATCTATCTTCAAGTTAGCTATCGAGGATTATATCAAAAATTATTTTGGATTGATTGGACCTAAATTCTTGTTGCTAGTCCCAATCAAATCCGTTGCGTTTTTTTTGGGACACCCGGTAATTAAGTAGCTTTTACTGCTAAAACAAGACATATCAGAGACAATACACGTACTTCTTTTTGTTAAGAAATAGGCTAAATTTTTGAAAGCTAAGGAACGACCCTACAACCTAAATTTTAAAAGCTAAGAAACTTTTGTAATTTGCAGTTTTAATTTTCCCAGCGCGCTCAAAATCTTTTTGACACTGTTATAGCAAGTTATAGCAACTGTTTGGACATTATTTTGAGTGCGAATTACGAGTATGTTATTTACTCGTTTTGAGATCTTAGTGTATTGGGAGCCTTCTTGACAAAGCTAAATTTACTATAGACTTCCAGCATTAAACATATAAGAAACACAATAGAAACTTTTGGTAGCACCAGCACCGGACCTTAGATTATTACATAAAAATACGTGTAGCAGCTGCTGTTAAGCAATCAAACAATTGTAGCTTCACGATTAATGATTCAGAGCATAACATTAGATGCAGCCACGCATCTACATCTCGGATACCAATACAGGGCAGGAACAAATGTTGCCGCACGTCTACAGTCTGAGCGCCAGAGTGAAGTATTTAATTTTAACTGAGAGTGGTATCATCAATTTGGGTCATGCTAAGATGTCTTGAAATATGCAAACAGTTGCCTATTTTTGGAGTTGATCGGGAGTTGCTCTTCAACTCAAATCCTCCCTTGCGAGTTGAATGGTAGTGAGCCATTGCCTCCAAAGAGCCATTTTGCTTCTACACATATTTGTTTGTAAGAAACTAATAACTTGGGCCTGTACTGAAATTTTCTTAAAATTGTTTACAGTACATTGGAATATTGTTCAATCCAGATTCCTTTTCAGGATAGCTAAAAGATTGTCTAAAGAACCTCAAGTTTCGATAGGTTTTGTCAAAAAATTAGTATAGCCAAGGGTCTTATTGTCACACACAAAGTGGTGCAACCAATGGTATCATTTTGAAAGGCTCGTAGCACACTAAAATTGGTCATAGGACCCCCTGTGCTCTTATCTCGTATTTTCAGAATGAACATACAATTTTGCAAGTCAAATGCACAAATTCAATACAAATTTGATCCAAAACCATTTCAAAATAGATAGAATAGTTTTGGTTGCCTTTTAAAGATTAGCGTCCCAGGGGCGGTGCCAGGCCTTAAGGTGCTACATGGGTAATTCCGGACCAAAAATTGCAATTTTTGGAGTTGACTTTGTCCAATGTCAAATTTAATGGAGAATCTAATAAAAAGGTTTGTTTTGTCATAATGTATAGAGATTTAAAGAAATAAGTCAATTTATGGCGTTTGTACCCGTTTTTACTCCATAGCAACCACTTAGCAACCCAATTAATGTTTTTCTATCTGTTCTGCAAGGGTCGTGAGCTCCAAGATCCTCCAGTCTTCTATTCCTTATTTTATCTCGTAGAAAAGAGGTTAGTGTGGGCTTAAAACAAGGCTCGTGAATGTTGTCCATTCTTGAGAAATTTCAGTTGCAGCGATAGCGCTGGATAGTGCTGGGTTGTCAGGAATTCTCGTTGTTGACAACAAAAAGAAAAGATGCCCAAAGAAAAGAATATTTCACGGAAACAAGCTCATTGGGAGTCTTCAAACAGTAGAGGAAGAGGCAGCAAGTATAGGTCTAGGGGTGCTGCTTTTTTACAGGCCCTTTTTATGCCAGCAACAGTTTAGGCCTACTGACTATAGGCCAAGGCAAGGCCTACTGAATGAAAGTTTCAATGCTGATGTTTACGAGTCAGCTGATTTACACTACAGCAGGTTCTTCAGCGAGGGACATAAATTGAGCTTAATGAAAGAAGATCAATGTAAATGCAGTGATGACTGCAATTTTGCTCAATTTTACAATGTTGACACACTGATTGTTGATATGGTTTGAAAGTGACATGCCCATGAGGAAGTAAAATCAATTGTGGATCAAAAAAGTCAAATGATCTGAAGGAAAAGGAGGATTTCGGCAGTAATTAATGGCCAGATCCATAACGCGGAACCCGCAGAACTCACGGAACTTTTGTTCCGCCAAGTCGAGTTCCGCGTTTTGTCCTTGCGGTATAGAGCCGAAAACCAAAACGCGGAACTCGCGGAACTTTATTTTAAAAGCCTATTCTTCCTCCCTTTGCCTGAAAAGAAGGTTTGATTGGACTTTTGTTCCACTTCCTGACCTAATCTTGTCAACTCAAGTCCTAACCTAAAAAGTCAGTGAAATGCATACCCTAAGTGTTTGTACGAAGGCCGAAACGTAAAATTACACTGGAAAACAATGAAATTTCAACTGGTGACAACGTTAGAACTGTTGTTGGTTTTTATTCTCTTTGTACATAATATTCACTATTTTGATATTAGCCAATGATAGCCTAAAAATAGCCTTCGGTTCAGTCGTAATTAATTTTTGCATTTCGTGTTTAAGTTCATAATTCAGTGAATCATAGTAAGAATGTTCTCTTCTCTTTTATTACTTCGGTCTAACACAACAGGTTAGTAAGCAGAAATCGTGACTTGTGCCCACAAAACCTTTACAATCCATTCTAATTTGAATCTCCAGTTCACCCATTCTTGTGAATAAGACCTGATTGCCCAAAGTTAGCTCAACATACGGTGTGAAACGAGCCTTAGTATTTATCAGTAGAAATTGTTCATGTGTATTCTTCGTAGCTGTACATTTAATTTTAGTTTAGTTTACACGTTCTCTATGTTAATGACTGCGGAGTTGTCCATGGTCTCTTGCACTCCGTGGTATCGTCCTTGTAGTGTAGTAAAGTAGCTCGTACGTAGTGCTTTCAGTAGTTTGTTTGTAAAATTTTATTTTGAATAAAAAAAACTTGTGCCCAAAGTCTTAAAATGCAGCTGAAACTTGAAAGGGATGAAAAACGCAAATGAAACACTTTCGTAGCACCAAGGAAGAAATGAGAGGTTTTTAAAATAAAGTTCCGCGAGTTCCGCGTTTTTGTTTTGGCCCTATACTGCGAGGACAAAACGTGGAACTTGATTTCGCGGAACTTGTCTGTCAACATAAGAAACTCTTTTTACTCTGATTTTGGTCGCTGAAGCTAAATTTTCTTACATTTGTATACAACTGGGATGTGATACAACTTGCGATGTAGTTTGCTGTTCACCTTGTCGAGGGGGATTGAGGTCAGGGAGTGGGAACAAAAGTCCAACTTAAGGGGGGGGGAGAGAATAGTCCTTAAAGATCAAATTCCGCGAGTTCCGCGTTTTGGTTTTCGGCTCTATACCGCAAGGACAAAACGCGGAACTCAACTTAGCGAAACAAAAGTTCCGCGAGTTCCGTGGGTTCCGTGAGTTGCGCGTTATGGACCTGGCCGTAATTAATGCTAAGTTACCTCAAATGTAAATGGACAGACAAAGTATACAGTCCAAAGATGATGCAAAACAATGCTAAAGCAGGATCAAACATCTTTGAGAATGAATAAATGAATCATGGCATTTCCATTTAGGAAATTGGATAGGGGGCAAAGTGTAATGGAGACATTTGCCTGGGCCAGTCTTGCTTAGTATGACAAGCTGCTATGAACTGAGAGAAGTTAGGAGAAGCTGAAACAACAACGAAACTAAGATCGAAATGGAATCAGTGAGTGCAAAGGCGACCGAGCTGGTTTCACTTCACTCCTTCAAAATCTTTTGGTTTGTGTTCTATCCCTTTTAAACCGACCGTTTTCGTTGAGGGGCAAATCACTCATTCGAAAAAGCGTACGAGATTTTTAGAACAAGAGCACTTTTAAAGATTTCTGATGGATTTTTCTTGAAAACAAAGGATTTTTGCGAACAGTGTAGAGTACACGAGAATTTTTAGGCGTGAATTGCCCCTCGGATTTTGTTTGGAGAATCGATATTAACATTGGAGCAAATGCAGGAAGTGCACAAATGCG
This sequence comes from Aurelia coerulea, assembly GCA_039566865.1. Classification (NCBI taxonomy): domain Eukaryota; kingdom Metazoa; phylum Cnidaria; class Scyphozoa; order Semaeostomeae; family Ulmaridae; genus Aurelia; species Aurelia coerulea. The sequence continues at coordinate 7,070,697 of CM076951.1, read as the reverse complement.
AAAATGCTGAGGTTGGAAATTGGTGCTTCCCACAGTTGATGCTGCTGGTATAACGCTCCAAGAAGCTCCCAATCTAAACGCGAGCAATGGTATACTAAAAAGGTACGTCTCTGTACGTCATGTCCTTGACATTTATTTTGAATCTAATTCTTGATAATTTTTTCAAATGAATAGAGCCCATCAATGTTTACCCATCAAAGCTTTTCCAAAATCTTACAAGTTTCTTAGAGGTTCCATAACAATTTTCATGTTCACTGCCTGTGCCCTCGTAAACATTTCAAAACAAGGTTTTAAAAAACCTTACGAGTAATCTGATACAGGAAACAAGTGAAAGTAAAGTGAAAATATGGTCAAGTATTTCCTCTATCAAAATAAATAGTTTCTTAACTTAAATATTCCCAGTACTGGAGTTTCTTAATTTTTTGGCGATCTGAGAGTTAAGTGTCTTATGGTCAGTTTCTTACAAGAAAAAATGAGTGTAACAGATGCGTTCTGACTTCAGAGAGAGAATTGCTGTGAGGATTTCACTCCTAGGGGGTACTCTGGTACATTTAGGACAGCGGTCCTCAGCAAAGTACACAACACAACCAAAAATAATTTCATGCATGAAAATAGTCAGACCTGAAAATTTAGATATTTTTATTCTATCAATGTTACTTGATTTTGATTTTTTTTATAAATTAAAGTTTTTCTTATGTCTTTGTTCACTTTCCCCCATATTTGAATGAGACACAAACAAGGAAATAACAATAATTTAAGGAACCCAAACAAATTAACTGACCCAGAGATACTCTTTGTCCACATTTCAGTGAACCCCACTTATGGTAGGCCATGAAAACTTTTCAACTTTTCCTTGCCCCCCCCCCCCCCTCCTGGGCAACATACTGCATATTATACTTTTTGAGCAAGAAATAAAGCACAAAAGGAAAACAGCAAATACCTACTGTATGTCCAAAAGATTGATGGGCTTCAAGGATATAAATTACATTCAAGAGGTACCCCCTTCTTTGTAAAAAGCAATTTGCACAAACTTTGCAATCAGTTTGCATCGAGTATGCTCCACTGTCCTTTCAGAGTTTGCAAGTTTGTATGGAGTTTGTGCAAATTTACAAACTCCGAAATCTGAAGCATACTCAAAAAAACAAACTGACAGTAACCTTTGGGAGCAAAATTGTGGCTGAAGAGGTATTTGGCAATACCATGAGTTCAAAAACCAATATATTGTTGTAGAATTCCCAATTATTGCCAAAAATTTCTTATTGTGTATCAATTTTTCAACCTTTGTTTGGCATTTTGGCAATAAGAGAAAGCAAATGCCCCTGGCCTTCTATAAATGTTGTCTCTCAAAGGCTTCCAGGTTCTAGTAGTCTTGATGGGATAAGATAAACCTAGTATCAAGTAACTGAGCTGCAAGGAAATTGCAAGGTTGTTTTGTCATGAATAATATCCAGATCAACAAAACATTGCAACACAATTACTGTCCTTGCAACCATGCATTATTTAATAACTGAACATGCTGTCTTTTCAGTCAGATATTGTTGCTTTAATATTTAGTTAGGTTTACTTTAGCAGTAGCTTTTCAAACAGCATGCGTTTTTTGTGACTCGCATTATTTTTGCATTAATTCTTAGTCGAAGAGCAAAACAACCTCATGAAGGAATAATAGAACACGGAAACAGCTGCAACTTCTTTGAGAAAGAGGGCACCACAAAAATGTAAGAAATGTGGTTAACCAAGGAAGGGGCAGTGCTGTAAGATGGAAACAATGCAGCAATCACAAGGCAATTGAAACAAATATCTTACTTCTACCGCAAAGCATCATTTACAAACTGAAATTATATACCTACTGTACCATACATGTATTCAAAAATAGTTTAATTGTTGTGTTCACACTGTTCTGAAGATTTATATCCATTCTTGGTGTGACTTTGCTATTATTGCTCTCTTACATGATGGTTAAAGCATACTGGCAAGGGTCTACTGTATGTAGCATTGTCGTAGCCTAGAAAACCAAACAGCCACCAAACCAGCCATCAATATGCAACTGCTGGCATAAACCGGCAAAAACAGCAATAAACACAATGAGCATTTTGCAGCAAGGAAACAAAAGTTTCCTAAAATTTTGCCCTTCCATATGAATTATTTCACAAAGAATTTTTAGAAAATAATAATAACAATTCCAAAGCCCATTTCAAGCAGTTAGATACAATTGTATAATAATTACTTATGCCAATTACGATATGTAAAACTGGATTAGGCTCAAAGGTTGGAATTGTTCTAATATATTTCATAATTTCGCTTGCCTATTCTTGGTGTGCAGTCCATGGGAACAGGCCCATGAGTTTTCCTAAATTGAATGCCCACTAAGACATGTAAATTGCAAAACCTTCAGTAATAGTGTAATGAGTCCTAAAAACATCGGACTCGTGATCTTTCCAGCCACATGTTCAAATGTAGACAGATGCCAATGTGCAGGGTATTTTACATGATAATATACCCTACTCTTGAGAATAATTCTATTTTTCAAAACACATTATTTTCTTCCACAGAGAGGGGATACTTGAGTCCTTGACCCACATTTGTACAGGGGTGTGTATCCCTAAGTATTTATTGACCAACCAATTTCTATGATGTTGTAACGATTGAATACTCTTATAAACAATAGAATTCGAAGGACTTTAGTGTTTATTAAACCCATTTTTTCAAGGAAAATATACCAAAATTACTATTACACTCTTTCTTGGAAAATCTTCCCTTGCAAATAAAAGCCACTATCTATGACAGGTACATACTTGCAAGTGAATGTTATTCAGTACCTACTACCCAAGTTTAAAACTTCTCAAGTTTAAAAAGGGGACCTGCTAGCATTGGCAACAGAACAGACTTATTCAAAAGTGCTGAAGAGTCTGGATGGCTTGCTATGCACCCAACCTCTTCTGCTACTCCCTCAAAGCTTCCCCATAGTGCTTGTGGGACTTGCAGGCAGCAACCAACGAACGGTACTTTTTGCACTGGCACTTACTGGCCACATTGTATTTTCCGCATTGACACTTATTTATTTGAAGAGATTTTTCTTCACAATCAAACGACCTTCCTCCATTAGTAGCAAACTTTATCATCATAAAGCAGCTCAAAATAAGATGTCGTCGCAAGGCCTAAAACGGTGTAGAAGACAAAAATACAAGACAACAACACAGCCAGTCTTTGGGTCTTTATTTAGGTCAGCGCTTGTAATACAGCTCCCACGTTGAAAACAAATGAAAGGGAGAAAGAAGAGGGAGGAACACAACGAAAGAAAACTGTAAAATCATCATATAAACTTACCATATATCACTCGATTCCCTGCCATCGAATCGAGATCTGCTTCGTTCGGTTCGTCATCGGGCCTATCGTCCTCTTCGCTTGATGATGCAAGAGGTTCGTCTTGAAATGGTTCAAATGGCGCTGCTGCTTCTCCAAAATCGTCAATTTCATTTTCTCTGTCTCCCAGAATATCTTTGTCACTATTCTCCGCCAACATTAACTCAGGAATATCGCTGCTAGCCCTACTGTCAGACATTTTCCGAGAGGAGCAGGTCAATCCTACGTGTTTCGACAGTCACAAGACTTTTATGAAATGAAATGTGCCCACTTGAATACGTCACTCGCCCCAGGCCCTTGCCAATCGACCTCCCACCAAAAAACCCCCAAAAACTCACTTTTCCGCACCCCAAATATGAAAATCCATCCTGTTAGCAAAATTAGAGAAATATGGCATAAGAGGTATAACAGGTGACTGGTTTACCTCATATTTACAAAATAGGAAACAGTTTTGGGCAGTGGGTGGGCATAAGTCCTCAGCTAGAATGATAACTTGTGGGATACCTCAAGGCTCCTGTCTTGGTCCACTCCTGTTCATAATCTTTCTGAATGATTTCGAAACGTGCCTAGAATTATCAAAAGCCAGCATGTATACAGATGACACGCATGTTACGATAACATCCAACAACCTTGAAAATCTACTTGAGAATGCTCAAAGAGAACTTCTCAATATTTCAGAATGGCTGAGAATCAATAAACTGACAGCTAATCCAAAGAAAACTGAATATATGTTGATTGGCCATCCCCGTAAAGTCAATAAAATGGATGTCTCTGAACGACTAATGCTAAATAACTCAGAAATTAAACGCGCAAAGAAGACAAAGTCACTGGGGGTCATCGTATATGAAGGATTAAACTGGGAACAACACTTCAAAGTAGTTAAAGGGAAGGTTCCTGGAGGTCTTTCATCTCTTAAGAAACTGAAAAACCTTGTGCCACAAAAACAACTAGATAGTGTATACCGGGCCCTCATAGAAAGTCATTTGCGGTATGCAAATGTTAGTTGGGGAAGCATTCCTAGTTCTAAAATAAAAATCCTGCAAAATCTACAGGACCGAGCCCGAACAATAATTGAGAGGGCTAGGATTAAAGATAATTGGTCTTACAATTGGCTCGATGTAGAACAACTAATTAAATTCTTCTTCTCTTTGTTCTTCTTAATTCTTGCACTCTGAACTGTGTCTACAACTCATCAATTGGCTTTATCTTTCTCTCAGTAAGTTTTTAAAAATCAATTTCTAGTGTTGCTTAGTCGTAAACCTGTGATTTCATCTTGCGATCCTCGTATTTTGAATGAGCACTCAACCAATACGTAAGTGGGGACTTGAATAGTTTGTGAAATTCATTGACATTGTGTCCAGTTTATCATGGCCCGGAACCGCTTTGGACCAAGTCTCTTTTCCATGTGGTCGTCCAATACAATCTTGAGTGAGGCCACGCTCGTAGCTGGTAAGGTATCCAACTGCAGTGCCGGCTAGCCATGAATGCCACATCAGAGCAAATCCCATGCAGTACACATGCAAGGTGTCAAATGCAAGGGGTATGCCTGCACGTCTTACTTCGCTGGGAAGACAGCAAATTTCACCAAACCTCTCCAGCACTTTGGAGCCGTTTATCAAGTAGTCAACTGTACCATAGCACGAATTGCTGAACCCACACAACAATGCTCTTCCGCTGCTCTTGTTGACCAAAAGATTGCTGGGATTGATGTTATTGTGAAGCACTTGCTTTTTGCAGGTGCAACATTATATCCATCAATGATTTAGTAAAGCGACCAAGTTCTTCACGGGTTTCAAAAACCACTGAATTCAGATGCTAGCATGTGTGGTTGAATGCTGATAATAAGAGTTTCGGGGCACAACCACTCACAACACCAAATGCGTGTGGTATTCCTGGGTGGCTGCTCAACAGCATCAAAATGTGATATTCTTTGCAAACTGCAGGGGATGTGGATCCCTTAAAAACTTTCACGGCGCATGCTGCTTCCTGATACATCGAAAGATCATTTTCTCCAATAATGCTAACTGATGAGAGTTACATTTGATTGTAATCTGTTGTCGGCAGTAGCAACGGTGAGCAGATTGTAGCCTCTGAAGTTGGTGACTTCATCAATATTTTCCATTATTTCCCTTGACTGCATGCAACTCGCGTCGTAAAATATGGGCTGATGTCAACTGAACTGATGTCATTGACGGCAAATTGGTATAAATCCATGAATTCTTTTATCAGCACTTTTATCTGATTAGGTGGCTTTTCAATGTTCTCTGCAAACTTGCTGGGGTGAATTAGATCCATCCACTTGAAGTTCTTCCAGTTCTCGAATCTCCAAGCTATCTGCCCTGAAAAATTGACGCAAACTTTTGATGCCACAACTGACAGCTCCTCTTTCCAAGCATCTTTAGATCCATTATTTTGTGTCTCCCTTCCTCTCCATCCTGTTCTGGCTCGTGCTACTGGAAAATTTGGGTCCGCTTCAAGTGCGATTTCCCAAATGTCTTCAAACCTTAGTGCAGCGAGAAAACGTTGGAAGTTGTCGAGCATTATCTCAGCTGAATGGCATCCAAAAGTTGGCTTCTGCATAACGGTCATGATGGGTGTGCAATGCTCAAAGATTTTCCTGTACAACTTCAATAAAAATATAAAATCAAAGTTTTGGATGTCGATTGTCTCGTAGCACGAATCAATGGCAGTAATGGCAGTGTCTCGAGAAAGCCACCTTGTATCACCAAGCTTTGGAAGATTATATCCCAGGTATCGCGTTTGCTTGGGGCTGCTTCTGAAAAATGTTATCAGCTTATCTATAGTGTAGGATTGAAACAGAGTCAATTAAGACTCTGATCAAAGAAGATGCAACAACATAAGGAAACAAGCGTCAAATTGATCTTTTGCGCCTTTGTTTTTCTTCCAGTGGTAATTAGTTTTGCCCACTTCGGCATCTTCAGAGCAACTGACTAATTTATAAAGATGAACCTCTATTTATAGCAAAAGCTAAGTCCATAAAAGGTTATGCAGTTAAACTGTATGGTTTCTTTCTTTATAAGGTTAAATAAAGTTTTTTTTCTTTCGTTGTTGTGTTGTGTTGTCTTCCTGTTCATTGTCCTTTGACGTTAAATTTTAGATCTGTGTTTATAATTTAATTCCGGCCAATTTATTTCCATTAGATTATCTGTGTGCTGAATTGTCATGGTTATTGCAAAGTCCATTCTTTTATCTCCTGCAAAAGATGACTGTGTCAAGTATAGGCTGCATCTTCTCTTTGTTCTTCTTAATTCTTGCACTTTGAACTGTGTCTACAACTCATCAATTGGCTTTAGCTTTCTCTCAGCACGTTTTTAAAATTCAATTTCTAGTGTTGCTTAGTCGTAAACCTGTCATTTCATCTTGCAATCCTCGTATTTTGAATGAGCACTCAACCAATACGTAAGTGGGGACTTGAATAGTTTGTGAAATTCATTGACATTGTGTCCAGTTTATCATGGCCCGGAACCGCTTTGGACCTTCTGTCTTCTGTCTTGTATATTCTGCCTTGCTTGTTTCATTCTGCCTATTTCCAATCTCTTTTTCCACAGAATTCTCTGTGGGACAGGTGCGTTGGTCCGTTTGCCGAAAATGGTTTTCCTGTCCAATCACCGACCTTAACATGTGATATTCTTCAGGTAGTCGGGCTGGCGTAACGATGCCAACTTCCTGAAAGGGGGTTTTCCTTGGGGTGGTTTAGGGGAGAGTATTAATCTAAATATGCTTTGGAGGGAAATGACAAATCATCTGTGAAGAATTTTTCCATGGGTGTAAATGGCCAGCCCTCCCATAAATCTCAGGAAATGACTTTTTTATGAACACATGCTAGCCATTAGCAGGTAATCTAAGCACAATATTTTGTTGCAAAAATATTAAAAACAGGAAATGATGAAATCTAACACCAGAAAAACACATCATTAAATGTCCAAAGCATTATACGAAATATTTGTATAAAGAACAAGCATTAGTTCTTCAATTGGGTCTTTCCTGAACAGTTTTGGTCCAAGTTCACTTGAAAGTCGTTCTATTTGAGCATCAAGATGTCGGCCAATAGAGATGGTCTTGATATCTACAATCAACATAAGTATTGCTGCAATCCTTTTGATGATCATAATGTCAAATGGAAAGTAGATTTGAGAAGGGTAATGGAAAGCCAAGCTAAAAGTTACCCTTCTAAGGTTCTTTTGGGACAAAAGATTTGCAGCAAAGGCTAGCCAAATTGCCAGTTAAAACACGACTTTCATCTTCTGGCTCATCTGCAGAGGATGACGGAGAAATCCAAGGGGAAATGATGGACCAATCAGAAATTGATATTGATGATAGCTTTGCATCTCCTGAATCAGAATTGGGAACAATCAATAGATCGCTTGAGCTCAATGGCGTTAGCCCATTCAAAGAGAAAAACGTGAAGAGAACAACGTCGCATGTTCCACGTAAGAAACAGAGGGTACAGGAGGCCATGTCATCAAAAATTGATGCAGCATTAGCACCACATACAAGCACTCCACAAGCAAGGGAGATTTCAGAAAAGGAAGACGCAGAAGAGATAGTTCAGTCCCTTGTTAAGAAGTATGAGCACACTGCCAACAGAAGTGAGAAGATATCAATTTTAAAAATCTTTGCACCTTCATGGAGCCGTAGAAAAATGATGTCAAAGTTTGGCTGTTCAAATAGAATGGCAACACAAGCAAAGCATCTTGCTTTGGAAAAGGGCATTCTTTCTACACCAAATCCAGAAATTGGCAAAGCTTTAGAAGATGACACAACGGAGGCAGTTAGAGCGTTTTATCACCATGACGATATCAGTAGAACAATGCCAGGAAAGAATGACTGTTTGAGCGTAAACGTTCAGGGAAATAAAGTTAAGCTGCAAAAACAACTCATTCTTGCTAACCTTAAGGAAGTCTATGCGCAGTTTAAGCAAAAGTATCCAGACAAGCAAATAAGGCTTTTCTAAATTTGCTATGTTGCATCCAAAAGAGTGTGTTCTTGCAGGGGCTAGTGGCACTCATCAAGCATGTGTTTGCACAATTCACAATAACGTGAAGCTTATGATGATGAATGCAAGAATGGCCACTATAACAAGCAGTGAGGAAGTTCCGTTGCTTCACTACAGCCATGTTTTTTAAAATAAGGCATCTTCTACCTACAAATGTTTTAGTTTCATTGTATTACTCTTTATTCTCTTCCTTTCTACAATATGGAATCATTGTTTGGGGTCTTACCTATGACATCCACACTAAAGCAATATATCTTCTGCAAAAGAAAGTTGTTAGAGCTATTGCTTTCCAGAACTTTACATCTCCATCTTCTCCAATCTTCTCTGACTTGAAAATTCTTAAACTGTATGATTTACTTGATTTAAAGCTGCTTTCATTTGTCTACGAGGCTGTTAATAGGCTATCTCCACCTTATTTTCATAATTTTTTTGCAATGATTTCAGATGTTCATCAGTATGATACAAGGCAGGCTCGTGAGGCTGGTATATTTATGACACAGCACAACACCTTGCAATATGGTTTAAGATCTGTTAGATATGCTGGTGCGAAATCTTGGAACAACATTCCGTTCAACATCAAACAATCTCCTACATTGATTAGTTTTCGTAAGAGACTAAAATTACATTTGTTCTCCACCAATTACTAGTAATTTTCCAAAAATGTTTCGTGTATCAATTAATCTCAATCACTCTATCTAAAAAGTCTTTCTGATCAAATGATATCATAATAGGTTTTTAAAACAGGGGGTGCTCTCTCCTCGATTAGTTTACCTACTGAGAGAGCTCCTCCTTAAGAAATTCCCCTCCATGCAAATTTCCTATTTTTGTAATACTTTAACATTTAGTCTTTTTGTTGTCTCTTGTAATCTTGTTATACTTTTTGTTAATTGTTGTATTTTTAAAGGATTTTTGTATGTAGTAGTGGAATTTTAAAATGAATGAACTGAACTGAACTACACATCTATAATGTTTTAAACTTTTTTAGACAGTAAAAGCAATAGGACAGAAAATACAACTAAGAACGCCATAGTTTTTGTTCATCTAATGTCTTTCTAGAAATTGTCCTCATCTAAAAATGCTTGAAATGATCTCTGCCTCGGTCTGTCTGTATTTGCACTTCCCGGTGATTGAAATTGTTGCTGTTGATAAACTGAGCCAAAAGGATACTGCTGTGACTGCTGCATCATCCCTTGCATCATTTGGAAGCCAGTATTAAGAACATTGGTTAATGCAGCCATATTAGCTGTGATTGCTTGCATCGTTTGCTCTTGCTTTTTGTCAGCCTTTTCCATTAGGTCAAGGGCTCGTTTTTTCAAAGCAACCTCTTCTTTTGCTATATCAAGAAGCTGAGTATCCGCGGAGTGGCGCTTGGTAAGCCTCGAGTCTTTTTTCTCTTTAATGAATTTAAGCAGTTCTCTTCTACGTTCACCAATGTCCTTTGTTTCGAAATTTGCATTCTCTTCTCTCTCGTTGTCACTCATTTCTTTCTCAAGCGAATTTTGTTCTGCATTTACATCCGCCACTAATTGACTACTGGAGCTTCCTCCTGAACATTCACTATCTACAGAGCTTTCAAGTCCTTCTGGAATGCTTTCAACAGCTGGCGAACCTCCCCATACTTCATAGCATTCGTCATATAATGTCATCACAACTCTTCCACCGCCGCTTCGCCTTCCACTGTCTATGGCTTTTCGAAACGACATCTTCACTCGCTTTAACTTTCGGTTGACAGGATCCTTATTGAAAACGCAGATATTCTCCATGTTTGTTGGGGATACGTGCAAGCTCAAGTTGACGAGGACGTGGATATCCCCTCGGGGACTATGAACGCATGCGTAGTGTGTAAATTTTTGCTGATTCGATTACATAATGCCACTATTTTCATCACAAACTGTTAGTCATTTGAAAGGAAACTGGAAGTCAGACATTGAAACGAAACCAATCTGAATCGCTTGCGATAGCGTTTCATGGAAGTTTGGCAAAGAAATGTATTTATCTGGTTAAGAAATGATATTCATATGCCAACTTAACTTTGCTTGGTTTGCTTCAAATGGCCTCCTTGAAATTTAACGGGGCTTTCCATAGCACGGAGCGCTATCTTGTTTTGCCTAGGCCAATTTATCAACGCAAGACCAAAACCGTTCAACATTTACTTCTGTGCCAAGCTTCCAGAAAGGTCCATCATGAAATCTTTGTTTGCAGTTTTTTGTGGGCATATATCAAACATAACTGCAGTTAAGAATTGATAAAATTTATGCTAAGTTTCCCGCATATCGAGCTGCGAATCTTGCCCGACTGCTTGCTGTCACTGCAACTTTCTTCGCAACGGATGCAGATATTTGAATGATTGAATTATGTCCACAGCGCATGCGTTCATAGTCCCCGTGCTAATTGGCTGTCAAGTTGACCAAAAAACAAAGCTGAAAAACAATACGGGGAGTACCATGTATCCCCAACAAATGTTGGGATATTCATCTGGATCGCTACAACTTTCGGGCTTTGGGTATTGCAATCTAAATCTTTCAGTGATTTCGTCGTACCGATTTTTTATTGTTTCCCAGTCAAGACCACTCAAAGCTTTTGAGGCTTTATAGTCGATGATGATCCTTAACAGCAACGCAGTTTCTTCATCAGTCCAAATGAAATTCTTCTCATTTTTATCTGCTGATTTCTTTGCAGCCATTTTACTTCCACACTCGAATATGACAACAAAGCAACTGACTTTTGGCGGGAGATTCTCCAATCTGAACCTGATCTGAACACCCTGGGAACGAGGTTGGAGACTCTCTGCTTTCATTGCTATTGCGCATGCCCATTAAAGATGGCCGGCCTCGTGTGAACGCGAAGCCATACTGACCAAATATTTGCACGGTACAGCTAAACGACCAAATATTCGGCCGGCCAAGTATTCGAGCGGCCCCGTGTAAACGCAGCCTAACAACGACTTTATTCTGCAGGCAAGCAGGTCAAGTAGTCTGCGGGTCAAACACGAAAGCAAACATGCGGGTCACCACCAGGGCCAAGGGCCCAATACAAAGATGTGTGTGTTGTGCTTGATATTTTAGGCCGTCAAATGGTCAAAGGCCAATCCCTTGGATGATTTTGATCTCTGTTTGGACAATGACAATGTGACATTGAAATGCTTTGTGCCAAAGAATGTCCTGCTGTTCAAATCGTGAACAAAACCAATCTAAAAATGCAATGGGCGTATAGATTGATTACATGAGTCTCAGTTTTCCGCACTGAATTGGATGAAGTGAAAGTATAAACATATTGAACAAAGATAAGGAATCTATGTTGAATGATTGCGAATTGCGACTGATTTGTTAATTTCAATGGTCGAGTTGCTGGTACATTTTAGATGGATTTGGAAATTCTCTTGATATTGTTTAATAAAATTGGTTGATAAATTTGGTTGATAACGTTGCGAGGATACATGCACTATTATTCAGTACATTTGATTATTCATTGCTCAATTCTAGACCATGTGCCTTGTAAGTACTTGCAGGGGGAGGAGACATACTTAATCTCGATTCGGTGGCTCCTAAAATCAAATTATAAACTGAACATAATCTGAAACTGAAAGTAGGTAGGGAGACTAACTCCAAAGCTTCACGCGTAAGATAGAACAAACTCAATATTTGGCTGCCTTGGCGGTGACCGGTGCATGGAGAGGTACAAATAGGCAAAGGCTGTATGAAGAACTGGGGTGGGAAAGTCTCTATCAGAGGAGATGGTATAGACGCTTGTGCCATTTTTTTTAAATTAAAGAACTCACACCATCCTGAGTATTTGTATGCAGAAATTCCTCCTGAGCGTCAAGTCATGTACAACCTCAGAAGTGCACGTATGTATGAACAAAACATAGGTAGGACGGTCCGGTTCTCAAAAACACCTACTTCCAGAATACCTTTTCTGAATGGAACTCGCTCACTATTGATATTAGAAATTCTACATCAATTGCTGAGTTCAAGCGTAAATTGCTGGGAATCATAAGGCCTGCTCAAAAGCCTACTTATAATATACATGATATAGCAGGTATTAGACTTCTGACCAAGCTTCGTTTGAATTTTAGTGCCTTAAATTAACACAAATTTAGGCATAATTTTGAATGTCTGGACCCTTTCTGTGCTTGTGGCACAGGCAAAGAAAGATAACGAGCATTTTCTCCTGCATTGCCCTCTCTTTGAATTACAGCGTAGAGATCTTCTTGGTCAGCTCGGGGACCTTCCTGGCATTGACATTGAGAGTTTGGATAGTAAGGACCTGTTCATATGGAGGCGAGCCAGCCCGCTTACCGGGCTGGCCCGCTAAGTGAGCTGATTTCGCATTCTGTTCATATGGCAAATACATCCCGCCTACCGGGATGGAATTGGTCACGTGCCATCGTTGGTGGTATTGTTTTGCATGCCCACGCGTGCGTAGCAGAGGCGTTTTCGTCTCGGCAGGCAGGCTGGAGTGTTCATATGGGAAAATTTTGACCTCGCCAAGCGGGATCTCGGCAGTACTTGAGTGAGATCTCGCCTACCGAGCCAGCCCGCCTGCTCATATGAACAGACAACAAACTTTGAATGGGAAACAGGGATAAGGTGAGATCTCGGCAAAAACCTCCAGCCCGGTAGGCGGGCTGGCTCGCCTCCATATGAACAGGTCCTAAGACTATTTGCGAATTACTACTATTTGGTAGCCCAAACGTAAATGTGATTGTAAACAGAATAATTCTGGAAGCGACCATTTCCTTCATCAAATCAACACAGCGATTAGGCTAGAAATAAAACCATCAAATCACAGCGCACCCCAACAGGTGAGTCAGAGATATATTTCTTTGACGCACCTGGAACACCTTAATTTTTGTAACATTGTTTTTTTGTTAGACTAGATACTGTCGTAGTATTGAACTGTTGTAAGTGTCGTTCGTAGTGAGAACTCGATGACTTTGTGTCCTTTCTCGCTACGAACGACATAATTTTTTTTTCTTTTCTCAATTCTAGTTTAACTGTTGTCGTTGCTTTGTATATTTTAATATTTTATGATGATATATAAAAAAAAAAAGACTAATTCAACCATAGTCACTCAACTCTCCAATTCGTCCGAAAGTTTGATCGTTCGAGAGCTTTCGATTTTAATGGGTTAGTAGGACCTAATTCAATGCTTAACATGATACCTTTGTTGTAAAGCCTGAAGGCCCCAAGAGTAGTTTTTTTAGTTAGAAATGCGGTCTGGGAGCGTCTTAGTTGCCAATACTACAATAGGAACAGAGCATCATAGAATCATGGAGAAAAAAAGGTAACCCCACTAAAACTTTTGAACGGTAACCCCACTAAAACTTGAAAAAGTTTCGATTTCATATATGAAATCTAATATAGAAAGTGAAAAATGGCAGTTTTCTGCCACTCAAAAAAACATGTCCCTATGGCTTTTTTTTCTCCTGATGTTGTTTCTTGGCCTCAGGACACGCTGGTGCCTTCTTGTGCAATCAGGGCAGAACCTGCAAGATAAAGTTATAATTTACCATCAGCTTTAATACCAAAAGGTCATATGTATGATGCTGTCTGATAAGAAGTATATTGTTTAAAAACATTTTCGCCTTTCTTTAGGGGAGATTTTTAAAATGTTAGGGGGGCTCACCACCACCCCCAGTGGCTAGTATGATCATGGCCTTAACACAAATCTTGTGAACTTTGTTTGTTAACCAATTTTTACCTTGTTCACAAAACTTGGTCACAAAATATGGATTGTGTTCATCGTGATTTGGTAAATACACTAGGAGTCTAATTGATATTATAGATATAAGTGTTATCGTTTCCAGCTTTTCCTGCTCATATAATCAGAAATTCATGTTATCATTTAAGGAAATAAGAACAGCTTGACCTTTTAATGCTGCCACTGCCACTGTAATTAGTGGTGTTTATCTTTACGTTAATAACATTAAATATAGTATATGACTATCAATTTTTATCTTATCTTTAGTAATATAGTAATATATATTGTCATTTTTAGTTGATATAAAAAAAATAGAATAAAGTTATAACGGGAGTGTAAACTGACAAATTGATAATTGTTTTGTGAACTTGCAGAGCGAAGCTGCATGAAAGAAACATGTATCAAATTGGCCTTAGCATCCTCATTGACTGATCTCTTCCAGAATAGTCAAGGTCAAAAATTTCCTTTTCGAAAAACGAGTATTTTTGTTTTTCTGGACAAACGGATCATTTTCTGCGGGAATTCAGTTTGGACGTCATTTCGCGGAGAATTTTAGTTTTCAGTTGAAGTCAAACAAATATGCAAATATCAAGTTTTTATATTAAGTTTTTTCGAACTGTGTACCACTCTCCTGTATTTTTAGGGGTTTTTGCCAAAGGTGTACAAGATTCTTTCAGAGTGATACGCCCCTTGTACGAAGAAGAAAATGAAGAAGAAAAAGGTATCTATTAAAGAATGCGTCGGAATGCGTATAGAAATAAAATAAAAATGTAAAAATGTTGGTATACAATAGACTTTGTGTCATGCACCCCTATGAAGTGTAATCGAGGCCAAAATCAAACCTTGATTTCGAAGAGACAATCGTGCACTTTGGTTACTATGCTGCACTTTCCGATCATGCACTTTCCATCCTTGTGCTTTCCAATCGTGCACTTTGTAAACGTGCACTTTTCAATCGTGCACTTTGTAATCGTGCACTCTCTATTCGTTCATTTTGTAACCATGCACTTTTCATCAGTGCACTTTTCATTCATGCACTTATAAAGATATTTGTGCACTTGAAAAGACATTCATGTACTTTGTAATCGTGCACTGTCTAATCTTACAGTACTTAGTAATCTTACTCCATGTGCAATATTCTGAAATCACTCAACCCCTAAGTGAAACATAGCGCGCTTGTAGAATTGACATTTGCTTTAAGCGCGCTTGCTAATTGTCATCAATCTGACGGTTGGAGGAAGTTTGCACAAGGCAAAAATTGGAAAGGATGGCGGATTTGGGTGATCAAGCTACACTGATTCAAATAGGTAAACATTTATCACTTCACTGGCATGCCTATAGGTGTCACCTAACGAGCCAAAACACTGAAATTGGCTTCGCAAAGCTTGCCATGAAAATCTTTCATTTTGTTTAGGCTTGTCATTGTCAATATGTGCTCGACAAATGTTCCATATGTATTGAGAACAATAATTGACAATCCCTTCTGGGGAATACACGTTTCTTCTTTATATGAAATTTGGGTCAGTACTGAAAGTTTCCCAAAATTATAAGATTTTGAGTAATTAGAGTTTCTTACGAGTTTCTTAGGAGTTTCTTAGAGGTTCCATAACAATCTTCATGTTCACTACCTGTGCCCTAGTGAACTTCTCAAACAAGGCTTTTTAATGCCTTGTTTTAAGGCCTTTCCAATGTTTAGACATTATTCAAGTACCTTTCGAGTAATATCGTATGACTATGAGTAATATGATATAGGAAACAAGTGAAAGTAAAGCAAAAATATATCAAAGATTTCCTTTATCAAAATAAATAGTTTCTTAACTTAAATTTTCCCAGTACTGGAGTTTCTTAATTTTTTGGCGATCTGAGAGTTGAGTTTCTTATACGTGTATATCGATTAACCACCAATCGCGCTTCGCCTGAACTTCCATTTAAAGTAGACATATTTTTTAATAAGAAACTGCCCATAAGAAACTCCACTCTCAGATCGCCAAAAAATCAAGAAATTCCAGTGCTGGGAAAATAAAAGTTAAGAAACTATTCATTTTGATAAAGGAAATCCTTGACAAATTTGTACTTCATTTTCGCATGTTTCTTGTATCATATTACTCAGAAGGCACTTGAGTAAAAGATCCTGAGAGATGCTACCAGCACACAAATTAAGGTATTGATCACTAAATTCGCATCATGTGACCACTGATGCAAATCAATGTATTGATAGCAAATGCGTGTTCCATGCGATATCAGTCCCGTTATATGCGTGCTAAGAAAATCACCTCTTTGTGACTAAAAAGAAGAATATCATTAACTTTCTAGTAATATGATTCGTTTCATAAGTAGGATGAGTTTATCTTCTTTTCTCTTGCATTTTGCTGATATTCAAATATTCAATGGAATGGAATAGGGAATTGAATATTAAAATCCAATCCAACTAAACAACTACCATCTCAATACCTTGTACAACTTGCAACTTGGTACGACAACTTTTCAATATCTCAATTGTGATTTATTTGATAATTGGAAAGAAAACTTTGTGCCTTTGTGAGCAAGTGCTTGATTAAAGATGACAATATTGGAAAAAGCACAAGGTAACATACAGTAATTCGTTACCTTTGATTTAGAGAGCCAGTGAGGAATGTTTTTCTTCGATTGATCCATTTCATCAGCAATCACTGAGACATATTTTTCGGGATTTTTCCTTGCTTTTGCAATATGATGATAATGCTTTTGTCGTTCGGCTCTGCATGTTTAACCCTATTCCACCTGGGCTCTTTTTATTCACTCCTCACCTGGAGGGGGGCCATTTTGGCCCCCCCTAATTATTTCCAAAACCAATAGAGTTATGAAGTTGTAACTTTGTACACAGTATCAACAATCTTTTGTGATTCTAATTAAGTAATGAACGTTTAATTAGTCACGTGACTTGTTGCTAGGCAACTAGATATGTTGTGGCCAGTCTGCAATAAGCTTGTGTATGGGAACTACAATAATGTCCTATATTTTAGAGAAAACGAAGTTTGTTCTGATAAACTGTTAAAAATCTTGTACAACATCATATTTTCTCGCAAAATAATGTATTAATTTTTAATTTTTTACACACCTTTTCGAACAATGACGTCATAAATATATGTGACGTCATATGTCTAAAAAACTCTAAACATAAATGAAAATTAACAAACTATATATCATATGAAAGCCCTCAATGAGAGCAATTGAATGAAACTAATTAAAACAAAATCGAACAAGGATTGACTAAAATATAAGCAATTTAGTGTTTTCTTTTGTGACTTCTCTCCAAATAAGGGCATTCAGTGGTCACATGACTCATATAATTAAAACAAATTTTTTAGAATCTTGTAGAGCATTAAATTTTAGGAAAAGTCAGTTGGTACCAGCATTCTGTCTTGCATCGTCAAAGAGCTGTATATCAATGTTTGGTTGGGGGGCCATAATGGCCCCCCCCAGGTGGAATAGGGTTAAAGGACCGAGTTTCTTCCACACGGGACCGATTTTTTGCGAAATGAATGTTGAAGTAAATTTGATTAAATAAAGCTTTCCTGTCTGCCATAATCTAACGAAAATACAACTACTGAATAACAGACAACGTTTTGAGCACAAGCCATCCTTTTGATACTGTAAAACACCAAAAATGAGCTGCCCGGTGTGTAAGCCTACCTGCTAATGAGCCCATTTTTACCTTAGTTCCATTCTTTACCTTTGGTAATATGGCCTCACTTAAATATCAGCCAATTTCTTTCTTGTAAACTTAGTTCCTATGATAAAAAGAAAGACAGCTGACACAGAAATCTTTGCATTTCATACATCGACCCTCCTGATATCCTGCTAAAAAAGATGCAGGAATATGGGATTTCTGGTATCGAGCATGCATGGTTTACATCATATCTCCAAGACAGACGGCAGTTATGCCAGGTCAATGGTGTTTCGTCACAAATAGAAGAAATACACTGTGGTGTTCCACAAGGATCTTGTCTTGGGCCTCTTCTTTTTATACTTTATATCAATGACCTTCCGTTTTGTCTGGAAAACTGCCAGGTGACTATGTATGCTGATGATACCAGTATCTCCTTTTCTGCAAGGAACGTCAGCGATCTGAACGTGACGCTTAACAAAGAACTTGATTCTTTAAGGGAATGGCTCCAAGGCAATAAGTTATCATTGAATGTCCTGAAGACACAGGCGATGGTCATTGGATCTCGGCCTAACCTTAAGAAGATTTCGACAAAATCAGTGGAACCACCATTATTTTCTATTGGTGGCTCTGAAGTTGAAATGGTTGATAAGGTCAAGTATTTAAGGATGCAAATTGATAAACATTTAGCTTGGGATGAACATATCCATTTTGTACGATCTAAGGTTTCTCGTGCTATTGGATTTCTTAAATATGCCAAGAAGTTACTTCCAAAAGACACTCTCTCTAAAATGTATCGTGGTATCGTTGAACCGCATCTCCGCTACTGCTGTTCAGTCTGGGGGGCATGTGGGGGGACAGGATTGCAGGTGCTGCAAAAACTTCAAAACCGCGCAGCTAGAATTGTGACCAACAGCAGCTATGATTCTTCTGCTAGTGCTTTGATTAAAAGTTTGAATTGGCCTACTGTAGCAGATATGATAAAAAACGAGACAGCTTGCATGGTTTACAAATCGATAAATTACCTTGCTCCTGATTACCTGTCAGAAATGTTCATTAAAAATTCGACATGCAGTAGGAAAAATTTGAGAAACACTGCAACTGATCTTCAAGTCCCACTAATGAGAACAAGTAATGGTCAGCGAGCTTTCTCATATCGTGGTGCTGGAGTTGTGGAACCTCTTGGGTTGTGAAGTCAAGCAGGCATCCTCATTGAAAGCATTTAAAGAAGCTTTAAACAAATAGTTTATTTATTTATTTATTCATTATTGTAATTAAATTAGGGTTTTACTTTGTATTTATTTTTAACTTAATTTGAAACGTTTTATGCACGGCCCCCTGAAAAGCAATCTATCGATTGACGGGGTTACCGTCCTTAAAGAAATCAAAATGAAATGAATGAATGAAATGAAAAATATAAGCCCATTTCCATTTAGTGAGTACAACACATACCTGCCTCAAAGAACCGATTGTTTTTAAGGGGGTTGCTTACATCACCTTGGCTACTTATCTTATTTTCATAATGATATAACGGATGCACGGAGGATCATAAAAGAGTTATATCGGTTGAAATTGTCAATAAATATCTAATGCGTTGGCCAGGTCGAAAACGCGGAAAACGCGGAAAAACATTTGAAGTTTCTGAATTGCGAGAAATAGCGTTTATTGTGTTAAAATATAGGTAAGAAACCTCTAAATAAGCCAAATATTCCATCAAGAAGACAAACAAGAAATTTCCGCGTTTTCCGCGTTTTCGTTTTTGCTATAGGTGATTTTCGAAAACGCGGAAATATCTTTCTATGAACTTTTATCAGTAGCTTTTCGCAAATATAGACGAGTAATACGTTAAGCTTTCTCTCGTAATGAATTCTTTACCAAAATAGACCTCGTAGATACGAATGAAACTTTTGGATCATAAGATTTAAAAATTAATGGGCCTAAGTGGCCTATCAGGAATTTGAGGGGCAGTTTGTTTATAATTTCTCGACCGTATCCCTTTATGATGCTTTGGGCGGATACAGCATGTTATGTAATAAACATAGAGCCTCCTCCTTTGTAGAATAAAATTTTTTCCGCGTTTTCCGCGTTTTCGTTTTTGCTATAGGTGATTTTCGAAAACGCGGAAAACGCGGAAATCTCTTTAGGCCTATATCATAGCACCAAAGCACCATAACGGGATACGGTCGAGAAATTATCAACAAAATCCTCTCGAATTCCTAATAGGCCACTTAGGCCCATTAATTTTTAAATCTTATGATCCAAAAGTTTCATTCGTATCTACGAAGTCTATTTTGGTAAAGAATTCATTACGAGAGAAAGCTTAACGTATTACTCGTCTATATTTGCGCAAAGCTACTACTGATAAAAGTTGATATAAAGAGATTTCCGCGTTTTCCGTGTTTTCGAAAATCACCTATAGCAAAAACGAAAACGCGGAAAACGCGGAAAAAAAATTTATTCTACAAAGGAGGAGGCTCTATGTTTATTTGTTGCTTCATTATGGCGACATAACATGCTGTATCCGCCCATAGCATCATAAATGGTACGGTTGAGAAATTATAAACAAACTGCCCTTCGAATTCCTGATAGGCCACTTAGGCCCATTAATTTTTAAATCTTATGATCCAAAAGTTTCATTCGTATCTACGAAGTCTATTTTGGTAAAGAATTCATTACGAGAGAAAGCTTAACGTATTACTCGTCTATATTTGCGAAAAGCTACTGATAAAAGTTCATATAAAGATATTTCCGCGTTTTCCGAAAATCACCTATAGCAAAAACGAAAACGCGGAAAACGCGGAAAAAATTTTATTCTACAAAGGAGGAGGCTCTATGTTTATTTGTTGCTTCATTATGGCGACATAACATGCTGTATCCGCCCATAGCATCATAAAGGGATACGGTCGAGAAATTATAAACAAACTGCCCCTCGAATTCCTGATAGGCCACTTAGGCCCATTAATTTTTAAATCTTATGATCCAAAAGTTTCATTCGTATCTACGAAGTCTATTTTGGTAAAGAATTCATTACGAGAGAAAGCTTAACGTATTACTCGTCTATATTTGCGAAAAGCTACTGATAAAAGTTCATATAAAGATATTTCCGCGTTTTCGAAAATCACCTATAGCAAAAACGAAAACGCGGAAAACGCGGAAATTTCTTATTTGTCTTCTTGATGGAATATTTGGCTTATTTAGAGGTTTCTTGCCTATATTTTAACACAATAAACACTATTTCTCGCAATTCAGAAACTTCAAATGTTTTTCCGCGTTTTCCGCGGTTTCCGCGGTTTCCGCGTTTTCGACCTGGCCTGCGTTTGAACTGATTTTATTGCTATTTCAAAGTCTGATTATGCGTCCACTTTTTGGCATCTTTGCCCATTTTGTGACAGCATGTTCAAGATCAATTTGATCAGTTAAGTCTTTCTCGCATGCTAATGTCATAAGGCAGTGAAGTCTTTCCTGGCGCATAGTACTGCGAATTAGGGTCTTTATACGTTTGAGCTCTGAAAAGCTTCTTTCGCTTGAAGCTGAGGTTACTGGAGCTGTTAGGGTAAGCTGGAAACACCTTAATGTCAATGGGAATATGTTTTTATACTGCAAGCAGTAATTGGAGGCATCAGGAATCGAAGTGATGTCTGCTTTTGACATTGAGCAATGGTTGCGGAAAACAATTAATTCTGCCTCAAGTGAACCTTCATCTGGTCTAAAACTAGTTGGAAACAACTGAATCCGTGATGACACATCGTTGGCAACCATCTCACTTGCATATGGGGGCTTTAAGAGGGAAATCGCGGGCTCAATGATCTTAAAAGCCACTTTTAAGTTATCATCAAGCAAAAATATTTGGGGAAAATAACATATGGCATAATATGCGAATGAATTCATCCAAATAGAATGTGATTTTAGGAGCGTGTTAATTCCTCTATTTATTGCGTGAAAGTATGCGAAAGAATCGGATTCCAATGTCTAATTGGCAATGGGAAGCGAAACATTTCGATTCCAAAATCACACTGGATCACAGAATCGAAACAACTCGCTTCCAATGTCTAATTAGATGTCAGACGCGAAACAACTCGCTTCCATGCTTACAATACATTATAGTATGGAAAACGAAAATAAGCGAAACATTTCGATTCCCAAATCACATTAGATCACAGAATCGAAACAACTCGCTTCCAATGTCTAATTAGATGTCAGACGCGAAACAACTCGCTTCCATGCTTACAATACATTATAATACCGGGTGAGTCAGAAAAAACGTGGGGTGTTTGGCGGATTGTGACGTCGCGTTCAGCAACCCGATCGTAGCGAACTAAATTTTTTCTTGCAGCCAGAGGTCTAACTTAGATCATAAGCTTTTCCCCATCGAAATCGGTCACTTGATGTATTAATCAGAAAATATTTTCTTCGTAAGACGTTGTATGGGAGTTTTGCAAACTTATGAAATCTTTGATAGAGCCCCTTCAGCATTTTACCCTTGCCAAAGCTGCAGGTACACGTGGTATTATCAGGGGAGAATGAAATAGTTTTGTCATGAAACATCGCGTTGATCTTGTTGAAATAAATCTCTTTACAACACAAAGAAGCATGCGTTTTTACTGTCTCTCAAACATATTCTCTTTGCAGGACAAGTTATGACGTGACAAGGCATCCCAGAAGAGAAAACACTATTTCCGAACTGTTTCATGCTCCCCAGATAATACCACGTGTACCCGCAGCTTTGGCAAGGCTAAAATGCTGAAGGGGCTTGGTTAAAGTTTCCTCAGTTTGCAAGACTCCTATACAAAGTTTTAGGAAGAAAATCTTTTTTAAATAATGAATCACATGACCGATTTCGATGGAGAAAAGTTTAAGATCTAAGTCAGATTCATGGCTGCACGGAATAATTTAGTTCACAACGGTCGGATGGCTAAACGCGACGTCACAGTCCGCCAAACACCCCACGTTTTTTCTGACTCACCCGGTATGGAAAACGAAAATAAGCGAAACATTTCGATTCCAAAATCACATTAGATCACGGAATCGTAACAACTCGCTTCCAATGTCTAATTAGATGTCAGACGCGAAACAACTCGCTTCCATGCTTACAATACATTATAGTATGCAGGACAAAAATAAGCGAAGCATTTCGATTCCAAAATCACATTAGATCACAGAAGCGAAACAACTCGCTTCCAATGTCTAATTAGATGTCAGACGCGAAACAACTCGCTTCCATGCTTACAATACATTATAGTATGGAAAACGAAAATAAGCGAAACATTTCGATTCCAAAATCACATTAGATCACAGAATCGAAACAACTCGCTTCCAATGTCTAATTAGATGTCAGACGCGAAACAACTTGTTTCCATGCTTACAATACATTATAGTATGGAAAACGAAAATAAGCGAAACATTTCGATTCCCAAATCACATTAGATCACAGAATCGAAACAACTCGCTTCCAATGTCTAATTAGATGTCAGCAGACACGAAATCCATGTTTCAGTTTCCGTGACAAAGGATTTCGAATACATGTATTTTTTTATAAGAAACTAAGGTCCGGGGCTGGTAGACAATTTCTTAAATTTTTAAGTTTCTTAAGTGTTTCGTATATTTCTAATGCCGCAATCTTTGTTTTGTCTCAAAGGTTCCCAAATTATTTATAAAATTTAAATTGGTTCTACTTGCCATTATTCCCATATTACTTAACCCTATCCAGACTGGGGGGGGGGCTCATTCAGCCCCCCCACCTACTTAACTGAGCACTGCTCCAAATTGGTTCAACGAACCAGGAAATGATTTTTTGACTTTTAGTTTCTATCCTTTTGAAGTGTGAATTTGTGTGAAATTTTGAAAAAAAATTTAGGGGGCCGGGGGTGGCTGTTTTTTTCAGAGTGGTCGGGGCCAACTTTTAGGTAAGCTGCTTATGGATGTAATTCCAGATCACCTCATAGTCCTTTGATAATATCCTTTTTCATTTGTGAACTTATAATCTGTAAGGTCTCTTTAATTTTTTCCAAGAACAATAGAACAATTATGTCTCACGTGACCTTATCAATGACGTCATCTTTAAGAAAATGGCAAAAATTAGTTTTCAGACTTTCTGCAAGGATATTTCGACCCCAAATGTTTTACAGCGGCAATAAATAGATTAAAACTGATCAACAGGGTTGTTTCCACCTAAGCTGTGTAATTTTGTTTGAATTTTGTGCATCATTGGCCGCAAACGGTATAAGATTTCCCGGGGGTATCCTCACATAGTACTATTAACGATCAGTTTTCATGCATATCTTGAGAATCTGTTTTACAGTGAGACTTTTTTGACTTGAAAGTGTTTAGTTTGTCAAGATATTATCAAAATTTCACTAAATAACTATCCTCAACCCCCTTTTTCCCCCTTCCTTCTTCCTTCCAACTCATTTGCTTACTACTGGGAAAAAATGCTGATGTGAGCATTTTTTGCAATAATCAAAACAAAAGTTTCAAAAGGAAAAACGAAATATGCAACGATCACTTATCATCAAAGTAGTTTTCATTGTAAACTATGGAGAAATTCTCTAATATGGCTGCATTTGTCATTTTTCAGAAAAACAAGATTTTTAATCTCTTTTTCCGCCATCTTGAATTTGCGAAAATCAAATTTTTCACTTTATAAGTATATTTTCACCTTCTAACAATGCTTTGATAGGCATAATTTGGTTTCATGAATCATTCTTAGAAAATTATAAAGATTTAAAAAAAAGTTTTTTTTTTCATTTTTTTCGTGGATACGTGCCAGTTGGTCTTAAATGATTATGACGTCATATCTATTTTTTGAAATTTGTTTATTAGAAATGATAGATCATAAGTACGGCTACCTGCATGGTGAGTTTCGTCTTCGTAAGTGAAGGAATGGCGATTTTAGAGAGGGGGGCTGAATGAGCCCCCCCCCAGTCTTCTAGTAGCTCAAAAAGCCCAGTCTGGATAGGGTTAATAGGGAAAATAACATATGGCATAATATGCGAATAAATTCATCCAAATAGAATGTGATTTTTCATCTTTCATCTTTGCATAGATATTTTGATCTGTGACGTTAATCATTGCACTAGTATATACAGTCAATCTAAACGCATGACCGCAAACCGTGACATTCACTAGTATTGTTCCTATTGTCCACTCACTCACTCACTCACTCACTCACTCACTCACTCACTCACTCACTCATTCATTCATTCATTCATTCATTCATAATTTATTTGTTAACGCAGGTTAAAAAGTGGCAGTCTCAAGATGGCTGATGTGGAACTGCAAAACTAAAAGTTAGAACTGTCCATACATTTGCTTCTATTAAAATTAACTATTTATCCTATACATCTTGTTTTTTTTTAATTTAAATTGCTAATAATACACATGATTTTTTAAATCCTTTGTTCTTTTAACAGTGGTTCCTTTGATAAAAGTTGTTGTTTTCAGTTCAGTTATGGCTTTATGCTTTAGTTCATATTTGAAGTTTTGTATTTTCTTGCATCTTTCACAGGTTCAGGCAGGGCATTCCAGATCACTGGCCCTCTAAAACTCAATGTGTTTCTCTCAAACTCTGATCTTAGTCTTTTGACTTGGAGTCGATCTTGTTTGTATGTAGACATCGTGTAGTGAGCTTTCAATGGATGTCCCCCTTCTCCTTTTATGATCTTGTACATCTCTACTGCTATCTTCTTGTTATACATGTATCCCAAGTTGTTCCAGCAAGCCACCTCTAACATATTGTTTGGTTCAACTGCACTTGGAATGTTCTTTATCAATTTGGCTGCTCTTATATGCTGACTCTCAAGTTTTTGGAACTTACTGTTTGTGCAGGTGCCCCATACTGTCATTGCATATGTGGTTGTTGGTATCACAGTTTTAAAATAAATCTCCTCCAGCACTTTTGTTGGCAGGAATTTGATTTTTCTCAGCATGGACAACTTTTGTGAGAATTGTTTCTACACCTTATCTATGTGTGTGTCCCAGTTTTGCGAGTTGTCAATATACACTAAGGAGTTTACTGTTCTCTTTATATTCAATGATATTTTCTCCAGTTGATATTGGTAATAGGCCCGGGGGGGGGGCACATAACATATTTAGGCAACGGGTATGTGCCGCCCATATGGGTGGGTTTTTGGGCCCAAAATTCTCTAAACAAGGGTCCTTTTTCGGCAGATTTTCCATAAACAAGGGTGGGGTTTTGCTGAGATTCGCAAAAAATGGTTAAAATGGGCAGTTTTCCGCCAAAATTCATCATAAAAGTGGGTATCAAAAGCAAGTTTGGGTAATTAGAAGAGGGTAGCTTTCTGAAAACCGGGCGGCAGACCCCCGTCCATCCTCAAGTCATGTACCCCCCCACCCCCGGGGTAATAGGGGTCCTGTAAACTTCTTTCTGTTTATTATCATAGCTTCATTTTTCTTACTATTTATGGTCATCTTATTTTCTTGGCACCATGTGTTTATTTCTCTTGCCAGCAGATTGAACTTGTTCACACAATCATCTACTGATTTTGATGTGACGTATGCAGTGATGTCATCTGCATACAAATGGACTTCTCCATTGTTGACACTATCGGCTATATCATTTATTGTAAGCATGGACGCGAGTTGTTTCGCGTCTGACATCTAATTAGACATTGGAAGCGAGTTGTTTCGATTCTGTGATCTAATGTGATTTGGGAATCGAAATGTTTCGCTTATTTTCGTTTTCCATACTATAATGTATTGTAAGCATGGAAGCAAGTTGTTTCGCGTCTGACATCTAATTAGACATTGGAAGCGAGTTGTTTCGATTCTGTGATCTAATGTGATTTTGGAATCGAAATGTTTTGCTTATTTTCGTTTTCCATACTATAATGTATTGTAAGCATGGAAGCGAGTTGTTTCGCGTCTGACATCTAATTAGACATTGGAAGCGAGTTGTTTCGATTCTGTGATCTAATGTGATTTGGGACGCGAGCTGTTTCGCTTTTGTCGTCCAATTAGACATTGGAAGTGATTCGTTTCGCGTCCACAGTCACAATAATAGAACAATTTCTTGCGCTTCCAAAATCACAATATATTCGGAGGAGATATTTGGCATAATATGCTAAACAGTGATTCCCGCGATATTTGTGTGTTGAGCACTTGCAGAAATTCTTTCCTATAAAATGCTTTTAACTCCAGATGACGGCATTTTCTGGGGCATCATCAATTCTTCTTGGTGCTACTCTCTTTCTGTGGTGCTTTGCAAATTCAGCTTGAGCATCAATGCCATGTTGAGCGCTGAAAGCAACAGCAGCATCGATTTGAAGGTTTACATCATGTTTTCTCATCCTTAAATACTTTAAAGTGTCGACTACAGGACATTGCCATACTAATGTACAAAGTTAAAAATGGTTTTGCTCCACATTATATCAAAGAAATGTTTACAATAAAAGAAACTCCATACGAATTAAGAAACAGCAACTTCATTATTCCGAAATTTCGCACAGTAAAAGAAGGAAAACATTCAATAAGGTACTTTGGTCCATATCTGTGGAGTAAGCTAGAGAGACCAATTAAGGAGGTGCCAACAATTAACCAGTTCAAAAGAAGTATAAGAAGAATGGACATGGAAACTCTTTTGGACTGTAGGGTATAATTAGATGTACATATGATTTTAAAGGACTCTTTATATATAACTGGGTGTGTCAGAAGGAGCTGTCCTCTTTTGGCGGGCCATGGGGGTTGTGCGCCTGGGCGGTTTCGGGGGTCTGTGGCTTGGTCCTTGGCAATGGTCCTGAGTTGGATGCCAGTTGGTGGTATCTGATTCGGGATCTTGGCTGGGGATTGGGTTGTGGGCCTTTGGGGCTGGTCTGGTGCGCGATTTGTTTTGGGCTGTCGGGGGTGGATGGTTCTTTTTGGTGCACCCAGTTCAGCATAATTCTAACAAATATTTTTTACAGATTGTATTTTAATTTAATTTTTTTATACCTTTTCGTTGTGTCCCCAATTAGTAGCCTGCGTGCAGACTTTGGTTACTGGGGAGGAGAGGAAAGAAAGGAACTACAAAGTCTGCGCAACACCGTGCATTTCCTTGTTTTTGATCACATGACCGTCATGACCTATTTGCCACAAGATTGCGCAATTTTGAGTCAGCTTCGCCCAAGAAACTTTTAAACAAAATTGTGGCTTGCATTGCACGATCAGTATCAAATCAAGAGTGAGGAAATTTCGTAGATGGTGTTGGTTGTTCCTCTGAAACTGTGAAGACATTGTTGCTATGTAAATATGTTTATCGCCGTTGCGTAGATTAGATTTGTTGAAGGAGCGAAGAAAGTTACTCGATTCAACATAAAACGTAAACAGTGTACTCGATCCTTGTGTAGGCCTAAGCAAACAGACCAACAAACCCATGAGTTGTTGAAAAGAGACTTGCGTGAATAAAAAAGTAAACCTTGCTGCTGAAAGAAATTTGAGCAGAATAAATCTGTTTCTTACTCCAAACGACTCTGTTTAAAAGACCTGTTTCCTATTCCACACGACTCACACGACACACAGACAAGAGACTTTCCAAAACCGGTCGAAGCACTGAAAGTGCGTAATTTCCTTGAAAAATTTCTACATCACAACTTTCTGCTCATCAAGGACCCCATGGATGTTGAAAATGCGTTGGACGTGATTTAGGCCACTCTGAAAATTTAATCCATCCCAATCGTTCACATATTTACACCAAAATCTTGTTTACTTCCCTTCATAGCAGAGCGGTGAGTCTTCCTTTCCCATCACGATCCGCTATCTTTTCAACGACTGAGTACTTCGATTACAATCAACCTTTTATCGCTTTGTAAACAAGACAATATCAATCGTCTTCCGCTAAATCTATTGGGTCCTGGTTTGCTCGGACTCGATATTGATTGGCTTTCATAACAATAGAAAACAAAGGGCTTCTCGCTTGCGCAATTACATTGAAAGTTTCGAAACAAGAAAATGCACGGCGTTGCGCAGACTTTGTAGTTCCTTTCTCTCCTCTCCTCCCCAGTGATCAAAGTCTGCGCGCAGGCTACCAATTAGCTTGTAAGCTACAGATTTTGACACATTAATAAAGACATTGATTGATTGATCGATTGATTGATGATCGCACCAAGGGCCTCCAAAGCATTGATGATGTTTAAATCAATGGCTTGAATTTACTTTGTTAGTATTTTGGTTTTGGACATAACATTTCGCATAAACATTAGTGCAACAATAAATTTGAAGGATCTGACCTTTCCAAGGAGATTCTTTGCTTTAATTTTGGTCTTCGCATCTGATGATTCCATCTCCTTCTCCAACGCAGAAACAATACCTTCAAGACTTGCCCAAACTGCCGTGATTGAATCTGAGCGGGCAACCCAGCGAGTGACAGAAAGATTTCTCAGCGCAAGTGCACCCTCTATACCTTTATCCTTCACTACTTGTTGGAAGGCCATGTAGTGCTTGGTACTCGAGGCATCCCCAGAGTATCAAACATAGCTGCGATGACGCTGCTTGCTTCGCAACTATGTTCCACAGTTGTGTTTATCCTATGTGCAAGGCAAGGAAAGTATGGTATTTCTCTTTCAAGATACTCTGACATCTTTGATTGGCATCCTTTGAATCTGCCTGACATAGAAGATGTGTAATCATAGGATTGAAACACGATTGACTCAGTGTTGAATTCTTTGTTGCGAAGTGACGTCAGGATGGCCAGCGCTTGTCCATCTCCTGTTTTCTTATCAATGTCACGCATGTCCACCAGCCGCTCATGCAAAGCACCAGAAGGAGTAACGTAGCGTAAAACTACAGAAAGTTGATCGAGGTGTGAAGCATCTGGAGTAGTGTCGGCCATAACTGAGATAAACTGTGCAGTTTCAACTTCTGATTTAACTTTCTCGTTTACATAATCAGACAATAGCTCCAAGAATTCATTTTGTGAATTCCAGTTGAGATATGTTGCACGTTACGGGCATTTCTCTGCTTTATCTAGCCAACGTCTCAATGCTGGAGAGTGTCTTGCAACTAGGAGAACCAGTTGATGGAAATTACCATTTGCATCACTCTCAGAACCATGACCGCGGAAAGACAAACCTTGGCGGGCTAAGACGCGCGCAATATCTATCAAAATCTTGATTGCTTCTCGATTTCTTTGCTTCTCCGCTTCTGCTTCTATGCAAATGTTCATCTGTTCTGTATCCATGAATTTAGTATTTCACCGATTGCTCCTATTCCGTTCCGTATTTTAGTAATTCCGTTTCGCATTTTAGTAATTCCGTTTCGCATTTTAGTAATTTCGTTCCGTATTTTAGTAATTTTGCTGTTCCGTTCCGCCGTTTTGTTTCGTTTCGCGTTTCGTTTCGCGTTCCGTGTTTTAGTAGGAGCCATCCAATTAGCGAATTACTATAAAGTTAAATAGTAGCTTGGGTGAGGTCATAATATGGGAGGGCATGTAATTCCTTGCTCCTCCATTGAAGATGACGCAGAATTTCAATCAAACTTCACACTTCCCTTCGGTAAGTGCTTGTTTAATTTTCCAATTCTACGTCATCTCCAATTACGTCACCAGTAATTACATGAGACTTCAAAGACAGGAAAGCTACTCTGTGATTTTATAACATATTTTCATGCCATATATGTTTATATATCTAAAAACAACATTTCGTTGGACAAAACACAATATTCAATATGTTTATATTTGAAAACGCAAATTTCTTTGGATATAACATAATCATAAATTATGTTAACATCATCTCAGAATAATTTAATGTTTCTTCAACGTTTTTGGAGTAGAATTTTTTAAATGTAGCTGCATTACTCCACCCTGCAGCTGTCATAATAGTGGCTAATGGCACGCCCTTGTTTCTTGCTGATGATGTAGATGCAGCTCTAATACTATGAGGTCCAAATCTTTTCACGTTAATGCCTGCATCAGACATGATCAAGGAAGAATTTGAGGGCTGTAAGTCCATCAGCATGAGGAATGCATGAGTGTTTTGACATCCATAGTAAACAAAAATTTGTTTGGGCCAGTAAATTTAAATTCTTTGAAGAGGCGAAGGGCATGTGAGGTATCTTTGATAAATGTAGGTAGCTGCTGATTTATAGACGTGATTTATAGGCGTGCAACGCCCGTACAAGAAGTTTGTTTTGCATTTACATTTTCACTACTTGTGCCCTCGTGAACATTTCAAAACAATGTTTTTGAGCTTTTCCCACGTTTAGACATTACTCAAGTACCCTACAAGTAATAAGATATAGGAAACAAGTGAAAATAAAGTAAAAATATGTCAAGGACAGGGGGGGTACTCGGTGGAGGGCACCCTATCAGAAAATATATTTAAAAAATCTGGGATCCTTTTAATCCTAGAATCCTTTGCCGTTATGAACCAAGTTTTAAGAAAAAACAAGTTTTAAAGTTGCATAGTTGAGGTAAATTACATTTGAAATAAAATGCTTTATTTGAAGCATAGTTTGACTATGTTTGATGGAGGCTTCTATAAGAAGCAGATGCTTTTCGCAGCAATTTGCCCCCGTCTATATCTTGCCACATGCATTGGGTCTAAAGTTTCATTCATAGACAAGTAATTGATGAAGGTATGCAGGTCTGATGAAAAGACATTACGCAATTGATTGGCAGACAAAGAGCTTTATTGTATGATCCTTTTTCTACCTTTCGCATCAAGTGAGTCGAAAGTACTGTCACAGATTTATTGGGTTAAGTTGAGATACTAAAGTTATCTGATCATCGACAAATATTTCATAACATGAACTTGGTCTTTACAATGGTGGTATCTCCTTGACAAAAGGAATAATTGCTGCCACTCCCACAAAGTTAATTGAGAATAATTGCTTGATAAGACATAACAATCAAGAAAAGAAAAGATGTCTGGGATATAAACCTATTTTTAAGTATTCCATGGAATGCTAATTAATTGATATTCCATGGAATACTGGAATGCCATATAGTACGGCAGATTTCGGCATAAAAATGATGGTTTTGTTCGTTTTGTGATAAAAGCATGAAACTTGGTGAACATAGGCAGTTTGACACGCTGAAAAATATAGGATATAGAGTCATTCCAAAAAATGCCCCCAAAGGCTATTTTTACACGGGGGTACTTGAGCCCAGTCCTCAAAAGTGAAAAACTGTTGTAACTAATGAAACCAGTGACGGATAGATACATTACTTGGCAGTCTTAGCAAGTTTGACATGCTGAAAAACATGGAATATAGAGCCATTCCAAAAAATCCCCCCAAATGCTATTTTTAGACGGGGGTACTGGAGCCCAATCCCCAATACTGAAAAACTGGTATAACTAATGAAACAAGTGATGAATAAATAAACTACTTCGTAGTCTTAACAAGTTTGACATGCTGAAAAACATGGAATATAGAGCCATTCTAAAAAATGCCCCCAGATGCTATTTTTAGATGGGGGCATTAGAGCCCAATCCCCAAAAGTGAGAAACTGGTGTAACGAACGAAACAAATGACAGATAAATACATTACTTTGTAGTCTTAGCAAATTTCACATGCTGAAAAGCATGGAATATAGAGCCAGTATAAAAATTGCCCCCAGATACTATTTTTAGATGGGGGAACTAGAACCCAATCTCCAAAAGTGAAAAACTGGTGTAACTAATGAAACGAGTGACGGATAAATACGTTACTTTGTAGTCTTAGCAAGTTTGATATGCTGAAAAGCATGGAAAAAACTGGCAATTCTAAGAATATGCCCCCAATTGCTATTTTTAGGCAGGAGTATTAGAGCCCAATCCCCAATGAAAATTAGCGATGGTTAAAGATATTATTTGTTAGTCTCAGTAAGCTTGAAGAACTGAGAATCGTGGAATACATGACCATTTCTAAATGTTCCTCAGAGCTTTATTCACACTGAGGCACTGGGCCATAATACCCCAAAAGCGAACGTTTGACACAACTATTGAAATATGCAAATCTCTTGTTATTCATAATTTATTATTCGCAGGCAGAAATACAAAGTGCCATCCATTGAAATTGAAAGGTGACTGGGAAGATACTAGCATATTTTTCTTGATATCATAGTTACAGTGAGTGGCTTACGATAGGTTCGGCAGTCTCCAATATGTTTGCACATAGCAGTACAAGCAAGTCCGGCCTTTGCACATTTGAACTGTGAACCACCTTTCCTTACATGAGCATTTGATCAGTTCCTGGCAGGCAGCCGGTGAGCAAGGAAGAGTAGTCCACACTGGACACCATTAACTGTTCTGATCACGCTTCATTCTTCATCAACTGGCATTGACTATTAGCCCTGAAAACGCAAAAGTATTTGCAGTGCTCAATCAACTAAGTGGATGTATTTGCTGGTTTTGGTAAGAAAACGGCATGAAAAGCCTCACCCATCATTTGCAGATACATTCATAACCTTGTCACAAGGCCGTAATTCCCTGTCAGATGCTCATATTTATGCAATCGAGCGTTTCTCCTCTTATACGAAACGATCCATAAAAGCAGCTAGGAAGGAATTGTTTACTCATATGGGAAGGCAGGTTGATGGTATCCCTTCTGCAAGGGATGCACTGACGCAACACATTCAATGCGTCATCTACCAAGGAGCTCATATTTGGGGGGAGTCTCTCATCAAACTCCAAGAAACCCCGTGCCCTGATAAATGGGGATAGCAGCGTGATCAGAATAGTTGGTGGTGTCATTTATGGACTATTCTTCCTGATGCATCATGGCCTACCAGGAACTGATCAAATGCTCCTATAAGTAAAGGAGTGGAGGACAGTGCAAATGTGTCAATGCCAAACTTACATGTACTGCTGTGTAAAGATATTATGGAGACTGCTGAGCCCATCGTAGGCCGCTCACTTTATTTATACAATTAAGCAAAATATTTCACTATCTTATCAGTCACCTTTCTCTTTCAATGGATAGCACGTAGTATTGTTTTTCGAATGAACCAATGCAACTAACTTTTGGAGATTGCCATTGCATAATTAATTGTGTGTAACAAGGTGCAGCATATCTCAATAGTTACGTGAAACTTTCGCTTTGGGGAATCATGCACCAGTGCCACAGTGTAAATAAAGCATCGAGGAACATTTGTGAATGTCCGTAGATCCATAATTCCCAGCGCGTCAACCTTGTTAAGACTGCAAGACTACCAAGTAACGTATTTAGCTGTCAATTGTTCCATTAGATACACACCAGATTTTTATTTGGGGAATTGGGCTCTAGTGCTCCCCTCTAAACTTATTATTATTATTATTATTGATAGAAATATTATACCGGGTGAGTCAAAAAAAAGTTAACACGTTTGGCGGGCTGTGGAATAAAACGTACGTGGCCGATATCCAAACCTAAGATGTTAATCTATCAGACAAAGGTTAACTTAGATAAGAAAATTTTGTTTGGTAAAATCACTCATCTTTAAGACCCACACATTAGAAAAATGCCTGTAAATGGTTTGTATGGGAATCGAGAATTCCACATTCCATTCTGGTCCATGGTTTATTTTGCATTGAAATTTTAAATTCAATTCAACAGTCAGTTTCAGAAATAGAATTTTTATTTCAATAGCAAGTAAATCACGGACCAGAATGGAATGTGGAATTCTCGATTCCCATACAAACCATTTACAGGCATTTTTCTAATGTGTGGGTCTTAAAGATGAGTGATTTTACCAAACAAAATTTTCTCATCTAAGTTAACCTTTGACTGATAGATTAAAATTTTAGTTTTGAATATCAGCCCCATACTTGTTATTCCACAGCCCACCAAACGTGTAAACTTTTTTTTGACTCACCCGGTATAAAACCTAAATACGGTACAAGATGTCAGCAAAATCTACACTGGCATTGGCGCTCATTTCTTTTCCAGGCTTTGATTTTGGCCTTAAACTCAGTCAGGCTGATTGACTATCTAATCAAGACTAGAAGCTTATCCCATAACTGTGGACCCTAAATCAAACAGTTTCTGGGCCATACATGACTTATCTCACTTTGGGTAGACTAAAGGGACTAAAGTTGCGATCATTTTCGAGGTTATGCTGTTAGGTTTATGGACAGAAAATTTCATTTATAAAAGGAGGTATATAAAATTCACAAAATAGCATTTGGGGGCATTTTTAAGAATGGCGCTATACTCCATGTTTTTCAGCAAGTTTAGCTTTCTAAGACTACCAAGTAATGTATTTATCCGTCACTCGTTTCGTTAGTCACACAAGTTTTTCATATTGGCGGATTGGGCTCCAGTGCCGCCGTCTAAACATAGCATTTGGCGGGGGGGGGGGGGGCATTTTTAGGAATGGCTCTATATTCCATGTTTTTCAGCATGTCAAACTTGCTTAGTCTACTAAGTAATGTATTCATTCGTTACTTTTTAATTAGTTAAACCAGTTTTTCACTTTTGGGGATTGGGCTCTAGTGCCCCATCTAAAAATAGAATTTGGGGCATTTTTTAGAATGACTCTATATTCCATGTTTTCCAGCATGTCAAACTTGCTAAGACTACGAAGTAATGAATATATCCGTCATTTGTTTCATTAGTTAACCAGTTTTTCACTTTTCAGGATTGGGCTCTAGTGCCCCCATCTAAAAATAGCATTTGGGGGCATTTTTTGGAATGGCTCTATATCCAATATTTTTCAGCGTGTCAAACTGCCTATGTTCACCAAGTTTCATGCTTTTATCACAAAATGAACATTCCAACCCTAAATCTGCGGTACTAATATAAACATAATTGATATTCCATGGAATATCAATTAGCATTCCATGGAATATCAATTAGTATTCTATGGCATTCCAGTATTCCATGTCATTCCAGTATTCCATTCCAGTATTCCACATTCCATGTTTTCAAGATAGCCGTTTCGCTTTGTTATACACCAAAAACACAGACTTTCAAATCCGCGGACATGAAGTCCTCAAAATAGGTTTTGCCCTATTGGAAAACCAAAAACGCAGACATTTTTTATTTGCGGACTGTAAGTCCGCAGTTTAGGTTTTGCCTTATGACGAAACCAAAAACACGGACTTTCAAATCCGCGGACGTAAGGTCCGCGGTTTAGGTTTTGGCCTATTTGAAAACCGAAAACGCGGACCGTGGACCATTGCATCGGAGGTCTGCGAAGTCCGCGTGGTATGCAAGGTCCGCGTTATAGACCTGGCCAAATTTGAAGCTCAAATATTTCTTAATCACTAATTGTAAATTGCTCATTGCAAATGTAAAAAATGTCCATCTGCTAATAGATTTAGACCAGGCGTGGATGGGGGGTAATCGTCACCCAAGGAGGGAATTTATGAGATTGTGCGTCTTTGGTCAATTTTGGGGCGCTGATGCCAAAAATTGATGTTATACGGAGAAATTCGGTCCAATTCAGCCTCTATTCCACGTTAAAGCCTCATTTTCGGGAAAAATGAGTTTCTCAGCTAGATATTCCAAAGTGGACCATTTTGGTCAATTATAGGGCGCTGATTCCAAAAATCGATGTTAGACAAAGAAATTCGATTGTTGTGAGCCTCTTTTTTATGTTAAAGCCTCGTTTTCACGAAAAATGATGTTTTTATCAGATATTTCAAAGCAAAGGAATTTGATCAATTTTTGGGGCGTAGATTCAGAAAATTGATGTCATAAGAAGAAATTCGGTCTCCATGAGCCTTTTTACCATGCTAAAGCCTCGTTTTAATGAAAGTCTTATCTGCTTGAAAGCCAAAACATTGTTCAAATGGTATTCAAATCTATCGTACAATGTGTATTTTTGTTAGCAAGCTGCTCAGTAGCAATAACCACTGAGATTGCTAGTTGGTTTGTTCCACATCTAACATAAGCCTAGTTGAATTAAGCAACGGGATCGATAAGTTTTGGATCGTTTTTGATCTATGCTAGCATCGTCTGCTGAACCTCAGAAAGTAGCAATGTCCTCAATCTCTTCATCAAAGTCATCATCTGATTCACTTTCGGATGTTTGCGCATCTGTGTCTTCGCTTTCTGCATTCAGGAGCAACTCTGCCACATCGTCAGGATACATAGTGTCATGCCAAACAGCTGACCCTTCTGCATTCCAGACATGCCTTGTTGGACTTTCCAAATCAAGCTGCAGTTGATCCGCTTGCCTGTATATGAATGCAACGTAATTTGCTCTTCTGATGTGCAAATGAAGATTAGCTGAACAGGGAGGAAACAAGCTTAGATCTGCAACTTTGTTCTTCCCCTTGAAAGACTTCCGGAAAAGCTTGGCACGACCTCCATTGATTGATTGCAGCCTTGGAAATCCCTAGAGGAAGCAGGTGAACTTTTCAAGGCATTCGATAAGGGATGTTTCTGGATGTAGGTATCTACCAAGCTCATCAAAAGCATAAATGAAGGCTTGACGCTTTAACATTGCTTTCCAACATGCCTGCTTTCCCTTCCTAAAGAATGCCGAAACATAATCATTTCCGGAGAAAGCATGTAATCCTACGAGAGCTCTTCTCGTATGTATGTTGTAATTTGTATGTTGGGCTGGCTTGAGGGGTTGATTTGACAGGAAGAAATCTTAGCAGACTCAACTTCATATCCACAACACGGCCTTGCCCTTTAATCGTTGCATTATCACCGTTTTGTTTGTTTTTGTTCGCTGAAATTTGTTTGTAACAGAATGAAACTTGTTTTTTGTTGTCCTTTGCCCTGTCATGTGGTTGGAATACCCTACTGCTGAATTATGCAATGTTAAAAATTGTCAGTATCCATGTGATAAAATTTTATTTTAAAATGCACAGAGCAACAAGCTTTGAATGAATAGTCAATGCTGTAGTTAGACTCACGCAAAATGGATTACCCACGTGAAATGTGCCACTCACGCAACAAAAAGCTGGACCCACGAAAAACCAGATACCCACGCAAAAAAATAAGACTACTGAAGCAAAATTATTTCCAAAAAAGACCAACGACCCCACGCAAATTTACCCACGACTCACGACCCACGCAAATTTAGCACACTCTAGAAACTTCAGTCAACTAGAGCAACAGCAAAACAACAACATGTTTCATTTATGCAAGTATCCCGTCACGTGCAAGATATTCTGATTGAACGGCTTCAAGCTCCATTATCCGCCAGCCAAACACCAATCCAACCTTACTATGTGAACTACATGCCTCAAGAAGTTTTAACTCATTATCCACAAACCAAACGCCAACCCAACCTCATCATGTGAACTACACGCAAGGTGCCCAGTCTCATGAAGTTTTAACTCAATCATCCACCAGCCAAACGCCAATCCATCCTTATTATCTGAACCACCCGCAAGGTACTTAGGTTGAACAACTTTTGACTAAACGGCTTGTCCAAACCCCAAACGAGCATCAACAAAACATTTCCTCGTTGAACATCACAACAAATGAACAGAAAGCTATTGCACAATCATCGACATCAGAGCAGAACCAAACATTCTCCACTCTCCTCTTCAAAACGAATGAACCAACGACTTTATTCTGCAGGCCAGCAGGTCAAGTAATCTGCGGGTCAAACACGAAAGCAAACATGTGGGACACCACCAGGGCCAAGGGCCGAATACAAATATGTTATGTGTTGTGTTTGGTATTTTAGGCCATCAAATGGTCAAAGGCCAATCCCTTAGATGACTTTGATCTCTGCTTGGACCATCACAATATTTTTCAAATGTTTTCACAAGCTTTTGTTTCAATGTCTTTCAACCATGGGATCCTTATTCGTTTGTGGCATTGAAATGCTTTGTGCCAAAGAATGTCCTGCTGTTCAAATCGTCAACAAAGCCAATCTAAAAATGCAGTGGGCGTATAGATTGTTTACATGAGTCTCAATTGTCCGCACTGAATTGGATGATGAAGTGAAAGTATAAACATCAGATTGCAAATATTGAACAAAGACAAGGAATCTATGTTGAATGATTGCAAATCGCGACTGATTCGTCAACTTCAATAGTTGAGTTGCTGGAGCATTTTAGATGGATTTGGAAATTCTCTTGATATTGTTTGATGAAATTGGTTGATAACATTGCTAGGATACATGAACTAACTATTATTCAGCACATTTGACTATTCATTGTTCAATTCTAGACCATGTGCCTTGTAAGTATTTGCAGGGGGAGGAGACATTCTTAATCTCGATTTGGTGGCTCCCAAAATCAAATAATAAACTGAACATAATCTGAAACTGAAAGGAGGTAGGGAGACTAATTCAAACATAGTCATTCAACCCTCAAATTCGTCCGAAAGTTTGATTGTCAGAGAGTTTTCGATTTTAATGGGGCTCACAGGGTGTTTCAGAAAAACTGTTCGACGTTTGATTAAGTGTTTAAAAATAATGATAAAAGGTACGGGCTCCTGGTTAGATATCCCTGTTCCTAAAATTTTAAATTAATTTTAGACGCCAAAATCTTGCGAATCCGCTAAGAGTTCACGGAGTTACAAGCTTTTGAAGTTCAAAAAAGTGTGAAAGCTGAAACCAGACTTTTGCCAGTATTCTCCAGACTCCTTTTATGATTTTTGCACGCATTGTACCGGGTGAGCCAGAAAAAAGTTCCCAGTTTTGAAAATTCATAGCATTAAGAGTACTAAATGGATTGGAATGAATCAATATTTGCTTGACAGCCAAAAGATCGAAGTATTTTTGTGATTTTTCTCACGTTCTTACGTGCATTGGAAAAATTGGTAAATTCAAGCTTACAAAAACTTGATGGTTGCAAAATGACAGAAAAAGGCCTAAAATGCTTGATCAAATCATAAAGGACTCCTCGCTCAGAACAACAGAGAAAATGCAATTTCTCATGGGTGAGAGATATCGTCTGCACATCTATTGCCATCGGATTGAAAATCTTTAGTATCTGTTTGAGAATCTATTTCTTGTAACTCTTGAGAAAGGTGAAACACATGTGCGTATTGTTCTGTGTGAGGAGAGTCCTAACGATTTGATCACTGAAGTAGTTAGTCTAATAGCTCCATCCTTTTTCAACGGATTTTATTGGGATGTCAGCAAACTTTAATTGAATATCTCAGGAGCAACATGATACAAAAGTTTTTGCAAGAATCATTTTCTGTTTTGTTGCAATCTTCAGGTAACTTTTGAAACACTGGCTATATGACAATGAGACAAGCATTGTTGAAGTCGTCTTGTAACAAGCTTTCATTTGAAATATAGTTCATTGCTTGTTGATGACGTCATCAACAATTGGTTGTTGCGCATGCGTACTGACGAAAAACCATGTTAGGCTTCATTTTTAGAAAAAACCAGTGACACTTTATGATGCAGTAGATCTTTTATGTATATTTACCATTTTTTCCTATTTTTTAAGTAATTAATAATCATTTCTAGACAAAAATTGCTCTTTTTTTTGTACAAAATAAATAAATGCTGACATTGGCAAAAATATTAGTGCTACGAAGCAAAAGTTTAAAAATATGGATTACAAGGATATAATCCTTCTATGGTTCAAATGTCACATCAATATGTTTTATCGATTTGGAGATACAACGTGACAAAGTCCATGTGGTTTTACACCCGTATTAGCAACATTTGCTGAGGTCAGCACTTAATCACGTAATGTAAACAAAACAAACCACATCATCTTGTTTGCCTTATCGTGTTTGTTACTTGTGCCAAGTTTCAAGTCTCTAGCACTTATGATTCTGAGAAAAAGCAGGGGGAGGGGCATTGATTGTTCAATTACCTTTTTCTTCATATTGAATGGCTTGAAAGAAGGTTGCCCCCCTTAAGGCTGAAATACACGATCCATTTAAACTGACAGTTTTGACTGAAGATCAGAAAACTGATCGTGTAGTCGGCAAAAAACTGACGTTTTTATCACCATCAGTTTAGACTGATCAGTCTTTTTAAAAGTTGGACGTGTTCAACTTTTCAGTTTAAACTGAAAGTCAATCATGATTAAAATCAATAGCGCCGCTAAGCTCTGCAAATGGACGCATTGTCCTCGGATTAGCCATGGAAGTTGCATAAGGAAACACCAAAGGAAAATGGCTGCTAAGCAAACGAATGGAGCAGACAGAGTATTTCATCAGTGTTTTTTCGAATCAGAGCCACTTTCTCTTGTTTCCATATATCATTCGAATTGAAACCAACTGCAATAATTCATCGACTGTTTCTGTGCTCATTCATTGACAAGGAATTTTTTAACTTTTGGAACTTTCGGAGCTAAGGTTTAACCCATGCAGATCTCTTTTTGCGTTTTAAAATTTTCTTCCTTCATCTCAAAAGTGCAGCAACTACTATCTACTATAGTTGCAGCAGCAGATTCTGAGTCTCTGTCCATCGCGAAAATGCGGAAAAACTGTCCCAGCTCATCAGTTTAAACTGATTGTGTAGTCGGGCGAAACTGATCAGTTAAAACTGATGAAAAAGACTGACAGTTTAAACTGATCAGTTTAAATGGATCGTGTATTTCAGCCTTTAGCCCTTAGTCTCCCTAACATTTTAAAAAGTCTAATCTGGATAGTGCTAAAATACTTTGATATTTTGGCTTTTAACTAGAATTTCAATCATTCAAAGCCATGAAGTACTCGTGTTGCTACGAATTTTCGAAGTGGGTACTTTTTTCTGGCTTACCCGGTACAGTTTATATACATTTTATATGCAGCTTATATACAGTTTATATGTGAGAATTTATGTAATAAATTTAGGTTAACAGCTAGGCATGCTGGGGTAATCCCATACTCCTTCAGCTGTCCAATAATCCTTTGTAGCTAACCGCATGGATCCTTCACTCGCTGGGTTTGACCACCATGTCTAGCCCTTTATGCAACATGGAAAGTTCTGATCAGATTTTATCAAGCAATTTGGAAGAACCTGAATATGTACTGGAAACTCCGAGAAAGGGAAGTCCACACTACATGGTTTCTTGATCGTTGATCGAACTATATGGTTTCTTGATCGTTTTAGTTAGTCACACTTTGATGATAACATAAGATTGAAAGGCCTCAGTGTGCTAAGAAAAGTTTCCGTTTTTTGCATCTGCCTCTTATAGTATCTATCTTTAAGTAAACAAATTTTACCAATATGTAGATTAATATATAGCATTCCACTGTCTTCTTGAAAAACGAAAAAAATTCAAACAATAAATCTGCTGCAGAAAACATTTGTTAACACAGTAAGGAACGTACCTCTCATTGGAAGCAAATGAACAAAATGTGTTAACTGACTTTACAAAGAAAATGTGACAGCTTGAATCACCAGCAGACTGGCACAAGCACGGATGAATCAATCCAGAATAGAGTTCAAAGGACTTCTCACCATCTTCGTTATCAAGATGAATTGTCTCAAAAATTGCACAGCACAAGTATCTTAAAAGTTTCCAAAGTTTCAAAAACACGGACAAAAATTTCTGAGGTTTCGAAAACACGGACAAAATTTTCCGAAGGTTCGAAAATGGGTTGTGAATTTAACGCAAATCAAATTGATACAGGTTTCGAAAACACGGACAAAATTTTCCGAAGTTTCAAAAATGCGTTGTGAATTTAACGCAAATCGAATTGATACAGTTATGCATATTGCATTTGAGAGATCAAAAGAAAATAATACAGAAGTGAAATCGTTCAAAATGAACAAACATATTTAAAACAAATCAATACTTTTGCAAAATAATTTGGGGGGGGGCCAAGTATCAGTGTCAAAAAAACTCTTGTAACAGTTATCAAGTTTTGATAAGACTTTTAATCAAAAGTCACCATAGAAAAAATGGGAGTCGAAAATGTGGGTGTAAAACATCTCAAGGAAGTTGGGTTGCCAAAGTTCAAAATGGGCCTGCCACTCGAGGCGGGCTAAACTGTACCAGACAACTCCGTCCGCTCTGATTGTTGAAAATGTCCATGGAAACGGAAAAAATTTAGTTCAAGGCATGTTGACAAACATGGCCAGCGCAAGTGATTTCTATGAAACAATCATGTACTTGGGCGGTCCAAGACTTGCATCTTTTGTTGCCATAAACTTAGGTGGTCCGGAAATCCATACAATCTATCGATGGAGGAATAAGATGAGACAGAAATTTGAGTTTGGGATATCAGAGAGAAATGTCATCAGCATAGGCAGTGTGTATGAGGAAATTATGAATAAGAAAGGGATACCTAAAGTGCCAATTGAATTATCCAAGGATGAAACAGCCATAGTGAAGGAAATAGTTTATTGTCAGAAGCTAGATAAGTTGGTTGGCTTTTGTGGCAAGGTTGATAGCAAGCATATGTGTGTAGAGGACTGCAATGTAGAAGTTGGGGAAGGGGAAAAGGGTATGAAAATATTGTTTCTGCTTTGGAAGTGAATGAAATTGGTGGATATGCCAGAGCAATTTTGCTAAATCCTCTTCACCCTTGTCTCCCTAAATTCCCAGTTTTGGTGGTGCCTACTTGCAACAAGTTTGACAGAAAAATGAAAATTGCCTATTTTCTCGTAGACTGATGCTGTTGTAGTAGATAATGCGAGAAACTAAAAAAATCCTTTGAAGATCTTCGTTTAAGCCTTTTCAAAGGTTTGAAACGATAATTTGGAGTTAGGAAGCAGTACATGTGAAAAAAGCACGATTTCTTTGGAGAAAAATTGGGCCTAAGCT
Organism: Aurelia coerulea; assembly: GCA_039566865.1. NCBI lineage: Eukaryota > Metazoa > Cnidaria > Scyphozoa > Semaeostomeae > Ulmaridae > Aurelia > Aurelia coerulea. Next base: position 7,027,445 of record CM076951.1, on the reverse strand, counting down.
TCAAATTAAGAAACTTTTACCGCAGCTTAACCCTATCTCACCTGGGGGGGGGGGGGGTGGATTCCACCCCCCCAACCAAACTTTTATTCGCCTATGCTAGAATATGCAATGCAGGATGCCAAGACTCCGCTACTTTGACTTTATATCTATACTGTATCGAATGATGAAAATTTCAAGATGCTAAATATAGCCTCGTAACCATGGCAACCAATGTTTTATTGTGTAGTCAACAAAATTTGTATACTTTTTTTTTAATTGTTGCAAATTTTAATCCCAAATATATGCAAAATTATACTTACACATGTATTTGATGATATCCAACTCAATTTGAAACAAAAGATTTCAATTTAGTGCCTCATTTCATTGTTTCAATCATGTTGGTAACAATCATGATAATCATAACTTAAAATCTTCTTATTGTCATAGCAACGAGAACAATAGAGATAATTTGATTTAATCATGTGATTTTGATTGTTTGCATCAAAGTATATATATTTACCAATTCTAAAGATTGTAGCAACTACGATAGCGAAGAAAAAGAGGGGGGGTGGAATCCACCCCCCCTCAGGTATTGACCGCTTCAAAACGCCCAGGTGAGATAGGGTTAAAGTGTACCTGCGGGCAAAATCTCTTTTCACTAAGCCATAGTAAATAATCATCGAGGAGCTCAAAAATGCAAACAAATTTCTTCTTTGACATTCCTATTTTGAGTTACAGCCATTTGAAATGCACTGGGCGATGCAGCACGACCGCGGAGTGTGGGCCTGGGCACTAATGACGATCACGCAGTTAACACAAATAGTTTGCTTTTGCACTTTATGTGAGGAGGCAATAGATCGCGATTGGCACGTCAACAGTAAGTGATTGAATTCGACAGTGAATTCCTTTTAAACCTCGGCGAAAATGAGTTTCACGGAATCCGAAGCTTCACTCAGTAGCACGAAAGCCTGTATGACCCATTTAATGAATAGCATCTAGAAAATGAAATTGAAGATTTGACGCTTGATGAACCGCAAGCAGCACGCAACGTTGAAGGAGCACAGTGGTCTGGGATGCCACATGAAGATGACCCTGTCGCCGATGAAGGTTACATGATAAATTACCGGAGGCAAGTTGCTGAGCGAGATGAAAGAATGAAGATCCTGACAGACCGCTTTGAAGGAAGAATCGACATTTTTGACTGGTAAGTTAAACTTTATAGCCTTGGAGGATGAAATATCTTGCCCTAAATCCTGTTTAGGCCTATATAAGTTGATCTGTTCACTCCTTTGAAAAAGAAGGCTTTGGTGTTGCATGGTCTTGTCACATCTGTTTACAACAAACATTTTTGGGCCATGGCCTAAAAAATGTACATTCTGAGCAAACAACCTGCAGAAAATGATGACAAACTTCACATTTTGGCTAACAATAACATTTGGTCGAATTTCATGCTTCAAGCAAGAAAGTAGCCTGCGTGCAGACTCAACTGATTCCCTGAAGAGAAGTGAGGTCTGCAGCTGCACGCAGGCTAGCAAGAAAGAAGAGGCATAATGGAAGTTTTTGCTTCTGGAATTTTACCCCTCAGTGCAGGCCGTCAGATCTGGCTGTAGTGTTTTGGGGTCCACGAAAGAAGTTAACTGGCCAACACGTTGCAATTATTACACAATTTCAAGCTGTAGGTTCTTGATACACGAAGGTTATTATGTGCAGGTATTTACTGCATGGGAGACCAGAAAAAGCAAAATTCTCCCTAAAATTCCAATAAGACTTAGTAGGGCTAAGCCTAACCAACATTTTACAAGGCTTGTGTTTAAAATCTTATGTTTATCAATCTTGAAGGTGCAAGTGTGGCCACTGCTCACTTGCTTTCATCCAGAAGAAAGAGGAACTCAGTTGCTGCACTGAAATGAACAATTGTGTTGAGGCCTGCACAAGCAAATTGGTAATGGCAAACTGGGGGAGGGAAGAACCGTGGTCTGCATTACGGACCATCCTGGCTGGCAGGTTTTAAATATAAGACAAGAAATCATGAAAAATATCACCAAAGAGAGTCTGAAGAGGGAGTCACTAATTCAAGATCCAAGATTCAAGATCCGGAATTCAAGATTCACACTAATTCTAGATCCCAAAATCGAGATTCACACTAATTCTAGATCCCAAAATCAAGATTCATACTGAATAGGACTTTTTAAGAATTCCTTGGAGAATCTGCGTGGTTTCATCTTTTTCACTGTATTTTCTTTGATCAGGCTTGTGAATAGATGGTTAATCTACCCAATTTCCCCGCCCATTCCTCAATTTACAACACACACATTCTTACTTAAAGGTACTTGAGCTTCTGTAAATGTCTAAATGTTGCAAAGACTTCAAAAAACCTTCCTTTGAGGGCACAAGTAGTGAGCATGAAGACTGTTAATGGAGCTTTAAGAAACTCATAAAAAACTCTGACCATTGAAAATCTGACCAGAATCTTTCAGTGCTGGCCCGAATTCTGAGTTTCTTAAAAAAATGTCTGCAAAAAATGAGTGAAAATAAAAGAGAAATGCCATGGATTTCCTTGATAAAAAGGAAACGGTTGTGCTAAACACCGGAACCATCCAGAACCACCCAGAACCATCAAGAACCATCCAGAACTGTCCAGAATCCGGCCAGAATCGCACAGCAATTCTCCAAAGAAGCCCTATTTTCCCCCAGAGACATAGGAACTAGGGGCAGGGGCACAGGCATTCAGGGCACATGCCCCCAAGATTTTCCATCAAATAAAGAAGTGCTCTTTTCATTTTCGATAAGTACCCCTTCAGCTTAACCCTATCTGTACTTGGCGACTTTTTAGGTATTTTGTACTAGGGGGGGGGGGCGTTTTTGGCCCCCCCCTCTTTTTCTCCAAAACTACAAAAGATATAATAATAAGACTTCTTGTACCCTCTTAACCAGAAAAATTCTCTTTAATCAACCATTCAACCGATTTTCTTCAAATGTGTTTCAAATAGTAGGAAACATGTCATAGTTCAATAATATATACTTTTCAAATTTTTTTAACTTCTTTTTTAGAACAATTAGTCTTAAATTAGCCTTTTGTTGCATGCATGTACTTTCATCGCAGGTTTCTGCCAGTCCTGTCCTTTTATCTGGTAAATATAGACTCAAAATGAATCAAATTAATAAGATGAAGCAAATAAGACTAAACAAATTTATATTTTACACATCTTTATTAGAGAAATGACGTCATAAATGTGAATGACGTCATAGATATTAAACTTTGCTGACATAAGCATATATGAAAAATCTATATATCAAATGAAATTGAGTCTGCTAAATCGCGTGCCCTGCGTGCCCTGCGTGCCCTTTAATCACCTCGTGCCCTCATGCCCAAATTGTTGGCTTGCCCTCGTGCCTTCCATGTTGGTGTGCCCTCGTGCCCTCGTGCCTATATCTTTGGCGTGCCCTCGTGCCATCGATGTTGGTGTGCCCTCGTGCCCGCGTGCCCAAATTGTTGGCGTGCCCTGGTGCCTTCCATGTTGGTGTGCCCTCGTGCCCAAATTGTTGGCGTGCCCTGGTGCCTTCCATGTTGGTGTGCCCTCGTGCCCTCGTGCCCAAATTGTTGGCGTGCCCTCGTGCCATCGATTTTGGTGTGCCCTTGTGCCATCGTGCCCAATTTTTTCGGCGTGCCCTCGTGCCATCGACGTTGGTGTGCCCTCGTGATGTGCCCTCGAGCCCTCATGCCTGTGTACTACATAGATTTCTTTTACATAAAAAATTAGGCCTATGTATTTGCAGTAGGCAAAAACAAAACACTATAGCTAGTCCACTATGGGGCAAAATGGACTGCTCAGACAGACAGAGCATGACAGAACATGACTTATCATAGAACATGATTTATGATTCATACCCAATGCTTTATGTGCCCAAAGGAAATAAAAAAATTTGCAAAATAGTTCTTTCTGTTGTTGCAAATGCCAGCTACCATAATATTCTTAAAGATCTACTGACATATTATTCTTAATATTCTTAAAGATCTACCTTTCAGTTCAGTTGATATATTGCTTCGACCGGGGTAAAGCTAACTACCCACAATTTCGATTTTCTCATGTGAACATGAAGTCAGATGAAGAAGGCCCTTTTTAGACTGTGTTCACACGATACCGGCACATTTTGAAAACGGTGAAAGACATGACGGTAGCAAAATTTGAGCTAGCGTTCACACGATACAGTTTTCGAAGAGCTACGTTATCAAAATCTACCGTTTTCAAAATCAGCCGGCAAAAATGTGCCGTTTTCGGCCTTCCGTTACATGTTTCACCGTTTTCAAAATGTGCCGGCATCGTGTGAACGCAGTCTTAATATCATTTATACATCTTTATATCTCCTTTGAAAATATTCTAATACCAGCTGCCTGCAAAATCTCCGAAAACTTGATGGTTTGATAGCCAAATTTGGCCTTCATTATAAATACGGTGACAGATCCAAGGATTTTGATAGGATTAGATGAAACAACTATCGACATGGAAGGGATAAATGGACATCACTGTCTAATTAGGATATTGATAATTTTCTATTTCATTATTGATTAGATTTATAACTATTTTTGATTTTACTTCTGGGCGGAGGTTCAGGGCCGTTCAGGGCAAACTGAACTACCTTGAAAATAGTGTTTCTCTAGAGGGGAGGGGGGGGAGTATTTATCTGCAATACAGTGTAGTATTTTCCAAGTATATTCCCATAATTGTTTAGCGACTTGTATTCAGGTTCCGCAATTTAACTCGAATTAATGACTTTAACGTTAGTTTTTTGGTAATATTCGATCTGCAAAGATCGTTCTCAACATAGGTCACTATTTAATCTTTTTTAAATATCGCTCTTGTGAAATTTTTTGGTTTGTTTCTTCTTGGCATGCGAAGAACTCCTCAGAGTTGCGAAATAAATCATGTTTTCGGGTATTACCAGCATTAGTTTGGTTTTATCGAACAATTGCTAGGTAGTTCGCTTTACCCCAGCCTGGGGTAAAGTGAACTAGGCAGAGCGGTCGCCAAAGAAAGCTCTTTTGTGAGACAATGGAAAAAGATTTGAAATATATTGTTGTTGGATAAACTGACCCAAAGACATAATGTCAAAACAACGTTAAAAAGTTTGCCCTCAGCTACAATATCTTTAGGATGTCCTTGAAAAACCTCCAAAAAAGTTAATTTTACCCCGTCTTACCCTATTTATCGATACCATTACTTGCGTTTGTTGTTAAAAAATGGCTCATGTTTTCGGCTTATTGTAATTTGCGAAAATTTTCGCATCATGCGAAAAATGCGAAAATTTCGCAAAATACAAAACAGGTGCTTGAAATTGTAAAATGCGAAAATTCTTAAATTCCTGTTAAATCGACAAATTAACTTTTCTTTCTCGTCAATTATCAAAACAAAATAGCTAAGGACAACGGGCACAAGGTTACACAACCATCTGGTCTTGCCTTGCTTTGCTGCTGTCGTCCATGCATGCTCCATGGCCTAAATCCGTTCTGATTCCAATCGAGATCCAAAAATTAATCAATTGCTTCTTGAAAGTCAGCATTTGCCAGTATTGATCATATTTGAAGCCAAATCCATGCCTATAAACCTCAACATGTTGTTACAAAACCTCAGAATGGGCAATGGAAAATGTTTTCGCAAATTACAAAATACCATCAACTTTTTGTAATTTGCGAAAAACATTCAATGTCGCCTATAAACACAAATTCAGTTGCGTGTATGGTGTTTAGAAGAGTCTTTCTTATTTAGTGTAAGCATTCAAGCCTCAAAAGATAACAAAAAGCCTTCTTATGGACCGTTTGTTGATTTTTCGCAAATTACAAAATACCATCAACTTTTTGTAATTTGCGAAAAATATCCACAGTGGCCTATCAACGGTAACTAAACGCAAATTCAGTTGAGGTTATGGTGTTTAGAAGAGTCTTTCTTATTTAGAATAAGCATTCAAGCCTCAAAAGATAACAAAAAGCCTTCTTATGGACCGTTTGTTGATTTTTCGCAAATTACAAAATGCCGTCAATTTTTTGTAATTTGCGAAAAATATCCAAAGTGGCCTATAAACACAAATTCAGTTGCGTGTATGGTGTTTAGAAGAGTCTTTCTTATTTAGTGTAAGCATTCAAGCCTCAAAAGATAACAAAAAGCCTTCTTATGGACCGTTTGTTGATTTTTCGCAAATTACAAAATACCATCAACTTTTTGTAATTTGCGAAAAATATCTAAAGTGGCCTATAAACGGTAAGTAAACGCAAATTCAGTTGAGGTTATTGTGTTTTAGAAGAGTCCTTCTTATTTAGTGTAAGCATTCAAGCCTCAAAAGATAAAAAAAAGCCTTCTTATGGACCGTTTGTTGATTTTTCGCAAATTACAAAATACCATCAACTTTTTGTAATTTGCGAAAAATATCCACAGTGGCCTATCAACGGTAACTAAACGCAAATTCAGTTGAGGTTATGGTGTTTAGAAGAGTTTTTCTTATTTAGTGTAAGCATTCAAGCCTCAAAAGATAACAAAAAGCCTTCTTATGGACCGTTTGTTGATTTTTCGCAAATTACAAAATGCCATCAACTTTTTGTAATTTGCGAAAAATATCCAAAGTGGCCTATAATCGGTAACTAAACGCAAATTCAGTCGAGGTTATGGTGTTTAGAAGAGTCTTTCTTATTTAGTGTAAGCATTCAAGCCTCAAAAGATAACAAAAAGCCTTCTTACGATTTAAACGTAAAACCCGAAAAGCGAGGGCTAAAATTGGCCAAGCCCGCAATCCATGAAACCCTGAAGCCCCCTTGGGGAAAGGTTTTTGTCTTTTGAATGCCTTGAATGCTTACACAAAATAAGAAAGACTCTTCTAAACATCATAAACGCAACTGAATTTGTGTTGATAGGCCACTTTGGATATTTTTCGCAAATTACAAAAAGTTGATGGTATTTTGCAATTTGCGAAAACATTTTCCATTGCCCATTCTGAGGTTTTGTAACAACATGTTGAGGTTTATAGGCGTGGATTTGGCTTCAAATGTGATCATTACTGGCAAATGCCGACTTTCAAGAAGCAATTGATTAATTTTTGGATCTCGATTGGAATCAGAACGGATTTAGGTCATGGAGCATGCATGGACGACAGCAGCAAAGCAAGGCAAGACCAGATGGTTGTGTAACCTTGTGCCCGTTGTCCTTGGCTATTTTGTTTTGATAATTGACGAGAAAGAAAAGTTAATTTGTCGATTTAACAGGAATTTAAGAATTTTCGCATTTTACAATTTCGAGCACCTGTTTTGTATTTTGCGAATTTTTCGCATTTTTCGCATGATGCGAAAATTTTCGCAAATTACAATAAGCCCATGTTTTCTTTATTCATGCTTCAAAACTAAGACTTTAAATGCCTTGGTTCTACCATCAGAATCACTTGAAATTCAAAGGCACGAGGGCACGCCAGAAATTGAGGCACGCTGGCACAAGGGCACGCCAAAAATAAAGGCACGAGAGCACGAGGGCAAACCAACATCGATGGCACGAGGGCACGCCAAAAATATGGACACGAGGGCACGAGGGCACACCAACATGGAAGGCACCAGGGCACGCCAACAATTTGGACACGCGGGCACGAGGGCACACCAACATCGATGGCACGAGGGCACGCCAAAAATATGGGCACGAGGGCACGAGGGCACACCAACATGGAAGGCACCAGGGCACGCCAAGAATTTGGGCACGCGGGCACGAGGGCACACCAACATGGAAGGCACGAGGGCACGTAGGGCACGTGGAGCACGCGATTTAGCAGACTCAATGAAATTACTCATCAAATGCAATCGAATGGTGCATGTTTGAGCAGGTGATTTTGCCGTATATTCAAAGTAGTTTAAGTGGTTTCATTTCTTCTGTTATCTGAGTTGATTTAGTCCGAAGAGAGGGAGAAAGAGCAGAATATTTAGTAGGTTACAATAAAGTCTCGGATGCAAGCATGCCAGTGATTTCAAGTTGTGTTCTTGCACGTAAAATAGTGTTAGTATAAATAGTATGTACATGAGTCTAAAGGTCAGACGTTGATAGCTTGTTTGCTGATCAGACGTAGAGGTGCATGCAGAGTGTCTACACCAGATGTGTCTTCAACACCAGATACGGTTCGGCGGTATAAATGCAAGAGAAAGGAAAAAAGAAGAAGTCCGAAAAGAAGATTTTAGCCATTTTAGATGCCCTCAAAAAAGGAAACAAATTGATTCGTATTGCAGACCGTTCACCAGGAGGTTGGGGCACAGTGAATGAATATCTATCAGATGAACTGGCAAGTGACAATGAAGACGAAAAGAAGCTTCAAGCAGCCGAGACATGAGCACTGGCTAAAAACAAGAGGACCCGTTGTTTTCGCAAGTCAAGCCAAAAGTGCAACATCCTCTTACCCCCAAAACCAGCCCTTTCGAGGTCAGTCAAGCCAGAGTAACAGATTTGCTGGAAGATCTTTCTTTGGGAGTGACAAACAACCAAATATTACAATGACTGGAAGGCGATCAACTAAGGCAACAAACATCTGTCTTGGATGTGGGAACCGAGGCCACTCGAGAAGGGACTGCCCGAATGGAAACCCAAATGCCTTTGGAAACCAAGCAATAACTATAGAACAAAATAAGTATTCTTATGATCTTTATTTTCGTTCTGACCAACTCTCTGAACGTGAAGAACGTGCATTGAATAGTCCGGCCAAGATATTAGTCAAGGGGAGATTAAAGAAGAAAATTGCATACTGGGAATCCATACATACAAGTATATCTGTTTTAGATACCATTTCACAAGGCTAAAAAATTCCTTTTGGTGAGACACCCGTACAAGCATTTTTTATAGAATAAAAAAACTGCTCTGCTTCATGCAAAATTTGTAGAAAAAAGCATCTTAGAAACTGGTGCCGTTAGAGAATGTGTCTCAGAACCCCATGTAGTTACTCCATTATCTGTTTCTATAAATTTGAAGGTAAAATAAAACGACTTCTTCTTGACTTGACATATGTCAACTCCCATTTGTACAAGACCATTCCATACAAGACCAAGAAGAAGACCATTTGTACAAGACAAGACAATTTTCAATTCTATTCCAAGTTTCAAAATTATTTTGGTTTTCCTACTGTTTTGTCGCAATTTCGAGCCTTGCTTTACCCGTTTCATAAATAATACATTTTCTTGCAGTTCACTCTGTGGCAAGACAATTACGTTTCTTGCCCCTTTTCACCCGTGTGCATAATTTTGCTAAGACAGTATTGTACGTGTTTGTTGAAGTTCTCAAACGAATCCCACTCTTTGTTGTCATTTTTTGTTCGAAAGAAGTATTTCCACTCTCAGTATGCCTACTTTCACACTGTCTGCGTTGCATGTTACATATACAATTGTTTATCTTCAGGATTATTTTGCATTGATCCATGATAAAAATGTAAGTTACCTTTCATGTCTGGATGCCATAAGGCACAATGTCAACAAAAGTCAATGAAGTGAGTGAGGCGATAGTCAAATTTATTTTGTGCTTCTTCTGCACTGAGAGCAATCTCTGTCGTTCTTGGCCGCCATTTCAAGTCTTGAGCAGAATTTGGCCAACTGTTTTTGGCGGCAAAATCACTACGCATGCGCAGCCTCCATATGGAAACGAAATAAATTACTTTAATTTATGCTTTGCATTCGACACATGTAAAGTGCGACGTTTGATGTCATGTCGCACTGACGTCGCATAATGCGACCAACCCTGTCGCATAAATATATTTGGGCCGACTAAAATTCAGCACATGCATAAAATTCAAATCAAACGTCGCATTTTACATGTACTTAATTCTCCAATTATATTTGACACATGTAAAATGCGACGTTTGATCCTACCCTAAGGCCACAAACAAAATAAAAATAATATTTCTAGCTTCTTGGTGCTCTGTTGGGAGTTTGATTCAAAAACTCGAATTCAAATTTTGAATATTTTCATCTTCAATACATTTCTTGTCAAGTTGAACTCTTGATCGCGAAGCATTTATTTTCTCTAATTTCAGCTGGTTGGTATACCAAGAGCTTGAAACTTGCAAAGGAAGATCAACTGATGGCTTGGAGGAATCTTTCGTTGGTATGGGAAAGTCAAATTCTCCCTTTTTCTTTGGGTGTATAAGGGTCTGCTTTACTGACGTATGACAGTCATCTGTCATGATTGGGCCCACATTTTTAAACCATTCTTTGCTCATACACAGTGGCAGCGAATTTGTGTGAGCTCGACTTAGCCCAAAATGTACTCCCTTCCCACTTAACACAAGTTTCTTTTTGCGAGTTTCAGGATCTCGCTCATTTTGCTCCTGCCATTCAAAGGCGAGAAAATATGTGTTGAGTCTGATGCAACTCTGCGCGGTGAGAAAAACTGACTGATTTGTTGGGCATTTTCCTCATTTTGGTCACAGAGTAATTGATTGGTCTTAAGTTCCTTCGGTTTTGGCCTATGGCTTTGGACGTCGAAATGGATTGGGCCTATAGCAAGAATCACTCAGATTGCTGTCCGATAAGAGTGAAGAGTCATCTTTCTTTAGGGCGTTTCCTTCAGATTCTTGTGTCTTCTGTTTCTTTGGTTTGGGCGAATGCCTTTTGATACTAACATCGCTGTCTGGTAAGAGTGAAGGGTCATAATTCTTTCAGGCGTTTCCTTCAGATTCTTTTATCCTCTGTTTCTTTGGTTTGGGACAACTCAACTGATATGAAAGAGGATGAACAAAGTGTACCGGGTGTCCCAAAAAAATGTATACAGATTTGGTTGACTCCAGCTATGTGAATTTTGCTTTAATCAATGGCTAAGCACTCTCAAAATGTTCCTCGATAGTTAACTTGAACATAGATACCTCGCTTGTTGGTATTGGTGATTTGAGAGTGGAAATATGAACCTTTAAAGCTCAAATTTGCGTGCACTTGCAAACCAGAACTTTGGCCTTTTGGCCTAAGCAAATCCCTGAAGAACATCGAAACTAAGAACTAAAATTAATGAAAAATTAAGAAACTTCATGATGGGTGACTGGGGAGTGACTTCTGGAAGACAGAATAACACAAGATCTAATATTGTTCAAACTTTATCAAGGCTATCGTTGATTTATATGCTGTGCCTTAAGAAATTGCTTAGGCCAAAAGGGTAAAGCTCTGGTTTGCAGGAAAAGGAAAATTTGAGCTTTCAAGATTAAGATGTCTGCTCTCAATGTACCAATGTCAACAAACGAGGTACCTATGCTCAAGTTAACTATTGAGGAACATTTGTAGAGTGACTAGACCTTGATTGAAGCTAAATTCACATTGCTGGAGTCAACTAAATCCGTATACATTTTTTTGGGACACCCGGTATTAGAATAAAATGCGAACCATTGGGCGCATAAAATTTAGTCCATTAAATTGCATTTCTAACGATGATGTTGCAAATAAATACTGTTTTTAGGGTTAACCTTCAGAGGTCAGGGTCTCTGTTGAGCCTAGAGAAGCCTGGGCGATGTGCTGTACAGGCTTTGGTACACAAATGAGTGTTACACTGGTTCTTTTTCGACCATCATATTAAAGCATAAGCTAAAGTCCTGGGGGAGCACTAGACCCATAAATGCAGGGCGTGACTCTGTGGAAAGATTTACGGTGGAGTGCCACCGGGGCAACAAGATTCTTAGTTTTTTTTAGAGCAATTTTTTCAAATTGATGGGAGCGAATTGACAAGAAACGAAATACAAATTGCAAATTTCCAATATTTAACTTAAAATCTATTTTAAAAGTGTGCCCCCTTTCGGGAGCAGCATTTGAGAAAAGTTGATACCATGTTGGGGAGAAAAAAACTCAAAAAATTATATCCTGTTCAGCAGCATATACCTGCTGCAACAATAATCGAGACCCCTTCTCCCCAGGCATTAACATTGCTGGATGCATTAAACCATTTAAGTTGAAAGTTGTTTCTTACCGTTCGCTACAACCATTCTTATGTTTTGCTATCGATAGACAGCCACCATTATTGTCGTGTTCCTCGACCACCACTGCTTGAAGAACTTCGAACGTGCAATTGGATATTTTTCCCCCCTTTTCATTCACGTAGCATCCGTTGACTTCTTCCATTTTCGTAAAGCACAAATCTATCCACGTATGTGTGCACGCAAGTCGCATCCAGAACGAATGACTGAAAGTTTACCCTTGCAAAGCACTTATTGCTAATATGAAACAATGGCATCACGTGTATTAACGAAACGATAACTTATGCTGCAAATAAAAAGTGTTGTTAAGCCAGTATTACTCATGGATATGAGGCTGCACCAATTGGTGCATTCATTTTTACGTTTACAAAACTAAATTAAAAGAACAGTAAACATGCACGAAAATGTACTAGGTGTCCTAAAAAACGTGCAAGTAAGTGTTTGGACAGTTGATGGAAAGAAGACTCATCCCCAAAACTGTTGTTGTCTGTATGATATAGACACTAAGGGCACAAAGGTAGAAATGGCCCAGGGCACAAGGTATTATGTTATTATTTCCTAGTTTCTCTGTGGGCTGCGTCATACATTTTTTTTCACAGCCAATTTAGACATACGAGGTAGGAAATTAAAAAGAGAACATCTGATCTATCGGGTGTCCAAAGAAAGTGTGTTTGAAAAATCACCAAAATTTGATTACACAGGCGATCTTCAATATTCTTTTTTTGTCAAGTAGATCAAGGACCAACTTATTTTCCAAGATATAGCTGATCTTGTAAGTGGTTTAAAAATTAGCAAATTCAACTCTTTTTAGGGCTACCTGGTTTTGAATCATGCTGCAAAAAAGCACTGGTGATTGCCATATCAATATCTTTGTGCATGTAAAGCTTCTGGCATGGTCATAAATGACACGAGGAAATCCGCACTGTCATCAGACACTTCATTGATGATAAAACATCTGAAATTTTTGACTCTTAGGCAAGATTTATTTTTTTGCTTAAAAACTATTGCTCAAAATAAGGTTTTTCAAGGTGTAATTGTTCGTCCTTGCTGTATCAAAAGCAAACATTTTATATTCTGTCAATATCTTTGGGTCTTTGGCAAAACGACTCAAAAAAAAATTTTATCAAAGGTTTAATCAATTATGGGTGATTTTTTAGACAGGAGTACTTTTTTGGGACACCCAGTATATCCTGAAACTCGAACAGAATATTTTGAAATGCTCCTCCACTAGCTCAAACACATATACTTGTTTAAGTCCCAGTTAGTAAAGTAGCCTTCTGAAACTACACACGTCATGTAAACAAAATATTTTAATCAATTTTAAATGCTAACAAACTCCATGAAATTTTTGTGCTAAAACAGTCACAAGAAAGTTAAGTGTCTTTTTTGTCAAAGTCCAACTTGTGTCCACTGTGTAGAACGGGCTTGTTCTCCCAAAATTCAAGCTGGTTAATGCTTTCCTCGGAGGCCATAAATGGCAATGTTTCCGACTGCGGATGCCAACAAGGCAGCTCTAGTGGTTCTTGCCTTGGATAACTGGCGTCCAAATCAACGCCCTGGAAGGCGGCATTTACCTCTTTGCTATCCTTTTTGTTTCCTTTTTTGGTGGTATTTTCGTTTCTTTTTTTCTTCTTTGCCGGTCGAGGATCGCTATTCATTGCTTTCATTGCAATCTCTTCTGGTGACTTCTCACTCATTCCAGAGCTGGTGAATGTGGTGGTAGACGCTGACAGCAATGATGCCAATGATGCACTCCCAGCTGAAATGAGAGACAAAGTAACTGACATCAGCGTACCAGCCAGGGGGCTGGAGTGCAATGATAAAGGGGAAATGTACACAAATCTGCCTGGTACCCGGTAATTGGGAAGCAGTGTCTACAATCGGAAAAGCACATAAACTATCAATCAAATGAGACCACATAAACAACCGAAAGATCGCCAGTAAATCAATTTTTGCATTCATAAGGCAGGTTTGATTGGATCAAACAAATGGCTTTGGAATCTTTCTTCAAAGCAGCACAGCAACTGCCTTATTCAGAAAATCCACAAATCGCTCGCACAAAATCATGAAACGCTGAAATGCGAACACCTAAAACTAATTAAATTGAAAGTAACAAATCCATGACGTTGAAGTTATGCTACTTGCAAAAATGATCAACTTTCCAAATTTTTACGTGCAAATCGAACATAATGCACGCAAGTCTTTGACTCGGTAATAAAAGCAGGATGTTACCTCGTTTGTTTCGTGTTCCCCTGATAGTACCACATGTACCTCCAACTTTGGCAAGACTAAAATGCTGAAGGGGCTTGGTTAAAGGTTTCCTGAATTTGCAAGACTCCCACAAAAAGTCTTAGGAAGAAAATCTTTTTTAAATAATGCATCAAATGACCGATTTCGATGGGGAAAAGTTTATGATCTAAGTTAGATTTATGGCTGCACGGAATAATTTAGTTCACAACAATCGGGTGGCTAAACGCGACGTCACAGTCCGCCAAACATCCCACATTTTTTCTGACTCACTCAGTATATTGTTTCAGGCATGTGTCCATTGTGTTCCACACAAATGTGTGTGGATGGGATGAATCCACAATCCATTGATATCTCTCTACATCTTAATGTTTCTTTTCACTCTGTGACATTCAAGAATCCATCTTCAAAATTGGAAAAATAGTGAAAAATCTGTTTGATATGACTTACCAAAACACTGCAAAATCATCGTTTCAAGAGAGGATTGTTTACAGTTACGTGACCCAGGTCCTTGCACATTTTCTAATATGGAATTTTTTGAAATAGTTCTTGCCCTTTCATTTAAGTGACCATTTTAAGCTTTGAAGGAAACAACTAAAAGCTCTATTTAGCTCCCCCCTCTGATAAGCCCTTCCTTCAATTATTTCAAATGTCAGTTGTTACGAAAGACTGTCCACCAATTTAGCTTAACAAAATAGCATGTAAATTCTTATATGATTCCGGATCAAAGTGATTTCGAATTTGTGTATATGACTCGTAAAATGGTCTGTTTTATTTCGTAATAAATGGGGTGAAAGATTTAGAAAGCTATCATTTATATCCTCGTAATTTGAGTTTGTAAAATGAGCCCCCTTCTCTAGTAAGCCCCCTCTCCTGTAAGCCCCCATCTGGAGTGGAGTCTCCGAGATTGAATAAGCAAACCCAGGGGACTAAATATAGCTTTACGGTATTTGCTACTGGTGCTTTTGATGTGTATCACCCCATAAACATATCTGTTTACATCAATCTAAAGTTTTACAACAACTGAACATATACCGGGTGTCCCAAAAAAGTAGAAAAATTTAGTTGACTCCAACGATGTGAATTTAGCTTTAATCAATGGCTCATCACTCTC
Source organism: Aurelia coerulea (assembly GCA_039566865.1). NCBI lineage: Eukaryota > Metazoa > Cnidaria > Scyphozoa > Semaeostomeae > Ulmaridae > Aurelia > Aurelia coerulea. Next base: position 7,012,150 of record CM076951.1, on the reverse strand, counting down.
AAAATGTTCCTCGATAGTTAACTGGAACATAGATACCTCGTTTGTTGGTATTTCTGCTTTGCCTTAAGAATTTGCTGGCTAAAGGCTAAAACTCTGGTTTGCAGGAGGAGGCAAATTTGAGCTTTCAAGATTAACATGCCTGCTCTCAAAATACCAATACCAACAAACGAGGTATCTATCTTCAAGTTAGCTATCGAGAAACATTTTCAGAGTGATTCGACATTGATTGAAGATAAATTCACATCGCTGGAGTCAACCCAATCCCTATAATTTTTTTGGAACACCCGGTATATAACACGATGCCACAGGGAGCATCAAAATACATTGCAATCCCTGGAGCTAAACATGAAACATTTGCACGGAACTAATCAACCAACAGATTAAAGCAAAAAGTACAATTTAAGAAAAGAGAAAATTATGCAGAGTTGGAAGAAAGGGAGGAAATTTCGCAGAAATCGTAAAAAATCTCTTTGATGATTCGATAATATTTAGGGGTGCTTCGCGATTTTTTTTCATTTGATTCAAGGGTAACCTTGCACCAATTTCTGAACACCGTCATTTATGGGACAGATTTGGGTTTACTTTGTGGCTATAGTTGTCTGAAGTGTGAAAATTATGTACACTTGCCGTAAAAGCTCTGTTAAGCCCCCGGGGGCTTATTTGATTTCGAATACTTCAGAGGGGGCTTCAAAGAGGGCCTTATTAGAGAGGGGAGTTATTTGCAAAATCAAACGACAAGGATATATGTGACAGCTTTTATTATTTTACCCCATATTTTGTGGATTCAACATACAATTTTGCGATTCAATTTCAAAAGTTTCACACAGTTTTATCCGAAGCCTCGTCAAAATTAAAGATTTGTCCTCGTTGTTGTTTGCTGACTTTTCATTTCATGGTTTTCATATCTACGTTCGGTAATTAGTTGCTACCGTTGTCTTATGACAAGTATTTTCGTGTAAAAATGTATTGCTCTCAACTACATATCTGGCTACATATTAAAGATTTTGAAAATAATAACAGCAACAACACAAAAACTCTGATGATATCTTGACAAATACGAGAAGTTAATAATAGCAAGCTTATTTGTCAATATAGAGCCAACCATAATGTCGTATTTCAAATGGCATGGATGCTGCAAACTGCTAGTCCCAACGAGAACAACTAGGAAATTATTCACCCATCAAAAGAAATTATCAAATGCCAACTGTTACAGACGATTTTCTATTTATTAGCTAACAAGTTTGCATGTTAATGAAGCGTTACCGAGTCCTAGAAATTGGTCATCGTCATATTTCACGTATTTTTTAGACGAAACTAAGAACTTTGGCCGGTACTGAAAGTTTCTTAAAGTTATCAGATTTTCAGTACTCAGAGTTTCTTACTAGTTTCTTAGAGGTTCCATACAATCGTCAGGTTCACTACTACCCGTGCCCTCTAATGAACATTTCAAAACAAGGTTTTTTAGGCCTTTCCAATATTTAGACATTACGCAAAGGCCTTACGAGTAATGTGATACAGGAAATAAGTGAAAGTACTGTAAAGATATGTCAAGGATTTCCTTTATCAAAATAGAAAGTTTCTTAACTTATATTTTCCCAGTACTGGAGTTTCTTAATTTGTTGGCGATCTGAGAGTTGAGTTCCTTATGGGTAGTTTCTTATGAAAAAACTACGTGTAATGGAGTTTCTTAATTTTTTAGCGATCTGAGAGCTGAGTTTCTTATGAGCAGTTTCTTATTTAAAAATATACGTGTAGTCGCGAACATTCGATCCAAGGAAAGGAATGATAGCATACATTGTAGATCATAAAAGTGTAACTGAGGGGTTATGAACTTTGTATTGTATATCGACAACGTTTTTAGATTCTTTAGCATTGTATAAATGTACCGTATCTATGTGAGTGACTGCCTCTTTAGGGGTCTTTTAGATGCTGCGATTTAGTCTGAAATCCTATAGATGTCGAAAATTATGCAATGATTTCTTTAAAAACATTTTCCTCTCTTTCTCAATTTATCTCTGGTATAATGCCATGGACGTCAACATCCTAGCTGTCGGGCAGAAGTTTCACCAACATTTCAAGTTGAAAGACGCAAAGTGTAGCGCGATCGCCGACCTGCACTTCGAATTTCACCACAATTTCCTCTTGCACAGTGCGAGTTTCCTCTCAATTTACAGATAGCACTCGACGTTTACCGTCGTTGGAAATCGTGCGTTTCTCAGTCTCACCAAAATTTCCAGTTGAAACACGCGACGTGTAGCGCGATCGCCGATCTGCACTTCAAATTTCACCACAATTTCCTCTTGCACACTGCGAGTTTCCTCTCAATTTACAGAAACACTCGACGTTTACCGTCGTTGGAAATCGCACGTTTCATGTTTGGAGAACATAGGGAAACGTAAACTCCCTTTTCCCACTAGTTTCCAGGTTTGGAAATCTTACATTTCTACCACATTTCCAACTGGGGAAATCATTGGAAATGCGACATTTCCCAACAATTTACCTACAAAACACTATGTCGAAACGTGATCATTTCTTGCCGTGAATGCATGATCGTAAGTTGACTCCTCATTTTCTTCACCTGAACTATGCTCTGAGCCAGAACCACCTCTTAGCTTCGGGATGATTTTCCATTTATCATATGGTGGCACCATCGCTTGCATCCTTCTTATTATGTCACAGGTTTCCTATCTTGAAAACAAGGTGGGATCAGAAATAACAGTTCAGTAAGACAAATCAACAAGAAACGTGGAAGATTTTGAAATAATCGGGCTGATGGTGAAGATTTTATAAAGGCTGTATCCTTATACTACAGCATCTAACTGTCGGAGAAATTTTTGATTTGTCTGTTTTCTGATGAGCTGATTTATTGTGACTGCCCATTTTTTAAAGAAACTTGGATCAGCATTTTGTACTAAAATGTTCTTAATTTCACATGAAAGTTTGATATTTTAGTCGTAAAAGCTTCTTAATTAGATTCTTATTCTTTGAGGCCTAACATTGCATTATGGTTCAAAGTTGAGTTGAGCATTCTTATCAACAAAAGGCTTTCATATGGCATTCCTATTGTTACAAATAAGCCATATACTTTAAGGCAAAAAGTTACCAATGTTTACAGTCAAAAATTGAAAAATGCAGCGCAGACCCTAATGTACCGATTCTTATTTTAGAAATAAAACATTAATAGAAATAAAAAGTTTTTCATTTTTCTCGAGCGTTGTACTAGAGTCTCTAAAGCCGGCCTTACACGGTCAGATTTTGTAGAATTCGATTTGTCAAATCAGTTTTTGCTTCAGATTTGTCGAATTGAAAGTGAGCTTTTACACGGTCAGATTTAATCGAAGTGCATACGTTATCAAAATTCCCAAAACTTTAGCAGAAAATGGGTGAAGAAGTTGCTTCAGCAGCAATAATAATTGGTTTGGTGCTTAAAAAACGCAAAAATTAAAGAAAACATCGTACAAAATGGACACAGGAATAGCTGCTACAGCTCGCAGTGCATCGGACTTACGATTCTCTCTTGAAAGACTTGGGTTTCATGGAGGAACAGGACTATAACAACTACTTAAGGATGACTGCCGAAGATTTTGACAAAATCCTTGATATCATCGAGCCAGGCATCACAAAGCAGGATACTAACATGCGACAAGCAGTTCCTGCAAAAGTAAAGTTAGCTGCTACTCTTAGATTTTTGTCTACTGGATCTTCTTACACTGACCTGCAGTACCAATTCAGAATTCACAACTCAACATTGAGCAATTTTGTCCCAATAGTTTGCGACAAAATATATGAAAAATTGAAAGACAACTACATGAAGGTAAGACACAACTCTAAATTTCAACCAACAGGTATGCATTATTACCCATGATGTGTTCAGGAATACTGTAAGATACTAAAACATATTAAAATGTCCTGGAGAAGTACGGGATGTTTCATTGCTTGAAAGGCTGGCAGCAGGGCTTATTCTAGATGGTCCCGGTGACTGTAACTGCTGCAGAAACCCCATACTATGGACATTATGGAATTGCTGTGGTGGCGGTGCATCGTAAGCTCCTGTTTGAGCAAGGAATAATATTTCTTGAATTTTCAACTTTGCCAATTCTTCGCCCCTTTTACTTTCGACTCCCTGTAATCCATTAGCAACATTTCGACCAAAGGTATCATCTGCATCTTCACGACCTGCTGCTTGATTCTTCTTTGCTCGCTCCAACACTGACATGGCTGTATCAAGCATTTGGTCTTCCTTGGTTTTTTTACAATCCTCTTTTTTTCTCTTCTGCGGGAGTGGCTTCTTTGTCGACCTTGGTTCTTCTTCTTCTTCTTTTTCATACATTCTTCTTCTTCTTCGTTTATACTGGCTTTGTCTCCCATTTCACCAAATGTTTCAGTTTCTTTGATGCAGCTCTGTTCCTAAGAAAGAGGTATGTTTAATGTCAATAGATGTACACAATTTTCACATTTTTGCAAATGCCTACAACACAAGAAGAATGGCTTGCTGTAGCATCTGAGTTTGAAAAGAAATGGAATTTTCCAAATTGCATCGGTGCTTTGGATGGAAAGCATGTCATCATGAAACGCCCAATAAATTCTGGTTCATTTTAGTTCAATTACAAGGGCACATTCAGCATAGTTTTACTGGCATTGGTGGATGCTGATTATAAATTTATCTACGTTGATGTTGGTTGCAATGGAAGGGTAAGCGATGGAGGCATGTATAGAAATTCTACACTTGCAACAGCTTTCAAAGAAAATCATCTAAACATTCCAGAAGCAAGACCTTTGGGTGATGGAGAAAATCCTCTACCATGTGTTGTAGTTGCAGATGATGCCTTCCCCCTCAAACTATATATGATGAAGCCATATGCAAAAGTTAATGATACCATTGATTCCACTGGATTTCTTGATCGCCAACTTCATGGGACGGTCCCCCCTTTTGCTGATCACTTCTCCAGGGAATTGGCCCCGAAGATACTGCATGGATTGATTACTTGTATGGGCAGGGGCCCCATCTTGTTGCCACCAAACATTTTCAGGCTTTATTCCCCAAAGCACCGAATTCCCTTTGGACAACATTATATCTGATAATCCGAATATATTCTCTTGAGTCCATATTCCCATCAATAAAATGTGGTCCTAAAACTCTGCCGTTCCCTGTCAGGTAAACCCAGACCATTAATTGTGCTGCGCCCGTTGGTGCCCAATGGTAATGGTTAAGTTGATGGCCTTGTCCATATTTGGAATATTTTACGGTGTTTTTTGTATTTACTTCTGAATTTAGTGAAAATATTGCCGCATCTGAGGTTATTAGGTTTGGCATAAAATGTTCATCCTCTTCACACTTTTGCACAAACAATTGACAAAATCCTACCCGCATATGGTAGGCCAAATGGTGCAAAATTCAAGAAAATATAATTGCATCACAATTCAATAGCTATTTTCAACGTCAAGAATTACGTTCAATATCAAGGGTAGAATTTTCAATAAAATCAACGAATGATACCACATTCAAGACCTAAGAAATTCTAATACACGTAAATCCCTTTCAACTTCAAGGGAACAATTCAACGTCAAGGGTACAATTCAACGTCAAGGGTACAATCGCATTCAAGGGTACAATTCAACGTCAAGGTCACAATTCAACATCAAGGGTATAAATCACATTCAAGGCTGCGATTCAATGTCAACAAACATTTTTCAACGTCAACAAACATTTTCAGTGTCAACAAACGTTTTTTATTGTCAACAAATCCCATGATGCCATGCTCTTTGTTTTTGGCGCCAAAATTGGCCATGCCTCGAGTTAGGTTCATGGTAAGATGGCCGACGAAAGAAGTTTAGAGGAGTGTGTGCGTCAGTGCGTCAGAGAGGAGTTGAGAAGATCATCTTCGGCTCATGGGCAGCAAAGTGATCTGATACAAAGAACAAGGCAGCTCATCACCTCATCTGCCACTGCTGTGTCTAGGGATTTAGTGGGACGGCATTCAACAGGTCCTTCTACTTCTAGGCCAACAAGCTCAAGCTCGAGTGTAAATGTTAGGCCCATTACAACAGCCACAAGCAGTAACCTGCAAACTGCACCAGGATCGAAGAGAGCGAATGTTAATGTCCCTGGGCATTATTTTCGCTTCAAGAAAAGAGGGAAGGCAGCTGCCAAAACACAACTTATACCAAAAAGTGTCTACCTTCTTGCAGAAACTGAGCAGCCTCAGGATCAAGATTACACTGTAGTTGATGATATGGTTGTGCTAAAAGGACAGTTTGACTTATCATCTGACTTTACCGAAGATGACATTCGAGCTGAATTGGCTTTGTTGTTCAGTACAAAGCTGCCCCAGATCAACCAACGGGACTTTGATTTTGTCAAAGAGAAAGGAATACAATTTCCTTGCCAGTAGTAAAGGATGACCATAAATGGGATTTCAAACATATCAAACATCTTTGTGGAAATGGAAGATTATATGTCAGGTTGAATGTTCCAAAACATACACTTGTTAGTCTCAGCGATGATGAGGAGATGGAAACAGCCCATCATAATGATGAAGATGTGCAGCCATCAAGCTTAAGAGCAGCAGAACCCCAACCAGGGACAAGTGCTGGAGAACCACTGTCAGGAACAAGTATGACTGCATCTGGATCTACATGTGTAGGAGAGTCTTCATTCATCCAAGATGGCTTACAATCACTTTCCACAATATTTCCCAACACAAGAACAGAGCTGCTTCAAGCATCTTTGATCGCTCATCAAGATGTAGAGGCAGCTGCAAACTATCTAAGTGAGCCTGGGTGTTCTGTGGACATGATGGTAGTCCTGCAAGCAGAGATGGAGCCACTTTTTTCCTCATAAAACTTATGTTAGAGGTAATGCATTATCTCATAGCCTGAAGCAAGCAAAACGGATCAAATTTCATAATATATAGTATGAAATTAACTAACATTAACTAACAAATTAAGTATTAAGCAATTTACAGAAATAAGAAAGGAGATAGAAAAACATACCCTTATTGTATTTTCAATTACGCGTATTTTTTTGGAAGAAACTGCCCATGCCCATAGGAAACTCAACTCTCAGGTCACAAGGGCACAGGTAGCAAACATGAAGATTGTTATGGAACCGCTAAGAAACTCGTAAAAAACTCTGGGTACTCAAAATCTGATAATTTTAAGAAACTTTGAGTACTGGCCCAAATTCTTAATATTGCAATTCTAGTATGTACGGCAGTGCTACAAGTTTCTTAAAAAAAATATCGATTGAAGAGTTGTGGGAAATAATCACCAGGCCTACAAATAGGCTACGTTCCAGACTGAAGCCTGCCTTTCATATATTCTTCAAATGTGAAAGTACAAAGCCGGAGCAACAATTTCATTAGCCTACAACTAGACTCGTCATGTGTTGGATTTTGCTTACCGTATCGAGAATATGTCACTCTGCCAATCATCCACCGTCATCCACTGCCAAGGAATATAACTTTTAGTAATATTTACTTTTTCACAGGACGAGGTTGTGTTCTGCTATCATCACTAGCGGGTAAATACAGGAATTGCTCCGACCCGAAAATTTTCGTAAATTTACGATTTTCGGTTCATCGGTGACCGAGGCTTTGACTGGAGACTTAGCCAAGTTTCACAGCAATGGCAGGTGGAGCTATGTTTTGCAGCGAGGGAACTTTCATGCTACCCTGTTTCCTGTTGTAGATATGAAAAAGATACGTTTTTATATATAATGTGAGATGCAGTAGGACTATTCTCAGTAGGCCAGTTATTGTAAAGAGATAGCAATTCATGTGTGAAAACAACCCACATCATATTTTCGCTTTGTTTTCATTTCTCTCAACAATCAAACTCACAAAATAAGAAACACAATGAAAAAATCAGTAACAAATACCAAGACCTTGGGAGTCTAAGTGTCGTGCATGTTTGTTTCCCATAAAACTTATGCGAAGGAGGGCAAATTCAGCTGAATTCAAAAGAGAGCATGAATGAAACGGTAAGTCGCAGTCTTCTGTTCATCTCGTCAGCGAAAACTTTGGCGTCGTAATAAAAACGAAAATTTTCTGGTCGGAGCAATTCCTGTATTTACCCGCTAGTCTATCATCTGGTGCACGGCCATGCCTTCGTTCTTTCTCCTTATTGCACCTTTATTGCTTTTTCTCCTTTTGGTGACCTATAATTTGAGATTTGAGGAAAGTATGAGTTATTTTTGGCTACATCTTACTCCACCTTTCCTGTACTTTTTCCCAATACATTATTCTGACTCACTCGGTATGTATGTCAGAAGGTATGTTATGTCATGGTGTATCACTCTTCCGAACTGGCGTAAAAAAATTGTGAAAACAATAGGATTTTTAGGGGTTTTTGCGGATTTTTCTTGAAAACAAAAGCATTTTTGTCGAAGGTGTAGCTACCACATATTTTCTAAAGGGTGATACACCCCTCGTAGCACCGTATCTTGATATTAGCAATATCAATTTTAGTTTTGTTTACGTACCTAGGGAATTATGATGCATTAATTCTCGCCAAATCCAGTCTGGGCATGGTTGCTTATTTTTTGTTGGAGCAATAACGTATTCTTCCCTCAAACCAACATGCAACATGAGACCAGAAAAAGCAAAATTCTCCCTAAAATTCCAATAAGACTTAGTAGGGCTAAGCCTAACCAACATTTTACAAGGCTTGTGTTTAAAATCTTATGTTTATCAATCTTGAAGGTGCAAGTGTGGCCACTGCTCACTTGCTTTCATCCAGAAGAAAGAGGAACTCAGTTGCTGCACTGAAATGAACAATTGTGTTGAGGCCTGCACAAGCAAATTGGTAATGGCAAACTGGGGGAGGGAAGAACCGTGGTCTGCATTACGGACCATCCTGGCTGGCAGGTTTTAAATATAAGACAAGAAATCATGAAAAATATCACCAAAGAGAGTCTGAAGAGGGAGTCACTAATTCAAGATCCAAGATTCAAGATCCGGAATTCAAGATTCACACTAATTCTAGATCCCAAAATCAAGATTCACACTAATTCTAGATCCCAAAATCAAGATTCATACTGAATAGGACTTTTTAAGAATTCCTTGGAGAATCTGCGTGGTTTCATCTTTTTCACTGTATTTTCTTTGATCAGGCTTGTGAATAGATGGTTAATCTACCCAATTTCCCCGCCCATTCCTCAATTTACAACACACACATTCTTACTTAAAGGTACTTGAGCTTCTGTAAATGTCTAAATGTTGCAAAGACTTCAAAAAACCTTCCTTTGAGGGCACAAGTAGTGAGCATGAAGACTGTTAATGGAGCTTTAAGAAACTCATAAAAAACTCTGACCATTGAAAATCTGACCAGAATCTTTCAGTGCTGGCCCGAATTCTGAGTTTCTTAAAAAAATGTCTGCAAAAAATGAGTGAAAATAAAAGAGAAATGCCATGGATTTCCTTGATAAAAGGAAACGGTTGTGCTAAACACCGGAACTACCCAGAACCATCCAGAACCAGCCAGAACCATCCAGAACCAGCCAGAACTGTCCAGAATCCGGCCAGAATCGCACAGCAATTCTCCAAAGAAGCCCTATTTTCCCCCAGAGACATAGGAACTAGGGGGCAGGGGCACAGGCATTCAGGGCACATGCCCCCAAGATTTTCCATCAAATAAAGAAGTGCTCTTTTCATTTTCGATAAGTACCCCTTCAGCTTAACCCTATCTGTACTGGGCGACTTTTTAGGTATTTTGTACTGGGGGGGGGGCGTTTTTGGCCCCCCCTCTTTTTCTCCAAAACTACAAAAGATATAATAATAAGACTTCTTGTACCCTCTTAACCAGAAAAATTCTCTTTAATCAACCATTCAACCGATTTTCTTCAAATGTGTTTCAAATAGTAGGAAACATGTCATAGTTCAATAATATATACTTTTCAAATTTTTTTAACTTCTTTTTTAGAACAATTAGTCTTAAATTAGCCTTTTGTTGCATGCATGTACTTTCATCGCAGGTTTCTGCCAGTCCTGTCATTTTATCTGGTAAATATAGACTCAAAATGAATCAAATTAATAAGATGAAGCAAATAAGACTAAACAAATTTATATTTTACACATCTTTATTAGAGAAATGACGTCATAAATGTGAATGACGTCATAGATATTAAACTTTGCTGACATAAGCATATATGAAAAATCTATATATCAAATGAAATTGAGTCTGCTAAATCGCGTGCCCTGCGTGCCCTTTAATCACCTCGTGCCCTCATGCCCAAATTGTTGGCTTGCCCTCGTGCCTTCCATGTTGGTGTGCCCTCGTGCCCTCGTGCCTATATCTTTGGCGTGCCCTCGTGCCATCGATGTTGGTGTGCCCGCGTGCCCAAATTGTTGGCGTGCCCTGGTGCCTTCCATGTTGGTGTGCCCTCGTGCCCAAATTGTTGGCGTACCCTGGTGCCTTCCATGTTGGTGTGCCCGCGTGCCCAAATTGTTGGCGTGCCCTCGTGCCATAGATTTTGGTGTGCCCTTGTGCCATCGTGCCCAATTTTTTCGGCGTGCCCTCGTGCCATCGACGTTGGTGTGCCCTCGTGATGTGCCCTCGAGCCCTCATGCCTGTGTACTACATAGATTTCTTTTACATAAAAAATTAGGCCTATGTATTTGCAGTAGGCAAAAAGAAAACACTATAGCTAGTCCACTATGGGGCAAAATGGACTGCTCAGACAGACAGAGCATGACAGAACATGACTTATCATAGAACATGATTTATGATTCATACCCAATGCTTTATGTGCCCAAAGGAAATAAAAAAATTTGCAAAATAGTTCTTTCTGTTGTTGCAAATGCCAGCTACCATAATATTCTTAAAGATCTACTGACATATTATTCTTAATATTCTTAAAGATCTACCTTTCAGTTCAGTTGATATATTGCTTCGACCGGGGTAAAGCTAACTACCCACAATTTTGATTTTCTCATGTGAACATGAAGTCAGATGAAGAAGGCCCTTTTTAGACTGTGTTCACACGATACCGGCACATTTTGAAAACGGTGAAAGACATGACGGTAGCAAAATTTGAGCTAGCGTTCACTCGATACAGTTTTCGAAGAGCTACGTTATCAAAATCTACCGTTTTCAAAATCAGCCGGCAAAAATGTGCCGTTTTCGGCCTTCCGTTACATTTTTCACCGTTTTCAAAATGTGCCGGCATCGTGTGAACGCAGTCTTAATATCATTTATACATCTTTATATCTCCTTTGAAAATATTCTGATACCAGCTGCCTGCAAAATCTCCGAAAACTTGATGGTTTGATAGCCAAATTTGGCCTTCATTATAAATACGGTGACAGATCCAAGGATTTTGATAGGATTAGATGAAACAACTATCGACATGGAAGGGATAAATGGACATCACTGTCTAATTAGGATATTGATAATTTTCTATTTCATTATTGATTAGATTTATAACTATTTTTGATTTTACTTCTGGGCGGAGGTTCAGGGCCGTTCAGGGCAAACTGAACTACCTTGAAAATAGTGTTTCTCTAGAGGGGAGGGGGGGAGTATTTATCTGCAATACAGTGTAGTATTTTCCAAGTATATTCCCATTATTGTTTAGCGACTTGTATTCAGGTTCTGCAATTTAACTCGAATTAATGACTTTAACGTTAGTTTTTTGGTAATATTCGATCTGCAAAGATCGTTCTCAACATAGGTCACTATTTAATCTTTTTTAAATATCGCTCTTGTGAAATTTGTTTGTTTGTTTCGTCTTGGCATGCGAAGAACTCCTCAGAGTTGCGAAATAAATCATGTTTTCGGGTATTACCAGCATTAGTTTGGTTTTATCGAACAATTGCTAGGTAGTTCCCTTTACCCCAGCCTGGGGTAAAGTGAACTAGGCAGAGCGGTCGCCAAAGAAAGCTCTTTTGTGAGACAATGGAAAAAGATTTGAAATATATTTTTGTTGGATAAACTGACCCAAAGACATAATGTCAAAACAACGTTAAAAAGTTTGCCCTCAGCTACAATATCTTTAGGATGTCCTTGAAAAACCTCCAAAAAAGTTCATTTTACCCCGTCTTACCCTATTTATCGATACCATTACTTGCGTTTGTTGTTAAAAAATGGCTCATGTTTTCTTTATTCATGCTTCAAAACTAAGACTTTAAATGCCTTGGTTCTACCATCAGAATCACTTGAAATTCAAAGGCACGAGGGCACGCCAGAAATTGAGGCACGCTGGCACAAGGGCACGCCAAAAATAAAGGCACGAGAGCCGTGGTCTGCATTACGGACCATCCTGGCTGGCAGGTTTTAAATATAAGACAAGAAATCATGAAAAATATCACCAAAGAGAGTCTGAAGAGGGAGTCACTAATTCAAGATCCAAGATTCAAGATCCGGAATTCAAGATTCACACTAATTCTAGATCCCAAAATCAAGATTCACACTAATTCTAGATCCCAAAATCAAGATTCATACTGAATAGGACTTTTTAAGAATTCCTTGGAGAATCTGCGTGGTTTCATCTTTTTCACTGTATTTTCTTTGATCAGGCTTGTGAATAGATGGTTAATCTACCCAATTTCCCCGCCCATTCCTCAATTTACAACACACACATTCTTACTTAAAGGTACTTGAGCTTCTGTAAATGTCTAAATGTTGCAAAGACTTCAAAAAACCTTCCTTTGAGGGCACAAGTAGTGAGCATGAAGACTGTTAATGGAGCTTTAAGAAACTCATAAAAAACTCTGACCATTGAAAATCTGACCAGAATCTTTCAGTGCTGGCCCGAATTCTGAGTTTCTTAAAAAAATGTCTGCAAAAAATGAGTGAAAATAAAAGAGAAATGCCATGGATTTCCTTGATAAAAGGAAACGGTTGTGCTAAACACCGGAACCATCCAGAACCATCCAGAACCACCCAGAACCATCAAGAACCATCCAGAACTGTCCAGAATCCGGCCAGAATCGCACAGCAATTCTCCAAAGAAGCCCTATTTTCCCCCAGAGACATAGGAACTAGGGGGCAGGGGCACAGGCATTCAGGGCACATGCCCCCAAGATTTTGCATCAAATAAAGAAGTGCTCTTTTCATTTTCGATAAGTACCCCTTCAGCTTAACCCTATCTGTACTTGGCGACTTTTTAGGTATTTTGTACTGGGGGGGGGGCGTTTTTGGCCCCCCCTCTTTTTCTCCAAAACTACAAAAGATATAATAATAAGACTTCTTGTACCCTCTTAACCAGAAAAATTCTCTTTAATCAACCATTCAACCGATTTTCTTCAAATGTGTTTCAAATAGTAGGAAACATGTCATAGTTCAATAATATATACTTTTCAAATTTTTTTAACTTCTTTTTTAGAACAATTAGTCTTAAATTAGCCTTTTGTTGCATGCATGTACTTTCATCGCAGGTTTCTGCCAGTCCTGTCCTTTTATCTGGTAAATATAGACTCAAAATGAATCAAATTAATAAGATGAAGCAAATAAGACTAAACAAATTTATATTTTACACATCTTTATTAGAGAAATGACGTCATAAATGTGAATGACGTCATAGATATTAAACTTTGCTGACATAAGCATATATGAAAAATATATATATCAAATGAAATTGAGTCTGCTAAATCGCGTGCCCTGCGTGCCCTTTAATCACCTCGTGCCATCATGCCCAAATTGTTGGCTTGCCCTCGTGCCTTCCATGTTGGTGTGCCCTCGTGCCCTCGTGCCTATATCTTTGGCGTGCCCTCGTGCCATCGATGTTGTGTGCCCGCGTGCCCAAATTGTTGGCGTGCCCTGGTGCCATCCATGTTGGTGTGCCCTCGTGCCCGAATTGTTGGCGTGCCCTGGTGCCTTCCATGTTGGTGTGCCCTCGTGCCCGCGTGCCCAAATTGTTGGCGTGCCCTCGTGCCATCGATTTTGGTGTGCCCTCGTGCCCAATTTTTTCGGCGTGCCCTCGTGCCATCGACGTTGGTGTGCCCTCGTGATGTGCCCTCGAGCCCTCATGCCTGCGTGCCTGTGTACTACATAGATTTCTTTTACATAAAAAATTAGGCCTATGTATTTGCAGTAGGCAAAAACAAAACACTATAGCTAGTCCACTATGGGGCAAAATGGACTGCTCAGACAGACAGAGCATGACAGAACATGACTTATCATAGAACATGATTTATGATTCATACCCAATGCTTTATGTGCTCAAAGGAAATAAAAAAATTTGCAAAATAGTTCTTTCTGTTGTTGCAAATGCCAGCTACCATAATATTCTTAAAGATCTACTGACATATTATTCTTAATATTCTTAAAGATCTACCTTTCAGTTCAGTTGATATCTTGCTTCGACCGGGGTAAAGCTAACTACCCACAATTTTAATTTTCTCATGTGAACATGAAGTCAGATGAAGAAGGCCCTTTTTAGACTGTGTTCACACGATACCGGCACATTTTGAAAACGGTGAAAGACATGACGGTAGCAAAATTTGAGCTAGCGTTCACACGATACAGTTTTCAAAGAGCTACGTTATCAAAATCTACCGTTTTCAAAATCAGCCGGCAAAAATGTGCCGTTTTCGGCCTTCCGTTACATTTTTCACCGTTTTCAAAATGTGCCGGCATCGTGTGAACGCAGTCTTAATATCATCTATACATCTTTATATCTTCTTTGAAAATATTCTGATACCAGCTGCCTGCAAAATCTCCGAAAACTTGATGGTTTGATAGCCAAATTTGGCCTTCATTATAAATACGGTGACAGATCCAAGGATTTTGATAGGATTAGATGAAACAACTATCGACATGGAAGGGATAAATGGACATCACTGTCTAATTAGGATATTGATAATTTTCTATTTCATTATTGATTAGATTTATAACTATTTTTGATTTTACTTCTGGGCGGAGGTTCAGGGCCGTTCAGGGCAAACTGAACTACCTTGAAAATAGTGTTTCTCTAGAGGGGGGGGGGGAGTATTTATCTGCAATACAGTGTAGTATTTTCCAAGTATATTCCCATTATTGTTTAGCGACTTGTATTCAGGTTCCGCAATTTAACTCGAATTAATGACTTTAACGTTAGTTTTTTGGTAATATTCGATCTGCAAAGATCGTTCTCAACATAGGTCACTATTTAATCTTTTTTAAATATCGCTCTTGTGAAATTTTTTTGTTTGTTTCGTCTTGGCATGCGAAGAACTCCTCAGAGTTGCGAAATAAATCATGTTTTCGGGTATTACCAGCATTAGTTTGGTTTTATCGAACAATTGCTAGGTAGTTCCCTTTACCCCAGCCTGGGGTAAAGTGAACTAGGCAGAGCGGTCGCCAAAGAAAGCTCTTTTGTGAGACAATGGAAAAAGATTTGAAATATATTTTTGTTGGATAAACTGACCCAAAGACATAATGTCAAAACAACGTTAAAAAGTTTGCCCTCAGCTACAATATCTTTAGGATGTCCTTGAAAAACCTCCAAAAAAGTTCATTTTACCCCGTCTTACCCTATTTATCGATACCATTACTTGCGTTTGTTGTTAAAAAATGGCTCATGTTTTCTTTATTCATGCTTCAAAACTAAGACTTTAAATGCCTTGGTTCTACCATCAGAATCACTTGAAATTCAAAGGCACGAGGGCACGCCAGAAATTGAGGCACGCTGGCACAAGGGCACGCCAAAAATAAAGGCACGAGAGCCGTGGTCTGCATTACGGACCATCCTGGCTGGCAGGTTTTAAATATAAGACAAGAAATCATGAAAAATATCACCAAAGAGAGTCTGAAGAGGGAGTCACTAATTCAAGATCCAAGATTCAAGATCCGGAATTCAAGATTCACACTAATTCTAGATCCCAAAATCAAGATTCACACTAATTCTAGATCCCAAAATCAAGATTCATACTGAATAGGACTTTTTAAGAATTCCTTGGAGAATCTGCGTGGTTTCATCTTTTTCACTGTATTTTCTTTGATCAGGCTTGTGAATAGATGGTTAATCTACCCAATTTCCCCGCCCATTCCTCAATTTACAACACACACATTCTTACTTAAAGGTACTTGAGCTTCTGTAAATGTCTAAATGTTGCAAAGACTTCAAAAAACCTTCCTTTGAGGGCACAAGTAGTGAGCATGAAGACTGTTAATGGAGCTTTAAGAAACTCATAAAAAACTCTGACCATTGAAAATCTGACCAGAATCTTTCAGTGCTGGCCCGAATTCTGAGTTTCTTAAAAAAATGTCTGCAAAAAATGAGTGAAAATAAAAGAGAAATGCCATGGATTTCCTTGATAAAAGGAAACGGTTGTGCTAAACACCGGAACCATCCAGAACCATCCAGAACCACCCAGAACCATCCAGAACCAGCCAGAACTGTCCAGAATCCGGCCAGAATCGCACAGCAATTCTCCAAAGAAGCCCTATTTTCCCCCAGAGACATAGGAACTAGGGGGCAGGGGCACAGGCATTCAGGGCACATGCAGCCAAGATTTTGCATCAAATAAAGAAGTGCTCTTTTCATTTTCGATAAGTACCCCTTCAGCTTAACCCTATCTGTACTTGGCGACTTTTTAGGTATTTTGTACTGGGGGGGGGGCGTTTTTGGCCCCCCCTCTTTTTCTCCAAAACTACAAAAGATATAATAATAAGACTTCTTGTACCCTCTTAACCAGAAAAATTCTCTTTAATCAACCATTCAACCGATTTTCTTCAAATGTGTTTCAAATAGTAGGAAACATGTCATAGTTCAATAATACCGGGTGACCCAGAAAAAAGTGACCCAACGCAATCTGTTATAGAAAAAAAAGTAAGTGGCAGATTGAAATATTTCAAACGTTGTTTTGTCGCTAAAAGACCAGCCTACATTATGAGTATTTTTCGCAATTTTTTGGGCACGGGAAGTTTTCCGAATTAAGGATTTTGAGGAAAAGGGCAGGCTTTAAATTCTTAAAAAGTCGTCAAAAACAAGGGATCGATTTGAAGCCATTTCAGATCTTCAAAACAACGAGGAGCGTGTTTCATTCTGCCTGAGAATATTTTCAAGTACCTAGGGACTATAAACTTGCTCTGAAGACTTCCGACTCTGTTACCTATTCCCAGCTTGAAATGAAACACGCTCCACGTTGTTTTGAAGATTTGAAATGGCTGTAAATCGATGCCCTGTTTTTGACGACTTTTTGAGGATTTCAGTCATGCTCTTTTCCTCGAAATCCTTAATTTTGGAAATTTACCGTGCCGAAAAAATTGCGAAAAATACTCATCGCATAGGCTAGTCTTTTAGCGACAGAACAACGTTTGAAGCATCTCAATCGGCCACTTAGTTAATTTTCTGTAACAGATTGCGTTGGGTCACTTTTTTCTGGGTCACCCGGTATATACTTTTCAAATTTTTTTAACTTCTTTTTTAGAACAATTAGTCTTAAATTAGCCTTTTGTTGCATGCATGTACTTTCATCGCAGGTTTCTGCCAGTCCTGTCCTTTTATCTGGTAAATATAGACTCAAAATGAATCAAATTAATAAGATGAAGCAAATAAGACTAAACAAATTTATATTTTACACATCTTTATTAGAGAAATGACGTCATAAATGTGAATGACGTCATAGATATTAAACTTTGCTGACATAAGCATATATGAAAAATCTATATATCAAATGAAATTGAGTCTGCTAAATCGCGTGCCCTGCGTGCCCTGCGTGCCCTTTAATCACCTCGTGCCCTCATGCCCAAATTGTTGGCTTGCCCTCGTGCCTTCCATGTTGGTGTGCCCTCGTGCCCTCGTGCCTATATCTTTGGCGTGCCCTCGTGCCATCAATGTTGGTGTGCCCGCGTGCCCAAATTGTTGGCGTGCCCTGGTGCCATCCATGTTGGTGTGCCCTCGTGCCCGAATTGTTGGCGTGCCCTGGTGCCTTCCATGTTGGTGTGCCCTCGTGCCCGCGTGCCCAAATTGTTGGCGTGCCCTCGTGCCATCGATTTTGGTGTGCCCTTGTGCCATCGTGCCCAATTTTTTCGGCGTGCCCTCGTGCCATCGACGTTGGTGTGCCCTCGTGATGTGCCCTCGAGCCCTCATGCCTGTGTACTACATAGATTTCTTTTACATAAAAAATTAGGCCTATGTATTTGCAGTAGGCAAAAACAAAACACTATAGCTAGTCCACTATGGGGCAAAATGGACTGCTCAGACAGACAGAGCATGACAGAACATGACTTATCATAGAACATGATTTATGATTCATACCCAATGCTTTATGTGCCCAAAGGAAATAAAAAAATTTGCAAAATAGTTCTTTCTGTTGTTGCAAATGCCAGCTACCATAATATTCTTAAAGATCTACTGACATATTATTCTTAATATTCTTAAAGATCTACCTTTCAGTTCAGTTGATATATTGCTTCGACCGGGGTAAAGCTAACTACCCACAATTTCGATTTTCTCATGTGAACATGAAGTCAGATGAAGAAGGCCCTTTTTAGACTGTGTTCACACGATACCGGCACATTTTGAAAACGGTGAAAGACATGACGGTAGCAAAATTTGAGCTAGCGTTCACACGATACAGTTTTCAAAGAGCTACGTTATCAAAATCTACCGTTTTCAAAATCAGCCGGCAAAAATGTGCCGTTTTCGGCCTTCCGTTACATGTTTCACCGTTTTCAAAATGTGCCGGCATCGTGTGAACGCAGTCTTAATATCATTTATACATCTTTATATCTCCTTTGAAAATATTCTGATACCAGCTGCCTGCAAAATCTCCGAAAACTTGATGGTTTGATAGCCAAATTTGGCCTTCATTATAAATACGGTGACAGATCCAAGGATTTTGATAGGATTAGATGAAACAACTATCGACATGGAAGGGATAAATGGACATCACTGTCTAATTAGGATATTGATAATTTTCTATTTCATTATTGATTAGATTTATAACTATTTTTGATTTTACTTCTGGGCGGAGGTTCAGGGCCGTTCAGGGCAAACTGAACTACCTTGAAAATAGTGTTTCTCTAGAGGGGGGGGGGGGGAGTATTTATCTGCAATACAGTGTAGTATTTTCCAAGTATATTCCCATTATTGTTTAGCGACTTGTATTCAGGTTCCGCAATTTAACTCGAATTAATGACTTTAACGTTAGTTTTTTGGTAATATTCGATCTGCAAAGATCGTTCTCAACATAGGTCACTATTTAATCTTTTTTAAATATCGCTCTTGTGAAATTTTTTGGTTTGTTTCTTCTTGGCATGCGAAGAACTCCTCAGAGTTGCGAAATAAATCATGTTTTCGGGTATTACCAGCATTAGTTTGGTTTTATCGAACAATTGCTAGGTAGTTCCCTTTACCCCAGCCTGGGGTAAAGTGAACTAGGCAGAGCGGTCGCCAAAGAAAGCTCTTTTGTGAGACAATGGAAAAAGATTTGAAATATATTTTTGTTGGATAAACTGACCCAAAGACATAATGTCAAAACAACGTTAAAAAGTTTGCCCTCAGCTACAATATCTTTAGGATGTCCTTGAAAAACCTCCAAAAAAGTTCATTTTACCCCGTCTTACCCTATTTATCGATACCATTACTTGCGTTTGTTGTTAAAAAATGGCTCATGGTTTCTTTATTCATGCTTCAAAACTAAGACTTTAAATGCCTTGGTTCTACCATCAGAATCACTTGAAATTCAAAGGCACGAGGGCACGCCAGAAATTGAGGCACGCTGGCACAAGGGCACGCCAAAAATAAAGGCACGAGAGCCGTGGTCTGCATTACGGACCATCCTGGCTGGCAGGTTTTAAATATAAGACAAGAAATCATGAAAAATATCACCAAAGAGAGTCTGAAGAGGGAGTCACTAATTCAAGATCCAAGATTCAAGATCCGGAATTCAAGATTCACACTAATTCTAGATCCCAAAATCAAGATTCACACTAATTCTAGATCCCAAAATCAAGATTCATACTGAATAGGACTTTTTAAGAATTCCTTGGAGAATCTGCGTGGTTTCATCTTTTTCACTGTATTTTCTTTGATCAGGCTTGTAAATAGATGGTTAATCTACCCAATTTCCCCGCCAATTCCTCAATTTACAACACACACATTCTTACTTAAAGGTACTTGAGCTTCTGTAAATGTCTAAATGTTGCAAAGACTTCAAAAAACCTTCCTTTGAGGGCACAAGTAGTGAGCATGAAGACTGTTAATGGAGCTTTAAGAAACTCATAAAAAACTCTGACCATTGAAAATCTGACCAGAATCTTTCAGTGCTGGCACGAATTCTCAGTTTCTTAAAAAAAATGTCTGCAAAAAATGAGTGAAAATAAAAGAGAAATGCCATGGATTTCCTTAATAAAAGGAAACGGTTGTGCTAAACACCGGAACTACCCAGAACCATCCAGAACCATCCAGAACCATCCAGAACCATCCAGAACCAGCCAGAACCATCCAGAACCAGCCAGAACTGTCCAGAATCCGGCCAGAATCGCACAGCAATTCTCCAAAGAAGCCCTATTTTCCCCCAGAGACATAGGAACTAGGGGGCAGGGGCACAGGCATTCAGGGCACATGCCGCCAAGATTTTGCATCAAATAAAGAAGTGCTCTTTTCATTTTCGATAAGTACCCCTTCAGCTTAACCCTATCTGTACTTGGCGACTTTTTAGGTATTTTGTACTGGCCCTCTTTTTCTCCAAAACTACAAAAGATATAATAATAAGACTTCTTGTACCCTCTTAACCAGAAAAATTCTCTTTAATCAACCATTCAACCGATTTTCTTCAAATGTGTTTCAAATAGTAGGAAACATGTCATAGTTCAATAATATATACTTTTCAAATTTTTTTAACTTCTTTTTTAGAACAATTAGTCTTAAATTAGCCTTTTGTTGCATGCATGTACTTTCATCGCAGGTTTCTGCCAGTCCTGTCATTTTATCTGGTAAATATAGACTCAAAATGAATCAAATTAATAAGATGAAGCAAATTAGACTAAACAAATTTATATTTTACACATCTTTATTAGAGAAATGACGTCATAAATGTTAAAGACGTCATAGATATTAAATTTTGCTGACATAAGCATATATGAAAAATCTATATATCAAATGAAATTGAGTCTGCTAAATCGCGTGCCCTGCGTGCCCTTTAATCACCTCGTGCCCTCATGCCCAAATTGTTGGCATGCCCTCGTGCCTTCCATGTTGGTGTGCCCTCGTGCCTATATCTTTATAATAATAATATAATAAATGATTTATTTACAGTTGGCAGCAGGAAAAAGTAGCTAACTACAGCTAATTAAAGCCAACTATTTACCTATTTACATAATACCATATATACAAAATTTATGAAAATCAACTATAAATACCCCAAATCTGCAATATATATTTTACAAAGTCGACAGTTACAGTCTATTTTCCAGTTCCTTATTTTCTTTTTGAATATTGCTAGATTTTCAGATTGATTTAAACTTTCAGGCAATGCATGCCAAAGCCGTTGTCCTAGAAACGATATAGATTCTATTCCGTATGTTGTTGTTCTGGCTTTTGGTAACTGGAGAGTACTCCCACTTCTTAAATTATAGTTTCCCGTTTTTTCAACAAAAATATCGTTCATGAAGTTTGGATTTAGATTTGCCTTCGTTTTAAAAATTTCAACCAACAAAAACTGCAGATTCTTCTGATGAAGAGACACAGATTTATTCCTCTCTAAGAGGGATTCAAAACAAGAGCGACTATCTTTGTATGCAATTCGTAGAGCTCGTTCATGAATCTTATTTACTTTATTATTTATACCTCTGTCATGAAACATCCAGATCAGAGGACAATAGCTAAACTGTGACATAACAAAAGTATTCATCATCAATACTATTTTGTCTATACTCATAATCTTTGGCGTGCCCTCGTGCCATCGATGTTGGTGTGCCCTCGTGCCCGCGTGCCCAAATTGTTGGCGTGCCCTGGTGCCTTCCATGTTGGTGTGCCCTCGTGCCCTCGTGCCCAAATTGTTGGCGTGCCCTGGTGCCTTCCATGTTGGTGTGCCCTCGTGCCTGCGTGCCCAAATTGTTGGCGTGCCCTCGTGCCATCAATTTTGGTGTGCCCTCGTGCCATCGTGCCTGCGTGCCCAACTTTTTCGGCGTGCCCTCGTGCCATCGACGTTGGTGTGCCCTCGTGATGTGCCCTCGAGCCCTCATGCCTGCGTGCCTGTGTACTACATAGATTTCTTTTACATAAAAAATTAGGCCTATGTATTTGCAGTAGGCAAAAACAAAACACTATAGCTAGTGCACTATGGGGCAAAATGGACTGCTCAGACAGACAGAACATGACTTATCATAGAACATGATTTATGATTCATACCCAATGCTTTATGTGCTCAAAGGAAATAAAAAAATTTGCAAAATAGTTCTTTCTGTTGTTGCAAATGCCAGCTACCATAATATTCTTAAAGATCTACTGACATATTATTCTTAATATTCTTAAAGATCTACCTTTCAGTTCAGTTGATATATTGCTTCGACCGGGGTAAAGCTAACTACCCACAATTTCGATTTTCTCATGTGAACATGAAGTCAGATGAAGAAGGCCCTTTTTAGACTGTGTTCACACGATACCGGCACATTTTGAAAACGGTGAAAGACATGACGGTAGCAAAATTTGAGCTAGCGTTCACACGATACAGTTTTCGAAGAGTTACGTTATCAAAATCTACCGTTTTCAAAATCAGCCGGCAAAAAATGTGCCGTTTTCGGCCTATCCGTTACATTTTTCACCGTTTTCAAAATGTGCCGGCATCGTGTGAACGCAGTCTTAATATCATCTATACATCTTTATATCTTCTTTTAAAATATTCTGATACCAGCTGCCTGCAAAATCTCCGAAAACTTGATGGTTTGATAGCCAAATTTGGCCTTCATTATAAATACGGTGACAGATCCAAGGATTTTGATAGGATTAGATGAAGCAACTATCGACATGGAAGGGATAAATGGACATCACTGTCTAATTAGGATATTGATAATTTTCTATTTCATTATTGATTAGATTTATAACTATTTTTGATTTTACTTCTGGGCGGAGGTTCAGGGCCGTTCAGGGCAAACTGAACTACCTTGAAAATAGTGTTTCTCTAGAGGGGGGGGGGGAGTATTTATCTGCAATACAGTGTAGTATTTTCCAAGTATATTCCCATTATTGTTTAGCGACTTGTATTCAGGTTCCGCAATTTAACTCGAATTAATGACTTTAACGTTAGTTTTTTGGTAATATTCGATCTGCAAAGATCGTTCTCAACATAGGTCACTATTTAATCTTTTTTAAATATCGCTCTTGTGAAATTTTTTGGTTTGTTTCGTCTTGGCATGCGAAGAACTCCTCAGAGTTGCGAAATAAATCATGTTTTTGGGTATTACCAGCATTAGTTTGGTTTTATCGAACAATTGCTAGGTAGTTCGCTTTACCCCAGCCTGGGGTAAAGTGAACTAGGCAGAGCGGTCGCCAAAGAAAGCTCTTTTGTGAGACAATGGAAAAAGATTTGAAATATATTTTTGTTGGATAAACTGACCCAAAGACATAATGTCAAAACAACGTTAAAAAGTTTGCCCTCAGCTACAATATCTTTAGGATGTCCTTGAAAAACCTCCAAAAAAGTTCATTTTACCCCGTCTTACCCTATTTATCGATACCATTACTTGCGTTTGTTGTTAAAAAATGGCTCATGTTTTCGGCTTATTGTAATTTGCGAAAATTTTCGCATCATGCGAAAAATGCGAAAATTTCGCAAAATACAAAACAGGTGCTTGAAATTGTAAAATGCGAAAATTCTTAAATTCCTGTTAAATCGACAAATTAACTTTTCTTTCTCATCAATTATCAAAACAAAATAGCTAAGGACAACGGGCACAAGGTTACACAACCATCTGGTCTTGCCTTGCTTTGCTGCTGTCGTCCATGCATGCTCCATGGCCTAAATCCGTTCTGATTCCAATCGAGATCCAAAAATTAATCAATTGCTTCTTGAAAGTCAGCATTTGCCAGTATTGATCATATTTGAAGCCAAATCCACGCCTATAAACCTCAACATGTTGTTACAAAACCTCAGAATGGGCAATGGAAAATGTTTTTGCAAATTACAAAATACCATCAACTTTTTGTAATTTGCGAAAAACATTCAATGTCGCCTATAAACACAAATTCAGTTGCGTGTATGGTGTTTAGAAGAGTCTTTCTTATTTAGTGTAAGCATTCAAGCCTCAAAAGATAACAAAAAGCCTTCTTATGGACCGTTTGTTGATTTTTCGCAAATTACAAAATACCATCAACTTTTTGTAATTTGCGAAAAATATCCACAGTGGCCTATCAACGGTAACTAAACGCAAATTCAGTTGAGGTTATGGTGTTTAGAAGAGTCTTTCTTATTTAGAATAAGCATTCAAGCCTCAAAAGATAACAAACAGCCTTCTTATGGACCGTTTGTTGATTTTTCGCAAATTACAAAATGCCGTCAATTTTTTGTAATTTGCGAAAAATATCCAAAGTGGCCTATAAACACAAATTCAGTTGCGTGTATGGTGTTTAGAAGAGTCTTTCTTATTTAGTGTAAGCATTCAAGCCTCAAAAGATAACAAAAAGCCTTCTTATGGACCGTTTGTTGATTTTTCGCAAATTACAAAATACCATCAACTTTTTGTAATTTGCGAAAAATATCTAAAGTGGCCTATAAACGGTAAGTAAACGCAAATTCAGTTGAGGTTATTGTGTTTTAGAAGAGTCCTTCTTATTTAGTGTAAGCATTCAAGCCTCAAAAGATAAAAAAAAGCCTTCTTATGGACCGTTTGTTGATTTTTCGCAAATTACAAAATACCATCAACTTTTTGTAATTTGCGAAAAATATCCACAGTGGCCTATCAACGGTAACTAAACGCAAATTCAGTTGAGGTTATGGTGTTTAGAAGAGTTTTTCTTATTTAGTGTAAGCATTCAAGCCTCAAAAGATAACAAAAAGCCTTCTTATGGACCGTTTGTTGATTTTTCGCAAATTACAAAATGCCATCAACTTTTTGTAATTTGCGAAAAATATCCAAAGTGGCCTATAATCGGTAACTAAACGCAAATTCAGTCGAGGTTATGGTGTTTAGAAGAGTCTTTCTTATTTAGTGTAAGCATTCAAGCCTCAAAAGATAACAAAAAGCCTTCTTACGATTTAAACGTAAAACCCGAAAAGCGAGGGCTAAAATTGGCCAAGCCCGCAATCCATGAAACCCTGAAGCCCCCTTGGGGAAAGGTTTTTGTCTTTTGAATGCCTTGAATGCTTACACAAAATAAGAAAGACTCTTCTAAACATCATAAACGCAACTAAATTTGTGTTTATAGGCCACTTTGGATATTTTTCGCAAATTACAAAAAGTTGATGGTATTTTGCAATTTGCGAAAACATTTTCCATTGCCCATTCTGAGGTTTTGTAACAACATGTTGAGGTTTATAGGCGTGGATTTGGCTTCAAATGTGATCATTACTGGCAAATGCCGACTTTCAAGAAGCAATTGATTAATTTTTGGATCTCGATTGGAATCAGAACGGATTTAGGCCATGGAGCATGCATGGACGACAGCAGCAAAGCAAGGCAAGACCAGATGGTTGTGTAACCTTGTGCCCGTTGTCCTTGGCTATTTTGTTTTGATAATTGACGAGAAAGAAAAGTTAATTTGTCGATTTAACAGGAATTTAAGAATTTTCGCATTTTACAATTTCGAGCACCTGTTTTGTATTTTGCGAATTTTTCGCATTTTTCGCATGATGCGAAAATTTTCGCAAATTACAATAAGCCCATGTTTTCTTTATTCATGCTTCAAAACTAAGACTTTAAATGCCTTGGTTCTACCATCAGAATCACTTGAAATTCAAAGGCATGAGGGCACGCCAGAAATTGAGGCACGCTGGCACAAGGGCACGCCAAAAATAAAGGCACGAGAGCACGAGGGCAAACCAACATCGATGGCACGAGGGCACGCCAAAAATATGGACACGAGGGCACGAGGGCACACCAACATGGAAGGCACCAGGGCACGCCAACAATTTGGACACGCGGGCACGAGGGCACACCAACATCGATGGCACGAGGGCACGCCAAAAATATGGGCACGAGGGCACGAGGGCAAAAGGGCACACCAACATGGAAGGCACCAGGGCACGCCAAGAATTTGGGCACGCGGGCACGAGGGCACACCAACATGGAAGGCACGAGGGCACGTAGGGCACGTGGAGCACGCGATTTAGCAGACTCAATGAAATTACTCATCAAATGCAATCGAATGGTGCATGTTTGAGCAGGTGATTTTGCCGTATATTCAAAGTAGTTTAAGTGGTTTCATTTCTTCTGTTATCTGAGTTGATTTAGTCCCAAGAGAGGGAGAAAGAGCAGAATATTTAGTAGGTTACAATAAAGTCTCGGATGCAAGCATGCCAGTGATTTCAAGTTGTGTTCTTGCACGTAAAATAGTGTTAGTATAAATAGTATGTACATGAGTCTAAAGGTCAGACGTTGATAGCTTGTTTGCTGATCAGACGTAGAGGTGCATGCAGAGTGTCTACACCAGATGTGTCTTCAACACCAGATACGGTTCGGCGGTATAAATGCAAGAGAAAGGAAAAAAGAAGAAGTCCGAAAAGAAGATTTTAGCCATTTTAAATGCCCTCAAAAAGGAAACAAATTGATTCGTATTGCAGACCGTTCACCAGGAGGGTGGGGCACAGTGAATGAATATCTATCAGATGAACTGGCAAGTGACAATGAAGACGAAAAGAAGCTTCAAGCAGCCGAGACATGAGCACTGGCTAAAAACAAGAGGACCCGTTGTTTTCGCAAGTCAAGCCAAAAGTGCAACATCCTCTTACCCCCAAAACCAGCCCTTTCGTGTTCAGTCAAGCCAGAGTAACAGATTTGCTGGAAGATCGTTCTTTGGGAGTGACAAACAGCCAAATATTACAATGACTGGAAGGCGATCAACTAAGGCAACAAACATCTGTCTTGGATGTGGGAACAGAGGCCACTCGAGAAGGGACTGCCCGAATGGAAACCCAAACGCCTTTGGAAGACCAAGCAATAACTATAGAACAAAATAAGTATTCTTATTATCTTTATTTTCGTTCTGACCAACTCTCTGAACGTGAAGAATGTGCATTGAATAGTCCGGCCAAGATATCAGTCAAGGGGAGATTAGAGAAGAATATTGTATTCTTGGAATCCATACATACAAGTATATCTGTTTTAGATACCATTTCACAAGGCTAAACAATTCCTTTTGGTGAGACGCCCGTACAAGCATTTTTTAAGAATAAAAAACTGCTCTGCTTCATGCGAAATTTGTAGAAAAAAGCATCTTAGAAACTGGTGCTGTTAGAGAATGTGTCTCAGAACCCCATGTGGTTAGTCCATTATCTGTTTCTATAAATTTGAAGGTAAAATAAAATGACTTCTTCTTGACTTGACATATGCCAACTCCCATTTGTACAAGACCATTCCATACAAGACCAAGAAGAAGACCATTTGTACAAGACAAGACAATTTTCAATTCTATTCCAAGTTTCAAAATTATTTTGGTTTTCCTACTGTTTTGTCGCAATTTCGAGCCTTGCTTTACCCGTTTCATAAATAATACATTTTCTTGCAGTTCACTCTGTGGCAAGACAATTACGTTTCTTGCCCCTTTTCACCCGTGTGCATAATTTTGCTAAGACAGTATTGTACGTGTTTGTTGAAGTTCTCAAACGAATCCCACTCTTTGTTGTCATTTTTTGTTCGAAAGAAGTATTTCCACTCTCAGTATGCCTACTTTCACACTGTCTGCGTTGCATGTTACATATACAATTGTTTATCTTCAGGATTATTTTGCATTGATCCATGATAAAAATGTAAGTTACCTTTCATGTCTGGATGCCATAAGGCACAATGTCAACAATAGTCAATGAAGTGAGTGAGGCGATAGTCAAATTTATTTTGTGCTTCTTCTGCACTGAGAGCAATCTCTGTCGTTCTTGGCCGCCATTTCAAGTCTTGAGCAGAATTTGGCCAACTGTTTTTGGCGGCAAAATCACTACGCATGCGCAGCCTCCATATGGAAACGAAATAAATTACTTTAATTTATGCTTTGCATTTGACACATGTAAAGTGCGACGTTTGATGTCATGTCGCACTGACGTCGCATAATGCGACCAACCCTGTCGCATAAATATATTTGGGCCGACTAAAATTCAGCACATGCATAAAATTCAAATCAAACGTCGCATTTTACATGTACTTAATTCTCCAATTATATTTGACACATGTAAAATGCGACGTTTGATCCTAGCCTAAGGCCACAAACAAAATAAAAATAATATTTCTAGCTTCTTGGTGCTCTGTTGGGAGTTTGATTCAAAAACTCGAATTCAAATTTTGAATATTTTCATCTTCAATACATTTCTTGTCAAGTTGAACTCTTGATCGCGAAGCATTTATTTTCTCTAATTTCAGCTGGTTGGTATACCAAGAGCTTGAAACTTGCAAAGGAAGATCAACTGATGGCTTGGAGGAATCTTTCGTTGGTATGGGAAAGTCAAATTCTCCCTTTTTCTTTGGGTGTATAAGGGTCTGCTTTACTGACGTATGACAGTCATCTGTCATGATTGGGCCCACATTTTTAAACCATTCTTTGCTCATACACAGTGGCAGCGAATTTGTGTGAGCTCGACTTAGCCCAAAATGTACTCCCTTCCCACTTAACACAAGTTTCTTTTTGCGAGTTTCAGGATCTCGCTCATTTTGCTCCTGCCATTCAAAGGCGAGAAAATATGTGTTGAGTCTGATGCAACTCTGCGCGGTGAGAAAAACTGACTGATTTGTTGGGCATTTTCCTCATTTTGGTCACAGAGTAATTGATTGGTCTTAAGTTCCTTCGGTTTTGGCCTATGGCTTTGGACGTCGAAATGGATTGGGCCTATAGCAAGAATCACTCAGATTGCTGTCCGATAAGAGTGAAGAGTCATCTTTCTTTAGGGCGTTTCCTTCAGATTCTTGTGTCTTCTGTTTCTTTGGTTTGGGCGAATGCCTTTTGATACTAACATCGCTGTCTGGTAAGAGTGAAGGGTCATAATTCTTTCAGGCGTTTCCTTCAGATTCTTTTATCCTCTGTTTCTTTGGTTTGGGACAACTCAACTGATATGAAAGAGGATGAACAAAGTGTACCGGGTGTCCCAAAAAAATGTATACAGATTTGGTTGACTCCAGCTATGTGAATTTTGCTTTAATCAATGGCTAAGCACTCTCAAAATGTTCCTCGATAGTTAACTTGAACATAGATACCTCGCTTGTTGGTATTGGTGATTTGAGAGTGGAAATATGAACCTTTAAAGCTCAAATTTGCGTGCACTTGCAAACCAGAACTTTGGCCTTTTGGCCTAAGCAAATCCCTGAAGAACATCGAAACTAAGAACTAAAATTAATGAAAAATTAAGAAACTTCATGATGGGTGACTGGGGAGTGACTTCTGGAAGACAGAATAACACAAGATCTAATATTGTTCAAACTTTATCAAGGCTATCGTTGATTTATATGCTGTGCCTTAAGAAATTGCTTAGGCCAAAAGGGTAAAGCTCTGGTTTGCAGGAAAAGGAAAATTTGAGCTTTCAAGATTAAGATGTCTGCTCTCAATGTACCAATGTCAACAAACGAGGTACCTATGCTCAAGTTAACTATTGAGGAACATTTGTAGAGTGACTAGACCTTGATTGAAGCTAAATTCACATTGCTGGAGTCAACTAAATCCGTATACATTTTTTTGGGACACCCGGTATTAGAATAAAATGCGAACCATTGGGCGCATAAAATTTAGTCCATTAAATTGCATTTCTAACGATGATGTTGCAAATAAATACTGTTTTTAGGGTTAACCTTCAGAGGTCAGGGTCTCTGTTGAGCCTAGAGAAGCCTGGGCGATGTGCTGTACAGGCTTTGGTACACAAATGAGTGTTACACTGGTTCTTTTTCGACCATCATATTAAAGCATAAGCTAAAGTCCTGGGGGAGCACTAGACCCATAAATGCAGGGCGTGACTCTGTGGAAAGATTTACGGTGGAGTGCCACCGGGGCAACAAGATTCTTAGTTTTTTTTAGAGCAATTTTTTCAAATTGATGGGAGCGAATTGACAAGAAACGAAATACATATTGCAAATGTCCAATATTTAACTTAAAATCTATTTTAAAAGTGTGCCCCCTTTCGGGAGCAGCATTTGAGAAAAGTTGATACCATGTTGGGGAGAAAAAAACTCAAAAAATTATATCCTGTTCAGCAGCATATACCTGCTGCAACAATAATCGAGACCCCTTCTCCCCAGGCATTAACATTGCTGGATGCATTAAACCATTTAAGTTGAAAGTTGTTTCTTACCGTTCGCTACAACCATTCTTATGTTTTGCTATCGATAGACAGCCACCATTATTGTCGTGTTCCTCGACCACCACTGCTTGAAGAACTTCGAACGTGCAATTGGATATTTTTCCCCCTTTTCATTCACGTAGCATCCGTTGACTTCTTCCATTTTCGTAAAGCACAAATCTATCCACGTATGTGTGCACGCAAGTCGCATCCAGAACGAATGACTGAAAGTTTACCCTTGCAAAGCACTTATTGCTAATATGAAACAATGGCATCACGTGTATTAACGAAACGATAACTTATGCTACAAATAAAAAGTGTTGTTAAGCCAGTATTACTCATGGACATGAGGCTGCACCAATTGGTGCATTCATTTTTACGTTTACAAAACTAAATTAAAAGAACAGTAAACATGCACGAAAATGTACTAGGTGTCCTAAAAAACGTGCAAGTAAGTGTTTGGACAGTTGATGGAAAGAAGACTCATCCCCAAAACTGTTGTTGTCTGTATGATATAGACACTAAGGGCACAAAGGTAGAAATGGCCCAGGGCACAAGGTATTATGTTATTATTTCCTAGTTTCTCTGTGGGCTGCGTCATACATTCTTTTTCACAGCCAATTTAGACATACGAGGTAGGAAATTAAAAAGAGAACATCTGATCTATCGGGTGTCCAAAGAAAGTGTGTTTGAAAAATCACCAAAATTTGATTACACAGGCGATCTTCAATATTCTTTTTTTGTCAAGTAGATCAAGGACCAACTTATTTTCCAAGATATAGCTGATCTTGTAAGTGGTTTAAAAATTAGCAAATTCAACTCTGTTTAGGGCTACCTGGTTTTGAATCATGCTGCAAAAAAGCACTGGTGATTGCCATATCAATATCTTTGTGCATGTAAAGCTTCTGGCATGGTCATAAATGACATGAGGAAATCCGCACTGTCATCAGACACTTCATTGATGATAAAACATCTGAAATTTTTGACTCTTAGGCAAGATTTATTTTTTTGCTTAAAAACTATTGCTCAAAATAAGGTTTTTCAAGGTGTAATTGTTCGTCCTTGCTGTATCAAAAGCAAACATTTTATATTCTGTCAATATATTTGGGTCTTTGGCAAAACGACTCAAAAAAAATTTTATCAAAGGTTTAATCAATTATGGGTGATTTTTTAGACAGGAGTACTTTTTTGGGACACCCAGTATATCCTGAAACTCGAACAGAATATTTTGAAATGCTCCTCCACTAGCTCAAACACATATACTTGTTTAAGTCCCAGTTAGTAAAGTAGCCTTCTGAAACTACACACGTCATGTAAACAAAATATTTTAATCAATTTTAAATGCTAACAAACTCCATGAAATTTTTGTGCTAAAACAGTCACAAGAAAGTTAAGTGTCTTTTTTGTCAAAGTCCAACTTGTGTCCACTGTGTAGAACGGGCTTGTTCTCCCAAAATTCAAGCTGGTTAATGCTTTCCTCGGAGGCCATAAATGGCAATGTTTCCGACTGCGGATGCCAACAAGGCAGCTCTAGTGGTTCTTGCCTTGGATAACTGGCGTCCAAATCAACGCCCTGGAAGGCGGCATTTACCTCTTTGCTATCCTTTTTGTTTCCTTTTTTGGTGGTATTTTCGTTTCTTTTTTTCTTCTTTGCCGGTCGAGGATCGCTATTCATTGCTTTCATTGCAATCTCTTCTGGTGACTTCTCACTCATTCCAGAGCTGGTGAATGTGGTGGTAGACGCTGACAGCAATGATGCCAATGATGCACTCCCAGCTGAAATGAGAGACAAAGTAACTGACATCAGCGTACCAGCCAGGGGGCTGGAGTGCAATGATAAAGGGGAAATGTACACAAATCTGCCTGGTACCCGGTAATTGGGAAGCAGTGTCTACAATCGGAAAAGCACATAAACTATCAATCAAATGAGACCACATAAACAACCGAAAGATCGCCAGTAAATCAATTTTTGCATTCATAAGGCAGGTTTGATTGGATCAAACAAATGGCTTTGGAATCTTTCTTCAAAGCAGCACAGCAACTGCCTTATTCAGAAAATCCACAAATCGCTCGCACAAAATCATGAAACGCTGAAATGCGAACACCTAAAACTAATTAAATTGAAAGTAACAAATCCATGACGTTGAAGTTATGCTACTTGCAAAAATGATCAACTTTCCAAATTTTTACGTGCAAATCGAACATAATGCACGCAAGTCTTTGACTCGGTAATAAAAGCAGGATGTTACCTCGTTTGTTTCGTGTTCCCCTGATAGTACCACATGTACCTCCAACTTTGGCAAGACTAAAATGCTGAAGGGGCTTGGTTAAAGGTTTCCTGAATTTGCAAGACTCCCACAAAAAGTCTTAGGAAGAAAATCTTTTTTAAATAATGCATCAAATGACCGATTTCGATGGGGAAAAGTTTATGATCTAAGTTAGATTTATGGCTGCACGGAATAATTTAGTTCACAACAATCGGGTGGCTAAACGCGACGTCACAGTCCGCCAAACATCCCACATTTTTTCTGACTCACTCAGTATATTGTTTCAGGCATGTGTCCATTGTGTTCCACACAAATGTGTGTGGATGGGATGAATCCACAATCCATTGATATCTCTCTACATCTTAATGTTTCTTTTCGCTCTGTGACATTCAAGAATCCATCTTCAAAATTGGAAAAATAGTGAAAAATCTGTTTGATATGACTTACCAAAACACTGCAAAATCATCGTTTCAAGAGAGGATTGTTTACAGTTACGTGACCCAGGTCCTTGCACATTTTCTAATATGGAATTTTTTGAAATAGTTCTTGCCCTTTCATTTAAGTGACCATTTTAAGCTTTGAAGGAAACAACTAAAAGCTCTATTTAGCTCCCCCCTCTGATAAGCCCTTCCTTCAATTATTTCAAATGTCAGTTGTTACGAAAGACTGTCCACCAATTTAGCTTAACAAAATAGCATGTAAATTCTTATATGATTCCGGATCAAAGTGATTTCGAATTTGTGTATATGACTCGTAAAATGGTCTGTTTTATTTCGTAATAAATGGGGTGAAAGATTTAGAAAGCTATCATTTATATCCTCGTAATTTGAGTTTGTAAAATGAGCCCCCTTCTCTAGTAAGCCCCCTCTCCTGTAAGCCCCCATCTGGAGTGGAGTCTCCGAGATTGAATAAGCAAACCCAGGGGACTAAATATAGCTTTACGGTATTTGCTACTGGTGCTTTTGATGTGTATCACCCCATAAACATATCTGTTTACATCCATCTAAAGTTTTACAACAACTGAACATATACCGGGTGTCCCAAAAAAGTAGAAAAATTTAGTTGACTCCAACGATGTGAATTTAGCTTTAATCAATGGCTCATCACTCTCAAAATGTTCCTCGATAGTTAACTGGAACATAGATACCTCGTTTGTTGGTATTTCTGCTTTGCCTTAAGAATTTGCTGGCTAAAGGCTAAAACTCTGGTTTGCAGGAGGAGGCAAATTTGAGCTTTCAAGATTAACATGCCTGCTCTCAAAATACCAATACCAACAAACGAGGTATCTATCTTCAAGTTAGCTATCGAGAAACATTTTCAGAGTGATTCGACATTGATTGAAGCTAAATTCACATCGCTGGAGTCAACCCAATCCCTATAATTTTTTTGGAACACCCGGTATATAACACGATGCCACAGGGAGCATCAAAATACATTGCAATCCCTGGAGCTAAACATGAAACATTTGCACGGAACTAATCAACCAACAGATTAAAGCAAAAAGTACAATTTAAGAAAAGAGAAAATTATGCAGAGTTGGAAGAAAGGGAGGAAATTTCGCAGAAATCGTAAAAAATCTCTTTGATGATTCGATAATATTTAGGGGTGCTTCGCGATTTTTTTTCATTTGATTCAAGGGTAACCTTGCACCAATTTCTGAACACCGTCATTTATGGGACAGATTTGGGTTTACTTTGTGGCTATAGTTGTCTGAAGTGTGAAAATTATGTACACTTGCCGTAAAAGCTCTGTTAAGCCCCCGGGGGCTTATTTGATTTCGAATACTTTAGAGGGGGCTTCAAAGAGGGCCTTATTAGAGAGGGGAGTTATTTGCAAAATCAAACGACAAGGATATATGTGACAGCTTTTATTATTTTACCCCATATTTTGTGGATTCAACATACAATTTTGCGATTCAATTTCAAAAGTTTCACACAGTTTTATCCGAAGCCTCGTCAAAATTAAAGATTTGTCCTCGTTGTTGTTTGCTGACTTTTCATTTCATGGTTTTCATATCTACGTTCGGTAATTAGTTGCTACCGTTGTCTTATGACAAGTATTTTCGTGTAAAAATGTATTGCTCTCAGCTACATATCTGGCTACATATTAAAGATTTTGAAAATAATAACAGCAACAACACAAAAACTCTGATGATATCTTGACAAATACGAGAAGTTAATAATAGCAAGCTTATTTGTCAATATAGAGCCAACCATAATGTCGTATTTCAAATGGCATGGATGCTGCAAACTGCTAGTCCCAACGAGAACAACTAGGAAATTATTCACCCATCAAAAGAAATTATCAAATGCCAACTGTTACAGACGATTTTCTATTTATTAGCTAACAAGTTTGCATGTTAATGAAGCGTTACCGAGTCCTAGAAATTGGTCATCGTCATATTTCACGTATTTTTTAGACGAAACTAAGAACTTTGGCCGGTACTGAAAGTTTCTTAAAGTTATCAGACTTTCAGTACTCAGAGTTTCTTACTAGTTTCTTAGAGGTTCCATACAATCGTCAGGTTCACTACTACCCGTGCCCTCTAATGAACATTTCAAAACAAGGTTTTTTAGGCCTTTCCAATATTTAGACATTACGCAAAGGCCTTACGAGTAATGTGATACAGGAAATAAGTGAAAGTACTGTAAAGATATGTCAAGGATTTCCTTTATCAAAATAGAAAGTTTCTTAACTTATATTTTCCCAGTACTGGAGTTTCTTAATTTGTTGGCGATCTGAGAGTTGAGTTCCTTATGGGTAGTTTCTTATGAAAAAACTACGTGTAATGGAGTTTCTTAATTTTTTAGCGATCTGAGAGCTGAGTTTCTTATGAGCAGTTTCTTATTTAAAAATATACGTGTAGTCGCGAACATTCGATCCAAGGAAAGGAATGATAGCATACATTGTAGATCATAAAAGTGTAACTGAGGGGTTATGAACTTTGTATTGTATATCGACAACGTTTTTAGATTCTTTAGCATTGTATAAATATACCGTATCTATGTGAGTGACTGCCTCTTTAGGGGTCTTTTAGATGCTGCGATTTAGTCTGAAATCCTATAGATGTCGAAAATTATGCAATGATTTCTTTAAAAACATTTTCCTCTCTTTCTCAATTTATCTCTGGTATAATGCCATGGACGTCAACATCCTAGCTGTCGGGCAGAAGTTTCACCAACATTTCAAGTTGAAAGACGCGAAGTGTAGCGCGATCGCCGACCTGCACTTCGAATTTCACCACAATTTCCTCTTGCACAGTGCAAGTTTCCTCTCAATTTACAGATAGCACTCGACGTTTACCGTCGTTGGAAATCGTGCGTTTCTCAGTCTCACCAAAATTTCCAGTTGAAACACGCGACGTGTAGCGCGATCGCCGATCTGCACTTCAAATTTCACCACAATTTCCTCTTGCACACTGCGAGTTTCCTCTCAATTTACAGAAACACTCGACGTTTACCGTCGTTGGAAATCGCACGTTTCATGTTTGGAGAACATAGGGAAACGTAAACTCCCTTTTCCCACTAGTTTCCAGGTTTGGAAATCTTACATTTCTACCACATTTCCAACTGGGGAAATCATTGGAAATGCGACATTTCCCAACAATTTACCTACAAAACACTATGTCGAAACGTGATCATTTCTTGCCGTGAATGCATGATCGTAAGTTGACTCCTCATTTTCTTCACCTGAACTATGCTCTGAGCCAGAACCACCTCTTAGCTTCGGGATGATTTTCCATTTATCATATGGTGGCACCATCGCTTGCATCCTTCTTATTATGTCACAGGTTTCCTATCTTGAAAACAAGGTGGGATCAGAAATAACAGTTCAGTAAGACAAATCAACAAGAAACGTGGAAGATTTTGAAATAATCGGGCTGATGGTGAAGATTTTATAAAGGCTGTATCCTTATACTACAGCATCTAACTGTCGGAGAAATTTTTGATTTGTCTGTTTTCTGATGAGCTGATTTATTGTGACTGCCCATTTTTTTAAAGAAACTTGGATCAGCATTTTGTAGTGTACATTTAGATAATAAACTAAATGTTAGTCTAAATCAGCAAGTGTTGGGTATAGGTTGAATATTGGAGGACCTAGGGTTTTCATCATACTAGGTCAGCCTCAGATTTCGCAATATTGCTTGACGTCAATATGGCCTATTTCCTCATACCTGCATTAGTCAGTGTGAGTCAGACATGATGCCATAACTTGGTAGCCTATCAGTGAATGGCAAACTACGTAGTTCAGCTCCCTTTGCCATATTTGGGGCATCAATGATAGGGTACAGTATATATAGGGGTTTCTGCTAGGTGTCCTTCACTTGCAAAATCTTCATGGACACCTAGACATCTCAAGTTTTCTTCTATCGACGATGACAACTATTCGCCGCTCAGCTTCTACGCCTGATCTGATGTCTCATACGGAGTCTAATGTCCATGTCGAGCAACAATCACAACTTACTGCTGGCAAGTCCCAACGCCTTCGACGATGCCCTGGCTGCCACGAGCCAGTCAAACAACATTCTTGGGGTCTTCCTGGCCGCCATTGCCAAGGGCCTGATGAGGATGATGAAGAACTCGAAGATGATAATGATGATCAGGAAGTACAATTCCCTATCCAAGGCCAATCTGTAATCATGAGATCTCCACATGTACAGTTTGCGACCTTCGGTCAAACTGGAGATAATGGACAAAGCCTCGTCCAAGATGATACAGAAAAGCTGGCTTTAGAGCGTAAATTGCACCAGCTTGAGTTGGACGAGCGACATTTGGCAGAGCTTCACACGCTGAGAGCGAAGGTAGCCGCAAAGGAGGCTGTCGTGTCGAAAATGAGGTCAAAGCAACAACCACAACATCCATCCACGCAACAACCGCAACCACAACAACAAACCAGAACCACTGGACATGGCCTAAATGCGGGAGTTCATGGGCAAACCAACAATGCAGCTACGTGTCTCACCCCACTGTTGGGGGCTGGTTCTCTTGGTGCGTCGCTGCCAGCCCATTCGGGCTTGCCCTGGCAAATGCAGCAAGCACCTGCAAACACAGCCATTATTGCAAGTCAAACCAGCCCAGTAGTATCGTTGCATGAGCAGTTTCAGGCCCGAAGTGACCATCACGCTGAGATGTTCTTGTCCCCTACAGCTGTGCCGCTTGGTGAGAAAGTCCTTCGTATTATTGACTTTATTTCTAGCTTGGTACCAAAAGAGACCGAGCAAACATTGTCTGATATGGGGGGTTCTCGGCTACTGATTTCATATGGGCAGCAACGGCCTAGGCTCAAGAGTGTGTCTCTTATGCAGTGGGTAGTAGCCAACACTCGCATATTTCATAGCCTTCTATTTTCCAGCAAGCTCCCCACCTCTCGCGACATTCGTGATTATCTTGCGTACACCGTTAGGATAATGGAGCTTGCGGGGAAATATGAATGGACAAGTGTCCTGAAATTTGATGATGAATTTCGTCAGCTTCAGGCCACTTATAGTTTTCCTTGGAGTCATGACTCTAACCACTTGCATCAAGTCACTCTCGTGCCTAAGCAAAAATCCAAGCCTAACAATGTTGGCCAGCCCCCCCAATCCAGTCAGAATTTTGCAGGCCCTAACACCGCTATGTATTCAGTTGACAATAAAATAATTTGTCGTAAATTTAACTCTGGGGGTGGTTGCCAGAATAACCCATGCCATTTTGCCCATGTTTGCAGCCGTAAGGTAAGGGGCAAAGCCTGTAGCAGCTCCCACCCTGCAACTCAGCACAGCGCCCCGGCTCCCCAGTCTGGGTGACTCAAGCAGGGGGTGCCCTCCCCCTTAAATAAGGGTAGGTGGATGGCTGAGTTGGAATTTGATGAAGATAAGGAGTTCTTGCTTGATGGCATCATCAATGGATTTGAACTTATCCCAGCCGATTCCACTTTATCTCCTGCAGAGATGGACAATTATAGTTCATCAACAAAGCCGGAAGCAAGAGATAAAGTGGAACAAACTCTCCGGGAAGAGATAGCCGAGGGTAATTACATTATTACCCCCACTAGGCCTACTATTATTAGTGCTATTAGTGCTGTTCCCAAGGCTGGCAGTGATGAGTTACGGCTTATTCATGATTGCAGTATGCCTATTGGAAAGGGGGTTAATTCTTATGTCCCCTCCCTGGATAAGTTACATTTTCAGACAATTGATGATGCCGTCAAGCTTGTGGATAAGGATTTTTATCTAGCAAAGATCGACTTACGGCATGCTTACAGGTCAGTGCCCATCCACCCACATAACTATGCTGCTACGGGCCTTAAGTGGGTCTTTTCAGGGGACACCAGTCCTACTTTTTTGTATGATACACGTCTTTGTTTTGTCAAGCTTGTGGATAAGGATTTTTATCTAGCAAAGATCGACTTACGGCATGCTTACAGGTCAGTGCCCATCCACCCACATAACTATGCTGCTACGGGCCTTAAGTGGGTCTTTTCAGGGGACACCAGTCCTACTTTTTTGTATGATACACGTCTTTGTTTTGGGGGAAGGAGGACTGCCCATTTTTTTAAAGAAACTTGGATCAGCATTTTGTACTAAAATGTTCTTAATTTCACATGAAAGTTTGATATTTTAGTCGTAAAAGCTTCTTAATTAGATTCTTATTCTTTGAGGCCTAACATTGCATTATGGTTCAAAGTTGAGTTGAGCATTCTTATCAACAAAAGGCTTTCATATGGCATTCCTATTGTTACAAATAAGCCATATACTTTAAGGCAAAAAGTTACCAATGTTTACAGTCAAAAATTGAAAAATGCAGCGCAGACCCTAATGTACCGATTCTTATTTTAGAAATAAAACATTAATAGAAATAAAAAGTTTTTCATTTTTCTCGAGCGTTGTACTAGAGTCTCTAAAGCCGGCCTTACACGGTCAGATTTTGTAGAATTCGATTTGTCAAATCAGTTTTTGCTTCAGATTTGTCGAATTGAAAGTGAGCTTTTACACGGTCAGATTTAATCGAAGTGCATACGTTATCAAAATTCCCAAAACTTTAGCAGAAAATGGGTGAAGAAGTTGCTTCAGCAGCAATAATAATTGGTTTGGTGCTTAAAAAACGCAAAAATTAAAGAAAACATCGTACAAAATGGACACAGGAATAGCTGCTACAGCTCGCAGTGCATCGGACTTACGATTCTCTCTTGAAAGACTTGGGTTTCATGGAGGAACAGGACTATAACAACTACTTAAGGATGA
Organism: Aurelia coerulea; assembly: GCA_039566865.1. Classification (NCBI taxonomy): domain Eukaryota; kingdom Metazoa; phylum Cnidaria; class Scyphozoa; order Semaeostomeae; family Ulmaridae; genus Aurelia; species Aurelia coerulea. Next base: position 6,972,329 of record CM076951.1, on the reverse strand, counting down.
CTGCCGAAGATTTTGACAAAATCCTTGATATCATCGAGCCAGGCATCACAAAGCAGGATACTAACATGCGACAAGCAGTTCCTGCAAAAGTAAAGTTAGCTGCTACTCTTAGATTTTTGTCTACTGGATCTTCTTACACTGACCTGCAGTACCAATTCAGAATTCACAACTCAACATTGAGCAATTTTGTCCCAATAGTTTGCGACAAAATATATGAAAAATTGAAAGACAACTACATGAAGGTAAGACACAACTCTAAATTTCAACCAACAGGTATGCATTATTACCCATGATGTGTTCAGGAATACTGTAAGATACTAAAACATATTAAAATGTCCTGGAGAAGTACGGGATGTTTCATTGCTTGAAAGGCTGGCAGCAGGGCTTATTCTAGATGGTCCCGGTGACTGTAACTGCTGCAGAAACCCCATACTATGGACATTATGGAATTGCTGTGGTGGTGGTGCATCGTAAGCTCCTGTTTGAGCAAGGAATAATATTTCTTGAATTTTCAACTTTGCCAATTCTTCGCCCCTTTTACTTTCGACTCCCTGTAATCCATTAGCAACATTTCGACCAAAGGTATCATCTGCATCTTCACGACCTGCTGCTTGATTCTTCTTTGCTCGCTCCAACACTGACATGGCTGTATCAAGCATTTGGTCTTCCTTGGTTTTTTTACAATCCTCTTTTTTTCTCTTCTGCGGGAGTGGCTTCTTTGTCGACCTTGGTTCTTCTTCTTCTTCTTTTTCATACATTCTTCTTCTTCTTCGTTTATACTGGCTTTGTCTCCCATTTCACCAAATGTTTCAGTTTCTTTGATGCAGCTCTGTTCCTAAGAAAGAGGTATGTTTAATGTCAATAGATGTACACAATTTTCACATTTTTGCAAATGCCTACAACACAAGAAGAATGGCTTGCTGTAGCATCTGAGTTTGAAAAGAAATGGAATTTTCCAAATTGCATCGGTGCTTTGGATGGAAAGCATGTCATCATGAAACGCCCAATAAATTCTGGTTCATTTTAGTTCAATTACAAGGGCACATTCAGCATAGTTTTACTGGCATTGGTGGATGCTGATTATAAATTTATCTACGTTGATGTTGGTTGCAATGGAAGGGTAAGCGATGGAGGCATGTATAGAAATTCTACACTTGCAACAGCTTTCAAAGAAAATCATCTAAACATTCCAGAAGCAAGACCTTTGGGTGATGGAGAAAATCCTCTACCATGTGTTGTAGTTGCAGATGATGCCTTCCCCCTCAAACTATATATGATGAAGCCATATGCAAAAGTTAATGATACCATTGATTCCACTGGATTTCTTGATCGCCAACTTCATGGGACGGTCCCCCCTTTTGCTGATCACTTCTCCAGGGAATTGGCCCCGAAGATACTGCATGGATTGATTACTTGTATGGGCAGGGGCCCCATCTTGTTGCCACCAAACATTTTCAGGCTTTATTCCCCAAAGCACCGAATTCCCTTTGGACAACATTATATCTGATAATCCGAATATATTCTCTTGAGTCCATATTCCCATCAATAAAATGTGGTCCTAAAACTCTGCCGTTCCCTGTCAGGTAAACCCAGACCATTAATTGTGCTGCGCCCTGTTGGTGCCCAATGGTAATGGTTAAGTTGATGGCCTTGTCCATATTTGGAATATTTTACGGTGTTTTTTGTATTTACTTCTGAATTTAGTGAAAATATTGCCGCATCTGAGGTTATTAGGTTTGGCATAAAATGTTCATCCTCTTCACACTTTTGCACAAACAATTGACAAAATCCTACCCGCATATGGTAGGCCAAATGGTGCAAAATTCAAGAAAATATAATTGCATCACAATTCAATAGCTATTTTCAACGTCAAGAATTACGTTCAATATCAAGGGTAGAATTTTCAATAAAATCAACGAATGATACCACATTCAAGACCTAAGAAATTCTAATACACGTAAATCCCTTTCAACTTCAAGGAAACAATTCAACGTCAAGGGTACAATTCAACGTCAAGGGTACAATCGCATTCAAGGGTACAATTCAACGTCAAGGTCACAATTCAACATCAAGGGTATAAATCACATTCAAGGCTGCGATTCAATGTCAACAAACATTTTTCAACGTCAACAAACATTTTCAGTGTCAACAAACGTTTTTTATTGTCAACAAATCCCATGATGCCATGCTCTTTGTTTTTGGCGCCAAAATTGGCCATGCCTCGAGTTAGGTTCATGGTAAGATGGCCGACGAAAGAAGTTTAGAGGAGTGTGTGCGTCAGTGCGTCAGAGAGGAGTTGAGAAGATCATCTTCGGCTCATGGGCAGCAAAGTGATCTGATACAAAGAACAAGGCAGCTCATCACCTCATCTGCCACTGCTGTGTCTAGGGATTTAGTGGGACGGCATTCAACAGGTCCTTCTACTTCTAGGCCAACAAGCTCAAGCTCGAGTGTAAATGTTAGGCCCATTACAACAGCCACAAGCAGTAACCTGCAAACTGCACCAGGATCGAAGAGAGCGAATGTTAATGTCCCTGGGCATTATTTTCGCTTCAAGAAAAGAGGGAAGGCAGCTGCCAAAACACAACTTATACCAAAAAGTGTCTACCTTCTTGCAGAAACTGAGCAGCCTCAGGATCAAGATTACACTGTAGTTGATGATATGGTTGTGCTAAAAGGACAGTTTGACTTATCATCTGACTTTACCGAAGATGACATTCGAGCTGAATTGGCTTTGTTGTTCAGTACAAAGCTGCCCCAGATCAACCAACGGGACTTTGATTTTGTCAAAGAGAAAGGAATACAATTTCCTTGCCAGTAGTAAAGGATGACCATAAATGGGATTTCAAACATATCAAACATCTTTGTGGAAATGGAAGATTATATGTCAGGTTGAATGTTCCAAAACATACACTTGTTAGTCTCAGCGATGATGAGGAGATGGAAACAGCCCATCATAATGATGAAGATGTGCAGCCATCAAGCTTAAGAGCAGCAGAACCCCAACCAGGGACAAGTGCTGGAGAACCACTGTCAGGAACAAGTATGACTGCATCTGGATCTACATGTGTAGGAGAGTCTTCATTCATCCAAGATGGCTTACAATCACTTTCCACAATATTTCCCAACACAAGAACAGAGCTGCTTCAAGCATCTTTGATCGCTCATCAAGATGTAGAGGCAGCTGCAAACTATCTAAGTGAGCCTGGGTGTTCTGTGGACATGATGGTAGTCCTGCAAGCAGAGATGGAGCCACTTTTTTCCTCATAAAACTTATGTTAGAGGTAATGCATTATCTCATAGCCTGAAGCAAGCAAAACTGATCAAATTTCATAATATATAGTATGAAATTAACTAACATTAACTAACAAATTAAGTATTAAGCAATTTACAGAAATAAGAAAGGAGATAGAAAAACATACCCTTATTGTATTTTCAATTACGCGTATTTTTTTGGAAGAAACTGCCCATGCCCATAGGAAACTCAACTCTCAGGTCACAAGGGCACAGGTAGCAAACATGAAGATTGTTATGGAACCGCTAAGAAACTCGTAAAAAACTCTGGGTACTCAAAATCTGATAATGTTAAGAAACTTTGAGTACTGGCCCAAATTCTTAATATTGCAATTCTAGTATGTACGGCAGTGCTACAAGTTTCTTAAAAAAAATATCGATTGAAGAGTTGTGGGAAATAATCACCAGGCCTACAAATAGGCTACGTTCCAGACTGAAGCCTGCCTTTCATATATTCTTCAAATGTGAAAGTACAAAGCCGGAGCAACAATTTCATTAGCCTACAACTAGACTCGTCATGTGTTGGATTTTGCTTACCGTATCGAGAATATGTCACTCTGCCAATCATCCACCGTCATCCACTGCCAAGGAATATAACTTTTAGTAATATTTACTTTTTCACAGGACGAGGTTGTGTTCTGCTATCATCACTAGCGGGTAAATACAGGAATTGCTCCGACCCGAAAATTTTCGTAAATGTACGATTTTCGGTTCATCGGTGACCGAGGCTTTGACTGGAGACTTAGCCAAGTTTCACAGCAATGGCAGGTGGAGCTATGTTTTGCAGCGAGGGAACTTTCATGCTACCCTGTTTCCTGTTGTAGATATGAAAAAGATACGTTTTTATATATAATGTGAGATGCAGTAGGACTATTCTCAGTAGGCCAGTTATCGTAAAGAGATAGCAATTCATGTGTGAAAACAACCCTTATCATATTTTCGCTTTGTTTTCATTTCTCTCAACAATCAAACTCACAAAATAAGAAACACAATGAAAAAATCAGTAACAAATACCAAGACCTTGGGAGTCTAAGTGTCGTGCATGTTTGTTTCCCATAAAACTTATGCGAAGGAGGGCAAATTCAGCTGAATTCAAAAGAGAGCATGAATGAAACGGTAAGTCGCAGTCTTCTGTTCATCTCGTCAGCGAAAACTTTGGCGTCGTAATAAAAACGAAAATTTTCTGGTCGGAGCAATTCCTGTATTTACCCGCTAGTCTATCATCTGGTGCACGGCCATGCCTTCGTTCTTTCTCCTTATTGCACCTTTATTGCTTTTTCTCCTTTTGGTGACCTATAATTTGAGATTTGAGGAAAGTATGAGTTATTTTTGGCTACATCTTACTCCACCTTTCCTGTACTTTTTCCCAATACATTATTCTGACTCACTCGGTATGTATGTCAGAAGGTATGTTATGTCATGGTGTATCACTCTTCCGAACTGGCGTAAAAAAATTGTGAAAACAATAGGATTTTTAGGGGTTTTTGCGGATTTTTCTTGAAAACAAAAGCATTTTTGTCGAAGGTGTAGCTACCACATATTTTCTAAAGGGTGATACACCCCTCGTAGCACCGTATCTTGATATTAGCAATATCAATTTTAGTTTTGTTTACGTACCTAGGGAATTATGATGCATTAATTCTCGCCAAATCCAGTCTGGGCATGGTTGCTTATTTTTTGTTGGAGCAACAACGTATTCTTCCCTCAAACCAACATGCAACTTGGACACCAAGATCGGCAGCCCCTTGTCTGCACTGATGTGGATGCTGTCGCGATACGACCACAGGGATCTTTGATGAAGTGGGTAATGCTCATCCATATCCAAAAAAAAAATGGCGTTAGCTTTGCAAATCTCTCTCATAAGCCTATTGTATACACCGCGCCGTGCATCAAATTAATCTAGGCGTGGGAGAATTGATACAACAAAAATCTGCAAAAGAAGAAGAACACCGTAAATCTTCATTGAAGCCTTCGCCTTCTAATAAGTTCCTGGCTGTCCCATTGAATGTAGGGGGAGGGGGAGGGGGTGGGGGTTCCTCTATAGTAAAGATGCCTGGGAATATGCCGTGATGAAGATGAAGGGTATAATTCTTCAAACTGGAGTGTTTCTAAACTTTGAGCCTTCGAGCCTTATGTTTTGAGCCTTCCTGTTTCATATCATGAGCCAACAGACCTCGATCTTTCAACTTTATCCTAGTATACCCATATTTTCTGTAAGAAATTTAGGCCCGGGGTTGGCAGCCAGTTTCTTAAATTTTACCAAAATTTTAGCCCATTTTGATACCAGATGTCTCTTTCTTGCATTGTTAATGCTCTAATTTATTGGCAAAGTTAATTTATTTTGTTGAAAGAACTTCAAAAGTACAAGGTTTTTAAGCCTTTCCAAGGTTTAGACATTACTCAAGTACCTTATGAGTAATATGATGCAGGAAACGAGTGAAAATAAATCAAAAATATGTTTAGGATTTCGTTTGTCAAAATAGATAGTTTCTTAACTTATATTTTCCCAGTACTGGCGTTTCTTAATTTTTTGGCGATCTGAGAGTTGAGTTTTGGGCAGTTTCTTATGGGCAGTTTCTTATAAAAAATACGTGTAGGGTATGTAATTTGCTAAAACAGGTCAGCATTTAGGGTGCATATGTTAAGCCTTTGTACGAGCATGCATATGATATTATATGATACTTTAGGAAAGTATAGGAGTGCCCCCCCCCCCCCCCACACACACACAGTGGTGCAGAATGCAAAATAAAAAGAAGAAAATACAAAAAAACATACCAGAAATTAGATTTAATGAAAACCGTCGTAATGATACATGGTCTTAAAGAGGATATCTTAAGGGTCGAAACAAAGCAAAGAGCAGACTTTTGTGTCTTCTGAGTCCGGAGATATTCGCTTCCAAAGTTGGATGAAATTGACCATGTTTACTTTTCATGTAATTTTTGGTAGATTTCCACAGAATGCCCATTACAACAACAAGGGTTATCTCATTTTACCTCTGTTTGTTTTAATTAATAGAACTACATGTAAGCTTGCAAGGGAGTCACTCATTGCTTTTCCTGGATCCAAATTTTTTGTTTTCTTGCTGTTTTTCCTAAATGCATTTATTTTCCTGAAATAGACACCAAAAATGCATAATTTGATACTAAAAATACACAATAAAATGTTTCGTAAAGCTCACATAATGTAGGGGTGGCATGAAACTCATGCTGGCATGAAAATTCAATCATGTTCAAACTGGGCTCGTGCTGTTCGAACTGTGCTCGTGCGGGTGTCTGCAAACTACGAAACCACGAAATCACGAAACGAAACAGCAAAACAGCGAAACGAAATGGGGAAATAGCGAAGCGAAATGGGGAAATAGCAAAACAGCAAAATCAGAGTGATATGAGTTTGTAAAAGGGTGCAAACTACAAATTTCACCACCCAAATTAAATGTGTACTGTAAACGATTTGTTGTTGTTTCCTTCCATCGCCCGAGCTTCATGTAGGCTGGCAATAGGCCTTATTCAATTATCAATAAAACTTTAGACCCAACAATTTTGCGATAAACTTAAAGAATTTTCTCACGCATTAATTTGAATACTTGTTAGTGAGAATATAAAGGGGGTAAAGAAATAACAAGTGTCCAAAATTAAATAAGCCCCGGGGCATTAATAGAGCTTTTACGGTATGTGTCAATGCCCATGCTTTACGTTATACTAAATTTACCATGGTTGACACATACATTTGTGTCAAGTCGTTTTCCTTCGTTGTCATTGATTTGTTCAAGGAAAAAAATCGACAAAGTTCATACGTTTTTAAACCTACCTTTGAAAAAAGTGGGGGGGGGGAGGCTATTGCCTCCCTCTAGCCCAATTGCTGCACGGTCGCTGGGTAATGAAATAACGTAGAAAACACTATGACTCCATATCTCAACTTTCTCAATTTCTCCAAAAAACTCAATCCACAACTCAAACCGTAAATCTAACTGCAATAAGAAGTACAAGGCCTAAATCCCAAATAAAAACGGAAGAAGCGAGACAAAAAGTGTCCAGTTCTCTGTTCATTCAGCTCATTTTATGCTCTTAGTACTTCTTCTATTGCACCTAGCAGTTCATTTCGCTGTTTCGCTATTCCCCATTTCGTTTCGCTATTTAACCGTTTCGTTTCGTGGTTTCGTGGTTTGCAGACACCCTGCTCGTGCTGTTCAATCTGTGCTCGTGCTGTTCAAACTGTGCTGGTAGAATTGAGCGCGTCTGCAACTGAAGCTCAAGACAGGTGGACGACGACGACGACGGTTGGTTTTTCCAGATACAATAATCGATCAAAATGCAGAATAATCAAGCGTATGCAACAAAAAGCACACGATTGCAAGCAAAAGAATTGCAGAAAATGAATCCTGAGGTAAATTTCTGTGTATGATGGGGTCATGTAGCCTCACCCTTTTTTTTGAATGATTGTACAGGCCTACCAGGTTTAGCCTGACAACACTTACCTGCTTAATAAATGTTGTGGCCCACAAGAAACGACTTTGAAATGTTCTAGGAAGAATCTTCTATTTTCATGCTAGAAACTACTTCATTCCTGATTGAAAATTTAGCTTTTACACGAGATGAACAGTAATTTTGGAAAGAAACCTCCAGGTGCAGTGTACTCTGCATTTTGCGCGCCAAAAGTATTCTCGGTCTACAGCTCTGGAAGAAACCAGTTTGAATGCAAGGATACAGCTTCAATCGATCGTTTTTGTGCTTTGTTTTTATCTATTTGTCCTAGAAATTTGTGGACACTGATAGAATAATAGAAGTAAATAAACTGTGAATAAACCAGTGAGAAAAGTTGTTAACAGCTTCGTGCAGCCACAGAAAATCTGTACGTTTTCTACATGTTTCCAAATAACAAGAGATTTTTTCGGTAAGGAACTAATAAAGCTCAATCAGTACTAGTACCACTAAATGTTAGCAACAATTTCTGGTTTCTTGCGTGTCTAATTTCCTATTAAAGTTCTTTTCTCTATTTTCAGCCTTCTTGGACTTGGGTACCTACTACTGTGTTCTATTTATAGACAACTTCAAATATGACGTGGTTAATGAGAGACATATTGAGCGTTCTTCAAAAGCCATTGCAAAAGCATCTAAACCAGAGAAGGGTGAATTATTAAAAGCATCTGGCTACTTAGCAAAAGTTTTTAAAATTGGTAGGAGATTGTTCGAACCTGTATATTGCTAAACATACAATTCTAAAAATGACACTGAGCATACCGTAAAAGCTCTATTAAGCACAGGGGTTGGGCTTATTAAAGAAGGGGATTAATTCACAAAAATCAAATAACAAGGCTTTTTAGTTCATTTACACCATATTTTGCAGATTCGACATGCAACTTTACAAGTCAAATACAGTTTATCTCAAACCACATCAAAATTAACATGCAAACTTATTGGGCTCAATAAATGGAAATTATTTGGTTGCCCCTGGAATTTTATATAAGTGAGGGGGGGCTTGATAGAGAGGGGGCTTAACTGGGAGGCGGTTTTGCCCAGTGGCGGACACCTTGCCAAATATTGCGGGGGTGAAGCTATTGTTACAGTTGAAAACATTGTTTATTTCTATTGTTTTGGAACAAAAGACCTTTGTTCTAGCCAACATTCTAGCCCCCTGGCTCCCCCAAGTGTCCGCCACTGGTTTTGCCCCTACCAAACTTTGTCACACTACGCTAAAACGACAAGAGATATAACCACTGGTCTTTGTGATTTTAATCAAATTTAATGGGCAATAAAATTCTTAGCATTTCATTGTTTTGATTCTGGTCATGTGACCACAGTCATACGATATTTGGAGAGTTGTCGACAACTAAATGCCTAAAACATCCATAGTTTTGTTCTCGTTTATCGATAGGCAACTGCTGACAAATTAGACACAAATATGCGAGCTGAGAGGCTGATTAATATTTCTTTAATATTCATAAAAATTGGATGATTCAGAGCCTCAATCCTCATAAACATTATTCTTATGAAAAAATGTCTACCGGGTGAGCCAGAAAAAAGTTCCCATTTTTGAAAATTCATAAAATCAAGAGTACTGAATGGATAGGAATTACTCAATATTTGCTTGACAGCCAAAAGATCTAAGTATTTTTGTGATTTTTTTCACCTTACAAGCATTGGAAAATTGGTAAATTCAAATCTAGAAAAACTTTGTTGTTGCAAAGCTACTGAAAAAGGCCTAAAATACATGATCAAATTATTAGGGTGATCTTCTCTGCGCTTGGTCAGCGGGTTTGAGCCCCACTGTTGTCGCTGCTGCTACAGAGAGACAAGACAGGGAATTTCACTTTGGCTGCCTTGGCTTGCTTTGGTTTGTTTTCAGCAAGAGTTCTTGGACCAAGAGAAAGTGAAATGAAGCAGCAATTTCCCTGCATTGGAAATTAACAGTTAATCAAGGATGGTTTTTGGAATAACAAGAGAAGACCTTGCAGCAAATAAAGTTGATAAAAGAAGGGAGTAAAACCACAAGTTTGTGGCAAAAGTTCTTAGGCCCGTAGCAGCATTTTGCAAGAGGGAATGAAAGAGACTTTAATTTTACAAAGAACAAGATTCTGAGCAGCAGTTTCATTGGTGTTAGGATGATGGCTTACCTTACCAACAGCATTACGGAAAGTGTTTCAACGTGAAAACTTGATATACATAACACATTTCCACCAAAGAAGTTATGTGTGAGAAGATGGTGTCCTGATGTCCCAACACAAGGGTTGAAAGAAACATGAAGAAAGAGTCAAACTGTTAGGAAAGGCTAGGATAGAAAAGAGAAGTGTATAAGCCATAAGAGTTCTACTGCAGTATCAGCATCTTGGAACTGCATAAAAGAGGCATTTAGAGAAATTGAAGGAGAGACATATGGTGTAGGATCTTTTAAAGTCATGTTTATGCCATCAAAGACCCATTTGCAGAAAAATTACTTCACAAATTGTAATTTGTTAGTGGTGGAAGTGGCAAATTTGCTTCTTTTTGGGGCCTTTGTATAAAACATGCGATTACTCAAAATCAAGATTTTCGGACTTGAGAAAGGATAATTCCAATAGGAATAACATAATTACCTGAAGTTTTCAGGATTTATCCTTCTTTTGTAGTTGATTGTTTTGAACGATTTAGATTTTTTATATCTATTTTGGAAAATAACATTTTATGTCACATCTGCACCAAAATCACGCATTTTGAAAAAAAATTTGAAATGCTGTTTTGGGTTCTGATATCAAAATTTGAAATCACTCAAAACAATCAAGTAATCTTGCTCATATAGGTTCCCATGATGAAATTTGAATATAGAATAAAAGATACCACTTCAATCTTTTCTAGACCTGTCTGCGGTAATAAAATGGCACTTGTTGTTCAACAGGTTCAGATTTGTTACAATTAGCCCATTTTTAATTTTTGGCTCCATTTTTTGAAGCATCGTTAAATTTTTCATTCAGAAAATGTATAGGTTTGTACAGTTATCAACTATAACTTTTGAGCAGTATGATTTTGAAAATCATGCATGCGCAAAGCGGTTCTAAGGGCTACTAGGGCCTTAACCTACAAAAATTGCACAAAAGCATACCATAAAGGTTGCTGTATTTTTCATGAATATTTCTGTTAAGGATTTCCGCAAGCTAATTATTTGTCTTTCTATCAAATGAAGGAAAGCTGCAGTTTCGAACGACACCGAATAAACCCAAAGGAGTGTTGTGGATAAATCCCAGGCCAAGCAAATTCCACTTAGCAAAGCAAAAGAAACCCTGGCCAAGAAAGCAATGGTGAATAGAAGGAGTAGGAGGTCCTTCAGTTTCCCCAAACAAGCGTTTGAACTCCATAAAGAGACAGGGCTAAGTTGCATGGCCTTCCTTAAAAGACACTAAGGCCAAATTTCATACTGGACACACAATGCCTTTGCGTACAAACTAAGGAACAACTTGCCTGTGTTTGATGCAAACACAGCTGCGTTCAATAAGTCCCTGGAGGAGGAAAAACAGCCATTGAGAGTTAGGAACAGAGATGGCAATCTGCAAACAGTTGTGGAGCCAAATCCGGAAAAATTGCCAGCCACGCTCACATTTGTGACACCACGGAAAGGTCAAAGATCTGCCTTGCTAAAAAGGCGGCCCTGTTCGAGTCAATTTCACCTAACGAGGCCGCCCCACCCAGCAAAGGGAGCGAAAAAGGCAAGGCAACTGCTAGCAAATCAAAGTCCACTTAAAGTAAGGGCAAAGCCCTAGCCAAAGGAAAGATAGATAACATATCCTGTGCCAATTGCAAGAAACGATGGGACACAGAGAGCAAAGAGCAAAGAGACACAGATTTGAGCAAAGAAACAAAGAGATTCCCACGCATGCTAATAGGTTTCCCAGCTGCTGATCTGCTTAGAACTCTACCAGCATAACAAAAGGGTTAGACAAAGAGGACAGTCTTTGGTATCATCAACAAACATGAAATTGACTGCCAAACGTCTTTGATCAAGCTCTTAATGGAGTAGCGACTTCATTTTACAAGGGAAATGTTCAGGTTTCATTTAGACACTTAACCAGACACCCGGTCCGTCTTTAATCGATGATGATTAATCAAAGGCCATGTTCCCACAATCGGCCGGCCAGTATCTAACAAAACCTGCACTGTTATCAAATAATCAACTGCTTTACTTTCATTTTAGGCGCCATCTTCATTTTGCTCGAAGCTGTGGAGTGGAGTGCCTCATGATGGCCGCAAAAATTGGTTTTACTGACGCTCAGCGTGAGATTCTTGAAAGCGAATTCGCCAATGGTTTAATTTTAACTTCTGAGAAGTTTCAGGAAAGATTTAATTCCATAGCGGAAAGAACTGGTATTAGCATTTACCAAATCAAAATCTGGGTCAATAATCGAAAGCGTTGAGACCGAAAACGAAAGTTACCAGCAGAAGGAAAAGAGGCAGGAGAAGAAGTGATCAGAGAAAGGAATAGTGACAGACACAAGACTTTGGAATATTTCCACAGTGGGAAAAACTGAGGAAAGTTTCTGGGCACAAATTTTTTCTGTGGTGCTCTTTGGAGTGGAGGTAAGAAAAGAATCATGATTTCTTCATTTGTTGTATCTATAGTTGCTACAGTATTAGGGTAGGTCAATGTGGACATCTAAGAAATAAATTTGATTGTACTAATTGTTTATAACGCGATCCCCCGATTTGAATGAGAGGATCAGACGATTCAAGAGAGAAGACAAGAGAACGCTACGAACTGCGAGCACGATATGTGTGAAATTATGATGAAATAACGAGTGAAGATTCTCCGAAGTTTGTGTTCTTTACATTTAAATGTATAGCTCTAATGCGCCGGGCAGGGCTATTACACCATAACTGGATAACAGGGATGCAAATTTGTGAAATTCAATCTTACCGAGAAGGACTTTCTAGCTCTGATATTCTTTCCCTTCTTAAGATGTATCAAGATGATGCAGTCAAAGAGTTAACACATGATCCAGCTTCATTAACAGCAAAGTCCATTCGTGATATTTTAACCCCAATGTTTGCAGATTCAGGCACCTACAAGAAAAACAAGGAGGACAATGTTTACTTTCATTGGAGCGATTCCAGAATACCAGTAGCATTTATGTTAAGAACGGTGTATCAAGATACGCCGATACAGCGTTGGTCATTCAAATTCTGAGAACATTTTAAGAACAAAAAATTTGATAGAGCTTGCACTACAAAGTGTACTATTTTCGGATACGTCGATACACCGATACACCGTCGGCCTTTTTGATCTGCTAGAATTCTGAGGAAGTTAGAGAACATTATAAGAAAGAAAAATTTCATAGAAAATTTCACTGCGAAGTGTGCTGTTTATCTGATACGGCGATACACCAATGCACCGTCGGCCTTTTTGATCTGCATTGTTTTCTATGATATTATTGTTTTATTTTTGTGTGTGTTGAAACCTGCTTTTTTCTTGATCTGTTCCATTTTCTTCTGCTTTCCGATTTTCTTGCAACGCTTTTCCTTTAGTTTTGAGATCTTGTACTTCAATATCAAGCTTTTTGTTTATCTCCTCTATCTGTATGATGTAATCTTGCTGATCTTTGACTGTTTTCTCCATGAGTTATTTGTGCTCAATTGCTGTTTCAAGTGTATCTTGATATTGTTTCACTTCTATTTGAAGCTTTTCAAGATTCCTTTCCTTCTTTTTCTTTTCCTCTTGTATGTTCTTTGCTTGTTCACATATTTCATCTGCTTTCTTGATTATTTATGTGCTTGATAGCTGCCTGCCTTCTATTTTGTCCTGTCTTCCTAAAATACTTTGCATCTTTTCAATATATTTCTGAGATACGTCTTCCACTTTACCATTCTAGAGTTCTGTTTCATTATCCTTTATCTGTTTTCTTTCTTGCCCATGCTTAGTTTTGACTGTTAATTTATTCACAAGTCCGGCAAGTCTCTTTATTTCATCATCTTTTGTCTCAATTTATCCTGCGATCTCATTATTTTGTTTTCTTAATTCAATCTTCAAGTTATGAATTTCTTGCTCTTTTCTTTTGTTTTGCTGCTCCTTTTGCTTGAGTTGTTTACTTGTTTTGATTTGCATGAGTGTGTCTGATTGTTGACTCATTTGTTCTCTTAGTATCTTGTTCTCCTCTAGCACCTTTGGTCCTTGAGCACACAAATTTGTTATCAGGTCCGAGCATTTGTCACAATTCCAAAATAAGTAGTTATTTATTTCACTCATTTCTTTGATTACCTCATAACATTCTTCATGTTTCATTCCACATTTTTTGTTGCAATGGAACCATTTCTTACACAAGTCAAAGCCTAGGGATTTTGATTTTGATCCTACATTCTTTAAACATTTTCCATATTCATTTTCAGTGTGATTTTCTTCACTATTCACTTTGCTTTCTGTACTTGAGCGATTTTGGCTTGTTTCACTGTCCTGAACTGTTTCTTTTGTCATTTTCTCCTCTTCCCTGATGTCTTTTCCTACTTGTTTTTCTGTATTTTCGGCTTTTTCTGTTTCCGTGCTTTTGGATTTTTTTGGGGCATCCTCTTCCACAAATTTTAGTGCATCTTCTTTATTTTTGAAACTTTTATATACTGCCCCAGAGTACCCTGTGGTTTCTTTTTGATATTCTTCCCACTTTTCATATACCCTAGCACTTCTTCCCACCTTTACTGCATAAAAAGGCATTGTATAATATTATGCTGTTAGGCCTCTTTAAGTTGAGACAAATTTTCCCTCTAAATTATCATTATTATTATGTTTCTTAAGATCTTCGCTATAAATGGTAATGAAAGCTTCTATCGCAAGTTTATGGCACAATTTAAAGTAAAGAACTATTTATACCCATGACCATTGAATCGCTTGGAATAGTTTCTTCAAATTTGGCGCCATTCTCGCATCTCGTCCTCCATAGTCCTCCATCTTCCTCCATAGTCCATCAGCTTTGGTATCTAATATTCCCAATATGAAGTGGTTTTGGATGCTCTTCCTCTAATCCCTGCACATTCTGCAAACTTTCCAATTTGGCAAACAATCGGATAGGGATACAATGTCGAAACAGAGAAAGTCAAATTTTACAATATGTAGGCCTGTCAGGTGTTTTCTTCGTGTTTGAAATTTACGTAGCCCATACGTGACATCTGCTTTATAGTTTTGCGACAGCTTTATAGTTTTTGAGGACTCTTGTGTCGACATTTGTGACAAATTCTTTTCATGGGGCAAACTACTTATTACATTCTCCAAGGAACTATAGAGACTCAATAGGATTCATTGTATTCTGTTGTGAATTTTACCCCCTAAAATCACAGCATTTCCTTTCTAGTTTATAGTTTCTTGAGATCAATGGTTTGTTACTTTGATATCAACATGCGATTTCCATAAGCACAACACTGGGGAAGGAGCCAAAGATCCTCATCTTTTGAAAGTGGTTCAAAAATTGAGAAAACGATTTTAGTATACGTAATTAAGGCTTAATAACTAACATGTTTGTCTCTACTTATAGAAACAGAGGAAAATAATGTTGATGAGAACTGCAAGCCAAAGAAGCTTCTTGATAATGAAGGTGAGAATACAACTTTGCTTGAAAGTACCAGATATTTTTTTCTTAATTCGTTACTTTCTTTCAGTGCCTTAGAAAAGATTTTGATGGGTCAGTTATAAACAAATGTGATAACATATCTCATATGTCCATTGTTTTCTGCAGTAAGTTTGATGCTTCACCAAAGCCACCAAAAATGCTCGAGAACATTCCCCACACATATCGCCGAGATTGTCAAACTCAGAGTTTTTGTGTTAGCCCTATATGCATAAGTCGGAGATATCGACAATATTTTGAAAGATCTGTAAATTGCCCTGTTAAAGTTTGTATTACATTTTACTTTGCTGGTTGCATTTTACCATGTCAAACAGTCGGATATTTTCAGAGATTGACGTAAAATTGAGCACTTGAAGATAGGATCACAAATAGAAAGGAGCAGCATTGGTTGCTCGCTAGCTATTGAGTACTAATAGATACGCTGCTTGAAAAAGGCTAAAGACGAAAGCAACCTACAAGGTGCTAGAATCGAGGGAATTAAATTATGCCACTGTGGTCTAGTGGTTAAGACGCTTGCCTGGAAAGCAGGAGACCCATGGTTCGATTCCCGACAGTGGTAATTTTTAATTTTCTTGATTTTTCTGATAACTTAAAAATGTTTCTGTATGCACCAAAAAAAGGAGAAATCATGGTTGCTCGCTAGCTATTGAGTACTTATAACAACATGCAAATACTCTTGCTGAAATAATTGCAGGAAACTTTTTTTCCAAGCCTTCCTAAGATTTATTTCATGAGAGGTCATAAATTGGATTCTTTTCAGGCATTGATCAAGAAATTGTTCAATTGTTGCTTAGAGAGCGGTTGGAAAGCCTGTTACGTTTGCCGATTGGAAAGAAGAGATCATTGATTTCTCATGCCATAACGGGTGCTGGTATGTGCATAAGTAGTCTGATTAGTGTTGCGTTGGTGGATCAAATCATAGCTATATGCTTGAAGAAATTTATGATTTATTTTTTAGTTATGATGCTTGTTTTAGAATCATCATGAGAGAAAATCTTCTTATTTACATTCAGAAAAACTGTTTTCGTTTCCTAGAGACTAACCATTAGCGCACACAATTGTAATACAATTTTCCAAATACAGTATTATAAATTATAAATTGGGCTTTAATTGCAAAATTTCAGCATGTAGGTTCTTAGTCCACTAGGTTCTTATACACGGGTTTTTAATGTATATCAACAATTACTTCAACCATGATTTACCTTGCAGATAAGTAACACAACTTGATAATTTTCAGCTTACCCTAACTGTAGGCTCTCGGGTTGAATTTCCTTGAGTTAGCCTAAATTACAAGATATTTAAGATGGTCCTTTTCTTTTAAAGTATCGTTTAAGGCTCTTGAGGGGGTGGGGGGGGGCAAAAATATGATATAGTTATATTATATATCTAGATATCATTCATGGCTCTTGGGGTTAGGTAGATGTAGCTTGACGATATATTTATTGTACTTTTGTCAACGATTTTCAAAAATATGGCGTACTACATCAGATTATTTTAACCCTTTGCATGCTGCAGTCGCAGATTTGTGACCAGCCTCATTCTCCTTCGCATGCTGCGGTCGCAGAATTGCCACTTAAGATCGTACTTTCTTTTTCTTGTGTTTTAATCTCTTCCTCAAGCAAATCTGGGCA
Source organism: Aurelia coerulea (assembly GCA_039566865.1). NCBI lineage: Eukaryota > Metazoa > Cnidaria > Scyphozoa > Semaeostomeae > Ulmaridae > Aurelia > Aurelia coerulea. Next base: position 6,955,334 of record CM076951.1, on the reverse strand, counting down.
AAAACTGGACTAAGCTGTTCCTCAAGCAATGAGAAATTGTTTCCAACGAAAGATGAACGTTGTTTACAGTGAAATTTACTGATTTATTAGTGATGGAAGCTTCTGCAACTAAATCGCGAGTTTTTCGTTGATATTTGTCAAACTTTTCATTATTTTCAACCTGTTTCCTTCTTGCGATAAAATACCTTCCTCTCATCCAATGTCGCTTGAAAATGTGTGTTTCGATAGCGTGACAGCTGCCCTTTCGATTCAGCCTCTGTCTGGTGATGTGGGTAGCCTCTAAATGATGCAGTGAGGTCAAAATATGGCCTAAGTCAGCAATCGCCCGAAGCTCCAACGTAAACAAAACGCAAACTACTCAGCACTCATTCTACTGCTAAATACGGTAAATTAAAATGTTTATAGTGAAATAGAGGCAAGAAAAGTAGACTTTAGTTATTTTTGAACAGTTTTCATATACTTTAATGTCAAATTAAAGAGCTTCTTCCCGGTGAAAAAAGAGTTTTGAAATTTTCGATCCAGACGTTTGAGATCTTGCGGGAAATATCCAGCGTCACAGTACAATCACCTGGAAACAATTCAGCATGCAAAGGGTTAAAGACATGAAGAGTCATGGAAACTGGGGAAAAGCTCCTGAATGGTTGCCAGACAATATTCAGTTCAGGAGCCCTAATTTGCGCAATCCAGCTATGCTGAGAGAGGAACTGGATAGCATTTTAGCATCGGTGAAGGTCTATGTCAGGACTTTGGCTGGTGAAACAGATGAAATGGAGGAAGAAGATATTGAAGATGAAGGTGATGTAGAGCCCCTAGGAGCAGATGGTGGAGTGGCTGAAGTTGAGCCTCAGCAAGGCAAATATTTAGAATTGGTCCAAGAGGCCACAAGGAACAAAGATGCCACTACTGTTTCTGTTCCTGTTGATGCCTGCGGGTGCAGAGAGCTAAAAATTTGCAATGGAAATCTTCTTTGCTGCATGATGGATGAGGTGCCGGTGCCAGAAGATCTAGATTGTCTAAGTTGCATCATTTGTGCCACATGTAGCAAGCATTACCATAAGCTCTGCATTGGCGCGAATCTCTATGCTGGTGTTGAGAACGATGGGCAATGGAGTTGTGGCTGTGTCATCAGGCCTGCCTATCTGACAAAGTTTGAAGGCATATTATGTAATACAAGGCATACTAAATAGAAAGGGTATGTCGTATTTGGCTAACAATCCTAAACATTTCATACATGATATTTTACTCTCTGAAAATACAACGGACACATGTGGAAAAAATTCAAAAAGTACTACAAATTCCCCAAAAATTACACTCGGTTTTCGAAAAGGAATAGTGATTGCATCACTGAACGTAAATAGTTTAATCCCTCATCTAGATGAATTAGAGGCTGTTATGGTAGATAATGGTATTCATTCCTTGCCCTCAATGAAACCAAAATCAGTAGCGATATTCCATGCGAAACGTTAAAAATCGATGGGTACAAATTTGGACGAAAAGATCGAAACCGTCACGGTGGTGGAGTAGATTTCTACTGTAAAGACACCCTTAAGTGTGATATTAGGTATGATGTCCCAGTATCAGATTTAGAAATCTTATGCGTTGAAATAACTCCCCCAAAGGCAAAGCCTTACGTCATTCTTCTGTGGTATAGGCCTCCCAGTGATAACAAAGATACATTTGAAAAGCTTAAAATGTGCTACTCTTTTTGGAAAGTGAAGGCAAGGAAGTTATTTTACTGGGGGACACAAATTGTGATTACAGTGATGCAAACAGTTTATGTCATGTTAAGTCTATTAAGGACATCTGTGCTACATATGGTTTAAAACAGTTGATTAAAGAACCCACTAGAGAAACCGTTCAGTCATCTACTTTGATCAAAGATCATGGAAAAGAGACTGGATAGGAGACTGTGTCGAGAACAAAAGACGATGTTACGGATCAACTGATAGGAAACGCCATCAGAATTTGTCGAAGTAGCCTGTGTCGCTGTCGAAGAGGAAGTTTTAGATAATGCATATTCAGATTTTTAGAGAATTATGGTCGTGAATGGTTGGTTGGTTGTACTACATGGTTGGTTGTACTACATACGAGAAAAAAGCACTGTACCCACTTTTGAGTTTTCACAAAATACCACGAAGTTCGATAAAGAGCCAAGCCAAAAAGGATTGGAGAGCACGCCTGATAAGGACTGTTAATAGAAGCGACAAAAGTTTCAATTCGGAGAGAGCTCATATATGTTCAAGACACTTTGATCCTCAGTGCTTCAAAACAGGTAAGTGGAACACCAAGCTATAGCTTCGACTTCATGCTTTCACCTTTCACAACTGTGTCATTACGAACTTTTTGGGGCAGTCACAAAAAATATGAACAGAGTCCTAATGATAAATCACATAAACTACCTGATGCTGACTCGATGCTATTCGTTGCAAGCGCCTGGATGTTGGAAATTGATAGATAGACTGTTTTCTTTTCATTTTTGCATTCCAACAGGAGGATTAGGGAATAATTATTAGCCACAATCATATTGAAAAGTTTGTGATGACCCCTCCCCACTCCTTACAGCCACTTTCTCCAGTTTGATTTTATTTCAGAAAATCTATTGCAATTGGAAATCTATATGTTCATTGATATGAAATTTAAACTACTTAGATTAGAAGTCTGCTGTAGTTCTCTAAAAGTTTTATCCTATTGTTGTCACTTATGATACAAGATACTTATTGATTGAAAATATTATTATGTTTCAGGCAAGACAGGAAGAAAGGATCTCATTGTGGGTAGTTTACCAACCCATTTTATTGCAACAAGGAGTCACGGAAGGCAAGGGCAGGAAAGACGTCAACTTGTGCTAAAAAGTGAAGTTGTCCTGCCAATTTTGTACAAGTACAGGGATTTTAAGGAACTAGAGAAAGATCTGTCAAAGGTAAAAGCTCCTTGGGTGATCTTGTATCACACTCAAAACAGTTTGATTTTTGGGTTGGTAAATCCATTTGGAGATGAAACTTCATGAAATGAAACTTCCTGAATTCCATCCATACACCAACTTTATATCACAAACTAAAGATGAAATATCACATTAACACAAATTTTCTTCGTTTAAATTTGAAAGATCATATTTGTTGTCCGTAAAGTTGTGTAAATATTACAGATGATATTGCTGACGAAGATTTTTAATCGAAATGTTCAAGATTCTAACAGTTGTGTTTTTATTCATTTTATTTCTGTTAATTTTTGATGGTGGTTTAGTTCAATTTATTACAGATGATATTGACACTATCTTTTTGTGCACTTAAGAGATTATGTAAATACCTACTTTCATGCAGTGTTGAATGTACAACAGACGGCAACATCCGGGAACATCAGAATGCGAAATGCTGATGTCAGCAGACAGGCTTTCCGTCGCTGATGCGCAGACTCTACTGGAGGAGGAACCTCACTTCTCTTCAGGGAATCAGTAGAGTCTGCACGCAGGCTAATATACGCATAATCATACGTTTAAATTACAAACAAATTATGCAGTTGGATAGAGGATCAAAAGTAACATATATTCCTCCAATTTCATTGTTTTCCTGCATTTCCTGTAGATTTTGTTAGCGTTTATTGAAATTTTGCGCAGACATCTCTCAGAAATTGATCGCGTTTACCCCCTGGATTGAATTCAATTTTTCTAAAAAGTTCATTTTTGATTATAAGAAGGATAACAACTAAAAGTCAGAAAGTTTCAGCATTGTAAATGCACTACATAAAAATTGACAGAAGACAAGCCGATAGGGGGGGGGCTGCCCCTCCCCCTAGGCTTGATAGGGTTAAGCTATTTTCAGGGTAGAAATATAGATATTTGCTGCTAAATATTTCTGTAATGTTGTGGGGATGGGCATGGAGCCAGCACAAATCTGCAGCCGCCATGTTGGTAGGTCCCACTTCCTATCTCAGATCAGTGCTTACGGTGTAAAGCCTTAGAAAATGGTTGTGAGGATCATTTCTTCTCCAAAGTAATGCAACACTTGGTATAATTATATTCATAAAGGGAAGAGGAAATCAAATTTTCGCCATCAGCGAGTATTGTAGAGATCAGGGTCTAACAACATGAAATGCCTGCGTGAATATAAACTTTGCCCTCTTGACTGTCAAGTTTCCTCTCTCTCCGGACTGTGGGTTGTCCAACAAAACTCTATTAGATTTCTTCATTTATATAAGGCCATACAAAATAAATTAATAGATTCTCATCACCGCCCGCATGGAAAATTAATTCAGCGTTGATATTTTTTTATATTTTATTTGCAAAATATAAAAGTACCGCCCGCTCGTCATTTGCAATATTTGTGATATTTTTATATTTTATATAACGTCAAAACACATAGTTTTATTGTTTTCTATTTAGTTGCAATATTTTACTCTTGATGATACATGACTGTATCGAACGAAAGGTAGAATTCGAGAGAATTATCACAAAACTACAAACAACTGTCATGCAAATGTCAATCTGAAACAATGTTTTCACTGTATTGGCTATGTATTGGCACAGTTTTGATTCGTTGCAAAGTTTTATCAATGGTTCAAGAACATTTACACTGGTACCTCTTCTACAAACGGCCCCAGAGGGTAGGCATTTCTCCGCGCCAAAGACTGTGTAAGCAAAGATTTCACCAGAATAATGTGTTCCCTCGCTGATTTGGCTAGATCTGCCAAAATAAATTATATATAAAATATAAAATATAAACCTCCCGCCTCGCGAGAGTTTCCAAAACTATGTGATGAGAATCTATTAATTTATTTTATGTGGCCTAATTGTTGTTTAGTGAAATCATTCCATCCTCAAACATTCTGGTAATGTAGACAGGAGGTTGCCAGTCATGAATTTCCCGTAGCTTACCTTGATCATCTTGCAATGATGTGCTGCAGACAGGCAACTAGTGTCCTGGGTTCTTAAAATTTGGCATATGATGTGGTATTCTGCATGCTGGAGGAGCTGTCCAGTTATGTCTTTGGCAAAACTTTGGCAGAAGCAAATTATATGTATAAAGATGATATATATGTAATATGTCCTGATTCATATCTCAAAAGGGCATTAAAGACAATCAAGATGAGTGATTTGATAAAAGAACATTTTCCAAGGAAGAAGAAAAGTATTTTGTACCTGCAGTCCATTGGTGCCTTTGATGACCTGGTTGAGGTTACACGCGATGAACACAGTGAAGATATAGACTGTAGTGATTCTGACATGAGTTTGGATGGCAGACGGTTTCAGACACTCATTTATATAAACTTGGTCTGAATATTTTTTGACAAAATTTTTTGCAACCCAACCATTTAGTAGCACAAAATTATGTTTTACCCAACCTTTTAAGAGGCCAGAAAATGAATTACCCAACCAATTTTCTCTTCCGTACGAACCTGATGAACAAGTAATTAACGGAATTACCCAACCAATTTTCTCTTCTGTGCGAACCTGATGAACAAGTAATGAACGGTCCCTAGGTAGAAACTCTGTAACTTCTGGTTTATCTAATTGTAACATCTGTATTAAATTTGTTTGATTTTCCTTGCTCTGGTATATTTATTCACTTTTTCAATGCTAGGAGATTTAAGAAATTATGATCTTTGTTGTTGTGACCCATTGAGGTGTAACAGGATTTCTCTCTTATCTCAAGATTGGCCCTCAACAATTACATAACCTGTCACTTTTTGTGTTGATTCAATTTTGAATTTTAAAGTAGAGTCACTGTGTAACAACAGTCATTACTTGCTTGAGGAGAAACCAATGGTTTTCACAAAATCAATAGGAGAAGCAAGAGAACCTATGTCAGCGCCAAAAGTTAAGCTGTCATCAGTGTGAATGAGATCTTGATGAAATGTGGTGCCTGTCTTAACATCTTCAGACTCTTTTCCCAATATTTAATGGGAATACTGCTGCCTTTAGCTATGCTGTCTTTAGCTATTTTTTTTTCTACCTGTTTTACGTATCACTACATTACAGTTAGTTAAATTTTGTTACAATTTCTCTCCATTTTCTTCTGTCACTTGCGATTTCTTCGAGGTTGTTTATCTCAACGTTTTTATCTTTGAGTTCACTTAAAACTTTAGCTATGCTAAACCCTATTTAGACTAGGGGGGCCCTAGTAAACTTTTTCACACAGCTCGTCGAGTATCTCTTTAATAGTCTAGCTTTTTTGTGACTTTTAGTTTTCTATCTATGAAACATCTTTTCGTGTCTTTTTCAAAAATTTTGACACTGATTCCGGGGGTCAACACATGACTCTAAATTGAGTGTTCCGCAAAATAAATTAAATACCGTTGAAGCCATAGCTTTGGAACCACTGGCTCTATGACAATGAGACAAACATTTTTGAGCTCGTCTTGAAATACGCTTTCATTTGATATATAGTTTATTGATTTTTGATGACGTCATCAACAATTGGTTGTTGCGCATGCGTACTGACGAAAAACCATGTTATGGTTCATTTTTAGAAAAATGAGTGACATAATATGATGCAGCAGGTATTTTTATGTATATTTAGCATTTTTGCTATTTTTAAAAGTAATTTATAATCAATTTTAGACAAAACTCGCTCTTTTTTTCGTATAGAATAGATAAATGCTTACATCAGCAAAAATATTAGTGTTACAAAGCAAAAATTTCAAAATAAGAATTACAATGATATAATCCCTCTATGTTTCAAATATCACATCGATATATTTTATCAATTTGGAGATACAATGCGACAAATTACATGTGGTTTTACACCCAAATTAGCAACATTTGCTGACGTCAGCACTTAATCACGTGACATAAACAAAAACAAATCACATCATCTTGTTTGCCTTATCATGTTTGTTACTTGTGCCAAGTTTCAAGTCTCTAGCACTTATGATTCTATGAAAAACCAGGGGGCGCACTTTGTGCCCCTCCCCCCTAGTCTCCCCAAAGTTTCAAAAAGCCTAGTCTGGATAGGGTTAAAGACTCTGCGCTAACCAGCAATCATTGCAAGCATTCTTTGCAAAACAAAATACACACCATTTTGTATGCAGGTTTCAAAGGCCCCTTGAAAATAGGAGAAAAGGAATATCGATTTTCGATTTGTCTTTGTTGAAAGCTATACTTGACAAGAAACTTGGCACTGAAATAATACAATTAGGATTAGGGAGTGATCATTTTTTGGGGCGGAGGAATTTTTGGAGGGGTATCAAATTTTCTAGCCATTTTTTATTGGGTTATCAAATTTTTCTTGCTGATTCATGATGGGGTATCAAATTTGTTTCAAACATGCTCTCATAGAATATATAATTTAATATGTTAATTGCAAAAAGTTATTTGAAATAAGAAGTGAGCGTTTTTTGTTTCTTTGATTCATTTATCTTTTCAAGTTTCCTTTCTTTGACATCCAGGTTGCGCGTTCTGGTGTTTTCAAGTTCTTTATCCAAATTCACAATCAATGACTCATGACTCAATTGTGCCCAAAGCTTCAACTGCAAAACATCCTTCTCTTTTAAATTTTTGAATCCTCTCATATGGAGCTATGGAACGATTTTTGTAAAGTTTTCTTCAATCAAATCTTCTTTTGCTACTGCTATGCCAAAATCTCAAGACGTTTTTCACATCAAGATAATAATTCTTGAGTGGTGAAAAGCTTAAAAGCAGTATTACTTAATGCCAATTCTATCTTGACGTACCCATTTGATCATTCCAGATCCTGTTCACTTATCTTGTGTGTAGCTGCTGCATAGTTCAATGTCAGAAAAGGAAACTTCTAAGAGGCCCTTTACATGATAAATTTCAACCCGTGTTGAGTTTCAACACGGGTTGAGTTTTAACAGCATTGCTTATTTTGCCTTGCGTTTACATGAAATCTCAACATGGGTTGAGATTAGGTCACATGGTTGCAAACAATGGAAGAAGGAATGTGAGCCCACTCAAATATTTGAATGATTGCGGAAATAGATTCAATCTCCTTTGTTCGCATTCTAATCTTGCCCCGAGTTGAAAAAATATTGCGTTTACATGAGAATTTCCACCCGTGTTGAAATTTCAACACGGGTTGAGTTGCCGAGTTGAGTTGAACCCATGTTGAGTTTCAACTCGGCCTCCTTCATGTAAACGCGATGAAGGCTTACACCGTCAATTGAAACTCAACCCGGGTTGAAATTTCTCATGTAAAGGGCCTCTAAGGAACCCTCGAGGCATCAGTTTGAGGCATCAATTAGCTGTAACATACCGGGTGTCCCAAAAAAGTACTCCCGTTTGAAAAATCACTAAAATTTGATTACACCGCCGATCTTCAATTTTCTTTTTTGGTCACGTAGATCAAGGACCAAATTATTTTCCAAAACATAGCTGATCTGGTAAGTGGTTTTAAAACGAACAAATTTGACTCTTAGGGCTACCTGGCTTTTAATCATACTGTAAAAAGCACTGATGATTGCCAAATCAATTTCTTTGTGCGTGTAAAATTTATAGTTAGGTCATAAATAACAAAAATAAATGTGCACTATCATTGGCAACTTCAATGATGATAGAAAATCTGAAAATTTTAACTCTTAGGAAAGATTGAATTTTTTGCATAAAAACTATAGCTCAAAATAAGGTTTTTCAACGTGCTGTATGAAAAGCAACCATTTTATCATCTGTGAATATTTTTGGGTCTTTGACAAAGCCATTTAAAAAAAATGTTATCAAAGGTTTGATAATCAATTTTTGATGATTTTTTAAACAGCAGTACTTTTCTTTGGGACACCCAGTAGCTATTTTGAAACGCCTACCATAAAGAAAGTAATAATAATAACAATAAATAATAATGATAATGAGAAACTTTGAATACTCAAATAGTGGGACTTTTTGAGAACCTTGGACAGTTTGGAGTGCGGTTGCCTTTTGTAGACCTAAATATTTTATTCCCTAAGAAATAATAAATACTTGATACAAAGGCTGCAATTGAACTGGAAAAATTGGCAGTATTATCTAGCCTACCTTATACCATAGCAGTTGCATCTCTGGTACTGCACTGGCCACTCTCTCTCAAGGCAGTTATTTCTTGCTCAAGCCATGAAGCATTGCGGACACCTTTATTTTGTAGGAAATTTTTATTCGATACTACTACCTTAAGTCCTCTGCGGAGGAGCATTGCTCACGAAGCGAGCTACCTCTCCAAAGGAGCGAACTAGCGTAGCGAGCGAGAAGATTTGAATGGGTAAGTAACTAAGTGGTTTTCCATAACAGCGCTTTCGTACAGTGCGCGTAACAATTTTGCTGCGGTGGCGGATGAGTAACAATAGGTGAGTTTTCTTGCAATCAGGGGGTAACTATATCATCAATCGTTTGGTTGTGGAAGCTGTTCGCTGTTCTCTCTTCTCCTCTAAGGAATAATATTCAGATTGTCATCAGCTTTTACTCCCTCCGTCAAGGAAATGTTAGAAAAACAAACATCTTGGAGTTATCGGGATATTGTCTGTGGCTTCTCATGGATCAAGATGGTGATTTAAGAAAAGGTCAAATTTGGAGGGGCAGTGTAATTTCATCGAATAAAAATGGAGAGGCAAGAAAATAGCAAAGGAGACACCAGAACAAGCCAAGACCATGAATTTTTCTTGACATTGCTGCCTTGTTAGAGTGACTATGGTTAGAGTAGGCCTGTAGACTGTGCTGAAGGTTGTGGTGTGGCAGGAGGCCCAAGAATGTGAACAACCAACGGAGAACAAAAGAAGAACAACCACACACAAAAGGTTGGAGAATCTAGAAATAATTGGAGACATGGTTTCATGAAATTTGCTGTGAAATTCTTATGAAGGCAGATAAGCCCTATTTGCATGTCACCCATTTATTTGAGGAGTAGGTACCCTACCCTCTAGGTCGGTCTTCTGTAGAATGCAGACAAACAATTCCTTGCATTGCCGACAATAAAACAGAAGGATGTAAATATATCCGATTGAAATTTAAAATGGTCAGACTATAAACTAAGAATAGCGAAAGAAACACTACTGTGTCCCCAGCAAGCAAGGAATCAATGTTATTTTTTAACACAGGCTGGGTATGGCAGCTACTGTATGTTTATGTAGCTAAGCAGTTGATGTGGGCCTGTGGCAATAAGGTCCTCTTTTTAATTCGTTTTCTTTATCGCTCTTAATATACAAGCCTGTTTGCTAGGATTGCACTCCCAGTAGGTGGGCAATCTTTTGCATAAGTCTGATGGGTTTGGGTAAACTATGCAAGGCAAAACACCTGTATGGAAAATGTGGCACTTGGACACTCTAAAAAACAATATATTCTAAACAGACAATAGATAAACAATAGAGGACCCTTCTTTGCACACCCAAGGTCTTGGGTGAAAATTAACCTACTTTCCATACTGGGCAAAAATATGGAATTTTTTATCTGAGTCCGATTTTCTCTACCTACATGTACATCAGTATAATATAACCACCCTCCTTGTTGAATGTTGATAAAACAGTCCATGGCCATGATCTACCATTTCAGTAATTAACATTGCTCATTTAACCCCCAGCTTACCCATTTAACCTCTGCGGACCCTTGAAATGTGAAGGATGTCCATTTAGTCATGATTCTATATGCTGGAAATAGTTTTTTTAAAGAAGCTCAATTCAGATACAATAATTCAGTGCGGACAATTTGCTGAAAGACTTTTTGTATCAATTAAATCCATAGCATATACTGTATTTTACATTCATAGCAGTGGTGGGCATTTTGCCAGATATTGAGGGGCAATTAGCTATTGTTTCAGTAAGCAAGAATATTCAAACAACAGAGTGTTTTTCTTGCCAACATTGGGCGGGGGGGGGGGGGAAGGATGATGACACCCCTGTTTCTTTTAAGTGTCCACCACTGATTCATAGCATCTTTTCCCATTTGTTTTGTATAGCATTTCAGTCTTTGGTAGAATTTGTGTGAAAATTCTTCAATGTGATATTTTGAAAAATGAGTTGCTGCTACTTTTTACAAAGTGTTTCATTTATGTTTTTGTGGTCACTGAAAGAAGTTGTTCATTTACACTTGGGCAAGGTTGGGGTTTTTAGCCAGGAGTAATAAAGTAGTTTTGCATGGGATGATTGTCCTCTAAGATTGTTGCAACAAATATATTGTCAAGATTTGATCCTTGAAAATTTCAAATTTTTGAAGAGTTCTGGTCATATCTTCAGTGTAATCATATGTGGTCTTCTACACTTGTTGCATCTTCACGGCTTTCATAGAAAAGTTTGGAGTCACCTTGGTTCATTTTAGGCCCAGATTTTTAAGGCATTTAATGTGGGATATACAATGGAACCCCATGATCATTAACCCTCTAGGGAACAGAAGCTGTATGTTGAAGACAACTAAAACTCTACCAGCATAGCACTTGAAAAAAAACTAAACCTCACAGAGGAAAGGACCTGTCTTCTGATGGCGTCTGTGCATTTCCCCCTTTTTCATAAGAAACTGCCCAAAAGAAACTCAACTCTCAGATCACCAAAAAATTAAGAAACTCCAGTACTGGGAGAATCAATGTTAAGAAACGTTTTGTTTTGATATAAAGGAAATCTTTCACACAGATTTACTTTGTTTTCATATGTTTCTTGTATGATATCAGAAGTCACTTATAAGTAATATTTGAACATCAGAAAGGCTTGTTCAGAGTGGAACAGGTAGTGAACATGACGATTGTTATGTGAGCCTGCAAAAAAACTCGTAAGAAACTCCAAGTACTCTAAATCTGACAATTTTAAGAAACTTTCAGTACTGGCCCAAATTCTTCATTTCTGCAAGTTTCTGATATAAGAAGATATGTATATATCATTTGTTAGCAATTCACAAGAGGAAAGTTGCTTGAGCACCAAATGTTGCACAAAATTTATTTATTTATTGGACCAATTGGGAAAAAGAGCACACAGGCAGTGTTTTTAGGGTTTTTTGCTTTTTCAAACTAAAGTACTTGGATTGAAAGTTGCAATTTCAAGTTTTCTGCCAGATGCTTCAAGGCTTCAGATTTTGGATCAAATTTGTCTTAGGCTAAAATTGTTAAAAATGTGGACATGTGGCATATTTGTGGACAGTGGTGTAGAGCTAATTGATGACTGGGGGGGGGGGGGCTCAGGTAGAGAGGTACTTAAAGCCTAAAGAATGCTGGGATACGGAGTTATGACCCACTGCAAACTTTTGAGATGACTGAGACCCTCCTAGAAATACTGTTTTCATATCATGAACCTTATTTGGATTTAAGTGAGCATTTATTCGGCTGAAATTATTGTTTCTTCACTTCACTCTTTATTGGAATGAATACTACTTACTACTCTTGTCCTTGATGAAAAGTACAACAGTGTCCTTTCATAGCTGCATACAAACATACTCAGTGATTTATACACAGATTTCAACAAATGTTCAGTTGAAATAACTTGATATGGAGAGATATTTCAGCAGGAAAGTTGTTGAACTCGGTTTAAACATTAAATGATGTCTATTTGAATTTCCTTGTTCTATTTCATTTGCACTTTTGTGTTTCTGAAGTCATTTTGATGTAGCATAATGTGGCACCCCATAGATGTGCAGGAGGTCCTTCTTTGCTGTGAACTGCGACTGGATTGTGTATGTAGAGAAATGAAGGTATAGCCTGTGAGCATGTTACCAGAATCTCTTCTTTCAAAAAAGAATATGAAATGTTACCTTTTCCATCATATTGGTCATATTAAACAAAATAAGAAACTCAAAATTTCTTCATAATAACTAGGGAGCTAAAACCCCCCCCCCCAAGGAAAATTACAGAAAAAAGGACTAGGGGCTGAGCCCCCTGGGCGTCCCCCTAGCTCTACGCCACTGTTTGTGGGTAACTACTATAAACCCTTAACAAGACTAAAAGTGGTTGGACATTTCATCCTTGGGTTCCGGAGTTAGGTGGCAAAATAAGAGAAAACAACCGTCCAAACCCTAAAGTGCCTGTCGCTTGGAGAACAATCGAGCTTTAAAATGCAAAATTTGATGCACAAACCATACAATCATGTTTTTATAAGAAACTAAGGTCCTTATATTTCTAATGCCGGGAGTGTAGAGTTCATTATGTTTTGTCTAAAGGACTCCCAAATTACTTAGTAAGATCTCAAAACAAATAAATAACATAACTCGCATTCAAAATAATGTGCAAACAGTTGCTAAAACATTTTAAGTGCGACAGGAAAATTAAAATTAGAAATTACAAAAGTTTCTTCGCTTTTTCAATTCAGGTAGGGTGGTTTCTTAACTTTCGAAAAATTGAGCCTATTGTTTCTTATAAAAAAACGAGTGCAGAGTTGTTTAAGTATTTTTTGTCCTATCCCTTTGAATACACATATTGTTTCTTATAAGAAACTGCTTATAAGAAACTCAACTCTCAGATCGCCAAAAAATTAAGAAACTCCAGTACTGCGAGAATATAAGTTAAGAAAATATTTATTTTGATAAAGGAAATCCTCGATATGTTTTTACTTTACTTTCACTTGTTTCCTGTATCATATTACTCGTAAGGTACTTGAGTAATGTCTAAACATTGGAAAGGCTAAAAAAACCTTGTTTTGAAATGTTTACGAGGGCACAGGTAGTGAACATGAAGATTGTAATGGAACCTCTAAGAAACTCGTAAGGAACTCTGAGTACTCAAAATCTGATAATTTTAAGAAACTTCCAGTACCTGCCCAAATTCTTAGTTTCTTAAAAAAAATATGTGTAGCAGATTCTATGTGCCCCCCTCCCCAAGGAAATTACTCTGCATATATTTCTTGTCGAGCAGGAAGCTTTGGCAATTCTCTCTCAATTTGCTGAAATGGCAAGTAATGCATCAGTGAAATCAAATCAATTTTTGGAATGGTATCAACACTCGAGTAATAATTTTGTGACTATCTTCATCTTACAGGGCTAATGGTAAGCAAGATAGGAGGCAACGAGGATACGAGAACTATCACCCAGGCTCCATTACTGGCGCAATCTGAACTTGGTAAGATGCGTTATTTGGCTGCCTGGGTTTTACACAAGGAGGAGACAACAGCTGCCAACTATATAACAAGGAACGCAGGTTAAACGCGCAAGGGTGTTTTGAAGAAGTTCTCTTTTGAGAAGGAGGTTATGAAAGTGCTAAAAAGCATGAGTGCATCGCACAACAGAGTCACTCAACTGACAGACTACCAAGACACACTGGAACACACCAAAAGGTATAACAGAGGTGGACTTACTCATGTTTACGACGAGGTATTCCTATTCCTTGTCAAACTTGAGAGCTGCTGCCAGCAAGTCTTTACGACGAACATAGTCATGCAATATCGGAATGAAGCCGTACGATTTGCACGAAAAGTTATCCCTGAAGATGAAACAGTTAAGATGGCATGGCAAAGCATGATTATTGCATTTAACAACAGTAACGGTAAGCTTATCTCAGAAACATTCGTTTAGCTGTTCATTGCTCATTCCTTTAGCAAATGCAAGTGAACCGACTGGAAAAAGTGAGGAATCCTTCGGTTAGTTGTTGGGGCTACAGTTTGGGCAACATAGATTACATTAAAATAATTTGAAAAAGTAAAGGCCACGATACCAACGTCGATTGCCGGATCCGAAGATGCTTGCGATGACGAAAAAATGATTAAATTTAAAGGCAGAAACACCGCAACACGACAAATAGATTACATTGCCAGCAGAACGTCATGAGTCTCAGTAATCGCTCGTCAAAACGTGACTTACATCAAACCGATACCGTTCAAACCATGATAAGACCACGACAAAAGTTAGAAGCAGTATCAAACTTTGTCCGTATTTACTCTTTTTTGTTGCTTTTGCCAAGTAATCAATTCCATAACTAATGCCATGCTTTCTATTTTCTAAGTTCTTAAGTTTTGCGTATTTATTTCAGATCAAGGAGTTTCTACGTCGATCACACAGCTGTCTGAACCTGAAACGTCAAATCAAGGCAACAATGATGGTGAGGATGTCCTCTACTTCGTTCTGTTCTTCGTTCTGATCTTCTGCTGTGTGCTCCAGTTCAAACCGTTGATGGATCTGCACTGAATTAGGGGCTTGACGAGAGACAAGGCCATATCCCAGCCATAATCAAAGGCGTCTACTTTCTTTGGATCCATACGGTTGTTGAGGCTCCACACAGTAGAAGAATTGATACGGCATTGATCCAAAATATAGCTGAATGCAGCTATTGTCCATCTAGGGGACTTTGCTTTACAGGTGTAAGAGCTTATTCTCTGATCAACGACATCCGTTCCACCCTTTGTAAAGTCGTAGAATTTTATAATGGCTGGTTTCAATTTACCATCATCTTTGGTTACTCCAAGAAGTGGGGGCATTGTTGCCAAGACCATGACATTTTTCTTGTCTTTCGAAGTACGCACTGTGTATGTGGTGATGGAGAGTACACCCTCTGTTGTTTCTCAGTGAGTTGTACTAGTAAACCTCGACTTTTAGTTGACTTTAGCTCATCGGGAATTCCTACTCTGTTGGATGTCAGTGTTCCAACTGAAGTCATGTCTTGTGTCAAAAGCCATTTTGCTAGTGGGATTGATGTATACAACCTATCCATAGATATATTTCGACCTTGGAGGGAAACATGTTTTGCCAGATTTTGAACTAGATCTTTCACATAGTTTTCTGTTCCAGATATGTAAAAAGGACCATATTCATCTGCTGGCTTTCCGGCATAAACTGAGGCTCTGTAGGTGTAGGTGTAGCTGTATCGTGCCTCGTTGATTGATTTGAACAGTGTTCCATACTTTGCTGGCTTATTAGGATTATATTGTTTGAAATTGATTTGGTGCCTCATTGGATACAAGGTCTCGTCCAAACAGATATACTCACTGGGAACCATGAGCTTTGAGGAATTTTCATTGAAGATTTCAAAAACCATTCGTAGTGCAGCAAATCTATCCTTGCGCCATCTTCCAGGACGAGTGCTTTCATCGTCAAATGCCAAATGGGACAAAAGGAACTTGAAACGATTTCTAGACATTGTAGCACTGAAAACAGGATGACCAGCCTTTTCAGAAAATAGAATATCAACTCTATGATTATTGAGCCCAAGCAGACCTCGAAAATACATCAAACCAAAAAGAGCATAAATTTCTTCATAGTTTGTCTCTTCATAATGGGAATATTTGTCATTCTCTATGGAACTTTTCGGCAAAATGGACACTGTTTTTGCAATTTTCTTATTCGTTTCCATAACAATCAGGTTGACAATTACTGGCGAAAGAAAAAGTTCCAAAGCCTGTCTTGGCTGCTTAGCATGCTTCCCTGCTGGTGTAACTCCTGGCTTTCCATAAACTATGTCATACCTTGCTTTTCTTCTAGCAGCATTTGGAGGTTCATCTGACCATTGGATTGTTGGCGTGTTTGGATTCTTTTTTGGTCCAAGATGACCAGTCAGCGTTTCCCATTCTCAATTTTCACCATCTGGTAATGCCATTGGATCAAAGTTTGCTTCATCTAATGCTGAATCGATATCATGAACCAATATCTTCTTTGTCAAAATTTTGCGTTTTGTCACTGGGCCACCATCACTTTCCTCAACTGCTTCACCAACACCATCATTTGAGTCAGCGGTATCATTATTCCCAACTTCATCACTACCAGATTCCTCATCACTACTTGCATCATCGCCTCCATTCAGCTCATCTAAGTCATCATCATATTCAACAAATTCTCCATCAACAAAATCTAAAATATCTTTCAAGGCTTCTTCTTCAGTCAATGCTCTTTTCCTGGACATACTGTCGATGATACAATACTGAAAACTTGTTGTTGAAGAGGAAGCCACATAGAAAATTCTGTGGAAATTAGTGTTCAGGTATAGTGCAGTCATTTTGGGCAAGCATTTTGCGCATGCGCAGTAAGAAAAGTGTATTTGCTGCTCTAAAATAGTCTAAAATGACAAAATCCCAGCAACAAGTCACATCTAAGCAAAAATCCCACCCAAAAACACAAGATGAACATAAAAAAACCAACAATTTAGTCAGGAAGAGCAAATTTAGCTGACTTCAGCAACTTTCTAAAAATAGATTAAAAAAATTTTTGACCATAATAAAATGTGTCTTATGGTTCCCAATATATATTGTAGAAGTTTCAAAGAAAAATTGCTTTTAATAAGAAAACCAGAGAGCAATTTCTATGTCAGAAAGTACTCTCTCAAAAGTTGGTTGCTATGGCAACTGTAAACAATTAATTAAGTCAACAACTACATCATTATGTCAGCAGATAATTTTTAGGAAAAGTCATAAAACCTCAACAGTATCTGGCTGTTACATTTGAACTTATGTGCAAAAATGTAGGAGGGGGGGGCTAATTTAGCCCCCCCCCGGTCCAGATAGGGTTAAGCGACTGGTCTAGCAGCCAAAAATGAAATGAAGGCCAAAAATTTGCCTAACATGCAAATGGAGGAGGTTTTGGAGAGCCTGATATGCTACTATAATAGTAAAAGGCGCAGAGCAAAAGTAACTGCCAGCCCACGAAAAAGACGTGCCTCACGCAAACTGCAAACACTGAACAGTATAAATTTTGTAAGTTATATATTTTATATCTTGCAAACTATTTATTAGGATTATTTCTTCACAGCCTCCATGTTGGTTGCAAGGACATCAATTGGAAAAACAACAGAAATAAGCATGGTTTTTTCGCTACAATCTTGGACAAAATATATCCGGACTGTATTGTATATTATCACAACAATTCCAATTTTAACACCCAATTTCCCCCCTCCCCCCATTTATCAATGTTGGTCTGACATGAGATTTTGGTGGAAAGGTTTCTGCCCCCATCAAGCCTTAAATTCGACGTCAATAACAACATTGATCTTGGGGGAGGGGGGGGGGGGTAATTGAAAGGTCCAGCAGAAGTCCAGTAATTTATGTCCAAGATTGCAGAACTGTAGCTCCCCGTTTATATTTGGCAAATTGCCCACCACTGCTTACATGTTCATGGCATAGAGCAAAATTAAAACAGCAACCACGAACTGCTTGTGCATCAAGTACTTAAAAAATGCGAAGGAACTAACAATTGCTGCATTAGAAAATATCACATCTCGTGTTCTTATGCTTTAGGATGATGCCATACTGACAGTATTAATGCTACAGTATCTGTTTCAACCTTTTCAACTTGCCTGCACACAATATTGAATCTTTTTTCCACAATTTACAACCAATTTCATCTGAGACAGGTGTCTGTAATATTTCTCCAAGTTTTCGTTGGATTTGTTGTTTACAGTCAGAATCAAATTTAGACTGAATTAACATTGTTTACCAACAGTGTAACAGAACTTTAGAGGCGAAGAAGGCGATTAAGATGGGTGAATTGGACCTGACAGATGCAAATGCAGTTAAAACTTTTAGGAAGAAAGTGTAGGGAAAAAACTTAGATCAAGTGGAAACACCACCACAAAGCGATGATGAAGAGGGTAGAAGTCGCCAAAGAGAGCGGCATTTCGAGGCCCTTCGAAGAGGGAATAATATCATTATTATTATTAAATATCTATTTAAAGTAGGCTAAAAAATGAATAGCTAAATTGCAGCTAATTAAGGCCTACTATTTACAATATACATAATTTACAATAAAACTAAAATTAATATATAAGGACAAATCAGAGTTAAAATCTATCATGTTAGAAACCCAACTTGCGGGATATATACTTTGCAAAGCCTACAGTTGCATGTTCCACCATTCCAACATCTAATTCGTTTTTTGAACATAGGAAGGCTGTTTAATTGTTTTAGTTCTTGCAGTAAATGCTGCCACAGTTTATTTCCAAGGTAAGTAATGGACTCAACTCCAAAGCCGTAGTTCGTACTTTTGGCAGTTGAGCGTCATTACCATGCCTTAGGCAGTACCTAATATTTCGTTGCATGAAAATATCCTTCATGAATGGTGGATTCAGACCGCATTTTGTTTTATAAATTTCAGTCATGAGCAACTGTAGGTTTCTTACATGGATTGGCACCGATTTAGATTGCTCCAGGAGAAAACCGAAATCATTCTCGTAATCTTTATATGCAATGCGTAATGCCCTTTCTTGAATATGATTTATTCTATGATTCAAAGCTCTATCATAGAACATCCAAACAAGAGGACAGTAGCTGAAATGGGACAAAACGAACGCCCTCATTAACTGCTGCAGTTTTTCAGTGTCCATGTATCGTGAAATTCGAGCAAGAGCGTGGAGTTTTTGGCTGGCCTTTTTGCAAACAGTCTTGACGTGTTGCTTGAAAGAAAGTGATTTATCAAAGGTTATACCGAGAAGATTTTCCTCTGAACTTTCTTTCACATAGGCCTCGCCTATTTTAATTGTTGTTTCAGTACTCCCTTTTGCACCAAAAATCATTAAGTGACATTTGTCTTCATTTAGCTTCATGCCATTGTTTGGAAACCATTCAGTTATCTTAAGGGCATCATTCTCCAAATGCATGATGACATTTTCGATGTTAGGACCACACGCATAAATAGTTGTGTCATCCGCATAATTACAGATTTCGGTGTCCTCCAGGAACATAAAAAGGTCATTCAGGTATATGTTAAACAAAAGGGGTCCCAAGACCGAGCCTTGCGGTACTCCCAGGACGGTTTCTGTCCATGTGCTGAATGAACCATTGACCTTTACCCTCTGCTTCCTGTCGGTGAGATAGCTATTGATAAACAGCAAGGCAGGTCTACTGAAGCCATATGCATTCAATTTTGCTATTAGTAGTTCATGATTTAGACAATCAAAAGCCTTCGAAAGGTCTGTAAGGACAGCCCCTGCGACGCCTCCGCTGTCCATTGTCTTCTTGCAGGCTTCCACAAAACGTAGAAGTGCATGCAGTGTACCATAGCCCTCTCGAAACCCACAAAGGAGTGAGGACAGGAAACTTTGGACAAAAGGTAGCATTTGGTCTTGCACCAATCTTTCATAAATGTTTGATACCGATGGTAAGACTGTAATCGGTCGGTAGTTCTTTTTCGTAAAGGCATCCTCCTTTTTGAAGAGCGAGCTTATATCTCCAGCTTTCAATTCTTTGGGATAAACCAGAGTTGAACAAATTCTGTATGGCAACAGAGAATATGTCCAAATTTTCCTTTAGAATTTTTGCAGGGATGCAGTCAACTGGAGAGGCTTTTCTTGGATTGAGTTGTCTAATCTTAATAGCAACCTCTTCGGTGGTGACCTTTCTGAAATCAAATTTGTCTGAACACTTAATAGTATTTTTAATTTTGCAAAAACTTGGATGAGCTTCGTATTTATTAACAGATTTGTCAATTGGATCTAGTGTATCACTTGTTGGTAGCAAAAGTGAGTAATTTACAGAGATCCCTAAACTATATGTGATGTTTGCGAAATACTGATTGAAAATCTCTGCAATTTGAGAGTCCTGATTTACCACTTTTCCGTCTTCGATCAAAGAGATGGAAGAATTTACTTGCACTTTGTCTGAGAACAGTGGCTTTACTGTCTTCCAAAATTTATGATTATCGGTAAGCTTACCAAGGTCGATGTCCCTATAGTAGTCAAATTTGGCCCTACGTAGTAATTTCACGCATTTGTTCCTCTGCTTTTTGAAAGCCTTGAGATTTTCCTCAGTGCTATCATTGTGATACTTATTACGCAGTCTAGTTCTATGCATGTTTTCTTTACGAAAGGCTTTAGTCATAAAAGGCCCATCGTTTGCGCGAATATATTTCTTCTTAACGGGTGCGTGTTCATTCAGCACGGCCATGACCACAGCTTTAAAAGCACCATAGTCCTCACTCCCACCCAACTCAGATGACAACATATGAATGAGATGAGTTCTGAAGTCCACGGCGCCAAATCGGCTGTAGTCTCTATAGGAGATTATCTTAGGCCCCCTTTCGACATATCCACCCTTTAAAACGGTGACAATCATTGCATGGAAGTCGGACAGTCCCGTTTCTATTGTAGATGTAGCCTGAAGACTTGATTTCGTATTTGTTAAAATCAAGTCAATACATCGAGGACTGTCGGACTTGAAGCAAGTTGGGCTCCTAACAAGGCTAGTTAAATCGTAACTGTCGACGAAATCACTGATGACGTCATCGCCTATTTCGCAATTAAAATCTCCTATCAAAATGAGATTTTCATAATTGCTACAGTAGTGATCAAGAACCATACCAATCTCGCCAAAGAAATACTGTTTCGCTTGAGAGGGGGGACGATAAATGGCAACAAGGAGCCATTTTTTCTTTCGCAGATTAATCTCTATCATCCCACATTCAATGTCACTAGGGGTTTTATACTGTTTCAATTTTTTGACTGGTGCACGTTCTCTCACGTAAATTAATAAACCACCCCCATTTTGATTCCGATCGTATCTAAATGGCTTCATAAATCCTTCAATAGCAAACTGGCTTGTTGGAAAAGTATTATCGATCTTAGTCTCAGCTATCACCAAAATATCAATAGTTTCTGATATAGGTCTTAAAAAATCGATTTTATTCCTAATTGAATTGATGTTTAGATATGCTACGAGAAGACCGTTACGGTTTTTCAATCGAATAGTTTCCAATGCTGTGTTAACATCGGCCTCCCTGGAGACCAATTCGCCAGCAGTGCTTTTGTCGACATTTACGTTAGTTAATGCATCATTCTGTTCATTATCATTATCAGCCTCGATCTCGTCCTCCAGCCCGGCACACGCACCAGCTCCGCAGGGCGAGAGAGGGTCACCGCCACAGCAAACTGCGGCCGTGTCGACCTCAATCTCGCCCTCCGTTCCATCTGCACATGAGCCAGACCCGGAAGACGAGAGGGGGACACGGCCACAGGCAACTGTAGCCGTGCCACCCTCGATCTTAGCCTCTTCATGCCTATTATCGTTATTTGAGACACCTAATGCCAAGGAGGAAAGTGATGAGATCATTTCACTTTTGATATCAGCAGTATTTCTAATTAAATTACGCTCATCTCCTTCCGCCCAAGCATCAAGAGGACTAAAAACTATTTCTTTTTTGCAGTCTTTTTCATATATTTTGTGAATTGCATTTTCAAGTCAGTGCCTGCTTCCTTTGAATAGATTATCTGCTGAGATACAGTCACCTGATCTGTTTAGGTGCAGCTCACTTGAATTCAAATGTAGTGAAGGATCGATGTTGGAGTTGTCGATGTATCTGTATAGTAGGCGCTCTGCTGTTTTTGCCCTCATTCGTGAGGAGGAGGAGCAAGAAGAGAAGAAAGATGGCACGTTGCCAAAAAAGGCAAATCTGACATCAACACCAACCAATAGCCAGGTCTCGCCACCAAGCTTTACTGCCAATTTGATGGGAGTTTCACAGAGCCACATTATCGGTATTGGTGGAGTGCCGCAAAACCCTTGGGAGCAACCACCTACCAGATCATTTCAGGAGGTGAATATATCAATTTATTTATTAAGTCTACCAGATGAAATAGTAAAACATACACGCAAAAGATGTTAAGACCTTTGAAAATGTGTACAGTAGTATATCTAATCCACAAAGAAATTTACTCAAAAATATTGCTCTGTCTCTTGTTAGAATGAGATCATTTGCGGTAGACTGACCTCGATATTTCCTTTCTAGATCAAGACATTGCTGAATGGAAGGGCTTACAATTCAAATTTTGGAGCATGCCAACTTGCAGACGTGAAGGATCTCTCCGAAAGTGAAGGTATATAAACTGTAGAATGTTTTAAAGGGCGTACATTGACCAGCATGCATTGCGTGAAGTGATATCTCTCGCTCTTCACAGCTCGAGAATATCTGACTGTCATTAATTCAGTGGCAGTTTTAATCCACGAAATCTTCAGCCATATTTGCAGTTGACGCAACCTGGCAACCTGGACGTCTTTTTTGGCGAGAATAAGTATCACTTTGGTATTGTGGCTACTTATTTCATACAAAAGCACTGTTATTCACTCTTTTTGGACGCCTGGACGATAGATGCTGCAAGCTTGAAACTCCTTTGAAAGAAGCCAATTTCCACGATAGAAAACCTTCAAATAGCGACTTTGGATGGACACTACCAGTTGCTCAGCAGTTGCACGAATGATGGACGACCACAACAGGTTATTTTTACAGTTTATACTTGCCTTAATTCGCCCAAATTGCCAGCCCAGCTTGAGCTGTCTAGGCCTAAAATTTGATGCAATTCTCTGGCATTCCGTTTCAGAGCTTTCAGCTTTTGATAATGATAGGAAAAATTATGTTATTTATGTTAGATGTCTTTACACAGCAAAATTTCATTATGATTTAATTTAAAAAGGCCTTGCCATTTTGGACCGTTCCTGGCTAGAAGAGGTTGTGCAACTGAGAAGAGGTACGGGGTTAGTTTTAGTTGCCTTGCAGTACGTGCAATACACATAGAAGTGGCCAACACTCGGGGGGGGGGGGGGTAACTTAATAGGTTTGAGGTGCGGGGACGTGCCATTATTTAGGGGTACCTTTTTTCTGAAAAGTGCGGAATTATGGGTATCATTTTCAGAAGTATGTGCGGAATTATGGGTATCATTTTCATAAGTATGTGCGGAATTATGGGTACCATTTGAAGAAACCTGCAGGCTTTTGGGTATCATTCTGAAGAAATATTGCAGAATTATTAGGAGGCAAGTTTAGCGCCTGGGGGTGGAGGCCCTAGAGGTGCCTAAAGCCAAGGATGGGTATGTGTGAACCCCAGTTGGTCTGATTTCTACCCCCTCCCAGTTTTGGGTATCCTTTTCTCATAATTCAATAATGCACCAGTTTTGGGTATGGTTTCTACAATCCACCCAGTTTTGGACATGTTTTTCATTCAAACAAGATATAAGCAAGATGTACAAGAATAATTCACCTCGGTAAAGATACGTTTGTGAGCTATGATGTCTGTGTATGTACATGTACCAAGCCAGGTACTAAAGCTATTTTAGCCTATTTTTCGAGCCATTACATAAATGTACATCATACAAGTCTTCATACCACCAAACAGCGCTAGACTATATCATGTTCATGTATAAAAAAGGTAGGCGCCTTGCCCTTTATGAGCTTTTATGTGTGCTAGCACTATCATCAGGCACTTCTCATACAGAACATGCATTAATCTGTTTGTTTGTCAGGTGGTGGAGATTAGAACGGCTGGTAGTCGTTCTAATCTTACCTGCCAGTTGATTGGGTCACATTGCTCTCCTCATTTCTCCACATCTCATCATATCAACTTTCATATTATTTGCATAAGGCCATCATGCCAAAGTGTTGTTGTTGTTCTATGATAAAACAACAACAGCAACAACACAGGAACATGATGTCCTTTAACAAATACAAATGAAAATTGAGCTGAAGTGAGAGAAGAGATGTGAACAATGTGGCACAATTAACTGGTAGGTAAGATTGAATTTTATTAAATTTAGAACTAGGAGTGCCAGTGGCATGATTTCACATCCTATTTTGAAATTATTTTCATTCATTGCTCATCATTTGATCATTGATTGAACTGGACTGGACCACAAATAAGGCCTGTGATGTGAATCATTTTTTATCAACATTCAAAAATTCAACTTCACTACCACTTCACTTATGACTTGAGTTTAACATCAAACGGTTTGCTGTAGCTCAATAATATCTCAAAACTAATTCAAACATTTTTGCAAAATACTGTCTGACACTTAACCTGTACCCTGTATATACAGTAGCTTAACCATTTTACCTCTGCATGCAGACCCCGTCTCTCCACTAGATGTGCAGGACCTGATACTGAGCTATACTGAGTGAGCTAAATTAAAAACTTTCAAAACATACTCTTTCATATGGCTTAAGAATTCTTTTTAGAATGGAAAGAATCCTTTCAAAATTCTCAAGAAGTCTTGAATCCTTTTATTGATGATGCGCAAAGGCCTGTATTGTAAGGCAATGGTATGCGCACCATCATCAATTTTAAGTGCAGAAAAAGCCAGGGGAGGTCAGTTTGAGAGAGATATTTGTTTGTTTGCCTTTTTGTGGTTTATAAAAGACACTGGTTTGAAAGCTCTTATATATACAACCTTAGCGGGACGAACATATGTTTGCACACCACTTTCCCGGGACCTTGCGAAATAGCGGGACTTACTCTAGGTCCCGATAATTAAACATCAATTTCTTACTGTAGGTGACCATATCAAGGTTCCTTTATGGCGCTGAAATGTCCCGGTAATGTATCAAAATGTTTGCCCTTATTTTTTGTAGAAACCAGTCTTAACGGGACCCCAGCTTAATCTTCGCTTTTGTGAAAGATCTTTGTCCCCAAACAATAAGGGTTCATTCCTAGACTACAATACTCCTTTATTTGCTTCGAATGAGCCCTGCTTTGAGTTTACCCACGGTCCCGCTATGATGGTGAGTAAACGTTCCAAAAACTAGGTCCCAGTAAGGTACTATTTCATGCAATCATCTTGCATTTGGTTCAATCGTTGTATCTGGAGCCTCTCAATTGGGGCAAAACGGGGGTTCTATACTTAAGATGAATCGGAATTTCTTTATCAACAGAATTAAGTGATTGGAAAACTCTACTTGTGCTTAAAATTTGGTGAAAAATCAAAGAAACATTCAAAATTTCAAAAATTAGGCTGACGAAGATTTTATAAACTAAAATCTAGTTAAAAGGAACTTTGTAAACCAGGTTTCCCAAAGAAAGAAACATTTTGAAAAATTACGTGGATTTTGCTATATGACCAACCATAAAAATTCTTTTGGTGCATTTGCATCAAAGATGAGAGTGATTGTAGACATGCTGCAAAGTTTTGAATTTGGCTTAACATTTGTGAGAATTCTTGGTTTCATAAGCTACCTGGTTTTGAATCATAAGCACCCTCTGAAAAATCAAATAGATTGTTATCAAATCGACTTTTATCCCGCAATGCTTTTTAAATTTGTTGCCTATGTCATCGAGAAAGCTCCTGTATCATACAACACTCAATACTTCATACCATATCGCAAGGAATCACTTGTTGACAAAAGGTATAGGTCATCTCATGCATATTTATCACGCGGTAATTTTGACATCTCTGTCTCAAAAGAATGAAGTAACGATCAGTTATTAAGGTATGCTCTGGCATCAAGTGTATCAAACTACCAAGATTATTTGATCCCTTGCTAAACAAAATAAATTTATATATCGGTAAAATAATAAATTTTGATAATTTTTCAAGGATCATATGGTATCTGCAAGAAAGAGACGTAGTAAAAATAAACGGTAAAAATGATCTTGATGTGGAAAATTCACTGTTTCCAATAAAATAAACTGAACATCATCAACATGGCACTAATATAGTAGAACATAACGAATATACTTCAAGCTTCTCGTAGTAACACAAACCACCAAGCAGTCAACTATTGCAAACAAATCTTGACACAATGGAAATATGCCAAGATGAAGTTTAAGCAATCATAGATAGTTATAGGTCAAAGAAAAACAAAACATTTCAATGCTTTTCAACTTTTTATCCACCCCTTGCCAGATAAAGGTTTATAAATTTGCAAATTTGCAAAAAAATGCACGTTTGTGGAAACAGTAAAAATTAACAAGGCCTTCTTTACCCATTGCAGGTCATCAGACAATATTCTAAAATTCTTGAGGGAAGATTTACTATCATTCTATTTGTTGCATGCATGGCGCAAGTGTTTATGACGTGAAATATGTTAAAAAATACAAAAGATGTTTCATCAAGAGATAAATCACTTGACTTGAAGTGAATGTAAACAAACCTCAGGCAATTATGTCTATTTTAAGTCATTTTCGTAAGTTTACTTGAAACATCCATAGAATGGCGTATTTTCGCACATGAAAACGACACCAGGTGTCCCAAAATAGATTAAAAGCGTTTGGACAGTTTCTGTAAAAATTTTTTATTTCAACTTTATGAAATAGAAGAGATCTTAACTTGCAATTCACGACCTCGCACATTTAAATCGGCTGTGATCGACTTTAATGGCAAAAGTTCTGAGACATTCTAAGACAGATGGTTATTGAATTATGCTGCTGCTAACTATGCGCAATTTGAAGGTAGCTTTGAGTAGATCAACCATTAAAATCTCTATGCTTAAAGTTTCTTGATCAATTACACTATTACGTCAATTAAGGACAATGTTAAAAATGATTCAGTTACACTTGACAGCTAACAACGCAACATTCTACGATTGAAGGAACGGTGTCAAATAATGTCTTCCACTACCGCAGGAACTTCCTCGTCAAATTTTAATTTAGTTGTGATCGTGCAGTGATATTGGGCTTTGGATAGTAAGTGGACAGTAAATTCAATTTCATAAGAGGTCACAAAATCTAAGTTAAAATCTCATCTCAAGACATGCCGACGAAACCAAGGCTCCTTTGCAGGAACTGTTCAAACGCTTATACTTCTTTTTGGGACATCCGGCATATATTTTGCGAATGCTTGAAAAATGCTTTCAGATGACATTGACATGCGGAAATGGAAGAATAAATGTGAGTTATACTGAATTTCAGGAGTAAGGGCTCGAAGTTGGGTTAATAGCCCTCGTATAAATATTTACAGTTATAATAATATTCAACTTGGCCAAATTTGCATTATTTCAGTAGCACTAATCCCGAGTAAGGTACTTCTTAAATTTATATCGGGTGAGCCAGGAAAAAGTTCCCACTTTTGAACATTCATAGCATCAAGAGTACTGGATGGATTGGAATGAATTTGAACATTCAAATCCATGAGGTACTTGTGGTGCTACGAATTTTCGAAAGTGGGAACTTTGTTCTGGCTCACCCGATAGAAAGTTGACAAAAATGACATTTCGTTTCACATCCTAAATATGATGAAGATTATTGGTTTTTGAGTATTTTCTCGATAAATCCGTTTATAATGAGCCATCGATCATACTTGTACCCCTTTCCATTATCATACTGCAGTCATGCTAGGATTCTGGGCCCAATGTGCTTCAACCTGCTTAACCCTATTCCACCTGGGGGGCATTATGGCCCCCCCCCCAACCAAACATTGATATACAGCTCTTTAACGATATGAGACAGAATGCTGGTACCAACTGACTTTTCCTAAAATTTAATGCTCTACAAGATTCTACAACTTCGTTTCAATTATATGAGTCATGTGACCACTGAATGCCCTTATTTGGAGAGATGTCACAATTGAAAACACTAAATTTCTTATATTTTAGCCATTCCTTGTTCGATTTTTGTTTTAATTAGTGTCATTGAATTGCTCTCATTGAGGGCTTTCATATCGTATATAGTTTGTTAATTTTTTATTCATGTTTAGAGGTTTTTGCACATATGACGTCACATATATTTATGACGTCATTATTCGAAAAGGTGTGCAAAAATTAAAAATTGATATGCTATTTTGTGAGAAAATATAATGTTGTACAAGATTTTTAACAATTTATAAGAAAAAACGTTGTTTTCTCTAAAATATAGGGCATTATTGTAGTTACCATACATAAGATTGTAGATACTGTGCACATAGTTACAACTTCATAACTCTATCGGTTTTGCAAACAATTAGGGTGGGGGCATAATGGCGAGGAGTGAATCAAAAGAGCCCAAGTGGAATAGGGTTAAGCTTTCAATAAAGCAGCTCTTTTGTTGGCACTGATAACGTTTTTCACATATCCTTTAATTTTCGTCCAATCTCGGTGTGCCAGTGATTGGTACTGCTGACGAATCCGTTCGCAATCCTCCTTCCTCGGAATGATTCCCCTGTTTATGTGATTGCCAAATGCTTCTTTTACTGTATCCTTCTCTTCTTTTGTCCATGGGACCCATGTTTTCGTCTTTCCTGAAATGCAAATTGTTTACCCTTTTAACTATGTATAACAAAAAATGCTTCAATGTATTAGTAGTTTCACTGCATTAAAGGGAAAGTAAGCAGAAAGTGGCTCAAGCCACCTACGGTCAAATTCTAGCCTATCAGATATCAGTATTTCCTGTTGGCGTAGATCAGTTACCCAAAAATCGTTCCTACCTCATACTGACTTGCAATTCCAAACAAGCAACTCACTCAACAGTTTTTGTTAAATCGTGTAAAGCTTTAAACAGATTTCAGTGATTTTCTGTTGAATGATCAAAAAATAGAGAAGTCGAGGAGTTTACCTATCTAGGCTCCATTATTGATACAAAATGCAATAGTGCAAAAGAAATCAAAAGAAGGATAGGTATGGCGAAGTCAACTGTACACAACCTGACGACCATATGGAAAAGTAGAGGCATGTCTATTGGTCTGAAAACCAGACTTCTGATATCAACTGCATTTGCTATTTGCTGTTGCACTATATGGGTGTGAATCATGGGCCCCTACAGAGGCAGACCGTAAGAAGATTGATGCATTCGAGATGTGGTGCTACAGAAAACTTCTGGGAGTATCCTGGACGAAAAAGAGAACCAACAAATGGATTCTAGAAACAATAGGATCTGAACTAATATTGCGGAAGAATATAACAGAGAGGAAGAAGAAACTTTTTGGACACACAGTGAGAAGATGAGTTTTAGAAAGACAGATGATAATGGGGAAAATGGAGGGGAAAGGGGGACGAGGATGACCACAGACATCCTGGTTGACCAACATAAAACAATGGACAGGTGGAAGCATAGCAGAATCAATACGTCAAGCAGAAAACAGAACTGGCTTGAGTACTCTCGTAAAGACCACAGCAGCACTTTGCGCTATCTGACCGAGAGAGTGAGAAGCTTTAAAAAGTTACGTATATTTCCTGTCCTTTCAGTTCTTAAATTGCAAAGGTATGACTGTCTAGGACCTGTTAGACCCACTGTATTGATTTACTTAAAAGTTCAATAAACAGCACATAAAACAAGCATTTCCATCGAAAAAGAATTATTCAAACAGTTCTGCAGACAAGCCCCTGGGGTTTGCTTGCCAGGTGAGTCACAAAAATATTCAAATGTATGAAAGCCTGCAGTTACCTTTCAAATTATTTACTGCAATCCTACCTGATTAAATTTCCATTGCTAATGTATCATGAGATGAAAAATTTTTTGTCATGATCATCAAAACTGTTGTGAAGTTACAAGTGAATCTACACAATTTTTTCCATTTCAAAATCAGAAACTTTGCCTAGTTAAAAAGCACTATTTGACGCTCATTGCTTTCAAACAGAAGGTTGTCGTTCTGCCAAACATTTGGGGCAAGCACACTCCCTGCCCCCCCCCCCCCGTGGTCTGACACTGCTAAAAATCCTACAATGCAAGTTAAACATTTTGATAAAATTTACTAGCTTCTAGCTTAGAGGTAGAAAATAAACGAAGAATGCAAGCCTTAAGTGTGTGAAATATAAAGAATTCTAATGTCTTAACTGGTTTCTGAATCAGATTTATTTCAGTTACATTAGATCAGTCTCACCTTTCTTGATGACTTCCACTCCAGTTACTTTCCTTTCTGTGACCTGGAATCCTCCAGGAACAGTGTCAATATCTGAGAAAAAACGTTACAAAACAATTCTTATTTATCATGGTAACTAAGCTATTGTACATGTAAAGATTAAGCCATTTGCGCACTGGTCATCATTGTGAGGTTGAGGAAGAAATAACATCAATTCTTTATGGAGGTCCACGGGTCTTTATTTATTACTGAACAGCTTTTTTTTGCTTTTGGTGTCTTTTTCTGACCTATTAGGTCTTGTGCTGAATGTCACATTATTATCAAAATAAAGTATCGCAGCTAATTCTAGAGTTTGCAAGCAGAATTGTTGCCAAATCATCAGACTTAGAGCATCTCATCACCAATTCGCACTATTGCATAAAATTACAGTTCATTTACATTTTTCTGAATAGCTCAGATAAGAGATGTGAGACTTAATTTAATAAGAACTAGACAAATAACTCGACAGTTTGACATCTAAATTCATGTAACATACTTTTGCTCATTAACAATGCATGTAATTAGTATAAATTTTATCAATTCGTGGTAAAGTAAGTAAGTAATGTAATGTATATTTTTTGTTCAGCGCCAAGTTTACGTGTCTTGATCAAGTGACACATTCGTTAAAAGACTTTGATTTCTTCCATATTGATTAAGTGCTAAAATCATGATTCTACAAGGTTTCAACATCACCACAATTTGTTTCTTTGTGCTCTCCGACATATCATGTTGTTTAGCAAAGACTTGGTTTCGCTCAAGTTTTGAAACTGTTTTGAAGTTGCGTACAGATAATGTTTGTTAATTTCTAGCTAGAAAAACACAAAGAGGCACAAGAAAGCACAAAACAATATTTTTGCTTTTACTTAGAGACTAATGCCAGGAGATACCATGTCACAATTCGAAAATCTGCTTGTTGCTAATTGTCATGTAAAGTCATGTCATGTCATGTCACCTGAAACACTCTGAACAAACTGAAACACTCACCTCCTACCGGTTCACCAAGATCATCCATTTTCTTGTTCTTGAAGTTAATGCCATCATCCTTTGCCATCAGCACTCTTGCCACTTTCGTCAATTCCATTGTGCTTTCTTCCTGGCGATACCATTGCTTATGTACATTAACTGAGTGACCCAAATGATTTGTGACCCACGTGAGCTCTGACTCTTTCATATCCAGCAATTGAAGAGTCGTTGCCAGCTCTTTTCTGATTCGTGTAGAGGTTATCAGCTGTGGCTTGGAAAGGGAGGCCTTTGATGCAACAGACCTCACAGCTTCCCATCCACTGATATGATTGGTAGACTCTTGTTGTCTGGCAAACACATATTTATTGTCCTCTGATATGTCCGCTTTACTTCTTGTAGCAATGAGAAGGCGTATAGCAGCTATTGTTTCCTCCGTAAATAAAATTGGAACTTGTCTTCTACGTTTCCCCAAAATATATAAAACTTTAAGCCTATTTGCCAGTTGCTTCTCTGCCTCGCTTAACAGCGACAATGACTCGGCTCTCTTCCACTTGTCATTCTCTGCATCCGTCCACTCATCAAGGGTCAAAGCAGAGGGTTCGCCCCCTCTTCTCGCATTAAAGGTAGTTATGCGGCACAATGTTACTTCAGCAAACCACCTCCACTCCACTTTTGAAGCATCTCCCTTTTCCAAAAATTTCTTTATCTCTTCCTGACAAAAATTCTTTAA
Organism: Aurelia coerulea; assembly: GCA_039566865.1. Taxonomy (NCBI): domain Eukaryota; kingdom Metazoa; phylum Cnidaria; class Scyphozoa; order Semaeostomeae; family Ulmaridae; genus Aurelia; species Aurelia coerulea. Next base: position 6,923,338 of record CM076951.1, on the reverse strand, counting down.
AGATTTAATGTCAGCTGCAAGTGGCAATTCCTGAGGTGTTTTGCCTCTTTTGTCGTCAAATTGGATGCGAACCCTAGTAGTGTAAACTGACCACTCAGATTCATACAAATCTAGAAATCCTTGGCACTTTTTTTTCAAAGCATCATTTTCCCTCTTTATTCCAATTGCTCTTGCCACTCTGGCCATGTGCTGCAGTGAATAACCTATTTTCAGGAACAAACTAGGAATGCCTATTTCTGTGCCGTTGTACCTTGTTAGGGTCTTGGCAGATTCCACCAATGTGTCCCAATTCTTGGGATCTATCAGATCGAAAGCGGTGCTGTGCTCGTTTTCGCTCAGCTCTTGAAATACCTCCAAAACTTTGGCCACGGATTTCAATTTATAAGCTATTTCGTTCCTCCGTTTGCTGCCATCTTTTTCAAACATAACGGAACCATATGCCAAGAGCAGCTGATCTGTCTTTATCTTCAAGGTGTATGTATCTTGATTCATCTTTGATATAACTTCCTTGATGACTGTTTGATGCTTTGCAACGTCGGTTATTGCCGTTGCAAGGAGGCTCCTGCTTGACTTCAATATACCCTGTCCAACTTTACTGTCCTCTGACAGAACAGTGGCAGGGCAGAACTTTGCGTGACGGTACAAAAATTTTGGCTGGAAGAAGCCAAAACAATGAGGGCATGGCGACAGTTCATTTTCCTGTTTACCTTTCCTCACTGGGATAGCATGATCCTTTTCTTTCAGTCTGTTGACCGATGGCTCATAGTCACCCTCCCTGCGAATTTTGGCTAATGCAGCTCTACGCTCTTTAGACCCAGTTGGGAATGCAAGTGCCCGTGCAACTTCGATCGTTTCTGAATGACAGTCTTCTAAATGCCTTGGAATCTTGAAGATCATTTTCTTGCAGTATTTACAGGTATGCTGCTTTCTGCCATCTTTGTGCTGCTTCACTGAGGAGAAAGAAATAAATACCCAACATGAATAACAAGGAACATATTACGATTAATGGAACTGTGTCATTAAGAGCCCTACACAGACAACTAAGGCACGATATGATTGAAAAAAAATTTTCATTTTCAACGAAATGAAACTATCAATAAATGTTCCATTACTTTTGAGGACATTCATTTACTTTGTCATTTTATTCTGTTCAGAATCAAAATGTACCTTTATTCATGGTTTTTAAGAAGGAGCCAGAAAGCCTGGTTGTAGTATGATATAAATGATAATGGAAAGGCATAATCTACTGCTATATTTCAAACAAATTCATAAAGTTTTGAAACATGAAGGAAGAATTGTTTGATAATTCAACATATCAAATTCATCTCATAGCACATAAACCACTTAACCTCGTCATTAAAACAATGGTGGCATACTATTGGTTCAATATATGAACACATAAAAGCTAAATCATTAAGAACAATGAACCCCAGTTGGAAAAAAGGCTTCAAAATTCCCTGTCAGCCCAGGGACTAAACCACTTTCAATTAAGCACGTTGCTTGTTGATTTTACTGATCACAATAATGAGCAGAAGTCTAAGCAATCACATTTCTTAAAGGGAATAGACATAGCTATATCGACAAGCTGCTATAAATAGGCTGAAGAAACGCCTAAAAACCCATTGTGTCCTTCGCGACACAATGGAACAGCAGGGGTCAAAGTTGTTGAATACAATAGATTATACTTTTAACTTGGCCCGGGCCAGCTTTTAACCATGTCGATTCCCTTTAATTCATTTCTTAATTGAAAAAATAAACGTTTCAGGATCCACTTTGGAAACTTTCGGCACAGATACATCCAATAGACATTTAGTTCTTGTAAGAATCTCTCAAAAGTTTCATACAGTTAGCCATTAAAAATTTGTCCTTATCCACACTGGCCACAAAGGAAAGCCAAGAAACTAACCTTCGTTTGTGTTTGAAGAACTAGTTATGTCCCCGTCATTGCTTTCTTTGTCAACTGAATCTGTGGGTAAATCAACGATATCTTGGTGGTAACTTTCTGCTCTAGCTTCTTTATCTTTCATAGAATCTTCATCTTTCATACAATCTTCTTTATCTTTCATAGAATCTTCTGTATCCGATTCGTCTTTCTTTGATTCTTCTTCGTCTGATTCTGCTTCATCTGATGAGTCATCTGAATCTTCATTTGGATTGTAATCACTGCCATTTTCATCATCTGACGAAAATTGTCTCTCAGCCTGAAACATTTGAGAGAGATCAAGGTCAAATCAAATACTGAACCGAAGTAATAAGATAGAGACAGAATCCTAAATATCTTAAATGAAGTTAACTGACTCCGATTTGACCTGTCAGATTTTCTAAAGTATGACTTGATCAGATTTTTGAAGTTTCAATGTTTTCTAATTCACAGAAACAAACACTTTGCTTGCAAATCATATTCTATCGATTGTAACATTGCCTGTGTTTCTTTATTAGATTGCTTGGAAAGAAGGGGAGCTACCTACCTTTGGAGATGATGTTTGAGTAGGACTTTCGTCGCTGGAACTCCCATCATCGTAGCCAAATAGATCAACCTATTAACAATAGCGATACAAATTGAAGATATCGTGTAAGCATTGTATGCAGTTGAGGAATGGGTATATCATCAATTACGAGAATATACTGGATGAGTCAATGAAAACAATCCCCGTTGGCAAGGCCACGGCTCCCTGGATATCAAGACGATCCCATCGGCAAATGCACAATTTAATATTAGACATGTTCAAATCTACTTAGAAAATTATCTGGCTGAAATCGGCCACTCCGTTCTGAAATTGTGACAGATTTTCTCCAGAAAGCCCCTTCGAGAAACCTTCAAATTTCGCCCATAATCGTGACAAAATTTCCCTAAAATTTCTGCTTTACAAGAGCCTTACAGCAATGACTTCTGCACACTTTAGCACGTGAATCATCTCGGGAGGATGGGATGAAAAAGTCTTTCCCCTGGTATGAATAACCTATTCAGGGGAATCGATTCTCTTAAGACAAAATATACGATTACACACAAGTGTCAACATTTTGAGGAAGGAAACCAAAGAAATTTTGCTCCTCATTTTCACTCGTTTTTGCAGATTTTTGCAAGGGGCTTTCTGCAGAAAATCTCCCATATCCAAAGGAAGTAATGGCTGATTAAATCCGGATAAAGTACTGAAACTAATTGAACATATTGTCAATAAAACAAGACAGTTTTCAATATTAATGCTTGCAAGACGGTCTTCAATATTCAGAGAGCAGTAGCCTTTCAAGGGAGGATTTTTTAGACACCCGGTAATTCATCACTCATCACTACTCCAAATAGCACTTCTTTGACGATAGTTACTAATGCTATCTGCATAATTTCGTAAGTTGATCTATACATATCTTTACATACTGGATGTCCCAGTTGGTGTCTGCTGGGTTTAAATCAACATGACTTAATGAACATGACTTAATACAACAAATCATGCTTCAATCCACGTTTGCAAGGCAAACTCAGTCATTTCAACTATGTTTAGCTGTTTTAAACTAGAATATAAATCTGTTTTTATTTCAAAGCTATCATGGGAATGCAGTGTTGCAAAAATTATTTTTACTCTGAGAATTATGAACTATTCACTCTGAGAATAACATCAATATCTAGTTGGATGAAGGTGAAAAGAAGAACTGAGCTTGTCAAGTTTAAGTAGGGGAACAGCAAGCTTAATCAAATAGATTTAAAAACTTTGGAGATTTTGGAAGATCTGACTGTAAGACAGCAAAATGTGGCTGAATATAAATAAATTACATAAAAGATCAAAGTTTGTCTTCGGACATTCTTAGGAGTACAATTTGCAATTATCAGCCTTGGCAGATTTCCAAATGTAGCCTAGCAAACGATGATTCTTTTGAGAGGGCAACTGGTAAATAATAGATTGCAAATTGTCATAGATTTCAAGTTTCAGTTTCAGTTTCATATCGATCCTAAATACAATCGATACAATTATTTACACTACAATTAAAAAAATGATGTAAATAATAACAATAACAATAACAATAATAATAATAATAATAATAATAATAATAATAATAATAATAATAATAATAACAAATTCTTAAACAGAATGAAAACTTCAACAATTACAAAATTGCTGTTATGAATGCAATTTTGTAATTGTTGAAGTTTTCATCCTGTTTAAAAATCGTTATTATTATTATTATTATTTACATCATTTTTTTAATTGTAGTGTAAATATACAGATCTTAACCAACAAATTACAAGTACTTAACATTGCTACACTAAAATGAATAAAAAAGAGGCACGTTACAAAATTGTATTTAAGATTGATAGACTAAGAAGAACCTCTGTAAATAGGTCAATAAATCAAAGAAATTCATGACGGAAAGAACCCTTTTGGATGTTTTGGCTAGTGTCTGTCCATATAATATACCCTTACCTGACAAAAGTATTGCACTACCTTATTCAAAATGAGAGCCAAAAAATGTGCTTCAGATGAACCAACAAGGTTTGCATTCAGCAGCATCAGCATCTAGCTGCTGCATTGACGGGAAAATGAGTGTCTTTTCGTCTACCGTTTATTTCCGAGAGAAATTAAGCATAATTACGCCGGCTTCTTTGATAAAATAACAAAAACTTTAGCACAAGATTGACCAAGATTCAGAAACAATAACTAGATGAGTAGGCATACAATAACTACAAGTGGATCGAGTTCACAGAACAGATGCAATGAGACATTCTGTTTTTAAAGCTGGATTCTGTAAACTTCATCATTTGAGAACAGCTTCCATTGATGAATGTGACAAGAATAAAAACACAGTAGGAAAGAGAAGGGAGCGATTCTCTCTCTTTCGAAGGGAGGAAAGAGAAAGGAACTTGTAAGAATGGTTAAAATTTCAATTTTCTCGCTTTAAAATTTTTCTTGCAAGAAGACTCTCAGCAAGCAGTTTACCAACAAATCAATCAAATTGGACAGATCTACTGAAATCGTTCTGCTTCAAGACAGTTCAAGGGAAAGATAAAATTTAGCATGTGACTGGAGCTTGTTTCTTTATGTGAATTCTTCTTTGACACATTTTATTTCACTGATCTCGAAATACTGCTTCATCATTTGTTTCTAATTTCATCCGTCGCATTTCTTGAGGAAAACTTTTATCCTAGTGATGAAGTCTGAAGGATCCAAATTTAGAAAACGCGAAATAAATTTGTCTTTGCTCTGCACATCTATGGATCCATTGACTTATCCATTTTCAATGTCTTATTGCCGACTCCTTCCCTTATGTGTCCTAAATCTCGTTCAATCTTGTCCTTAGTTCTCATTAGTTCATCAAAGAAACCCGCGAAACAGCATCTAACTAAGATTACATAAATCAACAATTACCACTGTGTTGATGTTTTTGTTATGCACAGTTTGTTGATTGGGTCCAAGGAAATTTTTTACTGCCATTTTGGATAAGGTGGTACAATACTTCTGTCATACTCAGGAACGTGTATACAGCTATCTTGGTATCAAAATTCGTCACATGTTTATCAACTTTAATCAAATCTACCTCAATTAAATATATTTGAACCAAATACGATAGAATGACCAACACACTTACATTTCCAGAAGTCTCACATCTTTCGCTGTCTTGAAAAGATGGAAAATCTCCATGAATTCCAGAGTCGTTCCTCACTTCCTAAAGACAAAATAGTATTCACATAAGTTTACATTGGAAATAGTAAAAACAAGGTTTTAAAATTTTCTATCAATTTCCTTTACTACAAAAACTTTTTAGTCACTTTTGTAGATGTTCTATTTGGGCTATGTGGTCCTCCATATATTTGGTTGTTCATTCCATGAAGTAGGAACAGTAGCATTAAGCTGGCACTGTATTTCAAAAGAAAAACAAAACATGCGAAACAAAAGTAGTTAAGAAACATTTTGCAGCCGAAACAGTTCAAAATGCGTTGTTCAAAGATGTCGATTTCATAAAAATTTACCTGTTCTTCTAGCCCACAAAGAGGCAAGCATTCAGAAGGGAATTCTTCATCACTTTCTTCAATAATGAACATTGTCTATGTGAAAAAAGAGCTTATTAGGTTCTGGAATGGTTTTGGTGCTAAGACCGCAACACAATTGATTTCAAACCTAATGCACTTGGAATAACAGTTTCAAAACAACTCAAACATTTCTCAAACTCTTATTTTTTGGCATTCTATGATAACCGTTACAAATAATGCGCAACTCATAAGAATGCTCATAATGCTAAAAGAAAGCAAGAAGGATCTTTCGCACTTCTGTGTGATTTAGGACAGCATATCAAAACAAGTATCTTGTGAAATCTACTTTAATTTCAATTAAATTCAGTATCATTCATCAATATTTCTTCCCAAAAATAATACGATGCAGTGATTCATATCACTTGACACATGATGTTAGAACATGAATAAAAAACAACCATTCACACAGGCTTTGAAAATAGAAAGGTTGCTTGATTTCAATCTGGAACATATGAACATATTGTTAATATTGCGGCAGAATATTTTTTCAACTACTAAACTGACACCCCACAAGCCGAATCAATAGATCCTCAAATTGTACAGTATATAAATTCTCACTAACAGACTGAATAAAATCGTTGAAACCAATAATCATCGTATCAGTTTGTGTTACAATCTTTTTTGAGGTGCATGGCTGTAGAAATAAGCAAAATAGACAATCAATTTGCAAGTAAAAATGAACAAAATATCCTAAAGTGGTCTAACAGTTTGCCAAAAATCTGTACCTTTTTATCAAGGGCACAACACCACAAGACACGAAAATGATTTCCCTGAAGTGATTTCATAGTTTGGTCATTCATTAGACTGTTTGCAATGATGGCTCACTGACGGCTTCCGGTTAATATTTTCCGGTATTGTGTTCCGGAACAGTTACATAAGGTTGAAAAGATAAACATCTATATTTGCCATTTTGATATACCTGATTGTCAAATTGATTGCAAAATAACCAAAAATATTTTAATGACAGCCTTCCAAACAGAGCAACCTTTTTGTTGGTCACACAGTAGCAGATGAGGCATGACGGATTTTGCAGTCAAGAAAGCTGCAAATCAACCTCCCAATAAATCTAAACTTAACAGTTGAGATAAATAAGTACTTTATATGTACAGAATAATTCAACCCCATCCCCCAAGTAAGACAACAATTATTCACCTAACTGCGTATGTAAAGTTTGTCTCAAATTCTATATGAGGTGAGGTTTGTAATAGCGCAAAATTATCCAGTCATACTGTCTCTTGTTATTCACAGCCAATTTTTCGCCTGATGTCTAATTTGAGACGGAATGTAGTATTCTTTGCTTGGTTTTTTTCCATATCTTGTTGTTTTTCCTTTGATTATTCATATATATTTCGTCTTAGTTTTTGTGATGCCACAAAATAGCCATAGTATTTTGCATCCAGTGGCATCGTCCTCGTAGTGTAGTTAAGTATTTTGTAAGCAGCGTATTTCGTAAACTTGTATTGAAAATTTTTATTGGAATGTGAAAAAATAATAAATAAAATGATAATTCAATTTGACTAACCGAAGAAATCATCAGTGGAAACAATGGGGATAGAGGCCTTTCACCCTGAAAAAGAAAACAGCCATGCATCTTCATCAAAACGAGTGAGGAATTAAATTCACCCAAGAAATATAAAAAACTGAACAAGCAATCTTTAAAATGTAGAGAAAATATATCTAGGCCCTGTTTAAACTATACCTAGTAGCTATTGTTCTGTGTGTGACCTCTATCAGATGGGGCTACTGCTTACATTATATTGGACGGATAACATCTTGATTCAATGCAAGTGAGGCAATCTGTTTACATTATGAGGAAGCAATCCAGTACTGTCTCTTAATATTTTGTTTTACAGTTTTATTGCTCCTTACTGTTCTTGCCATAATAGCAATAGTATTTCCATGCAAACGGGGCCTTAGATTAAATGCAAAAAACATACAGTTTTGTGTGTTTATACAATTATTCCATACCAGGTGAGTAAAAATAATGTATTTGTCAGGATTTCAGTTTGGAATGTCGGTCATGTAATTTTCATTCCACAGCCAGCTAAACATGTTAACTTTTTTACTCACAAAGTATATCTGGAAATACCAATACAAATAAGTTTATTTAGGTTGGATTTACACAAAAAATCAAGATATTGAATCAAAATCACTTGAGTTAATACTGCACCTGATCGATAATGACTCTGTTTAGAACATGCATTTACACAACTTTAAAGCTACATAGTTGCCCCTTGTTGTCATTTGTGCCACTTTCAATCTTTTCCCAATTATTTACAACCATTTTGAAATTTCTTTTTAATTAAAAAAACATAATATTTCTATTTCATATAAATTTACCTGTACTTCAAAATCGGGAATAGGCAAGAATTCCATAGAAACCTCTTCGTGACTTCCTTCAACACTAACAATATTCTATGTGGAAAAAAAGATGTTATCAGGTTTCAGAGGTCAGGTTTAATAGTTCCTCCAGTATCATCATGATGTGTTGCACTTAAAGAGATTCAAGATTTCAATCAAACAAGAAAAGAGTTTTCAACCAGCTGGATCATTCCTCGATACTGAGGGAAAAACATATTTTGCACATTCATTTGTGGTAAACCAAAAATACATCGCCCTGTTCCGATGACTGAAAAAGAAACCTCGAGTTACTTGGCCTAATAAAAATTTATTGGAAAAGTGATTGCTGTTGAATTATTTCTAATTTCATAGTTTGAAATATTGAAGAGTTATTGTACCTTTCGCCACCGTATTCCGCAAAATCATTGTCGAAAAACACAGCGATAAAATCGAGATATCTTCATTCTATCGCCTTGTTCCGAGATTCTTTCTAAATATCCGTTTAGAAAGCTGAGTAAACGTGAAAGTGTTTTTAATGCAGTTCTGGTGAACGGTAGCAAAGAAACAAGAGAAAATATAATTGCTGCAAGGAAACACGGAGGGAAAATGGCGACTACTTACGATTCCATCACAGGAAGGACTTTTTTTGCGTCCAATGTTGTAAGATTCACATGCCAGAAAAACGTAAATGATGTCTGAACATAAACCTCATGGCGACAGCAAAGTATTTTTTCGCACGCTTTTTTAATTGTAGAAACCATTATCCTTGTAAACAAACATTGCATGAGTGTACACAAATAAGGCTCGCAGCAGCTAGTGATCGGAAAAAGGCAATGGGGCTCTACCACATCAGCTATAGATTCCAATAATGTATCTTTGAATCTCTGAAATATGTCAAGCACATCAAAAGTTTCAATACCATCTATAAGATTAGAAATGGGACCCGATAATGTATCTAGGAACCTCTGCAATATTCCAAGCACATCAATGGTTTCAATGTGATTTATAAGATTAAGATTGGCTCCCGATAATGTATCTACGAGCCTCTGAAATACATCAAGCACATCAATGGTTACAAGGAGATTTATAATATTAAGAATGGGTCCCGGTAATGTATCTAGGAACATCGGCAATATTTCAAGCACATCAATAGTTCCAATGTGATTTATAAGATTAGAAATAGGTCCCGATAATGTTTCTACGAATCTCTGAAATACTTCAAGCACATCCAAAAGTCTTAATATAATTTATAAGATTAGAAGTGGGTCCCAATAATGTATCTATGAATCTCTGAAATACTTCCAAGCACATCCAAAAGTCTTAATATCATTTATAAGATTAGAAATGGGTCCCAATAATGTATCAATGAATCTCTAATATATGTCAAGCACATCAATAGTTTCAATGTGATTTATAAGATTAGAAATGGGTCCCAATAATGTATCTATGAATCTCTAATATATGTCAAGCAAATTAATAGTTATAATCTGATTTATAAGAAAAGAAATGGGTCCCACTAATGTATCTATGAATCTCTGAATTACTTCAAGCACATCCAAAAGTTGCAGTATGACCTGTAAGATTAAGAATGGGTCCCGATAATGTATTTACGAGCCTCTGAAATACTTGAAGCACATCAATGGTTACAAGGAGATTTATAAGATTAGAAATGGGTCCCGACAATGTATCTCTGAGCCCCTGCAACATTTCAAGCAAATCCATGGTTACAAGGAGATTTATAAGATTAAGAATGGGTCCCGATAATGTATCTATGAACATCGGCAATATTTCAAGCACATCAATAGTTTCAATGTGATTTATAAGATTAAGAATGGGTCCCGATAATGTATTTACGAGCCTCTGAATTATGTCAAGGATATGAATAGTTTCAATGTGATTTATAAGATTAGAAATGGGTCCCGATAATGTATCTACGAGCAATTGAAATACTTCAAGCACATCAATGGTTACAAGGAGATTTATAAGATTAGAAATGGGTCCCGATAATGTATCTAAGAGCCTCTGAAATACTTCAAGCACATCAATAGTTTCAATGTGATTTATAAGATTAGAAATGGGTCCCGATAATGTATCTATGAATCTCTGAATTATGTCAAGGATATGAATAGTTTCAATGTGATTTATAAGATTAGAAATGGGTCCCGATAATGTATCTACGAGCCATTGAAATACTTCAAGCACATCAATGGTTACAAGGAGATTTATAAGATTAGAAATGGGTCCCGATAATGTATCTAAGAGCCTCTGAAATACTTCAAGCACATCAATGGTTACAAGGAGATTTATAAGATTCGAAATGGGTCCCGATAATGTCTCTATGAATCTCTAAAATACTCCAAGCACATCCAAAAGTCTTAATATGATTTATAAGATTAGAAATGGATCCCAATAATGTATCTATGAATCTCTGATATATGTCAAGCACATCAATAGTTTCAATGTGATTTATAAGATTAGAAATGGGTCCCGATAATGTATTTACGAGCCTCTGAAATACTTCAAGCACATCAATGGTTACAAGGAGATTTATAAGATTAGAAATGGGTCCCGACAATGTATCTCTGAGCCCCTGCAACATTTCAAGCAAATCCATGGTTACAAGGAGATTTATAAGATTAAGAATGGGTCCCGATAATGTATTTACGAGCCTCTGCAATATTTCAAGCACATCAATCCAAAAGTTGCAATCTGACCTGTAAGATTAAGAATGGGTCCTGATAACGTATTTACGAGCCTCTGAAATACTTCAAGCACATCAATGGTTACAAGGAGATTTATAAGATTAGAAATGGGTCCCGACAATGTATCTCTGAGCCTCTGCAACATTTCAAGCAAATCCATGGTTACAAGGAGATTTATAAGATTAAGAATGGGTCCCGATAATGTATCTATGAATCTCTGAATTATGTCAAGGATATGAATAGTTTCAATGTGATTTATAAGATTAGAAATGGGTCCCGATATTGTATCTACGAGCCACTGAAATACTTCAAGCACATCAATCCAAAAGTTGCAATATGACCTGTAAGATCAAGAATGGGTCCCGATAATGTATTTACGAGCCTCTGAAATACTTCAAGCACATCAATGGTTACAGGGAGATTTATAAGATTAGAAATGGGTCCCGACAATGTATCTCTGAGCCTCTGCAACAATTCAAGCAAATCTATGGTTACAAGGAGATGTATAAGATTAAGAATGGGTCCCGATAATGTATCTATGAATCTCTGAATTATGTCAAGGATATGAATAGTTTCAATGTGATTTATAAGATTAGAAATGGGTCCCGATATTGTATCTACGAGCCACTGAAATACTTCAAGCACAACAATCCAAAAGTTGCAATATGACCTGTAAGATCAAGAATGGGTCCCGATAATGTATTTACGAGCCTCTGAAATACTTCAAGCACATCAATGGTTACAAGGAGATTTATAAGATTAGAAATGGGTCCCGACAATGTATCTCTGAGCCTCTGCAACAATTCAAGCAAATCTATGGTTACAAGGAGATTTATAAGATTAAGAATGGGTCCCGATAATGTATTTACGAGCCTCTGCAATATTTCAAGCACATCAATCCAAAAGTTGCAATCTGACCTGTAAGATTAAGAATGGGTCCCGATAATGTATTTACGAGCCTCTGAAATACTTGAAGCACATCAATGGTTACAAGGAGATTTATAAGATTAGAAATGGGTCCCGACAATGTATCTCTGAGCCCCTGCAACATTTCAAGCAAATCCATGGTTACAAGGAGATTTATAAGATTAAGAATGGGTCCCGATAATGTATCTATGAACATCGGCAATATTTCAAGCACATCAATAGTTTCAATGTGATTTATAAGATTAAGAATGGGTCCTGATAATGTATTTACGAGCCTCTGAAATATTTCAAGCACATCAATCCAAAAGTTGCAATATGACCTGTAAGATCAAGAATGGGTCCCGATAATGTATTTACGAGCCTCTGAAATACTTCAAGCACATCAATGGTTACAAGGAGATTTATAAGATTAGAAATGGGTCCCGACAATGTATCTCTGAGCCTCTGCAACAATTCAAGCAAATATATGGTTACAAGGAGATTTATAAGATTAAGAACGGGTCCCGATAATGTATTTACGAGCCTCTGCAATATTTCAAGCACATCAATCCAAAAGTTGCAATCTGACCTGTAAGATTAAGAATTGGTCCTGATAACGTATTTACGAGCCTCTGAAATACTTCAAGCACATCAATGGTTACAAGGAGATTTATAAGATTAGAAATGGGTCCCGACAATGTATCTCTGAGCCTCTGCAACATTTCAAGCAAATCCATGGTTACAAGGAGATTTATAAGATTAAGAATGGGTCCCGATAATGTATCTATGAATCTCTGAATTATGTCAAGGATATGAATAGTTTCAATGTGATTTATAAGATTAGAAATGGGTCCAGATAATGTATCTACGAGCCACTGAAATACTTCAAGCACATCAATGGTTACAAGGAGATTTATAAGATTAGAAATGGGTCCCGATAATGTATCTAAGAGCCTCTGAAATACTTCAAGCACATCAATGGTTACAAGGAGATTTATAAGATTCGAAATTGGTCCCGATAATGTCTCTATGAATCTCTAAAATACTCCAAGCACATCCAAAAGTCTTAATATGATTTATAAGATTAGAAATGGATCCCAATAATGTATCTATGAATCTCTGATATATGTCAAGCACATCAATAGTTTCAATGTGATTTATAAGATTAGAAATGGGTCCCGATAATGTATTTACGAGCCTCTGAAATACTTCAAGCACATCAATGGTTACAAGGAGATTTATAAGATTAGAAATGGGTCCCGACAATGTATCTCTGAGCCCCTGCAACATTTCAAGCAAATCCATGGTTACAAGGAGATTTATAAGATTAAGAATGGGTCCCGATAATGTATTTATGAGCCTCTGCAATATTTCAAGCACATCAATCCAAAAGTTGCAATCTGACCTGTAAGATTAAGAATGGGTCCTGATAACGTATTTACGAGCCTCTGAAATACTTCAGGCACATCAATGGTTACAAGGAGATTTATAAGATTAGAAATGGGTCCCGACAATGTATCTCTGAGCCTCTGCAACATTTCAAGCAAATCCATGGTTACAAGGAGATTTATAAGATTAAGAATGGGTCCCGATAATGTATCTATGAATCTCTGAATTATGTCAAGGATATGAATAGTTTCAATGTGATTTATAAGATTAGAAATGGGTCCCGATATTGTATCTACGAGCCACTGAAATACTTCAAGCACATCAATGGTTACAAGGAGATTTATAAGATTAGAAATGGGTCCCGATAATGTATCTAAGAGCCTCTGAAATACTTCAAGCACATCAATGGTTACAAGGAGATTTATAAGATTCGAAATGGGTCCCGATAATGTCTCTATGAATCTCTAAAATACTCCAAGCACATCCAAAAGTCTTAATATGATTTATAAGATTAGAAATGGATCCCAATAATGTATCTATGAATCTCTGATATATGTCAAGCACATCAATAGTTTCAATGTGATTTATAAGATTAGAAATGGGTCCCGATAATGTATCTATGAATCTCTGAAATACTTCAAGCACATCTAAAAGTCTTAATATGATTTATAAGATTAGAAATGGATCCCAATAAGGTATCTATGAATCTCTAATATATGTCAAGCACATCAATAGTTACAATGTGATTTATAAGATTCGAAATGGGTCCCGATAATGTATCTATGAATCTCTGAAATACTTCAAGCACATCCAAAAGTCTTAATATGATTTATAAGATTAGAAATGGATCCCAATAATGTATCTATGAATCTCTGATATATGTCAAGCACATCAATAGTTTCAATGTGATTTATAAGATTAGAAATGGGTCCCGATAATGTATTTACGAGCCTCTGAAATACTTCAAGCACATCAATGGTTACAAGGAGATTTATAAGATTAGAAATGGGTCCCGACAATGTATCTCTGAGCCTCTGCAACATTTCGAGCAAATCTATGGTTACAAGGAGATTTATAAGATTAAGAATGGGTCCCGATAATGTATTTACGAGCCTCTGCAATATTTCAAGCACATCAATCCAAAAGTTGCAATCTGACCTGTAAGATTAAGAATGGGTCCTGATAACGTATTTACGAGCCTCTGAAATACTTGAAGCACATCAATGGTTACAAGGAGATTTATAAGATTAGAAATGGGTCCCGACAATGTATCTCTGAGCCCCTGCAACATTTCAAGCAAATCCATGGTTACAAGGAGATTTATAAGATTAAGAATGGGTCCCGATAATGTATCTATGAACATCGGCAATATTTCAAGCACATCAATAGTTTCAATGTGTTTTATAAGATTAAGAATGGGTCCCGATAATGTATTTACGAGCCTCTAAAATATTTCAAGCACATCAATCCAAAAGTTGCAATATGACCTGTAAGATCAAGAATGGGTCCCGATAATGTATTTACGAGCCTCTGAAATACTTCAAGCACATCAATGGTTACAAGGAGATTTATAAGATTAGAAATGGGTCCCGACAATGTATCTCTGAGCCTCTGCAACAATTCAAGCAAATCTATGGTTACAAGGAGATTTATAAGATTAAGAATGGGTCCCGATAATGTATTTACGAGCCTCTGCAATATTTCAAGCACATCAATCCAAAAGTTGCAATCTGACCTGTAAGATTAAGAATGGGTCCTGATAACGTATTTACGAGCCTCTGAAATACTTCAAGCACATCAATGGTTACAAGGAGATATATAAGATTAGAAATGGGTCCCGACAATGTATCTCTGAGCCTCTGCAACATTTCAAGCAAATCCATGGTTACAAGGAGATTTATAAGATTAAGAATGGGTCCCGATAATGTATCTATGAATCTCTGAATTATGTCAAGGATATGAATAGTTTCAATGTGATTTATAAGATTAGAAATGGGTCCCGATATTGTATCTACGAGCCACTGAAATACTTCAAGCACATCAATGGTTACAAGGAGATTTATAAGATTAGAAATGGGTCCCGATAATGTATCTAAGAGCCTCTGAAATACTTCAAGCACATCAATGGTTACAAGGAGATTTATACGATTCGAAATGGGTCCCGATAATGTCTCTATGAATCTCTAAAATACTCCAAGCACATCCAAAAGTCTTAATATGATTTATAAGATTAGAAATGGATCCCAATAATGTATCTAAGAGCCTCTGAAATACTTCAAGCACATCAATGGTTACAAGGAGATTTATACGATTCGAAATGGGTCCCGATAATGTCTCTATGAATCTCTAAAATACTCCAAGCACATCCAAAAGTCTTAATATGATTTATAAGATTAGAAATGGATCCCAATAATGTATTTAAGAATCTCTGATATATGTCAAGCACATCAATATTTTCAATGTGATTTATAAGATTAGAAATGGGTCCCGATAATGTATTTACGAGCCTCTGAAATACTTCAAGCACATCAATGGTTACAAGGAGATTTATAAGATTAGAAATGGGTCCCGACAATGTATCTCTGAGCCTCTGCAACATTTCAAGCAAATCTGTGGTTACAAGGAGATTTATAAGATTAAGAAAGGGTCCCGATAATGTATTTACGAGCCTCTGCAATATTTCAAGCACATCAATCCAAAAGTTGCAATCTGACCTGTAAGATTAAGAATGGGTCCTGATAACGTATTTACGAGCCTCTGAAATACTTCAAGCACATCAATGGTTACAAGGAGATTTATAAGATTAGAAATGGGTCCCGACAATGTATCTCTGAGCCTCTGCAACATTTCAAGCAAATCCATGGTTACAAGGAGATTTATAAGATTAAGAATGGGTCCCGATAATGTATCTATGAATCTCTGAATTATGTCAAGGATATGAATAGTTTCAATGTGATTTATAAGATTAGAAATGGGTCCCGATATTGTATCTACGAGCCACTGAAATACTTCAAGCACATCAATGGTTACAAGGAGATTTATAAGATTAGAAATGGGTCCGATAATGTATCTAAGAGCCTCTGAAATACTTCAAGCACATCAATGGTTACAAGGAGATTTATAAGATTCGAAATGGGTCCCGATAATGTCTCTATGAATCTCTAAAATACTCCAAGCACATCCAAAAGTCTTAATATGATTTATAAGATTAGAAATGGATCCCAATAATGTATCTATGAATCTCTAATATATGTCAAGCACATCAATAGTTTCAATGTGATTTATAAGATTAGAAATGGGTCCCAATAATGTATCTATGAATCTCTAATATATGTCAAGCAAATTAATAGTTATAATCTGATTTATAAGAAAAGAAATGGGTCCCACTAATGTATCTATGAATCTCTGAATTACTTCAAGCGCATCCAAAAGTTGCAGTATGACGTGTAAGATTAAGAATGGGTCCCGATAGCGTATCTACGAGCCACTGAAATACTTCAAGCACATCAATGGTTACAAGGAGATTTATAAGATTAGAAATGGGTCCCGACAATGTATCTCTGAGCCCCTGCAACATTTCAAGCAAATCCATGGTTACAAGGAGATTTATAAGATTAAGAATGGGTCCCGATAATGTATCTATGAACATCGGCAATATTTCAAGCACATCAATAGTTTCAATGTGATTTATAAGATTAAGAATGGGTCCCGATAATGTATTTACGAGCCTCTGAATTATGTCAAGGATATGAATAGTTTCAATGTGATTTATAAGATTAGAAATGGGTCCCGATAATGTATCTACGAGCCATTGAAATACTTCAAGCACATCAATGGTTACAAGGAGATTTATAAGATTAGAAATGGGTCCCGATAATGTATCTAAGAGCCTCTGAAATACTTCAAGCATATCAATGGTTACAAGGAGATTTATAAGATTAAGAATGGGTCCCGATAATGTATCTATGAATCTCTGAATTATGTCAAGGATATGAATAGTTTCAATGTGATTTATAAGATTAGAAATAGGTCCCGATAATGTATCTACGAGCCATTGAAATACTTCAAGCACATCAATGGTTACAAGGAGATTTATAAGATTAGAAATGGGTCCCGATAATGTATCTAAGAGCCTCTGAAATACTTCAAGCACATCAATGGATACAAGGAGATTTATAAGATTCGAAATGGGTCCCGATAATGTCTCTATGAATCTCTAAAATACTCCAAGCACATCCAAAAGTCTTAATATGATTTATAAGATTAGAAATGGATCCCAATAATGTATCTATGAATCTCTGATATATGTCAAGCACATCAATAGTTTCAATGTGATTTATAAGATTAGAAATGGGTCCCGATAATGTATTTACGAGCCTCTGAAATACTTCAAGCACATCAATGGTTACAAGGAGATTTATAAGATTAGAAATGGGTCCCGACAATGTATCTCTGAGCCCCTGCAACATTTCAAGCAAATCCATGGTTACAAGGAGATTTATAAGATTAAGAATGGGTCCCGATAATGTATTTACGAGCCTCTGCAATATTTCAAGCACATCAATCCAAAAGTTGCAATCTGACCTGTAAGATTAAGAATGGGTCCTGATAACGTATTTACGAGCCTCTGAAATACTTCAAGCACATCAATGGTTACAAGGAGATTTATAAGATTAGAAATGGGTCCCGACAATGTATCTCTGAGCCTCTGCAACATTTCAAGCAAATCCATGGTTACAAGGAGATTTATAAGATTAAGAATGGGTCCCGATAATGTATCTATGAATCTCTGAATTATGTCAAGGATATGAATAGTTTCAATGTGATTTATAAGATTAGAAATGGGTCCCGATATTGTATCTACGAGCCACTGAAATACTTCAAGCACATCAATCCAAAAGTTGCAATATGACCTGTAAGATCAAGAATGGGTCCCGATAATGTATTTACGAGCCTCTGAAATACTTCAAGCACATCAATGGTTACAAGGAGATTTATAAGATTAGAAATGGGTCCCGACAATGTATCTCTGAGCCTCTGCAACAATTCAAGCAAATCTATGGTTACAAGGAGATGTATAAGATTAAGAATGGGTCCCGATAATGTATCTATGAATCTCTGAATTATGTCAAGGATATGAATAGTTTCAATGTGATTTATAAGATTAGAAATGGGTCCCGATATTGTATCTACGAGCCACTGAAATACTTCAAGCACAACAATCCAAAAGTTGCAATATGACCTGTAAGATCAAGAATGGGTCCCGATAATGTATTTACGAGCCTCTGAAATACTTCAAGCACATCAATGGTTACAAGGAGATTTATAAGATTAGAAATGGGTCCCGACAATGTATCTCTGAGCCTCTGCAACAATTCAAGCAAATCTATGGTTACAAGGAGATTTATAAGAGTAAGAATGGGTCCCGATAATGTATTTACGAGCCTCTGCAATATTTCAAGCACATCAATCCAAAAGTTGCAATCTGACCTGTAAGATTAAGAATGGGTCCCGATAATGTATTTACGAGCCTCTGAAATACTTGAAGCACATCAATGGTTACAAGGAGATTTATAAGATTAGAAATGGGTCCCGACAATGTATCTCTGAGCCCCTGCAACATTTCAAGCAAATCCATGGTTACAAGGAGATTTATAAGATTAAGAATGGGTCCCGATAATGTATTTACGAGCCTCTGCAATATTTCAAGCACATCAATCCAAAAGTTGCAATCTGACCTGTAAGATTAAGAATGGGTCCTGATAACGTATTTACGAGCCTCTGAAATACTTCAAGCACATCAATGGTTACAAGGAGATATATAAGATTAGAAATGGGTCCCGACAATGTATCTCTGAGCCTCTGCAACATTTCAAGCAAATCCATGGTTACAAGGAGATTTATAAGATTAAGAATGGGTCCCGATAATGTATCTATGAATCTCTGAATTATGTCAAGGATATGAATAGTTTCAATGTGATTTATAAGATTAGAAATGGGTCCCGATATTGTATCTACGAGCCACTGAAATACTTCAAGCACATCAATGGTTACAAGGAGATTTATAAGATTAGAAATGGGTCCCGATAATGTATCTAAGAGCCTCTAAAATACTTCAAGCACATCAATGGTTACAAGGAGATTTATACGATTCGAAATGGGTCCCGATAATGTCTCTATGAATCTCTAAAATACTCCAAGCACATCCAAAAGTCTTAATATGATTTATAAGATTAGAAATGGATCCCAATAATGTATCTAAGAGCCTCTGAAATACTTCAAGCACATCAATGGTTACAAGGAGATTTATACGATTCGAAATGGGTCCCGATAATGTCTCTATGAATCTCTAAAATACTCCAAGCACATCCAAAAGTCTTAATATGATTTATAAGATTAGAAATGGATCCCAATAATGTATCTAAGAATCTCTGATATATGTCAAGCACATCAATATTTTCAATGTGATTTATAAGATTAGAAATGGGTCCCGATAATGTATTTACGAGCCTCTGAAATACTTCAAGCACATCAATGGTTACAAGGAGATTTATAAGATTAGAAATGGGTCCCGACAATGTATCTCTGAGCCTCTGCAACATTTCAAGCAAATCTGTGGTTACAAGGAGATTTATAAGATTAAGAAAGGGTCCCGATAATGTATTTACGAGCCTCTGCAATATTTCAAGCACATCAATCCAAAAGTTGCAATCTGACCTGTAAGATTAAGAATGGGTCCTGATAACGTATTTACGAGCCTCTGAAATACTTCAAGCACATCAATGGTTACAAGGAGATTTATAAGATTAGAAATGGGTCCAGACAATGTATCTCTGAGCCTCTGCAACATTTCAAGCAAATCCATGGTTACAAGGAGATTTATAAGATTAAGAATGGGTCCCGATAATGTATCTATGAATCTCTGAATTATGTCAAGGATATGAATAGTTTCAATGTGATTTATAAGATTAGAAATGGGTCCCGATATTGTATCTACGAGCCACTGAAATACTTCAAGCACATCAATGGTTACAAGGAGATTTATAAGATTAGAAATGGGTCCGATAATGTATCTAAGAGCCTCTGAAATACTTCAAGCACATCAATGGTTACAAGGAGATTTATAAGATTCGAAATGGGTCCCGATAATGTCTCTATGAATCTCTAAAATACTCCAAGCACATCCAAAAGTCTTAATATGATTTATAAGATTAGAAATGGATCCCAATAATGTATCTATGAATCTCTAATATATGTCAAGCACATCAATAGTTTCAATGTGATTTATAAGATTAGAAATGGGTCCCAATAATGTATCTATGAATCTCTGAAATACTTCAAGCACATCCAAAAGTCTTAATATGATTTATAAGATTAGAAATAGGTCCCGATAATATATCTATGAGCCTCTCCAATATTAGAAGGAGATTTATAAGATTCGAAATGGGTCCCGATAATGTATCTATGAATCTCTGAAATACTTCAAGCACATATAAAAGTCTTAATATGATTTATAAGATTAGAAATGGGTCCCAATAATGTATCTATGAATCTCTAATATATGTCAAGCAAATTAATAGTTATAATCTGATTTATAAGATAAGAAAAGGGTCCCAATAATGTATCTATGAATCTCTGAATTATGTCCAGGACATGAATAGTTTCAATGTGATTTATAAGGTTAGACATGGGCCCCTATAATGTATCTATGAATCTCTGCAATATTTCAAGCACATCAATGGTTACAAGGAGATTTATAAGATTAAGAATGGGTCCCGATGATGTATCTATGAACATCGGCAATATTTCAAGCACATCAATAGTTTCAATATGATTTATAAGATTCGAAATGGGTCCCAATAATGTATCTATGAATCTCTAATATATGTCAAGCACATCAATAGTTTCAATATGATTTATAAGATTAGAAGTGGGTCCCAATAATATATCTATGAATCTCTAATATATGTGAAGCACATCCAAAAGTCTTAATATGATTTATAAGATTAGAAATAGGTCCTGATAATATATATATATATATATGAATCTCTGAAATACTTCAAGCACATACAAAAGTCTTAATATGATTTATAAGATTAAAAATGGGTCCCAATAATGTATCTATGAATCTCTAATATATGTCAAGCAAATTAATAGTTATAATCTGATTTATAAGATATGAAGTGGGTCCCAATAATGTATCTATGAATCTCTGAATTATGTCCAGGACATGAATAGTTTCAATGTGATTTATAAGATTAGACATGGGCCCCTATAATGTATCTATGGACCTCTGCAATATTTCAAGCACATCGATGGTTACAATGTGATTTATAAGATTAGAAATGGGTCCCGACAATGTATCTATGAATCTCTGAATTATGTCCAGGACATGAATAGTTTCAATGTGATTTATAAGATTAGACATGGGCCCCTATAATGTATCTATGAACCTCTGCAATATTTCAAGCACATCGATGGTTACAATGTGATTTATAAGATTAGAAATGGGTCCCGATAATGCATCTATGAATCTCTGAAATACTTCAAGTACATTCAAAAGTCTTAATATAATTTATAAAATTAGAAATGGGTCTCGATAATGTATCTATGAATCTCTGAAATACTTCAAGCACATCCAAAAGTCTTAATATAATTTATAAGATTAGAAATGGGTCTCGATAATGTATCTATGAATCTCTGAAATACTTCAAGCACATCCAAAAGATTTAATATCATTTATAAGATTAGAAATGGGTCCCGATAATGTATCAATGAATCTCTAATATATGTCAAGCACATCAATAGTTTCAATGTGATTTATAAGATTAGAAATGGGTCCCGATAATTCATCTATGAATCTCTGAAATACTTCAAGCATATCAATAGTTGCAATGTGATTTATAAGATTAGAAATAGGTCCCGATAATGTTTCTTTGAACCTCTGAAATATTTCAAGGACATGAATAGTTACAATGTGATTTACAAGATTAGAAATAGGTCCCGATAATATATCTATGAATCTCTGAAATATTTCCAGCACATCAATAGTTTAAATATGATTTCTAAGATTAGAAACGGGTCCCGAAAATGTATCTATGGATCTCTGAAATACTTCAAGCACATCCAAAAGTCTTAATATGATTTATAACAATACAAATGGGTCTCAATAATGGATCTTTGAACCTCTGCAATATTTCAAGCACATCAATGGTTTCAATGTGATTTATAAGATTAGAAATTGGTCCCGATAATGTATCTTTTAACCTCTGAAATATGTCAAGGACATGAATAGTTTCAATGTGATTATAAGGTTAGATACGTGTCACGATAATGTATCGCTGAATCTCTGAAATATGTCAAGCACATCAATAGTTACAATTTGAAGGAAAGGGTCCCAATACTTGAATCAACATTTCAAACATATCAAAGTTACAATGTTAGCTATAACATTAACTTTTTCTGCAAAATATTTCCAGGACATTAATGGTTATTATGTTATATGGAATATTAGCTTTTGGCATTGATTATTAATTTTTGCATAGGTATGATACTAGTATTTATTGATTTTCAGCATATGGTACGTTTTGTTAAGGCCCCACAGTAATGTAGCTTTTAATCTTTTACTACGAAAAGATAATTTTTTCGAAAAATTGGATTTAACTGATTGCAACCCAGTAAATCATATATTCAACCAATACTGGAGGAAAAGTTTTGTCTTCAAATTGGAGTTAACTGATAAAACATTTAATACAAGTAAAAGTGAGTCTTTTACATGATTATCAAAACATGTAAAAGTTAGCAAAATTATAAAGCACAGCATGCAGAAACATTTTCAAAAAACAGAAACAAACGTAATCCTACCTGTTGTCCACCATCAGGCAACAACTCTACTTCCTAGGAGCAAAAATATTCAAATTGAAATTCTAGACCAGGCTAGGAATGTGGTACGGGTCACTTCTAAGCGGAGAAATTTAGATGGGTATTTTGAGGTACCTATGACCCTAGGCATCTTGGAACGTGATGGTGATCAGCGATCTGTTGGGGTTTAGGGGGTTAAATCGGGGGTTAAAGTTTGACCACTCTGAGCAAGCACCTCTGCGGAGGAGAACCAAGGTTTTCCTTTTAAATGGCGCACAGGATGGCTTAGATCTGACCAAATTAAGCTAAAAACCACTTTATAAAGAAGTTAGATGCTGAAGGATAATTAGTAGCTTCTTCAAACAATGGTCACGTGACATGAGATCACCCCCTTCCTTATATGGTAACTATCAATAAATGGCCAAAAATGTGTTACGAAAAGAGGAAAATGCGACTGGAGTCACTTTTACGTTTTACTTGGAAGTACTTGCACCATGGTCAACGTACCAAATACTACGTAATAATTTAAAGGCAAATATCCTTGATACTCTGTGTCACTATTATCGCCATTTTTGTCGCAATCATCAAAGGAAATGTCATCTTCCACTCTACCAGCAATTCTTCAATGCATTCTGGGAATGCACTCTCAGTCCACTTGATTTCAAATGTTCTTTCCCATCTATGCTGAGATATAACACGTATAAGCATTCTTTTGGCTGAGAGGTTCCTGGATTCTCGGGATAACATTTGCACGTAAAGTATGCAGTCGCAAAGATGATTGGTATGCAGGAGGCAACAATGTTTCTACTACTTTGTTTTGAATGAGGTAATTTCTGCCGAAAAGCTTCTTACAAGCGATATTTGCATTACTCTGACAACATATAAAATTTAAGCACATTTAGCAAGTTCTTCTATTACTCTTCCTTTGATACGGAACGAGATGAGCCAAGGGCAGTAAAAATACGATTTTTTTACTTTTCAACAACCACTTTCCAACATGCTAAAGAAGTAATCGTCGACTGTAAATGCTTGAGATCCAGGTAAACATTTATTTTGACACTCAGACATCGATATATCACTGGAGTTTGACTCCTTTTCTGTGGAATCCTATTCCAAAAGCCAAGTATACATTTGTCTTTCTTTGAACTTTTGACAAAACTATCACCAAGATGTGTATATTAGCTGATTGTGACTTGATGGATTCCTTTGGCTTCTTTTCCAAAGCATGAAGGCAATGCAAAAGTAAGTTTCAGCTTCTTCTTGGTTGGTAGTCAGCATTTTTGCATTCGTTTCATTCGAAGACATCATTTTAGAGCTATGGTTAGGAAAAAAGTTCTGTGCAACAAATAGTATTGAGGGCTTTTTGACGATTTGTAGAGATCGTCTCGAAAATCAAATTGATCAGTCGACTCTTGTTTCTTTCATTTTTAAAAGCCCTTTTTGATTTAGCTGGCTGACAAATTATCCGGCCAAAACAACTTCTCTTACTTTTTTCATTTGATTTGACAGGGTGCTCTTGGCATGTGTCTGTGACTATATCTACACTTTCATATCTACTTGGTAGAGTCTTTAGGAACTTTCATGTTAGCAGGACTCCATCACACATTTATGGGCAACGATTACATCTCTTCCTTCTCTTCGAAATTGCAAATTAGCATATTGGAAAGGGGTTGTTAAAAACTAAAATTTATCAGTACTTTTATTGCCTTTGGGTCATCTCGTTTCGTATCAAAGAAAGAGTAATAGAAGAATTGCTAATTGTGCTTAAATTTTATATGTTGTCAGAATAATGTGAATTTCGCTTGTAAGAAGCTTTGCGACAGAAATACCTCATTCAAAACAAAGTAGTTGATACATCATTGCTTCCTGCATACCAATGCATACTTTACGTGCAAATGTTATCGCAAGAATCCAGGAACCTCTCAGCCCAAAGAATGCTTATATGGGATATATCTCAGCATGGATGGGAAAGAACATTTGAAATCAAGTGGACTGAGAGTGCATTCCCAGAAGGCATTGAAGAATTGCTGATAGAGTGGAAGATGACACTTCCTTTGATGATTGCGACGAAAATGGCGATAATAGTGACACGGAGTATCAGGGATACCCTGGGGGGGGCATTATGGCCCCCCCCAACCAAACATTGCTACACAGCTCTTTAACTATATGAGACAGAGTGCTGGTACGAACTGACTTTTCCTAAAATTTAATGCTCTACAAGATTCCACAAATTTCGTTTCAATTTTATGAGTCATGTGACCGCTGAATGCCCTTATTTGGAGAGATGTCACAAAGGAAAACACTAAATTGCTTCTAGTTTGGCGAATTCTTGTTCAATTTTGTTTCAATTGGTGTCATTGAATTGCTCTCATTGCGAGCTTTCATATGATATATGCTTTGTTAATTTTCCTTTATGTTTATAGTTTTTTAGACGTATGACGTCATAGATATTTATGACGTCATTGTTTGAACAGGTGTGTAAACGATTAAAAATTAACATGTTATTTCATGAGAAAATATGATGTTGTACAAGATTTTTAACCATTTTTAAGAATAAACTTTGTTTTCGCTAAAATATAGGACATTATTGCAGTTTCCATACATAACCTTATTGCAGACTGGTCACAACATATCTAGTTGCCTAGCAACAAGTCAAGTGACTAATTAAGTTTTAATTACCTAATTAGAATCACAATAGATTCTTGATACTGTGTACAAAGTTACATCTTCATAACTCTATCGGTTCTGGAAATAATTAGGGGGGGGGCCATAATGGCCCCTCCCCAGGTGAGGAGTGAATAAAAAGAGCCCAGGTGGAATAGGGTTAAATTATAACGTAGTATTTGGTACGTTGACCATGGTGCAAGTACTTCCAAGTAAAACATAAAAGTAACACCAGTCGCATTTTCCTCTTTTCGTAACACATTTTTGGCATTTATTGATAGTTACCATATAAGGAAAAGGGTGATTTCATGTCACGTGACCATTGTTTGAAGAAGCTACTAATTATCCTTCAGCATCTAACTTCTTTATAAAGCGGTTTTTAGCTTAATTTGGTCAGATCTAAGCCAGCCCGTGCGCCATTTAAAAGGAAAACCTTGGTTTTCCTCCGCAGAGGTGCTAGCTCAGAGTGGTCAAACTTTAACCCCCGATTTAACCCCCTAAACCCCAACAGATCGCTGATCACCATCACGTTCCAAGATGCCTAGGGTCATAGGTACCTCAAAATACCCATCTAAATTTCTCCGCTTAGAAGTGACCCATACCTCATTCCTAGCCTGGTCTATTAATGCATATCATGGCAAAATTCATTTTGCTGTTCCCCCATCCAGAGGTGTGGTCTCTTTTGTTAGTGGACATATTTGCCACTAAAACTCAAATTATATTCAAAGTTTGAATTTTGGTTCGAAGCTGACTTCTACTTACCCTTACCCTTTCTTGGTGCAAGGTTACAGAGTTCTTGAACCAATACCTTCAGGATTTTTTGTTGATTATAACCTATGAAGTGTCATCAACGCCATAATTGAAAACAACTTTTCTAAATACATTTCGAAATCAAAACTTCGTTTTGAAATAGAGTTATGTCAAATAAATATCCAAATAATATTCTAAGGATACGAATTGATATACAAACTGATAAACAATCCCTAACCGAAATGACAAAACGAAACTCCAAACCGAAAAGCTAAACGAAATCACAAACCGAAATCACAAATCGGAATTCAATTCAGACCGAAATCACAAATCGGAATTTAATTCAAACCGAAATTATAAATCGGAATTCAATTAAAACCGAATTACAAAAGAAATCCCAAACCGAAATGACAAAACGGAATTCAATTCAGACCGAAATTACAAAACGAAATTCCAAACTGAAATGACAAAACGAAATTCCAAAATAATAAAGAGTCTACTCAAATAACAAAAGAAATAAATGATGCGTTAATGAAGAAAAGATCCGACAAGAAATAAATGATCCGACAAGAAATAAATGATTCGACAAGAAATAAATGATTCGACAAGAAATAGGGGATTAAGCCGACGCCTACAATCGCAGACAAAACTCAATGGGAAAAATGAGTTTTGTGTTAAAAGAGGTCTTCCCTGCATGTAAAGTACTACCTTGCACTGCTGATGACCCCCCTCCCCCCTTTGCAATGTTGGTTGCCTGAAGAACACATACTTGTCAACTCATCTGTGACATTTTCATCTGCCTCCAACATTGCAATGGGGAGCGGGGGGGGGGGATCCTAACTCAAAAATTTCCTCCAAAAAGCAACGTCTCTCATGAGCTTTGTCCACGATTGTCTGAAAGGGTTGAAAACTTCAGGTGCGCATAACTCCAAAACTCGTTAGTGCAACAACCTGAAATTTTCAGGACAGCTTTGTCTTCAAGACTGCCACCAGGAATTGTTGTTTCGTATTTTTAGTGTAAACAACAAGGATTGTACAGTACAGAGTCGCAAAATTCAAGAAACTACTGTTGTTTCCACTGTAATTTGTGAATGCTGACGAAAATAGCTGCTTTATTGCACATATTATGTAAATACTGCACAATGCATAGAACCTGGAAAGATTAATTCCTTGCAATTCAAGTTTCAGATATTGTCTGTCTTCTGAATGCTTCTATTCAAACTGAACGTTGTTGTATTTCCTATTGTCCCAGCGCGAATCTAAGTGGATTTCAAAAGGAAAATCAACCACTCCAGCGCAACGGTCCTCATATGTACTCCCGTAGCAAAATATATCCATGATAATTCAGAATAATGTTGAGAAGCAAAGTTATGCCCACAAACAGTGACAGGGATGTCAAGCTCTATGTTAGGATTGAAATATAGACTATCTACGGTTGCTTTTAGAATTGTGGGATGAATATGTATACGAAGGTCGCTTTTTTTGAGCAATAAACAACTGAACTTGTCTCTTTTAATGGTAACAAAGCAAGTATCGAAGGAGTTTATCATTTTTTGTTGGCCAAATGTAGGCGTTTTCTGACTGGATAAAAGATAAATGCCTTGTAGATCTCTTTGTTTCCATGAAAAAGCTAAAACTTCTAGAAATACTACGCTGCAATGAAAATTACGGCTGTTTTCACCCACACTGGTCAAGTGAGCGCCGATCACTGTCGTCAGCCCATCGCTTGGCCTAATATAGATTCCAGGCTGCTATGTAATTGGTAATGGTATGGTTATATTATTTGGAAAATATTACCTGAATAAAACGAATTTTCAGAGTTTTTCACCTCTTTTCTGACATGCATACTGAAATTTGTGGTTTTGTGGAAAAATCGTTATCTTTCAACAATCTTTGAAATGCCTCATTTGGAAAAAAATAAGATAAAACGACAAAGAAGCCTTCATTCAACAAACAACTTGCTTCCCACCAAATCCCAGCGAAAAATTTAGACGCGCAAGCAAATTACAGCAATTTAAAGTTCAACCAATTTCAGACAATCGCGGACAAATGAGTTTTGTGTAAAAAGAGGTCTTCCCTGCATGTAAACTACTACCTTGCACTGCTGATGACCCCCCTCCCCCCTTTGCAATGTTGGTTGCTTGAAGAACACATACTTGTCAACTCATTTATGACATTTTCATCAGGCTCCAACATTGCAATGGGGGGCGGGGGGGATCCTAACTCAAAATTTCCTCGAAAAAGCAACGTGTCTCATGAGTTTTGTCCACGATTGTAGTCGACGATCTGAGAGTTGAGTTTTTTATGGGTAGTTTCTTATAAAAAAAATACGTGTAACAGATATAGCAGATATATGGATCTGCTGAAAGGGTATTAGATAGGCCTATCCAGATCTATCCTATCCCCACTTATCAAAAACAACAACAACAGATGGAAATTGCCACACAGAAATACAACACCACTTAATACTAAGTTTTTCTAAGCTCAAGAAACAATTTTTTAAGCTCAAGAAACTATTAGGGGTCATCGATAAAAGGTTTTCGTCCCTGTTAACGGATTTTGTCCGTTAAGATCTGAACCCCCCCCCCCCTGCTTAATGGAGAAACTTTTTGCCTCAGGTCATAGTTGCCTAGGCCCTCCGAGGCCTGAAGATACCAACGTTATTTCAATTTATTTTCTTGTTGCCAGCCCAACTAACTTCCCGTTTTTTTTACAAAGACGAGGAGTAAAAGTAATGTAAATTATCAAAGTTGTAGGTATAAATGCGATAAAAAACATTATTTACGATCTTAAACCCTTATTTCGTCGGCCACTTTTCTTATCCGGATCTTCGTCCCCAAAACGAAAATTTTAACGGATTCAGGTGAGACCCCCTCCCCCCTAACGGACAAAATCCGATAACGGGGACGAAAATCTTTTGTCAATGACCCCTTAGTTTTTGAGCTTAACAAATTGTTTCTTAAGCTTGAAAAACTTTTAGTATTAAGTGCTGATCCAAGTTTCTTATAAAAAAAACCTGTAAAATACGAAATTGACCTGCTTATTATCATAACTTTTCTGTGGCAGTTTCTATCTGTTGTTGCTGTTTTTGACAAGTGGGGATAGGATAGATCTGGATAGGCCTATCTAATACCCTTTCAGCAGATCCATATATCTGATATATCTGTTAC
The DNA here is from genome assembly GCA_039566865.1 of Aurelia coerulea. Lineage (NCBI taxonomy): Eukaryota > Metazoa > Cnidaria > Scyphozoa > Semaeostomeae > Ulmaridae > Aurelia > Aurelia coerulea. The sequence goes on along the minus strand of CM076951.1, from coordinate 6,893,537 downwards.
TGTTACACGCATTTTTTTTATAAGAAACTACCCATAAAAAACTCAACTCTCAGATCGTCGAAAAATTAAGAAACTCCAGTACTGGGAAAATATAAGTTTATTGCGAAACTATTTATTTTGATGAAGGAAATCGTAGGCAGGTAGGGCTACCGTCTACCTACCTAGGCCAATAACGTCCCAGATTTAACTGAGCGAGTAAATAAGAGGCTTTTGCATTGGTCTCATAGATAGGCTCATTGAACTCCCCCAAATAGTTAAAGTTAAGCAGTCAAAGGATTAACTTACCATGGTATATAGCACACTGTCTGATAAAGTTGCCAATGGCAATAAGTGCTTTGTTCGTCAGCTTAATCCCCTATTTCTTGTCGAATCATTTATTTCTTGTCGAATCATTTATTTCTCGCGGATCATTTATTTCTTGTCGGATCATTTATTTCTTGTCGGATCTTTTCTTCATTAACGCATCATTTATTTCTTTTGTTATATGCGTAGACCCTTTATTATTTTGAAATTTCGTTTTGTCATTTCAGTTTGGAATTTCGTTTTGTAATTTCGGTCTGAATTGAATTCCGTTTTGTCATTTCGGTTTGGGATTTCTTTTGTAATTCGGTTTTAATTGAATTCCGATTTATAATTTCGGTTTGAATTAAATTCCGATTTGTGATTTCGGTCTGAATTGAATTCCGATTTGTGATTTCGGTTTGTGATTTCGTTTAGCTTTTCGGTTTGGAGTTTCGTTTTGTCATTTCGGTTTGGGATTGTTTATCAGTTTGTATATCAATTCGTATCCTTAGAATATTATTTGGATATTTATTTGACATAACTCTATTTCAAAGCGAAGTTTTGATTTCGAAATGTATTTAGGAAAGTTGTTTTAAATTATGGCGTTGATGACACTTCATAATAACCAACACAGACACTGGACTCCACTGAAAAGTCATTTTGCTGTTTCCCCCATGCAGTCGTCTTGTGCAATTTACTGCTGTTGTCTTAGTTGACACATTTATCCATCAAATACTATTTAAATCTAAAGTTTTGGCTCCAAGCTGACTTCTACTGTCAAGAGATATCCTATACTATTGATAGAGTTTTCTTGGTGCAAGGTTACAGAGTTCTAGAACCAATTCCTTCAGGAATTTTGTTGATTATAACCAACACAGACACTGGACTCAACTGAAAAGTCATTTTACTGTTTCCCCCCATCCAGTCGTGACTGACACTGCGTCAGTCACAAAATCATGTGATCAGTTTATATTGGTAGCAACACAGCGACAACAACAGCGTGAAGGTGACGATGTAGTTTGTCAAACTGGGAAAATTCCCAAGCATCTTCAACTAAGTAGCGTAGGTACCATAACAGTCCATAATCATTGTATAGGCATTTTATACTGTCAACCCAAGAACCCGAGCATCTTCACAATTTCTACATTTTTATTTCTTTCCTTTATTTGTTATTGTTATTCTCTATGTTATCAATCATATGTTAAATGTTATTTACTTTTATTACCTATTATTTGTACTTGGTATCCAAGTAGTTCTTTTTTTATTCTGGAACGAAATTTCATTCTGGAATGAAATTCTATTACCAGTGTAGAGTCACTGTTTAAATTTCATTCTGTGATACATCGAGCCACTACCATTACAGAGGTCTTAAACCAATACCTTCAGAAATTTTGCAGATCATAACCAACACAAAGACACTGCACTGAACTAACAATTCATTTTGCTGTTCCCCCATCCAGTGGTGTGGTCTCTTTTGTTAGTGGACATATTTGCCACTAAAACTCAAATTATATTTAAAGTTAGAATTTTCGTTCCAAGCTGACTTCTACTTACAAGAGATATCCTATACTATTGATCGAGTTTTCTTGGTGCAAGGTTACATAGTTCTGCAACCAATATCTTCAGAAATTTGCAGATGATAACCAACACAAAGATGCTGGTCTGGACTGAGCTAACAATTATTTTTGCTGTTTCGCCCATCCAGTAGTCTGGTGCAACTTACCGCTCTGTTGTTATTTGACATATTTGCCCCTCTAATAACATTTAACCCTATTTGGACCGGGTTGAAAATTTGATATAATTGATATAATTTGAAGAACTCGTATCAAGTCTAGCGACAGGGTATCACAAGGAAAATTTAATTTGGAAAAAGGCGACATGGTATACTTTTGGCACATTTTTTATGCGACAGGGTATACTGTTGGCCCATTTTTTATGCGACAGAGTGCAGGGTGTGAAGACATTTTCCACACACCCCCGTCACTTCCCTAGTCAAGTACCCCCCCCCCCCCGGGGCCAGCCATATCAAATTAGAACAACTAACATTTGTTAAAGGTTGATTATGGCTTTTAACAGTTGGGAAATGAAAATAAAATAAAAGCTCTTGATGCATATCTTGGTTTTTGTTTTTTCTCTATCAAATCTTAAAAGCTAAAAACTACAATATACAATTCAACTGTACCAATCATAACGGGGAAAAAGGTCATCAAGTTTCCACTATGACTTGGCTTTAAACATATATGAAGTTCTTCATGGTGTAACCGGTGCGGTATATGCAAGGCTTTATTCAAGGCTGTTTGATCAAAAACTGTAAATTGAAATGAATTGTTATCTTATCTCACCTGCTCTAATTTGGACTTCCACTCCTTGTGGATTCTCGTGAAGTCCGGGGCTGGATTAGCCGTGAATGGCACTGGCTATGGCAAAACAAAAGTAAACAATGAGCATAATAATAATAATATAATGATTAATTTATTTACAGTTGGTGGAAGCAATAGTTTTAAAGAAAACTAATAAATACCAACTATTTACAATACAAAGTTCAAACATAATATAAACGTAAAATATATACAAGAATCTAGGTACACATCATCTGCAGATGTTGCAACTGCAAGTGTCTCCTTTCCAGCTCTTAATCATATTTTAAATTGATTTGTGTTTTGCGCAGCTTTTATCGTGTCAGATAATGTGTTCCACAATATGCTTCCTCTAAATGATAAAGAACTGTTCCCATAAAGTAACGTATTGGTTTTAGGCATGAGGTTATTTGTTCGTAGGTCATATTGAATGTCCTTTGGTGTGAAGAACTGAAACATATCAATGCCTCGTTCCTCAATAGATGATAAAAAATACAGATTCAAACCGCATACCCTTTCCTAACATAAACATTCAGGCTACTGTACCCAATGTTGCAGTATTAAAGAAAAATGGACTAAAATGCATGTACACAAATGAGGATTGTTTAAGCAATAAACTACAGGAACTTCAAATCAGATTAATTCAATCAAAAACAGATTTGTGTGCAGTTACAGAGATTCTACCAAAAAAAGTAACTACCAAATGGACAGAAAATAATTACGTTGTCGATGGATATAAAATATTCACTAATTTTGGAAAAAGCGAGACAAGAGGAGTAGCTCTTTATCTCAAAGATTACATTAAAGCACGGCAGTTAGATTACAGCTTTCCCTCCATTGAGTCAGTTTTTGTAGAAATATCAATAAACAATACAGAGAAAATAGTCTACGGGGTTGTTGACAGCTCCTTTCTTGTCTTTCCTTCAAACCTTCGTCGCAGTAACAAAACTTCAAAATTCAACCGCCGTAAATAGAAAAAAGAACGCGAATAAAATCCATTTTCGAACGCTTTGCGTAAGTCACATGATATTTGCAGTCATAAGGGTGACTTTGAAGTACGTTTTTGATCTGAAGTACCCAAGGGTTTTCTAGAATACCCTTGAAGTACCCTATAGGGTACTCTAGAATACCTAAGGGTACCTGTTGGTCTTCAAGTACCCTAGTGTACTATAAACTATTTCTCAAAACCACCTTTTTTCTGTGAGTGTGGGGAGCAAAATACCATGACTACCCCATGGCTTTGACATAAAGTCACTGCCTATAATTTTCTTCCACTGAGACTTAACTCTCTTCAAATGGTTAATGAAGTACCACTTTCTCATTACCATTAGTTAAGGTTTTGGCTGTCTCCATTACCCTATCTAACTGCAGATTGGCAACAGTCTTCCTGTCTCCTATCAGAAATTGGCTTAAATATTTTGAAATGGGTACCTTTGTAGCTGCTTTCTTCTTCATTGCTTTTCCCTGCAAGGACAAATATGCTCAATTTAGCTCTATTTGGACCTGAAAAGAAAAAAGTCACTTACCACTGTCCGTCTGTGAGTCATCATAAAAAAGCGTTGTTGATGGCAAAAAGACTATGTCTGCACTGCGGCGAATATTTTCTGAACTGATTTTAGGAGCACAAGGACAGACTTAAAAGAGAATCAACGGATATAAAAGCCCCGCGCGGATGGGGTCTGGGTAGTCTATAAATAAATAGCCAATCATATAGCGCGTAGGCAGACTGACACTGCGTCAGTCACAAAATCATGTGATCACTTCATGTGATCAGTTTCTATTGGTAGCAACACAGCGACAACAACAGCGCGAAGGTGACGATGTAGTTCGTCAAACTGGGAAAATTCCCAAGCATCTTCAACTAAGTAGCGTAGGTACCATAACAGTCCATAATCATTGTATAGGCATTTTATACTGTCAACCCAAGAACCCGAGCAACTTCACAATTTCTACATTTTTATTTCTTTCCTTTATTTGTTATTGTTATTCTCTATGTTATCAATCCTATGTTAAATGTTATTTACTTTTATTATCTATTATTTGTACTTGGTATCCAAGCAGTTCTTTTTTTATTCTGGAAAGAAATTTCATTCTGGAATGAAATTCTATTACCAGTGTAGAGTCACTGTTTAAATTTCATTCTGTGATACATCGAGCACTACCGTTACAGAGGTCTTAAACCAATACCTTCAGAAATTTTGCAGATCATAACCAACACAAAGACACTGCACTGAACTAACAATTCATTTTGCTGTCCCCCCATCCAGTGGTGTGGTAATATTGTATGGCCAGACCGAGAACTGTCACCGAGAATTCTCGGTATTGTTTGAAGAGTCGCCGAAGAATGTCGGAAATTTAAAAAATTTTAAATGTGTTAGGAAGAAAATGTTGAAATAGGAGAGAGTTGAAGAGAGTTAAGGGAGGCTGGGAAGAGGGGCACACCCCAAAATGACGTAATATACGTATATTACGTAATTTACGTAAGAAACTTTTAATTTTAAGAACCGCGTACGCATGCGCGCTAAGACATGTAATAAATCCACAAGACTAGAATAAGGGGTAAATAAGAAACTCAGATATTGTAATGAATGTGGGTGTGCCGATGGTCAATATTCTTCTTCTCTTCTCTCTCTCTCTCCTCTCTCCTCTACGACTGGATACTATTCCAGGAGTTTGTGCTAATTCGCTTTATCTAAAGAAGTGAGGTCTATGAATCAGTCTATCAATAGCAATAACTACGAATTTGTAATATCGAAACATCGGTACACCCCTCCCTTTTTATATTTTTTGCAAAGATTACGCATGCGCTAAGAACTTAGAAAGAACTTGTGGTGTATTAAATCCACAGGATTAAAATAAGGAGTAAATAAAAGACGTCGTTATGTAAACAAACTGTAGGGGTGTACTGGCACAGTTGGATATCCTTCACGGGATATCCATTCACTGACTATTCATAAGGCACGAGTTGTAAGAACTTAAGAACTCCTATGTGTATAGTCAGTTACTGTTTCGGGACACTCCTCCCATTTTTATTTGTGATGCAAAGAATAACGCAAAGAAAGTAGTCATTATTTTACTCACAAAAGAAACAAAAATCAATAATAAAACAAATAACTCCGATTGCTATAAATGCTACAACCATGTCAACTATATATCCTAAAACTTTCATTTCTTTTTGTACATCGACAACGTTGTTAGTTAAAGTTTTATATTGTTCTTTATAATTGACATAATGTTCCACCAATTCATTTCTAACAGCGTCCAGTCTTTCTTTTGCTTCTTTTAATTGATCAGCTTTCATTTCAATTATTTCTCGTCGTGATATGAATCTTCTTTTTATGGAAGATCTCAATGTATCGATTTCATCAAAGAGAGAGTAGAAAAGACCTAATGCTTGTACCTTTCCCAATATAAGAGTATTTGAAAAATGTTCATCACCAACTTCAGCTCTGCAGTAGGGACATCTGATGTTGGGTTTTAGGACCTGAGAAGAATCTTCATCTGTGTCGAGACATAGTTTTCCGTAGCATGTTGTGCAGCATCGATGATTGCAGGATGTAGAGCAACGCCATGAAATCGCAATATCTGAATTTGTCTTCTGAATTAAATTTTCCCATGACTCTAAACATATACAGCATTCATCATATTCGAAGGAATTGTCATCTGTAATTATTTCCATTTTGTCCGGCTGCGACGGTTGTGTTAGATATGATGCGGTTTGCAGTTTGGTGCGGTATGTTGAAAGTTTGTTCCGAGTTTCTTATATAGTGAATATTATAGAATGGTTTGTTTTGTGTTGTTGTTTTGCAGAAAATTTTAACTAATAGAGACATTGTTTTGCAACAAATTTTAAATAATAGAAGGATTTATATCGGAAAAACCTGTCAAACATTAAAATTCACACAATTGGCAAAGCTCAAAGGAATAGATCTCGCGACGACGTTGACCTAGGTTGTGGAATCCGCGTTGACCCCGTTGACCTGATTGAGCGACAATTTGAACAATTTAAAAAAAAAGTAGTATAAATTAAAAGGTGGAATATCCGACTCAATTAAGATTGAAGATTCAATTAATTAAAGTGAAAGATAATATGGATATTACAGAGTGTACAGGAGAATGTGATGGGTACGGCTTATGTGCATGTGAAGAAACGGATGATGGGGAATGTAAAGGAGCTTGTGGTGATGGTCTATGTGCGTGCAAGAATATGGCATATCTGTTAAATTTCAAAATCAACACAGACGAGATTTGTAATAGAGTCTATTTGAAAAGTAGAGAGTCATACAAGAAATTTATAAACAGTGAAAGACCAGACCGTGACCCTGAAGACGAAGAAACATTTTTGAAAAAACCAAAAAGAACAACTTCCGAAACAACAACAACAACAGCAACAACAACATCAACAGCAACTTCAACATAGACGCGAAAGAAATATGTATAAAATTCCAGAAAGAATAAAGCCGTTGGAGAGGTATATGAGAGACATTGAGTTTTACAGTAAATATCACTTAACATTTGAACTGGACATACACAAAATGTCGATGGGATATATTCAAAATCTTCCACCATTTTGTTTTGACATTGTTATGAAGATTGTAATAAAAAGAATGAAATAACTCAATTATGCAATAAAAAGTATGTCATAGTTTTATCGATAGTTTCATAACAGTTTTTGATGGGTAAAAGTATATAGTAAATATAATATATCTTTTGTTATATTCATTCGAAATGATGTCTTCTTTTTTGAAGTATGTGGTCTGTTAAGTATCGATTAAAGGGATCTGGTAGAATTCATAAAAAACGCAAAATTTGCGGGAGAGGAATAGCAAGTTTGGCAAAATTAGCACTTCCATTTGTTGCTAAAGCAGCTCGATATATAATTCCAGGATTAGTTTCAGGAGCTTCAGAAATTGGAATAAAAAAATTGATCAGCGGAAAGGGAAGAATAAACAGAAAAGTTAAGAAACGGAAAGTTTTTTAATAATAAAGAATTATGTACGGACCAGTACATTTTGGAAATCAACCAGTAGGGACGGTTAGTTATCTTTTGAAACCTCACCCTTATTCAAAAGTTAATGGAAGGGGGCGCAAATTTAAAGCCCCCAGGAAGAAATCTTCATTAAAGGGAGAAGGTCTTGGCATGTTAGCGGCCGGAATAGGAATTCCGTTGATATTGAAATTGTTGACTGGTAAAGGCAAACATAAAAAGATTTTGTCCAGAGTTCATCATGGAAATTTAAGGGGACGCGGGATTCTGAGTAATCTATTGAAGATGATTGGTTTGGGTAGAAGAAGAGGAGGAGACGGTGTAAGAACATTTCGCGCAAGTGGTAGATATCGAATTTAAGATACACACAAACAATGTATACCGTATCACCGTATGATTAATTTATCATTTACTCGCAAACAATCATGTCACGACGACGACGACATTGTAGGTCAAGCCACCGCCAGGATAGAGGAGGAAATAAACACCGAAATAAAAAGATGTGCGGAAATGGTTTTATGACAACATTATTGTTAAAAACACGTCGCAAATATCGCAATTTTGATGGCAAGTCTTTTATGATGCCATTTATGAGAGAATTGGCGCGCAAAACTCGTCGAAAATAAACCGTGAATAAACCGATTGGACAGATAGAAAAATAGATAAAAAACACAAATTAATAGAGACTGTTGTTTGTTTTAAAATTAAAAGTTAGTAAAGTAGTAATAAATGCGTGTATCTTATATCGTAAATCTTATATCGAAATCATGTTTAAAGTTTGTTTTTACTTAAATTAAATTTCAAGTTTCGAATCCTGATACATTTAAATACGGCAGTTCGTATTCGTGATTCACCTTTTCTTCATCACTCATTGTATCGAATGGATGCGGCGGGAGATTATACTTTTCGATTGCCTCTTGAACTGTTTGATTGAAAACCTCTTCGATTGAATTATTCATCGTTGATGTCGGTCGGTCGTCGTCTGATGGATCTTCTGATGATAAGAGATTTCTGCTGATGAGAGACTTCTGAGTGTGCGAATGAGTGCTTGAATGATTATACTTGTGACCGCGCGCGTGGTTTTATAGTTTAGTTTAGTATAATGCAACCCGCAGCAGGAGAGAAGAGAAAATAAAAAACGAGATAATAGAGGGTGCCTCCTCAGAGGATCATAAGAACAAACAAACAAACTATTTATAACAAACAAAATACTAATACTACTTGTCAAGTTTCTTTATTTCTTCAAGAATATCGTTCCTCTTCGTGTTTAAATCCAAATACTCCAGCACCTTCTCTCTTGTTAGTCTTCGCATCTTCTTGATGAGTTGCCAAGACTCATGTCTGAATTTTGTTATCTTCAGTTGTTTTTCATCAGTGCCAATTTCAATTAATCGTTTATACAACTTTTGAAATTCCTCTTCTTGTTTCTCAGCTCTTCTATTGAACGCTGCATTCACAAATTTTCCATCGTTTTCGTCAAGATATGCCAGCATGTCGTCGAAAATGCCATCGTGCTCCTTTCTTTCCATGTTCAGCATCATTTCATTTATTTCTTTAATTTCAGTATTTGAAGCTGCCATTTTTTCGAAGGAGTGAGTTGTCTTTTCTTGTATATGTCTTGTGAGCGAATGTGTGTGAACGAAACAAGTGTGAGCGAATGTTTTTATCTGAACTTGGAACGTTTATTTATACCCAAAAAATTTATAATAGTATTTTTAAAGGTGTGACGCGCCCGTATGAATCAAAGAAATAAGAAATTCCTTCATTGTCGAAGTAAATAGCTTGGAACTATAAGTAAATAGTAAATAGTGTTTAAAATAAATCCAATGGGAAATGTTCTTATTCCACTACGCGTTTTTTTAACTAAAAAGATTAGGGTCTTTGTATCCAAAAAGTTTTTGAAATATAATTGCTATTTTCCGGTCATTTTGTCGGTAAATCTTTTGAGATAATAAGATACCGACGCGTTGTTTTTCGTCAACAGATTTGAAATAATAGAAATTATCACAAAAATATTTATAAGCATGTCTTGAGGTGTTACGAACAGCTGTTGAAATATTGTATAGGAAAAACGTGCTATACTGACCGCACACATTTGTGAAATCGTCCTGTATTTGATAGTTCCAATACCGAACAATGGAGATGGGACGGTTTTGGATGTCTTTAACAGCTCTATTGTATCCATGTTGTTTATAACTACCAAGTGTAAAGTCTTTAAAGGCCCGCTCCACGTCGTGATTGAAATAGTTAAAATAATGAAATAAGCCGCGGATTAGAAATTCAAATTCCTTGAAAATAACAGGTGCGACGCGCCCGTATGAATCAAAGAAATAAGAAATTCCTTCATTGTCGAAGTAAATAGCTTGTCAATGTTTTCCACCATTTTGATGTGTGCCAGTGTTTAAAATAAATCCAATGGGAAATGTTCTTATTCCACTACTGTGATGTAGAAATATGTTTTTTGACCATTGTAAAAAGTTTTCTCCAGTTGATTTTATATCGTTTATTCGTTGTACATCGTCCGAAGCAAGAATACACCCAAAAGCGTTTTTTAAAGAAGAAGTGTTGTTTACGATATTAATAATTTCTTGACCATCCATAATGACAAAAATAATGTGTGTGTGTGTGTGTGACCAATAATAATGCGATCAATAGTAATTTACTTATTACAATTTACAAACTTTAAAAAATTCACACAACTAAAAAAGATATTTTGAAATAACAGTTTATAAAAGTTTATAAGAAATTTTTGCTGATTTGTCCAATGTTATCAATTGAGTAGTTTCTTCGTGAGAAGGCGTGTATGCGCCATTCGTAATTATCCGGCCATGTTGCACCGTTTGTCAATTGACAAATCAATTCCATATTCCCACTGCGACGATCTTCATAAAAGGTACCATCAGATCCTTTTCCCGTCATTGTCATGACAAAAGCGTACGCTGCATATCCGGTTGTGTTCATTTCGGTATCATACAACCCACTTTCTCTCGTGTCATTTCCAATAATTGCACCTCTATTTAGTAGAGGATTGCGATAATTATCGTAGAGAATGTCCTTCATTCGTCTATATGCTTCAGAATTATTTTTGATTGGTTGAGGTCGCCATGTTTGATTGTTTATTTTGATACCCAATTCAAACCCTGATTCCTTAGATGCTTCTGGGACGGGAAATGTTATGAAGGGGGAAGTTGTAAAGGATCCAGTTATTGATCTTTTGTCTCCTAAAGTTAAAAAGATTAAATCTGGAATTCCATCCATATTAAGAGACTGCTGAAATGTTGTAGCTGATGGATTGATTGAAATGGTTCTGAATTCATGATGTGTAAACATAAATGTGTCTGGATGGTCCATAGTGTATGATTTAATGTAGTCTTCAGTGAGGGATGGAGACAATTCATATTTCTTAAATCTGTACTGGACATCAGTGACACTAATCCTCAATTGCTTGCATAGCTCTAGCGCTCCATCATAATTTGTTTTTTTCTCAGTATCATTGCTACCTGGGCATTTAGACTGTGGGGAAACTTGTAAGTAGAATTCTGATCTATTCAACAATGTCATAAATTCAATTTTATTTGTCATTGGAACAAATGTTGTTGAACCAGTAAAACAACTTTTTGGTTTTACCGTAACACAAACTTTTTCACCTTTCATTAACTTTTTGGCATAGTACATTGTCTTGGCGTTGGGACTTGCCCCGCTTGTTATTGTACAGTTAGACAAACTACCTGGACTTTCAAAGATAAATCCTTGATCAATCAAAGATCCACTTACTTCTTTATCCAATTCTGAAAACCACAATGTTTCAAAATAATCGTTGATTGCATAATTGGTTGTGTTTACATTAAGAACCTGATTATTTATTGTGATTGTCCAATCTTTGATAAGTGAAGCGGCAATGTTGTTTATCAAAGAAATACAATCCAAATATTTTTCTGAGGCTGTAACAGGAGCTCCTGGACTATTTCCTTTCCATAATTGCATATAATAATCTTTTTCAAGAGTTTTTGTATCCATATATGCACCAGCTTGTTGTGACAGATAAGTCCAAATTTGCAAGTCGACAATCCCTGGATTTCTGTTGCTGGCAGGAACTATAATTTCCTGAATATTATCAAAAGTATCTTGAAGATTATTGGTTATGGCTGTGATTCTGACGTGCTCCTCTTGTTGGAGGGCACGGTGATGATTTCTCATAATGAGGCATATACTCTGTCTAAGTGTTGCTACTGCTTCATTGTACTGGACCGTAAGGTTATGGCTTAATCCCTTAGTAAGATCCGAGTTAAAGCGAGGATTGGTGAAGGGTGGAAAGTAACTAGATTCTATACTGCGATTGAAGAAAGATTCTTTGGTTTTATGATAGAGTAGCGAGCAGTAGTGTCGAGATAGGTCAGACACAAATGTCTGGGGAAGAGGCAGTGGAAGTCGTTCTTTAAGAGCAGGAGCAGGGGCAGATAAAGTAGGAAGGCTGATAGGGCGGGAGGGCCTAGGTACAGACGGCGTAGAGAATAGCAAAGGAGAAGGAAGGAGGGATGAAGCGGTAGTGATTGCGGAGGAGGAGGCAGTTTGGTTGTAGACAAAAGACACCGAAGAAGGTGTGTCAGAGGCGTAAATACGCGAAAATCTAGGAGAGGAAAGACGAGGGTGGTGTGTCGTTACGCCCGAGGGGCCTGGGAGAGAGGGGATGGAGGAGGAGTAAGAGGGTATATGAAGGCGATTAGAAAGAGAATTAGATGGAGTAGGAAGTAGGCCAGTATTAGAAGGTGGATCAAACTTATAGGAGTTACCTCTGAGACCCAGTTTCTTATTTATAATAAGTTTCCCTTTGTAATCCTGTTTAGGATCAGGTTGTATTTGGTCTTCATAAATTTCTATGTCGTCAGTCATTGCTAATATAACTTCTTCTTCTTTTGTAAGTTCTTCATTGGTAGGACTGGTGTCTTCTATGGTTTCATTATTTGTGTTTATGATTATCTTGCCTGAAGGGCCAGGTTCTAGGAAGGAAAGGTGAATCATCAGGTTACTAGTAGTTTCGCGCATATGAAGGGCTGGGTATGATCAATTGCCTGTTATGTTTGTAGGTCCAGTAGGATACTTGTTTGTGAATGTTTTACATTTCTAAAGAGGAGTATCCAAAATAACGTGTATGAGAGGCCATAATAAGGATAAATGTAAAATGATGGCAAATCGAATACGGTTAAGGCAAAGTAAATATGCTCAATTTTCCTGCGATCTAATATGACTAATGTCTTATGTACGATGGAGGTGCTGTGTGGCAGCAGTTGAAAGTTGAAATACAAATATCTAATGGGCTGTTGGAGTATGAGATAAGTATCAAGCACTAAGACGAAAAATATGGGCGGAACTGTCCAAGTTATAGTGTAATGAATTGAAATGAAACATTTAAGGTTTTAAACTCACCACTCTCTGTCATGGAGTCCATATTGTCGGTGATTATTCTGTTATTTTCTGCATCTTGAATATGTGCTTGGGTTTGTGACATGTTGTTTTCGACGTTATTCGCGTTGCTTGCCATTGCTTTGCTAGTTTGCCTCTACGTATTCGTTGCTGCTTTTTGCGTGTAGCGATGTATGTTATAGAGGATGAGGAGGTGTTGCGCGCTCTTAAATTCAGTTCCTAACAATAGGGTATGGAATTGGCAGTAAAATTACTGACTAATATGGTCAGGTATTGTGGTAAGGAATGTAGGGTGTGTGTAGAGGGGTTCTGATTTGTTCTGTTGTAGAAGATGTTTAATGTGCAAGCATATGCCAAATGAGGAAGTGCTTTTTGCATTCTTCTAATTGTATGTTTGTTGGAAGAAAGGCAGTAATATGGGAAATCTTTCAAATTTTTCTGGTTCTTGATTTCTGGTTCTGCGTAATCAGCACGAGAAGTTTACACGGTACCTTTTATTAACAAAATCAGTACTATTATTGGAAAAAACCCTTTCAATCACAAAGCATTTGTGCAATGACTTTAGCTGCACACAGAGCTGCACCATAATTTTTCAGAAGAGATTGTCAAAGCAAAACATCTCAGCTTCTATAAGGGATATTCGGATGGAAACCTTAAAGAGGCACTAACGCAAATTTTGGCTCCCGAAAATTGCAACGAGAATTTCTTTCGTACAACTTGGAGCCTCGTACTATCCGAAAATATCTTTCGTTCGTCTGTACTCCCTGTCAACGAAAAGTTAGAACAGTTTGAAAAGTGGACAGAATATTTTTGATATCCTACTTTTTTTGTGGTCGGCTGCGCGGAAACAAAGGCTTGACGTCACTTCGCAGTTCTCGGCCAGCGTATGTTGTGTCGAGTCGGGTCGATCGGTGGCTTTCGTTTCTTTTGTTTACTTTCGCGTGGATAGAAATTCAAAATGGAGGACTCGATCGACCCTTGCAGTGCCAGTGGTCGTAGAAGTAAAAGAAAAGGGCGCAAGGCGTATTCACCACAAAAGCGGAGTCAGTTACTCAAGAAAAGATCAGAGAAATGGAATCAAAGTCGCATTTATTTGGGAAGGGCAAAGGAGAGATGGAACAAACTGAAGCAGAAGTACAAGTTTCAAACCGATTATGAGTTGGCCGAATTTCTGATGGACAGGTAGGCCTAGAGGGGTGTCGCCCTGATTGAGGGTAAACGCATTTTGACCGGTTTTCACTATGTTGTCCGTTTGTTGCAGAATAACGCGAGTTGTGCCTTGCTAGTATCAAAATGCTTGCGAAAATATCTCATTGACAGCATTTGCTAAATCTTTGCTTGTTTTGTTGAATAAAATTCCATCCACAACAAATTACGGTACAAAAATAGGTTGATTCTATGGAAAGACTGGAAAAATATTTTTCAATATTAGAAATTCATTTAAATATTGTTCAGGTGACAGAAGGAGGAAGAATTGATGTCAGCTTGCTGAAAAATCTTCGAACGTATATATGCGGTAACAAAGATCAATGGTTACAGTAACAAAACGCAGCAAACACAATCAGAAATCATTTAAGAGCAACCAAAACTCTTTAATTGTTGATATGCTGATGATTTTCGCATCAAATTGTCTTAAATTTACCTGAAACGAAGTGAAAGCTTGGATACCCTCAATCAGGGCGACGTCGGAAATTTAGGCCCTCTGGACCGCAGTGTGCTTGAGCAGCTCGCTCCAAAAGACAATATCGCCAATGACAAATATATTTTATATCAACAACGGGGAAGAGTTTAGGAACGTATTCATGGTAAGTTCCTTTCTGAAAATTCTTTCGCTAAGCAGGAATATTTGGCCAAATGTGAAATACCCTCAATCAGGGCGACATCCCTCTAGATCAAGTTGACAGATATGCCATACTCGTCAAGTTCAGGCAATTTGGGGGCAACAATGCCAATTTTTATTTCTTCATCTGTCGTCTGATGATTCTTTATTTCTGTTTTAGCTGTGATGTTGATCTTACAATCCCAGATTTGGAACCTGTTGTCACTAGGAAGCAGACTATTGTAGTTGAGAAAAGACAAGAGCAAATTGAAAAAAGTGGAGAAGGAAACTATCATGACTCAGGTGGTGTACTTCTGTTGCAATCTGGTCCAGAACAAGAAGGATCATTTCTCACTTCAACCCCCTCTAAATTCAGGTAATATGATATTCATTGACATTTAGTGATATTTATATGTGGTGTCTTTACTGAATAAGAAAGCAGTCAGGCTGTTTTTGGAAATGGTTTTCTTATTTGTTTGGAATTCCTTTAGGAATTCCTGAACATGTTGATTGATTAGGGACATGGACATAAATTTTCATATTCCTTTTCAGACAATCCGAACAAGCATCTATGCCAGTGGATCTTGATATTGCAAGTAATTATGATGAAAGTGTGATAAGCAATTTTAGTGCTGACTGTAGCAATAAGCCTTCACAATTATCAACATGCATCGAATCAGGCACAGGGGGAGTGAAGGAAGAAGCTGTTATAGCATATAAGAGCAACTTGCGAGACCTGGCACTCTCTATACCACCAAAGCATTGTAATAATTGTGGAAGGAGTATCACAGATGTAAAAATGGAAAACCGTGGCACAGCGCTTCTTATTGAATGGGTAAAGTAAAAATTATATATTTCCCTTTCCTATCAAGTGTTCTGTATTTGAATATGTAAGATTGTATAGCATCATTTTAGAAAGAAATCAACAAGCAACTTTTTACATGCTTTTGTTGAAGATGCATTTCAGATGCAAATAGCAATCCAAAGTGTTTGTTGATGCAGTGAAATTTACCTGCAATTTGTATCAGCAAAGCTACAGTTCATCTGGTCATTCATTTTTTGTTTTTTTTCCTGTGCCAGATCACAAAAATTGCCATCAAACTGCACAGTAGATCTCTCAATGTTTTTTGTCAGGATTATCTGCAACATTACTTATTGTTAATTTTCTAGTCACTCCATTTAGTAAAACCCCCTTCGCACCTTCTTTCATTAGACAAAGTGTAGACTAGCCAGAGTCAACTGTGTACAATATATTTTTATATTGTACAGGTATGCCCATCAAACCACAAAGTACAGCAATGGATGTCACAACCCATTATCAAAAAAGGAAAGCCCCTTGGTGATCTCATGCTGAGTTCATCAATAGTTTTGTCAGGAAATAATTATGGTAAAATCAAGTTACTGGCCAAACACATGAATCTCTCCATGATTACAGAACCAACATTTTATCGGTACCAAAGACTTTATGTCTTCCCTGCTGTGTTAGAATATTGGGAGGATTTAGTAAAGTCAAATCGCAAGCGATTAGCTCAGAAGCCAGTCATACTTCTTGGTGAGTTTCCTCAATACATGTATTTTCGATAAAGAAACTGCTCAAAAGAAACTCAACTTTCAGGCGGCAAAAAAATTAATAAACTCCAGTTGGGAGAATATTACCAAGGAAACTTTTTATTTTGATAAAGGAAATCCTTGTGGCATATTTCTACTCTTTTTCACATGTTTCCTTTTATCACATCACTTGAAAGGTGCTGTAATCTCTATAAATTGCAGTTAGTGTTTGACAAATTTTGTTTCAAAATGTTTAGGAGGGCACAATGGCCCTTGGAGCCTAATCAAATCGTTACTGCAATTATGCACAAGTTATGATAGTGAAAGACTGGATAGTCATTAGCCTGCATCAGTCCATGCCATATGAAAATTGTGCATGTATGTATCATTTTGCCACAATATTTACAATTATTTACAAGTTATATAATATAAAGTGCGTCATTTTCGTTTAATTTCATTTTCATACCATCTGTGATGCAGGCTACAGTAGATATTCACGCAAAAATGTGAGAGAATTTTTGTAAGCATGCAATGCAGGTCAGTTTTAGCAGCAACAAATTATTGAATCATTGCTGGAGGAGCCCCTTCCCCTGGGTTGCCGACCTTGGGGTAATTGAAAAAAATGCCTTAGAGAGTTACGAGAAGGATCACAACAATTTTCTGTTACATTCTTCACTTACAGGTGATGGCAGAAATGATAGCCCTGGTCACTGTGCAAAATATTGTACCTACACAGTTGTAGAACTAAATTCAATGGAGATTTTAGCTTGTATAGTTGTGGACAAACGTGAAACAAAGTTGGTTTCTGTAAATATGGAGGTGGATGCATTCAAGAGGGTGTTAAATTTTCTCATGGAGGAAAAATTAAATGTTGTAGAAGTTGTAACTGATGCACACTCATCAGTAACCAAATGGCTACGTGAGTTGTAATACAGTGTTTAGATTGTCAGTTCTCATTTCTAGGTTTTGAAGGAGATAGACTAGGCATTTTGAAGCATAAAACATCTTTCAAGCAATAAGATGTACTGTAATTTACAAATAAATCTTCTAATTTTCATTAGTCTGGGAATGTTTCCAAAGTTCATTACAAAACCTTTTGAAGAAACATTTTGTGATGGCATTGTGTGCTTGGCAGTTATGAAACGCCATTTGTGTATTTCAGCTCTTTGTGACATCAGCATTGGGTGATGTGCATTGCCAATAATATATCTATTTTCATCTCTCAAGTCTTCTAATTATCATTTTACAATCACTGACATAAATTGTGCTGAATACCTGTTTAATGTTTGTTCTGACTGCTTCCTGCCTGTGCATACTATTCAGAACGTTAAATTTTCTGCAGGGGAAAGACATCCTAAAATAGTACATTCTTATGATGTGTGGCATGGGGCAAAGAACTTAAGCAAAAGGCTATCTAAAATTGCAAAGACTAAAGGGAATGCTGCACTCCTTCCTTGGGTGAAGGATATTGTCAACCACTTCTGGTTCTGTTGCAGAGAGTCTAATACTTATGAAGAGTTTATGGTAAATACCAGAGCTTAAACTTCACCTTGAGGAATTGCTATTTTTCTGTAAATAATTTATGTATCCAATCCAACAAGAGTAGAAATATTAGTTGACATTTTTAGAGTCTGAAATTTTCAGATGTGAGAAAAATATTTGCAGATACAGTAAGTCTGTGTATGAATTGTTGATGTAGTACAACTACAGTGTGTGCTTTTTTATTGAATATAAGAAATGATAGCATTCAACAACTTAGAATATTGCTTTGTCCAGATTGAGCATTTGATAGACCAAATTGATTTTCCATACCAAAAGTATCCGACTATAGTTTGGGAGTGTATTTTGTGAATGCTATAATTGCTGTTGAAAGACTACTCTTGGCTCATATCACAAGAAACCAATCAATACATCTGCCGTTTGTACTGTATCAAGCACAAGAAAGAGCAAGGAATGAGAAGAAAGGATCTTAGTCATGTAGATAAAGCTTTGTGTAAGTGGAAAGGCTTTCCTTCTCCGATTTGCTGCAATGGGCTATTTCATTTCAACAGGGAAGATGGAGAGGAATTCTTCATCATGTAGTTGATAGCCATGAATGGGAAATCCCTGAAGGGAGCATTAAACGGAATCCATAAAGTAACCAGAAAAATCATCTCATAACCAGAAACAAGTACATAACCAACCAGCTTCCATCATGATTAATAACAATCCTGAGTTACAATCATGATTGAGCATATTGACCAATCAGAATCCTTATTTTTCTGTCAGAACTCCCCTGTGATAGCTGATCACATAATCCTGATGACAGCTTAATCAGTTAGCGGTAATCCGATGGTTCTTTGAAGCACCAATCATGCAGGACTCATATTTCAACACATCACCGCTGAAACAATAGCAGGATTACACATCCAGGAGAGGCTAGCTACTTCGCACCACATCTGTCCCAAACCAGGAACAGCCTCATCAAGCCTGTGCAGCGGTGGTAGTTAATGACAGCAAGAAGATAAGCC
The DNA here is from genome assembly GCA_039566865.1 of Aurelia coerulea. Lineage (NCBI taxonomy): Eukaryota > Metazoa > Cnidaria > Scyphozoa > Semaeostomeae > Ulmaridae > Aurelia > Aurelia coerulea. The sequence continues at coordinate 6,874,613 of CM076951.1, read as the reverse complement.
TACATTGGTAAAACGCCAGGGTGAATCTGAGTGCTTATTTTCGGAAGATCTTCGGCGCAGGGAAAGAACTTATCTGATTTTTGGCGCACATTTCTGGCGTAGAAAGAGGCCTAAAACAATGGGTAATTCAATATCTCATTGTATTAAACAATAAATATCAATTATTTGTTGGCGCACACTGGCGCACAAAGTCATTACACTCAGAAATATTCGGCGCAGAGCAATGGAGAGATTCACCCTGGACCAGAATCTGAACGGCATCCATGCATTGACTAAAAAGTGCGGGAAAGGTTGGCGCCAAACTGCCGCTTGCTTGAATCTCTTGCCCACATCATCTCCTACGATTTCCATGAATGTGAGCCATAAGCAAATCAGTAGTAAAGATGTCAAGTTAAATTGTCATGTCATGCTCCAACCATTCAGGATATAAGATAGAGAAGGTTCATTCATCTGCCCAATGTTTTGCAAATATAGGCCGTCGGGCCAAGAACGTGAGCGTTCCATGTGCACATGTGCTGAACTCCAAATCATCAATGCGATGATAGTAACGGAAGACACACAGTGAGATCATGGATTGTCACGGCTTGATGCATTTTGGCAGCAGAAAAATAGCAAAACGTTTTTCTTTTCACGTAGCGTGCATGTTGAAAGAATCTAACATTAGCCAGAAGTGTCTACATTGAGGTCGAAAGGTCGGTGATTCATGGACAGTTCTAAACGCATTTGTCATTAATAGTGTTTGCGCTTCGTATTATTTCTCACATTTTTATCGCATGAAAAGTGATTTCTTGGTCAGGTTGCATTTGACATGGTTTGAGGTTACTCTTTATTCTTGTTGGCCTATTGATAGAAACACTGAAAATATGATATTTCTTCACTCTAAAATGATCCTGAAAAGCAAATGATTCAGTTTCCAAAATGTACATTTGCAAACTTCACTGCCGAGAGGAACGCAAGATAATACATGAATAAAGTTGTGCACATTTTTCGTAGTTGTTGCCAATCTCACCAAAGTCAAAACTTCGTTTCCACTGGATAAGGTACACGCTTCTATAACTAAGAAACTTATGTTAAGAATCGAGTACTTGCGAAAATCATTGCACTCTTTCAAAAAAGCATGCGGAACTCTTTCATAGCAAAAAGGTTTTTAAGGATTTTTGATAGATTTTATTTAAAACCAAAATGATTTTGCCAAGGTGTAGAGATTTTTTGGAGATGAAATGCCGCACTACAAACTACACCTATTTTTTGTAAGAAACTGCTGATAAGAAACTCAACTGTCAGATCACCAACAAATAAGAAACTCCAATACTGGAAAAATATAACTTCAGAGCCATCTATTTTGATACAGGAAAATTTTCTTTATATTCACATCTTTTTATTAGAAACAGCTAAAAAGAAATGATAAACTCAATTCTTTGAAACTTAAGAAACTCCCCTACCTGCAGTTTAAATTCTAAGAAAAAATTAAGAAACTGCCTTAAAGACCCGGACCTTAGTTTCTTATAAATAATGGGTGTCTCAGAAGATACTTGAGTCATGTCTAAACACTGGAAAGGCTTCTAAAGCTTTGTTTTCAAATTTTTACAAGAGTACTTCATAAGAAGAAATTCAGAAGAACGTCTGAGTAATTTCAGTACTGGCCCAAATTAAATTCTAAATTGAATGATAATGTTGACGATAAAGGTTTACATTTGATGAGCATTCAATGCAATTTATCATTTTCGGGAAACTGTTATGATATTTGACATACATTTTCAAAAATATCATGAAGACAAACAGGACTTTCTGTAAGCTTGGAAAACGTCCCCAAATAATGGTAGTTTTAAAATCAGTGGTCAAATGGCAATTGTAATACACGATTGGAGCAATTGTCACAGAGCCAATTTAGAATAAGACGTGGTCTTTATTTCTTTCTAAATTTGGGTGCATCAGTTGAAAAAAAATTGTATCGATTGAGAAAAAAAATTTTCTAGTTCAAAAATCCAACTTTGAATTCTTTAATACTGCATCGATGCACATTTTTCGACCAGATTAGAAAATGAATCAAAACCAAGCCATCGGCCAGCATTTTCACATCTCATAAGCTGTGGAGCTTAAACGATTTAATGTAGTTTTTATCCTAAATAGATAACTTGTCTGTGATGTGAAAATGAACTTTTTACTCAAAATTAACATCTTACAGACACAAAATTTACAGTAAAAGCACGTTTTTACTTTCGTGCTCAAAACGTGATTTCCCCCGAAAATGTTGCAAACTTGGAGGAACATTTCTGTATCGATGTCGGGGTCCGGAGACGAAGCTCCCGGAAAGTGTTTGGGATCACGCCCTTTATATTTTAGGGAAACGCCCTTTTTGAATACATATAGAGATACGTCCTTTTTTAGATAGAAAACGACCAGTGTCATTAAGATGCATGTGAGTAATTTCAATGCAGGGCCTTTTTAATTGGTACAACTAGTATTACAAATAGTAAAAGTTAGAATCGGTCATATATGAATGCATCAGTAATATATCTTTGATCTTGAACACAAGCTCCAAAATATGTTGTCAAAAAAGGAGTCAGCCTGCAACCTGCCACGTAAGCCACTCCTACCAAATATCTACGTAAGTGATCAAGATAACAACGAGCATAAGCAAGATAACACAACTTACAGAATGGAATGACTAAGTTAAAGAAAAGAAAAGCTGCAAAAATAAAATAGAAAAGGTAAATGAAAAAAGCCACAAACAGATTTCAGAACGATGAGACCCGGGGGGGGGGGGGTACTTGACTTAAATTTATAAAGGGGGGTTCCCACGACAATCTTTTTCAACCTGCTCAAGAATTGCTCCCTCCAAACGATACCCGGTTTCAGAAAAAATCAGTCGAAAGTATACTCCAAAACACAGGATTTGGACTAAATAACAACCTGATCTAACACTATTTCCCAATGTGACATGTTTTGATAACCTGCTCCAGATAAATTGCCTTCTTTTGATACTACCTTCTAGATGAAATGAAATAGGTGAAAGACGATACCCTGAAGAACGGCACATCCCCATCGGACAAATACACTAAGTACCCCTCCCCCAGGCAATGAGATCACATTTAGCATTTTAAAGACTAAGCATCACGAGGCCTCGTACGTCAAAGCAAGATAGAATAGTCGTTAGTCAAAGGCTATCATCATAGAGACCCGCTTAGATGCGAAAGTGTGCACTATAGTCCAAACGCTTAGATACTCCGTTACAAATCCAGCTGTTTCCAACAATAGGCTTACACAAGAGATTCACGCAATAAAGCCTGCGCACAGCTTCAAGGCTCCTCCGCTATTTGACTGACTCAACGCTTGCATACAAATCTAACGCTTCGATGTAAATGGAATGCTTTGAATAATATATCAAAGAGCAGGGCCACGTAACTACAGGGGAATTGGCCAAGAGAAAAATCCCCTGTTCGACCTGAAAAGAGACACCGCTTTTTGATGGTCCAAGAAACCAAAATTTTCAATGCAGATGAAATGGGGTAGCAGGCCGGGGGGGGGGGGGGGTAATTCACGTATTTTGGGTACGGGGACGTGCCATCGGGAAGGGTATCGATTTTCGCGATTTTGGTACAAGGAATGGTATCGATTTTCGCGATTTTGGTTTTAGGAACGATTTTGGTATACTTTTTCGGAAAATTGGTATAAAGTCGGGTATACTTTTTCGCAAAATTGGTATAAGTTCGGGTATACTTTTTCGGAAAATTGGTATAAGGAACGGGTATGTTTTTGAAGCTTCGATGGCACGTCCCCGACCAAAACCTGGTCAAGTACCCCCCCGGGGTAGCAGGGTCCGCAGATGATGAATTTTCCCTTCCCTGGGGCCTTCATTTGTTGAAAGGGCTTAGCTAATACATCTCCTCTCCCCCTCTGGTTTAAGCTCCTTTACTTTTTTGATTACCTTTTTGCTCTACATTATGACTTGCTGAACTTGCATGAGAAGCACTAAGAGAGGTGTCTGCTGTCATTTTTGCTAATACTTCCAAAGATCTGTGTAAAATGCGCATTAGAAGTCTATGGGGTTGTTCTGAATATTTAGAAAAGAGGGAAATATCTCTAGGTCTTTGCCGTTGCAATCATGTGTTAGTAATACTGTAATCATTGTCATTGATATTCGGCATAACGAACCCTGGCCAACCCAACCCTAAACCAAGGCCACACCCCATACCCTGGCCTGACCATAGCGAGACACATCTCTATGCTCTCGTGTTACTCGCTGTTAGGTACGCAAAGCAAAATTCTACATATTCCTGTTACAGCATGACATGAATTAAATGGTTTCCTTGAAAGCAAAAGGCGTGACCCCAAAACCTTTCTACGATTGTTGACCCAAAACCCTCACTTACTTCTCATCCTACTCCGTTAACGCTTGCTATTGCCAGTGTTTCGCACTTTTCAAGGTAAAATTTCACAAAAACGTAATTTCTTGGACACAACAAAAACAATCCGGAAAATTGCATGTCGGCCAATTTTGTTACATTTGATAAAACAGGGGAACTGAAAATGATTGGAAAATAAAAGAGCTGTAACCCTCATCTCCTCCTCAGGTCAGAGGGAATAGTCAGAACAGTGATGTTCATACATAATCTTTTTGAAAAAGACTTATGAAAGGGCATTGAAAATACAAAGAATCTACGTTACTAGGGTTGGATTGCGATGAGAAAGATCAAACCTAAAGCCGGGATCAAAGGTAGTCATTTCTTTAGCTATGATCAATTTTGCTTACATTTTGGGCATATGTTCCAAATTTTAGAGAAGTATGAACTATTTCGTTGAACTGAGTGGCTAACAACTCTACCACTAGAGCTTTCTGAAATCATTCAATATTTCAGAATTGGAGCGCTGTTCTCCTTGTCTAAGAATTGAAGAAAGTTTTGAGGAAAAAGACATAAAACCATTTTAATTTCTAATCTTCTCTAGCAATCACAGAATAATTTTCAAGGAAGACTTAGTTTATGTCTACATCAGGATAGCAAGAAAGAATCTTTCACTCTCCTGGTTGAAGATTTAAAACTTTGTTGACGTTAAATGCTCAAATTAGTTGAAATATAAATACGCTGTAATTTTGAAAATTGTTAAGATTTCTGGAGCTTCAAACGGTAGGGTCACAGCGAGATAGCTACATTCGCTTTCAAGTCATCCAATTAAAACAAATTTATCAAATAATTTGCACCCATTTTTTACACCAATTTATAGATTTGGCTTCTGAGCGTCTGGTAGCACATCCCTACTCTTTCAGTGGTGGAGCCTGGGGAGGGTATGAGGGGGGGGGGGGGGGGTAAATACACCCCCACTTCCAAAAACTTTGCTAAATTGTTATTGAAAGAGTATTTTTAGTTTTTGATGAAATAAAGGTGGTTCCTGAAGACAAAGGGTAATTTGCTCCAAAAGTTACCTTTTGAGGTTCGCCCAGATATCTCCACTTTCTCACATCTCCAAGCTCATTACCTTCGCTTGCACTCTTTATTTGTTAATGGGATCAAAGTAAGAAATCTGGAAGAAAGCTGCCTCTCCCGATCTATTATTTTATTGATCAACAATTACAACCTTAGAAAAACACTTCTGTTGGGAAACCAAGAGTCGGTAGCATCCCCCTTCCCTACCATACGTGGAACATTTTTTAGCTTTCACCTTCTTGATATTCTGCAATTGAGAGGGCAGGGAGTCTGTTTAAATTTGAGATATCATTCAACTGCTTTAATAGTCTCAGCAGAAAAATATTCCAGTATTTTCATGTTCAATGCATCTCTCCATTTGTTAGCAGTCTAGTAATAATGAAGCCCCTATTCCGACACCTCTCTTGGCGCTTCTCGTACATGCTCAGCGAGGTATAATGCAGAGCAAAGTTAATCTAACAAGCAAAGGAACTTAATCCCGAGGCGGGTGGAGATTTATGAGTTTTAACTCCTGCAACAAATGAAGGCTCCAGGGAAGGGAAAATTCACCATTGCGGGCCCTGTTACCCCATTTCATCTGCGTTAAAATTGTCGTTTCTTGGACCATCAACCATCACATAGTGACTTTTCTCTTCAGGTCGAAGAGGGATTTTTTCTTGGCCAATTCCCCGTAGATAGATCGCCCCGCTCCTTGACACATTCACAGCATTTCATTTGCATCCAAGCGTTAGATCTGTATGTAAGCGTTCATTGGATCAACTAGCGGAGGAGCGTTGAAGCTGTGCGCCGGCTATATTGCGTGAATCCCTTGTGTAAACATATTGAGTTGAAAACAGTTGGATTTGTAACCGAGTATCTAGGACTTCCAAGCGTGTGAACCAAATGCGCACTTTCACACCCAAGCGGGTCTCTATGATGATAGCCTTTCACTATTTTATCTTGCTTTGACGTATGAGGCCTCACCGTTTCAATCTTAGTAACAAATGTGCACATGTTATGAGGGATAAGCTCAAGTATTTTGTGAACGAATAAGAAACCTTTCAAACGATGTCCCAGAGTTCTGGGGGAGGGAGGAGGCACTTCACCATATATTATTTGGGGACGTTTTCCAAGATTACAGAAAGTCCTGTTTGTAAAGCATAATTTTTGAAAATGTATGCCAGTTATTATGCCAGTCTCTCGAAAATAATAAATTGCATTGAGTGTTCCTCAAATTTTTGCCGTCAACGGTATTGTTGAATTTAGAATCAGTGGCATAGCGGACTATAGTTACCTTTAGTTCAAAAAGTAAGAGCCCCCGATCTCTAGGGGCCACGAAGGAGCCCCCACCAAGAAATCCCCTTTTTGTTATTTTACTTTAACCATATCCAGACATCCAGACATCCAGACATCCAGACTAGGCTTTTTGAAACTTTGGGGAAACTAGGGGGGTATCTCATTCATTTCATTTCATTTTGATTTATTTTAACTGGGTTAAATACATTCAGTAAATATAAATTAACTGATTTACAACGTGCCCTGCTTAAAACATATTTAACCTAATGACAAATGTATCAACAAACAAACTTGTAGAATGTAGATCCTATAAAAGAAAGAAACATATATAAAAAAAGGGACTCGAAAGTCAAACGTAATGTGCTGAACGTTGAATTAAATTATCAACCTCTTTGATCTTTCCAAAATGCTTTTAGCCTCGTTTTGAAAGTAGCTAGCGAAGGAGCAGTTTTGACTTCATAGCTCAACTGGTTACAAACAACTGGTTACAAACAATAACCCCTCGATACGAAAAGCTCCGCTGCCCATTTGAGGTAGGCCCTGTTTATATAAGGCGAGCCGGCCCGCCTAACCGGGTTGGCTCGCCTAGGCGGGATGATTTTAGTTTTTGATTTTAGTTTAGACGGGCTGGCCTCGTAATGCTGCATGTTATGACGTATCAAGGGATTTTGAAAGACAATGGGCAGACAAAGAGTTTCAAATTAAACAATGCAGTCTCGCCTACGCAAATCAATTTCGCAAATCAATCAATCAATTATACCGGGCCAGCCCGCCTGACGCTGTTTATATGAGATCGCTTCATCGGGACCCCGCCTACCCAACTCACAGATCTTGGCTGACCGGGATGGCCCGCTGCTCTTATAAACACAACTTTATTCAACAAAGGATGTCTTTCTTCACTCAGATCTCACCTACGCGAGCCAGCCCGGTTAGGAAGGCTGGCCTGCCTCATATAAAGAGGCCCTAAGAATGGTATCACCCCGGTATCACCAGCACATGAATCTACTGCACTACAATACATCTTTTGGATGGTTTCCAACGAAAGATATTTCTTGGAATACTTGAGCATTCCTATTCCTCGTGAAATGCCCCCCTCTTTATTCACAAAGTGTCCCCTCTTTATTCTCAAGCCATATGAGCTGGGGACCTGAAACTCGCGTACACCTTGACAAAAATCATTTTGGTTTTGGATCAAATCCATCAAAAATCCTTAAACATACTATCTTATAAAAGAGTCCCCCATGCTTTTTTGAAAGAGTGCAATGATTTTCGCAAGTACTCGATTCTTAAGATAAGTTTCTTAGTTATAGAAGCGTGTACCGTATCCAGTGGAAACGAAGTTTTGACTTTAGTGAGATTGGCAACAACTACGAAAAATGTGTACAACTTTATTCATGTATTATCTTGCGTTCCTCTCGGCAGTGAAGTTTGCAAATGTACATTTTGGAAACTGAATCATTTGCTTTTCAGGATCATTTTAGAGTGAAGAAATATCATATTTTCAGTGTTTCTATCAATAGGCCAACAAGAATAAAGAGTAACCTCAAACCATGTCAAATGCAACCTGACCAAGAAATCACTTTTCATGCGATAAAAATGTGAGAAATAATACGAAGCGCAAACACTATTAATGACAAATGCGTTTAGAACTGTCCATGAATCACCGACCTTTCGACCTCAATGTAGACACTTCTGGCTAATGTTAGATTCTTTCAACATGCACGCTACGCGAAAAGAAAAACGTTTTGCTATTTTTCTGCTGCCAAAATGCATCAAGCCGTGACAATCCATGATCTCACTGTGTGTCTTCCGTTACTATCATCGCATTGATGATTTGGAGTTCAGCACATGTGCACATGGAACGCTCACGTTCTTGGCACGACGGCCTATATTTGCAAAACATTGGACAGATTAATGAACCTTCTCTATCTTATATCCTGAATGGTTGGAGCATGACATGACAATTTAACTTGACATCTTTACTACTGATTTGCTTATGGCTCACATTCATGGAAATCGTAGGAGATGATGTGGGCAAGAGATTCAAGCAAGCGGCAGTTTGGCGCCAACCTTTCCCGCACTTTTTAGTCAATGCATGGATGCCGTTCAGATTCTGGTGAGTGATTTGTGATTTATAGCTATGAATTTTAGAGGCCCAATTGTCTTAAAAGTAAACGAGAGGCTTTTGATGTGACATACTTTTATTCATGGAGGCTATATAGTGACGCTGGGTCAAAAGCCAATAGCCTGAATTGTTTTGATCCAACAATAAAAGTGCATCATCATTATATCCCTATAATATTTCTGGCACAAGTGATTAGCTTTTACCAGAAACTTCTTCTGCACAAAAAACGTTAAATTTAGGGACATCAATCACAATGTTCGTTTTACCAATGTAGGCTTATCTTCTTGCTGTCATTAACTACCACCGCTGCACAGGCTTGATGAGGCTGTTCCTGGTTTGGGACAGATGTGGTGCGAAGTAGCTAGCCTCTCCTGGATGTGTAATCCCGCTATTGTTTCAGCGGTGATGTGTTGAAATATGAGTCCTGCATGATTGGTGCTTCAAAGAACCATCGGATTACCGCTAACTGATTAAGCTGTCATCAGGATTATGTGATCAGCTATCACACGCGAGTTCTGACAGAAAAATAAGGATTCTGATTGGTCAATATGCTCAATCATGATTGTAACTCAGGATTGTTATTAATCATGATGGAAGCTGGTTGGTTATGTACTTGTTTCTGGTTATGAGATGATTTTTCTGGTTACTTTATGGATTCCGTTATTAGCAAATGTGAGCACGAAGACCTGCCAACGGTTCGAAATGATAAGGAATACTTAGTTCAAGGCTCAAAACCACACACAGATTTGAGAAAAGCCTTGTTTGACAAGAGATTCCTGAAAACTGTACCAAAATTTTTGACATTCAGGTACAGTATACATGTTGCTAATTGAATATACTATTACGCTAAAGATGGCGATGAGGAACTTTTTACCAAGATGCAATGCGTTCTAATTACGAATCTTTGACAATTCTGTAGGAATTCAATTAAAGAACACAATGCATCTTGGTAAAAAGCTCCTTGCCGCCATCTTTAGCGTAATCGTCTGTTGACATGATTGTAAAATACTGTATACAGTCATACAGTACATTGTTGGAAAGACTATCTGTTACATAAAGATTTACTGCAACTTTATAGTATATTGAAACAAATGCACCGTAAACAAAAGGCAACCACAAAATTGGCCATCAAAACAGTGGTGGGCACTTGGGGGCAAAGGGTGCAATCACCCCCAATGTTGGCTAGAACAAATATCTTTTGTTAAAAAACAATAGAAATAAAAAATGCTTTTTTAACTGAAACAATAGCTTCCCCCCCAATATTTGGCAAAGCGTCCACCACTGCATCAATGCTGGACTATGTCAATGTTTTTTTCTTAGTTTCATAACATTTAAAAGAAGACCCAGGACGTCTATTGCAGGGAAATGTTTGTGTGGATTTACATCTTCTCCGGGTGCTGTACTGTAACTGTGAGAAATAAAAATAAAAATGGACTTCCATTAATGAAAGCAATGTGAAATATTATTTGCAATCATTGAAATCACATTCAGTGATTTAACTTTTTATTCATACAAAATACTAAATGTTAACTATTTGCCCTTCTAGGTCTACTGCAGAGCTTGAAAACTTTCATGAACTCATACTAGCATACTGCTCCAAACGGTTTGCATACCAGTATCCAGCCTACAAAGCCAGAAATGTGTTAGCAGCAATTGATTATTGCAAACATAAAGATCGTAAACAAGCTGTCACTAAAAAAGGAGCACTACGGTAAATACATGCAACATGTTAAATAGTTTATTTACAGTGTATTTATTCAAAATCTTTCAGATTTATTTCAACTTTTCTATTATGACTTATTTTTGCATAATTCTTTATTTCTTTGTGATTTCATTTTTACAATTTTCTGTAGAATTTATTTTTTTCACAAAAGATGTATTGTCTTTTCCTGTACAAAAATACAAGGCTAAACTTGGCCTTGTAGAGGCCAAGTGTTAGCCTTGTAGAGGGGATTATGACCTTGTTATGACCTTGTACTAACCTTGGAAGAAAATTACAAGGCTATCAGTAAGATTCCAAGCTGCAACCAGGTTTCCACAAGGTTTCCACAAGGCTTCTACAAGGCTAATTAGCATTTTTCAAGCCATTTACAAGGTTACAGCAAGGCTATTCCAGGCTATTACAAGGTTACAAGGCCATAACTACAAGGCCTGTACATGGCTATTACATGGCCTTGTATTTTCGTACAGGTTGCTTCATTTTGCAAATTTTATTTTTCATTCATTTTATATACCCCCTCTTCCAGTTTTAAGGAAAAGCTTCCAATAGTTATGAAGGGATGCCTTACATGGAAACGTTTCATGATTGTGATTTAAGTGACACTGTGATTTCATAAAACAATATCAAATTATATGGTAATTAGTGATCACAAAAATAAGCCTGCCTATCCATTAAAACGATCCACACAACACATAGTGAGGAACATTTGTGCAACAATGGAAAGCACATCTACTGTATGTAGCTCTACAGTAAATGTCTCATCAGTAATTTCTCTTAGCTTGTACAGTAAGGATACTGTATTTTTCCATGTTCCCATTCTGGCAGGAATAGAAGGTTTTTAAATCTGTTTCATTTTGAAACTTTGAAACAAGGATAAATGATTCAATCACATTTTCCATAGATTTCATCGAAAATTTAACAAAAAAAGTAACAGATGGACAGTAAGCAAGGTGAAGGAAATGAAGCAATATCACTACATCAATGACTTGCAAGCTGCTGTTGTTGAAAGACGCCTAAATGATGAAGAGCCAGTCATGAGAAGAGCAACCCTTTCTCCTAGTGATCCACGCAGAATTGCGACAACAATTGCACCAGTTGCTCCTGAAGATACTAGCAAAATAGTCCTCGAACATAAATCTCGTGGTCTTCGTAAAGCCAGCACAGTTTGAATTTCTTTTCAAAAATAAATTGCTGTTTTGAGACTTTTTGTGCAAAGTGCTAGGACTTGTTACTGTAGTTACTGTTTGCATCTGCCAGCGAATTGTGTTACATATTGCCACATTATCTTTTTCTATCTGTTCCACTGCAATTCATATTTGTTCGCATAGAACTCAACAACACCCACCATTGCTAAAGGGAATGTACAGTGAACATATAAAAGTGGCTCAAGCCACTTGCGGTCAAATTCTAGCCTATCAATATCAGTATTTCTTTCAACTTGATCAGTTGCCAAGGGAGTCAATTTTCCTCACAAACTACTGTATTTTTATCAAAGGATCATTCAGATTCCCTTTGACAAATATGAATTGCAATGGGACCAATAGAGAGAAGACACAAGCGTAGTGCGAAACAATTAACTGGCAGGTAAGATTAAATTGATCAAATTTATAACTATTACTGAACAATTCTCCACCACATTAGTCTGGATCAACCAATTCTTTTTAGTCATGATAAACAGAATACACCTTATGTTAGCTGATGAATTTACCCCAGTGACCCAACCTTGAAACCTGTATACTGACCAAATGGGTCAGGATAACGATCACGTATACGCCAAATACAGCAGCTATAAATTATGCGTCTATTTCCTAGTCCAAGATATCCATGTTGCCACAACACAAATTGTCTGTACGCTGCATGCCGGTTGGCTTTATTCTCATCATCCGGTTCTCCAAGTGCAAAGATATCATCTCTGTAATTCCTTTGGAGTCTGAGCACAAAAGGTTCCAGTATCAAGATGTCCATCTCCTGAAATAAGAATGCAAGCTGTCAAGTTCCTTTCCATTTTTCAGAGAATGAGTTACATACAATGTACTGTTTTCTACTGAGATACTTCATTTACCAGCATACACTAATTTTTATATATGAAACTAAGGTCCGGGGCTGGTAGGCAGTTTCTTAAATTTTTGTGCCATTTTGCTACCAAAAGTTTCTTACGTGTTTCTTATATTTTTAATGCCAGAAGTGTAGATTTAATCTTGTTTTGTCTGAAGGGTTCCCAAATTACTCAGTAAGATCTCAAAACAAGTCAATAACATAATTCGCACTCAAAATAATGTCCAAACAGTTGCTATAATAACTGTACAGAGTCAAAAAATATTTGATTGCGACAGGAAAATTAAAACTGTAAATTACAAAAAAGTTCCTTAGCTTTTTAAATCCAGGTAGGGTTGTTTCTTAACTTTCGAAAAATTGAGCCTACCGTTTCTTATACTGTAAGCGGTTACTCATAAAAAAAATGAGTGTACTCATAAAAAATGAGATACCCAAATGTTTTGCTTCAGATATGTCCAATTTCTACATGGCTTGTGTCTCATTGTGAAATTTCACATACTTTTCAAGAATTAAAAAATTTTAGATTGACTTTTGTTGGCACAGTTTCAGTAAAGCAAATTCAAATACAGTAAGTGAAAAAAAAGGAAATCCTCCAGCTCTTTCCCATGTTTATAAAAACAGCCCATTTATTGAAACGCCCTGGCTCCTAAAAAGTATTTTGCTCCTCAAAATACCATACAAGCTTACGGGTTGTTGTGAGATGCAATCTTCTGGCCTCTGCCTGCAACACTTTCTTTCTTCGGCTTTAGGCATTTCCCTGCATCTTGTGCAGATACACCACTGTGGCGTATTTGAGCTGGCAGGTGGATGGTACCCTTGTCCTCCTCCACCTGCAGGTTGTTCAAGCAAACTGAATAACAAAACAGGGTATCTCTTCCCAAGCTTTATCAACAAATCTTGTCGTTGACTATCAGTCATTTCAGTGATCTTCATCTATAAATGAAGAGAACCAATAAAGTTATAACAAGCAAGAGTACCACTTGTAGCATGAATAAGTTTTTCAAACCATGCAGCAATCTGCAGACCCTTCTAAGAAATTGATAGTAAAAAAGGTTCTAAAAGGCAGATTGCAACAAAGTTTGAGAAATGTCCCAATATACACATATTTTTTATAAGAAACTGCCCATAAGAAAACTCAGATTGCCAAAAAATTAGGAAACTCCAGTACTGGGGATATTAAGTTAAGAAACTATTCATTTTGATAAAGGAATTCTATTTTGTGTTGAGCATGTAATATTCAGGAGTAGAATCGAACCTGAAGATTTGTTTCTCTTTCTAGCTTTTTCCTTTCAATGTTTGATTTTTGTTCTTCTGCTAATCTGGCCTTTGCAGCTGTCTGGTTTTTTCTGGTGCCAGTCTTTGCAGGTTTCTTTGCAGGTGGGTCTTTCTTTTTTGCTTTTATTTTTGGTACCTCTTTCTCCTGATAAGCCTTCCTTTTTTTACTTCCATTACTTTCTTTAGCTGCTTCATCAGCAAGACTACCTTTCAAGCTACGTCTGCTCCTTCTAAAATTGGATTTTGACGGTGACCATGGTTTTATTCCGTCGAGAGTCTTTGTTGGTGTACTCGTTGTAGTATTTTTTGACCTAAAAGGTTGGTCTTGCGCCTTTCTTTTCTTTTCTTCCAAATAATCGTTGAAAACCTTCGTTGGCGGGTATTCATCCTGGTCCTATGGATTTAAAAGTGAGAATACGGGATTAAATGATACATTTTAACACATTTTAAATGTTTCTTGAACTTTAGGATAGTTAGGTTACCAGACTAAGCAGACAGGAAGGGCCTAAAAGAAGGCGCCTGTTTATGCATCCGCATGAAGATGGATTGAATTCGCGATCCCAACAGCCGCTAAATACACAGGCAAGACAAAGAAATTTGAATGAAGGAGTAAAACAGCAACATTTAAAGCGACAAAAGTGAATTCACTAACCTTTTCTGGTGTTAACTTGTCTGGTATCCCAAATCTTCCTCTCCGCGACATGTTTGTTGATAAATGAAAATTGTCGGCCTTCGGTTTTTGTCGTCGGAATATACGAGCCAATCTCGTTACGGTGTCATGATCGAGTCGGCATCATTTCTCGCACCATCGTTGTCACCAATATCGTACCCCCATATTCTGCCCCCGTCTCATTTGACACAGAAATTTTTACACGAAAAGTGCACAACCTCCACATGGACCGACCTGAATAGATTCGGACAATCATTTGATAATGTCGATTTGTATGCGTTAGTGCCTCTTTAACATGTCAATGAAAAGCTCAGGTAAATGAAGTAAAGTGTTTAAACATTGACCGACAATTTAATTTGAATCTCACCTGCATATGGCCAAGAAAGTTGGCTGTAGATCATCTATGTCCCAGAAATTAATCACGTTGGTCTCCAAGCCCTTCTCTTTGTAAATCTCTTGAATGTTGACGAAATAATCACCGAGCCTTTCCTTCATTTCTGCGAGGGTTCCTGCTATAGAAAGCCCATGAGATGACAATAAATCAGCTGCAACTTTTTTGATTTTGATCTTGGTAACGTTTGGTGCTACTTCATTTGACAGGTCAACAAAGCTTACTTTACTATCCTTTCCGCAAAGAAACAAAATTCCTTCACTGAACTGAACCTCAGATGCAGGAATGTTTTTCTTCAGAACGCTAAAACTATCAATGGGTGACTGCAACCTAGCCTTTAATAGATCTGAATTTCCAGTGGTTTCGTCATACTTGTAAAGTATGTACATCCAGCCATAATATCCAACAGTAATGCTGGCTTTTGGTACATTCCTGGTCGATTGTCTGCAGCAAATTTACCGGTTTCAGGAATGATGGTTGAAGTGACAGATCCAGTATCTGAGAGAAATTCCAGCAAAGATTCGTCTGTAAGTGCAAGAACAGCTGATGGGTCTTGGCGGTCTCTATTTCTAACAAAGTCATTCTTCGGAATGAGGCTTTTAACTTGCTTACTCACTCCAAGCAGGGATCGGTTTCGAAAATTTTGCAGAATTGGCGGGTTGCCTTCTTCGCAATCAGCTGTTACAGCTAAGAAAGTTCTCCTTCTGCAAAGTCTATTTTGGTTAAGACAGTTGTTGCAAGCTCGGAGACTTGGCAAATAGCTCTCTTGGCCAGCAAAATCACTTTTCTCACACAAAAAAAAGGTAACAGATTTGATGGGGAGTAGCGATGAGAGTATAAGTCGAATCGATCCCAAATAAGTTTTGGAGTACTCTTTGATAGTTAACTTGAAGATTAATACCAAGAGTTGAAATATTAATCTCGAAAGCCAAAATTTGCGTCCATCTACAAAGCAGAGCTTTTGGGTTTTGGCCTAAACTGCTAACGCGCTGGTTAGGGGAATCTCCTCAGTCAAAGACATTTTCGGCCAAGGATAGGTCCTTTGGGTACCCAATGGAAAAGAACGTAAAAAACTGAAAACTAACAAACAAATTAATGAATATAGTCACCAAGGAATATTTTTCTCCAGTCAAAGTGCATTTACAAAAGTACACCAAGCCAAGCACGAATGAGCATTTTTATGTTCCCTTGGGCATATACCATTGCTTGTTTCGTAATAATTTCGTGAGAGATGATGCAAAAAAACATTTCATTCAAGCAATGAAGATTGCAAGATGGTCGATGCCTTAAAGCCTACATGACTTATTTCGCTGATGAATAACTTTTCTCAGTCAGGTGTAATTCAAAGTTTTTGTAGAATCAAGAAAGGGGTCTCTTCGGGGCTAAATTCTTGAATCTGATTGTGAAGGTCAAAGGCAGATTTCCACTAAAATGTGTTCCTGAGTACGAGGTTTCTTGTTTGTACTTGGCTATGATTGAGGGGATTCCACATCACAGCGAGTTAACGGCTTAGGCCAAACCCAAAAGCTGTGGTTTGGAGTTGGAGGCAAATTTGGACTTTCAAGATTAATATTCCAACTCTTGATGCACCAATATCAACAAATAAGGTATCAATCTTCAAGTTAACTATCTAAGAGTACTTCAAAACTTATCAGGGGTCGATTCAACTTAAATTCTTATCGCTAGCCCCAATCAAATCTGTTACCTTTTCCTTACCTTTCCTTTTGGGATTTCGTTTAGCTTTGCGGTTTGGGGTTTCGTTTTGTCATTTCGGTTTGTGAGTGTTTATCAGTTTGTTTATCAATTCATATACTTAGAATACAATGTTGAAAAAAAAGATGAACACAAGAAAGAGACGACTTGGAGTGAGTTCTTCAAACTTTTCTTTATGGTCATGGTCATCGTCAGAAGAATACAATGTTGATATTTATTTGACATAACTCTGTTTCAAAACGAAGTTTTGATTTCAAAATGTATTTAGAAAAGTTGTTTTCAATTATGGCTTTGATGACACTTCGTAAACATGATTTTAAAATATTAAAATTTCCGTTTCTTCCTTCATTTCCCTAATTAGATGAAAAGTATTGAAAATATTTTGTTAAAATATGAAAAAATTAAAACCAAAAAAAAAAAATTAAAACAAATTGAAAGTTTTTTTAATTTCAAATACTGTGGTGGCCCATGACAGCCATCAGACGAGAAGGGCCATACGTATCCCACGATGCTATTTTCTCATCATTTTGCATGCGTTTGAGCAGCAGTTCCTCAAGCAACATGGCTGCTAAAAGGAATTGGGATAAATTTAAAAATAACATATCCAACAAGAGGGTGCATAAAGCTGAAACAGGAGACAATATTTTACTGGGCAGGGGCGGACCGCGAATTGGTCCACTTCCGATGGTTGAGTTATAGTGCAAAAAGAATGCACACTTGAAAATGTGAAAGAAGCATGTATGAACCATTTTAATATTGATAAAAACATATACAAATGTGACATACTTGACAGAGGAAGAGGACCCTCTTTCTTGACAATTGGCGAAATTGAACATTGGAAACTCCTCCATATTAGGTTCACTGAGAGGAACAAATCAACGAACCCAAAGCCAAGCTGACCATCATGTGCACAGAAGAGGATGAGGACTACCTGATGCCAGTCATGTTTCAAAGTCAACAATAATGACAGAATTGTCACAGGAAAACTTCATGGCAAACAAAGCTCAATCTGAAATGGTGGTACCATCTTCTGTTCCCATTGCAAAGTCAGTTCCTCTTAGTCAAATGATAATAATAACAATAATAATAATAATTAATCGAATTTTTGTGCTGGGTGCTGGATCGAGCAACTGATCTCAAACGATTTGCAGATTTCACCAACAAACTGACATTGTGATCTGTGTTGAAAATAGAAGGGGGTAATGTGGCCATCGGTTTTGAATATTTCATCCATCACCTTCTCTTCAGCTTCCAATTTCATCAATTCCTCGTGCAATTGAAATTCTTCTCTCAACTGATTCAGTTTCATTTCTTGATACACAAGACTTTGTTTCCTTGCCAACAAACTCTCCTCTGCTATCAACTTTGCCTTTCTCATTGCATTTTGTAGCATCTTCTTTCCAAGGGCTCATTTAGCATTTGATATACTTGACAATTTTGAATATTTGGAAACATTTGAACGTTTAGAATGTGATGTTTGACTTACTTAACATTTCGACCTAACATATTACGTGAATAACATATAACATATAACATGTTTATAGATAACATATAACATGTATGCTGATGATACTCACGTGACCTTGACATCAAAGAATGTCGAAGAACTTGTTCATAAGGCTCAAGAGGAGTTGACCCATATTTCTGAATGGATGCGGATAAATAAATTAAGTGCCAATCCACAAAAAACAGAGTATATGGTAATTGGGCACCCTCGTAAAACTAATAAAGTGGAGATACACGATGCATTGAGACTGAATGGTTCAGATATAAAACGAGCGAAAAAACCCAAATCACTTGGAGTCATTGTAGACGAAGGGAGAACAATTCAAGACTGTCAAAAGGTAAGTTCGCGGATGTCTCGCATCTTCAATCAAAAATTGAAGAACATCCTCCCACAATCTCAGTTAAGCAATGTATATTGTGCTCTTGTAGAAAGTCACATGCGATATGCAGATGTAGTCTGGGGTAGCCTCTCTAATTCAAGAAAGAAGTCCCTTCAACGTCTTCAAAACAGAGCCATTTCCATGATCGATACGTCCAGGATAAAAGATGAATGGTCGAATAATTTCCTTCAGGTTGGACAACTTGTCACGTTTAATCGTGCAGTTATGGCCTATAAGATCATGAACAGACTCAGCCCGGAAAATCCCTGGAACAAATTTCAACAAAGATCCCAATACTCCAGTTATAACACGCGGTTCTGTAGAGATCTTCAGATTCCAAGGTACAATCTGGAGTATGCCAAAAAAGGATTTTCCTATTCAGCTCTTAAGGTATGGAATGAAATCCCTTTAAATAACAGGGAACTACCTACCTTGTGCCGATTCAAAAAACAACTAAAAATACATTTGATGAGCTGAAAGCTATTTGAAAGACAACTCCCTGGGAGAACAGCAATATAATCTTTAGCCCTCTATGTTTTTCTTTTTGTTTATATAAATATATTGATTAATTGCATTGTATGTTTTTTATAGTTTTATTATGCTGAAGGGATATTGTGTATAAATAATTTAAAATGAAAAAAATGAAATACTGAGTGAATCAAATGATTTTGGCCTTTATCTCATCTTACACTAACATTGCTTATGACATGGCAAATAGGGAAAATGCAAAATATGACTTTTGTGTGCATTCTTTTGTTCTCAGGATGTTTTTCTGTGTTTGCAAATAATATAAAATGAGAGTAAAATGAGAGCAAATTTTTTTGCAGCTTGCAGTAACAATTGGGCAGATGAAGTAGAGTTAGAAGATACCGAGGAGCAAAGACAAAATGAAAGTGACACCTCTCTTCCAAACAATGTGGTACTTCAGTGGTTTGTTAGACTCTTTTTGTGGTGGCAAGCAAGATTCAGTATCACAAATGCAGCAGCTGTGATAATGCTGACAATGATAAAGTGCCTCCTACATATAGTAAAGCATCCACTGAGTGTTGTTTTCCCTTCTTCCATGTATCTTGCAAGCAAATATTCAGGAAGACAAAACGCAATCAACTCCAAGGTTCTTGTTGTTTGCCCCTCTGACTCTTGCAATGCCCTGTACGAGTATGCAGATGCCCATGAAGTGCATGGTGGAGTGAGAAAATCGAAGACATGTGTGAGAAACCATTCAGGGAACCTCTTTTGTTTGTAAAGAGGTTATCAACAAAGAATTTATATTTAAGCAACCATCTCAATGGCGTAGAGAAATGGTGCAGTGTGAAGAGTTTGTCAAACTTCTTGGACAGAGATTCAGACAGTCCATATCTGATAAAATGGAGGATATTTGGGACAGCCAAGTATGGAAAGACTTCACAGATAGCAATGGTGGTTTCCTGAGAGAAAAATTTAACATTACCTTAATGTTGTTTGTTGACTGGGTAAAGCCATACAAACGCTCACAATATAGCATTGGGACCGTCTATTTGGCCATTCTTAACCTTCCACGAGCACAGAGGTTTTTAAAGAAATGGATATGTGTTGTAGGGATCATCCCTGGTCCCTGTGAGCCCAAGGTTAACATGAATACGTACTTAAAAGTGATTGTTGATGATCTTTTGATGCTTTGGGAGGGCATCCAGGTAACAGTTGAGGAAACGGGACAAAATATTAGAATAAGAGCCGCACTTCTTTGCATTTCATGTGACACTCCTGCCATTCGAAAGGTAAGCCAGTTTCTTTCTTACACCGCAAACAAAGGATGCTGATGATGATCTTGGGAGATTTGATCTTTATTGCGATACATGATCTTATTCCATCGACAAGTTCTCGTTTTCTCCCCGACTTCTTTCCGCCATGACATTCCAACCAGCGTTTGAGTTCGAGAACAGAATATTCCATAAGATCTCTGGTCAAATGTGAACCTGGAACATCCCCCTCCGAAAGCACTACTTCCTCCATCTTGAAAATGCAACTGCTTCGTGCAGCTTTTCCATGGACCCTTACCCATATATTGAATTGAATTTTCCAGATAAAAGGAGTTTTGTGACCAAAATCTCGCTATGAATGAAACAAGTTGCGCACAGATCACGTAGGTAAGCACATGGCGATCAAATATTTTGTCCGCAAACATATCCCAGCATGCAATGTGCCATTTTGTGCGACGTCAATTGAGAAGAGTGCTATTACAGCGAACAAAGAGGTACAGTAGACATGTTTTGGTATTTATGCCTATATGAATTGGATTGTGACACGCAGAATCTGCTACCCGCCTTTCACGTCTGACTGCCCCTTTAAAGTTTCATTAACAGTATTCATGCTTACTACATGTGCCCTCAAAGTAAGATTTTTTAAAAGTATTTGCAACGTTTAGACATTTGCACAAGCTAAAGCACCTTTCAGTAATATGATACAGGAAAAAAAAGAATGTGTGTGTTGTAAATTGAGGAATTGGGTAGATCAACCATTAATTCACAAGCTTGATACAAAGAAAATACAGTGGAAAAGATGAAACCACGCAGATTCTCCCGGGAATTCTTAAAAAACCTAATTTAGTATAAATCTTGATTTTGGGATCTAGAATTTGTGTGAATCTTGAATTCCAGATCTTGAATCTTCTATTGGTGACTCCCTTTCTTGACTAGGTGTGTGGGAGGATTTCTCAACATTGACTTTAAAAACAAGGCTTTCAAGCAAAATTGTTGCCTCTTTCGTGTTTGAGACAAACTCCTCGCTAGATTTAACAATATAAAGGGAGTTATCAAGATATATGTGCATGAAAAAACCACATTTGGGCAAATTTGAAAAGACGGGTTTCATAACCTTTGTGAATAAGTATGGAGTGGAAGAAAGGCCAAAACAAAGACAAGTGAACTCGACGAGTTCCTCCCTCCATGCAAAACGGAGGTATTTACGATGTTCGTCCACAATATGTAAAGTGAAATATGCGTTGGTAAGGTGGAGCGATATCATGGAGGCATCTTTTTGTAGCAATGGGAGGATAGTTAAAAGATGTTCCATCTTGGAATGGGTTTTTGCGAGAAATTCATTAAGACATTTTAGGTTGCTAATCGGGCGCACGTTGCCCTTCTTTTTGGGCCTAACAAAGATATTGGACAAAAATTGATTGTTACATGCCTAAATATGTGTTATAGCTCCTTTCCAGAGCAGCATGTATACCTTGTTGTCAATTATTTTTCCTCATGCGAGGAAAAAGGAATGGTTTTAGGTAGGGAATGTTGGACTGGCAGAGCCACAAAGTCAAATTTTATTCCCTTTACAGTATTGCGAACGAACACATTTTTGCGATCTTACACCAATTAGGATAAAATTGTTTTGTTCGGGATGTTACCTTAGTTATTGCTGTTTCCTTTAGTTTCCCATCCTGGAACAGCTTCTGCCCCCCCCCCTGTTGACATGTGGGGGGCTCCTGAAATTTAAATATCCAGCTTGGTTCTGATTCCTGTTGGTCCAATTAGGGCGATTTCCCAAGAATTCCGATTTTTGCCACCACAAACAGAGGTGTGGCCGAATGATCGCGATATACGCTGGGCTTCTTTTATCTCCTTGACAGAGTCAGCAATTTATCTCCAAAGAGCGATTTCGTGACCTGTGTTGTACTGCTGCACAATTTTTGGTAGCGGTCTGCCAGGATGGGTTTTAGTAAATCTTTGCGATGCTGAGAGAGTTCGTGGAAATAATTATCCACGAGGGCCATGGAGGATTTAAACCTGGCCTTAATGTCAGTAATGTCACTATTTGCAGCAGTGGTTGGCTTTTCAATTTTGTCCAGGCGCTCTTCAGCCTGAATCAAGGTGGTCAATCGTTTCGAAAGCATCACCTGGCAACTTTGCAGTTTGACGTCGTTAGTTTTCAAACAACAATTCAATTCACCCCAAAATGGGTTGTGTACTAGGGGTACCGTTAGCGTGGAGCAGTTGTTTGGCCTAGAAAACTGTTTCATGATCTCTGTCAGGCGATCCAGTTTGATTTTTGTGGTGGTGCAGTCTTTAATGTAGTCTGCTAGAACCTGGGTAGTAGCTGGGCATGTTTCTTCATCACCTTTGAAGGTGATCTGCATGTTGGTGGACTGAGGGCATGCAAAAAACGATTGCACAAGGGCACGCCAAAAATTTGGGCACGAGGGCACATCAACATGGAAGGCACCAGGGCACGCCAACAATTTGGGCATGCGGGCACACCAACATCGATGGCACGAGGGCACGCCAAAAATTTTGGCACAAGGGCAAGAGGTGAAGGGCACGCAGTGCACGCGATTTAGCAGACTCTGTCTTCTGTAGCGTGGTTATCATGACTATTGTTATCCTCCTTTGTCTCACTTAAAGCAGAATCTGATAGGATTGAATACCTATTGTGTAAAGTTACTTCATTTGGTCTCTGCAGTATCAGCACGTCTAACTTCACTTTTTCTTTGGCTTTTATAGTTGCTATTGTTGTAGCAGCTTTGCTTCAATGGAGGGGATTGAAATCTGCCATATTCCTTGGACAGGGATTCGGGACAACAAAACATCTTGATCGTGACTCTTGTAAGATGCAAGTCTATTCAGCAGTGGCGGCTCGTGCATAAGGGCAACAGGGGCATTGCCCCACCAAATTTTTTCAAGAAATTGGTCTTTACTTCTTTGTTTATGATTTGGTTGCATTCTGTTTTACTTGTGTTGTGTATTCATAAATGCTTGATACATTAGTTTAGAGGCAGTTGAATGATTCTCCGGCTAAGGGCTCAGGTTATGATATTGTGCGTCTGATAGTTTATTTTCCTCCTCCGTATATATGTATATATATTATATTTATAGTGAACGATGAAGAAGAGGGACAACATCCTCAGAGAGCAGGCATCGAGTTGATTTTTGCGCTTTTTTTCATTTATTCAGCTATCTACTAACTAGTTTCGCCCACTAGGGCACCTTCCGTCAACTAGGGCATTAGGGCATCATACGTCAAGCAACAACAACAACAACAACAATAGCAACAGCAACAGCAACAGCAAGACTGCAGAAAACAATGAAATCAATCTGACGTGAAATCAAACGACAGACGAAGCAGCAACAATAGCAGCAACAGCAACAATACAGAAAACAACGACATCAACCTGACGCGAAATCAAACTACATAACTACATACGTCAAGCAACAATAACAACAACAAAAACAACAACAACAACAACAATATAACACAAGGAAAATATCAAATTTACGATTGAAACCAACTATCAACAAATGAATTTCCTGGATATAAAAATGATAGCAGAAAAAGACAAAATAATTACGGACATGTATTTCAAACCAACTGATACCCACAATTACGTTCCATTTAACTCAACACACCCTAAGCACACACTTAGAAATATTCCATACAACCTAGCCAGACGTCTGTGTACTATAGTCGACGAGAGGGAAACTCTCGAAATACGAATGAATAAGTTAAAAGAAACCTTAATGCACCTAGGATATCCACTAACATTGATAAAAAATGGTTTTGAAAAAGCAAAAGGAATCTCTCAAGAGGAGCTAAGGACGCCAAAAGAGAAAACAGTTGAGGAGAACTTGCTTACCTTTGTATCCACAAATAACCCAAGAAACCCACAATTCTTTCCAATAATTAAAGAATCAATCTCAATATTAAATGCAAGTCCAAAATTAAAGAATAAGATAGAAAATACGAAAATAATACCAAGTAAACGCCAACCACAAAACCTTAAACGAATACTCACACGAGCAAAATTTACTTCAGAGAATCTAACAGACAGTACACCTAAGGTGACAAAATGTAATGATAAACGATGTGAGACATGCAAACAAATAGTTTTTTGCAGCCAAATTGAAATAAACAAGCCCAATAAAACGCTATTTAACATGAAAAACAAACGTATGTTATAAAAGTTAAAATCACCTGAAACCACCTGAAATCACCTGAAATCATCTGCAAATCATCTTAAACCACCTGTAAATCACCTGCAAATCATCTGCTCATTGTTTTGATGAATGGGAAAAAGAGTTATTGTCTTCCAATTGTGATCCAATTTTTAAACTACAGAAACAAGCAGTCAGAGCTATCTCATTTCAGCCTCGCATGTCACCCTCTCTTCCAATCTTTAAAGATCTTAAACTTCTCAAACTTTCTGAGATATTTGAACTCCGACTTTTAACCTTTGTCTTTGACTCTGTTAATAAAACTTCACCTAGTTGCTTTCATAACTTCTTCCTATTCAATTCATCTGTTCATCAATATTCAACGAGACAGGCCAGTCAAGGAAATCTATACTTATCTCGAATAAACAGTCTTCAATATGGTTTAAAATCAATTCGATATCTTGGTGCTAAACTTTGGAATTCATTACCCGTTGAACTCCGTAATGCTCCATCGAAAATATCCTTCAAAAAGCAACTGAAAATTTACTTACTGAACAAGGTCAATGAATAATTCAAAGCTATGTTTGATTCTGGCACAATTTCTACTTTATCATACGAAAATCAAATGTGTCCATCATAATTTCAAATTTTCGTAGGACAGGGGGGGCTCTCTCCTCGATTAGTTTACCTATTGAGAGAGCTCCTCCTTTAAGTAATTCCCTCCATACAATTTATTCTTTTCTCTGTATTTGTATATTGTATTAATTTTCCGTACCAATGTATTAATTTTCTGTAATATTTTCTTTTCCTTGTAGTTTAGTTAGCTGTTAGTATAGTAAATTATAAATTGTATGAAGTGAATTTAAAATATATGAAACTGAAACTAAACTTCAACTTTGATCATTAACACCTAAAAAGGCAAATAATCCTACTGGTGTGATTGGTAGTTCTTAGGTCTCACGCCTTTTGTCTCATTCAAATTGCTTTGTGGTCTCATTGGCTGATCAGAGTTAAGCTACGTCCACACGTATCTAGCCTGCGTTGCAGACCGAATTCCAAAAGGAAAAGGTCTGCCACGCAGGCTAACACGTATCCGGATATTTTTGAAAAGTTCATATAAATTTCAAGATTTAAGAGATATTCCCAGTCATCGCAACAACAGCAACAACAAGAAAAACATTTGTATGGCGATAACTACGACCTGGTTAGACTAATTCCAAAAAAGTATCTTGTTTCGCTCCCCCCCCCCCCCACTGCAGACTTGTCGCTACAACACAGAAGCTATGTTCAACAACAACAACAGCGAAGGTTA
The DNA here is from genome assembly GCA_039566865.1 of Aurelia coerulea. NCBI lineage: Eukaryota > Metazoa > Cnidaria > Scyphozoa > Semaeostomeae > Ulmaridae > Aurelia > Aurelia coerulea. Next base: position 6,848,865 of record CM076951.1, on the reverse strand, counting down.
GAGGGACTTATGTAATGAGTCTACGAACTTGTATTATTAGTCTAATATATTTATAGGTTGCCAAATAAAAAAGATCCGCATTCCGCATCCACACGAGCAGCATCTTTGAAATTGTCCACATGAAAACCTTGTGACACTTGAAACTGGGTGACCGAAACGCCGTCCACTTGTGTGCGTGAAACCAAAACGGCTAAAAAAGATGCGTTTTCAAAAATATCCAGATGCGTGAAGACGTAGCTTAGCTTTTATACAATTTAGATAAAATACTAAAATCAGCCCAGTGAGACCAAAAAGCAATTTGAATGAGACAAGAGGCGTGAGACCTAAGAACTACCGATTACACCAGTAGGATTATTTGCCATCTTAGGTGTTAATGATCAAAGTTGAAGACAATAAGACTTTTCCCCATTCATCAAAACAATGAGCAGATGATTTGCAGGTGATTTACAGGTGGTTTCAGATGATTTGCAGATGATTTCAGGTGGTTTCAGGTGATTTCAGGTGATTTCAGGTGATTTTAACTTTATAACATACGAAAAAACAAAATGGATTGTGGTGTTAGAGATTTTATTTATGTCATAATGTGTAATGGCTGTGGAGAAAAGTACATTGGTGAATCAAGAGACACCCTAGGACATAGAACAACACTGCATCGTAAGCATATCTCCATGGCACAATATCGAAAATTAAAAGTAAGCAAACATATCGCAGAATGCGCAAAGAACAAAACCACAAAGTTCACGATATGTCCCTTTTTTAAACTACACAATCAAGACGAAACATACCGAAAAGAAAAGGAAAGCTATTTCATTACTAAATACGAAATACGAAAATAATGTGCGCTGCCGCTGTAATGGCCGGACGTCTTTTGCAGCGCTAATCAGAAGAAGCTGCGCTTGGGCAAGCTTTTGGCTGTAGGTTGTATTAAAATGTTTTAAGTAAATAAAAAGTATTCATATCATTAAATAGCAATGAAGTTTATTGTTGACAAGTTAAAAGTTCCAAATGTCAGGGAAAACGAGAGTAGCGAAATCGAGAGCACAGTCAAAGCACGAGGAGGATGACTTAGGCCCATCCGATGGCCCATCCGATGATGGCGATTCATTTGATTCAGCCAACGACGAAGAAGGGATTCCCCCGATAACATTAGAAGCTATCGGGCGTGTAGTCGAAGATAAACTTGCAAATTTGGCCACGAAAGAGTGTATTGAAGGTCTGAGACAGACTGTGGTGGATCAAAATTTGAGAATCCAAGAACTAGAGGCAAAGATTATTTTACTGGAGAAATATATCGAAAAGACTGATAAGCTTGAGCGTGATTATGACGAAATCCCAGAAATGAGAGATCGCATTGAGGACTTGGAACTTCGATGCGACGACAATGAGCAGTACCATAGAAGGCTATGCCTCAGATTTAATGGAATGGAGCTGAAGGAAGGTGGTAATGAATCTGGTGAAGAATGTCTGAAGAAAATAAAGAGAGTGTTGAAGGACGATCTAAAGGTAGATATCCCCGATGTTGTGATCGATCGGGCGCACAGAATTGGCCCAGTTAAAGAAGATGCAACGAGCAAAAAGAAATATCAGGCAATTATTGTTCGCTTCACGACCTGGCGCCATCGGACATTAGCATACAGAGCAAGGAAGAAAGCCAAAAAGGTCAGAGTTCGCCTTGACTTGACCCGTAGAAAGATGAAATTGCTGGAAAAGGCAAACACCTGGTTGGAGGACAATGATGAGAACTTCGCTTTTGCAGATATTAACTGCAGACTATGCCTCAGATTCGAAGGTGAATTTCATTATTTTAAGGATGAAAATGAACTAAAAGAAATCATTAAATATGCTTAGAACTAGTACGGTAAGTCCTCAAATTGCAATCTTTGTTGTATTTGTTTTGCGTTGTATGTAGTGCATAGTCAATGATAGTTTCTGATTACATGTTGCTTTTTGTTCATAAGAAACTTGGATAAGAACTTGGACAAGCATGTATTTAGTACTAGATTTCTTGGTTTCGTGTGTAAATTTCCAAAAGGTTGGTACAAAGAGAGAATATAAGCTCTTTTTATTTCCTTTGATTTAAATTTTTTGGATATATTGGTGCTTGTTCCATGCAAACTAGTTTCTTATGAATAAAAAAAACCTGTATGAAGCGTTAGTAGGATTCTCTTTCATATGTTGGTTTCTGGGCTAAATTGGGCTAATTTTTAGTTTAATTTTTTATTGTATTTTATTTCATTCTTTTTTTTCTAATTACATTTCATGGGCTAAATTGGGCTAAGGAATTCTTTTTTTTTTATTCATTTGATTTTTGTTCTTAAAGTGTTCATATAGCCACATATCTCATTACTATTTTCGATTGATGAACTTTTTTTTCCAAAAATGATGTATTATTGTTTGATTGCTTACATATCCATAACCAATGAACCGATTTTGAAAAACTTTGTTTTATTTGATTGCCTAAGGGCTGGATTGTATTTTAAGATGTTGGTGGCGGTTTTACCACAACATTTTCATGTCGAAAAGAAGATAGATAAACCTGCTCAAATTCAAGCATTAGATGGCATGAGAAAGAAACGCCTACTTTTCTAGTCAATATTTTGATGTCGTACAAAAGGTTGAACTCCTATTGATATTTTCTAAACTCAGAATTAACTGAAATCGTATTCTCTGAACGACAGATATTCTTTGAACAACATATAAGTTCAGCCTACTGCATCATATCAAAAATGTTGCCTGGGAAAGAAGGCCGTTTCTTTTTCATGCCATCTAAGGCTTGAATTTGAGCAGGTTTATCAATTTTCTTTTCAACATGGAGAAATCGGCCTAAACTAAAATCAACATCCTCAAATACAATTTAGCCTTTCGGCAATCGGATGAAATAAAGTTTTTTTGAAAATTGTTTCATTGGTTATGCACATATGAGCAATTAAACGATAATGCATCATTTTGGGACACCCGGTATGTATAGTTGTTTATGAACGAAATGTCAAAATTAATTCACATTTCAAATCCGACCTTTATTCATGCTCCCAAACAACTGAATCACTTGATGTCCGAAAACCACCACCATGAATTTTTAAGACAATTTGATATGGCATCAGACGTCCTCCTGTCAGTGAAACTGTTGAAAGTCTTTTGCATAATGCTTTGAGTTACTTAAATGCTAGACATCCAATTTAAGTGATTGTTTAACCCTATCCAGACTAGGGGGGGGGGCACAAAGTGCCCCCAATAGTAAACTTTTCCACACAGCTCATCGAGTATCTCTAGAATTGTCTAGCTTTTTTGTGACTTTTAGTTTCTACCTATAAGACATCTTTTGATGTCAATTTCAAAAATATTTACTCTGATTCCGGGGGTCAACATATGACTTTAAATCAAGTGCTCCACGAAATAAATACCTTTTAAATCATAACTTTGGAACCACTGGCTCTATGACAATGAGACAAACATTGTTGAACTCATCATGAAACAAGCTTTCATCTGATATATAGTTTATTGATTTTTGATGACGTCATCAACAATTGGTTGTTGCGCATGCGTACTGACGAAAAGCCATGTTATGCTTCATTTTTAGAAAAATGAGTGACATTATGTTATGAAGCAGGTCTTTTTATGTATATTTAGCATTTTTTGCTATTTTTAAAAGTAATTTATAATCAATTTTAGACAAAAATTTCACTTTTTTTCGTACAAAATAAATAAATGCTGACATCAGCAAAAATATTAGTGTTACAAGGCAAAAATTTCAAAATAAGAATTACAAGGATATAATCCTTCTATGTTTCAAAGATCACATCGATATATTTTATGAATTTGGAGATACAACGCGACAAAGTACATGTGGTTTTACACCCAAATTAGCAACATTTGCTGACGTCAGCACTTAATCACGTGGTATAAACAAAAACAAATCACATCATCTTGTTAACCTTATCATGTTTGTTACTTGTGCCAAGTTTCAAGTCTCTAGCACTTATGATTCTGAGAAAAACCAGGGGGGGCACTATGTGCCCCCCCCAGTCTCCCCAGAGTTTCAAAAAGCCTAGTCTGGATAGGGTTAAGATGTTTGCTTCTTTCTGGAACGGATTAGGAGTTTTGAATCTGGGCAGTGATATTCCCAGCGACAACTTCTACACTGCCAAGCAAAACGAAAACAACTTCTTCAGCGTGTTTTACATTCATGAAGGCTCTTTGTAAAGTTGTTTAGTATCTAAAATGTTAGCTTTCAGTATCAAGAAATACCCTCTTTGATAGATTTCATTTGTAACATACTTTTCTGTTAGTTTTCGAGATATTTTTGCAAGTGTCCGATTACCACTGCCGTCCGATTACCACCGCCGACACCCTGTGTGAAATAGAACACTTGTTTTGTTTCAAAAGAAACTACCAACTCAATAACTCTCTTTGCAGTGTATTATCTGCATAGCATTGAATTGGATGAACATGAAATTGACAACCAAATGGATTAATATACCATATTTCTGCATTTTCTAAGGGAGGAAACTTTCCATCCACCCTGTACTCTGGCAATGTACTACGCAATGTGCCTTGTATTACCTAATATCCCTTCAGACTTGGTCAGATAGGCATGCCTGATGACACAGCCACAACTCCATTGCCCATCGTTCTCGATACCAGCATAGAGATTCACGCCAATGCAGAGCTTATGGTAATGCTTGCTACATGTTGCACAAATGATGCAACTTAGACAATCTCAATCTTCTGGCACCGGCACCTCATCCGTCATGCAGCAAAGAAGATTTCCATTGCAAATTTTTAGCTCACTGCACCTGCAGGCATCAACAGGAACAGAAACAGCAATAGCATCTTTGTTTCTTGTGGCTTCTTGGACTCGTTCTAAATATTTGCCTAAATCTTTGTACTGCCACTTCACCGTCTGCTCCTAGGGGCTCTACATCACCATCATCTTCAATATCTTGTTCCTCCATTTCATCTGTTTCACCAGCCAACACCCTGACATAAACCTGCACCAATGTTAAATGCTACCCAGTTCCTCTCTCAGCATAGCTGGATTGTGCAAATTTTGGCTCCTGAACTGAATATCGTCTGGCCACCATTCCTGAACAGCTTTTCGCCAGTTTCCATGACTCTTCATGTCTATAAATAATCTGACGTTGACGCCATATTTTTGAAAATCGTTGACAAAACTACAATAAATATATCGTCAAGCTACAGCTACCTAACCCCAAGAGCCATGAATGATATCTAGATCTATAATATAACTATATCATATTTTTGTCCCCCCCCCACCCCCTCAAAGCCTTAAACGATACTTTAAAAGAAAAGGACCATCTTAGATATCTTGTAATTTAGGCTAACTCAGGGAAATTCAACCTGAAAGCCTACAGTTAGGGTAAGCTGAAAATTATCAAGTTGTGTTACTAATCTGCAAGGTAAATGATGGTTGAAGTAATTGTTGATATACATTAAAAACCCGCGTATAAGAACCTGGTGAACTAAGAACCTACAGGCTGAAATTTTGCAATTAAAGCCCAATTTATAATTTATAATACTGTATTTGGAATATTGTATTACAATTTTGTGCGCTAATGCTTAGTCTCTAGGAAACGAAAACAGTTTTTGTGAATGTAAATTAGAAGATTTTCTCTCATGATGATTCTAAAACAAGTATCATAACTAAAAAATAAATCATAAATTTCTGCAAGCATCTAGCTATGATTTGATCCACCAACGCAACACTAATCAGACTACTTATGCACATACCAGCACCCGTTATGGCATGAGAAATCAATGATCTCTTCTTTCCAATCGGCAAATGTAACAGGCTTTCCAACCACTCTCTAAGCAACAATTGAACGATTTCTTGATCAATGCCTGAAAAGAATCCAATGTATGACCTCTCATAAAATAAATCTTAGAAAGGCTTGGAAAAAAGTAATCAGACTACTTATGCACATACCAGCACCCGTTATGGCATGAGAAATCAATGATCTCTTCTTTCCAATTGGCAAATGTAACAGGCTTTCCAACCACTCTCTAAGCAACAATTGAACGATTTCTTGATCAATGCCTGAACAGAATCCAATTTATGACCTCTCATAAAATAAATCTTAGAAAGGCTTGGAAAAAAGTAATCAGACTACTTATGCACATACCAGCACCCGTTATGGCATGAGAAATCAATGATCTCTTCTTTCCAATTGGCAAATGTAACAGGCTTTCCAACCACTCTCTAAGCAACAATTGAACGATTTCTTGATCAATGCCTGAACAGAATCCAATTTATGACCTCTCATAAAATAAATCTTAGAAAGGCTTGGAAAAAAGTAATCAGACTACTTATGCACATACCAGCACCCGTTATGGCATGAGAAATCAATGATCTCTTCTTTCCAATCGGCAAATGTAACAGGCTTTCCAACCACTCTCTAAGCAACAATTGAACGATTTCCTGATCAATGCCTGAAATAATCCAATTTATGACCTCTCATAAAATAAATCTTAGAAAGGCTTGGAAAAAAAGTTTCCTGCAATTATTTCAGCAAGAGCATTTGCATGTTATTATTAGTACTCAATAGCTAGTGAGCAACCAGGATTTCTCCTTTTTTTCGGTGCATACAGAAACATGTTTAAGTTATCAGAAAAATCAAGAAAATTAAAAATTACCACGGTCAGGAATCAAACCATGGGTCTCCTGCTTTCCAGGCAAGCGTCTTAACCACTAGACCACAGTGGTGGTAGGTTTTGTGTATATGAAGTCATAATCTGCTTCCTCATCATCATCTTCATTCTCAGGAACATGTCTCCTTTTCCATCCACCTTTCACCATGTCCCGTAGGCATTGGTTCCAACAGGATTCAAGTTTTTTGAGCCCTTGTTCATTTGGAAGCCAGGCAGCTGTTCCATACGTAAGTCTTGATCTAACATGATTCTAGGATCTTACGCCTTGTAGGTATGTTGACATGCGTAGCACACAATACTGATTTCAGCTCGTAAAATTTTCGGCAAGTGTAAAACGCAGGTTTGCAGGTTGGTAAAACGCAGGCTTGCAGGTTGGTAAAACGCAGGCTTGCAGGTTGGTAAAACGCAGGTTTCAGGCCAAAGGGCTGTGGCTAGAGGCAAGGTGCCTACTATTTTAAACTTCAGGTTATATTCAAAATTCTTATTCATAATATTGGAATGAATGATGGAAACCAAGGACTTTTGCTGGCAGATTGACTCATATTGTTTTGTTTGAATTAAAATAAGGTAATATTGCTGGAATGCATTCAGTGGTTTCTTCACAACAGTGGCATGATCTCCTAAGACGTTGTTGTGTAATATTTAAAAGGGCAACATGGTAAACAATGCAAATTTCTTTTCTGAAACTCCTTGGGGCTTGTGAGTATTAAAATAGTGAGAATTTTAAATGCATGACCTGATATAAAGATCAGATCATTAGCTATATGATTATAAATAGCCTACTGTGCTCGGCGTAACGCAGTTTAGGCCACCTTAGTTCAAGAACTATGGGCCCCCGACCAAAAGGGGCCCCCAACAAGTTTTTCGTATTGTGTGCTGTTTTGCCATACTGTGCTTTACCATGTATGGTTTTGCCATGTATGGTTTTGCCATATTATGGTTTGCCATACTTCTAAGGCCATCCCAAAAACACTCACTAACCAGTGTTGCTAACACAACACTGAACTCATTCATTCCACTTTTTTTTTTGTCTCAAAACTTTGTTTCTGAAACATCATCACTTTTGAGCAAGAGCACCTAATCACATACTGTGATTTTGCATTATGTTTCCTAGATTCTGTTTGTTTATAAACCATTGTGTCTATTTGCATGCCCATTTAAATGATTGGTTACTAATAGCAGGCCTCTTGCCTCTAGCCACAGCCCTTTGGCCTGAAACCTGCGTTTTACCAACCTTCAAGCCTGCGTTTTACCAACCTGCAAATCTGCGTTTTACACTTGCCCTAAAATTTTCCTATAGCTTTCTCTCTCTTCTGTGAATTTTAAAAAAGTCATTGGGATCGTTTGTTATCACCTGTACAAGATATGTGAAAGATTGTACATTATCTATCTTCTCTGATCCAATAGCAACCATTCTCAGGACCATGTGTTTCCTGCATCCTTTCACCTTAACACCTGGTTTGAGAATCGGCTTCTTTTTATGCTAAACCTTTCTAAGAGATTCCCTTACAAATTTTACGACTGTCAGAGAGAAATGCCAATTGAAGTTGTGCTATAAAATTGTGTTATTGTAATCCTAATACAAAGTCTGTCTTAAATTGGATGTCACTTGCAAATGCCTGCGAATAACATCATAGAAAGGTTGTGTAAAGGAATTTTGCCTTGTCACAAATCTCAGGTGACATCTAATTTGAGACAGACTGTAATTCCCAACTGCAAGGTAGCTTGTAATGGAATCTATAAAGAAACAACAACAAGTTTTTGTGATGTGTTTCTGTTATTAAGAGATTAATAAGCAAGGCATTACGCAAAGTATTTCAAAAATTTATCAACGACATAAAAGAGCAAGGAGAATCTACTGCACGAACAATTGTTTATTGTCAGAGTAGGACACAATGTGCCACACTGTGGCGCACATTTATGGTTAGCTTAGGTGATTCGTTCTACAACCATGGACGGAAAGATCCTAAAAATCGGATGGTAGAAATGTTTCATGCAGGTACTCCAAATGAGGTTAAACAGCATGTTTTATCAGAGGCTACAAAGGAGCAAAGTCATTTGCGAATACTTATTTGCACTATAGCGTTTGGTATGGGGATTGACTGTAAAGGATTCAATAGAATTGTTCATTTTGGTCCATCAAGAAACCTTGAATCTTATGTGCAAGAATGTGGAAGGGCAGGACGAGATGGAAAGGAAAGTATATGCTTCCTTCTCTATAACAGTCTTCTCACAAGCAGATCTTCAGATGACATGAAAGCCCTCATTTATGCCTCAAGTTGCAGGAGGAAAATAATTGCGGAATCATTCAATAGTGAGAATGGATGCGATGTCGCATGTCCATGTTGTGACATATGTGTGAAGAAATGTGAATGTGACGTGAATAAGAGCTGCCAAGAAAAACTATATCTGGACCTTGAAAATCAGAATCATGATTTAGCAGCCCCTAAAACAAGAACTATAAGTGCAGCGCAAATGAAAGTATTGGATGTTGAGCTGACACATTTTCTTGACCAGTACCAAAATAGCATCGAAAAAGAGATGTATTGCCTGTTGCATGTCCAAACAAATTTCTTGAGTTTGGTATTTTCCAGATAGAACAAGTAAAAAGTACTGCACATAGCTTATTCACTTTGCAGGATATTTTTAATAAAATTGAGATTTGAAGAAGCAGGCCTGTAGGAGCGTTTTTCAGATTGGAGGGGCACTAATTCACATTGAAGGGTAAAGCTCCCGGGGGTCCGCGGGCGAAGCCCCCAGAAAAAATTTTTTGGACAATGCCCTCTTTTATTTTGGCAACGCCCTTCTGTGCATTGCCGAAAGGGCATTTTATGTTCGAAGGTCCTGAAGAAAAATAGGCAATTTACGAATCCAGATACATTTCAAACAGGCTAGCTAAAATCAAACTACGACAGGATAAGAATACTTTGTCAATAGCATTGTGTAAGATTTACTTGATATTTGATTTACAAAATCCATCACAAAATTTTCATTGCATCCTACGAAAGCCATGGCATTGCCAGATTAAATTAAATGGGCGGAATTGATTATTTTAGGCATGAGAGAAACTATGGGCAGATAGTGACTCTTCAATAAGTTTACAATCAACTTTGGTAATGGTTTTGAAAGGCTTTGGAGTTTTCGTCGAAAAATATTAGCAGAAGGTGATTTCTTTATATCCACAGGAATGTCATTCCAGCATTTAGCTCCGCAATAGCGCACTGACTTGATACCATATTGCAGGGTATTTTTTTGGGTTAGAAAAATATCATTTTTGACTCACGGCAGTGAAGTCATAGGGGTGGTGGGCATTTTCCTGTTTACAAAATCTTTTATGTCATGGGGTGAAGGACGTGATGAAGTCCACATCAAGCCTTGCAACAACGCGAGGTCAAAGCTTGTCGTTCAGCGGAGGCCCTCCTGAGGTGTATGACATCTCAAAGGTCAAACGCTCCAGCGGTTTGAGCACGCGCGGCCACTCTACGGAAAGAACGAATCATGGTCGCGGAGCCTGCACGCTGAAAATGCTGGATGAAAAACTGCATTCAACAGATTCAACGTGCAAAGAAAGGTACGTCTCTCATCTTTGATCAAGAAGTTTATCAACTTACTTTTTCGTAGCTGCTTAAAATCAATTTTCAATTCAAGCCTTGCATTTTTTAACTTTCTGTGCATTTTATTTGAATCATAGCCGATTTTGCTTCAAAAGTAGGCCTAGACTTTTAATTTGTTCAGCAATAGTCTGAATTCAATGTTTTGTTCGGACTAGACCTCTAAGTTGACTTGTGCAAAGCACATTGATCTTGAGGTTTATGCTAAATTGTGAATAATAAACTTCTGGAAAATAGAGGGACTGCAGCTGAGAACAGGCCGAGATTGGAAAATATAATGTGTGGCATGGCAGCCACCTTGCTCGCCTGTGTTGATGCATCATTTCACAGAATGAGATTGGTTGCTAAGGGAAACTTCTCCAACAAAATGAACTCTTTAGTGCAGTAATTAGCTCAATGACGTTCCTATCAAAATTATTTCAAAAAGCTCTTTGTTAGCATTTGTTCAAGATTATTGTTAGTTTTCTAAGAACTTTTAGGCAGCTGATCAGTCAAGTAGAACAACAATCGAAGAGTTTTCAAGAAACCAATAAATTTTCCCACCCAGTACTGAAAGTCTCTTTTAGCTTTCAGTAAACAGTTGAAATTAGCAGATCATGGGTACCAAAGGTTTTTGCAGTTTCTCCGCATCCTTCTTAAATGTTCGTTGTATTCATTGATAGGTAACTTCCCAAGCATTTCGTGAGTTTTACCAGAATACAGCGCCAGTATGCGAATTACCTTCTCAGACAAAATAAACAAGTTCCTTGAGCAATATCCAAGTTCTCAGTCGAGGTTCTTACTGGTTTAGTTCTTAGTTGAATTCTTGAAAAGAGTTTCTTATTAACAATAGCACTGTTTAATCATGCTGAAAACGGATTACACGTTTTTTTTATAAGAAACTGGTTTATAAGAAACTAGTACTACGATGACCAAATATTTAAGAAACTCTAGTACTAAGCTCAAGAACAGTTAAGAAACTCTACAACGTTATATCTGTATGTCTCTCTTATTCTATGTCTCTCTAACAAAGGTGCCTTCGTCTTTTCTTGACTTTTAACTGCAAAATTGGTAAATTTTTGCCTTGATGTGCATGGCTTCTTCTTGATGACAATTTCAATGCAAAATGCCCTTTCTCGAGAAGAAGGCTCAACTTCGAACAATACCGCAATTTTAGGCCCAAAAAAATAAGAAACTAATTAAGAAACTTTTACTACTAAAACACCGAAATTTTCATGCGAAATTAAGAAACTTTTAGTACTAAGTGCTGATCCAAATTTCTTATAATAAAAAAACCTGTATTTCGTGATTAATTTGATTGCTTGTGTGTTTAATTAGATTGTTTGTTCTCCACTGAAAAATCTTCAAGCAAAGACTAAACATTTCCTGCACGCCAATTTTTGATGGTTGTTTCCTTAGACTGCATTCTGTAATATAACATTACAGCATATTTACTCATATTTCGAAGAAGGTGCAATAAAATTGCACTGATCTTCCTTAGCATTCTCATTGTATAGTTTGGAAAATTTAACAATAAAAATCATTAAGCCTGTGAGTCACTTCTAAGGTCCTTTGATTTGTGACTTGCCGTGTACCATATCAATGAGCGGATTGTTGTTCAAACAGAAGTTTCAAATGGAGAAGCCAGCCATTTGCATTTGGAACATTTCCAGCAGCAAACCTGACGATGTCATTAGGAATTCTTACGTCTGGAATCAGTATTAGCCAAATTACTCTTGCTTTCCATCATATGGGACTTTGCGCCATATCTCTACTAACATATTTTGCCAATCAAAAAAGTTTTTGTTCCCCTTATTGCTTAAATATTTGAATGGTCAGGGGATGGGTACTTCAATTTGATGGAAGTCATCAAAACATAATTGAGTGCATCTACTGACAGAGGAAGAGACAATGGTACAATCTATGTACGAAAATGCTTGATGATTTATTGAGGAAATTGGACTCAAATTATAGTTTTATGGTAGAATAGAGCTCATTAGAATAATGGAGAAAGATGAATTTGATTGGTTTGAGGTAGATACAATGGTGTAAAAGCATTTAGGATGGAATTATTAGGAAAGAAATCCAAAATTATGAAATGGGTCACTTTTTTGGGTAACCCAGTATCATAAAATCAAAGTGTACCCCTGCTGCTATGAAGGACATCGTCCTTGCATGCATCGTCCTTCACAATATCTGTATCAACAAAGAAGAGTCCTTTCCCACTACTCTAAACCTATGCAGTGATAAAAATGGGGAAATTATGAGTCAAGGCAGAATTAGGGACAGACTTGTGATGTTAAATGGCCATGCAGTACATGACAATGCCAAAGGCGCAGAGAAGGTGAGAGATGCTCTGAAAAACAAATTCTGGGAAGAGAAGATGCACGGTTGGGGAGGGGGGTGGGGGGGGTTGTTCTTCCATAGTAAAGTTACCTGGGGATGTGGCAAGGGCAAGGGTGTGCTTTTTCAGACATTTAGTCTAGCCAACGGTATACTTTTTGAAATTTTGGTCTTGTTATGGTCTAGCCAAGGGTATCATATTTGACAATATTAGTCAAGCGAACAGTCATGTTTTCAGCCAAAGTGGTCTGGGCAAGAGCTTTTCAATCTCAAAATGCATTTTTGTTGATTATGAACTAAATTTTCGCGAAACGAATCAACCTTTGATATTTCTGAGTTCAAGCCATAAGTTTTGAGATATCTGCTGACTTGAATGGCTTTGAAATTAATCTAGCCAAGGCTATTGTTTTTCAATATTGGTCTAGCCAAGGGTATTATGTTGGTAGAAGTTGGTCCAGCCAAGGGTACTATTTCCAAAAAGGGTATCATTTTTTATATGCTCGCGGCAGACCCAACCAAAAATTTTGCCAAGAACCCCCTTAACCCCGTCAAAAGATGTCAAATTAATCCTTTGAAACGCAACTACAAACTTTGCTGTACAAACCTTTAAGCGAATCTAAGCATATAGAAGTCTTGGATAAAAATAATGTTGCAAAGACAACAGCCTGATACGTGTGCCACACCATATTTGGGTTACTGATCTAGGTCGACCTGTGTTGATCAACAGGAAATTCTGATATGTGATAGGCAAGAGTTTGACCGCAAGTGGCTTGAGCCATTTTTATATGCTTTCATTCCCTTTAAAACTGGTTCTTGTACAGGAAATAGAAAGTAAAATATCTCCTTAGATCTACCATATCAGATATCATTTCTTTTGTTCATCAAAACAGTTGCTCACCTACAAGGAACAATGATAAATATTTAGGCTAGGCAACGCTAGTTTCATTTTTTGAAAAAACTGGCATACATATAAGGTTTACAGAATCATAGTACTGCATAATTATCTCAAAAATTATGCCCTAAACAACTAGGGTCGCACCTCCAGTCTGCTGACACCTCCAGAGCACCAATTGGTCTTAATTACCAGTTAAATGACTGTGTCTGCAGACTGGACACATGAACCTGTTGAACTAATTTGAAATTAAGTCAAGTTTACATAATGGCAGCTCAGGCATCATCATCTCAAGTTCCATCATGTTCTTGTTTCTTAATAAAGAATTCTGTTCATTCTCTTGCACTTTAGCCTTCAGGAGGAAAAACTATATTAGTCTATATCACTGAACAGGACTGCAGGCCTAGGCTATCTACACACACAGTGACATTTTATGAAGAAAATCGTAGAGTGGAGAAACAAATTATAAAAACAGCATCATATGGATTTATAGGCCGTGGGCTGTAAGCTGTAGCTTTACTTTCCGTTGTCCAAGTCGGGAAACCAACCAATTCCTTCCATTTCCGGTCGCTGAACATAAACTTGTAATGAATCTAGGTGGCCCCAAGCTGAAAACTTGCTCAACAGTAAGAAAATGACGGCTAAAGTTTCTTCCTCGACCGCTGTAACTTAGGCCAATGGCGCCATTTTACGAGAGCTTCCTCGCCTATTGTAATTTTACGGACCAGCGAACGATTAATGTGTCTGACAATTATTGCAGCGGCCTAGCAACGACCGAGTCCCACAGCAACGCGTTTGTTGTTGCAAAAATGGCCGATGAAGACGAAGGTGAATCTGCAAGTGATCCTTCTAAGATCAAAATCACTTCGTGTTTCTTACATTTTGAAGGCATTAAGGACTGCTCGAGCGAAATAACAAAACAGAGGATCAAAAAGTGTCTTAGCTGCACGAGAAGATGGGCGGATCTGAAAGGAAAGGAAGGAGATGTTGCACGGAAATCGTACGAACTCTTTGAAGATAAATTGCTGGAAGATTATTTGAGTAGCCATGCAGAATTTCAATTTCGTTGGCCATATCACAAGGCCTGCTATAAAAAGTTTTGTGATGTTGAAAAGATAAGTAGAGCAGAAGAGAAGATAGCAAAGGATGGGTCTTTTCAAGTTATTGAAGGTGATGCAGGTGATGATGGCAGTGCTGCAGGTTTTCGTGCCTTTACAGGTAAGATCAAAGTAATGACACCAATAAAAAATAACCAATCACATTCTTATTCACTTTGTTATGAACAGCAGCTATCAAAATGCTTTGACTTTGGCTCAAACATGCAAAATTCAAATTAATTTATAAAATGGAAAATTAGGGTTGCTGAGTTCAAGTTTAGCTGGCATAAAATTTTGATGAAATTTGTTTTTGAATTGGATCATATAACTCCCAAACAATACTACATACAGCATTTTCTCTTTATGGGAAGGAATGTGAAGATGCTGTTGAGAAAGTACATTATTTTGGATTATGCCAGAGGCTACAGGCTTATCAAATATTTGTGAAAATGACAAACAGAAATCTATAGCAGTTAACAAGGTGCAGTTTAGAGCTTAGCTTATTTTGATTTATTTTGTTTCACAAAGAAAATTGATTGCAGTTTCTCTTCTGTGAACCATTACCTGTTTCTTGTGTGAGTCTTTTTAAGAATATACCCTGGTTTATACTTGGTAAGTCTTTCCTAGCAAAACCAGTTTTGGGAATGAATGCAGAATTGATAAAGTGAGACTCTGTTTCTTGATTTTCAGGGTGTGACAGTACCAGTGCTTTTCATAGAAAAGGAAAAACCAAGGCATTCACCTTGTTAGAGAACAAACCAGATTTCATATCAATGTTCAAGCAGCTTGGAAGATCCTATCAAGTTGAGAGTGAATTATTTGCACAACTAGAAAAGTATGTTTGCCACCTTTACAACCAACCAACTGTTGATGAAGTTGATTTTGCCAGGTATAAGCAATTCAAATTGGGGCAGTTTGGTGAAGATAGCATGCCTTGTACGAGAAATGTCTTGAGGCAGCATGTGAAAAGGGTAGTCTTTCAAGTTCGTATCTGGTGGCTAGCTCTTGAGCCAATAACAGCAACTCCAAGCATAACTGACTTCGGATGGAGTGTGGTTGATGGTAATGTAAATGTTGTATGGATGACCTTGCCCCCTGCACCGGAAGGAGTTCTTGAGAATGTGAGCTGTGGTTGCAAATCTGGCTGCACAACAAAACGCTGTGTATGCAAGAAGGCAGACCTTGCATGCACAAGTATGTGCGCATGTACAAGCAACTGTCAAAATTTGAGAGAAATTGATGTGGAAGGCAATGATGATGATAGTGGTGATTTGGCTGAAGCTGAAGAGGTGGTGTTGGCAGCAGAAGATGAGGAGTCAATCCTCAGTGATGAGGTGTAGTATCTTGAAGATACTGACAGCAGCAATTTTATCTCCTTTTTTTATTTTTCGGTGAAGAAGGAACACAGAACGCTGTTTGTTGAGTTAGGTAAACAAGGGTAATTTTAGGACAAAAGTTTAAGTTTTTGAAAAGACTTATTCTCTGGGTCAAATCCATTTGTGATCACACTAAGTAGTTGAGTCTTGATTTGATATGCAGTCACACTTAGTCTCGCGATTTTACACAAAAATCAAGGTAAAACACGCACAGATTTCCTAAATTCCTCCTGTTCCAAATTACCCTGGTTTAGGCCCGCCCATTTGACTTGAGTTGTGTTATTATTTGCTGGTCGGCACTAGATCATAGTATGCTAACGTACATGACGTCACAACAGTTTTGAAAGAGAGACTGGAATGAGTGTCTGATTATGAGGCTGATAACAACAACTTTTGCGTGTGAGTCTTCGAGAGACGCGAGAGACATGCTGATTTTGAAAAGACTCCCATGTTGTAAAATTAACAGATCAGATGAATGTTGAGTAAGTTTCACCTGTGTCGATGATGAGGATTTGATGAAGTTTTAACTTTCACGGTTTTAGGAAAAGAATGTATTTGCTGGCACGGCACTCCCATCTCCACACAGACAGCATTCTTTCGAAAATTGGCCTTCCATGCAACAGTGGAAGTGGAGAGACTCATAGAAGCTTTTGTCATGTAAATAATGATAATAATTCCTTTGTTTAATAAAACAAATAGATAATGCCTCGCTCTTTTGTCCTCCATCACATGTCATAGGGATGTCCACCTTAATATGAGGGTTGCTATTTTCTTTGTTTTCCAACAATGGAGTGAAGCATCCATGAAAGCATCTCACAGTGTGTGGTAAGGAAAAACAAAGCGGAAACATTCCAATTGATTTCGAAAGAACAAGAACCTTTTGAACAGGAGTAATATCTTATCTTTCAAATCTTGCCTGCAGTGCAGTATTATTTTACAAGGGAAATGAATGGCCTGCAAGTGTCGGCTAGAAAAAGAGGCTTTCTGCCGTTTCGGTTTTAACTTGTGCTAGGCCACAAATGGTACAGGCAGGTAAACATTTTGTCAAGATGAAAGACTTTGGCTGATTTAAAGTATAGTAAGGGAAAATTACTGAGGATCCGTGACCAAATCGCCGGGACTTTGGTTTGACACTTGTTTTGACATCAGAATACATAGAAGATCAAAATAAAATTGGGGGTCCCTCTTGAAAATGCCAGGAACACCTCCGCAGCGGCTCGAATAGGTAAGCTGCGGCTCAAAAAGTACCAAATGTTCATTTTGACGCTAATAAAACAAAAAGAAGATCAAATCATATCATTCACGATGTAATTAATGTCAAGGAATCCATTTTGCACATCAAAAAATGGATTTATCGGTTCTGAATGGCATTTAATTGAGCAAAAAGCAAAATTTTCTCCGCAGAGGCGCAAAATTTTGAATTTTGAACATTCTTGACGATAGAATCGTTCAAATGCGATGAAAGGATGGAAAAGAGAAGATTCTCCTGACATTAAGATTATTTGAAAATGATGATTACCTTCTGGCATTGTATTATGGGTTATTAAGGGAAATCAACAAAAAAACTGACTTGTTCTTCCTTGCCTCCAAAGTCGATCAGTGATTCAATAATCCTCCACTCCTTCGACTTCATCTTCACTACTGTCCTCACATTCGTCTTCAGTCTCATTCACCTCATTATCACCATATCTTTCTTCAGCGTCAATGCCCTCGTCAATAGCTGATTCAGTTGGTTCGGGAACCATAAGCTTCAATGAAGCTGGTAGAGCTGGCTTGGAAAACCGCACCGGGCAGCATTTACCTAAAGTGATAAATGTCAAAAAGGAAAAGATAAGCCAACAATTTTAGAAGAGTGAGCTAATAAGCCGCAAATGCTTCCCTTCCAATTTGATGAAGTCGTACCTGTGAATAGATAGAAGAATACAGAGAAGGGGGAAGGAGAAAAAGAGAATGATGAGGTTTAAATACAAATCTTACCCTCTGTTATGGTCCATCCATGATTGCTTGGAGACGGTGGAGCGTCCTTTCTTGAATAGCTGCGATAGATATAGCATTGGTAGTTTACTCTACGTGCTCTCAAATCATGTGAATCCTCATCTGGTGGCAAACGTTGTGTGGATTTCTTTTTCATTTTCTTCCACTTTGATGCTCGTGACTCTGCAAGTGACTGGCTTTTTTTATCATTGTACACATGCTGTAATGTGAACTTGCGAAGAATTTTGGTCAAATTGTTAGACAAGGGAAGAGCAGCACCGACACCTACAAAAAAACATTAATTTTAACAGATAGTAGAATTTGGAAAGCCTAATCATCAACAAGATCTTATATTTGTTAGGAGAAATGGTAACTTTACAGTCAGATAAGCTCGATTGATCAAACCGTACCTTCTAACGAAACAATATCTCCGTGTTTCATGACACTCTTTGCCACAGACATCTTTCCATGTCCAAAGAATCCACTGACCGCATCTGCTCCTGTGTTTACATGCAGCTCGACAACGATTTTCGACATCTCCTCAGAACAAAGTTGTTGGCAATCGAACACTTCCTTTTTCCGTCGAATTCCCAACAAACCTTGGATTTCGTGGGATACACGCGCTGATAAAACAACTACATCTGTATCTTCAGCATCGATCACGACGGCTTCTTGTCTTTTCATCTTTCGTAACTGAGCATAGATGTAGAAGATGATAGTGTCAGCTTCAAGGTGATGACATTCAAATTCTGGAACCTTTTCTTTGTTGGTAAGATCATAGCAGTCGCTTTGTACTGAATACAACATCTTTACACTCTCTCCGGAAACCATGGCTGCAAATTCATTTTTAAGAAACTCTTGTAGACGAATCTTGTTCTTCTTGTTTTTGAAAAATTCATTGAAGTCACGACTGTTTGGCAGCTTCTCGTGTCGTCTTATGTACACATTTTTGCTTCCCCCAGTGTATTTTGCTCGTCTGTCATGTTCGCAGTCTTTAATAGTAAAATCAAGGTCATAGGGATCGTTGACGAGGATGATGGTGCTTGCCGTAGGATGCCGTGATGTGATTAGAAAAAACATTTTTGTGGCATAATCCTTCCATGTAAATACTGATTCATCTCCTTTCTCTCTATCTTCTGAGGTTGGTGTTGAGAGTCTCCACATGAAGCCCATATCAATCAAAGCTAATGAATCTTTCAACCGGCTCTGAGATAGTGGGACGAAGTGAAGCATTTCCAGCAGCTTTGATTTCTGCACTTTGACCATTGCTCCATTCGTGTTAAAAATCGACAGGCATTCTTGTGTTACTCTGTTCTCCATAACTGTTGTCAGGCTAACATCTTTCCCGCAACAATTTGCTACAACTGCAGACATCGCTTCATTTTCCATAGCCGCTGATTTTGATAGTTTCGGCTCAGAATGTTTATCAGAAACTGATGAATTGAAATTTCTGCGGGAATTTCTGTGCATCACCGAATCGAATTCCATATTTCTTGTAAAGATACGATCTTGCAGGAAACGCTTGGTGAGATTTTCCCCGTCACTCTTTGCTGTAAGGAGGTCTTCCTGCAGATCAGGTGGTGCGACTTGACCAGACTGCAATGTCCTTAATGTGTTGTTGGAAGGATCAAAAGGATCACATTCAAATTCCACGATACACTTATCTAGATCCTGAACTGCGATTTCATCTATCTTCAATCTTGTTGCCGTATTTTCTTTGTGGATATTTGAATTTGATGTCTTCAAGTTCGCCGTCTTATGCAACGATGCCCTGGCTCTGTTCACATAGTTAGCAGTCCTTGAGTGGGACAACAGCATGGTTTCATTTTTGAGAATATTCTTCCAGCCTGCCTTAAGCTTGGAGCCCTTGTTCATTGTCATCTCAATCCACAAATCTAGGGGCAGGCATGTGTAAGGCTTTCCTGACATTGAATGCGCAAACAAACCCTCTTCCATGTACTTTGCAACCTCTTTAGGAAGACTAGAAATCTCTGCCCAAAATTCCACAAGCCATTTACCATAATGATTATTGTCATAGACTTGCATCCATGGAATCATCAACCGGAGCGATGCCTTGAATTCACTCCAATCCTGGATTTTCAGTGAGTGGATGTTCATCATCAGAATCTCTACCATCTCCATGAAAGTTAACCAATAGTTGGCCATGGGCGAGTTATATTCTTCAATGGTCTTGTATGCGTTTGTCATGAAATTGGAGAATTCATTGCTCTCCATTATCTGACGTGCAGCTTCTTGCAGCTCCTCCAGTTGATACTCTGACGGATTTCTGAGCTTCTCAAGGAGCACTTGGAGACTATCAGACAGCAAGTGACCAACTCTCCTACCGGCTTGAATTATTCTTCGCTGCAGTGCTTCGTAGGTTAGCTGCAAGGCCCTGATAGCCCTCCGGTAGTGTTTGCCTCTCAAAGCCTGATCAATTGATTTTTCTGCGACTATGTCGGCTGAAACTATCAGGTCAGACAAACCAGATCCTGAAAACCTTTTGTTGATTGCAGTAATGAATGAACATTGGGTGTGGAATGGACCCAGGATAGGAAGGATTTTTTCAAACACAGCTCTGTTTTCGTTTCTTAGTTGAACAATCAAGGTATACACTGGCTGATCACCAACTAACTGCATAAATGGGAGATCCTTGTCATTGATAACAGCAATCAGACGCAGCATGACCTCGTGCACAACGGATTTATGGGGTGCCTTAGGCAATGTGAGGAAGTAGTGCGCCTTACTTCTTGCAGGTGAATTTTGAACAATTGATTGGAATCCACCAAATGATCCAACTCTCTGTTCCGCAGCATCAATGCTATTGAAATTATGATCAATTCTTGCACAGGTATGCATCATTTCTTCTTTGCGGATAGAAACTGTTGTTGATGGTGATGTGTCGAACTCGTTGCGAATTGGTGAAACGCCTTTTCTAATCGTTTTGTAGGGTCTTACTTTGTTCAAGTCATCGGCCACAGCTCTAAGGTCATTATGCGTTGCCAACACAGGTCTGTCAGAGTGACATGATGTTTGAAGCTCTTCACGCTGTACAAACATCACGTTGGTGCGATGTGAGGTATCGGCCCCAGTCAAAGTGTCGTCTTTGAAATCGTCGTTATCCATTACAGCGGTGGCAGGATACCCGGATGCTATTTCCCTAGGACAGCAACCCAATCTTATGTCTTGAAGGGCCCATGTTGCATATAAGTTTTTCACATCTTGATAGCTGATACCAAGGCCAAGCTTCTTTGTTAAATCGATAAGTTCTCGGGACCTTGTTAGTCCATGAATGGTGCAGGATAGCTTTGTCTTGAAGACACTTCTTTTTCCATTGGTATATGATTTCAGCAACGATGCGAGGGATGAAACTTGAGGGTCTGAGCAGGTTTCAAATTTCTTGGTTGCTGGGGTTTTTAGCCACGTCAAAAACTTCAACATGAGAGGATCAGGCTTCTCTTCTGTCTCAATTTCTTCGATTGTTGGTGGCCAAATCATTCCTGTGCCAATTAGCTCATCTCTGAGGCGCCTTGCTGCGGTATTAAGCAGCTGCTCGTTGGATATTCCCCAAGAGTAGATTGCAGCCTCTATGAAACTTCCTCCTTCTCTGACATCATATACAAGGGTGCTTTGGTTTTTGTGATAGCGATCGTGGAATCCCAATTGACCAGGGAACTGATCTGCCAACATTTGCTTAATTTTGCTCGTTTTAATTCCTTCAGTTGAAAACCCGAAATTATCTGCTATGTTCCGGTAATCTAATAGCAATCCCTGCAATGTTCTTGGCTCATTCAGGTCAAGGACGACCTTTCTAACATGCTGGAAAAACAATTCTTTTACTTCATTTATTCTCATATTCTGAGCATGAGTGATGGCGCTGTCGGTAGTTTCGTACGTCAGCCTTATATGTTTCTTCCAGCAGCTTCGATGATAGTATATCTCGGTTGCAAATGGGTCATGTGTTGCTGCAATTACGGCTAAAATCCTATCACGCATCTGATCTTCTTTCAAAAAAATTGTATGCTCTTTAAATCGGGCCCAAGCTGTTAACTGCTGGATCTGATGGAAGCTATCTCCTGTATTCTTTTTGTTGTCTGGCTTCATACACCATATACACAATTCTTTCTTTTGGAGTGGTCCGGACTGACGAGTAAATCGATTATAATCTAACACAACTGGCAAAGCATCGGACTCAGCTTCTGCAACACGCAAAGCAGCTTCTTGTGATTTGGCATGGCGATTTTTTGCTTGTAGCAGCTTTCTCTTGTTTTGCATGTTCGTTTTGCACAATTTGTGGAAGAAGATTCCCGCTGGTCCATCTTCCCATTGCACCTGACTGAAAACATCGCTGTACGGATCCAGCCCTGAAACACAAAAACGAACAGATATCTCTTTAATTTGAGTCCTTCACACGTCCTACTTAACATTTCTCATTTAGCAAGATGATCGCAATCCTGTCTTGTCACAATTGTGTGAAGTTATAATAAAAAATAGACCTGAATTCTTCTGCAGAAACTAAATCAATTGTTTGCCCACTCCAAATCAATTTTTTAAATTACTAAGCCAATTTCACATGCTGCTCTTTCTACTATATTTTAAAAAATGGAGACTTAAAAGTTGTGTTTTTTTATCACCCGGTAGTATTTTACGTCGTTTTTTAATCAAAACATAAATTTTTATTGCGTTGATAAAGAAGTCGTGTGTAAAGTTTTCATTATTCAACTGCTTACCTGCCCAGTCATAGGCTTTCAGTTTCAAATTTTCCCAAGCTGTGAGGTCAAAATTTCTCCTTTCTTCGTTGCAAGGTTCCTTGCATAGGATGCATTTGTCACCATCATCACTTTTCCTTCGTTTCGCAGGGGTAGGAGCCAGAATAGGAGTAGACATTTCACATCCTAAGACATGATACAGTGGCCTAAAAGCGTAGTTTAGTTTCTTCTCTACTCGTGAGCTGACGTGACGCCTGAAGGAGTCTGGATCGAGCTATTTTCGCGCCAAAATGATCAAATTCAATTTTTACGTCGCTGCAAAGGAGTTTGAACCAAAGTAATCACCATAATGCCATTTAGACCCGATTTGTGCATTTTTTGATGCGCAAAATTGATTCCTTGACATCAATTACATCGTTAATGATATGATTTGATCTTCTTTTTGCTATAATAGCCTCAACATAAGCATTGGGCACTTCTAGAGCCGCAGCCTATCTATTCGAGCCGCTGCGGAGGTGTTCCTGGCATTTTCAAGAGGGACCCCCAATTTTATTTTGATCTTCTATGTATTCTGATGTCAAAACAAGTGTCAAACCAAAGTCCCGGCGATTTGGTCACGGATCCTCAGTAATTTTCCCTTACTAGTATGGGAAAGTACAGAACAGACAAAAGTCACCCCTTGCCAAAGTCTCAGTCACTACTAGTAGCCTCTATCTGAATTCTAACTATTCTTGATTTCAAAAATTAGTGATAACGTAATATTACGTCATGTACATTAGCGTACTATGATCTAGTGCCAACCTTATTTGCTGTCTATACTCAATGCAGGAATATATGTGTTGGTATAACTTCTTCAAAGGGGCCCTCTTTACATCACCAAGTGCTCTATGTTTCCTTTAAATGCAAAATCCAACAAACGCGTTGCTGTGGGACTCGGTCGTTGCTAGGCCGCTGCGATAATTGTCAGACCACTGAATACAGGCTGAAACATTAATCGTTCGCTGGTCCGTAAAATTATAATAGGCGAGGAAGCTCTCGTAAAATGGCGCCATTGGCCTAAGTTACAGCGGTCGAGGAAGAAACTTTAGCCGTCAACTTCTTACTGTTGAGCAAGTTTTCAGCTTGGGGCCACCTAGATTCATAACAAGTGTATGTTCAGCGACCGGAAATTGAAGGAATTGGTTGGTTTCTTGACATGGACAACGCAAATCTGTTTTGAAGGGTTTCTCGCACCACAGCCTACGGCCTATTACTGCCTTTTTTATGAACCAAACAAAACAATATAAACTATTTACATAATGACTCACACGTGTGATGACATCAGTATATATGCAAAGCCTGGGAATGAGTGTAAGAGACAATAAGGGTGACGTGACTAGCACATGGAAACCGGGAAGGGACTGGACCGAACAAAAGGGATGGGCTGTATTGTCTCCCAAACAGTCTTCCATTTACCGTCAGCTCCATATTTTCTCTGTTGTTTGCGTGAATATACTGGGAAAGCTTGTCAAATCAGTTTCTTACCATCACAGTTGCTGGGAAAAAATTGCTGAAATCAAAATCCTTGGCCCAATACATTTTGAAGCAAGGTGAATTGACGATACTCGTGAATTTGCCAAGTCCCATAAATAGTCTGATTTCGTCAGCATTCGTTTCTTGCCATGTTCTGTCTGGTCGCTGTCGTTCTGCAAATTTTTGCCTTGCGTATCAGCTTGTTTCTCTGGGAACATCTTGATAAATTTCTGGTGAAAATTCCAGGTCGAAAAAGTCTGCTTTTCTTTCTCTGCACCATGAATATGGGTTCAGCTGGGTTCAGGTGGGTTCAAGTGGATTCAGGTGGGTGCAGGTGGATTCAGGTGGGTTCAGGTGGATTCAGGTGGGTTTAACTTATATAAATTACGAAATCCTTCACTAATAGCAATATAAAGTCAGATAGACTGACTGGTTAAACTGTTGACTGTAATAAATGTCACTTGTTTGCTCCACACATTCTTCTTAAAGTAATCTGCTCATAAATTCCTAATCAAAAGGCATGATGGTTTCAAAAAATTCTAACTTTCGTTTGCAGTATCACAAAACAAAATCCTTCACCTTAGTCCCAATGGATTATTAAACTTTTTTTAACCCTATCCAGACTGGGGGGGGGGGGGGCTCATTCAGCCCCCCACATACTTAACTGAGCACTGCTCCAAATTGGTTCAACGAACCAGGAAATGGTTTTTTGACTTTTAGTTTCTATCCTTTTGAAGTGTGATTTTGTGTGAAATTTTGAAAAAAATTTCAAGGGGCTGGGGTGTGGCTGTTTTTTTCAGAGTGGTCGGGGCCAACTTTTAGCTAAGCTATTTATGGGTGTAATTCCAGATCACCTCATAATCCTTTGATAGTATCCTTTTTACTTTCTATACTTATAATTTGTAAGGTCTCTTAAATTTTTTCCAGGAACAATAGACCAATTACGTGTCACGTGACCTTATCAATGATGTCATCTTTAAGAAAATGGCAAAAACTAGTTAGCGGTCTCTCTGCGAGGATATTTCGACCCAAAATGTTTTACATCAGCAATAAATAGATTAAAGCTGATCAATGATGCTTGTGAATTCTTACACAACACATCATGATGAAAATCTAGATACAGTAACTGACTACAGTCTTGGCCATAGAAATTCTCGGCAAAATTATAGCGGCTCTGCTGAGAAGGTGTGTGACCCTATAAATATGTTGCTCATTTGGATTTTACATCAATCTAGGTGTAATCCATTTGTTTGATTTTTGCAAAGTAACGATATTGCTCCAAGGAAAAAGGTAGAGGAGGGCCTGCAGATAGGTGTAAATTAATCTCATTTTATTTCCTAACATGGCAGCAAAACTGATAGTAAAATGATAAAAGTCATACCTTTATGGTTCTTCCAATGAAAGCGATCTATCACAAATGTGCAGGTCTTGAAAACTCCTGGACCTCTGTTCAAGAAATATGCATGTAGTTGAGAGGAGTTGTCATAGAGTATTGCTTCTGGTACTACAAGGAATGCAACATACATTTAGAAGGCAGTTTTTTAGTTTCTTTACTTATCTGACAGAATACCGGGTGCGCCAAAATAAACTATGCATGATTGGCAGGCCACAGTAAATCGTACACTGGACCAATTTTGAAGATTTCTGACTTAATCTGAGTCTTTCAAAGTTTGATCAACGTTTTTTGATCGTTTTTAATGTTCTCGATAACGAACATTTCAAGAAAGTCGCTTCTAGCTTTAGAAACTGGAAACAGAAAGATTTGCAAAAACTCCTAGAATCAGGCTTTCTGCTAAAGATTAAGTCATAAATCGTCAAAATTGGCCCAGTGTACGATTTATTGTGGCCTGCCAAACATGCATAGTTTATTTTGGCGCACCCGGTACAGTATCAAATTATATTCCTAACTCAAATTACCCTAACTGATTATTACCTGTTATTGCAAGTTATGTAAATCTATCAATGCAAAATCACACTGACTTAACTTTGAGGCTACCAAGTACATATCAGAATATCAGCTACTAAGGTAGCATACCATAACACCAGGTACCAGATAAGCTAGCCAGTTTTGACAGACAACCTTAAAAGGGTCATTCGGCCGATTTTGACTATTGATGATTAATCTTCAGCCAAATCATAGATATCACTTGGCAGATATTTTTAGTGGCCTGTACTTTACGAGCTGTATGTGATTCTTTGACAATCATTGTCTTGCAAACAGCCTCAATCGATCGCAACATTATCGTTCACATTTCATAAGGATTGAGCTTGAGAATACGAGCAGAAAGCCTGTTAAAAATAGAGATTAGTTAAAAGTGAATAACTTTTTTCCGCAAAGAAACTTTGTAAACATAACACAACTCACATTTTGGTAACCGTGTTCGAAATAATGTGAATGGTACATTTGGGGATTCTTGCGTTTCCATTACATAAGGATAACGATAATGGACGCTAATTCACAGACTTTACAAGATCCTCATAGGCTCTCTTTCGCAGTAGAAAGTAAAGTATGCTTGCAGGCTAGAGTAGAGTAAGACTGATTGGTTTATCTGTCTTGCTACAGGTCTAGTGTTTGTTACAACTTGTCCTACAACGAGGCAAAGTTGTAATGCTCTGATTTCACTTTTTACAAAAACACGCCATAAAAACATGCTCTGATTTACAAATATACGCCATAGCTCCATAAATTAAAGAGATTTGCGCTGGTCATCAAATAGCCAAACACACACTAGGAAAATAATTTTTTTCCAAAAAACGTTAAAACTAGATTGCTGCTCTCCCATATATTTACTTCAACATTAAAGAGACAATTATACAGGGTGTCCCAAAAACTTTTTACAAAAACACGCCATAAAAACATGCTCTGATTTACAAATATACGCCATAGCTCCATGAATTAAAGAAATTTGCGCTGGTCATCAAATAGCCAAACACGCACTAGGAAATTTACTTTTTCCAAAAAACGTTATAACTAGATTGCTGCTCTCCCATATATTTACTTCAACATTAAAGAGACAATTATACAGGGTGTCCTAAAAACATGTGCGCCGTTTGAATGGCTATTGTGGAGGAGCCATACATCTAAATTTCCTGTTTTTTAGATTTGTGAATAGAAGAAATTTCAACATAGAGTTTGGCACCGAGTTTGTGTAAATCTGACAAGTGGTTGCTGATTTATTGAGAAAGAAAATCACAATCATTGGTTGCTTCAAAACCAGAGGATTTTGTCTCCGTACTTAACCTTGAATTTTATTTACTCTTTACTTAACTTGAATTTTAGCATTAAATTGACTTAAACTTTACAGTTATGCCAGGAGACGTATTTGGGAGTAATCAATGACCATATTCTTGAAGAATATCGGCCAAACAGCATGCTGAATGTAGTATTGTTGGTTTAAAGCGACTTCATCACTCTTGAGAAGCAAAATATCTGATAGATGCATGCCATGGCCTGAAGCAATTGTGTTGCACATTTCCATTCCTAGCAACCCTAGATATGTCCAATATTCCTGGTTGTCACAAAATTCAATGTATGACTATCTGTCTCACTTATGAAAATCAGAAAACAGGGCTAGGTATATTTTTCAATAAATTTTGTTGATTTTAACGCAATGGAAAATAATGAATCCTCTGGTTTTGAGGCAGCCAATAATTTTCGATTTCTTGCTCCATAAATCAGCAACTAGTGATCAGATTTACTCCAACTCGGTGCCAATCTTTAATTTGAAGTCTCTTCTATCAAGAATCTTAAAAACAGAACAATTGGATTTATGGCGGCTCCGCAGGAGCCACTCAAACAGCGCACATCTTTTTTGGGACACCCTGTACATGTTTGCTCTATCCTTCAATTATTCTAAAGAAAATTGTAATTATGTCTCTAAAATTATACGAAGACATCATTCTTTCCGTTATTTTTTCTAATTATTTGTCAATGGTTTGTTTATCCCCAGCATTGACATGAAATGCAGGATACCTTTGCAACCATCTGGAACACATTCAATCAATCAATAGAGGTCCCTGCCAGTATTTTATGTACTTACTAAAATCTGATTATATATGTATGGATTGCAACAGATACTTCCAATGAAGTTGCAAGTATTCTTACCATGTTCACAATACACAGTGAATAACCCTGGCAGCAGTGCGTGTTTTCCTAGCTTCTCCTCTTTGCACTGCTCTGATATGCACTTGACGTTGTCTATTTTGTAAATTCCTCGTGCACATTTTGCTGGCCAATTTAGAAAATATGCAAACAAGCTCTGACACTGGAAGTTTGTTGGCAGAGAGAGCTGGTGCCGCTGACGTCGGAACGTGTTGGTAGTTGTCTTCTCCAGCAATACCAACAAATTTGGCCATGCTGCTGGCAGTTTCAAATGCTTGATAGCAGTTGATGCTTCAAAGATTACTGGTGCAACAGCTTGGATGTAGGTCATCGCTTCTGAATGGTCCCCAATTGTAGTAGCAACATGCGGCAACGATCTACTGTGAACAAATAAGTTGTCTACTGGTGGAAAGTAGGAGCAAACGGGAGATGTTCTAGAAAAGCATTGCACAAAATCCCGAATGGATTTTGGGAGGCAATGCCAAGACTCATCACACCAGGAAATAAAACTGGCCAACACTGGTGTATGCTTTTCCAACAGTGCGATCATAGTGCGCATTGCATGTGCATCAAACCTCAAGTTGTACTCCTTCAGTCAGTTGCGTAGCTTCTTGTTTTTCACCAGTGTCCTCTCCTTGAAACTAGTAATGATCAAATTGAATTGATTAATTTCTAGTTCCTTTCTAATTTTCTAATGTTAAAAAGCTAATTTAGAGATAACTTGCAATCCGAATATTCAATTCCTTCAACGAATTTTTCACAACAGTTGCTGCTAAAATCACTTCGCATCTTGCACCTCCATCAGTAGATAATGTGACAATGTTAACAAAAAATAAGTTAAACATCCCATTTGCATCTCCAAACAGTATTTCCAAGATCATATCAAAGTTGAAAAATTCTAAAGGAGTTGGTCTTGATGAGCTATCAGTCAAGACCATAAAAATTTTCTGTAAATCAGCAGCATTTGTTAAAAGTCTTACGGAAATTATCAATTTTTCCTTCAAAACTGGCTGCTTTCCAAACATATGGAAAAAAGCAAGAGTTGTGCCTGTTTTCAAATCTGGAGACATTCATAATATCGATAATTATAGGCCTATATCAGTGTTATGCTGCCTTAGTAAAATAATTGAGAGAGTTACATTCAACCACATCTATTCGTTCCTGATAAAAGAAGGTCTGCTACACAAACTTCAATCTGGATTCAGACATCTGCACTCTACTACTACGGCACTCTTACATCTTATCAACACCATTTATACGGATATGGATAATAGTTCGCTCACAGGAGCCCTGTTCTTAGACCTTCGCAAGGCATTTGATACTGTGAACCATACCATTATGCTTGCCAAAATCAAAACATTAAATCCCGATGAACAGTTACAGAATTGGCTCACATCATATCTTGAAAACAGAACGCAAGTAGTAGATTTCGACGGCAAGCTTTCTAAGCCAGCAACCATAACAACTGGCGTTCCCCAAGGCTCGATCCTTGGACCACTGTTATTTTTACTTTATGTAAATGACCTGCCTTCACTAATTGAATCTGAGACAATAATGTTTGCTGATGATACCACAGTGTTATCACATGGCTCCTCACATCAAGTTGTTGCATCTACAATCCAAAAGGATCTAAATAGTATCAGTTTGTACTCATCAATGAATCATCTAGTGCCCCATCCAAAGAAAACTAAAGTTGTCATTTTTAGTAAACCATCACAAGCTACACCTTTTGAGGAAAGATCTCCTTTGTCATTGAACAGGGATAGTATTGAATATGTAGCAAGCTACAAGTGCCTCGGATTCACTCTAGATCAACATTTGGACTATTCCTTACACCTAAAAGACATGTGCAGAAAGATCAATTGTGGCTTACAAATAATGAGACGTGTAAATGCGTACCTCCCCAAAGAAAGTCTGATCCTCCTTGCTAACTCCTTAGTCCTAAGCCATCTGGATTATTGTTCCCCTATTTTATATAATTTGAACTGCAGTCAGCTTGACATATTGCTGAAGCTACAGAAACAATGTGCTCGCATAATTTTTGGCTGTGATAGAAGAACTCACAGTAAGCCATTATTCATTCAACTTAACTGGCTACCATTGCACCAACGAATTGAATACAACATATGCCTCCTTCTCTACAAAGTCAACAATAACATTGCACCACCTTACTTGTCTGAAATGTTCGTGAGAACAGCTGAAGTTCACCAACACCGAACAAGAGCTGCCGTCAATAATCACTTTTTCAAAATTAGAGGAACTGGACATACTTACATAAAATCATTTAGATATTATGGAGCAAAGATTTGGAATTTGTTACCAACTGAAATACGTCACATTGAATCTATTGAGAATTTTAAAACAAAATGTAAAGCCTACTTTATGGGCAAAATTAAATCTGACTCTTATGTAAAATATGACTGGTCCTTTTATTGAACTTTTATGCCCTAAAAGCTTTTTTTGCTGTACATATTGTTATTAGGATTCTAGTGTTAATTTTAGTTTACTGTATTTTACTTTGTGAACCAGGCTGTAAACAAGTTGTTAACTTAGCCCTGTCATTCACGTTAAAGAATTTTATACATACATACATACATACATGGGTAGAGCTGAACCATGAATGTCATTAACTCCAGCAAATGTGTCACACCTTTTGGGAGTTCGGATCATAGAGGTTCAACTGTTAATATAAACAAAGAAAACTCATCATAAGAACTTAACCCTATTTTGGTTGGGGGGCCCCCCTAGTAGACTTTTTGTTATAACTCTGTCAGGATAACAATTATGACCCTGAAACTTTCTGACTTTTTGCTTATACTTATTGTGCAATAATTGAAAAAGTTTCATAAAAATATTTTGACAAATGAGGGGGAGGGAGACAATTTTCTGGAACTGACTCTGTCAAAATCGCCATTTCTCAAATGTTAATTTTCACGAAAAAAGTAGCAAAATGGCAATATTTTGCTAAGATATTTTGCAGGGTAGTGTTATTTGATGTATTCTATCATAATTGTCATGTTTGGATAGAAATTGTGCTCCAAATGAAATTTTATTGCATTTTTCCTGATTTTGACCGATTTTGCCACTTTTTTTGACCACACAAAGAAAAATGCTGACGAAAGCAATAATGGCGGCTAATTTTAGATTAAATGTTATATTTTCATAAAGTACATGCCTGGGGCTATTAGTACACCAAATCTGGTTGCTCTATCTATTTTCAGTCAAGAGTTAGGTAGGGGGGGGGGATTTTTTGCCCCCCCCAACCAGAATAGGACGTGTCAGATAGCCCAACCACTATAGGGTTAAGGTACGTTGAGACCAAATGGCTACAGATCCTTTAAATTCACCATTATCGTGCCTTACTAACAGAGATGAATTTCTATCCTGAACTAAAAGACAATTCAAAAACAAAGTACATTTGCCTTCTATTTCAAGAAGCAAAACCATACTTGCCCTTGTTTGTTATAAACGACTTTCTTATAAAAGCGTATGGTGACAGCCTACCGGGTGACCCAGAAAAAGTGACCCAACGCAATCTGTTACAGAAAATTAAGTAAGTGGCCAATTGAAATATTTCAGACGTTGTTGTGTCGCTAAAAGACAAGACTAGCCTATGCCATGAGTATTTTTCACAATTTTTTTCGGCACGGTAAATTTCCAAAATTAAGGATTTTGAGGAAAAGGGCATGCCTGAAATCTTCAAAACGTCATCAAAGACATGGGATCGATTTACAGCCATTTCAGATCTTTAAAACGACAAGGAGCGAGTTTCGTTTCAATCGACAAGGAGCGAGTTTCAAAAATCAATCTTACACTCTTTATTTTAAATGACCAGGTCTTATTTATACCAGGCCAGGTACCTGGCTGGATAGAGACCTTCTTCTTTGAGCCATCCAGTTCTTAAAAATTGTTATTGATCTTCCAAAGCATTGATGTAAACTATATTCATAAAAACAGTAGTAAGAATTTAGGTCATAAGCACACTTTTGTTGAAATTTGGCCTAAAAAATAACGCCAACCTAGATTGCAAAAGCAAAACAAGTTTCTTGAGACAATAGAACAGAGTAAAAAACAATCAACTTCACCTTTAACGTCTTGTTTCTGCAATGAATTTGCCAAACATCCGCAGCCAAAGAGCCATAAATATAGGAAGCATGAGAGCAGACAGCTTGCATCATCCACCATCCATGTTCGCCCGCCAAAGCTTTTCTAACGGTATTCAATTCAACTCAATTTTTAAAAAGGAGAGAATGCCCTCTTTTCCTTCACTGCATTGGAAGGGACGGTGTATAGCATTGGAAGGGACAGTGTTATAGATTGTGTTATAGATTGATACAGTGTTATAGATTGATGCTTAAATTAAAAAATGTCTCTTTATGAAGGGCTCGCTTTTCAAATTAATTATAAGGGGGCCTGGGTGGCGATCGCCACCTAGCCACCCGGGCCAGTCCGCCCCTGCTGGTTTTTCCTAGAGTTATTTTTTGTTGTATTTAATGTGTACAGGGAAACCCCAAAATTTGGATATACTTTCACTTCACACATCAAAGTTTGTAGACTCTCGTCATTTAGAACTTGCACCTTTAGTAGAGATTTAAGTACACCTCTAATCGACTTAATCAATCTTTCCCAAACTCCACCAAAGTGTGAGGCATACCAAGTAATAAAGGTCCAATCAACACTGCACTGTAGCAGAAACTTATGCACCTGGCCTTGATTCCATCCCTGTATCGCTGCTCGCAGTTCTCTTTCTCCACCCTTGAAGTTAGTCCCGTTGTCTGATCTTATCTCTTGTGGTAATCCACGTCTAGCTATGAATTTGAGCAGCTATATCTGATTTCTTCATGCTATCTAAGGCTTGAATTTGAGCAGCTATATCGATCTTCTTTTCGACATGAAGAAATCAGCCTAAACCAAAGCCAACATCCTCAAATACAATCTAGCCCTTCTGCAATAAGATATAGAAAAGTTTTTGAAAATCGGTTCATTGGTTATGGAGATATAAGCAATCAAATGATAATATATCATTTTGGGACACCCGGTATATGACGTCATATTTCTAATAAACATATGAAGTAATTAGTGTATTGTTATCAAAATTGACTAATTAACAATTCAAGATCAATTTCATATCGCTGTTATTACTAAAAACGTATTTAAAATGCCAACAAAGCATCAACTAATTTGTTTAGGTATCAACCATGACTTTGATTGACAGTTGTCATAACAATATAATTCAAAAAATAGCATTTTTTACAGTTTTCATTAAGAACAATCAATATGTATCATATTTATAACTTTAACGTTATTTATTGATGATTTTTGGTTGAAAATATTACGTCTTACTATATTATATTATATTATATTATATTATATTACGTCAGAGCCAGAATCAGCAAATTTCCATTGTTTTTGCGTTGCCTAGCAGCGGTTCATGTGACTAATTAGCATATGATGCTATTTTTAGAATTGAAATTGCTTGGTAATCATGTGTACCAAGTTGCATTGCAAATCTCTATCACAGCAAAATAAATCTAAATAATAAACTTGAGTCGTAGGGTCGTATGGTCCTGGGTCGTATGGTCCGGGGTTGTAGGGTCGTAGGGTCCGGTCAAAAGAACATCCCAATTTTCTTGCCCGATAAGTGCTTGTAGCGTCTGAAAAAGCATGGAGGAATGGGAATGTTTACTGGATTGATAGCTTCTAGCTGATAAGACTAGCTGAAGAAGATGGCTCTTTCATCATGGCTGGCCACTCAAACAGGATACTGAATGTAACTCCTGGTCAAGGAGGTGCCTTAACATGCGATCACAACGGTACGAATTTTGGATTAAAGATTTGCGGGCATCTACTCGCAGTTGCCTTTCACCAAGGGACATTCAAAGAATTTATTTGCTGGTTCAAAGGAACAAAGAAAACTAGGAACATGACCAACATGGCACTTCAAAGAAGTGCAGTGAAAAAACCAAGCAATCAAAAGAGAAGCAATGCCAATGTTTAAACTTTGTTATGGCTGGCTCCTTACACTCTGTTCTCAGAACTACTATCAATAGTTTGCAGAGTTAACGTTCATATACCGGGTGAGTCAGGAGAAACGTGGAGCGTTTGGAGGATTGTGACATCCCGTTTTGCCACCCAATCGTTGTGAAATAAATCATTTCATGCAGCCATAAATCTGACTTAGATCATAAGCCTTTCCCCATCGAAATCGGTCATGTGATGCATTGTTTAAAAAATATTTTCTTCGTAAGACTTTATATGAGAGTCTTCCAAACTGAGGAAACCTTTAACCAAGCCCCTTCAGCATTTTAGCCTCGCGAAAGTTACACGTACATGAGGTATTATCAGGAGAGAGTGAAACAGTTCGAAAATTGTGTTTTCTCCCCTGGGATGCCTTTTCATAACTTGTCCTGCGTTGAGAGACAGTAAAAACGCATGCTTCTTTGAGTTGTAAAGAGATTTCTTCCAGCAAGATCAACGCGCTGCACTGCATCATGACAAAACTATTTCCTTCTTCCCTGATAATACTACGGGAAATGCAGCAAACGCTAGCAAACAACGACAATAGGCCTAGTACCTCCACAGCTTCAGAGACATCAAGCAATAACGACAGAAGGCCTGGTAGTGGTACCACCTTGATAGCTTCGGAAGTATCGAAGCTGTTTCTGACATTCCGTTCAGTTAGTGGTGGTCAGCAGAGTCAACAAAACGGCCAACGAGGAGTTCTTTGGAACGGAAGACGACGCCGTCCTCTTGGGACTGATCATAACAGAAATATAATCGATAAGAAAAAGAAGAAACAGCGCTCAAGGGTTGCACATAAAGCCGTAATTGTTGTCAGTGATGCTGGGCAAACCAAGGTACCAACTCATAGGACAAGGTTGGCGCTTGAAAGGAAGGGACGAGTCATTCACGACTTTCCGTTCAAGACGAACTGGGACCAGTTTGAATTCCGGGCTGCAGTTGAAGGTGAATTACCAATACTGGCTACACAGGATTATGAGTTCCTGAAGGTAATTAATTAGCTTATCTCAGTAGAAAACAATCTCGAAAAAGTTGCACCCAGGCAAGGAAGCACAATGATAATTTCATGGATAGTTTAATGCATGCAGCAGCCCAGGCAGGGAGGGGGTACTCAAGTATATTTAGGATAGGGGTGCTCAGGCTGGGGTACAAAGCATGAACCCAAAAAGGTATTTCTAACATGAAAATACAGTAGACCCCAAAAAATTAGCTTTCTGACCCAACTTACCCGGCGAAGGTCAGTTATCAAAAAGTCAGTATCTTTAATCTATTATGAAAAAGTGCCATGAATGATTAGATTTCTCATAATCATTTGGATATTAAAGTATTTTGATTTTAGTGATGTTACTTGAGTTTAATGTTGTTTGTAAATTATGCTTTTCCCAATATTTTACATTTTTAGATATTGGGGACCCAAAAAAAGGAATCTAGAATTTCAAAAAAAAATTTACAAATTATTGACCCAAAAAGATAAGCTTTGTCCAAATTTTAGACCCAAAAAAGTAACCTGAGCACCCCTATCCTAGAAATACGAGAATACCCCCACTGCCTAGGGCATGCAGTGCGACTTGACATAATCTAGTCATATCTAGAGTAATGAACTCTATTCGTTGCAAAGCATAACAGCAAGGATTGCGGCTGCATTAGAAGACGAAGATCAAAATCAATTACATTGATGCCATAATGGAGCATCTGCTGTCTTTCAACGAGCTTCGTATATATTGCCCAAAACTGAGGGGTTTTGCCAAAATCTCCGTCTAAGCATTTCCTTTTCTGTTCGTTGTAGAATATTTCATACTCGGCAACTAACTGATCTTTTAGTAATGGCAAGACATCGGTAAATGCTGGTTGCTCCCGTGCAAACTCTTTCATGATGGCTGGAAATTCTGGAACGTACTGCTGGGCATATTTCAAAAATAGAGGACAATTTTAGAAAAATAAAACTATAGCAACCAAGAGCATTGATAACCTTGACATGATTCTATCATACCTAAACCATAGAAAAAAATTTATAGTGAATGAATACAGTAACTATGTATTTTGTACTACAGCACCAAAGTTTAGCAATATTTTCTGTTTAAAGTGGGCTATATTTTTCATCTCTATCCAAGTTCAAATCTTCAGATGAGTTTAAGTTAGTCTTTCTTTCCAACAACATTTTTTGAATTAGGTACAGTAGTTGTTCTCATGGATTGGTTGGTGATTACTTCATTCCATCTTATTTTAAAATGAGAAACATTTCACAATGGGAAGAACAAACTTCCTTCCGTTACCTTTAAATATGTGAAAAATATTTCCTCTGTGTAATTTACACCTAGCTCACCTATCTCATACATCTAAATTATGACTATCTGTCCAAATAACAAGGCTGATCAAAAAAAGTTTTATAGAAATTTTATTTTACATATTCTGGGCTGTCATAAAGAAATTCCTTCCGTTAATTTATTTCGCTTTTTCCATGCGTTACTTTATGTTTCAAGGAAAATTGTAGTTGTTTGAGTAAAATCTTCTCTCCAAATTATAAGTGATTTCCCTCAGGGCTATTTGCATAGTGATTGCAAGAATATCAAAACCAACAACAGCAACAACAACAACCAAATAATTAATTCTGTATCCATGGAGATCATGGCATGATTCTGTATCCATGGAGACAACACCAGAAAGCATGGAGATCACTGGCATTGTTGTTGCTGTCCATCATCATTAAGAATGGGGAGAAAATCTTTAGGATAGGCCAAGTTAAGCAATGCAGAAAAGCAGAAGAGATATAGACTCAAGAAAGAACAACAGATTGGCAAGGAAGAGGCGAAGAAAGAGGAGAGGTCCAGAAAGAAGGTAAAGCTTGCTGAATTAAAGAAAGACCCAGCAAAGTATAAGGCACACCTTGCCCGTGATGCAGCTCGAAAGAGAAAACAATCTTCTCCAATGAAAGTGAACATTGGTCAGTTTTCCACACTAAGAAGAAGTCTGAACAAAACAAGAAAAAGTCTTCCACACAAATCTCCTCAAAAAAGAATGGTCGCAAAAGCGCTGTTTGAAGAAATTGTTGATGCAACCCCAAGAAAAAAGAGGCTGATATCTCAGTGGACAAATCTACCTTTTCTAAGCAGCTGCAAGGGTAGGCCACCTGCACTAAATGATGACACAAAAGACAAGCTAAATAATTTCTTATGTAGAAATGATGTTAGTTTTACCTTGCCTGGAAGAAATAATCAGGTGTACATTGGAAAAAGTGAAAATGGGGAGAAGGAATTCAGAACAAAGAAGTACCTACTGTGGACATTCAATGAACTACTCTCAATTCTCAAGAAAGAGAAAGATACAGATTTGTCAAGTCTCAAGTTCTCTACCGTTTACAGGTATGTGAAGGCAACATATGCACACTAAATCAGGACAACGTAAAAGCCAAGGTAAAACTGAAGTACCCCCAAAACCCGCACAAACAGCCCACCACCCACCAAACCACAACCACGAGCGCACCGGCAGGGAGAATGAAACAAAGTTTCAGGGATTCAACCCCGAGGGGAAAAAGACTTTCCAATTTATCATAGACTCCCCCCAACCGATGCACCCGCGGCAGCAGTGCAATGAGCAGAGACAGCCCACGCAAATTCCGGGAGCACTTCAGTCTAAAAGAAAAAAAAGGGTTAGGCTGCTGTTTTTCCAGAAAGTTTAATTAAACCGTCCAGAAGTTTTGATGAAAGAAATAGGTGCTTCTATGATGATTCTGTTTGCAAAGGTGCTTTCATTTGGGTTCCCATATAGTAACAAATGACAAAGATCCTTTGAGTTCATGCTAGCAACATCATATCCGACATCTGAGACTTGACCAAGGAGATCTTGGCGCTGAGCTGTAAACTGGGGGCAGTGCAGGAGGTAATGCTCATTATCTTCCTTTCCTGTACCACCAATACAAATTGGACTCAAGCAGTCAAAATTATGCCTAAATCTATGTTCATTTAGAGGGCTAAAGTTAACTCGATGCCTTGTTAATAGCTTGATACCCAAAATATCATAGATGCTATGAACCGGTTTTTTCTCGGGTCTTATGATTCGAAGCAATTTGCTCTTGAAAACTGCAAGAGAAGGAGAATCTTGTACAGTTTTGTCTAACAGGTTCCACTCACATATTGCGTTATGGAAATAAGAGCTGGAGAAGCGCATAGTTCTACCTACATTTTGCTCATAACAACGCGGGTTTCTTCAACTGAGCGCTGTTCGGGTATCTCATTGAAAAGGTAATCTGGACTTTTGGATGTGGTTAATGAAAAGAAATGACATAATCTTCGGCACCATCTTCGGTCATAAAGTGTTTCCCATCCGAGCTCTTCAAGTAGCCTTCGCCTACTTGTACCTACCCACGCTCCAGTAACAGCTAGTGCTGCTTTATATTGAGTCCGTTCTAGTTGTTGCGTCAGGTTCAGCTGCATATCAGGGTCATATTTATGGTAAATTATGTCTCCATAGTCTAAGTGAGGTCTCACATAAAGCTTATAGGTTTGATCAAGGACCTCTCTTGATACATATTTAGAAAGGTTCTTCTTGATTTATGCTTGGAAGGAGAGTTGAAGGAAATAATCCAGGACCTTGAAAACTGTAGTGAGAATGAATTTGAGGATACCATTGACAAACATGCTGATGCCATTGCAAAGTATGGCTACACCAAAGTATACAGGGTAAAATTTCAGGAGAAAGATGAAGTAGCTGACTGCCTTCTAAAGAATAATTTCATTTTTTCTGTTCATGCAGAAATTCAGCAGCTTAAAGAGGGTATGAATACAATTGGAAACTTTGGTGACCTAGCTTTTGGTAATGTCAGTTTATTTTCTGCAGTTCTTGGCAACAAAACAGATAACCTGACATATTCAACATTCAAGAGAAATTACATTATCAACTTCTCAGAGTCTTGGTCAAACAAGAGGAATGAAGAAGATAGAACCATGTACAGCTTTGAAGTTTTCACTCAAGATCTTCATGACAAACAAGTGCAAGAATTCACACTAAAGGATCTCCTTGTTTTCGTCACTGGAGCTGACAGAATTCCCCCACTTGGCGTTGAGTCACCCATAAAAAGTGAGTTCTATGATGCATTGGAGTGTCCAGGACGCCTCCTGTGGTCCTCTACTTGCTCCCCAGCCTTGTTTTGCCAAGAGGAAAAGAAGATCCAGAAGAATTAAAAGAGATGATGAAGCAAGTGCTGAGTAACTGTCATGGGTTTGGTAAGGTGTGAAAGGTGGATGCTTAACCCTATTTTGGTTGGGGGGGGGGGGGCAAATTTGCCCCCCCCCCCTAGTAGACTTTTTGTTATAACTCTGTCAGGATAAGAATTATGGCCCGGAAACTTTCTGACTTTTTGCTAATACTTATTGTGCAATGACTCAAGAAGTTTCATAAAAATATGTTGACAAATGAGGGGGAGGGAGACATTTTTCCGGAACTGACTCTGTCAAAATCGTCAATAATCAAATATTAATTTTCGCGAAAAAAGTAGCAAAATTGCAATATTTTGCAAAGATATTTTGCAGGGTAGTGCTATCCAATGTATTCTATCATAATTTTTATGTTTGGATGGAAATTGAGTTCCAAATTAAATTTTATCGCATTTTTCCCGATTTTTACCGATTTTGCCACTTTTCTTGACCACACAAAGAAAAATGCTGATGCAAGCAATAATGATGGCTAATTTTAGGTTAATTTTTATATTTTTATAAAGTACATGCTTAGGGCTATTAGTACACCAAATTTGGTTGCTCTATCTATTTCCAGTCAAGAGTTAGGTAGGGGGGGGGGCTTTTTTGCCCCCCCCCCAACCAAAATAGGATGTGTCAGGTAGCCCAACCACTATAGGGTTAAATTGAATACTGGAAAACTTTTTTTACTTTTTAATAACTGACATTTTGTTCATATCATTTGCTCACCACTGCAATCATTTTAGGTTTGCTGACTAAAAGCAAAGTTTACAAACTTTTTCGTGTTTTTGTAACGCTTAATACTAGAGTATGGGGGATTCAATCATGGGTACACATGGTACACTAGATTTTATCAGGGGGCCAATTCTTTGAGTGCTAGGAGAAGTCAAACACAAGATTTATAGCATTTGAATATTGATGAAAAACTACTTCTAAACTTTCTACTATGCGTGTACCTTAGATTTATGGAAATGTCCCACCTTTTTGGCCAGAGAAAGTTGGTGAGATATAAAGTAATTCCACATGTGTTGTCCATTGCTTAAATAAGTTATTTGTCATTTGTTTTTACCACATGCAGTACACGCCTTATGTCTCGTTCAATTCCTACCCTGACCATCCCCCCCCCCGGGACACCCCCGGGCATTTGCACAAACAATTTTCCCGGCCCCCGGGTATTCGACCGTACATTTTTCCCCGGCCCCCGGGCATTTGAGTTGCATTTGGCACGTAGGAGAGCTTTTGCATATACAGTGACTGGGAATATAGCATCTTTTCCGTGCCCGGCCCCCGGGCATTTGACCATCAATTTTTCCCCGGCCCCCGGGCATTTGAGCAAGGAATTTTTGTTGACCCCCGGGCTGCCCGGGGGGGGGATGGTCAGGGTAGGAATTGAACGAGACATTATGTGCATGATCATGACCAAGGTTCTCAAGAATCCTCAGGAATTATCAATAATTTTTTGAAAACCTTTCATTGGTACAAAAGCACAGGTGCAGGGCAGGGTGGCTGGGGGGGGGGACTACAGCCACTAACTTTGGAAAGATTTTGCAAACATTGGCCACAATCGAGCAGGAAGCCGCATCAAGTCGAGCAAGATTTTTGTAAACAATGCATTTTTTATCAGGCAGCTCCCCTAAATTTTATCTCTGCGCACATTTCTGTATGAATGGCAACAATTCTCAAGAAAGGACAAATTTTGTTGAACATTTTTAAAGCTCTTCAGCAGGAAATCAGTTTTATTGTGAATGAGGCCTATACTGCATTGTAAAATCTTTGCATCTGCGCCATAGGTGATGCATTTTTAGATAAGGATATATTTTTGGAAGAAATGTTAGAACCTGTTTACAAAAGCTCCAACCTTCAAAATGTCCAAAGTTTTCATGCACGATTTGAAAGTAAATAGCAATAAGAAACTTTGTTGGACAGAGCAACCCATCAAATACCGCAAACATACACGGTGCCTTCAAAATAATTCATTATGCCATGTCAAGTCCCCAGGGGGGTACTTCCTAACTTTCAATCCGGGGGGGGTCCATGCCACTATTTCTTTGCTGTCCCCTAAATATTAAGCCTGATGTATTGGGGACCCCAAATATTGAGTCTAATGTTTTGGGGACCCCAAATATTGAGTCTAATGTTTTGGAGACCCCACATATTTTTATATATTTCTGGGTCCCCTAAAATGTTTTTGAATGATTTCAATTTGAGCTTCTTGGTCTTTCTCAGTTTTATTGGTCATTGGATGGGTCAGTATTGTACTGCACCAAACTGCACAATTTTGCCTTTCTTCCGATTATTTTACCCCAATTATCGAATTGTTGTCCATGTTGTAATTCACAGACCCCAAATATTGATTTAACGTAAAATTTCGGACCTCAAATATTGGCACGGACCCCCGCATTGAAAGTCAATGGTACCCCCTAGGGTCAAGTTTCATTGCTAGATTCGTGTTGGGAGGTTGTCCTGTAGCAATTAGGAATTTAGAGCAAAATTAAACAGCGGGTGGACCAGAAAAAGTTCCCATTTTATCCACACAAGGCCAATTTTAAAAGTTGATTTGTTAATCGCAAGCCAAATCCCGTATTGTACCTGCAATATTTCCAATAGGTAATCATTGCATCAAAAGTTATTGGTCTAGTACTAACGACAGACGGTAGGCACATTTTTTGAAGACTTGAAAGAGCCAAGAAATGTTTCTGTATATATCATTTGCTGAAATAATAAAAAAAAGGTTTCTGAATTGATAACAAACATTATTGTGCGGAAGCATCAAAGGATTGCTGACTTACCTTTGCTTATTTCGAAAGTAATCTTACTGGCCTCTTCATTTACAATAGGGTGAATTTTCAAGAAAGCGCTTTATCTTAGGAAGTACCCCTCCGAATTAACCAAGATTCACCAAATACATTTCAGCTGTAAGCTAAAGATGAAGACATGAACTTAAAAATTTGCCTATTTCACGATTTATTGTGGCCTGTCGAAAGCGGAACTTTCCTATGGCGCCTGCCCTTAAAAATGTCAAGTTTTTCCTACGTCTTGGGGATTTTATTTTATTTTATATATCTTTGATGAACATATCTTTCTGCCTATAAGTAGGGCATGTAGCACAAGAAAGCTACCGTGTGAAAACTCTCTGAAATAGAATAGCTGTTAACCGAGTTTAAAACGGGCTGATTGAGTTTAAAACCTTCAAAGTTATCAGGAATCTTGCCGGAAGCTTGATACTCGATTTCAACAATGGAGGTACACAAGTTCGTTGTCGTTTGTTGTAGTACTAGCACACCCTTCGATTTTGAGCTCTTCAACAGTACGGAAAGATTTACAGTTACGTTTGTATGACTATAATATAACATTTGTTTTGTTCATGAGCTGCAAGTTTGTTTCATTCTATTATTTACTTCTACTGCATGTTGTTATCTTCAGGGAAGTTACAGACATACCTCTTTACAAATCTGTAAAATGCAACACTAACTGAATATTGGGCTCTTGTCACCTGTGTTGCCAATTCAGCCAACTGCATCTCGGTAAGAATGCATTCAGTTGGTGGTACGTCAACCATTCCATCACTTTCTGTGCTAGCAGGACCATTCCAATCTATCCCGTAATCGTCAGCTACTAACATATGAATGGCCATACTTGGATTGTCAAATCTTCCAGTTGTCCAGAGCTGGAGAGGTGAAATGTTGCGTTGAGAGCCCAGTGGATGTCTCATCCAAGCTTGAATCCATTCGTTCAAACGATAGTTGATGATTTGAAGAAAGCAGTATTGGAGGCACCACAGATCGACTTCATGCACAGGATCCAAAATGCCCACGTCTTCCATCATGTAGAATAGGTCATAGAAATACTGCAGTACGTCTTTGAAAACATCTCGCCACAAACGTGCTATCCTTTGATTGTGCACGCTTCTTCCTACCAGTGCAGAGTTACGATCTTAGGATCGGGCCTCAGGGGGGGGGGTTGGGGGCGAAGCACCCTAGAAAATTTTCTGGGACCACGCCCTTCAGACTCTCGGAGAATGAGGGAAACGCCCTTTTAAACAAAGCTACTTTAGAAAAAATTGTAAGGTACGGACACAAAAACTTTTAAACAAAAGAAAACTATATCCTATGTCTATGTTTAAGGCAGGTAGCTAGATTGCCGTAAAAGTTGCCGTAAAAAGATTTTACAGCAATAACTAATTTTTGTCGAACGATACTTTTACGGGCCTCTTTGAGGCCCGGGCCCCGGACCTTTTACCCCCTCCAACCCCCCTCTTGACGGTCCTGACGACCAGCTCCTCTTCTTTCTATCATAAATCTAACCACATCAACATTTTCCCCTCCCATGTCACATCGCACTCTCGATGGTAAGCCCCACCTATTTACTGCAAATGTGAAAAAACGTAGCACATTTGACGATT
This sequence comes from Aurelia coerulea, assembly GCA_039566865.1. Taxonomy (NCBI): domain Eukaryota; kingdom Metazoa; phylum Cnidaria; class Scyphozoa; order Semaeostomeae; family Ulmaridae; genus Aurelia; species Aurelia coerulea. Next base: position 6,804,992 of record CM076951.1, on the reverse strand, counting down.
TGTTATTTGTTGCACATTGAAGGTACATCGGCAGACAACTGTAACCATCCACACAGCCATGAATAACAAAACGCCAGCGTATTAGTTTATGAAAGCCATTGAAGTGCCATAAACTTAGTGGGCTTGAAACTGAATACGTTTGCCTTCTGATTGCAGTGCACCTTCGAAGCGCAACACCAACAGGATCAACTCTCTGTAGTGAATCCCTTATTCGCTGTCTCTGCACTCTGACGCCCTTTGCTGCGAGGTAACCAAATAAATTTGTTGAGCCACAGTTTGGATTGAAATGTTTAATTTCATTCACCACTTCGTCCAAGTCAGCATCAGTTATTACGCTATACAACTGTGCTGATATGTGCTGATAGCGCAAGACGTCTTTTGACTGTTCTCTTGGACACACGAAGAAGGCTCTTCATCTGTGTTGCAATAAATACCAAATCAACGAAAGATTGAAGTTGCTCCTTACTGATCTCATATGACGGTCGCCCTGGATTCCCATTCATTGATTGTCCCAATCTTGTGGATCCATTACAAGCCTGTTCAACCATCTTTTTAGCCATCAAGATATCTTCATACACCTGGTCTGGCACTTTCGAAACTGAGTCCAATGTAGTAACAGATTGTAACCAACACAGACACTGGACTGACAATTCATTTTGCTGTTTCCCCCATCCAGTCATCTTTTGCAATTTACTGCTGTTGTCTTAGTTGACACATTTATCCCTCAAATAATATTTAAATTTAAAGTTTTGGCTCCAAGCTGACTTCTACTGTCAAAAGAAACTATTGATAGAGTTTTCTTGGTGCAAGGTTACATAGTTATTGAACCAATGTGCAATTTACTGCTGTTGTCTTAGTTGACACATTTATTCCTCAAATAATATTTAAATTTAAAGTTTTGGCTCCAAGCTGACTTCTACTTTCAAGAGATATCCTATACTATTGATAGAGTTTTCTTGGTGCAAGGTTACAGAGTTCTAGAACCAATTCCTTTAGGAATTTTGTTGATTATAACCAACACAGACACTGGACTCAACTGAAAAGTAATTTTGCTGTTTCCCCCACCCAGTCGTCTTGTGCAATTGACTGCTGTTGTCTTAGTTGACACATTTATCCCTCAAATAACATTTAAATTTATAATTTTGGCTTCAAGCTGACTTCTACTTTCAAGAGATATCCTATACTATTGATAGAGTTTTCTTGGTGCAAGGTTACAGAGTTCTAGAACCAATTCCTTTAGGAGTTTTGTTGATTATAATCAACACAGACACTGGACTCGACTGAAAAGTATATATAGCATATAGGGCCAAGTAAAAAAAGTCAGAGTTTGGAAACGTCGGAGATAAAACATCTCCAACTTTTATAGTAGAGCATATAGGGCCAAGTAAAAAAGTCGGAGTTGAGAAACGTCGGGGAATCTTTGCTCCGACATCTCCGAGTTTTTTACCTGGCCCTTTTGTTAGTGGACATATTTGCCACCAAAACTCAAATTATATTTAAAGTTAGAATTTTGGTTCCAAGCTGACTTCTACTTACGAGATATCCTATACTATTGATAGAGTTTTCTTGGTGCAAGGTTACAGAGTTCTTAAACCAATACCTTCAGAAATTTTGCAGATCATAACCAACACAAAGACACTGGACTGAACCAACAATTCATTTTGCTGTTTCCCCCATCCACCCCCATCCAGTGGTCTTACTGCTCTTTTATTAGTAGCCATATTTGCCCCTCGAATAATAATTAAAATTTTGGCTCCAAGCTGACATCTACTTTCAAGAGATATCCTGTACTATTGATAGAGTTTTCTTGGTGCAAGGTTACAGAGTTCTAGAACCAATTCCTTCAGGAATTTTGTTGATTATAACCAACACAGACACTGGACTCAACTGAAAAGTCATTTTGCTGTTTCCCCCATCCAGTCGTCTTGTGCAATTTACTGCTGTTGTCTTAGTTGACATATTTATCCCTCAAATAATATTTAAATTTAAAGTTTTGGCTCCAAGCTGACTTCTACTGTCAAGAGATATCCTATACTATTGATAGAGTTTTCTTGGTGCAAGGTTACAGAGTTCTAGAACCAATTCCTTCAGGAATTTTGTTGATTATAACCAACACAGACACTGGACTCAACTGAACTAACAATTATTTTTGCTCTTTCCCCCATCCAATGGTCTGGTGCAACTTACTGCTCTTTTGTTAGTTGACATGTGTGCCCCTCAAATAATAATTGAAATTTTGGCTCCAAGCTGACTTCTACCGTCAAGAGATATCCTATACTATCGATAGAGTTTCCTTGGTGCAAGGTTACAGAGTTCTAGAACCAATTCCTTCAGGAATTTTGTTGATTATAACCAACACAGACACTGGACTCAACTGAAAAGTCATTTTGCTGTTTCCCCCATCCAGTCGTCTTTGCAATTTACTGCTGTTGTCTTAGTTGACACATTTATCCCTCAAATAACATTTAAAGACCCTTTATTGACCAGCATCCTTTGCGGCCTTCGATTGCTGTTCCCCACAGCTTCGACCCGTTCGTTAGGGTTTCTGACATCCAGAAACTATCGCATTTGTAATCCATCTTAATCTTCAACTGAAATCGCGTAAATGGTCAACAACTTATATCAATAGTCGCTTTGGTTCATAAACAATGTATTTAAGCAGGTATTTTCGTACTGCATAATCGGAGTTGTGAGAATTAGACGAAAGAATTTGGGTCACAATGACTGAGAGAATGTTGAGAAAGTGGAGAGAAAATTATCTTATTTACGGGAAAGATTGCATCTGAAATCAAATATATTTCAATTGTTTCTTATGATCAAGCAATAAACTCATCAAATAAATGCATTCGAAACGCAAGGATTAAAACAGAAATGTAATGAACTGTACAGACCCCATTGGATTGGACTCCTTCTTGTGCAAACAACAACGGAAAAATAGGCCAGAATGAGAACAGGTGGGTGAGAGTTTATCGATTCAATTTGGTCTTCTTCCTCTTAGGAAACATATCTGCAGTTATTTTTCCAATATCCACTTAGCCTTGTGCCGAGATCTGGAAGTAATCCTTCATCAATACTGACTTGCCGCCATAATTTGTGTGCGATCGAATGAACACTAGATTTATTACATCATCGTATCCATCACTATTGACAAAATGGCAGCAGTCTCGTTATGACGAACGATAGCTTGGACTCGTTGTAATCAGTCTGTATGTAGCCACCTTAACTTTTGTAAACAATAATAAAGGCGTGCAAAGGGTGCCGGTCAGTAAAGGGTCTTTAAATTTATAATTTTTGCTTCAAGCTGACTTCTACTTTCAAGTGCTATCCTATACTTTTAATATAGTTTTCTTGGCGCAAGGTTACAGAGTTCTTCAACCAATACCTTTTGAAATTTGCAGATGATAACCAACACAAAGACACTGGTCTGAACTGAACTAACAATTATTTTTGCTGTTTCCCCCATCCAATGGTCTGGTGCAACTTACTGCTCTTTTGTTAGTTGACATATGTGCCCCTCAAATAATAATTGAAATTTTGGCTCCAAGCTGACTTCTACTTTTAGGAGATATCCTATACTATTGATAGAATTTTCTTGGTGCAAGGTTACAGAGTTCTTGAACCAATACCTTCAGGATTTTTGTTGATCATAACCACCACAGACACTGGACTGAACCAACAATTCATTTTGCTGTTTCCCCCATCCAGTTGCAAGGTAACAGAGTTCAGTCCAGATATATAGTTGATATAGTTCAGTCCAGAGTTCAGTGCAAGGTTACATAGTTCTTCAACCAATATCTTCAGAAATTTGCAGATGATAACCAACACAAAGATGCTGGTCTGGACTGAACTAACAGTTATTTTTGCTGTTTCGCCCATCCAGTGGTCTGGTGCAACTTACTGCTCTTTTGTTAGTTGACATATTTGCCCCTCCAATAACATTTAACCCTATTTGGACCGGGTTGAAAATTTGATATAATTGATATAATTTGAAGAACTCTTCCAGGTTCTTCCTCTTCTCCACTGCTTTCATCTTAATCTTTGCTCTCTCTACAGTCAACACCATAAATACTTTCACATTTAGTGTAAATTGGGACAGTACCTCTCTTAATACTCCTAGTGAAAGTTTCTGTGTTTCTTTCTTATTTTATAGAAAGTTAATTAGAAAGTTTCTTTTCGAGAAGAATGTGATGGTTGTTTGGCTGTGTATGAGTGCATGCGTGCATCTGCCCTGTCAGTAGTATATATAGTGGATTCAACAAGGCAAAAAGCCCAAGAACTGTTTTTGCTCACCGAGAATCGTTACCCAGAATTCTCGTTGGGATTTTATGATATGTAAAGAATGTCGCAAAATTTAAAAAATTTTAAATGTTTTTCCGAGAAAATAAGAAAATAGCTGAGGTATAGAAGAGTGTCAAGGGAGAGGGGGGAAGTCCAAAATGACATCATATACGTATATTACGTAATTTACGCAAGAAACTTTTTGCGTTTTTAAGAAAAGGTGGTAATAAAACCATAACCAATAAAGATTAACAGATATGATCCCGTGGCACAGTCGGTTAGCGTGTCGTACTTATAAGTCAGTATTGACGAAGAAATGCGAAGGTTGAGAGTCTCTCTTGGAGCAATTTTTGTATCATTTTCTTATTTTACGTATATTACGTACGCATGCGCAAATGCCTTAGAAGAAACTTGTAATAGATCCACAAGACTACTGTTAGCTACAATCAGAGCTAACAGTTATTTATGGGAGACAAGATTTTTACCATTGCAGTGGAGCTGTGCCACTCCTACAGCTCTTTAATGATAATAATCTTACTGGCACATTAACTGAAACTGTTAGACTGCTCAACATTTTAATACCAATGACCTCTTGTGAAGCAGAGCGTTGCTCTTCTGCCCTAAAGAGGGTGAAAACATTTTTACGAAATGCAATGACTGAGGACAGGCTAAACGCTTTAGGAATGTTATCAATGGAGAAGAAGTTGATCAAAGAGATGCCTGACTTTAATAAATTAGTAATTGATAAATTTGCCGAGACTCTTGTTGTTAGATTTGTTTAGAAAAGAAAAAACGTTTCTTTTGTTGCATAAAGTTTGCTTAAGATTCAGAACAAGTTAATCCAAAACTAGATACAAAGAGTTTCCATTTCTATAGGATTTCCATACAGCATCTTTTTCAAAAAGCTGAATATTCTTTCATACTATACTAAGATTTAGAAGCTGGCCAGGTGCTTAAGGCTTCCCCTGTGTTTAATGTAGAAGCAGGCAGTCGAAGAGAATAATATTTGATTGAGGCTATTCATAGAACAACTTTGGCAAAAGCTATATCTGCCTCTTACTTTCCAAAGAAAATACCGTCGATGATCTTAGAAAATTGTCTTGAAAAAATATCCCATTAATGTTTCTTATTGATAAATCTTCATTCAAGTAGAAGGAGGAGGCCTGTGGAAGTTAATAATATTCAATCAAAGCTATTTATAAAATGACTGCATTGAAAGCTATATCTAATACTTACTATCCAAAGAAAATGTATTAGATGATATTAGAAAATATTATTGAAAAAATGTCCCATTAATGTTTCTTATTGATGAATCTGTTTGATGTAGAAGCAGGCAGTCGAAGAGAATAATATTTGATTAAAGCTATTCATAGAGCAACTTTAGCAAAAGCCACATCTACCTCTTACTTTCCAAAGAAAATACAGTAGATGATCTTAGAAAATGGTCTTGAAAAAATGTCCCATTAATGTTTCTTATTGATGGATATTGTTTCATGAAGAAGCAGGCCAGTCGGAGGAAATTTAATTTAATTAAAGCTATTCATAGAATGATTGCATCGGAAGCTATATCTACTTCTTACTATCCTTATAAATCATTGAATATGACATATAGGGAAATGAATGAGAAAATATCCCATTAATGTTTCTTATTGATGAATATTGTTTCCCGAAGAAGCATCAGTCAAAGAGAATCATATTGGATTAAAGCTGTCAAAACCAAATTGTGAAATCCATATCTACTACTTCCTGTCCTAAGAAAATACAGTATAGATTTTAGAAAAATAATATTGACAAAATGCCCCGTTAATTTTTCTTATTGATGAATCTATTTAATGCAGAAGTAGGCAGTCGAAGAGAATAATATTTGTTTAAAGCTATTCATAGAACGACTTTAGCAAAAGCTACACCTACCTCTTACTTTCCAAAGAAAATACAGTAGATGATCTTAGAAAATTTTCTTGAAAAAATTTCCCATTAATGTTTATTATTGATAAATCTTCTTTCAAGTAGAAGGAGGAGGCCTGTGGAAGTTAATAATATTCAATCAAAGCTATTTATAAAATGACTGCATTGAAAGCTATATCTAATACTTACTATCCAAAGAAAATGCATTAGATGATATTAGAAAATATTATTGAAAAAATGTCCCATTAATGTTTCTTATTGATGAATCTGTTTGATGTAGAAGCAGGCAGTCGAAGAGAATAATATTTGATTAAAGCTATTCATAGAGCGACTTTAGCAAAAGCCACATCTACCTCTTACTTTCCAAAGAAAATACAGTAGATGATCTTAGAAAATGGTCTTGAAAAAATGTCCCATTAATGTTTCTTATTGATGGATATTGTTTCATGAAGAAGCAGGCCAGTCGAATAAACTTAAATTTAATTAAAGCTATTCATAGAATGATTGCATCGGAAGCTATATCTACTTCTTACTATCCTTATAAATCATTGAATATGACATATATGGAAATGAATGAGAAAATGCCCCATTAATGTTTCTTATTGATGAATATTGTTTCCCGAAGAAGCATCAGTCAAAGAGAATCATATTTGATTAAAGCTGTCAAAACCAAATAGTGAAATCCATATCTACTACTTCCTATCCTAAGAAAATACGGTATAGATTTTAGAAAGATATTTTTGAAAAAATGTCCCATTAATGTTTCTTATTGATGAATCTGTTTAATGTAGATGCAGGCAGTCGAAGAGAATAATATTCGATTGAAGCTATTCATAGAACGATTTTAGCAAGAGCTACATCTACCTCTTACTTTCCAAAGAAAATACCATAGATGATCTTAGAAAATGGTCTTGAAAAAATGTCCCATTAATGTTTCTTACTGATAAATCTTCTTTCAAGTAGAAGGAGGAGGCCTGTCGAAGTTAATCATATTCAATCCAAGCTATTTATAAAATGACTGCATTGAAAGCTATATCTAATACTTACTATCCAAAGAAAATACAGTAGATGATCTTAGAAAATGGTCTTGAAAAAATGTCCCATTAATGTTTCTTATTGATGGATATTGTTTCATGAAGAAGCAGGTAAGTCGAAGAAAATCATATTTAATTAAAGCTATTAATAGAATGATTGCACCGGAAGCTATATCTACTTCTTACTATCCTTATCAATCATTGAATATGACATATAAGGAAATGAATGAGATAATGTCCCATTAATGTTTCTTATTGATGAATATTGTTTCACGAAGAAGCATCAGTCAAAGAGAATCATATTTGATTAAAGCGGTCAAAACCAAATAGTGAAATCCATATCTACTACTTCCTATCCTAAGAAAATACGGTATAGTTTAAAAAAAATAATATTGAAAAAATGTCCCATTAATGTTTTATTATTGATGAATCTGTTTAATGTAGAAGAAGGCAGTCGAAGAGAATAATATTTGATTAAAGCTATTCATAGAACGACTGCAGCAAATGCTACATCTACTTCTTACTTTCCAAAGAAAATACAGCAGATGATATTAGAAAATGTTAGTGAAAAAATGTCCCATTAATGTTTCTATCGATGTATATTGTTTCATGAAGAGGCCAGTCAGTCGAAGAGCATCCTATTTATTTAAAACCATTTATAGAATGACTGCAGCAAAAGCTAGATCTACTTCTTCCTATCCTTATAAATCATTGAATATGACATATAGGGAAATGAATGAGAAAATGTCCCATTAATGTTTCTTATTGATGAATATTGTTTCCCGAAGAAGCATCAGTCAAAGAGAATCATATTGGATTAAAGCTGTCAAAACCAAACAGTGAAATCCATATCTACTACTTCCTGTCCTAAGAAAATACAGTATAGATTTTAGAAAAATAATATTGAAAAAATGCCCCCTTAATTTTTCTTATTGATGAATCTGTTTAAAGTAGAAGCAGGCAGTCGAAGAGAATAATATTTGATTAAAGCTATTCATAGAGCGACTTTAGCAAAAGCCACATCTACCTCTTACTTTCCAAAGAAAATACAGTAGATGATCTTAGAAAATGGTCTTGAAAAAATGTCCCATTAATGTTTCTTACTGATAAATCTTCTTTCAAGTAGAAGGAGGAGGCCTGTCGAAGTTAATCATATTCAATCCAAGCTATTTATAAAATGACTGCATTGAAAGCTATATCTAATACTTACTATCCAAAGAAAATACAGTAGATGATCTTAGAAAATGGTCTTGAAAAAATGTCCCATTAATGTTTCTTATTGATGGATATTGTTTCATGAAGAAGCAGGTAAGTCGAAGAAAATCATATTTAATTAAAGCTATTAATAGAATTATTGTACCGGAAGCTATATCTACTTCTTACTATCCTTATCAATCATTGAATATGACATATAAGGAAATGAATGAGATAATGTCCCATTAATGTTTCTTATTGATGAATATTGTTTCACGAAGAAGCATCAGTCAAAGAGAATCATATTGGGTTAAAGCTGTTAAAACCAAATAGTGAAATCCATATCTACTACTTCCTATCCTAAGAAAATACGGTATAGTTTAAAAAAAATAATATTGAAAAAATGTCCCATTAATGTTTCTTATTGATGAATCTGTTTAATGTAGAAGAAGGCAGTCAAAGAGAATAATATTTGATTAAAGCTATTCATAGAACGACTGCAGCAAATGCTACATCTACTTCTTACTTTCCAAAGAAAATACAGCAGATGATATTAGAAAATGTTAGTGAAAAAATGTCCCATTAATGTTTCTATCGATGTATATTATTTCATGAAGAGGCCAGTCAGTCGAAGAGCATCCTATTTATTTAAAACCATTTATAGAATTACTGCAGCAAAAGCTAGATCTACTTCTTCCTATCCTTATAAATCATTCAATATGACATATAGGGAAATGCATGAGATAATGTCCCATTAATGTTTCTTATTGATGTATATTGTTTCATGAAGAGGCCAGTCAGTCGAAGAGCATCCTATTTATTTAAAACCATTTATAGAATGACTGCAGCAAAAGCTAGATCTACTTCTTCCTATCCTTATAAATCATTGAATATGACATATAGAGAAATGCACGAGATAATTTCCCATTAATGTTTCTTATTGATGGATATTGTTTCACGAAGAAGCATCCGTCAAAGACAATCATATTTGATTAAAGCTGTCAAAACCAAATAGTGAAATCCATATCTACTACTTCCTGTCCTAAGAAGATACGGTATAGATTTTAGAAAAATAATATTGAAAAAATGCCCCGTTAATTTTTCTTATTGATGAATCTGTTTAAAGTAGAAGCAGGCAGTCGAAGAGAATAATATTTGATTAAAGGTATTCATAGAACGACTTTAGCAAAAGCTACACCTACCTCTTACTTTCCAAAGAAAATACAATAGATGATCTTAGAAAATGGTCTTGAAAAAATATCCCATTAATGTTTCTTATTGATAAATCTTCTTTCAAGTAGAAGGAGGAGGCCTGTGGAAGTTAATAATATTCAATCAAAGCTATTTATAAAATGACTGCATTGAAAGCTATATCTAATACTTACTATCCAAAGAAAATGCATTAGATGATATTAGAAAATATTATTGAAAAAATGTCCCATTAATGTTTCTTATTGATGAATCTGTTTGATGTAGAAGCAGGCAGTCGAAGAGAATAATATTTGATTAAAGCTATTCATAGAGCGACTTTAGTAAAAGCCACATCTACCTCTTACTTTCCAAAGAAAATACAGTAGATGATCTTAGAAAATGCTCTTGAAAAAATGTCCCATTAATGTTTCTTATTGATGGATATTGTTTCATGAAGAGGCCAGTCAGTCGAAGAGCATCCTATTTATTTAAAACCATTTATAGAATGACTGCAGCAAAAGCTAGATCTACTTCTTCCTATCCTTATAAATCATTCAATATGACCTATAGGGAAATGAATGAGATAATGTCCCATTAATGCTTCTTATTGATGAATATTGCTTCACGAAGAAGCATCAGTCAAAGAGAATCATATTGGGTTAAAGCTGTTAAAACCAAATAGTGAAATCCATATCTACTACTTCCTATCCTAAGAAAATACGGTATAGTTTAAAAAAAATAATATTGAAAAAATGTCCCATTAATGTTTCTTATTGATGAATCTGTTTAATGTAGAAGAAGGCAGTCAAAGAGAATAATATTTGATTAAAGCTATTCATAGAACGACTGCAGCAAATGCTACATCTACTTCTTACTTTCCAAAGAAAATACAGTAGATTATATTAGAAAATGTTAGTGAAAAAGTGTCCCATTAATGTTTCTATCGATGTATATTGTTTCATGAAGAGGCCAGTCAGTCGAAGAGCATCCTATTTATTTAAAACCATTTATAGAATGACTGCAGCAAAAGCTAGATCTACTTCTTCCTATCCTTATAAATCATTCAATATGACATATAGGGAAATGCATGAGATAATTTCCCATTGATGTTTCTTATTGATGGATATTGTTTCATGAAGAGGCCAGTCAGTCGAAGAGCATCCTATTTATTTAAAACCATTTATAGAATGACTGCAGCAAAAGCTAGATCTACTTCTTCCTATCCTTATAAATCATTGAATATGACATATAGAGAAATGCATGAGATAATTTCCCATTAATGTTTCTTATTGATGAATATTGTTTCACGAAGAAGCATCCGTCAAAGACAATCATATTTGATTAAAGCTGTCAAAACCAAATAGTGAAATCCATATCTACTACTTCCTGTCCTAAGAAAATACGGTATAGATTTTAGAAAAATAATATTGAAAAAATGCCCCGTTAATTTTTCTTATTGATGAATCTGTTTAAAGTAGAAGCAGGCAGTCGAAGAGAATAATATTTGATTAAAGCTATTCATAGAACGACTTTAGCAAAAGCTACACCTACCTCTTACTTTCCAAAGAAAATACAATAGATGATCTTAGAAAATGGTCTTGAAAAAATATCCCATTAATGTTTCTTATTGATAAATCTTCTTTCAAGTAGAAGGAGGAGGCCTGTGGAAGTTAATAATATTCAATCAAAGCTATTTATAAAATGACTGTATTGAAAGCTATATCTAATACTTACTATCCAAAGAAAATGCATTAGATGATATTAGAAAATATCATTGAAAAAATGTCCCATTAATGTTTCTTATTGATGAATCTGTTTGATGTAGAAGCAGGCAGTCGAAGAGAATAATATTTGATTAAAGCTATTCATAGAGCGACTTTAGCAAAAGCCACATCTACCTCTTACTTTCCGAAGAAAATACAGTAGATGATCTTAGAAAATGGTCTTGAAAAAATGTCCCATTAATGTTTCTTATTGATGGATATTGTTTCATGAAGAAGCAGGCCAGTCGAATAAACTTAAATTTAATTAAAGCTATTCATAGAATGATTGCATCGGAAGCTATATCTACTTCTTACTATCCTTATAAATCATTGAATATGACATATAGGGAAATGAATAAGAAAATGCCCCATTAATGTTTCTTATTGATGAATATTGCTTCACGAAGAAGCATCAGTCAAAGAGAATCATATTGGGTTAAAGCTGTTAAAACCAAATAGTGAAATCCATATCTACTACTTCCTATCCTAAGAAAATACGGTACGGTATAGTTTAAAAAAAATAATATTGAAAAAATGTCCCATTAATGTTTCTTACTGATGAATCTGTTTAATGTAGAAGAAGGCAGTCGAAGAGAATAATATTTGATTAAAGCTATTCATAGAACGACTGCAGCAAATGCTACATCTACTTCTTACTTTCCAAAGAAAATACAGCAGATGATATTAGAAAATGTTAGTGAAAAAATGTCCCATTAATGTTTCTATCGATGTATATTGTTTCATGAAGAGGCCAGTCAGTCGAAGAGCATCCTATTTATTTAAAACCATTTATAGAATGACTGCAGCAAAAGCTAGATCTACTTCTTCCTATCCTTATAAATCATTGAATATGACATATAGGGAAATGAATGAGAAAATGTCCCATTAATGTTTCTTATTGATGAATATTGTTTGCCGAAGAAGCATCAGTCAAAGAGAATCATATTGGATTAAAGCTGTCAAAACCAAATAGTGAAATCCATATCTACTACTTCCTGTCCTAAGAAAATACAGTATAGATTTTAGAAAAATAATATTGAAAAAATGCCCCTTTAATTTTTCTTATTGATGAATCTGTTTAAAGTAGAAGCAGGCAGTCGAAGAGAATAATATTTGATTAAAGCTATTCATAGAGCGACTTTAGCAAAAGCCACATCTACCTCTTACTTTCCAAAGAAAATACAGTAGATGATCTTAGAAAATGGTCTTGAAAAAATGTCCCATTGATGTTTCTTATTGATAAATCTTCTTTCAAGTAGAAGGAGGAGGCCTGTCGAAGTTAATCATATTCAATCCAAGCTATTTATAAAATGACTGCATTGAAAGCTATATCTAATACTTACTATCCAAAGAAAATACAGTAGATGAACTTAGAAAATGGTCTTGAAAAAATGTCCCATTAATGTTTCTTATTGATGGATATTGTTTCATGAAGAAGCAGGTCAGTCGAAGAAAATCATATTTAATTAAAGCTATTAATAGAATGATTGTACCTGAAGCTATATCTACTTCTTACTATCCTTATAAATCATTGAATATGACATATAAGGAAATGAATGAGATAATGTCCCATTAATGTTTCTTATTGATGAATATTGCTTCACGAAGAAGCATCAGTCAAAGAGAATCATATTGGGTTAAAGCTGTTAAAACCAAATAGTGAAATCCATATCTACTACTTCCTATCCTAAGAAAATACGGTATAGTTTTAAAAAAAATAATATTGAAAAAATGTCCCATTAATGTTTCTCATTGATGAATCTGTTTAATGTAGAAGAAGGCAGTCGAAGAGAATAATATTTGATTAAAGCTATTCATAGAACGACTGCAGCAAATGCTACATCTACTTCTTACTTTCCAAAGAAAATACAGCAGATGATATTAGAAAATGTTAGTGAAAAAATGTCCCATTAATGTTTCTATCGATGTATATTATTTCATGAAGAGGCCAGTCAGTCGAAGAGCATCCTATTTATTTAAAACCATTTATAGAATGACTGCAGCAAAAGCTAGATCTACTTCTTCCTATCCTTATAAATCATTCAATATGACATATAGGGAAATGCACGAGATAATGTCCCATTAATGTTTCTTATTGATGTATATTGTTTCATGAAGAGGCCAGTCAGTCGAAGAGCATCCTATTTATTTAAAACCATTTATAGAATGACTGCAGCAAAAGCTAGATCTACTTCTTCCTATCCTTATAAATCATTGAATATGACATATAGAGAAATGCACGAGATAATTTCCCATTAATGTTTCTTATTGATGGATATTGTTTCACGAAGAAGCATCCGTCAAAGACAATCATATTTGATTAAAGCTGTCAAAACCAAATAGTGAAATCCATATCTACTACTTCCTGTCCTAAGAAAATACGGTATAGATTTTAGAAAAATAATATTGAAAAAATGCCCCGTTAATTTTTCTTATTGATGAATCTGTTTAAAGTAGAAGCAGGCAGTCGAAGAGAATAATATTTGATTAAAGCTATTCATAGAACGACTTTAGCAAAAGCTACACCTACCTCTTACTTTCCAAAGAAAATACAGTAGATGATCTTAGAAAATGGTCTTGAAAAAATGTCCCATTAATGTTTCTTATTGATAAATCTTCTTTCAAGTAGAAGGAGGAGGCCTGTGGAAGTTAATAATATTCAATCAAAGCTATTTATAAAATGACTGCATTGAAAGCTATATCTAATACTTACTATCCAAAGAAAATACATTGGATGATATTAGAAAATATTATTGAAAAAATGTCCCATTAATGTTTCTTATTGATGAATCTGTTTGATGTAGAAGCAGGCAGTCGAAGAGAATAATATTTGATTAAAGCTATTCATAGAGCGACTTTAGTAAAAGCCACATCTACCTCTTACTTTCCAAAGAAAATACAGTAGATGATCTTAGAAAATGCTCTTGAAAAAATGTCCCATTAATGTTTCTTATTGATGGATATTGTTTCATGAAGAGGCCAGTCAGTCGAAGAGCATCCTATTTATTTAAAACCATTTATAGAATGACTGCAGCAAAAGCTAGATCTACTTCTTCCTATCCTTATAAATCATTCAATATGACATATAGGGAAATGAATGAGATAATGTCCCATTAATGCTTCTTATTGATGAATATTGCTTCACGAAGAAGCATCAGTCAAAGAGAATCATATTGGGTTAAAGCTGTTAAAACCAAATAGTGAAATCCATATCTACTACTTCCTGTCCTAAGAAAATACAGTATAGATTTTAGAAAAATAATATTGAAAAAATGCCCCTTTAATTTTTCTTATTGATGAATCTGTTTAAAGTAGAAGCAGGCAGTCGAAGAGAATAATATTTGATTAAAGCTATTCATAGAGCGACCTTAGCAAAAGCCACATCTACCTCTTACTTTCCAAAGAAAATACAGTAGATGATCTTAGAAAATGGTCTTGAAAAAATGTCCCATTAATGTTTCTTACTGATAAATCTTCTTTCAAGTAGAAGGAGGAGGCCTGTCGAAGTTAATCATATTCAATCAAAGCTATTTATAAAATGACTGCATTGAAAGCTATATCTAATACTTACTATCCAAAGAAAATACAGTAGATGATCTTAGAAAATGGTCTTGAAAAAATGTCCCATTAATGTTTCTTATTGATGGATATTGTTTCATGAAGAAGCAGGTCAGTCGAAGAAAATCATATTTAATTAAAGCTATTAATAGAATGATTGCACCGAAAGCTATATCTACTTCTTACTATCCTTATAAATCATTGAATATGACATATAGGGAAATGAATGAGACAATGTCCCATTAATGTTTCTTATTGATGAATATTGTTTCCCGAAGAAGCATCAGTCAAAGAGAATCATATTGGATTAAAGCTGTCAAAACCAAATAGTGAAATCCATATCTACTACTTCCTGTCCTAAGAAAATACGGTATAGATTTTAGAAAAATAATATTGAAAAAATGCCCCTTTAATTTTTCTTATTGATGAATCTGTTTAAAGTAGAAGCAGGCAGTCGAAGAGAATAATATTTGATTAAAGCTATTCATAGAGCGACCTTAGCAAAAGCCACATCTACCTCTTACTTTCCAAAGAAAATACAGTAGATGATCTTAGAAAATGGTCTTGAAAAAATGTCCCATTAATGTTTCTTACTGATAAATCTTCTTTCAAGTAGAAGGAGGAGGCCTGTCGAAGTTAATCATATTCAATCCAAGCTATTTATAAAATGACTGCATTGAAAGCTATATCTAATACTTACTATCCAAAGAAAATACAGTAGATGATCTTAGAAAATGGTCTTGAAAAAATGTCCCATTAATGTTTCTTATTGATGGATATTGTTTCATGAAGAAGCAGGTCAGTCGAAGAAAATCATATTTAATTAAAGCTATTAATAGAATGATTGTACCTGAAGCTATATCTACTTCTTACTATCCTTATAAATCATTGAATATGACATATAAGGAAATGAATGAGATAATGTCCCATTAATGTTTCTTATTGATGAATATTGCTTCACGAAGAAGCATCAGTCAAAGAGAATCATATTGGGTTAAAGCTGTTAAAACCAAATAGTGAAATCCATATCTACTACTTCCTATCCTAAGAAAATACGGTATAGTTTAAAAAAAAATAATATTGAAAAAATGTCCCATTAATGTTTCTCATTGATGAATCTGTTTAATGTAGAAGAAGGCAGTCGAAGAGAATAATATTTGATTAAAGCTATTCATAGAACGACTGCAGCAAATGCTACATCTACTTCTTACTTTCCAAAGAAAATACAGCAGATGATATTAGAAAATGTTAGTGAAAAAATGTCCCATTAATGTTTCTATCGATGTATATTATTTCATGAAGAGGCCAGTCAGTCGAAGAGCATCCTATTTATTTAAAACCATTTATAGAATGACTGCAGCAAAAGCTAGATCTACTTCTTCCTATCCTTATAAATCATTGAATATGACATATAGAGAAATGCATGAGATAATTTCCCATTGATGTTTCTTATTGATGGATATTGTTTCATGAAGAGGCCAGTCAGTCGAAGAGCATCCTATTTATTTAAAACCATTTATAGAATGACTGCAGCAAAAGCTAGATCTACTTCTTCCTATCCTTATAAATCATTGAATATGACATATAGAGAAATGCATGAGATAATTTCCCATTAATGTTTCTTATTGATGGATATTGTTTCACGAAGAAGCATCCGTCAAAGACAATCATATTTGATTAAAGCTGTCAAAACCAAATAGTGAAATCCATATCTACTACTTCCTGTCCTAAGAAAATACGGTATAGATTTTAGAAAAATAATATTGAAAAAATGCCCCGTTAATTTTTCTTATTGATGAATCTGTTTAAAGTAGAAGCAGGCAGTCGAAGAGAATAATATTTGATTAAAGCTATTCATAGAACGACTTTAGCAAAAGCTACACCTACCTCTTACTTTCCAAAGAAAATACAGTAGATGATCTTAGAAAATGGTCTTGAAAAAATGGCCCATTAATGTTTCTTATTGATAAATCTTCTTTCAAGTAGAAGGAGGAGGCCTTTGGAAGTTAATAATATTCAATCAAAGCTATTTATAAAATGACTGCATTGAAAGCTATATCTAATACTTACTATCCAAAGAAAATACATTAGATGATATTAGAAAATATTATTGAAAAAATGTCCCATTAATGTTTCTTATTGATGAATCTGTTTGATGTAGAAGCAGGCAGTCGAAGAGAATAATATTTGATTAAAGCTATTCATAGAGCGACTTTAGTAAAAGCCACATCTACCTCTTACTTTCCAAAGAAAATACAGTAGATGATCTTAGAAAATGCTCTTGAAAAAATGTCCCATTAATGTTTCTTATTGATGGATATTGTTTCATGAAGAGGCCAGTCAGTCGAAGAGCATCCTATTTATTTAAAACCATTTATAGAATGACTGCAGCAAAAGCTAGATCTACTTCTTCCTATCCTTATAAATCATTCAATATGACATATAGGGAAATGAATGAGATAATGTCCCATTAATGCTTCTTATTGATGAATATTGCTTCACGAAGAAGCATCAGTCAAAGAGAATCATATTGGGTTAAAGCTGTTAAAACCAAATAGTGAAATCCATATCTACTACTTCCTATCCTAAGAAAATACGGTATAGTTTAAAAAAAATAATATTGAAAAAATGTCCCATTAATGTTTCTTATTGATTAATCTGTTTAATGTAGAAGAAGGCAGTCGAAGAGAATAATATTTGATTAAAGTTATTCATAGAACGACTGCAGCAAATGCTACATCTACTTCTTTCTTTCCAAAGAAAATACAGTCGATTATATTAGAAAATGTTAGTGAAAAAATGTCCCATTAATGTTTCTATCGATGTATATTGTTTCATGAAGAGGCCAGTCAGTCGAAGAGCATCCTATTTATTTAAAACCATTTATAGAATGACTGCAGCAAAAGCTAGATCTACTTCTTCCTATCCTTATAAATCATTGAATATGACATATAGAGAAATGCATGAGATAATGTCCCATTAATGTTTCTTATTGATGAATAATGTTTCACGAAGAAGCATCAGTCAAAGAGAATCATATTGGGTTAAAGCTGTTAAAACCAAATAGTGAAATCCATATCTACTACTTCCTATCCTAAGAAAATACGGTATAGTTAAAAAAATAATAATATTGAAAAACTGTCCCATTAATGTTTCTTATTGATGAATCTGTTTAATGTAGAAGCAGGCAGTCAAAGAGAATAATATTTGATTAAAGCTATTCATAGAACGACTTTAGCAAAAGCTACATCTACTTCTTAATTTCAAAGAAAATACAGTAGATGATATTAGAAATTTTTTTTGAAAAAATGTCCCATTAATGTTTCTATCGATGTATATTGTTTCATGAAAAGGCCAGTCAGTCGAAGAGCATCCTATTTATTTAAAACCATTTATAGAATGACTGCAGCAAAAGCTAGATCTACTTCTTCCTATCCTTATAAATCATTCAATATGACATATAGGGAAATGCATGAGATAATGTCCCATTAATGTTTCTTATTGATGTATATTGTTTCATGAAGAGGCCAGTCAGTCGAAGAGCATCCTATTTATTTAAAACCATTTATAGAATGACTGCAGCAAAAGCTAGATCTACTTCTTCCTATCCTTATAAATCATTGAATATGACATATAGAGAAATGCACGAGATAATTTCCCATTAATGTTTCTTATTGATGGATATTGTTTCACGAAGAAGCATCCGTCAAAGACAATCATATTTGATTAAAGCTGTCAAAACCAAATAGTGAAATCCATATCTACTACTTCCTGTCCTAAGAAAATACAGTATAGATTTTAGAAAAATAATATTGAAAAAATGCCCCGTTAATTTTTCTCATTGATGAATCTGTTTAAAGTAGAAGCAGGCAGACGAAGAGAATAATATTTGATTAAAGCTATTCATAGAACGACTTTAGCAAAAGCTACACCTACCTCTTACTTTCCAAAGAAAATACAGTAGATGATCTTAGAAAATGGTCTTGAAAAAATGTCCCATTAATGTTTCTTATCGATGTATATTGTTTCATGTAGAGGCAGGTCAGTTTAAGAGCATCCTATTTATTTAAAACCATTTATAGAATGATTGCAGCAAAAGCTATATCTACTTCTTACTGTCCTTATAAATCATTGAATATGACATATAGGGAAATGCATGAGATAATGTCCCATTAATGTTTCTTATCGATGTATATTGTTTCATGAAGAGGCCAGTCAGTCGAAGAGCATCCTATTTATTTAAAACCATTTATAGAATGACTGCAGCAAAAGCTAGATCTACTTCTTCCTGTCCTTATAAATCATTCAATATGACATATAGGGAAATGCACGAGATAATGTCCCATTAATGTTTCTTATTGATGTATATTGTTTCATGAAGAGGCCAGTCAGTCGAAGAGCATCCTATTTTTTTAAAACCATTTATAGAATGACTGCTGCAAAAGCTAGATCTACTTCTTCCTATCCTTATAAATCATTGAATATGACATATAGAGAAATGCATGAGATAATTTCCCTTTAATGTTTCTTATTGATGGATATTGTTTCACGAAGAAGCATCCGTCAAAGAGAATCATATTTGATTAAAGCTGTCAAAACCAAATAGTGAAATCCATATCTACTACTTCCTGTCCTAAGAAAATACAGTATAGATTTTAGAAAAATAATATTGAAAAAATGCCCCGTTAATTTTTCTCATTGATGAATCTGTTTAAAGTAGAAGCAGGCAGACGAAGAGAATAATATTTGATTAAAGCTATTCATAGAACGACTTTAGCAAAAGCTACACCTACCTCTTACTTTCCAAAGAAAATACAGTAGATGATCTTAGAAAATGGTCTTGAAAAAATGTCCCATTAATGTTTCTTATCGATGTATATTGTTTCATGTAGAGGCAGGTCAGTCGAAGAGCATCCTATTTATTTAAAACCATTTATAGAATGATTGCAGCAAAAGCTATATCTACTTCTTACTATCCTTATAAATCATTGAATATGACATATAGGGAAATGCATGAGATAATGTCCCATTAATGTTTCTTATTGATGGATATTGTTTCATGAAGAAGCAGGTCAGTCGAAGAGAATCATATTTAATTAAAGCTATTCATAGAATGATTGCAGCGGAAGCTATATCTACTTCTTACTATCCTTATAAATCATTGAATATGACATATAGGGAAATGCATGAGATAATGTCCCATTAATGTTTCTTATTGATGAATATTGTTTCACGAAGAAGCATCAGTCAAAGAGAATCATATTTGATTAAAGCGGTCAAAACCAAATAGTGAAATCCATATCTACTACTTCCTATCCTAAGAAAATACGGTATAGATTTTAGAAAAATATTATTGAAAAAATGTCCCATTAATGTTTCGTATTGATGAATCTGCTTAATGAAGAAGCAGGCAGTCGAAGAGAATAATATTTGATTAAAGCTATTCATAGAACGACTTTAGCAAAAGCTACATCTACTTCTTACTTCCCAAAGAAAATAAAGCAGATGATATTAGAAAATGGTAATGAAAAAATGTCCCATTAATGTTTCTTATCGATGTATATTGTTTCATGAAGAGGCAGGTCAGTCGAAGAGCATCCTATTTATTTAAAACCATTTATAGAATGACTGCAGCAAAAGCTATATCTACTTCTTACTATCCTTATAAATCATTGAATATGACATATAGGGAAATGCATGAGATAATTTCCCATTAATGTTTCTTATTGATGGATATTGTTTCACGAAGAAGCATCAGTCAAAGGGAATCATATTTGAATAAAGCTGTCAAAACCAAATAGTGAAATCCATATCTACTACTTCCTGTCCTAAGAAAATACGGTATAGATTTTAGAAAAATATTATTGAAAAAATGTCCCATTAATGTTTCGTATTGATGAATCTGCTTAATGAAGAAGCAGGCAGTCGAAGAGAATAATATTTGATTAAAGCTATTCATAGAACGACTTTAGCAAAAGCTACACCTACCTCTTACTTTCCAAAGAAAATACAATAGATGATCTTAGAAAATGGTCTTGAAAAAATGTCCCATTAATGTTTCTTACTGATAAATCTTCTTTCAAGTAGAAGGAGGAGGCCTGTCAAAGTTAATCATATTCAATCCAAGCTATTTATAAAATGACTGCATTGAAAGCTATATCTAATACTTACTATCCAAAGAAAATACAGTAGATGATCTTAGAAAATGGTCTTGAAAAAATGTCCCATTAATGTTTCTTATTGATGGATATTGTTTCATGAAGAAGCAGGTAAGTCGAAGAAAATCATATTTAATTAAAGCTATTAATAGAATGATTGCACCGGAAGCTATATCTACTTCTTACTATCCTTATCAATCATTGAATATGACATATAAGGAAATGAATGAGATAATGTCCCATTAATGTTTCTTATTGATGAATATTGTTTCACGAAGAAGCATCAGTCAAAGAGAATCATATTTGATTAAAGCGGTCAAAACCAAATAGTGAAATCCATATCTACTACTTCCTATCCTAAGAAAATACGGTATAGTTTAAAAAAAAATAATATTGAAAAAATGTCCCATTAATGTTTGTCATTGATGAATCTGTGTAATGTAGAAGAAGGCAGTCGAAGAGAATCATATTTGATTAAAGCTATTCATAGAACGACTGCAGCAAATGCTACATCTACTTCTTACTTTCCAAAGAAAATACAGCAGATGATATTAGAAAATGTTAGTGAAAAAATGTCCCATTAATGTTTCTATCGATGTATATTATTGCATGAAGAGGCCAGTCAGTCGAAGAGCATCCTATTTATTTAAAACCATTTATAGAATGACTGCAGCAAAAGCTAGATCTACTTCTTCCTATCCTTATAAATCATTCAATATGACATATAGGGAAATGCATGAGATAATGTCCCATTAATGTTTCTTATTGATGTATATTGTTTCATGAAGAGGCCAGTCAGTCGAAGAGCATCCTATTTATTTAAAACCATTTATAGAATGACTGCAGCAAAAGCTAGATCTACTTCTTCCTATCCTTATAAATCATTGAATATGACATATAGAGAAATGCACGAGATAATTTCCCATTAATGTTTCTTATTGATGGATATTGTTTCACGAAGAAGCATCCGTCAAAGACAATCATATTTGATTAAAGCTGTCAAAACCAAATAGTGAAATCCATATCTACTACTTCCTGTCCTAAGAAAATACGGTATAGATTTTAGAAAAATAATATTGAAAAAATGCCCCGTTAATTTTTCTTATTGATGAATCTGTTTAAAGTAGAAGCAGGCAGTCGAAGAGAATAATATTTGATTAAAGCTATTCATAAAACGACTTTAGCAAAAGCTACACCTACCTCTTACTTTCCAAAGAAAATACAATAGATGATCTTAGAAAATGGTCTTGAAAAAATATCCCATTAATGTTTCTTATTGATAAATCTTCTTTCAAGTAGAAGGAGGAGGCCTGTGGAAGTTAATAATATTCAATCAAAGCTATTTATAAAATGACTGTATTGAAAGCTATATCTAATACTTACTATCCAAAGAAAATACATTAGATGATATTAGAAAATATTATTGAAAAAATGTCCCATTAATGTTTCTTATTGATGAATCTGTTTGATGTAGAAGCAGGCAGTCGAAGAGAATAATATTTGATTAAAGCTATTTATAGAGCGACTTTAGTAAAAGCCACATCTACCTCTTACTTTCCAAAGAAAATACAGTAGATGATCTTAGAAAATGCTCTTGAAAAAATGTCCCATTAATGTTTCTTATTAATGGATATTGTTTCATGAAGAGGCCAGTCAGTCGAAGATCATCCTATTTATTTAAAACCATTTATAGAATGACTGCAGCAAAAGCTAGATCTACTTCTTCCTATCCTTATAAATCATTGAATATGACATATAGAGAAATGCACGAGATAATTTCCCATTAATGTTTCTTATTGATGAATATTGCTTCACGAAGAAGCATCAGTCAAAGAGAATCATATTGGGTTAAAGCTGTTAAAACCAAATAGTGAAATCCATATCTACTACTTCCTATCCTAAGAAAATACGGTATAGTTTAAAAAAAAATAATATTGAAAAAATGTCCCATTAATGTTTGTCATTGATGAATCTGTGTAATGTAGAAGAAGGCAGTCGAAGAGAATCATATTTGATTAAAGCTATTCATAGAACGACTGCAGCAAATGCTACATCTACTTCTTACTTTCCAAAGAAAATACAGCAGATGATATTAGAAAATGTTAGTGAAAAAATGTCCCATTAATGTTTCTATCGATGTATATTATTGCATGAAGAGGCCAGTCAGTCGAAGAGCATCCTATTTATTTAAAACCATTTATAGAATGACTGCAGCAAAAGCTAGATCTACTTCTTCCTATCCTTATAAATCATTCAATATGACATATAGGGAAATGCATGAGATAATGTCCCATTAATGTTTCTTATTGATGTATATTGTTTCATGAAGAGGCCAGTCAGTCGAAGAGCATCCTATTTATTTAAAACCATTTATAGAATGACTGCAGCAAAAGCTAGATCTACTTCTTCCTATCCTTATAAATCATTGAATATGACATATAGAGAAATGCACGAGATAATTTCCCATTAATGTTTCTTATTGATGGATATTGTTTCACGAAGAAGCATCCGTCAAAGACAATCATATTTGATTAAAGCTGTCAAAACCAAATAGTGAAATCCATATCTACTACTTCCTGTCCTAAGAAGATACGGTATAGATTTTAGAAAAATAATATTGAAAAAATGCCCCGTTAATTTTTCTTATTGATGAATCTGTTTAAAGTAGAAGCAGGCAGTCGAAGAGAATAATATTTGATTAAAGCTATTCATAAAACGACTTTAGCAAAAGCTACACCTACCTCTTACTTTCCAAAGAAAATACAGTAGATGATCTTAGAAAATGGTCTTGAAAAAATGTCCCATTAATGTTTCTTATTGATAAATCTTCTTTCAAGTAGAAGGAGGAGGCCTGTGGAAGTTAATAATATTCAATCAAAGCTATTTATAAAATGACTGTATTGAAAGCTATATCTAATACTTACTATCCAAAGAAAATACATTAGATGATATTAGAAAATATTATTGAAAAAATGTCCCATTAATGTTTCTTATTGATGAATCTGTTTGATGTAGAAGCAGGCAGTCGAAGAGAATAATATTTGATTAAAGCTATTTATAGAGCGACTTTAGTAAAAGCCACATCTACCTCTTACTTTCCAAAGAAAATACAGTAGATGATCTTAGAAAATGCTCTTGAAAAAATGTCCCATTAATGTTTCTTATTAATGGATATTGTTTCATGAAGAGGCCAGTCAGTCGAAGATCATCCTATTTATTTAAAACCATTTATAGAATGACTGCAGCAAAAGCTAGATCTACTTCTTCCTATCCTTATAAATCATTGAATATGACATATAGAGAAATGCACGAGATAATTTCCCATTAATGTTTCTTATTGATGAATATTGCTTCACGAAGAAGCATCAGTCAAAGAGAATCATATTGGGTTAAAGCTGTTAAAACCAAATAGTGAAATCCATATCTACTACTTCCTATCCTAAGAAAATACGGTATAGTTTAAAAAAAAATAATATTGAAAAAATGTCCCATTAATGTTTGTCATTGATGAATCTGTGTAATGTAGAAGAAGGCAGTCGAAGAGAATAATATTTGATTAAAGCTATTCATAGAACGACTGCAGCAAATGCTACATCTACTTCTTACTTTCCAAAGAAAATACAGCAGATGATATTAGAAAATGTTAGTGAAAAAATGTCCCATTAATGTTTCTATCGATGTATATTATTGCATGAAGAGGCCAGTCAGTCGAAGAGCATCCTATTTATTTAAAACCATTTATAGAATGACTGCAGCAAAAGCTAGATCTACTTCTTCCTATCCTTATAAATCATTCAATATGACATATAGGGAAATGCATGAGATAATGTCCCATTAATGTTTCTTATTGATGTATATTGTTTCATGAAGAGGCCAGTCAGTCGAAGAGCATCCTATTTATTTAAAACCATTTATAGAATGACTGCAGCAAAAGCTAGATCTACTTCTTCCTATCCTTATAAATCATTGAATATGACATATAGAGAAATGCACGAGATAATTTCCCATTAATGTTTCTTATTGATGGATATTGTTTCACGAAGAAGCATCCGTCAAAGACAATCATATTTGATTAAAGCTGTCAAAACCAAATAGTGAAATCCATATCTACTACTTCCTGTCCTAAGAAAATACGGTATAGATTTTAGAAAAATAATATTGAAAAAATGCCCCGTTAATTTTTCTTATTGATGAATCTGTTTAAAGTAGAAGCAGGCAGTCGAAGAGAATAATATTTGATTAAAGCTATTCATAAAACGACTTTAGCAAAAGCTACACCTACCTCTTACTTTCCAAAGAAAATACAGTAGATGATCTTAGAAAATGGTCTTGAAAAAATATCCCATTAATGTTTCTTATTGATAAATCTTCTTTCAAGTAGAAGGAGGAGGCCTGTGGAAGTTAATAATATTCAATCAAAGCTATTTATAAAATGACTGTATTGAAAGCTATATCTAATACTTACTATCCAAAGAAAATGCATTAGATGATATTAGAAAATATCATTGAAAAAATGTCCCATTAATGTTTCTTATTGATGAATCTGTTTGATGTAGAAGCAGGCAGTCGAAGAGAATAATATTTGATTAAAGCTATTCATAGAGCGACTTTAGTAAAAGCCACATCTACCTCTTACTTTCCAAAGAAAATACAGTAGATGATCTTAGAAAATGCTCTTGAAAAAATGTCCCATTAATGTTTCTTATTAATGGATATTGTTTCATGAAGAGGCCAGTCAGTCGAAGATCATCCTATTTATGTAAAACCATTTATAGAATGACTGCAGCAAAAGCTAGATCTACTTCTTCCTATCCTTATAAATCATTCAATATGACATATAGGGAAATGAATAAGATAATGTCCCATTAATGTTTCTTATTGATGAATATTGTTTCACGAAGAAGCATCAGTCAAAGAGAATCATATTGGGTTAAAGCTGTTAAAACCAAATAGTGAAATCCATATCTACTACTTCCTATCCTAAGAAAATACGGTATAGTTTAAAAAAAATAATATTGAAAAAATGTCCCATTAATGTTTCTTATTGATTAATCTGTTTGATGTAGAAGCGGCAGTCGAAGAGAATAATATTTGATTAAAGCTATTCATAGAACGACTTTAGCAAAAGCTACATCTACTTCTTACTTTCCAAAGAAAATACAGTAGATGATATTAGAAAATGTTATTGAAAAAATGTCCCATTAATGTTTCTA
The DNA here is from genome assembly GCA_039566865.1 of Aurelia coerulea. Lineage (NCBI taxonomy): Eukaryota > Metazoa > Cnidaria > Scyphozoa > Semaeostomeae > Ulmaridae > Aurelia > Aurelia coerulea. The sequence continues at coordinate 6,778,698 of CM076951.1, read as the reverse complement.
TCGATGTATATTGTTTCATGAAAAGGCCAGTCAGTCGAAGAGCATCCTATTTTTTTAAAACCATTTATAGAATGACTGCAGCAAAAGCTAGATCTACTTATCCTTATAAATCATTGAATATGACATATAGAGAAATGCATGAGATAATTTCCCTTTAATGTTTCTTATTGATGGATATTGTTTCACGAAGAAGCATCCGTCAAAGAGAATCATATTTGATTAAAGCTGTCAAAACCAAATAGTGAAATCCATATCTACTACTTCCTGTCCTAAGAAAATACAGTATAGATTTTAGAAAAATAATATTGAAAAAATGCCCCGTTAATTTTTCTCATTGATGAATCTGTTTAAAGTAGAAGCAGGCAGACGAAGAGAATAATATTTGATTAAAGCTATTCATAGAACGACTTTAGCAAAAGCTACACCTACCTCTTACTTTCCAAAGAAAATACAGTAGATGATCTTAGAAAATGGTCTTGAAAAAATGTCCCATTAATGTTTCTTATTGATAAATCTTCTTTCAAGTAGAAGGAGGTCAGTCGAAGAGAATCATATTTAATTAAAGCTTTTTATAGAATGATTGCAGCGGAAGCTATATCTACTTCTTACTATCCTTATAAATCATTGAATATGACATATAGGGAAATGCATGAGATAATGTCCCATTAATGTTTCTTATTGATGAATATTGTTTAACGAAGAAGCATCAGTCAAAGAGAATCATATTTGATTAAAGCGGTCAAAACCAAATAGTGAAATCCATATCTACTACTTCCTATCCTAAGAAAATACGGTATAGATTTTAGAAAAATATTATTGAAAAAATGTCCCATTAATGTTTCGTATTGATGAATCTGCTTAATGAAGAAGCAGGCAGTCGAAGAGAATAATATTTGTTTAAAGCTATTCATAGAACGACTTTAGCAAAAGCTACACCTACCTCTTACTTTCCAAAGAAAATACAGTAGATGATCTTAGAAAATGGTCTTGAAAAAATGTCCCATTAATGTTTCTTATTGATGAATCTGTTTAATGTAGAAGCAGGCAGTCGAAGAGAATAATATTTGATTAAAGCTATTCATAGAACGACTTTAGCAAAAGCTACACCTACCTCTTACTTTCCAAAGAAAATACAGTAGATGATCTTAGAAAATGGTCTTGAAAAAATGTCCCATTAATGTTTCTTATTGATGAATCTGTTTAATGTAGAAGCAGGCAGTCGAAGAGAATAATATTTGATTAAAGCTATTCATAGAACGACTTTAGCAAAAGCTACACCTACCTCTTACTTTCCAAAGAAAATACAGTAGATGATCTTAGAAAATGGTCTTGAAAAAATGTCCCATTAATGTTTCTTATCGATGTATATTGTTTCGTGAAGAGGCAGGTCAGTCAAAGAGCATCCTATTTATTTAAAACCATTTATAGAATGACTGCAGCAAAAGCTAGATCTACTTCTTCCTATTCTTATAAATCATTCAATATGACATATAGGGAAATGCATGAGATAATGTCCCATTAATGTTTCTTATTGATGTATATTGTTTCGTGAAGAGGCAGGTCAGTCAAAGAGCATCCTATTTATTTAAAACCATTTATAGAATGACTGCAGCAAAAGCTATATCTACTTCTTACTATCCTTATAAATCATTGAATATGACATATAGAGAAATGCATGAGATAATTTCCCATTAATGTTTCTTATTGATGGATATTGTTTCACGAAGAAGCATCAGTCAAAGAGAATCATATTTGATTAAAGCTGTCAAAACCAAATAGTGAAATCCATATCTACTACTTCCTGTCCTAAGAAAATACGGTATAGATTTTAGAAAAATAATATTGAAAAAATGCCCCGTTAATTTTTCTTATTGATGAATCTGTTTAATGTAGAAGCAGGCAGTCGAAGAGAATAATATTTGATTAAAGCTATTCATAGAACGACTTTAGCAAAAGCTACACCTACCTCTTACTTTCCAAAGAAAATACAGTAGATGATCTTAGAAAATGGTCTTGAAAAAATGTCCCATTAATGTTTCTTATTGGTGTATATTGTTTCATGAAGAAGCAGGTCAGTCGAAGAGAATCATATTTAATTAAAGCTTTTCATAGAATGATTGCAGCGGAAGCTATATCTACTTCTTACTATCCTTATAAATCATTGAATATGACATATAGGGAAATGCATGAGATAATGTCCCATTGTATACCAAGTTCTTTGTTCCTGGCATTTTTTCTCTTGAACTGATCATAAATTTTTGGAACAGTTTTTGTGTTCATTCAAGTTGTTATTATGCTGTCTTTCTATGGATGTGCAGATGCAATCATCAAGGAAGCAATATGTATTATATTCGGCTTCTGTAAAATGCGGGCCCGCACGTCCGATAAAATGCGGGTCCCACTCCAAGATTGGTGGTGGGTCTCGGTGTGTAAGGCATGCTACAGCGGTCGATGGGTCTTGCGAGGCTTATGCCCACTTCCTGTTTTCATCCTCGAATGCTTGCGTTCAATCCAACACTGCACAGAAGATAGGGCTTGTTCTGATTTGTTTAACTTTAGCAAGGATTTACCGTTGTGGTGCCAAACTTCAGCAAGGAACTCCTATGCTATAACAGCAATGTACAGGTACCGATCTAGTCAAGCATAAGTTCCGGAGAAAAGAACATGTACATGTTCTCTGGGAGTTCTTCCCACCTGACGTTTTGCATACGTCAAGGAACATAATTGCAGCAGTGTTATAAACTGTAATGATTACTAAGAAATAACAAAGTCAATAGGAAATAAGAAACAGCGTCAGAAACTAAACTTAAAATTTGAAAACTTTCATGTTGAAATCACAAAAAGACGCGAGTGTGTACATTGAGGCATTTTTGCCGTAATGTAACTTTAAATCAGGGAGCTAGGAGTTGGGCCTAAGTTGCATTTTGCTGAGCATTGCTAATGCGTCATTGCTTAGTCATACTTGCATGGCAGTCACAAGGATGCAGTCACAAGATGCACCATAATTGCGCCATTGTCTCATTCAATATCCTAGTTCCTGGTTGATGTCGCAACGCAAATACGTAAGCAGCTTCCAGCCAATTATTTGATTGGATGTATTTCCTCGTTCCATATTTGGCTTGCCCTACTAACTATATCTAAGTCTGTCCTCGTGTTATCGACTCAGTCAGAAAATATTTGGCAGCAGTGCAGACCTCAATTTCAGTCTTCAACTTTCGATTTACAGTCAAACGCCGGCCCCCAAGAGGCCCTTGGGCTTCTTGGGGTCCCATTTACAACTTCAACGATGGGTTTTTCATCTGCACTGCACTATCACGGCGCATAAACAACAACAACCGCAATGGCTGGCATCATTGTTTTTTACTCCATCTCTCAAGATTTGGCCTAATCGGTAATGGCCTACCTAATCACAGGATGATTCTCTGTCAACTTTCCGCTTCCTCCGACATCATTTTGGCTCAAAACTCGCCGGGAACAGGACACCGTTTGCTCATCGCTTTTGCATCTGTGCCTGGAGAATTCCACCAACTGCTGGCATGTGTTTTCAACGTTCTGGTTGCTGCCTGGTTTCGATCTGTCAGAATATTATGTCTTCCATGCATTCAAGTCACTTCCGCCACTTCCTTCTCTCCGCTATGCTGCTCTGGACAGTTCTGCTTGATGGCTGCTCCTCGCTACAACGATGCTCTTCAACTGCTCACAAGATGGAGGGATTCCATATTGCAATTGTTGGCTCTGATGGCAAAGAGACCCCTCTTCACTCAAAGTTTGTTCACCTCAGCTTCTTTTGAAATAACTCTTGAACATTTTATCCTCTTTAATTTTGATTGCCACGCCTTGTTTTGCATAATATGAAGTGAGACCTTGTCTTCTAGACCAGTCTACGCTGCCCCGTGCTTGCAACTGGCCCTTGCATTCAGCTTCTTCCAGCCAAAAAGATATGGCTCACTTGCATTTTAAGCCCCATGGGTTCTGGCAGGCTGGCTCCTCCCTAGCAAATACCTACTACTCGATGGTCTCACTTCATATTCCGTATATATATTGCGTCTTTAGTTTAGCGTATGTTCGAACGTAAGTTATTGCTAGCCTTCAAGTAGCAAAACACTATATATTTTCTCAGTATGCACCAGTTCCTGTGATAAGTATTTGCAAGTTCTCTACAAGCATTCAAGTAGCTGTCAATGCGTACTCTAACAAGTTTTAGATGGGACTGGTTTCCCAACTGTCCTACATACAGTTCAAAGATTTTGGGTCTTTTTCACCCCTTTTTTATACGGTCTGTTTCTCATCTTTTGCTACTTGATGGCTTGTTTTAACTTATATAGCATTTGTATAGGTAATTGTACAACTTGGCCTTGCTCCATCCCAAAGCTTGCTCCTAGGAAAAAAAAATTTTTTCTTCTTTTTACTGGTATTTTCAAACAAGGTACATCATGCTTGTACGGTTCATTACTCTACATTCTATTGTTCAATTTTACAATTGGCAAACATAGGTTTTACAGCTTTGGTATGGGGCAAACCATCTGTCGTAGTTCGTGTTTAGCAGGTTCGTGGTCACCCTTTCAAAACCATTTCGCATATAGGTTTGTGGTCCTTTCAAAACCATTTCGCATATCGTTTCGTGGTCACCCTTTCAAAACCATTTCGCATATAGGTTCGTGGTCCTTTAAAGACCATTTCGCATATCGGTTTGTGGTCACCCTTCAAAACCATTTCGCATAGGTTTGTGGTCAACCTTTCAAAACCATTTCGCATATAAGTTCGTGGTCCTTTCAAAACCATTTTGCATATCGGTTCGTGGTCACCCTTCAAAAGCCATTTCGCATAGGTTTGTGGTCAACCTTTCAATACCATTTCGCATATAGGTTCGTGGTCTTTTCAAGACCATTTCGCATATCGGTTTGTGGTCACCCTTCAAAAAAAAAACCATTTCGCATAGGTTTGTGGTCACCCTTTCAAAACCATTTCGCATATAGGTTTGTGGTCCTTTCAAAACCATTTCGCATATCGGTTCGTGGTCACCCTTCAAAAACCATTTCGCATAGGTTTGTGGTCAACCTTCAATACCATTTCGCATATACTGTAGGTTTGTGGTCCTTTTAAAACCATTTTGCATATCGGTTCGTGGTCACCCTTTCAAAACCATTTCGCATACAGGTTCAAAACATTTCGGTTTGTGGTCAACGTTTCTAAACATTTCGCATGTTTGTGGTCCCACTTTGCAAACTAAAGGTTTGTGGTCCACCTTTTTAAAACATTTCGCCTACAGGTTTTCTGTGGTCCCCTTTCAAACCAATTTCCATATTGGTTCGTGGTAAACCTGAGTACAAACATTCGCTACAGGGTGTGGTCCCGTTTCCAACACCCTTCCTAATTCGTGGTCACTCTTCAAAACATTTAGCATGTCGATTGTGGCCTCCTCCTTTCCAGCACGCATAACCCTTGCTAGCATTTTCATATAGGGTGGGCATAAACAGTCGCAGATACTGTAGGTTCATGGGGTCCCCTTCAATTGACCTTGTACCTTGTCTCAAGCCTGTTGCGTAATAGTTTGCACTACTCTTTCCAAGCATTTTGCATATATTGCTTCCCAGTAACATCACAAGCAATTTGTATTTTGGCATAGCCCGCTAACATTTGGTATAGGCTCATACTTTCTTTGAGAACTAATATTTTGCAAATGGTTCACAGCAATCCATTCATATCAATAGCGCAATCAATAGTGGCTACCCTAATAATATTTTTTGCCCCTATATTTGTGATATCTTGGTATAACCCATTCACATAGGGGGGGGGGGGGGTGATAACCCTCTTCAGTACAGCATTGCAACTTGATCATCAATCCACTTTTCAACCGCACGACTAATTCGGGCTGTTTCAGTCACTTGGACATAAGTCTTTCTATTCTCAGTTCAAATAAGGCTTGTCTGCAAGAAGTTTTTAAATATTCACGCAACCAGGCAACTATTTGTGGTAGTTTTACACTCCCCTCAGTAGAGTATATGACAATCAAGTAAATAATAGTCATCCTGCCCTATGTCAGGTTATGCCTACTGCAATCCCCTTTAGCACAGTATCATACTGCCACTTTGTTTGGGAGATCCTGGGGTCATACTATTCATCCTCCCCATTCTGCCTTGCACTCACCTACTTCAACTGAGGGATAACTATACTAACAACAAATACTCATACTACCACTCTCCACATTCACAACACCCATTCCACATTATCCTTTGGATTTGGGGAATATTTCATATTCATTCAAATTCAACATACAGTATTTAGGTATCTTAATTAGTGTTATTAGTGTAATTGTTCGTAATTGTTGTATTGGTATTGTTAATTGTATTGGGAGTAATTCTGTAGTTGTCTTTTGTAATGAATGACAACTTTGGCCCAACACTGTCTTTTTCTCATGGTCCTCTGATTTAATGTGTACATTGAGGCATTTTTGCCTTAATGTAAGTTTAAATCAGGGAGCTAGGAGTTGGGCCTGAGTTGCATTTTGCTGAGCATTGCTAATGCGTCATTGCCTAGTCATACTTGCATGGCAGTCGCAAGGATGCAGTCACAAGATGCACCATAATTGCGTCATTGTCTCATTCAATATCCTAGTTCCTGGTTGATGTCGCAACGCAAATACGTAAGCAGCTTCCAGCCAATTATTTGATTGGATGTATTTCCTCGTTCAATATTTGGCTTGCCCTACTAACTATATCTAAGTCTGTCCTCGTGCTATCGACTCAGTCAGAAAATATTTGGCAGCAGTGCAGACCTCAATTTCCCCACCCTCCCTCCACCTTTTTTCGCATAGTATTTCAATGCACATTGACTAGGGAGGGGGGGGGGGGGGAATATTTCATATTCATTCAAATTCAACATACAGTATTTAGGTATTTTAATTAGTGTTATTAGTGTAATTGTTCGTAATTGTTGTATTTGTATTGTTAATTGTATTGGGAGTAATTCTGTAGTTGTCTTTTGTAATGAATGACAACTTTGGCCCAACACTGTCTCTTTCTCATGGTCCTCTGATTTAATGCCTCCTATTTCTATTTCTATGGAATCGAATGGGACTTCCCCATGTGAAGGGATCCCCTCCAAAGTACAAAGTTCTCCCATATTTGCATTGGGATTGAAATTATTTGCAAGCTGTGACTGTATGTGACTCAGGATCTTTTCATTGATCAGGTACGATTTCACAATGTATTTTTCTTTTTGTGATGACCTTTGTGGCGATCTGCGCTGTGTCACCATTCAATCCATAGAAATTATTCAATCCCATCGATATTGCAAGGGTTTCGCTTGATGAATTGCAGCGGTGATGAATTGCTGTCACAGCAGGAAAGCTCATAGAAACTGGTTACTATCGCTTCGTTCTGTACAAAGGGCTCCTTGCCGCATACAACAGCCGTTTGTCTTTGACCATGGGATCTACATTCAAAGAGACCCGCAGACCCACATTTTATCGGACCTGCGGACCCGCATTTTACAGAAGCCGTATTATATTCAGTTGTTTATGCTAATCATCAAAACCTATAATACTGTAGGTAATAAAATACAGCATGTGATACCATCATCAACAAGATGCAGCAGAAATGACTATTTGTTATCAAACATAAAATTCAAGGAATCATTTCTTGATTCAAAGAAAGACAAGTTATTTTGAATATCAGCAGACACTATGTGTGTTTCCAGATAGCTCAACCCTCTCAATTCATTTACCATTATAAATTCTTTTCACAAGAAACTTGGCTTAGCAGTCAGTACTAAAACTTTCTTAAACATGAAAATTTCTGCCCAATTGATTTTCCCCAACTATTTGCATGCTAAGATGTAGTCTCTACAACTGCTATGGATCCACTTCTTGTTATATGCAAAGACAGTTCTTCTGTTACACTCAACACATATTTGCAGTGAATATAACTCAAAAATAATTGTAGATGATTGACCTCTTGTCAAAGCAAGCTTTAAAATTCTGCTTTAAAAAGTTTCTTATTGCTTCTCAAATGTAGAACTTATCCACATTTTTGGCCATCTCTTATCAATAAGTTTCTTATGAAAGACAAAAATTTGTGAACAACATGAAAGTATTGTCATTTCAGCAGTTTGATTTTATGTTTAAATTCATAGAATCCATTTGTAAATGGCAATATAGTCAGTTACTATACTAGCGGGTAAATACAGCAATTGCTCCGACCCGAGAATTATCGTTTTGAATCTGACGTGCAACATCTCGTTGACGAGATAGAGATAAACAGGCGAATATGACTTTATCAGTTTAGTCGCGTTGAATTGAACTGAATTCATTATCCTCCTTCGCACTGGTTGTATGAAACTTGCAGGCAAAAGGCCCAGGCTCTTGTATTTGCACTAAAGTTTAAAATCTTCCAGCAAAGTTTTTCTGCTTTGTTGTTATTTGTTTCTTATTTTGTTCCTTATTTTGTAACTTTTAAGAAAAGACTTTAAAAAAGTAAAAGATGCTATTGATTTTCTTGAACATACGAAAGTTCCTTGAATGATATTCCCAGCTAAAGCTTATAAATTTGTACAGTTAGACAGTAGACTCTTTTATGAAGCTTCTCGTAAACAATATATGTCTTGTTTTCAAAGACCAAATGCTAACCATGGTCCTTTGTGGCACCAAAGTCGACTGTCGTATTATCTGAAAGTCGTTTCTGGCCTAAATTCTCTTTGCATTGCTTTTCATTTGGTACACAAAGGATCATGTTCGAAAATGTGTCTTTAGCACAGACAAAAGCGTAGAATCCAAAAGTTAATATTTCCTTTTCTCTAATTTCAAAGGGGCCTTAGCAACAGACATACCTCCCAGACCTCTGTAGCCTTGCATTGCATGTCATTATTATGGTTCCTGTTCCATCAAAGCGATTTTGACTAACAATTGCGCAGCTGCATTATCATTTTGTTTTTCAAAATACAAATTCAAAATACATAATCTATGGCCGATGTAATGTTTTGATTGTCAAATTCCTGGAAACCATCGAGCATCAAAAGGTAAACTGGTGATTACAACTGAATTTTTTGTTCGGGATACTGGGAACTCTCCTTTTTTTAAATCACAGTGGAAAAGACGATAAATCTGATTGGTTCGCTGAGCAATGGAATGGGTGAAGCATTTTGTGTGGCAAATTCACAAAGGAAAAATGAAGGATGCAGATATGGAGCCGGTTTAGGCCCAATACCGCTGCCACCCGTGGGGGGGGGGGGGTACTTGACTTACAATTTTACGGGGGTGTGCCTACGAAAAATTTTTTTTTTACCCCGCTCCAGAATTTTTCGCTCAAAATGATAACCTGTTTTACAAAAAATTGATGAAAACTATACTCAAAAACATGAAATTTGACCGAAAAACGACCCACTCTAGCAGAATATTCCCCTTTGACATGTTTTGACAACCTGCTCTAGAAAAATTGCCTCATTTTGATACCCTGTTCTATAAAAAATTGGTTAAACGATACTCTTAAAAACGGCACATCCCCGTCAGACAAATATACTAATATAAATTTAGGCCAAAAGGCTAAAGCTCTGGTTTGCAGGAAAAGGCAAATTTGAGCTTTCAAGATTGATATTTCTGCTCCCAAAGCACCAATACCAACAAACGAGGTATCTATGTTCAAGTTAACTATCGAGGAACATTTGGATAGTGATTAGCCATTGATTAAAGCTAAATTCACAACGCTAGAGTCAACCAAATCTGTATACATTTTGTTGGGACACCCGGTACTTCTCACCTCATTATCTTTTAGTTCATAAATCATTGCGTATCTATTCAAGTATGATTCCAATCAAATAAGCTTAATATTAATCACACAATAGGCCTTTCCCATAATTACGTCATAGCCCGAGCGGCGCGCATTGCATAATGGGACTAGTAGTTCAAAATCTCATCTCATATTGTGATTTGTATGGAGTTGCAAGGAAGCGTGCGGAAGTAAGTGGTTTAGCGTGATAAATATTGAAGAAAAACATGGAAAGATCAACTGAATTTACAGATGAGTATGTCCCTAGCTTTTTTCAAAACTCTGTCCTGGGATCGGTGCGACAGAATTGCAGAATCGAGAAGTTTTAGCGGAGGAAGCGGACGAATGCTCAACACGGCCTAATGTCAACATGACATGGTCAACGTGAACGAAAATGGACAAAGAGAAGGGAAAGCTGTCGTTTGGGTATTCACATACTGTGTTCCTGACTGCTTTATCAAAAGTAGACGGAATCCAGAACTTTCATTTTGCAATTTTCCCAACGAAAAGAGTGCAGAAGAGCAGGAACTGCGAAAGAAATGGTTGCACATGATTTTGCGAAAGGATTTCAAGGCGCCAAGGTAGGTTGGGACACAGAATTTGTTCAAAGCATTTCGTTGGGGGGCAAAAAAACATACAAGAATGATATTCCCACTATTGTGCCAAAACCTAAAAACCAGAAAGGGCAGACAGAGGGCCACAAAAAATCAAAGAACAGATAAATTATGCCAAAATGTCAAAGTAAAACCTGGGTCCTTGAAATCCTTTCGCAAAATCATGTGCAACCATTTCTTTCGCAGTTCCTGCTTTTCTTTGTAAAATGAAAGTCCTAGATTCTGTCTTCTTTTGATAAAGCAGTCAGGAACACAGCATCTGAATCCCCCAACGACAGCTTTCCTTTCTCTCTAGTTCTCTTTGCCCATTTTGGTTCACGTTGACCATGCCATGTTGACGTTAGGCCGTGTTAAACATTCGTGCTCTTCCTCCGCTAAAACTTCTCGAATCTGCAATTCTGTCGCACCGATCCCCAGACTAGTTTTTTTTTAATTAGGTACATACTCATCGGTAAATTCAGCAGATCTTTCCATGTTTTTCTTCAATATTTCCGCACACTTCCTTACAACTCCATACAAATCACAACACGAGATTGGATTTTTAACTACAAGTCCCATGATGCAATGCGCACCGCTCGGGTGATGACGTAATTATGGGAAAGGTCTATAAGCAGTCAAACGTCGAATTTGATTTTGATGTGTAGACCAGCCAAACAGAAAACGAACCAACGAATACACGATGACTATGATGATTATGATGACTATGATGATTATTATGAAGATCTTGATTGGCCAGGTGCGATACACAGAAAGCAAATTGATGAAAAGAGCAAGCTGCCATCCTTTTCTGATGCCTTGCAGCTATGCTATGTCATCCCACGTACCATCTAATGGATGCATTATCCCATCTTAGGGCACGTTTATGCTATTGTAATTGCCATTCCTGTGAGCTCATCAACCGCTGAGCATTCGTTTTCCACGTCGCGGATACGCTCAACGATGGTTCAAGAGCTCCTTGAGGGCCTTCTGATGATGGCGTTCGGAAAAAAGATTTTTCTCTCCCTCGACAAAGACGAGCTCATTGACAGTTTAGAATTAGCAAGAAGTTTTCGAGAACTTTCAATAGCATTTTTTTCATGAAAAACTGGCATTGACTTCCTTCCCTTGCAAAGAAAATCTGTATTGGTATGAACAAATGAACTTGAATAGACGAATTCAGCTAACGCTGCTATCACTTATATTCCTGTTGGCGGTTTTTCCGCATAACGTCCAAATTAATGGACAAAAGTTTAGGAAGGTTAGGCTTGACAATATGATTGCAAGGTATAGGCGCCTTGCTTCCTTAAGTCAAGTAGTCTTGCCATTCTAGAGAAGGCAGTTACCTTCCTACTGATTTGACACACAAGGACAAGGAATATCATATGCAAAAAAGATGCTGCATCAATAAAATGTATCATGCTTTTCTTGATATTTTAATTAAATCTATATTACGGTTTTAATTTTTTCAATATGCTTTGAACGATGAGACTACCTACTGCTGTCACCTATTCAATTTTTTTCTTTATCAATGAAAACAACTAAAAGAAACAAACAACAAGACTAATAAACTACGTGCCATCCATAGCGGGAAAGGACATATTGTCAGCGAGTTCCACTTTGAACTTACAATTTCAAATATACAACATTAACTTGACGAATACACACATACACATAGGGACTTACATACAAATATACACACAGATACACTCACAAACAGTACACACAAACAGATACAGCCACTAACATGCCAAGCACGAACTCTGTCACCCATGATGAGCACTAAAACTCAACTGGGCCTCAATTTGACAAGACTGCAAATAAGTAACAAAAAGTTAAATACTTATCTGCCCCATAGACGAGTCACCCGGCTTTCTTCCGTGCGATCAATTTCAATTGGCCTGGCATAATGTCGGCGAAAACCTAGCGTTGTTGCATCACAAAGTAAGACCTTTGGGTATCAACCACACTCCATGCATTGAAAGGCGGATGCATAGTCAATATCCAACAGCCTCAGAAATGAGTACCACGTCATCCTCCACTGCTGATAATTCAAAAACTGGTTTGTGTCATAACCAGACAACGAGATGTTCAATTTCCAAATCTCAAGGTAACTTATGAGACTTTGGCTAAATAGGAAGGAATCATTTGAAGTATGAGGACTTTTGTTCGAGATAATTCAGAGAAAGGTGCCCGGAAATGCCTAAGTCGTATGTGGCTACATAAAAAACTTAGCCCAACCTCATTTGTTATAACTTCGTTTCTCCAGGTCCTGAATTATAAAGTAAATCATTTCAACACCTAACTCATGAAGATAAAGAAAGAATATTTAAGTGACACCACAATGCTGAGCCAGGAAACATGAGAAAATTTGGGAAAGCTCATAAAGAAAGCTCACAAGCTGATAAAGAAATTCCCATTTGAATTTACCTTTTCATAATTGATAACTTTGACCAGTCAGGGCAATTTATACGGTAGGGCCAGACACTAAAGCCACTAAAATCAATCCGTTCTAAGGGGAACTGTCAGGGGATTAAGAACTAAAGGTTTATCTTTGCTTTTGAATTCATCCTTGTATCAAATTCCCTTTTATATGGATACTCTATTTTGATTTTGACTAAGATGGGATATATTTGTGACTCAGCCTACTACTCTCAATCACACCATCAAGAGTAGCTAATGATACTTAGTAATATTGCATCTGGACTTGCCCAACTCGGGCAAGATTGCATCGGGCGATAACATCTTATAAAGATAGCGATGTGTCTAATTACCTGTGTCCATGCAGGAAATGGTGCATATAGTCTCTAATAACGTCATGCGCAACAAGAAAGTCTCCCATATTCAGTATCCCTTTGGAGCATCCATCAAATTCCTGTATTCCACAGCATTCGGAGTTTCTGCATTGGACATATGGCACTAAAATATAAATGAAATCACAAGCAGCTTATGTAGTTATCAAAATGAAACATGGTAAAGATGAAGTTTCCATAGTCGGCAATGAAAGGAAAGGCTGTAGATTCAGTGATATCAGATAGAACAACCCAGTTCTTATCCACATAAAGGAGGTCTATTTTCTTGTAAAAACACTAATATGATAATGAGAGAAGTCTTTGCGATCCCCATAGGTTCAATGTTTAATATTTTGCACTATATTTGGGTCAAAAACTACCGGGTGTCCCAAAAAATGTATACAGATGCGGTTGACTCTAGCGCTGCGAGTTTAGCTTCAGTCAATGACTTATCCCTCTGAAACTGTTGCTCGATAGTTAACTTGAATATAGATACCTCGTGGTCTGATATTGGTACTTGAGAGCAGACATATAAATAAACCTTGGATTAACAGTAAAATTCAAAAGATGATGCACCTTAGAGATAAATTGCTAAAAAAGCTTAAAAAACAAGAAGATCAGCCAACCAGAGATTTATTTAAGTTAACAAAGAACTAAAAAAAGTTAAAGCATGGCTTGATGTTAACAAGTTGTCACTAAACATAGAGAAAACTAACTTTATTGTATTTAAATCTCCCAGGCATTCCTCTGAAAATGTAAACATAAAGGTTGGAAAGCAACCTATAAGACAAACTAAGTATGTTAAATTCCTTGGTATACTTTTAGATGAACATCTAAATTGGAAATATCATTTGCTTGAACTTTCCAAAAAACTAGCTAGAACTTGTGGCATGTTTTTTAAAATACGGCATTTTTTGCCAATCAATGTTTTGATTTGTTTATATAACTCTTTATTTTCCTCTTTTCTTCAATATGGTATTATAGTTTGGGGCCTTACATATGATTCATATGTCAAGCCAGTTTATTTGCTACAAAAGCGAATAATAAGAGCCATAGCATTTGAGCATTTCACCTCACCTTCTGCTCCCATCTTTCTTGATATGAAAATCTTACGGCTTTCTGACCTTTTCCAATTCAAGCTACTTTGTTTTATGTATGAATGTATTAATAGAACTTCCCCTTCTCATTTCCATAATTTCTTCACGCCAGTGGCATCTGTTCATCAATATGGTACTAGACAGTCATCAAAGAATGACATTTTCTTAACGAAGAAAAATACATTGCTTTATGGTCTTCGATCAGTGCAGTATTGTGGTGCTAAAACATGGAACAGCATTCCAGTAAACATCAAGGAATCAACCTCTATCCACAGCTTTCGAAAAAATCTCAAAACTTTCTTCTTCACCAATAATTATCAAAACTAATCATGGTAGAGTGCTCCTGGGGGCTGGATGGGCGTTTTTCCGTCTGTCCAGTCTCTGGAAGTACTTTAAACCCACATTGATATGAAGTGGCTTCATTCCTCGCAAGTTTATCATCAATCCTTAAATATTTAAACAAATTTTGAATATTTTCTAAGACAGGGGGTGCTCTCTCCTCGATTAGTTTATCTATTGAGAGGGCCCCTCCTTAAGAAATTCCCTGCACACAAATTTATTTTCTTTTTTTCTACATCATTGTTATATCATTTATATTTTTTACACTTAGTTAATTTATGTTGAAATTGTTTGTATGTAGTGGAATTTTAAAATGAGAAACTGAAAAAAAAAAAGAAAAAAAAAAAATATTGAAAGCTCAAATTTGCCTCTTCCTGCAAACCAGAGTTTTAGCCCTTTGGCTAATTTCTTAAGGCACAGCGTATAAATCAACGATATCCTTTATAAAAATTGACCAATATTAGATCTTGTGTTATTTTTTTCCAGAAGTCACCCTCAAGTCATCCATTTGGGAAGTTTCTTGAATTTTCAGTCATTTCAGTTCTTAATTTCGATGTACTTCAGGAATTTCCTTAGGCCAAAGGCCAAAGCTCTGGTTTGCAAGTGGACACAAATTTGAGCTTTCAAGATGGATACTTCTTCTCTCGAAGTACCAATACCAAAAAAACGAGGTATCTATGTTCAAGTCAACTATCGAGGAACATTTTGAGAGTGATTAGCCATTGATTAAAGCTAAATTAACAGTACTGTAGTCTGGCAAATCCGTATACATTTTTGGGACACCCGGTACTTCATGATAATAAAAACACGCATTCATAAACTGGTTATTCGTCTAGTTGTCCTTATTAGTTGGTCTGTGGACAGTCAAGACACCATCAGCAAAGATAGTTGGCATTTGTGAATTTGTCAGATTCACAAGAAGACAATTTGCACATATGACCAGGGAAATACACCGAATGTCACCAGAAGTCAAAGCTAAAAGCATGTCTAGCAACTAAAATGAGAAGAAAGCAACACTGTATCAACTGCAAATAGGATGGCTGCTGTAAAGGGTTTTCGCTTGGTTTTGTAAACAAAGTCCATAGCTTTCAGTTGACACCCAATACAAAACATAACATTCTAAAACCAAATAAGCTCACCAAGACTTCAAATATATTCTTGAGGTATAGAGTTTTTTTCTCCTTTCAGAAAAAATCGTTCTTTCTTCAAATTCAGATTGACATGAAGGGCAACTGGGGCTATAAACATCATAATATAACTTCAAATCATCGTCCTCTGCATCATTAATCGTACTGCGAAGAAGTCCATTGAAAATGTCGACTTGCGAAGGGAGAACATTGACTGGAATGGCCTCAGTTGATACGGCAGAACGAGTGTACGTTCGCAGAAAAGATGTGCGTAGAGCCTCGTGACGATTTAAAATATACAAAACAAAATCTGGAACCATTTCCGGTTCATTCTCTATCAATGATTTGATGCATTTGACATGGGGGCATGATCGAGTCCCCGTATGACAGAATGTGCAAGTAAAGCCGCTTCTTTCCATACCAACTACAGCAAACTCCATCTTAGGTGGTCTAACGCAGATCAAGGATTCAATCGAAAAGGGCAATTCCACAATTCTTGCCAATTCCTGGAAGTAATATCAAAACATAGATTTGCCAGAAACTGGAACCTGATGCTGAGTAATACTCAAATCATTTAAAAAGCTGATATTGCAAGTGGAATTATCCTGGAAATGCACACAAAAAGAATAAACTATACCTAAGAAAATTGCAGATGATAGTTTAGTTTAAAAAAAAATCATATGAGGACGCAAGAGGTTAAACTTTATTTCCTTTCAAGATACAAACGTAGGATGTTCAAATGTATGCATCTTTTGAGAGTCTGAATACATATATGATAAAAAGCTACTTAATAAAAATCTTTATCCTTTACTAGAGTTCTAAGATAATGACACCACCTATTGCTTTCTTCTTTAAAGGGGTTTAACATTGATGCAATCAAGCACTTTGGTGGTTTTCCTGGAAGAATTGGAAGGACATTCAATATAAATTCGTCCATTAACCTGGATGAATATCCTTTATAACATAGAAAAGTATGATGTTTAGCCTTTAGAATTCATCAATCAAACCTGTCTATTCCAATTTACCAAAGCTGCTCCTACAACAGGGAAAATATCAACAAGTTTATACTGCTGATAAAATATTTGCAATATCTGCTGCAGCTTGGCCAGAACTATTTATTCTGAAAATTCCTTCAAAATCATGAGATTATTATTGTTTGTTGTTGAAGATGAACTTGATTTGGAGGTAGTGGAGCTATATCATCACCAACCGCACGACTGGTTGCCTGATTCGTTGACGTTAGGCCACCTAAATAAATAGTTTGTTGACCCATACCAACCTCATCTTCCGCCTCCTCCATTCCACTATCTTCTTTTTGACGACTAAACGAGCCCACATCCACCAAAAGAGATCTTCAATGGAACAACTGAAGTGGGCCTAATTAGGCCCTACTATACCGGGTGACCCAGAAAAAAGTGACCCAACGCAATCTGTTACAGAAAATTAAGTAAGTGGCTAATTGAAATGCTTCAAATCTTGTTCTGTAACTAAAAGACTAGCCTATGCTATGAGTATTTTTCTAAATTTTTCTCGGCACTGTAAGTTTCTAAAATTAAGGATTTCGAGAAAAAGAGCATGCCTGAAATCCTCAAAATATCGTCAAAAACAGGGGATCGATTTACAGCCATTTCAAATCTTCAAAACAACGAGGAGCGTGTTTCGTTTCAACCTGGGAATAGGTAACCCAGTCGGAAGTCTTCAGAGCAAGTTTATAGTCCCTAGGTACTTGAAAATATTCTCAGGCAGAATGAAACACGCTCCTCGTTGTTTTGAAGATCTAAAATGGCTGCAAATCGATCCCCTGTTTTTGACGACTTTTTGAGAATTTCAAGCCTGCCCTTTTCCTCAAAATCCTTAATTCAGGAACTTTTCCGTGCCCAAAAAAATTGCGAAAATACTCATAATGTAGGCTGGTCTTTTAGCGACAGAACAACGTTTAAAATATTTCAATCTGCCACTTACTGTCTTTTCTATAACAGATTGTGTTGGGTCACTTTTTTCTGGGTCACCCGGTACACCAACTCCATTTCCCGCCTGCCTCGGTTCAACTTTAGTGTTTCCTAAACGAGACTACGGTTGGTTGGTAGAAAACCAAATTCTGGCTTGATTTATGCCTCTGCATTTTGCATCAATAATGGAGCCTAGATAGGTAAACTCCTCGACTTCTCTATCCTTTGATCATTCAATAGAAAATCACTGAAATCTGTTTAAAGCTTCACACGATTTAAAAAAACTGTTGAGTGAGTTGCTTGTTTGGAATTGCAAGTCAGTATGAGGTAGGAACCATTTTTGGGTAACTGATCTACGCCAACAGGAAATACTGATATCTGATAGGCTAGAATTTGACCGCAAGTGGCTTGAGCCACTTTCTGCTTACTTTCCCTTTAATGCAGTGAAACTACTAATACATTGAAGCAATTTTTGTTATACATAGTTAAGAGGGTAAACAATTTGCATTTCAGGAAAGACGAAAACGTGGGTCCCATGCACAAAAGAAGAGAAGGATACAGTAAAAGAAGCATTTGGCAATCACATAAACAGGGGAATCATTCTGAGGAAGGAGGATTGCGAACGGATTCGTCAGCAGTACCAATCACTGGCACATCGAGATTGGACGAAAATGAAAGGATATGTGAAAAACGTTATCAGTGCCAACAAAAGAGCTGCTTTATTGAAAGCTTAACCCTATTCCACCTGGGCTCTTTTGATTCACTCCTCGCCATTATGCCTCCCCCTAATTATTTGCAAAACTGATAGGGTTATGAAGTTGTAACTGTGTGCACAGTATCTACAATCTTATGTATGGTAACTACAACAATGCCCTATATTTTAGAGAAAACAACGTTTTTTCTTATAAATTGTTAAAAATCTTGTACAGCATTATATTTTCTCACAAAATAGCATATTAATTTTTAATTCTTGCACACCTTTTCGAACAATGACGTCATAACTATATGTGACGTCATATGTGCAAAAACCTCTAAATATAAATGAAAATTAACAAACTATATATCATATGAAAGCCCTCAATGAGAGCAATTAAATGACACTAATTAAAACAAAAATCGAACAAGGAATGGCTAAAATATAAGCAATTTAGTGTTTTCAATTGTGACATCTCTCCAAATAAGGGCATTCAATGGTCACATGACTCGTACAATTAAAGCAAATTGTTTAGAATCTTGTAGAGCGTTAAATTTTAGGAAAAGTCAGTTGGTACCAGCATTCTGTCTCATATCGTTAAAGAGCTGTGTATCAATGTTTGGTTGGGGGGCCATAATGCCCCCCAGGTGGAATAGGGTTGAAGCACATTGGGCCCAGAATTCTTGCATGACTGGAGTATGATAATGGAAAGGGGTAGAAGTATGATCGATGGCTCATTATAAATGGATTTATCAAGAAAATACTCAAAAACCAATTATCTTCATCATATTTAGGATGTGAAACGAATTGTCATTTTTGCCAACTTTCTATCGGGTGAGCCAGAACAAAGTTCCCACTTTCGAAAATTTGTAGCACCACAAGTACCTCATGGATTTGAATGTCCAAATTCATTCCAATCCATCCAGTACTCTTGATGCTATGAATGTTCAAAAGTGGGAACTTTTTCCTGGCACACCCGATATAAATTTAAGAAGTACCTTACTCGGGATTAGTGCTACTGAAACAATGCAAATTTGGCCAAATTGAATATTATTATAACTGTAAATATTTATACGAGGGCTATTAACCCAACTTCGAGCCCTTATTCTAAAAGGTAATGCTAACCCTACTTCTTCTCTTACTCCTGAAATTCAGTATAACTCACATTTATTCTTCCATGTTCGCAAGTCAATGTCATCTGAAAGCATTTTTCAAGCATTCAAAAAATATATGCCGTATGTCCCAAAAAGAAGTATAAGCGTTTGACACAGGTAAAAGAGTGGTGAAATTCACCAGTGGTGAAATTCGCCAGACTGTGAAATTCAACGTAAAATCCACCAATGAAATCGACTGCATACAATTTCACTGCTGTGAAATTTGCCACACCATGAAATTCAATGTGAAATTTGCCAGTGTAGAAATTGATCGTGCAATTTTACTTGCAAGTGAAATTCAACACACTGTGAAATTCAGTAGAAAATTTCCAGTGAGAAAATTGATCGTACAATTTTACCCATGTGAAATTCAACGCATTGTAAAATTCAATAGAAGATTTTCAATGACATATTCATAGCATACTGCACATGCTCAGAACATATTTACAGTGTCCCACAAGTGGTGCATCATACCTTCTAATGCCCTCAAGTAAACTCTATGATTGAGACATAAATATTTTTCCTTCAAGAAAAGTTTCAATAGAAACATTTTTGGGAAGACATGCATCGCAAAGTGCTGATACTGTCCAATTATGAATATGAAGCTCTTTGTGGTAAATTTATCAGCTGCTATCATTCTAATCTTGGCAGTTTCTCTGCAAACTATTGTAAAAATTCCTTTCAAAAGCCCCTTAAAGACCAAAAATTTGACATTAAATTAAAAAAAATTATCCATAAAATATTGGAATCAGCATATAACAAATAATCCAATGGTGAATTGTACAGTCGATTTCACAAAGATGGTTGATGTAAAATTAGCCATGTCCAATTTAACATCGTGCTGAATTCACTATCAATTTATGGTGGATCTCACCATTAAAAAGTAACTGGTGAATTTCACTGCTGTAGCCAATTTTACAGACAATTTCAAAGACAATTTCACAGAGAATTTCACCACTCTTTTACCTGTGTTATTAAATTTAAATTTGACGAGGAAATTCCTGCAGTAGTTGAAGACATTATTTGACACCGTTCTTTCAATCGTAGAATGTTGCGTTGTTAGCTGTCAAGTGTAACTGAATCATTTTTAATATTGTCCTTAATTGACGTAATAGTGTAATTGATCAAGAGACTTTAAAGCATAGAGATTTTAATGGTTGATCTACTCAACGCTACCTTCAAATTGCGCATAGTTAGCAGCAGCATAATTCAATAACCATCTGTCTTAGAATGTCTCAGAACTTTTGCCATTAAAGTCGATCACAGCCGATTTAAATGTGCGAGGTCGTGAATTGCAAGTTAAGATCTCTTCTATATCATAAAGTTGAAATAAAAAATTTTTACAGAAACTGTCCAAACGCTTTTAATCTATTTTGGGACACCTGGTGTCGTTTTCATGTGCGAAAATACGCCATTCTATGGATGTTTCAAGTAAACTTACGAAAATGACTTAAAATAGACATAATTGCCCGAGGTTTGTTTACATTCACTTCAAGTCAAGTGATTTATCTCTTGATGAAACATCTTTTGTATTTTTTAACATATTTCACGTCATAAACACTTGCGCCATGCATGCAACAAATAGAATGATAGTAAATCTTCCCTCAAGAATTTTAGAATATTGTCTCATGACCTGCAATGGGTAAAGAAGGCCTTGTTAATTTTTACTGTTTCCACAAACGTGCATTTTTTTGCAAATTTGCAAATTTATAAACCTTTATCTGGCAAGGGGTGGATAAAAAGTTGAAAAGCATTGAAATGTTTTGTTTTTCTTTGACCTATAACTATCTATGATTGCGTAAACTTCATCTTGGCATATTTCCATTGTGTCAAGATTTGTTTGCAATAGTTGACTGCTTGGTGGTTTGTGTTGCTACGAGAAGCTTGAAGTATATTCGTTATGTTCTACTATATTAGTGCCATGTTGATGATGTTCAGTTTATTTTATTGGAAACAGTGAATTTTCCACATCAAGATCATTTTGACCGTTTATTTTTACTACGTCTCTTTCTTGCAGATACCATATGATCCTTGAAAAATTATCAAAATTTATTATTTTACCGATATATAAATTTATTTTGTTTAGCAAGGGATCAAATAATCTTGGTAGTTTGAATCACTTGGTGCCAGAGCATACCTTAATAACTGATCGTTACTTCATTCTTTTGAGACAGAGATGTCAAAATTACCGCGTGATAAAATATGTATGAGATGACCTACCGGGTGACCCAGAAAAAAGTGACCCAACGCTATCTGTTATAGAGAAAAAAGTAAGTGGCAGATTGAAATATTTCAAACGTTGTTTTGTCGCTAAAAGACCAGCCTACATTATGTGTATTTTTTGCAATTTTTTTGGGCACGGGAAAATTTCCGAATTAAGGATTTTGAGTAAAAGGGCAGGCTTGAAATTCTCAAAAAGTCGTCAAAAACAAGGGATCGATTTGAAGCCATTTCAGATCTTCGAAACAACGAGGAGCGTGTTTCTTTCTGCCTGAGAATATTTTCAAGTACCTAGGGACTATAAACTTGCTCTGAAGACTTCCGACTGTGTACCTATTCCCAGTTTGAAATGAAACACGCTCCTCGTTGTTTTGAAGATTTGAAATGGCTGTAAATCGATGCCCTGTTTTTGACGACTTTTTGAGGATTTCAGGCATGCTCTTTTCCTCGAAATCCTCAATTTTGGAAATTTACCGTGCCGAAAAAACTGCGAAAGATACTCATGGCATAGGCTAGTCTTTTAGCGACAGAACAACGTTTGAAGCATCTCAATTGGCCACTTAGTTAATTTTCTGTAACAGATTGCGTTGGGTCACTTTTTTCTGGGTCACCCGGTATACCTTTTGTCAACAAGTGATTCCTTGCGATATGGTATGAAGTATTGAGTGTTGTATGATACAGGAGCTTTCTCGATGACATAGGCAACAAATTTAAAAAGCATTGCGGGATAAAAGTCGATTTGATAACAATCTATTTGATTTTTCAGAGGGTGCTTATGATTCAAAACCAGGTAGCTTATGAAACCAAGAATTCTCACAAATGTTAAGCCAAATTCAAAACTTTGCAGCATGTCTACAATCACTCTCATCTTTGATGCAAATGCACCAAAAGAATTTTTATGGTTGGTCATATAGCAAAATCCACGTAATTTTTCAAAATGTTTCTTTCTTTGGGAAACCTGGTTTACAAAGTTCCTTTTAACTAGATTTTAGTTTATAAAATCTTTGTCAGCCTAATTTTTGAAATTTTGACTGTTTCTTTGATTTTTCGCCAAATTTTAAGCACAAGTAGAGTTTCCCAATCACTTAATTCTGTTGATAAAGAAATTCCGATTCATCTTAAGTATAGAACCCCCGTTTTGCCCCAATTGAGAGGCTCCAGATACAACGATTGAACCAAATGCAAGATAATTGCATGAAATAGTACCTTACTGGGACCTAGTTTTTGGAACGTTTACTCACCATCATAGCGGGACCGTGGGTAAACTCAAAGCAGGGCTCATTCGAAGCAAATAAAGGAGTATTGTAGTCTAGGAATGAACCCTTATTGTTTGGGGACAAAGATCTTTCACAAAAGCGAAGATTAAGCTGGGGTCCCGTTAAGACTGGTTTCTACAAAAATAAGGGCAAACATTTTGATACATTACCGGGACATTTCAGCGCCATAAAGGAACCTTGATATGGTCACCTACAGTAAGAAATTGATGTTTAATTATCGGGACCTAGAGTAAGTCCCGCTATTTCGCAAGGTCCCGGGAAAGTGGTGTGCAAACATATGTTCGTCCCGCTAAGGTTGTATATATAAGAGCCAGGGATCTGAATGACTTCAGATTTATCCAACATTTCATTGCGCTTGAGTGGCGCAGTGGAATGTTGGAGAAACTTTTGACACGAAGACGTCAAATCCCAGGCAGGGGCACATTTTGATTCTCGAATTGTGGTAGCCCACTCATGATAAATATATGTTCTCCAGAAAGATGCATCTGCAGAAACAAAACTTAAACTCTGTTCTTTACATTAAGGATCGTTTTGGCATCAGCCATGCAGCATACCATGAGCTACCAATGATGTGCAATAAATTATCACGCAGGCATTGGCTACAGTCTAGCATTAACCAGTTAAATAACTGTTACGATATCAGACCTGTGCCTGAAGATTTGATTGGCTTTCAACAATCTAAAAGCCATTTATTAGATATAATCTTGAAGCGTCATGCTGCAGGGAAATTCCCAATTCCTGAGAAAATCAGAATTAAGTTATCTGGTGAAGGGACATGGCTTGGAAAAAGAATTCATGTGGTCAATTTTACCTTTACTCTTCCCGACTTTCCAGATGCAGCCAGTGCACATGGAAATAATTTGATAGCTATATTTCGAGGTTCAGAGAGTTATGATCAAGTTTAGAAATCATTAATAGATATTTTAGAAGAAGCAAATATGCTCCAGACTTCCCCTTTTTAGGTAGAACTGTGCCCCTTGAATATTGCCTTGGTGGTGATTTGAAATTCCTAAACATGGTGTCTGGAATCGACTCTTGTTCCTCCAAATTGTCAAGCTTATTGTGCAAATGCCCAACTGAAGAACGTTGCAAAACTGCCTTAAAATGGTCGATGATAGACACGATGCAAGTCACGATGCAAGGAGCAAGGACTGTCCAAGAGATTACAAGCATGGCAGCAATAAAGTCCAAGGATAATACGTTCAACTGCAGGAATCCCCCTTTGTTCAATGTTATCCCAATCACAAGAGTGGTTCCACATTCTCTTCGCCTGTTCTTGAGGATTTCTGACCAGCTCATTTATCAGCTGATTAGAGATATAAAGCAATTGGGCAAAATAACCAACAGTACCAAACTTGATAAAATAACTGATGACAGAATGGCAAGGATTTGCTCTTTTCAAAATTTTACAAAGGATCTTGGGCTTCATGACTTCAAGTTTTATGTAGACAAGGACACGAGACGTCTCAGATACAGAGATTTTACAGGCCCAGAGAAGCAAAAGATATTGGCTGAGATAAAGATTAGTGACACTCCAAACGCTAGGTCTCAGAAGTTGCAGAAGTTATGGGACCAGTTCCTTGTGCTGATGACCCAAATGCGAAATCGGACTCAGAGTGACTTGGTTTCATTGCATTGTTTTCAACTTTTAGCCAAAGAATGGGTAACAGGATATATAAAGCTTCACCAGTCAAAAGATGCTACCCCTTACATGCATATTTTGATATATCTTGTTTGTGAAAGTGTTAAGTTGAATGGGGAAATTAGCCATTTTACAATGTAAGGTCTTGAGAAATTGAATCTTTATCTGTTTGCAGTGAAACTGTAAGGAATGTTACTTTGCTGAACATGAATGAAAACTGAAACGAGCCATTAGTCTTACAAATAGGAAACAGTAAATTAGAATATTGAGCACCATTGGTCTGAGAGATATAAGCAGGAAATGTATGCAATTAGCTAGTTCTGGAATTTTTATGGACATTTTAAGCCTCTGTGTACATGGAGTCAAAGAGGACAACGAGTCTAGAGTCAAGGCAATGTTGGCTTTCACAACCGGATGAGAAACACCACAGCCTGGAGTGTCAATCACGATAAAAGTAGAATTCCTACCAGACGACAATGTCTATTCCTTGCCAACTGCATCTGCATGTTTGATGATACTCAGACTCCCTCAGTTGACTCGTCAGAAAAGAAATTTGGACAGGCAATGGTTGCAGCTAATAAGCATGCCAGAAGGGGCTTCCCAAATCAGGAAGTTTTTACGGTAGGCTGAAAGATAAAGAAAATCTCCGCAATATTTAATGTCTCTACAAATATTGATTTCCGTCGATTTCAGTTTTGGTTTTTGAATTGAATTGTCTTTTATTGATTGGCTGATATAAACATGGCATCATCATATGATACCTGAGTCATACCGAAACCAGGGACTGACAGATACCTGAAAGTCATAGGAAGATGTGGGCTTAACTGTAGAATACCCCGCATCTTCTCCAGCGACTCCAGATGTGGATACTGGATACGCAGTGAAAAAAGTATTTCTTGTCATGTCCTTTGAGCTTGTAAGGCCTGTTCTTTATGTGGCATTGTGATTCTATTGTGATTATTTTAGAGCCTCTCCATCTCGATGGGCACCATCAATTATTATGGTGGGGTGCAAGCTCGTTTAACATCTGTTTTTATTTATTAATTTTGTTTATTTTATATTTTTGTTGTTGTTTCTTCGTGTTTCTTTTCGTGTACGGCATGACAGACAAGTCAGCTGTTCTGGAGCATGATGACATTTGGAAATTCATTCACCATACATGTCATACTGTACACGGAAATTTACAACAGTCCTGATGATGTATTATTCATCACTAGCTGCCATGACACTTTCTTAAATTGGTCTCCTTCAGAAAGGAGAGGATAGGCCTGGCAGCTCAAAGGAGCTGATGTGGAGCTGATGATACATGATTAAGGAAGACCAGAAGAGCAGCCCTCGTTTTACCTTTTGTTGGACATGGAAGGGAACGAGAAGAGCCAAGGCAGCAAAACATGTCCCACCTCGCCACGTCATCAACACCAGTAAACTCGTTACCTGTACAGGCCCTAAATAGATATTCATAGAGACAATGAATGTTACACTCGTTCTTATAATGTTCAAACTACTCTACCAGAATTCAAAAAGCAAAGAAACTTCTCTGGCACCATGTCCTCACACACCAGGAAACTGTTTGGTTATTGGACAGTTGGCACCTGTTGTAGACCATAGAGACAGTGCATACAGTACATTCTATGTTGCTCTGCTTACCGTCATCGAAGCTCCGACATCAATGCGTTTATTGACCACATGCAAGAAGTCTTGTCCAAGGTTGCCAATGAAAACAAAACTGCTGTCATTATCCAGAATGGAAAGAAGGGCAATTTTTGCCGAGACCTCGGGTGTGCAAGAAGGGTCCTCTATTGTTTATCTATTGTTTATTTTGAATACCATATTGTTTTTCTTGGGTGTGCAAGTGCCACACTTTCCACACAGGGTCATTATGGGGGACTTCAACAGAAATCTACTAAATTCTGAGAATCACACACTCACTAGCGAATTTATTAAAATGCTGTTTTCCAACCACTTTCAGCCACTAATACTTCAACCAACCAGGGTAACTGATTCAACAGCAACGCTCATTGATAACATATTTTCTAATGATTTTTCTTGTACGGTAACAAGTGGAAATGTCCTTCTACAAATTTCAGATCACTTCCCTCACTTTTCTATTTTCAATAACTGTGCAACTGACAATAATAATTCTTCCTACTTTGTTCATAATTACAAATATTTGGATGAATCAAAATTCCTTGATGACTATCAAAAAATGGATTTTGCGTTTCTAAATACTGATGATCATACTGGGGTCATTCCAAATAAGAACAACAGATGCCTGTCAGGTGATGTTTTCAAAATTGCTTCTAATTTTTACCAAGGATACCCAAGCATCAGAGAACACGAGAAAAAACCTTGTGGAAACCTTGTGTTAGACTGGTTGCAGCTTGGAATCTTACTGATAGCCTTGTAATTTTCTTCCAAGGTTATTACAAGGTCATGACAAGGTCATAATCCCCTCTACAAGGCTAAAACTTGGCCTGTACAAGGCCAAGTTTAGCCTTGTATTTTTGTACAGGAAATGTGTGCTTTTTCATGAGATGGCAAATTCAAGGTCAAGTATATGGAACTCAAAAGTTCTTATCCTAACTCTTTCTGCACTTCATTATAGCACACCATGAATTCTTTTGGAAAATTAATGTTTCAGGTAATTAAAGACCAACA
This sequence comes from Aurelia coerulea, assembly GCA_039566865.1. Lineage (NCBI taxonomy): Eukaryota > Metazoa > Cnidaria > Scyphozoa > Semaeostomeae > Ulmaridae > Aurelia > Aurelia coerulea. Next base: position 6,751,398 of record CM076951.1, on the reverse strand, counting down.
TATCAGTAGAATATTGCTTCAAAGTTTGAACTATGTATGATTTTGACCCCAAAATGTGTCTGGGAAGGGGTTTTGTTGTTGGTTTTCTGATCGATAAATGTCATGGCACTTTTCAGCTTTATGGAATAGAATATTGATCTACCCTACCCCCAATGCTATATTTCAAACGACCAAAGGGTTTTCGCAAAATTCCTTAATCTAGGGGGTTGCCAAGTCTGTCAATTTTTGCCTAAAAACCTATTTTTCCATATTTTCAAACAGCATCTTGCAAAAATCTTGCAACAATGAAGATAGCTATTCATATCACCCAAATGTGCACCTGCAGAAGTTCTGAAAAAGTGTAGAAACCAACAAAATTTTGATCTGACATGAGAATGATATGTATCTATATTCAGATGAAATGAATTTCATTATACAACTTCCTAAAATGATTTCTTCTGAGAAAAAGCGTAAATAATTGCATTATGAAAAAAATCCGCCTCAAAAATCTTCATTTGTCATGTTACCCCCTGTGTTGGCAAATGTTGCTATTTGACACCCTTCCAGACCCTGTTTGGCTTTCACATTTGCAAGAGCATCAGTTCTAAAGTGCAGGAGTCCATGTAAAAAATTGCAGGCATGTGCCTCCTTGGGACACAATATTTCTAGCCCGTTGAAGTTGGCTGAATTTAACCATTTTGAGCGTGCATCCATTTTGATAGAGATATTGTTCTCATGTCAGATCAAAATTTTCTTGGTTTCTACACTTTTTCAGAACTTCTGCAGGTGCACATTTGGGTGATATGAATAGCTATCTTCAGTGTTGCAAGATTTTTGCAAGATGCTCTTTGAAAATATGGAAAAATAGGCTTTTAGGCAAAACTGGACCGACTTGGCAACCCCCTAGATTAAGGAATTTCGCGAAAACCTTTTGGTCGTTTGAAATATACCATTGGGGGTAGATCAATATTCTATTTCATAAAGCTGAAAAGTGCCATGACATTTATCGATCAGAAAACCAACAATGAAACCCCCTTCCCCAGACACATTTTGGGGTCAAAATCATACTTGGTTAAACTTTGAAGCAATATTCTACTAATATGTTGGTCTTCAATTACCTGAAACATTAATTTTCCAAAAGAATTCATGGTGTGCTATAATGAAGTGCAGAAAGAGTTAGGATAAGAACTTTTGATTTCCATATATTTGAAGTTGAATTTGCCACCTCATGAAAAAACACTCATTTGCATCAATTGGCTAAATATTCAATTGATCATAAAATCTGAACCAAATGAGATATCTTGCTGACATTTTTTTTCTGAGGTTCTTTGATGCTTGGGTCCCCTTAGTAAAAATTTGAAGGAATTTTGAAAACATCACCTGACATGCATCTGTTGTTTTTATTTGGAATGACCCACTGTTGACCATAAATTTGATCAATTCCTAACGAACCTCAGCCAGCTTGTTGAAAAACATTGTCCAGAAAAGAAATTAAACAAAAAATCGTTGAAACTAAGAAACAAACCATGGATTAACAACCAAATTCAACATATGATGGCGATCAGAGACAGAATTTTCGAGCAGTTCAAACATACAGAATCCTCTGAAGTTTATGCCCATTATAAACTATTTTGTAATCGTGTTGTTAGTGAGATAAAAGAAAGCAAAAAAGTTACTTTCAAAATTATTTTGCTGAAAACAAATCAAATATGAAGTTGCTCTGGAAGGGGATCAGAAGTGTGATAAAAATGACAACTAATAGCGGTGAAACAAATTTGATCCCATTCATAACTAATGAGAATGGTAATAAGATAACTGATCCTAACGTAATTGCCAACAACTTGAATGAACATTTTATCAATGTTGCTAACAAAATTACAAGTAAAATCCCTAGGAACTCAAATTCTCCTCTAAGATATCTAGCTTCTTCTAATAACAGCTATATCTCCCACTGTTCCTGTTGAGGTTTCTTCGATAATCCAGTCACTTAAGAAGGGTAAACCTACTTGGCCTACTAGTATTCCGTCAAACTATTGAACGTGCTTGACCCCCACATTTCCATACAGCTCTCCCAAATCATCAATGAATCATTTCTAAATGGTATTTTCCTGATAAACTAAAGATTGCTAAAAGTTATTCCTATTTTCAAAAAAGGTGATTCCTCCAAGAATTCAAATTACAGACCCATCTCTTTGCTGTCAGTATTTAGTAAGATCTTTGAAAAGCTCATGCATCAACGCTTGTACAATTTTCTAGAACTTTATGAAGTTCTGTTTCAAATGCAATTTGGATTCCGCAATGGTCATTCCACTGATAATGCATTGATCAGTTTAAGTGAGAGAATTAAATCTACTTTGGACGCAAAAAGAATTGGCTGTGGGATCTTTATTGACCTGCAACAAGCCTTTGATACTGTCAATCATAACATTCTACTACAAAAACTTAGTCACTATGGAATAAGAGGCTCAGCACTGCACTGGTTTGAGTCCTAGCTTACGGAAAGACTTCAATATCTTTCAATCAACAATCATTCTTCTAGTCTTAGCAAAGTCACTTGTGGTGTTCCTCAGGGCTCTGTACTGGGTACATTACTGTTTCTAATCTATATCAATGACCTGCCTAATGTATCCAAAGTACTTTCTTTCTTCTTGTTTGCAGATGATACAAATATTTATTTCGAAACTGAAAATATTGCAAAGCTTCAGTATACAATCAATAAAGAACTGATAAAAGTAAAGACATGGCTTGGAGTTAATAATTTCGCTCTGAACATTTAAAAAACAAACTGTATTTCACTCCCCTAGAAAGAAATTACCTGAGCATATTCTTATTAAATTTGGCAAGAAATTAGTGACCAGATCTAGATATGTTACATTTTTACTGCTAGATGAGTATCTTTCCTGGAAATTCCATATTTCTGAGTTGACTAAAAAACTCTCCAGGACATCTGGGATCTTCTTCAAAATTAGACACCTCCTTCCTCAGGATATTCTGAAAAATCTTTACTTCCTTTCTTAGCTCTGGTTCATCAACTTGGGGTCTCTGCTATGAAACTTACCTTGAACCTCTCTTCTTGTTGTGCACCATTGGTAATTCCGATAATTGGGAATCTTGGCTGGTCAAATATCAGAAATCTCGTAAGAAAAGAGACAGCCACGCTAACTTATAAATCTTTGAATTCGCTTGTCCCAGACTACTTGAACAAATTATTCATAAAATGTTCGGACGGTAGAGAGCGGTTTCTGCGCTCATCAGATGTAAAATGAAATGAAAAATGAAAAGCGGTATAAGATTCCCCGGGGGTATCCTCGCATAGTACTCACAACGACCAGTTTTCATGCCTATCTTGAGAATCTGTTAGAAAATTATAAAGATTTAAAAAAAAGGTAATTTTGTCATTTTCTTGTGCACCCGTGCCAGTTGATCAATTATGACGCCATAACTATTTTTAGAATTTTTTTGAAAAATGATAGATCTTAATTAAGCACTGCTACCTGCGTGGTGAGTTTTGTCATCATAAGTAAAGGAATGGCGATTTTAGAGAGGATGGGGGGGCTGAATGAGCCCCCCTGCCCCCCCCCCCCTCAGTCTTCTGGTAGCTCAGTCTGGATAGGGTTAAGTTTTTAGGAGAAGTTCAGCATCAACTCCCATTGTTTTTGCGTTGTCTGCCAACAGATCATGTGACTAATTAGCATATAATGCTATTTTAAGACTTGCAATTACTTTATATTCATGTGTACCAAATTGCATTGTCATAGGCATTACAGGTGCTTACACAATCTGGGGGTTCTCTTTTTTCTCCTTTACCCCCCCCCCCCCCCCAACTTCATGTGGATTTCTCCTTTAATAGATTCCTATGCTTGTGAGTTCTGTTACCAGTAGGAACTCTCGGCAGTGCGCACATGAACATACCGGGAGTTAAGTCCGAAAATTCTAGGTTATACAGTAGGTTATAGTACACATATTTGTCTAATGAGAAACTGAGGTCCGGGGCTGGTAGGCAGTTGCTGAACTGTTTGTGCAATTTTGCGACCAAAAGTTTCTCACGTGTTTTTTATATATCTAATGACGGAAGTGAAGAAATAGTTTTGCCACGCCAAGAGGGCTCCCAAATTACCCTGTAGGATATCAACACAAGTAAAACTAACATAATTCGCACTCAGTCAAAAGGGGGTTCTTTTTTTTAGACACCCGGTATTACAAACAATTCATCTCTTTTAAAAATTCAGGTAGGGCTGTTTCTTAACTTGCGAAAAATCAATCCTACCCCCGGGGAGACTTCAATAGGTGGATGACGGGGTTGTGCCAATTTGAATTGTAAAATCGTACCCTATCCCTAAAATGTGTGAATTTTTCAAAAACCATACCCGAAAATTTACGGGCCATTCAAACTAGATACCATAAAATTGTGACAAAAATTCAAAATTCTAGCCAAGCATCTGAAATTAGATCAAATTTCATACCCTGACACAGTATTCTTCTAAATTGATACCCCCACATTCATTTCTATTTGTGATACTACCAAAACTGACACCCCAATATTTGTATCCCAAACCTTCAACTTGACTGTGTATCCCGTATCCACTGTATTCCACACTTTCAACATACTGCGTATCCCGTATCCCGTATCCACTGTATCCCACACCTTCAACTTGACTGAGTATCCCGTATCCCGTACCCACTGTATCCCACACCTTCAACTTGACTGCGTATCCCGTATCCACTGTATCCCACACCTTCAACTTGACTGAGTATCCCGTATCCAGTAGTGTATCCCACACCTTCAACTTGACTGCGTATCCCGTATCCACTGTACCCTATACCTTCAACTTGACTGCGTATCCCGTATCCACTGTACCCTATACCTTCAACTTGACTGCGTATCCCGTATCCCGTATCCACTGTATCCCACACCTTCAACTTGACTGAGTATCCCGTATCCACTGTATCCCACACCTTCAACTTGACTGCGTATCCCGTATCCACTGTATCCCACACCTTCAACTTGACTGCGTATCCCGTATCCACTGTACCCTATACCTTCAACTTGACTGCGTATCCCGTATCCCGTATCCACTGTATCCCACACCTTCAACTTGACTGAGTATCCCGTATCCACTGTATCCCACACCTTCAACATGACTGAGTATCCCGTATCCACTGTATCCCACACCTTCAACTTGACTGCGTATCCCGTATCCACTGTACCCTATACCTTCAACTTGACTGCGTATCCCGTATCCCGTATCCACTGTATCCCACACCTTCAACTTGACAGCGTATCCCGTATCCACTGTATCCCACACCTTCAACTTGACTGCGTATCCCGTATCCACTGTATCCCACACCTTCCACTTGACTGCGTATCCCGTATCCACTGTATCCCACACCTTCAACTTGACTGCGTATCCCGTATCCCGTATCCACTGTATCCCACACCTTCAACTTGACTGCGTATCCCGTATCCACTGTATCCCACACCTTCAACTTGACTGCGTATCCCGTATCCATTGTATCCAGTATCCAGAAAATCCTTAATCCATCCTTAAGTTACCTTCCGAACTCAAAGTATCAAAGTCTCTCGCCAGTAGCCGGCGTATCCGCTGTATCGAGTATCCAGTGCATCATATACTTATGAACTGCCTAGCGCGTATCCACGCTAAAAAAAGAGGTTGCTTCGCGGTGCGGGGTATTCTAAAGTTAATCCTGATACAGGCCTTTTTGTTGTCAAATTTGTTAGCTCTGACGGAGACCGACCAACCGGACCTACAGTACATATTTTACAATATGAAGTGTACCTGATTAACTTATGGTTGCCGTCTAAGTGCCACAGTGAGAGTGGACCAGCAACACTATACTTTCTGCGATATATGAGTTTTACTTGCATTGATCGAAGTAGGACTCCTTCAGGGTCAACATTTCTCATGGAGGAGCGGACTCGTGATTCCTGCACTCTTACTTTCCTGCTTTCCAAAATGCCACTCATTCGTCTGTATCCGCAATTTGGGAAGTCCTTGAGAATGTCTTCAACTAGTTTATCCAACTCTGTATCGCTTAGGTCACAGTATTGCTGGGAGATGGAGAATCCGTAGTGTTTCATTCTCCTCTTTATAGTGCTCTTGCTAACGTGAATCATTCTTGATATCTTAGAAACTGAGAAACCGTACGCGATATAAAGTTCTAGCTGTTCCTTAGTGATGTTAAATGCAGGCCTGCCTTTGTAATCACGTTTTTCCTTTTCGGGGACATACCCATACCATGCGTCTTTGTTTGCACGTGCAAAAATTTCTGCAGCTTTGCCCATGAAATCTAAAACTTCCAATGGGATTGTTTACACTTCTGCGTAACGCTTTACTATGTGAAAAATATTGTCAATACGGAAAGCCAGGCCATCAATTGATGTATCGTCAAACTGTGCTTGTTCAATTTGATTTGCAATGCTTGTTAGAATTTCTTTGACATGGTGCAAGATTGTAATTGGTGGAGGAGTTATACACTAGAAAAAGAAAAAAACGAGGGATTTGCTGACATGACGCCTTTTTTCTGAACGAAGGCCGCTAGGAAGTGGGGGGGGGGGGGGGTGGCTAAGTAGTTGTGAAACAATTATGCTAGGTTACAACATGCATAAACAAAAGATATAGGGTCTCTATTGTTCATGAACAAAGCCCAAATCAACAACTTCATGCGGCCCTACCATATGTGAGAAATTTATCCTTTTCGTTAATTTCAAATATGAATTTAATGAACCAACAGTACACTTTTCACAATAAGTTTCAAAACTGCTGTGAATTTAAATGGTGAGTCCTAGAATGGATGCACGTATTTTTATAGAACTAAGAATTTCGGCCAGTACTGAAAGTATCTTAAAATTATCAGATTTTGAGTTCTTGGAGTTTCAATATGAGTTTCTTAAAAGTTCCATAACAATCTTCATGTTCACTACCTGCCCCCTTCAGAACATTTCAACACAAAGTTTTTCAAGCCTTTCCTATACTTCGACTTTACTCATATACCTTCCCAGTAATATGAAACGGGAAACGGGTGAAAATGAAGTAAAAATATATTAAGGATTCTCTTTGTCAAAATAAATAGATGGTTTCTTAAAAGCAATCTGTCCCCTATTGTTCTGACCTTGGTTACTGCTTTATTTACCTTATTTACGCTGCAGCTAAATTCATGCATCACTGAGTCTCTATAGTCTATGACCCTGATTTCTTTGGATAAAGCGAATTAACACCAACTTCTGGAATACACAATAGAAATCTTTATCGATTTTATTTTCATTCATCGAAGGGGGCAGATTGCCGTTAAGTACAGGTTTCCCAGTGCTGGAGTTTCTTATTTTTTGGCGATCTAAGAGTCGAGTTTCTTGTAAACATTTCTTTCGTAACGTAACCCTGACGTACTACGATCTAGGCCCAACCTTAAACGCCAATACTGAGCATCGCTTACGCATTTTGCTCAAATAACAGTCAGATCTTCATTACTTTGCCCCCATGAGTCCCCCCATGTAGGCCCAGCAGTCGGATTTAATATCTAATCCCCAAATGCGACTTTGCAATTGGAAAATAACTCTAGTATCGATGTCTACAAATCAAATTGTTTAGCAACACTTACCGCCATTTTCTTGTAGTGAAGCCACTTATTAGGCCCTTCGGACAGCAGCTGCTGTTTGCGCATGTCAGCTGATGTTCTTCCCATCACCGGCTAATGATACAACGCATTCCATGCATGGCTTCATATATTTTAAACTGCGCATTCCAACTGCGCATGTTACCACGACCACGTGAAGTTCCCACGACAGGCTAAAGCTACCACGACAAGGTTAAGCAACCACGACATGCTGAAGTTACCCCAACGAGACAAAGGTGATTACGATCAACAAGGATCACCATGACTCGTCGCAGTTAATGGCACATGAACTACCGACAATGATCACTGGGAGTAACCACGACAAACAACAATTACGCCAATCAACGAGTGTTACCACGACCTGTACAATTCACCATCACGAGAACTAACCATCATGACTTGTATGTGACACCACGGACACCTAAAATCACGATCAATCATTTTTTAACCCAATACCGCGTCATAAGTATGCTTCTCTTTTCTCTGAAGGAGATTCTTTTTCCTGCTATCACATGCACTGGAAAATGTACCAACAGACGCTTTTAGCAGAGCTTAGAAGAAGAATGGCAAAACTTGTTATCACGGGAGATGCCAGACATGACAGCATGGGACATAATGCCAAATTTGGAATCTACACCATCTTCTGTTGTGATAATTCACAGATAATAGACTTCAGTGTTGTTCAAGTAAGTTGTGTCAGATTAATAATGTAATACATAGGACCCCTTCAGAAATTCCAAAACTTCATTTTCCACTGTTTGAACTGGAATAAATTTTTGTAACATATACAGTTCTTTTGATGTCATGTTCATAGGCTGGATTCACAAGTTATATTTCAGTTCTGTTTGAGGCTTGTCTATGGTAACATCTCTTAAAATGTCTAATACCAGCTTATTTCTTCTAGCGTAACCAAGCCGGGAGTAGCAATGCTATGGAGTTTGCTGGTTTTAAAAATTGCTTTGCCTCTATGTTTGGTCACAACCTTAATCTTGGCACATTCGTATCTGATCGCCACAACCAGATTATAAAGCACATGAGAGAAGAGTTGACAGAGCTGACCCATTTCTTTGATTTATGGCACTTAAAGAAAAGTAAGTTTCAATGTTCAGAAAATCATGTGGTAAAAAATTTTGATCGGAATGCGTAATTTCCATTAGTTCTCTCCTTTTGAATGTTGTTGGGTGATTTGCCTCCTGCATGGAGTTGTAATTAGATATGGCTTTTTCCTAATGATTAGATTCTTTTTTCGGATTTCTTTTCCATTTGCTCTGTGACACAAAACCTCGTTTCCTGTGATTTCTTTATAATAGCAGGTGAAATCCTTATCCATCTTAGAGCTCACATGTGCTGATTTACCTGTTGTTCATATTTTCAGAAATTAAGAAAGATCTACTGAAAATCGCTAAGTGAAAGGATGGTGAACCAATTGCGGAGTGGGTCACACCATGCTTGAACCATTTGCATTGGAGTGCAGTCACATCACCATCTGGTAATGTGGATGTCATTTGGGCAAAATTCAAATCTTTCCTTTGGCATGTTAGATATATACACGCAGACTTTGACAATCCATTGTTTAATAAGTGTCATCACAGAGAGATAATTCCAATACGCACTTGGTTAGAAGAAGGTAAGTTGCAGTTAGATAAATTTTGCTGGATATTGAAGAACAATCTTATCATATTGGCTGCGGCTTGTGAAGATATCGCCACTTTGAAGCAAAATGAAATATCTAATGTAATGATTAGTCAGGGTCCCAGGAAGAGCGGCTGATTGGAGGGTTTGTTCTCCAAACAATAGAGAACAATGCATTGCATTTTTGTGACACTATGGACCCTGACCCTTAAAATATTGGGGGCTTGAGCAGAATTTGATGGCACAAGTTGTAATTTAGGGAATAGACATACTGTATTAGCTATATGAAGTGTGTGCAATAAAAAGGGTGAAGAAAAATGGATACAACCCCTTTGTTTATTTGGCTTCATAATGAAATAGCCGGTCAAAGTTATAAATACAATAGGGTGTAATTTTTACTTGGCCAGGGCCTGTGTTTAATGTTGATTTCCTTGATGAATAGTTTTTGTTTTATGTTCTGTATCAGGCAAAGCATATAAAAAGTTGCCTTTTTTCTCAGACGATTTTCCTTATGAAAAGTTAGAGGCAGCGCTTCAGAAGCCAGGGATCATCAGTGGCATAAAGCAAGCTTCTCCCATAGCTCAGACCAGTAGCCTTGAAGGATTTCATTCTGTGGTTAACCACTTTGCACCGAAGATGATTGGTTTTAACTTTACTGGAATGTATTGCAGGTGAGACACAAGTAGCAAAACTAAGTTACATTTAAGCAAGGTAATTTTGAAGCTTGGCTGCAACAAAGAAATTAGAATTTGCCTCAAAGGAATTGTATTGTATGTTAAAATGTTCATCCTTCAAATGTCTAGAGCATACACAAAAAACTGCACTCCCTCCCCTCACTCAATGTTGGTTATAACTATGAACTACTTTTTGCTACTTAGCTCCAAAATAAGCCAACATTGAATGGGGAAGGGGGCTGATAATGGGGCACGCTAAGTACATGACAAATCATTTGCAATCTGTGAAAATGGTTATTTTTCTCAACAATTTGTTCAAGATTGTAAATATTTTTACCACAGCAACCCTTGACCCCTAGCTGTATTCACCAAATGGGTTGTCTATTATCCAAATAGGTTATCTATTACCAGGTGCCATATGGGCGATTACAACACAAAACTGTGAACAAAGGGTCCTGTAATTCTATGGTACCCAAAATCTACTGTAGAAACTAAACATAAAATTGTCAATTTTCCCCTAAGAACCATGCTTTCATTTCACTTCACTGATTTTAAATGTTTGCATATTCAGGCATATATTAGCTGCATTGCATTTCAATGAAAATCTGCAAAGAGAGACCAAGAAAAATGACGATGGTACCACAAAAGTACGGGTGACATATCCCAAATTTAAAAATGGTGAAGCAACAGTACGAGATGCTAGGGTGCAGCAAAAATTTGGTATGTGCTAAGCCGTTTTGCTAGAAGCTCTTCTTTTCTGCACATAAACATGAGTTATCTGTTGTTAAATTGGCAAGGGCATCTACTGTATCTACATAATAGTATACACTATACACAAATAATAAAGATTGCAAAATATTACAGTCATTCTTGAAATTACAAGATGGGTACAGTACAGGCCTTACAAACATTAATGTGACAAGAATTATTTACATTATCATGAGAATTCTTGAGCCATATAAAAGACTAATTTTTTCTAAACAAGAATTATTAGGTAGGAAACGACATGTTAATGTGTGCAAGGCCAGAACTTTAAATTATCAACAGTTCATATCACTTTTCAAAATTTAGATTTGTCATGGTACTTGCTACCAGTACTACCATTACTACCAGTTTCACCGGTACTTGGTTTGTGCAAATACATTACCTACTGTCCCTGTTGATCATTTAAAGAAATAAAAATTTGAATTACAGAGATTGCCATTTAGCTTTTTCAACATCTATTTTAGATTACGTAGACAGTTTGTACAAGACTCTTGAGCAGGCGCTGATTGGAGGCAACTTAGAGACTAGCAGGAATGAGTTGAAGGAAATGACTCCACCTCCAATAAGTGCATCTTTTGATAAGCAGAACAAAGAGGAAGCAGTAAAAAAGCACCAAAATAGAAATACAATGGTCACCAAAGAAGTCCTTCCAACACCCTTACCAGGTAAAAATATTTTGCTAGCTGTCTCTTTCAGCTTTATGACCATTAGAAACAATGAAGCATGAAAATGTTGCTTTTTTACTTTTGCATAGCCCCACACAAAACAAATATACCTGTTTTGAATGACAACAAAACTCTAAATGTTTGGAAACTCAATTGCCATCAGCATGTGGAGTTGCTTGACTAAGATTTTATAGGCCTGAAAGGTGCAATTATGCTAAATTTTGTTGTTGTATCAATGGCACTTCCATAATAACATTTTTATGTCTCTGTCAACAGCAACCAACAGTCAAGACCAACAGCCAAGGAAAAAGCGAGCGGCTCCAAAGTGCAGTGCATGTGGCAACGCACGGAAAGGACACAAGAATATAGTTGACTGCCCCAAAAATAGAAAATGAATGTACCAGTACAAGCATTCTACGCATTAGCATCGTTTTTCAGACAAGAATTCTTTAGAAAATTCTTGATTCTTAAGAATTATTGTTCAAATATTTTTACAGTTTACAGCCACTCAAAAATTCTTATTGTAATCTGAAGAATTCTGGAAAATTTCTTAGAATTCTGGAAAGCTGTGTTCATGTTAGTGTGCACAAGGCCTGTACTGCAAATAAGTAAAAATAGCTATAAAAAATATCAGTTCATGTCACAGTTGTATCACAGTTGTTGTCAGGCAACTGAGGTGGCAGAGTACAAACTCACTCACAAAACATACATTGTTGTGTTTTTTCATGCAGCATCATTCCTGACAACAACTCTGATACAGTCAGTGGTTATTATTGCCGTCTTCTTCCTCTTGGTACCCTACCAGAACAGCCGAAGGAAACTTCCTTCTAATAGCATCATAGGCACATGCAGGAAGTGGGACTCTTCTCCCCCCAAGTTTTCCATGCACCAACCTGGTAAACTCTCTGTACGCAACAGCTCGTAGAAATCTGTGGAGAAGATTACTACATATCACATATACTGCGTATAAAGGATGGCTTCTTCTCAAAGTCTGCAACTAAAATCTAGTTCAATTACTGTTTCAATGTATAAATTGCTTCTAATCTTTGAAATGGGTGATTGTGCCAAAGATAGATGAAGTGAATTTTTTACCATTATTCTTTGAATATCAAAAAAGTCTGATTGATTGATTTGATTGGATGATTATCATCACAACAAATTCTGTGATGCCATCCTGAACATAAATGTCCATTGCACATCAAACAAATGAACAAAACGAAACTTCTATACTTACGCATTTTCACCGTCTCTCTTGCGATACCGCTTGTTTTGTTTTGTGCGGAACTTGTCAGCCAATTGTCTGAGGGCCCATGGCTCCAAGCAAACTATTCGGAAACCAGGATGTAATGTTATGCATACTGGGGCATCACCAACTTCACCAATAACTCTTTCATCCTGGAGTGCTTGGCCACAACTGTCAATCTCCATGCAGCAGGAGCATTCTTTTGAATTTGAAAGAAGTTCAATTTTGCAGTTTCCACATTGACACCTGTTAACATATTAAATGAGGATATACAACTGACATATAACTATAAGTATTTCATATGAGAAACTACTGTTTTGAGTCAATTCTGAAAGTTTCTTAATATTATCAAATTTTGTTTTTGGCATGTCTACTTCCTGCCCTCCTGAACATTTAAAAATGTTAAGTGTTCTGAAACGTTCCAATGGTTCAATATTACTCAAGTAGGCCCATAGGAAGCGGGGGGGGGCAGAGGGGCTGAAGCATCCCCCAGTAAATTTCAAAACAATAGTGCTATGTCACAAGCATTAATTAGAGAACAACCCCCCCCCCCAATCAGAAGCTGCTTCCTAGGGCCCGTACTCAAGTGCCCAGTGTTGGAGCCAAGGGGTGCACAAGGGGGTAAACACAACCACACTTTCAAAAATATAGCAAAGTTGTAATTGAAAAATGTAATAAAAACGTTTGGGCATGTACACTTTTTCACTCCCAGTTGTAAAATTTTGGACTTTTTTACCCCCCATCCTCACCTTCTTTTGGCTGGCTCCGCCACACAAAAACAGCAAGTTACCTACTGAGTATATAGTCTATGATATGGGAAACAAATGAAATAAAGTAAAAATATTCCAAGGATATCCTGTGTGAAAATAAATAATTTCTTAAGATATAACTTTCTAGTGCTGGAGTTTCTTAATTGTTAGTGATCTGAGAGTTAGGTTTCTTATAATAATAAACGACATAGATAGATAGGCCTACCAAGTTTCTTCGGGTTCATCCCCTCTGAAGCGACGCTGCATTTGCTCATTTGCCTCTTCTCGTCGTTGCCGCCGTCTCTGGTACTCAGCTATCCACTGCTCATCTGCAAGTGGCTCGTCTTGGTATGGCTCTAGCTCATCGTCCCACATATCTTCGAAGCCAACCCCTCGGTTCTGCCTTTCAACTTGGCCATGGCCTTGTTGGCCTAACTCGTCTAAAAAGTCATCTTCGATCTCCGCTTCATAGTCTGTCTCATCAGCGCTGCTATAACTAGTACTGCTTTTGCAGCTCGTTTCAATGTTTTGTGAAGTGAAGCTTGAGTCAGACATTCTTCGAAACGATGATTCAATTCAAAACAAATACGATTTAGCTAAGGCGATCAGAAGGCTGTCTATGTGCGTGAGAACGAATTTCAGTATGTAATCTCTCGTTTTCCATTGACAACGTTTTTCTCGTTTTTCACTCCAGATACAGGGTTTTCAAACGTAAATAAAACAGGGTTAACCCTATTTTGGTTGGGGGGGCCAATTTGCCCCCCCCCTAGTAGAATTTTTGCTATAACTCTGTCAGGATAACAATTATGACCCTGAAACTTTCAGACTTTTTGTTTATACTTATTGTGCAATGACTGAAGAAGTTTCATAAAAATATTTTGACAAATGAGGGGGAGGGAGACAATTTTCTGGAACTCACTCTGACAAAATCGCCATTTCTCAAATGTTAATTTTCGCGAAAAAAGTAGCAAAATTGCAATATTTTGCAAAGATGTTTTGCAGGGTAGTGCTATTTGATGTATTCTATCATAATTGTCATGTTTGGATGGAAATTGTGCTCCAAATTAAATTTTATCGCATTTTTCCTGATTTTGACCAATTTTGCCACTTTTCTTGACCACACAAAGAAAAATGCTGATGCAAGCAATAATGACGGCTAATTTTAGGTTAATTTTTATATTTTCGTAAAGTACATGCCTGGGGCTATTAGCACACCAAATCTGGTTGCTCTATCTATTTCCAGTCAAGAGTTAGGTAGGGGGGGCTTTTTTGCCCCCCCCAACCAAAATAGGACGTGTCAGATAGCCCAACCACTATAGGGTTAATAATAAGATATTGAAATATTTTATTATTCATAAGACTATCAATATCATAGAGATGCTATAGGGTTAATAATAAGATATTGAAATATTTTATTATTCATAAGACTATCAATATCATAGAGATGCTATAAATGAAAAAAAAAACTGTTGGGTTTACTGACACTTTAAACCTGAACACCATTGTAACGTTTCTCATGCGACACTAAGCTTTGAAAACAAAACACAAATTGTACCTAGTGAATCCTCTTGCGTAGTTACCTTCCTGACCAAAATTCAGAGAATTAAATTTGAAGGAGACCCATCAGTGACTAGGAGTCCTCTTTTAATTCGCACAAAATTAGTTAAGAGGGGTAGTTTTCCGCTAAAATTCAAGTGGTAATTAGAAGAGGGTACCTTTCTGAAAATCGGGCGGCAGACAACCGTCCATCCACAGGTCATGTACCCCCCTCCCCCGAGCATACGCTTCAATTTGCATCTTCATTTTGCCAAACGTGTAACATTGGTAAATGTTACGATAGTTCACCTGGTAAAATATAAAGTCACTACAACCTGATACAAGAAAGATCTGGTCATAAGATTACATAAGGTAACCATACACTCATTTTTTTTATAAGAAACTGCTTATAAGAAACGGTAGGCTCAATTTTTCGAAAGCTAAGAAACAACCCTACCTGAATTGAAAAAAGCTAAGAAACTTCTGTAATTTTCAGTTTTACTTTTCCTATCAGAATTTCAGAATTTTTCAGAATTTTTCTTTCTTGTAATAGCCTAACACAAAAATACATTTGTATGCCTAATTACAGCTATTACAAGAATAAACAAAACAGAAACTATTACTAATATAATAACAGCAACATAAAACGAAAACTAAAAATACGCAGTCAAATAAAGCTATTTCGGATCTAATAATGTTTGTTTCACCCTGTCCACATTATCTAAACATTTTTCAATAAACTTTGGTATTATAGTTGACAGCTGTTTATCATTTGTTTGCATTAAAAATTCAAATCGTTGTTTATCATTCATGAATCTGAAAGATGGTTTTCGTTGAAAGGTAGCATTAAAAAGCTTTGCCCTATCTTCTTTGTTTATTTTACATGTCACAAGACAGTGTATTTCACTTTCAACTTCGTTACATACAGAGCACAGGCGATCATCTACGTTCTTTTTAGGCCGATGATACCTGCCAGTCTCTATCTCTAGACGATGGTCGGAGAGTCTAAACTTGCTGACAGCAATGTGTGTTTTCAAATCTTTGACGTTAAGCAAGTAATTTTCAATCATGACTTGTGTCTTAAAGGTGCAATATGTGCGCATTTTTGGCTGTTTCTTCAAGGCTGCTAATGTCCTCTGGTTATTGCAATCATTGATTCTCGTTACAATTTGGTTCACTAAACGGTTGTTTAAGAATTGGTTTTGCAGGAACTGGGATTCCCAGATATATCCTAACCCATGTTTGAACAAGATTTCTTTCATATAAGTTGTCCAAGGCAACTGGATACCCCTGTTTAAAATGTATACTTTTTGAAGAATGCTGTTGATTTGCCCCTTTGCAAGACGTATCCAGTTCTTTGCAGTAGATTTGAAACCCACGATAAACAGCTGTTGTCTGCCTAGTTCACATCTAGACCCAATATTTGACGTTGTTTTTTTAACTCCTAAAATATCTTTACACAGTTTAAGATTGAGCTTTTCTATAGGGTTTTGGTCGTTGAACGCTATCTTAAAACAACCCCAAAAATCAACACCATACAGTAAAATAGGTTTAACGAGGCTGTCGACAAGATTCAAAGTTACTTCTATTTGCTGTTTAAATGTTTCTCCAAGACAATTCTTCATCTTGAAATAAGCTTTTAGACCACGCCTGTATAGATCTTTCAATATTTCCTTAATATTCATGGACGGGGTAATTAAGAAACCTAAGTAGCTAAAATTCCTAACAGTTTCTAGTTCTTCATTACTGAAACGGAGTTTAGTGCTATGTATCATTCTTCCACCTTTGTTAAATACCATACACTTAGTTTTACTCACGTTGACTCTCATCTCATTAATAGTGCAATAATGTTCCAACTTATCTAACGAGTGTTGTAAACCTTCTTTACTTTCGGAGATAATCACCAAGTCATCCGCCCAGAATAACGATCCAATGACAGTATCATCTAATTTTGCTGGCCTACTTTCAACTTGATTAAAGATTGAAGGTAAATCACTGAGGAATATGTTAAATAAGCAGGGACTAAGGATACAGCCTTGCTTGACCCCTTGGTTTACCTCAAAGAACTCGGTTCTCTTATCAGCAATTCTGATGCACGTCTGGTCATTTTTGTACATGTCTTTGATAACGTTAAAAACCTTCCCCCTTATCCCCCTATCATATAGTTTTCTAAGCAGTAACTTTCTTGAGACCTTATCGTACGCCTTTTCGAAGTCTACGAATGCTGCAAATAACTTTTTTCCTTTATGATTGCAATAGCTAGATACGATGGAGTTTAAGATAAACAGATTATCGGATGTTCTATTACCTTTAACAAAACCAAGTTGTTCTGGTTTAATAATTTCATTTGAGATAGCAAACGAAGTCAACCGTTCATTGATTATGATGTTAAAGAACTTCCCAAGACACGAAAGCAATGCAATTCCCCTGTAGTTTTTCTCCGAAGTTTTATTGCCTTTTTTGTGCAATGGAATGATCATGCTCTTTGTCCAGCACGAAGGAAATATTCCGTTGTTGAGTAGATTGTTGAATAAGTCAAGGAATGTTCCAGGATATCTATCTATACTACAAATTATCATTTCGTTCAGTATTTGATCTATACCAGATGACTTCCTTTTTTTTAACTTTTTAGTTGCCTCTTGGAGCTCGTTTAGTGTTATCTCACACATCATTAAATCATCGACGTGGTCTGGGTAATTTATCATTTCGTCAATGTCTTGTACATCTGGGTTGTACAGTAAGGACTTAAACATGTTAATCCATCTTTGAGGCTCTATAGATGCAACATAATCATTTTTTTGTGAACTGCCATTCTTAAAAGTATCTAATAACTTCCAAAACTTTTTAGGATCATTCCGACAAACTTGCATTTGTTGCAAAAGCTGTTGTTTTTGGTTTAGCTTTTTTGTTTTGATGGTTTTTTTGAAATCTTTCTTTTCTATGGAAAGTTCATCCCTAAGGGCTGAATTTTTAGGTTCTCGAGAGACAGACTTGCCTAGAATGCGAATTATGTTTCTCTTTTCGTCGCATTCCTTATCAAACCAGACTTTATTTTTTAATTTGGAATTACGTCTTCTCTTTTTTGTCCTTATACCACTAATCTTGGATATAAAATTCAGTAGGTTCGTCAACTGATTAACGCTATCCATGCAAGATTCAGAGGAACTTGACTCTGAAAGTTGTGCATTAATTGCCGTAAATTTTCCTTCAATCTCATGGTTATTTAGGGAAGCTAGGAAAGATGTTTTTGCCTGTTCATCCCAAATAAACTTTTCTGGTGCATTCCGAAGTTCATCGCTTACTCTATCATTAGTTTCCTCTCTTTCTAGGCTTATAGAATACGTAAGAGCGCAATGGTCAGACAGTAATGGATTTAAATCGCGCACTTGGAAAAATTGGACTTTTTCAAAAATTGTATGACTTGCTATTAGGTAATCAACTACGCTGTTTCCATTTCGTTGAAAGCAAGTATATCTGCCTATGACATCACCAAGTTTTCTTCCGTTCACGATGTGTAAATCGGAAGTTATGCACAAATCAATAAGATCTTTACCGCGTTTCTTATTTATATTATCTTCAGAATTTCTGTGTATTTTCATGTGTGAATTGGTATCAAAACAGGCTATATTGTTATCTTTATCAAAGTATTTACTGTATTCGACAAGATCTTGTAAATCACCTACCCGTGCATTAAAATCCCCCTGGATCATGACCTCACCTCTCAGTTTAAAATCTCTGATCTCCTTCTCTAGTTGTCCTATATAGTCTTGATTGTATCTTTTTTCATATGTTTCCGGACTAAAATATATGGTACCAAGAAATATGTCCTTATGTAAGAGAAAATGTTCTTTTTTCAATTTAATCCAAATAGTATTGGAAGATAGTTTTGACTGATTTAAAGCAACTACTGCTTTTCTAAGGGAAGGTTTGGCAAAAATAGCAATGCCGCCTGATGATTTTTGTTTATTTTTTCTGCGATATACAGAGCTTACTTTATCAAAGCCCACAATGTTTAAACTTGAGTTTTCATTTTCATGTGTTTCCACTAGGCATACAATATCAAAATCTGACACTTGTGTCAAGAAATCTGGGTCAGCTAGCTTATCTCCTAAGGACTGACTCTTTGTCCCATGTATGTTCCATGTAATTATCTTTAAAGGATTGAAGTTATTTGGCATACTAATGATCAAAGAAAGTGATGAACTTTGAAACCCCAAGGAAAAAAACTTACAAAAACCAAAGAGAAAGGAAATTATGCAAATACTATGACTTATGAAAGTTGTGATGTGCCCTATGCAACAATGTCAAATGAGAACACTCACAAAAAGTTTAATTAATAATTATACCTCGTCCGGCATCTGGTACTTTCTCAACAACAGAGCTATCAAGGTATCTAATTGATCTTGCTTTCCTGTAGCTTTTGTTGTTACTTCCGGTGTTTTTGTCATTTGTTGTTGAGGTAATGGCAAATTTCTACTTGGAAGTTTTTGGGGAAACATTTCTGTTACTCTTTGTGTAGAATTGTTGGGATTTGACCAATGATAGGGCATCCTCATCCTTGTTGGAGCAGGTGCGAACTCACTTTGCCTTGCAAATTGTGGTTGAAATTGTGATTCTTTCATGGCGGGAATTCCAAAAGCAGATCTTATGCCAAATTTCAGATTGCCAGCTAATCTTTGTACACCTGCAGAACTGGATACATGCTTATTGTCCCGCATTAGTTGGAAATTACGCAGTGAATGATGTTTAACAACAGTGATGTTTTCCATATCATAGGTGAAAGACTTGATCAATTCATTAACTCGGACAACATCTCTATCAAATGCATCCATCCTAGGTGTAACTTCAGAAATTATAAGCTTGGTGTCTGGGAGGGTCTTTTGGAACATGTGGATAAAATGTTCAAATTGTTCAAAAAGGTTTTCAGCAGACATTGTTTCTATGTCATTAACACCAGTGTGAATAAGTACAGCACTTGGAGTGACTGACAAAGATTCAATGATTGGTAATGCAGAAGAAAGAGTGTTACAAGGGACTATCTGAGAGCCACGCCACAACCTCTCTCTATCAATGTGCTGGCGGTTTGAATCCATTAATGCGATGAGTGACCTTGCATTGGGTGAAATCCTCTTTTCCCTGCTATTGTTATCATTGGAATGATTTTCAGCAAAATTGTGTTGCACTGCCTCAGCATACGACTCCCTTACATGTACATGTTGGTTACTGGATCGAGTAGGTTCCTTATCTTTAATATCAATGTGGTGATCAACTTTAGAATTGTTAACTTTATCTTCCAGGCATTTTATCTTTTTACCAAGGTCAACTAATTTTGCCCCTTGTACCTTTTGTACTTCCATGGTTTCTTCACTTGTTTCCATTAAATCATGTGACGAAGTGGTAATCTTCTCCATGTGATTTTCAATATCCTTCACTTTATCTTGAAGATTGCTTATATCATCTTTGCTCATTATACTATCTACTTCAATATCTTCTGCTTTCCCCACATTGATATTAATCCTTTAGACTCTCCTCAAGTTTAAGCTCTACTGTGACCAGCTTTTTATCAAACCCATTGATCTTATCACGAATTGATTGTCTAGTATTGGTAATATCTTTCTTCAGATCATCTTTTATCTCAGTACTGTAGATTTGTAGTTTATCTTCAACTTCCTTTCCAATTGGGCAAGTTGATTATTCAACTTGGTTTCATGGTCAAATATACCCTCCCTAAATGACTCAAATTTTTCAATAAAACTAACCAAGCTGTTTTCCAAGATTTTTAGTGACTCCTTTAGTAACTTGTTATCTGCAGCTAAACACTCAACTTCCTTCAAAATATCATTGTCTTTCTTTGGATTGTTCCTTTGTACCTCTTCACCATTATCTCCTCCATCATCTTCACCTCCTCCATTGTCTTTCAAACCTGTTCTTTCAGTAGTGACAACACCTTCACCTGGTTTGCCACTCTTCCCTGTTGATCTTTTTTTCATATTAGATTGACTTAGGCTCTCCACAAATTCTTTGCTTGGTGGATGTATTGCATCAGTCTCCTCCTGTTCCTCTTCGTCCTGTTTTCCATCATGCAAAGCTATGAACTTTAAGAAAATGTCAAATTCTGAATCTGCCCACTTTTCCAAAGGCTTCCTTTCACAAGGATGACACCAGTAGTGATGTAAACATGCATTGTCAAGCACTTTTGCGCCGCCATATTTGAAAGGGCAATTTGCACTTCTGAATAAACGCCACTTTGATTTTCTATCCTTGTCCATTCACTAAGCAGATCCTTATTTTCATTGTAGAACTTTTCAAATGCTTGAAGCCATGCCAGAGGCCTATTCGTAACAAATCCACATGTTTTCGTGCTTGCACAATACAGCGAAACGTCAATGCTATCTTCCTTCAACTCTCTTGTTTTTCCTGAGCGTCTTGAAGGATCAATTGGACTCTTATATTTCTCTAACTCATCCTCAATCTTCTTGTATTTACTACCCATACTAGATGCCAGATGAATACCAGATGCCGTAGTCACCAATTCGCCTCAAGCCATTTTTTTCCTCGAACCGTCCGCCATGATTCTTCGCACGTCAACCTATCACATTCACAAAATATTTTGACAAAAGCAACTGTTTGGACATTATTTTGAGTGCGAATCATGTTATTTACTCGTTTGAGAGACTTACTAAGTAATTTGGGAGCCCTTTAGGCAAGACAAAATCAACTCTAAACTTCCGGCAATAAAAATATAAGAAACACGTAAGAAACTTTTGGTAGCAAAATGACTCAAAAATTTAAGAAACTGCCTACCAGCCGCGGACCTTAGTTTCCTATAAAAAAATGAGTGTATTTGCTGTCAGAAGGAATACGGTAATGCTTACAGCACGGCAATAAAATGCACCCAATGAAAACCAAAGGGTTGTTTGCAAAAATATCTACCCTCTTTACACCTCTTTTTCCCTTTCCTATTCCTAGGCCTCATCCACATTGAAGATCGAAAGCAGATGTATTTGTTGCACTACATATTTCTGCCAAGAATAAACAGGGTCATTTCCAGCTTTGTTGCATGTTGGAATAGGCATCCCCTTCGCACAGAGTCAAATTGGTCACCGGAACGCATCTGGACAAATGGGATGATTGACCAAAGAAACAGGCATCAGATACAGGTAGCAGAGGCTCATAAAGAAATGGGGGCTGATGATCTACAGTGGTACGGCGTTGATCATGGTGCTCCATGTTCCATGGATGATAGCCCGGAGCAAGTACAAGTTGACGACATTGATTGTACATTCAGTCCCGAAGAGATGCAGATTCTCCGTCAAATAAATCCATTGGATGAATCGGTTAACTATGGGCTTAATATTTACATTGAAGCCTTCCAAATGTTGATTAGAAGGTAAAAAGGCATACATAACTAGTGATGAAAAGTTTCTACAACGTTTTTTGCAAAGTGTGCATATATGGCCGATTGTAATTTTTATTACGTGTCTGGTTAGGGTTTGACTACATTTTATTCACACACAAGTTTCCATTTTTTAGTAACCCCATAGCATCTTTGCTTTTGTGCATAATAGGCCTGACATAATAGGCCCTTCCCCACAAATATAATTTGCACATGAGACATTTTCATGGCAAGATCTAAAGGGCAAATCTACATATAGTCTATGATGGATTATGAGCAACAGTGGCCTGGGCAATTTCATCTCAAAGTGGAAAATTTCATCTCAATTTTTATGCCTCGAATCTTTAAGAAATTTATTTTGTTTCTGTCTCAATTTGTCAGAAGAGAGTTGAATTATTGTAATCCACATGCATGTTTTTAAAATGTGCGATTAATTTTTGCAGAAAGAAGGAAACAAACCATTGTTGGCTCCTTTTCAAAGCAGATTTGGCTTTTACATGGGGTGTGCGAAAATAAATATTAAGCTCTGGGGGCTTAATAGAGCTGTTACAGAATACAAATAATGTCAAATCTCTTGGAGAAGTTGGCTTTAGATACAGTTTAGAACTAAAGGATCTCATGATTACATATCTTGATTAAACCAGTCTGAACCAAAACCTTTTTTTCTATTGCCTACAAAAAATCATCAATTACATTTACTTAATTTCCGTTGTATGTCTGTTTCACCCTCCCTCCTCACCAACTGAGTGTGCAAATTATAGGCAAACCCTTCCCAGCTTTTGCATATCTTTGATTAAAATCGTTTCTCTATAAATGAAATATTGTTGCCTCAGTCTGCTAAAAAGCAAATCAAACAACTGAACATAACATTTAACAAAACAACGCTTTAAACTTGGATAACTGGATAATGTCTAGTCCAGTGTAAGGAAGCTCATCACACACTTGTGAATGCTTTACCATCGCCAAGCAACATAGAATCTAGGCAGATTTGAAAATCAGCATAGCCTTGGATACCGGTTGGTACATGCAATTCAAAGAGACATGTTGAGGCAAAGAAGGAGCTGCCATCAGTATACTTCACATCTATTTTCCCTTGTGGAAGAGCTCTACAGCCTGTGGTAAATACCAGAAATTTCTCCATTTGTTCAGAGCATGACTCTGCCAGATATTTAATGAGAAAATCATGTGTGCCCTTACTAACTTCCTTGCTCTCATCCAATTTAAGCTTTTCAATCAGCAAATCACTTGACAATGCCTTCTCATTATGTATGAACAATATTTCAAATAACTGTGGGTTCTCTGCCAGTACATCCAAAAAGCCAAGAATTTTGAATCCTTTGCGGATTTGCTGCAACGCTGCTACCCGTTTTCCAATGACATCATGTAATATGACACTTTGCATGACAGTGTTTCTGTTCTCAACCTAAAATAAAAATTTGCGAACTTAATTTTACATATAAATATGCAAAATTTGTGAACTTAATGGTACATAAATGCACATAAGTTTCTAGAAGAGACAATCATGGCAATTTGACCCACTAAGTAACTGCAAGTTTCTAAATTCTCATCCTAGAATATGTCAGTTTCTGCAGTTAACACCCCCTAAAAATTACCTTTTGTGTATGGTTGCTTTTTGCATGCAATTTTCTGAAATCTAGTCTGTCCAGACACCATAAATAATACCAAAGTAACACAGGTGTATGAAAGATACAGCAGAAACATGTTAAGGCGGGTTTCCACTTGTGCGAATTTGGTCGCGCGATCGTGCGACCAGATGTCTG
The DNA here is from genome assembly GCA_039566865.1 of Aurelia coerulea. Lineage (NCBI taxonomy): Eukaryota > Metazoa > Cnidaria > Scyphozoa > Semaeostomeae > Ulmaridae > Aurelia > Aurelia coerulea. The sequence continues at coordinate 6,727,346 of CM076951.1, read as the reverse complement.
GGCATGCGTAGTTTGTTTCAGTGACGAAGATTCCCCTGCCTTCGGCGATCGCGCGACTGATTTTGGAAGTTGGATTGACTTCAACTATTTCGCGACCAGCAAGAGCAGAGCCAACCAAATTGCTTTAATTCTGCCTCGCTGTCATTGCAAACCTCACTTTCCTTTTTGGCGCCATTTTGCGTTTTGAATTTCGAGTTGTGGAGGAGGCACCACGATGTATCAGGGCAGGCACCACGATGTATCACGTTGCATCATGGCTTCATCCCGATATGTCTCACACCATGGACATTAGAGATGTTGGCAGACCAATTTAAAACAAGACAAAATAAACGCTATAAAAGCCTAGGGTCAGAAAATAAGTTTTTACGAGCAGTTGCTTTCTGTGTATTCACAAGGCTCGTGCATGGAAAGATTGGAGCAAGGCGTGTGCCACTTCCTGCATGTGCCTATCATGCCATTCGAAACAAATTCGTTGTGGGCCATGAAGCAGCAACAGGTATTCAGAAGAGTGAAATTGCTTTCCTACCAATTATATTAACCAGCATATAAGGGATATTTCTTTCTTGAATTATGTTTTAAAACTACGCATGCTGCTCTGTGAACACAAAAAATGAGGCATCATTCTTCTAGAACACCGTGGTTATTCTTGTTTATAAATTAGGTAGAAAATTTGGTCAGGAAAATTGGATCCATTTTAACTGTTGTTGCGTTTTAGGCCCTCTGACAACTTAGGTATTCTAAAAAGGCATTGCTGAACAAATCGTTTGTAGAATCTTGGTCTTGATGTTGGTCTAGCTTTTGCAACCTTTAATTAAAGGGGCTCCATCGCCACTGTAAACAAAATGATGATTTTGCAGTTTTTTGAAAGATGGTATTACGTAGGATTTTCATATTTTTTTCAAAATGAAAGTTACTATTTGGACATAAATCATTGTACTTCGCTAAGGAATAAAACAAACCAAATATTCATATCTTCTATGATTGCTCGGATATAAGTGGATTTTTAATAGTCACTTTTGGTGGCTTTTGTGAAGCCACCAAACAAACTGCAGAAAACAATGGATGAACAATGGATAATTTGTGACACGTGCGAGATTACGGATTTGTTTATTGTTTGGCGACTGAGCTCCTTTAAGTTTGTTTTGTTTTGGGGACATGAAATAAAGGTTTTTCCTAAAAAATAATTGGTAAGGACACCTTATATGTGGGTAAATATCAGAGTAACTTTCTATTATAACAACATTTCAAGCAAGTAGCAGTAAGTTTTAAAGTTAAAGGGCTCTGTCTCCAAATATGTGCTAAAAAGGTGATTTTGCCATTTTATGAAAGGCAACATCGCACAGCCTTTTTAGCTTGTTATTAAAACGGTATTTTAAAGATTAATCTTTGTACCTGACAGAAAAACAAACCAAATATTCATATATCTTGGGGGTCAGTCATATATCGATTTCGTCCCCGCTTAGCGTCAAATGACGCAGACTTTCAAACCCCCACCCTCAGTGTCGGTCAACCACAACAACAACAACAACAACTTTCTTTGAGAAACCTTTGGACTTAGGCCATTCAAAATCTAGAGCTTGACGCTGAAAAAGGCTCTCCGGTAAGGTATTTTCTTCTCAAGACATTACCCTCACTTTGTAATCTGTGAAATAATAATCAATGTGAAAAAATGTTTTTCTTAGTGTCATGGCTGTTGACCCCCCCCCCCCACCTATTAACTTTGAAATGATGCTAAGCGAGGATGAAATCGATATATGACTGACCCCTTAAGATTGCTCTGATATAAGTGGACCGTTGACAGTTGCTTTTTGGTGGCTTGGATAAGGCCACAAAACAAGCTGCAGAAAACAATATGGACATGTGCCTGAAACAATGCTGTTTACAAATTTGTTTACAATTTGGTGACAGAGCCCCTTTGATGCATCCATAAAGTTTTGTCAAGTACCACACATAAAATTAGATATTACATATCGCTGTATAAATCTACAAAATTTGTCTTTGTGCGCTGCTCTTGATTCTTTGGGCAGTCGGTAACAAATTTATGGCCCTTCATTGGCTTTTTGCATACTGTGCAGTGAGGCATCCTCTTTGGTTGGGCTTCCACTGAAGTGACAGCAACAGAATCTGAAACTTTAAACAAAGCAACAGCTTAGAATACTACAACAACAATGAGTGTTCCATCTGGGTGAAAAGAGATTGAAGGCACTTTGGTTGGTAAATCCTTGCTTGCACTATTTTGTGAAAACAATCCTTATATCATGTGGCCCATACTGTCTGATACATCAAATTTAGGTAAATGAAGGGAAATTGTGGGGTAAATTCTAAGAAATTCAAAGATTTACCTGCACAGTAAAACCTTATTTTTCATAACAGGGTAAATGCAGGTGATACAATATAATTTTGCAGCAAAAAACAGCATACTGTATGATGACACTCTCACTGTAAATCAACAGTCAACACTTGAACATAACACAATGCAACATACCTGTAGATGTTCCAGGAACATTTTGAGTTCCCATTCTTTTCCTGTCCTCTCTTTTCTTCAGGGCATCTTCTCTGCTCTCTTTCTCCAATGCAGCACACAAGGGTGGGGGTGTCATTTCTTTTAATGCAATAGATGCTGCTTCTAAGGACTGTTCTCTGATGCTGTTAACTTTTGTAGTGAACAGCTCTCCCACATAATCTATGATATTAAAATGCAATTATTAGTATATTTTTTTAATGTATACTATATATTTCATTTCTCTTCATTACAGTATTGAATCTTTTTGCCAGGAGTGACATCCACCTAAAAACACTACATCAAATCGAAAACTCTTGGACAATCAAAATTTCATACAATTTTTTGTCTGAAAGTTTATTTGTGCAAGTTTTCGATGTTGATATACTGAGCTGTTAATGTAATCTGAGATAGACATAACTTACCAAAGTTTTGGGCAACTCTCAAATCCCTGGTCGTAGCTTGACCATTTTTAAATTTTGGGTAGTGGACAGATACTTGCGAAGAGCCATCATCCAATACTTTTACTTCTCTTGTCAAGTTGTAGTTGAAATGCAGAGCAGCTAATGCATGCCTGTAAAGTAGAAGAACGCTCTTTTCTGAAAGCTTCTAGATACTGAAAATTCCGCTGATCACCTTTAAAAAGTTTCAGGACACAGCTATTTGGACAAATTTATTCAATACCATCATATATACAGCATAAATATATATCTCTCGTAGAAAGTTGTAGGAATAAACTACACACGGGAAATTGGATGCAAAAAGACAAGATATGTAGCACATTGGGTACTTTCTGAATTGTGTCTTCATCAGTGTGGTACTTGCACAAAACTGACATTTGGATGCATAAAAAAAAATTTAGCACACTGAGGTCTTTCTGACTTGTGTCTTCATCAGAGTGGTAAACAAAATGGAAATTTGGATAAAAAACCCTTTTTGCAAGTCAAAAAAAGAACACTCTGATAAAGACACAGGTCAGAAGGGCCTGGGTCCCGCTACCACTTTCTCACTTGTCCTGGTTTTTACCATTTCAAAACTTTACCTGCACAACATTCCTACATAGGAGAAACCAAGCATCTTGGGACAGAAATGGTTCACTACTGAATGAAAACCTTCCAAGCAGCTTGTTTGTGCAATAGGTGAGGCCTGCTGGATACCATTCTCCAATCTTTTGTTGCTAAGGGCAGCAGCCAGTTTCTCAAATTCATCAGAGTCTGTTAAAAAAAATTCAATACTTTCTCAAACAGATCTGAATGCACAAAAATATACAACATTCTGCTTAGCTGCTGATATAACTTTGGCACCTTGATTGTACAAATTTTATAATTTCATAGTGCTAGTGAGAAAAAACACCCCTTGCAGATTGAGAGTGTTTATGGACAGTTGTGCAACAATTGCAGTACATATGTCAAAAATTCAAAAACTAATAACTGTTTCTCAAATTACAGTATGTGTTATCTTGCATGATGGAGTATTTCAAATTTACGAGTCAAACAAAACTTTGGCATCTCCTTTAGCTGGTAATGCCAGTACTTATTTGACTGGTGTACTGTATTTGTTGTCAATCAAGTTAGCATGCATCAGTGCAGTGCAGTAAACACCCACATGTAAGAACGTGGTAGATAAAGAGCCTACAGGCTGAAATTTGCAATTGTTTTACAAGAATCAAACCATTGCATTAATAGGCTGACTTGCAAAATAGTAGGTGATAAGCGAGTGTTTACTCATATTTCAGACTCAGAATATAGCCATTCCCGCGTTCTCTTGTTGCATTTACTGTCTCTTCTCATACCATACCCAGTGTGTGGCTATCCCAGTATGTCTTGAATGTATAACGAAAGTGCAAAATTAAGTTTGTTGTGAAAAAATCTCAAGGCAAAAAGAACCCACCTTCTTTTAGCCATGTGCGCTGTGCAATATCCTCCCTATGTGCACACTCATTGAATAGTGGGTCGGTTAGATCTTTGTGCTTGTTGACAATGTGTCCAAGAAAAGATTTGAATTTGGCAAGGATGAGATTCCCATCACCACTAAATGTTGTAGTTGCGCTCCAATGGAGGTGGTTTACACATGGCTGAATCCAATCTGTGATGATATCAAAGCCTTTGAGTTTTGACAGCTTAGATAGTACTGTTCGAACCTCTGGAAAATTAATGAAAAGATACGCATTGAAGGAGATTTAAAAACTAATCATCTTGAGAATAGAAGATGTTACCATTAGAGTAGTCCATTGACAGCATAATGTTGGCGGAATGGAACACAGGAATGGGCGGCACATAGCAAAATGGACAGCATACTTTAAAACGGATTTATCCAAGACTTGCATTCAAATGTGAAAATTTTTAACATTGAGCCTCTCCTGCGCCCTGCAACAGATCCCGATATTAGACGAATACTTTCTATTTTTCCTGGACCTTAAACTCTTGATTTATCATTTCAAAAAGCTTATGTCCAAACTAGTCCTGATATCAGATTGCTTGATGACCCAAGTTTACAAATTTTCTGCTGTTCTCTTTCCAACAACATAATCTTTATTGCATTTTACTAAGCTGACTTTCTTAGCGGGAACGAGGAAAAGAGAAAGTCTTCACACAAAAGATATTTACTTTTCTTCAAATGCCACAGGTCAAAGTAGTGTGTCACAGATGACAGATGCTCTTTCATGTGCTTGATTATTGTTGAATGCCTGTCGGAAACAAAAGTAGAAACTCCACAATCTTGATCCATCATAACAGCCATGCTTCTTTTAAAACCCTCATATTCCATTGCAGGACTATTTTCAACTTCATTTTGCTAAAATAAGGAAAACAGATGAATGAATGAAGGTTCACAAAAAAGCAAAGAAAATGCATTTATTTCCCTTTTTTCATTCATTGACAAGTAAAAATTCTCATTATAACTGTTCTTACAAAGATCACAGCATGCAGAATGTAGAATTCAATTGTTTTATTCATGTAAAAACATATTGTGATTTTAACACGCATACATAAATTACATGCTCATCATCAATACAACGGATATATTCATCATCAAACTTTGCACACAACATCATGTAAAACTTTAAAACAGCTGAATAATAAATTATTGTGCTTATACACAAATTGGAAATTCAAAAACTTTTGCTTTGGTCAAGCAAACACCATAGAATAGATGACAATCATTTGTATAAGTACAGAGATGTTTTATAGAAACGAAAAGTGCATACAAATGTGAATCCATATGTGATATACCTGTACAAGCTCAAAATGGGCAATAGATGGTTTGTTGCAACAAAAGATACTATATATCCCATACTTTGCACTATGCCCCATGCTATCATGGCGTGCATCACCTGTGATGACAAGTTTCTCTCCAAGACTGTTCAGTTCCATCAAGAGTTTGCTCTGGTATTTTTTCCAATGAATGTAAACAGCAGGGAAGAGTTTTTCCTGAAAAAGCAGCAAGAATAGGGCCATTTGTATTCACCGGCATTGGAATACTGGCATCGGCATTGGAACTGGCATTGGCATTGGCATCGGTTATTGCATAAGCCCACAAGTACTATGGCGCATGCAAAACTAACCAGGGGGGTGCGCAACAGCGATTTGCGCGGGTCTGTATTTATGTATTCCCCATTATCTAACGTTAATGGATTTGAGCATTATGAATGAGGATTACTGATATTATACGGAGAGTTTTAAATCCAATAAGAGCATACCTGAATTGCTTAATTACGCTTTTATAGGAACACTTTGAACTGAGCTAACATTAGATTCGATTTCTGACTTTACCCCGACTGGAGCGGTACACAACTTGTTTTCAGAACTGTACCCTCTTCTAATTACCGAAACTTGCCTTGGTACCCAGATTTATGAAGAATTTTTCGGAAAACTCCACATTTGTAACTATTTTTGCAACTTTAAGCAAGACGCCACTAATAAATGGGAAATCTGCCGAAAATGACCCTTGTTTAGAGAATGTTGTTTAAAGAAAGTTGGGCACAAGAACCCACCCATATGGGCAGCACATACCATTACCCTGAACATGCTATGTACCCCCCTCCCGGGGATTTTACGTTAAAGACATAACGAGCTCTTCATGATTAAGAGTTCATCAGAGCTTGAAGTTTTTAACCTTGAATATCTTTGAATCTCGTGAGCTTATACTTAATTTGAGAGTAAAAGTTGTTAGTTTGATCGTAAAGTTACGTATAATTCGTTCACTTATAATCCTTATTGAGCGACTACTCTGGTTCAACTTCAAAAGTTTTGTTCATTTCAAGAATCATCATTGCTGAAAAATAAAATTGATGGCAGCATATTTTACAATGTAAAACACACTCTCGAATGACCTGTAATATGAAAATCTTAAAACCTTAAAATCTTAAAAACGAAAACTAACATAAAAGCATCAAGCCCTCAGCCCCAGGGGCAAAAATTGGCAAAATCCGCAACCAAAGTCATTAGAAATGACCATGCCGCAACCCATCAAAGCCCAAAGCCCAAAGCTCTTTCACAGTATGAGGAGAATTGTCTTTAGCAGTAGCAGTTATTGAATTGACAGAGTTTGTTCACTGCATTGATTTACTCGTACAAATTACTTTCACGGACCCCCTGGCTAGTTTTGCATGCGTCATAGTTCTTACGCAATATCGATGCCAATTCCAATGCCAATGCCAGTTCCAATGCCGATGCCAGTATTCCAATGCCGGTGAATACAAATGGCCCAAGAATAGAACTAGTGGAGCAAAATGAACAAAATTCAATTCAAAATCAGATATTGGTGCAGCAGTTATCATACCTAGTGATATAGTTCTTAACAATATGTGTAATACAGTGTTTCTAAATGTAATTCCACACAATGCAAGGTACAGAACATGCAAAACGTTGTCTGCCCATAAGAAAGTGGAGATTTCTCAAACATGATTAAATTTGAACTGAAAAAAGAAACGCAGCATTTTCATGGTTTTTTAAGAAGATACAGACATGTTTGAATAAAAGTAATGTTCGGAAAAAAATACAAAGGAGTAGCTCCTAAAGACTTGAAAAGGTATATACCCCCAGAGGGCAGTAAACTATTTTTCAGATTAAGATGTCCTGTTTTCATTTTCACCTAGTTATTCTTAGAGTGGGGTATCAAAAGAAGGCAATTTTTCTGGAGCCGGTTGCCAAAATATGTCAAAAGGGGACATTTTGTCAGATATGGTTGTTATTTAGTCCAATTTTTATATTTTGAAGTATACTTTTGACCGATTTTTTTTCTATGAACTTTGCAAGTGTTTTTTAGTGTATTTACCTTTTGATGTGAAAAGTATGTAGAAAGTGATATACATGAAAGTCCCATATGACTGAAAACAGTTCTGATCTTTGTTGCCGATGCACCAGCTACCAGAATTGCAAACGATAGGAGGAAGTTTCCAGCTGGGATTCTAGTACCAGGCATGTCGGGTTGACTGAGGAGTCTCCTCTCCTTGTCCTTACAGTTTGGGTTGGCACAAGAAGAGGCAATCTCAACCATAGTCCCAACAACCCTTGCTTCTGCAAGCAAACCATCTTGTTTACAAGCTGGGCACACATGAAACAGCAGAAGAAGTTGGGAAAGAAATGCGATGAACTTTTTCTCTCCACGAACATCCTTTGGTCCATCTTCAGAACTAAAAGTGAGATAATTAATCATTATATAAATTTAGTATTTAAACAGGTTCAGCTTGAAAAGATCTGTGAATCATGATTTTGAAAAAATATATTCAAATTTTCCCCAAGCATCACCATTTTATGCCTAGACGCAACTGTATTGTATTTCAAGATACGAGTAATAGTGAAAATTATACCTTTCAACAGTGGCAGTATTTCTATATTTGTTTTTGAACAAAAGTTCTTTTTGTTGTGACCAGCATTGTGGGAGTGATTCCACCTCCTCGCCCCCCAAGTTTCTGCCAGTGCCTTTCAATTAAGTGGCTCATTTTTGAACTTTTTAAAATTTACTTCAAATTGCTTCATATGAGATCTCTGACCTCAGATTCAGCATCCAAATATTTCTGGTCAAAAATAAGTGCTTTTGATTTTATATTCAATCAAAAAATCTGTGAAAGGGATTTGACCATGAATAATGACTTTGGGGGGAGGTATACAATTCTATGAAGGAGAGAATATATACTGTATATCATATCATTCTTTGGAGATATTGTGTCGAAATTATTCAAGAAACTCAAATACTCACTAGCTGGCAATTGTTTCATTGAGACCCTCTTCATTTTCACCCCCTTCAATATAACCATCATCCTCCACAACATAATCATCATCCTCTATAACATCCCCACTTTCATTCATAATTTCGTCAACATCTATTTCCTCCTCTGCTTCCTTTTCTATTTCCTGCTCAAATTCATCCAACTCATCTTCAGGTATGTGCTGCGATGAGATGCTAGCTAAGACTGCATGCAACCTAGCTGTTTCTCTCCTCTCAGCATCACGTTTTATTTTTGCAGTCACCCAATAGTTATTGAGCCTCCTATTCTCTTTGGAAAGGTGTATGCAACCAACACAGGCTTCTGTCTGAGTTGAAGAATCATTGATCTGCAACAAGAAAATCATTTTTTAAGATCACAATGAAAAGATGTTTGATGCTGATGTGTCTTCATCTCAGTCCATTGCTATGCTCAATCTTTTGTTTAAATTGTTTACATTAGTTTGCATGGCAAACTGAGTATGCTATGAGCTGCTGTTGTTTCTAGAAGACTTGTCATGCTTGACAGAAAATGAATTGGCTGATGCAACTTCACCTTCGCAAACACAAATCACATGTGTTGAAAATCAAACAGAAAAATGAAGAATAATTGTAATTTTCATTTAAACTAAATCAGGAGATTTCTTCTTCTGCAACATAGAAAGCAACATACGGAAAACAGGCACCACATATTGAGAGCATGGTGTCACCAGGTGTCCCATAGCGTTTTGGAGTATTTAAGCAATTACAGGTCCATCTCTTTTTAATTCACTAATCTTAGGAGACTGCTGCATCGATCCATTGGGTTAATGGCTCTGCAGCAAATATAAATTTAACTCAAGCCACAAATTACATTAGGAAAATAAAATGGCCTGCAGAAGTCTATCATCATGAACATTTTGCCAAACTGAGGGTGGATCTTTTGCCCAAGTACAGCTTATTGTTACTTCAATTCTCTACATTTAGGGAGGGGGGGTCCATGCCCTGGCTTTGTACACACCAATGCACATTTTATGCACAGATGTACATATATCAATCACTCTGTCCTGTCATATAGCCAAACTCTGCATACTTACTGGTTCAATTTCAGCCAGGGTAGTTTCTATTTCTGTCCCCCCACAGCCACTTTGTTCAAGAACGTGCTTTGTTGTGCAAATATCTGCTGATGTTGAGGGCACGGGCACAGCTATTTCTTCCCGGAGAGCATCACGTATGATCTATGGTGAAAGAATATGAATACATTCATTTTCTTATAAGAAATGAAGGTCCGGTGCTGGTAGGCAGTTCTTTAAATTTTTGAGCCATTGTGCTACCAAAAGTTTCTTGTGTGTTTCTATATTTCTAATGTCGGAAGTGAAGGGTCCCCAAATTACTTAGTAAGATCTCAAAACAAGTAAATAACATAAATTGCACATCAAAATATTCTCCAAACAGTTGCTATAACTCTACACTGTCAAAACATTTTTTAGTGCGACAGGAAAATTAGCTTTTTCAATTCAGGTAGGGTCGTCTCTTAACTTTCGACAAATTGAGCCTATCGTTTCTTATAAGCGGTTTCTTATAAAAATAAATGAGTGTAGCATGGTACAATTCAATCCTCTTTCATGCAGCCTATCCAATTGCCGTTAACAAGTAGTAATTACGAGAATGAAGTGGTTCAAGATATAAAGACGAAAGAGTAGCAACTTTCAATTTTTTAATGATTTAAGGCCTACCTGTCGATGGGCACGATCTCTGGCTGGCTTTGTCGCCTTTGCTGGCGATGAAGATGACGATGGGCCTAAGTCCTGCTTCCGCTTTTGGGGATAAACAGTTGGGAAGGCACATATTCCATGTTCATCCCGTCTCAAAGTTCTCATAAACTTGCCCCCAAAACCTGGCAACTGAGCAGAGGTCAAACATCGTTCAAAGTCTTCTGTCGTGAAATGTTTTGAGCATACTGCGGAAGATCGCGAATCTTTCCAGTTCTTCCTCGTTCTTGCCACAAAGTCTGTCCATTTCTTTCTGCGACTTACGCTGACAGACCGATCATCTCCAAAATAAGGAATTACATACACAGAAATTTCTTTTTCCGAGTTTGCTGCCTCACTGCAACCAAAAACAACACACCTTCTTGGCATATTCGTTTACAATAAATCCCTGATCAGAATCGCAACGAACAATTTTGACAATTTTGTGGGTGATTTGCACCAAGCTGCCACGTTGTGTTGCATCCACTTCGACTGGCTGAAAGCTGACTTGATATGCGTCACGAAAACACTCGCTCCCAGGCTGTTTTGGCTGTGCGACAATTTTGCGAAATGGGCGTGAAATACCAGATTTGACCGTAAATTTCGGTACTTTTAGCTGATCAAATCGAAAAATCATGTCCATAACGAAATTCTCCGTTTTGGAAACTATCGTTACCCAAAAAATCACAAATGGCTGGATATGACCTTTAAGTCTTAGCCCCCTGCAACAGATCTCAAAACTAGGCAGCACTCGATATTTTCTTGCTTGGGCCTTAAACTCTTGATTATGTATCATTCCAGGAAGCTTATGCATCGAAACACTTCCTTTTATCAGATTGCTCACATTTAGTTATTTCTGAACATTTGATTCTTATAGGGGAAAGTCTCAAAAAGCTATGGAAAAATCTGAGAGATAATTTCTCAAAGTGTTTTAAGAAGAGAGAGTTGATGACACGCTCTGGTGCTGCTGCAGGAAAATTACCGAAGTGTAAACTGTTTGACCAAATGGTGTTCATAAGAGATACAGTAGCCAACAGACCAACCATCAGCAACATAAACATTGAAGAAGCAACAAGTTTCAATGGTTCATTTGAAACAGCACCACCTGAAAGCCCTGCTTGCAGCACACCATTCCCAGAAAAGGAATCTGTTGGTTTAAGGAAAAGGAAAAGTGAAAAAGATATATTCAACAAATGAAATTTTTTTGGACGCTTTTCAAAGAAAATTCTTTCATTTACTGCTAAATAACGCCTTGAGTTATATGTTTCCCCCATATTTAAATCCAAACAGTTGAAAAATTACGCGTTAGAGTCAGGAAGAGGGGCGCTTTTCTCACCAAAAGAGGGGCGCCAAGCTGAGTTTTCATCGTGAAAGGGGGCAATTGCCCCCACTTGCCCCCCTAAATCCGCCACTGATAGTTGCAGATATTGCGCCAATTTCATATTGACGTTACGAGCTTCTTGGAAACTGAATCTAAATTTCCTTTAGAAACTAGGACCAACTGAATTTGTAAGGACAGACTAGTTTCCAAGCCCCAGCACATGAGTACATGAGGTGAAAACAAGATGGTGGACACTAAATGTTGAGTATTAGTACCTAGCGATAATTGATAATTCCGCAAAAGATGGTGTTGGGGACGTTTGACCAAGATGCATTGTGTTCAATAATAGAATAGACGGGGGTAGGGGTGATTGTTCCATTGTTAGACAGTATTCCTGGTCAAAAAAATTTCCTCCTCAGAGGGGTATATCATATCATATCTTATCAAATCATGTCATATCATATCATTAATTGCTTTCATTTATTTTTCTCTTTTATTATTTATTTTTTCTTGTGCAATGACCCTCATCTTGTTGAAGTTTGCACTATGTGGTAGATAGACAGATAGATGGAACAAATAGCGATTCTACAGAAATTTGATTATAAAATGCAATGCATGTTAGTCAATGCCCCCTGATGCCATTGTTCCCAGAATCGTCTGTTGTACACAGTTTTTTATAAGAAACTTGGATCAGCACTAAGATTCTTAATTTCGCATTAACATTTCGATGTTTTAGTAGTAGAAGTTTTGTAACTAGTTTCTTATTTTTTGGGCCTAAAATTGTGGTATTGTCCGAAGTTGAGCCTTCTTATCAACAAAGGCCTTCCATTTTGCATTGAAATTGTCACCACAAATTCACGAATAACCCATTAACCCTAATCCATATGGGCTTTTTTCAAGCTACCATTTATGGGGGGGGGGGTGCTTTCCACCCCCCCTCTGAAAACTGCCTTAGACGCATCCGAATTCAATACAACTTGGCACAGTTATAGAACAGGTAATTTGCAGCTTGTAACGTAATTTGGGTGTGGCTGCCACGCCTTGTGACGTCACAGTGACGTCACAAAGCTGAAAATCTGTGAAAATCAGGCTTCCAAGTTGAATTCAAGTTTAATGAAGATTTTACACGAACTTTATACAGTTTTTGGTTCAGTTTGTCAACAAAAATGGTGATAAAATATTATTTTATTGAAAATAACGATTTTCAATAAAATAAATTAGCCGATTCTTATGACGTCATTTGTGCGATTAATTCATTCTATGTAAAAAGAGACCAAAGGAACCTGCAAAATGGTGATTATCTATGATAAATGTATCATTAGAGTGTTTTTCATTGAAAAAGTTCGAAAAACTTGAAAAAATTGCTAATTAGTCCAAAATGGCGGCCAAAATGACGTCATTATCAAAAAATGCTGACATCATCAAATTCCAGAAATTCCGGTACCAAATTGAAGCCCTTTGTTTGCTGATTCATTTGCTGTATAATACTTCATCATTCAATCAAATAATTCCATTGAAATCATTGAAAACAATGATTTTGTTGCTACCTCCTTCCAAATATAGGCATGTCACGTGACCCATGAGTCCTATTGTTCAAAAATTTTTCCACCAAAATGTGGCTAATAGATAATTAGTAAAAGTCAGGGAGGCTGGGGGACATAGCAAATGACGTTTAAAAACGTGGCAAATAAAACCTTGAGGGGGGGTGGAATCCACCCCCCCATGTGGATTAGGGTTAAGGTATGGTTTCAGGGGAACATAATTCAAACAAGTGTCATATCATTATGAAGAAATGGTCGAACGAAAGAAAAATTCAAGCAATTGTAACAATAAGAATGTTATGAACATCATCGCAAAACAAGCAACTGCTGGAAAATGAGACACAAATATGCGAGCTGAGGCTGAGCAATATTCTTATAGTATTCTTAAAATTTGGATGATTCTGAGCCTGAATATTCTTATAAACAATATTCTTATAAAAAAAAAGAGTGTAAGGCAAAAATTTTCAATTTTTGCAATTAAAAGTTGAACAAAGACTACTGTATCTTTGTTAGAGAGACATAAAATAAGAGAGACATACAGAAATATAATTTTAGAGTTTCTTAACTGTTCTTGAGCGTAGTACACTAGAGTTTCTTAAGTTTTTGGTCATCGTAGTTTCTTATGAACCATTTTCTTTCAAAAAACGTGTAGTCGATATTGTGGTGTAGCTGGCATTTAAACAATGATTGCACATCAGAGCAATGGGAGGGAAGGTAAGCTGTAATATATAGTCACTATAATATTTTGATATAATATTTAATCTAACTATTTTACGTATGCGGCCATGCGGAGGAGCCTGTGTTGTTGTTGACATGTAGAATCTCGTGGTGTAAAATTTAGGCCATATACTAGTCCATGCTCTGTTTTGGAGCCCTCAAATATAGCTAGATTATTCAAACTCAAAACAATCATGCTCGACAAGAAAATTATAAGATAAGAAGAGGGTACAACATTAAAAGTAGTGCTACAAAATCCTAGAGTCAGGTTTCTTGAAGGCAAATATCAAAAAGAAGGAAACTTGGAACAGAATGAAACAGATCAAAAATCTCTCAGTATTTGACAGAAATGGAGGAAGTAACCAATGTTTGGGTAAGGCCGAAAAGTCGGAGATGTCGGAGATGTCGGAGATGTTGGAGCAATTTCTCAAACTTTTTCATCACTGACTTTTCGTTTTTCCCCTATATGCCATAAACGAAAAGTCGGAGATGTCGGAGCAGGGATTTTTTTTCCCTTCATTAAGTTAATTCTCATTGTAAAATGCCCTTCTTCTAAGGCAGTTCCCCATGCTTTGTAGCATTGTTGTTTCGAAAATAGCCTCGGAGATTTTCCTCCGACTTTTCGTTTTTCCCCTATATGCCATAAACGAAAAGTCGGAGATGTCGGAGCAGGGATTTTTTCCCTTCATTCAGTAAATTCTCATTGTAAAATGTCCTTTTTCTAAGGCAGTTTCCCATGCTTTGTAGCATTGTTGTTCGAAAATAGCCTCGGAGATTTTCCTCCAACTTTTCGTTTTTCCCCTATATGCCATAAACGAAAAGTCGGAGATGTCGGAGCAGGGATTTTTTCCCTTCATTCAGTAAATTCTCATTGTAAAATGCCCTTCTTCTAAGGCAGTTCCCCATGCTTTGTAGCATTGTTGTTTCGAAAATAGCCTCGGAGATTTTCCTCCGACTTTTCGTTTTTCCCCTATATGCCATAAACGAAAAGTCGGAGATGTCGGAGCAGGGATTTTTTCCCTTCATTCAGTAAATTCTCATTGTAAAATGCCCTTCTTCTAAGGCAGTTCCCCATGCTTTGTAGCATTGTTGTTTCGAAAATAGCCTCGGAGATTTTCCTCCGACTTTTCGTTTTTCCCCTATATGCCATAAGCGAAAAGTCGGAGATGTCGGAGCAGGGATTTTTTTCCCTTCATTCAGTTACTTCTCATTGTAAAATGCCCTTCTTCTAAGGCAGTTCCCCATGCTTTGTAGCATTGATGTTTCGAAAATAGCCTCGGAGATTTTCCTCCGACTTTTCGTTTTTCCCCTATATGCCATAAACGAAAAGTCGGAGATGTCGGAGCAGGGATTTTTTCCCTTCATTCAGTAAATTCTCATTGTAAAATGCCCTTCTTCTAAGGCAGTTCCCCATGCTTTGTAGCATTGTTGTTTCGAAAATAGCCTCGGAGATTTTCCTCCGACTTTTCGTTTTTCCCCTATATGCCATAAACGAAAAGTCGGAGATGTCGGAGCAGGGATTTTTTTCCCTTCATTCAGTTAATTCTCATTGTAAAATGCCCTTCTTCTAAGGCAGTTCCCCATGCTTTGTAGCATTGTTGTTTCGAAAATAGCCTCGGAGATTTTCCTCCGACTTTTCGTTTTTCCCCTATATGCCATAAACGAAAAGTCGGAGATGTCGGAGCAGGGATTTTTTCCCTTCATTCAGTTAGTTCTCATTGTAAAATGCCCTTCTTCTAAGGCAGTTCCCCATGCTTTGTAGCATTGTTGTTTCGAAAATAGCCTCGGAGATTTTCCTCCGACTTTTCGTTTTTCCCCTATATGCCATAAACGAAAAGTCGGAGATGTCGGAGCAGGGATTTTTTCCCTTCATTCAGTAAATTCTCATTGTAAAATGCCCTTCTTCTAAGGCAGTTCCCCATGCTTTGTAGCATTGTTGTTTCGAAAATAGCCTCGGAGATTTTCCTCCGACTTTTCGTTTTTCCCCTATATGCCATAAACGAAAAGTCGGAGATGTCGGAGCAGGGATTTTTTTCCCTTCATTCAGTTAATTCTCATTGTAAAATGCCCTTCTTCTAAGGCAGTTCCCCATGCTGTGTAGCATTGTTGTTTCGAAAATAGCCTCGGAGATTTTCCTCCGACTTTTCGATTTTCCCCTATATGCCATAAACGAAAAGTCGGAGATGTCGGAGCAGGGATTTTTTCCCTTCATTCAGTTAGTTCTCATTGTAAAATGCCCTTCTTCTAAGGCAGTTCCCCATGCTTTGTAGCATTGTTGTTTCGAAAATAGCCTCGGAGATTTTCCTCCGACTTTTCGTTTTTCCCCTATATGCCATAAACGAAAAGTCGGAGATGTCGGAGCAGGGATTTTTTTCCCTTCATTCAGTTAATTCTCATTGTAAAATGCCCTTCTTCTAAGGCGGTTTTTAAGCTCGATGTCATTTAAATTCTGAAAGTTGGAAGGAAGGGGCCCGAACCCGCAAACCAGGACCAAAATTAGAAAAAAACCCGGGAGGAAAAATTTAAAAACCCGGACTTCAACTTCTGAACAAAAAGTTCCGATTTTCGTCAGTAAGCTTCCTGTGTGTAATCTTCGATTATTTCATCATACTTTTTCTTTTTAACGGACACTCTGTGCAACGTTTCAAGCATTGGAAAGCTTGTTTTCGATCTCAGTAAACTACAGTTTTCAAACTCAGTAAACTACAGTATGACTTCGAATACCCGAAAGCTAAACATAAAAAGCCAATCTCGCAACTCATGAAAACCAAAAGCCCCCTTCCGGAGGGCGATCCTAGACCCCTAGACTGATTACAATTGAGTCCTAGTAATCGCTACCACCACCACCCACCCCCCTGAGCGATTACTAGGACTCAATCGTTATTGTTTAAGTTTTATAGGGCGTTAGGTTTTAATTCATAAGGTTTCATCATTGTAAATAGATGTTATATATTTTAATTTGCTGAAGGGTTAATTTGTGTATAAATAATATTAAATGAAAATGAAAATGAAAAATCGTAATCAGTCTAGGGCGATCCCGTGGGCGATCCAGGCGCGGCGCAGGAGCGTGCTTCAAAGTAGTCACGTGATCAACCCATGCTGCTCATGGCTGAAAAGGCGCGAAATCATCATGGAGGGAAGAACAAAGATATTGTGATGCGAAAAGGTAGCTACATTAAACCATGATTAAACTAGTATCTTTATGTCAACAGCAACTTGATTAATATTGATCGGCGGAATTCTGGGGGAAACAGATGACAGCTTGTGAACTTTCTCTTTTCTTGGCGAGCAACTGTACCAAAACATGCAGGTGTCTAAAATGGCCTAGTCTAGGCTGCCAAAAGTCTTAGAACACAGTTTTCCTGTGTTTTCAATTAACCCCTCTCCCCCTCAGAACAATGTTGTTCTGTGATGATAAAATGGGAAATAACGCCATTTCTTTTTTAACTCCATTCACATTGAAGGGTTTGATGGCTCCAAAGTTTAGAAACACTCCACATACACAGTATTAGTATCCCAGGGGGGGGGGGTACTCATTGACTTTCAATACGGGGGGGTCCATGCCAACATTTGGGGTCCAAAATTTTATGTTCAATCAATATTTGGGGTCTGTGAATTACAACATGGACAAAAATTCAATATTTGGGGTCCACAAATCTGAAGAAAGGAAGAATCGTGCAATTTGGCCCCGAAGTTGCGAATCATGAAATAAATGTCTTGGAATTATTCAAAAACTGAGAAAGATCAAGAAGCTCAAATTGAAATCATTCAAAACATTTCAGGGACCCCAGAAATAGATAACAATATTTGGGGTCTCCGAAACGTTAGACTCAATATTTGGGGTCCCCAAAAAATCAGGCTTAATATTTAGGGGTCAGCAAAAAAATAGTGGCATGAACCCCCCCGTATTGAAAGTTAGGGAGTACCCCCCTGGGATTAGTATTTAGTCCTTTCTTGTTGAATTCAAAGTAATTCCCCCTCAATACCATCAACAATATCTGTAATGTAGCCAACCAGTTCAGTTCTGTTCTAATTTTAAAATCCAACTTCCAATGACAGGCTACATATGTATGTCCTTCATTATACAAACAAACAATTAACTAACTTCCAATAACAAGAAAACAAATCTTTTAACAACAAGTTGATAACATAATAAGGGTTTATGTGCAGAGGAATTTTTTAGGTGGTAAACTGATCAAGGAGAGAGCACCCCATATTTAAAAGCCTAATGGTAAATCAAATATTGCAGTTATTAGAAATCTACTGGTTCGAGACAAAATGTCTTATCAAAGGTATCAGGGTTTGTATTTTTAATTCTTGACAGATGAATTTGTAATTGATGATGGAAACTCATTGCTGAAGGAGTTTGTTTGATATTGAGGGAAATGTTGTTCCAGGTTTTATAGTGTAAGCTGTATTGCAATGTATTCTATAGTGTCATAGAAATATCACTCTGGAGGCCCAAGGCATACAAGGTTCTCATTGAGTGTATTGAAGTGCACAGGTTGTTCAAAAGGGGAGAAAAAGAACAATGTTTCCTCATTTCCTTTTCACCACCTCCTGGATCACAAAAGGAAAGTGGGATCTAGTTGGTGGATTTTTTTCTAATTTTTGCTTGGAGATGTGGCAGTGGCAGATACTTGGGTGGGTGCCAGGGGGTGCTATTGCCCCCAATGCTGGCTAGAACATTTAAGATCTTTTTTTTCAAAAACAATATAATAGGCTTATGGGAGAAATTGAGTAGAAATCAACTCAGTGGCGTCAAGAAACTTTTTCCATGGGTCTTTTGGTTATAGCTAGGCCAAAACTATATTTAGTTGGATTTTACTTGAAGCAGTAGCAATGAAGGAAGATTATTTGGATATTTTTTGGCATTTCAACATGGTGTCATGGACACATGCTTTACAGTGATCCTTGCTATCCTAGTTTTTTGGGTGTTTATTACTTTTTATAAAAAAAGTTTCAGATCAAGGCATCATCCTACTTAAATTCTATGTATTTGTTAGTTATTTTGTACTTACAATGATGGAATGCATTGCAATATTGGTGTTGATGTTTTTCATCAAAAAATCACAACCTACTTGTTGAAAGTGATTATAAAAGCATATTATAGGTAGTCATCTGAAAACTATCTCAAAAGGGGGTGCTCTCTCCTTGATTAGCTTTGCTGCTGAGAGAGTTCCTCTTTCAAAGTCCTGGGGGGTCTCCCAGGCCTAACAGGGGGGTCCAGTTGGTTGGAGGGTCTTACGAAATGGCTACCAAATGGCCCTATTTGTCAAACCCATACTACCTATTGGGGGTATTCCAAGATTCCTGTCCAGTTATAAGATTTCAACTCAGCAGGCTCCTCTCCATGGCAATATGGTTGTTGCAGCAATAATTATCATTGAATTTTGAATTTTTTTTTTGAAAATTTTTGAAAAACTGCAGAAAATTTTTGCTACCAGATGCTACCAAATGGCCCAATTTTAGGTCCATGAACTACCATTTGGGGGTATCTGTAAAGAAATACTACCATTTGAGGGTATTTTTCAAAATTTTTACTTTGGCCCTCTTTAACCCTAAATGGACCCCCTTGTCAGGCCACAATGGGAGTACCTCCCCCCAGTCCCCTTCATACAAATCCTCCAGTGCCATGTACTCCATTGGTCAAAAATTTTAGTATCAAAATTATGGTTATAAGAAATGTAATTATCAATATATATTTTATTTCATGTGTATTGTCTTTATACATATGTAAAGTTGTATTTAGAGTGTTTGTATGTAGTTAGATTTAAAATCAATGAAAAATTCGTGAAAAATTCGCCAAAATTAGTTGAGAGCTTAGTCTACTTAGCCATTTTGCAAAAATGTTGCCAAATAGGTTGAACTTGATTCTGAATAGGCTTTAGGAGAGTTCTGAAACAAAGATTTTTTGTTTTTAATGTTGAAGGAGTGTTTCGTGAGTCAGTCTTAGTTTTTATCAACGATTGGTTACCATTATGAATTTGAAAAATTTGCTCATCCCAAGATGAAATTTTCAATCGACCTTTTCACTGCATATTCTGCAGGGTTCAATCTGTCAAACAAAACAAAGGTCATGAAAATCGGGTAGTGCAAGCCAAGAAATTTGAATTTGAAAGTTAGTGCTATTTTGTGGCCTTGCCGTGCTACAAAAGAAGCCTGCAGTAGACTTTTTAGGCCTAACTTGAAATGATATTTTCTCAGCACTAAATTGTCTGATTAAAACAATTTTTGCGTTTTGATATACCTGAGGCTACGGTTAACTATAGAAAATTCAGATTGGTACAATTCTGATATTTTAATTTTTTGCATTAATTACCACTAAAACGGAAATCTTTATCACAGTGGTGAGGCTGCCCTAAATATTATCCTTTTCGCTGATAGGCAATCCGAGCCAACCTCAAGGGAAAACATTTCTTCTTGCACCTTTTCAATATGTTTGTAACTCCTGGTCCTAGTCATCATGGTCCTCTCCATGGGCAAATGCTTTTGCCCAACTCAGCTGGGGGGGGGGGGGGATGGATTCCAACCTTCCTCCAACCAAGATGTTTGTTGTTGATGCTTTGCAACACAGCATCCCAAGATTTCAGTTTCACACATTTAAATTCATAACTATCCTGTATCAAACGATGATGATTTTAGGATTCTAAATATAGCACCATAGCCATGGCAACCAATGTTGTACTGAGCTGTCAGCAAAATAGACATTTTACTTCTTAACAAAGAGGTTTGGATCGAGTGTCCAAACTGTGAAAGTTTGGGAAGGAAAACGAAAGAACGACCCCTGTTCTCTGGGGATGCACTGCTATCTGTGGTATGAAGTTGCTTCGGATCTCAAATTTTTTCAGAGGGTTTTGCTATTGATTACTTAGTGCAAAATGAGTTAGCCATAGTTTAGTTTACATACAGGTATTGTTATTGGTCTTTTTGCTTTGTTTCTTGTTGTTTTCATTCATTCTTTTGTTTGAGTAACAATGGTTGAAATGCAAACTTCGATTTGCAAAGTGGCAAAATGAAACCCTTGGAATGCATGTAGGTATGTATGTATATAATTATTTACCCTGGATAACACTGTACAATCAAAAAGATTGGTATGAATAGTGTTACACTGTGACACAACAAAATCAGCCAAAACAAATGAAAATTATGAAAAACAAGGCCAGAAGGCAAATGAAGCTTACTAATGTATTTAAACTCCACCAGTGGTAAGTCAATTCAAGCGAAGTTATCATTCAGTAACTCTCTGAAAAATGTTCTGAGATCCGAAGGAACTTCTTGCTGCAGCTAGAAGGTATCTATCAAAAAGGGGGGTCGTGTTTCCATTTCTTTTAACAAAATTTACCACATTTGGACACTCAATCCAAGCCTCTTTTTTAATTGGTGAAAAGGTCTATTGTATCCTTGAAATGACATAGTAAAAGATCTATGTTCTCAAACATGATCCACATGTTGCTCATACTTTGAACGAAAGAGGGACTGTGATACCACCTTTGTGAATGTGAGATCAAAACCTTACAAAAGAATAATGGAAAGTAAGTGTTGTGTTTGAGTAGAAATAATGACCAATTAAGAAACTAAGATTTATCTTGTGGGTAGTATTATTTGAAATGAAAAAGTCCAAATGTTTGAAGAAGGTTGATCCCTACTGAGATGAAAACTAAACATGTTTGACCAAAACATTAACTGTAAACAGAAAGTATAACAATTCTCTTTGCAGGAGATGTGTTTCCCAAATGAAGAATTGGACACTTACAGCAACATCCTAATTTTTCCCAGGATCAAACCTTTAGTGTCAAGGTCAAAAGTTCTGAGACATAAAACCTCTCCAAAAAGTTCTGAAAACCTCAGGCCACAGTTGCATTGAATGAATAAGTTAGCTACAATTGCACTGATCTAGCTTGTGATGATATCCAGTCATATGGTTACTGCTGTGAAAGATAGATTTATTCTCCATACTATTGGCTTGAAATGAGTCAACCCTTGTGTTGTTACTTATCCTTGACTTGATGATAAATTGAATTTATTCCCTTTTAGATGTTTAAACTCCCTTCATTGGCAAGGAAAAAATGTGCCAAGTCCCCAGTTGTTCATGCGTTGCATTCATTCACGTATGATGAAATAGAAAAGGGGGAACTCATTGGTTCAGGTGCATATGGTAAAGTTTACAAGTCCAGGTACGAGAACAAGGATGTAGTGGTCAAAGAACTAGATAGCATAGATACCGATGACTTGATAAAAGAGGCAAGATTTCACAGCAAGCTTTCCCATGACAACATAGTCAAGTTCCATGCTGTTTGCTTAAATCCAATGGCATTGATGCTGGAACATGTTTACTTTGACATGACGCTGTTTGGAAGAGCTTCTGGTATATCAAGCCTTGACAACCTTCTTTCTGAGCTACATGCTGTGCATTGTGAGGGGTTTGAGCATATAGTTCCTGTGGTTGCAAAGGGAATCCTTACTGGATTACAGTACCTACATGAGGAGGGAGTTGCACACAGGGACTTAAAGCCTGGAAATGTATTGGTTAGTAACCAACATTTTAATGAAAGGATGACAGCAGCAGAACGAGAGCTTATGTGGAGAGAATTCCCTTGCATAACAAAGCTTACTGACTTTGGGGAAAGCTGGGGAACAATCTGCCAAACTTCTGCTGCTAAGCGATCTCACTCAGTCAATATTTATAAAGGAACGCCTGCCTTCATGGCACCGGAGGTGATAGACCCCATAATGCGTCCAATGGCAATGAACGAGAATGATCTTAAGCTTGCAGATATTTGGAGTTTGTCAATGGTCTACTTTTGCATCACCAATCCAGGTCTCAAGATCCCCTATTATAAAGAAATCAAAGAAGCCAAGCATCTTCAAAGCTGGCAGTCATTCCTTGTGAAAAAGGTAGCAAGTGCATCCAACCCTGAAGGGCTCATATGATCCTCTAAAAGCAACAAAATGGCTTCAAGTTCATAAGGCATTTAAACGTGGAATGTGCAAAATCCCGAAAGATCGCCCAAACTTGCACGAGGTAGAAGAGTTGTTAAATGAGATGGTGGAGTCTGATACATATACAATGGCCGTAAACCAAAATAGTGCTTTTGATGATGCACATCCTTTTGGGGTGGAAGGAAATCATTCAGATCCTCTAAATGATGGAAGAAATGCGTGTAGTTTCTTTGCATGCAAAATCAGTGAACATGTTCTACAAACAGAGATAAAAGATTGGGCAGATCTGGCAAAGGCTACAGAAATGATCATCACAGAATTCCCAATAAGCCTTAATCCGTTACGTGAAAAGGAAAAGCAGTATGATGCTGTAACAGCCTATGATATAATGGTGAAGAATGGATTGATATGCGGTTTGAATCTTGTCAGCAGAAGCAGTGGATTCTTGGTGTTTTCAGATTCAGGCAGAAAGGAGTTGGCTGAGTTTGTTGAAAAATCTCTACAAACTGTTGCTATAATGACTGTTCCACCTTACACCTTTGTCATTGGGAGATGTAGAGAGCAGTTCTTCATTGTTAACACACATAGAATTGGCCAATCCTGTGGTGGTAATGGTGGAGGAATAGTGAAAGTGTTTCCAACCACACAGTCTGTTACATGGTGGGTGTGGGAGAGGCTATACGGATCGGGAATTAGAGCAGAATACCAACAAATCATTGATGTAAATTTTTGCTGCCAGTCACCTGTACAAGATTTTGAAAAGGACCTTTCAGCTTCTCTTGATAGCATCATAGTTCAATCCATATCTCCGTTGCAGCCATTAGAAACAAGTGAAGGCAGCAAAAGCGACAGTGTGGTTGACGACATTGGAAACGAGTTTACCATCTCAAATGACAGCAACACAGCCAAACCAGTTCCTTCTGGGTCACAACTGACATCGCAAACAAGGGACAGAGAAAACGAGTTGGCAACCAGAATCAACCACCCAGATGAGAGAGGAGGGGGGCAAGGTAGTCAAGAATCTAATCGTTGCATGTCGACAAATACAGTGTGTTCAAAGAAGGCTGGCCCACAATTATACGATGATCTTGCATATCCTGAAAGATGGGAAGATGTTCAGCAGCATGAGTGGGGACCATATCAGCTGCCATATATTAGTGTTGTGAAGAGAAAGCTCAAGTTTGCCGAACAGCTTGCTCTGATAAAAGCCTGCAAATCCAAAGCTGTACGAATACCGCAAGGTTGCCGAGAGACTGCCATCTTTATCATTGATAGCACAAAGATTTCAGACCCTTGCGACCTTCAAAGTGATCTTAACGGGGTGTTCCGTAAGTGTTTAGAAATAAAAGCTCATATTGTTGAGGCAACAGCTGGGAATCATGGTAGACAATGCGTGAAAGTTATTAACTCCAAGCAAAAAGAATGTAGCGAAGAACAGTGGTACTTGAAAGTGAATAGGAAGCAGAACCAGTTTGGCCTTACAAGGGACATTTCCTATTTCATCAATAAGCAGGGACATATTCTGAATAACTCCATCCTTATGCAGTATGTAATAGATCAGAAGACATGCAGTAATGTCTCTTCTCTGCAATACAAAGTTTTGCCCCATGGAAATTCTAAAGGTGATCAAATTCAACCATTCCATCCCCTAAAGAAGAGCACCTTGAAGCGTCTGCATGAAGAAGTTGCACATAGCACTGATGGTGTCTCATCACTTTTTGAAACTGAAAGTGGAAGGAGTAGTGGCGACTATGGAGACCAGCCCCGCTCAAAAAAGCAAATTTCCGATTTTGCAAGAATGGCTTCGGAAAGAAATAGGATGAATCCAAATAACGAGGTTGAAGCGATTTTAGCCTACAATGAAGAATTGGACGACAAAATCATATGGAGCCATTCAGATATTCCAGATGACCTTTGGGTGCTTGGGACAAATCGGATGCAACATGATCTTGGCCATGCAGAGGGTGGGCTGCCAATTTCTGTAGATCCCACATTCAATTTTGGAAAATATGAAGCTACACCTGTAACATACAGGCACCAATTCATCTTATCAGCATCAAAGAATATTCATGGAAAATTTACTAATGCCGTTATGCTTGGTCCCACAATAATTCATCATTCTAAATGTGAGGACACATTTGACAGAGCGATCAGTGAAATCAGCCGCAAGGGTAAACTTTGCCAACAGAAAATCGGGATAGTGACAGATGGGGAGGAAGCACTGATAAATGCTTGCAAATCAAACATGCCAGATTCGATAAGCCTCAGATGTACTATCCATTTTCGTGCAAATTGTAAGTCATTCCTCAAATCCATTGGAATAAAAGGAGACACATCACAGGCACCCTTCTTGGATATTGTATTCGGAGAGCAAGGTCTTATTGAGTGCGAAGATAAGAAGGATTTAAAAGAAAGGCTGAAAAAACAGTCAAAATTGTTAAATGAATTGGAAGCAGAATTCACAAAGACGGAGCCCAAATTTTCAACCTATTTGAAAGAGCGAGAGAAAAAGGTTTTGCGCAAGCTGATTCGTGACACAAGAAAAAAGGGGGGACTAACAGCAGATAAGAATGGGATACCACAACGCGTGTTTACCAACCAATCAGAAACAGTGAATTCCATGCTAGCGGCAAAAAAAGAGGCTCTGGGTTACTCCAAGAAAGATGATCTATCCAAGGCAAGTTTTATCCACAAAGTTTGGGAAAAGGTAGTCAAAGAACAAAGTCTCGAAATTGAAAAGGCTCTATACGGTCAAAGTAGACGATTCAAATTATCAGATTCTGCTATGTATTTGCATGTCGATTTGGAGACTTGGTACAACTGGTGCGAAGCAAAGCGAAAGCGGTAAGATTTTTGCAAAATTTGAATTGTCATCTTCAATTAAACTCACTGCCAGGTTTCCATCACAAGTTTGCTAAATACCAAGTACAATTTGTGAATGAAAACTTTAAGCTCTTTATGGATGACCCTAGTTGTTGGTAGTCCACAGTTAAAGTATATGACGAAAATTTGAAAAGAAATTTTTGTTTTGATAATACCAGGTGAGTATAAAAAATACCACTGCATGAAAAAATTGGAAACATTTTTGTTGCGGTACTTATCTTCTAAATTTATTTTGTCAGTTGTAACAAGGTCCATATTTTGTAAGGTAGCAACAATTTTAAATTTGTGTAATGTGCTTTGAAATGAAAGCTTTAAAAACTCTTACTTTGAGCCTGTGTTTGGAATATATTGTATGTTCCGTTGGGAATTCTCAGCTTTATTTGCTCACATTAGATTTCGGATCACACCTGAACTAGCCTGATCAGAATGAAACACCTCATATTTTGATTTTTTAATTGAATGAATTTTCAAATATCTCAAACATTTTTTCTAATTATCCGGTATATTTTTTTTCTCTTGTAGATATTTTGAAGAATTCTGCAAACTTTCCCTTGATGATGTGAAGTCACATAAAACAATTGAGATACCAGATGATGAAATTCAAAGGCAGAGCTATGCTGAAATGAGGGTTGACAACCTGTCAGTGAAACTTGTAGATGCACTTCCAAACTTGGAGAAGCCATCGAAAAAAAGGCATTGCAAGTGCTCAACACCTCCCAGGCAATTGTTACATATCCCGAATTACAGGAGGATATACAGACCAGACGTTTTTTGGTAGCAGGCTCTGCAGGGAATGTCCACATGGTGAAGATTTCTGGCAGTGATAGAATTAGTTGTGATTGCAAGGGATTTCCATATCTAGTATACCTGTAGCAAAGTTATTCAATTTACTAAAATAGCTACCGGGTGTCCCAGAAAAAAGGTAACAGATTTGATTGGGGCTAGCGATAAGAATTTAAGTCGAATCGATCCCTGATAAGTTTTGAAGTACTCTTCGTTAGCTAACTTGAAGATTAATATCTAGTTTGTTGATATTGGCGCATCGAGCGTTGGAATATTAATTTTGAAAGCCAAAGTTTGCGTGCATCTACAAACCAGAGCTTTTGGGTTTTGACCTAAACTGCTAACGCGCTGGGTTAACTTATATAAATTACGAAGAAAGAAGGCCTCAAACGTACAAATTTACCTGACTAAAATCGGCCAATGCATTCTGAAATTATAAGGGACTTTCTCGAGAAAGCCTGTTCAAAAAACCTTCAAAACGTGCCCAAAATTATTGTCAAATTCCCTTACATTTCTGCCTTACAATGGCCTTACAGCAATGACTTATGGACACTTTAGCACATGCTATCCTCTTGGGAGGATGCATAAGTCCTCCCCCTGGTATCGATGATCTATTCAAGGGGATTCGATTCTCCCAAGAGGATAGAATACATGAATTTGTTTGAGTGCCAACAATTTTAGGAAGGAACATTTGCTCATTGTTTTCATTCGTTTTTGCAGGTTTTTGGAAGGGGCTTTCTACAGAAAATCACCTATATCGACGGGAAGGAATGGCCGATTAAGGCCGGGTAAATTACTGAACCTAATTGAACATATTGGCAATAAAACAAGGCAGTTTTCAATACTATTGCTTTGATATTCATGGATCAGTAGCCTTCCAAGCAGGGATTTTTTCTCTGACTCACCCAGTATAACATGTTTACTCAGATACTACTGCATAGAAAGAAACTACTCACAGATCGCCCATCATTGTCAGAATAATTATTGGTTTCTTTGTCGCTTATTTGGTCTGGTCAGCCAATTCTTCAGCACTGTCCACCTCAAACAGCTTCGGTCTCTTCATCTTCATGTTTTTTTATATTTCCTCCTAAAAATAAAGCAAGAATTAAAGTGAACAGCTGTTCTATCACATTTGCTTAGGTATCCTATTGAGAAAAATTGCACAGATCAAATAGAAGACGACAAGATGACTTATAGAAGTCATTGAATATGAGCAATAAGATATAAGATTTAAGCTTTCTGTCAAACAACAGTTACCGAAGTTGCTAGATGTGCATGACTCCCCAAGCGTTGCACAGTGTATCAGTGGTTGGCAACTAAGTACAATGTATGAATGTACAACACGGAAAACTTACTTGTTCCAATGCATGATCTTAAGTTGACTCCTCATTTTCTTCACCTGAACTATGCTCTGGGCCAAAACCACCTCTTAGCTTCGGGATGATTGTCCATTTATCGTATGGTGTCACCATCGCTTGCATCCTTCTTATTATGTCACAGGTTTCCTATCTTGAAAACAGGGTGGGATCAGAAATAACAGTTCAGTAAGACAAATCAATAAGAAACGTGGCAGATTTCGAAATAATTGGGCTGATGGTGAAGATTTTATAAAGGCTGTATCCTTTACTACAGCATCTAACTGTTGGAGAAATTTTTGATTTGTCTGTTTTCTGATGAGCTGATTTATTGTGACTGCTCATTTTTTTAAAGAAACTTGGATCAGCATTTTGTACTAAAATGTTCTTAATTTCACATGAAAGTTTGATATTTTAGTCGTAAAAGCTTCTTAATTAGATTCTTATTCTTTGAGGCCTAACATTGCATTATGGTTCAAAGTTGAGTTGAGCATTCTTATCAACAAAAGGCTTTCATATGGCATTCCTATTGTTACAAATAAGCCATACACTTTAAGGCAAAAAGTTACCAATGTTTACAGTCAAAAGTTGAAAAATGCAGCACGGACCCTAATGTACCGATTCTTATTTCAGAAATAAAACATTAATAGAAATAAAAAGTTTTTCATTTTTCTCGAGTGTTGTAGTTGTACTAGAGTCTCTAAAGCCGGCCTTACACGGTCAGATTTTGTAGAATTCGATTTGTCAAATCAGTTTTTGCTTCAGATTTGTCGAATTGAATGTGAGCTTTTACACGGTCAGATTTAATCGAAGTGCATAAGTTATCAAAATTCCCAAAACTTTAGCAGAAAATGGATGAAGAAGTTGCTTCAGCAGCAATAATAATTGGTTTGGTGCTTAAAAAACGCAAAAATAAAAGAAAACATTGTACAAAATGGACACAGGAATGGCTGCTACAGCTCGCAGTGCATCGGACTTACGATTCTCTCTTGAAAGACTTGGGTTTCATGGAGGAACAGGACTATAACAACTACTTAAGGATGACTGCCGAATATTTTGACAAAATCCTTGATATTATCGAGCCAGGCATCACAAAGCAGGATACTAACATGCGACAAGCAGTTCCTGCAAAAGTAAAGTTAGCTGCTACTCTTAGATTTTTGTCTACTGGATCTTCTTACACTGACCTGCAGTACCAATTCAGAATTCACAACTCAACATTGAGCAATTTTGTCCCAATAGTTTGCGACAAAATATATGAAAAATTGAAAGACAACTACATGAAGGTAAGACACAACTCTAAATTTCAACCAACAGGTATGCATTATTACCCATGATGTGTTCAGGAATACTGTAAGATACTAAAACATATTAAAATGTCCTGGAGAAGTACGGGATGTTTCATTGCTTGAAAGGCTGGCAGCAGGGCTTATTCTAGATGGTCCCGGTGACTGTAACTGCTGCAGAAACCCCATACTATGGACATTATGGAATTGCTGTGGTGGTGGTGCATCGTAAGCTCCTGTTTGAGCAAGGAATAATATTTCTTGAATTTTCAACTTTTCCAATTCTTCGCCCCTTTTACTTTCGACTCCCTGTAATCCATTAGCAACATTTCGACCAAAGGTATCATCTGCATCTTCACGACCTGCTGCTTGATTCTTCTTTGCTCGCTCCAACACTGACATGGCTGTATCAAGCATTTGGTCTTCCTTGGTTTTTTTACAATCCTCTTTTTTTCTCTTCTGCGGGAGTGGCTTCTTTGTCGACCTTGGTTCTTCTTCTTCTTCTTTTTCATACATTCTTCTTCTTCTTCGTTTATACTGGCTTTGTCTCCCATTTCACCAAATGTTTCAGTTTCTTTGATGCAGCTCTGTTCCTAAGAAAGAGGTATGTTTAATGTCAATAGATGTACACAATTTTCACATTTTTGCAAATGCCTACAACACAAGAAGAATGGCTTGCTGTAGCATCTGAGTTTGAAAAGAAATGGAATTTTCCAAATTGCATCGGTGCTTTGGATGGAAAGCATGTCATCATGAAACGCCCAATAAATTCTGGTTCATTTTAGTTCAATTACAAGGGCACATTCAGCATAGTTTTACTGGCATTGGTGGATGCTGATTATAAATTTATCTACGTTGATGTTGGTTGCAATGGAAGGGTAAGCGATGGAGGCATGTATAGAAATTCTACACTTGCAACAGCTTTCAAAGAAAATCATCTAAACATTCCAGAAGCAAGACCTTTGGGTGATGGAGAAAATCCTCTACCATGTGTTGTAGTTGCAGATGATGCCTTCCCCCTCAAACTATATATGATGAAGCCATATGCAAAAGTTAATGATACCATTGATTCCACTGGATTCCTTGATCGCCAACTTCATGGGACGGTCCCCCCTTTTGCTGATCACTTCTCCAGGGAATTGGCCCCGAAGATACTGCATGGATTGATTACTTGTATGGGCAGGGGCCCCATCTTGTTGCCACCAAACATTTTCAGGCTTTATTCCCCAAAGCACCGAATTCCCTTTGGACAACATTATATCTGATAATCCGAATATATTCTCTTGAGTCCATATTCCCATCAATAAAATGTGGTCCTAAAACTCTGCCGTTCCCTGTCAGGTAAACCCAGACCATTAATTGTGCTGCGCCCTGTTGGTGCCCAATGGTAATGGTTAAGTTGATGGCCTTGTCCATATTTGGAATATTTTACGGTGTTTTTTGTATTTACTTCTGAATTTAGTGAAAATATTGCCGCATCTGAGGTTATTAGGTTTGGCATAAAATGTTCATCCTCTTCACAATTTTGCACAAACAATTGACAAAATCCTACCCGCATATGGTAGGCCAAATGGTGCAAAATTCAAGAAAATATAATTGCATCACAATTCAATAGCTATTTTCAACGTCAAGAATTACGTTCAATATCAAGGGTAGAATTTTCAATAAAATCAACGAATGATACCACATTCAAGACCTAAGAAATTCTAATACACGTAAATCCCTTTCAACTTCAAGGGAACAATTCAACGTCAAGGGTACAATTCAACGTCAAGGGTACAATCGCATTCAAGGGTACAATTCAACGTCAAGGTCACAATTCAACATCAAGGGTATAAATCACATTCAAGGCTGCGATTCAATGTCAACAAACATTTTTCAACGTCAACAAACATTTTCAGTGTCAACAAACGTTTTTTATTGTCAACAAATCCCATGATGCCATGCTCTTTGTTTTTGGCGCCACAATTGGCCATGCCTCGAGTTAGGTTCATGGTAAGATGGCCGACGAAAGAAGTTTAGAGGAGTGTGTGCGTCAGTGCGTCAGAGAGGAGTTGAGAAGATCATCTTCGGCTCAAGGGCAGCAAAGTGATCTGATACAAAGAACAAGGCAGCTCATCGCCTCATCTGCCACTGCTGTGTCTAGGGATTTAGTGGGACGGCATTCAACAGGTCCTTCTACTTCTAGGCCAACAAGCTGAAGCTCGAGTGTAAATGTTAGGCCCATTACAACAGCCACAAGCAGTAACCTGCAAACTGCACCAGGATCGAAGAGAGCGAATGTTAATGTCCCTGGGCATAATTTTCGCTTCAAGAAAAGAGGGAAGGCAGCTGCCAAAACACAACTTATACCAAAAAGTGTCTACCTTCTTGCAGAAACTGAGCAGCCTCAGGATCAAGATTACACTGTAGTTGATGATATGGTTGTGCTAAAAGGACAGTTTGACTTATCATCTGACTTTACCGAAGATGACATTCGAGCTGAATTGGCTTTGTTGTTCAGTACAAAGCTGCCCCAGATCAACCAACGGGACTTTGATTTTGTCAAAGAGAAAGGAATACAATTTCCTTGCCAGTAGTAAAGGATGACCATAAATGGGATTTCAAACATATCAAACATCTTTGTGGAAATGGAAGATTATATGTCAGGTTGAATGTTCCAAAACATACACTTGTTAGTCTCAGCGATGATGAGGAGATGGAAACAGCCCATCATAATGATGAAGATGTGCAGCCATCAAGCTTAAGAGCAGCAGAACCCCAACCAGGGACAAGTGCTGGAGAACCACTGTCAGGAACAAGTATGACTGCATCTGGATCTACATGTGTAGGAGAGTCTTCATTCATCCAAGATGGCTTACAACCACTTTCCACAATATTTCCCAACACAAGAACAGAGCTGCTTCAAGCATCTTTGATCGCTCATCAAGATGTAGAGGCAGCTGCAAACTATCTAAGTGAGCCTGGGTGTACTGTGGACATGATGGTAGTCCTGCAAGCAGAGATGGAGCCACTTTTTTCCTCATAAAACTTATGTTAGAGGTAATGCATTATCTCATAGCCTGAAGCAAGCAAAACTGATCAAATTTCATAATATATAGTATGAAATTAACTAACATTAACTAACAAATTAAGTATTAAGCAATTTACAGAAATAAGAAAGGAGATAGAAAAACATACCCTTATTGTATTTTCAATTACGCGTATTTTTTTGGAAGAAACTGCCCATGCCCATAGGAAACTCAACTCTCAGGTCACAAGGGCACAGGTAGCAAACATGAAGATTGTTATGGAACCGCTAAGAAACTCGTAAAAAACTCTGGGTACTCAAAATCTGATAATTTTAAGAAACTTTGAGTACTGGCCCAAATTCTTAATATTGCAATTCTAGTATGTACGGCAGTGCTACAAGTTTCTTAAAAAAAATATCGATTGAAGAGTTGTGGGAAATAATCACCAGGCCTACAAATAGGCTACGTTCCAGACTGAAGCCTGCCTTTCATATATTCTTCAAATGTGAAAGTGCAAAGCCGGAGCAACAATTTCATTAGCCTACAACTAGACTCGTCATGTGTTGGATTTTGCTGACCGTATCGAGAATATGTCACTCTGCCAATCATCCACCGTCATCCACTGCCAAGGAATATAACTTTTAGTAATATTTACTTTTTCACAGGACGAGGTTGTGTTCTGCTATCATCACTAGCGGGTAAATACAGGAATTGCTCCGACCCGAAAATTTTCGTAAATGTACGATTTTCGGTTCATCGGTGACCGAGGCTTTGACTGGAGACTTAGCCAAGTTTCACAGCAATGGCAGGTGGAGCTATGTTTTGCAGCGAGGGAACTTCCATGCTACCCTGTTTCCTGTTGTAGATATGAAAAAGATACGTTTTTATATATAATGTGAGATGCAGTAGGACTATTCTCAGTAGGCCAGTTATCGTAAAGAGATAGCAATTCATGTGTGAAAACAACCCACATCATATTTTCGCTTTGTTTTCATTTCTCTCAACAATCAAACTCACAAAATAAGAAACACAAAATAACAGTCACAATGAAAAAAATCAGTAACAAATACCAAGACCTTGGGAGTCTAAGTGTCGTGCATGTTTGTTTCCCATAAAACTTATGCGAAGGAGGGCAAATTCAGCTGAATTCAAAAGAGAGCATGAATGAAACGGTAAGTCGCAGTCTTCTGTTCATCTCGTCAACGAAAACTTTGGCGTCGTAATAAAAACGAAAATTTTCTGGTCGGAGCAATTCCTGTATTTACCCGCTAGTCTATCATCTGGTGCACGGCCATGCCTTCGTTCTTTCTCCTTATTGCACCTTTATTGCTTTTTCTCCTTTTGGTGACCTATAATTTGAGATTTGAGGAAAGTATGAGTTATTTTTGGCTACATCTTACTCCACCTTTCCTGTACTTTTTCCCAATACATTATTCTGACTCACTCGGTATGTATGTCAGAAGGTATGTTATGTCATGGTGTATCACTCTTCCGAACTGGCGTAAAAAAATTGTGAAAACAATAGGATTTTAGGGGTTTTTGCGGATTTTTCTTGAAAACAAAAGCATTTTTGTCGAAGGTGTAGCTACCACATATTTTCTAAAGGGTGATACACCCCTCGTAGCACCGTATCTTGATATTAGCAATATCAATTTTAGTTTTGTTTACGTACCTAGGGAATTATGATGCATTAATTCTCGCCAAATCCAGTCTGGGCATGGTTGCTTATTTTTTGTTGGAGCAACAACGTATTCTTCCCTCAAACCAACATGCAACTTGGACACCAAGATCGGCAGCCCCTTGTCTGCACTGATGTGGATGCTGTCGCGATACGACCACAGGGATCTTTGATGAAGTGGGTAATGCTCATCCATATCCAAAAAAAAAAAAATGGCGTTAGCTTTGCAAATCTCTCTCATAAGCCTATTGTATACACCGCGCCATGCATCAAATTAATCTAGGCGTGGGAGAATTGATACAACGAAAATCTGCAAAAGAAGAAGAACACCGTAAATCTTCATTGAAGCCTTCGCCTTCTAATAAGTTCCTGGCTGTCCCATTGAAT
The DNA here is from genome assembly GCA_039566865.1 of Aurelia coerulea. Lineage (NCBI taxonomy): Eukaryota > Metazoa > Cnidaria > Scyphozoa > Semaeostomeae > Ulmaridae > Aurelia > Aurelia coerulea. The sequence continues at coordinate 6,693,007 of CM076951.1, read as the reverse complement.
GTAGGGGGAGGGGGAGGGGGTGGGGGTTCCTCTATAGTAAAGATGCCTGGGAATATGCCGTGATGAAGATGAAGGGTATAATTCTTCAAACTGGAGTGTTTCTAAACTTTGAGCCTTCGAGCCTTATGTTTTGAGCCTTCCTGTTTCATATCATGAGCCAACAGACCTCGATCTTTCAGCTTTATCCTAGTATACCCATATTTTCTGTAAGAAATTTAGGCCCGGGGTTGGCAGCCAGTTTCTTAAATTTTACCAAAATTTTAGCCCATTTTGATACCAGATGTCTCTTTCTTGCATTGTTAATGCTCTAATTTATTGGCAAAGTTAATTTATTTTGTTGAAAGAACTTCAAAAGTACAAGGTTTTTAAGCCTTTCCAAGGTTTAGACATTACTCAAGTACCTTATGAGTAATATGATGCAGGAAACGAGTGAAAATAAATCAAAAATATGTTTAGGATTTCGTTTGTCAAAATAGATAGTTTCTTAACTTATATTTTCCCAGTACTGGCGTTTCTTAATTTTTTGGCGATCTGAGAGTTGAGTTTTGGGCAGTTTCTTATGGGCAGTTTCTTATAAAAAATACGTGTAGGGTATGTAATTTGCTAAAACAGGTCAGCATTTAGGGTGCATATGTTAAGCCTTTGTACGAGCATGCATATGATATTATATGATACTTTAGGAAAGTATAGGAGTGCCCCCCCCCCCCACACACACAGTGGTGCAGAATGCAAAAATAAAAGAAGAAAATACAAAAAAACATACCAGAAATTAGATTTAATGAAAACCGTCGTAATGATACATGGTCTTAAAGAGGATATCTTAAGGGTCGAAACAAAGCAAAGAGCAGACTTTTGTGTCTTCGGAGTCCGGAGATATTCGCTTCCAAAGTTGGATGAAATTGACCATGTTTACTTTTCATGTAATTTTTGGTAGATTTCCACAGAATGCCCATTACAACAATAAGGGTTATCTCATTTTACCTCTGTTTGTTTTAATTAATAGAACTACATGTAAGCTTGCAAGGGAGTCACTCATTGCTTTTCCTGGATCCAAATTTTTTGTTTTCTTGCTGTTTTTCCTAAATGCATTTATTTTCCTGAAATAGACACCAAAAATGCATAATTTGATACTAAAAATACACAATAAAATGTTTCGTAAAGCTCACATAATGTAGGGGTGGCATGAAACTCATGCTGGCATGAAAATTCAATCATGTTCAAACTGGGCTCGTGCTGTTCGAATTGTGCTCGTGTGGGTGTCTGCAAACCACGAAACCACGAAATCACGAAACGAAACAGCAAAACAGCGAAACGAAATGGGGAAATAGCAAATGTGTCACGATAGAGGACCAACCACTTGCCGTTGGAGACAAAGTTCATCCAACACTTCCAACAGATATGCGTGGATAGAAATAGATTAGCTCCACCATATGTGGCATATTTTTCTCATGCTTGGCTGGACTATTGAAGAATATCAATGATTCCAAGAATGGAAAATATTCTTGATGCTCTGCAGATGTCTGCATTTTTTTAATTTTTGCTAAAAACAACATTAAGTTATATTGATATAAACAAACACAAAAGCATGGATGCAGTATGGATTCTCTCCTGGACAGTAAAACTTATCCAGTGCTTCCAACACCTCCAACGCTTCCTGCACATCTGACAAATCTGACGCCTGCAAGACTTCAAACGCACCCTACATAGCCAACAAATGCAAGGCGTCCAACACTTCCAACGCATCCCATGACATCCAATGCTTCTAACGCACCCAACATTTTCGACAAATTCAGCGCTTCCAACACATCCAACGCATCCAACACATTCAACGCTTCAAATGCATCCCACACTTCCAACGCGTCCAACGCTTCAAAAGCATCCAACGCTTTCAACATATCCAACGCACCCAACGCATCCAACGCTTCCAATGCATCCAACGCTTCCAATGCATCCAACACTTCCAACATATCCAACACATCCAACGCTTCCAACATATCCAACGCTTGCAACGCATCCAACATATTCAAGGCTTCCAACGCATCCAACGCTTCCAACATATACACCGCATCCAACATATCCAATGCTTCCAACGCATCCAACGCTTCCAACGCATCCAACGCTTCCAACATATCCAACCCTTCCAACGCATCCAACATATCCAAGGCTTCCAACGCATCCAACGCTTCCAACATATACAACGCTTCCAACACATCCAACACTTCTAACGCATCCAAGGCTTCCAACATATCCAACACTTCCAACATATCCAACGCTTCAAACGCATCCAACATATCCAACGCATCCAATGCTTCCAACGCATCCAACGCATCCAACGCTTCCAACGCATCCAATGCTTCCAACGCTTCCAACATATCCAACGCATCCAACGCTTTCAACGCTTCCAATGCATCCAACGCGTCCAACGCTTCAAAAGCATCCAACGCTTCCAACATATCCAACACTTCCAACACTTCAAACGCATCCAACACATCCAACGCATCCAACGCATCCAACACTTCCAACGCATCCAACGCTTCCAATGCATCCAACGCTTCCAACGCTTCCAACATATCCAACGCATCCAGCGCTTCCAACGCTTCCAACGTATACAACGCATCCAACGCTTCCAACACATCCAACGCTTCTAACGCATCCAACACTTCCAACACTTCCAACGCATCCAACGCATCCAACGCTTCAAAAGCATCCAACGCTTCCAACATATCCAACGCTTCCAACGCATCCAACACATCCAACGCATCCAACACATGCAACGCTTCGAATGCATCCAATGCTTCCAACGCTTCCAACATATCCAACGCATCCAGCGCTTCCAACATATCCAACGCATCCAGCGCTTCCAACATATCCAACGCTTCCAACGCTTCAGACGCATCCAACACATCCAACGCATCCAACACATTTCATTTTTTTTTTCATTTCATTTGTTTATCTAACGGGGAGGGTAGCCCTTCAGCAGAAGTGCTGATTTTCAAGGGGCCCTCCCATAAATTAAAACTAAACTAAATTACAAAAATGATTAATATAAAAACATCAGAATCTAAAAATCAAAGCCTATTTCACAATCTAAAAATCTATTTACAATATCTAATGTTTATTAAAAGAAAAAGAAAAGAAGAAACCCTATATCGTCTGCTTAAATAAGCTAACGGTGGGTGCTTGCTTTGACTCAGCTGAGAGGCTATTCCATAACTGCGCTCCTCTGAAAGAAAAACATTTTTGACCGTTTGCTGTTTTTTTCAAAGGTAGCCTCAGGTCCGTGTTTGTATTGCGGAGGATACGGGAGGAGCATGCTGAGTTTCTTGTGAAAAGGCTACTCAAGTACTGCGGAGCCAACCCATTGAGGGATTTGAAGACCATTGTTCCAGAATCATTTTTAATGAGTTCCTGAATGGTCTTCCAACCCAGCCCTTCAATAAGTGGTCTGCCTGGGGTGTCGTAGCTGCTGTTTGTTACAATTCTTGCAGCGCGATTCTGAAGTTATTGCAACTGATTAATTTCAGTTGAACCTGCACATCCCCAAACAGAGCAACAGTATCGAAAGTGGGGCTCCACAATACCCGTGTAGAGAGTTTTCAGCGATTCTCTTGGTAGGAATGATTTGGCATGCTTCAAAAAGCCTACTGCCCTGGAAACCTTGGCAGAGACCGCCTTGATTTGTTCTTTCCAGTCCAAAGAGCAGTCAATTTGTACACCAAGGTATTTCGTTTTTTCAACAACTTGCAGTTCATTTTCACGAATTTTCAATTTCAAGTCTTCATTCCGACTTTTGAGAGTGGCATGTTTCTGTTTGGTGCAAACAAGCATGGCATGAGTTTTGCAACATTCAAAGAAAGTTTGTTGCCTTGGAGCCAAGTGTCTAGTTGCATAAGATTGTTGTTAATAGCCTCAGTCAGCTGAGTCAAATCATTGCACTGGTGGCATACACTGGTATCATCAGCAAACATGGACACTGTGGAATCTCGGACAGCTTGTGGGAGATCATTGATATAGATCAGGAAAAGTAAGGGACCAAGACATGAGCCTTGTGGCACACCAACTTCTATATCCCCAAAGTCTGAGTCAACACCATTAACCCTACAGAACTGTTTACGGTTGGTAAGGTAGGATTTAAACCAAGAAAGTTCTCGGTGTTGGACACCATAGTGGGCAAGCTTTTTGCAGAGAATATCATGATCAACAGTATCAAATGCCTTTTTAAGGTCAATGAATACTAGTCCCACAAGCTTGCCGAGATCTAACCCATTGTACCAATCATCAGTATTTTTAAGTAAACAAGTTACTGTGGACCGAAGGCGCAAAAAACCTGACTGGTCATTGGAAAATTGACCGTTTTTGTCCATATGTTGGTACAACTGGTTGGTCACAAGTTTTTCAAAGAGCCTTGAGATGACTGGTAAGACTGATATTGGTCGATAGTTAGACTGATCAGTCTTTGCTCCATTTTTAAAAATTGGAGTGACTCTAGCTACCTTCCATGAGTCAGGAAACTGACTTGTTTCAATGGATGTATTGAACAGGAAAGCAAGCGAGTTTTCAATGAAAGGCAATGCAAGTTTCAAAAAGTAGCTAGAGATGTTGTCAGTCCCAAAACTCTTTGCTGTTTTGACCTTGGCAAATGCATCCCTGATTTCCTGAACCTCAATAGTCCTGAAGTGAAATTCAGCCTTATCTGAGTTGACTTCGTAATCACCTGAAAGGAGGGGATTTGAAACCGGGTCAATTTTGTCAGCAAGATCCTTGCCTACCGAGCAAAAAAGGTGTTCATTTTATTAGAAATTTCTTTTTTGCAAACAGTCTCTGAATCAGACTCTTTAAGGCAGTCAATGTTACTTGACTTAGACCTCTTGTTGAGAAGTTCATTTATTGTCTTCCATGATTCTTTCATGTTTCCTTCACAAGCAGATAACTTATTAGTGTAGTATTCCTTCTTAAGCTGAACGTTCAGGGTATTAACCCTATTACGTACCTGCCTGTATGAGTCCATAAGGACTGGGGACTTTCTCTTGGTTGCAGCCTTTTTAAGCCTGTCTCTAGTCACCATAAGGTTTCTAAGGTCCTTATCAATCCATGGGCAAAATTTCTCTGAGACACGCATTTCAGCTATTGGGGCATGTTTGTCTATAATCAGAGAGAGCAAGTTGGACCAATTGTTGACAAGAACATTTATATCATCTGTTTCATTGAGCATTTGCTCCCAACATATGCCAGAAACATCAACCAGGAATGCTTCTTCATTGAAATTTTTCATTTTGCGAGTTTTTATCACTTTGTGGCCTTTTTCTACTGCACCATTAAATTTTCTAACACAGTAAACCACAAAGTGATCACTCAAAGAAACTTCATGCACGCCTGATTTTGTAATGTTTCTGGCACATGTTGTAGCAATATGGTCAATGATGGTGGAAGTGTTCAAAGTAACCCTTGTTGGCTCCTCAATGAGCTGTTTGAGGCTGAACAGCTCATAGAGATTACACTTATGCCTGGAATCATTGTCTATGGGCTGGTCAGCTATCTTCTCTGTGAGATCACAATTTGTATCCCCAAGGAAGATTATTTCTTTGCCCTCTTTATCCAGAAAAGAGAGAACCTTTTCCAGCTTCTCAAAGGTGCCAACAGGACTACTTGGAGGTCTATACCAAGCAACTACAAGAAATGGCTTACATTTTGGTGGTTCTATCTCAATACAAATAAGCTCAAGATCATCTACAGGGACATCGTCTCTGGGCTTAAATCTTACAGAGTCTCTAATGTATATGGATACACCACCCCCATTGCAAGTCCTATCAAGCCGTTTTTGTTGGTAACCTGAAATGTCGGTCAGTTCCTTTGCAATGGAACTGTCAAGCATTGTCTCGTTTAGGGCAAGAATTTGGATCCCTAGGTTATTCAAAAGCAATTGAACCTCATCAAGGTGACTACGAAGACCATTGACGTTAAGAGATGCAATCAACATACCTTTTTTGAATCCAAGATGCTGATGAGACGCAGTATCCACCCCATGCAAATTAACAGTTTCAGGATTTTCAGCATCCACCCTAGCTACTTTAGAATTGTCTTCATTAAAGGCACTGTAACTTATTAACTAGATTTGATACAAAAATAGCATTACCTTTAGCATTCAAATGAAGACCCAACATTCCAAGGTGGTCACATACTATATTGTCATTATCCATAGTGTTAACTTCCAGGCCTTTAAGTTTCTTCTTCACAGCATTGAGTGTGTGATTGGCTTTCTTGTTGTCAGCTCTTAACATTGGCAATGAGATCAGGACAGTGCAGTTTGGCAGTTCCTTTTCAATACTTTGTTTCAAATCTAAAAGATCATTGATGACAGTGCCTGCATCATGGTTAACAGAATCGTTGGTTCCCACATGAAGGATAACATTGGTGGGCTTTTTCCTGAGTAAAGGCTTTAGGTAATCCTTCATATCAGCCGTAGTTGCACCAGGAAAATTTCTGACTTTGACATTCCGGCGTTTGCTGAGCTTTCTTTCATCAATTCCATTTAAGATGCTATCCCCAGCAATGAGGGTGCATCGATGGTTCCATGCATGAGCTTGTACTGTGGTATCCGCTGGGGAGGGATCGGATTTTGGAGCCAAATTTTTGTTATTTTCACCTGACCTAGTTATTAATTGCTCTTCATTGGCATCTGTATTCTGTTTTCTTTGTTTGCTGGTGACCGTTGAATTAGTTTTCCTGTTCTTATTACTCTTTGAATCACTGTTAGAACTGTTTTCAATCAGATCATTGTCTTTCCTTGCTTTATTGGAACGATTCTTTTGAACTTGAGACATGGCTTTTGTAGCATTCTGTTCAATTTTGTACTTTTCATACTTTTTCCTCCTTTTATCAACAGACAAAGCCCACTGTTGGGCAAACCCCACTGCTGTGTCTTCTTGTTTATCTTTATCATTTTCACTTTCAGCAGTATTGGGACTTTCGTTGCTTGATGATGGATTGTTACTGGCATTTGGAAGCTGTTGATTCAAGTTGTTAGGCCTATTCAATTTAATCACCGTTATTTTGAGGTCACAGTTTTCTTTTGTTAATTGATCTACGTTCTTTCTTTCTTTGGCGATGGTAGTATTGAGTCCCCTGATATCGTCCATGAGTTTGTCCATGATGTTGAGGAAGGAAAAAAAATCCTCGTGGTCATGCTTGACTGGCTCTGGGGTCCTAATACTGCCTAGGCCAAAACTAAGTTCATCGAACGATCTATCATGTTTCCCAAAGTTCATGACTTTGCTGCGAGTTTTATCTTTTTCAGTGAGAACTTCTCGACTCTCTTGAGCTTCAGCTTTTGTCTTTTGTCCGCTACTTTCATTGTCGGTTTCTGAGTCGGCCAGCCGATCTAGGCCATTTAGGCCATGACAGTCGGGGCCATTGATTGCAACTAGAAGTCTCGAGGCGAGCTCATCCTTTTTGCCCTTCGTGGACAGGCATCTCATGGATAGTTCATCCTTCAGTTCAGCAACCTTTAGCTTCGATACAGTAGCGGCGGACAGGTCGTTTATGCTTGTTGTACTTGTATTTCCTTCACTTGACGTTTCCTCTAAAATTTCACGTGCAGTCGCCATGTTCAATTCAATTCATGCAAGGAAAATTTTTTGAAAAACAGCCTTTACTTTGGCTTAGAATGCATCGCTGATTCCATACTTGCCAGAGTATTTGCCAAATATGGAAGATTTGACATTTCTTAAAAAAAATTCTTTCCCAACTTATACCCAGCTATTTTCTCTTTGGTTTCAAATGAATCTCAAGGACAATATTTTGACAAAAATGGGGGCGGATGCGTTTGAAGCGTTGGATGCGTTGGACGTGTTGGATGCGTTGGGAGCGTTGGATGCGTTGGAAGCTTTGGATATGTTGGATGCGTTGGATATGTTGAATGCGTTGGAAGCATTGGATGCGTTGGAAGCGTTGGAAGTGTTGGATATGTTGGAAGCGTTGGAAGTGTTGGATGCATTGGAAGCATTGGATGCGTTGAATGCGTTGGAAGCGCTGGATGCGTTGGATGCGTTGGAAGCATTGGATGTGTTGGGAGCGTTGGATGCGTTGGATATGTTGAATGCATTTGAAGCGTTGGATGAGTTGGAAGCGTTGGATGCGTTGGAAGCGTTGGATGCGTTGGAAGCGTTGGATCCGTTGGAAGCGTTGGAAGCGTTGGATGCGTTGGAAGCATTGGATGCGTTGGATGCGTTGGATGTGTTGGAAGCGTTGGATGCATTGGAAGCGTTGGATCCGTTGGAAGCATTGGAAGTGTTGGATGAGTTGGAAGCGTTGGAAGCGTTGGATGCGTTGGAAGCGTTGGAAGCGTTGGATGCGTTGGAAGCATTGGATGCGTTGGATGTGTTGGAAGCGTTGCAAGTGTTGGATGCGTTGCAAGCGTTGGATATGTTGAATGCGTTGGAACCGTTGGAAGCGTTGGAAGTGTTTGATGCGTTGGAACCGTTGGAAGCGTTGGATGCATTGGAAGCGTTGGATCCGTTGGAATCGTTGGAAGTGTTGGATGCATTGGAAGCATTGGATGCGTTGGAAGCGTTGGAAGCATTGGATGTGTTGGGAGCGTTGGATGCGTTGGATATGTTGAATGCGTTTGAAGCGTTGGATGAGTTGGAAGCGTTGGATGCGTTGGAAGCGTTTGAAGCGTTGGATCCGTTGGAAGCGTTGGATGCGTTGGAAGCATTGGATGCGTTGGATGCGTTGGATGTGTTGGAAGCGTTGGATGCATTGGAAGCGTTGGATCCGTTGGAAGCGTTGGAAGTGTTGGATGAGTTGGAAGCGTTGGAAGCGTTGGATGCGTTGGAAGCGTTGGATGCGTTGGAAGCGTTGGAAGCATTGGATGCGTTGGAAGCGTTGGATGCGTTGCAAGCGTTGGATATGTTGAATGCGTTGGATGAGTTGGAAGCGTTGGAAGTGTTGGATGCGTTGGAAGCGTTTGATGCGTTGGAAGCATTGGATGTGTTGGATGCGTTGGGAGCATTGGATGCGTTGGAAGCGTTGGATATGTTGGATGCGTTGGAAGCGTTGGATCCGTTGGAAGCGTTGGATGCGTTGGAAGCGTTGGATGCGTTGGAAGCATTGGATGCGTTGGATGTGTTGGAAGCGTTGGATGCGTTGGAAGCGTTGGATCCGTTGGAAGCGTTGGATGCGTTGGATACGTTGGAAGCGTTGGATGCGTTGGATACGTTGCAAGTGTTGGATATGTTGGAAGCGTTGGATACGTTGGATACGTTGGATATGTTGGAAGCGTTGGAAGCGTTGGATGCGTTGGATACGTTGGATACGTTGGATGCGTTGGATACGTTGGATACGTTGGATGCGTTGGATGCGTTGGATATGTTGGAAGCGTTGGATGCGGTGGAAGTGTTGGATGCGCTGGCAGTGTTGGAAGCGAGGAGGAGTTCTTTAGGACTTTGATACAATGCATCTTTCATTTCCTTCCTCCCCCCCCCCAGTGACCAGGTCTTCAGTCATGCTGGATAGTATATTGCTACGAACTAGTATTTATGACATTTGCACTGAATTACCTTCACGTTGGATATGTTGGAGACTGCCTTTTCCAACAATGTTCACTAGGTCCTATATCGTGACAGGTATAGGAAATAGCGAAGCGAAATGGGGAAATAGCAAAACAGCAAAATCAGAGTGATATGAGTTTGTAAAAGGGTGCAAACTACAAATTTCACCACCCAAATTAAATGTGTACTGTAAACGATTTGTTGTTGTGTCCTTCCATCGCCCGAGCTTCATGTAGGCTGGCAATAGGCCTTATTCAATTATCAATAAAACTTTAGACCCAACAATTTTGCGATAAACTTAAAGAATTTTCTCACGCATTAATTTGAATACTTGTTAGTGAGAATATAAAGGGGGTAAAGAAATAACAAGTGTCCAAAATTAAATAAGCCCCGGGGCATTAATAGAGCTTTTACGGTATGTGTCAATGCCCATGCTTTACGTTATACTAAATTTACCATGGTTGACACATACATTTGTGTCAAGTCGTTTTCCTTCGTTGTCATTGATTTGTTCAAGGAAAAAAATCGACAAAGTTCATACGTTTTTAAACCTACCTTTGAAAAAAGTGGGGGGGGGGAGGCTATTGCCTCCCTCTAGCCCAATTGCTGCACGGTCGCTGGGTAATGAAATAACGTAGAAAACACTATGACTCCATATCTCAACTTTCTCAATTTCTCCAAAAAACTCAATCCACAACTCAAACCGTAAATCTAACTGCAATAAGAAGTACAAGGCCTAAATCCCAAATAAAAACGGAAGAAGCGAGACAAAAAGTGTCCAGTTCTCTGTTCATTCAGCTCATTTTATGCTCTTAGTATTTCTTCTATTGCACCTAGCAGTTCATTTCGCTGTTTCGCTATTCCCCATTTCGTTTCGCTATTTAACCGTTTCGTTTTGTGGTTTCGTGGTTTGCAGACACCCTGCTCGTGCTGTTCAATCTGTGCTCGTGCTGTTCAAACTGTGCTGGTAGAATTGAGCGCGTCTGCAACTGAAGCTCAAGACAGGTGGACGACGACGACGACGGTTGGTTTTTCCAGATACAATAATCGATCAAAATGCAGAATAATCAAGCGTATGCAACAAAAAGCACACGATTGCAAGCAAAAGAATTGCAGAAAATGAATCCTGAGGTAAATTTCTGTGTATGATGGGGTCATGTAGCCTCACCCTTTTTTTTTGAATGATTGTACAGGCCTACCAGGTTTAGCCTGACAACACTTACCTGCTTAATAAATGTTGTGGCCCACAAGAAACGACTTTGAAACGTTCTAGGAAGAATCTTCTATTTTCATGCTAGAAACTACTTCATTCCTGATTGAAAATTTAGCTTTTACACGAGATGAACAGTAATTTTGGAAAGAAACCTCCAGGTGCAGTGTACTCTGCATTTTGCGCGCCAAAAGTATTCTCGGTCTACAGCTCTGGAAGAAACCAGTTTGAATGCAAGGATACAGCTTCAATCGATCGTTTTTGTGCTTTGTTTTTATCTATTTGTCCTAGAAATTTGTGGACACTGATAGAATAATAGAAGTAAATAAACTGTGAATAAACCAGTGAGAAAAGTTGTTAACAGCTTCGTGCAGCCACAGAAAATCTGTACGTTTTCTACATGTTTCCAAATAACAAGAGATTTTTTCGGTAAGGAACTAATAAAGCTCAATCAGTACTAGTACCACTAAATGTTAGCAACAATTTCTGGTTTCTTGCGTGTCTAATTTCCTATTAAAGTTCTTTTCTCTATTTTCAGCCTTCTTGGACTTGGGTACCTACTACTGTGTTCTATTTATAGACAACTTCAAATATGACGTGGTTAATGAGAGACATATTGAGCGTTCTTCAAAAGCCATTGCAAAAGCATCTAAACCAGAGAAGGGTGAATTATTAAAAGCATCTGGCTACTTAGCAAAAGTTTTTAAAATTGGTAGGAGATTGTTCGAACCTGTATATTGCTAAACATACAATTCTAAAAATGACACTGAGCATACCGTAAAAGCTCTATTAAGCACAGGGGTTGGGCTTATTAAAGAAGGGGATTAATTCACAAAAATCAAATAACAAGGCTTTTTAGTTCATTTACACCATATTTTGCAGATTCGACATGCAACTTTACAAGTCAAATACAGTTTATCTCAAACCACATCAAAATTAACATGCAAACTTATTGGGCTCAATAAATGGAAATTATTTGGTTGCCCCTGGAATTTTATATAAGTGAGGGGGGCTTGATAGAGAGGGGGCTTAACTGGGAGGCGGTTTTGCCCAGTGGCGGACACCTTGCCAAATATTGCGGGGGTGAAGCTATTGTTACAGTTGAAAACATTGTTTATTTCTATTGTTTTGGAACAAAAGACCTTTGTTCTAGCCAACATTCTAGCCCCCTGGCTCCCCCAAGTGTCCGCCACTGGTTTTGCCCCTACCAAACTTTGTCACACTACGCTAAAACGACAAGAGATATAACCACTGGTCTTTGTGATTTTAATCAAATTTAATGGGCAATAAAATTCTTAGCATTTCATTGTTTTGATTCTGGTCATGTGACCACAGTCATACGATATTTGGAGAGTTGTCGACAACTAAATGCCTAAAACATCCATAGTTTTGTTCTCGTTTATCGATAGGCAACTGCTGACAAATTAGACACAAATATGCGAGCTGAGAGGCTGATTAATATTTCTTTAATATTCATAAAAATTGGATGATTCAGAGCCTCAATCCTCATAAACATTATTCTTATGAAAAAATGTCTACCGGGTGAGCCAGAAAAAAGTTCCCATTTTTGAAAATTCATAAAATCAAGAGTACTGAATGGATAGGAATTACTCAATATTTGCTTGACAGCCAAAAGATCTAAGTATTTTTGTGATTTTTCTCACCTTACAAGCATTGGAAAATTGGTAAATTCAAATCTAGAAAAACTTTGTTGTTGCAAAGCTACTGAAAAAGGCCTAAAATACATGATCAAATTATTAGGGTGATCTTCTCTGCGCTTGGTCAGCGGGTTTGAGCCCCACTGTTGTCGCTGCTGCTACAGAGAGACAAGACAGGGAATTTCACTTTGGCTGCCTTGGCTTGCTTTGGTTTGTTTTCAGCAAGAGTTCTTGGACCAAGAGAAAGTGAAATGAAGCAGCAATTTCCCTGCATTGGAAATTAACAGTTAATCAAGGATGGTTTTTGGAATAACAAGAGAAGACCTTGCAGCAAATAAAGTTGATAAAAGAAGGGAGTAAAACCACAAGTTTGTGGCAAAAGTTCTTAGGCCCGTAGCAGCATTTTGCAAGAGGGAATGAAAGAGACTTTAATTTTACAAAGAACAAGATTCTGAGCAGCAGTTTCATTGGTGTTAGGATGATGGCTTACCTTACCAACAGCATTACGGAAAGTGTTTCAACGTGAAAACTTGATATACATAACACATTTCCACCAAAGAAGTTATGTGTGAGAAGATGGTGTCCTGATGTCCCAACACAAGGGTTGAAAGAAACATGAAGAAAGAGTCAAACTGTTAGGAAAGGCTAGGATAGAAAAGAGAAGTGTATAAGCCATAAGAGTTCTACTGCAGTATCAGCATCTTGGAACTGCATAAAAGAGGCATTTAGAGAAATTGAAGGAGAGACATATGGTGTAGGATCTTTTAAAGTCATGTTTATGCCATCAAAGACCCATTTGCAGAAAAATTACTTCACAAATTGTAATTTGTTAGTGGTGGAAGTGGCAAATTTGCTTCTTTTTGGGGCCTTTGTATAAAACATGCGATTACTCAAAATCAAGATTTTCGGACTTGAGAAAGGATAATTCCAATAGGAATAACATAATTACCTGAAGTAAAAGAAGGATTTATCCTTCTTTTGTAGTTGATTGTTTTGAACGATTTAGATTTTTTATATCTATTTTGGAAAATAACATTTTATGTCACATCTGCACCAAAATCACGCATTTTGAAAAAAAATTTGAAATGCTGTTTTGGGTTCTGATATCAAAATTTGAAATCACTCAAAACAATCAAGTAATCTTGCTCATATAGGTTCCCATGATGAAATTTGAATATAGAATAAAAGATACCACTTCAATCTTTTCTAGACCTGTCTGCGGTAATAAAATGGCACTTGTTGTTCAACAGGTTCAGATTTGTTACAATTAGCCCATTTTTAATTTTTGGCTCCATTTTTTGAAGCATCGTTAAATTTTTCATTCAGAAAATGTATAGGTTTGTACAGTTATCAACTATAACTTTTGAGCAGTATGATTTTGAAAATCATGCATGCGCAAAACGGTTCTAAGGGCTACTAGGGCCTTAACCTACAAAAATTGCACAAAAGCATACCATAAAGGTTGCTGTATTTTTCATGAATATTTCTGTTAAGGATTTCCGCAAGCTAATTATTTTTCTTTCTATCAAATGAAGGAAAGCTGCAGTTTCGAACGACACCGAATAAACCCAAAGGAGTGTTGTGGATAAATCCCAGGCCAAGCAAATTCCACTTAGCAAAGCAAAAGAAACCCTGGCCAAGAAAGCAATGGTGAATAGAAGGAGTAGGAGGTCCTTCAGTTTCCCCAAACAAGCGTTTGAACTCCATAAAGAGACAGGGCTAAGTTGCATGGCCTTCCTTAAAAGACACTAAGGCCAAATTTCATACTGGACACACAATGCCTTTGCGTACAAACTAAGGAACAACTTGCCTGTGTTTGATGCAAACACAGCTGCGTTCAATAAGTCCCTGGAGGAGGAAAAACAGCCATTGAGAGTTAGGAACAGAGATGGCAATCTGCAAACAGTTGTGGAGCCAAATCCGGAAAAATTGCCAGCCACGCTCACATTTGTGACACCACGGAAAGGTCAAAGATCTGCCTTGCTAAAAAGGCGGCCCTGTTCGAGTCAATTTCACCTAACGAGGCCGCCCCACCCAGCAAAGGGAGCGAAAAAGGCAAGGCAACTGCTAGCAAATCAAAGTCCACTTAAAGTAAGGGCAAAGCCCTAGCCAAAGGAAAGATAGATAACATATCCTGTGCCAATTGCAAGAAACGATGGGACACAGAGAGCAAAGAGCAAAGAGACACAGATTTGAGCAAAGAAACAAAGAGATTCCCACGCATGCTAATAGGTTTCCCAGCTGCTGATCTGCTTAGAACTCTACCAGCATAACAAAAGGGTTAGACAAAGAGGACAGTCTTTGGTATCATCAACAAACATGAAATTGACTGCCAAACGTCTTTGATCAAGCTCTTAATGGAGTAGCGACTTCATTTTACAAGGGAAATGTTCAGGTTTCATTTAGACACTTAACCAGACACCCGGTCCGTCTTTAATCGATGATGATTAATCAAAGGCCATGTTCCCACAATCGGCCGGCCAGTATCTAACAAAACCTGCACTGTTATCAAATAATCAACTGCTTTACTTTCATTTTAGGCGCCATCTTGATTTTGCTCGAAGCTGTGGAGTGGAGTGCCTCATGATGGCCGCAAAAATTGGTTTTACTGACGCTCAGCGTGAGATTCTTTAAAGCGAATTCGCCAATGGTTTAATTTTAACTTCTGAGAAGTTTCAGGAAAGATTTAATTCCATAGCGGAAAGAACTGGTATTAGCATTTACCAAATCAAAATCTGGGTCAATAATCGAAAGCGTTGAGACCGAAAACGAAAGTTACCAGCAGAAGGAAAAGAGGCAGGAGAAGAAGTGATCAGAGAAAGGAATAGTGACAGACACAAGACTTTGGAATATTTCCACAGTGGGAAAAACTGAGGAAAGTTTCTGGGCACAAATTTTTTCTGTGGTGCTCTTTGGAGTGGAGGTAAGAAAAGAATCATGATTTCTTCATTTGTTGTATCTATAGTTGCTACAGTATTAGGGTAGGTCAATGTGGACATCTAAGAAATAAATTTGATTGTACTAATTGTTTATAACGCGATCCCCCGATTTGAATGAGAGGATCAGACGATTCAAGAGAGAAGACAAGAGAACGCTACGAACTGCGAGCACGATATGTGTGAAATTATGATGAAATAACGAGTGAAGATTCTCCGAAGTTTGTGTTCTTTACATTTAAATGTATAGCTCTAATGCGCCGGGCAGGGCTATTACACCATAACTGGATAACAGGGATGCAAATTTGTGAAATTCAATCTTACCAAGAAGGACTTTCTAGCTCTGATATTCTTTCCCTTCTTAAGATGTATCAAGATGATGCAGTCAAAGAGTTAACACATGATCCAGCTTCATTAACAGCAAAGTCCATTCATGATATTTTAACCCCAATGTTTGCAGATTCAGGCACCTACAAGAAAAACAAGGAGGACAATGTTTACTTTCATTGGAGCGATTCCAGAATACCAGTAGCATTTATGTTAAGAACGGTGTATCAAGATACGCCGATACAGCGTTGGTCATTCAAATTCTGAGAACATTTTAAGAACAAAAAATTTGATAGAGCTTGCACTACAAAGTGTACTATTTTCGGATACGTCGATACACCGATACACCGTCGGCCTTTTTGATCTGCTAGAATTCTGAGGAAGTTAGAGAACATTATAAGAAAGAAAAATTTCATAGAAAATTTCACTGCGAAGTGTGCTGTTTATCTGATACGGCGATACACCAATGCACCGTCGGCCTTTTTGATCTGCTAGAATTCTGAGGAAGTTAGAGAACATTTTAAGAACGAAAAATTTGATAGAGCTTGCACTACGAAGTGTACTGTTTTTCTGATACGGCGGTACACCGATACACCGTCAGCCTTTTTGATCTGCTAGAATTCTGAGGAAGTTAGAGAACATTTCAAGAACGAACAATTTCATAGAGCTTGCACTGCGAAGTGCATCAGATCCAGCGACATCAGATCCAGCCATCATTTCCAACATCTTCAATAAGTACTTTGTTACAGTTTCTCATGATATCACTAAAAATATCCCAAGATCTAACAAGTCACCCATGAATTTCATGGGTGATAGAGTTGGAAACTCTTTTTTCACTTCACCCTCTTTTCCGGTTGAAGTATCTGACATAATCTCTCTCCTAAAATCTGGAAAGTCTTTAGGCCCTAACAGTATTCCAACAAAAGTTTTAAAGCTGCTTTCTCCTTTAATATCTTCTCCATTATCCCAAATTATAAATGAATCATTTCAATCTGGGATATTTCCAGACAAGATGAAGCTAGCTAAAGTAATCCCACTCTTCAAAAAAAGGTTGTCCACTTACTGCAGCAAACTACAGACCAATTTCACTTCTCTCTGTCTTTAGTAAAATTATAGAAAGGGTCATGTATGAGCGTCTCTACAATTTCCTTGCTAAGTATGAGATTTTATATACCTTGCAATTTGGATTTCGTGCCAACCATTCTATTAACCATGGCCTAGTTAGTCTAACAGAAGCCATCAAAAACTCATTAGATAACAGGAAGTTTGGTTGTGGAATATTCCTTGATTTGCAAAAGGCATTTGACACTGTTAACCATAACATTCTCTTGATGAAACTTGAACACTATGGAATCAGAGGAACTAGTCTTGATTGGTTTAAATCTTATCTTTCAGGTAGGAAGCAGTATGTATGTGTCAATGGATCTAACTCAAGTTTCTGTAATGTTACTTGTGGGGTACCACAGGGCTCTGTACTCGGTCCACTCCTCTTCCTAATCTACATTAATGATCTACCATACTCAAGTTCAAAATTAGCCTTTTATTTATTTGCAGATGATACTAACATTTACTATGAAGCTGAAAATCTTGATCTGCTTCAGAGAGTAGTAAACAAAGAATTGAAAAAAGTTAAAATGTGGCTTGATGTAAATAAACTTGCCCTGAATATAGATAAAACTAACTTTATTATTTTTAAGTCACCTCAGCATTCTTGCCCTGTAACAGTTAGTATCAAAATTGGGAACATTCCGATCATAAAAACCTGTTACGTCAAATTTCTTGGTGTTCTTTTGGATGAAAATCTCTCATGGAAATATCACTTGACAGAACTTTCAAAAAAACTGGCTAGAACTTGTGGCATGTTCTTCAAAGTTAGACACTTTTTACCCATAAACGTTTTGATTTGTCTTTATAATTCTTTATTTTCACCTTTCTTACAGTATGGTATTTTAGTTTGGGGTCTCACTTATGAGACCTATATCAATCCTGTGTTTTTGTTACAAAAAAGGGTAATAAGGGCAATTTCGTTTCAAAACTTTGCTTCTCCTTCCACTCCAATCTTTTCTGACTTGAAAATTTTAAAGCTGCATGATCTTTTCCAGTTGAAATTGCTATGTTTTGTTTATGATTGTGTCAATAAAATTTCTCCCTCTTGTTTTCATTCTTTCTTTGAATTAGTTGAATCTGTTCATCTGTATCGTACACGGCAAGCAACCAATAATGATATTTTTCTAAATCGGAAAAATGCGCTTCAATACGGTCTCAGGTCAGTTCGTTACTTTGGAGCAAAATGCTGGAATGACATACCTTTGGAGATAAAACGGTCACCATCTACTTGTAGTTTTCGTCGTAAACTTAAGATGTTTTTCTTTGAAAATAATTACAAATCGTAGGAAGGTCCCCCATTCAGCCTTCGTCAGAAGTTCAAAGCCTTCTTCATCAACAATTATAGGTAAATTTATACAATACTTTGAAAGAACTAATCAGTGATATTTAGTCATCTTTAAACAGGGGGTGCTCTCTCCTCGATTAGCTTAGCTACTGAGAGAGCCCCTCCTTAAGAAATTCCCCTACATGCAATTCTTCTGTTTTCATGATGTCGTTTTTCATTTTTATTTCTTCTGTAGTATTTGTCCTGTATTAGTTAATTAGTTTGGTATGTTGTATTTCATTGTAATTAGCTTTTGTCTTTAGCATTGTATGTAATGGAATTTTAAAATATATGAAACTGAAACTGAAGTGTAGCTTTTTTCTGATACGGCGATACACCGATACACTGTCCACTTTTTTGGCCTGCTAAAATTCTGAGGCTTTTCAGAATGCTCCTTCTTTCTGTATCGTTTTCCTGTCTCTTTGTCACCGCTTCACCATTGTGTTCATCATTGTGCTTTGTCATTTGTTGTTCTCTTTATTTGCAATACTTTATTAGATCATACCTATTTTGATTTTGTCTTCCTGTGTCCTCTCTGTATCCAAATTTTCCTGTATCCTCATATTGCATTGGTCTCATTCCATGTGATGAACCTTGTTTTCCACCGCTGTTCACTTTGATAATATTTGCTGCTCTGCTGATTTCTTTCGTCCCCTTCCATCCATTTTGTTTATAATTGTGATTTATTTGCCTCCTTCTCATGTCACCCCTATGTATATATTTGCATCTTTCTCCATATGAACACATTCTATTTGCTTCTATTCTACAAAAACCTGTTTCATCATAACTAAATCTACCAATGACATTATTTCATGATGTGTTTGTTACCACACTTCGGCATATGTTTTTGTGTTGATATCTGCAATTTCCTCCATATCTGCATTGCCCATATTAAACAAAATGGATGCATACTTTCTGCTGGTGCAGACTGTTTTCCCCTTCATCTGTTGCATTGTTTTCTATGATATTATTGTTTTATTTTTGTGTGTGTTGAAACCTGCTTTTTTCTTGATCTGTTCCATTTTCTTCTGCTTTCCGATTTTCTTGCAACGCTTTTCCTTTAGTTTTGAGATCTTGTACTTCAATATCAAGATTTTTGTTTATCTCCCCTATCTGTATGATGTAATCTTGCTGATCTTTGACTGTTTTCTCCATGAGTTATTTGTGCTCAATTGCTGTTTCAAGTGTATCTTGATATTGTTTCACTTCTATTTTAAGCTTTTCAAGATTCCTTTCCTTCTTTTTCTTTTCCTCTTGTATGTTCTTTGCTTGTTCACATATTTCATCTGCTTTCTTGATTATTTATGTGCTTGATATCTGCCTGCCTTCTATTTTGTCCTGTCTTCCTAAAATACTTTGCATCTTTTCAATATATTTCTGAGATACGTCTTCCACTTTACCATTCTAGAGTTCTGTTTCATTATCCTTTATCTGTTTTCTTTCTTGCCCATGCTTAGTTTTGACTGTTAATTTATTCACAAGTCCGGCAAGTCTCTTTATTTCATCATCTTTTGTCTCAATTTATCCTGGGATCTCATTATTTTGTTTTCTTAATTCAATCTTCAAGTTATGAATTTCTTGCTCTTTTGTTTTGTTTTGCTGCTCCTTTTGCTTGAGTTGTTTACTTGTTTTGATTTGCATGAGTGTGTCTGATTGTTGACTCATTTGTTCTCTTAGTATCTTGTTCTCCTCTAGCACCTTTGGTCCTTGAGCACACAAATTTGTTATCAGGTCCGAGCATTTGTCACAATTCCAAAATAAGTAGTTGTTTATTTCACTCATTTCTTTGATTACCTCATAACATTCTTCATGTTTCATTCCACATTTTTTGTTGCAATGGAACCATTTCTTACACAAGTCAAAGCCTAGGGATTTTGATTCTGATCCTACATTCTTTAAACATTTTCCATATTCATTTTCAGTGTGATTTTCTTCACTATTCACTTTGCTTTCTGTACTTGAGCGATTTTGGCTTGTTTCACTGTCCTGAACTGTTTCTTTTGTCATTTTCTCCTCTTCCCTGATGTCTTTTCCTACTTGTTTTTCTGTATTTTCGGCTTTTTCTGTTTCCGTGCTTTTGGATTTTTTTGGGGCATCCTCTTCCACAAATTTTAGTGCATCTTCTTTATTTTTGAAACTTTTATATACTGCCCCAGAGTACCCTGTGGTTTCTTTTTGATATTCTTCCCACTTTTCATATACCCCAGCACTTCTTCCCACCTTTACTGCATAAAAAGGCATTGTATAATATTATGCTGTTAGGCCTCTTTAAGTTGAGACAAATTTTCCCTCTAAATTATCATTATTATTATGTTTCTTAAGATCTTCGCTATAAATGGTAATGAAAGCTTCTATCGCAAGTTTATGGCACAATTTAAAGTAAAGAACTATTTATACCCATGACCATTGAATCGCTTGGAATAGTTTCTTCAAATTTGGCGCCATTCTCGCATCTCGTCCTCCATAGTCCTCCATCTTCCTCCATAGTCCATCAGCTTTGGTATCTAATATTCCCAATATGAAGTGGTTTTGGATGCTCTTCCTCTAATCCCTGCACATTCTGCAAACTTTCCAATTTGGCAAACAATCGGATAGGGATACAATGTCGAAACAGAGAAAGTCAAATTTTACAATATGTAGGCCTGTCAGGTGTTTTCTTCGTGTTTGAAATTTACGTAGCCCATACGTGACATCTGCTTTATAGTTTTGCGACAGCTTTATAGTTTTTGAGGACTCTTGTGTCGACATTTGTGACAAATTCTTTTCATGGGGCAAACTACTTATTACATTCTCCAAGGAACTATAGAGACTCAATAGGATTCATTGTATTCTGTTGTGAATTTTACCCCCTAAAATCACAGCATTTCCTTTCTAGTTTATAGTTTCTTGAGATCAATGGTTTGTTACTTTGATATCAACATGCGATTTCCATAAGCACAACACTGGGGAAGGAGCCAAAGATCCTCATCTTTTGAAAGTGGTTCAAAAATTGAGAAAACGATTTTAGTATACGTAATTAAGGCTTAATAACTAACATGTTTGTCTCTACTTATAGAAACAGAGGAAAATAATGTTGATGAGAACTGCAAGCCAAAGAAGCTTCTTGATAATGAAGGTGAGAATACAACTTTGCTTGAAAGTACCAGATATTTTTTTCTTAATTCGTTACTTTCTTTCAGTGCCTTAGAAAAGATTTTGATGGGTCAGTTATAAACAAATGTGATAACATATCTCATATGTCCATTGTTTTCTGCAGTAAGTTTGATGCTTCACCAAAGCCACCAAAAATGCTCGAGAACATTCCCCACACATATCGCCGAGATTGTCAAACTCAGAGTTTTTGTGTTAGCCCTATATGCATAAGTCGGAGATATCGACAATATTTTGAAAGATCTGTAAATTGCCCTGTTAAAGTTTGTATTACATTTTACTTTGCTGGTTGCATTTTACCATGTCAAACAGTCGGATATTTTCAGAGATTGACGTAAAATTGAGCACTTGAAGATAGGATCACAAATAGAAAGGAGCAGCATTGGTTGCTCGCTAGCTATTGAGTACTAATAGATACGCTGCTTGAAAAAGGCTAAAGACGAAAGCAACCTACAAGGTGCTAGAATCGAGGGAATTAAATTATGCCACTGTGGTCTAGTGGTTAAGACGCTTGCCTGGAAAGCAGGAGACCCATGGTTCGATTCCCGACAGTGGTAATTTTTAATTTTCTTGATTTTTCTGATAACTTAAAAATGTTTCTGTATGCACCAAAAAAAGGAGAAATCATGGTTGCTCGCTAGCTATTGAGTACTTATAACAACATGCAAATACTCTTGCTGAAATAATTGCAGGAAACTTTTTTTCCAAGCCTTCCTAAGATTTATTTCATGAGAGGTCATAAATTGGATTCTTTTCAGGCATTGATCAAGAAATTGTTCAATTGTTGCTTAGAGAGCGGTTGGAAAGCCTGTTACGTTTGCCGATTGGAAAGAAGAGATCATTGATTTCTCATGCCATAACGGGTGCTGGTATGTGCATAAGTAGTCTGATTAGTGTTGCGTTGGTGGATCAAATCATAGCTATATGCTTGAAGAAATTTATGATTTATTTTTTAGTTATGATGCTTGTTTTAGAATCATCATGAGAGAAAATCTTCTTATTTACATTCAGAAAAACTGTTTTCGTTTCCTAGAGACTAACCATTAGCGCACACAATTGTAATACAATTTTCCAAATACAGTATTATAAATTATAAATTGGGCTTTAATTGCAAAATTTCAGCATGTAGGTTCTTAGTCCACTAGGTTCTTATACACGGGTTTTTAATGTATATCAACAATTACTTCAACCATGATTTACCTTGCAGATAAGTAACACAACTTGATAATTTTCAGCTTACCCTAACTGTAGGCTCTCGGGTTGAATTTCCTTGAGTTAGCCTAAATTACAAGATATTTAAGATGGTCCTTTTCTTTTAAAGTATCGTTTAAGGCTCTTGAGGGGGTGGGGGGGGGCAAAAATATGATATAGTTATATTATATATCTAGATATCATTCATGGCTCTTGGGGTTAGGTAGATGTAGCTTGACGATATATTTATTGTACTTTTGTCAACGATTTTCAAAAATATGGCGTACAACATCAGATTATTTTAACCCTTTGCATGCTGCAGTCGCAGATTTGTGACCAGCCTCATTCTCCTTCGCATGCTGCGGTCGCAGAATTGCCACTTAAGATCGTACTTTCTTTTTCTTGTGTTTTAATCTCTTCCTCAAGCAAATCTGGGCAAAAACTGGACTAAGCTGTTCCTCAAGCAATGAGAAATTGTTTCCAACGAAAGATGAACGTTGTTTACAGTGAAATTTACTGATTTATTAGTGATGGAAGCTTCTGCAACTAAATCGCGAGTTTTTCGTTGATATTTGTCAAACTTTTCATTATTTTCAACCTGTTTCCTTCTTGCGATAAAATACCTTCCTCTCATCCAATGTCGCTTGAAAATGTGTGTTTCGATAGCGTGACAGCTGCCCTTTCGATTCAGCCTCTGTCTGGTGATGTGGGTAGCCTCTAAATGATGCAGTGAGGTCAAAATATGGCCTAAGTCAGCAATCGCCCGAAGCTCCAACGTAAACAAAACGCAAACTACTCAGCACTCATTCTACTGCTAAATACGGTAAATTAAAATGTTTATAGTGAAATAGAGGCAAGAAAAGTAGACTTTAGTTATTTTTGAACAGTTTTCATATACTTTAATGTCAAATTAAAGAGCTTCTTCCCGGTGAAAAAAGAGTTTTGAAATTTTCGATCCAGACGTTTGAGATCTTGCGGGAAATATCCAGCGTCACAGTACAATCAC
Source organism: Aurelia coerulea (assembly GCA_039566865.1). Lineage (NCBI taxonomy): Eukaryota > Metazoa > Cnidaria > Scyphozoa > Semaeostomeae > Ulmaridae > Aurelia > Aurelia coerulea. Next base: position 6,669,550 of record CM076951.1, on the reverse strand, counting down.
CTGGAAACAATTCAGCATGCAAAGGGTTAAAGACATGAAGAGTCATGGAAACTGGGGAAAAGCTCCTGAATGGTTGCCAGACAATATTCAGTTCAGGAGCCCTAATTTGCGCAATCCAGCTATGCTGAGAGAGGAACTGGATAGCATTTTAGCATCGGTGAAGGTCTATGTCAGGACTTTGGCTGGTGAAACAGATGAAATGGAGGAAGAAGATATTGAAGATGAAGGTGATGTAGAGCCCCTAGGAGCAGATGGTGGAGTGGCTGAAGTTGAGCCTCAGCAAGGCAAATATTTAGAATGGATCCAAGAGGCCACAAGGAACAAAGATGCCACTACTGTTTCTGTTCCTGTTGATGCCTGCAGGTGCAGAGAGCTAAAAATTTGCAATGGAAATCTTCTTTGCTGCATGATGGATGAGGTGCCGGTGCCAGAAGATCTAGATTGTCTAAGTTGCATCATTTGTGCCACATGTAGCAAGCATTACCATAAGCTCTGCATTGGCGCGAATCTCTATGCTGGTGTTGAGAACGATGGGCAATGGAGTTGTGGCTGTGTCATCAGGCCTGCCTATCTGACAAAGTTTGAAGGCATATTATGTAATACAAGGCATACTAAATAGAAAGGGTATGTCGTATTTGGCTAACAATCCTAAACATTTCATACATGATATTTTACTCTCTGAAAATACAACGGACACATGTGGAAAAAATTCAAAAAGTACTACAAATTCCCCAAAAATTACACTCGGTTTTCGAAAAGGAATAGTGATTGCATCACTGAACGTAAATAGTTTAATCCCTCATCTAGATGAATTAGAGGCTGTTATGGTAGATAATGGTATTCATTCCTTGCCCTCAATGAAACCAAAATCAGTAGCGATATTCCATGCGAAACGTTAAAAATCGATGGGTACAAATTTGGACGAAAAGATCAAAACCGTCACGGTGGTGGAGTAGATTTCTACTGTAAAGACACCCTTAAGTGTGATATTAGGCATGATGTCCCAGTATCAGATTTAGAAATCTTATGCGTTGAAATAACTCCCCCAAAGGCAAAGCCTTACGTCATTCTTCTGTGGTATAGGCCTCCCAGTGATAACAAAGATACATTTGAAAAGCTTAAAATGTGCTACTCTTTTTGGAAAGTGAAGGCAAGGAAGTTATTTTACTGGGGGACACAAATTGTGATTACAGTGATGCAAACAGTTTATGTCATGTTAAGTCTATTAAGGACATCTGTGCTACATATGGTTTAAAACAGTTGATTAAAGAACCCACTAGAGAAACCGTTCAGTCATCTACTTTGATCAAAGATCATGGAAAAGAGACTGGATAGGAGACTGTGTCGAGAACAAAAGACGATGTTACGGATCAACTGATAGGAAACGCCATCAGAATTTGTCGAAGTAGCCTGTGTCGCTGTCGAAGAGGAAGTTTTAGATAATGCATATTCAGATTTTTAGAGAATTATGGTCGTGAATGGTTGGTTGGTTGTACTACATGGTTGGTTGTACTACATACGAGAAAAAAGCACTGTACCCACTTTTGAGTTTTCACAAAATACCACGAAGTTCGATAAAGAGCCAAGCCAAAAAGGATTGGAGAGCACGCCTGATAAGGACTGTTAATAGAAGCGACAAAAGTTTCAATTCGGAGAGAGCTCATATATGTTCAAGACACTTTGATCCTCAGTGCTTCAAAACAGGTAAGTGGAACACCAAGCTATAGCTTCGACTTCATGCTTTCACCTTTCACAACTGTGTCATTACGAACTTTTTGGGGCAGTCACAAAAAATATGAACAGAGTCCTAATGATAAATCACATAAACTACCTGATGCTGACTCGATGCTATTCGTTGCAAGCGCCTGGATGTTGGAAATTGATAGATAGACTGTTTTCTTTTCATTTTTGCATTCCAACAGGAGGATTAGGGAATAATTATTAGCCACAATCATATTGAAAAGTTTGTGATGACCCCTCCCCACTCCTTACAGCCACTTTCTCCAGTTTGATTTTATTTCAGAAAATCTATTGCAATTGGAAATCTATATGTTCATTGATATGAAATTTAAACTACTTAGATTAGAAGTCTGCTGTAGTTCTCTAAAAGTTTTATCCTATTGTTGTCACTTATGATACAAGATACTTATTGATTGAAAATATTATTATGTTTCAGGCAAGACAGGAAGAAAGGATCTCATTGTGGGTAGTTTACCAACCCATTTTATTGCAACAAGGAGTCACGGAAGGCAAGGGCAGGAAAGACGTCAACTTGTGCTAAAAAGTGAAGTTGTCCTGCCAATTTTGTACAAGTACAGGGATTTTAAGGAACTAGAGAAAGATCTGTCAAAGGTAAAAGCTCCTTGGGTGATCTTGTATCACACTCAAAACAGTTTGATTTTTGGGTTGGTAAATCCATTTGGAGATGAAACTTCATGAAATGAAACTTCCTGAATTCCATCCATACACCAACTTTATATCACAAATTAAAGATGAAATATCACATTTACACAAATTTTCTTCGTTTAAATTTGAAAGATCATATTTGTTGTCTGTAAAGTTGTGTAAATATTACAGATGATATTGCTGACAAAGATTTTTAATCGAAATGTTCAAGATTCTAACAGTTGTGTTTTTATTCATTTTATTTCTGTTAATTTTTGATGGTGGTTTAGTTCAATTTATTACAGATGATATTGACACTATCTTTTTGTGCACTTAAGAGATTATGTAAATACCTACTTTCATGCAGTGTTGAATGTACAACAGACGGCAACATCCGGGAACATCAGAATGCGAAATGCTGATGTCAGCAGACAGGCTTTCCGTCGCTGATGCGCAGACTCTACTGGAGGAGGAACCTCACTTCTCTTCAGGGAATCAGTAGAGTCTGCACGCAGGCTAATATACGCATAATCATACGTTTAAATTACAAACAAATTATGCAGTTGGATAGAGGATCAAAAGTAACATATATTCCTCCAATTTCATTGTTTTCCTGCATTTCCTGTAGATTTTGTTAGCGTTTATTGAAATTTTGCGCAGACATCTCTCAGAAATTGATCGCGTTTACCCCCTGGATTGAATTCAATTTTTCTAAAAAGTTCATTTTTGATTATAAGAAGGATAACAACTAAAAGTCAGAAAGTTTCAGCATTGTAAATGCACTACATAAAAATTGACAGAAGACAAGCCGATAGGGGGGGGGGGCTGCCCCTCCCCCTAGGCTTGATAGGGTTAAGCTATTTTCAGGGTAGAAATATAGATATTTGCTGCTAAATATTTCTGTAATGTTGTGGGGATGGGCATGGAGCCAGCACAAATCTGCAGCCGCCATGTTGGTAGGTCCCACTTCCTATCTCAGATCAGTGCTTACGGTGTAAAGCCTTAGAAAATGGTTGTGAGGATCATTTCTTCTCCAAAGTAATGCAACACTTGGTATAATTATATTCATAAAGGGAAGAGGAAATCAAATTTTCGCCATCAGCGAGTATTGTAGAGATCAGGGTCTAACAACATGAAATGCCTGCGTGAATATAAACTTTGCCCTCTTGACTGTCAAGTTTCCTCTCTCTCCGGACTGTGGGTTGTCCAACAAAACTCTATTAGATTTCTTCATTTATATAAGGCCATACAAAATAAATTAATAGATTCTCATCACCGCCCGCATGGAAAATTAATTCAGCGTTGATATTTTTTTATATTTTATTTGCAAAATATAAAAGTACCGCCCGCTCGTCATTTGCAATATTTGTGATATTTTTATATTTTATATAACGTCAAAACACATAGTTTTATTGTTTTCTATTTAGTTGCAATATTTTACTCTTGATGATACATGATTGTATCGAACGAAAGGTAGAATTCGAGAGAATTATCACAAAACTACAAACAACTGTCATGCAAATGTCAATCTGAAACAATGTTTTCACTGTATTGGCTATGTATTGGCACAGTTTTGATTCGTTGCAAAGTTTTATCAATGGTTCAAGAACATTTACACTGGTACCTCTTCTACAAACGGCCCCAGAGGGTAGGCATTTCTCCGCGCCAAAGACTGTGTAAGCAAAGATTTCACCAGAATAATGTGTTCCCTCGCTGATTTGGCTAGATCTGCCAAAATAAATTATATATAAAATATAAAATATAAACCTCCCGCCTCCCGAGAGTTTCCAAAACTATGTGATGAGAATCTATTAATTTATTTTATGTGGCCTAATTGTTGTTTAGTGAAATCATTCCATCCTCAAACATTCTGGTAATGTAGACAGGAGGTTGCCAGTCATGAATTTCCCGTAGCTTACCTTGATCATCTTGCAATGATGTGCTGCAGACAGGCAACTAGTGTCCTGGGTTCTTAAAATTTGGCATATGATGTGGTATTCTGCATGCTGGAGGAGCTGTCCAGTTATGTCTTTGGCAAAACTTTGGCAGAAGCAAATTATATGTATAAAGATGATATATATGTAATATGTCCTGATTCATATCTCAAAAGGGCATCAAAGACAATCAAGATGAGTGATTTGATAAAAGAACATTTTCCAAGGAAGAAGAAAAGTATTTTGTACCTGCAGTCCATTGGTGCCTTTGATGACCTGGTTGAGGTTACACGCGATGAACACAGTGAAGATATAGACTGTAGTGATTCTGACATGAGTTTGGATGGCAGACGGTTTCAGACACTCATTTATATAAACTTGGTCTGAATATTTTTTGACAAAATTTTTTGCAACCCAACCATTTAGTAGCACAAAATTATGTTTTACCCAACCTTTTAAGAGGCCAGAAAATGGATTACCCAACCAATTTTCTCTTCCGTACGAACCTGATGAACAAGTAATTAACGGAATTACCCAAATAATTTTCTCTTCCGTGCGAACCTGATGAATAAATAATGAACGGTCCCTAGGTAGAAACTCTGTAACTCCTGGTTTATCAAATTGTAACATCTGTATTAAATTTGTTTGATTTTCCTTGCTCTGGTATATTTATTCACTTTTTCAATGCTAGGAGATTTAAGAAATTATGATCTTTGTTGTTGTGACCCATTGAGGTGTAACAGGATTTCTCTCTTATCTCAAGATTGGCCCTCAACAATTACATAACCTGTCACTTTTTGTGTTGATTCAATTTTGAATTTTAAAGTAGAGTCACTGTGTAACAACAGTCATTACTTGCTTGAGGAGAAACCAATGGTTTTCACAAAATCAATAGGAGAAGCAAGAGAACCTATGTCAGCGCCAAAAGTTAAGCTGTCATCAGTGTGAATGAGATCTTGATGAAATGTGGTGCCTGTCTTAACATCTTCAGACTCTTTTCCCAATATTTAATGGGAATACTGCTGCCTTTAGCTATGCTGTCTTTAGCTATTTTTTTTTCTACCTGTTTTACGTATCACTACATTACAGTTAGTTAAATTTTGTTACAATTTCTCTCCATTTTCTTCTGTCACTTGCGATTTCTTCGAGGTTGTTTATCTCAACGTTTTTATCTTTGAGTTCACTTAAAACTTTAGCTATGCTAAACCCTATTTAGACTAGGGGGGCCCTAGTAAACTTTTTCACACAGCTCGTCGAGTATCTCTTTAATAGTCTAGCTTTTTTGTGACTTTTAGTTTTCTATCTATGAAACATCTTTTCGTGTCTTTTTCAAAAATTTTGACACTGATTCCGGGGGTCAACACATGACTCTAAATTGAGTGTTCCGCAAAATAAATTAAATACCGTTGAAGCCATAGCTTTGGAACCACTGGCTCTATGACAATGAGACAAACATTTTTGAGCTCGTCTTGAAATACGCTTTCATTTGATATATAGTTTATTGATTTTTGATGACGTCATCAACAATTGGTTGTTGCGCATGCGTACTGACGAAAAACCATGTTATGGTTCATTTTTAGAAAAATGAGTGACATAATATGATGCAGCAGGTATTTTTATGTATATTTAGCATTTTTGCTATTTTTAAAAGTAATTTATAATCAATTTTAGACAAAACTCGCTCTTTTTTTCGTATAGAATAGATAAATGCTTACATCAGCAAAAATATTAGTGTTACAAAGCAAAAATTTCAAAATAAGAATTACAATGATATAATCCCTCTATGTTTCAAATATCACATCGATATATTTTATCAATTTGGAGATACAATGCGACAAATTACATGTGGTTTTACACCCAAATTAGCAACATTTGCTGACGTCAGCACTTAATCACGTGACATAAACAAAAACAAATCACATCATCTTGTTTGCCTTATCATGTTTGTTACTTGTGCCAAGTTTCAAGTCTCTAGCACTTATGATTCTATGAAAAACCAGGGGGCGCACTTTGTGCCCCTCCCCCCTAGTCTCCCCAAAGTTTCAAAAAGCCTAGTCTGGATAGGGTTAAAGACTCTGCGCTAACCAGCAATCATTGCAAGCATTCTTTGCAAAACAAAATACACACCATTTTGTATGCAAGTTTCAAAGGCCCCTTGAAAATAGGAGAAAAGGAATATCGATTTTTGATTTGTCTTTGTTAAAAGCTATAGCTGACAAGAAACTTGACATTGAAAAAATACAATTAGGATTAGGGAGTGGTCATTTTTTGGGGCGGAGGAATTTTTGGAGGGGTATCAAATTTTCTAGCCATTTTTCATTGGGTTATCAAAGTTTTCTTGCTGATTCATGATGGGGTATCAAATTTTTTTCAAACATGCTCTCATAGAATATATAATTTAATAGGTTAATTGCAAAAAGTTACTTGAAATAAGAAGTGAGCGTTTTTTGTTTCTTTGATTCATTTATCTTTTCAAGTTTCCTTTCTTTGACATCCAGGTTGCGCGTTCTGGTGTTTTCAAGTTCTTTATCCAAATTCACAATCAATGACTCATGACTCAATTGTGCCCAAAGCTTCAACTGCAAAACATCCTTCTCTTTTAAATGTTTGAATCCTCTCATATGGAGCTATGGAACGATTTTTGTAAAGTTTTCTTCAATCAAATCTTCTTTTGCTACTGCTATGCCAAAATCTCAAGACATTTTTCACATCAAGATAATAATTCTTGAGTGGTGAAAAGCTTAAAAGCAGTATTACTTAATGCCAATTCTATCTTGACGTACCCATTTGATCATTCCAGATCCTGTTCACTTGTCTTGTGTGTAGCTGCTGCATAGTTCAATGTCAGAAAAGGAAACTTCTAAGAGGCCCTTTACATGATAAATTTCAACCCGTGTTGAGTTTCAACACGGGTTGAGTTTTAACAGCATTGCTTATTTTGCCTTGCGTTTACATGAAATCTCAACATGGGTTGAGATTAGGTCACATGGTTGCAAACAATGGAAGAAGGAATGTGAGCCCACTCAAATATTTGAATGATTGCGGAAATAGATTCAATCTCCTTTGTTCGCATTCTAATCTTGCCCCGAGTTGAAAAAATATTGCGTTTACATGAGAATTTCCACCCGTGTTGAAATTTCAACACGGGTTGAGTTGCCGAGTTGAGTTGAACCCATGTTGAGTTTCAACTCGGCCTCCTTCATGTAAACGCGATGAAGGCTTACACCGTCAATTGAAACTCAACCCGGGTTGAAATTTCTCATGTAAAGGGCCTCTAAGGAACCCTCGAGGCATCAGTTTGAGGCATCAATTAGCTGTAACATACCGGGTGTCCCAAAAAAGTACTCCCGTTTGAAAAATCACTAAAATTTGATTACACCGCCGATCTTCAATTTTCTTTTTTGGTCACGTAGATCAAGGACCAAATTATTTTCCAAAACATAGCTGATCTGGTAAGTGGTTTTAAAACGAACAAATTTGACTCTTAGGGCTACCTGGCTTTTAATCATACTGTAAAAAGCACTGATGATTGCCAAATCAATTTCTTTGTGCGTGTAAAATTTATAGTTAGGTCATAAATAACAAAAATAAATGTGCACTATCATTGGCAACTTCAATGATGATAGAAAATCTGAAAATTTTAACTCTTAGGAAAGATTGAATTTTTTGCATAAAAACTATAGCTCAAAATAAGGTTTTTCAACGTGCTGTATGAAAAGCAACCATTTTATCATCTGTGAATATTTTTGGGTCTTTGACAAAGCCATTTAAAAAAAATGTTATCAAAGGTTTGATAATCAATTTTTGATGATTTTTTAAACAGCAGTACTTTTCTTTGGGACACCCAGTAGCTATTTTGAAACGCCTACCATAAAGAAAGTAATAATAATAACAATAAATAATAATGATAATGAGAAACTTTGAATACTCAAATAGTGGGACTTTTTGAGAACCTTGGACAGTTTGGAGTGCGGTTGCCTTTTGTAGACCTAAATATTTTATTCCCTAAGAAATAATAAATACTTGATACAAAGGCTGCAATTGAACTGGAAAAATTGGCAGTATTATCTAGCCTACCTTATACCATAGCAGTTGCATCTCTGGTACTGCACTGGCCACTCTCTCTCAAGGCAGTTATTTCTTGCTCAAGCCATGAAGCATTGCGGACACCTTTATTTTGTAGGAAATTTTTATTCGATACTACTACCTTAAGTCCTCTGCGGAGGAGCATTGCTCACGAAGCGAGCTACCTCTCCAAAGGAGCGAACTAGCGTAGCGAGCGAGAAGATTTGAATGGGTAAGTAACTAAGTGGTTTTCCATAACAGCGCTTTCGTACAGTGCGCGTAACAATTTTGCTGCGGTGGCGGATGAGTAACAATAGGTGAGTTTTCTTGCAATCAGGGGGTAACTATATCATCAATCGTTTGGTTGTGGAAGCTGTTCGCTGTTCTCTCTTCTCCTCTAAGGAATAATATTCAGATTGTCATCAGCTTTTACTCCCTCCGTCAAGGAAATGTTAGAAAAACAAACATCTTGGAGTTATCGGGATATTGTCTGTGGCTTCTCATGGATCAAGATGGTGATTTAAGAAAAGGTCAAATTTGGAGGGGCAGTGTAATTTCATCGAATAAAAATGGAGAGGCAAGAAAATAGCAAAGGAGACACCAGAACAAGCCAAGACCATGAATTTTTCTTGACATTGCTGCCTTGTTAGAGTGACTATGGTTAGAGTAGGCCTGTAGACTGTGCTGAAGGTTGTGGTGTGGCAGGAGGCCCAAGAATGTGAACAACCAACGGAGAACAAAAGAAGAACAACCACACACAAAAGGTTGGAGAATCTAGAAATAATTGGAGACATGGTTTCATGAAATTTGCTGTGAAATTCTTATGAAGGCAGATAAGCCCTATTTGCATGTCACCCATTTATTTGAGGAGTAGGTACCCTACCCTCTAGGTCGGTCTTCTGTAGAATGCAGACAAACAATTCCTTGCATTGCCGACAATAAAACAGAAGGATGTAAATATATCCGATTGAAATTTAAAATGGTCAGACTATAAACTAAGAATAGCGAAAGAAACACTACTGTGTCCCCAGCAAGCAAGGAATCAATGTTATTTTTTAACACAGGCTGGGTATGGCAGCTACTGTATGTTTATGTAGCTAAGCAGTTGATGTGGGCCTGTGGCAATAAGGTCCTCTTTTTAATTCGTTTTCTTTATCGCTCTTAATATACAAGCCTGTTTGCTAGGATTGCACTCCCAGTAGGTGGGCAATCTTTTGCATAAGTCTGATGGGTTTGGGTAAACTATGCAAGGCAAAACACCTGTATGGAAAATGTGGCACTTGGACACTCTAAAAAACAATATATTCTAAACAGACAATAGATAAACAATAGAGGACCCTTCTTTGCACACCCAAGGTCTTGGGTGAAAATTAACCTACTTTCCATACTGGGCAAAAATATGGAATTTTTTATCTGAGTCCGATTTTCTCTACCTACATGTACATCAGTATAATATAACCACCCTCCTTGTTGAATGTTGATAAAACAGTCCATGGCCATGATCTACCATTTCAGTAATTAACATTGCTCATTTAACCCCCAGCTTACCCATTTAACCTCTGCGGACCCTTGAAATGTGAAGGATGTCCATTTAGTCATGATTCTATATGCTGGAAATAGTTTTTTTAAAGAAGCTCAATTCAGATACAATAATTCAGTGCGGACAATTTGCTGAAAGACTTTTTGTATCAATTAAATCCATAGCATATACTGTATTTTACATTCATAGCAGTGGTGGGCATTTTGCCAGATATTGAGGGGCAATTAGCTATTGTTTCAGTAAGCAAGAATATTCAAACAACAGAGTGTTTTTCTTGCCAACATTGGGCGGGGGGGGGGGGGGGGAAGGATGATGACACCCCTGTTTCTTTTAAGTGTCCACCACTGATTCATAGCATCTTTTCCCATTTGTTTTGTATAGCATTTCAGTCTTTGGTAGAATTTGTGTGAAAATTCTTCAATGTGATATTTTGAAAAATGAGTTGCTGCTACTTTTTACAAAGTGTTTCATTTATGTTTTTGTGGTCACTGAAAGAAGTTGTTCATTTACACTTGGGCAAGGTTGGGGTTTTTAGCCAGGAGTAATAAAGTAGTTTTGCATGGGATGATTGTCCTCTAAGATTGTTGCAACAAATATATTGTCAAGATTTGATCCTTGAAAATTTCAAATTTTTGAAGAGTTCTGGTCATATCTTCAGTGTAATCATATGTGGTCTTCTACACTTGTTGCATCTTCACGGCTTTCATAGAAAAGTTTGGAGTCACCTTGGTTCATTTTAGGCCCAGATTTTTAAGGCATTTAATGTGGGATATACAATGGAACCCCATGATCATTAACCCTCTAGGGAACAGAAGCTGTATGTTGAAGACAACTAAAACTCTACCAGCATAGCACTTGAAAAAAAACTAAACCTCACAGAGGAAAGGACCTGTCTTCTGATGGCGTCTGTGCATTTCCCCCTTTTTCATAAGAAACTGCCCAAAAGAAACTCAACTCTCAGATCACCAAAAAATTAAGAAACTCCAGTACTGGGAGAATCAATGTTAAGAAACGTTTTGTTTTGATATAAAGGAAATCTTTCACACAGATTTACTTTGTTTTCATATGTTTCTTGTATGATATCAGAAGTCACTTATAAGTAATATTTGAACATCAGAAAGGCTTGTTCAGAGTGGAACAGGTAGTGAACATGACGATTGTTATGTGAGCCTGCAAAAAAACTCGTAAGAAACTCCAAGTACTCTAAATCTGACAATTTTAAGAAACTTTCAGTACTGGCCCAAATTCTTCATTTCTGCAAGTTTCTGATATAAGAAGATATGTATATATCATTTGTTAGCAATTCACAAGAGGAAAGTTGCTTGAGCACCAAATGTTGCACAAAATTTATTTATTTATTGGACCAATTGGGAAAAAGAGCACACAGGCAGTGTTTTTAGGGTTTTTTGCTTTTTCAAACTAAAGTACTTGGATTGAAAGTTGCAATTTCAAGTTTTCTGCCAGATGCTTCAAGGCTTCAGATTTTGGATCAAATTTGTCTTAGGCTAAAATTGTTAAAAATGTGGACATGTGGCATATTTGTGGACAGTGGTGTAGAGCTAATTGATGACTGGGGGGGGGGGGCTCAGGTAGAGAGGTACTTAAAGCCTAAAGAATGCTGGGATACGGAGTTATGACCCACTGCAAACTTTTGAGATGACTGAGACCCTCCTAGAAATACTGTTTTCATATCATGAACCTTATTTGGATTTAAGTGAGCATTTATTCGGCTGAAATTATTGTTTCTTCACTTCACTCTTTATTGGAATGAATACTACTTACTACTCTTGTCCTTGATGAAAAGTACAACAGTGTCCTTTCATAGCTGCATACAAACATACTCAGTGATTTATACACAGATTTCAACAAATGTTCAGTTGAAATAACTTGATATGGAGAGATATTTCAGCAGGAAAGTTGTTGAACTCGGTTTAAACATTAAATGATGTCTATTTGAATTTCCTTGTTCTATTTCATTTGCACTTTTGTGTTTCTGAAGTCATTTTGATGTAGCATAATGTGGCACCCCATAGATGTGCAGGAGGTCCTTCTTTGCTGTGAACTGCGACTGGATTGTGTATGTAGAGAAATGAAGGTATAGCCTGTGAGCATGTTACCAGAATCTCTTCTTTCAAAAAAGAATATGAAATGTTACCTTTTCCATCATATTGGTCATATTAAACAAAATAAGAAACTCAAAATTTCTTCATAATAACTAGGGAGCTAAAACCCCCCCCCCCCAAGGAAAATTACAGAAAAAAGGACTAGGGGCTGAGCCCCCTGGGCGTCCCCCTAGCTCTACGCCACTGTTTGTGGGTAACTACTATAAACCCTTAACAAGACTAAAAGTGGTTGGACATTTCATCCTTGGGTTCCGGAGTTAGGTGGCAAAATAAGAGAAAACAACCGTCCAAACCCTAAAGTGCCTGTCGCTTGGAGAACAATCGAGCTTTAAAATGCAAAATTTGATGCACAAACCATACAATCATGTTTTTATAAGAAACTAAGGTCCTTATATTTCTAATGCCGGGAGTGTAGAGTTCATTATGTTTTGTCTAAAGGACTCCCAAATTACTTAGTAAGATCTCAAAACAAATAAATAACATAACTCGCATTCAAAATAATGTGCAAACAGTTGCTAAAACATTTTAAGTGCGACAGGAAAATTAAAATTAGAAATTACAAAAGTTTCTTCGCTTTTTCAATTCAGGTAGGGTGGTTTCTTAACTTTCGAAAAATTGAGCCTATTGTTTCTTATAAAAAAACGAGTGCAGAGTTGTTTAAGTATTTTTTGTCCTATCCCTTTGAATACACATATTGTTTCTTATAAGAAACTGCTTATAAGAAACTCAACTCTCAGATCGCCAAAAAATTAAGAAACTCCAGTACTGCGAGAATATAAGTTAAGAAAATATTTATTTTGATAAAGGAAATCCTCGATATGTTTTTACTTTACTTTCACTTGTTTCCTGTATCATATTACTCGTAAGGTACTTGAGTAATGTCTAAACATTGGAAAGGCTTAAAAAACCTTGTTTTGAAATGTTTACGAGGGCACAGGTAGTGAACATGAAGATTGTAATGGAACCTCTAAGAAACTCGTAAGGAACTCTGAGTACTCAAAATCTGATAATTTTAAGAAACTTCCAGTACCTGCCCAAATTCTTAGTTTCTTAAAAAAAATATGTGTAGCAGATTCTATGTGCCCCCCTCCCCAAGGAAATTACTCTGCATATATTTCTTGTCGAGCAGGAAGCTTTGGCAATTCTCTCTCAATTTGCTGAAATGGCAAGTAATGCATCAGTGAAATCAAATCAATTTTTGGAATGGTATCAACACTCGAGTAATAATTTTGTGACTATCTTCATCTTACAGGGCTAATGGTAAGCAAGATAGGAGGCAACGAGGATACGAGAACTATCACCCAGGCTCCATTACTGGCGCAATCTGAACTTGGTAAGATGCGTTATTTGGCTGCCTGGGTTTTACACAAGGAGGAGACAACAGCTGCCAACTATATAACAAGGAACGCAGGTTAAACGCGCAAGGGTGTTTTGAAGAAGTTCTCTTTTGAGAAGGAGGTTATGAAAGTGCTAAAAAGCATGAGTGCATCGCACAACAGAGTCACTCAACTGACAGACTACCAAGACACACTGGAACACACCGAAAGGTATAACAGAGGTGGACTTACTCATGTTTACGACGAGGTATTCCTATTCCTTGTCAAACTTGAGAGCTGCTGCCAGCAAGTCTTTACGACGAACATAGTCATGCAATATCGGAATGAAGCCGTACGATTTGCACGAAAAGTTATCCCTGAAGATGAAACAGTTAAGATGGCATGGCAAAGCATGATTATTGCATTTAACAACAGTAACGGTAAGCTTATCTCAGAAACATTCGTTTAGCTGTTCATTGCTCATTCCTTTAGCAAATGCAAGTGAACCGACTGGAAAAAGTGAGGAATCCTTCGGTTAGTTGTTGGGGCTACAGTTTGGGCAACATAGATTACATTAAAATAATTTGAAAAAGTAAAGGCCACGATACCAACGTCGATTGCCGGATCCGAAGATGCTTGCGATGACGAAAAAATGATTAAATTTAAAGGCAGAAACACCGCAACACGACAAATAGATTACATTGCCAGCAGAACGTCATGAGTCTCAGTAATCGCTCGTCAAAACGTGACTTACATCAAACCGATACCGTTCAAACCATGATAAGACCACGACAAAAGTTAGAAGCAGTATCAAACTTTGTCCGTATTTACTCTTTTTTGTTGCTTTTGCCAAGTAATCAATTCCATAACTAATGCCATGCTTTCTATTTTCTAAGTTCTTAAGTTTTGCGTATTTATTTCAGATCAAGGAGTTTCTACGTCGATCACACAGCTGTCTGAACCTGAAACGTCAAATCAAGGCAACAATGATGGTGAGGATGTCCTCTACTTCGTTCTGTTCTTCGTTCTGATCTTCTGCTGTGTGCTCCAGTTCAAACCGTTGATGGATCTGCACTGAATTAGGGGCTTGACGAGAGACAAGGCCATATCCCAGCCATAATCAAAGGCGTCTACTTTCTTTGGATCCATACGGTTGTTGAGGCTCCACACAGTAGAAGAATTGATACGGCATTGATCCAAAATATAGCTGAATGCAGCTATTGTCCATCTAGGGGACTTTGCTTTACAGGTGTAAGAGCTTATTCTCTGATCAACGACATCCGTTCCACCCTTTGTAAAGTCGTAGAATTTTATAATGGCTGGTTTCAATTTACCATCATCTTTGGTTACTCCAAGAAGTGGGGGCATTGTTGCCAAGACCATGACATTTTTCTTGTCTTTCGAAGTACGCACTGTGTATGTGGTGATGGAGAGTACACCCTCTGTTGTTTCTCAGTGAGTTGTACTAGTAAACCTCGACTTTTAGTTGACTTTAGCTCATCGGGAATTCCTACTCTGTTGGATGTCAGTGTTCCAACTGAAGTCATGTCTTGTGTCAAAAGCCATTTTGCTAGTGGGATTGATGTATACAACCTATCCATAGATATATTTCGACCTTGGAGGGAAACATGTTTTGCCAGATTTTGAACTAGATCTTTCACATAGTTTTCTGTTCCAGATATGTAAAAAGGACCATATTCATCTGCTGGCTTTCCGGCATAAACTGAGGCTCTGTAGGTGTAGGTGTAGCTGTATCGTGCCTCGTTGATTGATTTGAACAGTGTTCCATACTTTGCTGGCTTATTAGGATTATATTGTTTGAAATTGATTTGGTGCCTCATTGGATACAAGGTCTCGTCCAAACAGATATACTCACTGGGAACCATGAGCTTTGAGGAATTTTCATTGAAGATTTCAAAAACCATTCGTAGTGCAGCAAATCTATCCTTGCGCCATCTTCCAGGACGAGTGCTTTCATCGTCAAATGCCAAATGGGACAAAAGGAACTTGAAACGATTTCTAGACATTGTAGCACTGAAAACAGGATGACCAGCCTTTTCAGAAAATAGAATATCAACTCTATGATTATTGAGCCCAAGCAGACCTCGAAAATACATCAAACCAAAAAGAGCATAAATTTCTTCATAGTTTGTCTCTTCATAATGGGAATATTTGTCATTCTCTATGGAACTTTTCGGCAAAATGGACACTGTTTTTGCAATTTTCTTATTCGTTTCCATAACAATCAGGTTGACAATTACTGGCGAAAGAAAAAGTTCCAAAGCCTGTCTTGGCTGCTTAGCATGCTTCCCTGCTGGTGTAACTCCTGGCTTTCCATAAACTATGTCATACCTTGCTTTTCTTCTAGCAGCATTTGGAGGTTCATCTGACCATTGGATTGTTGGCGTGTTTGGATTCTTTTTTGGTCCAAGATGACCAGTCAGCGTTTCCCATTCTCAATTTTCACCATCTGGTAATGCCATTGGATCAAAGTTTGCTTCATCTAATGCTGAATCGATATCATGAACCAATATCTTCTTTGTCAAAATTTTGCGTTTTGTCACTGGGCCACCATCACTTTCCTCAACTGCTTCACCAACACCATCATTTGAGTCAGCGGTATCATTATTCCCAACTTCATCACTACCAGATTCCTCATCACTACTTGCATCATCGCCTCCATTCAGCTCATCTAAGTCATCATCATATTCAACAAATTCTCCATCAACAAAATCTAAAATATCTTTCAAGGCTTCTTCTTCAGTCAATGCTCTTTTCCTGGACATACTGTCGATGATACAATACTGAAAACTTGTTGTTGAAGAGGAAGCCACATAGAAAATTCTGTGGAAATTAGTGTTCAGGTATAGTGCAGTCATTTTGGGCAAGCATTTTGCGCATGCGCAGTAAGAAAAGTGTATTTACTGCTCTAAAATAGTCTAAAATGACAAAATCCCAGCAACAAGTCACATCTAAGCAAAAATCCCACCCAAAAACACAAGATGAACATAAAAAAACCAACAATTTAGTCAGGAAGAGCAAATTTAGCTGACTTCAGCAACTTTCTAAAAATAGATTAAAAAAATTTTTGACCATAATAAAATGTGTCTTATGGTTCCCAATATATATTGTAGAAGTTTCAAAGAAAAATTGCTTTTAATAAGAAAACCAGAGAGCAATTTCTATGTCAGAAAGTACTCTCTCAAAAGTTGGTTGCTATGGCAACTGTAAACAATTAATTAAGTCAACAACTACATCATTATGTCAGCAGATAATTTTTAGGAAAAGTCATAAAACCTCAACAGTATCTGGCTGTTACATTTGAACTTATGTGCAAAAATGTAGGAGGGGGGGGGCTAATTTAGCCCCCCCCCGGTCCAGATAGGGTTAAGCGACTGGTCTAGCAGCCAAAAATGAAATGAAGGCCAAAAATTTGCCTAACATGCAAATGGAGGAGGTTTTGGAGAGCCTGATATGCTACTATAATAGTAAAAGGCGCAGAGCAAAAGTAACTGCCAGCCCACGAAAAAGACGTGCCTCACGCAAACTGCAAACACTGAACAGTATAAATTTTGTAAGTTATATATTTTATATCTTGCAAACTATTTATTAGGATTATTTCTTCACAGCCTCCATGTTGGTTGCAAGGACATCAATTGGAAAAACAACAGAAATAAGCATGGTTTTTTCGCTACAATCTTGGACAAAATATATCCGGACTGTATTGTATATTATCACAACAATTCCAATTTTAACACCCAATTTCCCCCCTCCCCCCATTTATCAATGTTGGTCTGACATGAGATTTTGGTGGAAAGGTTTCTGCCCCCATCAAGCCTTAAATTCGACGTCAATAACAACATTGATCTTGGGGGAGGGGGGGGGGGGGTAATTGAAAGGTCCAGCAGAAGTCCAGTAATTTATGTCCAAGATTGCAGAACTGTAGCTCCCCGTTTATATTTGGCAAATTGCCCACCACTGCTTACATGTTCATGGCATAGAGCAAAATTAAAACAGCAACCACGAACTGCTTGTGCATCAAGTACTTAAAAAATGCGAAGGAACTAACAATTGCTGCATTAGAAAATATCACATCTCGTGTTCTTATGCTTTAGGATGATGCCATACTGACAGTATTAATGCTACAGTATCTGTTTCAACCTTTTCAACTTGCCTGCACACAATATTGAATCTTTTTTCCACAATTTACAACCAATTTCATCTGAGACAGGTGTCTGTAATATTTCTCCAAGTTTTCGTTGGATTTGTTGTTTACAGTCAGAATCAAATTTAGACTGAATTAACATTGTTTACCAACAGTGTAACAGAACTTTAGAGGCGAAGAAGGCGATTAAGATGGGTGAATTGGACCTGACAGATGCAAATGCAGTTAAAACTTTTAGGAAGAAAGTGTAGGGAAAAAACTTAGATCAAGTGGAAACACCACCACAAAGCGATGATGAAGAGGGTAGAAGTCGCCAAAGAGAGCGGCATTTCGAGGCCCTTCGAAGAGGGAATAATATCATTATTATTATTAAATATCTATTTAAAGTAGGCTAAAAAATGAATAGCTAAATTGCAGCTAATTAAGGCCTACTATTTACAATATACATAATTTACAATAAAACTAAAATTAATATATAAGGACAAATCAGAGTTAAAATCTATCATGTTAGAAACCCAACTTGCGGGATATATACTTTGCAAAGCCTACAGTTGCATGTTCCACCATTCCAACATCTAATTCGTTTTTTGAACATAGGAAGGCTGTTTAATTGTTTTAGTTCTTGCAGTAAATGCTGCCACAGTTTATTTCCAAGGTAAGTAATGGACTCAACTCCAAAGCCGTAGTTCGTACTTTTGGCAGTTGAGCGTCATTACCATGCCTTAGGCAGTACCTAATATTTCGTTGCATGAAAATATCCTTCATGAATGGTGGATTCAGACCGCATTTTGTTTTATAAATTTCAGTCATGAGCAACTGTAGGTTTCTTACATGGATTGGCACCGATTTAGATTGCTCCAGGAGAAAACCGAAATCATTCTCGTAATCTTTATATGCAATGCGTAATGCCCTTTCTTGAATATGATTTATTCTATGATTCAAAGCTCTATCATAGAACATCCAAACAAGAGGACAGTAGCTGAAATGGGACAAAACGAACGCCCTCATTAACTGCTGCAGTTTTTCAGTGTCCATGTATCGTGAAATTCGAGCAAGAGCGTGGAGTTTTTGGCTGGCCTTTTTGCAAACAGTCTTGACGTGTTGCTTGAAAGAAAGTGATTTATCAAAGGTTATACCGAGAAGATTTTCCTCTGAACTTTCTTTCACATAGGCCTCGCCTATTTTAATTGTTGTTTCAGTACTCCCTTTTGCACCAAAAATCATTAAGTGACATTTGTCTTCATTTAGCTTCATGCCATTGTTTGGAAACCATTCAGTTATCTTAAGGGCATCATTCTCCAAATGCATGATGACATTTTCGATGTTAGGACCACACGCATAAATAGTTGTGTCATCCGCATAATTACAGATTTCGGTGTCCTCCAGGAACATAAAAAGGTCATTCAGGTATATGTTAAACAAAAGGGGTCCCAAGACCGAGCCTTGCGGTACTCCCAGGACGGTTTCTGTCCATGTGCTGAATGAACCATTGACCTTTACCCTCTGCTTCCTGTCGGTGAGATAGCTATTGATAAACAGCAAGGCAGGTCTACTGAAGCCATATGCATTCAATTTTGCTATTAGTAGTTCATGATTTAGACAATCAAAAGCCTTCGAAAGGTCTGTAAGGACAGCCCCTGCGACGCCTCCGCTGTCCATTGTCTTCTTGCAGGCTTCCACAAAACGTAGAAGTGCATGCAGTGTACCATAGCCCTCTCGAAACCCACAAAGGAGTGAGGACAGGAAACTTTGGACAAAAGGTAGCATTTGGTCTTGCACCAATCTTTCATAAATGTTTGATACCGATGGTAAGACTGTAATCGGTCGGTAGTTCTTTTTCGTAAAGGCATCCTCCTTTTTGAAGAGCGAGCTTATATCTCCAGCTTTCAATTCTTTGGGATAAACTAGAGTTGAACAAATTCTGTATGGCAACAGAGAATATGTCCAAATTTTCCTTTAGAATTTTTGCAGGGATGCAGTCAACTGGAGAGGCTTTTCTTGGATTGAGTTGTCTAATCTTAATAGCAACCTCTTCGGTGGTGACCTTTCTGAAATCAAATTTGTCTGAACACTTAATAGTATTTTTAATTTTGCAAAAACTTGGATGAGCTTCGTATTTATTAACAGATTTGTCAATTGGATCTAGTATATCACTTGTTGGTAGCAAAAGTGAGTAATTTACAGAGATCCCTAAACTATATGTGATGTTTGCGAAATACTGATTGAAAATCTCTGCAATTTGAGAGTCCTGATTTACCACTTTTCCGTCTTCGATCAAAGAGATGGAAGAATTTACTTGCACTTTGTCTGAGAACAGTGGCTTTACTGTCTTCCAAAATTTATGATTATCGGTAAGCTTACCAAGGTCGATGTCCCTATAGTAGTCAAATTTGGCCCTACGTAGTAATTTCACGCATTTGTTCCTCTGCTTTTTGAAAGCCTTGAGATTTTCCTCAGTGCTATCATTGTGATACTTATTACGCAGTCTAGTTCTATGCATGTTTTCTTTACGAAAGGCTTTAGTCATAAAAGGCCCATCGTTTGCGCGAATATATTTCTTCTTAACGGGTGCGTGTTCATTCAGCACGGCCATGACCACAGCTTTAAAAGCACCATAGTCCTCACTCCCACCCAACTCAGATGACAACATATGAATGAGATGAGTTCTGAAGTCCACGGCGCCAAATCGGCTGTAGTCTCTATAGGAGATTATCTTAGGCCCCCTTTCGACATATCCACCCTTTAAAACGGTGACAATCATTGCATGGAAGTCGGACAGTCCCGTTTCTATTGTAGATGTAGCCTGAAGACTTGATTTCGTATTTGTTAAAATCAAGTCAATACATCGAGGACTGTCGGACTTGAAGCAAGTTGGGCTCCTAACAAGGCTAGTTAAATCGTAACTGTCGACGAAATCACTGATGACGTCATCGCCTATTTCGCAATTAAAATCTCCTATCAAAATGAGATTTTCATAATTGCTACAGTAGTGATCAAGAACCATACCAATCTCGCCAAAGAAATACTGTTTCGCTTGAGAGGGGGGACGATAAATGGCAACAAGGAGCCATTTTTTCTTTCGCAGATTAATCTCTATCATCCCACATTCAATGTCACTAGGGGTTTTATACTGTTTCAATTTTTTGACTGGTGCACGTTCTCTCACGTAAATTAATAAACCACCCCCATTTTGATTCCGATCGTATCTAAATGGCTTCATAAATCCTTCAATAGCAAACTGGCTTGTTGGAAAAGTATTATCGATCTTAGTCTCAGCTATCACCAAAATATCAATAGTTTCTGATATCATAGGTCTTAAAAAATCGATTTTATTCCTAATTGAATTGATGTTTAGATATGCTACGAGAAGACCGTTACGGTTTTTCAATCGAATAGTTTCCAATGCTGTGTTAACATCGGCCTCCCTGGAGACCAATTCGCCAGCAGTGCTTTTGTCGACATTTACGTTAGTTAATGCATCATTCTGTTCATTATCATTATCAGCCTCGATCTCGTCCTCCAGCCCGGCACATGCACCAGCTCCGCAGGGCGAGAGAGGGTCACCGCCACAGCAAACTGCGGCCGTGTCGACCTCAATCTCGCCCTCCGTTCCATCTGCACATGAGCCAGACCCGGAAGACGAGAGGGGGACACGGCCACAGGCAACTGTAGCCGTGCCACCCTCGATCTTAGCCTCTTCATGCCTATTATCGTTATTTGAGACACCTAATGCCAAGGAGGAAAGTGATGAGATCATTTCACTTTTGATATCAGCAGTATTTCTAATTAAATTACGCTCATCTCCTTCCGCCCAAGCATCAAGAGGACTAAAAACTATTTCTTTTTTGCAGTCTTTTTCATATATTTTGTGAATTGCATTTTCAAGTCAGTGCCTGCTTCCTTTGAATAGATTATCTGCTGAGATACAGTCACCTGATCTGTTTAGGTGCAGCTCACTTGAATTCAAATGTAGTGAAGGATCGATGTTGGAGTTGTCGATGTATCTGTATAGTAGGCGCTCTGCTGTTTTTGCCCTCATTCGTGAGGAGGAGGAGCAAGAAGAGAAGAAAGATGGCACGTTGCCAAAAAAGGCAAATCTGACATCAACACCAACCAATAGCCAGGTCTCGCCACCAAGCTTTACTGCCAATTTGATGGGAGTTTCACAGAGCCACATTATCGGTATTGGTGGAGTGCCGCAAAACCCTTGGGAGCAACCACCTACCAGATCATTTCAGGAGGTGAATATATCAATTTATTTATTAAGTCTACCAGATGAAATAGTAAAACATACACGCAAAAGATGTTAAGACCTTTGAAAATGTGTACAGTAGTATATCTAATCCACAAAGAAATTTACTCAAAAATATTGCTCTGTCTCTTGTTAGAATGAGATCATTTGCGGTAGACTGACCTCGATATTTCCTTTCTAGATCAAGACATTGCTGAATGGAAGGGCTTACAATTCAAATTTTGGAGCATGCCAACTTGCAGACGTGAAGGATCTCTCCGAAAGTGAAGGTATATAAACTGTAGAATGTTTTAAAGGGCGTACATTGACCAGCATGCATTGCGTGAAGTGATATCTCTCGCTCTTCACAGCTCGAGAATATCTGACTGTCATTAATTCAGTGGCAGTTTTAATCCACGAAATCTTCAGCCATATTTGCAGTTGACGCAACCTGGCAACCTGGACGTCTTTTTTGGCGAGAATAAGTATCACTTTGGTATTGTGGCTACTTATTTCATACAAAAGCACTGTTATTCACTCTTTTTGGACGCCTGGACGATAGATGCTGCAAGCTTGAAACTCCTTTGAAAGAAGCCAATTTCCACGATAGAAAACCTTCAAATAGCGACTTTGGATGGACACTACCAGTTGCTCAGCAGTTGCACGAATGATGGACGACCACAACAGGTTATTTTTACAGTTTATACTTGCCTTAATTCGCCCAAATTGCCAGCCCAGCTTGAGCTGTCTAGGCCTAAAATTTGATGCAATTCTCTGGCATTCCGTTTCAGAGCTTTCAGCTTTTGATAATGATAGGAAAAATTATGTTATTTATGTTAGATGTCTTTACACAGCAAAATTTCATTATGATTTAATTTAAAAAGGCCTTGCCATTTTGGACCGTTCCTGGCTAGAAGAGGTTGTGCAACTGAGAAGAGGTACGGGGTTAGTTTTAGTTGCCTTGCAGTACGTGCAATACACATAGAAGTGGCCAACACTCGGGGGGGGGGGGTAACTTAATAGGTTTGAGGTGCGGGGACGTGCCATTATTTAGGGGTACCTTTTTTCTGAAAAGTGCGGAATTATGGGTATCATTTTCAGAAGTATGTGCGGAATTATGGGTATCATTTTCATAAGTATGTGCGGAATTATGGGTACCATTTGAAGAAACCTGCAGGCTTTTGGGTATCATTCTGAAGAAATATTGCAGAATTATTAGGAGGCAAGTTTAGCGCCTGGGGGTGGAGGCCCTAGAGGTGCCCAAAGCCAAGGATGGGTATGTGTGAACCCCAGTTGGTCTGATTTCTACCCCCTCCCAGTTTTGGGTATCCTTTTCTCATAATTCAATAATGCACCAGTTTTGGGTATGGTTTCTACAATCCACCCAGTTTTGGACATGTTTTTCATTCAAACAAGATATAAGCAAGATGTACAAGAATAATTCACCTCGGTAAAGATACGTTTGTGAGCTATGATGTCTGTGTATGTACATGTACCAAGCCAGGTACTAAAGCTATTTTAGCCTATTTTTCGAGCCATTACATAAATGTACATCATACAAGTCTTCATACCACCAAACAGCGCTAGACTATATCATGTTCATGTATAAAAAAGGTAGGCGCCTTGCCCTTTATGAGCTTTTATGTGTGCTAGCACTATCATCAGGCACTTCTCATACAGAACATGCATTAATCTGTTTGTTTGTCAGGTGGTGGAGATTAGAACGGCTGGTAGTCGTTCTAATCTTACCTGCCAGTTGATTGGGTCACATTGCTCTCCTCATTTCTCCACATCTCATCATATCAACTTTCATATTATTTGCATAAGGCCATCATGCCAAAGTGTTGTTGTTGTTCTATGATAAAACAACAACAGCAACAACACAGGAACATGATGTCCTTTAACAAATACAAATGAAAATTGAGCTGAAGTGAGAGAAGAGATGTGAACAATGTGGCACAATTAACTGGTAGGTAAGATTGAATTTTATTAAATTTAGAACTAGGAGTGCCAGTGGCATGATTTCACATCCTATTTTGAAATTATTTTCATTCATTGCTCATCATTTGATCATTGATTGAACTGGACTGGACCACAAATAAGGCCTGTGATGTGAATCATTTTTTATCAACATTCAAAAATTCAACTTCACTACCACTTCACTTATGACTTGAGTTTAACATCAAACGGTTTGCTGTAGCTCAATAATATCTCAAAACTAATTCAAACATTTTTGCAAAATACTGTCTGACACTTAACCTGTACCCTGTATATACAGTAGCTTAACCATTTTACCTCTGCATGCAGACCCCGTCTCTCCACTAGATGTGCAGGACCTGATACTGAGCTATACTGAGTGAGCTAAATTAAAAACTTTCAAAACATACTCTTTCATATGGCTTAAGAATTCTTTTTAGAATGGAAAGAATCCTTTCAAAATTCTCAAGAAGTCTTGAATCCTTTTATTGATGATGCGCAAAGGCCTGTATTGTAAGGCAATGGTATGCGCACCATCATCAATTTTAAGTGCAGAAAAAGCCAGGGGAGGTCAGTTTGAGAGAGATATTTGTTTGTTTGCCTTTTTGTGGTTTATAAAAGACACTGGTTTGAAAGCTCTTATATATACAACCTTAGCGGGACGAACATATGTTTGCACACCACTTTCCCGGGACCTTGCGAAATAGCGGGACTTACTCTAGGTCCCGATAATTAAACATCAATTTCTTACTGTAGGTGACCATATCAAGGTTCCTTTATGGCGCTGAAATGTCCCGGTAATGTATCAAAATGTTTGCCCTTATTTTTTGTAGAAACCAGTCTTAACGGGACCCCAGCTTAATCTTCGCTTTTGTGAAAGATCTTTGTCCCCAAACAATAAGGGTTCATTCCTAGACTACAATACTCCTTTATTTGCTTCGAATGAGCCCTGCTTTGAGTTTACCCACAGTCCCGCTATGATGGTGAGTAAACGTTCCAAAAACTAGGTCCCAGTAAGGTACTATTTCATGCAATCATCTTGCATTTGGTTCAATCGTTGTATCTGGAGCCTCTCAATTGGGGCAAAACGGGGGTTCTATACTTAAGATGAATCGGAATTTCTTTATCAACAGAATTAAGTGATTGGAAAACTCTACTTGTGCTTAAAATTTGGTGAAAAATCAAAGAAACATTCAAAATTTCAAAAATTAGGCTGACGAAGATTTTATAAACTAAAATCTAGTTAAAAGGAACTTTGTAAACCAGGTTTCCCAAAGAAAGAAACATTTTGAAAAATTACGTGGATTTTGCTATATGACCAACCATAAAAATTCTTTTGGTGCATTTGCATCAAAGATGAGAGTGATTGTAGACATGCTGCAAAGTTTTGAATTTGGCTTAACATTTGTGAGAATTCTTGGTTTCATAAGCTACCTGGTTTTGAATCATAAGCACCCTCTGAAAAATCAAATAGATTGTTATCAAATCGACTTTTATCCCGCAATGCTTTTTAAATTTGTTGCCTATGTCATCGAGAAAGCTCCTGTATCATACAACACTCAATACTTCATACCATATCGCAAGGAATCACTTGTTGACAAAAGGTATAGGTCATCTCATGCATATTTATCACGCGGTAATTTTGACATCTCTGTCTCAAAAGAATGAAGTAACGATCAGTTATTAAGGTATGCTCTGGCATCAAGTGTATCAAACTACCAAGATTATTTGATCCCTTGCTAAACAAAATAAATTTATATATCGGTAAAATAATAAATTTTGATAATTTTTCAAGGATCATATGGTATCTGCAAGAAAGAGACGTAGTAAAAATAAACGGTAAAAATGATCTTGATGTGGAAAATTCACTGTTTCCAATAAAATAAACTGAACATCATCAACATGGCACTAATATAGTAGAACATAACGAATATACTTCAAGCTTCTCGTAGTAACACAAACCACCAAGCAGTCAACTATTGCAAACAAATCTTGACACAATGGAAATATGCCAAGATGAAGTTTAAGCAATCATAGATAGTTATAGGTCAAAGAAAAACAAAACATTTCAATGCTTTTCAACTTTTTATCCACCCCTTGCCAGATAAAGGTTTATAAATTTGCAAATTTGCAAAAAAATGCACGTTTGTGGAAACAGTAAAAATTAACAAGGCCTTCTTTACCCATTGCAGGTCATCAGACAATATTCTAAAATTCTTGAGGGAAGATTTACTATCATTCTATTTGTTGCATGCATGGCGCAAGTGTTTATGACGTGAAATATGTTAAAAAATACAAAAGATGTTTCATCAAGAGATAAATCACTTGACTTGAAGTGAATGTAAACAAACCTCAGGCAATTATGTCTATTTTAAGTCATTTTCGTAAGTTTACTTGAAACATCCATAGAATGGCGTATTTTCGCACATGAAAACGACACCAGGTGTCCCAAAATAGATTAAAAGCGTTTGGACAGTTTCTGTAAAAATTTTTTATTTCAACTTTATGAAATAGAAGAGATCTTAACTTGCAATTCACGACCTCGCACATTTAAATCGGCTGTGATCGACTTTAATGGCAAAAGTTCTGAGACATTCTAAGACAGATGGTTATTGAATTATGCTGCTGCTAACTATGCGCAATTTGAAGGTAGCTTTGAGTAGATCAACCATTAAAATCTCTATGCTTAAAGTTTCTTGATCAATTACACTATTACGTCAATTAAGGACAATGTTAAAAATGATTCAGTTACACTTGACAGCTAACAACGCAACATTCTACGATTGAAGGAACGGTGTCAAATAATGTCTTCCACTACCGCAGGAACTTCCTCGTCAAATTTTAATTTAGTTGTGATCGTGCAGTGATATTGGGCTTTGGATAGTAAGTGGACAGTAAATTCAATTTCATAAGAGGTCACAAAATCTAAGTTAAAATCTCATCTCAAGACATGCCGACGAAACCAAGGCTCCTTTGCAGGAACTGTTCAAACGCTTATACTTCTTTTTGGGACATCCGGCATATATTTTGCGAATGCTTGAAAAATGCTTTCAGATGACATTGACATGCGGAAATGGAAGAATAAATGTGAGTTATACTGAATTTCAGGAGTAAGGGCTCGAAGTTGGGTTAATAGCCCTCGTATAAATATTTACAGTTATAATAATATTCAACTTGGCCAAATTTGCATTATTTCAGTAGCACTAATCCCGAGTAAGGTACTTCTTAAATTTATATCGGGTGAGCCAGGAAAAAGTTCCCACTTTTGAACATTCATAGCATCAAGAGTACTGGATGGATTGGAATGAATTTGAACATTCAAATCCATGAGGTACTTGTGGTGCTACGAATTTTCGAAAGTGGGAACTTTGTTCTGGCTCACCCGATAGAAAGTTGACAAAAATGACATTTCGTTTCACATCCTAAATATGATGAAGATTATTGGTTTTTGAGTATTTTCTCGATAAATCCGTTTATAATGAGCCATCGATCATACTTGTACCCCTTTCCATTATCATACTGCAGTCATGCTAGGATTCTGGGCCCAATGTGCTTCAACCTGCTTAACCCTATTCCACCTGGGGGGCATTATGGCCCCCCCCCCAACCAAACATTGATATACAGCTCTTTAACGATATGAGACAGAATGCTGGTACCAACTGACTTTTCCTAAAATTTAATGCTCTACAAGATTCTACAACTTCGTTTCAATTATATGAGTCATGTGACCACTGAATGCCCTTATTTGGAGAGATGTCACAATTGAAAACACTAAATTGCTTATATTTTAGCCATTCCTTGTTCGATTTTTGTTTTAATTAGTGTCATTGAATTGCTCTCATTGAGGGCTTTCATATCGTATATAGTTTGTTAATTTTTTATTCATGTTTAGAGGTTTTTGCACATATGACGTCACATATATTTATGACGTCATTATTCGAAAAGGTGTGCAAAAATTAAAAATTGATATGCTATTTTGTGAGAAAATATAATGTTGTACAAGATTTTTAACAATTTATAAGAAAAAACGTTGTTTTCTCTAAAATATAGGGCATTATTGTAGTTACCATACATAAGATTGTAGATACTGTGCACATAGTTACAACTTCATAACTCTATCGGTTTTGCAAACAATTAGGGTGGGGGCATAATGGCGAGGAGTGAATCAAAAGAGCCCAAGTGGAATAGGGTTAAGCTTTCAATAAAGCAGCTCTTTTGTTGGCACTGATAACGTTTTTCACATATCCTTTAATTTTCGTCCAATCTCGGTGTGCCAGTGATTGGTACTGCTGACGAATCCGTTCGCAATCCTCCTTCCTCGGAATGATTCCCCTGTTTATGTGATTGCCAAATGCTTCTTTTACTGTATCCTTCTCTTCTTTTGTCCATGGGACCCATGTTTTCGTCTTTCCTGAAATGCAAATTGTTTACCCTTTTAACTATGTATAACAAAAAATGCTTCAATGTATTAGTAGTTTCACTGCATTAAAGGGAAAGTAAGCAGAAAGTGGCTCAAGCCACCTACGGTCAAATTCTAGCCTATCAGATATCAGTATTTCCTGTTGGCGTAGATCAGTTACCCAAAAATCGTTCCTACCTCATACTGACTTGCAATTCCAAACAAGCAACTCACTCAACAGTTTTTGTTAAATCGTGTAAAGCTTTAAACAGATTTCAGTGATTTTCTGTTGAATGATCAAAAAATAGAGAAGTCGAGGAGTTTACCTATCTAGGCTCCATTATTGATACAAAATGCAATAGTGCAAAAGAAATCAAAAGAAGGATAGGTATGGCGAAGTCAACTGTACACAACCTGACGACCATATGGAAAAGTAGAGGCATGTCTATTGGTCTGAAAACCAGACTTCTGATATCAACTGCATTTGCTATTTGCTGTTGCACTATATGGGTGTGAATCATGGGCCCCTACAGAGGCAGACCGTAAGAAGATTGATGCATTCGAGATGTGGTGCTACAGAAAACTTCTGGGAGTATCCTGGACGAAAAAGAGAACCAACAAATGGATTCTAGAAACAATAGGATCTGAACTAATATTGCGGAAGAATATAACAGAGAGGAAGAAGAAACTTTTTGGACACACAGTGAGAAGATGAGTTTTAGAAAGACAGATGATAATGGGGAAAATGGAGGGGAAAGGGGGACGAGGATGACCACAGACATCCTGGTTGACCAACATAAAACAATGGACAGGTGGAAGCATAGCAGAATCAATACGTCAAGCAGAAAACAGAACTGGCTTGAGTACTCTCGTAAAGACCACAGCAGCACTTTGCGCTATCTGACCGAGAGAGTGAGAAGCTTTAAAAAGTTACGTATATTTCCTGTCCTTTCAGTTCTTAAATTGCAAAGGTATGACTGTCTAGGACCTGTTAGACCCACTGTATTGATTTACTTAAAAGTTCAATAAACAGCACATAAAACAAGCATTTCCATCGAAAAAGAATTATTCAAACAGTTCTGCAGACAAGCCCCTGGGGTTTGCTTGCCAGGTGAGTCACAAAAATATTCAAATGTATGAAAGCCTGCAGTTACCTTTCAAATTATTTACTGCAATCCTACCTGATTAAATTTCCATTGCTAATGTATCATGAGATGAAAAATTTTTTGTCATGATCATCAAAACTGTTGTGAAGTTACAAGTGAATCTACACAATTTTTTCCATTTCAAAATCAGAAACTTTGCCTAGTTAAAAAGCACTATTTGACGCTCATTGCTTTCAAACAGAAGGTTGTCGTTCTGCCAAACATTTGGGGCAAGCACACTCCCTGCCCCCCCCCCCCCCCCGTGGTCTGACACTGCTAAAAATCCTACAATGCAAGTTAAACATTTTGATAAAATTTACTAGCTTCTAGCTTAGAGGTAGAAAATAAACGAAGAATGCAAGCCTTAAGTGTGTGAAATATAAAGAATTCTAATGTCTTAACTGGTTTCTGAATCGGATTTATTTCAGTTACATTAGATCAGTCTCACCTTTCTTGATGACTTCCACTCCAGTTACTTTCCTTTCTGTGACCTGGAATCCTCCAGGAACAGTGTCAATATCTGAGAAAAAACGTTACAAAACAATTCTTATTTATCATGGTAACTAAGCTATTGTACATGTAAAGATTAAGCCATTTGCGCACTGGTCATCATTGTGAGGTTGAGGAAGAAATAACATCAATTCTTTATGGAGGTCCACGGGTCTTTATTTATTACTGAACAGCTTTTTTTTTGCTTTTGGTGTCTTTTTCTGACCTATTAGGTCTTGTGCTGAATGTCACATTATTATCAAAATAAAGTATCGCAGCTAATTCTAGAGTTTGCAAGCAGAATTGTTGCCAAATCATCAGACTTAGAGCATCTCATCACCAATTCGCACTATTGCATAAAATTACAGTTCATTTACATTTTTCTGAATAGCTCAGATAAGAGATGTGAGACTTAATTTAATAAGAACTAGACAAATAACTCGACAGTTTGACATCTAAATTCATGTAACATACTTTTGCTCATTAACAATGCATGTAATTAGTATAAATTTTATCAATTCGTGGTAAAGTAAGTAAGTAATGTAATGTATATTTTTTGTTCAGCGCCAAGTTTACGTGTCTTGATCAAGTGACACATTCGTTAAAAGACTTTGATTTCTTCCATATTGATTAAGTGCTAAAATCATGATTCTACAAGGTTTCAACATCACCACAATTTGTTTCTTTGTGCTCTCCGACATATCATGTTGTTTAGCAAAGACTTGGTTTCGCTCAAGTTTTGAAACTGTTTTGAAGTTGCGTACAGATAATGTTTGTTAATTTCTAGCTAGAAAAACACAAAGAGGCACAAGAAAGCACAAAACAATATTTTTGCTTTTACTTAGAGACTAATGCCAGGAGATACCATGTCACAATTCGAAAATCTGCTTGTTGCTAATTGTCATGTAAAGTCATGTCATGTCATGTCACCTGAAACACTCTGAACAAACTGAAACACTCACCTCCTACCGGTTCACCAAGATCATCCATTTTCTTGTTCTTGAAGTTAATGCCATCATCCTTTGCCATCAGCACTCTTGCCACTTTCGTCAATTCCATTGTGCTTTCTTCCTGGCGATACCATTGCTTATGTACATTAACTGAGTGACCCAAATGATTTGTGACCCACGTGAGCTCTGACTCTTTCATATCCAGCAATTGAAGAGTCGTTGCCAGCTCTTTTCTGATTCGTGTAGAGGTTATCAGCTGTGGCTTGGAAAGGGAGGCCTTTGATGCAACAGACCTCACAGCTTCCCATCCACTGATATGATTGGTAGACTCTTGTTGTCTGGCAAACACATATTTATTGTCCTCTGATATGTCCGCTTTACTTCTTGTAGCAATGAGAAGGCGTATAGCAGCTATTGTTTCCTCCGTAAATAAAATTGGAACTTGTCTTCTACGTTTCCCCAAAATATATAAAACTTTAAGCCTATTTGCCAGTTGCTTCTCTGCCTCGCTTAACAGCGACAATGACTCGGCTCTCTTCCACTTGTCATTCTCTGCATCCGTCCACTCATCAAGGGTCAAAGCAGAGGGTTCGCCCCCTCTTCTCGCATTAAAGGTAGTTATGCGGCACAATGTTACTTCAGCAAACCACCTCCACTCCACTTTTGAAGCATCTCCCTTTTCCAAAAATTTCTTTATCTCTTCCTGACAAAAATTCTTTAAAGATTTAATGTCAGCTGCAAGTGGCAATTCCTGAGGTGTTTTGCCTCTTTTGTCGTCAAATTGGATGCGAACCCTAGTAGTGTAAACTGACCACTCAGATTCATACAAATCTAGAAATCCTTGGCACTTTTTTTTCAAAGCATCATTTTCCCTCTTTATTCCAATTGCTCTTGCCACTCTGGCCATGTGCTGCAGTGAATAACCTATTTTCAGGAACAAACTAGGAATGCCTATTTCTGTGCCGTTGTACCTTGTTAGGGTCTTGGCAGATTCCACCAATGTGTCCCAATTCTTGGGATCTATCAGATCGAAAGCGGTGCTGTGCTCGTTTTCGCTCAGCTCTTGAAATACCTCCAAAACTTTGGCCACGGATTTCAATTTATAAGCTATTTCGTTCCTCCGTTTGCTGCCATCTTTTTCAAACATAACGGAACCATATGCCAAGAGCAGCTGATCTGTCTTTATCTTCAAGGTGTATGTATCTTGATTCATCTTTGATATAACTTCCTTGATGACTGTTTGATGCTTTGCAACGTCGGTTATTGCCGTTGCAAGGAGGCTCCTGCTTGACTTCAATATACCCTGTCCAACTTTACTGTCCTCTGACAGAACAGTGGCAGGGCAGAACTTTGCGTGACGGTACAAAAATTTTGGCTGGAAGAAGCCAAAACAATGAGGGCATGGCGACAGTTCATTTTCCTGTTTACCTTTCCTCACTGGGATAGCATGATCCTTTTCTTTCAGTCTGTTGACCGATGGCTCATAGTCACCCTCCCTGCGAATTTTGGCTAATGCAGCTCTACGCTCTTTAGACCCAGTTGGGAATGCAAGTGCCCGTGCAACTTCGATCGTTTCTGAATGACAGTCTTCTAAATGCCTTGGAATCTTGAAGATCATTTTCTTGCAGTATTTACAGGTATGCTGCTTTCTGCCATCTTTGTGCTGCTTCACTGAGGAGAAAGAAATAAATACCCAACATGAATAACAAGGAACATATTACGATTAATGGAACTGTGTCATTAAGAGCCCTACACAGACAACTAAGGCACGATATGATTGAAAAAAAATTTTCATTTTCAACGAAATGAAACTATCAATAAATGTTCCATTACTTTTGAGGACATTCATTTACTTTGTCATTTTATTCTGTTCAGAATCAAAATGTACCTTTATTCATGGTTTTTAAGAAGGAGCCAGAAAGCCTGGTTGTAGTATGATATAAATGATAATGGAAAGGCATAATCTACTGCTATATTTCAAACAAATTCATAAAGTTTTGAAACATGAAGGAAGAATTGTTTGATAATTCAACATATCAAATTCATCTCATAGCACATAAACCACTTAACCTCGTCATTAAAACAATGGTGGCATACTATTGGTTCAATATATGAACACATAAAAGCTAAATCATTAAGAACAATGAACCCCAGTTGGAAAAAAGGCTTCAAAATTCCCTGTCAGCCCAGGGACTAAACCACTTTCAATTAAGCACGTTGCTTGTTGATTTTACTGATCACAATAATGAGCAGAAGTCTAAGCAATCACATTTCTTAAAGGGAATAGACATAGCTATATCGACAAGCTGCTATAAATAGGCTGAAGAAACGCCTAAAAACCCATTGTGTCCTTCGCGACACAATGGAACAGCAGGGGTCAAAGTTGTTGAATACAATAGATTATACTTTTAACTTGGCCCGGGCCAGCTTTTAACCATGTCGATTCCCTTTAATTCATTTCTTAATTGAAAAAATAAACGTTTCAGGATCCACTTTGGAAACTTTCGGCACAGATACATCCAATAGACATTTAGTTCTTGTAAGAATCTCTCAAAAGTTTCATACAGTTAGCCATTAAAAATTTGTCCTTATCCACACTGGCCACAAAGGAAAGCCAAGAAACTAACCTTCGTTTGTGTTTGAAGAACTAGTTATGTCCCCGTCATTGCTTTCTTTGTCAACTGAATCTGTGGGTAAATCAACGATATCTTGGTGGTAACTTTCTGCTCTAGCTTCTTTATCTTTCATAGAATCTTCATCTTTCATACAATCTTCTTTATCTTTCATAGAATCTTCTGTATCCGATTCGTCTTTCTTTGATTCTTCTTCGTCTGATTCTGCTTCATCTGATGAGTCATCTGAATCTTCATTTGGATTGTAATCACTGCCATTTTCATCATCTGACGAAAATTGTCTCTCAGCCTGAAACATTTGAGAGAGATCAAGGTCAAATCAAATACTGAACCGAAGTAATAAGATAGAGACAGAATCCTAAATATCTTAAATGAAGTTAACTGACTCCGATTTGACCTGTCAGATTTTCTAAAGTATGACTTGATCAGATTTTTGAAGTTTCAATGTTTTCTAATTCACAGAAACAAACACTTTGCTTGCAAATCATATTCTATCGATTGTAACATTGTCTGTGTTTCTTTATTAGATTGCTTGGAAAGAAGGGGAGCTACCTACCTTTGGAGATGATGTTTGAGTAGGACTTTCGTCGCTGGAACTCCCATCATCGTAGCCAAATAGATCAACCTATTAACAATAGCGATACAAATTGAAGATATCGTGTAAGCATTGTATGCAGTTGAGGAATGGGTATATCATCAATTACGAGAATATACTGGATGAGTCAATGAAAACAATCCCCGTTGGCAAGGCCACGGCTCCCTGGATATCAAGACGATCCCATCGGCAAATGCACAATTTAATATTAGACATGTTCAAATCTACTTAGAAAATTATCTGGCTGAAATCGGCCACTCCGTTCTGAAATTGTGACAGATTTTCTCCAGAAAGCCCCTTCGAGAAACCTTCAAATTTCGCCCATAATCGTGACAAAATTTCCCTAAAATTTCTGCTTTACAAGAGCCTTACAGCAATGACTTCTGCACACTTTAGCACGTGAATCATCTCGGGAGGATGGGATGAAAAAGTCTTTCCCCTGGTATGAATAACCTATTCAGGGGAATCGATTCTCTTAAGACAAAATATACGATTACACACAAGTGTCAACATTTTGAGGAAGGAAACCAAAGAAATTTTGCTCCTCATTTTCACTCGTTTTTGCAGATTTTTGCAAGGGGCTTTCTGCAGAAAATCTCCCATATCCAAAGGAAGTAATGGCTGATTAAATCCGGATAAAGTACTGAAACTAATTGAACATATTGTCAATAAAACAAGACAGTTTTCAATATCAATGCTTGCAAGACGGTCTTCAATATTCAGAGAGCAGTAGCCTTTCAAGGGAGGATTTTTTAGACACCCGGTAATTCATCACTCATCACTACTCCAAATAGCACTTCTTTGACGATAGTTACTAATGCTATCTGCATAATTTCGTAAGTTGATCTATACATATCTTTACATACTGGATGTCCCAGTTGGTGTCTGCTGGGTTTAAATCAACATGACTTAATGAACATGACTTAATACAACAAATCATGCTTCAATCCACGTTTGCAAGGCAAACTCAGTCATTTCAACTATGTTTAGCTGTTTTAAACTAGAATATAAATCTGTTTTTATTTCAAAGCTATCATGGGAATGCAGTGTTGCAAAAATTATTTTTACTCTGAGAATTATGAACTATTCACTCTGAGAATAACATCAATATCTAGTTGGATGAAGGTGAAAAGAAGAACTGAGCTTGTCAAGTTTAAGTAGGGGAACAGCAAGCTTAATCAAATAGATTTAAAAACTTTGGAGATTTTGGAAGATCTGACTGTAAGACAGCAAAATGTGGCTGAATATAAATAAATTACATAAAAGATCAAAGTTTGTCTTCGGACATTCTTAGGAGTACAATTTGCAATTATCAGCCTTGGCAGATTTCCAAATGTAGCCTAGCAAACGATGATTCTTTTGAGAGGGCAACTGGTAAATAATAGATTGCAAATTGTCATAGATTTCAAGTTTCAGTTTCAGTTTCATATCGATCCTAAATACAATCGATACAATTATTTACACTACAATTAAAAAAATGATGTAAATAATAACAATAACAATAACAATAATAATAATAATAATAATAATAATAATAATAATAATAATAATAATAATAACAAATTCTTAAACAGAATGAAAACTTCAACAATTACAAAATTGCTGTTATGAATGCAATTTTGTAATTGTTGAAGTTTTCATCCTGTTTAAAAATCGTTATTATTATTATTATTATTTACATCATTTTTTTAATTGTAGTGTAAATATACAGATCTTAACCAACAAATTACAAGTACTTAACATTGCTACACTAAAATGAATAAAAAAGAGGCACGTTACAAAATTGTATTTAAGATTGATAGACTAAGAAGAACCTCTGTAAATAGGTCAATAAATCAAAGAAATTCATGACGGAAAGAACCCTTTTGGATGTTTTGGCTAGTGTCTGTCCATATAATATACCCTTACCTGACAAAAGTATTGCACTACCTTATTCAAAATGAGAGCCAAAAAATGTGCTTCAGATGAACCAACAAGGTTTGCATTCAGCAGCATCAGCATCTAGCTGCTGCATTGACGGGAAAATGAGTGTCTTTTCGTCTACCGTTTATTTCCGAGAGAAATTAAGCATAATTACGCCGGCTTCTTTGATAAAATAACAAAAACTTTAGCACAAGATTGACCAAGATTCAGAAACAATAACTAGATGAGTAGGCATACAATAACTACAAGTGGATCGAGTTCACAGAACAGATGCAATGAGACATTCTGTTTTTAAAGCTGGATTCTGTAAACTTCATCATTTGAGAACAGCTTCCATTGATGAATGTGACAAGAATAAAAACACAGTAGGAAAGAGAAGGGAGCGATTCTCTCTCTTTCGAAGGGAGGAAAGAGAAAGGAACTTGTAAGAATGGTTAAAATTTCAATTTTCTCGCTTTAAAATTTTTCTTGCAAGAAGACTCTCAGCAAGCAGTTTACCAACAAATCAATCAAATTGGACAGATCTACTGAAATCGTTCTGCTTCAAGACAGTTCAAGGGAAAGATAAAATTTAGCATGTGACTGGAGCTTGTTTCTTTATGTGAATTCTTCTTTGACACATTTTATTTCACTGATCTCGAAATACTGCTTCATCATTTGTTTCTAATTTCATCCGTCGCATTTCTTGAGGAAAACTTTTATCCTAGTGATGAAGTCTGAAGGATCCAAATTTAGAAAACGCGAAATAAATTTGTCTTTGCTCTGCACATCTATGGATCCATTGACTTATCCATTTTCAATGTCTTATTGCCGACTCCTTCCCTTATGTGTCCTAAATCTCGTTCAATCTTGTCCTTAGTTCTCATTAGTTCATCAAAGAAACCCGCGAAACAGCATCTAACTAAGATTACATAAATCAACAATTACCACTGTGTTGATGTTTTTGTTATGCACAGTTTGTTGATTGGGTCCAAGGAAATTTTTTACTGCCATTTTGGATAAGGTGGTACAATACTTCTGTCATACTCAGGAACGTGTATACAGCTATCTTGGTATCAAAATTCGTCACATGTTTATCAACTTTAATCAAATCTACCTCAATTAAATATATTTGAACCAAATACGATAGAATGACCAACACACTTACATTTCCAGAAGTCTCACATCTTTCGCTGTCTTGAAAAGATGGAAAATCTCCATGAATTCCAGAGTCGTTCCTCACTTCCTAAAGACAAAATAGTATTCACATAAGTTTACATTGGAAATAGTAAAAACAAGGTTTTAAAATTTTCTATCAATTTCCTTTACTACAAAAACTTTTTAGTCACTTTTGTAGATGTTCTATTTGGGCTATGTGGTCCTCCATATATTTGGTTGTTCATTCCATGAAGTAGGAACAGTAGCATTAAGCTGGCACTGTATTTCAAAAGAAAAACAAAACATGCGAAACAAAAGTAGTTAAGAAACATTTTGCAGCCGAAACAGTTCAAAATGCGTTGTTCAAAGATGTCGATTTCATAAAAATTTACCTGTTCTTCTAGCCCACAAAGAGGCAAGCATTCAGAAGGGAATTCTTCATCACTTTCTTCAATAATGAACATTTTCTATGTGAAAAAAGAGCTTATTAGGTTCTGGAATGGTTTTGGTGCTAAGACCGCAACACAATTGATTTCAAACCTAATGCACTTGGAATAACAGTTTCAAAACAACTCAAACATTTCTCAAACTCTTATTTTTTGGCATTCTATGATAACCGTTACAAATAATGCGCAACTCATAAGAATGCTCATAATGCTAAAAGAAAGCAAGAAGGATCTTTCGCACTTCTGTGTGATTTAGGACAGCATATCAAAACAAGTATCTTGTGAAATCTACTTTAATTTCAATTAAATTCAGTATCATTCATCAATATTTCTTCCCAAAAATAATACGATGCAGTGATTCATATCACTTGACACATGATGTTAGAACATGAATAAAAAACAACCATTCACACAGGCTTTGAAAATAGAAAGGTTGCTTGATTTCAATCTGGAACATATGAACATATTGTTAATATTGCGGCAGAATATTTTTTCAACTACTAAACTGACACCCCACAAGCCGAATCAATAGATCCTCAAATTGTACAGTATATAAATTCTCACTAACAGACTGAATAAAATTGTTGAAACCAATAATCACCGTATCAGTTTGTGTTACAATCTTTTTTGAGGTGCATGGCTGTAGAAATAAGCAAAATAGACAATCAATTTGCAAGTAAAAATGAACAAAATATCCTAAAGTGGTCTAACAGTTTGCCAAAAATCTGTACCTTTTTATCAAGGGCACAACACCACAAGACACGAAAATGATTTCCCTGAAGTGATTTCATAGTTTGGTCATTCATTAGACTGTTTGCAATGATGGCTCACTGACGGCTTCCGGTTAATATTTTCCGGTATTGTGTTCCGGAACAGTTACATAAGGTTGAAAAGATAAACATCTATATTTGCCATTTTGATATACCTGATTGTCAAATTGATTGCAAAATAACCAAAAATATTTTAATGACAGCCTTCCAAACAGAGCAACCTTTTTGTTGGTCACACAGTAGCAGATGAGGCATGACGGATTTTGCAGTCAAGAAAGCTGCAAATCAACCTCCCAATAAATCTAAACTTAACAGTTGAGATAAATAAGTACTTTATATGTACAGAATAATTCAACCCCATCCCCCAAGTAAGACAACAATTATTCACCTAACTGCGTATGTAAAGTTTGTCTCAAATTCTATATGAGGTGAGGTTTGTAATAGCGCAAAATTATCCAGTCATACTGTCTCTTGTTATTCACAGCCAATTTTTCGCCTGATGTCTAATTTGAGACGGAATGTAGTATTCTTTGCTTGGTTTTTTTCCATATCTTGTTGTTTTTCCTTTGATTATTCATATATATTTCGTCTTAGTTTTTGTGATGCCACAAAATAGCCATAGTATTTTGCATCCAGTGGCATCGTCCTCGTAGTGTAGTTAAGTATTTTGTAAGCAGCGTATTTCGTAAACTTGTATTGAAAATTTTTATTGGAATGTGAAAAAATAATAAATAAAATGATAATTCAATTTGACTAACCGAAGAAATCATCAGTGGAAACAATGGGGATAGAGGCCTTTCACCCTGAAAAAGAAAACAGCCATGCATCTTCATCAAAACGAGTGAGGAATTAAATTCACCCAAGAAATATAAAAAACTGAACAAGCAATCTTTAAAATGTAGAGAAAATATATCTAGGCCCTGTTTAAACTATACCTAGTAGCTATTGTTCTGTGTGTGACCTCTATCAGATGGGGCTACTGCTTACATTATATTGGACGGATAACATCTTGATTCAATGCAAGTGAGGCAATCTGTTTACATTATGAGGAAGCAATCCAGTACTGTCTCTTAATATTTTGTTTTACAGTTTTATTGCTCCTTACTGTTCTTGCCATAATAGCAATAGTATTTCCATGCAAACGGGGCCTTAGATTAAATGCAAAAAACATACAGTTTTGTGTGTTTATACAATTATTCTATACCAGGTGAGTAAAAATAATGTATTTGTCAGGATTTCAGTTTGGAATGTCGGTCATGTAATTTTCATTCCACAGCCAGCTAAACATGTTAACTTTTTTACTCACAAAGTATATCTGGAAATACCAATACAAATAAGTTTATTTAGGTTGGATTTACACAAAAAATCAAGATATTGAATCAAAATCACTTGAGTTAATACTGCACCTGATCGATAATGACTCTGTTTAGAACATGCATTTACACAACTTTAAAGCTACATAGTTGCCCCTTGTTGTCATTTGTGCCACTTTCAATCTTTTCCCAATTATTTACAACCATTTTGAAATTTCTTTTTAATTAAAAAAACATAATATTTCTATTTCATATAAATTTACCTGTACTTCAAAATCGGGAATAGGCAAGAATTCCATAGAAACCTCTTCGTGACTTCCTTCAACACTAACAATATTCTATGTGGAAAAAAAGATGTTATCAGGTTTCAGAGGTCAGGTTTAATAGTTCCTCCAGTATCATCATGATGTGTTGCACTTAAAGAGATTCAAGATTTCAATCAAACAAGAAAAGAGTTTTCAACCAGCTGGATCATTCCTCGATACTGAGGGAAAAACATATTTTGCACATTCATTTGTGGTAAACCAAAAATACATCGCCCTGTTCCGATGACTGAAAAAGAAACCTCGAGTTACTTGGCCTAATAAAAATTTATTGGAAAAGTGATTGCTGTTGAATTATTTCTAATTTCATAGTTTGAAATATTGAAGAGTTATTGTACCTTTCGCCACCGTATTCCGCAAAATCATTGTCGAAAAACACAGCGATAAAATCGAGATATCTTCATTCTATCGCCTTGTTCCGAGATTCTTTCTAAATATCCGTTTAGAAAGCTGAGTAAACGTGAAAGTGTTTTTAATGCAGTTCTGGTGAACGGTAGCAAAGAAACAAGAGAAAATATAATTGCTGCAAGGAAACACGGAGGGAAAATGGCGACTACTTACGATTCCATCACAGGAAGGACTTTTTTTGCGTCCAATGTTGTAAGATTCACATGCCAGAAAAACGTAAATGATGTCTGAACATAAACCTCATGGCGACAGCAAAGTATTTTTTCGCACGCTTTTTTAATTGTAGAAACCATTATCCTTGTAAACAAACATTGCATGAGTGTACACAAATAAGGCTCGCAGCAGCTAGTGATCGGAAAAAGGCAATGGGGCTCTACCACATCAGCTATAGATTCCAATAATGTATCTTTGAATCTCTGAAATATGTCAAGCACATCAAAAGTTTCAATACCATCTATAAGATTAGAAATGGGACCCGATAATGTATCTAGGAACCTCTGCAATATTCCAAGCACATCAATGGTTTCAATGTGATTTATAAGATTAAGATTGGCTCCCGATAATGTATCTACGAGCCTCTGAAATACATCAAGCACATCAATGGTTACAAGGAGATTTATAATATTAAGAATGGGTCCCGGTAATGTATCTAGGAACATCGGCAATATTTCAAGCACATCAATAGTTCCAATGTGATTTATAAGATTAGAAATAGGTCCCGATAATGTTTCTACGAATCTCTGAAATACTTCAAGCACATCCAAAAGTCTTAATATAATTTATAAGATTAGAAGTGGGTCCCAATAATGTATCTATGAATCTCTGAAATACTTCCAAGCACATCCAAAAGTCTTAATATCATTTATAAGATTAGAAATGGGTCCCAATAATGTATCAATGAATCTCTAATATATGTCAAGCACATCAATAGTTTCAATGTGATTTATAAGATTAGAAATGGGTCCCAATAATGTATCTATGAATCTCTAATATATGTCAAGCAAATTAATAGTTATAATCTGATTTATAAGAAAAGAAATGGGTCCCACTAATGTATCTATGAATCTCTGAATTACTTCAAGCACATCCAAAAGTTGCAGTATGACCTGTAAGATTAAGAATGGGTCCCGATAATGTATTTACGAGCCTCTGAAATACTTGAAGCACATCAATGGTTACAAGGAGATTTATAAGATTAGAAATGGGTCCCGACAATGTATCTCTGAGCCCCTGCAACATTTCAAGCAAATCCATGGTTACAAGGAGATTTATAAGATTAAGAATGGGTCCCGATAATGTATCTATGAACATCGGCAATATTTCAAGCACATCAATAGTTTCAATGTGATTTATAAGATTAAGAATGGGTCCCGATAATGTATTTACGAGCCTCTGAATTATGTCAAGGATATGAATAGTTTCAATGTGATTTATAAGATTAGAAATGGGTCCCGATAATGTATCTACGAGCCATTGAAATACTTCAAGCACATCAATGGTTACAAGGAGATTTATAAGATTAGAAATGGGTCCCGATAATGTATCTATGAGCCTCTGAAATACTTCAAGCACATCAATGGTTACAAGGAGATTTATAAGAT
Organism: Aurelia coerulea; assembly: GCA_039566865.1. Classification (NCBI taxonomy): domain Eukaryota; kingdom Metazoa; phylum Cnidaria; class Scyphozoa; order Semaeostomeae; family Ulmaridae; genus Aurelia; species Aurelia coerulea. The sequence goes on along the minus strand of CM076951.1, from coordinate 6,627,682 downwards.
TAGAAATGGGTCCCGATAATGTATCTATGAATCTCTGAATTATGTCAAGGATATGAATAGTTTCAATGTGATTTATAAGATTAGAAATGGGTCCCGATAATGTATCTACGAGCCATTGAAATACTTCAAGCACATCAATGGTTACAAGGAGATTTATAAGATTAGAAATGGGTCCCGATAATGTATCTAAGAGCCTCTGAAATACTTCAAGCACATCAATGGTTACAAGGAGATTTATAAGATTCGAAATGGGTCCCGATAATGTCTCTATGAATCTCTAAAATACTCCAAGCACATCCAAAAGTCTTAATATGATTTATAAGATTAGAAATGGATCCCAATAATGTATCTATGAATCTCTGATATATGTCAAGCACATCAATAGTTTCAATGTGATTTATAAGATTAGAAATGGGTCCCGACAATGTATCTATGAATCTCTGAAATACTTCAAGCACATCAATGGTTACAAGGAGATTTATAAGATTAGAAATGGGTCCCGACAATGTATCTCTGAGCCTCTGCAACATTTCAAGCAAATCCATGGTTACAAGGAGATTTATAAGATTAAGAATGGGTCCCGATAATGTATCTATGAATCTCTGAATTATGTCAAGGATATGAATAGTTTCAATGTGATTTATAAGATTAGAAATGGGTCCCGATATTGTATCTACGAGCCACTGAAATACTTCAAGCACATCAATCCAAAAGTTGCAATATGACCTGTAAGATCAAGAATGGGTCCCGATAATGTATTTACGAGCCTCTGAAATACTTCAAGCACATCAATGGTTACAGGGAGATTTATAAGATTAGAAATGGGTCCCGACAATGTATCTCTGAGCCTCTGCAACAATTCAAGCAAATCTATGGTTACAAGGAGATGTATAAGATTAAGAATGGGTCCCGATAATGTATCTATGAATCTCTGAATTATGTCAAGGATATGAATAGTTTCAATGTGATTTATAAGATTAGAAATGGGTCCCGATATTGTATCTACGAGCCACTGAAATACTTCAAGCACAACAATCCAAAAGTTGCAATATGACCTGTAAGATCAAGAATGGGTCCCGATAATGTATTTACGAGCCTCTGAAATACTTCAAGCACATCAATGGTTACAAGGAGATTTATAAGATTAGAAATGGGTCCCGACAATGTATCTCTGAGCCTCTGCAACAATTCAAGCAAATCTATGGTTACAAGGAGATTTATAAGATTAAGAATGGGTCCCGATAATGTATTTACGAGCCTCTGCAATATTTCAAGCACATCAATCCAAAAGTTGCAATCTGACCTGTAAGATTAAGAATGGGTCCCGATAATGTATTTACGAGCCTCTGAAATACTTGAAGCACATCAATGGTTACAAGGAGATTTATAAGATTAGAAATGGGTCCCGACAATGTATCTCTGAGCCCCTGCAACATTTCAAGCAAATCCATGGTTACAAGGAGATTTATAAGATTAAGAATGGGTCCCGATAATGTATCTATGAACATCGGCAATATTTCAAGCACATCAATAGTTTCAATGTGATTTATAAGATTAAGAATGGGTCCTGATAATGTATTTACGAGCCTCTGAAATATTTCAAGCACATCAATCCAAAAGTTGCAATATGACCTGTAAGATCAAGAATGGGTCCCGATAATGTATTTACGAGCCTCTGAAATACTTCAAGCACATCAATGGTTACAAGGAGATTTATAAGATTAGAAATGGGTCCCGACAATGTATCTCTGAGCCTCTGCAACAATTCAAGCAAATATATGGTTACAAGGAGATTTATAAGATTAAGAATGGGTCCCGATAATGTATTTACGAGCCTCTGCAATATTTCAAGCACATCAATCCAAAAGTTGCAATCTGACCTGTAAGATTAAGAATTGGTCCTGATAACGTATTTACGAGCCTCTGAAATACTTCAAGCACATCAATGGTTACAAGGAGATTTATAAGATTAGAAATGGGTCCCGACAATGTATCTCTGAGCCTCTGCAACATTTCAAGCAAATCCATGGTTACAAGGAGATTTATAAGATTAAGAATGGGTCCCGATAATGTATCTATGAATCTCTGAATTATGTCAAGGATATGAATAGTTTCAATGTGATTTATAAGATTAGAAATGGGTCCCGATAATGTATCTACGAGCCACTGAAATACTTCAAGCACATCAATGGTTACAAGGAGATTTATAAGATTAGAAATGGGTCCCGATAATGTATCTAAGAGCCTCTGAAATACTTCAAGCACATCAATGGTTACAAGGAGATTTATAAGATTCGAAATTGGTCCCGATAATGTCTCTATGAATCTCTAAAATACTCCAAGCACATCCAAAAGTCTTAATATGATTTATAAGATTAGAAATGGATCCCAATAATGTATCTATGAATCTCTGATATATGTCAAGCACATCAATAGTTTCAATGTGATTTATAAGATTAGAAATGGGTCCCGATAATGTATTTACGAGCCTCTGAAATACTTCAAGCACATCAATGGTTACAAGGAGATTTATAAGATTAGAAATGGGTCCCGACAATGTATCTCTGAGCCCCTGCAACATTTCAAGCAAATCCATGGTTACAAGGAGATTTATAAGATTAAGAATGGGTCCCGATAATGTATTTATGAGCCTCTGCAATATTTCAAGCACATCAATCCAAAAGTTGCAATCTGACCTGTAAGATTAAGAATGGGTCCTGATAACGTATTTACGAGCCTCTGAAATACTTCAGGCACATCAATGGTTACAAGGAGATTTATAAGATTAGAAATGGGTCCCGACAATGTATCTCTGAGCCTCTGCAACATTTCAAGCAAATCCATGGTTACAAGGAGATTTATAAGATTAAGAATGGGTCCCGATAATGTATCTATGAATCTCTGAATTATGTCAAGGATATGAATAGTTTCAATGTGATTTATAAGATTAGAAATGGGTCCCGATATTGTATCTACGAGCCACTGAAATACTTCAAGCACATCAATGGTTACAAGGAGATTTATAAGATTAGAAATGGGTCCCGATAATGTATCTAAGAGCCTCTGAAATACTTCAAGCACATCAATGGTTACAAGGAGATTTATAAGATTCGAAATGGGTCCCGATAATGTCTCTATGAATCTCTAAAATACTCCAAGCACATCCAAAAGTCTTAATATGATTTATAAGATTAGAAATGGATCCCAATAATGTATCTATGAATCTCTGATATATGTCAAGCACATCAATAGTTTCAATGTGATTTATAAGATTAGAAATGGGTCCCGATAATGTATCTATGAATCTCTGAAATACTTCAAGCACATCTAAAAGTCTTAATATGATTTATAAGATTAGAAATGGATCCCAATAAGGTATCTATGAATCTCTAATATATGTCAAGCACATCAATAGTTACAATGTGATTTATAAGATTCGAAATGGGTCCCGATAATGTATCTATGAATCTCTGAAATACTTCAAGCACATCCAAAAGTCTTAATATGATTTATAAGATTAGAAATGGATCCCAATAATGTATCTATGAATCTCTGATATATGTCAAGCACATCAATAGTTTCAATGTGATTTATAAGATTAGAAATGGGTCCCGATAATGTATTTACGAGCCTCTGAAATACTTCAAGCACATCAATGGTTACAAGGAGATTTATAAGATTAGAAATGGGTCCCGACAATGTATCTCTGAGCCTCTGCAACATTTCGAGCAAATCTATGGTTACAAGGAGATTTATAAGATTAAGAATGGGTCCCGATAATGTATTTACGAGCCTCTGCAATATTTCAAGCACATCAATCCAAAAGTTGCAATCTGACCTGTAAGATTAAGAATGGGTCCTGATAACGTATTTACGAGCCTCTGAAATACTTGAAGCACATCAATGGTTACAAGGAGATTTATAAGATTAGAAATGGGTCCCGACAATGTATCTCTGAGCCCCTGCAACATTTCAAGCAAATCCATGGTTACAAGGAGATTTATAAGATTAAGAATGGGTCCCGATAATGTATCTATGAACATCGGCAATATTTCAAGCACATCAATAGTTTCAATGTGTTTTATAAGATTAAGAATGGGTCCCGATAATGTATTTACGAGCCTCTAAAATATTTCAAGCACATCAATCCAAAAGTTGCAATATGACCTGTAAGATCAAGAATGGGTCCCGATAATGTATTTACGAGCCTCTGAAATACTTCAAGCACATCAATGGTTACAAGGAGATTTATAAGATTAGAAATGGGTCCCGACAATGTATCTCTGAGCCTCTGCAACAATTCAAGCAAATCTATGGTTACAAGGAGATTTATAAGATTAAGAATGGGTCCCGATAATGTATTTACGAGCCTCTGCAATATTTCAAGCACATCAATCCAAAAGTTGCAATCTGACCTGTAAGATTAAGAATGGGTCCTGATAACGTATTTACGAGCCTCTGAAATACTTCAAGCACATCAATGGTTACAAGGAGATATATAAGATTAGAAATGGGTCCCGACAATGTATCTCTGAGCCTCTGCAACATTTCAAGCAAATCCATGGTTACAAGGAGATTTATAAGATTAAGAATGGGTCCCGATAATGTATCTATGAATCTCTGAATTATGTCAAGGATATGAATAGTTTCAATGTGATTTATAAGATTAGAAATGGGTCCCGATATTGTATCTACGAGCCACTGAAATACTTCAAGCACATCAATGGTTACAAGGAGATTTATAAGATTAGAAATGGGTCCCGATAATGTATCTAAGAGCCTCTGAAATACTTCAAGCACATCAATGGTTACAAGGAGATTTATACGATTCGAAATGGGTCCCGATAATGTCTCTATGAATCTCTAAAATACTCCAAGCACATCCAAAAGTCTTAATATGATTTATAAGATTAGAAATGGATCCCAATAATGTATCTAAGAGCCTCTGAAATACTTCAAGCACATCAATGGTTACAAGGAGATTTATACGATTCGAAATGGGTCCCGATAATGTCTCTATGAATCTCTAAAATACTCCAAGCACATCCAAAAGTCTTAATATGATTTATAAGATTAGAAATGGATCCCAATAATGTATCTATGAATCTCTGATATATGTCAAGCACATCAATATTTTCAATGTGATTTATAAGATTAGAAATGGGTCCCGATAATGTATTTACGAGCCTCTGAAATACTTCAAGCACATCAATGGTTACAAGGAGATTTATAAGATTAGAAATGGGTCCCGACAATGTATCTCTGAGCCTCTGCAACATTTCAAGCAAATCTGTGGTTACAAGGAGATTTATAAGATTAAGAAAGGGTCCCGATAATGTATTTACGAGCCTCTGCAATATTTCAAGCACATCAATCCAAAAGTTGCAATCTGACCTGTAAGATTAAGAATGGGTCCTGATAACGTATTTACGAGCCTCTGAAATACTTCAAGCACATCAATGGTTACAAGGAGATTTATAAGATTAGAAATGGGTCCCGACAATGTATCTCTGAGCCTCTGCAACATTTCAAGCAAATCCATGGTTACAAGGAGATTTATAAGATTAAGAATGGGTCCCGATAATGTATCTATGAATCTCTGAATTATGTCAAGGATATGAATAGTTTCAATGTGATTTATAAGATTAGAAATGGGTCCCGATATTGTATCTACGAGCCACTGAAATACTTCAAGCACATCAATGGTTACAAGGAGATTTATAAGATTAGAAATGGGTCCGATAATGTATCTAAGAGCCTCTGAAATACTTCAAGCACATCAATGGTTACAAGGAGATTTATAAGATTCGAAATGGGTCCCGATAATGTCTCTATGAATCTCTAAAATACTCCAAGCACATCCAAAAGTCTTAATATGATTTATAAGATTAGAAATGGATCCCAATAATGTATCTATGAATCTCTAATATATGTCAAGCACATCAATAGTTTCAATGTGATTTATAAGATTAGAAATGGGTCCCAATAATGTATCTATGAATCTCTAATATATGTCAAGCAAATTAATAGTTATAATCTGATTTATAAGAAAAGAAATGGGTCCCACTAATGTATCTATGAATCTCTGAATTACTTCAAGCACATCCAAAAGTTGCAGTATGACCTGTAAGATTAAGAATGGGTCCCGATAATGTATTTACGAGCCTCTGAAATACTTCAAGCACATCAATGGTTACAAGGAGATTTATAAGATTAGAAATGGGTCCCGACAATGTATCTCTGAGCCCCTGCAACATTTCAAGCAAATCCATGGTTACAAGGAGATTTATAAGATTAAGAATGGGTCCCGATAATGTATCTATGAACATCGGCAATATTTCAAGCACATCAATAGTTTCAATGTGATTTATAAGATTAAGAATGGGTCCCGATAATGTATTTACGAGCCTCTGAATTATGTCAAGGATATGAATAGTTTCAATGTGATTTATAAGATTAGAAATGGGTCCCGATAATGTATCTACGAGCCATTGAAATACTTCAAGCACATCAATGGTTACAAGGAGATTTATAAGATTAGAAATGGGTCCCGATAATGTATCTATGAGCCTCTGAAATACTTCAAGCACATCAATGGTTACAAGGAGATTTATAAGATTAAGAATGGGTCCCGATAATGTATCTATGAATCTCTGAATTATGTCAAGGATATGAATAGTTTCAATGTGATTTATAAGATTAGAAATGGGTCCCGATAATGTATCTACGAGCCACTGAAATACTTCAAGCACATCAATGGTTACAAGGAGATTTATAAGATTAGAAATGGGTCCCGATAATGTATCTAAGAGCCTCTGAAATACTTCAAGCACATCAATGGTTACAAGGAGATTTATAAGATTCGAAATGGGTCCCGATAATGTCTCTATGAATCTCTAAAATACTCCAAGCACATCCAAAAGTCTTAATATGATTTATAAGATTAGAAATGGATCCCAATAATGTATCTATGAATCTCTGATATATGTCAAGCACATCAATAGTTTCAATGTGATTTATAAGATTAGAAATGGGTCCCGATAATGTATTTACGAGCCTCTGAAATACTTCAAGCACATCAATGGTTACAAGGAGATTTATAAGATTAGAAATGGGTCCCGACAATGTATCTCTGAGCCCCTGCAACATTTCAAGCAAATCCATGGTTACAAGGAGATTTATAAGATTAAGAATGGGTCCCGATAATGTATTTACGAGCCTCTGCAATATTTCAAGCACATCAATCCAAAAGTTGCAATCTGACCTGTAAGATTAAGAATGGGTCCTGATAACGTATTTACGAGCCTCTGAAATACTTCAAGCACATCAATGGTTACAAGGAGATTTATAAGATTAGAAATGGGTCCCGACAATGTATCTCTGAGCCTCTGCAACATTTCAAGCAAATCCATGGTTACAAGGAGATTTATAAGATTAAGAATGGGTCCCGATAATGTATCTATGAATCTCTGAATTATGTCAAGGATATGAATAGTTTCAATGTGATTTATAAGATTAGAAATGGGTCCCGATATTGTATCTACGAGCCACTGAAATACTTCAAGCACATCAATCCAAAAGTTGCAATATGACCTGTAAGATCAAGAATGGGTCCCGATAATGTATTTACGAGCCTCTGAAATACTTCAAGCACATCAATGGTTACAAGGAGATTTATAAGATTAGAAATGGGTCCCGACAATGTATCTCTGAGCCTCTGCAACAATTCAAGCAAATCTATGGTTACAAGGAGATGTATAAGATTAAGAATGGGTCCCGATAATGTATCTATGAATCTCTGAATTATGTCAAGGATATGAATAGTTTCAATGTGATTTATAAGATTAGAAATGGGTCCCGATATTGTATCTACGAGCCACTGAAATACTTCAAGCACAACAATCCAAAAGTTGCAATATGACCTGTAAGATCAAGAATGGGTCCCGATAATGTATTTACGAGCCTCTGAAATACTTCAAGCACATCAATGGTTACAAGGAGATTTATAAGATTAGAAATGGGTCCCGACAATGTATCTCTGAGCCTCTGCAACAATTCAAGCAAATCTATGGTTACAAGGAGATTTATAAGATTAAGAATGGGTCCCGATAATGTATTTACGAGCCTCTGCAATATTTCAAGCACATCAATCCAAAAGTTGCAATCTGACCTGTAAGATTAAGAATGGGTCCCGATAATGTATTTACGAGCCTCTGAAATACTTGAAGCACATCAATGGTTACAAGGAGATTTATAAGATTAGAAATGGGTCCCGACAATGTATCTCTGAGCCTCTGCAACAATTCAAGCAAATCTATGGTTACAAGGAGATTTATAAGATTAAGAATGGGTCCCGATAATGTATTTACGAGCCTCTGCAATATTTCAAGCACATCAATCCAAAAGTTGCAATCTGACCTGTAAGATTAAGAATGGGTCCTGATAACGTATTTACGAGCCTCTGAAATACTTCAAGCACATCAATGGTTACAAGGAGATTTATAAGATTAGAAATGGGTCCCGACAATGTATCTCTGAGCCTCTGCAACATTTCAAGCAAATCCATGGTTACAAGGAGATTTATAAGATTAAGAATGGGTCCCGATAATGTATCTATGAATCTCTGAATTATGTCAAGGATATGAATAGTTTCAATGTGATTTATAAGATTAGAAATGGGTCCCGATATTGTATCTACGAGCCACTGAAATACTTCAAGCACATCAATGGTTACAAGGAGATTTATAAGATTAGAAATGGGTCCGATAATGTATCTAAGAGCCTCTGAAATACTTCAAGCACATCAATGGTTACAAGGAGATTTATAAGATTCGAAATGGGTCCCGATAATGTCTCTATGAATCTCTAAAATACTCCAAGCACATCCAAAAGTCTTAATATGATTTATAAGATTAGAAATGGATCCCAATAATGTATCTATGAATCTCTAATATATGTCAAGCACATCAATAGTTTCAATGTGATTTATAAGATTAGAAATGGGTCCCAATAATGTATCTATGAATCTCTAATATATGTCAAGCAAATTAATAGTTATAATCTGATTTATAAGAAAAGAAATGGGTCCCACTAATGTATCTATGAATCTCTGAATTACTTCAAGCACATCCAAAAGTTGCAGTATGACCTGTAAGATTAAGAATGGGTCCCGATAATGTATTTACGAGCCTCTGAAATACTTGAAGCACATCAATGGTTACAAGGAGATTTATAAGATTAGAAATGGGTCCCGACAATGTATCTCTGAGCCCCTGCAACATTTCAAGCAAATCCATGGTTACAAGGAGATTTATAAGATTAAGAATGGGTCCCGATAATGTATCTATGAACATCGGCAATATTTCAAGCACATCAATAGTTTCAATGTGATTTATAAGATTAAGAATGGGTCCCGATAATGTATTTACGAGCCTCTGAATTATGTCAAGGATATGAATAGTTTCAATGTGATTTATAAGATTAGAAATGGGTCCCGATAATGTATCTACGAGCCATTGAAATACTTCAAGCACATCAATGGTTACAAGGAGATTTATAAGATTAGAAATGGGTCCCGATAATGTATCTAAGAGCCTCTGAAATACTTCAAGCACATCAATGGTTACAAGGAGATTTATAAGATTAAGAATGGGTCCCGATAATGTATCTATGAATCTCTGAATTATGTCAAGGATATGAATAGTTTCAATGTGATTTATAAGATTAGAAATGGGTCCCGATAATGTATCTACGAGCCATTGAAATACTTCAAGCACATCAATGGTTACAAGGAGATTTATAAGATTAGAAATGGGTCCCGATAATGTATCTAAGAGCCTCTGAAATACTTCAAGCACATCAATGGTTACAAGGAGATTTATAAGATTCGAAATGGGTCCCGATAATGTCTCTATGAATCTCTAAAATACTCCAAGCACATCCAAAAGTCTTAATATGATTTATAAGATTAGAAATGGATCCCAATAATGTATCTATGAATCTCTGATATATGTCAAGCACATCAATAGTTTCAATGTGATTTATAAGATTAGAAATGGGTCCCGATAATGTATTTACGAGCCTCTGAAATACTTCAAGCACATCAATGGTTACAAGGAGATTTATAAGATTACAAATGGGTCCCGACAATGTATCTCTGAGCCTCTGCAACATTTCAAGCAAATCCATGGTTACAAGGAGATTTATAAGATTAAGAATGGGTCCCGATAATGTATTTACGAGCCTCTGCAATATTTCAAGCACATCAATCCAAAAGTTGCAATCTGACCTATAAGATTAAGAATGGGTCCTGATAACGTATTTACGAGCCTCTGAAATACTTCAAGCACATCAATGGTTACAAGGAGATTTATAAGATTAGAAATGGGTCCCGACAATGTATCTCTGAGCCTCTGCAACAATTCAAGCAAATCTATGGTTACAAGGAGATGTATAAGATTAAGAATGGGTCCCGATAATGTATCTATGAATCTCTGAATTATGTCAAGGATATGAATAGTTTCAATGTGATTTATAAGATTAGAAATGGGTCCCGATATTGTATCTACGAGCCACTGAAATACTTCAAGCACAACAATCCAAAAGTTGCAATATGACCTGTAAGATCAAGAATGGGTCCCGATAATGTATTTACGAGCCTCTGAAATACTTCAAGCACATCAATGGTTACAAGGAGATTTATAAGATTAGAAATGGGTCCCGACAATGTATCTCTGAGCCTCTGCAACAATTCAAGCAAATCTATGGTTACAAGGAGATTTATAAGATTAAGAATGGGTCCCGATAATGTATTTACGAGCCTCTGCAATATTTCAAGCACATCAATCCAAAAGTTGCAATCTGACCTGTAAGATTAAGAATGGGTCCCGATAATGTATTTACGAGCCTCTGAAATACTTGAAGCACATCAATGGTTACAAGGAGATTTATAAGATTAGAAATGGGTCCCGACAATGTATCTCTGAGCCCCTGCAACATTTCAAGCAAATCCATGGTTACAAGGAGATTTATAAGATTAAGAATGGGTCCCGATAATGTATCTATGAACATCGGCAATATTTCAAGCACATCAATAGTTTCAATGTGATTTATAAGATTAAGAATGGGTCCTGATAATGTATTTACGAGCCTCTGAAATATTTCAAGCACATCAATCCAAAAGTTGCAATATGACCTGTAAGATCAAGAATGGGTCCCGATAATGTATTTACGAGCCTCTGAAATACTTCAAGCACATCAATGGTTACAAGGAGATTTATAAGATTAGAAATGGGTCCCGACAATGTATCTCTGAGCCTCTGCAACAATTCAAGCAAATATATGGTTACAAGGAGATTTATAAGATTAAGAATGGGTCCCGATAATGTATTTAAGAGCCTCTGCAATATTTCAAGCACATCAATCCAAAAGTTGCAATCTGACCTGTAAGATTAAGAATTGGTCCTGATAACGTATTTACGAGCCTCTGAAATACTTCAAGCACATCAATGGTTACAAGGAGATTTATAAGATTAGAAATGGGTCCCGACAATGTATCTCTGAGCCTCTGCAACATTTCAAGCAAATCCATGGTTACAAGGAGATTTATAAGATTAAGAATGGGTCCCGATAATGTATCTATGAATCTCTGAATTATGTCAAGGATATGAATAGTTTCAATGTGATTTATAAGATTAGAAATGGGTCCCGATAATGTATCTACGAGCCACTGAAATACTTCAAGCACATCAATGGTTACAAGGAGATTTATAAGATTAGAAATGGGTCCCGATAATGTATCTACGAGCCTCTGAAATACTTCAAGCACATCAATGGTTACAAGGAGATTTATAAGATTCGAAATTGGTCCCGATAATGTCTCTATGAATCTCTAAAATACTCCAAGCACATCCAAAAGTCTTAATATGATTTATAAGATTAGAAATGGATCCCAATAATGTATCTATGAATCTCTGATATATGTCAAGCACATCAATAGTTTCAATGTGATTTATAAGATTAGAAATGGGTCCCGATAATGTATTTACGAGCCTCTGAAATACTTCAAGCACATCAATGGTTACAAGGAGATTTATAAGATTAGAAATGGGTCCCGACAATGTATCTCTGAGCCCCTGCAACATTTCAAGCAAATCCATGGTTACAAGGAGATTTATAAGATTAAGAATGGGTCCCGATAATGTATTTATGAGCCTCTGCAATATTTCAAGCACATCAATCCAAAAGTTGCAATCTGACCTGTAAGATTAAGAATGGGTCCTGATAACGTATTTACGAGCCTCTGAAATACTTCAGGCACATCAATGGTTACAAGGAGATTTATAAGATTAGAAATGGGTCCCGACAATGTATCTCTGAGCCTCTGCAACATTTCAAGCAAATCCATGGTTACAAGGAGATTTATAAGATTAAGAATGGGTCCCGATAATGTATCTATGAATCTCTGAATTATGTCAAGGATATGAATAGTTTCAATGTGATTTATAAGATTAGAAATGGGTCCCGATATTGTATCTACGAGCCACTGAAATACTTCAAGCACATCAATGGTTACAAGGAGATTTATAAGATTAGAAATGGGTCCCGATAATGTATCTAAGAGCCTCTGAAATACTTCAAGCACATCAATGGTTACAAGGAGATTTATAAGATTCGAAATGGGTCCCGATAATGTCTCTATGAATCTCTAAAATACTCCAAGCACATCCAAAAGTCTTAATATGATTTATAAGATTAGAAATGGATCCCAATAATGTATCTATGAATCTCTGATATATGTCAAGCACATCAATAGTTTCAATGTGATTTATAAGATTAGAAATGGGTCCCGATAATGTATCTATGAATCTCTGAAATACTTCAAGCACATCTAAAAGTCTTAATATGATTTATAAGATTAGAAATGGATCCCAATAAGGTATCTATGAATCTCTAATATATGTCAAGCACATCAATAGTTACAATGTGATTTATAAGATTCGAAATGGGTCCCGATAATGTATCTATGAATCTCTGAAATACTTCAAGCACATCCAAAAGTCTTAATATGATTTATAAGATTAGAAATGGATCCCAATAATGTATCTATGAATCTCTGATATATGTCAAGCACATCAATAGTTTCAATGTGATTTATAAGATTAGAAATGGGTCCCGATAATGTATTTACGAGCCTCTGAAATACTTCAAGCACATCAATGGTTACAAGGAGATTTATAAGATTAGAAATGGGTCCCGACAATGTATCTCTGAGCCTCTGCAACATTTCGAGCAAATCTATGGTTACAAGGAGATTTATAAGATTAAGAATGGGTCCCGATAATGTATTTACGAGCCTCTGCAATATTTCAAGCACATCAATCCAAAAGTTGCAATCTGACCTGTAAGATTAAGAATGGGTCCTGATAACGTATTTACGAGCCTCTGAAATACTTGAAGCACATCAATGGTTACAAGGAGATTTATAAGATTAGAAATGGGTCCCGACAATGTATCTCTGAGCCCCTGCAACATTTCAAGCAAATCCATGGTTACAAGGAGATTTATAAGATTAAGAATGGGTCCCGATAATGTATCTATGAACATCGGCAATATTTCAAGCACATCAATAGTTTCAATGTGTTTTATAAGATTAAGAATGGGTCCCGATAATGTATTTACGAGCCTCTAAAATATTTCAAGCACATCAATCCAAAAGTTGCAATATGACCTGTAAGATCAAGAATGGGTCCCGATAATGTATTTACGAGCCTCTGAAATACTTCAAGCACATCAATGGTTACAAGGAGATTTATAAGATTAGAAATGGGTCCCGACAATGTATCTCTGAGCCTCTGCAACAATTCAAGCAAATCTATGGTTACAAGGAGATTTATAAGATTAAGAATGGGTCCCGATAATGTATTTACGAGCCTCTGCAATATTTCAAGCACATCAATCCAAAAGTTGCAATCTGACCTGTAAGATTAAGAATGGGTCCTGATAACGTATTTACGAGCCTCTGAAATACTTCAAGCACATCAATGGTTACAAGGAGATATATAAGATTAGAAATGGGTCCCGACAATGTATCTCTGAGCCTCTGCAACATTTCAAGCAAATCCATGGTTACAAGGAGATTTATAAGATTAAGAATGGGTCCCGATAATGTATCTATGAATCTCTGAATTATGTCAAGGATATGAATAGTTTCAATGTGATTTATAAGATTAGAAATGGGTCCCGATATTGTATCTACGAGCCACTGAAATACTTCAAGCACATCAATGGTTACAAGGAGATTTATAAGATTAGAAATGGGTCCCGATAATGTATCTAAGAGCCTCTGAAATACTTCAAGCACATCAATGGTTACAAGGAGATTTATACGATTCGAAATGGGTCCCGATAATGTCTCTATGAATCTCTAAAATACTCCAAGCACATCCAAAAGTCTTAATATGATTTATAAGATTAGAAATGGATCCCAATAATGTATCTAAGAGCCTCTGAAATACTTCAAGCACATCAATGGTTACAAGGAGATTTATACGATTCGAAATGGGTCCCGATAATGTCTCTATGAATCTCTAAAATACTCCAAGCACATCCAAAAGTCTTAATATGATTTATAAGATTAGAAATGGATCCCAATAATGTATCTATGAATCTCTGATATATGTCAAGCACATCAATATTTTCAATGTGATTTATAAGATTAGAAATGGGTCCCGATAATGTATTTACGAGCCTCTGAAATACTTCAAGCACATCAATGGTTACAAGGAGATTTATAAGATTAGAAATGGGTCCCGACAATGTATCTCTGAGCCTCTGCAACATTTCAAGCAAATCTGTGGTTACAAGGAGATTTATAAGATTAAGAAAGGGTCCCGATAATGTATTTACGAGCCTCTGCAATATTTCAAGCACATCAATCCAAAAGTTGCAATCTGACCTGTAAGATTAAGAATGGGTCCTGATAACGTATTTACGAGCCTCTGAAATACTTCAAGCACATCAATGGTTACAAGGAGATTTATAAGATTAGAAATGGGTCCCGACAATGTATCTCTGAGCCTCTGCAACATTTCAAGCAAATCCATGGTTACAAGGAGATTTATAAGATTAAGAATGGGTCCCGATAATGTATCTATGAATCTCTGAATTATGTCAAGGATATGAATAGTTTCAATGTGATTTATAAGATTAGAAATGGGTCCCGATATTGTATCTACGAGCCACTGAAATACTTCAAGCACATCAATGGTTACAAGGAGATTTATAAGATTAGAAATGGGTCCGATAATGTATCTAAGAGCCTCTGAAATACTTCAAGCACATCAATGGTTACAAGGAGATTTATAAGATTCGAAATGGGTCCCGATAATGTCTCTATGAATCTCTAAAATACTCCAAGCACATCCAAAAGTCTTAATATGATTTATAAGATTAGAAATGGATCCCAATAATGTATCTATGAATCTCTAATATATGTCAAGCACATCAATAGTTTCAATGTGATTTATAAGATTAGAAATGGGTCCCAATAATGTATCTATGAATCTCTAATATATGTCAAGCAAATTAATAGTTATAATCTGATTTATAAGAAAAGAAATGGGTCCCACTAATGTATCTATGAATCTCTGAATTACTTCAAGCACATCCAAAAGTTGCAGTATGACCTGTAAGATTAAGAATGGGTCCCGATAATGTATTTACGAGCCTCTGAAATACTTCAAGCACATCAATGGTTACAAGGAGATTTATAAGATTAGAAATGGGTCCCGACAATGTATCTCTGAGCCCCTGCAACATTTCAAGCAAATCCATGGTTACAAGGAGATTTATAAGATTAAGAATGGGTCCCGATAATGTATCTATGAACATCGGCAATATTTCAAGCACATCAATAGTTTCAATGTGATTTATAAGATTAAGAATGGGTCCCGATAATGTATTTACGAGCCTCTGAATTATGTCAAGGATATGAATAGTTTCAATGTGATTTATAAGATTAGAAATGGGTCCCGATAATGTATCTACGAGCCATTGAAATACTTCAAGCACATCAATGGTTACAAGGAGATTTATAAGATTAGAAATGGGTCCCGATAATGTATCTATGACCCTCTGAAATACTTCAAGCACATCAATGGTTACAAGGAGATTTATAAGATTAAGAATGGGTCCCGATAATGTATCTATGAATCTCTGAATTATGTCAAGGATATGAATAGTTTCAATGTGATTTATAAGATTAGAAATGGGTCCCGATAATGTATCTACGAGCCATTGAAATACTTCAAGCACATCAATGGTTACAAGGAGATTTATAAGATTAGAAATGGGTCCCGATAATGTATCTAAGAGCCTCTGAAATACTTCAAGCACATCAATGGTTACAAGGAGATTTATAAGATTCGAAATGGGTCCCGATAATGTCTCTATGAATCTCTAAAATACTCCAAGCACATCCAAAAGTCTTAATATGATTTATAAGATTAGAAATGGATCCCAATAATGTATCTATGAATCTCTGATATATGTCAAGCACATCAATAGTTTCAATGTGATTTATAAGATTAGAAATGGGTCCCGATAATGTATTTACGAGCCTCTGAAATACTTCAAGCACATCAATGGTTACAAGGAGATTTATAAGATTAGAAATGGGTCCCGACAATGTATCTCTGAGCCCCTGCAACATTTCAAGCAAATCCATGGTTACAAGGAGATTTATAAGATTAAGAATGGGTCCCGATAATGTATTTACGAGCCTCTGCAATATTTCAAGCACATCAATCCAAAAGTTGCAATCTGACCTGTAAGATTAAGAATGGGTCCTGATAACGTATTTACGAGCCTCTGAAATACTTCAAGCACATCAATGGTTACAAGGAGATTTATAAGATTAGAAATGGGTCCCGACAATGTATCTCTGAGCCTCTGCAACATTTCAAGCAAATCCATGGTTACAAGGAGATTTATAAGATTAAGAATGGGTCCCGATAATGTATCTATGAATCTCTGAATTATGTCAAGGATATGAATAGTTTCAATGTGATTTATAAGATTAGAAATGGGTCCCGATATTGTATCTACGAGCCACTGAAATACTTCAAGCACATCAATCCAAAAGTTGCAATATGACCTGTAAGATCAAGAATGGGTCCCGATAATGTATTTACGAGCCTCTGAAATACTTCAAGCACATCAATGGTTACAAGGAGATTTATAAGATTAGAAATGGGTCCCGACAATGTATCTCTGAGCCTCTGCAACAATTCAAGCAAATCTATGGTTACAAGGAGATGTATAAGATTAAGAATGGGTCCCGATAATGTATCTATGAATCTCTGAATTATGTCAAGGATATGAATAGTTTCAATGTGATTTATAAGATTAGAAATGGGTCCCGATATTGTATCTACGAGCCACTGAAATACTTCAAGCACAACAATCCAAAAGTTGCAATATGACCTGTAAGATCAAGAATGGGTCCCGATAATGTATTTACGAGCCTCTGAAATACTTCAAGCACATCAATGGTTACAAGGAGATTTATAAGATTAGAAATGGGTCCCGACAATGTATCTCTGAGCCTCTGCAACAATTCAAGCAAATCTATGGTTACAAGGAGATTTATAAGATTAAGAATGGGTCCCGATAATGTATTTACGAGCCTCTGCAATATTTCAAGCACATCAATCCAAAAGTTGCAATCTGACCTGTAAGATTAAGAATGGGTCCCGATAATGTATTTACGAGCCTCTGAAATACTTGAAGCACATCAATGGTTACAAGGAGATTTATAAGATTAGAAATGGGTCCCGACAATGTATCTCTGAGCCCCTGCAACATTTCAAGCAAATCCATGGTTACAAGGAGATTTATAAGATTAAGAATGGGTCCCGATAATGTATCTATGAACATCGGCAATATTTCAAGCACATCAATAGTTTCAATGTGATTTATAAGATTAAGAATGGGTCCTGATAATGTATTTACGAGCCTCTGAAATATTTCAAGCACATCAATCCAAAAGTTGCAATATGACCTGTAAGATCAAGAATGGGTCCCGATAATGTATTTACGAGCCTCTGAAATACTTCAAGCACATCAATGGTTACAAGGAGATTTATAAGATTAGAAATGGGTCCCGACAATGTATCTCTGAGCCTCTGCAACAATTCAAGCAAATATATGGTTACAAGGAGATTTATAAGATTAAGAATGGGTCCCGATAATGTATTTACGAGCCTCTGCAATATTTCAAGCACATCAATCCAAAAGTTGCAATCTGACCTGTAAGATTAAGAATTGGTCCTGATAACGTATTTACGAGCCTCTGAAATACTTCAAGCACATCAATGGTTACAAGGAGATTTATAAGATTAGAAATGGGTCCCGACAATGTATCTCTGAGCCTCTGCAACATTTCAAGCAAATCCATGGTTACAAGGAGATTTATAAGATTAAGAATGGGTCCCGATAATGTATCTATGAATCTCTGAATTATGTCAAGGATATGAATAGTTTCAATGTGATTTATAAGATTAGAAATGGGTCCCGATAATGTATCTACGAGCCACTGAAATACTTCAAGCACATCAATGGTTACAAGGAGATTTATAAGATTAGAAATGGGTCCCGATAATGTATCTAAGAGCCTCTGAAATACTTCAAGCACATCAATGGTTACAAGGAGATTTATAAGATTCGAAATTGGTCCCGATAATGTCTCTATGAATCTCTAAAATACTCCAAGCACATCCAAAAGTCTTAATATGATTTATAAGATTAGAAATGGATCCCAATAATGTATCTATGAATCTCTGATATATGTCAAGCACATCAATAGTTTCAATGTGATTTATAAGATTAGAAATGGGTCCCGATAATGTATTTACGAGCCTCTGAAATACTTCAAGCACATCAATGGTTACAAGGAGATTTATAAGATTAGAAATGGGTCCCGACAATGTATCTCTGAGCCCCTGCAACATTTCAAGCAAATCCATGGTTACAAGGAGATTTATAAGATTAAGAATGGGTCCCGATAATGTATTTATGAGCCTCTGCAATATTTCAAGCACATCAATCCAAAAGTTGCAATCTGACCTGTAAGATTAAGAATGGGTCCTGATAACGTATTTACGAGCCTCTGAAATACTTCAGGCACATCAATGGTTACAAGGAGATTTATAAGATTAGAAATGGGTCCCGACAATGTATCTCTGAGCCTCTGCAACATTTCAAGCAAATCCATGGTTACAAGGAGATTTATAAGATTAAGAATGGGTCCCGATAATGTATCTATGAATCTCTGAATTATGTCAAGGATATGAATAGTTTCAATGTGATTTATAAGATTAGAAATGGGTCCCGATATTGTATCTACGAGCCACTGAAATACTTCAAGCACATCAATGGTTACAAGGAGATTTATAAGATTAGAAATGGGTCCCGATAATGTATCTAAGAGCCTCTGAAATACTTCAAGCACATCAATGGTTACAAGGAGATTTATAAGATTCGAAATGGGTCCCGATAATGTCTCTATGAATCTCTAAAATACTCCAAGCACATCCAAAAGTCTTAATATGATTTATAAGATTAGAAATGGATCCCAATAATGTATCTATGAATCTCTGATATATGTCAAGCACATCAATAGTTTCAATGTGATTTATAAGATTAGAAATGGGTCCCGATAATGTATCTATGAATCTCTGAAATACTTCAAGCACATCTAAAAGTCTTAATATGATTTATAAGATTAGAAATGGATCCCAATAAGGTATCTATGAATCTCTAATATATGTCAAGCACATCAATAGTTACAATGTGATTTATAAGATTCGAAATGGGTCCCGATAATGTATCTATGAATCTCTGAAATACTTCAAGCACATCCAAAAGTCTTAATATGATTTATAAGATTAGAAATGGATCCCAATAATGTATCTATGAATCTCTGATATATGTCAAGCACATCAATAGTTTCAATGTGATTTATAAGATTAGAAATGGGTCCCGATAATGTATTTACGAGCCTCTGAAATACTTCAAGCACATCAATGGTTACAAGGAGATTTATAAGATTAGAAATGGGTCCTGACAATGTATCTCTGAGCCTCTGCAACATTTCGAGCAAATCTATGGTTACAAGGAGATTTATAAGATTAAGAATGGGTCCCGATAATGTATTTACGAGCCTCTGCAATATTTCAAGCACATCAATCCAAAAGTTGCAATCTGACCTGTAAGATTAAGAATGGGTCCTGATAACGTATTTACGAGCCTCTGAAATACTTGAAGCACATCAATGGTTACAAGGAGATTTATAAGATTAGAAATGGGTCCCGACAATGTATCTCTGAGCCCCTGCAACATTTCAAGCAAATCCATGGTTACAAGAAGATTTATAAGATTAAGAATGGGTCCCGATAATGTATCTATGAACATCGGCAATATTTCAAGCACATCAATAGCTTCAATGTGTTTTATAAGATTAAGAATGGGTCCCGATAATGTATTTACGAGCCTCTAAAATATTTCAAGCACATCAATCCAAAAGTTGCAATATGACCTGTAAGATCAAGAATGGGTCCCGATAATGTATTTACGAGCCTCTGAAATACTTCAAGCACATCAATGGTTACAAGGAGATTTATAAGATTAGAAATGGGTCCCGACAATGTATCTCTGAGCCTCTGCAACAATTCAAGCAAATCTATGGTTACAAGGAGATTTATAAGATTAAGAATGGGTCCCGATAATGTATTTACGAGCCTCTGCAATATTTCAAGCACATCAATCCAAAAGTTGCAATCTGACCTGTAAGATTAAGAATGGGTCCTGATAACGTATTTACGAGCCTCTGAAATACTTCAAGCACATCAATGGTTACAAGGAGATATATAAGATTAGAAATGGGTCCCGACAATGTATCTCTGAGCCTCTGCAACATTTCAAGCAAATCCATGGTTACAAGGAGATTTATAAGATTAAGAATGGGTCCCGATAATGTATCTATGAATCTCTGAATTATGTCAAGGATATGAATAGTTTCAATGTGATTTATAAGATTAGAAATGGGTCCCGATATTGTATCTACGAGCCACTGAAATACTTCAAGCACATCAATGGTTACAAGGAGATTTATAAGATTAGAAATGGGTCCCGATAATGTATCTAAGAGCCTCTGAAATACTTCAAGCACATCAATGGTTACAAGGAGATTTATACGATTCGAAATGGGTCCCGATAATGTCTCTATGAATCTCTAAAATACTCCAAGCACATCCAAAAGTCTTAATATGATTTATAAGATTAGAAATGGATCCCAATAATGTATCTAAGAGCCTCTGAAATACTTCAAGCACATCAATGGTTACAAGGAGATTTATACGATTCGAAATGGGTCCCGATAATGTCTCTATGAATCTCTAAAATACTCCAAGCACATCCAAAAGTCTTAATATGATTTATAAGATTAGAAATGGATCCCAATAATGTATCTAAGAATCTCTGATATATGTCAAGCACATCAATATTTTCAATGTGATTTATAAGATTAGAAATGGGTCCCGATAATGTATTTACGAGCCTCTGAAATACTTCAAGCACATCAATGGTTACAAGGAGATTTATAAGATTAGAAATGGGTCCCGACAATGTATCTCTGAGCCTCTGCAACATTTCAAGCAAATCTGTGGTTACAAGGAGATTTATAAGATTAAGAAAGGGTCCCGATAATGTATTTACGAGCCTCTGCAATATTTCAAGCACATCAATCCAAAAGTTGCAATCTGACCTGTAAGATTAAGAATGGGTCCTGATAACGTATTTACGAGCCTCTGAAATACTTCAAGCACATCAATGGTTACAAGGAGATTTATAAGATTAGAAATGGGTCCAGACAATGTATCTCTGAGCCTCTGCAACATTTCAAGCAAATCCATGGTTACAAGGAGATTTATAAGATTAAGAATGGGTCCCGATAATGTATCTATGAATCTCTGAATTATGTCAAGGATATGAATAGTTTCAATGTGATTTATAAGATTAGAAATGGGTCCCGATATTGTATCTACGAGCCACTGAAATACTTCAAGCACATCAATGGTTACAAGGAGATTTATAAGATTAGAAATGGGTCCGATAATGTATCTAAGAGCCTCTGAAATACTTCAAGCACATCAATGGTTACAAGGAGATTTATAAGATTCGAAATGGGTCCCGATAATGTCTCTATGAATCTCTAAAATACTCCAAGCACATCCAAAAGTCTTAATATGATTTATAAGATTAGAAATGGATCCCAATAATGTATCTATGAATCTCTAATATATGTCAAGCACATCAATAGTTTCAATGTGATTTATAAGATTAGAAATGGGTCCCAATAATGTATCTATGAATCTCTGAAATACTTCAAGCACATCCAAAAGTCTTAATATGATTTATAAGATTAGAAATAGGTCCCGATAATATATCTATGAGCCTCTCCAATATTAGAAGGAGATTTATAAGATTCGAAATGGGTCCCGATAATGTATCTATGAATCTCTGAAATACTTCAAGCACATATAAAAGTCTTAATATGATTTATAAGATTAGAAATGGGTCCCAATAATGTATCTATGAATCTCTAATATATGTCAAGCAAATTAATAGTTATAATCTGATTTATAAGATAAGAAAAGGGTCCCAATAATGTATCTATGAATCTCTGAATTATGTCCAGGACATGAATAGTTTCAATGTGATTTATAAGGTTAGACATGGGCCCCTATAATGTATCTATGAATCTCTGCAATATTTCAAGCACATCAATGGTTACAAGGAGATTTATAAGATTAAGAATGGGTCCCGATGATGTATCTATGAACATCGGCAATATTTCAAGCACATCAATAGTTTCAATATGATTCATAAGATTCGAAATGGGTCCCAATAATGTATCTATGAATCTCTAATATATGTCAAGCACATCAATAGTTTCAATATGATTTATAAGATTAGAAGTGGGTCCCAATAATATATCTATGAATCTCTAATATATGTGAAGCACATCCAAAAGTCTTAATATGATTTATAAGATTAGAAATAGGTCCTGATAATATATATATATATATATGAATCTCTGAAATACTTCAAGCACATACAAAAGTCTTAATATGATTTATAAGATTAAAAATGGGTCCCAATAATGTATCTATGAATCTCTAATATATGTCAAGCAAATTAATAGTTATAATCTGATTTATAAGATATGAAGTGGGTCCCAATAATGTATCTATGAATCTCTGAATTATGTCCAGGACATGAATAGTTTCAATGTGATTTATAAGATTAGACATGGGCCCCTATAATGTATCTATGGACCTCTGCAATATTTCAAGCACATCGATGGTTACAATGTGATTTATAAGATTAGAAATGGGTCCCGACAATGTATCTATGAATCTCTGAATTATGTCCAGGACATGAATAGTTTCAATGTGATTTATAAGATTAGACATGGGCCCCTATAATGTATCTATGAACCTCTGCAATATTTCAAGCACATCGATGGTTACAATGTGATTTATAAGATTAGAAATGGGTCCCGATAATGCATCTATGAATCTCTGAAATACTTCAAGTACATTCAAAAGTCTTAATATAATTTATAAAATTAGAAATGGGTCTCGATAATGTATCTATGAATCTCTGAAATACTTCAAGCACATCCAAAAGTCTTAATATAATTTATAAGATTAGAAATGGGTCTCGATAATGTATCTATGAATCTCTGAAATACTTCAAGCACATCCAAAAGACTTAATATCATTTATAAGATTAGAAATGGGTCCCGATAATGTATCAATGAATCTCTAATATATGTCAAGCACATCAATAGTTTCAATGTGATTTATAAGATTAGAAATGGGTCCCGATAATTCATCTATGAATCTCTGAAATACTTCAAGCATATCAATAGTTGCAATGTGATTTATAAGATTAGAAATAGGTCCCGATAATGTTTCTTTGAACCTCTGAAATATTTCAAGGACATGAATAGTTACAATGTGATTTACAAGATTAGAAATAGGTCCCGATAATATATCTATGAATCTCTGAAATATTTCCAGCACATCAATAGTTTAAATATGATTTCTAAGATTAGAAACGGGTCCCGAAAATGTATCTATGGATCTCTGAAATACTTCAAGCACATCCAAAAGTCTTAATATGATTTATAACAATACAAATGGGTCTCAATAATGGATCTTTGAACCTCTGCAATATTTCAAGCACATCAATGGTTTCAATGTGATTTATAAGATTAGAAATTGGTCCCGATAATGTATCTTTTAACCTCTGAAATATGTCAAGGACATGAATAGTTTCAATGTGATTATAAGGTTAGATACGTGTCACGATAATGTATCGCTGAATCTCTGAAATATGTCAAGCACATCAATAGTTACAATTTGAAGGAAAGGGTCCCAATACTTGAATCAACATTTCAAACATATCAAAGTTACAATGTTAGCTATAACATTAACTTTTTCTGCAAAATATTTCCAGGACATTAATGGTTATTATGTTATATGGAATATTAGCTTTTGGCATTGATTATTAATTTTTGCATAGGTATGATACTAGTATTTATTGATTTTCAGCATATGGTACGTTTTGTTAAGGCCCCACAGTAATGTAGCTTTTAATCTTTTACTACGAAAAGATAATTTTTTCGAAAAATTGGATTTAACTGATTTCAACCCAGTAAATCATATATTCAACCAATACTGGAGGAAAAGTTTTGTCTTCAAATTGGAGTTAACTGATAAAACATTTAATACAAGTAAAAGTGAGTCTTTTACATGATTATCAAAACATGTAAAAGTTAGCAAAATTATAAAGCACAGCATGCAGAAACATTTTCAAAAAACAGAAACAAACGTAATCCTACCTGTTGTCCACCATCAGGCAACAACTCTACTTCCTAGGAGCAAAAATATTCAAATTGAAATTCTAGACCAGGCTAGGAATGTGGTACGGGTCACTTCTAAGCGGAGAAATTTAGATGGGTATTTTGAGGTACCTATGACCCTAGGCATCTTGGAACGTGATGGTGATCAGCGATCTGTTGGGGTTTAGGGGGTTAAATCGGGGGTTAAAGTTTGACCACTCTGAGCAAGCACCTCTGCGGAGGAGAACCAAGGTTTTCCTTTTAAATGGCGCACAGGATGGCTTAGATCTGACCAAATTAAGCTAAAAACCACTTTATAAAGAAGTTAGATGCTGAAGGATAATTAGTAGCTTCTTCAAACAATGGTCACGTGACATGAGATCACCCCCTTCCTTATATGGTAACTATCAATAAATGGCCAAAAATGTGTTACGAAAAGAGGAAAATGCGACTGGAGTCACTTTTACGTTTTACTTGGAAGTACTTGCACCATGGTCAACGTACCAAATACTACGTAATAATTTAAAGGCAAATATCCTTGATACTCTGTGTCACTATTATCGCCATTTTTGTCGCAATCATCAAAGGAAATGTCATCTTCCACTCTACCAGCAATTCTTCAATGCATTCTGGGAATGCACTCTCAGTCCACTTGATTTCAAATGTTCTTTCCCATCTATGCTGAGATATAACACGTATAAGCATTCTTTTGGCTGAGAGGTTCCTGGATTCTCGGGATAACATTTGCACGTAAAGTATGCAGTCGCAAAGATGATTGGTATGCAGGAGGCAACAATGTTTCTACTACTTTGTTTTGAATGAGGTAATTTCTGCCGAAAAGCTTCTTACAAGCGATATTTGCATTACTCTGACAACATATAAAATTTAAGCACATTTAGCAAGTTCTTCTATTACTCTTCCTTTGATACGGAACGAGATGAGCCAAGGGCAGTAAAAATACGATTTTTTTACTTTTCAACAACCACTTTCCAACATGCTAAAGAAGTAATCGTCGACTGTAAATGCTTGAGATCCAGGTAAACATTTATTTTGACACTCAGACATCGATATATCACTGGAGTTTGACTCCTTTTCTGTGGAATCCTATTCCAAAAGCCAAGTATACATTTGTCTTTCTTTGAACTTTTGACAAAACTATCACCAAGATGTGTATATTAGCTGATTGTGACTTGATGGATTCCTTTGGCTTCTTTTCCAAAGCATGAAGGCAATGCAAAAGTAAGTTTCAGCTTCTTCTTGGTTGGTAGTCAGCATTTTTGCATTCGTTTCATTCGAAGACATCATTTTAGAGCTATGGTTAGGAAAAAAGTTCTGTGCAACAAATAGTATTGAGGGCTTTTTGACGATTTGTAGAGATCGTCTCGAAAATCAAATTGATCAGTCGACTCTTGTTTCTTTCATTTTTAAAAGCCCTTTTTGATTTAGCTGGCTGACAAATTATCCGGCCAAAACAACTTCTCTTACTTTTTTCATTTGATTTGACAGGGTGCTCTTGGCATGTGTCTGTGACTATATCTACACTTTCATATCTACTTGGTAGAGTCTTTAGGAACTTTCATGTTAGCAGGACTCCATCACACATTTATGGGCAACGATTACATCTCTTCCTTCTCTTCGAAATTGCAAATTAGCATATTGGAAAGGGGTTGTTAAAAACTAAAATTTATCAGTACTTTTATTGCCTTTGGGTCATCTCGTTTCGTATCAAAGAAAGAGTAATAGAAGAATTGCTAAATGTGCTTAAATTTTATATGTTGTCAGAATAATGTGAATTTCGCTTGTAAGAAGCTTTGCGACAGAAATACCTCATTCAAAACAAAGTAGTTGATACATCATTGCTTCCTGCATACCAATGCATACTTTACGTGCAAATGTTATCGCAAGAATCCAGGAACCTCTCAGCCCAAAGAATGCTTATATGGGATATATCTCAGCATGGATGGGAAAGAACATTTGAAATCAAGTGGACTGAGAGTGCATTCCCAGAAGGCATTGAAGAATTGCTGATAGAGTGGAAGATGACACTTCCTTTGATGATTGCGACGAAAATGGCGATAATAGTGACACGGAGTATCAGGGATACCCTGGGGGGGGGGGCATTATGGCCCCCCCCAACCAAACATTGCTACACAGCTCTTTAACCATATGAGACAGAGTGCTGGTACGAACTGACTTTTCCTAAAATTTAATGCTCTACAAGATTCCACAAATTTCGTTTCAATTTTATGAGTCATGTGACCGCTGAATGCCCTTATTTGGAGAGATGTCACAAAGGAAAACACTAAATTGCTTCTAGTTTGGCGAATTCTTGTTCAATTTTGTTTCAATTGGTGTCATTGAATTGCTCTCATTGCGAGCTTTCATATGATATATGCTTTGTTAATTTTCCTTTATGTTTATAGTTTTTTAGACGTATGACGTCATAGATATTTATGACGTCATTGTTTGAACAGGTGTGTAAACGATTAAAAATTAACATGTTATTTCATGAGAAAATATGATGTTGTACAAGATTTTTAACCATTTTTAAGAATAAACTTTGTTTTCGCTAAAATATAGGACATTATTGCAGTTTCCATACATAACCTTATTGCAGACTGGTCACAACATATCTAGTTGCCTAGCAACAAGTCAAGTGACTAATTAAGTTTTAATTACCTAATTAGAATCACAATAGATTCTTTATACTGTGTACAAAGTTACATCTTCATAACTCTATCGGTTCTGGAAATAATTAGGGGGGGGGGGCCATAATGGCCCCTCCCCAGGTGAGGAGTGAATAAAAAGAGCCCAGGTGGAATAGGGTTAAATTATAACGTAGTATTTGGTACGTTGACCATGGTCCAAGTACTTCCAAGTAAAACATAAAAGTAACACCAGTCGCATTTTCCTCTTTTCGTAACACATTTTTGGCATTTATTGATAGTTACCATATAAGGAAAAGGGTGATTTCATGTCACGTGACCATTGTTTGAAGAAGCTACTAATTATCCTTCAGCATCTAACTTCTTTATAAAGCGGTTTTTAGCTTAATTTGGTCAGATCTAAGCCAGCCCGTGCGCCATTTAAAAGGAAAACCTTGGTTTTCCTCCGCAGAGGTGCTAGCTCAGAGTGGTCAAACTTTAACCCCCGATTTAACCCCCTAAACCCCAACAGATCGCTGATCACCATCACGTTCCAAGATGCCTAGGGTCATAGGTACCTCAAAATACCCATCTAAATTTCTCCGCTTAGAAGTGACCCATACCTCATTCCTAGCCTGGTCTATTAATGCATATCATGGCAAAATTCATTTTGCTGTTCCCCCATCCAGAGGTGTGGTCTCTTTTGTTAGTGGACATATTTGCCACTAAAACTCAAATTATATTCAAAGTTTGAATTTTGGTTCGAAGCTGACTTCTACTTACCCTTACCCTTTCTTGGTGCAAGGTTACAGAGTTCTTGAACCAATACCTTCAGGATTTTTTGTTGATTATAACCTATGAAGTGTCATCAACGCCATAATTGAAAACAACTTTTCTAAATACATTTCGAAATCAAAACTTCGTTTTGAAATAGAGTTATGTCAAATAAATATCCAAATAATATTCTAAGGATACGAATTGATATACAAACTGATAAACAATCCCTAACCGAAATGACAAAACGAAACTCCAAACCGAAAAGCTAAACGAAATCACAAACCGAAATCACAAATCGGAATTCAATTCAGACCGAAATCACAAATCGGAATTTAATTCAAACCGAAATTATAAATCGGAATTCAATTAAAACCGAATTACAAAAGAAATCCCAAACCGAAATGACAAAACGGAATTCAATTCAGACCGAAATTACAAAACGAAATTCCAAACTGAAACCTACAATCGCGGACAAAACTCGTTGGGACAGCTGAGTTTTGTGTTAAAAGAGGTCTTCCCTGCATGTAAAGTACTACCTTGCACTGCTGATGACCCCCCTCCCCCCTTTGCAATGTTGGTTGCTTGAAGAACACATACTTGTCAACTCATTTATGACATTTTCATCAGGCTCCAACATTGCAATGGGGGGCGGGGGGGGATCCTAACTCAAAATTTCCTCGAAAAAGCAACGTGTCTCATGAGTTTTGTCCGCGATTGTCTGAAAGGGTTGAAAATTTCAGGTGCGCATAACTCTAAAACTCGTTATCGCAACCACCTGAAATTTTCAGGACAACTTTGTCTCCAGGACTGCCACCAGGAATTGCAGTTTCGTATTTTTAGTGTAAACAACAAGGATTGTACAGAGTCGCAAAATTCAAGAAACTACTATTGTTTCCAATGTAATTTGTGAATGTTGACGCAAATAGCTGCTTCATTGCACATATGACGTAAATGCTGCACAATGCATAGAACCTGGAAAGATTAATTCCTTGCAATTCAGGTTTCACATATTGTCTGGCTTCTGAATGCTTCTATTCAAACTGAACGTTGTTGTATTTCCTATTGTCCGAGCGCGAATCTAAATGGATTTCAAAGGAAAATCAAGCACTCTAGCGCAACGGTCCTCATATGTACTCGCCTAGCAAAATATATTCATGATAAATTCAGAATAATGTTGAGAAGCAAAGTTATGCACACAAACAGTGACAGGGATGTCAAGCTCTATGTTAGGATAGAAATATAAACTATTGACGGTTGCATTTAGGATTGTGGGATCAAAATGTCTACGAAGGTCGCTTTTTTGATCAATAAACAACTGAACTTGTCTCTTTTAATGGTAACAAAGCGAGTATCGATGGAGTTTATCACTTTTTGTTGGCCAAATGTAGGCATTTTCTGACTGGATAAAAGATAAATGCCTTGTATATCTCATTGTTTCCAAGAAAAAGATGAAACTTCTAGAAATACTACGCTGCAATGAAAATTATGGCTGTTTTCACCCACGCTGGTCAAGTGAGCGTCGATCACTTTCGTCAGCCCATGGCTTGGCCTAATCTAGATTTCAGGCTGCTATGTAATTGCTAATGGTATAGTTTTATTATTTGGAAAATATTACCTGAATAAAACGAACTTTAAGAGATTTGACCTCTTTTCTACATGCATACTGAAATTTGCGGTTTTGTGGAAAAATCATCATTTTTCAACAATCTTTGAAATGTCTCATTTGGAAAAAAAATTAAATAAAACGACACACAAGCCTTTATTCAACAAACAACTTGCTTCCCACCAAATCCCAGCGAAAAATTTAGACGCGCAAGCAAATTACAGCAATTTAAAGTTCAATCAATTTCAGACAATCGCGGACAAAACTCGTTGGGACAGCTGATTTTTGCGTTAAAAGAGGTCTTCCCTGCATGTAAAGTACTACCTTGCACTGCTGATGACCCCCCTCCCCCCTTTGCAATGTTGGTTGCTTGAAGAACACATACTTGTCAACTCATTTATGACATTTTCATCAGGCTCCAACATTGCAATGGGGGGCGGGGGGGATCCTAACTCAAAATTTCCTCGAAAAGCAACGTGTCTCATGAGTTTTGTCCGCGATTGTAGGTAAGTAGACCGTAGCCCTACGATTTCCTTCATCAAAATAAATAGTTTCTCAATAAACTTATATTTTCCCAGTACTGGAGTTTCTTAATTTTTCGACGATCTGAGAGTTGAGTTTTTTATGGGTAGTTTCTTATACAGGTCATAGTTGCCTAGGCCCTCCGAGGCCTGAAGATACCAACGTTATTTCAATTTATTTTCTTGTTGCCAGCCCAACTAACTTCCCGTTTTTTTTACAAAGACGAGGAGTAAAAGTAATGTAAATTATCAAAGTTGTAGGTATAAATGCGATAAAAAACATTATTTACGATCTTAAACCCTTATTTCGTCGGCCACTTTTCTTATCCGGATCTTCGTCCCCAAAACGAAAATTTTAACGGATTCAGGTGAGACCCCCTCCCCCCTAACGGACAAAATCCGATAACGGGGACGAAAATCTTTTGTCAATGACCCCTTAGTTTTTGAGCTTAACAAATTGTTTCTTAAGCTTGAAAAACTATTAGTATTAAGTGCTGATCCAAGTTTCTTATAAAAAAAACCTGTAAAATACGAAATTGACCTGCTTATTATCATAACTTTTCTGTGGCAGTTTCTATCTGTTGTTGCTGTTTTTGACAAGTGGGGATAGGATAGATCTGGATAGGCCTATCTAATACCCTTTCAGCAGATCCATATATCTGATATATCTGTTACTGTTACACGCATTTTTTTTATAAGAAACTACCCATAAAAAACTCAACTCTCAGATCGTCGAAAAATTAAGAAACTCCAGTACTGGGAAAATATAAGTTTATTGCGAAACTATTTATTTTGATGAAGGAAATCGTAGGCAGGTAGGGCTACCGTCTACCTACCTAGGCCAATAACGTCCCAGATTTAACTGAGCGAGTAAATAAGAGGCTTTTGCATTGGTCTCATAGATAGGCTCATTGAACTCCCCCAAATAGTTAAAGTTAAGCAGTCAAAGGATTAACTTACCATGGTATATAGCACACTGTCTGATAAAGTTGCCAATGGCAATAAGTGCTTTGTTCGTCAGCTTAATCCCCTATTTCTTGTCGAATCATTTATTTCTTGTCGAATCATTTATTTCTTGTCCAATCATTTATTTCTTGTCGGATCATTTATTTCTTGTCGGATCTTTTCTTCATTAACGCATCATTTATTTCTTTTGTTATATGCGTAGACCCTTTATTATTTTGGAATTTCGTTTTGTCATTTCAGTTTGGAATTTCGTTTTGTAATTTCGGTCTGAATTGAATTCCGTTTTGTCATTTCGGTTTGGGATTTCTTTTGTAATTCGGTTTTAATTGAATTCCGATTTATAATTTCGGTTTGAATTAAATTCCGATTTGTGATTTCGGTCTGAATTGAATTCCGATTTGTGATTTCGGTTTGTGATTTCGTTTAGCTTTTCGGTTTGGAGTTTCGTTTTGTCATTTCGGTTTGGGATTGTTTATCAGTTTGTATATCAATTCGTATCCTTAGAATATTATTTGGATATTTATTTGACATAACTCTATTTCAAAGCGAAGTTTTGATTTCGAAATGTATTTAGGAAAGTTGTTTTAAATTATGGCGTTGATGACACTTCATAATAACCAACACAGACACTGGACTCCACTGAAAAGTCATTTTGCTGTTTCCCCCATGCAGTCGTCTTGTGCAATTTACTGCTGTTGTCTTAGTTGACACATTTATCCATCAAATACTATTTAAATCTAAAGTTTTGGCTCCAAGCTGACTTCTACTGTCAAGAGATATCCTATACTATTGATAGAGTTTTCTTGGTGCAAGGTTACAGAGTTCTAGAACCAATTCCTTCAGGAATTTTGTTGATTATAACCAACACAGACACTGGACTCAACTGAAAAGTCATTTTACTGTTTCCCCCATCCAGTCGTGACTGACACTGCGTCAGTCACAAAATCATGTGATCAGTTTCTATTGGTAGCAACACAGCGACAACAACAGCGTGAAGGTGACGATGTAGTTTGTCAAACTGGGAAAATTCCCAAGCATCTTCAACTAAGTAGCGTAGGTACCATAACAGTCCATAATCATTGTATAGGCATTTTATACTGTCAACCCAAGAACCCGAGCATCTTCACAATTTCTACATTTTTATTTCTTTCCTTTATTTGTTATTGTTATTCTCTATGTTATCAATCATATGTTAAATGTTATTTACTTTTATTACCTATTATTTGTACTTGGTATCCAAGTAGTTCTTTTTTTATTCTGGAACGAAATTTCATTCTGGAATGAAATTCTATTACCAGTGTAGAGTCACTGTTTAAATTTCATTCTGTGATACATCGAGCCACTACCATTACAGAGGTCTTAAACCAATACCTTCAGAAATTTTGCAGATCATAACCAACACAAAGACACTGCACTGAACTAACAATTCATTTTGCTGTTCCCCCATCCAGTGGTGTGGTCTCTTTTGTTAGTGGACATATTTGCCACTAAAACTCAAATTATATTTAAAGTTAGAATTTTCGTTCCAAGCTGACTTCTACTTACAAGAGATATCCTATACTATTGATCGAGTTTTCTTGGTGCAAGGTTACATAGTTCTGCAACCAATATCTTCAGAAATTTGCAGATGATAACCAACACAAAGATGCTGGTCTGGACTGAGCTAACAATTATTTTTGCTGTTTCGCCCATCCAGTAGTCTGGTGCAACTTACCGCTCTGTTGTTATTTGACATATTTGCCCCTCTAATAACATTTAACCCTATTTGGACCGGGTTGAAAATTTGATATAATTGATATAATTTGAAGAACTCGTATCAAGTCTAGCGACAGGGTATCACAAGGAAAATTTAATTTGGAAAAAGGCGACATGGTATACTTTTGGCACATTTTTTATGCGACAGGGTATACTGTTGGCCCATTTTTTATGCGACAGAGTGCAGGGTGTGAAGACATTTTCCACACACCCCCGTCACTTCCCTAGTCAAGTACCCCCCCCCCCCCCGGGGCCAGCCATATCAAATTAGAACAACTAACATTTGTTAAAGGTTGATTATGGCTTTTAACAGTTGGGAAATGAAAATAAAATAAAAGCTCTTGATGCATATCTTGGTTTTTGTTTTTTCTCTATCAAATCTTAAAAGCTAAAAACTACAATATACAATTCAACTGTACCAATCATAACGGGGAAAAAGGTCATCAAGTTTCCACTATGACTTGGCTTTAAACATATATGAAGTTCTTCATGGTGTAACCGGTGCGGTATATGCAAGGCTTTATTCAAGGCTGTTTGATCAAAAACTGTAAATTGAAATGAATTGTTATCTTATCTCACCTGCTCTAATTTGGACTTCCACTCCTTGTGGATTCTCGTGAAGTCCGGGGCTGGATTAGCCGTGAATGGCACTGGCTATGGCAAAACAAAAGTAAACAATGAGCATAATAATAATAATATAATGATTAATTTATTTACAGTTGGTGGAAGCAATAGTTTTAAAGAAAACTAATAAATACCAACTATTTACAATACAAAGTTCAAACATAATATAAACGTAAAATATATACAAGAATCTAGGTACACATCATCTGCAGATGTTGCAACTGCAAGTGTCTCCTTTCCAGCTCTTAATCATATTTTAAATTGATTTGTGTTTTGCGCAGCTTTTATCGTGTCAGATAATGTGTTCCACAATATGCTTCCTCTAAATGATAAAGAACTGTTCCCATAAAGTAACGTATTGGTTTTAGGCATGAGGTTATTTGTTCGTAGGTCATATTGAATGTCCTTTGGTGTGAAGAACTGAAACATATCAATGCCTCGTTCCTCAATAGATGATAAAAAATACAGATTCAAACCGCATACCCTTTCCTAACATAAACATTCAGGCTACTGTACCCAATGTTGCAGTATTAAAGAAAAATGGACTAAAATGCATGTACACAAATGAGGATTGTTTAAGCAATAAACTACAGGAACTTCAAATCAGATTAATTCAATCAAAAACAGATTTGTGTGCAGTTACAGAGATTCTACCAAAAAAAGTAACTACCAAATGGACAGAAAATAATTACGTTGTCGATGGATATAAAATATTCACTAATTTTGGAAAAAGCGAGACAAGAGGAGTAGCTCTTTATCTCAAAGATTACATTAAAGCACGGCAGTTAGATTACAGCTTTCCCTCCATTGAGTCAGTTTTTGTAGAAATATCAATAAACAATACAGAGAAAATAGTCTACGGGGTTGTTGACAGCTCCTTTCTTGTCTTTCCTTCAAACCTTCGTCGCAGTAACAAAACTTCAAAATTCAACCGCCGTAAATAGAAAAAAGAACGCGAATAAAATCCATTTTCGAACGCTTTGCGTAAGTCACATGATATTTGCAGTCATAAGGGTGACTTTGAAGTACGTTTTTGATCTGAAGTACCCAAGGGTTTTCTAGAATACCCTTGAAGTACCCTATAGGGTACTCTAGAATACCTAAGGGTACCTGTTGGTCTTCAAGTACCCTAGTGTACTATAAACTATTTCTCAAAACCACCTTTTTTCTGTGAGTGTGGGGAGCAAAATACCATGACTACCCCATGGCTTTGACATAAAGTCACTGCCTATAATTTTCTTCCACTGAGACTTAACTCTCTTCAAATGGTTAATGAAGTACCACTTTCTCATTACCATTAGTTAAGGTTTTGGCTGTCTCCATTACCCTATCTAACTGCAGATTGGCAACAGTATTCCTGTCTCCTATCAGAAATTGGCTTAAATATTTTGAAATGGGTACCTTTGTAGCTGCTTTCTTCTTCATTGCTTTTCCCTGCAAAAATATGCTCAATTTAGCTCTATTTGGACCTGAAAAGAAAAAAGTCACTTACCACTGTCTGTCTGTGAGTCGTCATAAAAAAGCGTTGTTGATGGCAAAAAGACTATGTCTGCACTGCGGCGAATATTTTCTGAACTGATTTTAGGAGCACAAGGACAGACTTAAAGAGAATCAACGGATATAAAAGCCCCGCTCGGATGGGGTCTGGGTAGTCTATAAATAAATAGCCAATCATATAGCGCGTAGGCAGACTGACACTGCGTCAGTCACAAAATCATGTGGTCAGTTTCTATTGGTAGCAACACAGCGACAACAACAGCGTGAAGGTGACGATGTAGTTTGTCAAACTGGGAAAATTCCCAAGCATCTTCAACTAAGTAGCGTAGGTACCATAACAGTCCATAATCATTGTATAGGCATTTTATACTGTCAACCCAAGAACCCGAGCATCTTCACAATTTCTACATTTTTATTTCTTTCCTTTATTTGTTATTGTTATTCTCTATGTTATCAATCCTATGTTAAATGTTATTTACTTTTATTACCTATTATTTGTACTTGGTATCCAAGTAGTTCTTTTTTTATTCTGGAACGAAATTTCATTCTGGAATGAAATTCTATTACCAGTGTAGAGTCACTGTTTAAATTTCATTCTGTGATACATCGAGCCACTACCGTTACAGAGGTCTTAAACCAATACCTTCAGAAATTTTGCAGATCATAACCAACACAAAGACACTGCACTGAACTAACAATTCATTTTGCTGTCCCCCCATCCAGTGGTGTGGTAAAGTTAGAATTTTCGTTCCAAGCTGACTTCTACTTACAAGAGATATCCTATACTATTGATCGAGTTTTCTTGGTGCAAGGTTATATAGTTCTGCAACCAATATCTTCAGAAATTTGCAGATGATAAGTAGTATATAGTATAGATTCAACAAGGCGAAACGCCCGAATATTGTATGGCCAGACCGAGAACTGTCACCGAGAATTCTCGGTATTGTTTGAAGAGTCGCCGAAGAATGTCGGAAATTTAAAAAATTTTAAATGTGTTAGGAAGAAAATGTTGAAATAGGAGAGAGTTGAAGAGAGTTAAGGGAGGCTGGGAAGAGGGGCACACCCCAAAATGACGTAATATACGTATATTACGTAATTTACGTAAGAAACTTTTAATTTTAAGAACCGCGTACGCATGCGCGCTAAGACATGTAATAAATCCACAAGACTAGAATAAGGGGTAAATAAGAAACTCAGATATTGTAATGAATGTGGGTGTGCCGATGGTCAATATTCTTCTTCTCTTCTCTCTCTCTCTCCTCTCTCCTCTACGACTGGATACTATTCCAGGAGTTTGTGCTAATTCGCTTTATCTAAAGAAGTGAGGTCTATGAATCAGTCTATCAATAGCAATAACTACGAATTTGTAATATCGAAACATCGGTACACCCCTCCCTTTTTATATTTTTTGCAAAGATTACGCATGCGCTAAGAACTTAGAAAGAACTTGTGGTGTATTAAATCCACAGGATTAAAATAAGGAGTAAATAAAAGACGTCGTTATGTAAACAAACTGTAGGGGTGTACTGGCACAGTTGGATATCCTTCACGGGATATCCATTCACTGACTATTCATAAGGCACGAGTTGTAAGAACTTAAGAACTCCTATGTGTATAGTCAGTTACTGTTTCGGGACACTCCTCCCATTTTTATTTGTGATGCAAAGAATAACGCAAAGAAAGTAGTCATTATTTTACTCACAAAAGAAACAAAAATCAATAATAAAACAAATAACTCCGATTGCTATAAATGCTACAACCATGTCAACTATATATCCTAAAACTTTCATTTCTTTTTGTACATCGACAACGTTGTTAGTTAAAGTTTTATATTGTTCTTTATAATTGACATAATGTTCCACCAATTCATTTCTAACAGCGTCCAGTCTTTCTTTTGCTTCTTTTAATTGATCAGCTTTCATTTCAATTATTTCTCGTCGTGATATGAATCTTCTTTTTATGGAAGATCTCAATGTATCGATTTCATCAAAGAGAGAGTAGAAAAGACCTAATGCTTGTACCTTTCCCAATATAAGAGTATTTGAAAAATGTTCATCACCAACTTCAGCTCTGCAGTAGGGACATCTGATGTTGGGTTTTAGGACCTGAGAAGAATCTTCATCTGTGTCGAGACATAGTTTTCCGTAGCATGTTGTGCAGCATCGATGATTGCAGGATGTAGAGCAACGCCATGAAATCGCAATATCTGAATTTGTCTTCTGAATTAAATTTTCCCATGACTCTAAACATATACAGCATTCATCATATTCGAAGGAATTGTCATCTGTAATTATTTCCATTTTGTCCGGCTGCGACGGTTGTGTTAGATATGATGCGGTTTGCAGTTTGGTGCGGTATGTTGAAAGTTTGTTCCGAGTTTCTTATATAGTGAATATTATAGAATGGTTTGTTTTGTGTTGTTGTTTTGCAGAAAATTTTAACTAATAGAGACATTGTTTTGCAACAAATTTTAAATAATAGAAGGATTTATATCGGAAAAACCTGTCAAACATTAAAATTCACACAATTGGCAAAGCTCAAAGGAATAGATCTCGCGACGACGTTGACCTAGGTTGTGGAATCCGCGTTGACCCCGTTGACCTGATTGAGCGACAATTTGAACAATTTAAAAAAAAAGTAGTATAAATTAAAAGGTGGAATATCCGACTCAATTAAGATTGAAGATTCAATTAATTAAAGTGAAAGATAATATGGATATTACAGAGTGTACAGGAGAATGTGATGGGTACGGCTTATGTGCATGTGAAGAAACGGATGATGGGGAATGTAAAGGAGCTTGTGGTGATGGTCTATGTGCGTGCAAGAATATGGCATATCTGTTAAATTTCAAAATCAACACAGACGAGATTTGTAATAGAGTCTATTTGAAAAGTAGAGAGTCATACAAGAAATTTATAAACAGTGAAAGACCAGACCGTGACCCTGAAGACGAAGAAACATTTTTGAAAAAACCAAAAAGAACAACTTCCGAAACAACAACAACAACAGCAACAACAACATCAACAGCAACTTCAACATAGACGCGAAAGAAATATGTATAAAATTCCAGAAAGAATAAAGCCGTTGGAGAGGTATATGAGAGACATTGAGTTTTACAGTAAATATCACTTAACATTTGAACTGGACATACACAAAATGTCGATGGGATATATTCAAAATCTTCCACCATTTTGTTTTGACATTGTTATGAAGATTGTAATAAAAAGAATGAAATAACTCAATTATGCAATAAAAAGTATGTCATAGTTTTATCGATAGTTTCATAACAGTTTTTGATGGGTAAAAGTATATAGTAAATATAATATATCTTTTGTTATATTCATTCGAAATGATGTCTTCTTTTTTGAAGTATGTGGTCTGTTAAGTATCGATTAAAGGGATCTGGTAGAATTCATAAAAAACGCAAAATTTGCGGGAGAGGAATAGCAAGTTTGGCAAAATTAGCACTTCCATTTGTTGCTAAAGCAGCTCGATATATAATTCCAGGATTAGTTTCAGGAGCTTCAGAAATTGGAATAAAAAAATTGATCAGCGGAAAGGGAAGAATAAACAGAAAAGTTAAGAAACGGAAAGTTTTTTAATAAATAAAGAATTATGTACGGACCAGTACATTTTGGAAATCAACCAGTAGGGACGGTTAGTTATCTTTTGAAACCTCACCCTTATTCAAAAGTTAATGGAAGGGGGCGCAAATTTAAAGCCCCCAGGAAGAAATCTTCATTAAAGGGAGAATGTCTTGGCATGTTGGCGGCTGGAATAGGAATTCCGTTGATATTGAAATTGTTGACTGGTAAAGGCAAACATAAAAAGAATTTGTCCAGAGTTCATCATGGAAATTTAAGGGGACGCGGGATTCTGAGTAATCTATTGAAGATGATTGGTTTGGGTAGAAGAAGAGGAGGAGACGGTGTAAGAACATTTCGCGCAAGTGGTAGATATCGAATTTAAGATACACACAAACAATGTATACCGTATCACCGTATGATTAATTTATCATTTACTCGCAAACAATCATGTCACGACGACGACGACATTGTAGGTCAAGCCACCGCCAGGATAGAGGAGGAAATAAACACCGAAATAAAAAGATGTGCGGAAATGGTTTTATGACAACATTATTGTTAAAAACACGTCGCAAATATCGCAATTTTGATGGCAAGTCTTTTATGATGCCATTTATGAGAGAATTGGCGCGCAAAACTCGTCGAAAATAAACCGTGAATAAACCGATTGGACAGATAGAAAAATAGATAAAAAACACAAATTAATAGAGACTGTTGTTTGTTTTAAAATTAAAAGTTAGTAAAGTAGTAATAAATGCGTGTATCTTATATCGTAAATCTTATATCGAAATCATGTTTAAAGTTTGTTTTTACTTAAATTAAATTTCAAGTTTCGAATCCTGATACATTTAAATACGGCAGTTCGTATTCGTGATTCACCTTTTCTTCATCACTCATTGTATCGAATGGATGCGGCGGGAGATTATACTTTTCGATTGCCTCTTGAACTGTTTGATTGAAAACCTCTTCGATTGAATTATTCATCGTTGATGTCGGTCGGTCGTCGTCTGATGGATCTTCTGATGATAAGAGATTTCTGCTGATGAGAGACTTCTGAGTGTGCGAATGAGTGCTTGAATGATTATACTTGTGAACGCGCGCGTGGTTTTATAGTTTAGTTTAGTATAATGCAACCCGCAGCAGGAGAGAAGAGAAAATAAAAAACGAGATAATAGAGGGTGCCTCCTCAGAGGATCATAAGAACAAACAAACAAACTATTTATAACAAACAAAATACTAATACTACTTGTCAAGTTTCTTTATTTCTTCAAGAATATCGTTCCTCTTCGTGTTTAAATCCAAATACTCCAGCACCTTCTCTCTTGTTAGTCTTCGCATCTTCTTGATGAGTTGCCAAGACTCATGTCTGAATTTTGTTATCTTCAGTTGTTTTTCATCAGTGCCAATTTCAATTAATCGTTTATACAACTTTTGAAATTCCTCTTCTTGTTTCTCGGCTCTTCTATTGAACGCTGCATTCACAAATTTTCCATCGTTTTCGTCAAGATATGCCAGCATGTCGTCGAAAATGCCATCGTGCTCCTTTCTTTCCATGTTCAGCATCATTTCATTTATTTCTTTAATTTCAGTATTTGAAGCTGCCATTTTTTCGAAGGAGTGAGTTGTCTTTTCTTGTATATGTCTTGTGAGCGAATGTGTGTGAACGAAACAAGTGTGAGCGAATGTTTTTATCTGAACTTGGAACGTTTATTTATACCCAAAAAATTTATAATAGTATTTTTAAAGGTGTGACGCGCCCGTATGAATCAAAGAAATAAGAAATTCCTTCATTGTCGAAGTAAATAGCTTGGAACTATAAGTAAATAGTAAATAGTGTTTAAAATAAATCCAATGGGAAATGTTCTTATTCCACTACGCGTTTTTTTAACTAAAAAGATTAGGGTCTTTGTATCCAAAAAGTTTTTGAAATATAATTGCTATTTTCCGGTCATTTTGTCGGTAAATCTTTTGAGATAATAAGATACCGACGCGTTGTTTTTCGTCAACAGATTTGAAATAATAGAAATTATCACAAAAATATTTATAAGCATGTCTTGAGGTGTTACGAACAGCTGTTGAAATATTGTATAGGAAAAACGTGCTATACTGACCGCACACATTTGTGAAATCGTCCTGTATTTGATAGTTCCAATACCGAACAATGGAGATGGGACGGTTTTGGATGTCTTTAACAGCTCTATTGTATCCATGTTGTTTATAACTACCAAGTGTAAAGTCTTTAAAGGCCCGCTCCACGTCGTGATTGAAATAGTTAAAATAATGAAATAAGCCGCGGATTAGAAATTCAAATTCCTTGAAAATAACAGGTGCGACGCGCCCGTATGAATCAAAGAAATAAGAAATTCCTTCATTGTCGAAGTAAATAGCTTGCCAATGTTTTCCACCATTTTGATGTGTGCCAGTGTTTAAAATAAATCCAATGGGAAATGTTCTTATTCCACTACTGTGATGTAGAAATATGTTTTTTGACCATTGTAAAAAGTTTTCTCCAGTTGATTTTATATCGTTTATTCGTTGTACATCGTCCGAAGCAAGAATACACCCAAAAGCGTTTTTTAAAGAAGAAGTGTTGTTTACGATATTAATAATTTCTTGACCATCCATAATGACAAAAATAATGTGTGTGTGTGTGTGTGACCAATAATAATGCGATCAATAGTAATTTACTTATTACAATTTACAAACTTTAAAAAATTCACACAACTAAAAAAGATATTTTGAAATAACAGTTTATAAAGGTTTATAAGAAATTTTTGCTGATTTGTCCAATGTTATCAATTGAGTAGTTTCTTCGTGAGAAGGCGTGTATGCGCCATTCGTAATTATCCGGCCATGTTGCACCGTTTGTCAATTGACAAATCAATTCCATATTCCCACTGCGACGATCTTCATAAAAGGTACCATCAGATCCTTTTCCCGTCATTGTCATGACAAAAGCGTACGCTGCATATCCGGTTGTGTTCATTTCGGTATCATACAACCCACTTTCTCTCGTGTCATTTCCAATAATTGCACCTCTATTTAGTAGAGGATTGCGATAATTATCGTAGAGAATGTCCTTCATTCGTCTATATGCTTCAGAATTATTTTTGATTGGTTGAGGTCGCCATGTTTGATTGTTTATTTTGATACCCAATTCAAACCCTGATTCCTTAGATGCTTCTGGGACGGGAAATGTTATGAAGGGGGAAGTTGTAAAGGATCCAGTTATTGATCTTTTGTCTCCTAAAGTTAAAAAGATTAAATCTGGAATTCCATCCATATTAAGAGACTGCTGAAATGTTGTAGCTGAT
Source organism: Aurelia coerulea (assembly GCA_039566865.1). Lineage (NCBI taxonomy): Eukaryota > Metazoa > Cnidaria > Scyphozoa > Semaeostomeae > Ulmaridae > Aurelia > Aurelia coerulea. Next base: position 6,585,426 of record CM076951.1, on the reverse strand, counting down.
GGATTGATTGAAATGGTTCTGAATTCATGATGTGTAAACATAAATGTGTCTGGATGGTCCATAGTGTATGATTTAATGTAGTCTTCAGTGAGGGATGGAGACAATTCATATTTCTTAAATCTGTACTGGACATCAGTGACACTAATCCTCAATTGCTTGCATAGCTCTAGCGCTCCATCATAATTTGTTTTTTTCTCAGTATCATTGCTACCTGGGCATTTAGACTGTGGGGAAACTTGTAAGTAGAATTCTGGTCTATTCAACAATGTCATAAATTCAATTTTATTTGTCATTGGAACAAATGTTGTTGAACCAGTCAAACAACTTTTTGGTTTTATCGTAACACAAACTTTTTCACCTTTCATTAACTTTTTGGCATAGTACATTGTCTTGGCGTTGGGACTTGCCCCGCTTGTTATTGTACAGTTAGACAAACTACCTGGACTTTCAAAGATAAATCCTTGATCAATCAAAGATCCACTTACTTCTTTATCCAATTCTGAAAACCACAATGTTTCAAAATAATCGTTGATTGCATAATTGGTTGTGTTACATTAAGAACCTGATTATTTATTGTGATTGTCCAATCTTTGATAAGTGAAGCGGCAATGTTGTTTATCAAAGAAATACAATCCAAATATTTTTCTGAGGCTGTAACAGGAGCTCCTGGACTATTTCCTTTCCATAATTGCATATAATAATCTTTTTCAAGAGTTTTTGTATCCATATATGCACCAGCTTGTTGTGACAGATAAGTCCAAATTTGCAAGTCGACAATCCCTGGATTTCTGTTGCTGGCAGGAACTATAATTTCCTGAATATTATCAAAAGTATCTTGAAGATTATTGGTTATGGCTGTGATTCTGACGTGCTCCTCTTGTTGGAGGGCACGGTGATGATTTCTCATAATGAGGCATATACTCTGTCTAAGTGTTGCTACTGCTTCATTGTACTGGACCGTAAGGTTATGGCTTAATCCCTTAGTAAGATCCGAGTTAAAGCGAGGATTGGTGAAGGGTGGAAAGTAACTAGATTCTATACTGCGATTGAAGAAAGATTCTTTGGTTTTATGATAGAGTAGAGAGCAGTAGTGTCGAGATAGGTCAGACACAAATGTCTGGGGAAGAGGCAGTGGAAGTCGTTCTTTAAGAGCAGGAGCAGGGGCAGATAAAGTAGGAAGGCTGATAGGGCGGGAGGGCCTAGGTACAGACGGCGTAGAGAATAGCAAAGGAGAAGGAAGGAGGGATGAAGCGGTAGTGATTGCGGAGGAGGAGGCAGTTTGGTTGTAGACAAAAGACACCGAAGAAGGTGTGTCAGAGGCGTAAATACGCGAAAATCTAGGAGAGGAAAGACGAGGGTGGTGTGTCGTTACGCCCGAGGGGCCTGGGAGAGAGGGGATGGAGGAGGAGTAAGAGGGTATATGAAGGCGATTAGAAAGAGAATTAGATGGAGTAGGAAGTAGGCCAGTATTAGAAGGTGGATCAAACTTATAGGAGTTACCTCTGAGACCCAGTTTCTTATTTATAATAAGTTTCCCTTTGTAATCCTGTTTAGGATCAGGTTGTATTTGGTCTTCATAAATTTCTATGTCGTCAGTCATTGCTAATATAACTTCTTCTTCTTTTGTAAGTTCTTCATTGGTAGGACTGGTGTCTTCTATGGTTTCATTATTTGTGTTTATGATTATCTTGCCTGAAGGGCCAGGTTCTAGGAAGGAAAGGTGAATCATCAGGTTACTAGTAGTTTCGCGCATATGAAGGGCTGGGTATGATCAATTGCCTGTTATGTTTGTAGGTCCAGTAGGATACTTGTTTGTGAATGTTTTACATTTCTAAAGAGGAGTATCCAAAATAACGTGTATGAGAGGCCATAATAAGGATAAATGTAAAATGATGGCAAATCGAATACGGTTAAGGCAAAGTAAATATGCTCAATTTTCCTGCGATCTAATATGACTAATGTCTTATGTACGATGGAGGTGCTGTGTGGCAGCAGTTGAAAGTTGAAATACAAATATCTAATGGGCTGTTGGAGTATGAGATAAGTATCAAGCACTAAGACGAAAAATATGGGCGGAACTGTCCAAGTTATAGTGTAATGAATTGAAATGAAACATTTAAGGTTTTAAACTCACCACTCTCTGTCATGGAGTCCATATTGTCGGTGATTATTCTGTTATTTTCTGCATCTTGAATATGTGCTTGGGTTTGTGACATGTTGTTTTCGACGTTATTCGCGTTGCTTGCCATTGCTTTGCTAGTTTGCCTCTACGTATTCGTTGCTGCTTTTTGCGTGTAGCGATGTATGTTATAGAGGATGAGGAGGTGTTGCGCGCTCTTAAATTCAGTTCCTAACAATAGGGTATGGAATTGGCAGTAAAATTACTGACTAATATGGTCAGGTATTGTGGTAAGGAATGTAGGGTGTGTGTAGAGGGGTTCTGATTTGTTCTGTTGTAGAAGATGTTTAATGTGCAAGCATATGCCAAATGAGGAAGTGCTTTTTGCATTCTTCTAATTGTATGTTTGTTGCAAGAAAGGCGATAATATAGGAAATCTTTCAAATTGTTCTGGTTCTTGATTTCTGGTTCTGCGTAAACAGCACGAAAAGTTTACACTGTACCTCTTATTAACAAAATCAGTACTATTATTGGAAAAAACCCTTTCAATCACAAAGCATTTGTGCAATGACTTTAGCTGCACACAGAGCTGCACCATAATTTTTCAGAAGAGATTGTCAAAGCAAAACATCTCAGCTTCTATAAGGGATATTCGGATGGAAACCTCAACATGTCAATGAAAAGCTCAGGTAAATGAAGTGAAGTGTTTAAACATTGACAGACAATTTAATTCGAATCTCACCTGCATATGGCCAAGAAAGTTGGCTGTAGATCATCTATGTCCCAGAAATTAATCATGTTGGTCTCCAAGCCCTTCTCTTTGTAAATCTCCTGAATGTTGACGAAATAATCATTGAGCCTTTTCTTCATCTCTGCGAGGGTTCCTGCTATAGAAAGCTCATGAGATGACAATAAATCAGCTGCAACTTTTTTGATTTTGATCTTGGTAACGTTTGGTGCTACTTCATTTGACAGGTCAACAAAGCTTACTTTACTATCCTTTCCGCAAAGAAACAAAATTCCTTCACTGAACTGAACCTCAGATGCAGGAATGTTTTTCTTCAGAACGCTAAAACTATCAATGGGTGACTGCAACCTAGCCTTTAATAGATCTGAGTTTCCAGTGGTTTCGTCATACTTGTAAAGTATGTACATCCAGCCATAATATCCAACAGTAATGCTGGCTTTTGGTACATTCCTGGTCGATTGTCTGCAGCAAATTTACCGGTTTCAGGAATGATGGTGGTTGAAGTGACAGATCCAGTATCTGAGAGAAATTCCAGCAAAGATTCCTCTGTAAATGCAAGAACAGCTGATGGGTCTTGACAGTCTCTATTTCTAACAAAGTTATTCTTCAGAATGAGGCTTTTAACTTGCTTACTCACTCCAAGCAGGGATCGGTTTCGAAAATTTTGCATATTTGACGGGTTGCCTTCTTCGCAATCAGCTGTTACAGCTAAGAAAGTTCTCCTTCTGCAAAGTCTATTTTGGTTAAGACAGTTGTTGCAAGCTCGGAGACTTGGCAAATAGCTCTCTTGGCCAGCAAAATCACTTTTCTCACACAAAAAAAAGGTAACAGATTTGATGGGGAGTAGCGATGAGAGTATAAGTCGAATCGATCCCAAATAAGTTTTGGAGTACTCTTTGATAGTTAACTTGAAGATTAATACCAAGAGTTGAAATATTAATCTCGAAAGCCAAAATTTGCGTCCATCTACAAAGCAGAGCTTTTGGGTTTTGGCCTAAACTGCTAACGCGCTGGTTAGGGGAATCTCCTCAGTCAAAGACATTTTCGGCCAAGGATAGGTCCTTTGGGTACCCAATGGAAAAGAACGTAAAAAACTGAAAACTAACAAACAAATTAATGAATATAGTCACCAAGGAATATTTTTCTCCAGTCAAAGTGCATTTACAAAAGTACACCAAGCCAAGCACGAATGAGCATTTTTATGTTCCCTTGGGCATATACCATTGCTTGTTTCGTAATAATTTCGTGAGAGATGATGCAAAAAAACATTTCATTCAAGCAATGAAGATTGCAAGATGGTCGATGCCTTAAAGCCTACATGACTTATTTCGCTGATGAATAACTTTTCTCAGTCAGGTGTAATTCAAAGTTTTTGTAGAATCAAGAAAGGGGTCTCTTCGGGGCTAAATTCTTGAATCTGATTGTGAAGGTCAAAGGCAGATTTCCACTAAAATGTGTTCCTGAGTACGAGGTTTCTTGTTTGTACTTGGCTATGATTGAGGGGATTCCACATCACAGCGAGTTAACGGCTTAGGCCAAACCCAAAAGCTGTGGTTTGGAGTAGGAGGCAAATTTGGACTTTCAAGATTAATATTCCAACTCTTGATGCACCAATATCAACAAATAAGGTATCAATCTTCAAGTTAACTATCTAAGAGTACTTCAAAACTTATCAGGGGTCGATTCAACTTAAATTCTTATCGCTAGCCCCAATCAAATCTGTTACCTTTTCCTTACCTTTCCTTTTGGGATTTCGTTTAGCTTTGCGGTTTGGGGTTTCGTTTTGTCATTTCGGTTTGTGAGTGTTTATCAGTTTGTTTATCAATTCATATACTTAGAATACAATGTTGAAAAAAAAGATGAACACAAGAAAGAGACGACTTGGAGTGAGTTCTTCAAACTTTTCTTTATGGTCATGGTCATCGTCAGAAGAATACAATGTTGATATTTATTTGACATAACTCTGTTTCAAAACGAAGTTTTGATTTCAAAATGTATTTAGAAAAGTTGTTTTCAATTATGGCTTTGATGACACTTCGTAAACATGATTTTAAAATATTAAAATTTCCGTTTCTTCCTTCATTTCCCTAATTAGATGAAAAGTATTGAAAATATTTTGTTAAAATATGAAAAAATTAAAACCAAAAAAAAAAAATTAAAACAAATTGAAAGTTTTTTTAATTTCAAATACTGTGGTGGCCCATGACAGCCATCAGACGAGAAGGGCCATACGTATCCCACGATGCTATTTTCTCATCATTTTGCATGCGTTTGAGCAGCAGTTCCTCAAGCAACATGGCTGCTAAAAGGAATTGGGATAAATTTAAAAATAACATATCCAACAAGAGGGTGCATAAAGCTGAAACAGGAGACAATATTTTACTGGGCAGGGGCGGACCGCGAATTGGTCCACTTCCGATGGTTGAGTTATAGTGCAAAAAGAATGCACACTTGAAAATGTGAAAGAAGCATGTATGAACCATTTTAATATTGATAAAAACATATACAAATGTGACATACTTGACAGAGGAAGAGGACCCTCTTTCTTGACAATTGGCGAAATTGAACATTGGAAACTCCTCCATATTAGGTTCACTGAGAGGAACAAATCAACGAACCCAAAGCCAAGCTGACCATCATGTGCACAGAAGAGGATGAGGACTACCTGATGCCAGTCATGTTTCAAAGTCAACAATAATGACAGAATTGTCACAGGAAAACTTCATGGCAAACAAAGCTCAATCTGAAATGGTGGTACCATCTTCTGTTCCCATTGCAAAGTCAGTTCCTCTTAGTCAAATGATAATAATAACAATAATAATAATAATTAATCGAATTTTTGTGCTGGGTGCTGGATCGAGCAACTGATCTCAAACGATTTGCAGATTTCACCAACAAACTGACATTGTGATCTGTGTTGAAAATAGAAGGGGGTAATGTGGCCATCGGTTTTGAATATTTCATCCATCACCTTCTCTTCAGCTTCCAATTTCATCAATTCCTCGTGCAATTGAAATTCTTCTCTCAACTGATTCAGTTTCATTTCTTGATACACAAGACTTTGTTTCCTTGCCAACAAACTCTCCTCTGCTATCAACTTTGCCTTTCTCATTGCATTTTGTAGCATCTTCTTTCCAAGGGCTCATTTAGCATTTGATATACTTGACAATTTTGAATATTTGGAGACATTTGAACGTTTAGAATGTGATGTTTGACTTACTTAACATTTCGACCTAACATATTACGTGAATAACATATAACATATAACATGTTTATAGATAACATATAACATGTATGCTGATGATACTCACGTGACCTTGACATCAAAGAATGTCGAAGAACTTGTTCATAAGGCTCAAGAGGAGTTGACCCATATTTCTGAATGGATGCGGATAAATAAATTAAGTGCCAATCCACAAAAAACAGAGTATATGGTAATTGGGCACCCTCGTAAAACTAATAAAGTGGAGATACACGATGCATTGAGACTGAATGGTTCAGATATAAAACGAGCGAAAAAACCCAAATCACTTGGAGTCATTGTAGACGAAGGGAGAACAATTCAAGACTGTCAAAAGGTAAGTTCGCGGATGTCTCGCATCTTCAATCAAAAATTGAAGAACATCCTCCCACAATCTCAGTTAAGCAATGTATATTGTGCTCTTGTAGAAAGTCACATGCGATATGCAGATGTAGTCTGGGGTAGCCTCTCTAATTCAAGAAAGAAGTCCCTTCAACGTCTTCAAAACAGAGCCATTTCCATGATCGATACGTCCAGGATAAAAGATGAATGGTCGAATAATTTCCTTCAGGTTGGACAACTTGTCACGTTTAATCGTGCAGTTATGGCCTATAAGATCATGAACAGACTCAGCCCGGAAAATCCCTGGAACAAATTTCAACAAAGATCCCAATACTCCAGTTATAACACGCGGTTCTGTAGAGATCTTCAGATTCCAAGGTACAATCTGGAGTATGCCAAAAAAGGATTTTCCTATTCAGCTCTTAAGGTATGGAATGAAATCCCTTTAAATAACAGGGAACTACCTACCTTGTGCCGATTCAAAAAACAACTAAAAATACATTTGATGAGCTGAAAGCTATTTGAAAGACAACTCCCTGGGAGAACAGCAATATAATCTTTAGCCCTCTATGTTTTTCTTTTTGTTTATATAAATATATTGATTAATTGCATTGTATGTTTTTTATAGTTTTATTATGCTGAAGGGATATTGTGTATAAATAATTTAAAATGAAAAAAATGAAATACTGAGTGAATCAAATGATTTTGGCCTTTATCTCATCTTACACTAACATTGCTTATGACATGGCAAATAGGGAAACTGCAAAATATGACTTTTGTATGCATTCTTTTGTTCTCAGGATGTTTTTCTGTGTTTGCAAATAATATAAAATGAGAGTAAAATGAGAGCAAATTTTTTTGCAGCTTGCAGTAACAATTGGGCAGATGAAGTAGAGTTAGAAGATACCGAGGAGCAAAGACAAAATGAAAGTGACACCTCTCTTCCAAACAATGTGGTACTTCAGTGGTTTGTTAGACTCTTTTTGTGGTGGCAAGCAAGATTCAGTATCACAAATGCAGCAGCTGTGATAATGCTGACAATGATAAAGTGCCTCCTACATATAGTAAAGCATCCACTGAGTGTTGTTTTCCCTTCTTCCATGTATCTTGCAAGCAAATATTCAGGAAGACAAAACGCAATCAACTCCAAGGTTCTTGTTGTTTGCCCCTCTGACCCTTGCAATGCCCTGTACGAGTATGCAGATGCCCATGAAGTGGATGATGGAGTGAGAAAATCGAGGACATGTGTGAGAAACCATTCAGGGAACCTCTTTTGTTTGTAAAGAGGTTATCAACAAAGAATTTATATTTAAGCAACCATCTCAATGGCGTAGAGAAATGGTGCAGTGTGAAGAGTTTGTCAAACTTCTTGGACAGAGATTCAGACAGTCCATATCTGATAAAATGGAGGATATTTGGGACAGCCAAGTATGGAAAGACTTCACAGATAGCAATGGTGGTTTCCTGAGAGAAAAATTTAACATTACCTTAATGTTGTTTGTTGACTGGGTAAAGCCATACAAACGCTCACAATATAGCATTGGGACCATCTATTTGGCCATTCTTAACCTTCCACGAGCACAGAGGTTTTTAAAGAAATGGATATGTGTTGTAGGGATCATCCCTGGTCCCTGTGAGCCCAAGGTTAACATGAATACGTACTTAAAAGTGATTGTTGATGATCTTTTGATGCTTTGGGAGGGCATCCAGGTAACAGTTGAGGAAACGGGACAAAATATTAGAATAAGAGCCGCACTTCTTTGCATTTCATGTGACACTCCTGCCATTCGAAAGGTAAGCCAGTTTCTTTCTTACACCGCAAACAAAGGATGCTGATGATGATCTTGGGAGATTTGATCTTTATTGCGATACATGATCTTATTCCATCGACAAGTTCTCGTTTTCTCCCCGACTTCTTTCCGCCATGACATTCCAACCAGCGTTTGAGTTCGAGAACAGAATATTCCATAAGATCTCTGGTCAAATGTGAACCTGGAACATCCCCCTCCGAAAGCACTACTTCCTCCATCTTGAAAATGCAACTGCTTCGTGCAGCTTTTCCATGGACCCTTACCCATATATTGAATTGAATTTTCCAGATAAAAGGAGTTTTGTGACCAAAATCTCGCTATGAATGAAACAAGTTGCGCACAGATCACGTAGGTAAGCACATGGCGATCAAATATTTTGTCCGCAAACATATCCCAGCATGCAATGTGCCATTTTGTGCGACGTCAATTGAGAAGAGTGCTATTACAGCGAACAAAGAGGTACAGTAGACATGTTTTGGTATTTATGCCTATATGAATTGGATTGTGACACGCAGAATCTGCTACCCGCCTTTCACGTCTGACTGCCCCTTTAAAGTTTCATTAACAGTATTCATGCTTACTACATGTGCCCTCAAAGTAAGATTTTTTAAAAGTATTTGCAACGTTTAGACATTTGCACAAGCTAAAGCACCTTTCAGTAATATGATACAGGAAAAAAAAGAATGTGTGTGTTGTAAATTGAGGAATTGGGTAGATCAACCATTAATTCACAAGCTTGATACAAAGAAAATACAGTGGAAAAGATGAAACCACGCAGATTCTCCCGGGAATTCTTAAAAAACCTAATTTAGTATAAATCTTGATTTTGGGATCTAGAATTTGTGTGAATCTTGAATTCCAGATCTTGAATCTTCTATTGGTGACTCCCTTTCTTGACTAGGTGTGTGGGAGGATTTCTCAACATTGACTTTAAAAACAAGGCTTTCAAGCAAAATTGTTGCCTCTTTCGTGTTTGAGACAAACTCCTCGCTAGATTTAACAATATAAAGGGAGTTATCAAGATATATGTGCATGAAAAAACCACATTTGGGCAAATTTGAAAAGACGGGTTTCATAACCTTTGTGAATAAGTATGGAGTGGAAGAAAGGCCAAAACAAAGACAAGTGAACTCGACGAGTTCCTCCCTCCATGCAAAACGGAGGTATTTACGATGTTCGTCCACAATATGTAAAGTGAAATATGCGTTGGTAAGGTGGAGCGATATCATGGAGGCATCTTTTTGTAGCAATGGGAGGATAGTTAAAAGATGTTCCATCTTGGAATGGGTTTTTGCGAGAAATTCATTAAGACATTTTAGGTTGCTAATCGGGCGCACGTTGCCCTTCTTTTTGGGCCTAACAAAGATATTGGACAAAAATTGATTGTTACATGCCTAAATATGTGTTATAGCTCCTTTCCAGAGCAGCATGTATACCTTGTTGTCAATTATTTTTCCTCATGCGAGGAAAAAGGAATGGTTTTAGGTAGGGAATGTTGGACTGGCAGAGCCACAAAGTCAAATTTTATTCCCTTTACAGTATTGCGAACGAACACATTTTTGCGATCTTACACCAATTAGGATAAAATTGTTTTGTTCGGGATGTTACCTTAGTTATTGCTGTTTCCTTTAGTTTCCCATCCTGGAACAGCTTCTGCCCCCCCCCCTGTTGACATGTGGGGGGCTCCTGAAATTTAAATATCCAGCTTGGTTCTGATTCCTGTTGGTCCAATTAGGGCGATTTCCCAAGAATTCCGATTTTTGCCACCACAAACAGAGGTGTGGCCGAATGATCGCGATATACGCTGGGCTTCTTTTATCTCCTTGACAGAGTCAGCAATTTATCTCCAAAGAGCGATTTCGTGACCTGTGTTGTACTGCTGCACAATTTTTGGTAGCGGTCTGCCAGGATGGGTTTTAGTAAATCTTTGCGATGCTGAGAGAGTTCGTGGAAATAATTATCCACGAGGGCCATGGAGGATTTAAACCTGGCCTTAATGTCAGTAATGTCACTATTTGCAGCAGTGGTTGGCTTTTCAATTTTGTCCAGGCGCTCTTCAGCCTGAATCAAGGTGGTCAATCGTTTCGAAAGCATCACCTGGCAACTTTGCAGTTTGACGTCGTTAGTTTTCAAACAACAATTCAATTCACCCCAAAATGGGTTGTGTACTAGGGGTACCGTTAGCGTGGAGCAGTTGTTTGGCCTAGAAAACTGTTTCATGATCTCTGTCAGGCGATCCAGTTTGATTTTTGTGGTGGTGCAGTCTTTAATGTAGTCTGCTAGAACCTGGGTAGTAGCTGGGCATGTTTCTTCATCACCTTTGAAGGTGATCTGCATGTTGGTGGACTGAGGGCATGCAAAAAACGATTGCACAAGGGCACGCCAAAAATTTGGGCACGAGGGCACACCAACATGGAAGGCACCAGGGCACGCCAACAATTTGGGCATGCGGGCACACCAACATCGATGGCACGAGGGCACGCCAAAAATTTTGGCACAAGGGCAAGAGGTGAAGGGCACGCAGTGCACGCGATTTAGCAGACTCTGTCTTCTGTAGCGTGGTTATCATGACTATTGTTATCCTCCTTTGTCTCACTTAAAGCAGAATCTGATAGGATTGAATACCTATTGTGTAAAGTTACTTCATTTGGTCTCTGCAGTATCAGCACGTCTAACTTCACTTTTTCTTTGGCTTTTATAGTTGCTATTGTTGTAGCAGCTTTGCTTCAATGGAGGGGATTGAAATCTGCCATATTCCTTGGACAGGGATTCGGGACAACAAAACATCTTGATCGTGACTCTTGTAAGATGCAAGTCTATTCAGCAGTGGCGGCTCGTGCATAAGGGCAACAGGGGCATTGCCCCACCAAATTTTTTCAAGAAATTGGTCTTTACTTCTTTGTTTATGATTTGGTTGCATTCTGTTTTACTTGTGTTGTGTATTCATAAATGCTTGATACATTAGTTTAGAGGCAGTTGAATGATTCTCCGGCTAAGGGCTCAGGTTATGATATTGTGCGTCTGATAGTTTATTTTCCTCCTCCGTATATATGTATATATATTATATTTATAGTGAACGATGAAGAAGAGGGACAACATCCTCAGAGAGCAGGCATCGAGTTGATTTTTGCGCTTTTTTTCATTTATTCAGCTATCTACTAACTAGTTTCGCCCACTAGGGCACCTTCCGTCAACTAGGGCATTAGGGCATCATACGTCAAGCAACAACAACAACAACAACAATAGCAACAGCAACAGCAACAGCAAGACTGCAGAAAACAATGAAATCAATCTGACGTGAAATCAAACGACAGACGAAGCAGCAACAATAGCAGCAACAGCAACAATACAGAAAACAACGAAATCAACCTGACGCGAAATCAAACTACATAACTACATACGTCAAGCAACAATAACAACAACAAAAACAACAACAACAACAACAATATAACACAAGGAAAATATCAAATTTACGATTGAAACCAACTATCAACAAATGAATTTCCTGGATATAAAAATGATAGCAGAAAAAGACAAAATAATTACGGACATGTATTTCAAACCAACTGATACCCACAATTACGTTCCATTTAACTCAACACACCCTAAGCACACACTTAGAAATATTCCATACAACCTAGCCAGACGTCTGTGTACTATAGTCGACGAGAGGGAAACTCTCGAAATACGAATGAATAAGTTAAAAGAAACCTTAATGCACCTAGGATATCCACTAACATTGATAAAAAATGGTTTTGAAAAAGCAAAAGGAATCTCTCAAGAGGAGCTAAGGACGCCAAAAGAGAAAACAGTTGAGGAGAACTTGCTTACCTTTGTATCCACAAATAACCCAAGAAACCCACAATTCTTTCCAATAATTAAAGAATCAATCTCAATATTAAATGCAAGTCCAAAATTAAAGAATAAGATAGAAAATACGAAAATAATACCAAGTAAACGCCAACCACAAAACCTTAAACGAATACTCACACGAGCAAAATTTACTTCAGAGAATCTAACAGACAGTACACCTAAGGTGACAAAATGTAATGATAAACGATGTGAGACATGCAAACAAATAGTTTTTTGCAGCCAAATTGAAATAAACAAGCCCAATAAAACGCTATTTAACATGAAAAACAAACGTATGTTATAAAAGTTAAAATCACCTGAAACCACCTGAAATCACCTGAAATCATCTGCAAATCATCTTAAACCACCTGTAAATCACCTGCAAATCATCTGCTCATTGTTTTGATGAATGGGAAAAAGAGTTATTGTCTTCCAATTGTGATCCAATTTTTAAACTACAGAAACAAGCAGTCAGAGCTATCTCATTTCAGCCTCGCATGTCACCCTCTCTTCCAATCTTTAAAGATCTTAAACTTCTCAAACTTTCTGAGATATTTGAACTCCGACTTTTAACCTTTGTCTTTGACTCTGTTAATAAAACTTCACCTAGTTGCTTTCATAACTTCTTCCTATTCAATTCATCTGTTCATCAATATTCAACGAGACAGGCCAGTCAAGGAAATCTATACTTATCTCGAATAAACAGTCTTCAATATGGTTTAAAATCAATTCGATATCTTGGTGCTAAACTTTGGAATTCATTACCCGTTGAACTCCGTCATGCTCCATCGAAAATATCCTTCAAAAAGCAACTGAAAATTTACTTACTGAACAAGGTCAATGAATAATTCAAAGCTATGTTTGATTCTGGCACAATTTCTACTTTATCATACGAAAATCAAATGTGTCCATCATAATTTCAAATTTTCGTAGGACAGGGGGGGCTCTCTCCTCGATTAGTTTACCTATTGAGAGAGCTCCTCCTTTAAGTAATTCCCTCCATACAATTTATTCTTTTCTCTGTATTTGTATATTGTATTAATTTTCCGTACCAATGTATTAATTTTCTGTAATATTTTCTTTTCCTTGTAGTTTAGTTAGCTGTTAGTATAGTAAATTATAAATTGTATGAAGTGAATTTAAAATATATGAAACTGAAACTAAACTTCAACTTTGATCATTAACACCTAAAAAGGCAAATAATCCTACTGGTGTGATTGGTAGTTCTTAGGTCTCACGCCTTTTGTCTCATTCAAATTGCTTTGTGGTCTCATTGGCTGATCAGAGTTAAGCTACGTCCACACGTATCTAGCCTGCGTTGCAGACCGAATTCCAAAAGGAAAAGGTCTGCCACGCAGGCTAACACGTATCCGGATATTTTTGAAAAGTTCATATAAATTTCAAGATTTAAGAGATATTCCCAGTCATCGCAACAACAGCAACAACAAGAAAAACATTTGTATGGCGATAACTACGACCTGGTTAGACTAATTCAAAAAAAGTATCTTGTTTCGCTCCCCCCCCCCCCCACTGCAGACTTGTCGCTACAACACAGAAGCTATGTTGAACAACAACAACAGCGAAGGTTAGAGGGACTTATGTAATGAGTCTACGAACTTGTATTATTAGTCTAATATATTTATAGGTCTATCCATATAAAAAAGATCCGCATTCCGCATCCACACGAGCAGCATCTTTGAAATTGTCCACATGAAAACCTTGTGACACTTGAAACTGGGTGACCGAAACGCCGTCCACTTGTGTGCGTGAAACCAAAACGGCTAAAAAAGATGCGTTTTCAAAAATATCCAGATGCGTGAAGACGTAGCTTAGCTTTTATACAATTTAGATAAAATACTAAAATCAGCCCAGTGAGACCAAAAAGCAATTTGAATGAGACAAGAGGCGTGAGACCTAAGAACTACCGATTACACCAGTAGGATTATTTGCCATCTTAGGTGTTAATGATCAAAGTTGAAGACAATAAGACTTTTCCCCATTCATCAAAACAATGAGCAGATGATTTGCAGGTGATTTACAGGTGGTTTCAGATGATTTGCAGATGATTTCAGGTGGTTTCAGGTGATTTCAGGTGATTTCAGGTGATTTTAACTTTATAACATACGAAAAAACAAAATGGATTGTGGTGTTAGAGATTTTATTTATGTCATAATGTGTAATGGCTGTGGAGAAAAGTACATTGGTGAATCAAGAGACACCCTAGGACATAGAACAACACTGCATCGTAAGCATATCTCCATGGCACAATATCGAAAATTAAAAGTAAGCAAACATATCGCAGAATGCGCAAAGAACAAAACCACAAAGTTCACGATATGTCCCTTTTTTAAACTACACAATCAAGACGAAACATACCGAAAAGAAAAGGAAAGCTATTTCATTACTAAATACGAAATACGAAAATAATGTGCGCTGCCGCTGTAATGGCCGGACGTCTTTTGCAGCGCTAATCAGAAGAAGCTGCGCTTGGGCAAGCTTTTGGCTGTAGGTTGTATTAAAATGTTTTAAGTAAATAAAAAGTATTCATATCATTAAATAGCAATGAAGTTTATTGTTGACAAGTTAAAAGTTCCAAATGTCAGGGAAAACGAGAGCAGCGAAATCGAGAGCACAGTCAAAGCACGAGGAGGATGACTTAGGCCCATCCGATGGCCCATCCGATGATGGCGATTCATTTGATTCAGCCAACGACGAAGAAGGGATTCCCCCGATAACATTAGAAGCTATCGGGCGTGTAGTCGAAGATAAACTTGCAAATTTGGCCACGAAAGAGTGTATTGAAGGTCTGAGACAGACTGTGGTGGATCAAAATTTGAGAATCCAAGAACTAGAGGCAAAGATTATTTTACTGGAGAAATATATCGAAAAGACTGATAAGCTTGAGCGTGATTATGACGAAATCCCAGAAATGAGAGATCGCATTGAGGACTTGGAACTTCGATGCGACGACAATGAGCAGTACCATAGAAGGCTATGCCTCAGATTTAATGGAATGGAGCTGAAGGAAGGTGGTAATGAATCTGGTGAAGAATGTCTGAAGAAAATAAAGAGAGTGTTGAAGGACGATCTAAAGGTAGATATCCCCGATGTTGTGATCGATCGGGCGCACAGAATTGGCCCAGTTAAAGAAGATGCAACGAGCAAAAAGAAATATCAGGCAATTATTGTTCGCTTCACGACCTGGCGCCATCGGACATTAGCATACAGAGCAAGGAAGAAAGCCAAAAAGGTCAGAGTTCGCCTTGACTTGACCCGTAGAAAGATGAAATTGCTGGAAAAGGCAAACACCTGGTTGGAGGACAATGATGAGAACTTCGCTTTTGCAGATATTAACTGCAGACTATGCCTCAGATTCGAAGGTGAATTTCATTATTTTAAGGATGAAAATGAACTAAAAGAAATCATTAAATATGCTTAGAACTAGTACGGTAAGTCCTCAAATTGCAATCTTTGTTGTATTTGTTTTGCGTTGTATGTAGTGCATAGTCAATGATAGTTTCTGATTACATGTTGCTTTTTGTTCATAAGAAACTTGGATAAGAACTTGGACAAGCATGTATTTAGTACTAGATTTCTTGGTTTCGTGTGTAAATTTCCAAAAGGTTGGTACAAAGAGAGAATATAAGCTCTTTTTATTTCCTTTGATTTAAATTTTTTGGATATATTGGTGCTTGTTCCATGCAAACTAGTTTCTTATGAATAAAAAAAACCTGTATGAAGCGTTAGTAGGATTCTCTTTCATATGTTGGTTTCTGGGCTAAATTGGGCTAATTTTTAGTTTAATTTTTTATTGTATTTTATTTCATTCTTTTTTTTCTAATTACATTTCATGGGCTAAATTGGGCTAAGGAATTCTTTTTTTTTTTATTCATTTGATTTTTGTTCTTAAAGTGTTCATATAGCCACATATCTCATTACTATTTTCGATTGATGAACTTTTTTTTCCAAAAATGATGTATTATTGTTTGATTGCTTACATATCCATAACCAATGAACCGATTTTGAAAAACTTTGTTTTATTTGATTGCCTAAGGGCTGGATTGTATTTTAAGATGTTGGTGGCGGTTTTACCACAACATTTTCATGTCGAAAAGAAGATAGATAAACCTGCTCAAATTCAAGCATTAGATGGCATGAGAAAGAAACGCCTACTTTTCTAGTCAATATTTTGATGTCGTACAAAAGGTTGAACTCCTATTGATATTTTCTAAACTCAGAATTAACTGAAATCGTATTCTCTGAACGACAGATATTCTTTGAACAACATATAAGTTCAGCCTACTGCATCATATCAAAAATGTTGCCTGGGAAAGAAGGCCGTTTCTTTTTCATGCCATCTAAGGCTTGAATTTGAGCAGGTTTATCAATTTTCTTTTCAACATGGAGAAATCGGCCTAAACTAAAATCAACATCCTCAAATACAATTTAGCCTTTCGGCAATCGGATGAAATAAAGTTTTTTTGAAAATTGTTTCATTGGTTATGCACATATGAGCAATTAAACGATAATGCATCATTTTGGGACACCCGGTATGTATAGTTGTTTATGAACGAAATGTCAAAATTAATTCACATTTCAAATCCGACCTTTATTCATGCTCCCAAACAACTGAATCACTTGATGTCCGAAAACCACCACCATGAATTTTTAAGACAATTTGATATGGCATCAGACGTCCTCCTGTCAGTGAAACTGTTGAAAGTCTTTTGCATAATGCTTTGAGTTACTTAAATGCTAGACATCCAATTTAAGTGATTGTTTAACCCTATCCAGACTAGGGGGGGGGGCACAAAGTGCCCCCAATAGTAAACTTTTCCACACAGCTCATCGAGTATCTCTAGAATTGTCTAGCTTTTTTGTGACTTTTAGTTTCTACCTATAAGACATCTTTTGATGTCAATTTCAAAAATATTTACTCTGATTCCGGGGGTCAACATATGACTTTAAATCAAGTGCTCCACGAAATAAATACCTTTTAAATCATAACTTTGGAACCACTGGCTCTATGACAATGAGACAAACATTGTTGAACTCGTCATGAAACAAGCTTTCATCTGATATATAGTTTATTGATTTTTGATGACGTCATCAACAATTGGTTGTTGCGCATGCGTACTGACGAAAAGCCATGTTATGCTTCATTTTTAGAAAAATGAGTGACATTATGTTATGAAGCAGGTCTTTTTATGTATATTTAGCATTTTTTGCTATTTTTAAAAGTAATTTATAATCAATTTTAGACAAAAATTGCAATTTTTTTCGTACAAAATAAATAAATGCTGACATCAGCAAAAATATTAGTGTTACAAGGCAAACATTTCAAAATAAGAATTACAAGGATATAATCCTTCTATGTTTCAAAGATCACATCGATATATTTTATGAATTTGGAGATACAACGCGACAAAGTACATGTGGTTTTACACCCAAATTAGCAACATTTGCTGACGTCAGCACTTAATCACGTGACATAAACAAAAACAAATCACATCATCTTGTTAACCTTATCATGTTTGTTACTTGTGCCAAGTTTCAAGTCTCTAGCACTTATGATTCTGAGAAAAACCAGGGGGGGGCACTATGTGCCCCCCCCCTAGTCTCCCCAGAGTTTCAAAAAGCCTAGTCTGGATAGGGTTAAGATGTTTGCTTCTTTCTGGAACGGATTAAGAGTTTTGAATCTGGGCAGTGATATTCCCAGCGACAACTTCTACACTGCCAAGCAAAACGAAAACAACTTCTTCAGCGTGTTTTACATTCATGAAGGCTCTTTGTAAAGTTGTTTAGTATCTATAATGTTAGCTTTCAGTATCAAGAAATACCCTCTTTGATAGATTTCATTTGTAACATACTTTTCTGTTAGTTTTCGAGATATTTTTGCAAGTGTCCGATTACCACTGCCGTCCGATTACCACCGCCGACACCCTGTGTGAAATAGAACACTTGTTTTGTTTCAAAAGAAACTACCAACTCAATAACTCTCTTTGCAGTGTATTATCTGCATAGCATTGAATTGGATGAACATGAAATTGACAACCAAATGGATTAATATACCATATTTCTGCATTTTCTAAGGGAGGAAACTTTCCATCCACCCTGTACTGTGGCAATGTACTACGCAATGTGCCTTGTATTACCTAATATCCCTTCAGACTTGGTCAGATAGGCATGCCTGATGACACAGCCACAACTCCATTGCCCATCGTTCTCGATACCAGCATAGAGATTCACGCCAATGCAGAGCTTATGGTAATGCTTGCTACATGTTGCACAAATGATGCAACTTAGACAATCTCAATCTTCTGGCACCGGCACCTCATCCGTCATGCAGCAAAGAAGATTTCCATTGCAAATTTTTAGCTCACTGCACCTGCAGGCATCAACAGGAACAGAAACAGCAATAGCATCTTTGTTTCTTGTGGCTTCTTGGACTCGTTCTAAATATTTGCCTAAATCTTTGTACTGCCACTTCACCGTCTGCTCCTAGGGGCTCTACATCACCATCATCTTCAATATCTTGTTCCTCCATTTCATCTGTTTCACCAGCCAACACCCTGACATAAACCTGCACCAATGTTAAATGCTACCCAGTTCCTCTCTCAGCATAGCTGGATTGTGCAAATTTTGGCTCCTGAACTGAATATCGTCTGGCCACCATTCCTGAACAGCTTTTCTCCAGTTTCCATGACTCTTCATGTCTATAAATAATCTGATGTTGTACGCCATATTTTTGAAAATCGTTGACAAAACTACAATAAATATATCGTCAAGCTACAGCTACCTAACCCCAAGAGCCATGAATGATATCTAGATCTATAATATATCTATATCATATTTTTGCCCCTCCCCCACCCCATCAAGTGCCTTAAACGATACTTTAAAAGAAAAGGACCATCTTAAATATCTTGTAATTTAGGCTAACTCAGGGGGGGGGGGGGATTCAACCTGAAAGCCTACAGTTAGGGTAAGCTGAAAATTATCAAGTTGTGTTACTAATCTGCAAGGTAAATCATGGTTGAAATAATTGCTGATATATTTGGAAAGTTGTATTACAAATTTTATAATACTGAGTGCTAATGTGCTAATGCTTAGTCTCTAGGAAACGAAAACAGTTTTCATGAATGTAAATTAGAAGATTTTCTCTCATAATGATTCTAAAACAAGCATCATAACTCAAAAATAGATCATAAATTTCTTCAAGCATCTAGTTATGATTTGATTCACCAAAGCCACACTAATCAGACTACTTATGCACATACCAGTACCCGTTATGGCTTGAGAAATCAATGATCTCTTCTTTCCAATCGGCAAATGTAACATGCTTTCCAACCGCTCTCTAAGCAACAATTGAACAATTTCTTAATCAATGCCTGAAAAGAATCCAATTTATGACCTCTCATAAAATAAATCTTAGGAAGGCTTGGAAAAAAGTAATCAGACTACTTATGCACATACCAGCACCCGTTATGGCATGAGAAATCAATGATCTCTTCTTTCCAATCGGCAAATGTAACAGGCTTTCCAATCACTCTCTAAGCAACAATTGAACGATTTCTTAATCAATGCCTGAAAAGAATCCAATTTATGACCTCTCATAAAATAAATCTTAGGAAGTCTTGGAAAAAAGTAATCAGACTACTTATGCACATACCAGCACCCGTTATGGCATGAGAAATCAATGATCTCTTCTTTCCAATTGGCAAATGTAACAGGCTTTCCAACCGCTCTCTAAGCAACAATTGAACGATTTCTTGATCAATGCCTGAACAGAATCCAATTTATGACCTCTCATAAAATAAATCTTAGAAAGGCTTGGGAAAAAGTAATCAGACTACTTATGCACATACCAGCACCCCTTATGGCATGAGAAATGAATGATCTCTTCTTTCCAATCAGCAAATGTAACAGGCTTTCCAACCACTCTCTAAGCAACAATTGAACGATTTCCTGATCAATGCCTGAAATAATCCAATTTATGACCTCTCATAAAATAAATCTTAGAAAGGCTTGGAAAAAAAGTTTCCTGCAATTATTTCAGCAAGAGCATTTGCATGTTATTATTAGTACTCAATAGCTAGTGAGCAACCAGGATTTCTCCTTTTTTTCGGTGCATACAGAAACATGTTTAAGTTATCAGAAAAATCAAGAAAATTAAAAATTACCACGGTCAGGAATCAAACCATGGGTCTCCTGCTTTCCAGGCAAGCGTCTTAACCACTAGACCACAGTGGTGGTAGGTTTTGTGTATATGAAGTCATAATCTGCTTCCTCATCATCATCTTCATTCTCAGGAACATGTCTCCTTTTCCATCCACCTTTCACCATGTCCCGTAGGCATTGGTTCCAACAGGATTCAAGTTTTTTGAGCCCTTGTTCATTTGGAAGCCAGGCAGCTGTTCCATACGTAAGTCTTGATCTAACATGATTCTAGGATCTTACGCCTTGTAGGTATGTTGACATGCGTAGCACACAATACTGATTTCAGCTCGTAAAATTTTCGGCAAGTGTAAAACGCAGGTTTGCAGGTTGGTAAAACGCAGGCTTGCAGGTTGGTAAAACGCAGGCTTGCAGGTTGGTAAAACGCAGGTTTCAGGCCAAAGGGCTGTGGCTAGAGGCAAGGTGCCTACTATTTTAAACTTCAGGTTATATTCAAAATTCTTATTCATAATATTGGAATGAATGATGGAAACCAAGGACTTTTGCTGGCAGATTGACTCATATTGTTTTGTTTGAATTAAAATAAGGTAATATTGCTGGAATGCATTCAGTGGTTTCTTCACAACAGTGGCATGATCTCCTAAGACGTTGTTGTGTAATATTTTAAAGGGCAACATGGTAAACAATGCAAATTTCTTTTCTGAAACTCCTTGGGGCTTGTGAGTATTAAAATAGTGAGAATTTTAAATGCATGACCTGATATAAAGATCAGATCATTAGCTATATAATTGTAAATAGCCTACTGTGCTCGGCGTAACGCAGTTTAGGCCACCTTAGTTCAAGAACTATGGGCCCCCGACCAAAAGGGGCCCCCAACAAGTTTTTCGTATTGTGTGCTATTTTGCCATACTGTGCTTTACCATGTATGGTTTTGCCATGTATGGTTTTGCCATATTATGGTTTGCCATACTTCTAAGGCCATCCCAAAAACACTCACTAACCAGTGTTGCTAACACAACACTGAACTCATTCATTCCACTTTTTTTTTTGTCTCAAAACTTTGTTTCTGAAACATCATCACTTTTGAGCAAGAGCACCTAATCACATACTGTGATTTTGCATTATGTTTCCTAGATTCTGTTTGTTTATAAACCATTGTGTCTATTTGCATGCCCATTTAAATGATTGGTTACTAATAGCAGGCCTCTTGCCTCTAGCCACAGCCCTTTGGCCTGAAACCTGCGTTTTACCAACCTTCAAGCCTGCGTTTTACCAACCTGCAAATCTGCGTTTTACACTTGCCCTAAAATTTTCCTATAGCTTTCTCTCTCTTCTGTGAATTTTAAAAAAGTCATTGGGATCGTTTGTTATCACCTGTACAAGATATGTGAAAGATTGTACATTATCTATCTTCTCTGATCCAATAGCAACCATTCTCAGGACCATGTGTTTCCTGCATCCTTTCACCTTAACACCTGGTTTGAGAATCGGCTTCTTTTTATGCTAAACCTTTCTAAGAGATTCCCTTACAAATTTTACGACTGTCAGAGAGAAATGCCAATTGAAGTTGTGCTATAAAATTGTGTTATTGTAATCCTAATACAAAGTCTGTCTTAAATTGGATGTCACTTGCAAATGCCTGCGAATAACATCATAGAAAGGTTGTGTAAAGGAATTTTGCCTTGTCACAAATCTCAGGTGACATCTAATTTGAGACAGACTGTAATTCCCAACTGCAAGGTAGCTTGTAATGGAATCTATAAAGAAACAACAACAAGTTTTTGTGATGTGTTTCTGTTATTAAGAGATTAATAAGCAAGGCATTACGCAAAGTATTTCAAAAATTTATCAACGACATAAAAGAGCAAGGAGAATCCACTGCACGAACAATTGTTTATTGTCAGAGTAGGACACAATGTGCCACACTGTGGCGCACATTTATGGTTAGCTTAGGTGATTCGTTCTACAACCATGGACGGAAAGATCCTAAAAATCGGATGGTAGAAATGTTTCATGCAGGTACTCCAAATGAGGTTAAACAGCATGTTTTATCAGAGGCTACAAAGGAGCAAAGTCATTTGCGAATACTTATTTGCACTATAGCGTTTGGTATGGGGATATGATTCAATAGAATTGTTCATTTTGGTCCATCAAGAAACCTTGAATCTTATGTGCAAGAATGTGGAAGGGCAGGACGAGATGGAAAGGAAAGTATATGCTTCCTTCTCTATAACAGTCTTCTCACAAGCAGATCTTCAGATGACATGAAAGCCCTCATTTATGCCTCAAGTTGCAGGAGGAAAATAATTGCGGAATCATTCAATAGTGAGAATGGATGCGATGTCGCATGTCCATGTTGTGACATATGTGTGAAGAAATGTGAATGTGACGTGAATAAGAGCTGCCAAGAAAAACTATATCTGGACCTTGAAAATCAGAATCATGATTTAGCAGCCCCAAAAAAAAAATAAGTGCAGCGCAAATGAAAGTATTGGATGTTGAGCTGACACATCATCTTGACCAGTACCAAAATAGCATCAAAAGAGATGTATTGCCTGTTGAATGTCCAAACAAATTTCTTGAGTTTGGTATTTTCCAAATAGAACAAGTAAAAAGTACTGCACATAGCTTATTCACTTTGCAGGATATTTTTAATAAAATTGAGATTTGAAGAAGCAGGCCTGTAGGAGCGTTTTTCAGATTGGAGGGGCACTAATTCACATTGAAGGGTAAAGCTCCCGGGGGTCCGCGGGCGAAGCCCCCAGAAAAAATTTTTTGGACAATGCCCTCTTTTATTTTGGCAACGCCCTTCTGTGCATTGCCGAAAGGGCATTTTATGTTCGAAGGTCCTGAAGAAAAATAGGAAATTTACGAATCCAGATATATTTCAAACAGGCTAGCTAAAATCAAACTACGACAGGATAAGAATACTTTGTCAAGAGCATTGTGTAAGATTTACTTGATATTTGATTTACAAAATCCATCACAAAATTTTCATTGCATCCTACGAAAGCCATGGCATTGCCAGAGTAAATTAAATGGGCGGAATTGATTATTTTAGGCACAAGAGAAACTATGGGCAGATAGTGACTCTTCAATAAGTTTACAATCAACTTTGGTAATGGTTTTGAAAGGCTTTGGAGTTTTCGTCGAAAAATATTAGCAGAAGGTGATTTCTTTATATCCACAGGAATGTCATTCCAGCATTTAGCTCTGCAATAGCGCACTGACTTGATACCATATTGCAGGGTATTTTTTTGGGTTAGAAAAATATCATTTTTGACTCACGGCAGTGAAGTCATAGGGGTGGTGGGCATTTTCCTGTTTACAAAATCTTTTATGTCATGGGGTGAAGGACGTGATGAAGTCCACATCAAGCCTTGCAACAACGCGAGGTCAAAGCTTGTCGTTCAGCGGAGGCCCTCCTGAGGTGTATGACATCTCAAAGGTCAAACGCTCCAGCGGTTTGAGCACGCGCGGCCACTCTACGGAAAGAACGAATCATGGTCGCGGAGCCTGCACGCTGAAAATGCTGGATGAAAAACTGCATTCAACAGATTCAACGTGCAAAGAAAGGTACGTCTCTCATCTTTGATCAAGAAGTTTATCAACTTACTTTTTCGTAGCTGCTTAAAATCAATTTTCAATTCAAGCCTTGCATTTTTTAACTTTCTGTGCATTTTATTTGAATCATAGCCGATTTTGCTTCAAAAGTAGGCCTAGACTTTTAATTTGTTCAGCAATAGTCTGAATTCAATGTTTTGTTCGGACTAGACCTCTAAGTTGACTTGTGCAAAGCACATTGATCTTGAGGTTTATGCTAAATTGTGAATAATAAACTTCTGGAAAATAGAGGGACTGCAGCTGAGAACAGGCCGAGATTGGAAAATATAATGTGTGGCATGGCAGCCACCTTGCTCGCCTGTGTTGATGCATCATTTCACAGAATGAGATTGGTTGCTAAGGGAAACTTCTCCAACAAAATGAACTCTTTAGTGCAGTAATTAGCTCAATGACGTTCCTATCAAAATTATTTCAAAAAGCTCTTTGTTAGCATTTGTTCAAGATTATTGTTAGTTTTCTAAGAACTTTTAGGCAGCTGATCAGTCAAGTAGAACAACAATCGAAGAGTTTTCAAGAAACCAATAAATTTTCCCACCCAGTACTGAAAGTCTCTTTTAGCTTTCAGTAAACAGTTGAAATTAGCAGATCATGGGTACCAAAGGTTTTTGCAGTTTCTCCGCATCCTTCTTAAATGTTCGTTGTATTCATTGATAGGTAACTTCCCAAGCATTTCGTGAGTTTTACCAGAATACAGCGCCAGTATGCGAATTACCTTCTCAGACAAAATAAACAAGTTCCTTGAGCAATATCCAAGTTCTCAGTCGAGGTTCTTACTGGTTTAGTTCTTAGTTGAATTCTTGAAAAGAGTTTCTTATTAACAATAGCACTGTTTAATCATGCTGAAAACGGATTACACGTTTCTTTTTTATAAGAAACTGGTTTATAAGAAACTAGTACTACGATGACCAAAAATTTAAGAAACTCTAGTACTAAGCTCAAAAACAGTTAAGAAACTCTAAAACGTTATATCTGTATGTCTTTCTTATTCTATGTCTCTCTAACAAAGGTGCCTTCGTCTTTTCTTGACTTTTAACTGCAAAATTGGTAAATTTTTGCCTTGATGTGCATGGCTTCTTCTTGATGACAATTTCAATGCAAAATGCCCTTTCTCGAGAAGAAGGCTCAACTTCGAACAATACCGCAATTTTAGGCCCAAAAAAATAAGAAACTAATTAAGAAACTTTTACTACTAAAACACCGAAATTTTCATGCGAAATTAAGAAACTTTTAGTACTAAGTGCTGATCCAAATTTCTTATAATAAAAAAACCTGTATTTCGTGATTAATTTGATTGCTTGTGTGTTTAATTAGATTGTTTGTTCTCCACTGAAAAATCTTCAAGCAAAGACTAAACATTTCCTGCACGCCAATTTTTGATGGTTGTTTCCTTAGACTGCATTCTGTAATATAACATTACAGCATATTTACTCATATTTCGAAGAAGGTGCAATAAAATTGCACTGATCTTCCTTAGCATTCTCATGGTATAGTTTGGAAAATTTAACAATAAAAATCATTAAGCCTGTGAGTCACTTCTAAGGTCCTTTGATTTGTGACTTGCCGTGTACCATATCAATGAGCGGATTGTTGTTCAAACAGAAGTTTCAAATGGAGAAGCCAGCCATTTGCATTTGGACAATTTCCAGCAGCAAACCTGAGGATGTCATTAGGAATTCTTACGTCTGGAATCAGTATTAGCCAAATTACTCTTGCTTTCCATCATATGGGACTTTGCGCCATATCTCTACTAACATATTTTGCCAATCAAAAAAGTTTTTGTTCCCCTTATTGCTTAAATATTTGAATGGTCAGGGGATGGGTACTTCAATTTGATGGAAGTCATCAAAACATAATTGAGTGCATCTACTGACAGAGGAAGAGACAATGGTACAATCTATGTACGAAAATGCTTGATGATTTATTGAGGAAATTGGACTCAAATTATAGTTTTATGGTAGAATAGAGCTCATTAGAATAATGGAGAAAGATGAATTTGATTGGTTTGAGGTAGATACAATGGTGTAAAAGCATTTAGGATGGAATTATTAGGAAAGAAATCCAAAATTATGAAATGGGTCACTTTTTTGGGTAACCCAGTATCATAAAATCAAAGTGTACCCCTGCTGCAATGAAGGACATCGTCCTTGCATGCATCGTCCTTCACAATATCTGTATCAACAAAGAAGAGTCCTTTCCCACTACTCTAAACCTATGCAGTGATAAAAATGGGGAAATTATGAGTCAAGGCAGAATTAGGGACAGACTTGTGATGTTAAATGGCCATGCAGTACATGACAATGCCAAAGGCGCAGAGAAGGTGAGAGATGCTCTGAAAAACAAATTTTGGGAAGAGAAGATGCACGGTTGGGGAGGGGGGTGGGGGGGGGTTGTTCTTCCATAGTAAAGTTACCTGGGGATGTGGCAAGGGCAAGGGTGTGCTTTTTCAGACATTTAGTCTAGCCAACGGTATACTTTTTTGCAATTTTGGTCTTGTTATGGTCTAGCCAAGGGTATCATATTTGACAATATTAGTCAAGCGAACAGTCATGTTTTCAGCCAAAGTGGTCTGGGCAAGAGCTTTTCAATCTCAAAATGCATTTTTGTCGATTATGAACTAAATTTTCGCGAAACGAATCAACCTTTGATATTTCTGAGTTCAAGCCATAAGTTTTGAGATATCTGCTGACTTGAATGGCTTTGAAATTAATCTAGCCAAGGCTATTGTTTTTCAATATTGGTCTAGCCAAGGGTATTATGTTGGTAGAAGTTGGTCCAGCCAAGGGTACTATTTCCAAAAAGGGTATCATTTTTTATATGCTCGCGGCAGACCCAACCAAAAATTTTGCCAAGAACCCCCTTAACCCCGTCAAAAGATGTCAAATTAATCCTTTGAAACGCAACTACAAACTTTGCTGTACAAACCTTTAAGCGAATCTAAGCATATAGAAGTCTTGGATAAAAATAATGTTGCAAAGACAACAGCCTGATACGTGTGCCACACCATATTTGGGTTACTGATCTAGGTCGACCTGTGTTGATCAACAGGAAATTCTGATATGTAATAGGCAAGAGTTTGACCGCAAGTGGCTTGAGCCATTTTTATATGCTTACATTCCCTTTAAAACTGGTTCTTGTAGAAGAAATAGAAAGTAAAATATCTCCTTAGATCTACCATATCAGTTATCATTTCTTTTGTTCATCAAAACAGTTGCTCATCTACAAGGAACAATGATAAATATTTAGGCTAGGCAACGCTAGTTTCATTTTTTGAAAAAACTGGCATACATATAAGGTTTACAGAATCATAGTACTGTATAATTATCTCAAAAATTATGCCCTAAACAACTAGGGTTGCACCTCCAGTCTGCTGACACCTCCAGAGCATCAATTGGTCTTATTTACCAGTTAAATGACTGTGTCTGTAGACTGGACACATGAACCTGTTGAACTAATTTGAAATTAAGTCAAGTTTACATAATGGCAGCTCAGGCATCATCATCTCAAGTTTCATCATGTTCTTGTTTCTTAATAAAGAATTCTGTTCATTCTCTTGCACTTTAGCCTTCAGGAGGAAAAACTATATTAGTCTATATCACTGAACAGGACTGCAGGCCTAGGCTATCTACACACACAGTGACATTTTATGTAGAAAATCGTAGAGTGGAGAAAAAAATTATAAAAACAGCATCATATGGATTTATAGGCCGTGGGCTGTAAGCTGTAGCTTTACTTTCCGTTGTCCAAGTCGGGAAACCAACCAATTCCTTCCATTTCCGGTCGCTGAACATAAACTTGTAATGAATCTAGGTGGCCCCAAGCTGAAAACTTGCTCAACAGTAAGAAAATGACGGCTAAAGTTTCTTCCTCGACCGCTGTAACTTAGGCCAATGGCGCCATTTTACGAGAGCTTCCTCGCCTATTGTAATTTTACGGACCAGCGAACGATTAATGTTTCAGCCTGTATTCGGTGGTCTGACAATTATTGCAGCGGCCTAGCAACGACCGAGTCCCACAGCAACGCGTTTGTTGTTGCAAAAATGGCCGATGAAGACGAAGGTGAATCTGCAAGTGATCCTTCTAAGATCAAAATCACTTCGTGTTTCTTACATTTTGAAGGCATTAAGGACTGCTCGAGCGAAATAACAAAACAGAGGATCAAAAAGTGTCTTAGCTGCACGAGAAGATGGGCGGATCTGAAAGGAAAGGAAGGAGATGTTGCACGGAAATCGTACGAACTCTTTGAAGATAAATTGCTGGAAGATTATTTGAGTAGCCATGCAGAATTTCAATTTCGTTGGCCATATCACAAGGCCTGCTATAAAAAGTTTTGTGATGTTGAAAAGATAAGTAGAGCAGAAGAGAAGATAGCAAAGGATGGGTCTTTTCAAGTTATTGAAGGTGATGCAGGTGATGATGGCAGTGCTGCAGGTTTTCGTGCCTTTACAGGTAAGATCAAAGTAATGACACCAATAAAAAATAACCAATCACATTCTTATTCACTTTGTTATGAACAGCAGCTATCAAAATGCTTTGACTTTGGCTCAAACATGCAAAATTCAAATTAATTTATAAAATGGAAAATTAGGGTTGCTGAGTTCAAGTTTAGCTGGCATAAAATTTTGATGAAATTTGTTTTTGAATTGGATCATATAACTCCCAAACAATACTACATACAGCATTTTCTCTTTATGGGAAGGAATGTGAAGATGCTGTTGAGAAAGTACATTATTTTGGATTATGCCAGAGGCTACAGGCTTATCAAATATTTGTGAAAATGACAAACAGAAATCTATAGCAGTTAACAAGGTGCAGTTTAGAGCTTAGCTTATTTTGATTTATTTTGTTTCACAAAGAAAATTGATTGCAGTTTCTCTTCTGTGAACCATTACCTGTTTCTTGTGTGAGTCTTTTTAAGAATATACCCTGGTTTATACTTGGTAAGTCTTTCCTAGCAAAACCAGTTTTGGGAATGAATGCAGAATTGATAAAGTGAGACTCTGTTTCTTGATTTTCAGGGTGTGACAGTACCAGTGCTTTTCATAGAAAAGGAAAAACCAAGGCATTCACCTTGTTAGAGAACAAACCAGATTTCATATCAATGTTCAAGCAGCTTGGAAGATCCTATCAAGTTGAGAGTGAATTATTTGCACAACTAGAAAAGTATGTTTGCCACCTTTACAACCAACCAACTGTTGATGAAGTTGATTTTGCCAGGTATAAGCAATTCAAATTGGGGCAGTTTGGTGAAGATAGCATGCCTTGTACGAGAAATGTCTTGAGGCAGCATGTGAAAAGGGTAGTCTTTCAAGTTCGTATCTGGTGGCTAGCTCTTGAGCCAATAACAGCAACTCCAAGCATAACTGACTTCGGATGGAGTGTGGTTGATGGTAATGTAAATGTTGTATGGATGACCTTGCCCCCTGCACCGGAAGGAGTTCTTGAGAATGTGAGCTGTGGTTGCAAATCTGGCTGCACAACAAAACGCTGTGTATGCAAGAAGGCAGACCTTGCATGCACAAGTATGTGCGCATGTACAAGCAACTGTCAAAATTTGAGAGAAATTGATGTGGAAGGCAATGATGATGATAGTGGTGATTTGGCTGAAGCTGAAGAGGTGGTGTTGGCAGCAGAAGATGAGGAGTCAATCCTCAGTGATGAGGTGTAGTATCTTGAAGATACTGACAGCAGCAATTTTATCTCCTTTTTTTATTTTTCGGTGAAGAAGGAACACAGAACGCTGTTTGTTGAGTTAGGTAAACAAGGGTAATTTTAGGACAAAAGTTTAAGTTTTTGAAAAGACTTATTCTCTGGGTCAAATCCATTTGTGATCACACTAAGTAGTTGAGT
The DNA here is from genome assembly GCA_039566865.1 of Aurelia coerulea. NCBI lineage: Eukaryota > Metazoa > Cnidaria > Scyphozoa > Semaeostomeae > Ulmaridae > Aurelia > Aurelia coerulea. Next base: position 6,555,667 of record CM076951.1, on the reverse strand, counting down.
CTTGATTTGATATGCAGTCACACTTAGTCTCGCGATTTTACACAAAAATCAAGGTAAAACACGCACAGATTTCCTAAATTCCTCCTGTTCCAAATTACCCTGGTTTAGGCCCGCCCATTTGACTTGAGTTGTGTTATTATTTGCTGGTCGGCACTAGATCATAGTATGCTAACGTACATGACGTCACAACAGTTTTGAAAGAGAGACTGGAATGAGTGTCTGATTATGAGGCTGATAACAACAACTTTTGCGTGTGAGTCTTCGAGAGACGCGAGAGACATACTGATTTTGAAAAGACTTCCATGTTGTAAAATTAACAGATCAGATGAATGTTGAGTAAGTTTCACCTGTGTCGATGATGAGGATTTGATGAAGTTTTAACTTTCACGGTTTTAGGAAAAGAATGTATTTGCTGGCACGGCACTCCCATCTCCACACAGACAGCATTCTTTCGAAAATTGGCCTTCCATGCAACAGTGGAAGTGGAGAGACTCATAGAAGCTTTTGTCATGTAAATAATGATAATAATTCCTTTGTTTAATAAAACAAATAGATAATGCCTCGCTCTTTTGTCCTCCATCACATGTCATAGGGATGTCCACCTTAATATGAGGGTTGCTATTTTCTTTGTTTTCCAACAATGGAGTGAAGCATCCATGAAAGCATCTCACAGTGTGTGGTAAGGAAAAACAAAGCGGAAACATTCCAATTGATTTCGAAAGAACAAGAACCTTTTGAACAGGAGTAATATCTTATCTTTCAAATCTTGCCTGCAGTGCAGTATTATTTTACAAGGGAAATGAATGGCCTGCAAGTGTCGGCTAGAAAAAGAGGCTTTCTGCCGTTTCGGTTTTAACTTGTGCTAGGCCACAAATGGTACAGGCAGGTAAACATTTTGTCAAGATGAAAGACTTTGGCTGATTTAAAGTATAGTAAGGGAAAATTACTGAGGATCCGTGACCAAATCGCCGGGACTTTGGTTTGACACTTGTTTTGACATCAGAATACATAGAAGATCAAAATAAAATTGGGGGTCCCTCTTGAAAATGCCAGGAACACCTCCGCAGCGGCTCGAATAGGTAAGCTGCGGCTCAAAAAGTACCAAATGTTCATTTTGACGCTAATAAAACAAAAAGAAGATCAAATCATATCATTCACGATGTAATTAATGTCAAGGAATCCATTTTGCACATCAAAAAATGGATTTATCGGTTCTGAATGGCATTTAATTGAGCAAAAAGCAAAATTTTCTCCGCAGAGGCGCAAAATTTTGAATTTTGAACATTCTTGACGATAGAATCGTTCAAATGCGATGAAAGGATGGAAAAGAGAAGATTCTCCTGACATTAAGATTATTTGAAAATGATGATTACCTTCTGGCATTGTATTATGGGTTATTAAGGGAAATCAACAAAAAAACTGACTTGTTCTTCCTTGCCTCCAAAGTCGATCAGTGATTCAATAATCCTCCACTCCTTCGACTTCATCTTCACTACTGTCCTCACATTCGTCTTCAGTCTCATTCACCTCATTATCACCATATCTTTCTTCAGCGTCAATGCCCTCGTCAATAGCTGATTCAGTTGGTTCGGGAACCATAAGCTTCAATGAAGCTGGTAGAGCTGGCTTGGAAAACCGCACCGGGCAGCATTTACCTAAAGTGATAAATGTCAAAAAGGAAAAGATAAGCCAACAATTTTAGAAGAGTGAGCTAATAAGCCGCAAATGCTTCCCTTCCAATTTGATGAAGTCGTACCTGTGAATAGATAGAAGAATACAGAGAAGGGGGAAGGAGAAAAAGAGAATGATGAGGTTTAAATACAAATCTTACCCTCTGTTATGGTCCATCCATGATTGCTTGGAGACGGTGGAGCGTCCTTTCTTGAATAGCTGCGATAGATATAGCATTGGTAGTTTACTCTACGTGCTCTCAAATCATGTGAATCCTCATCTGGTGGCAAACGTTGTGTGGATTTCTTTTTCATTTTCTTCCACTTTGATGCTCGTGACTCTGCAAGTGACTGGCTTTTTTTATCATTGTACACATGCTGTAATGTGAACTTGCGAAGAATTTTGGTCAAATTGTTAGACAAGGGAAGAGCAGCACCGACACCTACAAAAAAACATTAATTTTAACAGATAGTAGAATTTGGAAAGCCTAATCATCAACAAGATCTTATATTTGTTAGGAGAAATGGTAACTTTACAGTCAGATAAGCTCGATTGATCAAACCGTACCTTCTAACGAAACAATATCTCCGTGTTTCATGACACTCTTTGCCACAGACATCTTTCCATGTCCAAAGAATCCACTGACCGCATCTGCTCCTGTGTTTACATGCAGCTCGACAACGATTTTCGACATCTCCTCAGAACAAAGTTGTTGGCAATCGAACACTTCCTTTTTCCGTCGAATTCCCAACAAACCTTGGATTTCGTGGGATACACGCGCTGATAAAACAACTACATCTGTATCTTCAGCATCGATCACGACGGCTTCTTGTCTTTTCATCTTTCGTAACTGAGCATAGATGTAGAAGATGATAGTGTCAGCTTCAAGGTGATGACATTCAAATTCTGGAACCTTTTCTTTGTTGGTAAGATCATAGCAGTCGCTTTGTACTGAATACAACATCTTTACACTCTCTCCGGAAACCATGGCTGCAAATTCATTTTTAAGAAACTCTTGTAGACGAATCTTGTTCTTCTTGTTTTTGAAAAATTCATTGAAGTCACGACTGTTTGGCAGCTTCTCGTGTCGTCTTATGTACACATTTTTGCTTCCCCCAGTGTATTTTGCTCGTCTGTCATGTTCGCAGTCTTTAATAGTAAAATCAAGGTCATAGGGATCGTTGACGAGGATGATGGTGCTTGCCGTAGGATGCCGTGATGTGATTAGAAAAAACATTTTTGTGGCATAATCCTTCCATGTAAATACTGATTCATCTCCTTTCTCTCTATCTTCTGAGGTTGGTGTTGAGAGTCTCCACATGAAGCCCATATCAATCAAAGCTAATGAATCTTTCAACCGGCTCTGAGATAGTGGGACGAAGTGAAGCATTTCCAGCAGCTTTGATTTCTGCACTTTGACCATTGCTCCATTCGTGTTAAAAATCGACAGGCATTCTTGTGTTACTCTGTTCTCCATAACTGTTGTCAGGCTAACATCTTTCCCGCAACAATTTGCTACAACTGCAGACATCGCTTCATTTTCCATAGCCGCTGATTTTGATAGTTTCGGCTCAGAATGTTTATCAGAAACTGATGAATTGAAATTTCTGCGGGAATTTCTGTGCATCACCGAATCGAATTCCATATTTCTTGTAAAGATACGATCTTGCAGGAAACGCTTGGTGAGATTTTCCCCGTCACTCTTTGCTGTAAGGAGGTCTTCCTGCAGATCAGGTGGTGCGACTTGACCAGACTGCAATGTCCTTAATGTGTTGTTGGAAGGATCAAAAGGATCACATTCAAATTCCACGATACACTTATCTAGATCCTGAACTGCGATTTCATCTATCTTCAATCTTGTTGCCGTATTTTCTTTGTGGATATTTGAATTTGATGTCTTCAAGTTCGCCGTCTTATGCAACGATGCCCTGGCTCTGTTCACATAGTTAGCAGTCCTTGAGTGGGACAACAGCATGGTTTCATTTTTGAGAATATTCTTCCAGCCTGCCTTAAGCTTGGAGCCCTTGTTCATTGTCATCTCAATCCACAAATCTAGGGGCAGGCATGTGTAAGGCTTTCCTGACATTGAATGCGCAAACAAACCCTCTTCCATGTACTTTGCAACCTCTTTAGGAAGACTAGAAATCTCTGCCCAAAATTCCACAAGCCATTTACCATAATGATTATTGTCATAGACTTGCATCCATGGAATCATCAACCGGAGCGATGCCTTGAATTCACTCCAATCCTGGATTTTCAGTGAGTGGATGTTCATCATCAGAATCTCTACCATCTCCATGAAAGTTAACCAATAGTTGGCCATGGGCGAGTTATATTCTTCAATGGTCTTGTATGCGTTTGTCATGAAATTGGAGAATTCATTGCTCTCCATTATCTGACGTGCAGCTTCTTGCAGCTCCTCCAGTTGATACTCTGACGGATTTCTGAGCTTCTCAAGGAGCACTTGGAGACTATCAGACAGCAAGTGACCAACTCTCCTACCGGCTTGAATTATTCTTCGCTGCAGTGCTTCGTAGGTTAGCTGCAAGGCCCTGATAGCCCTCCGGTAGTGTTTGCCTCTCAAAGCCTGATCAATTGATTTTTCTGCGACTATGTCGGCTGAAACTATCAGGTCAGACAAACCAGATCCTGAAAACCTTTTGTTGATTGCAGTAATGAATGAACATTGGGTGTGGAATGGACCCAGGATAGGAAGGATTTTTTCAAACACAGCTCTGTTTTCGTTTCTTAGTTGAACAATCAAGGTATACACTGGCTGATCACCAACTAACTGCATAAATGGGAGATCCTTGTCATTGATAACAGCAATCAGACGCAGCATGACCTCGTGCACAACGGATTTATGGGGTGCCTTAGGCAATGTGAGGAAGTAGTGCGCCTTACTTCTTGCAGGTGAATTTTGAACAATTGATTGGAATCCACCAAATGATCCAACTTTCTGTTCCGCAGCATCAATGCTATTGAAATTATGATCAATTCTTGCACAGGTATGCATCATTTCTTCTTTGCGGATAGAAACTGTTGTTGATGGTGATGTGTCGAACTCGTTGCGAATTGGTGAAACGCCTTTTCTAATCGTTTTGTAGGGTCTTACTTTGTTCAAGTCATCGGCCACAGCTCTAAGGTCATTATGCGTTGCCAACACAGGTCTGTCAGAGTGACATGATGTTTGAAGCTCTTCACGCTGTACAAACATCACGTTGGTGCGATGTGAGGTATCGGCCCCAGTCAAAGTGTCGTCTTTGAAATCGTCGTTATCCATTACAGCGGTGGCAGGATACCCGGATGCTATTTCCCTAGGACAGCAACCCAATCTTATGTCTTGAAGGGCCCATGTTGCATATAAGTTTTTCACATCTTGATAGCTGATACCAAGGCCAAGCTTCTTTGTTAAATCGATAAGTTCTCGGGACCTTGTTAGTCCATGAATGGTGCAGGATAGCTTTGTCTTGAAGACACTTCTTTTTCCATTGGTATATGATTTCAGCAACGATGCGAGGGATGAAACTTGAGGGTCTGAGCAGGTTTCAAATTTCTTGGTTGCTGGGGTTTTTAGCCACGTCAAAAACTTCAACATGAGAGGATCAGGCTTCTGTTCTGTCTCAATTTCTTCGATTGTTGGTGGCCAAATCATTCCTGTGCCAATTAGCTCATCTCTGAGGCGCCTTGCTGCGGTATTAAGCAGCTGCTCGTTGGATATTCCCCAAGAGTAGATTGCAGCCTCTATGAAACTTCCTCCTTCTCTGACATCATATACAAGGGTGCTTTGGTTTTTGTGATAGCGATCGTGGAATCCCAATTGACCAGGGAACTGATCTGCCAACATTTGCTTAATTTTGCTCGTTTTAATTCCTTCAGTTGAAAACCCGAAATTATCTGCTATGTTCCGGTAATCTAATAGCAATCCCTGCAATGTTCTTGGCTCATTCAGGTCAAGGACGACCTTTCTAACATGCTGGAAAAACAATTCTTTTACTTCATTTATTCTCATATTCTGAGCATGAGTGATGGCGCTGTCGGTAGTTTCGTACGTCAGCCTTATATGTTTCTTCCAGCAGCTTCGATGATAGTATATCTCGGTTGCAAATGGGTCATGTGTTGCTGCAATTACGGCTAAAATCCTATCACGCATCTGATCTTCTTTCAAAAAAATTGTATGCTCTTTAAATCGGGCCCAAGCTGTTAACTGCTGGATCTGATGGAAGCTATCTCCTGTATTCTTTTTGTTGTCTGGCTTCATACACCATATACACAATTCTTTCTTTTGGAGTGGTCCGGACTGACGAGTAAATCGATTATAATCTAACACAACTGGCAAAGCATCGGACTCAGCTTCTGCAACACGCAAAGCAGCTTCTTGTGATTTGGCATGGCGATTTTTTGCTTGTAGCAGCTTTCTCTTGTTTTGCATGTTCGTTTTGCACAATTTGTGGAAGAAGATTCCCGCTGGTCCATCTTCCCATTGCACCTGACTGAAAACATCGCTGTACGGATCCAGCCCTGAAACACAAAAACGAACAGATATCTCTTTAATTTGAGTCCTTCACACGTCCTACTTAACATTTCTCATTTAGCAAGATGATCGCAATCCTGTCTTGTCACAATTGTGTGAAGTTATAATAAAAAATAGACCTGAATTCTTCTGCAGAAACTAAATCAATTGTTTGCCCACTCCAAATCAATTTTTTAAATTACTAAGCCAATTTCACATGCTGCTCTTTCTACTATATTTTAAAAAATGGAGACTTAAAAGTTGTGTTTTTTTATCACCCGGTAGTATTTTACGTCGTTTTTTAATCAAAACATAAATTTTTATTGCGTTGATAAAGAAGTCGTGTGTAAAGTTTTCATTATTCAACTGCTTACCTGCCCAGTCATAGGCTTTCAGTTTCAAATTTTCCCAAGCTGTGAGGTCAAAATTTCTCCTTTCTTCGTTGCAAGGTTCCTTGCATAGGATGCATTTGTCACCATCATCACTTTTCCTTCGTTTCGCAGGGGTAGGAGCCAGAATAGGAGTAGACATTTCACATCCTAAGACATGATACAGTGGCCTAAAAGCGTAGTTTAGTTTCTTCTCTACTCGTGAGCTGACGTGACGCCTGAAGGAGTCTGGATCGAGCTATTTTCGCGCCAAAATGATCAAATTCAATTTTTACGTCGCTGCAAAGGAGTTTGAACCAAAGTAATCACCATAATGCCATTTAGACCCGATTTGTGCATTTTTTGATGCGCAAAATTGATTCCTTGACATCAATTACATCGTTAATGATATGATTTGATCTTCTTTTTGCTATAATAGCCTCAACATAAGCATTGGGCACTTCTAGAGCCGCAGCCTATCTATTCGAGCCGCTGCGGAGGTGTTCCTGGCATTTTCAAGAGGGACCCCCAATTTTATTTTGATCTTCTATGTATTCTGATGTCAAAACAAGTGTCAAACCAAAGTCCCGGCGATTTGGTCACGGATCCTCAGTAATTTTCCCTTACTAGTATGGGAAAGTACAGAACAGACAAAAGTCACCCCTTGCCAAAGTCTCAGTCACTACTAGTAGCCTCTATCTGAATTCTAACTATTCTTGATTTCAAAAATTAGTGATAACGTAATATTACGTCATGTACATTAGCGTACTATGATCTAGTGCCAACCTTATTTGCTGTCTATACTCAATGCAGGAATATATGTGTTGGTATAACTTCTTCAAAGGGGCCCTCTTTACATCACCAAGTGCTCTATGTTTCCTTTAAATGCAAAATCCAACAAACGCGTTGCTGTGGGACTCGGTCGTTGCTAGGCCGCTGCGATAATTGTCAGACCACTGAATACAGGCTGAAACATTAATCGTTCGCTGGTCCGTAAAATTATAATAGGCGAGGAAGCTCTCGTAAAATGGCGCCATTGGCCTAAGTTACAGCGGTCGAGGAAGAAACTTTAGCCGTCAACTTCTTACTGTTGAGCAAGTTTTCAGCTTGGGGCCACCTAGATTCATAACAAGTGTATGTTCAGCGACCGGAAATTGAAGGAATTGGTTGGTTTCTTGACATGGACAACGCAAATCTGTTTTGAAGGGTTTCTCGCACCACAGCCTACGGCCTATTACTGCCTTTTTTATGAACCAAACAAAACAATATAAACTATTTACATAATGACTCACACGTGTGATGACATCAGTATATATGCAAAGCCTGGGAATGAGTGTAAGAGACAATAAGGGTGACGTGACTAGCACATGGAAACCGGGAAGGGACTGGACCGAACAAAAGGGATGGGCTGTATTGTCTCCCAAACAGTCTTCCATTTACCGTCAGCTCCATATTTTCTCTGTTGTTTGCGTGAATATACTGGGAAAGCTTGTCAAATCAGTTTCTTACCATCACAGTTGCTGGGAAAAAATTGCTGAAATCAAAATCCTTGGCCCAATACATTTTGAAGCAAGGTGAATTGACGATACTCGTGAATTTGCCAAGTCCCATAAATAGTCTGATTTCGTCAGCATTCGTTTCTTGCCATGTTCTGTCTGGTCGCTGTCGTTCTGCAAATTTTTGCCTTGCCTATCGGCTTGTTTCTCTGGGAACATCTTGATAAATTTCTGGTGAAAATTCCAGGTCGAAAAAGTCTGCTTTTCTTTCTCTGCACCATGAATATGGGTTCAGCTGGGTTCAGGTGGGTTCAAGTGGATTCAGGTGGGTGCAGGTGGATTCAGGTGGGTTCAGGTGGATTCAGGTGGGTTTAACTTATATAAATTACGAAATCCTTCACTAATAGCAATATAAAGTCAGATAGACTGACTGGTTAAACTGTTGACTGTAATAAATGTCACTTGTTTGCTCCACACATTCTTCTTAAAGTAATCTGCTCATAAATTCCTAATCAAAAGGCATGATGGTTTCAAAAAATTCTAACTTTCGTTTGCAGTATCACAAAACAAAATCCTTCACCTTAGTCCCAATGGATTATTAAACTTTTTTTAACCCTATCCAGACTGGGGGGGGGCTCATTCAGCCCCCCACATACTTAACTGAGCACTGCTCCAAATTGGTTCAACGAACCAGGGAATGGTTTTTTGACTTTTAGTTTCTATCCTTTTGAAGTGTGATTTTGTGTGAAATTTTGAAAAAAATTTCAAGGGGCTGGGGTGTGGCTGTTTTTTTCAGAGTGGTCGGGGCCAACTTTTAGCTAAGCTATTTATGGGTGTAATTCCAGATCACCTCATAATCCTTTGATAGTATCCTTTTTACTTTCTATACTTATAATTTGTAAGGTCTCTTAAATTTTTTCCAGGAACAATAGACCAATTACGTGTCACGTGACCTTATCAATGATGTCATCTTTTGATGCTTGTGAAGTCTTAAACAAAGCATCATGATGAAAATCTAGATACAGTAACTGACTACAGTCTTGGCCGTAGAAATTCTCGGCAAAATTATAGCTGCTCTGCTGAGAAGGTGTGTGACCCTATAAATATGTTGCTCATTTGCATTTTACATCAATCTAGGTGTAATCCATTTGTTTGATTTTTTTGCAAAGTAACGATATTGCTCCAAGGAAAAAGGTAGAGGAGGGCCTGCAGATAGATGTAAATTAATCTCATTTTATTTCCTAACATGGCAGCAAAACTGATAATTAAATGATAAAAGTCATACCTTTAATGGTTCTTCCAATGAAAGCGATCTATCACAAATGTGCAGGTCTTGAAAACTCCTGGATCTCTGTTCAAGAAATATGCATGTAGTTGAGAGGAGTTGTCATAGATTATTGCTTCTGGTACTACAAGGAATGCAACATACATTTAGAAGGCAGTTTTGATTTAGAAATTGAACAATTGTAATCTGCTGTACGAGAGTTCATACTAAACCCCCAAATCCCCCTGAAAACGTTTTCTCTTCATTCATTCATGTTGAGTCTTTCAAAGTTTGATCAACGTTTTTTGATCGTTTTTAATGTTCTCGATAACGAACATTTCAAGAAAGTCGCTTCTAGCTTTAGAAACTGGAAACAGAAAGATTTGCAAAAACTCCTAGAATCAGGCTTTCTGCTAAAGATTAAGTCATAAATCGTCAAAATTGGCCCAGTGTACGATTTATTGTGGCCTGCCAAACATGCATAGTTTATTTTGGCGCACCCGGTACAGTATCAAATTATATTCCTAACTCAAATTACCCTAACTGATTATTACCTGTTATTGCAAGTTATGTAAATCTATCAATGCAAAATCACACTGACTTAACTTTGAGGCTACCAAGTACATATCAGAATATCAGCTACTAAGGTAGCATACCATAACACCAGGTACCAGATAAGCTAGCCAGTTTTGACAGACAACCTTAAAAGGGTCATTCGGCCGATTTTGACTATTGATGATTAATCTTCAGCCAAATCATAGATATCACTTGGCAGATATTTTTAGTGGCCTGTACTTTACGAGCTGTATGTGATTCTTTGACAATCATTGTCTTGCAAACAGCCTCAATCGATCGCAACATTATCGTTCACATTTCATAAGGATTGAGCTTGAGAATACGAGCAGAAAGCCTGTTAAAAATAGAGATTAGTTAAAAGTGAATAACTTTTTTCCGCAAAGAAACTTTGTAAACATAACACAACTCACATTTTGGTAACCGTGTTCGAAATAATGTGAATGGTACATTTGGGGATTCTTGCGTTTCCATTACATAAGGATAACGATAATGGACGCTAATTCACAGACTTTACAAGATCCTCATAGGCTCTCTTTCGCAGTAGAAAGTAAAGTATGCTTGCAGGCTAGAGTAGAGTAAGACTGATTGGTTTATCTGTCTTGCTACCATATATATACTTTAACATTAAAGAGACAATTATACAGGTTGTCCCAAAAAACTTGGCGCCGTTTGAATGTCTTTTGTGGAGGAGCCATAACTCTAATTTTCCTGTTTTTTAGATTTGTGAATAGAAGAAATTTCAACTTAGAGTTTGGCACCGAGTTTGTGTAAATCTGACAAGTGGTTGCTGATTTATTGAGAAAGAAAATCACAATCATTGGTTGCTTCAAAACCAGAGGATTTTGTCTCCGTACTTAACCTTGAATTTTATTTACTATGTACTTAACATTAATTTTAGCATTAAATTGACTTAAACTATACAGTTATGCCAGGAAACGTATTTGGGAGTAATCAATGACCATATTCTTCAAGAATATAGGCCAAGCAGCATGCTGAACGCAGTATTGTTTGTTTAAAACGACTTCATCACTGTTGAGAAGCAAATATTAGTTTATGATTGCCATCAAAGTGCCATAAACTTAGTGGGCTTGAAACTGAATACGTTTGCCTTCTGATTGCAGTGCACCTTCGAAGCGCAACACCAACAGGATCAACTCTCTGTAGTGAATCCCTTATTCGCTGTCTCTGCACTCTGACGCCCTTTGCTGCGAGGTAACCAAATAAATTTGTTGAGCCACAGTTTGGATTGAAATGTTTAATTTCATTCACCACTTCGTCCAAGTCAGCATCAGTTATTACGCTATACAACTGTGCTGATATGTGCTGATAGCGCAAGACGTCTTTTGACTGTTCTCTTGGACACACGAAGAAGGCTCTTCATCTGTGTTGCAATAAATACCAAATCAACGAAAGATTGAAGTTGCTCCTTACTGATCTCATATGACGGTCGCCCTGGATTCCCATTCATTGATTGTCCCAATCTTGTGGATCCATTACAAGCCTGTTCAACCATCTTTTTAGCCATCAAGATATCTTCATACACCTGGTCTGGCACTTTCCAAACTGAGTCCAATGTAGTAACAGATTGTAACCAACACAGACACTGGACTGACAATTCATTTTGCTGTTTCCCCCATCCAGTCATCTTTTGCAATTTACTGCTGTTGTCTTAGTTGACACATTTATCCCTCAAATAATATTTAAATTTAAAGTTTTGGCTCCAAGCTGACTTCTACTGTCAAAAGAAACTATTGATAGAGTTTTCTTGGTGCAAGGTTACAGAGTTCTTGAACCAATGTGCAATTTACTGCTGTTGTCTTAGTTGACACATTTATTCCTCAAATAATATTTAAATTTAAAGTTTTGGCTCCAAGCTGACTTCTACTTTCAAGAGATATCCTATACTATTGATAGAGTTTTCTTGGTGCAAGGTTACAGAGTTCTAGAACCAATTCCTTTAGGAATTTTGTTGATTATAACCAACACAGACACTGGACTCAACTGAAAAGTAATTTTGCTGTTTCCCCCACCCAGTCGTCTTGTGCAATTGACTGCTGTTGTCTTAGTTGACACATTTATCCCTCAAATAACATTTAAATTTATAATTTTGGCTTCAAGCTGACTTCTACTTTCAAGAGATATCCTATACTATTGATAGAGTTTTCTTGGTGCAAGGTTACAGAGTTCTAGAACCAATTCCTTTAGGAGTTTTGTTGATTATAATCAACACAGACACTGGACTCGACTGAAAAGTATATATAGCATATAGGGCCAAGTAAAAAAAGTCAGAGTTTGGAAACGTCGGAGATAAAACATCTCCAACTTTTATAGTAGAGCATATAGGGCCAAGTAAAAAAGTCGGAGTTGAGAAACGTCGGGGAATCTTTGCTCCGACATCTCCGAGTTTTTACCTGGCCCTTTTGTTAGTGGACATATTTGCCACCAAAACTCAAATTATATTTAAAGTTAGAATTTTGGTTCCAAGCTGACTTCTACTTACGAGATATCCTATACTATTGATAGAGTTTTCTTGGTGCAAGGTTACAGAGTTCTTAAACCAATACCTTCAGAAATTTTGCAGATCATAACCAACACAAAGACACTGGACTGAACCAACAATTCATTTTGCTGTTTCCCCCATCCACCCCCATCCAGTGGTCTTACTGCTCTTTTATTAGTAGCCATATTTGCCCCTCGAATAATAATTAAAATTTTGGCTCCAAGCTGACATCTACTTTCAAGAGATATCCTATACTATTGATAGAGTTTTCTTGGTGCAAGGTTACAGAGTTCTAGAACCAATTCCTTCAGGAATTTTGTTGATTATAACCAACACAGACACTGGACTCAACTGAAAAGTCATTTTGCTGTTTCCCCCATCCAGTCGTCTTGTGCAATTTACTGCTGTTGTCTTAGTTGACATATTTATCCCTCAAATAATATTTAAATTTAAAGTTTTGGCTCCAAGCTGACTTCTACTGTCAAGAGATATCCTATACTATTGATAGAGTTTTCTTGGTGCAAGGTTACAGAGTTCTAGAACCAATTCCTTCAGGAATTTTGTTGATTATAACCAACACAGACACTGGACTCAACTGAACTAACAATTATTTTTGCTCTTTCCCCCATCCAATGGTCTGGTGCAACTTACTGCTCTTTTGTTAGTTGACATGTGTGCCCCTCAAATAATAATTGAAATTTTGGCTCCAAGCTGACTTCTACCGTCAAGAGATATCCTATACTATCGATAGAGTTTCCTTGGTGCAAGGTTACAGAGTTCTAGAACCAATTCCTTCAGGAATTTTGTTGATTATAACCAACACAGACACTGGACTCAACTGAAAAGTCATTTTGCTGTTTCCCCCATCCAGTCGTCTTTGCAATTTACTGCTGTTGTCTTAGTTGACACATTTATCCCTCAAATAACATTTAAAGACCCTTTATTGACCAGCATCCTTTGCGGCCTTCGATTGCGTTCCCCACAGCTTCGACCCGTTCGTTAGGGTTTCTGACATCCAGAAACTATCGCATTTGTAATCCATCTTAATCTTCAACTGAAATCGCGTAAATGGTCAACAACTTATATCAATAGTCGCTTTGGTTCATAAACAATGTATTTAAGCAGGTATTTTCGTACTGCATAATCGGAGTTGTGGGAATTAGACGAAAGAATTTGGGTCACAATGACTGAGAGAATGTTGAGAAAGTGGAGAGAAAATTATCTTATTTACGGGAAAGATTGCATCTGAAATCAAATATATTTCAATTGTTTCTTATGATCAAGCAATAAACTCATCAAATAAATGCATTCGAAACGCAAGGATTAAAACAGAAATGTAATGAACTGTACAGACCCCATTGGATTGGACTCCTTCTTGTGCAAACAACAACGGAAAAATAGGCCAGAATGAGAACAGGTGGGTGAGAGTTTATCGATTCAATTTGGTCTTCTTCCTCTTAGGAAACATATCTGCAGTTATTTTTCAAATATCCACTTAGCCTTGTGCCGAGATCTGGAAGTAATCCTTCATCAATACTGACTTGCCGCCATAATTTGTGTGCGATCGAATGAACACTAGATTTATTACATCATCGTATCCATCACTATTGACAAAATGGCAGCAGTCTTGTTATGACGAACGATAGCTTGGACTCGTTGTAATCAGTCTGTATGTAGCCACCTTAACTTTTGTAAACAATAATAAAGGCGTGCAAAGGGTGCCGGTCAGTAAAGGGTCTTTAAATTTATAATTTTTGCTTCAAGCTGACTTCTACTTTCAAGTGCTATCCTATACTTTTAATATAGTTTTCTTGGCGCAAGGTTACAGAGTTCTTCAACCAATACCTTTTGAAATTTGCAGATGATAACCAACACAAAGACACTGGTCTGAACTGAACTAACAATTATTTTTGCTGTTTCCCCCATCCAATGGTCTGGTGCAACTTACTGCTCTTTTGTTAGTTGACATATGTGCCCCTCAAATAATAATTGAAATTTTGGCTCCAAGCTGACTTCTACTTTTAGGAGATATCCTATACTATTGATAGAATTTTCTTGGTGCAAGGTTACAGAGTTCTTGAACCAATACCTTCAGGATTTTTGTTGATCATAACCACCACAGACACTGGACTGAACCAACAATTCATTTTGCTGTTTCCCCCATCCAGTTGCAAGGTAACAGAGTTCAGTCCAGATATATAGTTGATATAGTTCAGTCCAGAGTTCAGTGCAAGGTTACATAGTTCTTCAACCAATATCTTCAGAAATTTGCAGATGATAACCAACACAAAGATGCTGGTCTGGACTGAACTAACAGTTATTTTTGCTGTTTCGCCCATCCAGTGGTCTGGTGCAACTTACTGCTCTTTTGTTAGTTGACATATTTGCCCCTCAAATAACATTTAACCCTATTTGGACCGAGTTGAAAATTTGATATAATTGATATAATTTGAAGAACTCTTCCAGGTTCTTCCTCTTCTCCACTGCTTTCATCTTAATCTTTGCTCTCTCTACAGTCAACACCATAAATACTTTCACATTTAGTGTAAATTGGGACAGTACCTCTCTTAATACTCCTAGTGAAAGTTTCTGTGTTTCTTTCTTATTTTATAGAAAGTTAATTAGAAAGTTTCTTTTCGAGAAGAATGTGATGGTTGTTTGGCTGTGTATGAGTGCATGCGTGCATCTGCCCTGTCAGTAGTATTTATAGTGGATTCAACAAGGCAAAAAGCCCAAGAACTGTTTTTGCTCACCGAGAATCGTTACCCAGAATTCTCGTTGGGATTTTATGATATGTAAAGAATGTCGCAAAATTTAAAAAATTTTAAATGTTTTTCCGAGAAAATAAGAAAATAGCTGAGGTATAGAAGAGTGTCAAGGGAGAGGGGGGAAGTCCAAAATGACATCATATACGTATATTACGTAATTTACGCAAGAAACTTTTTGCGTTTTTAAGAAAAGGTGGTAATAAAACCATAACCAATAAAGATTAACAGATATGATCCCGTGGCACAGTCGGTTAGCGTGTCGTACTTATAAGTCAGTATTGACGAAGAAATGCGAAGGTTGAGAGTCTCTCTTGGAGCAATTTTTGTATCATTTTCTTATTTTACGTATATTACGTACGCATGCGCAAATGCCTTAGAAGAAACTTGTAATAGATCCACAAGACTACTGTTAGCTACAATCAGAGCTAACAGTTATTTATGGGAGACAAGATTTTTACCATTGCAGTGGAGCTGTGCCACTCCTACAGCTCTTTTATGATAATAATCTTACTGGCACATTCACTGAAACTGTTAGACTGCTCAACATTTTAATACCAATGACCTCTTGTGAAGCAGAGCGTTGCTCTTCTGCCCTAAAGAGGGTGAAAACATTTTTACGAAATGCAATGACTGAGGACAGGCTAAACGCTTTAGGAATGTTATCAATGGAGAAGAAGTTGATCAAAGAGATGCCTGACTTTAATAAATTAGTAATTGATAAATTTGCCGAGACTCTTGTTGTTAGATTTGTTTAGAAAAGAAAAAACGTTTCTTTTGTTGCATAAAGTTTGCTTAAGATTCAGAACAAGTTAATCCAAAACTAGATACAAAGAGTTTCCATTTCTATAGGATTTCCATACAGCATCTTTTTCAAAAAGCTGAATATTCTTTCATACTATACTAAGATTTAGAAGCTGGCCAGGTGCTTAAGGCTTCCCCTGTGTTTAATGTAGAAGCAGGCAGTCGAAGAGAATAATATTTGATTGAGGCTATTCATAGAACAACTTTGGCAAAAGCTATATCTGCCTCTTACTTTCCAAAGAAAATACCGTCGATGATCTTAGAAAATTGTCTTGAAAAAATATCCCATTAATGTTTCTTATTGATAAATCTTCATTCAAGTAGAAGGAGGAGGCCTGTGGAAGTTAATAATATTCAATCAAAGCTATTTATAAAATGACTGCATTGAAAGCTATATCTAATACTTACTATCCAAAGAAAATGTATTAGATGATATTAGAAAATATTATTGAAAAAATGTCCCATTAATGTTTCTTATTGATGAATCTGTTTGATGTAGAAGCAGGCAGTCGAAGAGAATAATATTTGATTAAAGCTATTCATAGAGCAACTTTAGCAAAAGCCACATCTACCTCTTACTTTCCAAAGAAAATACAGTAGATGATCTTAGAAAATGGTCTTGAAAAAATGTCCCATTAATGTTTGTTATTGATAAATCTTCTTTCAAGTAGAAGGAGGAGGCCTGTGGAAGTTAATAATATTCAATCAAAGCTATTTATAAAATGACTGCATTGAAAGCTATATCTAATACTTACTATCCAAAGAAAATGCATTAGATGATATTAGAAAATATCATTGAAAAAATGTCCCATTAATGTTTCTTATTGATGAATCTGTTTGATGTAGAAGCAGGCAGTCGAAGAGAATAATATTTGATTAAAGCTATTCATAGAGCGACTTTAGCAAAAGCCACATCTACCTCTTACTTTCCAAAGAAAATACAGTAGATGATCTTAGAAAATGGTCTTGAAAAAATGTCCCATTAATGTTTCTTATTGATGGATATTGTTTCATGAAGAAGCAGGCCAGTCGAATAAACTTAAATTTAATTAAAGCTATTCATAGAATGATTGCATCGGAAGCTATATCTACTTCTTACTATCCTTATAAATCATTGAATATGACATATATGGAAATGAATAAGAAAATGCCCCATTAATGTTTCTTATTGATGAATATTGTTTCACGAAGAAGCATCAGTCAAAGAGAATCATATTTGATTACAGCGGTCAAAACCAAATAGTGAAATCCATATCTACTACTTCCTATCCTAAGAAAATACGGTATAGATTTTAGAAAGATATTTTTGAAAAAATGTCCCATTAATGTTTCTTATTGATGAATCTGTTTAATGTAGATGCAGGCAGTCGAAGAGAATAATATTCGATTGAAGCTATTCATAGAACGATTTTAGCAAGAGCTACATCTACCTCTTACTTTCCAAAGAAAATACCATAGATGATCTTAGAAAATGGTCTTGAAAAAATGTCCCATTAATGTTTCTTATTGATGGATATTGTTTCACGAAGAAGCATCCGTCAAAGACAATCATATTTGATTAAAGCTGTCAAAACCAAATAGTGAAATCCATATCTACTACTTCCTGTCCTAAGAAAATACGGTATAGATTTTAGAAAAATAATATTGAAAAAATGCCCCGTTAATTTTTCTTATTGATGAATCTGTTTAAAGTAGAAGCAGGCAGTCGAAGAGAATAATATTTGATTAAAGCTATTCATAGAACGACTTTAGCAAAAGCTACACCTACCTCTTACTTTCCAAAGAAAATACAATAGATGATCTTAGAAAATGGTCTTGAAAAAATATCCCATTAATGTTTCTTATTGATAAATCTTCTTTCAAGTAGAAGGAGGAGGCCTGTGGAAGTTAATAATATTCAATCAAAGCTATTTATAAAATGACTGTATTGAAAGCTATATCTAATACTTACTATCCAAAGAAAATGCATTAGATGATATTAGAAAATATCATTGAAAAAATGTCCCATTAATGTTTCTTATTGATGAATCTGTTTGATGTAGAAGCAGGCAGTCGAAGAGAATAATATTTGATTAAAGCTATTCATAGAGCGACTTTAGTAAAAGCCACATCTACCTCTTACTTTCCAAAGAAAATACAGTAGATGATCTTAGAAAATGCTCTTGAAAAAATGTCCCATTAATGTTTCTTATTGATGGATATTGTTTCATGAAGAGGCCAGTCAGTCGAAGAGCATCCTATTTATTTAAAACCATTTATAGAATGACTGCAGCAAAAGCTAGATCTACTTCTTCCTATCCTTATAAATCATTCAATATGACCTATAGGGAAATGAATGAGATAATGTCCCATTAATGCTTCTTATTGATGAATATTGCTTCACGAAGAAGCATCAGTCAAAGAGAATCATATTGGGTTAAAGCTGTTAAAACCAAATAGTGAAATCCATATCTACTACTTCCTATCCTAAGAAAATACGGTATAGTTTAAAAAAAATAATATTGAAAAAATGTCCCATTAATGTTTCTTATTGATGAATCTGTTTAATGTAGAAGAAGGCAGTCAAAGAGAATAATATTTGATTAAAGCTATTCATAGAACGACTGCAGCAAATGCTACATCTACTTCTTACTTTCCAAAGAAAATACAGCAGATGATATTAGAAAATGTTAGTGAAAAAATGTCCCATTAATGTTTCTATCGATGTATATTATTGCATGAAGAGGCCAGTCAGTCGAAGAGCATCCTATTTATTTAAAACCATTTATAGAATGACTGCAGCAAAAGCTAGATCTACTTCTTCCTATCCTTATAAATCATTCAATATGACATATAGGGAAATGCATGAGATAATGTCCCATTAATGTTTCTTATTGATGTATATTGTTTCATGAAGAGGCCAGTCAGTCGAAGAGCATCCTATTTATTTAAAACCATTTATAGAATGACTGCAGCAAAAGCTAGATCTACTTCTTCCTATCCTTATAAATCATTGAATATGACATATAGAGAAATGCATGAGATAATTTCCCATTAATGTTTCTTATTGATGAATATTGTTTCACGAAGAAGCATCCGTCAAAGACAATCATATTTGATTAAAGCTGTCAAAACCAAATAGTGAAATCCATATCTACTACTTCCTGTCCTAAGAAAATACGGTATAGATTTTAGAAAAATAATATTGAAAAAATGCCCCGTTAATTTTTCTTATTGATGAATCTGTTTAAAGTAGAAGCAGGCAGTCGAAGAGAATAATATTTGATTAAAGCTATTCATAGAACGACTTTAGCAAAAGCTACACCTACCTCTTACTTTCCAAAGAAAATACAATAGATGATCTTAGAAAATGGTCTTGAAAAAATATCCCATTAATGTTTCTTATTGATAAATCTTCTTTCAAGTAGAAGGAGGAGGCCTGTGGAAGTTAATAATATTCAATCAAAGCTATTTATAACATGACTGTATTGAAAGCTATATCTAATACTTAATATCCAAAGAAAATACATTAGATGATATTAGAAAATATTATTGAAAAAATGTCCCATTAATGTTTCTTATTGATGAATCTGTTTGATGTAGAAGCAGGCAGTCGAAGAGAATAATATTTGATTAAAGCTATTCATAGAGCGACTTTAGCAAAAGCCACATCTACCTCTTACTTTCCAAAGAAAATACAGTAGATGATCTTAGAAAATGGTCTTGAAAAAATGTCCCATTAATGTTTCTTATTGATGGATATTGTTTCATGAAGAAGCAGGCCAGTCGAATAAACTTAAATTTAATTAAAGCTATTCATAGAATGATTGCATCGGAAGCTATATCTACTTCTTACTATCCTTATAAATCATTGAATATGACATATAGGGAAATGAATGAGAAAATGCCCCATTAATGTTTCTTATTGATGAATATTGTTTCACGAAGAAGCATCAGTCAAAGAGAATCATATTTGATTACAGCGGTCAAAACCAAATAGTGAAATCCATATCTACTACTTCCTATCCTAAGAAAATACGGTACGGTATAGTTTAAAAAAAATAATATTGAAAAAATGTCCCATTAATGTTTCTTATTGATGAATCTGTTTAATGTAGAAGAAGGCAGTCAAAGAGAATAATATTTGATTAAAGCTATTCATAGAACGACTGCAGCAAATGCTACATCTACTTCTTACTTTCCAAAGAAAATACAGTAGATTATATTAGAAAATGTTAGTGAAAAAATGTCCCATTAATGTTTCTATCGATGTATATTGTTTCATGAAGAGGCCAGTCAGTCGAAGAGCACCCTATTTATTTAAAAACATTTATAGAATGACTGCAGCAAAAGCTAGATCTACTTCTTCCTATCCTTATAAATCATTGAATATGACATATAGGGAAATGAATGAGAAAATGTCCCATTAATGTTTCTTATTGATGAATATTGTTTCCCGAAGAAGCATCAGTCAAAGAGAATCATATTGGATTAAAGCTGTCAAAACCAAATAGTGAAATCCATATCTACTACTTCCTGTCCTAAGAAAATACAGTATAGATTTTAGAAAAATAATATTGAAAAAATGCCCCTTTAATTTTTCTTATTGATGAATCTGTTTAAAGTAGAAGCAGGCAGTCGAAGAGAATAATATTTGATTAAAGCTATTCATAGAGCGACTTTAGCAAAAGCCACATCTACCTCTTACTTTCCAAAGAAAATACAGTAGATGATCTTAGAAAATGGTCTTGAAAAAATGTCCCATTGATGTTTCTTATTGATAAATCTTCTTTCAAGTAGAAGGAGGAGGCCTGTCGAAGTTAATCATATTCAATCCAAGCTATTTATAAAATGACTGCATTGAAAGCTATATCTAATACTTACTATCCAAAGAAAATACAGTAGATGAACTTAGAAAATGGTCTTGAAAAAATGTCCCATTAATGTTTCTTATTGATGGATATTGTTTCATGAAGAAGCAGGTCAGTCGAAGAAAATCATATTTAATTAAAGCTATTAATAGAATGATTGTACCTGAAGCTATATCTACTTCTTACTATCCTTATAAATCATTGAATATGACATATAAGGAAATGAATGAGATAATGTCCCATTAATGTTTCTTATTGATGAATATTGCTTCACGAAGAAGCATCAGTCAAAGAGAATCATATTGGGTTAAAGCTGTTAAAACCAAATAGTGAAATCCATATCTACTACTTCCTATCCTAAGAAAATACGGTATAGTTTTAAAAAAAATAATATTGAAAAAATGTCCCATTAATGTTTCTCATTGATGAATCTGTTTAATGTAGAAGAAGGCAGTCGAAGAGAATAATATTTGATTAAAGCTATTCATAGAACGACTGCAGCAAATGCTACATCTACTTCTTACTTTCCAAAGAAAATACAGCAGATGATATTAGAAAATGTTAGTGAAAAAATGTCCCATTAATGTTTCTATCGATGTATATTATTTCATGAAGAGGCCAGTCAGTCGAAGAGCATCCTATTTATTTAAAACCATTTATAGAATGACTGCAGCAAAAGCTAGATCTACTTCTTCCTATCCTTATAAATCATTCAATATGACATATAGGGAAATGCATGAGATAATGTCCCATTAATGTTTCTTATTGATGTATATTGTTTCATGAAGAGGCCAGTCAGTCGAAGAGCATCCTATTTATTTAAAACCATTTATAGAATGACTGCAGCAAAAGCTAGATCTACTTCTTCCTATCCTTATAAATCATTGAATATGACATATAGAGAAATGCACGAGATAATTTCCCATTAATGTTTCTTATTGATGGATATTGTTTCACGAAGAAGCATCCGTCAAAGACAATCATATTTGATTAAAGCTGTCAAAACCAAATAGTGAAATCCATATCTACTACTTCCTGTCCTAAGAAGATACGGTATAGATTTTAGAAAAATAATATTGAAAAAATGCCCCGTTAATTTTTCTTATTGACGAATCTGTTTAAAGTAGAAGCAGGCAGTCGAAGAGAATAATATTTGATTAAAGCTATTCATAGAACGACTTTAGCAAAAGCTACACCTACCTCTTACTTTCCAAAGAAAATACAATAGATGATCTTAGAAAATGGTCTTGAAAAAATATCCCATTAATGTTTCTTATTGATAAATCTTCTTTCAAGTAGAAGGAGGAGGCCTGTGGAAGTTAATAATATTCAATCAAAGCTATTTATAAAATGACTGTATTGAAAGCTATATCTAATACTTACTATCCAAAGAAAATGCATTAGATGATATTAGAAAATATCATTGAAAAAATGTCCCATTAATGTTTCTTATTGATGAATCTGTTTGATGTAGAAGCAGGCAGTCGAAGAGAATAATATTTGATTAAAGCTATTCATAGAGCGACTTTAGTAAAAGCCACATCTACCTCTTACTTTCCAAAGAAAATACAGTAGATGATCTTAGAAAATGCTCTTGAAAAAATGTCCCATTAATGTTTCTTATTGATGGATATTGTTTCATGAAGAGGCCAGTCAGTCGAAGAGCATCCTATTTATTTAAAACCATTTATAGAATGACTGCAGCAAAAGCTAGATCTACTTCTTCCTATCCTTATAAATCATTCAATATGACATATAGGGAAATGAATGAGATAATGTCCCATTAATGCTTCTTATTGATGAATATTGCTTCACGAAGAAGCATCAGTCAAAGAGAATCATATTGGGTTAAAGCTGTTAAAACCAAATAGTGAAATCCATATCTACTACTTCCTGTCCTAAGAAAATACAGTATAGATTTTAGAAAAATAATATTGAAAAAATGCCCCTTTAATTTTTCTTATTGATGAATCTGTTTAAAGTAGAAGCAGGCAGTCGAAGAGAATAATATTTGATTAAAGCTATTCATAGAGCGACTTTAGCAAAAGCCACATCTACCTCTTACTTTCCAAAGAAAATACAGTAGATGATCTTAGAAAATGGTCTTGAAAAAATGTCCCATTGATGTTTCTTATTGATAAATCTTCTTTCAAGTAGAAGGAAGAGGCCTGTCGAAGTTAATCATATTCAATCCAAGCTATTTATAAAATGACTGCATTGAAAGCTATATCTAATACTTACTATCCAAAGAAAATACAGTAGATGATCTTAGAAAATGGTCTTGAAAAAATGTCCCATTAATGTTTCTTATTGATGGATATTGTTTCATGAAGAAGCAGGTCAGTCGAAGAAAATCATATTTAATTAAAGCTATTAATAGAATGATTGTACCTGAAGCTATATCTACTTCTTCCTATCCTTATAAATCATTGAATATGACATATAGGGAAATGAATGAGACAATGTCCCATTAATGTTTCTTATTGATGAATATTGTTTCCCGAAGAAGCATCAGTCAAAGAGAATCATATTGGATTAAAGCTGTCAAAACCAAATAGTGAAATCCATATCTACTACTTCCTGTCCTAAGAAAATACAGTATAGATTTTAGAAAAATAATATTGAAAAAATGCCCCTTTAATTTTTCTTATTGATGAATCTGTTTAAAGTAGAAGCAGGCAGTCGAAGAGAATAATATTTGATTAAAGCTATTCATAGAGCGACTTTAGCAAAAGCCACATCTACCTCTTACTTTCCAAAGAAAATACAGTAGATGATCTTAGAAAATGGTCTTGAAAAAATGTCCCATTAATGTTTCTTACTGATAAATCTTCTTTCAAGTAGAAGGAGGAGGCCTGTCGAAGTTAATCATATTCAATCAAAGCTATTTATAAAATGACTGCATTGAAAGCTATATCTAATACTTACTATCCAAAGAAAATACAGTAGATGATCTTAGAAAATGGTCTTGAAAAAATGTCCCATTAATGTTTCTTATTGATGGATATTGTTTCATGAAGAAGCAGGTCAGTCGAAGAAAATCATATTTAATTAAAGCTATTAATAGAATGATTGCACCGGAAGCTATATCTACTTCTTACTATCCTTATCAATCATTGAATATGACATATAAGGAAATGAATGAGATAATGTCCCATTAATGTTTCTTATTGATGAATATTGTTTCACGAAGAAGCATCAGTCAAAGAGAATCATATTGGGTTAAAGCTGTTAAAACCAAATAGTGAAATCCATATCTACTACTTCCTATCCTAAGAAAATACGGTATAGATTTTAGAAAAATAATATTGAAAAATGCCCCGTTAATTTTTCTTATTGATGAATCTGTTTAATGTAGAAGCAGGCAGTCGAAGAGAATAATATTTGTTTAAAGCTATTCATAGAACGACTTTAGCAAAAGCTACACCTACCTCTTACTTTCCAAAGAAAATACAGTAGATGATCTTAGAAAATGGTCTTGAAAAAATGTCCCATTAATGTTTCTTATCGATGTATATTGTTTCATGTAGAGGCAGGTCAGTCGAAGAGCATCCTATTTATTTAAAACCATTTATAGAATGATTGCAGCAAAAGCTATATCTACTTCTTACTGTCCTTATAAATCATTGAATATGACATATAGGGAAATGCATGAGATAATGTCCCATTAATGTTTCTTATTGATGTATATTGTTTCATGAAGAAGCAGGTCAGTCGAAGAGAATCATATTTAATTAAAGCTATTCATAGAATGATTGCAGCGGAAGCTATATCTACTTCTTACTATCCTTATAAATCATTGAATATGACATATAGGGAAATGCATGAGATAATGTCCCATTAATGTTTCTTATTGATGAATATTGTTTCACGAAGAAGCATCAGTCAAAGAGAATCATATTTGATTAAAGCGGTCAAAACCAAATAGTGAAATCCATATCTACTACTTCCTATCCTAAGAAAATACGGTATAGATTTTAGAAAAATATTATTGAAAAAATGTCCCATTAATGTTTCGTATTGATGAATCTGCTTAATGAAGAAGCAGGCAGTCGAAGAGAATAATATTTGATTAAAGCTATTCATAGAACGACTTTAGCAAAAGCTACATCTACTTCTTACTTCCCAAAGAAAATAAAGCAGATGATATTAGAAAATGGTAATGAAAAAATGTCCCATTAATGTTTCTTATCGATGTATATTGTTTCATGAAGAGGCAGGTCAGTCGAAGAGCATCCTATTTATTTAAAACCATTTATAGAATGACTGCAGCAAAAGCTATATCTACTTCTTACTATCCTTATAAATCATTGAATATGACATATAGGGAAATGCATGAGATAATTTCCCATTAATGTTTCTTATTGATGGATATTGTTTCACGAAGAAGCATCAGTCAAAGGGAATCATATTTGAATAAAGCTGTCAAAACCAAATAGTGAAATCCATATCTACTACTTCCTGTCCTAAGAAAATACGGTATAGATTTTAGAAAAATAATATTGAAAAAATGTCCCATTAATGTTTCTTATTGATGAATCTGCTTAATGAAGAAGCAGGCAGTCGAAGAGAATAATATTTGATTAAAGCTATTCATAGAACGACTTTAGCAAAAGCTACACCTACCTCTTACTTTCCAAAGAAAATACAGTAGATGATCTTAGAAAATGGTCTTGAAAAAATGTCCCATTAATGTTTCTTATTGATAAATCTTCTTTCAAGTAGAAGGAGGAGGCCTGTCGAAGTTAATCATATTCAATCCAAGCTATTTATAAAATGACTGCATTGAAAGCTATATCTAATACTTACTATCCAAAGAAAATACAGTAGATGATCTTAGAAAATGGTCTTGAAAAAATGTCCCATTAATGTTTCTTATTGATGGATATTGTTTCATGAAGAAGCAGGTAAGTCGAAGAAAATCATATTTAATTAAAGCTATTAATAGAATGATTGTACCTGAAGCTATATCTACTTCTTACTATCCTTATAAATCATTGAATATGACATATAAGGAAATGAATGAGATAATGTCCCATTAATGTTTCTTATTGATGAATATTGTTTCACGAAGAAGCATCAGTCAAAGAGAATCATATTGGGTTAAAGCTGTAAAAACCAAATAGTGAAATCCATATCTACTACTTCCTATCCTAAGAAAATACGGTATAGTTTAAAAAAAAATAATATTGAAAAAATGTCCCATTAATGTTTGTCATTGATGAATCTGTGTAATGTAGAAGAAGGCAGTCGAAGAGAATCATATTTGATTAAAGCTATTCATAGAACGACTGCAGCAAATGCTACATCTACTTCTTACTTTCCAAAGAAAATACAGCAGATGATATTAGAAAATGTTAGTGAAAAAATGTCCCATTAATGTTTCTATCGATGTATATTATTGCATGAAGAGGCCAGTCAGTCGAAGAGCATCCTATTTATTTAAAACCATTTATAGAATGACTGCAGCAAAAGCTAGATCTACTTCTTCCTATCCTTATAAATCATTCAATATGACATATAGGGAAATGCATGAGATAATGTCCCATTAATGTTTCTTATTGATGTATATTGTTTCATGAAGAGGCCAGTCAGTCGAAGAGCATCCTATTTATTTAAAACCATTTATAGAATGACTGCAGCAAAAGCTAGATCTACTTCTTCCTATCCTTATAAATCATTGAATATGACATATAGAGAAATGCACGAGATAATTTCCCATTAATGTTTCTTATTGATGGATATTGTTTCACGAAGAAGCATCCGTCAAAGACAATCATATTTGATTAAAGCTGTCAAAACCAAATAGTGAAATCCATATCTACTACTTCCTGTCCTAAGAAGATACGGTATAGATTTTAGAAAAATAATATTGAAAAAATGCCCCGTTAATTTTTCTTATTGATGAATCTGTTTAAAGTAGAAGCAGGCAGTCGAAGAGAATAATATTTGATTAAAGCTATTCATAAAACGACTTTAGCAAAAGCTACACCTACCTCTTACTTTCCAAAGAAAATACAGTAGATGATCTTAGAAAATGGTCTTGAAAAAATGTCCCATTAATGTTTCTTATTGATAAATCTTCTTTCAAGTAGAAGGAGGAGGCCTGTGGAAGTTAATAATATTCAATCAAAGCTATTTATAAAATGACTGCATTGAAAGCTATATCTAATACTTACTATCCAAAGAAAATACATTAGATGATATTAGAAAATATTATTGAAAAAATGTCCCATTAATGTTTCTTATTGATGAATCTGTTTGATGTAGAAGCAGGCAGTCGAAGAGAATAATATTTGATTAAAGCTATTTATAGAGCGACTTTAGTAAAAGCCACATCTACCTCTTACTTTCCAAAGAAAATACAGTAGATGATCTTAGAAAATGCTCTTGAAAAAATGTCCCATTAATGTTTCTTATTAATGGATATTGTTTCATGAAGAGGCCAGTCAGTCGAAGATCATCCTATTTATTTAAAACCATTTATAGAATGACTGCAGCAAAAGCTAGATCTACTTCTTCCTATCCTTATAAATCATTGAATATGACATATAGAGAAATGCACGAGATAATTTCCCATTAATGTTTCTTATTGATGAATATTGCTTCACGAAGAAGCATCAGTCAAAGAGAATCATATTGGGTTAAAGCTGTTAAAACCAAATAGTGAAATCCATATCTACTACTTCCTATCCTAAGAAAATACGGTATAGTTTAAAAAAAAATAATATTGAAAAAATGTCCCATTAATGTTTGTCATTGATGAATCTGTGTAATGTAGAAGAAGGCAGTCGAAGAGAATCATATTTGATTAAAGCTATTCATAGAACGACTGCAGCAAATGCTACATCTACTTCTTACTTTCCAAAGAAAATACAGCAGATGATATTAGAAAATGTTAGTGAAAAAATGTCCCATTAATGTTTCTATCGATGTATATTATTGCATGAAGAGGCCAGTCAGTCGAAGAGCATCCTATTTATTTAAAACCATTTATAGAATGACTGCAGCAAAAGCTAGATCTACTTCTTCCTATCCTTATAAATCATTCAATATGACATATAGGGAAATGCATGAGATAATGTCCCATTAATGTTTCTTATTGATGTATATTGTTTCATGAAGAGGCCAGTCAGTCGAAGAGCATCCTATTTATTTAAAACCATTTATAGAATGACTGCAGCAAAAGCTAGATCTACTTCTTCCTATCCTTATAAATCATTCAATATGACATATAGGGAAATGCATGAGATAATGTCCCATTAATGTTTCTTATTGATGTATATTGTTTCATGAAGAGGCCAGTCAGTCGAAGAGCATCCTATTTATTTAAAACCATTTATAGAATGACTGCAGCAAAAGCTAGATCTACTTCTTCCTATCCTTATAAATCATTGAATATGACATATAGAGAAATGCACGAGATAATTTCCCATTAATGTTTCTTATTGATGGATATTGTTTCACGAAGAAGCATCCGTCAAAGACAATCATATTTGATTAAAGCTGTCAAAACCAAATAGTGAAATCCATATCTACTACTTCCTGTCCTAAGAAGATACGGTATAGATTTTAGAAAAATAATATTGAAAAAATGCCCCGTTAATTTTTCTTATTGATGAATCTGTTTAAAGTAGAAGCAGGCAGTCGAAGAGAATAATATTTGATTAAAGCTATTCATAAAACGACTTTAGCAAAAGCTACACCTACCTCTTACTTTCCAAAGAAAATACAGTAGATGATCTTAGAAAATGGTCTTGAAAAAATATCCCATTAATGTTTCTTATTGATAAATCTTCTTTCAAGTAGAAGGAGGAGGCCTGTGGAAGTTAATAATATTCAATCAAAGCTATTTATAAAATGACTGCATTGAAAGCTATATCTAATACTTACTATCCAAAGAAAATACATTAGATGATATTAGAAAATATTATTGAAAAAATGTCCCATTAATGTTTCTTATTGATGAATCTGTTTGATGTAGAAGCAGGCAGTCGAAGAGAATAATATTTGATTAAAGCTATTTATAGAGCGACTTTAGTAAAAGCCACATCTACCTCTTACTTTCCAAAGAAAATACAGTAGATGATCTTAGAAAATGCTCTTGAAAAAATGTCCCATTAATGTTTCTTATTAATGGATATTGTTTCATGAAGAGGCCAGTCAGTCGAAGATCATCCTATTTATTTAAAACCATTTATAGAATGACTGCAGCAAAAGCTAGATCTACTTCTTCCTATCCTTATAAATCATTGAATATGACATATAGAGAAATGCACGAGATAATTTCCCATTAATGTTTCTTATTGATGAATATTGCTTCACGAAGAAGCATCAGTCAAAGAGAATCATATTGGGTTAAAGCTGTTAAAACCAAATAGTGAAATCCATATCTACTACTTCCTATCCTAAGAAAATACGGTATAGTTTAAAAAAAAATAATATTGAAAAAATGTCCCATTAATGTTTGTCATTGATGAATCTGTGTAATGTAGAAGAAGGCAGTCGAAGAGAATAATATTTGATTAAAGCTATTCATAGAACGACTGCAGCAAATGCTACATCTACTTCTTACTTTCCAAAGAAAATACAGCAGATGATATTAGAAAATGTTAGTGAAAAAATGTCCCATTAATGTTTCTATCGATGTATATTATTGCATGAAGAGGCCAGTCAGTCGAAGAGCATCCTATTTATTTAAAACCATTTATAGAATGACTGCAGCAAAAGCTAGATCTACTTCTTCCTATCCTTATAAATCATTGAATATGACATATAGAGAAATGCACGAGATAATTTCCCATTAATGTTTCTTATTGATGGATATTGTTTCACGAAGAAGCATCCGTCAAAGACAATCATATTTGATTAAAGCTGTCAAAACCAAATAGTGAAATCCATATCTACTACTTCCTGTCCTAAGAAGATACGGTATAGATTTTAGAAAAATAATATTGAAAAAATGCCCCGTTAATTTTTCTTATTGATGAATCTGTTTAAAGTAGAAGCAGGCAGTCGAAGAGAATAATATTTGATTAAAGCTATTCATAAAACGACTTTAGCAAAAGCTACACCTACCTCTTACTTTCCAAAGAAAATACAATAGATGATCTTAGAAAATGGTCTTGAAAAAATATCCCATTAATGTTTCTTATTGATAAATCTTCTTTCAAGTAGAAGGAGGAGGCCTGTGGAAGTTAATAATATTCAATCAAAGCTATTTATAAAATGACTGTATTGAAAGCTATATCTAATACTTACTATCCAAAGAAAATGCATTAGATGATATTAGAAAATATCATTGAAAAAATGTCCCATTAATGTTTCTTATTGATGAATCTGTTTGATGTAGAAGCAGGCAGTCGAAGAGAATAATATTTGATTAAAGCTATTCATAGAGCGACTTTAGTAAAAGCCACATCTACCTCTTACTTTCCAAAGAAAATACAGTAGATGATCTTAGAAAATGCTCTTGAAAAAATGTCCCATTAATGTTTCTTATTAATGGATATTGTTTCATGAAGAGGCCAGTCAGTCGAAGATCATCCTATTTATTTAAAACCATTTATAGAATGACTGCAGCAAAAGCTAGATCTACTTCTTCCTATCCTTATAAATCATTCAATATGACATATAGGGAAATGAATAAGATAATGTCCCATTAATGTTTCTTATTGATGAATATTGTTTCACGAAGAAGCATCAGTCAAAGAGAATCATATTGGGTTAAAGCTGTTAAAACCAAATAGTGAAATCCATATCTACTACTTCCTATCCTAAGAAAATACGGTATAGTTTAAAAAAAATAATATTGAAAAAATGTCCCATTAATGTTTCTTATTGATTAATCTGTTTGATGTAGAAGCGGCAGTCGAAGAGAATAATATTTGATTAAAGCTATTCATAGAACGACTTTAGCAAAAGCTACATCTACTTCTTACTTTCCAAAGAAAATACAGTAGATGATATTAGAAAATGTTATTGAAAAAATGTCCCATTAATGTTTCTATCGATGTATATTGTTTCATGAAAAGGCCAGTCAGTCGAAGAGCATCCTATTTTTTTAAAACCATTTATAGAATGACTGCAGCAAAAGCTAGATCTACTTATCCTTATAAATCATTGAATATGACATATAGAGAAATGCATGAGATAATTTCCCTTTAATGTTTCTTATTGATGGATATTGTTTCACGAAGAAGCATCCGTCAAAGAGAATCATATTTGATTAAAGCTGTCAAAACCAAATAGTGAAATCCATATCTACTACTTCCTGTCCTAAGAAAATACAGTATAGATTTTAGAAAAATAATATTGAAAAAATGCCCCGTTAATTTTTCTCATTGATGAATCTGTTTAAAGTAGAAGCAGGCAGACGAAGAGAATAATATTTGATTAAAGCTATTCATAGAACGACTTTAGCAAAAGCTACACCTACCTCTTACTTTCCAAAGAAAATACAGTAGATGATCTTAGAAAATGGTCTTGAAAAAATGTCCCATTAAAGTTTCTTATTGATGGATATTGTTTCACGAAGAAGCATCAGTCAAAGAGAATCATCTTTGAATAAAGCTGTCAAAAACCAAATAGTGAAATCCATATCTACTACTTCCTGTCCTAAGAAAATACGGTATAGATTTTAGAAAAATAATATTGAAAAATGCCCCGTTCATTTTTCTTATTGATGAATCTGTTTAATGTAGAAGCAGGCAGTCAAAGAGAATAATATTTGTTTAAAGCTATTCATAGAACGACTTTAGCAAAAGCTACACCTACCTCTTACTTTCCAAAGAAAATACAGTAGATGATCTTAGAAAATGGTCTTGAAAAAATGTCCCATTAAAGTTTCTTATTGATGGATATTGTTTCACGAAGAAGCATCAGTCAAAGAGAATCATCTTTGAATAAAGCTGTCAAAAACCAAATAGTGAAATCCATATCTACTACTTCCTGTCCTAATAAAATACGGTATAGATTTTAGAAAAATAATATTGAAAAATGCCCCGTTCATTTTTCTTATTGATGAATCTGTTTAATGTAGAAGCAGGCAGTCGAAGAGAATAATATTTGTTTAAAGCTATTCATAGAACGACTTTAGCAAAAGCTACACCTACCTCTTACTTTCCAAAGAAAATACAGTAGATGATCTTAGAAAATGGTCTTGAAAAAATGTCCCATTAAAGTTTCTTATTGATGGATATTGTTTGATGAAGAAGCAGGTCAGTCGAAGAGAATCATGTTTAATTAAAGCTATTCATACAATGATTGCAGCGGAAGCTATATCTACTTCTTACTATCCTTATAAATCATTGAATATGACATATAGGGATATGCATGAGATAATGTCCCATTAATGTTTCTTATTGATGAATATTGTTTCACGAAGAAGCATCAGTCAAAGAGAATCATATTTGATTAAAGCGGTCAAAACCAAATAGTGAAATCCTTATCTACTACTTACTATCCTAAGAAAATACGGTATAGATTTTAGAAAGATATTATTGAAAAAATTTCTCATTAAGGTTTCTTATTGATCAATCTGCTTAATGAAGAAGCAGGCAGTCGAAGAGAATAATATTTGATTAAAGCTATTCATAGAACGACTTTAGCAAAAGCTACATCTACTTCTTACTTCCCAAAGAAAATAAAGCAGATGATATTAGAAAATGTTAATGAAAAAGTGTCCCATTAATGTTTCTATCGATGTATATTGTTTCATGAAGAGGCCAGTCAGTCGAAGAGCATCCTATTTATTTAAAACCATTTATAGAATGACTGCAGCAAAAGCTAGATCTACTTCTTCCTATCCTTATAAATCATTGAATATGACATATAGAGAAATGCATGAGATAATTTCCCATTGATGTTTCTTATTGATGGATATTGTTTCATGAAGAAGCATCCATCAAAGAGAATCATATTTGATTAAAGCTGTCAAAACCAAATAGTGAAATCCATATCTACTACTTCCTGTCCTAAGAAAATACGGTATAGATTTTAGAAAAATAATATTGAAAAAATGCCCCGTTAATTTTTCTTGTTGATGAATCTGTTTAAAGTAGAAGCAGGCAGTCGAAGAGAATAATATTTGTTTAAAGCTATTCATAGAACGACTTTAGCAAAAGCTACACCTACCTCTTACTTTCCAAAGAAAATACAGTAGATGATCTTAGAAAATGGTCTTGAAAAAATGTCCCATTAAAGTTTCTTATTGATGGATATTGTTTCACGAAGAAGCATCAGTCAAAGAGAATCATATTTGAATAAAGCTGTCAAAAACCAAATAGTGAAATCCATATCTACTACTTCCTGTCCTAATAAAATACGGTATAGATTTTAGAAAAATAATATTGAAAAATGCCCCGTTAATTTTTCTTGTTGCATCTGTTTGTAAACCAAAACTTTCTGACTTTGGGCAATCTGCTCCAAAGTGCCCAGTTGTGTGGCAACGAAAACAGGTCAAAGATTGGTTTGGTGGGGTGCATCGGAGGAAGCTGTTGAAGGCATATTCGTCTAATCTTGACCAAAGCAAAAAATGATTGCGTGCTATGTTCATTCGAAAGGCTATGTCGTATTTATAACCTGCCTGAAAATTATAACTCCGACCCAAAGCCCCAAAAGATTCTTGATAGGCCAAAAGGTTGGAGGGTGGAAATGTACCATTGCTCTTATAAAAATGTTCCAGGCTTCCATCCGAGACACAAAATTGGTGATTTTTTGCATTGATTTGCGTGTTTGTGTCAAAGATACGGTTTCATCGCCGGGGCCACCAGGCTGAACCTGAAGGCTGTAAGATTGATTGGATGTTGTATCGTATAGAGAATTTGGTAATAACATGTTCAAGTCAATGTACTCTTTTGCTTTCATAGCTTTTATTAATTTTGGAGAAAGCGGAGGCAAAGAACTTAAAGGAGAATGGAATAAAGAATTAATGTTACCTCTGTGCAGAAGGCTGTCGGTGGACGGCTGGCGGCATGTGATATTCTGCTGGCGAAGGTTGGGCGGCGGGCAAGGATGATGAAAGGTTTGCGGCTGGCTGAACCTTGAATGATGAAGGAATGGGAGCATGGGTAGGGTTGGAAATCGTTGAAGCTGGGGAAAGCTGTAGGGTACTAGGTTGTTGGACAAGAGGGTGGTTGATTATTATTATTATTATTATTATGAATTTATTACAGTGTCTATGTATTTAGCATACTGTGCTAATTGGGGACACTATTTATTACTACAATGAAATTAAAACACTAAAATAAGGTTGCCTACAAAAGTAAAGTTCTAAAATAGAGCAGGATATTGTTTCAACAGAATAACAACCCAAGAGACACGACAAGCTATCAAACTACCCCCCCCCCCAAAAAAACCCTTCCCCAAGCCAAACCTTTCCCCCAAGAACCCTGCCCCAAACCAAACCTTATCTCCCCATAGCCCTGCCCCAAGCCAAACCTTATCCCCAAAACCCTGCCCCAAGCATGTATACTTGTCATATCTCTGTGGTTGCTATTCTGCTGAAACAATATCCACAAGTGTGGAAAATAAAAGAAAAATATTATGTACAATCATTAAAAGTATTATATAATAGTTTAAAATTTTTTTTTCTTTTAAAAACAGAGTTTACAGCCATCTGAGCACGTTTTTCCCACAAAGTCTCCCAGTTCTCTCTTCCTGATGTGTTTTTTAAAAGTATTTATATTATTACTATTTCTCAGTTCTTTGTCCAGCTTGGACCAAATGAATGGCCCCAAGTATCTTATAGAATGTTTTCCATATCTTACTGTGTTGAATCTTGGAATTACAAAATCATTGTTCCTTAGTGTATAATTAGCAGTTGGTCTTTTGAATAATTCTTGTATGTATGAGGGGCACAAATGGTTCTTGACTTTGAACATTAAAATTGCTATATTTTGAAGCCTCTGATTTTGAAGTGTCCTCAATCCTGATTTATGTAAAAGTATTTCATATGTGCTCGATTTATCACAGTAAACTGCTCTCAATGCACGTTCTTGTATTCTTTCTAACTTTCTCCTATCAGAAGCTTTACAGAAGTGCCAGATTATGTCACAATATGTAAGATTTGGAAGAATAGCAGCCTTGTAGAGTTTAAGTTTCGTTGCTGTTGGTATCAGGTTTCGCAATCTAAAAATAACTCCAATCTTTTGACTTGACTTGATGCTTACATTTCTGATGTGTTCACTGAAAGTCATTTTATTGTCAATTGTAACACCAAGTAGTTTCAATTTATCGGTTTGATCAATAACATCTCCATGAGCTTTAACTTGTATAGCTTCATGTATATCTATTGTTTGATTTTCATGGATAACCATAGCTTGGTATTTCTGCCTATTTGCAGAAAGGAAATTGCTTTTATACCATGTTGTAGCATTTTCAATATCAGAATTTAAAGCTACTTCTACCTCCTTTGGTGTTTTTCCAGACACATATAGCTGATGGTCATCAGCATACATACTTATATTGCAGTGCTCTATCCTGAATGTCATATCATTTTGATAAATGTTCCAAAGAAGTGGTCCAAGCGATGACCCTTGGGGGCATCCTCTGTCAGTAGCTATCCATTCACTTCTGATATCTCCTAACTTTACCCTACTCTGTCTGTTGGAGAAATAAGACCTGATTAAGCTAATAGCATTTTCTTTCAGTCCATAGCTTTCAAGTTTCTTAATTATCAATGGAGGAAAGACACAGTCAAATGCTTTACTCATGTCCGTGGAAAGGATGCCAATGATCTTCTTTGAGTCCAAGTCTGCTTTCCAGTTTTCAACTAATCTCAATAATGTTGTTTCTGTGCTGTTGTTTTTGCGGTAAGCTGTTAAGTATGGACTTAAATGGCTTTCAATTCCTGAGCATGTCTGTGTTGCTATAAACTGCTCAAAGATTTTGTCAACAGTTATCAGAGTTGTAATTGGTCTGTAGTTCCTCTCAATTAATTTTTCCTCATTTTTGGACAGTGGTGTCCATTCCCCTTTCTTCCATTCCTTTGGCCATTCCTTTTGTTGTATGCAACAATTGTAGAGTTTTGTTAAGGAGGGAGCTAGAGCTTTAGCAGAGATTTTCAACAGATATGGACTTATTTTATCCCAGCCAGAAGCTTTTTTACAGTTCAGGTTCTGCAGTGCTTTGCATACTTCTGTTTCATTGAGTTCTACAAAGCCAAAGGGTTTCTTGCATTTTATATTTGCATTTATTTCTTTAACACTAGGATGTGCTTCTAGGTCTTTCTCTTCTAAATGTACTTTTCCTGATTCTAAGTCTCCCATTGAAGCAAAGTAGGCTGCAAATGTGTTTGCAACAGTATCAGGGTTCCCTTCAATTTTTCCATTGACTTTTAAGCGTATTGTGTCATTGCTTCCCTTGTTCCCTTTTGTTTGTAAAAATGGCTTGAAGGTATCAAAGAACTCTTTTGGGTTGGAATTCATCTCAGTAGTCTTGACATTCCAATACTCTTTCACTGCTTTCCGCCTTTGCTTGGTTGCCTCATTTCTCCACTTTTTATTCAAATCAAAATTTTCAGGGGTTCTTTCTTTTGAAAATATCTTTGCATATTTTCTTTTGAGCCTTATTGCTTTTTTCCAGTCTTCAGTCATAAAAGGTGTGTCTCTTTCTCTGAATCTCATTTTCTTTATTGGCATGTGTTCATCAAAAATATCGTTGGCTAGTTTCTGCCAATAGTAATACTTGTCTTCAATACTATCAAACATTTCTGCAACATGCCAGGGTGCCTGTTCTAATTCTTTTACAAGATTCTCTTCAATGAGATTTTTCTTGCTTCTAAATGTGACAACTTTTGTTTTATGCACATTCACTCTTTTTCTCATCAGTCCAAAGATCATGTGATGGTCACTGAGCCCTGGGTCAAAATTTCCTTGTAGATCATAATAGTTTGGCTTGTTTGTAAGGAAAACATCTATCAGAGTGCTTGTGTTCAGTGTTACTCTGGTGGGCTCATTTATAAGGCACTTTAAATCATGTACTTCTTCCACATCTATGAGTAATTTCCCTTCTGTGCTGCTCGGTTTCATCCTGTCTAAATTCAGGTCTCCTACAAGGACAATGACTTGGCTGTTCATAGTTCATAGTTCATGTTCATAGATGCTAGCTTGATGGTTTGATTTTGAAGACACGTCTTTCATCAGAGCTTTTAAATCGCCAAGGCTCAATCGATACCATGTTTTTCGGTGCTTCGGGTGGTGGCATGCTGTGGGTGGTGCTGGCGATGCTCAATTGTTGCAACATTGGCTCGGCTATCTCCTGTTCCTCATTTGATTCATATGCAGGTGAATTTGGCATGTTCGGGTGAAGAAGAGAGTGTATTCTCAATGCTAATGTCTCCTTGGTCCCTTGCTGCTCAAGGCCAAATTCAACTGCTTTGGCACAAAGATATGTCTTTGTCTTCTTTTTCCATTGTAAAAATGATCTTCGCATGTCTTTTCGATCTCTCACAACTCCACTTGTTGAGGCATTGGAGGCCATAATCGATAGGATAAAAACAAATTTCAGTAGAAAATACACGTGGACGAAAGAAACAAAGACTTGTCTTCAACTTGCTTTGAACGCTTCAGGAAACAACTGAATGTTTAACTGCATGTGGAAGGGTATCGGCAACCTCACCTGGATATGACGCACCAGGGGACTAAGGGTCTGTTTATAAGAGGCGGCTGGCCCGTTAGCGAGCTGGCTCGCCTCCAAGCCAGTTCGGTTTATATGAGAAATTAGATAGTGGGCAAGCGCCGAGCCAGCCTGGCCCATGGGTGCCACGTGCCATCTTTCTTTTGTGTAAATTTGAAAGAATGAGGAAATATTTTCCTGTCTTTCATTTTTACAAAAGAAAGATTACAGCCTTGGCGCCAAATGTGACAAAGGGTCCTCCATTTTTAGAAACTTAACAAATCTGCTGTGTTCTGCGCGTGCGTTATAGGCGGGCTGGCCCATTTCTTCCGTTTATATGAGAAAAGTCAGCCCATTTGAGGCGGGATCCCGGCACTCGATAACCGGGATCTCGGCAAGCCTATAAACTCAAACTGCTGTTTACAAAGCTGTGACCAGGTAAGTAGGATCTCGCCTGAAGGCGAGCCAACTCGCTAACGGGCCAGCCCGCCTCGTATAAACAGGCCCTAAGTCTGAATTTAGTTTGAGGATTGGGTCCTAATAACAAAAGACGGGGGTTAAACCAATTCTATGCCTTTTGTTGTTAATCTTACATTATCAAAAGGAAGTGTTGGGAATCCTAGATATGAATGAACTGATTGAGACAATCAATCAGGTGCGTTGATGTAGTTGGGATCAAAGGGCTTCCATGAATATGTTTCTTTGGAGCACAATACCATAATTAGACCAAGGATTGTCTCTTTGGCTATCATTTTTCGTCTGCATGTGCGTGTGTGTTCCTTGAATTTGTTCCCCATTTGTTCGTAGATAAACAAATACGATTCTCAGGAAGATGACAAAACCCCTTACTTTGTCCTTGAGAATTGAGGCCTGCTAAGAACTTCTTAACAACTGAACGTCCTATCTGCTTGCAGAACTAAACAACACGTATGGGCCACACAGTATGAAATTCTATTCAATGTGAAGTTAAGAAACCTTAGGACCTATGTTTAAGACAAGCAAAAATCATCTTGAGAAATGTTTGCTCGTTCAAGACAACCCACATCTTCTTTTCCCTTTGTTTTCATTTCTCTCAACAATCAAACTCACAAAATAAGAAACACAAAATAACAGTCACAATGAAAAAACTCAGTAACAAATACCAAGACCTTGGGAGTCTAAGTGTTGTGCATGTTTGTTTCCCAAAAACCTTATGCGAAGGAGGGCAAATTCAGCTGAATTCAAAAGAGAGCATGAATGAAACGGTAAGTCGCAGTTTTCTGTTCATCTCGCCAATGAAAACTTTGTCTTGGTAATAAAAACGAAAATTTTCTGGTTGGAGCAATTCCTGTATTTACCCGCTGGTCTTACAAGGGACCATAAATTTCTCAACTAAAATCGGCCCACACCTTTGACAAAAGTTTGGAGCTCAAAATACATCTTACCAGATATACATCTCGTCGCTACCGCTAAGACAATCAAAATACCTTCGTAAAAATAAACATCTTGTGTCATGCTTGAGTTACAAAGCAGTGTCCGTGTTTGTGTAAATATCATCCCTTCTTGAGGTTTCTTTTTTGTCTTCTTCTTTTTGTCTCGATAGAAATGGAGAGAATTTAGTCTGTAAGAAAACTGCCGAGTGAGCCAGAAAAAAGTTCCCACTTTTGAAAGATTCATAGCACCAAGAATACTTGATGGATTTGAATGAATCCAATTCTAGTGAAAAAAATTGAGATTGTAGTTAGCCATTGTAATTGACACATCATCTTGGTGCTCATCAAACTGACAAAGAACAACAACAAAATGCCATTTACAGAAAACATTAAAACATACCCTAGGAAATTATGTAATAGATGGTTGATCTCAATACCACAAATCATAAAAATGTCATCAGATAATTTTTCAGAAAAATAGTCAAGACATGTATGTCATTCAATAGAAACTTCAAATAAATTTTAAGGCTTGATAGCACAGATTCTATGTCACATCTTTTCCTTTAATTCTACAGGTGCCATTAAATCTAGATCAATAGCCAGTGATCGCTAGCCTAAATTCTCTCACTGATCTACACAATGGCCATAGCGTTTAAAAGTTATATTATGGTAGGCTTTCAATTCCTGCACAGATGCTAAAATATCTATTTGAGTTTCAAATAGGCCTTTCATATTACTGTTACTTAGAAAAACCTGTTCAACTTAAAACTTACTTAACCCTAGCAGACCTGGGTGATTTGAAACCATAGAAATAGGAGGGCTAGAATGCGTGGTTGATTACGTGGTACGGCACAACTATGGAGAACCAATATGGCTGACGTTGGTTGGCAAAAGCGTGGATAGTTTATTGTAAGCCGCAGTACGTAAACACAGAGTTGGATCAAAGTTGGGTAGTTATTACTGCGATTTTTTCGTAAAAATCTTTGTTCTTGCTTCAACTGAAAACTGAAAATAAAATGGTTATTTCGTGTGCGGCTTTTGGCTGTGAAAACAGATGGAAATTAAAGAAAGATCTTGCTCCTGGGGAGAAAAATTTTGCTTTTCACCGGTAAGGTTTAGGCCGGTCGCGTTTGTTGGCCTATAAGAATATTTATTTCTTTGTTCCTTCTTGTTGATTACGGCAAAATCCGATCTAAAATATGCTCTTAGATGGGTTAAACAAGGGACTTACCTAGAGGGGATGTGCAGCCTTCTAGTTTCAGAAGATTTGCATATAATTACGTTTTTGGTTCAGGGTAAAACCAGGTGAAGTGGGTCAGCTTAGGGTAAAGTTTGTAAGGTGAATAAATTTCGTCAATAACTTGATTCTTGGAAATGTTGATTTCAAGCTGGTCTGATTTTAGGTTTCCTCATGAAAATGCAGAATTGCTTAAGAAATGGGTATATGCAATGCATCGTAAAGATTGGCAGCCAACACGCAATGAAAGAATTTGCGAGAAACATTTCCTCCCAAGTGACTATCATTTGCCCCCATCCTTGAACCCATCTGAATTTATCGGGAAGAAGTATTAAAAAAAAGACGCAGTCCCTACAGTTTTTAATTTTCCGGACCATTTGAAGAAGACAACCAAATTAAGACGTTCCCCTCGTAAAAGGCAAAATCCACAAGCTACATCTGCATCCATCCCACAAAAAATAAAGAAGCCAAATCCAAAAGAAACATCAACTCATGATCATACATATGCGAATAAAATTTCACCTAGAAAGTTGCAAGCAAAATATCGCAAAAAACTAAAACAAAAAAATTACAAATTAAGAAATTTGAAAAAGAAATATCTAAGACTCGAACAAAATATGTGTGGCTTGATCTCAAAATTGCAAGCATGTAAATTACTGAATGAAGAATTAGCTGAAACATTAAATGAAAACTTTGGCCATATGGCAACTGCCCTTTTCAGAAATGAATGTAAAAATATTGAAAAATCGGCTGGATCAAGATATTCAGATGAAATCAAAGAATTTGCGTTGACCCTCCATTTTTATAGCCCAAGAGCATATAAATTTGTGAGGAAAGCTCTACATTTACCACACCCTGCAACTATAAGATCATGGTGTGTTAATATAAATTGTGAACCAGGTTTCCTTGAAAAACCTTTTGATTACATTGAGCAAAAAGTCACTGAATGCCAAAAAGATGGCATCATTTTGCTTGATGAAATGAGCATAAAAAAGCAACTACAATGGGACAAGAAAACCTCCAAATTTATTGGTCGAATAGACTATGGAGCAATAAAAGCAGAAGAAGTTGACACTGAGGCAACAAATGCACTCGTTATCATGGCATGTGGACTTCAGAAGCCATGGTTTGTTCCTGCTGCTTATTTTTTAACAAATTGTCTCAATGGTGAAATTCTGAAACAATTAGTCTTTGAGGCCATAAAAAAATTAACAGAAAAAGGGGCTGATGTTCATGCTGTCGTTTTTGATGGTGCCCCCAAAAATCTTGGTATGGCAACTAAATTTGGATGTAACATAAAAAACCTAGATGGATCTTTTGATCACCCAGCAGTACCAGGTGGTAAAATGTATGTCATATTAGATATCTGCCACATGCTAAAACTTGCAAGGAATGCATTTGCTGACATTTGTTACCCCTGGTGATGAGAAAATATCTTGGGAATATATAAGGGAACTTCACAGAGCCCAGCAAAAAGACAACCTCCATCTTGGAAACAAATTAAAAGCCAAACATGTTCAATGGCAGAATCATAAAATGAAAGTAAGTGTTGCTGCACAGACATTAAGTCACTCTGTATATGCAGCTTTAACATTCTTAAGAAATTTAAAATTGAAGAAATTTAAAGATAGCAAGCCAACAAGTGACTTTATTCCACTTATGAATAACTTGTTTGACATCTTGAACAGCAAAAGTAAATTTGGCAAAAACTTTATAAAGCCAATTACTCTTGAAAATATTCTTGAAGTTGAAGGCTACCTGAAAAGTGGTATTGAAACTTTGAGATTTTTGAAAGATGCCAATGGCCTACCACTGATATCCGGTCCACGAAAAATGTTCGTAATTGAATTTTACATATCAGCATTATCCATACTAAGCATAAGCAAAAATCTACTACAGCGATCTGAAACACCATTTTAAGCCTGGTTTCCATCAAATCGTAAGGGGATCGGCGACAGTCTGCGATCGTCGGCGATCCCTATCTTCCATCTTCCATCTGCGATTTCAGCAGAGTGTTTCCATTCGTCGGCGACGGTCTGCGACAGTCTGTGACGCACCTATACCATGATCCTTTTCAAACCCACAACAAGGCGCGCCAAGTCAGATAAAAAAAGTGCGCGAATTCAAGTTGGATGAAAATTCAAAATGGCTGCCATAAATAGAAGTCTGCTGTTGACAGCTCAACTGGTTTTACTTATTGCTTACATGAGGCTACGGAAAAGAAGAAACAAGATAAAAAGGAAATACAAGTTCTGGGTACGCGAGATATTTCAGAACAGAGCTTAACACGGTCAATTTAACACACTTTTTCAGGAGCTGAGACTGGCTGACAGAGAGTACTTCTTCAGGTAGGCCTAAAATCAGTTTAGATTTCTAAAGTTCTTGCTTGTGTCATTACTATATTTAATTTTCCAGAATAATTTAACCATCATTTCGTGTCCAGACCTGCAGTGTAGAGTTATATACTCTCGATTTTCCAATGCAAATCCACTCAAATCCAGAAAGAACCTATTTGATAAGGCTCCTTAAAGAAAATTAGAAACATTGTGGAATCTGTTAAAATAATTTCTGTGCCAGTTAAAGTACTGCATGAGCCCATTCCTACCTATGATATTATTGCGAATGTCTACTTTGTTTTTAGATGGCTGAGAATGTCACCAGAACGACTTGAACACCTTGTCCAGCTTGTTGGTCCATTCATTGCCAAGAAACAATGCAACAGTCGAATACCAATACCACCAGCCAAAAGAATTGTCATCACCCTCAGGCATCTGGCTTCAGGTGACTCGCAACAGTCGCAATCATTCAATTTTAGAGTTGGAAGGGCAACTGTTTGCCATATCATACATGAAACTTGCTGTGGCATTTGGAATGCCCTCAGTGACACATATTTGAGAGGCCCAGAATCAGAAGAAGATTGGAGAAAAATTGCAAATGACTTTGAATCCCAATGGAACTTCCCACACTGCTTGGGGGCACTAGATGGAAAACATGTATCTATGGAGTGCCCCAAGAATGGAGGGTCTTGCTATTATAATTACAAGGGATTTCACAGCCTTGTGCTGATGGCTATGTGCGATGCAAACTACTGTTTTACCCTGGTGGACATTGGTAGTTATGGAGGAGACAATGATGCCTCCATTTTTAGTCAGTCTGAAATGGGGATTGCATTTGAAAACAAAACCATAGACATTCCAGAACCAGAAGCTGTCAATGGCAGTACTCTCCCTTTTGTTGTTGTGTCTGACGAGATCTTTCCATTGAAACAGTGGTTAATCAAGCCATACCCTGGGAAAGTTCTTAGTGACCAGAAATTAATCTATAATTATCGGCTCTCAAGGTGTAGACGCACAATTGAAAATACGTTTGGTATTTTGGCAGCAAG
Organism: Aurelia coerulea; assembly: GCA_039566865.1. NCBI lineage: Eukaryota > Metazoa > Cnidaria > Scyphozoa > Semaeostomeae > Ulmaridae > Aurelia > Aurelia coerulea. The sequence continues at coordinate 6,512,209 of CM076951.1, read as the reverse complement.
ATGGAGGATATTTCGAAGGCCAATACGTGCCGGCATCAGTACAGTGGAAGGGATAATGAAGGCATGCACCCGTCTTCATAACTATTTGATGCAAACTGAAAATGCTGGCTATGTGCCTATGAGTTTTGTTGATGCTGAAGATGAGACAGGTCGCATAATTCCTGGCAGTTGGAGATCTGAAACTTCAGATGACAGCTCTGCCATTCAACATATTGGCAGGGCTGGAAGCAACAACTATAAGGCTGATGCAAAAGAAACTAGAGACAACTTTATGACCTATTTCAACAGTTCAGCTGGTTCTTTTCCATGGCAGCTGAGACATGTCACAAGCACTGGAGAGAAAGTCCCATGACAATTTTCAACTATATTAAACTTTGCACTAGTAACTAATGTGTAAGCAAAATTACTGCCATGGTTTTTTCAGAAAAGTTTACCTGGATAAGATTGCAGAATAAGCAATTAGCATTGAAAGCCTGAAGAATAAATTTCCTAATAAAAGATGGCAAGTAATACAACAATCAGAAATGTATAGTTTACTGATCAATGAAACTGAACTTATTAAGAAATTAAATTGTGTTCACAAGATATATCAAAGCAATATTTTTAATCATGCGAAACAGCTTTCATGGTTATGTCATTTAGTAAAAAAAATAATAAGGGCTTGACATACCCTCATTTTTTATGTGAAACTGCTTGCAAGAAACTGTAGGCTCGAGGGGCATGAAAGTTGTCCTACTTAAACCCCAAAATTCCCTAAAACTGCCCACTCCAGTTCTAAAAACTTCCAGATTCTGAAATTGTGTCCCTAAGGTTATGACTCCTTTCATTTGCAGATTTAATTTCCACTCAAAATTGTTTGAACATTGCATAGCATGAAAACGTTTTCACATAATTTTGCCTCCAGAATTTTATTGAGATCTTACCAGGCATTTTGAAACCCCTTTTGAAACAAATTATAAAAGAACATAAATTGATTCTTCAAAAGGCATTAACAATTTAAGAAACTCACAAGAAACTTTTGATGGCAAGACTTCTTAAAATTTAAGAAAAATTGCTACCAGCCCCAGAACTCAGTTTCTTATAAAAAATGAGTGCATGTCAAAAGTGTGAGTTGTTTAATTTTGTCCTGCCAATGTTGCATTAGTCCTGTTTTGTCAAAGAACAGCTAGTGATGATGAATTTTGAGACAACCTGCCATCAACATGTTCTTTTTCCCTTGTACTATCATGCATTTGCATTTCTTGAGAAAAATTTCTTTCCATCATTTGACTGCTTCTGCTTCTGCTGAAGTGCTGTGGCTGTTGAATGGGCTGGTAAAATTGGTGGTACGCATTTGCTTCATTCATTGACAAATGGGCATGTCCACCAGGGAGCTGGTGGTGTTGAGCTACTTGCTGTGAATCTTTATGCCATTCAATGTCATTGAAGACTTTCATTATCTGTAGCTTGGCCATTGACTTGTACCTTGGATCTAAAGACTTGAGGGGGCCGACAAGACTTAAACAAAAATGTTCATCATCATCAGACCCAAGATGGTTTGTGCACAGTTGTTGGTTCCGCGATTGCTTTCTGAATGCTATTCATAGTATTTAGAAATTCTCTGTCCATCTCGCCAGTGTTACAAGGCTTACTTTCTTTGGACCAGGCTTTCTTCTTGGATTTGGGGGTTGCAGAGGGCAGACTTTTGCGTGTTGTAACATCCTTCTTCTTTGCAATACCCATGACAGATGGCGTTGGTGAGGCAGAGCATGTTGATAATGCTGAACTACAAAATTGTGGGGCCAATTCCAAGATAGGAGCTGGAGACAGTGTGGTGATTGAGCTTACTTCATCATCCAAACAAGTTGGTGAATATGTAGACCCTGCTTGGTTTACATCAGCTGAAGTAATTTCTGTTGCTGATTCCTCCTGTGTCTTTTTTTCTAGATCTACGGAACAATCCTCAATATCATCAACCTCAATCTGTGTTTCTTCTTCGCCAGATTCGTTATCGGTTAGTTCGGACATCATTGCCTGAACAACTTCTTCGGTCGTTCTCCGCTTAAAATTCGTCGTGCTGGGTCGGTGTCTGATGTGAGTTACTAACCATCGTAGGTATTCGAGGTCTTCTCTCAGCTGTGGCACATCGTTGCGACCTGAACCAGATCTGACACTGTGTAAACGTTTCACATACCTCGAGAACATTGTCCGAATGTTGTTGTATCGCTTTTGGGCCTCTGCAGTTTCAATCCCCAGCTTCTCGCTGATCTCTTTCCATGCATTTCTTTTTTTCAATGGAACTTTATAGTCCTTAGAGCTCTTGTCGTATACCACCCGATTGTGTTGTATGCAGTTCATAAGCGTTTCGTATTCGTCATTGTTCGCCATTTTGGATGGAGCTGAAGTGAAGATGGCGCGCAAACGTAGCAACAACAACCTCTATCATCTAATTGGCTAACCAGATCCACGTGATCATAGTTTAACAAAAGCGCGTCTGCGCCGATCGTCTGCGATGTGTGTTTCCATAAAAATTTTCCCAGATCGGGACAGTCGTAACGATCGGGAAAGTTGAACTTAGTTCTACTTTCCCGACGCTTACGATCCACGATCGCCGACGGTCTTAAAGTGCTCCTGACATAAAATATGTTTTTAGCTATACTGGTCATTTAAGATGTTGTGAAAACGAATAAGGCAAAATAAAAGTTTGAAAATGCACAGAAAAGTAGTAATTCGCCAAAGAAATATCTGCACTTCATGATGTTTTGCGGCTCCAGAGCAAACGCGGCCAATTGCCTCGTTTCCATGTTGTGACGTAAAGCGCAGGAGAAGGAAAGTTAGTTGGGAAGTAATACTACCGAGATGATGGAGGAAAGTGGTACAAAAAAGCGAAAAGGCGGTAATGTTCATTGCGTTGCTGGCACACCGAACAAAAAGTCATGCACTAATACCAGCAAGAATGAAAGTATAAAATTTCATCTCTTCCCATCTGATCCTGAAACTCGGCGTCGATGGAAGAACTTCGTACAAAGGCATAGGCCAGGCTTTGACCCTGACAAATTGTCACGGCCACACTTATGCTCCGCACATTTTGAGCCAAGCTGCTACTCTAAGAGGTTTTCTGGCACACTGGAGGGATTCGACTCGTCAAATACGAAATGTTTTCTAAACCGAGGATCCATCCCAACCATCGATGCAATGCCGATGGATTTGTCGCTGGAGCCAAGTTCGACGACGAGTAGGAGAGAGGCGAGATTGGTGAGTACTATAAAATGACACTTCACTGATGGCTGTTCGTATTATCCCACTTTTTGCCTCTGTAATTTTGATTTTTATATCTTACCCAGACTAAGGTGTGGATGTGAAGTAAAAGAGAGAATCATTTTCAGACTTTTGTTGTCCAAAAAGAAGATTTAATTTCTATGGAATGATGGTAGTGGTTGGCAGTTGTTGCAAAATTTATTGCAAAACTATAACAGGGCTAAACAAGCCAAACAATGTGAGATGGCTATCTCTGATACAGTGTGAATAGAATTTTCTGCTTTGTATCACACAGCCCCCGTCCCCCCGTAGTATGTATGAAAAGTTCCTCACAAACAAGTTTTTACTTGGTTCTTCCTTATTTGACAGCTTGTCAGGAGTGCTTTGAAAGACTCTGAAGGATCAAATGTGTGTGAAGAAGAAGGAAGAAATGTGTCAAATGAATCTATGTGTGTGTCAAATCAATCTACATGTGTTGATATGGAACAGCCTGAAGAGTGCAGCAGTGAGGATGTCATAGAGGAAAATGTAAGAGAGACAGCTGACGTATTCGAAACTCCACAACATCGCTTTTCCAAGGAAGTTCAAGTTAATATTGCAAAATGTCTAAAATGTGACAAGTATATGAAACAGAAAAAAAATTTGACAAAAAGAATACAGCGCCTAACTGCTAAAGTTACAAGACTAGATATGGTGAGTATGGTGTAGTAATTTTGAAACAAGTAGTAACTTTGTATTTTGTATAGACTCTTCACCGGTTTTTATCAGTTCTTGTAAGAACATTTTGCAACTAAACCAAAAAGATGCCTTGGAGAGTACAAATGCCATTGATCAGCGATCTGTATGGAAAATCCTCATTGGTCATCTCACATGGAATTGAAGAGCCTTTCAAGATGCAATGTAAACCCCAACATACACAGTATGAATACCAAATAATAACATAAATTTTGTTTGTTTTTTGTTCTTCAGCATAGTAAAGATCCTACTGTGAGTGACATGGCCCAGAGCAATGAAAATGATTATTCTGATTATGATGATGACGCCGATGATAGTTGTAGTAGTGATGGTTATGATGATGATACAGAGAGTGATGGTGATGATGAAAATGATAGTTATGGTGATGACAGTTATGATGAAGAGATTGAGTTAGAATGTGATGAGGTGATGTTTGACTCGGACGAAGATGTCTATGTAGCAAGTGACGAAGAACGAGAAGATGAAAGTGATGATGATGATGAATTGGAAAGCCCCACAAATAGAAATAATGTCAGGTACATTACATAATTTCAGATATAATACATGTGGACATGGAGGGGGGGGGGGGGGTGAGTTAACTCCTATAGAATTTTGTATACATGTGCCTGCCAGGGTTATGGTTAGTTTAGGACATTTTTCCCAGGTTATGGGCCTCATTTTGTGAATGTTTGCCCTGTCCATGGGTTTGCTTCATGAGGACTTGCTGTTATGATGAGCCTTGGGTGCTTTAAAAGCTCCTGTGCAGTGGCAGACACTAAGGGGTTTCATTTTCCAAATTTTGCCCTGGTTCTGGGTCCCCCCTACTGGGTTCTCACAGGCACAACTGATGAATGGAGGATGGAAGACCACAAACAATTCTTTGAATAATTTTTTGAACAGTTTGTGATTTTCCAGTACAAGGCTCAGAGTGAAAGTTGGAAGTTCAAAAGTGGTGTAAGCTGCTGCTATAATCTTAATTAAATGTTTCTTGATTTGTTTATCTTATTGTTTTGTATTCCACTTTCTTTCAGAATAAATCATGCCAACTTAAGAAGTTATATTTGAGATTTAAATTTGTTGTACTGTATAAGTGTATTCAAGTAAACAGGCACATTTCTTTGATACACCATTGTTTATTTTTCAGGATTGATGCCAATACCTCCTTGGAGACAGAGCCAAAATTTATTGTCTTCTACAGTATGCTCCTCAATTTGTTTTCCTTGTTTTGCTTCAAGTGCAGATTAGAAAAGCCTGAAGTGCATGCCAAAAAAAACGGAACAATGGTTACAATAACCCAAGATTGCCCAAAATGCGGTGAGGCGGCATACAAGTGGAGGTCACAGCCCTTGATCCTTGGACGCTATCCAGCAGGAAATGTTTTGTTGAGTTTTGGCATCCTTATGGCTGGTGCCTCAATAAGCAAGGTTCTTTTGGTATTGAGGCACATGGGTTTGTAAGTCATGAATGCCCGCACTTTCTTCAGACACCAAAGACACTTTCTGTTCCCAGCAATACTCAAACGTTGGGAGTCATTCCAAGAGACAATACTAGGGAAAATCAAGCAGATGAAGAAAGTTGAATGGTGTGGAGATGGCCGCTTCGACTCAATGGGCCATTCTGCAAAGTATGGTGCCTACTCTATGTTTTGCACAGCAGTCAACAAGATCGTTCACATTGAATTACTACAGGCAATTTTTATGGAATAAAACATGAAAATCCCCCAGACAATCAGAACCTGGGGCCAACTGGACAACAGAAATCCATCTGTTCCATATGCTCTATCCCAGAAATCATATGAATCTCTATAGAAAGCTTAATAATTTAATTTCAATAAAAAATTATATCAAAAAGTTTTCAAGATACCTAGTTCGCATGGCATCCTACCCCTTAATTGGTCCTAGGTTCTGTGCCTGTTTGTCTCTGTACCATAGATATTTTGCTAAATTTGCCTTTTGAATCTGTATTTAGAAGCATGTTTATCCTGTGTTCAACAGCAGATTGTTTCTGTCATATTTTATGTGGATATCCCATCATTGAGCCTGGTTTCCACTTGGTCATTTTGGAATATTAGAAAATGTTTTTCTTTATTAAGTCACACAAACTGGTTTCGAGATATTGTTTGAATTTTTATCATTTTTCATTATGATTAAGTGAAAATCAGGCTTATCTGCAGATCCTTCATGAGGCCTTGTTACTCAAATGTATCTGCTATTTTCTGCAGGCAAATGAAACCGGTGGCAGTAGTCAGATGGAGCTAGAAGGAGCAAAACGAAATTTCAGCTTTCTGCAGTCCAAGGGATTGGTAATTGGAACGTTTATCTCTGACCGACATTTGGGGATTGCCAAATGGATACGGGAGAATCAACCAGCCACAAATCATTTCTACGATATATGGCATGTTGCTAGATCTGTCACAAAGAAGCTGCTCAAAGCTAGTAAAGAAAAAGGTTGTGAGATCATTGGAGACTGGGCCAAAGCGATCAGGAATCATATTTATTGGTGTGCCACATCAACAAAAGAGGGTTTCCAACAAATGATCCTTGCCAAGTGGAACTCCTTTATAAGGCATGTTGCAGACAAGCATGAAAATCACAGGGACCATCTTTTCAAGGAATGTGCTCATGCTCACCTAGATACCCCAAGACCTTGGATAAAAATTGGTGAGTTATCTTTCAGTTAACTTACAGTAAGGGCATGCCACTTCAGGCTTTTGTTTAGCATCACAAGTCCATTGATGATTATCTATTTAAACAACTATAAGAACCCACACAGCCAATCACTGGCTAGAATTTTGTACTGTTCTATTTTCCTTGAAGTAGGATTTGCTGTTTTACTTACCCAGAATACAAAGTGTACAAATGAAGTGAATCTAAGCTTCAGGATATGTTGCATATACACTGTTCACTTATTTAAAATCTTTCAGGTGAGCTTGAATAAGATCAGTAGGCCCCTTACAGACAAATTTTTAATTGACACCCTCTGCTGCAATGAAATATTTATATATATATATATACCTTTTTTGGTTCAAACGTATCAAGCCTCCTGTTTATATTGGTTTCTATTTGTTAATCCAAGGGACACCTGAATTTGACAAACTAACAGCCATTGTGGCAAACACAAGGCTTCAAAATGATATCAAACAGTTGTCACCAAATGCCCAAACAAGCTGCTTAGAAGGATTTCACGCCACTCTTAATCATTGGCACCCAAAGATGTTATGCTTCTCTTGGCTCGGTTCTTACTGCAGGCAAGTATTAAGTCACACAAATTCAAGCATTTAACTTCAGGAAATATGATAAAGTTATAAATTGCATCTCTGTTATTGTGTATGGTTTATTTTCAGAAAGATACTGTATCTTTACACCAAAGACCTCCATAAAAAAGCTGCAGACTAAAGACCTTCAGTTGACTGATTATATGTTTGTAGTTATCGCTATTGATAGACTGATGGATGCTACAACTACGACTCATACCCCTACGCTTCCAGAAATTGACATTTTGCCTAAATCACCTGCTATTTTTCCTCAAAACTACCAACCCTAAAATGCCACAAATAGCTGTTTTCCTGAAATGCTAAACTGCAAAACAAGCTATCAGTAGTTAGATGAATGTAGTTAGTCTAGACCTACAGGCTCATTTTTCACCAATTGAGAACCTGATGTAAGAACCACCTAAAATATATATGAGTCATTTCAGCCTTTTGCAGAAAGTCACCCACAGGTTCTTTTATGCCAGTTTTTACTGTAACAGTATTCAGTTGAACAGACATAGTCAAATTACTGTTGTCACCAGTAATTCTAAACACTCTTTAAAACATTTGCCAATTTGACATCCACCAGAAATAAAGTAACCAAATAAGCTTCAAATTAAATTACTTGCTTTGCCATTTGTTTGATAGCAAAGTATGTTTGGCTCTCAAATTGGTAAAAAAAAAGTTCAGGAAACCCATGACATCAAATACTGTTTGTGTATTATTGTTTGTACGAGTTCTATTAGTTATGGTCAAGTTGAGTCTAACCTGAGTTCTTTTCTAAATAGACATATTCTTGCAGCCCTCCATTTTAATGAAAATGTGAGAAGGGAAAAGCAACAAAGTGAAGCAGGCGAAACCATCTACAAAGTCTTCTACCCCAAGTACAAACTTGGTGAAGAAGTCGTACGGGAAGTGGTGAAACCACCAAGCTATGGTATGTACAGTATGTGCTCAGAAATTTAGCTGAAGCAAAGAATTTTATAGCCTGTGTTGCAGATGGTCTAGGCAACTAATTCCGTCTTCAGGCAGAATGTGAAAAATGAGACAGCAGTAATTTTTTGCTAACACCTGTCAAAAAGATTTACTGATGACTTTGAGACAATCAGACAAAGTCTACTTACAGTACAGGCCTTGTGCTCATTTAACATACTGTCTTACTGCCTAATAATTCTTGTTTAGACAGAATGTACAGTCTTTCATATAGCTCAAGCATTCCTTAGCTGATGTGAAGAATTCATATCATGTTAATGTCAAAAGACCTGCACATGAATTGTTGTCTAGATTTGATCTTATTATTGATTTAGAGCTCTTTGGCTTATTGTTCTCAAACTTTATGGATGCTATTTCACATATTGCAGGCTATGTTTCAGAGATTGCAAAATTGTTGGCCAACCATGAAAGCAGGGAATTTAAAGAAATTTCTGACAGATACCAGGCAAAAGTTCCTCCTCCACTGTCTTCACAATTTGAGGTAAAACTGACCAGAGAAGAAGCAATTGAAAAATTCAAAGTTCGACAACAGATGGAGGCAATTCCAATGTTCCCCAGTGGTAAGTAAATATATGTGTTTTTTCATTGGCTGTGCACACAATGTTTGTTATGGTGGCAGTATGATGTGGAAATAACAAAATAAGAAACCATAATGTTAAAACCTAACCCTATATGGAAATTTTGCCCAGTTCCTGACTTTTTCTTTGGCAATACCGGGTGAGTCAAAAAAAAGTTTACCAGTTTGGCGGGCTGTGAAATAAAAAGTAAGTGGCCGATATTAAAAACTAAAGTGTTAATCTACCATTCAAAGGCCAACTTAGATGAGAAAATTTTGTTTGGCAGAATCATTCACTTGCAAAACCCACAAATTGGAAAAATGCTTGTAAGGGGTTTGTATGGGAATCGAGAATTCCACGTTCCATTCTGGTCCATAATTTATTTGGCATGGAAATTTGAGTTCACTACAATTGTCAGTTTCAGAAATAGAATTTGATTTCAATAGCAAGTAAATCATGGACCGGAATGGAATGTGGAATTCTAGTTCCCATACATGTCCTTTAGAGAAATTTTTCTAATTTTGGGGTCTTAGAGATGAGCAATTCTACCAAACAAAATTTTCTCATCTAAGTTAGCCTTTGCATGATAGATTAACATTTCAGTTTTGAATATCAGCCGCATACATATTATTCCACAGCCCGCCAAACAGGCAAACTTTTTTTTGACTCACCCGGTATTAAATCAGTCCTGGTGTTCCAGAGGCTGTGGGAAGAGCATGCTGAGTTTTTGGTGACAGAGGTTGCACAGATATTTCCTTAGATAGTATGCCCTTAATTTGCATGACATTTTCATTCAAAATGAAAAACAGGTGCATTTACTGTGTATATGTTATCAAATTATATCAAATATTGGATGTATTCTGTCTATTATTGAACTGTAACAAAATAAACTTCAATGAACAAAATTAAGTGAATATGTGTATTAAGTTTATTTTCCATAAACAAAGAAGAAACACATAGTACTTTACTCGTCTAATGTGCGTTTTGTGTGCAATGTGTTGTTTTGATTGCCCCTTGAACACATTTGCCCAGTGCTTTGCAGTGCACTCTTTCATCACAGGGGAACAAGGAGAAAGTGAAGTCCCTTGTTCCTTGTGATAAAACAGTGCACTGCAAAGCAGTATGCAGAGTCACGTAAAGGGGCAGTTAAAAACAACACATTGCACAAAAAATACACATCAAATAATAAGTAAATTACTGTATACAGTACTGTATGTTTCTTTTGTGCATGTAATACCTGTTAATCAGTGCCCCAGGCAGGTCAACTATATACCTGAGCAGTGTGCTAGCATATTCTTCACTTATAATTTCTAATTTCATTCCAAAGTACAAGAGCAAGAGACACTGCATGCAACAATTTCAGTGGCAACACAAGCAGTTGGGGCACAAACTAAGACAAGAGCACTACCAAGATGCAAGAAATGTGGAGAGCGGACGAAAGGTCACTCAGATGAGAAGTGCAATGAGATCACTCAGCAAAGAGCCTAAATTAATCAGTTCACATTTGATCACATTTGCTTTACAATCGCATAGACAGATTAAATCGGCTGCGGTTTTGTTTATATTCATTTCAAGTCATGTGATCAATCTCTTGATAAAACATATTTTTATTTCTCTAACATATTTTGTGCCATGCAAAGTTGTGCCATGAGTGCAAAATATAGCATAGTACTAAAACTGCCCAAGAGTATGGTCACATGATTTGAAATGGGTAAAACAAACCTAAGCCGATAACGTCTATTTGTATTCTTTTTTCCTAATCTAAAAAGTTGGTTAGATCAAAGTATTATTCCTGCAAAAAATGTCTTGAAACATATGCCATTTATGAAAGGAATGTAGCATTCTGGCATGTCATTGCTGTTCATATTATGTCTGTTGGAGGCACTTGTGCTAAATATTTTTGGGGAAAAGCTATCATTTCAGTTGATCTCGGTTGTTTTGAAACAAAAAATAACTATCCCCCCCATTTGTGGGAGCCATCACACCCCTTTACCCCTTGTGCCTTTTCATAAAAACGTGATATAATAATGTACACATATATTAATTTGGGAGATAGTTTAGTCTCTTTCCTCTGGTGCTGCATAGCCAGTAGAACGGCCTGTGGGGTATTTTCTCCTAACGTAGTCATATATGCATGCTGGCATAGGTCTTGTATGATCCCAGCCCATGTAACCAAAGAGGTATCTTGCTACCCATCTGTAAGCAACAGCTCTAAGGTACCTACAATTAAAAGAGATTACAGTGTGAAGAGGTTTTAAAGTTGAAAGTTGTCCCAGGAAAAATTGCAACTTTTTAAAAGCTAAATTACAATTCGCACAGCAAAATGGTTGCTGAGCCGGTATTCTTGAACAATATTCACTATAATCTTATGTTTTGAGACAAATAAACCATTTTTCTTGCTAAAGTATTGTGCTACAGTACCATATGTGTTAAAAAAAAGAAATAAATAGCAGTGGAGCCACTGTATCTTAATTCATACACCCAAAAATACTGTAATTACATATCAAGAAACTTTTTGAACTGAAAAGTGGAAACTTTAATATGAATGTTCAATACTGTGGGCTGATCCAAGTTTCTTATACAAAAATGTGTTAGTTGTATATATATGTGTGTGTGTTAGTTAAATCAGCTATTATTTGACCTATAGCAAGATCCTTCAAACATATTTAAATACTTGCTCTGCCCCAACCTTTGTTTGTTTTTTATATGCTATACTTTACTTACTCATTTTGTGATACTCCTGGGCGCTTTCTGTAATGTTTTCCACCCTTGGTCTTCAGCAGTGGTCCAACTTGGAGGAGAACAGCAGTATTTGTCATGGCAAGGAAATCCTCGTGTTCTGTAGTGCATGAAATTCTTTCAATACTGCCGTCAAACTGCAGTTTTCCCAATGCCTCATTTACTTCCCAACAACACCTAAATTCTCTTGCTCCAACCAACTGCTCATCACTGCACTTTCTACATGAACACCTGTCAAGTCAATGATGAGGCAAATTTAGCAACTGAATGGCAAATAAGTCAAAGGGGGAATTTCGAAGAAATGAGAGAGCAGCCCAAAGACTGTTGAATTTGTTGCTCCCGTTATACCTGCAAACCTCTACCTTATTTTGGTGAAGTATTTGAGTTCAGTGTCAGCCAGTGAATTTGGTTGTTTATTTACTCCAACCATCAATAAAATTTGATTATTGATGGCCTGGCCTAGATAAGTGCTGCAACATCAAAAAGATTGTCTGAATCAAGAGAGAGAGAGAGAGAGAGAGCAGTCAACGAAATAAAATATAGAAAGCATAGAGCAGTAATATTCTCACATTTCCTATCAACAGTTACAGAAACTATCAAACACTTACCAGGAATCAACAGGCCTTTCTCTCTCGTACCGTGCTTCGATGGTTCTGCGCGTTAGGCCGTCTTCGTCTCTCTCTCCTTCGCCTGCTTGGTGTGGTTCTTCTGCGACCTCTGCAGGATCTGCCAGTGGTTCATCTTCGTATGGCCTAAACCTTGTCTCAAAGACCATTTCATTATTATTTTAACTTTCTTCGGATTGTGCGGAAACAGTGCTTCAAAAGCTATCGTTACTGATTTCACTTGCTGACTCCATAGTTGCTTCACGCTTCTGACCTTTACAACAAATATTTCCTTCCTGCGCTTTACGTCACGCGCTGACAACAAAGCCACATTCATTCCCAGACCTCGGCGCCACTTTCACGACTCTTTCGATGAATTTAAAACCCCCCAAAAGGAGGGAAAGGGCCAGAAATATTTAAATTTAAATGCGTTTTTCGAGAGGATCAGCCTCAAATTATCCTACAAGCGCTTAGTTGATTTCATGTCAGGAGCACTTTAAAGCCCAAGGCCCTTTCTCTTGCTCCTGTTCTGTTTGTTCACCTGTCATGGGTTTCCGAAGCAGGAGGCATTTTCCTGGCCTTTTCTAAATGTAGAAGATTTCATTAGTGGGCTTTAACTACTTTTGACATGTGACATGGTACTAATTTCTGTTGTATAATGATTTCAAGAGAGAAACTTTTTCCACGAACAATTTATGAAAGGCTCTTTGCGACGTTTTAAAATACCTTAAAACCAATTTTTTCTGGGTGGGGGGCATGCCCTGCACCCCTATCGAGAGAGGGCCCTTTTCCTACAATTTGAATACCTATTTATGTTTGGTCCCAGCCGCCCCTGTTTATAGGATAACCGTCACAAAACATTGGAAATTTTGGTAGCGTTCCATTAGTTGCAAGCATTGGATGCATTCGAAGCGTTGCATGTGTTGGATGCGTTGTAAGCGTTGGAAGCATTGGATGTGTTGGAAGCGTTGGATGCGTTGGAAGCATTGGATGCGTTGGAAGTGTTGGATGCGTTGGATATGTTGAATGCATTTGAAGCATTGCATGCGTTGGAAGCGTTGGATCCATTGGAAGCGTTGGATATGTTGGAAGCGTTGAATGCGTTGGAAGCGTTGGGTATGTTGGAAGCGTTGGATATGTTGGAAGTGTGGGATGCGTTGGATGCTTTGTATATGTTGGAAGCGTTGGATATGTTGGATGCGTTGGAAGGGTTGGATAGGTTGGAAGCGTTGGATATGTTGGAAGCGTTGGATGCATTGGAAGCGTTGGATGCGTTTGAAGCGTTGGGTGTGTTGGATATGTTGGAAGCGTTGGATGCTTTTGAAGCGTTGCACGCGTTGGAAGTGTAGGATGCATTTGAAGCGTTGAATGTGTTGGATGCGTTCGATGCATTGGAAGCGCTGAATTTGTCGAAAACGTTGGGTGCGTTAGAAGCATTGGATGTCATGGGATGCGTTGGAAGTGTTGGACGCCTTACATTTGTTGGCTATGTAGGGTGCGTTTGAAGTCTTGCAGGCGTCAGATTTGTCAGATGTGCAGGAAGCGTTGGAGGTGCTGGAAGCACTGGGTAAGTTTTACTGTCCAGGAAAGAATCCATATTGCATCCATGCTTTTGTGTTTGTTTATATCAATATAACTTAATGTTGTTTTTAGCAAAAAGTAAAAAAATGCAGACATCTTCATAGCATCAAGAATATTTTCCATTCTTGGAATCATTGATATTCTTCAGTAGTCCAGGGTGGAGCTAATCTATTTCTGTCCATGCATATCTGTTGGAAGTGTTGGATGAACTTTGTCTCAAACAGCAAATGGTTGGTCCTGTATCGTGACACATTTGAAAAAACGCGGAGATGTCGGAGATGTCGGAGCAAAGATTCTCCGACGTTTCTCAACTCCGACTTTTTTACTTGGCCCTATATGCCCCACTAAAAAAGTCGGAGATGTCTTTTAACAATTGAAATGGGTGAAATTGACAGGTTTTTTTGTTTCATTTACAAATGAATGTAGATACCTGTGTTTATTACCTTTAAAAAACTCTATAAGAAACTTTATAGCAAGAATTAGTTGAAAAGCGTCATTTTTAGTAAGAGCAATCTGTAAAAGCAATCTGGAAGACACTTTCCTTCATCATGTTTTTCACTTGTTCCTTGTATACACCCCCCAGTAACGACCCCGCTGAAACGATGCCCCGCCAAGGTAGAAGGATGACCCGCCAGAAAAATTTCTTTCCCCATTAAGTTTGAATTGAAACATTTCCCAGCCTTGTTTCTGTTATTTCCCCATTGAAATGTTTGTTTCCTCGTCGAAAATCATGGATAAATGATCTATTTCAACGGGAAATTTTGATATTTGATAGTCCAGGATTCGACTGCAGGTGGCTTGAGCCACTTTTATATGCTTTTTTTTTTTTACGTTTTCTTTATTTCTCGTTATTTTCTCGGTTCAAAGAACTATATTTACGGTCCACAATGAATAATAGTGATAATAGTTCCTTATAAAGATTGATTGAATGTTGTGAAGGCGAATGAAGAGAATTTGAATTGTAGAGAGTTATATAATACGCAATCCCTGAACATCTCCGACTTTTTTAGTAAAGCACATAAGGCCAGGTAAAGAAGTCGGAGTTGAGAAACGTCGGAGAAAAGACATCTCCGACTTTTTTAGTAGAGCATATAGGGCCAGGTAAAAAACTCAGAGTTGAGAAACGTCGGAGATAAGACATCTCCGACTTTTTTAGTAGAGCATATAGGGCCAAGTAAAAAAGTCGGAGTTGAGAAACGTCGGAGATAAGACATCTCCGACTTTTTTAGTAGAGCATATAGGGCCAGGTAAAAAAAGTCGGAGTTGAGAAACGTTGGAGAATCTTTGCTCCGACATCTCTGACATCTCTGAGTTTTTTACCTGGCCCTCAAAATAGCCTGTGTTCCAGACCATTACGCAAATATAATTTATTTTTCTGGAGTCTAGAACACAGGCTAGCTCAAAAAAGCTTCTTGCTACTAAGAGTTTCTTGGAGTCTATCAAATTTGCACTATTTTTCAGAATCATTCTGTTTTTTAAACAGGGCGTCCAACGTAACCAGTAAGATAAAACAATCTGTGGTATAATCTGCGTTAAAGTTATCCATTTTCATAGCATTTTGAAGGCAGTGTTCATGCTCTAAATGACAATCGTGTATGTAAAACCAACCATGGTGAAGCCTGCTGCACAGGCAAAATATGCTAGCAGCGTAAAACTATGGATTCTTTGAGGAAAGTCACAACGTGGTGAAGCATAGCTTTTGAAAAATCGACGCAGTTCAGTTCACAGTTGCACAACGCGAAATGAAATCTAAACAATACCACAAACTGTGCAAATGATGAACAACTGGGCATTGTTTTCAAACAATAGTGAGTGAGTGCATGAGGGCAGCAATAACTCAATTTGCTGTTGTCTAAAGTTTCTTACGAACCCCCGTTTATGATAAAAATGATCTTGGTGCCATTACAGGATAAGGATTAAAACTGTCATTGATCCCTGTCACTTCTCAACATTCCACAGCTGTGTTCACGCGAGCCTAGCATAGATCCAATTTTGTTTCAGTTGAAATCTGAAGGAATTCCAGCATATTTTCAAGGAAATATGCGCAAAATGAACTGAAGAGATCAAGAGGAACACATTGGTGTAATTTTTTTTCAAAACCGACCAATAGTTTGGCTATTCCATGTCGACCATTCCATTCCATTCCATCACTCCATGTTTTACAGATTTTTTCCCTACAACTCACATCAATTAAACGACTTAACTGATGTCTGCCCACACAGTCTGTTATCATTCTTGTTGTTTCAGTCGAAATTTAAGGGAATTTCATGAGACTTTCAAGAAAACATATGTAAAATAAACTAAGAAGATCTTGAGGAACACATCGGTGTAATTTTTTTCGCAAAGCGACCAGTAGTTTGGCTATTCCATATCTACCATTCCATCTATACCATTCCATTCCATCATTCCATTCCATCATTCTATTCCATTATTCCATTCCATCATTCCATTCCATCATTCCACACTCCATGTTTTACAGATAGCCCATCAAGGCTTGCATATGCAGGGAGCTGGGCAAGCTAAAAATAGATCTTGTTTCTTAGGTTTTAAATAGAATAAGGAAAATCCAAAAAAGCAACCATCGAGCTGACTCAAATGTGGTGTGCAAGGGCCTAAGCAAATTTCATGGCCTAGATGAAAACACTACTATGATGTCATTGAATATCATGCTTCAGACCAGAAAAATTAGGAAAACATATCCTAGAGGAAGAGAATCCTTACGAATAGTGGAAAAAGAAACAGTGAGTGAGGAAGTAATCATTGAAGAATCTCAGGATGAAGAGAAGCTGCAAAAATGTCGAGCTGAGTTGATTGAAGTCGCATCGCTGCATGATAGTCAACATACTGAAGGAAAAGAAGAGAATGAGGAGAAAGATCATGATGGAAATGTAAGTGATCATTCAGAGGAAAGTGAATCCTCTGATGATGAAATATCTGATGAAAATGAGTCTGAAATCTTAGAAAGTTCAAAAAAAGGAGAAGTTCATAGTGTAGAATTTGTACCGGGTGACCCAGAAAAAAGTGACCCAACGCAATCTGTTATAGAAAAAAAAGTAAGTGGCACATTGAAATATTTTCAACGTTTTTCTGTCGCTAAAAGACCAGCCTACATTATGAGTATTTTTCGCAATTTTTTGAGCACGGGAAAGTTCCCGAATTTAGGATTTCCAGGAAAAGGGCATGCTAAAAATTCTCAAAAAGTCGTCAAAAACAGGGGATCAATTTGAAGCCATTTCAGATCTTCAAAACAACGAGGAGCGTGTTTCATTCTGCCTGAGAAAATTTTCAAGTACCTAGGGACTATAAACTTGCTCTGAAGACTTCCTACTGGGTTACCTATTCCCAGGTTGGAACGAAACACGCTCCTCGTTGTTTTGAAGATTTGAAATGGATGTAAATCGATCCCCTGTTTTTGACGACTTTTTGAGGATTTCAGGCATGCTCTTTTCCTCAGAATCCTTAATTTTGGAAATTTACAGTGCCGAAAAAAATTGCGAAAAATACTCATAGCATAGGCTAGTCTTTTAGTTACAGAAGAACGTTTGAAGCATTTCAATTGGCCACTTACTTAATTTTCTGTAACAGATTGCGTTGGGTCACTTTTTTCTGGGTCACCCGGTAGATTTTGGGAAAACACCGGAAAAAAGAAAAACTTTAACGGATGGAGACATCCTCAGGCGTATAGGTTTGATAGAGAAAAGAATTGATCAGATTGTTTTTAATAAAAAAAAAGAGAAAATAGACATTAAAAAAACAGAAACAACTAATGAAAATTGCCTGGAAGCGGAAATATTTTTTCAAAGAATCAGTGTACTTGAAAGGGAAAACAAATCGTTACAAGATGAAAATAAATTTTTAAAAACGGAAAATGAGAAATTGAAAGGAAACATTTCAAACAAATCATATGCAGCAAAATTTGACGTCAAGAATTCCCAAAGGGAGAGAAAGCCAGACAAAAGCCGAGCTGAAAGCGTGGAACCATCCCGTGCTGTACAAAACTCAGCCAGAAATGAAGCGGCAGGTCACGCCAGGGGCAAAACTACTGGCAAAGGGCAATTCCAAAGATACACTGAATATTCCCAAGAGTTTGCAGAAGAACCAGAGCCGTTAAATAAACAGCGACATTTGAATACAGTTGATGCCCGAGAGCAAAGCAGTTTTTCATTTCATAAAGCTCATGCCAACCAATGGCAAATCCCAAGAGAAACCTCAAAGGTCCAGCCTTTACTTTCAAATCAGATCAACACGAGAAATTATTTCGGCGTTCTAGAAGACTGCGATACAGTCTCAAGAGAACTAGAAAAGGTGAAGAGTGATCGAATTGTTGCGCCCGGGGAGATGAACTATGCAGAAAGCGTAAAGAAAAGAACTGATTTTGAAAAAGTTGATCGAACATTATCGTCCAGTCAGTATACTTAACACTTTTTCCAAAATTTTTGAAAAAATTCTAAAGGAACAGCTTAGCCCCTTCCTTGACAAGACCCTTTCGATCTTTATTGCAGCGTATAGAAGAGCATACAGTACACAGCATGTTTTGATTAAACTTGTAGAAGAGTGGAAATATAAATGTGACAATAACTTCATTGTAGGGTCCGTCTTGATGGATCTGTCAAAGGCTTTTGATTGCATCCCGCATGATTTAATAATAACGATTTCACAAATGTGTGCGGTCAGTATAGTACGTTTTTCCTATACAATATTTCAACAGCTGTTCGTAACCCCTCAAGACATGCTTATAAATATTTTGGTGATAATTTCTATTATTTCAAATCTGTTGACGAAAAACAACGCGTCGGTATCTTATTATCTCAAAAGATTTACCGACAAAATGACCGGAAAATAGCAATTATATTTCAAAAACTTTTTGGATACAAAGACCCTAATCTTTTTAGTTAAAAAAACGCATACTTTTACACCTTTAAAAATACTATTATAAATTTTTTGGGTATAAATAAACGTTCCAAGTTCAGATAAAAACATTCGCTCACACTTGTTCAAGACATATACAAGAAAAGACAACTCCTTCGAAAATGGCAGCTGCAAATAATGAAATAAATGAAATAAATGAAATGATGCTCAACATGGAAATAAATGAACATGATGGCATTTTTGACGACATGCTGACATACCTTGATGAAAATGATGGCATTTTTGTGAATGCAGCATTCAATAGAAGAGAAGAGAAACTAGAAGAGAAATTTCAAAAATTGTATAGACGTCTGGTTGAAATTGGCACTGATGAAAAACAACTCAGATTAACAAAATTCAGACATGAGTCTTGGCAAATTATCAAGAAGATGAGAAGACTAACGAGAGAGAAGGTACTCGAGTATTTGGTTTTAAAAACGAAGAGGAACGATATTCTTCAAGAAATAAAGAAACTTGACAAGTAGTATTTTGTTTGTTATAAATAGTTTGTTTGTTCTTATGATCCTCTGAGGAGGCACCCTCTATTATCTCGTTTTTTATTTTCTCTTCTCTCCTGCGGGTTGCATTATACTAAACTAAACTATAAAACCACGCGCGCGGTCACAAGTATAATCATTCAAGCACTCATTCGCACACTCAGAAGCCTCTCATCAGCAGAAATCTCTTATCATCAGAAGACCCATCAGACGACGACCGACCGACATCAACGATGAATAATTCAATCGAAGAGGTTTTCAATCAAACAGTTCAAGAGGCAATCGAAAAGTATAATCTCCCGCCGCATCCATTCGATACAATGAGTGATGAAGAAAAGGTGAACCACGAATACGAACTGCCGTATTTAAATGTATCAGGATTCGATTGCTACCCGTTGGAAGAATTTCCTAACGAAGATCCAAGAATGATTATAGACCTTTTCTATCCGACTTTCAATGCTATCAAGAAAGAGGAGACAAGAGAGGAAAGAAACGCAAGGAGAGAACTCAAATACAAAGATCCAACGGAGTATAATTATCAGGCGTTTAAAAGAGATGCGAACCCAGCAAATGAAATCTTAAAGTTGATCAACCAAGAAAAGATGAAGAGACTCAAAGATATGAGACAAAGAATCATTAATGCCAGAAACTTGAAATTTAATTTAAGTAAAAACAAACTTTAAACATGATTTTGATATAAGATTTACGATATAAGATACACGCATTTATTACTACTTTACTAACTTTTAATTTTAAAACAAACAACAGTCTCTATTAATTTGTGTTTATTATCTATTTTTTCTATCTGTCCAATCGGTTGTGTTGGTTTACTCACAGTTTATTTTCGACGAGTTTTGCGCGCCAATTCTCTCATAAATGGCATCATAAAAGACTTGCCATCAAAATTGCGATATTTGCGACATGTTTTTAACATTAATGTTGTCATAAAACCATTTCCGCACATCTTTTTATTTCGGTGTTTATTTCCTCCTCTATCCTGGCGGTGGCTTGATCTACAATGTCGTCGTCGTGACATGATTGTTTGCGAGTAAATGATAAATTAATCATACGGTGATACGGTATACATTGTTTGTGTGTATCTTAAATTCGATATCTACCACTTGCGCGAAATGTTCTTACACCGTCTCCTCCTCTTCTTCTACCCAAACCAATCATCTTCAATAGATTACTCAGAATCCCGCGTCCCCTTAAATTTCCATGATGAACTCTGGACAAATTCTTTTTATGTTTGCCTTTACCAGTCAACAATTTCAATATCAACGGAATTCCTATTCCGGCCGCTAACATGCCAAGACCTTCGCCCTTTAATGAAGATTTCTTCCCGGGGGCTTTAAATTTGCGACCCCTGCTGATAACCATGCTGATAACGAAAGGAGCTCATCAATGGTATGTGGTATATGTTTGAACACCATCTCTGAACGTTGCAATCCATGTGATCTTGCAACAGTACCTTTGAAATAAAGAGGGATGAAACTATTTCAACAAAGGACAATCCTGAGGAACTTTCTCTGTTAACGATATCCCCTTAACGATTGCATACAGAAATCATTACTTGTTTTCACATGCTACCTGGTTCGTCTAGAAAAAGTATCAAATATTTGTAAAATCGCATTCCAAAAATCATGCTAAAAAATTGTCTAAAATTTCCTCTAACGTGAGCTTTAACTTAAGTTGTTGAATTCAAATTCTTACTCCAATTTATATCCAAAATCAGTAACTGGCAGCAAAACGAATTTTTTCTATGAGCGGTTGTAGAGACATTTCAAAATTATACTATTGTTGGGTTTGGTATCCGATATGGTACAATCCTGTAACGTACTCTGAGACAGAAACGTAACATGCTAAAAACGAACCATTTCTGTGAATTTATCGTCCTTCGGATGAAACGTATCAAATAAAGCAAACAAAAATTGCATTTCATGAATCAATATGGTTGTTTTTTCCAATTGTTCAAAGCAGTGAGCACGTTCTTATCTCCTTCCTCCTACTAAAATCCAGGTAAATGACGAAGAATCAACTTTGCTGAATAAAGCGGGAGTGGACAGACAAACAAGCCAAAAAACAACTGATGGGCCCAAAAATAAAAACAAAGGTCCAGTGAAGTGTAGTGACTGCGGTGCCATTCTCAGCTCAAATCACTGTCTTTACAAACATAGACTGGCTAAACATCCGAAATTGAAACCGACTGCCTCAAATTCCAAGCTAGCTTGCAAAGAATGTAACAATGAATGGTAGGTGAGAAATTTGACACTAAGATTCAACTTCTCGGGGCTTCCCTGGTTGCTATACATCGCTTTGTATAAAAAGCTTGTGATTTGCAAATCATGACAGACATTGCTCCATTATCAAATGTCGCTGTACAATGCATTAAAGCACTCTTATTGTAATTTCATATAACTCCCAAGATGCATGTCTGGGACATGCTTTGCAAATGCATGCTAGTTGTTTTTCTGAGGTTTAATGAGAGTAAAATATACTATGGTTAGCCAATTTAATCGACTTTTGATCGTCCTAAGGGGAGCCTAAAAGAAGCTCTGTTTATTTCACCACTGAAATGGCAATTCACTCTCAGGCTGACAGTCGTGGAAATCCGCATTTTGGCTCCCAAGTATTAGTGAGGCTGAATAGTGGTTGCTGACTAGGTACTTTAGAGTAGGTTACCATATGTAATCTGTTTTTCTAGGTCAGTGGTTGGCACAGCCCACTTTAGTTGAATGGAAATTATGTATAACAGACTGGCACCCAGACTGCCATTGATGTCACTGGATGATGTGTTGTTTCTACCTTATTCCATGCACATTGAGCTCTCCCTTGTTTTTCAGCTTCAGTACGATGAATGAATTAATAAACCACCAAAGAACTAAGCATGGCCAAACTATCAGTAAGCTAGAAACGGAATTTCCATCAACCGAAGAGTTTATGGCTTGGAAATCTGAGTTGGAGAAGAAAACATCCTCCTGGTTTGTCAAGTTTAGAGGAACAAAACGAGGTAAAGAATATTCCACTACCTGGTATCGATGCAACCGTTCTGGGACATTCCAGTCACGTGGTGAAGGTAAGCGCGCTATGAAACAACAAGGCACCTCTAAAATAAACGGAAACTGCACAGCGTACATGAAAGCATCCACGTCTAACACCAATGGGACAGTTAAGATTGAATCATGCTTAGACCACACAGGACATGAACAAGAACTGAGTCACACACGGATGCCTGATGGCTTGAGAAAGAACATAGCACGAAAGCTTTCGAAGGGTGTTGCCATAGATTTTATCCTAGATGAGATACGAAATGACACAGAGGATGGGATTTCAAGGGCTCATTTAGTAGGCAGAAAAGATATCATTAATGTGAAACATCAGTTTAATGTTGATCTAACGAAGAAAGATAGCAGTGATACACAAAGTGTGCATTATTGGGTAAATGAACTGAGAAGAGGAGATTTCAACCCAGTCCTTATTTATAAGCCACAAGGAGCTGATGGATATAATCTTCCTAAAGATGACTTTCTCCTTGGGATTCAGACCCAATATCAGTTGGAGAACCTCAGGAAACATGGGAACAAGGTCATTTGCATGGATGCAACTCATGGGACAAACCAGTATGATTTCCTGTTGGTATCCATTCTTGTTGTTGATGAATATGGCGAGGGTCTCCCTGTTGCATGGCTAATTTCAAATATGGAAAATCAGCTAGTTCTTGCACCATTCATTGCTTCTATTGAGACAAGGACCGGGCCCATTAAGACACAAGTCTTCATGACAGATGACTGTAACAACTTCTATAACAGTTGGATTTCTTGCTTCCCAAAACCAGACAAAAAGCTTCTCTGTGCCTGGCACATTGATAAAAACTGGAGAAGGGGACTAAGAGAACATGTTAAAAGTCAAGATGATATCATAGAGGTGTATGCAGCACTAAAAACATTGCAACTCGAAGTGAATGAGGCAACTTTCCGGAAGCTACTTCAAGAATTCTGCAGTTGGTGTGAAGAAAGCTACCCTAGATTTCATGCCTACTTTATTGAAGCATATGTGAAGCGCCCAGAACAATGGGCAACATGCTTTAGGGCAGGAACTGGGATGAACACTAATATGTATACAGAGGCATTCCACAACATACTGAAAGGCTTGTATTTTCAACGCAAACAGAACAGAAGAATAGATCATCTTTTATGCCGGCTGCTAAAGGTTGCAAGAGACAAAATTTTTGATGGTCTAATTAAAGCTCAAAAAGGGAAGCGAACATACAAATTGAAAGAAAGCGAAAAGCGTCACAAAAGTGGTGAAAAAATAAGTGAAGAAGACATCCAGCAGATTAATCCCACAAGCTGGTATGTTCGATCACAAGAAGATGAAGAAACCTCCTACAAAGTGTCAAGGGTAAATGAAGTTTGTGCTTGTTACATTAAATGTTCCAAATGCGAAGTGTGTCATCATATGTTTAACTGTGAGTGTATATACTTTAATGTACGGGGAATTGCATGCAAACATATACATGCTGTACAAATCATGACAATGGGTCCTACAAAAGAGGAATACAATGGAAAGAATGGAAAAAGTAAGACAGAAGATATTGAATGTTTTGAGGGATTCCTAAGGGCAGATGATAATGCAGGAGGAAAGCAAACTGACTTACAGCAAGTCAAGATGATATTGATGAGCAAAATCAGCTCTTTGACTGACATTGTGCAATCCTCTATAAGTGCCATGGGGTTAAGAACAGCACTGGCACATGTAAATTCAGCAATCACTGTGGCTGAGGGGCTAAACAGACTTGAATATGAGCACTCATATGATCTCAAGCCAAAGCATGATTACCCACCAAACAAAAAATTTGAGCTTCAGCAAAGATTTACCTCCACCAAAAAGAAGCATGTAAGACCCAAGGTCACCTTACAGCAACCAACTATGAAAGAGAGAAGAAACCTGAAAACAAAACTTGCAGATGAAAGCCCAAAGATATGTGCATTCTGCTTCAAAGAAAATGATGAATCAAACAATGAGAAAAATGATTGGGTAGAGTGCCCCCAGTGTGGTTTATGGGCTCACTGGGCATGTGACAGAAATGGGACTGACAGCACTGAAGACTACATGTGTTCAATATGCTTATTAGCATGATCTTGTTCATACAGTACAGGCCTTGTGTACATAAACATTGTCCTTATGCCTAGAATTCTCAAGAACTCCTAAGAATTTTTGTTTGAATTGTTCACAATCTTTCATACCCAAGAATTCCTATTAGAATGCAAAGAATACTCATATATACTGTAAGGATTATTAAGAATTCAAATTCTGCTCATTTGAATGTGTGCATGCATGACCATGTAGAATATACAGTACTGTATATTAACAGAAATTTGTTGTGTAACATTGATTACTTTAAACTCCAGGGTTAGAGGGTGACTGCAAGCCACAAAGAAAATAAATCAAAGAAGCATCTGGTAAAAAAATATATATAAATACTTAAATTGGATTGTTCCTTGTCAATCTATGGTACCCTAACATGTCGTTCAATTTTGACCAACTGCATAACACAAATTTAACAGCAATTTCAACAAAATGCTGTATGTGCAGGTCAATTTATGAAAAGGTTGTTTTGATAAGTAAATTCTGTGAAACTTCTCTTTGGAAGCTTTTTTTAAGGATTCTAAATTTTCAATAAAGATTTGTTACATCATCCTTATCTCATTGCTCTCGCAAAGAATGTAAATTTTTGATTTAATTTGAAATTGTCAAGATCAAATCTATAAATATACAGTTGGTATAAATTTCTTGGATGTACTTTCTTGTTTTGTACTTACTTTGGGGCATGGGCAGTACTTTGGATAAGATCAACTGTAATTCATCTTGTCATCAATGATTTATTAGAGATATCATCATTGCTATTTGTTGAATGAATAACAGAAGTTGTTAGATAATCGTTCACAATTGTCCTCAACAAGTGTCACAATTGTCTTCCCTTTTCCATCTTATGTTGGTGCTCCAGCGCATCTGGAATTTATTGATATCTAATTTTTGAATTGAATGAATAACAATCCTACCCAGTGGCATGGCCACTGGGGGGGTATGGGGGGGGGGCAATTGCCCCTCCACTTTTGTAGAAAAATGGTCCTCTAGATTCCTCTAAAACCGAAGAGAAAATAGCTGGGTATAGGTTGAGAAAGAATTTTCCGAGAAATGTCAAATCTTGGGAGATGCATTCTGAGCCAAAGTAAAAGGCGTCGCCCCTTTGTCATACCCCCCCCCACTTAATTTACCCTGCTGGCCACGCCGCTGATGATCATCATACCCTGTGATGTTGTTGTTAAACTTCAACAGTTTCTTAGACTCTTAATAAACTTTTGATCAGAAAAATGGACTACGATTTAAGAAACTGGCTACCTCTATCCAATGCGTGTATTGAATTGTATGCAAGTCCTTTGCTCTTCCTTTACCAGAGCCTAACAAAGAGAAGGCCTAAGACAGCCAGGTTAGGCCCATCATAGTCCCATCATCTATTCGTTGTTGAAGTCGTTTGAAGATTAATGGTCTGAAACATTGAAAGCATGAATGAAAAATGTAAAATGAATGGATAATATTTTGAATCTCACCGTAAGCATCTTCTTTTGAACTCCTGCTTTACTCGCTGCCGCAGCTGGAGCACTAAACAACCGATAGCAGTTTCTTCGAATCAACAACTCCCGCACCGACATAAAGTTCGTCCCCGAAAACGGGCTGCGACGACGGCTGGAGTGTATTGTCGGTGTGCAGCCTTCGCAGCGCCAGCGTCAACGAAAGTTGATGGACAGAAGATATTCTCAACAATAGAATGATTGATGGGAGGGATGCTGTCCCTAGCGGCGAGTCCTTCGCTCTGCTTCTTTCATGCTCTTGAATTCTTGATATGACTGAATGCAATCTGGCCTACTTTTACCAGGTAAATGACTGGCTGAACTCGATCTCTTCCTGCCAGGTTCTCCGGTTGCACCACCTGGAGGAAGACGTTCCAGGCCTACTAGTACTTGGGCCTTTCTTGTTGTTGAAGTGGAGGAAGCTGCGAAGCCAGTAGCAGCGCTTGCACCCTCGTCTTTGTGAAGCTTTGCTCCACATTTTGGGCAAAAACGAAAGAGTTTAGAAACGGTGAATGCACCTTTATGGCAGAAGCGCTGAGGTCAATCTCCACGTTTCTACATTTTGACGCCAAAAACTGAGAACGAGGTTCCTGATAAATTTGTATTGGATGGAACAAATTAAATTTGTACTGGAATATTTCAATAATATATTTGTACTGGAATGAATACATTCGTATTTGACTAAATAAATTTGCATCAGAATGATACAAATTTGTATTAGAGTAAGACATTTGTATTGCAACAAAGGTACTTGTATTTAATGGATAAATTTGTATTGGAACAAACATTTTTGTATTGGAATAAATATATTCATATCAGAATGAAAATATTTGCATCAGAAAATTTATATTTGTATTGCACATGTGGGCCACCGTAAGTGATACCTTTGGATAGTAGCCATCTTGTGGTTGATATGGACGTGTACAACCGATCCATAGAAATATTCCTGCCCTTCAAGGAAACATCAGCTTCGGTTCTGACAACCAATGACTTCACATAGTTTTCCGTTCCAGTAATGAAATAGGGAGCACCATCAATGATTTCAGGTTTACCAGCGTAAACGACGTAATTTATATAAGTTAAACCCACCTGAACCCAGCTGAATCCATCTGAACCCAGCTGAATCCATCTGAACCCAGCTGAATCCATCTGAACCAAGCAGAGACCAACCTGACGCAATAGAAATCCCAAGAGGTCCTGTGATTTGTATGAAGCACACAAGCAGGGAATTGGCATTCAACACTTGTTCATAATGCTAATGGCTCTGTTTGGAAATATAGCCCTTCAGATTAACAAACACGGAAAATCAAAGGACGTTTTAGTCAAATAAATGACGAAAACAATCTTGTGTACACGTGAAGGTGAAAAAGTTAGGGCTGATGATTTAGTAGGAGAGTGATATCACTGCGAAAGAAGTCCATGACAATTTTTCGACAGTTTACCTACCTACCTTCATAAAACGCAACCAGGAAAGAAATTGCTTGAAATTTCCCGATTTTTTTTTAAGAAATCTACTCTCCAGATGTTTGGGTATTAAAGTTTGGATGCCGGCTAAAATATCTTCTGGATTGGCGGAGTTATGGCCACACACAAATCGATAAGGCATTTTGAACCCATAAAATGCCAAAATGAAGAACCGTCAGAGCCAATGAGATCAGAACGATTGTTATTCTGCTGTTTTCATTAACACCATAAAGCGCTATGCTTATCACCCGCTTCTTTTGATACATTGTTCTTAATATTTCCAAACAGAGCCATCACACCTGGCCGGAGACCTCTTGGGAATTTCTATCGAGTCAGGTTGGTCTCTGCTGGGTTCAGCTGGGTTCAGATGGGTTCAGGTGGGTTCAGATGGATTCAGCTGGGTTCAGGTGGGTTTAACTTATATAAATTACGGCGTAAACGAGAGATTTGTATGTAAAAGGATACCTGACATCATTGAGAGACTTGAAAAGCATGCCATAGTTAGCTGGTTTGTCTGGATTATACTGTTTGAAACTTATTTGGGTACGCATTAGATACAAAGTTTCATCAATGGTGAGATATTCACTTGGGACATGGTGCTTGCTACAATTGTCATTAAAAGATCCAAAGAGATGGTGAATTGCTGCAAAGCGATCATGTTTCCATGTCTGGTTTCCTCGTCATCAAAGCAGATGTGGGCTGGAAGTAAAACAAAGCTATCCTTAGACATTGTTGCTCCAAAAATAGGATATCCTGTCTCATCTGCAAAAAGGACCTTAGCACAGAGACTGTTTTGGCCAAGTAATCCTCTGATGTACATCAGACCAATGAATGCCCTCATTTCTATCAAATTTGTGAGCTTCAAGTAAGAATATATATTTGATTCTTTGATGTGGTCTGGAAGCTTCTCAAGGTAAATAGCGATTCTTTTATTGGTCATCTCCAGGATAGTCTCTTGCATGTCATTTGTGAAAAATAACTCAAAGGCCTTTGTTGGAGTATCAGCTGATTTGGCAAGGGCACCTTTGAGACCTGGCTTTTCTGTAATCACATTATAATGTTTCTGTTTACCCCTAATTACTGGTTTCTTTTCGCTCCACTCAATTGTCATTGTGTCCTTCTTTCGGCTACCAAGATACCCAACATGAATTTGGTCATTCTCTTGCAAAATTAATTCCCGAAAGTTTTCCTCATTCAAAGCAGAGTCGATGCTATTCACCAGCTTGTTTTTTGTCAGTTTTCTTTTAGGATTCTTGGCATGGTGTTCCTTCTTCCACAGTACGCTCGGTGATTTCGAACCCAACATTTCCTTGGTCCTCTGCCACAGCAATTTCTTCAACACTGCCCACCAATTCTTCTCTAACATGCTGCTGAAACTCATCTTCATCGTACAACTCATGCAAATTATCATCCTCATCACTTTTTGAATCATATAGGAATCTCTCTATTTCTTTCAATGCCTCATCTGAACTCACAACCTTTCTCTTTCTGCTCTCCATCGTGTTGAAAATTGAAAAACGAATTTGCGTGACTGTAGATTTACGTGTGTTTATCGAAATTTTAGGACACTGCAAAGCCTTGCTATGTATATTGAAAAGTATTGGGCCAGGTGTGCAAACAAGGAGGTGCCAGGTGTGCAAGATCATAAGGACATTTTTGATCAGATAACAAGCTGAGTATCTGGCATAACAACCCAATGACAATGCAAAAGTCATTATTGTAAAACACAGATATATTTTTACACATAATGTGGATACCTTATGCTATAGATATATAATATCTAATAAACAATATATAACATATAATTAAACATATAATGGGACACGTTTTTCATACATCTAATGTGGTGAGGGGTAATTGAAGTTACCCCTATTGTGCGTAAAGAGCATTCAGAGAAAAGATTATGAAGTTTCAGTATCAAAAAGTACAAACGAAATGAATGCAATTTATCAAAAACAACAGACCTTATTGCTAAATTTTCATACAAAAAAATTAAGGTAAACAAAGTGCACAGATAATGCGCACTTGCTACCAGCAATTGGCACTCAGACAAATGTTGTCCACAAGTTTGGCAGACAGTACACACAGACAGGAACTTAGTGTGTAGGCCAATCAGATAACAGTATACTGTGTTCATTTGTTGCATGATAGCAAGGGATTAACTTTGGTTTTAACACATCATCACACTGTTAACATTGCCCATGTCTCTTGAACTTAACACAGCAAGGGACCGGGATTCCTTTATAGTTATTAAGAGGATTATCTTTTGTGGGTTACTTTGATATCAGGCACTGTTGTCGAGAAGCAGCCATGGGTACTTAGACACCTCAGTTATGTTTCAGTAATGTTTTCCTCCGAAGTAATACAACTGCGGCGTCTAACCACCCATGCTTTAATCAACGAAACCTATATTTAAATATTATGAGCCTCTGTTGACCAAAGCAACATCATCAAGTCAAAGAGCACTGGGAAACAATGCACTCAGGTAACCCTGTCTAGCAAAGGCCTTCGATATGTACAACAATTCTGAAGTCGTAGTCTTTGGCTCAGTGATAACAAAAACCATTCATTCATGCTTAGCTTCCTTGCACACCTCTGTAGACCATACAGTAACAGCATAACTAATGATAATGTCTTGGTCTTACATACAGTAGCAATATTAAGAGAAAGGTCCTACAACATACCTCCGATTTCTGATTCCCAAACAAGGCAGAAAGCTGAGCTCTTTGCTTTGGACTTGTCAATATCTCAGGGACATTACCAAAAGGATCCAGGGCACTTGAAAGATCGGTGGTGAGAAATGGCCATTGGATGTTAACGTTCATCTTCAGCCACAACACGAAAAGTAGTGCCATTAAATTAGCAAGGCACTGCCTAGTCATCTCAGTTTTTGAGTTATTACTGTATAAAGTTTTCAAGAAGCACGCTTCTAAAGTTTTTTCCCTGTTATCCCGCCTAATTGATAACACAGCTCGGAGAGTGGATAAAAGCAGACAAATTCTGCTAACTTGCTCGTTCCTGATAGGCTGCAAGGGTTTCAAGGCTCCTGATTCGACAGAACAGCCCGCGCTTTTTAGAAAGGTTGGATATCATTGGACGAAAAAGCAGGTAAAACAGTGTGGTCACGGACAGAATGAATTGATTCTTACTTCCTGATTGGAGAGCCTTAAGTAAACCAGGAATCCCCCCGCATGCTGTTTCATCGTTCGGAATCATCTTTAAGCCTCTCTAAATCTCTCACGCTCTGTAAACCGTCTCTCGCGCCCAGTGAAATGGGCTTTGAACAGCATGGTAAGGAGGGGGGGGGGGGCTTTTGGGTTTCACGGGTTGCGGGTTTGGCCAATTTTAATGCTCGGGTCTCGCGATTTCTTTCAAAAATGCCGTTGTTTTCGGGCTTTCAAAGTCATACAGTCCCCGTAGCTACCTGAACCTGAAATCGAAAAACTTGCTTCCGAATGCTTGAAACCATGGACCGAGGGTCAGTGAAAGCAAAAATGTAGGAAAAAATCGAAGATTATTGACGAAAATTAAAATTCTTGGTTTCAAAGTGCAGCTTCGGGTTACGAAATCTTTCCTTGCAGGTTCTCGGGATTTTGCTAATTATGGTCCGGGTTTGCGGGTTCTAGTACCCCCCCCCCCTCAAAGCCCCCCCTCCGCAAGAGAGCGTAGAGGGCAATGAACTGGGAGTTATAGCATTTCTTTAACATCCTCATACATTATTCTATGTCTACCTAGTTTTGGGAATTTACCGTGTAAGAGTGCCTTGTTTCTTATGACAAGACACCTGCTTTCATCCTTCCTTTTCACTTTGGGCTGTCTGTAGTTGTCTTCTGTTCTTGTCTGTTCTTGTCTGTTACCGTCTGTTACTGTCTGTAACTGTCTGTTAAAACCGCTTATAAGAAACTTGACAGTCAGATTGTCTGTTAGTTGATCTGTCAGCACGAGCATAAATCTGATTTTCGATTATCACATGATAATTAGAGTTTTTGTTTTCCAAAAATGAAAGGTAGTACAATGCACCAAAAACGTCAAAAATTACCCCTTTGTGTGGTTTCCACATTCATTAGCGTTTACTGCCCTTGTGGATGCGTTCAATCAGACTATAATAGTACGGGTGTCTCATAAAAGTACTCCCTTTTGACTGTAAAGGAAGCAAAAGATACGATGGTGTTGTTTTCGTTACACAATATTTTTCATCAATTTTATGCTTGATATCTCCATGATACTTTAAGCGGCAGTAATTACTCATTACTTCATACAGCGAAATGTCTTTGCAATCGTTTAGAAGTCTTTGATTGGTAAAAAATCTCGTGTCACATACCCTATATGCATATACATATAATTGTCCTGATGTACTGTAATAACACAATGTAAAAAAAGTTCTTCGTACAACCAGAAAGTGACACTCACTTCATCTTTCCTCATACTGGAGAACGAGCATCAAGATCATTGCCAAGCATTTTTCCATAACAAACATCACAGTTTTTAGCTAACATTCCTATGGGCATAAGCTCAATTTTAAGAAACTGGAGCACCATTTTATAAATTTAAGGCACAATTTTAAGAAAGGAATCGCACCATCTTAACAAAAACAATGGGCTGAATTTTGGCGGTAATGGCACCCCATATAAGAGTGCCTTGTTTCTTATAAACAAGACACCTGCTTTCATTCTTCATTTTCACTTTGAGCTGTCTGTAGTTGTCTGTTGTTGTCTGTTACTGTCTGTTACTGTCTGTAACTGTCTGTTAATACCGCTTATAAGAAACTCACGCTATGGAACCTATGCGCCTAAATGGGTGGATAATCCTATACTTGGTGGGTTACGATCTTATACTGGGTGGGTTATGATCTTATACTGGGTGGGTTATCATTCTAATTTGGTGGGTTACTATCCTAAATGGGTGGGTTATCATCCCCAGAACAACCCGCCCAGTATAGGATAATAACCAACCCAGTATAAGGTTATCCGCCGCATTTGGGATGATAACCCACCCAGTATAAGATGATAACCCACCCATTATAAGATAATAACCCACCCAGCATAAGGTTATCCGCCGCATTTAGGATGATAACCCACCCATTTAGGATGATAATCCACCCGACTAGGATAATAACCCACTCATTTGGGATAATAACCCACCCATTTGGGATGATAACCCACCCATTTAGGATAGTAACCCACCCAATTAGGACGATAACCCACCCAGTATAAGATCATAACCCACCCAGTATAAGATCGCAACCCACCCAGTATAGGATTATCCACCCATTTGGGCCCATATGTTCCATAGCGTGAAACTTGACTGTCAGATTGTCTGTAGCTTTTCTGTCAGCATAAGCATAACTCTGATTGTTGATTATCGCATGATAATTAGAATTTCAGTTTGATGAACTAGGTTCATCTGTGATGATCTTGGTTCACGTGACACAAAATGACACATTTGGTTTGCAGAATCGAAACACGACTCACAAAAATTTCAAAACCCTTGTAAGATTCACTTTTAACTTGCTGAGCTCCCGGTGAGCTCCTTTGAACAGTGGTGTAGAGCTGGGGGGGGGCTCAGGGGGGCTCAGCCCCCTAGTTATTTTCTCCGTAATTTTGGGGCCCCTAGTTATTCTGAAGAAATTTGGATTTTCTTAATTTTTGTATTATGACAAAAATGACAGAACAAGGTAATGTTATATTCTTTTTAAAGAAAAGATCCTGGTTTTTGGTTTGCACCAAGATGGCCTATGGTGGCCTATCGTTGCCATAACCTTTTCATTTAGAAAAACGATTTGAGTTTATTTTTCAAGCAATTATTTTCTGTCTCAGTTCGTTTTTGTTTCATTAAATTTCATTTTGTTTTATTTCGTTTCATTTAATTGTTATGTTCTTTCATTTCATTTTTTTATTATTTTATTTTGTTTTTTTTTTGTAACAAAATTGAAATGAAATCAAATTTCACCCGTGGCTCATCATTTCCACAGGACCATCGTTGCCATAGACCATGATCCTTTGTGGGCAAAGAAACGCGACAGATTGGCGGGAAAATGGAAGCAGTGCTGTCCTCACTGAGCAACTGAGCACCTGTGCGTTGTCGTGTTGTGCTGCATCGTTGCATCAAATTTCGGCTCCCCAAATTTCCAAGCAGAATGTCAAAAAGAAAGTTTGATAACTTGTATGCCCGACTGTCGAAGAAACGGCAAGGAAAAGAAGATAAAGAAGGTGAGTTCATTACAGTCCAACGTCTCTCTTCCAGTGTTGAGGGGAAGGCACAAAAATACTCACGTATCGGAGCTTTGACGATGGTTGCAATGGAAGGGAAGGAACGAACTATGGAAAACATCAAGAAAGCTTGTCTACGTCACTTCAACGTTGACAGCCAAAAATATGTATGTGATTTGGTGGCTGGTGAGAGAGGGCCTTCCTATGTCTCCGTTGGACAGATAACGAACTGGAAGGCACTACACGTTCGCTTTGTAGAGACCAGAGAAGGGAAGAAGATCACTAACACGCTATTGAAGTCTGAGGATCATGGTAATAATGTGAATTCCATAGAGTATGGTAGCTTGTTACCCTCAACAGCCTCTCTTGTTGAACTCAGCATGATAAAGCCACCGCCTAGGCCCAGAGGATTGAAGGATCATAACAAGAGCCATGCACCAGTTACCAAAGCTGCACCACCCTCAGAATCTCTGGTAAAGTCTATATCAATCAGTGAAATGATAAAGATGGGCAAATTGGTTCCCCCAAAGCAAAGCAAAGAGCTGGTTACATTGCAAGTTGAGAGTTTTGACACTGAGAAGGGGCAGTGGAGTGATGCCTTTGGTGTGAGATTATCTCTAGACAAGGATAAATTTGCTACTGGAGGATGTAGGGATGCATTCAAGTGGATTCAGCTGAGTTCAGGTGGGTTTAACTTATAAATTACGTCAAATTTAGGCAATTGGAATAAGGAAGGCTCCAATATCTTGCTTCCAAAACATGATGATATTGCACAAAATCAAGTGTTCATCTTTTCAAGTACATTAATCTTGGGTTTTACCAATCAATGGCCCTGGCCCTATGGCCCTATGGCCCAATGGCACTATGGCCCTATGGCCCTATGGCACTTTGGTCTTGTATCTTTTATTACGAATACCTTGAGTATGCGTTCGACAGTGTATTCGACTAGAATTCGTATAAATATTGCTTCAAATGATCCCCAAATTGATGCACAAAGTTCTCGTTCAGCGAGTGAGAAATTCCCAAAGTGATGTGGGGGATTCCCCTTTGAAATCATCGAATACCTTAAAGATTACCAAAAGGGTAAGAAATATGACCATATGAAATATGTCCATTGGACCAGGTTTGTGTTCATAGGCGTAGGAGACAGGGGTCAAAGGGGGGCTGCAGCCCCCCAGCGTCGGTAAATTGTGCAAAAATCAGCCTTAAGTCGGGCAAAATTTTCTTAAACAATGGATTTTTTATCGGGCAGCCCCCCTAAATTTTATTTCCCCCTACGCCGATGTTTGTTTTGGGGATGGACTAAGGTACTATGGGAGTGCTAAAATGTAAAGATTTGCCAAACCCCTTCCTCTACTTTATCTCGCAACAGAAGCGAGATAAGAAGCACGGTTTTGACAACTGCTGGGCCTTTTGTCGTGTTTCCTACAGCAACAAAGCAATGAAAGTTACAGCTGGTGATTCCCTGCATCGGCACTTCGGAGAATTCTCGCTCGCTGAACGAGAACTTTGTGCATCAATTTGGGGATCATTTGAAGCAATATTTATACGAATTCTAGTCGAATACACTGTCGAACTCATACTCAAGGTATTCGTGATAAAAGATACAAGACCACAGTGCCATAGGGCAATAGGGCCATAGTGCCATTGGGACATAGGGCCATAGGGCCATAGGGCCAGGGCCATTGATTGGTAAAACCCAGTAATCTTATTTACATCAGTATGGTATTATTTGTTGATTAATTCCTAAAATTTAAATATTCTCATTGACACTCCATCCCTTTAGGTGTGTTTTTATGTCGCAAACACCTCACAACTTCAGATGTTAAATTACAAGTACTTAGCCTTAGTTATTCTTTTTTACAGGCATGGACAAGGAGATTTCAGGGTACATTCATAATGTGTCAGGAGAGTCAAAACATTACTTTGACTTCCATCTACAAACAAAAGATGATGTAATACGAGCAGTATGCTTCTCTCCTCGCAAGACCAAAGCATTTGAAGAAGCAGAACTCAAAAAATCCCAAATAGAGATCAGAAAATTTATACATGACCAAAAACTGGATTCCACTGACATAATGATGAATGACAAGGTAGTTTCACAATGCTGACTGTCAGTCCTCCTTTCCTAGGTATGCTTCCGTTTGAGTTATGGGAGAAAAACTAAACATCACATTGTTTTACTGGAAAACAGAATGAAACATGTTTACATTTAAAATGCTATCCCCTCTGTTTTTGTATGTTCCAGTTATATTTGGTCTAGACAAGGAGAGAAACAGATCAGTACCAATGCAATCGTTCAAGCATCCATGCTGAACAAACTGTTGAGCCACCTACTCTGCCCAACCTGTAAAAATCCATTTGCCAGCTTCCATTTTGATGATGAGAAATTGCTGTGAAAGGCTCAATCCTTTGCAGTAATTGCGAGAACACCAAAAAAGAGTGCCTGTGTCAGAGGATTGGAAAGTCCAAATCAGTGGCAGAAGGCTTTGACATCAATGCTTGAGCAGTTCTTGCATTTAGAGGCATTGGCTGTGGACTTTCAGCAATCAGACAATAGTGTGCAATAATAAACATGCCTTACACCATCAGCCGGAACATGTTCACCAAGAACCAACAGCAAGTCTATCACTGAATCACTGAAGCATACTCTGATTTAGATATTCATGCAGATGATAGGGGCATTCTTGACATTGGTGTTTTGTTTGATGGATCTTGGCAGAAAAGGGGCCACACCTCTCAGAATGGCATGGCCTCAGTAATTGATTTGATGCCTGGACTATCTATTGATTTTGAAGTACTGTCAAGCTTCACTTTATTGAAATTTATCTTTACCGCCAAAACGCACGGCAATATAACGGTACAGCAACGCCCGGTCACACAATGGTATGATGTATCATGTGACAACCACTCAAGGCTTTGATTGGTTTATTCTCCAAAACAACGCTAAAGTTTAGCTAGGGACCATGTTTTGCCAGCTGTTGTTGCATGTGGAATTGCAGCATCCCCAAACAGAGCCACAGTAGTGGAAATTAGGCTCTACGATGCTGCTATAGAGTCTTCACAATTCCAGCAGGAAGATATTTGTTGGCGTATTTTAAGAAGCCGATAGCTCGGGAAGCTTTTGCAGTGACCGTTTTTATTTGCTCCTTCCATGTGAGATTTTCGTCGATTTGAACATCTACACCAAAGTACTTAGTATTACTTGCAAGTTCGACTCTAGTCTCGAGAATGGAAGGTTGGAAAGTTTGATTTGAAATCTCTAGATGCTTCTTCTTATGTTTGGTGGCAATTAACATAGAATGGGTTTTAGTTGCGTTGAGGGATAGTTTGTTCCTCTTTAGCCACTTATCAAATTTCCGTAGATCTTCATTGATAGCCTCGTTCAACTGAGTAATTTCTTTCAAAAAATGATAAATACTTGTATCATCAGCATGCATAGACACTTTAAAGTTCTTTATAACGGATGGAAGGTCATTTATGTAGACTAAAAATAGGAGTGGGCCGAGACAAGAGCCCTGTGTCCTTGATGCTTCTATATAAGAGTCTACACCATTAACTCGACAATGCTGCTTTCTGTTGGAATGCTGAAGAGGCTTGGTTAAAGATTCCCTCCGTTTGTTTACTCCCATGCAAAGTTTGATAAAGAAGATATTTTCTGAATAATGCATCATGTGACCGATCTCGATAAGGAAAAGTTTATGATCTAGGTCGGATTGCATGGAATAATCTAGTTCACAACGATCGGCCGGCTAAATGCAGCTTCACCGTCCACCAAAAATCCCCACGCTTTTTCTGACTATCCCAGTATATTCTGCAAAATTTAAGTTACAGTGTGCACTGTTTGAAAGGAATGTTTTTGTCCACTTGACCTCCTCTTCCGTTTTTTTTAGCCAAAAAGGGTAACTCTGATTTTAGTTTTACTTATAGTTTGAGGTTACCTATCGATCTTTCGCAACTAAGCAACAAATTAAACATGTTTTAACCCTATTAATACCGTGCT
This sequence comes from Aurelia coerulea, assembly GCA_039566865.1. Taxonomy (NCBI): domain Eukaryota; kingdom Metazoa; phylum Cnidaria; class Scyphozoa; order Semaeostomeae; family Ulmaridae; genus Aurelia; species Aurelia coerulea. The sequence continues at coordinate 6,474,799 of CM076951.1, read as the reverse complement.
TTTTCGACCATCGTAGTACCGGGGTGGGGGCACTAAGTGCCCCCCCTCCGTAACTTCCCCAATATTGCAGATATGAGGATGAAACTTAATACAATGATGTATAGGAACAAAATCTACACAATAGGCTACTTTTTTAGTTCTTCGTTACATCCATGACGTCACTATGACGTCATAATTGAGGAAAATTGCACTTTTTGCTTACTATTAGCAATATTGGCAATATTTAAGTTCTTAGTTGATAATTTCTTTCATACTGCTACTAGAATGTATCCCAAAGCATCACTGAATAAAAATTGGCAATGCAATGTCAATTTAAGCTCATTGTTTATATCATATATTCATCATTTATTTGCATCATTTTGTCATTGTTTCATTTAAACCCCTAATTACTGATGTAAATACTCTAAAATGCCTTAAAATTGTTCATAACAATAAATAGAGCCAATTTTGACAATTTAAGGTTATCTAATACATTTGTTATTATTTATATGACGTCATAAACTTTGATGACGTCATGAACGTTAAATTTGCTGACGTCATCAAAAATGGATAAAACTATATATCATCTGAAAGCTCTCATCGAGAGCCATCGAATGGTGGTATTTTCGATGTTCTACGATCATTCTTTTTAAAACTGGACTCACTTCTTTAATTGTTTGGCTGACCACGTGTTGAAAAATGGTTGGTCACGTGATCAGTATCTACCATTTTGAAAAAAAATTAGAAATTTTAATTAGTCCATGAAATTTTAGGAAAAGTCGCAAAGTTTCAGCTCTTTATCTTTTGAAATGACGACACTACATCAAATAAACTTTGCCGCGGGCACTTTGTGCCCCCCCCGGTAGTAATAGGGTTAAATGTTGAGAATTTAGATAACAGTATTGTTTGGGTTAGCAAGGGTAATCAAACTTCAGAGCAAAAATTTGTATACAGGCTTCTTGGAGCATCCAGTATTGACCTGTTAGCTGTCCTGGTGTCATGAAAGTAGAGGCAGACACTTTTTAACGTTTGAATTTTTTTCAACTCTTGACAGGGAGATAACAAAAGAAGAAGAGAGGAGAAAAGATAGGGAGGTCTATGTGCCTAAGCACAGACGATGAGGTAATGGGTCCTGTTATCCACTGGGTGAGTCAGAAAAAAGAATCCCCATGTGGAAGACCACATCAGATAAAAAGATGAGAATTTTAGAGATTATACAAACCAACCTGAGCAATAACCCAAACTCATTCACATCTATTATTTGTCAAAATAGGAGGCAATTTTTGATAATCTCTGGCAAAACATGATTTGGGCCTAAGCCATTGTACTGAAGAAGGTATGGTAGGATTTAGATCAAGAGTATCTTTAATTAAATCCTATATTTGATTGATATCGATGGTATGATCTAAATGAATCGAGCTCTTCACAACTCTACACAAGAATTCTTGGCACAGTGGTAATATGCAAATTAATTGTATGGATTTCAAAAGTTTGACTTATTTTTCACATTCAATATTTATGATATTTAACAATGTCCTTTAGTCAATTTGAAATGCCTTTATAGCATTGTTGTACACAATTTCTAACAGCACCTCATGCAGGCCTCTAAAAATTCGCAAAAATTTTAATTTTCTACTGTGCACATTGATATTTTCTAATGCATTTTGTATAACATCATAGTTTCTCATTTTAGGAAATCGATTTGATCACATTCGAAGACGAGGAGCTAGATGGCAGTTATGTAAAAATGAAGATAAGTGAATATGCAATTGAGTGAATTATTAAGAAAATAGATAAGCAATTAAGTGAAGAAGTAAGTTACAAATTAATCATATAGGTCAGCCAGTAAGTCAGTAAATGAATAAGTAGGCAAGTAACCAAGCAAGCAAGTTCAAAACAAGTAAATGATTAACATTATTAGGTAGCAGTAAATAAATTAGTAATTACGTAGTGAGTAATTTAATTAGTATGTAGCACGGTTGATCCGCTATGTTTAGACAAGTTAAGCTAAATACATAGAGGTTACAAAGTTGTAGACTGTAACAATTGCTGCGGTCACACTACTGTATTTCCCGTTGTAATGTGAACTGCTTCACTTTATTGAAATTTATCTTTACCGCCAAAACGCACGGCAATATAACGGTACAGCAACGCCCGGTCACACAATGGTATGATGTATCATGTGACAACCACTCAAGGCTTTGATTGGTTTATTCTCCAAAACAACGCTAAAGTTTAGCTAGGGACCATGTTTTGCCAGCTGTTGTTGCATGTGGAATTGCAGCATCCCCAAACAGAGCCACAGTAGTGGAAATTAGGCTCTACGATGCTGCTATAGAGTCTTCACAATTCCAGCAGGAAGATATTTGTTGGCGTATTTTAAGAAGCCGATAGCTCGGGAAGCTTTTGCAGTGACCGTTTTTATTTGCTCCTTCCATGTGAGATTTTCGTCGATTTGAACATCTACACCAAAGTACTTAGTATTACTTGCAAGTTCGACTCTAGTCTCGCGAATGGAAGGTTGGTAAAGTTTGATTTGAAATCTCTAGATGCTTCTTCTTATGTTTGGTGGCAATTAACATAGAATGGGTTTTAGTTGCGTTGAGGGATAGTTTGTTCCTCTTTAGCCACGTATCAAATTTCCGTAGATCTTCATTGATAGCCTCGTTCAACTGAGTAATTTCTTTCAAAAAATGATAAATACTTGTATCATCAGCATGCATAGACACTTTAAAGTTCTTTATAACGGATGGAAGGTCATTTATGTAGACTAAAAATAGGAGTGGGCCGAGACAAGAGCCCTGTGTCCTTGATGCTTCTATATAAGAGTCTACACCATTAACTCGACAATGCTGCTTTCTGTTGGAATGCTGAAGATGCTTGGTTAAAGATTCCCTCCGTTTGTAAACTCCCATGCAAAGTTTGATAAAGAAGATATTTTCTGAATAATGCATCATGTGACCGATCTCGATAAGGAAAAGTTTATGATCTAGGTCGGATTGCATGGAATAATCTAGTTCACAATGATCGGCCGGCTAAATGCAGCTTCACCGTCCACCAAAAATCCCCACGCTTTTTCTGACTATCCCAGTATATTCTGCAAAATTTAAGTTACAGTGTGCACTGTTTGAAAGGAATGTTTTTGTCCACTTGACCTCCTCTTCCGTTTTTTTTTTAGCCAAAAAGGGTAACTCTGATTTTAGTTTTACTTATAGTTTGAGGTTACCTATCGATCTTTCGCAACTAAGCAACAAATTAAACATGTTTTAAATGTTGAGAATTTAGATAACAGTATTGTTTGGGTTAGCAAGGGTAATCAAACTTCAGAGCAAAAATTTGTATACAGGCTTCTTGGAGCATCCAGTATTGACCTGTTAGCTGTCCTGGTGTCATGAAAGTAGAGGCAGACACTTTTTAACGTTTGAATTTTTGTCAACTCTTGACAGGGAGATAACAAAAGAAGAAGAGAGGAGAAAAGATAGGGAGGTCTATGTGCCTAAGCACAGACGATGAGGTAATGGGTCCTGTTATCCACTGGGTGAGTCAGAAAAAAGAATCCCCATTTGGAAGACCACATCAGATAAAAAGATGAGAATTTTAGAGATTATACAAACCAACCTGAGCAATAACCCAAACTCATTCACATCTATTATTTGTCAAAATAGGAGGCAATTTTTGATAATCTCTGGCAAAACATGATTTGGGCCTAAGCCATTGTACTGAAGAAGGTATGGTAGGATTTAGATCAAGAGTATCTTTAATTAAATCCTATATTTGATTTATATCGATGGTATGATCTAAATGAATCGAGCTCTTCACAACTCTACACAAGAATTCTTGGCACAGTGGTAATATGCAAATTAATTGTATGGATTTCAAAAGTTTGACTTATTTTTCACATTCAATATTTATGATATTTAACAATGTCCTTTAGTCAATTTGAAATGCCTTTATAGCATTGTTGTACACAATTTCTAACAGCACCTCATGCAGGCCTCTAAAAATTCGCAAAAATTTTAATTTTCTACTGTGCACATTGATATGTTCTAATGCATTTTGTATAACATCATAGTTTCTCATTTTAGGAAATCGATTTGATCACATTCGAAGACGAGGAGCTAGATGGCAGTTATGTAAAAATGAAGATAAGTGAATATGCAATTGAGTGAATTATTAAGAAAATAGATAAGCAATTAAGTGAAGAAGTAAGCTACAAATTAATCATATAGGTCAGCCAGTAAGTCAGTAAATGAATAAGTAGGCAAGTAACCAAGCAAGCAAGTTCAAAACAAGTAAATGATTAACATTATTAGGTAGCAGTAAATAAATTAGCAATTACGTAGTGAGTAATTTAATTAGTATGTAGCACGGTTGATCCGCTATGTTTAGACAAGTTAAGCTAAATACATAGAGGTTACAAGTCGTAGACTGTAACAATGGCTGCGGTCACACTACTGTATTTCCCGTTGTAATGTGAACTACTTCACTTTATTGAAATTTATCTTTACCGCCAAAACGCACGGCAATATAACGGTACAGCAACGCCCGGTCACACAATGGTAAGATGTATCATGTGACAACCACTCAAGGCTTTGATTGGTTTATTCTCCAAAACAACGCTAAAGTTTAGCTAGGGACCATGTTTTGCCAGCTGTTGTTGCATGTGGAATTGCAGCATCCCCAAACAGAGCCACAGTAGTGGAAATTAGGCTCTACGATGCTGCTATAGAGTCTTCACAATTCCAGCAGGAAGATATTTGTTGGCGTATTTTAAGAAGCCGATAGCTCGGGAAGCTTTTGCAGTGACCGTTTTTATTTGCTCCTTCCATGTGAGATTTTCGTCGATTTGAACATCTACACCAAAGTACTTAGTATTACTTGCAAGTTCGACTCTAGTCTCGCGAATGGAAGGTTGGAAAGTTTGATTTGAAATCTCTAGATGCTTCTTCTTATGTTTGGTGGCAATTAACATAGAATGGGTTTTAGTTGCGTTGAGGGATAGTTTGTTCCTCTTTAGCCACGTATCAAATTTCCGTAGATCTTCATTGATAGCCTCGTTCAACTGAGTAATTTCTTTCAAAAAATGATAAATACTTGTATCATCAGCATGCATAGACACTTTAAAGTTCTTTATAACGGATGGAAGGTCATTTATGTAGACTAAAAATAGGAGTGGGCCGAGACAAGAGCCCTGTGTCCTTGATGCTTCTATATAAGAGTCTACACCATTAACTCGACAATGCTGCTTTCTGTTGGAATGCTGAAGAGGCTTGGTTAAAGGTTCCCTCCGTTTGTAAACTCCCATGCAAAGTTTGATAAAGAAGATATTTTCTGAATAATGCATCATGTGACCGATCTCGATAAGGAAAAGTTTATGATCTAGGTCGGATTGCATGGAATAATCTAGTTCACAACGATCGGCCGGCTAAATGCAGCTTCACCGTCCACCAAAAATCCCCACGCTTTTTCTGACTATCCCAGTATATTCTGCAAAATTTAAGTTACAGTGTGCACTGTTTGAAAGGAATGTTTTTGTCCACTTGACCTCCTCTTCCGTTTTTTTTTTAGCCAAAAAGGGTAACTCTGATTTTAGTTTTACTTATAGTTTGAGGTTACCTATCGATCTTTCGCAACTAAGCAACAAATTAAACATGTTTTAAATGTTGAGAATTTAGATAACAGTATTGTTTGGGTTAGCAAGGGTAATCAAACTTCAGAGCAAAAATTTGTATACAGGCTTCTTGGAGCATCCAGTATTGACCTGTTAGCTGTCCTGGTGTCATGAAAGTAGAGGCAGACACTTTTTAACGTTTGAATTTTTTTCAACTCTTGACAGGGAGATAACAAAAGAAGAAGAGAGGAGAAAAGATAGGGAGGTCTATGTGCCTAAGCACAGACGATGAGGTAATGGGTCCTGTTATCCACTGGGTGAGTCAGAAAAAAGAATCCCCATTTGGAAGACCACATCAGATAAAAAGATGAGAATTTTAGAGATTATACAAACCAACCTGAGCAATAACCCAAACTCATTCACATCTATTATTTGTCAAAATAGGAGGCAATTCTTGATAATCTCTGGCAAAACATGATTTGGGCCTAAGCCATTGTACTGAAGAAGGTATGGTAGGATTTAGATCAAGAGTATCTTTAATTAAATCCTATATTTGATTTATATCGATGGTATGATCTAAATGAATCGAGCTCTTCACAACTCTACACAAGAATTCTTGGCACAGTGGTAATATGCAAATTAATTGTATGGATTTCAAAAGTTTGACTTATTTTTCACATTCAATATTTATGATATTTAACAATGTCCTTTAGTCAATTTGAAATGCCCTTATAGCATTGTTGTACACAATTTCTAACAGCACCTCATGCAGGCCTCTAAAAATTCGCAAAAATTTTAATTTTCTACTGTGCACATTGATATTTTCTAATGCATTTTGTATAACATCATAGTTTCTCATTTTAGGAAATCGATTTGATCACATTCGAAGACGAGGAGCTAGATGGCAGTTATGTAAAAATGAAGATAAGTGAATATGCAATTGAGTGAATTATTAAGAAAATAGATAAGCAATTAAGTGAAGAAGTAAGCTACAAATTAATCATATAGGTCAGCCAGTAAGTCAGTAAATGAATAAGTAGGCAAGTAACCAAGCAAGCAAGTTCAAAACAAGTAAATGATTAACATTATTAGGTAGCAGTAAATAAATTAGCAATTACGTAGTGAGTAATTTAATTAGTATGTAGCACGGTTGATCCGCTATGTTTAGACAAGTTAAGCTAAATACATAGAGGTTACAAGTCGTAGACTGTAACAATGGCTGCGGTCACACTACTGTATTTCCCGTTGTAATGTGAACTGCTTCACTTTATTGAAATTTATCTTTACCGCCAAAACGCACGGCAATATAACGGTACAGCAACGCCCGGTCACACAATGGTAAGATGTATCATGTGACAACCACTCAAGGCTTTGATTGGTTTATTCTCCAAAACAACGCTAAAGTTTAGCTAGGGACCATGTTTTGCCAGCTGTTGTTGCATGTGGAATTGCAGCATCCCCAAACAGAGCCACAGTAGTGGAAATTAGGCTCTACGATGCTGCTATAGAGTCTTCACAATTCCAGCAGGAAGATATTTGTTGGCGTATTTTAAGAAGCCGATAGCTCGGGAAGCTTTTGCAGTGACTGTTTTTATTTGCTCCTTCCATGTGAGATTTTCGTCGATTTGAACATCTACACCAAAGTACTTAGTATTACTTGCAAGTCCGACTCTAGTCTCGCGAATGGAAGGTTGGAAAGTTTGATTTGAAATCTCTAGATGCTTCTTCTTATGTTTGGTGGCAATTAACATAGAATGGGTTTTAGTTGCGTTGAGGGATAGTTTGTTCCTCTTTAGCCACGTATCAAATTTCCGTAGATCTTCATTGATAGCCTCGTTCAACTGAGTAATTTCTTTCAAAAAATGATAAATACTTGTATCATCAGCATGCATAGACACTTTAAAGTTCTTTATAACGGATGGAAGGTCATTTATGTAGACTAAAAATAGGAGTGGGCCGAGACAAGAGCCCTGTGTCCTTGATGCTTCTATATAAGAGTCTACACCATTAACTCGACAATGCTGCTTTCTGTTGGAATGCTGAAGAGGCTTGGTTAAAGGTTCCCTCCGTTTGTAAACTCCCATGTAAAGTTTGATAAAGAAGATATTTTCTGAATAATGCATCATGTGACCGATCTCGATAAGGAAAAGTTTATGATCTAGGTCGGATTGCATGGAATAATCTAGTTCACAACGATCGGCCGGCTAAATGCAGCTTCACCATCCACCAAAAATCCCCACGCTTTTTCTGACTATCCCAGTATATTCTGCAAAATTTAAGTTACAGTGTGCACTGTTTGAAAGGAATGTTTTTGTCCAATTGACCTCCTCTTCCGTTTTTTTTTAGCCAAAAAGGGTAACTCTGATTTTAGTTTTACTTATAGTTTGAGGTTACCTATCGATCTTTCGCAACTAAGCAACAAATTAAACATGTTTTAAATGTTGAGAATTTAGATAACAGTATTGTTTGGGTTAGTAAGGGTAATCAAACTTCAGAGCAAAAATTTGTATACAGGCTTCTTGGAGCATCCAGTATTGACCTGTTAGCTGTCCTGGTGTCATGAAAGTAGAGGCAGACACTTTTTAACGTTTGAAATTTTTTCAACTCTTGACAGGGAGATAACAAAAGAAGAAGAGAGGAGAAAAGATAGGGAGGTCTATGTGCCTAAGCACAGACGATGAGGTAATGGGTCCTGTTATCCACTGGGTGAGTCAGAAAAAAGAATCCCCATTTGGAAGACCACATCAGATAAAAAGATGAGAATTTTAGAGATTATACAAACCAACCTGAGCAATAACCCAAACTCATTCACATCTATTATTTGTCAAAATAGGAGGCAATTTTTTATAATCTCTGACAAAACATGATTTGGGCCTAAGCCATTGTACTGAAGAAGGTATGGTAGAATTTAGATCAAGAGTATCTTTAATTAAATCCTATATTTGATTTATATCGATGGTATGATCTAAATGAATCGAGCTCTTCACAACTCTACACAAGAATTCTTGGCACAGTGGTAATATGCAAATTAATTGTATGGATTTCAAAAGTTTGACTTATTTTTCACATTCAATATTTATGATATTTAACAATGTCCTTTAGTCAATTTGAAATGCCTTTATAGCATTGTTGTACACAATTTCTAACAGCACCTCATGCAGGCCTCTAAAAATTCGCAAAAATTTTAATTTTCTACTGTGCACATTGATATTTTCTAATGCATTTTGTATAACATCATAGTTTCTCATTTTAGGAAATCGATTTTATCACATTTGAAGACGAGGAGCTAGATGGCATTTATGTAAAAATGAAGATAAGTGAATATGCAATTGAGTGAATTATTAAGAAAATAGATAAGCAATTAAGTGAAGAAGTAAGTTACAAATTAATCATATAGGTCAGCCAGTAAGTCAGTAAATGAATAAGTAGGCAAGTAACCAAGCAAGCAAGTTCAAAACAAGTAAATGATTAACATTATTAGGTAGCAGTAAATAAATTAGTAATTACGTAGTGAGTAATTTAATTAGTATGTAGCACGGTTGATCCGCTATGTTTAGACAAGTTAAGCTAAATACATAGAGGTTACAAAGTTGTAGACTGTAACAATGGCTGCGGTCACACTACTGTATTTCCCGTTGTAATGTGAACTGCTTCACTTTATTGAAATTTATCTTTACCGCCAAAACGCATGGCAATATAGCGGTACAGCAACGCCCGGTCACACAATGGTATGATGTATCATGTGACAACCACTCAAGGCTTTGATTGGTTTATTCTCCAAAACAACGCTAAAGTTTAGCTAGGGACCATGTTTTGCCAGCTGTTGTTGCATGTGGAATTGCAGCATCCCCAAACAGAGCCACAGTAGTGGAAATTAGGCTCTACGATGCTGCTATAGAGTCTTCACAATTCCAGCAGGAAGATATTTGTTGGCGTATTTTAAGAAGCCGATAGCTCGGGAAGCTTTTGCAGTGACCGTTTTTATTTGCTCCTTCCATGTGAGATTTTCGTCGATTTGAACATCTACACCAAAGTACTTAGTATTACTTGCAAGTTCGACTCTAGTCTCGCGAATGGAAGGTTGGAAAGTTTGATTTGAAATCTCTAGATGCTTCTTCTTATGTTTGGTGGCAATTAACATAGAATGGGTTTTAGTTGCGTTGAGGGATAGTTTGTTCCTCTTTAGCCACGTATCAAATTTCCGTAGATCTTCATTGATAGCCTCGTTCAACTGAGTAATTTCTTTCAAAAAATGATAAATACTTGTATCATCAGCATGCATAGACACTTTAAAGTTCTTTATAACGGATGGAAGGTCATTTATGTAGACTAAAAATAGGAGTGGGCCGAGACAAGAGCCCTGTGTCCTTGATGCTTCTATATAAGAGTCTACACCATTAACTCGACAATGCTGCTTTCTGTTGGAATGCTGAAGAGGCTTGGTTAAAGGTTCCCTCCGTTTGTAAACTCCCATGCAAAGTTTGATAAAGAAGATATTTTCTGAATAATGCATCATGTGACCGATCTCGATAAGGAAAAGTTTATGATCTAGGTCGGATTGCATGGAATAATCTAGTTCACAACGATCGGCCGGCTAAATGCAGCTTCACCGTCCACCAAAAATCCCCACGCTTTTTCTGACTATCCCAGTATATTCTGCAAAATTTAAGTTACAGTGTGCACTGTTTGAAAGGAATGTTTTTGTCCACTTGACCTCCTCTTCCGTTTTTTTTTTAGCCAAAAAGGGTAACTCTGATTTTAGTTTTACTTATAGTTTGAGGTTACCTATCGATCTTTCGCAACTAAGCAACAAATTAAACATGTTTTAAATGTTGAGAATTTAGATAACAGTATTGTTTGGGTTAGCAAGGGTAATCAAACTTCAGAGCAAAAATTTGTATACAGGCTTCTTGGAGCATCCAGTATTGACCTGTTAGCTGTCCTGGTGTCATGAAAGTAGAGGCAGACACTTTTTAACGTTTGAATTTTTTTCAACTCTTGACAGGGAGATAACAAAAGAAGAAGAGAGGAGAAAAGATAGGGAGGTCTATGTGCCTAAGCACAGACGATGAGGTAATGGGTCCTGTTATCCACTGGGTGAGTCAGAAAAAAGAATCCCCATTTGGAAGACCACATCAGATAAAAAGATGAGAATTTTAGAGATTATACAAACCAACCTGAGCAATAACCCAAACTCATTCACATCTATTATTTGTCAAAATAGGAGGCAATTCTTGATAATCTCTGGCAAAACATGATTTGGGCCTAAGCCATTGTACTGAAGAAGGTATGGTAGGATTTAGATCAAGAGTATCTTTAATTAAATCCTATATTTGATTTATATCGATGGTATGATCTAAATGAATCGAGCTCTTCACAACTCTACACAAGAATTCTTGGCACAGTGGTAATATGAAAATTAATTGTATGGATTTCAAAAGTTTGACTTATTTTTCACATTCAATATTTATGATATTTAACAATGTCCTTTAGTCAATTTGAAATGCCTTTATAGCATTGTTGTACACAATTTCTAACAGCACCTCATGCAGGCCTCTAAAAATTCGCAAAAATTTTAATTTTCTACTGTGCACATTGATATTTTCTAATGCATTTTGTATAACATCATAGTTTCTCATTTTAGGAAATCGATTTGATCACATTCGAAGACGAGGAGCTAGATGGCAGTTATGTAAAAATGAAGATAAGTGAATATGCAATTGAGTGAATTATTAAGAAAATAGATAAGCAATTAAGTGAAGAAGTAAGCTACAAATTAATCATATAGGTCAGCCAGTAAGTCAGTAAATGAATAAGTAGGCAAGTAACCAAGCAAGCAAGTTCAAAACAAGTAAATGATTAACATTATTAGGTAGCAGTAAATAAATTAGCAATTACGTAGTGAGTAATTTAATTAGTATGTAGCACGGTTGATCCGCTATGTTTAGACAAGTTAAGCTAAATACATAGAGGTTACAAAGTTGTAGACTGTAACAATGGCTGCGGTCACACTACTGTATTTCCCGTTGTAATGTGAACTGCTTCACTTTATTGAAATTTATCTTTACCGCCAAAACGCACGGCAATATAGCGGTACAGCAACGCCCGGTCACACAATGGTATGATGTATCATGTGACAACCACTCAAGGCTTTGATTGGTTTATTCTCCAAAACAACGCTAAAGTTTAGCTAGGGACCATGTTTTGCCAGCTGTTGTTGCATGTGGAATTGCAGCATCCCCAAACAGAGCCACAGTAGTGGAAATTAGGCTCTACGATGCTGCTATAGAGTCTTCACAATTCCAGCAGGAAGATATTTGTTGGCGTATTTTAAGAAGCCGATAGCTCGGGAAGCTTTTGCAGTGACTGTTTTTATTTGCTCCTTCCATGTTAGATTTTCGTCGATTTGAACATCTACACCAAAGTACTTAGTATTACTTGCAAGTTCGACTCTAGTCTCGCCAATGGAAGGTTGGTAAAGTTTGATTTGAAATCTCTAGATGCTTCTTCTTATGTTTGGTGGCAATTAACATAGAATGGGTTTTATTTGCGTTGAGGAATAGTTTGTTCCTCTTTAGCCACGTATCAAATTTCCGTAGATCTTCATTGATAGCCTCGTTCAACTGAGTAATTTCTTTCAAAAAATGATAAATACTTGTATCATCAGCATGCATAGACACTTTAAAGTTCTTTATAACGGATGGAAGGTCATTTATGTAGACTAAAAATAGGAGTGGGCCGAGACAAGAGCCCTGTGTCCTTGATGCTTCTATATAAGAGTCTACACCATTAACTCGACAATGCTGCTTTCTGTTGGAATGCTGAAGAGGCTTGGTTAAAGGTTCCCTCCGTTTGTAAACTCCCATGCAAAGTTTGATAAAGAAGATATTTTCTGAATAATGCATCATGTGACCGATCTCGATAAGGAAAAGTTTATGATCTAGGTCGGATTGCATGGAATAATCTAGTTCACAACGATCGGCCGGCTAAATGCAGCTTCACCGTCCACCAAAAATCCCCACGCTTTTTCTGACTATCCCAGTATATTCTGCAAAATTTAAGTTACAGTGTGCACTGTTTGAAAGGAATGTTTTTGTCCACTTGACCTCCTCTTCCGTTTTTTTTTTAGCCAAAAAGGGTAACTCTGATTTTAGTTTTACTTATAGTTTGAGGTTACCTATCGATCTTTCGCAACTAAGCAACAAATTAAACATGTTTTAAATGTTGAGAATTTAGATAACAGTATTGTTTGGGTTAGCAAGGGTAATCAAACTTCAGAGCAAAAATTTGTATACAGGCTTCTTGGAGCATCCAGTATTGACCTGTTAGCTGTCCTGGTGTCATGAAAGTAGAGGCAGACACTTTTTAACGTTTGAATTTTTTTCAACTCTTGACAGGGAGATAACAAAAGAAGAAGAGAGGAGAAAAGATAGGGAGGTCTATGTGCCTAAGCACAGACGATGAGGTAATGGGTCCTGTTATCCACTGGGTGAGTCAGAAAAAAGAATCCCCATTTGGAAGACCACATCAGATAAAAAGATGAGAATTTTAGAGATTATACAAACCAACCTGAGCAATAACCCAAACTCATTCACATCTATTATTTGTCAAAATAGGAGGCAATTTTTGATAATCTCTGGCAAAACATGATTTGGGCCTAAGCCATTGTACTGAAGAAGGTATGGTAGGATTTAGATCAAGAGTATCTTTAATTAAATCCTATATTTGATTTATATCGATGGTATGATCTAAATGAATCGAGCTCTTCACAACTCTACACAAGAATTCTTGGCACAGTGGTAATATGCAAATTAATTGTATGGATTTCAAAAGTTTGACTTATTTTTCACATTCAATATTTATGATATTTAACAATGTCCTTTAGTCAATTTGAAATGCCTTTATAGCATTGTTGTACACAATTTCTAACAGCACCTCATACAGGCCTCTAAAAATTCGCAAAAATTTTAATTTTCTACTGTGCACATTGATATTTTCTAATGCATTTTGTATAACATCATAGTTTCTCATTTTAGGAAATCGATTTGATCACATTCGAAGACGAGGAGCTAGATGGCAGTTATGTAAAAATGAAGATAAGTGAATATGCAATTGAGTGAATTATTAAGAAAATAGATAAGCAATTAAGTGAAGAAGTAAGTTACAAATTAATCATATAGGTCAGCCAGTAAGTCAGTAAATGAATAAGTAGGCAAGTAACCAAGCAAGCAAGTTCAAAACAAGTAAATGATTAACATTATTAGGTAGCAGTAAATAAATTAGTAATTACGTAGTGAGTAATTTAATTAGTATGTAGCACGGTTGATCCGCTATGTTTAGACAAGTTAAGCTAAATACATAGAGGTTACAAAGTTGTAGACTGTAACAATGGCTGCGGTCACACTACTGTATTTCCCGTTGTAATGTGAACTGCTTCACTTTATTGAAATTTATCTTTACCGCCAAAACGCACGGCAATATAGCGGTACAGCAACGCCCGGTCACACAATGGTATGATGTATCATGTGACAACCACTCAAGGCTTTGATTGGTTTATTCTCCAAAACAACGCTAAAGTTTAGCTAGGGACCATGTTTTGCCAGCTGTTGTTGCATGTGGAATTGCAGCATCCCCAAACAGAGCCACAGTAGTGGAAATTAGGCTCTACGATGCTGCTATAGAGTCTTCACAATTCCAGCAGGAAGATATTTGTTGGCGTATTTTAAGAAGCCGATAGCTCGGGAAGCTTTTGCAGTGACCGTTTTCATTTGCTCCTTCCATGTGAGATTTTCGTCGATTTGAACATCTACACCAAAGTACTTAGTATTACTTGCAAGTTCGACTCTAGTCTCGCAATGGAAGGTTGGAAAGTTTGATTTGAAATCTCTAGATGCTTCTTCTTATGTTTGGTGGCAATTAACATAGAATGGGTTTTAGTTGCGTTGAGGGATAGTTTGTTCCTCTTTAGCCACGTATCAAATTTCCGTAGATCTTCATTGATAGCCTCGTTCAACTGAGTAATTTCTTTCAAAAAATGATAAATACTTGTATCATCAGCATGCATAGACACTTTAAAGTTCTTTATAACGGATGGAAGGTCATTTATGTAGACTAAAAATAGGAGTGGGCCGAGACAAGAGCCCTGTGTCCTTGATGCTTCTATATAAGAGTCTACACCATTAACTCGGCAATGCTGCTTTCTGTTGGAATGCTGAAGAGGCTTGGTTAAAGGTTCCCTCCGTTTGTAAACTCCCATGCAAAGTTTGATAAAGAAGATATTTTCTGAATAATGCATCATGTGACCGATCTCGATAAGGAAAAGTTTATGATCTAGGTCGGGTTGCATGGAATAATCTAGTTCACAACGATCGGCCGGCTAAATGCAGCTTCACCGTCCACCAAAAATCCCCACACTTTTTCTGACTATCCCAGTATATTCTGCAAAATTTAAGTTACAGTGTGCACTGTTTGAAAGGAATGTTTTTGTCCACTTGACCTCCTCTTCCGTTTTTTTTAGCCAAAAAGGGTAACTCTGATTTTAGTTTTACTTATAGTTTGAGGTTACCTATCGATCTTTCGCAACTAAGCAGCAAATTAAACATGTTTTAAATGTTGAGAATTTAGATAACAGTATTGTTTGGGTTAGCAAGGGTAATCAAACTTCAGAGCAAAAATTTGTATACAGGCTTCTTGGAGCATCCAGTATTGACCTGTTAGCTGTCCTGGTGTCATGAAAGTAGAGGCAGACACTTTTTAACGTTTGAATTTTTTTCAACTCTTGACAGGGAGATAACAAAAGAAGAAGAGAGGAGAAAAGATAGGGAGGTCTATGTGCCTAAGCACAGACGATGAGGTAATGGGTCCTGTTATCCACTGGGTGAGTCAGAAAAAAGAATCCCCATTTGGAAGACCACATCAGATAAAAAGATGAGAATTTTAGAGATTATACAAACCAACCTGAGCAATAACCCAAACTCATTCACATCTATTATTTGTCAAAATAGGAGGCAATTTTTGATAATCTCTGGCAAAACATGATTTGGGCCTAAGCCATTGTACTGAAGAAGGTATGGTAGGATTTAGATCAAGAGTATCTTTAATTAAATCCTATATTTGATTTATATCGATGGTATGATCTAAATGAATCGAGCTCTTCACAACTCTACACAAGAATTCTTGGCACAGTGGTAATATGCAAATTAATTGTATGGATTTCAAAAGTTTGACTTATTTTTCACATTCAATATTTATGATATTTAACAATGTCCTTTAGTCAATTTGAAATGCCTTTATAGCATTGTTGTACACAATTTCTAACAGCACCTCATGCAGGCCTCTAAAAATTCGCAAAAATTTTAATTTTCTACTGTGCACATTGATATTTTCTAATGCATTTTGTATAACATCATAGTTTCTCATTTTAGGAAATCGATTTGATCACATTCGAAGACGAGGAGCTAGATGGCAGTTATGTAAAAATGAAGATAAGTGAATATGCAATTGAGTGAATTATTAAGAAAATAGATAAGCAATTAAGTGAAGAAGTAAGTTACAAATTAATCATATAGGTCAGCCAGTAAGTCAGTAAATGAATAAGTAGGCAAGTAACCAAGCAAGCAAGTTCAAAACAAGTAAATGATTAACATTATTAGGTAGCAGTAAATAAATTAGTAATTACGTAGTGAGTAATTTAATTAGTATGTAGCACGGTTGATCCGCTATGTTTAGACAAGTTAAGCTAAATACATAGAGGTTACAAAGTTGTAGACTGTAACAATGGCTGCGGTCACACTACTGTATTTCCCGTTGTAATGTGAACTGCTTCACTTTATTGAAATTTATCTTTACCGCCAAAACGCACGGCAATATAACGGTACAGCAACGCCCGGTCACACAATGGTATGATGTATCATGTGACAACCACTCAAGGCTTTGATTGGTTTATTCTCCAAAACAACGCTAAAGTTTAGCTAGGGACCATGTTTTGCCAGCTGTTGTTGCATGTGGAATTGCAGCATCCCCAAACAGAGCCACTACTGTGGCGGAAATTAGGCTCTACGATGCTGCTATAGAGTCTTCACAATTCCAGCAGGAAGATATTTGTTGGCGTATTTTAAGAAGCCGATAGCTCGGGAAGCTTTTGCAGTGACCGTTTTTATTTGCTCCTTCCATGTGAGATTTTCGTCGATTTGAACATCTACACCAAAGTACTTAGTATTACTTGCAAGTTCGACTCTAGTCTCGCGAATGGAAGGTTGGTAAATTTTGATTTGAAATCTCTAGATGCTTCTTCTTATGTTTGGTGGCAATTAACATAGAATGGGTTTTAGTTGCGTTGAGGGATAGTTTGTTCCTCTTTAGCCACGTATCAAATTTCCGTAGATCTTCATTGATAGCCTCGTTCAACTGAGTAATTTCTTTCAAAAAATGATAAATACTTGTATCATCAGCATGCATAGACACTTTAAAGTTCTTTATAACGGATGGAAGGTCATTTATGTAGACTAAAAATAGGAGTGGGCCGAGACAAGAGCCCTGTGTCCTTGATGCTTCTATATAAGAGTCTACACCATTAACTCGACAATGCTGCTTTCTGTTGGAATGCTGAAGAGGCTTGGTTAAAGGTTCCCTCCGTTTGTAAACTCCCATGCAAAGTTTGATAAAGAAGATATTTTCTGAATAGTGCATTATGTGATCGATCTCGATAAGGAAAAGTTTATGATCTAGGTCGGATTGCATGGAATAATCTAGTTCACAACGATCGGCCGGCTAAATGCAGCTTCACCGTCCACCAAAAATCCCCACGCTTTTTCTGACTATCCCAGTATATTCTGCAAAATTTAAGTTACAGTGTGCACTGTTTGAAAGGAATGTTTTTGTCCACTTGACCTCCTCTTCCGTTTTTTTTTTAGCCAAAAAGGGTAACTCTGATTTTAGTTTTACTTATAGTTTGAGGTTACCTATCGATCTTTCGCAACTAAGCAACAAATTAAACATGTTTTAAATGTTGAGAATTTAGATAACAGTATTGTTTGAGTTAGCAAGGGTAATCAAACTTCAGAGCAAAAATTTGTATACAGGCTTCTTGGAGCATCCAGTATTGACCTGTTAGCTGTCCTGGTGTCATGAAAGTAGAGGCATACACTTTTTAACGTTTGAATTTTTTTCAACTCTTGACAGGGAGATAACAAAAGAAGAAGAGAGGAGAAAAGATAGGGAGGTCTATGTGCCTAAGCACAGACGATGAGGTAATGGGTCCTGTTATCCACTGGGTGAGTCGGAAAAAAGAATCCCCATTTGGAAGACCACATCAGATAAAAAGATGAGAATTTTAGAGATTATACAAACCAACCTGAGCAATAACCCAAACTCATTCACATCTATTATTTGTCAAAATAGGAGGCAATTTTTGATAATCTCTGGCAAAACATGATTTGGGCCTAAGCCATTGTACTGAAGAAGGTATGGTAGGATTTAGATCAAGAGTATCTTTAATTAAATCCTATATTTGATTTATATCGATGGTATGATCTAAATGAATCGAGCTCTTCACAACTCTACACAAGAATTCTTGGCACAGTGGTAATATGCAAATTAATTGTATGGATTTCAAAAGTTTGACTTATTTTTCACATTCAATATTTATGATATTTAACAATGTCTTTTAGTCAATTTGAAATGCCTTTATAGCATTGTTGTACAAAATTTCTAACAGCACCTCATGCAGGCCTCTAAAAATTCGCAAAAATTTTAATTTTCTACTGTGCACATTGATATTTTCTAATGCATTTTGTATAACATCATAGTTTCTCATTTTAGGAAATCGATTTGATCACATTCGAAGACGAGGAGCTAGATGGCAGTTATGTAAAAATGAAGATAAGTGAATATGCAATTGAGTGAATTATTAAGAAAATAGATAAGCAATTAAGTGAAGAAGTAAGTTACAAATTAATCATATAGGTCAGCCAGTAAGTCAGTAAATGAATAAGTAGGCAAGTAACCAAGCAAGCAAGTTCAAAACAAGTAAATGATTAACATTATTAGGTAGCAGTAAATAAATTAGTAATTACGTAGTGAGTAATTTAATTAGTATGTAGCACGGTTGATCCGCTATGTTTAGACAAGTTAAGCTAAATACATAGAGGTTACAAAGTTGTAGACTGTAACAATGGCTGCGGTCACACTACTGTATTTCCCGTTGTAATGTGAACTGCTTCACTTTATTGAAATTTATCTTTACCGCCAAAACGCACGGCAATATAACGGTACAGCAACGCCCGGTCACACAATGGTATGATGTATCATGTGACAACCACTCAAGGCTTTGATTGGTTTATTCTCCAAAACAACGCTAAAGTTTAGCTAGGGACCATGTTTTGCCAGCTGTTGTTGCATGTGGAATTGCAGCATCCCCAAACAGAGCCACTATTTTGGCGGAAATTAGGCTCTACGATGCTGCTATAGAGTCTTCACAATTCCAGCAGGAAGATATTTGTTGGCGTATTTTAAGAAGCCGATAGCTCGGGAAGCTTTTGCAGTGACCGTTTTTATTTGCTCCTTCCATGTGAGATTTTCGTCGATTTGAACATCTACACCAAAGTACTTAGTATTACTTGCAAGTTCGACTCTAGTCTCGCGAATGGAAGGTTGGTAAATTTTGATTTGAAATCTCTAGATGCTTCTTCTTATGTTTGGTGGCAATTAACATAGAATGGGTTTTAGTTGCGTTGAGGGATAGTTTGTTCCTCTTTAGCCACGTATCAAATTTCCGTAGATCTTCATTGATAGCCTCGTTCAACTGAGTAATTTCTTTCAAAAAATGATAAATACTTGTATCATCAGCATGCATAGACACTTTAAAGTTCTTTATAACGGATGGAAGGTCATTTATGTAGACTAAAAATAGGAGTGGGCCGAGACAAGAGCCCTGTGTCCTTGATGCTTCTATATAAGAGTCTACACCATTAACTCGACAATGCTGCTTTCTGTTGGAATGCTGAAGAGGCTTGGTTAAAGGTTCCCTCCGTTTGTAAACTCCCATGCAAAGTTTGATAAAGAAGATATTTTCTGAATAGTGCATTATGTGATCGATCTCGATAAGGAAAAGTTTATGATCTAGGTCGGATTGCATGGAATAATCTAGTTCACAACGATCGGCCGGCTAAATGCAGCTTCACCGTCCACCAAAAATCCCCACGCTTTTTCTGACTATCCCAGTATATTCTGCAAAATTTAAGTTACAGTGTGCACTGTTTGAAAGGAATGTTTTTGTCCACTTGACCTCCTCTTCCGTTTTTTTTTTAGCCAAAAAGGGTAACTCTGATTTTAGTTTTACTTATAGTTTGAGGTTACCTATCGATCTTTCGCAACTAAGCAACAAATTAAACATGTTTTAAATGTTGAGAATTTAGATAACAGTATTGTTTGAGTTAGCAAGGGTAATCAAACTTCAGAGCAAAAATTTGTATACAGGCTTCTTGGAGCATCCAGTATTGACCTGTTAGCTGTCCTGGTGTCATGAAAGTAGAGGCATACACTTTTTAACGTTTGAATTTTTTTCAACTCTTGACAGGGAGATAACAAAAGAAGAAGAGAGGAGAAAAGATAGGGAGGTCTATGTGCCTAAGCACAGACGATGAGGTAATGGGTCCTGTTATCCACTGGGTGAGTCGGAAAAAAGAATCCCCATTTGGAAGACCACATCAGATAAAAAGATGAGAATTTTAGAGATTATACAAACCAACCTGAGCAATAACCCAAACTCATTCACATCTATTATTTGTCAAAATAGGAGGCAATTTTTGATAATCTCTGGCAAAACATGATTTGGGCCTAAGCCATTGTACTGAAGAAGGTATGGTAGGATTTAGATCAAGAGTATCTTTAATTAAATCCTATATTTGATTTATATCGATGGTATGATCTAAATGAATCGAGCTCTTCACAACTCTACACAAGAATTCTTGGCACAGTGGTAATATGCAAATTAATTGTATGGATTTCAAAAGTTTGACTTATTTTTCACATTCAATATTTATGATATTTAACAATGTCTTTTAGTCAATTTGAAATGCCTTTATAGCATTGTTGTACACAATTTCTAACAGCACCTCATGCAGGCCTCTAAAAATTCGCAAAAATTTTAATTTTCTACTGTGCACATTGATATTTTCTAATGCATTTTGTATAACATCATAGTTTCTCATTTTAGGAAATCGATTTGATCACATTCGAAGACGAGGAGCTAGATGGCAGTTATGTAAAAATGAAGATAAGTGAATATGCAATTGAGTGAATTATTAAGAAAATAGATAAGCAATTAAGTGAAGAAGTAAGTTACAAATTAATCATATAGGTCAGCCAGTAAGTCAGTAAATGAATAAGTAGGCAAGTAACCAAGCAAGCAAGTTCAAAACAAGTAAATGATTAACATTACCCAGTGGGCACAGTCACGTTGATTAAACGTTGAATTCTGGTTGATATCAGGTTTCAACGTTGATCAACTAAATATCAACGTTCCATCAACGTTAATTTCCCGACAAAATTTTAACGTTAGAATTTTGCCTAGATATTAACGTTCCATCAACGTCGATTTCCTGACGCAATTTTAACAATATAATTTTGACTAAATATCAACGTTCCATCAACGTCGACTTCCTGACGCAATTCTAACGTTAGAATTTTGACTAAATATCAACGTTCATTCAACGTCCATTTCCCGACGCAATTCTAACGTTAGAATTTTGACTAAATATCAACGTTCATTCAACGTCCATTTCCCGACGCAATTTCAACGTTGGAATTTTGCAGTGGATATGACTTTGGAACAACGCTGATTGCCTTTGAATTTCTGTTGGAGAGGATGGTGAGGTTGATATGATGTTGAAAAAATGTTATGCGCTTAGCTGTTGAATTCATTGCGCAATTTCAAAGTTTAATTTTTGACAAAATTTCAATGTTAGGATAATGTAGTTGATATGACGTTGAAACAATGTAATTATTCAAACCAAAGGGAATTTCATGCCAAAATCTCGCAATCTGGAACGCTTTTTGAAACAGTGCGATATAAGTATATGTCCTTCTAGATTCAAACCCATATCTTCGAATCATTGTGAACAGGGACGACTTCTGTAAAATGCGGGTCCGCAGGTCCGATAAAATGCGGGTCCCACTCCAAGATTGGTGGCGGGTCTCGGTGTGTAAGGCGTGCTACAGCGGTCGACGGGTCTTGCGAGGCTTATGCCCACTTGTGTTGGAGAAGTTTAGCTTTTAGGACAATGTAATTAAAACGCCCTCTATTAGAAGGAAGCCTTTTTGAATGAAATTATGCTAAAGACCTTGGTAGGAATTTTCCCATGGCTGGTAAGAAAAGGAACTAGTTGGTATTATTCCTAAATTTAGACTGGAAATGAAAGAACTCTTATTGACAAAATTAAGCTTTAAGAAAATTAGAGAAAATTCGTAAATGTTTCTAGGAGGGTCCAAACCCATTGTCTAGGCTCCGCCTACAATACGAACTCTATTTTAGTTTTATTATTTGCTGTTTACTCGCTGTTTATTATATTTAATCCCATTGTATTTATTCTAGTATAAAACAACGTGCATGTAGATTTTACTTCAGACTGACTTTAACTTTAACTTTAACGCCATTACTGAGCATCGCTTAAAGCATTTTGCTCAATTAAATAAAATAAGTTATAAATTGGCCACCACAAAATGTGAAGATGGGAGGAATCTCAGGAAGAAAAAACCAGCAAACTCGCACTAAGAGTAACATTCCACCTGCTTTGAGCCACTGATTGATTGTTTGATTGAGACTGATTGATTGCGAATGCTTGATGTAGATTGACAGATGTAGATTGATAGAGTTGAGATTTGAGATTTACATGCACAAAAATATTGAATTTTCTGTGTCGTACTTTAACCAGCGCAAGCAGAGGCAGCTCTGCAACAATTTGAGGTGAAGCAACACGTTATCCAAGTTGGGAAGATATGTTGAGAAACGATGACTCGCTGCGCAGGACACAGCATCTTGTTCACAGTTCTCAGTTGAATGGGAAGGAGATACTCGCGTTGAATCTTGGGATGGTTGGTTGGAAGTGCCACTCTAGACTCCCTGTTTGGGAGAATGAAAAGTGCGCGCTTTCTTCATGCATTCTTCGACGTTTTGTACGTGTTTTGTACGTGCAATAGCAGACAAGCCGAAAAAAAAGAAGACAAGCTACTAAGTGACAAGCGTATATTTCATCTTTTTGGTAGGTTCAAATAATTTACTTTGTTATTCAGTAGCCTGTAGCTACTTTACAATATTTAAATAATATTTTCAAGCAGGTTTCTGAAAGAAACCCTGCCTGTTTCTCTTACTATCTTAGGCCTATGTATGTACACTCTAACTGGCTTATAAACTGGTGGTAGTTAGGCCAGGCAAAGGGCCCCAACCAAGTAGAAAGGCGAGAAGGTATCGTGCCCACTAATAACATAGTGGCTCGAAGAAGACCCAAATGGAATAGGGACTAAATGGAGCAGTTCTGCCTATCCAGGGCCCAAATGGAGTAATCCCATTAAACCGTACTTTAATCTACTTTAATTAACTCATTGTCAAAACTAATTAACACTCAAATATAACATTTCATCATAAATCTATACCTAATAATCGATTTATAGACTGTCTAGACGATCCACTTTCTTCCAAAGACAATATAATTATTTATTGCTACAACTACCATGATGAGTGAGGTTCAGGGGGGGGGTACTGTACTGTAAGGGTTTCTGCATTTTGCAATAGTCAAATTATTTTTAATGGTCATTTTTGTGTTATTCAGCTGAGTCGCATGTGCTTCAAATTTTGTCCACTTACTCATGTAAAGTTGATGCTGTTGTTAAAATGCGACGCATTGCAAGAGGGGTTAGAGAGAACTTTTTGTAACTGCCTACCAGCCCCGAACCTGACTTTCTCATTAAAAAAATCGTGCTCTTAATCACCAGCACTAGATTATCAAAAAATCACTTCGCTGACAAAAATCTGATGAAGTCAAGAAATATTTAGCAAAGAGTCAAATGCCTTGCTTCTTAATACCTTATTGCTTTCATCTGTAATTTGTTTTTTGTTTTGTAAAATTCTCTTCTATTTGCTATAATTAAATCAATTAAAATGATACCTTTTGCATCCTAACGGCTAAATAGAACTTGACACCAATCCCCAACCCCTGTCGGAGACTAAGATCACCATGAAGGCCAAACATCATTAGGAATATTCAATAGGCACCAAGGACAGTTTTATAAATCTATTGTCAGGAAAAGATTATAAATCTATTGTTAGGAAAAGATTTATGATAAAACGCTATCTCTGGGTGTTAATTAGTTTTGACAATGAGTTATAATACCATGTAATAGGATTACTCCATTTGGGTCCTGGGTTGGAGAACTACTCCATTTGGTCCCTACTCCATTTGGGTCTTCTCCGAGCCAATGCGTCTCACTAAAAAGCCCTCAATCTCCTTACAGTACACAGTTACATCGCATATGGCCAGGTAATTGTAAATTTGTTGGGCAAACAATCTGAAACAAGTTTGCATTCTTCCCCGCGCCACTTTAACTGCTTCCAGCCGCACCCGCGCCATAACTCTGTCATGGGCCACCTTTGGTAATTTGTTTATACATTTTGCTAGTACCCTCAACATTCAGATACGCCAGAATTTACTTCAGAACAAGCTTCCCCGCGCCAAAATCTCAAAATCAAAGAATGCAATCTGCTCTAAAAAGTCCAAGCATTCAGTTTGCAAGGCTATATTACAATCTATGACATGGATGGCAAGAAACAATGCTCATTTGCTAGGTTTTATTTCTTTGTTCTATTTATCTGAAACAAACCACACTTGCTTGTTTCACAGAATGATGGCCACTAATGCAGCTCCGCATATTTTATTCTGTACCTACAGATTCTAACCTATAACCTCATCCAATGTTGTGCCTATTTATTCCCTCTGGCGGGATGTGCCACTGAACAGGGTGTCCTTTTGGGGTAAGAATTATGCAACAAACTAAGGTCCAGGACTGGTAAGGCAGTCTCTTAAATTTTTGGGCCATTTTGCTATCAAAAGTTTCTTATGTGTTTCTTGTATCTTTAATGCCGGAAGTGTAGAGTTAATTTTGTTTTGTCTAAAGGGTTCCCAGATTACTTAGTAAGATCTCCAAGCGAGTAAATAACACAATTCACACTCAAAATGATGTCCAAACGGTTGCTATAACTATACAATGCCAAAACATCTGTGTGTGCAACAGGAAAATTAAAACTGTAAATTACAAAAGTTTCTTTGCTTTTTCAAGTCAGCTAGGGTTGTTCCTTAGCTTTCGGAAAATTGAGCATACCGCTCCTCATAAGCAGTTTCTTACAAAAAAATGAGTGTAATAGGTAAAAGGAAATTATGCGACAGGGTATTACAAACTAATTGAGAGGCAATATTTTTATGGGAAGGGTATACTTTTGGCATATTAATGCT
The DNA here is from genome assembly GCA_039566865.1 of Aurelia coerulea. Classification (NCBI taxonomy): domain Eukaryota; kingdom Metazoa; phylum Cnidaria; class Scyphozoa; order Semaeostomeae; family Ulmaridae; genus Aurelia; species Aurelia coerulea. Next base: position 6,449,707 of record CM076951.1, on the reverse strand, counting down.
TTTGAAAAAATATCATTCATTTTTTATAAATGAAGATCAAAGTTTGTACACAGCTAAAAATTGGATTCTTTATGGGAAAATTGATGCATTTACTCTGATTGATGCAAGTGCCTGATGGGAATTCTAATGATTTTGAGAGATTATCAAATCAATCACACAAATGAAGGCACTCAGCCATCTTGTGTTCTATTTTTTGAATGGACACCATATATTAATTATTTGTCTTTAATCCTAATGTTATGCTCTGAAAACCTCTTGATGTCATATGATATGATTCTTAAAACCCCTTGTTTATGGGAATGAGAGGCTGACACAGTGTCTGAAATTGGTATTTTGGAAGAAATAAAAAAGAGTATAAAGAAGACTGCTAAATTGAGGTTTATTTTCCACTAGTCAAAACACAAAGAACTAATTTTCTCACTTCCTAGAAGTTGCCCTTGAAGACATGGCTGATTCTTACTTGAAGAATTGGAGAAAATGTCAATCAGATATGCTAGCTCTTGTGGAATCAAGCAGTGAGGATGATGAAAATGGTGTATTCAATTTAGATTTGCAATCTGAAAATGATCAAGGACAGTTGATGACTCTTTTGGAAGTGGTACAGATGAAAATGGGGAAACAATTGATGAAGTTATGTATGCTTACACATCAGACACAGATGATGACGCTCGTGATCTTGATACCGTGAGTTCAACAACAGATGCCAATGATGAAGCAAGTTTTCCAATGCAGTTGGCAGCATGGGCAACTAAACACAGTTGTACTAGATCATGTGTGAATGATCTTTTAGGTATCCTAAGGCGTCAAGGCTATTCTCTTGCAAGAGATCAAAGGACACTTTTGCAGACACCAAGATCAATTGTTGTCACAAATAAATGTGGTGGCCAATACACATACTTTGGTTTAGAAAGTAGGATTTTGAGTTTTGTTCAGAAGAATTCAGACTTGCAGTGTGTTAAGGATGGAGTTATTCACCTGACAATTAATGTTGATGGGTTACCATTGTTCAAATCTACTTCTTCTGATCTCTGGCCAATACTGTGTAGCATCAATGGACAAAAACCTTTTGTTGTTGCCCTTTTTTATGGTACCTCTAAGCCAAATTCAGTTGACAATTTTCTTGAAGATTTTTTGAAAGAGTATGAGAGAATCCAACAGAATGGTGTAGTATTTGCTGACAAAAAGTTCACAGTAACGATTAGGGCTTTTGTCTGTGATGCCCCTGCAAGAGCATTTTTAAAATGTACAATTAACCACAATGGATATTACTCTTGTGAGCGATGTACTGTTAAAGGCTCTTTGAGCGGAAGAGTTGTTTTCAACTCTGATGATGAAGTAGACTTGAGAACAGATGCAAACTTTGAGCAGATGCTATACACCTCCCATCAGTCAAGAAAGTCTCCCTTAGTAAATATAGGAGTACCATGTGTTAAAGGTTTCACTCTTGATTATATGCATTTGGTTTGTCTTGGAGTTGTGAGGAGATTTCTAAACTTCTTAAAGAAAGGTCCACGAGAATGTAGACTTTCCCAGGGCCAAATTAATCAAATTTCCGAGAGTCTTCTTTCATTGAGGGGAAAATTGCCAAGTGATTTTGCACGACAGCCAAGATCATTGAGTGAACTTGATCGATGGAAAGCTACCGAGTTGCGACAGTTTTTGCTGTATACTGGGATGCTGGTACTCAAAGGTGTTCTGCCAAGTTTGCAATATGAACATTTTCTAACATTAGTAGTGGCAATGAGGATATTGGTAGATGGAAATACAGAGAGACGAACAAAATATCTTGATTATGCCAAGCAGTTGTTGATCTTCTTTGTCGGAAAGTGTTCAGAGTTTTATGGCAGCTCATTTACTGTGTATAATGTTCATTCCCTTTTGCACTTACATGAAGATGTCCAATACTTTGGCTGTACTCTTGATCCATTGTCTGCATTCCCCTTTGAGAATTACCTTTGCTCATTGAAAAAGATTGTAAAGAATTCGAATAACCCTATAAGCCAGGTTGCCAAGAGACTTGCAGAGAAAGAGAACAATTGCCTCAAAACAGATAGTTGTGAAGTGAATGAAATTTCAGTGAAGAGTGAGAGAGATCGTTGTTTTGACTATGGGGAAAAACATTTTGCCTTTGTCAAAGAACAAAGGGGAAACTATGTATTGTGTGAACTGATAAAGAAAACTGAACTAGAAGACATTTTTGATTTACCATGTAGATCTAAGTTGTTTCACTTATGCTATTACTGTCCAAGGCAAATTGTTAAGAGGAAGCAGATATTAGTCAGGCTGTCGGCATTGAGATCCTGTAAAGCTGCGATGTTACCATTTAAACAAGGATTTGCCCTTATACCCCTACTGCACCAACTTTAACAGTGATGTTTGTATTATTTCCTTTATTAATTACTCAGTTCTCCAGAAAGCTTTATAATGTGGAAACGAGCTTTCTGGAAAGAGGGTGCAAAAGAAGAGGAAGGCGTTGTTCCAAGTTCATGGATCAAGGGAAAGACATTGTTTTGGCCCCCTGGCAAATCTGCGTTCAAGGCTTTGAAGGAGCAAAAGGCCCCAGTTGAAGGCTGGCAGCCATTTCAGCTGGTCAAAGTAAAATACACCTCAGGTATGACAATGTTTTAACATGCCTTCTCTTCTAATTTATAGAAATCTGAAGACCTAGTAGGACGTCTCATATGTCCAAATAACAGTTATGCTAAAATGTGCAACAAAACATTCCGCAACTGAAGCAATGACAGGGGCTGCTCTTTGGAGTCATCTTTGAACTTCATGATAGGATTTAAATGTGCTGGTAGCCAAGCAAATCACCTGTTAGACACATTTTCTAGAAAAAGGCAATGATCAAATATAACTAATATAAATATATGCAATTTTTTCACAGACAAAAAACTTGATTGTGACAACTTTGAGTTCACAACAACAGCCGAAATAAGTGACGAGGATGAACCAATGATACCAAAGAAGAGGAAGTCAAAGCAAAGGGAATTTGAAAATGTATTGCCAAGTAAGACTTCTTCTCAAATTTCTCTTCAGGCAATAATGTGCTGTCAATACATTACAACCCAAACCATTATAACCTTTTGCAACTCAAATTGTATTTCTTATCACGGGGGGGGGGGGGGGGACTTCTATTATGGTTTTGTTTTTTTCTTAAGGAAAAAAACCTCAGCCTTCAGTGTTTGGTGCTTCTGTATAAATTAAATTTCCATTGAAAGCTTTGCAAAATTTTTAGTAGATCAGTTGTTGTACTCAAAGTTATTATCATTTTAGTACTTAAAGTTTCATTGGACCAGTCTTGTAACTAATGTCAATAAAGTGCAGATTTTAATCTGATTTAATCTGATAAATCAATTGTTTTGAAGTGGAGATTGAAGCAAGCGATGACAATCATTAAGATACTTCATTTTATCAACAATCCGTGATGTAATGACAATTCCAGGACTTAAACTGTCAATTATATTACAACATGGAATGTTCATAAAATGAAGTTGATAATGATTGTCGTTACTTGCCTCATGCTCTGCTTTATTATCACACTGCTCTTTCCAATTAATCTATTAAGGTTTTTAAGACAACAATTTCTTTATTTAAAAGCGGAAGTAATCAGTGGGAGTTCAAGCGAAGACTACTCGTTCACAAAGGTCAGCAGACAAAAGAAAGGTATCGTTAAGTTCTTTATTATTTTAGAATAACTTAAATATTTGATTTTCTACTCCATAAAGTGTGTCAAATTCTCAAAAGGATTTTGTCTGACTAGCTGAAAATACATTTCACAGTATCATGCAGAAAGCGTCACACCATATTTTCTACATAACAATAATTATAAGTATGGAACATTTCCTGCTGCTGCACCAAAGATTTTTGTTTGAATGTTGGGCATTCCTGTCAGAATATTGATTATGTATTTGCAGTGAATGTAATTCCCTGAAAAGGTGCTACAGTTTGGCACATCCCATAAAAAACAATTACATATTCAACATATTGTTTTAGCTCTTATGGGGTCATATCCTTTATCACAGTGGCACTTCTAATAGATATCCCAAAGCTTCACAAAGCAATTTTCCATTGAACCAAGGCGTACATACAGTAACTGATAGGAAAGGTAAGTTCCTATCACATACAATAGCTGATGAATTATGACAAATGAAGAATGCTCTCATCTGGCCCTTTTTAGGTGAACCGCTACTACCACTTATGGCAGATTCATGGAGCATCTCTGTTGGACAAAAAAATTCAAAAGGTATTTGTCATTCAGTTTATTTACGTTGAAGTTTATAAAGCAGCGTTTGATATTGCTGCGAAAATGGAAGAAATATTTACTTACCAAAATTTTGGTCCTCCCTAATTTGAGCATAGTGCTGAAATCTTTGCAAAAATGTAAAGTGGTTCAGAATGTAAAATTTTATTCTGTCTTTCTTTCAACTGGGGAAACTTCATGTATTTTACCATATTCCCAGAGACAGTTTTATTGATATAACTATTTTACTTATAATTAAATAAAATGACAAAGAATATGAAAACAGTTTAGGAAAATAAAATGCATGACATGAAACTTAACTATCAATTATAGCATGAATTTATGATACAGGCTATGATACAGGTTGTTTCTGGAACTCTGTTTTCTTATTCCCAGTGCAATTGTCGTTCATGTTTCTGATGCGTTCTATGGCTGATTAGCAAACCCTGCACAATGTCACAAAGCCATTATGTTTATCTAAAAACAAATTCGGTCTTTATGGGTACTTAATATCTTAATTTAAACTCTTTTTTCTTCTTCAGATAAACAGCATAAGCTACCAATGCCTCCAAATTCATGCAGTCCTGTCAGTCGAAATTTAAAAGGTATTTGCAATTTCATTCATGTTACAGTTGTCAAATCATAACCAGCAGCTAGGATAGTAATGGAAAAGTAAAAAACCATACATATTTTATTTATAAGAAACCATATACGAGAAATGGCAGGTTCAATTTTTCGAAAGTTACCGCACCTGAATTTTAAAAGCTACGAAACACACTCAAAACTGTGGACACTATACAGTTATAGCAACTGCTAGAACATTATTTTGAGTGTGAAGAATGTTTTATTGTTTTGAAATCCTACTAAATAATTTAGGAACCCTTTAGAAAAGATTTAACTCTACACTCTTGCATTAAAAATATAAGAAACACACAAGAAAATGTTGGTAGTAAAATGGCCCACAAATTTAAGACACTGCGCCTATCAACACCGGACCTTAGCTTCTGTAAGAAAGGATGTGCATTTCTATGCTGAAATTGTTGTGCCTCATTGTTGACCTATCACATTTTTCAATGTGTATTTTCTGATAACTAAAGGATTCTCTGGGCAAGGAACTCTGAGGGAAGTGCTTATCAGTAATAATGCAATGCAATTTAAATTGCTTTTTCAGTGTTTGATATTGCTGCGAAAATGGAAGGAATATTTACTTATCAAAATTTTGGTCCTCCCTAATTTGAGCATAGTACTGAAATCTTTGCAAAAATGTAAAGTGGTTCAGAATGTAAAATTTTATTCTGTCTTTCTTTCAACTGGGGAAACTTCATGTATTTTACCATATTCCCAGAGACAGTTTTATTGATATAACTATTTTACTTATAATTAAATAAAATGACAAAGAATATGAAAACAGTTTAGGAAAATAAAATGCATGACATGAAACTTAACTATCAGTTATAGCATGAATTTATGATACAGGCTATGATACAGGTTGTTTCTGGAACTTTGTTTTCTTATTCCCAGTGCAATTGACGTTCATGTTTCTGATGCGTTCTATGGCTGATTAGCAAACCCTGCACAATGTCACAAAGCCATTATGTTTATCTAAAAACAAATTCGGTCTTTATGGGTACTTAATATCTTAATTTAAACTCTTTTTTCTTCTTCAGATAAACAGCATAAGCTACCAATGCCTCCAAATTCATGCAGTCCTGTCAGTCGAAATTTAAAAGGTATTTGCAATTTCATTCATGTTACAGTTGTCAAATCATAACCAGCAGCTAGGATAGTAATGGAAAAGTAAAAAACCATACATATTTTATTTATAAGAAACCATATACGAGAAATGGCAGGCTCAATTTTTCGAAAGTTACCGCACCTGAATTTTAAAAGCTACGAAACCCTTGTAATTTGCAATTTTAATTTTCCTATCACACTAAAAACTGTGGACACTATACATTTATAGCAACTGCTAGAACATTATTTTGAGTGTGAAGAATGTTTTATTGTTTTGAAATCCTACTAAATAATTTAGGAACCCTTTAGAAAAGATTTAACTCTACACTCTTGCATTAAAAATATAAGAAACACACAAGAAAATGTTGGTAGTAAAATGGCCCACAAATTTAAGGCACTGCGCCTATCAACACCGGACCTTAGCTTCTGTAAGAAAGGATGTGTATTTCTATGCTGAAATTGTTGTGCCTCATTGTTGACCTATCACATTTTTCAATGCGTATTTTCTGATAACTAAAGGATTCTCTGGGCAAGGAACTCTGAGGGAAGTGCTTATCAGTAATGCAATGCAATTTAAGTTGCAATTTCAACTTATTTCCAGGATAGTTGAAAAGATGGCAGATGGAAATGTTGATTCATTTAATCAATATTTGATTGAGAATGAGATGGAGGGTGAAAAGGAGCAAGAATGTAAATATCTAACTTTTTGCTTTTATATCTAGGGGAAAAAAGGAGAGCAGAGAATAGGGACGGATTGTCCGATGCCGAATCATCTGGCAATGAATACATACAATCCAAGCCAAAGACCATTCGTACTCATCTATTTGAAACAGGTCAGTAGCAGTTGACAGGGATTGAGAAGTTCATTTGCCATCAATGATTTGTTTTAAAAAGCAAAAATTCCTAATGGAAATTTGCCTACAAGATAAGTTTTTGCTGTTAAGAAGAAATACTATGAAAGAAACCTTTAAGCTTAAGATTACACAATTTAGTTCCACTTTTTATAAGGGATTTTAATGCTAATAGTCTAGAGTTTTTTAAGAATGGAACCAATTTAAAAGGTGTGACAAGAAAAGTGTTTAGCAAAAGTTTGGCAAGAATCTTTTGTTGTTTTGTTGCAACTTCTGGCAAATGAAGCTTGTATTTTGGGACATCTTGTAGAAGTAACAAAACTAAAGAAAAAACACCTTGTTTATTAACATCAATACTTCAAGCAATATCATCAAACGGACATGCTAAAGGTGGTTCAGCTATTCTTGAGCGCAAAATATGAGAACTTGAACTTCTTCTTAATATACAAGAATTCCAGCCGCAACATATATGTCACCAGTTTTGACAGTTGTAATGACAGGCCATTTTTGCAATTAAGAAATTTGATGCACTTATAGGGAAATCATCCCTGAATTTTGCTCTTTGAAAGCTATGTTAGTGGCCTTTGTAGAATTAAAAAATGTTTGTGGCTGCTAGGCTCTACTTTTGATGCTCGTTTAGGATTTGATGCTTCTGCCTAGCACATATCTTCAGTTCAACACTGTATTCTGAAGATGGTTTTCTTATCATTAAGTTTAGAAATACAAATAACATTGTTCTCATCACTCAGCTTACAATTTGATTGTGTGTATCCCTGTGATGGCACTGGTTTTTTTCTTAGTCCAAAGCCTCTTCAATTCCAATCAAGATGGACAATCCACTCAAAGTAATGATACCCCTGACCGCTTCCCAATGTCTGAAGGAAGTTAGTATCTGGCCTTACAGTTTAATTTCCTGTAATAATTAATTTCCTGTAATATTTTATTTCCTATGAGGGTACCTCATTCTATTTGATGGTTGGGTTCTCTCTTTGCATGTTTCCTCTACAAATACCAAGTGATTCACAAAAATGTATCCGCTAATGTTGGCAAATCATACAGGAAAAGCTATGGTTTCTCTTGTACTTTTGAGGCTAATTATTTCCTTCTGGAATCAAAATTTAGCTGAAAGTCCTATTTCTCACTTTTTCAAAACAGCCAAAAATGGAGTATTCACCATCATCTAAATTTAGAATGCTGGAGATTAACTCCATAAAATCAATGACAATTTATGATTGCTAGCATGGGTGGACGAAACAAAGAGTCTGTACCAATATAGATTTAAAGGTATTAAGATTGATCTATTAGGTTTCATCAATTTAGTCTCATGAAGTGCTAATCAGTAATGCTAATGGAATTCAAAATTGTAATGTTAAATGATTTCCAGCATAGTTGAAAAGATCCCAGAAAGGAATTTCAATAAACGTTTTGATGGATAATAAATGTGGACGTTTTTGCTTTTTCTCTAGAAAAACGAAGGAGAACAACAAATGGGGGTGCAATATCTGATTCAGAATCATCTGCCAGTGAATCCATATCACCCACTGCAAATGGCTTTGCAAAAAGTACCCCTCTTTTCAAAACGGGTCAGTAATGGTTATAGCATCAAGGTATTTAGTGGGACTTATTGACAGGGATTGAGAAGTTCATTTGCCATCAGAGTTTTGTTTTGAAAAGCAAAAATTGCTTATTGGCAATTTGCCAATATATGGTTCTATCGACAAAGTTACCTGCTAAAGGTGGTTCAGTTATTCTTGATCACAACATATGACCACTTCAACTTCTTGTTTATACGCAGGAGTTCCAGCAAATTTTGATCTTTTAGCAACAGTTGCAATGGCAAGCCATCTTTACAATTTAAAATTTGATGCACTTACAAAGAAATATGGTTTGCTTATTCCAAATTCTGGAATCATCAAGTTTAGAAATACAAATAAAATTTGCTTGTGCATGTCCTCTGTTTTCAATGGCTCGACCATGTGTTGATAAATTCTGGTGAGTCTATGATGGAACTACATTTATTTATTTTTACTAGTCCCAAGCCTCTCCAATTCCAATCAAGATGGATACCCCACTCAAAGCAATGATACCCCTGACTGATTCCCAATGTCTGAAGCAAGTTAGTACCAGGCCTTACAGTTTAATTTCCTGTACCTTGTCTATGGAGGTATCTCATTCTATTTGATAGTTTGGTCCTCTCTTTGTATGTTTCCTCTACAAATACCAAGTGATCCACAAGAATTCATCCACTAACGTTGGCAAATCATACGGGAAAGCTATGGTTTCTCTCGTACATTTTAGGCCATTTACTTCCTTCTGACATCAGGATTTAGCTGAAAGTCATATTTATCACTTTTTCAAAACAGCCAAAAATGGGAATCGGTTTTTTCAGATTTTGTTAAATTATTATTGAAGTAGTGTGGATATATTTTACGTCCATGGTTAGGATTGCAAAAATGCTAGGTCTAACAGCTCGTGAATCTTGGAATGATTTATAGGAAGTGTTAACTAAAACCTAAAGAAAATTTGTGACCTTCCACCTTGCTTTTTTAATCTATTTGCATTTTTAAGGATGTTACCAGCAAAATTGAGATGATGCTCTTTTTATGAGCTGCTCGCTATCTTAACCCTATTTTGGTTGGGGGGCAAATTCCCCCCCCCTAGTAGTTTTTTTATATAACTCTGCCAGGAGAATAATTACGGCCCTGAAACTTTCTGACTTTTTGTTACTACCTATTATGCAGCGACTCAAGAAGTTTCATGAAAACATTTGGGCAAATGAGGGGGAGGGAGACAATTTTCCGGACCCGACTCTGTCAAAATCGCCAATTCTCAAATATTAATTTTCGCGAAAAATGTAGCAAAACTACAATATTTTGCAAAGATATTGTGCAGGGTAGTGCTCTTTGATGTAATCTATCATAATTTTCACGTTTGGGTGAAAGTTATGCTCAAAATTAAATTTTATCGCAATTTTCCTGATTTTGACCGATCTTGCCACTTTTCTTGACCACACAAAGAAAAATGCTGACGCAAGCAATAATGGCGGCGAATTTTAGGTTAATTTTTATATTTACATAAACTACATGCCTTGGGCTATTAGTACACCAAATTTTGTTGCTCTATCTATTTTCAGTCAAGAGTTAGATAGGGGGTTTTTTGCCCCCCCCCCCAACCAAAATAGGACGTGTCAGATAGCCCAACCACTATAGGGTTAATGATCTTATTCTGATGTCAGTTTGTGTCTTTCTTTAGTCACAGATTTTGAATGTAGATATTTGATCATTCTCTTTTTCTATGTATTTCTTCTAACAGAGTTCCAGAAGAGAGTACTCTTTCTACTCACAGACATAAGGAACGAACTCCGCCAACAACGAAGGCAAGCAGGGATGGAAATGGAAGAGACCATATCCGAATTCAAAAAAATTTCAACCCTGAAAGAGCTTGAGGAGATGGAAGAAGAATTAAAAGACGAAGAAAAACGTAATTTTCTGGTAAATTGGAATTATTGTACTTTTCTGCACTTGCTTTTCACGTGATTTAAATATCTGGAATAATTTACTTTGAATTTAGCTCAAAAAGAAACATTTGATTTTAAGATTTAGAAGAAAATTTTCAGGGTACTGAACCAAAAGGAACCATGTATACCAACAACTATCTTCAACCAATGACCACAGCAGTGTTGGATCTGATCATTCCCAATTAAATGCCAGTTTTGCATTGTTACCAAACAGAAAGTGGCAGAATTTTGCAGGAAATTGTTAACATTTTCCTATTATTGAAATTTACATCATAACTCTCTTTTGGATTCTATTTATATTCAGATAACATGCAGGTAATTCTCAATTATTTCTAGTTGAAAAGGTTGACACTTATTGGTGGTACGTCCTTGAAGGACAAAGTACACAAAATCATGCAAAGGTTTGTTGATCTATTTTCTATTGATGCAGATTAGTATAAGGAATTTATCATTTGCTGGTATGCATTGTTTGGTTATTTCATCAAACCGTGAAGCTGTATGCTGACAACTATTCATGAGTTAGTCCTTTTATGGGGTCAAAGTTAGGCTTTCTGTGGGGCCACCAACAGTCAAATTTAACATGCATATTGTTTTTGACCACAGCCCATCCCCATCCCTCCTCTCTGATCACAGCCAACTTGCAAGGTTTATGGCGTTTGGGCACAGGTTGGTAGATCCACATCACTGCTCTCTGGACATCGTTTAATATCAAGGGATTTTGAATGAATGCTCTGTAGCCAATATTTCACCATATTTAGATAATCCACGCATGTCCAAAAACCTCTCATACCAGCACAGCACAGGAAAGGCCATCGTCTCGCACATGACAAAAACTGAAAACCTGTGGTATTTGGGTAACAAATGTGGGATGCCTGTTGGAGATTTGTTATGTTAGAAATGCATACAAACTTTTGTATGATGTGAAATCGTCATATCCATTCTTCGATCAGCTCTTTTGTCAACTCAGGGTCCTTGCCACGATAATTTCGACTGAAGTAGAAATTTACCCTTTTTTTCTTCAGGCTTCTCAGCAATGATGTAATGGCACAAATGAACATGAAAGGAAAGGGAGGGAAGAGACAATTCGGAATCTCTCCTATATATGGTGTTGTTAATGGTTAGTTGTTCTGCTTAAATTATGAAGCAATACTATATCTACTTTTTCATACTTCACAATAACATTTAATGACAATAGACGATTAGGCTAAAGATGGCGGCGAGGAACACTTTACCAAGATGCATTGCGTTCGAATTTCAAAAGTGCATCATGGTAAAAAGTTCCTCTCCGCCATCTTTAGCGTAATCATCTATTTTATTTTGATTGTCACAGTTGGGTTGTAAAACGAACAAATTACTTTTAATTTGATACCTTCAAAATATTCGGGTGAAACCGTTAATCGGTGCCTTTTTCATAAAAATGTATTTGTTGTACATGAAATGGTAGCGTTTCCACCAAACGCGTGTGAATATTGCTCTGGTATATTTTTATTTTACCTACTTCAAAGGCACTACTATTACTATCAATGAAATGTCTTGCAAGAACAGGGATTGTATCAGTTACAGTTATTAAACTGCCGGTTTAGTTTTCTATTAAAGTCTAAGGACGGTTCTTAAGGATACCATTTCTCAATAAGATCACCCTGATGTTTCTTACAAAGTGGTCTCTATTTTACAGGTTCTTACGGTAGTAGAAAGCCTGACATGAATGTAGAGATGTACTTCACTAAAATCAGTCATACCAATGTAGAGTTATAGGTTATTTTGGTTGGAATTTATTTAGAACATACTGATGAACGATACCACGGGCAACAAAAATCCCAAAACTGAACCAATCTGGTACGGTAGTCATATTTAGCTGTATCCGTAAATAATGTGCAAGAATTTTAGGACTCCTTGGCAGCTCTGCGAATAAACTTGAAACTCTTTTTGTTTTTGCTTTCAGGTTCAGCTCTAAAACATCCGGGTGCTACGGAATCGGAAATCAAATCAATAGTAGCAGACCATTTAAAGTATGCTCCATACAGGAAAGGCGGGAAAAAAGACTAACTAATAATTAGATGCTTTAGTGAACTGTACTATGTTGATTTCTTGTTATGCCTAACATCTATCATTAAAAACAACGACGGTTAGCAATGCTTTGCTCGTTTTTCTATGTATACCCTCAAAATGAAGGCAACAGGCAAGCCTACTATTATTATTTGTGTGTTGTGTTGACGTTTAATCAACGCTGAAAAGCCAACTATCCGCCGGTATCTTATGTTGTACAAACGTTGAAACAACGATTACTTAACGTTTAATCAACGATAAAGCTGGTATCTTATGTTGTACAAACGTTGAAACAACGATTACTAAACGTTTAATCAACGATTAACTTACAACGTTGATTCAACGTGTGTTTCTGACGTTAAAAAAACTTTCATATGCCACGTTAAGGCAACGTAAAATCAACATTGACTTCAACGTCAGTTCAACGTCCATGTAACGTTTTTTGCCCACTGGGTATTAGGTAGCAGTAAATAAATTAGTAATTACGTAGTGAGTAATTTAATTAGTATGTAGCACGGTTTATCCGCTATGTTTAGACAAGTTAAGCTAAATACATAGAGGTTACAAAGTTGTAGACTGTAACAATGGCTGCGGTCACACTACTGTATTTCCCGTTGTAATGTGAACTGCTTCACTTTATTGAAATTTATCTTTACCGCCAAAACGCACGGCAATATAACGGTACAGCAACGCCCGGTCACACAATGGTATGATGTATCATGTGACAACCACTCAAGGCTTTGATTGGTTTATTCTCCAAAACAACGCTAAAGTTTAGCTAGGGACCATGTTTTGCCAGCTGTTGTTGCATGTGGAATTGCAGCATCCCCAAACAGAGCCACAGTAGTGGAAATTAGGCTCTACGATGCTGCTATAGAGTCTTCACAATTCCAGCAGGAAGATATTTGTTGGCGTATTTTAAGAAGCCGATAGCTCGGGAAGCTTTTGCAGTGACCGTTTTTATTTGCTCCTTCCATGTGAGATTTTCGTCGATTTGAACATCTACACCAAAGTACTTAGTATTACTTGCAAGTTCGACTCTAGTCTCGCGAATGGAAGGTTGGTAAATTTTGATTTGAAATCTCTAGATGCTTCTTCTTATGTTTGGTGGCAATTAACATAGAATGGGTTTTAGTTGCGTTGAGGGATAGTTTGTTCCTCTTTAGCCACGTATCAAATTTCCGTAGATCTTCATTGATAGCCTCGTTCAACTGAGTAATTTCTTTCAAAAAATGATAAATACTTGTATCATCAGCATGCATAGACACTTTAAAGTTCTTTATAACGGATGGAAGGTCATTTATGTAGACTAAAAATAGGAGTGGGCCGAGACAAGAGCCCTGTGTCCTTGATGCTTCTATATAAGAGTCTACACCATTAACTCGACAATGCTGCTTTCTGTTGGAATGCTGAAGAGGCTTGGTTAAAGGTTCCCTCCGTTTGTAAACTCCCATGCAAAGTTTGATAAAGAAGATATTTTCTGAATAGTGCATTATGTGATCGATCTCGATAAGGAAAAGTTTATGATCTAGGTCGGATTGCATGGAATAATCTAGTTCACAACGATCGGCCGGCTAAATGCAGCTTCACCGTCCACCAAAAATCCCCACGCTTTTTCTGACTATCCCAGTATATTCTGCAAAATTTAAGTTACAGTGTGCACTGTTTGAAAGGAATGTTTTTGTCCACTTGACCTCCTCTTCCGTTTTTTTTTTAGCCAAAAAGGGTAACTCTGATTTTAGTTTTACTTATAGTTTGAGGTTACCTATCGATCTTTCGCAACTAAGCAACAAATTAAACATGTTTTAAATGTTGAGAATTTAGATAACAGTATTGTTTGAGTTAGCAAGGGTAATCAAACTTCAGAGCAAAAATTTGTATACAGGCTTCTTGGAGCATCCAGTATTGACCTGTTAGCTGTCCTGGTGTCATGAAAGTAGAGGCATACACTTTTTAACGTTTGAATTTTTTTCAACTCTTGACAGGGAGATAACAAAAGAAGAAGAGAGGAGAAAAGATAGGGAGGTCTATGTGCCTAAGCACAGACGATGAGGTAATGGGTCCTGTTATCCACTGGGTGAGTCGGAAAAAAGAATCCCCATTTGGAAGACCACATCAGATAAAAAGATGAGAATTTTAGAGATTATACAAACCAACCTGAGCAATAACCCAAACTCATTCACATCTATTATTTGTCAAAATAGGAGGCAATTTTTGATAATCTCTGGCAAAACATGATTTGGGCCTAAGCCATTGTACTGAAGAAGGTATGGTAGGATTTAGATCAAGAGTATCTTTAATTAAATCCTATATTTGATTTATATCGATGGTATGATCTAAATGAATCGAGCTCTTCACAACTCTACACAAGAATTCTTGGCACAGTGGTAATATGCAAATTAATTGTATGGATTTCAAAAGTTTGACTTATTTTTCACATTCAATATTTATGATATTTAACAATGTCTTTTAGTCAATTTGAAATGCCTTTATAGCATTGTTGTACACAATTTCTAACAGCACCTCATGCAGGCCTCTAAAAATTCGCAAAAATTTTAATTTTCTACTGTGCACATTGATATTTTCTAATGCATTTTGTATAACATCATAGTTTCTCATTTTAGGAAATCGATTTGATCACATTCGAAGACGAGGAGCTAGATGGCAGTTATGTAAAAATGAAGATAAGTGAATATGCAATTGAGTGAATTATTAAGAAAATAGATAAGCAATTAAGTGAAGAAGTAAGTTACAAATTAATCATATAGGTCAGCCAGTAAGTCAGTAAATGAATAAGTAGGCAAGTAACCAAGCAAGCAAGTTCAAAACAAGTAAATGATTAAGGTGCCTCATAGCTAATTCATGGCCAAAATTTTCGAATTTTTAACTTCATGCTTTCTAATTCTAAATTTAATATAGAATCTGATTTCTCGCTCGAAAAATTTGCCTTGTGGCCCTTTTTGATAAAAATTGAAAATTTGTGCAATGGAGTTGATAAATTTCTGCTTAGCAACCACTTAGCAACCAGAAAAATTTGTTTTACTGCAATACAAATTCTTTGCAATCCCTGTATTTGATCCATGTCTTCTTCTTGTCCTCGTTCCCCCTTTTCCAAGACAACATGAGTTGTCAATGCTAAAACGAGGCTGTTTATACATGGTACATCTACAGTGAAAGTGAAGCTTACTGCAGTGCAGTTTCGAAATTATTTTGCGACCTTTGATGTTTGTATGATAGTTGCTAGTTCTGAAATGGGAAATAAACACAACAAGAGCAAAAGCTACTGGAAAAGGAAACTTGGTGGCAGTAAATTCATTAGTTGCAGTTGGCAGTGTTGGAATTGAAACATCAACAGAACAGTAGAGGAGTCGGGATATTTTCTCCACCATCATGTCAAGTCGTTAGGCCAGATGAAGGGCCTACAACTACAAGTACAAAGGCAGCAAAAGATTGAGACAAGGAAAGATTGAACAACAGCTCGAGAAAGTCAAGTGAGACTGGGAAAATGAGGAGAAAGCAGTTATAAGATCTGCCAGAAAAGGTTAATGAGGAGAAAGAACAAGAGGGTGCCATAATATCTTTCTGGTGCCTGCCTATAGATGAGCCAAAACATTGTGATGAACACTGCTTGAACTTTAACGGTGATTTACTCAAAGAGTTGAAAATACGGCATTGGGAAACTTTGAGAAATTCTTAAAATTGAACTATAATGCTGATCAACTCCAAATTTCATAATCATTTTTAGTATGCCATACTCCATGGGCCCTAGTAAAAAAAATTAAATCTGATGACTAAAAATAGAATGAGGCTGATGAGATCAATGACGCGTAACTATTGAAATCACATTTATCCGTATATCTTGGTAAAAACAAAAGCTATGTGAAATATTTTACTAGGGCCCATGGACATAGAGGCAAGTGTTCTCCATACCAAATTTCAAACTTGTAGGACAACCATGGATTTTCTGAGAATTTTTCAAAAATTAAAATTTGACGGGTTGCCACGCCCAAAATTATGCTAATTTTTTATAATATGATGTGATTTTTATTTTTGATAAATCATTGAAAGCAACTTCACAAAGTTTCATTTGGCTACATCTCAATGCACCTGCAGAAACTCAAATGAAATTAATTACATATGAGGCGCCTTAACATTATTAGGTAGCAGTAAATAAATTAGTAATTACGTAGTGAGTAATTTAATTAGTATGTAGCACGGTTGATCCGCTATGTTTAGACAAGTTAAGCTAAATACATAGAGGTTACAAAGTTGTAGACTGTAACAATGGCTGCGGTCACACTAATGTATTTCCCGTTGTAATGTGAACTGCTTCACTTTATTGAAATTTATCTTTACCGCCAAAACGCACAGCAATATAACGGTACAGCAACGCCCGGTCACACAATGGTATGATGTATCATGTGACAACCACTCAAGGCTTTGATTGGTTTATTCTCCAAAACAACGCTAAAGTTTAGCTAGGGACCATGTTTTGCCAGCTGTTGTTGCATGTGGAATTGCAGCATCCCCAAACAGAGCCACTACTGTGGCGGAAATTAGGCTCTACGATGCTGCTATAGAGTCTTCACAATTCCAGCAGGAAGATATTTGTTGGCGTATTTTAAGAAGCCGATAGCTCGGGAAGCTTTTGCAGTGACCGTTTTTATTTGCTCCTTCCATGTGAGATTTTCGTCGATTTGAACATCTACACCAAAGTACTTAGTATTACTTGCAAGTTCGACTCTAGTCTCGCGAATGGAAGGTTGGTAAAGTTTGATTTGAAATCTCTAGATGCTTCTTCTTATGTTTGGTGGCAATTAACATAGAATGGGTTTTAGTTGCCTTGAGGGATAGTTTGTTCCTCTTTAGCCACGTATCAAATTTCCGTAGATCTTCATTGATAGCCTCGTTCAACTGAGTAATTTCTTTCAAAAAATGATAAATACTTGTATCATCAGCATGCATAGACACTTTAAAGTTCTTTATAACGGATGGAAGGTCATTTATGTAGACTTAAAATAGGAGTGGGCCGAGACAAGAGCCCTGTGTCCTTGATGCTTCTATATAAGAGTCTACACCATTAACTCGACAATGCTGCTTTCTGTTGGAATGCTGAAGAGGCTTGGTTAAAGGTTCCCTCCGTTTGTAAACTCCCATGCAAAGTTTGATAAAGAAGATATTTTCTGAATAATGCATCATGTGACCGATCTCGATAAGGAAAAGTTTATGATCTAGGTCGGATTGCATGGAATAATCTAGTTCACAACGATCGGCCGGCTAAATGCAGCTTCACCGTCCACCAAAAATCCCCACGCTTTTTCTGACTATCCCAGTATATTCTGCAAAATTTAAGTTACAGTGTGCACTGTTTGAAAGGAATGTTTTTGTCCACTTGACCTCCTCTTCCGTTTTTTTTTTTAGCCAAAAAGGGTAACTCTGATTTTAGTTTTACTTATAGTTTGAGGTTACCTATCGATCTTTCGCAACTAAGCAACAGATTAAACATGTTTTAAATGTTGAGAATTTAGATAACAGTATTGTTTGGGTTAGCAAGGGTAATCAAACTTCAGAGCAAAAATTTGTATACAGGCTTCTTGGAGCATCCAGTATTGACCTGTTAGCTGTCCTGGTGTCATGAAAGTAGAGGCAGACACTTTTTAACGTTTGAATTTTTTTCAACTCTTGACAGGGAGATAACAAAAGAAGAAGAGAGGAGAAAAGATAGGGAGGTCTATGTGCCTAAGCACAGACGATGAGGTAATGGGTCCTGTTATCCACTGGGTGAGTCAGAAAAAAGAATCCCCATTTGGAAGATAGGCACTAAATCCTTACTGGCTGACAAAATTGACACGTGACATGCCTTAAACCAATCAAATGGAACCGACAACCAACCGGGAAATTTGAAATGTCGGATTTTAGGCCACTTTTTTGGATTTTAGGCCGCTTTTGGACGATTTTACCACCCTTCACCAAAATATAAATCGACAGAAGGAGCATGAAGATTTTCAAAAAATTTCTTCACAGACCTGTTCCCAATACTCTAATACACAGTTAATCATCGTCGCTACAAATTATTTCAAAATTTGGAGAAATGCCAAAGTTTTGAATTTGACCTCATTGACCTCACTGTGGCTTGCCATAGTAAAGATTTGAGTAATGGTTAAAACGTATGCATATGGAGAATAGATACTTAGCTTCGAAGGTCTTATTCGGTGTGTTCGAGTATCTCCAAAACTCATCAAAAGATGACAAAAATTTAGAGCAGTATCTGTATCTTTTTTCAGCTTCAAATTAACATAAATACATCAAAGATTTTTAATGCTGAGGGGTAAGATGAACAACAGGAAAAGTGAACTTTTCGGGCCTAACAAAACACCGCACCGTCGTTATAAATTAGAGACGAATTTAACAGGTACTTACTTTTCTATCTCGCAAGAAGAGGACCAGGACCACAAATTGAAAATGTGAACATACAATTCCAATGAACTTTGAATCAATAACAAACATATGGCTTTGCCACGCTCAAGAATGGCAAGAGCTGTAACATCCAACGTGGCCAGAACAAACGATTTCGTGATGTCCTTTTCGATAATCAAACCCTTGCTCCCAATACTTTATCCAACCCTGCTCTCATCGTTAGGAGATCGTAAGAATAAGAATTGGCTATTATATCGGCCAAGACCTCTTATAAATTCATCGATCGTGTGTCTTGCTTTTGGTGCAAGAAATGGCTATCGTTTCGTCCTCAGTGTAGCAGGTACATGAAATAGATTTGAAATGTTGGATTCAATGTACGTAAGAATAAAAAAACCAAACGGAAGAAATGTACATCTTTTTCTAAATATGAAAAATAGATTGGCCACTTCGGCAAAATAACATTTGAAGTACTATTCTTAAAGCTCCTTCATATCGATTTCACGTTTTGTGCGGATATCCATAGAAAAATATCTATCTTTCAAGTACTTGCATTTGAGGTAATCCATTAGAAACTCCCCCTTTACGGTCAAACAACACAGCAACATCGAGCAAAGCAGGGTATTTGTATGGCACTTTGTAGACTCATGGAAGCATAGGAAGCATACACATATTTTCTGTAAAATAATAAACTTTGAGACAATATCGAAAGTTTCTTAAAAATTCTTATTATCTGAGTACACACCGAGTGCAAAAATGTTCCACAGGAGTTTCTACATGAGGCAACATTCCATCGGCAGGAGATCTCAAATTTTATGAAGTCACGCCTTGCCAAGATCCTAGATCATACAAAGGAATTTTAGCAAACTGAAAAATGAGACAAACAGAAAATCTACTCCAATATTCTTAATTTTAATTATTCGGGGCTATTTGCATGGCAAGAAACTCGTTTCAAGAAGTTGAGCTCTCAGGGACTCTCAGATCAACGAAATATTAAAATCTTGAATGCTGGAGTGGGTGGAAGTTTCACCATCTTACAGAAAATATGTGTATGCTTATTGCTTCCACGAGTCTACAGAGAAGTATGAACCAGGGGGGCACTGGGAGCATGTGCCCCCCAAAATTTTTCAATAAACAAAGAAGTGCACTTCTTATTTTCAGGAAGTGCCCCTTTAGCTTAATGAAAGAAGTGCCCTTGAAGTGCCATGCCCCCCAAGTTTGAGATGCTACCTACGTCCCTGTAAGTCTACATATGGCCATACAAATGTCCAGCTTTGCTCAGTTCTGCTGTTTTGTTTGACCGTAAAGGGGAGAGTTTCTAATGGATGACCTCAAATCCCCTTCAAATGCAAATAGTCGAAAGTTAAATATTTTTCTATTGATATCCGCTCAAAAAATGAAATTGATATGAGGGAGCTTTAAAAATAGCATTTCAAATGTTATTTTGACGAAGTAGCCAATATATTTTTCATGTTTAAAAAAGATGTACATTTCTTCCGTTTGTTATTGTATTCTTACGTGCATTGAATCCAACATTTCAAATCTATTTCATGTACCTGCTACACTGAGGACGAAACGATAGCCATTTCTTGCACCAAAGCAAGGCACACGATTGATTAATTTATAAGAGGTTTTGACCAATGTAATTGCCGATTCCCATTCTTACGATCTCGTAACGATGAGAGCAGAGTTGGATAAAGTATTGGGAGCAAGGGTTTGGTTATCGAAGAGGACATCACGAAATCGTTTGCTCTGGCCACGTTGGATGTTACAGCTCTTGCCATTCTTGAGCGTGGCAAAGCCATATGTTTGTTATTGATTCAAAGTTCATTGGAATTGTATGTTCACATTTTCAATTTGTGGTCCTGGTCCTCTTCTTGCGAGATAGAAAAGTAAGTACCTGTTAAATTCGTTTCTAATTTATAACGACGGTGCGGTGTTTTTGTTAGGCCCGAAAAGTCACTTTTCCTGTTGTTCATCTTACCCCTCAGCATTAAATCTTTGATGTATTTATGTTAATTTGAAGCTGAAAAAAGATCCAGATACTGCTCTAAATTTTTGTCATCTTTTGAGGAGTTTTGGAGATACTCGAACACACAGAATAAGACCTTCGAAGCAAAGTATCTATTCTCCATATGCATACGTTTCAGCCATTACTGAAATCTTTACTATGGCAAGCCACAGTGAGGTCAATGAGGTCAAATTCAAAACTTTGGCATTTCTCCAAATTTTGAAATAATTTGTAGCGACGATGATTAACTGTGTATTAGAGTATTGGGAACAGGTCTGTGAAGAAATTTTTTGAAAATCTTCATGCTCCTTCTGTCGATTTATATTTTGGCGAAGGGTGGTAAAATCGTCCAAAAGCGGCCTAAAACCCAAAAAGTGGCCTAAAATCTGACATTTCAAATTTCCCGGTTGGTTGTCGGTTCCATTTGATTGGTTTAAGGCGTGTCACATGTCAATTTTGTCAGCCAGTTAGGATTTAGTGCCTATCTTCCCATTTGGAAGACCACATCAGATAAAAAGATGAGAATTTTAGAGATTATACAAACCAACCTGAGCAATAACCCAAACTCATTCACATCTATTATTTGTCAAAATAGGAGGCAATTTTTGATAATCTCTGGCAAAACATGATTTGGGCCTAAGCCATTGTACTGAAAAAGGTATGGTAGGATTTAGATCAAGAGTATCTTTAATTAAATCCTATATTTGATTTATATCGATGGTATGATCTAAATGAATCGAGCTCTTCACAACTCTACACAAGAATTCTTGGCACAGTGGTAATATGCAAATTAATTGTATGGATTTCAAAAGTTTGACTTATTTTTCACATTCAATATTTATGATATTTAACAATGTCCTTTAGTCAATTTGAAATGCCTTTATAGCATTGTTGTACACAATTTCTAACAGCACCTCATGCAGGCCTCTAAAAATTCGCAAAAATTTTAATTTTCTACTGTGCACATTGATATTTTCTAATGCATTTTGTATAACATCATAGTTTCTCATTTTAGGAAATCGATTTGATCACATTCGAAGACGAGGAGCTAGATGGCAGTTATGTAAAAATGAAGATAAGTGAATATGCAATTGAGTGAATTATTAAGAAAATAGATAAGCAATTAAGTGAAGAAGTAAGTTACAAATTAATCATATAGGTCAGCCAGTAAGTCAGTAAATGAATAAGTAGGCAAGTAACCAAGCAAGCAAGTTCAAAACAAGTAAATGATTAACATTATTAGGTAGCAGTAAATAAATTAGTAATTACGTAGTGAGTAATTTAATTAGTATGTAGCACGGTTGATCCGCTATGTTTAGACAAGTTAAGCTAAATTCATAGAGGTTACAAAGTTGTAGACTGTAACAATGGCTGCGGTCACACTACTGTATTTCCCGTTGTAATGTGAACTGCTTCACTTTATTGAAATTTATCTTTACCGCCAAAACGCACGACAATATAACGGTACAGCAACGCCCGGTCACACAATGGTATGATGTATCATGTGACAACCACTCAAGGCTTTGATTGGTTTATTCTCCAAAACAACGCTAAAGTTTAGCTAGGGACCATGTTTTGCCAGCTGTTGTTGCATGTGGAATTGCAGCATCCCCAAACAGAGCCACAGTAGTGGAAATTAGGCTCTACGATGCTGCTATAGAGTCTTCACAATTCCAGCAGGAAGATATTTGTTGGCGTATTTTAAGAAGCCGATAGCTCGGGAAGCTTTTGCAGTGACCGTTTTTATTTGCTCCTTCCATGTGAGATTTTCGTCGATTTGAACATCTACACCAAAGTACTTAGTATTACTTGCAAGTTCGACTCTAGTCTCGCGAATGGAAGGTTGGAAAGTTTGATTTGAAATCTCTAGATGCTTCTTCTTATGTTTGGTGGCAATTAACATAGAATGGGTTTTAGTTGCGTTGAGGGATAGTTTGTTCCTCTTTAGCCACGTATCAAATTTCCGTAGATCTTCATTGATAGCCTCGTTCAACTGAGTAGTTTCTTTCAAAAAATGATAAATACTTGTATCATCAGCATGCATAGACACTTTAAAGTTCTTTATAACGGATGGAAGGTCATTTATGTAGACTAAAAATAGGAGTGGGCCGAGACAAGAGCCCTGTGTCCTTGATGCTTCTATATAAGAGTCTACACCATTAACTCGACAATGCTGCTTTCTGTTGGAATGCTGAAGAGGCTTGGTTAAAGGTTCCCTCCGTTTGTAAACTCCCATGCAAAGTTTGATAAAGAAGATATTTTCTGAATAATGCATCATGTGACCGATCTCGATAAGGAAAAGTTTATGATCTAGGTCGGATTGCATGGAATAATCTAGTTCACAATAATCGGCCGGCTAAATGCAGCTTCACCGTCCACCAAAAATCCCCACGCTTTTTCTGACTATCCCAGTATATTCTGCAAAATTTAAGTTACAGTGTGCACTGTTTGAAAGGAATGTTTTTGTCCACTTGACCTCCTCTTCTGTTTTTTTTTAGCCAAAAAGGATAACTCTGATTTTAGTTTTACTTATAGTTTGAGGTTACCTATCGATCTTTCGCAACTAAGCAACAAATTAAACATGTTTTAAATGTTGAGAATTTAGATAACAGTATTGTTTGGGTTAGTAAGGGTAATCAAACTTCAGAGCAAAAATTTGTATACAGGCTTCTTGGAGCATCCAGTATTGACCTGTTAGCTGTCCTGGTGTCATGAAAGTAGAGGCAGACACTTTTTAACGTTTGAATTTTTTTCAACTCTTGACAGGGAGATAACAAAAGAAGAAGAGAGGAGAAAAGATAGGGAGGTCTATGTGCCTAAGCACACACGATGAGGTAATGGGTCCTGTTATCCACTGGGTGAGTCAGAAAAAAGAATCCCCAATTGGAAGACCACATCAGATAAAAAGATGAGAATTTTAGAGATCATACAAACCAACCTGAGCAATAACCCAAACTCATTCACATCTATTATTTGTCAAAATAGGAGGCAATTTTTGATAATCTCTGGCAAAACATGATTTGGGCCTAAGCCATTGTACTGAAGAAGGTATGATAGGATTTAGATCAAGAGTATCTTTAATTAAATCCTATATTTGATTTAAATCGATGGTATGATCTAAATGAATCGAGCTCTTCACAACTCTACACAAGAATTCTTGGCACAGTGGTAATATGCAAATTAATTGTATGGATTTCAAAAGTTTGACTTATTTTTCACATTCAATATTTATGATATTTAACAATGTCCTTTAGTCAATTTGAAATGCCTTTATAGCATTGTTGTACCGGGTGAGTCAAAAAAAAGTTTACCAGTTTGGCGGGCTGTGAATTAAAAAGTAAGTGGCCGATATTAAAAACTAAAGTGTTAATCTACCATACAAAGGCCAACTTAGATGAGAAAATTTTGTTTGGCAGAATCATTCACTTGCAAAACCCACAAATTGGAAAAATGCTTGTAAGGGGTTTGTATGGGAATCGAGAATTCCACGTTCCATTCTGGTCCATGATTTATTTGGCATGGAAATTTGAGTTCACTACAATTGTCAGTTTCAGAAATAGAATTTGATTTCAATAGCAAGTAAATCATGGACCGGAATGGAATGTGGAATTCTAGTTCCCATACATGTCCTTTAGAGAAATTTTTCTAAATTTGGGGTCTTAGAGATGAGCAATTCTACCAAACAAAATTTTCTCATCTAAGTTAGCCTTTGCATGATAGATTAACATTTCAGTTTTGAATATCAGCCGCATACATATTATTCCACAGCCCGCCAAACAGGCAAACTTTTTTTTGACTCACCCGGTACACAATTTCTAACAGCACCTCATGCAGGCCTCTAAAAATTCGCAAAAATTTTAATTTTCTACTGTGCACATTGATATTTTCTAATGCATTTTGTATAACATCATAGTTTCTCATTTTAGGAAATCGATTTGATCACATTCGAAGACGAGGAGCTAGATGGCAGTTATGTAAAAATGAAGATAAGTGAATATGCAATTGAGTGAATTATTAAGAAAATAGATAAGCAATTAAGTGAAGAAGTAAGTTACAAATTAATCATATAGGTCAGCCAGTAAGTCAGTAAATGAATAAGTAGGCAAGTAACCAAGCAAGCAAGTTCAAAACAAGTAAATGATTAACATTATTAGGTAGCAGTAAATAAATTAGTAATTACGTAGTGAGTAATTTAATTAGTATGTAGCACGGTTGATCCACTATGTTTAGACAAGTTAAGCTAAATACATAGAGGTTACAAAGTTGTAGACTGTAACAATGGCTGCGGTCACACTACTGTATTTCCCGTTGTAATGTGAACTGCTTCACTTTATTGAAATTTATCTTTACCGCCAAAACGCACGGCAATATAACGGTACAGCAACGCCCGGTCACACAATGGTATGATGTATCATGTGACAACCACTCAAGGCTTTGATTGGTTTATTCTCCAAAACAACGCTAAAGTTTAGCTAGGGACCATGTTTTGCCAGCTGTTGTTGCATGTGGAATTGCAGCATCCCCAAACAGAGCCACAGTAGTGGAAATTAGGCTCTTCGATGCTGCTATAGAGTCTTCACAATTCCAGCAGGAAGATATTTGTTGGTGTATTTTAAGAAGCCGATAGCTCGGGAAGCTTTTGCAGTGACCGTTTTTATTTGCTCCTTCCATGTGAGATTTTCGTCGATTTGAACATCTACACCAAAGTACTTAGTATTACTTGCAAGTTCGACTCTAGTCTCGCGAATGGAAGGTTGGTAAAGTTTGATTTGAAATCTCTAGATGCTTCTTCTTATGTTTGGTGGCAATTAACATAGAATGGGTTTTAGTTGCGTTGAGGGATAGTTTGTTCCTCTTTAGCCACGTATCAAATTTCCGTAGATCTTCATTGATAGCCTCGTTCAACTGAGTAATTTCTTTCAAAAAATGATAAATACTTGTATCATCAGCATGCATAGACACTTTAACCCTATCCAGACTAGGGGGGGGGGCACAAAGTGCCCCCCTTAGTAAACTTTTCCACACACAGCTCGTCGAGTATTTCTAGAATAGTCTTGCTTTTTTGTGACTTTTAGTTTCTATCTATGAGACATCTTTTCATGTCAATTTCAAAAATTTTGACACTGATTCCGGGGGTCAACACATGACTTTAAATTGAGTACTCCGCAAAATAAATACAATTTAAATCATAGTTTTAGAACCACTGGCTCTATGACAATGAGACAAACATTTTTGAACTCGTCTTGAAGCAAGCTTTCATTTGATATATAGTTTATTGATTTTTGATGATGTCGTCAAGAATTGGTTGTTGCGCATGCGTACTGATGAAAAACAATGTTATGCCTCATTTTTAGAAAAATGAGTGACATAATATGATGCAGCGGGTCTCTTTATGTATATTTAGCATTTTTTGCTATTTTTAAAAGTAATTTATGATCAATTTTAGACAATAATTGCTCTTTTTTTCGTACAAAATAAATAAATGCTGACATCAGCAAAATTATTAGTGTTACAAAGCAAAAATTTCAAAATAAGAATTACAAGGATATATTCCTTCTATGTTTCAAATATCACATCGATATATAGTATCAGTTTGGAGATACAATGCGACAAAGTGCATGTGGTTTTACACCCAAATTAGCAACATTTGCTGACGTCAGCACTTAATCACGTGACATAAACAAAAACAAATCACATCATCTTGTTTGCCTTATCATGTTTGTTACTTGTGCCAAGTTTCAAGTCTCTAGCACTTATGATTCTATGAAAAACCAGGGGGGGCACTTTGTGCCCCCCCTAGTCTCCCCAGAGTTTCAAAAAGCCTAGTCTGGATAGGGTTAAAGTTCTTTATAACGGATGGAAGGTCATTTATGTAGACTAAAAATAGGAGTGGGCCGAGACAAGAGCCCTGTGTCCTTGATGCTTCTATATTAGAGTCTACACCATTAAGTCGACAATGCTGCTTTCTGTTGGAATGCTGAAGAGGCTTGGTTAAAGGTTCCCTCCGTTTGTAAACTCCCATGCAAAGTTTGATAAAGAAGATATTTTCTGAATAATGCATCACGTGACCGATCTCGATAAGGAAAAGTTTATGATCTAGGTCGGATTGCATGGAATAATCTAGTTCACAACGATCGGCCGGCTAAATGCAGCTTCACCGTCCACCAAAAATCCCCACGCTTTTTCTGACTATCCCAATATATTCTGCAAAATTTAAATTACAGTGTGCACTGTTTGAAAGGAATGTTTTTGTCCACTTGACCTCCTCTTCCGTTTTTTTTAGCCAAAAAGGGTAACTCTGATTTTAGTTTTACTTATAGTTTGAGGTTACCTATCGATCATTCGCAACTAAGCAGCAAATTAAAAATGTTTTAAAAATGTTGAGAATTTAGATAACAGTATTGTTTGGGTTAGCAAGGGTAATCAAACTTCAGAGCAAAAATTTGTATACAGGCTTCTTGGAGCATCCAGTATTGACTAGCCTGCATGCAGACTCTACTGATTCCCTGAAGAGAAGTGAGGTTCCTCCTCCAGTAGAGTCTGCGCATCAGCGACGGAAAGCCTGTCTGCGGTCACGTGCGGTTCCTCGGCTCGAGGAACCAAATTTCATTGGTAGAGAGCGATTCTATTGTTATCTCGCAATTCATGATGGCGCAACATGATGGTTTCCGGGAAGCATGGAAGCTTGCATGCTGTACTTTGAATGTCGACAGATTTAACAACGAACAAAAGAATGCACTGTAATTTCATTTCAAAGATTTTAAAGACTTATGTTTCAGCTGTGGCAATATTCCGTGGACAGGAGCACTGTACAACCCTTCTTGGATGTCTTTAAGAACAGACTCGTCCTTCTCACACCTGAATCGATGTTGTCTTCCCAACAAAATGGAGAAACTATTTAGGCCTACTGATAATTACTTTGCTGCTAACTGTGTCGGAGTATGAAACCCATTGCATAACACTATATGGTAAGTTTTTCATGGTGCAAAAAGTAAATTCTCGTTGGGGGAACATCATGGAATACTGGTGCATAGAAGGGGGACATGCCTCTAAGCAAAATGGACCATCTTCAACATCATTTTTGATACAGACAGTAGGTTTAGGTTAGGGTTTTGCCCAAATGATACAGACATTTAATGCTTCAAATTTAATAAATGGTAGCCAAATCCATGATATGAAAAGTTATTGTGGTGCATTCATTTTTTGAAATTAACTTTGAAAATATGGGTTGTTTGTGCAGTGGTTGGGGGGTGGCAGTCCCCTACTCAAAAGAATCCTTGTAGTGCCCTCTTCATTAGACAAAACAGGGTGGATGCAGATTCTTGCAATATTATTATTATTTTATTATAATAATTATTATTTGCAGATTCTTGCAATGTTTAACCCCTTGAATACCATATTATCAAGCCCTGGAAAATCAGTACAGTGTGCTGCCATTGAAATAAGTTTTGAATCATTGCCTGTTGAATGATGTCAGACAGTGTTCTTTATCCCTAGGATTGGATCAGCCGTATTAGATAACTCTGGAATCCATACATTCTAGAATCTGAACTTCTGACACTAACTGTGTTTGATGTAAAATTGAATATGGCCATTCTAAAACATGAATTTGGGAAATAAAGATTTTCTTATTAATTCACGTAAGACAATGTTTGATAAGAAATGCTCATAATAGATCATTTATTTAGTAAAATTAGAGATGAGTCTGACTCCCTGTGAAAATTTGTTAGATTTCTAAATAAATGTTTTATTCTCAAGCTGGATTTAAATTAAGTGCAAACATCTTTCAAAGTACAGTACAGTAGTTCTTGAGGAATGAGGTAACAAAATATTCTTTTGCAGGGGGTCATCAAGGTCTAACATGGATCACTCCAGGATTTGGTATGGATCAATTGGGGGAGTTAAGATCTTTGCTACCAAGAGATACACAGTTTTCAGGGTTCACAGCAACTGCTACAAAAGTTACAAAACTGAAAATCTTTGAGGCCCTGTGTTGGCAGAAACACACGCATCTTGGAGTTTTCACCTGGGAAGGAGAATTTTAAATTTTGCGTTGACTTATGTCTATAATGATATGTTATTCAAAAAAGGTTCTACCCACTTATAACTGAGTTGCAAGTCAAAAATAAGGACAGAAAGGATTTATTTGCAAAACCCAAAACCCAGCAGCTGTCATATGGAGGACATTTGAAGAAAGCCTTGGTCCAGATTTTTATGCATTGAAACTCAAGATCCCACAGAAAAGGTCAGTAGACATGTTTCATGCAGGAACACCAAACAGAGCAAAAGTGCATATTTTAAAGGATCTTTCAGAATTAGATGGCACAATACGAATTTTGAAATGTACTGTGGCTTTTGGAATGGGTATGAATTGCAAAAGGTGTCTGTAGAATATTGCATTCAGGGCCATCAAAATGCATTGAATCCTACATACAAGAATGTGGTAGGACGCGAAGAGATGGTTCTAAAAGCCGCTGCTTTCTGCTGTACAATGGATTTTTGCAATCAAATTGTGCAGGGGACATAAGAGAATATGTGACATCAAGCAAATGCCGCAGAGAGATGATTTCAAACAATCTTTCTGAAAACAATGATGCAATGGGTGTAATACGAGGCTGCAAGTGCTGTGACATTTGTGCTGAAAATTTTAACAATGACTGTAAAGCAGATCCATGCACTGTATCCTATTATCCTTTTATTCAGGAAAATTCTAAAGGGTGTGAACATATAGTAAAAACACAAGAGATATCAAATGAACAAATGAAACTACTTTCCGAAGATTTACAGGAATACAAAGTTATGAGCACATTATCTATTTTGTCCAATGTGAATATCAACTATGGAGATTTTCATATCAACCAAGTGTTGAAGCATGCTGACAAAACATTTAACTATGAAACTCTGAGAACGCATGCGGAGATCTGGAAATTTACCCATGGAATCAAAATTTTGGATATCTTGAGTTCAATCTTTCCAGACATCCTTGTTCAGATTTGGATCATTCATTTTTGGTGGAAGAAAATGAAGACAATGCATGACAAGACATTGTTGATGATTCTGAGTTGGATGCTCTTAATTACGCAAGTCAACATCAAAATATGGACACAGCATTTAGTGCCACTCTTTGTTCAGAAAACTCATCTTCTAGAGGATCAAATAAATATATCTGAACTCCAACAGTGTTGGAACGTTCAAACTGAGACATTGAAATGGAATGAATGATTGATACAGTAATTTCTATAAGATCTGTTCATACTGTATTATGACAAGAGTCCTCATTTACCGTTAAAGCTATATATTAAGCCCGCAAAAGCTTTTTGGAACCTTTTATTTCGTATCGCCCAAAATGAACATATGGTCATACTCGCATAATTCAGATTTCGTCAGACCGAGAGAAATAATTTGACTTAATCCAAGCAAATCTGACTAACCTGTCATATTTTAACTCATCATATTTTGTCCAATTTAGGGATTTTAATTCAGTCCAATCTGGGACTGATACTTTTTCTTGAGCTTCTGAAAATACAAGACTGATTTATCCGAGTTTGACTGTTAACATTTTGAAAGTAAAACAAACAAATACAAGTTGGTGTTGAGCCCAAAACATATAAAAATTATTCTTTTAATTGTTTTAGTTCTCTGAGAGAAAATTTTCAAAAGCATTTGTGTTTTAAATACATGGAGGGGGCCTTACAATGAGAGGGGGTCTCAATTAGGTTTGGGAATAGGTGTGAGGGGCTTATTAGAAAGGGGCCTTGATAAATAGTAATGGCCACATGCACAAATTTTCTCCTGTAAGAAGAACCTTGACTCTGAACGTCCGCTGATCATCCAGAAATTCTTTTCAACAACATACCAGTAATGAAAGTAGATGAACATAAACACTTAGGAATCATACTAGATTTAAATTTGTCTTTTTCTGCCCATATCAAATCAGCTATCTCCAAATCAAGGAAGGGTATTGGCTTGCTGAAATATCTCTCCAAATATCTGCCCAGGCATACTCTGAACGAGTTATATAAGCTCTATGTAAGACCTCATCTTGACTACGGGGATGTTATTTACCATATTCCGGCAAAAGTATGCGAGTTCAGTGGTAGCATCATTTTACCGAGCTTGATGGAAAAATTAGAGTCTGTCCAGTATTCTGCTGCGCGAGCAATTACGGGAACATGGAGAGGAACATCACGAGAAAAGCTGTACACAGAACTTGGCTGGGAATCGCTAAGCTGCCGAAGGTGGAGCAGACGCCTTACTTTGTTCTACAAGATCCTTAATAATCTAACTCCAGTCTATACTTGGGATCCAATCCCACCACTTCAACAGTTACATTACTCTCTTCGCAACCAGGATGTTATTGGGCGAATAAAGGCCAGAACAGAAAAATTTAAGTCTAGTTTCTATCCTCATTGCTTATCTGAATGGAACGAACTTGATCCTGAGATTAGACTTGCACCGTCTGTTTCTGTTTTTAAGAAGAAACTTTTATCAATAATTAGACCCCCTGTAAGATCTATCTTTGGCATTCATGACCCAACAGGTCTATCCTATCTCACTCAACTCAGGGTTGGTCTCAGCAAATTAAACCTTCACAAATTCAACCACAATTTTAGGGATACCATAAATCCAATGTGCCCTACGAACGATGGTATCGAGGATACAGAACACTTTTTGTTGCTTTGCCCATCCTTTGCAGTACCACGCAGAGATCTTCTCGCTGGAGTTTTTGCTTTATTACGACCATTTGGATATACTAATCTCCAAAATAACGTTCTATTGCAAATTTTATTGTATGGTGATAAAAATTTTCCCAACGAACTCAATAGAAATATACTCCTACTAACTTTGAAATTTATCCACAAATCCGGTCGATTTGAT
This sequence comes from Aurelia coerulea, assembly GCA_039566865.1. Taxonomy (NCBI): domain Eukaryota; kingdom Metazoa; phylum Cnidaria; class Scyphozoa; order Semaeostomeae; family Ulmaridae; genus Aurelia; species Aurelia coerulea. The sequence goes on along the minus strand of CM076951.1, from coordinate 6,418,013 downwards.
TAGAAAACTTCACACTCCGTTATAAGCCACACAATCACAACCACCATGTCTCATTTAAGTAAATGTGTTCTTCTTTTCTTTGCTTCTATTTTGTTCTTCTTTTCGTTGTATATTAAACGTCTGTCTCAAATTAGATGCCACGCAATATCTGCGACGATGTCTAATTACCCATCCGAACACTTAAATTTTGTTTCGATCGCAGACATTTCCCGTGGCATGTAATTTGAGACAGACTTTAGCTTTAGTTTTAGACTTTAGTTTTAATCTTTAGTTTTAATATCTATGTCAAAATGGCTTCGGGGTAGTCATAGCCTTTTGCTCCTCGGGGTATCGTTCCAGTAGTATTGTATAGTTGTATAGTAATTTTGTAAAGTAGTGTAGCCTGTAAACCTATATTGTAATTTTTAAATGAATTAAAAAAAAAAAAAAAAAAAAAAAAACCTTGACTCTCAGATTGCCAAAAAATTAAGAAACTCCAGTACTGGGAAAAGATAACTTTATAAAATATTTTTACTTTATCTTCATTTGTTTAATGTCTAAATTTTGGAAGCCCTCAAAACACATTGTTTTGAAAAGTTCGCAAGGGCACAGGTAGTGAACATGAAGTTTGTTAGGAAACTTTTCAGAAATTCGTAAGAAAGTATGAATAATCAAAATCTGATCTTTAAGAAACTTTCCGTACTGGCCCAAATTCTTAATTTCTTATAAAAAAATGCACTCAGCGTTTTACACTGTAGTGGACATGTGGGATGAGGCCATAGAGCTGCAACCACTGGTTGATATGTTTTTAACGGTTTACTGTAAATAATGAATCTGAATTTTGTTCTTGTCTGTTTCAACCCATAACATGTATAGAAGTCATGAACATCAAAGTCGTCTAAAATGGCTGGATTTTGCCTTGTGTGTGCTTTGTATTGTCTACCTTTGTTATTAGTACATAAATGTTTCTTTACTTTACTTGTAAGTTCCTAAACAATTTCTTGAGGTCATTTTTGATTGATGCTTTAGTGTTTTCCTGATCTTCCTAATTCTGCACTCTCTGCAGGCCTTCTGAGAGTGGCTAAGCACAGTTTCGTAATGTTGTTGAAATGTTCTAGCACCAAATCAAGGGGTATATTTCCTCCAGAGCCATATAATATTAGGCTATGCGTGCATCCACCAGCACACGGGCGGGGTGATAAAATTGATTGGGCCAGGTCAAAAACTCGGATTTCATTCGTGACTCCAAGAGAATATCTGACTTCATTCGTAACTTCAAAGTTTCCTCAGTAATTTTCAATGCCATCGCTTCAGTTGCGTCAAACATTATTGTTTGGTTTGCAAATGTATTTCATTTTAGGCCTCGCCAACGCCAACCTCTCTATTTCTATCGACTCATGAAAACTTTTAATGCTTTCCTCATAATCAACTTTCCTGGAATTAAGCTAAAGTCGTGCTTTGTTACTATTTCGATTCTACAAATTCTGCACAATGTTCTTTCCAACTCCATTTTGCATACAATCTTTTAACCACCGTCAAGCGATCGTGCAGCGTGGCGGCCATATTGAATATACAACAGACGGCAACATCCGGGAACATCAGAATGTAAAATGCTGATGTCAGCAGACAGGCTCTCCGTCGCTGATGCGCAGACTCTACTGGAGGAGGAACCTCACTTTTCTTTAGGGAATCAGTAGAGTCTGCACGCAGGCTAGTATTGACCTGTTAGCTGTCCTGGTGTCATGAAAGTAGAGGCAGACACTTTTTAACGTTTGAATTTTTTTCAACTCTTGACAGGGAGATAACAAAAGAAGAAGTTGTTGGGGAGATGAACCTTCGTAAGTCCGGTGAATTTTGCGTGACGTCGTTTTTGAGTCATTGGAACATGCGCAGTAAGGTTTTATGAAGCGCGGGAATTTCAAAATTGAATGTTGGTCAGAGTGAAAGTTCGAGTAATGGCGGCGGCAGGAGCAAGAGAGCTGCGGTGTTGTTACAGCACACAAATGGTAAAGAAATGGTATGAAAGCTAACTATGTGTCGTTTTAGTTATCATGGTCTTGAATTATACCTCGATTTATTAGCAAGCTGTATGTTTATGCGAATATGACGAAAAGATACCATAAGGCAGGGAAAGGGAATTAGGCCATCAAGCCTTGAAGTGCAGTACAACCTTGGATATAGGCTTTGGGCCTACTTCGGCCGAGCTCACAATAATGAGTATTTTGTGCAAACAGATGAAGTACTTATCATTAACAGAAGCATTTCATAGCAAAGTTTTATTGAACATACTCTCAGGTGCCTTACATCAAGTGAAAAAAATGAGAACTGAATTGAAAATATGCAATAGCTTGCCGTCATTATAAAGATGACATTTCTTAGAAATGATTTTTTCCAAGTACTGAGGTCTCTCAATTTTCATTGATCTGAGAGTTGAATTATTTACAAAGAGTTATTAACAAAATATGTGCAGTGGACTGATTTTGTCTGAACTCTAACCATTGATCTGCCTAGCAAGGGTAGCCCTAGGAAGGAGCGGATAGTGCTCCAGCTAGTGAAGCTCTAATGGGTCAAAGAGTTACACAAGCATCTTCACCACGTCAAGGTCACAGTCCATGAAGATGGCTATTTACAAACTGAACCAAACAGAACCATAAGGTCAACAAAATAGAATCCGAACAAACAATTGTGTATAACAATATTTACAATTTATTTACAATTCGACAAGTCCATGTGATTTCATCCAGTTGCAACAAATCTGATACAAAATCATACCAGCCCCAACTACATATTGTGTGTAGACAACCATTCTTCAAATGTGAACAGGTTGGAAGACTGTGGGTTGTCAGCAAAGGTTGGCATATTTATATCTTGTGACACATCCATTTCATCTATGTTGCTAATATCCATTTGCCCTAAAGTTATGTTAAAAATATTTTCTCCTGTCATGTCAACTTCCAAATCCACATCAACTAGATCATTTGCATTACAAAGGGTTTCTTCAGGATTTACTATTTCATCTGCAATGGATATGTTGGAATAATCCCTGTCATCAAATTCATGTTCCTGACGAAGCAACATTGTATCTACCTCACTCATTACGATTTGGGAGCCTAATTCAGATGTTTGAATTGCATTTCTATTCAACTTTGGCTTCAAACCACCTTTGCAAACTTCAAATCCAAATTCTAAAGGGTCCAAGTAAGAGATGTTGTTTTCAAAAATTTGATTATATTCAGAAGCCTGAAATAATGCTCTTGCAAAGATCTCATCAAGAGCTCCATCAACTGGTGGTACCTTTTCAAGTCGTCCTTTTGCATACTGATATCCAATGTCTCTCAGTAGTTTTAAATTTGGAGTTGTATTGGCAATTATGGTCTCCCAAGAAATGTTACCAAGCTGTCTAATGTATAGGGTAGGGTGGGGTAATGTGGGTCTACGAGGTAAAGTGGGTCTACTGAGCTTTTCGCTAGAAATATCCTTCCTCGTTAAATGGAAGAAAGGCTGGCTATTTTTCTTTTAATGTCTACATAATAAGCTACCTTTTTACATAAAACATTCGTCTTAGATGCATCTCCAGTCGTTTTATAAAATAACTTTACTGAACGGCCTACTGTGCAAGAATTTCAAAGCCCAGTAAAACTTTCTCCTGCCACTGTTGTTTTGCTTTTCTGGTCAATTTAATGACCATGAGGTGAGAGTTTGGTCTTTTACAAATAAAATAACGTTTGTTTCGAAGTCATTGACGCTATTGTTCTTTTTATTTTTTTACCAGGTGGGGTAATGTGGGCCTACTGAGAATTTAGCCATAATTCAAATTCAACGAAGCCTTGAGTTGCTTAAAATTTTCTCACTTGTATTCATCTTGCCACGTTGTTTTCTGTCTAAAATGCGAAAACGGGTTTCCTATTACCGCAGTTGCTGTCTGGTAACCAGTAAATTGGAGTAAACATACTGCAAACATCTTTTTTTGACTGTTATTATCAAATTCGATCACTGACTTGCAAATCGCAACGATGGTGGATCACAGCATAATGACCGTAGTTTTATTTTCGTCGCGGGAACGGATTGCTTGCGATAAAAGGCAAAGACTGTGATTTTATTGAATAGAGAACAGTTGGGAAATGTAAGTCCATTAATTTTTTTAATCATTTAGCCTTTCATATTCCGATTTAATACAAGTTTTGAGAATAGACCCACTTTTTCCGCTCGTAGGAAAAAGTAGGCCTATTTTAGTTGCCAAAAGAGAAAATTTTTTAAAAATATTTAACTGCCTTTGTCAGAGCTGAGATTTTTTCCCAAGAAAGAAGAAGCACTGAATGTCAATTAAACGAAACTTTTGAAATGTTTTGCATTTTAGTCTCTTTTTACCAGCTATCCATTTTGAGATTTTGCTCATTTTAGACCCATATTACCCCACCCTACCCTACTCGGTACATATGAAAGTACATGCGTGCATACAAAATTAAAAAGGACTGTTTGCAACTTTCAGTGTTGGAAAGTTTTCCATCTTCATTAACAAGTGATTTTAAGATTCCATCTTTGCAAGCCTGGCTATATACAGTGAGCGCTAAAGATTTAGTAATATGTCTTATACCAGGGTTCTTATCATTCCCAGTATAGATGCTGAGAGCACCAAGACTTTCAATAGCAAATCTAATAGTGCTGAAACATTCAGAAGCAGACAAAGTAGCATAAAGCCTTTTCACATCAATATAGAAGTTCATCTTTACCTTTGAACTCATGGCCCTAAACTCATCAACATTAGCATCTTCCTTTGGTTTCTTAGTTGGCTTGCCAGTTTTTACATCAACTAACTTGTTATGAATGGCGCAAAACAATTTGATGGCATAAGCATTGATATCATTGATCAAGTAATTCTCCAGTAATAAAATTTTTACATTATCTGCTTCAGGACAATTGATGATTATAGAGCTATTATGAACATTTGGATTATGATCTAAGAATCTTTTCAAGGCAAAAAATACTACTGTATCTGCTTCTGGATGATAACAACCATAGTCATTATTTGAAAGACTTATATTCCCAACAGCATCAACTGTATAAGCTGCAAATATACCACAATGGCCACCTATTATGATGTGAGTGAAATTAGGTGGCAGATTTTTGTCTTTGAGGAAGTCCAAATTTTGGCAGAACCTGACATAAGATGTAATGATCTTTTGGCGACCATTGTCACGGTCAAGCCATCTTGTGCTGTATCCTTTTATTTGCTCATTAGGATCTACTAGAAACCCTGAAAACTGAAGGGGAGAGATAGGAACTGAAGCACGTGTGACTTCAGTGCAACCCTTTGTTTGATCTGCTCTGCGGTCAAAGGTTTGAATAAATGTGAAGTGCCTGTCCCTATTGGCAAATTTTCGTGCAACAGGAATAACTGACTGATCAATAATAAGGCTGCTCATTTCTTTGTAAATACAAGTGGGGATTTTCAAATGCCGGAAATCAAACATGCAATCTCTGATCATGCAAGTGACATTGTTCAAGGAATCAGTTTCTGTGTCAAATAAAGTTTCATTTAAGAATGCACTTTCATAGTTCTTGTATAACCATAACGTTAGATCAGATTTTTTAGCAAAGTGCAGACTTTTCCCGTCTTTTTTCTGGAGCTGAACTGGTTTGCATTCTTCTGACATTGACACTTGCATGCCAGTAGCTTGTAATAGAAGTCCAGACATTACCTCCACTTGTTGATTAGCATGATTAAGGGCAGCCTTTTGTTGCCTTGCAGTTATTGCCCTAGGGACTGTAAGTATTTCAGAAAAGGTTGCATTTTGCAAGCGCCAACCATCAACCTGGGTTATCTTCACAGACACAAACTTATCAATTCGATCTTCCCCAATTTTTCTAACATTGACCAGCTCAGGATTTACAATGATGTTTTTTGAATGCATGGATGTTATATTGTCTGAATTTGATTCATTTGTAATTCTTTCAGCCAGATTTTCAAAATTTTCCTTAAGCCCTTTCCGCCAACATGCTCTTAAACGAATGAGTGAGTCTGCCTTAAAATGATGGATAGATGGCTTTGCTTCATGTTTGTCAACACATAACTCATCTTTTAGATTTTTGTGGCATGATTCTCGTTCCTGCATCATGGAAGCCTTGTTTAAAACATTTTCAACTGTGCCAAGTTTGAAGCAGTTCTTAGCACTGTTATTAAATTGAGCCTCTAGGCTTTGATCTTGAGGGCGACAATGACCAGGGGTTGATGATTTATTAGAAATCCATAAGTTTCTTATGGCAGACTCTTCATGGGATGTTAGGCTGTGCATATCACGGATATGGTAGAAGAGGGCTGGTCCATAGTTTATGCCTCTTGTTGTGAACTGCAGAGGGACTATGAGTTTTGTGAAAAGCATGTCTAGGTCAAAGTCACCAAATTTCTGTGCCTCCAGAAGTCCAAGAGCTGACAGTCCCTCCTCAAACAAATAGTTGGCAACAAGTGATAGTGCTGGCTGGTATTTTGACTGACTCTTACAGAAATTCCAAACTTTTAAGATATCAGCATCCTGAATTGTCAGAGCTTCAGGCACCTGAGAATCTTGAGTCTCTTTGGAGTGATATTTTGCATAGGCAAAGATCAACTCAGTAAGACCAGCCATCACATCATGGTAAAAAATTGATTTGAGGAGTCAAAGTCTTTCATTGACAACAGAAACTGAACCCTTGAAGCACCAGGGCCATCTAAGAAAGCAACTGCATGGTTTTGTAGATGGAATTTGCCATATCGTTTGACAAGTTTATCATGCAGATTTGATACTTTATGAAAGGATCCAAGGAACAATGTTGATACCCAAGAATATCGCATAGGGTGCAAATTCCGAAGCTTATCCAAATGAGCCCATACCTGGTAGTCCGCCCCCATAACAACAACATTAGCACATGGAGGGTAATCAATCCAGCTGAAAGGGTGATCTGGTAATGTTACAAAACCCCATTTCCAGAGAAAAGACTGTTTGCAAGTTTCTTTGGCATTGTCTATAGAAAATAACAATCTCAGTTCTGATAAAAATGAACCATTGCTGAGGCATTGCCTGATATGATGTTCTTTTGGTAGCAACTCACAAAGCTCAGAAATTAGCCTTTCTACATTTTCTTCCTTGATTATTTCATGGCATATGCAATCAATTAGTAATTTGTTGAATTTCAGAAATGCATATGACAAACTTTTAATACCTGTTGTTTTACTAAGGATGTGTAAAGCTGTATCAATCCCAATTGTTGCATTTTCAGTTTGGTTGTTTGCTGCCTGTAAAATTGCTGTTAAGTTATTGACAACTGCAAGAACAGAGTGATCATTTGGAAAAATGTTAGACAAATTTATATGGGCCAGTTCAGCTCTTTCAAGTGCTAATTCAAAATTTCCAGTTGAGGCATATGCACAACCAAGCAAAATTTCATAACATGCAACATGGTATTTGCTGATAAGATCACATGACATAGGATCAAACATCAAAAGAATTTCAATACATTTCTCACTGTTTCCTAACTGAATGCTACAATTTGCAGCATTTATCAGCAACGAGTTGCAAAGTTGTTTCTTGGATACAGAAGTAAATTGTTTGAATACTGATGACACAAAATTTTTACACACTGCTAATTCATGATAAGCTTCAATTAGGAGATTTTGTGCAGTTATTAAGCAGCCTTGCTTTCTCTGGAGTTCAGCAAATATGATGGAAAGAATGACAATGTCTATATGTTGATATTCATATGTGTGCAGGTTGCAACATTGCATTGTCAATTCAACTAATTTTGTTGCTGAAAAAATCCCATTTTGATGGTCTTTAAGTTTGTCAACAACATTTGGAATAATGTTTGCAATGATGTTGTCACATTCTGGAAGCTTGATGTTAGCATTTGCTGTTTGATGTTCCACAAAGCCCCAGGGCACAAAGAAAATTTGTGGCAAAGTACTAGATTCAGAATTTGCTGATATTAGTTGTTTGTTGATAAACTTTGAAACAAATAACAAGGGTGAAATTGCAACACTTGGGATGTACCTGAGCTCATTTAGTTGATAATCATTACATGTTATGTCAAGTAGCTTTTTGATGTCATTAATTTCAGAAGAACAAAGCTTCTCCATCCTTAGATAGATTGTTGTTGTCTTTGGTAAAGCCTTTTCACTATTCAGGATTCTCTCAGACGGCATTTCTGAAAGATTTGCATCTAATGGCTGAATACTTCTGTTGTCATTATTACTTGACTGAGCAAGCCCCTCTACAATTTCATCACAGTTCAAAGCGTCATGAAGCTGAATAACCTTTGCAATACAGCGTTGTAGAAATTCTAAATGTCTACTTTTTCATTATCACTCAGGTGAAAAACTGATCTCTCAATATGATGGTCAAATGGTTTTTTATAAAGGTCCAAAACAGACCAGAGACCATCTACATACTCAAGCTGGGCTGTTAGAAAATGTGTCAGCCTTTCAGCATTATGTATGGAAGTAGATGTTAGCATGGTTTCCAGATTGTCAGACTCAATCCAATGCATGTTGGAGGGAATTTGCTGCAAACCAGTTTTTACTCCAACAGTATTCCATAGTCGTCTAGAAATTTGGCTGTCTTTCAAATCCTTTGCATAGGAAAATGCAAGACCTGACCTGTTCAAAATTGTCATCAAGTCCTTACTGGCATGTTCTATCTACCGGACCCTCTGGACCATTGGACCATTGGACCATGCAGCAGACCCTGGCCGCAATTTTGCATCGCACTGTTTCTCTTGCTGTAAATTCTTTCTATTATTTTCTCAGGGACGCCTTTAACCCTTGTTTTTATAATTAATTGCACTTTTCCTGAGAAAATGAATAAATTTCGCCATTCTAATTGTTGTCTGCTGGATTCAACATTATCAGTGTTGCGTATGATCAAACTGGTCAGAAATCTTTTGCTTTCAGAGGGGCTCTGCGGCATGTAGAATTGCACTGAAAGCACAAGCACATTGAAAATGCATTTGTCTGACTTTGCAACCATGGTCTATTGTTGTAAACCTTACCCCATGGGAGCCCATCCAAATACTTAGCTAACTTTTGGACCTGCATTTTTGGGAAAAATACGAATTTCAGCGTCCCTGAAATGGTGACGAGGGGCATTTTCCTCTTTCAAAAAGCAAACCAGACGAGACCTTTCAGAATGAAAGGATTTTTCACGAATTTTTGGTGGATTTCCTTCAAAAGAAAAGGATTTTGGTCAAAGATGTACAAGATGTTTTGGTAATGAAATGCCCCTCACATTGTGAATTGCTTGGTCTTACCCTCAAATCATTGTACGGTATTATTGTAAATCACTGTACTCAAATGTTTTTGAGATCCTTTGGCTGTGTTACAGCGCCTTCTCCCAGACTGCAGAGTACGGCAAGTGCACACCCGAGATTTTTTTCCTTAAATCTCACTGCACACCATAGAAAGGGTGTGGCACACTGTGATTTGGGTGTGGTTCTTTTGTTTGATGCTTTTATTGGGGTTTTATTGTGCCACACTGACGACTGAAGAGCTTCAGATGAAAACTACGACAGAAATTTGGAATTTCTGATAAATTTGTAGACTTACTACAATTGTTGTATTCATCACTTAGCAGTCTCATTCATGGTCAAATTTTCATAAATGGCAACTGGGATTCATTGTAGTAAGCCTACAAAATTCAGTCGCGTGGAATCAAATTGTTCGCGATTTTAGGCCCAAAACTCATCTGCCCGAATGAAGCATTTGAATTTGTATATGATTTTCACATTTATTCTCATCTGTTTTGTTAGACTTTCTTACAAATATAAAATCAGAATTCATATGCACACTTGAAGTGCACACTTGAATAAAGTGCACACTTGCACACTCGATATTTTGCTCTTGCACACCCGAGATCTCGTTGGAAACTGCCGTACTCTGCAGTCCGGGCCTTCTCTCGGTGGTGATAGCACAGGCAGCACAGCAAGAGTGTGCAGAATACGCGAATGACTTCACATCCACGTATTACTTCAGCAAAACAGAACAATTTGCATCCATTTTTTGTCTGGTAAAAGGTCTTAGAATTGTTCTTGCATCAGAGTCGATTCTTGCATGCATTTGATTTAAACTTCAGCTTTGTATGACCAAATTCAAGCCAATTTTCTATTCTGGGGTATTGCTGCTTATTGTGTTGTAAACATTGACATTCTAAGGTTATAAATCCCTCCTTGTTTCCTCGTTTCTTTTCGAACAAAAGGGTTATCTGCATGACTGAGACCATAGGAAGTTTCATTCAGCATAATTTCATTTTTACTCGTATGCAAAAGAGACAGCAATATAACATTATTTCTATGAATATAACAGGGAGAATATCTTGGCGGCCAGCGGATCGGGGTCTGCGGCATGGTCCAATGGTCCAATGGTCCAGAGGGTCCGGTAGATAGAACATGCCGTCCTTACTACAGGTGAGGGAGACTTCACAGGACAAAGTCTTATGCAATGGAGTTACAATTTTATAATTTTGCAATTTATGACGTATGGAGTTGATGGAAAGAAGTCTGAATAATGTCTGCTTGTCATCTGTTGGATAACACATGTTATTGCCTGTCAAAATGAGATCAAATAAAAGCAAAACAAATGGTGTTCTCATGATCTCTGCTCCTACTCTAAAATCAGAAGCTAACATGTCTCCTTGCTGAGCTGATTTCATTGATAAGTGATAATTTGAGAAGTAGGGCAAGAGACATTTTGCTGTAAAATAAACTAAAACTTCTATCTGTGATGGTTTACGATTTTCTCCAAAATTTTTCATTAATTTTCTTAAATCACTTTCATCTGCCATTGCTGCAGTCAACTCTTTGGAAAATGTTTCTTTGAATGAAATGTTATCAAATTCAGTATGATGTGCAATGATGTTTGCTGTATCCAAACAGTATGAGTTTATGATTCGCAATGTTTCAGAAGGAGATTTCCCATTCAAATTTCTGTCAATAAAATAATTCTGCAGTAGAAGTCTCTGGCAAACAAGATCTCACCAAGATGATGTTTCACTACTTCAGAGAAAAATGTGCAGTTCTACTCAAATTTTGAAGGGAGGAATAATCAAGGTAGTTTAGAACTCTTGCTAATAGATCAGAGTTTTCCTTGAAGAGATTCAGCCATTTAATATTGAGCACAGTACATTTTGTGATGGAGCTTTGTGCTGCTGAATTCATCAAACCTAAACATCTATTTTCTTCCTGACTGTCTTTACTCAAAGCACCTAATGATTTTTGCAGATTGTAATCATAATGGTACCATTCTTTCCAATGCTGAGCACAAATTGATAAATTTGAGGGATCATCAATGTCTACTAATGTGAAGTAGGTAATTTGGAGCATAGTACTGTTCCAATCAATAGCATTACTCCCTCCACCTCTGAGCTTTTTCCTAAGTAATGATTTTAGCCTTGTTGTACTTGGGCAGTGAGGAATTATACACTCAGAGGGAGCCTTGCCTTTAACATTTACACTTCTAGCTCTGTTATTTGATACTGCTTTGTGATCAGCATTGGAAGAGATGGCAGTTTTATGGTATAGAGGTGAAATGCCTGGCGAAGAGAAGACTACATTTCCTGGCTTAGAAGACATGGGAGTTGACACCTTGCTTTTCTTTGCAACAATACTTTTTCTGGGGCTAAATGGGGAAGAAAAAATTAATTCCGGGGCAGGACTTCTATCAGAATTGACTGTTACTGATGTCTTTGTTGGAATATCATCTGTTGCAATTGTTGCACTGCTTGTTGATACAGATTCACAACTTGCAAGTGGTGTTATTGATTGTGGCCAGACAGTGTGGGTACCCAGAGTGCTAACATATGGAGAGCTAGCCTCAACTGCTACAAAACCTTCAAGCTCCTTGGCATGCTTCTTTCTTGTGTGCTTCTCCATTCTGGCTGTCACCAAACCTCTCATGGTTACTGTGCAAAAGTTACAATGGTAATGGCTCTCCACATGTTTGCATTCTGAGTACTCACAATGTCTGCCTTTCCTTGTGCTTTTACTATAGAGTTTGTAGTAGTCCTGCACCCGAAACCCCGACATGATGAGTTCATTTAGCCAAAAACCACCACAAAACCAACCTCCTAGACCTACCGCTATCCTATGCTAAGGGTTTGTTGGTCAAACCAGAATAGACTAGTATGAACTCACAGGCCCTCTACAGCGAATTTCGCGCTGTCAAGCCGTTTCCTCGCTATCTAGGCCAACGCTCCCCATCTAACAAACCACTAGAAAGCCATCCGACCGGTCCATTGGAACACTAAGCCTTAAAGTTATCCTATCTGTACAAACCTTTAACGACTCAACCTTGGCCTAAGAACCCATCACGTCGAGTGAATCTTCCGCCAACTCACGCTGCTTTTGCCGGGAAAATATATACTGATTACAATGAGTAAACGGTATCGTTCCTTCACACTGGCTGCTACAACATTTGTGACTTACTGCACAGGGACGAAACTAAGAATCAAGTAATCAATCTACTAAATACTACGTTCTGCGCATGTTCCAATGACGGAAGTTTTTATTGGTTAGGACTTACGTGATCTGCGATTGTTTTGAACAATAATCGCCGAAGTTCATCTCCCCAACAAATTTTTCCAGGACCTTCCCGAAAATGAATTAGAAACTAAAGAATAATGAAAATTATCATAACTGTATCAAAATATAACAACTCCTTGCAACAATCATGCTCAATGATTAGATTCCTCGTAAATGTAATGGTGATTTAACATCTTCACCATTTTTATAGAGTAGCAGATTCACGAAGTGTGGCATATGTGTCATGATCAAGAAGTTTCATAACAAAGAGATCTGAAGAAGTTTCATAACAACCTTCAAAGGTATTAATCAGATATCTTTTGTATTCTACAAAAAAGTCTAAATCCAACGATATTTTTGGACAATTTGCAGGAATCTGAGTAATTTTAGAATATGTGTAACAGCTCTAATAACACCGCCAGATGTGATTAAACTTTCTATGTCAAATATCAATGTTCCAAAATTTCGCTACATCCGGGTGCTCTTGCAGAATAGGCAAAATTTCTGCAATGACTATTAAAAATATATTTTTGATTTTTCGAAAGAAGAAATGAAACTACATCCACACTTGACTGTGATGAGTGGTAGACCCAAATAATCGTTTCAAAACTAGAGGATTTCAATATTCTTCTCATTCTTTAGGGCGGAGAGACAAAAGTATTACCACCATCGTGACAAAGCCAGCAGGGCTCCCAACAAATACTTGAGCTTGGTGTTAGATGGCATGGACCAATCGAAAACAAACATCCCACATTACTTGACGGATTCTAAGGTAACCTGTTTGGTAGTTACTTTCTAGGAGTCTTGACTTTATTTGCTGCTGTCTCTGGTATTGACTTTGCTGGATTCGAACTTACATGCGAAGGACAAGAAAAAGCAGGAAAGAAATTTAGATTGTAAAAAGGGTGTAAAAAACAACTGAAAACATCTATTGAAAGATCATAAAAAATAAACGTATGAATTGTGGCTTCCGCGCATTGACCAACGTTCACTTTCAGTTTAGTATTGTTAAGCACTGGGTATTTGCTGAAGTATTCATTCTATTTGCAGGGACATCAGAGCCATTTCTATGAAACACACATTACTGGTGTCCTATCACATGCATCAAAGTATTCAGTGCAGTATATCGATTGCCAGGAGTGGTCCCACGACTCGGATCATACTATGAATGTCTTATTCAAGACTCTTGCGGATATCTCAAAGGTATTTCCTATTATAAGATTTCTCCAAAATATCTTATTCATACCGTATGTATGAATAGGACATACATAATTAAGACATACATACAAGAAAAACAAATAATCAACTAACCAATACCCTTACAGGAAATCCATCAAATGAAAAGTTACCAGGAAACCTTGTCGAAGAATTAGAATGGCCAGGAAGATAGACCAGATTAAAGTCATTGCAATTTTGTAGTATGCTTGTTGGGGAGATGAGATCGGGTTTGTTCGCGGAAATTAAATGTCCCCCCGTGCATACAGTAGATACGCATGCGTATTAGCAATTTTAACATCGATGCGTTGCTGCCCCCGTCTATTATCCACAACAAACGATTACGACTGCTGAGCACAATTGTGTCAACGGCTGTTTGGCGAAGCGGTAGCTTCCGGCTCCTCAGACGCGCACAACACGAGTTCGAGTCCCCATGAGTTATACTTTCTATTTTATAATTTTTTCTTCACGTCCCTGCTAACATCATATTCTGAGCTCGCCATAATGCAAGCAACGGGCCTAAACCAAAACTAACCCTATGTTTAGGCTAAGAGCAAAGAGGCATCGCACCACTTGGACAGACGGGTATTTGTCTCACGACACAAGCACTCTACAGCATTAAACTGTGTCGAGCTGTGTGCTGTTGTTTCCCCATTTACCATACCCTGATAACAACAAGTGAAGATTGCCGCGAATTTATTTTCCTTCTTATTCCTTGTTAGAACTCTTCTGGTAGTAATTCAAAACCTAACTGTAATACGCATGCGCATCTACCGCATGAAGCCGATCGCTCTGTGAACAAACCACTTACGCTTTTGTTCTACACAATAGAATCGAAACCTCGTCTCCCCAACAAATGCAGCACTCGCAAAAGCCGCATTTTGTTTGCTTTCTACTACTTTTTATGGGGGCTCCCTGTTTGAAAACCAGATAATACAACTCCACAATTTAATTCGATCTTTGATGCAGCATCTTGAAACGAACGAGTCAAGATTAATTGAATTTTTGAATATTGGTAATTTTTCAAAAGTTATAACTGGTTTTGACTCGGTCTAGATATATTAGCTTTAATTAGCTTTCACCTTTTACAGGATGGTCATCTCCCGCCAACCCTGTACTTACAGATGGACAACTGCTGGCGAGAGAACAAGAATGTGTATGTTCTTGGAGCATGTGCTCTTCTTGTTAAATTGAAAGTATTAAAAAAGGTATCATCATGTTTTCTGATTCCATTATTCTAGTATCTCGCACTAACTTGAAAATCTAAACAGGTAGCTAATTTTGGGGCTATGATACAATTACGTTTTTATTTTTTTTGTCGCCACTAGCCCCTGCGGATGGTCTTTAATTGTTGCTGGCTTTCCCATTGTTCTTTTGCAGTTTTGATTAATATTGTTACAGCTTTAAACTTTTCTTTTGCATCTTACCAACAACCATTCCGTTATTTCAAGCTGAAATTCTGTTAAGCTATTTACACCCATGTTCGTATTTATTGAATCAGAGGTAACCTGATAACGTTTATAGCAGGACAATACCAGGAACAAATGCTCCGGCTGCTTAGTTCTTGTTGGAGTTCCCCTAGTTCCATTTATCATGTAGATTCTAAATTTTGATGAATTATTTCTAATTCCTGCCATTTTGTTGGGACGCCACAAATGACTTTATGAGAATCCATTAGAAATGATAGTAGTTTCATCAACAACAAGTGAATCATCCCACAAAAAGATGATGCGCGAATGGCGACACAGGCCACAAAAATGTGGGAGGGGGAACTCAGATGAGCGTCTGGGGTTGCAACCTAAACAAATATAGATGACAAAATAGGCTGAGCAGCTTGTACGTGGTATTGCATTACAAATTCAAAGAGTGCCTTTGATTCAGTTAATACGTACGAGGGTGTACTTCGATCTTATTTGAATGCAAATTAACAATTTTATTTTATAGCTGTTCAGCCGAATTTCAGTTTATCTGAAGAAAAACACGGCAGTGACTTTGGATGACATGAAAAAGGCTGTGGAAGCAGCATATGACCTCCCTCATAAAGTTTAGATTATCCAGCATACATATGCAATAAAAAATTGGATAGCTACTCGCCTAAGTGATATCCAACAGCACAGCAGACCATATTCTTTCAAATTCGAAATGACTGACAAGGAAGAAGTTTGCATGTGGTATAAAAATTGGTCATCGAAAGGAAACTGGAAGGGTCCGCTGTCGTTATTGTCAAGTGTCCCAGAGGGTTCTCCACCACTTTTACGGGCCACTTGCATACAACAAAATAGTCTCGAGGAGATCCAAAGTGGCGTGAAAAGCTGCGGAGACAGGCAAACGATCGAGGAAAGAAATTGGTGGAATAATTTTGTTGCAGAAGAGGAGAAGAAGAGAAGATTTTGGGAGGATATTACGGAAAAGCAGCTTCAGGACGGTGGTGATTTAGGATGGTATCTGAAATTTTTAGGGCACTACAAAGAACCGATATTGACCGACACAGAAAATGAAGAACCCCCTGACGTTGCATTGCGAAAAAGAGCAATAGAACATATGATAACGAAACAGCAAACTTTCAAAGACGTGAGTTTTCATGTTCTATTTTTGATTTTATCTGTTTTATTGTAGGTCAAGAGAAGATGACAATGGTGAACCATCTATCGAAATATAATCAAAATTTTGCAATATTTTATCAATTCATTTGATTGTAATATGAACAAGCAAATCAAAAATGAATGCCTTGGATGTAGCGTGGGCGGTAGGAAATGCCACCTCTCTTGCGAAGGTGCAAGTGGCATAATTGCTTTAGGGCCTTTAACGTCACGTCAATTGGCTTAAAATTGTGCCTTTCCAGGAGAGGTAGACACAGGAGGCACAGAAGGGAAACAAGTTGATACATTACGAATGAAATGATATATTAGGATAGGAATAACTCAATGTATCATATATAAAGCTTTTTCTAAATTCAGCGCCCGTGGATGTATGCAATCGACAATGGCTCTCATTACAAACTCGTTAGTTCTTCAGAGTAGATGATTTGTTCCAAATTATTTTACACATTTTGATTTCTTTGCAGGTTGTAGTAAAAAAAAAAGAAATCTAAGACAGATAATTGAAATTGGCGGTGATTTTCGAAACACAGCAGTGAATGGTTTATAAAGACATCATTGTTTCTTCAAACAAATCTATGTACATATGTAAATGATAGTGTGTATAGCTGACTTCGCATCGGACAATCATGAACAGCCGTTTGACCATTACACTAAATATCTTTTCGAATCTGTTGTAAGATAGATGAAATAACTTTACCATGTCAATAAAGCAAGGATAAGGAATGGGATATGGCGGAAAATTGTTCTCAATAGACGATTACGAAAGATGTAAAGATGGTAACAACCGGCAAGGAAGCATGGAACAAACTGGAACGCGATTTTGGCTTTTTCCCATGGTTCTTGTCATGATAGCGTGTTGGGTCTTTTGAGGACGTAATATTCGTTGACATATGATGTAGTATCATATATGGGTGCTGACACATCAGTGTGTTTACGGCTTTGAATGGGATTTACTACATCATTGCCCAAGTGATCTCCTCCGCAAAAACAACATTGGGGACAATATCACTCAATTTGGATTTCAACGAGGCGCGGTGTGCTTATGTGCAAAATCTCTTTCATCCTAAGAGTAAAAATCACAAGGACACTTAACCCTTTGAGCCCTACATTGTTTTTGCACGCGTTCTCTGCCCACCTGGATTGTTTTGCAACGCATGGTCAAAATAGACCTGTTATTTTGAAATGTAAAATTCGGCGCGAAGAATTTATCAAATCACAAAATGAAGTATTGAAAATTTGTTCAAAATTGTCTAAAGTTTTTGCGTATCAACACAAAACCTTACTTTAGGCATCTTCCTTCAAGTTGCAGGTGATTTTCTCAGCATCTGAGGTTCCAGCTTCTCAAGATCACCAAAAATGACAAGATTTCCTGATGAAGATGATCTCAAACCAACGCGAAAGTTCGAGTAGGCCATCGTGTTCCCTTCCAACATGCAATTTATAGCTTTAAATGTCATAAGCTTGTGATCAGTGAATGAAACAAACACATTTCTACCCCTTGGTATCTCTTCTGATCAAACCTACTTCATACACATGACACATAAGCCAAAATTTCAATGAACCTAACCTTTGACCTCAATATGTTCCGGGTTGTGTTTTTCTTTCTTATTTCTCCTTGGTGCCAGTAAATCACACGAAACATTGTCTGAAACAGCACAACTCAATAAAAAAATCAAGTAACTTTGAAGCACCGTTCATAATTTCTTTTTGTTTTGTGCCAGTTTGTAAGATCACTCTAAAACAGGGCACTTTGTAAGATAGATTTCAAGATGAAAACTGCAAGATGAAAACTGCACGCTGATCAATGTGACTTCCTTGGTATTACATCTAATACATCGCAGTTCCTGGTAGCTAATAAAGTACTAACAGTAATACTAATCTCTCCTCGGTATTACATTGCAGCAACTGCTAGATAATAAGTAATAACAGTAAAAATAATCTCTCATCAGTATTACATTACAGTTCCTGGTAGCTAATAAGTACTAACAATAAAAATAATCTCTCCTCGGTATAACATTGCAGTCACTGCTAGATAATAAGTAATAACAGTAAAAATAATCTCTCATCAGTATTACATTACAGTTCCTGGTAGCTAATAAGTACTAACAGTAAAAATAATCTCTCCTCGGTATAACATTGCAGTCACTGCTAGATAATAAGTACAAACAGTAAAAATAGATCTCTCCTCAGTATTACATATTTGCAGTTACTGCAAGCTAAAATGTAAAAATCAAAAATATCTCTCAGGTGTCTCTCAAAAATTATACATTGGTCTGATGGGGTAAGATGACTAGGTTCAAGGGGTAAAATTAGCAACTGAAAGGAAAGCAACACATTTGATCACGCTGTTGAATAGTATTCACAATATGAAGCTGGATATCATGAGAATCATAGCAAACGATCTGAACATTTTGAAAGCTATGTCCGAACTGCAGGAATTTGCTGTTTTACCCTATGCCTATTCATCTTTCCCCTGAAAACCTTACAGTCCGGCAAATAATTAGTCATGCAGTTCTTTTGTGCATTGAATTCTGTACAACCTGAGGGTGTGGTATCTCTCAAAACAAGGATATGGACACATTGCCTTTTGGCAAGTCTTGCATGAAAACTGAGTTTGATGCCGCTTGCCATTGGGGTGGTCTTTATCCTTCCTTTGAGAGCATACTACACAGTCAGGCCTGGAAGTACCTTCCACCTTTCCCACAAAATGCCTTCCTGAAAGTCTCAGGGGGTTGTGATCATCTTGAGATCTTCGGCCTGGCCTGTAACTTGCCCTCTCATAGCCATCCAGCAATTGCTCAATGAGGTTTATTCGAAATTTACGGGAGTTGAAGACCCTGGGCTGATAGAAGGACTGGTATATAATGCCAGCATTCACCACTGCTACCTCCAACATATGAAAGAAAGCCTTCTTCCACCACTTTGTGCAGCGATGTAAGTTGACATTATATGCTGCCTTCTGATCAGCCCTGTCTACACCTCCCATAAATTCCGAGTAAAGCTCAATAGCCTTTGGCTTTTCAATGAATCTCCAAGGATTCCCATCATCTCCTTGATTTGGCCGACACCTGACTTTCTTCTGAAATGTTTCTCCATTGTGGATGGTCGTCATCACATTGACTTGGCGCTTGTCGGTCCAATTGATGAAAGTCGTTTCACCATCCCTTGTGACAACTGGGGGCTCTCCTTTCTTTGGCTTTGAAGTAGCAGCTTCATTGGGAACCCCCCTTCGGTTTGTACGAAAAGTACCACATGCACCTGTTTGATGATTTTTCAGGTCATCAAACAAGGCTGGGCTGCTAAAATAATTGTCCATGTACACATGGTGCCCCCGCTCATACACAGGCTCAACAAGATTGGTCACAACTTTGTGAGTAAGCCCAATTTCCGCATTCCCATCTCTCTGCTTGCCTTCATAAATATCCCAGTTGTAAACATAGCCAGTTTTACTTTCCGCCAAAGTCCAGGCATTTATTCCCCATTTATGGGGTTTATTGGGCTTGTACTGCTTGAAATGTGTCCGCCCCTTGAAAGCAATTAGCGTTTCATCAACTGCAAGCTCCCTACCAGGATAGTAGGCCCCTTGCCAAAGTGGCACAATCATGTCCAAAAATGGCTGGATCTTATGGAGACGATTGTGGTCAGGATTATCTCGTGGTAAGTTCTCCTCGTTATTAGCCAAGTGAAGAAACTGCAAGATTGAAAGAAATCTGTCCCTGGCCATTATCTTCTTGAACGCAGGGAACTCCAACAGATCGTGAGTTGTCCAATACATTCTGTAAGATGGCAGCTTCACAATTCCCATCAAAAGAATCATGGCGACAAAGGCCTTCATCTCTGGCAGTGTAACATCAAACCACTTGCCTGCATACGAATTTTGCCTTGGCTCATTACCAGAGGCTTGGATCTTTTCGATCTCTTGGTGGGCATAGCGGTTTGTTTCAGTTACCATCAACTGAAAAACTTCATCGCTGAAGACTTTTGAAAAGATCTCCAACTCTGAAGGGCTGTCTCCAAGGTCTGCCTTCACGCCAGTTTCTTCTGTGAATTCTTGGAGCCAGCTATCATAGCGATAGGCTCCGATCGCTGGATCTTCTTGACGGCCTCTGCCATCGAAATTTTCTTCTTGGCCTAGGCCCTCTTCTTCGGCACCACTGGATGCACTTTCGACATCGGAAAACCCATAAAAACTTTCATCATTGCTGTCTGAATCACCAAACATCTCTCTGTACTGCTCTTCATTCAAAACAAACGGCTCCATGATTCAAATCAGCTGATTCGCAAGCAAAAATAACGTAGAATTCTCAAAACTTTCAATTCACCGTAACTCGAAAAATGTCACTGAAACAACTACCGGTATTTCACATCATTCTGAAGGTTATTACATCATCTATCCAAAAAAGTCCCGTATGAACGGAAATGATTACTTTACTGCACTCAAAACGCGCGAGAACGCGAGGAACTACGCTCGTCGCAAATCTGCGACTGCAGGCCTACGCGTGGGCGCTTTGTTGTCGCAGATTTGCGACTGCAGGGCTCAAAGGGTTAAAGAAAGCTCCCTACGTCACTTTAAACTCCTATGCAATAGTTTAGCAGGATTTTTTTATAAAGATTTTCGAGTACATGCCTTATCTCAACTTGTTATACTATACATGTATATTTTAAAGAAACTGAATGTTTCGCCCAGTACTAGAATCCTGGAAGTTTCTTGAAATTATCACATTTGAATATTCGGAGTTTCTTATGAGTTTCTAAAAATTTTGTCTAAAAAATTCCATAACAATCATGTTCACAACCTGTGCCCCGCTGAACGTTTCAAAACAAAGTTGTTCAAGTCTATTCAATGTTTGTTACTTAAGTACCTTCCCAGTAATACCATAGTTTCTTTCGTGTTTTGACGACCTGAGAATTGAGTTTCTTATCAGCAGTTTCTTATAAAAAGTACATGTACGCGATTTTGAATATGCTTCGAAGTATTTAAATGCTGAAACGTGTAATATCAATATAGTAGTACTCTTGGTGTTTTGATTCTTTGAAATGACGGAAAAGAAAAAATTGATCATTGTGTCTTCGGGCGCAGACCCTCTCACAGCTAGTCTTTTTTTTAGTTGAATCTTCAGTGATTGCTTGTGATCATGATTTTAAATAATGGTACGGCAATTGCTAAAATAAATTCATGTTTCCTTGAAATACTTTGTTGATCCGAAGGAACGGCAACTGTAATCCACGGGTCACCAGGTCATGTAATCGGCGGGTCACCAGGTCACCAGGTCATGTAATCCACGGGTCACTATATTTGCGGCTGGTGGCCAAGAGGCTATAGCTACGAGCATTCTTGCATATACTGGTCTGTGTAAGATCAAGGTGGCATCGCTCTTTCTTTGCTAATGCCCACGCATGATGCTCTTTGAAAGAATTTAAAGAATTCATGCAAGTCGTTAGAGACCAAGGTTAGAAACCATTAATTGATACCAAGGTAGATAATAGACTTTTTCCATGTGTCACACTGCATGAGATTGGAATTTGACCTTGAGTTATTGAGTAAGACAAAAAGAAGCAAATCTATTATCATCCAAGTCTGAAACACACGAAACACTGAAAGCAAATATCTCTTTAGAATGTCCTGTGCATTATACTATTACTAGTTAATCTAGTTACCGCTGATTTATGAAGTTATCTGTGTCGGCCTCCTTTGCTTCGAATTGAAAGGACTGCTCAGTCAAAATCACAGTGTTCGTAATCGTAAATCGTACGAGATTTTTTGAGAGCAAAGGATTTTTACAGATTTGTGATGATTTTTCTAGAAAATAAAAGAATTTTTTCCAAAGGTGTACGATATTTTTTGGGAATGAAATGCCCCTCGAGGGAAACATCACAGTACTACCTTTATCAAGGCCAAACATTTTTTGTTTTGGTTGAGAGACTTGCAAGTTGTTTATGAAAGAAAATAGCGAATCATGACTCACCTTATTGCCCCATTCGGCACCATGTTTCTTTCCAACGACAACGGCAATCTTTCCAGCGACAATCGGACAATCGGATGACGACGTTTGTTTCTTGTTTCTAAACAACAGTAACTTTTACCTCCTCTATGCTTTTACGGACCAGTTTGTGTAGGAATGCTCGCAGCTATAGCCGCTCGGCCACTGACCGCAAATATGGTGACCCGCGGAGGATCTAGCGTGACCCGCCGATTACATGACCTGGTGACCCGTGGATTACAGTTGTCGTCCGAAGGAAAGGTAGAGGCGGCCGCTTACTACACTGTTAAAGAAACGTATTCTCCATTACGTTTGACTTGCTACAAACAAGTCCTTCTCGCGGAAAAAACGAGAGGAGGGAACAAGTGAGAGATTTAGAAAAGGGTTTCTCTCGCTTTGTTTCCTCGTCTCGTTTTTCCGTCAGACCAGAGAGATTGTAGCAAGACGTTGACCAAGTATCTCCTCCACAGTAGAGAGCGCGAACAAGGCGACTAAAAACGTCACTAGCAAGGGCGTGTGTGAAATAACGGCCAACAAACAACAGAGAATAGTTGAAGGAACTTTGCCAGTTTGATCTACATGAATAAATCTCATATCCCTGTGGTACATCCACAAAGCTGTCAACGTGCAAAGGCACCCAGGTGCTAAATGCAGAGCTGAACAGGAAATATTTACTCCGTCGCCAATGGAAATGATAACAGGATAATGCATGTCACTCCAGACATACAATACAATTAGTTTTCTGTTGTCCTGCAGTGCGAATGTCTGCATCAACGTGGCTAAATTATCAAATTGTGCACCATACCTTGGCCAAGCATGTTTGGAAGGCAAAGTTGACGAATGCAACACACTGATTCGTGCCTTGAACATATTTGCAAGAAAAGAACAGATTTAAACTTATAGTTGTGTTTGCTAAACACTGCATTTGGGGACATTGTAACTCGTATATCGATACTTGGCATGTTTATTGGTTTGGACATATGGAATGCACAAAGAGAGACAGAAGCCGGAAGGAAAATGAGGTGGTTTGGCGCTAAGACCAAGCTGCACAGAATATCGTTGTTGGCTCCATCAAGCTCCACACATACTGATAAACTAGTAGTAAATATTATTTATCAAATGCTGCTATTCCTATCTTACTTTTGGCGAGTTTTTGTTTCATGTTGTTTTGTGCTTGAAGTAGAGTACGTTAAACATAAAAAGACGAACGAAGCAACGGTTGAAACGGCAAAGGAACAGCATAAGCTTGCAAAGAAGGCTTATGTAGTATTGCTAAGTATTGCAAAGTAGAGTACGTTAAACATAAAAAGACGAACGAAGCAACGGTTGAAACGGCAAAGGAACAGCATAAGCTTGCAAAGAAGGCCAGTACTTAGCAATAACAGTGGTGTATCGATTTCAGCATAGACGCAGGAGTCAGGGATGGGCGGGTAGAGCTCACCCAAGGTTGGAAAAATTTGCAAAAATCTGCCATAATCAGGCAGAAAATTTGCCTCACCTTGAGCAAAATTTTCGTGAACAATGAATTTTTATCGGCTATCCACCCTAAGTTCTATTTCTGCGCACACTGATGGTTTTTGGCAATAAGACTGTTTTGAAGTGGGTCTTTGACCAAAGGGGCTTATCACTCTATGAAAATATGGTTAGGCCTTCTAAAAAAAGCTGTTGTCTCCACAAAACATCCCTAAAAATTGCTGTATTCAAGTAGTCTGGTACCTCTTTTCTAAAAAATGATCACATGGAGAGCCCATTCCAATGCCACCATCCATAGATGTTTTGCAAAGGGTAATTACTCTTCGTTCTTAGCATAGCAAAGTAGCCGAATACAAATTTCTATTCTGGTACTGTCTGAGATAGTTTAACGATGGTAACGAGTGTGCAAAATGACTGTTGCACAGTAGAAAATTTTTGCGGTAAAACTCTCTATTGTCGAAGTTCTCCTTGTGACGAAATATATCAGGAACAATACCACTCTAACGAAAGTTGTGTATTTTGCTGTTTGATTGTGTCCTGCCATCTCTACGTACTATATTTCAAACGTCTGCCCATTGTCAAGAAGAAATAGGGTTTCATAAAAATAGACACGTTTGAAGAACAAAACAACTCTTTCATGAGCAACAAAACAACTTTTCAATGATATAAAATATTCTTACATACAAGTCTCTGTTAGCAACATTTCATTATCGGGCGAGACAGAAGACGTGCGAGTTTACGAATTTTGAGTGATGCCTTTTATCCGGGGGGGGGGGGGGGGTACATAACATGTTGAGGGTACGGGTATCCAAAAATTCTCTAAACAAGGGTCCTTTTTCGGCAAATTTTTCATTAAGGCGGATGCAGGGTAAAATTTTATGGTTTTTTGTCAAATTCTGGAAAATTTTTTTTTGCTTGGTTTTTGTACTTCAAGTATGTGGGAACGTGATTACCAGGTCAATAGTCTCCTTCCATCACCCTAAAAGTACAAAATTTGTTCAAAAAGAGGAACAGGTACGAAAAATATTACATAGCAACGCCCTAGCAACGTATTTTGCATTTTTTTTTGCCACCAAAAACTGCAAAAAAAGATTGGTTTTGGGGGAATTTCCAACCCTGTTGTAGATTGAAGTGGATTGCAATGAGTTAGGTATACATGAAGTACTTCAAGGCCTTTTTACATCAAGTAGAAGCTGTAGACTCGTGCTTGGGAAATAAGAAGGTTGTGCTAGCTAGCTTGTGGATCATTATTGAAAAAATTGACTGCTCGTTTCAGCAAGATGGGAAGTAGCTCTCGGAGAAGAAAGCAACATTTCTCAGGAAGGAGAATATTTCAAGGAAATCAGCACACAGCAATGCGAGTTCTCCACAAGCAAAGAAAATGCACTGGTCAGGCATCTAGGCCAAGTGGAGAAAGTCAAAGTGAAATGGAGGTGGCAGTTGAAACCAGTGTTGTTTCAGACGACTCTGGCTTGCAGTCTTTATCTACTCACGACAGAGAATTCACTAGTAGTACACCAAGAAACTCAAGGCAAGGTACATCTGCATCTGCAAAGAAATGGATGATGATGCCTCCATTATTAGATACAAGCTCTGAGACAGGATCAGAAGAAAAAAACAGCTTTTATTTTTTGATTGACTCATCAATCTTTATGGAAACATTTTCCTGTGTAGCCTGCCCAGAATGTAATGGCAAGGAATTAACTGTCACACACAATGATAAACAAAAGTTTGGGCTGTGCCACACTTTTGAGTTAGAATGTGCCATTTGTAAATGGCAAAAGAGATTTCACACATCAAGACATATCCATTCAGACTCAGAAAGGTTAGCACCAAGAAGTGGGCGTAGACCATTTGAAGTAAATAATAGAGCCATTATAGCTTTTAGAGAAATTGGGAAAGGGTTTTCAGGCATGGAGAAATTTTGCGGCCTGATGAACATGATGCCACCAATGGCAAAAACAACATTTAGTGACAAAAATGCTGACATACATGATGTTTATATGTCTGTATGTCAGAAAAGCATGAAAGAGGCTGCTTTAGAAAGCCAAAAAGCAGTTGAGAAAAGCATAAATGAAGATTCTGTTTCTGATATCGATGTTTCCTTGGATGGCACATGGCAAAGGAGAGGGTATGCATCTATGAATGGTGTTGTGACAGCCATTTCCCATGTAAACGGAAAGTGTGTTGATGCCCAAGTGCTGAGCAAAGACTGCAGAGCGTGTAAGACATGGGAGAGGAAGAAAGAGTCAAACAAAAATGCATATGAGCAGTTCAAGGTGCATCACAGCTGTCCAATAAATCACAAAGGCTCAGCTGGTTCAATGGAATCAAAGGCTGCTGTGGAAATATTCAGTCGGTCCGTAGCTGTCAATAGACTGCGTTACAAAACTTACATTGGTGATGGGGACAGCAGTGCGTATCAAAGTGTTGTTGACTCTAATCCTTATCCAGGACTAATTCCTAAGAAGGGTGAGTGCATTGGGCATGTGCAAAAAAGAGTTGGAGGTAGATTGAGGAAGCTGAAGAGCAACTTCAAAGGGAAGTTGAATGATGGAAAACCCCTTGGAGGCCGTGGGCGCTTAACTGAAAAGTTAATTAATACACTTCAAAATGCCATGGGAATGGCCATAAGACAAAATGTTGGCAGTGTCTATGCAATGAAAAAATCCGTTGGTGCCCTTCTGTACCATTACTCTGAAAATGAGGATCTTGAAAAGCGACATCATTTCTGTCCACGTGGTCCCAACTCATGGTGCAAGTTTCAGTCAGACAAGTCAACAGGGAAGAATTCATACAGGGAAAAAATTGGCATTCCTTTGGCCATCCATGAGAAGATCAAGCCAATTTTTCAAGATCTGAGCTCAGATGCCTTGCTCAGCAAATGTCTTCATGGCAAGACACAGAATGTAAATGAATCATTGAATCAAGTCATATGGAAGCGGTGTCCAAAGGATATTTATGTGGAAAGATTTACCTTGGAAACAGGAGTAGCTTCTGCTATAATTAATTTCAATGATGGATTATCTGGAGTTATAAATGTGTTTAACATGCTCTGCATGGAACCAGGTGCCTATTCTGTTCGATATTGCAATGATTGTGATGAGCACCGAATAAAGACAGCAAATCGGAAAGATACACCAGAGATGAAGCAGCGTCGCAAACAATTAAGAGCCATCAAAAAAGGTTATATTGACAAAGATACTGAAAATGAAGAAGTGGCCTACAAGAGTGGAGATTTTTAACTTAGTAGTGGTATGGCTACCATTATTCAATTTGCATGCATGTTATCATGTATATAACAGTAACCACAAACATGGAAGGTTCTACACCTCTTTGCGTTAGACCATTTTTGGTAAAGAAGGCTCATATGACCATAGAAAATGTCTTAAATTAATTACAAAAAGCTGAAAAATGATTTATCAGATGTTTTACAGACACATAGATCCAAACTGAACTTGCTCTAAAACAAGTTGGCAGAATTTCAACAAAATAGTTTGGTTTTAACAATCAACAAAACTATTTTTGCATTTTCCCGGATTTCTGAAAAAACTGACTTTTCAATGTTTTGGCGGACAAAAAAATTAGAATGGCTGCAGTTATTGAGCTGAATTTTTTTCAGCTAAAAGACCAAGTTATGTAGCATGTTCTGAACCACAAATACTTGAAAAAAATTTATCTGTTCTTTTGAAATAAATTAATATATTCATGGCGGTAGGATGCAATTTTTTACCCGTCCAACATTTTCTTCCTGGTAAGGCTATTTTGCAGCCTGTGATTAAAGTAAGTGGTTTGGAACAAGCCAACAGAAGCAATTGATGTATCCTGAAATTTTGGAAACATTCTGCCAAGTACAAATGGAGTTAAGTCCGCCAAAACCTTTCCCATTTTTCGCAGCGAAAACCTAATTAGTTATGCGCATAAATTAAGAAATTTAAAAATTTTCTTTGAAAATTTCTTTCCTAGAGTCAGAAGAGTATTCCAAAGCAAAAAACTCTTCAGTAACCCCTGAAATGTTGAATTTGAAGTTTTTACCCTGCAACCGCCTTAACGAGGGTGGAATTTCGCTGAAAATTCGCAAAAAGTGGTTAAAATGGGCAATTTTCCGCCAAAATTCATCATAAAAGTGGGTACCAAAGCAAATTTCGGTAATTAGGAGAGGATAGCTTTCTCTTTCTGAAAACCGGGCGGCAGACCCCCGTCCATCCACAAGTCCCACCCCCCCGGGCCTTTTACTTATCCAATTTGTTCCTGTCAAAACTTGTCCTACAGGGATAAGGCCAACTTAGATGCGAAAAGTGAGTTCGTCGAAATCTGTCTGTCTGCTTCATAATTACGAGCATTGTGGTAAAACTGAGTTTCGCAAGGTTGCTGAAACAGGCATTTAATCAGGCCCATACTAATGTAGGCGTGAACTTCTGAACCATCACAAACGCGCTGTTTCAACGCAAAATCAGTTTTGTGCATTTGTATCGTTTGGGAATTAGCCATTCAACTATGATTGCTAGAAGGCAGAAATTTCTTATAATAACACCTTTCCATGAAAATTGCTACATAAGCAAATCCGAGACAAAATCGGAAAGAAATGTTCGATTTTAACAAATTACATTTCTGGGACTAATTTGATGTATCTACTGCATCGTTAAACTTAATAGAACATACAACAAGAACCCACAGAAGCCAGTGTTAACCCTAATCCACATGGGGGGGTGGATTCCACCCCCCCTCAAGGTTTTATTTGCCGCGTTTTTAAACAACATTTGCTATGTCCCCCAGCCTCCCTGACTTTTACTAATTATCTATTAGCCACATTTTGGTGGAAAAATTTTTGAACAATAGGACTCACAGGTCACGTGACATGCCCATATTTGGAAGGAGGTAGCAACAAAATCATTGTTTTCAATTATTTCAATGGAATTATTTGATTAAATTATGAAGTATTATACAGCAAATGAATCAACAAACAAAGGGCTTCAATTTGATATCGGAATTTCTGGAATTTGATGATGTCAGCATTTTTTGATAATGACGTCATTTTGGCCGCCATTTTGGACTAATTAGCAATCGTTTCAAGTTTTTTCGAACTTTTTCAATGAAAAACACTCTAATGATACATTTGTCATAGATAATCATCATTTTGCAGGTTCTTTTGGTCTCTTTTTACATAGAATAAATTAATCGCACAAATGACGTCATAAGAATCGGCTAATTTCTGCCAAAATATCACTCCAAAATCGTTATTTTCAATAAAATATTATCTCAA
This sequence comes from Aurelia coerulea, assembly GCA_039566865.1. NCBI lineage: Eukaryota > Metazoa > Cnidaria > Scyphozoa > Semaeostomeae > Ulmaridae > Aurelia > Aurelia coerulea. Next base: position 6,388,959 of record CM076951.1, on the reverse strand, counting down.
TAAAATATTATTTCAATAAAATATTATTTCATCACCATTTTTGTTGACAAACTGAACCAAAAACTGCTTAAAGTTCATGCAAAATCTTCATTAAACTTGAATTCAACTTTGAAGCCTGATTTTCACAGATTTTAAGCTTTGTGACGTCACTGTGACGCCACAAGGCGTGGCAGCCACACCCAAATTACGCTACAAGCTGCAAATTACCTGTTCTATGACTGTGCCAAGTTTTATTGAATTCGGATGCGTCTAAGGCAGTTTTCAGAGGGGGGTGGAAAGCACCCCCCTCCCCATAAATGGTAGCTCAAAAAAAGCCCATATGGATTAGGGAAGAAACCTCACCATACCCCTCGTATAAGAAACTTATAGATGATTTAATGGGAGACACGGTGGGAGACTTAGCAGGCTGTTTTGACTGTTTTCTATTTTGCAGGTTCTTACCGTAATTTGAGTTGTTTTGGGCCAAAATATTGCTTGTTGAACGCCGGGGTTCTCGCGACTCACCTTGTAAATTTTCGAATAAATTCGCTGAATAGCGTCAAGTTGTTTAATTGTATATATCAGCAATTAGCTCAGGAAAACTCAGCTGAAGACGACGGTACGTGCACTCAAAATAAAAATTTCTATAAGCAACTTGGTGACGGACAGGCACTGAAAGTGTTGAGAATGAGTTGGTTTTGAGACACATGTACAGTTGTCAATAAATTTACTCTGTTTTGGCAACGAGTAGGATTTGAATGTCTTTAGCTGATCAATTTTTGAAACTAAGGTAGGAGGCAGACGTAAGATCAGTGCCTCAGAGTAGTTATTGCTTATAAAAATCTGTGGTTCAGTTATAACAGTTCTACACTACTGACTCAACTTTGTTTGTTTTGTCATTAAAGGTCACTGTGATAGATGGCACCGACAGGAATGCTTTCACGAGCACGTCTTTGTTGTCAGTACCAACGCACTCTCGGTCATGTAGTTTCAGGACTTCCTGTACCATGGAGTTGTAAAAGTTTACAGTGGCATTTTGTTCCCCATTGCTCAAAATGGCCCCATTCTTTCTTGCAGTTGGACAGTTTCTGTGTTAATCCAGAGTATTCATTGGAACATGTAACAATCAGTTCCGTTGTTTCGAATACTGGTCTGCCGCACTGGATGCAAGATATAGAGATGGCTGCTTTTTGAATTCCCATGATTTCTCCTGTTAGAGACGATGATGTCAGCTCCGGAGGAACAGATTTTGGAATTGACAGCTGGTCGGCTGGGAAGGGATCAGCTGTGGAAATCTTTGATCCTGTTTTAGCCGGATTGACATAAAATTCGCCATTGTACTTATTGTTTTTAAAGCGTAGATTCTGGAAGTCGTATGTGCCCCCTTCTTCAACTTGCGACGTGTCGTCTTCCCACATGACAATTTTTATCGAGCCATGTGGGTCAACCAAGAGAGCATCCCGTTTCTTCAGTGGTTTGTCTGTGTGCTGGTTCAAGACAACAGGTTCCTGAAGGTTGTACATTTGGCGGGAAAATATTTTGCAAAAATATTTTAGATTGGGAGAAAAACAATAGGAGAAAATGGTAGAAAGAGTCCTCGACAAAGATCAAAAGAGCGTTGTCAAAATATGTAAGAAAGGATTTAGTGTGTTTTTAACAAGGCAAGCTGCAATGGGAAAAACAGGCACATTTCTCCAGGTTATCAGCGAATTAAAGCAAATTCATGGGGACTACGGGACTACGGTGACAGGGGACTACGGGAATTGTATCAAAACATTCCATTCATGGTTGGACATCGGACTTGGATTTGGAAACAGATAGCAGCTTTTAAATAAAGTTTTAGCTAACAGGGACGCAAGCGAAAGAATTGCAACAAGCAGCATATTGGTTTTGGATGAAATTTCTTTGTTGACAACTGTTTGAATCCACTGATTACATTTTGAGGAAGATACACTCGTGCGAAAAGCCCTTTGGAGGAGTCCAAATAATATTTAGTGGGGATTTTTGTCAGCTACCACCAGTTGTTGAAGCAGGTCAGGTTCCATCATTTTGCTTCCAGTTAGCCCTTTGGAAATCAGCTATTCAGCTCGAAATAGAACTGCAAAATGTACCGGGTGAGTCAGAAAAAACGTGGGGTGTTTGGCGTACTGTGACGTCGGGTTTAGCCATCCGACCGTTGTGAACTAAATTATTCCGTGCAGCCATGAATCTGACTTAGATCTTAAAATTTTCTCCATCGAAATCGGTCATGTGATTCATTATTTAAAAAAGATTTTATTCCTAAAACTTTGTATGGGAGTCTTGCAAACTGAGGAAACCTTTAACCAAGCCCCTTCAGCATTTTAGCCTTGCCAAAGCTGCAAGTACACGCGGTATTATCTGGGGAGCATGAAACAGTTCGGAAATAGTGTTTTCTCCCCTGGGATGCCTTGTCACGTCATAGCTTGTCCTGCAAAGAGAATATGTTTGAGAGACAGTAAAAATGCATGCTTCTTTGTGTTGTAAAGAGATTTATTTCAACAAGATCAACGCGATGTTTCATGACAAAACTATTTCATTCTCCCTTGATAATACCAAGTGTACCTGCCTTAAGGGGTTAGATCCCTATCAGGCAAAACTTTGTCAATTTTAGAGATATTGTCTCCAGATTTGGATAGGATATAAAGATAGCTGACCTCAAATGAAAAATTTTGTAATTTCAATAAAATATGCAAATTAGGCAAAATGGCGGCAGCAACAATGGTCAAAAACTGCTACCTGCTTGTAACAATGCAATTTCCACAAAAATAATGATAATGGACTGAAACTTTTTTCAGGCACTCACTATATGCATACCTAGGGAATGAAAACTTTTCAGCTTGGTTGTCACTTGACTTGCAGAGAAATTTTGAATTTAATTTGAGATCCGGAAAAACTGCATTACTAATAATTTTCAAGACAGCATTACATTTTTGCTCTCAGGTATAGGATGCTCTAAAATGTTTCATTCCCTAGAGCAAGGTCAAATGAGTCTCTGCTGAAAATTTCATGAAAATTGAACAAAGGATTAATGAAAAACATTGTCACAAGCATCGGAATATGTCGTTTTTTGCTAAACGTGGGAAAATGACTTTGAAAGTGAAACATACTAAAAACACCTATGTCTACTGCTATTTTTCCCTCAATGTTCACCAGATTCATCAATAATCCCTTTCTGCTGCTTCTTCAAGTTTAAAAGAAGTAACCTGATGGTTTTTCAATGTTCTTGCACTGTTTTTACTTTTATCCAATGATTATTTCTGTGACCGCTAGTCAAAATGGGTCATTTTACAATATATTCTTGCTATCGTTTTGGCTCTTCATGATTCCCAGCCTCTTTGGTACAGAATTTGTTGATAGAATACTATCATATTAGGGAGTTACAGTACTTGCAGCACATAAATCTATATCATTTCCTTCCAAAAACCAAGTTTTTGCGACGTTTCCCAGTCTTGTTGTTCAATGATTACTAGGGATTCGCCGTTCAGGAGTCTGGACATTGCGATAAGGGTTACTCATAAGTAACAACTCATAACTGGCCTTCACCAAATCAGATACATCTGTATGAAGCCACTGGGCTGCTACTTTTGTGTTTTGTTGACTTTTCCTTCTGTCAGCAACACATTTACCCTTGTCCTTTATGGCACAAATTACATTGCGTGGCTTCATTTTGGATCAGCTGAGCTGGAGACGAACAAGCAAGAGAACATGCAAGCAAGGTCTACAACAATGCAATTAGGCCATAATTCTTCATTCCTTCAAATTTGAAATGTAATCCTTTTCTTGCAAGGTTGCAGTAATATAAGTCATGGTGCATTCTATTTTTCAAATCAAACTGCCTATTTGTATTCCAGCAGCTTCCACTTCGAATTTAGGCCAAAATTGACATGCCAAAGAAAGTGCATTTTCGATTCATTTTTCAAGATTTTATATGCTGGTCTTTGCAAACAAGGCATACATTCTTTGTTGTGCTATTCACATCCAAAATCATGTGTCGTGTTACAGCAGAAACAATTCTGCAGACAGAGAGAGTCAATCTCATTACTTTGCTTTACTTGATTTGACAGTTGTTGTGTGATTTGAATTGATGGCCTAAAAACTTAGGACGGAAGGAACACTTCTTAGACCTCGACACTTCGTGCGTTTGTTTGCCTCTAAATTCCTGTCCATCTGATCATTTGTCCATCCTTCGTAATATTCCATTCCTTTAAAGCTGTCCCAGTTTGATTATTTTGAAATGCCATCATCAATTTCGCAGGATGGTCAAAAAACAGTTTCGTCAATGTTTGGTCCAAACAAGACAAGGTTATTGCTTCATGTAATAGGCACAAAACTGCCTCTCTTTCGTGCAATCAATCCAATTCAACCACAAAACTCGGCTGCTTGGTTGCTGGGGTTTGGAGGGGTATTTTTATCCCGTTTTTTAGCTGAAGTTTCGGAATTTTTCGTTGCTAAGGGCGTTGCTAAGAAAATTTGATTAGGGTAGCTGTATTAAAACTCCCAAAATTGGGATAAAGCATTTGGTTTGCTGAAAATAAGTTTTGGAAATAATTAGGGGGGGGGTCATAATGCCCACCCCCCCCAGGTGAGGAGTGAATAAAAAGAGCCCAGGTGGAATAGGGATAAACGAGTCGCTCAAGTCGGGGACATCGTTACAGTTTACAAGGACATGCTACCAAGACAACGTTGGGTCTTGGGAAAAATCACACGCCTCCTTCCAGGGAAGGATGGAACAGTTTGTGCAGTACAAGTCTTAACTCATGATCAATCTGGAAAGAAAATTTACATCATGCGCCCAATACAGAAGTTGTATCCATTAGAAGTGCAGGGATTGATGGAAGATATTCCGGACAACAAACTTATTGAAAATGAACATCAAGATGAAGTCCAGATCACACCAGTTAGAGATGAAGACGTTATTGAGAACATTCAAGGACAATAAACACTCTTTGCTTTATGTAATATTTTTTTATGTAAATAGGAACCTCTCTAATTGACTGGGTCAATTAGGGGGGAGTGTGTTGTATTTTTGATTTTGGTCTCCCTATGACGAGATACGCCCATCAAGTGAGGAGACATTCATTCATGGAGAGAAATCAGCATAACGAAGAAGGTATAATTCAGCACAACGGAGAACGTCAAAACTCAGCACAACAGACAACATATCATGCAAGAAAGATTGTATATCATTGTAAATAATCAAGACTAGACTTTATTCAACGTATCGGATTACTCATCGAACTTCAAATCGCCGCAGAGTCGGAGACATCGTTATCGTCGGACATTTATAACGCTCGCTCGTATCTTGTCATAGTCATACTCAGAGGATATAAACTGGACAAACACCGTTTTCTTTTAGTACAAGAAGGAATACGTATATCAATTCACGTTTAATTCAACATCTAGAGGGAAAACGCTTATTATAGAGTTGTTCGTGTTTCTTTATCTTTAATTCAGATTAGGCCCAACATTGCGCCACTCGAAAGCAGGACTTGCTCTTGGATTTTGTATCACAAACAGTATAAACTAAAACGTTGCAAAATTCCAAGCACAAAATACAACAATAGTCATAGCTGTTATACTTTCGGAAAAAAACAGGGGGGAGCCAAAAACGCCCCCCAGTAGAAAATAACTTTGTGTTACCCAGTTAAAATAGGGTTAATGATATTTTATGAAGAAGAAGAAGCATGTGAGTTATAAAGCAATCCAATGTGGCATGTTTATGAACAAATACAGGCCTTTCATTCATGCAACATCTGATTTTTGTCATCATGTGATTGCTGTGGAATTAGATGTGGGGAAGTTAAATGTCCTTATGTATGGACGGGATTGATATAGATGGATACTTCGAAGCTGTTTATTGAGAGATCTAGATGGTAAAGTGCTTTGGGAACGAAATATTTTGGTCCTGAAAGTAGTTTGCTGTTTTGCATGAAAAACAAACAGGACATATCTGCAGAGGTAGAAACATTATTGGACTCAGAGAATGTCGGAATGAGAGAGGGTGATCTAGTGCATACAGATTTTAAAGATACTATCAACATTCATACATTCTTGGGCTTTATTTGAAATAAATCAATCAATTCCTGCCAATTGTAATCTCATTCTCTCCGTTGCAAGCTTGTCAATATTTGCATCAGTGAAACTTGGCAGGGATATCAATGGGATCTGCATATTTGAGTGAACTCCTTTCAGATAATAATCCTTGGCTATTGTCTTTCGTGTTTTATCATCAGAAACAGGTTGCTTTGAAGAAGGCCAGGGAGATCAAGCCAGAAGGTGTGAGATTCTTCACTGACTTGTCAATTCGCACACTCTAAGGGAGGCAAGATCAGCTACCAATGCTCCTAGAAACAAGATGATGTAGGGAGCCCCCGGCTTACACTGGTGTCCTTGAGTAGTCACGTGACTCAGTAGCAGTATTCATGTTTCCTTTGGGCCCATTATCTTTATTGAGTCACAGTAAGCTAAAATTCGATTGAATTTGATAACTAACATTACTGTAACTGAATCTTTCAAATATGGATGCAAGAGTAAAATGCTACAATGCAATTGGCGATGTGAATGTTTTTATCGAGAAAGTTTCATTGCATTCATTATTGAAGAAATACGATGGAAAGAAAGCTGAAATCAGGCTGAGATAGAAATCACATTTCAATCTCAAAGGGTCGAGTTCAATTTCCCTCTCCTTCTTGTCTGACAATGATTCCAGTTTCGGTACCACAGGCACATTTTTATGATTCTTCTGATGATTCTGAAATGGTTCTGAAATGACGATGTATCTTTTGTGTATCTTTTCCACAAAAAAAGCACAAGTAGATCTTGTCGTATTTTCTGCTCCCATATGCTCTGTCTTTTAAGATTGTGGAACAATAACTGCATAGAAGCAAAGAATACGAAAATACATGCATCTTCAGCAACATTTCCAGATAGCAACGTTGAACAACAAATAATAGTCCTCTACTGTTGCTTCATATTCCAAAATCGCAGAAATACAATGTTTCCTTGGTAGAAGCTAAGCCGTAAAGCAAAATGACACACAATTGATACCATATTCGTTAAGAGCTGCTCCAGAAATTCCAATGTCACAATATATGCATTTAAGAAACCGCTCTTGAATCTGGCCTTGGGGATTGACATATCTGAGGACCAACATCATTTATTCTTTGTTGAAGCAGTCAGTTACCTCATCTACCAGAATGGCATAAAACCCACATTCTTTTTATCTCTTTTATTATCTGATCATTGACAGCATCAGTGCAACAGGAAATCAGCTCATTTTGAATGGTCTTTGATCAATAGGTGGCAGATTCAAAATGCTTCTTTAAGACGACATCTCCACTTTCAACTCTGAAATCAAAGAGTGCTTGGAAATTCCCACAATCTTCTGTGTCATACAATTTAGAATCATCTATGTGAACGCGGAGAGGTATGTTATGTTTAGCGCAAAGAAGAACAGCTTTCACAGCAGGAGCAAGCTTCTGCCTATTGTGATTGATCTTTGCATTGAGAGGAGCGTCGAGAATCCTGACAACAGACATCGCGTTTTCCATCATCGCAGTGAAATCTTGCATTGTAAGTAAGGCCGTCTTGTGAACCTCAGATTTAAGTTCATGCAGCTTTAAATTGGTTTTTGCTGAGGACAAATTTGTCAAGGGGCTTTTCATCAGTTTGGCTAGCTTAGATGTGCTTGAGCAAACACTTCTTCCAAAGAAAAAACATGGAATACAAAATGCGCGATCCAAATCATTTGATTGTGCCAGCCAAGGAAAATATTGCAACCACCCTCTGCTAAACCCTCGAGCTTTTCCACTAGTTTATCTTGCGTGAAAGACAAACCGTGATCTGGCATCCAAATAGTTTGAAGACGGTTATATTTCTCATCACAAAGCAAAGTTGAAATGGAATTAAAAAACAAACCAGTGTAACAAGAGTGTATTGGATTATCATGCTGGGTATCTTTTGGGTCTTTCTGCACAACTCTGACTATCCAAAAGACCTATTGCGTGAATCAGGCTTCAGGTATTTTGAATGTTACAAAGAAATGCCTTTCCTTTCGGAATTTAAACCTAATTTTCACGAGGCTAGCACAAGGTTGATCTTAGTCTTGTGAAAACCATATCTGCAGTGTCATCAGGAGACTTTGCGGACCGCAGTCTAAAATGTAGAAGAACAACACAACATATGCAAAATGTATCACCCCCGTGAAAACAAGGGACAGCACCCCTCCCAAGCAAAAATATTAGAAAGAGGCCAATGTGAACTTCATTATGAGGCTAATGTTGATCGCAATGGTGATCGTGATCTTGATTGCAACCCTTGATTCAAAGAGTGATTGCTGTGTCCATCAGAGATAATGGCAGACACTTCACAGTTGGATGGTTCTTTTTGAAACATTTCTGAATAAACGTAATCAAAAGCATTTGAATTTCCATATTTCTGGTAGACTGTGAAATTATTTTTTGGGAGTGTTATGACAAGTTCATTTCGCTGTTGATTTATCTCTTTTTCAAAAACAGCGTATTTTTTATTGAGAATGCAGCAAAACAACAATCATCTCGTATTTTGCAGAACTTGTTTTGCCTTGTGTTCCGTTTTGACTTAAACAACTTTTCTGCGCTTCCCTTTGGTCTCTGCGATTTCTTCTGGCATTTTCTTCGCATTTCACAGTCTTCCTAATATGAGGCGTGTGATCGCACGCGCACGCCTCCGCACACGCCTAAATTGTCCAAGGCGTGCGAAACGTCGCACGGGCAAACCTGAAAATTTACCGAATTTCATAAAATTTCAATCAGAAACAATGTCGCAAAAAACAGAACCCTCCTTTTATTTAGAATTTGAAATTTCTCCTTTATTCATCACTAGATGCTACGATTTTGCTGCATAGCACTTCGGTCTCTTTACGAAAGGAAACCGTTGTAAAGGTCAGCTCACTGGCGAAGCAAACAAGATGCAAGGTTTTCAAATGGAACTTTAAATGTTTATTGATCGATTTTAGCAAATGGATTCAACAAGAAATCTTTAAAGAATTGCAAGATGCGGAGGATAGACTTGTGTTTAATAATCTCTCCAATCTGTTGTATTTTGGGATAAGAAAGTTTGTTTGTGGGTCTATCATCGTTCTCTCTTCTTTGTTCATGTTCCTAGTTGAACTAAAGTGTTAACGTTGTCAAGAATCAAGGAGCGAAAATGTTGAATAATACTCACTTTAATCTGACTTTGACACAAAACCGTTCTCTGGATTTTCTGCAGTGCATCTCTAGAGTAGGCCCACTACGAATTTGTGTAAACTCTCCAATAAATTTGCCTTAAATATGCCATATGCCTTAAAAGGTTTGGTAGCTTTTTCTAGAGCATATATTCGCTACTTAATCACCTTCTTTAATCTGTCAATAACTTTTCTGAAATCTTTATTTGTTTTAAATTAGGCTTGAAGCCCACATTTTGTTAACCGGGAAAACAGGAAACTGGATTGCCTAACTACTTTGACCTTTCCCTAACTTGAAAGGCAGTACGACAGAGAAATACACACTCAACGAAATAATTTCGTAACTTTAGTGGCACGGCAGTTTCTTGCCTGCCTTCTCTCTTCTCGACAGGAAAATAAGCCATAAGTCTCGTGAAAGAGAGCATTCACCGATGCAAGAACAACGCATCGAATCAGAATTTTCAGAATTTCAGAATTTTTCTTTCTTGTAATAGCCTAACACAAAAATACATTTGTATGCCTAATTACAGCTATTACAAGAATAAACAAAACAGAAACTATTACTAATATAAGAACAGCAACATAAAACGAAAACTAAAAATACGCAGTCAAATAAAGCTATTTCGGATCTAATAATGTTTGTTTCACCCTGTCCACATTATCTAAACATTTTTCAATAAACTTTGGTATTATAGTTGACAGCTGTTTATCATTTGTTTGCATTAAAAATTCAAATCGTTGTTTATCATCCATGAATCTGAAAGATGGTTTTCGTTGAAAGGTAGCATTAAAAAGCTTTGCCCTATCTTCTTTGTTTATTTTACATGTCACAAGACAGTGTATTTCACTTTCAACTTCGTTACATACAGAGCACAGGCGATCATCTACGTTCTTTTTAGGCCGATGATACCTGCCAGTCTCTATCTCTAGACGATGGTCGGAGAGTCTAAACTTGCTGACAGCAATTCGTGTTTTCAAATCTTTGACGTTAAGCAAGTAATTTTCAATCATGACTTGTGTCTTAAAGGTGCAATATGTGCGCATTTTTGGCTGTTTCTTCAAGGCTGCTAATGTCCTCTGGTTATTGCAATCATTGATTCTCGTTACAATTTGGTTCACTAAACGGTTGTTTAAGAATTGGTTTTGCAGGAACTGGGATTCCCAGATATATCCTAACCCATGTTTGAACAAGATTTCTTTCATATAAGTTGTCCAAGGCAACTGGATACCCCTGTTTAAAATGTATACTTTTCGAAGAATGCTGTTGATTTGCCCCTTTGCAAGACGTATCCAGTTCTTTGCAGTAGATTTGAAACCCACGATAAACAGCTGTTGTCTGCCTAGTTCACATCTAGACCCAATATTTGACGTTGTTTTTTTAACTCCTAAAATATCTTTACACAGTTTAAGATTGAGCTTTTCTATAGGGTTTTGGTCGTTGAACGCTATCTTAAAACAACCCCAAAAATCAACACCATACAGTAAAATAGGTTTAACGAGGCTGTCGAAAAGATTCAAAGTTACTTCTATTTGCTGTTTAAATGTTTCTCCAAGACAATTCTTCATCTTGAAATAAGCTATTAGACCACGCCTGTATAGATCTTTCAATATTTCCTTAATATTCATGGACGGGGTAATTAAGAAACCTAAGTAGCTAAAATTCCTAACAGTTTCTAGTTCTTCATTACCGAAACGGAGTTTAGTGCTATGTATCATTCTTCCACCTTTGTTAAATACCATACACTTAGTTTTACTCACGTTGACTCTCATCTCATTAATAGTGCAATAATGTTCCAACTTATCTAACGAGTGTTGTAAACCTTCTTTACTTTCGGAGATAATCACCAAGTCATCCGCCCAGAATAACGATCCAATGACAGTATCATCTAATTTTGCTGGCCTACTTTCAACTTGATTAAAGATTGAAGGTAAATCACTGAGGAATATGTTAAATAAGCAGGGACTAAGGATACAGCCTTGCTTGACCCCTTGGTTTACCTCAAAGAACTCGGTTCTCTTATCAGCAATTCTGATGCACGTCTGGTCATTTTTGTACATGTCTTTGATAACGTTAAAAACCTTCCCCCTTATCCCCCTATCATATAGTTTTCTAAGCAGTAACTTTCTTGAGACCTTATCGTACGCCTTTTCGAAGTCTACGAATGCTGCAAATAACTTTTTTCCTTTATGATTGCAATAGCTAGATACGATGGAGTTTAAGATAAACAGATTATCGGATGTTCTATTACCTTTAACAAAACCAAGTTGTTCTGGTTTAATAATTTCATTTGAGATAGCAAACGAAGTCAACCGTTCATTGATTATGATGTTAAAGAACTTCCCAAGACACGAAAGCAATGCAATTCCCCTGTAGTTTTTCTCCGAAGTTTTATTGCCTTTTTTGTGCAATGGAATGATCAAGCTCTTTGTCCAGCACGAAGGAAATATTCCGTTGTTGAGTAGATTGTTGAATAAGTCAAGGAATGTTCCAGGATATCTATCTATACTACAAATTATCATTCCGTTCAGTATTTGATCTATACCAGATGACTTCCCTTTTTTTAACTTTTTAGTTGCCTCTTGGAGCTCGTTTAGTGTTATCTCACACATCATTAAATCATCGACGTGGTCTGGGTAATTTATCATTTCGTCAATGTCTTGTACATCTGGGTTGTACAGTAAGGACTTAAACATGTTAATCCATCTTTGAGGCTCTATAGATGCAACATAATCATTTTTTTGTGAACTGCCATTCTTAAAAGTATCTTATAACTTCCAAAACTTTTTAGGATCATTCCGACAAACTTGCATTTGTTGCAAAAGCTGTTGTTTTTGGTTTAGCTTTTTTGTTTTGATGGTTTTTTTGAAATCTTTCTTTTTTATGGAAAGTTCATCCCTAAGGGCTGAATTTTTAGGTTCTCGAGAGACAGACTTGCCTAGAATGCGAATTATTTTTCTCTTTTCGTCGCATTCCTTATCAAACCAGACTTTATTTTTTAATTTGGAATTACGTCTTCTCTTTTTTGTCCTTATACCACTAATCTTGGATATAAAATTCAGTAGGTTCGTCAACTGATTAACGCTATCCATGCAAGATTCAGAGGAACTTGACTCTGAAAGTTGTGCATTAATTGCCGTAAATTTTCCTTCAATCTCATGGTTATTTAGGGAAGCTAGGAAAGATGTTTTTGCCTGTTCATCCCAAATAAACTTTTCTGGTGCATTCCGAAGTTCATCGCTTACTCTATCATTAGTTTCCTCTCTTTCTAGGCTTATAGAATACGTAAGAGCGCAATGGTCAGACAGTAATGGATTTAAATCGCGCACTTGGAAAAATTGGACTTTTTCAAAAATTGTATGACTTGCTATTAGGTAATCAACTACGCTGTTTCCATTTCGTTGAAAGCAAGTATATCTGCCTATGACATCACCAAGTTTTCTTCCGTTCACGATGTATAAATCGGAAGTTATGCACAAATCAATAAGATCTTTACCGCGTTTCTTATTTATATTATCTTCAGAATTTCTGTGTATTTTCATGTGTGAATTGGTATCAAAACAGGCTATATTGTTATCTTTATCAAAGTATTTACTGTATTCGACAAGATCTTGTAAATCACCTACCCGTGCATTAAAATCCCCCTGGATCATGACCTCACCTCTCAGTTTAAAATCTCTGATCTCCTTCTCTAGTTGTCCTATATAGTCTTGATTGTATCTTTTTTCATATGTTTCCGGACTAAAATATATGGTACCAAGAAATATGTCCTTCTGTAAGAGAAAATGTTCTTTTTTCAATTTAATCCAAATAGTATTGGAAGATAGTTTTGACTGATTTACAGCAACTACTGCTTTTCTAAGGGAAGGTTTGGCAAAAATAGCAATGCCGCCTGATGATTTTTGTTTATTTTTTCTGCGATATACAGAGCTTACTTTATCAAAGCCCACAATGTTTAAACTTGAGTTTTCATTTTCATGTGTTTCCACTAGGCATACAATATCAAAATCTGACACTTGTGTCAAGAAATCTGGGTCAGCTAGCTTATCTCCTAAGGACTGACTCTTTGTCCCATGTATGTTCCATGTAATTATCTTTAAAGGATTGAAGTTATTTGGCATACTAATGATCAAAGAAAGTGATGAACTTTGAAACCCCAAGGAAAAAAAAACTTACAAAAACCAAAGAGAAAGGAAATTATGCAAATACTATGACTTATGAAAGTTGTGATGTGCCCTATGCAACAATGTCAAATGAGAACACTCACAAAAAGTTTAATTAATAATTATACCTCGTCCGGCATCTGGTACTTTCTCAACAACAGAGCTATCAAGGTATCTAATTGATCTTGCTTTCCTGTAGCTTTTGTTGTTACTTCCGGTGTTTTTGTCATTTGTTGTTGAGGTAATGGCAAATTTCTACTTGGAAGTTTTTGGGGAAACATTTCTGTTACTCTTTGTGTAGAATTGTTGGGATTTGACCAATGATAGGGCATCCTCATCCTTGTTGGAGCAGGTGCGAACTCACTTTGCCTTGCAAATTGTGGTTGAAATTGTGATTCTTTCATGGCGGGAATTCCAAAAGCAGATCTTATGCCAAATTTCAGATTGCCAGCTAATCTTTGTACACCTGCAGAACTGGATACATGCTTATTGTCCCGCATTAGTTGGAAATTACGCAGTGAATGATGTTTAACAACAGTGATGTTTTCCATATCATAGGTGAAAGACTTGATCAATTCATTAACTCGGACAACATCTCTATCAAATGCATCCATCCTAGGTGTAACTTCAGAAATTATAAGCTTGGTGTCTGGGAGGGTCTTTTGGAACATGTGGATAAAATGTTCAAATTGTTCAAAAAGGTTTTCAGCAGACATTGTTTCTATGTCATTAACACCAGTGTGAATAAGTACAGCACTTGGAGTGACTGACAAAGATTCAATGATTGGTAATGCAGAAGAAAGAGTGTTACAAGGGACTATCTGAGAGCCACGCCACAACCTCTCTCTATCAATGTGCTGGCGGTTTGAATCCATTAATACGATGAGTGACCTTGCATTGGGTGAAATCCTCTTTTCCCTGCTATTGTTATCATTGGAATGATTTTCAGCAAAATTGTGTTGCACTGCCTCAGCATACGACTCTCTTACATGTACATGTTGGTTACTGGATCGAGTAGGTTCCTTATCTTTAATATCAATGTGGTGATCAACTTTAGAATTGTTAACTTTATCTTCCAGGCATTTTATCTTTTTACCAAGGTCAACTAATTTTGCCCCTTGTACCTTTTGTACTTCCATGGTTTCTTCACTTGTTTCCATTAAATCATGTGACGAAGTGGTGATCTTCTCCATGTGATTTTCAATATCCTTCACTTTATCTTGAAGATTGCTTATATCATCTTTGATCATTAGACTATCTACTTCAATATCTTCTGCTTTCCCCACATCTACTTCCTTTAGACTCTCCTCAAGTTTAAGCTCTACTGTGACCAGCTTTTTATCAAACCCATTGATCTTATCACGAATTGATTGTCTAGTATTGGTAATATCTTTCTTCAGATCATCTTTTATCTCAGTACTGTAGATTTGTAGTTTATCTTCAACTTTCCTTTCCAATTGGGCAAGTTGATTATTCAACTTGGTTTCATGGTCAAATATACCCTCCCTAAATGACTCAAATTTTTCAATAAAACTAACCAAGCTGTTTTCCAAGATTTTTAGTGACTCCTTTAGTAACTTGTTATCTGCAGCTAAACACTCAACTTCCTTTAACATATAATTGTCTTTCTTTGGATTGTTCCTTTGTACCTCTTCACCATTATCTCCTCCATCATATTCACCTCCTCCATTGTCTTTCAAACCTGTTCTTTCAGTAGTGACAACACCTTCACCTGGTTTGCCACTCTTCCCTGTTGATCTTTTTTTCATATTAGATTGACTTAGGCTCTCCACAAATTCTTTGCTTGGTGGATGTATTGCATCAGTCTCCTCCTGTTCCTCTTCGTCCTGTTTTCCATCATGCAAAGCTATGAACTTTAAGAAAATGTCAAATTCTGAATCTGCCCACTGTTTCCAAAGGCTTCCTTTCACAAGGATGACACCAGTAGTGATGTAAACATGCATTGTCAAGCACTTTTGCGCCGCCATATTTGAAAGGGCAATTTGCACTTCTGAATAAACGCCACTTTGATTTTCTATCCTTGTCCATTCACTAAGCAGATCCTTATTTTCATTGTAGAACTTTTCAAATGCTTGAAGCCATGCCACAATGCTATCTTCCTTCAACTCTCTTGTTTTTCCTGAGCATCTTGAAGGATCAATTGGACTCTTATATTTCTCTAACTCATCCTCAATCTTCTTGTATTTACTACCCATACTAGATGCCAGATGAATACCAGATGCCGTAGTCACCAATTCGCCTCAAGCCATTTTTTTCCTCGAACCGTCCGCTATGATTCTTCGCATTGAAAGCTTATCAATAAAGAGCAAAAAACACTTGAAAAAGCGACGCTATATTGGGGGGTGATCACCCTGACAAGCTTGTATCTGAGGGCAATAAAATGCCGTTTTTTCATAATTTACTGTAGTTTACGATATGAAAGTTCATCTTGAAACCACCACCCCATATTTCTTGAGAACAAGAATGAAAAACAACAATTAATCGCAATCATGATGATGAAAGTGAAAACTTTCGTATCGCACGCCATCGCACGCCTAAACTAACCTAGACGTGCGAAATGCCGCACGCGGCCCATTTTCATATTACGAAGACTGATTCCATTTTGGTCTTCGTTCAAATCTCTTCATAATAAATGGTATTGTTTATTTGAACGAGACAAAATAGTGTGCTACAACAATTTGGCTGCATTCTTTGTCTTGTATTCATATACTTTCAATGACAACTTCCGCACGTCATGTAGAACTCTTATTGACATCACATCTGTCAGAATTTCTTCCAGGCAGACTTTGTTGGTTATTCCTAGAGTTATTTTTGTTGTATTGAATGTGTACAGGGAAACCCCAAAATGTGGATATGCTTCCACTTCACACATCAAACTTTGTAGACTCTCGTCACTTAGAACTTGCACCTTTAGTAGAGATTTAAGTACACGTCTAATCGACCTGATAAATCTTTCCCAAACTCCACCAAAGTGTGAGGCATACCAAGGATTAAAGATCCAATCAACACTGCATTGTAGCAGAAACTTATGCACCTGGTCTTGATTCCATCCCTGTATCGCTGCTCGTAGTTCTCTTTCTCCACCTTTGAAGTTAGTCCCGTTGTCTGATCTTATCTCTTGTGGTGATCCACGTCTAGCTATGAACCTTTTCAAAGCATTTATGGAGGAGTCAGTGTCCAGACTGTTGGCCACTTCCATGTGTATGGCACGTACTGCAAGGCAAGTAAAACTAACCCCGTACCTCTTTTCAGTTGCACAACCTCTTCTAGCCAGAAACGGTCAAAAATTGCAAGGCCTTTTTAAATTAAGTCATAATGAAATTTTGCTGTGTAAAGCCATCTAACATAAATAACATAATTTTTCCTATCGTTATCATTAGCTGAAAACTCTGAAACGGAATGCCAGAGAATTGCATCAAATTTTAGGCCTAGACAGCTCAAGCTGGGCTGGCAATTTGGGCGAATTAAGGCAAGTATCAAATTAAAAAACTAACCTGTTGTGGTCGTCCATCATTCGTACAACTGCTGAGCAACTCGTAGTGTCCATACAAAGTTGCTATTTGAAGGTTTTCTATCATGGAATTCTGCTTCTTTCAAAAGAGTTTCAAGCTTGCAGCATCTATCGTCCAAGCCTCCAAAAAGAGCGAATAACAGTGCTTTTGCATGAAATAAGTAGCCACGATACCAAAGCAATACTTATTCTTTCCAAAAAAGACGTCCAGGTTGCGTCAACTGCAAATATGGCTGAAGATTTTGTGGATTGAAACTGCCACTGAATTAATGACAGTCAGAAATTCTGGAGCTGTGAAGAGCGAGAGATATCACTTCACGCAATGCATGCTGGTCAACTTACGCCCTTTAAAACATTCTACAGTTTATATACCTTCACTTTCATGGATATCCCTGGCAAGAGATCCTTCACATCTGCAAGCTGGCATGCTCCAACATTTGGATTGTAAGCCCTTCCATTCAGCAATGCCTTGATCTAGAAATGAAATATTAAGGTCAGTCTACCGCAAATGATCTCATTCTAACAAGAGACGGAGCAATATGTTTGAATAAATTTTTTTGTGGATTAGATATACTACTGTACACATTTTCAAAGGTCTGAACATCTTTTGCGTGTAGGTTTTACTATTTCATCTGGTAGACTTAATAAATAAATTGATATATTCACCTCTTGAAATGATCTGGTGGGTGGTTGCTCCCAAGGGTTTGCGGCACTCCACCAATCCCGATAATGTGGCTCTGTGAAACTTGCATCGAAATTGGCAGTGAAGCTTGGTGGCGAGACCTGGCTATTGGTTGGTGTAGATGTAAGATTTATCATTGTTGGCAGAGTGCCATCTTCCACCTCTTCTTGCTCCTCCTCTTCACGAATGAGGGCAAAAACAGCAGAGCGCCTCCTATTCCCTCTTTGAAGGGCCTCCAAACCCCGCTTTCTTTGGCGACTTCTCCCCTCTTCATAATCGCTTTGCGGTGGTGTTTCGACTTGATCTAAGTTTTTTCCCTCCACTTTCTTCCTAAAAGTTTTAACTGCATTTGCATCTGTCGGGTCCATTTCAACCCTCTCAATCATCTTCTTCGCCTCTAAAGTTTTGTTACACTGTTGGTAAACAATGTTAATTCAGTCTAAATTTGATTCTGACTGTAAACAACAAATCCAACGAAAACTTGGAGAAATTTTACCGACACCTGTCTCATATGAAATTGGTTGTAAATTGTGGAAAAAAGGATTAAATATTGTGTGATTAAATGATAGCGTAAATTATGCAGTTGGATAGAGGATCAAAAGTAGCATATATTCCTCCAATTTCATTGTTTTCCTGCATTTGCCATCGATTTTATTAGCATTTATTGAATTTTGCACAGACATCTCTCACAAAATGATCACTTTAACCCCTGGAATGAATTTAATCTTTCTAAAAAAATTCATTTTCGATTATAAGAAGGATAAGAACTAAAAGTCAGAAAGTATCAGCGTTGTAAGTGCACTTGGTAAAAATCCACAGAAGAAGAGCCACTAGGGGAGGGGGGCTGATTCAGCCCCCCCCCCCTAGGCCTGATAGGGTTAAACAATGATATGCACCAGTGCATTCCTTCAGGTTTAAACTTTGTTTCTTGGAAATAAGTGGTCCACCGAGCCAGATTCACAGCCGCTTGTAGAATAGAAAGAGATAATTTTTATGAACTATTTGAACTGGGTATTTCGAGATGAGTACGCTGCCGGGAGAGAGAGAGAGGGAATGGGGTTGTCTCAGGATACACCTAAATCAAATTTGCTAACAAAGAAGCTTCTGATGTAACTGAATTACTGCATGAATTAGAGAGTATGGGACAGGATGATATGTCCCTAAAAGATCAACTAGAGATGAAGTTCAAGAAGTGTTTGATTGTCTCCAATTAGACCAGGTTGAGGCAACTGTTGATCAACCACACTGTTTGGTAACTGTTGAAAAACTGAAAGATCTGAAAGGAAAGTTCTGCAAAGGATTCTGCAATGTCCAGCCTTGTGGATATCAACTGGAGTATAAATGGTAAATGGATGGTTGTTATTTTGTCATGGAAGTGTAAAAATAATAATTGTGGAATTTAGCACTCATCTGAGATATCGAAGGTATCAAATAACAACAACGTACCTGTCAATGATGTCCTTGTTTCTGCAAGTGTTGTTATTACTGGGAACAATTATGCCAAAACTGTGTTATTTCGTAAAGCATTAAACTTACAGTTTCCATTGGAAACAGCATATGCAAATACCCAGAAACATTGCATTGCACCTTCAGTCTGTTGTTTCTGGGAAGATATGAAGCATAAGATCAGAGACACATTTCAAAACAGAGCACTCTATATCCTTGGAGATGGTAGGAATGACTCACCAGGTCATTCAGCCAGGTATTGCTGCTATGTTATAACATAGCATAACATAACATAAAATATTTTATTTTTTAACTTTTATTCATATTAAAATATTACAATATAATCTTACATTCTACTATACGTTCCTGATTACTATACTACACTACAGGGACGATACCATGGGGAGCGAAAGACTATGACTACCCCATGGCCAATATGAAAAGACACGCAACGTTAAACTAAATACAACTACCGGGTGTCTCAAAAAAAAAGTACCCCCTTTTGACTCAGCAAGGCAACAAAACGATAATTTTTCGGGGCTCTTTAAATTCATGGCTCTATTTGTTGGTCTTCAACTTAAACATTTGATCCCAAGTGTTTTGTATTAAAGAGAGGAAAAAGAGCACATGCACGCTTATTTTAGAGATGTGGCACGACTTTATCACTCTTACCACATTTTTACTATATTTGTTTAATCAGCGCCATTTCCACGTATCTTTTATTCTTTTCAAAAGGAAAACATGGAAACTTAAAGTCTACAGGTGCTTTGGAAAATTTCCACGATGCAAATCATGGCTAGGCCCTATTTCAAAACCTCTGGTTTTGGGTGCACTGTATATTTTGACTTTGCGAATCTGTATCTCCGGTGTTTGGTGGAAGATTTCTAAATGCAAGGTACGTACATCTAAGTTGAACATTGATAAATTTAGCTGTGAAGTTGGGGAGCAATGATATGTTATTGTTTGGTTCCTATTTCCAGTCAAAAGGGGGTACTTTTTTCTGAGACACCCGGTACACTTAGAATGATTTAAAAACTACTGGATACTATACTAGATTCCATCCCACATCAGATGTCAGGTCAGGGTTGCGATCAATGCGAGCACAACTCGTTCTAGATATTTAAGGTAAATCAAATGCCTGGCATCTGATGTGAAACAGAATTTACAAAGAAAAGGAAACATTTACGCAAAGAGACTTGCTGGCTGCTTTGTGCATGACTGAGGTTTGGAAGATCTTATTCAAACCGACCAGTTTCGTGAATGAAATGTAAAGTTAGTTCGAGTATATCTCTGTTCAAGTCATAAGGAAGGTCTTGATCACCATATAATAAAAGTTGCACCAAAGCATCATTTGAAAGATTGGTGATATGTGCAGATGGTCGTAATAATTCAACAATTCCAGCGAGAAGATCTCGGCGTTGAGCATCAAAAGAAGGGCAGAGCAACAAAAAGTGCTCCACGTCCTCAATACCATCGCTTGTTGGGCACATCGGGTTTATGGTATCCCTGAAATTATGCTCGAATTTGTGGAAATTTAACTTGCTGAGACCAACCCTAAGTTGAGTAAGGTAGGATAAACCCTTTGGATCGTGAATTCCAAAGACAGATTTTGCAGGGGGCTTGATTTTGCAGACATCACAACATAAAATATGCTGTGATGTAGGCTATAAGCCTGTTACAGATCGCTTCAAATCTAATTGTTGGTGTTAGGTAGGGGATGCTCCTGAAAAACATGCAAGTTAAAACATTGGAGGCCATGCACGATGGAAAGAAACCCAGCATGCCCTGTGGTTAGGAGGAAACCGAATCAAGCTAAAAATTTGAAAAGTATGACTTGTCTCAGTTTTTCCGGAACATCACCTTGTCTTAATTTGTATGATACTCAGATATTTGAAATCATGGTTTGAAGGTGGGATGAAATCGTATGGTTTGTGCTTGCGCCAATATGACAACAAAAGGAAACCTAATTGCCACTGGCGCCAAACAACAACTACGACTGTTATTGTCTGAGATTGTAGGCTAGGAGGTTGGATGAAAATGCTCAAGGGTGAGATTAAATTTTACTTATAAACACAACCAGATTTCATCCCACCTGACACCTGATTTTCCTCGTATAAACAGGCCCTAAGTTCAGCATGTGAGAGGTACAATGCACATAAACTGCCTTTTAGTAATCTGCTTGTTTACGTTGTGCAGCCCCTCTATTCTTTCCTGCCATGTCCCACAACCATGATAGCCTTTTCCTCTGCAATCCTCCATGTCTAGACCCCAATTTCTGATTTGCTCTTTGATATTGACTGGATATGGCCTCACCTAATGTTCCTGCTTTGCAGTGAATGAAGTGCAAAAGCTCTTCTTTTATCATGTCTTGCTTGTCTATGAATCGGATGCTCAATGCCATTTGTTCTCGGTTGTTAACATATGATGCCTCATCTCCTAAAATTGCGGAAATCTTTGCTTCCTTGATAGGCAGGGAAATTTCTCAAGCGATCTAAGGATCTGCCTAACCTTTGATTTTATGCTTGATTTCTACTAAATCAACCATGGAAATAAGACTTGGAAACATTTTTGATTTTCACCGGAAGTGTCTATTTTGGTGACGTCAACAAGCGACACTTTTTACAACAAAAGTGGGTCTAACTCTTTGCATGTAAGTCTAATGTGATTGAAAATACTGCAGTTAGATTGCATTTGATTAGAGCTCTCGAATGAACTATAGTTTTTTGGATTTTGACGAAATTAGTAAAATTTGTATGACATCATCAATCCAATGACGTCATAATTGAGCTTTTTTTTAGAATGATTTTAGCTCAAATTTTTTTCTCGATTTGTACTAATTCGACCTTGCAGATTCCGAATCTGTCATCAATAAACAATTATTTTACTCAGAAATAAGGATTTGGACCCTGCCATTTACCCATTGTGTTGCCTCATTGTGTGAGTTTTCCTCCACAAGTGAATTTGAAATGTATGCTCCATTTACAGTGCTAGAAAAACCAAAAAAAACAACAGAAACTTTCCCGGACAATATTAGTGCAACGGGGAACCGAGGATCTTGCACATTTTGCATCAATCTCCTGACATCCTTCCTTGTGTCTGGTGAGTCCCAAGCGAGCATTTCGTTCAGGCACATAACAAGGCAAGGCAATAGCTGTCTGGCAACCAAAACTGATTCATGCCTTTTGACAAATTTAATTTCCTTAGAGGGTTGCCAATTTCTGTCGCAAATGCTCGCTTGATCCTTTTGCGTTGACTGTTTGCAAATAACTGTTCCTTTTGGCATGCTTGAAGAAAATTGTTGATGTCTTTGAGATAATCCATGCAATGTCTGATTGCTGGTATATTTGTGGCTTGAGAACAACTTAGTTGTAGGCCATGCATGCAGCAGTGGAAGTTACGGAAGCCGATAGAGGCCAGACATGCAAATACAAATGTTCAACTGCAAATACAAATGTTCACAAATACAAATACAAGACTACCATGAGAACAGTTGGCGACAACGTCTATCTTTGTACGTAAGTACTATTTTCTTGCTTTCGCTAAGTATTTACTTGTCTAGGCGGGCTGGAATGACTATTTCCGATTGTACATCAATAACGCAAGTATTCATGTATTCATTGACAAGGCAATTTGTCAACCTGGAGAATCTTCAACCACACAATAACCATCGGCATTCGAAAAACTGCCAAAATAAATGCTAGGAGCTTCAATGTCAAAACCCAAGTAGACGTTGAGGTTACTTTCAGCTTGCTCTCTGACACTCTGGAGGAGTATCAGGTACAGAAGATGTTTACGCTTGAATTTCCGCCTGGCCAACTCATTCCCCCTGTTAGCTACATCTGCAGGACTTCCTCCACTGCGTCAGATTCTGTCAATAAGACCAATGTAAATGGCGTTCCGATAGGTCATATGCGCAGGGAATATGTTTCCTACACAGTCTGCCAGAAATGGCAAATACTTTGGTGAATCAGCTGATCATGGTCTGTTGTTACAGTTGTCACACATCAGCTGCGATTCAAAGATGCAATACTGCCTGGCTTCAGGAATGCCAGGACTGGGCTTTCCATGCCCTCTTCATTGCCATGGCCGTAGCAGTCACTTATGATTCTGAGAAAAACCAGGGGGGGGGCACTTTGTGCCCCCCCCCTAGTCTCCCCAAAGTTTCAAAAAGCCTAGTCTGGATAGGGTTAAATAAATTGATTAATATTATTATTATGTATACATTTTTTTGGCACACCCGGTACTCTCTGTATTTTTTCTCTTCCACAGGATTGCGAGTAAAGCTTGATAATGTTGCTATTCCTTCGTTCTTCTCTCGTCACAGCTTCTCTCGGTTCTTCTCTTGTCATGCAAATTCAGTTGAAACGCTTAAAGTGGAGCTCCTACGCTGCGATATGTCTAATTTCAAACTTCCCTTTAAAATATGGGGACAGTCTGTCAGGGGCACACAGTCAAAAATCTTGTTCCAAGGGTGTGTGCCCTTGAGTAAGAAACATGACTTTTCAAAAGCGTAGGTAGGCTAGAAGGGTCGAACAATTACCTATTATCAATAGCAATAGACTGAGCTATGATTTTCCAATCGCTTTACAGTGACCCAAACGCATGCTGCTACTTTTCATTACAGGAAGAAGTTATGGCTCACTCCCTTAAAATAATCCAACCTCAACACTGGACAACTGGTTGGCAATGATCTTAAAAAAATTCTCTCCTGGGTCCTCCAGCATCAATCTCATTTTCACCAGAAAATCTAACTCTTCTTACCCCTTTTCGCTAAAGATCCATCTGCTATGGCTGGCACATTTCAGGAGATTTTTGAGTCGCTTTTGAATATACATGCTCTGATTAAGAAAAAATATTAAGGTCGGAATTTGCTCCTTGGTTAACTCCAAATCTCAGAAAATCAATGGAGACTAGGGACAGACTGAAAAAATAGCGGCAAAATATCCTGGGGTGTGGTCAGCATATACCAAGCAGAGTTCCCCAGTTAATACAAGTTGTAATTTACTATACCAACGCATAACTAAACTACAAGGAAATAAGAAAATATTACAGAAAATACTTTCAAGAATACATTGATACGGCAAATTAATATATTATACAAATACAGAGAAAAGAATGAATTGCATGAAGGGAATTATTTAAAGGAGGAGCTCTCTCAATAGGTAAACTAATCAAGGAGAGCCCCCCCCCCCTCCATGTTACGAAATGTAACTGTTTTGTTAATTGCTAAACATGATTATGTATCAGAGTTAATGAAGGTGCCAATTGCTGTGGTGCTGCTGATTACCAACCATTAGTGAATTCACGGTATGCTTATTGATCAAGCGGCTGTCTGAGTGTCTAGTCTGAGCATGTTGTAGCGTTAGTAATTATTGTAATAATAAGATGATAATTAGATAATTGCTGATTTCTTTCAGGTTGAGACATCAACTGCCAAGTGCACTTGTGGGGAAGGTAGATCCTTTTATTGTCAGACAAGATGGGAACGGTATGTTTCGAGCTGCTTCGCTGGCCCTATTCAATACCTCAAATCTTTGGCCGACCATTCGCATTCTCTGCGTTAAATATGGTATAGAGAAATTTGATCTTGTGCTCCAACAGGTGACAAATTGTTCCTTTTTTAATTGTCTCCTTTTTGCCATTGTCATTGAACGGCATTTCTTCTTTATTTGTAGAAGATTTATTTCTTGATTCATTCGTCTATTCTTCTATTTATTCATTCGTATATTTGTTATTTGTCTGTCCCTTATTTCTTCGTTATCGAAAAGCTGCATGTCGTGGTCCTTGCAATCTTTGCAATTTGTTTAGCTGTAGCAAATTACATGGGATGAATTTGACTTATTCTGTTTTTATCGTATGAATTTGATAATCAGAAATGCGACCTCATCCTGAATATCGTAATTACAATATTGTGAAAATATTGTAATTACAATATAATTATCTAATGATCTATGACAAGACGTATTTTTATTGCCGTTCATTTTCGTTATCTAATTCTTATCTAATGGACGTGCCAATTCAGACACTGTGTATTTTCCGTATTGAATTGAATTCACTGCATCAAAAAAATAAAAGTGTCAATTTAATTCAGCACAGATGCGGCATCTAAAACCACACCCTAATTAGATAATTGTATGCCGCAATCATACGGCAGGTTTGCCGCATCATGCGGCACAAAGACGGGTTGGTTCCATACCCCGGGCTTCTTTCAAATTGAATTAAAAACAGTCTTCACTAGAAATGATAGTAATCTTGGATTTTGTGGGTTACTATGGATTAAACAATAGTACGCATGCGCGTTAGGAGATTCATGCCATTTTCTTTTAGTTTCAAGATGGCTTCCTTTCGAAGAACGTTGAACAATCTGAAGTCCTTTTTACACGAAGATTCCATCAATAATGATGATAGTAACAAAGAAGAAATTGAGAAAGATGAAGAAGGATATGGTGATAATGATGCCGAACAAGAGAAGAGTGACGATAATAGTCACTGTCAGACTCCTCAACATCAGCTCCTGGCCTACGTCAGGCATTGAAAGCGCAAGGGTCAACAACATTGAAATCCAAGAAGAAAGGCACATGGTCTGCCTGTATAAATGAACTGATAGATGTGGTATCTGAAAGTGGATACTTTCAGACAGAGCTAATAATGATTTTGATTTGCTCATTCATGAAGTTTATTAATTTTGCGCGATCGTCCGTCACTTAACCCTCAGCAATCTTCTATTCCCTTTGCTCTGTTTTAGGTTTTGTCCTCCGGGCTTACCTTATTATTTATTTTTCATGTAGGATTTGTACACAACGCATTTTTGGTAGTTTATTGTCTTTATGGATATAAATTTAGCCTCGTGCTTTAGGAAACTTGGTATTCTGATGATGAAGCACAGCTTTGCTTTGAAACGTCAATTATAATTCAACATGACCTACTCTTTTAATTAATAATAACTTTCCAGATTTGTCACATGGATTTGTTATAACTATTTACTTGGATTTGTTTTGGAATGTAATAATAACACAATGAAAATGATTATCGTCGCAATTCTTGCTCTTTGCTTCCTCATTAAACTCCGTTTTCCTACCAATACCACCAATTTCTAGGAGCTATCTAACAGATGAACTAATCGAGGAAGAGTGCCCCCCCCCCTAAACGGCTTTGGTTGGCTACAGTGATATGAATTTAGCTTTAACCAATAGCTAATCACTCTTAACATTTCCTCGATGATTAACTTGAGCATAGGTACTTCATTTGTTGGCATTTTTACATTGATCTTGAAAGCTCAAATTTGCATCCAGCCCCAAACCTGAGCTTTTGCGTTTTGGCCAAGCAAATTGTTGAGGCATTTAATATATCAATGATATCCTATAAAATGTGAACACTTTCGATTAAATTATATTCTGTTTGATGCCAGAGCTGTCTCATTAGTGGGGAAGGATGAATCATCAAATCAACAAAACAGGTTGCATTAATCACTAGGCGACTCATCGGACCGCCCATGGATAATTTGCGATGTCTCGGCCGGCACGTCTTATCTGTCGAGCTATAAACTCTGGAGTTATTTCAACCGACCTTATTCTCTAAAATGAAATGAAGACTTCACGACGAAATTCTGATTGAAAAAATGAAAACAACGAGGGGAAATAGTGAAGTTTCTGGAACTATTATCAAGAATCGTTGGTTGCTGTTCTCATTTGTTGTTTTGGGACAAGAGGTTTGTCAGCTGGTGAAATTCAGGTGACGCCGTTTTATATTTAGAAGAATTTCATATTCCTCTCGGATTTCCAAAAAATTGAATAAAACATTTGTGCGATGCTAGGCCTGTGACCCATCGTTTCCGCTGTTAATGTTGTACGTAGATATTATGGAATGAACTAAACACGAAAAACTAAATTGCCACTGTACCTACAGTCAGTTGCAAAATTGTTGAGCTATCGACAAAAAATAAGGTCTCCCCCCCCCCTCTGTGTGAAATGTGACACAAATGCGAGAATTGTATGACAAGATCGAAACACATTATCGAGGATTAGAAGCTCTTGCCATGAAGAAATTTCGTATTCAAGTATTGTGGTATCTGCATTCATGAATAAAATACCAGAGGCTGTGCGACTGAACATGATACGTGGAACAAGAAATCACGAGGAATGGAAAAGGATGGACATGTTGAATGCATTTCGAGAAGAATTGGAAATTCGAGAACAGCATATATCGATTTTCTCTGGAAAGAAGGTGGAGGAAACCAGTCTGCGCCTATGAAGGAGCGTAACCCCTTTTACCATGTATATTCGGGTACCACTTCTGTTCTTCAACCACGGTGGATTTCTCTTGTCGCAACAACATCAACAACCAATCCATCTAATGGTCCTGCAACATACAACATGGCGGATCCTGACATGGCAGACAATGATGCGATGCCTGAATGTTCATATTCATCAGCGACATTTAGTTTAACAGACAAAATCGCATTCAAGAAGGTTGAGAGATGACGGAAAAAGAAAAAAAAACCTCATCCATTGCAATGAAGCAAAGAAAAAGGCCCTAAGATGCTCCAACAATGAAACAGAGTACCGGTCTGCAGGCCTAGATCTACTTGCTGCTGCTGGTTTAAAAAAAAAGTTTGCCATTGCTGCCAA
The DNA here is from genome assembly GCA_039566865.1 of Aurelia coerulea. Taxonomy (NCBI): domain Eukaryota; kingdom Metazoa; phylum Cnidaria; class Scyphozoa; order Semaeostomeae; family Ulmaridae; genus Aurelia; species Aurelia coerulea. Next base: position 6,361,306 of record CM076951.1, on the reverse strand, counting down.
ATATGCAGATGGACAGCCATCTGGGAGTACCATCAACGGATCAGGAGGAGCTGATGGATATTCAGTCACAATCTGATCCATCATCCTTTAATTCAGAAACAGAAGACTGTGATGCAGCTGATGATGACGAGCCTGATGAGAGATAAAGTTGATACAAATACGACATTAGTTGGAAGTTCAGAGGTGATGCCTTTGTTTGATTTGATGGTGTAGGAAAGTTTCCAAATTTTGCATTACAATGTGCAAAAATGAAGAATACAAGCCAGTACAAGCCAGTGTAACCCCACTCTGTTTGCTTGTGTAACTGCACCAATCTGATGTGACCCCACTCCATTTGGGCTCCGCAGTGTTTAAAGACAATATATTTAGACTTTGCAGTGCAGGGTGAATTGATGTCGTGTAACTGCAATCAAAAATGGGTTCATGGCAATTCGGTGTCGTGTAACTGCAATGAAAACGGTGCGATTTTGACGCAGATGGGTTGAAACCAATCCGATGCGAAAAGCAATCAGGTATCGTGTAACACAGGCCTTACCAGAAAGTTGACTACATCACCAGGTATTAACAAAACTGAAGTTGTTTTAATGTTCAATATCAGAATGTAGTCAAATTAGGTCATTTCATGCAATTTCGCTTTTAACCCCCTATATCTTGAAAACGCCCCCCTAAACGTCCAAGCAACATCTGGATCCGTAATCTTCGCAAAAAATATAGTTAAATAAAGTTAGTCTGGTAAATTACCTCCTTGTGTGATAATGCTTCCCCTCTGGCCTCTGAGTATCTGCATAGTACAGGATATTTCTTAAAAGTGCTTCGTTGTGGTTGAAGGGAATAGAGATAGCTATATCGAGAAGCTGCTGTAAATAGTCCAAATGAATGCCCAAAAACCCATTTTTTCTTCCGCCACAGGATGACACAGGGTACAGGTGTCAAAGTTTTCAAATATGATAGATTATATTTTAACTTTGGTCTTGCCAGCTTTAACAATGTTGATTCTTTTCAATCAATGGAACGTCTTTTGATAGTCACAAAAATATTGTCATCGGTACTCATTAATTTGGTCATTGGTTGACTCAGTTAAAGTAAATAAAACGCCCCATATCGATTTTTGTTGGATTATTCCGAAGAATTACGATGAACAATGTCTTACTTTCATTTACAACTTTCCATGAAAATATCGTGCAGTCATGTCATGCGAGTTCATTCATCGCATAATTGAATGAACTGTCAGATTACTGCAAATTATTAGTTTGAACAGCGGGTGATGTAATGGGTCTTCACCAGACAAAATCATTTTAATAACACATGTCCATTACTGCCCCCCTTTCAATATTTTAAGACTTTCAAGCGGTTTGTTTAACGGACATCCTCTCTGCCAGTGACAGGAGACTGATGATGTGAATTTATTGGTGCAATGGGGAAACCCAAACATTGACGCACGCTTGACAGATCTGTCTCATAAAGAGTGGGGGGACTTCCCAGCATCCTATAAAGAATAGATTTTGTGGCAAGTAATTTACACGAAAGTTTATAGTCGCATCACCAATCACCGTTATCATATAGCTATGGAAATCGTGAGTACTTCTTTAATAACTTGTGTTCTTACCACTTTGCCACTTGTAATGCATGATTTAGTTTGTAGTTGTAGAGATTGTAGAGATCATGTACCTCCGGTATAGAGTCATTGAAATTACCAAGTTTTCGAAGGAGACAACTATGTCTTATTGTACTTTTAAAGGCTACGTATAAACTTGTTTTGTTTCCCCCTTGAAAAGATAGTACACTCTCCTTGTAAAAGAAACGTCCGTGCGGGACTTGTAGGTTAAGTAGTGGCTTAGATGTGTTACATTTAGATGTTGGTATATCCTGCAAACAATTGCAATAATGCTTTCTTCCAATTTCCAATTGTAGAGTGAATTAGTTTTGCTAGGGGGCTGGAAGGAATTCTATATTACTCTGTAAGATGTTAAAACAAGTGAAACAAACTTCGCACTTATATCATTGTGAAAACTTGATATACCAGCATATTTATGTGCAATGTCTTTAAATCTCTCTATGACGTTAGACAATTACAGTTATTTGGGTAATAAAGTTGCCGAACTGAAGCAAAGTCCTTTTTGAACACAAGACTATTCAAGAAAATCATTGCGCCATATCACTAGCCTGAAAAGGTGCACCTGACTCACATTCGTTATTAGGTATTATCAATTTTATTATTATTATGTATTATCATATATCGCTTTCACATATATTATATCGTGCCTTCCTTAATATATGTTTCTAAAATTCAAGGAGAAGCAAATGAAGGGGTTCCTCTGCCCTTGCGGCCGCCAGAGGAACTACCAGCTTTGATGGGTAAGTAAACAATGTATATGATTGCTCGCCAAATAAACTTCATTATCGTAGATGCTATTGTCATTGCTAGTACCTCCTGGGGGAGGTGGTTAACCCTAAATAAATATTGAAACAATTTGCTTTATTATCCATTTTGGGCTCTTGTGTGTGTCAATTGTTGTACTAAAGTATAACCACTTTTGCTACTGTACACTCATTTCCTTTATAAGAAACTAAGGTCCGGTGCTGGTAGGCAGTTTCTTAAATTTTTGGGTTGCATGAAAGTTTCTTACATGTTTCTTATATTTTTAATGCCAGAAGTGTAGGATTAATGTTATTTAGTCTAAAGGGCTGCCAAATTACTTGTAAGATTGCAAAACAAATAAATAGCATAATTTGCATTCAAAATAATGCCCAACAGTTGCTATAACTATATAATGTCAAAACACTTTGAAACATTTTCAATTACAAAAATTTCTTAGCTTTCAAAAAAGTGAGCCTACCGTTTCTAATAAGCAGTTCCTTACAAAAAACGTGTGTATCTGATGTCAATATGCTTTGTTGGGCTTTGTTTTTCTTTCCAAAATTAATCAAGGGAATCCTTCTGATAGCAATGATGTTTTTGCAATCATCACTGGGAAAAATTACTGAAGACACTACTTATGAATCTAGTCTAAAACACCACACAGGTGAACACAAATGAACACAGGTGAACACAAATGAACACAGATGAACAAAGATGAACACAGGTGAACACAGGTGAATAGGGAATGATTGTTTGCTGAGAGTGATTCATGACCCGATCTGACAATTAAGAGATCAGCGTTACAAAGTGGACAAGAGTGGAAGCATGCAGATGGGGTGGAAGCTTTCAAAGCGGGTCATATTTTAATGACACGATCCAGGAGCAATGACATCATCTCTGTCTGTCGGCCTCATTTTCGCTTCCACACAATCTATGAATTACGAACTGCTTTGCGATTTACGACCCCATTTGAGGGCTATGATTTTTGTCCACGATGTGACTCCATAGCACAAGACCAATGCATGGGGGAAACAGCAAAATGAATTGTTAGTTCAGTTGAGTGTCTTTGTGTTGGTTTTCTGTAGCAAGAAAACTCTATCAAAAGTAAAGGAAATCCAGGATATCTCTTAAAAGTAAAAGTTAGCTTGGAGCTCAAATTCTAACTTTAAATAATATTTGAGGGACAAATATGTCAACTAACAAAAGAGCAGTAAGTTGCACAAGACCACTGCATGGGGAAAACAGCAAAATGAATTATTAGTTCAGTTGAGTGTCTTTGTATTGGTTATGATTTGCAAAATTGCTAAAGGTATTGGTTCAAGTACTCTGTCACCCTATACCAAGAAAACAAGGATAATACCCCACCACAGTAAGGATAATGTACCACCCCGGTATGGCATATCCACCACATTAAGGATAATACCCCACCACAGTACCCCCCCCCCCACCACATCTTCCTTGAGAACACTACCATACCAAAATCATGGTGCCAAGGACTAATAACACCAATATATAAAAAAGGAAATAAGATGGACCCAAGTAATTACAGGGGCATTTGCGTAGCTAATGCAATGCTTAAATTATTATGCACAATCTTAAACAACAGAATGACAAACTACATTATGGCTAATAATATAATTCACCCAAATCAAATAGGCTTTCAACAGAAATGTAGAACAACCGATCACATATTTACCCTGAAGACACTTATAAACAAACATGTGCAAGATAAATCAAAACAAAAAGTTCATGCTGCCTTCATTGACTTTGCAAAAGCATTTGACACAGTCTGGCATCAAGGTTTATTCCACAAGCTCCAAACTAAAGGTATAAATGGCAACTTTCTCCAGCTCATTCAAAGCATATATGATAACACAGAATGCGCAGTTAAATTGGGTTCGAAACATACAATTTAACATTTATATCAATGACTTAATTGATGAACTCGAAAAAACGAATCCCACCCCCTTAACATTGAAGAATAGAAAAATCAGCTGTCTCATGTATGCAGATGACGTTATCATTCTTTCCAGTTCACACAAAGGTTTGCAGGATTGTCTTGATACACTTACATCCTTTTGCAATAACTGGAAACTGTCCATAAACAAATCTAAATCTAAATGTATGACATTCTACAAAAGAAAATATAAATACAATAGAAATTTCTTCATTGACAATACAGCATTGGAGAATGTTACAGAGTATACATACTTAGGAATAACTGTTGATGCAAAATGTTCCTTTAAAGAAACTTTAAAAATGCTGAGCAGTAAAGCAAACAGAGCAATCTACGCCTTAAACAGTCGTTATCAACTTAAACATCTACCAGTTCAAGCTGCCTTAAAACTTTTTGATAGTACCATTACACCAATATTACTTTACGGTTCTGAGGTTTGGAGCATTTATGAAAAAGTCGACGATAAGGAGTGGGACAGCAACAAAATAGAAAAGATTCATACCCAATTTCTAAAACGCATTTTAGGAGTCAACCGATCTTCAACAAATATCATGGTAAGAGGAGAACTTGGGCGCTACCCTCTACGCATTCAAACTGACTCAAAAATTATAAACTTCACAAAACACATTTCTGAGGAGTGCAAACCCAGCGCACTCGTTCTTCACTCCTTAGAATACGAACGGAGCATCTCAAACCGAAAAACCATCATATCTTATATCAAAGAACTCTCAGATAAACTAAACGACAACGAAGTCAGCAAAACATTGCTAACTCAAAAATCAAACTTTGAGATTAAAAAAATCCTGAAAGCAAATTACCAAATGTCCTGGAAATCAAAAATAGAAAACTGTTCCAAAGCGTTAACATATCGTAGCTATAAAGATAGGATTAATTTTGAAGCTTACCTATCACTCATAACTAACAGAACTGAGAGACGCATAATGACAAAACTGCGACTTAGCGATCACTGCCTTGCAATAGAAAAAGGACGCCAATATAAACCTCCAATAGAAAGAGATAAAAGATTCTGCTCAACTTGCAAAAACAAAATTGAGGACGAGACGCATTTTATCCTTGAATGTGAAGCATTCAAGGCAGCACGAGAAACCTTTTTAAATTACACAAAAGAGTCTTATCCAAATTTTGAATCAATCCCAACTAGTGAACAAAAGCTCGTATTTCTACAAACTAATGAAAATTGTCACTTTTTAGAAGCTTTTACAAAATATCTCAACACAATATACATACAGAAATCCAAAAACGAAATCTAGAAAAATTCAACTTGATTAATGATGTATAACTTAAAATTGTTTTCACATATTGTTAGTAGCATATACTGTTAGTAGCATACATTTGATATTTTTGTTAGTAGCTGTAATTTGTAGTTCGTAGTTAGACCATGTATCTTAATGATATTGAGTCTTCATTCAAAAAAAAAAAAGAAATTTTCATGACCGCACTCCCTTTAGATCGCTGGAAACACCCCATTTCTAGAGAATACAATTGATCAGGTCTTCTTGGAAAATTGTAAAAAGATTTTTTTGAATTTCACAAGTACATAGATTATTTTTGAATGACAAAGCTAGGGGGCGCGTGCCCAGACGAACGTTTGGGAGCGATTGATCGCGCACCCGGTTATAAAATATTTCCCTCAAAAAGAGCAATGTCAGATTCGAGAATTCACACTGGAAAACTTTATGGGCAAATTATTTTTTGGTTTCAACCATACCTTGTACCTCCCTGATGGTGATTTTAATGGATGGATGCAGTTGAAATACAGGACTTTATTTGCTCTTTATTTGCTCTATTACAGGAATCTATGTATGTTAGTATGCATGTAACATTTAACGAAGAAATGAAAAGTTAGGTGTAGCATGAATTGGGGAAAGCATAGATCTAATTACAGGGTGTACAATATAATATAAGATACAAAAGTTAAAACTATATAATCTAAAAACATACCCAGTTCAAAAGGTCTCACTTGAAGGAAGGAAATGTTCACAACAGAAAGAAAACAATATTTCATGTCTCAATATTTGAGAGTAATGCTGCATTTTCAAGGTCTGTTTACTGCACCCAATATTTGGGGTTTCCTTGTAATGCAGCCTAACTCCTACATTTTAGATCATAAAGAGTGTTCCAGGCCCAGACCTTACATGTTTGGAGTGCCTCAAGAGCGTTCCAAGTGCAGAAATGGAAATGCACATGAAGAAGTGCAAAGACATGAAGGTATCTATTTTTTCATAAGAAACAGTAACTGCATTTACCATTGGGAGTCTGCTGGGACATGCGCCATGCAAAAGTGGGGTGGAGAAGGGATCCCCTTGCACCCTCCTTGCCCCTAAAATGTTTAGGCAACTATAACAAAAATGGTGAATGTCAGTTCTCATTTGTTGTATATCCTTATGAAGATGCCAGGCCTTACCAGGAGGAAAAAAGCCAGAGCTGCATAAAGCTCTTAAAACATTGCTTTCTTTTTGAAATTTGTAGAAATCTTCAACATGGAGACTAACTGATCTTCAACAAAGACCAAATCGTACATCAAAATCTAAAAATTAAAAACATCTCTGCACAACAGTTTACTGTATTTTTAAGAAGCTCGTAACCGTAAGTTTAAAAATGTTAGGCTTTTTCTAATTGCTGAAACAAACTACTGCGAAATAGAGCAAAATGAAATATGAAGAAATGCAGCCAAATTGCAAAATATGGTCAAATAAGCACAATGTTATTTTTTATTCTGAATTTGGTGACCAAAGATGGATTTGATTTGATTTTAGGCCTATTAAAAGTGATAATCAGCGAAATGTTGTGATAATCTTGCCATTATGTTATCAAGTTCCTGTCTTATTTCCAAAGCAGTATTCCCTTGATGATTGTTTCAAATTATGACGCTTTTTGCCAATGTTAACTTTCCAGAGACAAGAGTTAGCCTAAACTGTTGAAATATCTGCTGCAATCTCATGGTTATCTGAAAGGAAGGAAGCAGTGAAGCCAAATGCTCTTCCTGATCTATAAATCAATGTTAGATAAAATAAACTGAAAGGGAATAGACATAGCTATAACTCGTAGCCACTATAAATAGGCTGAAGAAACGCCCACAAACCCATTTGTTTCCTCAGTTACAGATATGGCAAAAAAATTTCATGAAATGTAATTCCAGTTTTAGTTATTTAGAATTTATAGTATGCATTGTTATGTTCTAGGGCAAGGTTGAAGACCAGAATGATGCGGAGGGCTGTGCTATTTGCCTTCATAGTTTGGGCTATGGGGAGCTATTGGCAGCAACTGACAGTTGCAACTGTCTTTTCCATCAGGTGTGTCTCAGTCAATGGCAAAGAGTGCATCATGGGGAAAAAGATTGTCCACAGTGTCATGCAAAATTTCTTGATGTGATCTTCCTTACAGATCTTACTGGTGCTAGCTGTGAGACCCAAGTGACAGGAGAAAAGTCAAACTTGGCAACAAGACCCAATATTGACACTCAAGAAACTGCTGTGCGTCCAGATGAGTTTAATGATTGTTCTTCTTCTGTTTCAAGTAAAGACAAGCCCTCAACGCTGGCTGAAGCCCTTCAAAGGAAGTTGGTGGATGAATGCCAAAAACGTCAAACCGACATCAAGAGAGAAGGTGAGATTGATGATGAATACAATGAGCATGTGTGCATTAATATGCATGTAAGAAGAACACAGTTCTGACCAGACCTTTGTGCCCAAATTGAAGATATGGATGAGGAGGACTGGAAGCCAAAAATCAGAGTGGTATTTGTAGGCGAAGCTGGTGTGGACACTGGGGGGTTAATGCGTGAATTTTACTCACTGCTGTATAAAAGTGTACAAGGCCCACTGAGAGGTCAGTGTCCATATTTGACCTTTACACATGACCAAACGGCCCTTAATAAGAGAATGTACGAGCTGTTTGGCAAATTGGTTGCCATCGGAATCCTAAATGGTTTGCCGGGCCCTAATTACTTAGCTGAAGTGCTGGCACGACACATCTTAGAGCATGAGTTACTGGAAGATTGTGATGTTATTAGCAAAGAATTGCCTGGAGATACTGAACAAGCAGTAGCATTGAAAGAAAAGCTTGAGGCATCGAGTAAGAGCAAGGATCAATCTGCATGCAATAAAATGTTTGATGATCTTGAAGAAAGATTTGATTTTGGGTATACAGCAATGAGTCTTGACAAGGTAGCATTGTTTCAAGCAGCAGGAAAACACTTCATTGTAAGCTCCTGTTTTGAGGAAATTGAAAGTTTCAAGGCTGGTTTGATGACCTTTGATGTTCTCCCTATTCTAAAAGCATACAAGAAGGAAGCACTTCTAGTTTTCACTGAGCAAGAATTGTCTGTCAAGGACATGGAAGAAATGTTCAGTGCAAAACTAGGACTCCCTGGTTGCAATGAACGAGCAAAGGAGGAGACAGTGCTTTTCAATTGGTTCTCTTTTCTTAAGAGTTGCAAAAAGGGTAAAATTTCCAGAAATGTTATTTTTCTGCAAAGCATCGAGAGCCGAGTAGAAGTTGATGACCAGGAAATCATAGCAACCGTTGGATCAAACACAACTCCAGGAGATACAAGGGTTCTTTTCCTCAATGATGTCTTACAGTTCATTACAGGATCTTATCACAAACCAGCTGTTGGTACCCGAGGTTATATTGAATTTGACCACAGTGCTGATGAATCTTCAGGGGCCAGGATAGTTGCAAATACATGTGCAGCTACCCTAACAGTTCCCACTACCAAAAGATACACTGGATCACCAAAAGAATTTATTGCAAACTTTTCTGATGATATCTTTGATGGTCCAGACTTTGGAAGATGCTAAATGCAATTGACTGAATTCGTTGTCTTCAATCTAAACAGCATTCGTTTTGTTTGGAATAGAGTTTTGTTCAGTAGCACCATATTTCCTCAGTTAAGCGCACAGACCACTTATCACACCAATATTTTTAGAGGTCTCGGAGTCATAAATTCACTGATAGATGACAATATATCCAACAAATCTAGGATTCTTAAGACTACCCTCATATGAGCAAACTCAGACCGGTCTGAGTTTCAGATCGGTTTGAAACTCTTTCCGTTTGCAAATGAAGCCCTTTGTAGTGCGCACACGATGCAGGCAAAATGAAGCTCAGGTCAACCTAAAACTCATTTCGTTTTCTCAGGCTGGTCTGAGTTTTCAGGTCGACCTTTCCTGGGCGCAATGAATTTTCAAAACAAATAGGAGTGAGAGTCCTTGTGTTCCTTTGGCAATCAAAACAGTCAAGATTTCATTCAAAGTCAGCCAACTTGGTCTAACTGTTTTGAAGTGAAACAATGATAAAATCTATTTCATTCAAAGTCAGCTAGCTGGATCTAAGACGACCCTCACATGAGAAACTCAGACCGACTTGAGTTTCAGATCGGTTTGAAGTTTGGCTGTGTATGCTAATTTGCCTCCCCCTCACATGAACATTCTCAGATCGGTTTGAGTTTAGCTCACTTGCTCTGCACATACGCATTTCACAAAAATTTTCCTAAATACAAACAATGAGCATTCCCAGTCAGCCAGAACAATTATGGTTCCATTGTTGAAGATATATCTCGATTGCTTTGATTGCCAAAGGCATGCAAGAAATGTTACTCACACTCATTTATGCTCACATAAAAATTTCAGACCCACCTGAGAAACCGAAATGAATATCAAGTTCATATGAGTTTCATTTTGCCTGCGTCATGTGAGTACTCCAAGGGCTTTGACCGCTAGCTGAAATGAGTTTCAAACCGATCTGAAACTCAGATCAGTCTGAGTTTTTTAATGTGAGGGTATTAATCTAAGAATCCAAAAATATCTCTTGGTCATGGATTGCAAGTCTAAATAATATTACTGTTCAGCTTTAATTTGTTACCGCGCTTGACTGCACATTGTAGAATTAGAAATAATTACTTTTGTTGCTAACATTGTTCGGTTTTACATTTGAAGAATGAAAATAATATGGAAGGGCAAGGGGAGGTATTCCACTGTCTGGTCATGTCTGGGATGAATGTTCGGTTAGCTTTTGGCAAACAATTCTGGAAATGGGGGTACTTTTGTTGGGAATTTCCTGGGATTAGGGTCTAGTTTTTACTAAAATTGCTGGTAATGTCCTTTTTAGGTGAATTTTAATGTTAGGTAATGCAAAAGTCGTGGTAATACTTTGTTTACGGTTGCACAAAAATAATACAGTTGTTTCATTTGTAGAAACCTCATTTGTATTCTAGGCCTAAATTCTGAGAGTACGTCATAACAGAGATCCTTTTGGCGCATCCCCATGTATCGCGCAATTGTGAAGTGCCTCCCCTTGGGTGGAATGGGTCTTGATAAAATCGTATGTATGAGAAAAAAGATTGCATTATATTAAGTGCTGAAAAGTTGATGTACTGCTTCTAGTGTCTGTAAATAGATGTCAATTCCGAAGCTATCACTCTTCTGACAAGGATTCACCAAAGACTGTAATGCTTGGGCATTACTGGGGCTCAGCGTAAAATTGTTTGTGGGTACAATTATACCATAATCCTGTTCGTTGCAAGCAGGTCCTTCGTAGTCAATTCCATACATTTGAGCATCTTCCTGAAATAGCAAGTACAATTTACACTGAGGGGATGGAATATCTACGTACTCTTTTTTATAAAGATCGCAACCCTCGTATCGCAAAAAATATGAAACTCTCGCACTGGAAAGACTGTACTCAAGCAACTATCTATTTTAGCCATTGAAATCCGTTGCATTTTGTTATCTTTGGTGATTACGCTGTGCATTTGATTTGCGTAAGGTGTATGATATACTGTCGTCTGTAAATGTAAATGTGTCTTTGACACTCTGAAAGTTGTGACATTACATAACGACTAAATTCCCTGAATTCGTTTCAGCTCCACTACAGTTTTAACCTCGAGCTACCACGGGGGGGGAGACATTGTCATTTAAAAATAGATAAGGATGTCCCGAAAAAAGTGTTTCCTTGTTAGAAGATCATTGCTGCTAAAGTACTTGTTTGTGCTATAATCGTATGCATTGCATTTTCTAATAGGGAAAAAATTGAAGGAGTTTTTCATGCATTTTTGGTACTTTTCAAAATAATCTTCATAGTGTATTCGCATGTTTCGTAAACAGTTCTTCCTACCGGGTGTCCCAAAAAATTACTCCTGTTTAAAAAAGTCACCAAAAATTGATTATCAAACCTTTGATAAAATGTCCTTTTTGAGTTGTTTTGCCAAAGGCCCAAAAATATTCATAGATGATAAAATGTTTGCTTTTGATACAGCAAGGTAGAACAATTACAAGTTGAAAAACCTTATTTTGAGCCATAGTTTTTAAGCAAAATACTCAATCTTGCCTAAACGAGTCAAAATTTTCAGATTTTCTATCATCATTGAGGTCTGCCATTTGTGATTATGACCAAACTGGAAGCTTTGCATGCATAAAAAAATTGATCTGGCAATCATCAGTGCTTTTTGCAGTATGATTCAAAACATATAGCCCTAAAAGAGTTAAATTTGCTACTTTTTAAGCCAATTGCAAGATCAGCTATACAGTGGAAAATAATTTGGTCCTGGATATACTTCTTGACAAAGAAGACGAAGAAAATTGAAGATCGGTCGTGAAATCAAATTTTGGCGATTTTTCAAATAGGACTACTTTTGTTAGGACACCCGGTTTAGAGCTGGGAAACGGACCCCAAATGCATGATCAAGAAGAAAAATCTATTCTGATTAAGCAAGCAAGAGGGAAATTTTGTTTGAGTCACTGTAGTTGTTTGGAAACTTACGTCAGATGATGGCTCCCATATTTCTTGCGATATGTTTGAGCTAGAAGCCACTATGTTGTGCAGACCCATGATCCACAATTGATTTGGGGTCATATTTCCAGCACTGCTTATCTTGTGTGAGTCCCAGCCGGTAGCAAACATGTTTAAATGATTGTTTATTCTAGGAACGAATACAAATTGCAAGCAAAAGTGATGCATTTCATTATCAATGTCAAATAATTCTTCTGACTCCAAATGACTGAATACGCAGTAGTATATATATAGTACACCCGTGTAAACATCCACCCAAAGCCTTTCAATCCTTTGGTTGTGGACACTTTTGCCAGCGATAAAACTGCCTCTATCTGGTCCACGCATGGGATTGCTAAACATAAATGCTGCAACATCGACATTTTCAATACCTTGATCGCCTCTGACTCGGGATGGCAGTCCATGTTCTTCAACAGCTTCAAGAAACGCCGATAGAACGGTTAGAGCAGTATTGTTTGAACTACATCTTAGGAACATAATTTTTCGGGAATATCCATCGATACAGCCGTGGACCACAAGACGCCATCTGAAATCGGATATACAAAGGACGCATCAAATATATAAATGTGACAAAGAAATAAACATGAACGGGAACCGGGATAAAAGAAAATCAGGCTAGAAATTCCAAAGGTAAATGTTTTAGGACAGGCTACTAAAGATGGAAAGGACAAATTTACTGTGAAATTGTTCTTTTGTTGTCAATATATTTGATGAGTTTGGGCACCCCTTGGAAATAGCTGAAATGTTTCGTATTGCTTGTTTAGTGCTACAGCTGAATACCCACAACAAGCTTTCCGGACCTACAGTACATATTTTACAATATGAAGTGTACCTGATTAACTTATGGTTGCCGTCTAAGTGCCACAGTGAGAGTGGACCAGCAACACTATACTTTCTGTGATAGATGAGTTTTACTTGCATTGATCGAAGTAGGACTCCTTCAGGGTCAACATTTCTCATGGAGGAGCGGACTCGTGATTCCTGCACTCTTACTTTCCTGCTTTCCAAAATGCCACTCATTCGTCTGTATCCGCAATTTGGGAAGTCCTTGAGAATGTCTTCAACTAGTTTATCCAACTCTGTATCGCTTAGGTCACAGTATTGCTGGGAGATGGAGAATCCGTAGTGTTTCATTCTCCTCTTTATAGTGCTCTTGCTAACGTGAATCATTCTTGATATCTTAGAAACTGAGAAACCGTACGCGATATAAAGTTCTAGCTGTTCCTTAGTGATGTTAAATGCAGGCCTGCCTTTGTAATCACGTTTTTCCTTTTCGGGGACATACCCATACCATGCGTCTTTGTTTGCACGTGCAAAAATTTCTGCAGCTTTGCCCATGAAATCTAAAACTTCCAATGGGATTGTGTACACTTCTGCGTAACGCTTTACTATGTGCAAAATATTGTCAATACGGAAAGCCAGGCCATCAATTGATGTATCGTCAAACTGTGCTTGTTCAATTTGATTTGCAATGCTTGTTAGAATTTCTTTGACATGGTGCAAGATTGTAATTGGTGGAGGAGTTATACACTAGAAAAAGAAAAAACGAGGGATTTGCTGACATGACGCCTTTTTTCTGAACGAAGGCCGCTAGGAAGTGGGGGGGGGGTGGCTAAGTAGTTGTGAAACAATTATGCTAGGTTACAACATGCATAAACAAAATATATAGGGTCTCTATTGTTCATGAACAAAGCCCAAATCAACAACTTCATGCGGCCCTACCATATGTGAGAAATTTATCCTTTTCGTTAATTTCAAATATGAATTTAATGAACCAACAGTACACTTTTCACAATGAGTTTCAAAACTGCTGTGAATTTAAATGGTGAGTCCTAGAATGGATGCACGTATTTTTATAGAACTAAGAATTTTGGCCAGTACTGAAAGTATCTTAAAATTATCAGATGTTGAGTTCTTGGAGTTTCAATATGAGTTTCTTAAAAGTTCCATAACAATCTTCATGTTCACTACCTGCCCCCTTCAGAACATTTCAACACAAAGTTTTTCAAGCCTTTCCTATACTTCGACTTTACTCATATACCTTCCCAGTAATATGAAACGGGAAACGGGTGAAAATGAAGTAAAAATATATTAAGGATTCTCTTTGTCAAAATAAATAGATGGTTTCTTAAAAGCAATCTGTCCCCTATTGTTCTGACCTTGGTTACTGCTTTATTTACCTTATTTACGCTGCAGCTAAATTCATGCATCACTGAGTCTCTATAGTCTATGACCCTGATTTCTTTGGATAAAGCGAATTAACACCAACTTCTGGAATACACAATAGAAATCTTTATCGATTTTATTTTCATTCATCGAAGGGGGCAGATTGCCGTTAAGTACAGGTTTCCCAGTGCTGGAGTTTCTTATTTTTTGGCGATCTAAGAGTCGAGTTTCTTGTAAACATTTCTTTCGTAACGTAACCCTGACGTACTACGATCTAGGCCCAACCTTAAACGCCAATACTGAGCATCGCTTACGCATTTTGCTCAAATAACAGTCAGATCTTCCTTACTTTGCCCCCATGAGTCCCCCCATGTAGGCCCAGCAGTCGGATTTAATATCTAATCCCCAAATGCGACTTTGCAATTGGAAAATAACTCTAGTATCGATGTCTACAAATCAAATTGTTTAGCAACACTTACCGCCATTTTCTTGTAGTGAAGCCACTTATTAGGCCCTTCGGACAGCAGCTGCTGTTTGCGCATGTTAGAAGACACAAGAAATTGTACAAAAAAGTTCCATGACGGGGCAAGCACGGGTTTTACCACGATCAGCTGATGTTCTTCCCATCACCGGCTAATGATACAACGCATTCCATGCATGGCTTCATATATTTTAAACTGCGCATTCCAACTGCGCATGTTACCACGACCAGGTGAAGTTCCCACGACAGGCTAAAGCTACCACGACAAGGTTAAGCAACCACGACATGCTGAAGTTACCCCAACGAGACAAAGGTGATTACGATTACGGTCAACAAGGATCACCATGACTCGTCGCAGTTAATGGCACATGAACTACCGACAATGATCACTGGGAGTAACCACGACAAACAACAATTACGCCAATCAACGAGTGTTACCACGACCTGTACAATTCACCATCACGAGAACTAACCATCATGACTTGTATGTGACACCACGGACACCTAAAATCACGATCAATCATTTTTGAACCCAATACCGCGTCATACTGCTAGTAGAGTTTTTAGATATAGAATTGTACAATCCATAGTCAATGGGGAATGTTGTACAAGACCTCAAACTCTGAAATTCTTATGTAAATCATTAGCCATTTAGTAAAACATGTACTTTTTATCTGGAAGAAAATGTTTTGGACAATTTCACAAGTTTTTAGACTCAGTCACAGAAAATATTATTAAATCAAAATGCAAAATTACATAATCTGTTTATCTATTCAATCTTGGTCCAAATGTTGATAATATTGCTGAAATCAACAATGGGAGAACACACATATCCATATGAATAAAATGGTCTGAACTGAAAATGCTCAACTTTTCATGAATAAACAGTATTTTGTATTTACTAAAATAGTGAAGTATTTTGAAATGTTTGTGTTGTACTTTGTAATGAAAACAAATTTGTTGTAATTAAGGTTTTTAGAATTATGATTTGTACAGTGCAGCCTTGTGTAAATTATTATGGATTCTTAATGAATATTCAATCTCCTGAGGTATAAAAAACTGTGACTATATTAAACAAGAATTCTACAAAATTTTAAACGTTTTGGCCAAAAGATCAAAGTTTTTACTGAGACCTGTACTGTAAAAGAGGTGTGTTAATTAAGTAATGCTATGGCTGCAGCACAAGAATTTCAGGCAATAAAATTTTCTGAATATAAAGTTAAAAAAATAATCCTATGCAGGGTGCACACTGTAATGTAAGGGCTTTTCAAAGTCCTTGGAACAATTGTAGAGGGTGCTAAATGTCTACAAAAGTGAGAAAGTCCATTTCATTGCATTGCAAATATTCAGTTTCAGTGCAGAGCATGCATGCAGTGACACTGTTTCTCTCCCAAGAATTCTTGATTGAAGATTGTAGTCTTTCATGTACCTCTAAAGAATTTTCATCAATTATGTAAAGAATTCTTCAAAATTCTCAAGAATTCTTAAGACTTCTTGAGAATTCTTGCCATACTGATGTGTGCAAGGCTGTAACCTTGCATCATTACTGGGGATTATGATCAATAGTATAGAAAATCAAGTAAGTTTTCTCTTTTTGAAAGAAATTGTAAAAAAACAATCCTTTTCTCCTTGTTTGAGCAAACTTTTCTTGAAAAATTTTCTGCTAAGGCTGAAAATTTTCTGGGAACCTAGTTCCCGGGTTCCGATACTTTTTGCAGCTCTGATAATGGCTACCAGATATAGCTAAATATTAGCCAATAGAAATTCTTTGTAAAGGACCTGGAAATTGATAGTCTTTAGCCATTATCAGTTTCTATACAACATATCATATATCGAAAAAAGTTGCAATTTTCTAAATGGTCACCAATTCTTTTACGAGGGAAATTCTGAGAATGGTATCCAACGATCTATGCCAATGTTAAAATATACCCTTGAATAACTGAACATCTCGTTTTTACCATCCATTGAGGGTCAACAAGAATCTCTTAAAACAAGATACAACTGCGCTTTTGGTTGCAATTAGATCGAGGTCTTTAACGTGATTTATTTGCCTTTGGTCAGTTTCTCCTGGTGGTGTATGTCAATTTTTCATCTTGTGAATCACATTTCAAAATCGATATTGTTTTTTGTATAAACGTGCAAATGGGAGCAAATCTGTAAATTAGTTATAGTTGCCAAGTATCTGACCAACTTGGGACCAACTTTCAATGCTCGAAATATCAATTTATTAATCATCGATTTGTCTAAAACATGACGATATCAAGAAATTCAAGTAGCAAATCCATTTGTAACAAGAGGATACGATAAAAATAGGGATGAGGAAATAATGTTTAAATGTGCTTACTCCAAAGACGAAGTCTGCCATTCTTGAATGCATATTGACTGAAGTTTTCGATAATACCTGCAAAATGTGCTTTAATGATTTCTTTTGCAAAGATTTCAACAAACAGGATTTACTATTATTTACAACAAATCTTGTCTTTGTTTTATACACCAAATAAATGGAAAGAAAGTTATATGTAATCCCAGGGGGGCACTCTGGTATACTTTAGAGGGAGTGTATTGTGGAATATTCTTAGTGATGACCTAAAATTGACAACTTCTCTCATGAAATGCAAAAAAGAAATATGTTGCTGGGATGGCAGCAACTGTAGGTGCCACATTTGCACTTAATATATTTAGGGTTTTTATCTTTTTTGTTATGTTGTATATTATATATTGTAGATAGTTGGTATTAAGTAGTTGTCGTTAACTACAAATAAAGCAACTGTAAATAAGTTTATGATTATGATTATGATTATTTAGGATAGGGGTGCTCAGGTTACTTTTCTGGGTCTAAAATTTGGGCAAGGGTTATTTTTTGGGTCAATGATTTATGCAGTTATTTTTTGGGTTCCTACCATTCTGGTTCACTTTTATGGGTCTAAAATATGGGACAAATTAAAAAAATTGGGTAAATATGATTTACAAAAAACGAAATCAAAATCAAGTAACGTTACTATAAAACCAAATACTTGAATATCCAAATACAATATATACGGAGAAATCTAATCAGTTAGGGCACTTTTTTACAGATTTAAGATACCAATTTCATAAGTTTTGGGTATGTAGCGGCAAAAATATTATTTTTTGGGACTATTTTCATGCTAGAAATTACTTTCGCGGGTCCATTTTCATTCATAGAAATTATTTTTTGGGTTGATCCTTTGCACCCCAGCCTGAGCACCCCTATCCTGAATATACCTGACTACCCCCCTGCCCTGGGTCTGTAATATATGGAAAGTTAAATTTTTTGCGCCAAAACAAAAATTGCAATGATGAACAATGAAACTGTAGCAACGAAGTACTCTGTTCAGCTGACATGTCCGGCACAGACTGCCTATTCTTTCATCAGGGGCTATTTACCAGGTCGTTTGATAACTAACTGTTGAAAACTGCTTTATACCCCCCCCCCCAGGAATTTATCCAACCCCTCACCCACATTTCCTTTACATTAGATTTTTTCCTGAATTTCAGCGAAAACATTTAGG
The DNA here is from genome assembly GCA_039566865.1 of Aurelia coerulea. NCBI lineage: Eukaryota > Metazoa > Cnidaria > Scyphozoa > Semaeostomeae > Ulmaridae > Aurelia > Aurelia coerulea. The sequence continues at coordinate 6,343,001 of CM076951.1, read as the reverse complement.
CCCTACATGCAGTCGAACAAATATGGCCTCTCCTCTATGGCCTATAAAATCATTGAACAATATCTGTGGACTCTGGCCACACGCAGCCTAATTTACGTTAAATGTTAATTGATTGAAACTTAATTGAAATGGAGACAGCGAGTTAGTGACATACCTGTATGAGCAAATCTCGTCGTTTTCATCTCGTCAATGAATGTTCCTTGACTCTTGCAACAATGCCAATTCAACATTTGGCGCCAAAATTTCACAGGGAATCAGAGTGCTCCAAATAGTGCGCTGCGCTGCATTGCATCTCATTGGTGGCTGTGAAGGAATTTACCTCGTGAAGTTGTTAGGAACAGGGATACAAGAGAGGATAATTAGAAGAGCAATACCATTATTTATCGGCTAGTCTACACAGCAACAGCAACTACTTTTATTGCTGGTTTAACAGTGGGTATCCTCCTAATTCTTCGTGATGAAACTACATTTACTAGTATTATAGACGTGTACTGCAAAAGATTAAGTTGTGCTAATATTTTTGTATGTTTGTTTTGTTTCTTATACATGGGTCCAGGTTGGGACTTGTTCAGCTTGTTTGTTGGTGGTCTTGTATTGCATTGCAGGAGCTAAAATTTCTGAACCTGGAAAGGTACAATGATGGAGTTGGTGCTCAAACAGTAGGTAATTGCTCCTTGCTATGCCCGGGTAATAATATATATGTTATTGCAATGCTCGGGTAATAGGCTATCTCAATGTCATACCAGCTAGTAGAAAAGACTTAGGGATGTTAGTGGGTGCTAAGTGACACCTAAATGTAGGCAATAAAGGAGCAACGCCTTGTAACAAAAGTTCCTGCACATCCCCACCAACCAGGTAAATGTTAATCAGGAGCTGTAAGCTCTTTTTTTCACATTGAAGAACATATTACCCTGCTAAAATCATTTCCACCTACCGCTTGTTCATCAATACTGCTTTGCTGTGCTGATGATGGGAAGGGCACATCTGCGTTTGCTGATTAGCTGTATGACCAAGATCTTGCCAGAAAGAAGGAGCTACCCTGACAAATTTGTTAGGTGACGACAAACAGACGAAAACCAGTAGTTTGGTAGTTATTGCATTGTTCAAGGTGATACGAACTCGTTGCTTTAGGTATCTTTATTAGCCAGAGAGTGAACATGATGTCAACTTGTTGAGGTGGCTTTGGTGCTTTTTTCTGACTGTTAAGCAGGCGCAAAAGGAGCAATCCGTTGCCAAATATGGAACAGTTTGTTGCAAAATGAGCGGTCAGACCTGTGTGAACAGTGTTGAGTGGTTCAAGGTAGGTCACACAACTCGATGGGGACACTGACTTTCTAAGTCGCAAATTGATGAAGGCATGTTTGGACAGGAAGATCTCTCAATGAACCATTACTGATCCATGTACATACGACAGAACTTGTGCAGAGGCTACCTTTATTGTAGTACCTTTCTTTAACCATGTTTATGTCCTTGTGTAGAAACGTTTACAGCCAAGCCCCGGAGTTCTTCCGGTGGTTACAGACAACAGAGGGTGGGCCTATCTAGGCCTCCGCGTGTCTTTGGTCTTCCCTCTTCAACAAAATCCGATACTGCGACAAGAAAGCCAATCTTTTCTCCTCGAATCTTGGATCAGACAACTCAAATTGATAAATGACACCAAATAAACGACGTAAGTGCACCAAAACCCTCAGCATCTTCGTAATTTCACGACAGAAATTTGCTGAAATTTTTTATATGACCAAACATGAGAGATCGACTTTCCACGAGGCAGGAAGAGGTTTGGACGCGCCTTGATTGGGGGACGGAGACGATACCGAGCCTTATAAGGCAATGACAACAAAAATGGTTACCTGATTGCCTTGTCGTTAAAATACATTTACTCCTTTGGGCGTAAATGTTAACTTTTCGAAAACACTGAAAACGATAAAAAAACATTGATCAAACTTTCTAAAGACTCATCATGAATGGACAATGAGAAAATGTTTTCAGCGTGATTTGGGGATTTGGGGATTTGGAAATTGATCATTGTAAACTTCTGCACGAGTGTTATTTCAAAGATTGGCTTGTTGCAAAATTCTGTAGTAGTTTCAATAAAGTGCCGCCCCAAAAGCCATCACAAATCAAAAATGTAACAAAACTCCATGCTTGCTGGCCCCATGACTCTTCCTCGCTTGTCTTTTAACCCCCTTGATACAGGATTATTGTTATTATTGTATTATTACATTGCTCACAAGATAGTACAAACTCTCGTACAGCAGCTTATAATTAGTCGATTTCTAAATTCCAAATCACCACGAAAAAGTTTCCTCTTTGTCCGTTTATATGGATTCTCTAGAAAGCTTGATCAACATTTTTTGATCCCCTAGCTCATTTTTTGCTCATTTTTTGCTCATTTTGCTCATTTTTTACTCATTTTTTGCTCATTTTTTTTTGAGCCCCCTAGCTCGCTGCAGCAGACCTTGAAATCAGGCAACACTTGCTACTTCCTTCCTTCATTTCAAAAAGCTTTTCTATGGAAGCACTTCTTCATATCAGATTGTTCGATTACACCTAGCCTGCGTGCAATCTTTCTTCTATGTAAAATTGAAAGAACAAGAATTTCAGGTTCTTTAAATTTTACAGATGAAAGACTGCACGCAGGCTAGATTACAATTTACGCAATTTCTGCTATGTCACCTTCATTTGGTAGATTGATAATCCAACCTTTGTGTCAAATATTCTTCTTTTGGTGATGTTTCTGTCTGAACGAATGTCTTTGTTGATAATGTCTCTAAATAGTCTTTTCTAAATTCAATAATTCACGGCTTTCCAAAAAATGTGAAAGTTTTTTATATCAATGGTTAAGGCATTTGAGAATTTGCTGTATTCCTTTTCCGCAAGACATCTATTGTAAAATTCTTTTATTTTTGGTCTTTCAGATAACATTTGGGACAAGATGGATTGACGATACAGGCCTCACATCCGGGGAAGAGGCAGAGCAGTTGTTTTCTTACTTTTCAAGGCTTGGAAATAACACCAAACATATGAGACCTGAGGGTACTTCTGTCATTACATCTTTAGTCAAAATTTATCATCCAGAGATGTCAAGCTTTCGTTACTAAAGATCTGCAATCATAGTGCAATCAGGATGCTATGATTGCTATGCAATTAACTATTCAAAGTGATATCAATGTGACTTTTTTGCCAGCAAAAACCAACGTTTATGTGCCTGTATGTCATTGCTGTTGAAATTAGTTATTCAGTATCAGAATTTCATTGTGTTGACTCAGTTTCAGAATTTATTTCTTCCAGTGTGCTTCCTTTGTTTCTATCCTTGCTGATTCACTTTGTGGTTCTAGGTCGCGAAGAAACACTGACACAGCATGCAATGGGATGGAATAAGCGGAAGATATCTGGCCTTGCAGAAAGTCTTGCCAAAAAATCTATAAAGGTAACTATGGTAAACACACAGTCTTGCACGTACCATCATCAGTAAAATTAGAGTCTTCATTGCAGGTATCAAAGTCATTTCGAAAAAAGACTCGTTTCATAGCTAATCTAATTTCATTAATTTCTTTTATATGTTATGCCTTTGTACAATTTGGTGAATAGATAGCTGGGAATTTGAAGTTGGAAACAAAGCAGAGCATATGCTCAAATCATTTGTAATTCCAAAAACTAAAGTTTTACTTTCAGAGTTTTCTCTGCAGGATATTGTTAGGTACATTTACTCTCTCATTTTGTAGGTCAAATCTGTAATCAATAGCACCCGTGAAGAGCTAGATAAAAAGCTTGAAGAAAATAACCTTGCAAAATCTGACATACACAGCAGTTTGTTGACTCTTAGACAATGGGCAAAAGGTTTGTTTTCTAATTGAACATTACGCTAAAGATGGCAGCCAAGAACTTTTTACCAATATGCATTACGTTTAAATAGCAAATCTTTAACCTTTCTATATGAATTCGATTAAGGAACGCATATTGGTATAAGTTCCTCGCCGCCATCTTTTGCGTAATCGTCTATTCTGCAGTGCTGCTTGCATTACCTTATGGCTCGGCTTGATTTATTTTTGGTACCATTTCAGTATTTGTATTTGATATAGTTTATCCAATGATGCAATTTGAGTTGCTTTATGATGCTGCCTTAGTCAAGTTTTCGAGAATTGACCTATCATATGTAAAATGCACAACATATATGATTGCTGGAAGAGAAATGAATAATGTCATCTTATCTCAAATAACCAAAAATTCTTTTTCCTTTCTGGTAACAAGCTAGTCACCTTTGGTTTTTCTTATGTACTGTCTTCTTCTTTCTCAATATACTGCACAGTTCAATCCCAATTCCTCCTGTCCTTCTTTCTTTCCCTTTCATTTCCTTCATTTCTTCCTCTCTTTTCCATCTCCTCTCCTCTCCTTCCCTTTTTTCCTTTTCTCTTTATCCTTCCTGTGAAATTTGAGTATTTCAACTACCTTCCTGGTAGTGCCGCTACAATGCTACTTCGTTTTTTAGCCCTTTAACCTCATTCTGGTTTTCTTCTTACTGATATATTTTTATGAAGAATCCTCTTGAACTAAATTAGTGTCTTTTTCAGATAACAATGCTGGGCCCACTGTTAACATGTTCACATACGATGAAGAGATCGTTTTAACCTTATACCAACTACACCTAAATCATCAAGTACCAGAAAGCATTTCTGTAGATCTTACCCCATTTGGCAGAATTTCTATTCCAATTTCGCACATAGATTATCGGTTCACGAGAAAGGGAACTAAATGGAAGCAAGAGCAAGTACTTGAATTCTTGGCGACAAACGTGCAGTTTTCACTCCGTGAATCGTTGGCTTCTCTCGGGGGAAAAATTCTCATAATTCTACAAGACGTTATCGAATCAACCTATTATACCAACATTCAAAAATCGATGGATGTCCAGAAACTTGCAGGTATTTTGCTCGTAGCCCTATTTTTTCATCATTTGAGGGGGAATTTATTCTTATTTACGTGTTCTAATGAAACTACCGGGTGAGTCAGAAGAAAGTTCCCACTTTCAAAAATCTCTCCCGACACGCAACAATGCGCACAGGCACATCACCTCTCTCAAGAGTAATAAGACATAGATTCTCAAACAGATACTAAAGATTTTCAATCCCATGGCAATAAATGTGCAGACGATATCTCTCACCCATGAGAAATTGCATTTTCTCTGTTGTTCTGAGCGAGGAGTCACACAAACACTTCAATCTTTTGGCTCTCAAGCAAATAGTGATTGATTGCAATCCATACAGTACTCTTGATGCTATGAATTTTCAAAAGTGGGAACTTTTTTCTGGCTCACCCGGTATTCCGTGCTCATAAGTTCTTCACGTCAGGAACAGTAGAATCAACTACAGTTTAAAGATGAAAGATAGAAGTGTGAAAGGAAATAGGAGTGAATACAGTGAACCATTCAATGAATACTCAGGATGTGCTTTGCCTTGAAGAATACTGTAACACCTTCATTATTAGTTCTATGCATATATTACCAATATAATTTTATATAGTTGTTATTGATCTCTTTTCGTTAGCTACATGCAAGCAGCGAACCGTTCTACTGCGACAGCTTTCGAAACAAAGGGAAATGTTGGTTTCATTGATAGAGCACTATAACGGACTGGTGGATCAGTTTGTGCCCGAAGTAGATAGAGCTACAACCAGAATATCCGAAAATGAGATAAATGAAGGGATCTTTAACTGGACATCACAAACAGGATTACAAGGTACTTTATCTTAACTTCTATGTCCTACTACATCACCAGTTCAAATGCATATTTGCTCGTTATACTCCGTAGTTTCCCACTGCTGTGATCTAGTTTGGCAATTTTATGAATGAAACACTAATTTGAATGGAAGATTTGCATAGGTTCAGCAAATGAGGCATCTAAACTGATAATCCACTGCATACTTAGGGAATGCACATTGTGCAGGTGAGCTGAATGGGTTGAAATGAAAGGCAGGGGCCGAAAACTTTTTGATGACGGCGTTCATCTGTTCCAACATTTTAACGACCTCTGATGAAAGGCTGAATTTGTTAAAAAAAACCTTAGAATTAATAGACGATCAAAGAAAAGATGGCGTCAGGGGGCATTTGACAAAGATGCATTGTGTTCTTTTATGGAACCAGCAGTGATTCTATGGAAATTTGATTATCAAACCCAAGTAACATGGTCAAGTCAAGTAAATTTTGAAAGAATGGGATGTAGCGCCATATTCAAATCTCTACCGTACATTCTATAAAGGGTTAACGGTGTCGTCTTGTAAATAGATAACACTATAACCCTTTCAAAAATCTAGAAAAAGATTAGATACAATGCAGCTACTTCAGTTTAGAAATATAATAGTAATGACATTATAATTACAATAATAATATCATAATAATGATGGTATAATAATGATGATGTCATAATAAGGATAATAACGATGATATATGATAATGATTCCTGACGAAGATTTGATCGAAATGTAGAGCTTTGTAACAGTTGTGTTATTATCTTACTTTTTCTGCTAGCTTTGATGGTGGTCTAGTTTACATAATGATAGTGGTAATAATGATTATAATAACAATATGAAAGCAAAATTGCTAGTTATTCAATGCGAGAATTCAATGATGATGGTGATGATAAAAAATTCACTCAAATTTACCCAAATGTAAGGGCAGTGTCTGCCTATGCGAGTCTGTTTTGAGAAATCACAAAACTGGGACATAATGCATGATCTATGCTATTTTGTACTTGTTAAACCAGTCTCTTGTGAACAGCTCTCCTTTTTTCTTACCTTCTTATGGACAAAGTCATAAAATGGCATCGCATTTCAAATTAGAACTCATATACTAGCAAATATTTATACATGAAAATAAGGCCCTGGGGACGAGGTTGGAAAATGCCATGATAATAATTGTGTATACGCTTCCATTCAAGTGGATTTGGAAAACTAGCATAATCATCTCAATTTCTGTCAAAAGGACATTCCCTCATGCCCGGGGAGAGGGTAACTTAACTTCTATGGTTGTGCTATTTTTAGGGCCCCTTTTTATGACAGAGTCTGGCTTTATGGGTATGGCTTTTTGTAAAACTTTATTTATGGGTGAACTTTTTCGCCTTTTCTAGGTTTATGGGCATACTTTTCAGAAATTTTCTGGATTTATGGATATGCTTTTCAGAAATTTTCCGGATTTTATGGGTATTTTTCAGAAGTGTTGCTAAATTCATTGGTGGTATTGTTACGCTTTGAATTGAAACTTAAGTTACCCCCCCCCCCCGGCCCTCAAGGGCAAGTCTATACGCTAGGTGGGCTTTAAAAGCTATTTTATGTTTGGGTATAAATTTTGAACAATTTTTGAAGAACGGATATGTTTTGGAAGGCTGTGGCACATCCCTAGCCAATTTTGCCCTAATTTGACTCACACGTTTTTTTTATAAGAAACTTGGATCAGCACTTAGTACTAAAAGTTTCTTAATTTCGCATGAAAATGTCGGTGTTTTAGTAGTAAAAATTTCTTAAATTAGTTTCTTAATTTGTGGGGTCTAAAAAAACGTTATGGTTCAAAGATGAGACTTCTTATCGACAAATTTCACTTTGCATTGATATTGTCACCAGGAATAAGCCGTGCACATTAAGGCAAAAAGTTACCCATTTTTGCATTCAAAACTTGATATTTACAAATGCAATGCCACGCGAACCGAGGGGCCTTTCACTCCCAAAAAATCTCGTACACCTTTGGGAAAAATTCTTTTGTTTTCAAGAAAAATCCAATAAGTGAAGTGCCCCTCGACACGAATCGTAATCTACCGACTGTTATTCCAGACATAACATTTGAGAGTTTCTTAATTGTTCTTGAACGTAGTGCTAGAGTTTCTTAAATTGTTGGTCATCGCATCGCATCCCTAGCCAACATCTGGCCAAGTGCCTCTCTCTGCCCTCTTCGGGGCCCTTGCTCTCTACCTCAGCGAAGAATATTGTATTTGATCTGTTTCTCTTTGACGCAAAAAACCAGCGTATACAGGGAACGTGATTAGGGGGGGGGGGGCGGGTCACAGAAAAAATTATGCACTTGTGACAAGGAGCATATGGCTTATAAACAGCCAGAGGTGACAACGAATTAGGAACTTATTCTTCTCCTCTCTGGGGGAAGGGGGTTACTTCTGCTGAATAAACACAGAATTAGTTTATGAAAAGCACGTAGCAAAAGATAGTAGATCCTGTTTTAGAGTGGTAAGTGCCTGCAACCATTATGTAGATATTGATTAGCCTTATTCTTCATCCTCCTTTGGCCTTATGTAATCTGCGGAAAGTTGCCCTCTCTCTTAAGCGAATTTAGTACCCGGAATGATTTGTTGCACCGTTACAAATAAGTTCCCTTTTGACTAAAAGTTTTTTTAGTTTTTTAGTTTTTTTAGTTTTTAAAAGGCAATTTTAGTTTACAAATAATTTGCTGTAGCATTTTTAAGCTTACGTTTTCGTCGACTATATAGATGACTTTCTTCTGTTAACTTTTTTGAAATCTCTTGGCGTATTTGCTCATTTGTCAAGTTCAGTATCACGCAGAAGTTTTCTGCATCTAATCGTCTGGTCAATTTTTCTTCAAACAGTTAGAAAAAAAATTTCCCTTCGTAAGCAACAACTTGAAACCTTCAGGAAATGACAATAGATAATTACAGAAAAGATGGCGTCAAGGGGCATTTCACCAAGATGCATTCCTTTCTATAATAGAATGCACGGGGATTCTACAGAAATATGATCATCAAACGCAATGCATCTTGGGCAAATGCCCCTCGACGCCATCTTTGCCACAATCGTCCATTTTCCAGTACATAATATTATATCCCTAGTTATTAAAAGCTCTTTCAAGCCTGGTGGCTTATCAAGTTTCAGAGGGAGAGGGGGCATTTGCCCAAGCCCAATTTGAAGAAGAGGGGGCTTATTAAAAAATTTGGCTTAGGAGGAAGGGTATATTAGAGAGGGGTCTTAATAGAACTAGAGCTTTTGGGTATGTACACTGTTCCAGGACAATAAATATATACGAAAGCAAAATTTCAGATTTTCTATTTTCTTCCTTCTGACATGCCTTTCAATAGGAGAAAATAGGCCAGTTGTTATTGAGGGCAAGGGGTGTGTATCACTACCTTTAAATTGCTTACGAGATGTTCTCAAAATTGAATTTTAGGAACTTTTCTCGACAACAAAATGATATTTGCCAAAGCGTACGCTTGATATGCCTCCCCAACAGATTGCATGCTATGGTTTTCTCCGAGCAGTACTTACGACGCATTTAATTACTGTCCCCCTCTGCGATATTTTGGGGCTAAGTGCCATCAGTCTGTTCTTTGCCTTTACAAGAAGGGAAATTTTATTTGGCTGCACCCCGGAAAAGATTGCTTTCATAACAATGGCAATTGATCAGCAAATCGAATAGCATGTCCTCGCTCCATTTTGGACTCTGTATCATCGAAGTACGAAGCTTCCCGATTCTGAGGACTTTTATTCATATGGGCAGCTAGTAACAAATCAAAACTGTTCTTTGGAGACACAAAACGAATTTATTTGGTTTATCTTTTAATGAACATTAAAAACTAGACCTATTGGGTAAATGTTTGTTTTATTCAGTTCAGTATCAAGTGATCAATCTGTTAAAGAAAGATTTCTTTACAATATTTCATACCATGGAAACTTGCGCTTTAAATGTAGAGAGTAGGGTGATTCAAAATGTTCATAGAGTTGGCACACATGACTTGAACTGGATGAAAACAAATATTGGCCGGATAAGTCTATTCCTAATCAAATACAGTTTTATATAAAACCAAATAGACCTTAATGCATGCTATAGAAATGTGCCAATTTGTGAAGGGAACCTAAATGTGCTGCACTTATGTGCATGTGCATTTTGTCACTTTTAACAATCGGATATTATAGTGAAAATTCTAGTACAATCTAGAGTAATAGTTACTCGTTTTGCAAGCAGAAAGTGGAGACAAAGAAACGATAATCTTATTAAACAAGTAGGAAATTTCAACGAGCAACGCAATGAAAAAGTTTCAACTTAATTCAAGAACATACAGGTGACCCTCTTCAGAACTAGTAGCAGATAAAACAGATGGTAAAATTGTGCTTATATCAAATCGACAAGCTGGCGAAAACCTTAGAATCATAGTCCCATTCCCACAATGATCATGGGTATCCATAAAGAGAGCTGTATCTTGGCCAGTAAAAAAGAAGTTAGAGCTCCTTTCCTTCACAGTGGCGACAACTGCCAACTTTTTCTTTAACCGAAGCAGCCGCAGAATATTTTCTGTGAATGACACATGTTTCGGTGCGTTGTGATCAAACGATACTGATATTTCTGCTTCTACTTCAACTGGAATTGAGGATGACAAAACTGACAGTGATTCATGCAGGCTCATGTATCGGTCTGGCAAATCATTTCTGGCTCTTTCAAACAGCATATTACCAATCCTAATAGAAGCTTTTGCTATTGATAGCCAGTTGGGTGGTAACTTGCGGTGCATGTCAATACAGTGCTCATCAGTATTCAAAAACCAATAGGCCATAATCACACTGATGACACTACTTGCCTTGCTTTGCTGCAATGAAACTTTCAGAGGGAAGTAGGTCAAAAGCATGCCGTCACCTTCTGTATCACGAACAGCGAAGTCTACTTTTTCCGTCGTAAAAGTTCGAAAATCAATGCCAGTACAGCTGAGAGTGCTCCCTGCAGACCTAGCTCCGTTGTTACGTTCTGAGATGTCATTTCCTTCATCAGCACTGTCATCCGACTCGTCTTCTTCGTCATTTTCTTCGTCAATCTCATCATACCTATCATCTATCGGTCTTGCTGGTTCATTGCGAGATGCTGTTTCTTGTGCCATGTCTTGCTTTCCACCGGTAATTTTCTCGAAGCACTGGATACCCTTCACCAACTGAGATAATAAATGGGATACCCCTTTCTTCATAAGTGCAACTTTACCTTTGGCAAGAACATCGATTTCCTGTGGAATAAATAACTTTGAATGAACATTTGATCTACCAGATACCAATAATGAAAACAGGATCGCACCTTTTCCTAACATATCCTTTCCAAAAATACTGCAAACTTGCTTGGTTGGGTCGCTCGGTAAATTTTTGAATTGCAATGCATGCCAACTTAAAATACATGAAGAAGAAGATCGTTATCTTGTAACGTTACATGATAAAGTACCATCACTTACAACAATACTTACAAACCATTTCAAATCGTTCACTCTAAGGATGAAGGAATATCAGATTATGTTCATCATGTTACTTAAATTGGTAGCTCACAACATGATAATGAATTAAGAATGAAATCTTACATCACTTTGTGACTTGGTTGTAAGTTGAGTTTCACAAGTCAAAGCAACTGTTGAGGATTTGTTAGCATTTGCTGCACCTGAAATTGCAGAAATAATTTGAAATAACATTCTGGATTTCAAATCAAAAACATTTTTTCAATCATGAATACAGTTGTTTAACAACATTCCCAGAAAACGCATTATAGGGAACGATTGAGGATACTGGCCGATTATCAATATGAATAAATGTTGTTGCGTTGGCTTTGTTCAAAATCATTTATGAAAGACATTGCATGAAGAGCTTCATGAAGAGCAAAAATATTCACCATCATCATACCAGGGCTACAGTCATCAGTTGGTTATACTAAAACTAAAATTGATAGAAACTAATAAATTGGCTGTTTGGAAACAAACCTTCAATTTCTTCTATCTGTCGTCGAAGGTTGGCGATCTTGCTCCTGTAGAACTTCAGGTATCTTATTTTCTCTGCTGACAAAATATTAAGTTCTTCTTCACCTCGCTTCAAGAATAGATATTTCTCAATCAAAAGATAGATGATGTGATACTACCGGAAAGTGTGGCGTTGTTTGATGATGTAGCAGTGCACGTAAAAGAGAAGGGAAAGGCCTCAGTGTATAAACTAGGTCGTGTAGTAAGGATGAGAAACCAAGCAAGAGGATGTGTTGAGTACAAAAGGCCAGTAAGTCTACGACAGCCTGAAACTTATTCAAAATTAACATTGCTTTTAAATCTATATCAGCAAGTAGAATGTGGGGCATTTGTTTATACAGCCACCGAAAGCTGTTCTGCCGAATATATGCTTGGAGATGTGATTACAAAGGTGAAGTTGCTCATTCAAGAAGACGACAAGTATTTGCTAGATGCAAATGATAAGAATGCTTTGGGAGAATTCATTGAAAATGTCAACAGTAAAAGCAGTAAGAAGAAAGAAAAGAGGAAGTCAAAGCAGTCAACGCATTTGGCAAACAACGAGGGAAGAGTCGTGTTGGAAGTAGAAGCGTGTGCAGGACAAACAGTGGGAAAACCACGCAGAAAAAGGAAAGTAATTGTCTATGAGGCCTATTAAATGTTGCCACTAAGGAGCTGGGGACGTGTCATTCAAGCTTAAAAGACACCCGTTCCTTCCATTAATTTTTCGAAAATGTGTACTTACCCTATACAAATTTCTTAAAAATGGAATATCTATTTGTTCTTCATACTATATTCACAAAAATGGACACCGTTCTTCGTACAAAAACGTGGAAATTTATGCTATTCTTTGTTCCTAAAATTGTGAACGAGATTCCCTTCAGGTTGACACGTCCCCAGTGCCCGAAATATACATGTCCCTCGTAAAATCAAAGCACGTTGAGTTAACTGATTCTGTTTGTGTATAAGATGATCGCCTCAAAACAACGGAATTAATGAAAGTTGTTTTGTATTCTGTTTAATTAATGGATATTTTCTTGGAAAATTCAGCTGTGGTCGATGGGAAGGACGGACAAGGGAGCAACCCTACCCCCTAAATACCTTGTGATTATACGGTTCTAGTTCCCCAACTGTCTGTTGGTTAAGTTCACAATAGCAAACAAAAAACAAGCTGAATTTATAATCTATGATGTAACAGTATTCAAAGAATTTTAAGGGAATCATCGAAATCGTTTCACGATCGATTTGAAAAAGCATGATCCATAAAACAATTGTTCTAACATATCATTGCGAAAATATTCCTAGGGGGCACTCTGCACACTCCCATACTGGGATGTAAGTCCACTATTTCTGAGTCAAAATATTGTTCAAAGTAATATTTTTGTGTCCAAATCATTGAAATTATGGTGGATGATATTTTTTGCATCTTATGTAATCAAACTGATATTTCTGGGTTCTTTAGCAGCAATCCTCTAACCTCAATTTGCAATGTTTCAGGAAATTATATGGTTGCTTTCTAGGTGTCTAAAAGTATACAATCAGATCAGTTGATATTTCTAGGTTGCAATGAAGCTGAACTAATATCGTTAGGTTGCCAGAAAAATTATTGGACTGACCCCCACATCCACCCCTTCGTATGTGATATGCTTGCTGAGCATCCACCTGGGAAAATATTGCACCGACTTGCCCATCCTCAAAAACGCTGAGTGATAAACGCTGAGAGCTTTGTAGGCCTTAATTAGCTGTAATTTTAGCTATGGTTTTGTTCAGCCTACTTTGTAAATGATGATGATGATGATGATGATGATGATGATGGTGATGATGATGATGATGATGTTGATGATGATGATCCTCAAACAATGCAGCTGTCACTATGACACTCATTAGCTTCTTAATTTAGAGCTGTATTTCTTTGATGTTTTGTTGAACTGTATCCCAACTGTATCAAAAAGTCTTTTCGTGGAATATCTGTCCAAGTTTTTGCTATTGTCGTATTGTCATTGACATGGTGTCAGATCGAAGCTGCGGAGGCGATTTCGTTTGGATTGAGGGTGAGAATTGAGTTGGCCTAAGAGGAGAGGTTGGCCTTTGCCATGGCGGGAGAACACAGAGATCTCAGAGCAGAAAATATTTCACATGTGATGGCTACAATGCGATGCAAGTAAGTTGTAACGTTGCTAGTTATACCGAAAGCAGAATAGTACCCCAATAATTCATCCAATTAAGCCCTTGTTGTTGAGTTTTCTGTCTGGGCTAGTAGTAGGTGGTGGTCCTACACAGTTTAGTTAGGCATAGCCTATTCGAATTGAATGGAGGAAGTCTTCTTTTATTGCAATTTTAGGCTCTGCAATAGATTGCAAGCGCATGATGATGACTGCCTTTAACGATCATGAGCGTAATCGCCAATTTTTGCAAAGTTTCCAACGTTGGGGGGGGGGGAGGCTACAGCCCCCCAGCCCCTGTATCCTATGCCTAAACAATTGAATATTATGGGGAAGGGAGGGTCTATGATGTGGCCAAAGAGGTCTGAAAGTAGCATTTTCTCCATGTTATTGCCACAACACAAGAGTGTTTTAAAGTGGATGTCTGCCAGTTGTCTGCCATTTTCTTTTTGGCCATGGTTCCTGCTGCACATCATATTATTGTCATCACATCATATTATAGCAAACATTGAAATCATTCATATTACCATCACGAAGAGTGGAGTTTTGGAAATCTATGCTCAGAAAAGGGGGTTGCCTTCCTTGGGGATCCTTACAAATGTTACTTTACACAATATGCAGAAACCAATTTTGTGTCTGTAATCTTATGTGCTAGTATGAACAGGTGATATCATATCTGACATCCAAAAATAAATCCCCCAAAATCCTATTTTAATGAAAAAGTTATGTGTACCTTGTATGCAAGTTGGCATGTTATGCCAATTAGTGGATGTTTTGTTTGTATATCATATTTATATGTTAAATAATCTCGTCAGTGATTTTGGGAAAAAGGGGTATTATTTTGGAGAAAAGCCAGAGAAAGGGGTAAAATTTACAACATTTTTGTCAGAGATAAGGGGTGCGAAATTGCTTTCACGGAGAAGCATGGTGTCCATATGCATGTAGAAGTGCTGGCGCCGGGTAAATTTACATTCTAAACTGCATCCAGGGAAGCTTGGGAAGCCAAAAGGAGAGGTAATCTTTTCCCACAAGGATCAGTAAAATTCGTGGTCTATGTGCATGAGTTACTGCCAGTATGACTTAGCTTGCTAAACACTAAAAAGCAAAAGATCCCTAAAAAGCCTCAGGAAATGTTCTATAGTGCTACTTACCAAGAAAATCATCATCTGAACCAGAAATTACTGCCTCACAATCATTTTCATCATCATCATTATCATCATTATCATAGTCATTATCAATCTCATAGTCACTTTCATTCTCATCATCATCATCAACATCACCTACAAAGAATTCACTCAGTTACTGGCAGATTCATGATTATCCATTAGCTTTACAAACTGTCAAGTAAAAGCTTTTATCAAGGCGCGCGATTTGATGTTGTCTTAAGTAAATCAAGCAGTTGACTGTTGTAAATAACGAGACAACAGTTTAACCGATGAAAGAACTCGGATGTGGTACATGTGAAGGAAACAGAGGGAAATACATACATGCTTGTACAGGGTAATACCTTATCAGTACGAGAAAGTACTGCTATCACCTTTGTATGTAATTTTTTATATGTATCTTAATTAGCGGTTCTTTTATCTAACACAATGTACTAAGTTTATTACTATGAATGAAAAGTTTATCAACAGAGGCCCTGAAACATTCACAAACGGGTTGTGCCAAAAACGTACGAAAGCTTTTTTTGAAGGGACGTACGAAAGGCTTTTGTAATTTCATCGAATTCATGCTTTGCACTGGTTCCGTTCCGGTGTCAAGATTGTTAAAACAAAATAGGGAAGCGACATGAGGCCAGCAAGCATGGAACCTTGCTGAATTTTTTATTTCGTGACGACTGTGGAACGGCATTTTATTGCAAAGACTACAGAATTTTGCTGCAGGCCAATCGTTGAAAGAACGCTCTTGCGGAAGTTTACACCACTCAATTTCTAAATCCCAAATCATCCCGAAAACGTTGTCTCTTTTTCCATCATGCCGAGTCTTTACGATGTTCTTTATTGATTTCAGTAATTTTGAAAACGAACATTTTAAGAAACTTGCTTATAGCTCTGAACACCGAAAACGAAAAAAAAGCACAAAAAGTAATTCAGGCTTTTTGCTAAGGCTTATTAAGTCATAAGTCTTCAAAATCAGAAATCAGTCCAGTGTACGATTTATCGTGGCCTGCAAAAGCTGTATAGTCTATTTTGGCACACCTGGTATATGTTTACTCATCAGGTAATATTTATTTTTGTCTGTGCTTAATTTTCTCGAGAAAAATTCTGTTTTTCTCAAGTGTCCGATTACCACCATAATACACGTGTTCATATAATACGAAACATACCAACAAGATTTCGGTCAAGGGTATCATGGTTTCTTTCAGCACCATCACCATCGTCATCTAGATAGAAGAGATATTTGTCTGTTCAGCTACGCAGTACTTAAGCCAATTCAACGAAAAATTTGATAGCAATATTTGGTATTTCTAAATCCTAAAGCAAACCATTAACACAAACTCTTAAATGAAAGCTTTCAATGTTCTTAAACTACCTGGTGCTTTCATGGATTATCTTGCTTCGAAAAGCACACTTTTGGATTATCTTGCTCCCTCGTGGATTATAATCTTCAGACAAAACATATGTTTGCTCCTCAAAGTGGCACAAAGAAGGATGGGGTGATTCGTCAGGGACACTCGCCGCTAGGGACAGCGCAAATTTCGATTCCGTAGACGGTCGAGCGCATCATTGACGGTCGAGCGCATCATTTGGTGACAGCATACCTGAAGTTAGTACAGGATCGCGCCTTTTTTCCAAGTCAAGTGAAAGTCCATATAATAATTGAGAAATGGCTGCAAATCAGAACAAATCTGTGAAGTTCTCTGGCTATCATGCCTTTTATAAAAGCGCCACGGTGAGTTTCCTTCTATATTTGCCATGTAAAACTAATTTTATTTGATGAATTTTCATTTATGTATAACTATAGGATAGCTAAGCTAGGATGGCCTAACTAAGTAGTGGGCCTTATTTGATATGATAAAAGTCTTGGAACAGTCTTGGAACACCTTTGCTATTTTTGCCTTTTTTTGCGATTTCCCACTCTCCGCCTCAGAACAATGTTGTTCTGTGATGATAAAATGGGGGGGGGGGGGGACCTGGACGATTTGCGACTCTGATAGACTGCTGGGACAATAACTAGTGGAAACTGCTTTGATTTGTTCTTTCCAATCAAGAGAGTTGTCAATTTGAACACCAAGGTACTTGGGATTTTAGACTCCTTCAAGCTCATTATTGCGAATTTTCAAATACAAATCATGGTTTTGACTTTAAGCTTTTTATGCTTTTGTTACATTTTTGTTTGCATCAGATTTTAAAGGTTGCACAACCAAGACCAAGTTCTAAGAAAAAATTTTGCATTTAAATTGAGTTTCCTTACTTTTCAGTTTTGACCATGGAAGAGCTATTACAGAAATCTATCTCAAATGTACAAAATGCCTTCACTGGCCGAAAGAATACTCAGGAGCTTATTGCACAAGTTCAGAAAGTGATGCCAATGGATGCATTGCACTACCAGATACTATGTGTAAAAGGACAGACATCTGCATTTAGCGCAAATATAAATGTAAAATTAAAATCTGAAGAGAACATAAGTGCATTCATTAATGGTTATGGCAGCAGAAACAATGAAACATTGCGTATATCGAAGACAAAGAGAATTAGAAGTGTGCAAAATCCTTTTCAACTTGTTAAGTATTTTAGATGCCATCACAATACTAGATATGAGGCTACTAGTTTTGCCTCTGATATATTGACAGTAAATCCTAGTAAGAGATTCAAAAATACATCCTGTCCATTTTCTCTCATTGTAAGACTGAGAAAGAATCCCGAAGAAACAGAAATGGGCTCTGTTATTGATTTAGAATGGAATCATAACCATTCAGTCAAGTCATTACAATCATTGACTTTCAAAGACATCCCAGATTCAGTTGTACACCAGATTAAGGACATGTTTTCCAGAGGTTTGCTACCTGGGGCAGCTCACAAAGAACTCATGCACCAGCTTAGATCTGAGTGCAAGAATGACTTGGAGTACCATCAGCGATTAGCTGACAGATCAGAAATCCCCCGAAGAAAAGATTTTAATGACATATATTCAGATTTCAAAAGAGAGCTCTATGGTACTGGCAGTCTGTCCACAATGTTTTCTACCCTTCAGCAACGAATTGAAGTTTTGAAAGGAAAAGATGAAGGATACACAATAGAATTCCAGCCATTTGATGAAGAGACTAATCAGCCATTTATCATGGTAGTTATCACTCCTCTAATGAAACGAGTTCATCAAATGGTGAGTCTTTATGGCAAAATTGTTAAAATTGTTAGAAATCATCCGAAGAGTGTTAATAATGTGAAAAAGCAAAAATTTGATTGGAACAAGACAAAGTCGTTATATTGCTTCTTAGCTCATTGTCACTTGTTGACGCTTTATGGTGTAGATAGGTGGTGAATGAGCAAAAGACATTACTAGAAGAAAGATAAAACGTTAATCAATTGCTTTAAAGGCGAATTTCCAGTCAGTAGAATTCTCCGAGCGTGCGGAATTTTAGACAATAAAAGGTCTCTCAGCCGTAACTTTCTATTCAATTCCAGGGCGACATTTTCTCTCGCAGACAAAGGAAATTCCGCCCGCTCGGAAAATTCCACTGACTGGAAATCAGCCTTAATGATCGTGACAGACTTACTTAATTTCTTTCTGATTGACCTGGAGCCACCTCTTAGATTAAAAAGTGGACTTTGTAATCAAAAATGAAACTTCATAGTAACTCGTGAGTGATAATACAGTAACTTTGCCTCCTTTGTGGAAGTACTTGTTTTCCTTACTAGTACATGTTTTTTATGTGAAACTTGGATCTGCACTTAGCACTAAAAGTTTCTTAATTTCGCATGACAATTTCAATGTTTTAGTAGTACAAGTTTCTTACTTAGTTTCTTATTTTTGGGGCCCAACATAGCGTTATGGTTCAAAGTTTAGTCTTCTTATCAACAATTACAAGAGCTTCTGTATTTTGCATCGATATTGCCTCACAAATAACCCATGCATATTAAGGCAAAAAGTTACAATTTATTACAGTCAAAAGTTAAAAAATGCCACGCAAACCGTAATCTACATACCGATTCTTGTTCTAGAAGTAAAACTTTAGAGTTTCTTAATTGTTCTTGAATGTACTGTAGTACTAGAGTTTCTTAAATTTTTGGACATTGTAGTATTAGTTTCTTATAAACCAGTTTCTTATAAAACAAATGTGTATTACCTTAATTGGATGATTCTCCACCTATCAAAACCACAGGGAATCCACTACTAAGATTGCATTCTAAAAGTAAAATTTGTTTCTTTCCTAAATGATTGCGTAAAATTTGCTTCTTTCCTGAATGATATGCTTGCTTTGAAATTTTTTTTTTCCTCTGCGATGCGATGGCGCGGTGAGGAGGAAAGAAGGCAATCTTAGTAGTGGATTCCCTGTGATAAAAACATGAAAATCAGAAAATCTAGCAATTTTTGAATTATTTCATCATTTTAATGTCTCAATGCTCTTTTTCACAGCATTTTGTTTAATTTCCCTGTTTTATTTTTTATTATAATAAGCCCAATATATGTATGAGGCCTTACTAGCGGTATATATTTTAAATATGAAATAATCAAGATTCAGCTGTGAAATATGAAATATTTACACTTTTTACGTTTGTAATTTTGAATATCAGCAAACCCTAGAATTGAATTATAGAATACAGTAAAATTTGGGAACAGGAATGATTTGATTTTTGTTATTTTGAATTTAATAATGGCCAAATATTCAAAGAAAGTATAAAATAATGCTACACCCCCTGATAGGGACTCATGTGTGGCAAGACAATGGAAGGATGAAACACCATGCAAGTGAAGGGTTATGCCACATGTGACTAAGGGGTGTTAAAGGGAGTTCCAGCAACAGTGCTGTCCACCAGTATGTCAGGAACTATTAACTAAGTTTAAGGGGAATAAATCTGAAAATTGATGATTTTTGTCTTTGTTTTTTACAGTTGGTCTCTCTCCTGTTTCCATTTTATAAACACACTTTTTGTCATATTTATTTTAGGTCCCTCATTCAAAAGACTTAGCATTTTTAGATTCGTCTTCAAATATGGAGGAATATAATCTACGAGTGTTTATCATGGTTACACACAGTATTTGTGGGGCTCTGCCACTTGGAATTATTGTTACAAGTGATGAGACAACCGACACCCTGACAGATGCATTCCAGCTGTTCAAGTCCTCTTCGTCAGCCTTTTCATTTTATGGTTCATCTGAAGGGCCTAAAGTTTTCATGACAGATAACTGCTCAGAACTACGAGAGGCATTGAAGAAAGTATGGCCAAGCTCAACTCCAGTACTTTGCATATTTCACATACTTCAACAGGTCTGGCGTTGGCTCCACGAGAAGAAGAATAACATTGACTTGAATGATAGGGTTTCATTGCTATTAAATTTCAAGAAAATTTTATATGCCGAAAGTCAAGAAGCCCTTGAACAGCAGTATGACAGCTTGATATGCAGTGATATTGCCTCAAAATACCCCAATCTCTGTAAGTACCTTGATGCTGTGTATGAGGATTGTGAGTCATGGGCACTTTGCTACAGAGTAAGTTTACCAATGCGAGGTAACAACACCAATAACTTTTGTGAGGCTCAGTTCCTTGTAATAAAAGATGAAGTGCTGCATCGTCAGAAAGAAATCAATGTTGTCGGATTATTAGACAAATTCACGCTGCAACTTGATGACCATTATCGTAATAAGCTACTGTCTGTTGCATCAGGGAAATTTGATGGAATATATAGTGCCAGATTCAAAGGTTGCTCAAAGAAGAACTCAACTGGCAGTGGATTCAAAAGGCCAACAGTTAAAGAGCAGACCACTGCATTAGAAAATGTTTCCACCATTGAGAAGAATGTTTTCATCGTTCCAAGCTTCAGTTTGGAAAACAAAACATATATGGTGGACATGAACACTGGAATTTGTCAGTGCTCTGTAGGGTTGGATGGCTCACCATGCAAGCACCAGTTTATTCTGTGGGCAAATAAACTATCAGATGGGGTGAACTTCTTGCCTGTTTTCAGCAAAATACAGAGGCAAATGTTTGCTAAAATTGCAATCGGATCATCTATGCCCTTGGATTTGTATGAAGGCTTGCATGATAGATTAATTTCTGGACCAGAAAGTGTCACTGTTAGCGAGGAGAATTTAGTGGTTGCTGAAACTTCTGGTTTTGAAGAGAGAGGGAACAGGAGAAGTGCATTAACAGAAAGGAATAACATCCCAGACCTGATCACAGTGGATGAATGCAAGCATGCAATTGATGATGCCTTAGAGTCAGTAAAATGCAAACTTGATGTTACAGACCAGAACTTTTTAAGAGGTATTTTGAAATTTTCAGGGCGAGTGAAGAAAATGCCAAAGTCAAAGCTGACAACTTGCTTTCACAGCTTTGGAGCAGCTGGTATATACAATACAAGGTCAACAGCAACCTCTATCGTGAAGGCCAAAAGAGGAAAAATCCATGTGCAGCCAGGTGCAGTGAAACGTCGAAAATTCACTAATGGTTCAAGGAGCAAGCAACCAAAAGGCCAAATAGTAAAATCAAATCCATTTGATAAGACTGCTGAGAAACCAAAACGATTACATATGTTTGCTGAAAACGTAAGACGGAATGAACCTGTTGCAAAAAAAGCAGGCAGAACTATGAGCACCAAAACAAGAATTCATGGGAAAGAAACATGAAGCAGATGCAATGAAAGGTCTTATGAAAATTAACATAATTGTTTCAATAACTAATAACTCTAGAGAAAATTTTAATTTCTTACAAATTTTGGTTTAACAAATTTTCCTAGATCACCGTTTTTTTTAAATGGTGGAGTTGTAGGTTAGAACAAGGTCATATACCTGTACAAAAATATTATACAGGTCAAGTTTTAGCCTTGCAGTGGGGATTATAACCTTATTACAAGACTAGTAGTAAGATTCCAAGTTACAACCTGTCTAACACAAGATTTCCACAAGGGTAATTTGCATTTTTCAAGCCATTTACAAGGTTACAAGCAAGGCTTTTCTAGGCTAGAACAAGGTTACAAGGGAAGTCCCTAATTCAATATCCAGAATGAAACACCCTATTCAAGATCCGGAATTCAAGATTCAAAATGAAACACCCTAATTCAAGATCCAGAATTCAAGATTCAAAATGAAAACACTCTAATTCAAGATCCAGAATTTAAAATCCATAATGAAGCACCCTAAAGCTAGCCTGACTGAAGTGCGAGCAACAAATATTAATAATGATCAAGAGACGTACTCTGTGTAAAAATTTCAACTTCAAATTGTCCGTTCATCAATGGGTGTTTCATTTTGAATCTTGAATTCAGGATCTTGAACTAGGGTTTTTTATTCTGGATCTTGAATTTCGGATCTTGAATTAGGGACTCCTGGTTACCCAGGCATGATAATAAGACAAATAGCCAAATATTCCCATGGAGCACCAACTTTTCAGTGTCACCAGTGATGCCCCATCTTTTTTCTTAAGATACCCTATCCAGACTAGGCTTTTTGAAACTTTGGGGAGACTAGGGGGGGGCACAAAGTGCCCCCCCTGGTTTTTCATAGAATCATAAGTGCTAGAGACTTGAAACTTGGCACAAGTAACAAACATGATAAGGCAAACAAGATGATGTGATTTGTTTTTTTTTATGTCATGTGATTAAGTGCTGACGTCAACAAATGTTGCTTATTTGGGTGTAAAACCACATGTACTTTGTCACGTTGTATCTCCAAATTGATTAAACATATTGATGTGATACTTGAAACATAGAGGGATTATATCCTTGTAATTCTTATTTTGAAATTTTTGCTTTGTAACGCTAATATTTTTGCTGATGTCAGCATTTATTTATTTTATACGAAAAAAAGAGCGATTTTTGTCTAAAATTGATTATAAATTACTTTTAAAAATAGCAAAAAATGCTAAATATACATAAAAATACCTGCTGCATCATATTATGTCACTCATTTTTCTAAAAATGAACCATAACATGGTTTTTCGTCAGTACGCATGCGCAACAACCAATTGTTGATGACGTCATCAAAAATCAATAAACTATATATCAAATGAAAGCTTATTTCAAGACGAGCTCAAAAATGTTTGTCTCACTGTCATAGAGCCAGTGGTCCCAAAGCTATGATTTAAACGGTAATTTTTTTGCGGAGCACTCAATTTAAAGTCATGTGTTGACCCCCGGAATCAGTGTCAAAATTTTTGAAATAGACATGAAAAGATGTCTCATAGATAGAAACTAAAAGTCACAAAAAAGCTAGACTATTGAAGAGATACTCGATGAGCTGTGTGAAAAAGTTTACTAGGGGGGGCACTTTGTGCCCCCCCCTAGTCTGGATAGGGTTAAGATACTGCATATATTTGAGCACAGTTCTGCAGACAACAAACCTGGAATTAAATGTGATATCATAATAAACAATGGAAAGTATTAACCCTCATACTGTATAACATATGCACATAAACACACTTAAGCTAGTCACTGCTTATGAGTTGTTTTATAGTGTCTCTTCAGATTTGACTTGATGCTAAATCGTGCATTGCAACATGTGCAAGAAAAATCCTTTTTTCTATTGTGAACTTTCTGATGTCTGGTTAGCATATACCTTGTCTGAAATGATTTCTGGCAAATTTCACACTTAAAAATTTCTTTGTGGATGTTCAAATGCTTTCTGAGGGCTAATTGGTTAGGAAATGTACTTTCACAGGTTTGACAAATACAGTTGCCACAATTTTTTTCATGGTATACAGCATCCTTTGCTCTAGCAAATGTTATTGTACATTTTTTGCACTTGTATACACAGGTTCCACAGTCAATTTCTTCCCGCATTCTCTGTCCTTCCTTTTTCCAATCCTGTGTGAAGTATTAATAGAAATGAGCAACAAACATAAAAAGAATCATTTACTTATCCATAAATTGATATCTTCATAAAGGAAATTTTATGAATTGTACTTGCTTCAAATTAGAAGGTAGGAATGAAACTGAACAAAGCTTCAATGACACAATATGTATAATAGTTTATCAATAGTTAGATTTGTTGTTAAATAATTTTTTGCTCTGCAGTGGCTGAAGTAATTTCTTGGCAATCTGACAATTGAGTTTCTTAAACATTAGTGCACTTGAGTAAACTTACGCTTGAAGTGCACTGACAATCAAAACAATTTACAAAGTTAGGTAATATTACCACTGATAAATTGACACAAACTGGCTATAAATAAAAATTATTAGAATACTTCTTGGAGGAGATGGGTTGATTTTAAATGCCACCGGTGAAAAGTACTAAAATTTTGCTCTCTTTGCAAATATTTATAGGATACAGTAAGTACCACACCAGTTTCAATGTGAACTTCCAAAATTTTGTTTGCTCATCAAAACTCAAGATGGCAAAAATGTATGACACATTTCTAATCTCAAATTTATTTCTGGAGACCAAATTACTTGCATTTCGTATGCACAGAGAGCTGCACAGAGTCAAACCCTTCTTTTTGTCCAGTCTGAAGAGAAATAGTGTTAATAATTTCTTTATAACAAATATACCATGCAATGCAGTAGTATGAAATCGTGACTCGGTGAGCTTGCAACTAACCTTTTGCAAAAGAGCTTTCCTTCTAATTTAAATGCAATGACATATGGTAATAAGCATGATATTGAAAATTAAAAGAAATAAAATTGAATATGAATGAAATGAGCAACCAAACACATATTATTATACCTTACGAACATCCAAGGAGCACAACTTCCACATCCCAGCAGCTGTTTTGCTCATTGTTGCAAGGTTAGCATCAGGTATGCTGTCCTTGATTTGTTTCTAAAAGGGTAACAAATTTGCTCACTTGCATTGGCCAATGCAACTCGTTGCAAAAAGCTTCTTAATTTTGGATTCTCCTGTCTGATTGCTTATAAAACCTCCATAGCCATAGGTTGTACTGAGTTTCTTGTAAAGATTGAATGGTAGTCTAGCTTTATATATTGTCGATTTAGCAGTAAAAATTCCATGTGTTAGGATATCTTTTTCGGCAGAGCCCTACTCTAGCTTGTTACCAAGGCCAATCAATAGACCCACTACTTAGTTAGGCCTTAGCTAGCTATCAATCAGGCACAAAAAACTTAACAAATATAGGACAGACAGGCCTAGCTATACATAAATGAAACTTCAACAAATAAAATTAGTTTTACATGGAAAATATAGAAGGAAACTCACCGTGGCGCTTTTATAAAAGGCATGATAGCCAGAGAACTTCACAGATTTGTTCTGATTTGCAGCCATTTCTCAATTATCATATGGACTTTCACTTGACTTGGAAAAAAGGCGCGATCCTGTACTAACTTCAGGTATGCTGTCACCAAATGATGCGCTCGACCGTCAATGATGCGCTCGACCGTCTACGGAATCGAAATTTGCAGGGACAGCACCCCTCCCAAGCAAAAAATATTAGAAAGAGGCCAATGTGAACTTCATTATGAAGCTAATGTTGATCGCAATGGTGATCGCGATCTTGATTGCTACCCTTGATTCAAAGAGTGATTGCTGTGTCCATCAGAGATAATGGCAGACACTCTGCAGTTGGATGGTTCTTTTTGAAACATTTCTGTATAAATGTAATCGAAAGTATTTGAATGTTCTTATTTCTGGTAAACTGTGAATTAATTTTTGGGAGTTTTATCACAGGTTCATTTCGCTGCTGATTTATCTCTTTTTCAAAAACAGCATATTTTTTTATTGAGAATTTTGCAAGAAACCATGTAAACAACAATTTTGCAGAGCTTGTTTTGCCTTATGTTCCGTTTTGACTTAGGCCCCGTTTACACGAGTACGGTTCCACAAAAGTACGGTTCCACAAAAGTTCAGTTTGAGTACACCTTCGCGTTCACACGAGACCGGTTCCAAATTAGTCCACTTAGGTGTTCCGTTTACACGAGACCCAGTTTAATGCAGACTGTTGAGGTGCATGCGTGATAACGCTGTAGCTGCGAGGTAACGCGTAGGCGCTAGCGAGCGAAGACAAAGGACAGCGCGCCAAATTTACTCATGTGTTCTCAGTTCTTACCACCATTTTGGAGTGCTAACGTCTGAAACATGTCTACTTCAGCAGTGCAGAGCGCTTGCAGCAGCAAAAGAGGAGAAAAGAAGACAAGACAGGCAGAGAAGGAGAAGTCGTACGTGTGGACTGATGAGGAGACGGCATTGCTAGTCAGGATTGTAAGTGATTACGAGGCTTTGAAGGCAAATTTAGGCCTTGACTGGGAGACCATCAAAAACAGGTACGAAGACATAACAACCAGATTTCGTTCCAGTTACCCAACGAAAGAAAGTGGAGCCAGTATTGAGGAGTTCCCAAAAAGCGACGATAAGTCAATAATAACAAAGGAAAGGGTCTGTGCGAAAATAAAGAGGATAAAAACAAGCTTTCGTAAAGCTGTTGACAGCGGTCGTCGAAGTGGTGGAGGCCGTGTCGTCTCTCATCTGTACGATGAATGCTACGATATTTGGGCTGGTTCTCCAGCAGTTGACAGCATCGAAACTGGCATCGAAACCGACTCGCTGGAAAACACTGATGTTTCATCACAAAGTATTTGGGGAGATTCAAGCTCAGTCGTAAACAGTGACTCGGAGAAGGAAAAGGAAGAGGATGAGGAAAGTGTTGGTGGGGTACCAAAGATAAAGGATATGGGAGCTTGCAGAAGAAATCTTCTGAATCATCTGAAAGAAAAGAAAGATGCAAAGTTGACTAAAAGAATGTCCACCGAAGCTCAGCTGTTAGATGCTGCAAAGCAAGAGATTGCTGTCAAGAAAAGAATTGTTGAAAGCATTGAAGACTCGGAGAAAAGGCATGAACAGCAAATGAAAACATTCAATGAGACAATGGGTGCCCTCACATCTGCAATTGGAAATGGCTTTGCCATGCTACAAGGATTGATGCAGCAGCAAATGCACCAACCCCAACCATACTTTCAAAGTCCAACGAGATTCATGGGCCAGCAGTCTTTCAGCGGTCAGCACGTTAATGGCAATAGTCAACCACGCAGTGGAGACAACCTACAAGTAAATTGCAACAACAGCCAGAAAAACTTTTACAAATCATACCTAGATGATGATAACTTTTAACAAAATATAATACAAAACATGCTGGATGTCTAAAAAAATCTCCATCCCCAATACATTCATGTGAAATAATGAATGATGTATTTGGAAAAGTAAATGTTTCAACTTGCCTTGATTTTCTGTTTGAGGTTGAAACCTGTCTGGGTTTTCATTGCTGGCTAGGCTAGTTCTGATGAAAAGCCACTTGAAATGCTAACATTTCTCAAATTGTTTCTGTAGGGGCATACAAAGCAGTGTTTTGGAGAAAGTTCTCAAATTAGGGAGTACATTAGAATGCTCCACATGTATTTTTTCATAAGAAACTAAAGATTTTGCCCTGCACTAAAAGTTTCTTAAAATCATCAGATTGTCAGTGCTCAGAGTTTCTTGCGGTTTTTTTCGGAGGTTCCATGACAATATTCTTGTTCACTACCTGTGCCCCCATGAACATTTCAAAACAAGGTTTTTTAAGCCTTTCCAATGTTTAGACATTACTCAAGTACCTATGAGTACTATGATATGAGAAACAAGTGAAAGTAAAGTAGAAATATTTCAAGGATTTCCTTTATCAAAATAAATAGTTCCTTAAATTATATTTTCCCAGAACTGGAGTTTCTTATCTTTTGGCGATCTGAGAGTTCAGTTTCTTATGGGCAGTTTCTTATAAAAAATATGTAATGCATCCTACAAAACTGTTGCAATTCAATGGCACTGAAACTGAGATCTTATAGCTGTTGCCTTTCTAACTTCCAATACTCGGATTTTATACCAGGCTCCATTGAGCTTCATAAACTGTGGGACACATTTTGAACACCCAGTATTAGTGTTAGTCTTGCCATTGAAATTAAACATCCCATGTTCGTTGTTTGTATATCTACCAAAAAGACCTATAGCAAAACAAGTTATAAAATTGTTTACGTTGTGAGGAATGTCTTTCATCTCAGTCGAAGTACTTCAGGAAGATATTTCGTATTCTCTTTCCACTGGCTTCATCAACATTACCAAGTGAATATCTATTCCCTAAAGTTGGAGGTTGAAATTCTCCATCATACTTTATTGCACTCTGCATTTCCTCATTTCCAACTCTCTCACTGTGAATTTCACAATAGTTGTGCAAAACAAAGCAAGAATAAATAAGATATGGAAGTATTCCTGGTGCAACATCCATTTCACGTTTCAGACATCCAAACCTTGCTTTTAGCCTTCCAAAGGAACATTCAATTACCATTCTAGCAGATGATAATCTATAACCAAACAACTGCTCTGCTGCAGTGTTACCACCACCTGGAAATTCCTTCATAAGGAATGGTAATAGGGGATAAGCTGGATCCCCAAGTATACAAATAGGAACAGGATCCTCATCTTCAACAATAACTTTCATGCACCTTGGTATTTCTCCTTCTCTTAGATGTTTGTTAATGGCAGAGTTAGCAAAAATTCTAGCATCGTGTACACTACCAGGCCATTTTACTACAACATCAGTGAAGCAGTACCTGTAATCGCATACTGCTTGCACATTGAACGAGTAACGGTTCTTTCGATTAAGAAAATCAGTTGGGCTGTCACTTGGCCTTCTAATAAATACATGAGTGCCATCTATTGCACCTATACATTGAGGAAATCCATGTCTCTCATAAAATTTTGTAGCTGAAGTTTCTACTTCTTCTTTGGTCTTTGGGAGTTTGATATAGATAGGACCAAGGTGAACAGTTATGATCATTGAAACTCTCTTTACGATATTGGAAACAGCAGCTCTTGAAATGCCAAATGAATTTGCAACTTTTCTATACCTCCCCTCGTCTGAAACGTAATACAAAAAAACAGCCACTTGTTTCTCGACAGATATTGGAATACGCATATTTGTCCGTTGTCTCTGCAGGAAAGGTCTCAGTTGCTCACATAGGTTCAAGAAATTGTCCCTGGACATCCTAAAATTTTCCCTCCGTTCTTCTGGAATGACTACTTGTCGCACAAAGTTTAACCACCAAACACTGGTTCGACCAGGCCTTTGCCAAAATCGTCTTTCCTTTCGCTTCCTTGAAAATCTTGATTTCAAAATAAACAGTCTCCTTGAACTTTGTTCAGCCAAGGCTACCAACCTGTTTCTTCTGGCTCGATGAACATTCGTTAGATATGTTGACAGAAGATAACCGAAGTTCACCGTTGCAACTAGCGAACTCAGAATTGAAATTAAAATGATAGCCAAATCAAAGTTCTCCATTTTCAAACACCACCACAGCATAAACAAAAATTATTTGGCTGCAATGTTCTTTCTGCCTCTTTTTGAAGAGAAATTGCCTCGTTGTGGTACCGTACTCAGAAAAATCCACTTTCGAGTGTTTACACGGGACCAAATGAGTTCGGTTCCAAAAAAGTTCGCTTTCCTAGGTGAACTCAAAACATAAGATCCTTTTGGATGATTACAAAGTCTGTCCTGAGCTAAGCAAGCATAAGAATATCTGAATGTTGATTTCTTCATAACCCCAACTGATCGTTGATGCTGTTTTTAGCTACAGTCAGAGAGATGAGTGTTGCTGCTAAAGTCGTCTTCAATGGAAAGTCAAGCCCCTTGTATAAGGACAAGAATCGCCCGAAAAGCAAGATTTTGATCTTTATGTCAAGCGAGGATGATACGCAAAAGATCAAAAGTCATTACCCCTAGTTTGTTTAGTTCGCGCATGTAACTATTGGTGCATCTGTCTCAAATTAGATGTCATGTGAGATTTACGATAACGCAAAATTGCTTATGCGGAACCCTGCAGAATGTTTCTATTCACGGGCTTCTAATTTGAGGCAAGCAGTCACGAAGATAACCTCTGTGCAGAATCATATGCATGAAAATGTTTTGGTTCAGTGTGATCACGTGCCTTCCCCTAGTCAATGGCACCATTGTTTGCTGGGATTCTGCACCTTTCCTCTCAACTTCACCTGCAACGTTTGCATATGTGGCTGTATTAGAAGGGGGTCCCTCTACTTTCAGTGATGCTGCGAGCGCTAACCTCTGTGCAGGCCGCCTGTTACATCATCCTCTAAAGTTGACTTATTTGCATAATGAATACTATCAATAAGTGGCTAATGATGTGTTCGTTCTAGAAAACGATTATTTTAACATAATTAAGCTGCTAATGAAGTCAAGAACGTGCCAATTCTGGTTATATTTGTTGTTGCGTCAGGGTAAACATTTTGGTGATTTATCCATCTTATGGTGTCGAATCTGTCTAAGATGAAATAAGCCGACGTCAAATTTTTCTATCGGATCGCGAGAAACTTCTGTCTTGTATGCGCTTTCTGTGCGCTTTCTTTATTTCAGTCCCAATTAGCAGATATAAAGCGTTAATCAATTGCTTTAACGAGCGTGACAGAAGTGGGTTACTTTCTTTCTGACTGACTGACATCGAAGCCCCTTCTTAGATTACAAAGGACTTTGTAATCAAAAAGTACGGCTAGGTGAACTTTTTGAGTACGGTTAGGCAGGTCTCGTGTGAACGGAAAGCCAAAGTGAATCTTTTTGGAACCAAACTTTTGTGGAACTGTACTCGTGTAAACGGGGTCTTAGTTGACACATTTATCCCTCAAATAATATTTAAATTTATAATTTTGGCTTCAAGCTGACTTCTACTTTCAAGAGATATCCTGTACTATTGATAGAGTTTTCTTGGTGCAAGGTTACAGAGTTCTTGAACCAATACCTTCGGGATTTTTTGTTGATTATAACCAACACAGACACTGGACTCAACTGAAAAGTCATTTTGCTGTTTCCCCCATCCAGTCGTCTTGTGCAATTTACTGCTGTTGTCTTAGTTGACACATTTATCCCTCAAATAACATTTAAATTTATAATTTTGGCTTCAAGCTGACTTCTACTTTCAAGAGATATCCTATACTATTGATAGAGTTTTTATGGTGCAAGGTTACAGAGTTCTAGAACCAATTCCTTAAGGAATTTTTTATTGATTATAACCAACACAGACACTGGACTCAACTGAAAAGTCATTTTGCTGTTTCCCCCATCCAGTCGTCTTTGCAATTTACTGCTGTTGTCTTAGTTGGCATATTTATCCCTCAAATAACATTTAAATTTATAATTTTTGCTTCAAGCTGACTTCTACTTTTAAGTGCTATCCTATACTTTTTAATATAGTTTTCTTGGCGCAAGGTTACAGAGTTCTTCAACCAATACCTTTTGAAATTTGCAGATGATAACCAACACAAAGACACTGGTCTGAACTGAACTAACAATTTTTTTTGCTGTTTCCCCCATCCAATGGTCTGGTGCAACTTACTGCTCTTTTGTTAGTTGACATATGTGCCCCTCAAATAATAATTGAAATTTTGGCGGCTCCAAGCTGACTTCTACTTTTAGGAGATATCCTATACTATTGATAGAATTTTCTTGGTGCAAGGTTACAGAGTTCTTGAACCAATACCTTCAGGATTTTTGTTGATCATAACCACCACAGACACTGGACTGAACCAACAATTGATTTTGCTGTTTCCCCCATCCAGTTGCAAGGTAACAGAGTTCAGTCCAGATATATAGTTTATATAGTTCAGTCCAGAGTTCAGTGCAAGGTTACATAGTTCTTAAACCAATATCTTCAGAAATTTGCAGATGATAACCAACACAATGATGCTGGTCTGGACTGAACTAACAGTTATTTTTGCTGTTTCGCCCATCCAGTGGTCTGGTGCAACTTACTGCTTTCTTTTTAGTTGACATATTTGCCCCTCCAATAACATTTAACCCTATTTGGACCGGGTTGAAAATTTGATATAATTGATATAATTTGAAGAACTCTTCCAGGTTCTTCCTCTTCTCCACTGCTTTCATCTTAATCTTTGCTCTCTCTACAGTCAACACCATAAATACTTTCACATTTAATGTAAATTGGGACAGTACCTCTCTTAATACTCCTAGTGAAAGTTTCTGTGTTTCTTTCTTATTTTATAGAAAGTTAATTAGAAAGTTTCTTTTCGAGAAGAATGTGATGGTTGTTTGGATGTGTATGAGTGCATGCGTGCATCTGCCCTGTCAGTAGTATTTATAGTGGATTCAACAAGGCAAAAAGCCCAAGAACTGTTTTTGCTCACCGCGAATCGTTACCCAGAATTCTCGGTAGGATTTTACGATATGTAAAGAATGTCGCAAAATTTAAAAAATTTTAAATGTTTTTCCGAGAAAATAAGAAAATAGCTGAGGTATAGAAGAGTGTCAAGGGAGAGGGGGGAAGTCCAAAATGACATCATATACGTATATTACGTAATTTACGCAAGAAACCTTTTGCGTTTTTAATTTTTGCGTTTTTAAGAAAAGGTGGTAATAAAACCATAACCAATAAAGATTAACAGATATGATCCCATGGCACAGTTGGTTAGCGCGTCATACTTATAAGTCAGTATTGACAAAGAAATGCGAAGGTTGAGAGTCTCTCTTGGAGCAATTTTTGCATCATTTTCTTATTTTACGTATATTACGTATGCATGCGCAAATGCCTTAGAAAAAACTTGTAATAGATCCACAAGACTACTGTTAGCTACAATCAAAGCTAACAGTTATTTATGGGAGACAAGATTTTTACCATTGCAGTGGAGCTGTGCCACTCCTACAGCTCTTTAATGATAATAATCTTACTGGCACATTAACTGAAACTGTTAGACTGCTCAACATTTTAATACCAATGACCTCTTGTGAAGCAGAGCGTTGCTCTTCTGCCCTAAAGAGGGTGAAAACATTTTTACGAAATGCAATGACTGAGGACAGGCTAAACGCTTTAGGAATGTTATCAATGGAGAAGAAGTTGATCAAAGAGATGCCTGACTTTAATAAATTAGTAATTGATAAAGTGGCCGAGACTCTTATTGTTAGATTTGTTTAGAAAAGAAAAAACGTTTCTTTTGTTGCATAAAGTTTGCTTAAGATTCAGAACAAGTTAATCCAAAACTAGATACAAAGAGTTTCCATTTCTATAGGATTTCCATACAGCATCTTTTTCAAAAAGCTGAATATTCTTTCATACTATACTAAGAGTTAGAAGCTAGCCAGGTGCTTAAGGCTTCCCCTGTGTTTAATGTAGAAGCAGGCAGTCGAAAAGAAAATTATTTGATTGAAGCTATTCATAGAACGACTTTAGCAAAAGCTACACCTACCTCTTACTTTCCAAAGAAAATACAGTAGATGATCTTAGAAAATGGTCTTGAAGAAATGTCCCATTAAAGTTTCTTATTGATGGATATTGTTTGATGAAGAAGCAGGTCAGTCGAAGAGAATCATATTTAATTAAAGCTATTCATACAATGATTGCAGCGGAAGCTATATCTACTTCTTACTATCCTTATAAATCATTGAATATGACATATAGGGATATGCATGAGATAATGTCCCATTAATATTTCTTATTGATGAATATTGTTTCACAAAGAAGCATCAGTCAAAGAGAATCATATTTGATTAAAGCGGTCAAAACCAAATAGTGAAATCCTTATCTACTACTTCCTATCCTAAGAAAATACGGTATAGATTTTAGAAAGATATTATTGAAAAAATGTCCCATTAAGGTTTCTTATTGATGAATCTGCTTAATGAAGAAGCAGGCAGTCGAAGAGAATAATATTTGATTAAAGCTATTCATAGAACGACTTTAGCAAAAGCTACACCTACCTCTTACTTTCCAAAGAAAATACAGTAGATGATCTTAGAAAATGGTCTTGAAGAAATGTCCCATTAAAGTTTCTTATTGATGGATATTGTTTGATGAAGAAGCAGGTCAGTCGAAGAGAATCATATTTAATTAAAGCTATTCATACAATGATTGCAGCGGAAGCTATATCTACTTCTTACTATCCTTATAAATCATTGAATATGACATATAGGGAAATGCATGAGATAATGTCCCATTAATGTTTCTTATTGATGAATATTGTTTCACAAAGAAGCATCAGTCAAAGAGAATCATATTTGAATAAAGCTGTCAAAAACCAAATAGTGAAATCCATATCTACTACTTCCTATCCTAAGAAAATACGGTATAGATTTTAGAAAGATATTATTGAAAAAATGTCTCATTAAGGTTTCTTATTGATGAATCTGCTTAATGAAGAAGCAGGCAGTCGAAGAGAATAATATTTGTTTAAAGCTATTCATAGAACGACTTTAGCAAAAGCTACATCTACTTCTTACTTCCCAAAGAAAATAAAGCAGATGATATTAGGAAATGTTAGTGAAAAAGTGTCCCATTAATGTTTCTTATTGATGTATATTGTTTCATGAAGAGGCAGGTCAGTCGAAGAGCACCCTATTTATTTAAAACCATTTATAGAATGACTGCAGCAAAAGCTAGATCTACTTCTTCCTGTCCTTATAAATCATTGAATATGACATATAGGGAAATGCATGAGATAATGTCCCATTAATGTTTCTTATTGATGAATTGTTTCATGAAGAGGCAGGCAGTCGAAGAGAATAATATTTGATTAAAGCTATTCATAGAACGACTTTAGCAAAAGCTACATCTACTTCTTACTTCCCAAAGAAAATAAAGCAGATGATATTAGAAAATGTTAATGAAAAAGTGTCCCATTAATGTTTCTATCGATGTATATTGTTTCATGAAGAGGCAGGTCAGTCGAAGAGCATCCTATTTATTTAAAACCATTTATAGAATGACTGCAGCAAAAGCTAGATCTACTTCTTCCTATCCTTATAAATCATTGAATATGACATATAGAGAAATGCATGAGATAATTTCCCATTAATGTTTCTTATTGATGGATATTGTTTCATGAAGAAGCATCAGTCAAAGAGAATCATATTTGATTAAAGCTGTCCAAACCAAATAGTGAAATCCATATCTACTACTTCCTGGCCTAAGAAAACACGGTATAGATTTTAGAAAAATAATATTGAAAAATGCCCCGTTCATTTTTCTTATTGATGAATCTGTTTAATGTAGAAGCAGGCAGTCGAAGAGAATAATATTTGATTGAAGCTATTCATAGAACGAATTTAGCAAAAGCTACATCCACCTCTTACTTTCCAAAGAAAATACAGTAGATGATCTTAGAAAATGGTCTTGAAAAAATGTCCCATTAAAGTTTCTTATTGATGGATATTGTTTGATGAAGAAGCAGGTCAGTCGAAGAGAATCATGTTTAATTAAAGCTATTCATACAATGATTGCAGCGGAAGCTATATCTACTTCTTACTACCCTTATAAATCATTGAATATGACATATAGGGATATGCATGAGATAATGTCCCATTAATGTTTCTTATTGATGAATATTGTTTCACGAAGAAGCATCAGTCAAAGAGAATCATATTTGATTAAAGCGGTCAAAACCAAATAGTGAAATCCTTATCTACTACTTCCTATCCTAAGAAAATACGGTATAGATTTTAGAAAGATATTATTGAAAAAATGTCCCATTAAGGTTTCTTATTGATGAATCTGCTTAATGAAGAAGCAGGCAGTCGAAGAGAATAATATTTGATTAAAGCTATTCATAGAACGACTTTAGCAAAAGCTACATCTACTTCTTACTTCCCAAAGAAAATAAAGCAGATGATATTAGAAAATGTTAATGAAAAAATGTCCCATTAATGTTTCTATCGATGTATATTGTTTCATGAAGAGGCAGGTCAGTCGAAGAGCATCCTATTTATTTAAAACCATTTATAGAATGACTGCAGCAAAAGCTAGATCTACTTCTTCCTATCCTTATAAATCATTGAATATGACATATAGGGAAATGCATGAGATAATGTCCCATTAATGTTTCTTATTGATGAATATTGTTTCATGAAGAGGCAGGTCAGTCGAAGAGAATAATATTTGATTTAAAACCATTTATAGAACGACTTTAGCAAAAGCTACATCTACTTCTTACTTCCCAAAGAAAATAAAGCAGATGATATTAGAAAATGTTAATGAAAAAGTGTCCCATTAATGTTTCTATCGATGTATATTGTTTCATGAAGAGGCCAGTCAGTCGAAGAGCATCCTATTTATTTAAAACCATTTATAGAATGACTGCAGCAAAAGCTAGATCTACTTCTTCCTGTCCTTATAAATCATTCAATATGACATATAGGGAAATGCATGAGATAATGTCCCATTAATGTTTCTTATTGATGAATTGTTTCATGAAGAGGCAGGTCAGTCGAAGAGCATAATATTTATTTAAAACCATTTATAGAACGACTGCAGCAAAAGCTACATCTACTTCTTACTTCCCAAAGAAAATAAAGCAGATGATATTAGAAAATGTTAATGAAAAAATGTCCCATTAATGTTTCTTATTGATGTATATTGTTTCATGAAGAGGCAGGTCAGTCGAAGAGCACCCTATTTATTTAAAACCATTTATAGAATGACTGCAGCAAAAGCTAGATCTACTTCTTCCTATCCTTATAAATCATTGAATATGACATATAGGGAAATGCATGAGATAATGTCCCATTAATGTTTCTTATTGATGATATTGTTTCATGAAGAAGCAGGCAGTCGAAGAGAATAATATTTGATTAAAGCTATTCATAGAACGACTTTAGCAAAAGCTACATCTACTTCTTACTTCCCAAAGAAAATAAAGCAGATGATATTAGAAAATGTTAATGAAAAAATGTCCCATTAATGTTTCTTATTGATGTATATTGTTTCATGAAGAGGCAGGTCAGTCGAAGAGCACCCTATTTATTTAAAACCATTTATAGAATGACTGCAGCAAAAGCTAGATCTACTTCTTCCTATCCTTATAAATCATTGAATATGACATATAGAGAAATGCATGAGATAATGTCCCATTAATGTTTCTTATTGATGCATATTGTTTCATGAAGAAGCATCAGTCAAAGAGAATCATATTTGATTTAAAACCATGTCCAAAAGCCAAATAGTGAAATCCATATCTACTACTTCCTATCCCTAAGAAAATACGGTATAGATTTTAGAAAAATAATATTGAAAAAATGTCCCATTAATGTTTCTTATTGATGAATCTGTTTAATGTAGAAGCAGGCAGTCGAAGAGAATAATATTTGATTAAAGCTATTCATAGAACGACTTTAGCAAAAGCTACATCTACTTCTTACTTTCCAAAGAAAATACAGTAGATGATATTAGAAAATGTTTAGTGAAAAAATGTCCCATTAATGTTTCTTATTGATGGATATTGTTTGATGAAGAAGCAGGTCAGTCGAAGAGAATCATATTTAATTAAAGCTATTCATAGAATGATTGCAGCGGAAGCTATATCTACTTCTTACTATCCTTATAAATCATTGAATATGACATATAGGGAAATGCATGAGATAATGTCCCATTAATGTTTCTTATTGATGAATATTGTTTCACGAAGAAGCATCAGTCAAAGAGAATCATATTTGATTAAAGCGGTCAAAACCAAATAGTGAAATCCTTATCTACTACTTCCTATCCTAAGAAAATACGGTATAGATTTTAGAAAGATATTATTGAAAAAATGTCCCATTAAGGTTTCTTATTGATGAATCTGCTTAATGAAGAAGCAGGCAGTCGAAGAGAATAATATTTGATTAAAGCTATTCATAGAACGACTTTAGCAAAAGCTACATCTACTTCTTACTTCCCAAAGAAAATAAAGCAGATGATATTAGAAAATGTTAATGAAAAAATGTCCCATTAATGTTTCTTATTGATGTATATTGTTTCATGAAGAGGCAGGTCAGTCGAAGAGCATCCTATTTATTTAAAACCATTTATAGAATGACTGCAGCAAAAGCTAGATCTACTTCTTCCTATCCTTATAAATCATTGAATATGACATATAGGGAAATGCATGAGATAATGTCCCATTAATGTTTCTTATTGATGAATATTTTTGTCAGGCAGTCGAAGAGAATAATATTTGCATCAGTCAAAAGCTACATCTACTTCTTACTTCCCAAAGTAAATAAAGCAGATGATATTAGAAAATGTTAATGAAAAAGTGTCCCATTAATGTTTCTTATTGATGTATATTGTTTCATGAAGAGGCAGGTCAGTCGAAGAGCATCCTATTTATTTAAAACCATTTATAGAATGACTGCAGCAAAAGCTAGATCTACTTCTTCCTATCCTTATAAATCATTGAATATGACATATAGGGAAATGCATGAGATAATTTCCCATTAATGTTTCTTATTGATGGATATTGTTTCCCGAAGAAGCAGGTCAGTCAAAGAGAATCATATTTGATTAAAGCTGTCAAAACCAAATAGTGAAATCAATATCTACTACTTCCTATCCTAAGAAAATACGGTATAGATTTTAGAAAAATATTATTGAAAAAATGTCCCATTAATGTTTCTTATTGATGAATCTGTTTAATGTAGAAGCAGGCAGTCGAAGAGAATAATATTTGATTAAAGCTATTCATAGAACGACTTTAGCAAAAGCTACATCTACTTCTTACTTCCCAAAGAAAATACAGCAGATGATATTAGAAAATGTTAATGAAAAAATGTCCCATTAATGTTTCTTATTGATGTATATTGTTTCATGAAGAGGCAGGTCAGTCGAAGAGCATCCTATTTATTTAAAACCATTTATAGAATGACTGCAGCAAAAGCTAGATCTACTTCTTCCTATCCTTATAAATCATTGAATATGACATATAGGGAAATGCATGAGATAATGTCCCATTAATGTTTCTTATTGATGAATATTGTTTCACGAAGAAGCATCAGTCAAAGAGAATCATATTTGATTAAAGCTGTCAAAACCAAATAGTGAAATCCATATCTACTACTTCCTATCCTAAGAAAATACGGTATAGATTTTAGAAAAATATTATTGAAAAAATGTCCCATTAATGTTTCTTATTGATGAATCTGTTTAATGAAGAAGCAGGCAGTCGAAGAGAATAATATTTGATTAAAGCTATTCATAGAACGACTTTAGCAAAAGCTACATCTACTTCTTACTTCCCAAAGAAAATAAAGCAGATGATATTAGAAAATGTTAATGAAAAAATGTCCCATTAATGTTTCTTATTGATGTATATTGTTTCATGAAGAGGCAGGTCAGTCGAAGAGCACCCTATTTATTTAAAACCATTTATAGAATGACTGCAGCAAAAGCTAGATCTACTTCTTCCTATCCTTATAAATCATTGAATATGACATATAGGGAAATGCATGAGATAATGTCCCATTAATGTTTCTTATTGATGAATATTGTTTCCCAAAGAAGCATCAGTCAAAGCGAATCATATATGATTAAAGCTGCCAAACCAAATAGTGAAATCCATATCTACTACTTCCTATCCTAAGAAAATACGGTATAGATTTAAGAAAAATAATATTGAAAAAATGTCCCATTAATGTTTCTTATTGATGAATCTGTTTAATGAAGAAGCAGGTCAGTCGAAGAGAATAATATTTATTTAAAGCTATTTATAGAATGACTGCAGCAAAAGCTACATCTACTTCTTACTTTCCAAAGAAAATACAAGATGACATTAGAAAATGTTATGAAAAAATGTCCCATTAATGTTTCTTATTGATGTATATTGTTTCATGAAGAGGCAGGTCAGTCGAAGAGCACCCTATTTATTTAAAACCATTTATAGAATGACTGCAGCAAAAGCTAGATCTACTTCTTCCTATCCTTATAAATCATTGAATATGACATATAGGGAAATGCATAAGATAATGTCCCATTAATGTTTCTTATTGATGAATATTGTTTCCCGAAGAAGCATCAGTCAAAGAGAATCATATATGATTAAAGCTGCCAAAACCAAATAGTGAAATCCATATCTACTACTTCCTATCCTAAGAAAATATTGGTATAGATTTTAGAAAAATATTATTGAAAAAATGTCCCATTAATGTTTCTTATTGATGAATCTGTTTAATGAAGAAGCAGGCAGTCGAAGAGAATAATATTTGATTAAAGCTATTCATAGAACGACTGCAGCAAAAGCTACATCTACTTCTTACTTTCCAAAGAAAATACAGTAGATGATGACCCATTAATCTTATTGATGGATATTGTTTCACAAAGAAGCATCATCGAAGAGAATCCTATTTGATTAAAGCTGTTAAAACCAAATAGTGAAATCCATATCTACTATTCCTCCCATACGGTTTGATTTCTGTATTAATGTTTCTTATTGATGATATTGTTTCATGAAGAAGCAGGTCAGTCGAAGAGCATAATATTTATTTAAAACCATTTATAGAATGACTGCAGCAAAAGCTAGATCTACTTCTTACTTTCCAAAGAAAATAAAATAAAAGAAAATATTGTTTCCCGAAGAAGCATCAGTTTAAAAGAGAATCATATATGATTAAAGCTGCCAAAACCAAAAAGTGAAATCCATATCTACTACTTCCTATCCTAAGAAAATATGGTATAGATTTTAGAAAAAAATTATTGAAAAAATGTCCCATTAATGTTTCTTATTGATGAATATTGTTTCCCGAAGAAGCATCAGTCAAAGAGAATCATTTATGATTAAAGCTGCCAAAACCAAAAAGTGAAATCCATATCTACTACTTCCTATCCTAAGAAAATACGGTATAGATTTTAGAAAAATATATTGCAGAAATGTCCCATTAATGTTTCTTATTGATGAATCTGTTTAATGTAAAAGCAGGCAGTCGAAGAGAATAATATTTGATTAAAGCTATTCATAGAACGACTTTAGCAAAAGCTACATCTACCTCTTACTTTCCAAAGAAAATACAGTAGATGATATTAGAAAATGTTTGAAAAATGTCCCATTAATGTTTCTTATTGATGTATATTGTTTCATGAAGAGGCAGGTCAGTCGAAGAGCATCCTATTTATTTAAAACCATTTATAGAATGACTGCAGCAAAAGCTATAACTACTTCTTACTATCCTTAAAATCATAATAGATGATCTTAGAAAATGCTTGAAAAAATGTCCCATTAATGTTTCTTATTGATGTATATTGTTTCATGAAGAGGCAGGTCAGTCGAAGAGCACCCTATTTATTTAAAACCATTTATAGAATGACTGCAGCAAAAGCTAGATCTACTTCTTCCTATCCTTATAAATCATTGAATATGACATATAGGGAAATGCATGAGATAATGTCCCATTAATGTTTCTTATTGATGAATATTGTTTCATGAAGAAACATCAGTCGAAGAGCATCATATTGGGTTAAAGCTGTCAAAACCAAATAGTGAAATCCATATCTACTACTTCCTATCCTGAGAAAATACGGTATAGATTTTAGAAAAATATTATTGAAAAAATGTCCCATTAATGTTTCTTATTGATGAATCTTGTTTCATGAAAGAGGCAGGCAGTCGAAGAGCATCATATTTAAAAAGCTATTTATAAATGACTGCAGCAAAAGCTATATCTACTTCTTACTATCCAAAGAAAATGCATTAGATGATATTAGAAAATGTTATTGAAAAAATGTCCCATTAATGTTTCTTATTGATGAATATTGTTTCCCGAAGAAGCATCAGTCAAAGAGAATCATATATGATTAAAACTGCCAAAACCAAAAAGTGAAATCCATATCTACTACTTCCTATCCTAAGAAAATACGGTATAGATTTTAGAAAAATATTATTGAAAAAATGTCCCATTAATGTTTCGTATTGATGAATCTGCTTAATGAAGAAGCAGGCAGTCGAAGAGAATAATATTTGATTAAAGCTATTCATAGAACGACTGCAGCAAAAGCTACATCTACTTCTTACTTCCCAAAGAAAATAAAGCAGATGATATTAGAAAATGTTAATGAAAAAATGTCCCATTAATGTTTCTTATCGATGTATATTGTTTCATGAAGAGGCAGGTCAGTCGAAGAGCATCCTATTTATTTAAAACCATTTATAGAATGACTGCAGCAAAAGCTAGATCTACTTCTTCCTATCCTTATAAATCATTGAATATGACATATAGGGAAATGCATGAGATAATGTCCCATTAATGTTTCTTATTGATGAATATTGTTTCATGAAGAGGCAGGTCAGTCGAAGAGAATCATATTGGATTAAAGCTGTATAAACCAAATAGTGAAATCCATATCTACTACTTCCTATCCTAAGAAAATACTGTATAGATTTTAGAAAAATATATTGCAAAAATGTCCCATTAATGTTTCTTATTGATGAATCTGTTTAATGTAAAAGCAGGCAGTCGAAGAGAATAATATTTGATTTAAAGCTATTTATAGAACGACTGCAGCAAAAGCTAGATCTACTTCTTACTTCCCAAAGAAAATAGTAGATGATATTAGAAAATGTTAATGAAAAAATGTCCCAGTAATGTTTCTTATCGATGTATATTGTTTCATGAAGAGGCAGGTCAGTCGAAGAGCATCCTATCTATTTAAAACCATTTATAGAATGACTGCAGCAAAAGCTAGATCTACTTCTTAATATCCTTATAAATCATTGAATATGATCATTAGGGAAATGCATGAGATAATGTCCCATTAATGTTTCTTATTGATGTATATTGTTTCATGAAGAGGCAGGTCAGTCGAAGAGCACCCTATTTATTTAAAACCATTTATAGAATGACTGCAGCAAAAGCTAGATCTACTTCTTCCTATCCTTATAAATCATTGAATATGACATATAGGGAAATGCATGAGATAATGTCCCATTAATGTTTCTTATTGATGTATATTGTTTCACGAAGAAGCATCAGTCAAAGAGAATCATATTTGATTAAAACGGTCAAAACCAAATAGTGAAATCCTTATCTACTACTTCCTATCCTAAGAAAATACGGTATAGATTTTAGAAAGATATTATTGAAAAAATGTCCCATTAAGGTTTCTTATTGATGAATCTGCTTAATGAAGAAGCAGGCAGTCGAAGAGAATAATATTTGATTAAAGCTATTCATAGAACGACTTTAGCAAAAGCTACATCTACTTCTTACTTCCCAAAGAAAATAAAGCAGATGATATTAGAAAATGTTAATGAAAAAATGTCCCATTAATGTTTCTTATTGATGTATATTGTTTCATGAAGAGGCAGGTCAGTCGAAGAGCACCCTATTTATTTAAAACCATTTATAGAATGACTGCAGCAAAAGCTAGATCTACTTCTTCCTATCCTTATAAATCATTGAATATGACATATAGGGAAATGCATGAGATAATGTCCCATTAATGTTTCTTATTGATGATATTGTTTCATGAAGAGGCAGGTCAGTCGAAGAGCACCCTATTTATTTAAAACCATTTATAGAATGACTGCAGCAAAAGCTAGATCTACTTCTTACTTCCCAAAGAAAATAAAGCAGATGATATTAGAAAATGTTAATGAAAAAATGTCCCATTAATGTTTCTTAATGATGCATATTGTTTCATGAAGAGGCAGGTCAGTCGAAGAGCACCCTATTTATTTAAAACCATTTATAGAATGACTGCAGCAAAAGCTAGATCTACTTCTTCCTATCCTTATAAATCATTGAATATGACATATAGGGAAATGCATGAGATAATGTCCCATTAATGTTTCTTATTGATGAATATTGTTTCACGAAGAAGCATCAGTCAAAGAGAATCATATTTGATTAAAACCATTTCAAAACCAAATAGTGAAATCTATATCTACTACTTCCTATCCTAAGAAAATACGGTATAGATTTTAGAAAAATATTATTGAAAAAATGTCCCATTAATGTTTCTTATTGATGAATCTGCTTAATGAAGAAGCAGGCAGTCGAAGAGAATAATATTTGATTAAAGCTATTCATAGAACGACTTTAGCAAAAGCTACATCTACTTCTTACTTCCCAAAGAAAATAAAGCAGATGATATTAGAAAATGTTAATGAAAAAATGTCCCATTAATGTTTCTTATTGATGTATATTGTTTCATGAAGAGGCAGGTCAGTCGAAGAGCACCCTATTTATTTAAAACCATTTATAGAATGACTGCAGCAAAAGCTAGATCTACTTCTTCCTATCCTTATAAATCATTGAATATGACATATAGGGAAATGCATGAGATAATGTCCCATTAATGTTTCTTATTGATGAATATTGTTTCACGAAGAAGCATCAGTCAAAGAGAATCATATTTGATTAAAGCTGTCAAAACCAAATAGTGAAATCCATATCTACTACTTCCTATCCTAAGAAAATACGGTATAGATTTTAGAAAAAATTATTGAAAAAATGTCCCATTAATGTTTCTTATTGATGAATCTGTTTAATGTAGAAGCAGGCAGTCGAAGAGAATAATATTTGATTAAAGCTATTCATAGAACGACTTTAGCAAAAGCTACATCTACTTCTTACTTCCCAAAGAAAATACAGCAGATGATATTAGAAAATGTTAATGAAAACATG
The DNA here is from genome assembly GCA_039566865.1 of Aurelia coerulea. Classification (NCBI taxonomy): domain Eukaryota; kingdom Metazoa; phylum Cnidaria; class Scyphozoa; order Semaeostomeae; family Ulmaridae; genus Aurelia; species Aurelia coerulea. Next base: position 6,298,580 of record CM076951.1, on the reverse strand, counting down.
TCCCATTAATGTTTCTTATTGATGTATATTGTTTCATGAAGAGGCAGGTCAGTCGAAGAGCATCCTATTTATTTAAAACCATTTATAGAATGACTGCAGCAAAAGCTAGATCTACTTCTTCCTATCCTTATAAATCATTGAATATGACATATAGGGAAATGCATGAGATAATGTCCCATTAATGTTTCTTATTGATGAATATTGTTTCCCGAAGAAGCATCAGTCAAAGAGAATCATATATGATTAAAGCTGCCAAAACCAAATAGTGAAATCCATATCTACTACTTCCTATCCTAAGAAAATACAGAATAGATTTAAAAAAAATAATATTGAAAAAATGTCCCATTAATGTTTCTTATTGATGAATCTGTTTAATGTAGAAGCAGGCAGTCGAAGAGAATAATATTTGATGAAAGCTATTCATAGAACGACTGCAACAAAAGCTACATCTACTTCTTACTTTCCAAAGAAAATACAGTAGATGTTATTAGAAAATGTTAGTGAAAAAATGTCCCATTAATGTTTCTATCGATGTATATTGTTTCATGAAGAGGCCGGTCAGTCGAAGAGCACCCTATTTATTTAAAAACATTTATAGAATGACTGCAGCAAAAGCTAGATCTAGTTCTTCCTATCCTTATAAATCATTGAATATGACCTATAGGGAAATGAATAAGATAATGTCCCATTAATGTTTCTTATTGATGAATATTGTTTCCCGAAGAAGCATCAGTCAAAGAGAATCATATATGATTAAAGCTGCCAAAACCAAATAGTGAAATCCATATCTACTACTTCCTATCCTAAGAAAATATGGTATAGATTTTAGAAAATATTATTGAAAAAATGTCCCATTAATGTTTCTTATTGATGAATCTGTTTAATGTAGAAGCAGGCAGTCGAAGAGAATAATATTTGATTAAAGCTATTCATAGAACGACTGCAGCAAAAGCTACATCTACTTCTTACTTTCCAAAGAAAATACAGTAGATGATACCTTTCTTAGATGGAATGTTTGACAAAGAATGTCCCATTAATGAATCCTATTGATGTATATTGTTTCAAAGAGGCAGGTCAGTCGAAGAGCACCCTATTTATTTAAAAAATACGGTTTAGAATGACTGAAAAAAATGTACCATCTACTTTTCTTATTCCTTTAATGTAGAAGCAGGCAGTCGAAGAGAATAATATTTGATTGAAGCTATTCATAGAACGACTTTAACCAAAGCTACATCTACCTCTTACTTTCCAAAGAAAATAAAATAAAAGAAAATATTGTTTCCCGAAGAAGCATCAGTTTAAAAGAGAATCATATATGATTAAAGCTGCCAAAACCAAAAAGTGAAATCCATATCTACTACTTCCTATCCTAAGAAAATACGGTATAGATTTTAGAAAAAAATTATTGAAAAAATGTCCCATTAATGTTTCTTATTGATGAATATTGTTTCCCGAAGAAGCATCAGTCAAAGAGAATCATTTATGATTAAAGCTGCCAAAACCCAAAAGTGAAATCCATATCTACTACTTTCTATCCTAAGAAAATACGGTATAGATTTTAGAAAAATATATTGCAGAAATGTCCCATTAATGTTTCTTATTGATGAATCTGTTTAATGTAAAAGCAGGCAGTCGAAGAGAATAATATTTGATTAAAGCTATTCATAGAACGACTTTAGCAAAAGCTACATCTACCTCTTACTTTCCAAAGAAAATACAGTAGATGATATTAGAAAATGTTTTGAAAAAATGGCACATTAATGTTTCTTATTAATTAATCCTCTTTCATGTAGAAAGAGGCCTGTCGAAGTTAATCATATTTATTTAAAACCATTTATAGAATGACTGCTTCAAAAGCTATAACTACTTCTTAATATCCTAAAAATATACAGTAGATGATCTTAGAAAATGGTCTTGAAAAAATGTCCCATTAATGTTTCTTATTGATGTATATTGTTTCATGAAGAGGCAGGTCAGTCAAAGAGCATCCTATTTATTTAAAACCATTTATAGAATGACTGCAGCAAAAGCTAGATCTACTTTTTCCTATCCTTATAAATCATTGAATATGACATATAGGGAAATGCATGAGATAATGTCCCATTAATGTTTCATATTGATGAATATTGTTTCTTGAAGAAACATCAGTCGAAGAGAATCATATTGGGTTAAAGCTGTCAAAACCAAATAGTGAAATCTATATCTACTACTTCCTATCCTGAGAAAATACGGTATAGATTTTAGAAAAATATTATTGAAAAAATGTCCCATTAATGTTTCTTATTGATAAATCTTCTTTCAAGTAGAAGGAGGAGGCCTGTCGAAGTTAGCATCATATTCAATCAAAGCTATTTATAAATGACTGCATTGAAAGCTATATCTAATACTTACTATCCAAAGAAAATGCATTAGATGATATTAGAAAATGTTATTGAAAAAATGTCCCATTAATGTTTCTTATTGATGAATATTGTTTCCCGAAGAAGCATCAGTCAAAGAGAATCATATATGATTAAAGCTGCCAAAACCAAAAAGTGAAATCCATATCTACTACTTCCTATCCTAAGAAAATACGGTATAGATTTTAGAAAAATATTATTGAAAAAATGTCCCATTAATGTTTCTTATTGATGAATCTGTTTAATGTAGAAGCAGGCAGTCGAAGAGAATAATATTTGATTAAAGCTATTCATAGAACGACTGCAGCAAAAGCTACATCTACTTCTTACTTTCCAAAGAAAATACAGTAGATGATATTAGAAAATGTTAGTGAAAAATGTCCCATTAATGTTTCTTATTGATGTATATTGTTTCATGAAGAGGCAGGTCAGTCGAAGAGCATCCTATTTATTTAAAACCATTTATAGAATGACTGCAGCAAAAGCTAGATCTACTTCTTCCTATCCTTATAAATCATTGAATATGACATATAGGGAAATGCATGAGATAATGTCCCATTAATGTTTCTTATTGATGAATATTGTTTCATGAAGAAGCAGGTCAGTCGAAGAGAATCATATTGGATTAAAGCTGTATAAACCAAATAGTGAAATCCATATCTACTACTTCCTATCCTAAGAAAATACTGTATAGATTTTAGAAAAATATATTGCAAAAATGTCCCATTAATGTTTCTTATTGATGAATCTGTTTAATGTAAAAGCAGGCAGTCGAAGAGAATAATATTTGATTAAAGCTATTCATAGAACGACTTTAGCAAAAGCTACATCTACCTCTTACTTTCCAAAGAAAATACAGTAGATGATATTAGAAAATGTTTTGAAAAAATGTCCCATTAATGTTTCTTATTGATTAATCCTCTTTCATGTAGAAAGCAGGCCTGTCGAAGTTAATCATATTTATTTAAAACCATTTATAGAATGACTGCATCAAAAGCTATATCTACTTCTTAATATCCTAAAAAAATACAGTAGATGATCTTAGAAAATGGTCTTGAAAAAATGTCCCATTAATGTTTCTTATTGATGTATATTGTTTCATGAAGAGGCAGGTCAGTCGAAGAGCATCCTATTTATTTAAAACCATTTATAGAATGACTGCAGCAAAAGCTAGATCTACTTTTTCCTATCCTTATAAATCATTGAATATGACATATAGGGAAATGCATGAGATAATGTCCCATTAATGTTTCTTATTGATGAATATTGTCTCTTGAAGAAACATCAGTCGAAGAGAATCATATTGGGTTAAAGCTGTCAAAACCAAATAGTGAAATCCATATCTACTACTTCCTATCCTGAGAAAATACGGTATAGATTTTAGAAAAATATTATTGAAAAAATGTCCCATTAATGTTTCTTATTGATAAATCTTCTTTCAAGTAGAAGGAGGAGGCCTGTCGAAGTTAATCATATTCAATCAAAGCTATTTATGAAATGACTGCATTGAATGCTATATCTAATACTTACTATCCAAAGAAAATGCATTAGATGATATTAGAAAATTTTATTGAAAAAATGTCCCATTAATGTTTCTTATTGATGAATATTGTTTCCCGAAGAAGCATCAGTTTAAAAGAGAATCATATATGATTAAAGCTGCCAAAACTACACCAAATATGGAAGGAGGAAGTACGTTCTCCAACATGATTGGCTAAGGAATGCTTACACGCGTGATTACGAAATAGAAACAAACGCTCCAAATGCGTAGTACACAAGGAAACCAATTGTGACACATGGTTTCTGTGGGGGAGTATCCTCGTCACTGCCATGGGGATACCCTGATAGGTCTGTGGCAATGTCCTAGCTTATTTGACTTAGGCCCAACTCACATTTCCCTAATTTAAACTTACATTAAGGCAATTTGCCTCAATGTACACATGAAACCGAAAAGGTCGTTGAATGACAGCACACTCTGGCTTTTACTGCGGTGCAAGAATACACATATTTTTTTATAAGAAACTGCTTACCAGAAACTCAACTCTCAGATCGCCAAAAAATTAAGAAAGGCACGCACTGAGAACATGTAAGTTAAATAATAATAATAATAATTTACGAATATTTCAACAGGATAACCTATCAATATTTACAATATTGTTATCATTAGGGTCCTGCTAGCTTAATAGTTATAGGAAAAATGTCCTTTTAAAACTTACAAAATTAAAATCAAAATACAAGTGAACCTTAGATACTTACAGAATTAAATATTATTAAAATGGCTATCTAAAAACTGTCTAAAAAGAAGTCGAGATTCGATCTTCCTTGCCTGTAGAGGCAAGTCGTTGAATTCTTTTGCAGCCAAGAAATAAAGTCCTTTTCGTCCAAATTCCGTTTTCATTAGTGGTAACTTCACTGATCGTTCCTCATTTCTTGTGTTCTTTCCGTGTGTATTTTTAATGAAGTATTCTTTCATCACATCACAGACATTTCGTTGTAGATTATCAAAGACCAAAGTACAAGCTCTTTTCTTAATTACTGCATCAATTTTAGGTATACGTAGGTCAACCGTCAGGTTACTTGACTTTATAACAACTCTGGCTCTGCGCTCAATGCTTTCAATTCTGTTCCTGTACGACTGAGACCGAGCCAGGAAGATCAATCCGCAGTACCCAAAAATTGGCATTATCATTGTTCTGTAAATCAGTTCCGCAGTCGCAGAGTCAATAAGGCCTCGGATTTTTCTCAATAGGTTTAGCCGACCAGCAGCTTGTTTGTAGATTTTGTTGAAATGATCTTCAAAGGTCAGAGTTTGATCTAGATGAACCCCGAGGTACTTATAGCTGGAGGTTCCATTGATTTTCACACCATTCAAGCGAATTTCCATCACTTTTGATTCAAGTTTATTTAGCCTTTTTGATGTTCCAAAAATCATGGTTTCTGTCTTTCCCTTTCTCAGGTTAATTACTAATTCGTTGCAATCAAACCAGGATTTAAGGCTGTCTAGATCTTCGCTCAGTTTCATTTCAATTTCGTTCAGAGAGCTAGAAGACATGTACATAACTGTGTCATCGGCATAAGTTACGATTTTAGAATGTCTTAGGACCTTATGGGCAGCATTAAACTGGATTATGAATAGTAAAGGCCCAATTATCGACCCCTGAGGGACCCCACAGCTTATTGGTACATATTCTGAAGGGAATCCATTGCAGTGAACAACCTGAGTCAGGTTGAAGAGGTAGTCAGTGAACCACATTAATTCATTCCCAGAAATTCCAAATGATGGTAGCTTGTTGAGAACACTTGAATGGCTAACTGTGTCAAACGCTTTTGATAGATCAATGAAAATTGCCCCTGTTAGAGAGCCTCTGTCAGCCTCCTTTCTTATGTAATCAGTAAAGAGCGTAACCGCCAGTTCCATAGAACGCTTTGAACGGAAACCAAATTGGTGCTTAAAAAGCAAGCAGTTCTTTTCCAAGTGATCCATTAGTTGCTTATGCACGAACCTTTCCAGGATTTTTGACATGACCGGTAATACTGATATAGGTCTATAGTTATCGGTGTCAGTTCTGCTACCATTTTTGAATAATGGTATGACTTTTGCTGCTTTCCATGAAGATGGCACAGTCCCAGTTTCCAAAGATAGATTAATCAAAAATGCCAAAGGTGCAGCCAAAACGGAAGCTGCATCTTTTATCATACCGTGTGGAAAATCGTCTAAACCGACAGACTTTTTCCGTTTTAGGTTTTTAAGCTGGTTATAGACTTGAATTGCATTTACCTTGTTGAACGAGAAACGGTTAGAGCATGAAGGGGCAGTGCTATCATGAGGCTATCAAGAAACTATTTATTTTGATAAAAGAAATCCTTGACATATTTTTTTACTTTACTGTCACTTGTTTCCTGTATCATATCACTCGTAAGGTACTTGAGTAATATTTAAAAATTGGAAAGGCTTAAAAACCTTGTTTTGAAATATTCATGAGGGCACAGGTAGTGAACATGAAGATTGTTATGGAACCTCTAAGAAACTTGTAAGAAACTTTGAGTACTCAAAATCTGATAATTCTAAGAAACTCTCAGTACTGGCCCAAATTCTTAGTTTCTTATAAAAAAAATACGTGTTGACGATAACGCTAAAGATGGCGGCTCCGAAGACTCCATTATGTTCATTGGACTATCCAAGATTAAAACTCTCCAGCTCCCTTAATTTTGCTGGTGGTCTGAGATACGAGTTTTTTGTGAATAGTTTCTTTGGTAAAGAAATATTTGTCTTGATATTTTTGGAAAACGTATATGCAATAGAAACAAAAAGGTTGTTCTCGTGCTAAGGTTGGCTCGCTTTTGAGGACTTTGAGGATCAAATTCTACTTAAATTCCGAAATACAAACAAGGTTAAGAAAACAGCACAAGTCTACAGTAAGAACCCACAAAATAGAAACCACTTTCTTCAAAACGGCCTGTTCGGTATCTTATTAAGAGGGCATTAATCTGGAAACAGGTTTAAACATTTCTGATCATATGGTTAAGAAACTCTCAGTGATTTTAACTTAAATACTTGAAGAAAGGTAAGATGAAACACTATCAAAATGGTATGATATTGTTACCTAGCATTCTCTCAAAATCTACACAAACATAGCATACATGCCAAGTATAAATGGGGATGTTTTTGCATGAAATCTCTAAAAAAGATGCCCACCTTATTCTAAAAAAGACTATTAAACACAGTAGTGTCCTGCATATGAGAAACACAAATTTAAGAAACACAGACCCTGATATTCAAAATAATACCCCATGTTATATGAAACTAGTATAACAGGGCTGAAAAAACCTAGTTTCTTATTTAACAAAACTAAGCAAAAAACACCTTCCTGGAATAATTATATCATACAATCACAAAGCTTGTGTCTGAGTAGTCGATCGATAGTGCATGATTTTCTGATAAGAAACTTTACCTACCCTGATGTGAATTTTACCTCATTATATAAGAAACATGTCAAACCTGAAATTGAAAAGGTTTTTCTTATATGCGGAACACTACTGTATGAACCAATTTGATCCTCCCATAAGAAACCCTCCTAAAATCAGGCTGAGAAGCTTCTTACAAAAGGGCACCATTTCTCAAAAAATTCAGCCAGAGGTTTCTTATGATAAGTGGTGTCTATTCTGCGGACTCTTACTGTAATAATGTCCAATCTCGAGGTACCCTCCGAATGGGCCAGGTGAATTCCGCGGATGCCGCGGATGTACAAAAAAATCCGCTGAATACAAAATCCGCGGAATTCATTTTGGCATAAGGGGAAAATGAATTCCGCGGACTTCGCGGATTTCAACTTGAAACATTGTCTGAAGAGCTTGTGATATCGAGAAAGCAGAAATTTACGAGTTCTTTCTCTGCTTAATGCCGTGGAAGGGTTTTAAAACTCTGCAGCCGTAGGCCTGAGTCACAGAGCGGTGTTGAGTATTGCGTGTCCAGTCTTAGCTTTAAAAGCTAACCAAGGGCAAAAAACATTCTCATTTTTTTATTTATTTATTTAAACATTTGATACTGAAATGAGAATGTTTTTTGCCCTTGGTAAGCTTTTAAAGCTAAGAATCGACACGCAATACTCAACACCGCTCTGTGACTAAGGCCTACGGCTGCAGAGTTTTAAAACCATTCCACGCCATTAAGCAGAGAAAGAACTCGTAAATTACTGCTTTCTTGATATTATAAGCTCTTCGGACAATGTTTCAAGTTGAAATCCGCGAAGCCAGCGGAATTCATTTTCCCCTTATGCCAAAATGAATTCCGCGGATTTTGTATTTGGCGGATTTTTTCAAACTCTCATCCTAAGTACTGTAAGTTTTGGTACCGATGCATTTAATATCGATTTATGGCGACCATACAGATAATTACAAAATAAGATGCGATTATTTAAATATTTGATACTGAAATGAGAATGTTTTTGCCCTTGGTTAGCTTTTAAAGCTAAGACTGGACACGCAATACTCAACACCGCTCTGTGACTCAGGCCTACGGCTGCAGAGTTTTAAAACCCTTCCACGGCATTAAGCAGAGAAAGAACTCGTAAATTTCTGCTTTCTCGATATTACAAGCTCTTCAGACAATGTTTCAAGTTGAAATCCGCGAAGTCCGCGGAATTCATTTTCCCCTTATACCAAAATGGATTCCGCGGATTTTGTATTCGGCGGATTTTTTTGTACATCCGCGGCATCCGCGAAATCCGCGGGATCCGCGGAATTCACCTGGCCTAATTTCAAGTATTAAATTTTTGCTGGTGGTTGAGACAAAGGGCTGAACGCTAGACCAGCATATTTTCAATTTCTATTCTTAGTTTTGAATATATGTGAAACAGTTCTGCATCTTGAATGCACAAACTTGTTCAAGTGGTCAGCGCTCATAGCAATTTGTTTTCAACCATGCAACCATGCAAGTAACACCTTCCAGTTGCCACTTTCATTTCTTGATTAGTTACAAATGACCTGTTCTTTTCCTTCCTCCTAGCTCCTGTCAAGTTGAAATTGCAAAAAAAGGAGAAACCAGTTAGTTCAAACTACCTTTAATTTGCTTTTCCTAAGATCTGATATCTAAACATTGAAGCACCTTATTGTGAACATTAATTGATTTGTCTGAAATGTCTTGAAAGCTAACAGGGTACAGAAAAAAGGAAGCAGCCTGTAGAAAAGTTCGGTTTGAAGACTTTCATGTATCTATTTATAACAAATATCTTATCCCTTTCATCTTGATAGGATAATTAGCTGCTTCTGACTCATTGATGTTATTATGTGTAGCTGAAGGATAACAGCAACCCAAATAATGCTGCAATTCATGAACTGCTATTTCAAAATTTAACTTCTACCAAAACCATCATGCAGGAACTCCTTCCTTTTAAAAACTGACAATTTTATCTTTATCTCCTGGTTACTTCAATGACAAAAGTTCATAGATTTGCTCCCATGATCATTCTGGTTGCTATTTTCAATTTTCATGACATTTTTCAGAAGTTGGAGTTTTTAACTTGTTCTCTTTCATCATAGCACTCTAGCTTCAATTGCTGACGCCGTGAAGAGTTAAGAGGGTTGAGGAGAAAAGCAGGTAAGATCATAATTTCATACTTAAAATTTTTGTTTGTGGTTGAGAGAAAGAGTGGAGCGGTAGACCAGCATATTTTCAATTTCTATTAACATATAACTATATATAATATATATAACAAATCACAGTTGTCTAGATGTCAAAGTAGGATTGTGAATAGTGAGAAAATCTTTGTTAGACAACAACTAAATTCCTTTGATATTGGGAATTCAGCTTTCCTTTTCAATGAAAAACTAGTTTAATTTAAAAAACACGTTTTAAAAGAAACACGGGTATGTGGCTGGTAGTTCTTTTTTGTAAGAATAATTACTCAACTGTAGAAAAATTTGTTGTTAAAAAAGCCTATCCAAGTAAGTATGATCGCAAAACCTTGTAAGATCTCTCATAATGAGTAGGCATAAAGAGGAAGCACAATTAAAGACACTAGCAAAACATTTGTCAATATTTTACTTTCTCAAAACAATTTTGAGTCATTTGAGAAAATTGAAACTGCAAATCACAAAAGCTTTTGCTTTTTCAACCTTGGTACTACCACAGAAACCACAAATAAAGACAACATAAAACATTTGTCAATTTTTCAACTGTATCAACACACTCTTGAGTCATTATAGAATTTGAAGCTGCAAATCACACAGTTTTCCTGTTTAAATCCAGCCTGTACGAAAATACAAGGCCATGTAATAGCCATGCACACACCTTGTAGTTATAGTCTTGTTCTAGCCTAGAAAAGCCTAGCTGTAACCTTGTAAATAGCTTAAAAAATGCAAATTGGTCTTGGGGAAACCTTGTGGAAGCCTTGTGGAAACCTTGTGTTAGGCTCCTGTACCAAAAAAGCTGATGTTAATTAATAGCTAGTTAATAGTTAATGAAGATGGCAAACAAACTTGTAAGATCTGTAACTCCAGATAATTTAAAGAGACTTTCAGCTCTTCAGCTCTGACCCCAATTCTTAGTTTTTTTTTACAAATGCTTGCATCAGGGCCATAGGAAGCAGTTTCTGATTGGCAATTGTATATAAAACAATGGACAACAATAAATTTAATGAATGCTTGTGATGTAGCACCATTGTTTTTAATATTAATGGGGGGCTGTCAGCCTCCCCCTGCCCCCACTTACTACAGGCCTGCATGCATTGCTGCTCTCTTCTTGGAAATTGCTGTCTTATTGTATCCCAAAGAAGAGGAAGTAAAATGGTGTGACTTGGAAGTGAAGAGTTTCCTTCAGCACAGCACATTCAATATTTCAGGTCCTCACAGTATGCACAGTTAGATGGCACATTTTCAAAGCTTGACAATGTATTTACTGCAAACTTTCTAAATAACCTTTTGGCCATATCAAAATGTTGAAAGATGCACATCTAGAGATGCATAATTTCAGAGTTTATTTCAAAGCAAGGTGATTTCACATAATTAGCTCAGTTCCGTTCAAAATGACACACAACATTTCTTCCTAACATGTCATTACAACAAACTTTGAAAATAATCACACATCATGTCAGTGCAATTGTCCGTCAAAGACACACAGACTTCATCCTATAATAAGCTCCTTCCAAAAAGCATCAACATCAAAGAAGCATCAAAGAATTCAAATAATAGAAATTTTCCTTCTTGCCTTTTCTTCATTTTCACTTCATCAAAATATGATCAAAGTAAGTCTATTTACACACAGAATGAAGTAAGTCTATTTACACAGCAGTAACAAGAAAACAAATGTTTCATTTCCATTCTAAAGAAATAGAATTATGTCCTATTTTTACTGCTTTCTCCTTATGTTTTGTACAATAATCATATCCCATCAACTTGTTGCTTGTAGCTATATGCAAAACTTTTGAAAAATTGTCACGTTTAGGCCTAGGGAAATAATTTTCAAATGCCCTTCATGAAATTCCTTTCATGTACAGTAATTTTAACATCCCTTTTTCATGTAATGTTGTTCAAACAAGCGCTTGATAAGAGATTCAACTCAATGATTGCTTAATAAACAAGGGACTCCAGTCTGGAGCATGGTTGTTTGAAAAACCTTTCATTACACAAGCTTACTCTCACTTTATTCCACTTTGTTTATTGTATCATATTTTTAGCTTGAAAGTTCTAAAGTACTTCCTAGAAAATGGATTATCTTCATGAAATTGCATTGTGAAATGTTTAAGTGGGCAGATGGTTGAAACATGAAGAGTTCACAGAGATCCTACAAGGAACCATTTAATGTGGCTACTTAAAATTTGAGAAATTTCAAGAATTTTAGCTCTAAGTTAAATTCTTAGTTTCTTTGTAAGTCTCTTCTCAGTTTCTTTTATTAAGTTTCAGTTTCGTATAAGATTTGGGTACTCTGCAGTTTTCCAAATTACTCATTGCAACAATGGCTGTACATATATTTCATTCAGACCATAAGTTAAGAAACTATCTTAGCATAGTACCGTAAAAGCTCTATGGGGCTTATTTAATTTTGGACACTCCAGTGGGGGCTTAAAAGAGAGGAGATTTATTAAAGAGGGGGCTCAATCACAAAATCAAATGATAAGGATGTGTGTGGTGGCTTTTCAGTTCTTTTACCAAATACAATTATTACAAGTTAAATACAATAATTTGACATGGTTTTTTCCCAAAACGTATCAAAATCAACATGCAAACTTGTTTAGATAAAGTAATGGAAATTATTTGGTAGCTTATGGAATTTGATATCACTTAGGGGGGGGGCTTTAAAATTTTTGGCCCAGAAGAGGGGAGGGGCTTATTAGACAATGGGGTTTGATAGATAGGGGGCTAAACGGAGCGTTTATGGTAGTGCTAAAAATGTTGGTTGAGCCAGTCAACTTCATTGCATCTTTCGATTTTGGCTTAATGTTTCTTATTTCTTCTGTTCTGTCAATATCAACCCAATCAATGCAATGGTTCCAGTGCAGTATACTGTACATGTCAATAATTCACGTAGCTAGTTTGTTTGATGAAGTCCAGACTCATCTGTATCCCTCCTTCCTGGCTCTAATTCTGTTCACTAGCACAGCAAGATTAATATTTGTTAGTCAACTTGTTTGTAAGCAGTTGTGTCTATAACTCTGCAAACATCCCATGCAGAGCAAACGATTATGAACAACCGAACCGACGATGGTTTCCAAAACAGGCCTCATCCCTGTTGTGTTGTGGGCCGTTGTGTTGTGCACGACAGTCGTGATATAAATAATCATTTGGGCTCTGAAATGTTACTTTTTTGGTTCTTAAAAGCGTAATTCAACAGTCTGAATGGCCTTCTTCATTGAAGATTTCTCTAAATCCAATGACAGCTGTTCAACAAGAAAAATTCTTCATCATTTTTCGTCTGCTGGTCCCGCTGCTTCATCTTCTTATCGGCCTAAGATAACGGCTGAATTGGCTGACTCACAAACTGCCGTTTCGACAAATCGATGGATTCGACCATCTAGATCGTCTATCGACATTGGCATTCTTGATAAATGCTGGGGTTTTCTATATAATGTGATATGACGATCAGCATCTATTCTTGTTCAGCACTCCACCGATGTTACCAGTCCGCCATTATTCCTTGTATAAAAATAGTCTTACAGTCCCCCGTTCATCGGTCGTGTTACAAGCCATACATTTAGCATAGTCTCCCTGTGTTCGGATTGTGGCACATCACGAGCCCTTCGCGAAAGTGCGCTGATAAAAAAACAATAAACCTATTGTCCCCAGCCTTCTGGCTAGTTGCCCATAAGCTTTTTCCCCAGTGGCGCCAGTTTTTTGAAAGGTTAATTGCGGAGGAGCGGAGGAGTGCAGCGACCACACTGCTGATATACCAGGTAATCCAGAAAAGGTTTCCACTTTCAGCAGGCCAGGATAAATCATACACTGGACCAATTTAAAATATTTTTGATTTAATCTTTTATTGATATCCTTGAATTTTTTTTTACCTGCGGACTGCCTAAAAAGATCGAAAAAGAGTGATCAAATTTTTGTAAAAACTGAACTTGGCAGTAATAAAGGAAGTGTAGCTCAAAATCACTAGGGAATTGTGAATAGAATATGTCACACAAGCACTCGTTCAATGATTGCAGAACATTGTATCCTTTTTATCAATAGAAAGACTTTCAATTTTTTATTTTTATTTTATTTTTTATTTAACGACAGTTTTGAAAAATGGCGGAAAGGAAGAAAGCTTGCTTCGGTGCTGTCTGTATTTGGCTTGGAGATTACAGTAATTGCGACATTAGGAAATGACAAAGAAGAAGACAAGTAAGTTGTCATTTAGTGTCCACTGCAAACTGAATATACTATGCTGCAAACTGAATAAACACAGAGTGAGAGTAGCTTACTTAGTCCATTCCAAATGACCCAATCTGTATGTTTGCTATTGCTCATGGTCTGAGCAACACTCTAAAAGATTCAAAGTTTTAGTTTGCATTTTCTTAATAATTTTGTGATCTATTTACCTCTAAGGTAACTGTAATAAAATTCGCAACTAAAAATGTAAAAACAACGTGATGTGGTAAAATTTTGCTTGACTAAAATTTGATTTAATTAACAAACAAAACATATTCTAATATTGTTGTAATTCTGTTATAGTATACCACTTTAATCATTTTCCCATTGATCTTTTCTTCTTCTCTGATATCTTCTGCCTTTCTTATCTTTCAAAAGTGGCCCACCCTGTAGCAGGACTGTCTTGTTGGTCAAGGCCTTGAAGTCTTCGTGCTGAACAACACAGTTGAGATCCAGTCCCTCAAACACAACATTCCCGTACGCTTCAGCCACCTCTCTGCAACAATGGTACTTCCTTGCACCAAACAACTTGCTATCATTGCAAATTCTGCATTTACACCATCTTTCCACGGTGCTTCTTCCCTCAAATCTTTCCTCTACAGTTGCAGGAGAAAACAGATTGGGATCCCTTTCTTCATTGCCACGATGTTTACGTTAAGCAGTATCATGGCCTACTGCCACTGCTTGTGCAAGTGGCTCGTCTTGATAAGGCTGAAATACACTGGCAATTGCAGTTATCTCATGTTCTGAACTAGAACCGGCGGCTTGGCTTTCCTCGGAAGAGCTATTTGCAGTACTTTCGCTGTCAGAAGACAACTATATATCTTCAATGCGGTTTGTATCTTTGATTTACAGACAACAACAATGACCTGCTGAATTCTGTTGCCTGTGATTGCTGATTAAAGTTGCTGTTTTGAGAACAGATTCTGGGAGAAGATTGTGTGCAGCTTCCCTTTGAATGGATGTTCTAGATTTCAGCAGTAAAACAATCTAAAATCATCACATTTTTCTCAGACTATTTTCTCTTTGTAAAAGTCACAACCCATTAGCTTTAATTACAAACAAACATTTATCAAAGTAGAGGTAGAGAGACAAGGAAGTATTTCTTTGAGAAAGGCAGCTTGTTATTTACATACTATGTGTAGAAAAGTGATACTTTATGACTGTATTTTCTTGAATGAGCACTCTATTGAGAGAGCTCCTCCTTTAAGTAATTCCCTGTATGCAATTTATTTAGTTCCTCCTTGTATTTGTATATTGTACTAAGTTTTGGTATTACTGTATTAATTTTTGTAACTTATCTTTTATCTTTGTAGTTTAGTCATATGATTGTATAGTTAGTAGTTAGGACTATAAATTGTATATTGTGGAATTTAAAATATATGAACTGAACTGAACTGAACTGAACTGTCCCCAGAATTAAGGGGTATATGCTCCCCAGGGGGTCTACTCTGGTATATTTAGGATAGGGGTACTCAAGTTACTTTTTGGGTCTAACATTTTGGCAAAGGTTATTTTTGGGTTACAGTAGTCATTTGGAAAATTTTGTTTTGGGTCAATTTTTATGCCGGAGATTATTGTTTTGCATTGATTTTTTGTTCCCCAGCCTTGAGCACCCATATTCTACTCATACCACAGCAGCAAAAATTAAGAGCAGCAAGAATATCTTTGAATCTGAACTGAAGGGAGGGAAAGCGGACGTGCTCGCATAAACATGTTTCGTGTTCCTTCATTATTATTGTCGATGAAATTGCGAAGTGTGTGCATTGAGAGGCCTGAAAAAAGTGCTTTGCTCAGTTCAGTTTCATTGCCTTGCAGTTATTTCTTCTTTGTTTGGACTAACAAGTAACCAAATTTGCATGTGGCCTCCAGTAAGTCCTTCCAACTCAATCCAGCCTTTCACTAGCTCATGAAAGAAGCACATCCATCCAGTATCAAAGAGCGTGTTGCGTTGTCCGCTTAGGCCGTACCTTTCCGGTTTTGAAAGCCGAAGCTGGACGGTCAGCCATTACGGCCTTGTTTTCATTTTAAATTTTTTTCGCCGTGTTGGAAATAGTTGGCTTTACTTTTTTTCAATTCATTTGCAACTCGATTCCTAAATTGTTTGTACAAAAGTGTTGTTGCAGTATCTAATTTTTTCCTCAATTGTATTATATATTTATCCCTTAAACGCATCATTTTTTTGGATTTTTTGGATTATTTGGATTTTTAGCAATTATTTCAACCATGATTTACCTTGCAGATGAGTAACACAACTTGATAATTTTCAGCTTACCCTAACTGTAGCCTTTCAGGATGAATTCCCCGCCCCCAAGTTAGCCTAAATTACAAGATATTTAAGATGGTCCTTTTCTTTTATAGTATCGTTTTTGGCTCTTGAGGGGGTGGGGGGGGGATATGATATTATATTAGTTATATTAAGTTATGTTATAGATCTAGATATCATTTATGGCTCTTGGGGTTGGGTAGCTGTAGCTTGACAATAGATTTGTTGTAGTTTTGTGAACGATTTTCAAAAATATGGCGTAAAACATCAGATTATTTAATAGACATGAAGAGTCATGGAAACTGGCGAAAAGCTTTTCCTGAATGGTGGCCAGACGATATTCAGTTCAGGAGCCCAAATTTGCGCAATCCAGCTATGCTGAGAGAGGAACTGGATAGCATTTTAGCATCGGTGAAGGTCTATGTCAGGGTGTTGGCTGGTGAAACAGATGAAATGGAGGAAGAAGATATTGAAGATGAAGGTGATGTAGAGCCCCTAGGAACAGACGGCGAGTGGCTGAAGTTGAGCATCAGCGAGGCAAATAATTAGAACGGGTCCAAGAGGCCACGGGGAACGAAGTTGCCACTGCTATTTCTGTTCCTGTTGATGCCTGTAGGTGCAGTGAGCTAAAAATTTGCAATGGAAATGTTCTTTGCTACATGACGGATGAGGTGCCGGTGCCAGAAGATTGAGATTGTCTCAGTTGCATCTTTTGTGCCACAGGTAGCAAGCATTACCATTTTGGCGCTCTGCATTGGCTCTGCATTGTCGCAAATCTCTATGCTGGTGTCGAGAACGATGGGCAATGGAGTTGTGGCTGTGTCATCAGGCCTGCCTATCTGACCAGGTTTGAATGCATATTACGTAACACAAGGCATATTGTGTAGTACATTGCCAAAGTACAGGGTGGATGGAAAGTTTCCTCCCTTAGAAAATGCAGAAGAATAGTATATCAATCCATTTCGCTGTTGATTCCTTATTCATCCAATTCAATGCTATTTTTCTGTGAAGAAGATAGAGTACAAAGAATGCGCAGTTGAAGTTGGGTAAACAATAGAGGTAATTTAAGGACAAAAGTTTTTAGATTTCAAGACTATTCTCTGGCCCTGGATCAAATCTAATTTTGAGCACGGTAAGTAGTCAAATCTAGATTTGATACAAAAATCAAGGTAAAACAGGTACTGATGTCCAAAGAAATTTAGGCCCATTACTTTAGAGTTGTGTTATTATTTGTTGTGTATACTCACCTGCTCACTGCAGAAATACATATGTTGGTTTGACTTCTTCAATGGGCCCTTATATCATCAAGTGCTCTATGTTTCTTTTAAATGCAAAATGCACAGAGTATCTTTGATCTTAGAAGGAGCATTGGCTGAATTGCTTTCATCTTCGTCCACTATGTTTTTATATTCAACGCGTTGCTGTGGAGCTATGTCGTTGCTAGGCCTCTGTGATAATTGTCAGACCACCGAATATAGATTAGTCATTCGGTGGTCCATAAAAAGAACAGAGGCAAAGAAGCTCTTGCAAAATGGCACTATTAGCCTAAGTCACAGCGGTTGAGGAAGAAACTTTAGCAGTCAATTTCTTGCTGTTGAGCAAGTTTTCAGCTTGGGGCCAACTAGATTCATCACAAGTATGTGTTCATGGTTGGAAAAATGATGAAACTTGCTAGTTTCCCGATTTGGACAACGGAAATGTGTTTTGAAGGGTTTCTCGTTCTACAGCCCACAACCTAAAACTTAGCCAAAATGGAACATTATCTAAAGTGCTATGTTAGGTTCATTTAGGGACTTTGGTACTTGGTGAAAAGCTATCAGGAAGGATCAAATTATATGGTAAAAGGTTAATATGGACTTGAACTAACCGTTCCTGTACTGCACTTTTCATTATCATCTAATGTGATTGAATAAGTTCGATGTTGCATATAACTCATTGAAGCTTTTAATGATTAAACAAGTACATGTTAGAGTTGTGTTTGATTCTTGCTGCCTTATAAATGGCCGCCTGACTTTCCTTTTCTTACTTTAGATGAGACATTCGGAATTGCAAATGTAGAGTATAGGAAATTCCAGAGGAAATTTTTGCTGAAGGTTGGCCTGAAGGCATGGTTAATACCCCCCTGTACGGAGTAAAAGGAAAAACCCATTTCTGTTCGTTGTGGAATGCAAGGACAAGCAACAAGCAAGGGCTAGTCTAGTAGTAAATTAGTATTAGCTTTAAAAATAATAATGGAAAAAACAAAGGGGATAATGATTAATGGGGGTTAGACTTACTTAAGGGCAATCTATCCCCATGATGAATGAAAGAGACTGATAAAGGCCTCTATTGAATATTCCACAAATTTACGCTAATTTCCTTTATTTAACGAAGGCAGGATCATTCATGCGTAATTTTCATGGCCATGAAATTATGCATGAATGACTCTGCTTTCTTTGGATGAAGCAAATTATCGAGGGGACAGTGTGCCTTTAACCTGAGTTAATGATGTCAAAAGTATTTGTTATTGTTAGCCAATCACAGAAGCCCTTGGGATTGTGGGATATCTATTAGCATATTTCTGGCATCCATTTCCACCGTATGCACCAGATTGTTCGGGTTGCAGTGGGAGTAAGAAGAAAGTTGAAACTTATGTCATCATTTGGAGAATTTTTGACACAGATTTAGCAGTACTCTATGTCGTTATCCAAGATCGCCTTGGACGTGACATTGACAAAGTTTACAATTGGATACATCCGTATTTTCTGGTCGTCATCTGCTTGAAGAGTTTCTTATTGCCTGCCTTTAAATTTTCAAACTGCATTTCCGGGTTGCTGTTTACGACGCAAGAGAAGTATTTCACTGCAAGTTTTGCTTGAATTTGGTGAGATTTTTCCAATTCTTCATTCGTTTTACTTTGTGCCATTGCCATTAGAACGGTTGACTCAAATCTTGAGCAAGTTATTGGTATCATATCATATCATTGGTATCATAAGAATTTGAAAACATACCCTAGAGTATTTTGGGTGGCCTACCAAACATCATGGCAGATGATCAAAACTTAAATCAAAATATTGACCCTCCAAGTGCCCCAGACACTATGAGCAGGCAATAGGTCGTGGAAAAATTTGGAGCTCTCGATTCTTCAATTCAGAAGATCTTGGGTATCTGTTCAACCCAATGTCAGCATTCTGGGCAAGCTGATGCATCAGGCTTACATACAAACACAACAAGGGCAGATACTGTTTTCAATAGATTGGCGGGTTTGTTTACATTTTGTGAGATTGACCAATCACCCCACGTATTCTAACATCACGTGACGTACCGTGATTTTGCGGAAATTCAGAAGCTGTGGGGATGAATACAAAAATACCTTCCCCCAAAAAACTGGCGATGTGCAAATGGATTTTTGACAAATCAGAAATGTTTTCACATTTTCTGTTAGACTATAAGCTTGCCGAAAATTCTACCACTTCGGATTTTGATATTCAACTGAGATTGACAGAAATCTATGTTTGAATAACGCCCTAAAATCAAGGCAACGACTAATGTTGTACATTCAACAGACAGATATTCCTTGAAAGGACTACTTCAATCTGCTGCACAAAGGCAACAAGCATTGATTCATAGACCACATTAGACCGCCCTTAGACCTGTCTCATTGAAATTTCCGGTGTTGCATAACATTCAAGAGGGGGAGTATCTTCTATGTTATCTAGCACGGTACCATCTTCTGAAGCATTACAATCACATTCTAAAGGACCAAAAACTTGACAGGAAACCCCTTCCAATAATGTCACAAATAAAATGTAAATCACAAGATACTCACATCAGATTTGCTATGATGGATTAAAAGCGGATAAATCCAAAAGTCCATAGGTTGCATGCGACAAACGAATTGAACAAGAATAAACCCAATCCATGATTTCCACAAGTTTGAGCATCACAGTCTTCACTGCGCTACAGTGTTGATGAAATGTCCACGACATTCAAATTCTGAGCTGAAATGGCGCAAACCTGATCACGTCTGAAAGAATAGCATTTGTTTGCAAAAACAAGTCAATTTCTTATGCTTAGATAATTCTTATTCTGAAAGTGCAGGGGAATAAATGAGTTTCACATTTCATTTGATCTGACCCCTTCATCAAAATCTAAACTGTTGTCAATGTCCCAACTTTTCTTTCGATCAATCGAAAAAGAATTATATAAGGATAAGATACAGTAGTGAACTCAGGTTCTTTCTCGACAAAGAGAGAATCACATACACGTCACACGATCATCAAAATGACTTAATAGAATGTGTTTATGAAGAAGTCAAAAGCGAAATCCAAAAACGGATTGACAATTCAAACTTTATTGCTGTGATGATGGACGACACAAGTGATTGCAGTAACATTGAACAATCAGCGGTATCAGTTCGTCTCATCAACAACGGTGAAATAGAAGAGCATTTGCTGGGAATGATCGACTCATCTGATGACCAATCAGCAGATGCATTGACAACGATCCTTGTGGACACGTTGGACAAATATAAAATCACACCAGAGAAAAGCAAGGAAAAACTGATTGCTCAATCGTACGATGGAGCCCCATCCATGAGTGGATAATTAAGTGGTGTTCAGAAGCAAGTCCAAGAGCAATTTCCTGCAGCCTATTACAACCACTGTGTAGCACACAGAATGTCTCTATGTGCATCCCAAGCAGCAACAAAGATTCCAAGAGTTGCTGCATTTTTTGACAGTGATCAGATTTTTTAGAAGCAGCCCAAAAAGATCCCATCTTCTCAGTTGTAGCTTACCTAAGCCAGGGGATACAAGTTGGCTTTCACGTGATGTTGCACTTGGAGCCGTTGACACCTGGTACAAAGAAATTTGAGGTGTTCTGTACGAGATGGCACAGGATGCACGCGAGAAAGCCGAAAGCCGAAATCCGAGCAACTGCTAGGGGCCTTTGTCTTCAGATTCAGCGAGTCGAATTTGTGTTTCTCATGAAGCTTTACCGGAAAATCTTTGACTTCTGTGCGCCAGTCATCAAGACCATGCAAAAGCCAACAATCGATGCAGTGCAGCTTTCATCAATGCTTGATGACTTCAAGAATTCATTGCAGCAATTAGATTTTGATCAAATCTGGGAAGACACACTCAAGATTGATCCAGAAATGCCAAGTATCCGAAGAAGAGAGGGTTGGAGAGGAATCAAGAATAGCATGGATGGTTCACCAGATAGTTGGAAGAAGTCCTTAACAGCCATTGGAAACGAAGTGAGCAGGAAATTTTTGGAGCAGCTCTTATGGCGCTTTGAAAATCTGAAGAAGTTCAGCTGGATGGAACTTATCCACCCCACAAAATTTGATGCTAGGAGAAAGGCTTCGATAGATAGTAGAAGGGTATTGATAAATGAATTACGTGCCACCTACCTATTTGCCGTACCCGACCAAGGTTTACTTGAACACTGCCTCGCCGTCCTTTACAACAACAAATAAATTGCCTTACTTCTGGACAAATTAGTAAAAGAACGAGATGCATTAGTTGCAAAAAAGATGAATCGTCGCAGGAGATTGGCCAGAAAGCAGAGCGATGAACCACAAGATGCGAATCAAGAGGAAAGGTCAAATGTTGAAGAGGAAGATCTGTTCGAAATTGGAAGCGAAGACGTTGACGTCAAATTAATAAAAGAGGGAAAGCCAACGGTGCAAGACCTGCTGACAGTTATTCAGAAGGCAGAGTTGCAGGAAGCACTTCCGCAGGCAATGATTTTAATCAAACTTGCTGATGTCACACCTCTCACTAGTGTTCATTGTGAAAGGGTATTTAGCCGCATGAAAAGGGTTGTATCGTCTGGTAGAGCCACAATGCTACAAACCAGAAAGGAGATGCTTGTTACATTGCAGGTTGAGCACAAAACATTGAGATGGCTTTCAGAGCAAGCACATTTTAAAGCCAGTGTAACTGCACGATTTAAATCGTATAATCAGAGACGCATGGAGAGATTCTCCAGAAAATAACTTGGTTGTTGAACGGTACATTTTTTAGAAACTATCATTGAAATGGCAACTCTTCATTTCTTGAAAGTATAATTGAATAAATATGAAAGATCTATTTTCCAGCATCTGAGCACATCACAGTGCTCAGAAATTGGAAATTGAAGCCTTTTATCTTTTTTGGTCAATTTTTTTTCAAGAAGTGAATGAGTCTGCATTTCAATGATTTCAATTTCTACTTCCATGCAGTGACTAATTTGAAGAAATAACATAATTTCTTATCGTAATTGTTTAGAAATAAACTGTGATGTAGCGTAGCTCTGACGTGACTACATTTGTTTTATCCGTATCTATCTGATTTATGGAATCCTATTCTCCAGTTTTTGCCTTAATTTGTGTGTTTATTTCTGTAATCACGTTATGTCTCTGCTGATTTTCATTGCTCATTTCCAACAAGCTTTTTTCATTTAGAGCGTTCTAAGCCAATCTAAAGGGCGTGGTCGCAAAAATTTTTTGCTCGCTTCGCTCGCCGATTAACAAGTAATTTTGGCTGCCAGCCGCCACTGCAAATGACAAATTGGTGAGTATCTTGTGATTTACATTTTATTTGTGACATTATTGCTAAGGGTTTCTTGTCGAGTTTTGGTACTTTAGAATGTGATTGTAGTGCTTCACAGAATGGTACCGTGCTCGATATCATAGAAGATACTGCCCCTTTTGAATTTTATGCAACACCAAAAATTTCATGGAGACAGCTTCAATGCAGTCTACGAATCAATATTTGTTGTCTTTGTGCAGCAGACTTACTGAATTAGTCCTTCAAGGAATATCTTTCTGCTGAACCTAAACATTAGTTGTTGCCTTGGTTTTAGGGCGTTGTTCGAACCAAGATTTCTCTCGATTTGAGTTGAATATCAAAATCCAAAGTGGTAGAATTTTCGGCAAGCTTATAGTCTAACAGAAAATGTGAAAACATTTCTGATTTGTCAAAAATCGATTTGCATATCGCCAGTTTTGGGGGGAAGGTATTTTTGTATTCATCCCCACAGCTTCTGAATTTCCGCAAAATCACGGTACGTCACGTGATGTTAGAATACGTGCCGTGATTGGTTAATGTCAAAAATATAAACAAACCCGCCAATCTATTGAAAACATTATCTGCCCTTGTTTACAAACTTTGGTTTGTTACCTCCAGCTAACGTTCCTGAGCAAGGGAGCCAGCCCCACCCTGCTACTGCCCCGTTGTTTCTTTGATTTTCAAACAAAGATGCCGGGACTACCTTGCATGCTCAAAGTACTTCTGCTGCTATAGGCCTCCCTTTGAGTATACCTGGGCCTTCTCAGGGAGCTGATGCCTCAACATCTACAAGTACAGATCCAAATTTGTCAGTGAAAGTTTCTGCAGCCTTGCCTCTTGTGCCAAATTACTTGGTTTCCCAAATTTGCAGTGGCAAGTTTGTTGATTTTGCCTTATTGTGGCCGTGTAATTTGAAAACATTGTCTACTATTGAGCCATCTTCTTTTCAAATTTTGAAGATGATCCGCTCTGAGTTGGCCCAAGTACGTAGCATTGTTGATTGGGCAAAGGCATAGGGCCGTTTACACGGGCGTTTTATCAAGCTATGGTCTAGCCGGAGATCAGGCTCGCTCCAAACAAATTTTAGCGAAACTGCGGAGGAGAGGAGAAGGGGAAAGGGAAATGGAGATCCTGAGGACTCGATGAATAAAAACACTTCTAATGATACCTAAATCTAGGTAGCAGGCTGTGATTGGTTGTTTCATAGATTTGCTTGATTATTCACTGCTTTAATTTTTTCCCAATTGGGCAAAAATAGCTATGGCGGAACTGCCAAAGTAGAGCTGTGGTGGAGGGTTCTTTTTCGAAATGTCGGCCGGGTTTCAGGTCCGTTGCTTCTAATAGCCTCATTGGCAGATGTGGAAATGAGGTGACTTTCAGACCGAAGAGAACAAGTATGGCTGCCGCAAAAGCAAATGTTTCCGATGTTGAAAGTGCAATTGATTTCACAGTTGGCTCCAAGTTTCCCAACATGGAAATTAGGCCAGAACGGAGAGATGGCTTAAAAAGTTTATTCTTGAAAGAAAAGATGTGGTGGCACTATTGCCAACAGGCTACGGAAAGAGTCTCTTATCCCAGGTTCTTCCAATTATTCACCACACTTTAGAGCACAGCCGAGGTATTGTGGCAGTTGTTACCCCGTTGAAGGCAATAATGATTCAACAAACGATGGAGTAAAGAGAGGGGAATTAGAGCGGCTTGTTTAGGACAGTCCAATAGTGAAGATGAGAAAATTCGGAATTGCACCGTTGATATCGTGTTTGGCTCAGCAGAGGTATGGCTTTCAGACAAATGGAAAAAAAGAACTTCTCGCTGGTAATCTTCGGAAATCAGTTTCAGAAATCTTTGTTGACGAAGCTCATCGACAAAGTAAGAATGTCATGACTTTCCAAACTAAGTTGATGCAGATGAAAAAGGAACGCCAAGGCTATGAAACAACA
The DNA here is from genome assembly GCA_039566865.1 of Aurelia coerulea. Lineage (NCBI taxonomy): Eukaryota > Metazoa > Cnidaria > Scyphozoa > Semaeostomeae > Ulmaridae > Aurelia > Aurelia coerulea. Next base: position 6,274,093 of record CM076951.1, on the reverse strand, counting down.
TAGACAAATCTCGAGATTCTATAATCAGATCATTTGACAGAGTTCCAAGATTCTCTAATGATGGAGTCTCCTTATCTGATGTGGTACTTGGGAGGGGAGCCTTTTTGGAGGTAAAACAAGCAAGAATCTGTAAGCTAGGAATAACTGTAGCTGCAAAAGTATTACACAAAGATATTTCTCCAAATAACATCATATTAGCTGAGGTGATTGTTTGTATGGTGCTCAGTGCTCATTTAAATTTTCCTATTGCTTTGGACTATTAAACAGTGACACAATTTTGATGGAACTCTTCAGGCCCAGCGACAATGCTTCTTTTGATGTTTGCCCAACGTTGTCAAAGAAACTAAGGGTTGGAATGGTTGCAAAAGAGCTCAAGCAGGTATGCCACGCAGTGCTCAAAGCCATTAGTTTTATGCATTCAAAATGGTTGCTGCATAACCAGTCTAACACAATGTTTTTACAAGTCTAAGCTCTCTCCTCGATTAGTTTATCTATTGAGAGGGCCTCTCCTTAAGAAATTCTCTGCACACAAATTTATTTTCTTTTTTTCTACATCATTGTTATTGTTATCATTTATAGTTTTTACACTTAGTTAATTTATGTTGAAATTGTTTGTATGTAGTGGAATTTTAAAATGAGAAACTGAAACTGAAACTGAAGGTCAACCTTGCGCTAGCCTTGTGAAAATTAGACTATTCCTCATGAACCTAAAAAAAAATATTAAAGCGAAAGCCAATCTAATTCCAGAAACGTGACCTACTTTTCAGTTTCTCATGGTGCAATTAAATAGAACAGGTTAGTTTTCACAGGAGTGAGATGGGTTAGATCGATTTTTACGTGAATAGTTTATATTGTTTTGTTTTGTTCATAAAAAGGCAGTAAATGCATTGTAATACAGAAAATACAGTAAATACAGTGAGAAACTTGTGATGCTGTTCCCTATGTTTACTGGATCTACTCATTTTCATCAAATGTAACTGGTGATGCTATCAGGAAATGCATTGTAATGCAGAAAATACAGTAAATACATTTTACATTTTGCATATGTTGTGTTGCTCTTCTACATTTTAGACTGCGGTCCGCAAAGTCTCCTGATGACACTGCAGATATGGGAAATCATCAACCTTGTTCAGCCATCGTATGGCCTTGGACACATACGCAAACTTGCTGTTCCATTAACAACTTGTCTAAACAATGTTTTCACAAGACTAAGATCAACCTTGTGCTAGCCTCGTCAAAATTAGGTTTAAATTCCGAAAGGAGAGGCACTTCTTTGTATCATTCAAAATACCCAAAGCCTGATATACGCAATAGGTCTTTTGGGTAGTTAGAGTCGTGCAGAAAGACCAAAGAGATACCCAGCATGATAAAACAATGCATTCTTGTTACATTGGTTTGTTTTTTAATTCCATTTCAACTTTGCTTTGTGATGAGAAATATAACCGTTTTCAAACTATTTGGATGCCAGATCACAGTTTTGTCTTTCACACAAGATAAATTAGTGGAAAAGCTCGAGGGTTTAGCAGAGAGTGGTTGCAACATTTTCCTTGGCTGGCATATTCAAATGATTTGGATGGCGCATTTTGTATTCCATGTTTTTTCTTTGGAAGAAGTGTTGGCTCAAGCACATCAAAGCTAGACAAACTGATGAAAAGCCCCTTGACAAATTGGTCCTCAGCAAAAACCAAATTAAAGCTGCATGAACTTAAATATGAGGTTGACAAGACGGCCTTACTTACAATGCAAGATTTCACTGCGATGATGGAAAACAAAACAAAGTCTGTTGACAGAATTATTGTCTCTGCTCTCAATGCAAAGATCAATCAGAATAGGCAGAAGCTTGCTTCTGTTGTTAAAACTGTTCTTCTTTGTGCTAAACAAAACATACCTCTCCGCGACCACAGAGATGATTCTAAATTGTATGACACAGAAGATTGTGGGAATTTCCAAGCACTCCTTAATTTTAGAGTTGAAAGTGAAGACGTCATCTTAAGAAGCATTTTGAATCTGCTCCCCGTAATGCCACATATCGATCAAAGACCTGTCAATGATCAGATAATAAAAGAGATAAAGTAATGTGGGTTTTATGCCATTCTGGTAGATAAGGTAACTGACTGCTTCAACAAAGAATAGATGCTGTTGGTCCTCAGATATGTCGATCCCCAAGGCCAGATCCAAGAGCTGTTTCCTAAATTCATATATTGCGACATTAGAATTTCTGAAGCAGCTCTTAGTGATAAATTCATCCATTGTGTTACAGAAGAGTTAAAGCTGGATCTTCAAAAGTGCCGTGGGCAGTGTTATGATGCTGCTGGTAGCATGGCTGGAAAGTGCTGTAGTTTGGCTGGAAAGTGCCGTGCTTTGGCGATCTACACCCATTGCGCCTCTCGCTGCCTTAACCTTTGTGTTGCAGCATCATGTCAGATACAGAATTTCAAAAACGTGATGGACAACATCCAATTCATTCCCAAATTTTTTAATAATTCTCCAAAACGTCAATTGTTGCTAGATAAAATGGCGAAGACACATCTCCCGGATTACCAGCATAACAAGATGTTTCCCGCACACGATGGGTTCTCCGCTTAAATGGCTTAGACAGGTTTTATGAAATGTATGTTGCCATCATTCGAGACAATGTTGATAAAAAATGGGAAAATTCAGCTGGTGATGCCTACTCACTTGCTTCAGTTTGCACCAACTTTGACTTCATCATGTTTGTGCCCCCCCCCCCCTCCCTCTAGTATTACGATAGTCAAAAAAGCCGGGTAGTACTATGGTTAAAGTTTTTGCTTCACTAAATCAACAATGAAATCCCTCTTTTTCTTCCAGTATTGCGAGTCTTTAACTGCATTACTGTTAGTCCCCTATTTGGTCATTTGTCAATTCTTGTGGGAAATAAATGATAACAGCAGGCACAGAGGGCAGCAGCCCTAGGCCTACTCAACGCTGTTCATGATAAACATCAGATTACCAACCAACATCCAATTCCATATACTAACCTACCAACATCTAGACCTATAGTTATCAGTCAATGATTTCCAATGCGTTTTCAGAGCAAATTTGTGGATCAAACAAAGGCTATCCATATTATTCAACGTTCATCTTTGTTATCAACAAACATTTTCAACAACTCCAGTTCCAACACTGAGTTCCAGTTTGATGTGTGTGGTGGTTGTTGTTGCATTTGTTGTTGCTGTCGTTGCAAATTGCTCAGAAGCGAGGTTCAGAATCAAACAAGTTCTTTCTGTGTTTGCATGTGGAAACAGAATTGCACCTGTCCAGTCAAAATCAGAATGATATTGTATTAAACAAAGGATTGAAGCAATATGAATTTATTTCGAAGAAAACCATAGTTTATGAATGCCTACATAATTAGTCAGTGTATATTTACACAATGAGTCATATTTCTCACAAATGTCTAAAACTTTAAAAATGTTCGATTGCGCGTTCGACGAATAACAATCAAATAAATTGAGTCCTTTCAAATAACGATTGGGAGGAACAATGTGAATAAGTTCTTTGACGACTTTACGAACAAGAGTTTGATTGCAGTATTTGGATTTATTACTTAAATATTCACAGAAACAGGCCAATGCTCTTTCAATTCGAATTACTTGATCATCTACCCCATCCTTCATCCATAATTAACCAGTCAATCAACCAATCAATCAGTGACAATCAATCAAGAGTAATTTGAATAATACTAACCGCTTTGGAACAAGAGGATGTTGTAATGATTGTATACATTGTGAAAAATTTATTGTGGAACACAGGTGCATCAAATACGCTTACTGCAACTGTGTGCCAGTTGCTAATGAAGTTGTAGCTGAGAAGGTGCCTTTTATCTGTGACTTCAGTACAATGTGAACAACTTCACAATTTCATTTGAAATCAGTCACACTGACATTCAATATGCAGAGCAAGGAATTGCTTTTAAAGATTAACTTAATTTGTTTCCATCAACTCAAAATCACATATTGTAAACTTATTTTATTGTCCAGGGTGCAATTTGAAACAATGTGCCTCATCTCAGCTTTTGTTGAATATTAGAGAACAATTACCAGATAAAAGAAAGGTAACTCAGAGGGGCTAGGTTACTGTTGTTCTAATATGATTAGGACAGGGGTCTTCATGCTGAGGCAAAAACATCAACCCAAAAATTATTTCTTACATAAAAATAGACCCTTTTCCTGCAATATCTGCATACCCACAAATGTGTAGTCAACACCGAAATTATATGGAAAATGCACCAAGGCCTTCCACTCCAATTTGCCAAGGATTTACCGCCTACAGAATATTAATACCTTGATCAGTTTTTTCCTGTGACCTGCTGTGAAGATGTTTCAATGACACAGAGCTGAGTACAAAACTACAGCATATTTTGCCAAGAACCAATGCATCATACCAGGTGAGTCAGAAAAAGCGTGGGGTATTTGGCGAACTGTGACGTCGCGTTCAGCCATGTGATCATAATGAACTAATTTGTTTCTTGCAGCCGAAGGTCTCACTTAGATCATAAGCCTTTCCCCATCGAAATCGATCATTTGATGTATTAATCAAAAAAATATTTCCTTCCTAAGACGTTGTATGGGAGTCTTTCAAACTGATGAAATCTTTAACAAAGCCCCTTCAGCATTTTACCCTTGCCAAAGCTGCAGGTACACGTAGTATTATCAGGGAAGAAGGAAATAGTTTTGTCATAATGCAGTGCAGCGCGTTGATCTTGCTGGAAGAAATCTCTTTACAACTCAAAGAAGCATGCGTTTTTACTATCTCTCAACGCAGGACAAGTTATGACAAGGCATCCCAGGGGAGAAAACACTATTTCCAAACTGTTTCACTCTCTCTTGATAATACCACATGTACGTGTAACTTTTGCGAGGCTAAAATGCTGAAGGGCCTTAGTTAAAGATTTCCTCAGTTTGGAAGACTCTCATATAAAGTCTTACGAAGAAAATCTTTTTTAAACAATGCATCACATGACCGATTTTGATGGGGAAAGGCAGATTTATGGCTGCATGAAATGATTTATTTCACAATGATTGGGGGGCAAAACACGATGTCACAATCCGCCAAAGGCTCCACGTTTTTTCTGACTCACCCGGTACACAGTGATCCAGATCAGAGAAATTATGGAATAAATAGGAAAAAACGAAGTTTCAAAAAGTTGCAACATTTAATATCCTCGATAAAAAGGGGGTGTCAGGGGTCAACACAAAGCAAAAATGTTCGAAATCGGACCAATGGTTCCGTCACAATGATTTTTTGAAGTTTGGGGAAATGACATGTTGTTGTTTATCATCGCACTTCCGGCAAAATTTATTGTTTTAGCTTAACTTTAAACTTCCATAGCTCCGCTCATGATTGTCCAATTTTTACAAACTTAGTTTCATTTGAAAGATAATCATCTACTTGTACGTCACATGTAACTTGTTTTCAACAAAATCACATTAAAGCATGGGTAACCGGACACACATTATGCTTTGTAGTTTTTGAGAATTTCGTGACAAAATAGCCACTCAATAGTAAAAACAAAAAATTCTGGTGATATCAAGTGTTAGCTATAAACATATAAAAATACGACAAGGTCTTGGGAACATTTCTGCCAAAGGGTTCGTTCCAGATCGTTTTAGTTTTTTTTCAACAATTTTTTGAAAAATGCTACCAGAAGTCCTGATCTGCAAGCTAAGCTTAAACGAATTAATGTGGAATTCCTCATTTTCACAATTTTTCCCCACAGCTATAGAGGCAACCATTTGTACAATCAGGGCAAATAAATGTTTGAAGTAATACAAAACAACAGTCTATTGTTTCCAAATAATTGCATGAATTTTCAAGCCTTGCTTCCTTATTGTTGAGCATTTACCCCTCTGAACAACTAACAATATATGCAATCTGCCACAGCTAAAAATGTATGAAATTGTGTCAAAAACCAAGCATTCACTGATGAAGCAAGTTTTATTTTGTTCATCGACATTACATAGCGATAATTACATCTATTACTTTCCTTGGTATCTGTTGTGTGCACTTCGATATAATGACAGTGCTTTCTTAAGACATTTTGCTTGGCCTTAGCTACAAAGAAGCTGATATGAACAGAATCGGAGTCTTTGCTGGAGTCTTTCAGTTCAGTTCATATATTTTAAATTCACAACATACAATTTATAATTGACTATACCAACAGATAACTAAACTACAAGGAATAAGATAATATTATGAAAATTAATACATTGATACGGAAAATTAATACAATATACAAGTACGAGATAAATTGTATGGAGGGAATTACTTAAAGGAGGAGCTCTCTCAATAGGTAAACTAATCGAGGAGAGAGCCCCCCCTATCTTACGATAATTTCAAATGATTATGGTTGGATTTAAATGATTCCGAGAAATATACGCATTTGGTTTTCATACAATAAAATTAGATATTGTCAAAGTATAAAAAATAGTTCAGAGTTATTGATTGACCTTGTTCAGTAAGTAAATTTTCAGTTGTTTTTTGAAGGATATTTTTGATGGAGCATTTCGGAGTTCCACAGGTAATGAATTCCAGAGTTTGGCACCAAGATATCGAATTGACTTTAGACCATATTGAAGACTGTTCATTCGAGATAAGTATAGATCACCTTAACTGGCCTGTCTAGTGGAATAATGTTGAACAGATGAATTGAATAGGAAGAAGTTATGAAAGCAACAAGGTGAAGTTTTATTAACAGAGTCAAAGACAAAGGTTAAAAGTCTGAGTTCAAATATCTCAGAAAGTTTGAGAAGTTTAAGATCTTTAAAGATCGGAAGAGAGGGTGACAAGCGAGGCTGAAATGAGATAGCTCTAACTGCTTTTTTCTGTAATTTAAAAATTTTATCAACGTATGATGCATATGTTTGACCCCAAACAATAAGGCCATACTGTAAGAAGGACAGAAACAAAGCATTGTACAAGCAAAGCAAAACATCTAATGGAAGTAAGTTCCTAATTTTATAAAAGATTCCACAAGTTCTGGCTAATTTTTTAGAAAGTTCACTAAGATGGTATTTCCAGCTTAGATGTTCATCTAAGAGGAGTCCCAAGAATTTAACAAATTTGACCCTTTTAATATATTTTTTCCCTATTTTAATGGTAGAATCAGAAGGAATATTCCTAGAAGAAGAATGAAAGATAATATAGTTTGTCTTATCAATGTTTAACGATAATTTATTAGCATCAAGCCATTTCTTTATTAATCTAAGTTCTTTGTTAACAATTTTAACTAAATTAGGCAAATCTTTGGATTCACAGTAGATGTTTGTATCATCAGCAAAAAGATAGAAATTAAGTTTCTTAGAAGCATTTGGTAAATCATTGATGTAGATGAGGAAAAGCAATGGGCCCAGTACAGAACCCTGTGGTACACCACAAGTGATTGAAAGTAAGTTAGAATTACTTCCATTAACAGAAACATATTGCTTTCTGTCAGATAGATAAGATCTAAGCCATTCAAGGGCACAACCTCGCACACCATAGTGTTCCAATTTTGATAACAAAATTTTATGATTAACAGTATCAAAAGCCTTTTGCAAATCAATAAAAATACCACAACCAAATATTTTATTATCAAGTGTGTTTCTCACAGCTTCTGTCAAACTTACAAGGGCATGGTCGATAGAGTGGTTTTCTTGAAATCCAAATTGTAAAGAATAAAGAACATTATGTAGTTCCAGGAATCTATACAGTCGCCTGTACATCAACTTCTCAAATATCTTACTGAAGATGGGCAAAAGAGAAATTGGCCTGTAGTTAGATGGCAGCTCAGGATTCCCTTTTTTGAACAGAGTTATCACCTTAGCTATCTTAAGCTTATCAGGAAAAATACCAGACTGGAAAGACTGATTCACAAGGAGAGGAAGAAGTGGGGAAACTGAGGATCCAATGATTTTTAGTAATTTTATGGGTATACTGTTAGGACCTACAGATTTAGATGGATTTAAAATGTTGATTAGGTCATTAACTTCTATCCAAGTAACTGGAGTAAACTCTTTCTGATATTGAAATTTGCCTAACCCTGCAACCAGGTCCACTTCCAAGGTTTCTTCTGTTCCTTTTTCTATTCTTCTAAACTGCTTCCAGACCACATTGCAAAAGGGCCTTCATCAATATAAATCATTTAAAGCATGCTCTCATCTGTGAACAAGCATCAGATGGGTGGTTGGGTAAAGTGAAGGTAAAGATGCAGCTTCACATTATACCAGCAATGCTTAAGTGTTTCAACATGCAAAAATATATCATGTTATACAAGTGTTCTTTGTCTGTATTCTGTTAAAAACCAATACATACATTAAGCTGGCCGTAGACAATGCTAAAAAATCGTTCTATTCATAACTTGAACTCAACGGTTAAATCTGAAGGTTTCAGCTGCACAATTAAAAGGTGAATTACTTGCACAGAACTAATGCAATTAACCTCTTTTAGTGTTAAACGAAGGCTTAAATGTCATAAAAATTATGCTTTCAAGTGTGGTCTTTTATGCAACGAACACTAACGAATAAAATAGAATTTTACGGAATTGATACCTATTTCATGGAAACAGTAGGTCATCGTTTCTTATTTTCAGATGGTTCCGAGTATGCAGAGAACATTGGTAAACAGAAAAGAAAGCCAAATATCACACGATGATTCTTTTTCTAACTCATCTTGCAGATATGGGCTTTTTGTGACAGTTTTCAAAAATTTTTGTCACGAAATTCTCAAAAACTACAAAGCATAATGTGTGTCCGGTTACCCATGCTTTAGTGTGCTTTTGTTGAAAACAAGTTACATGTGACGTACAAGTAGATGATCATCTTTCAAATGAAACTAAGTTTGTAAAAATCGGACAATCATGAGCGGAGCTATGAAAGTTTAAAGTTAAGCTAAAACAATAATTTTTTTCCGGAAGTGCTATGATAAACAACAACATGTCATTTCCCCAAACTTCAAAAAATCATTGTGACGGAACCATTGGTCCGATTTCGAAAATGTTTGCTTTGTGTTGACCCCTGACACCCCCTTTTCATGGAGGATATTAAATGCAGAAATTTTTTCAAACTTCGTTTTTTCCTATTTATTCCATCCTCTGGATCACTGTGCGGTAACATCAAAATGGGGCAAACGTCACCATGTCAGCATCTGTAACACATATCTGACTCTCATCCATTAGCTTCATCTTCTTTTTCTTTAATTCTATGTGCTGCTTCGTAACCCTTTTGGAATATTCCTTATCCAACAACATCCAATAATGTCGTATGATGTCCTTTTCATTGACCAACACACCATAATACCCCATCTTTATTGACATTGGGAAATAATGCAAGTAAGTATTGTTGACGCTGAGAACTTCCCTCATCGACGACGTCATCGCTTCAATGTTCAGTGTATTCAGTGTATAAACAAAGAATTTCCTCACTCGGGGCTGTCATCATGGATGACGCCCAACATACTGAAGCACGTACGTTACTAGCAAATTTAATAAATTCAATCAATGATGTTCGAAATCGAAATTCACAAAGTTTACCAGTATCCATCCTGGGCTGTTCCCGTGCAAGTTGATATGATATCGACTTACACAAGATCAGTTCAGGATGATGCGCGTCACAGGTTTCTCAATTTTTTTTTTCTTGATATGTGTACTTCATGATGATGGCTTGTTCAAACGTCATGAGGCCTTTGAACGCGTCATCATCAGGAAGCACCATTCTAGTGGTGGTGTGTTGTTTTCCCTTCTCCATAGCATCAGCATCCATTGACGTCAGTCCTTGCTCTTTCTCTGTTAATGTAAAATCAACAAGAGAGAGAGGAAAGACAGATGTCTTCGTCTCAATGCACGATGGCGTCGTTCTTTGCAGCGTTGTCGATCCATATGAAATACACATCTACAAAGCAACAAAGAAAGACGCGCATTTTGTTTCTCCATGTTCGTATGATACTGCATCATGACGTCGGTCTTTGCACTGCATTTGTTAATGTAAAGATCAACAAGCGAAAGAGCAAAGAAAGACGTAATGTATTTCTCTCATCAATTCATTGTCTTCTTGATCATGACATTTCGTCATACCTGCATCTTTGATTATACACATATGAAATGAATGATCAAGGAGACAGAGAAGACGTGTGTGCGTGCAATAATGCGGGTGTGCGTCCCACCAGCGGCATCAGGACCGACTGGTTCTCATTCTATATGAAATGGGATGAGGACGAGCAAGTTCAGGTGCCACGCGTTGTGAAACGTGCGTCCTACCACTCTCAGCGGCATCAGAACTTACCGGTCTCCCTTTTTTATGAAATAAACGGAGGAAGAGCAAGTTCAGGTGCCGCACGCCTTACAAATGTATTGTTTTGCCATTTTTTCCAATGACATGAATCCATCGGAAAAAGATTGGCAAAAAAATGCAGTTGTATATTTCAGGTTCCAGATTTCCAGATGCTTCCAGGTGAGGGTCTTTGTCTGTATCGTAGGGGCAGCTATCCAAGGGTTCATGTATAAAACCCTTGTTGAACTGGCCCATGCGGTACGTGGATGTATCGTCTGTTATGGGCACCATATGGACAAGCCCTCTAAGGGGTCATGCATAGAAGAACCCTTAGAGAGGTTGGCCATATGGTACTACTTGGATATATCTTCTTTCACGATGCTGTGTTCTATACGCTCAGAGCATATCTGGGTCTATAGGTCGTAAAGTCCGATATTCCTAGATCTGCCCTTGGTATATATATATATATATATATATAATCTCCTTCTTTCACGGTATGTATGTTCACGTTATTTCCAAAACTGTTTCGCTTTATATGAAATAGAAACGAAGAGGTCTTGGAAGAAGCGTGATGTTAGGCGTATGACGTCATTCTTAGGTCTGTTCTATTCATATGAAATAAGGGTAGAAGAGACCAAAGAAAGGCGTAATGTTGTTATTGCAAGTCCAGATGCAATGCACTCGTGTCTTGTGTCCTTTAACAAGATGGCAGCGGGATGTACTGGTTCTCATTCCATATAAAATCAAATGAGACAAAGCAAATCCAGATGCACACTCGTACTATTATGTGGCTTGTGGGATGGGCAAATGCTGTGAAAATGCTGCATCTGCAAGAATGCAGCATTTTCAAAGCTTTACACAGTCCATTATTGTTGTCTTCAATGCAACCAATGTCTGTGGGATGCGCAAATGTTAGGAAAATACTGTAAAAATATGCAGTATTTTCAAAACATTTCACATTCCATTATTATGCCAATGATGGGATGTAAGAATGACATGAAAATGCTGCAAAGAATGGAGCAATTCAAGACATCCGTTTTCACATTCCACAGCGAGCGATGTCGTCGTCTTTCGCGTTCATTCTGTGCTTTAAGGAGAGTTCTCCTCCTAGATATGTTTAACATATCTAGAAGAAAGCCCAATCTCCATGAAGAACATTGTTCGCTCGTCAGATTTATTACAATTATTTTTCAAAGAAACAGCATGAAGTCGTTCTTGAAAAACAATTGCAATGAATATCAGTGAGAGTCACTTCCATATTGTGTGTTTTTAAGCTGTACCTCTTTCAAGATTTCATGAAGATATCTTGGAAAGAGCTACAGCTAAAATCACAAACTTTGTTTGCGCGTCGCGTAGGGGTACATGAGAAAGCGACCCCTATTCACCATAATTGTTTATGTTGCATTATAACTCTCATATTGTACATGCTAAGATTAACTGTGCTAGTGTCTGATAACTGAAGAGTTCGTCCATTCAAACGTGCTTGATAGTTGACTATTAAGCGTTCAATGTCTTGCGGTGATATGATGTCCACACTACCATTTGCATGGTATTGTTTAAAGCATATTCCATAGTGTAATGTCCATGGACTGTAATGTGTTTGTCGCGGGTCTTTACGCACATTCCATATTCTCGTCTCTGCATATCCCTCAAAGCCTTTGATTGCAAAGTACAGTAGTCGCTGCGGTACTTTTAGGTTAAATACCATATCTCCTGGTGTTGTATCACATGTGCGTGGCAGTATCACGTTAATTTTCTTCACTACGTCGTTTTGCATGGGTGAAATTGCGTGTACATCGCACATTACTTCGATGGTGTCCATGTTGTCTCCTTCAATGATCTACCAACAACGATCTACGAGAGAAAAGGAGAATGTATATTTTGCGTGCATAGTAGGACATTTTAATGGCGTGCATGAGACAGAAAGAACCACGATGTATCCAAGCTGTTTATATGTTAGTAATACTTCAACGCTCCAAAACACTACAGCTAATCTAGCAAGGTTCGTTACGCCAATGTGTATATTGTCTCTATCCCAAGGACGTATGCCTCCGGTATCTTCTTTGTATGCGTAAGCTACATTGAATTGTAGTAGCCATGGGCTGTAGTTTGGCGGGGGAGATCAATCTTTTATGCTCCATGCTTCTCTAACGTCAGCTTTTGCAATGATGCCATTTCCCACGTCAATGAGTAGCTTGTCTTTTGGGATGAAGATGAATGGATAGCCGTGTTTCTGCGTTACTACCATTTCTTCCATGTCTGCCATTGATTTGTTCTGGTCAAATTGTACCATGAAGGGTGGGATAGTGATGCGGTGACCCATCATGATTGGATTGTAATTCACAATTTCATCTGGTTCGTGCATGATGCCTTGTTGTGTTGTCTGAAAGGGGAAAGATTGATTTTAAGACGTTTCTTGGATACCTGTATCAAATAATGTACAGGAACCACAAGAAGAGTCATATAATTAATGTGATGCTGCGCGCTGGCGCGTAGGGGTAATGAGGAAAAGGCCCCCTGTTCGGTAGTGAGAATATTGTAATTAATAATCAATGTTTATAATACTGGATCTGATGCTAAAATGTCGATTAAGGGTTTATTGTCTGTGATGACTGGAAGGCTGCAATCGTCTACGAGGCCAAATCAACTTATCCAATTCTCGCCAGCCACATTACGTTTGCCATCCAGGTACATATTCCTGTCGGATTCCATGCGTTCAACGAGCGCCAATTGACTTGCGGTTATTATGGATAAGTTGCAGAGGTGACGAGCTTCGTAGAGCGGCATGTAAAAGAAGAGTTCATGTTGAACGAACGTGTGTGATGGGGAAAGGCACATTGCTCCATCTCTGTGCCTATTCATGCATCTATGTTCCAATGGGCAGGGAGTGACTGAGTGCTTGTCAGTGTATACTTTGTAACATGTAATTCCTTCAATGCGAGCGTCTAATGGACTAAGTTTATTCCAATAAAGGCAAAGTGCTTTGTTTGTGGTAGGGAGGGGATAGGCTGAATGAAGCTTGCCATACAAGTCGATGAATTTTACAGCGGCATCACTGACTGCTTTCTTGAATTCTTTTGCCTTTGCTCGCTTGACCAAGAAGGAGATATCGCGGCTAATGCCATCCCCACTTGGTGTTTGCGTTGCTGTGTGGCAAACACAAGAATGGGAGAGGTGTTCTAAGCCAAAGTGCAAGGCATGTCCTGAAAAATTTTCCTGGGGGCTATGGCCCAAGACCCACCTTTGGTAGTTTCAATTGATTCTGCTGCCCATATCCATGTCAAAGTTCCTTAATGGGTCATTTTGAAGTAGCAGCTTACATACATTCAGTCTGTCCATAACAAATTTCAAGCCCTGGTAAGTTCAAAGCATGTTAACACGCACCCAAAGAAAATTTGAATGTGTGCCCCTGATTTTGAGTCGCTACTTCAAAATGAATGTAAAGAGTGGACTCAACTGCCGAGTTTGCAAGAAATCTCAGTTGAACAGGGTCCTCTATGAAAATAAAGTGTAAACTACTATTATCTTTTACTTTGGTAAATTCTTTATTGTACTGGATTTGATCTAATCTATGCACATCTACATCTGCAAAGATACTCAGTAAAGCCTCTGTGCGCAGGGCATCACACTGATCAACCATGTATCTGCAAAAAAGGAAACTTTCCAGCCTTAATAATCTTATTCATCGATTGCATTTTAAGTAAGAGTTTTGCTGCATGCAAGTAAAGCCTCCATAAATACCTCCATCGTGATCTTGAGTATCTTTGGTTGGTTTTTATAATATTTACTCCGTTTCTTGAGTTGTATTTTGAATATTTATTTGATAAGTAGACTTAAGTTGACAGAAAGAAACCTGGATCACGGTAACAGGCCAATGCCTGGGATGGGAGAGTAGAACTATACTAAGGTACCTAAGCTAGGCCTAACTACTGGCCTACTACTACTGTCAAGTGTCAGATTGTGTACGTGCTAAAAAAATAATGAATGTTGATTGCATGTTGTTCTGATGTACAGTAACTTGGCTGTGGCTGTCAATGAACTATAAGAACAATAAGAAAAGGAGAGTTTACTCACCTAGATTTACAACTGGATCCTCCGCCATCATTTATTGAAGAGAAAATTTGGCGCCATATTTTATTCATTGTTGCTGTTGTTGTCTTCTCCATATGGTCTTCTCCGCGGGGGGGGGGGGGGGGGGGGGGGGGGGCACTCAGCACATGCACATACAGGGAGGCAAGCACGTCCGATATTTTTGGATCAGAATATTGCGGAATGTGATATTTTTTGGTCCAACATCAACTGAAATTATTGCCGTCATATTTTGGGCATCAAATGTAGCTAACAATATTTCTGGGTTTTTAAAGGCAATCCTGGCATCAATTTTCGATCTTTGATTTTCAATTAATCAAAAAGAGGAGATTCTTCGGTTGCAATGATGCTAAACTGATATTTTTGGGTTGCCTGAAAATTTCTCGGACTGACCTCCCCCGTATGTGCTGAGTGCCCCTTGGGGGTCTTCTCTAATACCGTATAACTGATAATTGATTTTGATAATTGAGACTTTAGATATTCATATACTTTAATAAACAAAATTACAAATGTTGCAAATGTCTTGACTATGGTCGAAACAGTACTCAGTGCCGAGAAGGCAGAGCGAGTTATAACCAGTCATAATGCAATAATGAAATACTTTCAATATCCTAGTGTTTTTTAAACAAGTAATTTTGAGCAAAACATTCAGTTGTCTGATGATCGCTACATAGTGTGAAACTCCGGGTAACAACAACAAATGTGGCCTTTCTTATTGTCTTACTCTCGTTATGTTTTAAATAATAAAATGTACATATATTTTATATTCATATATTTTTATCTTATATCTTTATTTTTGATTTTAAAAGATACTTCCAACGAACAACTTGTTTGTGGGATACTTCCAACCACTGATAGTGCAAATGGGCCTAACATAAAAACTGATACTTCCAACCATTAAAGTTATAGGAAAGAAGTCATGGCCTAAAAATGATACTTCCAACCATTAAAGATACTTCCAACCATCAACAGTTGATACTTCCAACCATCAAAGATACTGCCAACCATGTACGGAAAAAAAATTCGCTGCGCCTATAGCCACCTTTCCTGCCTGGGGCATAGTGCAAATAGGCAGCAATGACTTTTTCACTTTTGACTTCCGTAGTTTTATGATTTGTAAGAACTCAATAAAGATAACAAATAATAACAGAAGTGACAGCGATAATCACAGTCCTCCCTAAAAATTACAAACATTAAACTTATGGCTCTATATACTTGATTGAACACCTTCCTATCATTGAGCCAATTTCCATATCGTCTGTCTTCCATATTCGCAAAAAACAGCATTGTCTTCTCTGTGTTTAAGAGCCTCTTCGTCACCAACTGACAACTGGGATGATTTGGCATCATTGTTGCCGACGCTCCATACGAATCCAGCATGATTGTCAACTCTGCTTTCAAATACTTCAGTAACTCTTGCAAGAATGTTCCTTTGCAAAAAGGGGCAAACATCACCATGTCAGCATCTGTAACACATATCTGACTCTCATCCATTAGCTTCATCTTCTTTTTCTTTAATTCTATGTGCTGCTTCGTAACCCTTTTGGAATATTCCTTATCCAACAACATCCAATAATGTCGTATGATGTCCTTTTCATTGACCAGCACACCATAATACCCCATCTTTATTGACATTGGGAAATAATGCAAGTAAGTATTGTTGACGCTGAGAACTTCCCGAACGTAAAAATGATACTTCCAACCATTAAAGATACTTCCAACCATCAACAGTTGATACTTCCAACCATCAAAGATACTGCCAACCATGTACGGAAAAAAAATTCGCTGCGCCTATAGCCACCTTTCCTGCCTGGGGCATAGCGCAAATAGGCAGCAATGACTTTTTCACTTTCGACTTCCGTAGTTTTATGATTTGTAAGAACTCAATAAAGATAACAAATAATAACAGAAGTGACAGCGATAATCACAGTCCTCCCCAAAAATTACAAACATTAAACTTATGGGCCCACTTAAGTAGGCACAAGAACAATATGACAACAGTTTTCTTAAAATGTCTTTTCTTTCTTCTTTTATGCGACTTAGACTTTTTATAGCTTTGGCAGTGTTTGGGGTTACACTTGAAAATACAACCATTTAGCTACTATTTCATTGCTTCTTTCCTGGGCCTACTAAACAGGTACGCAACTGAAGTGCCCGGTGGATCAGTACACAGGTAGGAGTCATTACAGACGCAAAGACTAAAACAGCTAAGCTAGATGTACAAAGTGGTGAAAGCCACAGCAACACAATGTGGGCTGTCCTGGACATGTAAGCAGCAAATGACCTCATTGATTAAGCCACAACTAAGAAAAATTGAGTAAGAAGCCACCTAAAGTTGCCAAACTGCCCCTTAACCCTATCAAGCAGCCTAGGGGGGGGGGGGCTCAATCAGCCCCCCCCCCTAGCGGCTTTTCTTCTGTGGATTTTTCCCAAGTGCACTTACAACGCTGAAACTTTCTGACTTTTAGTTTTTATCCTTCTTATGATCAAAAATGGACTTTTTAGAAAAATTAGATTCATTCCAGGGGGTAAACGCGATCAATTTTTGAGAGATGTCTTTGCAAAATTTCAATAAATGCTAATAAAATCTACAGCAAATGCAGTAAAACAATGAAATTAGAGGAATATATGCTACTTTTGATCCTCTATCCAACTGCATAATTTGTTTTTAATTTAAACGTATGAATATGCGTATTTTGGCTGTACGCATGCGCAAATTCTTCGAATTCCTGTGTGATGACGTCATCACTTTTTAAAAAATATCCTTTGCAAAGCAAAAGCTATTCAACCATAGAATACACTAAAATTGGACCCATGTCCTTATTGCCTTTCGTTTTCTCACAATCAACGATTTAAAATTTTTAGTACTGAACCCTATTGACTTTGAAAATTCTATTTTGTGACGTCATGAGCACGTCACGTGACGTAACTAAAAATAGATTTCATTTTTGGGTGCAGTTCATGATGTTCTATGCAAATGCCAAGTTTCAAGGCTCTATATCGTTCAGAACGGAAATAAAACAGGGGGGGCTGAATGAGCCCCCCCCCCCCCTAGTCTTCCTAGAGCATCAAATACCCGAGGCCTGATAGGGTTAAAATAAGATCAGAACATTCAATGACCTACTTTTTAAAAGGTTTGAAAGAAACCTTAGCTTAAAAAACACTCCAGTGCTGAAAATATTGAGGATTTCAAAAAAGTCAAACTATATAATTATAGCTACATAGAAGTTTCTTTCAAGCCGCTCAATCCAAAGAAATAGGTCAAAGGAACCGCTACCGCTAAGACAATCAAAATACCTTCGTAAAAATACACATTTTGTGTCATGCTTGACTTACAAAGCAGTGTCCATGTTTGTGTAAACATTATCCCTTCTTGGGGTTTCTTTTTCGTCTTCTTCTTTTCGTCTGGATAGAAATGGAGAGAATTTAGTCTGTAAGAAAGCTGCCGAGTGAGCCAGAAAAAAGTTCACACTTTTGAAAGATTCATAGCACCAAGAATACTTGATGGATTTGAATGAGTCCAATTCTAATGAAAAATTGAGATTGTAGTTAGCCATTGTAATTGGCACATCATCTTGGTGCTCATCAAACTGAAAAAGAACAACAACAAAATGCCATTTACGGAAAAAATTAAAACATACCCTAGGAAATTATGTAAGAGATGGTTGATCTCAATACCACACATCATAAAAATTTCATCAGATAATTTTTCAGAAAAATAGGCAAGACATGTATGTCATTCAATAGCAACTTCAAATAAATTTTAAGGCTTCATAGCACAGATTCTATGTCACATTTTTTCCTTTAATTCTACAGGTGCCATTAAATCTAGATCAATAGCCAGTGATCACTAGCCTAAATTCTCTCACTGATCTACACAATGGCCATAGCGTTTAAAAGTTCTATTATGGTAGGCTTTCAATTCCTGCACAGATGCTAAAATATCTATTTGAGTTTCAAATAGACCTTTCATATTACTGTTACTTAGAAAAACCTGTTCAACTTAAACTTACTTAACCCAAATTATATTTGGCTACTGAATTTAGTAGCCTGCTGTATTTTAATCAATCATTAAATCTTTAATGGAATTTGCTATCAACATGACAGATACTCAACGCTCCATTACCCTTGCTACATTCTCCTTTACTGACGATCCACCAATTTTCGAGATTCTTTTCAACTAAAGAAAGAAAAGCGTGTATGAAACTATAACTTAAAATTCATGGGAACAGTTCACTGGAAGTCTCAATTTTAATCTCAGAGAGGGGACTCACTTCTAAGCTCATAGATCATATTAGTTTCAGGGCAGCAAAGGCTCCATTTCTTTGATTGGCTGATGGCCAGACACACCCTAAACATTTTCACGCGTTGAAGGCCAATGCCGTTGAAGAATATGTGGTCACATGATGGGAAACGCCCCCTTTTGGCCGGTTTTTACCCCATCCCTCTAAAAAAGCCTGGTGTAAAATTTGTTACAAAATGTTGAAAATGTTTTTCCTCGCACGTATTCAGCAAGCCTAGGAGCATATTTTCCTCGCGAACTTTCCTGATATTCCAAATATTTATGAAATTATGCCCGTTTGAAGTTGATGCAAGCGTTCTTACGGTATAAACATAGGATAAATACTTGGAAAACAGCAAATATCGAGCAGATAAAGAATAAAACTTGACATTCAAGAACAGCATGTCATCGATTTCCAAAATCCTTGGTCGGGTTGGCCTAGTTTGGTCAAGGAATGAAGACAAAGTTTGTGGTTTGTTTTAGAAAGAATACAAATCAAAACTTACGGAGGTTCCCATAAATGCTTATCATTTCACACTCCATTTGTTTAGTGTATGCAAACAAACAAGTATCCAATAAATTAATAACAAAATCCTTGAACTGATTGCCTCAACTTCCAACTCTTGCTATTCTCGTCTTCCAAACAATTTTATGACGAGACAAAAGTGCAATTGACATCTTCATAAAACGGCGCGAAAACAACTAGTCACGTGGGGGGGGGACCTCGACAATTTCTGACTGGTGTTTGGGAGGTGGAACAATTTGGTTCTCCGGCAGGGAGAATGCAAATTTTCGATTGGGAATTTTTTCAATATTTCCAAAGTTTTTATGCTACCACAGAGCACTGATTCCTCGTATAACATTCTTCAATTCTTTAAATGAATTTGACGGTGATATACAGTCTATGTACTGAATTTTGGATTAAAAGCAGGCACTGCATGTAAACAAGTTCACAAAACAAAAGCTTGGATTTATCGCCTCAGCCATATACCATTGATTGAGTGATTGATTGATTGATTGATTCCTTCATTCAGATCGGGTTGCTGAGCGCGACGTCACAATCCGCCAAAAACCCCACGTTTTTTCTGACGCACCCGGTATAGCCGTATCAACCGCTTTTATACTTCAAGACATTCACGGGCTAACTTTGTTAAATGTGACGTTACTCCCTTTCCACTATCTGACCATGAAAAGGTGGTCTTACATTTTGATCTAAGCCAGTTTAAATATGGCCCTGGCATTTGGCAATTGAATTCTTCTGTACTGCACGATTCTGCATATGAAAGTGAAATGAACTGTCTAATAGACGAGTTAGTTGACAAAAGGGACAGCTCTGACTCACCAGCCGACTGGTGGGAGGAGTCAAAGCGAGCCATTGCCGACCTCTCCAAAAGATTTCGTGCTAACCGCGCTAAACAGAGAAGGAGCAAGAAATTTAAACTTCTTAAACAACTGCGTAATGCAGACCGAAAGGCACAGAGAACTGGCAATAATCAGTTCTCTCTTTCCGCCAAGCAAATTTCCAACGAGATAAGAGAAATCAAAATTTCTGAAGCCGAAGGAACAAATGTGCGAGCAAAAGCGAAATGGTGCGAAGAAGGCGAGAAGGTAACCAAGTACTTTTGCAGCCTAGAAAAACAAAGACAAGGAGACCTCCTTCTGTAAAAGCAAAGGAGGGAAACATCCAAAAAACTTCTGACGGTATTCTGAAAACTGTAAAAGAGTTCTATGCAGATCTCTATACTGCTAAAACCTCAGACGAACTTGCCACAAATACACTGCTAGATAGTCTCCCGCAAACTAAACTCTGAAGAACAAGAAAAATGCGAAGGCCCAATTCTTGAAAAGGAACTAAAACTTGCCCTATCACAAGCCAAAAATGGTAAATCCTCTGGTTCTAATGGAATTCCTGTGGAATTCTATAAAGTATTTTGGTCTAAACATATTATTATACCTTACGAACATCCAAGGAGCACAACTTCCACATCCCAGCAGCTGTTTTGCTCATTGTTGCAAGGTTAGCATCAGGTATGCTGTCCTTGATTTGTTTCTAAAAGGGTAACAAATTTGCTCACTTGCATTGGCCAATGCAACTTGTTGCAAAAAGCTTCTTAATTTTGGATTCTCCTGTCTGATTGCTTATAAAACCTCCATAGCCATAGGTTGTACTGAGTTCCTTGTAAAGATTGAATGGTAGCCTAGCTTTATATATTGTCGATTTAGCAGTAAAAATTCCATGTGTTAGGGTATCTTTTTCGGCAGAGCCCTACTCTAGCTTGTTACCAAGGCCAATCAATAGACCCACTACTTAGTTAGGCCTTAGCTAGCTATCAATCAGGCACAAAAAACTTAACAAATATAGGACAGACAGGCCTAGCTATACATAAATGAAACTTCAACAAATAAAATTAGTTTTACATGGCAAATATAGAAGGAAACTCACCGTGGCGCTTTTATAAAATGCATGATAGCCAGAGAACTTCACAGATTTGTTCTGATTTGCAGCCATTTCTCAATTATCATATGGACTTTCACTTGACTTGGAGAAAAGGTGCGATCCTGTACTAACTTCAGGTATGCTGTCACCAAATGATGCGCTCGACCGTCAATGATGCGCTCGACCGTCTACGGAATCGAAATTTGCGGCGGCACTGTACTAAATGATTCAAAAGCTAGCGACTAGGAGCACATAAATAAAACTTTATTTATTGTTAGGAAACGGGGGCACTTCATTGATCCAACTCCAGAATATGTGTAACATTGTTATACCCAATGTCACAAAAAGGTTTTCAAACACATGTTTCTATAAAACAATAAGTGATCCATTCCCTGAATCTTTTAACCAAAAAAGTAACTAAATACTGGTGTGCATAAATACATGACCTGGTGTACCGCCGATTACATGACCTAGTGACCCTTGGATTACAGTTGCCACAAGGAATACACCCTAAGAGTTGAGTTTCTTATATGCAATTTCTTACGAAACATACAGCATGCGTATGTGTGGTTAGTTTTTAGATCCTGACTTAGACTTGACTTGTTGACTATGCATAAGTCATTGAAAACTCCTTGAAGTTGTTGTCCTTGCTTCTTATCTATAATAGTTCTTCAGAATTAGAAAAATGACAACAGTCAGAAAATGAACTTGGTGTGGTATGAGATTTGGTTTGCCAGAGGAAACTTATATGCCCCCCCCCCCCCCTGTGCAGTAGGTTAATGCTCATGAGCCTGTCAGAGTCCATCCAAAAACCCTATTGCACATGAGTATTAACCTGCTGCATGGGGGGCACATACTTTTCCTCGGACAAACTGTATCTCATCTCCCCAAAAAGAACGATATTGCGCTCAATTTTAAGTGGAATTTAACTGCTCAAACTGGTGAATTTATCTAAAGATTCTCTGTAAGATTGTGTGTCCAATTCTACAACAACGAAAATCGAATGGTGAATTTAGCGTTGAATTTCACCACACAAACTAGCCAGGCTATGAAAGAAATCCTTGTTAAATGGTGCGTCCTGTTTTACACAAAGAAAAATATGCTGGTGAATTTTGCATGGAATTTCACCAAGGTATTTTACGTGAAATTAGCTATGTGCCAAGTTGGTTGAGTCACAATCACTGCTGTTCGACTGATGGACATGTTCATACAATTCAGTAAGCACATTATCTTGCTGTGAAATGAAAAATGAACCAGATTTAGTCAGTAAAAAGACATGGACACATTGTCCTTACAACATTACACAAATACTACAGATACAGTGTATTATATCTTCAAATATTGTTGAAAGTTCTTTTGCAATTATGATCTAAATGATATAAATTTATGTGGTTTTCTTTTGACCAGACCTTCGTACAGTCGACTTCACATAAGTCCAGCATATAGATGAGTCACATATTCACATTTATTAGAAAAAATTAGACAAACAACAGACAAATATTTCTTTTCTTTTTCAAATTACTGACTGTGTTACATAATTTAAAACAGTGTATAAGATTTGCACTATGTTCTAAAAATTCAGGGCCCTCTTTGCAACATTGTTTTACACATGTAATGCAACTTACTGTGTAATCTATAGAGGAGAAGTTTATCTACAGTATGTGTATATACCATACCAAAGATGAAATCATGTTGCAAAATATCATATAGTGGCAAAATTGCATTGCGGCCCCCTTGCCTATAAAGGGAGTGTGCAAGAGTAAATAGGCTTCTCTATAAATAGGACAAATAAAACATCCACACACAGCATTGTTTCTTTGGCGTGTGTGTGAAATCAATTTGTATGGGATATTTCTAGACATTGTTTTGCTCTTTGCAAAAGCAAGCTTTTAACCTTGAACAAACCCTCACTGTACATCTACAAATTGTGAAGAGATGCAAATCCCTAGTATCTAACAAAGACTTACTTGCATTATCTTTGCTGGGGCAACATTTAATTTTGTCCATGCATCACGTTTAATGTAGGATGGCAACAGCTTAGGAACTCTACGCATGATGCCTGCTTCAACTCTATTGCATTCTCTTTGCCACATACTTGCAATCGCCTTCCATCCAAATGAGACACCAGTTGCTGCCATTCTGAATTCTTTGGTTCCTCCATTGCGGTTCCTCCATTTACAATATAAAATATCCCATTCAAATCGAAGTTGCACACCAAAGTGAAAACAAACAAACAATGCTAGGCATATTGGAAAAACCGGACATTAGGACCCTGAGCCTGAGACACATGACTCTTAACACCTGTAAGTACTGATTTTCAAGATTTTTGAAAAGACCATTTAACATTGAGGGGTCCACTCTGCATAAAGGCTATCTATCTTTCTATCTATCTATCTATCGACACTGTACAGAACCCAACAATAGGTATTACTGACAGGCTACTATACGCGAAAACTTCTGCTACCATTCATTTGCGACCTAGGGGTGAACACTTGTGATTAAAGCTGAATAAACGAATCCACTAAATAATTGATATCTTCAGCCACAGTAACAAGCAGAGAAATTACCTTTCATCTCCATATTTGCTCTCCTAATGCATCCTCTGTGTCCTTACAAATATAAACTGGGGTTACTGGGGGTAAAGTTGCAAAACACACAATAGAATTTCATGGAAATTTAAAACTCAGACCAATAATGGCATCATTCCACTATACCTGTCATCATTCCACCGCAAAGAAAAAGAATCATGTGCAGAACCATTATACAACGCTACCCTTTCCGGGGAATTTCGGGCCCGTTTCTTTGTGTTCAAAATTAAAAAGCTCTTACTTGTATAGTAGTGACCATTTGTCTATATGTCCACTTCCTCTGACAAAATGCAAAAGACCACGTGCCCATTTCCTCAAAACTTTCTGCGTGTCTCCGGTGTCCTTGTTGCAGATCGCTACTGTAACGGCTTCAGTTTCATCTTCATCTTCAGCATCGATTCGTGGTGCATTTGCTGTTACGCTGCTTGCCATCTCCAAAACTGGTGTAATACCTAGCGTAAAGAAGAACTCGTATATGGTGTGGGCTATGGGCAGTATTTCATTTGTGGAGTCATGGAATTGAAATAACCAAGCTGTGCATGGGTCTTTCAAGGTCATATTTCGTCCATCAAAACGTGATTCAAAATTGCTATTGTTTCGCACCCTAAACCCCCGGGGGGCTATTCCTCGATGTATCACAGAATGAAATTTACAATGTTAACTATTTATAGTCTATTTAAATTCCAATTAAAGTTTATATATTCTATTTTCATTTCAGTCTGTTACCATTGTATAGTAGCTACGTTCTCGGGTTCTTGGGTTGACAGTATAAAATGCATATACAATGATTATGGACTGTTATAGTACCTACGCTACTTAGTTCAATGGAAAGAAATACAAATGTAGAAATTGTGAAGATGCTTGGGTTCTCGGGTTCTTGGGTTGACAGTATAAAATGCCTATACAATGATTATGGACTGTTATAGTACCTACGCTACTTAGTTCAATGGAAAGAAATAAAAATGCAGAAATTGTGAAGTTGCTTGGGTTCTCGGGTTGACAGCATAGAATGCCTATACTATGATTATGGACTGTTGTAGTACCTACGCTACTTAGTTCAATGAAAAGTAATAAAAATGCAGAAATTGTGAAGATGCTTGGGTTCTCGGGTTCTTGGGTTGACAACATAAAATGCCTATACAATGATTATGGACTGTTATAGTACCTACGCTACTTAGTTCAATGGAAAGAAATAAAAATGTAGAAATTGTGAAGATGCTTGGGTTCTCAGGTTCTTGGGTTGACGGTATAAAGTGCCTATATTAGGATTATGGACTGTTATAGTACCTACGCTACTTAGTTCAATGGAAAGAAATAAAAATGCAGAAATTGTGAAGATGCTTGGGTTCTCGGGTTCTTGGGTTGACAACATAAAATGCCTATACAATGATTATGGACTGTTATAGTACCTACGCTACTTAGTTCAATGGAAAGAAATAAAAATGTAGAAATTGTGAAGATGCTTGGGTTCTCGGGTTCTTGGGTTGACAGTATAAAATGCCTATACAATGATTATGGACTGTTATAGTACCTACGCTACTTAGTTCAATGGAGAGAAATAAAAGTGCAGAAATTGTGAAGATGCTTGGGTTCTTGGGTTCTTGGGTTGACAACATAAAATGCCTATACAATGATTATTGACTGTTATAGTACCTACGCTACTTAGTTCAATGGAAAGAAATAAAAATGCAGAATTTGTGAAGATGCTTGGGTTCTCGGGTTCTCGGGTTGACAGTATAAAATGCCTATACTTTAGTACCTACGCTACTTAGTTCAATGAAAAGAAATAAAAATGCAGAAATTGTGAAGATGCTTGGGTTCTCGGGTTCTTGGGTTGACAGTATAAAATGCCTATACAATGATTATGGACTGGTATAGTACCTACGCTACTTAGTTCAATGGAAAGAAATAAAAATGCAGAAATTGTGAAGATGCTTGGGTTCTCGGGTTCTTGGGTTGACAACATAAAATGCCTATAAAATGATTATGGACTGTTATAGTACCTACGCTACTTAGTTCAATGGAAAGAAATAAAAATGTAGAAATTGTGAAGATGCTTGGGTTCTCGGGTTCTTGGGTTGACAACATAAAATGCCTATACAATGATTATGGACTGTTAAAGTACCTACGCTACTTAGTTCAATGGAAAGAAATAAAAATGCAGAAATTGTGAAGATGCTTGGGTTCTCGGGTTCTTGGGTTGACAACATAAAATGCCTATACAATGATTATGGACTGTTATAGTACCTACGCTACTTAGTTCAATGGAAAGAAATAAAAATGCAGAATTTGTGAAGATGCTTGGGTTCTCGGGTTCTCGGGTTGACAGTATAAAATGCCTATACTTTAGTACCTACGCTACTTAGTTCAATGAAAAGAAATAAAAATGCAGAAATTGTGAAGATGCTTGGGTTCTCGGGTTCTTGGGTTGACAGTATAAAATGCCTATACAATGATTATGGACTGGTATAGTACCTACGCTACTTAGTTCAATGGAAAGAAATAAAAATGCAGAAATTGTGAAGATGCTTGGGTTCTCGGGTTCTTGGGTTGACAACATAAAATGCCTATAAAATGATTATGGACTGTTATAGTACCTACGCTACTTAGTTCAATGGAACGAAATAAAAATGTAGAAATTGTGAGGATGCTTGGGTTCTCGGGTTCTTGGGTTGACAACATAAAATGCCTATACAATGATTATGGACTGTTAAAGTACCTACGCTACTTAGTTCAATGAAAAGAAATAAAAATGCAGAAATTGTGAAGATGTTTGGGTTCTCGGGTTCTTCGGTTGACAACATAAAATGCCTATACAATGATTATGGACTGTTATAGTACCTACGCTACTTAGTTCAATGGAAATAAATAAAAATGCAGAAATTGTGAAGATGCTTGGGTTCTCGGGTTCTCGGGTTGACAGTATAAAATGCCTATACAATGATTATTGACTGTTATAGTACCTACGCTACTTAGTTCAATGGAAAGAAATAAAAATGTAGAAATTGTGAAGATGCTTGGGTTCTCGGGTTCTTGGGTTGACAACATAAAATGCCTATACAATGATTATGGACTGTTATAGTACCTACGCTACTTAGTTCAATGGAAAGAAATAAAGATGTAGAAATTTTGAAGATGCTTGGGTTCTCGGGTTCTTGGGTTGACAGTATAAAATGCCTATACAATGATTATGGACTGTTATAGTACCTACGCTACTTAGTTCAATGGAAAGAAATAAAAATGTAGAAATTGTGAAGATGCTTGGGTTCTCGGGTTCTTGGGTTGACAACATAAAATGCCTATACAATGATTATGGACTGTTATAGTACCTACGCTACTTAGTTCAATGGAAAGAAATTAAAATGTAGAAATTGTGAAGATGCTTGGGTTCTCGGGTTCTTGGGTTGACAGTATAAAATGCCTATACAATGATTATGGACTGTTATAGTACCTACGCTACTTAGTTCAATGGAAAGAAATAAAAATGTAGAAATTGTGAAGATGCTTGGGTTCTCGGGTTCTTGGGTTGACAACATAAAATGCCTATACAATAATTATGGACTGTTATAGTACCTACGCTACTTAGTTCAATGGAAAGAAATTAAAATGTAGAAATTGTGAAGATGCTTGGGTTCTCGGGTTCTTGGGTTGACAACATAAAATGCCTATACAATGATTATGGACTGTTATAGTACCTACGCTACTTAGTTCAATGGAACGAAATAAAAATGTAGAAATTGTGAAGATGCTTGGGTTCTCGGGTTCTTGGGTTGACAACATAAAATGCCTATACAATGATTATAGACTGTTATAGTACCTACGCTACTTAGTTCAATGGAAAGAAATAAAAATGCAGAAATTGTGAAGATGCTTGGGTTCTCGGGTTCTTGGGTTGACAACATAAAATGCCTATACAATGATTATGGACTGTTATAGTACCTACGCTACTTAGTTCAATGGAACGAAATAAAAATGTAGAAATTGTGAAGATGCTTGGGTTCTCGGGTTCTTGGGTTGACAACATAAAATGCCTATACAATGATTATGGACTGTTATAGTACCTACGCTACTTACTTCAATGGAAAGAAATAAAAATGCAGAAATTGTGAAGTTGCTTGTGTTCCAGCCAGGGTTCTCGGGTTGACAGCTTAATGCCTTATTATGATTATGGATTGTTGCCCGACAAGTACCTAGGCCAGCAGAGATTGGGCGGGCAAGCGATGTTAAAAGTTGATGGTAAGTTAACATACCATGTAAACTTAATAATCTGATGATTGATATCAATATTTCAGGCACAATATATACTAGTTTCAGTTTGGCACTCTTATCCTAGATTCCTGTATTTGGATTTAGGATTTGAAAAACACCAGAAGGCCTAGCTAGAGGCGTATCTAGAAAACTCGAAGCTGGCCACACACGTAGAAAATGGTTGTCTTATTTTCAATACATTTCTACCTAGCATCCGAGGGTAGGTACATTGGTAGTGGCAGGAGAGGGCTAGAGAGAGGGGACTACAGCCCCCTGTCGGAAACATCTAGCCCCCCCCCCCCCGTCGGAGCTTTGTTGGAGGAAGTTTGGCAAAATGACTTAGGAAACCTGCATTGTTGCCACCCCTGGGTAGGTAGTAGATTTATATTGAATTGAAACTTTTATGATAACTGGTTTTCCTCTTGAAGTTTCGTTATTGAAAGTTTCGAGAAATGTCTTAAATTTCAATTTCAACTCATATCTTTTCCTTCATCGTAAATTGATATATCATGTACTTTTCTGTTTTCGTTGTGCAAAAATGCACTCTGTTACGAGAAGTGCTGCTTGCGATGATTGCTTTTCTAAAAATATCAAATAGATCATAATAATAAAAAGGGCGTCTCCCGCGTTTTCCGAGAGTCTGAAGGGCGGGGTCAGAAGAATTTTCCTGGGGGCGACGCCCCCAGACCCCCTCACGCATGTCCACCCCAGATTTTTTGGGCTGGCGACGCCCCTGGTAGGTAGTTTTCATTAGGGGGCTGAGCAGCTTGAACTTATCGAGGGAACCTCCTGGTCCTTCTTCTCGATGTGACCGCAGTGCCCGGCACCTGGACTCCTATTTAATAATAATAAATCATGCACAATTTATTTAAAGTTGGCAAAGACAACTGCCAAATGCCTAATTATTCTGCAAAAAGAAAAAACAAAGAAAGAAAGAAACATGACTTCAACTAGACAAACATAGGAATCGTTCGTCATACATAGCCAATTGCTTGTGGCCCATGGTCGAAACCGCCAAAGCCTCATTTTCACGGACCAATCAAACGGCAGAAAAGTGAAGGAGACAAAAGAAACCCGTGAAGATTTTTCTAAATTTTACCTACCTTCATAAAACGCACCCAAAACAAAAAACTGCTTGAGAAAGTGCTTCGAATTGTTGATTTTATTTCTAGCTTGGTTCCCAAAGAGACTGAGCAGACATTATCTGACATGGGGGGCTCTCGGTTGCTAATTTCCTATGGGCAGCAACGGCCTAGGCTCGAAAGTGTCTCCCTTTCGCAGTGGGTGGTAGCCAACACTCGAATTTTCCACAGCCTTCTATTTTCCTGCAAGCTCCCAACTTCTCGAGACGTGCGTGATTATCTTGCCTACACTGTCAAGATAATGGAGCTTGCAGGAAAGTATGAATGGACAAGTGTCCTGAAGTTCGATGATGAATTTTGTCAGCTTCAGGCCACTTATAGTTTCCCATGGAGTCATGGCTCTACCCATTTGCATCAGATCACTCTCGTGCCTAAAGCCAAACCCAAGCAGAATACTTCCACCCAGCCCTCCTCCTCTAATCAGTCTTTTGTCGGGCCTAACACAGCTGTATATTCTGCTGACAATAAAGTCATTTGTAGGAATTTAATTCGACAGGCTGTTCCAACAACCCGTGCTACTTTGCCCATGTTTGTAGTCGGAAGGTTAAGGGCAAGGCCTGTAGCAACTCCCACCCAGCAACTCAGCATGGTTCTCCAGGGCCTACCTCTGGGTGACTCCCAAAGGGGGTGGGTGTGCCCTCCCCCTTAATTAAGGGTAGGTGGATGGCTGAGTTACAATTAGATGAAGACAAGGATTTTTTGCTTGATGGCATCATCAATGGGTTTGAACTTATCCCAGCTGCTTCACCTTTATCTCCTGCCGAGATGGACAATGATAGTTCATCAACAAAGCCGGAAGCAAGAGATAAAGTGGAACAAACTCTCCGGGAAGAAATAGCCGAGGGTAATTACACTATTACCCCTACTAAACCTACTATAGTCAGTGCTATTAGCGCTATTCCAAAGGCTGGCAGTCAGGAATTACGGCTTATTCACGATTGTAGCATGCCTGCAGGTAAGGGGGTTAATTCTTATGTCCCCTCCCTGGATAAGTTCCACTTTCAAACAATTGATGATGCTGTCAAGCTCGTTGATAAAGATTATTATCTTGCTAAGATCGACTTACGCCACGCTTATAGGTCAGTGCCCATCCACCCGTCCAACTACCCTGCAACTGGCCTAAAGTGGACATTTTCAGGAGACAACAGTCCTACTTACTCGTATGACACGCGCCTTTGCTTTGGGGGTAGGAGATCTCCTGGCATATTCCATCGCTTGACACAAAGCGTCAAGCGCATGATGCAACGCAGAGGGTTTCAGGGGATCGTTGTTTATTTGGATGATTTCCTCATTGTTTCTCCCTCCCAAGCAGAGTGTGAGCTTGCGTTCACTACTCTTCGAGAGTTGCTGCTAGACCTTGGGTTTCAAATTAGTCCTTCTAAGGAGGTTCCCCCTTGCCAGCAACTCACCTTTCTGGGGATTGTTTTTGACACGTGTGCCATGGAGCTCTCCTTACCTCAAAGCAAATTAGATGAAACTAGGTTGCTTATCAACACTTTTCTTGCACGGAAACGCGCCTCCAAGCGCCAGCTCCAGCAACTTGCTGGCAAGCTCAATTGGGCTTGTCGTGTGGTGCACGGGGGACGCACTTTTTTACGTCGTATTTTAAACAGTTTGAATTCGCTTCGTTCCGCTTCTGCCAAATTTCACTTCACTCCGGAGTTCCGTAAGGATTTATTCTGGTGGCAGAGTTTCTTAGCTGTTTTCAACGGCAAACGTTTACTTCACAACAAAGTTCCAATAGCTGATGTTGAAACAGATGCCCCAGGACGCTGTCGGCTCCTATTTTCGGGGGGATTGGGCTTATTCTTTCCTGCCTGCAGATGCCCCCCTTGTAGCCCCTCTCCATATAAATGTTAAAGAGGCATTTGCAATCTATCTCGCTGTTAGGAGGTGGGGTTCCCAATGGGCTAACCATCATGTGATTATCCACTGTGATAATCAAGCCGCAGTAGCCATGATTAATAAGGGCACTACTGCCAACCCCATCATCATGTCATGGCTTCGACATCTGTTTTGGCTATCAGCTATTCATAACTTTCGTCTTACCGCTGTTTATGTTCCAGGCATAGACAATATTCGTGCAGACCGTATTTCTCGTATGCATAACGGCGTTGCATTATTACAGTTGTACTCAGAATTTTGTAGATACACACCTTCACACAGTGTCTCCAGTGAGCTCCTTGTCAACCACATGTCTCCGAATAGTGCTATGTTTCTTTTTTCTAGGTTCTGCACAGGTTTACAAGGAGCTCATTGAGGAGATTGCATCCTTGCGCAACCAGACATTTGCCCCAAGCACCAAGCGAACTTATAGCACACATCGTGATACCTACCTTCGGTTTTGCCATTCCATGAACCTTCCTTCAGTACCTGCTTCGACACATGGGATTTGTTTATATGCAGCATATTTGGCTTGTACACTAAAAGTTTCCAGCATCAAGCAGTACCTTGGCATCATTGGCCTAATGCACAAAGAATTTGGCCTAAACAACCCGCTCCCTGGTAATTGGCAACTCTCTTCCCTTCTCACAGGGGTAAAACGAGTTCATGGCAATGCCCCCAAATAGAAGCTCCCAATCAATTTCGGTATTCTGCGGGGTATTCACTCGCAGCTTAATCTCACCTATAGTGTTGATGCTGCCTTCTGGGCAATATGTCTGGTTGCCTTTTTTGGTATGTTCCGCAAATCACATTTACTCATAAGTAAGGTGGGAAGCTTTGATCCTGGTAAGCAGCTCACAAAAGCCGATTTCTCCTTCTTTCCTGGGGGTGCCATGGTCCGGGTGCGCTGGAGCAAAACTATCCAGTTTAGGGAAAAGGTTGTTCAGATACCCCTGATTGCAGCCCCGGGTTCCCTTTTCTGTCCAGTCTCTGCTATCTCTCGAGCTTTTTCCTTCACCCCTAACATATCCAATGACTCCCAGGCTTTCCAGTGGGTACATTCCTCCTTAAGTATTCGGCCTTTCACCTATGGGTTCTTCATGACAAAGCTGCGCACATGCCTTAAAAACTGTGGCCTCCACGGAATGGACTTTAGATCCCATTCTTTTCGGCGTGGGGGGACTTCATTGGCCTTCCAAGCTGGCTTACCCCTTGAGATTATCAAGATTTTGGGTGACTGGAAGTCCAATGCAGTCCTGTTGTACCTCACTGTCCCCCTTGATATCAGAATCAAAGCTACCACTCTTCTTTCACAACATATACCACAACAATAACATTCCACCTACAACAATATCCTTTGGATTTGGCAGATTATTACTATACTGTAATAATAATTAAATAATATGTTTAAGGACTGTTTACTGTATCTTATTGTATTTTAGGTTCAGATAATTGTTTTGTGTGTTATGAGAATTCATCTTATTCTCAACACTGTCTCCTTTCTAACACATATCTGATTTAGACGTTAAATAAATATTTGGGGTCAGTGAATTACAGCATGGACAAAAATTGAATATTTGGGGTCCAAAAATCCGAAGAAAGGAAGAATCCTGCGATTGGCCCTTGAAGTTGCCAATCATGAAATAAATGTTTTGGTATTATTCAAGAACTGAGAAAGATCAAGAAGCTCAAATTTAAATCATTCAAAAAAATTTTGGGGGCCCCAGAAATAGATAACAATATTTGGAGTCTCAAAAACATCTAGACTCAATATTTGGGGTGGATATCTAGATCTTTACTTCTTCATTTTGTAAATTACTAAACTGACGTGGAATCCTGGAAGTGCAAAACACTACACATTGATATACGTACTAACATATCTAGTCATATAAATATTACCAACCAAATCTAATAATAGCAAAAGGGCAACAATTGTGTGGCATCTATCTCCTCGCAAATAATTTGACCACGATTCTTGGCTTGGTTAAAGTTATTTCATAACCAACTATCCAAAGAAAAGGAAACTTATGTCAGCAAGCTAATCAATAACTGGATACAACAGCGGCAGGCATACTGATAAGATGAGCAACGTGTTGACCAACAAGTCAACACCTAAATATTTAGGCCTAGGCCTATATAAATTCAATTTTTTTCGGCCGTTCACGGTCTTTAAAACATCATGATATTGTGGTTGTTGTTGTCAAGCAGTCAGAGGCATTTTATGTTGTCAACCCAAGAACCCGAGAACCCAAGTATCTTCACAATTTCTACATTTTTATTTCTTTCCATTGTTAGCGTAGGTACTATAACAGTACATAATCATTGTATAGGCATTTTATACTGTCAACCCAAGAACCCGAGAACCCAAGCATCTTCACAATTTCTGCATTTTTATTTCTTTCCATTGAAGTAAGTAGCGTAGGTACTATAACAGTCCATAATCATTGTATAGGCATTTTATACTGTCAACCCAAGAACCCGAGAACCCAAGCATCTTCACAATTTCTACATTTTAATTTCTTTCCATTGAACTAAGTAGCGTAGGTACTATAACAGTCCATAATCATTTTATAGGCATTTTATGTTGTCAACCCAAGAACCCGAGAACCCAAGCATCTTCACAATTTCTACATTTTTATTTCTTTCCATTGAACTAAGTAGCGTAGGTACTATAACAGTCAATAATCATTGTATAGGCATTTTATGTTGTCAACCCGAGAACCCGAGAACCCAAGCATCTTCACAATTTCTGCATTTCCATTGAACTAAGTAGCGTAGGTACTATAACAGTCCATAATCATTGTATATGCATTTTATGTTGTCAACCCAAGAACCCGAGAACCCAAACATCTTCACAATTTCTGCATTTTTATTTCTTTTCATTGAACTAAGTAGCGTAGGTACTTTAACAGTCCATAATCATTGTATAGGCATTTTATGTTGTCAACCCAAGAACCCGAGAACCCAAGCATCTTCACAATTTCTACATTTTCATTTCTTTCCATTGAACTAAGCAGCGTAGGTACTATAACAGTTCATAATCACTGCATAGGCATTTTATGTTGTCAACCAAAGAACCCGAGAACCCAAGCATCTTCACAATTTCTGCATTTTTAGTTCTTTTCATTGAGCTAAGTAGCGTAGTTACTATAACAGTCCATAATCATTTTATAGGCATTTTATATTGTCAACCCAAGAACCCGAGAACCCAAGCATGTTCACAATTTCTACATTTTTATTTCTTTCCATTGAACTAAGTAGCGTAGGTACTATAACAGTCAATAATCATTGTATAGGCATTTTATACTGTCAACCCGAGAACCCGAGAACCCAAGCATCTTCACAATTTCTGCATTTTTATTTCTTTCCATTGAACTAAGTAGCGTAGGTACTATAACAGTCCATAATCATTGTATAGGCATTTTATACTGTCAACCCAAGAACCCGAGAACCCAAGCATCTTCACAATTTCTACATTTTTATTTCTTTCCATTGAACTAAGTCGCGTAGGTACTATAACAGTCCATAATCATTGTATAGGCATTTTATGTTGTCAACCCAAGAACCCGAGAACCCAAGCATCTTCACAATTTCTACACTTTTATTTCTTTCCATTGAACTAAGTAGCGTAGGTACTATAACAGTCCATAATAATTGTATAGGCATTTTATACTGTCAACCCAAGAACCCGAGAACGTAGTTACTATACAATGGTAACAGATTGAAATGAAAATAGAATATATAAACTTTAATTGGAATTTAAATAGACTATAAATAGTTAACATTGTAAATTTCATTCTGTGATACATCGAGGAATAGCCTCTAAAGGGACATAGATCATGTAACCATAACCATGCATTGAAGCGGGCACATAAGCTTATGAGCCAGGGATGGGTCAGGGTCGACAGCCCCCCTAGATGTGGTCTTCCCGTATGCTTATGAGCGGCTAAATTAAAAGTACCTTGCGATGGTGGTAAAGCTATGGCTTTAGATTCGTCGTTTGGTAGCTTGTCTATTTTTCTGTTGACCTGCTCCACAATCTCAGTTGCCTCTTCCTGATCGATATCATTTGCAGCAAGAAGTAAGTTTTAATGAAAGAAATAGATTAAATGTTAAGCCTAAATTTTGCAGAATCTATCTGAAACTCTTACGGCTTAGCTTGTCTTCACTTTCCTTCTCAAGTGGTCTGGAACACAGGCTATTATGGATGCGAATTGGTTGCAAATGACTAAACAAAGTATTTTGTAATCAAAAATGATTCCTAAAAAATTGGTAACTCCTCAGGTATAACAGTAATGAGAGAGTAATTAGTAGGTAATTAGAAGGGTATTTTGTAGAGGTGGGTAGAGTGGGTAGAAATTTCTGACGGGATTTGGTTAGCAGGGGGGCTGAATCAACGAGTGTGGGTAGGAAACTCGAGCTCTATATCCAGCACCCATTCTGCAGTAATGTGTGAAACATTTCATTCCTTTCAAACCCAATGAGATTAATGTCTGTGAACCCTCGTGATGCCAAAAACATGTGGCATGCAGGGCTTAGCAAAAGTTAATTAGCTGAGGTAGGGGGAGGGGCAGTTGAGAATTTTTACCAAAGTATAATTGGTGGATGGAATGGCAAGAAACTGCATTATCTTACGAAAGTGTGCAGCACCTGTGAAAATCTACGTTTTTAATAAATATTTCCCCCCCCCCCAGATATCAAAGTGCTTTGCTTTAGCGAATATATCCTGGGTACCAGAATCTTCAAAAAATTATTTTTAGAGAGTTTGGCACCCAGGGTAAATCGAATAAGTCTTTTGATAAATCGGAATGGAAAAAACAGTTTTTAGACGGCAATCAACATTGACTAGCGGGGGGCAGCAAGGATTAGTTTATTTTCAATGGGGGTCAACGAGGGGTTCTTCCATTCCCTCATACACCTTTGGCAAAAATCCTTTTGTTTACAGAGCGAAAAAAAAAGAAAATTGATGTATAAACCTTCTTTGCCGCTTTTCTTGATTCCGCAGCTTTTCAAGAATGCTCGTATTTCGGTTGGGACACCCTTCGATTGTGTCAGCTTTACGTGATCATCACAGAAAGTGATGGAGTTGCGTACAGGCTCATTCGTACACACATCCGGCAAGTTCAGTCCAGGAAAACAGGTTGCTTTGCAAGTTACAGGCCACATGCAGTGTAGGAACTTGAGTTTCCAGACACCATCGCGTGATGTAAAATCTTTGCAACCTGAGAGCAACAATAACTAGTTCAGTGGCGGATTTAGGGGCCAGTAGCGGCAACTGCCCCCCCCCCCCTTCATGATTAAAACTCAGCTTGTCGCCCCTTTTTTAACGAGAAAAGTGCCCCTCATCCTGACTCTAACGAACAATTCTCTAACTGTTTTGATTTAAAGACAGCGAAACGTATAAATCAAGGCTTTTTTTAGTAGTAAATCAAAGGATTTTCTATAAAAAAATGTCTAAAAAACGTCTTTGGCGCACTCATTTTCCATAATGGTTTTGGCACTCTCTTTTGCAAGTTGCCCCCTTCCCTTCAACCTCGGGCTGGATCCGCCACTGAACTAGTCCATACCTTTCTCTCTTCATTCGCAATTTCAAAAGGAAAACAATACGAATTATTGAGTAAAGGGTAAATAATAAGATATGTTTCTTAGGACTGTTTGTGTTGTATGAATGGATTTTTGGCGAAAGTAGCAATCTCTTTCACCAAGTTTTCATTTGACATCATAAATATGAATTTCTCACAAAGTTCGCAAAATTAGGGACGAGTCCCCTATAAAGAAACAAAAGCTTTCCGAATTACATTGGCAAGAATCATACAACATACGCATTTTAGCATGGGCCATGAAAATGGCGGCAACAAAGGAACATCAACAGACATGCTGGATGAAACAGACGTGCAAGGCAACTTCAAAATCCAATGATGATTATTGCTCCAACGACCATATTGCCATGCGGAAGAGCCTACTGAGTTGAAATCTTATAACTGGCCAGGAATCTTGGAATACCCCCAATTGGTAGCAGGAGTTGACAAATAGGGCAATAAGGCCATTTGGTAGCCATTTCGTAAGACCCTCAAACCGACTGGACCCCCCTGTTAGGCCATAGTGGGAGTACCCCCCGGGCTTTTAGGGTCCGGTTTTTCCAATATGCTGTGACGCCAGAAGCTAATTTACTCCTATCTGAAAATCATAACCATAAAATAATCTAATGCGATGATATTATGATATTACTATGTTATGATGGCTTTGCAATGCCGATTAATCTAATTAAGAAGTGGGCTGTCCCTATCAACTTTGATTTAAGATATGTCCAAGAAATCGATTCAAACAAAGGAGAGGAAGTAATTTCATCTTTATTTAGGAAACATTGATCTGTTTGGATTTAGTACCATAAATATGTCTCCTGGCATAACAGTTAAAACCGACAGTTATGCCAGGAGACATATTTATGGTACTAAATCCAAACAGATCAATGTTTCCTAAATAAAGATGAAACATTGTTTTTTTAAGAACATATCAATGGCACATGAGCTTTTTAGGTTCCCACTACCCCATTGATATGACTCAAACAATAGCAACAAGTTCATCTGCGTCATCACCAGTAGCATTCTCCACGATCTATTCAAATTCATCATCAGACAAAATGACACTTTCTTCAATAATGTCCTTTGACATTTGAATGTGATGCAGAAAGGAGTGCTCAGTAAAGAAAGATGTGTTGATGTATTCTGTTTCACTAAAAATAAGAAATAAAAGGTTTTTTTTTGTTAAAAAGGTCATTACTTCAAAAATAAAGCCTTTTTATCAACAACACAATGACCGCATTAATTAAAATAAACCTTCAAATGGTCTTGGCAGCAGTAGTGGGCAAGGAGTATACAGTACAATGTTGCCGCTCTTGTAAATTATTTTTAGTTATTCGATTATTCCTTGATATTTGGATGATAGGCGAATGTCAGAGAAAATGGGGTTTTACCAATCAATGGCCCTGGCCCTATGGCACTATGGCCCTATGACACTATGGCGCTATGGTATTGTATCTTTTATTACGAATACCCTAAGTATGAGTTTGACAGTGTATTCGACTAGAATTTGTATAAATATTGCTTGAAATGATTCCCAAACTGAGATGCACAAAGTTCTCGTTCGCCGAGCAAGAATTCCCCAAAATGATGTGGGGAATTCCCCTTGAAATCATCAAATTTGAAAGGACTGTACAAAGCTTTCACACACATCCTCCAAAGCAACAAACAATTATTTTTTGGCGATTGTACTGGTATTTACCCGGTCTTTACAAGTTAACAGGCAATACAATAATATAATACAACGCAGCACATTTTGGCTCTGGAACATTTTGCCCCACTCCTCAAAGTGTTTTTTTGCGGTTTTAGCATGACAGGCTGTAAATCTGTTACATGCAATATCTATAGTAATGCCCCAGTAATGCACACATCTTTTTTTATAAGAAACTAAGAATAGGAGCCACTGCTGAAAGTTCTGAAAATTAAGACATGATATTAGCTCCGTTGCAATGCGTTGGAAAATACACGTTTTTTTAAAAGAAACTTGGATCAGCACTTAGTACTAATAGTTTCTTAATTTCGCATGAAAATTTCGGTGTTTTAGTAATAAAAGTTTCTTAATCAGTTTCTTATTTTTTGGGCCTAAAATTGCGGTATTGTTCGAAGTTGAGCCTTCTTCTCGAGAAAGGGCTTCCATTTTGCATTGACATTGTCATCAAGAAAAAGCCATGCACATCAAGGCAAAGATTTACCAATTTTGCAGTTAAAAGTCAAGAAAAGACGAATGTACCTTTGTTAGAAAGACATAGAATAAGAGAGACACAAAGAAATAAAGTTTTACAGTTTCTTAACTGTTCTTGAGCGTAGTACTAGAGTTTCTTAATTTTTTGGTCATCGTAGTACTAGTTTCTTATAAACCAGTTTCTTATAAAAAAACGTGTAGTGGAGATTTGTTGGACCCCTTCCTCTACTTTATCTCACAACAGAAGCGAGATAAGAAACACATTATTTACAACAATGCTGCGCCCGTTGCCGTGTTTCCCATAGCAACAAATAAGCAAAGAAAGTTACAGCTGGTGATTCCCTGCATTAGTACTTCGGGGGAATTTTCGCTCGGTGAACGAGAACTTTGTGCATCTCAGTTTGGGCATCATTTGAAGCAATATTTATACGAATTCTTGTTGAATACACTGTCAGACTCATACTTAGTGTATTTGCAATAAAAGATACAAGACCATAGTGCCATAGGGCCATAGTGCCATTGGGCAGGGGCCATTGAGTACTTGTTGTACGTGTGAACTTACTCTCATTTATATTTCATCTTTGATTCAATCTTCTAGTTCTCTCTTTATCTGCTCATTTCCCTCTTTGTAACTTCTCATTTATTAGGGCCTAATATTTACCTTTTATCTCTCATCTTGTAATAGCCTCACTCTCATGTAACACGTTTCTTTATCTAAAACGAGACTTGTCTAATTCGCCATCTTGATTTTCACTTGTACACGTTGCTCGCTTATCTCGTGTAGTCTCTCGTCTTCATCTGCAACTATCCGAGGTTCTACATGGTGTCAGGTGTGTATTAGCTTCATAATATTGAAGTTTAATCAATGCTTAACTCGTGGATACAATAATGGAGCGACTTAAACCTCCTGGACCCTTGTCGTTTGAAGGCAATGTGGCACAGACTTGGAAGACTTGGAGAAAAGCTTTTGACTTTTACCTCGTCGCTACTGAATCTGATTCGAAGTCAGATAAGATTAAGACCTCCATTTTACTCACTTGCATAGGAGAACGAGGCAGAGAAATTTATGAAACTTTCGAGTTTACAACTGATGGTGATTCACTCAAATTAAAGCCTGTTCTCGACCAGTTTGAAGCATATTGTAACCCAAGGTCCAACACCACTATTAACAGACACAAGTTTTTTACTTATCGCCAAGTTGAAGGACAGACTTTCAATACTTTTGTGACAGAACTCAGGACTTTGTCTGCTGAATGTGAGTTTGAAAATTTGCGTGACTCACTCATAAAAGATATGATAATTTGTGGAGTCTCTGACCGTGCTCTCAGGGAAAGAATACTGAGAGAGCCTAAAATAGATCTCAAGAAGGCCATAGAACTTGGTCAAGCCGCAGAACAAACAAAGCTGCATGCGAAACAGCTCACTACTCAAGTTGACCGCTCACTCAACAAAATCTCTCATCGTAGAAGCAAGGGAAGAAAGCAATCAATTGCTGGAGCAGCTCCTAGTGAAACTGAGGAAAAACAGTTTCAAGGTAAACAATCACAGATGTTCAAACACTGCAAGTTCTGTGCAGGCAGCCATTCACGTGGACGCTGTCCAGCGTATGGTAAAAAATGCAATCGTTGTCACCGTAACAATCATTATGCCAAATGTTGCACAAAAAAAGTTCAAGAAATTGAAGAAGAAAGTTACGATGAAACTTCTGAATCCTCCTCTGATACTGAATTCTACATTGGTTCAGTAAATGCAACTGAGAATGACACTGAAACTGTTCCTGAATTTGAAGAGCCACTCAAGATAGACTCAGTTGATGACGCAAATCCCAGTCAATGGTCAATTAATTTAGAAACTGCTGGTGAAGACATATGTTACAAAATTGACACAGGTGCTCAGGTAAACGTACTGCCAAAGAAGTACTTTGACAAACTTACTCCGCGTCCTAAGTTGAAGACCACCGCTGTTCGACTCTCTGCGTATAATGACACCAGTATACCTGTTGCTGGAAAGTCAATAATACCTTTGATGCACAAAGGGAAGAAGCATCATGTTCTGTTCATTGTCGTAAGTTCAGATACTACTCCTATCATCGGTTTGAATACCTCAGAGAGACTTAACCTAATTCAGCGTGTGTTTAAAGTCGACAGAAGTGACTCATTTAATCCAGATCAAATTCCAAAGGAATATTTTGATTGTTTTGGAGAGGTTGGAATCTTAAAAAACACTTATCACATTGAGCTCAAAGAAGATGTGAAGCCTGTAGTTGTACCTCCTCGTAAAGTCCCATACGCGTTAAAAGACCCATTGAAGAAAGAGCTTGACAGAATGGAAAAGCTTGGAGTCATAGAGAAAGTGGAAAAATCCACTGATTGGGTCAATGGTCTGGTTGTTGTCACCAAACCTAATGGAAAATTGCGGGTATGCCTTGATCCGCGACCATTAAATCATGCAATTAAAAGGCATCACTATCGTCTCCCAACTGCTGAAGAGATCATATCGCAAATGAATGGTGCTCGCTTCTTCACAAAGCTCGATGCTAGTAATGGATACTGGCAGATTCCAGTTGATACTGACAGCTCTGATCTACTCACCTTTGCCACAGCTTTTGGACGCTACAAATTTAAGAGAATGCCATATGGAATCCATTCGGCAAGTGAAATCTTTCAGTTAGAGATTTCCAAAATCATTGAGGGTATCAATGGTGTAGCGAACTCGCAGGACGATATAATAATTTGGGCGGATACCAAAGAAGCCCATGATGCTCGTGTTACACAAGTACTTACACGCATCAGAGACAGTGGTCTCAAGCTGAACAAAGCTAAATGTGTTTTTGGGGCAACTGAATTAACCTTTCTTGGCCATATCATCTCAGCCGAAGGTGTGAAACCAGATCCCCGAAAAGTAGAGGCCATCACAAACATGCCTATCCCCACTAACAAGACCGAGTTGCAGCGATTTCTGGGGATGGTCAATTACCTTGGGAAGTTTATCCCCAGGCTTTCTGATGAAACTGCGCCACTTCGAGAACTCTTGAAAAAAGATATTGAATTTCTAATGCAGAAACCTCAAAAAGATGCATTTCAACGGCTGCAAACATTAATCACCACCGTGCCTATTCTCCAGTATTACAATCCAAACTTACCGACAAGACTTCGTACAGATGCCAGTCTTATTGGTCTAGGCGCTATGATAGAACAATGTCTTGAAGGAGAATGGTACCCAATTGCTTTTGCATCAAGATCCCTGGAGAAATCAGAACAAAACTATGCTTCCATCGAGCGTGAGACCTTATCAGTAGTTTTTGGATGTGAGAAGTTCCATGAATATATATATGGACGGGAATTTATTGTTCAGAATGATCACAAGCCTCTCAAAACAATATTTTCCAGAAGTATCACCTCCTGTCCACCCCGCATACAAAGGTTCTTTCTTCGTTTGCAAAAGTACAGCTTTGTCTTTGAGTATTCACCAGGAAAGACAATGAAAGTTGCTGACACACTTAGTCGTGCATACACCCCAGCCGGGAAGAGTAAGTCGGAAATCAATGAAGCAGACATGACACATTACGTTCATTCAGTCATACAAAATTTGCCTATCAGTGACTCAATGTTGCAACGTCTTCAGTCTGAAACTGCAAGTGACTCAACTTTGCAGAAACTGAGAGAATACACCATCAAAGGTTGGCCATCAAAACCAGATGTAAATCCTTCTCTCTTGCCATACTACCAACATCGTGATGACGTTGTGTACAATTATAATCTTCTACTTAAAGGTCAGCGTATAATTATTCCATCCAACATGCGCTCAGAAATCAAATCTACAATCCATCAAGGTCACCAAGGTCAAGACAAGTGCATTCTTCGTGCTAGAAACTCTGTCTTCTGGCCAGGTATCAACCATGAAATCGTTGAACTTGTATCACAATGTTCAGAATGCCTTAATCATCGTAACCGGCAGAAACATGAAACTCTACTACCACACGATATTCCCAGTACACCGTGGACAAAAGTAGCCTGTGACTTATTCACAATTTATGGCAAAGACTACCTTTTAATTGTTGACTACCATTCAAAATATTTCGAGGTAGCCCCCCTGGAAAAACCAGCTGACGCCTCAGCAGTCATAAGGGCCACAAAGAAAATATTCAGCCGCCATGGTATACCGAAAACAGTCTTTTCTGACAACGGCCCACAGTTCATCGCGCATGAATACAAGCAGTTTGCAAAGACATGGGATTTCGACCACACTGATACGTCAAGTCCACATTTTCCCCAGAGTAATGGATTGGTTGAAAGGAAAATTCAAACAGTGAAACGCACTCTCAAGAAAGCTCATGAATCCGGTCAAGATGTCTATCTTGCATTACTCGCGTTGAATAATACACCCTCTCATGATGGAAAGTCCCCAGCTTTCAAAATGTTCAACAGAAATCCACGCACAACTCTACCATCCATTGTTCCAAACAAATCGCGTCGTGTCCCCAAAGATCCCAAGTCAAAGGATTACCATGACAAACGTGCAAAAGATCTTCCTGAACTTGAGCCTGGAACAATCGTGCGAATGCGAATCGACACAGATTCTTCGTGGAAAGAAAGTGGCAAGATCATTGAAAAATGCCAACAGCCTCGATCTTACCTTGTCTTAAACTCAAAGGGCAATGTAGTAAGACGCAATCGGAGACATTTGTTGCCAACATCCGGAACATTCCAAGTGCAACCAAATTATGACCACCTGCACCTTGCACCAAATGAAGTCATTCATGAACAGCCTCCCGATCCGACAACCGCCAACACACCACCACCAAGTGTTGAAGAGCAAACTCAGGCATCAACTACCATGACCAGATCCGGACGTCAAAGTCGCCCTCCTGCTCGATTTGCTGACTATGAAATGAAGTGAACAGCAAACTTTATTTTTATAAACTTGGACGTGTCGAAACAATTTACATTTATAATAATCTAGGAAAGGGGGATGTTGTACGTGTGAACTTACTCTCATTTATATTTCATCTTTGATTCAATCTTCTAGTTCTCTCTTTATCTGCTCATTTCCCTCTTTGTAACTTCTCATTTATTAGGGCC
Source organism: Aurelia coerulea (assembly GCA_039566865.1). NCBI lineage: Eukaryota > Metazoa > Cnidaria > Scyphozoa > Semaeostomeae > Ulmaridae > Aurelia > Aurelia coerulea. The sequence goes on along the minus strand of CM076951.1, from coordinate 6,230,316 downwards.
TAATATTTACCTTTTATCTCTCATCTTGTAATAGCCTCACTCTCATGTAACACGTTTCTTTATCTAAAACGAGACTTGTCTAATTCGCCATCTTGATTTTCACTTGTACACGTTGCTCGCTTATCTCGTGTAGTCTCTCGTCTTCATCTGCAACTATCCGAGGTTCTACAGTATCAGAAAAAAGTACCCCCTTTTGACTGAAAATAGGAACCAAGCAATAAGATATCATTGCTCCCCGACTTCGCAGCTACATTTATCAATGTTCAACTTAGATGCACGTACCTTGCATTTAGAAATCGTCCACCAAACACCGGAGATACAAGTTTGCAAAGTCAAAATTTACTGTGCAACCAAAACCAGAGGTTTTGAAAAAGGGCCTAGTCATGATTTGTATCATGGACATTTTCTAAAGTACCTGTAGACTTTAAGTTTCCGTGTTTTGCTTTTGAAAAGAATAAAAGATGCATGGACATGGCGCTGATTAAACAGATATAGTAAAAATGTGGTAAGAGTGATAAAGTCGTGCCACATCTCCAAAATAAGCGTGCATGTGCTCCTTTCCTCTTCTTTAATACAAAACACTTGGGATCGAATGCAATGCAAGGAATGTTTCCTCAAAAGAAAATTCACTTCAAGAACAATTGAAGTAATTCAAGGTATAAATCTTTTCAGAAATAAAAAATAAAGGTAAAAGTCGAAAATTCGTTTGCAAAATAGCTGTTTGTTGTCAAATTATGGCTAGGCCATTTCTCAAAACCTCTGGTTTCAGGTGCACTCCAAATTTTGACCTTGTGAACTCATATCTCTGGTGTTTGGTGGTCGATTTCCAAATGCAAGGTATGTGCATTTAAGTTGAAGACTAACAAATGTAGCCATGAATTCAAAAAGTCCCGAAATATTATCGTTTTGTTGCCTTGTTGAGTCAAAAGGGGGTACTTTTTTTTGAGACACCCGGTATATGTTTCTTTCTTTAGACGTTACGGAGAATGAAAAGCAGTACACTTACAAGGACCTACAAGTTCTTTTCAACAGATCATATGGTGAGTGGTTCTTAGCTGGTTCTGGTACATTTGCTGGCCCTGGTTCCCAGTGTACATATATGAAGTATTTTGTTCTTGCTACTAAAATTCTTCACATACCTATTTCAAAGCTGCTCCGATAATTTCATTAAAGCAATGACTATAATCGCGAATATGAATTTAGATTCTATACCATTGTTTTATTCTTAAATTGTTCTTGTCATTAGACTTCATGCAACCCTTTATCAGAACAGCCTATTTAGTCTGTTTTGTTGTTGAAGTTTCTCTTCAGTTACCAGTGGTAGACAAAATATTTGCCTTCCTGTGAAGCAATGCTAAGCAAAATTCTTCCTTCCATCGTTTCATTAAGTTTCTCTTTTGCCAGATTTCTGTTGAACTCTTGCACAACACACATTTCAGTTTTCTTGGGGCATGTTCAGAGTCACTCGGAATAATCATGTGTCAGGAAGCAAACAAGTTGATTTCTTTACAATTTATTAAGCTTAACGCACACTTCTTTCCTCCCTTCATCGTTTATTTCACTCCTTCTATTCCTTTTTCTTCCAGTCCTCTGTTTTCTTCCTTCCAGACAAACTAGCTTCCTGCGAAGCGGCTTCGCGCATCTTTTCCACAAAGATATACCCAGCCATTTTTATTACATTATTTCCCAATTGCAATTTTAGCGAGAAACTTTAACAGATCCTGTGGTTCCTAGAAGTTTGCCGTTATTTTCTACACATCTTTTTATTTAGAACTCTTCAAAGGAAACTCAACTCTCAGATTGAAAAAGAGTGGATCACAATTTAGTAAGCATTCAGTCAAAGAAATTCATCGAATTTAACATTTATCTTCACGACTTCACCAACTGTCAAATCATATTACTTGGAATCGCCGTTTCGATTCAAGATTCCAAAAATGTTAAGGAACTCTTTAAGGAGGCACTTCTTTGAAAATACGTGTAGTACCTTTGATGATGACGACGCAGTGGAGGAATGCATCAGATGAATGCTTTCACTCTCGATGTAGGCTTGTTGCTGATAAAGATTTCTCCACCTGTCGTTGCAAACCTTCATGTTGTGAATCGCTAAATTCTTATTATGCTCCGCCTGTGACAAAAAACAATAATTATCATTTTGGCAACGATTGGATACCATCCATTATCCTTCAACGAGCGACCCTCTTCGGACATGAGTTCCCCAAAGCAAGAAGAGACGCACTGTGCCCAAGGAAACAGAGACATTCAAGTACATTCAAAGCTATAATTCTATTACGACATTATATTTCAAGATGTATATATATATATATATATCTTCCAACATAAAGTGTACCGTTGAAGAGTGCCTAACCATTCGAAGAAAACAGGCATCAATTTTGCGCTTTTTATTCTTTATTTCAGTGCTTACTAGTTTCGCCCACTAGGGCATCTTCAGAGTAACTGATTTATTCAGAGTATCTACCTCTATTTATAGTATATTGTCTGTCCATATAAGGTTAATTAGTTTACAAGTATAATTTTGTCCTTATTTCACATTGAGAGTTCTCATTTAAGAGTTCAAATGAGAACTCCCATACACTTCTATGATAACGCGAATCAAGGATTTACAAAACTTACTTTTTTCTGCAGTTGTTCTTTTGTCGCAACCTTAAGCTCCAAATATGAGATTTGTTGTTGGTACCTGGCAACACTACCATTCAACTGCTCAGAGAGAATACAGAAATCAATTCACCAATTCACAGTCTCAATTAAAGTAAACTGTTGAAGACAGCTTATGCAACGAATATGAGCTTAATGGAGATTTAATTGTATTTGTTTTGCTTCGTACAGAAAGTCATCCTACATGCAGCTCTCGGTTAATACGTAGTCTAATGCGGAAACATTTTGATAAGAAGACTGCTGCATTGCAACAATAGCGAAAGTTAGTTTTCTTCCAAAAAGCATCCGCACAAATAAGTGTAGTGCGAACATGTGTCCAGCATGACTCTGATCATACTGAAGTTAAATTTCATTTGAGATTCACGTCACTTATAGCAGCTTTAATGGTCATCTCCTTGCTTCGTATTGCTTATTTGATTCAAGGTAGGAAAGCAGGAATAACAGAATTAATAGCTTTACAAACCCTTATAATTTCTCTCCTCATTTCTACTATGTCTTTTTCTTGATTGGCTTTGATTGTGTTCAGGTTGGCTATCTAAAGACAAAATTTGATACTGCTGTTTTCGTTCAACTCTCATGAAGGTATAAGCATCTGATAATATCTGAGAGATTGAATGCAATTGGTCTTTAAAGTTTTCAAAAGCTTTAAATCTCTAAATGAAAGAATTATGTATCCAGTACGACGTGTCGACACAACACTGAGGGGAAAATAAGTTCTTTATTTGGTTATTGACAGCTGTGCAGCTTTATTATGGAGAAGGGTATTAGCTGAACCAGAGTTCTATTAACCCTGGCTGAACAAATTTGGAGCATTTTTTAGGCTTTTTTTTCTATGTTATTAGGATGCAAAAAGTATTGAATACTCTTCACAATAGCCAGTCGCTGATACACACACATCGTTTGAAATAACAAAGTTGCATACAGAGGGAACTTTTACATAGTTACTGCAATTGCAATTTTCAGGGGCAAATGCTAGCTATCAACAGAGTTTAGGCAACGATCTCTCCTGGATACCTCTAGCTTGGCATTATTTAGTTCTTCTTTCAGTATCGCCATGTTGCTGCTGTTTGAAGGCTTTTCCTGTAAAATGAAAATACCATCAAAGTTGACATATGGACAAGCATCTTCTTGAAAGAAGGGAATTGAAATGTTGTACTATGCAAAGTTCACAATTGATGCTTATCTACACCATTATATACATCGTTAAAATAAAACATTAAAACGGCACTTCTGCTGTCCAATTTCCTTACCTGTGGGTGGGTTGATCTTTTTTTGGGCAATTTATACCCGTCTGTCGAATTCTCTTGAAGATATGCTCGCAATCTCTCTTTCTTCTCTGTTGCTGACACACATCCATGCAAAAATCTGAAAGTGAATGTTGTTGGTGTCCTCTTTCCGTGAATGCGGCCTTGGTCCATTTTTTCAACAATTTTATCTGCAAGTTCCCAACAATCATCATCCAAGTAAGCAATCATTGTATGATACTGCAATTTTTCCGGCTGAAATTATAAATGCGGCTTGGTGTAAAAAGTCACGAAACCTATACAGTATTTTAGAATCAATTCCATTTTTAGGAGACAATGAAAAAATAGCTTTGGGGGCAATGCTCGAAAGTACAGCTACCTACAGCTGTGCTAGTCCATATACACGCATTTTCATCAATAAAGTGTGGCAGCCCCTTCCATAAAAAGCCAAGAGGTGCATTCGCTCTTTGTTGCAAAGAACCATATTAACAAAAGCCAGTAAGAAATAAAATGGTTTTTAAAGCCAGTTTCTTATATAAAGTTTAAAGTGAGCCATTTTAACAGGCACTCACCAAGTCTTTGTGTTTTTCTCTTGCTAGTTTGTTGAACTTGCCAATGTCCTTTCGCCCAAAAAGGAAATCTTCCCCGTCCATGTGCTCCAGCATTACATCTCTTACTTTCAAAACTTGATTCCAAAACTTCCATTCCCCTTCATTTTCATCCCCACTGTCATTTTCATCATTCTCGGGTCTCGGTGCAATCAGGCTACATTTTCTTAAAATTACGCTAGCTTTCGAAGAAAGTGGGGTCTTGTTTTGTGGGGTGCTGTGCATTGGATTCTGCGAGGAGTTTCGACTCCCACTTGGCATTTCAAAAGAAACATTAGAACATTCGCCTTCTCCTGGTGTTTCCATGTTTTTGTGATGTCTAAAAGCGTTCAAACCCCCAACGTGTATAACGTGACCATTCGTAAATCGAGTAGAGGATATAATGACAAGATTAGTCACTTGCCGGCTCTTTTCCTGACATTTGATATATTCGACCCATTGTCATTCGACGGCTTGTCTTTAACACCAATTAAAAAAAGGATGTTGGCAGATATAGGAATATAGAAAAAAACGCAAAAGGTTTCATTACATTCATGGGAATCGCCTCAGCGTCATATCAAAGAATCAGAAATGTTATCTAAACGTGGGATAAATTTTCAAGTATTAAAGGAATGGTGAGTGTAACTCTACTGGTGTAAGACTCTATGAACATACACTTATGTTTGTTATAAGAAACCACTTTTAAGAAATATTGGAAAAGGCTTCAAAAAACTGTCTTTTGAAATATTTATGAGGGTACCAGGCAGCTAAATAGAGACTTTTCTGAAACCTATAGTAACTTGTACGAAATTTTAATTGCTCAAAACCCCGATAATGTTGAGGATCTTTCAGTGCGAGCCCAACTTCTTAGCAGAGACGTAGGAGCCGGGGGGCACTGGGGGCACGTGCGCCCCAAGATTTTGCAATAAACAAAGAAGTATCCTTTTCATTTTCAGGAATTGCCCCTTTAGCGTATAGTTTACAATACATATATTATATGGCATATGAAAACTTATTAAGAGCAATGTTTTAGGGGGTACTATGAAAGTAGCTCTTTTGGGAATTTCTCACGTTTAAAACGATATTCAATCATTTCAATTTTGCTATGAATCAAATGAGCACATTGATTTGGTCTTAGGTTGTCAGAGAATTTCATATTCGAAGACTCGAGGAATGGAAAAGAGTGGATTGCTAATATTCCGGTACGAGCGCTCTTATCAAAAGTCGAGAATGCCTTTTCTGCGACTACAGTTAGTGAAAGAAGTCTCGGATTGGCGGTAAAGGCTGTATTTCCAACAGTAAAGCGTCAGCATGTTGCTGGTGGTCCATACAATTATTATGGATTAAAACAAAAATCAGATGACAAGTCCCTTGATCCAGTCTCTGTGGTGACTCAATGCATGAATATTCAAGACGTTGAGTCAGACATTCAAAAACCATCAAAAACGGAGAAAGTTGACCACTTTGGTCACGTCTCCATAGCTCCGGTAAGATCGCAGGGATACAGTAGTAGATGTCTACGTTTCATAAAATGATAATGATAATAACAACAATAATGATAAGGATAATGATAATTGCAGAAGAGTGCCATCTTGTATTCTGCAAGGATCCCCATGAAAGTTCTTGAGATTTGAGGAGACTTATTGTTACAGAACCTCGAGAAAAATGAACTCTACTGACATAGACAGTATGCGATATGATGATGATAATAATAATCATCATCCAATTATTTACAGTTAGTGGTTGATCTTCTAGTTCACAAGAAACTAATAAAAACCCACTAGCCTACCCAACTAATAAATAATTGATCTATTTAACGCGTGTTCCATCCATCAACCGACAATTCCTCTTCTATTCTCCGATTTGCTTTATAGCGGAATAAATTCACCAAATGTGGGATCTGCACGTTGATTAAAGAGCTTAAAAAGGAGTGCAAATCTCAAGCAACAAGAGACGAAATAAAGTTTTTGAAGAACAATCACAACAACCTTCAGAGGTGTGGCTTATATCTTTTTCTTCGCGATATTTCTAGAATAGTTAAAAAGAACGATATAGTTGGACAGTTATTGTTGTACATTTCATTGCAAAACTTTGTTTGGAGCAATCATAACGATCACATAGTTGAGCTATTAGTTTCAGAACCCTGTTAGAACGTGCACGGAAATGACGTATTCTAAATAAATAAATTTTTTCAAAGAAGAAAGGCTTTATGTTGTTGGGTTCCTAGCAGGCTGGAGAATACCAGAAATAATGGAGTTTGGAGGAGTTTAATGTTTTTTGTCGATTAGATGATATAGTAAATCAAATTCCTTTGTAGAGCTGAAAGAAGAGTTTATTATCGTCACAGAGACAAAGCTAAATGTTTTCCCGAAAAGTACATCAGTTTGATAATAGATGGTATGGACCAGTCGAAAACGAATATTCCACATTATATTACGGATTCTAAAGTAAGTAGTTCACATCTTACTAAAATCAGCTGATGCGTTGGGTACATCAGGGCAGATATGGCAGATTACAAATTACAACACAAAATTAAGTCTGAAGTGGGCCAGCACCAATCTTGGATATTTTATTTGCGAAAATAAAACATTTGTTTTCTTTAGTATGTAGTTTGTAAGGAGTTCGTAAAAGAGTTGGCCAATAGTTTGTACAACTCTGATGTTGATGTTGGATAGCATTGAAATAGAAACCACGACTCTTACATAGCTTCTTACGACACAGTGAATCAGTTTCTTAAACAGAAGTTCTACTTTCTAGGGTCACAAAATTCACTTTTACAAGACACACATTACGGGAGTTCTGTCTCATGCTCGCAAAGAATCAGTTCAGTATATTGACTGCCAAGAATGGTCACACGACTCTAACCTTACCATGAACATTTTACTCAGATCATTGGTTGAATTTGCAAAGGTATGCCTATCTCTTATTTCTGGAACTAGATTTGAATAAAGAGCATTCTTTTTCTATTATCATCCAACGCCAACTCCCTTATGGAAAAAGCATATACTTAATTTGCGATCGTTAATTAGCATATTGTATTAGATTTATATAAATTTTTTTCAAGGATTCAAAATTGCCCGGGATACTGTATCTGCAGATGGACAACTGCTGGCGAGAAAATAAGAATGTGTATGTGCTTGCTCTTTGTGCTCTATTGGTCAAAAGACGTGTATTCAAAAAGGTAATGTTTTATTTCATAGGGTGTCTAATATGCGCTTTGTAGTCGCTCCTTTATATTTGAAGCATGCTGGATTCGCATAGGGCACCTCGATATTGGGTCATCAGGGTCCTTTGGTAAGATGTTTCAAAAGACATCAAATTTGATCTAAAGATTTCTGTAAGAGTTCGATTTAGTTTACACGAAGTTGAAATTTACATCTTCATTGATGCCGCAAATAAAAGGCTGGAAGCATGAAAGGAATTGTCAACAAGGAATTGTAAACATAAGTTTGCAATTTAGTGCAACTTCAAAACCATATCTCTCGATTCAAAACTCTGATTTAAGAAATTTTTGTTTCGTCTGATGGCTTCATCTTCATTTTTCGTAATCAATACCACGTCTGGATCACAATGGGATCACAGTGATGAATCATCGGTCAGCCTTGGCCTCGACGTTGTTTTTAGAACACTTTTGCCATTGAGTTATCAATATGTTTATGTACTTTATCCCTTTAGATTCGATTATCATTTCCGATGGTTGGTCATACCCATGAGGACATTGATCAGGTATCATTCCCACGTTATAACGAATATATATACCGGGTGCGCCAAAATAAACTATGCACGTTTGACAGGCCACAATAAATCATACACTGGACCGATTTTGAAGATTTATGACTTAATCTTTAGCAGAAAGCCTGAATTAGATTCTAAGGCTTTTTGCTAATTTTTCTGTTTTCAGTTTTAAGAGCTAGAAGCGAGTTTCTTAAAATGTTCGTTTTCGAGAACATTGAAAACGATCAAAAAACGTCGATCAAATTTTAAAAGATTCAACATGAATCAATATAGAGAAAATGTTTTCAGGGTGATTTAGGGGTTTAGTACGAACTCTCGTACAGCAGATTACAACTAATCGATTTCTAAATCGCAAATTACCACGAACAAGTTCTCTCTTTGTCCATTGATGTCGATTCTTTAGAAAACTTGATCGATGATTTATGATCGTTTTCAGTGTTTTCGAAAACTAACATTTTTGGAAACTTGCTTCTAGCTCTAAAAACTGAAAATGAAAAATTTTTTTCAAAACTCCAAGTATCTAATTCAGGCTTTCTGTTAACGATTAAGTCATAAATCTTTAAAATCGGCCCAGTGTACGATTTATTGTGGCCTGCCAAACGTGCATAGTTTATTTTGGCGCACCCGGTATATATGTCCTTATCAAGCCTAAATACTAACTAGAATGATATCTTTTCATGCAAACATTTGACAAGGGCATTTGACAGGCTCAAATCCTTACTGTGTTGACCTAAAACTTTTCATCTTCATACTGATGTTACAAATGTTTAGTAATGGCACAATCATGCAAAATCGTTTTCTTATCCATTTAGATGAACATGATACTTTTAGATCTTTGCAGCAAATTAGGGCATTCACAATGTGTTGTAAAATTCATACTAAGCCGTGCAAGTGTCTATTTCTTTTAGCTCTTCAGTCACATTGCTTTCAGGCTGAACAAACAAAATGCACCTACAATGCCAGCACTAATGGAGCAAGTTAAAGTAGCGTACGAACTCCCTCATAAGGTAGAGCAGTTGCATTATCTTCATGCTATTAAGGATTGGTTAACGCCGCACATCGTCACAATAGAGCAGCATAGTCGTCCTCATGCCTTCAAGTTCGAAGCAACAGCAACCGGTGAAGTAGGAATGCTGTACAGGAACTGGTCGTCAAAGGGTGGCTGGATAGGAGACGTGGATGGAAAGCCATTCATACTTATGAAAAGGTATCCAATCGGAGCACCGCCACTTCTACGAGGGACATCCATCCATCAGCACACCATGGATCAAATCGAGAAAGGCGTCAAGCATTGCACTGAGCGCTTTAACAGAGAAGAGAAAGAATGGTGGGAGCAGTTTCTCCAGCAAGAGCAAGCAAAGCGAAGCAATTGGGAGGAGATAACTGAAGAGCAATTGGTGGAAGGAGGCGCTGTTGATTGGTACCTCGACAAGCTTGAGCCTTACCGAGAGCCACCAGCTTCAAGAGAGGAAGAAAACGCCGAAGTTTTGACAAAAATACAGGTCATAAGGAAAAAATTTGAACAGTCGACCACTTTCAAGCCGGTAAGAAAATTCTGTTTCAATGCAGTGACCTTCTGTCAGTATGGGGGGCGTGGGGGGGGGCTCTCTCATTGAGCTGCCCAGGAAATTTGACCTTATTTGTTCATGTCATGAAGTTTTGAACGTATTGTTCTTCGAGAGAAAAACCCGTGCAACAAGTTTCTATCCCGGGGGGTACTTGGCCATGTTTAGATTGGGGTTCATTACACCAATTTTTCGAAAATGTATACCAGACCTTACACCAATTTTCCAAAATATCGATACCGTTCCTTGTACCAAAATCGTGAAAACCGATACCCTTCACATCCCCGTACCCAAAATTGATAGAGATTCGCTCAGGTCATGTGCTGATATGTGAATTCATTTGGAAAGATAGTAAACTCAGTTTTTAGGGTATTTGTCAGGAAGAGCATGCATCTTTTCACGGTTCCAAGTACCAATGAGCTGCTTTGTGATTTTTCTTTTCCTAACGATTGCATTTCAGGCAAACATGTTTTTAACATGTTGGCATTCAAGACCACTGCCCTTGCAAGATATCTGCCACTGCCACTGCCAATTGCATCAAACTTTTTATTCCAAATTTAGGTTTTATTTGATTTCAACATTCATGTTTTTTATGCTGAAGGTCTTTTTGACTGTATATATTTGCTACCGTATTTATTTGCCTACTTTTAAAGAAATTAATAATAACTAAAACAATAATATCTTTATGTCCGGATCGTTACTGTAAATCCTACAATTTGTATTATTTTAAAGACATGGGTGCTCTCTTGTAGGTAACATATAAACGCAAAGCAAGAGACGACAGTTGAAGCATCTGCATAGTGGAAATTCACCTGCAAGTAGCACCTAAACTTGTAAGACGACTGTTGAAAGTGAGCCCATCAAGGTTTATTTGTATCTGTAATTTGTATCATTTAGACATCAAACTAATGTGAGAAACTGACGAGAAGATTCATCAAACATGATCTCTTTTCCCGTCGATACTTCTAGGAGGGGGGTGGTGGGGAGAGGGGGGGGCAGGGATGATAAGGAAGTGTTTTCTAGGCCTAGGCATCTGAACTTATTGTAACGTTTCTAAACACTCAAACAATACATACTGGAAAGTCTCTTTTCACTTACATTGGAACCATTGAGAGAAATTTCATCCCCGTAAATTTTTGCATGCTTTATCAGCGATTTTGATAACTATCGACCTTTACTGAATATCCTCCTGAGGAGCACCGAAGGAAAAAGAAACCTTACAAGAAGCTATTTGAGTTTCTGCATGTACAAAAAGGAAGATTCTGTTTCAGAAAAGAGCCCTCAAAAATATCCATTCAATACCATGTATTTCACTTTGTTAACATTCGATTTTTGCCGAATGTAAAATTAATAAATTGGGTAAAATCCTTGCCGTTTTATCTGGTGCAACTTTAATCAATTCAGTTTCAATTGGGACGGAAAATTTAAAATAACCCGTAAATTAAAAAGATTTTTAACAGAAAACTTGGCCCTGCAGTGATAACATAAAAAAACCACGTTTAGACAAACCACAAAAAGACTGCGGAGGAGACATAAGGAACGGTCAGTTCAATCGGCACAGCATGTAGCCGTTTCAAGGCACAGCATTGTATCAATATCAGATGACAATCCCTTTGTCAATTTTTACCAATATGTCAATAATATTGATACCATGCTGTGAAGCTACAAGCAAGCTACATACTAGTCCCAAAAGGCGGGGAGGATGAACATATCGTCTGTTCAATCATGAACATGAACTGTACTGCCAGTCTTTTCGTTGATTGCCAAACCACACCACTTGCTTGCAGCTATGTTAGGCATCTACAACAGCTCGAAATTAAGCAGAGGGAAATTGTTAAGACCTTTCTTGTCGCAAAGAAATAGTCAAACAACTTACGCGGGAAAATTTGGATTTTTGCGGGAAGACCTCTTGGCGCCGCGGCAACGAGATGCAAGAACATTGAATCGAGCCAGGCTGCGTCTGATCAAGATGGGTTGAAGTAAAGACACACTTGGTGGTTACATACAAGTTCAAGTACCAAAAATTCATTGCAAGGTAAGAATAGACTTTCGTTACAGTATTTAAGTAAAAGGAACATATATTGTGGCTTGTGGAAGAGTGGTCAGTGGTTTCTTTCTCGGATTTACGAGGACCCCAAACTCGTTGTCTGATCATACTGTGATTGGTATTCAGTTAGTAGTTTGTGGTTTGTTATCCTGACATTACGAAGGAGCAGCGGCGCATCAAAAGGTCTCGCGGATTAGCGTCTTGTCATCACGGATTAGTACTGAAATTGAACACGCCATGCTAAAATCGATAATCGTGGTCTGTGATTGGTCAATACCTTGGAAGCCGCTTCTGAAGCAGCGGAAAGCGAGTACTCGCTGTCTGATCGATTTCTTCGTTTCTCTCTTCTGGTTTTGGCGTGTGTTTTCTGGTTTTGATATGGGATCCGTTTATGATAAATCTGATAAGATATTTCCTAAAACATAGATATAATTTACCAGGAATGAACAAGGCACCGTTTGGTTCAGGTGCAAATCCAACATCATCAAATGTTATAAGAGCTAATCTTTTAGACGTAATACCTTGATTTGGACATGAAGTCGATTCACAAGGATGGTATCATCTTACTGCTACAGAATTCCTTCATGCTTTAAACAATCTACTCTCTCCTGCAGAACTAAAAACTGTTCAAGATAACAAAATCCTTTCAGCAGGTTTCCCGCATTTAACAGGACTAATTACTGGATGGGGAGGTTGCAGGTTATTTCCTCAGGGTACTTTTTATTGGAGAAAAACAGCATGGAAAAGTGTCAAAGATGCATTACCAACATTTAATATCCTATGCAAAAGAACTGGTTCAAATAACTGTGGACATTATATATGCATGGAAGCAAAGATACCACTGTCAGTTGTTTACATTGCAATGGGATCAATTTTAGCCAATATTTGTGGTTATCAAAAAATAACTAAAACAAAGCCAATCATGGATACAACAACAACTCCACACATTCAAACAAGAAAGAGTACCTCTACATATCATTTATGATTCTTATGATAATGTAACTATACTGCCTGGTAAAATTTCACCAAGTTTCTCTCAAACTGACAATGCTCTTACTCCGCCCGTTACAGACTCAGCTTGTTACATTGCTACTCCACATTATCCAACCACAGCTGGAACATCTTGGCAATGGTACTTTCCAAAAATTCCCGTAATTGATGGACAGGAACATAACTTCAAAGGTCTATTTGTAGATAAATTGGGTGATGATACATATGATTATCTCTATTTGAAAGGACAAAATCCCATAAACAATTTAAATGCGGGGAAGATTTTCTTCTACACATCTCAAAATAGTTTGTTAAAATGGACTCACATTGGAAACTATCAATCTCCCCTCATAATGGAATCACCATCTCCCGTCTATGGTTTCGGATTGTCAAATTTAGAAACCGATCGAACCAAAATAGTGGAAATAGAGGACGGATCAATTCATCTGGATTATCGACCGCCTCAATTAAAATTCAAAACATTGACAACAAGTCAGCTACGAAACTTCAACGTTGATCCTTGTAACACTTATTTCGACAAAGTACATATACCTTATAAGATAGTTGAATTTTTGATTAAACGGATTAGTTAGTTAAAAATATCAACATGTCCTATAACGACGATATTCTTGATCAATTATACGGAGGAGGAGGAGGAGATGTGGATAATGCAGGTGGGAGTGGTGGCGATAGTCTTTATGGAGATGGAATTTTTGATTCTATTTTGAATAAAACTTTGAAACATTCAAAAAGTGCAATTGGAAAACTTGCAAAAAAAGGTTTAAAAAAGGGTAGTAAGATGACGAAAAGAGCCGCACGTAGAGCTGCCGCATTAATAAAGACAAAAGCTGCAAGAACAATGGCTGTTGGTAAAAAAAGAGGTTTAGAAATGGTCAAAGACTTTGGTAATAAAAAGAAAAGTCATTTTAGCAAAAGGATCTAAAATTCTTCAAAACAGAGATAAAATGTTGATTAATCGATATCGAAAAAAAAGATCCGCTGGTAGTGGTACTAAACCATCGAAATCATCATTCTCCTCCATGATACTACCATCATCATCATCATCATCATCATCATCATCATCGTCATCGAATGTTCTTAAAAGGAGAAGAGGAGGGAAAAAATATATCGGAACAAGAAAAAGAAGTTTGGGAAAACATCGTTTTTCATCACGAAGAAAAATTCAAGAATACATAGATAGAGGATTTGTATCTAAAGGAACCAGTTGTCATTCTACTTTAATCTATTGTCATTATTGCTTCTTTGAATACTGACTACTGACTGACGACTGACATCATCTGATGAAACTTAGAGGTGGTAAAATATGGGTAAAGAAAAAAAACAATATAATAAAGCGCGTCTGGCACAAAAAGCACTTCAAAAATTGAATAACATTACAAAACGTTGTTCTCAAGGTGCTGCAGCAACAAAGACAATTCTCTCTATCAAAAGAAATGATGAGTTATATGATGATGATAATGATGACGATGATTATGTTGTTGCCAATTTATCAGTTGCCAACAATCTTAGGGGTAATGGTATGCGACCTCCCAACAACAACAACAACAACAACACTGTTCAAAAACGTGGCAACAACATGCTTGGAGCAGCAGCAGCAGCCGCTACTAAATCTAAAGCTGCTTATATTCCATTTTGTCGACTACCTATTCCTTACAATGTAGGTCGTCAAAAATTACACATGAATGCATATGAATCATTTACATATGCTTGTGGTCTTGCTGATGAACAACGGACTCTCGCCATAAAAATGAAATTAAAAGGTCGTGGATCATTAAAAGGGCGTGGTCTTATTCCAACTGATCCAAATGTTCATGATATTCTAGGATCTCAAGCTCCTACTGGAAATATGGATTATTCCAATACTCCAACGTTGCAAGGAAAAAGGAGCTTGGGGAGTGCACAACCTGGGGCGGAAAAATTGAATTTTGAACCTAGCGTTAAAATTCAAGATACTTTTGATAATATTCAGGAAATTATAGTTCCTGCCAGCAACAGAAATCCAGGGATTGTCGACTTGCAAATTTGGACTTATCTGTCACAACAAGCAGGTGCATATATGGATACAAAAACTCTTGAAAAAGATTATACTATGCAATTATGGAAAGGAAATAGTCCAGGAGCTCCTGTTACAGCCGCAGAAAAATTTTTGGACTGTATTTCTTTGATAAACAACATTGCCGCTTCACTTATCAAAGATTGGACAATCACAATAAATAATCAGATTCTTAATGTAAACACAACCAATTATGCAATCAACGATTATTTTGAAACATTGTGGTTTTCAGAATTGGATAAAGAAGTAAGTGGATCTTTGATTGATCAAGGATTTATCTTTGAAAGTCCAGGTAGTTTGTCTAACTGTACAATAGAAAGCGGGGCAAGTCCCAACGCCAAGACAATGTACTATGCCAAAAAGTTAATGAAAGGTGAAAAAGTTCGTGTAACGGTAAAACCAAAAAGTTGTTTTACTGGATCAACAACATTTGTTCCAATGACAAATAAAATTGAATTTATGACAGTGTTGAATAATCCAGAATTCTACCTACAAGTTTCCCCACAGAATAAATGCCCAGGTAGCACTTCTTCTGAGAAAAAAAAAATTATTATGGCGCGCTAGAGCTATGCAAGCAATTGAGGATTAGTGTCACTGATGTCCAGTACAGATTTAAGAAATATGAATTGTCACCATCCCTCACTGAAGACTACATTAAATCATACACTATGGACCATCCAGACACATTTATGTTTACACATCATGAATTCAGAACCATTTCAATCAATCCATCAGCTACGACATTTCAGCAGTCTCTTAATTGGGATGGAATTCCAGATTTAATCTTTTTAACTTTAGGAGACAGAAGGTCAATAACTGGATCCTTTACAACTTCCCCCTTCATAACATTTCCCATCCCAGAGGCATCTACGGGATCAGGATTTGAAGTGGGTCTCAAAATAGACAATCAAACATGGCGACCACACCCAATCAAAAATAATGCTGAAGCATATAGGCGAATGAAGGACATTCTCTACGATAATTATCGCAATCCTCTACTAAATAGAGGTGCAATTATTGGAAATGACACGAGAGAAAGTGGTTTGTATGGTGCTGACATGAAAACAACCGGATATGCAGCGTACGCTTTTGTCATGACCATGACGGGAAAAGGATCTGATGGTACCTTTTATGAAGATCGTCGCAGTGGGAATATGGAATTGATTTGTCAATTGACAAACAGTGCAACATGGCCAGATAATTACGAATGGCGCGTACACGCCTTCTCACGAAGAAACTACTCAATTGATAACATTGGACAAATCAGCAAAAATTTTTTAAACTATAAACTGTTATTTAAAAAAAAAACTCTGTATATCCTTTTTTAGTTGTGAATTTTTTAAAGTGTTTGTATGGTTGTAAGTAAATTACTATTGATCGCGCATTATTGATCACACTAATTTTTGTCATAATGGATGGTCAAGAAATTATTAATATCGTAAACAACAATTCCTCTTTAAAAAACGCTTTTGGGTGTATTCTTGCTTCGGACGATGTAAAACGAATAAACGATATAAAATCAACTGGAGAAAACTTTTTACAATGGTCAAAAAACATATTTCTACATCACAGTAGTGGAATAAGAACATTTCCCATTGGATTTATTTTAAACACTGGCACACATCAAAATGGTGGAAAACATTGGCAAGCTATTTACTTCGACAATGAAGGAATTTCTTATTTCTTTGATTCATACGGGCGCGTCGCACCTGTTATTTTCAAGGAATTTGAATTTCTAATCCGCGGCTTATTTCATTATTTTGACTATTTTAATCACCAGGTGGAGCGGGCCTTTAAAGAATTTACACTTGTCAGTTATAAACAACATGGGTACAGTAGAGCTGTTAAAGACATCCAAAACCGTCCCATCTCTATTGTTCGTTATTGGAACTATCAAATACAGGACGATTTCACAAATGTGTGCGGTCAATACAGCACGTTTTTCCTATACAATATTTCAACAGCTGTTCGTAACCCCTCAAGACATGCTTATAAATATTTTTGTGATAATTTCTATTATTTCAAATCTGTTGAGGAAAAAAAACGCGCCGGTATCTTATTATGTCAAAAGATT
This sequence comes from Aurelia coerulea, assembly GCA_039566865.1. Taxonomy (NCBI): domain Eukaryota; kingdom Metazoa; phylum Cnidaria; class Scyphozoa; order Semaeostomeae; family Ulmaridae; genus Aurelia; species Aurelia coerulea. Next base: position 6,213,327 of record CM076951.1, on the reverse strand, counting down.
TACCGACAAAATGATCGGAAAATAGCAATTATATTTCAAAACTTTTTGGATACAAAGACCCTAATCTTTTTAGTTAAAAAAAAAACGTGTTTTTTTTTACACTTTACACAAATTTTTTGGGTATAAATAAACGTTCCAAGTTCAGATAAAAACATTCGCTCCTCATACTCGTCGCCGTCGTCGTCCACTATACCCGTGTTAAGTTAAGTTGAAGTTTACAAGAATGGCAGCTGCTGCAAATAACGATGATGGTGTACCACTTGCTGAAATGATGGACAACATGATTGCTGCATATAACGATGATGGTGGACAACTTGATGAAATGATGGGCAACATGATGTTAAAAGATTACCGATTAAGATCAATAGAATATCGTGAAGGCCTTTTAAACGAACACAAAGATTATACATTGAAATATCGTGAAGAACATGATGGTGTTTTCATGGAGGCGGCCTTCAACAAACGAGACAAGCTGATCGACGAAAAATTCGAAAAATTGACAAAGAAACGAGAAGCCGAGGGAGTTGATCAAACAACAATACAACTCGAAAGATTAAAACATGAGTGTTGGGGAATCTGCAAGAGGATGCAAAGATTGCCCAAAGAGAGAATTAATGAATATTTATTTTTAAAAGGAAAGAGGGTCATGATCCATCATGAAATTAAGACAATTGACGAAGATTATTTTAATAGGATGTATGTTTGTTTGTAGTAATCTTTTGTTGTTATCTTTATTATGAATCCTCTAAGGAGGCACACTCTATTATCTCTCGTTTTTTATTTTCTGTTCTCTCCTGCGGGTTGCATTAAACTAAACTAAACTATAAAACCACGCGCGCGCGGTCACAAGTATAATCATTCTTCGAGCACTCATTCGCAAACTCAGAAGTCTCTCTCTCATCAGCAGCAGGAGCAGTAGCAGCAGCAGAAGAAATCTCTCATCAGACGACTACTCATCAGACGACCGACGATGAATAATTCAATCAAAGAGGAATTCAATCGAACAGTTCAAGAGGCAATCGAAAAGTATAATCTCCCACCACATCCATTCGATACAATGAGTGATGAAGAAAAGGTGAACCACGAATATGAACTGCCGTATTTAAATGTATCTGGATTCGATTGCTACCCGTTGGAAGAATTTCCGAACGAAGATCCACAAATGATTATAGACCTTTTCTATCCGACTTTCAATGCTGTCAAGAAAGAAGAAACAAGAGAGGAAAGAAACGCAAGGAGAGCACTCAAGTACCAAGATCCGATAGAACATAATTATCAGGCGTTTAAAAGAGATGCGAACCCAGCAAATGAAATCTTAAAGTTGATCAACCAAGAAAAGATGAAGAGACTCAAAGATATGAGACAAATAATCATTAATGCCAGAAAATTAAAATTTGATTTAAGTAAAAACAAACTTTAAACATGATTTCGATATATGATTGCGTATGATACACGCGTTTATTACTACTACTCTTACTTTTAAATAACCAGTCTCTATTAATTTGTGTTTATCTATTTTATCGGTTGTCCAATCGGTTGGTTGTGTTGGTTTACTCGCTGTTTATTTTCGACGGGTTTTGCGCGCCAATTCTCTCATAAATGGCATCATAAAAGACTTGCCATCAAAATTGCGATATTTGCGACGTGTTTTTAACATTAGTGTTGTCATGAAACTATTTCCGCACATCTTTTTATTTCGGTTTGACCTACACTGCCGTCCTTGTCGTCGTCGTCGTGACATGATTGTTCTTCGCGAGTTATTGTCTGTTCATAATAAAGTTATTGATTGAATGATAAAAAATGATCCGCGGTTGTTGTTGTTACAATTGTCTGCGTATCTCAAATTCGATATCTACCACTTGCGCGAAATGTTCTTACACCGTCTCCTCCTCTTCTTCTACCCAAACCAATCATCTTCAATAGATTACTCAGAATCCCGTGTCCCCTTAAATTTCCATGATGAACTTTGGACAACATTTTTTTATGCTTGCCTTTACCAGTCAACAAATTCAATATCAACGGAATTCCTATTCCGGCTGCTAACATGCCAAGACCTTCGCCCTTTAATGAAGATTTCTTCCCGGGGGCTTTAAATTTGCGACCCCTTCCATTAAATTTCGAATAAAGGTGAGGTTTCAAAAGATAACTAACTGTCCCCACTGGTAAATTTCCAAAATGTACTGGTCCGTACATAATTCTTTATTCTTTATTTATTAAAAAACTTTCCGTTTCTTAACTTTTCTGTTTATTCTTCCCTTTCCACTGATCAATTTTTTTATTCCAATTTCTGAAGCTCCTGAAACTAATCCTGGAATTATATACCTCGCTGCTTTAGCAACAAATGGAAGTGCTAATTTTGCCAAACTTGCTATTCCTCTCCCGCGAATTTTACGTTTTTTATGAATTCTACCTGATCCCTTAATCGATACTTAACAGAACACATACTTCAAAAAAGAAGACATCATTTCGAATGAACATAACAAAAGATATATTATATATTTACTATACACTTTTACCCATCAAAAACTGTTATGAAACTATCGATAAAACTATGGCATACTTTTTATTGTATAATTGAGTTCTTTCATTCTTTTTATTACAATCTTCATAACAATATCAAAACAAAATGGTGGAAGATTTTGAATATATCCCATCGACATTTTGTGTATGTCCAGTTCAAATGTCAGTCCTTTTCGGGAATAAAACAACACGCGTGCGGCAAACCACACAGGCAAATTCATTTGCGCGTGCGATTCGCACGCGTAGTTATTCAAGACGGCAGTCTTCGTAATATGAGGCGTGCGATCGCAAGCGTACGCCTCCGCACACGCCTAAATTGTCCAAGACGTGCGAAACGTCGCACGGGCAAACCTGAAAATTTACCGAATTTCATAAAATTTCAATCAAAAACAATGTCGCAAAAAACAGAGCCCTCCTTTTATTTAGAATTTGAAATTTCTCCTTCATTCATCACTCGATGCTACGATTTTGCTGCATAGCGCTTCGGTCTCTTTACGAAAGGAAACCGTTGTAAAGGCCAGCTCACTGGCGAAGCAAACAAGATGCAAGGATTTCAAATGGAACTTTAAATGTTTATTGATCGATCTTAGCAAATGGATTCAACAAGAAATCTTTAAAGAACTGCAAGATGCGGAGGATAGACTTGTCTTTAATAATCTCTCCAATCTGTTGTATTTTGCAATAGAAAAGTTTCTTCGTCGGTCTATCATCGTTCTCTCTTCTTTGTTCATGTTCCTAGTTGAACTAAAGTGTTAACGTCGTCAAGAATCAGGGAGCGAAAATGATGAATAATACTCACTTTAATCTGACTTTAACACAAAACGCTGCTCTGGATTTTCTGCAGTGCATTTCTAGAGTAGGCCCACTACGAATTTGTGTAAACTCTCCAATAAACTTTAGATGCCTTAAAAGGTTTGGTTGCTTTTTCTAGAGCGTGTATTCGCTACTTAAAAACCTTCTTTAATCTGTCAATAACTTTTGTGAAATCTTTATTTGTTTTGAATTAGGCTTGAAGCCTAATTTAAGTCCACATTTTATTAAACGGGAAAACAGGAAACTGGATGGCCTAACTGCTTTGACCTTTCCCTAACTTGAAAGGCAGTACGACAGAGAAATATACACTCAACGAAATATTTTTCGTAACTTTAATGGCACGGCAGTTTCTTGCCTGCCTTCTCTCTTCTCGACAGGAAAATAAGCCATAAGTCTCAAGGAAGAGAGCATTCACCGATGCAAGAACAACTTATTGAAAGCTTATCAATAAAGAGCAAAAAACATTCGAAAAAAGCGACGCTATATTGGGGGTGATCACCCTCACAAGCTTATATCTGAGGGCAATAAAAGGCCGTTATCGATCAGCTTTCATAATTTACGGTAGTTTACGATATGAAAGGTCATCTTGAAACCACCACCCCATATTTCTTGAGAACAAGAATGAAAAACAACAAATAATCGCAATCATGATGATGAAAGTTAGCACCTTCGTATCGCACGCCATCGCACGCCTAAACTAACCTAGACATGCGAAATGCCGCACGCGGCCCATTTTCATATTACAAAGACTGAGACGGTAATTAAGAAGTGACAAAAATAGGTATTCAAGTCTCCATCTATTGATAAAGATACTGCAATCACACTACCGTAAAATTAATATTATCGTTATGTTTATGTGTCAATGAGTTTGTAGGGCTATAAACTGCATTTAAAGATATTTCGTGTACTACTCGGAAGTTTCTTCGTCGGAAACTCAGAATTGTCAGTGTCTGATTCGTTTGAACTATCAATGTCAACAGGACAAATCCGTCTGCTCTGTTCATTTTTAACATCCCTATCGATAATAACGACCTTTCTTGGTGGGGAGGCTATCTTCGTCTTTCGGCGTTTTGAAACATAAATTCCCACTGCCTGTTTAATGATGTGTTCTCTTTCGATTGGAAACCAGTTCTTGCCATTACCGCTTATTATCATTATTGACTCCATATGCTTCATCGCAATTATTTCATATTGTGGGAATTGCCACTTGGGACTTTGTCGAAAGTGTTGCGGGATCTGTCAGTTGTCACGGTTTATTGAAGCGCAAGTTGATATTGGATGTGTCGAGCATCAAAGTACCGCTTTACTTAATCAAAATAACACTTTGCGCGTGCGATGAAAAGCACTCGTGACTCAATTTGCGCGTGTGCCTAGGCGTGCGCGTGCGATCGCACGCGTCAAACGAAAAGGCCTGATTTCGCACTGTGACGTTGCTTGTAGCCACCCGATCGTCTTGAAATAAATTTGTCCATGCAGCAAAAGGTCTAACTTAGATTATAAGCCTAACCTCATTAAAATCGGTCACTTTGTGCATTAGTTAAAACGTATTTTCTTTGTAAGGCCTTGTATGGGAGTCTTGCAAACTGATGGAATCTTTAGCCAAGGCCCTTCAGCATTTTAGCCTTACCAAAGTTACAGATATGTGTGGTATTATCAGGAGAGAAAACACTATTTCCTAACTATTTCATTCTCCTCTGATAATACCACGTGTATCTGTAACTTTGGCAAGACTAAAATGCTGAATGGCCTTGCTGGCTAAAGATTCAATCAGTTTGCAAGACTCCCATACAAAGCCTTACGAAGAAAATACGTTTTAACTAATGCACCAAGTGACCAATTTTAATGGGGTAAGGCTTATTATCTAAGTTAGACCTTTGCTGCACGGACACATTTATTTCACGTTGATCGGGTGGCTACAAGCGACGTCACAGTCCGCCAAACACCCCACGTTTTTTTTGACTCACCTGGTATATCATCATAAAATATTAAAATATACAAAGCAACGACAACAGTTAAACTAGAATTGAGAAAAGAAAAAAAGTTATGTCGTTCGTAGCGAGAAAGGACACAAAGTCATCGAGTTCTCACTACGAACGACACTTACAACAGTTCAATACTACGACAGTATCTAGTCTAAAAAAAAAAAAAAAAAACAACGTTACAAAAATTAAGGTGTTCCAGGTGCGTCAAAGAAATATATCTCTGACTCACCTGTTGGGGTGCGCTGTGATTTGATGGTTTTATTTCTAGCCTAATCGCTGTGTTGATTTGATGAAGGAAATGGTCGCTTCCAGAATTATTCTGTTCACAATCACATTTACGTTTGGGCTACCAAATAGTAGTAATTCGCAAATAGTCTTACTATCCAAACGCTCAATGTCAATGCCAGGAAGGTCCCCGAGCTGACCAAGGAGATCTCTACGCTGTAATTCAAAGAGAGGGCAATGCAGGAGAAAATGCTCGTTATCTTCTTTGCCTGTGCCACAAGCACAGATAGGGTCCAGACATTCAAAATTATGCCTAAATCATGGAGTTGCTCTCCATCCTGCAATCATCGATGCTGCACAACATGCTATGGAAAACTGTGTCTCGACATTTCAAAGATTCTTCTCTCGCCATAAAACCCAACATCAGATACTGCAGATACTGCAGAGCTGAAGCTGACCATTTTTCAAAGTCTCTTGTATTCACCAAGGTACAAGCATTAGGACTTGTCTACTCTCTCTTTGATGAAATCTATAGATTGAAATCTTGCATAAAAAAAAAGGAAACTTATCACGACGCCAAATCATTGAAATGAAAGCTGACGAATTAAACGAAGCAAAAGAAAGATTGGACGCTGTTAGAAATGAATTGGTGGAACATTATGTCAATTATAAAGAACAATATAAAACTTTGAATAAAAACGTTGTCGATATACGAAAAGAAATGACAGTTTTAGGATATGTAGTTGACATTGTTGTAGCATTGTTAGTAATCGGAGTTGTTTGTGTTATTATAGATTGTTTCTTTGGAGAATAAAATGACTTTATTTCTTTGCTTTATTTCTGAATCAAATAAAAATGGGAGGAGTGTCCCGGAACAGTAACTGACTATACACATAGGAGTTCTTAAGTTCTTACAACTCGTGCCTTATGAATAGTCAGTGAATGGATATCCGGTGAAGGATATCCAACTGTGCCAGTACACCCCTACAGTTTGTTTACATAACAGAGTTTTCTCTTTACCGCTTATTTTAATCTTGTGGATTTATTACAAGTGCTTTCTAAGTCCTTTGCGCATGCATCTTCAGGAATCTACTATATATACTACTTGTGTCAACTAAGACAACAGCAGTAAATTGCACAAGACGACTGGATGGGGGAAACAGCAAAATGACTTTTCAGTCGAGTCCAGTGTCTGTGTTGGTTATAATCAACAAAAAATCCTGAAGGTATTGGTTCAAGAACTCTGTAACCTTGCACCAAGAAAGGGTAAGGGTAAGTAGAAGTCAGCTTCGAACCAAAATTCTAACTTTAAATATAATTTGAGTTTTAGTGGCAAATATGTCCACTAACAAAAGAGACCACACCACTGGATGGGGGAACAGCAAAATGAATTGTTAGGGGCCCTTTACATGAGCAAACTCAGACCGGCACGAGTTTCAGATCGGTTTGAAAATTTGCCATGTCTGCTTTTTTGCGTTGCGTTTACATGGAGTTTCAGACCGGTCTGAAATTATACTGGCGTCACATTACGCATGCGTATTGAGGCAACTGTGACAATGGTTTCTTTTCTCATGTTTTGGATTTAGGCCTATTTTCATTGTTGCGCTAAGTTATCAACAACACAGGATGTTATTAGAGTTGAATCAAGGATAATCAACTGTACGTTTGTACTGCATTACAAATCTATTTTGGTTTGATAGTTCAAATACTGCTTCAGAACCTGAAAATAAAACAGGAGGCTTTAGTTTTTCATGTTTAGTTTCTTAGTTTTAGTTTCTTGCGTCTGGAGAAAAACAAATGGACGACCAAACAATGAAAATGGCTCCCAATAGTGCAGTTATCACTTCCGCAATTATTCATTTCGCCCCGATCTGAAAAAATGTCTGTTTACATGAGAATTTCAGGTCGACCTGAGTTTTCAGATCGGTCTGAAAGACCGAAACGAACCCAGACCGGCACGAGTTTCATTTCGCCCCTTCTCATGTAAACACTCTAAGGGCCTTGACCAGACACCGAAATGAAACTCGTGCCGATCTGAAACTCGTGCCGGTCTGAGTTTGCTCATGTAAAGGGCCCCTTAGTTCAGTGCAGTGTCTTTGTGTTGGTTATGATCTGCAAAATTTCTGAAGGTATTGGTTTAAGACCTCTGTAACGGTAGTGCCTCGATGTATCACAGAATGAAATTTAAACAGTGACTCTACACTGGTAATAGAATTTCATTCCAGAATGAAATTTCGTTCCAGAATAAAAAAAGAACTACTTGGATAAAAGTAAATAAGATTTAACATAGGATTGATAACATAGATAATGACAATAACAAATAAAGGAAAGAAATACAAATGCAGAAATTGTGAAGATGCTCGGGTTCTTGGGTTGACCGTATAAAATGCCTATACAATGATTATGGACTGCAGTGGCGGCTGGGGCTGGTACTCCGGGTATTAGTCTAAAGCCCCGGTCAAACAGATCAAACATTTCACCTAACATTCTGAAAACAAATGTTTGATGAAATGTTGGGCCTGTTTGGCCACCTTGTTTGGTCACATAACATTTGTTTGGTGATGTTGGATGAAGTTTGATGGAAGTCAAAAACAAATTTTGTTTTTCATTGTTGTGTGAAATGTTTGATCTGTTTGGCCACTCCAACAAACTTTTCAACAAGCATTTGACCTCGTTTTGATCCCACGCACGCGCATATCATAAAAAGTGATGACACTCCTGTTGTTGTTCCGTATTGTTCTGCACTCGCCATTTAGGTTATCGGTTGTCTTAAGTTTAGTGTTGAAGGAGAAGAGAAAGCAAATTTACAGGAAATAGAACAACAGAGGAAACAAACGAACACAAATTAGTTTATGAAGAAGAAGAGTGCAATGCTGCAACAACTTTACTTTTTAACTTCCTACTCTCATTCTCGTCATTGTCCGTTATCTTATTCTTCATCGCGCATTTTTTCAATTTGTTTCCTTGTGCATGCTCCGCAGCGACTCAGTCACTGCGCTTCTGATCACGGCTTTCAACAAAATGTTTGACGAAATGTTAGGTGAAATGTTAGTTCTGTTTGACCACTTGCTCGCAACATGGAAATAGTAGCTAAATGGTTGTATTTTCAAGTGTAACCACAAACAGTGCCAAAGCTATAAAAAGTCAAAGTCGCATAAAAGAATAAAGAAAAGACATTTTAACCCTATTTGTACTGGGCGATTTTTTAGGTATTTTGTACTGGGGGGGGGCGTTTTTCGCCCCCCCTCGTTTTCTCCAAAACTACAAAAGATATAACAATAAGACTTACCCCTATTGTTCTTTAAACAATTGGCTATTCAAATATAACAATGACAATTAATAAGTCACGTGATTCGTTGCTAGGCAACCGAAAAACTGACGAAAATTGGCAAATTTATACCTTCTGAACCAGAAAAATTCTATTTAATCAACCACTCAACCGATTTTCTTCAAATTTGTTTCAAATAGTAGGAAACATGTCATAGTTCAAAAATACATACTTTTCAAAATTTTTTAGCTTCTATTTTTAGCACAATTAGTCTTAAATTAGCCTTTTGTTGCATGCATTTACTTTCATCGCAGGTTTTTGCCAGTCCTGTCCTTTTATCTGGTAAATATGGACTCAAAGTGAATCAAATTAATAAGATAAAGCAAATTAGACTGAAAAAATTTATATTTTATACTTCTTTATTAGAGAAATGACGTCATAAATGTGAATGACGTCATAGATATTAAATTTTGCTGACATAAGCAAATATGAAAAATTTATATATCAAATGAAAGTACTCATCAAATGCAATCGAATGGTGCATGTTTGAGATCGATCAGGCAAACAACACAAAACTACGGACATTTTAAGCTTTTTTGTTGTTGACTACTCTCCAAATATGCTATTACTGTGGTCACATGATCAGAGGTAGAACAATGAAATGTCAAGAATTTAATTGCCTATACAAATTTGAGTAAAAGTCACCAAAACCGGTGGTTATATCTCTTGTCATTTTAGTGTAACGCAGCAAAAACTAGTGGGGGGGGGGCAAAAAAAACACCCCCCCCCCAGTACGAATAGGGTTAATGGCAGTAGATTGGTCGAAAAAGAATCTAATTCTGGTGCCAGTTCATGAACGTACAACCAGAGGTGAAAATTTGCATTGGTCAGTTGCAGGAATCTATCCCAAGTTATATTTGCATCACAAGATTCATGGTAAAGAGGCATCCTGAAAAATGGATCAAGGAATAGAAAGCACCTATAGATATGACACAGAAAAGGGTAATAACATACAGGATCCTATAACACCTCGCGATGAAATTTTCCCGGGTGAAGAAGTTGATGGTAAATGTTTTGATAGTAAAAATGCACAATATCGGTACTCAATTAAATGTCTCATTGACGATATGTTTGAACAACTTGATGGCATTTCAAATGATGCACCCAAGAGACAGGCAACTCCATTCGATGATGATCGTGTTGACATAATTTCAGACAAAATATCCGATGCTGATGTGGCCATAAGCTACGACAATGAATCAGCTCCCAGTGTCTCCTAACGTTCCAACTCGTGGTCTAGCAGTAGTGATAGTTCTGGTGAGTTGGATAAGATGGAGATGCTCGAGGATGATGATGAATTTGCCTGCAGCTTCAAATCCAACACGGAAAGGTTGTTGGAAAGTATAAAAAAATGCAAAGAGAAACTTTGATGAGGGGCCGCTATTAGAGATCACCGGCCCCGGCCCCCCGGCCCCGGCCCTCGGCACCATGGCGCTCGGCCCTCGGCCCCCACAAATATAGGTATTTCTTTGTTTCATAGCTGTCTGGCTGTTCCCGCATTTAAAATGATCCGAACGGTGCCGTTCAATCGAAAAATCGCAATGTTCGAAGCCTCCAAGAGCTTAAGAAACTCCTTTCAAGTAAAGTGAGAGAACTTCGAGGGGCCGGGCAGTCATCTGAGTCTCGCAAAACAAGTTGAGTATAAACCACAAATGTACACACACCACACGCTCCTTCGCATACAATTCATGCGCCTTTGTAGTCAATCGAGGGAGTCACATTCCATATGGTTGCATTCTTTGATGCATTATTTACAAATATGTGGACCGCAAACTGTTCAACAGTATTCTTCACCATTGACCCTTGGAACGGACAGCTTTTCGAGTGGGTGACAGGACACCAAAGTGAATAAACATGAAGTAAAGTGTACTTCGAAACCATATTCAAAACGGAATAATACTCATGTAAATGAGAATTTTGAAGGTTACTCTTGAAATCGTTTTTACGAACATTCTTTAAATCGGCGGGATCCCCTTGACCTTAAATAAATGTCTTGGACACAGGCAAGCACAGGTTACGAGAAGAAAGTGGAATTAATTTCTTTCTCAACAAAGTCTTTGGAGTTTCCTAATTTCTTGGTAATGGTCATCTCGCCATCGGTGCGTTTAGTTTCTTAGAAAGAGTTGCTGACAAACAATTTACTCTGCGTAATTTCGAAACAGGGGAAAGAGGGGTTTTCAGGGCGACAGTTAGCCAGAACGACTACGAAGGCGCATGAATTGTATGCGAAGGAGCGTGTGGTGTGTGTACATTTGTGGTTTGTTTAGGAAATCATACTCAACTTGTTTTGCGAGACTCAGATGACTGCCCGGCCCCTCGAAGTTCTCTCACTTTACTTGAAAGGAGTTTCTTAAGCTCTTGGAGGCTTCGAACATTGCGATTTTTCGATTGAACGGCACCGTTGGGATCATTTTAAATGCGGGAACAGCCAGACAGCTATGAAACGAAGAAATACCTATATTTGTGGGGGCCGAGGGCCGAGCGCCATGGTGCCGAGGGCCGGGGCCGGGAGGCCGGGGCCGGTGATTTCTAATAGCCTTTTCGAATTTTTAACTTCATGCTTTCTAATTCTAAATTTAATATAGAATCTGATTTCTCACTCGAAAAATTTACCTTGTGGCCCTCTTTGATAAAAATTGAAAATTTGTGCAATGGAGTTGATAAATTTCTTCTTAGCAACCACTTAGCAACCAGAAAAATTTGTTTTACTGCAATACAAATTCTTTGCAATCCCTGTATTTGATCCATGTCTTCTTCTTGTCCTCGTTCCCCCTTTTCCAAGACAACATGAGGTTGTCAATGCTAAAACGAGGCTGTTTATACATGGTACATCTACAGTGAAGCCATTGAACTAAAAATTGGCTTACTGCAGTGCAGTTTCGAAATTATTTTGCGATCTTTGATGTTTGTATGATAGTTGCTAGTTCTGAAATGGGAAATAAACACAACAAGAGCAAAAGCTACTGGGAAAAGGAAACTTGGTGGCAATAAATCCATTAGTTGCAGTTGACAGTGTTGGAATTTTGAAACATCAACAGAACAGTAGAGGAGTCGGGATATTTTCTCCACCATCATGTCAAGTCGTTAGGCCAGATGAAGGGCCTACAAGTACAAGGGCAGCAAAAGATTGAGACAAGAAAAGATTGGACAACAGCTCGAGAAAGTCAAGTGAGAGTGGGAAAATGAGGAGAAAGCAGTTATAAGATCTGCCAGAAAAGGTTAATGAGGAGAAAGAACAAGAGGGTGCCATATATCTTTCTGGTGCCTGCCTATAGATGAGCCAAAATATTGTGATGAACACTGCTTGAACTTTAACGGTGATTTACTCAAAGAGTTTAAAATAGGGCATTGGGAAACTTTGAGAAATTCTTAAAAATGAACTATAATGCTGATCAACTCCAAATTTCATAATCATTTTTAGGATGCCATACTCCATGGGCCCTAGTAAAAAAATTAAATCTGATGACTAAAAATAGAATGAGGCTGATGAGATCAATGACACGTAACTATTGAAATCACATTTATCCGTATATCTTGGTAAAAACAAAAGCTATGTCAAATATTTTACTAGGGCCCATGGACATAGAGGCAAATGTTCTCCATACCAAATTTCACACTTGTAGGACATTCATGGATTTTCTGAGAATTTTTCAAAACTTAAAATTTGAGGGGTTGCCACGCCCAAAATTATGCTAATTTTTTATAATATGATGTGACTTTTATTTTTGATAAATCATTGAAAACAACTTCACAAAGTTTCATTTGGCTACATCTCAATGCACCTGCAGAAACTCAAATGAAAATAATTACATATGAGGCGCCTTACTCAGTAGAAACTTCTTGATCCTGTGTGCTCAGTATTATTATATTTGGATAAAGTGCCTCGTTTATTTGCAAATGATATACACAACGCCGGGCAAGTGCTGTAAAATGATGTCCCCATGTTTGTTCAAAGATATTGGAAATAATTGGTTCTTACATTACACAATATAGTGGGGCAGCTTAGTAAAATAATTGTGCACATTGTGATAAAAGCATGACAGTGACGTCAGTAGTGAGGTAAGCAGGGATGTTGAAAGAGAGGAGTTGCAAAAAAACGTCAGAAAGCCTTGCATATCGAAAGAAGTGTAATAAAGGAAAGAGAAGTATTTGAAAAGCAATTCATATCCGAAAGAGCACAGAGAATAAAAGATCTGCAATCACTCGCCGAACAGTATAGCCAGGATCTATTTAGAGCCTAAGTGCCAAGGAAGACAATAGGAAAAGACCTAGGACCATTGAATGCCACACAACAGAAAGAGACATTTTGCAGTCTGATATACTTATACGGAAGAAGAAAGAAGACAACATTTGTATCTATATTACGGGCTCCGGTGGAGATGAAGCTAACGGTGATCGACAGAATCTGCGCGAGTTACGGAAGAGTGATAGAGTCCCGAAGGCAGAAAATTGCCGGTACTGAGACCTTTAATGGAATCATCACTGTCATCATGGAACTGGCGAAGCCAATGCCCAACTTTATTATGATGGGGGGCATACAGTCACTTTGTCCTCCACAATAGTCAGCCGCCAACATGCCGCAAATGTGATTCACAAGACCATAAAGCAGCAGAATGCAATGTCAAAAAGTGATATAATTGTGGTGAACCTGGGCACATTCGCAATGAATGTAACAAAGAGCCAAAATGCCCTGCATGTCTCCAAACGGGCCATTCCCTGAGGCGCTACCCTGAGGATGAGGAAGATTGCAGGAACAAGAAGAAGATTGCAGTGATTCAGAAGCTGAACCAGAGATTGACCCATAATAGCAAGCAAAATGCACAAGAATTCGAAAAACCTAGTTTATCGCCGATAAACCCACTTTTTCGATCGAGAAAGTATTCAAGTATTCAAGTATTCAATGTATATTCTCAACAAATTTAAAACTAATACATTTCAACTGGTGTAGTGTATAATAGAAAGCTAAATTACATAAAACAAATAATGACATTAATATGCATACAATTAACAACAAAATATTGCTGAAGGACATATGAAAAGAACTCAAATGAGCTTTCGAGCCATATGCCCCTCTTGTGAATTACAATTTTAAGAACAGCAGTTTGAATATACTATGAAAGTAATGCATTGCTACAGGTTATAGAAAAAACTAGGAGAATAATTATCTATCAATCTACTTTAATCTTAATGAAGGGGTTAAAAAAATTGAAAGAATTAAGAAAAAACAAGTGGAATAAAAATTCAAATACTAAGAGGATGGATTGTAAATGAGCTGGGGGTAGGTTGGATTGTCAGAGTTTTAATTGTAGTTATCGTTAATGTATTTTTTTAGTTTTTGTAGAAAATTTTTCTTTGATTTTACATTTTGTATGTCGGGTGGGATTTCATACAAATGTATAAATTCTAAAATGTGTAAAATAGGGTAAAATGTGAAAAACTTTTGTAAATAGAGATTCTGATTTGTGGATTGGCTATAGCTACAACAGTTAGAACTACACCCATTGATTGCAAATTGATTTAACAGTTTGCAGTGTATGATTTTTTGGCACTATCCATTTTCCCCACACCCAATCAATTTACTCCTGCAGACACTTTACATGCTATGATCATAGAGCATGATTATCTAGCTCAAAATTAATACCAAATCTTAAACCTCTAAGTACAATTTCCTTACAACAAAGTTTGTTTACTTCATTCAGGTAGTGAAAAAACGAAAGTTGCCTCCTGAAAGGAACCCTGTTGAAGGGTTTCCAGTTGAATCCAGTGAACCTAGTCCAGAAAAGACATGCACTGTAACAACAGAAGACCATGCTTACTCAATCACAAAGTCTTCAAGAAAGCTCAAGGAAAGACTCAACAAGAGCACTAAACAAATTTTGCAATTGAAGAAGAAGCTTTAGGCCTCCCAGAAAAAATTTCGTTGTTTGAAGATTAAGGTTAAGTCACTCAAGATAGTTGTAAAGCAACTTTGAGAAAAACAACTCATCCTCAAACTGCGAAGAAATGCTAAATCAAACAGTGTTCCTCCAATCTACGCTTATACTGAAATTTCTGCTCATACCTAGTTTTCTCCAGCTCCGATTCTACCTCAAACTGCCGTTGTTTTGACGATAAAAGCTCCTGTTCTTCCTCCCTTTGCTCGCTTAATTTGATCTGCTTCAAAGATTCTCTCATTTCCGCCATGATGTGATCAAATTTCTTGATTTCTCCCTCGATTTTGTTGCTCCAGTTTCGAATTTCTCCTGGGTCGTCCTCATTCTCCAATTTCAGCTCCTGTACGTTGGTTTTCAGCTCGTAAACTTCTTCGACTTTGGATTCATAAATCTTTAGTTGTCTCTCGATAGCCTTGCAATCCTTTGTGTTCAAAATACCTCGCGTTTCGTCTTCGATAAATGTCAACAGGCCAAGTTTCCCTACTACTTTCTTTGATAAATTCTCCTTGCTTGCTTGATTCGCCATACTCTCGATTTTTGGTTGGTTTAAACTCCACTAAAGGTCGTTGATTTCTCCCATCTGGGGTGCCACTTTGTCGCGAACCAAGATAAACAATCACCACCCCTTAAAATTCAGGCAAAAAAAAAGGAAAAATACATATATTGAGAATATTTTGTGGAATGTCCCTCTCAGATAATTTGTAGAGCATGACTTTCTTTCAGCAGAAAATGATCAAAAATCTTTGCCCTATGACATCATAGATGGTGCAATTAATTAACTGGGGCCAATGAACTGGGGGCATATAATCAATAACTTTAATATCTTGGCATCAGCAACAAAATGAGAATGATGCATACTTTGTTAAGTCTTTTTTATGCCTTTAAATTTACATGTAAACCAGCGGTTTAGGGGCAAAAATTACCCCCTGAAATCTCACCTCATTGATATCTAAGAGTATTACTTTTGATAAACAAATCAAGAAACTCTGATCCAAGTGCCATTTGTTGATTTATAAGTTGCTTATTGCCAAGGAGGAAGATTCCGCGCCAGTTATTCATTTACATGGTTTCCACATCTTATGACATCATCAATAGGGGGCAAATTTACCCCCTGATGTGCTCAAATTTTCCTTGGTCCTTTTCTCATAAAAAAACATAGTGATGTTCTGTTATGTATTTACCCAGTTAATTCCAGTTAAATGTGTAGAACTATTTAGCGGTTTACCCCTTTAACGCCATATTGGGTATAAAATTACCCCTTTAGATGAAAGGTAATGCAATGATTTGAGTGCTTATTCAATAAGCTAGTTAGAATTTTTTTTCAGATTTGAAAAATAATGTAAACTTTTAAAGATATTGAAACTTTTGCAACAACAGCTCTTAATTTTGACTAAAACGATCCAAGTTCCACCTTATCAGATGTGCAACTTGTACCCAACATTTCCCTGAATTTTAATGGGTAATACTTTACAAGCACATTACATCCTCACAATCACAATTAACTCATTTATTATCATTAATTCTGTAAATTTGTACTTAAGATACACTAAAGTGTTTGGATTTATGGACAACGTTAGGCTCTGGTACCCAGGGTAGGAAAATATCAAAGCCACAACAAAACATCATATCTCTGATTTTCTCTAATGCTGATGCACTGTACTCTAACTTTATTTAGGTTCAGATGAATTATCCATCTGGTACAAAATCTATCAAGATTCAGGCAGATGATATGAGATCAGTCATAGCATCTTTGGCAAAAGGTAACTAGCTGGTAAATACAGGAATTGCTCCGACCCGAACATTTTCGTTTTTATTACGACGCCAAAGTTTTCGTTGACGAGATGGACAGACGACTGAAACTTATCGTTTCATTCATGCTCTCTTTTGAATTCAGCTGAATTTGTCCTTCCCAAGGTCTTGGAATTTGTTACTGATTTTTTTCATTGTGACTGTTATTTTGTGTTTCTTATTTTGTGAGTTTGATTGTAGAGAGAAATGAAAACAAAGGGAAAATATGATATGGGTTGTCTTGAACGAGCAAAAATTTCTCAGAATGATTTTTGCTCGTCTTAAACATAGGTTCTTAAAGTTTCTTTTCACATTTAATAGAATTTCATGCAGACCTCAATTCTCAAGGACAAAGTAAGGGGTTTTGTCATCTTCCCAAGAATCGTATTTGTTTATCTACGAACAAATGGGGAACACACACGCACAGGCAGACGAAAAATGATAGCCAAAGAGACAATCCTTGGTCTAATTATGGTGTTGTGCTCCAAAGAAACATATTCCTGGAAGCCCTTAGATCCCAACTACATATGTACATCAACGCACATGATTGATTGTCGCAATCAATTCATTCATATGTGGGATTCCCAACACTTCTTTATCTGTTTCCTCCCTTTCTTTTATGTTTTGTACCTTGGACAAAAGGTGATTAGAATGGAATGTTTATGTGTTCGTTTGTTGCTTAGTCTGTGACGTTTCTCTTGTGTTTCATTCTGATATTCATGTGGGAGGGGCTTCGTTCACTGCTGAATCATTGCTTTATTTTTAGGCCTAAGCTGGCCTAGAATCACATATGACATGCGATATCCCTCATTACGATAAAGGGCCTACTGAGAATAGTCCTACTGCACCTCACCTGTATAAAAACGCATCTTTTTCATTTCTACAACAGGAAACAGGGTAGCATGGAAGTTCCCTCGCTGCAAAACATAGCTCCATCTGCCATTGCTGTGAAACTTCGCTGAGTCTCCAGTCAAAGCCTCGGTCACCGACGAACGCAAAATCGTACATTTACAAACATTTTCGGGTCGGAGCAATTCCTGTATTTACCCACTAGTAACATAACTAACACAGCAAAACAAAAGCTTAGTTTGACCCTTAGACTGTAATATGCAAACTTGTTTTGCTAAATACATGGAAAATCTTTGGTAGCTACTGAAATTTTTTATAAGTGGGGGGCTGAATAGAGGGTTGGCTTATTGAAACTTTTGGCTTGATGGCCGTTACAAACAATACAGTACCTCATAGACAGGCCTGAAGCTTCAATCTGAAGAAATAAATTCCTGAAAGCCATGAATAGAACAAGGACCAATGTAAGAACCTGAACAGCCTCATTTCCCACTAAATACCCAAAACATAAGAACACATAGGCTGACTTGCAAAATTGTATATTCTTATACACAGGTTTTTACTATACTGTAACTGGCAGGGGTTAATTGATTTTTGTGATTTTGTGCCTATGATTCAATATCTACCATTCATCATTGTCTGAGTAGTCAATGGTTTCAAAATCTTCAAAATAACCATCTAACTCCAAATCAAATTCACTCAAGTTGATATTCTCTTCAGAATTCCGATCTGAATAGTACTCGGGGATCTCAGGTATTTGTAACACACTAGTTTCTCCTTCACATTCTACATTACTGCTATCCATCCTCAATGTTGTTGAAAATATCATGCATCATCAGAAGGATTGTCCCTGCATGAGCTCTAAGGAACACAGGTGTATTTTCTAATATATCTTCCATGGTTGATATGTAGGGTGCTTGTTTTGCAACCTCTTCTATTGTTTGCAATGACATACCAGAAATAAACTGTTTCTCAGCAAATGAAACATATTGCTGACATTGCCTCTCAACTCTAACTTATCAGAAAGCATCTCTACAAGTAAATGACCATCTCCCTCTGAAACAGTTCTGACTGCAACCTGTGCTTCCAACTCTTGCTCCTTTTCATACTCTGGCTTGATTACACCACATCCAGTACCCTGGCAATTACAACTGCGATGGCAAAGGAGCAACAGTCATGCATTTTATCAGGACATTTAACAACTGACTTTGCAAAATGTTCATACAATTCTCGCCGTAAACGTGTGGCATTAGACTTGCATAACTTTTCACTTCTGGTGATACTTTTGCAATCTGATGCCCTGAAAGATAGAGTATCGCTGTTGCTGGTGATCTATCCCTTCCTGCTCTTCCAATACCTTGGATGTAATCCTCAATGTCAAGTGGGGCACCAAAATGAGTTACGGACCTGAGATCATTGATGTCAACACCCATCACAAGAGATGTTGTTGCAATAACAACCCTACAAGAACCATTTACTGTTGACAGATCTCCAAGTACTCTTTCTTTGTTTTTGGTTAGGGTTTTCCTGTGCTACATGCCAATCAGCAGTGAATTCACTGATTGTTCCCCCTTTGTGGAATCATATGCGCATTTTCTAGTTCTTCTCAAAGAAACGTTTGGAACCCTCGGAACCCTACTATTCAATGTAGCATAAGACATAAAACATAAAACAGA
Organism: Aurelia coerulea; assembly: GCA_039566865.1. NCBI lineage: Eukaryota > Metazoa > Cnidaria > Scyphozoa > Semaeostomeae > Ulmaridae > Aurelia > Aurelia coerulea. The sequence continues at coordinate 6,194,216 of CM076951.1, read as the reverse complement.
CAGTTGTGCATTATTTGTACTGGAACCTTTTCAGTACCTTCAGATATGAACTGTTGATATAAAAACACAGTACTGGAACCTTTGGAACCCTCGTATTCAATGTAGCATTTACATAAAACAGACAGTTATGCATTATTTGTACTGGAACCTTTTTGGTACCTTCAAATATGAACTGCTGATATAGAAACACAGTATTGGACCCGGCGGAACCCTACTATTCAATGTAGCATTTACATGGAACAGGCAGTTATGAATTATTTGAACTGGAACCTTCTCGGTACCTTCAGATATGAACTGTTGATATACCGGGTGTCCCAAAATAATGTATTATCGTTTGATTGCTTATATGTCCATAACCGATGAACCGATTTTCAAAAACTGGTAAAACCACAGCCAACATCTTAACATCCAATTTAGACTTTAGGCAATCAAATGAAACAAAATTTTTGAAAATCCGTTCATTGGTTATGGACATACAAGCAATCAAACAATAATACATCATTTTGGGACACCCGGTAGAAACACAGTACTGGAACCTTTGGAACCCTCGGAACCCTACTATTCAATATATCATTCTCCTGTGCAGGGGCGGATCTAGGAAAAATTCTGAGGGGTGCTGAAGAGGGAACAGTGAGGGGGTCCGGGGCGAAGCCCCCGGAAAAATTTTTGGTGATCACGCCCTTTTCTCTCTCGGAAATGATGACCACGCCCATAAATAGCCAGAAAATGCTTTATTTACCAGTTCAACGATTGGGTAGTTTGTTGCTCAAGCGTGATACTTCGAGGAAATCTCTTTGAAATCCTATGGAAGTATTCATGTAATTTTCTTTCTTTCCCGAATGAATTGTCGCAATATCCCATTGTTTCTTGATAAAAGATGATATGGTATGCAGAAAATTTGTCTCGCATTGTGTGAACTGCGTAGGCGGCTGATCTATCGATTACACTATTACAGAAAAACAGAACAGAAGACGATAGAATTCATGATTCATGAACAACAATAGGCCTAATGTCAAGGAACTCTCAAGCTGTCGCTGTGATCCCGGGTGTGATCCTCAATATTTCTAGGATCATTAGCATCTGAAACCATAGCGAGAACCCCCAATAACCCAAAAGTGAAGCACAAACCATATTTCATATCATCTTACCGTAACACCCGATCTTCCTTCTCTCTGGATCTCCTCTTGTTCACCCCTTCCAGCCCAAAATTTGCAGTTGCAGTAAAATCCATTTCAAAAATCTTTGATTAACTCATGTCTTGCTTATTTTGCTTTATCAACTTAGATTCCCATTCGAATTACTGTTTTCCAAATGCATTACACATTTGAGTTGTTTAGAACAGTAACTGAACGCTTGCAACACACATAGCTTAGGCCATTAGCGAGCAGCAAACTGCCCCGCCAAATTTTGGAAGGATAAACTTGGAAAATATGATAATTTATCCCCCCCCCCCCCCCCCCCCGCCTTCAACTGCATTCTGTAATTCTTATGACTATGATGTAATGAAGCTCCCCCTGGTTAGTTTTATCCCCCCTTGATATGATATCGTAGTATCATCGACTTTGATTTCAGTCACTGAAATCCCCCCCCCCCCCCCGAGCAGCTCGGTTTCTTTGATGTTTCTGGATTTTCAAATCGCATGGGTGCTCCCGCCAAATCTGAGCACCCCTAGATGCGGCAAGCCTATTGGTTTATTCACTTCCACGGGTGCTCAAACTCGGATGATTTACAGGCCATGGGTGCTCTGTTGCGCTGGCTAGAGAGAAGACAATAGATTCCGAGTCCGCAAAGTGTAGGAAATGTCAACCAGGGGGAGTTTAGACAGAAGAGTTTTGAGTTGTAATATCGACAGTGTGGAGGAGGCGAGACGGGGGCGTGATAACGCAGTGATAAATAACGTCGAGGAAAGAAGAAATGCGGAGCTTCAGACAGCTCACGAGCTTTCATTTTGTAGCAGAAAAATGTATGCATATTATTTTGGCAAAGAATTAGATTGAAAGAGAAAAATGTTCAGTTAAAAAATCTGACGGGTGCTTGAGCACCCTTCGCACCCCTCTAGATCCGCCACTGCTGTGGTATTCTTCTGTGGCATTCTCCTTGGAAAAAGGCTATTGAAGAGGTTCAAAATATCCCCCAGGTCAAAACTAGAGTTGCTGCATTAACAATGATGAATCATAATGTCAAATTGTAAAACATGACAATCCCTGCAAATCATCAAAAATAAGAAAGTTAGATTTTTGGCTTCTCACATAGCTATTCAAATGGCGCACATGTTTTTTGAGAAACCCTATAAATTTCACGATAAAGTTTCTACAGCCTAAATCGATTCGACCCGGTGTCCCTGAAAAAAGTACTCCCATTTGAAAAATCATCAAAATTTGATTACTTGGCTGATGTTCGATTTTCTTTTTTTGTCAAGTAGATCAAGGACCAAATTATTTTCCAAGATATAGCTGACCTTATAATTGGTTTCAAAATTAGCGAATTTAGCTCTTTTTAGAGCTGCCTGGTTTTGAATCATACTAAAAAAAGCACTGATGATTACCAGATCAACTTCTTTGTGTATGTAAAGCTTCTAGTGTGGTCATGAATGACAAAAAGAAATGTGCACTATCATTGGAGACTTCAATGATGATCAAAAATCTAAAAATTTTAACTCTTAGGCTTTGAGAATTTTGCTTAAAAACTATAGCTCATTATAAGGTTTCTAACAGTGTAACTTTTCTACCTTGATGTATCAAAATCCAACATTTGATCACCTATGAATATTTGTGGGTCTTTGACAGAACAATTCAAAAAGAAAAATATTATAAAAGGTTCAATAAAAAAATGTTGGTGATTTTCTAAACAGGAGAACCTTTTTGGGACACCCAAGAGCTGTGGTTAAACTTTTGTCAAGATTTGATGCTGTGTTCATAAGTTTTGGAAGTCATGCGTTGCTAGGGGGAATATTCCTATCATGTATTGTGTGAAATAAAGTCTGCCATCTTTTCCGTAATCGTCTATTCTTATTGATTTCAGAGAATTCACTGCCTGTTTAGAACACACAGGCAAATAACAATACATTAATATATTTTTCCTTTTACAGAAACATGCCCATATCCTCCTATCATCTTCACAAATTACTATCTGAATGCTCCCTATGGGTATAAAAACTCTTCTGGGCATGTCAAAGGTCTATTCACGGACATTCTGTGCAACCTGACCTCATCAAAATACTACAACTGCAACGGAAGAAATCAATTGATCGTCAATTTTGAAACTGATGGAAAAGAGAACTGGGCAGAGACAATTTATTGATTAATCAGCGAAATATGTTTTCAAGTACATTTGGTATGTTCTTTCAACTTATTGACAAATTTACGAACTTGGAGTTTAACTAATCGGTTCCTTGAATTCACATAATGCATTAAAAAAGAAGACAAGTACGATCAGCATTGGTCGATGTTGCTTCAGCAGCTGCTCAACCTGACCTCTTTGCGCACCCAGACATATACGCAATTGACCTTATAAAACATCCATTCTCGTTTGGCTTCATCCCATCAAGAGACATGACCAAGGCTGCAAGCAATTTGAAGGACTATGCACATGTTGAAGAACTACGAATATTGCAGGCCTTGACAGTTATAACTGCTGGTTTCAAGGTAACAGTTAGACATTGTTGCTATTTATATTATCAAAAATCGTTTAATACCCAAATTTATCAATAGCTAAATACAGACTGCTTACATTTCATTACAATCAACATGATTTCTCCCAAAATAGTTTGCTCTGATAATTTTTTTGGTGAAAACTCCATATGATGCATAATACAACATCATCATTGCATTACATGTATGCCATTAAAGATTTGCTTGCATCGCATCTGAGGAAAATCGAGCAACACGGTATGCCTTTAGGTTCTACGCGAAATAGGATGGTCAAGTTGAAATGCTATATCGGCACTGGTCATCAGAGGGTTCTTGGAGAGGCGATGAAGATCCGTTTGTTCTCCTGGAAAGCTTGCCGACTGGGTCCCCTTCATTATCACATGTTTCATCAGCACATTAAAATAGCTTGGAAATGATTCAAAGTGGAATGAAGAATTGTGCTGATCGATTCACGATAAAAGAGCAAAAATGGTGGGAGAATTTTGTTGGTGTCGAGGAGAAGAAACACAACTTGTGGCAAAACATGACAGAGGATGAACTCAGATGTGGTGGCGATGTTGCGAGGTACCTCAAGAGTTTGAAAGAATATATGGAACCAGAAAATGCAGTTGAGGTAGTGGATATGGAAGATGTTCAGCGAAAGAAACGAACAATCAAAAAACTCTTATGCCAATGAAAATGCATTCAAACAGGTATTGTAGTTTCCTGCAGCTACCGGTTTAGGACAAAGACAGGGAACCTTTCAAAGAATTATCAAAATTATTAGACAGATAATTTCATGATGTCCTTACATTTAATTGGTTTCTTGCATCTTTGCTGATGTAATTGCTGTATCATGTAAAATCAAAACTTTCACATGAAATCGAGAAGCAAGTTTGCGGATGGAAATACACAACATACTACTGCTGAAAATATGGCATTTCATCAAATGAATCAACCATTCCTTGCCTGGCAAAATGAGATAATAATCACATATTAAATCTCTATTTGGTCCCAACACTAATAAAGAACGAGCAAATACAAAGACAAATAACATAATCAAATTTCGGTGATTTTGCATAAAAGTGCAAATGGTATTTCTTGCTCTATCATCAAACTATGATATGTTCTTATTGCACATTCCACAGTGTTCCAGGGCATGTAATTAATGTGAAAAATGAAAGTATCAGAATTGTACCAATCTGATTTTTCTATTGTTAACCGTAACCTGAGGTATATCAAAACCCAAACATTTTTCAAATCGGACAATCTAGTGCTGAGAAAATATTATTTCAAGTTAGGCCTAAAAAGTGTACTTCAGGCTTCTTTCTAAGCACAGCAAGGCCACAAAATAGCACTAAGTTTCAAATTCAAATGTCCTGGCTTGCACTCACCCGATTTTCATGATCTTTGTTTTGTTCAACAGATTAAACCTTGCAGAGTATGCAGTGAAAAAGTGGATTAAAAATTTTATCTTGGGATGCGGAAATTTTGCGAATTCATAGTGGTAACTAAATGTTAAAAAAACTAAAATTGAATCACTCAGCGCTTCTTCAACATTAAAAACAAAAAATATATGTTTCAGAATTCTCGGAAAGTCTATTGCAGAATCAAGTTTAAGCTATTGGCAACACGTTTGCAAAAGTGCTTAGCAGAATAAGCTCTCAAATAATTTTGGCGAATTTTTCACGAAAACCAGTTTTGTACCTTTTCAGAGTAAAAAATTGCATTTTTATGACGAAAACCTATTAGCAAAGGCAATATTTCATCATATCTCCACAATTTCAAATACATGCTTTTTAGTAATAGTAGTATAAAATATTTTTACATAATTAACCAATTTTTAAGGTTTTGAAAACATGCAGCTAACTCTACAATGATTTGTTATATCCCAAGGTGAAAAATGCGCCTAGTAACATCGAAAAACAGAACAAACACCAAAATAGATACCTAATATGATTAGGGAGTTGATCTCTAACCTCTTTTTTACTATAAGAGGGAAATATTTGTTTCATTGAACATCTAGTTCAGTCTATAGTACATTGGCAAATACAGACAGAATTTGCTAAAAAAGACTTCTTCTTCACAGGCCTTCGTGAAAAATTCGCCAAAATTAATTGAAAGATTATTCTACTTAGCCCTTTTGCAAAAATGTTCCCAATAGGTCAAACTTGATTCTGCAATGGGCTTTACGAGAGTTCTGAAACATATATTTTTTGTTTTCAATGTTGAAGGAGCGTTTCGTGATTCAGCTTTAGTTTTAATGAACGATTGGTTACCATTATGGATTTGAAAAATTTGCATATCCCAAGATGAAATTTTCAATCGACCTTTTCACTGCATATTCTGCAGGGTTCAGTCTGTCAAACAAAACGAAGATCATGAAAATCGAGTGAGTGCAAGCCAAGAAATTTGAAATTGAAAGTTAGTGCTATTTATGGGCCTTGCTGTGCTACAAAAGAAGCCTGCTGTACACTTTTTAGGCCTAACTTGAAATGATATTTTCTCAGCACTAAATTATCCGATTTGAAAATTTTTTGCGTCTTGATATACCTCAGGCTACGGTTGAATAGAGAAAAATCAGTTTTGGACAATTCTGATATTTTTATTTTTTAGTATTAATTACACTAAAACGGAAATCTGGATCACAGTGCATTCCCTGCCTCTTCTCAAAAATCGAAAATATCGTAGTGCTGCGAAGACACACCTTCGTAGCAAGACTACAAGCAAACTACATAGCAAAAATCAGAGAAGGGCCAAGGGAAGGGGAAGTACTTGTGATTGGAGACATTGCTGAAAATTATACCTTTGTCCTACAGGATACAGCACTAGGTTTTCATTGCAACAACAGCTAAGCTACCATCCATCCTTTTGTGAACTATCACAGTTTTCCGTTGCCTGGTGATATGAATACAAATTTGAAAAGCCTTAATTTTGTAACTATATCAGATTGCCTCTCTCACGATACCATTGCAGTACACAGATTCCAGAGAAAACTTATTGCATATCTGAAAGATCATCTTCCATTTGAGAAAGTGATTTATTTTTCTGATGGAGCAGCATCCCAGTATAAGAACAAGAAGAACTTTATAAATCTTGTCTATTATGAGGAGGATTTTGGAATACCAGCTGAATGGCATTTTTTTGCAACATCCCATCGGAATGATCCATATGCTGGGGTCAGTGGCACGATTAAGCGTTTGGCAGCAAGAGCTAGTCTTCAACGACCATAGAATGACCAATTGCAGACTCCTTTACAGCTATTCGAGTAGGTCAAGGAAAGCATACCCACTGTTGTATTTGAGTTTGTACCAAAAGAGGAAGTAAGGGAAGAAGAGAGCATAATTGCTGCCAGGCTCGAAAATAGTAGGACTATGAAAGGAGCACAGAAATGGTATGCATTTGTGCCAGTTACAGGTTCAACAAGTAAGTTAATTACAAGAGAATTTTCCTCATCAGCGTCTTTAAATGTAGTCAATGTCAGCACTCAAGAAACGAGAGATGAACTGCCATGGAATGACATTCACAGCTATGTGACTTGCGAATATGATGGCAAATGGTGGCTTGCACATGTTGCAGCCACCAGCGTTGATAGGAATGAAGTGAAAGTAACATTTCTACATCCATCTGGACCAGCATCATCTTTCACGTATCCTAGAAGGGAAGATGTCCTAGTTGTACCAAGGTCCAGCATACTGACTAAAGTTGACCCAATGACTGCTACTGGCCGAGCATATTCCTTTTCGCAAAGGGAAATAAACAAATTTGCAACACTCTAGATGCTGAACTTAACTACAATGTAAGTGGTCAGATGATATTAAATTGATGTTTTTTTCCATATTGGTATTTGTAAATCAAATTGCAAAGATAGAAAAAAATGCTGGGAACATGTCACCAGATTTTTGTTGAATTGAGAGAGATTTTATTGACGGACTATACCTATGAAATATGCTTTGAGAATTAATCTCTTCATATTTGCAAGTGTATGAAGAAAGCAATTATGAAAGGCTACAAACTAGATTGCAGGCCCCTTAAGTGGTGACGATAGCTTCCTTTTGATATTCACTTGTGAGCTGCATACAGTTACCATAGGGAAGATAGGGAACATGTTGTTCCTTCTCGATACTCAATCTGCTCCTGAAAAGCTTGGTGGGAATCTAAATGGTCACATTCGAGCGTATGATGCCAACCATCCTTCATCTTGGCCCCTCTCTTTGCTGTTGGTTATGGAACAGGATTGACGATTATGGAACCAAGTCTGAAACTGGGCAGTCACTTGCAGTGGTCAAAAGAAACAAACAGAAAGCATGGCAACCCCCTTTTAGAGTCGGAGGGAGAAGATTCAGCAAGCAATAGAAGCCATTCCCCACCGCCAACCGCACCTCCACACCCTCCGACGAATGGAAAACCAGCAGTACCGTTCAAGCAGGGCAAGAAGACTGGCTCAACGGAGACCCGCTTCAAGAGGTGGCTGATCACAGTGAACGGGGCTCACCTGGATGAAGTTGAGCAAGCCTTACGGGAATCCTACCTCCAACTATGCTGCTATGTGGTAGTAGCTAGGGAGAAAAGGGCTGCCGGCAGAGATCACTTGCACGCGTTCCTATACCTACGAGATAGGATGAGTCCCCTCCAAATTGTGGATGCCTGGCCATTCCTCAAGGGAGCCAATTTCAAGCCATGCGGTTCAGAGTCTACACCATCAGTTGTGGCCTACGTTAAGAAGCAAGGTGACTGGGAGTTTGGCACCAACCCCGCAGTGCACGGAGCCCCTACTGATGCCCCAGGAAGCCCACTGCCAAGCAGAGCATAGTGACCGCCATCAGGGACCTTGCCAACAGCCGTGCAACCGTCGCCGAGATTATGGACAGGGATGTGACACTATGGATGCGGCACGGCGATGATATCCTTCGCATGGGGCAGGTTATGAAGATGCACAAAAGTCGCGCATAATTCAATTTGATATCCTTTTAGCCATGCTTTGAAGCTGAAACAAGCAAAGAGTCCAATGAAATTGAGCTAAACCAAGATGAAGAGATGCAAGCTGAAACCAATCTACATGACTCTGAGGCAACTGAAACCTTAAGTTCTCCAAGTCAGAAGTACTGGATAAGTTCCCAAGAAAGTGAAGTTTGTTCCCCTCAAGTAGTAGATCCACCCCCTTCGGTATCACATAAAGTTTATTGAGAAAAGCTTGGGGAGGGGATAATTATTGATGAAAATGTCAATGTTGTGTTGGAAAGGAGTTTCTTTGAGGGAATTTTGGAAAAAGTTTCTGAAAACCATCTAATTTAAAAGGAGAATTACAAATGATAAGGGCAGAATGCAATAAGAGATTTGGTAGAGATGGAAATCCTATAACTGACCCAAATGAATTCAAAGAACTCTGTCACACCGCTGGTGCTCATAAGATATTCAATGCAATATTTGACTCAATGTGTACCGAACGTCAGTCAGATAATAGGAAAATTCTAAATGAAAAAAGGGTCATGTCAGTGATTTATATAATGATGATTGGCCAATCTCAAGCAGCCAACTGGTTCCAAGTTGCCAATACCAGGATTCTAAAGGGACTTGGGCTGACAAGCAGGGGCGTTGAAACCTTGAGAAATATTGGATGAGCAACTCACCCTTCTATGATTTCCAATTGCTGCAAACAGATTGCAGCAACATACCTTGAGTCTGTAAAAGAGTTTTTTAAAGATGCTCTTAATAATGAATGTATGGTAATTGTCTTCATTGATGATTACCACAATATTCATACAAATCACAGACCCACAACTGAGTCCCAAACAAAGGTGGCACATATGGCAACTTCGCTTGTCAAAAGTTTTAAAAATGTGAAAGCTATTATGTCAGCAGGGCCAGATGACCAAGACAAGAAGCCACGGACGAACTTTTTTCCGGGTTTCAGGTTTCGGGTTCAGGTCTCGGGTTCAAGGTTTCGGGTTTAAGGTTTCGGGTTTAAGGTTTCGGACTTAACCCTATTTGGACCGGGTTTTGATGTTTTTGAGCGGGGGGGGGGGGGGGGGGGCGGCGTTTTTTGAGAGATACTACAAGAGATATAACAATAAACTCATGCCAATTGTTCTTTTGACAATTAGCTTGAGTGAAATATTTTATATTTTTTAACTATGGTTAGTAATAAGGAGCCTTGCAAGCTCCGTCTGTACTTTTAAGACCTCGGGTTTTATATTTTCCTGTGCAACACAAAACCGGCTACACTTTTTTTATAAGAAACTTGGATCAGCACTTAGAACTAAAAGTTTCTTAATTTCGCATGAAAATTTCGGTGTTTTAGTAGTAATTCTAGTAAAAGTTTATTAATTAGTTTCTTATTTTTTGGGCCTAAAATTGCGGTATTGTTCGAAGTTGAGCCTTCTTCTCCGACAAAGGGCTTCCTTTTTGCATTGACATTGTCATCAAGAAGAAGCCATGCACATCAAGGCAAAAATTTACCAATTTTGCAGCTAAAGGTCAAGAAAAGAGTAAGGTACCTTTGTTAGAGAGATATACCGGGTGACCCAGAAAAAAGTGACCCAACGCAATCTGTTACAGAAAATTAACTAAGTGGCCGATTGAGATGCTTCAAACGTTGTTCTGTCGCTAAAAGACTAGCCTATGCCATGAATATTTTTCGCAATTTTTTCGGCACGGTAAATTTCCAAAATTAAGGATTTCGAGGAAAAGAGCATGCCTGAAATCCTCAAAAAGTCGTCAAAAACAGGGCATCGATTTACAGCCATTTCAAATCTTCAAAACAACGAGGAGCGTGTTTCATTTCAAACTGGGAATAGGTAACACAGTCGGAAGTCTTCAGAGCAAGTTTATAGTCCCTAGGTACTTGAAAATATTCTCAGGCAGAAAGAAACACGCTCCTCGTTGTTTCGAAGATCTGAAATGGCTTCAAATCGATCCCTTGTTTTTGACGACTTTTTGAGAATTTCAAGCCTGCCCTTTCCCTCAAAATCCTTAATTCGGAAACCTTCCCGTGCCCAAAAAACTTGCAAAAAATGCTCATAATGTAGGCTGGTCTTTTAGCGACAAAACAACGTTTGAAATATTTCAATCTGCCACTTACTTTTTTCTCTATAACAGATTGCGTTGGGTCACTTTTTTCTGGGTCACCCGGTAGAATAGGAGAGAAATACAGAAATAAAATTTTAGAGTTTCTTATCTGTTCTTGAGCGTAGTACTAGAGTTTCTTAAATTTGTGGTCATCGTAGTACTAGTTTCTTATAAACCAGTTTCCTTTAAAAAACGGGTAGTATGCGCATAGTACAATATGTAGAAGAGGGGCTTATTTGAGAGTGGGCGCTAGCAACGAGAAATCAGTTTACCAACCTCTCTAGTAGTAATGGTAACTTTATTTAAAGGTGTGCTGAAGAAATTTGAAAAGTAGATTCGTTGACTGCAAAATAACAATGTCACTTTACAAGTTACATGGACAGAAAAATTGATTTTGAGATTACTATTAAGTTTATTGCTGCTGCCTATTGCAGTTTGCTGCTTGTTTTTGTTACGTTAATGCCTGGGGGGGGGGGGGGGGGGTTCTACCATCCGGTCACACAGGGATTTAAGAAGCCATCAAATGATGAACTGCTTCAAAATCTTTTAGAAAGGTCCATGGATAAGATATCAAAATCCTATGTTGATGTGATGCCAGACCGGCTCCAGGCAGAATTTTGTGACCCAGAGTACCAAAGATCGCGCCTATTAGCTCATGACTACCAAAAAGACGATATCCTGACAATGGGATCGATGGAAAATTGCAAGCTTGTGGATAGTGTTGAGCTTCCTCTTAAGTCATTTGACAATTTTCGGGCTGCCATTGAAATTTTGCTGCAGAATGGTCTTTCTCTTTATCTAGAAAGATTTCTTGTACCCTTGGTTGGCGATTGGCCTTGCCAGTTTTATGTGCGACAGGTGGTGTATCATAAGGGTATTCACAATCTGGTGCCAATGATTGGTCCATTGCACATCTCTCTGAATGCAAGGGAAATCATTTTGCTGAAATTCCATCCATTCTTTGTTGAACTATATGCTTTTCTGTTGAACAATAAGAAAGCCCTTGCCAAAAAGCAAAAGCCTTGGCGAATATCATTGTTACTTGAAGTTGTTTATGGTGGTTGGTTGTTGGTGCGGGATGCAATAATGTCAGTCTTTGCAGGATCTAAGGATATCCAGTATCTGACTCTGGTGACTCTCCTTGACACATACATACCTCTTAGCCTTTCCATATACTCAGTGGTGTTCAGAAATAACATGGCTGAATCATACTTTGATTCTCTTTTTCGCTGCTGGCTCATGTTTTTGGTTTTCCGACGTAGGCATTATGATAAGGCTCCACTGGTGGCAATTTCAAATGTTGAGTATTGGAAGAGCATTGATCATCCCATTGTTGATGCCCTGTGCTCATCTCTGTGCTGTTTTGATGAATATGCAGTGGAGAACTTCCATTCAGTCCTAAGAGCCCATACAAGGATATTTGATGGCCCAGATAGGATACAGTTGGTTGCCAGGAAAATTGATGGCAGAAAACACAATCTGAGCAGTTTCCAGTCAGCATTTGTGCCAAAAAGAAGGCAATTCTTCAGCCATAAGAATGTAAGAGCATTGAAAATGAAAGCATCGGAGTTTCTTAAAAAGAAGTTCCACCAAATTGTGACAAATCCTAATGCTGCTAAGCTCATGCAAAAACCAAAAAAACCAGGGCAAAGAGTTTCAAAATGGATTCTACCACATGTTTTCGGGGAAGAGAAAGTAACCAATGATGTTCTCCCATTAGGATACATTTCCTATGAAACTTCACCTGACCCATTGAGGTATGCTAAACTTATCTGCACCTGCTCCATAATGCTTCTCAGAAATTATTTCTTACACCAAAAGCAGAGTCTTCTGAAATAATACAGTTTCAATGAAAATCAAGTTATTTGTTGTTTGGGTTGTCCTCGCAGTTTTCCTAGTACAATTAAAAAAATCTAATCTGCAATTTTATCAAAAACCAACTAAAAATCTAAAAGGACTAAATGTATATTCATTGTAATTTTACTCTGCTTTTGCTGAAAGAGTGTATTATCTATTGTAAGCAGATTTATAGATTTCTAAATGTGAAAGCTTTTGGTTTCCTGCAACATCTTTTGAACACAAGGAAATTAATTCTTTTACTGTATGCCACACCAAGAAAAAGTTCAGATTGCAACTAGCTTATGGAAGCTTGACACCAGCACAATTTTGGTTTAATAGGAGCGTGAATTGAGCATACGGACACAATTTTAACCAGTTTGCATATGTGAGTTGAGTTTAATCAAGCATGACAATGATGGCCACACTAAAATCATAATCAGCATACTACAAATGAATGTTGATTTTGCCTTCAATATGTTATGATTGACAAACTTTGAAAATGACACAACAACAAAAATTTGTTTTCCCAAAGGAAATTGCAGCATCAGGCTTGAACTAGAAATGAGTCTGAATTTGTTTTCAGTATGATAACAATCTGACTTTGGATTCATAACTGTAGGTCGGCTTGACCTTTTAATGCTATCCCTGCCACTGTGATTAAAACGTATTTTTATTTACCTTTTTAATGTTATATTGTATCGTATCTATTTTGATATTATAAACTTGTAAAAACATTTAATTGTGGCAAATGATACATACATGCATATATTCTTATTGGTCCCAATAGGGCTGAAATCCTTTTGCAGTGCATGTTTTTAGTCACATTGTGAGGATGCATGCTGCTAGTTAGCTCCAAAAGTGCAAAGTTGTTATTTGAACCAAGCTTCCAAACATATTCAAATCATACTTAAATAAAAGTATCAAGCTTGAAGCATGCAGCAAACATACTCACTGTATTTGCTCAGGGATAACAGGGAGTACAATTTTGGAATAAAAACTGGTACATATGGTCCCCAGGGGGGTATTCATTGACTTTCAATACGGGGGGGTCCATGCCAATATTTGGGGTCCGAAATTTTATGTTCAATCAATATTTGGGGTCTGTGAAGTATTCCAACATGGACAAAAATTCAATATTTGGGGTCCACAGATCTAAAGAGAGGAAGAATCGTGCAATTTGGCCCTGAAGTTGCCAATCATGAAATAAATGTTTAGGTATTATTCAAAAACTGAGAAAGATCAAGAAGCTAAAATTGAATTTCAATTTGAATTTCAACAATTTCACTGAAATCATCGGAAACTCGATGGTTAAAGATATCATGGGTCTTAAAATGACAGAGGCAACAAATGGAGAAGAAAAGATAAAAGTTCAAAGCTACTCTGGAGCTACAGTGGATCACATGAATGGCCATGCCATTCCCAGGACAAAACGAGACCCAAAGAGAATAATTTTACATTGCGGCACCAATGATATTCGAAGTTCTCAGTCTCCAGAGGCAATTGCAACTGAGATAGTGGAATTGGCAAGTGCGGTTAAAACAACCAAGAATACAATTTATATATCGAGCCTTGTACAGCGTGGTGATCAGTGGAATGGGAAGGTCAATGACGTCAACCATCATCTTGAGGAGCACTGCAAAGGAAACAATTTGCCATTCATAGACAACAGTAACATTCAGCCTTTTGCACATCTCAACAGAAGTCGACTTCATCTGAACACAGAGGGGACTTGTATGTTAGCTAATAATTTTTGAAAGTCCTAGGACATTATTGACTAAGAAATTATTTACGATGGAACTTGGTAATTCCCACAGGCCAGATCCAATTTTCAGAAAGGCTGGATCCCAACCCTTCAACTGAGTCTGGATTGAATGAGGTTATGCCTGAGCATGGAACATCTACAGATGTCCCTCTACAAAACGAAAATAATGATGCGAAAACAGTGCTAAAGGCACTGCGTTTGAAAAACCTAGGTCAACTGATAATTGGAGTACTTAAACATCAATTCTATTAGGAATAAATTTGAAGCATTTTGAAGAAAGAGTCAAGTCCCAAATCTTGTGCTCTAACTTCTTTCTTTGGCTACAGTACTCAGGGATACAAAACCATGTTGCAGAAAACCCCTCCATTCCATGAGCGATGGGCTGTTCTCTTTCCAGCTTTTGAGCTCTTTTGGCCACATCAGCTTTGAGAAGCTAAGATTTAGAGCTGATTTATAGTAGCTACCAGACTCTAGGATCTTTCTTGACATGACTGTAAGAGGTTGTGGGTTGAATGTCTTCTACTTCCCTTCCTTCTTTCTACCAGTGGTAGCCTTTTCGAATTTTTTCTTGTTTGTTCCTTTTTTTCTTCCTACTGCGTCAGCTGTGATCTTTTTCGTTTTGTCTCTTTCAGCAATCGCCTTACAAAGTTCTTCATTTGGGTTCCTCACCAAAGGAGGCCCATCAATGACAATCTTGCCTGTCTTCAGGAATTCTTTGTTTTTCTCCGCAATAATTGCATCTTTTATTGACTTTTTTGCCTTGCTTACAGCCGCTTGTTTATCTTATTCTTTGAAAGCTTCTTTGATTTTTCAACAGCATGGTTTTGCAGCTGAATTAGTGTCAATCTTTGAATCTTCAACTATCAATGAGTAGCATTCTCCGTCAAAAGACTTGGTCAGTATGTCAATTCCATTAGCATCACATGCGTTCATCACTTTGTCATAAAGTGCCCTTTTCTCACGCTTTGAGAATGTCTTGCCCTTCCATCCATAAAATATCGGCAAACACGATGGCTTCTCTGCTTCCACAAGTCGTTTTGCTATTCCCGTGAAATGAGCCTCATAAACATCAATTTTTCTCTCAAGAGTTTCAATTTTATTATTTAGTGGTGCCACAACCTTCTGGATTTCAACATGGATCGTCTCATCGATTTTAACTTCTAGCTTGTCAATAAGTTTGGTAATGTATGATTTATTTAATAAATCTGAGACAGCGTCTGAAACGATATTTCGGAGATTGGCCTCGCCCATGCCGCTTGGGGCTGAATATGAATTACCTGCCCTTGAAACTATTCAATTGGTCATTCAGGAAGTTTTTGGCACTACACCATAATTAAACACATGTGCATCAGTAATTCCCAGTCAATGGGCTGTCGCTTATCTGAGCTACTGAAAGATGCGTGTCACCGCCATCTTGACACGTGTGACAAAAAAAATCTTCATGTCTTCTTCCGGCATAACCAATGGACGTTTGTTATGGTTGATGACTTCTGGTGCCATGAAGGCTGGGGTGCCTTTGTACACATTTACAGTGTGCGTACAGGCAGCTTCTGTGGATTTACATAGTTCACCTCAGCTCTCACCAAAGTCTGTTAGCTTTGCAACGCAAGGGTTCAGCTTCTACTCTGACTCTAGCTCATGAAAAGGAAGTTCTAAAATAAGAATGTTGGTTACAAGCACATTACCAGGCTTCAAGTCACGATGAGCAACACCTCAACCGTGCAGATACGACAGCCCTGATACAATGTTTTTAGCGATGCATTGAACTAAATGTTCAAATCCCTTGAACTGCGACTTGTTGAACTCCTTCAAGAGATCATCCAAACCAGACAATTTCACGTTGGTCCGAACCGTTCCAAGTCAAAACGCACATACTCTATCATCAATGCATTAGCTGATGGGCATATCAAGATAAAATTTACCAAATTGTCTAGGCATAAACGATTGTGAAATCTTGCTTCTTTTTAAAGAGAATCTTCACCAACTCCTTTCAAGACTTTTACAACAACTCCTTTTGAGTATACTTTTCCGAATCCTCCAGATCCAATGAGGGCAGGCTTTTGCTGGTTAAAACTTTTCCAATCAAAATATGGCAGGCTTTTATAGGAAGCTGCATTTGGCTGATTCTTTTGTTGCCACCTCATGTAAATTTGGAAAACAGAAAATATATCAAAGAAATTCAATTCATCTTAAAATATGGTATCAGATCATTTTACAGCTGTAAGAAACAGAGCTATTCTAAGGAAATGTCGGGTTAGAGCTGCTTTCGATCCTTAATTTCAAATTTAATGTTGCTGAGAAAAAGGTTTCCTATGAAAACGTCCAGTTAGAACTGCTACCGATCTTTCATGTCAAACTTAAAGTTGCTGAAAGAAAGGCTTTTCGATGGACTGATGTTTAAGAGCCCTCTCCCTATTCAATATCCATCTTATTTGTTAGAAATGAAGTATGGAAAGAAGATCTGTCTACCTAGAACATTTAGTATCTCGTAAGGTAATTAAAGTCTTCCGATAACATTGCAGTGGACAGTGTCAATCGAAAATATCATACTGGTTTTTTTCATAAAACCGCCTGAGAGACTAGAGTACCGTAAAATATATATTAAGACCCCTCCCTATTTAGCTCCCTTCTCTTTTCCCCTGAACAATTGTGTGCATTAGATCCTGTGAATAAGTATTTGAGATTACATCATTATGTTACAAATATACATTGTTCCCCTGTAATTACGTCAGACACAACACAAGAAACAACTATTTCATTACAATGAGATACTTTTTTCAGATAATTGACCTATTGATGTCTCTTTATTTTGTTCAAATCTGTTCTCAAATAAGGCTATCAGAGATCACCGGGCCTGGCCCCTTCAACCCCAACATATATAGGTATTTCCTCGTTTCATAACTGTCTGGCTGTTACCACATTTAAACTGATCCTAACGATACTGTTCAATCGAAAATTGCAATGTTTGAAGCCTCCAAAAGCTAAGAAACTCCTTTCAAGTAAAGTGAGAGAACTTCGAGGGGCCGAGCAGTCATCTGAGTCTCGCAAAACAAGTTGAGTATGATTTCCTAAACTAATCACAAATGTACACTCGCCACGCGCTCCCTCGCATAAAATTAATGCGCCTTCCTCTTCATTCTGGCTAACTGTCGCCCTGGAAACCCCCTTTTCCCCTGTTTCGAAATTACGCAGAATAAATTGTTTGTAACTCTTTGTAAGAAACTAAATGCACTGATGGTGAGATGACCATTACCAAGAAATCAGGAAACTCCAAAAACTTTGTTAAAGTATAGCTTTTTCCATTTGGTTGAAAGAAGTTAATTCCTCTTTTCACTTGCTTCTCATAACCTGTGCTAGCCTGTGTCCAAGACACACCGAAAAGGGGTGCAGGAAAAGGATACTTGTACAATGTATAGTATGTATCAGTAAATTAATGCCTAAACAAGCTTTTCATTCACGGAATTTATCCAAGGTCAAGGGGATTCTACCGATTTAAAGAATGTTCGTAAAAACAATTTCAAGAGTAACCTTCAAAATTCCCATTTACTTGAGTATTATTCCCTGTTGACTATTTCTGCCAAGGGCACAGCTCCATACTTTTCATTTTCTCTCTGATTACCTCTTCAGCTTTGGTGTTTTGCATCCTGTATTCTTTGTGGCAGAGTAGTTCGACCAAAACTCATCGCCATACTTCCTCAAAGTATCGCCCTCTCCATTGACTTTCAGCTCTTCTGCCATCTCCTCCAGTGTGATGCATTCTGTTTGTTCCTTCATTTCTTGCAAATTACCTGTTGCACTGCATTGCCTTACCAATTGTTGTTTCAAGGCTTTTGCCTGCTGGAACGCTGTCTTTTCCACAACATCACCAAAAAGACTCTTCATTTAGGATAAGTACACTTGTGTGCCTTTTTCAATTCCAGATATCCTTTTATCTCCTTCTCATCTCTTCCATAGCACAGATACCGTAGTTGATTTTTTAGCTGTTCCCAGACTGTGTTGAGCAACTTAATGTCTAAGTCACTGTGGTTATTCACGGAAAATATCCACTACTTGCTACATCAACAATTGATGCACATAACTCCAAAAATTCAAAGAGGATGTGCTTGCTTGTGTAGCCCTCTGTATTTATGGTAATTATACTCCATACACAGGTTCGAAAGAAGTAATGGAATACTCAAAACATTATGCAAAGCTCCATCTCTTTCACTTCAATTCATAAAACTACACGATCGCGTGTTATCACAACGATATACGACTACTTCTGCCGTCAATGGTTATGTTTATTTGTTTATTATAAAACACAGTAGGGGATTAGGTGATGTTTTGTGCAACCCTAAACTTAGAACACAAAGGACAATAGTGCAATACTTCCTACTAGTGTTCTCTGTTGGCATCATGAAGAGTTTCTAAAATGTTAATTTTCTAAAATATTGAAAACAATCACAAGACTCGGCATGAAAAGAAAAAGAGAAAACTTTTTCGGGATGATTTGCACAGTGATCCAGGGTTGGCAAAAATACCCAAAATTCAAATTGAAAATTTGATTTTTATTTCATTTTTCAGTTGTTCACAAGGAATTGGTCACCAAGATGCAAATATTTGAAACGAATTGAGCCATCGGTTCCGGAGAAACAATTTGTCAAACTTTCAAGAAATCCTATTGCATCGTTTCTAATCAATTTCAGGAAGAAATTGACAATTGTTTTCAAAACATAACAAACTTAAAAACGCTGCTGTATCACACTCAGTACTCCAATTTGCAAAATCCTTTTTTTAGTTCAAAGCCAGTAGAGTCCATTATGTGGCTCAGCAACAATTTCGGAAGATTTCCACAGCCCATGATGCTCGCTGATACATTTCCAATGCCGTTTTGCAACACTGCCTTTGATTTCATGGGAATAACTTAAGGGCTGCCCACAAATAATCCCATTCTCTAAAATGATACAACATGTTGCTCCTTTTAATTCCATAAGCTTCTCTATGGAGACATTTACCCTTTCCCTACTTGCAAGCAAATTTGATTCATAAAATCTGCTCACAGGAAACAAAGTTTTGAATGAATCATACAGTTTTGTTGAAATTTCCTTTGCATTTGGTTCTGATGGTGCATAAATAGTTGTTTCTGCTTGTTGTGTTGTTTCTAAATCCATTGGTGTACATTCAATGTTGGTGTTCTCTAATGTAAATGTTCTGTCAATATCCATTTCACCAAACATGGTGGATTCAGGTGGACTTTTGTGCTCATCCATATTTGTATTGTAGTGTTCAATAACATCTAGATCATCAGCAGTCAATCCTTCATTGTTGTCACTTGAAAAAAGTTCATCTTCTTCACTGCAATGAAAGAAGGTAAGACAGTCAATTAAAATAGCATGGACTCATTGAATTAAGCCTTGAGTACTGTTAATTGTTTCATTGGATTCAGTCTTTGGAACTGTTTTGTCTACTGTAGCCTGGCGGAAAAGTACATTCATGAGAAAATGTGAACCTGTGTCTCCTGTCTCTGTCAGTTCTGTTTAAGGTCACACTCTGATGACGACACAAGTCAGAAAGGCCTCAGTGTGCTAAATCTTCTCGTTTTTTTGCATCCGAATCTCTTTACAATTTATTATGTCTCCTGAAAAGGTGAAAGTTTAGATTAAGAAAATACTAATTGCTTCAACCAAATGGATGGAGGTTTCTTCATGTCAGTTCATTTATATGGAAAAAAATGAATTTGGGGAAAAAACATTGACATTCCAAACATTTGTGTGATAATTTCTTGATAATCCCACTCCTGTCTATTACCTGTGAATCATAGACCCTTGATTAGGTTCTTGATATTCTGTTCAATCTCACCTGTCAGAGGTGCTTTCTCCACTGTTTATGTCTACGACTGCTTTCACCAATCTGTGATCACTAGAGGTGTATAGTCCAGCATATGATTGTGAATCTTTGATGAAGCATAAATGGGATTTCCTGATAACAATGTAATCAATCATGTTGCGATATGGATTTTTCCGGGGTGTTCCATCTCTATGGGTTGCATTGTTTCTCTCTGGTGCCTGCCATGTTGTACGGTGTGCCATTTTGTGTTTGAAATTGGTATTGGTTAAACAGAGATCGTGCTGAGGGCAAAAATTTAGCAGATAAATTCCATTCTCATTTGCTTCCCCTTTTCCGTGTTTGCCCATGTTGGTGGGGTAGAGAGGATATGCAGAGCCAGTTTTGCTATTAAAATCTCCATTTACAAAAAGTATGTCTCTTTTGTTTATTGTATTATAATTTTGTACGCAAAAAATGGAATGAAAATGGCGAATACGAATTTTTCTTTAATTGCAGGATGCATTTTTGTTCTGTTGTGCGTTATTTCGTATGTTTGACCAAGAATTTCACAATGTATATCCTGATTATAAATTGAGGCTGTATGCTATATATATGTTCCACGCAGGGACGGATGAAGAAATAAAGGACTACATCATTGACTCCATAGGAAAAGTTGATGGTAATGTTAGAGTTGTATTTGCAACAACAGTATTTGGCATAGGAGTAGACTGTAAAGGTCTGCACTACATCATTCATTTTTGACCGCCAGGTGATATTGATGAATATTTGCAGGAAAGTGGAAGAGCTGGTAGAGATAATGCACAAAGTCATGCAGTGTTAGTGCAGACAAAGTCATGCAACTTGAACAGTGTTGAGGTTGTGACGTCATGAAATTGCAAAATCGTAAACCAGAAAAGAAACATATTCGCTTTAAATCAACTTTAAGGTAGGTCACTGGTCGAAAATGAAAAAAAATAAATTTTTTGTTTTTGATGGAATACATCCCTCCCATCTTCGTAGAATCGGGGAATTGCAATTATAGAGCCAAAGTACTTACGAAAAATTATTTAGATGCACTTTCCTTGTGCCTAGTACTTGAAATCAGCTGATTATTTTAATTTTTTATCATAAACTGCCATGATTTGAAGTGAAGTTCCCTCGAAGTTCCTGCAGTCTATCATCGTGGAATGGGTAGGCCCAATATATTATTTGAAAGCCCTATGGCTTCCCTGCCGGAATCTACTGTGTATTTTAGTGGTTGGGCATCCTGTGTTCATAGATGTCACTGTTTTCAACAGCACAAAACGATAGAAATCTTGTTTATCCGGGATATGACATCACAAGGTCACTCCTCATTGGCTGCTTTAAAAGATAACTGCGTTTGATTCGACAAAATCAAATCAGTATATTTTAAGATGGCCGCCCTATGTTAGGAAACATTCCAGCAAGTTACAAATTTGACAGCTACATATTCGTTTTTCTCCATTAAAAAGTTACGTAAACTGTTCACAGAGATTTCCGTTTTGTTCAAGAAACAAGTTCTCAGAAGCTTTATGACTTGGGAAGAACAAAATTTAGGTCGCTGAAGCCATACATGGGAAGAGGAAAGCAGAAGCGTCGCAAAGCAGAATTGACTTCAAACACGAAACCTTCAACTTCAACAAGTGATAAAAAATTAAGCTATGAAGTGTAATCAAGGCCAAAATCAAACCTTGATTTCGAAGAGACAATCATGCACTTTGGTTACTATGCTGCACTTTCCGATCATGCACTTTCCATCCTTGTGCTTTCCAATCGTGCACTTTGTAAACGTGCACTTTTCAATCGTGCACTTTGTAATCGTGCACTCTCTATTCGTTCATTTTGTAACCATGCACTTTTCATCAGTGCACTTTTCATTCATGCACTTATAAAGATATTTGTGCACTTGAAAAGACATTCATGTACTTTGTAATCGTGCACTGTCTAATCTTACAGTACTTAGTAATCTTACTCCATGTGCAATATTCTGAAATCACTCAACCTCTAAGTGAAACATAGCGCGCTTGTAGAATTGACGTTTGCTTTAAGCGCGCTTGCTAATTGTCATCAATCTGCCGGTTGGAGGGAGTTTGCACAAGGCAAAAATTGGAAAGGATGGCGGATTTGGGTGATCAAGCTACACTGAATCAAATAGGTAAACATTTATCACTTCACTGGCATATATTAAAAAATTTTAATATCTCCTTCGCATGCCTATAGGTGTCAACTAACGAGCCAAAACACTGAAATTGGCTTCGCAAAGCTCGCCATGAAAATCTTTCATTTTGTTTAGGCTTGTCATTGTCAATATGTGCTCGACAAATGTTCCATATGTATTGAGAACAATAATTGACAATCCCTTCTGGGGAATACACGTATCTTCTTTATATGAAATTTGGGTCAGTACTGAAAGTTTCCCAAAATTATAAGATTTTGAGTAATTAGAGTTTCTTACGAGTTTCTCAGAGGTTTCCATAACTATCTCCATGTTCACTTCATGTTCACTTCCTCACGGGGGGGGGGGGGGGGGGGGGGGGGGGGGTTCTTCCATAGTAGAGGTACCTGGGGATGTGCCGCGAGCAAGGGTATACTTCTTCGGACTTCTAGTCTAGCCAAGGGTATCCTTTTTTGAAATTTTGGCCTAGCAACGGACTAGCCTAGGGTATCATTTTTGACAATATTGGTCTAGCGAACGGTCATGCTATCATATTTGGTACAAATTTGACAAATTGGTCCAGGAAATGGTCAAAATTGGTCTAGCCAAGGGTAGCATTTTCGTAAAAATTGGTCCAGAGAAAGGTCAAAATGGTCTAGCCAAGGGTACCATTTTCGTAAAAATTAGTCTAGCCTACGGTACCATTTTGAATATGCTCGCGGCAGACCCCTGCCCAAAATTTGACCAAGAACCTCCCCCCCCCCCGTGCACTACCTATTCCACTCTGAACACATTTCAAAATATGGTTTTTAAGCATTTCTAATGTTTAGACATTGCTCAAGGACTCAAGTGCCTTCTGAGTAATATGATACAAGAAACATGCGAAAATGAAGTACAAATTTGTCAAGGATTTCCTTTATCAAAATGAATAGTTTCTTAACTTATATTTTCCCAGCACTGGAATTTCTTGATTTTTTGGCGATCTGAGAGTGGAGTTTCTTATGGGCAGTTTCTTATAAAAAAATATGTCTACTTTAAATGGAAGTTCAGGCGAAGCGCGATTGGTGGTTAATCGATATACACGTATAAGAAACTCAACTCTCAGATCGCCAAAAAATTAAGAAACTCCAGTACTGGGAAAATTTAAGTTAAGAAACTATTTATTTTGATAAAGGAAATCTTTGATATATTTTTGCTTTACTTTCACTTGTTTCCTATATCATATTACTCATAGTCATATGATATTACTCGAAAGGTACTTGAATAATGTCTAAACATTGGAAAGGCCTTAAAACAAGGCATTAAAAAGCCTTGTTTGAGAAGTTCACTAGGGCACAGGTAGTGAACATGAAGATTGTTATGGAACCTCTAAGAAACTCCTAAGAAACTCGTAAGAAACTCTAATTACTCAAAATCTTATAATTTTGGGAAACTTTCAGTACTGACCCAAATTTCATATAAAGAAGATACGTGTATTCCCCAGAAGGGATTGTCAATTATTGTTCTCAATACATATGGAACATTTGTCGAGCACATATTGACAATGACAAGCCTAAACAAAATGAAAGATTTTCATGGCGAGCTTTGCGAAGCCAATTTCAGTGTTTTGGCTCGTTAGGTGACACCTGGAGGCATGAGAAGGAGATATTTAATTTTTTTAATATATGCCAGTGAAGTGATAAATGTTTACCTATTTGAATCAGTGTAGCTTGATCACCCAAATCCGCCATCCTTTCCAATTTTTGCCTTGTGCAAACTTCCTCCAACCGGCAGATTGATGACAATTAGCAAGCGCGCTTAAAGCAAACGTCAATTCTACAAGCGCGCTATGTTTCACTTAGGGGTTGAGTGATTTCAGAATATTGCACATGGAGTAAGATTACTAAGTACTGTAAGATTAGACAGTGCACGATTACAAAGTACATGAATGTCTTTTCAAGTGCACAAATATCTTTATAAGTGCATGAATGAAAAGTGCACTGATGAAAAGTGCATGGTTACAAAATGAACGAATAGAGAGTGCACGATTACAAAGTGCACGATTGAAAAGTGCACGTTTACAAAGTGCACGATTGGAAAGCACAAGGATGGAAAGTGCATGATCGGAAAGTGCAGCATAGTAACCAAAGTGCACGATTGTCTCTTCGAAATCAAGGTTTGATTTTGGCCTCGATTACACTTCATATCAGGAGTGTTGTATGTGGCTTTAGCCAAATACAACAATGGTGTGGATCAATGAACATGCCTTACAACATAAGCCATGATACCTTTAGTAAACACCATGATAAAATTCATCAAGCAAGTATTGCAACTTTTGAAGGAATCACAAAAGAATCGGTGAAAGCAATCCAGGCTGCCTACAAAGATATAGGAGGACTGCCAGATGAAAATGGCATTTTAAATATTTCAGTCTCATTTGATGGTTCGTGGCAAAGAAGGGGCCATGCATCCCATAATAGAATTGCGGCAGCAATAGATTTGCTGACTGGACTGCCTGTTGACTACGAGGTGTTGAGCAACTTCTGCCTCAAATGTAAGGTTGCAGATGACAAGCCACCAAATCAGCCTTGGAAGCATCAAATTAACAATAGTTCATTGTTATATAGTTGGTCTCGTGAATATTACATGCCCATATTTGGCAACAGGTCTCTCAGAAAATCAGTAAAAAATGCATAACTTTTCTCGTACGCATCTGATTTCAATGCAATTGGTACTAATCAGTTTGTCTTGAAGTCTACTTTCATTTGATGTATAAATTGTTGTATTTTGCTGACATCAGCAAAATTTAAGATATATGACGCCATACGTATATATGACGTCATATTTATTATAAACATATGAAATAATTAGTGTATTATGATTGAAATTTACTAATTAACAATTAAATATCAATTTCATATTGTTGCTATTACTAAAAACGTATTTAAAATGCCTATAAAGCATCAAATAATTTGTTTAGGTATCAACCATGACTTTGATTGACAGCTGTGATAACAATAGAATTCCAAAAATATAATTTTTGACAGTTTTCATTAAGAACAATCACTATTTATCATATTTATAACTTTAAAGTTATTTATTGACTATTTTTAGTTGAAAATATTACGTTTTTAGGAGGAGAGCCAAAATCAGTTAATTTCCATTGTTATTGCGTTGCCTAGCAACGGATCTTGAGACCAATTAGCATATGATGCTATTTTTATAACCATAATTGCTTGGTAATCATGTCTACCAAGTTGCGTTGCCATAGGCACTACGGTTGCTTAGAAAATCTGTGGGGGGGGGCCTTTTTAGTGGTGCTTGATTTACCCATGTAGAATAGGGTTAATCCAAAGTTGATTTGGAGTTGAATTTTTTTCCGTTCTAAGTTTGTGTATCTGTGAACTCTCTGAGCCGCTTATTGATCCTCCTTTTATAAACCCAGTGCAATGTAAACATTTCTATTTCGCCATCAACCTGAAGCCCCTGGAGCCCCTGGAGCAACTCCAAGTTGATGGATAAACAATAATAGATATGGACTACCCCAAGGTAGACATCAACCCAAAGGCGCTCAATGCGCTGGTTATGCACCCCCTTCCCAGCGATAAAGCTCCCTCTGTCTGGCCCTCTGGCTGGATGTGTAAACATAAACCAGGCCACATCAACATTTTCAACCCCCATATCTCCACAAACTCTTGATGGTAGTCCAAATTTTTCAATTGCAGCCAAGAATTCTGTAAGGACAGTGTTTGCCGTATTGTTGGTATTGCATGAGAGAAACATAATCGTTCCGCTAAATCCGTTGATGCATCCGCGGATCACAAATTTTCATCTGTAGAATATAAGAAAAAGGTTCGGAGATTTTCACTCTGAATTAATCAAGGTTTACGCAAAGAAATTATTACTTTCTATGCGACCACTTTCCAAATATGTTAGTCACGTGGTATGTATCTGCTAGTCACATGGCTTCAGTTATGCCAAGATTTAATTTCCGATGAAGAAATAGGAAAAGTTGTGGATGTTTCAGATCTCTATCCTATTTACTCTGTGTTTAATAATCAAAAGTTTGGGTTCAGGGCATTTTTGCCCCCCCCCCCCAATCGATAAGGAAAACAAACCTTATCAATTTGTGATGTCCATCCGTTATGTTTAAATTCTCTTTCCTGAGAAATATGCTAACATTCTTCTGCTATTGGTTACATTTTTGGCTTAGCCCAAAAACACAGCGTGGGAATTATATTCATAGTTAATTTTCTATTGTTGAACATCTCCTTTTATTTCTCCTAGGTGCAACCATCATACCTTCTGTAGCTTTGAAGATTTTTGGAGCCCCAGCGTTATAACGAATAAGTTCTTGAGTTGTTCCTCTTATTCAGTTCAGTTGGCAGGAATTATGTGGAAAATATGAAGAAACATGCTTATCGTGTAGTTTGCTACATCATCAAATCTCAAATCCCCCCTCTGATTTGAATAGAGGTGTTTACTATTAATTTATATCATAGAAGTTCACTACATACAATAACTCTAAGTACAGTAATTAGGTATATTATATTAGGCCACTACTTTTAGAAACAAATAGATTTCTTCAGATATAATTCTTAGTTTCTTGTAAAAAAATGCGTGAGCTACAATCCTGGCCAAAAGAAGCTGGGACGCAGGCAAATTTCAGTGTCTTCATGATGTTTCCTAAAATATCGAGGAGAAAACATACGTTTAGAGTCTCCTAATCCCCCCTTCCCCCTACTTCAATGTTGAGAAGGTTGAAAGGCGTTTGATTCAAGCAACTTTGAGAAGGGGGGAGCGGGGGGCACGTAATCAAAGACCGAAGTAGTGCAATTTTATGATTTGTCCCAAGTATTTTGGCCAAGATTGTCTGAAAAATTGCTTTCACTACCTATCATATATGTTTCTATGAATCCAAATCTACTTGTATCAGACAATTTCTTTCACTATGAATGGATAGCCACTAACTGTGGGCTTAACTCCAGAGTACTTCAGATGTTAATGTTTTCATTGTTACTGGTTCATCCATCAGAACTATGACGTCATCAAATTATGCAAAATGTTCCCATGACGTTCAGCGAAACTCCTCTTGTGCACGAAACCTGCCAATGATTTTGGCCTGAAAACATCACAGTTATCAAAGAGAACTGAAAACAAAGTTCCTTTTGAATCAGTGCAAATTCTGCGCCTCCGCAGTGCAATCGTCTTATTTTCAAATGTACTGTTAGCCAATTCTCTAACTATTCATTCATTTTCAATGAGATTAAATTCGCTCCACCAAACTTGCATTCACCCTGGACAGCATTGAATGGTCTATTGTGCCCGATGAATTGTAATCCACAACTTTTTGTTGAAGAAGAATATACCTGTTGCATAGCAGCAAGGCGGATTTGCAATGTCTGGAAAATTGAGAAAGGGATCAAATTTGTCAACGCCGCTCCCTACTTTAAACATTAATAACGTCGGCAACGTTTGCCTTATTCTAACAAATTTTGTCTCATTTTAATGAGAAAAATGAGCTTTATTAGCCTATAGCAGTATTTGCATCGATATTTTCGTGAAATATGATTTCTGACGGTTCTCAATAGAGTTCAAAAGAAACTTATCCGGAACTGTTTATTTTAAGTTTTTTAATTTTGGAGCGCCGTGACATTTCCACCTTCCGGGCAATTTTTACTTGGTTTTTTTGCATGAATAGGAAGACTTTGATGTTAAAATGTGGAATCAGACGAATTTGCCAAAAAAAGCGTGACTTATCCCAAAATTATGGGGCATTTTTCTGTGGAGCGCCGTTGTGAGAACCGAAGAATTCACAAGAAACCGGACCTCAAACAATGAGCCCAAAAGCTTTCTTGCAATGATAAATCATGTTCAAAGAGCAGCGGAGTACACAATCTTACGATAGCGGAAGAAAGCTCAGAATCCTAATGTATGTCACTTTTTATAAGGGAATCTTTATGTGAGTGAAAATTGCAGCAATTTTGCCACGCCCATTTTTAAGAAGGTGCTCAGCGAGTTTGACGAACAACGCCTATTTCGGCATAGATAGCTGAGAACTCACTTCTTGTGTTGTGGATGACGGTGTTAAAGTTTCACACAGAAATCTCTATGGGTTCTCAAGCTATGAGGTATTATTTGTTAACAATCATTTTCAGACAATCCTGGCCAAAAGAAGCTGGGACGCAGGCAAATTTCAGTGTATTCATGATGTTTCCTAAAATATCGAGAAGAAAACATACATTTAGAGTCTCCTAATCCCCCCTTCCCCCTACTTCAATGTTGAGAAGGTCGAAAGGCGTTTGATTCAAGCAACTTTGAGAAGGGGGGAGCAGTGACCGAAGTAATCAAAGACCGAAGTAGTGCAATTTTATGATTTGTCCCAAGTATTTTGGCCAAGATTGTAGTCTCAGTAGTAGCGATATGAGAGTTGAATTTCTGAATGTTAACAATAAAGCAAATTTGGGAAGAGTGACTTTGTTTCATTTTTAGGATGTTTTGAATAGTACTCACCGAGGCAGCTTTCTTTCCAGTTGACTTGTGTCTTCTACCTAGCCCAGCGCAGATAATACAAATATCGCCTTCAGGCACTGTTTCTAAACAAAATGTATATTTTATATCCTTTTTGTTCTCACACTCGTCATCCTCAATCTTCACAAATCTCGCGGCACTTTTCCTTCCACATATTTGGCACCCTTCTTTGCAATGTTCAAAACACTGAGGCGTTCCGCTTGTGGTGTGCAAGTAATTGGAAAGAAAAAGAAATACCACTGCAGCTAAACCTAATTTCGTTTTCCAAATTTTATTTGATAATTCGATTATATTACGTGTATTGTTCGAAAAAAACGGAGGATGAAATTTTAAAAGAGAAGGCAGCAGGCTGATGCCATTTCAATTTCGCGCCAAAATTGAAATTGCACGCCAACCCCTTTTACCTCCACGTTCCATCACCAGAAACTCAATTTGGTAGGTCCCATCATTCTCATTCTCTTTGTAGTATTCCTTTGTTTCAGAGGCAGCTTTTGCCATGCTTGCTTGGGCTACCTCTTCAGCTGCATTAGCAATAACTTTCACTGTATCTGTGTAAGCATTAGAATTCATGGGTGGAGGCATGTTCATCACTGCTCAAAGTTTGACTAGGCCTTGACGCCCAACACTGGTATTTCTTGCTCCAAGAACAGATCTCCTGTTGAATTCAAAAGCACAACCAGTCTTTTTGGATGAATGAGGGAAGTAGCTTGTTCTAGTCTTGTTTCCACGTGTCAGTTCTTCATCGCAAATTTCATGAATGAAATGTGACGAGACCAAAGGGTATTTATGTACCAGCTTTTGGGGTGTAAATCAGAGGTGTCAAATGTGTTGTGACTAGCCCTGGAGGCAAATAATGAGGTTGTAGGAATTCAGATTTTTTGTCAGACGAGTGTTTTTTTATCTTCTGGGTTTTCTAGTGTTCTTACGGTGTATGTGTGAAAGGCTTGCTGGGCCGATCTTTCGTGTTAGGCCAATTTTTTCCTCCAGGCCTAGCTCTGCCTGCAGTTCCTGCAAAGAGGACTTCATGGTGTTGAGGAGATATTCTCGCAGAATAAGCGAATCTGAGGCAACAGGTAAAACATCTGGCTTGTCAAACTTTTGTCATCCAAGCTTCTTAACGCAATTGAAGAAATGTTTGTCGCCTATTCAGAATCGATCACCTTCAAAAAGTAGTTTAAGTTTTCGAGCATTTGGCATCCCTTTGTCTCAAAGCAAATCCTTGCTGAAGCTGGACACATTGCTTAATTGCGTAGCCAACTTTCAATGCAACTGATGGCGTCTTGCCAGCAAAATTTTCTTGTGTATTTCATTTATGGGGTGTCCCGAGATGATGTATCATCCTTTTTTTTCGATTGAGTCTGGCACATGCCAGGACCCGTTTAATAAACAAAATAATTAAATACAGTATGGGCCCAAGAAGTGTTTCCCAATATATTTTAAAGACCATGGTCGGTTTCTCGTTGCAGATTAAAACATTGTAGATAGCTTTTGAATTCAATTTAGAAAATTTCTTGGTTTCATTGTTCGCAAGCAGGACCTCAAAGTTCTCGTTTCTGCGAGAAGCTGGAGTTGGGATGGAATTAGCAATTTCAACCCACTCTTTAGGTAACCGACGAACAACCGCACCCAACGAGCCGCGTCTATATCCATCTCCAATAAGCTCTTTCAGAGCATCTTCGCTCAAAAATCCAGGTGCATGTTCATAGCAGATATCGCGCAGTAGGGAGACTCCTGAGTTGGTCCAGGATTCTTCCACAAGAAGACTTTCTTTAGCAGTAAGAGCGTTGTGAAACAAGGGTTCATTATAAACTTGTTCTACTTGCTTTGGCTCGATACGATTTGGCTTTGTAAACCGTATGAAGCATTCTAAAGCAGTTTTGTAGAAAGCAGGCATATATTTTAAACTTTGTTGCATGAGATAGCATTTCAAGACATTTGAGCCTAGCTTAAGACCCTTCCACTTTCCGAGAAAGAATTCGAAAAGGACCTTCCACTTGCCTTCCAGGAGAGAATGAGACCTTGTACTTTTAGTTCAACATCAACTATGTTGAGACCCCCTTCCTTGTAGGGTAGTTTGGCCTGTGAGCGAGAAATAACATCCTTTTTGCCATCATAGACAAAGTCCCATATTTTTGTATTGACTCTTTCCATAGCTCATTGGGGAATTGGAAAAATAGTGGCTGTGTACCGGAGGACCAACTGGCCCACCACCACTCCCTTTCCTCTAAAGGAAAGTGCTCTGCCTCTCCAGCGGTCTAAAGTTTTTTCAAATTTGCTCACTTTTGCTTCCCAGTTTTGCTTTTCTGTGTCTATAGTGCCATAAGTGATCCCGAGGATTTTCAGTGATTTACTTTCCCAGTCGAAGCCAAGTGGAGAGTCTGTCTGGCATTTGTAGCTCCCGAGCCATAGACCTTTGCTCTTATCAAGGTTGATTTTTGCACCAGACACCTGTTCGAAAAGTTGGATATGTTTTCCACATTGCAAAATTGACTTATTGCCGGATAGTATTAATGTTGTATCATCTGCATATTGTAATATTTTGAATTCTGTCTTCTCTACATTAATTCCTTTGATTTGCTTGTCGCGTCGGATACTTTCTGCGAATACCTCTGCCGCCAGCACATAAAGCAATGGAGACAAGGGACAGCCCTGTCTCACACCCCTTTCTAGATGAAATGGGTCTGAAACATAGCCATTGACTTTCACACTACTTTGAATATCTGTGTATAAAATCTTAATCCATTCTACAAAGGTTTGGTTAAAATTCATTTTTTCCAAAACTTTTAACAAGAAATCCCAACTGACACGGTTGAAGGCTTTCATTTGGTCTATGCTCAAAAGAGCAACGGGTAAGTTGTCGTCTCGCATATCTGGATCAGGTCCCGCAGCATGTGACACGTGCTGAGAATCGTACAACCAGGCACTGTGCAAGTCTGATCCTCTGCTATGAGAGAACCAAGCACTTTTGCAATCCTATCAGAGAATACTTTTGCGATCAGCTTATAGTCTGCATTTAAAAGGCTAATCGGACGCCAATTGTTGAGATTTTCACGCTCACCCTTCTTAAAAAGGCACGTTATTAATCCTATTTTTTGAGACAGTGAAAGGTTTTTGTCCTCGAAACAAGAGTTTACAATAGTAGTAAAGGCATGGCCAAGTTTAGACCAAAATACTTTATAGAATTCCACAGGAATTCCATCAGAACCAGAGGATTTACCATTTTTGGCATGTGATAGGGCAAGTTTTAGTTCCTTTTCAAGAATTGGGCCTTTGTATTTTTCTTGTTCTTCAGAGTTTAGTTTGCGGGAGACTTTATCTAGCAGTGTATTTGTGGCAAGTTCGTCTGAGGTTTCAGCAGTATAGAGATCTGTATAGAACTCTTTTACAGTTTTCAGAATACCGTCAGAAGTTTTTTGGATGTTTCCGTCCTTTGCTTTTAAAGAAGGCATATGTCTGTCTCCTTGTCTTTGTTTTGCTAGGCTGCAAAAGTACTTGGTTATCTTCTCGCCTTCTTCGCACCATTTTGCTTTTGCTCGCACTTTTGTTCCTTCGGCTTCAGAAATTTTGATTTCTCTTATCCCGTTAGAAATCTGCTTGGCCAAAAGAGAGAACTGATTATTGCCAGTTCTCTGCGCCTTTCGGTCTGCATTACGCAGTTGTTTAAGAAGTTTAGATTTCTTGCTCCTTCTCTGTTTAGCACGGTTAGCACAAAATTTTTTGGAGAGGTCGGCAATGGCTCGCTTTGACTCCTCCCACCAGTCGGCTGGTGAGTCAGAGCTGTCCCTTTTGTCAACTAACTCGTCTATTAGACAGTTCATTTCACTTACATATGCAGAATCGTGCAGTGCAGAAGAATTCAATTGCCAAATGCCAGGGCCAGATTTAAACTGGCTTAGATCAAAATGTAAGACCACCTTTTCATGGTCGGATAGTGGAAAGGGAGTAACGTCACATTTAACAAAGTTAGCCAGTGAATGTCTTGGAGTATAAAAGCGGTTGATACGGCTATATGTCCCTACATTGCTAGCAAAAGTGTATCCATGCTCGTTGGGGTGCAATGTCCGCCAGATACCCTCTAGATCATGCTTCCGAACCATGCCGCCAAGGCTTTTGACTGAATTATCGGAGTAAGTGATTGTCTTGCTACGGTCCTTAGAATAGGCAAGTACACAGTTAAAGTCACCTTCTATTATAACACAGTCAACTTTGGAATATTTATCTATTTCCGATGTAACTGTGGAAAAAAGTTGTTTCCGTTGTTGAGTTTTGGAATAGTTGCCAGTTGGGGCATAGATATTGACAAGGAGAACACGTTTCCCCCCAAAGGTAAGGTCAACAAAGACATAGTGGCCATTACTGCAAGCATTATGCAAGTTTATTACTGCATTGAGTTTATCGGATTATCGGATAAAAGAATCGAGGCACCTTTCCAGTTGTTCGGCGAAAAGGAATGAAATGTCTTACCCTTCCACAGAGAACTGGAAATCGCCTTTGCTACAGTTTGCGGGTTGAGGTGTGTTTCTTGCAGAAATACAATATCGTGTTTACTTCGGTTAAGTCTTGGAAAATGGCCTCACGCTTTAGTGGGTTGTTGAGACCATTCACATTAATGTTTGCAATATTGGCCATCGCAAAGAGAAAAATATTTGAAGGAGTATACCGCATTAGGTTTCCGTTTCATTAAAGTTTTTCTCTAGCGATTGCTGTGCCGTTTTCTTCCTCAGTGCTCTCTGTGGTTTTGGGTTTGGGTCATCCGTTCTCTCTTTCGGGGGTGTTTCTTGTCTGGTTCTTCTGGCGCTTGATTTGACCAACTCCGCCCTTATCTGGTTTACTTGCGGGAGGTAAGTCAAACGTTTTTCCGGTGTTTGCTGGCTTTCATCGATTACGAGGTCATCCCCAGTTATCGTCTCGGATTCACGTTCACTTTCATCAGACGCTTCTATTCTCTCTTCTGGTGTTGTGTCATCGCCTCTTCGTGTGACTACTTCTTCGTTGTTTTCCTTTACTGCGTTCTCCTCTGTGTCTCTTTGTGTGACTACTTCTTCTGTGTTCTCTATGTTGTTGTTTTCAGCGTATCTTTTGGGGCAATCCCGGTTTTTCCTCCTCTTTCATATAAAACACTTGGGATCAAATGCAATGCAAAGATCGTTTCCTCAAAAGATACAAGAACAATTGAAGTAATTCAAGGTATAAATCTTTTCAAAAATAAAAAGTAAAGGTCAAAGTCGAAAATTTGTTTGCAAAATGCTTGTTTGTTGTCAAATTATGGCTAGGCCATTTCTCAAAACCTCTGGTTTCAGGTGCACTCAAAATTTTGACCTTGTAAACTCATATCTTCCGTGTTTGGTGGTCAATTTCCAAATGCAAGGTATGTGCATTTAAGTTGAAAGCCAACGAAAGTAGCCGTGAATTGAAGAAGTCCCGAAGTATCATCGTTTTGTTGCCTTGTTGAGTCAAAAGGGGGTACTTTTTTTGACGCCCCATATTTTTTGGGACACCTGTTGTCTTAACACCAAATGATGCTTCCCTCCACCAAAAATTTGCTTTCAGACATTTCCCCAAGCTGAAACGACCTGTTTGTTCTTTTGAAACGTTCAATCTTTCAGTTGCTATACATTGAAATTCCTTAAAACAATCCTCGTTTTTCATTTCCTCAGAAACTTCATCATGGTAGCCGCAATGCAAGGTTCTAAACTTCATTTGAAACTTTTGTATTTATGAAAATGTAAGTGGTTGACATGATTTATTTGTGGGAATGATGCAAAAATTTGGTTACCTAAACAACCAATTGAATTTTGGTGGAACCTATCCTACAAGGGAAACACCATTTCTTTTTGCTTAAATAATAATCGTAGTTATCCTTTCACTTTCCTCTGTCGTGAAATCATAAAGCAATACGATACGATGCCATTTGCCGCAAAATATACATTCAAATGCATAGGACCCCTCTTTTAACTGTCTGAAATTAATGTCAGACTTCATCAATGCCTTACAAAAATAAACTTCTCCTTCGTAGCAGGACAGCTTTTCCATGACGGCGAATATCTTTGTCAATTCAAATTCTGTCTTGCTTTTTTCGTACACGAGGGTGGATAAATTCGAAGTGTATATATGAGAGGGAGACGCCTCAAACTGATATATTCGGCATTTGCTAATCCACGGCACCATGGCACTACGGCACCACGGCACCACGGCACCAAGTATTTTATTATCATTTTATCGTTCAAATATTATCTTCAAAGACAGCAGTTCTCGCAAAAGTCTTCGTTAACTTATGTATATACCGTAAAAGCTCTATTTAGCCCCCCTCTCTATTAAGCCGCCCCTCTCTAATAAGCCCCTCCCCTCTGAGCCAAAAATTGTAAATGAGCCCCCCCCCCCCCCCCCGCCTCTCTATTAATCCGCCCCCACTTATATCAAATTCTAGAATTTGCCAAAGATTTTCAACTTCGTTTGCTAAACAAGTTTGCATGTTAACTTTGATATGGGACGGAGACGATATGACAAAAGGCCCTGGGGACGAGGCTGGGGATGAAAGTGTTTCGAATTTATGTATTTGACTTGTAAACTTATATGTTGAATCCACAAAATATGGGGTAGAAGAACTGAAAAGCTATCATATATATCCTTGTCATCGGAAACTATTTTGAAAGAAGCAGGATTCCACGATAGAAAACCTTCAAATAGCAACTTTGGATGGACACTACAAGTTGCTCAGCAGTTGTACAAATGATGGGCGGCCACAACAGGTTAGTTTTTACAGTTGATACTTGCCTTAATTCGCCCAAATTGCCAGCTCAGCTTGAGCTGTCTAGGCCTAAAATTTGATGCAATTCTCTGACATTCCGTTTCAGAGTTTTCAGCTGTTGATAACAATAGGAAAAATTATGTTATTTATGTTAGATGTCTTTACACAGCAAAATTTCATAATGACTTAATTTAAAAAGGCCTTGCAATTTTGGACTGCTTCTGGCTAAAAGAGGTTGTGCAACTGAGAAGAGGTACGGGGTTAGTTTTACTTGCTTTGCAGTACGTGCCATACACATAGAAGTGGCCAACAGTCTGGAGACTTACTCCTTCATAAATGCTTTGAGAAGGTTCATAGCTAGATGTGGATCACCACAAGAGATAAGATCAGACAACGGGACTAACTTCAAAGGTGGAGAAAGAGAACGACGAGCAGCGATACAGGGATGGAATCAAGACCAGGTGCATAAGTTTCTGCTACAATGCAGTGTTGATTGGATCTTTAATCCTCGGTATGCCTCACACTTTGATGGAGTTTGGGAAAGATTGATCAGGTCGATTAGACGTGTACTTAACTCTCTACTAAAGGTGCAAGCTCTAAATGACGAGAGTCTACAAAGTTTGATGTGTGAAGTGGAAGTATATCCACATTTTGGGGTTTCCCTGTATACATTCAATACAACAAAAATAACTCTAGGAAAAACCAACAAAGTCTGCCAAGAAGAAATTCTGACAGATGTGACGTCAATAAGAATTCTACATGATGTGTGGAAGTTGTCATTGAAAGTATATGAATACAAGATAAAGAATGCAGCCAAATTGTTGTAGCACACTATTTTGTCTCGTTCAAATAAACAATACCATTCATTATGAAGAGATTTGAACAAAGACCAAAATGGAATGCAAAGAAAATGCCAGAAGAAATAGCAGAGACCAAAGGGAAGCGCAGAAAAGTTGTTTAAGTCAAAACGGAACACAAGGCAAAACAAGTTCTGCAAAATACGAGATGATTGTTGTTTTGCTGCATTCTCAATAAAAAATACGCTGTTTTTTGAAAAAGAGATAAATCAACAGCGAAATGAACCTGTCATAAAACTCCCAAAAATTAATTTCACAGTCTACCAGAAATAAGAAATTCAAATACTTTTGATTACATTTATTCAGAAATGTTTCAAAAAGAACCATCCAACTGTGAAGTGTCTGCCATTATCTCTGATGGACACAGCAATCACTCTTTGAATCAAGGGTTGCAATCAAGATCGCGATCACCATTGCGATCAACATTAGCCTCATAATGAAGTTCACATTGGCCTCTTTCTAATATTTTTGCTTGGGAGGGGTGCTGTCCCTTGTTTTCACGGGGATGATACATTTTGCATATGTTGTGTTGTTCTTCTACATTTTAGACTGCGGTCCGCAAAGTCTCCTGATGACACTGCAGATATGGGAAATCATCAACCTTGTTCAGCCATCGTATGGCCTTGGACACATACGCAAACTTGCTGTTCCATTAACAACTTGTCTAAACAATGTTTTCACAAGACTAAGATCAACCTTGTGCTAGCCTCGTGAAAATTAGGTTTAAATTCCGAAAGGAAAGGCATTTCTTTGTAACATTCAAAATACCTGAAGCCTGATTCACGCAATAGGTCTTTTGGATAGTCAGAGTTGTGCAGAAAGACCCAAAAGATACCCAGCATGATAATCCAATACACTCTTGTTACACTGGTTTGTTTTTTAATTCCATTTCAACTTTGCTTTGTGATGAGAAATATAACCGTCTTCAAACTATTTGGATGCCAGATCACGGTTTGTCTTTCACGCAAGATAAACTAGTGGAAAAGCTCGAGGGTTTAGCAGAGGGTGGTTGCAATATTTTCCTTGGCTGGCACAATCAAATGATTTGGATCGCGCATTTTGTATTCCATGTTTTTTCTTTGGAAGAAGTGTTTGCTCAAGCACATCTAAGCTAGCCAAACTGATGAAAAGCCCCTTGACAAATTTGTCCTTAGCAAAAACCAATTTAAAGCTGCATGAACTTAAATCTGAGGTTCACAAGACGGCCTTACTTACAATGCAAGATTTCACTGCGATGATGGAAAACGCGATGTCTGTTGTCAGGATTCTCGACGCTCCTCTCAATGCAAAGATCAATCACAATAGGCAGAAGCTTGTTCCTGCTGTGAAAGCTGTTCTTCTTTGCGCTAAACATAACATACCTCTCCGCGTTCACATAGATGATTCTAAATTGTATGACACAGAAGATTGTGGGAATTTCCAAGCACTCTTTGATTTCAGAGTTGAAAGTGGAGATGCCGTCTTAAAGAAGCATTTTGAATCTGCCACCTATTGATCAAAGACCATTCAAAATGAGCTGATTTCCTGTTGCACTGATGCTGTCAATGATCAGATAATAAAAGAGATAAAAAGAATGTGGGTTTTATGCCATTCTGGTAGATGAGGTAACTGAATGCTTCAACAAAGAATAAATGATGTTGGTTCTCAGATATGTCAATCCCCAAGGCCAGATTCAAGAGCGGTTTCTTAAATGCATATATTGTGACATTGGAATTTCTGGAGCAGCTCTTAACAAATAAGTTATCCATTGTGTGTCATTTTGCTTTACGGCTTAGCTTCTACAGCAAGGAAACATTGTATTTCTGCGATTTTGGAATATGAAGCAACAGTTAAGAGGACTATTATTTGTTGTTCAACGTTGCTATCTGGAAATGTTGCTGAAGATGCATGTATTTTCGTATTCTTTGCTTCTATGCAGTTATTGTTCCACAATCTTCAAAGACAGAGCATATGTGAGCAGAAAATACGACAAGATCTAGTTGTGCTTTTTTTGTGGAAAAGATACACAAAAGATACATCGTCATTTCAGAACCATTTCAGAATCATCAGAAGAATCATAAAAATGTGCCTGAGGTACCGAAACTGGAATTATTGTCAGACAAGGAGAGGGAAATTGAACTCGACCCTTTGAGGTTGAAATGTGATTTCTATCTCAGCCTGATTTCAGCTTTCTTTCCATCGTATTTCTTCAATAATGAATGCAATGAAACTTTCTCGATAAAAACATTCACATCGCCAATTGCATTGTAGCATTTTACTCTTGCATCCATATTTGAAAGTTTCAGTTACAGTAATGTAAGTCATCAAATTCAATCGAATTTTAGCTTACTGTGACTCAATAAAGATAATGGGCCCAAAGGAAACATGAATACTGCTACTGAGTCACGTGACTACTCAAGGACAACGGTGTAAGCCGGGGGCTCCCTACATCATCTTGTTTATAGGAGCATTGGTAGCTGATCTTGCCTCCCTTAGAGTGTGCGAATTGACAAGCCAGTGAAGAATCTCACACCTTCTGGCTTGATCTCCCTGGCCTTCTTCAAAGCAACCTGTTTCTGATGATAAAACACGAAAGACAATAGCCAAGGATTATTATCTGAAAGGAGTTCACCCAAATATGCAGATCCCATTGATATCCCTGCCAAGTTTCATTGATGCCAATATTGACAAGCTTGCAACGGAGAAAATGAGATTACAATTGGCAGGAATTGATTGATTTATTTCAAATAAAGCCCAAGAATGTATGAATGTTGATAGTATCTTTAAAATCTGTATGCACTAGATCACCCTCTCTCATTCCGACAGTCTCTGAGTCCAATAATGTTTCTACCTCTGAAGATATGTCCTGTTTGTTTTTCATGCAAAACAGCAAACTACTTTCAGGACCAAAATATTTCGTTCCCAAAGCACTTTACCATCTAGATCTCTCAATAAACAGCTTCGAAGTATCCATCTATAGCAATCCTGTCCATACAATAAGGACATTTAACTTCCCCACATCTAATTCCACAGCAATCACATGATGACAAAAATCAGATGTTGCATGAATGAAAGGCCTGTATTTGTTCATAAACATGCCACATTGGATTGCTTTATAACTCACATGCTTCTTCTTCTTCATAAAATATCATTAACCCTATTTTAACTGGGTAACACAAAGTTATTTTCTACTGGGGGGGGGCGTTTTTGGCTCCCCCCTGATTTTCTCCGAAAGTATAACAGCTATGACTATTGTTGTATTTTGTGCTTGGAATTTTGCAACGTTTTAGTTTATACTGTTTGTGATACAAAATCCAAGAGCAAGTCCTGCTTTCGAGTGGCGCAATGTTGGGCCTAATCTGAATTAAGGATAAAGAAACACGAACAACTCTATAATAAGCGTTTTCCCTCTAGATGTTGAATTAAACGTGAATTGATATACGTATTCCTTCTTGTACTAAACAAAAAAGGTGTTTGTCCAGTTTATATCCTCTGAGTATGACTATGACAAGATACGAGCGAGCGTTACAAATGTCCAACGATAACGATGTCTTCGGCCCTGCGGCGATTTGAAGTTCGATGAGTAATCCGATACGTTGAATAAAGTCTAGTCTTGACTATTTACAATGATATACAATCTTTCTTGCATGATATGTTGTCTGTTGTGCTGAGTTTTGACGTTCTCCGTTGTGCTGAATTATACCTTCTTAGTTATGCTGATTTCTCTCCATGAATGAATGTCTCCTTACTTGATGGGCGTATCTCGTCATAGGGAGACCAAAATCAAAAATACAACACACTCCCCCCTAATTGACCCAGTCAATTAGAGAGGTTCCTATTTACACAAAAAAATATTACATAAAGCAAAAAGTGTTTATTGTCCTTGAATGTTCTCAATAACCTCTTCATCTCTAACTGGTGTGATCTGGACTTCATCTTGATGTTCATTTTCAATAAGTTTGTTGTCCGGAATATCTTCAACCAATCCTTGCACTTCTAATGGATACAACTTCTGTATCGGGCAGATGATGTAAATTTTCTTTCCAGATTTATCATGAATCAAGACTTGTACTGCACAAACTGTTCCATCCTTCCCTGGAAGGAGGCGTGTGATTTTTCCCAAGACCCAACGTTGTCTTGGTAGCATGTCTTTGTAAACTGTAGTGATGTCCCCGACTTGAGCGACTCGTTTAACTGACTTGTTCTTGGTACTGGCATGTTCTCGTAACGAAGTTAGGTATTCCTTTTTCCAACGATCAAGTAATGTATTCAAATAATTAGCGCGATTTGTCAGTTTAACCTGGT
Organism: Aurelia coerulea; assembly: GCA_039566865.1. Taxonomy (NCBI): domain Eukaryota; kingdom Metazoa; phylum Cnidaria; class Scyphozoa; order Semaeostomeae; family Ulmaridae; genus Aurelia; species Aurelia coerulea. The sequence continues at coordinate 6,153,538 of CM076951.1, read as the reverse complement.
CCGCATTCTTAACGTCCGACAAAATCGATCGCCTGTCCAATAATCTACGTCCGGACACTAGACATGATGGTGTGAGCGGCGGCTCAGTAATATCTTAGGACACCCTCTGTTTCAATTGATAATGTTTCTAGTTCCTCATATGTTAGACGTGCATTTCCTGGCGTTTTGTGCAAACATCTCTTAGCAAGCTTGACTGCGAATTTTGACCAAACAATTTTGCACGAATTGCTTTTGTACTTTTGTGTCCCCTAAAATCCACCACAGAATTACCTGTGGATCAGTCCAACAATGCACGGAATCAATCTTCAAACATGGATTCAGGGCGTTTTTGAATAGTGGTAATCAATTGTGACAACATCAAAGCAGCCATTAATTCAAGGCGTGGGAATGTTTCTTCCTTCAATGGTGTTATGCGAGTTTTGGCAGAGACTAAACGCACACAAATACCTGTTTTTGTCTCAATTCGGAGAGAAATGCAAGCACCGTAAGCAATTTTGCTCGCATCAGCGAACCCGTGGAGTTGAATGGCCGTTATGTCATGAATTTCAATATCACCCAGCAGGGAGTGATCATATTCAATGCTGGAAACCTTGGCAATGTCATTTACGATATTGCGCCATTTCTCACAAATTTCCTCTGGTAAACAACTGTCCCAGTCTATTTTCAGCTTGCAAATTTCTTGAAAGATTTCTTTCAACGGCACAATGACTGGAGACAAAAGTCCTAACGGATCGTAAAACCTCGCGGTCGTGCTTGATACCGTGCGTTTTGTTGGCGGCTCTTGTTTAGTGGCTTCAACGAAAGGAGACAAGTCAAATTTGAATTTGTCCGTAGTTTTGTTCCATGAGATTCCTAAAACTTTGGCCTCGTCATCGTTACAAACGATATTTGATGCATGTTTTCCGAAACTTTCCTCATCTTCTGAAATTTCGAAATTTTCTTCGTTTTCGTTACATTTTGGACTTGTTGCATTTTCACTCGAATTTTTGATGCGTTCTGAAAGCGATTTGCTGTTTGTACCCAATTTCGTCATGTTAAAGCCTCCTTGTGAAAATCGTTGTACAACAATGTATCCGACTCTGCGGCGATGTGAAGTTTGATGAGTAATCCGATATGTGCTGAATTATACGTTCTTTGTTATGCTGATTTCTCTCCATGAATGAATGTCTCCTAAGTTGATGGGCGTATTTCGTCATAGGTAGACCAAAATAAAAAATACAGCAACTATTAAACCTGCACTCTGTCATAATTGAACAAAGGAGAATCTAAAAATAGCATTAAACAATCAAAATTCAACCAAATACGATGCAAATTTTGATGAAATTGAGCAATTTGCAAAAAAGGGCACATTACTAGCAAATATCTGAATAAAATCGGCAAGAAACATCCAAATGCCTGCTTGATAGCATTCATTTGTAGTTTCATATGGTTGCATACGGATATTTTTGGTTTCTAATTAATTAACTAATCAATTGACAACAATTTGATTCAATGCAAAATTGCTTGCTCAATAATTATGATTAAAAACCATTAATTTCGCATATAATTGGCGAGATCAAGTACCTTTATCGATATTTGAAGTAATTCCATGAGTTTTGCATGCAAAAACTGCTAATTAATTAGGAATATGACGTCATAAATATTTATGACGTCATAGAAATAATAAACTGCTGATGCTGACGCCAGAAAGGTTTACTGGGTGTCCCAAAAAAACGCAACAGATTTGATCAAGCTTAGCGATAAAGAGGTTCACTAAATTCAACTGAAATGTATTGTATAATAATCTTCTATAGTTCAAAAGAACGGTGATACCTTGCTTGAGCTTGTTAGTCGCCTGGTTGTTGAGAATTTTGTGTTGAAAGTCCAAATTTGTCATCAGCCCTAAACCAGAGGTTTTGAAGAAAACGGCCTAAAGAAGCCACTCCAAAGGGGAATCACCGAAATCATAGGGAGTCGTATACAATAGATCTGTTGAAAGTTTTTTTGCCCTGATTAACTTTTCAAATGTTTTACAGTTAAACAGATACTTTACATTGCATTTTTCGTGCAAAGCAAACCTTGAAAAAGACGGAAAAAGCTGCTAAGGAACGTTTTACGTGCTCTCCATCAATTTCACCGAATAAGAGTATAACTATGGGCAAGCTGAAACAAGACCAGCGTGCTTGGATCTGCATAGAAATTGTTTGACTAAATAATGCCCATCAGGTCAGGCGGTCTTGGGCAAACCACTGGCCCGGAGTGAAGCACCTGCCCTTTTAACAATAGTCCATAACTTCAAAAAGTATCAAGAGCTTGGAACGAATACGAACCTTAATGAAGGTAAAAGTGGGCGTCGGAGAACAGCAAGGTCTGCAGAGAGCATTCAGCGGGTGCGCCGGTCACTGCAACGAAATGGGATTACGTCGACAAGAAGGAATGGGCTTGGGTTATCGAAAAATTTGTTCAATAGAATAGTTTGCTGTGACCTCCGCTTCTATCCATATGCTCTGATCACAAGCCAGGCATTGTGTCCCCAAGACGCTTGATTGTGGCTAGGATTTTTTTGTCAATGGTTTGTGCAAAATTGTGAAGAGGATGAACATTTTCTTCCAAACCTAATAACATCAGATGAGGCAATATTTTCACTAAATTCAGAAGTAAATACAAAAACACCGTAAAATATTCCAAATATGGACAAGGCCACACACTTGACCTTTACATTGGGCACCAACAGGGCACATCACAATTAATGGTTTGGGTTGGCCTGACAGGGGATGGCAGGGTTTTAGAACCACATTTTATTAATGGGAATATGGACTCAAGAGAATATAATCGGATTGTCAGATATAATGTTGTCCAAAGGCAATTCGATGCTTTGGGAATAAACCCTGAAAATGTTTTATATCAACAAGATAGGGCCCCTGCCCGTATGAGTAATCAATCCATGCAGTATCTTTGGGGCCAATTCCCTTGAAAAGTGATCAGCGAAAGGGGGGATGTGTTATGGCCTCTGAGATCACCAGATCTTGTAGTCTTAGGCCCTGTTGAAACATTGAACTTCTCATGTGACGAACTAAATTAATTGCTTAAGTGTGATATCTGAATCCATTACATACGGCAGATTCTATTTAGTGTGGCAAGATCAATTTGGCACAGCAGCTCTTGTCGAACTTTGCGACTAAAGTGTGACACGGTTTCAAACGTTGAGCTCGTTATGTGCCAAACCAAATGCATGATTAATTTTATTTATTTTCCTTCCCATAAACCAAGAGCAGTAGCAATCTACGCATGCAAAATGTTCTTATGATCAGTGTTGCTGACGTTAGAGCCCAAAAGCCTGGAACCTTCAAAGCCCAAGAGCCTAAAGCCCAAAAGTCTTGAGCCCTTAGAGCCCAGGAGCCTATACACATTGAGGCAAAAGGGCTCTAGGAGCCCAGAGGCAAGTTGCCTTTCCAGCCGCTCGAGATAAGCCATTACAAGAAGTAGGCCAATTTTTTTCATTACATCCTCAGGACAGATTTAAAACAACATTTACGGGTCAGAAAACCAAGAAAAACAAGAAATTAGGCAAGATTCTGATGGGCCTAAATTGGCCTAAGTCAACGAAAATAAGAAACTTTCTTCAGAGCATTCGACATGAAATTGTTTGTGTTTCTCATTCTACTGGAAATGACAGAATGAAGAACACAAGCATTCATGCTGAGAGATGTGGGAAAAGTTTTGGATTTTCGTTTATTTGGGCCAATCAGAATCTTCCGCCTTCTCGTAGAAATGACGTCTCCAATAGGAAAAGAAAAGTTAATTTAAGGCAAATTGTACCTCCCAATAATCCTCCCTTGTACCTCCGTTTTAAATCGGAGAAATGGTTGTGGAGTTGCCAAACTTGTCTGTCTTGGAATTTTACAAAATTTTCAAAGTGAGGTACCGAGCCCGAAAGTGCTTCATCAGGTACCCTGATGAGTGATTAAGGGCTGAGTTTTGTATTTGAATCAACAGGAAACACGAGGTTGGACACCCATTTGTCAACCCATATTTGAATGAAAAACAAGTCAAATTGCTGGTGAATAGTTTCACTTGTATAGGAAATTTCTGCTTCCCAACAATGATAAGAAAATTAATTGTCGCCAAGGGATGAAAATTAAATTACAACCATTTTTCATCTTGTGCTCTAACAAAATGTATGAGTTAGTTGTGTTGGTGGTACAGATGCTCTAACAAATGATGTAACACTACATTTGTCATGATCTAGAATCTCACGTGCACGAAGATAGAGCGAAACTCATATCTTAGGAATCTTGCCAAACACTATTTCATTAGATTAGCTCATAATTATGGAAGGAAAAGACCGATTTCAACTAAACAAATGTTGATGTCTAGGTTAGTTTATGCATCTGGTTTTAAAGAACGAATTTTCAAAAGTAAACCACATCAATTAAGATTAGAAAAGACCCAATCTCCACCCAGTGACAATGCAGGTTCTCCGTGAACTGCAACACCTACATTAACAACAACAGATACCCTAGGGAACGAGGTTGGCAAAGATCCCATCTTTTTTCTGACGAACCGGTAGAAGTATAGACCAACAATTATATGTACCCTGGAAAATACGATGCAGAGGGTTGTTGGTAAAGATTAATGAAAGTCCTTCTTAGCAGGAGCAAACTTGGGTAGCAGGAACAAACTTTTAATTACGATTGTGTCCATTAAATTGTTAACATAATATCAAATAATTTGTAACTCGGAAATCACTTTTGCTGCTTACCCATGGTGATTTGGGATCTAGAAATTGGTCAATTAATCAACACAGTTAATTGATACAATTAATTGATTTCTAAATCCCAAATCCCTTCGAAAAAGTTTTCTCTATCTCCATTCATGTCGATTCTTTAGAAAATTTATCATAATTATTTTATCGTTCTCCATGTTTTTAAGAAAGAAATTTTTTTGGAAACTTGCGTCCAGCTCTAAAAATTGAAAGGAGAAAAATTTGCAAAAAATCCTGTAATCTAATTCAGGCTTTCTGTTAAAGATTAAGTCATGAATCTTCAAAATCAGGTCAGTGTACGATTTATTGTGGCCTGCCAAACGTGCATGATCTACTTTGGTGCACCCAAACTTAAAGTGAGGACACCTTATTAATTCGTTGGAAGACAACCTGTTTAAATTGTCACTTCTTCTTTTTTAGATGTCTATCATTCTGCCTGTCAAAAATAGCATCATGAAATTTATAAAGCTTGTAGAAGAAAAAATGATTTGCGCTAAAAAAGCAGAAGCAAACATAAAAATAGCTCAAGGAAAACAAAAGAAATATTACAAGGAACGAAAATTGGCGCCTGGAAAGAGGATTGTGAAGTTTACTGTCGGACAAAAGGTTCTCTTGTACAATGCAAGGAAGAGGACGCGACAAGGTGATCCTCTATCAAAAAGCTGATCAGGACCTCACATCATTCGTGAAGTAATTGGGAACAAACATGTACGCCTTGATAACAACAAAGTAAAGAGGAATATAAACCATTTGAAGCCATGGACTTTTCCAGATTTTGATGAAGAAAAACAACAGAAGAATCTCCAAGCGAAACTAAGCAAGAAGACATTGGAAGCAATGCTGAAAATCTCGAAGAAACTATGGAAACTTCCACTAAATCCACAAAAAAGATGACCATGAAAAGAGAGCAGATTAGGGAGCAGAACATCAACGTTGGAAGTGAAAGAATTGAAAAGAGTTGCAGTGAACCAAATGATATGCACAGTCCACAGGCAAAGATTAGCAAGGAACGCAAAAGCAGGTGTCATGGTGGCCGCACGCACGTTTCGCTGCTGCTAAATGTTTGAGGCTAGTGCCATAGTTGCTGTGAAATGATCCGAAACTTGGTAATGTAAGAGCTGTAAATTGAATCAAAATAACAACCTTGACATTTTGAAGCTAAACCTAGTGGAATATGCCACATACCAGAACGGGAGCGAGCTCAGTAGGCCACGCCTCCCATGAAGAGGAGCACAAGGAGTTAGGCCATGAGACTAGTGGGGATGAAGTGGATGAGCAAGACCAAAGTCTCTCCATGAGCTCCCTGGAGGACGTTCTTGATCAAAAATTAATGGAGCATTTTAAGAACTTAGCAACGAATGACTGCATTGAGAGCCTCAAGAAAACTGTGTCACAACAAGATCTCTGAATATCCATTCTTGAAGCTGGAGTAGTCATGTTGGAAAAGTGCATTGAACGGATCGAGGTTAGGAACGAGGAAAATGAGCAATATCAGAGGAGACTCTGCCTTCGCATAGATGGTATTGAAATGAGTGATAATGAGTCAGGTGAAGATTGCTTTGATAAAGTAAAAAAAGTCTTTGATGACATTTGTGCTGCTTCACAATTTTGATTAGTTGTCCTTTTTTTGCAAGATAGAAATGTAAGTACCTTTTAATTCGCCTCTTATTTATGACAACGGTTTGGTTTTTTAGGCCCGTACACTAGAAATGAGTTGATGCTGGGCCTAACTAAGCCTATAATAATTTCGCTCTTTAAGAAAGCACCCCTCAAATGTTGAGAAGTTTTGGCTGGCTCGGAGAATGCCAAAATCGAGTATATGAACCAAAATGGAGTATAATTCTCCTCTCTAGGGCCCAAATGGAGTAATCCTAGTATTAAATGGTATTATAACCCATTGTGAAAAATAATTAACACTAAGAGATGACGTTTTTTGATGAGAAATCTAATGCCTAACAATGGATTTATAAAACTGTCTTCACTGCCTTTTGAATATTCCTGATGACATCCATGGAGATCTATATATATGACAGGGTTGCTGTCACTTATGGTATTGCCCTTACCATGTGAAACGTATCAGTTTACTTGATTAAACATATTTTATGAAACTAAGAATCTGGGCTACTACTGAAAGTTTGTTAAAGTTATCAGATCCGTCTGTGCCCCTGAAAATTGCAGAATAAGGTGTTTTGAAGCCTTTCCAACGTTTAAACATTACTCAAGTACTTTCAGAGTAATATGATACATGAAACAAGTGAGAATAAAGAAAAAGATTTAAGAGTTTCTTAATTTTTTGGTGATCTGAGCGTCTGAGTTTCTTAGAAGCGGTTTCTTATAAAGAAAAATACATGTTATCACAATTTCCTGAGAAACTAGGATGAAGGATGATCACTGATAAACCTGGTTTATCTACTGATGAAATAGGTTTATCAACAAATTGCCATTATCTGCCGTCTATCTGGTTTGGGAGTCACTAATTCAAGATTCAAGATCCGGAATTCAGGATTCACACTAATTCTAGATCCGGAATTCCAGATTCACACTAATTCTAGATCCCGAAATGAAGATTCATACTGAATTGTGCTTTTTAAGAATTCCTGGGAGAAAATATGCCTGGTTTCATCATTTTCGCTGCATTTTCTTTGTATCAGGCTTGTGAATAAATGGTTGATCTACCCAATCCCTCAATTTAAAACACACATAGTCTTTGTTTTCTGTGTCATATTACTTAAAGGTACTTGAGCTAAATGTGTGAAATGGTGGGAAATGTGACAAGAAGCATGGAACATGGAGTCGGCCTCAGCAATAAAATACGATGTTATCAACTGTGTGGCAATTTATTACGAGAAGGGACAGAGTGGCACCAACTTTCGCCAGAAGGAAAAGTTTAGAGCAGAGTTAGCAAGAGATGAGTAGACGTTAAAAGGTGTGCGCTCCATCGTAAGGTATGAAATGCGCATTATTTTTGTTGATGCCTTCATATGGCATGGGCCTAAATTAGGCTTCGCTTGATCTTGGAAAATTTGAATGTAAGCTGTGTTTATGTCTTGTTAAGGAAATATAATTTGAAGACATCTGAATCTCAAGCTGTCAACTTCTAATTCAGAATGTATCATGGCTGAAATTTATATGGACATTTTAAATAGGTATCAATGTGGTTTGAAAATGATGCAAGCTTATACAATATCTGATTAGTGGGGGTTATTACGCTATCTACGAAATATTTTTGTTCATGTTAACGGATTTTGTCTTTCTTACCTGAACAGTGTAAATTGGAAGATGGACATCTTGATAAGACATGATAATATGCAAAAGACCATAGCACTATCAAGATAACTTTATGAAAAAAATATAACTCTATAGCATTTATAACAAAAAAAGGAAAGCTTTGTGTTTAAAATAAATTTCGTAAAAGTACACCCGTCACGGTATGGGACAGGCCCATCTCTCGTTGGTTTATGGTTGGCGTTGCAAACAGGCCAACAATTGTGTATAACGATCATGCAGTTTTACGGCAAGTGTAAAACGCAGGTTTGCAGGTTGGTAAAACGCAGGCTTACAGGTTGGTAAAACGCAGGTTTCAGGCCAAAGGGCTGTGGCTAGAGGCAAGGTGCCTACTATTTTAAACTTCTGGTTATATTCAAAATTCTTATTCATAATATTGGAATGAATGATGGAAACCAAGGACTTTTGCTGGCAGATTGACTCATATTGTTTTGTTTGAATTAGAATAAGGTAATATTGCTGGAATGCATTCAGTGGTTTCTTCACAACAGTGGCATGATCTCATCCTAAGACGTTGTCGTGTAATATTTGAAAGGGCAACATGGTAAACAATGCAAATTTCTTTTCTGAAACTCCTTGGGGCTTGTGAGTATTAAAATAGTGAGAATTTTAAATGCATGACCTGATATAAAGATCAGATCATTAGCTATATAATTATAAATAGCCTACTGTGCTTGGCGTAACGCAGTTTAGGCCACCTTAGTTCAAGAACTATGGGCCCCTGACCAAAAGGGGCCCCCAACAAGTTTTTCGTATTGTGTGCTGTTTTGCCATACTGTGCTTTACCATGTATGGTTTTGCATGTATGGTTTTGCCATAGTATGGTTTTGCCATACTCCTAAGGCCATCCCAAAAACACTCACTAACCAGTGTTGCTAACACAACACTGAACTCATTCATTCCACTTTTGTTTTGTCTCAAAACTTTATTTCTGAAACATCATCACTTGTGAGCAAGAGCACCTAATCACATACTGTGATTTTGCATTATGTTTCCTAGATTCTGTTTGTTTATAAACTATTGTGTCTATTTGCATGCCCATTTAAATGATTGGTCACTAATAGCAGGCCCCTTGCCTCTAGCCACAGCCCTTTGGCCTGAAACCTGCGTTTTACCAACCTGCAAGCCTGCGTTTTACCAACCTGCAAACCTGCGTTTTACACTTGCCCGCGAGGGTCAAAAAATCCTAACATGCAATGGTTATTTGTAAAAAAAATTCCATGGTCTCAAAAATCTCCTCGCATCCTTTCCTACCCACTAAATTTCACTGAATTCAACCCAAAATCCTTTCCGAGACCCACTGATACCAAATGAAATTATGCATCAAAAGGCCTTATTCTGAAAATCTAATATCCTTTTTCATAAAATATTGTTGAGATATCAGTTGCAACTCGAAGGAAGGAATTGGAACAAAACAAATCAGCTCAAATTTGAAGTGTTTCCTATCCTAACGATGTTCGCCTAAAGATTGAATCAACACAAGAATTTAGCCAGGCCTTCTTGAAAGAATAATCGTAGTCAAATCAAAATATCTTTTGTTATTTCTATTGAACAACTGAAAGATTTGTTCACAGGAATATCATAAATGTTGAAAAAGTATTCAGATTTCAGACTCACTAACTTAGTTATTATCTGTCAATGAATTTTAAAGCAATTTTGTTTTGCACCTTGTGCTTATTATTGATGTCTGTGATTCTTACACTTGTATCTTTCGTTATTCTTGATGATTGTATCGCCTGATAAGAGCATTTTTCCCCTTTTAGTATTGAAAACGCTTCTCCATCTTTAGATATTAAAATTGTAAACAAATTGTATCATATGCAATGAAGTGAACTAGGTCAGCCAACAGGCAGGCCAACCTGGTCAACGAAGCCTACGAAGCCAAACAAGCCAACGTGGCCAAACATTTCCATCAAATACATTGATTTAACCCTATTTTGGTTGGGGGGGGCAAATTTGCCCCCCCCCCCCTAGTAGACTTTTTGTCATAACTCTGTCAGTATGACAATTATGGCCCGGAAATTTTCTGACTTTTTGCTAATGCGTATTGTGCAATGACTCAAGAAGTTTCATAAAAACTATTTTGACAAATGAGGGGGAGGGAGACAATTTTCCGGAACTGACTCTGTCAAAATCGCCAATTCTACCGGGTGACCCAGAAAAAAGTGACCCAACGCAATCTGTTATAGAGAAAAAAGTAAGCGGCAGATTAAAATATTTCAAACGTTGTTTTGTCGCTAAAAGACCAGCCTACATTATGAGTATTTTTTGCAATTTTTTTGGGCACGGGAAGGTTTCTGAATTAAGGATTTTGAGGAAAAGAGCAGGCTTGAATTTCTCAAAAGTCGTCAAAAACAAGGGATCGATTTGAAGCCATTTCAGATCTTCGAAACAACGAGGAGCGTGTTTCTTTCTGCCTGAGAATATTTTCAAGTACCTAGGGACTATAAACTTGCTCTGAAGACTTTCGACTGTGTTACCTATTCCCAGTTTGAAATGAAACACGCTCCTCGTTGTTTTGAAGATTTGAAATGGCTGTAAATCGATGCCCTGTTTTTGACGACTTTTTGAGGATTTCAGGCATGCTCTTTTCCTCGAAATCCTTAATTTTGGAAATTTACCGTGCCAAACAAAATGCGAAAAATACTCATGGCATAGGCTAGTCTTTTAGCGACAGAACAACGTTTGAAGCATCTCAATCGGCCACTTAGTTAATTTTCTGTAACAGATTGCGTTGGGTCACTTTTTTCTGGGTCACCCGGTAAAATATTAATTTTTGCGAAAAAAGCAGCAAAGTTGCAAAATTTTGCAAAGATATTTTGTAGGGTAGTGCTATTTGATGTATTCTATCATAATCTTCATGTTTGGATGGAAATTGTGCTCCAAATTAAATTTTATCTTATTTTTCCTGATTTAGACCGATTTTGACACTTTTCTTGACCACACAAAGAAAAATGCTGACACAAGCAATAATGATGGCTAATTTTAGGTTAATTTTTATATTTTCATAAAGTACATGCCTGGGGCTATTAGTACACCAAATCTGGTTGCTCTATCTATTTCCAGTCAAGAGTTAGGTAGGGGGGGGGCTTTTTTGCCCCCCCAACCAAAATAGGACGCGTTAGATAGCCCAACCACTATAGAGTTAAAAGTCAAAGCGGTCAGGGGGGAGAGACATAGTTGATACCATTTAAAATGCAGTACTTAAAACCTCTAGATGATGGAAAATATCTCCCCGATATGAATTAGGGTTAAGAGATGGTCTATGACACCTTCTTCATGAATTGTTCCTCCATCCCTAATTACCACATTTCCATCAAATACATTGATTTAAAAAGTTAGGGCGGGTGGGCATAGTTGATACCATTTAAATCAGTACTTAAAACCTCTGATGATGGAAAACATCTCCCAGATATGAATCAGGGTTAAGAGATGGTCTAGGACACCTTCTTTGTGAATTGTTCCTAAATCTCTAACTACCACATTTCCATCAAATACATTAATTTAAAAAGTTAAGGCGGGTGGGCATTGTTGACACCATTTAAAATGCAGTTCTTGAAACCTCTAGATGATGGAAAACATCTCCCTGATATGAATTAGAGTTAAGAGATGGTCTATGACACCTTCTTCATGAATTGTTGCTCCATCTCCAATTACCACATTTCCATCAAATACATTGATTTAAATGTTAGGGCAGGTGGGCATAGTTGATACCATTTAAAATGCAGTACTTAAAACCTCTAGATAATGGAAAATATCTCCCTGATATAAATTAGGGTTAAGGGATGATCTATGACACCTTCTTCATGAATTGTTGCTCCATCTCCAATTACCACATTTCCATCAAATACATTGATTTAAAAAGTTAGAGCGGGTGGGCATAGTTGATACCATTTAAAATGCAGTACTTATAACATTTAGATGATGGAAAATATCTCCCTGATATAAATTAGGGTTAAGAGATGATCTATGACACCTTCTTCATGAATTGTTCCTCCATCTCCAATTACCACATTTCCATCAAATACATTGATTTAAAAAGTTAGGGTCGGTGGGCATAGTTGATACCATTTAAAATGCAGTACTTAAAACCTCTAGATAATGGAAAACATCTCCCCGATATGAATTAGGGTTAAGAGATGGTCTATGACACCTTCTTCGTGAATTGTTCCTCCATCTCCAATTACCTCAACTGTATTGTCTATGAGTTCAAGTCTGAATGGCTATAAGGAGACCACTACATGCAGTAAAAATTTTGATGTAAAGTGCTCTTTGCAAAATATTTTTTTACATACTGAACAACAACCTTTAACTTTTTTGAGCCTGTCCTTCGGTTGCTTAGCATTTCGTCCACAGATGGAATCAATGCAATCTCTGCATCGCTGCTTGTTGTCACTTTGGCAGGGAACTTGAGCATAATCCTGATTAATTTGATTTGGCAGGGCAGGCAAGGTAGGGGTGCACGAGAGACTTTACCAGCTCAAAGCAATAATCAAAAGAAGTGAGCTTTGTATACCTTGGATGCTGACCGTTGTTGAAAGCGACGATGGTTGAGCTGTTGATTATGCTCATGTTGAGGCAGTAACTGAACGCTACCACTGTCCATTTTCTAGATTTTGACTTGCAAGAGTATGAACATGTGCTACCCTCTACTTGTATCAGACTTGACAATCTAACTGGGAATAAGCATTGTACAATTTCGTTACCTGAATGATGTCTTTTCTCCCGAAAACATTTGGCACAGGAACTGCACTTCACCTGATGCACCATCGTCAGTTTTGAGGAGCTTGCTTAGAATGTCATAAATTTCTCCAGAAATCAGGAAGCATTTCCCTTCTTTAGCTACAGCCTTTATCATACCTGTTCTGTAGAAATGGAAAATCGTGTTCATACAAAAGGTTTTTGATAGAATTGGCTGATAAGGAAGGTGCTTTGTGGCTAGGGCATGTATGATCTTTAGGTCAGCACTACTCAAGATTTTAGAAAACTGTAAGCTTGCAGGTAGGCAGTCGACATTAGATAAAGCTACAATCCTGGACATAATATGTTGAGAAAAACTGCGCCCCCCTTCCCCCATTCAATGTTGGTTATGATGAGAAGACGTTTGCTGCCCTTCTCCAAAAAATGGGGGGAGGGGGGGGGCGGTAACGGGGCATCGTTTTTAAGTACTGTCACAATGCGTTTGTACGCTATGACCTCATCAATTTTTCTCAACAATTTTGTCCAGGATTGTCTGAAAATCGTGGAAAAAAATTGCATGAGGGAAAAGAAGCCTTGCATGTTATGGTTTTTAAAAACTGTTTTGTCATGTTTAATAAAGAATTTCTTTACGGAGATGTGCAACAGTGATTGTGGCACTGTATTTTACTATTCTCACTCTATTCAAATGCTATCAATCATATGACGTCATCTGACTAAGCTGTCAATTAAAAAGGACATCGTTTGCTAGCTTCACAGTGCTATGGCTGGACATCAATTGCAGGAGGTGGGTTTTACGACGCCAGGAAACAATAACTGAAGCATTTTATTTTCAAAAGCTTGTTTCAGTTTAGTTTCAGTTTCTCGTTTTAAAATTCCACTACATACAAACAATTTCAACATAAATTAACTAAGTGTAAAAAATATAAATGATAACAATAACAATGATGTAGAAAAAAAGAAAATAAATTTGTGTGCAGGGAATTTCTTAAGGAGGGGCCCTCTCAATAGATAAACTAATCGAGGAGAGAGCACCCCCTGTCTTAGAAAATATTCAAAATTTGTTTAAATATTTAAGGATTGATGATAAACTTGCGAGGAATGAAGCCACTTCATATCAGTGTGGGTTTAAAGTACTTCCAGGGACTGGACAGACGGAAAAACGCCCATCCAGCCCCCAGGAGCACTCTACCATGATTAGTTTTGATAATTATTGGTGAAGAAGAAAGTTTTGAGATTTTTTCGAAAGCTGTGGATAGAGGTTGATTCCTTGATGTTTACTGGAATGCTGTTCCATGTTTTAGCACCACAATACTGCACTGATCGAAGACCATAAAGCAATGTATTTTTCTTCGTTAAGAAAATGTCATTCTTTGATGACTGTCTAGTACCATATTGATGAACAGATGCCACTGGCGTGAAGAAATTATGGAAATGAGAAGGGGAAGTTCTATTAATACATTCATACATAAAACAAAGTAGCTTGAATTGGAAAAGGTCAGAAAGCCGTAAGATTTTCAGATCAAGAAAGATGGGAGCAGAAGGTGAGGTGAAATGCTCAAATGCTATGGCTCTTATTATTCGCTTTTGTAGCAAATAAACTGGCTTGACATATGAATCATATGTAAGGCCCCAAACTATAATACCATATTGAAGAAAAGAGGAAAATAAAGAGTTATATAAACAAATCAAAACATTGATTGGCAAAAAATGCCGTATTTTAAAAAACATGCCACAAGTTCTAGCTAGTTTTTTGGAAAGTTCAAGCAAATTATATTTCCAATTTAGATGTTCATCTAAAAGTATACCAAGGAATTTAACATACTTAGTTTGTCTTATAGGTTGCTTTCCAACCTTTATGTTTACATTTTCAGAGGAAAGCAGGGATCTATTCATTTTAACGACCAGCAACGATTTACCATAGAATGCCATGGTTCACCAAACGATTTACCATTGCTGAATAGAACGATCTCCCAATTATAACATAAACTTAATTGAAATAGCATGATGTTTTTGCATTATTGCAACATTGTCCATGACATGAATCTTTGTTTTTCACTTTATATCATTGTTTCTGATAATTGCATTGGTTTACCGCCAAACTATAAACCAAGAAAATCCAATGCAGTTCTTTCCATATACTTTTTGTGGTAAAGCGTTGTAAAACTTTCAAACAGCTATATCTCATAATTCCATGCTCAATTTAGTGGTGATATGTTGCATGCGCTCATAATGGCACAAATATTTCTCATTTAAATAAATTACTTGCATTGCAAACCCTCATAGAAATGGGGGTAAACCGTTTTGGTAAACCAATTGGTAAATCGTGCTGTATGTGTTATGTTTAATTTCCTTATCACGGCATGAATGTGTGCAGCAAATTAATTTTGCTCACCATATTTTAGTATGTACGCCGTTCGCCATAATGTTTCGTCAGCAGCTGCATTCGTTTCTGCATTTAAATTGATAACTGTTCTGAACAGATCTTTTGAACGCCATGTTGGCCTAAGTAAACTGTGTCATGCACTGTTACTTCATGCATATTGCTTTGATTGCAATCTAATTTTAGAAGATAGATGCCTAAAACCCCACCTACACAAAAAATAGTGCAGACAAATACGTATGGGAAAGCACATACAGTTGAGGTATCAAGCAGATTTGAGTTTATATATAAAAATGTACTGTGAACATAGTTGTCAATGTCATAAGATGATGGGGGCATCAAGTCCTCCACCATGACCCACCCACCGCTTCCAACTTGGAAGCCCCTACTATAGCAGTAGTCTCTAAATATATTGAACATGCACAGAAACTTTGCACTTAGATTTTAGGACATCTCGTATGATGTTGCACAAGTGCAATAGAACTGTTGCCTTGTGATTGCTCACATGAATATATCAAATAAATATAGCCTATGAAACCATTAGATTGGGATTGGCTGCCGATTATCAAATTACATTGGACAAGCGTTGAGTAACCTACTGAACGCGCTAGGTCTCTTCTATGAAAAATTCAGACATCTGAAAATCGTGGAAAAATTGCATGAGGGAAAAGAAGCCTTGCATGTGATGGTTTTTAAAAAACTGTTTTGTCATGTTTAATAAAGAATTTCTTTACGGAGATGTGCAACATTGGGAACTGTCTAGATACCATACCACTCGATAAGGTCATTAAACATTCAAAATCCTCGTTTTCATTTCAAGAAAAGATTGCTCATTGCTCCAGTGCAGCAGCTAATGTCTTCAGAAATCTCAGTGGCAGGAGCTCCAGCGCAGCAGCTCAGGCCTTTCCAATTTCAATGGAAGAACAGGAATCGTTCAAGTTTAATGTTTGCAAGATCATACCCGTACCATTGTACAGAGAGAGGAATATGACGTATACAGTAAAAACCCGCATAAAAGAACAAGTGGATTAAGAACACTCAGGCTGAAATTTGTTTAAAAAGCATCGTAGACAATAGATTTATCGCAGAAAACACCCGATAAATAAGAACAAAATCAGCCTGAACCCCCAAAACATGTGTTCTTTTATGCAGGTTTTTACTACAACTGACACCTAATCTCCTCTCTTACATAAATTTTTCGGCCCTACTAAATTATATTTCATCAAAAAGCACTACTTCAAAGTTTATATTATTTATTAATTATTTATATTTCTATTCCTTTCTCTTTCCTCCCGGCAAGCTTCCATTTTCCGTTTAAGCAGCCACCTCTGAGGGACCACTATGGAAAAAGGGACGTTTTTTCGTTTTTTACAAGTGTTTATTCAATTTGTATCAAGATTTTAAGGTATCTATTTTTAACTTTTAAAACATTGTAAATGTTAATTATTCTTCATTGACATACATATAAGACATTGGGACTTCCAAGAAATCGACTCAGTACTGAACATTTCTCAAAATCATCAGCTGTTGATTACTGAAGTTCTTAACATTTTCTTCTAAAATACAAAAACGCAAATATGCTCTGGATGGTTAGATCATAGTTAGATCGAGCTCCTTAATTTTTTGGTGATCTTAGAGTTGAATTCTGTACGGCTTCATTGTAAAATAATCATAAATCAAGTAAAAGCTAAAGCACCTAATGAAAAATGTCTCTTCTCAAATAATGGATTATATTGCAAAAAATGATTAAATTTCCCTATAATTTTTGACGAGGAAATTTCATGGAAAAGGAAATTTCCCCTCAAAACACTGAAGGGAATTTCATTTTCCTACCTGGGAAACCATTGGAAACATGCATTTCCTTCCTGGTTTCCATGGGAAAAATTAAGGGAAATTTTTACACTTTCTGCAGCAGAAATCACAATTTGAAGCTACGACCAATGTCCACCACCTCGTTCCACCACATAACCTAACACTGCCTTATTACTAATCTTCATGAGGGATTTTGCATGTTTCCAGTTTTCGGTTATCTATTCTCCGTTCTGCATCTAAAGTTTCTTCAAAACCTCCCGCAAAAAACACCGACTCCATTGAGTGTGAACCTGATTGATTCTGCATAACATGGCACCTGATGACTGGTTCAAATATCGACTTCGCTCTATAAAAAGCTGTAAGCGTCTTTACGCAGATAGGTAGAAAGAATTCGCAAGTAAATGTCTACTACTCTATTTCAATGACGTTGAGTTAAACTTAACGTAAAGAGCTTGTGACAAATATCAACTATCAACATGTGATAACTTCGATGCTCAATATCACGGAAACTTGGTACAAAAATATTGATGAACGCAAACTAAATGTGAGCGTATTTCTGGACCTGAAAAAAGCTTTTGACACAGTCGACCATGATATTTTGCTATCGAAGTTGTCAGCACTTGGAGTTACTGGAAAGAACCATTGCTGGTTCACATCATACCTAAAAAATAGGGAACAATTCTGCTGTATTGATGGGCAAAAGTCATCCACAAGCAGCATAGATTGTGGCATTCCTCAGGGATCGTGCTTGGGGCCCTTGCTATTTATCATATACGTTAATGATTTTGAACGTTGTCTGCAAGCGGCAACTCCCAACATGTACGCTGATGATACTAGTATAACTTGTTCTTCCACTGATAGCGATTCCCTGCTTAGGAATATAAATAATGAGATGGCCAATGTCGCGGAATGGATGAGGCTAAATAAACTAAGTTTGAACGCAGATAAAAGTGAATTTATGGTGATTGGCCATTCGAGGCAGCAAAATAACCTGAAAGAGCTAAGGGAAATTGAGGTCAACCTTAAGAAAATAGGTAGGGTTACCAAAACAAAATATCTCGGTCTCAACATAGACGAAAACCTTAGCTGGAAAGATCAGTACAAAAAAGTTAAGGCTAAGGTTAAAAGTGGTCTCTCTGCACTTAGGAAGCTGAAAGATATCCTTCCCCAGTCAAAGCTAGCTGCAGTTTACCGAGCATTGATCGAGAGTCATCTTAGGTATGGCAACATAATATGGGGGTGCATCTCAGATACCAAGATAAGCTCTCTCCAGAAACTACAGTCAAGAGCAAAAACTCTGATTGAAAGGCAAAGTACAAGGATGGATGGATGGATCTGTGACTGGTTGCCTGTCAAATAATTGATCATATTCGACAGGTTAGTTATGACACATAAGATCCTTCATGGAAACTGTCCAGACAATTTGCAAAATAAGTTTACTCGGAGGTCCCAGATTTCAAGCTATTCAACGAGGAATAGCCAAAATCTGCATCTGCCTAAACCTCGATTGGAATTTACCAAAAAGAGTTTCCAATTTACAGGAGCTACAGCATGGAACGAGATCCCACAAAAGTATAGAGACTTACCCTCTTTTAACAGTTTCAAAAAGGAAGTAAAGCAACTCCTCAGGAGCTGAGGTAGGTGAGTGCGTTTTGGTCTCCCTGGCCTCGCGTAGTTTCAGGGACGGTGCTTTATGGGTCTTACTCAGGTCCGTTTTGGACCGGAGTGGGCCTGTGGGGGTCTTTCGGGGGTGTTGCGGGGCTGTGGGGGACTTGCCGTATTCATCTACCTCAATGGCAATTAAAGCACGACCCCTAGGAAGAGCAGCCCATTAGGTTTTTCATCTATTTTATTAAGTAGTTTTTCCTTTTTAAATTCTTTGTAATTGGCTGATAGGACTTCGTGCCTAAATATTAATGATATGATATGATATGATATGATATATATATATATAAACCGTACCTTAGAAAAGTGTAAACCTAGTGAATAGTGGCTGCAGAAAAATGTTCCCAGTGGATTTCCTTCAGATCCATATCAGATTTCTGCAAAGAAACTTCATTGACTTATTATTAAGTGACAGGGAGGCCATTCCTCGCCATCTGTTCAAGTCCTTTTGCATTTCAAATGTGTGCAAAGACCCAAAAAGCAATCCCCATGAACCCTGAGTTTCTAGCTTGCTGATTCGCAACAATTATTCACACAGATCTGAACTTTCCTTTCTAATCAAATCATTAAACTAAGAAAAAATTGAACAAAAACAGGCTGTATTGATATTTAGCAAATATTTGCATTGTTTCGAGGGTTTCTTTTAACTTCTATGCCCTTTCACAATTGCAACATAGCCAAGTAGACGATCGCTTGTCAAGAACTCTCCTAGACATTTTCATACAGGTGTAATGAAACCATTTCTTGCACGACTCACATTTCGCCATATTTATATCATTCCTTCTATTTTCTGGAAGCCTACAGATGCAATGCAACAGCAATTTCACGTTAGTACCCTGACGAACCTTTGGCTCATAGTTCAATATAGGAAACATTGTCATTTTCTTCTCCTCGATGCAGGACAAAAGATGCTTTCTCAGTTTCCTTTCATCAAATCGTACAGTAGTCGGATTAATGCCATTGGCAAGACACGTTGCAAATGCTATAGCAAACAAACCGCAGTTAGTTCCGTTTGTCTGTTGTTGTACGGGCTGCAAGAAAATGTTTAGGGATGGACTCTCCGTGAACAAACATTGTGCTGTTTGCTTTGCTACATCTGCACCTACTGTTTTGCTACTATTTAGGCTGTCATAGCAATCGACTGAATCCTCTCTCTTCTCTGGTGCTATAAATATGTTCGAAATACACACCCAGTGGAGGCTCCCATCATGCAATATTTGGATAAACGATCCTCTAAATATGGAGAACTGGGCTACTGGGCCACGGCTAGTATCTTCCATGCCAACTATATCTGGGAATTGATCATGTAAAAGTTGTTGACAAAAGTTAATATGGACGTCCGTTAGCATGTTGCCTGTTGTAATACAGTTTAAGTCAGCTTTATTCAAGTTCATCTTACGTATGACAGGTCGTGATGGACCTTTCCTCGGGGGAAAGGTTTTGGTAATGATGACGTCATCATTGCTTTCTCTGCTGTTTCTCGAATTCAAGTTTTCTTTTCCATTGGGACTTTGGAGGCCAGCCATAGGTTTATTAGGCTGTTTCGTTTCCAAATTTTTTACTTTCAGGTATTTATTCTTCTTTGTATTGCCACTAATATTTATGTTCGTAAGATTCTTCAGAGGGGTAGCCTTTTGCTGCGTTACAGACAAGGTTTTTGTAACATTCTTTTGAACATTAGAAATCGGCAAGCTTCCTTTGCATTTTGTTGTTGTTGTCATTGGTGTCAGTAGTGAACTGCCATCCCCTAGACGAGTGACACTTGCGCTGATATCATTTGCAAACGCAGGATTTGATGCTATCGAGCTATTCATTTGTTCTGAAAGATCCTCAGGAAACATCGATAGCAAATCATGCTCTTCCACAACGGTTGCTTGCACTTTCACATCTTCATCAATCTTCAGAATCTTTGCTTGTCGCATACGATTTGCTGCCTCGCCGACACGACCCGTTAAGAACCGTTTCCTTGATTTCCGTTTTGGTATATCAGCCGCATTCTTAGGTAGGGACCCATCACTGGAACGATCTAACTTTTGTCTGTGGTTTGACGAGACAATGTTTCGAGTTGTGCTTTCCTCTAAAATGAGTCCTTCTTCAGCTCGAGCATTTGCTTTGAGATCATTTCTCAAGTCTATTAATCCGTCTAGCAATGAATCCAGATGTCTTCCATCATAAACAAGATATGTTAGGCTGCGTATTTCCTTCAAGACTTCACGACATGCTGATGCTTTGGTTTTGTGTGCAAACATTTTTTTTCTTGGCAGCTTCTTTACGTCTCGCTCTAGAACTATATCTCTTTGAAGATCATAGTCATCTGCCGCATCATTGGAAGGAGCATCCTCTTCAGATAACTGAAATTCTTGTTGGTTCAAAGGACGTTCGTCTTTGAAAATAGCATTGAAATCTAGGGTGATGAAAGGAGAATTTCGATATGACACAGGCAATGTTTCCCAAGCATTACCAGGGAAATTCTTAAAGATGGCAAAGAAGTGCTTACAAATCAGGTTGGTAAACTTGAAATCTTTGCAAGAACAACTTGGTGCCGTTAGGTCGATGTGATGGGTCTCTCCAGTATGTTGGTTTCGAACATGAAAAGTACCCAGGTCTGCATTGTCTACCATGACGTGTATCTTCTTGATCTCGGCAGCAGCTGAAATTCTTTTAATACAATGATCCACAAATGGTCTTGGTCTGTCATGCAGGAACATGGGAATTGAAGGGTCGTATTTGCTGTAGAAACTCGAGTTCTGATAATTGTTCTGGATGTACCTGAAAATATTGAAAGAAGGCGTTGATGATGATGCATACTGCAGGTTCGATTAAGTAGAATTGTATCAGCCATTTGGTAAACAATAGGATAATAGTGGCGATAACTCAAGAGCCAATTGTTTCTTTAGCTATTAGAAATAAAAAAAAAACAAACACTTATTAAATGTCTCAATATTCATGTGCATCGGCAACTTAACTAATTTCATTGTATAAGAGTCACATATGAAGAAGAACGAATATCGAACAGTATACAAAGTTTTAGTATATTCTTAAAATATACTATATTCTTAAAATCCTGATAATAATGGTAGTCTGAATGACAATAATGGTACATGGAGCATACAGATAACAAAACAGAGTGACTGCAAATCTATAATGAAAGAAGTGACTGTAAATTGCTTTCTGCTTACGGATTTCTGCTTTTCATCATTTCCTCTTTTTAGGTTAAACAACAGGATGTTATAAAAGATAACAGAATAAACAGCAACGTTTCTGCATACACTTGTTGACAAAAAGCTCTAACCGAATTCAGTAGCTATGGTTAAATTCATCATTGTCAAACTGCCTACCGTCTTGTTGTCATCAAAATCTGACTAACAGTATCATCGTTATTGGACTATGCTTAGGGGGTTTTATTGGAATTCAATACACTCAATGGGAAACTTGATTAAGGGGCTTTTTGGAACTTAAATTTCGCTGTTGACTATATTTGTCCTGTTTTTCCCATTGAGAGTCAAAAAAGGAGTAGCTTTATATCCAAGAAATATCGTAGCTACTAACTTGTCATATTTAGATGTTAGGTATGTCTCCACAAGTACAGTCAGCATTCCACTTAACGACTTATTCTTGTGATCAGCAAGGTAGTCTCTTTTGAATTCTCTGTTTTGCGTTTCCACACCATTGTTTGTACGAACAGCTGATACGAAACCTTGTGGTCTGAAAGCTAATGCCCATCGCTGTGGAAATAAAAAATTGATGAGGAGCTTTAGAGAATTCTGCAAGGCAATACTTGACAAGGGCAATCACTGAGACACCAGATAATTTGAAAAACTTCTCTAAATTTTTAAGTCAAGCCATTATTCTAAAATATTACTATGATTTCGCGGCGTTAGCTAAAAGTATTTGGCATAGTGAGCCCTATGGAAATTAAGATGATTTTTTAGAATCCCGGAATACTAGACAAATTCATGATCCATTACTCAATGATTAAAAATTCCATGGTCCACCAAAAACTGAATTACAAATGGTACACCTAAAACCAAATCCAAGATGGGTACAAATGTCATGCACAAATCAAAATTGACGAGAGTTAACGTGATTTTGTTGGAATTAGACAAAAACGGTCAATGCGGTTGAGCTAGAAAACGATAACTTCGATTAAATACCAAAAAACCAATGTAATGTGAGCCCTTGAAACACTTTTTCAGACACTAAATCATGTTCCACCATCTTGTTTTTACATTTATGTTGCTGGATGATCATCAAGACTCCTCTATGACAACTTACAATAACATACTTGCTCACCTGGCATTCGGATAACCATGTTCTACCGAACCATGAACGAAGTCTCTGTTTTTCCTTCCACCAAGAACATTTCTCGAGAAGCTCTATAGCACAATCATACTCTTGTTTCGTACTGGCTTTGGCAATTCTTCGAAACATACACAGGACCTGATCTTTTATTGCACGACATCCGTGATCGGTAACTGATAGCCAGCGTTCCCAAGCTTGTTCTCGGTGGAAGTCACATAGTAATGCCATGCAACCTTAAAAAAATTGTAAGTCTTACATACTGTAACTTTATTTTAGACAGTCTTTGAAAAACACATCTTCGCATAAGAGGTGCACTTAGGTAAATGGTCTCAAAATCCTACGCAAATACCGTAAAACCTCTATTAAGCCCCTTCTCTAATAAGTCCTTCCCTCTGAGCCAATATTATAAATAAGCCCCCCTCTCTATTAAGCCCCCCCCCACTTATATCAAATTCCAGAGGTAACGAAAGATTTTCCATTTATTGAGTTAAATAATTTTGCATGTTAAAACTGTGTCAAATATATGTATTTAATTCGTAAAATTGTCCGTTAAATCTGCAAAATATGGCATAAAAGAAGTAAAACGCTATCATACCATATGATCATACATATCTTTGTGATTTGATTTTGTGAATAAGCCCCCCCTCTCTAAAAAGCCCCTCTCTCTTTTGAACCTCCCTTCTTGAGTGTCCGAAATTAAATAGGCCCCATAGAACTTTTGCGGTGAAAGTTTTTATCTTTCAGGGGAAGTTTCCTTTGGAATACCCTTGATGACAATATCAAAGAAGAACCGACACTCGCGCGTTTTAAAAATAAGATAAAAAATTGGGCCGGAGAACATTGCACCTGCAGAATATGCCAATAACAAAACAGGATGTGGTACTAGTTGATTTTTTTTTAGATTTTAAGTATTTATGTATGTAGGTTGGTCTTAATTAGTATTTATTTATACTATTGTAAACCAACATTAAATAATGAAGAAATGAAATGAAATGGTATATATCCTTGATGAAAAAAGTGCCAGCAAAATTTGGGGGTAAATGAAAAATCAAAATCAATCTTTTCAAAGCATCTATAAAAAGTAGAGACATGCCAGCCTCGTCCCCAGGGTCTTTTGTCATATTGGGACGGATTTGGTCACTTTTCATCTCTGTCCCAATATGACAAAAGGCCCTGGGGACGAGGTTGGAGCCATGCCACTCATAAATACCTGGAAAAGTATGCTCAATGGCATTGATCTCTTCTGTGCAGTTATCAACCATAAAAAACTTAGGTTTCCACTGTGGATTCCATTCCTTCAGTATTGATAATGGCTCAGCAATAGCATCCGTCGTCTCATCTTGTGTAACAAACGAAGCGACTATCTGGTAATCTGTATTAGTTCTGACAACAACAAAGAACAGTGGCAGTGAATAACGTGTTGTCTTATGGGTTGCATCTAATAGTGTAATTTCGTTTCCATACTTAAGCAATAGATATGCTTGCTCTTGAGTCTGGTGAATGAATAACAGCCGTTGATTGCTTGTTCTGATCGTAACTCTTACTTCTCCATCATCTGAATCCGTATTGCAGCTACTGTCATTCGTTACATCAACTTCCTTCTGCAAAGCATCCTCCGTTTTAACACAGGCGTAGGGGCGAAAGAAGAATTTGTCATTTGGCCTTTCAACCTTCCATTTTGTAACCAATTTTTCAACATTCAATTGATCAATCTTATCATAGCGAAGCTTGATCGTTGCAAGATACATATGATTTACGATTGACTTCCTCTTTGGGTAGAAACGACGATTGTTAGATGGGGGTAGCTCTTCTCCTTTAAAAAGCTCGTCTCGGACGTAAATTTTCAAATGCCTGGCCATCTCCTTTGAGTTATTGACACCATCGGCAACGAGCTGGTAGATTTTATCGATAAGTCGTTGATCTATTGACTGCGAAAGACCAGTAACCTACAAAGATAACATAAAATACAATAGCTACTTTATTATCAACTCTCCTCAAAAAGGTTAACGCTTAAAATCGGTAGTGGTGCGACACGTTCCTTTTCCACAGTAATACACTATCTTTCCAAGAAATATAGAAATGAAATTCAACTACGAGGTAGGAAGGTATGTAAAATTCAAATGGTATTCTCCCCGTAGCATCAAGTAAACAAACATCTTCCTTGGAGAGCTGTCATCAAGTATGGAGCAGAGGAGGAACAGAAGGGATTTCAAATCTCACTGTAAAATTATATAAAGCCTAGGGCAAGGAACAGAAAACTTTTAAATACCGCCTCAATTTCTGCAAAAATGATTTGATAGCCCCATTAAAGCTCCCCTTATCGCTCAGCCAATGAATTCAGTTCTTTATTAGCAGTGAGCCACTTTTAGTACAGTATTTAAACCAGTTACAATTATAAAGTTTGGGACAATTTTTTAGACACCAGGTCTATGATTTAAGAAAGCTGGGAAGAACTTTCAGAAAACATTTAAGCAGATGCTGAGATGGATATCGACAGTAAATATAAACAGTAAGTGTAAAATTGTTGATATTAAACAAACGCTTTCGTGGCCCATGTTTATCATTTGAAATAGTTTGTAAGCGCAACATTTTCTGCCAAATAGTTTTGATGACCCATCCCTTCCGCCCCCCCCCCCCTCCCCTCTGTTTCATACTTTACAAAACGCATGCCTGTACACTAGAGCCATAAAAGCTATCATACTGCTACTCAGTCAAAGAATCGTGCTTCAGATGGAATGGTATCCAACCAGTTTTCTTCTTTAGGGCGAGTGTGTCAAACAAAGCAGTAAGAATAGGCATGCCTTTAGTAATAGCACACACATTGAGTACAGTAGCATAACATTAACCAATTCTCATTGAATTGAGGGCTGCGGAGAATGCTAGTCAGAGTCTTTCTAGATACAGACAAGAGTCCTTGAGGGGCGAGAAAGACTGTATGTACGAGTCTTTTTTTAGAATTCTTAAAACTTTCTGCAGAAATTTTTAGGCAAGAAAACAGTGTTAATGTACCTGAGGCATAATAAGCACTGTATCTACAGTCATGACCGTTATAAGTTCATCATACCTAATCTTTTCCAAACTTTAGTGTTCGATGAGATCAGCAATTGAATGAATAAAGATTGGCAAAAGTTGCCTGTTTTTCAAGAAACACTTACTTTGCAGATCAAATGATTCTTATGATCTGCAACTGCTGGATAATAAATTATTAGCTTTCTCTCAGATTTCACTAGGTTATTTTCCTTCACTGCAGTTTTCAATTGCTTCATGCTTTTGTCTCGCAGCCACTTCGAATCTGGTAGGACCTAGAGCAATTATAGAAAACAAATTTAAGTGTTGTCATTGTTTAAAATTAAGCAACACAACTAAGAACTCAACCAAAAGGCAACATTGAGTCCATTCTCGTTGGTAAAATTTACTCAAACAATGATTAATAAAGCCTCAGGTACAAGTGGAAAATATTTTAACAGTTTCTTACAGTTCAGCAAATCATTCACATGCTACCAATTAAAGAGTCTTTGTTTAAAGACCAGTACACAAATTTTATCTAGAAACTTTGAAACAGGAACTAATGGGTGACTGCAAGTAAAATGCAAATGGAAGAAGATAGAAAACATTTGAAAATGTGACACAGCAATATCTTCTTGCACATTTGATCCTTGCTTATTTACTGCCTTGTTTACAATTGTAAATAGGCTAAGGACTGCTAAGGGGTTAGGGCTGTCTGCTGTTGAATACAGTCATTTTACAAACCTGGTAGTCTGGAAACAAAACAATATCTTTGATACAGATTCGTGCAGGACATCCCATCTTTTTGGTATTTTGTGGCAAGAAGCGGGATTTTCCAAAATGAAGATCACTTTCCTATAACAGATAGACATTACCATCAAGATAAAACAGAAATTGTCTGCAATACAAGGTAAAATATGAGTTAGGGGAAAATAGATGGTGCAATGTCTAGATTTATGGACATATTCATCTGAGCTTGGAGAAGGCATAGATCCCATGACAGCAACAAACTCTAAATGTGAAAGCAATAATGAATGTCTTGTTACTAGGGAAGTACATACCAGGATGTCTTCCCATTTTTGCTGCCCATCTGCTGTATGTGGATGTCAACATTACATGAATTACAAAAAAATCAGAGTGAATTAAATTTGCTAAATATCTTCTGAAGAGCAAATTTGTGTGTCACCAATCCATAAGTTACATGTGGGCTAAAGCTTCAATGCAGAATAATGTTAAGTGAATAAAGTACCTAGAATGTGCTCTTACCCTCCTTTCATTTTCATTTTCCTTTTTCTCTTTGTATTTTGCTTTCTTTGCCTTATTTCTATCCTTTGCATGCTGACAGTCCAATAAAATTTCTCCAAGGACAATAAAGGGAGTCTGAGCATTGAAGAGCTGACTTTCATTTCTGCCTTTTGTCATGTCCTTCCACAGGATCCCTTTTCCTTCAGAGTTGTAATCTAAGAATTCGGGGAAAACTATGAGGCTCATGTAATCTAGCTTTGACTCTCAACGATCAATTCAAAACATTCATTTTCAACAGTAAGATTGAAACATGCACCTGTAAATGGCTTTTTTGTTGCAATCAAAGTTAATGTTGGAAAATTGGTTCAAGATGATAATCATAGTAAATATATTTGTGTTGAGCTCTTGAGACTGTGCCTTTGAGTTCAATATAATAAATGCAAAGATGATCTGCATACTACAGCCAGCAGAGCAGACAGCCTAGGACAGTACCAGGTATTTCTTTATAAGAAACTCAGACTCTTGGATCGTCAAAAAATTAAGAAACTCCAACATGTTTTCTTTATTCTCACATGTTTCCTAATCCTACCTGTCTAGCTAAACATTGCACCTTGTTTTGAAATGTTTAGCACCTTGCTTTGAAATGCTTATGAGGGCACAGACCTGATAATTTTTTATGAAACTTTCAGTACTGTACTGGCCCAAATTCTCTTTAGTTTCTCTTAAAAAAAATACGACGTGTGTACAGTTTCAAAATGCCCACACATGGCCAATTACCCGTGCTTGCATTTATGAAAAAGCACTTAGAAGAGAGATCTCAATTTCTAACGCCAAGAAAAACCCCCTTCCTGTTAACGGCCAAAGCAAAATTTGAAGGCTCTTAGCTGGCTATAGGCCAACCTTCTTCTTAAAGTTACCTTCGTCCAAAAATGCCTTGTCCCTTTTATAGCAATAAAACTTGGTGGTGGTAGCCACTTCATACTGCTCAATGCACGTTTTTGCTTCTTCGTAGCTCCTCACAACAGTGATGTCTCCAACATTTTCTTTGACAACTTTCTCCTCCTTGTACTTGTTTGCTTAGTCCTCGAGTACACCCGCAGCTCCATCCGCACCATCCACCATTTTTTGAGTCAAAGTAAAAGTTGAAAAGTGGTGCCAAGTGGAAACGTGAAACCAAGGATTTTGAATATTTAATGACCTTATCGAGTGGTATGGTATCTAAACAGTTCCGCAACATTGTGGCACTGTCTTTTACTATTCTCACTCTATTCAAATGCTATCAATCATATGACGTCATCTGACTAAACCAGTCACGAAATCGTCCGATCGTTGCAAGAGATCGTGCAGTTGAGTCAATTGTTCTTGCTCAAGTAAACATTAAACGAGCCCTGCGAGCGCAATAGATAATATCCAAGCCTCCTTATTTGTCCAAACTATTATTAAAATGAACATTTTACCAACAGATGTTCACATGAAACGAACAGATGCTGGACTGACACTTGCTCATCACAACTGATCTGAGATCTGCGTGCGCCTCGGTTTGTATAGTTGAATGATCGCTGTTGCATTGTGGGAAGGTCTGGCCGTCCTCCTTGCACGTCGCCCTTTGCTTGATTAAAAACGTGAAACGAGCTGAGGGGTGTAATCACTCTTCCGAACTATCCTCGGCTGAACATGATGAGTGATCTGAATTGAGCGGCCTAATGTTTACAAACTATTCTGTTTTCAGAGGTCATTGAATGAAATTGAACAACAACAAAAGAAACCAGCGATTTTCACGTCGCCCTTTGCCTGATTAAAAACGTGAAACGAGTTGAGGGGTGTAATCACTCTTCCGAACTATCCTCGGCTGAACATGATGAGTGATCTGAATTGAGAGGCCTAATGTTTACAAGCTATTCTGTTGTCAGAGGTCATTGAAATTGAACAACAGTACATTAAACATTACATTACAATTCTATTCTCACTTTCTTCATTGTCAAGGCAACACCGCTGATTGCCCTTCCATTCAAGACACATATCTGACGTCAATACTTTTCAAACCAGAACAATTGCTGGAAAGAACAATCAGAAAGTGATTTCAGAGCCTCTGTTTGGGATGAGAGGGCTAGAAAGTGGGGGGGGGGGCAGGGGGTGACTCCTATATGATATATATGTGTCTTTGAGAATTCAGAGTTAAGACCCGTAACCAGGGCAAAATTTTAAAATATGACCCCATAAATCGGGAAAAATCTACCACAATAATCGTAACATACAGAGTAAATTGAGAATTTATAGAGCTATATTCCTTTTTATGAGAGTTGTTTGTAGAATCTTAGGAAAAACGGGGTATTTTTCTTTTATTTTTCTATATGTTTTAGATACATATAAATCCAGTTTATATCTTGGAATAGGTTTAGCTAAAAAGGTGCAGGGGTTGCAAATGTTTCGAATTATGGAGCTATTGGCTTCTAGCCCAAAGGATGGTGTCCTCTTTCAATAAAAACCTACATCAACCAAGTTCATGGTCATGGTCAGATCCCATAAGACTATACATGCATCAAAACTCGGTGTTTTGATATAGTTTTGGCCAATAAAATGTAACTAGCAGGGGTTTGTTTAATACCTTGCACTATCATTGAAAATGAATTCTATTAATTTGCTCGAGATAGAAGGTCCATCAGCAATAAAAACTAAATCAAAAGGCAAGCAACAAATGTCTAAAATATTAGTTATTTACATTACATCCTCTATGTCAGATAGGTCAATGTCAGATTCAACCTCAATGCTTTTCTCTTTCCCTGTGCATGACTTGATTGCTGCAAGGTGCGTTTTTTTAAGTTAAGGGTAGCTTACTTCTTGCCATCCGTTTGCCGTTCAGCTTTAGACTTTGTTTGCTTGCATTGGTCAAAGCAAAATAACTTACTGTAAACAGCAGGAGCAAAAGAAAAGAGATACAATTTTCCAATGCATATAAAGTATAGACAAACTGCAAACACTGAATCACTGTTATTTGATCAACATACAGTTAGCTATTCTGAAGCACTACATGATATTTTTGGTTGAAATGAGCAATCTATTGTCCTTCTTTCGTCAAAGATTTTGCAAGACAAATATCTAATTCAAGTAATCTTTGTCTGAAACATTTCTGCAGATAATTTCTCGAGGTTCGTTCATTCCAAATATTGTGTGACTCAGCAAAATATCTTCTTTCCTAAAGCTATTAAATAAAAACTTTAACATGTGTGTAGATGAATAATGACAATGAAGTACTTTACCTTCAAACATTGCAAAATAGGAAAAATTGCTTTACTTTCAGCTTTTCTTACCTGATCGAAATATTGCTATTCGTCCATGGAGCTTTCTGTAAATATCCAGTTGCCTCTCCAAACCACATATTCCGCATTTAACATACCTTGGCCAACTGACAATAATTCCTTTATTCCTTAATTCAGTTGATTATCTAAATGCTGTTGGTATAGGATAATCTGTTCAACATAATAACTTTACCATCATAAGATGCTTTCCATATTTCTGTTTGTTGTTTAAGTATAAAATGAACACAACACGCTAATTCACCTTTATCTAATCTTCCTTCTCCTTTTCTGTAACTGAGGGGCACTTGATATCCTTCTCTCTCATCTTTGGTTTGATTCATCTTGAATCACTATACAAGGACCGACATTACTAAAACACGGAACAAGCCGAACAAGCCAGAAACAAGTGGAACTGGCCAGTAACAAGCGTAACAAGCAAGGAACAACCCAGTAACAAGCAGAACAAGCAAGGAACAACCCAGAGTAACCAGTGGAATAAACAAGGAACTGGCCAGTAACAAGCAGAACATTAGCGTACTGAAATGCATTAAATCAAGCACCAAAAGCATGAAATTAGCGTACTGAACTCCAAGAGGGCGGGGTACATTAAGTGCAAAAATTTTTGGTGTGACAAACTTTCGGAAAAAGACTTGTCCGAAAATTTATTTGTCGAAATTTAGGGTTGTTCGAAAGTTTGTCACAACGAAAATTTCCGCATTGACCGCGCATGCGCAGTGAGAGTTTACTGAAAAACAGAAATCTCTGAAACCGTATTCCAATATGTTTACAATGCTATAGACACGAGTCTAAGTATATCTCCAAAATTTTCGAAAATAATTGTTACTAAGCTGATATCAGTCCAAACAAATAACATCATTCTCATCGTCTATCAAAAAGCCACCCTCGCTTTCTTCTTCTTCTCCTATTTCTGTTTCATCTAGCTCAAGATTAGTATCGATATCGATGCCTTCGAGAAATGACTCATCGTAATTTGCTATTATCATGGAATCTAATCTTGAAAGAATCGCTTGTTTTGCTGCTCAAATCTTACAGGTAACGGTCAAAGCTATTTCCAGACCACCTTTAGGAGATGGTCGATATTTTTCATCCGCCACTTTTCCACCAACTTCACCTCCGTACTTCAAAAAATATTAAATAGGCCTTGATATCTCACGAGGGACATCAGCAACTGTTTGCGGCACAACCTTGTCATTGAACTTTATTTTCCAAGCAACAGCACATGGATCTGACTCCAAAGCTTCTTTGTTTTCCTCCTTCATTGCAAACACTTTCTGCCCTTTAAAAGGTTTCTTCCAAGTTGTCTTCCCATACACATGCCACCTTCTACTTGCAATTTTGTGCACTATGATACTCTCCATGATGAATATGGTTAAAACAAAATACATTGAATCTCCAAAGAAGAAATATTTGTTTTCATGCCGATATTGTAATTCCGGGGTTGGTACTTCAAGATTTAAACTCCTCATTTTGAGAGTTTTGCTGTAGCCCTAGAACGCACAGGCGAAGCTAACTTTTGGCAGAGCCTTTAATAGCTGGATGATAAAATGATGCTATAATTTCTTAGATTTCTTAAAATCGAACACTGCATGATCATAAAAACAAAAAACATGAGAGAAAGTGAATCCCCCCTCGATACCTTTGTCCAGGGAAACCCTTGCATTGTTATTTTCAGGAAGTATAGGGAGTCTAACTTTCTTTGTTATCGGTGTCGCACGCAATTAAACTGTTGTGATGAAAGTTTTGTCAAGATGTCCTTGTTGAACTATTTTCAAAGAAAATACAGCGCTGCTGAAGATTCGTTTTCGAAAACAACTGATGAGGCATGTGATCCTGCTTTAACTGACCGAGAACGCAAAGAAGTTATAAAACAGCTCACGCCCAGCACTGAGCAAAGAGGAAAGAAGCGTAAACAGTACTGCACGTGGTGACCTCAGCAACGAGCAGAAATAGGCCAATATGCCGCTGTAAATGACAACAAGGCAGCAATTGTAAAGTTTTCTCCACAGTTTCCCAACATTAAAAGGCAAACTGTAAGTGATTTCAAAAATACATATTTAGAATGCAATGGTATGGTAATGGTGTCCTACGAAAGCCATGGCATGGCCAGAGTAAATTTAATAGGGTTAACTGAAAGGAGGGGGTCTGGGGGAAGGCGCCAGGAAAATTTTAGGGGTGAAACCTTTTACTTTGGCTTAGAATGCATCTCCTAATATCATGCTTCCCATTAACAACAAGGAAACTTTCATAGTTTTTTAAAGTTATGAGGAAAATTTTTGAACAAATATCCTTAAACTTTGGCTTAGGATGAATCCCCTGATTCCATATGCCAATACTAAAATGGATATAATTGATATTGATATAATTGGTCGTACACAAGTTTTTAGAATAATCTAGAAATAGTCCAGTCGCTTAACTCCAATTTTTGGTCAGATCGTGACAGAGTGGAACAAAGCACCAAACTTTCCAAGGTGATACATAGGGGTATGGAGAACATTTTCAGAAGGGGTGCCGCTTTCTATCGATTCCGGGGGGTAACCTACAGATAAAAATGTTGTGACGTCACACGAAAATTTCCGGAAAACCTTTTCAGGGGTATTTTAAGTCTGATTTCGCCAATTGAGAGAATTGAGATTAATCATTAATCCTTGTAAATGAACCATCTTTGAACCTTTTTCAAGTTTTTAACCAAATCCATGTCTCAAAACAGGGGGTCAACACAGCATAGGGCTCAAATCTTTCAAATCTTAAAAAGGTGGGTGTAACATTCTATGGCATGTTTCTTTGAATTAAATGGCTTGAAAGGAATTTATGGTACTTTGCTATAAATCTGCCGTGGAAATTTTTTGATATCTTGATTTTTTTTCAAAATGGCAGCAATTTAATTATTTTTGAAAAAATTGATGGGAAATTTTGAAAAAATTTCAATCATCGTAAATTCTAAACCAATAGAGCAAAATTGATATAACCTCCAAGAAAACTATAGTTAATGAAGGTCTACAACCTGGTGGCAAGCAGAAATCTGTAGCTTTTCTGGTTTTGCATTTAGAAATTTGATGACGTCACAGCCTCAAATTTAATAAATGCCGCCATTTTGAAACTAATCAAGATATCAATAAATTTCCACAGCATATTGACAGCAAAACACCCTAAGTTCCTTCCAAGCCATTCATTTCAAAGAAAACTGTGATATAATTTTACACCGACCTTTTTAAAGATTTAAGCCCTATGTTGGTCAACACATAACTGGCTAAATTTGAAGCGTAACCAGCGTAACACACACCACTAAAGGTATGCCTCAAACTTAGAGCGTAATAACTTTTCCAAACATAAAACATATGCTCAAGCTAAGGTGTTGAAGTGACATCAATTGAAAATAGTCCGCAGCATCATTTTCTACAGGAGAAACTAAACCAAGTGTCTGGTCGGAGTTATCCAAATTTTGCATTATATCAATATGGAGATAGCAAACAGTGCGTTGTTTTCGCAATTCGATCAGTTGAAACCATGGGGAAAAAGAACGCCTTGTCAGTATCGATGAGATTTCCACAATGAAGAATTCCGTTCCTCTTATCAAGCTCTCACAAAAATATCAAAATGTGCAGAAATGGTGGTTAATTTGAAGAGTGACTACAATTTAGCCAGTCACCTGTACATCGCCAGCCACTTTAAAAAAGGAGATACAGACAAATTATTTGCACATGAAATCACGCTTGGCAGCCCTCTCGTTCTCAGCAAGGAATGCTCTGTCTGCTACTTAGCGTGGAAGTCAGATTTACTGCAGGTATTTCGAACAACAGACGTAACAGCGACCTTTTTATGTGGTGTCAAAGTTGTTGATGGTGCAGCGGTGACACACTCCCTTCCCATCGACGATGCTTCCATGTGTGATGAATACATAGAGAAGATCTTTATACCATATGCCTAAAGAAGCAGCTTCAAAGCTACCAGAGAATGGACATGGTATGGGATGTCTATAAACCAGACAGCATCAAAGAATCTATTAGAGAAGAGCATGGAAAAGACTTGATAAGGAAGAATCAGATACAATTGCCAAACAATTTCAAGGTTCTCGTAGACTAAAGAACGGAGAAGAACTTCTTAACATACTGTCAACGAATGTATCAGTAGTGCAATATGCACCAAGAAAACAGTTGTCATCACATCAGGTAAGGATCCAAAGTTCGAAAGCCTTTGATTAAGTATCTTGTTGACCATAATTTTCCAAGAGCTGCGTTGACATGGGCTGTTTCTAGAGCGTCCTATTCGCGTTTTTTTAGAGACGCCTAACGCTTGACCGTTCTCCTCTTGCAAACCAAAAATGATGCCAATGAGAGCCATGCTGATCCATAAAAGTTATTTTTATATTCTTGTTGCAAAGTTACATTCCATACAATGTTATTTCATAGAGAATTCAATTATTCAAGTTAAGCAGTTATTTAAAACTGTCTTCATAGTGAAGATAGCATAGAAACACCTGTGGAAATTTGGAGCCTCCTTTCTCCCAATCAATCCCTGAACGAATGTGTCCATAATTATACACGATCTCTGTATATATTATCTTCTATGCATTGTGATATAAATAATCACTTTACATAAATTTGAGTTGCCGCAAATGAAGACAATTTATGATGTTCTTGATGGAAATTTTAGATGAAGTATATTGTTCTGAACCAAAATTCTGTTTCAAAGACTTTAGGTATTTTAAATTGTTTGGCTCTCTTTTAGCATCATTTGTAGAAACAGTCAATTTTAGTAAAGTGATGCCAGACTGTTATCACAAGGAAGCAGACACGTGTGTTGGTATTGAATTTCCACCACACATTGGCAAATGGTAGCCAGAAATGCCTCATTCGAATTGTGCATGCAGATTTGGTTAGGATTTGGATTTGTGTGTTCTTCAAACTTCTTGATGAATACACACATATGGAATTGATCGTTGCCCTTGGTATGGGAAATCAATAAGCTGTGTCGCAAACTAGAGAGGCCAAAATGCGAAGCTTTGCCCTTCTTCTATGCATTTTCAGGATGCGATACACAATCATAGATCTAGAATGAAAAGACAAAGGTAGCGTGGCAACCGTGGAAGCCTTTCACCCCCGTTACTCAAGCCTTTTTGCATGTGGTAAACTGGTCATTTAATTTAATCCAAGCTGACTCTCAGGATACCGGGGAAATCCCCCCGCATTCTGCTCTTACTATAAACTGCGTGGCTGAATGTGAATGAGTTCAAACAGGATCTGCTTTCATAGAAGGTACCTTCAATTGAAAGTCTTTAACCAACTCAGGTTGATATCTTTTAGAATTGACATTAATCAACGAAAATGATGCATAGTCACAGAGGAATGAAAGAAATATCCGGCTTTCATGATGTGCTACCATAAAAAACAAACTGAATGTCATAGGTTCAGGAACCAGGAGGCTAGGGGGGTTGGTTACTTTGGGCTTTGGGTATGTGTTCCAAAAGATGTAATGCTAAACATAAAATTACCGTTTCATTTCAGGATGTGCCCCTTTTTGTATGAGAAAAGGCAGTTTTATAGA
This sequence comes from Aurelia coerulea, assembly GCA_039566865.1. Taxonomy (NCBI): domain Eukaryota; kingdom Metazoa; phylum Cnidaria; class Scyphozoa; order Semaeostomeae; family Ulmaridae; genus Aurelia; species Aurelia coerulea. Next base: position 6,117,540 of record CM076951.1, on the reverse strand, counting down.
ATATGAGACACATCACCTGTAAATACAGCAGCAAGTTAGTATAAATACAGCTTATGCAAAGTTTGTTGTAGAAAAAAGCCTATATCCAGTTAATTAGACTCAATTGCAATAGAACAGATATTGGTCTCTAATGAGAGTAAACAAGAGTAAACAAGAGTAAACAAGAGTAAAAAAATGCACTTTTTTGAAAAGAAGCAGGTTATTATATTGTATTTTGATTTGGCCACCTATATCAACGTACAAACATCATGCACAGGGAAAGTCTAACTTAATGATCGAATTCATTTCACTAACGTTAATGGTTTTAAAAATGTTGTTGCAAATGCTTCAGGATAGAAACGGTGAAGAAGTTTGTCAAATTTTAAGCTTGAAAACCAGAAAAGAGAGCATAACCCCGCAGGTTAACAAAGGAAACATGTGTGTCACTCTGATGTAAAAATGCTAGGTTAGTTTCTTGGAAGATTTTGGAGATTTACAAATGCAATCACCGACTTTAAAACCGCTCGCTGGAGATAAACGTTGGTGAAAGAATACATGATTTTAAAACTGATTTAACCAAAATTTCAGTTTTTCCAAGGCATTTGTGATTCCTGATCATTTCGGCAAACGCTGAAATTTTCTGTGACTCACTCGGTGCATATAAACTGATCTTACGTTTTGAGGTCATCGACTCGAACATCGCAACCACACTTCCACGTCTTGTCAAATCTCGCCTCCTCCTTCTCAGTGACGCAAAACTTATGGAAATGACGGAAACATTTCATGCATGTCACGCAAGTTGGAGGATCCACTTCCATCATCACCGTTTCTCCCCAAACGTAGCAGCAGGTCTCATTCGCTGCACATGCCACTATCTTTGAGCATTGACATGGCGCCTCGTCAACAACTCTTTGTTCGCCGCTATGTACCACCCCATCACCCTCATTCACCACAACTTCCTCAACTAAATCTATTGGTATTGGTCTGACTTCTTCATCGCTGCTATTCATAACTTCCTGCCTTATTATATCATCCATTAACACATCTTCCCCTATAACATCTGTTTCTATGTCTTCAATAACTCCTTTGTCTACTGCTACTACTCCGACATCTGCACCCCCACCCTCGACCACCTCCATTAAACCACTTTCACCTTCTTCCTTATCATCATCATTTTCCACGATGGACTTTATGAACAGAATACATGATTCTAAAATCGAGTCCATTTCATCCCGGCTCATTGAAGGATTCCTTCTGTTAGGACTCCGGTAAGGGACATCTTCTGGCCACCATTCTGGCTCACTAAATGAGGACCATTTTCCTTTTCTTTTCATATCTAAAATAAAAATTTTTACTCATTCAGCGGGCATTGCAAAGCAACTGCAATTGCAAATGTTTTGACTTCTCGTTGACGTCTCTGTCCATATAAGGTTGATTAATTTACAAGAATAATTTTGTCCTTATAAGGTAAAAATGTTCTTGTCGTATCTTGTTGTTGTTGTTAATCTCGTTCTCGTTGTTTTCATTTGAGTCGTTGTTGTCGTAGGGGTCGGTTCTCGTAGCGTGGTGTTGTATTTTTGTGCTATGTCGCTTGACGTCAGATTGTCTTTCGTCCATCGTTCTACGAGTTTCGCTTTTCCATTTTCATTTTCGGTCCTTCTTTACAAGTGGTTGATTCCGTGAATCTTAAGTCACCCCGGGTGTACCTTTACCCTGTTCGTTCTGTTCTGTTCGGTTCTTTTCAATGGCGTTGTTCGCAATGCGATGTTTTAATTTTGAAGTGTTGTTGTTATGTTTCTTGTCTTATGACGTCGGTTGTGTGTCTTCATAGTCTTGCTGTTGTTGTTGTTGTTGTTGTTATGTGGTTTCTTTCGTTTTGTAGTGTGTCATTCGTAGTCAGATGTTTTCCCTGTGTTGTAAGGTCAGGTGTTGGTGAGTTGCAGTTGTTGTTGTTGTTGTTGTCGTACTTGTTGTAGTTGTATTCTTTTGAAGCGCTTCCTGAGTCTTTGTAGCGGGCCATTCGCGTCTGCGTCCAGACTAAATATTATATAAAGTGTACTGTTGAAGAGAGCCTAACCATTCGAAGAAAACAGGCATCAATTTGATCTTTTTGCGCTTTTTATTCTTTATTCCAGTGCCGACTAGTTTCGCCCACTAGGGCATCTTCAGAGCAACTGATTTATTCAGAGTATCTACCTCTATTTATAGTGTATTGTCTGTCCATATAAGGTTGATTAATTTACAAGAATAATTTTGTCCTTATAAGGTAAAAATGTTCTTGTCATATGTTAATTGTGATTCGTCAAATGTTGTGTATTTGTTGGAATGTACTGTTTGTGGTGTACAATATGTTGGTAGCACCTGCACGCCTTTTAGGCTTAGGTTTAACAATTACAAGGCGTGCAGTAATAAGTTTAATTCGGGGGCCTCAGTACCCCAGGCGGAATTATTCAGGCATTTTACTGGAGAAGGCCACAACGGGTTTCTGAAGGATATTAGTATAGAGATAATCGATAGGCTAACGGGGGGAAATAGGATGCGGGAAAGCTTCTGGCAGTATCGGCTGGATTGCTTTTCCCCTAAGGGATTAAACACTAGACAGGTTGATACATAGATTTTATTTTGGTTTACATTTTGGTTGTTTGGTTGTTTTAATTTTTGCGCTCAGCTTTTCGTTAGGGACACACGCTGTTTTTTAGGCATCTCTTTTCTGCCAATCCGCTCTTGGATCTTTCTATTGCTTGTTTTGTTTTAACACACGTTTTTTCAGCTCCCGCGAGACAGACACCGCCACCGACTTTAGTGGCTCTTTACTCTGAGCTTTCTTTGATCTTCCTCTTCCCACCTCTGGTAACATCCCATATTTACACCTTTTGCTACTCAGTGTGGTGGGGAGGATCCCACTTAGGCTATTATTGTTGTATTGTTTATGGATTTGAAGGTGTGTATTTAAGCTCTGTCTGATTATTGGAACAGTCATTACTGATGAAGGCTTACGCCGAAACGTTTAAAGAATGTGTTTTTTTCTGAGTTGATATATATATATATGTATATTGTATATTTTATATGCATATTTTAATCGTTGCAAATTTCTAATTTTGTGGCATATTGATACATAACGAAACATTAACGAAACTCATGGAAACAGCACAACTATAGGAAGGTGTATCCTGATGAATGTTTTAAATCATTGATTATTCCGTCGAAAATTCTCCCCAACTGTTATATAGTTATGTTTATATTATATACTTAACTGTTAAATTTTTTTTAGCGAAATTATAGCAAAGATAGGAAAAGAGGATAGTTTTCTCTTTAGTCAAGGGACATGAAAGTAAAATGAAAACCAGCAAATAAAGAATTCCAATTGCACATTAAGTATAATATTTCACAACAATTTTAGCTAGGCCCACTATTACATTAAGCAGTGCTCGCCAAACGTTCAAACTTACCACTGTTCAAACTTACCACTGCCAACCACAATTTGCGTTATCAATTTCCGTTTTTCGTCAATACACCCTTCAATACACAGCCTCGTCTTGGAAAATATTCAAATTTCTTTGATATGAAATTTTAGAGGCTAAGTTCAATTTAGAGCGCAAACTTTAGTCTAACTGCATGTTTTTATGTTGCTATTGGTTGTCATTTTGATTTTATGGCGATGCAAAGTTTGAAAACCTGTAAGGGATTTGACCGTCAAAATGATTCAGGGTGTAAAGTTTCACCCTGAACGATTTTTCACGGTAAAATCCCTCATAAGGTTTTAAACTTTATATCGTCAACGTGACGTTTATGACGTTTATATCAACATCACAATTGCCAGCAGTTCAAAAACGCGAAACAATCGGATTTGGGTACTAAATCCGAATCTGGGCTTGAAATTTTCATATGAACAATAGAAAATAATGTTGATACATTTCCAAAACGAGGCTGCTTTCTTGAAGAGGTGTATTGGTAAATCCAGGACATCTTCTTCCATCAGTGTTTGCACAACAGCATTATCAATACCTCAAAGAAAATAGCGTAAGTTTCATCAATAATTAACTATCCATCCAGTGCCGCAATGAGTTCACTACAGAAGGCTCAAATTTTTGGCAACGAAAAATAATAATCTAAATTCAAAAATAAATTTTTACTAACTATCAATACCACCAGTTCCTCTCACGCTGCTCTCATGGTCATCTCCTCCAATCCTCAAATTGGTTTCCTTCATCTTCTCCGTAACGATGGAGGAAAATTTCTGAATCACACTCTTGCTTCTTGCAAATGACTCAAACTCCTTTGGGCCTGGAATATGAACATGATGTGGGAAAATTATATCAATGGGTACGATGATGAAAACAACAATACTCGGTTCCAAAAACGTCTTCATCTGCGTGCCCCATTTAACGAAATTAATTGGTGGTCCAGTGCTTGTACCAAAAGTTGGAAAAACATAAGCATGTCTTGCTGCAGGTGGTTAAATTATTGAATGCAATCGAGCGCTCCAAGGCTACCAAATAGCCAGAAAAAGTTCTTCCCTCCGACAGGCCAGGATGTATCAAGTGTTGGGCCAATTTTAAATATTTCTAACTTAACCTTTTGTCAATACCCTATATCATTCTTGGTTATCTTATGTCGATTTTTCTGATGCCAGTTTGTCGATATATCAAAATTTGTTTGGCAGCAGACCACAGGGAACCCAGGAAATTGAATAATGCCCCCCCCCCCCAATGATAAAGCCCTGTAGCCTCCTTTGCGATTGCAAAAATATGACGTAATGCATTTCAACAGAAATCGAAAGCGAGGCGCGTGAACTAAAGAAGAGCAAGAGAAGAAAAGACAAGGGAGGAAACCGCGAGCACTGTGGATGAGGTGTTTGCACTTACCTTGTACACAAATTTTTTGGCGCACTTTCCGAAGAGGCGACGGTCATGATGCAAGAGTGGAGAAAATATGGCCGTTGCAAATTGGTCACCACTGCAACCACTGCAAAATTATGAAGTAGTATCGAAACCCAGGGAAAATTGTGTGGCATCAAATTGGTAAGATTCTTCACAAACTTCCTTCCTGGGGAATGTATAATAAATTCTTCAGGCAAGGGAAGGGGAACCAAGGAAGGACCGAGAAGAACCTTAATTTTGGGCACCCTCCTCACCGATTACCAAAACGTTAAGCGATCGCCATATACATCCTTTTTGGCATTGTTTTCCGCTGATCGTTTCAGTAGAGGGTATTTCCCCTCACGATAACTTCCAATTCCAGCAAAAGAGTGAATGGTTTTATTAGCATTTTAAAGCAGGAGACTTGACATGCTAGTCGAAGATGTGATTTGCACACTTCCGTAGATCGCAGGATATCCACAATGGCTTGCACAGCAATTGTTTTCCCAGTACCTACCAAAAGAATGATCTGCTTGGACCATGGGGATGCATGAAATGTACTCTAATTTCATTCTTGTCTCTGTCAATTTCTTTGATCATCCCTATCCACCAAAAGCTATCATACTTGCAGGATACATAAGTCATTAGTTTATGTATCCTTGAATGCGTTCGCTGTAATATACAGTACGTTGGTAAATCTGAATGGCCCTTCAATTACAGACTAAATAACTATCGCTCTAGAATTAAATCAACACAATACGATAAGCTCCTTCCCGTAGAAAAACACTTCAAAGAACAACACCACGTCTTTGCGAGAGATGCAAGGTTCACGATAATCGAACGAATAGAGAAAGAAGATGTTGACAATATGACAAAATTACTTGAAACCCATGAAGATAATTGGATTAAGCGGCTGCAGACTCTAACACCAAAAGGTTTGAATAACAAACTTAACCATCCAGACAAATATTAGATAAAAATTCCTCAAAAAACCAAGGGATAGGCCATTTTGTTTCCGTTCGCTCATTTATGCAATACTTTGTTTCCCTGTGGCCTATCATTTTCTACACATAAAACGTAACTTTAAAACTCAATCAAGGATTCATATGACGCCATATTCGGCATCACGTGACCCCAATTTTGCATCACGTGACCCCTTTTAAATCACGTGACTGAAAAAAGGCTATAAAAGGGGCATACCATTGTAAAAATAGTCATTCTTCTGACGATGACCATAGCGTTGAAACGCGTCAAGAGTAGAGAAGAGTAAAAGAAAAGTTTGAAGAACTCACTCCAAGTCGTCTTTTTCTTGTGTTCATCTTTAAGTCATTAGTTTACATTGTTCAATATCAATTTGAATTTCTGGTTCAATGTTGAATGAATGTTCCTCTTAAATGCTGGATTAACACTTGTGCGCTTATACTTGATCATTTTATTGTCAGTAGGATTAAAGTAATGATAGCTCTTTGTTCCAGGTATCGTTTTCCCTAGCTCGAATCTGGCTTTTTGGCTATGACCAATAATATCCATATCTTTAGACAATATGCTAAAGAATTTGACTGACTTAATGTTCAAGTTCAAATAGTTAGCAAATGCTTGAAAAGTAATAATATGATCATCAAGTGGTCGCTGGAGGCTAGCATGTGCCACTAATCTCTTGATGGTACCACCTACTCCATCACACAGAGATTTTCTATGACTAGTTGCGAAAAATTACCAGTCTGCTCCAATTTCAAAGTCTTCTTTATGAAACATCAAATTTAGAAAATTATTATAGTTCTTATACTGCCCAGCACAGCCATCTGTAAAATACTGAATGTTGCTTATATGTGGAAGGTTGGCTTTTAAGTGATCCGTCACTAAGTGTTGAACTTCGTGGACAAAGCACGTGTCATGTTTGTTATCACCAGATATAATGCACACTGACAAAACATCAAAATCATGTGTTGGCCCTCGATAATAGATAACGACTGGGTGAAGGGAACATTGCTGATTGTTCCAATGGAAAGATTGGATTTCATCTCGGATAACATACTTATAGTTCTCTGCGAAGTCCATTACAATGATGCAGGTGTTGTTGTCTAGATGTTATTTGCAATCCTTTAAGTATGTAGACTGGTACTTTGCGATGAAGGAGTGAGCTGTCAATTGGTTAATTCCTTAAATGACATATGAAATATAATCTTGCACACTTGATGTATGGGCAACCAATGTTGAATGATCTGTGCTTTGCCATTGTTGAAAGCTGATGTTGTCTTTGTCTGCTGTTAATAGTTGCTCCCATAACACATCTGTAAGTGCAACCTTCCCAGGACACTTCTCGCAGCGATGAACCATGCACTCGAGATTAGATGTGTCACAAACCAGTACTTTCATCAAGTCTTTATATGTGAAGTCCCAATCAACAGTGCATACAAACAATACTGCATTTTGGTGATGGGCACATACACAAAAAGAATGTGTTCCAGGAGCATCCGTCAATATGAACCATTCTGGTCTTAAAACTGCAAAATTTTGAAAATCCCACTTTAAGAAAATGCCAATGTTCTATGTTATATCTTATACTGGAGAATCATTACATGCATTTGACATGGACCGTACTTGAAAGTGCCACACCCTGTTTTGTCAAAATTTCCGGAAACGCCCAAAATTTCAAAAGGGTGCAACTTTTGAACGGATTGAGCTATTGAGCTGAAATTTGAAAATTTTGATACATCTCATCATGATTTATCAAAGTAAATCAAGTTGAAGAAAATCTGAACACTTTATGGTTGCACTTTTTACAAAGCCTAGCTGCTTTGACATGGAATTACCCAATTTCAAATTTTTACTATGGGCCGCCAGCAAGCATTTGTGTCCAAATCGCCCAAGACAAAAAGTGGCTATTGTCTTGACAAGGGCCCACCGGGAAATTTCCCGGTATCCCAGTCGGCCAGTCCACCACTGCTGATTGCAGATCAATTTGCTTAAGGCCAGTTAGCTTTCCAACTTTGTTCCAGCGAGTGTTGTGGTACACCGCTCTTTTACAGCTCGTCAAAATGGCGTGTATCAAGACAGCCTGTATCCTTTATCAATGGCAAATTTGCCGAAAAACGCTTATCTATGCTTGTGACAATTTGGTTGCTAGTTTTGCGAAATAAGTTAATCTGACTAGGGAACACCATTCATCATCCCTTGTATCCCTATAAATGCCCAGTCCACATCCAGAGTTAAGCAATAAGATTGTCGTTAAAATGGTGGTTGAGGTGCGTAGGATTTCCTCAAGATATTGAGCCTTTGAAAATTATGAATAATTCTTAGCCTTAGTTTTGTGATGTACCATCACTAAAGATCAATGCTCATCCATCATCAACAAAAATGAGTTTAATTACAAACCATTGTTTCAGTTGTTGTTGTCAAAAGTATCGCAGAACCGCCATATCTATTGAATGGCTGAAATTTATAAGTCATTCAACGAAAAAATAAATCTGCCCCCTGATATATATATCATAGGACGACAAAGCAACTGTATTGTTTCCTAGCTCGTAAGGATTTATTTGAAAATTCAAGGCTGGCAGATCTGCCGTGTAATCATACAAAGATGTAGGAAGGAATGCATTGAAATCAACATATTCTTTTTTCTGAATTGCTCTAAGAATGATGCTTGAAAGCGGATGCAAATCAGACATTGTTGTTGACTCAAAATTAAATTTGTTACCTTGGAAATCATTGAGTGACACTGTGCTGGACATACCATTTGAAGGTTGCAAGGCAACTGGAACAGTGGTTTGAACGTTTGGTTCAGGAATGATGTGCAGCGGTGCATACAACATTATATACAACAGGCTTTTCAATACAGCAGCATACTTTTGCTTGTAATAATTTTGTGTGGTCAATAACAATTCAAAGCATATCAAAGTCAGGTTCTAAACGCCCATATTCGGGAAACATTTTTTAAAGGCATCATAGCATTAGGCCTGTAGATTTGCATCCAACTCTGTGAAAATAATCAAGGATTGCATCAAACTGCCCCTCTTTTTACAAAGGTTCGATACAATTTTACAGGTGGCAAAACAAGAGGTTTCACAACTGTTGGGACTGCAAATATCTTGTTGATTCAAAAAGTGTGCTTCCTATTATTGGTATGTGGACAACAAAATTCAAAAATTTGTATGGGCTTTGTGTTGCTTCCATCAAATAGAAAATGAAAAAAGTTTTCAAACTAGCCATCATTGAGCACTCTAGCAGCTCCAGAAGCTGAATTAGATAAAAAAGGAAAAGCATATGCTTGCGATATTTTTGCACACTTTTAATAAGCAAAATTATGTGATAAAGACTGTGCACTAATTAAATTCATTGTGAATTGTGCTGTAAATTCAAGCACATGCAACCAAATTCACATTTTTACTTGGTAATACTTTCAAATGTGCCTCTAGAGTGTATCACAAAGCACCAAAAGCTAAATCTGCTATTTGATATTCTAAGTTTATAATTTAGTTAATTTATTAATTATTTACTTACTCCAGTTTGTATTTATTATCTTAAAGGCATCAATAGCAATGCAAAAGTTTTTAAAAAGCCTTAAAAACAGGCATACAGTAAAAACCAGATCCTAAGACCCTAGGACCATTAAGTATCAATGTGTGATAGGACCCTTAACACCGGAGGGTCATTCTGGGTCTAGGATCAATTAGGGTTATTTCCGTTTAATATTTTTGATCACTTTAAAGATTCCAGTTTGAAGATTCCAGTTTCCATCACCCCTGGTGAGGCAATGTCTCACTTTACCGGTGGAACTATTTTTGGAAAAATCATGCTGATTGTAATGAAATGTAAGCCGTCTGCTTTTAGCTATTGATGACGATTTTTGATAATATAAATAGCACCAATGTCTAGCTGTTACCTTGAAACCAGCAGTTATAACTGTCAAGGCCTGCAATATTCGTAGTTCTTCAACATGTGCATAGTCCTTCAAATTGCTTGCGGCATTGGTCATGTCTAAACCAATAAACCAATAATCAATCTCAATTTTCCCGAAGGATTCGCAATAACCGCAATAGGGGACTCACAACATATGGGGTAAAACTGACTTCCACCGCTGAGCCACACCTTAACAGTTCTAAAATGCTTTCAGAAGCAAAATTTTGATTCAAATAAGAAAGTTTGTTATTTCTATATAAAGCCTGTTTCGGTGTATTTATAAGAGATAAACCAATTTAATCAATTCAAAAACACTCTCTGGTGCCTTGATACCTTTTCAAAAGGCCACATTTTTTGCCAAATTTCCTTTCACACATGTTCCATTGAACATATCCAAATAAAAATCAAGATAAAAATCTTTTTCAAAACGAAAATCGAATTCATTGATAAATAAACCATTAAAATACTCATGTTGGTTTTTGCTAGGATTGAAGTCCCCCAAAAGTTACCGATGACTGTTCGCAAGAAGGGCAAAAATTGGTTTGTTAAAAAAAAATTCTTTCAATTGTCGTCTGACTCGTGCATCAGCTCACGTTTTAAACTCCTGCTGTCGAACTACAACCACTGACTCTGGAACGACTGCTTAAGGGACAATGCCTCACCGTCATCCAAGGTGTCCTACCACTTTGTGAATGTGTTTCCCTGGTTTCCATTTCATCGTCTAGCGTTTGTCTTGTCGTTTGAACACATCTTTGATGTTTTCTACTTAGATTTTCCTAAGGATGCATGCGTGTAATTGTGTGACTGTTGTAAGTTTCTCTTCAAGGGCCTTGAGAATAACTCGAATTTGTGTGATCTGTGCTTCTGTGTACTCCTCGGTTGAGTCTACGATGTTCTTAAATTCGTTCTGAAACCTAGTTACTACTCCTCGATTCCCTGCTCTGATGCCTTTCAATTGATTTATGTCTTCTTGGCCGTTGCTCATGTTTGAATTTTGGATTTCATGCCAACCTCGTTGGGCACCATTTTTTAAGTTAGAAAGATGCGAGTTGACATGAATAAGACATCTTGCGTGATTTTCTCCACAATGATCATAAATAAAAACACATCACTCTATATACATGTTAGTTGTTACAAAGGATTACAAACAAAGGGAAAGAGTCTGCGTACTAGCCCATGCAACAGGGAAAGCAAAAGCTAGGATTTAACTTCGAAGGGTAGAGGTTAGGATTTTTTACCATAAGGAAATCTGCTAGAAGAATCCAAATTTACTTGGTTTCTTTTAGTATGGATTTGCTAAATTGAAAAGTTATCAATCGTAAGAAACATTATTGCTCAAATACTTCGTTCCATTGCGATACCGTTTTGTATCTGTGTTGGTGAAGATTATGATTTTCGAGCGCTGTTTTTCCTTCCTCTCCTGTTGCTTTCTCCACGGTATTTTCAGTGTGATTCTTTTGAGAAGTTTTTAAGAATTGGGGAAAATATTGAAATATTAGTTCCCAAGGTTCTTACAGATTCTTAGGAGTTTCCAGAATTTCTTACAGGCTTCATGATAATCTTCATGTGCACTTTCCTGTGCCTTCCTTAACCTTTAACAAACTTTTTGAAGCCTTTCCGGTGTTTAAACATTACTCAAAGTACCTTCCAATGTTCGTTAGTATGATACAGGAAACAAGTCAAAATGTGATAAACGGAGTTTCTTAAGTTTTTGGCAATTCTAGAGATGAGTTTCATATACTTGTATTTCCTATATAAGAAACTAAGAATTTGACCCAGTACTGAAAATGTTTTAAAATTGTCATACTTTCAGTACTCAGAGTTTCTTACGAGTTTCTCAGAGGTTTCAGAACAATATTCCAACCTTACCCCCAACAAAAAGTGCTCAACAGCGGTGACCACTGAAGAGTGATGTTTCTTGCACAACGAGCGATTTCTATACAGCATTGTTTAATTTGAATAGTTCTTAAACAATAACCCAGGTGTTTGAGTAGTCTCACGACACTTCATATTTGCAGGCAAACCTCAGATATACTGGCACCTCAAATTCACAGGCTCGCGCTACAGTGATATATGTAGATAGCTTCATCAAAGACAAGTGCGATCTCTTGAAGGTCAAGGCGTTTGGAAATGGAAATGCTATGCTGAAGTAGTGCATTTACGGTTGCCAAATCTGTGACTGGTGCATCTATTACTGGCAAATACCCAACTTTTGTTACATTTCTCACTTCACTGTTTATCACTGTGTTAATTCCTGTCCAACTTGGTAAGTAGCAACCACGTTCAGAGCCAGTCATTTTAACTAGAACATAGGCGAGATTGATCTTTCGTGCACTATCCTAGACATTTGAATAGTTCTCCACTTCAAGAGATACATTTGAACTGTTACTCTGTAATGACGGGCTTCCCTTTTCTCTGCAAGTATAACGAGTAATATTCGTCTCTCAAGCCTTCACTGTACGATTAGTTTTACTGACTTGTATCTTTTCCTTTAAAGTGGTATTTCCTTCTTGTATAATGATTCCATTTGCAACGTCCGTTGTTCCCTTTCCAGTGGGTGTTTCCTCTCTAAAATCATTGTTATCCCAAACAATAGTTGCAAAAGTTCCTTTGCTAATATTTTTTGGGATTATAATGTCGTGCTCCATACTGCTTGCAATGGATAGGGCTGAATCATGCTCGTACACCGTTGAAGGAGAGACACAGTGGCCTAGGCAATGAATAATTTTGAGCCATATCTCTTCGCTAGTTTCTCTATCTTCCCATATTCACTTGAATCCCATTTTTTTGGATGGAGGGCAGACAACTGGACCATCACTTCACACGCTTTTGAATAAAATGTTTTCTCCAGCTCACTAAGCATAAGGTCGAGAAATGAGTAATAGAAACTTTGGCGAAATTTTGTTGCTAGTGACTCACTGCTATCTTCTGTGTTTGAAGAAGCAACTCTGTGGCTGAAAGCTGTCTCCAGTAAAACTTGACCATCTCCAAGATGGCTTGGCAGAGTACAACAACGTTTCGCTGATTCACTACTGAAATCATCTTTAATGCCACATTTGCTTACAGTATCTTGAGCACCTTTTAGAAATTCGGTGAATCTTGCATCACTGCGGAATGATGTGAGCTGTCGGACAAGGGTTTGCACTGCATCCACAGCTGTTACCATTTTCAAAAGTGGGGGGTCCGGACCCCCCCCCCCCCTCCATTCCCCACTTTGGTACGCTACTGGCTATGGAGTTGATCCTTCTGATGATACGTAAGTAAATACTGATGAATACAACAAAGTATTTGTTACATCATTGGACCTCAGTGAGTGCGACATAACTATGCAAGTCAAGTGGTCTTCGCAAGTAAGAAAACACAACATCCAATCACTATGTACAGAACAACAACTACAATACCAGCGGGATAATGTCACATTACTATTTACAATATCACAGTGTTTTACAGAACCACAACTGCACAACATTACGACTATTTGCAAAAATCAGTTGAGTTGATTACGCTGTTAATCTTTAAAAAAATTGTTTTGTTCTGTTTTATGAAATGCTACATGTATCAATGTTAGGTAGCAATATATTTGTATGGTTGTGAATGATGATAAACTTATGTTGTAGATTGGTGTTGACACATAAAATACAAAATCTTAAAATTTGCTTTTGAGTTAATACTGTATTTCACATATATTAATAATACACAAGTGTTCTGGTATTGTTTTTAGCTCCTCTAAGAAGTACAATCTGCAGTCATGGATGCAACAACACTCTCAACCAGTAATTCAAAACAAACAAAGCCGCAAAAGTTTCCCCAAAACCTGTAGGGCAAACTCTCGCCTTGTGCAAGCGAAAGATGGTTTTTAAGGGAAGTTATGTGCTTATAGCGAAAGAAGAAGGGTAAATCTAAAGTTCCGTCGCTTAGATTATGTTTATTTGATTTAGGAGCTGTTTTGTAATCGCTTCATTTTAAGCCCTAAAGACGCGAGAATTACAATGCCTTCTGCTCCGCTCCTGAATCAAATAAATATAATCTAAGCGACAGAACTTTAGATTTACCCTTCTTCTTTCGCTATAAGCACATAACTTCCCTTAAAAACCATCTTTCGCTTGCACAAGGCGAGAGTTTGCCCTACCAGTTTTGGGGAAACTTTTGCGGCTTTGTTTGTTTTGAATTATTGGTTGAGAGAATTTCCTTTGTCTGCAGCCGCTAATCGCTTTGAATTGAGGTGTAAATTAAACGCAACTTTTGCTATTGTATTACAAAATCCATAGAATAGTGGAATCCATTTCAAGTGCTTGGCTAAGCTGTCCCATTCTACCAAATTCAGCATAAGATTGATCTCCTTCAGTATTAGACTGATGGCCACAGTCTTCAAAATCTTGGTTAATTTGACTTTCGGCAACTCTCGTTCCTCCACCTTCTGAGTCTTCCTGATACTTGCCTCTTAAAGTTGTTACTGTGGAGGTCAGAGCAGTCTTTGACAAATTCAGTCCTCCCTCGCTACTCAAATCTCTCAACTGCCATTTATGTTGTGGTGCTTTGACACTTCTGAATCCAGCTTGAGGGCTCTGAACGGATGATGCTGGCTTTGATTGAGATCTTTGGTGATGTGACATTGCGATTGTATGAAATGGTTGTAGTGATCTGCTTCTTCATTCAGATTCACTGACATACCAACTGACATCAATGTTTATATTTGTTATTATTGATTGGCAAAGAATAGGTTTGCCACATTAAAGATAAGCGGATTAAAAAATTTCACCCTGTTTGGCACATTAAAGATGATATGTTGTCAGTTTGCTACTTATATGTGTATCCGTATTTGTGTAATAAAGTTAGTTTCTTTTGCAGAAAAGCTTCATTGTTTATGATTTATTTTCAGTGATTTGCAAATTCTGACGCCAAATTGATTTAAGACAGTTAAATGCTGAATTTGCTGGATGTTTTGATGGTAAGACGTCTTTATTTCAACAATGACAAGAGAAGCTAATCTGTTACTCTGTTCAAATCTGACTGGTAGCTTAATGATCATTATGGTGTGCTGCCGTATAGGCATTACTTTTAAGAGGTTTAGCAATGAAAGCTGCAATTTTAAAACCAAACATTGGTGGGATTGCCCTTGCGTCCAATGATACCTATGGAGACTTACGCATGGTATTGCTTTGCATTTGAAATGTTAGGTTATCGATGCCACCTTGGTGTAATGGAAACAAACACTCCCCAAATTCTGATTTAGTGTCTACAAGGATTCCAGTAAGGAGACAATAAATCTTCTTAAGCTACCATCATTTAGGGATGAACACCTTATGAACCCTAAGGTATGCAAAAATGCCTTTTATCAAACTTGCACTTATCCCTTAACTTTTGAATAGGCACTTTTGCACTTTTTGCGGCAAAAGCTTGATGATCATCTTCATCTTTGCCCTTAATACGTCAAGCTTCTGCTCAGCACACAAAGGTGGTCATCAGGTTCGAAATTGTGTATGCTTCAGCATTGATATTTCTTGTTTTTAGGCCAAAACCAGAATAAAAAAGTGCTGATCTAAAGTCAACAGCCAGATTGAAAACACGGAACTCTGGGATCTCTCGGAACGAACCTGTTCCGAGGTTTCCGTGATTTCCGAGAGTTCTGTGTTTTGAGTAGACATAAAACATACTCGAAAACACGCAAATGTTAAAAATGTACAGTAATTGTGTCATTGAATGCCGTGACAATGATTGCTTGGCATTTGTTGTTTGGATAGCTTTTTGCTTGACCTGTTGCATGCATTGCTTTAACCCTATCTGACCTGGGTGTTTTGAAACACTCAATGACTGGGGGGGGGGCAGAATCGGCCCCCCCTTGTTTATCTCTGTCTGCGCTTGATCAAGCCCCTAGATTAATTTCTCTCTTTTGTGGGTAACCAAATGATAAGTTGTGGAAAAATGAGCTGTAGTTATAGTAAAAATGCAGCTGAAATCACACATATAAATTTATAAATCATAATTACAGATCATTAAAACAAAATATCTTTTGGTCAGCAAGGCCCTTGAATAATCAAGCCAGCAAGATTTAAGAGACGAGTATGGAGGCGAGTATGAAACATGAATGATCCTACTGTACTCAAAACATGTGTCTTTATCTATTTCAGGCTAAAAATCGTCATTCTAAACGATTCTAGAAAATTTAGGCAATGAAATGTCCGATTTCTTCAACTACCTACAAAAATAGGATGACGTCATCCAGAGGTCACATGATATTTCTAAAAATAGATTTCATATTTTGGTTCAGAAATTAAGGAGTCTTCCTAGGATACCAAATACCCTAGGCCTGATAGGGTTAAAGCAATGCATGCAACAGGTCTGGCAAAACGCTATTTAAACAACAAATGCCAAGCAATCATTGTCATGGCATTCAATGACACCATTACTGTACATTTTTAACATTTCCGTGTTTTTGAGTATGGTTTATGTCTATTCGAAAACAAAGAACTCTCACAAATCACGGAAACCTCGGAACAGGTTCGTTCCGAGAGATCCGAGAGTTCCGTGTTTTTGACCTGGCCAAAGTCAACTGCTTCGCCAAATGTAATTCCATGTGAGCAAGCTAGCAAACTGGTGAGCAGATTCTGTATTGGACGTAATATTTCGGTACCCTTAAGCTTGTACTCTTAATCTTATCATGAAAATGTGCAAACCAAAATCTATTCAACCTTATGGTCCCTATATCTCCAGCCTGCTCTATTGTATGAAAATAGTCGTTTGGGACCTGGGATGTAGCAAGCAACCCCTACTTCTACATTTGACACTTTATTTTCAAAACTGGACAAATTGTTTCTGCTTGTTGAACTGTTGAAATTGAATGACTTTATTAACAATGGCCGCTTTTTGTACAACTTAAACCAAGCATTTGCCAGAGCACTTTTGATTTGGACTTAATGTGTACATTTTTGAAAATCATTGGGGTGCTTATACACCCACAGCCAACATATACATGCATTTGTTTGGGCAGAATTGCAAAGGAACATGGATGTAGCAATTTCCTTTACTTCTAGGCTATTCTGTCAAAGGAATACCTGAAAACTTTTGCCAGCTGCAACTGGAAAGAATTTAACGCAAAGATCCAGCATATTAACAAAGCATTTTTTGCATAGTTGCAGGCTCTTAATTGCTGGTCATCAAGATCAGTTCACAATGACAATGATGCCAGTCTGTGCAAAAGTGATCAAAATGAGGTAATTTAGCATCTTTTGCAAAAGAAAGTAGTGTATCTCTTTAATCACTCAAGGAAATCTTTGGGTTAACCCTCCATATCCCTAAAGTAGGATTTAAAAGTACCTTTGGTGGCTCAAAGTAATTGCTTTTATCTTAAATTTCTTCCTAGTTTTGAACGAGATGATGCAGTACCCCCTGGTTTGGTACCAGTCACTGCCACAGGTAATGGAGACTGCTTATTCAACTCCATCGGGAAACTCCTTTTTGAAAGTGAAACTGTGATGCCGATCCTGCGATTAGTCGCAGCCGTATTAGCGGTCAGCCATTTCAAACATTATGTTGAGGGGGTATGTGGTGTTATTTTCCTTTGTCGGCAGAATTAGAATTGAATATTCTTCACCAATAAGACCCCGTTTACACGAGAGAAAACTGGATCGATCCAGAACAGACCGCTGGTGATGGTCAAGAAGGGACAGCATTCACATCAGCAAAGATTATGGCCTGCCTCTATTGGTTTCTGTCCTGCATGATGTGATTCAGGAGAAACTGGTGGAATCAAACACTGTCATTTCTCGAGGTGAGTTATGAAGGGGTTTGTCATCTTCATCATCATCACTTGTTTTTTCATGGGTGAGAGATATCGTCTGCCTATTTATTGCCATGGGTTGATAATCTTTAGTATCTGTTTGAGAATCTATGTCTTATTACCCTTGAGAAAGGTTAAGCACCGGTATGTATTGTTCTGCGTGAGGAGAGTTCTAACGATTTCATCAAGTGCCATCTACGAATTTTCGAAAGTGGGAACTTTTTCTGGTTCAACAGAGATGCTCCCGTCTTTCCTACGAAAACATTTTTGTAACAGCATGCTCTCATGTTTCATACCCAAACAGGTTGTATGACAAGTAAGAAACAAACGCCCGAACCACGAACAGAACCATCACCCAAATCTGAACCAAAACTTCCTTCATGTGAACGAGGGGACTCCTATTACTCAAGGTTTGTTGAAGATTTGAATTAGATTCGTTTTCTGATTCAAAATTCACAAAGTCATTTAAAAAAACAAAAACAAAAAAAATTAAACAAAAAAATTGTAAAGAAACCAGTAACAGATAAATAGGTACGGTTGCAGTGCAGTTTGATTCCATAGGGTAAAAATTCATAGGGTAAAATATCAACATTAAATAAATACTATCTTAGTCACGGAATTGCTGCTCTGTTACTTAACTTATTTATCATATTCTTTCTTTTCGAGGAAATAATAAATAAATTTTTCGTTTATTTTTCGTCTTATTTTATTTTATTTAATTGTTTTTCTGTTTTTGTTTGTTCGTTTTTGTTTTTCTTTACATCAACATAGCCTTCAGTATTGAAGTAGTTGATTAAATTCGTAGAAGTAGAAGTAGAAGTCAAAAAAATTCGTATTTCAATTATATTATACACTCATTTTTTATAAGAAACTAAGGTCCGGGGCTGGTAGGCAGTTTCTTAATGTTTTTCTTATACTTGTAATGCGGGAAGTGTAAAGTTAATTTTGTTTTGTCTGCAGGGCTTCCAAATTACTTAGTAAGATCTCAAAACAAGTAAATAACATAATTCGCATTCAAAATAATATCCAAACAAACAGTTGCTTTAACTGTACAATGTCAGAACATTTTTGAGTGCGATAAGAAAATTAAAGCTGTCTATAAAAGTTTCATAGCTTTTTCAATTCCCGTAGGGTTGTTTTTTAACTTTCGAAAAAATGAGCCTACCATTTCTTATAAGCGGTTTCTTATAAAAAAGATGAGTGTAAAATGATGATATTTTAAATACGGTAGAGAATGGGAGTTGGCTTAAAGGGGATAAGACTATTTTTAATACAATGTCCAAGAAAGAAAATCTTATAATGTCTCCCTTGTTTGTGGTAAAACCTAGAATTTATATGTTGATTCCAAACTCCAAAATGAAACTCAGCTCTTCACTGTCGCAAGAGTGATGTTTGTGTGCATGTTGTGTGTCAGGTATTCGATTACAAGTGTGATTGTTTTAAACGTATTATTGTCTTTTAATTTATATCTGCATTCTTGCACCTTTTAGGCGTGATTCTACCAAACAGTCATCCGAGGAAGATTCTGTTGAATACCTACCTGTTGCTATCGACAAATCCAGAGGTTGAGTAATAGACAGAGTTCAGGTCACATGGAGATGTTTTGCGATGTTCCAAAAGGTATTCGACATATAGCATATTGAATACCTTTAGAGTATGGCTAAATCCCATTACGACATTTAGATATGACCTCATACTGAAAGGAAATATACCTCCCGGTAGCTACACTAAGCATATGTGTTAGCCTTCCAGTTTTCGGAAGCTAATTGCTAAAATTTGCCTCCAGACCTACTTCTATGATGAAAGAAGATGTTCAAAACATCTCTGATGAATGACATTTGAAAATTTCAAATTTGAATTTCTTTTGCCACAATTTTGGAACGTCTTTTTGAAAAAAAAGTCAGCTTGGGGTGTCTGATTTCAGCTTTCACATAAACTTGAACTTCAAATGCTTATAACTCCGTGAATTCTAAACAGATTCGCAACATACTTGTGTCCAAAATTCATTTACAATTTTAATAACAGGATTATCTAACAAGAAGCCTGTATCTAAATGTTATCGTTAACTTCTAATATTTAATCAAACATGGAACAATTTTTCTGGGGCAACCTTGTTCATAGTAAATCGACTCAATTACCCATTCGTTAAAGGTGTATACGCGTCGAGAAGCCAATTGGCAACAGGAAGAAGAAGAAAATGAGGAAGAGAAAATGAGGAAGAGAAACAAAAACAGCGAAAAATCTGCGCAGGTAAGATTTTTCCTACATGCAACATTTCAGTGTTACTTACAATACTTATCAAATGTTTTATTGGCGTATGCAGAAATGGATTGTCTCGTGGAGTCTTAGCGGGGGGGGGGGGGGGGTTAGGCTTTGAAATTGCATCGCTGGCTTGAATGGAGATGTATTAGCAAACAATGTAGGATCGTATATTGCTTTTCCAGCCAAATGGAGCTTTGAATTAAAGTTAAAGGAATCACTACTTTGAAATATATGTCACAGGAATTGACTAATAAGAACTTTGACTTTGAAAATAAGGTCCATCAAATGTGCTAACTAATCACAGAAGTGTATTTTCATGTATCTTATATAATTTTGCGGATTTTGTGGCTTATTTGCGGGCTGGGGCTGATTGGAACGAGAGAGCCCATGTGCATCATTTTTACAGAAAGTGACAGGTCTGCAGCTGGTAGATGTGTATTATCAGGTTTCTACGTCAAGGGCTACAAACATCATGATAGGAACAGGCAGACTTTGATTCTTAGACTTTGACTCCTACAAATACAAATTCACCCTATTAGTTCCGAATGGGAACACAGTGACTCTATATACATACAGTCCTAAATAAAGGAACATTTACCATTCTACAGGTGAAAGAGTCTAAGAATGCTGAGTTGCTAGAGAACATTGCAGTAAAATCGCTTGAGAAACATGTGGAGCCAGGTAGGCACAACTATTTTACTAGAATTGGTCCTATGATATTGTGATTGGCTGATCGTTTATAAATAACTCCGTCAAAGAACAGGTACAGTTAAATCCTAACGAAGCCTATACACTGCCTATATCTGCTACTGCCATATTGATCTACAATCCTGGACAAAATTGTTGAGAAAAATTGACGAGGTCATGGCGTGCAAACACATTGTGAAAGCACTTAGAAACGATGGCCCATTTCTGCCCCCCTCCCCCCATTCAATGTTGGGTAATTTTTGGAGCAAGGCAGCAAACGCCCTCTCATCATACACAAAATTGAACGGCGGGAAGGGGGGCGCAGATTTTCTCAACATATTATGTCCAGGATTGTCTGAATTTTTCATAGAAGAGACTTAGCGTGCTCAGTGGGTTACTCTGAAAACCATCAATGACAGGAAGGAGAAGGAGACTTTATTACGCTCTATATGGTAATACCATAGGGAAATCATTGTCTGATCGTTTGCCAATGAAAATTTGATGATTGGCAGCTAATCTAATGGTTTCATAGGCATTAATTTATTTGATATATTCATTTGAACAATCGGAAGGCAACAGTTCTTTGAAATATTCACCTGTGCACGATGGCAAAATCATATGAGATGTCCTAAAATCTAATAGCAAAGTGTCTGTGCATGTTCAATATATTCAGAGACTGCTGTTATAGTTGGGGTTTCAAGTGGGAAGAGGTGGGTGGGTCATGATGGGGGCCTTTATGCCCCCAGCATCTTATGACATTGAAAACTATGTGCACAGCACATTTTTATATATCAACTCAAATCTGCCTGATACCTCAACTGTAAATGCTATCCCGTACATATTTGTCTGCACTATTGTATGTGTAGGTGGGGTTTGGGGGCAGCTATCTTCTAAAATTAGATTGTGTTTTAATCAGCATACATGAAGTAACAGTGCATGATGCAGTTTACTTAGGCCAAAATGGCGTTCAAAAGATCTGTTCCAGAACAGTTATCAATTTACTGGAGGTTTTTGTTTGCTGAAAAGGGACTTTCAATAAAAGAAATCATAAGGATATATCCTGAATATTCCACTGCAACTATATATCGTCACTGCAAAAAAGAAGTATTGGGAAATGCCAAGAGTGATGGACGCAAACGAAATGCGGGTAGGCCTAAACTGCTGACAGACAGGGAGGGAAGGAAATCGTGAGAACTATTCGTCAGTTAACTGCGTTTTACACAGCAAAAACAAGGTCGATATACTGGGTTTTCCGCTTACAGTAAAACTTGCGGTATACGGAGTATTACGGGTTTTTCCGTCACCCATAGACCCATAGTTATACCGGTGAAATCCGGATGCCGGATAACGTCGCTCGCAGTTATACAGTATTTTTCGATATCGGATAGCAGTGTTTGAAAATACGGGGTTATTCGGTAAAAACATATCCACAACCCAGTTATACGGGGTTATACGGAGCCACACATTTTTTCTGTATCCAAGCCGCCGTTGGACTCCCGAGGATACTGCAAATATTGAAACTTATTGAAACCTCCATATTAATATGCGTCCTTCAAGAGTATAAAAGCCTTCAAACAATCAAGAATATGTAAAGTCGCCCTTTGTGATTTCTGAATTCTGATTTCTGATGACAGGTGAGGTGTTGTTGGGTGGTGGGGACTCTGGGGGGGGGGACAGTAGCGGCGACAGTGGTTGTCGGTGGTGTTCTCTCGGCCGGGGTTTCTGCAGTTCAGCATAATCGCCTGTGCTGGCCTGACTTCCAATGTGAAACAGATCCTAGTATGTATCCGTATTTAGTCGTATTTAATCGTTATGTGTATCTCATTGTAACTTGTCTTTTCCTTTTTGTTTCCATTTTCGTTTGTTTGTATTTGTCAGTAATTTAGTTTAGTGTTTTATGTAATGACCCTTGGGATAGTCATGGGTTCTTGCTTCCCGGGTCATCTTCCTTTGTTATGTAGTCCAGTAGTTTGTTAGTATAGCCTTTAGTACCTCGTCCTTGTAAATTTTTATATTGAATATAAAAAAAAAAAAAAAAAAAAAAAAAAAATAAAGAAAGGAAAGATTGCACGTTGAAAACACAATACGGACAAAGGGAGGTTAAAATTTTGGCGCGCGTTCTCTTCAATTAAAACCGTCATTATTTGCTTGATCATTCGCACAGCCACAGCAGCAGTACAACTAAGTTTTAGGTTCAACTCAAAACCTTTCAGTTCAGATTTTTTCACTGGTTTTTCACAAAGATTTTTGACATCCTGACAATAAACCTGTCGTTTTATGCCACAAGAAATTCAACAGCCACAACGCGAAGCCGTGGGACAAGCAGTGCGCAGTGCAGGCCACACATTTGGACTTGGAAGGTATGTTATTGATTTTGTGTTCACTTGATTCCTTGCTGATTCCCATCCTACCCGTCTCAAAATGTAGTGTAGGAGCAGGGGTGTACCCGATTTTTACCTAAAACCAGGTGCAAATCAACGGCAAACGATATTAGATGTATCAGAAGTTTTTTAAAGAGGTAAATCGTGCTCACTTGGCTTTGGACGAACAACAAACAATTAGTTTTCGTAGTTTCTCGGTTTCTGGCGCCATATCTGCACTGCTACTTTGTCTTGATCAGGAACATATTTTTATGATAAATGTAGTTATTGCAGTACTATCTGTAATTCTGGGCAGATCGCAGCGAAGGCGCGCAACCATCGTCTGCAGCACTTCTATGGTATGGTGGTCTGCAGACTCTGGCCTGAATCCCTTTTCCCTGCGTTCTTCAATTTGTAAGAACGCAGGGCAGCAAGGGACCGAAGATCAAAATCCTTGCACTTGCAGTGGAGTTGGTTGCAGCAAAGCAAACGAGTAGCAAACGAATGATGGGAGGGAGGGCCAAAGATTACAAGCCAAAGCACAAACACTTTGACAGCAATTGAAGAGGTGGAGGTACACTGTAATTGCTGTAATGAGCTATTTATATAAAAAGTCCTTCTTGTTGTTGTGTCGTCGTGTGGTTGGTGATGGTGATGCTGGCTTGTCTCCTCCAGCAGGCCTAATAGGCCTAGCTGCTACTGTTTACTTTTTATACACCTATCCTAGTTCACATTGATGATAAACAAGTTATCAGAAAGCAGCAGCTTGTGCAACCAAAATATTTTATAAATTTTGTGAAGGTGCACCAAGATCACCAACACCCTTTCAACATTGGCAACAAACAATCAAGTACAAGAGAAGGTGATTGCTTTTAGTTGCTGGGTGAAAATCCAAAACTTGAGTTTTTGGGTGTGTACATGATGAACAATTAAGTGCCCATTGAAGCTTTATTTAATAAAATGATAATTGATGCATATCAACTATTATTGTTATTGTCAATTTATTTAACATAGGTCTAGGATAGGCATATTTTATTTAAGCAGAAGCCAAGAAAGTAAAGTTGAAAAACTTTTCCTGCAACAATGGTTCTAATTTTGATGATTAATCTGCCAAATGCTCTCTGTTCATTCTTTTATTTAGCTAGGCTATTGGTTATTTATTGGTAATACAAGTCCTTAGTCATGATACTATTCAGTGCAACAGTGTACAAATCAATTTATGGTTTCCGTACTGCCAAGCAATAACATATGGTTGTACATATCATCAAACACTCGCCGCTAGGGACAGCACACCTCCCAAAGCGAAAATATTGGAAAGAGGCTGATATGGATTCTCAGTCGAGGCTATGTTATCAAATATCAAATCAAACGATACGATATGCAAACGAGAAAAGAAATCAACGACGACTGTGATTCATGATTCCTGGTCGCTGTTGTTGGTTTCGATCTCACATGGAGTTGGTAATGGCGTCCAACTTGCATGAAGCTGCACGAAGTTGTGAAGGCGGAAACAATCTGTTCTAGAGTGGAGGTAGAGGTAAAAGAACATTTTCAAATTGTTAATAATATGCACCAGCTGAGCTATCTGACACGTCCTTTTGTTGTTTGGGGAGGGGGAAAGCCCCCCCCCCCGCCTAACTCTTGACTAGTACAGTACACTAGAAGGTACTCTAGATAGAGCAAAGATTTGATGTATAAAATTTAATTTGGAGCACAATTCCATCCAAATATGAGAACTATGATAGATAACATCAAATAACACTACCTTGCAAAATATCTTTGCAAAATGTTGCAATGTTGCTACTTTATTCCCAAAATTAATATTCGAGAATTGGCAATTTTAACAGAGTCAGTCCCGGAAAATTGTCTCCCTCCCCCTCATTTGTCAAAGTATTTTTATGAAACTTCATGTGTGGTTGCACAATAAGTAGCAGCAAAAAGTCAGAAAGTTTCCGGGCCATAATTTTTCTCCTGGCAGAGTTACAACAAAAGGTCTACTAAAGGGGGGGGGGGGCAAATTTGCCCCCAAACAAAAATAGGGTTTAGCCTCCCTGTGCCATTCACTGCAAGGGCCACTCGCGGCGGCGTGCATGTATATTTTCGCAAATGCCATGTCCATAACCCATCAGGGGACTTGATTACACAGAGGTACATAGTATATTTTGCTGACGGAATTTGCACTCCTTTCTGGGTATCGTTTCTGCCTATTATATTATCTTGCCTCTTTTAACATCGGATATCAAAAGGCGGTATTTTTTCTTAGAGCTGGTTGTCAAAAGGGGTATTTTATTAGAGTGAGTTCTCATTTAATTGCTTTTAATGTATTTTTACATCTTGGAGTATACAGATGCTTTTTGCCAATTTTTTCTTAGGCTATCATTTGGAGGGAAAAATTCTAGGGGCAGGAGTAAAAATCATTTCTTGGAGTATACATGCCCTTACTAATGAAAATCAAGTGGCTCCACATGGTTCCTAATCAATTTGATTAATTTACTGCTTCACAAAATCTCTACTGAACCCTCTGCTGGGAACTTATTTAACTTTTTAGGCTACAGAGGGGTTGCTTAATTAATTAAATTGATTAAAAGAGAGAGGACTTTGACACTTGGCTTGGAAGGGAGAGGTTTTCTGGGGACAGCTGTGAGCCTCTAGGCTTAATAGGGTCTTAATTGAAAGGGGGCTAAGCGAGCTCTTATGACATTTGGGAAAACAGGTAAAATATTTTTCCCAATGTTAGATTCAAAAATGGCTACATTGTTATACTTTGTGAGAAGGAAATGAAGAAATGAGAACTTTTTGAAAAATTGCAGGATGAATCACACCTTTAATATTGATTGTTATCTCTGAAAATACAAACATGATTAGCCTACAAACTGTTGACAAAACTTGAACGATACACATGCGCAGTACTTTTGAAATATAGCACCTTTCTCATTGCTCTTAAAATTCTCTTGCATGTTTGCATTTGCAATATGAATGAGCTGATCTAATTTTTATCTTTTGTATTTGCTAATTAAGCAAATTTAGCTTTTCTAGGAATGTACATTATACAATTTCACTAAATACAAGGAAGGATTCATTGTGGATAGCAACAAAGTCCAGCTCTAGGTCTTATTTTGAGTCTTTATATCACTGTTTTTGGGAAAAATTGAAGTAACCACTGGTCCCTTGAACGAAATTTGAGAGGACTTAAACACCTTGTTATAATGAGGTAAGATTAGCAGCAGAGTGATGGGAGCACTGTCAGAGGAGAACGACTTATCAAACTACAGTACCATGTGCAGTGGCAGAGCCAGACAAAATATATTGAGGGGGTAACAATCCAACATTTTCCAACTTGAGGGGTGGTAAACAGGACTGGTCAATTTCATACTTGATTTTAGTATTACGTATTGTCCTACAGTAAGTTTCACAGTGGCCCTCTTGCAAAAGATGAGTAAAATAACCTTGGGTGCAGCAATCAAGGTGGAAAATGCTTCCTCTTCAAACATATTTGACAGTCTGCCTGCTGTTACTTAGACCTTTCCCCGCAAAATAAAAATCTTTTTCTAGAACAAGCCTTTTCCAGAAAATTACAAAACAGCTGTGCATCATTGAAATTTCTGCGACTTTTCTGTTTCACAGACCCTTGTTTCCTGTGAAAATTGAGTCCAACATGCAAAACATCAACAGAAAACTTGGTCCTATCGGAGTCAAAACATGCCTCATTTAACAAAATCTACCGGGTGAGTCAGAGAAAAGAATCCCCGCTAGGAAGGCCACTGTGCCATGAATATCAAAGCAATAACATTCAAAACTGTCTTGTTTTATTGCCAATATGTTCAATTAGGTTCAGTAATTTACCCGGTCTTAATCGGCCATTCCCTCCAGTGGATATGGGTGATATTCTGCAGAAAGCTCCTTCCAAAAACCTGAATTGGTCATCGATACCAGGGGAGGACTTGTGCATCCTCCCAAGAGGATAGCACGTGCTAAACCATCCACAAGTCATTGCTGTAAGACCATTGTAAGGCAGAAATGTTGGGGAAATTTGTTCATGATTTTGGGCACGTTTTGAAGGTTTTTAAAGAGGCTTTCTTGAGAAAATCCTTCATAATTTCAGAATGAAGTGGCCGATTTCATTCAAGTAAAATTTATGGTAGATTTGAACATTTTCACCATTAAACTATATATCTGCCGATATAATTGTCTTGATATCCAGGGAGTCGTATATCAAACAGGGATTATTTTTTCTGACTCATCCGGTACGTTTCTTAATCACTGCAAAAGAAAGTGTTTAAAACGGTAATGGTTGTCTGACCCAGGATTTTTCTGGAAATACCTTTAAATTCATTGTTGTCATTGTTTAAACTGAACGACACACAGAGCATCTGTAAGTGGACTTGTCCTTTGTTTCATTTTGGTCGCATTTCCAATGAGCCCAAAGGCCGCACTGTGGACATTCTACCCATTCAATTTCATCTTTAAAGTCAGAGTCGTTTTCTTCGAAGCAAAAGGCGCATACCATTGGGAGTTCTTCAGCAAGCATAGCCTTCATATCCTTTCGTTTCTTTGTCGATGGGAGAGACAGAGTCTTCTGTGGCTTCTTTGCAGTTTTTTTCGTTTTTTTGAATCGTTCTTGTACTTCAAATAATTTGTTCGCAGGATATTTCTCTTTTGGCTTTAAATCATATGCATGATCATTATCGAGCTGTCCAAGCCCTTCAGCAACAGTAATAGCAGAGTTGACATGCATCGTTGCAGTTTGCAATGCCTGTGGACTTGTGGATGACTGAATGATTTCGGTGAGCTTTGCAATTTTTCTCATGATTTCTGCCTTTGCATTGTTAATCTCTCGAATCGGGCATTGTTTTCCTGCAGTGTTTTCCAAAATTTTTTCGAAGTACTGGATCTCATTATGTACATCATCAATGACATTAGATCTAATTTTTGGAGGTCCTTGGTCATCTGGTAGATCTGCATCATCACTTGCTCTGATGTGCACTGCGTGAATGTGCTTGCACGCAATTCCTCGCATTTTGTAATCCACACAACTACACAGATATAGATGTTGGCAAACATCACATTTTGAGCAATGGATTAGGCAGCTGCAGGAGTCTAGGCGTTTTTTGATTGTATACATGTCTTGTTTGTCCTCTTGTGACCGCACTCTCCATGTTTCTGCATCAACGAGCTGGACATCGTCATCTTGCCATGTTTCTGCATCAACGAGCTGGACATCGTCTCTATGCCTGAATTGTGCCTTTTGTCTGTTTCCTTCAGCTTGTATGTCCGCTTTCCTTTCTGGGATTTTATCAAGCCTTCAAAAACTTTATCCCGTGCTATTTTTAAGAGTTTGCAGAGAAGATGATCAACTCTTCTGTTTTGCTTCCTCTGGAAATATAGGCCTTTGAGAACATTATGGAAGGCTTCTGTCGTCATATTCGTGTTGATGCCTGTTCCTGCACGGAAACACAATGCCCACTGTTCTTTATTCTTCACATATGTCTCCACAAAATATTCGTGGAACCGTGGATAACTCTTTTCACACCAAGTACAGAACTCTTGCAAAAGCTTCCGAAAATTACTTTCATCATCTTCCATTTGCATTGTTTTCAGGGCTGCGTAGACTTCTGCCATATCATCTTTGGCACGTATGTGCATTCTTAAGCCCTTTCTCCAATTTTTGTCGATGTGCCAGGCGCATAATAACTTCTTCTCTGGTCTTGAAAAATTTGCTACCCATGCATTGAAGAAGTTATTTGCATCATCTGACATGAATACTTTGGTCGCAATATTTCCTGACCGTTCCCTAATGGCTTCAAGGAATGGTGACAAGACAAGCTGATCCTCTCTATTTGAAATCAACCATGCGACAGGAAGGCCCTCTCCGAAATCATCAATTACAAGGATACTTGTAAGCTGGAAGTCGTATTGAGTTGTCTTGTGTGTTGAATCCATACAAATCACCTTACTTCCGTGTTTAATAATGTTATCTAGCTGATATTTTGTCTGTATTCCAAGTAAAAAATCGTCATTTGGCAGTGAATATTTTTGAATTCCTTGCGGTTTATACACAAGTACTGGATCGAAATCGCCTTTCTGCAGCTCTTGCACCCAATAATGTACGCTTATTGTGTCTCTCGTGTCTTTTTCCATTAAATCAACGTTGAATTGATGTTTAACATTGATCACATCTTTCCTGTCAATGAGATGTCCTCGCGTTATACCATCTTCGGTATCATTTCTAATGTCATCCAGAATGGCCTCTATTGTGACACCTTTTGAAAGTTTCCCTGCAATTTTTTGCCTCAGCGTGTCTGGTATGCGAACATGTCCCATTTTTTTAGTGTGACCAATGTGCTCAAGACATGCCTCAACCCAAACCTTCCCAGTTGCTTTACATATGTTCACTTTCATATGAGCTGTGCAGTAGCACCCAATCTTCGACGTTCCTTGTTGTTTCAAAGCTCTTTTGCCTGTTCCTCTTGGCTCGTATGTCCCAGAACGATTGCAACGGTAATAGGTTATGTCAACCTCTTTTCCCTTCCTCGTACCTCTATACTTTACATACCACGATGTGGTTTTCTTTTCAATTTCTTCTTTCCATGCTATGAACTGGTTGATCGATTCAAATTCTTCTTTCACCATGTCTGTTTTTTCTTCGTGATTTTCCTTCCTGTGCTCAGTCAGCTTTGCCATTGTATCACATCTTCAATTAAGAAAAGAGCATCATGAATATTTGGATTAGGAGTTTGCATATTGTATGATTATAGATAGTGTTTTTTCTGTTTATTATTATAAAATTTGCACTTCTCAGAAGCATTTCGATATTCATAATCTTCAAAGTTATAGCTTTGCTCATTTACAAATGCTGTGGAACGCATCAAGGATAACATTACTATTTAAGATGATAAAATTTGCTGCCAGTAGCTTTCGTTTTACTTCCTATTTTCCATCATTGGGGGCTTCATGAAACTGGAGCAACGAAATCTTTCATAAGGTAACTTTTATTCTCGCTTAGGCAGTAAGTTTACTTCAAGCTATTTAAAGGTGATATATCATTTCAAGATAGCAAACATTAGTTGCAGCCTTTGCCTCTTCTGCTTATTCATGATGCTGAGACCAGTAAACCACGTAATGTTAGAGTATCTGTCCATAAACAATTAAACAAGATTTCGATAACCATCAACAGACTTATACCTAACACTTGAAAAATGATGTGATTTCTACTACCGGGTGTCCCAAAAAAAGCTCCGACGTTTGATTGAACACAAAGAGAAAAGTCACACGTTTCAAGTTGAACTATGAAGCATGTAACTAGGATGCATAGAAACTTCCAATTCAATAGTTTTTCCTCTGCGTTCAATCAAACGCCGGAAATTTTTTTGGGACACCCGGTACATACCTATAATCTGGACACTGCGTGCATTTTATTGTTGCCTTGGTTTCTGTTTTACTAGTTGTTTGTTTGTGCTTGCGTTTTCGATGTTTGTAAAGACAATGAACAGAACTAAGTGTCGCTCCACAATCATCACATGTAACGCTGCTTTTAGTAGTTTGGCTTCCTGTACCAGTCACTTTGCTCTTAAAGTCGGTGGTTCTACTTGATGATCTAGCTGTTTTTGGCAAAACCTGCAAAAGAACATGTACACAGTTAAACGGTTTGTGCGAGATTAAAAGCTTGTGTTGCAAAGAACAGAACAATTTAAAAAGATCCAATGTAAATCGATGTCGCATGCGTGCCGTGAAAAATGGGTGGCCAAAGAAACGATGCTGTTTCTTCGTGTTTTCTTTGCTCTATTTATAGAGAAGCCTATTTACCGTTGCACACACTCCCTTTAATCCAAAAGTATTGTAGATACTTGATCATATATGACACGAACTTTCAAGAACTTCTCGATCCCTCATGCCTATGGATCTAATATGTTTCTCGTTGAATGTCGAGTAAATAATTATGAATTTATTTCGCCATTTTGTATTAGGTGGGTCCCTGTGTTGCTATGTTACCCCATTGTAATTTAGGTTTAAAGGTAGGCCCAACATCATTTGTAAGGTTATTTCTGATGAAGCGAAACGTTAATGCAAGCTCTATATTTTTGAGAAATCTTTATTAATTTCGTATAGTTATCGGGGAAGCTCATGATTTATCATAATTATGAAAAGTATATATTAGTGATTTTACAGTTTCTCGTCTTGAGTCACGTCTGACTTACTAATGTCGGCAATCTACGAATGACTAACTGTCACAAGACTGCCTTTCCTTGACTCCCAAGCGTGCTTTGTTTAAGAACCCCATTCTATTGGTTTCAAACTCTTTCAGGCTCACCTCTGCTAGAGTCTCGGTTCTTTTTGAAGAGCACTGCCGTTTGTTAGCTAACTTCTTTGGCTTCGCAATGATCGCATCTATATCTATCAGGTCGGTAGTGTCTGCAAAATCGTCATCGTCTTCCTCTAATTCTGTTGCATCATATATTGATCTTTTTACCTTGAAGAAAGGAACATACTTGAGCTTCGATTATTGGAACCTTCACGAGCGATAGACTCTTGCTTGAGCTCGAGTTAAACCGTATTCGAGTTATCAAAGTTCAATTGTACCTCCAAATAAGAACATGGCTGTTTCTGTTAATCATTTGCAATTATTGAAGGTGTCCCGATAAATTGTGACCCGTTTGTGTGGCCGCTATGGAGGAGCTATATCGTTATTTGTATCGGTATTTACACAGTTGGATAGGTCAGGCTTCAACCTAGAGCTTGAAACCTTGTTCTTGACTTTCTTGAGTCAATTTGAAAAGTGGCATAAGCAATGTTTGAAAGAAACGGTTCTAGCGTCGTATTAACATTTTCTCTATATTTACAAGAGTGTTAATAGTGTTGTCTTGTAGATAAACTACATCATTAACCTTTCAAAAAATGCAGAAAAAAATTAGATACAATGCTGGAGAACAATCTTGATTCAGTCTTGATTCGTGTATATTAAATTCCAAAGAACTCAAGCTTCGAAGGAGATGAGGAGAAGGGAATGCAGTATGTAGACGTAGGCTGCTACCCATCTACTCCTACTATAAAGGCTACCACTAAGCTCTGTGTTAACAGATGTGGTTTCAAGTTTTGGGATTTCATTTTCATTATTAAATATTACTGATGCGCATCTCGTTGCTAGAGTGTGGCTTGAAAATAGTAAACCATGTGGTATATGATCATGACTGACCTTTAATTCACGCTCATCTGTTTCAGCATCAGTATCACTCCATGTTGTTATTTCAGCATCATTGGGCTCATCACAGTCAGAGATTGTTACAAATTCAACAACCGTTGGCTCATTTTCGTTTGTTTTTTGGTTCGTCACTTCCGTATCTTGTGCATTAGCAGCTTTATCGCTCCCTGATTCATCAACTTCCTCGAGGACTCCAATGTTTGCCAGGTCTATGTTTCCTTTCTCAAGCCGTTCTGTTCTGATGTAAGTTGCATTTGCGGTAGGATGCATTAGCCAGGTAAGGTTCTTGTCACGCAGATGTCCATTGACAGTTCCAACGAATCAGACACTGACGAGTCTGAGTTCACCACCGACGAAGAAACTTCCGAGTAGTGCACGCAATATATTTTAATGCAGTTTATAGCCCTACAAACTCATTGACACATAAAAATAACGATAATAAAAATTTTACGGTAGTGTGATTACAGTATCTTTATCAATAGAGGGAGACTTGAATACCTATTTTTGTGTCACTTCTTAATTACCGTCTTGAATAACTACGCGTGCGAATCGCACGCGCAAATGAATTTGCCTGTGTGGTTTGCCGCACGCGTGTTGTTTTATTCCCGAAAAGGACTGTAACGTTCAAGTGGCTACTTGACCTCTACAACTAGAGTACAAGATGCATGTGAATCAATGCGATAATGTCTCTTCAATGCGTAATGATTGTATATTGTCTATCAGCAGGAAGTCTCTAATGGGATCAAAGGCATTGCTTGTGCAAGAGCTTGGCAGGAAGACATGTGCTGGCTGTGATTCTTCATTTGGCCCAAGATATTACAGAACGCATATGGAAGAAAATTTCGACAATAAAAGGAATACATACCTTTGTGCCAAAGTATGCCTTCCAGAAACTGCTTCAAGTGATTCAGAAATATCACTCAGTAGCGATGAGCAATGCAACGCAATGAATATCGAGCAAGGGGATGCACCTGATTCTGCGTCAGGTGAAGATGATATTGCAGTAGAGGGGGGACAATGGCACCAAAGAGCAGAGTTAGTGAAAGAATCTTATAATGTAGAGCATGAAGATATCAATGCATATTTTAACGTAGACAACGACGCCAGTACAAGTTCGGGGGAAGAGAGTGGTGACGACGAGCAAGAGGTGCTGCAGGATGAAGAAGCAGAACAGATATTAAGAGATTTCCCGCAAGATGATAACGAAGACATTATCATTGAGCGACAGCCCAGAGAAACGATGGAAGTTTCTTTTGTTCGTTGGTTTTGCATTTTCATAATGATCTGGCAAATGAGATTTGCTATCTCAGACTCTGCTGTAGCTGCACTTTTAAGTTTCTTGAGCGTATTGTTCCTTGCCTTCACAAATGTTGATAAGTTTTTTCAGGCAGTATATGACAAATTTCCCAGGACAATTAAATCGCTATGGGATCTAAATAAGATGCAAAGGGGTGCATTCTCAAAATTCATCGTCTGTTCAAAATGTTACAGCCTCTACAAAGTAAACGATTGTTACTACATCAACAGGGGCGAAAAGCATGCAAAGCAATGTACATTTGTGGAATTCCCGAACCATCGCCAGCGACACCGCCGAGCTCCATGTGGTGCTGATTTGGTCAAAGTCTCTAGAACTGTTACTGGAAAGCAAATTATCATACCATTCAAATCATATTGCTACAAATCCCTGAAAGAGTCTTTTGAAATTCTTTTGAAACGCCCTGGTTTCCAAAACCAATGCAACCAATGGAGGACAAGAGAAATTCCAGGTGATGTCTTAGAGGATATATATGATGGAGCAATTTGGAAGATTTTGCTGATAGATTCTTGAACGATTCACAAAAAAACTTTGCATTCATGCTAAATCTTGACTGGTTTAATCCCTTTAAACATGCGAAGTACTCAATTGGAGGAATATATTTAGTGTTCCTGAATCTTCCAAGAAGCGAAAGATTCAAGAGAAACAACGTTATCCTTGTTGGTATCATCCCTGCGATGAAGCACGAGCTACCAACCAATACCTTTCTCAAACCTCTTGTCCAAGAGTTCATAGAAGGCTGGGAAGATGGCTACTATTTGACAAGTCACGAGTCTCCTGATAAAGCTGAACAGTATCGATTTGCTTTGCTTTGTGTTGGCTGTGACATACCAGCATGCAGAAAATTATGTGGGTTCCTTGGTAAGTATGTACTTCTTACTTAATATATATTGTAGTTTCTCATCATTCATGGTGGTCATAATAAGTCACAATCCGTCGATTTTCAGCAGAAACCTTCCGATGAAGTTTTATTGGACACTTTGTGAAAAATCGCAAACAATTTGAATTGTTCACTTGGGAAAAATTGTATAATATTAACCCAGTTTCAGCCAAAGATCGGCATGGAATGCTGTGAGTGAAAAAAATCATCAACAAAAATTTAACTGAAAGAAAACTCAGACGCCGTCAAAGTTTAGCTTTGACGTACTCACAGCTACTTTACTCTTCTTTCTCAAAATTTTCTCCAGTTTGATGGCCTTCGTCAACTGTGAAACTGTGCTTCCTTTTGCTGCAGTCATCTTGGTCTTTCTCTTTGCGTTTCTTCTGTGGCCTACGTATGGCTTCGCAACTCTATATTTTGGCTTCCCCATAGCAAGATGAGAAAGCAAACAGATAGTTGTCGAGAAACAAACATTGAAATAGTATCGTCCAGCGAACTTTGAAGTGAAGTGAAAAGATTCCAGTAAACAGGAGGAAGTTTGATCAGCTGATATCATGCCTCAACTGAGTCAGCTTGAAACGACCAATCAAATCTCACCAGTTTGGTGTTTCAACCAATCAGAGCATAGTAGCTGCGGAATGCTCCTGCATATTCACTTAGAAGCGACCTTTCCCTTTGTTTTTTGATGAAAAGAAACAGAAGATAACAATCCTATATTGTCTATATTGTATATTGTAAATCACAGCAGATTGAATCGTGATCATCCTGCACGAGTTTCGAGCATTTTGGACAGTCTAGATTTTCGCTATTTGGTGGAGTCATGTTGTTATTTTAAGAATACGAAAGCAACGAGGGGAGTAACTATGAGAAGTAAGAGTCTTACCAAAAATAAAATACGGTGTCCATTTGCTCAGTTCTTCAAACGATTTTAGAGTCGATTTCTTGGATGTCAGAAATTTTGGTCACATCTGAATGTTCGTTTTTCTTCACGTAGACATTTCCATTTCTTGTCCTGAAGTATTCCCACTTTTGTTGAGCAGCCTTCAACCTGACAAGTCTGAACAGATTTTTATTCTGCTGCGTTAGCGACTCGTTGATGAAGATCTTGTTTGATCTTTGGTGATCTGCAGTGTAAAAACCGAATGTACCGACCATTTTGCCTTTAAGATTTTTCTTTGCGACATGACTCTTTCCTTCATCTTTTGGTTTAGAAATTTGGCGATGATGGTTGGGTCTCCCTTTGCTTTAAAAACTCTGTGGCAGGCAAAAAAAGGGCAAAATCTTTGTAAACAATGGACCATTTCTCTAGTAGCCCCCCAAATTTTTTATTCCCCTATGCTTATTGATTTTCATTGTCAAAAACCTTTTCTTCTTTACCAAAATGTACTTTTTACTAAAGGAAACCAGGTTAATCAATAGGTTTATGTGGCAACTAGGTTCCCCCCAAAAATAATGCATGTTTGTCATTTTGCAAGAAAAGTGAAGTTTTCTTAACAGAAACTTAAGAATACAGTAGCAAATATTTGCAGCAATGAATATAGAGGTATCTTTTTCATAAGAAACCAAGAATTTTGGCCAGCACAATTTTCTTAAAATTATCAGATTTTGAATACTCACAGTTTCTTGTGAGTTTTTGGTTCCATAACAATCTTCATATTCATTACCTGCTCCCTCGTGAGCATTTCAAAACAAGGTCTTTTCAAGCCTTTCTAATGTTTAGGCATCACTTAAGTATTAGTAAATTCTAGTAGAATGGAAATGAAAAGAATTAAATTCTTCTATTTGTAGTGGTATGTCTGCTCTTGTAACACATGATATATTATACTGACATTGATGAAACAGTTGATGACTTGGTGCAAGAAATCTACCCTCAAAAGCATAATTCTGCTTTGCCGAAGCACAGTTTGTGTCCTTCATATGAAATGGTCCTTGCAGATTATTTTTCAGAAATCAAAATTCAAATCTTTCAAGAATTCATATCTGTGTCAAGAGTTGTGAAACACTCTTGATTTTGTAAGGATGTAGATGTGCACAAGGTATACAATGAACACCACAGTTTCAAAGCATGTTTAGGGACGTAGGAAGGATCTCAAACTTGAGGGGGCATGACACTTCAAGGGCACTTTTTTCATTAAGCTAAAGGGGCACTTCCTGAAAATAAAAAGGGCACTTCTTTGTTTATTGCAAAATCTTGGGGGGGGCACGTGCCCCCAGTGCCACCCGGTTCCTACGTCTCTGAGCATGTTTCCTGTTTTTATGCTTTCTGTGACATGGGGTATCATTCTTTTATGGGTGGAAATGTTCTTGTGATCAGAATTTGACAATCTCTTGGCAAAGAGCAAGTGCACATAACAAGAAATTATGTTTCAAAATGTGTTGTCTCATGTGAAATGAAATTTCAGCTTGCAGTTCCTTTCTTAAACATGTTTAAAGATTTTTCAAATGTGCACAATAGAGATAGAAGCTCCAATGTCATGCAATCAAACTTCTTGATTAAAAATATATAAAATATTGTTCAGCCCATACTCATGTATAATATAGCTAAAAGGTTTATAGAAGCAGCCTGTACCAAAAAAAGCTGGGGAGATAACTGGGAAAGCTAGGATTTCCATAGCAATTTCATCAAAACAAATTTCAAGCTGGGAATTCTGTTTCCAAGGAAGCTGGAGAAGCTAGGAATCAGTACTCAATGAGCTAGAAAAGCTTGGAAATGTTCCCAAAAAATTCCATTGTATTTCCACTATTTCCCAGCTTTCCTAGGAATTTTGCTCTTTTCCTCACCTTGTTTATCCTAGGAAGCTAGGGAATTTTGCCAATTTTAGGAATTCCTAGGTATTCCCAGTTTTTTGGTATGAGAGGAGTGAAAATTTTGCTAACCAAACAACTAGTTCAACATAATGTATTCGTTCAGCAAAATGTCCATCACTTTACTATTGCAAGTGATTTTTGTTCCTGCATTTTATGAGCAGAACTTCCAACTGTGATCCATGAGATCCCTTCTTTGTTCATTGAAAATAACATCTTAAATGAATAACCTGAGTTAAAAGAGGAGATCTCATAGGATTATAAATAGCCTACATTGTATCCGACAATCCAATATGTGGCCAAAAATTGCAAAGCCAAAGAAAACAATAGCATGATTTGACTTTGCAGGTAAATTGATGATTTCCATTATATATATTGTATTTGACATTGTCAAAGAAAAACATTGTTTCAATAAATAAAATGGCACTTATGCCCCTCCAAGGGAAGGACAGAAGTGGCACTTGCTTCCCACCCATTCCAGTGTTCCTGGTGAGGCAAGAACATCATGCATGATCTCATTATCTACACTACAGTGTCCCTCCAACAAGCTTCTAGTCCAAAAGTCCAACAAGAATGCTGAGTCATTTTCAATCATGCAAAAATCAGTTGCACTTTGAATACAGTACAGCGCCATCAATTGTTTTCTTCCTTTAAGAGTTTTCTGTTTGAATTTTCTTTCATGTTTCGACTTTTCTGCCTCTGATCACAAGAGATGTTCAATCCATGAAAAAAGGGGCCTCTCAATTTTTTCTTGTACAACGAAAGGAAACTATTGCATAAAACTGAGCTCGGTCTCTGTCTCCCGTTTCTTCTTGGATTTTGCAACTTCCACTCTGCATTAGTTTGCATAATATGTCCTTGATTTCGATGCCATCTAACTGATCCAGATTGATGAATCTCCACATGTAAATTCTTGTTTGCCCCTCAAACAACAAATCGTTTGGCTTGTGAGTTTCTTAGGCCACCACGTTGTCGTTTTAGCTCCAAAACCCGGAGGATAAGAGTCATAATTTGCAGTAAAAATTGACTTTCCAGTTATCTTGGCTCCCCAAAAGGCTGCTGTTGACTAGGCCAAAATTGATACCTCCAGAAAAGGTCGAATTTCTTGAAACCGGGGCGATGAATCAAAAATCTAAATGACAGATTGGTAGATTGGCCTTCGCTTCGAAGATTTCAACTTTCACTTTGGTTGCCGAATGTACCCCAGAAAGGTGAGCTGCTGGCATGGGGAAACCACCTTGGAAGGATTGATTTGAAACCCTAGGTCCAGCAGCAGCTCACGGAGAGTGGTGAACGCAAGTTCACACTCAGCCTGGGACTGTGAAACAATGAGGAAATCATCTAAATAAACAACGATTCCCTCGAAACCTCTGCGGGACATCATGCGTTTGACGCTTTGTGTCAAGCGATGAAATATGCCAGGGGACCTCCTTCCCCCAAAACAAAGACGTGTATCATACAAAAAAGTAGGACTGGTGTCCCCTGAAAAGACCCACATCAGGCCAGTAGCAGCATAGTTATGTGGGTGGATGGGTACTGACCTATAAGCATGCCGTAAGTCGATCTTTGCTAGATAAAAATCCTTATCCACAAGCTTGACGGCATCATCAATTGTCTGAAAATGTAACTTATCCAGGGAGGAGACATAAGAATTAACCCCCTTTCCAATAGGCATACTGCAATCATGAATAAGCCGTAACTCATCACTGCCAGCCTTGGGAACAGCACTAATAGCACTAATAATAGTAGGCCTAGTGGGGGTAATAATGTAATTACCCTCGGCTATCTCTTCCCGGAGAGTTTGTTCCACTTTATCTCTTGCTTCCGGCTTTGTTGATGAACTATAATTGTCCATCTCTGCAGGAGATAAAGTGGAATCGGCTGGGATAAGTTCAAATCCATTGATGATGCCATCAAGCAAGAACTCCTTATCTTCATCAAATTCCAACTCAGCCATCCACCTACCCTTATTTAAGGGGGAGGGCACCCCCTGCTTGAGTCACCCAGACTGGGGAGCCGGGGCGCTGTGCTGAGTTGCAGGGTGGGAGCTGCTACAGGCTTTGCCCCTTACCTTACGGCTGCAAACATGGGCAAAATGGCATGGGTTATTCTGGCAACCACCCCCAGAGTTAAATTTACGACAAATTATTTTATTGTCAACTGAATACATAGCGGTGTTAGGGCCTGCAAAATTCTGACTGGATTGGGGGGCTGGCCAACATTGTTAGGCTTGGATTTTTGCTTAGGCACGAGAGTGACTTGATGCAAGTGGTTAGAGTCATGACTCCAAGGAAAACTATAAGTGGCCTGAAGCTGACGAAATTCATCATCAAATTTCAGGACACTTGTCCATTCATATTTCCCCGCAAGCTCCATTATCCTAACGGTGTACGCAAGATAATCACGAATGTCGCGAGAGGTGGGGAGCTTGCTGGAAAATAGAAGGCTATGAAATATACGAGTGTTGGCTACTACCCACTGCATAAGAGACACACTCTCGAGCCTAGGCCGTTGCTGCCCATATGAAATCAGTAGCCAAGAACCCCCCATATCAGACAATGTTTGCTCGGTCTCTTTTGGTACCAAGCTAGAAATAAAGTCAATAATACGAAGAACTTTCTCACCAAGCGGCACAGCTGTAGGGGACAAGAACATCTCAGCGTGATGGTCACTTCGGGCCTGAAACTGCTCATGCAATGATACTACTGGGCTGGTTTGACTTGCAATAATGGCTGTGTTTGCAGGTGCTTGCTGCATTTGCCAGGGCAAGCCCGAATGGGCTGGCAGCGACGTACCAAGAGAACCAGCCCCCAACAGTGGGGTGAGACACGTAGCTGCATTGTTGGTTTGCCCATGAACTCCCGCATTTAGGCAATGTCCAGTGGTTCTGGTTTGTTGTTGTGGTTGCGGTTGTTGCGTGGATGGATGTTGTGGTTGTTGCTTTGACCTCATTTTCGACACGACAGCCTCCTTTGCGGCTACCTTCGCTCTCAGCGTGTCAAGCTCTGCCAAATGTCGCTCGTCCAACTCAAGCTGGTGCAATTTTTTGGTGCAAACAGCCAGCTTTTCTGTATCATCTTGGACGAGGCTTTGTCCATTATCTCCAGTTTGATCGAAGGTCGCAAACTGTACATGTGGAGATCTCATGATTACAGATTGGCCTTGGATAGGGAATTGTACTTCCTGGTCATCATTATCATCTTCGAGTTCTTCATCATCCTCATCAGGCCCTTGGCAATGGCGGCCAGGAAGACCCCAAGAATGTTGTTTGACTGGCTCGTGGCAGCCAGGGCATCGTCGAAGGTGTTGGGACTTGCCAGCAGTAAGTTGTGACTGTTGCTCGACATGGACATTAGACTCCGTATGAGACATCAGATCAGGCGTAGAAGCTGAGCGGCGAATAGTTGTCATCGTTGATAGAAGAAAACTTGAGATGTCTAGGTGTCCATGAAGACTTGCAAGTGAAGGAAACCTACTAAATCCCAAAGTGTCGCTCATTATGCTTGATCTCTATGGTTGCTATTTCCCATGATAACGTCACAATATCATCATTCCACCCATGTTTCAACACATGTTATGTCAAATAGAGAGTACATTATTGTTAGATTGCATGATCGAAAACCAGACCAAACATAACGGAGACAGACATGGCTACGAAATCGAAATCGAAGGGTCTTGCTGTAGAGAGTTCAACGTTTGAAAGGTATGGAAAGAGTTACGTTATTGGATCAAAGACAGAGGTTAAGAATGCGAAGAATATGGTGACATTTATCTGGTGCAAACTTTGCGCAAAACACAAAGATGCCATTTTAAGGAACCCCTTGTGCAAAGGGAACGCGAAGACTGCCGTGGAGGCATATATTAATGGAACAAATTTCGTCAGTAAATGGAATATCGATAGACATCTAGAAGGTATGTAACAGCTGAGTAAATGATTTTTGACCTTTTAAAAATTGCTACACGTTTTTTCTTTTATAAGAAACTTGGATAACCCCATAGCATAGTACTAAAAGTTTCTTAATTCCACGTGAATATTTCAGCTTTTTAGAACTAAAAGTTTCTTGAATGCATGTAATTTTCCAACGACAATTTTCTCCTTGTATTTGGCTTTAAAAGTTTCTTAGCAATTCTCAAGCAGATTAGAGTTTGTTAAATTTTTCATCATCCTAGTACTAGTTTCTTATAAACCAGTTTCTTATATAAAAAAACGAGTGTAACTCTTTCTTGGGTGCATTTTAAGCTCCCTTTCTCACTTGGCCAAATGCAGTTGGTTAAATTGTTGGCCATCCTAGTGTATAGTCGTAGTTTCTACTGAACGTGCTTCATAGGTTTCATGAAATTAAAAGCGTGTTTACATACCTTTATTTTAACAAAATAATAAAGAAGTATTAGTTCAAAAATGTGGAAATTCGCTTGGACAATCGATTGCTACAAAAGGATGACCCATGTTTCCTATAAAGTAAAGGCTGGTGAGTCCTCAGAACAATAACCGACCCAATTTATATCTGCCTTTGATTTTAAGAGCGCTGGATGGGATGGCTCAACCTCCTTCGTCTTTGTGTCTTTAGTACTCGTGTGCCGGTTTGCAATACTGTTTATTGTAAAAAAATGAAATCATTCATTTGCAGGGAAAGGTCACGCTTGGGCAACAGAAGAAGAGCTACTCCTGCCAGTTGAGGAACGACTCTTGCCATCGTCAACAGGTACTGTTATTGACTTTTTAGTGTTTTCACGAATATTCTGTACTATAAGGATTTTTGTAGCAACCTTTTGGTAATTCCATAAACTCGAAGGGCGTATCACTCTGTCAAAATCTCGTACAACTTTGGCAAAAATCTTTTGTTTTCAAGAAAAATCCGTCGAAAATCCTATAGTTTAAAAAAATATCATACGCCTTTTCGGACCTTTCGTATAAACTCGTATCTTTTTAGGATCTCCTTCTCGTATCAGTACAAGTTTTTATTTATATGCAAAACTTGGATCAAATCATAGTACTAAGAGTTTTGATAAATTGAAAAGACAAAAATTATAAACATCGTATTCTTTTTCTTCCAGGAGCACAGAAACGGCCAATTCAGCCTCGTATTGATGTAGCACTAAAGCAGAGTACATCAGATGCCTACCTGAAAATGATAAAGACGGCGTATGAACTTGCTCTTAATCCAACCATGCCTCTCAAGCAATTCAAAGTTTTAGTTAAATGCCAACGTCAGAACGGAGTTGTGCTTATCGAAGGAAGAGATAACAACAAAGCTGCCCGTGAATACATTCACTGCATCGCAACAGCAATCCGTGAAAAATGCGCCGCAGTCATTGCAAGCAAACATTTCTTTTCGATTCTTTCCGATGGCTCTCAAGCGAGGAAAACGGGTACGGAAAAAGAACTCGTCATGATCCGAGTTGAGAGAAACGGCATCCCTTGCTACCTTGTAGTATCCTTGCTGGAAATGAGCGACTATGGTGGAGTTGATGCTGACTCAATCAAAAAGGGTATTGACAGCATTTTCAGTCAGGAAGCAGGAGCAATTCAGTTGGAAGCCAGAAGTTACACTGACAAAGTTGTCTCTGCAACGGCCGATGGAGCCAGTGTCAATACTGGCATTTATCATGGTGTTCTTACACAGCTGTCTGAAAGTCGCCCATGGCTTCTTACAATACATTGTGCCAATCATCGAATCGAGCTTGCATTTAAAGCCGCAATGAACAAATCTTCATTTAAGGTTTGCGATGATATATACCGGACAACCTACCAACTCCTAAAAAACTCAGGCAAATTGAATTCAGAGGTCCAAGCAGCCTGCAATGCTTTATGCATAAATGGGCACAAGAAATTGCCAAAGATTCATGGTACACGATTTATCAACCATCGCCGGAAAGGGATGAGAATCTTTATGGACATGTGGCCAGCACTAATCACAGCCTTTGAAAACGCAGTGTCCAGAAGGGGTGGAGTTGCAGAAACAAAGGCAAAGATTTCTGGGCTGTTGGCGAAGCTGCATTCGTACGAGTTCTTCTGCAAAATGGCATATTATGTAGACGTTCTTGATGCTGCTGTCCCTGCTTCTTTGATCTTTGAAGGCAATGGCGTGATGCCGTATGAGATTTCGGAATCAATTGAAAGTACTGCAGTCGAGCTAGATCACCTTGAAGCGTCTGCTGGATCAGATGAGGAGTTACTTGACAGCAACGTTGCAAGGCATAAATATAACGAGGAGACCAAAAGAGTGCACGGAATATATATGAAGGAAGGACATGGTCGAAACAAAGCACAAAATAGAGAAAACATCGAGGTAGAAATTCAAGGCATGACATACTCATCAACTGGTAGAGCGAACGCAGCTGCAGCCAAGAAAGCCACGGCCCTAGAAGTGAAGCGCCTCCTGCGTCACAGATTCGCAGAAACATCTTCAGAATTGTACGAAGCTCTGCGAATCTATGACCCTCAATATTGGAGTGAGGAATCCAACTACGGCGTTTCTGAGTTACAGCATCTAGTTAAACGATTCGAGAAACCGCTTTCAGCTGCAGGATTGGATGATAAAGCTCTGATGTCCGAATGGAGGAAATTCAAGGGCTTTGCAAGAAGGCAAATGAATCAGTTTTTTGGAGAACCAAAATCATTGAGCGCCAGGACCTCCTTGTTTTCAATGAATGGCTCTCCATGGAAATGTAGAATTGACCTTAATTTGTCTACTGTCAACTTCATCAGTCCAGTCACTGTCTTTGGCAAAAGGCTGACATCGCCTTCATACATAGCGCACCTCTTTGTTACCTCCAGTGTCAGTTGTCTGAGCGATTTGATCCATCAGATCTACTTTCGTGCCATGGTGAGGTAATCCAAATTCTTTACATTTTGCGATCATTTCCTGTTTGCTGCTTGACTTGAATAGATTGCTGTTTGTCCATTGATATTTCTTTTCAGTTTGTGCCATGATTTTATCAGATTTTTGCTTTATCTCCTTAAAAACTCTTGAACATCCTCCGGCCAAGTCCAAGCGAGAAATGCAACAGATGGTATAGGGGTTTCTGGGACCTCAATCCGCAGCAGGAAAACCAGCTTTAATAACCTTGATGGAAGATATAGCTCGGTTGTTTCATTCCACCGACCATTTGGCAGCTGTAATAGCCGCCATTTTGAAATGCCACCATTATGGAAAAACATGGAATTTGT
Source organism: Aurelia coerulea (assembly GCA_039566865.1). Lineage (NCBI taxonomy): Eukaryota > Metazoa > Cnidaria > Scyphozoa > Semaeostomeae > Ulmaridae > Aurelia > Aurelia coerulea. The sequence continues at coordinate 6,073,350 of CM076951.1, read as the reverse complement.
GATGGACCTCTAGCTTACATTTTTCCGCACAAAGAATACTATGTTTGTGCCAAATTTGGTGCTTTTACCACAAATCCAACACTTTCCTTGAAAACTGCTGAAAATCATCAATAATGACAATGCACAAGGTCCTTGCCAGATTGCTTTATCAATGATTGCCTTAGCTTCGTGCTCATAGGCAGCAATTGAGCTTGAGCACTTCTGTAGAAAATTAGAGTTTTTCTCATTCATCAGTTACAGAGTAAAATATGGTTAACTTGTCCAGATCTGCCTCTCTCTTTGTGTTTCTTCTTTCTGCTGACATTAATCCTCTAATGCTTTCAAACATTTTTGGGGGGCACCTGAGTCAACACAAAACTGGCGAAAGACTACTGGATCATAGATTAGGCTTGATTGCCTCAATGTTCTCTACATATTATCTTTTATCGCTTGCAACTCATTTTGTAAATGGTACACTGGAGAGTTGGTGGAGAAAGCAGATTCAAGCACTTCAGAAGGGTGAAACAATCTCTCTATTAGGGTTGTAGCAAATATTTTCAACCTTTTTTGCTCAAGTGTTATCAGCAGTTATAAACTAGTTGATAGCGAGGTTTGAAAAAACTGATGGCGTGGCTCAAGATTTCACAACTTTTTTTATCAATTTCGTTTTTCCTGTAAGGGTTCACGAATGCATGTTTCCAGTGGCTTATCCTCATCATTATTATGCTTGTCTTCAATATGGTTCATCAGGGACTTGAATTATTAAGTCATCAAATCCATCTTTTGTTGATGTCACACACCAATGAAAATGGTTACGAATAGAGGAGAACCATTTTTCCATTTGTTGATCCTTCCAAAACTCTTTTCTTTCTTTATTCAGCAGCTTAAGGGTGTTCTGGCAAAACGGGGGATCCCTCCAGATTTACCAAAAACTGACTAGTATTAGGTACAGGTAGGTAGTAGCCCTATAATTCCTAAATCCTAAAGTAAGTTAATTAAGTAAGTTAATTATACGATTTGACGATTTAAAATTATGACTGTGCCAGAACACCCCACCCATTATTTTTATTTTTTTATTCTTGAGCAAATGCCAAGGCGAATACAATGAAATCTATTATGGCAAAAAACCAGAATAGATTACATTGTATGCCTCGGACTCGAAATTGTTCTTCTTTTGTATAGTAGATTAGTTTCAAGAGAGAATAAGAGTCATGAGACAATAAAACACGCGCGCGCGCGTGAGAGAGATGTAAACAACAAGAAGAAACAACAACATTAAAAATCTGTGAAAAGTTAAAAAATCAAAAATCACACACACGCACAGTGGTTGTTGATCGACACTCGTCAAATTCTGTTCATAAACTGTTCAAGTAAAGTGTTCAAGATACGCTAAAATGTTCAGGAGCATCCCAAGAAGGTTCTTGGTTATAAGAAAAATGTATCTTGGCAACACTAGAAAGACTGTGATCTATTTTACCTGTACAGGATTTTGAGGAAACGATTTAAACTTATCCATGTAAGCAAAAGTAGACAGATTAACAAATCCATAATTATGTTGCATAACTTTCTGTCTAAACGCTTCCTTTTCCTCGTGCAATTTCACTACTTGAGTGTGTTCATTGGAACTGATTGCCCCCATGTCAAGTAGCACTTGCGCATCAAAATCTGTCATATGCCAGTAGACAGGGTGCTGTACGTGAGAGTAATGTGTGGGCAAACAAATGCTGCCACATTCCATAACAAATGTACATCGATGAAGCGAATGACAAAGATTATCATGAGCGAAACCAGTTGCACTTAATCTAAACACATCAAGCAATGAACAATCATCACGAGAATCAATATAAACAAATTTAGCATTAAAACTCTTACATGTCAGGGTATTTAGCATCACATCCATCTCTCCAGATTTCACAGATTCTTTAATTTCAACAACAGCCTTTTCCTTGAACTTCTTGTGATTTGCTCGTATTTCACTGCTCGTTGCAAATAGCGACCATATTTTCTCCTTGGAAATATTTTCTTTATTTTCCTCGGTGTATGCAGACATTAATTTTTCAATCAGGTTTTCAGGCTCCGTATTTGTCGACATGCATTTTGTCACAACGCGTTTCTTCAGTATGCGTAGCGGTTCAAGGGGTGGGAGATGTTCTGTCTTGACTCTTTTTGTTGACGAAGGGGTGCTGTTTTCTGTTTCGTCAGCATCAGCATTCCCGCTTGAATACGGTCTCTTGGATATCTCCTTGTGAGGAACGAGAGAACTGACCCAAACTCCGCAGCAAGTTTCAGTATTTGGAGTATTTGGAGGGGTTAGAGGAGCGGGATTTTCAGCAGCGGTGGCAGCGGCTTGGACGGCGGCTAGAAATTGAGATCTTTGTGCAAAGTTTTTTAAATCTTTTTCGTTGAGAACAGTGGCAAGAAACTCTGAAATGTATGGTGTGTCCTGAATATAGCTTTACAGTGGCAGATGAAATCTCATTTGAAATTTGCATTCTCATCTCTTTGTTAAGGGCATCTCAAAGTTTTTGGGGCAATGAAAGGTTTTCTACAAGATCTTGAAATTCATTAAGGATTTTTCCACGGATGATGTCGAGAGAGACGTCATTTAATTCAATTGTCACTTGGTTGTTTACGGCTTGTGAGATCAGTTGTCACTGATATTGGATAGTTTCACTTCGTAATTGCTCTGCGGCTTTCCTCTCAACTTGAATTTGTTTCAAGAGTGTCAGTATTGTTACAAGATCAGATATTGTTAGATTGTAACAAGATCAAATTTAAAACAAACAATATAAAGCTATTGCAAAACCAAAACAGCCATGCAACTGAAGGAAATGATCGCAAAAAATCACGTGTGAGGACAAATCTGGGCCTTTGAAATGGAACGTATTATGGATCATGATATGGATTCTGATGCCATGACAAATGCACTGATAAAATGCCGCAGAAGCCCCGATCCGAAAACTGGAAAAATCAACGAGAGAGCTGGAGAATTGGCTGAAGATGATAACACTCACCGTGAAAGACGCCACATTTTACAGCTGGAAATTGATACGCTGGAGGATCAAGCTTACCGTTCAGTGGATGTGATGAATTGGAAATTCACAAAGAAGAATATGAGTGAAGGGGGCAAGTGTAAAACGCAGGTTTGCAGGTTGGTAAAACGCAGGCTTGCAGGTTGGTAAAACGCAGGTTGGTAAAACACAGGTTTAAGGCCAAAGGGCCGTGGCTAGAGGCAAGGGGCCTGCTATTAGTGACCAATCATTTTTAAATTGGTTTTCTAGAACAACACACGATACTGAACCAATGTAGATGCCCTCTGCAATAAATAGGGCAGCTATAGCTAGATTATTCAAACTCAAAACAATCATGCTCGACAAGAAAATTATAAGATAAGAAGAGGGTACAAAATTAAAAGTAGTGCTACAAAATCCTAGAGTCAGGTTTCTTGAAGGCAAATATCAAAAAGAAGGAAACTTGGAACAGAATGAAACAGATCAAAAATCTCTCAGTATTTGACAGAAATGGAGGAAGTAACCAATGTTTGTGATTATATCGTTTTTCATGAATTATTTTCTTGGTCATTGGTTAGACCAACAAAGCACACCCATTTTTATTCATTCCATTGTCCACATTAGGCAAGCATGATTTATCTTTATTCAGTTCTTAAGTGTTTTAAAAACAAATGACTTGAGGAAAAATTGGAGGTCTATGAACAGGAAAAAGAAACTGACAAACAGCACTGTTCCTTTAGCCTTATTTTTTATTGTTTGGGTCTAGATTTTGAAATACAATACAATATAATACAAGACAGCGCAGTGCACAGTAGGCTATTTATATATCTAATGATCTGATCTTTATATCAGGTCATGCATTTAAAATTCTCACTATTTTAATACTCACAAGTCCCAAGGAGTTTCAGAAAAGAAATTTGCATTGTTTACCATGTTGCCATTTTAAATATTACACAACAACGTCTTAGGAGATCATGCCACTGTTGTGAAGAAACCACTGAATGCATTCCAGTAATATTACCTTATTTTAATTCAAACAAAACAATATGAGTCAATCTGCCAGCAAAAGTCCTTGGTTTCCATCATTCATTCCAATATTATGCCTTTGGAATGAGAATTTTGAATATAACCAGAAGTTTGAAATAGTAGGCACCTTGCCTCTAGCCACAGCCCTTTGGCCGGAAACCTGCATTTTACCAACCTGCAAGCCTGTGTTTTACCAACCTGCAAACCTGCATTTTACACTTACCGGGATTACTCTAGCCAACTTCATCTTGTCAAGGAATATTCCAGATTGAAATGATTCATTTATGATTTGAGAAAGTGGAGAGGAAATCAATGGGGAAATACATTTTAAAATATTCATGGGAATGCTGTTTGGACCAAGAGATTTTCCAGATTTTATGGCAGATATTTTATCATCCCATTGGCATTCCCATTTATTTTATCCTACCCTAGATCTAGAAATGATCATGGAAGAAGATCTGCCTGTCAGCGACAACGATCTGACAGCAAATGCTGCCGTCCTGTTGTTACCAACCCTCGTGCAAGAACGACCTGAAAACCTTTTCAAAGTTGACAGGTTAAGGAAATTACTGATAACTCACCATCTTATCTCATTTTCCGATAATCTTGCCATGATGATGATGGCAGTAAACTGGTTTTTTTCCCGTGCTTTCCTTGGTTTTGCTAAAGTTCTCTGTTGCAGCGATCCTCATTCTGCAACACGCGCAGCGCCAGCGTATAAAAGGGTTGCCTTTCCCTCTTCGCTCATTAGACTTATTATCTGGAGGCTTTCGTTTTCCTGTGCTCTTTGACTTGATAATGGCGGTCAACCCGGTCAACAGAGAACGACAACAGCAACAACAGTGGAGTGACACGAACAACGATAACAACTCAACTCAATTAGATGATAGATGAGCTTAACTAGAGGGTCCTTTCTCTTTCACATTGTAGAGTAAAGTCACTGAATTTGCACAGCCTCGTTCCCTGTGCGTCAACTAGACCGCGTTCGCCTGAGGGTACTGGGGGCCAGGGAAGCAATATGACAAGGACCGCTTCAGTGGAGGCCAGCCTCCTTAGTCAAAAATGACACCAGGGAACCAGACTAGACTAGCGTGACACCAGTTCAGGGAGTGAAAGTGTATTTTTATGAGAAACTTTGGTCCACGTACACAAGTTTCATAGTAGTTTGTTATATAGTTTTAATACCCAAAAACGTCTACTATTACTGTGCAGTGTTAAAATATTTCCAAGTGACCTTGGAAAACTAAAGCTGTAAATTGCAGTATTCTCAGCTTTTTCAATTCAGGTCGTTTCTTATGTTTTTAACATACATAAAGTCAATAGTTCTTTTATAAGCAGTTTCTTATAAATTGAAATCAGTGTACATCCGATTCATAGAGTTTCTTCAGAATTTCTTGACTTTTGATAACCTACTATTAAATGAATAACCATATGTGCAATTTATATTATTTTGGCCATAAATCTACATTAATACATATTCTCCTTTTCAGGAACCTTCAGGGCCATCTCCTGTCGTTCTTGCAAAAACATTTGGTGGCAATATTTTCTGTAAAGATACAGAAATCCTTATCACAATGGATGGCTTAAAGGTGACTGAAAAATTTTGTTGAAGCTCTCTTTTGCCTTCTCGGCATATATTATATGTATGACATGTGCTATCAGAGAGAAGTCACTGATACCTTGACATTCAGAGACACAGTGTTTCTCGATAGCAATCATAAGTTAAAATCAAAATTGATAAGAGTTGTAGAGAGGATCACAGATCCTCAGTAAATGTTTGTATGGTATTAAACCCCTGAGGGGGGGGGGTTACATGACTTAAGGATGGACGGGGGTCAGCTGCCCAGTTTTTAGAAAGCTATACCCGGTACAGCCACTATTGCTGCGAGCATTCCAACACTGGCTGCCCGGGGGGAAGAATCAAAACCGGGAGACAGAGACTTGTGGGCCCTGGTTTTGGATCATAAATCCCGATCAGTCCCCGGTTTCAGGTTATAAATTCATACCAAAACATATTTTTCAGGAAAATTCTATCATCCTCAGTTTTTGGGTGGGAGTTCTACCACTCCTTACTTGTTGGACACAAATCAAAGTTTAAGCTTATCTCTTTGAGAGATCTAATTGGTTACTGATGCCTGGCAACTAAGGCCAATTCATGTGTAGTTTTTACCAATAGAGCAGTTATCAAGGTCTTTTGAGGTGCGTAATATCATGGCTTGCGACACTACTGGAAGTCTACAAGTGAAGTGGAACATATTCCCTGTTCTTTTTTGACACAAAGTCTTTGTAGTAACTTCTACTGGAGCATGTCTGCTCTTGTTAGTACACCACACTATATGCACTCTACCATGAATTAGTGACATGTTATCGGCCAGGTCCATAACGAGGAACTCGCGGAACCCACGGAACTCGCAGAACTTTTGTTCCGCCAAGTCGAGTTCCACGTTTTGTCCTTGCGGTATAGAGCCGAAAACCAAAACGCGGAACTCGCGGAATTTCATCAATAAGACCTAGGGTAGGGTGGGGTAATGTGGGTCTACGGGGTAAAGTGGGTCTATTGAGCTTTTCGCTAGAAATATCCTTCCTCGTTCAATGGAAGAAAGGCTGGCTATTTTTCTTTTAATGTCTGCATAATCAACTGCCTTTTTACATAAAACATTCGCCTTAGATGTGTCTCCACTTGTTTTATAAAATAACTTTACTGAACGGCCTATTGTGCAAGAATTTCAAAGCCCAGGAAAACTTTCTCCTGCCAATGTTGTTTTGCTTTTCTGGTCAATTTAATGACCATGAGGTGAGAGTTTGATTATTATTATTATTATCAATTTATTTAAAGTAGGCATTACATATAAAAATAGCTATAAAATAAGAGCTAGTTCAAGCCTACTATCTAACTAAAATTTGTGCAAAAGAAATAAAATACAGAATAATTAGTTACAAATACATTAATTTACAGATTTTTACAATGTTTTTATTATTTACAATGCTTTCTTTTTCCAGAAAAATAATATCAGTTCAAGAACCCAACCTGAGCCACGAAAGGTCTACATAGTCTACAACTGCATTGTTCTCCTCTCCAGATTTTGATTTTCCTTTTAAAGCTGGAGAGGGTTTCTGACCTGAGGGTTTCTGAGGGTTGATGTTTTACAAATGAAATAACGTTTATTTCAAAGTCGTTGACGCGATTGTCCTTTTTATTTTTATTTTCTTACCAGGTGGGGTAATGTGGGCCTACTGAGAATTTAGCCATAATTCAAATTCAACGAAGCCTTGAATTGCTTAAAATTTTCGCACTTATATTCATCTTGCCACGTTGTTTTCTGTCTAAAATGCGAAAACGGGTTTCCTATTACCGCAGTTGCTGTCTTGTAACCAGTAAATTGGAGTAAACATACTGCAAACAACTTTATTTGACTGTTATTTTATCAAATCTGATCACTGACTTGCAAATCGCAACAATGGTGTATCACAGCATAATGACCGTAGTTTTATTTTCGTCGCGGGCACGGGATTGCTTGTAATAAAAGGCAAAGACTGTGATTTTATTGAATAGAGAATATTTGGGAAATGTAAGTCCATTAATCTTTTTAATCATTTAGCCTTTCATATGCCGATTTTGTGCAAGTTTTGAAAATAGACCCACTTTTCCTGCTCGTCGATCAAAGCCTTTAATAAATTCTTTGATTTCTTTAACTAACGGTAACTTTCCATAGGAATCATAGTAATCCACTGAACCATCTTCATCAATGTAAATGGCAATCCAATGAGTGCCTTTTCCCAAACCAAAGTCTCCTTCGTTGAATACGTAACATGAAGGATAATAATTTACTTTAATGTTCTTGATTTCGTTCTTTCCAAAAACACCTTTAAAGCAGCTTAACTTTTCCTGAGATTGTAAAAGTTCATTTATGGTTATGTCATCCATCGTTACCAACTTCGCTTAACGTTTCTATTTGAATCTATGGTAACAACACCATCAAATTCGCCAAGGATTACAATATTGTGTAGGCCTGAAAGTGCTGCTTCAAATGTTACTTCGATTCGTAGGTTGCCTTGCCTGCTAAGGATGAATTGTTCATTCATGCAATTACCCTTTGGGGTTAAATCGAACCCGTATATTGCACTACCTTGACTAAAACGATCAAATGAAATCATCATTGGTGTCATATTTAAGCTAGAGAGGAGCCTATGGTATCCTTCCATTGCAAGCATTTTGCTTTGATCCATCTTTATGGATGGACATGGTTCTTGACCATCTATCGTTAATTTAACGTGCGTTGCATTGAGGTGTTTGAATTCAAATGGATTAAGATCCTTTTGACCGTTGAAAGCCTTGTTGGTAACGAAACCAAAAAAGATACGATTTGGAATTTTACCATTGAAGACACCATCTTGTTGCCATGCGTTTGCGCCAGATGGGACTAAATATGTACTCATTTGAGGATGCACGATTGGATACTGAGCAGGTGATTTTTGAAGGTTGCGTTCAAGGGAGTTCAAATATTGTTCTTTGGCATGAACATGTCTTAAAACTAGGGTAATTTCTTCTACGTTTAACACAGCCGTGCTGGAACTTGAACCACTCTTCATTAAACAAAAGTCATTGCTATTAGGTGTTAGTCTCCATTGTTGACGCACTCCATTGATGATGTATCTTTTTTGATTGCAAATGTTAATGCGAGGTTTACAAATGAGTGTGACGGTTTGACTGTTCTTAAAGTCTTCACTTCTGTTGTTTAAACCAATGTTTTTGTCAGCTTGTGGATACTTATAGTCTTCCTCACCAGCTGTATCCATCCAAAAGTTCATTAAGGCCAAATCTGTATCGGTGTGGGTAGTGTCGAATGACAAAACGGTTTCCAAGTATGCTTGGTAAGAATACATACCATTTGAATCAGTAACTGGTGTGTCATTCAAAATCAATTCCACTTGACGAAACAATGAATGAGCAAGTTGATTGATTACACCAACCTTTTCAGTCTTTGTATCCGCAATTGCGCTTCCATCTGATTTAATGAGTTTTGATTTAATTTTAAAGTATGTATTATTGTAGTCAGTACGGTGATCCCATTGAGCAGATATTTCAAAAACTACCGTTTGCTTTGATGTGCCAATGGATGATGTTTGTGGAAAGTATTGAACATCCTTGAAGTAATCAATGTCTGTATGCACAAGCGGTGGACTAAAAACATCAAGGTTATGACTCGGGCAATCTATGAACGTTGGTCGTAGACTCATGTTGTTAGAGTTTTTTCAATGCCTTAGCTACACCTTGTCGCAAGCGTGCACGGTCTGATTTTGAAAGTCTGATCGTTGTTCCCTTTATAGATGTTGCTTTCCTTCTTCCTCCGATAAACCCTTTCTTCTTCTTTTTTGGAGGAGGAGGAGCTGACGATCCTCCTAACAATCTGCGTTTGGTGCCTGCAAGTACACGCTTTCCTAGTTTCTTTCCGGTTCTTTTCAATGCTTCCTTTCCAACATCCTTTAAACTTTCACCCCTTGCAACACGCTTTGCGACGTTAAAGGCTTCTGGTAAAATAACTTCCCTTGCGAACGTAAGACCAGAGGGAATTAAACTTTTTAGCCCTGATCTTATGGATGAACCTATGCCTGACCCCCTAAGTGGAATTGAACCATTGTAAGCCGTATAGATTGGAAATCGACCATCGTTTCTTAAAGTAAATCCACTTCCACTTTCACTGGTTCGAGTCATTATGTAATTGATACTTTCTTTCTAAAGTGAAGCACCAACGTAGGATTAGTTCCAAAAAACTTTATGTCTTGACCCTTTTCATCAATTAACCTAAAATCCAGGTGTTGAATGTCGTTTACAAGTAGGGGATAATATTGCAGGGTATGAAATTGTTTGTATCGTATGTGATGCTTTCTAGTCGTTAGCGAACAAAAACGCAATAGTGGTGTTGCTACGTCTCCTACTAAACGATAATCTAACTGTCCGCAATATATAAAGATGTTCTTCCCATGACCTGCAAGGCAATCACAATCGTGGGTGCTTGTTACGCTTTCCGTATTGTAAACCATTTGATAACGTTCCTTTGATAAGTCATGTATCTTCCCATCTTGTGCTCTTACGGAAAGTTGATAAGGTGATGGGATGTAAATGCTATCCCTTTCAAACAGTAATTTTAAACCTCGATAAATGGTCCTTCCAAGTTTACTAAAGCCTAAAAGCGCACCAATCTTTTGACCAATGTGTACTTCCCTTACGCATGGCGGTAGTGTTAGTTTGACCTTTCTCCCTACCAAGCTTAAAACGGGTGGTCCTGTCCATCCGCCCATTCGATTACATAATCTTAAAAGTTTTTCATCAGGATGTTTGAATTTATTGTTAAAGTTATTTACGATGTCGCCAACGGTTACACGTGTTCTCTTTCCGTTCATGATGTCATTTTGATTAAATGTAACCATTTTGACTACATTTTCCTTCCTTTTCCATTGCGCTCTCCATTGTGATACAAATCGCTGCTTTTCATATTTTGCGAATTCATCTTCTACAAATCCCATTCCTGCTGCTGGTTCAAATTTAAAGAAAAAGCTCCAATCATACAATTCTAGAAGTCTATCAGATTGCTTAGATTTCGGCTCAATGTATTGAGAATTTGATAATTCATAGTACATTTCTACCAACGCCATCTCCCATTTTCCAGGCAGCATTAACCTTTCATCTAAAACAACTCTTTCTTGAGGTCTCCCTCCCTTACCAATTTTTAGTTCTACGTTTAAGTAACCTTGATTATCGTTTGGTACAATCATCTTTTCCTTTTGGCGTGCCTTTTGCGCGTAAAAAGCAACGTAAGTGATGTACTTTGAAACCTTGACGTAAGGTCTTCCTTTGTTGAATTGTCAACGGCCTTAATGGTAAATTCTTGTAAGGGTGTTCGAACTACGTGATGCTCTAATGGATGAAGTTTGTTCTCTGAAATGGCTTTACCATCGTACGACGTTAAGGCTAACACAGGCAATACAACCCTATTGACAGGATTTTCAATAAAGTCACAGCACACGGCAAGTATGCGCTCCTTTTTATCTACTTCTTTGCCTTCTTCATCGTGGTAATAACGATCTTTGTGCGTCCAAGAAACCAAAGAACAATTCCATCCCCTTCCGACGGGCAAAGGTTTCTTTAGGTACTTTGAACCTAGAGAATCCAAGGTTATGCTCAACATTTTAAATTGAAGGTCTAATCCTAACGGTTATTATGGTTTGACCAACGTAGTCAGTTACTGAGGAAGGATTAACTAAGCTAATGGCTTGATCTTCTTCGTTGATAAGTCGTATTCCTATCGTTTGAAATACCAATTGTTCCATGGGCATATATAACACATTTTTGCTTTCAAATACTTGTGTGTACGTTTCCTTTTCAACGTCTGTAAGGGATATCCTTCGCAATGTTCTTTCCCTTTGGTGAACACCTCCTACGAAGTTGCTGTCTAACAATGTACACTCTATGTTGAAAATAGAATGAGGGTATATGTGTGTTTGTAAACGACTTTTACATTTTAACCTTGAACCCTTTACGGTTTTAGTTATGTCTTCCTTCATGAACCACATATCAAATATGTCTTCTGGTGTAGTAGAGTGCCACATCTCTGAATATCTTTTAGCTATAAACTTAGCATTTTCATAATCCCGTGTATCAAACATTTCTAGTTCGCTTCTTTTACTTCCAAAGTTGTTTAGTCCCAACAAATAAGACATGGGAATGGAAAATTCTATCCTACATGCATTGCACTGCCACCCCTTTGCACCACTATTGTTTCGACTTTCAGTTTCATCAACTATGTTTATGGTTGGAAACAAATCTTCCTTAAACACAAACTGAACTTTACCCATGATTAATTGTACTTCAATTGGAAATTTATATATGGCTTTACTTCTATTAGTTGTTCCTTGCACTCCTTCATAACCAAGTTTGTAATCATTTAAGCTTCTTTTAAAAAACTGATAAATCAATACGGAATCATCCTTTTCCACTATATCAGGTGGCACGAAAATTTTCTGAGCGTGTGGTAGTAGGTGAAAGGCATTCATAGCTTGTTTGAATTTGTTGTTTGCGTACTTTGCTTCGTTGGTTAAAGTTATTCTAAACCACAACTGATCTTTAAGCGCACTTCGAGCACGTCCAGGTATAGACAATTCCAATAATCCCATTTCCCATTTTTTCATTGGATTTAATTGAATAATGTGAGGATAAGTAACGCTGTAATCCGTACATACATCTATTCCATCCAATCCAGTTTGCCTTGAAGGAATGACAAGGTCAAATGCTTCATTAACTTCGTAGTTCATATTGTCTGTACTTGATCTTCTCCAACCCACTCATCGAACTCTGGTGGATAACCTCTCCATCGCACTAAATACATGTTTTTACCTTCCCTTGATTTTCTTCTGCGAATGATCTTTTCAATTACAAAGGTTTCAGGAAGGTCTACAAGTTGAAGTTCCTTTCCATAAAACCTTCCTTCTATTTCTTCACCCTTTAAATCTTCAACACCGTAAGTAGTTGGAGTATTTCTTGAAAAAACCTTATTTACTTTAAAAACTTCTTCAGTAAAGTTTTCCAAGTAACCCTTCCCAAAGATTCGCTTTCGAAGGCTTAGCCTTACGTAATCTCCTACTTTGTATTTTACCTTCTTCTTTACTGGCTGATTACCAAACAAATTCCTACGCACAATTCCGACATTGTTTAGTCCTACTTTGGATGGTCTCATTCTAATGCTTCTATGATAAGTATTGTTGTATGAATCTACCAATTGTTGAAGAACTTCTATGTATCTTCTCGTATTGGCAACAGTAAAGTACCTATACATTTTGGTTTTCAATGTTCTATTTACCCTTTCCACAATTGCTGCCTTTGGTTCATTGCTTGCAGTGTAAAATGAAATACCCTTGGCTTTAAGGAGAGCTTGAAATTGCTTGTTGATGAATTCAGTTCCCTTGTCAGTCCTAAGCTTTTTTGGTTGACGATCTTCATTTATGATTGATTCAAAAGCCTTTATTATTTCTGTACCAGTTTTGCGCTTTAGTGTTCTTACCCACAAATATTTACTAAAGGTGTCTATGCAAACGAGTAAAAAGGTTACGCCATCATTTTCTTCCTTGAGTTGACTCATATCAACCAAGTCAGCTTCCCACAAATAATCTATTGTACCCGTAAGTATCCTTTCACGTAAAAAGGACTTTCTACTTGGTCGATGCAATGAATAACCAACGTGCGTTTTAGTCCATTCCTTGAGTCGTTTCATAGTTAAGTCAGGAATGAACTTTTTGAATTCCTTAAACATCTTGCCTAATCCACCCAAAGAACCAGGAGTTGCTGGATCATTGTATAGTTGAGTTATTCTTTTATTCATTGTTTACCTCCACATCCACAAGCGAGATCTATTATCATGTCAAGAACCTTATTAGTTAACACAAATTTCTTCTTTTGATTCATGCATTTGCCTTTTTTTATATCAAATTTTGTTTTGCTTTGCTTAGGTATTTTGGTTTTTGCTGCTTTAGGCGTTGATGAAGTAGTTACTTTAGGGGATTTTGTTTTTGTGACTTTTTTCTTTGCTGTTTTCTTTACTTTTTTCTTTGCTGTTTTCTTTACTTTTTTAGCTGCAGTTGATTTAGGCGCAGTTGCTTTAGGTACAGTTGCTTGTCGTTGGCACCAAGGGTTGCTTAGGTGTTAATACCATCTTCGTGTAACCAGTAGCCATATCGAATACATATATTCTCATAATTCTAACAACTAGCTTTATAGCTTTTTTGGAACGTAAGCATACATTGGTGATTCGTCAGGAAATATGTTGGTTCTATAACGTAATCCTTCTTTCATTTGTTGAGTAAAGTCACATAACAAATAACCAAACGTTTTTTCAGTAGCGTCTTCAAACATTGCCATAAAGGTTTTAAAGGCTCCAGGCATAACTTGCATGGCAACGTCACGAATGCTTCTTCGATCCCTTGGAGATTTAAAGAAAACTTGATAGTTTGTGTTTATCGAAACATCCCTCATTGCACTTCCTTGTGGAAAGAAGTTTTGAAGCAATACAATTACGTTTAAACCCAAGTGACTTCTACCCTTTGTAAAAACCTTTGACAGAGCTGCATCACCCTTTACTTCATGCATAAGATCATCAATTATGACGGTGAGAGATTCCTTCCTTTCCTCCAACGATTTGTATAAGTCGTCAGGAAGTTCAGTAAGAAATTCACAACTGCCATTAAAAGTTGCTTTAATGGTTTTGAACAATTCTGGTTGTTTGGTTCCCGAGATCCACAGCACTTTGTTATATTGCTGGGAGTCTTTGACGATGAATTCATAGTAGCGCAATAACTTTAAAACCCAAGTTGTTTTTCCACTTCCACTAACTCCAGATACTATCATACTAAAGGGAGACATAAATCTTAAATCTGCTTCATCCATCGCTATTTATAGATTTTTGCAAACCTTTTCTTTGTGTTGCGATAGATGCTTTTATCGTCTCTTTTTCCTTCCTTTTCTAGTCTTTCTCTTCCCGACCTTAACTCGCTTAATAGTCTTGTGAACTTTAGGTTTCTTAGCAGACGTATGCAAATGACTTGCATTTGAAGTCCCTAAACGCTGATATTGCTTCCTTTCAAATTGTGACAATTGGCGAATAACGTTCTCGTTAAGTTTTCGCTTTCCTCCAGCACCAAACAACTTTGCTATGGCCTGAACCGCTACGGGAATCAACGTTGCAGCAGCAATGGCAGCCATGATATCATAAAATACACACAAATGAAACTTCAATATCATAAATCATATTTATAAACCTTTTTAACTTGAATTACAATTTAAGTTAATCATCATCACTCAAAGAGGGCCTTTTGAAGAGCACGTACAATGGGTAACATAACACTTCTAAAGTCTTTAGTGTTTTTCATGTTATTGTACAAATGCTTAATCTTTCTTTCCAAAAACGAATTGAGAGCTTCTATAGCATTGTCATCGTCTTCAGGATCCTGAACACCAATAAGAGCATATCGAGCAGTATCAATGCTAATACCAAGTTGCGACAGGATCAGAGAGTAAAATCTATCAAAGCCACCAGCTTGAAAGACTTGATTTACGTATGCAGCATGAAAGAAGAAAAACTTGCTAAAATCAACCATTAAGCAATCAACTTTGTGATCTTTCACCACGGGAGTTTCTACGTGTTCCAGCAAACTTTCCTTGAAGGAACGTCCTTCTGCAACATGATTGCTTATTATTGCCATTTCATGCTCACAAGAAGGGCAGTATTGTTTGGTTTTATCCATTATGATCTGTAGGATTAACCAAGAATGGGCTTCATTGATGCGCTTCAGATATTCGGCCTTTTCATTTCTTTCTTCTTCTGTAGGAGTAAGACCATGCACCACACATTGAGTCATCATTTCCCTTGCCATTTCATCCTTTGGCTCATACAGACTCCAATTATTTTCAGCATCATGACTCAATCCTGCTGCTATTCCTCCATGTTCAGCATGTCTTTTTGCTTCTTCTTCATCTTCAGGATCCTTGACTATTCTTGAATGAAGCATGCGCTTTGATCTATCAAGCTGAATTGACTTGGGTTTCTTTGACGGAGTTGGTGAAGCTTCGTCGACTTCGTCAATTGGAGCTGATCTCTTCAAGGATGCTTCTATACCTTCATCTCTCTCCTCTTCCCTTTCTTCTCCTTTTTGCTCTTTCTTTTCTTCTCCTTTTTCTCTCTTCTTCCTTTTCTTCTCCTTTTTCCTCTTTCTTTTCTTCTCCTCCTTTCCAAGACGTCTTTCCAAACAATTCCGTTGTCAGCGCATAATCTGATTGCATCTTCTTTATGGTTTCATCCCTCAATGAAATGTTGATTTTGCTTGGTCTTGCACCATCTTCGTAAGGATTTCCTTGTTTGTCAACAAAGTTCCAGCGATTTAAAGAAACAGCATGTCTGAAAATTCTTTCTTCCACTGGAACTTCATTTGAACTTGAAGAGCAAACTTTATGTTCCATCAAAATCTTGTGCTTCGTTGACCTTTCAATTTCCAACGTCTGCAAACTCAAAAAACTAACGCACTTTCCACCATATGGTTTTTCCTTGAGCAAATGACGATTCTTTTCAACGATCATCTTGGGATCTACTTCGAAGTTTAACGCTTGAAGGTGAGTTAGCAAAGCCTGCATTCCTTCCTTACTCAAAATGACCTTCTTTGAATCACCTTGAAGCTTGGTGTCTCTGATCTCACTCAATTGATATCCATCGGATGTATTTGCTCGTTTGCTTTTAATCCTTTCGATCGTAAATACAACACTTCCCAAAGTACCAAAGGTTATCGTGTTTTCAAACAGCACAGGCATTTTGTTCTTCTCCTTTCTTTTACCTTCACGAGTTGATGATGCTTACAAAGTGCAAGTGTTCAAAACCCCTCTTGCTTTTATATCCTTCACCTTATCCACGAACGAAACTTATCCAAGAACGAAACTTATCCAAGAACGAAATTTATCCAAGAACGAAATTTATCCAAGAACGAAATTTATCCAAGAACGAAATTTATCCAAGAACGAAATTTATCCAAACAACAACTTTACGATCAACAGCGGTGTTCCAATGAATGCTACGAAATCTAAAAACCTTTCAAACATTCCACTGTCTTCACTTGCAAAGTCATTGGTAAAGTTTCTGACACTTCGTTCTTCCAACACCTTTTCAATCATTATAACATTGTTGCACAAAATTACAAAGTCCTTGTGAAGCGTTTGATTCATAACTTTCCTTAAGAACACAAACCACATCGTCATTCTTCCGTGATTATATGCAAAGGAAGGAAAATCACCTTCTTCGTCTTTTTCCATTGTCAAGGAAGAAAACACCTTTCTCAAAGAATCGCACATCCATTCCATTCGATTTATTTGAAACTTGTTAGCTTCCAAAAAGTTCCTCGCCAAAGTTTTGCACGTTTCCTCTGAACTATTTTCCAAACATGAATTCCACAAAAATTCAAACCTTTGGATGCTTCGTTCGCATTCTTCCATTGGTAAATCCTTTATCAATTGATCGCAAACACCTTGCATAAGTCTAACGGATTCATTGCATGCTACCTTAGAATTAAAAAATTTCAAGGCAGAAACTAGACACACTTCATTTGAGATCTTCATCATCATTTTAAATCAATCTTCTCAATTTCATAATTAATAAGCAATTACTTCTACACTACAATGAAGGATAACTCAATAACTAATTTTCAAGCCTTACACGACGGATAAAACGGAGCATATTCGATAATACATCTTTTTAACAATCGTCCTCTCGACACTACAATTAACTTTGGGCAAGTAAAAAATTCACGTCTAATAACGCCAGTTAAGCTACATAGTCTTCCAGTTTCGCATAGTTCTCGCAATCTAAAAATCCCAAGTTTTGACATTCGGTTTGGAGGCATGCACACCACAATAACTTCCTCTCCTCCATAACATGGCAAATCATTCAATCCTTTCATTACAAAAATAGACGTTGTCTTTGCTTTAATCATTTGCATTACCAACGCCTCTTGAGTCATCGCATTTGCTTCCACGAAAACATCGTAACAGTTAACCCAAATGTACTTTTCGGATTTGGATAGCAAGCTTTGTGTACTTTGCATCAAAATGACTTCATTGAAAATGTCAGGTTCTGACTGTATAGTGTCAATTATCGTTGGAAAAGTAATCAACGAAATTGATGACGCTTCACACGACGATGGAATTAATGGTGAATCAATTGATGGTACTTCATTCGATGAATTTGACGGCGCTTGATTCGATTGTTCGATGTCGTTTCCTTCTTGAATTCTTGTGTCAGAAGTGAACATCTCATCTAACATTTTAAAGCATCTTGAATTGGCATTGCATTGTCGGCGTCAAACAGATCAAACATCTCACCTAAAACATTAAAGGAGTCTTGAGTTGTCATTGCATTGGCGTTGTCGATCAATTCACTAGGTGGAAACAGTTCATCTAAAACATTCGTTTCGTCTTGAGTCGACATTACATTGGTGTTCATCATCATCATTGAAGAAATGTATGCAGTCACGTCTGTAATGCTTATCTGCAAACGAAGCTTAATAAATAGACAATCGAATTCGACGTTCTACACTTCGAATGTTGACTCCTCCCTACTTCATTCGAAAGCTAAGCCTTTAATTCGAAAGTCGAATTCGACGTTCGCGGATTTCGAACGTTCACTCCGCCCATCTTATCCATCATCGAATCTTATCCATCATCGAATCTTATCCATCATCGAATCTTATCCATCATCGAATCTTATCCTTTATCGAATCTTATCCTTTATCAAACTTACTTGCGGTAATTTTTCCAGAAAAAAAAATTTCCTGGAAAATTACACGCAAGTAAAATGAATATCATGATAGAAACGCTATTTCATCGAACTTACTTGCGGTAATTTTTCCAGAAAAAAAAATTTTCCAGGAAAAATTACACGCCAAGTAAAATGAATATCATGATAGAAACGCTATTTCGATGGACTTACTTGCGATAATTTTTCCAGAAAAATTACACGCAAGTAAAATGAATATCATGATAGAAACACACTAAAAAAAATACACAATTATAACCTTCATGTCATCATTGAACGAAATAAATTCATCACCAACTTATCAATGTTTCTCTTAAACCAATTTCTTTCATTAAACTTGTCTTTTTTTCTTCTTTCGCTTGCCTTCTTTGCGAAACAACCAGCCCAACGCTTAAACTTGCATTGTCCACGTAAAAACATCTTCATTCAAGGTCAGACAAGGTCAGTCTTCGCTTCTTCTTTCTATTACTCGTTTCTGCGTCGTTCTTCTTAACTTCCGTTGATACCTTACTAGAATCTGAAGTCGGAATAGGGGTAGCCTTTAATACTTTTTTCGTTGTGTTCATTCCTTTTTCTTGAATCACTGCACTTCCGTCTTGAAAAATCCTAACGCACGAAGGATTTTCAGAAGAAGAAAAAAATACTACACCACCAGTAATATTCACTGTAAACTTCGATGATTCATGTGAAGACATTACGAGACATTAACTGCTCAAAAATAAATGATCAAACTTTGTTAGCATCCTTTATAAGCCAAATTTTGACTTATCCTTATCGTTAAAGCTTTATCCTCATCGTTAAATCATTATCTTCAACGCTAAGCTGCGTAAGAACAAGCATTTCTGTTGCGGAGGAAGCCTCTGCGAGGTTTTAAATAATATGGGAATTGTAAATAAGGTAAATACATATCATAATTGCATTAAAAAAAATTTACCACAAAAGGTAAGCAAGTTACATACATTTAAGGTCAAACGTTAATTATGCTGCGGAGGAATCCTCTGCGAGGTTTTAAAAAATATGGGAATTGTAAATAAGGTGAATACATATTTTGATCGCATCAAAAAATTTTTATCATAAGAGATGCACAAGTTATATACATACAAACCTTACTGCGGAGGAGATCACGTGATTACTTCTTTCGCGCCAAAACCTGCTGACGTGATATTAGCTTTTGTTTTGATTTTTTCAATCGCTCATAACTTCTGCTTCAGAAAACATACAAAGTCGAACAAGCACTCAAACGAAAGGTAATTATATTTCCTTGCTTCCTATGATATTTATAAATATTTTTAACACTTACTTATTACATTTAACGTAGATGCTTTTGGTAAATTTTGGTTATTTAAAGCAGTAGAAACACGCAGTTTCTAATGGGTTTTCATATCGAACTTTTAGGCGTTTATTAACCATCATTACTACACAAACTTATCGCGTTTTATCTTTTGTTTTATAGATGGAACTATTCCTTAGCACAGCCGAAATGATTTCGGATAATTACGAGCGATCAAGACGCCAAAGGCTTCGCATGAAACAACTAATCCTTAGGTATTTGGATGAAGATTATAGAAGAATGAATGCTGATGATAACAAAAGAAGTAAGTAACTTTCAAGTACTTTGACGAATTTAAATACTCAGCTCCAAACTCAAAACTTTTACAACATGTTAGAACTGTATTTTTAAGATTAATGTTTTCCTTTGTAGAACAAAGAGACATCAGATTGGCTCATCAACAGATGATGCGTCATGTAGAATTGATGAAATCGAGAGTGAGACCCTGCACAACATCGACCACTGAATGTCAGATATGTATGGATGGAATGGCTGAATGTGGATGTGAGCTGGAGTGTGGACACACGTTCCACGGAGAATGTCTCCACCAATGGTTAAATACGAGAATAGAAGACACGATTCCCTCAACTTTTCCTCTCTGTCAAGAAACGGTTCAGCTCCTAACCGCTGAGCCTGTCCTTATTCGTTCAGTTTCGGAGGTTGGAACTCAAACTGAGGAAGTGTCAAATTCAACTGTCTCGAATGCAAGCGTTGTTACTAACGCTAATGCAACTCGAGCAGTTGGAGGTGAAGCTTCCTCAGACGAGAATGCCGACCCCGCAAACAGAGAAACTATAAGGGCAGGTTTGGCACGCTTAAGGGCGATGGGCCGAGGACGAGGTAGAGCAGTTGAGTTGGCACGCTTAATGCTGCGCAATAGGCTGCCACGTCAAGTTGGTCTGCCTCGGCCTACACTCGTCAGAGAGGCCACGTTGAGGGATATTACAAACGAAGAGCCACGAGTGGTTGTGGAAAGGATGGTCGTAAGCGACAATAGTCCTTCACAAAGTGAAGGCGAACGTTGATTATAGTTTAAAAAAAATAAAATAAAAAAAAATATAGTTTAAATTCAGAAAATAATTCATAAATAATTCAGATTTAGAAACAATTCAGATTTAGAAAACAATTGAGATTTAGAAAAAACAATTCAGAAAATCAGAGATCTACTTACGATATGTTGTTTCTTCCTAAATATTTTATTCTTGCGGTATACGATTCTTGATGGATAACTTATCTTTGTGGATCATCTCTTATCTTCATGGATAATCTCTTATCTTCATCGATAACCTCTTATCCATACAGATAACCTCTTATCCATACAGATAACCTCTTATCCATACAGATAACCTCTTATCCAGGGTCAAGGGGTCTGGGACCGAGCGCGGTTTGGGGTTCAATATTCTCTGTAATACACTACTATCCTGCCTTATCCCTTGTGCATGGATGGATGAATTTTGGCATAGTTTCTAAAATGAAAATATACTTGATATAATGCTGCGTTTTTCTGGGTTTCGATGATTTTCCAAGTCAATAAGTAAGATTTTAACCCGAATTGGTGTTTTTCTTTAATAAATGTTGCATTTTAATATTTTGAAGCGATTGGAAATTTCTCTGGTAAACTGATGGGCATAATGGGCGACCAAAATAGCAATTAGCAGCACTGAGACTTCATAACCGTAAATCTGAATCAGAAGCCACTTTGCTTTGATTTCATTGTAGATTTCCTCTCTAGAGACAGGACTTCTGAAAAATTAGTTTTGCCCTGTAACTTTGTTATAGCCTGGAACAGCCTTGCTGTAACCTTGTAAATGGCTTGAAAAATGCTAATTAGCCTTGTAGAAGCCTTGTGTTAGACTGGTTGCAGCTTGGAATCTTACTGATAACCTTAGAATTTTCTTCCAAGGTTAGTACAAGGTCATAACAAGGTCATAATCCTCTCTACAAGGCTAAAACTTGGCCTGGTTTAGCCTTGTATGTTTGTGCAGGTTAAAGCATAAACAGCTTCTGAAATGAAACTACAATTGGGAAACATTTCAGAAAACATGACTTCGCATGTTTTACAGGGCTTTGCAATTCAAAAAGCTCAAAATTAATAAACAGGAGCAAGAATTTCCAGGCCAATTTATTGAAAAAAGTGGGGGATGTCTCTTCCATACTCATAATTTCTTTAATATGAAATGAAATGCGTTAATTTACCCATTAGCATCATTATTATCTAGAATCTAGCAAATTTATAATGTTTTCTATGCAAGCAAGATGAGTCAACAAGGAATCTGTCTCTTTACTATGGAACAATTATCACAGGGACAGACATTTGTTCATTTCATGGCAACATTGTTGGGTTTTACGAATCAATGGCCCTGGCCCTATGGCCCAATGGCACTATGGCCCTATGGCACTATGGTCTTGTATCTTTTATTACGAATACACTAAGTATGAGTCTGACAGTGTATTCGACAAGAATTCGTATAAATATTGCTTCAAATGATGCCCAAACTGAGATGCACAAAGTTCTCGTTCACCGAGCGAAAATTCCCCCGAAGTACTAATGCAGGGAATCACCAGCTGTAACTTTCTTTGCTTATTTGTTGCTATGGGAAACACGGCAAAGGGCGCAGCATTGTTGTCAATAATGTGTTTCTTATCTCGCTTCTGTTGTGAGATAAAGTAGAGGAAGGGGTCCAACAAATCTCCACTACACGTTTTTTTTATAAGAAACTGGTTTATAAGAAACTAATACTACGATGACCAAAAAATTAAGAAACTCTAGTACTACGCTCAAGAACAGTTAAGAAACTGTAAAACTTTATTTCTTTGTGTCTCTCTTATTCTATGTCTTTCTAACAAAGGTACATTCGTCTTTTCTTGACTTTTAACTGCAAAATTGGTAAATCTTTGCCTTGATGTGCATGGCTTCTTCTTGATGACAATGTCAATGCAAAATGGAAGCCCTTTCTCGAGAAGAAGGCTCAACTTCGAACAATACCGCAATTTTAGGCCCAACAAATAATAAACTGATTAAGAAACTTTTATTACTAAAACACCGAAATTTTCATGCGAAATTAAGAAACTATTAGTACTAAGTGCTGATCCAAGTTTCTTATAAAAAAACGTGTATTTTCCAACGCATTGCAACGGAGCTAATATCATGTCTTAATTTTCAGAACTTTCAGCAGTGGCTCCTATTCTTAGTTTCTTATAAAAAAAGATGTGTGCATTACTGGGGCATTACTATAGATATTGCATGTAACAGATTTACAGCCTGTCATGCTAAAACCGCAGAAAAACACTTTGAGGAGTGGGGCAAAATGTGCCAGAGCCAAAATGTGCTGCGTTGTATTATATTATTGTATTGCCTGTTAACTTGTAAAGACCGGGTAAATACCAGTACAATCGCCAAAAAATAATTGTTTGTTGCTTTGGAGGATGTGTGTGAAAGCTTTGTACAGTCCTTTCAAATTTGATGATTTCAAGGGGAATTCCCCACATCATTTTGGGGAATTCTTGCTCGGCGAACGAGAACTTTGTGCATCTCAGTTTGGGAATCATTTCAAGCAATATTTATACAAATTCTAGTCGAATACACTGTCAAACTCATACTTAGGGTATTCGTAATAAAAGATACAATACCATAGCGCCATAGTGTCATAGGGCCATAGTGCCAGGGCCATTGATTGGTAAAACCCCATTTTCTCTGACATTCGCCTATCATCCAAATATCAAGGAATAATCGAATAACTAAAAATAATTTACAAGAGCGGCAACATTGTACTGTATACTCCTTGCCCACTACTGCTGCCAAGACCATTTGAAGGTTTATTTTAATTAATGCGGTCATTGTGTTGTTGATAAAAAGGCTTTATTTTTGAAGTAATGACCTTTATAACAAAGAAAACCTTTTATTTCTCATTTTTAGTGAAACAGAATACATCAACACATCTTTCTTTACTGAGCACTCCTTTCTGCATCACATTCAAATGTCAAAGGACATTATTGAAGAAAGTGTCATTTTGTCTGATGATGAATTTGAATAGATCGTGGAGAATGCTACTGGTGATGACGCAGATGAACTTGTTGCTATTGTTTGAGTCATATCAATGGGGTAGTGGGAACCTAAAAAGCTCATGTGCCATTGATATGTTCTTAAAAAAACAATGTTTCATCTTTATTTAGGAAACATTGATCTGTTTGGATTTAGTACCATAAATATGTCTCCTGGCATAACTGTCGGTTTTAACTGTCGGTCTAGCTATCTGTATTAAGCAGTTTGATTTAAGAAGGCGAGAAAGAATGTTTACAAAACTCTCACTCATTTTAGGTACATTGAAGAATTAAGCAAGATGTCTTTTGCTGATGTGCAAGCGAGGAAACAGATAAAAATATCAATTGACAGCTCTCAAGAAGTCCTTCTGCATGCCAACCATATTGCCCATGGAATTGTCGGAGAAGAAGGCTCTGCATCTTCTAAATACACCAGAAGCCATATGTTTACTGGTGCATAATGTTGTATTGTTGGCCATTCTCTACAGCTATTCGTTATCAAGGATATTCTTCAAAATATTAGTTTATTGATCTCCTCCTTGATGAGAATCACAGATGTTTCATCCTATTGCATGCGTTTTCTTACCCTAGATTATTACTTTGCATTATTGCATCGTGACAACCAACGGAGGCCACTAGCAGATGTCACAAATTTCACAACCACTGGAAATTGCCAAAACCCTTCTGTAAGATATGACATGCCAACCTTGTTTCAGATGTCCCACATAATTCTCACTCAGCAAAGGTTTTGCAAATGGTCTGTGTCAACCCAGAAAACAAGCTGTACATTTTACGTAACCACATTATCAGTAATGGACAGCTTTCCAGTCATGAAATATGTTGAGATTAATGAAAATAAGCCTGCATAAAAAAAACAGCAGAAGCATCGTTCCTGGAAGTGTGATGAAATTTACGCCGTTCGTAACTGTTTTAAGGCAATGTTGAAGAAGCATGCTCCCTGGAAAGCGACAAATAAAGGAGTGTAAGAGGAAAAACCAGGAAGCTCTTGAGGACGGAAGCTGGCTTAACATTAAGTACTATTGTAAGCAGCATGTCGAGAAATTGAAGAAATCCTCTTAAATGGAAACTACTGGAAGAGTCAGAAAAGTTGTGGGGTGTTTGCCAATTTTGATTGATTTGATTTTGGTCCCAAATTCATTTTAAGATATTCCTTTCATTGCCAAGGAAACAGGCTAGCTTTGATATAAAATTTAGTTTGTAGAAATTGGTCTTTCCTTTCCATAATTACGACCTATTTTGGAAAATCCTGTTTCGCAAGATTTTGAAATAGGCCTTCAGTTGTTCATATTATATTTATGTACCTATGTACCTTATGTACCGGAACACCAAATTAGGAATTAGGTACCACTTTAGAGGAAAATAAATGAAATAAAAAACAAACAGATCCTTCTTCACTGCTAAGGCCGTCAGTTTCCCATCAGATCTTGGAGGTTATTCAGCCTATCTAATGTGAAGGAATTTAGAGAGGTAAAAGGTACCATTGCCTTTCAGTTGACCAATCTACAAATGATGCGCACAAAGCAGCATGCATTTCAACGAATATAGATCCTAGTTCTTTCTTCTACCTAGGGTCAAAGAAAAGGTTGCTTATGATACGAGGAGTAACGTGTTGTCTGTCACTATGGTGCAACAGTGCAAGAAGGGCCTATGTAGGGATAGCATTGGTGCCACAACACTTGGAAGGGTACTAAGGCAATGTTATCCAGGTGTGTACTACTCAAATACGAAGACAGCATGCGGGAAGCAGGTGAATGTATATTTCAGGGTAAAATTAAGAGATGATGCTGATATTGATAATAATGTAGATCTTGGACTGGAAATAGTTAAAGAATCTGCTGTTCATCAGAACAGTCCCAAGGAGAAGGAAACAGGGGAAACAGCTGTCGAGTCGAACGTATATTGCTCGAAGGCAGCAACTGTCGTTAATGCTGGTTTGACATTCTCAAATAACGAATTCTTTTTGAGAAAAGAAAGAGATGACCTACTGAAGAAATATCAATGGTAACAAAAAGGAAAATGACTATACCAAACAGAGAATTGATTGACAAAACAAAGATCTCTGGTACTGACCTTGACTACAAGGAAAAAATCCGTGATGGCTCATACGGCACAGTTTATAAAGGTCTCTTGACAAGGTTGAATCAAATGTCAAATGTGGTTGCAGGTAATTTTGTCAGTTGCAGGAAATCTTTAATTTACAGCCCAAGCTAGATAAGCTCCGATTTTCTTGGGTCGTGTAGAATACATACCGGGTGTCTCAGAAAAAAGTACCCCCTTTTGACTGGAAATAGGAACCAAGCAATAAGATATCATTGCTCCCCGACTTTACAGCTAAATTTATCAATGTTTAACTTAGATGCACGTACCTTGCATTTAGAAATCGTCCACCAAACACCGGAGATACAGGTTCGCAAAGTCAAAATTTACAGTACACCCAAAAACCAGAGGTTTTGAAAAAGGGCCTAGTCATGATTTGTATGGTGGACATTTTCCAAAGTACCTGTAGACTTTAAGTTTCCGCGTTTTGCTTTTGAAAAGAATAAAAGATGCATGGACATGGCGCTGATTAAAAAAGTATAGTAAAAATGTGGTAAAAGTGATAAAGTCATGCCACATCTCCAAATAAGCGTGCATGTGCTCCTTTTTCTCTTCTTTAATACAAAACACTTGGGATCCAATGCAATGCAAGGACCGTTTCCTCAAAAGAAAAGTTACTTCAAGAACAATTGAAGTAATTCAAGGTATAAATCTTTTCAAAAATAGAAAGTAAAGGTCAAAGTCGAAAGTTCGTTTGCAAAATGCCTGTTTGTTGTCAAATCATGGCTAGGCCATTTCTCAAAAGCTCTGGTTTCAGGTGCACTCCAAATTTTGACCTTATGAACTCATATCTCCGGTGTTTGGTGGTCGATTTCCAAATGCAAGGTATGTGCATTTAAGTTGAAGACCAACAAATGCAGCCATGAATTCAAAAAGTTCCGAAATATTATCGTTTTGTTGCCTTGTTGAGTCAAAAGGGGGTACTTTTTTTTGAGACATCCGGTATATTTTTATTTTACATTGTATTAGGCTTTTGTATTCTGCGAATAGAATTGAATTGAAGCAGTGATATAACACACTTCCTTTGTCAAAGTAGGAAAAATTCAGAAGTGATTTCTTTATTCTAATATAGCTGTAGAATGATAAAGGCTTGGACCATTTGTGAAAATGAATTTTTACCATATCTTTAAACGATTCTTACCATTCAATTTGCCTGCCCTCAAAATTGAAGTCTTCAATATTACATGATAGTTTCTGTCAGAAATTTTTTAAACACAACCACTCTCCCAGCCAATATCCCGTGTTTCTCCGAAATCTGCTGTCTTCTTTATTTTCGAAAGAAGCTTCAAGACTTGAGGATGATCTTTTGATAAAAGCAGAATACCTTATCGAATGAGATATGGCGTAATTTATATAAGTTAAACCAAGGCACTGTTCTTAAGTTTTCGTGGGCAATTAGGGGATTAACAGACTTCCGTTCAGTGTACATGGTCTTTTTTGCCAAATTTTCTTGAGCAAAAGTTTAGCAAAGATGAAAGAGACCGCTTAAGCAAGTTGAGCACCCTCTGGAGGTGCTCAAAGTTCTCAAAATGTCCATTTGTGGCCATTAAGGATTAACCTGTTTGCCTAAGCCGGGAGCCTCAAATTCAGCATTTTGTTGTTGCATCCAAAATAAATGCCATCGAATAGAAGAAGCGATGCTCCTGCCTTGTACGTTACATTACAGATATGAAGAAACCTATTTCGAAAAGTTGCCCGCTTGCTAGCACTTTCATTTTCCGGTGATTTTCCAGAGGCTACGTACGCTGAGCTTTGAACAACGGCCACTCCACCCCTTTGTTGATTTGTATCACAGACGAGCAGCCCACACAGGTTTAGATTTTCAGGAAATGTTGAATCTAGCAATGGAACACTCAAAGAGCTTCTGGCTGCCATCAAATGGTGCCAAAAACTTGGAAGGAGCGATTCTGACTCTGGCTGACTCTGTCCAAGCTTTTGTACCTGAACACCCGCGATCATTTGGCGAAGCAATCACTACCCTGATGAAATCGCTTTCTTGTAAATATGGTATGTCGTATCTTAAAATAAAAATAATTTTGGCATCCCCATTGTGGTGTAATAGCAGACTATTTTTTGGTTTCCTTTGCGAAATAATTTCGTCATTTATTGGTCCCGAACATCAGAAGAGTGTTCAGAAAAGCTTTGAAAAATTTTGTAGCTGAAAAGAAATGAATAGACTGAACCGTGAAGGGTGATGAGAAGCACGAGAAGGGTATGGCATGGACTCAGTTGATCTTCTTTAATTACACACTGGTGCATTTTCAATTGCCGTCGATTTATATGTCCATGGTGCGAAGGGAATTAGATAGGCCATCTTACACCTTGTCTTGCTCTTTCCTACATGCAGACATGAGTAAATCGAGAACCCTGATGGAAGGAAATGCAAGCAAACTTTGGTCAGTTCATGACCACACAGGTATCCAGTTAATGATGCTGTGAAATCAAGCATTTTGAGCCGGAAACGAGAAACTTGAGGTTTTCTTTGAATGCTAATTGCACTTTTAAGCACTAGTGTACATGGGCCTAAAAGCTAGGTTCTTTCATGCGGGTTTCTACTGTACATCATGTCACATCAGCCCCAACTGCAGTGAACTGCTGAGCGAGCATGTCAATTAAATAACCTGTGCTGCAGCCTACAATCTACATACAAACAGGATGCAATATCCAGTCTGTGCGATGTGGCTTGCCTATTTTTGTCAAGGTGTAGAAGTCATCCCACATATCAAGTTCTCTATGTTCCAATCCTTTATGTTTCACCTCTTTTCCAACTTTGTCTTCAATATAAATAGTTTCTCAGCTTAGGTAGGCCTAGACTAGGCCTAGTCTATTTTTAATTTTTCATGCATGGTAGCCTTGAACACTGCTGGTCGATGACTTTGATGCTTCTGCTGTTGACATCTATTTTTTTGAAGACTTTAGCAATGAAATTAGAGTACAACTCTCTTTTACACCTTCTGTACTGTTGGTTTTCATAATATGGAGATCGTCATAAAATAGATTAAAAAGCTTCCTCGGCTGTCGCCGGCCATGCCATGTTTGCTTTGCTTTATTTTGACCCTGACCCCCGTGCTTAATAGAGGCCTTGCGATGATGTAGTAAGTCTATCAAAGCCTTTTGTTCGCCATTCTATTGTTCCAGTGATGACCTGTCAGTGTCATTGGTCGAGCTGTTGACGAAACCTCGCTTAGAGAAAAGCCCACCGCTGCGCACCCAGTCTTATTTTGGGTGGTGGACCTTTGAAACGAGATTCTACGCTGTGAAGAAGCTAGCCATTCTTCGAGATGCGCATGCGCAAGGCGCTATTTAAATTTTATTTCTTGCAATGGCGGGCTTTTAGGCCGAAGAGAAAATATCGAAGAAAAACAGCAGTAACGAGGTAATGAACTTTAATGTCTAAGCTACAAACAGGGTGCATCATTGCCCATGGCAAAACTTTAAACCGTAGCAAACTGCCTTTGTGCAAAATCTTCCCAAATGTCTGCAGATTTGGAAAATGATCCAAGTTATGTATGGCTCATATTCCTTTACTTATAGCAAGTAACTTTTAATCAATTGAGAATTGCCATTCATTTTGGCAAATTTATCAGCAAACCTTCATTGTATTTCAACTACTTTCTATGAACGAAGAAGTTTTCAATGTATCTCAAATCTAATCGCAGAATTTACTTTTTGCAGTAAATGTCTGTTTTAGTTTCATGCTAGCATAAAAATATCATTTCAAAATACTAAATTTGGCGAATAAATGTCAAAGGGTACTATGTGGGTGCCTCACACTCGTGCAGTATCCAACTCCTATTTTTGTAAGGTTGACTTCACTCTTTAATTATAAAACATATTTTAATCATTCCATGGTCTATTAAATTGTTTGGGGTGTTTCCTGCAATAATGTGCATGCCTGTAGCAATCTGTTCTAGAAACTGCACCTTAAAATTTGAATTATACCTCATTTTTAGCTAACTCTTGGGTACAGGTGGTGAGAATAATCAGGGGGCTCTAAATGGTTTAAAATAATAATAATTGGGGCATTTGAACGATGGGGAACTGGAAAAACTGAAAGTAGTTGTTTTCTTACTTAACTACGTACTATCCTTTTTTCGTGTTCACTAATCATGTTTACTATCATTTCAATTCTTCGAGAATTAAGAATTGATAAAAAGGGTTGTAAAAGTAAGGGGACTTGGGAAATAATTCAAAAATTAAGAAGCAGAGGGGACAATTATTTGGTACTTGAGAGTACAATATGTTAAAATATAGGATAAAGTTTGTGCCACCAACAGATAGGAAATGTGATTTGATTTAAAAAGAATGTTTTGAAAAAAAGTATGCAGCACTGTGTAATTCCTGTCCATTTTTACTGTTTATGTTGCAACTTCCGTCTCTTTTGAGTCCAAAAGGAGACAAAAAACCTGTTGGCAGTGATTAGAATGTATAAAAGGGGGATAGGGGGGTTTCTCTGCCAAGTTTTTGGGTAAGGGTGTGTTGCCAATGTTTTCAACATCATGGTACTTTACTGGTGGCTGCCTAGACCGAATTTTGTGAATGTGACAGTTTTTCTTTCATATGTACCATGATGGTATCATCAATCATTAAAAAATGTCATGGTCACAAAACTTGGTCTGGCCCACCAGTGCAATGCCATGTGGAAAACTAATTTCTAGCCCAAGTGTGAAGATTTTGTATTTACAGAATAAAATTTCCTTGGCTTGGCCTCCTTTATGCCAAATTCAAATCACCAATATGCAGTGTCCTTAATAGATCGCAAGTTTATCAACATCTGATCGCCGCTAGATAGAACTGCCAAAACTGCCAAAAGGTGTATCGCTGCCTGAGGCCAAAATGCCAAAAAGCAAACCCTTGGCTAAACTAGACTTGATAGAATAAAGGTCCGAAAAGTATACCCCTGAAGGCAGCTTATTTCTAGGTACCTTTGTTATACACTTCGATATTTATCAGCCGTGCGTGCTGATATACACAAACACGATTCATTCATTTACATTCAGCAGCGAGACTGGCAGTACAGCATTTTCGTATGTTGTGGAATTTTAAAATGAAACTGAACTGAACAGCAAAAGAAGATTGGCCTAATCATAACAATTTTCAGAAAGGCCTAGTTTAGAAAAGACATATTTTAGAGAAAATATTCACCGTATTGTTTGTGATGGTTGTATCTTATCTTTGCATTTGACCTTTCTCCGTAAACCACGCTGAAAGCGCAACATACGTCTAGTGGCCTAAGATCACTCAGCCAAAATTCCCGCCAATATTCCTTTAGATTTTTTACATTCAGCATTAGGTATTGAATAAAGAAAGATAACGTGATAAATACACAGCCTATGGAGTAACTATAAGTTCTTAAAATTCATGATAACTATATAGTTTTTATCATTGCCCACAACATGTAATGAACCAAAAAGCTCAGACCCTTGAGATCTTTTATTTTAAGTCCAAGATGAAGTTGGTGTCTCAAGACTTATACAACAGAAGTGTACTTTATAGACTAAAAGCCCAGGCGAGGGGGTTCTAAAATTTCTGGCCATATAGGCATTTAGGGGAGTTTTTGTCAGAAATTCTGGAAACGGGGTATACTTTCATAATCTTGTTGTGAATTTTCTGGTACTGGGGCTTATCATTTACGAAAACTCCTGACACTGTTCTGTTTCCCGTGACTTTAATGTTAGGTAATTTAAAGTCCTGCGAATGCTTTGTGTACGTGAAACAAAAATATTGCAGTGGTTTTGCAGCGAAAGATTTTTTTGTGAAAACGTAACTCGTATTCAAAGATTAGGTATCAAAATCTTCCCTAAATTCTGGGATTTGGTCATGACAGAAATCCTTTTGCCGTACACCACACCTTCCTGTAACCTATTAGTGCAATTTCCACGATCAAAAGATGGACCTCAAGCCCAAGCTCTGTGTCTTAACAGCCATAGACATAAGATGCTTGTGCCATGACTTTAGTGTAAACCATGTTAAACCCCTGTACGATTCAAGTCATTTAAATGATAATGTGATTGTTAGGTAATGAAATAATGCCTCTTTTTATTTAGAATTTAAACCCTCGCTATTAAAGATGTGCAATTAAAACGAGAACTATGCATTGGAACCACCCAGAAAAAAAATATACATCCTATCATTGAAAATAACAGAAAATAGCACACATAGGCCTAAATGACTCGATTTCTTTATATCAACTATAAAAATTTTACCCGTACGAACCTGAACAAACCCTTTCGCAGAACCATTCATCGATACCTGAAGTTTAGTGCGAAATGAGTTTTTAAGACTCTTTTTTCCTCACGTTTTTTGTATGCGCCAGGAAAGAAGAAATTTAGGGGTCTCGTGTAGTTCTAATGCTAAATATACCCCTTGACAAATATGTACCAAATAAACAAATAAATTGATGTAAATTCATAGCACTGATACGTTGTATAGTTGCGCAGACATTGAGGGTCATTTAAAAAAAAGTTTATTGAAATCGGATGAATACAACTGGAGAAATGAAAATTTGAAATTGTTGGTTTAGGCCCATTTCAAAAGTGATACACCGGAAATGTAAAAAAAAACATGGCCTGGCAATTTTTGTCAACTTCAAAGTGCAATTTCTCTGCAGTAGTTAGTCCGATTTCCATACGGATTTTTGTTCTGAATAGCTCAAAGTGTCCTCTCTATGGTAGATTTTAAAATTTTAGCATTTACAACTATTTGTGTTTTGGCATTTATTCCATGCTCTGGATCACTGTGCGTTGAGCTGCTTGGGCCTGGTGTTTCATCATTGAAATCTGAGATTTGGTTTCTGGAAAGTACGGCGTGGCTTGGGCCTGGCACTTCGTCATTAACTTCTGAGATTTGGTTTCTGGAAAGTGCGGCGTTGCTTGGGCCTGGCGCTTTGTCATCAACTTCTGAGTTTGGGTTCCTTGAAGGTACAGCGTCTACCAATAGAACATCATCGTCAGTGTCACTCAAACATTCGGAAGATTCTTGGTGCTCTCGTAAGGAATTCAATGGAACATTTGATCCACAGTGGATGCAGTCTACTGCAAAGGCTGGTGTGGTGTTGGTCTCTGTAACTGACTGATCGAGGTCAATCTGCATTGGTCTCACAAATAAACCTGCTCCAGCAAATGCACATTTCAGCTCTGGAATGCAATAACCACCTTGACCAAGTGGAACAACTGTCAATGGTCTTTGCCCAGCCCCACCAATCAATGCACGTAAAACTTCAATTCCTCCATGCAGTCTAGCTAGCTTGGGGAACTCCTCTTCACGCTATTAGAGATCACCGGCCCCCCGGCCCTCGGCACCATGGCGCTCGGCCCTCGGCCCCCACAAATATAGATATTTCTTCGTCTCATAACTGTCTGCCTGTTCCCGCATTTAAATGATCCGAACGGTGCCGTTCAATCGAAAAATCGCAATGTTCGAAACCTCCAAGAGCTTAAGAAACTCCAAACAAAGTGAGAGAACTTCGAGGGGCCGAGCAGTCATCTGAGTCTCACAAAACAAGTTGAGTATGATTTCCTAAACTAACCGCAAATGTACACACTCCACACGCTCATTCGCATACAATTCATGCGCCTTCGTACTCAATCGAGGGAGTCACATTCCATATAGTTACATTCTTTGATGCATTCTTTGCAAATATGTGGACCGCAAACTGTTCACCATTATTCTTCACTTTTGACCTTTGGAACGGACAGCTTTTAGAGTGGGTGACAGGACACCAAAGTGAATAAGCATGAAGTAAAGTGTACTTCGAAACCATAATCAAAACGGAATAATACTCATGTAAATCAGAATTTTGAAGGTTCCTCTGGAAATCGTTTTTACGAACATTCTTTAAATAGGTGGGATCCGATTGACCTTCAATAAATGTCTTGGACACAGGCAAGCACAGGTTATGAGAAGCAAGTGGAAAGAGGAATTAACTTCTTTCAACAAAATGGAAAAAGCTACTTCAACAAAGTCTTTGGAGTTTGCTAATTTCTTGCTAATGGTCATCTCGCCATCGGTTTATTATTATTATTATTAAATATCTATTTAAAGTAGGCTAAAAAATGAATAGCTAAATTGCAGCTAATTAAGGCCTACTATTTACAATATACATAATTTACAATAAAACTAAAATTGATATATATTACAGGACAAATCAGAGTTAAAATCTATCATGTTAGAAACCCAACTTGTGGGATATATACTTTGCAAAGCCTACAGTTGCATGTTCCACCATTCCAACATCTAATTCGTTTTTTGAACATAGGAAGGCTGTTTAATTGTTTTAGTTCTTGCGGTAAATGCTGCCACAGTTTATTTCCAAGGTAAGTAATGGACTCAACTCCAAAGGCCGTAGTTCGTACTTTTGGCAGTTGAGCGTCATTACCATGCCTTAGGCAGTACCTAATATTTCGTTGCATGAAAATATCCTTCATGAATGGTGGATTCAGACCGCATTTTGTTTTATAAATTTCAGTCATGAGCAACTGTAGGTTTCTTACATGGATTGGCACCGATTTAGATTGCTCCAGGAGAAAACCGAAATCATTCCCGTAATCTTTATATGCAATGCGTAATGCCCTTTCTTGAATATGATTTATTCTATGATTCAAAGCTCTATCATAGAACATCCAAACAAGAGGACAGTAGCTGAAATGGGACAAAACGAACGCCCTCATTAACTGCTGCAGTTTTTCAGTGTCCATGTATCGTGAAATTCGAGCAAGAGCGTGGAGTTTTTGGCTGGCCTTTTTGCAAACAGTCTTGACGTGTTGCTTGAAAGAAAGTGATTTATCAAAGGTTATACCGAGAAGATTTTCCTCTGAACTTTCTTTCACATAGGCCTCGCCTATTTTAATTGTTGTTTCAGTAATCCCTTTTGCACCAAAATCATTAAGTGACATTTGTCTTCATTTAGCTTCATGCCATTGTTTGGAAACCATTCAGTTATCTTAAGGGCATCATTCTCCAAATGCATGATGACATTTTCGATGTTAGGACCACACGCATAAATAGTTGTGTCATCCGCATAATTACAGATTTTGGTGTCCTCCAGGAACATAAAAAGGTCATTAAGGTATATGTTAAACAAAAGGGGTCCCAAGACCGAGCCTTGCGGTACTCCCATGATGGTTTCTGTCCATGTGCAAAATGAACCATTGACCTTTACCCTCTGCTTCCTGTCGGTGAGATAGCTATTGATAAACAGCAAGGCAGATCTACTGAAGCCATATGCATTCAATTTTGCTATTAGTAGTTCATGATTTAGACAATCAAAAGCCTTCGAAAGGTCTGTAAGGACAGCCCCTGCGACGCCTCCGCTGTCCATTGTCTTCTTGCAGGCTTCCACAAAACGTAGAAGTGCATGCTGTGTACCATAGCCCTCTCGAAACCCACAAAGGAGTGAGGACAGGAAACTTTGGACAAAAGGTAGCATTTGGTTTTGCATCAATCTTTCATAAATTTTTGATACCGATAGTAAGACTGTAATCGGTCGGTAGTTCTTTTTCGTAAAGGCATCTTCCTTTTTGAAGAGCGAGCTTATATCTCCAGCTTTCAATTCTTTGGGAAAAGTACCCTTGGATAAACCAGAGTTGAACAAATTCTGTATGGCAACAGAGAATATGTCCAAATTTTCCTTTAGAATTTTTGCAGGGATGCAGTCAACTGGAGAGGCTTTTCTTGGATTGAGTTGTCTAATCTTAATAGCAACCTCTTCGGTGGCGACCTTTCTGAAATCAAATTTGTCTGAACACTTAATAGTATTTTTAATTTTGCAAATACTTGGATGAGCTTCGTATTTCTTAACAGATTTGTCAATTGGATCTAGTATATCACTTGTTGGTAGCAAAAGTGAGTCATTTACAGAGATCCCTAAACTAATGAGTGATGAGGAACTATTTTTTACAGAAATGCTTTTTGTCTCTCACAGTGATCACCCTCTTCAACTGTTTTAAACTGTTTTCAGGGCCTTTTTGTTTTGTTTCCTCCTGGGTTATGTTGGCCTTTGATGGGCTTTGTTCGTTGGGAATTTAAAAAGGGGTGGTTTGATGGGTAGGGGAGGGACCGGTTTAGGGTGCGTTGGTTTAGGGGGGTTGTTGGTACCTTTGATCATATAGATGGTTACGGAAGTCCCCCACCGTATTAGTGGGGGGTTTGGGGGGCGTAGTAGTGGCTTGTTCAAATTAATAATCAAATGATTATTTTTATCTAGATCTGCAATGATTAGATTAAATTTTGATATAGGTATTTTTTAGAATTTTTGGTGAGTTAACCAAGAGTTAAATATCAACAAACTTCAAATTTGCTGTTAGGGCAAAACCAGATCTACCAGCATTAGTGCAAAGCAAACTGTATAGTTAAAAATATGACAATATCTGAAACTTTACATTATTACATTAACAAGCACACAACTTCATTAAAAAACTGCAAAAAAGAGATATCTTATTAGTTGTTGTTAACTAGAAACCAACCAACTGTAAATAAGTTTGATTTGATCTTACAGATTCATGAGTTATCCATTCTTGAGGGAGCTTTCAGTGTTCATTTATAATTGAAAGTATAACTTTAATAGTGCAAGGAAAAAAGGCAAAGTGGCATATTTTGTACTGGACAAACTGATCATAAAGGACAAGCCATTCAATCAATCCAGACCACCAAGTAGACGAGTTGAAACGGGTGACACAAATGACACAAGCGATCATGAAGTATCCTTTGGTTAATATGCTGAACCTAAATTGTTGTGTTGTTTACATTTTTGTTGATCTTTTCAAGAAAGATCAGAACTACTTTTATAAATAATTTTTTCCTGTCAGTTTAGATGTCTGTAGAACCAAAAACACAATGTGGCATTTGCTGCAAAAACATTTCAGGTTGTTGCAAAGCAGTTTTCTGTACCCATTGCAACTTTTGGGTCCACGTAAAGTGCAACAACATTTCTGCTTCTGAGTATGTAGAGCTTCAAAATGAGCCTGATGATGTGCCCTGGTTTTGCTTAAAATGTATAAAGATCATCTTTCCGTTTGGTTCATTGGTCAATGAAGAATTATCAAACCTGTGTGATTTTGATTTTCCATCTTTTGTTTACTCAGTGCCATCCTTTGAAATAACTTCTGGTCTTACTAACTTGCCAAATTTAGGTGATTACGATATTGATGAACATTTACCTTCTAATGTCAACTCTACTTATCATGCCCTCCAGGAATTATCTACACTTGATACTTCAAAAACTGATTTGTCCTTATTTAATTTGAATGTTAGAAGTCATTCTCTTCATCATGATGAGCTTGTTTCAATTCTTGCAAATTCTGAAAATGAACTTTGATGTTATTGGTGTATCTGAAACTTGGAATTCTTTTGAAAATCCTGTCATAACTAATGTAGACATTCCTGGTTATAGTTATTTTATATGCCAGTCCCATAGTCAAAATGGTGGTGTCGCACTTTATGTAAAGTCAGGACTACCTCCAATGCCTAGGCCAGATCTCGGCAAAGATTGCACTGATTTTGAGTCAGTTTGGGTTGAGGTTGAAAATGACAATGGTAAAAACTATCTTGTTTGTTGCATGTACTGTCATCCAAGCTCCCCTATTGATACTTTTAGCGAGTATCTACAAGGATATCTGGGAATTCTTCTACCCTTATTGACAATATCTTTTCTAATATTGCCGATAATGAAACTGTTAGTGGTAAAATTCCGACTCAAATAACAGATCGTTTTCCTCAGTTTCTGATTGTTAAACAAGCAGGTATATCTTATAAGAATTTATCGTATTATCAACATGATTTCTCTAAGCTCAACGAAGAGACTCTTCTGGATGATTTTGCTAACCTTGACCTTACCTACTTACATGACCACTCTTTGGATGTAAATGCTAAATTCAACAGACTACTGTCCAGCCTTGATGATTTAGTCAAAACTCATGCACCTTTAAAGAAACTTACAAAGAGAGATATCAAGTTTAGAAATAAACCATGGTTTAATCATAAAATTAAAAAGATGATGCGCATCAGAGATAGATTGTTTCGAAAGCTTAAGAAGAACAATGATCCATCTGTTATAGATCGAGTCTGCTAAATCGCGTGCCCCACGTGCCCTCCATGTTGGTGTGCCCTCGTGCCCGCGTGCCCAAATTATTGGAGTGCCCTGGTGCCTTCCATGTTGGTGTGCCGTCGTGCCCTCGTGCCCATATTTTTGGCGTGCCCTCGTGCCATCGATGTTGGTGTGCCCGCGTGTCCAAATTGTTGGCGTGCCCTGGTGCCTTCCATGTTGGTGTGCCCTCGTGCCCATATTTGTGCTCCAAATCCTCGCCGTGTTGATAAAATACACCAGTACAAGTGCCGCCTGATTCCCTTGACCCAATGCTGTAATCTTTTCAAACCTTTTTCCTTTGCAGCTTGTGCAATCTTTTTACAAACAGACCTTGCCACATGCCAAATGTCATAAAAATGATAGGTGCTTGTCTGGTGGTCCTTTATCCACTTAGCAATCCCAGTATGGCGGTCTGAAACAAACGTTGAAACAGAAACTTTTTCTTTTTGAAGCTTTTCAAAGCACC
Source organism: Aurelia coerulea (assembly GCA_039566865.1). NCBI lineage: Eukaryota > Metazoa > Cnidaria > Scyphozoa > Semaeostomeae > Ulmaridae > Aurelia > Aurelia coerulea. The sequence goes on along the minus strand of CM076951.1, from coordinate 6,034,955 downwards.
TCTTGGCCCCAAGCAACTCCATGGCATTGCTGCTCCCTACCTCGTTTGCCTGTGTAAAAAATTAAGAATCACTGATCTGTAACTACATTTGCATACATTGACTCCGAACAATTTTATCAAAGGATTCTTGAGAATTTTCCACAACCTGACAAAGAATTTTATGAAAGCCTAGACTTTTTGTAACAGTTCTTAGACACAAAAACAGCGGTTTAATGCATGCATGACTTGTGCTATATTGAATGACATTTCTATTTCATCCTCAGTGGTGATGAAATTAAATGTTAAAAATGTCCCTTTTACCACACTGCACTGGCCGTTTGATGTTGATGTATTTTTGTATTTATTTTGGTAAACATATGCTCATATAAAAAAAATTAAAAACTGCTAAACCACCAGGCAAAGCATTTTAACTGTGCTAAAATGATTTGCCTTTGTTAAAAAATTCATCAACAGGTTTTTGTAGAAAATCAGTAAATTTTGTGCAGTTGAAAGCCAAAGCAATCTCAAGGTATATTTTGAATTCCCTTTGAAGGTATACTGAATCACTTCATTTGTTTCATGGATGGTGATCAAAAGACTATGCAAAATATTTTGAAAATTTTCCATTTTCAGTCTTAGGAGAAGGTCTTTTGGGATCCAAATGCACCTTTTGGCCACATTTTGTTACAGAAGCTATGTGATCATGATGACATCTGATACTTTTTCACCTTGTTATAGTGTGTTTAAACAAACAAAAACGAATTACAAACCTGCAGAAGTTCAAAATGAACAATCTTAGAGTTGGATGAGCAAAACATAGAATAGATGCCATATTTTGCATTGTGTCCCATAGAATCAAATCTGCCATCACCACTCCAGATAAGATTCTTCATTGGTCTGAGGGCTGCGAACATATTCTCTCTACAATAGTCCCAGTAACTGAGAGTTGTTGGGAACAAAAACTTCTTCTGGTGTTTGAAAAATGTTCGTGCAGTATAGCAGCAGATACCCATGTGTTGAAAAATAAGCAAAACTTTGCTGATAGATGCACCAGCAGCAAGTGTGGCAAAGCTTAGCAAAATGTTACCAGCTGGAATCTGACCTGGAATCTGGAACCTGAATCTGGAATACGAAAAGCTTTGAACCAAAACTTCTTTTTCAGCAAACCAATGAATAACTTAAGTCTTAATTAAATGGTTTGAGTATCAGACGTCCATCTTTGTAAATATTTCTACGAAGGTCAAATTTTGGTACTAGAAGCCAAAGCCTAGAACCGGCTGTCTTATATTTCTTCATCAGGAAAAATTGGAGGCATTGCCTTATATGCGAGGCCAATCATTTGAATGCAGATAGAATCCTGTGGGACAACATTGCCATGGACAGAAACTCTTGCTGGGTGCATGAAACTAACAGCAACTGGATATCCACTGACAATGTATGTTACAGATTGCAGGTTACAAATTGAAACCTTGAAACCGAAACCTTAAACCCGAAACCTTAAACCCGAAACCTTGAACCGGAGACCTGAACCCGAAGCCCGGAAAAAAGTTCGTCCGGATAAACCACACCAGATATTAACACCAAATTTTGTTCTAGCAGTTATTAAAAAGATATCTTACTGTTTCACATTTCTCTATTGAATGGCCGGAGCAGGCCGGAGCTGGCGAAAAAAATACAAAAAGGGCCAAGGCTCCAGACTGTGGCTCCGGGCCAGCTCTGGCCCAGCTCTGGCCAAGCTCTGGCCATTAGCCGGAGCCTCGGCACCCTCCTATGCTTGTATATATGCAATTCCAATGCTGTAATGTCACAGCTGTGCAACAAGGACAGATTTTATAGCATAATAGCACGAGTTAGAATATCAAAGAGAATATGAAGCATCAACCAGAACCTTTGTAGGTCAGTGGTGAAAGTGTAGGTGAAGTTGCATTTTCCAGCGCCAAGCACTAGGATCGCAGAAATAGAGCAGTCCTAATTGAGTCCGCCACCCCTTGTCATGACGACAACTGTAATCCACGGGTCAGCAGGTCATGTAATCGGCGGGTCACGTTAGATAGTCCACAAGCCATTAGGTACAGCGCCTAGCCCAAAAAGAAAACAATAGTTTACTTCATGTATGGTAACACAAGCATGCGCAAAAGCACAAATTGAGACTTAGCCAAATTCACAAAGAACCACCGGGTCCATTTGGATTTTTGACACTCTGTGGCTTTTTACGTTTTCCGTGACATCTTCCTTTTGTTCCTCTTGGTAATCGAAAAAATCAACTTTTGTGAATATTGTTTTATTTGAAAGGACCAGTCTGGTGGAATTTGAACGAAACCAGGATTGTATTGATTGCCAAATACCAAAAAGAACGCAAGGAATCTCTTTCAACCCTTTCATTTAAAGATGGGCTGCATTCATCCATGCAGCGACATTTGAGACAACTCCCGCATTAGCATTCATTGATATATTGTCATCCCAAGATATCAGCAAGCAGAAAAACCTTGCATAATTCTTGCAACAAGCAGCAAAACTCAGAACAGAAACTCTAAACATGAAACCATAAAATGTCCACTCGTAAAAACACACCAAAACTGAGTATGTTGCCATAACCCACAAAAATAATTTGTTTTATTATACTTTTTTATTACACGTTATTCCGTTACTGTTCTCTCGCTGTAATATTCTATCGTAGCTTGTTATAATTGTATTTTTTCTAAGTATGTTCTGTTTAGGCCGTATACAATGTAGTATTTTAATGCGCTTTATATAAAATGAAATGAAAATGAAATTAGCAATAAACTAATCACAAATATTGGATTGTCTGAAATGTGAACAACCGTACACAATATTTTGGGGCACTGGCACCAACAATTGATGTACAGATTGACAGTTGGACGGGCACTAACTAACTGACCAACACCCTCAGAAACCATCCATGACCTATCTCAGATTAGACCTTCCCCAAGTCTGTTCGTTCTCTTATTCTGGCCCGCTCGATCATCAGTGAGTTGTCCACTTTCGCAGCTTATTGCTGACCGAGTGGGCCTGATCCGAGCATGTCTAATCTCAGATATAATTAATGCAACAACAAATGCGCATTTAGGCCCAAATTTTCCATCCTTAACAATTTAATTCTGTCATAAATCATCCAGACCTGATAGCCCATGAAATAACATAAATATTGTTTAAGTTCTTTTGTGTGCATATGCCAAAGTTGTATTTTCTTTCAAATTTATGACAATCGATGAATGGTGGCTGAAATGTTCATTATCATGCAAAATATCGAGCCACACAGGTTGTCCAAACTTTGACCAAATCCAGTTACAGACTTGGCGACCGATGAAATTTAGTGGATTTGGCTAAGTCTCACTTTGTGCTTTTGCGCATGCCTGTGTTACCATACATGAAGTAAACTATTTTTTTCTCCTTGGGCTACGCGCTGTACCTAATGGCTTGTAGATAGTCCGCGGGTCACCATATTTGTGGTCAGTGGCCGAGCGGCTATAGCTCCGAGCATTCCTACACCATCTGGTCGGTAAAAGATACTGTTGTGTAGAAACAAATGTGCAAACAAACAAACTGTGATGTTTCCCTTGAGGGGAATTTCACTCCCAAATAGTCTCTTACACCTTTGGCAAACATTAATTCATTTCTAAGAAAAATCTATCACAAATCTTTAAAGAAAGATTTACGTAGTAAATATTTGTTAACGACGGGCCATGATAAATTTGTCCATCAAATCCCCCAAGCCTCCCACCTTAGTCTAGTCCCCAGTTTCCTACGCAACCGGGCCTCGTGCTAGTTCCCAGCTCCTTCGAAGTTGTCTTCACCTTGCTGCTCTCAAATATTTACGTTGTGGTTCAAAAAGTTTTACTCAAATTTTGAATCAATGATACGTTATCGGCTGAAGAATGCCTCAAAATCCATGCAGAATATTAGGCATTGATGACGAGGAAGTGGATCGCCAGCGTACTGTAGAAGATTGGAAGCGTATGCCGATCGTACAACTGAAAGAGAAAGCCAGACAGTATGGCCTATCAAACGCAGGCGTCAAAAACATGGTTGTTGCTCGGCTTCACAGTTTTTTCCATACTGATGAAGGCGCACCTCAGGCTGCAGAGAATACAGAGCCCACACCGATAACATTGCTAACAACTGCTAATACAGTCGAGATGAATACTACGGATTTCCTAAAAGAAGCCTCACAAGCCAAAGCAAGGAACACAGAAACCGAAACCACTCAACGGGAAGTCTTTCACCAGCATCAGCAACAGTAGCACCAGATATTAATGCCATATCCAACCAATTCCCTGTTGCTGCTACAAATTCAAATCCATGGCCAGCACAATCTCTGTCAAACACGGATGAGCTTGTTCTGCAGAGTAACAACAATGGAGGTAATATTTCTGCATGCATTCTTGCACTCCCCGATAAACAGCTTATCACCTTTGTCTCTCAAATTGATAAAAGCGATGAAAAACAAGGACTACCGGGTGAGCCAGAAAAAAGTTCCCACTTTCGACAGGCCAGGATAAATCACACACTAGGCCGATTTTAGTTATTTTTGATTTAATCTTTTGTCAATACCCTATATTATTCTGGGATATTTTTTGTAGATTTTTCGGATGCCAATTTATCGATGTATTAATGATTTCTTGAAATTTTTTGGCCTGCAGACTGCCCAAAAACGTCGAAAAACAGTGATCAAATTTCCTACAGATTGAGCTTGGCAGAACAAAGGGAGTGCTCTTCGAAATGACCAGGGAATTTGGAAATGGATTACGTACAATCTGTAGCACGAGCGGTCGTTCAATGATTGCGCAAGTTTAATGTCATTTTTACTAATACAAAGACTCTCAGTAGTTTTATCATTTCTTTGAAATTATACTCGATAGCTAATGTAAATTAATGCGTGTTGGGAATTGAAAAAATATTTCAAACAAGCGTGTAGATTTAGGACTTTGTGGCGCGAAGACCTGCTAGCCGCGCGTCATTATAACTATTCCTGACGCATGCAAGCCTTTCATTCAAGGCACCTAGCAAGTGCAGTTCTTCCGTGAAGCATTTCAAGAACACCTTGCTTTATTGATGCGTTATTTGCTCTCATTTATATTCGAGTTCACTTTCTGTTTTGATATTCCTGTTGTCCTAAGAACGGCAAATATCACGTAGGCCGAAATTGGCCAGTAGCAACTTTTGAAGGCGATGCTTCTCTAAATTGGGCAGTGAGAAGCGGAGGGGCACAACTGACTTTACTGTGGATAAAATCGGGAAAAAAGCTGGGTAAAGGGCAACTGATAAAGACGTTTCTCCATTGACAAATTTCTTAACTTTCTGCTGCAGTGCAGATAATAATGAATGATTATTTTGAGCAGAAAATTGGCCAAAGAATAATCAGATGCCCAAATTTAATGTAAGGAAAAAGGCACAATTTCCTGATTATTTTCGTCTGGGACTGGTCACATCAAATCGATAATAAACATAATTTTTGAGTTCTACACTAAAATACGCATTTTTAACTGCCCATTGATTATGCAGAATACGAGATAACCTCATTTTCCTACAAAGAAATGTTCCCTTACCTTCAATGAGAATTTGTTTCTTACGTTTACAGAGCGGACTCGTTTTCGAGCACAGAGCACAGGAAATTTCGGAGAAAGTTAGTCATATTCAAATTTCACATTTTGAGTGGATTTTCACTGATTAGAATTTATCATCAACAGGATTTAAACTATACTGGAACGCTTTATTTTTCAAAATAACTGACAACTATTCGTTAGGAATGTTATTTCCTCCATTGTCCAGGCAAGATCTGCAGCGTGTTATCATGGCATCAAAAGCGTTCTGTATCATCTGCAATGGAATAGCATGCATTTCTCTCGTTATTGCCTGTCGAAGCTGTTCAAGGTTATGCGGTTGGTTTTCTTCCCAAATTTTATGTTTTAGATATCCCCATAAAAAAAAGTCGCATACTGTAAGGTCAGGGGAACGTGGGGGCCAAGGCCAATCACCTCTTTTGCTCATCACCTTTCCAGGAAACTGCCCCCCTAAATACCGCATTGAAGCATTGCTGATGTGAGCGGGTGCGCCATCCTGTTGCCACCAGGTAACACCTTGATCCATGTTTTGCTCTCTGAACTCCCGTTGTACCACGCTGTATCGTACGATTCTAAGATATTCTCTGGTATCAAGTCTTCCTTGAATGAAATGGGGTCCAAATATGTTGCCTGTTCTGGTGAGTCCGGCCCAAACCATTACCTGTCCTGGTCCTTGTTGGAAGTCGATGTAATGGTTTGGAGGATGTCCTTGCCTGGATTCTGCATACTGTATGACATTTTTTGAATTGACTTCTGAGTTGAGGCTAAATATTGCTTCATCGGAAATAACAAGGTTGTCGAGAAATCTTGGCTCCTGCTCGACAGTGTTCAAGAACCTTTGGCAAAATTCCCTTCTTTGAGCTGGATCACGTTGCAAAAGTCTCTGTCTCCGCACAGCTACATATGGATGGAACTTCAGTTCCTTCACAATTCTTCGGAATGACGTTGCAGACAAGGCGAGCCCATTACGTCTTGTGGACCTGCAGCCGTTTTCTGTTGCAGTTCTATTGCGCCCACTGTTACCTCTATTTCTATCATGACAAGTGCCATGTTCAATAAACTTTCTATAAAGCTTGGAGACAGCACGCCTAGTAGGTGGTAGAATATCTGGCCAGTGGGCAACCCATCTCCGAACAACCTCTCGCGAACTATCGATCCTGGACATCTCTACACATATCCATGTTTGTTGCTCTATCGTTAGTCGAGGCATTTTGGAAGGGAAATGATTAAAAGTTTTCTAGTTTTTATAGGTTTTTTGCAACAATTGAACCAAAAGGGTACCAGAGCCTAAAAATGGCACAACAATAGCCACCAGAAGTTTGACACTTTGAGCAACTCACAAAGAGCTTTCTTTTCAAGCAGATTTTTATAACATTTCAAAAAGGAAATGAACCAAGAACGCAAAGATTCCTGGCCTGAAATCCCTTAAAAACGTGTTGTCAAAACTTAATTGCACATGCATATATTTTGCAAAATCAAAATCAGCATGTATTGATTGCACAATATGGATGGCCTGAACAATGGAGCAAATGATATTCCTAACGAGAAAATGTCAGTTATTTAGAGAAAGAAAGCGTTCCAGTGATAAATTCTAATCAGTGAGAATCTGTGTTCTGTGCTCAAAAACGAGTCCACTCTGTAAACTTAAGAAACAAATTCTCATTGAAGATAAGAGAACGTGGGTCTTTCTTTGTAGGAAATTGAGGTTATTTTGTATTCTGCGTAATCAATGGGCAGTTAAAAATGCGTATTTTAGTGAAGAACTCGAAACTTATGTTTATGTTTGTTTATTGTTTGTTTGTTTATTATTGATTTGATGTGACCAGTCCCAGATGAAAATAATCTGGAAATTGTGCCTTTTCCTTCACTAAATTTGGGCATCTGATTTTTCTTTTGTCAATTCTCTGCTCAAAATAATCTTTCATTATTATCTGCACTGCAGCAGGAAGTTAAGAAATTTTCTAATGGAGAAACGTCTTTATGAGTTGCCCTTTACCCAGCTTTTCATCCGTTTTTCCAGAGTTTTGTCCACTCCGTAAAGAGAAGTCAGTTGTGCCCCTCCGCTTCTACAGCTGCAAACAAGAAGCAAAATTTAGAGAAGCATCAGGGTCAAAGTTTCTTATTCAAAAGTTGCTATGACTGGCCAATTTTACCATGTTACGTTGTTGTGGTGTGAATCCTACGTGAATATTTGCCGGAACAAACTATAACAATTAGGATCAACAGGAATGAGGCCTCAAAGGGGGTTTCTTATTTGCAGAAAGTGAACTTGAATATAAATGAGAGCAAATAACGCATCAATAAAGCAAGACGTTCTTGAAATGCTCCATGGAAGAACTGCGCTTGCTAGGTCCCTTGAATGAAAGGCTAGCGTGTGTTAGGAATAATTATAATGACGCGCAGCTAGCAGGTCTTTGCGTCACAAAGTCCTAAATCTACAGGCTTGTTTGAAATATTTTTTCAATTCCCAACACGCATTAATTTACATTAGATATCGAGTATAATTTCAAAGAAATGATAAAACTACTGAGAGTCTTTGTATTAATAAAAATGACATTAAACTTGTGCAATCATTGATCAACCGCTTGAGCTACAGATTGTACATAATCCATTTCCAAATTACCTGGTCATTTCGAAGAGCACTCCCTTTGTTCTGCCAAGCTCAATCTGTAGGAAATTTGATCACTGTTTTTCAATGTTTTTGGGCAGTCTGCAGGCCAAAAAATTTCAAGAAAACGTTAATATATTGATAAATTGACACACGGAAAAATCTACAAAAAATATCCCAGAATAATATAGAGTACTGTCAAAAGATTAAATCAAAAATAACTAAAATCGACCTTTTTACTCAAATTTTGTAACCCACCATGTAGAGTGTGCATGATTTTTAGATAATTTATCAACTCAAGTTCAGAATGGTACCCAAAAAATATTTGAGATCAATATCTCAAGCCGTTCTAGATTTACGGCCAATCAAAAATCACCTCATTTTAGGGCGTGGCCCCGCCCAAATTTCACTCGCGCACAGATCTTCTGACTTCTAATATCTTTAAAAACAATTTTATACACCCTATGGTTCTGAAAATTGGTACCATGAACCTTTTGATAGTGAGGAATTCAAAAATCACACTTAAAATAACATAAAAAGAAGGGATCTATGTGATTTTGGTCAATCAAATCCTTAAATGGTTTCAGGAAAATTGTTGACCTCTTCATTTTGAGCAAAATTTCTTGGTGTCTGCAAATAGATATGACAGTTTGCTGCATACCTTTTGAAAGAGCATGCTTTGAACTGTTAAAAAACACCAAGGGAACCTTTTGTGTATGAAGGAGCCAAAAAATGTTAGGGTGAGGAGAAGTCACCTTTGGGAGGATTCTCTACGGGCATTTAGAAAAGGAAGCATGGATACAAGCAAGCTGTTAAATGTACATTTCATTGGCGAAGAAGCTGCAGATGAAGGAGGTCCAAGAAGAGAATATCTTCAATTGCTGTTGAATTCTATCGTCAACAAGGCAGGCATTCTAGAGGGATCTGAAAAAAGGAGGATATTTACATTGAATCCTTTGCTGCTTACATCCCAGGTGTACTACCAGGCAGGGCGAATGGCAGCCTTGGCCATACAACAAGAAGGTCCTGGCTTGAAGTGTCTCTCTCCTGCCATATATTATATGATGCTGGGTATGCATGATCATGCAGAAGTTACACCTGGTGTTGCTTCGACGCTCTTGCCTGAAGGAAGCCTATTATGATGAAATATAAACGGAATTGATCAAGCATGTGAAAGTACATGCTGATGGGATAATTGGTGTTCAAAGTCAGCAGTGATAACATTCCGCCCTTTTCATTGAGGAGCCTAGTACATTATTCCCCATTGAAATGTTCTTGCCGTCCATAAACGACATTCACTTTTGTAATTTGAATTTACAATAGGCCTAGTTGTTTTGGAGAAACACTGTCCCTATTATTTATGAATTTCTTGCATTCAAATATCGGTTTTCGTTGCGGCTCGCCAACAAGACAAATTTCGAATTGTTTCACTTCAAGAGATGAGGGCTGTGGCCTTGACAAATAGAATAAACTGTGATGTGAGTTGTACGACTCAGCCTGACTCGTCCGGTCCTGCCTGGCCTTGCAGTGCTGCAGTTTCTTCGTTTACATCGAAGTTTTGGTTGATTGTGACTGTGACGGCGAGCAAGCTTGGAGTGCGAAGGGCTGTTCTACCTACAGTTGTTCTACTAGAGAGAGCGTCAAAACACACAAGTACAAGAAACTGCAATTCAGACAATTCGACACGAGCAGACTCTTGGCTATTTCAAAGTCTGTGAGGTTTGGTCATTGCTTTTTTCGCACTGCGCGATTCGAAATTTGTATGTAGAAAGGCTGTGAACAATCAACAATGGAAACTACAATCAAACCAATCTGGCAGAAAGTTGCCAGATGGATTTGATTGGATCATACACAATCAATAAAGAATCAAAATTAATTACCACCGTGGATCCAAGCGAGGCAGTACGAGCTTTGTTTCGTTGTTGCACAGACTCTACTTTTCCTTCGAGGAGGAGTTAAGGCTGCACGCAGGCTACACCTGGTGATGTTCCTGATCTTTAAATGCGTCCAAGGATTGAGAAGGTACTAAAAATATTTGTAGGTGAGGTACATACAATATGCATCACATGCCATGCACACATTAACCCTACTTGTACTGGGGGACACCCCCCCCACCAGTTTTTGCTGCGTTACGCTAAAACGAAAAGAGATATAACCACCAGTTTTGGTGACTTTTACTCAAATTTTATGGGCAATTAAATTCTTAACATTTCATTGTTCTACCTCTGATCATGTGACCACAGTAATGCCATATTTGGAGAGTAGTCAACAAAAAAAATCTTAAAATGTCCGTAGTTTGCGTGTCGTTTGCCTGATCGATCTCAAACATGCAATATTCAATTGCATTTGATGAGTACTTTCATTTGACATAAAAATTATTCATATTTGCTAATGTCAGCAAAGTTTAATATCTGGCCGGAAGAGAGACATTATTTACCTCAGGGACGATAATTTAGGCCATATCGACTAGAACACAGCAACCAGGGTTATTGAGATTTATTGTAGTTGAAGACTTTTCCTTTCCAGAACCATCGATGGTAGATTCCATTAGCCATACGTCGTGCTTGCAATATAGGAATTTCACAAGCTGATGCAACATTTATTGCTGCGTAATGATTAGTAGTAGCTTTGGAACTTTCCAGATCCCCATTCGGGAACATCGCAAGGTCACGTAGGCCATTTAACCTCGTTTTCGTGTTATTTGTTGCAACATATGACGAAATAGCTTTCAAGAGCGTTCTCACGTATAGCTGAGTAATTTAGAAATATTAAGTAGTAATCGTGACGCAGTAGTTCTAGGACCTTCGAAACAGAAACGTATATAAGCGGACACATCAAATATTTATTTAACGATTTAACAATTTAGCGAGTTGGAGATTTAGCGAGTTAAGAGCTAAGAGTATAGAGAAAACACTTAGAAACTTGCGGACTAGAGCTAGAGAGAGCCATATTCGGGCTCATCGACGAGATCGTAGTAAATTGTAGAGTTTTGGATAAAGACAAGAAATTGGAGAAAGAGTAACTTCGCATTATTTTGTTAAACGTGGTTATCTTCGAACCATATTGGTATTAGAGGGTAGTTGGATAGGTTGGATGTGTACATGTGAAGTTATATGTCTTTACTACATGTAGGTTACTACATGTACCGGGTGAGTCAAAAAAAACGTGGGGTGTTTGGCGGACTGTGACGTCGCTTGTAGCCACCCGATCGTCGTGAAATAAATGTGTCCGTGCAGCAAAGGTCTAACTTAGATTATAAGCCTTACCCCATTAAAATCGGTCACTTGGTGCATTAGTTAAAACGTATTTTCTTTGTAAGGCCTTGTATGGGAGTCTTGCAAACTGATGGAATCTTTAGCCAAGGCCCTTCAGCATTTTAGCCTTACCAAAGTTACAGATACATGTGGTATTATCAGGAGAGAAAACACTATTTCCTAACTATTTCATTCACCTCTGATAATACCACGTGTATCTGTAACTTTGGCAAGGCTAAAATGCTGAATGGCCTTGCTGGCTAAAGATTCCATCAGTTTGCAAGACTCCCATACAAGGCCTTGCAAAGAAAATACGTTTTAACTAATGCACCAAGTGACCGATTTTAATGAGGTTAGCCTTATAATCTAAGTTAGACCTGTTGCTGCATGGACAAATTTATTTCACGACGATCGGGTGGCTGCAAGCAACGTCACAGTCCGCCAAACACCCCACGTTTTTTTTGACTCACCCGGTAGGTTAACGTTATATGTCTTTATGTTTTTGGCCATGGGGTAGTCATTGTTTTTCGCTCCCCCTGGTATCGTTCCCGTAGTGTTGTATAGTAATTAGATAAGTATTGTAGATTGTAGAACTCATTGTAAACTTTTTAAATGAATGATATAAAAAAAAAAAAAAAAAAAGTTACTACTGTACTTCATGTCAAGGAACAAGAAGAAAACTCGTAAGTCGGCTGCGGATAAATTTGAAGCAGATCAAGAGGAGAGAATTGAAAGTATAAAGATTTCTAAAGCGAAGTCAAAATCTTTATTTACAAGAAGGAAAAATCAACTATTGGACTTGCTTGAGTTGGGAAATGCTAGCCGTAATGAGATAAGAGAGTCGAGGAAAAAGACAGACGAAGCACTGGCAAGTGTACTTGAGGATTTGGCGACTCTATTTGAATCTTATTCCAGTGCTGAGGATCGCACTAAGACGCGAATAGAAACTGAAAACATAGAAGCGGAATACGATTCTGTCCAAGCCAGGATTACTCAGTATTTAGATTCGAGAAAGGAAGAGACTCTCAGCCAGGCTAGTGGAAAGTCCTTACAATGGAGTGTTACGGGAGAAACAATGAATCCCATGGAGCATCAGGGATCAACGACAAAACAGCATTTGCTTGGGATTGAAAAAAAGGTCCAAGACAAGGAGGAATCTATTCGACTAGCTAGAAGAAAACTTGATGAAGAGTACCTTCAGAGACAAAAGGAACTAGAAAAAGAGATGCATGACATTCATGGAGAATTATCGACAGCTAAGAGTGACGCCAAGTACAAGTTCGATAAACTGGAAGAAGCTTTGGACGAAGAACTCAGGTTACCAAGACCTTCTTTGCAAGCCAGATCAAGGACAGTTGAGCCGGAACAGCGATCCCCGGGGGTAGAAAGATTGGATCTTGGAAAGGACATGTGGAAACAACTAACGAGAGTTTCAATCCCAGTGTTTAAAGGTGACAAAAGGTCGTATGAAAGTTGGAAAGCAGCATTTATTGCGTGCATCGATCAAGCCCCAGCCACGCCAGAGTACAAGCTGCTGCAACTGCGACAGTATCTTAGTGGAGAAGCCCTGAAAGTAGTGGAAGGCTTGGGACATTCAGCTGCAGCATATGAAGCAGCGAAAAATCGTTTGGATCGAAAGTATGGCGTCGAGTAAATCTGTATCTGGACGAGTTATACCATTTTCGACCAGTGAGACCAGGAAATGCGAAGGATTTGGAAAGTTTTGCAGATTTACTAGTTATGCTGGTTGTCAACTTGAGAGAATCAAAGCGGCTAGAAGAACTGGGAAATGGTTCCATGTACTTGAAAGCTCAGAAGAAATTGAGCGAGACTATGCTGGCAAACTATCACAGATGGATATACGAGCAAAGGAAAGCAGAAAGTGTTGAATCTTTACGAGAGTGGGTGATTCAAGAAGCAGAATTCCAGACCGTTGCATCAGAAACAATTCAAGGATTAACTTCAAAACAAAAGGAAGGAGCAAAGACTTTCTTTGGACAAGTTAATGATAGAGGCAAGGTTCCCTTTTGTAAGCTGTGTAAGAAGAACCATCCGATATGGCAATGTGATGAATTTAAAAAAATGGATGTCTCTAGCAGTGGTATACAGCGAAGAGGTTAGGATTGTGTTACCGCTGCCTCGGTGAAGATCATATGGGAGGCTACTGTACCAAAGGAAGAATCTGTGGAATCGATGGCTGTCAAGAAACACACAACAGAATGCTGCATGGAAGCAAAAATGCAAAGTCAGCGAGCATTTACAACAAAACAGCGACGCCCACAGCTCCAGAGAAGGATTTAGCAGAGTCTAGCACGGAGGGGGAGCAAAAGCCCACAGCGGAGAGGTCTCACACAATGGTGGAGACAGCAGAACAAACAAATCACTCCCATTTTACAGCACTTCGGACTGTACCAGTAAAGGTAAAAAATGGAAACCGAAGCATAGTCATAAATGCACTGTTGGATGATGATAGCACGAAAACATACTTGAACGCAGACGTTGCTGCGGAGCTTTGACTAGCTGGAGAAACGAGGAAAATTACAGTTAATGTGTTAGACGGTCAAATGGATTCATTCGAAACGATGCCTGTTGAGTTCGAGTTAGAGAGCTTGGATGGTAGAATCCGCGTTTCAGTGTCGGGGTATACTACAGAGAAAGTAGCTGGCAATTTACAACCGATAGATTGGAATCAATTCGCTGCGAAGTGGAAGCATTTGAGAGGAATAAAGTTTCCGAACCTCGGACCTCGACCTATGGTGGACATTCGGATAGGAATAGATGTAGCAGACATACACTACTCAATACAAGATATTCGTGGAAAATGAGGAGAGCCTGTCGCTAGATTAACACCGTTAGGCTGGTCATGCATTGGAGGAACAGAAAATGCAGCAAACAACCCGTTTCATACCAACTTCAACAGAGCGTACTTCATCAATCAAGTTGATACAGACTTGAATCAAACCTTGCAGAGGTTTTGGGAAATAGATACAAGTGGTTCATTTGCAGAGAAAGATACATCATTGTCACCTGAAGATTCATATGCACTGAAAAAGGTCAGCCAGTCATCAAAGTTTGAAGACGGGAGGTATGAAGTCGCAATGCCTTGGAAACCAAATGCACCAGAGTTGCCAAATAACTACGAGATGGCAATGAATCGATTGAAAAGTACTGAACGGCGCTTATTGAAGAACGAGAAAGTAGGCCAAGCATATTGCGACGTAATAGCGGGACACTTGAAGAAAGGGTACATCTCAAAAGTTCAAGAGAAGGAAAACGAAAAGAGTTGGTATCTACCTCATTTTGCCATAGTTAGACCAGATAAGGAAACTACAAAAACGCGTATTGTATTTGATGCCTCTGCGAAGTATAATGGAACATCCCTAAATGATGCCATATGCCAAGGACCAAAGTTGCAACGGGACTTAGTCGACGTGTTACTTCGCTTTCGTAGATTTCCGGTGGCGCTAGTTTGTGACATTGCAGAGATGTATCTTCGCATTGGGATATCGCCAGAAGACAGGCAGTTTCATAAATTCCTATGGAGAGATCTGGATCAGTCAAGAAAGCCAGATGTCTACCAATTCCATAGCTTGGTTTTCGGAGTAAATTCCTGTCCGTTTCAAGCGCAGTTTGTCTCTCAAGAGCATGCCAGAAAGAGAGAAAAGGGCTTTCCGAAAGCTGCAGAAACGGTATTGGAATCCACGTATATGGACGACAGTATGGACTCCGCTGCAGATGAAGAAGAGTGCATAAGATTGTACAGAGAGCTGTCGGCATTGTGGGAATCTGCAGGAATGCATGCAAGAAAATGGTTGTCGAATTCAAAAGAGGTTTTGATGCAAATCCCCGCAGAAGACAGAGCAGCAGAGGTGGATTTGGACAAAGGAAATTTACCAGCAATCAAAACTCTTGGAATATTGTGGGTAGCTATAGAAGACATCTTTACGTACAAAGTAAATCCAACAGACGAAGGTTATCTGCTGACAAAGAGGAATTTTCTACGAAAGATTGCCACATTATTTGATCCCATGGGATTCCTAAACCCATACGTGATAAGAGTGAAAATTCTGCTGCAAGAGATGTGGACGTCGGGATTAGAATGGGACGATCTCCTTGATGAGAACCTCGCGAGAAAGGCAAAAACATGGTTCACAGAGCTCAAAGAGTTGGCAGGGATAACAGTTCCACGTTGCCTACAATTGGAAAAAAGAGTTGTTACAACAAGTATTCATACGTTTACGGATGCATCAGGAGAAGCCTATGCCGCAGCGATCTATGCAAGGCAACAATACGATGATGGTTCAACGAGTGTGCGCTTGGTGGTATCAAAGAGTCGGGTAGCACCATTATCAGCAACGAGTACTCCTAGACTGGAACTCATGGGGGCAATTCTTGGCTTACGATCAGCATTTTCAGTAGCGAAAGTCCTGAAAATTGATCAGAAATCGTTGATCTTTTGAACAGACAGCATGAACGTCTTGTGGTGGATAAGGATGCCAAGTCGCGGACTTAAGCCCTTCGTTGCCAACAGAGTAGGAGAGATACAGAGCTCGACAAATCCAGAGCAATGGCGACATGTCATGACGAAAGAGAATCAAGCGGATTTGCCAACAAGAGGTTTGTCGGTAGCAAATTTAAAGGATAATGCATTGCGGTGGAGTGGCCCAGAGTTTCTGATAGCGGATGAGGAGGATTGGCCAAAAGTAAAGATCGAGGTGAATCAAGAAATGTTGAATGAATCTCTTGCAAACTTGCGAACTAGAGCTAGAGAGAGCCATATTCGGGCTCATCGACGACATCGTAGTAAATTGTAGAGTTTTGGATAAAGACGAGAAATTGGAGAAAGAGTAACTTTGCATTATTTTGTTAAACGTGGTTATCTTGAACCAGTGGGAACTCTGGATGGCTTATAAGTAACGTATGTCTTTTTCAGCTTTTGTAGTTAATCATGATTTGTTTCCTTATACAGTCAGGGGCGGATCCAGCCCGAATTTGAGGGGGGGGGGCAACTTGCAAAGAGAGTGCCAAATATACAACGGAAAGGCGTTCCTTGAAACTGTTGTTCGTTGAATTATCAAAGTGTCTGAGATTTACATGTAAATTTACACTCTATTTTGTCTCTGCCTTTTCATTATCAATGAGGCAAACTGTTATTTGTTTGTTTTACTGTGTTGTATCACCTAGGATTACTTGAGTAATGCGTATATGAATTAATGGTGTCATCAAAATGCCTTTGAAACGCTTCTAATCACCAAGCGATAAACAGCTGGTTTGGTCCGAAAATGTTGAAAAAATTTTCAAAGAATTATTCACTGCCTTTTTTATTTATTTGTCTATCAAAGAATTACTTTTGAAAAAATCCAACATGTTTATTTTTCGTGATTTTCCTCCTTTGAAATTCCTATTTATTTTCCTGAGTTTGACCTTGGACAGGCAGTTCTGCCATATGGCAACTAAATATTTGAAACGAATTTTATTGCCTTGAATTTGCCAAACACCAAAATCTGATTTGTATCAAAATATTGGGCACCTCTTGTCTTGTGGGTAAACCTAAATGCCATGTTTAAGGACCGTTTCAATAATCAAAGTTCCTCTCATTCCAAAGAGTAAAATTTCTTTGAAACCACTTTTCAACATCAAACCGCTACAGCATTCCAATGACATGCCAGTTCCTTTGTAATTTTATCAATATAGCATGGGGTAAGATTTGGACCAGTGGAGCTGAGGAGGATTAGAAAATTGGCTGAAGGACATTTTAAAGGGTTAAGAGACCGGTCAACACTCGTCAAAATCCGTGAAATTTTAAGAAACTTCCCGTCCTGTGCCTGTTTCGTAGCTTCTTAGAAAAGATGTCTGCATGTCAAGATTGTTATAACGTAATGGGGCATGAATGGGGGTAGTATTATGTTTCTGTCTTTATCATTGGCACGTAGGAACGGGCGGGCAACTCCCCCCCCCCCACCGTAATAGCACGACATGTCAAAATCATGAGATTCCTTCCTTGAGTCCTAGAATATATAACTAAAATCATGGAGGGAAACATAAGAAAAAAACTTCAATTTGTGACAAGTCAAGAGACAGCCAAAAAATCGCCCCTGCAGATTCACACCATTAGAACATTACAGTTTCTAAGCGTACTAATTTTCATTTAAATCAACCCATGTAAATCTCATATACTTTTTGAGAATTTAATAAACCACAGTTTCCAGCTATGACTCCAACGTGCACAGTTGTCCGAAGTGTCCATCGTAAATTGATACATTCTGTTATACTGTTTACTATTGCATTCCTGAAGATGACGTTTTCATTTTCCACGCTCATTATCTATGGCTCGCTCAACCCTTTTGATGTGTTAGCCGATGCTGATGTAGTTCTCTCTAGTCAATTTCAATGTTATTAGTTGACGCAAAAGAGTGGGAAACGAGTGGGAAAACTTTTGACCTGCTTTGGTTGGCAACTTGGCAAGAAAATTGTACCCGGGGCCCTGGATCCTCTTTTCCATTCCGTTGATTTCTCTAAATTAATTGGTTTTATGGCCTAAGCTAAGATTTGCCATCTGCACTCAGATTTGCCCTTGGCATAGAAGATTCCAGGAGCTGCAAGAACGGCTAACGCACAGCGTGTGTAGAGGGATAGTTAGTCTATCATATCATGAAAAAATATCGGAAATAGCTGTCACTGTTGCTGAGAAAACGTAGTTAGTATCGAATCTGGGTCTGAATGGCACGTCGCGGAAAAGAAGGGATACCAACGTTGGATCGTGCTGAGCTTTGCTTTAACATATTCGTTGCAGACTGGCTCTAATTATCAAAAAACATATTATTTGAAAATAGCTTACATATGAGAGATGGATTCTGCATAATTTATAACTGATAAAATCTTAAGCAGAAATTTAAATTGAAATAAAACTGAAACTTGATCACCGTTGGTATCCCTGCTGATTCCCTCAAATCTGATTCTGGTCATAGGGGCATTCAACCTCGAATGGAACCATTGAAATAAAGCTGGAACCTTACTTCCGCTGGTAGCCCTGCTGTTTCCCCGAATCTGATTCTGACCTTTGGACCCCCAGAATCAGATTGGAGAAAAATTTTAGTTGTTACTGTTGTTTAGTTATTTACTAATGCTCATATGAACAATTGTGTACACCTTTTGGTGAGATGAGAAATTGTGCAGGATTGCTCAGTAAACGCTATTTTTATTTAAATTTCGGTGTTTTAGTAGTAAACGTTTTTTAATTAGTTTCTTATATTTTAGGCCTGAAATTGCGGTATTGTTCGAAGTTGAGCCTTCTTCTCGAGAAAGGGATTCCATTTTGCATTGACATTGTCACCAAGAAGAAGCCATGCTCATCAAGGCAACATTTACCAATTTTGCATTTTAAAGTAAAGAAAAGACGAATGTACCTTCGTTAGAGAGACATAGAATAAGAGAGACATGCAGAAATAAATTTGTCGAGTTTCTTAACTGTTCTTGAGCGAAGTACTAGAGTTTCTTAAATTATTGGTCATCGTGGTACTAGTTTCTTATAAACCAGTTTCTTATAAAAAAAACGTGTATCTGTGGCTGGATTGGAAATTGAAGGAAGTTCATCAATGGTAACTAGTGCTGAATATCTTGTTAATCCACCATGGCAGTTTCTTTGTTTGCTCCGCAAAATTCATTGCTAATTTGATAAGCAAAATTCAACCGTTATCATGTAATAAAATATATTAGCTTTCACAACTCTCAAATTAAAGCATTTCTCTTTTTGAGAGAAATAACTGACATTGCAGGCGTTGTGTGGTCTTAACTTTGGAAGAATTCTCGAAGCAAAATCATTTTGTTGTTTATTTTGCATACATAACATCAATTGTGGTGTCAAGAGACGGATGAGACGTGCTCGTTCCTTTTCAAGCTTTACTATTTAAAGAATTCTTTAAATAGTACAACCAACAGGGCAGACATCGAACATTTTGTTGCGGAATCTTGAGATATAAAAGCATCTCAAACCTGGGGGCGGGGCACGACACTTCAAGGACACATTTTTTTATTAAGCTAAAGGGGCAATTCCTGAAAAAAGAAAGGACACCTCTTTATTGATTACAAAATCTTGGGGGCACATGCTCTCAGTGCCCCCGGTCCCAGCCCACGCAATCAGTAAGTATTTATCAAAAATACGCGGTAAATTCAATAATTCCTGCGAGACTCTATCTTTTAACGCTAGGAAATCCATGTCCTATACACCATTTCTCCTTCAAATTCTTCCAAAAGTAGACCTTTAAATTACAAAAAGTTGACAAGAGAATACAATTTCCGACAAATACTCTCCAGAGGGGTGCTTCGCCTCCAACCCCCCTCCACTTACTTTGGCCCTGGTGACATATCCCAGGGATATCATAAGTATCATGCACTCGCGCCTCAAGCAAGATGACTTTTATTTAAACAATAGCACAACGTGTCAAAATTATGAGATTCCTTCCTTGAGTCCTGTAACAAGTAACACTTTACTTCATGCGAAATAAAACGGCCGAGACAAAATAGATTTTGAGAATTGACATGCAAATCTCAGACAGTCTGCGAATTTAACAAACAACAGTTTCCAGCTTAGCTGATAATGACTTTGACGTAAAAGAGTGGGAAAAGAGTGGGAATGTTTTTACCTGGCTGGCAACTTGGCAAGGACTTGTAGTATCAACCCAGGATCATCTTGTCCATTCCGTTGATTTCTCTAAATTAATTGGTTTTATGGCCTAAGCTAAGATTTGCTACCTGCCGTCAGATTTGCCCTTAGCATAGAAGATTGAAGGAGCTACAAGAACGGCTAACGCACAGCGTGTGTAGAGGGATAGTTGGTCTATCATATCATGGAAAAATATCGGAAATAGCTGTCACTGTTGCTGAGAAAACGTAGGTAGTATCGAATCTGGGTCTGAATGGCACGTCGTGGAAAAGAAGGGATACCAACGTTGGATCGTGCTGAGCTTTGCTTTGACATATTCGTTGCAGACTGGCTCTAATTATCAAAAACATATTATTTAAAAATAGCTTACATATGAGAGAAGGATTCTGCATAATTTACCGGGTGTCCCAAAAAAAAGGTAACAGATTTGATTGGGGCTAGCGATAAGAATTTAAGTTGATTCGACCCCTGATAAGTTTTGAAGTACTCTTAGATAGTTAACTTGAAGATTGATACTTTATTTGTTGACATTGGTGCATCAAGAGTTGGAATATTAATCTTGCCCAAACCAGAGCTTTTGGGGTTTGGCCTAAGCTGTTAACTCACTGTGCGGTGGAATCTCCTCAATCATAGTCAAGTACAAACAAGAAACCTCATGCTTATGAACACATTTTAGTGGAAATCTGACTCTGAACTTTACAATCAGATTCAAGAATTTAGCCCTGAAGAGACCCCTTTCTTGATTCTACAAAAAATTTAAGTTACACCTGCCTGAGAAAAGTTATTCATCAGCGAAATAAGTCCCGCAGGCTTTAACACATAGATTATTTTGCAAACTTCATTGCTTGAATGAAATGTTTTTGCATCATCTCTCTCGAAATTATTGCGAAACAAGCAATCGTATATGCCCAAGGGAACATAGAAAATGCTCGTTCGTGCTTGGCTTGGTTTACTTTTGTAAATGCATTTTGACTGGAGAGAAATATTCCTTGGTGACTGTATTCATTAATTTGTTTGTTAGTTTGTAGTTTTTTACGTTCTTCTCAAACGAGTACCCAAAGGACCAATCCTTGTCCAAAAATCTCTTTCACTGAGGAGATTCCCCTAACCAGTGCGTTAGCAGTTTAGGCCAAAACCCAAAAGCTCTGGTTTGTAGAGGGACGCAAGTTTTGGCTTTCGATATTAATATTTCAACTCTTGATGCGCAAATATCAACAAACGAGGTATTAAACTTCAAGTTAACTATCAAAGAGTACTTCAAAACTTATTTGGGATCGATTCGACTTATACTCAAATCGCTAGTCCCCATCAAATCTGTTACCTTTTTTTTGGGACACCCGGTATAACTTTTAAAATCTTAAGCAGAAATTTAAATTGAAATAAAACTGAAACTTGATCACCGTTGGTATCCCTTCTGATTCCCTCGAATCTGATTCTGGTTATAGGGGCATTCAACTTTGAATGAATCCATTGAAATACAGCCATTTCCTCGAATCTGATTCTGACCTTTGGACCCCCAGAATCAGATTCGAGACAAATTTAGTTGTTGTTGTTGCTTAGTTATTTTCTAAGGCTCGGATAACAAATTGTGAACACCTTTTGGCGAGAAATCGTGCAGAATTGCTCAGTAAACGCTATTTTATCAATTGGGAGTGCAAACATGTCAATTCTACCCATTTTGTGGCCAAAAACAGCAAATTTAAGATCCCAATCTGATTCTGGGACTGAATCTGAATCTGATTTTTAATCTGATTCTGATTCTGGGTCTGAATGGCATGCGGTCATTGGCGAGTGTCTACTTTGCTCACCCATCACATATTGTCAATCAATGAACCCATGGTCTTGTCTGAAGACGTTAGGACTCAATTCAAACACAAGGGTGAAATCAACAGCATTTCATAGTTTTTAAAATTCTGCTCGGGGTCCCCTAGATTTAAAATTCTAGGGGGGCCCTGGGCAAATGCGTCACTGATCAAGGGCTGCAGTTCGCGTATCCAATCTGGTATCCAATTTCACCTGACTCAATGAGACTTCCCCCCTGAAAACATTCTTCAATAGTTTTTGTTATTGGCATACCACCTGCACCAGATTCTAGAAAACAGAATGAGTTAGAAACATCTCATTTCAGGTCACAATAATGGCAAACAGCCCCCAAGTCTTCTTCCAAGTGACAAACAGCCCCCAATTCTGCCAGTTGCCCATGATTTGTTATTATTATTATTATTAGAACATTTCTATAGCGCCATTTATCTACAATAAAAAATATATTCAAAGGCGCCTTAACAAATTTAGGTATAATGTAAAGAAAAATTAGGTACAAATAGTTACAAATTAGGTATATAATGACATAAAATTACAAGTATCCCTCGAATGCCATTTTGAACAAATGAGTCTTCAATCTCGACTTAAACTCTACAATGTTATTTGTCGTCCGTAGCTCAATGGGGAGTGAGTTCCATAATCTGGGTCCAGCAATGCTGAAAGCCCTATCGCCCCAACTCTTTGTATTAGAGCGGGGTACATTCAAAATTCGGCTACCATTAGATCGCAAGGATCTACCAGGATTGTAAAGAGTAATCATATCCATCAAATATTAATTATGTTAAGATCTCTTGCCTGCCTAACAACGTACTCAGAAACACCAAAATAGTTTGATGTATATTGGATGGACCAATGCTTAGGGACTAATGTCAGCATCTGAAGTGTGAACTTCCTGTCTGACTCTTCTGCAAGCTTGACTTTAAGATTTTCATTAATGAAGTACGGTTAGAACAGCTACTTCCATCGGAGATTGGAGTGCGGGAGAACTCAAGCAGCTGAAACTGATTCAGTAATGTGCTTGGTTGCTTCAACTATTTTTCGTTTGTCATAGCCTTGCACACGTTCCTTTCTGTCGTGTTTTAAAGGGGAACAGTCCAGATTGCCCAATAGCACATTTGCCTCCTCCCCTGTGCATTCTACGTAAGACAAATCAGCAGTCCGATGGTCAATAGAGGCAGAACCTTCGGTAGTCCCTTCGTCTTTACATCTGTTCAGTTTATCAAAGCAATGTCCACATACCGTTTTTCCTGGTATCAACTGGATGTGGCTTAAATTATTTACCTCTTCAAGCAGCAATTCTTTTAACCCTAATCCACATGGGGGGTGGATTCCACCCCCCCCCTAGAGGTTTTATTTGCCTCGTTTTTAAACGACATTTGCTATGCCCCCAGCCTCCCTGACTTTTACTAATTATCTATTAGCCACATTTCGGTGGAAAAATTTTTGAACCATAGGACTCGCGGGTCACGTGACATGCCCATATTTGGAAGGAGATAGCAACAAAATCATTGTTTTCAATGATTTCAATGGAATTATTTTATTGAATTATGAAGTATTATACAGCAAATGAATCAGCAAACAAAGGGCTTCAATTTGATATCGGAATTTCTGGAATTTGATGATGTCAGCATTTTTGATAATGACGTCATTTTGGCCGCCATTTTGGACTAATTAGCAATTTTTTCAAGTTTTTTCGAACTTTTTCAATGAAAAACACTCTAATGATACATTTATCATAGATAATCATCATTTTGCAGGTTCTTTTGGTCTCTTTTTACATAGAATAAATTAATCGCACAAATGACGTCATAAAAATCAGCTAATTTCTGCCAAAATATCACTCCAAAATCGTTATTTTCAATAAAATAATATTTTATCACCATTTTTGTTGACAAACTGAACAAAAAACTGCATAAAGTTCGTGCGAAATCTTCATTAAACTTGAATTCAACTTGGAAGCCTGATTTTCACAGATTTTCAGCTTTGTGATGTCACTGTGACGTCACAAGGCGTGGTAGCCACACCCAAATTCCGCTACAAGCTGCAAATTACCTGTTCTATAACTGTGCCAAGCTGTATTGAATTCGGATGGGTCTAAGGCAGTTTTCGGAGGGGGGGGGGGGGGTGGAAAGCACTCCCCCCATAAATAGTAGCTCGAAAAAAGCCCATATGGATTAGGGTTAAATTGGTTCTAACTGGCTTTGTATGCGATTTCATGGATTGCAACAAGCAATATGATGATGGCTATCTTTAAAACACGGAATATGGAATGATGGAATAGAATGATGCAATACCCGTTAAAAATATGGAATTTGTCTCTTAAACATCAATGGGAGGTTAAGTTTGCTTTTAAATAACATTCTGCCGGTGAGAAAATCAAGAAACTCAAGTAAATGATTCGTTTTTGAGCACCATTCAATGTTTTCTCAAATCATTCCGTGTCTTCTAAATCATTCCGTGTTTTCTAAATCATTCCGTGTTTTCAAAATCATTCCGTGTTTTCCTTGGGAATCCCCGATTTTTCCTTTTTCACTTCAGTTCAACAGTCAAGTGCCCCTGGAGGATTATAATGAAAAGACGGAATTGAAACACATTATATGTCTGTTCGCAACGCGTGATAATGGATTTTCATTCAGCCAAGCAATTTTTAAAAGAAACTTGTTTATCAGAACCTAGCACTAGATGACTTTTTACAAAGATTAAAGAATGCAATCTGCATGTACACTGTTAGCCTGCGCGCCCCCTTATCTCCTTTGGGCAATTGGTCTGCATGCAGGCTAGTAAACTGCGTGTTTATCTCAGTCTCAGTTATCAATCTTTCATACAGTAGTACACGGCAAGAAAAGTGAAAATTTCCCCTAATCTCCGATGGTCGAGATTTCAACGTGTTCGACAAGTTTCCGAAATAGAAATTTACACTTCCAGTTTCCATTTGATCTCCACACAGTGAAACGTACACCATGAATTTCCTATAGTTTCCAACACAGGAAATAGAGATTTCTAATCTCTATGGGGGAGATTTCCTCTCTTGAGATTCATCACTCTCCACCGTTCTGTTAGTTCCTTTTTGTAAAAGCATTTCAATCATAGAAATAGTTCTATGATTTCAATACATTACGCACAGGGTAGCATAACCAATTTTTCAGACTACTATTGGTAATAGGACAACCAACAATATACACTAAATTGTTTTAAAGAAACCGCCTATATATAAGAAACCGCCTCAAGTTTTCGAAAGTTAAGAGACAACCCTACCTAAATTGAAAAAGCTAAAAAACTTTTACAATTTACAATTCTAATTTTCCTATCGCACCGAAAAATATTTTGACACTATACAATCCTAGCAAATTGTTTGGACATTATTTTGAGTGCGAATTATGTTATTTACTTGCTTTGAGATCTTACTAAGTAATTGGGGTGGCCTTTAGACAAAACAAAATGAACCCTATACTTCAGCAAAATGGCCCGACAATTTAAGAAACTGCCTACCACACAAGCGTACGGGGCGGGGGGGGGGCGGCAGCCCCCCAATGTTGGAAAAATCATTGAAAATCAGCCCCAATCGGGCAAAAATCTACCCTCAGTTGGGCAAAAATGTTGGTAAACAATGGACTTTGTGTCGGGCCACCCCCCTAGATTTTTCCCGTACGCTTATGGCGTACCATCACCAGACCTTAGTTTCTTATAAAAGAACAATGAGTGTATTTTTTCAATATTAAAGAGAATGAGCTTTAGACAAAGAAACCACCGCAGGAAATCATATTATAATATGACTAACTTCATTCAATCACGTGACTGAAGTCAATGAAGACAGCATGAAGACAGGCAGGTTTTGAACGATTGCCAACTATGCGTTATACAACGGATTTGGGCGCCAACTATTTCTTTTGCTTCGTGCATCGTCAAAGACAGAGTAAAGACACCAACGTTGCAATTTTCAACCAGTTATCTTCCATATGATGGCCAGTAACAAACAAAAGTCATTCTGTCAAGGAGAGTCAGGTTCGTAAAGCTTTTCTAACTTTAAACGTTTTCCGAGTTCTTTCTCATGATAAGTAATTTCCCGCTGTTGCTTTGGGACTGCTCCAGTCCTGCATGCTTAGGCATGTGTCAAAGTTTTGCGTGACTAATGCAAAAACTTTGCTAAGAGGACGGAGATGGGAACCAAAGGAACACTACCCTTGGCGGTTATTGCTCTTACTCACAAATATAAAGTAAGGGGAGACTGTACCTCCTTGATATCAAATGTTAGATGGCTCGACCAGCGCAAGTTTGTATCAGTTGGCGCCATCATTCCAACTTTTATCGAACCTGCGTGCTGCCGATCTGCGTCTAGAATGCACGATTTGTACAAGTGGTCAGTTGTCTTCATTTGATAGATGGGAAATGTCTCGTATTAATGCCAAGAGAACATCTCTCATATTTGAAAATTATATTTAGAAATGCAGGTGGTACATTGATTTCTGTTTTGTTTTTTCAAAGCTCAAAAGTTGGTACAGTATCTCAGCATTACAAAAAAGAGGCCGATCCAAGACAAGGTATGTATGAATTGAAAGTAGACTTTTCTTTCCCTTTAAATATCACTAATGTTCCCCTTTATTCGGCTTTCAATAAATTGTTGGACAAGGACATGCTTGCGTGATTGTACTAAAGATGGCATGGCGATGAGGAACTTTTTACCAAGATGCATTGCGCTCGAATTACGAATCTTAAGCGATTCTATAAAATGCCCCCCCCCATCCAAACTTTCGAAAATAAAACCAAGAGTGAAGAGGATAGCGAGCTGAGACCAGACTTATGACATTTCGTCCCTTGTTTCCCTGCGTTCTTTGATTTCCAGATATCACTTGCTCGATAGGGACTCATATCATTACTCTTATAAAGTGGGCCCCCTGTGTCAAAATGGCCTAAACTGGTGAGAGTAATGATATAAGTCCCTATTGATCAAGTGATATCTGCGAATCAAAGAACGCAGGGAAACAAGGGATGAAATGTCATAAGTCTAAGCTGAGATGTCAATGACTTTTTCTAATTATGTATCCTATCCTACATATGGGTACATCAAGTGCCACTTTCTCATGAGGGAGGGGGGCAAGAAAGGCCCTCCCATATTTTCTATGCAACCCTAAAGCCTAATGACGACGCAACTTGCTACACATGATTACCAACAATTAATGATCATAGAAATAGCATCATATGCTAATTAGTCGCATGATCTATTGCTAGGCAACGCAAAACAATGAAAATTTGCTAATTTTAGGTCTTCACCTAAAACTTGAAATTTTCAACAAAAGTGATCAATAAATAACTTTAAAGTTATTTATATGATACATATCAGTTTTCCTTGATGAGACCTGTTGAAAATCTATTTTTGGAATTTTATTGTTATAATAAGGAACTTTTTGATCAAGACGCATTGCGTTATTTCATTGAATTCCTATAGAATTGTTAGAGGTTCGTAATTCGAACACAATTCATCTTGGTAAACAGTTCCTCACCGCCATCTATTACAAAACCATAAAGCACATAGATCCTCTACAGCAGCGCACAAATTGGGTGCAATTTTGGGACACCCTGTACACCATCAATCACTTTTTAGGATGCTTAATTTAGGCCCCACAAACATAATTCCTTGCAATACACATTTTTCTCAAAAGGAACTAATAGTTTGGGCCACTACTGAAACTTTCTTAAGATTATCGGACTCTGAGTAACCAGGGTTTCTTACAAGTTCCTTAGAGGTTGCATAACAATCTCCACATTGATTACCTGTGCCCTATCCTATTGAACATTAAACAAAATGTGTTTTAGCCCTAATCCTATCAGACTACCAGGGGGTGTTTTTCCAGCCCCCTGTTGGTATCATCTGCACCACACCAAGAAGAAGCTCTTTTTCCAAACATGATAAATTGAACTGTAGTTAATAGATCGAAAGGTGGAGTTTGGACTTAGGCCTAGTGTCTCCAAAGTCATAGACATAAAAGGCTAGTCGGCTAGGCTTTCGCAAACCATGTTTGACCCACTTAAATGCTAATATGCTTGTTAGGTAATGAAATAATTCCTGTTTTTATTTAGAATTCAAACCCTCGCTATAACAGCTGTGCAATTAAAACGAAAATTAAGCATTGGAGCCAACCAGAAACAAAATATACATTCTGATCACGGAAAATCACAGAAAATAGCATACATGGGCCTAAATGACTTGACTTTTTATATCAGCTATAAAATGTTTACCAGTACGAACCTGTACGAACCCTTGGCAGAAACCTTCACCGATACCTAAAGTTTAGTGTGAAATGAGTTTTAAGACTCTTCTTTCCTCACTTTTTTGTTTGCACCAGGAAAGAAGAAATGTAGGGGTCTCGTGTAGTTCTACTGCTAAAAGTACCCCTTGAAAATATGTGCCAAATAAACAAATAAATTGTTGTGGGTTCATAGAACTGATACGCTGTATGACTGTGCAGACTTTTGAGGGTTAATAAAAACAAATTATTTAAATCGGATGAATACAACTGGAGAAACAAAAATTCTGAATAGCTCAGAGCATTTTCTCTATGGTGGTATGTTTGAAAGTTTTTGCATTTGTAACGTATTTTTCATGAGGATTCTAATTTATGAGAGAGAGCCTGTTACGAAATGGTCAAAAAATTTATTTTGAAACTGGCAAGCATGGGATCGGGAGAAGTGCGCTTAGCCAAAGTAGAGGGCATGTCCTCAAAGAATTTCCTCGCTCCCAGGCCTCGTTAGGTCCCTCGTTGCATTGCTCCTAATTAAGTGGTATGAACAGCTTCCTATACGTTCAATCGGTCTGAAAAATTTAGTCGGTTCAAAGCATGTTGACACCCTCCCCAACAAAATTTGAATGTACGCCCCTGATTTGTCTACCGCCATTTAAAGAGGGGTGGAAAGCGCGGTCAGACCACGGGCAGCAAAGGTATTTCAATTCTTGTAGGTGCAAGGGAGAACGTAAAATCTCTATTAAGCCCCTGGGGGCTTATTTAATTTGAGGCACCCCAGAAGGGGAGCATATATACCATAGCTTTTTAGTTCTTTTACACCATATTTTGCGGATTGAACACACAATTTAAGAGTGAAAATACACAAATTCGATACAGTTTTATTTCTATTTTCTCAAACCATATCAAAATTAACATGCTGTAATAACTTGTGATTTAGGCATATTCCAATGCACGTGTAATAAATGCAGTTTGTGGCACGAATTTATCAATGTGTAATAAAATAACTTTGAACTAACTTGGCAATTTGATTGCAGAGCTGGATGAAAGGCGTCAAAGACGGATGGCGGAAGAAGCAAGGCAAGTTTGCGAATGAGAAGGCTTCTTGCAGAGTCACCAATGGAAAGGAAACCTTAAAAGAAGTCCAAAGAAACACTTGTTCGAGACTCAAGTGACTCTGATGAGTAGAAAGTATATGTTCTTTCAACTGCATAGCCAGCCATTCATAACTATGGTATGCTAACATTCGTTAAAAGTACATATCGGGTGATCCAGAAAAAAGTGACCCAACGCAATCTGTTATAGAAATAAAAGCAAGTGGCCGATTGAAATATTTTAAACGTCGTTCTGTTACTGAAAGACATGCCTACATTACGAGTATTTTTTGCAATTTTTGTAGGCACGGTAAAGTTCCTAGCCTACGAGTAGACCCATTATCCTACAGAATAGAGGGTCTACGAAATAATGAGATAACGCTTGCTACGTCTGTTCAATTAATTATGTTAATCCTCTATTCAAATAATGTGTGAAACCCATCTAAACAAAGGCTGCATAAATTAAGTTCTAGAAACCTGGAACTGTAGTGGCAAGCTTTCGCTCATTAATTCGTAGACCCTTTTCTCCAGTTGGATAAGGGGTCTACACGTAGGCTATAAAGTTCCCAAATTAAGGATTTTGAGGAAAAGGGCAGGCTTGAAATCATCAAAAAAGTAGTCAAAACAAGGAATCGATTTAAAGCCATTTCAGGTCTTCAAAACAACGAGGAGCGTGTTTCATTTTGCCTGAGAATATCTTTAAGTGCCTAAGGACTATAAACTGGCTCTGACGACTTCCTACTGGGTTGCCTATTTATTGCCAGGTTGAAATGAAACACACTCCTCGTTGTTTTGAAGATTTGAAATGGCTGTATATCGATCCCCTGTTTTTGACGACTTTTTGAGGATTTCAGACATGTCCTTTTCCTTGAAATCCTTAATTTTTGGACATTTACCGTGCTGAAAAAATTGCCACAAATACTCATAGCATAAGCTAGTTTTTTAGCAACGGAAAAACGTTTGAAATATTTCATTCGGCCTCATAATTTTCTGTAACAGATTGTGTTGGGTCACTTTTTTCTGGGTCATCCGGTAGCCGTATTCAAATTCTACTGGATGTCTAAAAAAGTACCCTCTTTTGACCAAACAAGGGAACAAAACGATGACTATCGGGACGTTTTGACTGCATACCTGTGACATTTTCGATCTTCAACTTAAATGCACTTACGTTGCATTTTAAACCGGAGATACGAGTTCACAAGGTAAAATTTTGGTGTGCACCTGAAACCAGAGGTTTTGAGAATGTGCCTAGCCATGATTTGACATCACACATTTTGCACAAGAATTCTCAACTTTGAGCGTTAGTTTTTATTTTTGAAAAGAATTATATACATTAAATCCCTTGAATTAATTCAAATGTTCTTGAAATGACTTTTCTTTTGATGAAACGGTCCTTGAATTGTGTTCCACCCCACGTGTTTTGTATCAAACACGAGTAAAAGGAGCACATGCATGCTTATTTTGGGGATGTGGCACGAATTTATCATTCTTGTGACATTTTGTTATATTTGTTTAATCAGGGTCATGCACATGTCATTTTGACTCTTTTCAAAAAAAAAACTGAACATTAGGGGCTACACTTGCATTGGAATATGCCTAAATCACAAATCAAATCCCTTTTCAGAACCTCTGCTTTTGGGTGAGCTGGGAATTTTGACTTTGCAAACTTGTATCTCCGGTGTTTTGTGTACGATTTCTAAATGCAAGGTTTATACATCTAAGTTGAAGATTTATAGATTTAGCTGTGAAGGCGGGGAGCAATGATATTTTATTGTTTTGTTACTATCTCCAGTGAAAAGGGGGTACTTTTTTCAGAGACACCCGGTACTCAGAAATTTGTAAGTCAACCAGGATCGTAAATATTCATGCAGAATATCTTGCGTGGTCTCTACTTGAACGAAAATGCAACTTTCTTATTCAATAATTCTCATTGACACGGAGATATATTTTCATGAAAAAAGCTTATGCATGTGTTTATCACTGTATTGGAAAATATGCTTCTTTCACCTGATTTTCCTCACAGTTTGCAAGTCTCAGTTAAGAGAGGTTGACTGTTACTCACTTTTTCATAGGGTTTGATGAAATATCCAATTTAACTCACAAGCGTTTTTTCTAGCCAAGTAGCAGGTCCTAAGTTTGTTCGTATTCATTTCTAATTAGGAACTTGGCTCTGAACTTGTTTGAAGTACGGTTTCTAAGCTTTGAACAATTCATTCGGGCTCAATTTCTGGGCATCTCAACGGCAACCCAATTCATAAAGTAGAAATTTCTTGGAAACGAGTTTCCTTATTTCTATGAATTGTATTTCAGAGCTATAATATGGCTTTCTGAACCCAAATGATTGCAAGAATTAAGAAACTGGCATAATTGAAACAAACTTATAATTGTTGAAAGCAAAGTCTCGAATTGAAATAAAATTGCTGCTCGCATTCTTACCATTTTGGAAAAAGCTATGATATAAGTTTCTTCATCGAAAGTTCAACATCATGGAAAGGTTTTTTCGCTGCCACTCATCGGTTCAAACGAACTTGTTTTGCAGTGTACATTTCTGTCATTATTATATCACAAGCTGAAGATGTCATTGGAAAGAGTCTCCACGTTTTGAATTTAGTTTCATGTAGTATGCAGGGCCGTCGAGAGCCATGTCGGGTCCTGGAGTGATTCATAGGATCGGGCCCAAAGGGGGTTTGGGGGTGAATCCCCAAGAAAATTTTTACACGGTCCGGCCCTTCAGACTCTTGGAGAATAAGGGAAACGCCCTTTTCAAGAAAACTAGTCGGAAAAATTGTTCAGATATTCCGTGAAAAAGTTATCAAGAAATTGGTATTGACGGTAAACAATCAAGAGATTGAAGACTCACTCGTACGTGGACTTGCAACAAGTCTTCCTTTTCGTTCTTAGTAGCTAGCTCCACTGCGCGCTCGTTGCTCATTTGGCGCTGGTCAGTGGAGCTAGCTACTAAGGACGAAAAGGAAGACTTGTTGCAAATCCAACTCTTACGAGATGACTAAGTTTCAAAGGAGGGCCCAAACTTTTACGCATAGCAAATAAGAAAATTGTTTTCTTACGACTATGTTTTTAAGGTAGATAGATAGCCATAAAAAGTTGTTGTAAAGAGATTTTACAGCAATAGTTAATTTATGCGCAACAATATTTTCATTTTTCATTTTTATTCATTTAGGCACGGTAGCCCCATCAGTCCATAAGAACTGCTTTTCAGGGGGCCGTGGCAAAACATTTTGACGGGCTCCTCTGGAACCCGGGCCCTATGGGACTCCTATCCCTCCTAATCCCCCCCCCCCCGCCTCTCGACGGTCCTGGTAGTATGTATTTGTTGGCATCGTTAATTACTTGTGAGGATCAGCTGTTGCGTTCATGACTGTTTAGAAGTTACGTCTTTCCATTGAATGAATCAAAGTGCCAGTGATGTGATATATTCTTCTTTCTGAATTAATACTTTGCATTGCGCACAAAAAGAATGGCAAAGGACGGGATGATTAGTTTTTTTCCAAATATATAGCCATGATGTTTAAAATACGAGTCAAGCTTAATCAAAATAATAGAAAATTATGATTTTGTTCCGTACGTTCGAAGAGGACGCAGAATCTGAATCAGAATCTGAGTGCTGCAAAGAAAGAATCCGAGAAAAATTTGGAAGACCTTCAGAGAGAAGAATCCTCTGGAGAAGTTTTATCTGGGATGATTCCTATAATGTCAAACCAGGACGCGTAGTGCTGACCATATTTGATGTTGCACCAAAATATCCAATAAATAAAATATCATGCGTCTCTTGAAATAGTATAATGGACAGGGAACCTATCAGTTTCCCTAAAATTTCCTACAAAACAAATCAGAATTTCGACTGAATTTCCTACTAATTTCACCTGGGGAAATGGTTGGTCTCCTCAGAATTTCCGACAAAAACTCATAATTTCGCTGGGATTTCCTACTAAAATCAAGGATCTTACTTGGGGGAAATTTGGCGTTTCACCTCAATTTACCTAAAGGAGCACGAGCAAGTATGGAATTTCCCCAAAGTCTCCCAAAAACATGCCCAATATAGACTAAGTTTCCAACTGTTGGAGATGCTAAATCTCACTTGGGAAACTGTGGGTAAAAGTATATTTCCCTTTACCCGTAGTTTCCCCACGGGTAAACTACGGGTAAAGGGAAATATACTTTTACCCACAGTTTCCCAAGTGAGATTTAGCATCTCCAACAGTTGGAAACTTAGTCTATATTGGGCATGTTTTTACCCGTGGGGAAACTACGTTGGAAATTTGATGTGTAAGAAGCATTTGTTGTTGGAAACGGAAGGGAAATGGCCCGTTTACCTCTAATATACAACGAAAAAACTATGTCGAAATTCGAACTTTTCTTGCCGTGGTAAGATATCACTTCAAAATCTGGTAGCATGAGATTTTGAATTGATGCTCGTGAATAACAGTTCATAATCAGCACTCCTCGTACTAAACATTTTTAAAACAAGAGGATTGTTGTTTTAGATGATAGGACTTTAAATTAATCATGGAAGTAACTTTCTTTTGCAAGTGTGATTCGGACTGTGATGCTGTACCTTCGAAGCAAAGTCAGATTTGATTAGCTTGATTAGAAATATCTGACAACATACTACTTTGACACAGATCGTCAGATTTTGAGTAGTTACAAACTTCCTCATGCCATACTTCCTGTGCCCTTCTGAATATTTCAGGATGAACATTTCCTTGGAATAATATGATTCAATAAATGAAGGAAAATTAAACATGCAGTAGAAATGATCTACATATGAATTTCCTTAAAACTTAAATTATTTCTTTGAGACCTGGAGTTTGGGTCTCTTGTGAAGAACTTCTTATCGAGAAATTTTTATAGTATGACCCCAGTATGATCTTATTATAAAGACAACATCGACTCGTGAATACATGGAATTGATTTTCAGTGCAAATTCTAGGCCACACCCTTGAAAGGGACACACAACTTTGAATAAAAATTGTGCACAGTCTTGAAGTGTTTGATCTTGAACTGTTGTATGTCACAATCAATGAAATACGCCGTAGCTGGTGTATTTCACCACAGTGGTGTATTTCACAGTCCAGCGCATTTCATCTGTTGTATCTCATGATTAATGAAATACGCCATAGTTGGAGTATTTCACAGTCCATTTCACAAAAGTGGTGTATTTCACAGTCCAGCGTATTTCATCTGTTGTATCTCATGATTAATGAAATACGCCATAGTTGGAGTATTTCACAGTCCATTTCACAAAAGTGGTGTATTTCACTGTCCGGCGTATTTCATCTGTCGTATTTCATGATTAATGAAATACGCCAAAGATGGAGTATTTCACAGTCCATTTCACTAAAGTGGTGTATTTCACAGTCCGGCGTATTTCACTGCTTTTGTACCTGTGAGCAAATCTCACCAAACTTCTCCAGCACTCGGGATCTGTTTATCCAGTAGTCACCTGTACCATAGCACAAATTGCTGAACCCTCACAACAATGCTCTTCTGCTGCTCTTGTCGACCAAAAGGTTGCTGGGATTGATGTTATTGTGAAGCACTTGCTTTTTGCAGGTGCAACACTATATCCATCAATGATTCAGCGAAGCGACCAAGTTCCTCATGGGTTTCAAAAACCACTGAATTCATATGCTTGCATATGTGGTTGAATGCTGATAATAAGAGTTTTGGGGCACAACCACTCACAACACCAAATACGTGTGGTATTCCTGGTGGCTGCTCAACAGCATCAAAATGTGATATTCTTTGCAAACTGCAGGGAATGTAGATCCCTTAAAAACTTTCACGGCACATGCTGCTTTCTGATACATCGACAGATAACTTTCTTCAATAATGCTAACGCCTTGTTGGAAGAGAGTTACATTCGACTGTAATCTGTTGTTGGCAGTAGCAACAGAGAGCAGATTGTAGCCTCTGAAATTGGTAGCTTGATCAATACTTTCCATCCTTTCCCTTGACTACATGTCACATGCATAGTAAAATTTGAGCTTGTAAGCGTCAGCAAGTCTTGCCATCTTACCTGACTTTTTTCTTGCAAAATCAGCCTCTTCTTTTAGTCTTTCGATTTCTATTGCTGACCTTCCTCGATGTTTCACAAGCATCATGTTGGCTTTTGCATTCTTTATAGAGCACCTATCAAGTAGGCTTCAGCGCCCTTTATAAGAAAATGTTTTATTCAAGCTCTACCAGTTATTAAGAAATGCACCTGTATTCCGCCAGTTGTTCACTTGCAACAATGGCACAATTAAAGGAACAATGTACATGGGTAATTGATTTTAGATGATGCAGTAAGGCCCCGCATTTAAGAAAACAGAATGGGATTATTTATATAGATAATATTACCCATACATCGGGTGTCCAAAAAAACGCAACAGATTTGATAAAGCTTAGCAACAAAGAGGTTCACTAAATTCAACTCAAATGTGGTGTATAATAATATTCTATAGTGCAAAAGAACATTGATACCTTGCTTGAACTTGTTAGTTGCCTGGATGTCGATAATTTTATGTCAAAAGTCAAAATTTGTCATCAGCCCTAAAACAGAGGTTTCAAAGAAAATGGCCTAAGGAAGCCACTCCAAAGGGGAATCACTGAAATTGCAGGGATTATACAATATATCTTGGGGTTAGCATGTTACACGAGATAAATTGCAGCGTGCTGACACGAATGAAATTAAGCAACAATTCTTGTCAAAAAAACGATTGCCAAGAGAGACACAAATAGAGTGCAATGCAACTCCTATATGATAGCTCGACTTTTTTCAATGTTTAATTCCCCAACAAAATTTCTCTTGGGTATAAATAATCTAGAAAGTGAAAGCCATGCTGATTTTTTTTTAATTATACCTTTAACCGTTTTTTGTGAACTATTAACTGCTGATGACTCTGAAATCCTCAGGAAACACCTTGAAAAAGTGCAGCTTTCTGTTGAAAGTTTTTTGCACTGATTAACTTGTCAAATGCTTTTACAGTTAAACATATACTTTACATTGCATTTTTTGTGCAAAGCAAACCTCAAAAAAGGCGAAAAAACTGCTATTGAAGAAGTGTTTATGTGCTCTCCATCCCTTTCACCAAATAAGATTATAACTATGGGCCAGCTTACACAAGACCAGCGTGTTTGGATCTGCATAGAAATGGCTTGACTAAATGGTGCCCATCAGGTTAGACGATCTCGGGCAAACCACTGGCCTGGAGTTGAAGCACCTGCCGTTTCGACAATAGTCCGTAACTTCAAAAAGTATCAAGAGCATGGAACGAGTATGAACCTTAATAAAGGTAATAGTGGGCGTTCGAAAACAGCAAGGTTCGCAGAGAGCATTCAGCGGGTGCGCCGGTCACTGCAACGAAATGGGATTAAGTCGACAAGAAGGAATGGGCTTGGATTATCGAAAAGTTCGTTCAATAGAATAGTTCGCTGTAATCTCCGTTTCCATCCATATTTTCTGATCACCAACCAGGCATTGCGTCCCGAAGACCCTGGATTGCGGGTAGGATTTTGTCAATGGTTTGTGCAAAATTGTTAAGAGGATGAACATTATCTGCCAAACCTAATATCCTCAGATGAGGCAATATTTTCACTAAATTCAGAAGTAAATACGAAAAACACCGTAAAAAATATTCCAAATATGGACAAGGCCATCAACTTGACCATTACATTGGGCACCAACAGGGCCCAGCACAAGTAATGGTCTGGGTTGGCCTGACAGGGGATGGCAGAGTTTTAGGACCACATTTTATTGATGGGAATATGGACTCAAAGAGAATATATTCGGATTATCAGATATAATGTTATCCAAAGGGAAGTCGGTGATTTGGGAATAAACCCTTAAAATGTTTGGTGGCAACAAGATTCAGAAGATTCAGGTCCCTGCCCATACAAGTAATCAATCCATGCAGTATCTTTGGGGCCAATTCCCCGGAAAAGTGATCAGCAAAAGGGGGGACCGTCCCAGGAAGTTGGTGATCAAAAAATCCGGTGCAATCAATGGTACCATTAACTGTTATAGTTAATGCCAACAACATCAATGATCGATTTGCTGAGTGGCAGCTACAAAACTGCTGGTGAAGTAATTGTAATGTCTCTGTTACAAGGTGGACCAGCAACATGTTTTTTTGACACGTCTGTTTATAACTTCCTATCAAAGCAAGACTTATCAACAGCTGACCTGACTGGCAAGGCAAAGGAATTTACTACTGAGGTAACTGGTGTAGATGTCTTCCTCTTTCTGATTTTATAAGTACACAAAGGGACCTGTTGCAGACCTGTTGGTGAATTGATAAAGTTCACAAATTCACAAAGGGAAGATACTTTTCAGCATCATTCATGATTATTAATAAAGACTGATTGGATCCTCTTTAGACTTCGAATACTTTATACAGTACATTGCTTACGATCCGTATCTCTTATTGCATAATATAGAATGGATTCAATAACCTCATCATCATCATTACCGCTGTTCTGCACTACATAAAATTTTACATGGCAGCTTAAGTAAACAAAACTTAACAGATCTTACAGTACTAGATACAGTATATTCATAATTCCATGCCATAGAAATAGAAGGACTAGAATGCGTGGTAGGTCACGTGATGCGTAACAACCATGGGGAACCAAAATGGTAGCACCACGTTGGCAAAAAGCCGCGGGAAATCCAAGCTAACAGTTGATCGCAGTGAACTCTCCGAATTCCTCGACAAGTTATTGGGAATTTCTAGCTTTATTTTCAGAGATCGTCGAATTAGTTTGAAAAATGGTTGTCTCTTTCACTGAATTTGGCTGCAAAAAGCGTTGGATTCCGGAGAAAGAGCTGCGTCCTGGCCAGAAAAACATTTCGTTTCACCAGTAAGTACTAGACTAGGCCCGTTTCGTGGATGGAGGGAGGATCACAGTCCTTTAGTAAGAGATAACGAAGTCTTATTCTGAAACCGTAGTTCTAGAATTTGCATTCATTTTATGATTTTTAAGATTTCAATATCTGTCAAAGGAGTCACAGTGGCCAAAGTCGGGCCAAAATGAAAGACTGATTTTTAGGCCCATCAACATAACAAATAAAAAGCATTTGAAGAAACTAACTGTAGTGGTCCAAATCGAATCTCTTTTTAAATTTTGCTTTCAAATTTCTTTACGAGTTTCTCCAATATTTACCTCTTGAAATGTAAACTTCATCCTATTTTGTTGAAAAGGTACAAAGTACCTATGAAGATCTCAAAACAACTATCACACCCAAAGCAGGATGATGTCAACCATAGACAACACACAATTTTCTTATATTAGAAGAAACCTGGATCAGCTCATAGTGCTAAAAGTTTCATAAATATCCCACATGAAAATTTCTGGTTCTTAGTGTGAAAATTTTCTTAATTTGTTTCTTATTTTTAGCTGCATGAATTGTGATATAGTTTTCACCACTGCCACTCATTTTTTCCTTGACATACAGCATGATGCTCAGCAAGGAAAAGAGTTGTAGTGTGCTCAATGAAGACATAACTTTCGTGAATATTAAGGGTCAACAACAGTGTTATCAAGATGTTCTTGAATGTTGCTTTTAAAAGTTTCCTAGTGCCTCTCAAACACTTTTCTGGAGTTTCTTAAATTTTTGGCTATCCTAAGACTAGTTTACTGCATGGTGCAAACATTTTCGTGTGAACTAGGAAAATTGAGGCTGCAAATCACAAAACACTCTTAGCATTTTCAATCCAGGTAGCATGGTTTCTCAACCTTTAAAAAGTGAGCATACTGTTTCTTAGGTTCCTTATAAAAAATGAGTGTGGTCCTAGTAAAGACACTTTTCTGTATTCTCCCAGAGCAGATTATCATTGCTAACTGATGGAGTTATTGATACTGAAGTTTGTTTTGGCCAAACCCTTACAGTTTCAAATCTTCTCTGAGATCATAGAGAAATTTCCATGAAATTCCTCAGGCCCACAGAGTAAACAAGGCAAAAGTTTTGTCTACTTTTCACTCTTTCCAGGGATTTAAATATTATTAAGCAGAATTCCAAGATAAACGAAACTTAAGATTCAAAATTACAGACACAATTCAAAACTACTGTTATTTCAACTTTCAATATCTCACTGATTTAACTCCGCTATAAAAGATTGATATGTAAAAGCTAAATTACAGTGCATCACAACAAGTGGCATCAAGGAACATAACAACAAATTTGTGAGAACTATTTCCTCCCTTTGATTACAGCTTACCTCCTTCTATGCCAAAGTCTGATTCTCTAGCTATTTTTATTCACAAAAAGATGCTGTCTACTATGTATCTAGTGTCCAGAACATCTTTAAGAAACCAAGTCCAAAGATATAGACCACTCTCAAAAGGTTGTCTAATCCTGCTCCTCCTGAAACTTCTCCTGCCTTGGATCCAGAACATGTAAAATTGGACCACACATTTGCATCAAAGATTTTACCTAAAAAAAGAAAGAAAATTATAAGGAAAAGCTCAAGAAAACATTACAAATAGGTATACTTAGGCTCAAAAACCTTAAGGAGGGGAAATTATCCCAAGTTTCACTTTACAGTTGAAAAAATGAATTAATTCTCAGCAGAAAAAGACAAATTACTTGCAGATAACTATGCCCAAATTGCTACAGCACACTTTAGGAATGGGGTGAAGAATTGCAATAAATTATCTTAAAATGTACTCTGAGGAAATGAAGAAATTTGCCATTTTCCCGTCATCTTTATAGCCCAAGGGCATATAAATTTGCCAGGAAGTCCCTGAATTTGCCCCATACAGCAACAATTAGATCTTGGTCTGTAAATATTTAATGTGAGCAAGGAAAAAGAAATCACTACGGACCAAGAAGATTGTTTATTGGTGCTAGATGACATGTTAATTAAAGAGCAACACCCAATGTAACAAAAAATAACCAAATTTGTTGGAAATGCTGACTATCCCATTCTTAAAGCTGAAGCCCACGACGCAGTTGCCACCAGCACTTTTCTGTCTTACTTCCAAAAACCAGCAAAACCATGGTATGTTCCCCTTGCACACAGCTAGACAAATAGTGAGGGGACTTTCTAAAACCGTTGATTTATGAAAACATATCCTGTTTCCCAGGGAAAGGGCACAGATTTGTGCAGTCTTATTGAGGTTGCCTCAAACATATATCAGATCTTGTTGCAAGTAAATCTAAATAAAAGTGCATCCAGTGGCAACTTCATCACTAAACTAAAGTTAGAGTTACAGCCCTTCACCTTTCATCTTCATCTTGATTGCCGTTGCGTTTTTGATGCTTCAAATTGACAGAATTGTTTACTTAGATTATTACTGGAGGGTAATTTGAAAATTGTTGAGTTTATCAAATTAAAACTTTCGATTGTTGTTGCCACTGACAAACCGCGAATGTTGGTAGATTAAGCATGTAGGGCCTAAAGTTTGTTGATAGGTCTATAGCCTTACAACGCAAAAGTTTCGTCAATTCTCTCTTTTCGTTGAAGCTTAAACTTCATTCTAAAGATATAAATGATCAGAGATGAAATGTAGATTGCAATGAAAACACGTTTCATATGTTAAAAACATAAATATTGGCAGGTATGTTGCATTTAAAGCACGTCAATTAACTTCCAGTGGGCTGATCTGACAAACTTCGGCCTAAGCTGCTACAATCTAAGGTCGATATCAATGACTAAAACGACTAAAAGTGGCTCATAATTGATCAAAATGAAATGCCTGTGGCACTACTTACTTTAAAGTGACTCGTTCTCGATATTTTGTTGCCTTTCTGCAAGCCAGCAGCACCAAAACAGAAGAGCGGTGTAGGTCCTCGCACTGCGGGTCCTTTGTTTATCCAAATCTTTTGCCAACATGGTGCTACCATCTTTGCTCTCCATGCGTATTACGCACCAAACAAAAGCGAAACAATAGACCGCGCATTCTAGTCCTTTTATTTCTATGTTCCATGCATGATAATCTTTAATGCGTTACCCTTTAGCCAAGGAAATGCTCATTTTCAACGATGAAAACTTTCTATTCAGGCCATTTCAAAGTTGATATACTTATCCCCTGCCATAGTGGACAAAAGTCAAACAACACCATATTGTATATCAGCATTGTACCGGGTGTCCCAAAATGATGTATTATCGTTTGATTGCTCATATCTCCATAACCAATAAACCGATTTTCAAAAACTTTTCTTTATCCCATTGCAGTAGGGCTAAATTGTATTTGAGGATGTTGGCTTTGGTTTAGGTCGATTTCTTCATGTCGAAAAGAAGATCGATAAACCTGCTCAAATTCGAGCCTTAGATAGCATGAAAAAGAAACGGCCTTCTTTGCCAGTCAACATTTTAGATGTGATGCAAAAGGCTGAACTTATATGTCGTTCATAGAATATATGTCGTTCAGAGAATACGAATACGAGTTCAGCCTTTTGTATCACATCTAAAATGTTGACTGGAAAAATAGGCCGTTCTCATGCCATCTAAGGCTTGAATTGGAGGAAGTTTATCAATCTTCTTTTCAACACGAAAACACCTCGGTAAATCCGCAACCAACATCTTAAGATAAAATTTAGCCTCTAGGCAATCAAATAAAACAAAGTTTTTGAAAATCGGTTCATTGGTTATGGACATGTAAGCACTCAAACAATAATACATCATTTTGGGACACCCGGTATATAAATTATGGTGCAAATATATCTTGTTATTTTTCCTTCATATATACATTCAAACTACATTATATATTGTGAGATTCAAAAATATGTGTAATATCTAATTATAAAATCATGTCTTTGGTAAAAAAATTCTTGAAATATAAATCAACATTAAATCATATAAATCGTGATAAAAGTATAAATCGAGTTTCATATATATTGTGGTTTGAATTTTGAATATATATTGAATTTTGAATATATATATGTATTATAGTTTGATTATCGTACTTATCGGTTTGATTATCGTACTTATCGTGAATATCGTACTTGTCGTGAATATCGTACTTATCGTGAATATCGTACTTGTCGTGAATATCGTACTTGTCATACTTATCGTGAATTTCGTACTTCAAATGTAAAGCACTTGCGCCGTTTATTTGCGCACTGGCAAACGCTCCATGTATGTTGGAAGCTTGAATTGTGGCCTACCGCGAACAGACCGCAGACATGTCTTCCAACGCCATTTTGGAACAGTTTTTTATCGAACTGCCGAGATTACTTGAACAAGCACGAAGGCATGCTTTTAGCAATGATCTAAATATCTTGGAAAATTTTAGCATGAAAATTCAAGATGCTTTAAACGTTTTGAACGTCATCGTTAGCAGATGCGAAGAAGTGAATGCTGAACTGGGTCTCACACAAGAAATAAGATCGCTGATTGGCAGCATCATGCCTTTACATGAACGTCTCCGAGAGGCAATTGCAATAGACGAGGATTATATCATGAATGTAAATACGCAAGTTGCGACGGGGACCCTGGAAGAAAGCAATGATGTACCAGGTAGGCCACGACTTGCAGTTGGAAAAAACGAAATGGAAAGGCTTTTTGATATACACCGTTCTTGGAAGGAAGTGGCGTCATTCTTGGGTGTGTCAACAAAGACGATACAACGTCGTCGTATTGAATTGGGTTTAACGGTTGGAAAAAACGAAATGGAAAGGCTTTTTGATATACACCGTTCTTGGAAGGAAGTGGCGTCATTCTTGGGTGTGTCAACAAAGACGATACAACGTCGTCGTATTGAATTGGGTTTAACGGTATCTAAAAGAACCGGACCAAGAAGTACATATACGCAAATACTGCAAGGCAACTTGGAGCAAATAGTTAGAGATGTATTGCAGGTATTGCCGAATGCCGGAGAATCCTACATAATAGGCGCGTGCCGACAAAGGGGCATTAACGTTCAGCGCCAGAGGATACGAGATGCTATAAACGCCATCGATCCAGTTAGTCGTGCATTACGCAGATCCATTAGCGTCATAAGAAGAACTTACAGTGTGCCAGCCCCAAACTCGCTATGGTAAGAAAGCTTCACATTTTTACCATTGCCAAAACATTGCCCATAAAATACTTCTAAGCAACGTTCCTTTCACTGCAGACGTAGGAACCGGGGGCACCGGGGCACGTGCCCCCAAGATTTTGCAAGAAACAAAGAAGTGCCCTTTTAATTTTAAGGAAATGCCCCTATAGCTTCATGAAAAAGTTCCCTTGCGGTTTTGTGCCCCTCCCCTTCCAAGCTTCGCTGCCAGTTCCAGGCGTGCACAAGCATCACCAAGAGATGCAACCCAGGGACCAACATATCATGCATCATTTGCGGGTAAAACTGCTTTTTAGGACATAATCCTGACATCGTTTTTCTTTATTTTGAAGGATATTTTTGCTTTGATTTATTAGTGCCACAGGAATTGAATATGAAGATTGTTGTGGAACCTTTCAGAAACTCGTAAGAAACTCTGAGCACTCAAAATCCGATAATTCTGAGGAATTGTCAGTACTGGCCCAAATTCTTAGTTTCTCATGAACAGAATATAATTCTCGTGTAGCAGAAAATACTAGGCTTGACGCCAAAAAATTTCAAATCAACCAGGAATTTATGTAACTTTAATCTAAAACAAATATTTCCAAATCTAGAAAATGAAATACATGACATACCGGGTGTCCCAAAAAAACCAAACAGATTCAAAGAATTCTGATGCAAGCTATTTGAAATTAATGATAAAACGATTAATTTTATATCAAGCTGCAATGATTAGATTAAATTGTGATACATTTTTAAGAACTTTCCGTGACTTGGTTCAAGAGTTAATAATCAGCAAACTTCAAATTTGCTGTCAGGGCAAAACCAGAGCTTCCACCAGTACACAGTACAATTAAAATCAATTTCTAAAAGTAATATCTAAAATTTCGCATAGTTACGAACAAGCACACAATTTTATTAAGAAACTGTAACAAAGGGATCCCTTACTGATTTGTGAGCATCTCGAGGAAGCTCTGTATCCATTTTATGATTGGAAGTATAAGTCTTAAAAGTAACAATCTAATAATGGCCTTGTCATTCTGCAAAACGTAAGCAACCATGATGCACACTTAAGAAGCACGACTGTAAGAAGCACGATTGACAGAAATCTTTATGAAAGTGTCTGTTCAATGTTCAATTAAATTGTGTGTTAGCTTGTTTGTCGGCAATGCTTTGCAACTACAGGGATGCCATGTTTTACAATTTGACATAATGATTCACCATTGTTGATGCAGCAGCTCTGGTTTTGGCCAAAGGACAATTTTGAAGTTTGCTGCTTTTTAACGATACAGCCAAGTAACCAAAAATTCTGGAAACTATATCAAAATTTAATCTAATCATTGCAGATTTGAATAAAAGCAATTGTTGGGTAAATGGGTATCAAACAGTTTGCATTAGAATTTTTCAAATCTGTTGAGTTTTTTTGGGACACCCGGTACATGAAATACACTACAATATATGATGTATTTACAAGTAAAACATATACTATCCAATCTC
This sequence comes from Aurelia coerulea, assembly GCA_039566865.1. NCBI lineage: Eukaryota > Metazoa > Cnidaria > Scyphozoa > Semaeostomeae > Ulmaridae > Aurelia > Aurelia coerulea. The sequence goes on along the minus strand of CM076951.1, from coordinate 5,990,239 downwards.
AACTAAAACGTATTTTTAGGCATATCGATGGCCATCACAAGTTAATACGATGGAGGATGGTAATCCATGGATCAATCGATGGATACAGCAGGCTAATCACATATTTAAAGTGCAGTGATAATAATAAAGCAGCAACCGTATTGGACCTGTTCACAAATGCTGTACAATCTCATGGCCTCCCTTCACGTGTTCGTGCGGATTTTGGGGTAGAGAACGTTGACGTGGCTCGATACATGTTGGAATCCCCAGATAGGGGATTGAATCGAGGAAGTTTCATAACAGGCACATCAGTGCACAACCAGAGCATCAAGCGTTTGTGGGGGGGAAGTGGTGAGATGTGTGGTTAATCACTTCAAAAATATATTCTACTACCTGGAATCAGAGCAGCTACTAGATCCATTGAATGAAGTACATCTATTTTCATTGCACTATGTCTATTTGTCACGTGTAAACGCTGCTCTAGATGAATTCACAAATGATTGGTTGTTTCATCCAATCTCAACAGCTGGTTACAGATCCCCAAGGCAGCTGTGGCATTATGGAATGACCAGACTCATGAGCTACGACCCCGATACACCCGAGGCAGCAGGTATCATAGACTGGGTAGCCTATGGTGTCGACGAAGAAGCCCCATTTCCTGACGCTCAAACGTCAAATGATGTTTCCGTTCCCAATTCAAGGGTTCGTCTTTGTGATTATCATCTTCTGCAGTTAAGACTTACAATTGACGCAACTGCAAATGATGGGAATGAAGGTGCAAGGTTATATCGAGAAACGGTTGTGGTGGTAACAAACACTCTTAATCAACCATGCTGTCACATCGTAAATTCTAACGAGTGATCTAAAGTCGAACATAAAATATGTAATATGTTGAAATATCAAAGTCAGCTTTCAAACAATTACTGTACGAAATAATTTCGAATGATTATTGTGACAAAGCGCTTTTGGTCACATACCGTCATTCTATTGCAAGTACTGCAAACTAGTTATCATATTCTAGTGACTTAGCGAATGGAATTTCAATCTTGAGGTCATATTTTGAAATTTTAGTGACTTAAAAAAAGTTTAATAATCCATTGGGACTAAGTTGAAGGATTTTGTTTTGTGATATTGCAAAAGAAAGTTAGAATTTTTAGAAACCGTCATGCCTTTTGATGAGGAATTTATGAGCAGATTAGTATAAGAAGAATGTGTGGAGCAAACAAGTGACATTTATTACAGTCAACAGTTTAACCAGTCAGTCTATCTGACTTTATATTGCTATTAGTGAAGGATTTCTTGAAGCTATGGCTATTGACCTAATCGACCTGGTTTTTATCCACTTCAAGTCCTGTCAAATACTTTTGGGAAGTTGTGTTTGGTCATAGCAAGATTGTTCTTGGCACGAAATAAGGTAAACAAAATCAAATAAATTTATCAAGAGACTGTTGGCTTGACTTGAACTGGATTCAAATAAACCTCAGCCAATGTGGTCTTTTGGATGCTTTTGCATATTGCTTGTGCTCAATTGCCACAATCTATTTTTTCGTACGGATGTTATCATTTCTAAGAAAACTGAATAACGAAATAAGTCGGCAAACCAAACATATTTAGCTGCAAAATCAACAGAACATAAAACATAACAAAAACAGTGCAACGAGTTTGTTCGTTAAAACTCAGCAAACCCAACACTCTCAAATTCTAATGCTTTTGTCATCATTAACACAAACTCTTCCTCACTTGATGAGCCAGTGGGTACATGAAGTGTTGTGGTGCATACAGATGCTTTCGGCAGCTTCTCTTCTGTTAAAAACTCAATGTAGATAGACTTATCACAGAATGAGGAAACATCCTCAAAGCCCGTGCAGAATTTCAACAGATCTCGTAGTTTTGTCTGATCGGCATTCCTTACAAAATTCTTTAGCCATGCCATGCACTCTACTCTCTTTGGATCTATTTCCGACTCGTCCCATTCAAAAAGTGAAAGGAATTCTTCATTATCTAGATACCTTTTGGTGCGCTATTAGAGATCACCGGCCCCGGCCCCCCGGCCCCGGCCCTCGGCACCATGGCGCTCGGCCCTCGGCCCCCACAAATATAGGTATTTCTTTGTTTCATAGCTGTCTGGCTGTTCCCGCATTTAAAATGATCCGAACGGTGCCGTTCAATCGAAAAATCGCAATGTTCGAAGCCTCCAAGAGCTTAAGAAACTCCTTTCAAGTAAAGTGAGAGAACTTCGAGGGGCCGGGCAGTCATCTGAGTCTCGCAAAACAAGTTGAGTATAAACCACAAATGTACACACACCACACGCTCCTTCGCATACAATTCATGCGCCTTCGTAGTCAATCGAGGGAGTCACATTCCATATGGTTGCATTCTTTGATGCATTATTTACAAATATGTGGACCGCAAACTGTTCAACATAATTCCTTACTTTTGACCCTTGGAACGGACAGCTTTTCGAGTGGGTGACAGGACACCAAAGTGAATAAACATGAAGCAACATGAAGTAAAGTGTACTTCGAAACCATAATCAAAACGGAATAATACGCATGTAAATGAGAATATTGAAGGTTCCTCTTGAAATCGTTTTTACGAACATTCTTTAAATCGGCGGGATCCCCTTGACTTTCAATAAATGTCTTGGACACAGGCAAGCACAGGTTATGAGAAGAAAGTGGAAAGAGGAATTAATTTCTTTCTCAACAAAGTCTTTGGAGTTTCCTAATTTCTTGGTAATGGTCATCTCGCCATCGGTGCGTTTAGTTTCTTAGAAAGAGTTACTTACAAACAATTTACTCTGCGTAATTTCGAAACAGGGGAAAGAGGGGTTTTCAGGGCGACAGTTAGCCAGAACGACTACGAAGGCGCATGAATTGTATGCGAAGGAGCGTGTGGTGTGTGTACATTTGTGGTTTGTTTAGGAAATCATACTCAACTTGTTTTGCGAGACTCAGATGACTGCCCGGCCCCTCGAAGTTCTCTCACTTTACTTGAAAGGAGTTTCTTAAGCTCTTGGAGGCTTCGAACATTGCGATTTTTCGATTGAACGGCACCGTTGGGATCATTTTAAATGCGGGAACAGCCAGACAGCTATGAAACGAAGAAATACCTATATTTGTGGGGGCCGAGGGCCGAGCGCCATGGTGCCGAGGGCCGGGGCCGGGGGGCCGGGGCCGGTGATTTCTAATAGCCCTTTTGGTGCCAAGGAACAAATTTCTTGCAGCCTGAAAGCCGAGAAATCGCTGGAATCCCATGAAAATGATACCTTCTCTCATGGCTCTAACTTTCCCTCCACGATGTGTTATTGTCTCTTTGTGGAGAAGAAGATTGACAACGACATCTTTATTATCAACAGTTACAGTTTCATTTGGGTCCCAGTCAGATGAACTTATGATCTGCTCGAAAGCAGGTCCATCAGCAGTGCTGAAAAGCTCATTGATGGCATCATTTGATTCACACGATTTGAGCAACTGGATGAAATTTATGAGACATCCAGTTGCACAGTTAAGTGGAATACATTCTAGCATGAGATCCCCAGATGTACCATCTTCATTGAGTAGCAAGTCAACAACCCAGGGAGCAAGGAAGTTGAAAAATGGCCCATTTTGTAGTAAGCTATGTGCAATAATCATTCCAAATATCTTGAAAATCTGCAAGTTTCCTCCAGCTCGTTTTGGAATAAGTAGCCAATCCTTGCTGTCAGCTGATTCAAACAACTGTTTTTTTGCTTCATTGAATACCAGGGTAAAGAATTCGATCTTCAATGCACCAGCATCAATACCATCCTCTCCCTCGAATGTGACAAACAACTTTTGAAACAATTTTTGCTTGTCACCCATATTAGTTTTGTAGAATGTCAACGCGTCTCTCCAGAGGGTTGATCTTGTTACTCTAAGCAACGTATTTTCATTGCTATGCTGGAACTTTTCTTCACGATACTTCCTTAATATTGAGTGAATATTCTCAGCGGTTTTTGAAGTGAATAGAGTTTCAGTAGTTGCATCCTTATTCATTAGATTGTCTATAGCTTCATTCATATCCATGGCAATGCTTAGTGCGGCTTCAATGTCTTCAACAGTTGCATCAGGAATGATCTCTTGAACATGCCTGATGTTGACAGGAGTATTGAGGAGATTCTGCTGGTGAGTTGATGCCCTTTCATTGGCAAGCTATGGAAACAATAAAATATTCTTGTTTACTAAAGTCTTCCAGGAAAAGGAAGCTAGTTTAAACTGACTTCAAAAGGAAAATATACAGCAAAAAGTATACCAGGTTTCCAAAAAGTACTCTTTTGTCCATAATAAACAGGGGGGTGTGGTGGTAATGATCTTCAAAAACTGATAAACAGGGGTGGATTAAAATAGATACAATTTGAGAAAAATTCATAAAAATTTTAAAAGGAGGGTTATTGATGTCTTTCAAGTATAAAGTATAAAATTGTAAGGAAGAACGGTATGAATGCACTCTTTGTTGATAATGAACATCGACATATTTTCAAGGATAAGATTTTTGTTTCGTTCAGAAGGGCTAAAAATTTCAAGGATACTCTGGTTCGGGCCAAAGTTTACCAACAAACGGATGAACAAGCTGAAAAGGGCACTTTCAAATGTAATGGCAGGAGAAGCTGTCAAATTTGTGCACTCATTGTTGAAGGGGAGCCATTTCGAAATTTTAATGACTCTCAACGCTTTACGATCTCCTCTGGTGCTTATCATTGCAACTCGGAGAATGTAGTCTACTTGTTGCAATGTGATTGCTGCAATAACAAATATGTGGGCAGCACAAAAATCAAATTTCGGCAAAGATTTAATGTGTACAAATCATATTTTCGAACATATGCACGTAAATACAATGATGGCAGTCTTGACAGGGGTAAGGCGGTACCACAGGCGGGTTTCTTTGGGCATTTCTTTAGTGAAGGCCATCAGGGTGCTTTTTCGGTCAGCATAAAAATCATTGATGGGGCTTCAGATGTTTACTCACTTCGTAGAAAAGAATTATTTTGGCAATACAAATTGGGAACCTTTGCACCCAACGGTCTCAATGAAAGAGCGGCGGATGTTGAATTGGATATGTTCGCCTGTGGGGTCGCCTGAATACAGTCATTCCATTTGAATAAGTCTTAGGCTTTATCTTGGGGGCATGCTTCCTTTCGTATTTCGTGTCAGTGTGCACGTGGTGTCAGGGTGGAATTCCCTGTCTTGCCATCTAGGGATTTAGCAATTTAAGCAAATCCCAGGAGGGTCGTTGGGAGGCGCGCTTCGTCGTTTGCTTGAGACTTTATATACACAGAGCTTCCATTCCGATGTCGAGAACTAAAGGATTGGGGAATTTACCATGAACTTTTATTTGAATTGGAAGTTTTGGCTGGCTAAGAAAACTTAATAGTCTAGGTGTGTTGTTTGGCATTGTTTATAAGGGGGGCCTCAGGGGGATTTTATCACGATTTTATGTTAATGTTTCCTATAAATACTTGGCTGTCCTGTGGTTGTAAACAACTGATGAAGATTTTATAATCGAAACGTAATAAAAAAATTGCTTTTAACAGTTTTGTTTTTCATATACTTTTTTTTCTGTTATTTTTGATGGTGGTTTTGTTTTAATATTATTATTATTATTATTATCATCATCATATTATTATCATTATCACCATCAGCATTATTATTATCATTATTATTTTGATTAGCATCATCATCATTTTACTACATACATTACATAGCCGTTCTAAACCTAACCCATATAACCTCTGCGTAGCCATCCTATCTAACCAATCACGTGTTACTTCTCCTTTTCAAATCGCTGTACATATTCAAATTTTTATTATAACTGTCACATTACAGCCCTGAAGAAGTCCTGCATGGCAGGACGAAATATTGGCAAAAATTAAATTAATCGTATTTGCTGTTGTTTTTTGTCGTGTTGCGGTGTTTCTGCCTTTAAATTTATTCATTTTTTCGTCATCGCAAGCATCTTCGGATCCGGCAATCGACGTTGGTATCGTGACCTTTACTTTTTCAAATTAAATGTATTATAGTATTATGTAAAGTAATATTTTATCACTCAGGTGGCAGACATGAATCTTTCTGTTTTTATACATTTTGCTGATGGGCAGATTCAAACAAGTTTTCATGCGTAATATTAGAAAATATTAGATGTTGTGATGCGTAATATTAGAAAATATATTCCTATGGTGCTCTGTTGTTTTTGACCTGATTGATACTTCATTTGAAGCAAGTTAAAAGGAAAGAAATGATATTTAATTTGACAATCAGCAGGTTTTTTATCATTTTGTGATGGATTCATGTGTGCTAGGTTTGTGCAATTGAGTGGTAAAATAAAGAAATTGCATACCTATTTATTGATAAAGTCAACTGCAAAATTGCTTGTGTTGAACATTTTTGTTCCTTCTGATGACGGGATAGCCTCTATTATACCGGGTGACCCAGAAAAAAGTGACCCAACGCAATCTGCTTTAGAAAAATTAGTACGCGGCTATTTGAAATACTTCAAACGTTGTTTTGTCGCTAAAAGACTGGCCTACATTATGAGTATTTTTTGGAATTCTTTTCGGCAATATTAATTTCCCAAATCAAAGATTTTGGGAAAACGGGCAAGCTTGAAATCCACGAAAAGTCATCAAAAACAGGGGATCGATTAAAAACCATTTCAGATCTTCAAAACAATGAGGAAGGTGTTTCATTTCAACCTGGGAATAGGCAACTCAGTTAAAATTTTCCAGATGAAGTTTATGGTCCCTAGGTACCTAAACATTTGGAGCTGAGCATAAAACGTTCTTTGTAAACTTGTGGAATTTCAAAGAAATTCAATTATCACGCAAGTCGAAATGTTCAAGAATTGCTTACAGAAAAGCAGGAGTATCCTTGTCCCTTGAGACAAGAATATTTAGGTATCTAGGGACTACAAACTTGCTCTGCTGACATCCGATTGAGTTGCCAATTCTCAGGCTGAAATGAAACACGCTCCTCGTTACTTTGAAGATCTGAAGAGGCTACAAATCGATCCCCTGTTTTGGACGACTTTTTGAAGATTTCAAGCATGTCCTTTTTCTCAAAATCCTTAATTCGGGAAATTTACCACGTCGAAAAAAATTGCGAAAAAATTGCGAACAAATACTCATAATGTAGGCTAGTCCTTTAGCGACATAACAACGTTTAGAGTATTTCAATCAGCCACTTACTTTTCTTTCTATGAAAGATTGCGTTGGGTCACTTTTTTTTGGGTCACCCGGTATTGTCATTTTTTTGCTCTGCAACTGCTGCGGTGCTAGGTGTATTCTGCAGGATTTTGTCAATCAATTCATTTCCAATAAAAATTGCTTTTTTGTCTAATTCATTCGTAAGAAAGAGAGCACTTACGCATTTTGTTGATTGGCAGCGAGCCTTCAGTTGCACCGTTCCACAATCAGAGCATTTGATAACTTTGTTGTGTCAGTGGTAGGGACACAACTTGACGAGTACTTGTTACAGATGATGTAGTTTTTGAGGAATTGGATCCCAAGTGGTGGGCATTCTGCCGAGGATAATTCGTCTTTCGTAGGAGGTAGCTCATCTGTCTTGGTGATGGTTTGGTTGGATTCTTTTACTTCTGTGCTCTTATTGAACGTGATGTAGTCTACATCCTTGACATTTCACACCAACGCTCTATGGATTTCATATGTGCAGCCCGAGTTTATTTTTGCTATGTCTGATTCCCACAGAACCAGAGGCATTGATGCTGTTTCGTCGGTTATTATCGCTTCCTGCATTTGTAATGTTCTCCCTCTGTAATTTTTATTTTGAGCCTCTCCTTGTAGGCTGACTCTTCCTGTTATATTTATAGGGCCAGATGGCAGCAGGAGGACTTTGGCATTGCTGACAAGTATTGTTGCAGCTTCTTGGGGAGTGGCTTTGTTGAGGCTGTCATCAAAGTTGAAATCGAGTTCATTGTCATTGGGCTCTTCAAGTTTGGTTCTCTTGTTGAGTATGATCTCATTCTCGTGACTGAAGTCGTTTTTCCTTTTCTGGTACTGGCTTATTTTGATCGGCGAGGTTGATTCAAGTCTTGTTTTCAATATTTTGTGTTTTTCAGGGGCGAAGCAAACTGTGCGATATGTTTTGCTCTTTGTTTGGAGGGTCAGATCAAAGTACGTGTTCCTGGATTATGGCTGCATAAAATTGGGTAGAAAGACTCACAGCGGTAGAAACTGAAAGAAGCATCGACATTAGTGTCAATAAATAAAGATAATGTTATAAAAGATAAAATAAATCGCAGCATAATAAGCTACGAGATAACAGGTCTTACGTTGGGATCTACAGTAACTGTAGATGATGACTTTTGTGAGTCAGTATTTAGTTCATTAGCAGCCGATGGATTTCTCGTCTGAAACTTTTTTCATAGACCTTTTATCTATTCAACCAAGGATCTAAATCGAACGATATCTTAGATATTTTGTAGAATGTTTGAATGTTTGCAAGAGTGATAGAAGCTCTAACATCCCCCAAAGCTCTAACCTTTCTTATAAGTATACATACAGATATCGCTCGATTCAGGCTCTTTTGTAGAATAGCTACAGTGTCTATTGCCTAAACATTTTCGCATTTCCGAAAATATAGATTTTGTTTATATAAAGCAAACAAAATACTCAGTCATGAAATCTAAATACTCTGTTAGGGGTTGAATGCGCTTCAACTAGTTCTAATACTTTTTGAGGTAATTTGATGCTTTACCCTACCAAAAGGAATGTATAACACAATAATATGTTGATAGATTGCTTCGCATAAGTTGCAAATACACAGGGTGTTTCCCAAAAATGCAGCACAACTATATTCGAGATTTTTCAGAAAATGATAATAGTTGAATGAATTTAACGCATATCATCTGAAAGCAAAATCGATCCGATTTTCATTGATATCCAGGTTATAGCTGTCTAAACTGAATTTCTTATCACTATCTTATCACTTAGACCTATTTTAAATCTGGAAAATGATAGGCCCCCTGCATAGACGAAATTGAAAGCCTATCTTTGTGAGAGTTGTTTCAACATATAATAATAATAATAATAATATGATAAAATGAGGGATAAGGAGGCCATTGGCCTATTAAACCCTTTAGCGTTCGTTTTAAGCGTATTCATAGTTGTACTTCTTGTTACCGCAAAAATCGTCATATAATTTCTCAAACTCTATAACTGACTTCGCATTGACTATGGTTGCTGGCAAATTGTTCCATTCGTTTATGACTCTGTTTGAGAAATAGTTCTTCCTCAGGCTCGACGATGAAGCAAACTTGAAAAGCTTGAGATTGTGTCCTCTCGTAACTGAAGTACTTCGTTCAAAAAATACTTTGCTATCAGTATCGATCATGCCGTGTAGTATTTTGAAAGTTGTAATCATATCTCCACGTCTTCTTCTATAGCTTAATGTTGGGAGATCGAGGAAAAGTAAGCGTTCCGTGTACGATTTGTTTTTGATTTCCTTCACCAACTTTGTTGCTCGTCTTTGCACCGATTCTAATGTCTTAATTTGTTTTACTTTACATGGATTCCAAACTGGCGCACAGTATTCAAGGATTGGCCTAACTAGGCTTTTGTAAAGAGCATTGAAGGTCTCTTTGTTGACGAATTTCATGGTTCTTTTAATGGACGCTAAAACACCGCTAGCTTTTTTTGCGATTTCTGCGATGTGTTTGTCAAATTTGAATTTGTTGTCAGCTATAATTCCAAGGTCCCGAATTGATTCAACTGATTTAATCATCGTATCCGTTTGTGTTAAATTATCTGGCATATAATATCAATTTCTTTGATTGGAGCTACCCAAGTGAAGTACATTGCACTTATCACTGTTAAACGGAAGCTGCCATGTTTTTGACCAAGTTTTGAGCGATTCAATATCATTTTGAATATGTTGCGCTTGACAGTTAGAAGGAGAATATATTTATATATTCTGGATATCATCTATAAATATAAATATTTATCAATAAATAAATAAATAAATTATAAATAAATATAAAAATGTAAATAAATATCAATATTATATGAACATCACATATGAATCGAATGCATATGCATATGATGACATATGCATTTGTCATTTATACCTTGAGGCATCACCTCTATTGCTGATAGGCCGGAACTTTTTTGACAAAATCTGTTTCGTAATTTTTACAGTAGAAAGGTGATTTTGTTCTTAATCGTGCTGCAATTGAAATCGGCGATAAGTTACTAAACTATCAACGAAATGATAAACAATTCCCTTGATGTAGCCAAATTGCATATTAATGGGAAGAAGATGGGTTGTGCTATCAGATGGTATAGATTACATCAACTGAATTCTAATAATTGTTTAAACTTTATATTATACATAGTTGGGTGCCGTTTTTTATAAAACAATTTGTATGGGGCTGGATAGAGGAGGAGGACAAATTTTGCAGCGACATGTTTTGTTGTCTTCAACATTAAATTGACACATCAGTAAATAGCAGCTATAAAAGTTAACAAAAGGATTCCAACTGTCGACAAATGATACTTTGCATACTGTATGGTGGTATATTGCCTTTAAAACTGGGTAGCTGTTGTGAAACTTAAGTAAGGGTAGCCATCTATTTTTAAGAGAGGGCATGAGTATGTGTTTACAGAAGTAGGTATGTGCGCGACGTTCGAATTCACCTCCAAGTTTTTTGTCCTTCTCAGCGGGTTGATTTTTGTGACGCAAAATGGAAGCGCGGCGATGGACAATCCACAAAAAATACCTTTCTCTCATTGGTTAACAAGAACAAATGACAATATAATTTGCACCAATCACAGCCGAGATAATTGTTTCACCCAGCTCCCTGTGTTAAAAAACAATAGCAACGGTTGTCTGTTGATGCGAGACGGAAAACCAGACCGGCAGAGCTTCGTACAAATTTCTTCCTGTTCAAAAGCCATGTAAAATCAATAAAAAGCCATGTAAAATCAAAAGTAAGTATAGAAGCTTCGTTTTAAATACTTTTGAACACTTACCTTCATCGGAGAGGCGCTCAGTTCGTCGCACAAATTTTTGATTTTCACTAGAACTTTGTGCGACGCGGTGTGCCAAACGGCCATGATCATGATGACAGATTTCATTCGGGGTGTCTACAAAATGTGGCCTACGCCATTGGCCTACCGTTGGCCTACCATTGGCCTACCATTTGGCTCACACTTGGCTTACCTTTGGCGTACCTGTGGCTCACTGCTGGCCTACGTGTGGTGCACCCGCCAATGGTGCACCCGCGTGGCCTACCATTTCTATTCTGTTCCATTGATTCCCTGTGTTCTACTGCGGAAAGGAGGCTCACTGCAGCAGCCTCCAACCTCGCTCGCTCAATGCCACGAGGATCGAAGTTCTGTGAGTGGCACTGCTCTGTTTGAAGGTATGTATAAACTTATTCCCTTTTACTCGTAGATCACACAGATCCTTCTAAATTCTTTATGAACACTCTGAGAAATCATTTTTGCTATTAAAGATTGCTATACCCAAAGAAAGGAAAGCTTGATTGAATCATCATTGTGGGACTAGGCATAGCCATAATTGGCCTAGCCCTAGCCCCTACTAGGCCTAGTCCACATATACAAAGCATGATCAGGCAGCTTCTTAGTGCTATGGTTTTACTCCAAAAAGAGTGGGAAGATTAATTCTCACAAGATTTATAAGACCCTATCAATTGAAGAGTCTTTGTATAAGCAAGTAGGGTGATTACTGTGCTGTCACCTTCCTAGGTAGGACAATGGACATCGATGATGATAGCGCCAGCGGAGGAGGTGATTCAGATGTTGAAATGTGAGTGCATATGATTTAACATTTATCTGTTTCAAATGAAATACAACACATTACATTGATTTTGTTGTAGATGTACAATCTTACAACCTCTTTGGAGGTGATGAAATGTAACAAATTATGTTTGAAAGACCATTTGACATAAATTTTAAAGCAACACAGTTTCAATAATCAACTTGATAATTTGTTGCATCTTTTAGAACGAAGATAACACATGCAATCAAGGGATTAGACATGTGTAAGTCAGTTATTAAAAAGGGTATGAATTATGCTATTTTGGTTGAATCAGGAGAAGAAGTATTGCTATTTTGTTGCAATAGATAGTTTTATGTGTGTAACATCTTCTCTGGGTTGGACCAAAGTAGCACATACACACACATTATATCATATTTCCTCTTACAAATGCTTAGTCTTGATGAGGGCCTCTCTCTATCAAAAGCCTCTCTCCTTTTTATACAGTATTGGCAGTAAGACCCCCAGTCCCTTTTATAAATGCCTCCTGATGATTGCAGCACTTGTTCTTAGCAAAAATGCAAGAAAAAATGGCTACTCACTTACATTATAAATAATAAGGATAGGTTTTTTACAGAGCAAATTATCTGAAACATCAGGCTGTCATTTTGGTAAAGATTTCCTTTCAAATAGATCTGAATGCAAAATTTCTCCCATTTCCATTCTTTGATAGGATTTACTGGATAATAATAGTGGGAAGGGCATAAAAATCTCAGGGGCACATTCCTGTATTAATATGGGTTAAGTAGCCCCCTCCCTAGAGGATGGTCAGATTCTTTTGAAATTGTAAGACATTAGATGATATTTATACATGATAAATGAGTCATCTTGATCAATGTCTAACAGCATTAGATCACAATTATTGAACAATATTGTTTTTTGTCAGCCATCCTTCATTAGGTTATTTTGAGTAACTCCTGACCTGAGCAACATTTTTGGCTCCCCTAATTATTTCCATTATGAAAAAAGCTATAAAGTTGCAACTTGGTGGATGATATTATTGTGCTTCCAATGAAATAATTCAAATTCAATTAGTCACATGACATGTTGCTAAGCAACTTATTAATCATTCTCATATATTGTTAAATTCTGAGGTATAACATTTTACTTTCTTACAAAGTACAACATACCGTTTTAATGTTTTACAATATCAATTTCTCTACATTAGTTCAAAACTACTATATCAGTTCCAACAATGACATAATGAAAATAAATGACATCATTCGAACAAGGATTGACCAAAATGGAAGAATTTTAATTTTCTCTTTTGTGTCCTCCATCCAGATAAGGATATTTCATTGTCACATAGTTCCTCTAATTAAAACAAAGTTGCAGATCTTGTAGATTGTTAAATTTTAGGAAAAGGCACTTAGTATCAGCATTCTAACTTCAAGGGCTGTATAATCAATGTTTGGTTGGGGAGGTGGGTGTAATGCTCCCCCATGTTGAATAGGGTTAATATCGTGGTCAAGGCACATTAAAGTCAGGTTACCCTGATTCTGTCATCTAAAGTAGAGAGAGCTGACTAAATACAATTCTCTAGCATTTCAAAAGTAAATTGCTGTTTTATTAGGTATCACAACACAGGTCATTTTTTTCCAGAGTGATACTGATGATTCATACATAGATTTTGAGGAGGACTTCCCAAAAATTAGATTTCGGAGCTCCAGGTGAGGATAATGTTTTTTATATTATCAATTTTAATATACAAACTCAAAAAGTACAGCTACTGTGCCTATGATGGCGGAAATAGACACTAGGTCATTGAAGTTCCTACCATGAAAGCACTTACAATTCAAAAATTACAATACACTAGGTAGAAAGAAAAACAAACCAAAAGAAAAAGTTAATGTCTGTCTCACATTTGATGTCAGGCAATGACATCAACAATTTGGAGAGAAAATAAAGGATAATTTGTATTCAAGAATCATGATTACTATAAGGGCTCAGTTTTTATGAAACGAACTGCTTTTGCAAGAATATGGCTGGTTGGAATTTTGCTCAGCTTGTTCTTTAATTCGGTATAGTATAGGAAATTGGCACTTCCTTCTCTGCTTTTTTACTGAAGCAGAATAGGCGTGAATGGATGGGAATGAGATATGCTGGGTGAGTGGCAGTTAAGAAATTGAATGGGCTGTGGAATGAAATGTACATTGCCTGGTGATGAGTTTGTATGGGAACAAGAATTGCACATTCAATTCTGAAGGCTTACTTGCAATTGAAATATGAATTCAATACAATGGTCTGTTTCAGAAATAGAATTGACAGTAAGTTCCAATGGCGAGTAAATCATATATCTCATTAACATTTTGGTTTCTTTGCATATTGGTTGTGTACAGTACATTTTGCTCCACAGTCAACCAATCATGTTACATTGTTTTGGTGCACCTGCTATATGCTATGGATAGTACTTGCCACCCCAGGGGGGCACTCAGCACATGCACATACCGGGTGTCCCAAAAAAAAAACGCAATGGATTTTATCGGGACTAGGGACAAGAATTTAGGTCCAATCAATCCACAATAATTTTTTGTTTAATCCTCAATTGCTAACTTGAAGATGAATATCTTGTTTGTTGATTTTGGTGCATGGAGAGTCGGAATATCAATCTTGAAAAGTCCAAATTTCCTCTCTCAATCTTGAAAGTCTGAATTTCCAAAATCTCCTCAGTCATAAAAGTGTAGCAGTGTGAGCATGCTAAGGCACACATGTTTAGGCACACATTTCAATTGAAATTTGAAAGCTAAAAATTGACAATTCGGAAGTGAAAATTTACAAAGGAATATATTTCTTCAATCATACTGCACCTGCAAAAGAGCCAAGTACGAATGAGCAGTTTTAAGGCTTTTATCCATAGGTAATTTTCCCTTGGGTATATTTGATTTCTTGTTTCGTAATAATTCGAAGAAAGATTATACAAAATGCATTTCATTAATGACACAAAGATTGCAAGAACTAATTCTTTTGTCACACCCAAGCAAACTATTTTGCAGATTACTTTCTTTTAGGAGACAGATTCAATGCAAACTTTTTGAAACTTTTAAGCATAAAAAAGATGTCTTTTCAGGACAAAATTGATGAATTTGATTGAATTTGAATTCAAATATTTTGGGTTGCCTAAAAATTTATTGGACTGACCCCCCTCCATGTGCTCATGTGCTGAGTGCCCCCCTGGGCCAAAATCTCCCCACGATTTGTATCTATGTGTTTACATAGAGTTTACGCAATAGAGAAATGTATTTCACAAAGGAAGATTGACTTTAAGATTATCTGCCCTATACTTATGTTGTCAAACTCGCATAAGTCAGGTGGACTGGCATAGGTCAGATTTTACATAAGTCAGATTGTTTCTCTTGGTGCAAGAGATCCAACTTATCTGAGTTTGACTGCAATTAGATTGTGAAAAGGTTTCCAGTGACTGTTTTCTCTTTCCAAACAGAAGTACCATACGCCAACTCTTTGGTAAGACTGGAGCTGCTCTGTTTCCTGGTTCACTCCTCGTGGATGATACTGCCATTAGGTATAAGCAGAATGAAGGCATGATTGGAATTTCCCATGCATTCATAAAGTCATTTGATAATGATTTTCTTGTTCCACTTATCTTAAATGCCAAGACTAAGTATCCAGAACATGTCAGTTCAACCCAACCAAGAGGCGTTTCCAACAATGTGTGCTTTTTAGTGGACCTAAATAAGTTGAATGATCCTAGAGATGTTATGTGTGATGATCTTGGAGCATGGGATCAATCAAGAACGTCAAAAAAATGGTACAATGTCAACAGAGACAGTTGCGGCAATGCTGTGTCTCTTTCTTTTGCCAGAGATCAAGAAACCAGTTATGAAGTTGTTAGAAGGCCTTTTGTTAATCTTTCTGACCAGGCTTTGAAAAAAACAATGGTGAGCCTAACTGATCCACAAGGTCAAAATTATAACATTGTTGCAATCATTTATCAATTCACTGGTGAGGAACATACAGTAACTGTAAAGCCCCATGGCAATAGTAAATGTAATATCCCGTTCCTGCGTACCTACCAGAGCACCAAAGTGAAAATTGCCAAGGAGTCTGGAGTTAGTGCGCCATCACGAGCTCTTCATAATGTTTCAAGGGATGTTGGAGGACTTGTTGGAGCAGAAGCTGCTGGGCAGCTCCCAAGAAACAACAGGCAAGTGTCGTACTATGCTAGCAAGACAGCTTCCAAAGTTGAAGATCCAATTTATTCAATAACCGCACAAATGCGAGCTTATTGTGATAATGATGAGGAAAGATATGTTCGAACATATTCTTTGGATGACTCCTCGGCAAAGGTTGTTCTTTTTACAGACACACAAGTTGATGATATCATAAACTTTTGCTGTAATGACAGGGATGGTTATAAATCATTGCTTTATGCTGACATCACTTTTGAGTTGGGTCCTTTTTTCTTGTTGACAACAAGCTATACAAATACAGCATTGATTGACAGGAAAAGTGGCTGTCCCCCAGCAATGATCGGGCCCATGATGCTTTGTCTGTTAAAGGACAAAGAAACCTACCTTACTCTATTCCAGAAGCTTAACTCAAAGGCACCAGGGCTGCAACTGTACTTGCAAGGATATTCAACAGACAGCGAGAAAGCACTGCGGCAGGCTTTGGCACATGAATTCCCACGTTCATTGCAGTTCCTCTGCTATATCCATGCAAAACGAAACATAAATGATAAGTGCAGATCAAAATTCAATTTAAGCCAGCAGCTAACAAATGAGATACTTGCCGATATATTTTCACAGTCAGGACTTGTATACTGTCAAAGCACAATGGAATTCAGAGAAATGGTGGAAAGGCTTAAAATGAAATGGGATAGCTTGGAGGAGAGAGAGCGAACCTGCAAGCCACAGTTCTCAGAATACTTTGAAAAGTACAAAGAGACTGACATATTAAATCACATGCTTGTGAAGACAGTGACAGACGCAGGATTTGGAACAAATTTGCAATCAAACAACATCCCAGAGTCACTTAATGCAAAGATAAAGCGCTGGCAAAACTTTAAAGCTGCAGATATGGCACAGTTTGTGGACGACATGAAATCTCTTATTGATAAGCAAACAGAGGACACAAACCTTGCTTATTTGGGAATGTCATCTCCCTATATTGTGCGGGAAGTGTTCCAAACAACATCCCAAAATCATCCATTCAGCATTCCAAAAGGGCGTGAACGTGATAAAGCAATTAAAGCAAAGCGTGTCATCATTGATCAGGCTCTCTTCAAGACAGTGAAAAGCTACGTACCCCATGCTCATGTGCCTCAACTTTTGCACGAAACAAACAATGAATCTGCAATTGGCAATCTAGATAGTGGGGAAAGCTTGATGACTTACACGAAAACATCCCAGAGTTGTTACAATATACCAACGAATCTCTGCATACGAATGAGAATGATGACTACCAAGAGTTGCGAAAGGTATTTTCTGCTGTTGAAGTGCGCACACTTACTGAAAAGGCAGCTTCGTTAGTACCTGACAGCATCATGAAAGGATTTTCTGATGACTCTTATTTTGTCAAGAGCATCTCCAGCAGCAGCCCCCATACAGTAAAGCTTCTCAAGAGTGGCGGTATTGTTTGTGATGCTACATGCTTAGGATTTGGCACCAGAAAGATTTGCGCGCACACCCTTGCAGTTTCCATCTACGAAGGTTCTTGTAAACACTTCATTGCATGGTATGTTACAGAAAAGCATGACGCAAATTTGACGAGGCTGACAACATTTCAAGTAAACAAAAACGCCGGAAGAAAAGCCCCACCAAGAAGACAAAGTAGAAAAAGATCACCTGACGCTTCAAGAAGTCGGTCGCTTGGAGATTTAATGAAAAATCCTCTTCCTACACCAAGCTATGCTGTTGCATCGTCTCCAGGAAATTTAAAGGTTGTCATAAAGCGAAAAATGCCTCAGAAACCTAAAGTCACACCAACAGTTCATACTCTATTTGAGCTGATTGATATCACAGGTTGCATAAGAAAATGTGCTGCTTGTCAGGGAGAGCTGAAAAAAGGCCCAAATGATTGTGCAACAGCAAGGTATGATGAGATGATATGTGTACGACACAAGGAACGGGACTACGCTCCTATTCATCCGAAAGGAGGCGAGCCTTTGTGGAAGGAAGTATTCGAAAATAAGCATTATCACATTTCTTTTGATTGCATCAGCAGACGAAATCCAAAGTTTGATGCTAATGATGTTGAAGTTAAGATAAAAGCCCAACTTAGTGCTGACCTGTTGGCATTGTTGTCCTTAAGATTGCAATCACAATGAAGTTAATGACAATCAAGTTGTCATGTGTATTATATTTTATATTTTATGAAACTGGATATGGACTGCCTGTGCAGCCAAGACCGAAATGTAGTGTTAACTGTAATACATAAACCAGGTGTCCCAAGAAAAGTATATGCGTTTGAAAAAGTCCTGTGAAGGAGCCCTGTATTCAAAAATTCTTATTTTCAGTTTACGGTATACAGTAAAAACCCGCGTATTAGAACCTAGTGGATTAAGAACCTACAGGCTGAAATTTTGCAATTAAACCCTAATTATGCAAGAACCCATTCAGCCTGGAATTTGAAATAGTGAAAATGTAAAAATGTATACAGATTTGATTCTCTTCAGCGATGTGAATTTAACTTTAATCATTGGCTAAGCACTCTCAAAAGGGTCCTCGATAGTTAACTTGAACATAGATACCTCGTTTGTTGGTATTGGTGCTTTGAGAGCAGAAATATCAATCTTGAAAGCTCAAATTTGTGTCCACTTGCAAACCAGAGCTTTGGCCTTTGGCCTAAGCAAATTCCTGAAGCAAATCGAAATTAAAAACGCAAATAAATGGAAAATTAAGAAACGTCCCAATGGGTGACTGAGGGGTGACTTCTGGTAAACAGAAGAACGCAAGATCTAATATTGTTCAAATTTCATCAAGGCCATTGTTGATTTATACGCTGTGCCTTAATAAATTGCTGGAAGAGGAAAATATGAGCTTTCAAGATTGATATCTCTGCTCTCAAAGCACCAATATCAACAAACGAGGTATCCATGTGACTAGGCATTGATTGAAGCTAAATTCACAGCGCTGGGTTCAACCAAATCCGTATACATTTTTTGGGACACCCGGTAGCATAATTCAATAACCATCTGTCTCTGGCTACCTCAGAAATTTTTCCTGTTTAGGTGAATTACTCTGGGAATGCAAATCCGAGCTGACCATACGAGGTTGAGATCTCATCTACCCCATAAAATGAAAATAAATTTTTTTGAATACAAGGCTCCTTCACAGTAATCATTGAAACGCCTATATTTTTTTTGGGACACCCGGTAGTTTATATTTTATGAACTGGATATGGACTGCCTGTGCAGCCAAGACCAAAATGCAGTCTAAGCTATTCATTGTTAAATTGATTTAAGGTTTTGTTTGGTTCCGATGCGTTAGCACCAAGTGTTCTTTTTCTCTACCTCTCCGTCTCCACTATGAATTTAGGGAATATAACATTATACATCAGTTGCACAACTACAAACCTTTTGCAGAGTCGTACAAGCCCGGTGTGGCAGTCTAAGTTGGGTGGGGTTTCCGATTAAAACAGACCATTCCGTTTTTTCCGTTTCCAGTTCCGTTTTTTATGATCCGTTTTGGATGAAACGAAGCTACCCGTTCACAGTGCTCCGTTTTGTACAAAACGGCGGGAAAACATCCATTTTTGTCCGTTCACATTGTTCCGGTTTTTTGAAGATATTACTGCGTATTCAAAGACCTCCGTTTTTGTACAAATTGATCAAGTGCGCTTTGAAAAACCTCCGTTTTTTTATATCAACTTCGAAAGCCTCCGTTTTTGTGCCGTTTTCTGCGGATTAGAGCATGAGCGATGTGACACCAAGAGTGTGTATGTATCGCTGTGAAAGTTTTATCAGTAGTAGCGAGCCACCCCCGTTGGGGGGGGGGTGGCTACTTAGTATACTTTGCTGACGAGATGTGCACTCCTTTCCGGGTATCGTATTCGCTTCTTTCTTCTAACGCCGGGTATCAAAAGAAGGAGTGTTTTGTAAAACCGGTTGTCAACTGTTATTGCATTGTTTTCGACAAATTTTTACGTTTTGGAATACAATTTTTACCGCTTTTTGCTAAAGCCGGCTATCATTTCGAAGGAAAAATTTTAAGGCCGGGTGACAAAAAGTTTCTTGGAGTGCACACCCCCCTTGCAATTGAAATTCAAGTACCCCTCCCCGGGGAGCCACCTTAATCCCTGTTTCATGATTTTGAAACTTTCAGTAGGGAGCCACCTCTAGTGTAATTCAGGTAGGGCTGTTTCTTAACGTTCGAAAAATTGAGCTTACCGTTTCTTATAAGCGGTTTCTTATAAAAAGATAAAACGTTAATTAATTGTTTTAACGAGCGTGACGGACTTACTTTCTTCCTTTCTGACTGACCTGGAGCCCCCTCTTAGATTACAAAGTTGGACTTTGTAATAAAAAAAAAAATGAGATCGGTAGGCCAGCAGTGAGCCACAGGTACGCCAAAGGTAAGCCAAGTGTGAGCCAAGTGGTAGGCCAATGGTAGGCCAACGGTAGGCCAATGGCGTAGGCCACGTTTTGTAGACACCCTTTCATTCGTCTGTTTGCTTTTGTGTTGCCCTTTTGTCAATGGCCGTTTTTATGGTGTTTGTTTCATGTTGAAATGAGGGGAAACCTTTTTCTTCCAAATTAAAGTTTGTGCCTAAAACACTAAGTTTTAAATGGCACACACACATTTGATTCTTGATTAAGGTTGGGCCTATTTTATTTAGGCCTAACCATAACACTCAGCTCTTGCAAGTTTACAAAGTTGACCAAGGCACCCACATAGATACAACTCACTCGGGCTATTCTTCCATGATTTACTCAAGTTTTGTATGGCTCCTGCTTCAATCAAATAAACATATAACATAGGGATCAAATTTTTAGCTGAAAGACTGAAAATAATGCCATGGAAAAAACATTTTCACAATAGTAGTAGGTTCTTTCGCATAAAAAGTACCTACACACTCATGAGGGGGGAGGTCAAGCCAAATGCAGTGAAAATTGAGAACCTGAAAATTGTGTGTACATTCTTTTGACTTAGCTACACATAGTAAAGTTTGACTGCTACGGTATTTATCTCAAGTGTGAAATTTAGATTGTTTTCTTTGTCTATTTAGATTGAATTATGCCACCTAAAAAAAGAGAAAAACATCCAAACAGGGCAAGGCAGCAGAGCACCTTTGCTTAGAGTATGCCAACCACGAAGATGGTTCTCCACTTTACAATTGCCACTTGCTTCATTTATATTATCAGAGCCCAACCAGAAGCATTGTTGAAGCAGTTCGCCAAACTAATGAATTATTTCACCTTGACATAAGCCATTACGATCTTCAGCGACTAGTGAATAAACTAGCCGGTAAATACAGCAAAGCTCCGGCTCCGAAAATATTCCCGACAATATTATCGTTGAGACCAACCTTCGTATTTCTGTCTTTCGGCATACAACATTTGTTTGAGCATGCGCTGCGACCTTCAGGGATCTCAAAGTGCATAAAAAAACAGTACGTCATAGTATACAGTGTACTTGATGTACAGCATCACAAGCATGCGCAAAAGAGAAAACAGGGACTTCGCCAAATTCGTTTGAACTGTTTAGGGCCTTTACTTGATGACGTAAATTGGTACTGCTAAGAATATTGTTTCAAAATTCAAGGTTTATGTTGATTATAAAATTCGGCAATTTTATCCAAAAAAAATGTCTAGCATAATGAGTAACTGTATAACTGTATACATTTCTTTTTCATTCTGTCTGCCTTCCTTCCAACCAATAGTAAATCGAGTCCAAATCATTATGGACAACCTGTGGTTCCAACTTTGAAGATGGTCAAAGATCAATCTATTTCTGTGCACATAAACAATTAGAGAGCATTCTTTTAATGTCTACATTTGAAATAAGAGACAACTTCCGCATAGGTCGAAAACAATAATAGATAGTGAAGCAATTCAATTGAATGGTAGAATTACATTTGCAAATTGAAAGCATGTTCCATTATTTCATCAAAGTACACTGTACACTATGACGTACTGTTTTTTGATGCACTTTGAGATCCCTGAAGGTCGCAGCGCATGCTCAAACAAATGTCGTATGCCGCTATATCTTCTCCGAAAGACAGAAATACGAAGGTTGGTCTCAACGATAATATTGTCGGGAATATTTTCGGAGTTAATAAAATAAACAAGTTTGGAACACTTTCCGAGAGCAAGACATATGAGAAATTTGAAAACTTTTGCAATGAAGAGTTTGCACCTGCAGAAAAGAAAACATATTTTAATAAACCTGACATTGCTGCAAAAAAAGAGCAGATTTTGTAAAAAAATAGCAACAGTTGCGTTTGACTGACACCTCAATTCAAAGCGATTAGCGGATGCAGACAAAGGAAATTCTCTCAACCAATAATTCAAAACAAACAAAGCCGCAAAAGTTTCCCCAAAACTGGTAGGACAAACTCTCGCCTTGTGCAAGCGAAAGATGGTTTTTAAGGGAAGTTATGTGCTTACAGCGAAAGAAGAAGGGTAAATCTAAAGTTCTGTCGCTTAGATTATGTTTATTTGATTTAGGAGCTGTTTTGTAATCATTTCATTTTAAGCCCTAAAGACGCGAGAATTACAATGCCTTCTGCTCCGCTCCTGAATCAAATAAATATAATCTAAGCGACAGAGCTTTAGATTTACCCTTCTTCTTTCGCTATAAGCACATAACTTCCCTTAAAAACCATCTTTCGCTGCACAAGGCGAGAGTTTGCCCTACCAGTTTTGGGGAAACTTTTGCGGCTTTGTTTGCTTGGCTTGGCTCTTACCACGAACTGTGTATCTATTGACTTACATCATGAAACATCAATTGATATTATCAACTACCATACAGGGTGTCCCAAAAAAAGGGTGCCCGTTTGCCTGAAGATTGCGACAAAACGAAAAGAGATTCTCGCCAAACTCTTGCATAATGTTGCTCTTCAGATATTCAATTAACATTTGCTACCATCCCCATAAAAGTCCGTTGAAAAATGATGGAGCTATGACCTTCATAAGACCAAATTTGCCTGATGACTGAAACCAGCAGTCGGTCATTTTGTTTTACTATTTTGCAGCGATAAATAGCTTCATTGGTTGAAAATGCAACAGCAGCCTCAAATGTCATAGCTCTCCTGAAAATTCCGATAATCGTCCGAGAGTTCCACTATTTCTGACTTCACAGAGATTATGTCTCACCTCACGTGAAGCTAGATATCACTGCAAAATAGTAAGACAGGCTCATCATGCAAATTTGATCTTATGAAGGTCATAGCTCCATCATTTGTCAACGGATTTTTACGAAGATGGCAGCAAACTTTATTTGAACATTTGAAGAGCAACATTATACACAAGTTTGGCGAGAATCTCTTGTCGTTTTGTTGCAATTGCAATCTTCAAGCAAACGGGGCACAATTTTTTTGGGACACTCTATATAACAAACAAACTGAAACTGAATACACCGAGTGTCCCAAAAAAAGTAATGGCGTCATTCCAAATGTGTTAATAAATATTTTAAAGCAAATTACTGCCTGCTAATGAAGAGAACTATTTAACATTTTGTCGAATCAAAGAATGACTGAGCAGAACATTGAAGAACAATGTAACTTTAATAAAATATAATTTGAACCGATGCAGATTTTTGCACTTAAAATATTTGAGGATATCTTTCTTTGTTTGGTCAGGAGCATATTCAACCGTCTATCTGACCTCAATTTACAATATGTCAGCTTTCCTTGTCTTTGAGAGACAAACCTTTTGTCGCAGCAAACCCACGGACAAAACTGCTTAGAATTTCACTAACAGTTTGGGGCAAATCGTTCAGAAAATCAGATCAATGTTACTTGCAATCTGTCGGGAAAGCCATTACCAAATTTACGTTACATTTACAGAACAACCTTGCGTATACAAAAAGGGTCTAAGTTTTTGGCCATTAATTTCAAAGTGATTTAAACGTCGTTAGAGGGGTGTCGCCCTGATTGAGGGTATTTCACATTTGTCCAAATATTCCTGCTGAGCAAAATAATTTTCAGAAAGGAACTTACCATGAATACCTTCCTAAACTCTTCGCCGTTGTTGATATAAAATATATTTGTCATTGGCGATATCGTCGTATGGAGCGAGCTGCTCAAGCACACTGCGGTCCAGAGGGCCTAAATTTCCGACGTCGCCCTGATTGAGGGTATCCAAGCTTTCACTTCGTTTCATGTAAATTTAAGACAATTTGATGCGAAAATCATCAGCATATCAACGATTAAAGAGTTGTGGTTGCTATTAAATGTTTTCTGATTGTGTTTGCTGCGTTTTGTTACTGTAACCATTAATCTTTGTTACCGCATATACGTTCGAAGATTTTTCAGCAAGCTGACATCAATTCTTCCTCCTTCTGTCACCTGAACAATATTTAAATGAATTTCTAATGTTGAAAAATATTTTTCCAGTCTTTCAATAGAATCAACCTATTTTTGTACCGTAAATTGTCCTTTTACCACAAATATTGGTCGCCTGTGGTGCTTTGGTAGCGCAGATTTTGTTCGAAAACCGGAAGATACCACAATGCCCTCAATCAGGGCGAATTTAGGCCAATCAAACGGCTTACAAAGAGAAACCCATCGTGGCGGAAACGGATTTTGTATGTCATATGTTACGTGAAGTACTTTTTCTAGACACGCTTGGCTTGCTGTGCAGCCATGTTTTTGTTGGGAAAGTTCAAATAACGCCAAGAAAACAAGCAAAACCAAAACACCGCAATAAAATTTGAAATGAAAAATGGCGGATACTCACAGCTCAGTTCTCAGGTGAGATTCTTTAAACACTTTCTCTCTGTTTGTGGATGGAATTTTATTCAACAAAAACAAGCAAAGATTTAGCAAATGCTGTCAATGAGATATTTTCACGAGCATTTTGATTCTAGCTCGGCACAACTCGCGTTATTCTGCAACAAACGGACAACAGTGAAAACCGGTCAAAATGCGTTTACCCTCAATCAGGGCGACACCCCTCTACTTTTCGGGGCCACAAAACAACTATCACAATGACACCAAATATTTCTTCCCGGGACATAGGTGTCTATCAGGAGGCATAAACCGAACGATATCAAGATTTTAATATTACGCAAACAGTAAGAATGGAAAATACACTTGTTTGAATAAAACGTTACAAAACAGAGCAATGGTCATTGCTTGTTTGTTTGTCCACTTGGTTCAAATTTTAATGGAACTAATAAGTTATGGTCGTCCAAAACTCTGTGCCTTTGAAACCGCCAAAGAAAAAAGGGAACAAAAATCCTCTGTCGTTTTGAAGTGTGCAATGGGAAATGTTATTTCTTTCGCACAGGCACTTACCACAGGAAAACATATTTTGTGAGTGGGGTTTCGTACTAGACACTCATGATCGAAGGATACACTGATTCTGATTTCATCACCATTCAGTGGTTTGTGAGGGCGCCCTGTTATCCACTTCAAAACAGCTGTGGGGCTTGGTTTAATCTCTTCAAACTTCTCATCTAAACTCTCTGGTTTGTCTTTTTCATCTCCTTTGCCAGATACATCTAGATAATTCCACGTGATGGCAGACATGTGGCTTTGGATTTCCTGGGGGTTATCTTCAAGGTGAAACAAATAATCTTGGAACAGGTCCATGATATGCTCTTCAGTTGTTCTCCTTGTACTTCCGGTACAGAGAAGTTTGGACACAGCAATGAAAACAAATAGTTTGCATCAATTATCCTATCATCACCACCTTTTACAAAGAGCTCTTTGCAAACATCTCCATCTTTCAAGAGGATATCTTTAAATCCATACAGATTTAATCCTTCCATGAACTCTGCCAAATAGACCGACCTCTGACTTACCATACTGACCATGACTGATCCCTTGATTTCTTCAATATGGTTGACATCAATTACTCCGGTGTACCCATGATCGATGATTTGATCTATGCTGGCATCCAAATCTGCAGTTATATTTGCTAACTGCTTCTTTTCGTGCTCAGTGAGGCTATTGTCACAAAGCTCTTTCATGTCAATCATTGGGTGAATGAGTTGCTGATATACACATTCTGCAAGGAAGGTTGGTGCTGGTCCACCCTGTGCAATACTAGCAGCAACTAATTGACCACATGCCTTAAAATTTCCATTCTTCACATGGAGTGTTGAGGACAGTGGACTTCCAAATGGAAACATCTGCTTTCCAATGTCAGAAATCAAATCAGAGAAGAATTCTTTAGCCATGGCCCCACTGTCAATTCCATATTCACCAAGGTAATGGATACGAATTGCTCTTTCTGGGCTTCCAAGTCTTACTTGACGCTGCCACAAGCCACATAAACCACAATTCTGTTTTAATGAAAACATGTGCACAAAACTGTTGGTCAAATGGACTATGCATAAAACATTAGGAAGATCCCTTCACTGAAACAAATTTTGGAATCTCATTGTTTTCAAGCATGAAAGTCCCAGGGGGTACACTGGTACATCTAGGATCGGAATGCTCAGGCAGGGGTACACAGCATCAACTCAAACAATAATTTTGGCCCACAAAAATATTTTTCTCACATAATAACATACCAAAAATTGTGAAGACTGCATCTATGCAAGAAAAAGCGCTGTTAACATATAAATTTCACAGAATGTATCCAGATCTTAAAATATCTTGAATTTAGCTGTGTTGCTTAAATTCAATTTTGTGTGCAAATTACATTTTTCTCAATCATTTTTACTTTTTCCCATATTTGAGACGTTAATAAATGAGCTAGAATTTCAAGAACTCCAAAAATAATTGTATATAGGGTCTACTGGGATAAAATAGGTAAGCTGGGGTAAAATGGGTAGTGTTGATTGCTGGTAAACAGTAGAACCTGCGCTGACAAATCAACATTCACCGTCTCAAAGAGGGTAGTTTGAGTGGTTCTACAGTAGCTGGAGGAAAACTTTGAACAAAGATTTTTGTAAAACTAATCAATATTTTTCACCCTTGTGCCATGAACCATTTTATCCCAATTCCTAATCTTACCCAACTGGCCAACCCAGGCAGCAGACCCAATATATATGTAAAAATTACTGACACAACAAAATAATTCTGCACAGACAAATTTTAGTGTGGACATTGAGACAGGAAGTCTTAATGTGAGTTTAAATCAGGGAGATGAGGGATGGGCCTAAGTTGCCATGCATCCTTTATGCTGTAACTATGGTATACCTCATCTGCACTATTTATTGCTTCATACCCGGGGGGGGGATACTTAGTATATTTGTCCAACAGGGATGTGCCGTTTTTAAGGGTATCGTTTTCACAAATTTTTTCTAGCACAGGGTATCAAAATGAGGCAATTTTTCTAGAGCAGGTTGTCAAAACATGTCAAAGGGGAATATTCTGCTAAATCGGGTCGTTTTTTGGTCAAATTTCATGTTTTTGAGTATACTTTTCACCAATTTTTTCTAGAACAGATTATCAGTTTGAGCAAAAATTTGGGCACACCCCCATACAAATTTAAGTCAACTCATTTTTACAAATTTACAAATTTACCTCATCTGATGATAATTGCTAATTTCCTGTGCAATGCATGGCATCCTCAATGATGCACTTAATAATAGGAGTGCCTTATTCATTGTTCTATTCATTGTTCTAGCCGCATTGGGCTAGGGGGGGGGGGCCTCACTTTTTTCAAAGATAGGACTAAAAACTTTCACAAATATGGAATTTTCTCGAATAGAAACCAAATAGAAAAAACAAGATTGCCAGTCATGTGATTGTCTGGTATGAACACCCCAAAATAGGCAATGCTGAAAAATGAGACACATATGCGAGCTGAGGCTGAGCAATATTCTTATGATATTCTTAGAAACTGGATGATGAGCCTGAATATTCTTATTAACATTATTCTTATAAAAAGAAAAGAGTGCATTTGACTTTAGGCCCTCTTCTTTGTGTTATCATCGGAATAACGGTTTGCCTAGATAATTTGACAAACAAGGAAATACTAATATTCATACCTGCTCCACATTTAGTGCAATATTTCACTTCTTGGTTGCCGTTGCCACTAAGTCGGTTGCCACACGAATGGCAAAACATTTCCTGTCTTGTACTCTGTAATCTCAATTTTCAACACTACACTCTAACCACTGATGACTGAGGTAGGAGATTCACTTTGTAGATTCAATACAATTGTTGTTGTTTTGCCGTTTGAAACAGCTTTCCGCACACATCAATGAAGCATGATCAACAACTTCGATTCAATTCAATGAGAGAATGCTTAGGACGTTATGGAGTGAGACAGAATCTACTCCACGTGCGCATCCAGTTTGAATTTGCTGTGAGGGTTTGAATTTGATGTGAGGGTTTGATGTGAGGGTTTGAATTTGATGTGAGGGTTTGAATTTGATGTGAGGGTTTGAATTTGATGTGAGGGGTTTGAATTTGATGTGAGGGTTTGAATTTGCTGTGAGGGTTTGAATTTGCTGTGAGGGTTTGAATTTGATGTGAGGGGTTGAATTTGCTGTGAGGGTTTGAATTTGATGTGAGAGTTTGAATTTGATGTGAGTTGGTCTTTTATTTGGTTGTGATGCTTTAATTTGCTGTGACAGTTAGGGGCCACCGTACAGAACTACAGGCGGTATAAGAATATGATAGACAAGGAAAGACGAGAGAAAAGAGTCCTGAAAGAAAAACAGAAGAGAAAAATATCTGAGTTAAAAAGCAAAAATAAACCCCCCCTCCGAGTTGTTAATCAGAAACTAATGCGAAAAGATAAGTCATTAAAATCTTTGAAAAATGACAAGAAAATGCTTGAGAAAATGGAAAAAAACAAATGAAAAATTCAACTTATTGAAAGATAAGTTTGCAGAGCTACAAAAAAGGATTTCAAGA
Source organism: Aurelia coerulea (assembly GCA_039566865.1). Taxonomy (NCBI): domain Eukaryota; kingdom Metazoa; phylum Cnidaria; class Scyphozoa; order Semaeostomeae; family Ulmaridae; genus Aurelia; species Aurelia coerulea. The sequence goes on along the minus strand of CM076951.1, from coordinate 5,961,509 downwards.
TTAGAAAAGAATAATAGAAGGAACAAACTCAACCATCTGAAATCAAGACAATCAGTTGCAGCAAAAGTAGGAGACAGTTTTGAGAACACTGTGCATGTAACGAAAGAAAGAATTAAGCAACAGTCAAAAGAAATCACGTCATTGCAGATACAGCTTGATACCCTAAATGAAAAAGTTGATGATGCTGTGGAAGAAAATCCACTCCTGGTCAAAGGCAAGCAATATTCTTCAACTGCCAGATTATTGGTATATGATGCTCTGGTCAACCAAGTTCCCACAGCCAATGTTCCTACTATAATGAAAAGGTTTAGTATGAGGCTTGGCCACCCAATCAAAGAAATTCCACACAGGACCACTGTGGAACAAATGGCCAGAGAAATGGGTGTCCTTGCACAGCTGCAGACAGCTGAAGAAATAATCAGCAACAAGAACGTTACAATAGCATTTGTTGCCACAACACAAGAAGGTGTACACATCAATGCAGTGCTAATCACCACTGAAAAATCAGCTCTCGTTGTTGCAATCGACCAACTTCCAGGAGGTACAGCAGAGGACTATGCGAACCACATAACTGATTCTGTTGATGACTTGGCCAGTATCTACACAGAATACCATCCAGAAGAAAACTACCAAGAATCAAGAAACAAGTTGCTTGACAACATAGCGAATACCATGACTGACCGTGTTGCTGCAAATCATGCAGCAATAAGAATCATAAATGACAAATGGGATAAAACTCTCAATGAAATGAATTGCCATTTGCATCCACTCGATTCAGTGTCAACGTGTTGTAGAGTGGCTCTGAGAAAGTTAGAGACTGCACCTGGGACTTTATATGGCAGTGACTGCATTGCAGGAAACCTTGTGCTACAAATTAATAAATTAAGGAAGGCTTAATGCCGAAACACGAAAAAAAAAAGCAAAAACAAAAAACAAAAAATAGCTTCTGTCATGGTGTAAGACCCAGGGATCTGAATGACTTCAGATTTCTCCAACATTTCATTGCGCTTGAGTGGCGCAGTGGAATGTTGGAGAAACTTTTGACACAAAGTCCCAGGCAGGGGCACATTTTAATTCTCGAATTGTGGTAGCCCACTCATGATAAATACATTTCACCGTGTCAGCTGATGCCGAATGATTAATAAATTAAGGTATAAGGATGGAATGGGAGATCCACAGGGCTTTGTTAATTTTCTTGACACAGAAAAGTTACGCCGTGGCATCCTATCCAGATACAGAGGAAACCGACTGCATATCATCTTTCATTTATGTGGGACATATGTGCAGTACCATGATGTATTTTCATTACTTTTCAAGAATGGAACATCATGTGGTGGTTTGAGGAAAAGCATTTCAGAAGATTTTATTTCTCAAGTAGCCCAAACAGAGATGACGGTGCTTGGTGTCCTTGGGAAGACCTTAACGGGACCATGGATGAAGAAATTTTTATGTCTCTCCAGAGGAACAAGAAGTTAATTATGTAGAAGGAATCAGTGTTGTCAAAAGGGTTGTTTGTGCCTTAGAAGACCAACTCAAGGACCCTGATGGCCTTCTAAGGAGGAAAACAGATTTCTTTGGAAAAGATCTGGAATCAGCTGATTTGACTCTGAAAGCACTGCAGGAACATAGAGAGGGGGACCCAAATTTCCAACAAATGGTCAAAGCATGCATTGAATCAATACTTGATTTGCTGAAGAGACAGTATACAAAGTACTTCGAAAATGATTTGAAATCAACCCTTGAAGAAGAGAGCAAGTCAACTAGGTTGAATAACATTGATTGTGAAGATCTTATGGGTATGTTCAGTGCAGCAAAAGACAGGGCTCCTAATAGTACTCTCTGCTATCTGTCTTCAAAGATTAGGGCTCAAAAAAATAAAACCATGGGATATCTGGATAGCATGGATGATAAAACAAGAGAGCGTGCTGTAGCCAAATCTATCAGTCTAGCAAAGAAGACAAGAATCAAGAAAAGATTGAAATCAAAAGAGATTCAAGCTGAAATTGCAAAAAAGAGAAATCAGAAAGAAAGAACAGAGAGATACAAAAGATCGGAAAAAGGTAGAAAGAAAGCTGAAAGCGACAAAATTGCCAGATATTGAAAAGGAATTTTCAGAGCTTCCTGAGCAGAAAATTGCTGACTTGAAGTTGCTGTTGAGTGGGAAAGCAGTTGGTAGAGATTTACACAATGTGTGGGCTGATGTAGATGGTTCTAAGACTTACCGTAGAAGAGTTGAAAAAGTAAAGAACAATTTGATGTTCAGAATTGGTTACTGGGACCCTGAAACTGAGAGACATGACGATGCAGTCGATTATAATTTGTCAGCATATGAACTTGGTGCTGACATCATAAATGATGACCTCATATTGTTTTAATATAATTTAGACTCTTGGTACTCTTGGGTACCGAATAATTCCCCACCACTTTTCAACGCAAATTTTTCAAACTCCCCCCATCCGCAACTATTATTCCAGCCCGTCTTTAGCATCTTTGCCAATGAATTGAATAATTTTTTTACATAAATATCAAAATCTTTATACGTGTTGAACAAAAGAAAGACAACTATTTCCAATTTTTCCAACCTATCCCCCCTGATTGCTTCAAACCCTTCATTATTATACTGGGTGACCCAGAAGAAAGTGACCCAATGCAATATGTTATACAAAAAAAAGTAAGTAGCCGATTGAAATATTTCAAGCGTTGTTCTAACGCTAAAAGACAAGCCTACATTATGAGTATTTTTTAATTTTTTTGGGCACGGTAAAGTTCCCAAATCCAGGATTTAGAGGAAAAGGGCAGGCTTCAAATCCTCAAAAAGTCGTCAAAACAGGGGATCGATTTTGAAGCCATTTCAGGTTTTCAAAACAACGAGGAGCATGTTTCATTTTGCCTGAGAATATCTTTAAGTACCTAGGGACTGTAAACTTGCTCCGAAGACTTCTGAAAGGGTTGCCTATTGCCAGGTTGAAACGAAACACGCTCCTCGTCGTTTTGAAGATCTGAAATGGCTGTAAACCATTCCCTTGTTTTTTACGACTTTTTGAAGATTTAAGGCATGCCCTTTTCCTCAAAATCCTTAATTTTGAAGTTTACTGTATTGAAAAAAATTGCGAAAAATACTTATAGCTTAGGCTAGTCTTTTAGCGACACAACAACGTTTGAAATATTTCAATCGGCCACATACTTAATTTTCTGTAGCAGATTGCGTTGGGTCACTTTTTTCTGGGTCACCCGGTATTGACCCATTTCCAGCCGCCACCCCCCCCCCCACCCCACCACCCCCCAATTATTCTCACTCACCCCTGGTTTATTTGATACTCAAGAGTAGAATGAAGACCCATTAATTGCAAGCAATTAAGATAAACAATGGTTTTCGACAGTAACATGAGTTCACCCCCAATATTTGGCAAACTGTGTCTGCCACTGTAGCCCCCCCCCACTCGCTATCAAAGCCCCCCACATACTACACGGCTTTAAAAAATTAAGACCATGAAGTTGTGAAAAAAGCAAACAAATTTGATATTGTAGCCTTCCCCTTACCAGTGTAGATTGTATATGAGGTCCGTTTAGTAATTAGATAATGTGTACATACATATTATCAATTAGAGTTACTTTTGGATCACAGATTTTCTGTATGCTTTCAATACAATTATGTGTCCATATTTTACTCGTTTCTCTTTAATCAAGAACGTTCATATTTCTCAACAAATACATCTCATAGCAATGAGGTTGGGCTCATTTTAAAGCAAAAATTTTCTTCTATTTTCTGGTATATATTTTGCTTCCTTAAAATACCTTTGATTTTTTTAGGCACATACCTAGCAGAAGAGATGCGATTCTAAGCACCTGCCACCTCAGTGCTGCTTATCTAATTTAGAGGTAGAGCATTTCATGGCTGAGTTAATAACTATTGAAGATGCACACAAGAAGTATGATACTTGACATGCCAACTGTCACAATTCTCGACTACTTTAAAATCGAAAACTTTCAAACGGAACTTTCATCAATTCAAAAACATTTGATACTGACAACTGCAATGTACAAACTTGCTTTGAAAGCAGGATCACAAGCCATCACAGTTGAGACAGTGTATCATTTTTGAATGGTGGCATGGCATACAATTGTGTTTTTTCTATTTTCAAAGAATTTAACACTTTCTGACAAGTAAACTTCAGGACACAAATTTGTCTGAAAGGTTGATCATCCAAAGTTTTCAATTTTAAAGGCAATTCATGGTAAATAGACCACATATACCCAATATGCAGAAATTGCTGAGTCATGATGATAGCTAACACCAATCTGATTGGCTGTTATTCAAACTGCACACGCAAGGTGGTATCCTGGTATTTGTGAAGTTGATATGAAAACAGACTGATCACATGAAAGCAGACAGACTCCCTGCAAAGAATCGCTACTTACCATGACTCAATGTCCTTTAATGTACAGTACATTACATAAAATTGGGGGCAAAATGCTTAAATTCAGTCTCCTTCCTTTAATGCTCTAAATGGTCATCTCTAGCATAGGTTCCAAATCTTTGAAAAGGCTGTTGCAAAATTCAGTGACATGATTTCAAAGAAACTTTAGCTATTTCTCTTTAATTCTACCGTTGGACTTTTCTGAAATCTTCAATGTTTTCCAAATTAGAGTGTCTTTCTTCTTTTTCAAGAATTCAAGAAAACTTTTGAAAAAAAATTAAAACCATCACAATTTCTAAACTGTTTGACGCAACATTAAATGATTTTTGAAGAAAACCAGAGTTTATGAATGCCTACAATATGGTATCATGCAAAAGACTGTCACTCATCTGGTTTATGATTTAGAAATTTGATGATGTCACATCCTGAAATGAGTTGAAATGCAAGAGACGGTGTGATTTCAAAAAGTATTCAAAATTTCTGGAAAGTCCAACGGTAGAATTATAGATAGTTTCTTTCGAGCCATTCAATCAGAAGAAATAGGTCATTGAATTTTACACCCACGTTTTTACGCCAAGGAAAATATCTCGAACCTATGCTGTCATCTCTGCTACCCACATCAACCCATATCTGCACGCCTAATGGAGTATATAATCTAACTACCAAAGGTTTCAGGGAATTCTTTGCAGTCTATGTTGCATTTTGGACATTCATGGATGCCAAAACTTATTTGTTTGCAATATGCTAATCACTTGGTACTGGCATGTAAACCAGCAAGAAATAAATAAACAAATTCAAATTTCCTAATTCGTAATCAAGAGGTGGTAGTGTGTATCTACGACTTTGCATACTGTAGAGACTGTAGGTTTTGTCTTCTTGTTTTGTTCTGTCCCTCGTATTGCTGTATTTTTTTCTTGTTGTCATATATTTATATCTTGAAGTTATTTGCAAATTGTAAGTACCGTTCTTGGTGTAGGCCAGATGACCTTGTGTCTTCTTACACCAAGATTGGTACAGTAGTAATGTATTTAGTTTAGTTTTAATTTATTATGAATAGAAAAAAAAAGACTGTAGGTGTGTGTTCACATTAGTTTTATTGCGATCATTGTAACTGAGTTTGAAGTTGCAATTGTGTTTTGAGTATACTCATAGCAAATCACACAAAGTTCCTCAGATGTTGGTCTGTCCTCAACAGAAACTGCAGTACAGCGGAGCGACAATTCTTTTAAATCTTTCGGTAGCTTCCTTTTAAAGTCAATGCTTTTAAGTAGGGCACCAAATGCAAACATGTCACTCTGGTAAGAGGGTGCCCGTCGTCCAGAAACAAGTTCTGGGGTTATAAATGGGCATTCGGAATATTTTGTCTGTTGCTTCAGAGTAAGCTTTTTGGCTTTCTGTATTGTGCACACATTCCAATACTCTAATAGCCTTGGCTCTTTGTTTCCACTGTCATTGGAACCAACAGTGAGACTGTAAAACCAAAGGCTATTCAAAACTATTTCACATTCATGGGCCACTAACATGATGGTTCCCATAAGAATAACAACCACCAGCCATTCATCATCCAGAATTGAATTATTCCGCATTGCAGATTTTGCTGATGTCATGGAGGAAATATCAAAATCCTCAAAAGACATCACCAGCTCTTGATTTGCCCCATCAATGGACACTGCAATTGGCTCAGGAAATAACTTTCTGGCACTTTTACTTGAATTATGCAGAAAAGCAAGAACACGATATTCTGATGGTGCCTTGGAGCCACCCTTATATGATTTCAAAGCAAAGTTGTTGGACTTTATATGCCAAACAGTATATGCTGGTGTATCAAGAACCAACGACAGATCATTAATTTCCATAATGTCTGCCTTGTTGTGGAATGTTACAGCATATTCATCAAATGCAGTCTCGTGCATGCAAAACTTTCCACTGAAAACAGCATTCTCAATCACGAGTGTAGATCTGGCATACACAACACTTGATTGTGTTTTGTGAAGGTACTCTGTATGGCGAGCCTTCGATTGGGTGAACTCATCCTTCATTTGATGCAACCTTATCTGCAGCGTGTCAACTCTTATCCTCTCTTCCCTAAGTTCCCTTGCCTCGTAGCTCTCTTCTTCTTCCTCGTCATATTTCTTGTGGCTTTTTCCACCAAGGAGACATTTGAATTTAATCTCTTTCCTGCCAGCTATCCTCTGCAAGATGAAGAAGCATACAGTATTGCATATATGTCATCACAAAACTATTACAGGCAATAACAATGAAATTATGATTACAATTCTCAAACAGGTTACAATTTAGTCCTATTTGCTAGATATATGTAGTGTTTCATTGCTTATTGGCTTTGATGCCTGTGGTATACTGTAACTGTTAAGCTACAGTACTGTAACTTTCAAATGAAATTAACCAAATTTCTGCAAAACTTCAATTGCAATAAAAACATTATATAACCAAAAATATTTTCCCACTATATTTTCTCCTGTGAGAAAATTGAAGTTTTTGAATAAAAAATTTGACAACGTCAACATTTTCTAACTGTTTGAATGCACAGCAAAACAAAACACCAGCAATACTAATTTTTTAAAGACGTGAATTGGCAAGTTTTGAAGTCCTGAAATATAATTCTGATCCCAGCACAGGAAGCCCAATTGCGTAATATGGCGGCCTAGCTAATACTAGTAATACTATATTAGGTTAATTTACGTTCCTCATGTTTCAAAACTGCAATATAGAGATAGCAGTATTTGCTCTTCGAATTAAAGAAAATAAAATTCATACCGCAAATGGCTGATTGTTATCTCAGTTATCTCTGTCTCGATTGTGTCTTTCTTCTTGTGCTCTTGTACCCCAAAATGATTGAAGCATTCTGCCACCATGGTAACAGAATTGATGTTGTTGCTGTTGTATTGAAACAACGACGCAACATTATAGGTTGAAGTGTGTATACATATAAGAAAGAACAAGGACTGAAGCTTTCTTACTTAGGTACATAAATCTAACAACAGTTTTATCCTCGCTCAATCTCGGTGAATTTTGCATCAAACGCCCAGCTCTTTGCATGAAAATGTTCCCCAGCTCTTAAACTTCGTACTCAATGCATTTGTCTTCACTTTCATCCCCGAAATGATTTAAAACAAACGCGAAACAAAACTTATCACTTTGGCAGTCTGAAATCTGCTCAAGCTCCGTCCACCATCGTGGCCAGGATAAAGGGCGCTGACGTTCAAAATTCGAACAAAACTCATAACAAATCAAGGTTTTATCCCCTGGGTGTTTGTGAGCAAGGATTATTGGCAGCAAATACGTTCGTTGGAGATCCGGGGCTCAACATCGTAATTTTCGTCGAGAATCTGACAAATTTTGAACGTTGGCGCTCTTTATCCTGGCCACGATGGTGGACGGAGCTTGAGCAGATTTCAGACTGCCAAAGTGATAAGTTTTGTTTGGCATTTGTTTTAAATCATTTCAAGGATGAAAGTGAAGACAAATGCATTGAGTACGAAGTTTAAAAGCTTCAATGTTCATACGAAAAGATCCTCAAAATGTGTGTGAGCGCAAACTGGGGCGAACCTAGGTTAGTTTTATTCCCACATGCACTGTTGGTAAGATAACAAAGCAAGAATTTGAGAAAATGGCGGACAGAAACCAAGGTGACAATGCTTTGTGCATGCTTACGTTTTGCCGGCAGATTTTTGTTTTTAAATGTATCGTTTTGGCATCGCATGTGTTTATGAAGAGGCAAGCTTTAGGCACGAAAAAGGCGGCTAGAAAATAATTGAGTTTTTGCTCGAAATCATGAAAAAACTTCTTCGTCCTCCCAAGTTGATCCTCGGTCTATTTTTATCAATTCATAGCGTATAGAATGACCAAATGAGCATGTATAACAGTTTAGAATGAATAAATATCTGTGAAGATAACACAACTTCAGTGCATGAGATCGAAACTAACCTAGGTTCGCCCCAAGTTTGCGTTCACACGACATTTTCCAAAACTAACCAAGGTTCGACCCAGGGCGAACCCACCTCCTGAGATGGGTTAGTTTAGCCTGGGGCGAACCGTTTGTTGATGATGATGATAGGGGCAACTGTGATTTTTTTGTGCACATTTCTCACTTGAATCAATGCTGCAAATTTAACAAATCCCAGCAATACTTACTTACTACTTACATCCCTTATCATATTTACATGGAGTAGGAGATATGGTGATATGTACCTGTAATTGAGCTTGCATATGGCGAAGGTGTGCAATCTCTGTATCTGTGCATCAATCTCTCTCCTTCAAATGTCTATGGACGTACTTTGCAAGTATTATTATGCTTTGCACATGATTTGCAATGGTTCCACTGCCAAGAACTTCTGACAGGTGGTCCACGTACTTGCTAGTCAAATCTATGTCCAGTGAACCCTGGAACTTGGGAACTCGAGCGAAGCGAAGTCCAGGAAGAGACGTATTCTTCGTTCATGCCGATGCATCGTGCTCTCACTGATGTTGCTAGTAGGTCTGAAGGGATTGATCACTCTCGTGTAGAATTTCACTAGGTCTTTCAGCTGCTGTTCAAGGTCCCCTGCTAGGCACACCGGTCGCCCTCGTGCTTGAGATTTCTTGGTCACTGAATGTTGGTCGCATTGTTGTGCGTTTTGGTCAATCTCTGTTGATGAACTTTTTGGTGATGCGGACTTTTCAGGTGTCCTTTCATTGTCAGACACCATGGGAATTGCTTATTGCTCCATTTCATTTGCAGAGGTAGCCGCTGTCGGTTCCACTGATGTTGCCCCGTCTTCCGTTTGGTATTCTGCATTAACTTGCCAAAATTTGATGCACACCTACATCTGATCGACATTTTGATTGCTTTCAGCGTTTTCGAAAACGAAATTTTAAGAAACTCGCTTCTAGCTTTAAACACTGAAAACAGAAAAATTTATGAAAAGTCCTATAATCTAATTCAGGCTTTCTGCTAAAGATTAAGTCATGAATCTTCAAAATCGGTCGAGTGTGCGAATTATTGTGGCCTGCCAAACGTGCATAGTTTATTTAGGCGCACCCGGTAGAATTTCATAACAGCAAGAAATCTACTGGCTCAGTTATTACTACTAACAGCAAAGTCAGATACCATCCCCGCCTGGAAGATTCCAGCTATCTCTTCAACTGTGAATATCTTGGCCAGCTCTTCCTCAACTTCGTTCCAACGCATGGCATCTGCCCACTTCTCCCACGTAGCGACGCTGTTTGGTTGTGTCGCAGCAAGACTCTTGATCTGCCACATCCAGTAGAAGTGGGCAAATTGCTTGCCACACCTTCTATCAATCTTTTGTAGCAATCTTCCAAGCTGGAAGAAGACTGCCCAGAACAAGGTCGTTTTTCTGACGGTTGTAATTCCTGGGCTTATCTTTACAAACTCCACTACTTTAACCAGCTGGCAAAACTTCGTCCTGCCGATATGGAAGCACTCTTCTATCATGTCAGTGAGCGCCAGAAGCGCTCTGTCAGTTGCTTGTCCCTTAGCTGCAGAGGTGTCTCTCATTCTGTTCAGGTTGTGCGCCAAAATTAAATGCAGCTCAAAAGCTGACGAGATGAGACTGCCTCGTTTGTCCAACAGTGCACACCAGCTGCATGTAGCGTATCTGCATCTCACTTCCACATCTCTTAGGTTATCCATTGTGACGTTACCCCTCTTGTAGGTGCAATCCCGCGGGCATATGCAGAGTAACCGGCGCATTTCACCGGGCTGTATTTGATTAAACAGGGTCCCGAAGAGCCGTTCCTTTTGAATCTCCACAGGAGACCACCTGTCATCGCTGTTTGGTGATGGTGGCACTTTTGTGCACAGCTCAACGGCCCGTTTGTAGTCAATCTCGGTTGTGAGCTCCTTCCAATTCTCTTTGAACAAGCTAGCCATTGCGTAGTGCGACAGAAAAAAGTGTAGCTGAACTTTGCTCACACCTACTACTGCAGTGGTCTCCCTCATGGTGCTTTTCTCCCTCGTAGCTGTGGCTTGCTTTGCCTGTGGTGTGGCTTTCTCCTTCGTTGTGGGCTGCTCATTTGCTTTAACAGATGCTGCTCCTGGATGGCGTGGTGTGACTTGTTTGCTGCCACGCAATGACTTGTTTTTGCCCCTCCCTCGCTATTTTCTCCACTGTGGTCTCGTGGCATGCGTCACTCTGTGCTTGCACTTGCACTGCGTAGGTGCCTCAAAGTTTGGCAGCAACTGCTTCTTCGCCTTGGCTCCTGATCAGTGGTCTGTCATCCACTTGGCCAAGATGTGGGATGGGTGGTAGGGTGGGTAGTGTGCCTTCTTCTATTTGGTCCAACTCGTCTTCGCTGGCTGGTTGGTGATCGGTTTCAGTACTTCCTGCTAGCTGCCTTTCGAGTGGGTGGAATAGCAGTCTGTCCACAAAGCCTTGCAGTGTTGCACCATCAAGCGCTGTGAAACTTTTAAATTCAATCCCGTACCTGCAAAAGAAGCACAATACTTGTACCGGGTGTCCCAAAAAAACGAAACAGATTGGAAACATTCTACTGCAAACTGTTTCATACTCATTATCCAACAATTTTTTTTCTTCAAATCTGCAATAATTAGATTAAATTTTGATATATTTTTCAGTATTTTTGGTGACTTGATTGTAGAGTTAAAAATCAGCAAACTTCAAAATTGCCCCCAGGTCAAAACCAGAGCTGCTGCATTAACAGTGATGAATCATAAGGTCAAATTGTAAAACATGGCAATCCCTGCAATTGCGAAGAATTGCTGACAAACACACAAACACACAATTTAATTGAACATTGAACAGACACTGTCATAAAGATTTCCGTCAAAACACTGCCACATTAACACATTAAGTGTAAATGATGGCTGCTTGCTTTTTCTAAATGACTAGGCCATTATTAGATTTATACTTTCAATTATCAATGAACACTGAAAGCTCCCTCAAGAATGGATAACTCATGAATCTGTAAAAGATTCCTTTGTTGCGGTTTCTTAATGAAGTTGTATGCTTGTAATCATGTAAAGTTTCAGATATTGCCATTCTTTTTACTTTACAGTTTACTTTGCACTAATGCTGATAGCTCTGGTTTTGCCCTGACAGAAAATTTGAAGTTTGTTGATTTTTAACTCTTCAATCAAGTCACCAAAAATTCTGAAAAATATATCAAAATTTAATCTAATCATTGCAGATGTAGATAAAAATAACCATTTGATTATTAATTTGAAACATATTCCATAAGAATTTTTTGAATCTGTTGCGTTTTTTGGGACACCCGGTAGAAGAACCTATATTTAGGAAAGATCTTGCCACCCTGGCTTCATATTTTAGAGAAAGGTTTCTCTCCATTTTGTGGTTTCTTTTGAACAGTGTTGTTTGAATGGGAGGCAAGCGACGGACGGATTTATTACTGCTTAGACAGTTCGCCCCTTTGCAAACGAAATCTTTCCTGGCCTGGACCTCAGAAGAATCTCTGAGTTGTTCATGTTGCTCTTCATACCTTAAAGCGCCATGCCAATCACAATGGCGAATTGTGTGCTCTTGGGCTGTCCCTCTCTTACGACTATTCTTGGAACGATTTAGATTTAAATTGTAAGTGCCATACATCACGGGAACTCGCTGACTGTAAGTCCTTTCCCACTATGGATGACACGTAGTTAATTGCCTTGTTGTTTTTGTAAATAGTTGTTGTTTTTAAATGAATAAAGAAAAACAAAAGAAAACAATCTTTCTCAATGACTTCTTGAGTCACTCTGTATGACAAACAAGTTGCAATGCGTCTCGAAAAATGTATCAAATTCACCACGAAGTAGCCTTTCCTCTTGGAGTGGAAAGACGTGAGTGTTTGGCACGTTGTGTTGTCAAGGACCATTGCCAGGCGTTACCCACGAGTTCTACTGATGAAGGGCACGACCCGATACGTTTAGTTTCGTTTTTCTATGGCGTTAGAAGTATTTTTTCGATTAAGTAATTGGTTGTTTTTGTTACCCACCAATAATTGAGAGTGTGACTAGAAGAGCAACGCTTCGTTTTGCTTTGGAGTGATGGTGGTGGTGCTGGTGCTACTGGTGCTGGTGCTGGTGCTGGGTGATGGTGCTACAAGCTAGAAACGTGACGAAATTGGATCAAAATGTGTGCATCCCTTTTCCCTGCTTCTTGCAGAAATATTTGTTGGACGCAAAAAAATCCATGACTGTAGAACCAATGATGGTGAAATTGAATGTTTTGTGTTGTTGTTTTATCATCTCTATCTCAGTAACTGTATATGTATTATCTGCTGTCTTTGGTATATTATCAATTTTCTGCATTATCATATCCATTTCATGATTATTCTATCTATTTCACCAGCACTGGTCCTGCAGTTGAAAGTCTATTATATCCTTTTAATCAGAAGTGCAAAGACAAGACAATAGTAAACTAACTCACCTAAACATGGCTTCCACCAGTCTCGTGCTTTTGTCATTTCGTTTCCTCTCTATGGCAATTGATCGGCAGTAAAGTGCCTCTGTTTCTGTAAGGCCAGTTTTCTCCAACTGCTCCCGTGGACACAGAGAAAATATGTCCTTGTATGGAAAGGCACGGATGAATTGGTTGGTTGATTTTGAGGTGCACGTGATGTTGCCTTTGGTGTAGCCCCCATGATGAGCTTTGATGAGGGCTCTTGGAAATCCGTAGCAGAACTGCGTTGCAGCATCACTCCAGGAGGGTGCATCAAGGACCATCACATTGCCGAAATGATCCACCCTTACATTGTCATTTCTATTGTCTAGGTCGTCGTTGTTAGTATCAAGCGAATGAATTTGCCTGCCTGAAGGCTGAACGATTTCAAACTTGCTCAGCTTTGCACGAGCAGCCATCACTGTTTGCTGTGTTTGTTCCATTGGCTGCTGTTCAAGGAAACAAGCATAATCCCCATACCACTGCCTTAACGCCTTTTCCAATTTTGGAATGCTTTCATAGCGGTGTATTGTGTCCCTGACCTCCTTCTCGTTATCTGGGCGCAGTTTGCAATGGAAGGAGAATTAATCATGTGCATGATTGCCAAAGTTGAACTGCAGTGGCTCATTTCTCCTTGAGAGGGCCGCGGGGAAGAACGGGGAAACAACCTCCTTTTCCTGTCGAATGGCGCTGCTGCTTTTGATGGACTGAACAAATTCCCTCACTTCAATGTCCTCAGTACGAGCATCTATCACAGCATGCCGCCTCCTTTTAAAAATAAAGGAAATTTTTTTTATTTATATTTTGGTAGTAGTTATCTCAAAAAAATTGCAGAAATATGTTGTCACAACATATGCACTTGTTGATTTATGTATGGCTGCTGCATTTTGGCGACACATTTCTGCACTGCTTTACCATTTAAACATATCCAAACTTGCTGCGGACGGCAAGTTGAGAAATGCTCAGAAAATAAAACATTGCAGCAATATGTCGCTGGAATGTAGCAGTTAGTAATGTGCAAATTATTGCCGACAGCTGAGTCTGCAAGTCTGATTATCTTGAAGATGTTGTCGTACCGGGTGATTAAAAAAAAGTCAACATTGTTGGCGGGCTGCGGAAACACAAGTGCGTGGCTGATAATCAAAATGAAGATGTTAATCTGTCAGTCAAGGGCAAATTCAGATGTGACGATTTTGTTTGGTAAAATCACTCATCTTTCAGACCCAGAAATCGGGAAAATGCTGGCAAGGGGTTTGTCTTGGAACCAGGGCTCCACATTCGATTCTGGTCCGTGATTTACTTGCCATCGACATTTTCATTCTATCCCAGAAACTGTCAATGGTACTAAATTTAAATTTCAATGGTAAGTAAATCATGGACCAGAATGGAATGTGGAATTCTTGTTCCCATACAAATCCTTTAACAGAATTTTCCTAAATTATGGGTCTAAAAGGCGAGTGATCTTACTAAACAAAATGTTCACATCTAAATTAGCCCTTGACTAACAGATTCAAACTTTATTTTTGAATATTGGCCACATACTTTTTATTCCACAGCCCGACAAACATGTTAACTTTTTTTTACTCACCCGGTACAATCGATATAGACAAATTTTCAGAATTATAGCGCTACATTTTGCATTAGTGCACTTTTCCACTATTTTCACCTTCTCCTAATGAAATTACGTATTAAAATGAGCAATTTTGAGAAAAATGATGTCATATCGCACAAATGAAAATGAGGCTGTGTGATTGTTTTTTACCTCTCTATTGCCTCTTAAATTACCGCACTTCATTGCCTCTTAAATTACCGCATTTAGTGCAAATGAGGAATTGGTTATGGCCAGTTTTGATGTCTCCAGTTTGTTTACGAACATCCCATTAGAAGAAACTATAGATTTATGCACCAACTTATTATTTGATAGAAATGATAAATTACAATATGGGGATTATTTGTTGGACCGCACTCAGTTTTGTAAATTGTTGGGCTTTGCTGTCAAAGAAAATCATTTTGTTTTTAATGGGCAACTTTTTGATCAAATTGATAGTGTAGCAATGGGTTCTCCTTTTGGACCGTCCTAATATATTTATAAGTAACATGGAAAAGCGCTATTTAACCCTATCCAGACTAGGCTTTTTGAAACTTTGGGGAGACTAGGGGGGGGCACAAAGTGCCCCCCCTGGTTTTTCATAGAATCATAAGTGCTAGAGACTTGAAACTTGGCACAAGTAACAAACATGATAAGGCAAACAAGATGATGTGATTTGTTTTTGTTTATGTCACGTGATTAAGTGCTGACGTCAGCAAATGTTGCTAATTTGGGTGTAAAACCACATGTACTTTGTCACGTTGTATCTCCAAATTGATAAAACATATCGATGTGATATTTGAAACATAGAGGGATTATATCTTTGTAATTCTTATTTTGAAATTGTTGCTTTGTAACGCTAATATTTTTGCTGATGTCAGCATTTATTTATTTTATACGAAAAAAAGAGCGATTTTTGTCCAAAATTTATTATAAATTACTTTTAAAAATAGCAAAAAATGCTAAATATACATAAAAATACCTGCTGCATCATATTATGGCACTCATTTTTCTAAAAATGAACCATAACATGGTTTTTCGTCAGTACGCATGCGCAACAACCAATGGTTGATGACGTCATCAAAAATCAATAAACTATATATCAAATGAAAGCTTATTTTAAGACGAGCTCAAAAATGTTTGTCTCATTGTCATAGAGCCAGTGGTTCCAAAGCTATGACTTAAACGGTAATTTTTTTGCGGAGCACTCAATTTAAAGTCATGTGTTGACCCCCGGAATCATTGTCAAATTTTTTGAAATAGACATGAAAAGATGTCTCATAGATAGAAACTAAAAGTCACAAAAAAGCTAGACAATTGAAGAGATACTCGATGAGCTGTGTGAAAAAGTTTACTAGGGGGGGCACTTTGTGCCCCCCCCCCCTAGTCTGGATAGGGTTAAATAATTGCCCTGCTGAGTTTAAGCCTGTACTGTATCGTACATGTACATGATACTTAATGTTTATCTAGGGACAGGGAACATATTGCTATGCATACTTCTTTATAGCGGAAACATGCTAATTAGTGGTAACCATGGAAAAATAACTTTATTTCTTGATTTTTCACCAACAACAAGAGATCAATTGATGAGTATGGTATCAATGGTGGCAAATAACTGTTGACCACAATGCATTATGCTCCAATTAAGAAGTTTTACACTCTCAGAGTCTGGTACCCAGGGTAAACGTTTTAACAATTCTATTAGGAATTTGGCTAAAGAACAAGTTGGGTCTTGGGAAAAAGTACCTTCCCACCATCTTTAGCACAATCATGTATTGTAAACTAATTACCCAAAAATTTATATTTCCAATGCATGCTTATTGCCAAGCCCAAAACCATACAACAACTTTATTCTGCAGGGCAGCAGGTCAAGTAATCTGTGGGTCAAAGACGAAAGCAAACATCCGGGTCACCACCAGGGCCAAGGACTGAGTGGCCTCAAACACGGTATGAAAATAGCCGGCAACGTATTGCTTATGCCAAGCCCGTCCTGTACAGTCCCGTAATGGGTTTGAGCAGTCAATTAAGGAGCTTCTCTCTCAGGTCATACTTGGACAATTAGAAAATGAGAACTGCGCTGTTCCAGAAGTTGTCAGACTGAAACTGTCTGGGGATGGTACTTGGTTGGGAAGCAAACTACTAAGATGTTTTAAGTCTTTATAGGGGAAAGGAGTTTGATGACGACCATCAGGGCTCTGATTTGGAAGAGGAAGTTGACAATGATTCCCTTCTTAATGATCTAAATGAATTGTTACTGCCATCTGAGGATAAAGGGCCACCCATATCAGAAAAATTGGCTAAAATTGTCAATGCAAAATTCTCAACTGAGTTTGACCAACAAAAGCGCAAGACGATTCTTGAAAAATATAAAATACCAAAAAATTTTGAATCCTTGCTTGTCCCAAAAGTCAACCCTGAAATATGGGCCTAGTTACCTGCCAATAGTAAACAGGGAGATATAAAGATGTCCTCCTTGCAAGACTCTGTAGCCAGGGTAACTGGCGGTATTTCATCAACTATTGATGATTTGCTAAAGGCAAGAGAGAAAAAATATCAAGTTGAGGTCAAACCCATTATTGCACAGCTCCTTGATTGCACTGTTTTGTTGGATGATGTTAGTCAGGAGATGTCTTTTAAACGTAGAGACTCCCTTCACCCACATTTGAACAATGATTTCAAACAGGCTTGCTCTAGAAATATGAAGCCAAGCAAAATGCTATTTGGCGATGACTTCCCCAAAACAATTGAGGCCTTAAAGGCAACAAATAAAGTTGTAAATAATGCATTCAAATCGAATGGACTAAGACAATGCCAGCGTTTTCCTGCACCCTCAGGATATGCCAACAATGCTGCATTTGAAGAACCCTAGTCGTGGCGGATACTCAAATCGGTCAAAATCTTTTTTAGGGGCAAGGGAGAGGATGTCGTCATATTCTAGCTCACACACCACGACCACAGCAACAACAGCAACAACAGCGAAAATTTATGAAGCCTTAGAAAATTGCAAAACAGCAGGTATATACATTTGATAAACATATTATTGAAGCACTTACTGACTATTTAGTCTACAAAGTTGCAAACTTTAAGGCAGCTCGCATTAAACTCGCATTATTTTACATCACACACCACACGTTTTTAAGCGAACATCCAAGGCCGTGGCACCTGACAAAGCGCCTAACATTCCGACCCTGCGTACAATTTTAGGACAAAACAGAAAACTGAGAAGAGATAACAAGAAAGATAAGAATGCAATAAAGAAATATCTGCACAAACAAATTGCCACAACTATGGCAATTGACAATATTTACAATATGATTATTACAATTTCCCTCTTAGCCAATCCGAAAAAAGTGTTTGAAATAAAGGGCTCAGTTTTGTGAGTTCTCCAGATATGGTTCCGAAAAATGAGGTATTCAAGGCATTCCTGAAATTTAAAAGGCGCATGCTTCTACACTATCATTTTTTCATAAGACCCGCTAATAATAATACTAAAACGATACCAAGAATTTTTAAATCCAGCTCAAATTGGGTGCCACCATCTTACAAACTTTTTTCAGGAATGTGAGCAAGGATTTATTGCAGCTTTATGAACAACCCAAACAAAACAACAATAACCTCAGCCCTGCTGAGTCGTCTGCCCTATTAAATCTGGAAAGGAGGAAAGAAATGATCATCAAGCCTGCTGACAAAATAGAAACATCGTGCATTGTGTGATACCGACATTACTTCTTGACAGGCAACGTAAATCAATTTCAAAACGTCAATCGTTGCAAGAGACTTGAAGACCATTTCCAGAAAGCAGACCCGCCCCTGCAGCCCACGCACCTGGTGCATTCTTCACAGTGATAAACGATATAAATCGTAATTCCTCAGCGACCACATCAGCAACACATGGTCCATCGGCGAAGATTGGCCACATAAGTGTGCGAGAAGAAAAAATCTAACAAAAAATCCATTGTCTACCAATTCGGCTTGTGTTTTGGCACACAACTTTGCATCACTGCAGCTTTGACTCAAAGATTATTTAATTAAATATCAATATCTGCACTAAAACGCAGAAATGGTGAGGAAAGCCCTTTATCGTCCATGTTGTATTTTCACAAGAAACTTGTTTTCTTACAGTATTGCTGATGATCGCCGATGAACTCTGGACTAGGGCTGTCCAAATGAAAGATTATAAGTATTCGAATATTCGGTGCTAATTTTACCGAATATTCGGTTATTCGGCAAATAGGGGCGTGGCTAGGGCGTGGTTCAAAGAAGTTTGAAATTTCAGTAGTATGGCACAAATCAATCATTGAATGGCAAATTGTCTTATCGCCTTTGGTCTAGCTACAGTGCTACAGCACTCTGCTGGCGGTGTGGGATAACCAAATGAAGCTTGCCTGCATGCATGCAGGCTAAATAAAGCTTGCTACATGGCTACATCACATTATTGTGCTTCATTTATTCACCCATAGAATAGCAATACAATGGAGTAAAGCAGAGGAATACAACAAGCTAACAATACCTGATTGTTTTACATAACAATATCCTTGCCATTGCCCCTTGTCTCGCTATCTGCCTACTGTCTAGACAAGACAGTTTGATCCATTCAATCAGTCATACTATTCGCAATATTCGCTTGTCATTCTATTCGGATTATTCGCTATGTCAACCTATTCGGTTTCTTTGACTGATCATTTTGCATTCCAATCAGTCGACTAGTCATACTATCCGAATAATCGATCTATTCGACTGGTCATTCAATCCGAATAATCGCACTATTCGTAGTATTCGGTTGGCAGCGAATAATCGTTTCGCTTCACTGCTATTCGAATAGTGATCAGATAACCGAATAGCGATTATTCGACCTTCGGTGGACAGGCCTACTCTGGACACATAAAATTGTAATATCACCTTACCTTATACAGTAGAAAAAGCGCTCTTTCGTAATTCACTGTCGATCGTTGATCCGACGCGTCTTTCAACTTTTCATCTATGGAATTGACAATGCCATTTTCATCGATGAGCCAATTTGTGTCATCTTGACATACCGAATGCTGCTTCAAATGTCAAAGGTGCAACTGGGGACATATTTGAATATTTGCATCACAAGATTCATGGTAAAGAGGCATCCTGAAAAATGGATCAAGGAATAGAAAGCACCTATAGATATGACACAGAAAAGGGTAATAACATACAGGATCATATAACACCTCGCGAGGAAATTTTCCCGGGTGAAGAAGTTGATGGTAAATGTTTTGATAGTAAAAATGCACAATATCGGTACTCAATTAAATGTCTCATTGACGATATGTTTGAACAACTTGATGGCATTTCAAATGATGCACCCAAGAGACAGGCAACTCCATTCGATGATGATTGTGTTGACATAATTTCAGACAAAATATCCGATGCTGATGTGGTCATAAGCTCCGACAATGAATCAGCTCCCAGTGTCTCCTAACGTTCCAACTCGTGGTCTAGCAGTAGTGATAGTTCTGGTGAGTTGGATAAGATGGAGATGCTCGAGGATGATGAGGAATTTGCCTGCAGCTTCAAATCCAACACGGAAAGGTTGTTGGAAAGTATAAAAAATGCAAAGAGAAACTTTGATGAGGGGTAGACAACTGTAACTTCCTGTGCATTCTATCAAAGTGTGTCTGAAATTTAATGTCATATGACATTTGCGGTAAAGGAAAATAAACCATGCCAAACATTTCAGATGTCTTTTTACGGATCTCTTCACATGACATCCAATTTGAGACAGGTTTTAATTGGTTCATTTGCACTTTCCAGGATCCGATGGCCACAACAATATGACAGACATTACCATCAGTGTCAAAATTCACGATGGACGAACAAAATATCTACATACAAGCTTAGTTCGCATCCATGCACGTTCACCTATAATTCGCTCTTAATCAGTAGAAACTCCTTGATCCTGTGTGCGCAGTATTATTATATTTGGATAAAGTGCCTCGTTTATTTGCAAATGATATACACAACGCCGGGCAAGTGCTGTAAAATGATGTCCCCATGTTTGTTCGAAGATATTGGAAATAATTGGTTCTTACATTACACAATATAGTGGGGCAGCTTAGTAAAATCATTGTGCACATTGTGATAAAAGCATGACAGTGGCGTCAGTAGCGAGGTAAGCAGCGATGTTGAAAGAGAGGAATTGCAAAAACGTCAGAAAGCCTTGCATATCGAAAGAAATGTAACAAAGGAAAGAGAAGTATTTGAAAGGCAATTCATATCCGAAAGAGCAGAGAGAATAAAAGATCTGCAATCACTCGCTGAACAGTATAGCCAGGATCTATTTAGAGCCTAAGTGCCAAGGAAGACAATAGGAAAAGACCTAGGACCATTGAATGCCACACAACAGAAAGAGACATTTTGCAGTCTGATATACTTATACGGAAGAAGAAAGAAGACAACATTTGTATCTACCGGGTGTCTCAGAAAAAAGTACCCCCGTTTGACTGGAAATAGGAACCAAGCCATAAGATATCATTGCTTCCCGATTTCGGAGCTAAATTTATCAATGTTCAACTTAGATCCACGTACATTGCATTTAAAAATCGTACACTAAACACCGGAGATACAGGTTCGCAAAGTCAAAATTTACAGTGCACCCAAAACCAGAGGTTTTGAAAAAGGGCCTAGTCATGATTTGTATCGTGGACATTTTCCAAAATACCTGTAGACTTTAAGTTTCCGTGTTTTGTTTTTGAAAGGAATAAAAGATGCATGGACATGGCGCTGATTAAACAAATATAGTAAAAATGTTGTAAGAGTGATAAAGTCGTGCCACATCTCCAAAATAAGCGTGCATGTGCTCCATTTCCTCTTCTTTAATACAAAACACATGGGATCGAATGCAATGCAAAGACCGTTTCTTCAAAAGAAAAGTCACTTCAAGAACAATTGATGTAATTCAAGGTATAAATCTTTTCAAACATGAAAAGTAAAGGTCAAAGTCGAAAATTCGTTTGCAAAATGCCTGTTTGTTGTCAAATTATGGCTAGGCCATTTCTCAAAACCTCTGGTTTCGGGTGCACTCCAAATTTTGACCTTGTGAACTCATATCTCCGGTGTTTAGTGGTCGATTTCCAAATGCAAGGTATGTACATTTAAGCTGAAGACCAACAAATGTAGCCATGAATTCAAAAAGTCCCGAAATATTATCGTTTTGTTGCATTGTTGAGTCAAAAGGGGGTACTTTTTTTTGAGACACCCGGTATATTCCAGGCTCCGGTGGAGATGAAGCTCACGGTGATCGACAGAATCTATGTGAGTTACGGAAAAGTGATAGAGTCCCGAAGGCAGAAAATTGCCGGTACTGAGACCTTTAATGGAATCATCACTGTCATCATGGAACTGGCGAAGACAATGCCCGACTTTATTATGATGGGGGGGCATACAGTCGCTTTGTCCTCCACAATAGTCAGCCGCCAACATGCCGCAAATGTGATTCACAAGACCATAAAGCAGCAGAATGCAATGTCAAAAAGTGATATAATTGTGGTGAACCTGGGCACATTCGCAACGAATGTAACAAAGAGCCAAAATGCCCTGCATGTCTCCAAACGGGCCATTCCCTGAGGTGCTGCCCTGAGGATGAGGAAGATTGCAGGAACAAGAGGAAGATTGCAGTGATTCAGAAGCTGAACCAGAGATTGACCTATATGGCAAGTGAAATGCACAAGATTCGGAAAAACCTAGTTTATCGCCGATAAACCCACTTTTTCGATCGAGAAAGTATTCAAGTATTCAAGTATTCAATGTATATTCTCAGCAAATTTAAAACTAATAAATTTCAACTGGTGTAGTGTATAATAGAAAGCTAAATTATATAAAACAAATAATGACATTAATATGCATACAATTAACAACAAAATATTGCTGAAGGACATATGAAAAGAACTCAAATGAGCTTTGGAGCCATATGCCCCTCTTGTGAATTACAATTTTAAGAACAGCAGTTTGAATATACTATGAAAGTAATGCATTGCTACAGGTTATAGAAAAAACTAGGAGAATAATTATCTATCAATCTACTTTAATCTTAATGAAGGGGTTAAAAAAAGAATTGAAAGAATTAAGAAAAAACAAGTGGAATAAAAATTCAAATACTAAGAGGATGGATTGTAAATGAGCTGGGGGTGGTTTAGATTGTCAGAGTTTTAATCGTAGTTATTGTTAATGTATTTTTTTAGTTTTTGTAGAAAATTTTCTTTGATTTTACATTTCGTATGTCGGGTGGGATTTCATACAAATGTATAAATTCTAAAATGTGTAAAATAGGGTAAACTGTGAAAAACTTTTGTAAATAGAGATTCTGATTTGTGGATTCGCTATAGCTACAACAGTTAGAACTACACCCATTGATTGCAAATTGATTTAAAAGTTTGCAGTGTATGATTTTTTGGCCAAGAACACTATCCATTTTCCCCACACCCAATCAATTTACTCCTGCAGACACTATACATGATATGATCATAGAGCATGATTATCTAGCTCAAAATTAATACCAAATCTTAAACCTCTAAGTACAATTTCCTTACAACAAAGTTTGTTTACTTCATTCAGGTAGTGAAAAAACGAAAGTTGCCTCCTGAAAGGAACCCTGTTTAAGGGTTTCCAGTTGAATCCAGTGAACCTAGTCCAGAAAAGACATACACTGTAACAACAGAAGACCATGCTTACTCAATCACAAAGTCTCCAAGACACTACACTACTGTTACACTACAAGGATATTCTTCGGATATTCTTGAGACATGCCATAAATAGCATATCCATCAGATATCTTGCAGTGTAACATGCCCAAGGATATTCCATTGGATAAAAAGACCAATTAACGAGAAGGAAAAAAATATCTGATCTTGCTTGGAATAAAATCAAATCGATTTGATTTTATTCCGAATATCCGACATGAAGGAATGCAGACATCAGAGATGCCGACTGTCTGGTAACGTCATGATGCAACTGCCTTGCAAGTTTCTGAGCACACTTTTTGTTGTTTTGCTGAGGAAGAAGGGTGTTTGCGTTCAGAACCAACCGAAATGAACTTGCCAAGAACCTTCATGGAACATATGCGGAAAAATGCTTCACATCCACGTATTACTTCAGCAAAACAGAACAATTTGCATCCATTCTTTGTCTGGTAAAAGGTCTTAGACTTGTTCTTGCATCAGAGTCAAATTGACTCAGTCAATTCTTGCATGCATTTGATTTCAACTTCAGCTTTGTATGACCAAATTCAAGCCAACTTTCTATTGTGGGGTATTGCTGCTTATTGTGTTGTAAACTTTGACATTCTAAGGTTGTAAATCCCTCCTTGTTTCCTCGTTTCTTTTCGAACAAAAGGGTACGGTGGCCCACAAGGGTCACGCAACTACCAAATATTTGCTGCAAACACAAATTGAAATTGCTGCAAGTACAGAAAAAAATTGCTGCAAATACAAAACACTTGCTGCAAATACAGAATACTTGCTGCAAATATAATTTAATTGCCTCAAATACAAAATACTTGCTGCAAATATAATTTAATTGCTGCAAATACAAAATACTTGCTGCAAATACAAAATACTTGCTGCAAATATAATTTAATTGCTGCAAATACACTAACCACATTGAAAATACAGAGAATTTGCTGCAAACACGCAACTTGTTGCAATCATGTAGAAGTTGCTGCAAATACAGGAAAGTTGCTGCAAATACAGAAAAGTTTTGCTGCATATAGAAAAAGACTGGGTCGGGTCTGCTGGTGCAAAAGACGGGGGTATCGACCTCTACAGAATTGAATTCTGTCGTGGTCTCGTTTTGAGATCATAAAAAAGTAGCGCGAAAATTTGCAGTAGCTGCAATCGTGGCCAAAAGTTATTGGACGATTGACCGAAACCTAGGTTTCTCAAACATCAAGCCACCCCTCCCCCGCAAATTTGATGATGGTGCGTCCTCGGAAAATCTCTCCAGAGATAAGAGCATACATACGGTATAAGAAAAATTCCAGCATCAAAGAGTTGGTAAAAGAAACTGCTGTGTCACGGTCGCATATATACAACATCTGGAAAGAATCAACAGAGGGGAAGAGAGAACAGGAGGATTTAAAGTCCGTCGGTGGCCGGCCATCTAAGTTATCAGTGAGGGAGAAAAGGAAAATTGTGCAGCTTGTAAAAACACTTCGCGGGCAAGAGCCAAACTGGACAGTAAAAAGGATGATGGCACGAGCTGATGTGAAAGATGTGTCTCGTAGAACAGTTTCTAGGTTTTTAAACCAAAAAGGCTACAATTACCTTCAAGCAAGGAAAAAGGGACTATTAAGTGAACGCGATAAAAAAAATTAAAATTTGCCAAGCAGATGTTAAGAGAGCACCACTTTGATGTCTGGACAAACAAAATAGCTTTCTACCTCGATGGCCTAGGCTTTGTTTACAAAAGAAACCCTCTTGATCAGTCCTTGGCTCCTAGAGGAAGAGTTTGGCGTACAAAAAGTGAGGGGCTCATTCGTGGCTGCACATCTAAAGGGCAAGCGTGTGGAACAGGCGGGAAACATGTAAAGATGGTGGTCGCTATTTCTCATGGCAAAGGAATTGTTTGCTCACAAAGATATGAAAATATGAATGGGAGGTTCTTTGCGAGATTTCTTTCAGAAAATTTTAACAAAATGGTTGAAGCAGCGGGAAAAAATTCGAGAGTTTGGATTCAAGATGGCGATCCGTCGCAAAACAGCAAACTTGCGAAAGAAGCAATGAAACAAGTAAACTCGCAACTTTTACCTATACCACTAAGAAGTCCTGATATAAATCCGATAGAAAACTTCTTTGGAATTGTTAAACAAGCCCTTCACCGCGCTGCCCTTGAGAGGCAAATTAAAGTAGAGAGGATTGAACAATTTGAAAGCAGGATAAAGCAAATCATGAATGAAGGCCCACAGCAACAATAGACAAAATTATCGAATCAATGAACAAACGAATGAAAATGATTATAAAATGTAAAGGAGAACGCATTAAGTACTGAATATATACTGAAAAAGATCGACTTCATATTATGTATGAAAAAGTTCTTTGTAATCTTCTCTTACTGGTGATTAGTCAGTGGCGGCTGGCAGCGGTACCAGTGGTACCAGTCTAGTACCACTTTATTTTCAAAGCTTGAAATATTTTTTAATGGTTTTATTTTCTAATATTTCACAAATAGAAACAAATTGAATTGACGATGAAAACAAACAGAAGGAAGAGCGGCAGAGCACTCTAGAGCCAATATCTCACCATCTGACCCTCCCTCGTCTTAATCCTTGTTGAATGAGCAGTATTGAATAAATCCTTTATGTACTTTACGGTACCAGACATCGTTCATCCAGTACTGCAGAAAGCAGTCCTATTGTGGTTTGTGACTCGTGATGACGTAAAACTCTTTGTGTATCCATCATCTAACAACAGTAAGTTTCGATCGCAGTACTAGATTCCTCCTTCTAGTAATGTTGAGTGGCCGCCAAAATAGCACATTCATTCAAGATTAGGAAATCGACCCCGCAGTCTTTTCAACAATATCAAATGACGTCAAATACTCTGCTATTCTATTGAGTGATACTGATGTATTCGAAAGTACGTTTCAAAGCTTGTAGGCTTGTTTTCTATTTCTGGGCATGGTTAACTAAAACACTAATTTTAACACCCCCATACAATAATTTCCTTATTTGGTAAGTATGATACCTATCGAAGTTGACGTAGGCTGGACGAATCTGTATATATGGCCTATGAAATTTTTTTATTCAGAATGCTACTTTTGAAGTAACTTCAGTGATCAAACATTTTGTATTTGATTTTGCTGAAAATGAACCGAATCGCAGGGATTGGCTTCCTTTCAGGAGTTTCACGTATTTTTGCGCTGTCGTCAGCTCAGGGTCGCTTAACTCATGAGCAACGTCTTAGTTTGAAGAAAGATGGCAGACCTTGCCCAAAAATCAACATCAAGAACCGAGATAGTGAGACTGCTTACAGCAATTTTTCATGGATATGTGGCGATGCAGAAAAGAACACTTACTTTTGTTGGCCTTGTTTGGTCATGGGTGATCTATCCAAGGTAAGAATCTATTTTATTAATTTGATACGAGCTTTATTTATTGCATGCAGGGAAAAGCAACAATTGGTAGCTGATTTCTTACTCCGATACATTGCTAATGTTCCTAATATACTCCGGTACCATTCATATTGTTCTGTATGATTTCATATTGTTAGATGATAGATGAGAAATGTGATTTTATATACATTGCACACCACAAGTAGAACGAGAAACTCGCGTTACTAGAATCTTATCTCTGGTACTCTCATGAACAGCGGCTAGCCAGATGTGGGCTGGGTGCCGCAAGTGATTAACTTGCCAAATGTATTGCCACGTGCCTCTTCATGGGGCCGTACCCAGCGATCGACATGACTCACGACTCATTGCGTTTCTGTCTGATAGGGGAATGGCGTTTAGGGGGTTCCAAAACGAATTGATCTAAGTACAAAATTTTCAATAAACTATCAAACTGATCTGTAGATGACTCCAAGACTCGTCTATTGTAAATATTTAGGACGGATTATACTTAATATTTCATTTACAACTTTGCAATACTTTATCTTTTCATAAATCTGGCATCTTTCATGATGTTCTATTTCTTTTTCCAGATGAAAGCAAAATCTTTTGCTCGAGAAAGTGGTTTTCAGTCATCTGGAGACAACCTTTGGAATCTTTCAAAGCGCCATGAAAAAACAAAAATGCACATCACCAACCATACTGCCTACCAACTTTTAGGAAACGTGGACGTTGCTTGTGCATTGGATGAAGCAAGACGCAGACAGTTACAGCAACACAACCGAAATGCGACAAGATATTCAAGGATGCTAAAACACCACATTGATGCAGTTGTCTTTCTCTCGGCACAAGGCATTGCATTTCGAGGACATGATGAGTCAAAATTGTCATCAAACAGAGGAAATTTCATTGAGCTGCTTGACCTCATTGGAAATTATAGCAATGATTTGCGAGTTTTTCTAAACGAGGAAAAGATCACGTACACTTCACACGAGCCACAGAATGATTTGATAGAGTGCGTGTTCGAAGAAGTGAGAAAGGAAGTTCAGCGGAGGATCGACAATTCTCAATTTTTGGCTGTCATGATGGATGAAACCAGCGATGTAAGCAGGGTGGAGCAATCGGCTGTTTCAGTACGCCTGATCAACGAAGGAGAGGTAGAGGAGCACCTTTTGGGCATGATTAAATGTTCTAAAAACACATCTGCAAATGCATTGACAACGATTCTTCTGAATACATTGGAAGATTATAAGATCACGCCAGAAAACGGAGGGGAAAAGCTCATTGGGCAATCATATGACGGTGCCGCCACCATGTCAGGTGAATTGAGTGGTGTTCAAAAGCGCATTCAAGACATTTTTCCTGCTGCATATTATAACCATTGCGTTGCTCACAGGATTTCACTTTGTGCCTCTCAATCAGCCAACAAAATTCCCAAAGTTGCCAAATTTTTCGACACAGTCGATAAGCTGGTGAGATTTTTTAGAAGTAGCCCAAAGCGTACATCTCAACTTGGCCACAGTCTACCGAAACCTGGTGATACGCGTTGGTTATCACGTGATGCAGCAATTGGTGTTATTGATTCCCTGTATGAAACAATTGGAGCTGTACTGTATGACATGGCCAATGACAAAGATGACAAGACGGAGACACAAGTCATAGCTCGAGGACTCTGTTTGCAAATGCAGCACATAGAATTTGTTTTTCTTTTGAAATTGTACAGAAAGATCTTCGCCCACTGTGCCCCAATAATAAGAATCATGCAAAATCCGACCCTTGATGCAGTGCAGTTGTCGTTGATGTTGGAGGATTTCCAAAGATTCCTGCTGAATCTGAATGCAAACCAGATTTGGGAAGATGCATTGCTCCTAGATCCTGAGATGCCTGCTGTTCGCCAACGAAATGGATGGAGAGGAGTCGAAGGCGCTATAGATTCTCCAGATAGTTGGAAACGAAATCTCTTGTTAATTTCTGCAGAGGTTGCGCAAAAATTTTTGGAGCAGCTGCTTTGGCGGTTTGAAAATTTGAAAAAATTCAAATGGATGGACTTAATTCACCCTTCGAAATTTGACGAAAGAAAGAAAATGCCATCAGCTAAGCAAAAAGAATTAATTAATGAAGTCACTGAGCTGTACCCATTTGCCGTACACGATGCTTTAGCCCTTGAATACAATTTAAATGTACTTTACGACAACACCGAAATAAAGATTTTGTTAGATAAAATAGTAAGAGAGCGAGATGAGTTGGCAGCCAAGAAAAGAGAGAGACGGCGTAAGACGAAGCTGGCAAATGAAGAGCAGAATGAAAACAAAGAGGATGAAAGGAGTGCAGTGGAAGTTGAAGACTCGTTTGAAAGGGAAGAGGGAAGAACAGTCGACGAGGAAAATTTTAAGGAGGGGAAGCCAAATGTTCAAGACTTGCTCAAAGTAATAAAAACAGCCGGTCTCGAAGAAGCATTGCCTCATGCAATGGTTTTGTTAGAACTGGCTGCAACAACACCTCTTACCAGTGTTCACTGCGAGAGAGTGTTCAGCAGAATGAAGAAAGTTGTTTCACCAAGCAGGTCAACAATGTTACAAACAAGAAAGGAAATGTTGATTTTCCTCCAAGTGGAACATGCCATTCTAAGATCGCTTTCGGAACAAACAGTTTTTAAGGACAATGTAATAAAAAGGTTTAAATCTTATAATCAGCGTCATTTGGAAAGATTTTCAAAGAAGTGAATTCGTTTGTAGTAGTGATTTGCAAAAAGAAGTATACCATTATGTCCCGATAAATTGTGTTTGCAGTTTTCTTTATTATGTTTGACTTAAAAATCTCCTTGCACAACTTTCTCAAAGATCTATTGGGAATACCACTTTGCTTGTAATTTAGAGACAATCCATGACGATATTTGCTTAAAAATGCAAAATTTTCCAGGGGCTTCGCCCCTGGACCCCAATGGGGGGCTTACAGCGGCCAAATTGGGGGGCCAAAATAAACTATGCACGTTCGGCAGGCCACAATATATCGTACACTAGACATATTTCGAAGCTTTATGGCTTAATCGTTAGCAGAAAGCCTGAATTAGCTATATGGATTTTTTGCAAATTTTTTCATTTTCAGTTTTTAGAGCAAGAAGCGAGTTTCCTAAAATTTTAATTTTCGAAAACACTGAAAACGATAAAAAAAACATCGATCAAGTTTTCTAAAGAATCGACATGAATTGACAAAGAGAGAACTTGTTCGTGGTGATTTGCGATTTAGAAATCGACCAATTGTATTCTGCTGTACGATAGTTCGTACTAAACCCCCAAATCCTCTTGAAAACGTTTTCTCTTTGCTTATTCATGTTGAATCTTTTAAAATTTGATCGACAGTTTTTGATCGTTTTCAATGTTTTCGAAAACAAACATTTTAAGAAACTCCCTTCTGGCTTTAAAAACAGACAACAGAAAATATTTCCAAAATTCCTAGGATCTAATTCAGGCTTTCTACTAAAGATTAAGTCATAAATCTTTAAAATCGGTCCAGTGTACGATTTATTGTGGCCTGCCAAACGTGCATAGTTTATTTTGGCGCACCCGGTATATTATCATGGTAACTCGTTGACAACCCGACAAAAAATTGAACTGATTGAAAGTCTCGCTTTAATCGTTGTCCTCAAAATAAAAGCAAAAGTCTAGGCTTCATTGCCGCTCATAACTAATTCTGCAAAGCAACGGGGGCAACTTAGAACGGACTTCTGGTCGTGTACTGCAATTTGATGAGTAAACTCAAAAATTCTCCATCTGACAGCCATCATCTCGTTTTCAGTTGCATCAGTTGTATTGTATTTGCCAATGTATTTTATTGCCTCTTTTCCTGTTGCAAAAGTTGGCGTGTCTCGGTTGAAGAGAATGTCTTGAGCATAAGACGTCTTTGGTGCCGCTAAGTGAAGGGTTTGACCCTCTAAAAGAAGAAGCATATCCTTCCAGGCCATAATTTCAATGGAATAGCGAAAGTCATTGAGAAATATCACCTCCTTCGTCTCAGCACCCAGCCAGGCGTAGCTTGCATCCGGTTTTGCTTGGGTCTAGCTTTTCGTTGCGTGAGTGGCACATTTTGCGTGGGTAATCCATTTTGTGTGAGTCTAACTACAGCATTGACTATTCATTCAAAGCTTGTTGCTTTGTGCATTATAAATAAAATTTTATAACAGGGGTACTGACAATTTTTAAGATTGCAGAATTAAGCAGTAGGGTATTACAACGACATGGCAGGGCAAATGAGAAGAACAAATTTCATTCTGTTACAAACAAATTTCAGCGAACAAAAAAACAAACAAAACGGTGATAATGCAACCATTAAAGAGCAAGCCCGTGACGTGGATATGAAGTTGAATCTGCTAAGATTTCTTCCTGTCAAATCAACCCCTCAAGTAAGCCCAACATACAAATTGGAACAAATTTAGTATCTATCAGTGAAAATCGTTTAAATTGTTTTTTCGGAGCCGTTTATGAAATTTTAGTTTAGTTACACGTCTTTATACCTTTATGTTAATGACTGCGGGGTTGTCATGGTCTCTTGCTCCCGTGGTATTGCCCTTGTAAGTGTAGTAAAGTAGTTCGTACGTAGTGTAGTGTCTTAAATAGCTCGTATTGTAAGATTTTAAATGTTAATTTGACCCTTTAGTGGTTGGGCTATCTGACACGTCCTATTTTGGTAGGTGGGGGTAAAGAGCCCCCTACCTAACTCTTGACTGAAAATAGATAAAGCAGCCAGATTTGGTATACTAATAGCCCCAGGCATGTACTTTATGAGGATATAGAAATTAAAGCTAAAATTAGCCGTCATTATTGCTTGCATCAGCATTTGTCTTTGTGTGGTCAAGAAAAGTGGCAAAATCTGTCAAAGTTAGGAAAAATGCGAAATAATTTAATTGTGGGCACAATTTCTATTCAAGCATCAAAATTGTGATAGATTACATCTAAAAATACTATCCTGCAACATATTTTTTGTAGAATATTGCAATTTTGCAACTTTTTTCGCGAAAATAAATATTCGAGAATTGGCGATTTCGACAGTCAGTGGGTCGGAAATTTGTCCCCCTCCCCCTCATTTCTCAAAATATTGTCAGAAAACTTCTTGAGTCGTTGCACAATAAGTAGCAGCAAAAGAAAGTTTCCCGGCGATAATAGTTCTCCCGGCAGAGTTATGACAAGAAGTCTATTTGCCCCCCCAATCATAATAGGGTTCTAATAATTAAATTTCTTCCCGTTGATATGGGACATTTTTGGAAAAGATATATCATAAGATCTTTGTTTGTGATTTTATTAATCAGTATCACGCTATGGAACCTATGCGCCCAAATGGGTGGATAATCCTATACTGGGTGGGTTACGATCTTATACTGGGTGGGTTATGATCTTATACTGGGTGGGTTATGATCCTAATTGGGTGGGTTACTATCCTAAATGGGTGGGTTATCATCCCAAATGGGTGGGTTATTATCCCAAATGGGTGGGTTATTATCCCAAATGGGTGGGTTATCATCCCAAATGCGGCGGATAACCTTATACTGGGTGGGTTATCATCTTATACTGGGTGGGTTATCATCCCAAATGGGTGGGTTATCATCCTAAATGCGGCGGATAACCTTATACTGGGTGGGTTATCATCTTATACTGGGTGGGTTATCATACTAAATGGGTGGGTTATCATCCTAAATGCGGCGGATAACCTTATACTGGGTGGGTTATTATCTTATACTGGGTGGGTTATCATCCCAAATGCGGCGGATAACCTTATACTGGGTGGGTTATTATCTTATACTGGGTGGGTTATCATCCTAAATGCGGCGGATAACCTTATACTGGGTGGGTCATTATCTTATACTGGGTGGGTTATCATCCCAAATGCGGCGGATAACCTTATACTGGGTGGGTTATTATCTTATACTGGGTGGGTTATCATCCCAAATGCGGCGGATAACCTTATACTGGGTGGGTTATTATCCTATACTGGGTGGGTTATCATCCCAAATGCGGCGGATAACCTTATACTGGGTGGGTTATTATCTTATACTGGGTGGGTTATCATCCCAAATGCGGCGGATAACCTTATACTGGGTGGGTTATTATCCTATACTGGGCGGGTTGTTCTGTTGTCGAGTGCAAGGGAATGTTTATGAATTGGCAGCAACCCCCTGAATAGGAAAATGTACATATTTGCCTAGCTTTAGATCT
Organism: Aurelia coerulea; assembly: GCA_039566865.1. Classification (NCBI taxonomy): domain Eukaryota; kingdom Metazoa; phylum Cnidaria; class Scyphozoa; order Semaeostomeae; family Ulmaridae; genus Aurelia; species Aurelia coerulea. The sequence goes on along the minus strand of CM076951.1, from coordinate 5,928,811 downwards.
AAGGCACTTGTAATATGGAATCCATCGAAGTTGTACTAGATCCCAAGGCACCAATTAAAAGAAAACCAATTGTAGAAAGACGTGAATGCAAATCAAGAAGGAAGATTTGTTTTTTAACTGAGAGGGAGAAGATCGCCAAAGAGTTAATTATCAAAAACAGTGACGATTTGGTCAAAAACCTAAGTAAGGCCGGTTGCCTTGATTCATTCTGCTCCTTTGTAGACTTAGTGGCAAAAGACGCTTTTCCTCTTGACAACATAGCTTGGCTACTGTTCGTTGATGTGGTTAGATTTTACAGCAGAGATAATGCGAGTGGGATGCGATATGACTTTCACAATGGAGCCACTACCCTGTTTTGGGTATATGGACAATGGCTATTACATGGAAAGTTCTTGCGCTTCATGACGGGTAATAAATTCGCAGGGTCACTAGCGTGGAATGAAAAACAGCGTGGAGAATATGACCCTGCTAATGTTAGAATAAATTTTGCAGTGCCCAGTCCTTCAATTATCGCCAAGGAGAGCAAAAAACTCTTGCCCATGCCAAAGCTCCTTCAGCCTGGTTTGATGAGTTCCGTCCTAAACACCTTCCTAGATTCAAACAAGGGTTGTTGTTTTGTGTTGTCATTTGATGGAAAGTTGCTCAGACCAGGACTTACCAAAAACAGTGGTGATGTTGACATGTTTGGTACTGAGAATGGCCCCATTTTATCTGAACAACAACATCGGCTTGTTGTGGAGACAGAACTTGTTGATTCAACCTTGGAATCAATTTCAATCAAAGGTTCAAATCACCTGCAATCACTCGAGTATAAAACAGGTATTCTCGATCAAATTAAGAAGGTGGTCGAAGCTCTAACTGCTCGCATTCAAGAGATAAGAGAGAAGAAGCTTGGAAAAGAAGCACACTTGAGGAGTCTTATGAAACAGGTAATTTTGAATTTTCCTGTAATAGCGGATGAGCTAATGAAAGTTCTTGTTTCCTTAACAATTTTCCATTGCATTTAAGTTGCTGGTGCACTAAAGGAAATCTAAGCATATAAAAGTGGCTCAAGCCATTTGCAGAAAATCTTAGCCTATTAGAACACAGACTAATGCTTAGGACAGTGGTATAGCACCAATTATGAATTACTACTAAATACAAAAGTAAAACTGGGTGAGATTTTTTAAATCACATCGTTCATAATGAAGTATATACAGTAGACATGACAAATACATAGAGTACAGTAAAGTCCTGCCTTTAAGAAACCCATTTTTTGACCTCAGCCTATTGTTCCCCCTTAATTTCTCTAGTGTTCCCCCATTGTTCTACAAAAAATCAGGGCTCGAGTTTCTTATAAAGTAGTTTCTTAACGGCGGGACTTTGCTGTATTGGCAAACACAGTTCTGACATCCTCATAGCATCCCAGGCAAAAGTTGCTTTATAATGTATCACAAAGAATGCTTATGAAGAGCAATTAGTTGTCCATTTTTCATTATATTGTTCATTAATCTTAGGGAAATTGTTCTCGATCAAAACTGGCTGCAGAGTCTTGCTTTCTATGTAAATTCAAGGCATACTGGTTCCTTAGAATCTATCCATAGTTTGATGTTGACATACTGCCCAAAGCGAATCGGTAAGCATTTTAAAATACAAAAGTACCCAATTTTGAGGGAAGTGTATATATACTGTAGAAAAATTATCTCACAATGTTGTTAAAAATTCATCAAGTCAACAATACACATAAAGAATGTGACTGTATTTTTAAGATTTTGAAATATAAAGGGGTAATCGATGTTCTGAGGGATATTACTCATCTTATGAAAAATAACTGTTTTGGAAACTGTCTCACTGTGTAATTCTATTGCAAAACATCAACCAAATGTACAATTCATGGAAGCAACAATTGTTCTCTCATGCAACAGATTTTGTGTAAGTAAACCATTTTCAAAGTCTTGTGCAATTATGATTAGTCACTTACAGGGTGCACTTATTTGTGATGGCTATAGTGGCAAATGTGACAAAACACCAGCTCTCCTTTTTCAGCAGTTTCTTTTTGTTAATATTTGACCAATTAATATATTATTTTTGATTCTAATTTTTAGGTTACATGTATTATGCATACAGAGGGCGAATGGAGCTTGCATTTTTGGATTATAATCACCATAAAGACAGAAAAACTGCTGTCTCTAAGCATGGCAGCAAGGTTCTTAACAGATTGTATAATCGCAGGACAAAAACACACTTTGTGGTTGAAGTAAAAGAAAGAAAGAGATTCACATACATTCCAGGTGATTATGCTTCAATATCAAATTCCTACAAAAGACACTTTTCAATTAGTGCTATACCCAAAAGTTAGTGAAAAGTATACTCCAGAGTACAATCAGATACATGGAATAAGGACATGTTCTGACAAAATACCACTTTTGACAACTGGCTTTTGAAAAATTGCCTTCTTTTGATACCCTGCCTTAGAAAAAATGGCGACAACTATCCCTGGAAAGGAGTGCATATCATACCACTCCAATGCCAGATAGCACCTAATTAGTTTGGCAGAATTTTCTTCTTATATTCTCTCTTGTTCCACAGATATAATGGTCAATTGCATGGTCAATTTTCTTCTTATATTCTCTCTTGTTCCACAGATATAATGGTCAATTGCATGATGCAGTGTGCTGGAAAGACACGACATGACACATCAAAATCAAGTGAACTGCTCTGTATTGAATCCAGATTTGGCAAGCTTGGCAGAAGTACTGTTACACCAGAAAGTACCATATTGATAGCACAGTCCCAAAAGTCAAGGATTTCCAAGGGCAAGAGATAATATTTTGGGGAATAGAGAGGACATGCAAAATGATGAAGTATGTTTATTGCTGTATATATCAGTGGGGGAATATTGACACCCATCATGCATTTCAATCATAATATAATTATTACAGTACTGTACCAGGTGTCCAAGAAAAAAGTATAAAATATTTTGTTGGTTTCAGGGATACAAATTTAGCATCAATCAAGTAGATACCTCATTTGTTGACATAAATGTAGGTACTTTGAGAGCTGAAATAATGCTGAAAGTTCAAATTTGCCTCCACATCGAAAGCAGAGTTTTTGGAATTTTGGTATTAATATTTCAACACTCAAAACATCAATATCATTGGACAAGCTATCTATGTTCTAGTTTACTCCTCCACCCAAATCAAAAATCTTTATACCTTCTCTGAGACACCTGGTATATGTTCAAGCTGACAAAGTTATAATATCACACAATATTAACTTTTAGTAATAGGTAAATGCACCTTTTGTGCTTTGCTTATTGTCTGTTCTCAACAATTGTCATTTACATTGCCTCCCATTCACGGTACAATGCATAGTGGTTGTTTGGATCTGGATAAACTGACCTAATACGGAGTACACAGCAAGAGGGGACTGGCTTCCTGTTACCTTTTCCAAGTTTCCCATGTATCCAGGCTATATAATTCCTATAGGCAATAAACCTTAGATTTTCGTTGTTGAATCTGGGAGTTTGGGCGCGTGAGTTTGCATAGCATATCTGTCCTATTTCAAGGGCAAATTCCGAAAGGCATCCTTCCACAAACATTGGTTCAGTACTGTGGCAATTTGACTGATGCTTTCCACAACAGACATCCATGGTTTTGATTTCCATTGGCCTACAATTGTAACAGGAGCACCATAAGGGAGGAGAGTCTGTCACATTGAGCATTGGATTTGCATCTCTTCTCCTCAAGACGGCATCTGCATTGTTGATCCATATCCTGGGTTGGTCTTCAGCTTGTCTCAATACAAGATCTCGAAGCTCTTGGTCAGAAAGACTGTCAATTCTTGCCTAAAATACAAGTTGAACATTCAATGGACAGTGTATACATCACATGTCAAATGCAAATTATACGACTACTGTTTCAAGTTTGTTGGCATATCCATTTCTTGTTAGGAACTGATGACCTCCTTAATGAAATTGCAGGGAATATGTGGTCTGATATTGAGAACCATTTTAATTCTCCAATTGTGGTAGCCCACTCCTGATATAAATATATATATAAACTCAGAAAAAACACATTCTTTAAACGTTTCGGCGTAAGCCTTCATCAGTAATCAGATTAAATTGAATCAAAGATTACTGATGAAGGCTTACGCCGAAACGTTTAAAGAATGTGTTTTTTCTGACTTTGTGAATCTATTTTATCACGCATTGACAATGAGCTTATGAGTATATATGTATATATACACTAAACTACCAAATTCACTAAACTACAGTATATAGCTCACAAATTGAATTATAGGTATGGAATAAGTATTTCTTGCCCCTGTTAGCTTGATTTGTTGCAGCACTTACCAGATGGTATGAATTTGAATCAAATCCAAGAAAATTAACTATCACAGAAATTAATTCCTAATGAGTGTGGTGCTACAATATGAAAACCAACCGCATGGGTATGGTATAAAATTCAACATATAATCACTAAAATTAGCAAACTTTATTACAAAGTTACCTTTGCTTCCTTTTGAAGATCTCTCAGAAGAACCTTGTCCTCTCTTACTATGCGCAATGAAGTAGGACCAGCTTGGGATGAATCCTCTTTATTATTTACGGTAGTGGACACTGTATCCTAAACAATTAAAAGAAAGGTTGAGTGCATTTAAACTTACAAAGAATGAAGTAGTCAGTAATACAGGCATTGACATGAATATGTTGTTGCTGTTCTTGGCAACTTACTTTTCCTATACTTGTATATCATTTGCATATACTTTTACCTGATGATTCCTAAGTCAATTTTATGTGGTTCATCATTTTTGATATGTTGTAAAAATCTAACAATTTGGGAAAACTTCAGAAATTAATCTTTTATTGCATGTTTAGATATCAAGGTTCAAATCACATTAACTAGTTATTTGATAACATCTGACATAGAGGCAAATAACCGCGTCCTGTTGCGAAGGAAAATAATGTATGCATCCTGTTGAGTAAGCGTAAAGGTGCTTGTAGTTGTAGATATAATTATCATCAATAAACATTGAATATGTCGTAATGTCTTACCATTTTTCTGCTCTTGCATATACCAGGTCTGCAACCACAGAGGTCAGTGCAACCACTACCTTTGGCACATTTACATTTGGTGCATTTTCCTGTCGCTCCACATTTACACTACAGATGAAAAGAGTCTGTATATAAACTTCACCAGGTCTAACTTACTGAATCACGTTTTAAAATTATATACATGTGCACTAAAGTTGATTGGTTTGAATTCCTTAAATTTTGAATCACTCTCCATTGCTTGCAATGTAACAGTATCGTTTAGCAGGCCGTTGACAAGCATATTGACCCAGAAACAAGCCGCACCAAGCTGAATTAGATGTTGAATCTTTTCATCAGAAACATACCCTCATGCCTTAAAGTGATCATAACAGAAATATCTTGATCTTCCAATAACTTTACAAATTGAAAAAAAATAAAAAACCTATATTTTTGCTGACAAGAGCTTAGCAAGTAGATGGACAATGAACAGCACTAAACCAAAAATGATTATTAGATGGTAACAACAATACTTGCCTTCTTTTCCTCAGCTGGATGTTTGATACTAGGTCCTGCAACTAAAAAGTAAAAATCATTAAATGAAACCCTTACATGGGTAGTTGCAAAATATTTCTGTCATCATTAGTGTAGAAAAAGGTGTGCAAGTTCGGTAAGAACTGAACCGTGGATGTTTCAGTGCAGATCAATGAAATCCGAAGTACAATAGCGAATTCACTATCAGGCATATGTCGTTGTATGATTCACAAGTGAAATGATGCAGTGTACAGTGTGCAAAATCAATAACAATCTTGGATATTTCCATCAAGTCAATATGCTTAGAGACTTGTCAGTGATTTCAGTAAGTATGTTTGGTCTTGTTCGGTTCACAACATTTATCAATACCTCTTTAAATTTGGTGTCCTGAACAGTGGCAGATTTAGGGGGCAAGTGGGGGCAACTGCCCCCCCTTCACGATGAAAACTCAGCTTGGCACCCCTTTTTTAGCGAAAAAATCATCCTCTCATCCCCTCATCCTGACTCTACCAAACAATTCTCTACCTGTTTTGATTCAAATGCAAGCGAAACGAATAAATCAAGGCTTTATTTAGTAGTAAATCAAAGAATTTTCTTTAAAAAGTGTCAAAAAATTTTCACGCGCCTTCGGCTCGCTCATTTTCCATAGTGTTTTTGGCACCCTCTGTGCAAGTTGCCCCCCTTCAACTTCGGGCTGGATCCGCCCCTGGTCCTGAAAGCAAATTTTTCAACATGGACTGGATGGGTCATACATTATTTCGATATTCGACATTTTAAAGAAAATTTTCTGCACTAAAATTTACCTTCTTGATTTGTTGGTTTCTTAATTTGAAATATTTGAGTATGTACATACCACCAAGTTTTTTTCTCTTAAAAAGCATCCCATTTTGAAGAGCTTCGTCAGATGATGGCGAATCAAGCACTCTGGATGGTATTCTGCGCCTTCTTGGGGTCGACGACGTGACATTTGAGGCAGCTATTTTGGTTTCAGACTGCATTGCATGATTTGAAGATGTAGCTGCCGGTGTTGGTGCTGCTATTGGCGACAGAAATCCTCCAAAGCTGTTTGATTCCAGTATGGATGCCCTGCAATGGATTTTATAACATAGTGTATCGAAGGGTCCTTTAATTTTGATCATTTTCCAAACCCAAATCGAAGAATAGAATAAAGGGCCTAATAAGTAAAGAAAATCGTACTCACGGGTCAATTGTCTGAATATTTGCAAACAAAGCTTCAAAGGATGCAGGTCTTGTGGCAGCTGCTACATCAATAGATTTGTCGAATAAAAATTCAATCCCCAATTCATCGGTGAAATCCATTTGCCGTTTTTGTTTTGTTTTATTTTATTTATAGCGATAGTAAAGCTTTAAGGTTGAAGCATTATTTGACACAGGTGCTCAAGTATCAATTATAAGTGCACGGCAACTGGCAGACTATTTCCCAGGCATCGAGATTCAAGATGTAAAGAATTTACTTTCTGAAGGTAAAGATCTCCAATTGATGACTGCAAATGGTTCAAAACTTCCTTATAAAGGATGGGTTAAAATCGATTTTCAACTCTCCCAATCAGATGAGGGTTCCATTGAAGTTCCAATGTTGGTTACAGATTATAAACTGGAACAACCAATTATTGGATACAACGTGATAGAGGAGGTCATAAGAGAGAAAGGATTAACTACACACCTAGCAGGAATTATATCATTGTTATCAGGAAGTTTTCATCAGAAGTCGCAAAAAGACCTTATGACATTGGTAGACGTCATTAATTCATCCATTGAAGAAACCACCAGTATCGTCAGAATGTTCAAGAAAGATTTTGTTGTTCGAAAAGGTGAAACTAAAAGGCTCCCATGTCGTTGTGACATTGGTTTGGTAGAAAGGCAGATACCTGTCCTCTTCGAGCCTGATATGGATGCACATGTACCTCCAGGAATAGAGATTTGCCCATCACTCAAAATGCTAAAGAGAGAAAGTTGTAATAAAGTTTATGTGCAAGTTATTAACAACACAGTCCATGATATTACTTTGAAGGGACGCACTGTTTTAGGTACATTACAACTCGTACGATCAGTTACTCCTACTGAGATACAACCCAAAGAGCCACCGGTGAAGCAAGAAGTTCAGCAAACAATGACAAGGGGTCAGAAGAGGAATAATCAAGTGAACGAGAGTACAGACGTTATCGAAGAGCTTATTCCTAAGGTATCACTAGGAGAAGTCTCAGAAGAACAGCAGGTTATGGTCAAATGTATGCTGTACGAAGAAAGAGACATCTTTTGTGTCAGTAAAGATGACATTGGATGTGCGGAAGGATTAAAGCTAAAAATAAATTTGGCAGATGAAACACCTGTTGCGAAACATTACGTAGCTGTACCACGACCGTTATACCCAGAACTAAAACAATACATTGAGGACCTCCTGAACCGAGGATTCATAGAAAAGTCAAGATCACCTTATAGTAGTTGCTGTGTTATTGTACGAAAGAAAGATGGATCCATGAGACTTTGTGTTGACTATCGGGATCTCAACAACAAGACATATGCAGATTCACATCCCATTCCAAGGATTCAAGATACATTAGACAGTCGCGCGGGACAGAAATGGTTCTCCACAATTGACCAGGGAAAAGCATATCACCAGGGATTCATGGACCCAGAAAGTCGACCCTTAACAGCATTCGTAACACCATGGGGGCTCTAGGAATGGGTCCGTATGCCCATGGGATTAAAAAATGCCCCTGCAGAATTCCAACGCTTCATGGAGAACATTTTGGACGACTACCGAGATAAAATCTGTGCCCCTTATCTTGATGATGTGATTGTGTACTCAGCATCGTTCGAAGATCATGTAGAACATGTACGCCTTGTTCTAAGGAGACTAAAAGAGAACGGAATCAAGCTCAAGGCGGAAAAGTGTCATCTTTTCAAGAGGGAAGTTGTTTACTTAGGTCGTATTGTGTCAGAGGAGGGATATCGCATTGATTCTGGGAACATAGAAGCCATTTTGAAGCTCAAAGATGCCATTCCCAGGACAGTGGGGGAAGTCAGACAGCTGACATGTTTATTGGGCTACTACAGGCGTTACATAGAAAATTTCTCCCGTATCGCCAAGCCAATCTATGACTTATTGAAAAACAATCCTGACACAAAGAAATTGCAACATCACGTCACAAGACCACGCAAGCAAAAGAAGAACACAAACCAAGTCAGTTCTAAGAGTCCAGTTGTATGGCAGAATCAACATAAGGAAGCACTACAATCGCTGATTAACCAGTTAACCAACCCACCAGTGATGGCGTATCCTGACTATTCACAGCCTTTCGTTTTACATACCGATGCTTCACAGGAGGGCTTAGGAGCTTTCCTGTATCAGAGACAATCAGGCAAAATGAGAGTAATTGGCTTTGCTTCAAGAACACTAACTCCAGCAGAACAGAAGTATCACTTCCACTCCGGGAAATTGGAGTTCTTGGCCTTGAAATGGGCAGTCACTGAACAGTTCCGAGACTATTTGTTCTATGCCAAGCACTTTACTGTCTACACTGACAATAATCCCTTAACATATGTGCTTACAACAGCTGAATTAAATGCTACAGGTTATACCGGGTGACCCAGAAAAAAAGTGACCCAACGCAATCTGTTATAGAAAAAAAAGTAAGTGGCAGATTGAAATATTTCAAACGTTGTTTTGTCGCTAAAAGACCAGCCTACATTATGAGTATTTTTTGCAATTTTTTGGGCACGGGAAGGTTTCCGAATTAAGGATTTTGAGGAAAAGGGCAGGCTTGAAATTCTTAAAAAGTCGTCAAAAACAAGGGATCGATTTGAAGCCATTTCAGATCTTCAAAACAACGAGGAGCGTGTTTCATTCTGCCTGAGAATATTTTCAAGTACCTAGGGACTATAAACTTGCTCTGAAGACTTCCGACTGTGTTACCTATTCCCAGCTTGAAATGAAACACGCTCCACGTTGTTTTGAAGATATGAAATGGCTGTAAATCGATGCCCTGTTTTTGACGACTTTTTGAGGATTTCAGGCATGCTCTTTTCCTCGAAATCCTTAATTTTGGAAATTTACCGTGCCGAAAAAATTGCGAAAAATACTCATCGCATAGGCTAGTCTTTTAGCGACAGAACAACGTTTGAAGCATCTCAATCGGCCACTTAGTTAATTTTCTGTAACAGATTGCGTTGGGTCACTTTTTTCTGGGTCACCCGGTAGATGGGTAGTAGCATTGGCTGATTTCAATTTCACTATAAAGTATCGGCCAGGCCATGCCAATATCGATGCTGATTTTCTTTCACGCATGCCTACAAACATAGAAAATCTCATCAATGATTGCACAGAGGAAACCACCGAAAGTGATATACAGTCAACTGTGACTGCCATTAGCGCACATCAGAAGAGTAATGTTGGTTGGGTAACCTCTGTCTCAACCGATGCTGATGCCATATGTCTTTTGGATGCGCCAGCTATAGGTAAATCCACCCCTATGCCGCTTGGAAACGTTACAAAAGCACAAGAAGATGATCCAATGATCGCGCCAGTGTTGAAAGCTAAGTTGACAGGAGAACGCCCAGTTGCTAGCAAACGTGTGGGAGAATCAAACATGACGAAGTTACTCATGCATGAATGGAGCAAGCTTGTCATTGGAAAGGATCAGGCACTGTACAGAAAAACCAGCACAAGACTTCAACTCGTTCTCCCAGCCAGGTATCAGAAGTTAGTCTACAAACATCTTCATGAAGATATGGGACATCTCGGTGCTGAACGTGTCATTGAACTTGCGAGAGAGCGCTTCTACTGGCCTCATATGGCGACCGACATTGAGCATCATGTGACGAAGGTCTGCTGCTGTTTGAAGCGGAAGAAACCACATTTGCCACCAAGAGCTCCTGCACAGAGCATCGAGTCCAGTCAACCATTTGAACTTATCTCAATTGATTTTGTTCACCTCGAACAAGTACATTCTAACCGTGGCGTAGGTGGGTACGAGTACATTCTAACCGTGATTGACCACTTTACGAGATATGCACAAGCGTACCCGACGACTAATAAATCAGCACGCACAGCTGCGGAAAAGGTATTTAACGATTTTATTTTGAGATTTGGCTTCCCCGCTCGGATCCACCATGATCAGGGCCCGGAGTTCGAAAATAATCTTTTTCATCATCTGGAACATCTGACAGGAATAAGACGAAGTCGTACCACACCATACCATCCGATGGGCAATGCCCAGTGTGAGAGATTTAATCCGACCTTGCTGTCGATGTTGAGAACCATGGCTGAAAGTCAGAAATCTTGATGGAAAGAGCATGTAAACAAAATGTGTTTTGCATATAACTGCACTCGGAATGACAGTACCGGCTTCTCACCGTTTGAGTTGCTATTTGGCCGAAAACCTCGTTTACCTTTGGAAATCATTTTTGGAAACACAGATATGTCTACAGCTAAGTCGTATCCAGAGTATGTAAAACATTTCAAGGATGCAATGAAAGAAGTTCATAGGATTGCAGCAGAGAAAGCAGCCATTAGTACAGCTGCAGGGAGAGATGAGTACAATAAGAAAGTACGTACTTCTGATCTCAAACCAGGTGACCGGGTACTTTTAAAGAACGTGTTGGAAAGGGGTGGACCAGGTAAACTTCGCTCCTTCTGGGAAGATAAAGTATACATCGTCATGAATCGAAAAGATCCATTGAATGCTGTCTATGAGGTACGTCCAGAATCACAACAGGGAAGAACGAGAATTCTCCATTGGAATTTGTTACTCCCATGTCCTTTCTTACCATATGAGGAACAACCAGACGACACCAAGTCCAAGAAAGCTGTGGACAAGACGTATCGCAACATCAGGGAGCCTGAAAGTAACGAAGTACAGGATTCATTTATGGCAGAAGACCAAGACGAGCTGCCGTTGTTTTCTCACGAACAACTTGAACAGGCGGGGCAACATTTCATGCCCCTGGTTCACACTGAACCTATGACAACACCATCAGAGATGATTGAGCCATCGCATTCATCGGACATAGAAGGGAATGAATTTGATGATTCACACCAGGATCTGCAAGTGACTGATCAAGACATGTCTGGACACGCTACAGTTGCAAATGATGACACACATTCGAGAGACGGCTCTCGTGAGAGATTGGACCGTCCACAACGAGAACGACATCAACCTACAAGACTCGCCCATTATGATTTCGGGAGGCCCTTTGACAGCCGACCAGCAGTTAATACTGTCCATTTACAGCCTGCACCATTCCATAATTACACAGTTGTTCCAGCACAGACGATGTTTCCTGCGAGGACAGGACCACTTCCTTCGTTCCAAAATCAGACTGGATCATTTTGTGCACGCTTTGTACAATATCATCCACATCTTGTCAGGCCAGGACCTGTAATATATAGTCATTAACTCTAATAGTCATTAACTTTGCTGAAGAGTTTCGTTAGGCTGGGACCTGTGATCTATAACCATTAACTTTGCTGAAGAATTTTGTTTATTTCACGAGCTTTAACACATAAAATTACTCCAGTTCCAAAGACCGACGTCATAGGATGTAATATCCTGCATTGAATCTTTCAAGATTTCAATAACAGTTACAGAGAAGTACGAGAACCGCTGCGCAGCAACATTCAAGAACAAAGAGGACAAAAGTGACAATTAAGAACAATGATTATTATTTACGAGACTTGCATCGGCGCCGTTAAGTTCCATAGTTCAATCATTGGCAAGTGTGAAGTTTGTAACTGTTTCACATGTACAAGTAACATTTTTTCAAATGAACATCGAGTCATACGACTTAAATGTCAAGTTTGACATTTGATTTTGTAGGGGGAGTGTGTGAGGCCCTCTGCGGAGGCCCCCAAAAGACTTTCTGCACAAATGGGGAGTTTGACCCCCGGACGAGAGAGACGAGAGAGAGAAGAAGAGAAAGACACGAGGAAGGACGCTAAATGACTGAGAGATGAAAGTATTTGAGTTTTGATGTAGAAGAGTCTTGATTTTGAAGGATTTGGTTCTGGAAAAAGTTGTGTATTTTCTTTCGAGTGAATCACTTGGTTGAGTCGTTACAGATAGTTTTTGGGTCGTTGTTGTGTGCGTCTAACATAGAGTTGGAAACTCTTTTTTCACTTCACCCTCTTTTCCGGTTGAAGTATCTGACATAATCTCTCTCCTAAAATCTGGAAAGTCTTTAGGCCCTAACAGTATTCCAACAAAAGTTTTAAAGCTGCTTTCTCCTTTAATATCTTCTCCATTATCCCAAATTATAAATGAATCATTTCAATCTGGGATATTCCCAGACAAGATGAAGCTAGCCAAAGTAATCCCACTCTTCAAAAAAGGTTGTCCACTTACTGCAGCAAACTACAGACCAATTTCACTTCTCTCTGTCTTCAGTAAAATTATAGAAAGGGTGATGTATGAGCGTCTCTACAATTTCCTTGCTAAGTATGAGATTTTATATACCTTGCAATTTGGATTTCGTGCCAACCATTCTATTAACCATGCCCTAGTTAGTCTAACAGAAGCCATCAAAAACTCATTAGATAACAGGAAGTTTGGTTGTGGAATATTCCTTGATTTGCAAAAGGCATTTGACACTGTTAACCATAACATTCTCTTGATGAAACTTGAACACTATGGAATCAGAGGAACTAGCCTTGATTGGTTTAAATCTTATCTTTCAGGTAGGAAGCAGTATGTATGTGTCAATGGATCTAACTCAAGTTTTTGTAATGTTACTTGTGGGGTACCACATGGCTCTGTACTCGGTCCACTCCTCTTCCTAATCTACATTAATGATCTACCATACTCAAGTTCAAAATTAGCCTTTTATTTAGTTGCAGATGATACTAACATTTACTATGAAGCTTAAAATCTTGATCTGCTTCAGAGAGTAGTAAACAAAGAATTGAAAAAAATTTGAATGTGGCTTGATGTAAATAAACTTATTATTATTATTATCATTTTATTTAAAGTTGGCAACTTACATAGCTAAATATAAAAAGAAATGCTAATTCAAGCCAACAAATTAATTACAATAATACCAGTAAATACAATGATACAAAATATATACAAGTGAATAGTCAATAAAATTACAAAATTCATAAAATCTGAGTCTGCTAAATCGCGTGCCCCACGTGCCCTACATGCCCTCGTGCCTTCCATGTTGGTGTGCCCTCGTGCCCTCGTGCCCGCGTGCCCAAATTCTTGGCGTGCCCTGGTGCCTTCCATGTTGGTGTGCCCTCGTGCCCTCGTGCCCTCGTGCCCTTGTGCCCATATTTTTGGCGTGCCCTCGTGTCATCGATGTTGGTGTGCCCTCGTGCCCTCGTGCCTGCGTGTCCAAATTGTTGGCGTGCCCTGGTGCCTTCCATGTTGGTGTGCCCTCGTGCCCTCGTGCCCTCGTGTCCATATTTTTGGCGTGCCCTCGTGCCATCGATGTTGGTGTGCCCTCGTGCTCTCGTGCCTTTATTTTTGGCGTGCCCTCGTGCCAGCGTGCCTCAATTTCTGGCGTGCCCTCGCGCCTTTGAATTTCAAGTGATTCTGATAGTAGAACCAAGGCATTTAAAGTCTTAGTTTTGAAGCATGAATAAAGAAAATATGGGCCATTTTTTAACAACAAACGCAAGTAATGGTATCTATAAATAGGGTAAGACGGGGTAAAATGAACTTTTTGGAGGTTTTTCAAGGACATCCTAAAGATATTGTAGCAAACTTTTTAACGTTGTTTTGACATTATGTCTTTGGGTCAGTTTATCCAACAAAAATATATTTCAAATCTTTTTCCATTGTCTCACAAAAGAGCTTTCTTTGGCGACCGCTCTGCCTAGTTCACTTTACCCCAGGCTGGGGTAAAGTGAACTACCTAGCAATTGTTCGATAAAACCAAACTAATGCTGGTAATACCCGAAAACATGATTTATTTCGCAACTCTGAGGAGTTCTTCGCATGCCAAGACGAAACAAACCAAAAAATTTCACAAGAGCGATATTTAAAAATATTACCAAAAAACTAACGTTAAAGTCATTAATTCGAGTTAAATTGCGGAACCTGAATACAAGTCGCTAAACAATAATGGGAATATACTTGGAAAATACTACACTGTATTGCAGATAAATACTCCCCCCCCCCTCTAGAACAACTATTTTCAAGGTAGTTCAGTTTGCCCTGAACGGCCCTGAACCTCCGCCCAGAAATAAAATCAAAAATAGTTATAAATCTAATCAATAATGAAATAGAAAATTATCAATATCCTAATTAGACAGTGATGTCCATTTATCCCTTCCATGTCGATAGTTGCTTCATCTAATCCTATCAAAATCCTTGGATCTGTCACCGTATTTATAATGAAGGCCAAATTTGGCTATCAAACCATCAAGTTTTCGGAGATTTTGCTGGCAGCTGGTATCAGAATATTTTCAAAGAAGATATAAAGATATATAGATGATATTAAGACTGCGTTCACACGATGCTGGCACATTTTGAAAACGGTGAAAAATGTAACGGATAGGCCGAAAACGGCACATTTTTTGCCGGCTGATTTTGAAAACGGTAGCTTTTGAGAACGTAACTTTTCGAAAACTGTATCGTGTGAACGCTAGCTCAAAGTTTGCTACCGTCATGTCTTTCACCGTTTTCAAAATGTGCCGGTATCGTGTGAACACAGTCTAAAAAGGGCCTTCTTTATCTGACTTCATGTTCACATGAGAAAATCAAAATTGTGGGTAGTTAGCTTTACCCCCCGGTCGAAGCAAGATATCAACTGAACTGAAAGGTAGATCTTTAAGAATATTAAGAATAATATGTCAGTAGATCTTTAAGAATATTATGGTAGCTGGCATTTGCAACAACAGAAAGAACTATTTTGCAATTTTTTTTATTTCCTTTGAGCACATAAAGCATTGGGTATGAATCATAAATCATGTTCTATGATAAGTCATGTTCTGTCATGCTCTGTCTGTCTGAGCAGTCCATTTTGCCCCATAGTGCACTAGCTATAGTGTTTTGTTTTTGCCTACTACAAATACAAAGGCCTAATTTTTTATGTAAAAGAAATCTATGTAGTACACAGGCACGCAGGCATGAGGGCTCTAGGGCACATCACGAGGGCACACCAACGTCGATGGCACGCCGAAAAAATTGGGCACGCAGGCACGATGGCACGAGGGCACACCAAAATCGATGGCACGAGGGCACGCCAACAATTTGGGCACGCGGGCACGAGGGCACACCAACATGGAAGGCACCAGGGCACGCCAACAATTTGGGCACGCGGGCACGAGGGCACACCAACATCGATGGCACGAGGGCACGCCAAAGATATAGGCACGAGGGCACGAGGGCACGAGGGCACACCAACATGGAAGGCACGAGGGCACGCCAACAATTTGGGCACGAGGGCACGAGGTGATTAAAGGGCACGCAGGGCACGCGATTTAGCAGACTCATAAAATCTATATATAAAATCTACAAGCAAGATGTATGAAACTATAAAAAGCCGAGCCCTGGTATTTATCGTTTGCAAAGTCTGCAGTCACAATCTACATTTTTCCAAAATTTTATTTTATTCTTGAATTGTTGCACAGAATTTGCATCTTTGATTTCCTGTGGAACGGACTGCCAAATACGCTGCCCTCTATATTGGACCGTTTCAGTACCATGATTAACAGTATTTACCTTTGGAACCATGAATGTATTTATATTTCTCAAATTATAGGCAGAACTTCTTTGAAGAAAGATCTCATTCATAAATGGGGGGTTTAGATTATTTATTGTTTTGAACATTTCAGTCATTAGCAACTGCATATTTTTCTCATGTACTGTTACAGATCTATCTTTTTCCAGCAAAGTTGCGAAACTAGAACTATAGTCTTTATATGCTATCCTCAGGGCTCTCTCGTGCAGCCTATTGATTTTGTTATTCATCTTTCTGCTATGAAACATCCAAACCAACGGACAGTATTGGAATTGGCTAGTCACAAATGCTCTCATTAAAAGTCTCAATTTATCAGTACCTAGATATGCCGACATCCGTGACAGAGCAAAGAGTTTGTTACCAGCCTTTTGACAAATATTACTTATGTGCTTTTCAAAGCTAAGATTTGCGTCAATTAAAACTTCTAACAGCTTCTCCTCCTTTGAATTAGTAACGGCACAGCTGCCTATATTTATGTTGACCTCTTGATTTGTTCTTTCACCAAATATCATAAAATGGCATTTGTCTTCGTTTAGCTTCATGTAATTGTTTCCAAACCACTCGATTATGATTTTGGAATCATTTTCTAGCCTAGAGATTACATTTTTGAGACGCATATCGCATGTATAGATGGTTGTATCATCCGCATAGTTACATATATCTGTATCTTGTATCGATAACAGAAGATCATTGATATAGATATTGAAAAATAGAGGACCAAGGACGGATCCTTGAGGAACACCAAACCTTAGATGCTTATAGGTGCTGAAAGATCCATTGATTTTTACTCGTTGTTGCCGATTTTCCAAATAGCTGTAAGCAAGCCATAAAGCTTCACGGCTAAAACCGTAGGCATGTAACTTAGCAATAAGTAAGTCATGTCGAATACAGTCAAAGGCCTTTGAAAGGTCCATAAAGATAGCTCCTATTTTTCCACCGTTGTCCAGGCACGTTTTCCATTTTTCAATTGCCCGCATCAATGCATGTTGGGCATTGTAGCCCTTGCGAAAACCACAAAGCAGCCATGATAAATACGGAGACATGTGTGCAAAAATCTGAGTAGCCATGAGCCTTTCAAACACCTTTGACACTGTCGGGAGAACACTAATAGGTCTGTAATTACCCTTGAAAGTTTTGACTTCTTTTTTAAAAAGAGAAGATACATCAGCTAACTTCAATTCATCGGGAAATGAAGATTGTTCTACTGAGTTATTAAATATGATTTGCATAGGTGTAGAGACTAGATCGGACTCATTTTTCAACAGCTTTGGAGGGATACTCTTGAAAGTGGTTGACTTCGAGGGGTTTAGCTCATCAATTTCGTTTTTCATATTGTCAACTGACACCTTTTTAAATGAGAAAGAACCAGTGTTCCCATTCAAGGAACGAATTTTTTGAATACTTGGGTGCCTTGAGAACCTAAATAATATTTGTTCGATAGGATCACTAATACCTTCAGGATCAAGAATAATATTTTCATTTTCGATGATTCCAAGAGATTCGGTGATTGTAACAAAAAAGTTATTAAAAGTCTCAGCTACTTCAGACTCGTTCGACACAATTTTCCCTTCTTCAATCAATGTTATTCTTGATTTTGAAGAGCTTTTATCCGAAATAAAAGGTTTGACAGTCTTCCAAAATTTTTTGTTGTCTGTAATTTCTGAAATATCAAGTTGATTATAGAAACATCTTTTTACCTGACGGGATAATTTAACGCACAGATTACGCTGTCTACGGAAAGCATCCCAGTTATCAGCTGTTCTATTCTTATTATATTTATTCTTTAGTCTTGTGCGTAGCATAAACGCCTTGTGAAGAGTTCGGTTCATAAAGGAACTGTCATTGGCACGAATGTACCTCTTTTTCATTGGTGCATGTTTATCTAGAACACGTTGAAACGTATCCTGAAAGGACGTGTAGGTCAAATGTTGTACTTCAAGATCAGCGAGTTCAGTCTGAAGATCCTGTCGAAATATATCTTCTCGAAAGTGTTTATAGTCTCTGTAATTTACAATGTTTGGTTTTTGCTTGTCAAAAGAAGCTTTCAAAACGGTAACAATCATTTTGTGAAAATCAGATAGCCCAGTTTCGATCGCCGTTGTGTGTTTAAAGTTCCTTCCTCTATTTGTCAATATCAAGTCAATACATCTAGGGTTACCGGACTTAAAACACGTAGGCTCTTTTACTAAGTTCTTGAGGGCGAAAAGATCCATGAAGTCACCTATCTCCTGTTCTGTTTCAATGGCATTGAAATCACCAAGAACAACAAAATTTTCATATTTGTCACTATAATGATCTATTGCTGTGCTAAGTTGGCTGAAAAAGTAAGGCTGTGATTGGGTTGGTGGGCGGTATATGCTAAAAAGAGCCCATTTCTTTTTCCGTAAGTTAATTTCGAAACCAATACATTCAATGTCATCCTCAAACTTGAAAGACTTGAGCTGTTTGGAAGGGATATCCTCCTTAACAAAAACTAGCAGACCACCTGAATATAGATAAAACTAACTTGCCCTGAATATAGATAAAACTAACTTTATTATTTTTAAGTCACCTCAGCATTCTTGCCCTGTAACAGTTAGTATCAAAATTGGGAACATTCCGATCAGAAAAACCTGTTACGTCAAATTTCTTGGTGTTCTTTTGGATGAAAATCTCTCATGGAAATATCACTTGACATAACTTTCAAAAAAACTGGCTAGAACTTGTGGCATGTTCTTCAAAGTTTGACACTTTTTACCCATAAACGTTTTGATTTGTCTTTATAATTCTTTATTTTCACCTTTCTTACAGTATGGTATTTTAGTTTGGGGTCTCACTTACGAGACATATATCAATCCTGTGTTTTTGTTACAAAAAGGGTAATAAGGGCAATTTCGTTTCAAAACTTTGCTTCTCCTTCCACTCCAATCTTTTCTGACTTGAAGATTTTAAAGCTGCATGATCTTTTCCAGTTGAAATTGCTATGTTTTGTTTATGATTGTGTCAATAAAATTTCTCCCTCTTGTTTTCATTCTTTCTTTGAATTAGTTGAATCTGTTCATCTATATCGTACACGGCAAGCAACCAATAATGATATTTTTCTAAATCGGAAAAATACGCTTCAACACGGTCTCAGGTCAGTTCGTTACTTTGGAGCAAAATGCTGGAATGGCATACCTTTGGAGATAAAACGTTCACCATCTACTTGTAGTTTTCGTCGTAAACTTAAGACGTTTTTCTTTTAAAATAATTACAAATCGTAGGAAGGTCCCCCATTCAGCCTTCGTCAGAAGTTCAAAGCCTTCTTCACCAACAATTATAGGTAAATTTTATACAATACTCTGAAAGAACTAATCAGTGATATTTAGTCATCTTTAAACAGGGGGTGCTCTCTCTTCGATTAGCTTAGCTACTGAGAGAGCCCCTCCTTAAGAAATTCCCCTACATGCAATTCTTCTGTTTTCATGATGTCGTTTTTCATTTTTATTTCTTCTGTAGTATTGGTCCTGTATTAGTTAATTAGTTTGGTATGTTGTATTTCATTGTAATTAACTTTTGTCTTTAGCATTGTATGTAGTGGAATTTTAAAATATATGAAACTGAACTGAACTGAAACTGAATTATTTGAGATCGACTTTTGACCTTCAAGCCTGCATCATATATCTGGAAAGAACACTGCAAGTTTACATGTGTAAAATGCTCCTAACATTGAATTGTCAATCTTTAAATGAATGATTATGTACATAAACAGAGGACTTGGTCCTGTCACAAGGGGGAGTGGAGGGGGAGGGTGTGAAACTGTGTAACCCATGGTGGTCGTTCAGTAGGATATTCAGCTAACTTTCGAGCGATTGCTTCTCTCAGCTTCTAAGGGCTATTATTAGGCGGGTCAAGGACGGTATTATCAGCTGAAACAACTGTACCTTCAGCTCCTTCCACACTTGATATCTTCAACTCTGCAGTTCTCTTGATTTAACTCATTTTGTGATTTATATTTAGTTCTGGCTCAGCATGCTCACACGTGTCAAGCCGCCATTTTGTTGTGGCGTGGAGTATGACATTCATTTTATTTGAGCAAGCATTGTTTTCAATCACTCCACTGTTTATATCTTTCAGAAATAACTAAAGTGTTAACGAAACTTGGCAAGCAGAAAGGGCTTGGACTCATCAATGACTGGATCAAATCGTACAAGGGACACTTGTACTGGAGTGCAACAACTACTTTGGATGAGAATGATGAAGTGATATTGGCAAAATTTAAAGTATTCTTAAACCACGTCATTGACAAGCATGAACACTTGGAAAATCGGAATTCCGTATAAGGTATGCCCAATGTTGGATGGATGTGACCACGGCTGAACAAAGCGAAAGCCAGTGATAACCTGCCCATAAGTTTTCCCTCTCAGGGCTTTACGGTTAAGGTGGATCTGCACTTAAGGTGGCTCACTACGAAAAATTTCAAAATGGCGAAACCGCGACAAGGTGGCTCACTACCAAGTAAAAACAGGCAAAAACACTAAAAAAACAATTGATTAAGGTGGCTCGCTACCAAAATAACGTTAAGGTGGCACACACTTGGTTTACTATCGCTCATGGCATTACAGTGTACAGCAACTTGAACCCTCTTTCACTCAGGGTACTTTGCTGTAAATCTGTCGTGGACAGTTGTTGATATTTGATTAATTTAAAAAAGGGAGCATCTATTATATTTGAGGATGGGTTGTCATGAAATTTCTAAATCGTAAACCCGGAGAGCTGCAGATATCTGCTTGACACCATATTGTAGACCTTCATAAATCAGGTTTTCTTGAAGACTGTATCATTTCCCCCTTTATATATTTAGGATCTAGGATGATGATTCATCAATATTTTCCATTAATCCTTTCAAAAATAATTAAGATAGCGCCATTTTGAAAAAATCAATATATCAAAAGATATCCACTGCAGATTTACAGCAAAGTAATCCGAGTTCCTTTCAAGCCATCCAA
This sequence comes from Aurelia coerulea, assembly GCA_039566865.1. Taxonomy (NCBI): domain Eukaryota; kingdom Metazoa; phylum Cnidaria; class Scyphozoa; order Semaeostomeae; family Ulmaridae; genus Aurelia; species Aurelia coerulea. The sequence goes on along the minus strand of CM076951.1, from coordinate 5,907,595 downwards.
TTAAAATTCTTAGAGAGCTATCAAAGAATTTTACTACCACCTTTTTCAAATTTGAAAGATTTGAACCTTATACTCCCTTTTCATTCTTTCCAGGAGGGGCGAAGGTAACCCGCCATTGGCAGAGAAAAGTGATTTCGATAGTGGCCAGGTTGGGCAGAGTATCGAACAAATTCTGGCGAAACGAAAGGCATAAGCCTCTTCGGTGGCCAGAGGGCATTGCCTTCGTTTCGCCGAACCATCGGGTTAATGTTGGCAAAAGAGGTAACACTTCAAAATCATTTCTACTAATACTTGACCAGAAACACGAATCGCCAAAAATTAAGAAACTTAAGTACTGGAAGAACATATCTTAAACTATTCATGTCAATAGAGGAAATTCTTCGCGTGACTTAAATTTATTTTTCTTATCAGATTTCTTGGAATGTACCTGACCTTAGTCTAAACATTAGAAATATTTCAAACAGTTTTGTTACGATATTTTGACGAGAGCACAGGTAGTACATATGAAGATTGTTATATAAACTCACCGTTCACAAGATCTGATAATTTTAAGATACTTTCAGCGACTTTCAGTACTAGCCCAAATTGTTCGTTTCTTGTCAAAGCATCATCTGAAACTATTCTTTTTATAAGAAACAGTTTATAGTAAGAATCGGCATTTTTTCAAATCAGAAGAAACGACCACCGGGTGTCCCAGAACAAAATATAAGAATTTGGTTGGTTCCAGTAATGGGAATGTACCGGGTGTCCCAAAAAAAGTATACATATTTGGTTTACTCCAGTGATGTGCATTCAGTTTTAATCAATGGCTAATCACTCTCAAGATTTTCCTTGATAGCTAACTTGAACATAGATACATTGTTTGTTGGTGCTTTGAGAGCAGACATTTCAATCTAGCAAGCTCAAATTTGCGTCCACTTGCAAACCAGAGCTTAGGCCTATTGACCTAAGCAACTTCATGAAGCATTGAAATTAGGAACTGAAAGTAATAAAAATTAAGAAACTGTCCAATGGGTGATTGGGGGGGGGGGGGGGTGACTTCAGGAAACAAAATAACACAATAACTAATGATGTTCAAATTTGATCAAGGTTATCGTTCATTTATGCACTGTGCCTTAAGAATTTGGTTGTGCCAAAAGGCTAAAGCTCTGGTTTCCAGGAAGAGGCAAATTTGAGCTTTCAAGATTAACATATCTGCTCTCAAAGCACCAATATCAACAAACGAGGTACCTATGTTCAAGGTAACTATCGAGGAACATTTTCAGAATGATCAGACATCGATTGAAGCGAAATTCACATCGCTGGAGTCAACCAAATCCATATACATTGCTTTGGGACACCACGTAGCTTTAATCAATAGTTAATCATTTTCAAAATCTTCCTTTATAGTTAGAGTAACTTGAACATAGGTATTTTCGCTTGTTAGTATTGGCCCTTCCAATTTGCTGTTACATCCAGACCAGAGCTTTGGCGTTTTGGCCTTGGTAAATCCTTGAAGCAAGCAAACAAATCAGCAATATCCTTGATAAAATGTGATAAAATCTTAGATTAGATCAAGGGAGCATAGGTTCCAAATCTTTAAAAAGGCTGGTGTAAAATTCAGTTAATTATTTCTTTGAACTTAATGACTTCAAAGAAACTTTAGCTAATTCTCTATAATTCTACTGTTGGACTTTTCTGAAATCTTCAATATTTTCAGAATTAGAGTGTTTTTCTAATTTTTCAAGAATTCAAGAAAAATTTTCAAAAAACTTAAAACGATCGTAACTTCTAAACTGTTTGAGGCAACATATAATAATTTCGATGACGATGAAAACCATAGTTTATGGATGTTTACAATATGGTATCAAGCAAAAGTCTGTCACTCTTCTGGTTTATGATTTAGAAATTTGATGACGTCACACCCTCAAATGAGTTTAAATGTAACATACGCTGACATTTCAAAAAAAAACTTCTGAAAAGTCCAACGGTAGGATTAAAGATAAGTAACTGAAGTTTCTTTCAAGCCACTCAGTCAGAAGAAATAGAGCACAGAATTTTAGACCCACCTTTTTACGCCGAGTTAGAGATTTGGAAGCTATGCTGATCAAGGGCGCCTACCTTGTAGGAAGTGTGTTTATTCCCAGTGCTGTAGAGTAATTGTTGTCCTGTGACCAAGTACAGAGTGTGTCCCAGCACTTTCCGTGACCTAGAAGTACACAGAGTCAGTCCTCTCAAGCCTCAACCTGCATTTAGTTTCTTTTGAATGCAATTGAAGAAAATTTCAGTACTGGAAGAAATTCTTAGTTTTTACCTGTAAAAAGGGTAATGTTTATTCTATTGACCTGTAGCGGACAAGAAGGTCTCTTTTGAAGGTTCCACAGGGAGATAGAATAGACTTGGAGCAAGTCTAATTAGACTCACAAAATAGTCCCAGATATCGCAACAACAGCAACAACAACGACAGTGAAAATAAATATCAATAACTACGAAGTTGTAATCAGTTTAGCTTTTGATAGGATAGCCTGTGTGCAGAAATGCCAAAACACAAAACGTTGGAAATGCAAAACCTTTCACACCTATCATAGAGAGGACACTTTGAGGTATTCAGAACAAAAATCCGTATAGAAATCGGACCAACTACTGCAGAGAAATTGCACTTTTAAGTTGAAAAAAATTGCCAAGCCATGTTTTTGTTCACCGGTTTAATTCGTTCTAAATGGAGAATCTCCATGTTCTAAAGTTTAGAATGTGGACAAGGTCCATGCGAGATGATCATCTGTGCCACCTGGTGATTTAGAATATAGACAAGTCACTATGTTATAACCATCTCGCAATTTGGGAGTATAGAACACAATTTGGGAGCGGAGAACACATTCCCGCCCTGTTGTCCCTGCTCCCCGTGGGCTTCGTTGGGGGTCCGTTGCTGCAGTGAAACCATAGAAATATTGAAACGTGGTTGATGAGGAGACGTTGATTAGCCTAGTTACAAACTTTGGTGGAATACGCCGAAACGAAAGCAGTTTTACCTTATTGAAGGTTCGTTTAGAAGTTTTTTTATGTCATTCGTATTATTGGTAGAGATGAGATTTTAGTAGGGCCTGTGGTGGAATAGATAGACCAGGTAGGTACAACAAGGCCTAGCCTAACACGTTAGGCCTAGCTTCAGGCCTCTAAAAACTAAAAGGCTTCCTCTCAGTCCACTGTGCGTGGCGCGGAAAATTCACGGTGCTCGTCTTTATCTTTCGCATGCAAATTTGCATCTTCAGGATTGTTAGCTTAAACTTATCTTGAGCACACTGCATAGTAATATATCAGAGTAACCTGACTCAGTTTGCTGTTTGCTTCCATTAATTAGTAGTGGCTCTATTTTATGAACTACATAAAGATTTGAATAGGCCGGTTGGCCCCCTCTGTCGGTTGGCCCAGGCCTACCTACTACTACAGGCTATAAATTATAATGGCATAATAATACCATTAATTTGCTATTTATGTCAAAAACTTGGCAAGCAGAGGCATGCATGAGTTGTGAAGGTGTTTTGTTATGGCACAGTCAGTGGTGTAATCCTGACTTTGCAATTGCTGTAAGAACAATATGCCTATGGCAGACAGTTGTTTTTGACTTGTTTTTGTTGTTTTATTTAACCCTAAACCAGGCTTTTTGAAACTTTGGGGACCCCCTCTTTATTCATAGGACCTTCAATGCTAGAGACTTGAAACTTGGAACAAGTACCAAACGCAATAAGAAACACAGGATGACATCATTTGTTTTTGTTTATCGCATTTTCTTCATTAAATGCATTACGTTTTAAACTCAACACCAATACTTAAAATGACTTCAGCAGAGTATTTGGATGGAGATTAGGAGTATTAAGACCTGTTTACAATCTAGCAAATACTTGTCATGTCCTTCCACAAAGGATGCCAAGCTAGCAGAACTTTGCAGAAAACATATTTTGTCTGGTTGAAATGTTTATTGTACACATTATGCATATATACAGTAATTATCCTCTTTGCTCATCTAGATCATGGATCCAAGCCGAAGTGAGAGATATTTAATTATAACCGATGCACAAAAAGAAGTCTTGGTTAATTATTTCCATGACGGGATGACCTCAACCATGGAAGGTGACAAAATCAACAGTGCAGCTGAGACAACTGGGCTAACAACACAAAGAATCACAGTAGGTCTTTTTAAATAGATTGCTGAGTGATTTTTCAGAAAGCTGTTTATTTACATCATGAATTAAAACCCAATGGGAGTGCATGCTAAAATATGCAGGTATTTACCTGGCCAATCCTGTTCGGCATACTATCACTCAGTGAAAGTCTTTAGGAGATTCCCCAGAAGAGCTAGACCCCTGTCTAGAGTCAATCCCCTGGTTTTTGACAGGTTTTGGAACTAGCTGTTTCATTAAAGGTCCTTCTATTTTGGCTGGTTACAATGTTGATGAAAATAGGAAAAATAAAATGGTGATGTAGCCTAGCCACAACAACGTTGTTTATCACCTCATTTCTGTTGATTATTCTATCTTGTGTAACATATTTTCTTTGAGGTAACTTATTTGGGTCACCAGGTGCAGTATGCCCCGTGCCATTGTGTCTTACTTCATAGAAGTATGCAACAATGCAATAAATATGCAATGAATATTTTTTCCATCTATTTTTGAAAGTATGTTGCTGCAGACAACAAAGAAATAGATTGAAAATTGACAAACTGACAAACAAGGGAATTTAGAATTGATACTTTCAAAGATGACTGCTATGCACACATTTTAGTTCCTTCCTTTCTTCCTTTTGGCCAGCTGAAGCTTCAAGCCTTTCAATTGTGACTCCATCAAAAAGTCTCTCAAATTGTTTCAATTACTCTGATCAAATTGTTCTGAATTATGAATCATAATGTGAAGAATTCTTGAAAATTCTTAAAGGGGCTCAGTCTCAATTCTGGTCAGAAAGGTGATTTTGAATTTTTGATGGGCAATATCACACAGACGTATACCTTTTCTTCGAAAATGAAAGAATCATTTTGAAGATGGATCTTTGTACTTCACAGAGAAAAAATCCAAACATTCATATCTCGTTTAATTGCTTGGATACAAGTGGACTTTTAACAAGCATTTTTAACAAGCATTTATACTGTTTTTATTCAAGAAATGGGTTGGAAATCAAAGAGCGAAGGAAAGAAAGAGAGCACACCAGAATCTTGTGGATGGGGATCAGGATGTGGTTCCACATAAAAGAGTGAAAGGAGAGCGCAAAGTTGCAGCCAGGAGTTTGTTCTACAGGCATTTGTCAAAAGAAGGTATGTTTACTTAAAAAGCCTCCAATTTTCCATATTACAATCTACACTCTGCTGCAGTCAAATTCACAGGTTGAATCTCTTCAACAAATAGAAATGCAATTAGTATAGGGTTAAAGATATGACATTGAATATTTGAAAGGGTACAGATGACTGATGCTTTTGTCTGATTTATGAAAAAAGAGCTTTGGGTCTTACAAAGGAAAAAGGCCAATTAAAACACTTTGCCTTCCGTAAGTCCCCGCTTAGACTTCAACAAGACACTCTGTAATTATCGCTGAGTGGCATTATTGCCAATAGGTACAGAATTGTGTAGAATTTGACTTTCATCTATCATATAAAAGATTTATCTGGATGAAAGAAAGATTTATACCAACACAAATACAGTGTAGTGATGTAATATGTCATGTACAATGATCACTGACTTCAGAGCTATTGCAATTTACTGTAAAACTCAATTGACTGATATTGTATCTTTTGACAGGAAAATTGATTGGATTTAAAAACAATGCTGAAAGGAACACATTTTTGCTAATTAATGGGAGAAGGTTGATGGTGAGAAACGAAAAGAAATGGAATCAGAGGCTGCTCGCATAAATGAGAACCGTGCAAATGAAATGAATGATGAGGAAAAAATGAGCGCAATAAAGCTGCACAAAAAGAAGCTGCTAAGAGAGGTTAGCTACAAAATTTTGAAAGAATTCAGAGCACTTTCAGTTTATATAGTGCTGAAAGAAGATGTTGTTCTGCATAAGGTGCAGCCATCAGTTCCTTAGATGGAACATCCTGACTTTTTCGTAAATTAAATCTACAGTAAATGTGACTGTTCTGAAATATGCAGACATTAGTTTGTGTGCTGTCAAAATGCTTCTTTGAGGTATTTCTTCAATTGTGATTTTCAATGGCAAAGTCTCAGTTCTGTCCATGAGAAATTCCACAATATAGCTGCAGAGAAATCTTCATGCTGAAATTATGGTAACACACAGTCAGTAAACATTCTAAATTCAACATGAAAGGAACGAGTTCACTTATAGGTTTATCACGCTCTTTATTGATTTAAAGTGAATGACTTGAGCTGTGAGGTGCAGTCTACAAGTAGGGCAAAGAAAAGCCATAATATCTCATTTTTTAGGTAGAGGACAATTAAAAAAACTTTAGAGATTTGATTGTAACTTTAAACTCAATTTTAATTTTTTCCTAAGATATTTTATGTTTTTAACAGGGCCCTTATAGACAACAGCACTTTTGTAGCTGAAAAGGTAACCCTGTATAAATAACTGTATTATTGTTATTATGTTTCTTTGATGTGCCTTTCTTTGGCATTTGTCAGAATATGATAGGCTATTCTAAAGCCTGTATTTGAAATCTCCTCTTTTAACTCAGTGTTTTCACTTTGTCATTTTTCATATAGATATCTATCCTGGAGAGCTTTGGAGTGGAAACAACTATTGTAATGCTGCATGGTGACCAAATCTCAATCTTTGGATCAGAGAAAGGTCTTGCCTTCTTGGATGCACACCCATCATTCAACATGGAAATCCAAAGATATTATGGTATTTATGATTTTATTGATTAAACAGAAATCATCTCTTGGTTATCTCTCCTGTCAATGAATTGATGTGTTCAATGCCATAACATTTTTGTTGACATTTAGAAAATGAGTACTGCCTAGATTGATATGAAAAATGTCAGGTGAGAAAACTTTCAGACAATCTGGGAGTGTACAACAGTTTTTGGAGTGTAACTTTTGTGTTTGTCAGGAATAGAAGGAAAGAAATGCATCAGATCAAAGTAGCTGCTAATTATTTGTAAAATGTTGAATGTACTTTAAAACAACATTATTTTGTTCTATCTTTATCAAATCCTTATTATTAGTTGAAGGAGCTCATACTCAATAGAATTAAATTTACACACTCTTCATGTTTGGTTTGTCTGAATGTTTCTTCCTAACATTTTTCTGCTGATCTTGATAAAAGATGATGCTTGAAACTTTATTTGGTAATTGTAGCACATCCAGATTGGTTTTAGTTGACAAGTAAAGTTGTTTCATGGATCACTTTAATGTACATCATTCCTTCTACAACTAAAACAAATATTGAGTTTTTTTTTAGATTCACTTCATTTCATGTTTAATTTATTTAACTAAAGGAGAGGGTAGCACTTCAGCGGAAGTGCTGATTTTCAAGGGGCCCTCCTATAGAATAGAAATAAACTAAATTACAAAAATTGATTCAAAGACATGTTTTGTGATATCCAGCCAATAGGCAATTACGCTAATGATGGTGGTGATGAACTTTTTACCAAGATGCATTTAACGGTTTTATAGGAATTCAATTAAAGAACGCAGTGCATCTTGGTAAAAAGTTCCTCTCCGCCGTCTTAAGCGTAATTGTCTATTACAAATTTACAAACTAGAGAAGTACTTTTGATATACGCATAGACTGGTGCAATATGTGTTGAACACAGTGATGGTTAAACTTTGCACATGATAGTTCCAAACGAATAAAATGTCATTTATAGATTATACAGTAGCTACCAGTAAATATTTCAATTCAATGGTACATTAGGTCATGCATTGCAACAAATCCACACAGTTATCTTGGTCAAAGATGTGTTAAAGTTGAGGAATGGAAAAAGCATTGAGTTGAAATACTGGATGTCCCAAAATGAGAGAAAAATTTTGATTATGAGAGAAAAGTTTTGAATATGAGAGAAAAGTTTTGAATATGGCAGTTTCTCTTCATTTGAGTTGCATACTAGACATGAACAGAAAACGTTAAAGCTCATAACTCCATTTTCAGACCACTAATTCTTCCCAAGATATACCAAACTGTAAGTTAAAATATCAAGCATGTAACTAGGATGAATAGAAATTCCTAGACTCAATGGTTTTTGCTCTGCATTCAATCAAATGCCGAAATTTTGTTTTTTAACACCCGGTAGTTAGCTTGCTGAAATAGGCAACTCCTATCCATAGTTATTTGCCATTTAGTAAGAAAGTGAATTTTTATCAAGAAAGGTAGCATTATTAGACAACTGCACTAGATTCATTGCAAGCATGAAATTGAATCTGACAAATTGATCATCCCCAACTGAGCTTTTCTTCCAAGCAGCATATTTTTAACAAATGATTTGTGAGATGGATCACAGCCACAAGAATTAACAAATGCCAAAGGTTTTCCTTCATACTGAACCAGGATAATAGTCATCTGAAGACTTCAATTTTTCAAGTAGCCTACATCGATCAGCTACAAATGAGTTTCAAATTGTGGTTTATATATATGTTTCTTTCTTTAGACGTTACGGAGAATGAAAAGCAGTACACTTACAAGGACCTACAAGTTCTTTTCAACAGATCATATGGTGAGTGGTTCTAAGCTGGTTCTGGTACATTTGCTGGCCCTGGTTCCCAGTGTACATATATGAAGTATTTTGTTCTTGCTACTAAAATTCTTCACATACCTATTTCAAAGCTGCTCCGATAATTTCATTAAAGCAATGACTATAATCGCGAATATGAATTTAGATATCTATACCATTGTTTTATTCTTAAATTGTTCTTGTCATTAGACTTCATGCAACCCTTTATCAGAACAGCCTATTTAGTCTGTTTTGTTGTTGAAGTTTCTCTTCAGTTACCAGTGGTAGACAAAATATTTGCCTTCCTGTGAAGCAATGCTAAGCAAAATTCTTCCTTCCATTGTTTCATTAAGTTTCTCTTTTGCCAGATTTCTGTTGAACTCTTGCACAACACACATTTCAGTTTTCTTAGGGCATGTTCAGAGTCACTCGGAATAATCATGTTTCAGAAAGCAAACAAGTTGATTTCTTTACAATTTATTAAGCTTAACGCACACTTCTTTCCTCCCTTTGTCGTTTATTTCACTCCTTCTATTCCTTTTTCTTCCAGTCCTCTGTTTTCTTCCTTCCAGACAAACTAGCTTCCTGCGAAGCGGCTTCGCGCATCTTTTCCACAAAGATATACCCAGCCATTTTTATTACATTATTTCCCAATTGCAATTTTAGCGAGAAACTTTAACAGATCCTGTGGTTCCTAGAAGTTTGCCGTTATTTTCTACACATCTTTTTATTTAGAACTCTTCAAAGGAAACTCAACTCTCAGATTGAAAAAGAGTGGATCACAATTTAGTAAGCATTCAGTCAAAGAAATTCATCGAATTTAACATTTATCTTCACGACTTCACCAACTGTCAAATCATATTACTTGGAATCGCCGTTTCGATTCAAGATTCCAAAAATGTTAAGGAACTCTTTAAGAAGGCACTTCTTTGAAAATACGTGTAGTACCTTTGATGATGACGACGCAGTGGAGGAATGCATCAGATGAATGCTTTCACTCTCGATGTAGGCTTGTTGCTGATAAAGATTTCTCCACCTGTCGTTGCAAACCTTCATGTTGTGAATCGCTAAATTCTTATTATGCTCCGCCTGTGACAAAAAACAATAATTATCATTTTGGCAACGATTGGATACCATCCATTATCCTTCAACGAGCGACCCTCTTCGGACATGAGTTCCCCAAAGCAAGAAGAGACGCACTGTGCCCAAGGAAACAGAGACATTCAAGTACATTCAAAGCTATAATTCTATTACGACATTATATTTCAAGATGTATATATATATATCTTCCAACATAAAGTGTACCGTTGAAGAGTGCCTAACCATTCGAAGAAAACAGGCATCAATTTTGCGCTTTTTATTCTTTATTTCAGTGCTTACTAGTTTCGCCCACTAGGGCATCTTCAGAGTAACTGATTTATTCAGAGTATCTACCTCTATTTATAGTATATTGTCTGTCCATATAAGGTTAATTAGTTTACAAGTATAATTTTGTCCTTATTTCACATTCAGAGTTCTCATTTAAGAGTTCAAATGAGAACTCCCATACACTTCTATGATAACGCGAATCAAGGATTTACAAAACTTACTTTTTTCTGCAGTTGTTCTTTTGTCGCAACCTTAAGCTCCAAATATGAGATTTGTTGTTGGTACCTGGCAACACTACCATTCAACACTCAGAGAGAATACAGAAATCAATTCACCAATTCACAGTCTCAATTAAAGTAAACTGTTGAATACAGCTTATACAACGAATATGAGCTTAATGGAGATTTAATTGTATTCGTTTTGCTTCGTACAGAAAGTCATCCTACATGCAGCTCTCGGTTAATACGTAGTCTAATGCGGAAACATTTTGATAAGAAGACTGCTGTTATTTTTTTTTTTTTTTTTTTTTTTTTTTATATTCAATATAAAAATTTACAACAAAATTACCTAAACAATACCTACAATCTACTATACCACACTACAAGGACGGGGACCAGGAGGAGCAAAATGTCATGTCTACCCCCTGGAATTAATATAAACTAAAATACAACTACTACAAACTACTATACATACGCTACAACTAATACAAATAGAAATGCTAATTATAAAAACATTTTACAAATAAATATTTGAGCCGGTCTCACATTAGATGTCAGGCCAAATATAATAGTGAACAATCGGAACGCCGGCCGAGGAAACAACAACGACAACAACCGTCCCCGTCACTGCTCCCCACCCAAGGTCCCCATGGCTCGAGACACCGCTATCGGGTCTGGATTTCTAATATAAGCCTAACATCCAATGTGAAACAGGCTTGCAAAGGAAAATATGGACAGGACTCTACGACAAGAAACTTTACGAAAATGGACTTAGTGGTTTGGCGACGTTTAACTAGATTTACGGTGATCTCAACTGAAGCGACCAGTTGCGTGGATGTAATGTAGAGTCAGCTCGAGTATATTTCTGTTGAGGTCCTTTGGAAGGTCTTTATCACCATATAATAAAAGTTGTGTCAAAACCTCATTTGAAAGATCGATATGTCCAAATGGTCGCAGCAAATCAAACACTCTAGCGAGAAGATTTCGACGTTCAACCTCAAAGGAGGGGCAGAGCAACAAAAAGTGTTCCGTAGTCTCAATACCATCGTTTGTAGGACACATTGGATTTATGGAATCCCTAAAATTGTGCTTGAATTTGTGAAAGCATAACTTACTAAGACCCACTCTAAGTTGAGTCAGATAGGATAATCCTATTGGATCATGAATCCCAAAGACAGATTTAGCAGGGGGGCGGATAATTGAAATCAGCTTTCTCTTAAAGATAGCGACCGATGGTGCAAGTCTAACCTCCGGATCTAGTTCATTCCATTCTGAGAGGCAATTGGGATAAAAGCTGGATTTGAATTTTTCTGTCCTTGCCCTTATTCGCCCAATGACATCCTGATTGCGAAGAGAGTAATGCGACTGCTGAAGTTGAGGGATTGGATCAGCTGTATATTCAGGCATCAGATTATGTATCATTTTGTAAAACAACGTAAGGCGTCTACTCCATCTTCGGGAACTCAATGATTCCCAACCAAGTTCTGCGTACAACTTCTCTCGCGATGTCCCCCTCCACGTTCCTGTAACGGCTAGAGCAGCAGAATAAATGTTTATGTTTATCCACTTTCATCACTGAAATATTATTAAAACGAATTTCTGGATGATTGATTTCAATTCTTTTTGTAGAAAATATCAGTTCAACAGCTTGTTTTTGCGGATCAGGATTGAAGGACATTTTCCAATCGTAGGCCCACTGTCTTATCAACTCTAGGTCATGGTTCATATCACTGGCAGCCGAGTTAGAGTCTTCTACTACGGTAAACAACGATGTATCATCAGCAAAAAGCTTAACATTGCACTTCACGTCAGCAGCTAGATCGTTGATATATACAAGGAAAAACAAGGGTCCTAGAATAGAACCCTGGGGTACTCCTGCTGAAATATCTCCCCAATCAGAATTCTGTCCATTTAAAACTGTTCGCTGTTTTCTATCCTTAAGAAAACTTTGGATAAGTAAAAGGAGCTCTCCAGAAACGCCACATTGTTTTAGTTTATAAATCAAACCGTCGTGCCATACCCTATCAAATGCTTTAGAGATGTCAAGATACACAGTGCGAACATCAAGAGGTGGGTTACAATCGAAGGCTTTAAAGATCGTGTGCGTTATGGAAATCAGCTGATTAACCGTTGAGTCACCGGGACGAAAGCCTGATTGATTCGGATTGAGTAAATTGCATGAAACGAGATGCGAGTATAAAGAATCGTACATAAGTTTTTCAAGTATTTTCCCAAAGATTGGTAGGAGAGAAATTGGTCGATAGTTTCCCTTCAAATTTTTCTCATTTTTCTTATGAACCGGCACATTTGGTTATTGACAGCTGTGCAGCTTTATTATGGAGAAGGGTATTAGCTGAACCAGAGTTCTATTAACCCTGGCTGAAAAAATTTGGAGCATTTTTTAGGCTTTTTTTCTATATTATTAGGATACAAAAAGTATTGAATACTCTTCACAATAGCCAGTCGCTGATATACACACACATCTTTTGAAATAACAAAGTTGCATACAGAGGGAACTTTTACATAGTTACTGCAATTGCAATTTTCAGGGGCAAATGCTAGCTATCAACAGAGTTTAGGCAACGATCTCTCCTGGATACCTCTAGCTTGGCATTATTTAGTTCTTCTTTCAGTATCGCCATGTTGCTGCTGTTTGAAGGCTTTTCCTGTAAAATGAAAATACCATCAAAGTTGACATATGGACAAGCATCTTCTTGAAAGAAGGGAATTGAAATGTTGTACTATGCAAAGTTCACAATTGATGCTTATCTACACCATTATATACATCGTTAAAATAAAACATTAAAACGGCACTTCTGCTGTCCAATTTTCTTACCTGTGGGTGGGTTGATCTTTTTTTGGGTAATTTATACCCGTCTGTCGAATTCTCTTGAAGATATGCTCGCAATCTCTCTTTCTTCTCTGTTGCTGACACACATCCATGCAAAAATCTGAAAGTGAATGTTGTTGGTGTCCTCTTTCCGTGAATGCGGCCTTGGTCCATTTTTTCAACGATTTTATCAGCAAGTTCCCAACAATCATCATCCAAGTAAGCAATCATTGTATGATACTGCAATTTTTCCGGCTGAAATTATAAATGCGGCTTGGTGTAAAAAGTCACGAAACCTATACAGTATTTTAGAATCAATTCCATTTTTAGCATGCAATGGAAAAATAGCTTTGGGGGCAATGCTCGAAATTACAGCTACCTACAGCTGTGCTAGTCCATATACACGCATTTTCATCAATAAATTGTGGCAGCCCCTTCCATAAAAAGCCAAGAGGTGCATTCGCTTTTTGTTGCAAAGAACCATATTAACAAAAGCCAGTAAGAAATAAAATGGTTTTTAAAGCCAGTTTCTTATATAAAGTTTAAAGTGAGCCATTTTAACAGGCACTCACCAAGTCTTCGTGTTTTTCTCTTGCTAGTTTGTTGAACTTGCTAATGTCCTTTCGCCCAAAAAGGAAATCTTCCCCGTCCATGTGCTCCAGCATTACATCTCTTACTTTCAAAACTTGATTCCAAAACTTCCATTCCCCTTCATTTTCATCCCCACTGTCATTTTCATCATTCTCGGGTCTCGGTGCAATCAGGCTACATTTTCTTAAAATTACGCTAGCTTTCGAAGAAAGTGGGGTCTTGTTTTGTGGGGTGCTGTGCATTGGATTCTGCGAGGAGTTCGAGTTCCGACTCCCACTTGGCATTTCAAAAGAAACATTAGAACATTCGCCTTCTCCTGGTGTTTCCATGTTTTTGTGATGTCTAAAAGCGTTCCAACCCCCAACGTGCATAACGTGACCATTCGTAAATCGAGTAGAGGATATAATGACAAGATTAGTCACTTGCCGGCTCTTTTCCTGACATTTGATATATTCGACCCATTGTCATTCGACGGCTTGTCTTTAACACCAATTAAAAAAAGGATGTTGGCAGATATAGGAATATAGAGAAAAACGCAAAAGGTTTCATTACATTCATGGGAATCGCCTCAGCGTCATATCGAAGAATCAGAAATGTCATCTAAACGTGGGATAAATTTTCAAGTATTAAAGGAATGGTGAGTGTAACTCTACTGGTGTAAGACTCTATGAACATACACTTATGTTTGTTATAAGAACCACTTTTAAGAAATATTGGAAAGGGCTTCAAAAAACTGTCTTTTGAAATATTTACGAGGGTACCAGGCAGCTAAATAGAGACTTTTCTGAAACCTTTAGTAACTTGTACGAAATTTTAATTGCTCAAAACCCCGATAATGTTGAGGATCTTTCAGTGCGAGCCCAACTTCTTAGCAGAGACGTAGGAGCCGGGGGGGCACTGGGGGCACGTGCGCCCCAAGATTTTGCAATAAACAAAGAAGTATCCTTTTTATTTTCAGGAATTGCCCCTTTAGCGTATAGTTTACAATACATATATTATATGGCATATGAAAACATATTCAGAGCAATGTTTTAGGGGGTACTATGAAAGTAGCTCTTTTGGGAATTTCTCGCGTTTAAAACGATATTCAGTCATTTCAATTTTGCTATGAATCAAATGAGCACATTGATTTGGTCTTAGGTTGTCAGAGAATTTCATATTCGAAGACTCGAGGAATGGAAAAGAGTGGATTGCTAAGATTCCGGTACGAGCGCTCTTATCAAAAGTCGAGAATGCCTTTTCTGCGAGTACAGTTAGTGAAAGAAGTCTCGGATTGGCGGTTAAGGCTGTATTTCCAACAGTAAAGCGTCAGCATGTTGCTGGTGGTCCATACAATTATTATGGATTAAAACAAAAATCAGATGACAAGTCCCTTGATCCAGTCTCTGTGGTGACTCAATGCATGAATATTCAAGACGTTGAGTCAGACATTCAAAAACCATCGAAAACGGAGAAAGTTGACGCAGAGTGTCAGGCCGCAGAGGAGTCTGCTTACGACTTCCCTCCTTCTCTATTCTCGGAACTACCAAAAGATAGGTTCTTAGAGAGGAGCATGTTGAAAAGGTTGGAGGAGAAGGATATTGTGCTAGGAGAGGGGTTCATGGCAATCCGGTGTCGTGTAACTGCAATGAAAATGGTCATGTTTTTCGAAGGTTGTAATAATGCAGTACCGCAAAATTGCCGTTGCCGTGAAGGAAATGAAGGAAATGAAAGGCTTCTCGTTGGCCGACATTAGAAACCGTCTTTTGCGGGAGGCTAAGACATTGCTAAACATTAGCCCACATGAAAGTATTCCTGTATTATATGGTGTCGTCATAAATTCGAGACCATTTTCGCTAGTAATGCAGCTTTGCACACGCAGTAACCAATGCCTCACTTTATTGAAAGTGATTCGAAAAAATCCGGAACGCCTCGATGATCTGTGCTTTCTTAGAATCATAGGGAAATTAGCTGAAGCCTTGCATCATGTTCACAAGAACGGATTCTTGCATAACGACCTTAAGCTTGACAATGTTTCCGTGATCAGAACATACGAAGGACAATCTTCAAAACGATGGCTACCGATGATTCTTGACTTCGGCGAGGCAACGAGAACTAAAAGTAGCATCAAGCGTAGATATAACTCACATCATAATCACATAGATCCTTTGGTTTTGAGAGGGGAAGCTGCACATGCAGTAGAAAGCGACATTTTCTCCTTCGGTGTTATCTTGAAGAATTTAGCGACGATAATCAAGGGCCAAGAGGACGCGGATTTGATAAAACGAATTGCAGCAGAATGCACTTGTAGCCACAAACGTCCTAGTCTGGAGGACATCTCAAAAAGCTTGGAAAAGATTCTTGACCAAAGATGTACAGAATGAAATGGAATAGATATGACAGACAGTTAACTTCACCCTATCTCACCCAAGAAACTTTTGTTTGCCAATGCTAGAATATGTAAAGCAGAATGCCAAGATTCCACTTCTTTGACCCAAATATCTATACTGTATCGAATGATCAAAATTTCAAGACTCTAAATATAGCACCATAACCGTGGCAACCATTGTTTTTAACGTGTTGTCAAAACTTTCTATACTATACTTTATTAAACCGTCGCATATTAATTTCAAATATATTCCAAATTATGCTTACACATGTATTTAATTATATCAAACTCAATTTGAAACAAACAATTTCAATTTAGTGCCTCATTTTATTGTTATAATCATGATCCTAATAAACATAATAATCATACCTATATACATGTTCTTATTGTAGTAGCAACGAGAACAATAGAGTTTGTGTGATTTAATCATGTGAGTTTGATTTGATTGTTTGCATTGAAGTCCATCTGGTTACCAAGTTTAAAGGTGATCTGTAGCGAAAATTTGTATTGATGCAAATGAATATGACTGTTGAATGATAACGAATATCGTATACAATTCTTTGATACCTTGTTTCATTTTCGAGTTATGCATTAATTTGCATGATTGGCTGATGACGTCATTTTGTTTGCAAAAAATACAGAAATTATACAAGGTTGACTATGGTTCCAACGGGAAATTGATTCTAAGAAATGTTCTTCAGTTGAAATACCTTTCTAAACATCATATCAATACATGAGACAATTTCTGTTCATTTATTCAGCTTACCTTAAATGTCTCCTACAACTGTAATCTTTCAAAGATCAGATACAGCTATATTTCCATATATTACCGTTAGTGATTTGCAACTGGTACTTAGAATCAGTGGATAACTTGAAAACGAAATGAGAAATTAAATAAATCTAAACAGGATTCTTTATCATTCGACAGTGCTGTTCATTTGCATCAATGAAAATTTTCGCTTCAGATCACCTATAAGGAACATAGCTACTATAACAGCTACGAAAAGAGGGGGTTGAACCCCCCCCCCCCACCCAAGCATTGACCATTTCAAAACTCCCAGGTAGTGAGACAGGGCGACGAAGCTGTGACGCTTTAATGAATTTCTACCTGTAAAGAGGTGTACACAAGGCAAAGATGGGGACAATGTCATTTTACAATTTTGAAAATTCCTTAGAATTTCAAAAGGTAAATTGGGTTTTTGGTGTTATGAGTTTGCAGGTTTTTGTAAATTCTAATGTAGACGGACGCTCCCAAATTTATATTTACACACTCTGTAAGGCCGGTCGGGCCGCATGTATTGTTACAAATCCAATGGTTACTTCGCATAATGGATGTTTAATTGTGAAGATGAAATATTGTATCCTCACTTTCTTACTCGATTTCAAGCATTATTATGGAGCTTTGAGAATCTTGTAAGAATTTGAGTATTGAAAATCAGATTTTTAAGAAACTGTAAATACTGGGATACTTTAACCTCTTAGTTTCTTAAGAAAATTAATTTTTTTCGCAAAGAATCGTAGAATCATGGAACAAGTTACCAGAATGCATTATCAGCAGTTCAACAGTATTGAATTTTGAAAAACTTTATGATAGCTTCCACTACGAACTTATAATTCAACTTTTAGGGTTTTATAGGCTGCAAGCCTCGTATTCCCTTATTCGATATATTATTATCATTATTATGTATGTGTCTTCATAAGAAACTAAGAATTTAGGCAAGGTTAATTCAATATAGTTATGCTAAAATTGTGACCAAAATTCGAAATTCTAACCAGGTATCTGAAATTAGATCAAATTCAATACCCTTATGTTCATTTGTAATGTTACCACAAATGACACCCTGAAATTTATTTTCAGCCGGAAAAAAGGGGCTATCTTTAAAACGGGGAACGGGGAACGGGTATGACGCGGTATTGGGTTCAAAAATTGTTGATCGTGATTTCAGGTGTCCGTGGTGTCACATACAAGTCATAATTATTAGTTCTTGTGATGGTGAGTTATACAGGTTATGCTAACACCGTTGATTGGCCGTAATTATTGCATGTCATGGTGACTCCCAGAGATCATTGTCGGTAGTTGATGTGCCAGTAACTAACACGAGTCATGGTAATCCTTGTTGATCGTAATTAGTACTTTTGTCTTGTTGGGGTAACTTCAGCCTGTCATGGTAGCATAACCTTGTCGGGGTAACTTCAAATCATGGTTGTAACTTCAGCTGGTCGTGGTAACTTCAGCTGGTCGTGGTAACATGCGCTGTTGGAATGCGCAGATAAAATAAAAGACAAGAGCAGATTAAATAAAGCATTTTTTGTGGACGCAGGCCCGTAGGAAGCGAGAGGGGGGAGGGGGAGGGGGGTGGCTCAATAGTTTAGAAACGATGGTGCTAGGCTATAACATGCATAAACTAAATATATAGCTATCTCTATGGCTCACAAACAAAGCCCCATTCTGTGCTTGCCCCTCATCATGGCACTTTTCTACAATTTCTTGTGTCTTTTAATATGTGCAAACATAAATTGCTAAGTCGAATGAAGCAGCTGCTGTCCGAAGGGCCTAAGTGGCTTCAAACGAATCGAGACTCTTGGATGTACTGCACGTATTTGTTTGTTTGTAAGAAAATGCACATAAGAAACTAAACTCTCAGATTTTAACTCCAGTCCTGGGAAAATAGATCCTTGATAAAGTAACTATTTGTCATTTTTTTTACTTTATTTTCACTTGTTTCCTTTATCATATTACTCGCGAAGTGCTTGCAGAGACGTAGGAACCGGGGGTCACTGGGGGCACGTGCACCCCTAAAATTTTGCAATAAACAAAGAAGTAGCCTTTTTATTTCCAGGAAGTGCCTTTGAAGTCTTCCTACATCCGCCCTGAGTGCTTAAGTAATGTTTAAACTTCGGAAAGGCTTCAAAACACTTCGTTTTGAAATGTGAAATGTTCAAGAGGGAACATGAAGTAAACGCGAAGACTGTTATGACTGTTAACTCGTAAGAAACTCCGAATATACTCAAATCTGATAAATTTAAAAACTTTCAGTGCTTGCCTATATTCTTAGCTTCTTATAAAAAATATGTGTACAAGAAATTGGCGGAACAAAACAATTTGCAAAACAATTTGTAGACATTGATAATGCCGTACAAGAAATACTTTGAAATATTGCAAAGGCGCATTGAGGGATTTTATTAAATTGGGATCTGACAGTTGGGCCTACATGGGGCAAAGGAAGGAAGATTTGAAGGTTGGACCTAGATCGTAGTACTTCAACGAAAGAAATTTTGATATCAATTATTTAACATTTTCAACTTTTACAAGTACGAATTCTATGAATTCACCATCTAAAAAATTCACAGAAATTTTAAAACTCTTTGTAAAAAGTGTACTGTCAATTCATAACTAACGTTTAGAGTTAAAATAAATGATAAAATTTTGCCACATGTGGTAGGTCTACATGAAATTGTTGATTGGGGCTTTGTTTGTGAACCATAGAGATAGCTATATATTTATTAGTTTATGCATGTTGTAGCTTAGCACCATTGTTTCAAAACTATTTAGCCACCCTCCCCCCTCGCTTCCTACAGGCCTGCGTCCAGAAAAATGCTCTATTTAATCTGCTCTTGTCTTTTATTTTATCTGCGCATTCCAACCGCGCATGTTACCACGACCAGCTGAAGTTACCACGACCAGCTGAAGTTACCACGACCAGCTGAAGTTGCCACGACCAGCTGAAGTTATCACGACCAGCTGAAGTTACCACGACCAGCTGAAGTTACAACCATGATTTGAAGTTACCCCGACAAGGTTACGCTACCATGACAGGCTGAAGTTACCCCAACAAGACAAGAGTACTAATTACGATCAACAAGGATTACCATGATTCGTGTTAGTTACTGGCACATCAACTACCGACAATGATCTCTGGGAGTCACCATGACATGCAATAATTACGGCCAATCAACGGTGTTAGCATAACCTGTATAACTCACCATCACAAGAACTAATAATTACGACTTGTATGTGACACCACGGACACCTGAAATCACGATCAACCATTTTTGAACCCAATACCGCGTCATAAACGGGGAACGAGGAACGGGGAACGGGGAACGGGGAACTTTAAAATGGGGAACTTTAAAACGGGGAACGGGGAACGGGGAACGGGGAACGGGGAACTTTAAAATGGGGAACTTTAAAACGGGGAACGGGGAACGGGGAACGGGGAACTTTAAAATGGGGAACTTTAAAACGGGGAACGGGGAACGGGGAACGGGGAACTTTAAAATGGGGAACTTTAAAACGGGGAACGGGGAACGGGGAACGGGGAACTTTAAAATGGGGAACTTTAAAATGGGGAACTTTAAAACGGGGAACGGGGAACGGGGAACTTTAAAATGGGGAACTTTAAAACGGGGAACATTGGGCATTACCATAACCTTTTCTTCGTGGCACAGGCATACACGTATGTTTATAAGAGATCGGCCAGTACTGGAAGTTTCTTAAAATTATCAGATTTTTAATACTCAGAGTTTCATACGAGTTTCTTAGGGGTTCCATAACAATCTTCATGTTCACCACCTGTGCCCAGGAATGTTCACACGTTTCAAAACAGAGTCATTGAAGTCTTTCCAATGTTTAGACTTCACTCAGGTACCTTTCGAGTGGCTATCTTTAAAACGGGGAACTTTAAAGCGGGGAACGGGGAACGGGGAACGGGGAACGGGGAACTTTAAAATGGGGAACTTTAAAACGGGGAACGGGGAACGGGGAACGGGGAACTTTAAAATGGGGAACTTTAAAATGGGGAACTTTAAAACGGGGAACGGGGAACGGGGAACGGGGAACGGGGAACTTTAAAATGGGGAACTTTAAAACGGGGAACATTGGGCATTACCATAACCTTTTCTTCGTGGCACAGGCATACACGTATGTTTATAAGAGATCGGCCAGTACTGGAAGTTTCTTAAAATTATCAGATTTTTAATACTCAGAGTTTCATACGAGTTTCTTAGGGGTTCCATAACAATCTTCATGTTCACCACCTGTGCCCAGGAATGTTCACACGTTTCAAAACAGAGTCATTGAAGTCTTTCCAATGTTTAGACTTCACTCAGGTACCTTTCGAGTGGCTATCTTTAAAACGGGGAACTTTAAAACGGGGAACGGGGAACGGGGAACGGGGAACGGGGAACGGGGAACTTTAAAACAGGGAACTTTAAAATGGGGAACTTTAAAACGGGGAACGGGGAACGGGGAACGGGGAACTTTAAAATGGGGAACTTTAAAACGGGGAACTTTAAAACAGGGAACTTTAAAATGGGGAACTTTAAAACGGGGAACTTTAAAACAGGGAACTTTAAAACGGGGTACTTTAAGATGGGGAACTATAAAATGGGGAACTTGGGCTTCTTTGCCTGAACGCACCATCCTCATATTTGAAAAGATCACGGTATCCTTATTGCGGTATTTATATTTGAATTAACACGTATTTTTTACAAGAAACTGCCTATTTTCTATAAGAATCTCAACTCTCGGATCACCAGAAATTAAGAAACTCCACTACTGGGAAAAAGGAAATCATTGACATCTTTTTGTTTTATTTTCACTTATTTCCTGTTTGACATTACTCAGAAGGTGCTTGAGCATTCCTAAACATAGGAACATCTTAAAGTAGAGTACTCAAAATCTGATAATTTCAAGAAACATTCAATAGCTACATACATTCAAACATTCAACAATTATCTGTTGTTTATTTTGTTTTTATTAGAAGCTAGTTCTGTTCAGAGTTTTGTTCAGTTTCATAGCATCAGATTAAATTGTCCAATAATCTAGAGTCGTTTTCTTGCTTTCATTTCATTTCATTTCATTTCATTTTAAAATTATTTATCCAAGGTAGCCCCGTCAGTCAGTATGACTGATTTTCAAGGGGCTGTGCCAAAACGTCTACAAATTAAAAATATACTGAAATTAATGAAGGGAAATGGAAACCATACCCAGGACAGATTTTATGTCGCTAGCTACGGGAGGAAAATTGAAATAGTTGCAAAGGTGCGCTTGGAAGCAGTTGGTAAAAACCCCGTAAAACCTGATGGCAATGAAGGTGCCCCTCGCAGCTATCATATCTCCATCGCAGCTATTTTACATGACTGTGCCATGAGGAAAAGTGTTATATTCTCACAGACCTTATGCTCTCCTTACCAAATATTTAAATATGGGGAATGCGAAGGAGGCTTTGCTGTTGTGGTAAGGAGAGTGGTATCAAAGGTGCGCTGCCACTGAGGGAGAAGGGTGGGTCGATTTCGAGTTCACCGATGTTCGTTTTTTCTTGAAGAGGGCTAAAACTGACTGCTACAAAGGTTTAAATATGACCCTTGGACTGTGAGGGACTAGAATTAGTCCCAAGATAGGCGATTTTGCAAAAGTTAGGCCTGTGGGACTAAAATATTAAAAATTCCGAGCATTCGGTCCTGTGAGAATAGGTACATGACTGTCATAATTCCCAATGTTGCATGTTCTGGATGCTCTGAATTTACATCTGTTCTTAATGTTGCTATACAGTATCCTAAGATAGAAACAGACGAAATACTAGTTTAGAGTACATTTTGCCATTTCCACTCGATTATTTTTCATATTTGAAATAAATTCGTGTTGGACATGACTTATGAATAAAGTAAGTGTCCTCGACTGAACATTCATACACAGGCCGAAAACTAGAACTGTGCCGTATTGAAGTCGTATCATCTGAAGACCAGAGCAAGTGATGTGAGTAGATAAATTGAAAGGGAAGGTGCAGGAAAAATTACAGCTGAGAAATGCATATCCACCAAGAAAAATATACGGCTGGAAAGTTCCCCGTTTTAAAGTTCCCCGTTTTAAAGTTCCCCGTTCCCCGTTCCCCGTTCCCCGTTTTAAAGTTCCCCGTTCCCCGTTCCCCGTTCCCCGTTTTAAAGTTCCCCATTTTAAAGTTCCCCGTTCCCCGTTCCCCGTTTTAAAGTTCCCCATTTTAAAGTTCCTTGTTTTAAAGTTCCCCGTTCCCCGTTCCCCGTTCCCCGTTCCCCGTTTTAAAGTTCCCCGTTTTAAAGATAGCCACTCGAAAGGTACCTGAGTGAAGTCTAAACATTGGAAAGACTTCAATGACTCTGTTTTGAAACGTGTGAACATTCCTGGGCACAGGTGGTGAACATGAAGATTGTTATGGAACCCCTAAGAAACTCGTATGAAACTCTGAGTATTAAAAATCTGATAATTTTAAGAAACTTCCAGTACTGGCCGATCTCTTATAAACATACGTGTATGCCTGTGCCACGAAGAAAAGGTACATGGCTATGGTAATGCCCAATGTTCCCCGTTTTAAAGTTCCCCATTTTAAAGTTCCCCGTTCCCCGTTCCCCGTTTTAAAGTTCCCCATTTTAAAGTTCCCCGTTCCCCGTTCCCCGTTCCCCGTTCCCCGTTTTAAAGTTCCCCATTTTAAAGTTCCCCGTTCCCCGTTCCCCGTTCCCCGTTTTAAAGTTCCCCATTTTAAAGTTCCCCGTTCCCCGTTCCCCGTTCCCCGTTCCCCGTTTTAAAGTTCCCCATTTTAAAGTTCCCCGTTCCCCGTTCCCCGTTCCCCGTTCCCCGTTCCCCGTTCCCCGTTTTAAAGATAGCCGAAAAAAGGTACCCAAAAAATGGCACATCCCGTACTGGTTCATATGGTAGTGACCCCACCCCCCGGGAATCAACCCCTCTCTTAGTACCTTGATTCTTTCTTTGTGCCGCCCTATCTGACTAGTGTTCGCACGTCTGAAGCCTGAAGCAAGGAGTTGACAAAAGTTAGTCTCCACGTACCCCTACGGTAAAAATCTATAGGAAATGGAAAAAGATATTCTGGTTTAGTGTTTGAATGAAACCCAGGGCCGTCGCTACAGGGGGGTGTAAGGGGTGTGACACCCCCCTGGAAAAGTGGCTCTCGGCAAATCAAGCTCGATCCTCAAGCCAGCATTTGCCGACAAATTTCCATCCAAAGGTGGGAAGCCCCGATTCAGCCATTCTATTCTTCAGAGAACTGATACTACGAGAATCGAGACTGTAAATTAAGATGGTTTGTTACATTACGATTCTTGAAGAACTGATTCATTCATTAGGTACAACCCATTCTAAAGTATAACCAAAAACTAGGAAGAGCAAAAACTGTTTTTGGCCATGGAACTACTACGATTATTTTCCAAAATAATGCAAACTAGACATCACCCCAAAGACCTTAGCTAGCAAACGGAACTTGATTCTTGCAAGGTACGCTAAATGTTGTTTAAGGAAGATTTTTCCGTCGCACATTTTTCCAACCTACTGTACATATTGAAAAGTTCAGGTCTTAACAAACTGTAATATCAAGTAAGATTTTGTTTAAAGTGACTGGTTTGACCGTCGCCTGTCACTGTGGTCACTAAAGTGTTTAGAATACTAGGGATCTAGTGATTTTGAATCTGTATAGGGTGTGAAGCCGATGTAAATAGATTGACGGTTATGGCTGTTGATAGATCGCATTTCAAAAAATATCTTCAAAACGCTACTTGGGCCTGTCTGCTCTGTTTGCTCCTAAAGTCAGCCACGACAGTTCAATAGATCTTGTTTTTGAATTTGCTTCTAAAGAAGTTTGAGATGTCTTCGGAAATTGAAACGACACTTTTCGATGCTTTGTTTTTTATTGATGCTGGTTACTTAGCAGATTCAGAGCTAAGCGATGATGAGACCAGTGAGTTGGTCAATGATGGGTATTTTTTGGATGATGGATATTTTGGGGATGATGAATCATCTACTTCTGCATCAGGTTCGTGTAAACTGATTAAAATTTGCATGCTACCTTTGCTTGCTACATGTCATGAAATTGACGCTGAAATCTTTTGCTTGAAGTCTCCTGGAATTATTTTTCTTTAGAGACAGAAATTCAAATAATATTCACGATTTTAAATTCATATGACAGCAGCTTAGGGCATTGCAGAGTCGCCTGGCCTTGAACACAAGAATACCGAAAATATCTACGTCATTTTTGAGAGGGCAGTATTTGTGACTTGATTTAGGAATGATACGACTATTACTTGGGAAAACGTCCCTCGGGGTGAACCTCATTAGACTTAAATACTTAGAAGAAAGTCAAAAGGAGATTTCTTAGTTTGTTAGAGGCATTCGTAACCTCTATTTACATCGTTTTAAGATATTTTATGTTCGTTTTCAGGTGTCGAAGTATAAAAGGAGCTGATATTTTTTAGGTTTCAATGAAGCCAAACCGATATTTTTGGGTGGCCTAAAAATTTCTCGGACTTACCCCCCCCCCCCCGTATGCAGATGAGTTGAGTGTCCCATGTGGGTGTTTTTATACTAGATCTTAGTTTTTATTGTATTGTACACATGTAAATAGCTACCCTGGGTACCAGACTCTCTAACATTATGTTAAAGAGTCTGGTACCCAGGGTAGTAAATAGCATTCTTTCCTTTCGTAAATTTTTTTTACATTACATTTAATTTTTACTTTGTATGACAAAATTTTACATACATACACATACATACATGAACGCTGCCCCTCGTGCCCTCTCAAAAATGGCCGAAATATGTTATTTTTCCATTGTTTTGCCCTCAAATATGCATTTTTACCCACTAAAAGTGTGCCACATCCGCCCTCCCGGAAACAGAGCTTTTGAAAAATTCGCACACAGGAAACGAAGAAAGTTGAAGGAACAATTTGATCAGTTTCCATCAAAGAAACAGTACCTAATTAGACCACAGGAGACACCAATTTCCCAATTTCCCTCATCCCTAGACTTTAAGTATACTTGGTACCCACCAGTTAAAGATAATGATATGAATTATGAAATGATGTGAGCTAACCCTCATTCTCAGATTCCTCAGATGCATCTGACGTTATAGAAGAACAAGAAATCATCGATAACGGTGATGTATCACCAACGCCAACAGTGCCATTGCTGAGTTCAGAGGAGAGTCTTGACGCACATGAATTTTTCGACGTAATGTTGGAAATCAAAAGGAAAAAACAATGCCTCTTTGCTGAAAATATTGGTCATTTGAGATACGTACCAAGGACATAGTATTTATGCAGATGTAGTGTATACTCAGCTTAGTTTCAGTTTCACATAGTTTGATATCAGTTTCATATGCCTCCCCAAAACTTCAAAATCCACATGGAGACACATTGCTGCCAAAATTAATTTAGCCACGGCAAACCTAATCGAGCGCACTTCATTGGCATTCAAATATTTAGAAAGATGTGTGTAAAATTCTAAAACATTTTTCTTTTAATTCGACGGTTTTGACGGAACCTAGCGTTTTACACGTAGTTTTATATGAATCTAAGATCCAGGGCTGGTAGGCAGTTTCTTAAATTGTTGGGCCATTTTGTTGGGCCATTTTGTTGGGCCATTTTGTTGGGTCATTTTGCGACCAAAAATTTCTTACGCGTTTCATATATTGTTGATGTTGGAAGTGTAGAGTTAATTCTGTTTTGTCTAAAGGGCCCCCACATTATTTAGTAAGATCTCAAAACAAGCAAATACTGTAAATAACATAATTCACATTCAATATTAGCTATGTGCAAAAAGTTGCTATTAACTGTAAAGTGCAGGGGCGGATCTAGGAAATATTCTGACTACTTCTAAGGTGAAGTTGTTCCAAATACTAGGGTGTGGCTTTTTGAAAATAGGCGAGCACCTTATAACTAGATACAAGGATCTGACAATCTGACTCAAGACATTTTGAGTGCGATAGGAAAATTAAAACTGCAAATTGCAAAAGTTTCTTAGCTTTTTAAATTCAGGCATGGTTGTTTCTTAACTTTCCAAAAATTGAGCCTGCCATTTATTATAAATGGTTTCTAATAAGGAAAATACGTGTACTTCCAATGTTGTAAGAGTTACGACCATCGTTTTGATTTTTCTAAAATTTTCTTTTAAAATTCTTAAGAGCATTAAATGCCTCCAGTAGCGTCACGCATAAAAAGAAACCACTTTTCAACTTCAGGTCTGACGCATTTCTTATAAAATGAGATAATCTTGAAATCAGGGTAAAGTTTCCTATTGCAAAAATCATTTACTATTGATCAACCACTCAGACACAAGCTCTACGACTGCGATACAAAACTTTAGTTGATTTGTTTTAGTAAATTTTTTATTCCCAGGAAATGCTGCAACTAATCCAAGAAGGTTCTTTTTGCTTAGTTTGCATGCAAAGGCGAAGAGGGTTATTTATGCAGTATTGACTGTCTTATCCAACTGTTTTGTTACTACAGGCTCGTTGGAACGAAATTGATATGGGGGGGGGGGCTGAAACTCGATACGAGCGTGGCGATCAAAAATGAGGGTCTGGGGGCCGACCCCCGGAAAAATTTTTATGACCAAGCTCTTTAAATCGTTAGAAAACGCCCCCTTTTTGGAGAATTTGCGTTTTAAAGAAGCATAGGATCATTACTAATGGGGGTCTTTTCGCTAAAATTATGAAAATAGGACTTCAATTTCACGAGAATATGGATTATTTCTGAACTGCATAATATAAATAATGATGGCTTGATAAATTCTTGTAACTTCCTTGTATACAGATAAGTTTAAATCTTCATTTCCTCGAGGGTTTGGCTTTCACAGCCTTTTTCACGAACAAAAGTGAACGAACTTCAGCAAATTATTTGGGAGGGCTTCCGCCCCCCAGCCCCCTCCCCCGGGTTCCGACGGGCCTGTACTGTTTGAAAGGTTTTAATACACAGTTTTTAAATGAGAAACAAGCTTTCTTTTCTGTACCAGTTTCTGTACTCCACGTAATAAGTCTACCGAGTGTTTGTCCACCACATGTGAGTCCATTGCCTTGCACTCACTTGGCGTAGCCAGTTGTATGACGTAGCATGCGGTTTAACAGTACATTTCATTCACTGATGAACCACAGAATGCCTCACAATTGAGTGTTAACCCTATTCGTACTGGGGGGGGGGGGCTTTTTTCGCCCCCCCCTACCAGTTCTTGCTCCATTACGCTAAAACGACAAGAGATATAACCACCAGTTTTGGTGACTTTTACTCAAATTTCATAGGCAATTAAATTCTTAACATTTCATTGTTCTACCTCTGATCATGTGACCACAGTAATACCATATTTGGAGAGTAGTCAACAAAAAAAAGCTTAAAATGTCCGTAGTTTTCGTGTCGTTTGCTTGATCGATCTCAAACATGCACCATTCGATTGCATTTGATGAGTACTTTCATTTGATATATAAATTTTTCATATTTGCTGATGTCAGCAAAATTTAATATATATGACGTCATTCACATTTATGACGTCATTTACCTAATAAAGAAGTGTCAAATATAAATTTTTTTAGTCTAATTTGCTTCAACTTATTAATTTAATTCATTTTGAGTCTATATTTACCAGATAAAAGGGCAGGACTGGCAAAAACCTACGATGAAAGTAAATGCATGCAACAAAAGGCTAATTTAAGGCTAATTGTGCTAAAAATAGAAGCTAAAAATTTTTGCAAAGTATGTATTTTTAAACTATAACATGTTTCCTATTATTTAAAACAAGTTTGGAGAAAATCGGTCGAGTGGTTGATTAAATAGAATTTTTCTGGTTGAGAAGGTATAAATTTGCCAATTTTCGTCAGTTTTTCGGTTGCCTAGCAACGAATCACGTGACTTATTAATTGCCATTGTTATATTTGAATAGCCAATTGTCTAAAGAACAATAGGGGTAAGTCTCATTGTTATATCTTTTGTAGTTTTGGAGAAAAAGAGGGGGGGGGGCGAAAAACACCCCCCCCCCCAGTACAAAATACCTAAAAAATCGCCCAGTACAGATAGGGTTAAAAGCTTACAAAAGGTGATTTGTCTGTGATATCTGCTATCCAAATATACGATGACACATGTATCCGGGTGGTCATATTTTGTATCTAATAAGTTCATGACATGATATCTCGTAGCGCGTTGCTAAGCAATCCTTACCGAGTGCATGCCCATCCCATGTGAGTACATCGCCTTGCACTCGCTACTATCCAAGTGTATGATAGAGCGAGCGGCTTCAACACACTTCCTTCACCACTTCCTCCCATAACAGTTGACCATTGTCATCTTTGTTTGAGACAAACTCGCATATTATGATCCACAAAAAGCGCGGGAAAATTTCATAACAATCCTTGCTGCAATCTCGTAAGCACACTTAAAACTGCCGCAGAAAATTAAAGACGCGATAGAATACATAAGCAGACAATACTTTGAGTTTGTTCCCTTATTTTCATCTCGCTTTTTCTTGAATGATTTTATTCGAGATCATACAGAGGGGGGATGAAAATGTACAAGAAGAGGCAACAGAAGACCGTGAAAGCAGACCTGCCCTGAAAGATGATGGAGGTGATCCCGAGGGTGATCGATACCAAAGTTTTGAGAGGAAACCCAAAGTGAGTACGCATTATGTATGATAGAAGAATTCAATATACATACATAAATGTATTTGTTTGAAAAAATGCCGTCCGCATTCGGCAGTAAACTGGCATAGTAGGCAAGGCAGGAATGAGGGGGGGGGGCGCTGTATATTGGGCACGCCCCTAATAGGACAAGACCAATATTATAAAAGATATTGACTGACTTTCCTTAAAAGAGGTAGCAAGCAAGCAGATTTAATTTGCATTTCTTTAATTCTTTTCATGGCCTTTAGATATCTTCATGGCCTTGGTACTACGGCTTGCTGATGTCACCAAATATTGACAAGCTAAACATGAAGCTGCCTTAACATAGGTAATTTTGTTTTGTGCTAGCCTACCATTGCAAACGATTAAAATGTAAACCTAATGTTCTTAATTGTAGGCAAAGAAGTATGAAAAACCAGACAGAGACACCGGAAGAAACGTACTTGGGGAGATAGCGAACAAGGTAAGGATCTTTATAATTGTTTATTCATGTAAACAGCCCCCATGATCTCTACAAATAAGAACCTACACGTATTTTCTATAAGAAACTGCCCATAAGAAACTCAACTCTCAGATCGCCAAAAAATTAAGAAACTCCAGTACTGGGAAAAGATTAGTTAAGAAACTATTTATTTTGATAAAGGAAATCCTCAACATATTTTTATTTATTTTCACCTGTTTCCTGTATCATAGTAGGTACTTGAGTAATGTCTAAAAATTGGAAAGGCTAAAAAACCTTGTTTTGAAATGTTCACGAGGGCACAGGTAGTGAACTTGAAGATTGTTATGGAACCTCTAAGAAACTCGTAAGAAATACTGAGTACTCAAAATCTGATAATTTTAAGAAACTTCCCACTGGCCCAAATTCTTGGTTTCTTATGAAAAAATACGTGTATTTCAAATTCCAGGATGAAGGAGTTCTTGTGCAATGGGGGTAATTGCAAAAATTCCAGCCTGCAGGTTCTTAATCCATAGGTTTTTTTACCCAGGTAGTGTAGTCATAACTAAAATCTAAGAGGATATCTGCTAACCTCCTCTTGTTCCTATGGAAAACATCCGAGCTTATGAATCGCATGTAACAGACAGGTGGCAGATAGATCTGTTAAGGTTTTGCATATCGTCAGCTGGGGAGGGGGATACTTGACCTAAATTTGTAAGGACCCTATCCAACAAAAAATCCCCATTTGATATGTTTCGACAACCTGCTCTGAAAAAATTACCATATTTTGATACCCTGTGCTAGAAGAAACTGGTGAAAACGAAACCCTTAAAAACGGCACATCTTCGTCGCGTCGGACAAATATGCCAAGTATCCCCCATCCCCCCTTTGGGATCGTCAGTGGCTTCACGTTGCAGAGTCTTGTAAATTTTGTTAAAATGATACAATTCATCAGAGATTGGATTACATATGAACTCTACATGACTTCTTATCTCATTTTAACAGTTTTAGCGAAAAAATAACTGAATATATCGTTTCTACTTTAGGGACATGAGAATACTTTTGAAGGAGGACGAAAAGAGAAATTGCCAGATGCCATTACCTTCATGCAGAATCATCAGACGAGGGTCAATTCAAGCAGGGTTTGCTGCAAAAGAGCATGCTTAGCCAATTTAAATTTTAAGACAATGTTTGAGGCGAGACAACAATTTAGGACTCTATCACTTGAAAAGCAACGAGAATGGATCTTGCATTTTTTCACTCCATGCCATCTGTTAGTCAGTCAGCCTTTTTCATAAGTTCGGAGAGTGTATGTCAAGCTGCGTGGCAATTCATTTATGGGATATCTAACTGGAGGTAAGACTATCGCAAAAAAAACCAACATTGTTTCGGGGAATGAACTGATTAGTATAAGACTTAAATCAATCTGAATATAACCCATTGTAGTTGATGATCTCAATCGATGAAAACAATAGGATCAATAGGAACTATATCTTCGTTCTTCGTTTGTATTGAATCCATCTTTGATTTATTATCCAAAGCGAGTCAAAATGAATTATGTTGAAATCATGTCCCTATGTTGTATCTGACGGATGCAAAGAAACAACGCCCTCTTGAATGAGTAGCATTTGAAAGCCTTTCTATGGTTCTATTGTTAGTCGTCCATTTCACCCATTTCATGCTTTATTTTCCAAATCAAGATTTTGTAAATGCAGAGGGGCAAATAATTTCAATCAAACGATTTTTTGAAAAAGGCCAAACAAGAATTTTGTACACAGTTGTAAACCAATGATAAGGCCTATCTGGTCAAATTTTAGATTGGCGTCTTGCGCACAAGCCCCCGCGCATGTTTTAAAAGTAAGAACCCGCTTGTAAGAAGACCAGCCCTTGGACCGTCAAAAAGTGAAGAATCTCCAGATCGCTACTGTTGAAGAGTCGTAAAAGACTCAGAGTATTCAAAACCGATAATTTTGAAAAACTATCAGTGCCATCCTTTAAATGTTCAGTGCAATTGAACTCTTTTGTAATATTTTGCCTTATATCATTTCAGATTCTACTCGCTGAAACAGGACTACGTTTTGTATGGTCGAGTTGAGGGCAAAAGTGCAAAATGTGGATCAAAATTCGAATCTGGAAAAGTGGCTAAAGCTGTAACTTGGTTTGAAAAATTTGTGTTCGAAAGTGGCGACAATGCTCCAGATGAGAAAAAAGTTTACCTTCCGTCCTGCTACACGAAATCAGATATTTTTGAATCCTTCATCACCCATATGAAAACGATTGGATTTTCGGAAGGGGCAGACTTGATCAAGATTTCTTGCTTTTTGAATATCTGGTCGCACCACTTTGGTCACGTCTCCATAGCTCCGGTAAGATCGCAGGGATACAGTAGTAGATGTCTACGTTTCATAAAATGATAATGATAATAACAACAATAATGATAAGGATAATGATAATTGCAGAAGAGTGGCATCTTGTATTCTGCAAGGATCCTCATGAAAGTTCTTGAGATTTGAGGAGACTTGTTGTTACAGAACCTCGAGAAAAATGAACTCTACTGACATAGACAGTATGCGATAGGACGATGATAATAATAATCATCATCCGATTATTTACAGTTGGTGGCTGATCTTCTAGTTCACAAGAAACTAATAAAAACCCACTAGCCTACCCAACTAATAAATAATTGATCTATTTAACGCGTGTTCCATCCATCAACCGACAATTCCTCTTCTATTCTCCGATTTGCTTTATAGCGGAATAAATTCACCAAATGTGGGATCTGCACGTTGATTAAAGAGCTTAAAAAGGAGTGCAAATCTCAAGCAACAAGAGACGAAATCAAGTTTTTGAAGAACAATCACAACAACCTTCAGAGGTGTGGCTTATATCTTTTTCTTCGCGATATTTCTAGAATAGTTAAAAAAGAACGATATAGTTGGACAGTTATTGTTGTACATTTAATTGCAAAACTTTGTTTGAAGCAATCATAACGATCACATAGTTGAGCTATTAGTTTCAGAATCCTGTTGGTCATTTACGTGCACGGAAATGACACATTCTAAATTAATATATTTTTTCAAAGAAGAGAGGCTTTATGTTGTTGGGTTCCTAGGCGGCTGGAGAATACCAGAAATAATGGAGTTTGGAGGGGTTTAATGTTTTTTTGTTCCATTTTTGTCAATCAGATGATATAGTAAATCAAATTCCTTCGTAGAGCTGAAAGAAGAGTTTATTATCATCACAGAGACAAAGCCAGATGTTTTCCCGAAAAGTATATCAGTTTGATAATAGATGGTATGGACCAGTCGAAAACGAATATTCCACATTATATTACGGATTCTAAAGTAAGTAGTTCACATCTTACTAAAATCAGCTGATGCGTTGGGTACATCAGGTCAGATACGGCAGTAGAATTCTTAAAAAACTTCAAAAAGGATGCAAATTACAATACAAAATGAAGTCTTAAGTGGTCCAGCACCAATCTTGGATATCTTACTTGCGAAAATAAAACATTTGTTTCCTTTAGTATAGTTTGTCAAGAGTTCGTAAAAGAGTTTGTCAATAGTTTGTACAACTCTTGATGTTGATGTTGGATAGCATTGAAATATAAACCACGACTCTTACCGACACAGTGAATCAGTTTCTTAAACAGAAGTTTCTACTTTCTAGGGTCACAAAATTCACTTTTACAAGACACACATTACGGGAGTTCTGTCTCATGCTCGCAAAGAATCAGTGCAGTATATTGACTGCCAAGAATGGTCACACGACTCTAACCTTACCATGAACATTTTACTCAGATCATTGGTTGAATTTGCAAAGGTATGCCTATCTCTTACTTCTGGAACTAGATTTGAATAAAGAGCATTCTTTTTCAATTATCATCCAACGCCAACTCCCTTATGGAAAAAGAACATACTTAATTTGCGATCGTTAATTAGCATATTATATTAGATTTATATCAATTTTTTCAAGGATTCAAAATTGCCCGGGATAATGGATCTTCAGATGGACAACTGCTGGCGAGAAAATAAGAATGTGTATGTGCTTGCTCTTTGTGCTCTATTTGTCAAAAGACGTGTATTCAAAAAGGTAATTTTTTATTTCATAGGGTGTCTAATATGTGCTTCAGTCAGTCTTGTAGTCGCTCCTTCATATTTGAAGCGTGCTGGATTCGGATAGGGCACCTCGATATTGGGTCATCAGGGTCCTTTGGTAAGATGTTTCAAAAGACATCAAATTTGATCATAAGATTTCTGTAAGGGTTCGATTTAGTTTACATGAAGTCGAAATTTACATCTTCATTGATGCCACAAATAAAAGGCTGGAAGCAGGAAAGGAATTGTCAACAAGGAATTGTAAACAAGAGTTTGCAATTTAGTGCAACTTCAAAACCATATCTCTCGATTCAAAAACTCTGATTTAAGAAATTTTTGTTTCGTTTGATGGCTTCATTTTCATTTTTCGTTATCAATACCACGTCTGGATCACAATGGGATCACAGTGATGAATCATCGGTGAGTCTTGGCCTCGACATTGTTTTTAGAACACTTTGCTATTGAGTTATCAAGATGTTTATGTACTTTATCCCTTTAGATTCGATTATCATTTCTGATGGTTGGCCATACCCATGAGGACATTGATCAGGTATCATTCCCACGTTATAACGAATATATATACCGGGTGAGTCAAAAAAAACGTGGGGTGTTTGGCAGACTGTGACGTCGCTTGTAGCCACCCGATCGTTGTGAAATAAATGTGTCCGTGCAGCAAAGGTCTAACTTAGATTATAAGCCTTACCCCATTAAAATCGGTCACTTGGTGCATTAGTTAAAACGTATTTTCTTTGCAAGGCCTTGTATGGGAGTCTTGCAAACTGATGGAATCTTTAGCCAGCAAGGCCATTCAGCATTATAGCCTTGCCAAAGTTACAGATACACGTGGTATTATCAGAGGAGAATGAAATAGTTAGGAAATAGTGTTTTCTCTCCTGATAATACCACATGTATCTGTAACTTTGGTAAGGCTAAAATGCTGAAGGGCCTTGGCTAAAGATTCCATCAGTTTGCAAGACTCCCATACAAGGCCTTACAAAGAAAATACGTTTTAACTAATACACCAAGTGACCGATTTTAATGAGGTTAGTCTTATAATCTAAGTTAGACCTTTTGCTGCATGGACAAATTTATTTCACGACGATCGGGTGGCTGCAAGCAATGTCACAGTCTGCCAAACACCCCACGTTTTTTTTGACTCACCCGGTATATATGTCCTTATCAAGCCTAAATACTAACTAGAATGATATCTTTTCATGCAAACATTTGACAAGGGCATTTGACAGGCTCAAATCCTTACTGTGTTGACCTAAAACTTGTCATCTTCATACTAATATATATGTTACAAATGTTTAGTAATGACACAATCATGCAAAATCGTTTTCTTATCCATTTAGATGATCATGATACTTTTAAATCTTTGCAGCAAATTAGGGCATTCACAATGTGTTTTCAAATTCATACTAAGCCGTGTGTTTGTCTATTTCTTTTAGCTCTTCAGTCACATTGCTTTCAGGCTGAACAAACAAAATGCACCTACAATGCCAGCACTAATGGAGCAAGTTAAAGTAGCGTACGAACTCCCTCATAAGGTAGAGCAGTTGCATTATCTTCATGCTATTAAGGATTGGTTAACGCCGCACATCGTAACAATAGAGCAGCATAGTCGCCCTCATGCCTTCAAGTTCGAAGCAACAGCAAACGGCGAAGTAGGAATGCTGTACAGGAACTGGTCGTCAAAAGGTGGCTGGATAGGAGACGTGGATGGAAAGCCATTCATACTTATGAAAAAGTATCCAACCGGAGCACCGCCACTTATACGAGGGACATCCATCCATCCATGGATCAAATCGAGAAAGGCGTCAAGCATTGCACTGAGCGCTTTAACAGAGAAGAAAAAGAATGGTGGGAGCAGTTTCTCCAGCAAGAGCAAGCAAAGCGAAGCAATTGGGAGGAGATAACTGAAGAGCAATTGGTGGAAGGAGGCGCTGTTGATTGGTACCTCGACAAGCTTGAGCCTTACCGAGAGCCACCAGCTTCAAGAGAGGAAGAAAACGCCGAAGTTTTGACAAAAATACAGGTCATAAGGAAAAAATTTGAACAGTCGACCACTTTCAAGCCGGTAAGAAAATTCTGTTTTAATGCAGTGACCTTCTGTCAGTATGGGGGGGCGTGGGGGGCCTCTCTCGTTGAGCTGCCCAGGAAATTTGCCTTATTTGTTCATGTCATGAAGTTTTGAACCTATTGTTCTTCGAGAGAAAAACCCGTGCAACAAGTTTCTATCCCGGGGGGTACTTGGCCATGTTTAGATTGGGGTTCATTGCACCAATTTTTCGAAAATGTATACCAGACCTTACACCAAGTTTCCAAAATATCGATACCGTTCCTTATACCAAAATTGTGAAAATCGATACCCTTTTCGATGGCACGTCCCCGTACCCAAAATATGTATAGTGCCCCCCCCCCCCTCCGCGGTTCCTGTCCGTGTTATTATAATGAATTTTCCACGATCATCAATTTCAGCTTGATAGTCTCCATTATCACAAAAAAATGATAGAGATTTGCTCAGGTCATGTGCTGATATATGAATTGATTTGGAAAGATAGTAAACTCAGTTTTTAGAGTATTTGTCAGGAAGAGCATGCATCTTTTCGCGGTTCCAAGTACCAATTAGCTGCTTTGCGATTTTTCTTTTCCTAACGATTGCATTTCAGGCAAACATGTTTACAACATGTTGGCATTCAAGACCATTGCCCTCGCAAGATATCTGCCACTGCAATTGCCAATAGACCCTTTAGCTATTCTACAAAAGAGTCTGGATCGAGCATCATTTTTAAACATTTTTATACGCGAGGTTCGATCGAGTGGCGCTAGAGCTTCCATCACTATTGTGCACATTCGAAAATTCTACAAAATTGTAGGAAAATAGCGTTCGATTCGGATTCTTTTCAGAATAGCTAAAAGGTCTATTACGTTATTCCAAATTTAGATTTTATTTGATTTTAACATTCATGTTTTTATGTTCTGAAGGTCTTTTTGACTGTATATATTTGCTACCGTATTCATTTGCCTACTTTTAAAGAAATTGATAATAACTAAAACAATAATATCTTTATGTCCGGATCGTTACTGTAAATCCGACAATTTGTGTTATTTTAAAGACATGGGCGCTCTCTTGTAGGTAACATACAAACGCAAAGCAAGAGACGACATTTGAAGCATCTGCATAGTGGAAATTCACGTGCAAGTAGCACCTAAACTTGTAAGACGACTGTTGAAAGTGAGCCCACCCAAGGTTTATTTGTATCTGTAATTCGTATCATTTAAACATCAAACTAATGTGAGAAACTGATGAGAAGATTCATCAACATGATCTCTTTTCCCGTCGATACTTCTAGGAGGAGGGGTGGGGGGGGGGCAGGGATGATAAGGAAGTGTTTCCTAGCCCTAGGCATCTGCACTTATTGTAACGTTTCAAAACACTCAAACAATACATACTGGGAAGTCTCTTTTCACTTACCTTGAAACCATTGAGAGAAATTTCATCCCCGTAAATTTTTGCATGCTTTATCAGCGATTTTGATAACTATCAACCTTTACTGTGTATCCTCTTGAGGAGCACCGAAGGAAAAAGAAACCTTACAAGAAGCTATTTGAGTTTCTGCATGTACAAAAAGGAAGATTCTGTTTCAGAAAAGAGCCCTCAAAAATATCCATTCAATACCATGTATTTCCCTTTGTTAACATTCGATTTTTGCCGAATGTACAATTAATAAATTGGGTAAAATCCTTGCCGTTTTATCTGGTGCAACTTTAATCAATTCAGTTTCAATTGGGATGGAAATTGAAATAACCGTAAATTAAAAAGATTTTTAACAGAAAACTTGGCCCTGCAGTGATAACATAAAAAAAACCACGTACCATTATGTTACGACTGCGGAGGAGACATAAGGAACGGTCAGTTCAATCGGCACAGCATGTAGCCGTTTCAAGGCACAGCATAGTATCAATATCAGATGACAATCCCTTTGTCAATTTTTACCAATATGTCAATGATATTGATACCATGCTGTGAAGCATGCTCACGAGCAAGCTACATACTAGTCCCAAAAGGCGGGGAGGATGAACATATCGTCGGTTCAATCATGAACATGAACTGTACTGCCAGTCTTTTCGTTGATTGCCAAACCACACCACTTGCTTGAAGTTATGTTAGGCATCTACAACAGCTCGAAATTAAGCAGAGGGAAATTGTTAAGACCTTTCTTGTCGCAAAGAAAGAGTCAAATAACTTACGCGGGAAAATTTGGATTTTTGTGGGAAGACCTCTTGGCGCCGCGACAACGAGATGCAAGAACATTGAATCGAGCGAGCCAGGCTGCATCTGATCAAGATGGGTTGAAGTAAAGACACACAAGTACCAAAAATTCATTGCAAGGTAAGAATAAACTTTCGTTACAGTATTTAAGTAAGAGGAACATATATTGTGGCTTGTGGAAGAGTGGTTTCTTTCTCGGATTTACGAGGACCCCAAACTCGTTGTCTGATCATACTGTGATTGGTATTCAGTTAGTAGTTTGTGGTTTGTTATCCTGACATTACGAAGGAGCAGCGGCGCATCGAAAGGTCTCGCGGATTAGCGTCTTGTCATCACGGATTAGTACTGAAATTGAACACGCTATGCTAAAATCGATAATCGTGGTCTGTGATTGGTCAATACCTTGGAAGCCGCTTCTGAAGCAGGGGAAAGCGAGTACTCGCTGTCTGATCGATTTCTTCGTTTCTCTCCCCTGGTTTTGGCGTGTGTTTTCTGGTTTTGATATGGGATCCGTTTATATTTGTAAACAATTTTGAAGAATGCGTACAGTGTATGGCAGTGTTTTGTAAATACAATTGTCAGGCCTTTCAGTTATTTCTAATTATAAGACATATGCATCTATTGCATATCATTGCTTTTCAGGGAGTGAAGAACATGAGAAACTTTGTTCAATTCTTGTAAATACCAAGGTTGTCAATGATATCAAACAATTGTCACAGTTTGTTCAAACAAGCTTTTTGGAGGGGTATCATTCCTTATTGAACCACTGGCATCCTAAAATGTTGTATTTTTCATTCATTGGAACAAAATGCACGGCTTGTGTAAAACGCAGGTTATGCAGGTTAAGAAAACGCGGGTTAAATTGTGCGGGTCAAAAATGGTGGCTATGGACACACTGGCTTTAGGCCCTCCGCCGTTTGCACAAGGGGTTCGCGGAAAGTGTTCGTTTGGTCATTAATTGGATAAGTTAAAGACAGGACCCCTTGAGTTTTTGGTAACAAGTTGCCCGGTGTTTCAAACAAAAATACCTTGCCAAAGTAATGAAAAATGTATGCCTATCTTACATTTTGTCTGAGATGGCAATGCGCATATATCCGCTGTGTTGTGGTATGGTAAAACAAAACTCACGAAATGCTTAAGGAACCTTTCACTAAATACAAAGAAAATTTGAGAAGGCTGTGAACCTGCAGAAACCTTTGATACCCATGACATGGTATTTTTAACATTTTGCAAAAATCAGCAACAAGCAGCTAAACGCGTAAAAAGAGCGTAATTTATATAAGTTAAACCCAGCTGAACCCATCTGAATCCATCTGAACCCAGCTGAATCCATCTGAACCCAGCTGAATCCAACTGAACCCAGCAGAGACCAACCTGACGCAATAGAAATCCCAAGAGGTCCTTTCTTTGATTTGTATGAAGCACACAAGCAGGGAATTGGCATTTAACACTTGTTCATAATGCTAATGGCTCTGTTTGGAATTATAGCCCTTCAGATTAACAAACACGGAAACTCAAAGGACGTTTAAGTCAAATAAATGACGAAAACAATATTGTGTACACGTGAAGGTGAACAAGTTAGGCCTGATGATTTAGTAGGAGAGTGATATGACTGCAAAAGAAATCCATGATAATTTTTCGACAGTTTTCCTACCTTCATAAAACGCAACCAGGAAAGAAATTGCTTGAAATTTCCCGAATTTTTTTGAAGAAATCTACTCTCCAGATGTTTGGGTATTAAAGTTTGGATGCCGGCTAAAATATCTCCTAGATTGGCGGAGTTATGGCCACACACAAATCGATAAGGCATTTTGAACCCATAAAATCCCAAAATGAAAAACCGTCCAAGCCAATGAGATCAGAACGATTGTTATTTAGCTGTTTTCATTAACACCATAAAGCGCTAACTATGCTTATCACCCGCTTCTTTTGATACATTGTTCTTGATATTTCGAAACGGAGCCATCACACCTGGCAGGGGACCTCTTGGGAATTTCTATCGAGTCAGGTTGGTCTCTGCTTGGTTCAGATGGGTTCAGCTGGGTTCACGTGGGTTCAGATGGATTCAGCTGGGTTCAGATAGATTCAGGTAGATTCAGGTGGGTTTAACTTATATAAATTACGGTAAAAAGAGTCTGCCTGGATGAGGTATTTGTTTCCTGAAAACTCTCGTTGGTAGATAGGTGTCCTACTTGACTGATCCAATGCCTAAAATTTCTTAGAAAACTAACAATGATCTTGACAAATTTAGTTCTTGATTACAAAATGTCAATTCCAACATACAGCGTTTTGAAATATCCGTTTTACTTAGCTACATTGTGATAAGAAACATTCATAGTCTCGACGATCATTTGATTTGGGAAATTTTGAATGCGCTTGTTAAAGAGCCACTGCTGACATAAGTGCTTTGCGCGCCTAGAAAATTGAAAGGAGGTAAACAGCAATGGCGATGAAGAACAATGTTTTGCTTGTACTTATTATCATTTATTGTTTTATATTTACGTCATTGCTGAAACAAGAGCTGAACATTTCACACGTATTAACCACAATTCTATAGGCCCTTTCTTTACTTATAGCGTCTGTTTTATTATGTTAATTTGAAACACAGTCATCTGGAGGGCAAATTCGTAATTCAAACTTCGTATTTGAACCATTCGATATGGCAAACTAAACCGTACAACAACGAGAACGACAGGAAATAATCCACATATTTACGGATCACCCATCATCACTGTCCAAGAAGAAAGCGATGAAGATAATGATGGTGGAGGCAACAGTGGAATTGAGGTAGGCTTCTTTCCACATCCGCGATAATGTTGACATGCTAGGCCAAAAAACACTTTCAGACACCCAGAAAGTCAAAGAAGCAATGCATTGTGGGATTCGCACAGGCGAAAAGCACTCATGTCAGCAGTGGCTCTTTAAGATAGCAAGAAGTTTTAGGAGCTTTTACACCATATTTACAGGCTAATTTTGTTGACATTATTGTCAACATACATTGCTGGCCCTATCCTAGGCTGTTGCCACTTGTTGTCACAACAGTGGACTTTTCAGTGGACAGTGGACTGAACTGAACAGTGGAGAGTTCAATCCTTTCAGATTCATTGTCCACTTCTGGCAAGACATGATCATCTCTTGTCCCACAAAAGAAGCCTTTAGCATGGCCTATAGCATTGACAAATTTGCTGCAATGAGAATAAAACGCATTATTATTTCCTTCGTAATACAGTACATTCATGAGCCACCTTGAAAAACACTATTTAACGAAGTGCCTTTCTGAATTTACACCAGTTCTGTATCGTAGAACTAGATTTAAATATCTTTGCAATTCTTGTACCCCGTTTTGTGATGAAGCTTTGATTTCCTGCCAATACTCCGATTTAAAACACATTAGCAAATACAGACACAGTATATTAGGCAGGGGTGTCCCCAGCCACAGCATTAAAAATTCAATTGAAAAACCAGTTATCACAAAAGTTTGAAGTCAATGGAAATTTACCTTCTCCCCCCCCCCCGTTTTTCTAAAAGATGATGCTGATGATCCAATCTTTTGGTTTTCAGGAGATCTCTATGGTATGCAGGATGATATGGCTAATAATCTTTTCCGACAAAAACGCCTCAAAGTGACTGCAGAAGAGTGCAATGGTGATGCAAAAAAAACATTTGTAGCTCAATTTTTATTCTTGCAAGCTCAGCCATTATTTCCAACTATTATGAGATTGGTATTATACTGTATTGCATAAACCGAGGGGCATTTCACTACGGAAATCTCGTACACCATGTCTGGAAATCCGCAAAATAATCCGGAAATCCTTAAGAAATCATCTCCAGTGCAGGGGTAGGAGCAAGCCAATCAAAGGCTTAGGTACAACACTCGGGACCAGATACGAATTCTTTCGAATTCAATACAAACTAGACAAACATTTCTTATTTCGAAGATTCAGATGCTGCATAAAGAGATTTGGCTTCATAATCATGCTAAATGCAAAACATTCCATCAAAGAAACTTTTTGGCAGAAGCCTCGACAGTTTCTATTAGTCCAATCAAGTTCGTGGTTGGGCTACCTATTCCCACATTTTAATTGCAAATTAAAAAAACATTGCGTCACAAAGTAATTTCAAGACAGTAATAGTCTGCAAATGCGTTATTCAAACCTTGATATCCCAGAAACTGAATAAGATATTGAAAACCAGAAAAGAGTACACACTCATACCTATGGCTCAAAAGGAACTGATGGTACTTTGCTGTATATCTGCAGTGGAAATTTCTTGAAATCTTGTTTTTTCCAAAATTATAGCAATTTCATTATTTTTGAAAAATATCGTGGAGAATTCAAATTGTTGGATCTTGAAGTAATAGAGGAAAAATGATATAGTCTTCAAGGAAATCATATTTACTAAGGTATTCCATATAGTAGCAAGCTGGAATATTCAGCTTTTCTAGTGAATAGGATTTAGATACGCGATGACGTCATAGCATCAGATTTGATAAATGCTGCCATTTTGAAACTGATCGAGATATCAATAAATTTCCACAGCAGATTTGCTGCAAAAAACCCGACGTTGCTTCCAAGCCATTTATTTCAAAGAAAATTGTAAAAGAAGTTTACACCAACCATTTTAAAGATTTGAGACCAATTATATGTTTGTTCTGTCTTATTTTTTAAACAAAGATGAAGGATATTCCATTTGAAATTGAATAAGAGGGTGTGACAGACCCAAGACATCTTAAGATCGGCTTACGTTTTATACTTCTTATATTTCAGATTGTTAACTAGAGTTCTGCTGTTGCCATTTAACGAAGTTGGCTTTGTGACATCATTTCAGTCAGGGATGGAATTTGATAACAAATTCAAAAATGCAAAGCGAGATGCAAGAAAAGGTCTACTTGTCTTGATGAAGCAGCATTCGGTATTTCAAGATGACACAAATTGGCTAATCGATGAAAATGGCATTGTCAATTCCATAGATGGAAAGTTGAGCGACGTGTCGGATCAAAAATCAACAATGAATTACGGAAGAGCAAATTTTCTACTGTATAAGGTAAAGTAGTATTACAATTTATGTGCCCAGAGCTCATCGGCGACCATCAGCAATACTGTAAGAAAACAAGTTTCTTGTGAAAACACAACATGGACGATAAAGGGCTTTTCTCACCATGTCTGCGTTTTAGTAAAGATATTGATATTGAATCAAATAATCTTTGATTCAAAGCTGCAGTGATGCAGAATTTCGTGCCAAAACACAAGCCAAATTGGTAGAGAAGAGATTTGTTGTTGGATTTTTTCTTTTCACACACTTATGTGGCCAATCATTGGCGATGGCCGATGGACCATGTGTTGCTGATGTGATCGCTGAGGAATTACAATTTAGAACCTTTATCACTGTGAATGAATGCACCAGGTACATGGGCTGCAGGAGCGGGTCTGCTTTCTGGAAACGGTCTTAAAGCCTTTGAAATTGATTTTAAGTTGCCTTTAAAGAAGTAATGTCGATTCTTGCTGCAAGTATCAAAAGGGCAGCGCTAAAAAATTGATAATGTTCGAAATTAACAGGACTATAAACTAGCAGTTTTGTAATGACTGAAAAGGCTTGATGGGGGCAAAGGAGCCACTATGTCAAGGATTTATGATTCCCTTCCTATTTGGCTTCATCTTTCTTCTTCCTGAAATGTCCTATAGCCTACGTGCAGCCTATACTCCTGGGTACACAGTCTGCACGTATGCTAGCAATTTCCATTCTTTTGCAGATATTACTGGAGATTGATATGCCAGATCTATATGAAAAAGCGCAGGATTTTGTCCTTGAAAAATGCTATCCAGCAATCAAAAGCATGACAAAGAACTGACAGCGATCATTACAGAGTACAACAAATGCCTTTTCCTCAATGTTATTGAATGTGTGATAGGACATCACGAACAGGTAAATTGCAATTGATTGTTGCAAATCGGCCAGGTAAAAAACTCGGAGATGTCGGAGCAAAGACTCTCTGACATTTCTCAACTCCGACTTTTTTACATGGCCCTATATGCTCTACTAAAAAAGTCGGAGATGTTCAGAGGATGCATATTATATAACTCTCTACAATTCAATTTCTCTGAAATTTGTAGTAACTTTGTCTTAACGTCTTAATTTATCACTATTATTCATTGTGGACGGTAAATATAGTTCTTTGAACCGAGAAAATAACGAGAAATTAAGAACACGTAGATAAAAGAAAGCATATAAAAGTGGCTCAAGCTACCTGCAGTCGAATCCTGGACTATCAAATATCAAAACTTCCCGTTGAAATAGATCATTCATCCATGATCTTTGACGGGGAAACAAACATTTCAACGGCGAAATAACAGAAACAAGGCAGGGAAATGTTGCAACTCAAACTTAGTGGGGAAACACATTTTTTTGGCGGGTCATCCTTTTACCTTGGCGCGGCATCATTTCAGCAGGGTCGTTACTGGGGGGGGGGTGTATGCCAGGAACAAGTGAAAAATATAATGGAAGAAAGTGTCTCCTAGGTTGCTTTTTCAGATTGCTCTTACTAAAAATGACGTTTTTCAACTAATTCTTGCTATAAAGT
Organism: Aurelia coerulea; assembly: GCA_039566865.1. Taxonomy (NCBI): domain Eukaryota; kingdom Metazoa; phylum Cnidaria; class Scyphozoa; order Semaeostomeae; family Ulmaridae; genus Aurelia; species Aurelia coerulea. The sequence continues at coordinate 5,862,767 of CM076951.1, read as the reverse complement.
TTGTTATCAGTTGTAAATGAAACAAAACAACCTGTCAATTTCACCCATTTCAATTGTTAAAAGACATCTCCGACTTTTTTAGTATAGCATATAAGGCCAGGTAAAAAAGTCGGAGTTGAGAAACGTCGGAGAATCTTTGCTCCGACATCTCCGAGTTTTTTACCTGGCCGTGTATCTAGTAAAAGCTGCAGATGTATTTGAAAAAGAGGCCATATAAATGAAAAGAGAAACAAATATGTAAAGTCTGAATATTGTCTGCATCGGCACCCCATAGTTATGACTTAAATGTATTTATTTTGAGGAGCACTAAATTTAAAATCAAGTGTTGACCTCTTGAATCAGTGTTAACATTTTTGAAATTGACACAAAAGGATGTCTCCTAAATAGAAACTAAAAGCAAAAAAGATTGGATCGGGATTTGTTAGAGAAATATTTAAACAATCTTTTGCAGAAGATTCAGAGAACTAACTTTCTCATTCAGAAGATCTCTATGCAATGCTCAAAGGTTTATGTGCACCTAACTTTCTTTATGTATAGTTCTCATTTTGAATAGCGATTACTGGGACTCATTGTAATCGGTCTACCAAATTTGGGTATTTAGAGAAGTACTGCGCTGTGTAAAATTCAATATTGGAAAAACTATAGTTTGTTTCAAAACATTTCAAGATTATTGCCAATGCATACTTGACAACCTACTTTTTAAGCAAAAGCATTGATCTTGTATGCCCTGCCATATGGGACAAAAGTCTAATATGAAAAATATATGATGTGATTGTCAATATATTGCTAAAGTCAAATATAAACATGGGACAAAAGTATGATATCAAAAATTTAAAATATTTAAAATATATAAGGTCTAAACTTTGTTTGCAAATATATAAGGTCTAAACTTTGTTTGCAGATATATAAGGACTAAACTTTGTTTGCAAATATATAAGGTCTAAACTTTGTTTGCAAATATATAAGGTTTAAACTTTGTTTGCAAATATATAAGGTCTAAGCGCGAACGAAATGCGCAGTAACATTTCCCGCCAAATTTGTCTTGTTTTACACGAAGTAACACATACGCAACATTGCACTTTACACAAAATGGCTTCTCGAGGAACGACTGGGAACGACAGGAACCTTGACGAGTTGGTTGGGAATATCATTTCCCATCCTTCTTTTCAGGAAACCCTTAATACTGTTTTTAGGGCTTTGCCTTCCACTGGTACCACTGATCGTGATGAAGTAGCAACAGTTCGTCCGGGAACTTCTAGCACAACAAGACCTATATCAAATGGCCGCCAGCAACAATTCAATAACGCGCAAGAAGAATTTTCGTCGATTTTTCGACGCGGAAACTCTTCGGACAGCCGCCAAAGATTTCCCCGTGGGAGGAACATCGGACGCAATGCGTCCAGTACAAGCATCAGACGGCCTAGTTCTGTGCCCACAACACCATACACTCGCCCATCTTCGACTTCTCAGGGAAGTCGTTGCTCAAGCTCTCATCAGAATGGCAACAGAAGAAATAAATTCCGTTTAAAAGAAGTAATTTTGTTGGCTGACTCAAGGGCAGACCAAGTTGTGCGAGCAAACCAGAAGGCCTTGCTTATGGATAGAGGTCATGTGCTAAATGACTTGGAGATGGACAAAAGCTGGACAGAACAGCAAGTCCTTTCATGCCTGGAAGAATGTTTTCAGGAGAAATTGCTGCCTGTTCCTTCGCCAGAGACACCTCAGCATTCTAGGTATATTTCATACATTTATTTTCATGGTACGATGTAACTTTTTTGTCTCAAAACTTCTTCAAGCATCTTCAAAACGAAAAGGGTACTGTTGGCTAGACTAATTTTTACGAAAATGATACCCTTGGCTAGACCAAGTTGACCATTTCCTCAACCAATATTGTCAAATTTGTGCCAAATATAATGTCATGACCGCTTGCTAGATCAATATTGTCAAAAATGCTACCCTTGGCTAGACCGTTGCTGGCCAAAAGTACAAAAAAGTATACCCTTGACTAGACTAGAACTCTGAAAAAGTATACCCTGGCTCGCGGCACATCCCGAGGTACCTTTTCTATGGAAGAACCCCCCCCCCCCGTGCATGTCCATAACATGCTGCTGTTTTTTCTGATTTTCAACATCTTTGTCATAAAACTGGTTTATCAGTGAAATTTGGCTTCTTCGCTGCAAAGCTTACAAACGTTTGTAGCCTTTTGCCTCTTTTGCCTTGTAATCTATGGGACAAACACAGCACAAAGAAATTTGTGGCACTTGACTGCCCCTGATATACACATGTTTGATAATCAGTTAAAGAGTCACTCTTCTCGTCAAATGTTGTTTTCTGAAACTTTGAATTCCTGTTGTAAGCATGACACTTAAGTTATTTCCTACCTGCTTTCAGATTTCAAATTCTAATTGGCATTGGCTCTAGTCTAAGACAGCCTTGTTTGCAACAAGGCCAGACATTGGATGGAGCCAGCATCAGCCGACTGTTCGCACAGAAAGTGTTGTGGATGCGTCCATTGCAAGATCTTCCTGGAACGTCCAGCCAGCCTCTTATGACAGACATATTCAAGGTAAGCAGCCACAATCTGTTTTAACTTTAAAAGGAGTTGGACAGAAACTTGACAACTTGTTGAACTCCAATCAAAACAAAAGTGGTTCTTTAAAATGCATTTAGATTGAGTCCATATATCTTCACAAATTGATAAAATGATAGAATTTCTTTACCCAATCCTGTAGAAAGTGATTTTGCAGCTTCAAGTGCCCAGCAGTTGTGCTAATTCACCTTTTCAAGAGGCCCGAAGCAGGAAGTCTTTTGTTGTTTGAAATTTTGTATTTTGAGGCAAAAATCTTGATCTGTGTACAAAATTTAGTTAAGAAACAAATTTCACATTCATATTCTGTCTTGATTTCCAAATTTTTTGCAATTTTAAGAATGTAATTAAGTCATACGGCTTTGATTGTGAAATCAACGTTTTGACACAAATTTCTCCAAACTTAGAATTCACGGTCAAAGCTGTTATGAATACAAGTTCTTTATGCCAATAATTTTCAAGTGAAGGTAGATAAAGATTTGAAAATTTATCTCGACCCTTAACTTTTTACATGATTCCTCTATTTTACCTCATTGTTCAATTTGTGTTATTGTATTTATAAACAGGCAGATCAAACCATGGAGGCTGTCAAAGAAAATGATGCTGAGGTAAGCACTTCTTCAGATGCCATGTTTTTGTAAAAGTGGCAACTGTGCTTAGGGACTGAGGTTGCAGAAGATAGTCAATGAATACCTTCCAATCCCTGAAGATCCTGGGCGTAAATTAATTTTTTAAAGTTTCAAGAAATCATAAATTTACAAATTTGAATTTGAAAAGACAATGATTGATTTAGGATCAATTCAAAATTCAATTTCTCTGCTCAGACCACTTCGATTCTTGTAATTGTTTTTCTATTTCGATTGTATACATCTCAGCATTATGTGTGTTTCATGTCATTGAAAACTCAGACGACTCAGATGACATCTTTGGAACCTTCTGCAAAAAATTCTATGGACGTTTTAGAATGTGTGGTCATTTCTTGAAAATGACACATGTGAGATGTCTGAGTTTGTGACGTCTGAGTTTTATGAATATTTCCTCAACAAGCACGCATCTGTGTTTGTACAAGTTTTCCAACAACTCTTTTATCTAATATGACATAATGTTTTATTTCATTCTAGCTCATAAGTAACAATGAACAGCCAAGTATTCTGGACTTCTATGGGAATGACAGTCCTACTGCCAATGTAGAACATGATAGTGTATGTGTTTAAAGTTTTTGTCTACAATATACAGTACTGTAGCCGGTTACCCATAGCACAAAAGGGAAAATACCATGAAGAGCTGTAATAAGTGTGCTCTGTGCTCACTGCGTCAAACTGCGTCCATACGTCAAACTGCGATCCAAATATTTTCCAGCATGGAACTCGTAATCGTAATAACCGCATAGTATGAATACCTTGATGTAAAATAATTAATTCTTCTATATCCAATGATCCAGTCAACACATTCAGTGTACTGTATAAAACCACTCAAGAGGAAATACACTGTAATTGAGATTTTATTCAGTATATATTGTATACAGCACTGTATCTAGTTTGGTAAGCTTTTCCAGAAAAATACAAAATTTATTCCAGTATTATCAAATGCAAATGTTTGTTTGTTGGGAAAAATTACAACATATTTTAATTTGTTGACAGGTAAATGAAAGTGAAGATAACAATAAAAAATTGAAAATTGTGGAAACACTTGGAGAAATTTTTCCTTTTGTGAGCAAAGACCAACTTGAAATTGCTGCCAGATCATGTGATGACATAAACAAAGCTATTGAAGTTGTGTTGCAAGGTATGTACTGTACAGTATGTGCTGACAGTTCTAGGCAAACATTGTAGAAAGATCAAACTTGAAACCAAAGAGCGACAAATTTTGGATGTTAATATTTTCAGACATTTCATATGTCCAATAATTTTAATGTCGGAAACTTGTTGTGATCCAAAATATTTAATGCTCTAATTGTTTGCAGCATAGAAAAGTCACAGCAAAGTGTTTCCATTGTTTGAAAATGTAATGTCTTGCGCACGAAACACTTTATTTGTCATGTGGGCGAAACATACGTATTACAGTATATTTTCATAAAATCCATCTCAGCAATCATTCTCATCACCCCCAACAATGATCATTTGTGCAAATTTCTGATAAAGACCCCTAAAATTAAGCACCCTCTACCGGGTGTCCCCAAAAAAATTACTCCTGTTTAGAAAATCACCAAAATTGATTATTAGACCTTTGGTAAGATTTGCTTTTTTAGTTCTTTTGTGAAAGACCCAAAAATATTCATACAGTAGATGATAAATTGTTTGCTTTTTATACAGCAATGATTCAAAACAAGGTAGCAGTCCCAAGGAGAATTTTAAACCAATTAAACTATCAGCTGTATCTTGGAAAATACATTAATCTGGTCATTAATCTATTGGACAATAAAGAAACTTGAAGATCAGCCTTGTAATCAAGTTTTAGTGATTTTTCAAACAGGAGTACTTTTTTAGGACACCCAGTATAGATGCATGGCATTTTTAGTATCAAATAAGCAAAAATAAACTGCAAAAGATATTTTTAGTTTTCTGAAATTCCACGAAAAACAGACCGAAAACGTTTTATTCAAAAACTTTTTATTAAGTGTATTTGTCTGAAATTTTAGGTAGAGACCATTTCATGTACTGTATATAGAAAGAGCACACAGCAAAATGTGTTGATGGCAAGTCAAATGCAGCCAATTCTGAGTTTTCATTTTCTGAATTTTCTTTAATTCTTATTTTCAGGTTCAAGTAACACAGACTCAACAGACCCAGAAAGTGATATTGATGATGATGTAACTCTGGCATATGCTTCACAGATCTCTTCTTCTGATACATTTGCAACCTTTATTGAGAACCAAAAAGACCACACCGATCGTCAAATTTTGAATGTCAATAGGAATGGTATTTTACGACAGTGCATAAGACTGATGAAGCAAAAAAGAATTAATTTTAGACAGTCACCTGATATCAACTACATTGGCGAAGAGGGCATAGATGCTGATGGTCTCACACGAGAATACTTAACTTCCATCATGTCCGCCATCCGTGAAGGAGAAGATTCAATTGTATTGTTCGAGGGGGAATTTCCCAACCTGGTTCCAGTTCATTCAACTGATGCCATTGCATCAAACTTGTTTTTCTCAATTGGTCAGCTGATGGCTTACAGTGTGGTACATGGTGGGATTGGATTTGTGGGACTCTCACAAGCATTAAAATCTTTTATAGTATTTGATTGTTTGGATAAGGCATGTGATTTGTTGGAGATCAATGATGTTGCTGACATAACACTCCGAGAAATGTTACAGACTGTAAGTAATACAAAATTACTTGAAGTTTACTTTATTTAGTTTTGCAGGAGTTTTCTTGCAATTATTTTTCTTGGAAAGAGAAGCTAAAAAAGCAGCTCTGTTTTCACTATCACTTTTATCTCTTTTATCTTTTACTATAGTACACTTGCTTTCCCATAAAGAAGATCTCATATTATTTGTTCTCTGGTTGGCTTGCAGGTTACCAGAGAGTAAATATGCAGCAGCAAGGTACTGTAGTATGATTTGAATCTTTTTCCATTGTGAAGAAGATGGCCTCTTACTGGTTGTGAAACTCTGCAGTACACAGTGATCCAGAATGGCAAAAAAATGTAATAAATGCCGAAAAATGAAAGTTCTCAAAATCAATCACGCTGTAGCTCATTTCAAAGAGCAATGATTGGCAGTCAAAATATAAAAGTATTGCTAAGTGCAGCGTCATATCAAGGTGAAAAGCTTCAGTCTATCTGACAGTCTTAGTGGTGTCTCTTGTGTCTGTAGTCTCGGAAACTGCGAGGCAAACGTCGAAGTGGCACCACACAATTCCAAAATTTGCCTTGTCCTCATAACTATCAAATCAATCAGATCAATAACCATTTGTTCTCGTTCTGAAGAAAGTACGGCCAAAATCAGTCAACTACAACTATGACATTAAAGTTCAAGAGGAAGCATTAGGTCTAGTAGTAATTCGCAAAATTCGCGAAAATTTTCCATTCGTTTTCAATGAAATGAAAGACACATAATGCTGAGATGTATACAATCAAACTAAAAAAATAATTTCAAGAATCGGATTTGTGTGAGCAGAGAAATTGAATTTTTCTGCTCAAGTTAGCCTAAATCAAGTGTAAATTGTCTTCTCGACATGAAATTTGAAAACTTGTGATTTCTTGAAACTTTAAAAATCTGTTTCTTGGCTCTCATAGGTCCGATTTTAATAATTTTTTTTTATTTTGACTGCCAATCATTGTTCTTTGAAATGAGCTACAGCGTGATTGATTTTGATAATTTTCATTTTTTGGCATGTATTACACTTGCTGGATCACTGTGCAGTATAGTTGCAGTAAAGTGCCATGTCAAGCCATTCTGGGTGGTATCACAAATTCAACAAATTTCCAGGTTTACTTGACCTCTTGACTGTTTGTCTTTCCAACCCCCTTCACACAGGAATTGAAACTGCTTAAAAGCATGAATTCAATGAAATTACAAAAAGGAAATATATTTCTTGTATCATCGAAAGTAATGTTACATTTATCCCATACAATTACTGTAATTGATTTCTAAATCCCAAATCACCATGAAAAAGTGTTCTCTTTGTCCATACATGTTCAGACTTTACAACATTTACTGTATATATAAACATTTTTTTTGTCATTTTCAGTGTTTTTGAAAACAAAAACTTCAAGAGACTCACTTACGTATGGCTCAAAGCAAAAATTGTTTGCAAAAAACCCATAATCTATGTAATTAGGCTTTTCATAAAGTTTAAGTCATAACAGTAATTTGTTGAGATCAGTCCAAAGATTTTATAACATTTGGATAATGAGAGATGCCCCTCTATTTGCAAGCTACTGTAAATAACAAAAACATTTATTTGCATGCTGCGAAACAACAACTCACATAACTTGTTGCCTTAACATAAACATCTGTATCTTCTTACACTGAAGCAAACTTCTATCACTTTGGTGCACATTGAAAAATTCTACAAAAAGCAGAAACTTGTCATCTGTATTTAGATTCTTTTTTATAATATTTAATACAATAGCCAAAAGGTCTGTCGTTGGTTTCTACAGTAAATTGGCTTTTTATATTCTCAGATTCGTGACGGTGACAGTGTGGAGGAGTTAAGATCCTTTGCTAATGCAGATGATACTGCAACTGTACTGGCTTCCTCTGGCTTTATTGAGGAATTGACAATGAACAACAAACACAAAGCCATTCAATACATTACACTCAATGACGTCATTCTGAAGAGGAAAATGGAGCTAGACCAGCTTCGAAATGGATTAAACACCCCATTCAATCTCTTAGACTACCTAAAGAATCATCCAGCAGCAATACAAATCCTATTCCCTTCACTCAATGATATCAGATATACAAGTGAAGATGTCAGAAACAAATTGAAGCCAGTTTATCAAGATCAAGATTCAAAGTCACAAAAAGAAGACCAGACCTTTTCATGGCTTATGCAGTATTTAGCAGAAATTTCTGACGCAAAAGGAGGTACAGTATAATAAATTGTTTTACAGCAAATTATTACTGTATGTATTCAAATCGTTGCACAATATCACATATATACGCAACTCATGTAGGAAACAGCTCATAAGAAACTGCATAGGCTTACTGTAGTTTTTTAGAAAATAAAGAACCAGGCTACCTGAATAGAAAATGATGATAATTTGCCGCTTTAATTGTACCAGGTCACATAGAAATGTTCAAGAACTGTTTTATTTGAGAATATTTTGAAATTGTTGTGTGTTGCCACAGGAAGTCCAATGTGATGATAAGGACTTTCATGCTGTACAGTGTATCCTTATGGCCCAGGTAAAAAACACAGTAAAAAACATTGGAAATTTCAGTTATGGTTCTCCAACATTTCTGCCTAAAAATTTGTGATATTCAGTTTCAGTTTTGTTAACACATACTGTATACCCCATCAGCGGTAGAGATTTATTCAGCGCTTTGATCGCTTTGATCATGATGTAACTTTCAAGAATCTTTTTATAAGAAACTCTTTACAAGAAACTTAACTGGGACAAATGTAGTGCTGAAATAATACTATTGAAGAAACTTTAGTTTATTTGAGGCAATCTATTGCCTCTTTTTGTTAGCTTTCACTTGTTTCGTGAATTAATACTTGGAAGGTACTGGAGTAATGTCCAGACAGAGACACCTCTTCATAACATTTGTTGTTGCTGGTTCAAATTTATACTGTGTAGTACTTCTTCAAAACCCCAGCATTCCCCCCCTCAAATTATCAATATCAAAATTGGAAACCTTCCTGTCAAAAAGAATTGCTACGTTAATTTTCTTGGAGTTCTCTTAGATGAAAACCTTTCATGGAAGTATCATTTGACTGAACTTTCTAAAAAAATTGGCACGAACCTGTGGAATGTTCTTCAAAGTAAGACACTTTTTACCCATTAGTGTTCTAAGATGTCTTTATAATTCTTTATTCTCACCTTTTCTTCAATATGAAATTTTAGTTTGGAGTCTTACATAATAAACTTATATTAATCCAGTGTTTCTATTACAGAAACGGGTTATAAGGGCAATTGCTTTTGAAAACTTTACCTCGCACTCAAATCCTATCTTCTTAGACTTAAACATTTTAAAGCTGCATGATCTCTTTCTGCTAAAACTTCTAAGCTTTGTGTATGAATCTGTTCATAAGATCTCCCCTATTTGTTTCCATAACTTTTTTAAATCTGTGACATCCGTTCATCAATATGGTACATGACAGGCGGGCAAGGATGATATCTTTCTGACGCAAAAAAATACCAATCAATATGGTCTCAAATCAATACATTACCATGGATCAAAGTGCTGGAATGACATTTCTATAGACATAGAACAATCACCATCGGTCAATATCTTTCACCAAAGACTCAAAGCCTTCCTTTTTGAAAACAATTATTAAAGAGTCATTAACACTATTCACCCATAATTTTTCTTAATCAGATTTTAAAATTCAAATTTCCTACTAAAAGGGGCTTCTCTCTCCTCGATTAGCTCAGCTATTGAGAGAGCTCCTCCTTAAGAATTCCTCTGCATACAAATTCTCTAGTCATGTAGTATATTTTTCGATTTATTTATGTTTAGTCTGTATGCTTGTATTTTAATTTGTAGCTTGTAATTATTCAAATTGTTGTAAGATGTTTAATGTTTTGAGTATTTGTATGTAGTGGAATTTAAAATCAATGAACTGAACTGAACTGAACTGAAAACAACATGGTGGGTGTAGTTGAGCTCCTGTATTTAAATTTCCAAATAACTGGCATAATAAAGATGTGATCATTGTGACAACAGACATCAATACATAAATCCAATCACTAAGTGACTCTTCATAAGAAAATGAGCTGAAGGGTAAAAATGCAATAGACCTTTTAGCTATTCTGCAAAAGAGCCTGGATCGAACGTTATTTTTATACATTTTTGTAAGCGTAATTCGATCGAGTGGCGTTAGAGCTTCTATTGGTATTGTGCACATTCGAAAATACTTAGCAAAAGATCGTTCGATTCTGATTCTTTTCAGAATAGCTAAAAGGTCTATTGACTTTTTAGTAAAGCATTTGAAGCAATTGTTGATAACCAAAGATATCTCCAACATTTATGTGTCTTGTACCAGGCCTTATAGAGATATATCTTCTCACTTCAAAAATTTACTCTTTTTCTAGAAGATGAAACAACCATGGCCAAATTTTTAATGTTTGTTACTGGGAGTGAGCTACTCACAAAAGAACAGATTACTGTGAAGTTCAACAATGATGGAACACTGCCAGATGCAGATTGCTGCTTCAACACCTTGATACTTCCTGTAAAACATGATAACTACCTTTCATTTAAAAAATGCATGGATGGCACAATTACATGCCAGTACAAGGGTACAGGACGTTGCTGAATAGCATAGATCAAATCGTTCAAATCTTTGAAAAGGTGGGTGTAAAGTTCTATGACATTTTTCTTGGAATTGAATGGTTTGAAAGGAACTTAGTGGTACGGTAAAACTGCAGTGGCGGTTTTTTGATATCTTAATTTTGAAAAGCTTGAAATCATCGTAGGTCCTAAGCCTATGGAGGGAAATTGATACTGTGTAACCTTCAAGGAAACGATAGTTTATGAAGGTCTACAATATGGTGGCAAACAGAAATATGTAGCTCTTCTGGTTTGGGATTTGGAAATTTGATGACATCATGGCCTCAAATTTAATAAATGCTGCCATGTTTAATCTAATCCAGATATCAATAAATTTCCATGGCAGATTTACGAAAACCCTAAGTTCCTTGCAAGCCATTTATTGCAAAGAAAATTGTAATAGAGTTTTACATCGACCTTTTTAAAGATTTGAGATTTGATTACAGTACTGTGTGTTCCTTTAGGGGGTTTATGAGATGAATACCAAAGGGCAAAGACAGACCCAGGGGGGGGGGGTACTCATTGACTTTCAATACGGGGGAGTCCGTGTCAATATTTGGGGTCCGAAATTTTACGTTAAATCGATATTTGAGGTCTGTGAATCACAACATGGACAAAAATTCAATATTTGGGGTCCACAAATCTGAAGAAAGGAAGAATCATGCAATTTGGCCCTGAAGTTGCGAATCATGAAATAAAGGTCATTGGTATTATTCAAAATCTGAGAAAGATCAAGAAGCTCAAATTGCAATCATTGAAAAAATTTTAGAGGCCCCAGAAATAGGAAACAGTATGCTGATATGTTATGTTTTGTTGTGATGTTTTTGGTATATTATACATACTGCATATAGTTTCAACGTTTAGGGGGATGGTATATCCTGTAGTGTGTTTCTTAGATATTAAGTGCCTTTGAGAATCCAGGAGGGGGACCCATAATGGTTCTTAACACCTTTTTGTCACAATTCTTGTGAGAAATGTTGCCCTGGTAATGGGGTGATATTTTCAAAATTTCGCCCTGCCATTAGTAGAGCAAAAGTTCTTTTCACAAGAGCTTTTTTAATCAAATTATCTAATAAAGCATTCTTTGCTAAAGGCGAATTTCCAGTCAGTGGAATTTTCCGAGCGGGCGGAATTTTAGACAATAAAAGGTCGCTCAGCCGTAACTTTCTATTCAATTCCAGGGCGACATTTTCTCACGCAGACAAAGGAAATTCCGCCCGCTCGGCAAATTCCACTGACTGGAAATCAGCCTTAATATTTACCCAAAACTGCAGCAAATCCTTGCAAACCATACCCAGGGGCAAAATTCACAAAAAGGGATCCATAACCCAAACAAAATATTGCAAACTAACCTATAACCCACGCAGGCACATGTATATCACACACCCTATAGGAGTTACCCCAACCCCCTGTTCAAGATCATAGAGTAAAAACCCGCACAAAAGAACCTTGTGATTTTCTGTCACAGGCTGAAATGGTTCCAATGCATTTCTAGAATGGTTCTTACACATGAGGTGCCTAATTTACCCAAAAAAATCACCCTGGAGGTTTATAGTCTACATTTTCTTTTATGTGGGTTCTTACTGTATGTATGTTATGTAATCAAAGAAGATAGCTTTAATACATGGTAGAATTGAGCTTTATTGAAACGGTCAATTATCCTAATTAAGAAATTTGTTCTGTTAAGATTTGTTTTGTTACGTGTTTTTATTGTATGATACATTTGTTTAAAGCACATTTTGCAATTTCTTTCAATTTTGCATTTTAACATCAAATTGATATTCAAATTGATAGAGTTGGCATCATCAGCCTTTATGTTGCCACAGCTATTACCTTGAGTACCTACAAAAGAGAAATTCATTTTTCCATTTCAGCTTATTATTATTTACAACACAATAAATCATTGTTTTTCCAAAATGTGCGTTCTTAGCCGTGGTCTGTGCCAAATAGATATGTGAAGATTTTAGTTTAAAGAATGAGCAGCAGACACTGCAATTACTTTGTAATGAATGATTCCCTGGGCAACCTACTGTCAAAGCTCTATTCTGCCTTTGGGGACTTGTTCGATTTCAGTGACTCCAGAGGGGGCTTGAAAGAGAGACATTTTATTCATAAAATCAAATGAGAAGGCTACAAATGATTGCTTTCTTGGCCTTTTACCGTAAATCTTGAATCAACATAAAATTTTGCAAGTTACAGACAAAAATTCAACTCGTGTTTGTGGCCTTGAACATAAGCTAGTGTATTCAGATAGAAACATTGTGTTGTTAGTTGGTTTTGTATATGATATCGTGTTCTTATTCAGATAATAAGTCTTTTAAACATTGCACTGTTTCCTGATAAATGTTGATGCCCTCGTTATCATCAAAAGCCACTGGATCTATCGCCGCTCGCAAAAGTTCACTTTGTTCCTCCGTAAGTGGTATCCTACTTTCCGGTACTTGAACATTATTATCGCTGTTCACATTCGGCAAAGGTGCGTCTTCGTCCAACCCATAATCATTCCAATCGCCAACCATAGCCTGGTCCTCTGTCTCTGGGTCCAAGCTGTAAAATCTTGAGAGTCCAAGATGCCAAAGTTGATTCGGAGATCGGTTTTGTGCGGAGGAGAGAGGATGAAATGCCCAGGCATTGGACATTTCGTCAAGGGCTTTGTTTATTCGCGGCAAATAGACATAATGAAGGGCATGCAGATGGATTTCATCCAAGGGGTCGAGTAGCGCCTGACTCTCCAAGAAATAAAATACATTTTGGTAATGTCCCACTACGACTCGTTTTACTTCACCCCAAAGACGCTCAATTCTTTGGTTGTGAACGGAGCTGCCCAATATCACACTTCCACGATTGATTCCTCGCTGTGGATGATTCAGCATATACTGCGCAACCCGCACATTCTCAACCCCGAAATCACCCCGAACTCTCGATGGCAATCCATAAGCGGCAACAGCTCCCTGAAACAGCGCCAGAACGGTATTGGACAAGTTGTTTGTGCTGCACTTCAAATAAACAATGAACCGACTATATCCGTCAATCGCTCCGTGAATAACGAATCGCCACCTAATTAGCTTATGATGGCCGTCGATATGCCTGTAAAATGAGAAGTAAAATCAATGCGGAAAATGTATCGGGAAGTAGAAATTCAAACCACTACTATTGTGCTCTAATTTGCCAACAATACTTTCTGTAAGTGCTAATACGAAACTCAACTACCGGGTGTCCCCAAAAAACGCAACAGATTTGAAAAATTCTAATACAAACCATTTCATATTCATTATCCAACGATTATTTTTATTCAAACCTGCAAAGATTAGATTGAATTTTGATATATTTTCCAGTGTTTTTGGTGACTTGGTAGTAGAGTTAGAAATTATCAAACTTCAAAATTGCCCCCAGGTCAAAACCAGAGCTGCTGCACTAACAATGATGAATCATAATGTCAAATTGTAAAACATGTCAATCCCTGCAATTGCGAAGCATTGGTGACGAACAGGTAAGGTCTATTCCTTGTATATTTTCATTTCTTTCCTGTATCATAGTCATATCATATGCTCGAGAGGTACTTGAGTAACATTTTAACACATAGGAACACATAGGAACTTTTTAGTAATGGTTAAATTCTTTGTTTCGTAGAAAACAAATGTCCAAAAAGGGATTAGGAGCTAAAGATACTTTCTGCAGAATGAAAAGAATCACAGATAAAAGAAACAATTTAGGCCGAGGTTTGAAAAAGTGGTTTCTTTAATGCGGGGTATTGCTGTATCACATAAAGTGTATAAAAAAGTTGTTCAATCCAGGCTCTTTCGTACAATAGTTAAGATATCTATTCAAACCAGCGACGTTACTGTCGCAGTTGCATGAAACGAAATCTTTGTAATTGATAAGAGGGCATACCATAGAGAATTTGGTGCGGGTACACTGTAGGTCCGCCTTATAATGCTAGTTGTCCTTCGCAGTGCTCTACTGACTGGGTCAACTATTGAAATAGCCTCTCGAATGCGCCACCTTTGCACATGAAGGCTTCTTGATCTGCAAGCACCAATGATGTAGCTTTCGCCGGCATTTGGCAAAATCCTCAAAGCATCACTGATCACTGTGCACAAGTCTTCATCTGAAATATTTGTGTAGGTCGAACGTGGTCCCACAGTACTTGCGACGTCCATACCATACTCGTGTCTCCTCCTCCTCAAAGTTTTCTCTGATATTCCCAATAGTTGCGCTACTGTATGCCATGAATTGTGTATCTCAAACAGGTTCTCAATTTCTCCTTTCTCTACTAATTTTCTAGGTCTGCCATATGCACCATTGTTGTCCTCTTCGGGGCACCCAAGAAATTGTGCACTCATTTCTGCTATGTAGTCTTCATCAGTCAGGATGTTATTTTCAATCAAATGGTGTAAATTACTTATTTCTTCCAAAAGCTCTCTAAGATACACACGCAAGTTTTCAGGTGTTCCTGTCGCACCTTCGCACCTCCTAATGAATACGCTTATTACATGTGAAAAGTCTTGCAGACGTCTGTCCCAAAACTCGAGCATATTCAAATTACTACTGAATGCTTGTCGTCGAGCCTGAGATAGTTGTCCAGGAAGATCAACCAGAAACTGTTGGAAGTCAACTTCGAATGACATCTTGTTGGTTTGCTTAGGCCAATCGTTTGACATTGGGCGGGCTTTGCTGCTCACATCTGGCGGGAAATGTTACTGCGCATTTCGTTCGCGCTTAGACCTTATATATTTGCAAACAAAGCTTAGACCTTATATATTTGCAAACAAAGTTTAGTCCTTATATATTTGCAAACAAAGTTTAGACCTTATATATTTGCAAACAAAGTTTAGACCTTATATATTTGCAAACAAAGTTTAGTCCTTATATATTGACAATCATATCATATATTTTCGATATTAGGCTTTTGTCCCATATTTATATTTGACTTTAGCAATATATTGACAATCACATCATATATTTTTGATATCAGACTTTTGTCCCATGTTTATATTTGACTTTAGCAATATATTGACAATCACATCATATATTTTTCATATTAGACTTTTGTCCCATATGGCGGGGCATAATCTTGCTTTCCACCTGATAATTTACATCTTTTGAATGCATCAAGTTATGCAAGATCAACTGATTTACATGAAACGTTTTGAAATATAGAACCATACAGTAACAGTATTTTATGGAATCTTTTTAGATACTCATCATACTGTACAAGAAGTAAACTGGCAATCATTGATCACAATCACCAGTGTCAGCGTCCACAAAATACCAATGCAAATGGACAGCCAAAGTGGTCCAGGCGGTGAAGTAAAAAAGCTGGCCGCTGGGTCCCACTGCTGGTGAAAAAACCAAAAGGATACGAGTACATCAAACATGGTTTGGCTATCATTTTGAGAAAAGGACGGGAAGATAAGGGTTCGGTAACGCGAGTAGTAAGACTGCAGTCTGGAGATCCAAGAAAAAGAGCTACAACAATCACTAAACTGCCTCGAAAACCAACCAAAGAGCCGACAACTGTAATCCATGGGTCACCAGGTCATGTAATCGGCGGGTCACCAGGTCACATAGTCAATGGGTCATTATATTTGTGGTCAGCGGTACAGCCACTATTGCTGCGAGCATTCCAACACTGGCTGCCCAGGGGGAAGCTACTTAAAACCGGGGGACAGGGACTTGTGGACCCTGGTTTTGGATCATAAATCCCGATCAGTCCCCGGTTTTGGGTTATATTTTTCAGGAAAATCCTATCATCCTCAGTTTTTGGGTGGGAGTTCTACCACTCCTTACTTGTGGAACACAAATCAAAGTTTAAGCTTATCCATTGTAGAGATCTGATTGGTTAATGATGCCTAATAACTAAGGCCAATTTGTGTGTAGTTTTTACTAATAAAGCAGTTATCAAAGTATTTTGAGGTGCATAATATCCTGACTTGCTACACTACTGGTAGTCGACTGGTGAAGTGGAGCATATTCCCTGTTCTTTTTGACACAAAGTCTTTGTAGTAACTTCTCCTGGAGCATTTCTGTTCTTGTTAATACACCACACTATATGCACTCTACCATGAATTAGTGACATGTTATCTGCCTGCTCTGTCTGATGAGATCACTTTTCTGCTGGCTGCATCACAAATTGTGTGAGATAACAATTATGATGAGTGAAGTGGACATTTATGCAATAGTTATTGATGTATTCTATAATAATTACCTGTACGAAAATACAAGGGTAAACTTGGCCTTGTACATGCCAAGTTTCAGCCTTTTAACGAGGATAATGACCTTGTTATGACCTTGTCCTAACCTTGAAAGAACATTCACGAGGCTATCAGTATATTTCAAGTTACAAGTAGTCTAACTCAAGGTTTTTACAAGTCTAGGGTCAACCTTGTGCTAGCCTTGTGAAAATTAGGCTATTCCTCATAAACCTAAAAAAATACTAATGCGAAAGCCAATCTAATTCCAGAAACGTGAACTACTTTTCAGTTTCTCATGGTGCAATTAAATAGAACAGGTTAGTTTTTCACAGGAGTGAGATGGGTTAGATCGATTTTTACCTGAATATTGTTTTCTTTCGTTCATAAAAAAGGCAGTAAATGCATTGTAATACAGAAAATACAGTAAATACAGTGAGAAACTCATGATGCTGTTCTCTATGTTTACTGGATCTACTCATTTACATCAAATGTAACTGGTGATGCTATCAGGAAATGCATGGTAATGCAGAAAATACAGTAAATACATTTTGCATATGCTGTGTTGTTCTTCTACATTTTAGACTGCGGTCCGCAAAGTCTCCTGATGACACTGCAGATATGGGGAATCATCAACCTTGTTCAACCATCGTATAACCTTGGACACATATGCAAACTTGTCGTTCCATTAACAACTTGTCTAAACAAGGTTTTCACAAGACTAAGATCAACCTTGTGCTAGCCTCGTGAGAGTTGTGCAGAAAGACCCAAAAGATACCTGGCATGATAATCCAATACACTCTTGTTACATTGCTTTGTTTTTTAATTCCATTTCAACTTTGCTTTGTGATGAGAACTACCGGGTGTCCCAATAAAAAGTTCTGGCGTTTGATTGAAGACAGACAAAAAAGTTCGTTATCTGGCAATTTATATTCATTCTAGGTACATGCTGGACATTTCAACTTAGAATTTGGCATATTGTAGGAAGAACTCAGCAATCCGAAGATGGAGTTATTAGTCCTATTATTTCTTCCTACGATATGCCAAACTGTAAGTTGAAATATCTAGTACGTAGCTAGAATGAATAGAAATTGCCAGATTAAAAAGATTTTTCTCTGTGCTCAATCAAACGTCGGAACTTTTTTTTTGGGAAACACGGTATTTTAATTGCTCTGTATTATTTTTGAATTGTGAAAATTTTAATTTTGTGGTGAATTGAAACATGCATACATTGTATTGTATAGCCATGATTTTCTGCTGTTATAACGTATTGAAATGGAGGATCAAGAAGTTGCTGCCATGGTAAATGAGTTAGAAGCTCAAATGACGGCCATTCAAGCTGCTTTTGAAGGAAACACCCAGTCAGGCTTATTTAGAAAAGCCCCCTTTTGTGGGAGCCAAAACGAAAATGTGAAGGAATGGTTGACTAAATTTGAACGATTTTCAAAGTTTTGTAAGTGGTCAAATAGCAAAAAGTTGGGTGCACTTGTGCTTCTTTTTGGGGGGACAGCCCTGGCCTGGTTTCAGACTCTGCCTGAGGAAACTGTGAACAATTTTGCTACGTTGGTAGATGGATTAAAAGCACAATTTGGAGCCCAAAACCTCGAATTTATTTTTCGACAAGATCTTTATGCAAGAAAACAAGACCAAAATGAACCTTTTCATGCGATATCGTGCGGAAATGCCAGCAGTTATCACCAAATGATAATGATATGATGAATGTTTTTATAAACGGTTTGAACAATGAGATAAAAACTCATGTCATTTTAAATCAGCACCAATCTCTTGTGAAGTTGAAAGCCTTGCATGATTGAAGAGTGCCGTTGGGAGTGCCACAGGATGAGCCAACTCACAGGCTACTGCCACCACCCAAATCTTTCACAAGAACAAAAGATAAAGGAGCTTGAAGGTCAGGTCAATTTGCTCATGACTTTGGCCACCCAGAAGAATTGTAAAACCCCTCGAGGCTCTCAAAGCTAAAATGCCCTCGATTGTGAAAACTCAGACGAACCCATTTTCGCCTGTGATGCATCAATCTGATGCCAGAAATGAACTTGCAGATGCGAAACAAGAGATAATTGATGCCTTTGAAACTCGTTTCTGGGGGAATCAATTCCAACACGGAAGAGGAAAACCACGTCAACCGCTAGGTAACCAAAACGTTTCAAGAGGTCAAAATTTACGAACAACCGATGGCCAACCAATTTGCAACAGTTGCCAATGTGTAGGGCATGTTTCCAGATACTGTAATTTTCGAGCCCAGTTGGTTCTTCACAGTGGGGAAATTAAAGACCTAACAACTTTCCATTTCAAAAACCGCCCCAAACGAAAAGCAAAACTGACAGTGCATTAGGATATTGGGCTAAGATAAGGATGAACAAATTTGAAACTGTTTCAAAATTGAGCCCAGACAGTGAGCCGTCTATTTTGATGAACAGTCAAGATAAAAACGTAGAAGTGCCTTCGAAATTGCAGATTAATGAAAATGTTGACATTCCATGTCTTGAACTAGAAAGTAACCTTTTGCCAGCTGCCCCCTCCAACGTTTTAATATGGGGAGCTGTTTGCAAACAACCAACGCAAGTTTAAGTTGACACTGGTGCTGCTATTACCGTCGTAAGTGAAAAGTTTTATATTGATGTTTTGCCTTCAAATTTTGCGATGACGAAAAGTGACAAAATCGAAAGTATCAAAACTGCCAATGAAAGTATAGTTTGGGTTAGTGGTTCGGTAAACTTTCCCGTTTTGCTTGGTGACCAAGAATATTTGTATGATGCAACTATCGTCCCTGGTCTAGCATATAATGTCGTTCTCAGGAGAGATTTTCGGGAGAGATTGCTGTTATTAATGTCAGAGGTTGCTTTGTGACATTTGCTGACAAGAACGTCATTCAGTTTGCAAAGGGAGATAGACCCACTTTTATATCCGATGTTATAACTACGATAACTTGCTTTATAGATGCACTTTATAGATGCACAGTTTTGGAACATTCACTAGCGAGTGTACTACGGTTCTTAGGCCTCCCTCAGTTAAAATATCTCTGGACTGTATCATATAAAGTTGTGTGCAGCTAGAACAAAACTTTTCATTTTTCAAATTGAAATCTCCCAAAGATGGTGTTGGGAATCCTTCACAATCCGCGCATAGTTTAGAAGTTACCTGTATTTAGGATATTGTGTAACCACTCACGGACGGTAAAAAAGTAGATTCATCTTGTAGTGCACGTACTAGTAAAAAAGCTGCGTCAGAGCCTCTACATAGAAACGAGACACGGAAACAACTAATGCTTAATATATGTTATCACTTAGCACACGACGAAATAAATCAAACTATCTAGAATCTGATTGGTAGACGGATCCTTTGTGAAACCCAGTAGAGTATGATCGAACCTTATAAAGAAAATTATTGTATTCGTTCTAGAAAGTTCTGTGCTTAGTCATCGAAAAGAGTTGAGTATCATGAGTCTTTAGAGTTGAGACGATTCGAGTTATGAAAGATGTTTCTGCATTAAAAGGTCTACCTTATTGTTGCATTTCTTTGGTTCACTATCAGTAGAATTAGCGAGAAGCGACTGAGGTTCTCTATCATACTGGTCCACCAGAGCTGGAGATAGATAGTGTATAGGTTTATAGGTTTATAGGAATGGAGGTAGACAGGTTGAAGAAGAAACGAAAAACCACAAGAGGAATTGTCACAAAATTAGTGAAAAAGATTTTGGATGTCGAGAAAAAAGATCCAGAAGAAATCAACTTGAGACAGCTACGACAATGGTTGCTGAGCCTAGATGAAAACTTTGAAGTGCTCAAGAAGCTGGACTCTGACATTTTGGAGAAGTTGATTGAAAATGACGCCAAAGACGAAGATATCGAAAAAGAAGCCGATGATGCAAATGAGATAAAAGAAAAGATGACTTACGCAAAGATTTGCCTCAAAGACTTTTCAAGGAAAACAAATCACAGATCCCCAGAAGCGAACCTAGAGAGAGTATTTGGGTGTTCCACAGGGATCGGTTTTAGGACCTCTACTTTTTAATATCCATTTGAACAGTATGTTACTTTTTGTTGATGATATTGAAATCTGTAATTATCCTGATGGCACCACACTTTATACATGTGATCAAGATCTACAAAATGTAGTAGAGAGGCTGGAAAATGTCTCTTTAGAAGTGATAAAATGGTTCTATGACAACTACCTCAAACTAAATGAAGATAAATGCCATTTTTAACATTAGGTACTTCTGGTGGTGAACCTGTTACAGTTAAGATTGGTAATGCATCTGTGCAGAACAGCACTCAGGAAAAGTTGCTAGGTATTACTATAGATAATAAGCTGACATTTGAGCATCATGTTGCAGGGCTCTGTCAAAAGGCTAGCAATAAGTTGTATGCTCTCTCGCGCATTGCCCCCTTTATGGATCAGGACAAATTACGATATTTAATGAGAGCTTTCATAAACAGCCATTTTAAGTATTGTCCCTTGGCACGGATGTTCCACAACCATCAACTTTGTCACAAAATTGATAAAATCCAAGAGAGAGCACTAAGAGTTACTTATCAGGACTATGAATCCAGTTTTGAGGTTTTAATAGAAAAGGATAGATCAATAACTGTACACCAGAGAAACTTACAGCTTCTCATGACTGAAATGTACAGGACTAAAAATGGCTTTAATCCAGTTTTTATGAAAGAGATTTTTTGTCAAAATGAAAGTCCATATAATCTGAGGAACACCAACGATTGTTTTCTTCCTAGAGTTAGAACTGTTACTTATGGGTCAGGAACGATTCGTTTCAGAGGCCCGCAAGTCTGGGCTACTGTTCCACAATTTATCAAAGATTCTACATCTCATGCTGAATTTAAAAGAAAAATCAAATCTTGGTCTGGAAAAACCTGCCACTGCCGATTATGTCAAACTTTTGTTCCAAACTTAGGCTTCATCTGATTTTAACTTTGATTTATGGTTTTTATACTGAAGGTATTTCAATTTTGTAAATTTATTGTATCTACTATTTTACTACTTTTAACCGTTTATTTATGTATATTTAGGGCAAGTGTAAAACGCAGGTTTGCAGGTTGGTAAAACGCAGGCTTGCAGGTTGGTAAAACGCAGGTTTCAGGCCAAAAGGCTGTGGCTAGAGGCAAGGGGCCTGCTATTAGTGACCAATCATTTAAATGGGTTTTCTAGAACAACACACGATATTGAGTCCATGTAGATGCCCTCTGCAATAAATAGGGCAGCTATAGATTATTCAAACTCAAAACAATCATGCTCGACAAGAAAATCATAAGAAGTGGGTACACAATTAAAAGTACTGCTACAAAAACCTAGAGTCGGGGTTCTTAAAGGCAAATATCAGAAAGAAGGAGACTTGGAAAAGAATGGAACAGATCAACGATCTCTCGGTATTTTACAGAAATGGAGGAAGTAACCAATGTTTGTGATTATATTGTTGTTCATGAATTATTTTCTTGGTCATTGGTTGGACTAGCAAAGCACACCCATTTTTATTCATTCCATTGTCCACATTAGGCAAGCAATTTTCATTCAGTTCTGAAGTTTTTAAAAACAAATGACTTGAGGAAAAATTGGAGTTCTATGAACAGGAAAAAGAAAGTGACAAACGGGACTGTTCCTTTGGCCTTATTTGTTACTGCTTGGGTCTAGATTGTGTAATAGAATACAATGTGATACAAGACAGGACAGTAGGCTATTTATATATCTAATGATCTGATGTTTATATCAGGTCATGCATTTAAAATTCTCACTATTTTAATACTCACAAGTCCCAAGGAGTTTCAGAAAAGAAATTTGCATTGTTTACCATATGTTGCCCTTTTGAATATTACACACCAACGTCTTAGGAGATCATGCCACTGTTGTGAAGACACCACTGAATGCATTCCAGTAATACTACCTTATTTTAATTCAAACAAAACAATATGAGTCAATCTGCCAGCAAAAGTCCTTGGTTTCCATCATTCATTCCAATATTATGCCTTTGGAATGAGAATTTTGAAGATAACCAGAAGTTTAAAATAGTAGGCACCTTGCCTCTAGCCACAGCCCTTTGGCCTGAAACCTGCGTTTTACCAACCTGCAAGCCTGCGTTTTACCAACCTGCAAACCTGCGTTTTACACTTGCCGTGTATATTCATGCAACATTCTCTCAACAGTTTTAGCAGCTGCATTCAAATGCTTCACGGTATCTGTATATGCATTTGCATTTATTGGTTGGGGCATGTCCATTACAGTTGCAAACCTCTGTAGGCCCTCACTGCCAACACCAATATTTCTTGCTGCTAAAAGGATCCTTTTATTGGCTTCAAAGGAGTGTCCTGCTCGTCTTGAAGTGTAGAATGTTGTTGCAAACTCACAATGCTCACAAAACAACTTCATGGTTGAGGCAAACCCCGTTTTTGATAATTCCAGTTCCTGCATTCTCAGTCCAGGTTCTTTGCAATCGGGGCAAAGCAGTAAACTGAAGATACTGGCCAGAACTGACAGATCCATAAGTCTATACCTTGTAGTTGTAGGCTTTGTTTCTGGATCTGATTCTGATGTGTCACTGAACCTTCTTAACCTTCACAACTTTCATAACCCTCTTATATTTCAAATGTTTCAAGGGTCAGTTTTTTTGTCATTTTGATAGTGTGCTAAGGATATCATATTTTATTCCAAAATAGATGCTCAAAATTCCTCACATTAAGAGCAAACGACCTGAGAATGGTAGAGATGCTGAATGCAGAGGTTTGCCATGTTTTGCCTACAAAGGTGCGAAGAAGGGGGTCTCTGGCTCAGGTGGCTATGGCAAAGTTTTTAAAGTTGAATACAAAAACAAAGAGGTGGTTCTGAAAGAACTGAGGAATGTGGAAGATGAAGATGTTAGCAAAGAGGCAACATTCTTAAAACACTTGTCCCATTCAAACATTGTCGAATTTTTTGCATACTGCCCAGCACCCAAAGTGATTATGTTGGAATACGTATATTTTCCATGGCACCATTTGGCGGTGTAGGGGGATGCTCCAGTTTGGACAGCTTGTTGAGGAATAGCCCATTGCAATCTAAGAGGCCCTTTACATGATAAATTTCAACCCGTGTTGAGTTTCAACACGGGTTGAGTTTTAACAGCATTGCTTATTTTGCTTTGCCTTTACATGAAATCTCAACACGGGTTGAGATTAGGTCACATGGTTGCAAACAATAGAAGAAGGAATGTGAGCCCACTCAAATATTTGAATAATTGCGGAAATAGATTCGATCTCCTTTGTTCGCATTCTAATCTCGCCCCGAGTTGAAAAAATGTTGCGTTTACATGAGAATTTCAACCCGTGTTGAAATTTCAACACGGGTTGAGTTGCCGAGTTGAGTTGAACCCGTGTTGAGTTTCAACTCGGCCTCCTTCATGGAAACGCGATGAAGGCTTACACCGTCAACCGAGTTGAAACTCAACCCGTGTTCAACTCAACCCGGGTTGAAATTTCTCATGTAAAGGGCCTCTAAAACCAGGTAACGTCTTGGTGAGCAATAAACATTTTGCGGAGATGCAAACTCCTCTTGAGCGTGAACAGGTATGGAAGTCTGAGCCTTGCATTGCAAAGTTGACTTGTTTCGGTGAGAGCTGGAGACGAATAAGCAGTGGTGTAGAGCTGGGGGGGCTCAGGGGGGCTCAGCCCCCCTAGTTATTTTTTCCGTAATTTTGGGGAGAAATTTTGATTTTCTTAATTTGTTTCTTATGACCAAAATGACAGAACAAGGTAATGTTATATTCTTTTAAAGAAGAGATCCTGGTTTCTGGTTTGCACCAAGATGAGATCTTCAATGACTGTCAAGCTCTTATCTTCCTTGATGTTTATGAGCATAAATGGGTCTCCTGTACATCTATGGGGTGCCGTGCCACTAATGTTACATCAAAATGGCTTCAGAAACACAAAATTGCAAATGACAATAGAACAAGGAAGTGCAAACGGACATCAAAGTGGCAAGGCGATGGGGGCATGGGGTGCCCCCCACTTGTCTCAAAAATGGTCCTCGATATTCCTTTAACACGGAAGAGAAATGGCTGGGTATAGGTTCGGTGAGAATTATTCCGCAAAATGCCAAATGCTAAAAGGAGATTACATAATTGAACTGTTTTGTCAAAGCTTCGGCAACGCTTCGGAAATATCAGTCAGAGGATGCCTTCTGAGCCAAAGAAAAGGATGTTTGTTCAAAAATTTTCTTCGTGCTCTGATTTGTAGAATAAATTTCAGTTGTCACAAAACTATCAAGGTTTTCTTGTTGCTAATGGCAAGCATGATATTGGGAGATGCATTCTAAGCCAAAGTAAAGGATGTTTCTTCTAAAATTTTCTTTGAGCTCTGATTTGTAGGATAACTGTCAGTTGTCACATAACTATCAAGCCCTTCTTGTTGCTAATGGTAAGCATGATATTGGGAGATGCATTCTAAGCCAAAGTGAAGGATGTTTCTTCTAAAATTTTCTTTGTGCTCCGATTTATAGGATAACTGTAACAAAACTATCAAGGTTTCCTCGCTGCTAATAGCAAGCATGATATTGGGAGATGCATTCTACGCCAAAGTAAAAGGCGTGGCCCCAACAAATTTCCTGGTACCACATCTCTTTCTCTACCTGAGCCCCCCTAGTTATTAATCTAGCTCTACACCACTGCGAATAAGCGACACTGCTAGAGCTGCAAGATCACAAACAGTAAGAATTTACAAGGGTACGCCTGCTTTCATGGCTCCCGAAGTCATAAGCCCGAATCTTCGCCCATTTAACATGGACGGAGAGCAGTTAAGGAAAGCTGATGTGTGGAGTCTCTCTATGGTATTTTTTGTTTAGTGAATCCAACAGCCAAAGTTCCCTTTTTCAATGAAGCAAAGAAAAGGCAAAGCATCCTTGGAACGATTTCATGATAGATAAGTTCTCTTGCGGCAATATTCCAATTGGCGATGGAAAATATGACCACCTGGAATCAACAGAATGGCTCCAAGTCTATGAGGCATTTATCTCTGGTGTCATAGTTGATCAAAGCAAGCGTCCAACACTAAATCAAATGGAGATGATTCTGTTCAGCAAAGTTGAGTCACAAACATACAATCTGCCAAGTCCATCAAGGCTCTGCTTTTGAAAATGCCTTTCCTTTTGGAGAAGAAGGATGATTCGTACGTCCAGATAATGACAGGACAAATTCATGCGCATTTTTATCATTGAAGATTGCTGAACATCTCCTTCTATTTGGAATTGAAAGCTGGATTCTGCTCATGAAGAAAGTATCCAAGATCATCAAAGAATTCCCAAAATCATTCAACAATGTCAGAGATGTCAATGAGCAATATGAAATTATAGATGCCTATGATTCGATACGATCCGTGGATCTCATTGTAGAATGTGTGGAAGAAAGGAGCTTTTAACTGCCTCAAATACAATTAACAACGTTGCTATTGTTTCAATACCACCATATACAGGGTGTCTCAAAAATTGTTTGACGTTTGATTAAATGTTGAAAAATTACAATAAAAGGTACGGGCTCCTGGTTAGATATCCCTGTTCCTCAGATTTTAAATCAATTTTAGATGCCAATACCTTGCGAATCCGCTAAGAATTCACGGAGTTACAAGCTTTTGAAGGTCAAATATCTGCGAAAGCTGAAACCAGATGCCCTTCACTGACTTGTTTTCCAAAAAGACGTTCCAAAATCGAGGTAAAAGAAGGCTGTCCAATGTTTTACCTCTCGTCGATATCAGAGCAAGGCACAAAAGATTTCCGAAGTTATCTAATTCCTGTAAGGTTTGCCAAAATTTACTTTAAGACTCACGGCAAGAAATATGCAAATTTCCACCAATTTCTAAGTGGGGAGACTCTCGCATTTCCAATTAGTTTCCGAAAGGGAAATTAGCACCCACAGTTTCCTATAAATTTCCATTGTGGGAAAAGTACACGCAGAATTTCTGATCAATTCCAGTTGAAGAGATTCACACTCAACATTTTTAAGATTTCCAACAGAAGAAATTCCACATATATACTCTCACGAACCGAATAAACGAGGGGTCGTGAGAGAATTTAGGGGAGGGGGCGGGGTTTCGGAAATTGTACGATATGATAATATAAGGGGAAGGGGGATTGGAACATTCGGCGGGAGGCTAGACAAATTTGTAGATAGCCTTTTTCTTGGTTAAACGCGTATCTTTTTTATATTTGTAAAATTATTAAAAAATTATTTTCAATATCATGTTAATTTTTCAAGAATTATAAAAGGGGGGCGTTAGACAATTTTTCAATGGTTAATAAGGGTGGGGATTACCATTCGGTACTCGAGAGTTTATGGTCTCATGACACGATGCAATTTAGTACATGGTCAGATATGAAAATGATGGTAAATGTAAACGCGACACCGACACAGAAACCGAAAGCCCCCATCCCGCAACACTGGCAACACGAATCCCCCCTCCCGTCCATCCAGCCATTCAGGCATCTCTCCCCCGTAGAGGTCGCATCGCAACGCGAGCCCTTTGTTCAAAATGTCATTTGACATTTTGGCGCCCAAATTCATTCTTTTTCTGTGACGATCAACGACAGAAGAAGGTCTCTGCAACCAGTATACAATCTCATCAAGCCAAGAAAGTATATGAAATCAAATTGTTTCTGGAAAAAGGCAACAATTCGAGCATTGAAAAGTGTCTGTAGAAAGACTAAGAGCAGGTTTGTTGAGTTTCCTTATTTTGCATGTCTGTCTTTTTGAACCAAAATCTCGTCTCTTTGACTATGGCCTAAACAGCTAAAAGAAAATGGCGGGCGCAGGGCGTGCGAGAAGATGTTCCGTTCTACCTTCCTTTCCAAAGAATTTAGAAATTTCATCGTTGCTATAGAGTGTGAGCTATCTATGAAGGAAGATTCCCATCCTAAAAGCCGAAACATCGAGATACACAGGCCCGAATGGGAGGCGACATTGCCATTGGAACATCCAAGAGCAAAAATGAATTCGAAGGAAGAATTCATTTTCTAAAAATCAACACTAGAAACACACAGGGACTCCTTCATTGGCAAAACTGACATTTTATCTTGGTCTTCCGATTACTTCAATGACAAAAGTTCATAAAATTTGCTCCCACTTTATCACTCTACAAGCTGCTATATTTCAAATTTCATTACATTAATTTTTTAAGACACTGTGTAATGTGAGTTTGTAACTTGTTCTCTTTTATCACAGCACTCCGGCTTCAATGGCTGACTTCAAGAAGAGTCAAGAGGGTGAAGGAGAAAAGTGGGTAAGATTATAGTTTCAAACATAAATCTCTTGTTGGTGATTGACTGGAATTGGCGTATGGTGCGCCACACATCTGTGGCGCACAGACCCAATCTAAGCAATGGAATTAACAATAGAACAAAAGAATTGGCGTAGATCTGTGGCGCATGGCACACCCAGATTCCCTGTAGGGTGATTGAGACAAAGAGTGGAACGCTAGACCAGCATATTCTCAATTTCTATTCTTAGTTTTGAATATATGTGAAACAGTTCTGCGTCTTGAATGCACGAACTTGTTCAAGTGGTCAGCGATCATAGCAATTTGTTTTCAATCACGCAAGTAGCATCTTCATTTGTCACTTTAATTTTGTATTCTTATGACTTAGTGTCAAATGAACTGTTCTTTTTCCTTCCTACATGCTCCTGTCAAGTTAGAATTGCAAAGCAAGGAGAAAACTGGTGAGTTCACAATTCCCAGTCTGCAGAATACATATGGCAGTTCTGAACAAGATTTCACGAGCATGCAGACCAACAAAGCAGTGGTATGCTTGCGTGCAAGTTCTTTGTTTAACCTTTGTTTTCAAAGGAGTGAACTAAAGATCTCAATCAAAATCAGCATGCACATGAAAATTGTGTGAAGAATCTTGTGTGTGCAGCTGCCACACTCTGCAGACTGGCACTAATTGATTTAATTTTCGTAAATATCTAAGTTCTGAAACATAGAAACATCTTATTGTGGACATTCGTTTGAAAGCTCTTGAAAGCTAGCACGTCACAGAAAGGAGGAAAGAAACATGTCAAAAAGTTTTATTTAAAGACTTTGATGTATATGCATAGCAAATATCCAATCTCTTTCATCTTGATAGGATATTTATCTGCCTGGTTCTGAGTCATTGATATTGCACAGGAGCTAACGCATTTTTCTATATGGAGCTGAAGGATAACAACAACTCAAAGAGTTTATGCTTCATATGTAAAACAGTAAACAATTGTGCAGAATGCTCCTCAGCGTACAATGAAACTCATCCATCTGCACCAAGTGTTACTTTTGTATTTGAAGAAATATTGACTTTTGCTTTTTTTGCATCATAACTTCTGGTGATACTAAGTTTTAAACTGAATCAAGCAAACACCTTTTTTTTGTTTATGCTTGAATTCATGAACCGCTATTTCAAAAAGTAACTCGAGAAACCATCATACAGGGAAACACTTTCATTGTCAAAACTGAAATTTTTATTTTGGTCTCCAGGTTATTTAATGGCAAAAATTCATAGATTTGCTCCCATGATCATTCTATCTGCTATGTTTAAATCTTTATTGCATGTTTTCAGAGGATGTGAGTCTCTAACTCGTTCTCTTTCACCATAGCACTCTAGCTTCAATTGCTGTTGTCAGGATTTGAGTCAAATGAGGGCAAAGGAGAAAAACGGGTAATATCATAATTTCAAGTATTAAATTTTTGCTGGTGGTTGAGACAAAGGGCTGAACGCTAGACCAGCATATTTTCAATTTCTATTCTTAGTTTTGAATATATGTGAAACAGTTCTGCGTCTTGAATGCACGAACTTGTTCAAGTGGTCAGCGCTCATAGCAATTTGTTTTCAACCATGCAACCATGCAAGTAATATCTTCCAGTTGCCACTTTCATTTCTTGACTTAGTTACAAATGACCTGTTATTTTCCTTCCTCCTAGCTCCTGTCAAGTTGAAATTGCAAAAAAAGGAGAAACCAGTTAGTTCAACTACCTTTAATTTGCTTTTCCTAAGATCTGATATCTAAACATTGAAGCACCTTATTGTGAACATTAATTGATTTGTCTGAAATGTCTTGAAAGCTAACAGGGTACAGAAAAAAGGAAGAAACCTGTAGAAAAGTTTGGTTTGAAGACTTTCATGTATCTATTTATAACAAATATCCTATCCCTTTCATCTTGATAGGATAATTAGCTGCTGCTGACTCATTGATGTTGCACAGGAGTTATACTCGTTTTTTTGTGTAGCTGAAGGATAACAGCAACCCAAATAATGCTGCAATTCATGAACTGCTATTTCAAAATTTAACTTCTACCAAAACCATCACACAGGAACTCCTTCCTTTTCAAAACTGACAATTTTATCTTTATCTCCTGGTTACTTCAATGACAAAAGTTCATAGATTTGCTCACATGATCATTCTGGTTGCTATTTTCAATTTTCATGACATTTTTCAGAAGTTGGAGTTTCTAACTTGTTCTCTTTCATCATAGCACTCTAGCTTCAATTGCTGACGTCATGAAGAGTTAAGAGGGTTGAGGAGAAAAGCGGGTAAGATCATAATTTCATACTTAAAATTTTTGTTTGTGGTTGAGAGAAAGAGTGGAGCGCTAGACCAGCATATTTTCAATTTCTATTCTTAGTTTTGAATATATGTGAAACAGTTCTGCGTCTTGAATGCACGAACTTGTTCAAGTGGTCAGCGATCATAGCAATTTGTTTTCAACCATGCAAGTAGCATCGTCCAATTTTCATTTTTTTGTATTCTTGAGTTGGTTACAGATAAACTGTTCTTTTTCCTTCCTCCAAGCTCCTGTCAAATTGTAAATGCAAAGCAAGGAGAAACAGGTTAGTTCAAATTCCCTTTAATTTGCTATTCCTTATATTTGAGTATTATAACATTGAAGCACCTTATCGTGGACATTAATTGATTAGTCTGAAACATCTTGGAAGCTGGCAGGGTACAGAAATGGAAGAAACATATTTTTGAAAATTTTGAATTGAAAACTTTGATGTAGAAATTTCCCATCATTTTTGTCCTGGTACGATACTGATCCCCATGGTTCTGAGGCAATGAAGTCACACAGGAGCTATACTCATGTTGATACTGGGTGAGCAAGAAATATGTTCTCACTTTCACATGCCACCGATAAATCATACACTGGACCAAGTTCACACATTTTTCTTTGAATCCTTTGTAAATATCCTGTATCATTCTTTGTTGTTCTTAGTTGATTTTTGGATACCTACTTATTGATGTGTATGCATACAACTTCTTGAAATTTATTTGCCTGCAGAGACAATTAAAAACTTTTTTAGATAACAAAATAAATAGATATAATTCATTGCTTTAAAGGCAATCGGTCCCCTTTGATGAATGAAAATAAAACCGATAAAGATAACTATTGTATATTCCAGAAGTTGGTGTTAATTCGCTTTATCCAAAGAAATTAGGGTCATAGAGACTCAGTGATGCATGAATTTAGCTGCAGCGTAAATAAGGTAAATAAAGCAGTAACCAAGGTCAGAACAATAGGGAAGAGATTGCTTTCAAAGCACAACCAGTTAAAAGGTTTTTGCAACAAGTGTCTCTTACCTTAGTTCATCATCACTCACTTAGGGTTGTTCCTTTCAACAAAACAAATGTACAGATTTGGTATTATGCAAGTTTACAAATGGAAAGATTGTAACATTTTATGAGTTGATTTAAAAGTACGGGCAAAAGTCTTAAGTACCTGTGTTTTAAGTACATATTCAGTACTGGCACCTATCTATCATCAAAAGATAATAGCAACACATGTTGCACAAGAGGTTGTTTAATGATTGCACAGCATTAGCATCACTTTGATCAATACAAAAACTTTCAGTTTTTATCTTTTCTTTGAAATGAGACTTACTAGCTGCTGTATTTTGTGCCTGAAGGGTAATAGGTAGTAGGTCTTTGCATCAAGAAAGCTGTTCTTTTGTTTTCAGCTGTTGAGCAACAAGCAAGCATATGCTGCCCAGAAAATACTTATTCGTATGGATGTCAATGAAGAACTGATGTCTGGTGAAAAATGTTGGGAATGCCTTTGGTAAATTTTGGGAACAATGAAAATGAACTGATTGAATTGCATCATTGGCAGAAGTAGTACAGAGAATAGTAGTAGTCAGGTGCTGATGAAGTTTGATGCAAGTTGTGGTATAAAATGTTATCATTGCATCATTCGGCTTTTCAAATGCTTCAATCTATGATAGCAAGAATCAATAAAATCCATCAAAAGTGTCCTAAAAGTACTGTGTCCCACCTGCTGTCCAAGAGCTGTGATTTCAGTTGTTTTTTCTTTCTGAAAATTTTTTGCAGGAAAGGCTTAGCATTTGAAACCTTATTTGAATAAACTACAGACAATTGATTGCAACAATGTGGTGCAGACAGACTGCACAAAGCTTTTTTGGGATACACTCTGTACATAGATTGAGTCCAAGGGTGGGCATGTTACACTGGGGCAATCATCATACTTTTGACCAATACCAGTAGGTTTTTGCCAAAAAATTTGTATGTATCAACTTTGTCCCATTACTGATCTTTTTATTGCACGTTTTTTTTGCTATCTTGCTTCAGTAGAAGTTGCAGTTCTAGCACCAAACGCTGGAATCACAGAAGTAGCTAAGTGCTCCCTTGTCACGGCGCCCTACTGGGCATTGAACCCTATCTGCTTGACTGTTCTGCTTGCATAATCAGAGGATTTCTCCACTGCACCACAACACCTTTAATTTTGGCTGCAAGTTTTGAATTAGATCGTCACTGATGATGTTTATCCTAAAAATCGGAAATTTCATGAAAGTCGTTGCTTAAAACAGGTTTCCATTAAAGTATAACTGTCCCAAAACTGGTAGTCTTCTTGCTAACCAAATGATTATCGTGTGTGTTACTTCAAAAGGATCTCTCAATAACTATTCTGAAGAAGTTTGTCCCAAAATCGATACTTTCAGTCAGCAAAGCTTAATCTGACATCCGAAAGCAGGTTGTAGTTATATTATAACTGGTGGACTTGGTTGAGCTACTTATCTTTTCTTGTAAACTTTCGTTAGATAGAACAGCAGTAGGAAGCATTTTGGTAGAACTATAGAGCCGACTCGCCAGATTTCGGCTGTATGCCAGTACGCATTTTTTGGGCAGTAAAGTCGTACTTTGTGATTATAAGACAGGTCTTCTTTCCTGGTGCATCTGGACAAAGATGGGATCAAACGTTTCACAGTACTAGCCTGCCTCTGAAAGTCTGTCCACTTCCCGTATTTGTTGGTTTTTATAATTCATCAAAAACCATTAATGTTACCATCTTTTCTGAAGCCACAAATTTGAACGTTTCATGAGCAAATCTGAATTTGGTAGTTTTATCTTGGTAATTTGAGATACATTTTGTTCTCAGGTATGTCAGTGCGGACTTAACAGTAGACTCATATGGCTAAGGCCACATCCACACGTACCAGGTGCATTTGAAAACGCATCAATATGAAAATGCATCGATGAAAAACATGACCCATATCTGCTATGGGCAAGCACGCATTAATGATGTGCCCTCGTAGACCCTGAAGATTCCAGAGATTCTAGTTAGTATACAGTGTTGGAACAGGGACAGGGAAAATTCGTGAATTACCATATTTCTATTTTTCCAGCACCCACTCAAAACAAGCCCCCATCCTTATTGTCTTCAAGCGAAATGAAATTGAGGAATAACGAAATTCGACCAAAGGTTCAGCAAAATCCGCTAACATGTTTCAATAGAGTCCAAAAAGTCGTTCCTTTCTCCTTGTATCCGAAGTATGATCTGAAATCTTATGCAATGGCAAAGCCCGAAAATCTGAGAAATATGTTATCCGAAATCTGTGTGAAAATATTTTCCACTGTCCGACGATCTGAAAATGATAAATTCAACTTGTTTGGACGAGATCCCACAAATTGAGGTAGATAATATATTGATAAGTTTCTTAACATAACCGTACTTGGACAAGCAAATTATGGTCACTGTTTGAAAAATCGAAAAGAAGTTTCCCTTTTTACACCATCTTAATAAATCTTTCGCTTGAAATGGGTATATTTAGATGGAACTAACCTAATGTACGTGTGGAAGAGGCCTAACAATTGAGTATATTTCCTGCAGTTTATTTGATTGACGATAACTTATTATTTGTTATAGACAAATAGAGATTGATTATTATTATCATATTTGCATTATTGAACTCTTCTGTTAAACTGAAATTGCGAGGCAAGTTCTAGTTTGTTCCCTCTGCCAACGGGAATGGGTAAAGTTGGAGAAAATGATGACTGTTTGAGTAAAATCGCGTTCATGTTCTACTTAAAAGTATTCCAAGAAGCAAGAAATGTAAGGATGGATCCCACGTTTCTGCTACGTTTTCCCATTTAAATCGGACATCTCTCCATAGTTTCCCAATGTCCGAAATGCCGAATCTCCTTATTAGAAATTGTAGGGAAGAAGAAATTTCCCATTCAGGCAATTTTCCCAATGGAATCATTAGAGGAAACTTGACATTTCCACTTAATTTTGTCATAAAACATTGGGGGAAACTGTCCGTTTCCTACGAATTTCCTACCTAGAGAAGGGATCTGTCCATGGTTTCCCCATGTCGGAAATGCAAAGTCTCGAATTTGGAAATTGTGGGGAAACGGAAATGTTCCTTTCCGATGATTTTCCCCATTGGAAACGTTGGAGGAAATTTGACGTCTCCTCATAATTTCCACGTAGTACACCCGTGGAAACTGTCCGTTTCCTACAAGATTCCTACCTAGAAACTATAAGGAAATTTTGCCCTTTCTTGCCGTGTTAGATACACCATCCATTTGATCTTGGGAGACAATACATATTGTAAAATCAAAACAGAAGAAGTTTACAAGGGTAGGAGTGGAGAGCCCATAGTAGAGGGTACAACATTTGGATATATCATTCATGGTGGAGACAAAACTAGTAGTACATGCATGTATACAAAAGATAGCACAGATTATGAGAGACTTTACAGTATTGACATTCTTGGTGTGGAAGACAGGGGGGAGAATGACCTGTCTGATATTCATAGAGAATTCAATGAGAATGTGACACAAGACAAGGATGGGAGGTACGAAGTCAAAGTACCTTGGATTCCAGGAAACAAAATAACAGAAAGTAATGAAGTACAAAGTAGATCTCGCCTAAAGAATGTGGAGAGAAAGTTAGAAAGGAACCCTGAACTGAAACACGCATATCAAGACATAGTGGAAACACAGTTGAAAGAGAGGATAGTGGAAAGAGTGCCAGAAGGAGAAATCAGGGGGGAGAGAGTATTTTATCTGCCCCACAAGCCTGTAGTAAGAGAAGAGGCATCAACAACAAAGGTACGAATGGTCTTTGACGCAAGTGCTCGGCCAAGCCCATTGGGAAATAGCCTTAATGAATGCATGTACCGGGTGTCCCAAAATGATGTATTATTGTTTGATTGCTCATATGTCCATAACCGCTGAACCAATTTTCAAAAACTTTATTTTATCCGATTGCCGAAAGGCTAAATTGTATTTGAGGATGTTGGTTGTGGTTTAGGCCAATGTCCTCGTGTTGAAAAGGAGATCGACACACCTGCTCAAATTCAAGCTTTGTATGGCATGAGAAAGAAACGACCTACTTCCCTAGTCAATATTTTAGATGTGATGCAAAAGGCTTAAGTTATATGTCACTCAGAGAATATATGTCGTTCAGAGAATATGAATTCAGTTAATACTGAGTTCAGAGAATACGAATAGGAGTTCAGCCTTTTGTATCACATCTAAAATGTTGACTGGAAAATAGGCCGTTTCTCTTTCATGCCATCTAAGGCTTGAATTTGAGCAGGTTTAACAATCTTCTTTTCGACATGAAATCGCCGTGATAAAACCACAAACAACATCTTAAAATACAATTTTGCCTTAAGGCAATCAAATAAAGCAAATTTTTTGAAAATCAGTTCATTGGTTATGGACATGTAAGCAATGAAACAATGATACATCATTTTGGGACACCCGGTACACCGGCCCAGCTTTGCAACCACAGTTATGGGATATCATGGTGAGAGCCAGGATGTCTGCAAATCTGCTGATAGGAGATCTGCAGAAAGCCTTTTTGCAGATAGGTATAGCTCAAGAGGATAGAGATGCATTCAGATTTCTATTCAACATCAACGGCAGAGAGGAACACCTACGCTTTGCTAGGGTTCCGTTTGGAGCAGAAGCCAGCCCATTCATTTTAGGAGCGACCCTGAGGTATCATTTTGATAAATATACAGACATCTATGACGAAACAACCAAAGAGCTGCGAGAGAACACGTACGTAGATAATCTCATGACCACAGGAAATAGCAAAGAACAGTTGGAGAGATTCAAACTGGAAGCAACAGATATCCTACAAAAGGGAAAGTTCCCAGTTCACAAATGGGAATCGAATATCAAAGAATTAGAGAGTGAAGGGATGCAAAACCCAAGCAAAATCTTAGGCCATATATGGGATAAAGAGAATGATACGTTTGAAGTACAGATTCCAAAACAGGCAAAAGACCAGACAGTAACAAAGAGATCAATTTTAAGTAAGTTGGGGAGTATCTATGATCCATTAGGCTTAATGTCACCCACGCTAGTTGAAGGAAAACGCATATACAGAGAGGCATGTGAAGAAAATAATCAATGGAACAAAGAAGTATCTGCAGATGTAAAAAGAGAGTGGCTGAAGTGGACAAATTAGCTTAGAAATGTAAAAGTTCCAAGAAGTTTGATTAAAGCAGAGAAGAGAGTTAAAGCAGTTCACATACATCAGTTTGCAGATGCAAGCGAAATCGCTTGTTCCACAGTCACAATAGCTATAGTTGAGGATGAAACTAACAGAGTTATGGGGCTTTTAACATCAAAGTCAAGAATTGCAAAGAAGAACACATCTATAGCAAGATTAGAGTTAATCAGTGGTCTTATGGCTGCTAACATGGTGAGAAATCTATGTAAAGCATTACAGGGACTGCCCATTCAGTCAGTTACTGTCTGGGTGGACAGCATGGTTGCGTTATATTGGATAACGAATCTAGGCAAAACGTGGAAGACCTTTGTATCCAATAGAGTACGGAAGATGTCAGAGATCACAGAAGAGAATAAAGTTAAGTGGAAACATTGTCCAACTGACAAGAACATTGCCGATCTAGGAAGTAGAGGGGCGTCTATAGAGAAAACAGAAAAGGGGGATTGGTTTGATGGACCAAGTTGGTTGTTGAATGAGGAAGACTGGCCCACACAACCAGTTTTAAAGAGTTCAAAGAAATCAAACGATGAAGCTAAACCTATCAAAGAAATCGTAGCTTATTCCAGGGAGACAGAAGTTATACCAGATGAGTGGGATAGTTTATTAGAGCGTAAATCCTACTGGACCACCCTGAGAGTGACAGCTTGGACCCTGAGATTTATAAACAACTGCAGAGCCAAAGTTAACAAGACAAAGAAATCGAGTGGACCATTGACAACGGAAGAAATCCAAAAAGCCAGGGAGTATTGGATTTTGAGAGCACAGAGAGACATACCAGAGAAATTAGAAAGACCTGGATGGAAGCTGGAACAGGATCCAAAGACAGGGATCCTTAGGTGTGTTGGCAGAATACAAGAATACCAGCCAATTTACCTTGACAATGGAGTATTTACACGGAAGTTAATACAACACGAACACGAGAAAGTAAAGCATCTTGGGTTGGTAAGCACAATGACAGCAATTAGAGAGAACTGGCACATTCTACATCTGAGAACGCTTGCCAAGAGACATATACGCAATTGCAACATATGCAAGGTATTTTCTACGAAACCGTATGGAGCAAATTTAACAGCACCATTGCCGAAATTCCGCACCGAAGTAAGTCGACCATTCGAATTTACTGGAGTAGATTTCGCAGGACCCATACTTTACAAAGTTGGAAAGAGAGAAGAGGCAAAAGCTTATATCATTATTTTCACGTGTACTACCATAAGAGCCGTACATTTGGAAGTGACCAAATCACAGACAGCAGAAGAATTCATAAGGAAGCTGAACGCATTTATTGCAAGGAAAACAAGACCATCAGTCATCGTTTCAGACAATGGGGGACCATTTAAAGCCACAGCTGAGTGGATCAAGAAGTTGCGGAGGAGTGAATCATTGCAGGATTATCTTGCGAGACAGGAAATCAAGTGGAACTTCAATTTGAGTAGATCTCCTTGGTGGGGGTCTATATACGAACGGCTTATCAAGGACATCAAGGGTACTCTTTACAAAACCTTGGGTCGTTCTCACCTCTCCTTTGAGCAACTAGAATCCGTAATTATAGATATTGAGCGCCACTTAAATAATCGCCCTTTAACATACATAGAAAGTGAGGTTGGGGAGGGTAAAGTTCTCACCCCTAATAGTATAATGTGGGGTCAAAATGCTCACACTTTGGAAGACTTGGAAGTAGATATGGACAATGTGACAAAGTTTCAAAGAAGACTCGAGAATGCAAGAGCACATTCTTGGTCAAGATGGTCACGAGAGTATGTGAGAAGTTTGATGGACTATCATCAAATCAACAGAACAGAAGCAGTTGTACCAGAAGTTGGTGAAGTAGTTCTGATCATCGGAGAGGAGAAGAATCGCGGATTGTGGATAAAGGGTAGAGTTTTACAACACGTCAAAGGGAAGGACGGCGTTATTCGAGGAGCAATTGTTTTGCACAAAGGAAATCGTCTGGAGAGACCTTTACAGTTGTTATGTCCGCTGGAAATCAGAAGTGAGATGTCTGCAGAAGCACCAGTGATGGAGAACAAGGAAAGAGTTCATTCAAGAGAGCGCAGAACAGCCGCAAAGAATGCAGATGCTAAAACACAGCTGATGTTGGACGATGAGTGAGTTGTGAAAACTGTAGGTAAAACTTTAGCATTCACTAAACTTTTAGGGGAGTGTATGCGGATTATGACGTTGTAGACCCATTTCGTTTCAACCTCGTACTGAAGTAGAGGTAAGGACACGTTTTAGTTTTGTTGTTGTTGTGTTATCGTGAGACTTTTTAGGCCTGTTTGGCTACCGTGAGTTGGGAGTTCTGTATGCTACACAATTCGGCATACCTTATATATATAAACGATGTTCCGAATTCGTAAGTTCCACCCTAAAAACTTTCACAAATATGGAATTTTCTCGAATAGAAACCAAGCTTTAGAAAAAACAAGATTGTCAGTCATGCGATTGTCTGCTATGAACATCCCAAAATAGGCAATGCTGAAAAGTGAGACACATATGCGAGCTGAGGCTGAGCAATATTCTTATGATATTCTTAGAAATTGGATGATGAGCCTGAATATTCTTATTAACATTATTCTTATAAAAAGAAAAGAGTGCATTTGACTTTAGGCCCTCTTCTTTGAGTTATCAAGTTATCATCGGAA
This sequence comes from Aurelia coerulea, assembly GCA_039566865.1. Classification (NCBI taxonomy): domain Eukaryota; kingdom Metazoa; phylum Cnidaria; class Scyphozoa; order Semaeostomeae; family Ulmaridae; genus Aurelia; species Aurelia coerulea. The sequence continues at coordinate 5,823,612 of CM076951.1, read as the reverse complement.
TAACGGTTTGCCTAGATAATTTGACAAAAAAGGAAATACTAATATTCATACCTGCTCCACATTTAGTGCAATATTTCACTTCTTGGTTGCCGTTGCCACTAAGTCGGTTGCCACACGAATGGCAAAACATTTCCTGTCTTGTACTCTGTAATCTCAATTTTCAACACTACACTCTAACCACTGACGACTGAGGTAGGAGATTCACTTTGTAGATTCAATACAATTGTTGTTGTTTTGCCGTTTGAAACAGCTTTCCGCACACATCAATGAAGCATGATCAACAACTTCGATTCAATTCAATGAGAGAATGCTTAGGACGTTATGGAGTGAGACAGAATCTACTCCACGTGCGCATCCAGTTTGAATTTGCTGTGAGGGTTTGAATTTGATGTGAGGGTTTGATGTGAGGGTTTGAATTTGATGTGAGGGTTTGAATTTGATGTGAGAGTTTGAATTTGATGTGAGTTGGTCTTTTATTTGGTTGTGATGCTTTAATTTGCTGTGACAGTTAGGGGCCACCGTACTAATAAAATGAAGAAACAGATTATTTGCCAACTGAACATGTTTTCCTGTTCCTTGGCCTTTCAGTCCATATATTTTTGAATGAGTTGTTGTGTGTATGAAAAAGGTGTTTGCTGTTGCTGCTTTAATTTTGATAGTGTTTGGATGAACGTAATTAAATAATTTTAGACAACAAAACTTAAGACAAGTTTTTCAAGGAAACAAAACAGTGTCAAAGCAAATATCAGCTTTTTGCAATAAGGCATAAAAATGAAATAGATGGATGCTGCGGTCAGGCTTAACAGAAATAACTTTCAAATTACCAAAACACTGGAAATAACTTTGTTTGCATTGTAGAAATATTTTCTGCCTTGTCTATGTTAAGACAAGAACCCTTTTTGACTTGCACCTCCTTTTCTGCCTGTCAAAAGTCTTGGAACACCTTTCTAATTTTGCCCTGTTTTGCAATTTCCCCCTCCCCCCTCAAAGCAATGTGTTGCTCTGTCATGATAAAACAGGGATAACAGAACGATTCACCACTCTGATGGGGTCCTGCAACAATAATCTTGCAAATCAACATTGTTTTGTGGGTGAAGGGGGGGCAAGTGTAAAACGCAGGTTTGCAGGTTGGTAAAACGCAGGCTTGCAGGTTGGTAAAACGCAGGTTTCAGGCCAAAGGGCTGTGGCTAGAGGCAAGGGGCCTGCTATTAGTGACCAATCATTTAAATGGGTTTTCTAGAACAAAACACGATATTGAACCCATGTAGATGCCCTCTGCAATAAATAGGGCAGCTATAGATTATCCAAACTCAAAACAATCATGCTCGACAAGAAAATTATAAGATAAGAAGTGGGTACAAAATTAAAAGTAGTGCTACAAAAACCTAGAGTCGGGTTTCTTAACGGCAAATATCAGAAAGAAGGAGACTTGGAAAAGAATGAAACAGATTAAACGATCTGTCGGTATTTGACAGAAATGGAGGAAGTAACCAATGTTTGCGATTATATCGTTGTTCATGAATTATTTTCTTGGCCATTTGTTGGACTAGCAAAGCACACCCATTTTTATTCATTCCATTGTCCACATTAGGCAAGCATAATGTATTTTCATTCAGTTCTGAAGTTTTTAAAAACAAATGACTTGAGGAAAAATTGGAGGTCTATGAACAGGAAAAAGAAACTGACAAACGTCACTGTTCCTTTAGCCTTTAGCCTTATTTTTTACTGCTTGGGTCTGGATTGTGAAATACAATACAATATAATACAAGACAACGCAGTAGGCTATTTTATTTACCTATTATGATCTGATCCTTATATCAGGTCATGCATTTAAAATTATCACTATTTTAATACTCACAAGTCCCAAGGAGTTTCAGAAAAGAGATTTGCATTGTTTACCATTTTGCCCTTTAAATATTACACAACAACGTCTTAGCAGATCATGCCACTGTTGTGAAGACACCACTGAATGCATTCCAGTAATATTTCCTTATTTCAATTCAAACAAGCAATATGAGTCAATCTGCCAACAAAAGTCCTTGGTTTCCATCATTCATTCCAATATTATGCCTTTGGAATGAGAATTTTGAATATAACCAGAAGTTTAAAATAGTAGGCACCTTGCCTCTAGCCACAGCCCTTTGGCCTGAAACCTGCGTTTTACCAACCTGCAAGCCTGCGTTTTACCAACCTGCAAACCTGCGTTTTACACTTGCCGGGTGAAGGGGTGCTGAAACTATTCGCTGATAGAAATGTGGATTATCAAGAAATGGCCCTGGTGTTCCAAGGACTTTTAGCAGGCATTATACCATGAAACGGCACCAAAATAAAGCTGGGAGCAGCTGCTTAAAAATTAATTTGCATATAATTGGCAATTTCTAGCCAAGCAAGAAATGTTCTTTTAAACACACAAAAACACCTGGGCAAATAAGGTCTTCGCAGTAAAATTTTTTATAAAAATCCCTTCACACTGATTGGATGCCTTTCAGCTTGTTTATGGCAATCAAAACATGAAGACCCATTTCAGTGAACTTCATCGAATGTAACACAACAACTGTCACTTGAAAATGCAAAGGAATTTTGTCATTGTCAAATCTGTCTTTAGCAAGCATTGACTAGCTAAAGCATTCCTGCTTTGCTTCTGAGGACCGAGCGATGTGTGGAATTTAGCTACTCTGATGCTGATCTCTTTGAGCTTCAACACATTACTGCCTCATATCGAAGTCTGCAGCTAAGAACCAAAAAGTTATCAGGTCAAGCAATGCGGTCCATAATAAATCAGCAATCAAGATAGGAAGGCAGGGCCTAAAAGAAAACGAACAGCGACTATATTTGGCCTGTTTTTCACTTCTCGCAACTCTCGTCTTGTCTGTGCAGTGCAAGGACTTGAAGAAGTTCTTCCATTGAAGAAACATATCAGAATCTTGAATCAATCTTCAAAGCAAGCTTGTAATGCCATGATGAAAGCTGACATACTCTTGCCCTTCCTTGAATATTGGTAAGAAGATTTCCCCTGTCTCTCCACAGCTTCGTACTTCGCCATCTTTAGAGAACTATCGACCGCGCGGCAAAATCCGCATTACGCCACTTTATCAATCAATGAGCCCATTTTTCAACCAATCAAAATGCTCATTCACTTCTCAAACTTTCTTGAGAAGTTAGCTTGATTGGTCCAAAAACAATGAGCTTAACAAAAGAAATATCGCGCGGTCGTTCATCATATCGAGGCGGGAAAGGCTAAATGGACTTTGTTGCGCAGACTCTATACTTTCGAGGAGTTGAGTCTGCACGCAGGCTACCATAATTACCAATGGAATAATGAAATTTGAAAGAGCGCACATAGGCCTAACACACACATGTCATAGTGAAACTCACGAAATGACACAGGGTTGCCTCTGCATACTACAGCCATGCTCTGAGAACTAAACATGCCTTGATGTAAAAAATCTTTCCAATGATTTTGCAGAATAAAATATTCCGCCAATCAAAACGAACATTTCATTGAAATTGCAGGACTAGGTTATGATGATTATAACGATGAGGTTGTGCTCCTCTCGTTTTGCCAGACCAAGCTTTTTTCCTTCCTTTTGTCTCAGAAAAGGACTCCTTTGTCGAGCATGACCAAACATAGGGTACCAACCTTATGGGCATGACCGTATTCATAGGATGATTTCCGGTATGTCGGGCTCAAGAAAGGGGACATGACCAGATTATATGCCCTTTAGACTTTCATTCTGATCTCAGTATCGAATCTCATTGGCTGAGCTGAACTGAATATGGGGGTATCATTGGAACCCATATTGACGAGGGGGGGGGTCATTTGCTCAATTGTTGTACTTTTGAACAGGCTGGGCGACAAGGAACTACGTTTTCAAGGGGAACAACCAATTTTTCGTGATTGAAAAAAAATTTATTTTTGAAAATGGTTGGTCGTGCTGAGCATGACAAGCATGCCATCTAACTTCGTCACTGCTTCCATTTCAATAAGTGAAAATTTTAATCCTTGCCCACTTTTTTTATATTCAATTAAGAATGTACAATACATGTTACAGACTACCAAATTTTGTAGAATCTTTAGAATCACGATTTTTAGCCTGAAATAGATAAAGACACATGTTTTGAGTACAGTTGGGTAATAACATTAACATATGTTTTGATAATAACATTTTTTGGATAAATATAACTGATTTCCAAAATATATGCCAATAGGCATTTGTTACATTTGAATAACGATTCACTGTGTAACGTTGTTTAACCATATCAAGCCTAGGGTATTTGATGCTCTAGGAAGACTAAGGAGGTTTTATTTCGGTTGTGAACGATGTAGAGCCTTGAAACTTCGCTTTTGCACAGTACATCATGAGCTGAACCCAAAAATGAAATATTTTAAAAATGAATAGGGTTCAGTACTAAAGATTTTAAATCGTTGATTGAGAGAAAACGAAAGGCAATAAGGACATGGGTCCAATTTTAGTGCATTCTATGGTTGAATAGCTTTTGCTTTGCAAAGAAAAATTAGGAAAAAGTGATGACGTCATCACACAAGAATTCAAAGAATGTGCGCATGCGTACAGCCAATATACACATAATCATACATTTAAATTACAAACAAATTAGCAGTTGGATAGAGGATCAAAAGTAGCATATATTCCTCCAATTTCATTGTTTTCCTGCATTTCCTGTAGATTTTATTAGCATTTATTGAAATTTTGCACAGACATCTCTCATAAATTGACCGCGTTTACCCCCTGAATGAATTCAATTTTTCTAAAAAGTTCATTTTTGATTATAAGAAGGATAGAAACTCAGAAAATTCAGAAAAGTCAGAAAATTTCAGCGTTGTAAATGCACTATATAAAAATCCACAGAAGAAAAGCCGTTGGGGGGGGGGCTGATTCAGCCCCCCCCCCCAGGCTTGATAGGGTTAAGAAAATGGCAAAAATTAGTTAGCGGTCTTTCTGCAAGGATATCTCGACCCCAAATGTTTTACAGTTGCAATAAATAGATTAAAGCTGATCAACAGGGTTGTTTCCACCAAAGCTGTGTAATTTTGTTTGAATTTTGTGCACCATTGGTCGCAAACGGTATAAGATTCCCCGGGGGTTTCCTCACATAATACTACTAACAATCAGTTTTCATGCATATCTTGAGAATCTGTTTTACAGTGAGAGTTTTTTGTCTTGAAAATGTTTAGCCTGTCAAGATATTATCAATATTTCACCAAATTACTATCCTCAACCCCCTATTGCCCCCTTCCTTCTTCATTCCAGCTCATAGAAACTGGAATGAAGTTTTGTTTTGTTTTAGCAAAAAATCTAATATTTCACCATTACTTAATTCAAGCGACAATATGTACGAAGAAGAATACAACCAAGTACAAAAATTATCCCAAGTATCCTATTTTATATCCTTTAATAGGAACCACACGTGGGAGACTCTCATTGAAACTAACATCAGAAAAATAGCTCCAAGAGCGAACATAAAATAGATTTGCATGCATACAAAACTCTTACTTTACACTAAAACAATAATTTAAACAACTGTGTAAACTCTGAATCCGGCCAGGTCGAAAACGCGGAAAACGCGGAAAAACATTTGAAGTTTCTGAATGGCGAGAAATAGTGTTTATTGTGTTAAAATATAGGTAAGAAACCTCTAAATAAGCCAAATATTCCATCAAGAAGACAAACAAGAAATGTCCGCGTTTTCGTTTTTGCTATAGATGATTTTTGAAAACACGGAAATATCTTTATATAAACCTTTATCAGTAGCTTTTTGCAAATATAGAGGAGCAATACGTTAAGCTTCCTCTCATAATGAATTCTTTACCAAAATAGACTTCGTAGATCCGAATGAAACTTTTGGATCATAAGATTTAAAAATTAATGGGCCTAAGTGGCTTATCAGGAATTCGAGAGGAGCTTGTTGATAGTTTCTCGACCGTATCCCTCTATGATGCTATGGGCGGATACAGCATGTTATCGCGCCTACTGAAGCAACAAAATAAACTTAGAGCCTCCTCCTTTGTAGAATAAAATTTGTCCGCGTTTTCGTTTTTGCTATAGGTGATTTTTGAAAACGCGGAAATCTCTTCATATCATAGCACCATAACGGTATACGGTCGAGAAATTGTCAACAAACTCCTCTCGAATTCCTAATAGGCCACTTAGGCCCATTAATTTTTAAATCTTATGATCCAATGTTTCATTCGGATCTACGACGTCTATTTTGATAAAGAATTCATTACGAGAGAAAGCTAACGTATTACTCGTCTATATTTGCGCAAAGCTACTTTTTTTTCGGATGACCTGGGTGGCGCCGGTCAACTCCTTTTGGAGGACTGCCTAAAAGTTGAACAAACTGCGTCAGTTTTGTTCTATTATGTGTCAACAACCAAGAAAATCTTTCAAGAATACAAAGCTAAATTTTGGAACATTAAATGTGCGAGGATGCAAAGAAGAACATCAAAGGAAAACACACCAGCAAGGAAAGCCCTTAAAGAATATCTCAGGAAAGTGAAACGGCCACAAGGAAGACCAAAGACGACCTGGATGCAGACAGTAAGGCAAGATTTGGCCAGCATCGGAATTAAACTGGATCTTTCAAAAGAAGCACAAACATTGAATAGATTGTCTGAACTAACACAAGATAGAAAGAACTGGCGTGGCATTGTGAGACGCGTTGTGCAGTATCAACTGCGTGTGACGTCTTAGTACTACTGATAAAAGTTGATATAAAGAAATGTCCGCGTTTTCGAAAATCACCTATAGCAAAAACAAAAACGCGGAAAAAATTTTATTCTACAAAGGAGGAGGATCTAAGTTTATTTCGTTGCTTCATTATGGCGACATAACATGCTGTATCCGCCCATAGCATCATAAAGGGATACGGTCGAGAAATTATAAACAAACTGCCCCTCGAATTCCTGATAGGCCATTTAGGCCCATTAATTTTTAACCCTATCCAGACTAGGGGGGGCACAAAGTGCCCCCCCCCCCTAGTAAACTTTTCCACACAGCTCGTCGAGTACCTCTAGAATAGTCTAGCTTTTTTGTGACTTTTAGTTTCTATCTATGAGACATCTTTTCTTGTCAATTTCAAAAAATTTCGACACTGATTCCGGGGGTCAACACATGACTTTAAAATGAGTGCTCCGCAAAATAAATACCTTTTAAGTTCTAGATTTGGAACCACTGGCTCTATGACAATAAGACAAACAATTTTGAACTTGTCTTGAAACAGGCTTTCATTTGATATATAGTTTATTGATTTTTGATGACGTCATCAACAATTGGTTGTTGCGCATGCGTACTGACGAAAAACCATGTTATGCTTCATTTTTAGACAAATGAGTGACATCATATGATGCAGCAGGTCTTTTTATGTATATTTAGCATTTTTTGCTATTTTATAAGTAATTTATAATCAATTTTAGACAAAAGTCGCTATTTTTCTCGTACAAAATAAATAAATGCTGACATCAGCAAAAATATTAGACTTACAAAGCCAAAATTTCAAAATAAGAATTACAAGGATATAATCCTTCAATGTTTCAAATATCACAACGATATATTTTATCAATTTGGAGATACAACGCGACAAAGTACATGTGGTTTTACACCCGAATTAGCAACATTTGCTGACGTCAGCACTTAATCACGTGACATAAACAAAAACAAATCACACCATCTTGTTTGCCTTATCATGTTTGTTACTTGTGCCAAGTTTCAAGTCTCTAGCACTTATGATTCTGAGAAAAACCAGGGGGGCACTTTGTGCCCCCCCCCCTAGTCTCCCCAAAGTTTCAAAAAGCCTAGTCTGGATAGGGTTAAATCTTATGATCCAAAAGTTTCATTTGGATCTACGAAGTCTATTTTGGTAAAGAATTCATTACGAGAGAAAGCTTAACGTATTACTCGTCTATATTTGCGAAAAGCTACTGATAAAATTTCATATAAAGATACTTCCGTGTTTTCCGCGTTTTCAAAAATCACCTATAGCAAAAACGAAAATGCAGAAAACGCGGAAATTTCTTGTTTGTTTTCTTGATGGAATATTTGGCTTATTTAGAGGTTTCTTGTCTTTATTTTAACACAATAAACACTATTTCTCGCCATTCAGAAATTTCAAATGTTTTTCCGCGTTTTCCCCGTTTTGGACCTGGCCCTCTGAATCCACAAATTTGAAGGGAACATAAAACAATTCAGTATCTAGCAGGGTCATACCTGCAGGAAGCAAGACAGTTACAAAAAATATTAAAACTTTGATATGTAAAATTGTTAAAACAAGGTATATGACAAAATGCATTTCTGCATGACATAATGCATTGCGGGCGTTTTGAAAATGGCGTGAGAGACACACGTGGCTTCAAAATTTAAGGATTTTAGGCCACGTTATGTATGTATGTATGTATGTATGTATGTATGTATGTATGTATGTATGTTTTTGTATGACCATACTTGTGGGGACATTTCTTCTAATACACACCAGCACTGTGGGGACTGTTAACTTTATGGGGACACACATTCCGTCCCCAGAAAGATTTTCTTTAATTTTAATCAAAATGCAGTCTTCTTTCATAAAAATCGAGTTTCATGATGTCCCCACAACTCAGCTGTATCCATGTCGTGTGTACTTTGTGGGGACCTGTGTATAGTCATGTTGAAATGCCAACAAAGTATCTGTGAGGACCTATGATACACACATTTTAATTTTATCTTAAGAAATGACTAAATTCGTCGTAAAGCAGTTGTCACCAGCAGAATGTAATTAGATTCTACCATGTGAGACAGTTTCTTTTTTATTAGGTGACATTTTGTGAAAAGTTTCTTCAGGAAACCTTAAAAATGGCCTTAAGAAGGCAGTCACTCTACTTTCCATAGTGTTTCTCTCTTATGAGAATAATGTGATCAAATTTAGCGAGCGTTCTCTATGGCGTTATAAAAAGTCATCCCTCTGAGTGCAATTGAATTACTCCAAGAGATGTGCTCCTTTTTACAGGGTAGCAAGGCTAACACACTCAATTGCCATTACTGTAGGCAGGAAATTTCATGCACATGAGACAGATGCTGTGGAAATTAAAATTTGAGATACAATCCTTTAGTTAATCAACCTAAATATTCATTAAACACAACAAAATCAATCCCTCTATATAATTCAAGAACTACTTTTTTCAATCAACGACACCATACCAGAGGTACATGGTCTCTACACGCTAAATCTACGAATCTACAATAAAGAAGATAAATACAAAATATACGAACTTAAGTTATAACTAATTAAACGCAAACGCGAACAGTAACAAGAAACAAATGAACGAGGTTTGGGGCGAATGGACAGAGAGATAAAACTTCCCTTAGCTAATATCCATTCTGCTTTTAAATGCTTCTTTTAAATATTTTGCATAGATAAAATGTTGCCTGGGTCTTCATTGGTATTTATCAGTATGAATGCTTCATTTTTGAATGCTTCATTTTTTATTACTACCGGGTGAGTCAGAAAAAAGGATCCCCGTTTGAAAGGTCACGGCTCCCTGGATATCAAGACAATGATATCGGCAAATATATAGTTTTATGGTAGAAATGTTCAAATCTACTATAAAATTTACCTGACTGAAATCGGCTAGTCCATTCTGAAATTATGAGGGATTTTCTCGAGAAAGCCTCTTCAAAAAACCTTCAAAACGTGCCCAAAATCATGAACAGATTTCCCTAACATTTCTGTCTTACAATGCCTTACAGCAATGACTTGTGAACGCTTTAGCACGTGCCATCCTCTTGGGAGGATGAACAAGTCCTCCCCCTGGTATCGATGACCTATTCAGGGGGATTCCATTCTCCCAAGAGGACAAAATACATGAATTTATGTGAGTGTCGTCAATTTTAGGAAGGAAAATGTGCTCATTGTTTTCATTCGTTTTTGCAGGTTTTTTGAAGGAGCTTTCTGCAAAAAATCACCCTTATCCACGGGAAGGAATGGCCGATTAAGGCCGGGTAAATTACTGAACCTAATTGAACATATTTGCAATAAAACGAGACATTTTTCAATATTATTGCTTTGATATTCATGGAGCAGTGGCCTTCCAAGCGGGGATCCTTTTTTCTGACTCACCCGGTACTTTAAAGAGCAATATTACTTCAAATTGTTACAATTGAAAGGCCTTTCAAAATGGAACAAAATCAAATGTATGCCTTACATCAATTACTTGTAGATGCTTGTCCCCTTAGGATATGGATCAAAATCTTTCTAAAAACCAATGTACGGCTATAAAACCATTAACAGCATAACTGTATTCCAAACCTGATTTTCAAATTTCAAATAACCGAGTATCAAATACACCTTTCAGCCAATCTGCAAAAGAGTTTGAATTAAATATTTTGATAAATCCTAAAATAATATTTTCGAATGTGAAAAGTTTAATAGAAGCCCTAGCCTTTCGTATAAAATTCATAACAAGATCACCCGGTCCACACTCTTTGCAGAATAGCTTGAAGGTCTATTGCAAATGCAATTTACATGTCTTAAAAAGATTGGCTACAAACAATTAATCAACTTGAACTGTTTTCTTTTAAGTTTCAAAACCAGTCAGGTATTATGTAATAAATACTTCTCTTCTTCTTTGAAGATCCGAGCCACTGAAGCACAGTGGAACATTTCAATGGGGGATTATGACATTCTCTGTATATGGACCTAAAGTGGATGTTCTGCCCAAAGAAGGGAATTTATGGTGGTTTACAGTCCCCTGCATTTCTAAACATTCATGAAATCGAATAAAATGACTTAAAGGCATGGGTTTTAGGACATAACAAATTTTGATGGCATTGTGTACATAAACTTACGCACGAGTATCAAAGCAATCCTTCTTTAAATATTGTTCAAGTTTGGTTGTAAGGAAGTAAGTCAATTTATGACAAAAACTACCGCAATGAAAAAAAGAGTCTTGGAAGACAGCGCATTTTCATCTGAAAGTGTTGGCAAAATCTACAAAAGCAATAAGAAGATGCTAATTGTTAGTGTAATGATTGTTTATGCGACACGTGAAACATCACATCTTTAACTCGATATGAAAGAAACAGGAAAGATCTTTCATTATTCAGTTCTTCTGATGTTAATTATTATTTCTGTTGAAATAAGACCCTCCTGACCCTTATACATTGGCTGACACCCCATCCCAACCCCCAAGCATAACCCTGCAGATTCATCTTCCAATGTGATCTATTGTCTTGGCAGAAAAGCATTTCCAACTGCCTTTCATATCTTGTTGGTTTAGCAAAATTCAGCGATCCTAGCCTTTGAAGATTTGTACGATGGATAAAATTGCCAAAATAAGGCAGAGAATTAGATGAACAAAATTACATACACAAAACAAAAACTTGGATGAAAAAAAATTCCGCAATTCCCACAAATACAGCTTTCTCTCACTTAACTATTAGCATCTCCTGGTCACTTTAAGCTATAAACCAAATGTCTGACGCTGTCCTATAGCTGTGTATTCAATTATTTGTAAAGTAAATCATACTTTAGTTCAACATTCTTGTCAAAATTTAGTACGCCATATCAAAAACTAGTTTGACAGAGATCGAAATGGAGTAAAAAATGGAAATCTTGAATAGTGATGAAAGGAAGGTGGTGGAATCTTCATTTCAAATTTCATCGAAATTGGTTAAAGGGTGGAATAAAAATTGGTCTTCTCTCAAGTAGTTTTGGAGAGCCTCGAATAGAAATTTGCCAAACATGTTTCTGTAAAGATATGTAGCTTATTCATATGTTTTCTTGGTCAGCAAATATTGCCCTTTCAAATTAGGGGGATTTGAAATTAAAATGAGAAGGTTGATTTTTCAGATTTCCCATAATCTGAAATGCCCCAATTTGTGAAGTCTATTTCAGCATTTTCGATAGCTTCACAATTTGATTTCTCACGAAGTCCTTCACCACCTTCCAGGATCTATTCTTCAGGACTTGATGGGCCTTGATGCAAGCCTCCACATCACTTTTTCCTGGAACCTTCCCCTTCTTAATGAAAGTGGAGAAAAAATCTAGCGCTGCTGAAGATTCTTCTCTCGACCAAGGAGTCTTGGCCACTTTTGGGTTTTGCATGGAGACTTTGGTCTTTGATTTGGCTGCTCCTGCATTTGCATCTGCTCTTTCAGCTAAAACATAAAAGCAATGATCATACAATAAATTTACAATGTGTATTTCAAAGAATCTAAGGTAACAAGGTGTTAACATTCATTTGAATACAGAAAGAACCTATTCAGAAGGGAGTTGATCTTCATTCTCAGTCTGCAAGTAGTTTCATAAATAGAGTAATAACTCAAAGAACATAAAAAACTCTTTATATATTTCATTTGAAGTATGCCATTGCCTTGGCTTATAAAATTAAATGATTTGCTGCAAACGAAAGAAACTGTTTAACAAATTTGCTATCAATAAAATATAAGAGCGATAGTGTAGCAGAATTTAGAAAAAGCATTGCTAAAATAGGTATCCACAGAAAAATTTCGATATCCTCTTATGTTGGATGAAAAAGAATGTTTTTTCGATTTAATCATTCACCGCCAACTTTCGTTGTAAGTGAAGTTTGATATTTCCGAAAAACTCTAAATGTTACTCGTTTCAGTCAAGTAGTGAATTTCAAAAACTAATATGACACATGATGAAACATGATGACTCAAATTGAGCTGTCTCATTGCTGTGTAAATTTAGTTGACTAGGTAGAAGGACACCGATGGTAGATATTTTGAATAAGGATGTGCAATCATTTTGTTAGGTAGGTCTAGAAAAGGAGGATCTTGAAACCAATGGCAACTTCCTTGATAACAGTAGTGGTTTAAAAACAGTATGTTACCGCAAAGAAATTGATAAGTCTAAGTATCAACTGCAAGCCCTTAATTGTCTATTCTGTTGATTATTTGCTGTTGAGACTGTTGATTATTTGCCATGCCATGTTTAGAGCTTTTACACAAAGTAATTTTCAGTTCGAGTCGAGACGAAACTAAAATTCCCAAATTGATCTTGATTTGGTTGCAGCAAATAAAGCTTTCGTTTCCATACAAAAAACCGTTCAGATATGATAGCTATTATATGTGCAGACTGCCTTTTAGCTTCAAAAACGAAAAAAAACCTTTCTCTTCATCATTTCAGTAGTTGTATGCAAGTGTTACAGGGACTTTGCATTTGGTCTATACTAGATACTACCGTACGAACTGAAATGCTTCCTTGAAAATGCAATAATTTAAGAAATCAGAAAAAAGCTTGCTCCAAAAAAGGTTGTTTTTGAATCAAAGCAGCAAAATCTCAATTCCAGTTTCAGTTTCGTCATTAATAAAGAAACTAAAAAATCGAAAAACTTACTTGCAGAGTCTGCTATCATTTCATCATCATCATCATTCAGCACTACGTCATCATCATTATCATCCTCACTGTCTTCTCCAAGAGGAAGATCTAAAATTTAGAAGTAATTGTTCCCAGTTTATCAAGAATTTGAATTGAGTAGTAAGTGCCTTAGTTACATGCTCCCTAGGAGTAGATGAGCTGGCAATGATTCAGGGGAATAACACAAATATTTAGTTTCTTTAATCTGATATTGCTACAGTTAGGTGGTCAGATTCCGATGTTGGAATGACGTGATATCAACCCTGATACATGTTCTTGAATCTCCATTTTTAGGAAGAAAATTTCAGTTCTACTAGGTAAGTAAAAAAATAGTTGATTTTTTTTGGTGGGCTGTGGAAAAAAATACTCGGCCGATGCTCAAAACTGAAATGCTAATCTATCCGTCAAAAGCTAACTTACATGAGAACATTTTGTTTGGTAAAATCGATCATCTTTTAGACCTAGAAATTAGGAAATTGCTGGTAAGAAATTTGTATCGGGATGAGAATATGACGTTCCATTCTGATCCATGATAAACTTGCCATTTAAATTAAATACATACAATTGTTAGTTTCCGCAACAGAATTTAAATTTCAATGGCAAGTAAATCAAGTACCAGAATGGAATGTGGGATTCTCGTTCCCATACAAAGTCCTCGCCAGCATTTTCCTACTTTTGGATCTAAAAGCTGAGTGTTTACCACACAAAATTTTCACATATAAGTTACAATGAGTATGAATTGCAAGAAGGAAATAAACACTCGCTTTAAGTTCACAGTTTCCAAAAAATACACTCCAGTTCAGCAAAATACCATTGAATTCGTAAAACATACCGGGTGTACTAAAAAGTATACGGATTTGGTTGGTTCCAGCGATGAGAATTTAGCTTGAATCAATGGCTAATCACTCATAATGTTCCTGGATAGTATTGGTGCTTTGATAACAGACATATTAATCTTGAAAGCTCAAATTTGCCTCCTCCTGAAAACCAGAGCATTGACCTTTTCGCCTAAGCAAATTCTCGAGGCACAGCGAATAAACCAACAATAGCCTTGATAATTTGAAAAATATTAGATCTTTTGTTATTTTGTTTTTCAGAAATCATCCTCCAGTCACCCAATTGGGCAGTTTCTTAAATTTTCATTAATTTCAATTCCTAATTTCGATGTGCTTCAAGAATTTGCTTTGGCCAAAAGGCCAACAGCTCTGGTTTCCAGGCGGCCGCAAATTTGAGCTTTCAAGATTAATATTTCTGCTCTCAAAGCAGCAATACCAGAGGTATCTATGTTCAAGGTATCTATCGAGAAACATTTTGAGAGTGATTAGTCATGGATTAAAGCTAAAGTCACATCGCTGGAACCAACCAAACCTGTATACGTTTTGGGACACCCGGCATAAAGATGCATTAATGTTTAACATACCCTCTATTGCTCTATCGTCGAGCTTTTTGCCGGCCCATTTTGCTGCATTCCCTTCATCCATTGCAAGCAAAAGGCGGCTGACTTTAGAAAGCTCGATTGTGTGCTCGTGGAGTCGATAATAGTCTCTGTGCACTGCAATGTCATGCCCAAGGTGTCTAGCAAGCCAATCCAGTTCTGAACTGTTCATATCAACGATTTGTGACACAGTTGCAATTCCAGCTGCAGATGAGATTAATATTTTCCATTCAAGTTCGTACAGTTGGGTGAATCCATTGACACTTTCCAGCAAATCTTTATCTTGCAACTTAATGGCTTGACCTCGAAGCAAGAGGGCAGCTTTACGCAGATCATAACCAACATTCAAGGCAAGACCTGGTTTTGAAAAGAAAGTGCCAGCCTCGGTGGTGCACTGAGAATACCCACAAAGAGATTTTGTTGCTTTAATTACGATATCAAACATGCTTGGGGCAATGCAGTCCATCAGAAATTAAACTGTTGAATTGCTATCCTCATTTTCTCGAACCTTTAGGAGGAGCCTAGCAAGCGTACGCAATCTCTGAGAAATATATGATATCTTTGTGGAGCCCCCTCTTTCTAGCAAAGAGCTTCTGACTATAAGAATGAGCTTGTCCGACTTTACAGTCTGAGTGATCTCATCTGACCGCATTGTGCTGAGAACTTGTGATCCAAGAGCTTCACTGGATCCCTCTGGAAATCTGTTAGAAAACAGAAGCAATTCACTTTCATACTGCAGCTTCATGTGCCATCGTTTTTCCTTGTCATCATCGTCGGTTCTTTCTTCATTGAAGGTACACTGCTTTACGTGACGCCACAGATCATGCTTCCTTATAAAAGCTAAGCAGTGTGTACAAGGGGTAAACATAGAGGCATCAACATTTTCTCCAGGACCTGGTCTTCTGAACACCTTCAATTCTCCTCCAGTTTTCAATACTTTTAGATTATGATAGAAGTCCCCCCTGTACCTGAGACGATCCAGTTCTTTTGCACGCCTTTTACGGTTGTCGTTAGTGCTGGTATCGATAGCCAAGACTTTCATCACTTCAGTTTCCGATTTATGAACAGTTAGGAGATGTCGAGAAATCTTCAAACACTGAGTATTACAGTAATAACACACATGCCCTTTGTCGTAAATTCTGTTACCATGCTGGTTTTTCACCATAACAGGGATTGTGATCGCTGAAAAAGAAACAAAGATTTGGTTACTTCATCAAGAAATAAGAAATCTTAATAGCTTGAATCCCATACTGGGTAGGAGAAAAAAAAAAACGCTTCACAGGTGATGACATACCGGGTGCGCCAAAATAAACTATGCACTTTTGGCAGGCCACGATAAATCGTACACTGAACCGCTTTTGGAGATTTATGGCTTAATCTTTAGCAGAAAGCCTGAATTTGATTCTAGGAATTTTTACAATTTTTTCCGTTTTCAGTTTTTAGAGCTACAAGCGAGTTTTTTAAAATTTTCGTTTTCGAAAACACTGAAAACGATCAAGAAACGTTGATCAAATTTTCTAAAGACTCAAGATGAATGGACAAAGAGAAAACGTTTTCAGCATGATTTGGGGATTTGGAAATTGATTATTGTAAACTTCTGCATGAGTATGTTTACAAGAAATTACGTTGCTTAGATTAATAAATTGAAAATAGATGTATATAGAAAATAAATAAAAGCCAAGGATTTTTTGGAATCATCCAGTGTAGTTGCAAGAGACACAAAAATAGCTGCGATTCATGACTTAATAAATAACAATCTAAAAAACAAATAAAGCAAAAAGCATTCCCTCCTCAGACAATATCCCCAAAGCATATGATAAAAATAGGTCAGTGAGTAACACTTAGTCATATCATTGATGTACATATTGTTATCCTATAACGATAGGTTTCTCAAGAAATTAACTTATCAATTATCTGACTTTTATCTAATAACTCACGTGATACAATAATCCAGATCAAAACAACCATGCATCAAATGAATGATTGCAATCAGCATTCATCGTCAGATAATGTCCCCACAATATATGATCAAAATAGCTCAGTGTGTAAGACAATGATCTTGTTAATAAATCTTTGTTACAATCATCTCATAACAATATATTGATTAATAATTTAATTAATCAATGGATTAGCCGCTTTTCATCAAACCAATGAAGCAAAGGTCACAAATTCGTCCATATCTTACAACCATACTTCCAATGAAAGCAAAACCTTCCTCATCAGATAATGTCCCCACAATATATGATCAAAATAGCTCAGTGTGTAAGACAATGATCTTGTTAATAAATCTTTGTTACAATCATCTCATAACAATATATTGATTAATAATTTAATTAATCAATGGATTAGCCGCTTTTCATCAAACGAATGAAGCAAAGGTCACAAATTCGTCCATATCTTACAACCATACTTCCAATGAAAGCAAAACCTTCCTCATCAGATAATGTCCCCACAACATATGATCAAAATAGCTCAGTGTGTAAGACAATGATCTTGTTAATAAATCTTTGTTACAATCATCTCATAACAATATATTGATTAATAATTTAATTAATCAATGGATTAGCCGCTTTTCATCAAACGAATGAAGCAAAGGTCACAAATTCGTCCATATCTTACAACCATACTTCAAATGAAAGCAAAACCTTCCTCATCAGATAATGTCCCCACAATATATGATCAAAATAGCTCAGTGTGTAAGACTATGATCTTGTTAATAAATCTTTGTTACAATCATCTCATCACAATATATTGATTAATAATTAATTTAATCAATTGATTCTCCACTTTTCATCAAATGAATAAAGCAAAGGTAACAAAATAGTCCACATCTTACAACCATACTTCAAATGAGAACCAAATCCATCCTCATCAGATAATGTCCCCACAATATATGATCAAAATAGCTCAGTGTGTAAGACTATGATCTTGTTAATAAATCTTTGTAATGTCATCTCATCACAATATATTGATTAATAATTAATTTAATCAATTGAATCTCCACTTTTCATCAAATGAATAAAGCAAAGGTAACAAAATAGTCCACATCTTACAACCATACTTCAAATGAGAACCAAATCCATCCTCATCAGATAATGTCCCCACAACATATGATCAAAATAGCTCAGTGTGTAAGACTATGATCTTGTTAATAAATCTTTGTTACAATCATCTCATAACAATATATTGATTAATAATTTAATTAATCAATGGATTAGCCGCTTTTCATCAAACGAATGAAGCAAATGTCACAAATTCGTCCATATCTTACAACCATACTTCCAATGAAAGCAAAACCTTCCTCATCAGATAATGTCCCCACAACATATGATCAAAATAGCTCAGTGTGTAAGACTATGATCTTGTTAATAAATCTTTGTTACAATCATCTCATAACAATATATTGATTAATAATTTAATTAATCAATGGATTAGCCGCTTTTCATCAACCCAATGAAGCAAAGGTCACAAATTCGTCCATATCTTACAACCATACTTCCAATGAAAGCAAAACCTTCCTCATCAGATAATGTCCCCACAACATATGATCAAAATAGCTCAGTGTGTAAGACTATGATCTTGTTAATAAATCTTTGTTACAATCATCTCATAACGATATATTGATTAATAATTTAATTAATCAATGGATTAGCCACTTTTCATCAAACGAATGAAGCAAAGGTCACAAATTCGTCCATATCTTACAACCATACTTCCAATGAAAGCAAAACCTTCCTCATCAGATAATGTCCCCACAACATATGATCAAAATAGCTCAGTGTGTAAGACTATGATCTTGTTAATAAATCTTTGTTACAATCATCTCATAACGATATATTGATTAATAATTTAATTAATCAATGGCTTAGCCGCTTTTCATCAAACGAATGAAGCAAAGGTCACAAATTCGTCCATATCTTACAACCATACTTCCAATGAAAGCAAAACCTTCCTCATCAGATAATGTCCCCACAACATATGATCAAAATAGCTCAGTGTGTAAGACTATGATCTTGTTAATAAATCTTTGTTACAATCATCTCATAACAATATATTGATTAATAATTTAATTAATCAATGGATTAGCCGCTTTTCATCAAACCAATGAAGCAAAGGTCACAAATTCGTCCATATCTTACAACCATACTTCCAATGAAAGCAAAACCTTCCTCATCAGATAATGTCCCCACAACATATGATCAAAATAGCTCAGTGTGTAAGACTATGATCTTGTTAATAAATCTTTGTTACAATCATCTCATAACAATATATTGATTAATAATTTAATTAATCAATGGATTAGCCGCTTTTCATCAAACCAATGAAGCAAAGGTCACAAATTCGTCCATATCTTACAACCATACTTCCAATGAAAGCAAAACCTTCCTCATCAGATAATGTCCCCACAACATATGATCAAAATAGCTCAGTGTGTAAGACTATGATCTTGTTAATAAATCTTTGTTACAATCATCTCATAACAATATATTGATTAATAATTTAATTAATCAATGGATTAGCCGCTTTTCATCAAACCAATGAAGCAAAGGTCACAAATTCGTCCATATCTTACAACCATACTTCCAATGAAAGCAAAACCTTCCTCATCAGATAATGTCCCCACAACATATGATCAAAATAGCTCAGTGTGTAAGACAATGATCTTGTTAATAAATCTTTGTTACAATCATCTCATAACGATATATTGATTAATAATTTAATTAATCAATGGATTAGCCGCTTTTCATCAAACGAATGAAGCAAAGGTCACAAATTCGTCCATATCTTACAACCATACTTCCAATGAAAGCAAAACCTTCCTCATCAGATAATGTCCCCACAACATATGATCAAAATAGCTCAGTGTGTAAGACTATGATCTTGTTAATAAATCTTTGTTACAATCATCTCATAACGATATATTGATTAATAATTTAATTAATCAATGGATTAGCCGCTTTTCATCAAACGAATGAAGCAAAGGTCACAAATTCGTCCATATCTTACAACCATACTTCCAATGAAAGCAAAACCTTCCTCATCAGATAATGTCCCCACAACATATGATCAAAATAGCTCAGTGTGTAAGACAATGATCTTGTTAATAAATCTTTGTTACAATCATCTCATAACGATAGATTGATTAATAATTTAATTAATCAATGGATTAGCCGCTTTTCAACAAACGAATGAAGTAAAGGTAACAAAATCGTCCATATCTTACAACCATACTTCCAATGAAAGCAAAACCTTCCTCATCAGATAATGTCCCCACAACATATGATCAAAATAGCTCAGTGTGTAAGACTATGATCTTGTTAATAAATCTTTGTTACAATCATCTTATAACGATATATTGATTAATAATTTAATTAATCAATGGATTAGCCGCTTTTCATCAAACGAATGAAGCAAAGGTCACAAATTCGTCCATATCTTACAACCATACTTCCAATGAAAGCAAAACCTTCCTCATCAGATAATGTCCCCACAACATAGGATCAAAATAGCTCAGTGTGTAAGACTATGATCTTGTTAATAAATCTTTGTTACAATCATCTCATAACGATAGATTGATTAATAATTTAATTAATCAATGGATTAGCCGCTTTTCATCAAACGAATGAAGCAAAGGTCACAAATTCGTCCATATCTTACAACCATACTTCCAATGAAAGCAAAACCTTCCTCATCAGATAATGTCCCCACAACATATGATCAAAATAGCTCAGTGTGTAAGACAATGATCTTGTTAATAAATCTTTGTTACAATCATCTCATAACGATATATTGATTAATAATTTAATTAATCAATGGCTTAGCCGCTTTTCATCAAACGAATGAAGCAAAGGTCACAAATTCGTCCATATCTTACAACCATACTTCCAATGAAAGCAAAACCTTCCTCATCAGATAATGTGTCCATATCTTACAACCATACTTCCAATGAAAGCAAAACCTTCCTCATCAGATAATGTCCCCACAACATATGATCAAAATAGCTCAGTGTGTAAGACAATGATCTTGTTAATACATCTTTGTTACAATCATTTCATAACGATATATTGATTAATAATTTAATTAATCAATGGATTAGCCGCTTTTCATCAAACGAATGAAGCAAAGGTCACAAATTCGTCCATACCTTACAACCATACTTCCAATGAAAGCAAAACCTTCCGCATCAGATAATGTCCCCACAACATATGAAGTTGCCTAGCAACAAGTCACGTGACTAATTAAACGTTCACTACTTAATTAGCATCACAAAAGATTGTTGATACTGTGTACAAAGTTACAACTTCATAACTCTATTGGTTTTGGAAATAATTAGGGGGGCCATAATGGCCCCCCTCCGGGTGAGGAGTGAATCAAAAGAGCCCAGGTGGAATAGGGTTAAACATATTTAAACTAACTTTGACATATTTTGAATAAAATATTGGTGATTTGAAAGTTCAGTGCATAACAAGCTGGTCTACCATCAAAACAAACAATTTCTAGATTTGTAACAATAAAATTTTCTTGGCTTCCACATAATTTATTATGTGAATTACAATTAAATGACATTACTTTATGACAATGGCCTTTTTACTTCAAAATGTGGAAATTCAAACTAAGGCAACTAAAACATAAACACATACCTGTTTGTTTGGTTTTGTAGAATTCTTCCTTTTTTTTTGCATTTCACGTTTCTCCTGTGAAGAATTTTTCAAGAATTAATAAAAAGGAGGTTGGAATGAAAGTGGGGGTTGGAAACATTTTCAAAAATTACTAAGCGTGAAGGGACGATTATTCGGTACTTGAGAGTAATCAGTACTTGATAATGCAAAAGCCAAAGTTAAAAAGATGTAGACTATTTTTGAATGGCCAGACAATTGATAATGTCAATCAGGGGCGGCTGGGAGTAAATTTCCTTTGGTATTACTTTTTAAAATTTTGAAAGATGCTCAAAAAAGGAGACTGTTAATAATTTCTTCGCGAAGCGAAGGAATTGTTAACCCTTCCAGCTGGGGGCATGGGGGCGCTGCGAGCCCTCCTTTGGGGTCCAGGGGCGAAGCCCCTGGAAAAATTAGCATTATTGATGAATTACAGCCTTAAATTGTCTCTAAATGACAACAAACAGGACTGTTCAGCGGTTGCAGCTAATCTTCCGTTCAAACGTCCTGCGAGCAGTGGCTAGTGGCTAGTGATGGCCGAGGCCGACTAGTTGTGTAAAATATTTTGCGGCTCCTACTTCTTAGCCACCATGCGGGCCCGTTATTAGAATTGCGATTCTAATAACGGAAACCGCTGGTCGAAGGCCCACTGTATATTCAAGGAGCCTTGGGACGGCAATAAGAAATATATATTTAAATAAGTCGTTTTATTTACTTTTGACAAATCTCCCATGACCAGGCAAGGCCAACAATAAACTGTATTCTTCGCTTTATCTCCACATATCCATGAGTAGCTCTCGTATTTTTCTTTACGCGTTATATTCTTAATATTCAATTCTGGGCATGGCCTTGCACCCTTTTTCAGCTCGAGACGCTGCTCGTGCGTTAGTTTCCCCTGTTTTGACATCATGGAACATACATTTTGAACACCCAAACGTTGACTAGTCACTGGATCTTGCAAAACACGATTCATGTTGAAACAGTCGACAAATCAGCAAGAGCATGCAAGAGCATAAAACAGCACTAGCAATGGATAACTGGCCGCGTTATTAGAAATCCAAAACTAATAACGGGGCTGCTAGGCTCCTCTGTCTGAGGAGCCCAAAACAATTGGAATTTACGTCATCGATGACTGCCAAGACAAAGAATTGGCTGTATCCATTATTAGAACCGAGAAAGTAATAACGTGACTAATGCTTACAATATGGTTTGAAAGACATAAAGGATTTCAGTCGTTTATCGCTGTCTCGAAATGAATAGAAGGCAGACACCATATCATTTATTACATCATTCTATGAGTTTGAGAGAAGAAAGCAGCTCCCTCGTTGCATAAACTTCCTTGGCGCAGCGACCTGATTTAGAAACATTACTTGAAAAAAGTATTCTGATTAAGAAACTTTACTTGAAAAAAAGTGTTATTACAGTAATAACGCTAATACCACTGCCCGCCGCCCCTGATGTCAATAGTATAAATTCTTTGAAAAAGCTCCGTCACTGAGTGACGAAAAATATCAACAACAAAAAACATGGTGAATTCCAAACATATATAGATTTGAAAAATGAAGAAACCAACCTTCAGTCTCCACGGCAGGTCCTTCACACCATAATCATATCTGATCTCAGTGCCTGCCGCAATATCTGTCAGTGCATAGATGCAAAGGCATGGTAATGAGTCAACAGTAAGTCTTTTGACGATACAGTTGGGCTTTGTGGAGTCATTAACTAGCCTTCCAAGCCTGCCATTGTCAGCTGTGGCATCAACGCTAGAAAACAAATGGGCATGAAATGTTCATATCAACCAAACTCGTATTCATTTATGATTGTGGCTACAATACTATGATTGTGTCAAACATAATATACCTCATCACAACATGTCATCTACCCTTGTTTGTCATATAAACAATAGAAAGTTTACAAATAAGAATGACAATTCCAGGCACAACATCATCTTGTATTCTGCAAATAAAAATATTCTTTTCTATATGCTACCTTTTACAAATATTCAAAGGCCAAAAGAAAGCCTCCCTTTTCAGCCAACCATCATTCATTCATTCCTTGACAACTAACATGTGAAAAGATTTCTACTTTAGAAACATAGATCTGAAGCATAGAATGACAGAAGGGGGATTTCAAAATTGTCCAGTTGAAACTGGCACGAAAAACAAGATATCTACAAAGCTGATGGTCTGAAACAAAAGCACATTGCAGTTGGTGTTGCCATTGCAGTTGGTCTTGGGGTTTCATAAACTCCCCAATGTCAAGAATAATCAAGGGGATGGATACTCAACAATTCAACTCAACAATTCAATTCAATAATCAACAATTCCGATGTTGTGTCCAACACAAAAATCCATCTAGTTTTACTTGTGAAATTTTGGAAAAACTGATTTAACAATATACAGCATTGTAGCTTTTGCAATTCTTTTAAAATGTAGCATGCCTACATATCAAAGTTCCTAATTATCCATCCAGGTAAATGGGAGTTTGGAACCATTTGTAGTTTCATTGGTAAATAATCATGTGAATAACATGAGAATTATAACTGAGTTACTACCTTATTTCCCATACAAGTGGATATTAAAATTTCATCCATAATTTTACTCACCAATACTGTATGGCATCATGGTAGAAGTAGTACATATAGCTTCCTTTTCTTTCTCGGTTGTACTTTTTCTCCCTTGTCTTGGCTTCTGAAAGGCTTAGTAAGTCTCCTGCATAGTGCAGGAGGAAGTTTCCTCTTTCAAACCTCCTTGCAGTGAAAACTCCAAAGCCTATGAATTGAAGAATCAATACTGGCATAAGGCTCAGCTACTGTATGTAGCATCATGATAATTAAAGATTTTCTTGTGACCATCCAGAAGACAGCGGAAGATCATTTCAGTTTGATAAGTCCCTTTCTATGTCATCTGGTGCAGCCATTACATTAGCCTGCGTGCAGACTTTATGAACATAAGTTCTATTTGTTGTAAGCGCCCCAGACTCGATAAGCTTTGCTTCTTCTGAGGCGTATGGATTGAGAATGTATATTAGTAATGATACATATGTTTTTCATGAATCAATATCATCATCACCATGGTTTTTCAGAAGTATGCAATGCTTTTTTATAGTTATGGAGGCAGTGATTCAAAAGCTATGACTAAAATATATTTGTTGCCGAGCACTCAATTCAAAATTATGCTTTGACCCCCTGAAACAGTGTCATAATTTTTGAAATTGACATCAGACTCAACAAGACAACTTTGTGTAAACATTTTGACTTGCATCTTCATCAATAAATGATTATACGGATGAAGATGCAAGTCAAACTGTTTGCATGAACTCAAAAAGATGTATTTTTGAGTCTCTGTAAATAGTTCTATAGATGGCACTTTGATAGTCAGTCATCCATGGCTGCATATTGCTTAAAACATACCTATTTCATCATCTATGAATCTGGACTCAAAACCAGGTTGGTCTTCACTTAACCAATCTTGGTGTAATCTACCTGGCTCCTTAAATTTCTCTGGAAACCTCTGTGTAAAGAAAAACATCAAAGTTAACTTCTGTGGAAGAGAGAATTAAACAAAACTTTTTGTCCCTTATTATTGATGTCATGCTTAAATGACGCAATTAAAATGCTGATTTGATAGCCAACCATACTGTAAAAGTCAAAACTTCTTTGATATGTGTAAAGTATGAGAAATATGCACAACAAACACATTTCATTGTAACCACAAAAACATAAATTTGATGTTTTGAAGGAGGGTTTTGCCCAGGAAATTTGCAAATCAAAAGTTTTATATTGAAAATAAAGAATCATAAAGTACAATTGTACTGGCAGGAATTGTCCAACAGCGGGAGAAGATCAGACAGTTATAGCTTTCATAACTCTATACCTTAAAGGGGCTCTGTCCTCAAACTGTAAACAAATCTGAAAAAATACACGTGCCCATTGTTTTCTGCACAGGGACGTAGAAAGCATCTCAAACTTGGGGGGGGCACGACACTTCAAGGGCACTTTTTTGATTAAGCCAAAGGGGCACTTCCTGAAATTAAAGAGGGCACTTCTTTGTTTATTGCAAATTCTTGGAGGGGGCACATGCCCCCAATGCCCCCCGGTTCCTACGTCTCTGTTTCTGCAGTTTGTTTTGTGACTTCACCCAAGCCACCAAAAAATGCTTGTTAAAAATCCACTTGTAAAAGATATGAATGTTTGGTTTTTTCCTCAGTAAAGTACAAAGATTTATCTTCAAAATGATGCTTTCATTTTCAAAAAGACAGGCAAATATCTGTGTGATATAGCCCATCAGAAAACTTTAAAACCACCGTTTCGACCGAAATTTGACAACGGACGGAGCCCCTTTAAGTAAAGACCCCTCATACATTTTTAAAAAACGAATGCAAACACAAGTGAAGCTTCCATGACTTTTATTCTTCTATTCTGCAGCATTATCATTTGATCAATTTATATTTCTTTCAAATTTGATGTGTCACAGAGAAGAAGTATGTGCCAAATGACGTTTCAAGCATAATTTTACTACTATTACGTGGGCGTGGCCTCTCTAGCCTACCCTCTCTAGGAGGCCTAGTCACTATTTTGATGTATCCAATTCATTCTTAGGCAGACTACTTTTAGCCCCTGGGTAACAGAGGCTCACGGTGTGAAATCCAAGTAAAATTACTTACCCTTCGTCTAGACATACTGGACATACTGCCAACTCTGCCAATTCAGCTAATTCTTCCTCTCTCTCTCGAGCGAACGGCGCGAAACTCGACGAATCAAGAAAGGTCAAGGAATGTCACATGGTCGTTAGCGCGGGAAATGAAACCTCAGTTTCAAAAAATTTAAAACGAGGCAGGGTGAAAAGCATCAACCCCGACACCCGACAGGGCCAACCGGACCCAAACTGCTGCATGGCACCCAACCATACCTGTTCCTTATACCAATTTTCCGGAAATGTATACCTGACCTTATACCAATTTTCCGAAAAAATATACCAAACCTTATACCTTACACCAAAATCTTGAAAATCGATACCCTTCCCGATGGTACGTCCCGGTACCCAAAATATATGTAGTGCCCCCCCAACGGTATCGATTTTCACGATTTTGGTATAAGGAACGATTTTTGGTATAATTTTTTGGAAAATTGGTATAAGGTCGGGTATACTTTTTCGGAAAATTGGTATAAGGTCGGGTTTACATTTTCGAAAAATTGGTTTAAGGAACGGGTATGTTTTGACGCTTCGATGGCACGCCCCCGACCAAAACCTGGTCAAGTACCACCCCCTCCCCCCCCCCCACCCCGAGGGCAAGATGCTGAAACGGAAAACACGGTGACATGTTTGTCAAAAGCTTTTAAAAAGTGACCGAGTTATATTGTTGGTTCCCACAACGTTGGTGAAATTCACAATGTGTAACTGGATTTTATTGTTGGTTCCCACAACGTTAGTAAAATCTACAGTGTCCCCACAAATCATCCAAGAATTTTTAAATCAATTAAAGCAAAGTAGTGGCAGTTGTGTTCAGTCAACCTAAGCATTTCTGTCCCATTCAATATTTGATACACTCAACTGTCGAAGGCTATCAAGAAAATTCCTTTGTTGGTTCCCACAACGTTATTGAAATTTACAATGTCCCCACAAATAAATCCAGCAAAATTTAAATCAGTTGAGCGTAGCAGCAGCAGCTGTGTTCAGTTCATGTAAACACTTCTGGCTCGTCAAATCCATGATACATTCAACTGTCAACAAGATATTAAGCAAATGACTTGGTTCCCACAACGTTGGTGTACACCTATAGTCCCCACAACTGGCCTCATGTTAGTATGTATGTATGTATGTATGTATGTATGTATGTATGTATGTATGTATGTATGTATGTATGTATGTATGTATGTATGTATGTATGTATGTATGTTTGTTTTCGGTATAAAACATGGTTTATAAGACCATACCTTGATCGGGAGAGATGATGACCAGTCTTGATAGAAGACATATATGTCATCTTCCTCTTTTTGTATGTTTTGGAAAAATTTCTCTTTGATCTTATGTTTGAATGTGTCGATTTTGTTTGTTGATTTAATCTCTGATGAAAGACTATTCCATGTTTTGGGCCCTAGATAAGATAGACATTTTTGTCCAGCAGTAGTTTTGCGAAATGGAATATCCAATTTGAACTTGGACCTTCGTGTTGTTCGGCCGTGGTTGACTGGACGGAATATCTCAGCACTGTATGCTGGGGCAGTTTCTTATGTTGATACAGACACATTGATCCATCCTGTTCTTTGTAGGGAGCCAATCTGTAGACTTGAATTCTGTGACCCCAATATGTGCTGTGTTTTTTAAATCGAGGTAAAAACGAATGCATTTGTTTTGTGCCGTCTGAATTTTTTTGGACAGCCTCTTATTCAACCCTGGATATCAAGAAGTGCACGCATAATCAAAATGAGGTTGAATAAGAGCATTTAAAAGCAACCTGCGAAGGGATTTATCCAGGAAATTTTGTTTCCTGTATAGGAATTTTAGCTTGCCATTTATTTTTCCCAGCATCTTAGTCGCCATCGACTCTCCAGAGAGATTTTCATCTAGGACACATCCCAGATATGTGACTGTTGAATGTTGTTTAATCCTTATGTCACCTCTCCTAATGTCCAACTTTTCAAGTTCTTGCTTTTTTTTTGTCCAAAGAGAATGGATTTGGTTTTGTCCTCTCCAAAGTGAATGCTTAGTTTGTTTTCTACAAACCAATCACAGAGGGAATTGAAATTTCTACCGGGTGTCCCAAAAAAATGTATACGGATTTAGTTGACTCCTGCAATGTGAATTTAGCTTCAATCAAGGTCTAATCACGCTACAAATGTTCCTCGATAGTTAACTTGAATATAGATACCTCGTTTGTTGACATTGGTACTTTGAGAGCAGACATGTTAATCTTGAAAGCCCAAATTTGCCTCTTCCTGCAAACCAGAGCTTTACCCTTTTGGCCTAAGCAATTTCTTAAGGCACAGCATATAAATCAACGATAGCCTTGATAAAGTTTGAACAATATTAGATCTCGTGTTATTCTGTCTTCCAGAAGTCACTCCCCAGTCACCCATCATGAAGTTTCTTAATTTTTCATTAATTTTAGTTCTTAGTTTCGATGTTCTTCAGGGATTTGCTTAGGCCAAAAGGCCAAAGTTCTGGTTTGCAAGTGCACGCAAATTTGAGCTTTCAAGATTGATATTTCCACTTTCAAATCACCAATACCAACAAACGAGGTATCTATGTTCAAGTTAACTATCGAGGAAAATTTTGAGAGTGCTTAACCATTGATTAAAGCAACATTCACATAGCTGGAGTCAACCAAATCTGTATACATTTTTTTGGGACACCCGGTATTTAAATTGCTCTCTATTATATCAATGTTTTTGTCTCTAACTATTAAACAAGAATTGTCTGCATACAGAAGCAGGTCGCAGCCGACCGCTCGTGCCATGTCATTCACGTAAAGAAGGAATATGAGTGGGCCAATAATTGACCCCTGAGGGACCCCACATGACGGACTACCATGATTTGAGTATTCCTTGCCAATATTGACGGCAAAAGAACGGTCCTGAAGGTAAGATTTAAACCACAAAATGGCGGATTTGCTAAAGCCAAGGCATGCCATTTTATTCAGAAAGATGTTATGGTCAATTGTATCAAATGCTTTTTGAAGGTCAATTAAGATCATGCCTGTAAACATTCCAGTTTCAAATCCTTGAAGGATCTTATCACTCAAGTAAGATAAGCAGGTATCTGTTGAGTGATGAGCACGAAAGCCAGATTGGTATCTGTACAATATTTTCTTATCATCAAGGTATTTTTGTACTTGACCATGAATTATTTTTTCAATAATTTTAGAGAGTTGAGGAAGCAAAGAAATTGGTTGATAGTTTTTGGGATCATCTTTCGATCCTTTTTTGAAAAGTCGTTTTAGTTTTGCTTGTTTGCAACCATCAGGAAACTTAGATTGTAAGATTGAGAGATTACATAGTTTGGTTGTCGGCTCGGCTAAGGCGGATGCACCATCTTTGAGGAATTTCCCTGCTATATTGGTTACTTTACTCATGTGGCTATCATGTGGTAACTTGGTTCACCCCAGCCAACATCAATTACCAGTTTTCACAATAAGGTAAACATTTACACTCTCCAGAAGTTGAGTCCTACAAACAGTTGTGCTTTGCTCAAGAAATCTGGAACATGTTTGAGAAGCAAAGTGGGATTCGTGCAGTATTTGGCAATAGTTATTTTCTTTTCAATAAACTAAGCATGTATGTGTCCTCTTTGCAGCTCACTGACCACCCTTGGACAAATGAATCTATGCATGCTGCTGGTTTCAGAAAACAGCAATGATCAGTCCAGTATGAAGACAGCAGTATGAAGACAGCAATGATCAGCCCAGAAAGCATCTAATCAGACACCATCCCAAAAGGAGCACAGGAAGCAAACGCACTCAACAATATCTTGGTGATATGATCTTAAAGAGAGCCGATGATATGGTTTCCAATAATGGAATGATGGAAGTACTTCAAGTCATCTATGCGACAATGGTCATCTTCACAAGTTTGTTGACAAGCCTCAATCAAGCATTCCATTATATTTTGGAGGGCAATCCAAGAGGAAGCAACTCATGCATCACTATTTGGACCACACATACGCAATGAGAATGCTCAACAATAGTGAAACGAAGAGAAAAATGAAGGATGTCAAGTTCATTTTGCAATGCACCTTGAAGGCAAACTAATTCAACAAAAATCTCTATATAAAGTTGCAAGCATAATATAGCTGCCAATTGCTGTGATGAAAACAAAACATGTGACAAGCAAAATGAAAGAGGCACTAAGTGTTTTCAGGACAGCATAAGCAAATTATTCAAAGAACCCTGTGGAAACATCCCACTGTAGAAATGAAGAGGAAGATGAGGACAGTAGCTCTGGCTACAGTGTTGATTGCGGTGGTGATGGAAATGAGGTAGAGAAGAGAAGAGTACAAATCAGAGCTGACTACAGCAGGGGGGGGGGGGGGGGGGGGGGGGGGGGGGCAATCATGCCAGATGTATGGACGTGGCTCAATGTAAAATTTCCATATATTCCATATGGTGTAAATTTGCCTTTGAAACATGAACAGCCTTAATCTGGATGACAAATGTACCTACTTAGAAATGACAACCAACAGTACCAACGTAAATAACAATACCAATGCTAGTACAGAAACTTCCTTCAGCTTAATGAAACAGAATAAACACATCTTAAAATGCCTCTTACGAATTGTATTGTAATATGCCATGTAGGATGATGTAGAAGCCCTGGACCTCAAATTGCACACAAGAAAAGAAGCATATGTTGTGAATTTTAACGACTGAGATCGAAAGACGTACGACACATGGCGCAGGCCAGTGGGCCTAGCCATCTTCTTGAAGCGGATCCAAATGCGGAAGCTGAATTAAATCCCAATGATCTGGAGACGATTCAATCCAAGCTGAATAATAGTAATGATTCTCTGCTACAAGAATTCTGTTATGAAGAAGAAGACGATGATGACGACACTCTATCTAATGGCAGTGTCACTGATACTCGCATATCGTTGAGTGAAGTTGAGATTGGCAACGACAGGCAGACTCAAACACAAAACCTCGAAAACACTGACGAATCTATCGTGAAAGAAAACGCTAAGCTAAAATCCGAGATAACACGGAATAAAAGTGAGATCGAGAGCTTAAAGGAAAAATTAACGGCAGTTGAAGAACTGGTCTCTCAGCTTGCAACAAAACTTGAATATGAAACAGAAAAAAGAAATAAGACCACCAGAAGCATGAAGCAAGAAATATCGGAAACAAAACAGTTCATGACGGCTATTCAAAATGATAAGACAGAAATGCTCGACAAGAAAACAATCGAAAAAAATGCAGAAAAGCATTTTACAAAGAAGCTGAACGAATTAGACTTTGAAATTATTGACGCAAGAGATCTAATCAAAAAGAATGCAGATAACTATGAAAAACTTCTTACATCATTAAATGACCTCAAACGAAGCATAAAAGAAAACGCAAACGCAATCAAAAATGTCACAGAGGATTATAAGCAGCCCAAATCTGAAAAAATTAAAGTTTCCTCCCAAAGCCACCAAGCCACCGCATTTGAGACCCCCCTTGCTGAACCAACTAGCGCAAAACCTTTTGAGGAATCAGTTAGGATGAGGCCATCCGAGAGCAGAGGGGCTCGTTCCCTCAATGGGCCTCCAAGAACCCCTTGAAATGGTCCCTCTTACAATGGAGAAACATCCACACTTATAGTTGGAGATTCAATTCTCAAAGGCATTTTCCCAAGAAAGATAGACTTTAGCGGCTCTACAAAAATAAGGACCTTGCGTGGGCGCCAGCTGCATGATGTTAGAAATTTTCTTGCAAAGCTTGATTTGACATCTCTTGACACCCTCATCATTCATGCAGGCACCAATGACGTCCCAAAATTTACAGGGGCTGAAATTGTCGCTTTTTTCGAGGAAACTATCAGAGAGCTCAAATCTGCGCACCCGAATTTAACTATATTCATTTCGAGCATACTGCCAAGAGAAGACCTACAGGCACCAACAATTCCTGAGAAAATAAACTTTATTAATGAAAAACTTAAAGTCATGTCTATGAAATTGCACTTCCATATAATTGACAACAATGATACTCTGCACGACCCAGATCTGCGGTATGATGGCCTCCATCTAACGGAAAGAGGCACGGCTCTCCTCGTTCGAAATTTCAAAGATGCATACTTGCCTAGTGAAACCAGAGGAAATATTGCCCCACAACGGGCTAGTGGTTTCAAGGGCTATCGAGGTTCCATTCAACACGACAACAGCATAAATATACCTACAACGATGGCTGCTAATACACAATCAATGCCTAACATATCGCCAAACCATGCTAACCAAAGCACCGAAGTTTTTGGTTCTCAGAATTACAGTATTCCACTTCAACAGTATCCTGGCCAGCAGTATCCTAGTCAGTGGACCATGCTCCATCAACCTCCCTTGAGAAATTCCGTCTACCCACAAAATGGAGTGTTCCAGAACCCTTGGAATCAATTCAACGTGGGTAACCCTTTTGGCTACCAGAACAGACAGCTAGGTATACCTATACCGGTTTATTAACTTGCGTTATTATATAAATTCTGTTTAATCATCTATCTTCCAATGCATTTTTAGGTCCAGGGCCACCTTTTGCCCTTTTACTTGGTTATATTTGAGTGTGAACCATGTCCAGTGTTTCACAAAATTCTGATGTAGATTTGGGTTTTGCTACCGCTGGTAAAGATTTACGAGATTTTTTGGACCAGTTCAATCCAATTACGGAAAATGGTCAGTATTTAACTGTTGAAAATATTAATGGCATGAGCAAGAACTCATCAACACTTTCAATATTGCATTTGAATATTAGGAGCCTTAATAAACATGCCAATGAGCTAGTTAACCTGTTAAGTTCATTTCAGTTTTCTTTTGATTGTATTTGCTTGACCGAAGTGCATAATACCAACTTGGAGCACTTTTCATCCCTGCTGAATGGATACAAGTTTCACCCTGTCCCTTCCCAAAGGGGCAACGTGGGTGGTGTCTGTGTATATGTTAAAAATGATCTTAAATTCAACGTACTTATCGACTTCAGTTTTACATGTGATAGTCCTTGTGAGAACCTGTGGTTCACATTGTCCAATAATAACTCTGAATCCATTGTAGGTCTTGTCTATAGACACCCCGATGGTAACATTAATGAATTTTGTGAAAAAATTGAACTCACCCTCGAAAAAATAAGTCAACACTCTTTCAGCCAAGCAATCTTGATTGGTGACATAAACATAGACTTACTTAAATACAACGATAGTAAGCACAAGAACGTTAAAACATATTTGGAACTTCTCGTCTCCCATGGCTTTCTGCCTCAAACTGTGCTACCTTCTAGAGTTACTAGTCACAGTGCAACCCTAATCGATCATGTTTTTATGTACCAGCAACGACCTAGCGATCAAATAATTGCAGGTAACTTAGTGACTGACATAAGTGACCATTTTGCCTCAGTCCTAATGCTGAACAAGATTACTGCAGGAAAACAAACTTTGCCAAAGACACGTTTCTTCAGTGAAAGAAATCGTGCTAAGTTTAAGGAATCGCTGCAAAAGATTGACTGGAATAATTTTCAAGAATGCCAAGATTCTAATACTTGTGCTGAAATTTTCAGTGAAGAGATATCTAGGTGCTTTAATGACTGTTTTCCATTGAAAACGCTTCCTAAAAACGGATTAAAGATAAACCATGGGTGTGTAAAGGACTGCGAAAGTGTATACGTAAGAAAAACAAACTATACAAATTTTCACTCTCTCGTAAAGACCAAACATCCATTGAAAAGTACAAGAAGTACAAAAATGTCTTAACAAACTGCTTGAGACAAGCTGAAGCAAATTACTTTGATAATATCCTAAAAGACAAGGCAAATGCTGTTTTTCGCATGTGGGCTATACTTGGACCAATGCTCAATCCAAAAAAGAACAAAACATCGTGCAAAATCGCAAAAATAGTTGATAAGTCAAAACGCACTTTTACATCAGATGCCGATATTGCTAATTCTCTGAACAACTTCTTTTGTAATATTGGTAGAACTATTAATAGCAAAGTTAGTGCTACGGACATACACTTCTCTAAATTTCTTGAAAATCAGAACGAATGCTCTTTCTTCCTCGCAAAAGTCACGAAACAGGAGGTCCTCGACGAAATTTGTCATCTAAAGCCTGGTAAAGCTGCAGGTCATGATGGCATAAAACCAGATATCATCAAGGAATGTTTTGAAAGCCTAGTAGACCCTCTCACGCACCTTTATAATACATCGTTTGAAACTGGTGTTTTTCCAGATATCTGGAAGATTGCTAAAGTTATTCCCATTTTCAAAAAAGGAGATAGATCCGATGAAGACAACTATCGCCCCATCTCCCTTCTTTCGTGCTTTGAAAAAGTCCTGGAACGACTCATGTGTAAAAGAATGCTAGACTTTCTAAAAAAGCACAAGATCCTATACAAACTGCAATTTGGCTTCAGAGAGAGTCATTCCACTGCTCTGGCTTTAATTGAGGCCTTGAATGAAATTTACTCAAAACTTGATGAAGGAAAGTTCGTTTTAGGGATTTTCCTTGACC
Source organism: Aurelia coerulea (assembly GCA_039566865.1). Classification (NCBI taxonomy): domain Eukaryota; kingdom Metazoa; phylum Cnidaria; class Scyphozoa; order Semaeostomeae; family Ulmaridae; genus Aurelia; species Aurelia coerulea. Next base: position 5,788,970 of record CM076951.1, on the reverse strand, counting down.
TCAAAAAAGCCTTTGATACAATTGATCATAAGATACTACTACATAAGCTAGAACACTATGGTTTTCGTGGCATAGCAAGCAAATGGTTTTGTAGCTACCTTTCAAATCGAAAACAATTTACCTACGTAAATGGATGCAACTCTAAACTTGGGATAATAAACACAGGTGTCCCACAGGGATCCGTCCTAGGACCCATTCTCTTCACGTTATACGTGAATGACATGGCCAATGCTACGAAATTACAACCTAGACTGTTTGCAGATGACACCAACATTTTTGCATCTGGTAAAGATATTGATGCCCTGGTTCAAGACACCAATATCGAATTACAAAAACTTCATACTTGGTTCAAAGCAAACCGTCTGAAACTAAGCATAGAAAAAACATCTTACTGTATTTATTCCCCCAAAAGGAACCCAACCCCATGCCGAGTCAATGTCCAAATTGGAGAAGATATAAAGAGGTCTGGCTATGTAAAATACCTTGGTTTAACCATTGATGAGAAACTGACATGGGAAAAACACATCGAAGAATTAGGCACTAAAATCGTTCGTTATGCTTCGATCTTTCGAAAAGTTCGACATCTGCTTCCTAAAAAGTGTTTGCAATCCCTATACAATGCATTTATTCAATGTAAGATAGATTATGGTATTGAAATTTACGGCGATGCTTCCAAAAAGTTGATGAAACGTACGCAGACACACCAAAATAGAATACTCAAAATCCTACAGCACAAGAACCACCTTGCTTCAACTAATACCATACATAGAGAATATAGTACACTAAAAGTTTCAGATCAATATGAGATAAAAATCCTAAAGCTGATGCATTTACACACGCACAATAAGGCAAAATTGCCAGAAGTTTTCCAAAATTTATTTCAGACCAGATCAAGCATTCATCAATATCCCACCCGCTACAGTGACAATTTTGCTATACCAAAAACTATAAATCGATTCGGCAACCGAGCCATAACTGTTAAAGGTCCCAGGCTCTGGAACTCTCAACCTCCTGAATTAAATAAGATAGTCACTCTGAAAGGATACATCAAGGCCCTAAAAGATTACAAACTAGGATCTTACCTATAATAAATATTTCAACCAACAATTTGCATTTAATTTACATATTGGGTCTTGTCATATGATACAATTTCTCTTCCATAAATCAACTTTTTCTTAATTACGGGCTTAATTATCAGTAATTGAGTAATTTTAGTTTTTACCTTTCTTTCTTTCCATTTCCATATATTATCTTAGTAGTATTAGAAGCATAATTATTCATAGTTATGTATTTATCGACACCTAACATAACGTTTATTCATTCTGTTATTGATCTTATATTCATTATCATTATTATTAAAAAAAACAATATAGTTATTTGTAGTTTTGAATTTTTAGTTATTTGTATTTGTAGTTATTTGTAGTCTTAAATTTCTTAGCGCTGTATACCGTTCTGTTTTGCTGTAAGCGCCCCAGACTTGATAAGCTTTGCTTCTTCTGGGGCGTATGAAATTATATGTAGTTAGTTTAACTCATATGTTTCATGAATCATTATCATCATTTATTGGTTATTTGTGACAAATAGCTTGCATTTTGAATTAATTTTGTTTTTAATGAATAGGACCGTTCTAAACAGACACTCTATAATGCGACCGCTGGGTGTGACCAACAAAGATTTTTATTCTCACTTGATGTTTACAAACGCAATGCCTGCCATGTTAACCTTTTAATCTACCGACTCTTATTCTAAAAATAAAATTTTAGAGTTTCTTAATTATAGTTCTTGAACATAGTACCAGAGAGTTTCTCAAATTGTTGGTCATCATTACTAGTTTCTTATAAACCAGTTTCTTATAAAAATGTGTACGCTTTTATCAATGGACCATGGCTGAGGCTATTTACTATGTCTAAGACCGAACAGTTTGTTAAATATCAGTGAGTACCCCCCAAGGATCTTTTGATTGCATTATCCGTTTTCTCATATTTTTATAAGAAAGTAAGGTCCGGGACTGCTAGAGGATGGTGACAGGGGGCATTGATGGTAATGATACTGGCCCCCGGGGCACCTGGCCCTTATACCTTTGGTACTGGGTACTGGTAAGAATTACTGTGGTGCCTAGGACATATTTTGAGGATTGGAACACGGAAAATATCACATCTATTCACTACAACTTTTCCCCAGTATTTTACCGTAATTTTCAATCTAAAATGGTACTTTTTCCTGCTCTGATGTCCCCTCGTACTGACCTTAATGGTAACGGGTACCGGGCATGTTGGTACTTGGTACTGCCCCTGTGGTACTGTGGTACTATTTACCTGTTACCATCCTCCTGCTAGGCAGTTTCTTAAATTCCTAGGCCATTTTTCTACCGAAAATTCTTACATGTTTCTTATATTGTTAATTCCAGAAGTGTAGAGTTAATTTTTCTTTTGTCAAGAGGGCTCCCAAATCATTAGTAAGGTCTCAAAACAAGTTGATAACATAATTCGCACTCAAAATAATTTCTAAAAAGTTTCCAAATTCAATTTCCAAACTGTACAGTGTCAAAACATTTTTGAGTGTGTTTTGAAAATGAAACTGGAAATTACTAAAGCTTTTTAGCTTTTTAAATTCAGGTGTAGGGTTATTGCTTAACTTTGAGAAAATTGAGCGTACTGTTTCTAATAAACAGTTGCTTATAAAGAATATGTGTATGTGCAGTGCAGAGCGGAGGAGGATCTGGTTGAAACTGTTCCTCCGCAGAAGCACAGTTGCAACCAGGGCCTTACTGCATACCAAAAAGATGGCAGGGGGGCATTATTAGCTTCCCCAGTGATGTATTTATGGAAACTTTGAGAAACACAGTATGACATGTATGTTCTCTGTTGTCAAGGATTGTTGCAAATTGTTTTTGTTAATTCTTTTCAGTGATTCTTTCCCAAGAGAGAAAAATGTTGCTTCACAAAGCATAATAGATAGAGGCCAAAGCCAACCAAAGGCACCTACATTTGTAAAATTTGTAAATTCTAAAATGGGGGGAAGGATAGCAGAGAACACTGCAAAAGCATGACTATTTGAATATCATGGAATGATGGAACATACCTTAATTGTAATTTTCTTCCAAATTGTAAGTTTCTTCCGCTCGGAGGGAGTGTCGGCCTGGCCTTGCTGTTGCATTTGGCGGGGTTTCACTGAAATGAATTAAAACTTTCGAAGTAATATGCTACAAACGATCACAACAAAGTATATGACTTCAAGGTGAAATCTGTGTTCTTCAGGGTTCTTCTTGCTGATGGCAATTGGTTCATGAGTAGAATGGCACGTTTAAATTGAGTTTCCCTGTCTTGCAAATGAAAATGAGAAAGTATCGGGCCTAAACAGAAAACTTGGTGTAAAAAAATGAAAATGCGAAGATTTACCTGATATCTTTCCTTGTTTGAGCAACTTGCAGTTTCATGTGAGCTTAAACGAAGATAATAATTCATGGTTAATTTGGTTTAATGTATTAGATTTGAGGCAATATGTTTGTATTGATCCCGAATTTGCTAAACAGACAGGCTTGAAAGTCTCCGTCCTCTTGCACGGATCGTGCATTCGACACGCAGATCCGCAACACATACAGACTTCCATATGCAGGACTGGAGCATCAAGTCAGTTGATTAGGAAATTGGTGCAATTATAAAAAGAAATAAGAAATACGAAGCAAACCAAAGCTAACCTGTCGGTTGATTTCCAATTGAAACTTCACCAGTAATTTGCAACCATTGTCGTCTCCTGTCAACTCAAGCATTTTATGTGGCGCTCTTTTTCGTAAGACAAAATTAAACGGTTGTGCAGTTGCTGTTGTTGCTGTTATTTATTATCCAGGGAAAACTTTACACCAGAGATATAATAAGCCGCTAAAAGCCGCTACGATACAAAAGTCGCGCTTTTCAGGAGAGAATACGTAAAGAAAGAGCTATTTGTTGTAACACAATGCGAACACAGAATTGCGACTACAAAGACTAGTAATAGTAAATACCAGTGAGAAATAGTTATAAAGAGCGTGTTTTTTCCTGACAATGGCCGAGGGGCGTATCACTCTCTAAAAATCTCGTACACCTTTGGCAAAAATCCTTTTGTTTTCAAGAAAAATCCGTAAAAAATCCCTGTAAATCCTATTGTTTTAAAAAATCTCGTACGCTTTTTCGGAAGAGTGATTTACCCCTCGACAATGGCCATGCATTGCAAATGATCAATGTTCTTTCGACACAGAAAAAACAGGAAAAAACTGGCAACTGCATCTTAAAAAACACTAAACTTCGTGCAATCATTTCAGAGCTTCTCAGGGGCGTCGTGGCCGGGGGGGCAGGGGGAGCCATGGCCCACCCTAAAATTCAAATCGTTAGATTTTTCGGAAATTTCAACGTTTTCGTCGGAAAACAACTGACTTTGGGTTCTGAAACACGTGCCCTTTTCGTTGCATTCCGGTAGAAATTTTCCACATATCTGTTCTCGTCTGTTCTGGTTTTAGCAAAGCAGAGTTACATACAATGCGTATCACTTATCATAGGGTAGCAGAGCCTTAAAAATTCAAAACAAGACATTTTGTAAGCTTTGTATGAAGACATTTTAGAAAGAGCTCATCTATCGCTTCGGAAGATTGAAAATTTCCAAGGAGCCTTCCGTCAGTCAAGTTCTGCTGCTCCTTTCAGCGGCCACTTCTTTGCAAAAAGGGGCACTTTCTAATGATGTATCAGTGTCGTCGTAAAAAATTTTTGCTCATTTTTCCCCATTTTGCTCGCTTCGCTCGCATTTGAGTTCAGCAAACCCGAATATCAATTTCGTTCCGACGGGCCTAACCTTTGGGTTTCATCCCAGTAGGATTGGCCTCTTCGTCGCGGTTCATATGGATTTATTCCTAACATAACAGCCTGTGGCGTGGCCACCGGGGGGGGTATGGGGGGCAATTGCCCCCCCCCCCACTTTTTGCGAAAGATGATCCTCGAGATCCTCTAAAACCGAGGAGAAAATAGCTGGGTATAGGTTGGGTAAGAATTTTCGGAGAAATGTTAAATCTTCCATTTTAGCACTGGCAATAATGATATTGGGAGATGCATTCTAAGCCAAAGTAAAGGATCTTTCTTCAAAAATTTTCCTCTTGCTCTGATTCATAGGATAACTGTTCACGAAACTATCAAAGTTCTCTTGTAGCTAATGGCAAGCATGATATTGGGAGATGCATTCTAGGCCAAAGTAAAGGGCGTGACGCCAAAAAATTTTCCTGGGGGCTTCGCCCCCAGACCCCCTCATTTAGATCCCCCCCACTTAATTTACCCTGGCCACGCCGCTGATAACAGCAACAAACCCAACAATTTTTCGGTAGCCACTGCAAGCGTCTCGCAAACGGAGAAAAAGGCGAAGTTAAAAAATTTATTTTTTTCGGAAATTTCGTGACCTTGGCCCCCCCTAATATACAGGCCCCACGACGCCCCTGGCAGCTTCTTGATTGATCAGACAATCTATCATCAATGTCATAAACAAAAACTATGATTTTATAATATTAAATTCTATAAGAAACTCGCTTGGCTCAGCTTGCAGTGCTAAAAGCAAGACGCAGGAATGTGTAACCGCTGACCATGCGCCACTTTGCGTCTGCACTGCAAGAGAATGTTTTGGAGCGCGGCTACGGGCCTAGAACTTAGGGGTAGCGGTTATTTGCCCCGATCACTCTTCATCCGTTCCCGATGTTCCAAACCACATGTGACATTTTATTTTCAACGACTTTTGACGTGCCACGAAGGTGAAGAAGAAGACTTTTCATGAACATCAGTGGCTGGAAATCACTTTTTGTATCAACGGGATGTGTGCCTAAATTCGTGGAAATTACCAGCATATGAAAATCCAATTTTCTAGAAAACAGGACCATGCCTCATCACCATTTTCTCTTGAGACGGAGCTCAACATGTGGTCAAAATGGCGGTGTTGGTGAGTTGTTTTGCAAATATTGCGTTTGATTGCTCCACCTTCGAAAATGCACGTTACTCTTCGCTAAGCGACATGGTGCTAGCTTTTCCAGGTCTAAAGTATCGGACGATCAGAGAATCAAACAACTCTCAAATATCTTACCGTTTATTTTACTTGAAACTTCAACATACTGATTGTATAATTTCTTGACGATTAGACTATCTGTGCCACCATACCTTGCTAGATAGTTATTTGCCGATCTTTGGTGAAATTTTGATAAAAACACTGGACTAAAAATACCACCAGTTCAACAAAGATTTGTGGAAAATCAAGACCATGCCTCATCACGAAACTCTATTCCTTTGTTTGTAACAGAATGAGGATGGAAAATGTTTTGTCGTCATGTTTCGGAAATATTGCGTTCAAACGGGATAATTAATTTCTTTAGATGCAAGAACAGTGGTCTCAACAATGCTTAGGGCCTAGCCATATGCGCTTAGGCCACCACAATGGTCCATTGCCAGCTAGACCAGGCTAGGCCATTGCCAGAGCATTTTGTTTACAAGCTAAGGCTGGGCACAGTCCAGTGTTTCCTTCAATTCAACCAATGGTGTTGCAAGTACATTTAGTAAAAATCTTATTGGATAATGACTATGGTAATAAACAAAAAAGAAGTATACAAACCATAGATAGGCTATATATTACTTACTGACTGAGCTTTACTTGCCCATGTCTATGGTGTGGACTTCCCCGTGACTGTGTAAATGGCAGAAATACAGAGTATCTTCCAGGTAACATGCTAAGCAAGTATGTCTTAATTTGGTATTAATCTGAGAGCTGAGTTTTTATAAAGAATTTCTCTTTGAAACATTCATATGAAAGATCCTTGGCTAGTGCACCTGGGCAAGTAGTGTTAGGGTCTAGATGACTACTGCAGTAGTATCTACCAGAAAACATGGACAGCTATGCGGTAAAGCCCTACATCTAAGGAACCATCTTACAAGAAACTCAGACTCTGAATTTTTTGTAAGGACTATAATGTAATGGGCTAATTAAGTGAGAAGTGGGTTTTTAAGGGCAGGACTTGATTGTCTTTCTTCCTCTTTTCTCTTCTAGATGATGAAAAATGGTAAATTCCTCAGCATTGAATACTGGCTTCTTGGATGATTTGAAAGCATGTAACAAGGGTCTTTGAGGAGCAGTTCTTAACTCTGATAGAAAGGTGTCTGGACCCCCTCTGGATAGGGCTAACAAGCTTCCTTGTAACCGTGCAGCTATGTTTGTCAGAAGGATTAATGTAAATATCGTGAACTCAAGAATTTTTTGTTGAAGCTCGATATTGAGAGACACTTTGCTGTATGCTGAGAATAAGGACGTACCTATGCAGCAACACATTGGTTTTCTAACAGTGCTTTTATTGTTGTGCTTAAATATTAATTCTATACTATAATACTAGGTCATTGTATTTACTACAAATGGCATGCTTGTATTTTGTGTTGTCTTCTGCAACAGAACTCTTCCTCTTATTATCTGCATGTTTGTTAGGCCAATTCATTTACGAGGACAGAGAATATCCTCATATTGTAGGATGAAGAATATCCTAGAAATACTACAATCCTGGCAAAATTCATTGAGACAAATGCATTTCATTTTGACAGCAGTGGCGGACACTTTGCCAAATATTGGGGGGAGTGCAAAGTAATTGTTTCAGTTAAAAAGCATTGTTTATTTCCATTTTTTGTGAACAAAATATCTTTGTTCTAGCCAACATTGGGGAGGGGGGGGGCAATCCCACCTCCTGCCCCCCAAAGTGTCTGCCACTGGTTGCCCTGCCTGCTTCAAACTACTTCCTTCCACTGCTGAAGACCTCACCCCATTTCAATGTGGATATCATAAAAGAACACATAGTTGTGAAGTCATCTATTTGTGACATAATTTATCTGCTTCCATCTGCTTCTAAAATTGCAATGGGGTCTTAACTGGAAATTTCCTCCATTATGCAAATTTTCTCAAGATTATAATTTATATTATTTGCAAAACTATTTTGAGTATGGAACCATTCTACTGACAATAAAAGTGTCTGTCAAAGGGCCAAAAGCAATAACTGACAACAACTTTCTGGCAACATCCCCTTTTTTTGTGATACAGTAAAAACCCGCATATAAGAACATACAATTTGCAAGTCAGCCTGAATAGGTTCTTATGTTTTGGGTATTTAGTAGGAAATGAGGATGTTCAGGTTCTAAAAATTGGTTCTAATTTTATTCAGGGCTTTCAGGAATTCCTTTCCTTCAGATTCAAACTTCAGGCATATTATTTACTGTCAGTTCACATCAGTTGAGTGTATGAGATATTATTCGCAACAGAAATTTGTGGAAGAATCATAAATTTTTATATAATCAAAAGAAAAGCTTCTCATTGGACAATATACAAATTTCTGATTCTTCCACAAACTTATGTAGCTAATAAGACCCCAATAATCTCTACAAATATAAGAACCTACTATTTTAAATTTCAGGCTGAATGGGTTCTTATACAATGGGGGTCTAATTACAAAATTTCAGCCTGCAGGCTCTTAATCCACTCATTTCTTATACATGGGTTTTTACTGTACACTCAATTTTCTTATAAGGAACCATAATATAAGAAACTGTTGGCTCACCTTTTAAAATGAGAAACCATGGTCATTCTAGAATATTTTGACACTGTACAGCAATGGCAAATGTTTTGACATCACTGTACAGCAAAATTTTTGACGTCTGAATTATGTTATTAGTTATTTTGAGATCTTGCTAAGTAAATTGAATCTCATGTAATAAAAACAGATACACAATACACTTAGGGTATTGAAAACATAATAAACTCAGAAGAAACCTTTGGTAGCAAGTGTCTTAAAATTTAAGAAAACACCTGGCCTGCCCTAGACCTAGATTTATTTGGAAAAAAACGAGTGTAATGTAAATTTTCAAAATTAGGCAGGATTGGTAGAAATAGAACTGGCTATTGCTGCTTTTTTCCCATCTGACATATTTCTTTTCGATGTTTGAGATTGAAAACCAAACACTTTATTCTCATCCAATCCAACCCGAACAGGTAGCGCGGAAAATTGCCTGGACTATAGGCCAACCACAATGTTTTGAGATAAACAGTTCCGGTCTCCCCCCCCCCCCCCCAGTAAACAGAAAAAAGAAGGGTATTTGTCAATTCTATACCAATTTCCTTGCTTCCTAGATATGCTCCCCGATCTCTATGAAAGTTCGTAAATAAAGGGCCTAACTTTGTGCGTTTCTCGGCTCTCGCAAACGGAGTACCCTTCCTCACAGCGAAATGAAACGGCCAACACATTTGCGCGAAAGAGTAAGAATACAAAATACATTCATTTCAATATTTTCTATCTAAACAATTTCGAGCATGTTTCAGGAATTTATTTATTTGCACCGCACCTGAACCTGAGTGAGAGTTGTGTCATCTGTATTTTGTTTCCGAGAAATGTCGAGTTATGTGTCATGGCGTTCGAGAAGACTTCGCATTTGTACCCATTGATGAGAGATATGACATACAAACTGTCGGAATTGGTCTCCAACATGCGCGCGCATAAAAAACATATTTGCCTCTTGTTCTTTCATTCTATTTTCGAATGTCAGGGTCTGTTCAACTGGTTCAACGCCTCGACCCTTACAGTAAAGGTAAACAAAGTCAAAAATCTTGTTGAAAATCTTGACGAAACGACCAAAACAGCTGGCCACTTCATCTTGATATTGTAGGAAAACTAAACTGAAACTGTACTGTAACTTACTTATGAAAAAAGACTATATAAAGACGACTTTTCCTTAAAACTGTGAGTGAGGATTGAAAAGAGCGTAGATCTCACGATAAAGTTGCGACGGCCTAAATCTATCGCAGCTGCGGTCAAGATTTTACGATGCAGTCATAAATTTTGGTAGCTATGCGTTGCTAGGGGGCATATTCCCTTCGTGCATTGCGTGAAATGAGGTCCGCCATCTTTTCCGTAATCGTCTATTTTCTTCTTGACACACAAAACCCGAAAATTTTATCGTTTTGCAGCTCGAAGATCAGTGACAGAAACTTCACATTTCCAACTGGGGAAATTTCTAGTGTAGAGCAAAGAAATGTGAAGTGTAAATTTCCCGTCTGGAAATTGAGTAGAAATTACAACGCATTGTTCTCAACTGGGGAAATTAAAGGGAAATCAGAAAACGTGGAATTTCCCTCATGGAAACTACTTGGAAATGCCAGCGTTTCCCTTGCTAGAAATTAGGGGAAACTTACTCATTTCTTGCCGTGAACTTTCATTGGATGAGCTGGTAATCAGATGGGTAATGGTGTGTTGGTAGTGCCCTTAGCTTAGACACGTGTCAGCAAGTGGGGTTGTTGAATCACTGGCGAGTCTTTCATGCCTATTACCTCTGCTTGTGTGGGTGGGATGGGATTCTCTTCGCATGACAGGGATTATTCTCCCTTCCTGTTTGTGGTGTCAATTTATTGTGCAAGATTGAGCTCCGCTTCGCAGGAAAAACTTTTCATTCAAAACAAGATAATGGACGCTAATTCGCAGACTTTTCAAGATCGGCATAGGCTTTCCTTCATAGCGAAGAGTAAAGTCTGCACGCAGGCTAGAGACCCAGCAGACCTCCGGTCTTGCAGGCCAGCGAAAATTCCGGGAAGGCCCAGGATGGTGTAAAAAGCTGACTTTAACCCTATCCAGACTAGGGGGGGGGGAGTATCTCTAGAATAGTGTAGCTTTTTTGTGACTTTTAGTTTCTATCTATGAGACATCTTTTCATGTCAATTTCAAAAAAATTGACACTGATTCCAGGGGTCAACACATGACTTTAAATTGAGTGCTTCGCAAAAAAATACCTTTTAAGTCATAGCTTTAGAACCACTGGCTCTATGACAATCAGACAAACATTTTTGAACTCATCTTGAAACAATCTTTCATCTGATATATAGTTCATTGACTTTTGATGATGTCATCAACAATTGGTTGTTGTGCATGCGTACTGACAAAAAACCATGTTATGCTTCATTTTTAGAAAAATGAGTGACATTATATGATCCAGCAGGTTTTTTTATGTATATTTAGCATTTTTTGCTATCACATCACATCATCTTGTTTGCCTTATCATGGTTCAGGGGGGGACGGAATAGTATCCCACAATGCTTTGCGTACCATTCATATTATTGGAATTGCGCATTGAAATTCGATCAGTCGGAAGTTTTGTACAAGCGCGAAAGGGCAAAGCTGTGATGCTGGCCTAAAATAATGGAAGCTTTACTACGAGATGTGAATTCGCCGATTTTGAAACAAAATAAATCCACACAAAAGCTTTATAGCATTGACCAACTACCAGGAGAAGATATAGCATTGAAACCAGACGAGAATATTGTTCAGCGTTGTTGTGGGGGGCGTATAGTTTCTTTGGACAAATTGGACAAAAACCGCATCTTGTTTTCAGGTGAAATAGAGCATTAGATGCCGGGACTTAGCGGGACTTAGATGTTTTTCTGGCAGCCAAAGCCTTTCGAAGTATAAATCAAAGCAAAACATTGCTAAGTCCCTTCCCCGTCTGTCAGAAAACGAACAACAAATTTGATAAATATTGGTCAAACTGCGGTACTTAGGCCCACAGTAACTTCCCACAAAAACGGCCGATTAAAGCTCATCGATAACTGACAATAACTGCAATTCATAATAAAATTATGTGTAAATGCCCATTAGTCATAATTCGAAACAATTCACCTACCTAGATCGACTGTTCTGTCTCTACAATGCCAATTTTCAATCCCAGTGCAGAAGTGAACGAAAGATTTTCTGCCATTTGCGAAGTTTCGAAAAACGGCGCTCAAAAACTTCGCGGGGGGCTTTGCCAACCCCCCCCTGATCATGGTTGTTACTTGTGCCAAGTTTCAAGTCTCTAGCACTTAAGATTCTGAGAAAAACTAGGGGAGGGGCACTTTGTGCCCCCCTAGTCTCCCCAAAGCCTAGCCTGGATAGTCAAAGGAATAAGTCTTGCTATTCCTTGTTGACCTTTTCCACTAGACCTATCCGCCATTTGTCATCATACATACAGGCAACATAGTCATTCATGTTTATTGTGTTGATGGAAATGGCCACATTTTGGGACTCTTCTCCAGTAATACTGAAAGTGCCTGTGAATACATTATCTTCAGCAGTGCGCTCGTAAGCAATGACACTTGCTGTTTTGGGCTCAAAGAAGTGGTAGCTTCTGGTTCCAGGTAATGTGCGCCCTGAAGCAAATGGGCTGTGCAACTCTCTACGAACGTCTGTCATTCTTTCTTTGGAAGTAAATAAAAACCTGACATTAGAGATATTATGTTGGCAAAATGATAACATCTTGGAAACAGTCAGAATTTGGTCAGATAGTGGCCTCTGCAAGCTTGCACGTGCTGTCAGTCTCTTGACTGTTCCTCCAATTCCATCACATGGTGATTCCCATGACTTGTTGCAAAGAAGGTCCAGTTTGCATCTATGCCAAAGTCTGCTTTATAGTTCTTGAAATTCTTGAAATTCTTATACTGTCCAGCACATCCATCAGAGAAATACTCAACTTTGTTCATGAAAGGCATCTCTTCTCTGAAAGATGAGTGAATTTTGTATTTGCCATTTGCGAATCAGGACAGCGAGTCAAGAATACGAGAAGTATGTGCCATCTTCAATTTTTCTTCTAGATTTGTACATTCATGCAGAGACAATTGTCACAACCAGAAGTGTTGCTTTATGCCATTTTCATTCAAACGTAGATACAAGAAATCTCTAGAAAAACTTTGTGATAAACAATGTTCTTTTGTGATAAAAAAAACAACTCGGACAATTTTTGGTCCAAAAGTTTGATTGTCTGAAAGTTTGAAATTCTTTGAAAATATAAAAAAAAACACTTATATTATCGATGATCATGCTTCCTATGCTAGTTTCCACAAGGCAGTTGTCAGTGATCAGTTGTCAGTCATCTTCTCGTCTGCTATCTTGAAAACTGCTTTTCAATGCTTCTGATGCATCTATATCTTTCTATATACCAGGTGTCTCAGAAAAAATTACCCAATTTTGACTGGAAATAGGAACCAAGCAATAATATATCATTGCTCCCCCCACTTCACAACTAAATTCATCAATGTTCAACTTAGATGCACGTACCTTGCATTTTGAAATCGTTCACCAAACACCGGAGATACAGGTTCGCAAACTCAAAATTGACAGTGCACCCAAAACCAGAGGTTTTGAAAAAGGGCCTAGTCGTGATTTCTATTGTGGACATTTTCCAAAGTACCTGTAGACTTTCAGTTTCCGTTTTTTTTTGCTTTTCAAAAGAATAAAAGATGCATGGACATGGCGCTGATTAGTCTCAGACAAGTCTCAGAAATCATGGCCTTCAGGTAAGTCTCAGAAATCAAAGTCCAAGCCTCATTCAACATAGCTGATGGGTTTATTTGGAGAAGGCAACCACTTGTCATATATTTTTCGGCACAGGGACGTGCCGCCGAACAGGGCATCATTTTCAAGATTCCTACTCCGGGACAGGGTATCACTTGTGTATGGTGGGCTCCATGACATGGTCCATATTTTGTATAATTGAATACATATTGTCATTGTAAGCCATTTGCACTCCGCGAATATGATTTAAATTGTTTGGATGGCAAAATGTCTGCATTTTCTATACCTGTCACGCAATGGGACAGGCCCATCTCTCGTTGGCTTATCGTTGGCGTTGCAAACAGGCCAACAGGCCAACGATTGTATATAACGGTCATGCAGTGATGTGATGTATCATGTGACCCCTACGCAAGGCTGTGATTGGTCTATTCTCCAAAAAAGCGCTAAAATATCGGTTGGGACCTTGTTTGCCCATTGTTTTGCATCTGATAGTTTTCTTATCGATTCAACTCCCAGGATCATGCGATTTAACAGTGTTGCATGTGGAAGTGAAATGCGGTCACATATCACAGTGTAGTTAACCCGTTGTTTTGAAGGTATACAACAAGGTAAAAGCATCTAGTCTGACCGCAGCTATCCATGCCAACAACACCACCCAGGCCAACAACACCAACCAGGCCAACAACACCAACCAGGCCAACAGAGCCAACCAGGCCAACAACACCGACCAGGCCAACAACGCCAACAGAGCCAACCAGGCCAACAAGACCAACCAGACCAACAACACCAACCAGGCCAACAAGACCAACTAGGCCAACAACCCCAACAGAGCCAAACAGGCCAACAACAGCAACCCAGGCCAACAACACCAACCAGGCCAACAACGCCAACAGAGCCAACCAGGCCAACAACAGCAACCCAGGCCAACAACACCAACCAGGCCAACAACGCCAACAGAGCCAACCAGGCCAACAACAATAACCAGGCCAACAGGACCAACTAGGCCAACAACCCCAACAGAGCCAACCAGGCCAACAACAGCAACCCAGGCCAACAACGCCAACCTTGCCAACAACCCCAACAGAGCCAACCAGGCCAACAACAGCAACCCAGGCCAACAACGCCAACCTTGCAAACAACGCCAACAAGACCAACCAGGCCAACAAGACCAACCAGACCAACAACGCAAACAGAACCAACAAGACCAACTAGGCCAACAAGACCAACCAGGCCAACAACGCCAACAAGACCAACTAGGCCAACAACGCCAACCAGGCCAACAACAGCAACCAGGCCAACAACGCCAACCTGGCAAACAACGGCAACAGAGCCAACCAGGCCAACAACACCAACCAGGCCAACAACACCAACAGAGCCAACCAAGCCAACGAGACCAACAAAAGCCAACAAAGCCAGCGATGCCAACCAAGCGAACCAGGCTAACAACACCAACCAGAACAACAGAGCCAACCAAGCCAACAAGACCAACAAAGCCAACAATGCCAACCAAGCCAACGAGACCAACAAAGCCAACGATGCCAACCAAGCCAACAAAGCCAACGAGGCCAACCAAGCCAACGAGGCCAACAAAGCCACCGAGGCCAACCAAGCCAACGAGGCTAACAAAGCCACCGAGGCCAACCAAGCTAACAAGGCCAACCAAGCCAACCAGGCCAACAACACCAACCAGGCCAACAACACCAACCAGGCCAACAACACCAACAGAGCCAACGAGAGCAACTAAGCCAACGAGGCCAACCAAACAAACGAGGCCAACCAAGCCAACGAGGCCAACAAAGCCACCGAGGCCAACCAAGCCAACGAGGCTAACAAAGCCACCGAGGCCAACCAAGCTAACAAGGCCAACCAAGCCAACCAGGCCAACAACACCAACCAGGCCAACAACACCAACCAGGCCAACAACACCAACAGAGCCAACGAGAGCAACCAAGCCAACGAGGCCAACCAAACAAACGAGGCCAACCAAGCCAACGAGGCCAACCAAGACAACAAGGCCAACAAAGCCAACGATGCCAACCAAGCCAACGATGCCAACAACACCAACCAGACCAACAGAGCCAAACATTTAGGATTTATGCTGACATATGAGAAAATTAGACAACGATATTATTGGCCAGGCATGTATTCAGAAATTGATAACTGGTGTAAGAGCTGTGTAGATTGTGCGACCAAAAGACTCCAAGAAACCAGGAAAAATCCCCAATTTTTAGTCTGCCTGTTGAAGGACCATTTGATCGCGTTGGCGTTGACATTTTAGGCCCTTTTCCGGTTTCCAAAAGTGGGAATCGCTATGTTAGCGTCTTTACGGACTATTTGACGAAATGGTTAGAGTGCTTTGCGATGAAAACGATAGAAGCAGAAGCCGTAGCGAAGATTTACGTCGAAGAAGTCGTTTGCTGTCATTCAGCCGCTTGTGAACTATTGTCTGATCGTGGAAAGAATGTTCTTGCGAAGATTGTGAAACAAGTTTGTGAATTTGTGAATTTATGAATACGGTAAAAATTGACACTACCAGCTATCACCCACAATGCAATGGTTTGACTGAAAGATTTAATGCTACGCTAATGCCAACTATATCAATGTATGTTAATCAACACCATATCGATTGGGATACTTATATACCTTATGCACTGTTTGCGTATAGAACTGCGATCCAAGAGACAACAAAAGAATCGCCATTTTATCTTTTATACGGAAGAGATCCACGATTACCGATTGATGTTAGCTTGTTGCTTAGAGACGAGATATTTACAAACGCAGAGGATCATCGTACTTACCTTGTTACTCGTTTGCGAGAAACCCGAAAACTAGCGCAAGATAACATACAATTGTCGCAACAATGACAAGAGCTTAATCGAAATGAGCATGCTAAACTGCCATCTTATGAACCAGGAAAACGTGTGTGGTTATTTACACCAAATAATCGCAAAGGACTTTCGTCGAAACTTGTTCACAATTGGCATGGACCTTATTGTATCGAAGAGAACTTATCGCCTGTGAACTATCGTTTAGAAAATGGAGATATTGTACATAGTGATCGTTTGAAAACATTTATCGGATATAATCAACAATCAGACCCTTTACCGGAAGATTTAGTCGCGGTTGGGGAAGAACAAATAGACAATGAAGAAACGCCAGATAACCTAAATGCAGAGGTAAATAGCGATGATGCATGCCTGTCTGCTGATGAATACGAGGTTGACAAAATATTGGACAAGAAGAGAATACGAAACAGAGCTGGACATTTGGTGAACCATTATCTAGTGAAATGGAAAGACACACATCTCGAGGACAGTTGGGAGCCAGAAATGAACCTTATGTGTCAACAAAAAGTGAAAGAATTTGAGAGTCAAGATAGAGACAAGACAATTCGGTGAGACCTTTCCATTTATTTGATTATATGTATCGAATTTTAATTGTATAATCTATTTGAAGAACTCTCCCTAAAGATTGTATTTTGTATATCTACTATCGCAGAAGCTCTAGACTAAGGAGGGAGGTGTTAAAAAGATTTAGTATTATTGTTTCATGTTAACCTTTATTACAACATTTTGATATTTGATACCTATCACGTGACTTTAGCATATACGTATAACGTTAGTATTGATAGTCTTGAAGGACTGGGACATTGAACGGAGTAGAGGGAATACATCACTTGTTGATAGTGGACGAGTAGGGAACCGACACTTGTATAGTGCGCGAAGTATGCTTGCATAGCAGATAGTTATTTGGAACTCGAATAAAGACTCTTTTGGACTGGATTTTACTGTACTCAAGATTATATATTCAGCTTACTCACATTAGTCATACATTTTATTAAAGTACTCATATATTCATAGTCTCAATTAAATATTCGTATAATCAAATATTTGGTTCTGCTGTACTTGGAATCAGTTTCTTGGAATTGCCTTAGACCATCCAGTTTACAAGTGGTTCCAGATTCTCTTCACCTGTCCTTGAGGATTTCTGACCAGCTCATTCATCAGTTGATTAGAGATATAAAGCAGTTGGACAACATAACCAACAGTACCAAACTTGATAAAATAACTGATGACAGAATGGCAAGGATTTGCTCTTTTCAAAATTTTATAAAGGATCTTGGGCTTCCAGTTCATGACTTCAAGTTTTATGTAGACAAGGACACAAGGTGTCTCAAATACAGAGATTTCACAGGCCCAGAGAAGCAACAAATATTGGCTAATATAAAGAAAGTGATTTGGTCACTCCGAAAGCTAGGGCTCAGAAGTTGCAGAAGTTATGGGACCAGTTCCTTGTGCTGATGACCAAAATGCGAAATCTGACTCGGAGTGACTTCGTTTCATTGGACT
This sequence comes from Aurelia coerulea, assembly GCA_039566865.1. Taxonomy (NCBI): domain Eukaryota; kingdom Metazoa; phylum Cnidaria; class Scyphozoa; order Semaeostomeae; family Ulmaridae; genus Aurelia; species Aurelia coerulea. The sequence continues at coordinate 5,771,282 of CM076951.1, read as the reverse complement.
GTTTTCAACTTTCAGCCAAAGAATGGGTAACAGGATACATAAAGCTTCACCAGTCAAAAGATGCTACCCCTTACATGCATATTTTGATGTATCATGTTTGTGAAAGTGTTAAGTTGAACGGGGAAATTGGCAATTTGACAATGCAAGGTCTTGAGAAATTGAATGACAATGTATCTAAGTGGTTTTATCGCTCTTGAAGTTTTAGCTTAAAAAATGCATTGAAACAAGTGATGCAAAGCACAACCGTCTTGCAACACTGAAAAGTTTGAAATCTAGGCGTGAGCAAGATAGGCACTAAATCCTTACTGGCTAAGAAAATTGACACGTGACATGCTCTAAACCAATCAAATGGAGGCAAAAACCAACCGGGAAATTTGAAATCTCAGGTTTAGGCCCTTTTTGGACGATTTAACCACCCTTCACCAAAGTATCATAGGATACGAGGGAAATGAAGATTTTCAAAAATGTCCTAAACAGACCTATTCCCAATGCCCTAATGCATAAGCAATCAAGGGCGCTACGAATTATTTCAAAATTTGAGGAAATGCCAAAACTTTGAATTCGACCTCATTGTCACTGTAGTTTGTCATAGTAAACAGCTAATTGATGACTGAAATGCATACTCATGGAGACTAAATATTTTGATTCGAAGGTCTCCTTCTGTGTATTGAAGTATCTTCAAAACTTCTTCAAAAGATTTCAAATTTAGAGCTCCATCTCGATCTTTTTTCGGTTTGAAACTGATATAAATACCTACGGAGATATTCAAGATTCAATGCTGAGGGTAGAATGAACAACGGGAAAAGTTGTACTGTACGGGCCTAAAAAACCAAACCGTCGTTATGAATAAGAGGCGAATTAAAAGGTACTTACATTTGTATCTTGCAAAAAAGGACAACTAATCAAAATCGTGAAGCAGCACAAGTGATAAACGCATTTTAACTGGTTTTGATAGCAAAATTCCACTTTTTGAACCGCATTCTACTGCCTGTTTCTCCAACAAATCGTTCACATTTCTTCTTCCAACAACATTGTCAACATGGTCCCCCAACAAAAGGAGCGCGAAAACGCCAGTGTTCAGCCACATATATGCCAGCCATCGACAAATAACATACGATTCCAATGAACTTTGAATAAGTAACAAATATATTTACTCTCCACTTTCCAGAATGGCAAGAACTGCAACATCGAACGTGGTCAGAACGAACGATTTGGTGATGTCCTCCTCGATAACACTTGTCCTCATGCCTTTATCCTATTCTGCTGTCATTTTTGCGAGATTATGAGTGGTAATCGACAATTACATCAGCCAAAAACCTCGTATAAATTTATGAATGGTGGTCCTTGCTTTCAGCAGCGCAAAAGAAATGGCTGTCGCTTCTCCTCTTACCGTACAGTACAGTGTAGCAGGTACATGGAATAAGTATGAAATGCTGATGTACGTAAGAAAGAATATAATAGCAACAAACGGAAGAAATGTACATCTTGTTTTTAATGTGAAAAAATAGATTGACCATTTCGACAAAACAACATTTGAAATACTACTTTTAAAGCTCTTTCATATCAATTTCACATTATGTGGGGATGTTGTAGAAAAATATCTATCTTTGGGCTACTTGCATCAGAGCAAAGGTCATCCATTAGAAAATCACCCTTTTATGGTCAAGCAACACAGCAGCAGTGACCAAAGCTTGACATTTATATCGCACTTGTAGACTCATGGAAACATGCACGTATTTTTCGTAAGATGGCAAAGCTTTAAGTCAGTGCATGTATCATTTTATAAGAAACAGCTCACAAGAAACAGTAGGTTCAATTTTTCGAAAGTTAAGAAGCAACCCTACCTGAATTTAAAAAGCTAAGGAACTTTTATAATTTGCAGTTATAATTTTCCCAGCGCATCAAAAAATGTTTGGGCACTATACAGTTATAAGGTTATAGCAACTATTTGGACATTACTTTGAGCGTGAATTATGTTATTTACTTGTTTTGAGATCTTACTAAGTAATTTGGGAGCCCCCTAGACAAGGCTAAATTAACTCTACACTTCTGGCACTAAAAATGCATGTTTCCATGAGTCTACAAGTGCGATATAAATGTCAAGCTTTGGTCACTGCTGCTGTGTTGCTTGACCATAAAAGGGTGATTTTCTAATGGATGACCTTTGCTCTGATGCAAGTAGCCCAAAGATAGATATTTTTCTACAACATCCCCACATAATGTGAAATTGATATGAAAGAGCTTTAAAAATAGTATTTCAAATGTTATTTTGTCGAAATGGTCAATCTATTTTTTCACATTAAAAACAAGATGTACATTTCTTCCGTTTGTTGCTATTATATTCTTTCTTACGTACATCAGCATTTCATACTTATTTCATGTACCTGCTACACTGTACTGTACGGTAAGAGGAGAAACGACAGCCATTTCTTTTGCGCTGCTGAAAGCAAGGACCACCATTCATAAATTTATACGAGGTTTTTGGCTGATGTAATTGTCGATTACCACTCATAATCTCGCAAAAATGACAGCAGAATAGGATAAAGGCATGAGGACAAGTGTTATCGAGGAGGACATCACCAAATCGTTCGTTCTGACCACGTTCGATGTTGCAGTTCTTGCCATTCTGGAAAGTGGAGAGTAAATATATTTGTTACTTATTCAAAGTTCATTGGAATCGTATGTTATTTGTCGATGGCTGGCATATATGTGGCTGAACACTGGCGTTTTCGCGCTCGTTTTGTTGGGGGACCTCGTTGACAATGCTGTTGGAAGAAGAAATGTGAACGATTTGTTGGAGAAACAGGCAGTAGAATGCGGTTCAAAAAGTGGAATTTTGCTATCAAAACCAGTTAAAGTGCGTTTATCACTTGTGCTGCTTCACGATTTTGATTAGTTGTCCTTTTTTGCAAGATACAAATGTAAGTACCTTTTAATTCGCCTCTTATTCATAACGACGGTTTGGTTTTTTAGGCCCGTACAGTACAACTTTTCCCGTTGTTCATTCTACCCTCAGCATTGAATCTTGAATATCTCCGGAGGTATTTATATCAATTTCAAACCGAAAAAAGATCGAGATGGAGCTCTAAATTTGAAATCTTTTGAAGAAGTTTTGAAGATAATTCAATACACAGAAGGAGACCTTCGAATCAAAATATTTAGTCTCCATGAGTATGCGTTTCAGTCATCAATTAGCTGTTTACTATGACAAACTACAGTGACAATGAGGTCGAATTCAAAGTTTTGGCATTTCTTCAAATTTTGAAATAATTCGTAGCACCCTTGATTGCTTATGCATTAGGGCATTGGAAATAGGTCTGTAAAGAAATTTTTTGAAAATCTTCATTTCCCTCGTATCCTATGATACTTTGGTGAAGGGTGGTTAAATCGTCCAAAAAGGGCCTAAACCTGAGATTTCAAATTTCCCGGTTGGTTTTTGCCTCCATTTGATTGGTTTAGAGCATGTCACGTGTCAATTTTCTTAGCCAGTAAGGATTTAGTGCCTATCTTGGCGTGAGCTAAAATTTCAATGGAAGTGTAACAATACTGGGCACTCAGCAAAAACTTGCAAAGCTGTGTAAAGTGCAAACTGTTCAGTTTCACTGAGACTCTATGAGATGTTCAAATTAGAATTCAGACAACAAAAACAGATTAGCCCAACATATTGTCAGCAACATCATTCTATTTCAGCTATGTATGGTGATGCTTTTCCTACCATCTTTATAAAATTTTTTTGTGAACCAAACTGTACAGAAGCTTCCTAGCTTAGTTTGTATATCACGTTAAAAGGTTATTTTACATACATACATACATACATACATACATACATACATACATACATACATACATACATACATACATACATACATATACATACAATTTTTTGTCAGAAAGATATAACGGGTGAGCCAGAAAAAAGTTCCCACTTTCTAGAATTTGTAGCACCACAAGTACTTCATGGATTTGAATGATTCAAATTCTAGTTGAAAGCCATAAGATCAAAGTATTTTTGAGATATTTTCTCGTCTTCTTACGAGAACTGCAAATATAAGTAAATTCAACTTTACAAAAATGTCATGGCTGCAAAATGATGGAAAAAGGCCTAAAACACTTGATCAAATCGATAGGACTCTCCTCACACAGAACAATACGCACATGCGTTTCACCTCTCTCAAGAGTTACAAGAAATTGATTCTCAAACAGATACTAAAGATTTTCAATCCCATGGCACTAGATGTGCAGACGATATATCTCACCCATGAGAAATTGCATTTTCTCTGTTGTTCTGAGCGAAGAGTCCTTTATGATTTGATCAAGCATTTTAGGCCTTTTTCAGTCATTTTGCAACCATCAAGTTTTTGTAAGCTTAAATTTAGCAATTTTTCCAATGCTCTTAACCCTTTGAGCCCTGCATTGTTTTTGCACGCACTCTCTGCCCACCTGGATTGTTTTGCAACACATCGTCAAAATCGACTTGTTATTTTGAAATGTAAAATTTGGCGCGAAAAAATTATCAAATCACAAAATGAAGTATTGCAAATTTGTTCAAAATTGTTTGAAATTGTTGTTTATTACCACCAAACCTCACTTTAGGTATCTCCCTTCAAGTTGCAGGTGATTTTCTTAGTATTTTAGCTTCCAGCTTCTCAAGATCGCCAAAAATGACATGGTTTAGCGAAGAAGACGATCTCAAACTACAGCCAGAAGTTGGAGTAGGCCATCGTGTTCCTCCCTGCATGCAATTTATGGTGTTAAATGTCATAAGCCCTGCTTTGGTGAATGAAATAAACATGTTTTTGCCCCTCAGGTCTCTTCTCTCTTCATCAACCTGCTTTAGATGTATGGCACATAGACAAACATGTGACGAACCTGACCTTTGACCTCAAAGTGTTCCGTTGTTTCTCTACTCATTTCTCGCGTAAAATCAGTGTAAAATCCCTAAAATCTCATGCGAAACAGTACAATTCACAAATATATCAACTAACTCGGAACAACATACATTTTTGTAGCTTTATACCCATTTTAAGCTACCACTCTCGAGCAGCAGATCACTTTTTGTAAGATAAATTTCAAGATAAAAACTCGACTGTGACTGTGACTGATAGTCGTTTTTTCAAGATTCCCTCCTCATTTTACCTTACAGTTGCTGCTAGCTAATAAGTAATAGCAGTAAAAATAAAGTCTCAGTTGTCCATTGGCCTCATCAGTATTACCATACAGTTGCAGATTGCTAACTAATAAGTAATGGTAGTAAAGTATAATCTCTCAGTTGTCTTGCAAATGTTGTTCACATCGGCTTTCGTCAGCATATCTTCAGCTCCGAAGTGTCTAATTTGAGGCCAGTCCCTTCAGTATCCTTTCAGCCATCTGTTGTAACGATATGCTCTAGCTGCTGCATCTATTTGACATCACGCACATCGTCTTCTGTGTCGATGTTTTCTGGGCCTAGACTAGGCCTAACTAAACTAAAGAGGCAAATAATTCTTCTTTGACAATAAAATAAAACCTTCGTCATTGCTGCTTCAATCACCAAACATCTCTCCGTACTGCTGTTCATTCAAAACGAAGCTCCATGATTCAAACCAGCTGATTCGCACGCAATAATAATTTGGAACTCTCACAACTTTCAACTCGCCGTAGCTCCGAAATTTTCACTGGAACCAACATCGGTATTTCACATCATTCTGAAGCTTATTACATAACCTATCGAAAGAAGTCCCGTATGAATGAAAATGGTGACTTTTCTGCGATGAAAACGCGCGAGAACGCGAGGAACTACGCTCGTCGCAAATCTGCGACTGCAGGCCTACGTGTGGGCGCTTTGTCGTCGCAGATTTGCGACTGCAGGGCTCAAAGGGTTAAAGGGGCTGGATAAGAAATATGTAAACATTGCGCAGCACGGGTCGTCTCGCGCGATTTCGAGCTGCAGGAAAATTTAGTAATGGCCGATTTCAGACACGCTGCAAGTATCCTCGCTGGCATTTCTCCCATGGATTCCTCAGAAAGTGCTGAAAGTGACAGTACATTTTCCGGAGAAGAATTGGTGAGTACTAATTAAACTAAACGACAGTATACTATTTATATGTAACAGTCGGGAAGTTTGTAGGCAAAAAGCTTGGTAGTCTCGGTAGTAATCTCGGTAGGCCCAATTGAGCTACTGAATATTGTCACTTTTAGGCCCATTTATTTGTTCTATAGATACCAACTGTGCATCTGTGCAAAATGATTATTTTGCAAACTCTGAATATGAATGAATAACATTTCTTCATCCTATAGCCAGCATACCCACCATGTGATTGCACAGGAAAATTGTGTGCAACAAAATCTACCACCAAGCGTAAAGGGTGCATTTGCAGAGATGGTGACCGAAAATGCTCATCCCACTGTCGCTGTGGAAGGCGAGGACAGCCATGCAAAAACAAGGTATGACAAACAATTCGTTTTATTTCTAACTTCATTTAGTAATTGAAACATTTAGTAGCTGCAACAGCAAGAATTTTAGTAAACTTGTAAAGCTTTGAATTGACTTCTCTCCACAAATAATTTGACACTGTACCACACAAAAGACCAATAGATATGGTACATTGCATCCACCTGTGGACCAGGGTTTTTGATTGTTCCAGTGCCATTAGTGATAAAGAATTTACCTTTTAACCAATGCCTTGTCATGACTTGTTTCCTGACTCCCACCTGTGACACCCCAGGGTATTTGCTCATAAAATATTCTTGGCCCCAGGCATCCGACTATCAACATCAGTGGCGTTGCCATGGAGGGGGGTTGGGGAGCACTTTTTGCCTAGATGACCCTCAAGATTCCTTTAAAACCACAGAGAAGATAGCTGGGTATAGGTTGGGTAAGAATTTTCTGAGAAATGTCAAATCTTCCATTTTTAGCACTGGCAAGCATGATATGGGGAGATGCACTATCTACAGTAAGCCAAAAGTAAAGGATCTTTCTTCAAAAATTTTCCACCTGCTCTGTTTCATTGGATAGCCGTCACAAAACTCAAAGTTTTCTTGTCGCTAATGGTAAGCATGATATTGGGAGATGCATTCTAAGCCAAAGTAAAGGGCTTGTATGGAGCGTTGTTTGTGTCTAAATGGCCAACTCTTACATTTCTATCTTGTAAGCTTTTTCATGACTTTCTGTTGTCATTTTCAATCGAAATCATACTGTTTATGGCCTATTTCTTTTGCTTGGTTACTTCGAATTACCATTTTCATGTTATATTTTCATTCTTGTTTCAAACAGACATTTTGCTTTATGGCAATTTTTTATCGTGTGGAGATTACTTTTTATGTGTACATCACATAATTATGTAGAGTTCACATTTTATATGGCCTTTTCATATTCTTTATGACATGATGCATTGCAACATGCTATGATGCATTGCGAATAGAGCGTTGCATTATGGGTCATTAATTTTGGCGGGAAAACACTCTCGCTTTTGGCTTTTGCTTCTGTGAATTCTTCTGGCTTCAGGCAGGAACATGTCCCCAACATGTCGCGAGTGCCACCAAGTGAAGTTCGAAATACGATAGAAAGAATAAATCAACTTGCAGCTGAGGGACAACGGCTCCTGTCGTCTTTGAATACAGAAGAAGGAAGAAATAGTGCAAGGCCTACTAGGCCAACCAGCACGACACAAACAGCCACATCAGCCCATAATGAACAAGGCCAGAGCAGATCAATTACAGAGTCAATCCGGACGTTGTTTCCGACATTTCGGGAGAATGGCCCAGATCAAGCCAGAAGGTGAGGTTCAGGTCAGTTCAATTTCATTGATTTATATCCCACTCACTACCACATACACGTCTTTGTACATCGTACAAGTGACAAGGACAACTACCTACATACAAATACCCGTCCATTTTAATAAAATTACAATATTATAATATGGACTAGGCCTATTTTGGAAAAGGAAAGCTTTCAGTTTCGTTTTTGGCGAAAAATATTGACAGATGTGATGCTCTTTTATATCTACAGAAATGTTGTTTCAGCATTTTCTCCATGGTAGCCTACACTTCTGAGATCTTTTTACTCTTTGAACTCTTTTTGAATTGTTAAATCCTCAAGTTAGAACTCAAGATTCCTCCCTTTTCAACAGAAATTGGCCAGAAGGGAGGGAGAGGGGCAATCCCGTACATAGCACTAGCAGCGGTGGGCATTGGGGGTAGTTGGCCCCCAGAAATTTCAAAGTAACGTTTTCTATTGTAGAGTATCTATCTGTATCACATTCGACTTCTGAAGTCATAAGGATATTAAAACTTACCAACGACTTATAGTATGCTGGAACATCACTTAATCAGATAAAACACACTTAAAAATTTGAATTTATCGAGGCCCAAACCCGGCACCATCTGCCAAAAGTTGCATTAAATAAATCGCTTAAAAAGTCGTGTCCTGTAAAACATAAGTTTATTTCTGCTGAATCTGGACATTTGATACTTAGATTGATGACCAATGTGATATTTTGAAGTTGAACTATGTTTATGAGTTGCCTGCATTATTCATATGTGAAACAAATATTTGCTTCTTCCCCCTTCTTTTCTGAAACAGGATCAATGAATTGGGTAAGATATCGGTATAAAAGCTCGTCATTAGACATTTGGTTGAACTAATGAAACTATGTGAATAAATACTAATAGCTATATAACTGGCCATTGTAGCAGGGAGAGGTGGAGGTACCTATTTTTCATTTTAAAAAAGCATTGGCTGGGAGAAGAGGGGAGGTAGCCCCTTCAGCAAGGATATTCTGGCTTGATGGCCAATTTCCATTTGAATTGTCGAAAACTAAACTTTTAAGGCCCCTAATTTACCCATTTTCAATTTGGGATTTCATCCCTCCTGTCCCCATGATAAACATAATAAGAAATAACTTATGAGAAAGTCCAGGCTCAATTTTTTGAAAAGAATGACAAACCATGCTACTGTACCTCTTTGCTGAAAAAAACAATAAATAGTAAATTTTACCACATCGTGTTCAAAGATTTTTTGATGGTATGCTGTATATTAAGAAATATTTTGACATTGTTTTGAGTGCAAATTCTGAAAAATGTTGACATTGTTTTGAGTGTAAATTCTGAAAACTTTTGACATTGTTTTGAGTGCAAATTCTGTGATTACTTGAATTGAGGTCTCTGAGGTACTTAAGAACTCCTATTATCAAAAGCAGTGGTAATGAAAGTATTTAAAGTTGACTAAAACAACCCTAATATCTTGCATTGTTTGTCAAATCATACAAAATATCCCCTTTTGATTTGTTATGCAAAGTACTGCCAGTGATGTATTGATGTTTTACTATCATTTTGCCAGCTATAGCTTACAAAAATATCAAGAAGTATTGAACAATATCCTTTTGACCTTTGTTTTGAATTTGTCAAAATTTCTGCATAATAAATTCAAATATTTAAAGTGTTCTGATTAGTTTAATGGCTCAATCATTATCTAGATTTAAACTAAACTAATTTTGGTCTATGAATGAACTCTTTAACCCTACCTAGACCAGAAGTCTAAGTCTTCTGTGGCAATTTCTACTGAGGGAGATGACAGTTTTAACAGCCAAATTTCTGTCATTAACCATCAATAGTGGCACCAGCCCAAAACGGTGGGGAGGATATTCCTTTAAATTTCTAAGTTGGGGAGGAGAAAGTGGTATATACACCATGGACTTTATATTGCACATACTGACTATTTATATTAATTTGTTGTTATTGATCTTCATGCTATTACATTTCCTTTCATGCCAGGCATAGGCAGACAACAATTCCATACGCACGTCCATCTGCAGCCAATCAGAGATTTGGTCGACCAATGCAAAACACGAGAGGCAATGGACGCACACGGCGAAGAGGTAACTCAATTTTGCACAAGACATTGATTATTATTCCAGATCCAGATGAAACAAGTGTGCCAACCCATCACAATCGATCAAATCTTAGAGTACAAGGCCTTGTCATTGATGAGTTCCCATTCGATAGAAACTGGCCTGATGATGAGCTGCTGTTGAATGTCATGGAGCAGCTCCCCATCAGTCTCTCTATGCATAGAATCCGGTTTGTCAAGGCTAGCTATGGATCTTTGACTCCCATAAATCTAGCTACCAATGTAACACTCTCTTGTGACCGGCTATTGCGAATTGCTGGTCAAGGAGCTATTTATGCCCAAGTGCTTCATCGTGGAAATGATGCATCTCAAAGCACATCAACAATAGATCTTTCAGATGATAACCATTTAGAATCTGAAAATGAATCAAGCACCGTGCAACAGCCATCATTTGAACCAAATTCCTCTGATATCAATACAGCACATGTTGTTTCTGAATCATCTCATCCATTGATTGACACCAATACAGCACATGTCCCCTCTGAATCATCTCGTCCATTGATTGATGCACCTATTTCTGAGACTTCATACCGAGTGCCAAATCATGGGATCAGAGACACATACAATACTGTGAGAAATTTATTTCCCAACATTCCTGAAGGATTTATAAGGGATTGCGTGCACGAAAGTTGTAGCCTTGAAGAAGCTGTTGAAGCTGTTTTGAATAAGGATATCTCCCTGGAGGGTTTGCTTGCAGAAATCAAAAGCAAGGTTGATATTGAGCAGCAAATTGTCTTGACAGTGCGCCGTGAAAAAATTTGGAGAGACTGCCTTGCCTTTTATAAAGTTGCCATGGTCGAAAAAGCTAGGTTATTCAAAGAAATGAAGGTGGAATTCCAAGGCGAGGATGGAGTTGACTGTGGGGCATTGAGAACCGAGTTCTTTGAGGTCTGCCTTGCAGCAGCTAAAAAATTGCTATTTGAGGAAGCTGAAGATGGCTTTATTCCCAAGAAAGGTAATACAAGCCTTTTTGCTTTCAAGATTTTTGGTATGCTTGTTGGTCACTCCCTAATTCAAGATGGGCCAGGAATCTATCATTTACCATTTTGGTGCTACCAGTATCTGAGCACAGGTGATTTCCAAACTACCGCAGAGTCTCTTTACTCGGAAAAGCAGATTCCTGTAAATGCTGCAACAGCCATGCTGCATGAACTGATTGGTGCTATCAAGAAAGCTGAAAGCGATGAACAGCTTGACTTGCTTCTAGATGAAACATCTTCTACTGGTCAAGTGAATTCTGCAATCATCAATGCATCTTCCTGGGACATGACAGAAGTCATAAACATTCGTAAGTGTGATGCACTAATTTCTGAACTCATTGTTGATGAGTTGCTCAGGAAAAGATTGCCCCAAATGAATGCAATTGCTGATGGCTTGGAGCTCACTGGAGTTCTGCAGTATATCAGATCACATTCTTCATTGATGGGAGAGCTCTTCGTTACAGGAAATGATATTTCCACACTTGCTATTCTTGCTTCAATCACCAAGCAAGAACATAACCTCTCAGATGACGAAGAAAGAGTCTACAGCTGGCTAATCTCGTTTATTGAGAATGCATCAAAGGAATGTTTGTCTCAACTACTGCAGTTTGCTACTTCCTTAAAAAGCATCCCACCCATTGGTTTGAAACCTAAAATTGAAATAGGATTTCATTCTACATGCAACAAAGTATACCCAGAGGCAGCTGTATGTTTTCGCCAGATGAATTTGCCAGTTTGTCATAATGAGTATTCTGACTTTGAAAGACATATGAATACAGCATTGAGTTTAGGAACTGAAGGCATTACATTAATCCAAATCCTTCAGTTCCTAAACTCAATGCTGTATTTTAAATCTGTAATATGATTCTCTGTTTTGGGCTGATGATCCCACCCCTACATGGAGGTTGGATTGGCATAGAACTGGTATGGTGCCAGGTGTGCCAAAATGAATCCACTTATAGTATCAACGATAAATCGTACATGTGACTGATTTGAATATTTATAACTAAACCTTTCACCAAAAAGCCTGAATTAGATTCTAGGATCTTTTGCAAAGTTATTTTTTTCAGTTTGTAGTGCTATAAGCGAGTTTTTTGTAATCTTATCAACGTTTTTTGGTTTTTATCAGTGTTTTCGAAAAAAAACTCACTTACAGCTCTAAAAAATTGAAAACAAAGAATTTTGCAAAAATTCCTAAAATCTAATTTGGGATTTTTGCTAAAGGTAAGTCGTAAATTTTCAAAATCTGTCCAGTGTACGATTTATCGTGGATGCCAAAAGTGGATAGTTATTTTGGCGCACCTTGTATTAGTATAGTTGGACTTGTGAATCTGTCACTTTTTGAATGCTCAACATATGAGCCATTTGTTACATTTATTAATCAAGTCCAGTTTGGTCTGAAAAGTAGCAGATTTAAAAAGAGCATTGAGTAAATGGTGGGCTTGTGAAATGCAGACGCCCTCTCTACAGCCACAACCCAACTTATCATGATCAATTTATATACAGTTTATGTACATAAATTGATAACTATAACGCTGCAATTATTTAGGCAATTTATTCAAACAGGGTATCAAGCCCTACTTTAAAATTTTTCCTTGAGATTTGAACAATGTTGTACGGACTCCGGAAAATTTTTAGGGGCATACTTTTGCCTTGAACTGCCACCTTCTATCCAACTTTTGCCATTGCTGAAAAGGAAATTCGTTTTGCAAGATTCGTACCCCTTCAAATCTAGGAGTTCTTGATTTGCCCACAGATTGTATCAATTTTTCGACAAACTAAAAATTGGGGGTGTTGCACCCCCGTCCCCCTGCACTACCATTGGCTACGCCCCTGGGTAGGTTGAGAATAATAAAACTTGTACCCATCGTTTCCAAACTTGATCAAAAGCTCTACTTGAAGCTGTATGTCTCTAACGAGAGGGCACAGTGTGTACACCGCATAAATGCACGGTTTTGTTGATGTTTGTTTGTTGTAATTTAGCATACTACGGAAAACAAAGAGGTTTGATGAGCGCCTCTCATGGCGTCCAACAGGGCAACTAAAATACACGTATTTTTCTTATAAGAAACTGCTTATAAGAAACTCAACTCTTACTTTCACTTGTTTCCTGTATCATATTACTCGTAAGGTACTTGAGTAATGTCTAAACATTGGAAAGGCTTAAAACCCTTGTTTTGAAATGGTCACGAGGGCACAGGTAGTGAACATGAAGATTGTTATAGAACCTCTATCGTCGGACGTACTTGGTGTGCCACACGTTGAAGAGACGGCCACAATATCTCGGCGGGATTTGGAGCACACGACACCTTCTGAAGTAGGACTCGGGACACCAGAAGTACCGTTGGTTGGCACAAGGAAGAGACGGGACGACGACTGCACCACCGAGCGTGTTAAATCGAAGCAAAGGCCAGCAGCTACGCGGCGAAGTACGTTTAGTGGTCTCGTCACTCCTTGGGCACCAGAACGCTGGACATCAGAGATGAAAGGCATCATAAACAAGCTTCTGGTGACAACTAAGCCTCCCAACAGGTACCAAAAGGTTACTGAGGAATACAACAGAATGGTGTACGATCGTGCCGATGATCCTCTCTCCTCATTGAAGATCACCAATACGCACTTTATCCAATTTTACGACAGACAGGTGAGATTCTTCTCCCTAAAAAAACATGAGTTTTATTACGATGAACCACATTTTCTATCCCTATGATTTACAAGTATATCTTTGATGCAATTCTCTTTCCAAAACAATACCCTTCAAACAGCGAAAATGTGTCTCATCGTACATTTAACAGAAATTTTCATCTTCTCTTACAGGAATTCTACCGAGGGATGTAACACTCATCCGAAAATACATACGAGACTTTTTAAAACAATAACATTTCTAAGAATTTTTTTGGATTTTTCTCTAAAACTAAAGACTTTCAGCCAAAAGTGTACGATATTTTCAAAGAGTGATGCGCCCCTCGAACTCTTCCACTGTACCACTCGAATTTCTAACACACAAATGATGTTTGCGTTTTCACAAAGATATTTCCTTCACGGGAAACACAATTTTCTTGATACTGCCTTTAAAGTGGATGCTATTCTTTTTTACAGGACTAATGCAAAGTTTATATTCTTCAATTTTTACATCATTCTAACAATTTTCCATTACAGCAATTTCGTCTTTTTTCACTTTATGGCATGGCAAGCAAAAATAATCTAATAAAACTTTCCTCACCAAATAATCTAATAAAACTTTCATTTTCAGCGAAAGTTTACGCTTTGGTTCTTAGTTTGTTCATCTTTCAGGTGAGTCGTAAACTGGAAGGACTGGCAATTACAAATGTCGGCGAAAAGCAGGTTCAGCAAATGAAGGACCTAATGGACACGCTTCAAGAGCCTGCTACTGTCAGAGCACACATTGTCAGTCCGACCCCTGAACGTCCACCTGTCATCGCACCAGCTCCTGCATACCAGTTTATTCAGCTTGGCCATCTGGCAGCTCCACGCCAACCACCAACAGTCGCTTCTCCAGTTGCTTCTCCACCAACTCGAAAGAGGAAACGGAAAGGACCGGCGGAAGCAGATGAACAAACGGAAACAGGGCCATCGCAATTCCAAGGTCGGCTTTGTTCGTACTGCAGACAGCCGAAGTCGAAACGAATTGGTGTGGGCAATTTACATGACACGTTCGTACGCAAAGCCCAGAAGGGACAAGCCTGTTTCTTTTATTGCCCTGCCATGATGTCTGATATATATGGGACACCAAAGACCATGAGCTTCCCCGAGTTCAAGCAGACGGAACACTTCGCGGTAGCTTGGGAGGCTGCTGTACAACGGCGTATCGAAAAAGATCGGAAAAAGGCTGAAGCTGCCGCAACTCGCCTTGCAAAAGGCTGGAAAAAGCCAGGTGGTTCGAAGAAGAAGACATGAGCTGTGTATATAGGTATCGCGGTGGAGCCAACTGCTAGAAATTTTCATATGACACTTCCCACAGTAATATGTCAATATCGCATTAGTACCGGCTGCGCCAAAATAAACTATGCACGTTTGGTAGGCCACGATAAATTTTACACTGGCCCAATTTTGAAAATCCATCACTGAATATTTAGCAAAATGCCTGAATTAGATTCTTGGATTTTTTGTAACTTTTTTTGTTTTCAGTTTTTAGAGCTAGAAGCGAGTTTCTTGACATGCTCATTTTCGAAAATACATTTTTCCATCGTTTTCAGTGTTTTCGACAACGACAATTTTAAGAAACTCACTTCTAGCTCTAAAAATTGAAAACAAAAAAATTACAAAAAGTCCTAGAATCTAATTCGGGCATTTTGCTAAATATTAAGTCATGGATTTTCAAAATTGGGCCAGTGTACGATTTATTGTGGCCTACCAAACGTGTATTGTTTATTTTGGCGTACCCGGTACTTTTGGGAAACCAGGTTGATTTCAAACAAGTTGAGATTTATGCTATCACCTACTCGACTTACTGTGACCAGTGTCATAAGAATCTATTTACCAGGAGGTTCCTTCATCAACGTTCTTTTCACATTTGTATTTACAACCGTTTCGTTTTCTAGGCTGGGACATGGGTAGCACACCTTACTTTGCACGTTGTTCTGGGTATCCCAAACAATTTTTACAGATTTGATTGACCCCAGCGATGTCAACTTACTTATAATCAATAGATAATTACCCTCAGAATGTTCCTTGATAGTTAAATTGAACATGGCTTCGTCGTTCGTTGGTCCTTGCAGGGCATAGATATTGATCTCGAAAGCTCAAATTTGCTGTCACCTCCCAGCCACAACGTTGGCGTTTTGACCCAGGCAAGTTCTTGAAGCAAATCAAACAAAGTCAACAATATCCTTGATGAAAATGTGAAAATACCTTGCATTACATTATAATATGTTTGCTAGAGGTCACTTACTGTGGCTTTTTTCGTTTTTCTTCAATTTAGTTATAGCTATAAATTTAGATGTGCTTCAGGAATTTGCTAAGGGTGAGAGACCTAAGCTCTGGTTTGGGCGTGGAGGCAAATTTGAGCTTCCAAGATTTATAATCACAAAGTTTCAACTATGTTTCTGATTCTCAAACATATCTCCTCTCTATTTACAAATACAACATGCCAACTAAGTGAACTGTCCATGTCGTGCCTTACGTTTAGATATTTCAAATTTCAATATCCTTCGTTTATTAGTAGTTATAGTATAGTAGTAGTAGTAGTAGTAGTGGTAGTTAAGTGCAATAAGTTGCATGGTTGTTGAGCAATTCTCAAAAGAATACGACTCTTACCATTTAATTTTGGAGTTGAGACCATAGCTTACCTTGGAAATAAACTTTTGCAGTTTTTACCGCACGAAATAAAACCATCAAGCACCCTTCCTATTTTCAAAAAACGAATCAGATGTTGGAATG
This sequence comes from Aurelia coerulea, assembly GCA_039566865.1. Classification (NCBI taxonomy): domain Eukaryota; kingdom Metazoa; phylum Cnidaria; class Scyphozoa; order Semaeostomeae; family Ulmaridae; genus Aurelia; species Aurelia coerulea. The sequence continues at coordinate 5,755,016 of CM076951.1, read as the reverse complement.
GTGATAAATGCAACTGTAGGCTCTGCAAAACATATATTCCAACAGTTGGGTTTCTAACATGATAAACGTTTCATTAGCCTTCTCGTGGGGGTGGGGGTGATGCGCTGCTTCTCGTTGGGATGGGGGATGTGCTGTGCGGAATGTGAGGTCCCCTTCACGATGCAGGCACTGGGCTGCGGTTGAACTGGGGAATTGTGCCCCAGCGGTGACCGCAGCTTAGGATATGCGTGTGGGGGTTCCCCCGCGTGGTGTGTCCGCCGTCTCTCTGGGAGGTGGGCGTCGCTCCGTACCTCGTAGGGAAGGCATGATTTTTATCTTGTAAATAATTCACTAAATGTTTTTATTGATTAGCTTTAGGAATTAATTTGTAAATTTTGTAAACTCTTACTATTACTTTTACTATTACTTGTAACTTGTAACTTTACTATTACTAGAACTATTACTTTTGACACCTTGTAGTTTAGTTCAGAATCAACATTTTTTCATAAAAACATGAATGGCCGTGTTCAAATTGTTCTTATGAACACACTGGAACAGATGCCATTTATCATTTACAATTAAACTCATCAAAAAGACTTATTATTCATATTTAAGAGCATTTGCCCCTTAATCAGATATGAAATGCAATTCCTCTGTTCCCTTATTTTGTTATTGAAAATATTCTTATAAAATACAGTAATTTCTGGTATGAACAAGAAAGTATTTAGTCGCATCTAGTTGTATATAGTTTGTTATATGTTGTATGTAGTTGTATTAGCAAAAAGTTTGTTGCACTCTTCTTCACTCGTAAGAGACACTGCATTCTAATTTCTGGTTGTAGCAAGGAAGTATTTAGTCGTATCTAGTCGTATCTAGTCGTATCTAGTTGCATATACTTTGTTATTTAGTATAAATAAATGTTTTCTGCACTATTATTGCCTTGTAAGAGACACTGCTGTCAAGGGTGCCAGTTCATTGTATAGCTCTAAGGGAAATTATATCTTTGCTCAATATTACCCTTTGACAGTGACAGAGCTAGTGGAGCTACTCCGAAAACCAGACAAAGAATTGCTGACTGTAAATAAATTCATTATAGGAAACAGTAATTGAAGAGATATTGAATGGTTACTTTTTGGCTGAAGAGTGATTTTAGGAGTAAATTCCTGGCTCCATCACTGTCTGTGAATATTTGTATGTAGTTGTATCTAGTCATATGTAGTTGTATCTAGTTGTATGTAGTTGTATCTAGATGTATTTAGTTGTATCTAGTTGTATGTAGTTGTATCTAGTTGCATCTAGCTGTATCTTGTTTGTTGTATCTTGTTGTATCTTGTTGTATATCTAGCTGTATCTAGCTGTATCTAGCTGTATCTAGTTGTATCTAGTTGTATTTAGTTGTATGTAGTTGTATGTAGTTATGTTTTTTTGTATCTTTTTGTATGCAGTTGCATCTAGTACTTGATATCAGGTTCCTATTCAGATAAGAAACGCACTTTCAAGAAACTTTTCAATTTTCGAGGACACACTGTCTAAAACATTGCCTTATTCCTATTCAACCACACACCAAATTGCAAACAGCGTTTCTTATTCGCAGATACCTACAATATCGTTTTATTCTATGTATTTTGTTTCGTTTGATTAATTAATACTTTGTAGCTACGTTTCGATTATACACGAGAGGCATTTCACTCCCAAAAAATCTCGTACCCCTTTGGCAAAAATCCTTTTGTTTTCAGGAAAAATCCATCAAAAATCCGTAAAAATCCTTTTGTTCTCAAAACTCTCGTACGCTTTTTTGAATAAGTGAAACGCCTCTCGATTATACACATGGAATTTTAGATTTATAAACAACCATGAACTTTCTTGGACTTTTTGAACAGTTTGCAAAAACATAGAATTATGTTTGGAACTATTAGCTGTTTATGTTTATATGAACTAGCTACCATGAACTATGAACTATGACCTATGAACTATATGAACTATGAACTATGAACTATATGAACTATGAACTATTAACTATGAACTATGAACTTTCAACTATGACTTACTCCTTAAAGAGTTCAATCATTTACAAAAGTATCACGGAATTTAGTAATGGAGATATCGTGGGTTCTAAATATTTGAATTTGTCTCTGAATATGTCTCTGTTCTTTATTTCTTTTTGTCGTCACACTTCTCCGTTTATTCCCATTGCTTCTTGTTGGTTTTTAAAGGACGGAAAGGTATAACAAACTCTGAAACATGTAACTTTCCTTTTCCCCTGTGTTTGTTCTATCTCTTCTGTTCTTGACGAAACCAACAACAGCAAACTAAATTTAAGACTGGTTTTGTCGCACCTTGAATGAAATATTGCTATTGCATGAGATTTCAAAAACCAAAACGAGAAAGGTACAAGTATGATGGGCTTTGGCCACAGAAAATGCACGCCTCGGTGAAATGAACGAAGAGAAATGCTCAGTTTCAATGCTATTTACTTTCTACTTTCAAATACTAAAAAACAGGTTAGGGAGTTGTCATTTTTAATAACAGGGAGGGGCTGGAAGCATTTTGAAAATTTGCCCCCCGACAGCACAAAACGACTTCAAAAGCATCTGTCACAAAAGCATCAAACCAAACAAAGAAGAATTCAATTGAAGAAAAGAAGAAAGAACTTAACAGACGAAAACATTGATGTTTAATTTTTTTCATAAAGTTAACAAATAGTTTAGCTAAAATCTACAAAACTGAATTTTTTTCGAAAATATTCAAAGATTTGGCACATTTATTTTCAGACCCCAGCATAAATTCCTCTAAAAGTTTCAGACCCCAATAACTTTACCCTAAAAATGTTCAGACCGCTCCTCGTTTGCTTCCGCCCCGGTCCCTGCAATTATTTGTGACTGCTCCTTTATTCGCAAATCACATTTCATTTCCAAAAAACTCGTTCACCTAGGGCAAGAGTCCTTTTGTTTCAAGAATAATCCATCAAAAATATTTAAAAATCCCGTTGTTCGGAAAAAAAATCGCCTAGACCTTTGGCAGAACATTGTCTTGTTTTTAAGTTTGAAAAAAGGAAGAGAACGAGAAATCCAGCACACAAATCCATCTAAAAACTAAGCGAAAAGTCAATCAAACATCTGCAAAGATCCTTCTGCTTTGAATAAATGCGAACAAAACCGCCAATAAAGATACAGACAGCAGATAGCCTACAGCACGCTTTCACTTCCCGGTCAATATTCCATTCATATATCATTACAATGGGGTTAATTGATAAAGTCACGCAACCCCAAGATGAATGAATGAATGAATGAATGACCAGTGCCAGACACCAAAGCGGTGCCGCTGCCAATGAAACGATCAAATACTTTTGTCGCACAAATCCCATTAGCAATTACTTCCAGAACGGGGGTTACCACTAATCAGAGCGTCACGCAATGTACATAATGTCAGGACGGAATAGAGCTGTATGCCCCCCTATGAAATGCAACAAAACATGCAATTGTACATTTCGCAAAATTCACCATAAGATTTTAGTTTTGCTGTATTATTTGGTTCCTGTAATGGTTCAGCAAATGTAATCTGACGTTGCATTTTCAGGCACAGTGTTGATCCTATGAAATGCAACAAAACATGCAATTGTACATTTCGCAAAATTCACCATAAGATTTTAGTTTTGCTGTATTATTTGGTTCCTGTAATGGTTTAGCAAATGTAATCTGACGTTGCATTTTCAGGCACAGTGTTGATCCTATGAAATGCAACAAAACATGCAATTGTACAGTTCGTAAAATTCACCGTAAGATTTTAGTTTTGCTGTATTATTTGGTTCCTGTAATGGTTCAGCTAATGTAATTTGACGTTGCATTTTCAGGCACAGTGTTGATCCTATGAAATGCAACAAAACATGCAATTGTACAGTTCGTGAAATTCGCTTTAAGATTTTAGTTGTGCTGTATTATTTGGTTCCTGTGAGGATTCAGTGAATGTAATCTGACGTAGCATTTTCAGGCACAGTGTTGATCCTATGAAATGCAACAAAACATGCAATTGTACAGTTCGTGAAATTCGCTTTAAGATTTTAGTTGTGCTGTATTGTTTGGTTCCTGTGAGGATTCAGTGAATGCAATCTGACGTTGTGTTTTTGGGCATAATCTTGATCTTATGAAATGCAACAAAACATGCAATTGTACAGTTGGTGAAATTCACTGTAAGATTTTAGATTTGCTGTACACAGGTTTGTGGATAACTCAAAAAGGGTTAGACAACATTTTGTTTTAAACTTAGTTGTAAACTTGGTCTAAATTCTTTAGAAGTAGAACAAACAGCGAGAAATGCATACTGGATTTGTCCAAAACTTTCACTTAGCATCACAAAGATTCTATTCTCCAAATGATTTTCCTGCATTTGGAAGATTGCAATTGGTGCACCAAAATAAACTATACACTTTTGGCAGGCCACAATAATTGGTACACTGTACTGATTTTGAAGATTTATAAATTACATTAAGCCTTAATTAGATACTGGAATTTGTTGCAAATTTTTTAGTTTTCAGTTATTAGAGCTAGAAGCCAGTTTCTTAAAATTTTAGTTTCCGAAAACACTGAAAAGGATAAAAAACATTTATAAAGTTTTCTAAAGAATCAACATGAATGGACAAGAGAGAACTGGTTCGTGGTAATTTGGGATTTAGAAATCGGTTAATTGTAATCTGTTCGCACTTAATCCCCAAATCACCCTGACAACGTTTTCTCTATCTTCATTCAATGTTGAGTCTTTTAAAAATTGATCAACGTGTTTTGATCGTTTTCAGTGTTTTCGAAAACGAAAATTTTGAGAAACTCGCTTCTATTGCTCTAAAAACAGAAAACTGAAAAATTTGCAAAAAGTCCTGGAATCTAATTCAGGCTTTCTGCTAAAGATTAAGTTATAAATCTTCAAAGTCGGTCCAGTGTACGATTTATTGTGGCTTGGCAAACGTGCATAGTTTATTTTGGCGCACATGGAACATAATTAAATGGTTTTGCAACAATCAATGATACAAAATACATCAATGCATATTTTTTTATCATTGGGTTCACTATAATCTGATAATAGCAAAAATTTACAGAACGGAACTTTCAGACTTCAAGATTCAGGAAAATTCTCCTCCACATTTTTATTGTCTGAATCTGAATTGAAAAAAGTCTTAAAAAATTATTTTCATGTGACACTTCGTGATTTGAAGTTGGGGTTACTTGCAATGAAATAAGAAACAAATGAAAGGTTTGGTAATTATGAACTGCTACAACCAAGAAAGTGTTATTTGAGAATCTGCTGTTGAAACATTTGAATTTTGATGCATTTTGTGCTGTCTAATTGTTTCAGGCGTCATTGTAAACTTGCATCATAACAGAGATTCCTTGTCAGACTTTATTTCAAAGAGAAATATAAATGATTGGATGTTCAGTTCTACAAAATGTTCCTTTCCATTACATTCTATTAGTGAGACAAATGTAGAAAGATGTTCTTATGCTTGGAGGTTTGCAATGAAAAGGGAATTTGCAATATCAACGGGGATCACTCTGCGGACTAATCTGTACACACTGATAACATTGTATCCCTGGTAGAATTGCTTTTGCACACGAGCTAGTCCCGTCTTCCTCCTGAAGGTCAATCGGCTACCATGTGGTTTATACCAATTGACATACGCCAATGTAAAAGTTCTGCCTGTTTCATCATTTGTCTGTTCATTTTTTATGACTGCCTGGACATTGAAGAAGAATTCAACCTTGCAAAAGTATTGCTGGGGCTCTTCAGATTCATTTATTGCCCAATAAGCCATGCACTTAGATGAGCGCTCTGATCTACTCATTGAAGAGCTCAACATCATGCCATTTACCTTGCATCTGCCAAACTTGTCAAATGTTGGAGACAAATGTAAGAGATTGTGGTTGAAAAGCCCTTTCAGATGGTCTAGGGCCTCTTCGTAAAGCTCGGCGTTCAGTTGCTTATTTAATCTCTGTGGTGGTAAAAGCTGTGCCTGGACAAACGGAAATCTGCTTTCTTCCCTCTATACTGCTTGCTGCTTTTCAAAAGCCTCATTTTCATTTTCACCATTTGCAGATAAGAAATCTTGTGACCGGATTCTTAAAATGTGTCTGTCATGTTCATTCTTATCAGCTTCATCATTTTCATTGGCACCTGCAGCTAACTTCATAACATCAGGGCACATTTGCTCAAGGTTATTGTGTGGTGGCAAGTATTCAAATGCCTTCTTTATTGACAGCCTTTGCTGCATCGAAAATCTGTTGAATACATCTTTCTCCACGGATCTTTTACTGTTTGGCAGTTCAGTCAAAATACCATTCATTCTTTCTGATGCAAAGCACCAAAATGAATGGCAAGGTCCAAAACTTTTGATGGTTTCATGGAGATGTAATGCCATGTGATTGTTTATTGACAAATGCCATTTGCCATAAACTGCACAAAACAATAAATGATGCTTCTCTAACTTTTGTCTCAAGTTGGTGATTTCCTCTGCTCCAATTCGATACTTTGTGCACTCTTCTACAATTTCACAGAGTAGCACCAAGCTCTTGTAATTTCTTTCGGGAACAAGCTCAAAGAAACATGGCCTAGCATACAGAACCGCAAAAAAGTGACCATTGTTGTGCAGTGAAACCTTCAACAGTTGCTTTTTCCAGGATTGAACTAGGCAGTCGGCCACAATCTGAAGGTAGTTCAAGTGACTTTAGTCGCTTTTTTAGTGTATCCATTTGGTTCTGACCATTTCGATCAGGGCCAAAGCCATGCTCCAAAAGGAGCATAGTCTCCTTTTTTACCAGACCTAGCAAGATTGCATGCATGGGATCAATAGCACACATTCTCACTGGGTCAAAGTAAGGAAGTCGATGCAATTCCGAGTATCTAACTCCATTCCTTTTGGCAATCAAATTTGCAGCTGTCTTGTTTGTGGCATTCTTATACTCCTCTGATTGTGCAATAACGCGCTCTTTGGTTTTGGTTGGAAAATCAAATTCAGCAGAATAGTAGTTCATTCGACCTGTAATTGCACCATCCTCATCTCGTTCTCGCTCAGCCATAAAGTCACACTTATTGCAGCCTTTATTGGCAGTAAAAGAGAGGAACTGACTGACCTTTCTTATTGCAGGAATGTCACACGAAACGCAGAGAAGTTTTGCCTTTATGGACACTGTTTCACCAGTTTCAACTATTTTTACTTCGACACCTTCTAATAGATTTAGAAGATCATCAACCAATGGCTTTAGATAAGTGTTCATGTGTACCTTTGGCTCAGTGGGTCCAGGTATTATACCCACAACATTGATCCATTTCTTGAGCAGGCGCTCTGATCTTGGAATGTTGAGTACAGCAAGGTAAACAGTACCAATGCTGTACTGTGACCTCTTGTAAGGTCGTACCCAATCCACAAACAGCATAAATGCAAAATTATACTTGTTTGACAAAAAATCTGAAAATTCCTCCCAGACTGATCCATCCCATATGTCTTCCATTTTTGTTGTTCGTTCATGGCGAACATGAAATTCAAGGAGTTGCCTGAACTCCCTTAATTGAACCATCTCTCTCAGCCATTGAGATGGGGGTTTAAATGGATACTGTTTGTAAGGCATCAGAGTGGTTTTGTTATGGCTCAGGCTCTTTGTGTACATCAGTGTTTCTGCGCAATTTTTGTTAAACATCTTTCCAGTGCATTTGTTGGCAACTTTCTGTCCATCTCTTTCAGTATACGCTTCACTTAGTTCATAAATCTCATTGCAGATATCCGAAGGACATACAACCATCATAATTGGTTGGATTGTAATTGATTTGGAAAATACTTGTGTGCCTGATACAGTGTTCTTGGGAAAACAAGTCGTAATGGATGGACTATCAGTGTCAGCAAACCACCTACAATCATGAGAATGAATGAAGCACCCACATTTGTAATGTTGAATCTTGCCTGCCACCATAAAAACATCAAAGTAAACCATTTTATTATTGCATTTTGGTTTGCTGGCAGCTCATGATCACCTGGCTCCAAATTCAAATTCTCATCTAAAATGGTCACTTCTTCTGCAACAACTTCATCATATGTACAGTAGAGAAAGTAAAATGTCATCAGTTATTGTCCTTTTTGGTGTAGCTTTGCACACTAAGAGAAGGTATCTTATGAATCTTGCTTGGAACACAAGTATAGAGGATAACTGTAATAACTTCTAGACATTCATGTTGTTTCCTCACTCTAAAGTCTCAATAACTAACAAAAAATAATGAGGAAAACTATACTAACCATCACTAATCTGTTCACCAATGGTCTCATTCCAGGAATTTCCCTCATGATTACCTTGGGTACCTGCAAGGTATGTGCTGAGTTATTATGATGTGATCCAGTACTGGTTAGCTCAGTAGAATGAGGCTGAGGGAGCAGGGGTATACACATTGTTTTATAAAACACTGCCATAAGAAACTCTCAACTCGCAGATACAGAAAAATTAAGAAACTCCAAAAATAAGAAATGTCCTAACATATTTTCACTTTATTTTAACTTGTTTCCAGTATAATATTACATGGAAGATTATGTAATACCTTATGAGTAATGTTTAGACTTTGGAAAGGCTTCAAATGTTTTGAAACGTTTAGATTGGAGCAGGAAGTACGTCAACAAAATGAAAATTTTGAGAAAACTATGCAATTATGCCATTTTCTTGCAAAATTGTGGAAAAGTGCTTTTTGTAAAAATTTCGTAAATTATTTACAGTTGGTAAAAAATTTTAAAAACAACACATTTTGAAACTATGTGGCAAGGCCTCGGTACTCTTCATGTAAACTGAAGTCGAAGTTGCGAGCATTTCAGACAATCACTTACAAAATTGTTGAGGCACCCTCAGATTTTCAGTTTTTTGCCTCTGCTTTTCCCCCTCCCCCCTAGTCAATGTTGAAAAACCACTAAAAAGTTGCCAAACCACGCCTGTCAGCATGGCCAAGTACCTTTTTCCAAACAACATTGACATGGGGGAAAGGGGGGCCAAAAAACTCATTTTTTCAGGGTGGTTCAACAATTTTGTAAGTGATTGTAGGCTCGGTGGTAATTACATGTGTTTTACAATGTTCTACAGAGGCACGAGGCTCTTCACTGGTCCCTGGCAATTTCTGGTCCGTTTTTTAAAAAAACTTTGCAAATTATCAATCAGGGGCCCAATTGATAATTTGCGAAGTTTTTCTAAAATGCTATAAAATGTGTCCGATACTTGGCGTTGTTTTGTCTTACATTGAAGAAAGTACCAAGGCAAGATGGTTTAGGGGCAAATAACGTAACTCGCATGTGTTTGCCTGTTGTGTTTGAACAATTCTACACTTGGGCCTAAGCATGTGGAAAATGCAAGTCTCGTCATAAAAACCGACTAAAATAGTTTGAAAGAGTAGGCTCTGTGATGATTGGACGTGTTTTACAATGTTCTACAGAGGCACGAGGCTCTCCATTGGTTCTTGGCAATTTATGGGCCGTTTTTAAAAAAACTTCGCAAATTATCAATCAGCGGGTCCAATTGATAATTTGCGAAGTTTTACGGAAAATTTCATATCTGAGCCAATTTGCTTAAATTAGTTGTTTACCATGCATTTGGCATTGTCTATGTGTGTATTGCAAACATTAAAACAAACTTTGCAAAAACTTCGCAAATTATCATAAGCCATATCACAATCTTAACCCTAATCCATATGGGCTTTTTTCGAGCTACCATTTATGTCTTTAGTCTAATTTGCTTCATCTTATTAATTTGATTCATTTTGAGTCTATATTTACTAGATAAAAGGGCAGGACTGGCAAAAACCTGCGATGAAAGGAAAAGCATGCAACAAAAGGCTAATTTAAGGCTAATTGTGCTAAAAATAGAAACTAAAAATTTTTGCAAAGTATGTATATTTGAACTATGACATGTTTCCTACTATTTGAAACAAATTTGGAGAAAATCGGTTGAGTGGTTGATTAAATAGAATTTTTCTGGTTAAGAAGGTATAAATTTGCCAATTTTCGTCAGTTTTTCGGTTGCCTAGCAACGAATCACTTGACTTATTAATTGTCATTGTTATAGTTGAATAGCCAATTGTCTAAAGAACAATAGGGGTAAGTCTTACTGTTATATCTTTTGTAGTTTTGGAGAAAAAGAGGGGAGGCCAAAAACGCCCCCCCCCAGTACAAAATACCTAAAAAATCGCCCAGTACAGATAGGGTTAATGAAAATATGACACGACGCTCATCCCTGATTTCACTGAGAAAGGGGTATATTTGAAGCAAAATCCTAGGAACCAGCATCAGAGCAAACTGTTGCAAGTTTCCAAAGAGTGTTCATTTTCATCTTGTATCATTTGTTCAAGGATCACGATGGGTAGCCCACATTGCAACACAAGGATCACAGCATTGGTGGACGTTATGAGAACTGTTTCAAAATGCAAAATTATTACAAAATTAATCATGTCTACTGAAGGTCACCGTAACAGGCTGTTTTTAGTTAAACAAATATCTGACTGAGAAAATACTACATTAGTCTATTGTGACGTTCTGGGTCTAAGAGTATCATTAAAAATGTCGGGTCGATCACAAAATTGCTTTCAATATTCTGGGTCTGCGTCAAACCCAAGAGTTTTGGTCTGGGTCTACGCACATTTCTTCTTAGTTGAACACCCTGTCCCTGACGTCCATTTGGGGTGTTTGGTAAATGCTCTCTATAACTGACTGCTCTTTCAAAGTCCATAAGAACTTGCTTCCACTGCTGCACTTTGTTGGATGCTTCTGACAGTGCCATGTTGAAGTATGACTGTCCTTTCTCGTGGATGGAAACTTAGCAGGCTTATGATAATTTGCGAAGTTTTTAAAAACTTCGCAAAAACTTTGCAAAAACTTTGCAAAGTTTTTGCAAAGTTTTTTTCGATGTATCCGATACACAAATAGAGAATGTCAAATGCATTGTAAACAACTAATTTAAGCAAATTGAGACAAATAGGATACTTTAAAAAAAACTTCGCAAATTATCAATTGGGCCCCCTGATTGATAATTTGCAAAGTTTTTTTTAAAAAGCTGGTTCAGGGGCAAATAAAGTAACTCGCATGCGTTTGCCTGTTGTTTTTGAACAATTTTACATTTAGGCCTAAGCACGTGGAGATTTCAAGTCTCGTCATAAAAACCGACTAAAGTAGTTTGAAAGCGTAGGTTCTGTCATGATTTGACGTGTTTTACAATGTTCTACAGAAGCACGAGGCTCTCCACAGGTTACTGGCAATTTCTGGGCCGTTTTTAAAAAAACTTCGCAAATTATCAATCAGGGGGCCCAATTGATAATTTGCGAAGTTTTTCTAAAATGCCATTAAATGTGTCCGATACTTGATATTGTTGTATCTTATGAGGAAGAAAGTATCAAGGCAAGCTGGTTTAGGGGCAAATAAAGTAACTCGCATGCGTTTGCGTGTTGTTTTTGAACAATTTTACATTTAGGCCTAAGCACGTGGAGATTGGAAGTCTCGTCATAAAAACCGACTAAAATAGTTTGAAAGCGTAGGTTCTGTGATGATTTGATGTGTTTTACAATGTTCTACAGAGGCACGAGGCTCTTCACTGGTTCTTGTCAATTTCTGGGCCGTTTTTAAAAAAACTTCGCAAATTATCAATCAGGGGGCCCAATTGATAATTTGCGAAGTTCTTCTAAAATGCCATTAAACGTGTCCGATACTTGATATTGTTGTATCTTATGAGGAAGAAAGTACCAAGGCAAGCTGGTTTAGGGGCAAATAAAGTAACTCGCATGCGTTTGCCTGTTGTTTTTGAACAATTTTACATTTAGGCCTAAGCACGCGGAGATTGCAAGTCTCGTCATAAAAACCGACTAAAATAGTTTGAAAGCGTAGGTTCTGTCATGATTTGACGTGTTTTACAATGTTCTACAGAGGCACGAGGCTCTCCACTGGTTCTTGTCAATTTCTGGGCCGTTTTTAAAAAAACTCAACTCTCAGATGGCAAAAATCAAGAACCCCAGTATTGAGAAAAAGTTAAGAAACTGTTTACTTTGATAAAGGACATCCTTTGACATATTTCTACCCTACCTTCACTCGTTTCCTGTATCACACTACTCGCAAGGTTCTTGAGTTTTATCTAAACATTTGAAAGGCTTAAAAAACCTTGTTTTGAAATGTTTACGAGGTCACAGGTAGTGAAAATGAAGATTGTTATGGAACCTCTAAGAAACTCAAAAGAGACTCTGAGTACTCAAAATCTGATAATTTTTCGAACATTCTACGCTAGTAAATGTAGTTTAACGCCGAGGCTCCAGTATTAAGCGTTTAAGAGGGGAACATGATACCTATCCCAATATATGCTCGCCCCAGGCCCTGTACCTAGGCAGTATACTTGATGATCAAATTACCCATATCATTTCGCATGGTATTCGCCTCGCTGGTCGATCACAAATTTACAGTAGAGTCTTCTAGTTAATTTTGTAGCTTCAAGCTTTGTAGAATTACTACCAACTTTGAAATGTCATCTGGTAAACAGAGAGCAACAAGTATCGGACATGATAAGCGTTTGTCGTTGGCAGTTTCGAAGAAATTGCCTCAAGATACTCTTCGTGCCAAAGCTTCATATTGTGGCCTTTCACAAACTGAAAGAGATGAGATGAATCGAACACTTCTACACCACCACAGCCTTCGTCAACTGCATACAATACCCTTCAAATGCGCCCTGCTTCGACCACCGTTCCACAAGTTTCCCATGTCCAACCAATTCTCCAGCTGGCAACTCAATGGAGTCAAAGTCCACTCCCACACAGCTGAACCACCTTGCCAACCACCATCTACACGTCAGTTCCGATATCGCCAGATTCAACGGCAACAGTCACAATCCCAAGACATCAAGGTAATCTTTGCATCTAAGTTTCCCTCCCATGTTAGCACTTTGCCTCCTCTTCCGCAAAAGCTGATGAAGAGTGTGAAAAATATGCAGATTTAAATACGTTACTCCTGTTTTCGCTCTACGACACATTAGCGAGCCTGTCCTTTGGTTTGAAAGTTCAGCCTGGGCTCTCTTAATCGTTCATAATGCCTTCCAAGCCATTATCGCTACAATATTGCCTTTCCCATAAACATTGCTCGAAATCACTTACTCTCCTGAGCCAGGCTGGATGGCCACGCGTTCAATTATTCCTACGCTGCCCTCCCACCCTCTTGTACCAACAACATTCCAGTACCATTGCTACCGATGTCGTTCTACTCGCCATTTTGCCGCATATTGTCACTATAAGTGAAACTCAGCCGCACATCAAACTGTTCGACCCTTACAGGGACCCAGCCAAGCCCCCAGCCACCATTGTAGCACTAGCCAATCCTGCAGGGATCAGAATTGCCCTTGGCAGCACATTTGCAACCACTGCGTAGGCCAACACCCAGGATCAAGTTGCCCAACTCATAAAAGATAATTTTAACACTCTTCCCGTTTGTTTGTTTGTTTGTTTTTTTTTTTTATTCAAATATTAAATTTTACAAGATACTTTACATTTTACTATACCTAATTCTAATTACTATACGACACTACAAGTACGATACCATGGGGAGCAAAAGACTACGACTACCCCATGGCCAATATCTAAAAACATGAAACGTTAAACCGTATACAATCACACTACGAATAATTTATAAATTAAAGGATACTATACTGGATTCAGTTTCACTCCAGATGTCAGGTCAGTGTTGCGATGAATTTGTAGATGCAATGAGTGCAACTCATTTGGTGTAAATTTAGGCAAGTAAAATGCCTCCATCTGATGTGAAACAGAATTTACAAGGAAAAGAACACTAACGGTACGGGACTTGGTGATTGCTTAGGGCATGGCTAAATTCTCAATAGATCTTAATCAAACCGACCAGTTTCGTGGATGAAGCGTAAAGTTAATTCGAGTACATTTCTGTTCAACTCATTAGAAAGGTCTTCATCACCATACAATAAAAGCTGCGTCAAAGAATGATTTGAAAGATTGGTGATTTGTACATATGGTCGTAATAATTCAACAATTCCAGCGAGAAGATTTTGTCGTTGAACATCAAAAGAAGGGCAGAGCAACAAAAAGTGCTCCGTGTCTTCAATGCCATCGCTTGTTGGGCACATTGGGTTTATGGTATCTCTGAAATTATGCTTGAATTTATGGAGATTTAACTTGCTGAGACCAACCCTGAGTTGTGTTAGGTAGGATAATCCTGTGGGATCGTGAATTCCAAATACAGATTTTGCAGGGGGACGGATTATTCCCGTTTGTTCTCGCACCCCTATCAACGTTTCTAGCTTAAAAGAAAACTGCTGTTTCCCCCGAACAGATATTTGTTATTCAATTGATTTGTAGCCTTAGTAACGGTTTTAGAATTGGTTACTCTGGTCCTGAACTTTTTAAACATAGCACATAATTTAAGTTCAACCGCATTACATCGGTCAGCCATTGCTCAACCTTTGATCAACGAATTTAAACTTAAGCGCATGGCCGGTCATTTTACGGCACCGTCGCTGCATCATTTCGTAACTTCCCGGTCGGCGTTGTGCCTTAGATAGAACCTAATGAGTATCGCATCACAACAGAAATTTCGATTCTGCTGTAAATATCGTTGCAAAGACTAATGGCAAAACTTGACGTTATGAACGCCTTTCCACAACTCAACCTGGCTTTTGCTTGGTTTTACCTCTACGGAATATTTTTTTTTTTTGTCTTTTGTTCATTTTAATTTTTAATTTTATCGTATTCAAACACAAAAACCTATCAGCAAAAAAGAACTATTGCTATACTAAATAAACAACTATTTACATACAAAATTTTACAAATTTGCTGATCCTCCCAGTGATCGTGCTTCGGGAAGGATGCTAATTGTGCTAGGATTAAACTTTCTACCATTTGGGCTTCGTTCATCTGTATATCGCCTCACGGAGGTATCGGAATTGATCCTCTGAATTATGCAAAACAACTACGATTTACAAAACTCAACTAATAACTGAGTATTCTATATGTCGAGCCTTCGAGCCTCGAGCCTTAAAGCCTCGAGCCTTCGAGCCTTGTGTTTCGAGCCTCGAGCCTTCAAGCCTTCGAGCCTTCGAGCCTTGTGTTTCGAGCCTTCGAGCTTCGAGCCTCCTGTTTCAAGCCTTGAGCCTTCGAGCCCTGTATTGCAGGCTACATATTGCCAGATTGGATCAAACATAATAACAAATGAGGCGACATGTTTTAATGCAGGTATATATGAACTAAGAACACAGAAATCTAACAATACCGTAAAACTATATTTTGAACATGAAATTGAAAGCAACAACGGCATAAGAACTTGAGGCATAAGAGCCTTTTTCACCCTTGAGAAGCCTGTCTTCTCACAATTGTATTCACTCTCACTTTGTGCTCACTCTCACAATCTACAGATTTTGCAGCGATTCTTGCTGTTGCCGTGATTCAAATCCTAGCAATTTTGAGTGCGATTTCTGTTAAAATTTGTCATAGGACTTTAATGGGTACTTTTGAAGTCCTTTCAACAAAATTAAATTATCTTTGCCAAAAAATTAGAGCAGTAACGATTTATTCAAGCATTGGAGCATTATTATTAACAATTTAAGAAAGAGATATCTGGTATCAAAAATGGCCTAAAATTTAAGAAACTGGCTGCCAACGCTGGGCCTAAGTTTCTCACAGAAAATACGGGTATACTAAGATAAAGTTACATAATTGAGGTCTGTTGGCTCATGATATACATACAACAGGAAGGCTCGAGGCTCGAAACATAAGGTTCGAGGCTCGAAGGCTCGAGGCTCGAAACACAAAGCTCGAAGGCTCGAGGCTCGAGGGCTCGAGGCTCGAAGGCTCGAAGTTTAGAAACACTCCTAATAACTAGACGACCTTTTCTTAGCGAAACCTCAGCTTCAAACCAGTCAAACCAATGTCTAGATGAGATGAATCGAACAATTGTGCTCTTTACATAGCTCGGGGTTCCCCTTATAAATGTATAATTCGTGAGACTCACTTTATGCATCACGTTTCAAGGGATAGAAATAAATTCCGATACGATGACACTCGGTTTGCCGCAACCCAACTGTGCAAAGAAATTAATACCTTGTTTAAAACAATGATCGGATAAGATGTCTTTCGCAGCGAAAATGGTGCCTTCTGTCCGTAGTCATTCGACGCTTAATCCATCTTTTTTCTAAAAATCCGTGGTAAAGCCGTCACACTTGATCCTCTGAATTATGCAAAACAACTACGATTTACAAAACTCAACTAATAACTAGACGACCTTTTCTTAGCGAACCCTCAGCTTCAAACCAGTCAAACCAATGTCTAGATGAGATGAATCGAACAATTGTGCTCTTTACATAGCTCGGGGTTCCCCTTATAAATGTATAATTCGTGAGCCTCACTTCATGCATCACGTTTCAAGGGATAGAAATAAATTCCGATACGATGACACTCGGTTTGCCGCAACCCAACTGTGCAAAGAAATTAATACCTTGTTTAAAACAATGATCGAATAAGATGTCTTTCGCAGCGAAAATGGTGCCTTCTGTCCGTAGTCATTCGACGCTTAATCCATCTCTCAAAATCCGTGGTAAAGCCGTCACACCGCATTTCTCAACCATCAAGCAAGACAAGGATTATTTGCCTATATAAAGCATATATAGCAGGCCTCCATAATACGATAGCTGATTGCCATTCTCGTTTACAGCCCGACAGGGTTTATCGACTCGTTCCAGATGCGCAGAAACATCCAACCCGGGAAAAAAGCTGCGGATTCCAGCGCATGCATGGCAAGTCTAAGCAATGATATGTGTTTCTTCCATTTCATGACAATCTCCTCAGGTTCACGTATTTGTACAAGCACTGACGGAACTGTTACATTTCGTTTTATACCCAGGAGGGTTATCCAGCATTTCCATTTACGGAGCGTACTGTTTCTTGATTTGTGACAAGATTAGCAAGGTTCCTTCATACGCATCAACCAGAACATACCTAGCGGCTATTCTTTTTCATAACATTGAATTAGGCTTCTCAACAAATTCTAACCACATGGAGCAATCGAACATGTTAATACAACCAGTCTTGGAGATGTCAAAGGATATTCATTACACAGCTTTCGCATTGGGCCAGCTATACCACAGCAGCCGCTGGATCAGCTGCAGATCTACCAGAATGGCTGATCAATGTCTTAGCTTAGGCCGTTATTTTCGAACAGTATATTCGAACAGTATATTCGCACGCCGATCAAGGTTATTGACTGAGTTCTAGGTAAATTTTGGGCCTCTGGGTTTGACCAACGGTACTGGAGCCTCTAAGTAAGGGGACTTTGGCAGATTGGCCTACTTTGGGTGTGTATCTTGGCGGTTAGGCCACCCAAGGGTGGCTCAAGCAATAATGTCCTATATTTTGCCTAAAAGATAGAATTTAATAGTCAACGTATTTTAGATTAGTTATGTTGTGCGTGGGGCGGTCAATATGATTTCGCTGGGCCGTCCCCCTTCTCGCACTCAATATCCGGGGTCTTTACTACGTAGGTCATCCCTGGGCACTGTGCAGCAGGACAGTCCACTGTCAAAGAGCAACGCTAGTACCTGTTGTGTAGGTCACGGGAAGATCCTACATAGGTCATCCCTGGGCATTGCGCAGCAGGACAGTCCACTGTCAAAGAGCAACGCTAGTACCTGTTGTGTAAGGTCCAGGGAAAATAGCTCAATACAGAGTACAGAAAAGTTTGAAGTATAATACTCGATGATTTAGCCAGATACGACCCCAAAATCTGCCAAAGCAAAAATTTTGTCTTTATTGTCTTCATTCTAAAGAAGGTGGTTTTGCAGCCGAAGGGCGTTAATCGAACATTCTACGCTAGTAAATGTAGTTTAACGCCGAGGCTCCAGTATTAAGCGTTTAAGAGGGGAACATGATACCTATCCCAATATATGCTCGCCCAAGGCCCTGTACCTAGGCAGTATACTGGATGATCAAATTACCCATATAATTTCGCATGGTATTCGCATCGCTGGTCAATCACAAATTTACAGTAGAGTCTTCTAGTTAATTTCTCACCCTCCCATCCCTACAAGGTGGATGGCCCACCCCCTTCCCCTATTTAATTGGGTCTTTCTGGCCATTATACTCCCTCATTGGTTAAAAGATCGAACTGATTTCATTTGTACACCTAGCAATTCCCCCTTATCATATACAGGGGTCTCTCATTTATTTACCCTCATATAAAATATGACAAAGTAAGTCGGTTAGGCCACCCAAGGGTGGCTCAAGCAATAATGTCCTATATTTTGCCTAAAAGATAGAATTTAATAGTCAACGTATTTTAGATTAGTTATGTTGTGCGTGGGGCGGTCAATATGATTTCGCTGGGCCGTCCCCCTTCTCGCACTCAATATCCGGGGTCTTTACTACGTAGGTCATCCCTGGGCACTGTGCAGCAGGACAGTCCACTGTCAAAGAGCAACGCTAGTACCTGTTGTGTAGGTCATGGGAACATCCTACATAGGTCATCCCTGGGCATTGCGCAGCAGGACAGTCCACTGTCAAAGAGCAACGCTAGTACCTGTTGTGTAAGGTCCAGGGAAAATAGCTCAATACAGAGTACAGAAAAGTTTGAAGTATAATACTCGATGATTTAGCCAGATACGACCCCAAAATCTGCCAAAGCAAAAATGTTGTCTTTATTGTCTTCATTCTAAAGAAGGTGGTTTTGCAGCCGAAGGGCGTTAAAGGAAACTTTCAGTACTGGACCAAATTCTTAGTTTCTTATAAAAAATACGTGTATTTCAAATTTTCACATAAGGGGTTCTACCTTTGTCCACCAAATGTACGGAAAAAAGACCCAAAACTCCAATTTTTCACAAAAGCAGTTCTACCTCTGTCAGGCAAATTTCTGAAAATGAGGGCAGAATTTCAAATTGCTCACCAAAGTGATCGTACCATTGTAGGGCAATCAGTCTTGGGATACTGGTACTTTCATATCTATATACCTGCTTTCGAAAACAGTAATAGGTCGAAACTACCGGTTTTGGGGAGAAAAATCGTTTGTGATGCATAATGTTAAAATCTTCATCAAAATTGAAGAAAAATAACAGCATAAATTTGCCATAAAAAACGACCAGTTTTTGGGACAAAGGTGGTGCATATTTTTTTTATGAACTACCCTGTTTACGGACAAAGGTAGGACCATCGTTCCCAGTGCGACATGTGGTTTAAAGAACATTCTGGACTTTTCAACCTTTCAAAACTTGTCAAACCAATTGGAAACATAGTGGCTATTGATTCGTTGATTGATTTTAAAGGGTCTGTTTCATCCCGCATGCCTTGCACGTGCCGTGGCTTACATTCCTCGCTTGGTTGATCAGAGCTGCGTTTGTTTACCCAAGAAATCTGTCAAATCGCATGGAAATACTAAATGAGGTCTTGTTCTGGCTTGTTCTTGGGTTGTTCCGCCTGTTCTTAGGTTGTTCCTGGCTTGTTCTTGGGTTGTTCCGCCTGTTCTTAGGTTGTTCCTGGGTTGTTCCGCTTGTTCCTGGCTTGTTCCGGTTGTTCTTGGGTTGTTCTGCGGTGTTCCGTCTTTTAGTAACGACAAAGTAAAGTGCCTCACCCTGGAATTTCCACCTGCGTTTGAGACAGCGGGTTTTGGCATCATTGCAGCTAAGCCGTTTTTATTGCTTAGAGCCAGATAAGGGCCAGCCATAGATGCGCAAGAAAATTACGCAGGGCATTTTTGCAAATAAAGGGTTGTAACCAAAATATGTCTGTTCCCAACTGAATAACGAGTTCACTGAGTGATACATTAAAATTGATGAAGCAGGTAAAGACAAAAAATGACAAATTGTGTTACTCCTTCACTGTTTTGATACCGTACCTTTCAAAATGAGTATCAAACGCTTAAAAAGTCAACAATGTAAAGCCATACGGACAAAATTAGCTAACAAGATTCATGAGCTTTTATTTGAAAAATCTTGCCAATTTACAAAAATTTTTCCATTCCGCCCTTCTCAGCACGACTCTTTTTATTCTTCATTTTGCATATTGTAAACATATTCAGTAATTTTCAATCAATTTCTCTTTAGTTATAACATTGTATAGGTTGACACTGCTCCTAGTAATGGAATCTCGTCACCAGAATGAGTTTGTTGCTCTTCCTTAACTCTGGAATACACAAGACCGTCCTGCAATTTGAGTGGCTATTCGATAACGACAGCAAACATAAATTATTCATCGATAGCTTCCTAATAATTCGAATAACAACAATATAATCTTGTCATTAAACAATAACCCTGATAATTTACTTTGTTTTTTCGAATCAAGGTCGCATACTCAGGCTTGCCAAGCAAACTGCAAATCCGCAATGGCTGCAAATCTGTCCTTGTTTTGGACAGATTTGATGAAAGTGCACCAGGGTGTTCATTCGGCTTTGTGGTCAGAACACCCCAGGAACAAGGTTGAGTTAACTGATTGGACTACCATGCAAAAATGGCATAACGGAATAACCAGACCCAGGACCACTAGGACCGGACCCTAACGGACCGGACCCTAGGGGAATGCCCTCCCCTCTCTTTGGCGTGATGGCTAAGCCTCCAAGCTGCAAGTTCATCTCAGCGTTTAGAGTTCAAATTTATCAGGCACGCAGGTAACACTTAGGGACTTCGTTAGCTCCCATGGTGCCCCCAGAAAATTATTAGGGGGAGTTGGTCACATGTATCTCTGAAATATGGGTTACACTCATCTTTTTCGATAAGAAACTGTGGTCGGAGGTCGTTAGGTAGTTTCTTATATCTTAGGACATTTCGCTACTAAAGTTTGAAAAGTTGGTTTTTTCAATTTTTAATACTGAAAATGTAGAATTAATTTCGTTTTGTTAGAAGGGCTTCCAAACTATTTGATAAGATCTAAAACAATAAGTAATAACATAATTGACACTCAAAAATCGGACACGGTACATTAATAGCAACAGTAATAGTATTTTTGAATGAAAATTACGAAAGTTTCTTAGCATTTTGATACAGGCGATGGGGTAGTAGCCCCCCAATAATTTTGAAAACAATTGTGCCACGCTACAAGCATTAATTAGATGTATTGTTCTCTATTATTCTAAGAACAATCCCCCAATCAGAAGCTGCTTCCTACGGCCTTGTAAAAAGGTGAGTGCACATGCATGATACGAGGAAACAAATGCTCACAAATGCACATTCTGAGATGCAATATTGTGATCATGCGATTTACCAAAGACAAGTGGGGTCAATGCCTGGGTCAATGCGTGGTTTGAGAGAATGGTTTTAACATTCCCAAAATTATCACTCTCTCTTTCGAGATCGCCTTACCCCATATATCTGCCAATTACCACCTTCACAATAAACATTACGAACAAATATGTTGTCAAAAAGCTGCCTGCTAAATGATTTTGCTGTCCCAAACTAACTTGCAAAGAGAATGGAGAAGCCAGAATCAAGTCCAGAAATTGAGATTGTGGAGATGGAATACAACATGGCTGGCATCACGACGTCATTGCAACAACTTGAATCACCAAGCAAGGCAGAGGTAAAATATTCTCTCAATGCTAACTGAAAAACAACTCAGAAAGGATAGGCCTATGTGTCATGCTCTCTACGTTTAATAGATGAAAATCTACATAAATCAGGAAAGTAGACATCAGTTGAAACATGACATATATGTGTTTTTAGCAAATATGCTGACTCAGCAATAAATGTGCCTCGGTCCGAGAACTTAACAATCGCTTCCTGGAAACGAGGCTAATTTCCATAATAGATCGTTGTTGTTGTGTAAAATATCCACAGCTGTGGATCCACAGTTTTGGGTCATAAAAATACCTCATCTTCTGCTTCAATAAGGTATACTTGGACGTCGTAATACACATCCTCCGATTTGCACGAAGATAAAGACTCTGTTTCAGAAATTTTTTTGCACAGCAATTTCGTTTGTTTCCTCAGTTTCTTCGCACGAGATCAATTTATCAACAATTATTTGCTTGCTTGTGCGTGGCATGCTTCCTGCTGTTATGCCACATGCCGTTTGCAACCACTCGACCAAGTCCCTTTCTTTGTGCGATAATTTTCAGCAACTCCCCTACTTTCAGGGACTTTTGGGGGCACTCACTGGCAAAATATCGCATTTTTGGTGATCTTATCGAATTCAGCAATGAAAGAACGTAATTTATATAAAGTTAAACCCACCTGAACCCAGCTGAATCCATCTGAACCCACCTGAACCCACCTGAACCCATCTGAACCCATCTGAACCCAGCTGAACCCATCTGAACCCAGCAGAGACCAACATGACTCGATAGAAATTCCCAAGAGGTCTCCTGACAGGTGTGATGGCTCCGTTTGGAAATATCAAGAACAATGTATCAAAAGAAGCGGGTGATAAGCATAAGCGCTTTATGGTGTTAATGAAAACAGCTGAATAACAATCGTTCTGATCTCATTGGCTCGGACGGTTTTTCATTTTGGCATTTTATGGGTTCAAAGTGTCTTATCGATTTGTGTGTGGCCATAACTCCGCCAATCCAGAAGATATTTTAGCCAGCATCCAAACTTTAATACCCAAACATCTGGAGAGTAGATTTCTTCAAAAAAATTCGGGAAATTTCAAGCAATTTCTTTCCTGGTTGCGTTTTATGAAGGTAGGTAGGTAAACTGTCGAAACATTGTCATGGACTTCTTTCGCAGTGATATCACTCTCCTACTAAATCATCAGGCCTAACTTTTTCACCTTCACGTTTACACACTATTGTTTTCGTCATTTATTTGACTAAAACGTCCTTTGAGTTTCTGTGTTTGTTAATCTGAAGGGCTATAATTCCAAACAGAGCCATTAGCATTATGAACAAGTGTTAAATGCCAATTCCCTGCTTGTGTGCTTCATACAAATCACAGGACCTCTTGGGATTTCTATTGCGTCAGATTGGTCTCTGCTGGGTTCAACAGAAAGAAAGGAACGGGCAATGAATGTCGCAAGCATGACTTTATGAGCATCCATTAATTATCTGCTTTTGTAAACACTAAGATGGCCTAACATATTTCAAAATTGGAAAAACGAAGGAAAAATCCGCAAAGCCTATGAAGGGGCCTCGTGCTAAATACAGTGAACATTTTATACAAAATCAGAAAACCTCCAATTTTTCGGACATCATATATGACCACAAAAATGTTGGACATTGGAAATTTTAGACGTTTGCAGTTTCCGAAAAGATTAATCCTGATACATACATATATACATATACATACATACATACATACATGTTGAATGTTGAATTTGAGAATTAGCGAAAGAGTTTTTGAGAATATATACATACATACAAACATACATACATACATATATACATACATACACTGTTGTAAGCGCTACACGGTGCTTTTAAATAAAGAATTTCAGGAGTTTCAGGGGTGGGCTCAAGAGGAGTAAATCGATTCTTAATGGAATTACACTCATTATTTTGATAAGAAACAGCTTATAGGAAACGGTCGGCTCAATGCAGTCAAAAATACTTTGAGACAGTTTATACAAAATCAGAAAACCTCCAATTTTTCGGACATCATATATGACCACAAAAATGTTGGACATTGGAAATTTTAGACGTTTGCAGTTTCCGAAAAGATTAATCCTGATACATACATATATACATATACATACATACATACATACATGTTGAATGTTGAATTTGAGAATTAGCGAAAGAGTTTTTGAGAATATATACATACATACAGACATACATACATACATATATACATACATACACTGTTGTAAGCGCTACACGGTGCTTTTAAATAAAGAATTTCAGGAGTTTCAGGGGTGGGCTCAAGAGGAGTAAATCGATTCTTAATGGAATTACACTCATTATTTTGATAAGAAACAGCTTATAGGAAACGGTCGGCTCAATGCAGTCAAAAATACTTTGAGACAGTGACAGTAATAGTAACTGTTTTAACATTCGTTTCAAGTGTGGATTTTGGACTGCAACTCTGCGTCCAAACAATTACCTTCAAAAATGTGTGTTCACGATACTTGTATTTGCAGGAAGCAGTGTCTGTTTTTGGGTAAACCAAAAAATTATGTGCATTTCATACCATAAAATATAACCCCTTTCAAGTGAACGATCAATAACCCACAAAAAAGGAAAATATTTCTGATTTTTAAAAAAACATCTAAAACTTTGTTTCCATATTATTTGTCCTGAACTTTCCATCCATGACATCCGGATGATAATTTAGTGTAAATGAAGTACAACCAAGAACCATCTAGAGTGAAACTGTTCTTGGCTACCCTTGTTACCATTATTTCGCAAATACTGCAAAATTGATATCATTTAAAGAACATAATAAGTGGAACTTAATCCTTGCAAGAAACGTCAGATTTTGGTTACTTATGGGGGACTAAACTCCCAAATTTTGGACATTATGTTGTTTTCCTGAATTTTTCGCAAAATTGGAAAGTATATGTCTTCTCAGAGAATATAAAGTCAGATTTTGGAAAGATTTGCTGTTGTTCATAGATCGTACTGTACTAAGATTGTTGGCCAATACACTCTTGATAAAATTTGCAGAAAAGACCTCGAGCGGCGTATATTTGGGACCTCAACCTCACAGTTTCAAAACATACAATGACGATGCCACTATTGTTACAGTTATTTTCAGTGCAACCCATCTTGTAGAATTTTGCAACATATCATTAGTTCTGTGACCAAAATAATCTACATACCGGGTGACCCCAAAAAAACTTCACGAGCTAGATCATAACTAGCTCTATATGAAATCAAGAGTTATTGACAAAATGCATTGCATCCCTTGAAAGGCTTAGCTATCTTTCGAGATGCAGTATATGGTCATTTTAAACAGTGTTTACCATCCACGTTTTTCGCGCATGGCTCCTTTTCTGAACCAGGTAAGATCCTCTATAATACGTTTGTTATGTCTAATCTCAATTATTGCCCCTTGATCTGCATGTACCATGGGAAGACATCAAACAATCAGATAGACCGCATTAAGAATTTTGCACAATGACTTCAATATGCCATTTGAAGTTCTTCTGGAAAGAACAGATGAACGAAAAGTCCACACAAAGAATTTGCAAAAATTGATGCCTCAAATTCTAAGTGCTTTTCAGAAGAAAATCCATCATTTATGTGGACATTCTTTGAAATAGAACAGGTGAAATATGAATTACGAACTGAGAATCTGTTGCAATTACCGAAAAGAAATGCAAACACATTCGGAGTTAATTAACTTGTATTCAAAGGCTTTCTCCTTTGGAACACTCCACCAGATACTATAAAAGATGCAAAGTCAACAGCGATATTTAAGAGAATGCTCAAAAATGGAATGGGCAAAAGTATACATGCACGATCTGCAATTAAATAAGAAAAGTGATAGTGAGAATCCCATATTTGACTTTTAATTATTTCGTAGTATTGTAAATAGTTGGTTTGAATTCGTTTGCTATTATGTATTATACCAACTGTGAATAATTTGATAACAATAATTATAATAATGATGATCTGAAATCCAAACATCCGAATTCCAAAACATGGACTGGAAAAGGAAACTGTCCGCGAAATTAACGAATTTCCATACTTTTGAAACGGTTTCTTTGGACAGTAGGCATAACCTAATTTGACCAAGTAACATATCAAAAGATAGCTGAGCCCTTTAGCTACATGCTGATACATTGTTCTTGTGCAAACCATTTGCCTCCAGGAAAGTATGTGCGATCTAACTTGTGAAGTTTTTTTTGGGTCATCCGGTAATAATTTTTTGTTTTTTGATCGCTTATTTATTTTATTCACTTTATTCTTTACATTTTGAGCAAAACCAAGTGGTCTTCTTTTTGAATACTATGTCATCTATCTTTTCACATGCTCGATGATACCACTCACCGCACTGGTCACAAGCTGCCATATGCCTGCAAAGAAAAAGATCGCACTGGTTCAATCATAAAAATGTCTTCATCCCTTCCCTCGTATGAAACTTGAAATTCATGATCGCCAACAAAGCTTGCACTATAAAATTGGAAATTCTTTATGACATCATCTTTCGGACTGTGGCTCGAGTCTTTGCTGGAAGCATATACAACTTATGAAATTCATATGGAAAATCCATCTTTAGAAAAAGAAACACCAAATAAGGAACCTTTTCCGCTAGAAACCATTGATAGACCCCAACGCAATTTCTTGTAATTAGAACCAATTTACCCTTATCATTCAAAAATTTGTGACCGAATTCCCAAGATATATGTTACTTGATTGATCAAGAGTTATAAACTATTTGTGCGAAACAGACTAACATAATGTGAATAATGTTTAATAATCAACAAAATGTTCGGAACTTCAAATGAACGATTTACTTGCCTCCTGCCATGAAATGGAGTGGCTAACTTTTGACTAAACTTTTGACTCACTGAACTAAAAAGGCAATCTGCTAAGTGAAGGCACCGAATGGAAACCAGCCTTTAATATAGACAAAGTCTGAAAAAGCAAATTGGATAACATAAATGAGGGACGATGTAGCTCATGGGAGGCATACGCATATAATCTTTGCTTTGGATAATAATCTTTTTGATAATCTTTGCTCTGGACTACTAGTCTAGCTGAAATATAAAGCGATGTAAAATTGGCATTGACAACGAGGAAAAAATTCACGTACTTGCTGGGATTTTGTTTATCAGTTTCAATCCACAAATGCCGACATGAACAGAAAACTTTGATTTCTATTACTCTGCTTTTGCATCTTCTCTTTTCAATGCTGGATACTGGAAATGAGCTCATTTTGTTCTCCAAGATTACATGCAGCAGATGAGATCGCATTTGGACGTCATCAAAGAAGTCACTTGCCACATCATTTTTGCCTTCCAGTACGCACTGGGTGAATGCCAAAGCAAACAACCCACAATCAATGCCATTATTCTGTTGCTGAACTGACACTACTTTTACAGTTATAGCGGGCAGTTTGCATTTCATTATCGTACAAATTTGCTGCTTCACTTCATTGGCAATTCGGCCTTTGAATAAGCTATCCATGTAGCAAATTTCCCCTTCGTTACATCCATAACTACTAATTGCTACCCAGTGGTGGTTCTGCTCATCATGGAGAATCTGTGCGAAAGGAACTCCTGGTTTTATCGATTTAAAATAAAGTTTTCTGCCTTTGATTGTATCTTGTAGTCCAGCTGATATGTTGAAATCACGTTTCATCATAAGTTGCAATACATTGATTACATTGTCACTTAGTACTCTTTTGTCAGATATTGATTTTAAGTCACGATATGTAAGTTCTGACCTTACAGAATCGCCAGGGAAAGGCTTATCGTTTCCTTCATTGGTGCTAACGTCTTCCCCCAATTCAATAGCATCTGCTTTTGAGCTGCCAGCAGCTGCCTTCCCCAGGAACAACAGTTTCAAGGATCGCTTGTAACTTTCTCCTTCTTTTTCTTGAATGTTCTCATGGACCTTGTTCACAACTGGAACTGAGAATGCGTTTATTGACAGGTCCGTGGCATCACTTATTACTTCCTCCAGAACACACTGATGCTTGGAATCTTCCAGCCTATCTTCCACACTTAACTTTGCTGCCATTGCATGACGTTCATTTCTTTCCCCAACCCGTTGTGCAAATTTAATTTTCCTCGTCCTAGGAGGCAGTTCTTGCAACCTTTTAGCAAGCACAACCTCTGAATTCACTTTTCTTCCCTTTGAAATAGTTGGCAACAAAGCAATGTCATTTTCCTTTGGACATGCATCATACATGCCTTTCTTTATATCTACTAAATTTGCAAGCACTCCTGAAAGAAGTTCTGATTGATCCTCAACAAGAAAAGTAAGTCGTCGTATTTCATCAATCATTTGTCGGCAGGAAGGACCATAATTGACTGCTCTCACTTGATTCTCTCTTGTTTCCTCTAGAGGTAAATCATTGCTGCTATCTTTGGTACTACTTTCACTTCCAGTATCTTCTTGAGCTCTAACTTGTGAGGTAAAGGTTGAGTTGTCATCCGAAATTTGCAGGTTATTGATCACGACGTCATCTAATCTCAGGAAAGGTGAATCAATATACAATGGTGACAATGAATCCCAAGAGAATTGTGGAAACTTTGTGAAGACTGCAAAAAAGTGCTTGCATGGAAATGCAGAGGACCTCCAATCCATACAGGTGCAACTAGGCATTGTAGCAGCATCACCGAAACAAACGGGATATGGCTCACAAAGTGGATTTCTTGAATTGCTCTTCACTTTGAATTGACCATTCCCTGTCATACGAATTTGTGATTCATCTATGCTGGAAGCAAGCTCAATTTTACTTAAGCAATGCTCGATTAGCTCACGCGGTCGATTCTTTAGAAATTCTGGGACGAAGCCTGCATACTGGCGATAAACATTGCTCAGCTTGATGTTACCATCACAATATCTGGAAAAAAGCGTAAAAATTATTAGAAAACATGTAATATCAAACATATGAACTAATATAAGATCTAAAAGCTTTCCATTGCCTCGTCTTCTATAATTATATGAAATTTTAACTTCGCTTGTGTGTAAAAGGTAGCAAATACATTGATAACAAAGTAAGGAAGTTCAACTCTGACATAGGTATTGAAATCTTAAAGTAAGTCTTACTTTGACGTCAAAAAATTAGTTATGAAAACATCTACCCTACCTTATCTTGGCCATATTGGAGTGGAGCACAAAGCAGACAAAACTGTATTTTGTGGGTCATAAAACAATTGAGCGTTATCCTACATTCTTCCCAGTGGCGGATTTAGGGGGGGGCAAGTGGGGGCAATTGCCCCCCCTTCACGATGAAAACTGAGCTTGGCGCCCCTCTTTTGCTGAAAAAAGCGCCCTTCTTCCTGACTCTAACGAATAATTTTTCAACTGTTTCGATTTAAATATGAGGGAAACATATAAATCAAGGCGTTATTTAGCAGTAAATCAAAGAATTTTATTTGAAAAGCGTCCAAAAAATTTTTGCGCGCCTTCGGTGCGCTCAATTTCTATCACATATTTGGTGCCCACTTTGCAAGTTGCCCCTCCTTCAACTTCGGGCTGGATCCACCCCTGATTCTTCCTCTGTTATCAAATGAATATCCACACCGTCTGAATAAATATATGGGAATTTTCGAGAACGCTTGCTTGCACCGGTTAATCAGAAAAAACAGGGTTCAAAAGCAGGGCATGAAAAAATATTTTCTTTCTTGCGACCAGACAAAAATCATGCTTAAATTTCCTGCAAGAATATAACAATGAAATCTGGTTTTGTCAATGAGATCACCATCAGAAACTGGCTCCAACCAGCATGTATCACACATCACCTTTTGAAACATCATCTTACAAGCACTGGGATGTAGAGCTGCTTATTATTCGGATACATGAGATACAATCCGCATTTTGTTTGACTTTATGTATGTTTTTAATTTGTACAAACAAATGGGGGAAACAAAGCATGATGCATGAAAAGGGATATAGTTTGGAATTTCCTGCAGGACAATATTAATGGAAAATTTCCTGCGACCACCCGGTCGCATGGTCGGGTGGGTTTTCATGCCCTGTTCAAAAAGGTGAATAACTTTTCAGATGTGTTCACAAAGAAATGCAGCTAACATCAAAGCTCTAATTACCTGCCCAAAAAGAGTTTTCAGCAAATTTTGATACCAAATTTCATTTGCAAGAAGTAATAATTGTTTCCTCTCAAACGGTGCTTGAAGAAGGCAATGACATTGAGCTGTAATTTTTCACTGTAACATTATGCATTTCTTTATTCAAAAATACTTTTCAAATAGGAGTGTTTTATAAATAAATTTATTGACCTGTCATATTTATCAACCAGGAATTGTTCAACCAGCAATGTGAGCATTGTCATCAATGAGGTTTTCGAAAATTTCTTCAAATACTGATACTTGAATGACTGATTCTGCCGTTCAGTGCCATTGTTTGTATTGCAGCTAACTAACAATCTGTCTTGACGATGATATTGCACCCATCTCTACAAAAGAATACAACAGCATAAAGATGCTTGAAATCAGCAAACTTACACTATATTTAAAAAGACTGAAACGTTAAAAAGGTACAGTTTTAGAGTAACTAACTGATACAGGCCATGGTTATTATAAATCGCTGCTACCCAGCTGGCTGGTACAATGATGAAATTGAAAATATCCAGCACGAGGAAAAAAATGAATAAACTTTTTCTATCAACTTTTAATGACTGTTGCAATACACACCCGCAAATGAGAAACCCACGTGCACAAGAAAAGTAGATACTCAAGTTCCAAAAGATGATATGGCTGAAACGATGGTCTATCATTTCTGAACAAAAGGCCAAATTGCAAAATGGTTTTCCCTATTAGCGATTACCTGCCGTAGTACAACAGTGCCTATCCATATCTGCATCTACTTTATAAATATTTCAAACACGCTTTGGACAGCTTTTCAGGTAACATCAGTCATGCTCTTTCTTGAATACCAACTGTGCGATGCTTATTAGCTCATACCACAAAAATTATCTGGAACGCTGCAGCAGGAACACTGAATAGAAGCAACGCATCAATTGGGAGTGAAATAAATGAGTTGCTTTGAAAGTTAAACCTACATGTGGTATGTTCAGCCAGTAGCTTTCCAGATACTTTACAAGTTTCTTATATTTGTTATGGCTCCAGATTTTAGATGTTTTCAATGCATCAACAGCTTGCTTGCATTCTCCTTCTGAGCCAGACCTTGCGATGCGCCTTAGTAGACGCAATACTTCATCCTTTATCAACGTGCACCCATTTGAAGTCTTCTTTAGCCATCGTTCCCATGCTTGTTCTCTATGGAAGTCACAGATGAATGTTGTACACCCTATGAAAAGAAACTTAACTTAATGATAGTTTCCGTTTAAATCAAATGTTTTAAGAATTTCTAACTGCAGATTTGGACAAAGGTGGCAAAACTACACAACATTTTACACTGAAAATTTTTCCAGTGCATGTTCAGTGCAAAGTCCAGTGGTTTTAACAGGATTTTAGGAGTTCACTAGATGTTTTATGTCGCATGAAATAGTCATCCCTCGGGCATTTTGCTGTAAATTTTCTCCCAGCCTTAGGGCATTAGACAAAAGCTTTCCCATGTTACATTCATTGGGAATGTTGTATGTTATTCTCAGTGCCTGGTCCCGGGGGGGGGGGTACTTGACCAGGTTTTGGTCGGGGACGTGCCATCGAAGCTTCAAAAACATACCCGTTCCTTATACCAATTTTGCAAAAAAGTATACCCGACTTTATACCAATTTTGCGAAAAAGTATACCCGACCTTATACCAATTTTCCGAAAAAGTATACCAAAATCGTTCCTTAAACCAAAATCGCGAAAATCAATACCGTTCCTTATACCAAAATCGTGAAAATCGAAACCGTTCCTTATACCAAAATCGCGAAAATTGATACCCTTCCCGATGGCAAGGTGGGAATCGGAAAAGACATTAAGAATTATCAAGAAAACTTAGAAAAGAAGAAGTTAAGCTTTGGAAAACAGTATGCTTCATCGAAATTTC
Organism: Aurelia coerulea; assembly: GCA_039566865.1. NCBI lineage: Eukaryota > Metazoa > Cnidaria > Scyphozoa > Semaeostomeae > Ulmaridae > Aurelia > Aurelia coerulea. Next base: position 5,723,494 of record CM076951.1, on the reverse strand, counting down.
TTAAGGACAATCAGAAATATAAGCGATTAGATACAACTAAACAACTGTTTCTCTTACCATCAAACACTCTTTCTGTTGCTGTTATTTCCTCATTTGAATAGTCTGTCATAAAGTACCGTGGGGTGAACTGAGGATTCCAGTCTTTGATAATTTGCAATGCTTCTTGTATAGTTGCAGTGGATTCACTTTCGCATACAAACGTGGCAACAATTTGATAATCAATATTTGTCTTCACAACAAGGAAGAAAAGTGGAATGGCATACCGCGTTGTGCGGTATGTTGCATCCAGCAATGCTAATTCGTTGCCATAGCGGAGCAACAACCTTCTCTGCCAACTGCTTTGATAAACGAAAAGAAGGGAATCACAACTGTAATCACTAATTCGAACATCTTCAAGGTCTTCCTCATCAGAACTGATGTCATTATTGTCATCATCAGGTGGTGTTGCATCCCCATTACTCGATGCTTTGGGACGAAAATATACCTTCCTAGATGGATCTTCCTTCCTCCATTCATCAACCTTTTTTGCTAGGCACTCCTGGTCAATCATTGAATGGAGTAGCTTCCTTTTAGAGTGAACCATGTGATTTCTTATTGTCTTGGGTCGTGGGTAGTACCTGAAGTTAGTTGCATTGGGCAAATTTTTCTCACCAAACATTTCATTTTTAACAAATATCTTTAGATGGCGACGCATTTCATTGACATCAGAGACTCCTTCCTGTATCAACTCATCAATTTTCTTCACCAGCTGTTGGTCAATTTCTTGTGATATTCCTGCATGCTGAAAATAAATGGAAGAAATCACTTAGTAGAGAACCCACAGTATGCCATAACGAATGATGGATGATGGGGCCAATACCAAATATCTATACAAACTGTAATAGCATTCGAGGGAATCTTGATCTGCACTAAATTTGAGTGGCCCATTTTGAAAATTACTGTCGTGCAATTAGAAAATGGAGCTGATTGAAAACTGCAACTTTTCACCTAAATCAGATATGTGTCAGAAATGAGACAGTGTTGGGTATACAATGAATTCTCATAACACACAAACATATCTAACCTAAAGACAATACGATACAGTAAACATGAGTCCTAAAATATTGATTGATAATTATTATTGCATAGTAATAATCTGCCTTAACATAAATTGTATATATGTTATGTGGAGTGGAGGGTAGGGAAAAACTTGAGATGTCTTATGCGACCATGAATTTTCCAAGTGAGGAACAACTTTGAGAGACCCCTATAAATACTGTATCTTACCATTGGAACCCCTAATGTGGCAAGGAAGACTACATACGTAGTTTGCCATTTGCTGATAGGCTACTAGAGTATGGCATCATATCTGACTCACACTGACTAATACAGGTATGAGGAACTAGACCCTATTGACGTCAGGGCAATATTGCCCAATTTGAGAAACCAGCTGACCTACACTGAAAAGGAACACCAAGGCCCTCCAAACTTCAACCTAAATTCAACACTCCTGATTTAGACTAACATTTAACACTAAATGTACACCAAAATGCGAAAGTAGCCCTTCTTTCAAAATATGGGGCTCACAAATGTCATCACGAGAACCGACAGTCAAACCATTGTTTTCGCTTTCAAAAATAGAAAAAGACAAAAAAAATGAAGCAAGAGTTTATGGGTGGAATACTTGCCAATAAGTATAAAAAGAAAAACGATTTTCCTAGCACATTCTGCATTGTGCACTCACTGCCCGAAAATCACCGCCACTGTCCGAAACTTGTCCCACTTCACGTTATACCTTGCAAATGTCTTTCAAAATTTCCATTTACCAGACAGTTAGACTGTAGCTTGCAAGTCATATTTAATTAGTATGTTTTTTGTGCATAAAAATATTTGATTAAAAAATCTCACAAAGTCTACTCACAGTGCCTGTGATATGATTTTGATGCTGAGCAACAGTTGGAATCACAACAATGAACTTTTTTGCAGATGCTATCTCTGATCCTTTTTCAATTGCAGCTCGTAGCTTCTTTGAGGCATCTTTTCTTCTCCATTCTGTATTTTCTGTAATCTTGAGGAAAAACAAATTCTTACTGCCACTGTAAGAAAACATCATCCAACTCATAGCCTCAAATATTACATGTGGTACTACTCTGTTTAAAGTTTTTATATTGTCAATGTAAAACAAACCCAGAATAATTATAACAAATCAATAAATTGTACCAGGGCCTCAACAATAGCTTAAGACCCCATCAAAATTGAAATTTTTCCAAAAAATAGCAAATGTCTCATTCAATTCCTACCCTGACCACCCCCTCCCCCGGGCAGCCCAGGGGTCCACAAACATTTCTTGCACAAATGCCCGAGGGCCAGGCAAATTTTATGTGGCAAATGCCTGGTGGGCTGGGCACTGAGAAAATGCCATATTCCCTAGTTACTGTATAAGCAAAAACTCCTGTTCTTGTCAAATGCTACTCAAAGAACCAGGCGCTGGGGAAAATTTACTGGGGGCTGGGAATATTTCTTTGAGCAAATGGCCGGGGGTGTCTTGGGGGATGATCCAGGTAGGAATTGAACAAGACATTACTGTGACAATGAAGTGCTTTGATACTTTCTGATGGCATCCAACATTAGAGGACAAATACCTCCAAAGAAAAAACATGATGTTTCAAAGAAGGAATCATTTTTGCAACAGCCATTTGGTAAATCATCAAAGAAAGATGTCTCAAACATTAAAGCACTGTCCATGCCTTGAACTTACCTTATATTCCTGGAACTGTGTTATCTCTGTAATATGAATTTCAGCTCTGCAGCCAAATTTCTTTGTATCCTGAAGTAGGGTATATTTGCGTGGATAGACATGATCATTTCCCTGTAGGTTGAAAGCAAATTCATTTTTAGTGCATAAAATTTACTCAAAAGCTTGCAAGTTCTTTGTGGTAGCTCTGATATGATGCAAAACATGTTTCATAATAGTCTACTCAAATGCAGTATCCTCAGATGAAAGACTGTAACTGCAACTCACCATTTTAGCCTTCCTTTCCTCCTTTCTTCTTGCTTTTGCTTTGACTTGGCGGTCTTTCCCATGTTGACATTCAAATTTTTTGCATCCAGTGATAAAAAATGGTACACCGCTGTATGGAACATTTGTGCATTGCCAGATGACTTTGTGTTTTGCAAAATTTGTTTCTAAAAGCAAATAAAGGAAAAAGGTGTGAATGGGATAGATTAAATTGATAGGTGATAATCTAAACAAGATTTCCTGGTTAAAATTCAATGAGAAAACAAACATTTGGTCAGGCAATGTGCAAAATACAGTACAGGCCTTGCACACATTGATATGGTTTTCCTGCCTAAGAATTCTTAAAGGTGGTGTGAAGCGAAAATTTTTATTGATGCAAATGAATAGCGCAGTTGAATGATAAAGAATGTTGTTTAAATGTTTTTGATACCTCACTTTGTTTTCAAGTTATTCACTGATATTAAGTTGCAGCTGATGACGTCATTTTGTTTGCAAATTACTAGGATAACATATGGAAATATAAGTGTATCTGATTTTTGACAGGTCACAGTGGTAAGAAATATTTCAGCTGAGCTGAATAGATGTTATATAAATTGCCTCATGACTTAATATGATGTTTAGAAAGGCATGTTGATTGTACAAAGTTTTTTAATTAGATTTCTCTTTGGAAACATGGCCAACCTTGTATACTTTCTTTACATTTTGCAAACAAAATGACGTCATCAGCAAGTCGTACAAAACAGTGGATAACTCTAAAATGAAACAAGGTATCAAAAAAATTTAAAAGACATTCTTTATGATTCAACTGCGCTATTCATTTGCATCAATAAAAATTTTCGCTTCACACCACCTTTAAGAAATCTCAAGAATATTTTTAATTTCTAAAGAATTCTTGTTAAAAAACTTTAAAATCTTTCATATCTTGCACAAGAATTCTTGTTGAACTGTGTACTGTACAATGTCTGTGCAATGAGAAGAAGTATTCAAAATTCTTGTCATGTTAATGTGCACAAAGCCTGTTGTAACAAACAAAGAGCAAATTTTTCTGTAACTGTATGCATGCTTTGTATATTTCATTTCTTTGCTGTGTACATATAACTTTTTCAATTCAAGTGTTTAAAAGTTTACACGTTGTGGAAACAAAAGTATATTGAAGGGAACTGATCATAACTATGTAAAAAACAATTTTCACAGCTTTGATTGGGGGAGGGGGTGCACTCTATAGAAAACTAAAAAAACATCTACTTGAAAGAGATCTTCAACATTTAATAGGTGGTGTGTCACAGTGGCGAAGCCACGGGGGGGGGGGGAATGGGGGGGACAAGTCCCCCCCACTTTTCTCTGAGGTCACTTTTTCGATTCGTATAAATCCATTGAGAAAATGTCTTAGGAGGGGTTAGGTAGCTATTGTTAGAGTTTGATAGACATAGAAGGGTGCTTCCTGAGGGTAAAAAGGGCGTTTCCTGAGAATAAAGAGGGCGTGGTCCTGAAACATTTTCCTGGGGGCTACGCCCCCAGACCCCCCTTTTCCTTCGTCCCCTCCACTTTTTTAAGGCTGGCGCCGCCACTGGTGTGTCATTAGTTTACCTGCTTTACCAAAGTCTTTTTTAGACCAATACGTTATGTATCGAAGAGTATGTTCAATTTCATGTCTCTTTATGGCATCAAGGGCTTCTTCCAATGAGCTTGTCTCAATTACTTTGACATCACCATTCTCTAAATTGCAAAGAAAATTGGTTTGAAATACTTATAGGCTAATTGCCATTGGTCGGTTCAAATTTTGTCATGCATCAAGCAAACAGGATACCGTGAAACTGTTGCCTAGATTTGGAGAAGAGATGAATTTCCCAATAAGGAAACAGAAGATTTTAATGATATCATCTTGATTAAAACTTGTAAGCAAGCTAAGAGCACATGATAGGAGGCCCAATGGGCCTAAAAACAAGTCAGCTCAGTCAGCTCAAAATTATAAATATAATCAATACTACTGGGCCTAGTATAATATTACTTCCGTTTTTGGCCTTTTATCATAAAGTTTAACAATCTTTGCTGCTAAAATATTAACACTAAGAATGAATTTCCTTACCTTCCATCATATTTCCAATATTTCAAAAACCAATGTCTGTGCACAAGAAAAGCCAGCCAGAGCAGAGGGAAAGCGCGCGAACTTCCAATTTGCCGCCAAAATATTCGTACAATGAAACGATGCACGACACACAACTATATCGTTCGTTAATTTGGTTCTTTCTCGGGCCGGGTGCTTCCTGCTCGGGCGAGAGCGACAGCGTGAAAGAAGACAGTCGCTTTTGCTACTACGCAGTAGAGTTGCTACGCAGGGATGCACCTCCTTCTGGGTGTTGATATCTATCATTAACCGTATGGTACAGTCATACCATGGTCATACACCTTCACTTGACTTGATTCCCTATCTATAAGAAACTTTGAACCTGATCAAATAAGAAACAAATAAGAAACTTTCTGAGGCCTCAATTTAAAAAGTGGTTCCTTATTTGCGGGTACCCGCTGTAATTACCAAATATACCGGTACGGGATGTGCCTTTTTAGGGTACCTTTTTTAAGCAGAAAATAAAGTTTAGGGTGTCATTTCTATGCCAAAAGACATGCATTTTGGTGTGTCATTTTATACCCTGTGTGCCAATTTTTCTATTTTAGTATATTTATTTTATTTTTTTATTGATGGCTCTGGCACCCAGGGTAGTCATTTTAAAACGATAACTCATTTGGTTATTAATTTTGATCTAAGTTCATATGCTTGGTTATTGCTTTTACTTTTTGTCACAGTTTTAGGGTACACATTTTGAATGACCCGTACATTTTGGGTATGGTTTATGGGAAATTTACATATTTTATGGTGTGATGTCAAAATGGCACACCACTGTCATATTCCTATTGAAGTTACCCCCCCCCCCCCCCACCCAGAACGTGAATCCTAGGGATGACTGGTTTTCAGTAGTAACGAGTTATGCGCACGTAAACTGTTTCCACCCAACTTTAGAATTACCCCCCCCCCCCCCCAACGATAGGAAACATTTGTAAAAATATGAAGTTGAATTGAATTGAAGATTGAATTGAAAGTGAATGTTTACCGAGAATATCTTGAAATAGCAACCAGCTTCAATCAAGCGATGTAAGAAAATAATAAGAGTAGATGATACCTAGAAAATTATATAATATCGGGAAAGATATGCAAAATACCCCCACCCCTCCCCCTCTAGAAAGTACAATGCTACCCAAACTCATGTATGAAACCTGAAAACTAATCCAGTCTGACCGGCTAGCTCCTCACTCTCCGTTGTTATAAGTCACTCTTTCATGAAGATTCTAAATATTGATGTTGCTTTGAGAAATTATGCACCATTCACTTGCGTGTTCACAATGATGCACCATACCTTACGATATTTCGGAGAGCAGATATTGTGGGCGTTTAGCAATTTCAGAAATCAAAAAGGATGATCATTTGAAATGGCTGAACTACACTTCTTGAGCTTTGCATTTTATGTATTTATTCCACGGCATCCTTGATATATTTTCGGTTGCTTAATGTATTTTGTATTCTTGGAATGTAATCCCTCCCCTCAAAAAAGATAGAGTACAATTTTTCATCCTGTTTATGACTTCATAGGTTTTTTTGTTTTAAATTTGGTACGAATAAGAGTTGTGCTAGCTCCAAAATTGGCATGAACAACGGTTTGGTTTACACTTGTTTTGCGCTTTTTTTGAAGCATTGCATAGAGTACGTCTTGAAAAAATTGCATTTCACCTTGATCAGATAACATTTCATTCTGATATTTTACTGAATGAGCCAATAGAACTCAATTTGCTTCAATTTGAAAATGAAAATCATTTTATTCTTTTACCATGGATAGAATTGCTTTTCTCCCAAGGACAAACGATTTCAACAGAAATTTATATGTCATCCCTTCATACAAATGAAAGTATACATTTTAATATGGCAAATGAGGTCAATTGGGAGGGGGGTGGGGGATTCTCAGTATATTTGTCCAACGTGAGGTACCGCTTTTCAGTTAATTGTTTTTGCACATGTTTTCTAGCGTTGGTTATAACAAATGCACTTTTTCTAGGGGTGGTTGTCAAAAGGGGATATTTTGCTAGAAATGCTTGTTTCTCAGTCACGCATTTATGTTTTGGAGTATTGATTTTTCAGTTTCACCGGTTTTCAAAAGTCGGAGCAGAAAAATCTGGATCTGGATCCGGGTAAACAATTTCAAGGGCATACCCAGCACAAATCTAAGTTAAGGAGGGCCCAGGAGGACCCAGAGTTACATTTACTTTTTCCTAACGTAGGGCTCAAATTGAATGGCTTGGAAGGAACTTAGCATTTTTTGCTCTAAACCTGCCACGGAAATTTATTGATATTTTGCTTGGTTTCAAAATGGTGGCATTTGTTAAATTTGAGGCTAGTGCATCATCAAATTCCTAAATCCTAAACCAGAAAAGATACTGATTTCTGCTTTTCACCATATTGTAGGCCTTCATCAACTATGGTTTTCTTTAAAGTTATATGATTTTTCTTCCTCTGGTTTAGGATTTACGATGATTGAACTGTTTTCAAAAGTTACCATCAATTTTTTCAAAAATCATTAAATTGCAGCCATTTTGAACAAAAATCAAGATATCAAAAATTTCCACTGAAGATTTACAGCAAAGTATTATAAGTTCCTTTCAAGCCATTCAATCCAAAGAAAAATGCCTTGTGCTTTTTTTACTAATTTCATTCATACGTTGTTATGCACCGAGTGCGTTGAGCCTAAAGACGTTACTTTTCCTTTCCCTTTTGTTATGCTTTATAGTTGTTAATTGCCTTGTTATTTTCTTATGATAAATTCGAAGGTAATCGATCATGATAAATAGACAGTGCTACTGAAATATATTTCATTTCTTCATGTATATGAATGATACGATGTAAAGCTACTTTTGTAAATATCAATTATTTTACTCTTGAGGGAACTGAAATACAGTTTCATATTGCTGTGACTGAGAAGATTCTTCATTTTTATCAAGTGTTTTTGGCCCTTTGTGGTAAAATCCAGTTTACTTACATCCTCGATCATGCAATAAATAGAGGAATCGAAAAAACCATCAGATATTATTTAGCCTATCAATCAAACTGTTCTTCACAGACATTCATCAAGCTTATATTCCGTACAAGCAATTTTCAAACAAAAAAAGTTCTTTTGGCACAACTCTTATTTGATAAGAATTTGGTGGTGAATTATAGCCAGCCAATGTAGACAAAAGCTTCTCAATTAGGATTCAGTTATCCTAACGATAAATGGTTAATGCTGGTACCAGGTTTATTAGAGAAAATGGCCAATTTTACCATGCCCCTGTAAAGGCGTCTTTTCAAGAAATTCCAAAGTGGCCCATATTTTCTGATACACTAGGTAGCTCATCACGTTGTTCCAAAACGAAGTCAACAAATGGTAAGGAAAAAAATCAAAGAAAAGCGATTTTTGTCAATCTAGACATGATAAATTTATAGATTAACACAAAATAGCCAGGAACAGAAACAAAATATTCATCTTATTCCAAATTTACAATGTCAGTCAACTCCAAAATGACATCTAATCGTCACAAGATACAATGGTTAGTGTGCCAGTGTTATAGTCTGTTCCCAGAATTGAGGAAAGAAAGCTGCAAATACTTTTGAATGTAAAGAGCGATGAACGAAGTAGTAGTGCTCCATGCGTAACATGAGTATGAGTGTCAATAAACAGCACTCTACCGTCTGTAGAAAGTAGCAACGCACATGTCATTTCCTGTAAGGTTATAAGAGCTGAAATTCTCTTTCCTAGCTTCATCAGCCGTCGTAGATGGTAAAAGAGTGAGAACTGATCACCCTTTGGTTGCAATGGGATAATGTCATCAATTGTCGTCGAGAACCATGGGGCAAGAACTGTTACTCCTTCCAATACACTCAAAAACCTTGGAGGCAATGCATCTCGGCATCGATCATGGAGGTAGTTTCCAATTCGAATGCTGTTAACGACAACGGCTCTAATCTCTTCTGGTGATTCTAAGTCAAGGCTGATGTCCGTTTCATTCCTGAGAAACCAGTGACAGGCCAGTAAACTTATCACGCAACAAGCTTGGCTTTCATTGCGACCATCCAATGTTGATTGGGAGACATTGTGAGGAAAGTAAGAGATAAGGACTCCGTCATCTTCTCTGTCTGATACGGCGAACTTTTTGCTGCTGCGATGAAATCTCTTAATATCAACGTTTCTGTAACAAACACCATCTACTCCTCTCTGATACGTTAGACCGGATGCCTGAACCTGGGGACCAATGTCCGGATCATTATCAATTTCATTATCCTCCTCAGCATTGTTATCCTCGTCATATTCATCCGAGTCACCATCCAAATCATTGGGATTTTCATGTCTGTATTGGACATTTTCTGCAGTATCATTTTCACCACTAGCTTCATAACTTTGTGAATCTGTTCTCTCCGTTCTTTCCTTATCATCTTCAAAAGACTGAAGTCCCTTGACAATCTGAGAAAGGGCGAATTGGAGACCTCTTCTTTTCACTGAGTTGATTCCTGCTTTGATATCACCATTGGAGTCTTCTACCATGTATGTGCAATGCTTGAGAACATTAATCAAGCCATTAATAAGAAGTTTTGAGCAAAACGATTAAAATCTATGGTAGGGTACTCGATTCCTGCCGTTTGAAACAGTCTATTTCATTGGAGATCGGGTCCCAGTTCAATCAATTTAAGTTTTAGTCAACTTTACGATGTCATAACAGAACGAGAAAAGTTAGACCTTTCTTCTTACACAGAAGGTTAAGCAGCATATGTCTTTATGAAGGGTCTTAAGTGAACAAGATTTAAGTGCCTATATCGATAAAAACATTTACTTCAAATGCTTCCTATATAGCATTACAGAGCCAATTCCAAAAAGAATGTTTAAATTGCCAATTCCACATTCTTTTACCATTCTAGCAGCTATGAACTTCAGCCGTTAGCAGCTGGGAACTTCGAATAAAGCATATTTGTATCAAAATAGAAGAACTCAAAACATAACTTACTTCGTTCCCTTGTTGGTTCTCCGACTCACATGCAGTTTGCTGCTCATTTGGATCTATAAAAGAAATTTTCAATTGTGAACTTTTCGTACCAAAGTAAAGTATCTTTTTATGTATGCATGCATGCAAACATTTTCCTGGGATGAAACTTGATTGCAAACTGAATTTAACAAAGAAAAGCACGATATAATAACATGCATCTAACAACTTCATATAAAAGAAAACAAATTGATCTAACAAGGCTTTGAACTGCTTTAAATGGCAGAGATATCATTAAGACAGCATGCGTTTGAAAATATGCCACTCCCTGAAGTAATGATATTGAAAACTGTCTCGTTATATTTCAGATATGTTCAATTAGGTTCAGTAAATCATTCAGTTTTCATATGCCATTCCATCCCATGGCTAGGAGAGATTTTCTGCAAAATCCCTCTTCGAGAACCAGCAAAAGTGAAGAAAAATGACGAGCAAAACTTCAGCGGCTTTCCTTCCTAACTATAAAGGCACTTACATGTATTAATGTATTTTGTCCTCCTGAGAAAATGATGAATTATTGGAAATAAAAATTAAAGATAAAGAAATTAAATTAGATTAATTCATCCAGGGGAAATTAAAAATCCCCCTGGATAAATCATTCATACTACAGGATTTGTCTATTTTTCCTAGAGTATATCGTGCTAAAGCGTGTTCAAGTCATTCCTGTAAGGTAAATGTTTTAGGAACAGTTGCTCCTGACTTTGGCACGGTTTTTACCTCTTCTCGAATTCGAGTAAATCCTTTGTAAAATCTGAACAGAGTGGCCGATTTCAGACAGAAAAAGTTCCAAAAATGATTGAACATGTTTGCAATTCAGTCAGATATTGCAAACTATTATTGCGTGTACCTTTAGGGAGCAGTAGCCTTTTTCTGACTCACCCAGTAGCATTGCGCATTTATGCACAGACTCAATGATCTTCAATCAAAGCATGGAATAATGTATAACTGGGTGCTGGCGTGAATTGCAAGCATAACTTCAACGATAAAACTTGTGTATACATGGAATATATAGCATGAAAAGATGTACGAGAATAATTGATTTGGGTGCCATTTACCTTCAACGGATGATATCTCCTGGCGTAATATACGAATGACCTCTCTGTAGAATCTCAGATAGTTCGATTTCTCTCTTTCTAATATGTTCAGTTCCTCGTTCGCTCTATCTAGAAACACAAACTTCTCCAAAAGTGCTCTCTCCTTGTGATTAATACCTAACAAAAACGAACAGGAATGAAAAATTTATTCTGAAATCCGTTTTAATAACATAGCTAGCTTGTGAAAGAAGTGTGTCTGACTACCGAGAAAATAATAAAGCAAGAAAAAATTGTCGAAGGGACAAATTACTTTGCCTGGTTTATCAAAGACGTTCAGATTTAGTAATAACACTCCAAAATTGTTTCATAGTTCCATGATCATGTAATACTGTTTGAATTCAGTAAGTTTGCATCAAAACCAAGAGCTAACTAAGAATTGACGACGAACGTGGATAAGCAGTAGTCTCAGAAATGGTTTTGTGAAGAAGCATTGCATCACATATACTTAAAGGGCTGGATTTTCCTCCTTTGTTGCATACACCCTTGCGCCTTCAAATATGTACCGTTATAGAACAATTCATTCGTTCTTACGATGTCTTACCTTGTAGCCCACTTTTTGAGGTCCATGGGAAATTGCCAATCTCTAAGCTATCAGCGGATATCTTTTTAGATGCTGGCTTCTTTTCAAGTTTGCATATAAACTCGTGCAAGGTGTTGTACTTCTCAATATTACACTTCAAGGTCTCCCTTTCTTTAGAAAGCTGTCTCCACAAGGTATTTCTCTGCTTGCAGGTTGCTGCAATTGTAAATTACAAATTTATCTGGTATCTTTCACGTGTTTAATGATTCCCAAATATTCATATCCCCCACTCCCAATACCCAACACGCGCTGCCACCCAGGAGAACCACCTTCCAACGGACACGGGAAATGAAATGCGAAATCAAAGGGCTTGTGCATGGTCAAACCCAAGTTAAACCTAACCGAAGCTGCACCCACGCCCTCAACAATGGATGCCAAAGAAACAATGCTGTGTCTGACTGCTTTCTTCTTTCTTCTATAGAGTAGCCTATTAACCATTGCATACGCCCTTTGGTTCTGCAATAGTTATAATGATATGTTGTAGAAATAAAGCTGTTAGAACCTATTTACACGGAATCACAAACCAGTGCAAAAGTAGTGTAAACAAAAACCAACGTGATTGACGGAGTGTTCAAACCTAGAATAAACTAGCTTCGTTTATTGAAATACTGGCTTAATCGTATTTGCTGATAGTCATAACCTAGTTTAGTCTTGACTGATTTGTGCCGCTCATTGTGAATGTTGTGACTTCTTATGTTCCAGAAAATTGGCATTTTTCAGTTTTAACTGATTTTACGCATGGATATCCTGAAAGCAAGATCAAGATATCATTTCATCTTACAAAATGAAAGATGTAATCATCTTACCAGCTAATTTCTTCATATTCAAGTGTTTCTGGACATTGGAATAGTAACTGGATTCAATTTGACCTTCAAAAGAACCAAGGATTTTACGACAAACTGGTAGCAGGTGATCAGATGATGAAATGTCTTGATTTTGCTCCAAATATTTCTTGATGTAATTTTGCTTCCAAACAACTCCTCTTGTAGTGCATGGGTGTTGAAGAGCTGAAAGTGGCAGATCAGGCATTTCTTCATTAAATTGGATTATGACATCAGTTGGTAACTGGTGCTCCTTCCACAACTGATAGGAGATAAGGAATGCATCTTCTGACCGATCAAAGTCATTCTCTGCTGCAGCAGATTCAATATCGCCTGCAACAGTTAAGAGAATAAATGAAAACGGGCAAAAGAACAATCTCTACCAGGCCACAAATAGTGCTTTTAGTAATGGAATTATTTGCTAATATCTTAATCTGACACTGAGGGACAGTGCAAAATCTATTACATGACAGGGCCGGTGCAGAAGAAAAATTCTTGCTAGGAAACCTGCTCACCCCGTATGAAATTATTGCAAAAAAAAACCACCCCGTCACCCTTTCCTTAAAAAATATATCTGCCTCGTATTCATCATGAACCACCGATGAATTAGCCAAAGACCATAACAAAGGCAATTCTTGTCATTACCAGTCTTTGTTAACGTAAAAATTGACTTTTAACATGAGGAGATCTGACTGATGAATCATTTTGCAAACAACGGACGAGCAAATCATTTTGCAAACAACGGACGGATTGGAAAGAATATATATCCTAAGGTTTCCTGATGGAAACTATTGGGTAATGAAGTATCTGATAGTTGGGCATGTATTTTATATTCTAAATCAATTTACCACAGCAACTCACTCCTGTAGCAAGATGCACATATTCAGCACAGAATCATACATAGATGAATAACTCTCAAGAGTCCTAACAATACCTTTGGCCTAGTTTTTGACTGTCTCCTTCATCCTCTTCAATTTTTGCACATCTAGATCAAGTTCTCGCATTTCTGTATTCAGCTCATGTCTAGTATCAAGGATTGCCTTCTTAACCTAAAATAGATATGGTAACCATCAATGAGTACAAGGAGCATACCAAACCAACTTAATTTGCCATATCGCATGCAACTTATCTTCATGTGTAATAAAGAACATGAGTTTTACAATGATTCTAGGTCAAGGCAAGAGCTGCACGTCAGTGAGAGAAGCTAGGGACAAATGTTAGCCAGATGGAGACTTAGATATCGACAAAAAAATTAAATGAGCATCTTGATGAATTGATGTCATAGTGCCTAAATAAATGAACAAGTTTTTAAATTCCTGTTACCTTCTTTGAACGCTTTGTTATAGTTTCTGCCAATGCACCAATTTTCCTTCTGTTCCAAGCGAATGCATGCTCTGTTAGTGTCTCTTCTCGCCCTGATTTGAAAGAAAGCAGAGTACACTACACTGTGAGATAATTCAAAACGTGAGAACAACAGTAAAACCCGTATGAAAGAACCCGATATTTTTTGTAACAGGCTAGGATGGTTTCTTTACATTTACATAGTGGTTCTTGTGTGGAAGGTGCTTAATTGGCCACACATCAGCCTAGAGGTTCTTAATCTACAGTCTCTTTTATGCGGCTTCTACCATATTTGATCAAACATTTACCAACTTTAAGCTCATAAAAGAATCAAAATGACTCTGCAATATGTTTTACAATCAGCCCTATACTGGACTTTTGTGTGAACTGTACAAAAGACGTTACATTCATAAGAAAGTATACCTTCAGGAAGCATGTGTTTAGTGTTATTCCCCAGTCTTGAGAAATACGAAAAGAACTGCTCACACTCTTCGCCTGCTGTCAAACCCATACCGTCTACCCAACGTGTACCAAAGTTGACCTAAAATGAAAAGTATGCATTAATAGGAAGCTTTTGCTTGAAAAATTTTGAACTGCTTATGATAAAGTTTAACCAAGGGCTAACCTCCTTGGGACTTATTGCACGCTTCCATATCTACCAGGTGAGTAAATTCTTTTAGACCCAGGAATTCAGAAAATGCCGGTTAGGGGTATTTTGAGAACGAGAACTTCACAATTGATTCTGGTCTATGATTTACTTGCCATTGAAATTGAAATTATATTTCTATGAAAGTGAAAATTGTATTTAATTTCAATTTCATTGCCAAGTAAATCATAGACCAGAATCAAGTATGGAATTCTCGCTCCCATACATACCCCTCACGGGCATTGTACTAATTTCAAGATCCAAAAGATAAGTGATTTTCTCAAACAAAATGTTTACATGCCAGTTAGCCCTTTACTTCAGTTTCAAATGTCAGCCGCATGCTTGTTATTCCACATCTCGCCAAAACTTGTTAACTGTTTTGACTCTTTTTCTCTCTCTCTTTTTCATCATTAAACAAACAACAACTTACGATAGCGTTGAATTCCTAAACTTGGTTCTCTTGCTTGTTTTTACCAACTTGTCATTGAGGCTCTGTAAATCATAGTCATATGTGTATAAGCATGCAATAAAGTTAGCATTGCAAGAAATAAATTACGAAGCTCCTCAAACCTGACACGAAGGCTTGTGCTGTTTACAATGCATGACGCCAATTGCTGGATGCATTACTGCTGCTAAATCAGGATCAACTCTCGACAACCATTTCCAGTATTTGCAGGCAACATCTATCACCATAAATTCCACATTTTCTGGCTCCATCAATTTTCTTTGTAAATACAACGAATAGCCATACAGTTCTCCCTGAAACATGTTGACTGCTTTCTGTGCTATTCCATGACGGCAGACAGCCACCTGAAGGCCTGTTTCATTTAAGTTACGCTTCCTCTTTGGGAGGTTATCAGCTGCTTTCCAAACAGAGTCACCACATCGATTGTCAACGTCGGACTAAGAATATAATGAAATAACTGTTAACGTTGTCTATGCAGCTACATGCGAAATAACTGAACTGTTGATCAATGCAGTTACATTATCTGGATATTGGTAAGGTATGATATTTCGTAGAAATCTATTACCAGACCATTAATGAGTTGATAGGATCCTTTTTATAACAGATATCTTCCTGAAGTGTCTCGAATATAAGCATGAGCCATCACTATAACATATCACAGCATAAGTTGAAAATCTTTACATCTGTGGAGAAAGGTGGGTGCAAACATTCTATGACCTATTTACTTTAATTGAATGGCTTGAAGAAATTTTAGTTACTTGTCTATAATTCTACCGTTTGAATTGAGCACTCGTCGTACCTTCGTCTTGTTTAGCTTCAGGGCAGAAAATACCAAAATTAAATTTGCTTTCTGCACTGCCAGGAGCTAGGACGGTTTTGAATGAATGATTGAATGAATGAATGAATGAATGACTGAATGAAGGAATTGAATAAATGAAATAATTAGTTTGTCTAGAATCATGATTGAAAAACGAAATACATGTCTACGTACCCGTTTCAATTTGCCATTTTTGTATACCTTCTGGAGAACCAAGTCTACTTTACTGTTGTCATAGATGAATGCTTCTTTGTAGTATGAATCTTTTATTTTGCTTTGGGGATGAAAGTATAACTATCATTCAGCTAAAATTACCAGTGTCAGCCAAGTTTACAAATGATGATATCAAAAGCGTGATATTTAAGGTGGGAATATCAAACTGGGGATGACAGCCATACCATTGTAGGGCATTGATAAAAACCGTTTGGTCAACCCCTCCGGCTCCGTATAGTAAACTGCTTGCTTTGGGTAGCAACATCATGCTTTGCAAAATGGTCTTTTCCCCAGCAATTTAGGCCCCACTCACACTGCTCCGTTTTTGTACAAAAACGGTGAGAAAAATCTCCATTTTTGTGAAAGTGTTCACACTGATCCGCACAAAAATGCCACAAAAACGGAGGTTTTCGAAAACGCTATCAAAAGTGGATATCCACAAAAACGGAGGTTTTTGAAAACGCACTTTATCAGTGTGAACGCACAAAAACGGAGGTTTTTGAAAACGCTCCAATATTCAACAGTGAGTTTCACAAAAACGTAGCGATGTGAACGCACAAAAACGAAGGTTTTTCTCTCCGTATTTGTTATCAGGCGGTTCAGTGTGAACGGACAAAAACGGATTTTTTCCCTCCATTTACAAAAACGGAGCAATGTGATGTGAACTAATAGCTTGAATGCCACAAAAACGGATATCAACAAAACCATGGAGGTCAAGTTTGTACGCTGCTACTTGCCCACCCCCGGTATGTAATTATTCCTAACCTTCCTCCACTCTTGCAGCGCACCAACTTTGCATCACCATCGCAATGAGCTGTGTGTTGGTTTCCATCACATGACGGACAGGCAAAACCATTTACCCCTTCTAGTACTGATAGTTCATACTTCAAATAGCACCACTCATCAAATGCTGCATCAAATGCATCTGGATTGATAACACCAACCTACAGTACAAACATTAACAGTATAAATTAATTGTTAATATACATAGAGCACCCGATTAAAATAACCTATTTCAAGTTTTCCTAGATTTCCAAGTTTTTGAGAGGATTTAAAGACAATTCATGCACATTTTCCTAGCCCTTTCTACCTTTTCTAACCTTCCTTAGGGATTCTCGGGAAATTTTCCAAGCTTTCCTATTTTCCAAGCTCTTTCAGTTCCTTGGTTTTCTCAAATTTCTTTGCCAGAATTTTCCTAGGAATTCCTAGGAAATTCCGATCTTTCAACGTAAGAGCATTGAAATAAATTCATTTTATTAGTTCAAACAGAAACGAGACCAAAATTTCTCAAAAGTTCGCAATCTACAGTAAATTACGATAATTGACTGCTCATAATTATCCCCTTGCTATTACAAATTGGTCACTATCCTTTGTCTGTGCATATATTTTATGATCTGCTGCAGAACAATAGTAGAAATAGTCTGCATTATTTTGCATTTATTTCACAGCAAATTTGCAAAGAGTTTGCAAAGTTTGCGTCGAGTATGTTTAGGAGTGTGTAACCTCTGAGCTTGAATTGTGGGCCAAAATTGATCATGCAAGCTTACAAACTCCAAAAGAATGATAGAAGAACAAAGAACAAAGAAGTAAACTTGATGCAAACTGATTGCAAATTCTGTGCAAATTGCATTTTCTACTGAGGGGTGCATATTCAGTTTGCACCTTTTTGGATGTAACAAAAGTTCTGTAGCAGCAAAAACTCAGCAATCTTAGGAATCATACCCTGCCTTTACTAACTGAGATGTCCTCTAAAGACTTGAGAAATCCCCTTGAAGATGATCCAGGCAATCTTTTCCTGAGTGAGTCCCATAGGTTTAGAACATCAAATGAAAATAGATATGAAATATTCAATGTACTTCCAGGCCAGTATCCACAGCAAATCAGATTCTCAAGCTCAAATGGCTTTACACTATTTTGGCATTCTTCGCATGACAGGAGAAACTTTGGAAAATCATATCTCCCTATGATGGAAAAAAATTTCTTTTAATTAAAGAGCACCTTGAATCATTTCTGGTTGCAATGCAACAAAAAATAAAGGATCTGAATGTTACAGATTGCAATGTGGCAAAGAAATATTGATAATCAAACTTTAAATCTTATGAATCTGAATATTTTTATATCATTATTGAATATACACTAAATATCATATGATGTTTTAGTGCACTTGAGAGATTTCAGTTGCCCATCAGTCTCTGCATGGAAGGCTTCTCTGCACTCAAACCAAAATCACAAACAATAGGAGAACATATCAAAATAAATGCGCCCACCTTTTACTGTCACAATAGCACATGTTTGGGATGATTTTTCAATGGTCAAAGTTCCTCCACAAGAGCAATGGTTTTCTTTGCACAAAAGTAATGGAGGAAGCATTCCTGAAGTTGAAATAAAAGGACTTAATCACAACTATACTATTAGGAGAGGGTACCTTTCTGAAAATCAGGTGGCAGACCCCCGTCAATCTATAAGTCATGTACTCCCCCCCTGCGGGCCTTGGGTTAAAAATATTGTAAGCACAGGATTGGATACAAGGATTCTTGTGAATTCTTTGGAACATTTTTAACTCTGAAGATTTTCTATAAGATCCCTTCAGTTTACAGTATTTATCTCTGGAGAATGTGTTCTGTATCAGGAGAGAAAGATTTCTTGAATGTTCTGACCAAGTTCAGGAAATTGTTGTGATAAGGCATGAACACAAGGCGTGGACTGCTATATTGATATAATTACATCATTTGCAAAAACAGTATTACCTTTCTCTGTAATATTCCCTTCTTCGTCCAGTGTTACGTTTGACGACACAGCCTGATAAAAACCATTACGCATGACTTCACGGTCATGAAAAGGTTCTCCTTCATGCTTCACTGCATCACATTTGAGACAAAGAACTTTCCAACAACAGTCAAGGCAACGAATGACACCATGTTTTGAATTGCAGTAATCACACAATCTTTCATCTTCACAATTTTCATTTTTCAGCACTGCTTTCATGATTCCTTGTCTGCATACTTCCCACTTCTCAGCAGATCTAGAGCACCTTTCTCTCCATGATAACTTGGCAGGTTGAACCTCCTTCATATCATTGTAAGCACTTAGCAGTTCTACACAGTCACTTTTCAAAGCTGCAAAGGTAGGGTCAGGCTGAAAATGGTCATTATCAAAATGCTGTTCTTCTGTAACAGGAGTGCTATCATCATCTTCATCTAGGGTAAAATGAGGAAAATAATACCAGAGTCCATTTGATTTGAAATTGATACTAGATGTCAGATTTGCTATTATGTGAAAATAATGTTCTAGTATGGCACCCATTGACTGGTACAAAAAAGGATGCTTGCTTCAAACAACTCCAGTATAGAATTTGAAGATAAAAAATTATTATAATTTTTTTCATGAACAGATGTCATATACTAAATCATCAAACACACAAAGTAGATCATGAATCTACTGCAGATAAAATTAAACCAGAGGTCTTGAAGGGCTGCCTCTATCAGAATGATTTGATCATAAGCATCACGCTCCCCTCTAAAGCCGTAATTAAAAAAATCATGAAAACAAACAAATATGTATACAATTACAAATATTCAACAGCAGCAAGCAAGGATTTCTCCTTCATTGCTGGAAAGAAACATTGAAATTGTTAGATAAATCAAGAAAATTAAAACTTTCCGGACAAGCTTCTTAACCACACCACATTGGCTTGTTTCAATCTCCTTGATTTAAGCACTTTATAAGTTGCTTTCGGCTTTCACTTTTTTCAAGCAGCATTTTTTATAAATAGATACGGTATGAAATAAAAATTACCATCAACTAAAGGAGCATCCATTTCATAAAAACCTAGATTTGTACCGGGTGTCCCAAAAAAAACGCAACGGATTTGATCGGGACTAGCGACAAGAATTTAGGTCGAATCAATCCAAAATAATTTTTGATATGATCCTCGATAGCTAACTTGAAGATAAATACCTTGTTTGTTGATATTGGTGCATGGAGAGATGGAATATCAATCTTGGAAGTCCAAATTTGCTTCCATCTCCAAACCAGAGGTTTTGGGTTTTGGCCTAAACTAAAAACGCGCTGGTCAGGGGAATCTCCTCGGTCATATGCATAGTGTAGTAGTGTGAGCATGCTAAGGCACACATATGTTTAGGCACACATTTCAATTGAAATTTGAAAGCTAAAAATTGACAAACATAACAGTCGAAGGGAAAATTCACAAAGGAATATATTTCTTCAATTATAGTGCACCTGCAAAAAAAAAGTACGAATGAGCAATTCTAAGGATCTTATCCATGGATAATTTTCCCTTGGGTATATTTGATTTCTTGTTTCGTAATAATTCGAAGAAAGATTATACAAAATACATTTCATTGAAGTCATGAAGATTGTAAGAACTAACTCATTTTTCACACCCAAGCAAACTATTTCGCGGATTACTTTCTTTTACGAGACAGATGTAATACTAACTTTTCGAAACTTTTGAAGTATAAAAAAATTTCTTTTCAGGACAAAATTGATGAATTGGATTGAATTTCTATTCAAATTTTCCTCTTCATTCCCTTATTTCACGGTAATTCAGGAGATTCCCCAAAATAGTGCGTTTGCAGTTTAGGCCAAAACCCAAAAGCTCTGGTTTGGAGGTTCAGGCAAATTTCAACTTTGAAGATTGATATTCCCACTTTCCATGCACCAATATCAACAAACAAGGTATCTATCTTCAAGTTAGCTATTGAGGATTATATAAAGAATTATTATGGGTTGATTGAACCTAAATTCTTGTCGCTAGTCCCGATAAAATCTGTTGCGTTTTTTTTGGGACACCCGGTACATGGTTCTGAGCCTGCCAAAGGAGCTTGCTTGCTGCTTTGCTCTATAAAAAATGTATTATTAATATAAAGTTTATGGTGCACAGAAGATATAAATGAGACTAATTAGCACAAGACAGTTGTCAAATCAATGTACACACATATTAAACAGATAATGTGACCAATCAAGCCAAATATATAGAGTAGTTATGTATAACCTATCTACAAATTTTTGAATAATTTACCTCCAATACAGCAAGGAGGATGTAAACGTTCTTGTAAAACAGAATATAAAGGATTTTAAGAAAATTTTAGTGCTCTCAGATGTTTTAAAATAATAATAATAATAATAATCTATATTTATACAGGTAAACTTGGTCAGCTTGCACAGAAGCTGCTATCATTCAAGGTCCTGTTACGTGTGTAAATAATTATTTGAGAAAACCAACCAGGAGATCTTTTGAAAAATATTAACATTCAAATGGTGAAATTTGAGAAAGTGTTAGTATTGTTTCAAATCCATGGTTTCCTTAAAAACATTAGGTGCACATTTCCGAGCATCAGATGGTTTAGCAAAATAAGTTACACGTGGTACAAAGCTTGTCCACCCTTTGCTAATGATGGCTTCCTTTTCTTTATATCCTCATCTCGTCTTTTTCCTATCACACTACCCAAAATTGGCTGTTCCAAGTAGCTTTTGAGTGGCTCCAACAAACCCTCTGGGGTTAACTCAAGCTTTTCAAATTCATCTTTTTTCTTTCGCTTTGCCATTGCTTCTATAAATCAAGAGCTCAAATGTATAAGTATATTGTAAAATTTACGGTTTTCCAGAACTCCTGTGGCTGTACCATAGAAATTGCTATCAGAACTTCGATAAATGTTCATTCTAGTCATCAATGCAATAAGCACCTTCCTCTAAGCCATACTCTAATCAGCACATGAGTTTGCGACAAAAACTTGTCGCAGATTGACATTTTTGTCCGGTTTCACAGCTAATAAAGTTGCGACGCAATAAAGTCACAATAAAGTTACGACGGCCTAAATCTATCGCAACTGTGGTAAAGATTTTATGCTGCAGTCATAAATTTTGGTAGCTATGCGTTGCTAGGGGACATATTCCTATCATGCATTGCGCGAAATGAGAGGAAATGAGGTACGCCATCTTTTCCGTAATCGTCTATTGTATTCCCAGTATTATTACGTTATTTTTATTAACTTAGATAGAATTAATCATGTTGACTTAGTATTGTTTCACAGTTAAATTGTAAAGGGTTGAAATTTATCATCATCACTTAGGCTATCACTGATCGCTCACAAGAGAAACGCAAAGAATACAAGACATGTGTTGCACAAGGCAAGGGCAAGGGAGGCGGCCTAGAAAGGTGGCCTAAGTAAAGAAAATAAATTGGCCAAGTTTCCTTTCCGAAATCAATAAATCAAGCAATATAATTTGTATGCACAGTACTTGCCTTTTCTTTTTGAAGCTATCACCTTTCTATGAGCCAATTTGCAGTTCCTTTGACTGGATCAAATGTGATGTATCGGTCCACAATCCGCTGTTGTTCAACTACACAACATTCAACAAGAGCGAACACGTCACAACCACGATTAGCCTCGCTTCCGAGATAAGACAAGTCATTATAAAAACTGACAGAATTTTAGGAAAGACAACTAAAATTAGGTCACGACGTTTTAGTGGTTAGAACTAAAATTTCTTAGGAGGTTGGGTTGATAAACCAAGTCTTTCTTGAAAATTATTGTGTGATTCCTGAACAAGTTTAGAAACTGCGATGGTTTCAGATTTTTGCCAAATTGAAGAAAAAGTCTTTAATTCTGAACATATTGAGGATTTTAGAACAGTTCAAAAGTCCAACGGTTGAACTACAGGTGACAAAAAAATGGCTAAAGGTGAAATGGCTAAAGGTGTCCCGAAAAAGAGTACTCCCGTTTGAAAAGTTACCAAAGTTTTATTACGCGACCGATCCTCAATTTTCTTTTTTTATTATTTTCCCAGGCATAGCTGATTTTGCAATTGGTTTAAAAATTAGCAAATTTAGCTCTTTTTAGGGCTACCTGGCAAATGACAAATCAAGTCAAAACGAAATTTTATCAATGGTTTAATAATTGATTTTTGGGGATTTCTTAAACAGGAGTACTTTTTGGCAACCGGTAGGTCATAGGATTTTATGCCAACCTCTTTACAGATTTGGGACCGATGCTGCTGTTTCTACAGCTACAGCTCTCATATTGAGTTTGCATAGAAATGACTTGTTACTGTAGCATTAGCATCATATTATTACATCAGATCGGAAAGATGCCTGCAATAGACCAACATTAATTTTCCCTTGGCTAAACTTTAACCTGTTATATTTGCAAGTTATCCTGCTACCAAGCCCTTGATCAATGGCTTCTATTATGTAGCCTGAGGACATAAGTCTGGGAAATCTCTGCACGCTGGTTACTGTTACTGTATTTGCAATATAACCATGCTGATGCATATTTTCATCTCTTTTCCTGCTTGCAGGTGTTATGCTCCTGGTTGCAGCACGAAGATTGGGGCAAATGACTACCTTGTTGTCCGTACATTTGGGACAGTGAGTTTCACTGACAAGAATGGCAATCATCAGAAACGAGAAGGAACTGTTCATATTCACTTTTTGGAGGAGTGCCTCAAGTCTTTCTTTCAGGATTTTGAATACAGAAACATCACAGTTCCCGAAGAAACAAAGAAAGAGCTAAAAAAAGATGAGACTAATTACTTGAAGTCGCTTGGGCTATCATTGTAAATATCAGTTTGTGTTACGTATATTTTATCCAGACAGTTTTATGAACTTTTAATACGGCTCGTATGGGGGAATGGGGGGGGGGGGGGTTGTTAGATCAATGTCTGCAAAATAAGACATGGTATGCTATTCACTATTGTATAATATGTGTGCTATTCAATATTTTATTAGCTGCATTTTTTGTATACTTTGGTACAATGGAGAAGCATGGACGTGGCAGCCGAGAGACAGCCTAGAGGCACCAGGAGCGCCAGCTGCTGATATTGTTTTCAAAAATGCACTAATTTAACCACCAAGTGCCCTTGATTGACAAGCATGAGCAGTGGGATTGGTCTCTTATTTTATTAGGTTCACGGTTCAAACCAGGGGGGCGTTCTTCCATAGTAAAGGTACCTGGGGATGTGCCACGAGCAAGGATGTACTTTTTCGGATATCTAGTCGTACCAAGGGTATAATTTTATTCATCCTGACAACACATTTTTGTTGATAATGAACTAAACTTTCGCCAAACGAATCAGCCTTTGATATTTCCGAGTTCAAACAATCAACTTTGAGATAACTGCTGACTAGAATGGCTTTTAAATGAATGTAGCTAAGGCTATGGTTTTTCAATAGAAGTCTAGCCACGGGTATCATTTTTGTAGAAATTTCTTTAGCCAAGGGTACCATTTTCGAAATGTTAGTCCAGCCTACGGTACCACTTTGAATATGCTCGCGGCAGACCCCTACCAAAAATTTTGACAAGAACACCCCTCCCCCGTGGTTCAAACACCTCTTTCCGGTCTAGAGAGAAAGCAGTGGGAAATGATGTGAACGAAAAAGGTGTTGATTTAGTAACTTATTAGTCTTAGAATTATCTTTAATCTGTTATGTTCTCTTATTAATAGCATTTACCGGATGTGCCGCAAAAACTTTTGATGTTTACGAAATCCACCAAATTTGATTTTGCTACTTATCGTTGCAGCTCCTTATTTTCATTTATATGTGTCTTTTTTGCAAGAAACTCAATTCTCGGATCACCAAAAAGTCTAGAGCTTAAAACATGACTATGCTTAAAAAGACATCGTATGTCTTGCCAATTTACAATTTCGGATCAAATTTTCATTGATGAGCATTATCAACTATGCTACGATTTCTAGTAACATAGTTGATAGGAGGAGGAAGAGAAAAAACTGGGTGTCCCAAAAGAAATTAGTTCCGTTTGAAAAATCACCAACGTTTGATTTCACGACCGATCTTCTATAGACGGTTACGCTAGAGATGGGGCAAGTAACTTTTTACCGAGATGCATAGCGTTCTTTAATCGAATTCCCGTAAAATCGTTACAGATTCGTAATTCCAATGGAATGCATCTTGGTAAAAGTTCCTCGCCGCCATCTTTAGCGTAATCATCTATTTTTTTGTCATGTACATCAAGGACCATATTATTTTCCCAGACATAGTTGATCTTGTAATTAGTTTGAAAATTAGTAGGTTTCAGACAAGACGTGAATCTCCCCGGTACAAAATGCCTCACAAGTGAAGCCTCGGCTGCAAATTGGCGAACCTCAGGGAAAATTTTGTGGAAATATTTCCTCGTAGAACCACTACCCCACTAATAATTATGCCGTCCTCGTTACATAATTGGAACTCCCCGGTGAACATTTGATCATATTTTTCGGTCACAAGGATCCCGATGAACAGCTGACCTCTCACTGAGGCACTTAGATGGGGGTGTTCGAGTCATACTGCAAAAAAAGCACTGATGATTGCCAGATCAGTTTCTTTAAAGGTGAAGGTGAAGTTGCGTTTTTCAGCGCCAAGCGCTGGGATCGCAGAAGTGGCGCAGACCTAATCGAGTCCGCCACCCCTTGTCATGACGCTCAAGTGGTGGGGTCCTACCGGGTATCGAACCCACGCCGCCTGACTGTTCTGGCTGCAAAAGTCGGAGGATTACACCACTGCGCCACAACATCTTTGTGCATGTAAAGCTTCTAGTTTGGTCATCAATGGAAGAAAGAAATGCACACTATCATTTGAAACTTCAATGGTGATCATTAAAACAAGTCAAAAATATCATTGTATCAAAGATTTGATGATCAATTTTTTTGTGATCTTATAAACAGGAGTATTTTTTGGGTGATCCATTGAAATTCTGTGCAATAATTCGCATGCATCAGTACCAGGTAGCTCACAGGATGGTTGGTAGAATAGGATTGATAATGATAGGATAAATTGATAGGACGTGATGATTCACACACCTTTAAAGATTGATTGAATTTTCCAAATTTGAGGATTTTCAAACACAGAAACTTTTCTGTCCCGCAACTTAGCACAATATTTGACTTAGTTTTCAATGTATGATACTTTTGAAACTGTTGTGATGTTTGTTAAAGTCATATCTCACTTTGAAAAATATCTGTCCATTTTTAATGAAATATGGCCTCTGTACATAGAAACTTTATGCTTGGGCCCTTCTTGGATTTGAACCAAATCATTATGAACAAGAGTGTAGTGTCTGCAGGGGTAAAAAAATGGTTTGGTTCAATTGGTATGTTGATTGCTAAAACATGGTCGATGATTAACTGTTTAGTCGGCATTAAATACTTCAAGGTAGGTGGATCTGACCCCGGGGGGGGGTACTTAGTATATTTGTCCGATGGGGGATGTGCCGTTTATCGTTTTCACCCATTTTTCTAGCATGGGGGAATACGGCAATTTTTCTAGAGCGAAAAATTATGGTTATGATTTGGAGCGAACAATTCTGGAGTAGGGTAAAAAAAATTTTGTGGGCACTCCCCCGTACAAATTTAGGTCAAGTAGGCCTCTGTTCTCGATTTTGGGCTCGTTTGTTGGTCCTTCTGGGTCATTTTGGTTCGTTCTGGGTCATTTTGGCTCGTTTTGGATCATTTTGGTTCGTTTTTGGTCATTTTGGATCATTTTGGTTCGTTTTGGGTCATTTTGGATCATTTTGGCTGATTTCATAGTTTAGTAAAACCGAATATAAATATCATCTTGCGTCATGAACTGATACCAAATTTCGTCTATGTTGAAGAAGTTGTTGTCTTTGATGTTGTTGTTGTTGTTGTTCCGGAAATTGTTGAAGTTGTTTTTCTCTTTTTCAAAAATGTTTCGTCCGCCGGATCTTCGTCTTCAGGGTCACGGTCTGATCTTTCACTGTTTATAAATTTCTTGTATGAATCTCTACTTTTCAAATAGATTCTATGACAAATCTCGTCTGTGTTGATTTTGTAATTTAACAAATGTTCCAAATTAAGAGCTGGAAAGGAGACACTTGCAGGTGAAAGGTGGAAAGGTGACTATTGTAATATCCATATAAATAGGGTAATATCATTTGGAATTTGGAAACGAAGCACTGCGAACAGCATTCTCATTTTGTTGAATTGGATTGAAGTACGAATGCATAACAGCTCCTTTCTTCCCTGGTCACCCCTTGGTTCTATGTTCAGTTGTGAGGAATTTAATAGGTCAAAAACCTATCAAGTCAGAGAGAAAGTGTGCAAGACCCTTGTATCGGCGGAGAAAATCAATGCACATGGTGTTTTAAGAATTCCCGAAAACTCGAAAGTGAGAGGAGAAAAATTGGCATTTGCTGAAAAATATTTCAAAGATCAAGCAACATAACAAATGTTTGCTCTATCATAACTAAAAATTACTACATCAAACACTTTCTACAAGCTTGAAATCAAACTTTCCCTTCTGATATTATTCACAAGCATACTATCAACAGGGGCGGATCCAGACCTTCTTATGGTACTTACGGAAGACGGTCAAATTCCGAAATTGAACTTTGCATAGAAACAGTGATTTATTTCCCCTAGTAAGGCACTGAAGGTATTTTTATCTGGAAGGGACTTATATTTCAGTGCACCGACTGGCTTTGGGAAGAGCCTAATTTTTCAAGCACTTTCATTAATGTACGATGTGATAGCAGACAATTTCATTGGGAGCAGTTCTGTGCTTGTTTTGTCGCCACTTACAGCACTGATTGAAGAACAAGTAGACCATATAAATAAGAACACTGGATTGAACGCAGTTTATCTGCATGATGGACTGGAACCGGCAGCTATAGCAGACATCAAAAATGGAAGTGGAACATACTCATTGATTTGTGCTTCCCCAGAAAGTATACTTGCAGGCAATAAATGGCGAAGCATGCTTACATCGAACAGATTTAGAGAGAACTGCATTGCAGTTGCAGTTGCAGTAGATGAAGCACATTGCATTGTCCACTGGTAAATATCTGTCCTTGCTCATTGACATTGCTTTATCTAGGGAATTGGTATTTGTATTCCTCTAAAAATTTACAAAATGTATTATATGCACTAACTTACCTAAAATCTAATACACAAACACTACAGGGCTGATGCCATAATCAAGAAAATACTATGACTACCCCATGGTCATTACATGGAATAGGTTCAAAACTGCTGGTTGAGTCAAGACTTACCACCACAAACCCCCAAAATGTTCTATTGCTTAGCATTTTCGAGTTTTAACGCCAAACCACATTTTGCAAGAAATACGAGCAGAATGCCTTACAGCAATACTCTTGCAGGCCCAGCAAGTCAAACATCTTCTGCTTGGTTGCTGTAGTGGCTGTGGCTGAAATCTTTCCCAACTATTTCATACTCCTTGACTTTGTTATACCCAAATGATCAAAATGCCTCTGCATAAACATCAAAGCCATGTATTAAATTTTTTGAACTGCCTGTATTGTGATGACCAGAATCTTGTTTCACAGTTTCCTTGTGTCATCCTTAGCTTCATTCCCTTTGAGTGAGCAATTGAAGTCGCACAACTCAACATTTTGCCACGCTGGAACATTGAATGTATATTCTTTGCCCGATTCACAACTCTTTTCATGAAAGTGCCAGAGGAGCCAATCTTATTATCTCTTATATCCGTTATGGCTAGATTGAGCCAGTGAGATGGATCCCAAATCACGTCTGAAAATTCCTTATCTGCAATGACGCCTATTTCGTTGTCCATTGCTGCTTTAAATTCTTTGGCTTGATATTGCCCATCACATACTGTACCTTGCCAGCTTGCTTTAAGTGAGAACTCAGGAGTACTGCCAAATGCCTCTTTGATGTTTGAAACTATTTGCTGTGCTAATTGTCGAGCATTTGCACCAGACACAGTCCCAGGTATTGCACCCTGTTCTTTGCTATAGACTTCAGGTGAATTCACTGGTATAGCTACCCGTGTACCATTTGCAACTGGACATATCATAATTGCCTGATTTGTAAACCTTTGAGGTGTGCTCTTATCTGCTGATATGAAGAAATGCGGAGGAAAACCAGTTGAAGGCATTGGTTTTGCAAGGAATGAGGCAGTTCTTTGGTCGACCCATACATTCATCGCACTTAGGATCTCATTAAAATGATTTCGAGAATGACCAAAGTCATCCAGATCCATGTGCCCCCATCAAATTTGAGAGAAAAAGAGCAAGAACCTGGTACTGGTATCGGCAGTGAAAATCAATGCACACGGTGTTCCCAGAATTGCCGAAAACTTGAAAACACGAGGAGAAAAAATAGACGTTTGCTGAAAAATATTTCAAAGATCAAGCAACAAAACGTATGTTCGCTCTATCATACTTAAAATACTATCAAAAACATTTTATACAAGCTTCAAATCGAACTTTACCTTTTGATATATTATCTACATGCATGCAAATATAGCTTTGACTATCAATATATCTCTAAAATCAGCATTTTATATCTCATTTTATATCAGCATTTCAAATTTTACTCTTTAGCGAGAACTTATTGAGCTGGTCAGAAGAGATTTAGACGTCAGTTCTAGTGAAACTGACAGCGATGGCGAATATATGGATGATTTGGAAGTCGATACGCAAACCGAGGACGATCTCAGTGACGTAGAAATGGCGGAAGATGACGAAAGCCAAATGGACGAGTCCAGTTACAGCGATTTTGAGGAGTTTTGAGGATTTTCTTCCAAAATAACGGTCTAAAAACACCTATATGCATCATATTTGAAAGGGAAATGAATAATACGCCAAATAAGAATGGAGAAAGTCATTCAGATTACCTTTATTCCGTTTTTAGAACGAATAAGCCGGAAAACCATATATTTTGACATTTTCCTGCATTATGACGTCATAGTGACATCACCTAATGAGGTAGCCACGCCCAAAACTACCAATCAGTTAAGAATAGTTAGGACTACGCCCTTGCCAAGTTTAAATGATTTCCCATTAGTCTACGGCTATTTATAGAGGAGGGTGGAAAGCACCCCCCCCCCCACTGTGATCCAGCAAGAGGAAAAAAATACAAAATATCGCAAAAATCAAATTTATTCTAAACGGTTATTATGATATATGGTCTTAAAGAGGATATGTTAAAGTGCTTATGCAACCAAATAATTGATCTTTTGTTTTGCTGTTAAAATTGAAGACCATATCGTCCACATCAATATTCAAAAAACCAAATTCAAATATCTTACTCCAAAGTATTTTTATAAGCGTTCAAAGTTGCATCATTTAGTCATTTGCGTGCGACAAAAATTTTTCTCTTGTGACGTCATAAGTAGTAGGCACCAGTCTTTACGAGTCACGAAACATACAGCGAACATTTAATATTCAACATGGCGAGAGGCATGCCGAAGAAACATGATGATGGGAAACGCCGTGTTGCGGGTGGAGTAAACGGGGAGAGCTGTGGAAACAGCCAACATGTTCCAGATAGATCAATTCATCATTTTCCTGATCGAGAAAAAGAGCCACAGTGATACATACAGTGGATACACTTTGTTCGGGGGCATAGGCCTAAGTTGTTTCCTGGAAATTGGACAGGGGACTACGGCTTGATGCAGTCAACTATAAAGTCAGTTTCTTAGTGGCATGCTTTCAATGACTGACATTGCATATAAAAATGATGAACTTATAACTTGTATGTGAAAAGCTAAGTCCAGTTTCTATGGCTAGAATGATCTATTTCAACTGCCAAAGGACCAACTATACCTGTCTGTATACTAGGTGAATGAAGGGAGGTCAAACATACGCTAGGCTCAAAATATTTTGTAATCAAACTGCGAAAAGCAACGGAAATAGTTTGTACTTCGAATTCATTTTTTAGAAAATACTAGAAATGCAGTTTTTCTCATATTTAAACTTGGTTACTTTTACCGTGACGCATTTGGTTAAATTTGACAAATTTGTAGGGTCCATGATGATGGATGGCAGACTGTTAGAAACTATATAGGCCCATCAAACTCCATTGGATCATAAACGATCAACGTATTTACGTTGCAATGCAAGGAAGAAGGAATATAATAATAAGATTGCAGATCACGAACACTATAAATCAGAATAAAAAGCAAACCATTCTTGCCAACTATCAACGTTAACTCAACTTGTCGGTCAAACCTCGCTTCAATCGTTGCCAGTAAAATGCCATCTTTGTATTCGTCGAAACGATAGACTGGTGCTTGACCATGAACAGCGAGAGGCTCACCTAGGGCGTTTGTGCTAAGATTGACGACACCATAATCCTCCTCACTCTCAGTATCTTCGTTTAAAATTGACCTAACATAACAGAAGCTTAGCTCAATTCATATGACGACATTTTGACTGAGAACGATCAAAACGCAATGTAAATTGTTCGCGATCTTCCCATGTGGCCTAAATAACTTCAGACAGTGCAATTCAGTTGGCTACTACTGATGATGTCATTAACAAGTTCAACATTTCGCAACAGGCACTTGTATTTACGGCCGCATTTTTCACACTTCCTGGTGGCAGAAATTTGTGAATGTGTTACCAAAAATGATCAGGAAAGATAAAATTTTCTAAAATTGGTGTTACCTCATTTTTGATAATTTGGTTGCATAAGCACTTTAAGGATCAAAACGAAGCAAAAAGTAAACTTTTATGATTTCTGAGTCCGGAGATATTTGCTTCCAAAGTTGGATGGAATTGACATTGTTTACTTTTCTCGTAATTTTTGATCGATTTCTACACAATGCTCACTACAACAACAAGTTCATTTACTAATATCTTTGCCCAGGGTTATCCAATTTTAATTCTGTTTGTTTTAATTAATAGAACAACATGTCCGCTTATAAGAGAGTCCCTTGTTGCTTCTTCCAGAACGCATTTTTTTGTTTTCTTGTTATTTTTCCTAAATGCGCTTATTTTCCTGAAATAGACACCAAAAATGCATAATTTGAGATTAAAAGTACAAAATAAAAAAATCAAGGACGAATATGTCTACCAAACCTAGATTTTATTACAGCAGCACATTTCAGCAGATAGTCTGCCAAAGCAATCACTCAGGATCGTGCAGGGAAAAAAGTTACTTTATTTTGAAAGTGGCCACTACCACTTTTTTGCTATTTTGAGCCCCCATTATTTTCATGTGCGCCTTTAAACAAACGCAAATCCTGTAACTCATGCTTACAATATACCATTCTGAATGGTTTTATCCTTGTTAACAAGTGTTCTGGCATTTCGAAAAGTAAAATTAAATTCACTATCTCCTCCGCAGAGGCCTTTTATACTTTTTTTGATGGAACTACCTTAAACATTGGGACTCATATCTGTATGCAATTACCAAAAACATTGTAATAATAATTTCTTTAATGTTTTTTCAACTCGCACAAATAAAAATGATTCATACAAAGTTGAAGATGTCATCAGCGATGGTTCCTCAAGACTGGTAGAGTTAGAACTGTGAAATGCTATCGTTTTGACTTGATTACATCTATTTCATGGTAATTATTGAAGTGAAATGGTCAGGATGCGTACAAAAACATCACACATAACATTGTCCTCTTATGTTCCTCTTTATGTGAATGTAGCAGAGGAACTGCAGTGCTCTTGGGAATTCTTGAGCAAGGGCATTCCTGAGAGCTTTTTCACTATCTGTGCAGTACCCTTGCAAATAGAGCTGCAAACCTGGAACTTTTGATGTTAGCTTTTGGAACATAGTTAAGTATGTCTCTTTATCCTTAAGAAGACACATCATCATTGGACCAATCATTGAAGGGGAATCTTGGCTGTTCTTGACGTGAAGTGCTGTATTTTTATAGCTTGTAACCACAAAAAAAAAAGCAACAAGCTCAAAAGTGACATCACAATAGAGTAGCGACTTGTACCCTTCACTGTCATTGCAACAGAAGTTAGCGATATCATCGACCTGATCATCTGTAAACAATACAACTTTGGCTGATGAGTCATCAAGTGTGTAAGTGCGAATAAATCTCTCATCACCACTCTCATTGTAACCACGTATTGCTGATGTGATCTCAAAAATAGGATCCTTGGCTTTGAACAAATCCTTTCTGGTTTCGTAATTTGCCTGCCTTACGTTTCTTGGCAGTTGTCCTGCGGCCTCAGCTTGGGTTAACCCTCCAACATCAGAAAATACTCTATCAAACCTTCTGGATGGTTGAGCAGAAGTACCCTGGTCTGCAAGTTTGGTCTTTGTACTCTGATAAGTGCGGAAAAATGGTATGTTGCATTTGCTGTTCCCATGTGGTTTCACATCAACTGGATGCTCACCCTCACTAAACTGATATGATATGAAGGCAATGTTATGGTGCAAACCTTTTGCATTAACCAAGGTTACCATTGTCTTCTTTAAAGACTTGTCAGAACTATTTACGAAGGGTCTACGAACCACTTCATACACCTCACCAAATTCCTTTTCCTTAGAAACTGCAACTGCCATGGCTTCCCCAGAGGAGGGTTGTTTTGAGCAAAATTAAATCCTGAAAATTACTTTTTATGGGCAGTTTGCATATAAATACTTTGACAAAAATGGTGTCATGTCACAAATCATGAGTAAATTGTTCTCTGTTGTTTATGAAAACAAGCCCCCCTCAAAGCGCCCTGAGCACAACAAAGATTAACATTTCAAAGATTAATTTCGAAACCATAATCACCTTTCTCTCTTTGGCTTTACGAAAGAAAATGCCACATCCAGTTCGTCATCATCTGAATCATCACTCTAAAAGGAAACAATGGTTGAATTCAAAATAAATTCATTATTATGAACTTCAGCAGTTACTGTACACAGTCACTTAAATAGAAGACTGCTCTCTTTCGGTATTCAATTAAAATTTATCATCACTCTAAAAGGAAACACTGGTTGCATTCAAAATAAATGAAAACTGAACTGAACTGAACTGATAAATTTATTACCATGAACTTCAGCTGTACACAGTCACTTACATAGAAGACTGTTCTCTTTCGGCATTCAATTAAAATTTTCAAACAATTAAAATTAAAACAAACAACACCACTTAAGATACCGCATATTAATTACTCTAAGACACAGTTGGGATAATTATACCAAGGGGAGCAGAAGATCTTAATTTACAAATGTAACTGAATTCGGAATGGGATTTAGTGTGGATATCTTCTTCATTCACATCATACAGTACGTGATGTTTCAAATGAATAGGTCTAGAAAACTTGAAATTATATTGGGTTATTGCTCGAAAGGTGGAGTATACTTTAAATGACCTGCAATCCGTGCACCTGCAGATTGTGCAAAGCTGTTATCGAAGATCTAGGATTTTAGATTAATTTGCTTTTCACTGGTGGTTTTGCAGGGTTCTTTTCATTGTAAATTAGAGATTTTTAGTTTTGTTGGCATCAATAAACTCGTTACAATACAATTAGAAAAAGTAAATATCAAATATCATCATGACAATGGTAAGAAGATTTGACATGTTTAATTCAAAAACTGGGTAACTAACAAAACTGGGCTTACTGATATGGTAATCTTCAAAGGAGAAGTCATCTTCTCCAAGGAGTCCACATCATCTTCCATTGTATATTTTGGTACTGCAAATAACATGAATATTGTGCTTTATACTTCTATATGTTCAATTAGTTCAAATCAAAAGGCAAGTCTGTTAGCTTAATTTAACATCCTGTTGTCCAGTACTTGTAATTAGGTCTTTTTTTACTTTTATAAGAAACTTGTTGGAAAAGCCCAATTAGTACTAAAAGTTTGTTAATTCTACAAGGAAATCTTAATCAATTTTTTTATTCAAATGCATGAAATATCATGTGGTCTCTAGCACTGTTTTAACTTAAAACATCATGTACCCTAAAGACACTAATAAATTAATTTAAACACTAATTTAATTTAGGACACTCCAGAGAAGGGACATAAAAGAGAGGGGGCTTATTAGACAGGGGGCTTATTAGAGAGGGGGCTTATCTACTAAATCACATTACAAGTATATATATAGTAGCTTTTCAGTTCCCTACCCCACATCTTTTGGACTCAACATACAATTTTACAAGTCAGATGCAAACTTGCTTAGCTAAATAAATTGAATAAAATATCTGGTTACCTCTAGAATTTGACTGGGCCGTAGGAAGCAGCTACTGATTGAGGGGTAATTGTTCTTAAAACAGTAGAGAACAATGCATCTAATTGATGCTTGTGACATACATGTTCTATTATGTTCAAAAAATGAAAAAACCAGCTAATATAACTTAGGAAAAAGGGTGCAACTGGGTGTAACAACATTATTTAAGATAACAACCTTGAATTCAAGTTTTAACAGGTTCTTATTACTTCACCATCTTAGTACAAGTTTCTTATACTAAACACGTTCTTATATAGTGTGTATAAAGAATTGATATAATAATCTTAGCTTTCTTATTTAATTTCTTATAAACCAGTTTCTTATATGCATGAGATAACCTTGACTGAATTGGCAGTAATCCTTGAATATATATATGCACCACAAAGCAAAATCTGATTTCCTCTGCTTTAACTTGAACAATAAAGTCTGATTGAAACAAACACCTCCAATCACCTACATTAATCACACAGCACAGTGCTGATAGCCTGATGTTTTTTTTCTGAGCAACTATTCCACAAAATAGTTGATCTGCAACTTTTTTCATTGTGCAATATTAGAATAGAAGATTCACTTGTTGTAAAACGTAGGCTTAGGTGACTGGGTCAACAGCCTTCAGTCGGCAGAGTACTCCTGAACATAAGGTCCAAATGTGTCCTAAGACCTAATCCAGAATGCAAAATCTCAAACAACAAAAGACTTCCGCTTTCGCGTCTCTTATCTTGAAAGGGTCGATTGTAATGTTGGCCTAAATAAGAGTAAAGTTTTCTGGAGCTACGCCGATGTCATGATTTTCCATTGATTTAGATTAGTATACTTCTACCTTCTATATAGAAAGCTAATTATAATATCGATGTAAAATAAGGTGAAGATTTGAAAATAACCTTGTAATGTAATACATTAATTAATGGGAATATTACCTTCAGAATCTGCAAGAAACCGCAAGAAACACCAACCAATTCCACGAATGACAGCAGCATGTGCCTCCAGGTTAGATTCATTACATAAGTCCCTCTAACTTTCGCTGTTGCTGTTGCTGCTATCGCTTTTGTTTTAGCAACTGAGTCTGTGGGGAGCGAAACAAGGGACTTTTTGGAATGAGTCTACCTTCTGCTACCTTCTGCTCCTCCCCTCCCTAGTCTCCAAGTCATTTGGCATTTTGGCGCGAATCACCATAGATACCAGCCTCGATCCCAAGTCCTACAAATCTGCCAAACCTACGCCAAACGCCAAATTGATCTGCGGATCTGCGGTAAGCCATTGCTACGCCAAATGTACACCATTGCTACGCCAAATGTACACCATTGCTACGCCAACAGGTAGGCCAACCCTACGCCAAATGGTACGCCAATGGCGTAGGCCACGTTTTGTTAACACCCTCCATGTGTGACAAATCCGAGAAGTTAATTAAAAGACTAGGCCATGTTGAATTATTGACGTTTCGAAGCAAAGCTGTGCTTCATCATCAGAATACCAAGTTTCCTAAAGCACGAGGCTAAATTTATATCCATAAAGACAATAAACTACCAAAAAAAGTCTCCTAAACTGTCTTGCAACCGTCTTCTATTGAAAACAGGATGACTACCAATGATGGTGCAGGGAATCATTCAACCCTGAATGAGTTAAGCTCCAGATGGCAATCTTTTGAAGGTTAAAAGGTACTTACGTACTTTGCAACTACAAAGTAGTTATAAACTTGAATTTACCAATTTTTCAAATGCTTGTAACAAGGCGAGAAAAATCACAAAACTACTTTGATCTTTTGGCTGTCAAGCAAATATTGATTCATTCCAATCCATCCAGTACTGTTGATGTTATGAATTTTCAAAAGTGGGAACTTTTTTCTGGCTCACCCGGTATATGTCGAGCCCCGTGTTCCGAGCCTTGTATTTCAAGCCTTGATGATTTGATCCTTGTATTAGAGTCCTGGCAGTCCTGACAGTCCCGAGCCCTTGAGCCTTATATCTTGAGCATCAAGCCTCATATTGCAAGACTGAATCAAACAAAATAATAAATGAGGCAACATGTTTTAATGAAGGTGTATATCAACCAAGAATACAGTACCCTAGAAAACTATATTTTGAAAATGAGATTGAAAGCAACAGTTCAAAATAAGAAGCATAAGAGCCTTTTTCACTCCTTGAGAAACCTGTGTGCTTTCACAATTTACACATGACTTTAATGGGTACTTTTTAAGTCCTTTACACAAAAATGAATTAACTTTGCCAACAAATTAGAGCATTAACAATATAAGAAAGAGACATCTGGTATCAAAAATGGCCTTAAATTAAAAAAAAACGGGGTGCCAAACCCAGGCCAACGAGATCAGAAAAGTAAGGGGGGGGGCAAAATTGATACAAAACAATTACAACAGCACAACATGATTAGTTGCCTTCGAGAATGGCATGATTTGCAAAAAGTGGGCCCTGCATCACACCTCATGTGGCCGGCTGGTTTCCATATAGCCATAAGGTTGCTTGTGGCTGATTTATACTGTATACCATCTTCCATTCTTTGCATTACAGGCAGTTGTTTTATGATGGAAACATTTCATTATTGAATTCCTACCCTGACCAGCCTAGGGGTCAACAAAGATGTACTGCACCAATGCCTATGGCAGGAAATTTGTTGACAAATACCTAGGGGCTGGACATTGAGAAATGGCAAAATATCCTCGAACTGGTTCCCAAGGGTATCTTTTGCTTTCCATAGGAGGCTAACAAATTTTGTCAATTTTGATCGGAATAATTAGCATAATTTGGCAGACAGCAGGTCCTTTCGAAACCCGTATTTGACATTTTTGAAATGTAGATTTCATGGTTCGAACAGAACTCATTGTATCCAGAGCCATCTGAATGTTCTTTATTTTGACTGAACGCCAGGGCTTCATAGGTGAGAGAAACTCCTTTTGTTTGGAAAAGAGCAAATCAAATAGCAGAATATGCTAACAGGCTCCAGGGTCAATGTAGGCATTGAAGTTTACGGAAAACATTCATTTTCACTGGGTACGAGGTTGAAAGCTCCTAGCATTTTCGAATTCCCCCCAGAGGATGGGAAAGAATTGGCAGGGAACTGCCTGAGGATGGGGAATATTTTATGTTCAAATACCCGGGGGTGTCTCGTTTGTTGCTGCTGCAGTCAAACCAAGCAGTGGAATGGCCAAATCAATGATATCTGATAATTTCCTGTAGTCTGGGCGATAATCTTGGCTTGGTTCTACCGTTCCATGAATTTCATCAATGGCAATGAAGGAAATTAACTTCTTGGTTGCAAGCTTCTTTAATGACTGCTGAAAATCTTCCTTCTGAAAGCTCTCTGGTGTAATGAGCACAGTGTTAGTACCAGGATTTGCGCTGTTCATATCATGCAGTAGACCCCCAAAAGACTGTTTGGAAGTACACTGATTCACCATGGTGTTTCACTCGACATTAAAGTAAATCAAGGGGGTTAAAAGCAACTTAGCCAGGGGGACTGGGTCCATCTAAATATAACCTATAGTATTTGATGTTCTTGATCAATGAAAACAAAAGGAAGATTAGTGGCTCGTCCCGTTCTTTTGTGCTATGTTTAGATTATGTCGCTATTTCTCTGTTCATTTACTTTAAAGAGTTTAATGGGAAAATAGCAATAGTAATTTTTCCTTCACTCAATAATGTTGGAAGTGTGACGCAAAGTGCTTTCCCATATCCAGTAGGCAAGATGGCAAGGGCAAGATGTTCAAAACTTGCAGTTAAATGCTGTAATGTCCCCAGCATGTGATTGGCTAAATAGAACAATGAACTTCATAGCCTCCCATTCACA
Organism: Aurelia coerulea; assembly: GCA_039566865.1. Classification (NCBI taxonomy): domain Eukaryota; kingdom Metazoa; phylum Cnidaria; class Scyphozoa; order Semaeostomeae; family Ulmaridae; genus Aurelia; species Aurelia coerulea. The sequence goes on along the minus strand of CM076951.1, from coordinate 5,684,676 downwards.
GCCTCCAGTGCTTGCATCATGCAACATCAAAACAAACAGTAGGTTCTCACAGTGAAACCGGAGCTATATTATGTTACAAAGGTACGGGGGAAAACGGAAAGTAGATTTGTTAAATAGATGTCTATTGTTCTTTGGTTTGACGCGCATAGTTCTTTGCCCATCACACCGTATGCCGTCAACTGCTTTGCTGTGGTGTAATGACAGACGCTCCAGGCAGCAGTAGTAGTGGTGACAAGGTTGATTCCGCGAGAAAGAAATACGAAGATCTTGCCACACAATTAAAAGAGTCTTACAATCGGCTACAAGAAGCAAATAATAAGGAAAAGAAGAAACGTAGACTCAGCAGGGAAAGGCTAGGCCAAGGTAGCTTAGGCCCTGCTTCTGGTGGCGCAGATGGTGGGTCGTCAGTGAAACCGGTAGCTTTTTATGGAATAGAAGATGGCAACAAAAAGCGAGAGGAGTACAATGCTAAACAACGGGAGTGGTATGCGGTTTAGCCTGCGTGCATACTCGACTATCCAAAAGTGTAGAGTCTGCGCAACAAAGTCAAAACGCTTGTCTACCATCTATCGTGATTGATCAATCAATTTCCTGAAAAGTTTGGGAAGCAGGTCAGATTTTGATTGGGCAAAAATGTTCGTACACGAGTAATCACGCCGCGCGGTGCTTGCTCATTCGTTTCAAATTGGCGAAGTAGTGTGGAGCTGTGAAGCTGTGAGAAATTTAATTTGCAGCGCTGAAAGGTTTAAAAGAAGGATTGGAATTTGTTAAGTTATATTATCGCGTTCCCAACATGTTTGAGGATCAAGAAAAGGCCCTTTGCTGTTTCTTTCAAGGGAAGAACCTTTACTTTAGTGCACCTAGAGGATAAGGGAAGTTGCTAATTTTTAAGGCCATTTCCTTTCAAAATGCCATACTCGTTATTTGACCACTCCAGTCGTTCATGCTTGATCAAGTAGTGAAACACAAGAACATTGGTATCAACATTACTGCAATTCTGACCAGTCGACTGCAGCCAGACAGAGGAGGTTTTGAAAGACATCAAAGAAAGAGATATATTCAGCATCACCATTGATCTTCACATCGTAGCAACAGATTGTTCGCGAGAATACCTCTCTTTCACTGCGTTCTCCGAGTACTGAGTACTCCGAGGACTGAGTACTTATGCCAAATGTCATGCTTTTACCACAAAACCCACAATTTGTCGCTCATTTGCACCAAACTGCAGATTACAAATTACAAATCCATCCTGATCCTCTCCATCCGCATTTTTGTGACATTTGAAATGAAAAAATGCTGACTCAGCATTCTAGAATGTTGTTGTTGTTGATTTATTCTAAAACCGTGGAAAGTCGGAATCCAACCAAAAAATACCTCAAAATATTTGTATGTTCAATTAGATAATTTTGTGTATACTGACAGGATCTTACATTTTAGAAGCATCTTGCAAAACTCAATGAGAAGAGTATTTCATTGTTATATTTACCTTGTAGCTCCTTTAGCCTCGGGATAATCAAGCTGGATGTATCTGTCACAACTTCTGATACATCTATCTGAGACATCAAGTGTAACAAAAGTTGTGTTAGGCCCTCCCTCTCCATGTTTGGTGAATGACCCCCTGTTTCTCTTCTATCCAATACTTCCAAATCAACAAGGACACCAGTTACATGCTCCATAATTACATACACACAGTACCTTGCACTGAATCCTGGAGAATTATTTCTCCCATTACATAGGAAACAAAGATCTTCATATGGACACAAAAACATCAAGAATCTCCTCTTTCATCCCTTTCCATGCATCCAAAATTATTGGCACATAAACCAACCGCTGACAGCGAGTAAACGTGCTCTAACTTGGGACAGCAAGATTAAGAAACATGCATACTAACAAGAATTTCTGATAGTTATTACCAGATAATAAAACACAAGCCCCAATCAGCAAATTATTAAAGTTAATTGACTGAGCTAAGTAGAGGCAATCTATAAATCGGACAAAGAAACGCATACACACGTAATTGCTCCCCTAGTGAAAAGATATGCACGCTCGTGTCAAAATCATCAAATACAATAGGCTGATTAGAGACCTGGATATGCAGCTCTTGGATTAGCTATTTATCTCAGTCTACTAGCTTTAACATAAACATCAGTATTGTGTAAAGTTGTTAGAACTTCGGAAGATAACAACAAACCCTTGTGACCTTTTATGCACAACCATCTAAGGTGAAGAACAGAACCCTTCAAATCAACTTCAAATGTGAGCTGTTCCATACAAATCTCGCCATTCTCATAAATATGGTAGCAAACATTGCCACGTAGCTTTTTCAATTGTTCAACTGAAACAACCACTCGCTGCCTGTCCACAAGCTCCTGCTCTTCATTTTTCAAAGCAAACACATCTTTGAATATTCATTAAAGATTCTTGGAAATAATAGTGGCATCGCCGTCAATTTCTGCACCCAAAATACCATCATTTGTTACATTTTTTTGGTCCACATCCATTTCTTCGGGAAAATAACATATGGCATAATATGCGAATGAATTCATCCAAATAGAATGTGATTTTAGAAGCGAGTTAATTCCTCTATTTATTGCGCGAAAGTACGCGAAAGAATCGGATTCCAATGTCTAATTGGCAATGGGAAGCGAAACATTTCGATTCCAAAATCACATTGGATCACAGAATCGAAACAACTCGCTTCCAATGTCTAATTAGATGTCAGACGCGAAACAACTCGCTTCCATGCTTACAATACATTATAGATGCAGGGCGAAAATAAGCGAAACATTTCGATTCCTAAATCACATTAGATCACGGAATCGTAACAACTCGCCTCCAATGTCTAATTATATGTCAGCAGGCGCGAAATCCATGTTTCAGTTTCCGTGACAAAAAAAAACTAAGGTCCGGGGCCGGTAGACAATTTCTTAGATTTTTAAGTTTCTAAAGTGTTTCGTATATTTCTAATGCCGGAAACTTTGTTTTGTCTCAAAGGTTCCCAAATTATTTATATAATTTAAATTGGTTCTGCTTGCCATTATTCCCATATTACTTAGTAAGATCCTAAAACAACTAAATGATATAATTCGAACTCAAACTAATGTCCAAATAGTTGCTATAACTATGCAGCGTTAAAACATGCTTGAGTGCGATAGGAAAATTAAAACTGCAATAAATTCTGGTAGAGTTGTTTCTTAACTTTCGAAAAATTGAGTCTACCGTATTATAAGCGGTTTCTTATGAAAAAATGCATTTATATCTGTCTGGCATTATCAAAGCTAAGAAGCATTTGACTACCAACATCTTTAATGAGCCACAAATTTTATGTTCAAGCTGCGAAGGGTTAAACTCTTTATGTCTGTTCGAAAATTGCATTTGTGATTACTAGAGACGATTGGGGTACTTTCAAGATCCAACCGATATCATAGATAATGGATGAAATGCCAAGTTGCTGAGCTGCAGGCTATTTCAGCTCTTCAGTATCCTAGTCTTTTCTAGAAGGTGCAACACTGTTATATCAAATCCTTTTGAGAGGCTTGACATATTATATGACATGATGCTAATGTATAATAGCATATGTAGATGCATGTGCATCAGGTGCTAATTAGTGTTCCGTGAAAAGGTGTTGCAAACTTGTGACAACTTTAGCATTAGATCCAATGCAAAAAATTACAAATTGTTATCATTGAGCCTTTTGTACCTTCTCCGTGATCAAACCCTTTGCACCATATTAGAAAAAACTATTTTGTTAGATTTTTGCTTAGACACAAGATAAGGCTCAAATCCTTACTATGCCTTGAGATTTGAGATTACTCAATATTTTAAGATCTAAGGAAAGCAAATGCATGTAGGTTACTGTCAAGGGAAAAATGCGTATTCTGTGAAATTTTTCATCGCTATATCTCCTATCTAGCAATTTATATGAAGTTTTGAAGTAAGGTCAACTTTTCTTGGCTGGTAAACGCTCGTAGCTCCGGCTGGCTCCAAATAAGATATTGGCCTAAACATGTCAACAACTCTGGACGGATATCTTTGCAACCGATTTATCAAAATATCGTTTAATAACTGCAATAATTTAGCATCCATTTCACTTTTCGCAAGGGTACTGGAAATTCATCTGAAACAACTGATCTTGTCTCAAGGGCTCAGAAAGCGGCGATGCCATTGGCTAATTTTCGTGAGGTTTAATTGCTCATTAGATCTGTTCTCTTTATATTTGACTCCTCTGTGTCGCACTCACGTCGTCGCTCTACATTTAACATAATTGATGGAATGACATTTCGTCTTTTTAGACATTGGAAGCGAGTTGTTTCGATTCTGTGATCTAATGTGATTTTGGAATCGAAATGTTTCGCTTATTTTCGTTTTCCATACTTTAATGTATTGTAAGCATGGAAGCGAGTTGTTTCGCGTCTGACATCTAATTAGACAGAGGAAGCGAGTTGTTTCGATTCTGTGATCTAATGTGATTTTGGAATCGAAATTTTTCGCTTATTTTCGTTTTCCATACTTTAATGTATTGTAAGCATGGAAGCGAGTTGTTTCGCGTCTGACATCTAATTAGACAGAGGAAGCGACATTTCTTCTACAACCTTTCAATCTTATGTTATCAGAGTGTGACTAACTAAAACGTTCAAGAAACTATTTGTATATAAATTGTAGTCTGACTATTAGACATTGGTATGTGTCAAAGATTAAATTTGATGTCCTGTGGCGAATTATGAAATCACGTTTAAATGATGAGCTTTGAGTTTAGGGTGCCATTTCCAGCTTTGAAAAGGTTGCTTTCGTAGTGCAATAAATGTTTAGGGTCTGGAATTGTCATAAAAACAAAAACTTTGAAAAAAGGTTCTTTGAGCGAATTATTTGCCATTCCGCATTCAAAAACGTGCTTTGGAAAATTGCATGACGATTTACCAGTTCTGCATTCGGAAATATGATTGTTCATTCTGTTTCTTAAATTTGTGGCTTGACCGATGTAAGTGGTACTATTAGTAGTTCCTTCGCATGAATTGCATGATAAAAAATAAACGACATTTATGCTATGGCATGAGATTTGGCGTTTGATTTGCCGTGTTGTTCCATTTGCTGTTTTAAAAGAAGAAACCGGTTGAAGATATAGTCGGCAAAGTTTGCAGTTCTTTCTGTTGCATAAGATGATTCCTGGTGTTGGTACAACTACGGGGTAGTGTTGAGAGATGAATTTTGCTTTGGTAAGAAGTGATGTAAGGTTTGGCGGCTGTTTCAAAGCTAAGATTGGTTTGGTGTTCTGGAATTTCTCTTTTGTCGATGGATCTGTAATGCCGTTGATTAATGTGGATACTGTTTTGATGACCTGTGTGTAACTTAGTCCTTTCAAATGTCGCTTGCCTTCAATGTTGGCTCCCTTTAATTTTCGCCCCCCTTATGCAGAAGTTTCGCGGGGGTTTCGCTCCCTTTCATTTTCGCCTCCTGGTTTGGATTAATATGACATAATTTCAATGGATATGGCCCCGAGGAAGAGAACACAGTGGATTTAGATCAACAAAATCACCTCTTAGGCTGCTATATGCCTCCCTTTGAGTATACCTGGGCCTTCTCAGGGAGCTGATGCCTCAACATCTACAAGTACAGATCCAAATTTGTCAGTGAAAGTTTCTGCAGCCTTGCCTCTTGTGCCAAATTACTTGGTTTCCCCAATTTGCAGTGGCAAGTTTGTTGATTTTGCCTTATTGGGGCCGTGTAATTTGAAAACATTGTCTACCATTGAGCCATCTTCTTTTCAAATTTTGAAGATGATCTGCTCTGAGTTGGCCCAAGTACGTAGCATTGTTGATTGGGCAAAGGCATAGGGCCGTTTACACGGGCGTTTTATCAAGCTATGGTCTAGCCGGAGAGCAGGCTCGCTCCAAACAAATTTTAGCGAAACTGCGGAGGAGAGGAGAAGGGGAAAGGGAAATGGAAATCCTGAGGACTCGATGAATAAAAACACTTCCAATGATACCTAAATCTAGGTAGCAGGCTGTGATTGGTTGTTTCATAGATTTGCTTGATTATTCACTGCTTTAATTTTTTCCCAATTGGGCAAAAATAGCTATGGCGGAACTGCCAAAGTAGAGCTGTGGTGGAGGGTTCTTTTTCGAAATGTCGGCCGGGTTTCAGGTCCGTTGCTTCTAATAGCCTCATTGGCAGATATGGAAATGAGGTGACTTTCAGACCGAAGAGAACAAGTATGGCTGCCGCAAAAGCAAATGTTTCCGATGTTGAAAGTGCAATTGATTTCACAGTTTGCTCCAAGTTTCCCAACATGAAAATTAGGCCAGAACAGAGAGATGGCTTAAAAAGTTTATTCTTGAAAGAAAAGACGTGGTGGCACTATTGCCAACAGGCTACGGAAAGAGTCTCTTATACCAGGTTCTTCCAATTATTCACCACACTTTAGAGCACAACCGAGGTATTGTGGCAGTTGTTACCCCGTTGAAGGCAATAATGATTCAGCAAACGATGGAGTAAAGAGAGGGGAATTAGAGCGGCTTGTTTAGGACAGTCCAATAGTGAAGATGAGAAAATTCGGAATTGCACCGTTGATATCGTGTTTGGCTCAGCAGAGGTATGGCTTTCAGACAAATGGAAAAAAAGAACTTCTCGCTGGTAATCTTCAGAAATCAGTTTCAGAAATCTTTGTTGACGAAGCTCATCGACAAAGTAAGAATGTCATGACTTTCCAAACTAAGTTGATGCAGATGAAAAAGGAACGCCAAGGCTATGAAACAACATAGACAAATCTCGAGATTCTATAATCAGATCATTTGACAGAGTTCCAAGATTCTCTAATGATGGAGTCTCCTTATCTGATGTGGTACTTGGGAGGGGAGCCTTTTTGGAGGTAAAACAAGCAAGAATCTGTAAGCTAGGAATAACTGTAGTTGCAAAAGATATTTCTCCAAATAACATCATATTAGCTGAGGTGATTGTTTGTATGGTGCTCAGTGCTCATTTAAATTTTCCTATTGCTTTGGACTATTAAACAGTGACACAATTTTGATGGAACTCTTCAGGCCCAGCGACAATGCTTCTTTTGATGTTTGCCCAACGTTGTCAAAGAAACTAAGGGTTGGAATGGTTAAAAAAAGAGCTCAAGCAGGTATGCCACGCAGTGCTCAAAGCCATTAGTTTTATGCATTAAAAATGGTTGCTGCATAACCAGTCTAACACAATGTTTTTACAAGTCTAAGCTCTCTCCTCGATTAGTTTATCTATTGAGAGGGCCCCTCCTTAAGAAATTCCCTGCACACAAATTTATTTTCTTTTTTTGTACATCATTGTTATTGTTATCATTTATATTGTTTACACTTGTTAATTTATGTTGAAATTGTTTGTATGTAGTGGAATTTTAAAATGAGAAACTGAAACTGAAGGTCAACCTTGCGCTAGCCTTGTGAAAATTAGACTATTCCCCATGAACCTAAAACAAATATTAAAGCGAAAGCCAATCTAATTCCAGATACGTGACCTACTTTTCAGTTTCTCATGGTGCAATTAAATAGAACAGGTTAGTTTTAACAGGAGTGAGATAGGTTAGATCGATTTTTACGTGAATAGTTTATATTGTTTTGTTTTGTTCATAAAAAGGCAGTAAATGCATTGTAATACAGAAAATACTGTAAATACAGTGAGAAACTTGTGATGCTGTTCTCTATGTTTACTGGATCTACTCATTTACATCAAATGTAACTGGTGATGCTATCAGGAAATGCATTGTAATGCAGAAAATACAGTGAGAAACTTGTAATGCTGTTCTCTATGTTTACTGGATCTACTCATTTACATCAAATGTAACTGGTGATGAAATCAGGAAATGCATTGTAATGCAGAAAATACAGTAAATACATTTTTACATTTTGCATATGTTGTGTTGTTCTTCTACATTTTAGACTGCGGTCCGCAAAGTCTCCTGATGACACTGCAGATATGGGAAATCATCAACCTTGTTCAGCCATCGTATAACCTTGGACACATATGCAAACTTGCTGTTCCATTAACAACTTGTCTAAACAAGGTTTTCACAAGACTAAGATCAACCTTGTGCTAGCCTCGTCAAAATTAGGTTTAAATTCCGAAAGGAGAGGCACTTCTTTGTATCATTCAAAATACCCAAAGCCTGATATACGCAATAGGTCTTTTGGGTAGTTAGAGTCGTGCAGAAAGACCAAAGAGATACCCAGCATGATAAAACAATGCATTCTTGTTACATTGGTTTGTTTTTTAATTCCATTTCAACTTTGCTTTGTGATGAGAAATATAACCGTTTTCAAACTATTTGGATGCCAGATCACAGTTTTGTCTTTCACACAAGATAAATTAGTGGAAAAGCTCGAGGGTTTAGCAGAGAGTGGTTGCAACATTTTCCTTGGCTGGCATATTCAAATGATTTGGATGGCGCATTTTGTATTCCATGTTTTTTCTTTGGAAGAAGTGTTGGCTCAAGCACATCAAAGCTAGACAAACTGATGAAAAGCCCCTTGACAAATTGGTCCTCAGCAAAAACCAAATTAAAGCTGCATGAACTTAAATATGAGGTTGACAAGACGGCCTTACTTACAATGCAAGATTTCACTGCGATGATGGAAAACAAAACAAAGTCTGTTGACAGAATTATTGTCTCTGCTCTCAATGCAAAGATCAATCAGAATAGGCAGAAGCTTGCTTCTGTTGTTAAAACTGTTCTTCTTTGTGCTAAACAAAACATACCTCTCCGCGACCACAGAGATGATTCTAAATTGTATGACACAGAAGATTGTGGGAATTTCCAAGCACTCCTTAATTTTAGAGTTGAAAGTGAAGACGTCATCTTAAGAAGCATTTTGAATCTGCTCCCCGTAATGCCACATATCGATCAAAGACCTGTCAATGATCAGATAATAAAAGAGATAAAGTAATGTGGGTTTTATGCCATTCTGGTAGATGAGGTAACTGACTGCTTCAACAAAGAATAGATGCTGTTGGTCCTCAGATATATTGATCCCCAAGGCCAGATCCAAGAGCTGTTTCCTAAATTCATATATTGCGACATTAGAATTTCTGAAGCAGCTCTTAGTGATAAAGTCATCCATTGTGTTACAGAAGAGTTAAAGCTGGATCTTCAAAAGTGCCGTGGAGAGTGTTATGATGCTGCTGGTAGCATGGCTGGAAAGTGCTGTAGTTTGGCTGGAAAGTGCCGTGCTTTGGCAATCTACACCCATTGCGCCTCTCACTGCCTTAACCTTTGTGTTGCAGCATCATGCCAGATACAGAATTTCAAAAACGTGATGGACAACATCCAATTCATTCCCAAATTTTTTAATAATTCTCCAAAACGTCAATTGTTGCTAGATAAAATGGCGAAGACACATCTCCCGGATTACCAGCATAACAAGATGTTTCCCGCACACGATGGGTTCTCCGCTTAAATGGCTTAGACAGGTTTTATGAAATGTATGTTGCCATCATTCGAGACAATGTTGATAAAAAATGGGAAAATTCAGCTGGTGATGCCTACTCACTTGCTTCAGTTTGCACCAACTTTGACTTCATCATGTTTGTGCCCCCCCCCCCCTCCCTCTAGTATTACGATAGTCAAAAAAGCCGGGTAGTACTATGGTTAAAGTTTTTGCTTCACTAAATCAACAATGAAATCCCTCTTTTTCTTCCAGTATTGCGAGTCTTTAACTGCATTACTGTTAGTCCCCTATTTGGTCATTTGTCAATTCTTGTGGGAAATAAATGATAACAGCAGGCACAGAGGGCAGCAGCCCTAGGCCTACTCAACGCTGTTCATGATAAACATCAGATTACCAACCAACATCCAATTCCATATACTAACCTACCAACATCTAGACCTATAGTTATCAGTCAATGATTTCCAATGCGTTTTCAGAGCAAATTGTGGATCAAACAAAGGCTATCCATTTTATTCAACGTTCATCTTTGTTATCAACAAACATTTTCAACAACTCCAGTTCCAACACTGAGTTCCAGTTTGATGTGTGTGGTGGTTGTTGTTGCATTTGTTGTTGCTGTCGTTGCAAATTGCTCAGAAGCGAGGTTCAGAATCAAACAAGTTCTTTCTGTGTTTGCATGTGGAAACAGAATTGCACCTGTCCAAAATCAGAATGATATTGTATTAAACAAAGGATTGAAGCAATATGAATTTATTTCGAAGAAAACCATAGTTTATGAATGCCTACATAATTAGTCAGTGTATATTTACACAATGAGTCATATTTCTCACAAATGTCTAAAACTTTAAAAATGTTCGATTGCGCGCTCGACGAATAACAATCAAATAAATTGAGTCCTTTCAAGTAACGATTGGGAGGAACAATGTGAATAAGTTCTTTGACAACTTTACGAACAAGAGTTTGATTGCAGTATTTGGATTTATTACTTAAATATTCACAGAATCAGGCCAATGCTCTTTCAATTCGAATTACTTGATCATCTACGCCATCCTTCATCCATAATTAACCAGTCAATCAACCAATCAATCAGTGACAATCAATCAAGAGTAATTTGAATAATACTAACCGCTTTGGAACAAGAGGATGTTGTAATGATTGTATACATTGTGAAAAATTTATTGTGGAACACAGGTGCATCAAATACGCTTACTGCAACTGTGTGCCAGTTGCTAATGAAGTTGTAGCTGAGAAGGTGCCTTTTATCTGTGACTTCAGTACAATGTGAACAACTTCACAATTTCATTTGAAATCAGTCACACTGACATTCAATATGCAGAGCAAGGAATTGCTTTTAAAGATTAACTTAATTTGTTTCCATCAACTCAAAATCACATATTGTAAACTTATTTTATTGTCCAGGGTGCAATGTGAAACAACGTGCCTCATCTCAGCTTTTGTTGAATATTAGAGAACGATTACCAGATAAAAGAAAGGTAACTCAGAGGGGCTAGGTTACTGTTGTTCTAATATGATTAGGACAGGGGTCTTCATGCTGAGGCAAAAACATCAACCCAAAAATTATTTCTTACATAAAAATAGACCCTTTTCCTGCAATATCTGCATACCCACAAATGTGTAGTCAACACCGAAATTATATGGAAAATGCACCAAGGCCTTCCACTCCAATTTGCCAAGGATTTACCGCCTACAGAATATTAATACCTTGATCAGTTTTTTCCTGTGACCTGCTGTGAAGATGTTTCAATGACACAGAGCTGAGTACAAAACTACAGTATATTTTGCCAACAACCAATGCATCATACTAGGTGAGTCAGAAAAAGCGTTGGTATTTGGCGAACTGTGACGTCGCGTTCAGCCATCTGATCATAATGAACTAATTTGTTTCTTGCAGCCAAAGGTCTCACTTAGATCATAAGCCTTTCCCCATCGAAATCGATCATTTGATGTATTAATCAAAAACATATTTCCTTCCTAAGACGTTGTATGGGAGTCTTTCAAACTGATGAAATCTTTAACAAAGCCCCTTCAGCATTTTACCCTTGCCAAAGCTGCAGGTACACGTAGTATTATCAGGGAAGAAGGAAATAGTTTTGTCATAATGCAGTGCAGCGCGTTGATCTTGCTGGAAGAAATCTCTTTACAACTCAAAGAAGCATGCGTTTTTACTGTCTCTCAACGCAGGACAAGTTATGACAAGGCATCCCAGGGGAGAAAACACTATTTCCAAACTGTTTCACTCTCTCTTGATAATACCACATGTACGTGTAACTTTCGCGAGGCTAAAATGCTGAAGGGGCTTGGTTAAAGGTTTCCTCAGTTTGGAAGACTCTCATATAAAGTCTTACGAAGAAAATCTTTTTTAAACAATGCATCACATGACCGATTTCGATGGGGAAAGGCTTATGATCTAAGTCAGATTTATGGCTGCATGAAATGATTTATTTCACAACGATTGGGTGGCAAAACGCGATGTCACAATCCGCCAAAGGCTCCACGTTTTTTCTGACTCACCCGGTATATGAACGTTCACTCTGCAAACTATTGATAGTAGTTCTGAGAACAGAATGTAAGGAGCCAGCCATAACCAAGTTTAAACATTGGCGTTGCTTCTCTTTTGGTTGCTAGGTTTTTTCACTGCACTCCTTTAAAGTCCCATGTTGGTCATGTTCCTAGTTTTCTTTGTTCCTTTGAACCAGCAAATAAATTCTTTGAATGTCCCTTGGTGAAAGGCAACTGCGAGTAGATGCCCGCAAATCTTTAATCCAAAATTTGTACCGTTGTGATCGCATGTTAAGGCACCTCCTTGACCAGGAGTTACATTCAGTATCCTGTTTGAGTGGCCAGCCATGATGAAAGAGCCATCTTCTTCAGCTAATCTTATCAGCTAGAAGCTATAAATCCAGTAAACATTCCCATTCCTCCATGCTTTTTCAGACGCTACAAGCACTTATCGAGCAAGAAAATTGGGATGTTCTTTTAACCGGACCCTACTACCCCGGACCATTTTTCCATTCCAGTCATTTTTTTTATCATGTTTTCTATGAGGGAGACATTATTGTAGAATCACCTTATATATCCCTATTCTACATGGGTAAATCAAGCACCACTTTCTCATGGGGGTGTGACCACTTTCTCAGAATATCTAAACCATGGTGGAATTCTTCAATTTCTTCAAGCTGACAAGCAGAAGTGTTGGGCAACATCTTGCGCGAACTGCTCACGTTCATCTATTTTGATTGACAGTCTGGTGACGCCAAAAGAGAACCTCTCATGAAAATCTCCAACCTTTTTTCAAATTCTTCATGACTTTGGGGAGCTAACAAATCATGCAATTTCTCCTTGACTTCGTAGTCAGGCAAATCATCGATTGCTGGCTTCATTTGTGGGCCTTTTAAAAATTTAGACACCACACATGGGAGGAAAAAACGTGGCCCACTGCATTGCTCCAAAAGGGCTATTGCGACTAGACTGCCAAACACGTGGAAATCTCCATTACGAATTTTCTCGATATCGTGGAGAAAAGTGAATGAAATGCCATCCCCTGTGCAGAGCAGATACTTCTTTACATCTTCAAAAAGAAGGGTGTAGAACTCTTTTTTGGGACCACCAGCATCCACTGCCTCCTCCCCAATGAATTGAATTCTGAATGGCTTAACTCCGTTTTCAAACATTCGCTTTAACTTGTGACTTGCATCAAGCCACACTTTTCTGCGTCGAATTGCTAGTATTGCTGTACTATTTATTGTGGCCTACCAAACGTGCATAGTTTATTTTGGCGCACCCGGTAGCTTTGGTTAATGGACCAACATTCACTCCAGCAGCATGCTTTAAAACTTGTCTAATAACTCCCTCGACATTCCTCGTACTAACACCCATACACAATAAATCTTCATAAAGCATCCTTACTTCATCAACATATTTGCCATCTTTAAATAAACAAACTCCCTCTCCTTGCATAAAAATATCTAACGTCCTTTCAATCTCCTCTTTCTCATTTTCCAATTCATAAATCCTAGCATTTAATTATTTAATTTTTGAATGATTGATCCCAGTGGATTCATTATGAGTTTTAGCAACTTCTTTGTCGCTTGAATCTTTGTAATACCATTTCAATCTCTGTTCACACAACTTATCTCTTAATGCATTATCAAGATTCTTATGAAGCAAATCAATTCTTTTTTTTCACAAAAAAGGCTGTAAAACTGATGAAAAAAATTACAGAGGTATAGCTCTGACCTCATGTCTTGGAAAATTCTTTAACTTGATCATCAATGAGAGATTAACAGAATTTGCTTCATCAAAAAACATCTTTAAACCAGAACAAATTGGTTTCATAAGAGGAAATAGAACATCAGACAATCTTTTAATATTACATTCATTATTCAATCAGTACTGCAACGTCAAAGGAAAGAAATTATACACTGCATTCATCGATTTCGAAAAAGCGTATGACAAAATATCAAGAGAAAGTTTACTGAAAAAGTTATATAGTTTTGGTACAAGAGGACAACTATTTAATGTGATTGAATCTATGTACAAAAAATGACCAATCCTGTGTTCAAATTGGAAATAAAAGAACAGACTTTTTCCCAGTTAACAGTGGAGTTAAGCAAGGTTGCATATTAAGCCCTACCTTATTCAACATTTTTTTATCGGACTTACCACAAGTCTTCCAACAAAAATGTAAGCACTCCTGCACAGTATGAAAATATAAACATAGGATCCTTATTCTGGGCTGACGATATTGTCATTCTTTCAGAAACAAAAGACGGATTGCAAAAATCTTTAGATGGTCTGAACACGTTTTGCACAGAAAACAAATTGAAAGTCAATATTAATAAAACAAAGTGTATGATTTTTAACAAGGGAGGCCGACTTTTAAAAACAAATAAAGTTTTCTTTTATGATAAAGAAACTGAGGTTGTTAGACGTTTTAGTTATTTGGGTTTTCTTGCTTTCCCCATCTTTCAGCATAAAAGAACTACTCAATGACCTTTACAAACTTGACTTGCTACAAGTCTCAGTATAAATCTCAGAGAGTGCAGTGCCTCAGATGAGAGGGTTCAATGAAGGAGTCAGAAGGAAGGAAGAGAAACTGAGACTTGTGACCCTTGTCAATTCATAATTGGATCTTGTTTGCATGAACTAATAATAATAATAATAATAATAATACGAATATTTATACAGGATAACCTATCAGCATAATGATTATGCTGTTATCTTAAGGGTCCGGTCATAAAAGTAAAAGAACTTATAGCTGCTACATTATGTGTTTGTTTTATAAAAGGAAATATACGTATCGATAGTTTCTTCACGAGAAATGTTCATTTAAAAACGAAGTAAAAACAATCCTGGACTCAATCTTCCTTGCATCGAGTGGCAATTCATTAAAAAGCCTCCCACCAGCAAAAGCGACACACTTTTGTCCAGTTTTCGTTTTCATGTGTGGCAGTTTAACGGTGAACAATAGGATCAGTCAAGGGGGTTAAATGAATTAATCCTTTACGGAAATTCTTTTTGTCGTGTTCCTAATCGGATTAACAAATAAAAAGAAGGACGGTGATTTCTCAATCGAAGTGACACGCGTACAGAAAGAAATCGTTTCTGGTAACCCCCTGACACAATCTGATGTTGAAAATGATTATAAATGGTGATTGGCTTATTCAAAACTTCAAAGGAAAAGCCGCGGACAGAATCTTGTCCGTACTATTTTTAGGTTGCCGAGAGTAACAAGTCTTCGTTCTTCCCCTCCTCCACCGCCCTCGCGCTGCGTGCTCGTTCGCCTCCGGCGCGGTATGAACTATACACAATGACATTACGAATAGAAGGCAAACGAAGACTTGTAGCAAGTCAATTTACAAACGAGCTCTCAAGGCGTACTATAAACTTAACTTAAAATAACATTCTTGGAGTTCTAAAAACACATATCCTATTGAGAAACTGAATATTAGATTGTGCAAAAATCTATTGGGAGTAAAGAGGAATACCTCCAACATAGGATGTTGATGTGAACTAGGTAGACACAATCTTAATGCAATAGGATTCAAATCAACAATCAAAAATTGGTTATGCATAGCTGGTGGAAACAGAAATAGGATCATAAGTAAGTTATATAGGAAAAGCTTAGAAAATATTCCTTCATGGGCGACTAACATAAACATTATTCTTTTTAAAAACGGGATGGGAGATTTATGGGAAACATATCAACTAGGCCCGCTCGGCGCGGCTTCGCCGCGCCTCCGCGTTCCTTTTAGCTTCGCTGTAGTTCGTCTAAGTGGCAGTACTAAAGTGGAAAATGTATCTTGGTTAGTTCACTAAATAAAGAGGTACTTAAATGGAAATTAATACTCTCTCCTCTGCCTCGACACACGATATTGGCTTTATGGGTATTTATTTACTTTGAGTATTCACGCGCCTTTAAGCTGAAGCTAATGTATACGCGCCTTTAAGCTGAAGCTAATGTATATAAGTGTATTTTGGGATTTGCTTCTTCCGTGGAAGTTTGGACGTGAAAGAGATGAATTTGCTAAAAAGTTAGTTGCCGTTGTTGTTGTGGGTGCCCTGGTTGCTTCAGTTGTGTCAGTTGAGTTAATCTAGCGGCGTTTGTTGCCCTAAAGGGGCTCCATCGCCAAACAATAAGCAAATACGTAAACTTGCACGTGTCACTAATTTTCCATTGTTCATCCATTGTTCTCTGCAGTTTGTTTGGTGGCTTCACCCAAGCCACCAAAAAGTGACCGTTAAAAATCCACTTATATCCGAGCAATGGTACAAGATACGAATGTTTGGTTTGTTCCTTAGTGAAGTACAATGATTTATGTACAAACGGCAACCTTCATTTTGAAAAAAATATGAAAATCCTATGTGATATCACCTTTCAGAAAAACTGCGAAAATCATCGTTTCGTTTACATAGCTGCCTTAGCGCTTTTAGTTGCGTTAGTTGTCTAACCGGCCTCGGTTGGTTTAGTGGTCTTACTTATGTTAGTTGGCTTCTTAGTTGTTGAGTAGATGTAGCTGCGCTTCTTGCCGGTGGACTTAGTTGCGCCAGGACCTTCAGTGGCCTTAGTTGTCTTATTGGCCTTGGTAGCTTTCGTGGGCTTTCTTGCGTTAGTTGGCGTCTTGTTTTAGTTGCTAAGTAGATCTGGTTGCGTTTCTTACCTAAGTGGAGTTGGTTATAGCTCGATTTGATTTGATTGTATCTTTTTTACCCATGTTAGCCCCTCAGTTATAATAACTGATTTATAGGAGGCCATGCTAGAAACTTAAAATAACTAATAATTTACAATATATTTGTTGATCTAATAAATTACAATTTGTCATTTGATGATTCATTTTGCACTTCTTTGTTTAATGCTTTCATGGTTGAAGATGAAGAATTTCTAACTTCAGCGCCTTTGGTGGCGTTAGTTGCCTTATTGGCGTAAGTTGCTTTGGTGGACTTACTTATGATAGTTGTTGTCTTGTTTCAGTTGTGGAGTTGGTTTTATGTTGTTTCTTCCCTCAGTGGACTTAGTTGCCTCAGCGCCTTTAGTGGTGTTCATGGAGTTCATTGAATTGGAAAAGTTGGAGAAAATTGAAAAAAATTACTATTTAGGCCAAAATGGCAGCCAGAATGATATCATAACAAAAAGTGCTGACATCGGCAAATTCCAGAAATTCCGGCATCAAATGAAAGCTCTTTATTTGCATATTCATTTGCTATGTGATGCTCCATAATTCAAGGAAATCTTCCCATTGAAATCATGGAAAACAATGATTTTGCTGCTACCTGCTTCCAAGTATGGGCATGCCTCGTGTAGCATTTGCTGCGTTAGCTGTCGTAGCTGGTGCTGCTGTTTTACTTGCCCCGGTTGCGTTAGCTTCGTTTTCTGGTTGTCTTTTAGCTGCTCAGTAAGTGTTGAATCTCCTTATGCAAGGTATATTTGCAATAATTATAAGGGAAAGAGACTATGTCATCAGGGGGTGAATTTCGGTGAAGTTGGCAATGTGCCAAGTGACGTCATTAAACTTGGCAAGGTGCCAAGTCACATGGTGGAAACCTGGCATGATGCCAAGACACGTGACGTACATTGGCAACTTGCCAGGTAAGTCACGTGATATGGGGGCTAGGCACGTGAGTGCCCCCAACAACTAACTGTAGCATTACCCAACATAACGTCACTGAGTTATATACCCTTCACTTGGTATCATCCCTGTTCTGTAGCATTTTTATACAGGGAGCCCCTGTGACAAAGTACAAATCTGTTGCCAGGTAGAATACGTGACCTGCGGATGACCCACGTGACTGCCCCCAACAAATATCCGTATTAGCACCCTATGTATTCCTTAGTAACTAAGTTATGTAGAGTTTACTTGCTATTACCCCTGCCTGTAATGAAGCATTTTCATAAAGGGAGCCCTGTACTTTACAGAAATAATATATGTAAAGTCTGCACGTAGGCTTGGTTACCGTGCCCTGTACTAAATGGTGGCTCGAAAAAAGCCAATATGGATTAGGGTGAAGGGAGTTTGCTAACTTACCCTCCTCGATTATTTACGTCATTCTTAGTGGCTTTTGTAGCTCCAGTAACATTTGCTGCGTTAGCTGCCCAAGCTGGTGCAGCTGTGATACTTGCCCCCCGGGGGGGGGGGTTACTTGACTTTCAATTGTACGGGGGGTGCACTCCAAGAAAAAAAATGTTCACCCGGCTTTAGAAATTTTCCCTCCAAATGATAGCCGGCTTTAGAAAAAATCGGCGAAAAGCATATCCCTAAACGTAAAACTTCGTCGAAAAACAATGAAATAACACGTTTGACAACCGGCTTTAGAAAAATTGCCTTCTTTTGATACCCGGCGTTAGAAAAAAGAGGCGAAAACGATACCCGGAAAGGAGTGCACATGGAGTCAGCAAAATATACTAAGTACCACCCCCCCCCCCCCGGGTACTTGCCACAGTTGTGTTAGTAACGTTAGTTAGCTTCATTTGTCTGGTTGTCTTTTAGTAGGTCGGTAAGTATTGAATCTTTCTATGCAAGGTAGCTTTTGAAATAATTATCAGGGGAATAAGCTGCATGTCATCAGGGGGCGAATTTAGGGGAAGTTGGCAAGGTGCCAAGTCACATGTTGAAACCTGGCATGGTGCCAAGTCACGTGACCTACATTGGCAACTTGCCAGGTAAGTCACGTGACATGGGGGCTAGGCACGTGACTGCCCCCAACAATTAACCGTGGTAGTACCCTATTGTTCCTTAGTAACAAACTTGTATTGTCTTAACTTACTATAACCGCTGTCATTTAAGCATTTTCATAAATGGAGCTCCGTATATTCTTAGAAAGAGCACCATTGTGGAGGAGAAGATATCACGTGATATGAGTGTGGTCACGTGACAGCCCCCAATAGGTGATAATAATCGCTGGGACCGATCATGCACCCCACCACCCTACCACCTCGTTGATACTGCGGGATGAAGCCCTGACAGAGCGCCGTTGTGAAGGAGGATACCGCTGGCACCACCTTGCCAGCCCCTGCGAAGGTGAACGTGCATATGACGTGTGATGTGACGTCTTAGGTTGTTTACCATCGAGCAGCGAGTGGATTGTTCGTTGATAGCCCTTGATAGCACCATCAAATGTCATTAGTTGGGAAGACAATCGGCTGTCACTCAAAAACAATAACCTGCTAGAGAAGGCTGCCAACAAATTTCCCCCGCTGATACCCCAGCAGCTGAAGGTCACCCAAAGATTTGGAGATTGGATGACACATGTAGATTTTCCCGTCGATTTTTCGAGACGAAGAGCGAGATTCCCGAGCACGGGAGAGCTGAGATCTCGGTATGGCAAACAAACAAATTCAGCGTTTGATGTTGCCTGCTCAGGCGTTAGTAATATAAGATATCATGTGACAATGGATCAATGCACACATGAATGAGCTGTGGGGTAATTACTTTATTTAAAATTCTGCATGATTTGAACTGTGAACAGAATCTCTCCCATATGAGGGAAAAAGCTAGCAGTCAGGAAGTCTCTAAACATAAGTATCAGTACTACTAGTGAGGGCTGTTAGCACAAAAAAATGGGTGAATCGTGCAAATTGTGATACCAGCATGAAACTTGGTGGAGATGGGCAGTTTGATATGCTGAAAATGATGGGATGTGGACACAAGCTGAAAAATGCCCCCTTGTGCTATTTTTAGACTGGGGTACTAGGCTCCAGGCCTCTAAAAAGGAAATAGTAATAATTTTGCTGCAAATTATGATACCAGCATGAAACTTGGTGGAGATGGGCAGTTTGATATGCTGAAAATGATGGAATGTAGACACAAGCTGAAAAATGCCCCCTTGTGCTATTTTTAGACTGGGGTACTAGGTTCCAGGCCTCTAAAAAGGAAATAGTAATAATTTTGCTGCAAATTATGATACCTGCATGAAACTTGGTGGAGATGGGCAGTTTGATATGCTGAAAATGATGGAATGTAGACACAAGCTGAAAAATGCCCCCTTGTGCTATTTTTAGACTGGGGTACTAGGTTCCAGGCCTCTAAAAAGGAAATAGTAATAATTTTGCTGCAAATTATGATACCTGCATGAAACTTGGTGGAGATGGGCAGTTTGATATGCTGAAAATGATGGAATGTGGACACAAGCTGAAAAATGCCCCCTTGTGCTATTTTTAGACTGGGGTACTAGATTCCAGGCCTCAAAAAGACTTTCACAATCATTTTGCTGCAAAATGTGATACCAACATGAAACATGGTAGAGATAGGCAGTTATCATACGCTGGAAAAAACCGGATGGGATGTGGACACAAGCTAAAGAATGCCCCTTGCTATTTTCCGATTTGGATACTAGATACTAGGCTCTATGCCCCCTTTTCCACTTCGTAATATCGCACCCAAAACAAAGTGTTCGCTGAGAGTTTAAAATTTGCTATTTTGTTTGAAGAAACAATAATAAAGTTAATTAAGAAATATAAGAGGTATTACCAACCGGCTGTTCTTACTGTTCTCGAGGACTGGTGCAGAGTTTGTTGTATTGTAGGATCACCATGCAAAGGGAGCCTTTTGTTAATGTTTTATGGATTTTTTACCGGTGTTTTACAGTGTCTTAGTTCGTAAAGGGACGGGGGTGGATTTCACCAAATGTCTCCACAATTTAGGTTGTTATTTTGTTATATTTTCTGGGATATAAATCTTTCGATATCAGGTTTTTGTTCTCGTGTGTACTACTGGTGTTTGTTTTGAAAGAGAATCAAAGAAGGAACATGGTGAAAACGCTGAGAAGGATGCGAAGAATGGGGCTGAGTTAGGTGTGGTAGAGGATCTCCGTATACAGAGGCCTCTTGTACTTATCATGTTGCCTGGTGGGATTGGTATATTGTGTGTCATGTTGTGGTTTGGAGGAAATAGGGAATGGGGCATGAGAGTGGGGGGGCTAGAATTTTTCAACGCATTTTTTTAATTTGGTCGTTAAAGGTTCTGTCGTGTATTTTATGTGATGTTAAGTTCCTTGTGTACGTTTTCGTGTTCTGCTATGACCATTTGTTTTCGTTTTCGTCTGTTTTCCGATTGGTTTGGAATGGTATGAAAAAGGCATAACAGTAAATGGGAAACTCATTTGTTCCAAGTTGTAAAGGGTAGGGTGGGAGAATAGGCTCACCGGGGTCACCATTTCAACGGGAGGTGCTAACACAAGGATATGCTGAATGAAGGTTTGAGGGGGGGAGGGGGTTGTGTTAAGCGATGCAATTTGATTGGTGGTGTCATTTGTTAAAATCACTTTATAGTTATTGTTTTTTGTTTTTTGTTGTTTATTTTCAAAATCATTTGATCTTCAGCGGTTCTCCTGTAAATGTTTCTATGGTAGTAGGATCGGAATATTGTCCCCGAAGGGGGATACGGGTACCCTCAGTGATCCCTGGACAGTGGAACACTGTCAATGACTACATATAATTCGTTTTGTTGTGATTTTTGTTGCAATGGGTTTGAAGGGAGATGATTAGGTTTGGATTGAGATATTTGGCATTGTGCCGAATTTAGGCCTTATAGCTGTAATCATTGGTTGTATCAGTTTATCGTCGTGTTATGAATGTATGTATTAATGATGGAATGGAGCGAATTGTACATGAAGCACTGGAAAGGGGAAGCATAGGTGATTGGGGAAAGGGAATTGCCTTAACGTTATATGCGAAGTTTTTGGGAAAGGTACCATTAAATTAATCAACGAATTACATACAGGCTATGTATAAAGTATGAACATAACATTTGCGTTATTTGCAAGTTCTGTTTGTCTGCATGAAGACTTGCATCGTTTGTTTTTTAACTATCCATTGAATTGTAAGTGTAAATGTAAGTGTGTCTGCTAGCAACTTAGCAAGGTGCGTCAATGATGGCAGAAAATCAGGAGTGAAAATAGGGCCACCCTGCTAGATAAATAGGTGGATTACACCGCTCAACAGCACATTAAGTAAAATAATTCTTGTGATCAGCTAGTTTCACAACATCAATTCCAAATTTCAACAAGAAGTATTGGACCAAATAAGCAAACCTAAAAAGAAAATTTGGGATCATTTTTACACTTGTGTCCACATCCAATTTTTTCAGCGTATCAAACTGCCCATCTCCACCAGGTTTCATGCTGGTATCACAATTTGCAGCAAAGGATTACTGTATCCTTTTTGGGGGCCTGGAACCTAGTACCCCGTTCTAGAATTGATACAAGGGGGGGGGGCATTTGTCAGCTTGTGTCTACATCCCATCTTTTTCAGCGTATCAAGCTGCCCATCTCCACCAAGTTTCATGCAGGTATCATAATCCCGATCATAATTTGCAGCAAAATGATTACAATTTCCTTTTTAGAGGCCTGGAACCTAGTACCCCAGTCTAAAAATAGTACAAGGGGGCATTTTCCAGCTTGTGTCCACATTCCATCATTTTCAGCATATCAAACTGCCCATCTCCACCAAATTTCATGCTGGTATCATAATTTGCAGCAAAATGATTACTATTTCCTTTTTAGAGGTCTGGAGCCTAGTACCCCAGTCTAAAAATAGCACAAGGGGGCATTTTTCAGCTTGTGTCCACATCCCATCTTTTTCAGCATATCAAACTGCCCATCTCCACCAAGTTTCATGCTGGTATCAAAATTTGCAGCAAAATTATTACCATTTCCTTTTTAGAGGCCTGGAACCTAGTAACCATATCTAAAAATAGTACAAGGGGGCATTTTTCAGCTTGTGTCCACATTCCATCATTTTCAGCATATCAAACTGCCCATCTCCACCAAATTTCATGCTGGTATCATAATTTGCAGCAAAATGATTACTATTTCCTTTTTAGAGGTCTGGAGCCTAGTACCCCAGTCTAAAAATAGCACAAGGGGGCATTTTTCAGCTTGTGTCCACATCCCATCTTTTTCAGCGTATCAAACTGCCCATCTCCACCAAATTTCATGCTGGTATCACATTTTGCACGATTCATGTAATAAGCTCCCCCACTATACGGTTTTTAAATATGAATATAATTTGTCCACATTCATTCCATATTAATATGCCACTGCCACAAGGACCCATAAAGTTCAGTTCTCATATTTATTGCTTGAAATGGTCACTACAGCTCTGTGGAATGTTTTTCCCCCGAGCATCTGCATCTCTGGCAAGATAAAATGTAAACAATTCAACAGAAAGGAAACAATTCAAGTATGCCTTCACCACTGGTGAAATCTTATTTGCAACAAGTCTTGTGAAACAACGTTTTTTCGGGAGTCCTTGTATGGTGCTTGTTGCTAGCACTTCGTCTCCATACAGATCCAGCAATATTTTATTCCTGGCAGGTGAAGATCCTTCTTCATGGGGCTCTGAGCTTTCAGTTGGTGTTGATTTGAAATTAGTACCATATTGTTGAAAAAGGTTCTTTTGAGCATTTTGTTCAGTTTTGAGCTGCCTTTCTATATTCTATGCTTTGCAGCTTGCAGACTTGACACTTTTTGGTGACAGATTCTGCACATGTACAGAAAGTCCAAGGACATTTTCTTTCGCCATCTTACAATATTATCAATTTTAAAGCCGTAAATATCACTAAGTACAGTTAAAATGACATCATAACTATTAAACCTTCGCTTCTCTCGAGAATCTAGCACCACTGAACAACAATTCACGCACGTTCCTGAACTAATCTCGTCCATTTTGCCATTCCTTGTGCACTGTTTAAACCTTTCACCATATCAATTTATTTCAACTTACTTAGGCCCAAGTAGTCTACATTGTAAAAATACTTCTTGCAGCAACGTTTTACTCACATGTTTAAAAAATGACATACCTTGTGGAGATTTTCAAACCAGTCAGTCAATTTATTTCACATATATAGGAAATATAGGTTATCATGGGAAATACAGACAAAGGTGCCTTTACTCCAACCATGCGTCTTCTGCGTTTTTTGCAACTCTCTACTTTTCTAACTATCATGGTAGATACTTCATGTAATTCCCAATGTTCTGAAAATCCTAAGTTAACCCCCCATTTCACAATCAGACTTTGATTACAAGGTATTCGGTTTGAAAAGAATTCAGAATGAGGCATTCAATTTGAATATTATTTAGTCCCTCCCCGTTTATAATCTGATTGGAAGTGAGTCCTTATACGAGAGAAAATAAAATATCAGATTAAAAATGTTGAACGAATACAAGGAATCACTTTGTAAGTCTAATCCATTTGCATCAATACAAATTTTTCCTTCAGGTCATCTAAAACCCACTCTGTATCCTCAGGGTTAGAATATGCTAGCAAAGAAGACCATGTGGAGATGTTGAGAGGGATTACCTCTGCTGGAGTAGGCAAGTCATCATTTACAAAATCAGCTGCACCTGAGTCAAGTAGTCATTTTCTGTAAGGCTTCTTAGCTGGAAGAGGGGAGGGGGATTTGAGGTTTTTGCAGTGATTGTACTCCCTTTTGGCAATTCATCTTCTTATGGGTCCCTGGCAGGTAGAGCAGTGATGTACACACTTACAGCAAGGGAAGGAGGGAGATGAATATTTGCTTGCCTGGGTTGGATCAAGCTTGGCAATCTGTGACAAAGTTGTGGTGAACCATAAATTTGATAGGATCTCCTCCTAGTCAACATTTGGGCATTCTGCGGCATGCTTGCGGAAGGCGCCATCATACTCCTGCCACCCTGAGCCCCCAAAATCACGAGATGCTGATGAGGTGAGGAGAAAATATCCCACCAACATTGGCATTCTTTCTGTTTCTTTCTTTGCAACGACACCAGCAAATGTGATCAGAATATTGTTGAACAGTCTGCAAGAAAAAGATCACTGAAATAATGTACAGTGGGGAGTACCTTGTAAATTTATCACAACACATTGATTGATGACTGCTTGGAGTGAAGAACAGATCGTCAGGCCAGGTCTATAACGCGGACCTCGCGGACCACGCGGACCCCGCGGACCTTCCCGAGAAACATGACTTTCCGGTCCGCGAAATCAGGGTCCGCGTTTTAGAATTTTACTATAGGCGAAATTCTAAAACGCGGACCTGTATCTCGCGGACTTTTTACTAGGTCCGCGAAATCAAGGTCCACGTTTTAGAATTCTACTATAGGCCGAAATTCTAAAACGCGGACCTGTATCTCGCGGACCTTTTAATATCGAAATTAAAATTCGAATTGAAAATCGAACAAAATTAAATAAAACAAAATAAATAGATATCTATCTTATCCCTCAAGGTTTTTATTTTACTGCAGTTTTAGGTCAAACGGCAAGATATGTTTCGATCAAAGGTTGTCGGATAGTTGCTTCTCATATGATTTAATATATCTAAGCACAAGACAAATATTCTCAAAACTCTGCCAAACTCTGACAAACTTTCTAATGAGCGCTTTCTTACGCAAAAAATACGTGAAAGTCAGTTCTCGCCTTTGTAACGCTACACTCATTAATCTTTGCTATGAAAGATTGATGGCTTTCACATACAAGATCAGCAATTCTCTAGGAACAGTGAGTACTAAATGCCTCCCACCATAGCATTGTGAAAGAAGGAACAATTTACCTATGGAATGGTCTTGCCCTTTAGCAACCGAGTAGGCCTAAAAATTAAACTATCTCACTTTCCGTAAGTAGATCGGTTTTATTTTGCTTCTTTTTTTCTTACAGGTCAGATAGATATAAATCATTTACATTTAGATATAAATCTTGTACAGGCACTTAGAAAGCATCTCAAACTTTGGGGGGGGGGCACTACACTTGAAGGGCATCATTAAGGCATTGAGTCATGGTCTCAGCTGGGGGTCTGTCTGTTTACATGTTATCATACATCAATTTCTCAAATACGAGGCTACGTCGGCTAAGATTAGCCCATTGCGAGGTTACAATATCATGTGTGCAGCTTAAATAACAGCGAATTAGATTAGCATAATCTATTATCATGACTCAGCCATTTTTGCAATTTTGGTATACGCAGTCTATGCCTTTAAGCTAAAGGGGCACTTCTTGAAAATAATAAGGGCATTTCTTCGTTCATGGCAAATCTTGGGAGGGGCACCCTCCCCGTTCCTACGTCTCTGAATTCTTGTAATCACCCGGGAGGGGGGAGGGGTTATTGGCTGTTTTGAAATTTTCGGTAGTGAGACAACTTAATTGCAGATGGACGAAAAGTGCTCTCTCCACTCACGGAGGGAGGTACATACTACAAAGCCCCGGATCGGTGAGAGGCAACATCATGCCGCAAAGCAAAGTAAAAATGTTGTTTTCTTTACATTTGATATGGATTCTTTTAGTTAATTTTGCACTAACAAACAACATTCATAGGTTATGAAAGTCAAATGTGTGAAAAATTAGGAAACTTAAAAGAAACTTGGGTCACATTGGTCACAAAAAACCTTGAATGATTCAACGTTTCGTGAAAAAGTAGAGCGTTGGGTCTGACCTTCCAATACTGGGGCAAATAATTTGTTAACTAAAGTTGAGCTAAAGTTCTTTAGGGAAACGATGTTTTGACTGCAGTATCCGTGACATAACATTCTGGATAATTATGAAATATTTACTTAAAACAAGCGTCTTAAACCAAGATCATGTTACAGCAACGCAAGAATTTGAAACCACAACATTATTCTCATTGGATTGGTAGGCGGGGTAGACGCCCTTGATTGGACCTTATGTAAATGCACAAGATGTGACACTCGGATAACATCACATCTGTCAGCATCATGGGTGGTTTATTGCGAGCACTGCATCCGTGAAACTCGGCTTGTCAAGATGTCGGTAAGTAGGTTTTAGTTTTTTTATTATTCCGTTGGCTGTTGATTCATACCCTGTTTACTACCGTGTTCTGTTGTGGACCCTGAAAGTCCCCGAAAGTCGCGTTATCTTTCGTTTAGGCTTGATCTGTTTCCTTTTTCTAACATGATATTTTTAAAGATATACCGTTCGTTTAGTCTAGATATTGCTTCGACCGGGGTACATTGGACAAGGCCTACCTGTGCTACTTGCACGAAAAGGGGGCTTTGATGCATTCCCAGTTTATCTAATAGGCAAGAAGACGTGAGCTGAGAAGACGCCAGCAGAGTTCTTTTGTTCGAGGATGTAATTTACAAAGCGAAATCAACTTCAAAACTTTTGTGAATCTCCTGGGGCTTTGTGTAAGTTCTGTTATGAAATCGACAACCTGAAAAGTGTAGTTTTGAAGGCCGCTCACCAAAAATAGAACGTCGATATGGAAAGTAAAAACTATGTGATCATATTCATAGCCGAATGACAAAGTGTGGGAACGTAGAACCCCGGGGAATGGACTTTTATCAGATTTTGGTCGACGACGTGCCATCCAAGCCACAAAAACATACCTATTCCTTATACCATTATTCCAAAACTATATACCTGACCTTATTCAATGGAGAGGGTGTCCCAAAAAACATGTACACTCATTTTTTTTTATAAGAAACCGCTTATAAGAAACGGTAGGCTCAATTTTTCGAAAGCTAAGAAACAACCCTACCCGAATTGAAAAAAGCTAGGAAACTTCTGCAATTTTCAGTTTTAATTGTCCTATCACACTCAAAAATATTTTGACATTGTGCAGTTAAAGCAACTGTTTGGACATTATTTTGAGTGCGAATCATGTTATTTACTCGTTTTGAGATTTTACTAAGTAATTTGGGAGCCCTTTAGACAAGACAAAATCAACTCTAAACTTCCGGCAATAAAAATATAAGAAACACGTAAGAAACTTGTTGTAGCAAAATGGCCCAAAAATTTAAGAAACTGCCTACCAGCCCCGGACCTTAGTTTCTTATAAAAAAAATGAGTGTACGCTGTTTAAGTTGCTGCCGCGGAGCAGCCATTAATCCAATTTTTCTGTTTTAAGATTCTTGCAGAAGAGACTTCAAATAAAAGAAGGTTAACACCGAGTTTGAGTAAATCTGATCACTAGTTGCGGATCTATGGAGCAAGAAAGCCAAAATCATTGGCTGCCTTGAAACCAGAGGATTCATTATTCTCTGTTATTCGTTATTTAAAATCCATCATGTGAAAACTAAAATCAAGCTCCCACCAAAATCTCTTGACAGTTTTGTGACAGTTATCCTATAAATCGGAGCATGAAGAATATTTTCGAAGAAACATCTTTTACTTTGGCTTAGAATGCATCTCCCAATTACATGCTTGCCATTAGCAGCGAGGAAACCTTGATAGTTTTGTGACAATTATCCTATAAATAATCACAGCACGAAGACAATTTTCGAAGAAATACCCTTTACTTTGGCTTAGAATGCATCTCCCAGTATCATGCTTGCCATGAGCAACAAGGGAACTTTGATATTTTTGGGACAACTATCCCATAAATTGCAGCAATTAAAAATTTTTTGAAGAAACATCCTTTTCTTTGGCTCAGAATGCATCCCTTACCCAACTTATACCCAGCCATTTTCTCTTCGGTTCGGTTTGAAAGGAATCTCGAGGATTTTTTTCCTGTAACCTTAGTTTCTATAATAAAACTAAAAGACAGCTAACATAGCAATATTTACATTTCGAGTATCCAACCTCCTGAAAAATTCAGGTTCAAATCCAGAGCCGGACCTGGACCGACTTTGTCACTATAAAATAGCGACGGGACAGAGTTATGAAATTATTGGGGTGTCACACCCTCATTTGCGCCCCCGCTTGCACTGTGTCATAATGGAACAAAGACGAATCCAAAAATAGCATGAAGCAATCTATAGACACCTGATTGGTTGCTAGACAAAATTGAGCTATTTACAAAGAGGGCCTACTGGATAAAATCGGCAAAAAACTAACCAAATTGCTGCTTGATAGCATTAATTTGTAGTTTTATATGGTTTCATAAGTATATTTTTGGTTTCTTATTAATTAACTAATGAATTAATGACTATTTGACTCAATGCTAAATTGTTTGCTCAATAATGGTGATTAAAAACCATTAATTTTGCATATATTTGGTGAAATCAAGCACCTTAATCAATATTTGAAGTCATTCCATGAGTTTTCATCCATTAAAGTTTTCAAACATAGTTTATAATAGACTGGGGCTTTTTTTAGCGGTCGGGTCGGTGGCTGCAGCGCCCGCCGTTTCTGTGCTTGACTTCTGCTGGGTCGACGATAGAGATTTGTGGTTGGATCAATATTTTTGGTTGGATCTCCATTATCGGTTAGGTAGAAGTCGAGCATGGAGCGGTGGCTGCACTGGTTGCTGGATCGTTGGAGAAATTCCAAGTCTATTGGTTTCATGTACTTTTGTTTAATTTTATCATAATTAGGTTCTGCGGTTTAGTTGCATTTACCGTAAAAGCTCTATTAAGCCCCTGGGGGTTTATACACTCATTTTTTTCATAAGAAACCGCTTATAAGAAACTGTAGACTCTATTTTTCGAAAGTTAAGAAACAACCCTACCTGAATTGAAAAAGCTAAGAAACTTTTGTAATTACAATTTTAATCTTCCTATCGCACTCAAAAATGTTTGTACAGTTATAGCAACTGTTTGAACTTTATTTTGAGTGCGAATTATGTTACTTATTAACTTGTTTTTGAGATCTTACTAAGTAATTTGGGAGCCATTTAGACAAAACAGAATTAACTCTACACTTCCGGCATTAAAAATATAAGAAACGCATAAGAAACTTTTGGTAGCAAAATGGTCCAAAAATTTAAGAAGCTGCCTGCCAGCACCGGACCTTAGTTTCTTATAAAAAAATGAGCGTATAGTTTCTGACACTTTTTAATCCTTTTTGCACCAAATTTTTCGGTTCAAGCATTATTACGAATTAAACACATGAAATCGACAAAGTTTTATCTCAAAACACATCAAAATTAACATGGAAACTTATTTAGCTCAATAAATGGAGAATCTTTGGTAACCTCTGGGATTTGATATAGAGCTTTTACGGTATATTTTAAAGGAATGGTTAGATACTTCAACCTAAATATTTTGTAAGTTTTATGTGGAGGACCCCTTGAAAATCGGTCGCAAGGGTGAGTCCCCCTCCTTAATAAATTGAAATACCGGGTGCCCAAAAATAAACTACGCACGTCTGACTACAGGCCACAATAAATTGTTAATTGGACCGATTTTGAAGATTCATGATTTGATCTTTTTTAGAAAGCTTGAATTAGATTGTGGGAATTTTGCAAATTTTTCAGTTTTCAGTTTTAGAGCCAGACGAGAGTTTCTTCAAATTTTCGTTCTCGAAAACACCGAAAAAGCGACCAAAAAAAGTCGATCAAATTTTCTAAAGAATTTACACGATTGGACAAAGAGAAAACTTTTCGTGGTGATTTGGGATCTAGAAATAGATTAATTAATGGACACAATTGATTGATACAATTAATCGATTTCTACATCCTAAATTACCACGAACAAGTTTTCTTTTTCTCCATTCATGTCGATTCTTTAGAAAACTTGATCGATATTTTTGGTCGCTTTCTCAATGTTTTCGAGAACGAAAATTTTAAGAAACTCGCGTCTAGCTCTAAAAACTGAAAACAGAAAGCTTTGCAAAAAGTTGTAGAATCTAATTTAGGCTTTCTGCTAAAGATTAGATCGTGAATCTTCAAAATCGGTCCAGTGTACGAGTTAATGTGGATTGCCAAACGTGCATAATTTATTTTGGTGCATCCGGTATGGAAATATGAAATATGAACAAGGAAAGAAATACTGTTTGGAAAAAAGTTATAAGGTAGGAAAAATGTGCTAACATCCCTCTGGCATGGCCTAAGATTTAAGAAACTGGCTGCCACCCCTAGGCCGAATATCTTTGGAATGAGTGCAACTGTTCCACAGGTCCATACATCTTACACTACATTGTTTTCATGAATCTTAAATTTAAAACCTGGATCTTAAATTCTGAAAGTTGGATCTTAAATTCCCGAAAGTTTGGTCCTAATTTCCAGCCTGGATGTTATACTAAATTCCAAGCTTGGATCTTCGGATCTTGGAATCTTGCTCCTGACCGTGCCAAACAGTTCTATTTACTGTACAGTGTCAAAATATCTTTCATTGGAATTTCAAGTTTCTTAGCTTTCTTAACCCTAATCCTACGGGGCTTTTTTGATCTAGTAGCTGGGGGGGGGGGGTGCTTTCATACCTCCGCTATAAATAGCTCTATGCTAATGGGAAATCATTGAAACTTGGCAAGGGCGTAGTACTAACTATTCTTAGCCAATTGATAGTTTTGGGTGTGGCCACCTCATTAGGTGACGTCATAATGATGTCATAATGCTGGAAAATGTCGAAATATATGTTTTTCCGGCTGCTTTGTTCTACAACGGACTTATGGCAATTTGAATCAATGTTTTCCTTCTTACTTGGTGTATCATTCATTCCCAATTCAAATATGAACCATAGAGATGTTTTTGGTAGTTATTTTGAAGGAAAATGACAAAAATTGATGATGTCATAACTAACTGTGTTTTCCGCCAACAATTTATAATAATTGGCTGAAAATTCTTTTAAAGGTATTGCATTACGCAATTCTATGCATTTTTAACAACATGGAAAAAGCTTCAAAATTTGCCAAAATGACACCAAATGACGAGCTGAGTGACGTCATCTTTTAAGAATGCTGACGTCAGCAAATTCCATTGTTATTGATAGCAATCGAAAGCCATTTGCTTGCTGATTCTTATGAAATGCAATAGTCAACATTTGGAGCTAATTCTGGTTGTAAAAATATCAAAAACATTAATAATTGGTAATTTTCCAATGCCTTCTTCCAAATATGGTAGTGTCACCTGTCACGTGAGACACATTGTTCAAAAATTTTTAACCGTCAAATGTAGCTAATAGTTAATGAGTAATTGTCAGAGAGTTTGAGGGTCATAGTCTTTGCCGTGAAAGAATGCCCTGCAAAAAACCGACAGGGGGATGGAAAACACCATACTGGTCGGATTAGGGTTAATTTAGCCTGTGTTCCAGTTTATTTTTTCTGGAGTCTGGAACACAGGCTATGTTAATTCAGTACAGGTAGTTTCTTTTCAAGCAAACTCTGCGTTGATGGAAACAGGCTACTTTTAAAAAACCCAGGTAACCATAAATATGAGGAAACCGAAACTGTTGCCTGTGATATAATGCACTATGGTCAGTCTTTTTCTCCTAAAATTTCTTTGATATATTTGACAGAAATAACCTCGACTAGGAATCATATCACAGAGCTACTCCAAATTTCAAATTTCCTTCTAATTTGGTGGCTCTGGTACCCAGGGTAACCACAGAGCTCACTGTGCCAAACGACTCTAATGCAATAGACTCTTTGACTTCTTAAAAAAGAGGTTTGGATCGAGCGTCCAAATCTGGTAAAGTTTGGGATGGAAAACGAAAGAACGACCCGCGTTCTCAGTGGATGCATTGCTAGCTGTGGTAAGAAGTTGCTTTTCGGATCTCAAAACTTTTCAGAGAGTTTGTTATCGACTACTTTGTGCAAAGTGAGTTAGCCATGGTTTAGTTTACCTACAGGCAAGTGTTATTGGTCTTTTTGCTTTGTTTCTCGTTATTTTCTTTCATTTTTAGCCGACTTTTCTTTCATTTGAATAACAACGGTTGAAACGCAAACTTCGATTTGCAAAGCACAGGAGGCCCAAACTGCTGTGGTGAGGGGGCTTTCCTACGTTCTAACGCATGATGAATCAAGATCTTATCTTACCTTACAATCTCTTGTTGAAATGAAAAGGACTTACATATGGAGTTTGCCTGTATTTCATAAGACAGCCGTTTTGTTTGTTTCTCGTGTCCTTGCTCCTGGTCAATCAAATACGACGCCTCGATGCTAGCCATAAATGCATAATGATGATAATAATTGAAACCCCGCCTGCTTTTGTACTGCAGTATCAACTTATATGTATATAATAAGGACCTTATTATTCTGCAGTACAAAAGCAGGCAGGGTTTCAATCATTATCATCATTATGCATTTATGGCTAGTATCGAGGCGTCGTATTTGACTGACCAAGGACACGAGAAACAAACGAAACGGATGTCATATGAAATACAGGCAAGAAAACTTCATATGTAAGTCCTTTTCATTTCAACAAGAGATTGTAAGGTAAGATAAGATCTTGATACATTATGCGTTAGAATGTAGGAAAGCCCCCTTCACCACAATAGTTTGGGCCTCCTGTGTGCAAAGTCACAAAATGAAACCCCTGTAATGTGCGCACTGTAACACAACAAAATCAGCCAACGACAAATGAAAATAATGAGAAACAAGGCCAGAAGGCAAAGAAACTTGCTAGTGTATTTAAACTGAACCAGTCCTAAGTCAATTTTGAGCGAAATTATTTTAGCTTAAAGGCCAGCAGTTTGTCAGCAAAATTCAGGATAGCGTTAACGCTCAGCTATTTATATGGACTCAATGCCTTTAACTCTCTGTAAAGTGTTCTGAGATCCGAAGGAACTTCTTGCCGCAGCTAGCAGGTATCTATTAAAAATGTTTCCGTTTCTTTTGACAAAATTTACCAGATTTGGACGCTCGATCCAAACCTCTTTTTTAAGAAGTCAAAAAGTCTATTGCATTAGAGTCGTAGAGTCGTAGAGTCGTAGAGTCGTATTGCATTAGAACAGAATCCTAATGAAAAGATACCATACCATAGTTTCATAAGATATCAATTTTTTTTTGTAATCTTGATACCCATCTTCAAATAATTCTCAAGACATTGAGCCCAAAATTTCAACAAAATTTCATAATACTTGAAAGCTTCAAGTTCCGCTTAATTGAATGATGCCTAGCTTGTGGTATTTTAGCAATGTATGGTAGTTCGATGACCAAAAGTAAGTTTACTCTACCTAGTTTTTGGTGACACTTTAGTTTCTTGCTATCGATTGAAATTAATATTTGTTCCCTCACTGTTAGGTATGAGGAGAATCTGTAACATTGTTAACTTTTTAGGTGTTTCGAATGCCTCAGTTGCCAAAATTTGCCAAAGAAGACGAGAATAGTTCAATAGAGTACAAGGGGATACCATGTTTTCAATGGGAAAACGTTACAAAGCCAACCCTTATTGGTTCGGGATCCTACGGGAAAGTGTACCATGGCATGTACCAAAAACAGCCAGTTGTGCTTAAAGTATTGAGAGAAGCAAGTGAAGATGAACTTCTGAAAGAGGCTAGATTCCATTTCCGTTTGAAACACCCAAACCTTGTCGAATTCAAAGGGATTTGCCCAACGAAACGTACTTTGATGCTCGAATATATATTTTTTGATCTTGAAATGTTTAATGGTGATGGCAAAGTATCTAGTTTGGATGCATTATTGAAAGAACTCAATGGAAGCAAATGCAAAGGATTTGAGCACATCATACCTTCCATCGCGAAAGATATCGTAGATGGCCTTTCCTATCTGCACCAAAGAGGAGTGGCACATAGGGATCTGAAGCCAGGAAATGTCCTCATTAGCAACCAGCATTTGCTAGGACTCCCATCCTTGCAGCAAGAAATGCAGTGGCGATTGAAGCCATGTCTTGCCAAACTGACAGATTTTGGCGAGAGCTGGGGGAAATTAGCACAATCTTGCGAAGCTGCATGCTCCTTCACTGCCAATGTATACAAGGGAACACCTGCGTTTATGGCCCCTGAAGTCATAGATCCTTTTTTACGGCCTTTGAAGATGGGAGAAGAGCAACTAAAGCTGGCTGACATATGGAGCCTTGGGATGCTCCTATTTTGTCTTGTGAATCCATCATGTCAGGTCCCTTATGGGTTAGAGGGAAAGAAAAAAGGAGTTAAACCTGGGAAATGGCAAGAATTCATGAAGATGAAGATATCCACTGGGGAAAGGCCAGAACAAGATCCTAACTACGGTGCACTAAGAGCCACAATTTGGGAACCAGTTGAAGACGTATTCAAGAAATGTACCTTGAAACAGCCATCGAAAAGGATTACATTGGAAAACGTGGACAAAACTCTGTACAGACAAGATGCTTCAAAAACATATCATCTTGATACTCACCAAGGTCAGGCCTTGGA
The DNA here is from genome assembly GCA_039566865.1 of Aurelia coerulea. Lineage (NCBI taxonomy): Eukaryota > Metazoa > Cnidaria > Scyphozoa > Semaeostomeae > Ulmaridae > Aurelia > Aurelia coerulea. Next base: position 5,649,799 of record CM076951.1, on the reverse strand, counting down.
AGAAGCACAAGAGGATCAGCTAGCCCGAAATCCATCTTTTACAAATCCTAGTGAACTGAAACAACCACAAAATGATGGAACAAACGCATGTGTCTTCCTTTGCCTCAAAATTTGTGAGATGATCTTGAAAGATGGAAATAAAGCCACAAACTGGGCTGCTCAAAAGCATGATGTTGAACGAATCATCAAAGAGTATCCTAAAGACATCAATCCATTTCGTAATAAGAACGACACATATGAGGTGATGGACGCATATAACCTTGTTTATCTAAATAAGGCGATTGATGAACTGGAATTTAAAAAGTTAGGTGAAGAGCAAACCTTTTTTTCTGAATCTGGAAGGGAGGAACTAATTTCCATCCTAGAGAGGTTAGATGGAGTTGCAATTGCTGTCGTACCACCATTCTCCTTTGTGGTGGGCAGGACAAATGGCACTATTTTCTTCATTGATACACACAGAGTACAAGAGGAGTGCGATGGGAATGGTAATGGGATTATTAAGGTGTTCCCTGAACCGATATCTGCAGCGCGTTGGATCTGGAAGCGAATGTATTCAGCAGGTGTCAGATCAGGTTGTCAGATGCTCGTTGCAATTTCTCCTGTGGAAAGACAGTCAGTCACAAATACTACCAGAACCACTACTATTCAAGAGGGTAGTTTGCAAAGCCAAGTTATCATAATCTCAGAGAATGAGGAGGATAATTTTGGAAAAAAGAGCTCTTCCCAGAGAAGGACGGTGCAAATGGAAAGTGTTGTCTTAGAATCTGAAAAAGAATCCCAAGGGACGAAGAAGAAAGATCAAGAATGCAATAATGCAAGAAATACGTATGAAAATGCTGCATGGGAAAGCATGTCACAAAAACAGTGGGGTCCATACAAGCTGCCTTACTTTCACGACTTTGAAAACAAGTTGTTGAAACGTGATGTTCTTACACTGGTGAAATCACAAGTGACGAAGTCAAGCAGAGTCCCACAAAGTTGCCGGACAAATGCAGTGTTTGTTATCGATAACTCAAAGTTGAAGGATCCTGAAGACGTAAAAAGCGACCTGAATGGCGTCTTCAAGAAATGCCACGAAGTTAAAACCCACACAGTAATCATTTCAACAACAGCAGAAGGTGCATACAATTTGAAGACTATTTCAAAAAGCAAAGTCCCTCTGCAGAATGAGCAGTGGTTACATATGAAATTAAATAGAAGAGAGAATGACAGAGGACTTGTCAGAGAGATCACCTACTTCATTAATTCAAATGGAGAGATAGTCAACAATGCCATAATCTTGCAGTACCGCCTAAATAGAGCAGTATGTGGTGATGCAACAGTCGTGGAATCAAGTTTGGAGCCACATGGCAATGCGAAATCTCCATCGGCAACAGCTTTCCATCCAGTAAAGAAAAGCACGCTCAACAACATTGGACAGCAACTAGGCCATCTGGTAAAGAGACCAGCTGTAGTGTATGCTGAGGTGATAGAAGGGGTTGATCAAAACGCTGATTTCGGAGACATACCGAGGTCGAAAAAGCAAGTTATCAATAAGGCATTCACAATGGGAGCATTTAAAAATTCCACTCCTCCGTATGAGGTAGAAGCTCTGCTTGCCTATGATTTTGAAAGAGACAAAAATGGAATAATTTGGCAGCATTCAGATATCCCGCATGAAATGTGGGTTATTGGCAACGAGAGAATGGCAAATAATTTAAGAAATCTAACAGGAAGTTTGCCGATTTCAATAGACCCCACGTTCAACCACGGGGCCTATGAAGTGACTCCAGTTACCTATCGCCATAGATTCGTCGAAGCTAAATCAAAAAATGTGAAAGGAGTTTGGAGAAATGCCCTCCTTCTAGGACCAACTATCGTCCACCATTCAAAATCTGAAGAAGTATTTGACGCAGCTCTGTGGACTATCGCTCGGAAAACAAACCTGACTAGTGCTAAGATTGGAATTGTTACCGATGGAGAGAAGGCATTGATTAACGCATGCAAGAAAAACTTTGTGGAGAGTAAGGATCTTCGTTGCACAATTCATTTTAAAGAGAACTGCAAAGATTTTCTTAAATCGATAAACATCAAAGGAGAAGTAAACCAGGCTACACTTCTAAATTTAGTTTTTGGCAAAGAAGGGTTGATAGAGAGCGAAGACAAGCGAGATCTGAAAAAACGCTTGTCAGAATGTGAGGCAATAATGAAAGATATTGAAAACCAGCTTCTTCCAGAAGATTCACAGTTAACCAACGCCTTTTTTGAATATGTAAAGAAAAGGGAGAAATCTGTATTGCGACAATTGATCAGAGACAGGAGGCGAGAAGGAGGTTTGCCGGTTGACGAAAACAATATCCCGGCTAGGGTTTACACCAATCAGTCAGAGACTTGCAACTCTGTTTTGTCCGCCAAAAAGCAAAGCCTTGGATATGGGAAAAAAGATGACATCCCTAAAAGCATATTTATAAGGAGGGTTTGGGAAAGCATTGTAAATATGCAGGATCATGAGATCGAAAAAGCCATCTACGGACAAAGCGAGTGTTTTCGTCTGAAAGATGAGGTGAGATACCTCCAAGTAGAGATCGAAGAATGGTACAATTGGTCAAACAGCAGGCGACAAAGGTTTGTCAACATTGTCTTTCTTTCAAATTTTCATTCCAATCTTACGGGGAGGATTGCAAACACGAGAATAATTTTTTTCAGCTTGGTTTGTGCATTATTATTCAGTGTTTTATATGATTACACAATTCCCCTGAATTTCAAAGCCTGGTGGGTGTACTACGTATATTTTGGGGACGGATGAGGGTACAGTAAAAACCCGCGTATAAGAACCTACAATTTTGGAAGTCAGCCTAACTAGGTTCTTATGTTTTGGGTATTTAGTGGGAAATGAGGCTGTTCAGGTTCTTAAATTGGTTCTTTTTTTATTCATGGCTTTCAGGAATTTCTTTTCTCCAGATTCAAACTTCAGGCCTATTATTTACTGTCAGTTCACATTAGTTGAGTTTATGAGATATATTCCCTGACAGAAGTTTGTGGAAGAATCAGAAATGTTTATATAATCCAGAGAAAATCTGTCAAAAGCTTCTCATCAGGTAATATAAACATTTTTTATTCTTCCACAAACTTCTGTTGTGAATAAGACCCTCCATGCTCTCTGAAAATAAGAGCCTATTTCAAATTCCAGGCTGAATGCGTTCTTATATGATTGGGGTTTAATTGCAAATTTTCGAATCCACTGGGTTCTTATACGCGGGTTTTTACTGTATTTTGCAATCGGGGAGGGTATGGATTCTCACGATTATTTTGCTATATGGAACGGTATCGATTTCCACGATTTTGGTACAAGGAACAGTTGTGATTTTCAAGATTTTGGCATAAGGTATAAATAAGATCGGGTACACTTTTTCGAAAAAGTTGGTGTAACGAACGGGTATGTTTTTGAAGTTTGGATGGCACGTCACCAACCAAAATCTGGTCCCCTCCAGGGAAATTAAGTGCTGTGGTTGAACAAAATGAAATATTCTTGATATCTCCTCTTATCTTCAAGGTATGTTCACGAATTTAACAATATCACCATTGCTGATGTTGAATCGAGAAAGCCAATCAACTTTCAGCTGGAAGAATCCGATGAAAGAAGCGAAAATATGCCTGAAGAGCCCCCTCTGAGTGCTCTTTCTGTCAAATTGCCTGATGCATTGCCCAGCATATTGCACGCTGACCATATTGAACAGAAAGCCCTTCGCATTTTGAATACCCCCGGAGCAATTGCACCATATGCAGCAATCGAGAAAGAAGGAAAACGAAAGTTTATGGTTACCTCAGGTGATGGCAAATTGTATACTACTTCGGTTCAGTCATCTTCGAAAGTCATGTGCGACTGCAAGGGATTCAGGTACGATTTGCTTCTCGTTCGGCTTGCAAAAGGTAATGGTTAGCAAAACATAGGGCTCAAGCCTTTAAAAAGGTCGCTGTAAGATGCTATTAAAGTTTTCTTTGAATTAAGCGTCTTGGAAGGTAAATCTGTCGTGGAAATTTATTGATATCTTGATTAGTTTCAAAATGGTAGCCTGTCTTCCAGACAATTTGAAAAGGAAAGTGGTCTGAAACACAGGATACAAAATGGCGGCATTTATTAAATTTGAGGCTATGACGTCATCAAATTGCTAAATCCTAAACGAGAAAAGATCCAGATTTCTGCTTGCCACCAAATTGTAGACCTTCATTAACTTGAAGGTGCTATCATTTTCCCTCTATTGGTTTAGGATTTACAATTAAATTGTTTCAAAATTTTCCATGAATTTTTTCAAAAAGCCATTCAATTAAAAATAAAGTGTCATACCATGTAAACCCACGTTTTTAAAGACTTGAAAGATTTGAGCCCTATGCTGATAAGCAATGGGTCTTTATTTAGAGCAAGTCTCCACAGTCAGGGACAGGGCAAAGTTTACTTTATAACATGGCCATTCATGGTCAGTGCAAAATGTGATGGGGTAGCTACTTTTTTGAGCTTGTACAGAGCTGGGTCAACACTCTTTACAAAGCAAATATGAACGGGGCGTTAACTTTTATAAGCTCAAGGTGGAGCTTGAAATATAAAATGGCTCATTTTGAGGACAAAATTGTGAATCGTACAAGTTCAGAAATGTTTGGAAGGATGTGTATATAAAAATGACGCCAAATTTCCTTGTCAGGTCAATTTTTTGTTGACATAACGAAGCTTCGTTAAGGATCGTAAGGAAAAGAATTGATCTTGTTATAGTATTTCGGTAATTCATCGGTAGATCTGTTGTTCATAAATGCGGGGCGGATACATTTTTTAAGGAAAGGATAACAGAGCAGTTGATTGTTTTGCAATAATTTCATTGTGTACTGTCCCTGACAATGGAATTTTCCGAGTGCGCACAAAGTTTATCAAAAGAGAGAAAATGTCGCTCTGAATTTGAATGCATTGAATAGGAATTTACAGTCCAGTGCCTCGTGATCGTATAGGATTTCCCACGTTTTGGGTAAATACCACTGGACAAAAAGAGGCTTTCAACTTATGTGACAAACTTGTTATATAAATAATAGAATTGATATGCTGGATGGATCCTAAAAAGGAGCGAATTAAGCCAGATCACCACTACTAGACGCAATTTTCTTCGTGCAGACTTCCCTATTGTTCGCAAGAGCGATTCCGCTTTAAAGTTTCTACGTCGCGTTTCCGCCAGCCAATCAGATCGCTGGAAAATGTAGCTTTATCGGAATTTTGACCCATAGTACTTTGCATTATTTGCGTCATAAAATTTTGATGTTCTAATTAAAACAAACGATTAGGGTTGGTTATGAAATGAGCTTCAAACGGTCTCCTTGTGTATCACAAAGCGTGATATAGTTTGTAACTTTTTCACAGATTGCTTCGCCTTTGTAGTCATTCAGTAGCAGTTGCGCAACAAGAAGGGTTATTGGAGGATCTGATAAAAGGAATTCGAGTCGGGTACCGATCTTCAATAATTTATCCGGATGAAAATGCTGGTGCTGGTAGAAAGGGAGGAAGAAAGAGAAAAGCTAGGATATACATAAACCAAGATCAAGACAAATACGCCAAGAGAGCCAATCATGACGCACCCTTTACTGAAATATGGCATAACAACGAGCCACTCATGGTTATTGCCGTGAAGGATATACCAATTGAGAAAAGCAGCTGTGGATACTGTGGAAGAGAATTTCCAAGAGGAATTATAGCAATACAGCCTTTTGACATTGCATTAAGCCACAGAGAAAGATGGCAATACTTGAACAGAAATACCAATGGAAAGGATGAGCCAAAATACCTCCCATCGCCACGAGGAAAGATGACGCTGAGATACTATTGCATCAGCGACGACTGCATTTTTAAGAGATTCCCGTACTTCAGGAGTGAGCTTTTGGAAGTCTCTGGTGACATCACATTGAAAGAGTCACACAAAAATCTTTTGCGTGAACAGTTGAGAGTAACTAATATATAAAATTTTTAATCCTGGAAATAGGAATACTGTTAAATAGCACTCTTGCAAGGCTTTTGTTTTCTTTCGAATTGTCCAAGTTGATTATCATGGCCACTATTCTCTTATTAATTGCCTGTTCGAAACTTTCCAGGCCAAATCATATACATTTCAGCACAGTTAAATGTTCTCCATAGCCAAATATTCCCTAAATATTTCTATTTTGTATTTCAATCAAAATACAGCATCGAGATAGCAGTCATTTGCATCTCTTACCTCTATGTCAAAGCCCGCGTTCAGTAAAAACCCGGAGTATAAGAACCTACTATTTTGCAAGTCTGCCTGGTTTCTTAATCAATGAATACGATGGATTGGTTCTTGTAACACAATTGACTATTTGACAATGTGCAGGTTTTTACCTAGTGGATTAAGAACCTACAGGCTGAAATTGTCAAATTTTCAATTGTATTTAAGAACCCAATTGTTTAAGGAACCAGGCTGACTTATAAAATAGTAGGTCCTCGTAAGTGGGTTTTTATTGCATTACTCCTAAAAATTAACTGGACTAAGAATTTTTTTCGTCTCGAAGTATGCATAAGTCATTAAAGCATGGCGAAACAGCCCTCAATCGTCGGACCTCCAAGAGTACCGGGTGTCCCAAAAAGCAGTATGCGGATTTGATTGACTCCAGCGATGCGAATTTAGCTTTAATCCATGGCTAATTACTCTCAAAATGTTCCTCGATAGTTAACTTGAACATAGATACCTCTTTTGTTGGCATTGGTACTTTACTTTGAGAGAAAAAATATCAATCTTGAAAGCTCAAATTTGCGTTCCCCTACAAACCAGAAGCAAGTTCAACAAGTGAAATTAATGAAAAATTAAGAAACCGCCCAACGGATGACTTGGGGGTGACTTCTGGAAAACAGAACAACACAATATCTCATAAAGTTCAAATTTTATCAAGGTTATCATTGATTTATACGATGTGCCTTAATAACAATTTGCTTAGTTCAAAAGGCTAAAGCTCTTGTTTGCAGGAAGAGGCAAATTTGAGTTTTCAACATTAACATGTTAGCTTTCACAGCACCAATGCCAACAAACGCAAGCGAGGTACCTATATTCAAGCTAACATATATACAGTTTATTCAAGCTAACTATAGAGGAATATTTTAGAGTGATTAGACATCAGAGACGTAGGAACCGGGGGGGGGCACTGGGGGCACGTGCCCCCCAAGATTTTGAAATAAACAAAGAAGTGCCCTTTTTGTTTTCAGGAAATGCCCCTTTAGCTTAATGGAAAAAGTGCCCTCGAAGTGTCGTGCCCCTCCAAGTTTGAGATGCTTCCTACGTCCCTGTTAGACATTGATTGAAGTTAAATTCACATCGCTGGAGTCAACCAAATCCTTATACATTTTTTGCGACACCCGGTAGAGTTTGAAAATCAAGAGGAATTCGAAATCTGGAGGAATGGGCAGTCAGCTGATGTAAGACTAGTGCTGGTATGATTGGTACTGGTAAATTTCAAATTGAGGCAAACTAATTCCGAATCTTTTCCCCTCATTCTAATCCGTTTTTACTCTTTTAAATCGTATTTGATTTTTGATATCCATTGACCAGCTTAATAGCAGTGGCTTTTCCGTTGAAACTGCACTCATTTTTTTATAAGAGACCGCTTATAAGAAACTGTTGGCTCAATTTTCATCTGAATTCGTGTTTCGACCCTGTAATCAAGTATTCTTTAAAAAATGACAATGTACTGAGAAAGATTATAAATAACAACGTTACGAGCTCTGCTCTTCATCAGGTGTGAACGTGTTGACGTATGAACGTGTTTCGACCTTGTAATCAAGTATTCTAAAAGAAACGACAATGTACTGAGAAAGTTATAAACACAACGTTTCGACGTTTGCTCTTCATCAGGTGTGAAAGTAAGGCAAAAGAGCAGTGTAACGGATGGATTAGAAAGGATTAAGAGAACGCTTACAGACTTTGGCCCCATATGAGATGAGATATAGAATGTACCATGATACGCACATCCAAAAAATAGATATGAATTCAAAAACGAAAAAACAAATAAAAAGCCAAATAAAAGAAATAAATAGATAGACAGATCGATGGATGAATAAATAGATAAATAAATAAATAAACAGAATAATGAAAGAGAAAGACCTGAAAGATACGAAAATAATGAACATTGAAAGATACGAAAACTGTTTAGTGACTCCTGAGGAGATGGTTTTTTCTAAAGCTTTTCGCTTGATAGAGTCTGCAGATGCAAAGGAAAGTCCAGTAATTATCATTGGTTCTACACTTAGCACATCAACAATGTAAGAAATTCAATAAAAAATTTTTTGCAGCAAAATGGGAGCAAATTGGCCAAGAATTTTGAAAAACTAAACCCAAGTTTCTTATAAATATTTGAGTGTATTTTAACAAGTTGCGTTGAATATAAGTTATTTGAGTGTATATTAACAAGTTGCGTTTAATGTTGAATGGAAGTTATTTGCGTTTATTTTAACTAGTTGCGTTGAATGGAAGTTTGTTGAGCATTCCTTATCACAACGAATGAAGGCCATGTACGTTATTATTATTAGTTCCTTCATACAGTTGTGGCCAGAATTTTCAGATCACCGATTATAAGTTTATTATTGATACATATTAATATTAATATATTAATAGTTTCAGCGGATCTAGATACGTCGCAGAAAGAAATTCTGCATCGACTGACGTGACAGATTGGAGCCAATTTCATCTGGGTCGACAGTACTACTTTTTAATTCCATGGATTTTCACAGGCTTCATTATGATGTGACATTAAAATGGTGCATCAACAACAAGATTCTGTATGAACGAAAACTAATTACAAAGAACTGACAAAGCCATTGATGCAAATATGACTGTGAACTGCCATCCATGACAGTTTAAAACAATAAAGTTCACAGGAACCTTTGAACTATGAACATTAACTACAGTAGCTGTACCTGAAAAGTCGGATAGGAATAGCAGCATTTGTTTGATGAATAATATTTACCACTAGTTGGTATCATTATACCCGGCATTATACTCGGTGAGACTGAGACTGTTCAATCTCTTAGATCTAGGACAATTTATCATGTATGTTGATCTTTATTATTGTTCATTGCTTGCTCCATCAAACTGCATTGATAAGCATCAGCAGGAATAATGAAACAGCTGTATCTTGATGGAAACAATCTTGATTGAAAGAATTTATAATGCACATGAAAACCCTTCAATAATGGTCCAACCTGCAGTACGCTCTTTTATTTAATTTAATGACTTCCCATTCCACTGTGTTTTAGTTTGCATGGATGCATTGTTGTTCGGTTTTGCATTCAAAATAATTCTACAAAAACATCGACCAAACAAACTTACCCGGAACCCCGTATATAGGGCTGCTACTGCGTAGCAGCAACAAACTAAAAGATAGTTTTTCGGCACTCATTAGTCTAGTGAAACGGATGTTTTAGGTCACAACTGTAATATTAATGAGGACTTTTACAAGATTAGACTTGTCCCAAGACTATTCATAAGACTTATTACAGTTGACGAAATAGACTTGGGGCAAGTCTATCACCCGGGGGGGTTACTTAGTATATTTTGCTGACGGGATGTGCACTCCTTTCTGGGTATCGTTTTCGCCTCTTTTTTCTAACGCCGGGTATCAAAAGAAGGCAATTTTTCTAAAGCCGGTTGTCAAAAGTGTTATTTCATTATTTTTTGACGAATTTTTACGTTTTGGAGCATACTTTTCGCCCAATTTTTCTAAAGCCGACTATCATTTCGAGAAAAAAATTCTAAAGCCGGATGAAAAAAAATTTTCTTGGAGTGCACACCCCCGTACAAATGAAAGTCAAGTACCTCCCCCGGGGTCTATCACAAAACATGTTGACATGAAGCCATGACAAATTTAGTTGTAACATTTCAAGATCGGAAAATGGATATTCCAGCGATGTTGTAGAGCAAATGGCTTCAAATTTGACAAGGCTCGGTTGTTTTAATGGAAAAATAGAAAGGTTTTGTTCGTTTGAGAAACAGTGTTTGTTCGTTATTCATTTCACTTTCTTTTGTGATTTCTTCAAATAGAAAAGGTCTGTAGACGATTCAATCTGAAAGAGTAAAGGTCTGGAAAGGCCTGCGCAATCGAGGTCCCCTCTTCAGAATTTTATCTACGGAAAGAATGTAAAAGGTAGATATTTGATGATAATATACTAAGTGAGAAGGCTGCTTTTACTTATTTGATTGTTCGATAGCCTTTCAATGATGAAAGCAATGTCGGACAAGTTCTTGGGCAGCATGTACTTTTCTTACAGGCATCAGTTCCCTCAAAAATCTTTGAATTACTATAATTCTGACAGGCAAACGTTATTGATTCATAACCGGAAGGACAGTAACCCAGAAGGCCCTGGAAAAGAAAACATCCAAAAAGTACAGACCCGTGAAAATCGGTGGGCTTTGCCCTTTGACGCTTTGACTTACTTACAAACACACTTGCTTATGTTTCATATTCATAACTTTAATATTTGTTCTTTGAAATCGCAATGGAAACCGTTTCATAACTGCAGCCAAAGCCTTTTTAAAAGAGTCCACGAAATTAGTAATTTTGCGTCAAATAAGACCCTCGCTTTAGAATTTTGCCCAAAAGAAAAGATCTAGAACGCGAATCCACACTTCGAAGGACCTCTATAATTTCCTACGACAAAGGCAGTTACGTTTTGGAAAAAGTGGATCTACATTCGCAGACAAATGTTGCAAGTTTATCAGAGTTTTGAGAACATATATCTTATGTTTGGAGATATTAATCCTCCGACTATCAAGCAACTATCCTCCGACAACCTTTGATCAAAACATTTCTTGCCGTTGGGCCTAAAACTGCAGTAAAAACTTCGAAGGATAAGATGTTTTCTTTTCGTTTTTTTTTTTGTGATGAAGGTCCGCGTTTTAGAATTTCGGCCTATAGTAAAATTCTAAAACGCGGACCTTGATTTCGCGGACCTAGTAAAAGTCCGCGAGATACAGGTCCGCGTTTTAGAATTTCGCCTATAGTAAAATTCTATAACGCGGACCTTGATTTCGCGGACCTAGTAAAAGTCCGCGAGATACAGGTCCGCGTTTTAGAATTTCGCCTATGGTAAAATTCTAAAACGCGGACCCTGATTTCGCGGACCGGAAAGTCATGTTTCTCGGGAAGGTCCGCGGGGTCCGCGTGGTCCGCGAGGTCCGCGTTATAGACCTGGCCCAAATTTTTCTGAGATGGAAATATGTACATTACTGATCCTAGTGATCTTTCCAGCAGGGCATCAAACATTAAACATCTTCTGGCTTAATAAGGTTTTTAATGATCTGCATATTCAGTTGCGATATTTCATTTTATAATTCTGTAACTTGATATAATGCATTCAAGACAATGGTTACAAAATTCTTCAAATTCTATTCAATTTGGTATGCAAATCTTTGATACAATTTGTATCATAACCTCTAACATGTGCCAGTGACAAATATACTGTACTGCATCTTTATCAAATGAATCAAACATGCTCACCTCCATTCAACAAAGGTTTCAAATATTTATCCAAAAATCAACTATCCACTTTGTGATTCAATTATGTTGCTGTTGCTATGGGAAGAATTGATTATGTATCCCAACCCATTTCAAATGGGACCAAAACAGCTTTTTTACGACATTAGCTTGAAAGGAAAAATCAACTGTATATGAGACTTACTTATATCAATCAGCTGGCCACCTGCATTAACTGACTGCAAGGGCGACAAGAATTGGTAGAGATTTTCCTGCCAGAACTGACGATCATGAAATGGTTTTTTCCTGTGCAGCTCCTTGTCACAATCTCCATAAATTGGCCCGGATGCCCTGCAGTAGATACAATTTATAAATGCTTGCTGCATGTGGCAATTGCTACATTCAACATCATCTAAATAAAACTGCCCAAGCATTGCCTCGGTTAGCGATTGTCTGCTTCCTTCCCATTTTGCATGTGCAATGTCCTGACGATTGGTCCACACATTCTTTTTTTTCCACAATGCCCATCTCGTTTCTGCACTCAGCAATCATATCTTCCAATTCTGGAAAAGATCATGATGATGAAATAATGAACATTTACTTTATGAACACCCCTTTATCATGACTCATGTATCATACTCAACAACATACAGTAATTGCAAAACAACTTCTAAAAATCAATGCAGGACAAACTTATGTAGCTGCCGAAAGCACGGACTAAAGTGTGTATCGACATGTGGAGAGTGCTTTGGTGAAAGTTGTGGAAATATAGAGGTAAGATCATTCTTTAGTTATCAATGAAAGACGGGGCCATTCCAAATTGTGCTCAACAGGATTCCAGCATTCATAACTTTGATTCAATTTTAAAGTGCATATGAAACGAAATTTTTTATTTTCCATTTTAATAGAACTTTTCAGGCTCATTTTAATTGTGCAATCGGTTTTTTCATCAGCCTTATAATTTTGGAGATACAAGGCTCCAAAAGTGCGAAATTTTTGTCAAAAAGTGGTCCAACCAGAACGCGGTTAGACCGTTGCGTACCAGACTCCTGTGACGTTATAGGTTTGTCAATTCTCGAAGGCCTCATTGAAAGAACAAAGGTTGCTCCAGTGATCGCTATGGACGCACTGCAAGTCTCTTCATGAAGCTCACTTTCTAGTCTGGTTTACAGGCTCTTGCTTACGTTTTTGCGACTGAAGATGGAAAGCAGTATTAATCAGTGATCATGAATTTGACTTAGCAAGCTAAACTTGTCGTCTGGAAGTCGTGAAAATGAAGCTAAATGAAGAAGGCCAGATTCCGGCCTTGCGTTGCTTATTATGCATGGCCAGGTGCCTTGCCTATACACAGCACCGAAGCAAAGTGGGAAGCGGAGAACTCTCGAATGAAAGGGAAATTGAAGCAACTTATATCAATGATGATCCCTGCAATTAATCAAAGCATTTATTGGCGAAGAGCTCCGATCCTTCAGGTAACCATTTTGCAACCAAATATCTTATTATCACGCTTTGAAGAACTGGCCTCGGTATCTTGTCTCTTGATACACAACAATTTCACGATGCACAGATCTAAAAACAAAACCGACGTTTTAACTGAGCTTTATCCATGAAAAAACGGGTTTCCTTGATCTCGAAATTCCCTTTATCTCTATATTGAAGGTGAAGTGAAAGTTTGAAAACATGTGCCTAATTGCCGTATGAATATGAACATCAAACATTGTATGTAACACCCACAATTCCTTTGTGGTTCCATTCCATGCCATTGATGCTTCGGAATTTATTCAGCTAACCATATTTCTCTAATCAATGGTAATAGAATAGGATGCTTTATCAGTTCTGACATGGAAGATGATATACACGTAGGAGTAATGGGTTTAGTTGAAGAACTTTTGTTTCGTCAAGTCTTTTCTACAAACTCTTGCCATTGTTGTAAACTGACATTCTTTTCAGTGTTGTTTCTATGGTTTCCATGGAAACCGTAATTGATAATCAAATTTTAACTTCAAATTTGAAATCAGCATGTTGATATTGTCCTTAGTATCGAATCTTAAGACAATTCATCAAAGAACAGAGATTTTAGATTCTCGACCAGTAGCCTACCATAAGGCTGAGCATGTGAAGTTTAGATTAATAGCACATACACCACTGTGCAACAAAATTTTTTTTCCAAAACCATTGTATTAATGTTAGCGAAGCCAATATCCATGAATAAAAAGCAAATACCATAAAAGCTCTATTAAGCCCCCAAAGCCCCAAAAGGTGTTTTTGGGGCTTATTAGAGGGCCTGGACTTCACAAAGTCAAAGAACAAGGACGTTAAGTGATAGCTTTTTATTGCAGTTCTTTTGCCCCATATTCTGCAAAATCAACATGTACAGTTTTACGAGTCAAATACACAAATTACAGATAGTCTTAAGGTAACTCTGCTTTCCATTCTAGTGCACAGTTTTCGAGTAGTTTTAGACGCAAATCCACTTTTTTGAAATCAGCAAAAAGATTTGAGCAAGGATTTGTGAAGCCAGGGTTGACGGAAATATTGCGATTTATGCATCTTTCGATTGCCCAGATTATACAGAACAACATCCTTTTTACCGATTTTAGATAGACCGAATAATATTGGAGAAACTAACTGTTTTCTGAAGAGAGTGGTTTTGCAAAATGACATCTCACTGTGCACTAGAGCAGAAAGCAGAATTACCTTTAAATCCCAAACCATATCAAAATTATCAGGCAAGCTCATCATCAAAATTATCATCAATAGAAAGGGGTCTTATTCAAAAATTTCGTTCAGAAGAGGCTTTAATATTAGAGAGAATGGCTAATAGAGAGGGGACTAAGAGCTTTTACGGTAATGGTGGTGAAATAATTTTGGTGAAATTTGGTCATACTAACTGTTTTTCAGCTGTGATATCATGTGATTTTCTTTCTTTTCACATGGTTATTAAGGATATGCGCCAGCTGACGATTGCAATCCATATCTACAGTAAGAACCCACAAAATAGAAACCAGTTTTTTTCAAAACAGCCTGTTGGGTTTCTTCTTAAAGGGCATTAATCTGCAAACAGGCTGACATTTTTCTTATCACATGGTTATTAAGAAACCTTCAAATCATTAAAGAAGCCCCCAGAGCAAACACTATCAAACAGTATGTTTTTGTTACGTAGCATTCTCTCCAAATTTGGTCAATCATAGCATGCATGCCAAGTATACTGTAGATGGAGATGCTTTTGCATGAAATCTTTAAAAAATATTTAGCACCTGATTTTAACAAAAATTACTAAATATGAAATTTGTTTGGGATCCTCTTATAGGAAACCTTCCAAGAATCAGGCTGAGGAGTCTCTTATATGAGGGCACCATTTCTAAAAAAAATCAGCCTGATGTTTCTTATAGAGTGGTTTCTATTTTGCGGGTTCTTACTGTATTTAAGCTGACTCCCTCAAATCTTGGATGCCGAGTGACACAACTCAAACTTGCACCAACAACTTATAAAACCTCAACGTCAGTCATAGCAAGCACACATCCCTCAATTTCAGTGCAGCAGAAACATTCGTTTTCATTCTGCAATGTCTCCAAGGAGCACTTGCCACATTTACACCTGTATGAATAAACAGAATGGTTTTGAGGTCATGAGCGCACAGGAAAATAAATCTTGGGGCTGCCCATGAAAAATCCCATTAAAAATCAATTACTTACATATAGAGAGTAGCCCACACAAAACGCACAGATCATATATAGATCCAAAACCAATCTATTCTGGATCAAACAAGGATGATAAGCTCATTAACATAATCTAAAGGATCTATATAAAATCACTCCTGACCAAGATCTAGAT
Source organism: Aurelia coerulea (assembly GCA_039566865.1). Classification (NCBI taxonomy): domain Eukaryota; kingdom Metazoa; phylum Cnidaria; class Scyphozoa; order Semaeostomeae; family Ulmaridae; genus Aurelia; species Aurelia coerulea. Next base: position 5,634,478 of record CM076951.1, on the reverse strand, counting down.
TTAGCGTTTGATCACCTATCTGAAACACCACAGCTAGATCTTAAATGGATCCACCTAAAATCTGTTGCAAATCTGTCGTTTTACATCAGTTTCTCTGATTTCATCCAGATCTGAATTAGATCTAGTTTTCACATCAAATAAAGATCTGGAAGTCATCTAGCTGCTAGATCTTTTCAGGATGTTTGGAAAATCTAAACTTAGATCATAAATAGATCTACATAAGATCTGTTATCCTTGTTTAGAATCTGCTGTTTTACATCATTTTTTCTGGTTTCATCCAGATCTGAATTAGATCTAGTTTTCATATCAAATAAAGATCTGGAAGTCATCTGGATGCTAGATCTTTTCAGGATGTTTGGAAAATCTAAACTTAGATCATAAATACATCTACATAAGATCTGTTATCCTTGTTTAGAAATCTGCCGCTTTACATCTTTTTCTCTGATTTCATCCAGATCTGAATTAGATCTAGTTTTCATATCAAATAAAGATCTGGAAGTCATCTGGATGCCAGATCTTTTCAGGATGTTTGGAAAATCTAAACTTAGATCATAAATACATCTACATAAGATCTGTTATCCTTGTTGAGCAATCTGCCATTTTACATCATTTTCTCTGATTTCATCCAGATCTGAATTAGATCTAGTTTTTATATCAAATAAAGATCTGGAAGTCATCTGGATGCTAGATCTTTTCAGGATGTTTGGAAAATCTAAACTTAGATCATGAATAGATCTACATAAGATCTGTTATCCTTGTTTAGCAATCTGCCATTTTACATCATTTTCTCTAATTTCATCCAGATCTGAATTAGATCTAGTTTTCACATCAAATAAAGATCTGGAAGTCATCTGGATGCTAGATCTTTTCAGGATGTTTGGAAAATCTAAACTTGCAGATCTAAAATAGATCTGCCTGAAATCTGTTGCAAATCTGCCGTTTTCATATTTAGATGTATGATCTCATCCAGATCTGAATTAGATCTTGTTTTCATCGTGATGAAATTCTAGTTGTCATCTGGAAACAAAATCTGTTTACAATCTTTCAAAGATCTGAACTCAGATCTTAAATAGATCTGCCTGAAATCTGGTGCAAGTGGTCACAAATCTGCAGTTTCTTTACATCTGGTGGCAGGATCGCATCCAGATCTATATTTGATCTTATTTTCATCCGACTCCTAATTAAGTCAGGCTTTGGGTTAGAGGTGTTTAAACGCTACCAAGGGACAATTGAAACAAAGCAAAGCAATTAACATTTCAGTTTTTGAATTGAAAACAGAACAAACAACAGTAAATGGAGAGGGAAATGTTTTTTAAAAGAAATAGATTTGAACTTGATTTGAAAAAGCGCGCTGGTTTCATAACGGAAACGGCAAGGAGATTTCAACGACACTGCAAGGTCGATAAAGATGGAGGCTGATGGAAGTTTCACAATCAAGCAATGACCACTAAAGATTGGATGAGGTGAATAATACTGTTCTTTTAGCTTCTAAATCAATACTACATGTGTAATGTTTATTCTTAATGCTGAAGATAACGGGAGGGGGAGGCAAACCAAACGAGTATCTTTGATAAAACCAAGGAAGCGGAGAACTTTGAACAATAATATGTTATCTTTGTGGTATAGCTAGTTTGTGCATTAAATTGCCATACCTGGATCGTTGCTTTCTTGCTTAACACTTGTTCCACTGTTGCTATTGGCATTCCTTGAATCTTTAATCATTTGTGCCATTTAGATCCATTAGATCAGGCAGAATGGAGTTTAATGAATATGTTTGCCTGGTGTGTGCAGAATCTTGTGCTAAAAGCTGTTAACCGACAGTCTGTATAAAATGATACCTATGAGTTATTATATTTATTAAAGAGAACCTGCTGTAATAGCTTCTCTTTTTAGGGTTCATCTTAGAACGTTCGGGTGCGACAAAATGAACTTCAAATGTTGACAGCCAACAGCATGGCAATGCAGTTGAGTTTTTTCATTTCCAAACTGCTAAAAGATCTTTTATGATGCTGCTGGAAGTCCCATCCGCCTCTTCAGCTGCCTCTTAGATAGGGTGTTTGGAAGGGAGCAGCTTGCAACCTGCAATACTTACAAGAAGGGTAGAAAAGGCAAAGACACGTTCCTTGATAGGAAAACCCTGGATGGATATGTTACTTGTTGTTTTTGTATTGTATCGTTTATAAGTCTCTATGTCCTGAGCTGCAATTGTGTCATTGGATAGACTGGATTCAACATGGATAAGAGTCTCCAGATATCTTACTTGGAAAAAATTTGCAGTAAGATATGAAATTTGCTGAATGCTGTGGGAGATTTGTGCATTAAAATTGTGCTTATCAAGTCAACATACTTTCAACATTATTTCAACAATTTCAGGTTACACATTTGACTACGCTGCTGCTAACAACCGAAAAGATGAGGCTACGAAATTGAAATTAAACAGATTGCTAGCTCAAAAGATGCAAACAGTCAGTGACACCCTGAAGAAGAAACTCGATGTTCAGTCATGAGGTTACATTTTACATAAACTGTGATCTAAGAACACTTTTATACATCCCAAGTAGTATAGCTTTTTTAACAAACTTAAGCATTGCAAGGTCTGCTTTTTGTGATAAATAATTGTAATTATTTTTATATATGATATATGATATGGTTCAACTACTTTGGTTACAATCCTTTTCGTACCTTGCTGCTCTGGAAACTTTTCCCAAAATCAATAACTATAATCTATATTAGATCAATTGCACATCTAATTGAGGATCCAGTCCTGATCTAAGATAGATTGAGAACAGATCTTAATTGGATCTTAATTAGATGGCAAACAGATTTAGGATGGATCTATATTGGATCTATTGCACATCTAATAGGGGATCCAGTCCTGATCTAAGATAGATCGAGAACAGATCTTAATTGGATCTTAATTAGATGGCAAACAGATTTAGGATGGATCTATATTGGATCTATTGCACATCTAATAGGGGATCCAGTCCTGATCTAAGATAGATTGAGAACAGATCTTAATTGGATCTTAATTAGATGGCAAACAGATTTAGGATGGATCTATATAGGATCTATTGCACATCTAATAGGGGATCCAGTCCTAATCTAAGATAGATCGAGAACAGATCTTAATTAGATCTTAATTAGATGGCAAACAGATTTAGGATGGATCTATATTGGATCTATTGCACATCTAATAGGGGATCCAGTCCTGATCTAAGATAGATCGAGAACAGATCTTAATTGGATCTTAATTAGATGGCAAACAGATTTAGGGGATCTATATTGGATCTATTGCACATCTAATAGGGGATCCAGTCCTGATCTAAGATAGATCGAGAACAGATCTTAATTGGATCTTAATTAGATGGCAAACAGATTTAGGATGGATCTATATTGGATCTATTGCACATCTAATAGGGGATCCAGTCCTGATCTAAGATAGATCGAGAACAGATCTTAATTGGATCTTAATTAGATGGCAAACAGATTTAGGATGGATCTATATTGGATCTATTGCACATCTAATAGGGGATCCAGTCCTGATCTAAGATAGATTGAGAACAGATCTTAATTGGATCTTAATTAGATGGCAAACAGATTTAGGATGGATCTATATTGGATCTATTGCACATCTAATAGGGGATCCAGTCCTGATCTAAGATAGATTGAGAACAGATCTTAATTGGATCTTAATTAGATGGCAAACAGATTTAGGATGGATCTATATTGGATCTATTGCACATCTAATAGGGGATCCAGTCCTGATCTAAGATAGATTGAGAACAGATCTTAATTGGATCTTAATTAGATGGCAAACAGATTTAGGATGGATCTATATTGGATCTATTGCACATCTAATAGGGGATCCAGTCCTAATCTAAGATAGATAGAGAACAGATCTTAATTAGATCTTAATTAGATGGCAAACAGATTTAGGATGGATCTATATTGGATCTATTGCACATCTAATAGGGGATCCAGTCCTGATCTAAGATAGATTGAGAACAGATCTTAATTGGATCTTAATTAGATGGCAAACAGATTTAGGATGGATCTATATAGGATCTATTGCACATCTAATAGGGGATCCAGTCCTAATCCAAGATAGATCGAGAACAGATCTTAATTAGATCTTAATTAGATGGCAAACAGATTTAGGATGGATCTATATTGGATCTATTGCACATCTAATAGGGGATCCAGTCCTGATCTAAGATAGATCGAGAACAGATCTTAATTGGATCTTAATTAGATGGCAAACAGATTTAGGATGGATCTATATAGGATCTATTGCACATCTAATAGGGGATCCAGTCCTAATCTAAGATAGATCGAGAACAGATCTTAATTAGATCTTAATTAGATGGCAAACAGATTTAGGATGGATCTATATTGGATCTATTGCACATCTAATAGGGGATCCAGTCCTGATCTAAGATAGATCGAGAACAGATCTTAATTGGATCTTAATTAGATGGCAAACAGATTTAGGATGGATCTATATTGGATCTATTGCACATCTAATAGGGGATCCAGTCCTGATCTAAGATAGATCGAGAACAGATCTTAATTGGATCTTAATTAGATGGCAAACAGATTTAGGATGGATCTATATTGGATCTATTGCACATCTAATAGGGGATCCAGCCCTGATCTAAGATAGATCGAGAACAGATCTTAATTGGATGTTAATTAGATGGCAAACAGATTTAGGATGGATCTATATTGGATCTATTGCACATCTAATAGGGGATCCAGTCCTGATCTAAGATAGATTGAGAACAGATCTTAATTGGATCTTAATTAGATGGCAAACAGATTTAGGATGGATCTATATTGGATCTATTGCACATCTAATAGGGGATCCAGTCCTGATCTAAGATAGATTGAGAACAGATCTTAATTGGATCTTAATTAGATGGCAAACAGATTTAGGATGGATCTATATTGGATCTATTGCACATCTAATAGGGGATCCAGTCCTAATCTAAGATAGATAGAGAACAGATCTTAATTAGATCTTAATTAGATGGCAAACATATTTAGGATGGATCTATATTGGATCTATTGCACATCTAATAGGGGATCCAGTCCTGATCTAAGATAGATTGAGAACAGATCTTAATTGGATCTTAATTAGATGGCAAACAGATTTAGGATGGATCTATATAGGATCTATTGCACATCTAATAGGGGATCCAGTCCTAATCCAAGATAGATCGAGAACAGATCTTAATTGGATCTTAATTAGATGGCAAACAGATTTAGGATGGATCTATATTGGATCTATTGCACATCTAATAGGGGATCCAGTCCTGATCTAAGATAGTTCGAGAACAGATCTTAATTGGATCTTAATTAGATGGCAAACAGATTTAGGATGGATCTATATTGGATCTATTGCACATCTAATAGGGGATCCAGTCCTGATCTAAGATAGATCGAGAACAGATCTTAATTGGATCTTAATTAGATGGCAAACAGATTTAGGATGGATCTATATTGGATCTATTGCACATCTAATAGGGGATCCAGTCCTGATCTAAGATAGATCGAGAACAGATCTTAATTGGATCTTAATTAGATGGCAAACAGATTTAGGATGGATCTATATTGGATCTATTGCACATCTAATAGGGGATCCAGTCCTGATCTAAGATAGATTGAGAACAGATCTTAATTGGATCTTAATTAGATGGCAAACAGATTTAGGATGGATCTATATTGGATCTATTGCACATCTAATAGGGGATCCAGTCCTGATCTAAGATAGATTGAGAACAGATCTTAATTGGATCTTAATTAGATGGCAAACAGATTTAGGATGGATCTATATTGGATCTATTGCACATCTAATAGGGGATCCAATCCTAATCTAAGATAGACAGAGAACAGATCTTAATTAGATCTTAATTAGATGGCAAACAGATTTAGGATGGATCTATATTGGATCTATTGCACATCTAATAGGGGATCCAGTCCTGATCTAAGATAGATTGAGAACAGATCTTAATTGGATCTTAATTAGATGGCAAACAGATTTAGGATTGATCTATATAGGATCTATTGCACATCTAATAGGGGATCCAGTCCTAATCCAAGATAGATCGAGAACAGATCTTAATTAGATCTTAATTAGATGGCAAACAGATTTAGGATGGATCTATATTGGATCTATTGCACATCTAATAGGGGATCCAGTCCTGATCTAAGATAGATCGAGAACAGATCTTAATTGGATCTTAATTAGATGGCAAACAGATTTAGGATGGATCTATATTGGATCTATTGCACATCTAATAGGGGATCCAGTCCTGATCTAAGATAGTTCGAGAACAGATCTTAATTGGATCTTAATTAGATGGCAAACAGATTTAGGATGGATCTATATTGGATCTATTGCACATCTAATAGGGGATCCAGTCCTGATCTAAGATAGATCGAGAACAGATCTTAATTGGATCTTAATTAGATGGCAAACAGATTTAGGATGGATCTATATTGGATCTATTGCACATCTAATAGGGGATCCAGTCCTGATCTAAGATAGATCGAGAACAGATCTTAATTGGATCTTAATTAGATGGCAAACAGATGATAGATCGAGAACAGATCTTAATTGGATCTTAATTAGATGGCAAACAGATTTAGGATGGATCTATATTGGATCTATTGCACACATCTAATAGGGGATCCAGTCCTGATCTAAGATAGATCGAGAACAGATCTTAATTGGATCTTAATTAGATGGCAAACAGATTTAGGATGGATCTATATTGGATCTATTGCACATCTAATAGGGGATCCAGTCCTGATCTAAGATAGATTGAGAACAGATCTTAATTGGATCTTATTTAGATGGCAAACAGATTTAGGATGGATCTATATTGGATCTATTGCACATCTAATAGGGGATCCAGTCCTGATCTAAGATAGATCGAGAACAGATCTTAATTGGATCTTAATTAGATGGCAAACAGATTTAGGATGGATCTATATTGGATCTATTGCACACATCTAATAGGGGATCCAGTCCTGATCTAAGATAGATCGAGAACAGATCTTAATTGGATCTTAATTAGATGGCAAACAGATTTAGGATGGATCTATATTGGATCTATTGCACATCTAATAGGGGATCCAGTCCTGATCTAAGATAGATTGAGAACAGATCTTAATTGGATCTTATTTAGATGGCAAACAGATTTAGGATGGATCTATATTGGATCTATTGCACATCTAATAGGGGATCCAGTCCTGATCTAAGATAGATCGAGAACAGATCTTAATTGGATCTTAATTAGATGGCAAACAGATTTAGGACGGATCTATAATGGATCTATTACACATCTAATAGGGGATCCAGTCCTGATCTAAGATAGATTGAGGACAGATCTTAATTGGATCTTATTTAGATGGCAAACAGATTTAGGATGGATCTATATTGGATCTATTGCACATCTAATAGGGGATCCAGTCCTGATCTAAGATAGATCGAGAGCAGATCTTAATTGGATCTTAATTAGATGGCAAACAGATTTAGGATGGATCTATATTGGATCTATTGCACATCTAATAGGGGATCCAGTCCTGATCTAAGATAGATCGAGAACAGATCTTAATTGGATCTTAATTAGATGGCAAACAGATTTAGGATGGATCTATATTGGATCTATTGCACATCCAATAGGGGATCCAGTCCTGATCTAAGATAGATTGAGAACAGATCTTAATTGGATCTTATTTAGATGGCAAACAGATTTAGGATGGATCTATATTGGATCTATTGCACATCTAATAGGGGATCCAGTCCTGATCTAAGATAGATCGAGAACAGATCTTAATTGGATCTTAATTAGATGGCAAACAGATTTAGGATGGATCTATATTGGATCTATTGCACATCTAATAGGGGATCCAGTCCTGATCTAAGATAGATTGAGAACAGATCTTAATTGGATCTTATTTAGATGGCAAACAGATTTAGGATGGATCTATATTGGATCTATTGCACATCTAATAGGGGATCCAGTCCTGATCTAAGATAGATCGAGAACAGATCTTAATTGGATCTTAATTAGATGACAAACAGATTTAGGATGGATCTATATTGGATCTATTGCACATCTAATAGGGGATCCAGTCCTGATCTAAGATAGATCGAGAACAGATCTTAATTGGATCTTAATTAGATGGCAAACAGATTTAGGATGGATCTATATTGGATCTATTGCACACATCTAATAGGGGATCCAGTCCTGATCTAAGATAGATCGAGAACAGATCTTAATTGGATCTTAATTAGATGGCAAACAGATTTAGGATGGATCTATATTGGATCTATTGCACATCTAATAGGGGATCCAGTCCTGATCTAAGATAGATTGAGAACAGATCTTAATTGGATCTTATTTAGATGGCAAACAGATTTAGGATGGATCTATATTGGATCTATTGCACATCTAATAGGGGATCCAGTCCTGATCTAAGATAGATCGAGAACAGATCTTAATTGGATCTTAATTAGATGGCAAACAGATTTAGGACGGATCTATAATGGATCTATTACACATCTAATAGGGGATCCAGTCCTGATCTAAGATAGATTGAGGACAGATCTTAATTGGATCTTATTTAGATGGCAAACAGATTTAGGATGGATCTATATTGGATCTATTGCACATCTAATAGGGGATCCAGTCCTGATCTGAGATAGATGGAAAAAAGATCTTAATTAGATGGCAAACAGATTTAGGATGGATCTATATGGATCTATATTGGATCTATTGCACATCTAATAGGGGATCCAGTCCTGATCTGAGATAGATGGAAAACAGATCTTAATTAGATGGCAAACAGATTTAGGATGGATCTATATTGGATCTATTGCACATCTAATAGGGGATCCAGTCCTGATCTAAGATTGATCGAGAACAGATCTTAATTGGATGGCAAACAGATTTAGGATGGATCTATATTGGATCTATTGCACATCTAATAGGGGATCCAGTCCTGATCTAAGATAGATTGAGAACAGATCTTAATTGGATCTTATTTAGATGGCAAACAGATTTAAGATGGATCTATATTGGATCTATTGCACATCTAATAGGGGATCCAGTCCTGATCTAAGATAGATCGAGAGCAGATCTTAATTGGATCTTAATTAGATGGCAAACAGATTTAGGATGGATCTATATTGGATCTATTGCACATCTAATAGGGGATCCAGTCCTGATCTAAGATAGATCGAGAACAGATCTTAATTGGATCTTAATTAGATGGCAAACAGATTTAGGATGGATCTATATTGGATCTATTGCACATCCAATAGGGGATCCAGTCCTGATCTAAGATAGATTGAGAACAGATCTTAATTGGATCTTATTTAGATGGCAAACAGATTTAGGATGGATCTATATTGGATCTATTGCACATCTAATAGGGGATCCAGTCCTGATCTAAGATAGATCGAGAACAGATCTTAATTGGATCTTAATTAGATGGCAAACAGATTTAGGATGGATCTATATTGGATCTATTGCACATCTAATAGGGGATCCAGTCCTGATCTAAGATAGATTGAGAACAGATCTTAATTGGATCTTATTTAGATGGCAAACAGATTTAGGATGGATCTATATTGGATCTATTGCACATCTAATAGGGGATCCAGTCCTGATCTAAGATAGATCGAGAACAGATCTTAATTGGATCTTAATTAGATGACAAACAGATTTAGGATGGATCTATATTGGATCTATTGCACATCTAATAGGGGATCCAGTCCTGATCTAAGATAGATCGAGAACAGATCTTAATTGGATCTTAATTAGATGGCAAACAGATTTAGGATGGATCTATATTGGATCTATTGCACACATCTAATAGGGGATCCAGTCCTGATCTAAGATAGATCGAGAACGGATCTTAATTGGATCTTAATTAGATGGCAAACAGATTTAGGATGGATCTATATTGGATCTATTGCACATCTAATAGGGGATCCAGTCCTGATCTAAGATAGATTGAGAACAGATCTTAATTGGATCTTATTTAGATGGCAAACAGATTTAGGATGGATCTATATTGGATCTATTGCACATCTAATAGGGGATCCAGTCCTGATCTAAGATAGATCGAGAACAGATCTTAATTGGATCTTAATTAGATGGCAAACAGATTTAGGACGGATCTATAATGGATCTATTACACATCTAATAGGGGATCCAGTCCTGATCTAAGATAGATTGAGGACAGATCTTAATTGGATCTTATTTAGATGGCAAACAGATTTAGGATGGATCTATATTGGATCTATTGCACATCTAATAGGGGATCCAGTCCTGATCTAAGATAGATCGAGAGCAGATCTTAATTGGATCTTAATTAGATGGCAAACAGATTTAGGATGGATCTATATTGGATCTATTGCACATCTAATATGGGATCCAGTCCTGATCTAAGATAGATCGAGAACAGATCTTAATTGGATCTTAATTAGATGGCAAACAGATTTAGGATGGATCTATATTGGATCTATTGCACATCCAATAGGGGATCCAGTCCTGATCTAAGATAGATTGAGAACAGATCTTAATTGGATCTTATTTAGATGGCAAACAGATTTAGGATGGATCTATATTGGATCTATTGCACATCTAATAGGGGATCCAGTCCTGATCTAAGATAGATCGAGAACAGATCTTAATTGGATCTTAATTAGATGGCAAACAGATTTAGGATGGATCTATATTGGATCTATTGCACATCTAATAGGGGATCCAGTCCTGATCTAAGATAGATTGAGAACAGATCTTAATTGGATCTTATTTAGATGGCAAACAGATTTAGGATGGATCTATATTGGATCTATTGCACATCTAATAGGGGATCCAGTCCTGATCTAAGATAGATCGAGAACAGATCTTAATTGGATCTTAATTAGATGACAAACAGATTTAGGATGGATCTATATTGGATCTATTGCACATCTAATAGGGGATCCAGTCCTGATCTAAGATAGATCGAGAACAGATCTTAATTGGATCTTAATTAGATGGCAAACAGATTTAGGATGGATCTATATTGGATCTATTGCACACATCTAATAGGGGATCCAGTCCTGATCTAAGATAGATCGAGAACAGATCTTAATTGGATCTTAATTAGATGGTAAACAGATTTAGGATGGATCTATATTGGATCTATTGCACATCTAATAGGGGATCCAGTCCTGATCTAAGATAGATTGAGAACAGATCTTAATTGGATCTTATTTAGATGGCAAACAGATTTAGGATGGATCTATATTGGATCTATTGCACATCTAATAGGGGATCCAGTCCTGATCTAAGATAGATCGAGAACAGATCTTAATTGGATCTTAATTAGATGGCAAACAGATTTAGGACGGATCTATAATGGATCTATTACACATCTAATAGGGGATCCAGTCCTGATCTAAGATAGATCGAGAACAGATCTTAATTGGATCTTAATTAGATGCCAAACAGATTTAGGATGGATCTATATTGGATCTATTGCACACATCTAATAGGGGATCCAGTCCTGATCTAAGATAGATCGAGAACAGATCTTAATTGGATCTTAATTAGATGGCAAACAGATTTAGGATGGATCTATATTGGATCTATTGCACATCTAATAGGGGATCCAGTCCTGATCTAAGATAGATTGAGAACAGATCTTAATTGGATCTTATTTAGATGGCAAACAGATTTAGGATGGATCTATATTGGATCTATTGCACATCTAATAGGGGATCCAGTCCTGATCTAAGATAGATCGAGAACAGATCTTAATTGGATCTTAATTAGATGGCAAACAGATTTAGGACGGATCTATAATGGATCTATTACACATCTAATAGGGGATCCAGTCCTGATCTAAGATAGATTGAGGACAGATCTTAATTGGATCTTATTTAGATGGCAAACAGATTTAGGATGGATCTATATTGGATCTATTGCACATCTAATAGGGGATCCAGTCCTGATCTAAGATAGATCGAGAGCAGATCTTAATTGGATCTTAATTAGATGGCAAACAGATTTAGGATGGATCTATATTGGATCTATTGCACATCTAATATGGGATCCAGTCCTGATCTAAGATAGATTGAGAACAGATCTTAATTGGATCTTAATTAGATGGCAAACAGATTTAGGATGGATCTATATTGGATCTATTGCACATCCAATAGGGGATCCAGTCCTGATCTAAGATAGATTGAGAACAGATCTTAATTGGATCTTATTTAGATGGCAAACAGATTTAGGATGGATCTATATTGGATCTATTGCACATCTAATAGGGGATCCAGTCCTGATCTAAGATAGATCGAGAACAGATCTTAATCGGATCTTAATTAGATGGCAAACAGATTTAGGATGGATCTATATTGGATCTATTGCACATCTAATAGGGGATCCAGTCCTGATCTAAGATAGATTGAGAACAGATCTTAATTGGATCTTATTTAGATGGCAAACAGATTTAGGATGGATCTATATTGGATCTATTGCACATCTAATAGGGGATCCAGTCCTGATCTAAGATAGATCGAGAACAGATCTTAATTGGATCTTAATTAGATGACAAACAGATTTAGGATGGATCTATATTGGATCTATTGCACATCTAATAGGGGATCCAGTCCTGATCTAAGATAGATCGAGAACAGATCTTAATTGGATCTTAATTAGATGGCAAACAGATTTAGGATGGATCTATATTGGATCTATTGCACACATCTAATAGGGGATCCAGTCCTGATCTAAGATAGATCGAGAACAGATCTTAATTGGATCTTAATTAGATGGCAAACAGATTTAGGATGGATCTATATTGGATCTATTGCACATCTAATAGGGGATCCAGTCCTGATCTAAGATAGATTGAGAACAGATCTTAATTGGATCTTATTTAGATGGCAAACAGATTTAGGATGGATCTATATTGGATCTATTGCACATCTAATAGGGGATCCAGTCCTGATCTAAGATAGATCGAGAACAGATCTTAATTGGATCTTAATTAGATGGCAAACAGATTTAGGACGGATCTATAATGGATCTATTACACATCTAATAGGGGATCCAGTCCTGATCTAAGATAGATTGAGGACAGATCTTAATTGGATCTTATTTAGATGGCAAACAGATTTAGGATGGATCTATATTGGATCTATTGCACATCTAATAGGGGATCCAGTCCTGATCTAAGATAGATCGAGAACAGATCTTAATTGGATCTTAATTAGATGGCAAACAGATCTGTGACAGATTTACCATAATATCCATTTGATCTGGTCAAGATCTAACCTAGATCTTGAAAGGGTTTCATAGATTTTCACAAGATCTTGATTTACCTAATTAATATTCACACTTTCTAGATCTTTCGAGCATTTTACCTAGATTTTAAATCAATTCAATCACCCCCCGTGATTCGGATCTTATCTAGATCTAGTTTAGATCTTTACATTTTGTGTGGGAGTTGAAGGCAACTTTGAGGTTGAAATGGTGTAGAATATCTATGAACAAGTACAATAATAGATCAATTTCATTACAGAAGGCGGGCCTCCAGAAAGTATATATATGCATTAGGAAGAGGGGAGGGAGTCTAGCCCAGAGTGGCATGGCCGTCTTATGTTGGCCTGCCATTATATAAACTGTGCACCATATTTGATCTAGTACTATGTAGATATGTAGAGTGTATACTGAATGCTGTGTTTTGTTTGTGGTCATAAAGATAAACCTTTCTTGCAAGTTTTCCTGTCACAAAGTTTGAATGCTACTTTTTGTCTTGTGTCTATCAAGTCTTTTTAAAATTATTAGTTTACTTGCTCCACACTTGGCTAGCTTGTGAACAAGCTCCTATTCCTTGCTTTACTGCTGGTGAGCCTAAACTTGAATCATGAGTTTAGGCCCGTTGACAGAAGAACTCCTTTTAAATTCTCACTCACCATGATTTTAATCATTCCGTCCCTTGAAAACGCCTCAAAAGTTGTTGATTGAGTTTTGCTATTTCTCTTATCTCCCTGTATCTTTGAATCTTTGAATCTTTTTCATTGCCCACTTTACTGTTCCCAGCAAGCACTATTTTATTGTTAATGTGCAAGGCTCTTTTTACAATGTCTACTCCTTCATTGTTTTTCCCTAATTTCTATGTATGTCTTGATGTACTCTGTAACTTGTACTAACTCTACACTTTCGTCACTTTCTAGCCATTCTTTCTTTGCCTTTCTCTTGATTACTTCCATAACTTTGATGCACTCTAAAATATGTTCTGTTGTTTCTTTTCCTCCACAAAAACAATATCTTTCTTCTCCCAAATTCTTTCCAATGTCCCACATTTCCAATTTCGTTTTTATTATTTCTCCAGCTGTCTTTATCCCTACTTCTCCTAAATACTTCTGTCTTCTATATTTTTGCAGTTTTGCAGGTGTCTTAACTTCTTAGAGTTTTCCTCCTTTTCTCTCGATTGTTTTTCAATATGTTCCATTATCTGTCCTTTCACTGTTTTCTTCCATTCAGATTTTTTCATTCTTGTAACCCCATCTAGATCTATTTTGTATTTTTCTGCATCATCCTCTATTTCACTGTACCAACAATTTTTATATTTCATTTTCTTTTGATTCTCTATGACTTGTTTGCACAGCCGCTCAGCTTTTGTGTTCAATATTTGCTGAAACATCATGAATTTTTTGTACGCCACCCTTTCCTTCATCGGCCATAACCCGCATTCTTTCATCAATCCCCAATTTGTTTGCAGCTAGCTGATTTAAGGCAGTGGCAAGAATGCTATGGCAACAAGGTAATTTAGTGGCTGTAGTGCAGCAAAGTTCTGCTTTCTCCAGAGCTGCAGTAAACTTGCACTGGCAAGCAAAAACACAACATGTGAGGCTATTTGCACAGATGGAGTGATGTGTGTCAATTATGTCACCCTCTTGAAGTGCTACAACAGCGAGTATATCAATACAATGCTGCGCTGAGCCTAACTGAAAACTGCAGTTTGCTGCATTGATCAACAAAGAATTGCAAAGCTGTCACTTAGGGAGACAGAATTGAACTTGACAAAAAGAGATGATGAAATTTATTGAAGCTTGAGAATATTACAGTAAGCATCTATCAAAAGTGTCCTTGACTTAGCTACAAAGCCCTGTTTCCTTAGCAATTCAGCATGGATAATGGAAAAAATTATCTTGTCAGCTTCTGAAGAAACAGATGGATGTTTGTTAACATGCTCTACAACAGACTAAATCAAGTTTGTTGCTATAAAAACACCATCTTTTTTATCTTTTAGTTTCTCAACAATAATTGTGATGATCTTTCTCAAGGATTGTTTGTTGTCTGAAATGTTGACAGGATCAAATTGTAACAATGGGTTGTCAACAAAACCCCATGTTATAAAATACAACAGAGACAGTGACAGCTCATTCTGATCATTAGCAAATCTTGTCTCTTGAGTGAATAGACTAGATGCAAACAAGAAAGGTGATGTAGCAATACTGGGGATGTAACATGGCTCATTGAGACCATAATCATTTGATGTTAAATCCAAGAATTTTTTGACATCATTAATGTTTGATGAACACAATTTTTCCATTTTTCCGTTTCTCTTTGTAGTAATCTTTCTGAGGGCATGTCTAGATGATCAATTGTCAGTGGTGGGATGTTTGTATTGTCATTACTACTTGACTGGGCAAGCCAAAAAACAATCTCATCACATGACAAAAACTCATGCAGCTCTAGAACGGCATAACGGAATAACCAGACCCAGGACCACTAGGACCGGACCCTAACGGGCCAGACCCTAGGGGAATGCCCTACCCTCGCTTTGACGGTGGATAGGAAGTCAGTCACCAGTCACCGAAAGGAGGGAATTTCACTCAAAAAAATCTCGTACACGAAATCTTTCTGTTCTGATAAAAGCTCGTAAACTTTTGCGAATGAGTGACCCTCAAATTCACATATCTTCTGCAACACACTCAGGTCCATTCAACTGAGTTCATCGAAGAGAAGCTTTCAGACTGCCCAGCATCCAAGCTGCAGGTTCTCAGCGCTTAGAGTTCAAATCTATCAGGCACGAAGGTATTACTTCGGGACTTTGTTAGCTCCCATGGTAGCCCCAAAAAATTATTGGGGGGGGGGGGAGTTGGTCATATGTATCTTCTAAAATATAGATAGATAGATATATAAACTTTATTTAAAGAGGATAAACCAGGTTAGCCTAACAACTAATCTTCCCCTGGGTCCTCTCGACTAACTACGAAATAAGAATATAATACACGCAAAAAGTGTCCTTTAAGTTTTAAGAAGCTTAGTAACAATTTTCATTTAAAGTACAGTTTAAGTATTTAAATCTGACAGTCAAGATAGTACTGATATACTTTTCTCTTGAAAATGTCCAATGATGTTGACTGTCTAATGTTAAGTGGAAGTTCATTCCATATTTTACTTCCTTTTATCGATACTGACTGATCAGCCTTATATGGGTTACACTCGTATTTTTCGATAAGAAACTGAGGTCCGAGGTCGTTAGGTAGTAGTTTCTTAAATCCTATGACAATTCGCCACCAAAGATTGTAATTTTTTTCTTTCAATTTTTAGTGCCGAAAATGTAAAATTACTAAAAAGTAGAATTAATTTCGTTTTGTTAGAAGGGCTTCCAAACTATTTGATAAGATCTAAAACAATAAATAATAACATAATTGGCACTCAAAAATAATTGGACACGGTACAGTAATAGCAACAGTAATAGCATCAGTGGTTTGCGGCATACGCCATATTCGGCCAATACGAGTCGAAATAGACGAGTCAACGCAGCCAACGGCAATAACCACCCACGATTTCCCACAAGCGCAACATGGACCCATGATGTATGTGTACCTGCGTCAAAGGATGACAATGAGACCCCGACAAGAGAGCAGCTTGACCAGTTAAAGTTGTCTGGACTTGGGAAGAAGCGATTGGTGTTCAGCAAACATGGAGACCATGGCCACTTCATCAAAAAGCTTGAAGAGGAGGCTATTAGAGATCACCGGCCCCGGCCCCCCGGCCCCGGCCCTCAGCACCATGGCGCTCGGCCCTCGGCCCCCACAAATATAGGTATTTCTTCGTTTCATAACTGGCTGCCTGTTCCCGCATTTAGAATGATCCGAAAGGTGCCGTTCAATCGAAAAATCACAATGTTTGAAGCCTCCAAGAGCTTAAGAAACTCCTTTCAAGTAAAGTGAGAGAACTTCGAGGGGCCGAGCAGTCATCTGAGTCTCACAAAACAAGTTGAGTATGATTTCCTAAACTAACCACAAATGTACGCACGCCACACGCTCCTTCGCATACAATTCATGCGCCTTCGTATTCGTTCTGGCTAACTGTCGCCCTGAAAACCCCTCTTTTCCCTGTTTCAAAATTACGCAGAGTAAATTGTTTGTAAGTAACTCTTTCTAAGAAACTAAACGCACCTGTCATCCCACGAGCAGAGCAGACGTGTTCTCGCAGAGCTCTTATGTCGTACTGTTAAGCTTCACTACTAATTGATAGAATAACATACCAGCTTTAAACAGAATGGAGGATTCTCAAGGAGAACATCTCATCAAAAAGACGATAACCAAAATCAGAAGTAACAATCAGCGACCTGATAAGAACTCCATGGTTTTTCATCTCACAACGAATCATGGTCTCACAAGAACGGCTGCATTGAACCTCGTCGATACAATGATAGAAAGTGGATATATTTACAATAATCCATCACGGCAAGGTCGAGACTCATACTACGTCTTTGAACTGGAAAGTCCTAAGGAACAAATTCAAGACACTATGGGCTTACAGAGAGACAAGAGTCATCCCAGCCCTGACAGAATCAGTGACGAATTGGATCTTTGCCTGAGCTATAACACACCTTTGAGGCACAGCGGGACCATTAGACATGAAGCTGGAGGTGCCACACCGCTGACCCTCTCAACATTTGGTACGATGGCTGATTCTGTCGTAACTTTGAACCAGATGTTACAGCAGGAGAGAGAGATTTCCTCGTCGTTGAGAGTAGAAAATCTCGAATTTCAAGCCAGAATTCGACAACTCGAAGCAGGTCTCGATAAAGAACAACAACAGTCTCCGGAGAATATCACATCAACAAAAGTCTGTATCACAGAGGAGACAGAAGTCCCAAACCACCTTGGAACACAAATAGAGACATTGGTTAAATTAATAGCAGCTGGAATTGTGAAAGAAGTTAACTCCCTAAAGGCTGAAATTTCTACAAATACAAGCGACAAAAAAGTAAATGGAGAATTACAGTCCGGGCCTTCTATTGTCTATGGAAGTATAGAGATTGCAAGCAGTAAAAAAGCAATTAATAGTAAGAACAGTCGCAAAAATAAGAAAAGAAGGGCTAAGAGAAGGAAACAGGAGATGCCTAACCGGTCAAAAGAAGAATTGAAAGAAGATCCAACCGTTCCTGCAGCGTCCCAGGTGTCCCAGGAGAAGAGTAAAGAACAGACTACAGCAGAATCACGTAAACACTCAAGCGAACAAAAAGCAAGAGTTTGTCGCAATGGGTCCCAGGAGAAGAGTAGTGAACTTGTTGGGGAGATGAGTCCGTTGGACCATTGTTCTGAACAAAGAGTAGGTTGCTTTCTCCGAACCAATCAGCTTCGGTGGGTTAAAGATTCTGCGCAGTAAGGGTGATCTTGTGTACTTACTACAAACGTCTTTTGCCTCCTCCCCTGAATTGATTGGTCAATACAACAATAAAAATGAGCCTAACAATACCAACCTAACGCTAGTGATATATGTAATGAAACTATATGTTTCCCGCAAAACTCGTGGAACTTCGCGGCAATTTTTACTCTCTGTGATGCAAGCGTAGGCCATGGACGTAACTTAAGGGTTATTTTAGAACGAATTTTAGTGTAGTATCTGGACGGGATCATTGGTGTATGTTTATATGTACGAAGCAAGTCAAGTACATTTATTCTTGTAGTCAGGGGTAGATAGAGAGTATTCGACGTTGGCAGCGGGGAAACAGCACACAGCCGTGCTGTAGAGTGCTTGTGAGACAAATACCCGTCTGTCCAAGTGGTGCGATGCCTCTTAGTTTAACTTAGGGTTGGTTTTGGTTTTTGGCCTATTGCTTGCATCATGGAGAGTCTCCGAGTGCTGGATTACTACGATTTTTTTACAAAGAAGACAAGACCTGGTAAGCACTGTGAGGATTCTGAATGCAAATATGAACAAGGTCATTATCACTGCAAGCTCTGCAGGAATGCATTCAAGGGCCTAATGACTGATAAAATGGTGAAACATGTTCGCTCCAAACATTCTAAAATTTTGACGAATACTGCCTCGAAAGCTGACCATGATTCACATAATTCTCACAGTGATAATGCAAACAGTGGAATTGAAATAAGATCAAATGATAACAGACCAAGTAATCCAGCCTCGGAATTCTTTTCTCCTTTTTCTTTATCAAACTCCCCAACCGGGGTAGCTGTCAAAAAGAGCAAAGTATCAACTCCACTCCTTGCGGAGCCAGGCAATGTGCTCTTCTCGTCACCAGGCATTTCTCCACTTTTTCACAAAGTTGCCACAGTTACAGAATCGTCATCATTGTCTAAGGTCATTCCTAGCCAGGCAGAATTATCTGAAATTGTTGCAGAACCTATTGTTGACAAGGAAAAAATTGAGATCCCAGAATGTATGTGTGTTGTGCCAGATTGTACTTCTGTTTTTAGATTAAAGTCACTTGTAAGAAGAAAATTGAGAGGTGGTGGGAACAATGATTGGGATTGGGAAAGCACAAAGCTTCTGATAACTTATTTCAGGCTTGATAAGAATGGAGATCCCTTTAAAGTTTATATTTGTAATCAACATTGGAAAAATTGGTATCATTACAACTATAAAATCAAGCAGGCTTTAAGTTTTTATGTTGATGGTGTAAAAGACAAAAATCAGTTTATGAATCTAATTGATGCTGTGGGTGACAGTAATTGCAACCCCAGCCACACAGAACCATCACATCTTGTCACACCATGTTTATTCTTTGAGGAAGCCAGCCAACTGTTCATCCATGTTTTGAATAATCTCAATTTGAATGAACTTAAAACACTTTCTCTGACATGCAAATCAATGAACCAAAAGGTCAAGAAATATCTTGAAGATGATACTGTCTGGGAAAGACTTTTGATGGAGCATTTCTTTGTTAACAGGAAACTCAATGGGAAAACTTATCTTGAGTCATTTAGAGCTATTGACTTGTATTGCAGCCAGAGGAATCAACAATTATGTGATTCCAATCCTCATCAACCAACAATAAGTTCTGAACTAATAAGAGAACTCAATGTTTCACTGCAAGATAACAATAACCTTTGCAAAATGCTGAGAGCCTTTGGGCCAGGTCCATAACGCGGAACCCGCGGAACCCGCGGAACTCGCGGAATTTTCGTTCCGCGAAGTTGAGTTCCGCGTTTTGTTCTCGCAGTATGGGGCCGAAAACCAAAACGCGGAACTGGCGGAATTTTTCTTCCGCGAAGCTAAGTTCCGCGCTTTGTCCTCGCGGTATATGGCCAAAAACCAAAACGCGGAACTCGCAGAATTTCATCTATAAGGCCTGCTCTTCCTCCACTTGCCTACAAAGAAGTTTACTTGCATTTTATCACTTTTAATCAACTTTTAATCGACTGTTCTTCCCATGCCAAGAGATTTGTAGCATTTTCTTAAGCAGCTACTTTCACGTATGTTACTACGCCGTCAGCCAAATCTGCTTCGAAAATGAGTAAAAAATGGTCCGTGTAATTTCCCTCTTTCTGCAAAATCCATTGCAAATCTCAAAAACATACAGGTGAATTCAATAAGTCAACTCTCTTCTGGCAAATTGAAATCGAAACAAACTGACTTTCTCCCAGGATTGAAGGCATATAAATTGAGATGAAATTTTCCACTTCGGCTCCAAGCGATAGGAGATTTGTAGGTAGGCCATTTGTTGTCATTTGCAAATGCCGTATTGCTTTGGTCTTGGACTTGATACTTGATACTTTGATCACCTGGAGCTGTGGGAGAGCTTCGAGGATAAGGATCGCGTGTCACACGAGGCAAAGAAATGTACATTGTGAGCATACGCACGCGAAATGTGAAAAATGCTATTCTTGTCCATTCCCCTACTTCCTGACCCCAATCCACTTGACAATATTTCGCAGGACTAGCTTTTGCTGGACATAATCCAATACTCTCAACAATCCTAGTCGAGGGAATTGGGGTCAGGAAGTCCACTAAAAAAATCTATTAAAATTGATATAGCGCAGGTAAAATTCTTTGTAGGCAAGGGGAGGAAGAATATGCTGTATGCTCACAATGTACATTTCTTTGCCTCGTGTGACACGCGATCCTTATCCTCGAAGCTCTCCCAAAGCTCCAGGTGATCAAAGTATCGAGTATCGAGTCCAAGACCAAAGCAATACGGCATTTGCAAATGACAACAAATGGCCTACCTACAAATCTCCTATCGCTTGGAGCCGAAGTGGAAAATTTCATCTCAATTTATTATTTTTGAGTGCCAATTATGTTATTATTTATTGTTTTAGATCTTATCAAATAGTTTGGAAGCCCTTCTAACAAAACGAAATTAATTCTACTTTTTAGTAATTTTACATTTTCGGCACTAAAAATTGAAAGAAAAAAATTACAATCTTTGGTGGCGAATTGTCATAGGATTTAAGAAACTACTACCTAACGACCTCGGACCTCAGTTTCTTATCGAAAAATACGAGTGTAACCCATATAAGGCTGATCAGTCAGTATCGATAAAAGGAAGTAAAATATGGAATGAACTTCCACTTAACATTAGACAGTCAACATCATTGGACATTTTCAAGAGAAAAGTATATCAGTACTATCTTGACTGTCAGATTTAAATACTTAAACTGTACTTTAAATGAAAATTGTTACTAAGCTTCTTAAAACTTAAAGGACACTTTTTGCGTGTATTATATTCTTATTTCGTAGTTAGTCGAGAGGACCCAGGGGAAGATTAGTTGTTAGGCTAACCTGGTTTATCCTCTTTAAATAAAGTTTATATATCTATCTATCTATATTTTAGAAGATACATATGACCAACTCCCCCCCCCCCCCAATAATTTTTTGGGGCTACCATGGGAGCTAACAAAGTCCCGAAGTAATACCTTCGTGCCTGATAGATTTGAACTCTAAGCGCTGAGAACCTGCAGCTTGGATGCTGGGCAGTCTGAAAGCTTCTCTTCGATGAACTCAGTTGAATGGACCTGAGTGTGTTGCAGAAGATATCTGAATTTGAGGGTCACTCATTCGCAAAAGTTTACGAGCTTTTATCAGAACAGAAAGATTTCGTGTACGAGATTTTTTTGAGTGAAATTCCCTCCTTTCGGTGACTGGTGACTGACTTCCTATCCACCGTCAAAGCGAGGGTAGGGCATTCCCCTAGGGTCTGGCCCGTTAGGGTCCGGTCCTAGTGGTCCTGGGTCTGGTTATTCCGTTATGCCGTTCTAGAGCTGCATGAGTTTTTGTCATGTGATGAGATTGTTTTTTGGCTTGCCCAGTCAAGTAGTAATGACAATACAAACATCCCACCACTGACAATTTATCATCTAGACATGCCCTCAGAAAGATTACTACAAAGAGAAACGGAAAAATGGAAAAATTGTGTTCATCAAACATTAATGATGTCAAAAAATTCTTGGATTTAACATCAAATGATTATGGTCTCAATGAGCCATGTTACATCCCCAGTATTGCTACATCACCTTTCTTGTTTGCATCTAGTCTATTCACTCAAGAGACAAGATTTGCTAATTATCAGAATGAGCTGTCACTGTCCCCGTTGTATTTTATACCATGGGGTTTTGTTGACAACCCATTGTTAAAATCTGATCCTGTCAAAATTTCAGACAACGAACAATCCTTGAGAAAGATCATTACAATTATCGTCGTTACTAAAAGACGGAACACCCCAGAACAACCCAAGAACAACCGGAACAAGCCAGGAACAAGCCAGGAACAGGCGGAACAACCGAAGAACAAGCCAGGAACAACCTAAGAACAGGCGGAACAACCCAAGAACAACCCAGGAACAACCTAAGAACAGGCGGAACAACCCAAGAACACGCCAGAACAAGACCTCATTTAGTATTTCCATGCGATTTGACAGATTTCTTGGGTAAACAAAACGGAGTTCTGATCAACCAAGCGAGGAATGTAAGCCCACATAAAATGATGTAACACCGTTTCATTTCTGCAGGATGCGTCTATCCTGTGTTCCAGACCCACGTGGGGCATGAAAATGGCGACAACAAAGGCCAACTAATAGACGGCACGTGCAAGGCATGCGGGATGAAACAGACCCTTTAAAATCAATCAACGAATCAATAGCCACTATGTTTCCAATTGGTTTGACAAGTTTTGAAAGGTTGAAAAGTCCAGAATATTCTTTAAACCACATGTCGCACTGGGAACGATGGTACTTCCTTTGTCCATAAACAGGGTAGTTCATTAAAAAATTTTGCACCACCTTTGTCCCAAAAACTGGTCGTTTTTTATAGCAAATTTATGCTGTTATTTTTCTTCAATTTGGAGGAAAATTTTAACATTATGCATCACAAACGATTTTTGTCCCAAAAACCGGTAGTTTGGACCTAGTACTGTTTTCAAAAGCAGGTGTATAGATATGAAAGTACAAGTATCCCAAGACTGATTGCCCTACAATGGTACGATCACTTTGGTGAGCAATTTGAAATTCTGCCCTCATTTTCAGAAATTTGCCTGACAGAGGTAGAACCGCTTTTGTGAAAAATTGGAGTTTTGGGTCTTTTTTCTGTACATTTGGTGGACAAAGGTAGAACCCCTTATGTGAAAATTTGAAATACACGTATTTTTTATAAGAAACTAAGAATTTGGTCCAGTACTGAAAGTTTCCTAAAATTATCAGATTTTGAGTACTCAGGGTCTCTTTTGAGTTTCATAGAGGTTCCATAACAATCTTCAATTTCACTACCTGTGACCTCGTAAACATTTCAAAACAAGGTTTTTCTAAGCCTTTCCAATGTTGAGATATTACTCAAGTACCTTGCCAGTTGTGTGATACAGGAAACGAGTGAAGGTAGGGCAGAAATATGTCAAAGGATGTCCTTTATCAAAGTAAACAGTTTCTTAACTTTTTGTCAATACTGGAGTTCTTGATTTTTGGCCATCTGAGAGTTGAGTTTCTTAAAGGCAGTTTCTTATATGAAAAAATAAGTGTATAATGGTCTTTTCTGCCTAAATTTGATGGACAATGGGAGAACCAGGTTATTGGTAAACTTTAGAATTTTGATTGGATAGAAGGTTAGGAAACTTCATTTTTGTGACAAACTGATGGAATAGGAGGATTGCTGTTCAAATTTCACCTTTGTCACAAAACCTGATTGTTTTGGCACGAAAGTTGCACTATCTGATAAAAGAACAGGTTGCTTTTTCCAATTCTACTGGACAAACATGGCGTCCAATATTGTACAGTACTTGCCCGCCCCTGCTTGAGCTGAAGGGCAAGCAACTAGCACTCAAAAGGAGTTTCGAAGCTGAATAATTGACAGCATTTATAGAACTAGCATATGAGTATAATGTGTACTACTAGTTTCAGAACAGAACACTTTAAAACAGTTTAGATAGATATTACTAAACCTATATACAACAGAATCTAAGTGAAAGCCATACGGATGTAAAGTTTCGGACAATAGTACTTTGTAAAAATTCAAAAGCAATGTTTTTTCCAGCTGAATGATGAAATCTTTCGCTTGAAATGAATTACATCATTCGCATAAATTGAAAAAAAATTAACCAAAGATCTCTACTGAATGCTTCAAACAAACTGTTATACCATCAGAACTTCTACATATTAATATGCAGTCAGTTGATATCAAAGTTTTTCAGCTCAAGGTAAATTAACTTGATATGAATCAGTTCTTGCAGCGAATATACCGGGTGTCTCAGAACAAAATGGAACAAAGTTGTTTGGGTCCCCTGGAGGAACTTGCTACCCTTAGACTAGCTACGCAATATGGACAGGAAGCATGCCATACAAATCCGAAACACACAAACTGATCAAAGCCAACAATGGTTCGATAACTTTGGGGAATAAATATACACAGCAACTGTGTACTCTTTAAAAATATACCCAACAAATCCAATGTTTTTATATCTTGTACGCATCTTTGGAAAAGTGATACACCCCTCGCTTGAATGATAAGAACTCCGTTTTGTTTACCCAAGAAATCTGTCACATCTCATAGAGATACTAAATAAGTTAGTGTTCTGGCTTGTTTTTGGGTAGTTCCGCCTGTTTTTTAGGTTGTTCCTGGCTTGTTCTTGGGTTGTTCCGCCTGTTCTTAGGTTGTTCTTGGGTTGTTCCGCCTGTTCTTAGGTTGTTCCTGGGTTGTTCGTGGGTTGTTCCGCCTGTTCTTAGGTTGTTCCTGGGTTGTTCTTGGGTTGTTCCGCTTGTTCCTGGCTTGTTCCTGGCTTGTTCCGGTTGTTCTTGGGTTGTTCTGGGGTGTTCCGTCTTTTAGTAACGACGTTACAATTATTGTTGAGAAACTAAAATATAAAAAAGATGGTGTTTTTATAGCAACAAACTTGATTGAGTCTATTGTAGAGCATGTTAACAAACAGCCATCTGTTTCTTCAGAAGCTGACAAGATTATTGTTTCCATTATCCATGCTGAATTGCTAAGGAAACAGGGCTTTGTAGCAAAGTCAAGGACACTTTTGATAGATGCTTACTGTAATATTCTCAAGCTTCAAGAAATTTCATCATCTCTTTTTGTCAAGTTCAATTCTGTCTCCCTAAGACAGCTTTGCAATTCTTTGTTGATCAATGCAGCAAACTGCAGTATTCAGTTAGGCTCAGCGCAGCATTGTATTGATATACTCGCTGTTGTAGCACTTCAAGAGGGTGACATAATTGATACACATCATTCCATCTGTGCACATAGCCTCACAAGTTGTGCTTCATCAGTCGCAGTACCGTCTCCGCGGACAGGATGTCATTGGGCGATTAAAGGCAAGGACAGAAAAATTCAAGTCTTCGTTCTATCCAAACTGTTTATGCGAATGGAATAAGCTTGAGCCTGAATTGAGACTTGCACCTTCTATTGCTGTTTTTAAGAAAAAGCTCTTATCAATAATCCGCCCCCCCTGCAAAATCTGTATTTGGAATTCACGATCCCACAGGATTATCCTACCTAACACAACTCAGGGTTGGTCTCAGCAAGTTAAATCTCCATAAATTCAAGCATAATTTCAGAGATACCATAAACCCAATGTGCCCAACAAGCGATGGCATTGAAGACACGGAGCACTTTTTGTTGCTCTGCCCTTCTTTTGATGTTCAACGACAAAATCTTCTCGCTGGAATTGTTGAATTATTACGACCATATGTACAAATCACCAATCTTTCAAATCACTCTTTGACGCAGTTTTTTTGTGTGGTGATGAAGACCTTTCTAATGAGTTGAACAGAAGTGTACTCGAATTAACTTTACGCTTCATCCACGAAACTGGTCGGTTTGATTAAGATCTATTGAGAATTTAGCCATGCCCTAAGCAATCACCAAGTCCCGTACCGTTAGTGTTCTTTTCCTTGTAAATTCTGTTTCACATCAGATGGAGGCATTTTACTTGCCTAAATTTACACCAAATGAGTTGCACTCATTGCATCTACAAATTCATCGCAACACTGACCTGACATCTGGAGTGAAACTGAATCCAGTATAGTATCCTTTAATTTATAAATTGTTTGTAGTGTGATTGTATACGGTTTAACGTTTCATGTTTTTAGATATTGGCCATGGGGTAGTCGTGGTCTTTTGCTCCCCATGGTATCGTACTTGTAGTGTGTCGTATAGTAAGTAGAATTAGGTATAGTAAAATGTAAAGTATCTTGTAAAATTTAATATTTGAATAAAAAAAAAAAAAAAAAAAAGTTGTGCTTTTGCTTGCCAGGGCAAGTTTACTGCAGCTCTGGAGAAAGCAGAACTTTGCTGCACTACAGCCACAAAATTACCTAGTTGCCATAGCATTCTTACCACTGCCTTAAATCAGCTAGCTGTAATATTAGCTGCAAACAAGACATTTGATGTAGCAATCAAGAACTTTGAAGAGCAAAAGATATAATTGAGAAAACAACAGGTCAAAACAGTTTGCAAAACGTCCTGGTAAATTTTAACAAATTTCTAGTTGAGTGTGTAAAAGTCAATGCAATTGAAAGAAAACAACTAGAGGAAAATTTAGTATCAATTCACAGTGTGCTCCCAGAGAAACATCATTTGAAAAGTACATTGAGTCCTGAAAATATATCAACTGGATTTTGCACATTAACTACAGAAGATTTCCTGTGGAAGTTCTCCTTTGCATCATTGCTTGATCATCCTTTCAGCTGGATTGACTATCCGCCAACATCAAAAGCGATAGTTTTTGGGGCTGATTATCAGGTATGGGCACATCTAGATCAACTTCTCCATTTGCACCCTTTGCGTTATGCATGGATTTCATCCATTTTTCTTGGTTCATTTCACAAGCTAGCAAACCTGCATGATAAGCTGATGAAGAGATATGGGAAGTTCCATCTTGAGAAACATGCAGCTGCGTTTCTACAGGGTGTCCCAAAAAAATTGTGCCCCGTTTGCCTGAAGATTGCGACAAATCGGCAATAGATCATCACCAAATGTCTACATGATGTTGCTTGTCAGATGTTAGATTAGAGTTTGCTACCATCCCCGTAAAAATCCGTGAAAAATGACGGAGCTATGACCATCAGAAGACCAAATTTTCTTGATGACTAAAACCAGCGGTCGGCCATTTTGTCTTGCTATTTTGCAGCGATAAACAGCTTCATGGATGAACTGAAACAGTAGCCTCCAATGTCATAGCTCTCGCGAAAATTCCAATAATCATCAGAGACTTTGACTATTTCTTACCCCACGATCTTTAATGGAATGTCAAATGAAGACTAGGATATCCCCAAGATAATAAACAATCACAAGATAATGACAAAAAGATATTTCACGTCATTTGATTTTGTGAATAAGTGTCCCTTCTCTCTAATAACTCCCCTCTTTGTTAAGCCCCCCCTCTGGAGTGTCCGAAATTAGATAAGCCCCCGGGGGCTTAATAGCGCTTTTACGGTACATACAATGTCAGGTTCGTTAAAAAGTCTTATCGGTATTAATTTTCAAAATGGCGTCCATTTTCAGCAATGCATCTCCTTGCTCTGTCAACCATTGACTGAAATGCATTGGAAATCATTTCTCTTGGAAGTGCTGCGCATTCCCTTACAATGGCTGCCTTTAACTGTTGTATTTTCCTTGGTTGCTGATCTTGACCTGCACCCAAGATCCTTTGCTTCGAGTAACCCCAGGCAAAAAAATCTAGAATAGCAAGGTCAGGTGACCTTGGGGGCCATGGTACATCTCCTCGTTTACTTATTAGTTTTCCAGGAAATTGGCTTTGAAGATACTGAATGGCTGCTCTACTTGTGTGGGCAGGGGCCCCATCCTGTTGCCACCAAATAAACTCCCTTTCAACCCCCTGGTTTCGCAGATCTTCCTGTACTACATGGTACCTCACGGTTCGCAAATACTCTCTCTGATCGAGATTTCCTTGAACGAAATGTGGACCAAGTATAGTCCCATTGCCCAGTAGCCCCAACCACACCATTACACGACCTGCCCCTTGGGATCGTTCTATGTAATGATCTTCAGGATGGCCATTGCCATACTGTCGATATTGAACTTCTTTCTTGGTGTTGGCTTCTGAATTTAACGAGAATATAGCTTCATCTGATGAAATTAGATTTCCAAGAAAACCAGGGTCCTCGTTTGTCTTTGCGACGAGCCAGTTACACAATTTTAGCCTTTCTGTGGGATCGTTCGGAAGGAGGGCTTGCCTTTTTACAACCACCGATCCGATTGAAAGTGCTTCTAGACATATCTAAACCATTCCTGCGCGAAGAGACTTTGCCATTTCTTTCTATAGATCTCCTAACTCTTTCAACATTTTCTACGGAGCGAGCAGTTTTGCTCCTACCGCTGTTACCCCTATATCTGTTGTGGCTGGTACCATGTTCTTTATATTTGTTGTAATTATAAAGTATGGCCCTTGCAGATGGAGCAGGGAGAGCAGGCCATTCTTCACGCCAAGATCTTCTAACCTGACGGGCATTTTCTACCCTGGCCATCTCCAAACAAATCCACGTCCTTTGCTCTTGTGAAATATGGCGCATTTTTAAAGATGTTAAAGAAGGAGGGTAAAAATTGAATTGACCACTTTTATAGACATAGGCCATAAACTACTGTCAGAATGACAAAGCATGCTCTCTCAACAAAAATTGCCTTTTGAAAATTGAAAAAGATAGATATTCGATTAAAGAGTTGACCATTCTCGATATTTCCATTTCCTTACATAAAAGTTGCAAAAAGTGTGGAGAGTGACATTGCTAGGCTAGAGAGTGACTTTACAAAAAGTATTTCAGGCGCAAGAATGTTTCCCTCGTAGATCAAACAGGTATGTTATAATGAAATAGGAAATACATGCAATATTAGAACATTGCCAATAACTATACGTGAGATGTATTTCGTTAGTTTCTTTTCTTTCAATTGAAAGTCTTTGCTAGTCAATCGACACTAGTTTATAACAATGAAGGAAGAAATCTATGTACAAAAGTCGACAAACTGTCCAAACGAAACGTGAAATATCTTTTTGTCATTATCTTGTGATTGTTTATTATCTTGGGGATATCCTGGTCTTCATTTGACATTCCATTAAAGATCGTGGGGTAAGAAATAGTCAAAGTCTCTGATGATTATTGGAATTTTCGCGAGAGCTATGACATTGGAGGCTACTGTTTCAGTTCATCCATGAAGCTGTTTATCGCTGCAAAATAGCAAGACAAAATGGCCGACCGCTGGTTTTAGTCATCAAGAAAATTTGGTCTTCTGATGGTCATAGCTCCGTCATTTTTCAACGGATTTTTACGGGGATGGTAGCAAACTCTAATCTAACATCTGACAAGCAACATCATGTAAACATTTGGTGATGATCTTTTGCCAATCTGTCGCAATCTTCAGGCAAACGGGGCACAATTTTTTTGGGACACCCTGTAGATAGTCCAAGTGCTTGTAAAGTCCAGTATTTACTATCTATGAAAGACTTTGACTCTTCCAATCAGTTTTATTATCATGATGTAGTGGCTGGGATAACTGAATTGCTGCTAGCTTATTTGAAATATGAAAATGAAAAAACTGATTGTGAAGCAATATCAATCAACAATGCTGAAATTGAAGAGGCATGGAAATTCTGTAAGAAAAATGCAAAATACCAGCCTGAATTGACTGTCATTGCAAATTACTTGTTTGAAGAAGGACTTTCTGTACTTGGACTTTTAGAAGCGCAAAAACATGGAGATTTTTATATAGATATGCTCTTTACCAAGATTATTATCCCCTTACAATTCACTGCAAGAGGCATAAACTATAGCCCTGCTCTCTGCTATCATATTCGTGACATGGAACTTCTGAGACCCCTTGAAGAAACCGCGATAAGAACCTTGTGGGTTTCAAACAAATCATCTGAACCAGGGCATTGCAGACCGCAAGACCAGAATCTGGAAGCTTTGTTTAATAACAGTGCAAAGAACTGCTTTAAACTTGGTACAGTCCAAAATGTACTAAACAAAGCATCCATGATCCAGGAAAGAGAGCAGTGCTATAGCAATTTAAAGGAAGAATTAGACATCAATAATTTTAAAGCAAAGCCATCCAAACATCAATTCAGGGCAGACTCATTTATACGATTGCGAGCATGTTGGCAAAGGGGTTTGAGCAAAATTTTTGAGAGGCTTCGTGTTAATGCAGCTATGGACGGTTTTGAACCAACAGAAATGTTTGCTTTACATTCAAACACTGATGTTGTCAATTTAGAACTATCAAATGTAAGAGAAATTGGAAAGGACAGGGTTGACAAGTTTGTTTCTGTAAAAATAACACAGCCTGGTGGATGGCGTCTACAGAATCCAAAATTTTCAGAAGTGTTAACTGTCCCCAGGGCAATTACAAAAAGGCAGCAAAAGGCTGCTCTTAACAACGCTACAAAAACAAGTTGAGGTTATGTCTGAGCTCTTACTACAGTCTACTGGCATGCAAGTTGCTATGTCTGAGTCAAGTAAGCCTGTTCAGTTGCTTAAAAAGGATGGTGTTAGTTTGCATTTTACAAAAAAGTCAGATCTGACATTATGGCTGTTCAAAAGCTATGAATCTGCTTTGTTGAATGACCCATCCTTTGAAACTGCTACCAGTGCTTTGAATGACATCACTTGCTTGATCAGGGATTGTATGTTTGATTTCCGTAACCTCAAGATTCCAACTTGCACCTACAATGAAATGAGCAATCATATAATTCAACAAACAGTTCTTCCCATTCTATGGAAATATGCAAACAAGGAGAGACACTTTACATTTATTCAAACTTTTGACCGTCGTGCTGACCAGACAAAGGGATGTACAGAAGCAACAAGGGCATCAGTTCCAGTTTCTCCATTAGAATACACTGGTGTTCATGTTGATCAAAATGAGCAGATCAAATCCTACAATACAAGGTGGCTAGATCGAGACAATGGTCGCCAGAAGATTATAACTTCTTATGTTAGATCATGTCAGGATATTTCATTTTTAAGATCAAAGAATTTTCCAAACAATTTCACCCATGTCATTATTGGTGGCCACTGTGGTATTTTTACATCATATACAGTAGATAGGATTGGCACTGTCACCACAGCAACATTTGATTATAGTTGCTATCACCCATAGGCGGACACAGTTGTCTTTTTTGCACTGAAGAGGTTTATAGATAGTAATAAACTGTCCTGAGGCTGACAATGTAACCATTTTACTGTTAGAACACCATTGTTGAAGAGTTTCAAGCTTTGAGTTCCAAAGTTAAGATGAACTTCTTTATTGATGTCCAAAAACTATATGATGATATTGCAGACTCAGATTCCTTTAGAGACATTGATTTTCCTTTGGGAAGTCTAGGTGCACTCAGTATCTACACTGGTAATGATAAGAGCTCTGGACTTCGACATATTACCAATAATTTAGCTCTAACAGTCTACAGTCAGGCTTGCAAAGATAAAATTCTTCCTTCTCTTGTTGACAGCAATGGATTATTAAGCAACTCTCGACATTGTAAACAAGCCTTCCTTATGCTCTATGCACGCATTTACTTCCATATGTACAGAGTCTATGTTCGCCAACTGGAACAGATTACTTGGGAGTCAATCCTTGTTGATGATACTCCAAACTTTAAGCTACTGAGAGATATCGGATACCAGTATGCTAAAGGCCAACTAGACAAAGTACCACCAGTTGATGGTGCTCTTGATGAAATCTTTGCAAGGGCAATTTTTCAAGCAAATGAATACAATCAAGTATTTGAGAGTACCATCAACTATCTCACCCCAACAGAGTATGGATTTGAAGAGTGTAAGGGAGGATTAAGACCAAGGTTAAATAAGAATGCTAGTTTAAATGTTGCAGAGCCAGAAGTTGTTGTCAGTCAGGTCAATTCCTTGCTGTTAACAGAGGAAGCTAGAGCTGAGAATGAATGTAGCTGTGCAGATATTGACAATGAAGAATGTACCAATGATGATGTTGATCTGCAAATTTCTAACACATCATTTGGCATCATGGGGGATAACATCACCCAAAATATGACTGCAGAAAACATTTTTAATATCACCTTGGGTCAAATGGACACAGAATTTGACAATGATCTGAGTTCTTTCTTGGAGCAAGATGTTCCGTCACAAGTCCAAAATAGTGAAGACGAAGATTTCACATTGTTTGCATTTGAGGAATGGCTTCAAAGTAGAAGATGATTTAATCTTCTCTTATAAGATTCCTGTTTACTGCCAGCATGTCCTTGATGTTGTATATAGAAATGTAAATATCATTCCTACATTGTGTTGACTTTAGGTCCATTGTTTTGTTTCATTCGCTGATTCTGTTTTGTTTGTAAATAGCCATCTTCATAAGCTGTTACCTTGTCAAGGTGAAGATGCTTGAGTGACTCTATGACCCTAAGAGCTTTACTGGCTGGAATAATGATTCCATGAAGGGTTACCCATGCTAGGCAGGTCCAGAGGGTAGAGTCCAGACCAAAACAGCTTATTGTTTACCCAGTTGTATTTTGAAATACACACATTTTTCAATTAGAAACTCTTTCTACCAAACTCAAATATCGGAAATGCTACCTGTTTTGCTGAGAAAATTTGAAATACATCTTCGTTACATTTGCGCTGGTTTGTTGTATTTTTATTACTTGGAAAGTACTTGATAGAGCACTGTCTTGAAAGTGACATACATCACTATGTAAAGCTTTGTTATGAAATATTCAAGACAATCACCACACTGTATATATAAGGTTTGCCAGCAAGATACACATACAGTTCTGGAACATTTATATGTTAGCAGTTAGCGCAGGCTAGGCTGCAGCAACATGGTTGATATGGGCCAGCTTTGCCCTCAGATGCACTTATACCTCTGCTGACTGAGCACTCATTTACCAACCTCAGAAGCATGGACAACAGGGTTGTTGGCTTGAGGTTGATATTTCTCATGATGGGATTTGAACTCACGCAAGGTAGACTGTACAAGATTTGAAATAAAAGAGTTGAGTAAACTGCTCAAATCTCTTTAAGAAAGTTGTCTCAAATCATACGAATTATAAGTCAAATTCTTGGTTTTGGATAACAAACAAATAGGCCTACATGTATGTAAAAAGCCATCCAGTTGGAAATCATCAAGCTGTTATTTTCTTTTGAATACCAAACAGAGTCTTTATGAATATTGACTTCTTATCAAATATTGTGATATGCAGGAGGGTCACTTCTTTTTACCAAATGTGAAACGAGAGCAATTTAATTAGGTTCGCGAAACTTGGCCTAGGTAGGCTACCTTCTTTCTACCCCTTTAGTACAACTATGCCATAGAAGCAGTCTCTCTTACATACTCGTTTATTTGCTTGTAATTATCAAAATAAAACAACTTGTTTACCTTATCATTCCGAATATCTCCAGCAGTGATAACATCTTTTTCGTTGCTTTTCCTTCCTTGACTCCAAATTCCGAGTTTGACTCCAAATTGCTAATACGCATGCGCTTTAACCTACTGCACGTGACTTCATGGATGGTTGCTCGGACTTACCCTACCTCATCTCCCCAACAAGAACAGACCACACAAGAGTCAAAAGAGCACTCAAACAAACAAGAAACAAGGGTTAGTAATAACGGGAAAACTGCAACAACAATACTTGGAGATTCCATGGTAAAAAATGTAGCAGCATGGAAACTAAGGAAAAGATGTGGTAGAAATGAGAATTTCTATGTGAAATCATTCAGTGGCTCCACAATAGAGGACATGACAGACTATTGTAAACCATCCCTCAAGAGAAAGCCAACCCAGATAATTGTGCATGTCGGAACAAACGACTTGAGTAACAAAGGAAAGTCGGAATTGGAAATAGCAAATGAGATTATATCTTTGGCAAAGTCAATGCGTAGCAACAAAACTGATGTCATCATCTCAGGTTTGGTCCCACGGCTAGATGAATACGAATTAAAGAGGGCAAGAGTGGATTCATCCTCAAAGATTTGTGTACAGAGCAAGGATACAGATACATCGACAACTCCAACATCGATCCTTCACTACATTTTAATTCAAGTGAGCTGCACCTAAACAGATCAGGTGACTGTATCTTAGCAGATAATCTATTCAAAGGAAGCAGGCACTGACTTGAAAATGCAATTCACAAAATATATGAAAAAGACTGCAAAAAAGAAATAGTTTTTAGTCCTCTTGATGCTTTGGCGGAAGGAGATGAGCGTAATTTAATTAGAAATACTGCTGATATCAAAAGTGAAATGATCTCAATACTTTCCTCCTTGGCATTAGGTGTCTCAAATAACGATAATAGGCATGAAGAGGCTAAGATCGAGGGTGGCACGGCTACAGTTGTCTGTGGCCGTGTCCCCCTCTCGTCTTCCGGGTCTGGCTCATGTGCAGATGGAACGGAGGGCGAGATCGAGGTCGACACGGCCACAGTTGGCTGTGGCGGTGACCCTCTCTCGCCCTGCGGACCTGGTGCGTGTGCCGGGCTGGAGGATGAGATCGAGGCTGATAATGAACAGAATGATGCATTAACTAACGTAAATGTCGACAAAAGCACTGCTGGCGAATCGGTCTCTAGGGAGGCCGATGTTAACACAGCATTGGAAACTATTCGATTGAAAAACCGTAACGGTCTTCTCGTAGCATATCTAAACATCAATTCAATTAGGAATAAAATCGATTTTTTAAGACCTATGATATCAGAAACTATTGATATTTTGGTGATAGCTGAGACTAAGATCGATAATACTTTTCCAACAAGCCAGTTTGCTATTGAAGGATTTATGAAGCCATTTAGATACGATCGGAATCAAAATGGGGGTGGTTTATTAATTTACGTGAGAGAACGTGCACCAGTCAAAAAATTGAAACAGTATAAAACCCCTAGTGACATTGAATGTGGGATGATAGAGATTAATCTGCGAAAGAAAAAATGGCTCCTTGTTGCCATTTATCGTCCCCCCTCTCAAGCGAAACAGTATTTCTTTGACGAGATTGGTATGGTTCTTGATCACTACTGTAGCAATTATGAAAATCTGATTTTGATAGGAGATTTTAATTGCGAAATAGGCGATGACGTCATCAGTGATTTCGTCGACAGTTACGATTTAACTAGCCTTGTTAGGAGCCCAACTTGTTTCAAGTCCGACAGTCCTCGATGTATTGACTTGATTTTAACAAATACGAAATCAAGTCTTCAGGCTACAACTACAATAGAAACGGGACTGTCCGACTTCCATGCAATGATTGTCACCGTTTTAAAGGGTGGATATGTCAAAAGGGGGCCTAAGATAATCTCCTATAGAGACTACAGCCGATTTGGCGCCGTGGACTTCAGAACTCATCTCATTCATATGTTGTCATCTGAGTTGGGTGGGAGTGAGGACTATGGTGCTTTTAAAGCTGTGGTCATGGCCGTGCTGAATGAACACGCACCCGTTTAGAAGAAATATATTCGCGCAAACGATGGGCCTTTTATGACTAAAGCCTTGCGTAAAGAAAACATGCATAGAACTAGACTGCGTAATAAGTATCACAATGATAGCACTGAGGAAAATCTCAAGGCTTTCAAAAAGCAGAGGAACAAATGCGTGAAATTACTACGTAGGGCCAAATTTGACTACTATAGGGACATCGACCTTGGTAAGCTTACCGATAATCATAAATTTTGGAAGACAGTAAAGCCACTGTTCTCAGACAAAGTGCAAGTAAATTCTTCCATCTCTTTGATCGAAGACGGAAAAGTGGTAAATCAGGACTCTCAAATTGCAGAGATTTTCAACCAGTATTTCGCAAACATCACAGATAGTTTAGGGATCTCTGTAAATGACTCACTTTTGCTACCAACAAGTGATATACTAGATCCAATTGACAAATCTGTTAAGAAATACGAAGCTCATTCAAGTATTTGCAAAATTAAAAATACTATTAAGTGTTCAGACAAATTTGATTTCAGAAAGGTCGCCACCGAAGAGGTTGCTATTAAGATTAGACAACTCAATCCAAGAAAAGCCTCTCCAGTTGACTGCATCCCTGCAAAAATTCTAAAGGAAAATTTGGACATATTCTCTGTTGCCATACAGAATTTGTTCAACTCTGGTTTATCCAAGGGTACTTTTCCCAAAGAATTGAAAGCTGGAGATATAAGCTCGCTCTTCAAAAAGGAAGATGCCTTTACGAAAAAGAACTACCGACCGATTACAGTCTTACTATCGGTATCAAAAAGTTATGAAAGATTGGTGCAAGACCAAATGCTACCTTTTGTCCAAAGTTTCCTGTCCTCACTCCTTTGTGGGTTTCGAGAGGGCTATGGTACACAGCATGCACTTCTACGTTTTGTGGAAGCCTGTAAGAAGACAATGGACAGCGGAGGCGTCGCAGGGGCTGTCCTTACAGGCCTTTCGAAGGCTTTTGATTGTCTAAATCATGAACTACTAAAAGCAAAATTGAACGCATATGGCTTCAGTAGATCTGCCTTGCTGTTTATCAATAGCTATCTCACCGACAGGAAGCAGAGGGTAAAGGTCAATGGTTCATTCAGCACATGGACAGAAACCATCATGGGAGTACCGCAAGGCTCGGTCTTGGGACCCCTTTTGTTTAACATATACCTTAATGACCTTTTTATGTTCCTGGAGGACACCGAAATCTGTAATTATGCGGATGACACAACTATTTATGCGTGTGGTCCTAACATCGAAAATGTCATCATGCATTTGGAGAATGATGCCCTTAAGATAACTGAATGGTTTCCAAACAATGGCATGAAGCTAAATGAAGACAAATGTCACTTAATGATTTTTGGTGCAAAAGGGATTACTGAAACAACAATTAAAATAGGCGAGGCCTATGTGAAAGAAAGTTCAGAGGAAAATCTTCTCGGTATAACCTTTGATAAATCACTTTCTTTCAAGCAACACGTCAAGACTGTTTGCAAAAAGGCCAGCCAAAAACTCCACGCTCTTGCTCGAATTTCAAGATACATGGACACTGAAAAACTGCAGCAGTTAATGAGGGCGTTCGTTTTGTCCCATTTCAGCTACTGTCCTCTTGTTTGGATGTTCTATAATAGAGCTTTGAATCATAGAATAAATCATATTCGAGAAAGGGCATTACGCATTGCATATAAAGATTACGAGAATGATTTCGGTTTTCTCCTGGAGCAATCTAAATCGGTGCCAATCCATGTAAGAAACCTACAGTTGCTCATGACTGAAATTTATAAAACAAATTGCGGTCTGAATCCACCATTCATGAAGGATATTTTCATGCAACGAAATATTAGGTACTGCCTAAGGCATGGTAATGACGCTCAACTGCCAAAAGTACGAACTACGGCCTTTGGAGTTGAGTCCATTACTTACCTTGGAAATAAACTGTGGCAGCATTTACCGCAAGAACTAAAACAATTAAACAGCCTTCCTATGTTCAAAAAACGAATTAGATGTTGGAATGGTGGAACATGCAACTGTAGGCTTTGCAAAGTATATATCCCACAAGTTGGGTTTCTAACATGATAGATTTTAACTCTGATTTGTCCTGTAATATATATCAATTTTAGTTTTATTGTAAATTATGTATATTGTAAATAGTAGGCCTTAATTAGCTGCAATTTAGCTATTCATTTTTTAGCCTACTTTAAATAGATATTTAATAATAATAATAATAAACCGATGGCGAGATGACCATTAGCAAGAAATTAGCAAACTCCAAAGACTTTGTTGAAGTAGCTTTTTCCATTTTGTTGAAAGAAGTTAATTCCTCTTTCCACTTGCTTCTCATAACCTGTGCTTGCCTGTGTCCAAGACATTTATTGAAGGTCAATCGGATCCCACCTATTTAAAGAATGTTCGTAAAAACGATTTCCAGAGGAACCTTCAAAATTCTGATTTACATGAGTATTATTCCGTTTTGATTATGGTTTCGAAGTACACTTTACTTCATGCTTATTCACTTTGGTGTCCTGTCACCCACTCTAAAAGCTGTCCGTTCCAAAGGTCAAAAGTGAAGAATAATGGTGAACAGTTTGCGGTCCACATATTTGCCAAGAATGCATCAAAGAATGTAACTATATGGAATGTGACTCCCTCGATTGAGTACGAAGGCGCATGAATTGTATGCGAAGGATCGTGTGGAGTGTGTACATTTGTGGTTAGTTTAGGAAATCATACTCAACTTGTTTTGCGAGACTCAGATGACTGCTCGGCCCCTCGAAGTTCTCTCACTTTGTTTGGAGTTTCTTAAGCTCTTGGAGGTTTCGAACATTGCGATTTTTCGATTGAACGGCACCGTTCGGATCATTTAAATGCGGGAACAGGCAGACAGTTATGAGACGAAGAAATATCTATATTTGTGGGGGCCGAGGGCCGAGCGCCATGGTGCCGAGGGGCCGGTGATCTCTAATAGCGTGAAGAGGAGTTCCCCAAGCTAGCTAGACTGCATGGAGGAATTGAAGTTTTACGTGCATTGATTGGTGGGGCTGGGCAAAGACCATTGACAGTTGTTCCACTTGGTCAAGGTGGTTATTGCATTCCAGAGCTGAAATGTGCATTTGCTGGAGCAGGTTTATTTGTGAGACCAATGCAGATTGACGTCGATCAGTCAGTTACAGAGACCAACACCACACCAGCCTTTGCAGTAGACTGCATCCACTGTGGATCAAATGTTCCATTGAATTCCTTACGATAGCACCAAGAATCTTCCGAATGTTTGAGTGACATTGACGATGATGTTCTATTGGTAGACGCTGTACCTTCAAGGAACCCAAACTCAGAAGTTAATGACAAAGCGCCAGGCCCAAGCAACGCCGTACTTTCCAGAAACCAAATCTCAGACTTCAATGATGAAACATCAGGCCCAAGCAGCTCAACGCACAGTGATCCAGAGCATGGAATAAATGCCAAAACACAAATAGTTGTAAATGCTAAAATTTTAAAATCTACCATAGAGAGGACACTTTGAGCTATTCAGAACAAAAATCCGTATGGAAATCGGACCAACTACTGCAGAGAAATTGCACTTTGAAGTTGACAAAAATTGCCAGGCCATGTTTTTTTTTACATTTCCGGTGTATCACTTTTGAAATGGGCCTAAACCAACAATTTCAAATTTTCATTTCTCCAGTTGTATTCATCCGATTTCAATAAACTTTTTTTTTAAATGACCCTCAATGTCTGCGCAACTATACAACGTATCAGTGCTATGAATTTACATAAATGTATTTGTTTATTTGGTACATGTTTGTCAAGGGGTATATTTAGCATTAGAACTACACGAGACCCCTAAATTTCTTCTTTCCTGGCGCAAACAAAAAAAGTGAGGAAAAAAGAGTCTTAAAAACTCATTTCGCACTAAACTTCAGGTATCGATGAATGGTTCTGCGAAAGGGTTTGTTCAGGTTCGTACGGGTAAAATTTTTACAGTTGATATAAAGAAATCGAGTCATTTAGGCCTATGTGTGCTATTTTCTGAGATTTTCAATGATAGGATGTATATTTTTTTTCTGGGTGGTTCCAATGCATAGTTCTCGTTTTAATTGCACATCTTTAATAGCGAGGGTTTAAATTCTAAATAAAAAGAGGCATTATTTCATTACCTAACAATCACATTATCATTTAAATGACTTGAATCGTACAGGGGTTTAACATGGTTTACACTAAAGTCATGGCACAAGCATCTTATGTCTATGACTGTTAAGATACAGAGCTTGGGCTTGAGGTCCATCTTTTGATCGTGGAAATTGCACTAATAGGTTACAGGAAGGTGTGGTGTACGGCAAAAGGATTTCTGTCATGACCCAATCCCAGAATTTAGGGAAGATTTTGATACCTAATCTTTGAATACGAGTTACGTTTTCACAAAAAAATATTTCGCTGCAAAACCACTGCAATATTTTTGTTTCAAGTACATAAAGCATTCGCAGGACTTTAAATTACCTAACATTAAAGTCACGAGAAACAGAACAGTGTCAGGAATTTTCGTAAATGATAAGCCCCAGTACCAGAAAATTCACAACAAGATTATGAAAGTATACCCCGTTTTCAGAATTTCTGACAAAAACTCCCCTAAATTTTAGAACCCCCTCGCCTGGGCATTTAGTCTATAAAGTACACTTCTGTTGTATAAGTCTTGAGACACCAACTTCATCTTGGACTTAAAATAAAAGATCTCAAGGGTCTGAGCTTTTTGGTTCATTACATGTTGTGGGCAATGATAAAAACTATATAGTTATCATGAATTTTAAGAACTTATAGTTACTCCATAGGCTGTGTATTTATCACGTTATCTTTCTTTATTCAATACCTAATGCTGAATGTAAAAAATCTAAAGGAATATTGGCGGGAATTTTGGCTGAGTGATCTTAGGCCACTAGACGTATGTTGCGCTTTCAGCGTGGTTTACGGAGAAAGGTCAAATGCAAAGATAAGATACAACCATCACAAACAATACGATGAATATTTTCTCTAAAATATGTCTTTTCTAAACTAGGCCTTTCTGAAAATTGTTATGATTAGGCCGATTTTCTTTTGCTGTTCAGTTCAGTTTCATTTTAAAATTCCACAACATACAAAAATGCGGTACTGCCAGTCTCGCTGCTGAATGTAAATGAATGAATCGTGTTTGTGTATATCAGCACGCACGGCTGATAAATATCGAAGTGTATAGCAAGGTACATAGAAATATGCTGCCTTCAGGGATATACTTTTTCGGACCTGTATTCTATCAAGTCTAGTTTAGCCAAGGGTTTGCTTTTGGCATTTTGGCCTCAGGCAGCGAGCGATACACCTTTTGGCAGCTTTGGCAGTTCTATCTAGCGGCGATCAGATGTTGATAAAGTTGTGATCTATTAAGGACACTGCATATTGGTGATTTGAATTTGGCATAAAGGAGGCCAAGCCAAGGAAATTTTATTCTGTAAATACAAAATCTTCACACTTGGGCTAGAAATTAGTTTTCCACATGGCATTGCACTGGTGGGCCAGACCAAGTTTTGTGACCATGACAGTTTTTAATGATTGATGATACCATCATGGTACATATGAAAGAAAAACTGTCACATTCACATAATTCGGTCTAGGCAGCCACCAGTAAAGTACCATGATGTTGAAAACATTGGCAACACACCCTTACCCAAAAACTTGGCAGAGAAACCCCCCCTATCCCCCTTTTATACATTCTAATCACTGCCAACAGGTTTTTTGTCTCCTTTTGGACTCAAAAGAGACGGAAGTTGCAACATAAACAGTAAAAATGGACAGGAATTACACAGTGCTGCATACTTTTTTTCAAAACATTCTTTTTAAATCAAATCACATTTCCTATCTGTTGGTGGCACAAACTTTTATCCTATATTTTAACATATTGTACTCTCAAGTACCAAATAATTGTCCTCTCTGCTTCTTAATTTTTGAATTATTTCCCAAGTCCCCTTACTTTTACTACCCTTTTTATCAATTCTTAATTCTCGAAGAATTGAAATGATAGTAAACATGATTAGTGAACACGAAAAAAGGATAGTACGTAGTTAAGTAAGAAAACAACTACTTTCAGTTTTTCCAGTTCCCCATCGTTCAAATGCCCCAATTATTATTATTTTAAACCATTTAGAGCCCCCTGATTATTCTCACCAACTGTACCCAAGAGTTAGCTAAAAATGAGGTATAATTCAACTTTTAAGGTGCAGTTTCTAGAACAGATTGCTACAGGCATGCACATTATTGCAGGAAACACCCCAAACAATTTAATAGACCATGGAATGATTAAAATATGTTTTATAATTAAAGAGTGAAGTCAACCTTACAAAAATAGGAGTTGGATACTGCACGGGTGTGAGGCACCCACATAGTACCCTTTGACATTTATTCGCCAAATTTAGTATTTTGAAATGATATTTTTATGCTAGCATGAAACTAAAACAGACATTTACTGCAAAAAGTAAATTCTGTGATTAGATTTGAGATACATTGAAAACTTCTTCGTTCATAGAAAGTAGTTGAAATACAATGAAGGTTTGCTGATAAATTTGCCAAAATGAATGGCAATTCTCAATTGATTAAAAGTTACTTGCTATAAGTAAAGGAATATGAGCCATACATAACTTGAATCATTTTCCAAATCTGCAGACATTTGGGAAGATTTTGCACAAAGGCAGTTTGCTACGGTTTAAAGTTTTGCCATGGGCAATGATGCACCCTGTTTGTAGCTTAGACATTAAAGTTCATTACCCCGTTACTGCTGTTTTTCTTCGATATTTTCTCTTTGGCCTAAAAGCTCGCCATTACAAGAAATAAAATTTAAACAGCGCCTGGCGCATGCGCATCTCAAAAAATGGTTAGCTCCTTCACAGCGTAGAATCTCGTTTCAAAGGTCCACCACCCTAAATTAGACTGGGTGCGCAGCAGTGGGCCTTTCTCTAAGCGAGATTTCGTTGACAGCTCGACCAATGACACTGACAGGTCATCACTGGAACAATAGGATGGCGAACAAAGGCTTTGATAGACTTACTACATCATCGCAAGGCCTCTATTTAGCACGGGGGTCATGGTCAAA
This sequence comes from Aurelia coerulea, assembly GCA_039566865.1. Lineage (NCBI taxonomy): Eukaryota > Metazoa > Cnidaria > Scyphozoa > Semaeostomeae > Ulmaridae > Aurelia > Aurelia coerulea. The sequence continues at coordinate 5,591,184 of CM076951.1, read as the reverse complement.
ATAAAGCAAACATGGCATGGCAGGCGACAGCCAAGGAAGATTTTTAATCTATTTTATGATGATCTTTATATTATGAAAACCAACAGGACAGAAGTTGTACAAGAGAGTTGTACTCTAATTTCATAAGTCTTAAAAAAAAGATAGTCAACAGCAGAAGCATCAAAGTCATCAATCAGCAGTGTTCAAGGCTACCATGCATGAAAAATTAAAAATTACATAGACTAGGCCTAGCCCTAGTCTAGGCCTACCTAAGCTTAGAAAATATTTAGATTGAAGACAAAGTTGGAAAAGAGGTGAAACATAAAGGATTGGAACATAGAGAACTTGATATGTTATGGCAACGATAGTTTATCTTTTCGTGGTAGCATATTATGGAATTCCCTGCCCAATGATACAAAAATTGCCACCTCCGTCTGTTCTTTTAAGTCATGCATAAAAAATGGATTGGAGAGACTTGCCGTTGCAAAATTTGTAAATAGGGTATTTTAGGGTATTTTCGTTTCTTATCATGAACTGTAATTTATTTTTGTTTTTGTAAATAGTTGGTCTTTATTAGTTCTTGAAGAAGAGCTATTTTTAATAACCAACTTTAAAGAATGTTATAATAATAATAATAATAAAATGTGGGATGACTTCTACACCTTGACAAAAATAGGCAAGCCACATCGCACAGACTGGATATTGCATCCTGTGTGTAGGTAGATTGTAGGCTGCAGCACAGACAGGTTATTTAATTGGCATGCTCGCTCAGCAGTTCATTGCAGTTGGGGCTGATGTGACATGATGTACAGTAGAAACCCGCATGAAAGAACCTAGCTTTTAGGCCCATGTACACTAGTGCTTAAAAGTGCAATTAGCATTCAAAGAAAACCTCAAGTTTCTCGTTTCCGGCTCAAAATGCTTGATTTCACAGCATCATTAACTGGATACCTGTGTGGTCATGAACTGACCAAAGTTTGCTTGCATTTCCTTCCATCAGGGTTCTCGATTTACTCATGTCTGCATGTAGGAAAGAGCAAGACAAGATGTAAGATGGCCTATCTAATTCCTTTCGCACCATGGACATATAAATCGACGGCAATTGAAAATGCACCAGTGTGTAATTAAACAAGATCAACTGAGTCCATGCCATACCATTCTCGTGCTTCTCATCACACTTCACGGTTAATTCTATTCATTTCTTTTCGGCTACAAAATTGCTCACAGCTTTTCTGAACACTCTTCTGATGTTCAGCACCAATAAATGACAAAATTATTTCGCAAAGGAAACCAACAAATAAAATAGTCTGCTATTACACCACAATGGGGATGCCAAAATTATTTTTATTTTAACATACGACATACCATATTTACAAGAAAGCGATTTAATCAGGGTAGTGATTGCTTCGCCAAATGATCGCGGGTCTTCAAGTACAAAAGCTTGGACAGAGTCAGCCAGAGTCAGAATCGCTCCTTCCAAATTTTTGACACCATTTGATGGCAGCCAGAAGTTCTTTGACTGTTCCATTGCTAGATTCAACATTTCCTGAAATCTAAACCTGTGTGGGCTGCTCGTCTGTGATACAAATCAACAAAAGGGTGGAGTGGCCGTTGTTGAAAGCTCAGCGTATGTAGCCCCTGGAAAATCACCGGAAAATGAAAGTGCTAGCAAGCGGACAACTTTTCGAAATAGGTTTCTTCATATCTTTAATGTAACGTACAAGGCATGAGCATCACTTCTTCAATGGCATTTATTTTGGATGCAACAACGAAATGCTGAATTTGAGGCTCCCGGTTTGGCCTTTGGCAAACAGGTTAATCCTTAATGGCCACAAATGGACATTTTGAGAACTTTGAGCACCTCCAGAAGGGTAAGGCCGAAAAGTCGGAGATGTCGGAGATGTCGGAGATGTTGGAGCAATTTCTCAAACTTTTTCATCTCTGACTTTTCGTTTTTCCCCTATATGCTACAAACGAAAAGTCAGAGATGTCGGAGCAGGGATTTTTCTCCCTTAATTCAGTAAATTCTGATTGTAAAATGCCCTTCTTCTAAGGTAGTTTCCCACGCTTTGTAGCAGTGTTGTTAGAAAATAGCCTCGGAGATTTTCCTCCGACTTTTCGTTTTTCCCCTATATGCAAAAAACGAAAAGTCAGAGATGTCGGAGAAGGGATTCTGACTGTAAAATGCCCTTCTTCTAAGGCAGTTTTTTATCCTCGATTGCATTTAAGCTCTAAGGGACAGGGCAAAATTTATTACATTACATGGCCGGTGGAGAACAGAAATTCTTCCAAAAAGAACTGCTCGTCCTGTATGAAATTATTGCCAAAAAACCAACTGCCCCGTCACCCTTTCCTTAAAAAATGTATCTGCCCTGTATTCATGAACAACAAATGTTGTATCGTACGACCGATGAATTAGCCAAAGACCATAACATAATCAATTCTTGCCTTTACGAGACTTTGTAAACGAAGAAATCGACTTTGAAGATGAAGAGAAATGACTAATGAATCGTTCTTGCAAGTAACTGACAAGGACATTTTTCGTCATTTTTATACACATCCTTCCAAGCATTTCTCAACTTGCATGATCCACAATTTTGGCCTCAAAATTAGCCATTTCATATTTCAAACTTCATCTTGAGCTTATAAAAAGGTACTGCCCCGTTCATATTTGCTTTGTAAAAAGTTTTGACCCAGTTCTGTACAAGCTAAAAAAAGTAGTTACCCCGTTACGTTTTGCACCGGCCATGTTATAAAATAAACTTTGCACTGTCCCTAAAGGTTGGAAGGAAGGAAGGAAGGAAGGAAGGAAGGGGGCTTCGGGAGAGGGGTGCTAGAACCCGCAAACCCGGACAAAAATTAGAAAAAACCCGGGAGGAAAAATTTCAAAACCCGGAACACCACTTCTGAACAAAAAGTTCCGATTTTCGTCAGTAATCTTACTGTAATCTTCGATGATTATATCATACATTTTCGTTTTACGGACACTCTGTACATCGTATATAAATATACAGAAGGACACTGGGAAACTGCCGGGAAACTGCCTCAGAAGAAAAGCATTATACAATCAGAATTCACTGATTTAAAGGGAGAAAGATCCCTGCTCCGACATCTCCGACTTTTCGTTTATTGCATATAGGGGAAAAACGAAAAGTCGGAGGAAAATCTCCGAGGCTATTTTCTAACAACACTGCTACAAACCGTGGGAAACTACCTTAGAAGAAGGGCATTTTACAATCAGAATTTACAGATTTAAAGGCAGAAAAATCCCTGCTCCGACATCTCCGACTTTTCGTTTATTGCATATAGGGGAAAAACGAAAAGTCGGAGGAAAATCTAAATCTCCGAGGCTATTTTCTAACAACACTGCTACAAAGCGTGGGAACTGCCTTAGAAGAAGGACATTTTACAATCAGAATTTACTGAATTAAGGGAGAAAAATCCCTGCTCCGACATCTCCGACTTTTCGTTTATAGCATATAGGGGAAAAACGAAAAGTCGGAGGAAAATCTCCGAGGCTATTTTCTAACAACACTGCTACAAACCGTGGGAAACTACCTTAGAAGAAGGGCATTTTACAATCAGAATTTACAGATTTAAAGGCAGAAAAATCCCTGCTCCGACATCTCCGACTTTTCGTTTATTGCATATAGGGGAAAAACGAAAAGTCGGAGGAAAATCTAAATCTCCGAGGCTATTTTCTAACAACACTGCTACAAAGCGTGGGAAACTGCCTTAGAAGAAGGGCATTTTACAATCAGAATTTACTGAATTAAGGGAGAAAAATCCCTGCTCCGACATCTCCGACTTTTCGTTTTTTGCATATAGGGGAAAAACGAAAAGTCGGAGGAAAATCTCCGAGGCTATTTTCTAACAACACTGCTACAAAGCGTGGGAAACTACCTTAGAAGAAGGGCATTTTACAATCAGAATTTACTGAATTAAGGGAGAAAAATCCCTGCTCCGACATCTCCGACTTTTCGTTTTTTGCATATAGGGGAAAAACGAAAAGTCGGAGGAAAATCTCCGAGGCTGTTTTCTAACAACACTGCTACAAAGCGTGGGAAACTTCCTTAGAAGAAGGGCATTTTACAATCAGAATTTACTGAATTAAGGGAGAAAAATCCCTGCTCCGACATCTCCGACTTTTCGTTTATAGTATATAGGGGAAAAACGAAAAGTCAGAGATGAAAAAGTTTGAGAAATTGCTCCAACATCTCCGAAATCTCCGACTTTTCGGCCTTACCCCTCCAGAAGGTGTTCAACTTGCTTAAGTGGTCTCTTTCATCTTTACTAAACTTTTGCTCAAGAAAATTTGGAAAAAAATACCATGAACACTGAACGGAAGTCTGTTAATCCCCTAATTGCCCACAAAAAATTAAGAACAGTGCAGATGGATTCAGCTGGGTTCAGCTTGGTTTAACTTATATAAATTACGCCATATCTCATTCGATAAGGTATTCTGCTTTTATCAAAAGATCATCCTCAAGTCTTGAAGCTTCTTTCAAAAATAAAGAAGACAGCAGATTTCCGAGAAACACGGGATATTGGCTGGGAGAGTGGTTGTGTTTAAAAATTTTCTGACAGAAACTATCATGTAATATTGAAGACTTCAATTTTGGGGGCAGGCAAATTGAATGGTAAGAATCGTTTAAAGATATGGTAAAAATTCATTTTCACAAATGGTTCAAGCCTTTATCATTCTACAGCTATATTAGAATAAAGAAATCACTTCTGAATTTGTCCTACTTTGACAAAGGGAGTGTGTTATATCACTGCTTCAATTCAATTCTATTCGCAGAATACAACAGCCTAATACAATGTAAAATAAAAATATATGTATTCTACACGACCCAAGAAAATCGGAGCTTATCTAGCTTGGGCTGTAAATTAAAGATTTCCTGCAACTGACAAATTACCTGCAACCACATTTGGCATTCGATTCAACCTTGTCAAGAGACCTTTATAAACTGTGCCGTATGAGCTATCACGGATTTTTTCCTTGTAGTCAAGGTCAGTACCAGAGATCTTTGTTTCGTCAATCAATTCTCTGTTTGGTATAGTCATTTTCCTTTTTGTTACCATAGATATTTCTTCAGTAGGTCATCTCTTTCTTTTCTCAAAAAGAATTCGTTATTTGAGAATGTCAAACCAGCATTAACGACAGTTGCTGCCTTCGAGCAATATACGTTCAACTCGAAAGCTGTTTCCTTCTCCTTGGGACTGTTCTGATGAACAGCAGATTCTTTAACTATTTCCAGTCCAAGATCTACATTATTATCAATATCAGCATCATCTCTTAATTTTACCCTGAAATATACATTCACCTGCTTCCCGCATGCTGTCTTCGTATTTGAGTAGTACACACCTGGATAACATTGCCTTAGTACCCTTCCAAGTGTTGTGGCACCAATGTTATCCCTACATAGGCCCTTCTTGCACTGTTGCACCATAGTGACAGACAACACTTTACTACTCGTATCATAAGCAACCTTTTCTTTGACCCTAGGTAGAAGAAAGAACTAGGATCTATATTCGTTGAAATGCATGCTGCTTTGTGCGCATCATTTGTAGATTGGTCAACTGAAAGGCAATGGTACCTTTTACCTCTCTAAATTCCTTCACATTAGATAGGCTGAATAACCTCCAAGATCTGATGGGAAACTGACGGCCTTAGCAGTGAAGAAGGATCTGTTTGTTTTTTATTTCATTTATTTTCCTCTAAAGTGGTACCTAATTCCTAATTTGGTGTTCCGGTACATAAGGTACATAGGTACATAAATATAATATGAACAACTGAAGGCCTAATTTCAAAATCTTGCGAAACAGAATTTTCCAAAATAGGTCGTAATTATGGAAAGGAAAGACCAATTTCTACAAACTAAATTTTTATATCAAAGCTAGCCTGTTTCCTTTGCAATGAAAGGAATATCAATTTGGGACCAAAATCAAATCAATCAAAATTGGCAAACACCCCACGACTTTTCTGACTTCCAGTAGTTTCCATTTAAGAGGATTTCTTAAATTTTTCGACATGCTGCTTACAATAGTACTTAATGTTAAGCCAGCTTCTGTCCTCAAGATCTTCCTGGTTTTTCCTCTTCCACTGCTCTATTTGCCGCTTTCCAGGGAGCATGCTTCTTCAACATTGCCTCAAAACAGTTACGAACGGCGTAAATTTCATCACGCTTCCAGGAACGATGATTCTGCTGTTTTTTTGGTGCAGGCTTATTTTCATTAATCTCAACAGATTTCATGACTGGAAAGCTGTCCATTACTGATAATGTGGTTACGTAAAATGCACAGCTTGTTTTCTGGGTTGACACAGACCATTTGCAAAACCTTTGCTGTGTGAGAATTCTGTGGGACATCTGAAACAAGGTTGGCATGTCATATCTTACTAAAGGGTTTTGGCAATTTCCAGTGGTTGTGAAATTGGTGACATCTGCTAGTGGCCTCCGTTGGTTGTCACGATGCGATAATGCAAAGTAGTAATCTAGGGTAAGAAAACGCATGCAATAGGATGAAACATCTGTGATTCTCATCAAGGAGGAGATCAATAAACTAATATTTTGTAGAATATCCTTGATAACGAATAGCTGTAGAGAATGGCCAACAATACAACATTATGCACCAGTAAACATATGGCTTCTGGTGTATTTAGAAGATGCAGAGCCTTCTTCTCCAACAATTCCATGGGCAATATGGTTGGCATTTTGTCTGAAAGACTTAATGAGAGATTTGTAATGGGTGGTTGTAGAAGGAGCTGTCAATTGATATTTTTATCTGTTTCCTCGCTTGCACATCAGCCAAAGACATCTTGCTTAATTCTTCAATGTACCTAAAATGAGTGAGAGTTTTGTAAACATTCTTTCTCGCCTTCTTAAATCAAACTGCTTAAAACCGATAGCTAAGATTTACATACCATTAACTCTAAACTGTCTGTCTTCTGATGGGGTATCTTACACGAGGAGAGAAGATTCATGCAAAAAAGGATGAAATGAAATCTGCAAAATTTTGACTCTCCAAAATATTTTGTTAAATATTCGTTAGCAGCAAGATGGATTTCTTGTGGGGCTTTTTCGCCATGAAAGAAGCAAAATAAGATGAGAACCTAAAACGTGATTTGAAGCATTGGGCATGCATGTAACATATTGGTCATTACGCAACGTTTGTGCAAGAAGGGGCTTCAAATGTTTAATCAAAAGTGTTTTTTCAGATGTCTAATGCCATTGAACCTACACAACTAGTTTCTGTGTAAGAAGTTTTTCAAAATGACTTTCATAAGCAAAATGCAAAATGTTGGTAAGGAGGTATTGATCTCCATTCTTGAAACCATTTGGATTTGTAGCGCTACAAAGCACAGCTCCACAAAGATTGCATTCTTGCTCCTCTGGAATAAAGTAATAGCCGTCAGTGGCAGAAAACTGGTTAGGCAATTGCAGTGTTTTCTCTAGGATTTCCAATGGTATTTTGCGTGTCAATTGCACCTTCAATTTAGATGCCTGAGAGATACCAAGGCCCTCCAGATCGGATTTCCATGTTATTTTTGGCTTTTCAAGTTCCATTTTGACTGATTTTGAAAGGGAAAAATCCGTATTGTCAGCTTCCTACGATCCTTGCAAAAACAACGTAGTGCAAATATATGCATAGTGTTCTTCTCTTGACTTGCTTTGTTTGTATTTTTTTGCCTTTGCACTCCTTGCTCAAGCACAAAAGATTCATTGGTTGGGATTTGTCTACCCTTACATGAACGTAGGAAATGGGCTGACTTGCTGAAGGCTTACATTGTACTGTGTAGTTCTTTGGATAAATGTTAACAACCGTTGGCTCATGGAGTTTTGACTTAAAAGCATGTCCTTGCGGACTTTCTCAGCAGTGGGAAAAGCCACTATATCTTCCTCCCAAAATGACTTTCTCTAAATTGGTTCAGAGCAATTTTCTGCCAATTTGAGATGATCGCATGAAAATTCCGCAAGATTTGAACTTGCAGCGTAAACTCCACGTAAGTTCAAGCACTTTTTGTGGTAGCATAGACGTTTCTCTGCAACGATGCTGTTCAGCGCGAATACACGAGTATCTCTTGTAGATGTGGTAATGGAAAGATGCTCAACTTCTCTATTGTTGTCGTGGTTTATACGAATGCACCTGAAGTTGTTAAGTTTCTGTTTCTTCTCGGCTGCTTTGTATTTCCCACCAAGGTTTGTCTGATATTTAGTACATTTCTCTGGTTTCCAGCAAGGAGAAAATGTTTTTGAACAAAGAGGACACACCACTAAGCCCCGTTTTGTGGGCCTTCTCTTTGGTAATTTACTAGCCATTTTTTTGTGCTCACACATTCATGGTTGATATCTGAACTGAACTGAGATATGGTTCAAATATAAAACTCAGATGTCATGGAAATCTTTTTCAAATGAAGCAAAATGTTGGTGAAGCGATCCTTGTCACACAAGTTACGCAAGCGATACTGGTCACCAAAAAAACACTTCTGCTTCCGCTTCTGCAAAAAGGAAGCTTGTGAGCATAAAATACTCAAGAAGTATGTTTACGAAAAGATTATAGGCAGATATTCCAACCACAATCCAAACAAGGATTGGCATAGAAAAAAGGGATCTCGCGTTAGGGAATAACTTCCCCGGTCGTTTATCTGCTCTGAAGTTTGCCACCATAAAAAGTCTTTGAAAAAAGGGACAGTCCTCTGTATCCTCAAAAATTATGGCATCAGTGAATTTTCTTAAACTAATCAACTCTACGAACGCAAAAAATAAATCTGTAAGATCCCAAATTTCAGCAAAAAGCCGAATGGATCTCAAATTTCCGAAATTTTCCGAAATTCGGGCGCTAGGGGGGGGGGCACGTGCCCCCACCCTCCACCCACAACGCGTCTGCGATCGGTTACTGTTGGTTGTTGTCTGTTTCATTATCAAGATGTGTTGCTTTTGTTAAAATCATTTGTGTGGTTAACAGAATTCAAGAGTTTGATGCTTGTCAAATTTTCATTTTAAGAGCCAATTTCTACGGAAATTTCAAAGTAAGTAAGGAAGCCAAGAAAAGAGAGTAGAAATAATAGAGGCATTTTTCAAATGCAAAGTTTTCATTGCTACTAGAAACTTATTTGAGTTGCCGAAGACCCTGATTACAGGGGGGGGAGAGAATTCTAAGTAAATCATCACAGAAATAACTGCCCACCTTAACTTATGGATACTACTAGAACAGAACAATGGGAGATAAAACAAATTGAAAAACATAATATTTGCAATGAAAAAATAGCAGCTAAGTTTTGCATAAACTTAAATGAGTGACTAGTAGCAAATGAAACCATTGTAAGACATTGCTTGAGAGTAGAAATATATTCCACCACGGAAACACACATGATCATCAGATAAAACCTTATCCAAACTTTAAAAAATTTCACACTTTTTCCTTTAGACCATACATTTTTGTTAATAATATGTTAAAGTGCCACTGACATGAAAAATAAAATTGTTTTTTTAAATCGATATTATGAGCTATTATGAACAAGTAAAGAACGCTGAATCGAATGGTGTAATCATTTCCGGTATATTGTGTCTGTAACTATGTTTTTTTAATCCCTAAAGTGTCGATTTTTGTGACTCTTTGTTCGAATAAAAATACGCGGTCAAAGAGGAATTTGAGGAATTCATGACGTATTCGGTTGGACACATTGACGTGCGTAGTTAGATTACCACAGTGAAGCACAGTGGTTGAGCATGGCGGATGCGAAGAAACGACCAAGAGGGGGGAAATATTGTTGTGCTGGTGCACCAAATGACACCAGCTGTACGAATTGTAGCCATACTCCCGGAATTTCGATGCAAGTTCGGAATTTTGATGCTGGAAGTGCTCCCGTAACTGTTTCTTCTAAGCGGGATTGGCGGGATCAAAGGCGACAACCGAGAGAGGTAAGGATAGGCCTATAAGTTTCACTCCATTGTTTTTGGTGATGGGGATTCTCAACACCGCATATCCCTTGTACCTGCCTGTAAGGAATAAACTAACTTATCTTGTTTCGGTAATCATAAAGCTTTGATTTTACCTAGATTGATGTAGAGCATTTGCCAGGCACGGGCTTCAATGTTTAAAGGGACTCAGAATTATTTACTTCCGCATGCAACCTTCATTTACTTGCACGCATGGAAAAATCCAAAAGTTTTCGAACTGAGAGGAGGTTAAAAGGCATCCAGTCATTTCATTTGTAATTCATAATTTTGCCAAATATAGATGATGGAGTCCTCATTCCCAAATCCCCCTCCCTGTTGTTTCGGCTCACCCTCCCCACTGGTTGCAAGTAAGACTGCACTGTATTGCAATACACGTATTTTTTATAAGAAACTAAAAATTTGGGCCAGTACTGAAACTTTCTTACAATTATCAGATTTTGAGTACTCAGAGTTTCTTACGAGTTTCTTAGATGTTCCATAACAATCTCCATGTGCACTACCTGTGCCATTATGAACATTTCAAAACAAGGTTTTTTCAGCCTTTCCGATGTTTAGACATTACTCAGGTACCTTATGAGTAATTTGATACAGGAAACGAGTGAAAGTAAAGTAAAAATATGGTCAAGGATTTCTTTTATCAAAATAAATAGTTTCTTAACTTGAATATTCCCAGTACTGGAGTTTCTTTATTTTTTGGCGATCTGAGAGGTGAGTTTCCTATAGGCAGTTTCTTATACAAAAATATTTGTATGCTTGACCTTACATTGATCTACTTAAAGTGCCACTGACATACTATGACAACAAGAAGGCGGTGTCCCTTGACCCATGACCTCACTGGATCACTATGTCGGGCTGATCCTCAGGCTTTCAGAACCCACACGTGTTCAAATTGGGAACCACCAAACTACAAACAAAAATCCTTGCATAAAGATTTCATAAACGGAAACACTCAGAAACAGCCTGATTAGGAGGAGCTACAACCTCTTTGAAATCAAAACACAATTCAATAAAACCAGGCAATATTCACAGGCAAACTCCTACTACTACACCAATTGAAAATATTTACAACATGTTTCTTATTTCAACATATACTTGCATACTGAAACTGATCAAACATAATCAAGACTCTACAACAACTGGTAAAAATTTGCTGTGGGCTCTTGGGTGGTCCGGTTGGCATTACCCTCCCTTGTTATCTTTTGTTGATATTATCTTTATTTCTTAGTATTAGTTTTCACATTTGTTATCATTTTTTCTTCTACCTTATCAAAATTCACCATTGGAAACAGTGGCCGCTACCTGATGACAAAGCATGTTACAGAGAGGGCTGATAGAAGTGAGGCAATGGGAACCCCAAAGGGTGGCAGTCACAGAACTTTACCCTGCAGGTCAGTAATTTACTCTGTGACATTAAAACTGTTTTGCTAAACTTTAGTGAATTTACTAGAAGTGCAAAAAAGGTTTTTAGAACAATGTTTGCATGACAAATCTTAATGTATGTCAGGTATATGCAGTACAGTACATTTTGAAGCAGACCAGATTACTGATGTCTCTCTTTCTTACTCTCATTAAAACTCAAATGTATGAAATTATAGAATGACTTGTTACTGTAACCAGCACTAGAAATTATATGGAATTACATTGGCAAGTTTTATGAGCAATCAATTGAAATGTCCTTTCACTTCTTTTTTAGCTGAAAACCAAGACCAGCTACTTGCAGGTCACATGATCGCCTCAACATCAGGTGTCACACGACCCCGTGGAATGCGCTGCTGCAAAGTTTGTGGACAGCCAAAATTGGGCTATCCTCTCATTTGCAACAGAGTGAACATTGTATCGGAGTAGAGGATGAAATATCTGCTTGTTTTTGTAGAACTGTTATTTGTTTACTCGCTTCAAAATTTATGGTCTCAGTTCTGGCTGTCAACAATAGGCTGGCTGTCCAGGGTTTGTGTGGGAATGATAGACAATTACAGTAGCTTGTACAGAGAAACACAGATAAATGAATACAGTAAAACTCTGCAAACAAGAACATACCTATTAGAACATAGGCTGACCTCTTATGAATTTGGCACTCTTCCTTCCTGGAGCCTTATGACTACAGTGAGCACAAAGCTATATCACATACACACACATTCAATGAACTTATGGGCAGTATAATTTGCCTTCTAACTGTTGGAAAGTACTGTCATCAGATATCTATAAAATACCCTTTTGGGTTCAAAAAAGAGACTTATTTTTCAGGCAGGTGGTTATTGTTCTTTTGCTTTGTCGTAATGATGGAAATTTACAGTATGGTCATTGACTATTTTTGCAGTTTTCACTCTTGGTAACCGTATCATTTGATAACAACTAAGCAAGAAACCAGTATGTTTTTGGTTGTTATCTTTGGATATTTTCTTCTTGAAAATCAATCTGTAGGTGCTGATTTCCCTATGTTCTGGTTTGCAGGATTTTACTGTGTATACACATATTTAGTTATCTGCTAGTTCACGTTGCCTTGTTGACTTGTATCCATGCTGAACACCAGATTCGTATGTTTTGCTGATGCACTAAAAGACACAAGCAGGAAGTGGCCTTGCATTGTCATACCCCAAAAATCCAAACAGCCACCGAACAAGCCATCTGTATGCAACTGCTCGTAGAAATCTATAACAGAACAGACTTTTGTTTAGTACAGTCAAATTTGAATTGCATGTATTTTCGTTTATAAAAAACTGCCCTTAATAAACTCAACTCTCACATCCCCAAAAAATTAAGAAACTCCAGTACTGGGAAAATATAAGTTAAGAAACTATTTATTTTGATAAAGGAAATCCTTGGCATATTTTTGCTTTACTTCTACTTGTTTCCTGCATCATATTACTCATAAGGTACTTGGGTATGTCTAAACATTGCAAAGGCTTAAAAACCTTGTTTTGAAATATTCACAAGGGCACAGGAAGTGAACATGAAGAGTGTCATGGAACCTAAGAAACTTGAAACTCTGACTACTCAAAATCTGATAATTTTAAGAATTTTTCAGTACTGACCCAAGTTCTTAGTTTCTTATAAAAGAAATACGTATACTTTGGTTGCTTTGAACCAAGGAAAGTTACCCAACATACATGAGCTTTGACTTTTTGAATTGATTTGAAATAAATCAAAGGACCTTAGAAGTGACTCACAGGCTTAATGATTTTTATTGTGAAATTTTCCAAATTATTCCATGAGAATGCAAAGGAAGATCAGTGCAATTTTATTGCACCTTCCTCGAAATATGAGTAAATATGCTGTAATGTTACGTTACAGAATGCAGTCTGAGGAAGCAACCATCAAAAATTGGCGTGCAGGAAATGTTTAGTCTTTGCTTGAAGATTTTTCAGTGGAGAACAAACAATCTAATTAAACACACGAGCAATCAAATTAATCACAAAATACACGTTTTTTTATTATAAGGAACTTGGATCAGCACTTAGTACTAAAAGTTTCTTAATTTCGCATGAAAATTTCGGTGTTTTAGTAGTAAAAGTTTCTTAATTAGTTTCTTATTTTTTTGGGCCTAAAATTGCGGTATTGTTCGAAGTTGAGCCTTCTTCTCGAGAAAGGGCTTCCATTTTGCATTGACATTGTCATCAAGAAGAAGCCATGCACATCAAGGCAAAAATTTACCAATTTTGCAGTTAAAAGTCAAGAAAAGACGAAGGCACCTTTGTTAGAGAGACATAGAATAAGAGAGACATCCAGATATAACGTTTTAGAGTTTCTTAACTGTTCTTGAGCATAGTACTAGAGTTTCTTAAATTTTTGGTCATCGTAGTACTAGTTTCTTATAAACCAGTTTCTTATAAAAAAAACGTGTAATCCGTTTTCAGCATGATTAAACAGTGCTAGTGTTAATAAGAAACTCTTTTCAAGAATTCAACTAAGAACTAAACCAGTAAGAACCTCGACTGAGAACTTGGATACTGCTCAAGAAACTTGTTTATTTTGTCTGAGGAGGTAATTCGCATACTGGCGCTGTATTCTGGTAAAACTCACGAAATGCTTGGGAAGTTACCTATCAATGAATACAACGAACATGTAAGAAGGATGCGGAGAAACTGCAAAAACCTTTGGTACCCATGATCTGCTAATTTCAACTGTTTACTGAAAGCTAAAAGAGACTTTCAGTACTGGGTGGGAAAATTTATTGGTTTCTTGAAAACTCTTCGAATGTTGTTCTACTTGACTGATCAGCTGCCTAAAAGTTCTTAGAAAACTAACAATAATCTTGAAAAAATGCTAACAAAGAGCTTTTTGAAATAATTTTGATGGGAACGTCATTGAGCTAATTACTGCACTCAAAGAGTTCATTTTGTTGGAGAAATTTCCCTTAGCAACCAATCTCATTCTGTGAAATGATGCATCAACACAGGTGAGCAAGGTGGCTGCCATGCCACACGCATAAGCCTTTTCATGGTTATTGCTACCATTTTGAATTAGGTGGGATTTAGGCCAAAATGGCGGCGCGCTTAGAAACACGAAACTTTCTGAGCTCTGAAAATGTCTTTCTTGCAGGTATATTTATTTTATTTATTGATCTATTCATGCTAGGAACATTATTTGGTTGATATGAGTACTTACAAGGTCAATAAGTTGTTGTTTTCTTCCTTGTTTCCTTCGATCTTGATCACAGCTCCAAATCGGCCTAAGCCAAACCGCGCTCGGGAAAATCGTTTCCCTGTGCCCACAGCGCCCCCTTGAAGGCAAATTTTTGTTTCCTTGTAACCATTATGGATCTGCCTTTCTTTTGCAACAAAAATCGTCGTCATAGGCCTCTTTTTCAAGAAATTTCACGTGCTCAAAGTTCCCCGATCATATGCACAGTCATGCAAAGTGCGTCATTTCCCTGACTCAGTCAACTGTGGGCGGATATCTCGCATAACGATACCAATTCACTGTTGATTGGATAAAACTCAGGGGAAGATCCACGGGACGGTATTTCATTGGCTATATGCATGGGGAGGCAGTTGATTTACGTAGTTACAGCATGCATCAACGGGGAAAAGTGCCGGGGCGAAAGTTTTACAGATTCTAAACTCAAACTAATTTTTTCTTATTTCCAGTGCTCTCGCCGCTAAGTCAAGTTTGGTCCCTTCTTGCGATAATGCCCCCATGGCGAGAA
Source organism: Aurelia coerulea (assembly GCA_039566865.1). Taxonomy (NCBI): domain Eukaryota; kingdom Metazoa; phylum Cnidaria; class Scyphozoa; order Semaeostomeae; family Ulmaridae; genus Aurelia; species Aurelia coerulea. The sequence goes on along the minus strand of CM076951.1, from coordinate 5,576,097 downwards.
AGTACTTCAACTCATGTGCATGATTCGAGAAAATCAGCACATATTACGCTAGAAGCCATCATCAAACTGCTAAACATTAAATAAACAATCTTCCACTTCAGTTCTGTAGTTTTCAAAAAAGTTTGTGAAAATGTTTGGATCATGGTATATATATTCATTTGGTTGGAAGATTCGCCCCGGCACTTTTCCCTGTTGATTCATGCTGTAACTACGTAAATCAACTGCCTCCCCATGCATATAGCCAATGAAATACCGTCCCATGGGTCTTCCCCTGAGTTTTATCCAATCAACAGTGAATTGGTATCGTTTTGTGAGATATCCGCCCACAGTTGACTGAGTCAAGGAAATGACGCACTTGTGCATGACTGTGCATATGATCGTGGAACTTTGAGCACGTGAAATTTCTTGAAAAAGAGGCCTATGACGACGATTTTTGTTGCAAATGAAAGGCAGATCCATAATGGTTACAAAGAAACAAAAATGTGCCTTCAAGGGGGCGCTGTGGGCACAGGGAAACGATTTTCCCGAGCGCGGTTTGGCTTAGGCCGATTTGGAGCTGTGATCAAGATGGAAGGAAACAAGGAAGAAAACAACAACTTATTAACCTTGTAAGTACTCATATCAAACAAATAATGTTCCTAGCATAAATAGATCAATAAATAAAACTAATATACCTGCAAGAACGACATTTTAAGAGCTCAGAAAGTTCCGTGTTTCTGAGCGCGCCGCCATTATGGCCTAAATCCCACCTAATTCAAAATGGTAGCAATAACCATGAAAAGGCTTATTATATTTTCCAATCTCGGCCTGTTCTCATCTGCAGTCCCTCTATTTTCCAGAAGTTTATTATTCACAATTTAGCGCAAACCTCAAGATCAATGTGCTTTGCACAAGTCAACTTAGAGGTCTAGTCCGAACAAAACATTGAATTCAGACTATTGCTGAGCAAATTAAAAGTCTAGGCCTACTTTTGAAGCAAAATCGGCTATGATTCAAATAAAATGCACAGAAAGTTAAAAAATGCAAGGCTTGAATTGAAAATTGATTTTAAGCAGCTACGAAAAAGTAAGTTGATAAACTTCTCGATCAAAGATGAGAGACGTACCTTTCTCTCGTTGAATGCAGTTTTTCATCCAGCATTTTGAGCGCGCAGGCTCCGCGACCATGATTCGTTCTTTCCGTAGAGTGGCCGCGTGTGCTCAAACCGCTGGAGCGTTTGACCTTTGAGATGTCATACACCTCAGGAGGGCCTCCGCTGAACGACCAGCTTTGAGCTCGCGTTGTTGCAAGGCTTGATGTGGACTTCATCATGTCCTTCACCCCATGACATAAAGGATTTTGTAAACAGGAAAATGCCCACCACCCCTATGACTTCACTACCGTGCGTCAACAATATGGGATTTCATCTGACTCATGCCAGTCTGACTTGTGTTATTTTGACTGCACATAATGATGATGCAGGGAGTGTTATGTTTTACAAGCCAACATTGAACTAATTTATTTAGATACACATGTTTTCCTACAGATTGCTGTATCATGATAGCTAAGGAATTGGGTAAATTGTGAAAGGTACTTCTGTGGGAAAAGACTTCAACATCAAGTTTTTCTTAGATGCAATGTGGCAGTTTGTTTGTAAATTATATCAACTATACTCTTGGGACCTCAGAGGAAGGCCATGCTCAATTAATTAAAAAAGCAGATGTGTGTATTTTCCGGCTTCTGTAAAATGCGGGCCCGTAGGTCCGATAAAATGCGGGTCCCACTCCAAGATTGGTGACGGGTCTCGGTGTGTAAGGCATGCCACAGCGGTCGACGGGTCTTGCGAGGCTTATGCCCACTCCCTGTTTTCGTCCTCGAATGCTTGCGTTCAATCCAACACTGCGCAGAAGATAGGGCTTGTTCTGGTTTGTTTAAAGTGAATGAACGGAGCTAAGAGGAGGTCATCTATAAATAGGGCATTGAAAACTCCTACGCATGTTATTGTTCCTCTTGCTAAACAATATCCATGATCGTCTCGAAATCATCAAATACAATAGGCTAATAATAGAATACCCAGACTCCTTCCGCGCGGGGCTTTTATCTCCGTTGATTCTCTTTAACTTTAGCAAGGATGTACCGTTGTGGTGCCAAACTTCAGCAAGGAACTCCTATGATATAACAGTGATGTACATGTACCGATCTAGTCAAGCACAAGTTCCGGAGAAAAGAACATGTACATGTTCCCTGGGAGTTCTTCCCACCTGACGTTTTGCATATGTCAAGGAACATAATTGCAGCAGTGTTATAAACTGTAATATGATTACTAAGAAATAACAAAGTCAATAGGAAATAAGAAACAGCGTAAGAAACTAAACTTAAAATTTGAAAACTTTCATGCTGAAATCACAGAAAGACGCGAGTGCCTCCTATTTCTATTTCTATGGTATCGAATGATGCATAGGGACTTCCCCATGTCAAGGGATCCCCTCCAAAGTACAAAGTTCTCCCATATTTGCATTGGGATTGAAATTCTTTGCAAGCTGTGACTGTATGTGACTCAGGATCTTTTCATCGATCAGGTACGATTTCACAATGTATTTTTCTTTTTGTGCTGACCTTTGTGGCGATCTGCGCTGCGTCACCATTCAATCCATAGAAATTATTCAATCCCATCGATATTGCAAGGGTTTCGCTTGATGAATTGCAGCGGGTGGGTGTACATGGCTTAAAGTGAATGAACGGAGCTAAGAGGAGGTCATCTATAAATAGGGCATTGAAAACTCCTATGCATGTTATTGTTCCTCTTGCTAAACAATATCCATGATCGTCTCGAAATCATCAAATACAATAGGCTAATAATAGAATACCCAGACTCCTTCCGTGCGGGGCTTTTATCTCCGTTGATTCTCTTTAACTTTAGCAAGGATGTACCGTTGTGGTGCCAAACTTCAGCAAGGAACTCCTATGATATAACAGTGAGGTACATGTACCGATCTAGTCAAACACAAGTTCCGGAGAAAAGAACATGTACATGTTCCCTGGGAGTTCTTCCCACCTGACGTTTGGCATACGTCAAGGAACATAATTGCAGCAGTGTTATAAACTGTAATATGATTACTAAGAAATAACAAAGTCAATAGGAAATAAGAAACAGCGTAAGAAACTAAACTTAAAATTTGAAAACTTTCATGCTGAAATCACAAAAAGACGTGAGTGCCTCCTATTTTTATTTCTATGGTATCGAATGATGCATAGGGACTTCCCCATGTGAAGGGATCCCCTCCAAAGTACAAAGTTCTCCCATATTTGCATTGGGATTGAAATTCTTTGCAAGCTGTGACTGTATGTGACTCAGGATCTTTTCATCGATCAGGTACGATTTCACAATGTATTTTTCTTTTTGTGCTGACCTTTGTGGCGATCTGCGCTGCGTCACCATTCAATCCATAGAAATTATTCAATCCCATCGATATTGCAAGGGTTTCGCTTGATGAATTGCAGCGGTGATGAATTGCTGTCACAGCAGGAAAGCTCATAGAAACTGGTGACTATCGCTTCGTTCTGTACAAAGGGCTCCTTGCCGCATACAACAGCCGTTTGTCTGTGGCCATGGGACCTACATTCAAAGAGACCCGCAGACCCGCATTTTATCGGACCTGCGGACCCGCATTTTACAGAAGCCGAAAAAGGAACAACATCTTGTTCCGTCATTCTCGGGAAAGGGAATGTCCGTCTGACCCTGAGCATATTGTTTATAAAAGTTTTTCAAAGTGGACATTTGGCTAACATTAAGCTTAATTATTTCTGCGAAGTAATTTTGCAATATGCTTTTCAGCGCGTTTCCATCATCAATTAAAGAAGGCCTTTCTTCTGCATTGAACTTTTGAACAAAAATTTCATATGCAAGAAGCAAAGGAGACCAATGCAAGACACGATGATTGTCGTACTCTTCCAACATTTTTGGTTTTCGTTCCTTGGCAAACATATTTGCTAGAAATTCATCTGCCCGGGCCGGATTAAAGTAAGGGCTATCATTCACCTAATTTTCAAATGGTGTCACACTAGGATTTATCAACGAGAAGGGAACCTTTCCAAGTGACCAGTTGTCACAGCGCATCAAATCTTGTTGTGAAGCCCTACTTATCAGGCATTTCCAGGGAGAATCTCGGGAGCCATGTAGGATAAGCTTCCCTTCCCAACATTATTCATTTTTGTTGATATCATTGATTTCGATTGATGACTTAGTGAGCGTGCTTTCCCAAAGTCTCTCAGATGGCATATGATGGGCTCTTCTACCAAAGCCTCCTTAAGATTTCTTCCTTCTAAGTCAGAATAGTGACGATTACATACGAGGATATTTGCTGCCGGCTTTAAGTCTCTGTGTGCGATGTTATTCTCGTGCAGAAACTCAAATCCGGCCACGACATCGCAAGCAATCTTTTGCATCAAGTGCTCAAATTCCTTAACTTTGAACACGCTGACAAAGCTAAAAAATTTCTCCAGTGAATGTACCATAACAGAACATTGGCTGCTGACTGGAAGGAACGAGAAACACAAGTACTCTGTCATGATTGACATTGGTCGATATGAAACTGCTTTGAATTTCACAATATTGGAGAAATGCAATCCACTAAGTATTCCTGCCTCCTTCAAGAATTTCAGACCAGACTCATCCCACTCGTCGCACAGCTGCCCTCGTACTGTACCAATACCGCACTGCCAAATGTGCCTTCACCGAGCTTCTCAATTCTTTCTGCTTTGGCATGATAAAACACTTTCCGTGTGTGATGCCTTTGCTGCTTCGGAAAAACATTCAATGCTGGAACCTTTAAGAATGCAATGATGAGACTATTCTCATCTCATATCATCGCATGAAGGAAAGCAAGGAATGTTTGAGAAAACCGGTGAAAACCGGAGAAACCCTGTCATTTCATGTATGTTATCCCGGAGAAAAGCCTGTCATTTCCTGTATGTTATCCAATCAAATTACAGCATTTGAATTTTCATTGGGCAAGAATTGCTTCCCTATTGTTGATCTGGCCAATAAGACATCAAAATAAACCATTTTAACTTTCTTGTGCAGGGTCGGACAATGAATACTTGTGTGGCTCCATTACAGTTGCTCCAAAGGGATTCAGGGGGTTCAAATAAATTCACAGGCAATACACATCACACCTACACATCACTATGATGAATCAATGAAGCCTATTGTGAAAAATATTGTGCATAGGCACGCACCCAAACGTTTGTTTTGCGATTCATCGCGCCCTGGTAATAAAATAGTTCCCTTGAAGAGAGCGAGGTCAGATCATAGTTATGGTCAGATTCGGGAATTTACACTGGAAAACTTTCAGGGAAAATTAATTTTCGGTTTCAAACATACCTTGTACCTCCCTGATTCTGATTTTAATGGATGGATCCAGTCGAGTTACTTTATTTGCTCATTCCACCAAAGTTTACGTTCGTTTAAGCCATCTTCTTCTGAGAAAACAATTTGTCCTAAATACCACAAATCTAAATGCATCTTGATGTCACAAAAATTTGAAAACCACTTAAGGCAGTAAACAACACTAAATTTAAGGGAAAAAATTTTTGAAATCAAAAATTTTTTTTGACTTTTCTAGACCAAAATTTATCGTAGATTACGACTGTTTAAACATCTAACCAGTAGCTTTACCTATTTAGATGAAAATTGGCCATTTGAAGGGAGTGGTCATTTCATTGTTCCTTAACAACGGTTGCTATGGGACGAGAAAAGGTTCCCAAAAACCCCTAAAGTGAAAAAAGGGTCAATGACACCCTGTGATATGATATTTGCATGGGAAGCCTGTGTCTAGCCTCGTTTTGGTAGCCTTGGGATTTGAGCTTCTGAGCTTCTGGCCTCAACACTTTCAATCAGCAAGAATATCACACATGTTGTCAACTCAAATCAAGTGTTATTCATATAAAAAATGCCTTCAAAGAAGCAGAGAGCTATCAAGAAAAGGACCAAGAGGAAGAGAAAAGGTTTTAGGGGCACTTCTTATAAAACAGATGCAAGTGGTGTGGCAGAAAACGTTGGCAGTGCTGAAACTGATCGTAATAGTTCTCGCTTAGCCTTAGGCCCATTGCAAGGAAGATCTGTAATTTTTCCTACAGAAGCAAATGAAAGCAGTTTGAACTACATTGTTGATGGTAAGAATGTGTCACACGAGAAATTGCAGAATTCTTCTTTTGAAGAACTAAAAGAGAGAGAAGGGCATCATACAAGAAGCAGAGCTAGGAAACTTGGTTTTCCAGTTAGTAGGCCACGCGAAGAAGAGAAAGCTGATTGCTACATACTCCATGATGCGGATGTTTTAATTGATGCATTGTCAAGTCTTACTATGTGCAAGTTGTGTAAGAATGTGAAATCAAAGTTGCAGCTTTTGAGAAAAGAAAATAAGAGAAATGGATTGGCTGAGTTGTTGATCTTGAGATGTGCAACTTGTAAGGCTGAAGTTCAATTTTTTAGCAGCAAGCAAATTGGTGGAAAGTCTGGCGGATGCTTTGAAGTAAATAGGCGACCAGTTGCTGCCTGTAATGCCATAAAGGGGGGAAGAAATACTCTTGCTAATTTCTGTGGCATTATGAACCTTCCACCTCCTGTTAATAGCAATGCATATGCACTTCATTTAAGAACAGTTGAGAAAGCAGCAAAAGAAGTCGGCACAAGATCCATGCTAAGTGCAGTGTCAAGGGCAAAGGCTACTGCATTTACTGAAGAGCCAAATTTGATAGGAGATGATGCAGAGGGAGCAGTTCCTATAGCTATTTCCATTGATGGTACATGGCAAAGAAGGGGCTATTCATCCCGATATGGAGCTGTTTTTGTCATATCGGTTGACACTGTGGAGGTTCTTGATTATGAACTTCTTTCTTTGTTTTGTCATGAATGCAAAGCTCACCGGAATGATAACAAGGAGACAGATTCTTACAAAGATTGGAAAAAAGGACATGAAGCAAGCTGCAACATCAATTATAAAGGATCTTCAGGGGCAATGGAAGGAAAGGGAGCGCTAGCAATGTACCAACGCTCTATTGAGACAAGAAATTTGAAATACACTACTTTGGTTGGTGATGGTGACTCTGATACATTTAAGGTCATTAAAGAGAGTATGGCTCATGCTTATGGGGAGAGATATGTGGTGCAGAAAGAGGAGTGCATAGGTCACATTCAAAAGAGGATGGGGGCAGCTTTGAGGAGATATGTAATAAGCATGAAAGGACAGAAACTTGAAGATGGCAAAACTGTTGGGGGAAAGGGCAGATTAACAAAGGATAGGATCAACTCAATACAACGATATTTTGGGAGAGCAATTCGAGAGAATGTGGGCAAATTATACTTGATGAAAAAGAGAATTTGGGGGATATTTCTTCATTCTGTCAAGAATCCATCGCCTAGTGCAACAATTGAAAATTCACATATGTTTTGCCCAACAGGAAAAACATCTTGGTGTAAATTCCAAAGAGATACAATAAACAACACAAAGACATACACAGATAGAAATATGCTTTCACCAGCCTTTTACAATGGATTAAAACCAATATTTGAGAAACTGACAAATGATGACATTCTGAAAAGGTGCCAAGCAGGTCTGACAAAGAATGCAAATGAAAGTTTGCGCAATGTTTTATGGTCCAAGTGTCCCAAGAACTATTTCTGTGGGAAACGAAGGTTGAACTTTGCAGTGAATGAGACAATAACAGTCTTTAATTCTGGTGCTGCATCTAAAGCAATGATTCTTGAAGCAGCAGGGGTCAAGCAAGTTGGTAGGCGCACATATGCTTGCTTAAGGAAAGAGGATTGACAACGGTTTGTATCATCAGCTCAGAAAGTGTCAGAGAGGTATAAAATTGCACGTCTAAGGAATAAGAAAAGACTTTCTGCAGTGATACAAGCATCAAAAGAACATTATATTCCAGGTGGATTTGACACATTGGGTGGGGAGTCACTAATTCAAGATTCAAGATCCAAGATTCAAGATCCGGAATTCAAGATTCACACTAATTCTAGATCCGGAATTCAAGATTCACACTAATTCTAGATCCTGAAATCAAGATTCACACTAATTCTAGATCCCGAAATCAAGATTCATACTAAATTGGGTTTTTAATGACAGGGTCCATATTTTGTATAATTGACTACATAACCTCGATGTAAGCCTTTTGCACTAAGCGAATGTGATTTAAATCGTTTGGATGGCAACATTTCTGCTTTATTGATTGATTTCTATCAAATTTCTATCAAATTCCCAAGGCAGCGTACAATTTTGTATGAAGAAACTCAAGAACAGGGTATTCCTTCTTGAATTTTACTCCGGGACAGGGTATCATTTTTGGGAATTTTACTCCGCGACAGGGTGCCTTTTAAGATTTTCCAGCGGCAAGTCCCCGTATTTTCGTAGACCCCCCCCCCCCCCCCGTGAGCTAAATGTCTAAACGTTGCCAAGACATTTAAAAAATCCTCCTTTTGAGGGCACAAATAGTGAACATGAAGACTGTCAATGGAAACTTTTAATTAAAGCTGCAAATTACAAAAGTTTCTTTGCATTTTCAATCCTGGTAGGATGGTTTATCGACTGAAAAAAATCGAGCCTTACATCTCTTATAAGCTGTTTCTTATGAAAAAGCAAGTGTAAGTCAAGATCTGGAATTCTATTCTAAATCAAGATTATCTTACAGGTTATTCTGACAGAATTTGAAATAGCAGCCCACGTGGTTGATCTACCCACGTCACTTTTACTGAGTGGTATGAATGATTCTGTCATAGCCCTTGCTGCGATGTGAATCTTAATTAAAACCCTTTCTGTCTTTACGGATTCTGCAGATATTAAAGAAAATAATTGACATGTTAGCACAAAACTTAAATCTTTAACAAACGAAAGGCTGTTTGTCAACAAAGCAACGTAAAAGTTATGATCCATATGCTGTATCCGTAATGCCCTTTGTGCAAAGTGAAATACAGTAGTTTCAAGCACACATTTTTATAAGAAACTCTTTATAGAAACTCGACTCTTCGATAACAATAATCAACAAACTTCAATACTGGGCCAAATTATTCAAGAAACTCTTTTCCTTTTATTAAGCAAATCCATGGCATTTTTATTTTCACTCATTCCTTGCACACATATTTTTAAGGAACTAAGAATTCGGGCCAGCACTAAAAGTTTCTAGTCAGATTTTCAATGGTCAGAGTTTTTTAAGAGTCTCTTAAAGTTCTATTAACAGTCTTCATGCTCACTACTTGTGCCCTCAAAGGAAGGTTTTTTTAAGCAGAGACGTAGGAACCAGGGGGGCACTGGGGGCACGTGCCCCCCAAGATTTTGCAATGAACAAAGAAGTGCCCTTTTTATTTTCAGGAAATGCCCCTTTAGCTTAATGAAAAAGTGCCCTTGAAGTGTCGTGCCCTCCCAAGTTTGAGATGCTTCCTACGTCCCTGTTTTAAAGTCTTTGCAACGTTTAGACATTTACAGAAGCTCAAGCACCTTTAAGTAATATGATACAGAAAACAAAGAATACGTGTGTTGTAAATTGAGGAATTGGGTGGATCAACCATTTATTCACAAGCCTGATACAAAGAAAATACAGCGAAAAAGATGAAACCACACAGATCCTCCCAGGAATTCTTAAAAAGCCCAATTTAGTATGAATCTTGATTTCGGGATCTAGAATTAGTGTGAATCTTGATTTCGGGATCTAGAATTAGTGTGAATCTTGAATTCCGGATCTAGAATTAGTGTGAATCTTGAATTCCGGATCTAGAATTAGTGTGAATCTTGAATTCCGGATCTAGAATTAGTGTGAATCTTGAATTCCGGATCTAGAATTAGTGTGAATCTTGAATTCCGGATCTAGAATTAGTGTGAATCTTGAATTCCGGATCTTGAATCTTGAATCTTGGATCTTGAATCTTGAATCTTGAATTAGTGACTCCCCATTGGGTGAAGCAAACAGTTTGACAGAACAAAGCCAATCAAGAAAGCGAACTGCTCCTCATGTTGGAAGCCATAAAGCAGCTAAACGGCCAAAATGAACTTGATTTAATATGGGATATTGGTAAAAATCACTGAATATTCCCAGGTAATATCTTTGTAGCCATTAATTTTAGATACAGAGATGAAAAATGATGATTTTCATGTAACTTTACATGGAATCGTGCACATTTTCAAGGTCTTTGTAAAGTGTGCAATAAACGAAAACTTTAAACGCAATTTTCTCATTTTATAGCTTTTTCAAACATGTAAATTTGGGACAAGGATTTCTAAGGCATTGTAGCCTTTATCAGTATGAAATTTTCCAACATTGTGGGAAAGACATAATTTTGTGATCTGAATGGAAAAATTTTTCACAAAATTCAAAATGGCGGCAATTTTTGCAGAAAAACAGTTATTTTAAATTAATTTCCCAGTTTTACATTTTAAACACATTCCTTTCCATTCAGATCACAGAAAATACAATGTTACACATACTGAGAAAATTTCATCAAGATATCTTAAGTAGTTTTAAAGATATCTTTGTCCCAAGATTTTGACAACTGCGGCCGCTAATTTGCATAAATTAACATAATAATAAGATTTTGAAAATTTTTCAAAATTTTCCAATTCAGCAAACCCTATTGCATCTTTAGATGAAAATTCATTGATTTAAACATTATAGTTGAGAAGCAGTTGGCTATCAAAAAATTTTAGTGCTAAAAAAAATGTAGTGTTGTTTACTACCTTAACTAAACTTAACCCTATCTCACATAGGTCTTTTCAAGCAGTCAATACCTGGGGGGTGGATTCCAACCCCCCCCCCTGTTCATTTCAGCTGCTATTGAAGATATGAAGTCCAAAATTGGCAAAAATGTTAACTGCCATGTAAACAATGAAACTCAATTATAAAAATCAAATTATCGACGTTGTTGTTGTTGCTAGAGCATGATAATCATCATAAGGTCAGACAAAATATGCAGAAACATTGAACACATATCTAATTTCACTGTTATTCTTCTGGTTTTGAAATAAGTGGTCAAGACAAACGAATAATAAGTTGAATATTAACATATTTTGAAATTTTAGTTGAAATCACCGTTTTTCAGGGGGTACAGTATATCAAGTTTTGAAAAGTATGGTCAGCCTTTTTTTCTCTCTTTCCAAAATGAAGATCTGAGATTTCATGGGAAATTGCCACCTATCTTCATACATAAAGAGATGTTGCACTTTTTATGTATCAAAACTTAAGAATAAGCGCTGGTATAAGAGTTATATGAGTTTGTAAAAGGTTAGCTACAAATTACAAATTTCTCCACCCACATTAAATGTGTACCGTAAACAATTTGTTGCCGTTTCCTTTCATCTCCCGAGCTTCCTGTGCACAGGCTAGCAAAAAGCATCATTCAATTATCAATATTACAATAAAACTTTAGACCCTACAATTTTGCAATTAACTTAGGAATTTTTCTCACGCATTAATTTGAATAGGGGTTGGTGAGAATATAAAGGAGGTAATGAAATGACCTATATTTGGAATGAAAGCATATTGTCTGTAAAAGCAAAAGAGCAAAATGTGAAGCAAAATGTGGTGTAAAAAGGACTAACACGTGTCCAAAATTAAATAAGCCCCCCGGGGACTTAATAGAGCTTTTACGGTATGTGTCAATGACCATGCTTTACGTTATACTAAATTTACCATGGTTGACGCATACATTTGTGTACAAGTCACTTTATCTTCGTTGTCATTTATTTATTTAAATGAAAAAACCCGACAAATTTCATACGTTTTTACACCTATCTTTGAAAAAAGTGGGGGGCTATAGCCCCCTAGCCCAATGGCTGCGCGGTCCCTGGGTAATGAAATAACGTAGAAAACACTATGATTCCGTATCTCTACTTTGTCAACTTCTCCAAAAACTCAATCCACAACTCAAACTGTAAATCTAACTGCAATAAGAAGCACAATGTCTAAAATCCCGCATGAAAACGGAAGAGGCGAGACAAAAAGTGTCCAGTTCTCTCTTCATTCAGCTCATTTAATGCTTGTAGTATTTCTTCTATTGCACCTAGCAGTTTTTTTCGCTGTTTCGCTATTTCCTCATTTCGTTTCGCTATTTCACCGTTTCGTTTTGTGATTTTGTGGCTTCGTGGTTTGCAGACTCCCCTGGTAGACAATTAAATTGAATTACAGATGTTGTTGTTGTTGCTAGAGCAGCATAATCATCTTCATGTCGGAAAAATATGCAAAGACATTAAAAAAATATCTAACTTCATATTTATATTTCTGGTTTTGAAATAAGTTGCCAAAACAAATGAAGAATAACTGGAATATTATCACATTTGAAAATTTTACTTGAAATCACTGGAGTTCTCATGGAGTTGACCTGCCACGAATTGTTTTGGATCTCGAAAAATGATATCTTTTGCAGAAAATTTTATTGCTTGTGTCTGCATCCTTTTAATTGAAGTTAAAGGTTGCTGGGTGGCTGGGTTGGACGCTTTTTCTTCTAGATCACACCAATCTATCTTTCTTTTCCGTTTTGAATGTAGAAAATCTTCCAGCTTCGCCTTGAACATTGTTTGTGGACTTGTGGACTAGATGAGGCGAAATGAAATAGACCGTAAATTGCAATGTTTTATTTCGAAGGAAATTAGGGACCACCAACCCAGTCACCCAGAACAAGCAGCTTAGAGCCGTGTATGAAGGCCTTTAGTTAGACCCCCAAGTGATTGTGAAGGAGGAAACTTGCAGCAATCGTGACATTTTAAAGGTGTTCATTATAAAAATAGTTTTTGCTTTCTATTTTTTATAACAAACTGTCTTTAAAACCTTCTTTTGACTCAGTTGCTACCTTAACGAATTAGACATTACATTCCATGCCCCACGGAGGTAGAAAAGAATATGAGGCAAACAAATAAATGCGAGAGTTGAAGCATCCAAAACAATTGTTAAACATTTTAGTAATTAATAGATAGTTGAATAGAACGAAACCTTAAGTTTCTATCAACAAATGGAACGACAACGAATCCACAATAATATAACAGTTCTAAAATACTACTGTGGTGGAAAGTTTTGTTCATTGTGTTTGTTATTGAATCTCATTCGAGGAGCAGGACCAATACCTGAGAAATTCTGTCGTCTATAACATCTGGAATACGAGTGTGTTGTTGAACGGCAGAAGGAACAGTAACGTCTCCTTTCGCTTGGGAATCGGTACGCAGTAGGGTAAGTCTGGCTCATCAGAGGTGGTGGAAGAGCAGAAGGTGTAGAATGAGGTCTTGAATAGGCTGCGACAGGATTGTGGCTTGAAAATCTGCTGGGGGGGGGGGGGAGCGGAAAACTTTTGTTGACTTTGCCAATGGCTTCTATAATCTTTTCATATTCCCTGTCCCCGAGCAAGGCGAGAACATAGCTCCTAAATTGATCCACGAACATAGCTCCTAAATTGATCCACGGGACGGTCAATCCTTTCTAAAAGAGTAGAGTGCACCGTCGAATGATAATCAGCTTTTTTGTCCTTGGACTCGCAGGCAAAGAACTTTAGATGTTAAGCCTTTTCTAGGGCTTGATACTTTTCGAAATCAGTTGCCTGCCACAGGGCATACTGAATACTTTCCCTCTTTAAATCATCTGCTGCAGGTTGCTGCTTCTTTTCAAGAGCTTCCTCCCTTTTTAACATTTTAGCGATATCATTTTGAGGCTGAAGAAAAAAGGATAAATAGCTCTGTAACTTTAAAATATTTTCAATAAACAAACTATGATATTTTCCGATAGGAAGTATTGCTATGTAATGTTATAATATTTAAGATTTTTTAAAAAACACAAAACTTCTATTAAGTCTCTGTGGGCTTATTTAATTACGGACACCCCTGAGGGGGGGGCTTAAAAGAGAGGGGGCTCCTTAGAGATGGGGTCATATTTACAGCGGACGTTGCTTCTACATTCAAAAGACCTGTGTCCTTTCCTTAAACAAACAAAACATTTAAAATGTTTCTTTAAAATATTCTTACGCTCCTCTGGATATTTTTGGGCTTTACACTCTTTTGGCAAATGGTCTGCTTGGCAAAACACACACTTCTGGGGATTTCCTTGTGTAAACAAGCGCTTGCACTGCTAGATCCCATCACCGAAACCTCATGCTTAGGCCGTCTTGATTCCTGACTCGCTCCAACTGCTCCTGCTTTAAACAATGATGAATGGCACTTCCTGATTTCCAGCTCCATATCAAGTGCAGATATCATCTCATCTAGCGACCATTTCCGGAAACTCTTTCCCACTGCTGTCACCATATTGAAACGGATTTGCTTCGGCAGTTTCTCCATTAGGATGGGCACAACGATTGCCGAATATGTTGTTTTATCAACTGTGAGAGCCTCTAAGCCACAAAAATGTGTCTCAATCTGATCCCGGAAAGTTCGCAATCTCAATATGTTCTCTTCACTGTACACATGTGACAAATATATCAGCTGATTTATTCAGGGAGCAGTAGCCTTTCACACACAGGGCCTTTTTTGACTCAACCGGTTTACGAAAAAGTATGCAGAATATTAACTTTGTAACATTACATTTCACAAATAACAAATCAACAATAAGATGAAAGAAGAGAACGAAAATAATGAAATGAAAATGCACGACTGTTCAGAAAAGTTTACTTACTGAGTTCCAAATCAACAAATGCTTTGAATAACCTCGTAATCCTGTTTCCAGTTTCTGAGCCCAGGAACTTGCTTCCTGTAGAAATCTCTGGGCTATAAACCCAGAGCGTATTTTTGACTTTATTGATGTGATATCCAAGGACGACCACTTCACAGTTTTGGTTGTGGTACATTGGAGATGTTTAATGTGCAAACAGTTTGGACTTTTCAAGTATAATTTCATTATTAGCTTAATGATACAAATTAAGTAGTAAGGCCAAAGATGGCAAAGATTTCAATCATAGTCGTTTGATACTCTGCTGCCAGTTTGTATCCATACCCTATCTCTCATCATCCTTTTCTTATCATGAAAACTGTTCTTCGTTTTCCTTATTGGTTTTGAGGCCTTCCTTGGCGGCATACAGTAAAAACCAGACCCTAGGACCATAGGACCATAGGACCATCAAGTACCAATGTGTGATAGGACCCTTAACACCGGAGGGTCATCACCCTCAAGACCAGTCTGCAGAGTATGGCAGTTCTCGACGAGATCTCACACGTGCAGACCAAGGAAGCAGTCGCGTGCCCGTGTGCAAGGTCTTTGATTCCTTTGTTCAAAATGAACAAAAGATCGCGTTCAAAATCGGCGTGCAAGTAAAATATTTGAAAAAAAGTCCCGTGCATGCTGCTGCCACACTCAGCAGACTGGCCTCAAGAGAGAACAGAATATCACCTTTTCCTCATATGATACTACTATTTCCACTGTTTTTATTACATCAGATGACGTCAAGAGGTACATGTAGAGAAATTTTTTCATACCGCTATGTGTGAATTTATTACGTAATGATAATAATAATGATTCCACATGGACATTTTACTACACCTAGCCACAGACCTAGCCTGCATGCAGCCTCAACTCCTCCTACTACACCTACTATATGTAAAACAATATTTACACCCTATATGTGATCCAATTTAGACCCTACATGTTTTGCTACTGCTCACTCACTTTGTGCACTCACTTTATATCTGAAACAATTTAGCCCCATAAGTGTGTCTATAAGACCATATCAGTGAAACAACTTAGACCCTATATGCGAGATAATTTAGACCTTATAAGCGTGCTTTTTGGGGTTTACAGATGTCTTTAAGGGGAATGTTATGAAAGTTCACCTTAGATATTTAACCCAGACCATATGTATGAAACTTTAAAGTTTTGTCCACTATAGCAGGGTAAAGTTCTGGGGCAGTGGTTAGTATTTGGCTCACACAGCTGTGCATATACAGTGTGTCCTAAAAAGTGTCAAAAATCAAAGATTGATGTGCTACAAAACGTTTTGGTAGAGTTAGCAGTATGTGGGAAAGGCAGCCTTGACTTTATTAGAGAGTTACTACAAGTAATTCAGAATCTAGATGTGGAATTGAACAAGCCAACCATGGCATCCTGGTGCAAAGGTGGTGTCTTTGTTGACACGGGTAAACGAGGTGAAAACAAATGCTGTGGAAGGAAAATTTGTGTGACATCATATTATATGTTCTGCAAGTTATGCCTTGACCGGCAGGTGTAATCTGCACAAAGCAGGTTGCATAATGCAGGTTGCATAAAGCAGGCTGCAGGTTATCATTTATGGCCATGGGCTGTATAGCCGCAACAACCTGGATGAAACGAAAATGTTGAAAACACGGAGGTTGTCATGAGTTGGCATGTGAAAACAATTGGTCCTTATGTGAGATATTGCTATGGGATATATTGCAAATCCATTTCACAAAGTAAGGACCACGTTTCCCAAAAATATTTTGCAGAAAATTATGGTTGCAGCTTGGTCATAATTCTCTTGAGCCTTTTGAATCTGATGTGAATACCTATTTCTGAAAGGCTAAGTAATACGTATAAATATCATGCACGTCCAGCTCATCAAAATTCCTCCAAATCATGACCAAATCATATCCCCATTTACAGCAAGTCGTTGCATTGGATTGCAAATAGTTAAAGCAAGTCTGCAATGGTAAATAGGCTCCTCTATAAATAGAACAAAGAAATCGCGCAGGCACACCATATCTGACTGTATTGATCTGCTTATCTCATTATCAGTAATTCAAAAACAAGCAAACTCATGACAACCTCTGTGAGACCGACATTTCAGCTTCATCCAGGAAATGGCCCGTTGTTGTGGCTTTTTTTTTTTTAGCCTTGGGACATTGTTATGAAGATTGTAATAAAAAGAATGAAAGAACTCAATTATGCAATAAAAAGTATGTCATAGTTTTATCGATAGTTTCATAACAGTTTTTGATGGGTAAAAGTATATAGTAAATATAATATATCTTTTGTTATATTCATTCGAAATGATGTCTTCTTTTTTGAAGTATGTGGTCTGTTAAGTATCGATTAAAGGGATCTGGTAGAATTCATAAAAAACGTAAAATTCGCGGGAGAGGAATAGCAAGTTTGGCAAAATTAGCACTTCCATTTGTTGCTAAAGCAGCTCGATATATAATTCCAGGATTAGTTTCAGGAGCTTCAGAAATTGGAATAAAAAAATTGATCAGTGGAAAGGGAAGAATTAAGAAAAGTTAAGAAACGGAAAGTTTTTTAATAAATAAAGAATTATGTACGGACCAGTACATTTTGGAAATCAACCAGTAGGGACAGTTAGTTATCTTTTGAAACCTCACCTTTATTCGAAAGTTAATGGAAGGGGTCGCAAATTTAAAGCCCCCGGGAAGAAATCTTCATTAAAGGGCGAAGGTCTTGGCATGTTAGCGGCCGGAATAGGAATTCCGTTGATATTGAAATTGTTGACTGGTAAAGGCAAACATAAAAAGAATTTGTCCAGAGTTCATCATGGAAATTTAAGGGGACGCGGGATTCTGAGTAATCTATTGAAGATGATTGGTTTGGGTAGAAGAAGAGGAGGAGACGGTGTAAGAACATTTCGCGCAAGTGGTAGATATCGAATTTAAGATACACACAAACAATGTATACCGTATCACCGTATGATTAATTTATCATTTACTCGCAAACAATCATGTCACGACGACGACGACATTGTAGGTCAAGCCACCGCCAGGATAGAGGAGGAAATAAACACCGAAATAAAAAGATGTGCGGAAATGGTTTTATGACAACATTATTGTTAAAAACACGTCGCAAATATCGCAATTTTGATGGCAAGTCTTTTATGATGCCATTTATGAGAGAATTGGCGCGCAAAACTCGTCGAAAATAAACCGTGAATAAACCGATTGGACAGATAGAAAAATAGATAAAAAACACAAATTAATAGAGACTGTTGTTTGTTTTAAAATTAAAAGTTAGTAAAGTAGTAATAAATGCGTGTATCTTATATCGTAAATCTTATATCGAAATCATGTTTAAAGTTTGTTTTTACTTAAATTAAATTTCAAGTTTCGAATCCTGATACATTTAAATACGGCAGTTCGTATTCGTGATTCACCTTTTCTTCATCACTCATTGTATCGAATGGATGCGGCGGGAGATTATACTTTTCGATTGCCTCTTGAACTGTTTGATTGAAAACCTCTTCGATTGAATTATTCATCGTTGATGTCGGTCGGTCGTCGTCGTGACCGCGCGCGTGGTTTTATAGTTTAGTTTAGTATAATGCAACCCGCAGCAGGAGAGAAGAGAAAATAAAAAACGAGATAATAGAGGGTGCCTCCTCAGAGGATCATAAGAACAAACAAACAAACTATTTATAACAAACAAAATACTAATACTACTTGTCAAGTTTCTTTATTTCTTCAAGAATATCGTTCCTCTTCGTGTTTAAATCCAAATACTCCAGCACCTTCTCTCTTGTTAGTCTTCGCATCTTCTTGATGAGTTGCCAAGACTCATGTCTGAATTTTGTTATCTTCAGTTGTTTTTCATCAGTGCCAATTTCAATTAATCGTTTATACAACTTTTGAAATTCCTCTTCTTGTTTCTCGGCTCTTCTATTGAACGCTGCATTCACAAATTTTCCATCGTTTTCGTCAAGATATGCCAGCATGTCGTCGAAAATGCCATCGTGCTCCTTTCTTTCCATGTTCAGCATCATTTCATTTATTTCTTTAATTTCAGTATTTGAAGCTGCCATTTTTTCGAAGGAGTGAGTTGTCTTTTCTTGTATATGTCTTGTGAGCGAATGTGTGTGAACGAAACAAGTGTGAGCGAATGTTTTTATCTGAACTTGGAACGTTTATTTATACCCAAAAAATTTATAATAGTATTTTTAAAGGTGTGACGCGCCCGTATGAATCAAAGAAATAAGAAATTCCTTCATTGTCGAAGTAAATAGCTTGGAACTATAAGTAAATAGTAAATAGTGTTTAAAATAAATCCAATGGGAAATGTTCTTATTCCACTACGCGTTTTTTTAACTAAAAAGATTAGGGTCTTTGTATCCAAAAAGTTTTTGAAATATAATTGCTATTTTCCGGTCATTTTGTCGGTAAATCTTTTGAGATAATAAGATACCGACGCGTTGTTTTTCGTCAACAGATTTGAAATAATAGAAATTATCACAAAAATATTTATAAGCATGTCTTGAGGTGTTACGAACAGCTGTTGAAATATTGTATAGGAAAAACGTGCTATACTGACCGCACACATTTGTGAAATCGTCCTGTATTTGATAGTTCCAATACCGAACAATGGAGATGGGACGGTTTTTGAAGTCTTTAACAGCTCTATTGTATCCATGTTGTTTATAACTACCAAGTGTAAAGTCTTTAAAGGCCCGCTCCACGTCGTGATTGAAATAGTTAAAATAATGAAATAAGCCGCGGATTAGAAATTCAAATTCCTTGAAAATAACAGGTGCGACGCGCCCGTATGAATCAAAGAAATAAGAAATTCCTTCATTGTCGAAGTAAATAGCTTGCCAATGTTTTCCACCATTTTGATGTGTGCCAGTGTTTAAAATAAATCCAATGGGAAATGTTCTTATTCCACTACTGTGATGTAGAAATATGTTTTTTGACCATTGTAAAAAGTTTTCTCCAGTTGATTTTATATCGTTTATTTGTTGTACATTGTCCGAAGCAAGAATACAACCAAAAGCGTTTTTTAAAGAGGAAGTGTTGTTTACGATATTAATAATTTCTTGACCATCCATAATGACAAAAATTAGTGTGACCAATAATGCGGTAAATAGTAATTTACTTACAACTTACAAACTTTCAAAAATTCACAACTAAAAGGATATACAGAGTTTTTTTTTGAAATAACAGTTTATAAAAGTTTATAAGAAACTTTTGCTGATTTGTCCAATGTTATCAATTGAGTAGTTTCTTCGTGAGAAGGCGTGTACGTGCCATTCGTAATTATCCGGCCATGTTGCGCCGTTTGTCAATTGACAAATCAATTCCATATTCCCACTGCGACGATCTTCATAAAAGGTACCATTAGATCCTTTTCCCGTCATTGTCATGACAAAAGCGTACGCTGCATATCCGGTTGTTTTCATGTCAGCGTCATACAAACCACTGTCTCTCGTGTCATTTCCAATAATTGCACCTCTATTTAGTAGAGGATGGCGATAATTATCGTAGAGAATGTCCTTCATTCGCCTATATGCTTCAGCATTATTTTTGATTGGTTGAAGTCGCCATGTTTGATTGTTTATTTTGAGACCCACTTCAAACCCTGATTCCTTAGATGCTTCTGGGATGGGAAATGTTATGAAGGGGGAAGTTGTAAAGGATCCAGTTATTGACCTTTTGTCTCCTAAAGTTAAAAAGATTAAATCTGGAATTCCATCCCAATTAAGAGACTGCTGAAATGTCGTAGCTGATGGGTTGATTGAAATGGTTCTGAATTCATGATGTGTAAACATAAATGTGTCTGGATGGTCCATAGTGTATGATTTAATGTAGTCTTCAGTGAGGGATGGAGACAATTCATATTTCTTAAATCTGTACTGGACATCAGTGACACTAATCCTCAATTGCTTGCATAGCTCTAGCGCTCCTTCATAATTTGTTTTTTTCTCAGTAGTAGAGCTACCTGAGCATTTATTCTGTGGGGAAACTTGTAGGTAGAATTCTGGATTATTCAACACTGTCATAAATTCAATTTTATTTGTCATTGGAACAAATGTTGTTGAACCAGTAAAACAACTTTTTGGTTTTACCGTAACACGAACTTTTTCACCTTTCATTAACTTTTTGGCATAGTACATTGTCTTGGCGTTGGGACTTGCCCCGCTTGTTACTGTACAGTTAGACAAACTACCTGGACTTAAGATAAATCCTTGATCAATCAAAGATCCACTTACTTCTTTATCCAATTCTGAAAACCACAATGTTTCAAAATAATCGTTGATTGCATAATTGGTTGTGTTTACATTAAGAATCTGATTATTTATTGTGATTGTCCAATCTTTGATAAGTGAAGCAGCAATGTTGTTTATCAAAGAAATACAGTCCAAAAATTTTTCTGAGGCTGTAACAGGAGCTCCTGGACTATTTCCTTTCCATAATTGCATATAATAATCTTTTTGAAGAGTTTTTGTATCCATATACGCACCCGCTTGTTGTGACAGATAAGTCCAAATTTGCAAGTCGACAATCCCTGGATTTCTGTTGCTGGCATGAACTATAATTTCCAGAACATTATCAAAAGCATCTTGAATTTTAACGCTAGGTTCAAAATTCAATTTTTCCGACCCAGGTTGTGCACTTCCCAAGCTCCTTTTTTCCTTCCAACGTTGGAGTATTGGAATAATCCATATTTCCAGTAGGAGCTTGAGATCCAAGGATATCATGAACATTTGGATCAGTTGGAATAAGTCCACGTCCTTTTAATGATCCACGACCTTTCAATTTACCCCCATTCATTTTTATGGCGAGAGTCCGTTGTTCATTAGCAAGAGCACGAGCATATGTAAATGATTCATATGCATTCATACGTAATTTTTGACGACCTACATTGTAAGGAATAGGTAGTCGACAAAATGGAATATAAGCAGCTTTAGATTTAACGGCCGCTGCTGCTCCAAGCATGTTGTTGCCACTTTTTTGAACATTGTTGTTGTTGTTGTTGGGGGGTCGCATACCATTACCCCTAAGATTGTTGCCGGCAACTGATAAATTGGCAGCAACATAATCATCGTCATCATTATCATCATCATATAACTCAGCATCATCATATTTTCTTTTGATAGAGAGAATTGTTTTTGTTGCTGCAGCACCTTGAGAACAACGTTTTGTAATGTTATTCAATTTTTGAAGTGCTTTTTTTGCCAGAAGCGCTTTATTATATTGTTTTTTTTCTTTACCCATATTTTACCACCTCTAAGTTCTCTAAGTCAGTCAGTCAGTCAGTCAGTCAGTCAGTCAGTATCAAAGCAATAATGACAATAGATTATAGTAGAAAGACAACTTTAATTATTAATGAAAATTACATACTAACAAGAATTAATAAACTGTTATTGAAAAAAATGTTATACACCAATGGTTCCTTTAGATACAAAGCCTCTATCTATGTATTCTTGAATTTTTCTTCGTGATGAAAAACGATGTTTTCCCAAACTTCTTTTTCTTGTTCCGATATATTTTTTCCCTCCTCTTCTCCTTTTAAGAACATTCGATGACGAGTTGGACGAATTTCTACACCACCACCACCGGATCTTTTTCGATATCGATTAATCAACAATTTTGCTCTGTTTTGAAGAATTTTAGATCCTTTTGCTAAAATGACTTTTTTCTTTTTATTACCAAAGTCTTTGGCCATTTCTAAACCCCTTTTTTTACCAACAGCCATTGTTCTTGCAGCTTTTGTCTTTATTAATGCGGCAGCTCTACGGGCGGCTCTTTTCGTCATCTTACTACCTTTTTTTAAACCTTTTTTTGCAAGTTTTCCAATTGCACTTTTTGAATGTTTCAAAGTTTTATTCAAAATAGAATAAAAAATTCCATCTCCATAAAGACTATCACCACTCCCACCTGCATTATCCCCATCTCCTCCTCCTCCTCCTCCTCCTCCTCCTCCTCCTCCTCCGTATAATTGATCAAGAATATCGTCGTTATAAGACATGTTGATATTTTTAACTAACTAATCCGTTTAATCAAAAATTCAACTATCGTTTAAGGTATATGTACTTTGTCGAAATAAGTGCTACGAGGATCAACGTTGAAGTTTCATAGTTGACTTGTTGTCAATGTTTTGAATTTTAATTCAGGCGGTCGATACTCCATATGAATTGATCCATCCTCTATTTCTACTGTTTTGGTCCGATCGGTTTCTAAATTTGACAATCCAAAACCATAGACGGGCGATGGTGATTCCATCACGAGGGGAGATTGATAGTTTCCAATGTGAGTCCATTTTAAGAAACTATTTTGAGACGTGTAGAAGAAAATCTTCCCCGCATTTAAATTGTTTATGGGTTGTTGTGCTTTCAAGTAGAGATAATCATATGTATCATCACCCAATTTATCTACAAATAGACCTTTGAAGTTATGTTCCTTTCCATCAATTACGGGAATTTTTAGAAAGTACCATTGCCAAGGTGTTCCAGCTGTGGTTGGATAATGTGGAGTAGCAATGTAACAAGCTGAGTCTGTAACAGGCGGAGTAAGAGCATTGTCAGTTTGAGAGGAACTTGGTGAAATTTTACCAGGCAGTATAGTTACATTATCATAAGAATCATAAATGTTATGTAGATGTACTCTTGTTTGAGTGTGTGGAGTTGTTGTTGTATCCATGATTGGTTTTGTTTTAGTTATTTTTTGATAACCACAAATATTGGCTAAAATTGATCCCATTGCAATGTAAACAACTGACAGTGGTATCTTCGCTTCCATGCATATATAATGTCCACAGTTATTTGAACCAGTTCTTTTGCATAGGATATTAAATGTTAGTAATGCATCTTTGACACTTTCCCATGCTGTTTTCTCCCATAAAAAGAACCCTGAGGAAATACCCTACAACCTCCCCATCCAGGAATTAGTCCTGTTAATTGCGGGAAACCTGCCGAAAGGGTTTTGTTATCTTCAGCAGTTTGTAGTTCTGCAGGAGTGAGCAGATTGTTTAAAGCATGAAGGAATTCTGTAGCAGTAAGATGATACCATCCTTGTGAATCGAATTTATGTCCAAATCGAGGTATTACATCTAAAAGATTAGCTCTTATAACGTTTGATGATGTTGGATTTGCACCTGAACCAAACGGTGCCTTGTTCATTCCTGGTAAATTATATCTATGTTTTATGAAATATCTTATCAGATTTATCATACCTCTAGTATACAAAAACGAACCCCAAATAAATTTTCCCCAAAGTACGGGCTTAGTCACAAAGGAGACCAACCGTGTCCATAAGGCTCCCATTCCAATATTCCACGGTGCAACATCAGTAAATTCAGAAACAGGAAAATATTTTAGTGGTCCAAATAAGATTTCCATTTCATATCTTTCATAAACTTTATTGAATTCTGCAGTTTTTGCTCTGTTTGCTTCGGGAAATGCAAAGCATTTGTTATTGTGTATATATTTAATGTTTGTCATTGCAATCTGCCATTTTTCACCAGTTGGTATTTCATAGTCACCTTTCATCATCGTTTTTTCTTGTTGATCATCAATAAACTTGCAATCATAACCATTTCTTCCTATTTGACTAGGTTCTGATGGGTTAATATGTCCTTGGATGTAAAATGAATTGGTTTTTTGACTAAAACTCATGTTGTTCTTGTTGTTGTTCTTGTTGTTATGTTTTAGCTACAACAAATTGTTTAATGAAAAATTGAAAAATTTGTTGTTTTCATAGTCTATTTTCTACGCTTCGTTGCAAATTACAATCTCCACTTTACACCAATCAATGCTGTCGTTAATGATATCAAATTTTTTTGTTTTATAATTGAATTCCAAACAATTCAATTGTAATGTTTGACATTCATATGGATTTTTTAAATTTATATCGACAGATCTGAATGTGAGTAGATTTGGTGATACGTTGAACATAGTATCGCTGATAATAATTTTTTCTAAATTCAAATTTGAGGTCGGATTCATGATAACGTTACCCACATCACGAAAAGGAGGTGTGTAAACTACAGTGTAAATTGCAGTTTTTTTTTGTTTCGGATGTTGATGTGTGGGCTGTTTGGGTGGATGATAGAGGTCGATGTAGTGATGTAGTTCCATTTAATGTAAAAAGTAATAACTTTGTAACCTTAGTAAACCAAGTTTTCTAGCATTGTCAAATTTTTCATTACAATGATCACATGCGTTGTTTTTGTTGTTGTTGTTGTTGTTGATGTCGTGAAATTCAACGAGATGATTCTCCCAAGCAAAAATATTAGAAAGAGGCTAATGTGAACTTCATTATGAGGCTAATGTTGATCGCAATGGTGATCGCGATCTTGATTGCAACCCTTGATTCAAAGAGTGATTGCTGTGTCCATCAGAGATAATGGCAGACACTTCGCAGTTGGATGGTTCTTTTTGAAACATTTCTGAATAAATGTAATCAAAAGTATTTGAATTTCCTTATTTCTGGTAGACTGTGAGATTAATTTTTGGGAGTTTTATGACAGGTTCATTTCGCTGTTGATTTATCTCTTTTTCAGAAACAGCTTATTTTTTATTGAGAATGCAGCAAAACAACAATCATCTCGTATTTTGCAGAACTTGTCTTGCCTTGTGTTCCGCTTTGACTTAAACAACTTTTCTGCGCTTCCCTTTGGTCTCTGCGCTTTCTCCTGACATTTTCTTTGCATTCCATTTTGGCCTTCGTTCAAATCTCTTCATAATAAATGGTATTGTTTATTTGAACGAGACAAAATAGTGTGCTACAGCAATTTGGCTGCATTCTTTGTCCTGTATTCATATACTTTCAATGACAACTTCCGCATGTCATGTAGAATTCATATTGACGTTACATCTGTCAGAATTTCTTCCAGGCAGACTTTGCTGGTTTTTCCTAGAGTTATTTTTGTTGTATTGAATGTGTACAGGGAAACCCCAAAATTTGGATATACTTCCACTTCACACATCAAAGTTTGTAGACTCTCGTCATTTAGAACTTGCACCTTTAGTAGAGATTTAAGTACACCTCTAATCGACTTGATCAATCTTTCCCAAACTCCACCAAAGTGTGAGGCATACCAAGTATTAAAGGTCCAATCAACACTGCATTGTAGCAGAAACTTATGCACATGGCCTTGATTCCATCCCTGTATCATTGCTCGTAGTTCTCTTTCTCCACCTTTGAAGTTAGTCCCGTTGTCTGATCTTATCTCTTGTGGTAATCCACGTCTAGCTATGAACCTTCTCAAAGCATTTATGAAGGAGTCAGTGTCCAGACTGTTGGCCACTTCTATGTGTATGGCACGCACTGCAAGGCACTAACCCCGTACCTCTTCTCAGTTGCACGACCTCTTCTAGCCAGGAACGCTCCAAAATGGCAAGGCCTTTTTAAATTAAGTCATAATGAAATTTTGCTGTGTAAAGATATCTAACATAAATAACACAATTTTTCCTATCGTTATCAACAGCTGTAAACTCTGAAACGGAATGCCAGAGAATTGCATCAAATTTTAGGCCTAGACAGCTCAAGCTGGGCTGGCAATTTGGGCGAATTAAGGCAAGTATAAACTGTAAAAACTAAACTGTTGTGGTCGTCCATAATTCGTACAACTGATGAGCAACTCGTAGTGTCCATCCACAGTCGCTATTTGAAGGTTTTCTATCGTGGAATTCTGCTTCTTTCAAAGGAGTTTCAAGCTTGCAGCATCTATCGTCCAGGCGTCCAAAGAGCAAATAACAGTGCTTTTGCACGAAATAAGTAGCCACTATACCAAAGCGATACTTATCCTTGCCAAAAAGACGTCCAGGTTGCGTCAACTGCAAATATGGCTGAAGATTTCGTGGATTAAACTGCCACTGAATTAATGACAGTCAGGAATTCTGGAGCTGTGAAGAGCGAGAGATATCACTTCACGCAATGCATGCTGGTCAACATACGCCCTTTAACACATTCTACAGTTTATATACCTTCACTTTCATGGATATTCCTGGCAAGAGATCCTTCACGCCTGCAAGTTGGCATGCTCCAAAATTTGGATTGTGAGCCCTTCCATTCAGCAATGTCTTGATCTAGAAATGAAATATTTAGGTCAGTCTACCGCAAATGATCTCATTCTAACAAGAGACGGAGCAATATTTTAGAATAAATTTCTTTGTGGATTAGATATACTACTGTACACATTTTCAAAGGTCTGAACATCTTTTGCGTGTAGGTTTTACTATTTCATCTGGTTGACTTAATAAATAAATTGATATATTCACCTCCTGAAATGATCTGGTGGGTGGTTGCTCCCAAGGGTTTTGCAGCACTCCACCAATCCCGATAATGTGGCTGTGAAACTCCCGTCAAAATTGGCAGTAAAGCTTGGTGGCGAGACCTGGCTATTGGTTGGTGTTGATGTAAGATTTACCATTGTTGGCAAAGTGCCATCTTCCACCTCTTCTTGCTCCTTCTCTTGACGAATGGGGGCAAAAACAACAGAGCGCCTCCTATTCCCTCTTTGATGGGCCTCCAAACGCCGCTCTCTTTGGCGACTTCTCCCCTCTTCATCATCACTTTTTGGTGGTGTTTCCACTTGTTCTAAGTCTTTTCCCTACACTTTCTTCCTAAAAGTTTTAACTACATTTGCATCTGTCAGGTCCAATTCACCCCTCTTAATCGCCTTCTTCACCTCTAAATTTCTGTTACACTGTTGGTAAACAATTTTAATTCAGTCTAAATTTGATACTGACTGTAAACAACAAATCCAACAAAAACTTGGAGAAATATTACAGACACTGTCTCAGATGAAATTGGTTGTAAATTGTGGAAAAAAGATTAAATATTGTGTGCAGGCAAGTTGAAAAGGTTGAAACAGATATGTTAGCATTAATACTGTCAGTATGGCATCATCCTAAAGCATAAGAACACGAGACGTGATATTTTCTAATGCAGCAATTGTTAGTTCCTTCGCATTTTTGAAGTACTTGATGCACAAGCAGTTAGTGGTTGCTGTTTTAATTTTGCTCTATGCCATGAACATGTAAGCAGTGATGGGCAATTTGCCAAATATGAACGGGGAGCTACTGTTCTAGCGAAAAAACCATGTTTATTTCTGTTGTTTTTCCAATGGATCTTCCTTGCAACCAACATGGAGGCTGTGAAGAAATAATCCTAATAAATAGTTTGCAAGATATCAAATATATAACTTACATAATTTATACTGTTCAGTTTTTGCAGTTTGCGTGAGGCACGTCTTTTTCTTGGGCTGGCAGTTACTTTTGCTCTGCGCCTTTTACTATTATAGTAGCATCTCAGGCTCTCCAGAACCTCCTCCATTTGCATTTTAGGCAAATTTTTGGCCTTCATTTCATTTTTGGCTGTTAGACCAGTCGCTTAACTCAAATTTTTGGTCAGATTGTGACAGGGTGATACTAGGGGTATGGAGAACATTTCCAGAAGGGGTGCTGCTTTCTATCGATTCCAGGGGGTAACCTACATATAAAAATGTTGTGACGTCACTCAAAGATTTCCGGAAAACCTTATCAGGGGTATTTGAAGTCTGATTTCGCCAATTGAGAGAGTTCAGGTTAATCATTAATCCTTGCAAATGAACCATCTTTGAACCCTTTTCAGGTCTTTAACCAAATACATTCAAAATTTCTCAAAACAGGGGGTCAACACATAGCTTGCTAAATTTGAAGCGTAACCAGCGTAACACACACAACTAAAGGTATGTCTCAAATTTAGAGCGCATTACCTTTTCCAAACACTACAACACATGCTCAAGCTAAGTTGTCAAAGTGACATCAACTAATAAATAGTCCACAGCATGATTTTCCACATGAACAAATAAACCAAGTGTCTGGTCGGTCTAGTTATCCCAATTTTGCATTATATTGATGTAGAGATAGTAAACTGGGTGTTGTTTTCGCAATTCAATCAGTTGAGACCTTGCGGAAACAGAACGCCTTGTCAGTATCGATGAGATTTCCACAATGAAGAATTCTTTCCTCTTTTCAAGAGACAAGCTCTCAAAAATCTCGAAATGTAAGGAGATGGTGGTTAATTTGAAGAGTGACTACAATTTAGCCATTTACCTGTGCATCGCTAGCAACTTTAAAAAAAGGAGATACAGACAATTTATTTGCACATGAAAGTACGCTTGGCACCCCTCTCTTTCTCTTGGCAGCCCCCCCCCCAACTTTAGAAAAATTATCGAAAATGAGCCCCAATCGGGCAAAAAAATGCCCTCAGCCGGGCAAAAATTATGCTAAACAATGGACTTTGTGTTGGGCAGCCCCCCTAGATTTTTCCTTCCCGTACGCTTATCTTTCCTTGTGCTTTCAAAATTAGAGTTCTTTCGTGTGATATGCTGTGTAGGCTCTCCAAGCCAGGTACTAAGGCTACGCACCCATAATACAGGTCTACCTACCAAGAAGACTTGTAATGCATGCTAGGTATGTATGCTAGGCCTTGTTTTTTCAAGCACACATATTAGGCAGGGACCTCGTCATATATACATAAATATGTTTGTTTGTCCGGTGATGGACAATAGGGCAGCAGTAGTTCTAAATTTGATATAACTCCATCTTAACTGCCAATTAATTGTGTCACATTGCTCTCCTCTCTTCTCTCCATCAGAAATTTTCACTTCTCATCAAGTACCTGTGTGCTCCCGATCATCAACCAAAGCCATAATCTCACATCTTGTCATCTTGACATCTTGTCAATTAGGAAACGAAGCACTGCCAACGGGAATCTCATTTCGTTGAATTGGATTGAAGTACGAATGCATAACAGCTCCTTTCTTCCCTGAAAGAAGGGCTGAACTTTCTTTCTTGCAAAAAATGGTGTTCAGTGATTGTTCAATATTTTTCATGGTTGCACTGGTGTCAATCAAATTCTTCAGCAATCCTTTTGTTGTGTTGCTACCCAACTAACATCTGCACTGGTCCCTAGTCCTCTATGCTCCTCACGGTCAAAATTGGACAATAGGAAAACAATTTTTCCACTCCTTCACCGGTGCAACTCGAAGATTGTTATTGCGCAACATAACATGCAACTGACCTGCTCAAATGCAGCAGCAACAATGGCGGTGGGAAAGGAACATTCTCTCGCAGCTGTTTTAAAGGAAGGATTGGTAGCCAATGTTGTCAAGGAACAAGAAACATGTTGGAGAAACTTTGAAAATCACTTAAGATAATTACCGACAAGCACTTGTCGTATAAGGGAATAATGCACAGCCGAGATCTGCATTCCGAAACTTTGATGCCGGAATTGAAAATCAAACAGAATTTTTCCTCAACTCATGTTGCACTAAAGTACGCCAGAGAGCATGTGTTATCTATTTTACTTCATATGTCTTTTTTTTTTATATTCAATCAAAATTTTACAATACAAGTTACTTTTTAACACTACTTACAAAACTACTTTACAATACTACAAAAACGATACCTTGGAGAGCAAAAGTCTATGGCAACTCGGCAGCCATTGCATAAAACTAAAGACTAAAAAGTCTATCTCAGATTAGACGTCATCTAGTGAAACAATTGAATTGATCATTTGGGGCAAGTTTGCGTGCCCAGATATGTGTTTTTATTCTAAAGACGCACTCACAAGTCATGGCCTAAAAAATAGAAAGTAGAACAAGACCAGGACCGCATGCCATTCAGAAGGAGAATTAGAATGATATTCAGACTGAGAATGAGATTGAAAAAGGGCCTAATTGCTGATACTACTTTCTACAATTGTTAGCCTCGTATATGCTTTCTCTCTACCAATTTTTAATTGCATTTCTCAGCAATTATCTAAAATCAAAGATCAAAAAATTAATACGTAAATACAGAAGATAAATATCAAAACTACATGGACATAAATGGACAAAATCTACATCATATATCATTATATTTACTAGCTGTTAACCAAGTTAAGTGAGTGCAGCTCAGAAGAGTAGCATAAGACAGTTTTACTCTGTCCGCCAACGTTGAGGGAGGGAGGGGGGGGGGGGTGCTCACTACCATTCAATAGCAGTTACTGTAAGGTTGGAAGGTTGTGTCCCTAGAAGGTTGGATTTTGAAAGGGAAGATTCGAGTTGAACAGAGATTCCAAAAATAGGCAACTGTTTGCATATTTCAAGACATATTAGCATGACCCAACTTTATGATACCACTCTCAGTTTAAATGAAATATTTAACTCTTGACTGTAGACGTGCGGCAACATTTGTACCTGTCCTGTATCCCGAATGTAGATGCGTGGCTGCAATTGTTTGATTGGTTAACAGCAGCTGTTACATGTATTTTTGTATAAGAAACTAAGGTCCGGGGCTGGTAGGCAGCTTCTTCAATTTTTTAGCCATTTTTATCAGAAAATGGGGAAACATTCCCATCCAAACGATTTAACCCTATCCAGACTAGGGGGGGGCACAAAGTGCCCCCCCTAGTAAACTTTTTCACACAGCTCATCGAGTATCTCTTCAATAGTCTAGCTTTTTTGTGACTTTTAGTTTCTATCTATGAGACATCTTTTCATGTCTATTTCAAAAATTTTGACACTGATTCCGGGGGTCAACACATGACTTTAAATTGAGTGCTCCGCAAAAAAATTACCGTTTAAGTCATAGCTTTGGAACCACTGGCTCTATGACAATGAGACAAACATTTTTGAGCTCGTCTTGAAATAAGCTTTCATTTGATATATAGTTTATTGATTTTTGATGACGTCATCAACAATTGGTTGCTGCGCATGCGTACTGACGAAAAACCATGTTATGGTTCATTTTTAGAAAAATGAGTGACATAATATGATGCAGCAGGTATTTTTATGTATATTTAGCATTTTTTGCTATTTTTAAAAGTAATTTATAATCAATTTTAGACAAAAATCGCTCTTTTTTTCGTATAAAATAAATAAATGCTGACATCAGCAAAAATATTAGCGTTACAAAGCAAAAATTTCAAAATAAGAATTACAAGGATATAATCCCTCTATGTTTCAAATATGACATTGATATGTTTTATCAATTTGGAGATACAACGTGACAAAGTACATGTGGTTTTACACCCAAATTAGCAACATTTGCTGACGTCAGCACTTAATCACGTGACATAAACAAAAACAAATCACATCATCTTGTTTGCCTTATCATGTTTGTTACTTGTGCCAAGTTTCAAGTCTCTAGCACTTATGATTCTATGAAAAACCAGGGGGGGCACTTTGTGCCCCCCCCCTAGTCTCCCCAAAGTTTAAAAAAGCCTAGTCTGGATAGGGTTAAATCACACTAAGCGGGGTGCAAATGGCTTACAAGTTACACCGACGTTACAGAGTCAGTTATAGAAAATATGAATCCTGTCATGGAGCAAACTGTACAAAAATGATACCCTGTCACGGAGTAGAAATCCTGTAAATGATACCCTGTTCAGCGGCACGTCCATGTACAGCAAAATATATTAGTCCCTCCCCCCCGAAACGCCCCCTTACAATTTAAAGTAAAGTAGCAATCCTTGTGTTTGTGTTCCTTTGGCATTCAAAACAATCGTGAGACTGTCGTTCAACATTTGAGCATTGGTTGATTTTGAAGCTATTAGAACAAGCTGATTGAATTTGCGTGTAGTCATTATTGTTTTAATTGCCAAGGAACGCTGCAGGTATTGTTCAACCTTTTGAATGACGCATTGCAGTTTGCACTTTTGTTCGCTGCGGAAGCCTTGATAGAAATCCCAAAGTTGGCTTTTTGGCTGATCTATAATGCTGCTTCGCAAGGCGCTTCACGCTTGCTGTGCTGCAATTATGAAATATTACAGAAACCACTTCAAAAATGTGGTGCTAAGTGCAATGGCTAGCAATTCCAAATAGCTTTGCAAGGAAACTATATTTCTAAACTTCAATAGCACTGCCTTGCCATTTATATCAGGCATGTCCAGATAATTTCTTGCGTGAGAGTCAAATAAACAAAATGTCGAGTCTGGATTGAGAATAATTGATATCATGTAACCATCTAAATCAATATTGCATTGTTGTTTTCTGCAAAGACATTTTGAAGTGCTTCATGCAGACAAAGGAAGGAACGGGGAGTCAATATAATCTTTTGTATCATTAAAGAAAGTGCCTTGGTAATTATTTCCGAAAACAATTAGGTTTCCTGGTTGATTAGATTCGCTATGCAATTTTTCATTGCTTGCACCAATGCACATTTCTTTAGAAGTAGTATTTGTTGCCACAATGGGCAATTTGCAAGAAATATTTGTTGCCACAATGGGCGATTTGCAAGAAGTATTCACCACAATGGGTGATTTATTCAATCTTTCCACAATGGGGAAGTCACTGGTATTATGCAATCTGATATTGGGTGCCTCAACGGGCATTTCAAAAGTATTTGAGTATGTTGCAACAAGAAATGGCAAAACCAAAATGGGTTCTTGCCACGAATCAGTAGTTGCCACAAAGGGCATTGCCACAAGGGGCAAGTCATTGTTAGCTTCATTTGATCTCGTAAAACACACTGCTGTTGGCAGTTGATCAGCTGAAAAATTTGGAGCATCAGGACAGGAATCAATCCTTTTTGCAAAGCAAGCAAACACTGTGAATCGCCAACGTGAAGAATTTCATCAATTGTCTCAGACTGCCATTTTGAAG
This sequence comes from Aurelia coerulea, assembly GCA_039566865.1. Classification (NCBI taxonomy): domain Eukaryota; kingdom Metazoa; phylum Cnidaria; class Scyphozoa; order Semaeostomeae; family Ulmaridae; genus Aurelia; species Aurelia coerulea. Next base: position 5,542,839 of record CM076951.1, on the reverse strand, counting down.
CTGGTACTGCATGATGGTTATAAGCCAATGATGTCAAAGCCATAAATGCACACTGTCTTCCACGTGATTCTTCACTGAAATAGGCATCCCCTTGGTGCAGGTTTCCCGTTGCAATTACTGTTGGCAGTTGAAAGGCTGAATTTTCAGAGGAGTTGTTGCTTGATGCAGGTGTCGGTCCTGGGTTAACTTCATATCTCCTGACAAAATTAAAAGTAAAAAAAAAACAGAAAAATTTGAAACATTGACAAAGTTAATTTTATTTGGCCTGATACCCGAATTTCTCGCGATCCTCCGCCTCAATTTTGAAGCTTGTCCCTTGATCCACTCCCTGCCGGTGGCATGCAGCATGTATTTCTAGGTAGGCCTAGGCCCGGGTTAAAATCTTCCTGTCCCTCAAAAAAGCAGATGTTAAACCAATTCTGTGAAAGTTGGAAACAACAGAGAGAATGAAAAGAAACCCTCTCATACTTGCAATGGGACTGATGTACTATACTTACCGGAGCATACGTGTACCAAATCTCTTCTTGTTTTGCCAGCTTCCACAGTTTCCCTGAGAGCAAATGGACGGTGCGGAAACAGACGCACCCCCGTAAAGGTCAGCAATTTTGCTGCGCAGTTTCAGGAGAGCCACATAATCCACAATTTGCTAGATGACCGAACTATATTTCAGCTTCCGCCACCGCTGCGCGGGGCTGAGCTGCAACAAGTGTTGCATTTACAGGTTGGGCCATTCCATTGTTTTATCATACCCTTGAAACTTTTTAGATTTTCAGCCGATTTTAGTTCATTCGGTAAACAGTTCCAAATCTGAGCTCCCGTGGCTTTAAGGCTCTTGGAATCAAAAGTTACCTGATTTGGTCGAAAGTGATTTAAATTGTTGGGATTCCGAGATGGATGTATTGAAGTTCTTGAACTAAAAATGTTATGCATAAAAGATGGATTCAAGTCTCTTATTGTCTTAAATATTTCAACACAGAGGGTTCTCTGACGAGCAGCTTGCATTGCGGCTTGATAAAACGCAGGTCATGCAGGTTAAGAAAACGCGGGTGTTGTGGTATGGTAAAACAAAACTCACGAAATGCTTAAGGAACCTTTCACTAAATACAACAACAATTTGAGAAGGCTGTGAAACTGCAGAAACCTTTGATACCCATGACATGGTAATTTTAACATTGCTTGCATTGTGCATTTTTTTGACCTAAGAAGAAGATCATCATAGGAACTGTTATGATCATTGTACAAAAATCTTAGCGCACGTTCCTGTATTCTTTCAATTTTCTGCACTGATTTTGAAGATCAAAAGTACCAAACTGAAGGGCAGTAGTTAAAATTAGAATACGAAAAGCTTTTAACCAAAACTTCTTTTTCAGCAAACCAATGAATAACTTAAGTCTTAATTAAATGGTTTGAGTATCAGACGTCCATCTTTGTAAATATTTCTACGAAGGTCAAATTTTGGTACTATGTAGTAGAAGCCAAAGCCTAGAACTGGCTGTCCTCTATTTCTTCATCAGGAAAAATTGGAGGCATTGCCTTATATGCGAGGTCAATCATTTGAATGCAGATAGAATCCTGTGGGACAACATTGCCATGGACAGAAACTCTCTCTGGGTGCATGAAACCAACAGCAACTGGATATCCACTGACAATGTATGTTACAGCCGAAAAATGGTTATCTCTATGAAGCTTAGTCACAAAATAAACGTTGCAGGATACACGATCAAAGTAAATTGAGAGGTGCAATATACCTTTTAGCTGTTCTAAAAAGAATCTGAATCAAACGATATTTTGATTTTTCGAATGTGCACAAAAGGAATTATCACCATTAACACCATTTACTTGAGCCTTGTGTATAAAAATTTCGCTCAATCCAGACTCTTTCATACACAGTGGCTCGGAGAAGACCCAAGGGTCATTCCATATCAAGTCATCAGTTTTTACTCAAATTTGTAACCCACCATGCAGAGTGTGGATGATTTTTAGTTAATTTATCAACTTAAGTTCAGAATGGTACCAAAAAAAATTTGAGATCAATATCTCAAGCCATTTTAGATTTACCGCCAATAAAAAATCACCCCATTTTAGGGCGTGGCCCCGCCCAAATTTCACTCGCGCACAGATCTTCTGACTTTTAATATCTTTAAAAACAATGTTATACATCCTATGGTTCTGAAAATTGGTACCCCGAACCTTTTGATAGTGAGGGGTGCTTTTTTCGTTTCTTTGAGTTTCATTGGGGACATATATCCAGTATTTGTTTAAAGTCATCTTCAGTAATGTCATATGTGCAGCCAGTAACAGTTACTGGGGCATCAATTTGGCAGATTACATCTGTGATAGAGAACCAGTTGCCTGCGTGCAGACTTTACTTTCCACTGCGAAGGAGAGCCAAGGCGGATCTTGTAAAGTCTGCGAAGAAGCGCCCATTATTGAGTTCTGAGATCTTGCGCAATGATACTCGCCTTTGTCCGGCTATTGTCTCTTAGCCAATCAGTATCTAGTTTGAGATTCTACGTACCCAATCAAAAGCCGACAGGATCGTCACGTTTTTCGCAGCCCTTTGTGGTCATTGTTTGCGACACAACACGAAACCCTTTTCCAGAAATTCCAGATGGAGGAAGCTGCTGTGCGTGGTAAACAAGTTCGCCGATGATGAAGTGTGCCGCCCAGTTTTCCTGTCTTCGGGACTTGATAACTTGGGATGAAACTTTGTTTTGATAAGAATTACAAGGATATAACCCTTCTATGTTTCAAAGATCACATCGATATATTTTATCAATTTGGAGATACAACGCGACAAAGTACATGTGGTTTTATACCCAAATTAGCAACATTTGCTGACATCAGCACTTAATCACGTCACATAAACAAAAACAAATCACATCATCTTGTTTGCCTTATCATGGTTGTTACTTGTGCCAAGTTTCAAGTCTCTAGCACTTATGATTCTGAGAAAAACCAGGGGGCACTTTGGGCCCCCCCTAGTCTCCCCAGAGTTGCAAAAAGCCTAGCCTGGATAGGGTTAAAGTCTTGCTCTTCATTGTTGACCTCTTCCACTAGACCTATCCACCATTTGTCATCATACATACAGGCAACATAGTCATTCATGTTTATTGTGTTCATGGAAATGGCCACATTTTGAGACTCTTCTCCAGTAATACTGAAAGTGTCTGTGAATACATTATCTTCAGCAGTGCGTTTGTAAGCAATGACACTTGCTGTTTTGGGCTCAAAGAAGTGGTAGCTTCTGGTTCCAGGTAACGTGCATCCTGAAGCAAATGGGCTTTGCAACTCTATACGAACGTCTGTCATTCTTTCTTTGGAAGTAAATAAAAACCTGATATTAGAGATATTATGTTGGCAAAATGATAACTTTTGATAAGGCAGAAGATAGAATAATAACAAATAGAGAAAACAGATACTGAGAAATAAAAATGATATAAACACAAAATAACAAGAGAGGGTAATGCCAACTCCACCCCCAGGGGCCCACATCAAATTGTTACCAGTGTTGCAGAGTTGTTGTTGAGTATTGACCGTCGTTAATCAGTATAGGTTTTAAGAAACAGTGGTTAATGAGTATAGGTTGGCAAGTGTATATTGAAGTAAGAAACTTTTAATTGGTGAGTTATTAGTATGCTGTTAAATATGGACATTTTGGATAAGGCAGAAGATGGAATAATAACAAATAGTGAAAACAGATACTGAGAAATAAACATGATATAAACATGGGATAACAAGAGAGGGTAATGCCAACTCCACCGTTGTTGTTGAGGCTTGACCGTGGTTAATCAGTATAGGTTTTAAGAAACCGTGGTTAATGAGTATAGGTTGGCAAGTGTATATTGAAGTAAGAAACTTTTAATTGATGAGTTATTAGCATACTGTTAAATATTGAAATCAAGATGCAAATTTTCAGCCGATGTCCTGTTACCACAGGGTCCTTCAGCCACCCCAGGGACAAATTCTGCTTTTTGTAAACTGAACAGTTTGAGCTTCCACATCAATCTATTTTAAGGGTAGTTTCAGATCTTTTGTTATGCCCACCACAATGTCTGTCCAACGTAAGTGGTATTCCATTGAGCAAACCTGATTCTAATCGTTTGAGTCACCTAAACTGGCGGCAGATGATGATTGAATAAGAGGACATGTTTATCAATTATAATTTTGTCAACAAACACATATTGAGATATCATAAACCATACTATTATAATTATAGTCATCATATTGCTTAAAATCATTTACTTTGTCTGTACACCAAAGTTGAACAATGTTCTCTGTGTTACTGATTGACTAGCTGCTTGTTGTGCTTTACTAGCACATGCTTTATAGTGTTCTGCAAGAAATGAAATAATGTAAACATTTTGCCTTACAACAGAAATCAATTTGACTAGCTGGCCATTTGTACAGTTTTGTTTGAAACTGAAACAGCTGGTTGACTAACAGTTCAGACCTATGACAAATGCACAGCATTGAAGAATTTAATTGCATAAATCTTTGAAAAGGATGAATTTCATTCATTGATCGAAAGAGATATTTTGTGATGAGGAAGCATGTATCTTTTCACATAGGATATCAACAAGAATTCATTTTGGTAAGTGATGCAATGTTGCAATCCGATAGTTAGAATCTTGCACATGCATATGTTTCAAGTTCAATCCTCACATTCAAAGACTACTAAAAGAAAAAATTATTGCTTACTATCTTCCAAATATCTTATTTTCTTCTTCAAGGTTCTGTCAGCCATAACCCGTTTTTTCTTTTGGCAAATACCACAGTCGATCTCCTCTTCTCCAAAGAACCTGGAACCACCTAGTTTCACAAGGTCTAAAGAGAAAATGCATTTTAAGTTTCTATCATATACAACTGTCAGTCTTGGCAGTATCTATCATATTACAGTCATCAATATTAATTCACTTAAATGCTAGAAAGGTTAATTGTGGTTGGGTACCCTCATTGCTTTCTGACAAGGGTGTGCACGTTGATAATTGTTCTTTGTAACCAGAAGCATCTTTTCCCCAAACTTAATATGATTAACTTGTCTCATTTTCATTTGAATTCAAGAACAGCATTAACAACACATTACAAATTATGTATGCTTAATGATGTGTTGCAACAGAACATATCATATATTCATATATCACACATATGTCTTAAGAAATTCAACTCTCAGATTGCCAAAAAACTCCACTACGTGGAAAACACTCCTCAAGAAACAATTTAGTTACTCAGAAGGTACTTGAATATTGTCTAAACAATGGAAAGGCTTAAAAAACCTTGTTTTGAAATGTTCACATGGGCACATGTATTGAACAGGAAGATTGCTATGGAACATTTAAGAAAGTAGTCAAAAACTCTGAGTACATAATCTGGTAATTTGAAGAAACTTTTAGCACTGGCCCAAGTTCTTAGTTTCTAATAAAAAATATGTGTATGTGAAAGAAGTCTTTGCTTTAATTTCATATACAATAAAAATCACGTGCTATTCGTGAACAGAATAATTAGTACCTTCCTCGGCCTGCTTTAGGTCTTCGGCAGATGGCAGCTTCCTCTTTCGTCCCCTTTTCTCAACATCATTGCAAACAGCACAGACCTTACTTGATAGAACCAACTGAATAACAGGAGATTCCTTTGCAAATGATGCGAGTTTTTGCACAACATCCACTGCAATAAACATTGTAATGTAGTGTAAAAACTTTTCTAAGGAAATTTCATGCATTTTACTTGAAATTTGAACCTTGCTAGATTATCATTAGTTTTCTTTGGAACATGCTCTTTAGAAATTTGGTACCCAGGAGGTTAGGTAATTGGGTTATCGTTAAACACTATGTGGACTGAAAAAAGCCACAGAGGCAAAAAAGCAAGAACACCAAAAAGCAGCCAAGGGACAAAGACAACTACCGTAAAAGCTCTATTAAGCCCCCTTCCCTAATATATGTATATATTCAATAAGCCCCTCCCCTCTGAGCCAAAATTTTAAATAAGCCCCCGTCTCTATTAAGCCCCCCCCTCTTATATCAAATTCCAGTGGTTACCAAAGATTTCCTATCTATTGAGCTAGATTATCTTGCATGTTAATTTTGATATGTTTGAGATAAAACTGTGTCGAAATTATGTATTTGACTCGTAAAAAATTGTATGTTGAATCCGCAAAATATGGTGCAAAAGAACTAAAAAGGTGTCATCTGTATCCCTGTCATTTTATTTTGTGAGTAAGCCCTCCCCTCTCTAATAAGCCCCCTCTGGAGGATGCAAAATCAAATAAGCCCCCCAAGGCTTAATAGAGCTTTTACGGTATGCACAAAGTTGAGAAGTTTAGTAAAACATGAAGACGAGTGATTACTAAGCTTTGCTTTGGCACACAAAGCTATTTCAGAGCTAAAACAACTTCAACTACATTTTATTTATTTGGGGCTAACCTTGAAGAAGAGTGTTTGGTTCAAAGAGTCTTGCCATCTCGTATTCCCACTGCAGCTGTGTTCTTATAGTGAAACTTTCCGCGCCACTTGCTGTTCGAGTGGCCCTGATGAGCGAAACGTCAATATTGCTGCCTAGGCCCTTCTCTTTAGCAGAGTCACTACTGCCAGTGTAATCAATCAAATCTTTTTTCAAAATTGCCAGAAACTTGTGGTCTTTATTTGAAAATGGAAATGAAGTCTTCTCCTGGTGCACAAGGCTTTTTCTTTTGCTTTCTTTGTCGATTAAATACAATTGAATGACAACTGTCAACGGTATCTTTAACAAATCAGCCATATTGCATCGAGCACAAGCAGCCACGTGGATTTGCGCCAAAATGATAAATGGAAGCAACAGCAACAACAGCAGCAGCAACAACAACAGTAACATAGGAAATGCTCAATTTCGTTACACAATAATGATGTAACCTTATTTGAAACGAAACTCGAAATGTTTGATTTCAAATTAATTATTTCTTTATCAAAATCACTACAAATCAAGTTACAAGCAGTATTAATGGCTTTTAACATATCATGCACGTAAATATAAGCTTTTCACGTTTCACGGAAAGACTTTCGCTTTCACGTTTCACGTAAATAAATACTGGCCTTTCACGTTTCACGAGAAAAATATACAGCGAATCAAGTTTCACGAAATACCCTTTACCACCCTCTTACAAGACTAGCCTATGCTATGAGTATTTATCGCAATTTTTTTGGCACGGTAAATTTCAAAAATTAAAGATTTAGAGTAAAAAGGGCATGCCTAAAATCCTCAAAAAGTCGTCAAAAACAGGGGATTGATTTACAGCCATTTCAAATCTTCAACGAGGAGCATGTTTCATTTGAACCTGGGAATAGGCAACCCAGTCGGCAGTCTTCAGAGCAAGTTCATAGTCCCTAGGTACTTAAACATATTCTCAGGCAAAAGAAGCACGCTCCTCGTTGTTCCGAAGACCTGAAATGGCTTTAAATCGATCCCCTGTTTTGGAAGATTTTTTGAGGATTTCAAGACAGCCCTTTTCCTCAAAATCCTTAATTTGGGAACTTTAACGTGCCCAAAAATATTGCAAAAAATACTCATAATAAAGGCCAATCTTTTAACGACAGAGCAACACTTGAAATATTTCAATCGGCCACTTACCTTTTTTTCTTGAACAGATTGCGTTGGGTCACTTTTTTCTGGGTCACCCGGTACACTGTAAGACCCTATGCTATCTTCCATGCAGGAACTGATGAGGCAATAAAGGATCATGTTATCACTTTCATGTCAGATGCCTCTGGTTCTGTAAGGCTAGTGTTTGCAACAACTGCATTTGGGATGGGGGTTGATTGCAAAGGATTACACCATGTGATTCATTTTGGACCCCCAAATGACATAGATGACTATCTTCAAGAAAGTGGAAGAGCAGGAAGAGATGATGTTCTGAGTCATGCTCTGCTGCTTTTGTACCCTAAATGCACTTCAGGCAAAGTAAGCCCTCATATGAAGTTGTATGCCAAAAATGTAAAAGAATGCCGGAGAGAAGTTTGTTGAAATTATTTTCAAATAACAAAGAACGAAATGATGTTGAAAAACACTTATGCTGTGATGTATGCTCATCATCTTGTCACTGCTCTGGCTGTGGTGGACATGGTGCATCATTGTTTGGATCATTCATGGAAACTCATCATTCTGAATAAAATGAGTGCAAAAAGGAAACACCAGATCATGGTAAGTGTGTACGTATGTCTGGGTACGTGGTACATCCCCAGTTACGTACCAGGTATCAAGGTACGTGTGTCTGACAACGGTGGGGGGGGGTCACAGAATGACTAATGGCATAAGTGTCCGTCAAATGGGAGGTCACGGAATGACTGATTGCATGTGTGTCCGGCAACTGGGATAGCACGGAATGTCCGCTACCATGAGTGTCCGGCAACGGGGGGTGACGGAATGATTGATGGCATGGGTGTCCGGCAAATGGAGGGTCACGGAATGACTGCTAGCATGTGTGTCCGGCAACTGTGGCAGCAAGGAACGTCTCCTGGTATGTGTGTCCGGCAACTGGATCAAGTTTCATGACTTTCTTCCTATCAATGTTTTGATCTGTCTATACAATTCATTATTTTCTTCCTTTCTCCAATATGGTATAGTAGTATGGGAACTTACATATGATGTTCATATAAAGCCTGTATATTTGTTGCAAAAAAGAGTGGTAAAAGCTATTGCATTTGAACATTTCACCTCACCCTCCACTCCTATCTTTTCTGACCTGAACATCTTGAATCTTCAAGATCTTTTCAGCTAAAATTGCTTTGGTTTGTTTATGATTGTGTGAATAAGATCTCTCCTAATTGCTTCCACAATTTTTTTTGAATCAGTGACAAATGGTCATCAGTATGGTACACGGCAAGCCTCAAAAAATGACATTTTCTTCAATCGAAAAAATACCTTGCAATATGGTATCAGGTCTGTGCGTGTCTTTGGTGCTAAATCTCGGAACAACATTCCAGTTGATATAAAGACATTGTCATCTGCTTTCAGTTTTTGTCAAAAGCTTAAAGTCTTTTTATTCATGAAGAACTATCAAAATTGATACTAAAGTGATAAATATCACTCTGGTCCCTCGATAAATGATTAAATAAGATTCAAGACCATCTTTGAAAGGGGGTGCTCTCTCCTTAATTAGTTTAGCTATTGAGAGAGCTCCTCCTAAAGAAATTCCCCTGCATGCAACATCTTATGTAATTGTTATTCATTGTATGTTATAACAGGATTGAGACAATAAAACAGACTACATTCTGTGTTGTTACTCAGAGTTTGACGCTATACGGCGATCATCAGACAACTGAAAAACTCTACTCATTTCTACGCATTTATACATGATATACCGTGATGACATAATCTTACAACTAACAATAAGTTTATGTAATTTGTAGTCATTGTATGTAATTAGTGTTTTTATTGAGATATTGTATGTAGAGGAATTTTAAAATATCTGAACTGAACTGAACTGTAGTTTCTAATATATTCTGTAACTTTTGAGTTGATCTTTGATTATCAGTATGTGACCAGCTACACGTTAATTCCGGATCTTACTGGAGACCCGTTAGTCTTTGTACATAGTGTTTTGTATACAATCATATAACCCAAGTTTGTGTGATTTATCCGCTCGTGCCTAAATTGCAAGTGAATCCAAAGTCAGATCATATTAACAGCAGAGAAGAAACATTTACTTGATAACGGACAGCAACAAAACACCTATTATTACATTTTTGTATTTATGGAGATCTGACCCCACGTGCAAAACTTGCGCGTCTTTTTGCAATGGTATGGATAATCTTTGGATTGATATATTCATCACTTCTCTCTGGCAAATTAACAACTGCATTGATTGTCACTCAAGCGAAAGACAACAAATTATATGGTCAAGAGGTATGTCTAGTGAATTAATATCCTGGATGCATTACATGGCAAATAATCTGTAGTGATGAACTCGATCACATGTTTAACGCTAATAAAGGCAATGGCATTTCAAGCACCATGCAACAATAAAACAGGGGGCATACCTGCTGGCAACAAACATCTTTTCAGAAAGCCTGCATTACTACAGTTAAACGGCAGCGTCGTTTTGCAGGTCAGCGGGTCAAGTAATCTCATGCCAAACTCGAGAGCAAACATAAGGCAATGCCTCAATACAACAATAAACCTGTTCTGTTTGGTACTTAGGCTGCTTAATCTCGAGAGCAAACATAAGGCAATGCCTCAATACAACAATCAACCTGTTCTGTTTGGTACTTAGGGCCTGTTCATATGGAGAGAGTTTCCCCGGCATTTCCCCGGTGAAGCGGGATTCCCGTTCAACCGAGATCTTGCCTCTTGCGTTACCACATAAAATAGAATGAGCGTTCACATGAGAAAACATTTCCCCGGCTAGCCGAGATCTCGCTTGAGCTCTACCGGGATCCCGCCTAGCCGAGGAAATATTTTCCCATATGAACACATTTCCCCGGCTAGGCGGGGAAATAGATCTTCGTCTGTACATGCGCCATCCTCACTTGTCATATTCAAAATGGCGGAAAGAGACGAAGCTGCATGCTCCACTGTAACATCTTCGCAAAAACGCAAGAATTTTCGATGGGAAGATGCCCATATTGAGCAGTTGATCGACTCTATGATAACATACAAAATAGAGATGAGTTACAAAGGCCTAGATTTCGATGCTGACAAGCCTGCCATGTATAATGTACTGAGGATTTGCATGGCAGAGTTGAGTCCTGATAATGACAGCGCCCTTCATGCATTTGGGCCAATATCGAAAACACCACAACCTTCAGGAGACCTTTCTCCTCAAGAATTGAAGAGCCTAAAAGCTACTTGGAAGAAAGAAAACGATCTCATTTCAAAGGGAAAGAATCGTATAATTGAGAAGGTAAAAGAAATACGTCAAAACTTCTCAAAAGCCGTAACAAGTGGGACGAGGTGTGGAAGTGGAAAGATTGTATGTGAGCATTATGATAAGCTCATTAACTTATGGGGAGGCTGTGCCAATACAACTTCTCTTCCATTTGGGGTTCGAATTGCTGATTTCCTTGATGAGGATCAAGAAGGAGATGATGAAGAAGAAGGGGTATCTGTTTTTGATGGCGAATCTGATGGTATTGAATCATCTCTTACCTCAGAAAATTTGGATTCTGCTGGTTCTTGTTCCATACGAGAGCAAGGCTCTTGCAGGGATGTTTTTTTTCTTCCAAATTACCAAAAAAAGCTGGTGACAAGCGTAAGGCAAATGTTTCTGCTGTGCCAAAATTAATTGATGATAAACGGAAACACCTGCAAAGATCTCTGTCATAAGCCCAGAGGGACCAGCTGCTCATAAATGAAGCCAAAGATGATACCAGCTTCAGAAAAGAGTTGACAGAAGCAATGAGGGAATCCAATGAAACCTTTTCAAAGTCAGTTGGATCTATGAGCAACTCTGTCAAGCAGCTGGGAGATGGAATATGCCGTTCAATGGAAATGCTTTCACGTGCTATCTATATGTCAAGTCAGGCTCCTGTGAACCAAAATTCCTTTTACCAAAATATGGCACCCCCAAATATGGCACCTCACAGACAAGGAAGTCATGCCTATGATCAAGATGGTTCAATATATGAAAACCTTTAGAGACCTCGAACAAAACTTGTGTTCAGTTATACTAAACCTACTGAATAAACATTTGCAGTTATGTTATGATATTAAACTTTTTAGTAACAGGAATTTCAAAAATCCCTCAGCAATTTTTCATACAGGAGGTTGGTCCAAATAATATTGTTTGGCAAATTTTGCAAAAAGAACGTAGCACTATTGTCTGTGGATGTCTGCGTCAGAACAGAAAGCATTGCAATTCATGTTTTTTTATTTATAAAATATCTTTTTTCACACATATTTCAAGCACCTAAACAATCATATTTTCAAAAATCTCCACCAAAAATATCAGATGACCGCCATGAATAAAAAACTGTTGAGTTAGGATCAAAAGTTCTTCGTGTTTTTCTTTCATGTTTATGTTTAGCGTGTGGTGGGGCAAATTGAGAGAGGAGTAGGTTACTTGATGTTTTGCTTCTGCAAAAGGAGACAGGCAATTTGTAGTATTAACACACAGTTAAAAACATATAATTGACAATCATATTCTGTGTTCAAAATTGAAACTGAATTTCTTGAAAAGGACAGCAGAAATCTGTGAACCTCTCTTTTTGCCCCACACCACAATATTGATATTAGCATATCTAAGAAATGTCCCTTATGTTGTTTGTTAATGTTTACAAATTTTCCTTAATGTAATTTGTTAATGTCTTCCTGCACACTGTTCCTTCAGCAGTATCATATGAGAAGACTGGATCAGGAATGTTTTTGTGAATTTCTTCATTACTTCTCATGTATTGCAATTGAGCCCTGACAAGATCTTCATTTACATATGATTCATTCTTTTAAACGGCCAAAAGCACATTCAATTGGATTGCGTGCTGAACGCAACATTTGGTTGAAAATTACCTCTTCATCTGTTGAACAGTGCTCATACTCTTTGATACAGAAAGGTGTAAGTGGATACGCAGGGTCTCCAATGAGATAATTTGGAATCTTCACGTTATTTTTCCCAATAGATTGACCTGTTACAGGGAGAGAACCATTTCTCAACTTCTTATTTATCAAAGAATTGGCAAAGACTTTACTATCATGCACACTACCTGGCCATGTGCATTCCACATCAAGGAACAACCCTTTGTAGTCACAAACAGCCTGGACATTGATTGATCAATACTGTTTGTAACAAAAGTAATCTTGGGAATTTTCTGTTGGGCATAATATTGGAATGTGTGTTCCATCAATGCAGCCAAAGGCTTGCATCATTCCATATCTAGCCTCAAACTCAGATACCTTTTGCCTCATTTCTTCTTTATCAGCAGGCAAGTGTACTAGTTTTGGGCCTAGGGTTCTTGAAATTGCATAACAAACACGACGTTACTAAAACACGGAACAAGGCAGTAACAAGCGGAACGAACCAAGCTTCGGTACTTGGCGAAATGCACAGGATGGAAGTTAAAGATTACTTGGACGAGAGCTGAAGTTAATCAAACATTTTAAAGGGCTCCAAACACGTGGAATAGATATCCTGGTGATTGTCACAAGAGACGAAGAATTCAAGGATTTAATGTTTTGTAAAATACTCCAAAACTGGCCACAGCCTTTTCACCATCATCTCTGAAATCCTTCTCCAAGATCTGAGCAACATTTTGAGCCAGGCGAGCTATTCGGGAAAATAGGGGATCATACTTCAATTTTTTATCGAAGTACCGGTGATCTTCACATGGTTATCAGCCTAAGTATTTTGGTCTGCCAAAGTAAACCCTCCTAGTGTTCAGAATCCTTGAAATAAACAAGCAGTCAAATTATTTTTGAAGAGGTAGATACTTTGTTGTTTATTTCATTGAATTGCAAGCCTATTTGACTCTTCTGAGCATCACAAGCCAAGAAATGTCAAGGTTACTAGATTTTGGTTCAAAAATAGTGAGGAAAAGTTGATCGAATTTCTATGTAATTTGCAAAAAATCTGGCCGCAGCCTTTTCAGGAAACTTTTTGTATTGATCGAAATTTTATTTGGCTGTCAGAAAATCGTATCGGTACCGCCGGGAAAATAGGGGATGACATTGTAAAAATTAGATATCTACGTGTTGGTTTTATGCTGATTTCCCAGCCAGCCATCTTTGTTTGTTTACAATCTAGCAGCCGCAAACAATGGAGAGCAACGACAACAGCTCAAGGTGAAGTCAAAATTATACCCCCGTCCTTAGCCTATGTTAGTATTGATTACTTGATGTTTCGTTTGATGTACAAGGGGGTCAGTTTATGATAGATTGGGCCAAAATTCTCGTTGTTTTGAAGTATATCGCAAATTTCTTGTGACATTGATTTTATGTTTGTATTCCCTTTATGGCAAATTGGTCGTTGAGCAAAGCTAATTTTTTACATTTTACAGAACAATTTTTACTTCGAGGTAAGCATGACTGCGTTCAGAAAATATTACTCGCTCATCGATGTTACTCGCAGTGACGCACGTCGGGCGGGAAGTTTTAGTCCATCGAAGGGTTAGTTGAGAGAGCAGAAACTCCAGGCTATGCAAGAGATTTTTATTGCCCAGAATCAAATAGTTTGATTTCTTTACAACACTGGCTTGCGATTAATAAACTGGGTAAAACTCCGCGGGTTCCTTGTGTGTATAACTGTCTTGTTTTTGTTTTGGGATGTTCTCCGTATTTCCTCAGGTATTTCAGTTTAAGCTCTTTCCATGTGACCTTCACCTATGCTTGCTGTTATTGCTGTTATGGTTTCAGCTGTGGTCAGTTCTAGAATTGAGGAAAGGAGCGTTTGTAATAATTCTGATTTCCCCATTGCCTCGGTTTCGAGGGATATCTGCGCGCGCATAAAAAACATAATTCAGTCTTGCTTAGGGTCAGCTCATTCTATGGGTCAGCTCGGTTAGCTTGAGGGCCTTGAGCAGCAGCACAGCACTTCAATACATTCCTGAAAATCTTCATGAACATAGAAGCCTGAGAGAATAGAAACAACTTGCTATTGAACAGAAAGGGGAAGATAAATAAATTCAATGATGAAGTTTCTGGAGCAAGATTGAAACACAGTCATACTGAACAACATGGAAAAGAATTCACTTCGCTAATGGCTTGATGCTGTGACAGTGACTTTAACTATGATTCTTTTATCAAACATGGAACTCCCTTAAAAACAATAAGGGTGTGGTCAAAAACTGCACAGAAAAAGGGCGTTTCCTCACAAAGAAAAGGGCGTGGTCCCTTTCCTTCATTGTGGCTTCGCCGCAATACAACCCTGTCACCAAAACTCCTGGATCCACCCCTGCTGCTCCAGAATTTTTCGCTCAAAATGATAACCTGTTCTAGAAAAAATTGGTGAAAAGCATACTCAAAAAACATGAAATTTGACCAAAAAACGACCCGATCTAGCAGAATTTTCCCCTTTGACATCTTTTGCCAACCTGCTCTAGAAAAATTGCCTCATTTTGATACCCTGTGCTAGAAAAAATTGGTGAAAGCGATACTCTTAAAAACGGCCCATCCCCGTTGGTCAAATATACTAAGTACCCCCCCCCCCCCCCCGCCCGGGTTCGAAATATTCAAGTGCACAAAAAGATGAATGGGAAAGAAAGCCGAAAAGAAAAAAAAAAGAATGGCGAGAAAGTTGCGGCAACAATAAGGTGCAGAAGAAAGAAGAGACACACACACCTTTGCTTCCTTGTTCATGTTTCCTTGCAACGACTCTAGACTCCTTTGGGACATGCTGCGCCTTTTTTGTGCTCTTTACCCTACAATCCTCTTGACTTATTATGGCTTATTATCTAATGCCGCGCGCTACTCTTTCATTTCAACATATTTCGAACTCCCCTTGGGATAGAGACATATGTTCCTTGCTGTTCCGCTTGTTACTGGGTTGTTCCTCGCTTGTTCCGCTTGTTACTGACCTGTTCCGCTTGTTACTGGCTTGTTCCGCACTAGTTCCGCTTGTTGCTGCCTTGTTCCGCTTGTTCCGTGTTTTAGTAACATCGATAACAAACATCAAAAATGATTTTTCCAGCAGTGTTTATTGCAACCCCAAAAGTGTTTGCAGTCATGCTGATGGATCCCTTGTCTTTGAGGTAATAAAGTGTTATTGCCACTTTCTTTTCCGGGACAACAGCCCTGTAATTTGGGGAATTAGGATTTGGTGTGATATGTGGTCTGAGCTCATTTACGAGTTCCATAAATGATTCTTTGGACATGCGAAAATTGTTTTCCACAGTTCACGAGGAGAGATATCATTCATCATATTTTGCCACCATTGTTCTGTCCTTCCAGGTCTGGTCCAGCAACTCCTCTTCTTTCGATACATTAGCCTTTGTTTCATTCTTTTCAACTTCTGATAATAAATGTTTCGCTTTCTGACATCGTAACTAATCAAGGAAGCATTTCTTTTCATCACAGAAACTCCCCACATCAGTATTAAGTCTTGAAATTGAAGGACTATCGACAACAGGCCGGTTATGCTGATTGAAGCAAGCACAGCTATCTTACGTGAAGACACCATATTGTTGACAAGCGCCAAAATAAAAAACCGCGCCAGTAGTCACGTGGTTATAGTTATCCCGGCTTGCCGGGGAAACTTTTCTCATATGAAAGGTCGATGATTATTTCCCCGGCTAGCCGGGAATCCCGCTTCACCGGGGAAATGCCAGGGAAACTTTCTCCATATGAACAGGCCCTAAGGCTGCTTAATTGCTTACAATAATCTCAGTATTCTACCTACACCGGGTGTCTCAGAAAAAAGTACCCCCTTTTGACTTTAAATAGGAACCAAGCAATAAGATATCATTGCTCCCCGACTTCACAGCTAAATTTATCAATGTTCAACTTGGATGCACGTACCTTGCATTTATAAATCGTCCACCAAACACCGGAGATACTGGTTCGCAAAGTCAAAATTTACAGTGCACCCAAAACCAGAGGCTTTGAAAAAGGGCCTAGTTATGATTTGTATCGTGGACATTTTCCAAAATACCTGTTGACTTTAACTTTCTGTGTTTTTGCTTTTGAAAAGAATAAAAGATGCATGGACATGGCGCCGATCAAACAAATATAGTAACAATGTGGTAAGAGTGATAAAATCATGCCACATCTCCAAAATATCGTGCATGTGCTCCTTTTCCTCTTCTTTAATACAAGACACATAGGATCAAATGCAATGCAAGGACCGTTTCCTCAAAAGAAAAGTCACTGCAAGAACAATTGAAGTATTTCAAGGTATAAACGTTTTCAAAACTAAAAAGTAAAGGTCAAAGTCGAAAATTCGTTTGCAAAATGCCTGTTTGTTGTCAAATTATGGCTAGGCCATTTCTCAAAACCTCTGGTTTCAGGTGCACTCCAAATTTTTAACTTGTGAACTCATATCTCCGGTGTTTGGTGGTCGATTTCCAAATGCAAGGTATGTGCATTTAAGTGGAAGACCAACAAATGTAGCCATGAATTCAAAAAGTCCCAAAATATTATCGTTTTGTTGCCTTGTTGAGTCAAAAGGGGGTACTTTTTTTGAGACACCCGGTATATACCGGGTGCGCCAAAATAAACTATGCACTTTTGGCAGTCCACGATAAATCGTACAGAGGACTGATTTTGAAGATTTGTGACTAAATCTTTAGCAGAAAGCCTGAATTAGATTCTAGGATTTTTTTGCAAATTTTCCGTTTTCAGTTTTTAGAGCTACAAGCGAGTTTCTTACAATTTTCGTTTTCGAAAACGCTGAAAACGATCAAAAAACGTTGATCAAATTTTCTAAAGGCTCAACATGAATGGACAAAGAGAAAACGTTTTCAACGTGATTTGGGGATTTGAAAATTTATCATTGCAAACTTCTGCACGAGTTATTTTAACGATTGGCCTGTTGCGAAATTCTGTAGTAGTTACAATAAAATGCTGCCCCAAAAAATAAGAAATGTAACAAGACTCCATGCTTGCTGGCCCCATGAAGCTTCCTCGCTTGTCTTTTAAACCCCATTGACACAGGAACACAACCTGCACCAAAGCATAAATGCAATGATATCACAAAAGAAAAGACAGTTCTTTGTATCCTTGAGAATATTATTAAATTTCTCCCAAGATAGTACGAACTCTGGTACAGCAGCTGGCAATTGATCAATTTCTAAATCTCAAATCACCACAAAAAAGTTTTCTCTTTGTCCATTCATGTCGATTCTGTAGAAAGTTTTATCAACGTTTTTTGATCGTTTTCAGTGTTTTCGAAAACGAAAATTTTAAGAAACTCGTCCGTAGCTCTAAAAACTGAAACCAGAAAAATTTGCAAAAAATCCCGGAATCTAATTAAGGCTTTCTGCTAAAGATTAAGTCATAAATCTTCAAAATCGGTCCTGTGTACGATTTATCGTGGCCTGCCAAAAGTGCATAGTTTATTTTGGCCCACCCGGTATGCTTCCCGCAGTTCTCCTTGTTTGATCCGACGCACGTTATCTTGTAAACAATGACTCTGATACCCTTTTAACCCTTTGTTTACCACCATAGCGAAAAAGAGTGATAAAATGTTCATATGCTCATCTTAGCTTGAAAATGCATTCATTAAGATAATTTTGTGAAAAAAAAATTAAAAGGGGTAATTTACTTTGAAAATTGGGGGTTGGGACTTATAAGTCCCGACGTTTGATATCGTACCAATTTTTCAAAAATATGAATATGGCTGCTTTTCAAATTTTTTACTTTCTTCAAGCACAAGTTCCCTCCAATCAGCCTGTTAATATTAATTTTACATGTTAGAAGAACAATAGAACACGAAATACAAGACTGATCCATTTGATAGCTGAAACTAAAAGTTTCAAGAATTTCAACCAAAAATGTTGGAACTACCAAAACCACAAATTGATTGATACTTCATTATAAATCAATTATCAAATATCTTTATCCTTGTTTGAAATATTCAAAAGTGTAATGTTGCAAAAACACGGCATACATACTGCGCATTTACAAAATAATGCATCTTACCGAACCCGGAAGTATGGTTGTTTACTATGCTGGCATGGGCCTAAGTTGGCCTAAAAGGGCCCAATAATGAACAACGGGACTTGTAAGTCCCGCGCAAATACGAGCCAAAAACCAATACAAGAACAGCTTATATTCACCATCTTGAACACTAACTTTGTTCTTTATATGCCAAATAAGTATTCAAAAATTATTCATGGCAATATCTTTACGAGAAACATTGACAACTCAAGTAAAATGTCACACAGCTTGTTGGTGTCTCCAGAGCCGCCATTAGCCAAAAGAGTTTGGTTGTTGCTAAGAGACACAAATATTCTGAGGGCTGCTCTCGTTTTCAAACAATCATTTATTCAGTACTTCCTGGATCCCTGTAGTTTTCAGGAAAAAATTGCAAACAGGGTCCATTGTATGCACAAAATTACGTCATGGAACTTAAAAGTCCCGTCGGTAAACAAAGGGTTAAGACACTCTCATGTTGCCCATTGTCCATTGTCTACCAATTCGGCTTGTGTTTCGGCACGAAATTCTGCATCACTGCAGCTTTGACTCAAAGATTATTTGATTCAATATCAATATCTGTAATAAAACACAGAAATGGTGAGGAAAGCCCTTTATCGTCCAAATTGTGTTTTCACAAGAAACTCGTTTTCTTACAGTATTGCTGATGATCGCCTATGAGCTCTGGACACATAAATTGTAATACCACCTTGCCTTAAACAGTAGAAAAAGCGCTCTTCCGTAATTCATTGTCAATTGCTGATCTGACACGTTGCTCAACTTTTCATCTATGGAATTGATGATGCCATTTTCATCGATGGGCCAGTTCGTGTCATCTTCACATACCCAATGCTGCTTCATCAAGACAAGTAGGCCTTTTTTTGCATATCGCTTTGCATTTTTGAATTTGTTATCATATTCCATCCCTGACTGAAATGATGTCACAAAGCCAACTTCGTTAAATGGCAACAGCAGAACTCTAGTTAACAGTCTGAAATAGAAGAAGTATAAAACATAAGCTGATCTTAAGATGTCTTGGGTCTGTCACAACCTCTTATTCAATTTCAAATGGAGTCTCCTTCATCTTTGTTTAAACAATAAGACAGAACAAACATAATTCTATTGCAATTTTCTTTGACATAAATGGCTTGGAAGCAACTTCGGGTTTTCAAATCTGCAGTGGAAATTTATTGATATCTCGATCAGTTTCAAAATGGCAGCATTTATCGAATCTGATGCTATGACGCCATCATATTTCTAAATCCTATTCACCAAAAAAGCTGCATAGTTCTGCATGCTACTATATGGAATGCCTTCGTAAATATGATCTCCTTGAAGATTATATCATTTTCCTCTATTACTTCAGGATCAGACGATTTGAATTTTCAACGATTTTTTTCAAAAATAATTAAGTTGCTATAATTTTGGAAAAAATCTAGATTTCAAGCAATTTCCACTGCAGATTTATAGCAAAATGCCATAAGTTCCTTTTAAGCCACTCAACTCAAAGAAAAAGTCATAGAAAACACCCACTTTTCTTAAGACATGAAAGATTTGAGCCCTATGCTTATACCCTGCTGATAGAACATAGATATGAGTGTGTAATCTTTTCTGGTTTTCAATATCTTATTCAGTTTCTGGGATATCAAGGTTTGAATAACACATTTTCAGACTATTACCGTATTGAAATTACTTTGTGTTTGAATTTGCAATTAAATTGTGTTTATAGGTAACCCAACCACGAACTCAATGGGCTTCTGCAAAAAAGTTTCTTTGATGGAATGTTTGCATTTAGCATGATTTATATGCCAAATCTCTTTATGCCGCATCTGAATCGTCAAAATAAGACATCTGGTCAATTCAGCTAGAATTACAATGGAAATTTTTTGTTTGTCTAGTTTGTGTTGAATTCGAAAGAATTTGTATCTGATTCCGAGTGTTGCACCTAAGACTATTTATAAAATTTAAATTGGTTCTACTTGCCATTATTTTCACTCATTGCGCTTTTTCTTTTTTCGTGGGAGCTTTCACCTCACCTCTGAGGCCTCTTCAGCGACTGATTGATTTGATTCTTCGATCAGTTTCAAAACTTCGATCAGTTTCAGTTTCCAAACGTGTTCAAATTTCTATTTGACGAATGAAGAATACGAACGTAACAATAATCAAAATAAGTTGTTGTTGTTGCGTCTTGGGCGTGGGACGTTTGTGTTTCCCCATTCTTCTTTGGAATTCAAAGATGGTGCCATCTCACTGATGAAAACTGCCTCCGTCACCTGCCACAGCATTGCATCACCGGGACACGTCGCTAGTTTATCCATCAAAAGTTCTTGCTTAACACCGCCATGCCTCTCTTTCATATGTTTGAACAGCATCAAGTTCTTATCTTCCTTTTCATATTTGTTTATGTGCTGGTGTATTCTCTCTCCCAAGCTTCGAGTTGACACACCTATATATGCTTTCACACAGTCCTCCTTGTTTGATCCGATGCACGTTATATTGTAAACAATGTCTCTGATACCCTTTTAAGGCACTCTAATGTTGCCCCAAAAAACAATTAACTTCAACATAAATGCCCTTGCACCTTGCTCTGAAAACAAATGATTGAACACCATTCCCAAGTTTCACAGAACTTTTGATTTCATCCTCATAAATGATTACGACACCTTGTTGGAGTAACTTCAAGTCTGAACCAAGCCGGCCTTTGTGTGTTGCAGTGGCAGCAATTTGCAATGTCCGCTGGCTAACAAACTCTTCCATAGACTCGTACATAAGTTTTGACTCAAACCCCTTAGCCATTAGATAGTAAAAGTGATGATAGCTGTCACTCCGCTCAAATTTGTCAATTTTATATTCCTTTTTCTTTACAGTCCACTCTGAATGCTCAGCTTTATCCTGGAGATGCTGCTCCTTGAACTTGCAGTCATTGCATCTCTGCAATGACTCATGGAGGTTCAAACTCAGCAAAGCAGCAAAGAAGAAGGCAGATCCTTGCAAGTCTGTGTATATATGGCTCATTGACTTTGTGTCAGTAGAGGGAGAAAAAGAGGATTACATATTGGAGGAGGATATGGTCCTTCTTAAAGGATTTGTCAGTCTGAATCAGGCAAACAAGGCATCCATCTTCAAGTTAGCTATCAAGGATAATATCAAAAATTATTTTGGATTGATTTGACCTAAATTATTTTCACTAGTCCCAATCAAAGTTGCGTTTTTTGGGGACACCCAGTAGCTGAAAAATTTGAATTGCCAGTCCCGTCTCCAAATGAGGCTGACATTTGGAGTTAAATGTCAGAATACAAAAATGGTTGATCTCAGAGGCCCTCTACATGAGACCCGTCATGCCGGCACTTGTTTTCATATCGGGTGCTGGTCTTTTACATGATGTTGGCACCACATGAAACTTTCGTTTTGGGGCGACATGCCGGCATGGACATAGGATGAAAATCTCATGTAAACAAAATTTTCTCATATTGGGCTCTATGGAAACCAAATCGCCTTTGCCACGTATTTTGAAATTTTCATGTTGGGTCTCATGGTGACAAGAGTTCATGCCAGCTCTCCATGCAAAGGGCCTCTTATTTGATATATAGATATTCTAGATTTAGCAATGTAAATGTCCTTGGAGACTTTAACTTGGAGCTGGATGACAAGGACATTTGGATACTTGCCTTCATGTCACTCTCAGTTGAAAGTGTTGGAAAATGTTTTTGAAGATGTGTGTGCTATGTTTGCAAGGCAGAGTGAGGGCAAAGATCAGGAAAAGGAAGACGACACTGTAAAAACAATTGTGAAAAGCATTAAAAACGTAATGTTTGACAGATGTGCTGGTAAAAAATTTAATAATTTGTTCACCAATTGCAGGAAAGAAATTTTACCAACACTTGTTGAAGAATGGGAGCCACTGTCAGAAGATGAAAGAGAAAAGATGTCCAGAGTTAACAAATACTTATGCATGTTCTTGTTGGTTTGCTGATCAAGCTCAGGTCTGCTGCAAAATTTGAGACACTTTATGTTGGGGGATAACAAATTTGGGTCATTGGCAAATGGGGACTATAGCAAAGGAGAATCTGGGGTCTATAGGGTTATACGCACAGTTTGCAAATCTGTACAGGAAAGGGGATGTGAGAAGCCAGGAAGGATGATGCAATTTCAAAGCTTTTTAAGGAATGAAACAAATATCACTGAAATTCCTCTTGATCCATTTTTTGGAAATCGATTTAACATGTTGTAATATGATGATGCTGGCACATTTTTCCTTGAAGAACATTTAAAGGGTTTTCTTTGAAAGATATCACAAGGAAAACAAGCTGTTATCTGCTGTCCAGTGTGATCTTCAATTTCCTTCTTTTATGGCTGCTTGCAGAGCTATGGTATGATTGACAAGCTCATAACTGGTCTTTGCAGAGAATGATTGAAAAAGAGGGTCACATACTTGACATGAATGCCTACTACCAGAGGCTATTCGATTGTTTTATTTCTTGGGGGGCCAATGCATCAGAGTTTATGTTGGGGAATATTTGCATCTTTGGAGAAGGAATATCTTAATAGGTCCTCATCCACTTCCGCATAACAATACTCTCATCCAAGATTTTGTTCGTTTGGACTCATTATCATTTTCATCTATAATTTCTTGATTATCCTCACTTTCAGGCTCTTTCTTTTCATCATAATTCTCTTCGTCTGTGTCAATGTCTAAAACATCTGATTCCTTGTATGTACCTGATTTATCTGCAGAAGGAAGAGCTCAGATGTTTACGCAACTTGGAAAATGTATACAATCCTCAAAAATATCGTAACATTTTGGCATCAGCTCCCTGATATGTACATACTGGATACACACATTTTTTATAAGAATATATAAGAAATGGCAGGCTCATTTTTTGGAAGTTGAGGTAGAGGAACTAGACCTCTCTATATACCTCAAAGTCCTGTATGCCCTACCCTCATCAGGGAAAGTTATGTTGTACTTGCCTATTTGATCAGCAATTTTGGAAAAAAAGTATCTGTTTTTTCAATGCAAGTTAAAACTCAAGAAAGAATCAACCAAAGAGAATTCTTGCTGCAGAGTGCTGAAATTGCAAAAAAGGTCAAAGTCAATGCTATCATCCTTTTAAGTGCATCTGAGAATGCACTTCAGCAACAGGAAGGCACAGTAGATGATTTGACCAAGGTGGTGATGCCCACAATGCTACCAAACTAGGATCGCAGATTAAAAAGTCACACATTGAGTGACAATGAAAAGAAATGCTTCATACGCAAATACCCGCATGAAATCACCTGAAACCACCTGAAATCATCTGCAAATCATCTGAAACCGCCTGTAAATCACCTGCGAATCACCTGCAATCACCTGTCATTGTTTTGATGAATGGGAAAAAGTCTTATTGTCTTTAATTTTGATCATTAACACCTAAAAAGGAAGATAATCCCACTGGTGTGATCGGTAGTTCTTAGGTCTCACACCTTCTGTCTCATTCAAATTGCTTTGTGGTCTCATTGGGCTGATTTTGGTAGTTTATCTAAATTGTATAAAAGCTAAGCTACGTCCTCACGCATCCGGATATTTTTGAAAAGTTCTATGCTCCATATAAATTTCAAGACTATATTCCCAGTTATCGCAACAACAACAACAGCAACAACAACACAATTTGTATTGCGATAACTACGAACTGGTTAGACTAATTCCAAAACAGTCTCTTGTTTCTCTCCCCCTGCAGACGTGTCGCTACAACACAGGAGCTATATTCAACAACAACAACAGGGAAAGTTAGAGGGACTTATGTAATGAGTCTACGAACTTGTATTATCAGTCTAATATATTTATAGGCCTATCCATATAAAAAGATTATGCATTCCGCATCCACACTAAGAGCATCTTTGAAACTGTTCACACGAAAACTCTGCGACACTTGAAACTGGGTGACCGAAAACGCCGTCCACTTGTGGGCGTGAAAGCTAAAAAAGATGCGTTTTCAAAAATATCCAGATGCATGTGGACCACACCAAGACCAAAATCACTCAAAATTTGAGACTGAGTTTGAGATTGCGACTCATATTATTATTATTATTATTATAACATTATTTACAGTTGGTTAAAAAAACTGATAGTTCAAAATTGAACTAATTAAGACCAACTAACCTGTCATAGTCAATATCACAGGCAACAGGATAAATAGTTGTAAAATTATAATGTAAATGCTTGCCTCACGTTACCAAAAATGTCTTTTTCTTTGTTTTCTGTCTGTTCTGCTAACAAATGTGCACGAACAAGCGATTTTAATATCGATATGCGAGGCCTGAAAGTTTCTTCGGACGGCCATCTTGGATATAATGTAACGACTGCCCAGCCTCGATGTCGGTCCGACGGACCGAAATCGAGGCTGGGCAGTCGTTACATTATTTCCAAGATGGCCGTCCGAAGAAACTTTCAGGCCTCGCATATCAATATTAAAATCACTTGTTCGTGCACATTTGTTAGCAGAACAGACAGAAAACAAAGAAAAAGACATTTTGGTAACGTGAGGCAAGTATTTACATCATAATTTTACAACTATTTATCCTGTTGCCTGTGTCAATATATAGGGAATTTGCATTTAAGTGTCATGGCCGCCACGAAGCTTATGTTTCAAATACAGGTTTTTTATAACAAACTTAGAACCAAAAGTTTCTTAATTTTGCATGAGAATTTCGGTGTCTTAGTACCTGACAGTTTACTTGAGATTCCTAAATTCACTATGTGTCAAAGATTATCACACCTTAGTGTCAAAGATTATCACACCTTTGCTTTGCAGCAACAACCAGCAGCACCTTGATTACAATTAAATTGTTCTGATACAATGGTTTCATGAATGGGTTTTTGTTGTAACACAAAACAGTACTACATCCTTGATATGAACAGCACCCTTTGTTTGCACACCTGTTCATATCATTGCCTCTAGGTGGATTGTTTCAGATCAGCCAATCATATCGCTTACAATTCCTGTTCGTATGGTAACCTTTGAAAGCATCCTTCAAAAGCAACCAATCACATAGTTTTGATTTTCCTTTCATTTGAATTGCCTTTCTGAAACAACCAATCACATTGCTTTGATTACCTCATTTATAATTTGGTTTAAGTTAGATTGACCGTAGCAAATCGTTCTCATTGGCTGCGGTCACACTACTGTATTTTCCCGTTGTAATTTGAATTGCTGCACTTGCTTGCAATTTGTTTTTGTCGCCAGAAAGTACGACAATCTAACGGCACAATGATGCCCGGTCACACAGTGATATGATGTATCATGTGACAACTACGCAAGGCAGCGATTGGTTTATTCTCCAAAACAACGCTGAGATATAGCTCGGGACTTTGTTTAGCCCGTAGTTTTGCATCTGATTGTTTTCTTATAGAATCAGCTCTCAGGACCAAAGCGCTGTAACAGCGTTATAAGTGAAAAAGAAATGCGGACACATATCACAGCGTAGTTAACCTGTTATTTTGAAGGTATACAGCGAGGTAAAACGTCTAGTGTGACCGCAGCCATTATATTTGGCTCGATGACACAAGAGTAAAGCAAAAAGAGCAAATCATGGCTGCTGAAGGCTCTGATGGTAAGTTTGGTCCCTCTTCTTTCTTGTATCAGCTGCAAGAGGTCTATCACTCATTCAAAAAGGGTACAAGTTTTTGTTGGGATTTTCAGAGATTTTTCTTAAAACAAAGAATTTTTCTAAAAGATGTACGAGATTTTGGTTTGATAGAATGATACCAACAAGGTACATCTTTAATTTCATCTCCTATGTTGCATGGAAGGAATATGGCAAAGTATATGAATGCCCCTTTTGGGGATAGATGGGATGGCGTTGGTTCCATTGTTTCATCTTTATAATGACGCTGAAACATACAGGCCGGGAAATGCACAATTAGTAAATAAAAATGAATGTATTCGCAGATACAGCCTATTTTACGAGCAACTTAAGTTCAAGGGTTAAAGAACAAGCTTTTAAAAATTTCAAATGATTTTCTTATTCTGAGAAAGTTCAATCACAAAGCAATTTGAATGAGACAAACAGCGTGAGACCTAAGAACTACCGATCACAGCATACAGCTCAAATCCTTACTGGTCGCTGAGGCAGGCGGAAATCATTCAATTTCACGCTTATCAGCCAATAACGTCGCTAGAAATGAGCACGTGACAAGAATCCAGCGGCTTCCAGTACAATTTCGAGTACCCTCATGAAAAGTGAAATGGCTACTAAATTACAAAATTTAACCAGAATTTTGTTTGATAAATCAGCAGTAGAGGTGTCCCTTCACAGTTTGTAGCGTGCTCAAAAAAATATCTCATTTAGGGCCAGAATACCATCCCTTGTCCGGTCGAAGAATATTGACCTTCGTTCAAACATCCATAAAATCCGCTACAAATAAGATATAATGATGAAAATGTCAGCGATTATGCGTAATGCCCTAAGCAATAACCTAAATACATTCGCTGCTTTTAGATCTCGAAATCGCAAGCAGTTTTTAGTGATTTCAAAAGAGGTGTCATATGGGCCTACATGTCTTCTCGAATAAATGCGAGTCCTGGAACTTAAACGGACCTAGTATACTTTCTACAGCTGAATAATTCACTCACCAATAACTACAGCATATATTTGGCTCCATTCTGACATGAAATCACTGCTAAAAACGATGAAAAACAACCATTTCCTAGCAAATTTGCAGGAACCGGGGAGCAGATGCAGGAACCGGGGAGCTAAATAAAGAAGGAAAGAAGCGCCCTTTCTATTTTCAGCAAGTGCCCCTTCTGTTTAATTACCCTGGGTAACACAGCCCCAACTTTTTATTAAGGCTCTTGTACCCATGGTATAGTTTCATGAAAAAGTGCCCTTCAGTTGTCGTGCCCCCAACTTTGACATACTTCCTTTGGCCCTGCTCCCTCCTCTCTATTGAAAGGAGCCTTACTACCTACTGGGCATATACCCGTTTTTTTGTGAATCCTGCCCTATTCGATAGATATCATTTACGTATAATTCTTCCCCCCTCCATAAACCCTTTTAATTGTTTTTCAAAAATCCTTTTCCGTTATTGTGGCAAATAGGAAAACCTTAAACAGTAACAAAATAATTTGTGCATAGATCATACTGCTAGATTAGAGCAGCATGCTATTTCCAAAAATTTGAAAATTTTGTTGTTGCCAGTCAACTTGGTTTTTGATGAAATCCATCACAAAGGGTTATTTGAGGCACCTTTTGGTTTTGTTTTCGCCTTGCATACTTTTAAAAAGTGGTTTCTTACTTGCGGGTTCTTATTGTGTTTTGATTATTTCCTCGGAAATTTTGAAAAAATTCTCAGCCAGACATGCTTTGATTGCACTTTATCCTCCCAGATATGGGATTGCCAGGTTTGTCCTTTATTCATGGCTGCATCTAAATAACCGCACCTTCCCAAAAGTGATAGGAATCCAACAAATTAAGCCCGAATCCCGCGGCAAGGGGTTGCCAACATTCGGGTACCGGTTTTACAGACCGCATCCCTCAACATTAATGCAAGGATAATTTCTTTAATTTGAAATCTTTCACTGCATAGTTCATTTCAAAGTTTTAGTCCTTTGCAAAATCTCGAAATTATGTGTAAGAGAGATCTTACACACAACCAAGACCTTAATGTTGTTCGCCAAACTGGCAACTGTAGCCTGGCGAAATGGGATACTTAACTGTTTCCTGTCAGCACCTGTACTGTCAATTGTTGTGGCAATACCTGACGTTATCCAAAACACAAAACTCTCAGACGAGAAACTACAACCCCTAGCTTATAAAACACAAAACATTCCTAAGAAGAAAGGAATACTAAGAACTAAGGGTATTGCCATAACAGTTGCAATACTATCTGAAAGGATATCTCTGCTTTTAGATTCCCGTGACATTGAGCCAAGATATTGACCTAGAAAGAAATGTAAGCTTTGATAGACAACGCTGTTGATGAAAGTTTCTGCAGTTTGAACTATGCTGTAGGTATTTTCTCGGTCATATACACATTTTTTGAAAGAAATATAAAATATGACCAATAATTATTACAATTTCTGAAAATTGGAGCACTCAAGCTTCTAATGAATATTTTCTTTGCTTTCTCTGTCTGAATTTACCTCTTGGTGCTAATTTTATAGAGTTTTTCCATTCCTCTGACTTCATAGTGAAGTATGTAAGGTCGTTTTTCTTTACCCTGGGTATCAGAGCCTTAATAAATTGTTCGGGTACCGTCCCCCAATTTTTCATTAAGGCTCTAGTACCCAAGGTAGTTTTTCTTTTACATGAAAATTGAATGTATGCATGTACATGAAAACAAAATTTTGCATTTATCATTGCACCATACAAGATTGCCAAATAGAAGATACTTACATTGGTCATTTATGGTCCATCAATTAGTCCCCAGCTTACGATTTCGCGTTTCAACTCTAACAGTGAATCATTCACATATGCTGGCGTTTTTGGATCATCATTGTCCAACGATTCGTCTTCTTCATCGTCATCGTCATCACCAAGTTTACTTCCATCCTTCTCTTTGTCTTTGGCACTACCTGCCTCCACATTCTTTATAGCATCACTTGCTTTCTGTGTGAGAGATTCAATTGCACGTATGATTCCATCTTTGCATATGTGACATGTGCTGCACCCAGATGGAGAGCATGATTCGTGAAAAGAATGTCCACAACCATGGAGAATCTTTGACTTCTCTGACTTGTTGGTGCATCCTGCATCACAACTTCTGCAGCAAAAGAGTAACGAAGGGTTACTGAAAATCAAGAAGGTTCTGTGCGGCAAAATGACAAATCCCCTTGCTACACACACCCTGCAAATGGGAAAATATTTACGCAAGCCAATACTTCAAAGCGTCAATGTGTCTGCGTTTCTAGGGTGCCTATGTTACTGTGTTGAAACTTCTCCATGAATTGAAAAATGTAAGGTCATCATAACAATAAACAGTTACACCCACCTATGTCATGTCTCGTTCTTATGATCTATTTTGACGAACAGCCGCCACTACCACAATTTTTTCATAATCATTGTGTGTTTCAATAACCTCTAATGCATCAATCTTGTATGCTAATTATTTATCTTCATAACACTTGGGTTATCAAAACTTAATTTGGCCCTGATGCTACTATTGGATCTGATGAGCATCTTTAATTTTTTCATCGGATGGTCAAAAAATTAGAAAAATCAGACACATGTGGCCAATTTAAACAGTTCCCAACCAACAAATTCGATCAATAAATTGGTCTTACCAACTGTACCCCTTTGAAAATGCTTGCAGCACGAACCTACCCCAAATGCACAAACCTTTTTGGATTTGGTCCTGTTCCAAGGAACTGGAAGCCAAGAGGCAGGATCTTTGATCCGACAACAGTGTCTCCATACAGCTGAGGCATCCTCCAGTACGTCATGTTCTTTTGTTTCCTTTTTGGCCTTGGAACTTGGATTGCACAATGTGGATTATTCCTTATTTCTCTCAGGACCTCAATGATGAATTTTGCAGCAGATAATTTGAGCCCCTCTAGCTTGTCATGGCTGAATGAGAACTTCCTAGGGGGAACAAAGACTGATTGGAATTCCATGGATGCTACCTTATTTCCATCAAGAGCTATTGCTTTCTTTTGCAGCACTGGACCATCGTCGCAGACATTTGTTTGGGCTCTTAAAAGGGAGTGGAAATTCTCCACGGGGTACTCATCCAGAGCATTTAGATGTTTCATCATCGTTTCATATAGGGGATGGCCTTTCTCTTTCCAGAAGAGGAAATTACTCAGCCATACAAGGGGAGCTTTGTCGTAGTGATGCCTCTTGAAACAGGAGAACATTATCCAGCATCGAAACATTGCATCGACATATTGCTCCGTGTTGCCATTTTTGAAAATGATGGAATAGATGGAGAGGACAAGTGGGAAATAATTGTCGAGAAGATTTAGCAGTGTCAGGTATTGCAAATCTTTGCATTTTGAGAAGGCAACTATCACATTATCTCGTACCAACGTCCAGCCTCCATAAACGAGCTCCTCAATTAAAGAAATTCTCCATGCTTTTGGCTTGTTTGCCAATATCTTCCGTTTTCCGAAGATCCAAGAATATGCTTTCTTGAAGAAATCGATGTGCAAAAGACAGACACATTCTCTGGCATTTAGTTGTACATGCAAAGGACCAATGAAAGGGACGATATTGCTGAGAGTTTTGGGAGCATCAATTGGTGGGTTGTGCTGGATTTGTCTCATGTAAAATTGAGCGGGCCAGTCTCCCGGTTGAGGGCAGGCAAATTTTGAAAGGTAGTTGCCCAGGCCATGATGAATAGCATGTTTTGCTGCCACAAGGAAGTCGTTGAAACTTTTCAAAGGCAACTCTAATTCATCGACAAGTCTGCAGTGGGTCATTTTACGCATGGCACGAGTTGATTGTTGCTCTTGGTAGTCATGTACACTGACTCTGTGTCTTTCGGCTTCAGGATCAAAAAAGGCGGAATGAATCCAAAAAGGCATGGCTGATGCATATGTCCCTGAGATCTTTTTGAGGCTATCTGTCGCAAATGCTTTCAATAAATTTTGATCTAGGCCAAGTGGATGACAGGTGTTTTCATTTTGGGGGATCGCAGGAATGCCACAAAATCTTTTGATAAGGACCGTTGCCATACTCCTAGCAAACGACGTTTTTTCATCTTTTGGGCGCTGTTTCGTGTGTATGTTTGTGTAGTCATCGATCATCAGCACAAGCAGGTCGTTCTTATCACAAGCATCTTGCACAAAGTCCAAGACAATTCTTTCATGAGAAGCAGCAATTTTGCTGAGCTCTCGCTTCTGGGTTGATTTGGATAGTGCTATTCCTGTCTGGTTGAGCATTGCCAATCCTGTTTCACAGATCCCTGTCAATAAAATTATGCTGTTATTTTTGTAATATACCGGGTGAATAAAAAGAAAGTAAGCATTTTCTCATCTAAGTTAGCCTTTGACTGATAAATTAACATTCAAGAATTGAGCATCGGCCACGTAATTTTTATTCCACAGACTACCAAACGCTTTAACTTTTTTTTATCACCCAGTATATTCAATTGAATGTAAGAAAAATCAAAATTCCACCTTTATCATTGGACTGAAAAATGAAGAGTGTGACCAAAACATCAGAAGGACAGTTTTCTGCATTGAGTGGCGGTCCGATTTTAAAACTGTTTTCTCACACACAACAGTTTAGTATGAGAAAAAAATATAGTAGAACAAAGAATGTTCTTGAATGCAGAAAGATTTGATAAAAACAAAAACTTTGAAACTTGTATCCTGTCAATTCATGCATGTGTTTAGAAATTTTCTTGCTCTAACAAGTACATAGCTTACCTATTTTAAGGTGGTACCAAATAAAACAGTCGCAGGGCAACAGAGTTTTTATTGCAGCAGTAAGCGATAGCTGCTAGCGTAGCAACTTGATCTAAAATTGCAAATTACATACTAATGTTGCTGTTATTACATACATTTGCTGACCACTTCATTTGCAACGATCTTTTGAAGCCAGTTTGTTTTCTGCGATTGACCAAACATCAACATGTAGATTATGGCAACTACTTTCGTTTGATTTGTTTTCTGTTTGCTATTTGACTGATCATCAGTGGATATGGCTTGAACAATTGTTTCAACACGTTTGACAGCTCCTGATGCGTGACATATTTCTTTCATTGCTTCAGGCTCAAATGGTGGCACACCAGATTTGCCATACTTTTCCCACATGAGATTTCGGCAGCGCTTCCCTTGATGCTGAAGATCCACACTGTTTGCCATTCTTTCTTCAACCTTTGATATAATATTTTCTGGAACATATGCATAGTCTTCTCCTACCTCTACCTTCCCCACACCACATATTTCTATCACATCTGGTTGAGCACGAGGGACATATCTGGAAAGATTTTTAGGCACCAAGCAAAATGTTTCACCAGCTATCTCAACCTCCTCAAATATCTGCACCATGCCATCCCTTGTATATTTGACTTCCTCAGCTTTGTGCACCTTAGAAGGGGTTAGAGCATCATCTATTGACGTCTCACTGCTACTTCTTGACCTCTAAACTCCTGATGTTGACTGCTACCAACAAATGTAGCCATGAATTCAAAAAGTCCCAAAATACTATTGTTGTGTTGCCTTGTTGAATCAAAAGGGGGTACTTTTTTTTGACACACCCGGTATATATTTTCATAGGTCAGGTTTTCCACTCATTATCAAGGTAAGGAATCTTAAAATTCTGAAGAAATTTCAAGAATTCTTCACATTCTTCAAATTCTTAAGAAACTCAATGCAAACATTCTCGAGAATTTTCAAAGGGTTTTTCAGAATTCTTAGAACTAGAAAAGCTCTGTTTGTGTTTGCAAGTATTGAACTAAATTTACCACTTTCTTATTAAGTATTAGATTGGTAATTACAAGGAGAAAATGAGTGGAAAAACATACCAGCAGGTGAAAAAAAGTCGGGTTAGCCTTAAACCAGGGAAGAAGTCAACCAAAGATGTCTTCCAAGAGGAATACTTGAAAGGTGTGAGCTTATTTGCTATTTGTTAATGATGTATATACTGCACATTAAGACTGATTTGTGTATTTAAAATATTGGGTAAAATCCAATAAATGACGAAAACAATATTGTGTACACGTGAAGGTGAAAAAGTTAGGCCTGATGATTTAGTAGGAGAGTGATATCACTGCGAAAGAAGTCCATGACAATTTTTCGACAGTTTACCTACCTACCTTCATAAAACGCAACCAGGAAAGAAATTGCTTGAAATTTCCCGAATTTCTTTGAAGAAATCTACTCTCCAGATGTTTGGGTATTAAAGAGAATCAACGGAGATAAAAGCCCCGGGCGGAAGGAGTCTGGGTATTCTATTATTAGCCTATTGTATTTGATGATTTCGAGACGATCATGGATATTTTTTAGCAAAAGGAACAATAACATGCGTAGGAGTTTTCAATGCCCTATTTATAGATGACCTCCTCTTAGCTCCGTCCATTCACTTTAAAGTTTGGATGCCGGCTAAAATATCTTCTGGATTGGCGGAGTTATGGCCACACAAATCGATAAGACACTTTGAACCCATAAAATGCCAAGATGAAAAACGGTCCGAGCCAATGAGATCAGAACGATTGTTATTCAGCTGTTTTCATTAACACCATAAATCGTTAAATATGCTTATCACCCGCTTCTTTTGATACATTGTTCTTGATATTTCCAAACGGAGCCATCACACCTGGCAGGAGACCTCTTGGGTATTTCTATCGAGTCAGGTTGGTCTCTGCTGGGTTCAGATGGGTTCAGCTGGGTTCAGATGGGTTCAGGTGGGTTCAGATGGGTTCAGGTGGATTCAGCTGGGTTCAGGTGGGTTTAACTTATATAAATTACGGTAAAATCCAAGATCATACTCACTGCCAAACATAAACGCCGACATTAACGCCAACACGAACCCTTGCTTTGCCTCAATCGTCTATAGATTGAACGAAGGACTGAGTAACCATAGCAAAGGCGGCTTATTTTTGTATTGCTGGAAGTTTAGATAAGATTTGGCTATCAAAGCATAGAAAGGGGTCGTTGAGGCGAATATTTTTTCCGTACATGGTTGGCAGTATCTTTGATGGTTGGAAGTATCAACTGTTGATGGTTGGAATTATCTTTCATGGTTGGAAGTATCATTTTTAGGCCATACCTTCTTTCCTTTAACTTTAATGGTTGGAAGTATCAGTTTTTAGGTTAGGCCCATTTGCACTATCAGTGGTTGGAAGTATCCCGCAACAAAGTTGTTGGTTGGAACAAAGTTGTTGGTTGGAAGTATCTTTTAAAATCAAAAATAAAGACATAAGATAGAAACATATAAATATAAACTAGAAATAATTTTCATTAGTGAGTGCTGCGTACTGGTCGTTGGCTTTGGGCTGTGTTAAAAATTGTTGTTGGTGGAGCGTGGAGCGTGCATGAAGAATTTGAATCTATTACTCTACCAGGGGAGTCAGAATGAGGCCGACTCTGCATAGAAGCTTGGGTCTGGGGCATAGCCCCAGAAAATTCCTTGTTAACTACGCCCTTGAGACGGTGGAAAAATGAGAGGACGCCGTTTTGATTTGTGAAGCTGAATCAAAACATTCTCCAACCAAACTTGAGGACACGTGCAAGGTATGCAGGTTGCAAAGGCCCCCTTGAAAATTGGAGAAAGGGGAATATCAATTTTGGGCATACAGTAAAAACCAGACCCTAGGATCCTAGGACCCTAGGACCATTAAGTGATAGGATCCTTAACACCGGAGGGTCATCACCCTCAAGAGAGAACAGAATATCACCTTTTCCTCATATGATACTACTATTTCCGCTGTTTTTATTACATCAGATGACGTCAAGAGGTACATTTAGATAAATTTTTCTATACCGCTATGTGTGAATTTATCACATATTGATAATAATAATGATTCCACATGGATGTTTTACTACACCTAGCCTGCGTGCAGCCTCAACTCCTCCTACTGCACCCAGTTACCAAACGAATAGCCTGCGTGCATTTGAGGCTGCACGCAGGCTACCAAACGAATGTTTTGCATCCAAACCACAAAAAAGTTGAATTGTTTATGTAGTTTGGAAAGGATTTACTATGAAGCGTTATTTAGGCCATAATCCATTTCTGCAAATAAGACTGCAATTATAAATTTTTATTCCAAATATGAATTCTAAATTTCCATTCTTTCATCTGAAATCTACAAATATCATCGCTAATTGTCATTATTATGTTAACGTTTAAAAGGAAATTTGAAACAACATGCACATTACAATACAAGTATATCCTTTTCAACGACACCAAAATGAAGTTGCAAAGCGAATTGCTGCTCGTCAGCTGCAAAGTGCAAAGCAAAATTCCATTTCCAAAATGCTAAATCAAACCTGGATCAGATATCAGATCTGCAATTCAAAATGTTTGTTTGTGATTAACATTTTTTTAGACAATTGTCTGCAGAATCACTCAACCCCTAAGCGATACTTTTTCAGTACTGAAGCCTAGTGTTTAATGAGCCGCTAAGTGAAAGTCTAAACTAAAACTCTAAACTGAAATCCCATTTTGATTCTTCAATCATAATTTGTCAACGTCTGGTTTATTGTACAACTGCATTTCTCAATCGTACTGCAATTGGAAGATAACAGGAGATCACATGGTAATGGAATGATGGGATGAATGCGATGAATGCAAGGAGTTGGGCTAGGTATAGCACATACATTCAGCTCCTGGTGGGGGGGGGGGGATGGTACTTCCCTATCGGGTCAGACGGGGATGTGCGCCAGTTTTGGGTAGTTTTTGGCCTAAAAATTCTGGGATTGGGATATACCTTTACTGGGAAATTTCTGTGCTGGGGTCGAAAAACTAAGTTTTTCACTGATAAAATAGGTTTATCCATCGATAAAATATGTTTATCGGCGATAAACCAGGTTTTTCGAATTCATGTGCATTTCGCTTGCCATCATCCCCCTAGATTTATCTTCATTCGCGTACGCCTATGAGGGTAGACTGTCTTCTTTGTTGTTTCCAGAGTCGAGTTCCCTTTTAAAGGTGTTTCAATCCAAAAAACAACTCTACTAAAGACAATCCAATAAAAAAGTAAGACATACCAGAGTCATTCTTCTTCAGAAAATCGTTTTCCTACCAGGAGCTGAATGCATGTGCTCTTGGCATATTCTTCATATATTTTGGGTACGGGGACGTGCCATCGGGAAGGGTATCGATTTCCGTGATTTTGGTATAAGGATATCGATTTTCACGATTTTGGTATAAGGAACGGTATCGATTTTCACGATTTTGGTGTAAGTATAAGGTCGGATATATATTTTCGGCAAATTGGTATAAGGTCGGGTGTACTTTTTCGGAAAATTGGTATAAGGTCGGGTATACTTTTTCGGAATATTGGTATAAGGAATAGGTATGTTTTTGAAGCTTCGATGGCTTGTCCCCGACCAAAACCTGGTCAAGTACCCCCCCCCCCCGGGCATGTGCTACCTAAGCCAACTTCTTGCATTCACCCAGAGAAGTAGGACCCGGGGGGCACTGGGGGCACGTGGCCCCAAGATTTTGGAATAAATAAAGGAGTGCCCTTTTTATTTTTAGGAAGTGCCCCTTCAGCTAAATGAAATGAGTGCCCATGAAGTGTCGTGCCCCCCAAGTTTGAGATGCTTCCTACGTCCCTGCATTCGTCCCAGCATCCCATGACCATGTGATCTCCTGTTATCTTCAAATTGCAATACGATTGAGAAATGCAGTTGTACAATAACCCAGACGTTGACAAATTATGATTGAAGAATCAAAATGGGATTTCAGTTTAGAGTTTTAGTTTAGACTTTCACTTAGCGGCTCATTAAACACTAGGCTTCAGTACTGAAAAAGTATCGCTTAGGGGTTGAGTGATTCTGCAGACAATTGTCTAAAAAAATGTTAATCGCAAACAAACATTTTGAATTGCAGATCTGATATCTGATCCAGGTTTAATTTAGCATTTTGGAAATGGAATTTTGCTTTGCACTTTGCAGTTGACGAGCAGCAATTCGCTTTGCAACTTCTGTTTGGTGTCGTTGAAAAGGATATACTTGTATTGTAATGTGCATATTGTTTCAAATTTCCTTTTAAACGTTAACATAATAATGACAATTAGCGATTATATTTGTAGATTCCAAATAAAAGAATGGAAATTTAGAATTCATATTTGGAATAAAAATTTATAATTGCAGTCTTATTTGCAGAAATGGATTATGGCCTAAATAACGCTTCATAGAAACAACACCCTTTCAAAGAAGAATTCACGTCAATGAAGCAAAGCGGCAATATAATTTCATTGAAATTTAGAACAGAGAGCAGGGGCGCACATTCAAATTTTGTTTGGGGGTGTCAACATGCTCTGGACCGACTAAATTTTTTCGGACCGACTGAACGTATAGCAAGCAGGAAATTTTTTGAAGAAAGATCCTTTACTTTGGCTTAGAATGCATCTTCCAATATCATGCTTGCCTTTTGCGACAAGGAAACTTGGATCGTTTGTGACAGCTATGCTATAAATCATCGCATGAGGAAAATTTTTGAAGAAAGATCCTTTAATTGGGCTTAGAATGCATCTCCCCATATCATGCTTGCCTTTTGCGACAAGGAAAACTTGGATCGTTTGTGACAATTATGCTATAAATCAGCGCACGAGGAAAATTTTTGAAGAAAGATCCTTTACTTTGGCTTAGAATGCATCTCCCCATATCATGCTTGCGTTTAACGACAAGGAAACCTTTATCGTTGGTGACAATTATGCTATAAATCATCGCGAAAGGAAAATTTTTGAAGAAAGATCCCTTACTTTGGCTCAAAATGCATCTCCTAATGTCATGCTTACCTTTAGCGACAAGAAAGCCTTGATAATTGTGTGAAAATTATGATATAAATCAGCGCACGAGGAAAATTTTTGAAGAAAGATCCTTTACTTTGGCTTAGAATGCATCACGGACTTGGAGTTTTAAGAAAAGGCGTAATCTTAAGTACAACGACTTCTTCACCGCCAAGCCTACAATCCTTGCCAAAACTCTTGAAAAAAATCACATATTTTTGCTCAGCTCTCCCCCCCTCCCCCTTACAATGTTGGTTCCTTGCGTGATTACGCATTTCTCACGGGCACAACAACGCA
Organism: Aurelia coerulea; assembly: GCA_039566865.1. Lineage (NCBI taxonomy): Eukaryota > Metazoa > Cnidaria > Scyphozoa > Semaeostomeae > Ulmaridae > Aurelia > Aurelia coerulea. The sequence goes on along the minus strand of CM076951.1, from coordinate 5,504,636 downwards.
GCCAAAGCGATTTTCGCGATATCTGGTGATCAGTGCTTCGGACCAACATTGTTCAGGGGGGGGGGGGGCAGGGGGGCGGGGGAAAAGAGTAGCGTGAAGTTTCCTGCACTGTATTTTGGATGCTTGGTCGGAGAAGAAAAGAGAGAAATGAAATTTTTTTCAAGTTGTTTTGGCAAGGATTGTAGCAAAAGCGACTCATTTTAGTGTGTTTGTCCTCTAAGAAGGTTTTCCCTTATGATCATAGTGTCAGCAGTGTTAGATTTTGGTAGAAGCGTATACCACCTTTGATGGATAATATTTGTAACCCATGTCTCCTTTATTTTTTGGGATTCATACAAAAGTGTCTGTTTTCCGACGCCACATAACTACCACCACCGGCACCCCAGTGCCAGATTGGAAATTTTGCAAAGAAATTTTTTTAAATGCCATCCTCTGCTTTGGCTTAGAACGACTCTCCCAGTTATTGTCAAGCACTTCTTGTGAATATTCTAACTGTCGTCATGGATCGACCTTTGCCCAAAACAATTAAAATCGGACCAACTTTGATTCAAACTATCGTGGACCTTTCGAGCTTGGTCGTGGTCGCGGTCCACGAAGTCATAAAATTTTTAGGACATGCCTTCCACTTAGGCTTAGAACACCTCTCCCATTCTTGTGTTTGCCGAATCTATAATAGATTTCGTAATTATCTTGTAACATATTTTTCATAAATTAGCATCCTCAGGAAAACTTGTGAGTAAACACCACTCTCTTTAATGACGCATAATGTGCTAAGAAATTGCCTTTCCAGGTATACTTGACAAGTGTTGCATCTATTTATTTATCAAGATCTATTTATCAACAATGCTCAATTTATGCTAATGATTGATGGCTGCAAGGAACTCTTTACCAAGATGCTTTTTTGTGCATCATTTGGGTGAAGCAATCACTACTGTAGTCACTACTGGCCTACTGTAGCAGATATGATAAAAACCGAGACAGCTTGCATGGTTTACAAATCGATAAATGACCTTGCTCCTGATTACCTGTCAGAAATGTTCATTAAAAATTCGACATGCAGTAGGAAAAATTTGAGAAACACCGCAACTGATCTTCAAGTCCCACTAATGAGAACAAGTAATGGTCAGCGAGCTTTCTAATATCGCGGTGCTGGAGTTTGGAACCTCTTGGGTTGTGAAGTCAAGCAGGCATCCTCATTGAAAGCATTTAAAGAAGCTTTAAAAAATAGTTTATTTATTTATTTATTCATTTGTTCATTATTGTAATTAAATTAGGGTTTTACTTTGTATTTATTTTTAACTTAATTTGTAACGTTTTATGCACGGCCCCCTGAAAAGCAATCTATCGATTGACGGGGTTACAGTGCTTAAAGAAATTAAAATGAATGAATGAATCAACGAGTTGTCAGCCATTTTGCCATGCTTTAAAAAAGGCGGGAAATCTGACACAAAGCATTATGGGATTTGATTTTAGAAGATACTTCCAATCAACAACTTTGTTGCGGGATACTTCCAACCACTGCTAGTGCAAATGGGCCTAACCTAAAAACTGATACTTCCAACCATTAAAGTTGAAGGAAAGGAGGTATGGCCTAAAAATGATACTTCCAACCATGAAAGATACTTCCAACCATCAACAGTTGATACTTCCAACCATCAAAGATACTGCCAACCATGTACGGAAAAAAAATTCGCGTCGGTCGACTGATAGGCCTAATATTTTGGTGGAGAGACATGCATGAGGAACATCATGAAAAACAGAGAAAGACGATATGGAATATAATAAGGTTGCATATCATTAAAATCTTTACTAATTTCACAATCATAGCTGCTACCTGAGCTTTTTGGATGTCAATAAAGATCCCACAACTAAATCTATAAGAATCAAGTGTAGCGTTTATTCTCTCTCTTAAAGAACATATGTCATCCATCAGCCTTTGCGGCCTTCACTCGCGCGGTTTCTTTTTATTGCACCATAGCTGTGAAGACTGAAGCCTGTGTTCTTTATTTATCCTTCATCTTTCTGCAAAATGGAGCAAACAACAAATATTTACGGATCACCCATTGCAGGGTTGTCAGTCACAGAAGATAGCAGATCATCTACGTCTCCAAACAGCCCAAACAGAGAGTTAGGAGAAGGAAGTGTGCACAATGATGTTGCTGTACTACTTAGGCCCTTTGGTCAAGCACTTTCGGTACGTATAATTCGTATCTCTTATTATTTTATCAGGCCTCTTTTCTGCAATGATTTTCACAGCACACTAATACTCAACAGCACTGGATAACACTTGGCTAGCAGCGAGTTTTTCCAGGGAGACAAGCTTCCCATTTTTGTATGCAATGCTTCAACGAATCCAGCTTGAAAATATGACATCATTTTATCCTAGATATCCTGTACCTGTGCTACCACTTGTTCCCGCAAAAGTGGAAAGAAGCAAGGATGCCCTTGCAAGGATGCATCAAAACTGTGCAATGAACATTGCGTTTGTGGGGTAAAGAAGAAGGGAAAAGTTGTAAAGTGGTGTAAAAATGGAAAGGTAAACAAACACAGACCCTATCTATATTATAAGCAGTATCAGAAAAATGAATGTATCCTGACCATGCCTCCTAAGGAATACTAGCTTCAACATTTTTAAATACATGTGAAAAGAGAACTACTGGGAGAATGTTTGAGGGGCCAGTCACTCGAAATCTGTAAAATTATGCAGACCAAGGGACCGAGGCTCAAATCAAATTGTCCAGGCCTGGAACACAACTATTTCTAAAATTCCATGGGCAAAGGGCAAAAAAATAAACAATACTCATCTTGTGCTTTTTGTATTCCAGGATTGAATATGCAGGGAACAGCAATAAATTTCCAATTATAGGAGAAATTATACAGAGGAGTTTTCAGTCATTGACACTGGTCATACTCTGTCTTTCAAGAGGTTGTTGTAGGAAAGGTTTTTGATATGTTTCTTTTTTGCAGGAAAGTCTTGGAAATCATACTGAAACACAACCTGGTGTTCAGGCAGCAACAAGAACTGATGGTTTTCTGACTATGGAACAAGAAATAGACAAGGCCAATGAAGACATACAGGTAGGATGAAGTCCCTAAAAATATAGAGCTTGTTCACAATCTTCATTTAGACTTGTAAACTAATACTTTACCACCTTTTGATCAACTAAAAACAATTTCATTTACATAATTCTAGCTCTGATAATTTTCAGTTATGGAATAACTCTCTGAACAGATTGCTTTACTTTTTTCATGATAGATACAACTTGCTTTTATTCTCTTCAGAGAAGTTCTTGGTTTGTCAACTTTCTTCTCCTTATGAGCCATTGAATGATTGCTTTGAAGGGATAAGTTTTAGTTAAGATATCAGGTTTCATCAGGTTTGAAAATAGGGTAGTGCATTTGATGCATGCGAAAAAGCTAAAAAGAAACGATGTTATGTTTGCGTTTCATTTGCAATAATCTATTTAACTATTTGATAAACCTTGCAGCTGAAGGTCATTCATTTCATTATAAACAAATCCAAAATATACAATACAGAAGCTTATGATATCAATTAATTCTCATTTTGTACCTTAGAATTATCTTGCAAGCCTAAGCCGAGACGTCCTGGAGAAGTTAGTTCTTCAACTGTCAGCAAACGGAAATGGCAGTGTGGAAAATATTAAAGATGTTGTAAATATATTGAAGACGACAACTCAACAGAAGAGCCAGCTCAGGGTCTGGATCAACTGCCATGGTGCAAATGTGGAGCTTGCAGGGAAATGCCCACCGAGAAAGAAAGGAAATGCTGTGACAGAAAGACGTGTGTGACATCATATAAACTTTTTAGCAAAATCTGCCTTGACAGGGATGTCCTTCTCATTGCAATAAAGTCTCGTAATGATTTCCGTTCAGAAGAAATCGAGTTCACCACCGACTCTTATAGACATGCCGCTTATAGACAATTTATTATGTGGAAGTACGGTAAACTTGGAAAACATAATAGAAGGGTAATTCCTTCGTGTATTGTATGGAGAATACGTCTTATGTTTCCTTCTGTAGATGGAATTTACACAGGTTACAAAGAGCATTAAAGAAATACATCTTGCTGCTTGTATCCAAAGTGTTTCAGTAGTGTCCATTCTTGTAATTTACAGCCACATTCAGTACATGTCTGGCACATATTGACACTGCCAACAAATTATGAGGAATGCTAGGAAAAGCTTTCATAATTCATGAAACCCCAGCAGGAATCTTCACAATCTTTCCTACCACTTCTTGACAAAATGTAAATAATTCTTGTCACATTCATAGATGCAAGCCCTGTACTGTATGCTTTCAAAATTTCCAGTTTTGTGAAATATTTCATATCAGAAACACCACAGGTACCACAGGAAAGGTATCACACTTCCCAGTGATCTAGAGGCCCTATGCTGCAGCCTTTGCGAAGCTATGTTTTAATGCCATACTCATTTGCTCCGCACCTTGATTTCAATTTCTCACCACGGCATTACATCATAGCTTCACAGTCACAAACTATGACGGAGTAGGGCCTCTTTATCATTGTTGGGGGTGATACATTTTCATGGGGTCCCTATGGTTCATTTAATCATTCACTCAATTTTCATTTCTCAACCTAAATATCTTTCAAACTCTTGCTTCATACTATATCTAAAAAATAGGCTTTCGGTATAAAAATAATCAGTCACAAAATTTGTAAGGTATTCATTTCTCAACAAATCTTGACAGTCTTTGCTGTACCAGCTCATCAGTTGGTGGTGGTCTTTTGGTAATGCAGATTGTTGGTGATATTAGTTTTGGATCCTTAGGATTATCAGCTTGCCGTGCCGTCACTGGCTCATTGAAATCTTTCCTCCGTTGTAATATCTTCTTGAGCAAGGGATTGATATAGTTGAACTCCTTCTTGGCTCTTACTGGCTGTGCATGCCAGCGTTTAGTTCTCTTGCTGTACTGACGCTTGTATATCATTTTTCCAGTTGTTGAAGAAACATTTGGTCGAAAATTATGAGCATTGTGATCAATAGCTGCAAGCAAGGTCCTTCCTATAAAACTTGGACACCTATACACACAAAAACAAAGAAGCAATCAATCATTTAATTCCATCCCAGCATATAATGTGGTATTATTTTGGCAGAAGCTGCGATTGCATGATCTGCTTTTTTGAATGAAATGGTTAAAGGGCAATGTCTCGTTAAGCTAAGTGAGCACAAAAGCAAAACGGGCACTTTTTCATCATAATTACAAAATCATGGGGGCACATGGCCCCAGTTCCTACGTCTTGGATATGTGTCAATTGATGTGAATACCTAAATGGGCAAGAGATGCTTTGCTGAGAGCATTTAAGCAAAAGCTGATTTCCAGTCAATGGAATATCCCAAGCAGGCTGAAATTCCATTGCATGCAAGAGTTATTTTTCATTGTCAAAACTTGTTGAAGACAATGAACAGAACCAAAAAAAGTTGAACTACCAGTATTTACATTCTATTTTGAGACTGTAAATCAGATAGTGCAAAATTTTAACATACTCCAAATTTTTGTTGCGATAATACTAAGTGACGTAAGAGAATAGGGTGCATACATTATGGACTTACTCGAAAGCTATCCTTTTGGGAGCATACTTAGTTAACATGCTATTGAAATTCTCCACAGCCGAAGTATGTCTGAAATGGATGTAATGGCTGAGGCTGGAAACAAACTGCTTGTCATACACTATGCTGCGTAATGCATCTGCTGCCTTGGATTTCTTGGGCAGTGGGCTCTTTGGTTCCTAATCTGTCAATGGCCCATGGTGGCATTTCGACTCTGCCCACTCATGCTCCCCACAAACGCGGTGCACAACTCCAAATCACGTTTCTCTCAGTTTTTCAAGATCTCCCTCACAAGTTTGGCAGCAAAACCAAAAATGATTTATGATTGCATCAATCCAAGGTTTCAACTCTCCGCATTCCTTTCCTTTGCTTGCCTGAAAAGGATAGGATCAAAATATAAACATCAGGCTTGCTTGCCAAACACAGCTAAGGGCCCTTTCAACCCCCAAGAAAAGACTTGTCCCCATTATGCCTTGGTAGATGGCCCGGTCTAAAACGCGAATGTCGTGGACATGTCTGTCCTAAATCTAAAACTCAGCTGTCCATCCTTCCAAGGCTGCTAAATGAAAACTCAGAGGCAACTCTCAGGGCACAAGCCATATAGTGCAGCAGGCCAATCAGGGGTGGGAAAGGTGCACGAAGCCACAAAGCAGCTTCGCAGGAAGCTCGTTTGTCTTGAAGGAAGAAAAGGAGAAGAACAGAGCAAGCTGAATAAAGGAAGACAAGAGGACAGAAACGAGAAGGGAGGAAAGAAGAATTGAAAGGAATAGGAGAGAGGAATGAGGAGATGAGCAAGAATGAAACATGAAAAGGGGAAAGAAGACAGGATGAAAAGTGAAGATAAATATTGGAATTGTAAAGAGGAAAGCAAGACAAGGAAATACTGATCAAAAGGAAAGGGTAATGTTTGATTGTGTTCTTCTAGTGCAGTCAATAGTGCTTTGAGATCTGGCACAAGAAAAAGTTAAGAAAATAATTGAAAGTAGAATTTTTGGTTGAGGTTGCTTCGCAGGAACGTAAATATTTTTTCCACCACTGAGGCCAATATTATGGCTGCATATGAACCCACACTGTGTTAACAAATAAATGTTGCTTGTAAAGCCATGTAGCAAACTTCCTTTTTAGTTGCTGATCACCAGAACATATTGATGCTTGCTGACAAAGCTTGTGTGAGTTAAAAGTTGTTTGCATCTGCAATGGAAATTGGAAGTGAGATTTGCTAACAAGTAGCAATGATAAAAAAGCACATTGATTTTCAATTCTATGAAAAATTAACACTTTGATTCCGAATTTTGTTTATCTCAAAATGAAAAACAGATGCTTTGAAGAAATAGCTAAAAATCTTACCTTATTTTATTCAAAGCTTTTGACAAACTTTTTGATTTATGCCAAATGTCTAGGGAGTGAAAGAGTTTCTTCAGTTCAGGATTGTCCTTCTTCATCTCTTTCAAACGATTCATGATTGCACTTGAAGCATCTGTTGTTATTTCTGCAATGTCTAGTTCTTTCATCAGTCTGTGCAAAGTTCTTTCTAAGCCTTCCCTTTCCATGTTTGTTGAAACTCCTTTGGTTTCCCTTACATCTAATACCTCAATGTCTATTAAAACATTTGAGAACTGTTCCATTATAACATAGCAACAGTACCTTGCACTGTGCGCTGGTGAATCATTGCGGCCATCACCACACAAGCAGATATCACTATACTCCTTCAGTGTTGCAGAAATAGTGCTTTGCATATTGTTCCACAAATTTGTTATTTCTGGTAGACAAAATAGCCGCTGTATTCTGCAAAATTTAGAATCACCTGGCATGTGCAAATTCAGAAATTTGAAAAACAAATTGATTTTTGAGAAATTGTTACCAGATAAGAGGATGCTAGATGATAACATCATGTCGTTCACATAAATTGGGCTGTAACGGTTGTAGCATAAAACCTCAGATGATGTCCATGATCCAAAATGTTTGTTGATGCAATTCCAAGATATAACGCAAACTGATGCCTTTTGACTGGTTGCAAAATTTAGTTTTGCACCACATAAAGTACCATCTTCTAATAAATGAGCACAATGAGCACCTTTCAGTTCTTTCAATTTATCCACAGAGACAACAAATCTGGAACAGTTTACAACATCAGTCTCCTCTGGCAGGCCTGTGCCATACAAGGAAATACAATTGTCTATCTCCACTTTCAGTTTCCTATTCACATCTTTCAAGTTTCCTTGTACTGTCTGCTCTATGTTAGCATAGATTAAACTTTCGTTGGCAATGTCCATTGACTCATTTAAGTATATAGTACTGTTCTCTTTCACCTCTGTGTCATCAGGCATAACAAAAGACCTTGCCAAATCAATCTCCACATCAACTGTATCTTCTATGTTTTCACACAGACTGCCCTCCAGTGACATATTCTTCAAGGTTGTACTAATTGTGTCAATATATTCATCACAGCTACAATGAAAAGCAAAGATTTGTCAAATGGCAAAGTTATTTGTAAGTGTAACCTGCAGTGAGCGCTGGGAAAACGTTCTGTATTTCGTGTATGTGAAACTTGAAGAAACTCACTGTAAAAATGTTTATTTTTGACTAAGAGATTTGTCAAAAAGGATTCAAGTCTGAATATAGACAGTCTCTCTAAAGTCTTCCTAAAATCTTTTCATATTAATACACTTCTTGTGTCTTCTACACATTTCAAAACAATGTTTTTGAAGCTTTTCCAATGTTTAGACATTGTGCAAGACCTTCCAGGTAATATGATACAGGGAATAAGTGGAAATAGAATGAAAATGATGGAGGATCTCCTTTATCAAAATAGATTGTTTCTTTACTTACATTTTCCCAGTACTGGAGTTTCTTAATAATTTTTGGCAATTCAAGAGTTGAGTTTCTTATAAGCAGTTTCTTATAAAAAATTAGAAAATTAAAAAATTCTTCTTTTACTGTCTCCCTCTCTCTCTCTTACACTCTTCTGTTTATGGTGGACATCACTGCGCTGTCTACTAATTTTCCAAATGTGTCTATGTTTTGCAATTTCTTTATGATTGTTTATATTATGTCCTGTGTGTTTTTGCTAGCATCTTTAACTTTCACACTTCCTTTTACTTACTGAAACCTAGTAATATTTACCTATAACTCTCTGCTTCACCATCTGTAGTTTCACCTTCATTTTTGTTTAGCTCCTCGATGACATTGTCTGAGTCACTTGTTGAGATTGTGCTCTCACTCTCACAATTGGACTGGTCTGAACAGCTTTCTGAGTCACTGCACTGAAATTGATCTCCATCATTTGTGTTGTTGCAAATAGTCTGGGCAAGTTTTCGTCTGATGGGACCTTGTGATATGGAAATATTTGACAATGCTTGCTTATCACTTTCTTGGTTGAAACTCTCTATGCTTATAGACAACTTAGAAGGCTCTTCCAGTAAATTAATGTCAGTGACTCCAAGGATATCAACATCACTGTTTTCAATTGAACTATGTTCGTGAATATCTTCAAACAGCTTGCCTTTGGGTCTCTTTGCATGATGAATAGGTCTGTGTGGTGTTGACTGAACAAACATTTCTGTGCCAATATCAACTGCAAATAATAAAGAAAAGTGTGGTTATTTTATAATTTTACTTTGTTTTTTGACCTGATGCTTGTCAGTTCCTGCCTATGTTGACAAAATTAAAAAACAAGAGCTCTGGCAAATCAAGTCAGGGCAAACCTTTTGCTAGACAAGAGAAGAGAGAGACTTTTTATCAGGCAGCCCCCCAAGATGTTATCATATCTGATCACGAAAGATACACACCGACAGTGAGTCTAAAGACAACGTGGGATGCATGATGATATTATGGTGACAGTGTCAGTTCAGTTCAGTTCAGTTCAGTTCAGTTCAGTTCAGTTCAGTTCAGTTCAGTTCAGTTCAGTTCATATATTTTAAAATTCCTCTACATACAATATCTCAATAAAAACACTAATTACATACAATGACTACAAATTACATAAACATACTTATAACATACAATGAATAACAATTACATAAGATGTTGCATGCAGGGGAATTTCTTTAGGAGGACCTCTCTCAATAGCTAAACTAATCGAGGAGAGAGCACCCCCTTTCAAAGATGGTCTTGAATCTTATTTAATCATTTATCGAGGGACCAGAGCGATATTTATCACTTTAGGATCAACTTTGATAGTTCTTCATGAATAAAAAGGCTTTAAGCTTTTGACGAAAACTGAAAGCAGATGACGATGTCTTTATATCAACTGGAATGTTGTTCCAAGATTTAGCACCAAAGAAACGCACAGACCTGATACCGTATTGCAAGGTATTTTTTCGATTTAAGAAAATGTCATTTTTTGAGGCTTGCCGTGTACCATACTGATGAACATTTGTCACTGATTCAAAAAAATTGTGGAAGCAATTAGGAGAGATCTTATTCACACAATCATAAACAAAACAAAGCAATTTTAGCTGAAAAAGATCTTGAAGCTTCAAGATTTTCAAGTCAGAAAAGATAGGAGTGGAGGGTGAGGTGAAATGTACAAATGCAATAGCTTTTACCACTCTTTTTTGCAACAAATATACAGGCTTTATATGAACATCATATGTAAGTCCCCATACTACTATACCATATTGGAGAAAGGAAGAAAATAATGAATTGTATAGACAGATCAAAACATCGATAGGAAGAAAGTGTCTTATCTTGAAAAACATACCACATGTTCTGGCCAATTTTTTTGAAAGTTCAGATAAATGGTATTTCCAGCTAAGATGTTCATCCAAAAGAATGCCAAGAAATTTTACATACCTAGACTGTTTTACTGGTTGATTTCCAATTTTAATATTTACTGTTTCCAATGATGAATGTTGAGGAGATTTAAATATTATGAAATTAGTTTTATCAATGTTTAATGACAACTTGTTTACATCAAGCCATTCTTTAACCTTTTTTAACTCTCTATTTACTATTCTTTGCAGCATATCAAGATTTTCAGCTTCAAAGTAGATATTTGTATCATCCGCAAATAAGTAGAAGGAGAGTAAAGATGATGAATTTGGTAAATCATTAATAAAAATTAAGAAAAGGAGGGGGCCAAGGACAGAACCCTGTGGAACTCCACATGTAACATTTAGATGGCTGGAGCTAGACCCATTCACAGAAACATATTGCGTTCTACCTGATAAGTAAGATTTGAACCACTCTAAAGCAGGTCCTCGAATTCCATAATTTTCAAGCTTCAACAAAAGAATGCTATGGTTTACAGTATCAAATGCTTTCTGCAAATCAAGAAAGATTCCGCAGCCAAATTTTCTGTTGTCAAGTGAATTTTTGATAGTTTCTTGCGAGGAGTTGCAAGTTTAAATATAAAATCAGTATGAGGAAACACTATGATTGTCATTTATGGGCAACCTTTTGACTATTTAATCATTCCAGTTGGGTGGTAGGATGCTTTTTTGGCCTTTTCCTACTTAGGCAAGAAGAAGGAATATTTATACGGGCCTCAAAAAAGTAGGCCTAACTACTAATCTTACCTTTACGACGCTTAGGACTACTTTCATCGGAGCCGTGCTTCCACTTTTCAAGCCCATCTAAAACAATTTGAGCAAATTCATTGTTAGTGATGTTCCCATATTCACTCTGCCTGATTTTCAACCATCTCTCAAATGTTGACTCGTACAAATAGACGACTTTCAGCTTCTCGGACCTTGGTGGCCTCCCCGTCTTCGGTGCAGACATTTCATGGATGAAATGAAAATCGGAACTACTAAACAGGACTTCCTTCTGTCTGATTTAAAACTTCTTGAAGACTTTTCACGTGTTTGCTGTGCGATGTTTGCAGATTGCAGGAGGTGGCTACTTTTGTATCATACGAAAATGGCGGAAAGGCAAATTTGGTTTCAGTTTGAGCGCGCAATGCATGATGGCAGACATACGTTCTTTAAAAACAGACAGATTCTTTGTTTTCTGTATCACATTACTTAAAGGTACTTGAGATAAATGTCTAAACGTTGCCAAGACTTTTAAAAACACCTCCTTTTGAGGGCACAAGCATGAGTAGTAGGAGACTGCTGTGATAGCCTAAAAATCACTTCATAAAGAGATACATTTATTCAAACTTACTATACATTTGTTGTCTTTTTCTTGTGTTTGTTTTCGTCCTAATATTCGCGACAAGCTGCACACGAAGCACCAACGACTTTCTCCTGGGCGCCGCCATATTGCATTGATTGTGTGCCTCGGAATGAGTTACTGGGAAGTCTCCAACGCGAAAACGAGGAGGGATGGGGAATCCCCCAAGGTGAAAAGGAGGAGAAGGAGAGAGAAGAATGGGCAGGTAGCGGGGGCCTGTGGACAATAGGCCCTATTGTTTTAAAAAGCGCAACTTTTCTCCAAGGCGCGTAACATTATCCACAAGGAAGCAAGAGTGAAAGTGTGAGAATATTTCGCAAGTATTCAGGGGGTTATCATCACGAACAACCTGAGTGAATCAAAATGGCGGATAGTTTGGAGTTAACTCGCCATTAGCCGCAGCACACCTCCCAAGCATAATGGGAGGCTGGCACATCCCTGAAACGAGGCTAGTCATTTGATCAATAATCAACCAAGCATCAGTCATCAGATGCTGATCACAGTTCTGATCGCTGATCGTACATGCTTTGTTTGTACTGAGGGCATAGACATTTTATTAGGCCTGAGGAGTTTTCAGGGGTGGAAGAAGGCAGGGAGGCGAGCAGACAATAAGAAGGACATTCAGCTTAGCTAAGACATAGCCACATACTAGCAATTAGCATTGAACCTACGAACATAGCTTTGTTTGAAAATTACTTTAGTCCTTTGACCTTCAGGACCTTTATCCCAAAAACTGATTGTTTTCCCAATCTTTTTCATATTTGAGACCCAAAAAAAGTAAGCCAGAATTTCAGGATCCCAAAAAATAACTGTACAAATGATTGACCCAAAAAGATAATCCTTGCCCAAATTTTAGACCCAAAAAAATAACCTGAGCACCCCTATCCTGAATAAACCAGAGTACCCCCCTGGGGATGTATCACTGACGATGTTTGTCCCAAAAACCGGTAGTTTCGACCAACTACTATTTTCAAAAGCAAATGGTAACTGTAGCCATGAAAGTACAAATGTCCCAAAACCGGTTGCCGGACAAAGGTAGGACTGCTGTGGTGAAGAATTTGAAGTCCTGGTCTTTTTTCGGAAATTTGCCGGACAACGGTGGAACTGCTTTGGTGAAAATTGGAATTTCTGGTCTTTTCCCCGTAGATTTGGCGATTTGGCAGACAACGGTAGAACCGCTTTTGCAAAAATTTGAGATACTTGTCTTTTGTGCTCAAATTTGGCGGACAAGGGTAGAACCAGCTTGCAGGTAAAATTGGTTCTGATGAGATAGGAGGTTAGACAATTTGATTTTCGTGACAAACTGATGGAATTGGAAGATTAACATTCAAGCTGCACCTTTGTGGCCAACAATTTTCGGGAGGAACGTCGTACTGTGTGATAAAATAACCGGTTATTTTTTCCGATTTCTTTGGAAAAACATGGGGTCAAATATTTTACAGTACTTGCCCGCCCCTGGTATACCTCATGGCAATTATATCCTTTGACAACCCTACCTTTTTAGAGCTGGTACCGCCCCTGGACAAGATGGAAATAAGAAACTTCAGGGTCTGTTAGCGCAAGAATAAAATCATTAGACAAACTTTTCATATAATCAATACTCTAAAGCACTCAAAGTGAGGGTATTTATTTGCCAAAATTTTAAGAAAACTATAAAATTGTTCAATGCCATTGTTCATTGACACTTTGTAGTTCAAAACTAGCAGCAAAATCACGTTATCCCCCCTGAACATGAACACCTATGACTACCCACACCAAATCGCGCCAAAAACGACTACCCACTGTTGGCAAGCCACGATAAATAAAACACTGGACAGTATTTGAAGATTTGTGATTCAATCTGTCAAATGAGGCACGATTTAGGATGAATTTTTCTTTGTAGGTTCCACCGTAGGGAGCCTACACCCTACAGGTGCGTGCGCACCTATATTTTGTTGTTTGCTGCAGCGACGACTGTGGCCTAGCCTAGCGCCGGATCTGAAACAATTGTCTTTAATGCAGAAAGCTTTTGGAATTGAAGCTGTGTATTTTTGCCATGACATTAAGGCTCCGTTCACACGATACCGGATTCATTTCGTATCGGATTCCCTCACCCAATCCGATATAAAAAATTTGTTTTGTTCACATGATATCGGATTGGTTTTCATACCGTTTACATCCTGTTCACACGGATGCGCTCCGCTCCTCACTGCGTGGCCTAAACGATTGTTCTTCTGCGTGGCAATAACATCTATTGTTTTTGCTATTCTTTGGCATAATTGTTCATGACAAAAGGCTCTCAGGCTACAAAAGCCTCCAGGTGGCTATTGTTTCTGAAAACAATACACAAATCTTAACTTGAGTTTGCGGAGCGAAAAGCGTATCGGATTCATGCGTTCACACGAGCACAAAAGTGATCCGATACGTTTCGTACCACCTTCAGAGCGGAGTGATTTCACTCCGCAAAAACGACGACTTTATTCTGCAGGCCAGCAGGTCAAGTAATTTGCAGGTCAAACACGAAAGCAAACATGCTGGGCCAAGGGCCCAATGACCCAATACAACGATTGATGTGCTGTGTTGGGTATGTTAGGCCGCCAAGTGGTCAACGGTGTACGAATGGTCAAAGGCAATCCCTTTGATGATTTTGATCTATGTCACAAGCTTTTGTTTCAATGTCTTTCATTCATGAGATCCTTGTTCGTTCGCGGTATTGAAATGCTTTGTGCCAAAGAATTTCCTGCTGTTGAAATCGTCAACAAAGCCAATCTAAGAATGCAGTGGGCGTATAGACTGATTACATCTCAGTCTCAGTTTTCTGCACTGAATTGGATGATGAAATAAAAATATAAACATCAGATTGAAAAGGTTGAATGAAGACAAGGAATCACGTTGTCAGTCTAGTGGGCGTACACAGCATTGTTATCGATCAAATCAACAAGAAATATCAGAGAGATAGATTGTTTCAAGCAAGGGGCATTTCACTCATTTGAAAAGCGTAGGAGATTTTTTCAAATAAAAAGGATTTTTACGGAGTTTTTGATGGATTTTTCTTGACAACAAAAGAATTTTGACCAGAGGTGTATGAGATTTTTTGGGAGTGAAATGCCCCTCGATTTCAAGGGGCATTTCATTCCAAAGATGCTCTCATATTTTTGACCAAAATACTCTTGTCTTCAAGAACATCCACAAAAAATTCTGCAAAATCTTTTCGTTCTTTTTTGACTCACGGTAGTGAAGTCATAGGGGTGGTGGGCATTTTCCTGTTTACAAAATCTTTTATGTCATGGGGTGAAGGACGTGATGAAGTCCACATCAAGCCTAGCAACAACGCGAGGTCAAAGCTTGTCGTTCAGCGGAGGCCCTCCTGAGGTGTATGACATCTTAAAGGTCAAACGCTCCAGCGGTTTGAGCACGCGCGGCCACTCTACGGAAAGAACGAATCATGGTCGCGGAGCCTGCGCGCTCAAAATGCTAGATGAAAAACTGCATTCAACGAGCAAAGAAAGGTACGTCTCTCATCTTTGATCAAGAAGTTTATCAACTTACTTTTTCGTAGCTGCTTAAAATCAATTTTCAATTCAAGCCTTGCATTTTTTAACTTTCTGTGCATTTTATTTGAATCATAGCCGATTTTGCTTCAAAAGTAGGCCTAGACTTCTAATTTGTTCAGCAATAGTCTGAATTCAATGTTTTGTTCGGACTATACCTCTAAGTTGACTTGTGCAAAGCACATTGATCTTGAGGTTTGCGCTAAATTGTGAATAATAAACTTCTGGAAAATAGAGGGACTGCAGCTGAGAACAGGCCGAGATTGGAAAATATAATGTGTGGCATGGCAGCCACCTTGCTCGCCTGTATTGATGCATCATTTCACAGAATGAGATTGGTTGCTAAGGGAAACTTCTCCAACAAAATGAACTCTTTGAGTGCAGTAATTAGCTCAATGACGTTCCCATCAAAATTATTTCAAAAAGCTCTTTGTTAGCATTTTTTCAAGATTATTGTTAGTTTTCTAAGAACTTTTAGGCAGCTGATCAGTCAAGTGTCAAGTAGAACAACAATCGAAGAGTTTTCAAGAAACCAATAAATTTTCCCACCCAGTACTGAAAGTCTCTTTTAGCTTTCAGTAAACAGTTGAAATTAGCAGATCATGGGTACCAAAGTTTTTTGCAGTTTCTCCGCATCCTTCTTAAATGTTCGCTGTTTTCATTGATAGGTAAGTTCCCAAGCATTTCGTGAGTTTTACCAGAATACAGCGCCAGCATGCGAATTACCTTTTCAGACAAAATAAACAAGCTTCTTGAGCAATATCCAAGTTCTCAGTCGAGGTTCTTACTGGTTTAGTTCTTAGTTGAATTCTTGAAAAGAGTTTCTTATTAACAATAGCACTGTTTAATCATGCTGAAAACGGATTACACGTTTTTTTTATAAGAAACTGGTTTATAAGAAACTAGTACTACGATGACCAAAAATTTAAGAAACTCTAGTACTACGCTCAAGAACAGTTAAGAAACTCTAAAACGTTATATCTGTATGTCTCTCTTATTCTATGTCTCTCTAACAAAGGTGCCTTCGTCTTTTCTTGACTTTTAACTGCAAAATTGGTAAATTTTTGCCTTGATGTGCATGGCTTCTTCTTGATGACAATGTCAATGCAAAATGGAAGCCCTTTCTCGAGAAGAAGGCTCAACTTCGAACAATACCGCAATTTTAGGCCCAAAAAAATAAGAAACTAATCAAGAAACTTTTACTACTAAAACACCGAAATTTTCATGCGAAATTAAGAAACTTTTAGTACTAAGTGCTGATCCAAGTTTCTTATAATAAAAAAACGTGTATTTCGTGATTAATTTGATTGCTTGTGTGTTTAATTAGATTGTTTGTTCTCCACTGAAAAATCTTCAAGCAAAGACTAAACATTTCCTGCACGCCAATTTTTGATGGTTGCTTCCTCAGACTGCATTCTGTAACGTAACATTACAGCATATTTACTCATATTTCGAGGAAGGTGCAATAAAATTGCACTGATCTTCCTTTACATTCTCATGGCATAATTTGGAAAATTTCACAATAAAAATCATTAAGCCCGTGAGTCACTTCTAAGGTCCTTTGATTTCTGCTTTTGTACAGTATGTTATCCAAACCCATTACGGGACTGTACGGGACGTGCTTGACACGTAAGCAATACATTGCCAGCCATTTTCATACCGTGTCTGAGGCCACTGAGCCCTTGTCCTTGGTGGTGACCCGCATGTTTGCTTTTGTGTTTGACCCACAGATTACTTGACCTGCTGGCCTGCAGAATAAAGTCGTCGCCGCAAAAACGATACATTGCGTATCGGATTGGGCCGTTGCCCTGTGAACAAAACGCCTATCTGGTATGAAAAGTAATCCGATACGAAGTGAATCCGATATCGTGTGAACACCACCTAAACCTTTCACACCAATTTTGCGAGCATCAATATTTCCAATTCTCTCATTGAATTTTTGGACAAATTGAATTTTTGAACAAATGCTTAGCAAATTTGTCTTCTTTTGAGTTTCTAACTGCCGTCTCTATGATGCAAAGTTTCCTACAAATACACGGGTTGGGTACGAGAAATTTGTAGGCAACCCAAAATATCAGTTTAGGGACCGTTCGTTATTTAGTCAGGGGTTGGTACTGAAGAGAACTTGGTTGGGTAAATAAACTGGTTGGGTACACTAAAAAGGTTGGGTAAAAACAATTTATTTATAAAAAATGCTGGGTAAAAATATTTCATGGCGCAATTATCAAAATATAGCAAGGCAGTTTGAAATGTCAGCGCTCAGTTATTATCACTGGAATTGCTCAATGAAAAGTTTTCTGATATGGAGTATTTTTCAGCAATATTAGCAGCAGGAATACAGGGTGTCCCAAAAAAATTGTGCCCCGTTTGTCGGAAGATTGCGAAAAAACGGCAAAAGATTCTCGCAAAACTTTTGCATCATTGTGCTCTTCAGATGTTCAATTGAAGTTTGCTACCATCCCCATGAAAATCCGTTGAAAAATGATGGAGCTATGACCTTCAGGAGACCAAATTTGCCCGATCACTGAAACCAGCGGTCGGCCATTTTGTCTTACCATTTTGCAGCGATAAATAGCTTCATGGATTGAAAATGAATCAGTAGCCTCCAATTTTATAGCTTTCGTGAAAATTCCGATAATCCTCGGAGAGTTCCACTATTTCTGACCTCACAGAAATTATTTCTTGCCTCACGTGAAGCTACTTATCACTGCAAAATAGCAAGACAAAATGGCCGACCGCTGGTTTCAGTCATCAGGCAAATTTGGTCTTCTGAAGGTCGTAGCTCCATCATTTTTCAACGAATTTTTCCAGGAATAGTGGCAAACTTTAATTGAACATCTGAAGAGCACCATAATGCAAAAGTTTCGCGAGAATCTGTTGCCGTTTTGTCGCAATCTTCAGACAAACAGGGCACAATTTTTTTGGGACACCCTGTATTATCATCAGAATTTTATGCCAATCTACCAATCTTTTCAGGATATGAAATTGAAATAATGATTGTTTCAAAGGAGTCATTCTGTCAGACATTTCTTCAACTTCAAGATCTAGCCTAAGTTGGGTAAAGTTTTTTTTCTATGATGTGCTGGGGTTGGGTGCAATTTTTTTTCATATTCTTGCAGTTGGGTAAAAGGGAATTGCACTAGGAAATTAATTTCTCTTCGGTACCGACCCCTAGCTAAATAATGAACGGTCCCTTAGCTTTATTGCAACCCAAAAATATTAGCTCATTGACATCTAGGAAATTAATTTCTCTTCGGTACTGACCCCTAGCTAAATAATGAACGGTCCCTTAGCTTTATTGCAACCCAAAAATATCAGCTCATTGACATCTAAATCTGTAAATTGAGGCCAGGATTGCCTCTAAGGAACCCAGAAATATCATCTTGACTATATTTGATGCCCAAAAATGCATGTGCTGAGTGGGGGTGACTTTGATCATTCAACTCATGCAGCTCCCCTCTCTATCAAGTCTCCTATGTAATAAGACTCTGCCCCAAAATTTGAATAGCCCCCCCATACTTATATCAAATTGCAGAGGTTACCAAAGATTTTCCATTTATTGAGGTAAATAAATTTGTATGTTAATTTTGATATGGTTCGAGTTGAATCCGCAAACGATGGTGTGAAAGAACTTAAAAGCTTTCATGTGTATTGGTATCATTTTACTTCATGAATAAGACCTCTCCCTCTCTTTTAGGCTCCCTCTCTGGAGTGCCCAGCATTAAATAGCATTAAATCATGTCTATGATTAAATTGGGCGTTTACGGTATACCATAAATGGCACGTACTGGGTCGATTCTCAATTATTTTGTACGCCAAGAAGCCAAGGCCACAAACAGTCACATTTGAACTACAGCGGGTACCCGCTAATAAGAAACCACTTTTTAAATTGAGGCCTAAGAGAGTTTCTTATTTAAAGAGACCTTTTCATGACCAGGGTAAAAGTTTCTTATACATAGGTAATCAAGTCAAGTCAAGGTATATGACAGTACCATACATGCATGTGTATTTAACCTTAATGGAACATTTTACATTGTTATCATGATACGTTGTTGTGGTGTGAATCTTTAATTTTGAAAATTTTCATTCTGTTTTGAGAATACTACATTTTATCACAGTCATTTATGGGAATATCTTTTGCATTCAGGAACAAACTATAACAATCTTGAAAATAAGAAACATTTAAATTTTAGACCTAAAATTGTTCCTTATTACAGGAGCCTTTTTTGAAGAAAACGAGGCCTGTTTCTTATTCAAAGGGGTTTCTTATTTGCGGGTACTTACTGTACCTTCCAAAAATAGATGCTCACTTGGATTTTTTATTCATGAGAAGCAAGAACCACGAGGGCCGAAAATTGACGAAACTCTTGTACAAACTTGAAAAGAGCTCACAAACTTTCAATTGCTGGATGATTCCAAAGTGTGATATTTTGAAAGCATATTCTTGGGTGACTTTAGCCCTTATCATGAGGATTTATGTTTCTAGAGACATCTGTAGCAGGATCGAAAACCACATCATAATTTGTTGATTAAAGAAAGGGAACGCATTACACTCTTTTTTATAGAATACTATAACTTTTGTCAAGCCTCGATATGCTTAAGAACTTTTCATTTTGAACCTTACCAAATTCTTAAAGTATTCTTATTTTTCAAATCTGATATGGTTTCAGACCAGAAAAGTGATGTCATCACTAGGAAATGGTTGAACTCGAACGAAAGAAAAATTTAAGCAATAATAACGAATGTTCTTAACCATCATCAAGTTTTAAACAGGCTTCTTGAAAACATAAATGAAATACGCCAGTCATGCGATTCTCTGTTAAGAACATCGCAAAACAGGCAACTGCTGAAAACTGAGACACGAATATGCGAGCTGATGCTGAGCAATATTCTCATAATATTCTTAAAATTTGCTTGATTCTAGGCCTGAATATTCTTATAAACAATGTTCTTATATAAAAAGTGTTTAAACTTGAGAGAAAAGCGCATAAATTTTCTTGTTAAATTTTATCCTTGGTACGAGACTCTCTCTAACGTAAAATGGAGAATGTGTATTTATCCAAGCTTTTTATAAAAAGAAGGTATTGACGTAAAATTAAGTCAGATCTTGCTGCATTTATAAAATTTATACGATATTGATTTTGAAAATCTGCTTGAACATTCTCCTGATTTCAGTCATTTTTGATTACAAAGTCCACTTTGTAATCTAAGAAGGGGCTTCGATGTCAGTCAGAAAGAAAGAAAGAAAGAAAGAAAGTAAGTAACCAACCCACTTCCGTCACGCTCGTTAAAGCAATTGATTAACGTTTTATCTCTGCTAATTGGCACTGAAATAAAGAAAGCGCACATAAAGCGCATACAAGACAGAAGTTTCCCGCGATCCTATAGCAACATTTGACGTTGGCTTATTTCATGTTAGACAGATTTGACACCATAAGATGGATAAATCACCCAAATCACCATGATGTTTACCCTGGCATAACAACAAATTTACCCAGAATTGGCACGTTCTTGACTTCATTAGCAGCTTAATTATGTCAAAACAATCGTTTTCTAGAACGAACGAATCATTAGCCATTATTGATAGTACTCATTATGCAAATAAGTCAACTTTAGAGGATGATGTAACCGGCGGCCTGCACAGAGGCTAGCATTCGCAGCATCACCGAAGGTAGAAGGATCCCCCTCCTACACAGCTACAGAAAGGTGCAGAATCCCAGCAAACAATGGCACCATTGACTGGGGGAAGGCACGAGATCACACTGAACCAAAACATCTTCATGCATACGATTCTGCACAGAGGTTATCTTCGTGACTGCTTGTCTCAAATTAGATGCCCGCGAATAGCGACAATTGAAACGTTCTGTAGGGTTCTGCATAAGTAATTTTGCGTTATCGTAAATCTCATATGACATCTCATTTGACACAGATGCGCCAATAGTTTCGTGCACAAACTAAGCAAACTAGGGGTAATGACTTTTGATTTTTGCGTATCGTTCTCGTTTGACATAAAGACCAAGATATTGCTTTTGAGGCTATTCTTGTCCTTATACAAGGCGCTTGATTCTCCATTGCAGGCCACTTTAGCAGCAACACTCATCTCTCTAACAGCATATACGATCATTTGGGGTTATGAAGAAATCAATATTCAGATATTCTTATGCTTATTTAGCTCATGACAGACTTTGTAATCATCCAAAAGGATCCAGACCTGGCGGTTTAAGGCGCGCGCGCCTCATCACGCACCTCAAACATTCGAGAGGCGTGATCTTTCACGCGCCAAAAAAGGCTTTGTCTTAAAATCACGCACCTCGGCTTTTATCGTTGAAGAAAGAGTATCGGATATTCTTGGAAACTGGCATCTTCTTGTGAAAGTGAAATCAATAAATTAATTTGTTATCTAAATGAAATAGGATATTAATACTTAATCCTTAAGTGCTGCCAATTGTACTTGCTCTCAATCCTTGCTATTTCCGGTATGTGATAATGACACAATATCATGATTGGGGCAAGGTCAAACAGGAAGATCAAATTTACACAACGAGAATAAAAATTAAACCACTAAAGCTGCGTTTGGAGGACATGTGTCCTGAACCGAATATTTGCTTTCCAGCCCTCCATCATAAGTTCGATGTGAAGATGATTTGATGTGGAAGAATGGAAGGTATTTTGTTGCTCTTATTCCAGGACTGTGGTAGCGCTATGGAGTAACTAGATTGAAAAGCACTCATCACCAAACGGCCTAAATTCGAGTGTCTAACGAAGAACGTAGCACAGAGCAAAACATGATTTTTTCTTCCTGTTACCGTTCAAACCACAATGTCAATTTTGTTACTTCAATGCCGCTGTTTTTTGCAACACCTTCAAAACTCGTTTCTTCGTCCTCAACCTCAAAAATCCCTCTTTACAGATATGTTTATTGCTCAGAATCACGCGCCTCACTAAGCAAGGCGCGTGATTTACCGCGCGCCACTAAAATAACTTACAGCCAGGTCTGAGGATCTTATGTTTTCATAGGAAACCGCTTATAAGAAACGGTAGGCTCAAATTTTTGAAAATTAAGAAACAACCCTACCGGAATTGAAAAAGCTAAGAAAGTTTTGTTCTTCCCTGTTTATATGAGGCGGGCCAGCCCGCCTAACCGGGCTGGCCCGCCTAGGTGAGATCTGAGTGAACAAAGACATCCTTTGTTAAATAAAGTTGTGTTTATATGAGCAGCGGGCCAGCCCGGTCAGCCGAGATCTGTGAGTTGGGTAGGCGGGATCCCGGTGAAGCGAGCTCATATAAACAGCGTCAGGCGGGCTGGCCCTGTATAATTGATTGATTGATTTCCGTAGGCGAGATTGCATTGTTTAATTTGAAAGTGGTTGTCTGGCCATTGTCTTTCAAAATCCCTTGATACGTCATAACGTTCAGCATTACGAGGCCAGCCCGTTTTCACTCATATAAACACAAACTAAAATCATCCTGCCTAGACGAGCCAGCCCGGTCAGGCGCTCTGGCTCGCCTCATATAAACAGGCCCTTAAAAATGATTTAACATTGTACAGCAATATAGCAACTGTTTAGACATCATTTTGATTGCGAATTATGCTACTACCATGGGTAGTTAGACACTGCTGGTGTGCTTCTATAGATGAGCGCTGGATATTATGTATCTGCGGGGGAAATTTTTTCTCAGTACTGCGGAGGAGATATCGAAAGAATTGAAAGAAAAAATGTTTGTCATACTTCCTTGGGGATCCTAATAGTACTTTGAAAGCATTTGAAATAATAATTAGAGCATAAAGAATTTAAGAAAACTGTAAGACACTTTAGGCTGTAAAAATGGCTTAGATTATAGAAAATGATACGTGCTGTGAGCTTCTTGCGTAAAGGAATCGCACAAAAACAATGCAACCTAAGTTAGGTTATAAGTTCATGCACAACTTTCTTTATTACTAACAATTGAATTGGGCCAGTACTGAAAGTTTTTTAACATTATCAGATTTTGAGTACTCAGAGTTTCTTATGAGTTTCTTAGAGGTTCCATAACGATCTTCATGTTCATTACCTGTGCCTTCGTGAACTTTTCAAAACAAAGTTTTATAAAATATTTCCACTGTTTTAACATTATTCAAGTACCTTACGAGTAATATGATACAGGAAACAAGTGAAAGTAAAGAAATGTCAAGGATTTCCTTTATCAAAGTAAATAGTTTCTTAATTTATTTTTTCCTAGTATTGGAGGTTATAAAAACTTTGTACCAGCATTTTGTTTTGAATTTTATATATTCTGTAAAAGAATACGAATCAAACGATATTTCTACCGGGTGTAGGGTAGTGTAGGGTGTAGGATAGTGTAGGGTAATGTAGGGTGCACTGTGATCCAGACAGGGAATTAATCCCAAAAAATGAAAATACGAGTATACACTATTTGAGGGTTTCATCATGGCGAAGAGACATTGAGCTATTCGATAAAACAAAAATTTCTTAAATCCGACTCATAAATCCAGAGATATGATTTTTTAAAGTTTGACTAAATTGCGAACTGTTGTTTACATTGCAATTTCCGGCCTTTTGTTTGTGTTATCGTTGAAAACCCATACATTCAAGTTCTTGTAACTCTTCAACAAATGCACCGATTTTTTGAAACTTTTTTTTATTTTACAGATAAACACCTAAGCTATCTAAAAATACAAAGCTATTTGCAAAATCTCAAGATGGTATATCAATATTTGTCAAAATGGTGTATGACTTTTTAAAGCACAAAAACCAGGCAAATTATCAAAATTCCGTTTGTTATAGTGAAAACAAAAAATCTAACTAAATCTAACTCTTCAAAAAAAATATCACAATTGAATATGGTGTCTTGAGAGAATTTCTACCAAAGGATTCGTACAGCTTCGTACAGGAAAAAAAGTTATCACACATTTGGTATGATAGGCCCTTTTGGTTTAACGTTGATTTTTTGGCAATGATTTTTGGCTTTGTACATGATTGAACTGTTCCGCATACAAACAGTGTTTATGCAAACTACTTTCAACTATCTTAGCTTTACTTGAGTAAAGCTTGTGTCTCTAAAGTATTTAGTTTTTGGTCGATAATCTAATTCTCATTGTACATGTCCTTGATAAGGCCTCTTCTCGGTTTAGTGTATCGATCACCTCACTTTAATGATAATTGACTGCCTGATCATGGTCGGCTACGTATTTTAACTCGTTCATCTACTTCATCACTGAACACTCTTTCTTTTACACGCCAGGCTTCATCCTTGACTTTAACTTGATACAATTTTTGGAGTACTAATTGAATTTTATATGCGTCTTCCTTCTGCCCCCCTTTCCTCTATCAGTTTATCAGCTAGATCCAGGGGCGGATCCAAGGGGGCGCTACGGGTGCTTAAGCACCCCTCAAAAATCCAAAGATATGCATTTTTATTTTTTACATAATTAGCTGATTTAGTACCACTAAGTACCACTATATAAACACGTAAAGTGATAAGGCAGCCCTTGTACTGCCCCCCCCCCCCCACCACATATCTTGGATTGAAGACTCAGCGGCTCCGAACAGGGTTTTGTTTCAGTTTTATGAAATGGCCCATAAAATATGTAAAACAACACAACAGCAACATAATCTCAACATCGCAGGATTTGCTATACATTCTGTGAGTCCGTAATTCATTGCAGAGTGGCCCATGGTTTATCTCAGCGCACTTTCCCCATCGCGCTGAGCATGCTGAGCATCCATCAGTTCACATGATCAGATGCTTGACCAATAGCATCATCGATTGATGGATGCTCAGTTTTTGCGGGAGCATCCGAGATTCAAATTTCCAAGGCTAAACCAATCAAAATTGTGTTTGAGGGGTGCTCGGCTTTATCAAAGAGTTCTGGCGTTGATCCAGAAGATCCTTTTGATGGACCCAAATGATTCCATTGAATCTTGAAAGTCGATGTTGTTGCCGCGCTAACAATTCTGCTCACAAACAGGGTCATAGGGACGAGAAGGAATGTAAAGGCTGTCGGTCTGCAAGAGGTATGTTTGGAAAGAATACGAAGTTTGTTGGACAACAGAGATAAGAAAAAGAAGGAAGCCTGAAAGATTTAGGCCGAACCATTTGCGAAGTTTCTTGCTACTTTCTTGCTATCAGTTCCCAGCGGAGGAGAGGACAAGAGCGCGAGAATTTCTTCCAGTCAGGTATGCACTGCATAAACAAGCCTTTTTGGCTAAAATGCTAAATACTTCATATGATATGATTCTTATTTGCAGCGAAAGCCGCATTTCTAATCGAGTTGAATAAAAAATTCGAGGGGCATTTCACCCCTTTCGAAAAAGCGTACCAGATTTTGTCTAATCAAAAGGATTTTTACGGATTTATTTTGATGGATTTTTCTTGGAAACAAGAACTTTAGCCAAAGATGTACGGGATTATTTGGCAGTGAAATGCCCCTCACGACAGAAATTGTCATGGATTTGACCTCCAGACGATAGAAAGTGTTTGCAGGGATGAAAGGTCAAAGGAGTGGTAAAAAGCCTTCTGTTGTTTTGTGGAATATGTATTTTTCCGATTGCAGCTGTGATCACAAAGCCACTTTCACAGGTGATTGAAACTTTTGATTCGAAATGTGAAATTAACAAACAAAACATAACAGCATGCCCACCAGAGTCATTCGATTTCAATTAGTGGCCAAAGGTCAGAGAAGGAATGTTTGCCCTTTGATTCGGCTGTAATTTGCTACTCTCCTTCGCAGAGCTTTTTACTATCCTTGTGAATTCTTGCAAAGCAAAATGATGGAAAGGAGCCTCTGCATAGGAGAGTAGTAATTTGCTGAATTTTCGCAACATTCAAAAATTTAAAAAATTCCCAAAGTACAAGACAGGTATTTAAATTAAAATTGTAAACTGTGTAAATGTAATCATGATGTAATGCATGAACATAACTGGTAGATGGATTTGCAAACAAGTTACTCTCCTCTTTTGCAGAATGTTTTGTTAGTTTACCCTAAAAGTCTTAAATCATAGCGTTAATTAGTGGAATTTTCTAGCTTTAAAAATTCGTTTTTGCAGCTCCAAAGGGGCGTGGTCATCGTTTCTGGCAAAGTAGAGGGCGTGGTCCCCAGACCCCCGTGGTTCATGTCAGCACCCCTCAACAAAAACCTTGGATCCGCTCCTGAGATCCTTAAATTTCGCAGTATATTTCGTGTTCTACTTCTTACTTTTATCCTTTAAATCACCGTTTTCAACCATGAAATCATAAAGCTCGCCATTCGTTGTGATAAACATGATTGATTTTGTGACACATAGCTATTGGAATGGTTTAAAGACTACAGGCCAGCAGTTTTGTGTTTTAACAGTTATTGTTTTATTTTGTGGTAGGAACTGACTTGGAAATTAACATAGAAACAATTCTGCTTCTCAATGAGGCATGTGAAACATACAGGCTTGGCTTGGGTCAGTCATAGTTACGAGAAAAAATTTTTTTTATTGTTTTGCAGTTTCATATCAGTTTATGTAAAGTTGCGTCATCCTGTAATTTGAGCACTCCCTGCATCCCATATACAGTATGGTGAGCTGTAGACACTCTCTATGCGTACTATCAAAGTTTAAAAGTTGAATATATATTTTGAAATAACGAGGTAAAGTTGCCTTGCCTTAAACAAAGAGGCATTTAAGGCGAATAAGTGAATGGAAAAGTAGTGATAGGGGAATGTAGGCAGTAGTTATGTTCCAATAAAAGTCGCCACAAGCATATCCGGACTATTGACGCCTCTTCCCTACCATATCGAAGCCCTTGAAGACAGTCAGTTAACATTTTCATTGACTATGGAATCAAGATAAAGATAAAAACCGAGTCGACAGACAAGAAGCATGAAAATGTTATACCAGAACAAGTTCTTTATCAACCGTTGGTCGTCCGAGGTGTCAGTGAGTACGACCATAACCAAACACAAACTGAAAAGGACCTACCATACCAAATGTGTGATAACTTTTTTCCTGCACAAAGCTGTACGAATCCTTTGGCAGAAATTCTCTCAAGATATCATATTCAATTTTGATATTTTTTTCGAAGAGTTAGATTTAGTTAGATTTTTGTTTTCACTATAACAGACAGAATGTTGATAATTTGGCTGGTTTTCGTGCTTAAAAAGGTCATACGCCATTTTGACAAATATTGATATACCAACTTGAGATTTTAAAAAAAGCTTTGTATTTTTAGATAGCTTAGGTGTTTATCTGTAAGACAAAAAAAGTTTCAAAAAATCGGTGCATTTATTGAAGAGATACAAGAACTTGAATTTCTGGGTTTTCAACGATACAACAAACAAAAGGCCGGAAATTGCAATGTAAACAACAGTTCGCAATTTAGTCAAACTTTAAAAAATCATATCTCTGGATTTATAAGACGGATTTAAGAAATTTTTGTTTTATCGAATAGCTCAATGTCTCTTCGCCATGATGAAACCCTTAAATAGTGTATACTCGTATTTTCATTTTTTGGGATTAATTCCACGATTTCTAAAGAGCTGGATCACAGTGGGGTGTAGGGTAGTGTAGGATACTGAATGCTAGTGTAAGGTAATGTAGGGTGCAGGGCAATGAAGGCTAGTGTAGGGTAGTGTAGGGTGTAGGGTAACGAAGGCTAGTGTACTAACATTGTTCTCAAAGCGGCTCAGACTAGATAAGCTTTGCTTTTTCTGAGTTGTATAAGTTTTACAGTACATTGTATTATGTATTTCTTATGAAAAAAAGTGTAGGGTAGTGTAGGGTGTATGGTGGTGTGGGGTATAGGGTAATGAATGCTAGTGTAGGGTAATGTAGGGTGTAGGATAAGGAAGGCTAGTGTAGGGTAATGTAGGGTGTAGGGTAATGTAGGGTAATGTAGGGTGTAGGCTAGTGTAGGATAATGAATGCTAGTATAACGCAACGTAGGGTGTAGGGTAATGAAGGCTATTGTAGGGTAATGTAGGGTGTGGGGTAATGTAGGGTAATGTAGGGTGTAGGCTAGTGTATGATAATGAATGCTGGTATAACGCAACGTAGGGTGTAGGGTAATGAAGGCTATTGTAGGGTAATGTAGGGTGTGGGGTAATGTAGGGTAATGTAGGGTGTAGGCTAGTGTATGATAATGAATGCTAGTATAACGCAATGTAGGGTGTAGGGTAATGAAGGCTATTGTAGGGTAATGTAGGGTGTGGGGTAATGTAGGGTGTAGGCTAGTGTATGATAATGAATGCTAGTATAACGCAATGTAGGGTGTAGGGTAATGAAGGCTAGTGTAGGGTAATGTAGGGTGTGGGGTAATGTAGGGTGTAGGGTAATGTAGGGTGTAGGGTAATGTAGGGTGTAGGCTAGTGTAGGATAATGAATGCTAGTATAACGCAATGTAGGGTGTAGGGTAATGAAGGCTAGTGTAGGGTAATGTAGGGTGTGGGGTAATGTAGGGTGTAGGGTAATGTAGGGTGTAGGCTAGTGTATGATAATGAATGCTAGTATAACGTAATGTAGGGTGTAGGGTAATGAAGGCTAGTGTAGGGTAATGTAGGGTGTGGGGTAATGTAGGGTGTGGGGTAATGTAGGGTGTAGGGTAATGTAGGGTGTAGGCTAGTGTAGGATAATGAATGCTAGTATAACGCAACGTAGGGTGTAGGGTAATGAAGGCTATTGTAGGGTAATGTAGGGTGTGGGGTAATGTAGGGTAATGTAGGCTGTAGGCTAGTGTATGATAATGAATGCTAGTATAACGCAACGTAGGGTGTAGGGTAATGAAGGCTATTGTAGGGTAATGTAGGGTGTGGGGTAATGTAGGGTAATGTAGGGTGTAGGCTAGTGTATGATAATGAATGCTAGTATAACGCAACGTAGGGTGTAGGGTAATGAAGGCTATTGTAGGGTAATGTAGGGTGTGGGGTAATGTAGGGTAATGTAGGGTGTAGGCTAGTGTATGATAATGAATGCTAGTATAACGCAATGTAGGGTGTAGGGTAATGAAGGCTATTGTAGGGTAATGTAGGGTGTGGGGTAATGTAGGGTGTAGGCTAGTGTATGATAATGAATGCTAGTATAACGCAATGTAGGGTGTAGGGTAATGAAGGCTAGTGTAGGGTAATGTAGGGTGTGGGGTAATGTAGGGTGTAGGGTAATGTAGGGTGTAGGGTAATGTAGGGTGTAGGCTAGTGTAGGATAATGAATGCTAGTATAACGCAATGTAGGGTGTAGGGTAATGAAGGCTAGTGTAGGGTAATGTAGGGTGTGGGGTAATGTAGGGTGTAGGGTAATGTAGGGTGTAGGGTAATGTAGGGTGTAGGCTAGTGTAGGATAATGAATGCTAGTATAACGCAATGTAGGGTGTAGGGTAATGAAGGCTAGTGTAGGGTAATGTAGGGTGTGGGGTAATGTAGGGTGTAGGGTAATGTAGGGTGTAGGGTAGTGTAGGGTGTAGGCTAGTAGAGGATAATGAATGCTAGTATAACGCAACGTAGGGTGTAGGGTAATGAAGGCTAGTGTAGGGTAATGTAGGGTGTGGGGTAATGTAGGGTGTAGGGTATTGTAGGGTGTAGGGTAATGTAGGGTGTAGGGTAATGTAGGATGTAGGCTAGTGTAGGATAATGAATGCTAGTATAACGCAATGTAGGGTGTAGGGTAATGAAGGCTAGTGTAGGGTAATGTAGGGTGTGGGGTAATGTAGGGTGTAGGGTAATGTAGGGTGTAGGGTGTAGGCTAGTGTAGGATAATGAATGCTAGTATAACGTAATGTAGGGTGTAGGGTAATGAAGGCTATAGTAGGGTAATGTAGGGTGTAGGGAAATGGAGGGTAATGTAGGATAATGAATGCTAGTATAACGTAATGTAGGGTGTAGGGTAATGTAGGGTGTAGGGTATTTTGGGTGTAGGGTAATGTAGGGTGTAGGGTATTTTGGGTGTAGGGTAATGTAGGGTGTAGGGTAATGTAGGATGTAGGCTAGTGTAGGATAATGAATGCTAGTATAACGTAATGTAGGGTGTAGGATAATGAATGCTAGTATAACGTAATGTAGGGTGTAGGGTAATGTAGGGTGTAGGGTATTGTAGGGTGTAGGGTAATGTAGGGTGTAGGGTAATGTAGGATATAGGCTAGTGTAGGATAATGAATGCTAGTATAACGCAATGTAGGGTGTAGGGTAATGAAGGCTAGTGTAGGGTAATGTAGGGTGTGGGGTAATGTAGGGTGTAGGGTAATGTAGGGTGTAGGGTAATGTAGGGTGTAGGCTAGTGTAGGATAATGAATGCTAGTATAACGCAATGTAGGGTGTAGGGTAATGAAGGCTAGTGTAGGGTAATGTAGGGTGTGGGGTAATGTAGGGTGTAGGGTAATGTAGGGTGTAGGGTAATGTAGGATGTAGGCTAGTGTAGGATAATGAATGCTAGTATAACGCAATGTAGGGTGTAGGGTAATGAAGGCTAGTGTAGGGTAATGTAGGGTGTGGGGTAATGTAGGGTGTAGGGTATTGTAGGGTGTAGGGTAATGTAGGGTGTAGGGTAATGTAGGATGTAGGCTAGTGTAGGATAATGAATGCTAGTATAACGCAATGTAGGGTGTAGGGTAATGAAGGCTAGTGTAGGGTAATGTAGGGTGTGGGGTAATGTAGGGTGTAGGGTAATGTAGGGTGTAGGCTAGTGTAGTATAATGAATGCTAGTATAACGTAATGTAGGGTGTAGGTTAATGAAGGCTAGTGTAGGGTGTGGGGTAATGTAGGGTGTAGGGTAATGTAGGGTGTAGGCTAGTGTAGTATAATGAATGCTAGTATAACGCAATGTAGGGTGTAGGTTAATGAAGGCTAGTGTAGGGTAATGTAGGGTGTGGGGTAATGTAGGGTGTAGGGTAATGTAGGGTGTAGGGTAATGTAGGGTGTAGGCTAGTGTAGGATAATGAATGCTAGTATAACGCAATGTAGGGTGTAGGGTAATGAAGGGTGTAGGGTAATGTAGGGTGTAGGTTAGTGTAGTATAATGAATGCTAGTATAACGTAATGTATGGTGTAGGTTAATGAAGGCTAGTGTAGGGTAATGTAGGGTGTGGGGTAATGTAGGGTGTAGGGTAATGTAGGGTGTAGGCTAGTGTATGATAATGAATGCTAGTATAACGTAATGTAGGGTGTAGGTTAATGAAGGCTAGTGTAGGGTAATGTAGGGTGTGGGGTAATGTAGGGTGTAGGGTAATGTAGGGTGTAGGCTAGTGTATGATAATGAATGCTAGTATAACGTAATGTAGGGTGTAGGTTAATGAAGGCTAGTGTAGGGTAATGTAGGGTGTGGGGTAATGTAGGGTGTAGGGTAATGTAGGGTGTAGGCTAGTGTATGATAATGAATGCTAGTATAACGTAATGTAGGGTGTAGGTTAATGAAGGCTAGTGTAGGGTAATGTAGGGTGTGGGGTAATGTAGGGTGTAGGGTAATGTAGGGTGTAGGCTAATGTAGTATAATGAATGCTAGTATAACGTAATGTAGGGTGTAGGTTAATGAAGGCTAGTGTAGGGTAATGTAGGGTGTGGGGTAATGTAGGGTGTAGGGTAATGTAGGGTGTAGGCTAGTGTATGATAATGAATGCTAGTATAACGCAATGTAGGGTGTAGGGTAATGAAGGCTAGTGTAGGGTAATGTAGGGTGTGGGGTAATGTAGGGTGTAGGGTAATGTAGGGTGTAGGCTAGTGTAGGATAATGAATGCTAGTATAACGCAATGTAGGGTGTAGGGTAATGAAGGCTAGTGTAGGGTAATGTAGGGTGTGGGGTAATGTAGGGTGTAGGGTAATGTAGGGTGTAGGGTAATGTAGGGTGTAGGCTAGTGTAGGATAATGAATGCTAGTATAACGCAACGTAGGGTGTAGGGTAATGAAGGCTAGTGTAGGATAATGTAGGGTGTAGGGTAATGTAGGGTGTAGGGTAATGTAGGGTGTAGGGTATTGTAGGGTGTAGGGTAATGTAGGGTGTAGGGTAATGTAGGATGTAGGCTAGTGTAGGATAATGAATGCTAGTATAATGTAATGTAGGGTGTAGGGTAATGAAGGCTAGTGTAGGGTAATGTAGGGTGTAGGGTAATGTAGGGTGTAGGGTAATGTAGGGTGTAGGGTAATGTAGGGTGTAGGGTAATGTAGGATGTAGGCTAGTGTAGGATAATGAATGCTAGTATAACGCAATATACCGGGTGTCCCAAAAAAATGTATACGGATTTAGTTGACTCCAGCAATGTGAATTTAGCTTCAATCAAGGTCTAATCACTCTACAAATGTTCCTCGATAGTTAACTTGAACATAGATACCTCGTTTGTTGACATTGGTACTTTGAGAGCAGACATGTTAATCTTGAAAGCTCAAATTTGCCTCTTCCTGCAAACCAGAGCTTTACCCTTTTGGCCTAAGCAATTTCTTAAGGCACAGCATATAATTCAACGATAGCCTTGATAAAGTTTGAACAATATTAGATCTTGTGTTATTCTGTCTTCCAGAAGTCATTCCCCAGTCACCCATCATGAAGTTTCTTAATTTTTCATTAATTTTAGTTCTTAGTTTCGATTTTCTTCAGGGATTTGCTTAGGCCAAAAGGCCAAAGTTCTGGTTTGCAAGTGCACGCAAATTTGAGCTTTCAAGATTGATTTTTCCACTCTCAAATCACCAATACCAGCAAACGAGGTATCTATGTTCAAGTTAACTATCGAGGAACATTTTGAGAGTGGTTAGCCATTGATTAAAGCAAAATTCACATAGCTGGAGTCAACCAAATCTGTATACATTTTTTTGGGACACCCGGTAGGGTGTAGGGTAATGAAGGCTAGTGTAGGGTAATGTAGGGTGTGGGGTAATGTAGGGTGTAGGGTAATGTAGGGTGTAGGGTAATGTAGGGTGTAGGCTAGTGTAGGATAATGAATGCTAGTATAACGCAATGTAGGGTGTAGGGTAATGAAGGCTAGTGTAGGGTAATGTAGGGTGTGGGGTAATGTAGGGTGTAGGGTATTGTAGGGTGTAGGGTAATGTAGGGTGTAGGGTAATGTAGGATGTAGGCTAGTGTAGGATAATGAATGCTAGTATAACGCAATGTAGGGTGTAGGGTAATGAAGGCTATAGTAGGGTAATGTAGGGTGTAGGGAAATGGAGGGTAGTGTAGGATAATGAATGCTAGTATAACGTAATGTAGGGTGTAGGGTAATGTAGGGTGTGGGGTAATGTAGGGTGTAGGGTAATGTAGGGTGTAGGGTAATGTAGGGTGTAGGCTAGTGTAGGATAATGAATGCTAGTATAACGCAATGTAGGGTGTAGGGTAATGAAGGCTAGTGTAGGGTAATGTAGGGTGTGGGGTAATGTAGGGTGTAGGGTATTGTAGGGTGTAGGGTAATGTAGGGTGTAGGGTAATGTAGGATGTAGGCTAGTGTAGGATAATGAATGCTAGTATAACGCAATGTAGGGTGTAGGGTAATGAAGGCTAGTGTAGGGTAATGTAGGGTGTGGGGTAATATAGGGTGTAGGGTAATGTAGGGTGTAGGGTAATGTAGGGTGTAGGCTAGTGTATGATAATGAATGCTAGTATAACGTAATGTAGGGTGTAGGGTAATGAAGGCTATTGTAGGGTAATGTAGGGTGTAGGGTAATGAAGGCTAGTGTAGGGTAATGTAGGGTGTAGGGTAATGTAGGGTGTTGTGTAATGTAGGGTGTAAGGTAATGTAGGGTAATGTAGGGTGTAGGCTAGTGTATGATAATGAATGCTAGTATAACGTAAAGTAGGGTGTAGGGTAATGAAGGCTAGTGTAGGGTAATGTAGGGTGTAGGGTAATGAAGGCTAGTGTAGGGTAATGTAGGGTGTGGGGTAATGTAGGGTAATGTAGGGTGTAGGCTAGTGTATGATAATGAATGCTAGTATAACGCAACGTAGGGTGTAGGGTAATGAAGGCTATTGTAGGGTAATGTAGGGTGTGGGGTAATGTAGGGTAATGTAGGGTGTAGGCTAGTGTATGATAATGAATGCTAGTATAACGCAACGTAGGGTGTAGGGTAATGAAGGCTATTGTAGGGTAATGTAGGGTGTGGGGTAATGTAGGGTAATGTAGGGTGTAGGCTAGTGTATGATAATGAATGCTGGTATAACGCAACGTAGGGTGTAGGGTAATGAAGGCTATTGTAGGGTAATGTAGGGTGTGGGGTAATGTAGGGTAATGTAGGGTGTAGGCTAGTGTATGATAATGAATGCTAGTATAACGCAATGTAGGGTGTAGGGTAATGAAGGCTATTGTAGGGTAATGTAGGGTGTGGGGTAATGTAGGGTGTAGGCTAGTGTATGATAATGAATGCTAGTATAACGCAATGTAGGGTGTAGGGTAATGAAGGCTAGTGTAGGGTAATGTAGGGTGTGGGGTAATGTAGGGTGTAGGGTAATGTAGGGTGTAGGGTAATGTAGGGTGTAGGCTAGTGTAGGATAATGAATGCTAGTATAACGCAATGTAGGGTGTAGGGTAATGAAGGCTAGTGTAGGGTAATGTAGGGTGTGGGGTAATGTAGGGTGTAGGGTAATGTAGGGTGTAGGCTAGTGTATGATAATGAATGCTAGTATAACGTAATGTAGGGTGTAGGGTAATGAAGG
This sequence comes from Aurelia coerulea, assembly GCA_039566865.1. NCBI lineage: Eukaryota > Metazoa > Cnidaria > Scyphozoa > Semaeostomeae > Ulmaridae > Aurelia > Aurelia coerulea. Next base: position 5,469,816 of record CM076951.1, on the reverse strand, counting down.
CTAGTGTAGGGTAATGTAGGGTGTGGGGTAATGTAGGGTGTGGGGTAATGTAGGGTGTAGGGTAATATAGGGTGTAGGCTAGTGTAGGATAATGAATGCTAGTATAACGCAACGTAGGGTGTAGGATAATGAAGGCTATTGTAGGGTAATGTAGGGTGTGGGGTAATGTAGGGTAATGTAGGGTGTAGGCTAGTGTATGATAATGAATGCTAGTATAACGCAACGTAGGGTGTAGGGTAATGAAGGCTATTGTAGGGTAATGTAGGGTGTGGGGTAATGTAGGGTAATGTAGGGTGTAGGCTAGTGTATGATAATGAATGCTAGTATAACGCAACGTAGGGTGTAGGGTAATGAAGGCTATTGTAGGGTAATGTAGGGTGTGGGGTAATGTAGGGTAATGTAGGGTGTAGGCTAGTGTATGATAATGAATGCTAGTATAACGCAATGTAGGGTGTAGGGTAATGAAGGCTATTGTAGGGTAATGTAGGGTGTGGGGTAATGTAGGGTGTAGGCTAGTGTATGATAATGAATGCTAGTATAACGCAATGTAGGGTGTAGGGTAATGAAGGCTAGTGTAGGGTAATGTAGGGTGTGGGGTAATGTAGGGTGTAGGGTAATGTAGGGTGTAGGGTAATGTAGGGTGTAGGCTAGTGTATGATAATGAATGCTAGTATAACGCAATGTAGGGTGTAGGGTAATGAAGGCTAGTGTAGGGTAATGTAGGGTGTGGGGTAATGTAGGGTGTAGGGTAATGTAGGGTGTAGGGTAATGTAGGGTGTAGGCTAGTGTAGGATAATGAATGCTAGTATAACGCAATGTAGGGTGTAGGGTAATGAAGGCTAGTGTAGGGTAATGTAGGGTGTGGGGTAATGTAGGGTGTAGGGTAATGTAGGGTGTAGGGTAGTGTAGGGTGTAGGCTAGTAGAGGATAATGAATGCTAGTATAACGCAACGTAGGGTGTAGGGTAATGAAGGCTAGTGTAGGGTAATGTAGGGTGTGGGGTAATGTAGGGTGTAGGGTATTGTAGGGTGTAGGGTAATGTAGGGTGTAGGGTAATGTAGGATGTAGGCTAGTGTAGGATAATGAATGCTAGTATAACGCAATGTAGGGTGTAGGGTAATGAAGGCTAGTGTAGGGTAATGTAGGGTGTGGGGTAATGTAGGGTGTAGGGTAATGTAGGGTGTAGGGTGTAGGCTAGTGTAGGATAATGAATGCTAGTATAACGTAATGTAGGGTGTAGGGTAATGAAGGCTATAGTAGGGTAATGTAGGGTGTAGGGAAATGGAGGGTAATGTAGGATAATGAATGCTAGTATAACGTAATGTAGGGTGTAGGGTAATGTAGGGTGTAGGGTATTTTGGGTGTAGGGTAATGTAGGGTGTAGGGTATTTTGGGTGTAGGGTAATGTAGGGTGTAGGGTAATGTAGGATGTAGGCTAGTGTAGGATAATGAATGCTAGTATAACGTAATGTAGGGTGTAGGATAATGAATGCTAGTATAACGTAATGTAGGGTGTAGGGTAATGTAGGGTGTAGGGTATTGTAGGGTGTAGGGTAATGTAGGGTGTAGGGTAATGTAGGATATAGGCTAGTGTAGGATAATGAATGCTAGTATAACGCAATGTAGGGTGTAGGGTAATGAAGGCTAGTGTAGGGTAATGTAGGGTGTGGGGTAATGTAGGGTGTAGGGTAATGTAGGGTGTAGGGTAATGTAGGGTGTAGGCTAGTGTAGGATAATGAATGCTAGTATAACGCAATGTAGGGTGTAGGGTAATGAAGGCTAGTGTAGGGTAATGTAGGGTGTGGGGTAATGTAGGGTGTAGGGTAATGTAGGGTGTAGGGTAATGTAGGATGTAGGCTAGTGTAGGATAATGAATGCTAGTATAACGCAATGTAGGGTGTAGGGTAATGAAGGCTAGTGTAGGGTAATGTAGGGTGTGGGGTAATGTAGGGTGTAGGGTATTGTAGGGTGTAGGGTAATGTAGGGTGTAGGGTAATGTAGGATGTAGGCTAGTGTAGGATAATGAATGCTAGTATAACGCAATGTAGGGTGTAGGGTAATGAAGGCTAGTGTAGGGTAATGTAGGGTGTGGGGTAATGTAGGGTGTAGGGTAATGTAGGGTGTAGGCTAGTGTAGTATAATGAATGCTAGTATAACGTAATGTAGGGTGTAGGTTAATGAAGGCTAGTGTAGGGTAATGTAGGGTGTGGGGTAATGTAGGGTGTAGGGTAATGTAGGGTGTAGGCTAGTGTAGTATAATGAATGCTAGTATAACGCAATGTAGGGTGTAGGTTAATGAAGGCTAGTGTAGGGTAATGTAGGGTGTGGGGTAATGTAGGGTGTAGGGTAATGTAGGGTGTAGGGTAATGTAGGGTGTAGGCTAGTGTAGGATAATGAATGCTAGTATAACGCAATGTAGGGTGTAGGGTAATGAAGGGTGTAGAGTAATGTAGGGTGTAGGTTAGTGTAGTATAATGAATGCTAGTATAACGTAATGTAGGGTGTAGGTTAATGAAGGCTAGTGTAGGGTAATGTAGGGTGTGGGGTAATGTAGGGTGTAGGGTAATGTAGGGTGTAGGCTAGTGTATGATAATGAATGCTAGTATAACGTAATGTAGGGTGTAGGTTAATGAAGGCTAGTGTAGGGTAATGTAGGGTGTGGGGTAATGTAGGGTGTAGGGTAATGTAGGGTGTAGGCTAGTGTATGATAATGAATGCTAGTATAACGTAATGTAGGGTGTAGGTTAATGAAGGCTAGTGTAGGGTAATGTAGGGTGTGGGGTAATGTAGGGTGTAGGGTAATGTAGGGTGTAGGCTAGTGTATGATAATGAATGCTAGTATAACGTAATGTAGGGTGTAGGTTAATGAAGGCTAGTGTAGGGTAATGTAGGGTGTGGGGTAATGTAGGGTGTAGGGTAATGTAGGGTGTAGGCTAATGTAGTATAATGAATGCTAGTATAACGTAATGTAGGGTGTAGGTTAATGAAGGCTAGTGTAGGGTAATGTAGGGTGTGGGGTAATGTAGGGTGTAGGGTAATGTAGGGTGTAGGCTAGTGTATGATAATGAATGCTAGTATAACGCAATGTAGGGTGTAGGGTAATGAAGGCTAGTGTAGGGTAATGTAGGGTGTGGGGTAATGTAGGGTGTAGGGTAATGTAGGGTGTAGGCTAGTGTAGGATAATGAATGCTAGTATAACACAATGTAGGGTGTAGGGTAATGAAGGCTAGTGTAGGGTAATGTAGGGTGTGGGGTAATGTAGGGTGTAGGGTAATGTAGGGTGTAGGGTAATGTAGGGTGTAGGCTAGTGTAGGATAATGAATGCTAGTATAACGCAACGTAGGGTGTAGGGTAATGAAGGCTAGTGTAGGGTAATGTAGGGTGTAGGGTAATGTAGGGTGTAGGGTAATGTAGGGTGTAGGGTATTGTAGGGTGTAGGGTAATGTAGGGTGTAGGGTAATGTAGGATGTAGGCTAGTGTAGGATAATGAATGCTAGTATAACGTAATGTAGGGTGTAGGGTAATGAAGGCTAGTGTAGGGTAATGTAGGGTGTAGGGTAATGTAGGGTGTAGGGTATTGTAGGGTGTAGGGTAATGTAGGGTGTAGGGTAATGTAGGATGTAGGCTAGTGTAGGATAATGAATGCTAGTATAACGCAATATACCGGGTGTCCCAAAAAAATGTATACGGATTTAGTTGACTCCAGCAATGTGAATTTAGCTTCAATCAAGGTCTAATCACTCTACAAATGTTCCTCGATAGTTAACTTGAACATAGATACCTCGTTTGTTGACATTGGTACTTTGAGAGCAGACATGTTAATCTTGAAAGCTCAAATTTGCCTCTTCCTGCAAACCAGAGCTTTACCCTTTTGGCCTAAGCAATTTCTTAAGGCACAGCAGATAATTCAACGATAGCCTTGATAAAGTTTGAACAATATTAGATCTTGTGTTATTCTGTCTTCCAGAAGTCATTCCCCAGTCACCCATCATGAAGTTTCTTAATTTTTCATTAATTTTAGTTCTTAGTTTCGATTTTCTTCAGGGATTTGCTTAGGCCAAAAGGCCAAAGTTCTGGTTTGCAAGTGCACGCAAATTTGAGCTTTCAAGATTGATTTTTCCACTCTCAAATCACCAATACCAACAAACGAGGTATCTATGTTCAAGTTAACTATCGAGGAACATTTTGAGAGTGGTTAGCCATTGATTAAAGCAAAATTCACATAGCTGGAGTCAACCAAATCTGTATACATTTTTTTGGGACACCCGGTAGGGTGTAGGGTAATGAAGGCTAGTGTAGGGTAATGTAGGGTGTGGGGTAATGTAGGGTGTAGGGTAATGTAGGGTGTAGGGTAATGTAGGGTGTAGGCTAGTGTAGGATAATGAATGCTAGTATAACGCAATGTAGGGTGTAGGGTAATGAAGGCTAGTGTAGGGTAATGTAGGGTGTGGGGTAATGTAGGGTGTAGGGTATTGTAGGGTGTAGGGTAATGTAGGGTGTAGGGTAATGTAGGATGTAGGCTAGTGTAGGATAATGAATGCTAGTATAACGCAATGTAGGGTGTAGGGTAATGAAGGCTAGTGTAGGGTAATGTAGGGTGTGGGGTAATGTAGGGTGAAGGGTAATGTAGGGTGTGGGATAATGTAGGGTGTAGGGTAATGTAGGGTGTGGGGTAATGTAGGGTGTAGGGTAATGTAGGGTGTAGGGTGTAGGCTAGTGTAGGATAATGAATGCTAGTATAACGTAATGTAGGGTGTAGGGTAATGAAGGCTATAGTAGGGTAATGTAGGGTGTAGGGAAATGGAGGGTAGTGTAGGATAATGAATGCTAGTATAACGTAATGTAGGGTGTAGGGTAATGTAGGGTGTAGGGTATTTTGGGTGTAGGGTAATGTAGGGTGTAGGGTAATGTAGGATGTAGGCTAGTGTAGGATAATGAATGCTAGTATAACGTAATGTAGGGTGTAGGATAATGAATGCTAGTATAACGTAATGTAGGGTGTAGGGTAATGTAGGGTGTAGGGTATTGTAGGGTGTAGGGTAATGTAGGGTGTAGGGTAATGTAGGATGTAGGCTAGTGTAGGATAATGAATGCTAGTATAACGCAATGTAGGGTGTAGGGTAATGAAGGCTAGTGTAGGGTAATGTAGGGTGTGGGGTAATATAGGGTGTAGGGTAATGTAGCGTGTAGGGTAATGTAGGGTGTAGGCTAGTGTAGGATAATGAATGCTAGTATAACGCAATGTAGGGTGTAGGGTAATGAAGGCTAGTGTAGGGTAATGTAGGGTGTGGGGTAATGTAGGGTGTAGGGTAATGTAGGGTGTAGGGTAATGTAGGAGGTAGGCTAGTGTAGGATAATGAATGCTAGTATAACGCAATGTAGGGTGTAGGGTAATGAAGGCTAGTGTAGGGTAATGTAGGGTGTGGGGTAATGTAGGGTGTAGGGTATTGTAGGGTGTAGGGTAATGTAGGGTGTAGGGTAATGTAGGATGTAGGCTAGTGTAGGATAATGAATGCTAGTATAACGCAATGTAGGGTGTAGGGTAATGAAGGCTAGTGTAGGGTAATGTAGGGTGTGGGGTAATGTAGGGTGTAGGGTAATGTAGGGTGTAGGGTGTAGGCTAGTGTAGGATAATGAATGCTAGTATAACGTAATGTAGGGTGTAGGGTAATGAAGGCTATAGTAGGGTAATGTAGGGTGTAGGGAAATGGAGGGTAGTGTAGGATAATGAATGCTAGTATAACGTAATGTAGGGTGTAGGGTAATGAAGGCTATAGTAGGGTAATGTAGGGTGTAGGGAAATGGAGGGTAGTGTAGGATAATGAATGCTAGTATAACGTAATGTAGGGTGTAGGGTAATGTAGGGTGTGGGGTAATGTAGGGTGTAGGATAATGAATGCTAGTATAACGTAATGTAGGGTGTAGGGTAATGAATGCTATAGTAGGGTAATGTAGGGTGTAGGGAAATGGAGGGTAGTATAGGATAATGAATGCTAGTATAACGTAATGTAGGGTGTAGGGCAATGAAGGCTATAGTAGGGTAATGTAGGGTGTAGGGTAATGGAGGGTAGTGTAGGATAATGAATGCTATAGTAGGGTAATGTAGGGTATAGGGTAATGTAGGGTGTTGTGTAATGTAGGGTGTAAGGTAATGTAGGGCAATGTAGGGTGTAGGCTAGTGTAGTATAATGAATGCTAGTATAATGTAATGTAGGGTGTAGGGTAATGAAGGCTAGTGTAGGGTAATGTAGGGTGTGGGGTAATGTAGGGTGTAGGCTAGTGTAGGATAATGAATGCTAGTATAACGCAATGTAGGGTGTAGGGTAATGAAGGCTAGTGTAGGGTAATGTAGGGTGTGGGGTAATGTAGGGTGTAGGGTAATGTAGGGTGTGGGGTAATGTAGGGTGTAGGCTAGTGTAGGATAATGAATGCTAGTATAACGTAATGTAGGGTGTAGGGTAATGAAGGCTAGTGTAGGGTAATGTAGGGTGTGGGGTAATGTAGGGTGTAGGGTAATGAAGGCTAGTGTAGGGTAGTGTAGGGTGTGGGGTAATGTAGGGTGTAGGGTAATGAAGGCTAGTGTAGGGTAATGTAGGGTGTAGGCTAGTAGAGGATAATGAATGCTAGTATAACGCAATGTAGGGTGTAGGGTAATGAAGGCTAGTGTAGGGTAATGTAGGGTGTGGGGTAATGTAGGGTGTAGGGTAATGTAGGGTGTAGGGTAATGTAGGGTGTAGGCTAGTGTAGGATAATGAATGCTAGTATAACGTAATGTAGGGTGTAGGGTAATGAAGGCTAGTGTAGGGTAATGTAGGGTGTGGGGTAATGTAGGGTGTAGGGTAATGAATGGTAGTGTAGGGTAGTGTAGGGTACAAGAAAGCGTAGGGTTGGTAATGAAGCATCGTGTATGTTGTAGAGTGAAGTGAAGGGTAATGAAGTATGTGTAGGGCGTAGAGTGTAGGGTAATGAAGGCTAAGGTAGAGTAACGAAGGTTAGTGTAGGGTGTATGGTAGAGTAGACCCCCACACATTTGCAGGTGATGCCAACCTTGAACCCATAGAAAAAGGAGCAAATACTTGTTAGCTAAATACTGCGTTATATGGTTGTCACCAACTATTCGCTCATCTTCCTTTGTGTCAGCAGGTTTTTTTGGTACCACAACAGAATTTGAGTTTTTTTATTGTTATGCAGAGTAGCCTATCTACCTGGAAGGTACCTGTTACGTGTAGGGTAGCGTAGGCTCCCTACACTGACCATACACAATCAATGCTATCCTAAATTGTGCCTGGTATACAATCTGTAGCAGAAAGCATGTATTAGATTCCAGGACTTTTGCGAATAGTTTTGCTTTCTTTTTTAGAGCTAAAAAGAGTTTTGAAAAGGAAAATTTGAAGATAGCTGCTTCTAGCTCTGAAAGTTTAAATCAAAGCAAACAACAAAAATTGCAAAAATCCTAGAATTTAATGCAGGCTTTCTTCGAGAGATTAAGTCAGAAATCTTTGAAATCGGTCCAGTGAACAATTTATCGTGGCCCGTCAATACTTGTTTTAGCGCAACAGGTAGGGTAAGTTAAGGTCAATTCAGCTTCTGGTGCACAGAGAGCACTCGTAAGTTTCTGCATCAGTTACACTATCACATGAGGTATGTACCCAGACCTCACACCTTGGACATTGAACCCATTCAACATTGTTGTTCCCTGCTTTATCATCTTCCTTGAAACAGAAGGCACAAATTTTAGGTGTTTGCTGACATAAACTTTTTTTCATCTTTTTTTCTTCAATCAATGTTGGCTTCTGGACGACTCTCGGCTTCTTCGCAGGTTTCTTTTTGGTTTTTTGAAATCGAGGTTGAACTTCAAATTTCTTGTTGGATGGATATTTCTGCTTTATTTCAAAATTGCTGATTTCACTTGGAAGACTGGAAAGACTTTCTGCCACTGTTATTGCAGAGTTCAAATGCGAAATGCATGCTTGCAATGCAGAACTGTTGTCGGACGACTCAATGACAGTAATCAGTTGATCCACCTTGCCCCTGATTTTTAAACGAAGCCTTTCAATCTCAGGCTGCCCCTTTATGTATTGGGCATCATTTTTCAATAAATCTTCAAAATAATCAAGCCCTGACATTGGTTCTTCGGCAAATTCATTTTCCCCTTTGCGATCAAGTACTTTATCTTCTTCTTTACCGCTCATGGCAACATGAACAGCATGAATATGCTTGCATGCCAGGGACCTGATAGCAAAATCCCTGCAGGTACAAGTGTACAAATGAGTACAAACGTTACAGTATGCACATCGAATTTGGCATTTGCACTCCTTAGTTAATTCGTGGACATCGTAGAACATTTTTTTGTCTTCCTGGGATCGCACACACCAGTTCTTATCATCGATCAATTGAACATCTCACCTACTTATTTCCATTCCAGTTTTGTGCCTTTTGTCAGTTTCTCTTTGTTTGTATGATCTTTTTCCCTTCTCAACTTTGATAAGACCCTCAAAGGTTTTATCCCTTGCTATCTTTAGGAGAGTACATAAGAGGTGGTCAATTAGTTTGTTCTGTCTTCTTTGAAAATAGACACCCTTCAATACGTTATGAAACGCCTCAGTTACCATATTAGTATTTATTCCTGCCCCAATCCTAAAACAAGAAGCCCATTGCTTTGGATAATGCATGTATGTTTCCATGAAATAGGTATTGAAGCTGGGATATTCCTCTTCACACCAGGCACTGAATTCTTGGACAAGTTTGCGGAAAACAGTTTCCTGCAACTCCATCTGAGTCATTTTGAGTGCCTTGTACACCTTCCCTTGTTCCTCTTGCGTTGGAACATGCTTTCGAAGATTCTTTTGCCAGTTTTTATCTACATGCCAGGAACAGATCAGTTTTGACTCTGGTACAGGGAATGATGAGATCCAGGCATTGTAGAAGTTGTTCGCATCGTCAGAAATAAACACTCTTACCTTGACATCTCCAACAGCTTCTCTTATGGCAGCTACGAAGGGATTTAGAACAAGTTGGTCTTCTCTGTTTGAGATCAACCAAGCAACTGGTAGACCTTCACCAAAATCATCAATAACTAGCACTGTTATTAGCTGAAAGTCATACTGGTTTGTAGAGTGGGTTGCGTCCATACAGATTATGTTTGACCCATGTGCCTTAATTTGATCCAACTGATATTTTGTTTGAATTCCAAGTAAAAAATCATCTGCAGGAAGGCCAAACTCAACTTTTCCTTGAGGTTTGTATACTAAAATAGGGTTGAATTCACATTTTTTAACTCCTCGACCCAGCAGTGGACACTTACAGTGTCTTTCCTGTGCTTTTCCATAAGTTCGATGTTGAATTGATGCTTTATATTATAGATGTCCTGCCTCTCAACTAGATGACCACGACTGACTCCTGTTTTAGTGTCATCTCGTATTTCATCTAAAATTGCTTCCACTTTGACACCTTTTGCCAACTTGCCAGCAATCGTAGTGCGGATATCATCGGGTATTCGGAGATGCCCAAGCTCACTGTCGTGTCCTACGTGACCAAGGCAAAATTCAATAGCCACCTTTCCACTCTCAAAGAATTCAACAGCTTTCAACGAAGCTGTGCAGTGATTTCCCATTTTACTCGTTCGCTGGTTCTTTAAAGCCTTCTTTCAACTACCATTTAATCTCGGCGCTCCTTCCCTATTGCAAGTAAACCACGTTGTTTTGAATTCACGTGCCTTTCTTGTGCCACGGCATTGAACAAACCATGTCTTGGTGTTCTTTTCGATGTTCTTCTTCCACGTCTCAAAAGCCTGCCATGTTGGAAATTCTTCTTTTTCAATCTTGAAATCTCTTTGATGGACATCATTGCAGTGTTCGATCAGTTCAATGCGGGTGGAACACCTTTGGAAAAGTAAATAAGATCACTTTACTAATTGAAATAATCATTGATACACCATCAGTGATCTAGGACATACAATATTAAGTCCCAAGCACAATTGCAACTATATGATGATGGAGGAGTACATTAACATAAGGAAATATTTTAATAATTCCCAAGATTTTTCCTGTTCAAAATTGCTGGCAGCTATTTGTGCATTCTGATGTGCATTTTGAGAATTCTTAAAATTGTTGATAACGATTTGGTGCTGATCCACACAAGGCCTGCATTTTGATACTGTATGAAGTTTAACTAAAAAGCCTTATCTCATACTAGGTAGAAAGTTAATCATATCTAAACCAGTAAGGCGTCAAGGTGAAAGGACAATTTTTGGTTTTCATCTCAAAACGAACAGTTTAATTCATGCTACAATTAAGTAAGGAATTGTGATGGAAGATTGGTTTCTTTAGAGATTCTATGGTAAAGTCTAGAACAAATATGGGTCCCTGTGGGGGGATTGTCAAAAAGGAACTTTTCACGACAGAAAAAATTAAGACCGTTCTTGATACGAAAAGACTTGCAAACAACTACTGCAATAGCAGTACTAAGTAAATCCAAAGATACAGATAACAAGAAGGTAGTTTGAAGATTTGATCACTTTACTTTGGCTTTACTCACCAAAATTCCTTGCATGCACAGCACTGAATGGTCGGTTTGTTTTTTGCGTGTTTTTCTTCAGGGTGTTTCCTCTTTTTGTGTTTATAGAGTGTATGAGATGAACTCAGCAAAATCCGTTTTTGGTATTCATGACCCTAAAGGATTATCCTATATTACTCAACTAAGGGTTGGCCTAAGCACACTGAACTTTCACAAATTCAAGCACAATTTTAGGGATACAATAAATCCAATGTGCCCCACAAATGACGGTGTTGAGGATACTGAACACTTTTTGTTGCATTGCCCTTCTTTTGATGAGGAACGACGTGATCTTCTCGCTGGAGTCCTTTCGCTACTGAGACCATTTGGGTACATTAATCCTTCAAATAAGGTTCTTACGGAGCTCTTACTGTATGGTGATAAAGAACTTTCCAATGAAGTTAATAGAAATATATTACAATTAACTTTGCAGTATATCCATAAAACTGGTCGATTTGATTAAGATAATTCCAAACTTCATTACATGCCACCACCTTTCCCCGTTTAGTAGTAATTTACGAGTAGATTTTATGTAGTTGTTCTTTTTGTTCATGTCATTTATTTTCTTGTCTTATATTTTGACTAGTTTCTTCTTTTTTTATATTATATATCTATATGTTAATGGCCTCAGGGTAGACATTGCTTTTTTGCTCCTTGGGGTATCGTTGTAGTAGTATTGTAGGGTAATTATGTAAGTAGTGTAGGGTAGCTCATATTGTAAAGTAGTTCTGTAAGTAGTGTAGTGTAGCTCGTAAATATATTGTAACTTTTTATTGGAATATATAAAAAAAAAAAAAAAAAAAACTCAGCATCATTCCACAATGTTCACATTTGTACTTGTTTTCCGGCGCAGAAGTTTGTGTTTTTGTGTCATTTGCTTTTTCTGAAGGGTCTTTCCACTTTTCAGTCAGTGTGCTTGGTTCTTCTTCTCTGGCATCTGTAAATATCTTATTTGTATCATTCTCCTGTTGGTAAAATTAAAATCCTTTATATAATTCATCATCTATTGCATAAAGGAGTGCTGTCAGTGTTTCCGTTGGGAATTGCAGGCTTTGCATGTGCAAGTAGTTGCTTCGAGTTTTGGAATGGAGATTTTTAGACTACTACGGCTGTGTTTTAAATTTGAGACTTAAGCCATTGGCCTAAGTATTAGATGTTTTACTATTGTTGTGTTTCGTGTTTGGGACTAGGTCATTGGTCTTAGCTTTGAATGTTTCACCAATGGTGCGTTTTGATTTTGTGACTCGGACACTGGCATTTAGTTTAGTATGTTTTTCTAGTGAAACGGAGGACTTTACTGCATCCAAAGTAGTAGAGCGAATGAAGACTTCAAAGCCAGAATCGTCCAAAGAGATCTGATTCAAATTCAACTCTTTAACCGAGCCATATTTAACGGAAAAATTGTGATTTGAAGGAAATTTCATATTTAGGTATGTTTAGACTGCGAGCAGCCTCAACTGATATGTTAACATGAACTAGTTATTCCATTGTGTACAAGATTGGTATCGTTGTTTTAAAGCAAACAAACTACTTTGTGCGGATTCACATGTAGAATTGGAAGCATTCTAAAGAAAGACAAAATTTCATATATGTTGTCTGTGATAAACGTTTATTGTATAAAACATTATCTACCTTTTAGTACCAAAATGTCCTTCCCTTTAACAAAGTTTGCTTCATGTGATGCACAGATAGAATTCAAGTTCTAGATGATAAACGATGACAATTTTGAATTTTTTTGTGGAAATTTTGTGCTCGCAGGCACAAAAAACTTTTGGTGAAGTCTGAATAGCGATCATAAATTGAAACAATATTGAGTTAGGAATAAATAAAGACCACTTGGGGAGTGGGTTTGAATGAAATTTTTGTTTAGGTTATTGCAAGTTTTTAGCAATTTAGGAGTGGTATTAAGACTCACTTCCAACGGGATCTCATCACTGATAATCTTTGCTAGTGTCTCAATGTCATATTCATCACTTTCATTTGAAGATTCGTCCGATATTTTAATCACATCATAAGGATTTTGACTGCTTTGTTTATTTTCCTCGCTATTGTGATGGTGTCCTTGGTCTCGCTTGCTTGCAGTAGATTCTACAGTGTTGCTGGTCTGAAAATTCCTCTCATGTGGTATTCCAATGTTGGAAAAGTCTACTTTTTTATTCTGCAACCATGTGATCAGAACCAGTCTCAGGTAGTAGCTGTGATCTGTCGGATGAAGCATCCAGGCTAGCAACTTGTTCCTCTCCCCTCCATTGATGAATCTTTCCCACACCTTGGAGAGAATAAGAATTAATGAACAGAACAAACAATGTCCCTGTTTGCTTCCTTTGAAATGTCAACAAAGCTTTTAAATTTCCTTGCATCACTTCCTATCCTTCCTATCCATATCAAAGCAATGATGTTCTGCAATATCTGATTGAAAAGCCATGAATATGTTGCTTTTAGAATTTTTTCTTATCTGAAATCGGTCACTCCATTCAGATTTTGCAATAAATTTTGTCAAGGAAGTCGCTGCAAGAAACCTTCAAAATATATCAAAATCACAGGGAGTTCCCCCATTATTTCTACTACAGCAATGACTTTAAAAAGCTTCAGCACATGCTATCCTCTTGGAAAGATGCAAATATCTCCCCCAGGTATGAATAACTTATTCAGTGTGATTTCATTCTCCAAAGAGGTCAAAATATATGTTAATAAACTTACTCAGTGCCATTATTGTTAGGAAGGAAAGCAAAAGGATATTTTGTTCATGTTTTCACTGATTTTAACAGGGTTTTGAAAGGGGCTCTCTGCAGCAAATCTCCCATATCAATGGAACGGAATGGCTGATTAAAGCCAAGTAAATTACAGAAGCTAATTTAACATGCTGGTAATGAAGCAAGACAGTTTTCAGGGAGCAGTATTTTTTCAAATATTGGGCATTTTGACTAACCTGGTATATATAGCCAATGTTTGGTTGATAGTTTGATTTACTGCCAATTACATTTATAAAGCATTTTTATTGGTTGGTTTTCTAACATAACAGTTTCTAACATTTGGTTTTCTCTTTCAGGCCTTGGACACATTAAACACTATTTTCCTGCCTAAGAGCTCTTTCAAAAATGTTTTGTTCCCACAGCTCAAGGATTCTTATCAAAATGTGAGTTTGGAAAGAGTTCTTCTCAAGAAAACTGAAGAATTCTTTAGAATTCTTGCCATGCTAATGTTTTCAAGACTGTATACTTTTTTGCAGAGACGATTATAAATTAAGATGATATACAGTACCTCTGGTGCACCAACACACAAAGCTGACATTAAAATAGTAATAGGACCACAAATGCTAGAGCATTGCTGGAGAGGGTAAGCCTTCAGGCAGTCATTGCTACATGCGGTGCGTGCTTTATTGCAATTAGCTCTGTGTGCTTTGCCAACTATGCCACTGCCAGGAGAAGGAAGCTCAGCACCAATCAGTCTGCCAGTTGCCTGAATGAGCGGATTTACTTTTTCGTGTAAGTTGATAGGTGTTGAATACCCTAAGGTATCCAGGTAGACATAGGATTTTGTTTTCAGATCAAGTTTGAGAATACTCCGATGAGATCCTTTCACTGTTTCTGATGAAAGAACTGTGTTCTGTCTGGCATTTTTGGTGACATTCAGGATGATCAGAATTGTGTCCAGATCATAATGCCAATCACCCATTGACAAAAGGTTAGTTTGTATTGCATGTACAGACATGCCACTGACCATTCCATGCAAGATCACTTTTCGCTTTGGGTTCATCTCATTGATTATTGAGATCATTGGATCAATGGCTTGCAGTGAAATCCAGCGCGAGCAGCAAAATGTAGCAAAATCTTCTGTTATTGTGTATTTGTTGTGTAACACTTTCCCATTTGGATTTGATAAGAGAATTTTCTCAAATTCTTTGACTGCCTTGTTGTTAGGAACGATGCAAGTTTGTGTAGGTGGTTTAGGTTCTTGCTGAAACCATTGCATTTCCTGTTCTACATCTGCCTTTACCTTTATAAGTTTATGGGCAGTAATCATATTTCCTAGGTCCTTAATAAAAAAGTACTTTCTCCAAGCTTTAATTGCATTGTAATCATTAGCCTTGGACTCAAGAGTAGACACTGCAGCTTGACACTCAAACAGTGGGAATATGTAATCAATATTCTCAAACCTATGAAAACCAGGTTTTTGGACTTTGGTATACGTAACATCTGCAACATGCCTTGTTGTGGGTAATTTAATGGAAGTGAGATGTCCTCTTGCAATTGTGTGATGTTTGGTTAAGTCATCCTAAAAGATAAAAAGAAGATAATCGTCTGTTCCTAAATTTAGCAAGGATTTGAGTGGAATGAATGGAGTGAATGTTTAGTGAGTGGAAGAGAAATATTTTGTTGTCAAAAACAGTCACATGAATTCAAGTAAAAAAGGCAGGTCAAGTCATACAAGTTCCTACAGTTGATTTCTTTGATAGAAAATTTACAAACCTTACTGTACCATAAAGATTTAGATGCAGCATCAAAAATGCATCAAACAGCCATTTCAAACAGTTGTAATTAAAGGCAACCTACTGTAGGTGATAAACACACTCTTTATAAATTTGTGCACACTTTTAGACACTTTCCCTTGTAGACAATTTTACCCAAAGCTTTCCCATTGTAGATGTATGAAGCCACCTCTTACTTACCTTTGATAAGCGTGGCTCTTCACAGAGGCGCTTCTCAGTGCTTGCATTGCATTCTGCAAAAAGAAACAAAGCATTATAAGTTACTTGACTAAGCTGTCTGTATTCAACTCTAAATTGTTTCAGCCACCAGCCACAGTTTAATTTTAACGTTAAAGGCAGTGTGTCCATATATCAATAAATTGCATGCACGAAAGTTAAAACTGCTGACACGATGCTGACATGCATGTAACCGTTCGATAATTTGATTGGTTAAGGGCAGGCTGTTTTAAACTGATCACATGAAACTAAGAGCCTCGTTATCGATACCAGACGAATGAAAAATGGAGCAATGGCGGCAAAGCAAGCTTCGACGAAGCGAGTATCTTTGATGCTTGGCTATGACTGTCACGAAACGCAGTTAGTTTTGAAAGCATTCTATAGCAGGAAGGAAGACGAAGGATTGAAGAGCAATGTTGAGCTTTTAAAACTGTTGCTTCTTACAACACAGGCGGACACAAATAGTGGACTTAAGGTTTGGGGCGATTTGAAAGCAACTGCAAAGCCAGGGCCCAAGACCAAACAGGAAACAACACCAACAAGCGTTTTGTTGCCGAAAATCATTGTCAAAAGAACTGATGTGACAACTAATCCTCCTTTGGCGGTTGTTCTAGTGAAGGCACATGGACCGACGGAAACATTTGGTGACTTTCAGGAAGGGCCTCTGGAAAGTCAAAGGTACATGCATATCCATACATATATGAGTATTTTTATGTTTGTAATTTTGTTTTAATTTAATTTTATACATAAATCAATGTCGTTTTGGTTTTGTTGTGGTTTCCTTTACAAGCAGTAGATTGACAAGGTTCTTTTCCTGTGTATGGAAGTGCTTTCTTTTGGAAGTGTTTTGGGCCTCTTCAGTCGGATCTTTTGAATATTTGTGAATTTCATCCAATTGATGAATCTACACTACAGTTTAACCTATAATACCCTCTCCTCAATCAAAATGATAGAAATCAAGTTCAAATAAATTGTACAATTTAGGGATATTGGAATGTTTTGCAAATGTTTAGTTGTCACTCCAAATCTGTTTGTCATCAATGTGTGGGTATCTACTCATTGTTTTTTTACTTGAGGTAAATATATCATAATTTTTATCAATTTATCCTTGTAGCCCATCAACAGAATGTATGTTGGCAGATGATGACGAAGATGATCCAATGCCAGAAATGCCATTTGAAATTTTAAGCCCTCTCAATGCAAACAAAGCAGCATGCAGCACTCCAGTCAAAGGTTCATCATCTAACATGTGGGTACCAAGTGACATATCAGAGTTCCTTGAAATTCAACACGAAAGAAAATATGATGATGCCAGAAATGGGAAATTTGAGGAAATCAAGATAGACCAAACCTTGGATGACGAAGAGGAAACATTTTTGCAGGAAGATTTTGAAGAGTTGGACAACATAGACTGTATTGTCACAAATACTAATGAACAACCAGAAAGCCCCGCATCAAGGTTTTCCTCCATGCAATATGGCGACCTAAATGAGGAACTGGAAAAGATAGCTTCTGTGAAGTGCCTTGCAACTCTTGACCAGTTGAAGGCTTTGCTTGGCAATGTTTGTCGTACAGCAGGTTGTGGTGCTTCATTGTTTAAAATCGACCACTATGTTTTGCAGTATTGTTTAAAGTTGGAATGGTTTTGCACCAACAAGCACCGAGGCATATGGTATTCAAGCCCATTTTATGCTGGGGGTCTAGCTGTAAACTATATTGTTGATACAGCATTGCTAATGTCTGGAGGACAAATAACACAGTTCAAACGTATGTGCAAGTTCATCAATCTTGGCAAGCCAACAATAACATCCTTTTACCGCAACCAAAGATTGTATGTTTCACCAACAGTTGAACAAGGATTCAATGAAATGCGTTGCAAGATTATACAGAGGGTTACAGAGCAGGGAGGTGACATTGTCGTATGTGGGGATGGGCGAATGGACTCTCCTGGTTTTAGTGCCACCAAAGGGTCCTACACCATCATGAATTATGAAACAAATGAACTGTTAACAATGGAATTTGGAGATGCTAGAGAGGTAATTTCCCCCAGATTTTTGAAAGGAAGTTTTCATTGAAATATGATGTAAAACAGTGCCAGGCTTTATCAACACTGATGCAGGTTGCAGCACATTCTTTTGGGGTTTTTCTACAGCAAACAAACTTTGTGTACCTTAAGAGATACTGTAACCCTGCTGTTTTTGCTATGGTGCTCTCCTAACATCATACTTAGGATTTACTGGTGCCCCCTTCCTAGTATTTTTGCTTATGATGTGCAACTGGAAAATTATAAATTGAAACTGAGCAAGATAAACTACAGTACATATGTACTTGTGTTGGCTATGCTGTTATCTTAGATACAGTATGCACTGTACTGTTACTAAAATTGTTCTGACTTCCTGGCAATGCTTTTGTATTACATCACACGATCTGTAATTTCTCTCATGGTGCATGGCTGTTCTGAAATGATGTCTATTCACATTAACACTCTCTTCTAGTCTGTGTTATCAAATGTTTGACTGCTTATTCCTACTGTATTTCTTTCTTCTAGGTTGACCTAAAGTCAACCAAGCTTGAAGTCCATCTATTTATGAAGTGTATGGAATGGTTAAAAAATGAGCTTGGCCCCATGCTTACAGAATTATGCACAGATGGCCATATCACAATTGCATCTTTGATGGGTTAGTTCAAATATTTATACTGTAGTACCAAGATGTGGTGGCATGAATTGGATGTTTTAAATTTCAGCACATATCATCATTTTTTGGTACTTCTTGGCTATTGCAAAACTGTACCAATCTGAAAAACCTCAAAGGTATACAGTTCCTGAAGATTAAACCATCAAGTTTGCTTATCCCATCATTCTGAAGGTTAAATTCAGTGTGTCCATTTAGTGTGTCCAATGGCATTGCTGAATATGAAATGAAAAGGGTGTAAATGGAGGAATAGCTCCTTTATGTAAAACCAATGTAGGCAAGAAGTATCTGATATGGTTAAGCAATACAGTATGTTTCTAGGCATCATACTATGTCATTTTTCTCCTTTCAGCTAAGCACCCTTTACTTGCTGACATTTTTCACTCGAAAGATGTATGGCACAAGACATCTAAGATAACATCAAAGCTGACAGAAGTATGTACTGTTGTGTATCTTTCTGTTTAAAGAATACCAGTATTTCAAATGTTTATACCATCTCTTCAACGATTATTTCTGGATCAGAAATACTTCACATGCTGTACAGTATGAATAAAAAAACAGATTTTCTATCATAAGAGGATGTTCAAAAATTTGAGAAACTCTGGTATGACAGTAAGTTTGAAAATAGCCATAAGGTACTTTAAAATGCTAAATTCAAAGATACAAAGGCCAATACTGTATGTCAGTTAACCCTTTACTGAGTAAAATTAACTCTTTGTTTTAAGTTTTGAGCGTGATACAACGTTTTCCCTTCCCAACTGATATTTCATATGTCAAAAACATACCGAATCAATAGCAGTGTTGGGAATTACATCATATTTCTTGCAGTAGAGGGTAAGAAAAACAAAGTAAGAAACTTTCAGTACATACTAAAAAGCCAAAATTTTCATTTAGAATTAAGAAGCTTTTAGTACTTGCTGCAAAAATTGTACATACTGTAGACACATTCCAATACTCATAGTGTTTTTTATTTTAGATTGCAAAGAAGCGTGCCCATCAGATACTGCAGCCATGGGTGTCTAAAATCCGCAATCACTTTTGGTACTGCTGTAGTGCATGTGATGGAAATGAACTGAAACTCCGCCTGCTGTGGACAAGGCTGTTGCATCATGTTGCAAATGACCATGAATACTGTGATCATGAGGAAATAACCGATGAAAATCACCAGGACTGGCTAGAACCAGACAGCACAACGATGAAACTTCTGCGTGAAGAAGTATTGGATCCAAAACTATTAAAGTCTTTGAGATACTACATCAGAAACAGACACACTGGATGCCTTGAGGTTAGAATTTAACACATACTGTTCTCGGTACAGGCCTTGTGGACAATAACAACTTGCTTTCCTGCCTAAAGAATGTTTTAGTTCTTACAAATTCTTGTCATGTTAATGTGTGCAAGGCCTGTATTGTAAATTAATCTTTTCAATGAATTTGAGAGGGGTCATTCACACAAGAGGAAGTCTGCATATGTAATAATGAAACCATCTGAGCCTTGTTTATATCATTGATCCTGATGTATATTTAGTGTAACCAGAAAATACAGTAGATATTACACCATTTAGCAGGCACTTTGAAATTTGACATTTGTAAATCTTGAACAATTTTTCCAAGGCTTATGCTTTAAAGTGAGGATTTTTTCAGAAAATTGCTACAAAATAATGGCTACAAAATCAAAATGTACCTTAGTGTCACACATAAACCTGCCTCTTAAAAATTGAATCATTTTTCAGGTATTTCACAACCTCATACTAGAGTATGCAAGTAAACGCATTGGGTATAAAAACGATGCATTCATCACACGTTGCCAGCTTGCATTTATGGACCACAACAGACATTTGAATCGCAGGCAGCTAAGGAGAAAGGATGGATCCTTGGCCTTTGGGCGACGTTGGGGAAAGCGGACAAAAAGTTGGCATGCAGTTACAGTTCCTGAACCTAAAACATACCCACATATTCCAGGTAAGGGTTTTTTGATCTACTTCATGATCTACAGTATTGTGCTATTCAAATTGCAATGTTTAATCCTCTCATAAGTTATATGGATATGGGTTTGTAATTGGTTGATTTCTTCTTATGCCAGTCTCTTTACTTAAAAAATAAACTTTTGGAGCAAGATTAGGAGAATATTATGCCATTCTTCACTTCATAATGCTTCAGTTGAAGATGCTGATATTTCTCATAGCTATTAGTTCACAATTTTCTCTTAAAATTTACAGACCTAATTGCTAAGGCTATGTGGAGACGCCACATGGATCCTGTAACGGTGCATGAAACCAGAGTCTGCAGAGATGCCACAAGGTTATTGCCTGCCAATATTGCTGCGAAACCTGCACCTGTCACTGAAGATCTAGTCTCAGCTCATGTGAAACGTTCAACAATGAAGCAAGCTCAAATATAGCTCCATCTACTACAAGCAAGAACATAACAGCAAATAGTTCACAAATTACCCACAGTCATACTGTATGTGTCTTCAGGGTGTCCCAAAAAACTTGTGCTCCGTTTGCTTTAAGATTGCCAAAAAACGGTAAAAAGTTCTTGCCTAATGTCTATGTGATGTTGCTCTTCAGATGTTCAAATAAAGTTTGCTTCCATCCCCGTAAAAATCCGTTGAAAGTGATGGAGCTATGACCTTCAGAAGGCCAAATTTGCCTGATGACAGAAACTAGCGGTCAGCCATTTTGCCTTGCTATATTGCAGCGATAACTAGCTTCATGTGCAGTAAGAAATAGTTTCTGTGAGGAAAGAAATGGTTGAAAACTCTCTGATGATTATCAGAATTTTCATAAGAGCTATAACATTGGAGGCTGCTGTTTCATTTCATTCATGAAGCTATTTATCACTGCAAAATAGCAAGACAAAATGGCCAACTGCTGGTTTCAGTCATCTGGCAAATTTGGTCTCCTAAAAGTCGTAGCACCATCATTTTTTCAACAGATTTTTACAGGGATGATAGCAAACTTTAATTGAATATCTGAAGAACAATATCATGCAACATTTTGGCGAGAATCTTTTGCTGTTTCGTTGCCATCTTCAGGCAAATGGGCAAAATTTCTTTGGGGCACCCTGTACTTTCAAGCACTTTCATAGATTGTATTCAACGTCAAGGAACCCAGTGTAGTTTCCATTTGGATCAGGAAATCTGTCCCTGATTCTACACACTATACATGATGGAATTACTTTACGATTATGCTTTCCAAGTTTACCCCAAGCCCATAAACAATACTGCCTATAAGCTGTAAAGCGCCAACAGGCAGGATTGCTCGGGTCAAATGGATAGTGGAGGTGATCTGCGTTATTCCGCATTGCCAGCTCAAGACTTTGCTCACACAGAACGTGATGTTCAAAGAAAGGATGTTCGTGATTCAGTTCTTTGTTTCGGCAGCAAACTTGTTCTTTCTCATTTTGCATTTCACGGCAGTGCCCACAAATGCACCAATCCATGTTCCTACTTGAACAAATTTGCTCTTCATCAAATGGGTCAACTCCTTGAGCTTCATCGCAGATCTCCTTTTCCATTTCAACTCTAAAAACGGTATCAACTTTTTGCCATAATAAAGGAGAGAATTTAGCCATGAAACAGATCCTTTTGATGATCTCCTCTTTATCAAGTGATGAGCACTTTTCCTGTGGGGAAAATTTTTTGTTACTAAAAGCTCTTCTGGTAATGAATACCAATTCAAAATGCTATATGCAATATCTTTGTAGGGCCCCATGTATGCTGTTTCCAGTCAGTGGTATTTTTCAGGCGGGTGGAATGTTCCACAATCAACGGCCATTCAACTGTAAATTTCTTTTCAATTACAAAGTGACAATTCCTTGCCTAAACAATACAATTTCCATCTGCTCAAAAATCTCATTGACCATAAACTGGCCTGAAACTTCAGGGTGACTTTTTAGCATCTTCAGTTGTACGACTTCCATGTATGAAAAAGAGTGAAAATATTTATGGTATTTTATGAATTTTATGTAAACGAATTCCTTCTCATGCTACATCTGACTGAGCACAAAGTGTAACCTTGTAAAGATATTAACTTACTGTTAACTTAATTACAGTGAGAGAAAGAAACAAGTAACAAACCTTTGCATCATTGTAAGCGGATTCTGCATGCTTAGATTGGGCATCTTTCATCTCAGAGGGCTGCATTCTTTTCCTTTTCTTTGTTGAGCCCTGAAAATGTTGACCTTTAATAATATCTACAACATGTGCTGTACGATTCTAATAAGTGATTTCTCCGAGTATGGTCAACATGACTTTTGACACGAAGACCCCAGGTTCGATCCTAGTCAGGGGCCCATTTTAATTCTCCAATTGTGGTAGCCCACTCACGATAAATACTTTTATCATACATATATAGCACATTTTTCTATAAGAAAACAACTTGTAACAAACTGAACTCTTGGATATCAAAATTTAGAGACACCAGTACTGGGAAAAAGCAACTCAAGAAACTGTTTTTGTTTTAATATGGGAAATTATTTCCATATCATTTCCTGATTTTTTTTTCACTTGCTTCGTGATTGTGTTACTTGAAAGGCTCTCAATTTGTGCGTAAACTTTGAAAAAGGCTTGAAAAACTTTGTCATGAAATGTTCAGGAGGGGACAGGTACTGAACATTAAGATTGTTATGGAACCTAAGAAAGTCGCAAGAAACTCTGGAGTACTCAAAATCTCATAATTTTATGAAACTTTCAGTACTGGCTCAAATTCATAGTTTCTTAAAAAAATACAGTACATACTGTATATACTGTACAGTAGTCTTTCAGTCTTTTCACTCAACTCAACAAAGTATACTGTACCTGTTCTCCGTGTATGGCCAGCTGACTACTAGCACCGAGGCGTCTTGAACATTTCTGCCCTGAACATGCACAAAGATTGGTTGAGCACATCTGATCAGCATTCTTACATGGACAACCACGTTTACAAGTTCCTTTGCAAGAGCAACAGATTCCTCTTAAGCTCTCCACTGGAAGTGATTGATCACTGGCCTCATCTACAATTGCCTCATCCTGAAATGAGAAAGGCTCAATTTAATAAAAACAGATCAAAAATATGTTCAGTCATTTTGTTTACAAACAGTCATCTTTCCCCCCCCCCCCCCAAAACATTCCATGAATCTTGCAGGGTAGTAGCGCCTATTGTATTGTTCTTGGGGGTTATGAAATGGGTTATTGTTCTTGAGCTGCCAAAAAGTTATAAAAATCTTTTATTTTCAAAACATAATACCCTTTGTTCTCCAGTGAAAGCTTAGTCACTGACTGAAGGAATTACATCAATGCCAAAGCTCACCTCGCCTGACGATTCTGATGTAACAGATTCACCACTTTCTAAATCTGAATATGCATCTGAGTTTACTGCTGCAGCCTGTTAAAAGTAAGAAGAATTCAATACATATGTTGATATATAGTAATCTGTATCAGGGCTTTGGAAGCAGTAGGTGAATTTGTTGCCAACACCAAACCATCAAAAATTACAAGTTTAGCAATATTTTGATTGGTGATGAATTCCACAGTCCACTAAATGACCAACACACCAGTTTCTTAAAGGGAATGTAAGAATATAAACGTGGCTCAAGCCACTTGCTGTCAAATTCTAGCCAATCAAATGCCAGTATTTCCTTTTGACGTTAATCAGTTATCCAAATAAGGTTTGACAAGTGTCAAAGTCCAGTGTCTTTGTGCAACTTTTTTGTATCAAAGGCTTGCTTGTATATGCATGGATTACCTTTATAAAATGCAGCTTCTAATGAAGAATGTGTCTAACCTTCTGAAAACGATTCTCGCATTTGGAAATGGAGCACTTGCACTGCCCCTCTCTGCATTTCACTTGCTTCTTTAAACAGGGGCATTTCTTCATACACTTTCCTTTGCACTGACAGGAAGTTGCTTTCTGAAAATGGTCTGCCCACAACCCAGGTCTTAAAAGCATGTTGATTTCTTCATCATGATCCTCAGGCCCAAATGACACACCCAACAAACTAGCTGATAAATCTATGTCCATGCTGAAAGAAAGAGGATTACATTAATAATCATATGTATTTCTGAATGGAACTTTCAAGAAACTTGTTTATAAGATACTTAAACGTGGATGACAAAAATCTGTCTGGTAGTACAGTTTCTGGTAGTACAGGTTCGAAAAGGAATTGAAGTGAAAATTGAACACTGCACACTGATAAATGCTCTGAATGGAAAAACCATTAAACTATATGCAAGAACAATCGACGTATGTAAGCAGGAATAGAAAGGCAAATGCTATTTAGTTGAGGGATAATTGAATATAAAACAGGCCTAACTAAAAGTAAGGAGAGGCCTGGCCACTTACATACGCCGTCTTTCCCTTGGCCTTTGTTGTCTAAAAACCATTAGATCATTCAGACCCGTTGCATCTATCGTATCAAGCCTGTCCATTTCAGCCAATGATGGTGTCGTGAACATGTTGAAATGCCTTCCGATGATGTGCTGTTTCGCTCAGTTTGTGGAGATTTCACTATGCGTTTGACTGTCTTTCAGGTTGAGGTCTTCAATATGGCGAACGCTGTGTAGCCTCATATTCGCGCAAAACTGCTCACATGAAAAAACGACTGAAGATCACATGTTTCCGAGATACCCCCCTCGAAGTCGTCTACTTACATGGACACAGTGCCTTTAATTACAATAAGCTTTGACAAAAGGAAAGCAAAAGGAGACAAATCATAAATTTTACTGACATAAGTACCAACATTACCTAACCTATACTGACATATTTGATGTGAAACATCATACCACAACTTGTTTTTATAAAGACCAGCATCAAAGTTAACAAGGGAGCTAAGTTTTCCTTTCATTGGCTGTTGGCTTTCAGTTTATTCATTTATTGATCAATCCTAAATATACAATTCTACATAATTACACTACACCTAAATACTTACAAGATACCGTACAATAAATGCAAAATTAATTAAACTTAGAAATTACAAAACATAAAAACAATTAAATCTACAACATAATTTATTAAAATCAAAACAAGAGATGTTAGGCCTAGCCAGACTTGTTCTATAGACTAGAGACCAAAAAAATATAAGGAGTTGAAAGAGACTTTTCATCAAGAAACAATGACATGTACGAGTCAATGAAATGAGCTTTTAATTTGGACCGAAAAATTGCAACAGATTTTTGGCAGATTTCTGAAGGTTTTTCTATTAATTATTATTTGATTTGTTGAGATTGTTTGGGCCTTGGCCTAAGCAGCAACAGCATGCTGTGTGCAGAATTTAAGTCTAAGAGCTGAAAGAAGGTGTATGGAAGACGTTGGGAAAAATACTGACCTTGAAGATTATCATTACTCTGTTTCCGTTTTGACATTGTATCGTAGACTCGTAGAAACACTATCACTCCACTATCACTGCACGTTTTGCTCCGGGACTCGGTCTGGATATGAAATCTACTGGAAACACCAACACAGAAACACTCTACAAATTTGCGCGCCTTTTTCAGATTAAGTATATCCCAGGATCCTCAGCCCACGTTGCTGCGATGATTTGAAATCTCAGTGATCACCAGTGATCGCTGATCATGCCAATGATTTTCATAACAATTTGTATCACGGATCACGGCTAAAAACATAGCAGCCTCGTTTCAGGGATGTGCCAGCCTCCCGTTATGCTTGGGAGGTGTGCTGCGGCTAATGGCGAGTTTGGAGTTACAGTGGAGTTACTGGTAGCTGTTGGATGCAAACTGAATATGCTTGGAGAGTCTGCCCCCGCTCAAGGAATGGTTTCGGGTGAGACAGCTGTCGCAAAGCTTGTTGCGGAGCTGGCAAAACTTTCTGGAAGATAACCCTATTCTCATGATGCGTGGTTTTTGACGATGAAAGAAAACAGCGAAGGCCTATTACAAGAAGGCGAATGTCATTCTGAAGATCACAAGGGAAAGGCCATGCTCTGAATTTATTCTTGCTGAGGAAACAGATCATTCAATGTATGAACTACTGGAATTGCTGAGAAGTACGTGCCCATGGACAAACGAGTAGTGTATTAGTGACATTTTCTACATCAACATAAGCCCACCATCTTCTCTGTTTGTGTTTGACAAGGAACAATATAAACGGCATATTATAGTCATATTATATTGACAAAAACGAAGCAAGGTTCAGATGTTGAAGAATGCACTGCACTGGAATTTATGAAGTTTTTTCAGTGTCTGGCCCGTTTCAATTGGACACACATTTATGGAATTTATTTGACTGAAAATGAATGCGCATAGCATGGAGACCGGCTTTCGAGTTGCAGTGACAAACAATATCAAAGACAATATGAAAGTATGAATTCAAGTTGAAACTTCTCACATGAAAACATTGTTAGGGGGGGGGGGGGGTTGCTTTTAACTTTGTAATTGTTGCTGTGGTGCATATTGACTAAAGAGCAATACGATGGAGGGAGTTTTGGTGCCATTCCTACAAAATGTTCTTAGGCTTATTTTGATCAATGGTTGGTATAGTGTACATATATACAGGGCAGGGGTAAAATTAGTAAACTTGAGGAAGTACATAGAATGGTTTTGATGGTTTCACTGTTGAACTGTTCGTATGGATGGATTTATTCCCCACTGATCTATTATGGGAACACTAATCGTGCAAAGTGGCCTTTTCCATGATCTACCTACCTAAAATCTACCCTTACTAATTGCCTCCTGGCATATGAAAAATATTTGTACCTGACCACCTGATTTAGCCTGCAACTTGACCTTTATTCAATTATGGCACAACCCCCCCCCCTCACCCTGCTCCTAGTGAGGTTATTCAGTGGACAAATTTATCCTGGTGCGCAAATTCAGCCATACTTTGAGCATAAGAAAACCATCCATGACACTTGATGCATTTGATAGGCCTTTTATATATTTCTTTCAGAAATCCCCTCCCTCAAAACATTGTATTTTGTCTTGGACAAAATAGGTACAAATGAAATCTAATGTGCCAACAACGATTTTATGGACACATCAACTGATTAATCTTTGTCAAAGGAAAGATTCCTGTCATTACAAGGGTTTGGATCCTAACAACTAAAATTATGATATAGGCATTGTACATAACAAGTCATGCATCCAACCTCTTATATAACTTCCAAAAATCAAAAACAGTCATGGGATTTGTTTGAACCACAAAAATGCAGAGATTGGTACTTTCTTCAAGCTCGTATCTATTCCTAAACAAAAACAACATACAAAACATTATATTACCTTCTGACAATCAATTCTATCTCTTGTCCACCCCACTTTTTGAAGGCTGGCACCGCCCCTGCCTGGTATATTGTCTGGTGTTTAAATGTTCAGACCTACAGTATTGCCCCACCACTAAGAAACTGACTTACAAGAAAAGGCAGCCTGCCAGATGGCACCATAGTCATTGTCCAACATTCGGTTGAATATAACATTTATATAATATTCATAAGAAACCAAGCAGCCTGGTTTTACAATATGGGTTTCTTAGTGGCGGGGTACTAATGTATGTCTTTCGAAGTTCATGACCTTGTTTCAATTGCTTTTTGTGCAATTATGTAGGAAGTTTTGTTTTTGCATATGATTAATTAGAGGTAAAAAGATTACTTGATTCACTTGATTAGTTGGACACATGCAGAAACTAACAAGGCTCTAGAAAGGGTTTTGTGCAAACCAATATAATTGAATTGATTTACCATGAAATAGTTTTACTTAGATCAAGGCCAGTCAAACACAAAATGTAATCATTTTAAATACAGACCACAATGTTTGCTGACTAAATTTTCATTTCAAAACTTGTTCTACAGATTTCTGATCTTTTGAAAAATTGAGAATAGAATTCAAAGGCTTATGTGCAAACCAATATAATTGAATTCAGTTGATTTACCTTGAAATAGTTCCATTTAGGCCAAGGCAAGTAAAAACACAAAATGTAATGATTGTAAATACCAACCACAATGTGATAAGTATGTAATGGAAAAGGTTTTAATGGCGTAAAAGAAACTACAGATAACTATGTGATCAGTATATGATGAAAAGTTTTGTTTCGAGAAAACAATGCAAATTTAGGCGCAATTAATTATAAACTGTTTTAAGAATAAAATTTCATGTGAAAGCATTTTCCACACGTTTCTGATCATTTGGAAATCAAGAAAAAGCATTCATAGAAATGTCATTGAATTGATTTAATTTGCAGTGAAATAGTTATACACTCCCATCACGAAAGTATACGGACAGCTGAAACAAAATGGCGTCAAATTTGACCGTTAGCCCTTCAACCCCAAAACAGTTCAGCCGTTATGCGGCCATTTCAGGGAGTGGAAATAAATGATTTTACCGCCAAAATTGTGTTTATCAATCACGCAATCAAGGAAGAAATAAAAGATACGGTCAAATTCAACGCCATTTTGTTTTGGCTGTCCGGATACTTTCGTGACGGGAGTGTATCAAGGTCAAGGCCTTTCAAAACACATAATGTAATGGTTTCATAATTAATTGCTACCAATTATGAGTTGGCAGTTCAAAGGCATAGAAGCATTGCCCTTTTCTCAACTCTCATGGCTGGTGTAATGTAATTTTTCCTTTGATGACAGTCCAAAGTTTAGTTCAATCTTAGATCCAACATGAGCTTAAATGTATTTTTAACTGGGCCTGTGTAAAACAATTCTTGTTATGGGGACCTTTGAAGTTTCTCTGCTTTGAAAGTGGTTCTGGATTCAATGCTAGCAATCATAAGTTTCCATTTCACGGGAACAGAATTCTTGCCCATCTATTTCTTAGTTCATTGTTGGACCCAACATGAGCTTAAATGTATTTTTAACTGGGTCTCTGTAAAATAATTCTTGTTATGAGGACCTTTCAAGTTCCTCTGCTTTGAAAGTGGTTCTAAATTCAATGCTATACCAATCATAAGTTTCCATTTCATGAGCAAATAATTCTTGCCCCTCTATTTCTTAGTTCAATGTTGGATCCAACATGAGCCTAAATGTAATTTTTAACTGGGCCTGTGTAAAATAATTCTTGTCATGAGGACCTTTCAAGTTTCTCTGCTTTGAAAGTGGTTCTGGATTCAATGCTACCAATCATAAGTTTCCATTTCATGAGAAAATAATTCTTGCCCCTCTATTTCTTAGTTCAATGTTGGATCCAACATGAGCCTAAATGTAATTTTTAACTGGGCCTGTGTAAAATAATTCTTGTTATGAGGACCTTTCAAGTTTCTCTGCTTTGAAAGTGGTTCTGGATTCAATGCTACCAATCATAAGTTTCCATTTCATGAGAAAAGAATTCTTGCCCCTCTATTTCTTAGTTCAATGTTGGATCCAACATGAGCCTAAATGTTTAAATGGACCTGTGTAAAATAATTCTTGTTAGAGGACCTGTAAAGTTCCTCTGTTTTGAAAGTGGTACTGGATTGAAATGGTTCCAATCATGAGTTTCCATTTCATGAGAAAAGGATTCTTGCCCCTCTATTTCTTAGTTGAATGTTGGATCCAACATGAGCTTAAGTGTAATTTTTAACTGGGCCTTTGAAAACAATTCTTGAAATGGTACCAATTTATAAGTTTCCATATCTTAACAATAAAATTGTTGCACCTCTGTTGGATAGCCCAAGGTTAAAGAGAATCAAGGGATATAAAAGCCCCACACGGATGGGGTCTGGGTAGACTTTAAATAAATATACAGTCAGATAGCGGGTTTGCAGACTGACACTGTGTCAGTCAAAAAATCATTAGATCACTGCATGTGATAAGTTTTCATTGGTAGCAACGCAGCGACAACAACAGTGTGAATATGACAATGTTGCTTGTCCAACTGAACAAATTCATGTGATCACTTTCTAGATGTAGATGGCGTGCATGCATCATTGAATTCAATTTCAAATAATTTCTAATTTGGCTGCCCTAATATCTGTTGATTCTATTTAAATCCTGCATGAGCATTGCCATATTTTGCACTGGCATGACTCATGTAATCTAGGTTTCTTTATCAGTTAGCCCCTTCTGCATCAAACTATTGATGTATTATAAGAGAGGCACATAATCTAATTTGCATAATATGCAAAACTACTTGAAATAAAGATACAAAAATGCAATTTTGGACACTTACTAACAGTTATATACAGGAAATAAATGCAAACAAATCCAAACAAAGACAAGGTAAACCTGGAATGAAAATAGTTGCATTTAGAAGATGATATTTTATAAAAGATCGTGTCAGGAAGCAGACAATAAAATAAGTGATTTTTCAATTGATTTAGTTGTCTAACAATTAAAATAATAAATATGCAGAGCATAATTTTGCATCCAGGAGAATTAATCAGATGATTGTCAATGAATATAATTCATTAACTGAATTCTTCTTGAACATAGCTATAGAGGCAATATTTGTAAAGAATGGAATTTATAAAATTTGAACTCACCAAACTGCAAAATCCAAACAATAACAATGTGCAACTTTCAACAAAACACAGAACAGATTCTAAAATGAAGAATATGATTCGTCATTTTTCTGATGGGAAATAGCAGTAAAAGCAAAACTTATATCCAGGTATAAACAGGTGTAGCAGGAAGGAAAACAAACAACACAGAAAATTTAGACAGCAAGGTATCTATTGCAGGAGTTAACTGACGTCAGTGCTTTTCCTTTCAATGATGGATAGGAAAAGTTTGACAGTTTCACCTGAAGTAGGCCTAAACATATAATGTGAAGTACTTACCAAACAAATAAAACATTATCCAATATGTACGGCAAACTTCAAATAATGACTACAACACTATACAAAAATTGAAAATCAAAAAAGAGAAAAATCAGAAACTTGAATGAATTAACTAAATATCACAGTATTGCTGAAGTTTAGATAAGATCAAATTTGATTGGCTTAGCATTACTGAGGGGGATAACCTAGGTTCCAAAGGTTCCAGTGATTTGATTGGTCAATTGACTGGGAATAATTTAAAGCTAAATAATATGATTGGTTCAAACGTATAGAAGAGTAAAGTTCATGGAAGATATCTGCTGATTGGTTGAAATCAAATATTCATTTCTTTACAATGGAGGATGTGTAGCAGTTCGGTGGGATGGAAAATTAATGCCTAAAGTAGGGTTCCAAAGGTTCCAAGGGTTCCAGTACTGTGTTTCTATATCAACAGTCTATATCTCAAGGTACCGAAAAGTTTCCAGTACAAATACTGCATAACTGTCTGTTTTATGTGAATGCTTCATTGAATAGTAGGGTTCCGAGGGTTCCAGTACTGTGTTTCTATATCCACAGTTCATATTTGAAGGTACCGAAAAGGTTCCAGTACATATACTGCATAACTGTCTTTTTTATGTAAATACTACATTGAAAAGCAGGGTTCCGAGGGTTCCAGTACTGTGTTTCTATGTCAACAATTCATATCTCAAGGTACTGAAAAGGTTCCAGTACAAAAACAGCATAACTGTCTGTTGTATGTGAATGCTTCATTGAAAAGTAGGGTTCCGAGGGTTCCAGCACTGTGTTTCTATATCAACAGTTCATATCTCAAGGTACCGAAAAGGTTCCAGTACAAAAACTGCATAACTGTCTGCTTTATGTGAATTCTTCATTGAATAGTAGGGTTCCGAGGGTTCCAGTACTGTGCTTCTATATCAACAGTTCAAATCTCAAGGTACCGAAAAGGTTCCGGTACAAAAACTGCATAACTGTCTGTTTTATGTTAATGCTTCATTGAATAGTAGGGTTCTGAGGGTTCCAGTACTGTGTTTCTATATCAACAGTTCATATCTCAAGGTACCGAATAGGTTCCAGTACAAATACTGCATAACTGTCTGTTTTATGTGAATGCTTCATTGAATAGTAGGGTTCCGAGGGTTCCAGTACTGTGTTTCTATATCCACAGTTCATATTTGAAGGTACCGAAAAGGTTCCAGTACATATACTGCATAACTGTCTTTTTTATGTAAATACTACATTGAAAAGCAGGGTTCCGAGGGTTCCAGTACTGTGTTTCTATGTCAACAATTCATATCTCAAGGTACTGAAAAGGTTCCAGTACAAAAACAGCATAACTGTCTGTTTTATGTGAATGCTTCATTGAAAAGTAGGGTTCTGAGGGTTCCAGAACTGTGTTTCTATATCAACAGTTCATATCTCAAGGTACCGAAAAGGTTCCAGTACAAAAACTGCATAACTGTCTGCTTTATGTGAATTCTTCATTGAATAGTAGGGTTCCGAGGGTTCCAGTACTGTGCTTCTATATCAACAGTTCAAATCTCAAGGTACCGAAAAGGTTCCGGTACAAAAACTGCATAACTGTCTGTTTTATGTTAATGCTTCATTGAATAGTAGGGTTCCGAGGGTTCCAGTACTGTGTTTCTATATCAACAGTTCATATCTCAAGGTACCGAAAAGGTTCCAGTACAAATACTGCATAACTGTCTGTTTTATGTGGATGCTTCATTGAATAGTAGGGTTCCGAGGGTTCCAGTACTGTGTTTCTATATCCACAGTTCATATCTCAAGGTACCGAAAAGGTTCCAGTACAAATACTGCATAACTGTCTGTTTTATGTGGATGCTTCATTGAATAGTAGGGTTCCGAGGGTTCCAGTACTGTGTTTCTATATCAACAGTTCATATCTCAAGGTACCGGAAAGGTTCCAGTACAAAAACTGCATAACTGTCTGTTTTATGTGAATGCTTCATTGAATAGTAGGGTTCCGAGGGTTCCAGTACTGTGTTTCTATATCAACAGTTCATATCTCAAGGTACCGAAAAGGTTCCAGTACAAAAACTGCATAACTGTCTGCTTTATGTGAATTCTTCATTGAATAGTAGGGTTCCGAGGGTTCCAGTACTGTGCTTCTATATCAACAGTTCAAATCTCAAGGTACCGAAAAGGTTCCGGTACAAAAACTGCATAACTGTCTGTTTTATGTTAATGCTTCATTGAATAGTAGGGTTCTGAGGGTTCCAGTACTGTGTTTCTATATCAACAGTTCATATCTCAAGGTACCGGAAAGGTTCCAGTACAAAAACTGCATAACTGTCTGTTTTATGTGAATGCTTCATTGAATAGTAGGGTTCCGAGGGTTCCAGTACTGTGTTTCTATATCCACAGTTCATATTTGAAGGTACCGAAAAGGTTCCAGTAAAAATACTGCATAACTGTCTGTTTTATGTGAATGCTTCATTGAATAGTAGGGTTCCGAGGGTTCCAGTACTGTGTTTCTATATCCACAGTTCATATTTGAAGGTACCGAAAAGGTTCCAGTACATATACTGCATAACTGTCTTTTTTATGTAAATACTACATTGAAAAGCAGGGTTCCGAGGGTTCCAGTACTGTGTTTCTATGTCAACAATTCATATCTCAAGGTACTGAAAAGGTTCCAGTACAAAAACAGCATAACTGTCTGTTTTATGTGAATGCTTCATTGAAAAGTAGGGTTCCGAGGGTTCCAGCACTGTGTTTCTATATCAACAGTTCATATCTCAAGGTACCGAAAAGGTTCCAGTACAAAAACTGCATAACTGTCTGCTTTATGTGAATTCTTCATTGAATAGTAGGGTTCCGAGGGT
This sequence comes from Aurelia coerulea, assembly GCA_039566865.1. NCBI lineage: Eukaryota > Metazoa > Cnidaria > Scyphozoa > Semaeostomeae > Ulmaridae > Aurelia > Aurelia coerulea. Next base: position 5,436,327 of record CM076951.1, on the reverse strand, counting down.
TCCAGTACTGTGCTTCTATATCAACAGTTCAAATCTCAAGGTACCGAAAAGGTTCCGGTACAAAAACTGCATAACTGTCTGTTTTATGTTAATGCTTCATTGAATAGTAGGGTTCCGAGGGTTCCAGTACTGTGTTTCTATATCAACAGTTCATATCTCAAGGTACCGAAAAGGTTCCAGTACAAATACTGCATAACTGTCTGTTTTATGTGGATGCTTCATTGAATAGTAGGGTTCCGAGGGTTCCAGTACTGTGTTTCTATATCCACAGTTCACATTTGAAGGTACCGAAAAGGTTCCAGTAAAAATAATCCATAACTGTCTGTTTCATGTAAATGCTACATTGAATAGTAGGGTTCCGAGGGTTCCAGTACTGTGTTTCTATATCAACAGTTCATATCTCAAGGTACCGAAAAGCTTCCAGTAAAAATACTGCACAACTGTCTGTTTTATGTAAATACTACATTGAATAGTAGGGTTTCGAGGGTTCCAAAGGTTCCAGTACTGTGTTTCTATATCAACAGTTCATATCTCAAGGTTCCAAAAAGGAAAACAGTGCTGGAACCTTTTCGGAACCCCTTTACATTTAAAATTGAAAACAAATACACTGTACTGGAACCTTCAGAACCCAATTTTAAGATAGGGGTTTAGCAGGAGAATTAAAGTCTATAGGAAAATAATACTGAGACCTTTTCCGTACCCTATACTTTTAAACTTCAATACAGAAACACTGTACTGGAACCTTCGGAACCCTTGGTACCTTCGTAACCCGATTTCAAAATAAGGGTTTAGCAGGAGAATTAAAGTCTATAGGAAAATATTACTGGAACCTTTTCGGTACCCAGCATTTTAAAAATTCAATACAGAAACCCTGTACTGGAACCTTTGGAACCCTTGGTACCTTCGGAACCCGATTTCAAGAAAGGGGTTTAGCAGGAGAAATATGCAGTATATAGGAAGATAATACTGGAACCTTTTCGGTACCTTACACTTTTGAAATTCAATACAGAAACACTGTACTGGAACCTTCGGAACCCGATTTTAAGAAAGGGATTTAGCAGGAGAATTGAAGTACCGGGTGTCCCAAAGTGATGTATTATCGTTTGATTGCTTATATCTCCATAACCATTGCAGAAGGGCTAAATTGTATTTGAGGATGTTGGCTTTGGTTTAGGTCAATTTCTTCATGTCGAAAAGAAGATCGATAAACCTGCTCAAATTCGAGCCTTAGATAGCATGAAAAAGAAACGGCCTTCTTTGCCAGTCAACATTTTAGATGTGATGCAAAAGGCTGAACTTATATGTCGTTCATAGAATATATGGCGTTCAGAGAATACGAATTCAGTTAATGCTGAGTTCAGAGAATACGAATACGAGTTCAGCCTTTTGCATCACATCTAAAATGTTGACTGGAAAAATAGGCCGTTTCTTTCTCGTGCCATCTAAGGCTTGAATTTGAGGAAGTTTATCCATGTTCTTTTCAACACGAAAACACCTCGGTAAATCCGCAACCAACATCTTAAAATACAATTTAGCCTCTAGGCAATCAAATAAAACAAAGTTTTTGAAAATCGGTTCATTGGTTATGGACATGTAAGCACTCAAACAATAATACATCATTTTGGGACACCCGGTATATAGGAAAATAATACTGGAACCTTTTCGGTACCTTATACTTTTAAAATTCAATACAAAAACACTATACTGGAACCTTCGGAACCCGATTTCAAGAAAGGGGTTTAGCAGGAGAACTAACGTCTTTATGAAAATAATACTGGAACCTTTTCGGTACCTTACACTCTTAACATTCAATACAGAAACACTGTACTGGAACCTTCGGAACCCTTGGTACCTTCGGAACCCGATTTCAAGAAAGGGATTTAGCAGGAGAATTAAAGTATATAGGAAAATAATATTGGAACCTTTTCGGTACCTTATACTTTTAAAGTTCAATACAGAAACACTGTACTGGAACCTTCGGAACCCTTGGTACCTTCGGAACCCGATTTCAAGAAAGGGATTTAGCAGGAGAATTAAAGTATATAGGAAAATAATATTGGAACCTTTTCGGTACCTTATACTTTTTAAATTCAATACAGAAACACTGTACTGGAACCTTTGGTACCTTCGGAACCCGATTTCAAGAAAGGGATTTAGCAGGAGAATTAAAGTATATAGGAAAATAATATTGGAACCTTTTCGGTACCTTATACTTTTAAAATTCAATACAGAAACACTGTACTGGAACCTTCGGAACCCTTGGTACCTCCGGAGCCCGATTTCAAGAAAGGGATTTAGCAGGAGAATTAAAGTATATGGGAAAATACTGAAACCTTTTCGGTACCTTATACTTTTTAAATTCAATACAGAAACACTGTACTGGAACCTTCGGAACCCTTGGTACCTTCGGAACCCGATTTCAAGAAAGGGATTTAGCAGGAGAATTAAAGTATATGGGAAAATAATACTGGAACCTTTTCGGTACCTTATACTTTTTAAATTCAATACAGAAACACTGTACTGGAACCTTCGGAACCCTTGGTACCTTCGGAACCCGATTTCAAGAAAGGGATTTAGCAGGAGAATTAAAGTATATAGGAAAATAATATTGGAACCTTTTCGGTACCTTATACTTTTAAAGTTCAATACAGAAACACTGTACTGGAACCTTCGGAACCCTTGGTACCTTTGGAACCCGATTTCAAGAAAGGGGTTTAGCAGGATAATTAAAGTATATAGGAAAATAATATTGGAACCTTTTCGGTACCTTATACTTTTAAAATTCAATACAGAAACACCGTATTGGAACCTTCGGAACCCTTGGTACCTTCGGAACCCGATTTCAAGAAAGGGATTTAGCAGGAGAATTAAAGTATATAGGAAAATACTTCTGGAACCTTTTCGGTACCTTATACTTTTAAAATTCAATACAGATACACTGTATTGGAACCTTCGGAACCCTTGGTACCTTCGGAACCCGATTTCAAGAAAGGGATTTAGCAGGAGAATTAAAGTATGTAGGAAAATACTTCTGGAACCTTTTCAGAACCCTACACTTTTAAAATTCAATACAGAAAACACTGTACGGGAACCTTTGGAACCCTTGGTACCATGGTATTTATAGGGTGTGCAAACTTGCATCAACGCCAAAAATCCTTAGTAAGAGGAACTTTAAATTTGTTCTTGTTGTCTGTATGATTTTGGCAAATAATATTCGACATTAATGCTCTATTGTTATGCAAATGAGAATTTCTATTCCAGCCAATCACAGAGCATCTTATCTAAACTTCAGCAAGACCCCAAACATCATTAGCATAGCTTCAATCAACCTGAGGAGAATGTTGAAGTAAGGAAAAGAAAATATACTTACAAAGAAAATATAATTGAAAAATAATATGTCCAATACAGCTCCTGAGAATGAAATATAACTCATTAGATATTTAGAATTGAATGGTACTACCACATTACTGTATGCAAACTAACTTGTAACACTACTCGTGATGGTGTTTGTTTTCTTCGCATCACAATAGGTCTGGAATCCATTTCCTAAATTTTAGGACAACCTGAGCATAACCCGAAATGGTAGACTTCGGCGAGAAAATACAGCCCTCAACAACAAATAAAATTAAAAGGAATGAATGGAGAAAACATTCCATATTATGAAACAATGAAAATTCCCTAAAGCCGTTTATGCAGAGTGCAATAATCTGCAATATTAGATAAACTTCGCACATGTAAAAGGACCAAGGAAAACAACGAAGACGGCAGCGCAAATATTTGGTCTGCACTACAAAATGGTAGATGCACTATAAATGCATGCAGGGTGAAACATTAAACGATATGCAACAAAGAAATATTGATCAATTACCTCGAATTCCACCACTTTCTTCACCAACACTCCATTCACATCGAAATAATTCTTGAACGAATTCGCCTGCAAATGATTGCGTGATCCTGTTGTTAGATTTGGCACGAAAGCATCACGTGACCTCTTAAAAAGCATCACGTGATCTTTTCTTGATTTAGGAATGTCATTTGATGGAGAACCTTTGACTAATATAACTTGAAATCGAATAAAAACCATCAAAAAACGCTTGAATTTCAGCTGAACGCAGAGTGGCCGTCATTATAAGTCCTTGTAATGTTTTCAATGCGCTGAACTGTAAGTCCTTCTAATGTTGTCAATGCGCTGAAGTGAATTGCATCGTATTCTTATTGGGCATCCTGCTCGGAACTAGTTTTGCAAATTAAATTCAGAAAAGGAAGTTTAACGTGTCATGGTTTTAAAATGATATTTGTTTAAAAGTTTCTTTGATGCATCATTCGAATACAGGAACACTGTGCATGTTCGGATAGCAATTAAAATGCAACTTCATGGAAAGCATTTTGCCTGTTTCAAAGCAGAATCCGAAATTATTCATTACCAACTGCACTGAGATACTAAAAATTGAATGTATTCCCATGTGATAAGAAATGATCCACACATACTTTTAGGTTGATTCATTCAAATTGCCTTTGTGACGTCGCGATTTGAGGGGCAGACATGATTTTTTTTACAAAAGATAGGTAAGTAATAACTCTCCATTACTGCCCGAAAAAAATCATGAATTTATATTGAAAACCTCGTTTTCCCCAATTTTGAATGTACACTGGTAACGGGCATTGGTCAATGCAGTTGCCAAGAGAAGGTTGTTGTTGTCATGGCGGACGGACGCGTTTTCGTCTGCTCGTGAAACTTCCCTATTTTGCAGTGGGAAACTAGGAAATGTTAGTATATATATAAATATGATATTGATAAATTGATAAATGGAATTATGCTTTAACTGGTCTGCTTATACATGAGACTTGAAGTTCCACTATGGCCTCTCAAACCAGAGCAAAATCAAGGCAGCGTGGGAAGCGTGCGGAAAAACAAGAGGAGGTTACTGGCCTAATCAAAGTCGACGATGACGAGTCGCAAAGTGAAAATGAGTCGCAAAGTGAAAGTGAGTCCGAATCATTGCTCATACAATTAGAAAAAATCCTTGATGTAAAACTCGAAGTATTAAAGGAAGGTTTGGCAACAAAGGAATGCATCTCAAGCCTTCGGGATACAATACTGAAGCAAGCAGAAATAATCGATAAGCTCGAAGCGAGAGTTGTCCTGCTTGAAAGTTATGTGAAGCAAGTAGAGAAAAACGAGCGTGAAGTAAAACACCTCTCAGAAGACTATCTTGGACATGATAGTAAGACTGATCAACTAGAGAGAAAATGTGATACCAAAGACGATTTTGTTTGCGTATAAATGGCGTCGAATGTGAAGATGAGGAGACAGCAGAGGACTGCTTGGAAAAAGTTAAATCCATCATTAAGAAAGATCTGGAGGTAAATATTCCCGAAACAGCATTTGATAGAGCGCACAGAATTGGAAATATCCACCAGGATTCCACAAGTGGCAAGAAATATAAGTCAATAATTGTGAAATTTACGACATGGCGCCAAAGAACGATGGTTTTCAGAGCCCAAAAAAAAAAACCCGTAAAGTCAGAGTGAGTATGGATTTAACAAAAAAGAGAATTAAACTTTTAGCGAAGGCAAATGATATGTTGGTTGGTGTTGAAAACTGTTTCGCTATGGCCGATGTTAACTGCAGACTTCATGTTAAGCTGGATGATGGGTTCCATGCCTTTGAAACAGAAACTGATTTGATGGAGCTTATTAAATATGTGTAAGAGTACAGTTTTCTTTTTTCGACCCGTTATTGTTGCATTAATAGTTGATTTAATGATTTAGCCTGAGGTGAGGTGCAAGGGTTTAAGGCTGTCCATTACTAAAATCTGTGTTGTTATATGAAAAATACATGGTGCTGTATTGTTTTGTCATCCCTTTTGAAAAAGAAATCTTGTTATACTTGGAATGGTTCTTTATGGCAAGTCTTCTTTTTGTTTTTTTTTTGCTTTTAGATTGTGAAATACTATATCCCAATTAAATTCCCTCTGTTAAAAAAAAAAAATTCATGGGAGCGAATAATTTTTAGTGGTGGACTTTGACCCTTGAACCTTGTTATTGCACCTCATTGAATTTTGTTGATTTCCACGCGTTTCGTTTGGTCATAGCAGGTGTCTTCAATGTTGTTTCCCCAGGAGGGAGAACACAAATTTTTCTTGGTTCATTCGAGCTAATTCCCAAATCTCGGAGAAGAGAAAAAAGTAGCAATTCTTTGGAATTTCAAGAATACTGTCTCTTGATGATTGAATTCACATTTTTATACATTTCAAAATAAATGTTTATCGGCAATGTACTAGTTTACTTAGTACCAAATGGGTTCAAAACGTACTTTCTTAGATTCCCCTGCAACTTTATTTACACAAACAACACGGTTTATACTTATTACGCTGTTGTTGTTATCCTCCTAGGATTTGTCTATTCGTTTATATATCTGTCGTATTATCCTATTTTGTTTATGTTCGTGGGAAGAAATGTATTTTTCATTCGTTATTGTGGGTATACTTATTTGTTATGTTGTTTGTTAATTGTTAATGGTGGCTACATCGTAGTTGATTTGCTATTAGGACCAGCAGCGAGAAGATTTCTTTGTGACGATGCCGGTTGAAGTTAATCAATGGCGGGCAACAATAGGGTGTTTACGTGTATCCATTCAAATATCCTGTCCCTTGAGCAAAACTATTAGTCCATTCTCAATTCTTTTTCAAGTTCTTAAACTTTACTGGTTTTGTTGTTGTTTTATTGCAATCTCAGTCCTTGTTCTGCCCCTTGCATCAATGATATATTTTCTTGCAGTGCACTCTGTGGCAACACAGTTATGTTTCTTGCCCTTGTTCGCCTGCGTGCATCAATTTGCGAAGATCGCACTTTATACGATTTTAGTGTATCTCAATATTTCAAAAGCATTTGATAGGGTATGGCACGAGGGTCTTATTTACAAACTGAAGCGATGTGGTGTTTCGGGGCAACTTCTTACTCTTATCCAAAATTTTCTTGAGGATTGAAAACAGCGAACGGTTCTGAATGGACAGTGTTCTAATTGGGGAGATATTTTGGCAGGAGTGCCCCAGGGTTCTACCGGGTGACCCAGAAAAAAGTGACCCAACGCAATCTGTCATAGACAAAAAAGTAAGTGGCTGATTGAAATATTTCAAACGTTGTTTTGTCGCTAAAAGACTGGCCTACATTATGAGTATTTTTTGCATTTTGTTGGTTACGATAAAGCTCCTAAATTAAGGATTTCGAGGAAAAGGGCAGACTTGAAATCCTCAAAAAGTTGTCAAAAACAGGGGATCGATTTGAAGCCATATCAGGTCTTCAAAACAATGAGGAGCGTGTTTTATTTTGCCTGAGAATGTCTTTAAGTACCTAGGGACTATAAACTTGCTCTGAAGACTTCTGACTGGGTTACCTTTTCCCAGGTTGAAACGAAACACACTCCTTGTCGTTTTGAAGATCTGAAATGGCTGTAAATCAATCCCCTGTTTTTGAGGAGTTTTTGCAGATTTCAGGCATGCCCTTATCCTCGAAATCCTTAATTTTGGAAATTTACCGTGCCAAAAGAATTGCGAAAAATACTTATAGCATAGGCTAGTCCTTTGGCGACACAAAAACGTTTGAAATATTTCAATCGGCCACTTACTTAATTTTCTGTAAAAGATTGCGTTGGGTCACTTTTTTCTGGGTCACCCGGTATTTTAGGACCGTTGTTATTTCTTGTGTATATAAATGATCTCTCTGCAGATTTGGAATGTAATGCTAAACTTTTTGCTGATGATACGTCCTTGTTTACAGTTGCCAGAGAAACCAATGAAGCTGCAGAACACATGAACAATGACCTGAAACTGATCAGTCAGTGGGCACATGATTGGAGGATGTCCTTTAATCCTGACCCCCAAAAGCAAGCTGTTGAATTATTATTTTCGAGGAAAAGAAATGAAATAGATCATCCAGTGATCATCTTTAACAGCATACCCGTTAAAAGAGTAGACGAACATAAACACCTAGGTATTATCTTGGACTCAAAGCTTTCCTTTTCATCTCATATTAAAGCTGCTATCTCTAAAACGAGAAAGGGCATTGGTTTGCTAAAGTATCTCTCCAAATATTTACCAAGGCATACCTCAAATGAAATATACAAGCTTTATGTGCGACCCCATTTGGACTACGGAGATGTTATTTATCATATTCCAGCTAAAGTGTGTGATTTCAGTCAAAACATTATTTTGTCAAATCTAATGGAAAAATTGGAGTCTGTGCAGTATTCAGCTGCTCTTGCTATAACAGGAATCGTGGAGGGGAACATCCAGAGAAAAACTTTACACTGAGCTTGGCTGGGAGTCATTAAATTCCAGGAGGTGGAGTAGACGCCTTACCTTGTTCTATAAGATAATGAATAATCTCACCCCTTTGTACACAAAGAAGCCTATCCCATCACTTCATCAGTCGAACTATTCTTTTCGCAACCAGGATGTAATTGGTCGAATAAGGGCAAGAACAGAAAAATTTCAATCTACCTTCTATCCAAACTGCCTATCTGAATGGAATGAACTTGATCCTGAAATAAGACTCGCTCCGTCTGTTGCTGTCTTCAAGAAAAAGCTTCTATCGATAATTCGCCCCCCTGCAAAATCTGTTTTTGGCAATCACGACCCAATAGGCCTAGCTTATCTTTTCCAAATAAGGGTTGGTCTGAGTAAATTGAACTTTCATAAATTCAAGCATAATTTCAGAGATACGGTGAACCCAATGTGCCCAACGAACGATGGGATTGAAGATACAGAACACTTTTTGTTGCTTTGCCCTTCATTCGGCATCCACCGACGAGATCTTCTCGCTGGAGTTTCGGAATTATTACAACCATTTGTTCACATCAACAGCCTTCCAAACAACGTTCTAGTACAATATTTATTGTATGGTGATAAAGACCTTTCTGATGACGTAAATAAGAATATACTAGAAATGACCTTAAATTTTATCCACAAAACTGGTCGGTTTGGCTGAACTCAAATTTTTATTATACGTCACACAGCCACAAAGTGTTTTATTTGCTCCCCGTTTGTTAAGTCTGTTTCACAATTGATGTTCGGTAAACGATGTATGAACCAAAGTTCATCCACACCAAATCGGAGTATTTCAGAAGGATTACATTGAAAACCAGTAGCCCTGTTCTGTCCTCTTGGGTTCCTATCATTCGGTATTGTGCGCCAATGCTGGCCTTACATCAAATGTGAAACAGTTCCCAGTATTTGTCAGTAATTAATTGTATTGTATGCGTAGCTTTTTGTAGATGTTTTACTTAATCTCATTTATTTGCATGTCTATATGTTAATGGCCATGGGCGTAGTCATTGTCTTTTGCTGCCTGTGGTATCGTACCTGTAGTGTTGTATTGTAGTATAGTAATTAGAAAGTATAGTAGGTAGCATGTAATGTAACATTTTATGAATATAAAAAAAAAAAAAAAAAAAGTTGCCCATGCCCAAAGGCGTCATCATTTGAAGGGCAAACTCAAAATAATCACAGTAATTTAGGTGACTAATTGAAAATCAATTGAAAATTTGAATTTTTCATGAAACTTGCAAGAGCATTATTGTAGGGTTACCGCCCCAAGACCCCCCCCCCCCCCAAGAGACTTACTAGCCCCTTGAGCATCATAAGAAACTCTGAAGCATTCTAAATTCATGTTCACTAATTATTGAACAACTATATATTGAATATTGAACTATTGAATAATGATTGAATAATGATTGAATAATTATTGAATTATTGAATTAAACTAAATTTGTGTTTTCATCATGTTCAAGGTACAATTATTTGTGTTTTTAATGGTTATATTCTAAATTCATACCTACATACATACATTTTTTTTTTTTTTTTTGAATGAAGACTCAATATCATTAAGATACATGGTCTAACTACGAACTACAAATTACAGCTACTAACAAAAATATCAAATGTATGCTACTAACAGTATATGCTACTAACAATATGTGAAACCAATTTTAAGTTATACATCATTAATCAAGTTGAATTTTTCTAGATTTCGTTTTTGGATTTCTGTATGTATATTATGTTGAGATATTTTGTAACAGCTTCTAAAAAGTGACAATTTTCATTGGTTTGTAGAAATACGAGCTTTTGTTCACTAGTTGGGATTGATTCAAAATTTGGATAAGACTCTTTTGTGTAATTTAAAAAGGTTTCTCGTGCTGCCTTGAATGTTTCACATTCAAGGATAAAATGCGTCTCGTCCTCAATTTTGTTTTTGCAAGTTGAGCAGAATCTTTTATCTCTTTTTATTGGAGGTTTATATTGGCGTCCTTTTTCTATTGCAAGGCAGTGATCGCTAAGTCACAGTTTTGTCATTTTGCGTCTCTCAGTTCTGTTAGTTATGAGTGATAGGTAAGCTTCAAAATTAATCCTATCTTTATAGCTACGATATGTTAACGCTTATACATATATATATACCATACATTAATACACACCATACATAAATACATACATAAATACATAAACACTTCAAAGAAAAACACCACGTCTTTGCGAGAGATGCAAGGTTCACGATAATCGAACGAATAGAGAAAGAAGATGTTGACAATATGACAAAATTACTTGAAACCCATGAAGATAATTGGATTAAGCGGCTGCAGACTCTGACACCAAAAGGTTTGAATAACAAACTTAACCACCCAGACAAATATTAGATAAAAATTCAAACTCCTCAAAAAACCAAGGGATAGGCCATTTTGTTTCCGTTCACTCATTTATGCAATACTTTGTTTCCCTGTGGCCTATCATTTTCTACACATAAAACGTAACTTTAAAACTCAATCAAGGATTCATATGACGCCATATTCGACATCACGTGACCCCAATTTTGCATCACGTGACCCCTTTTAAATCACGTGACTGAAAAAAGGCTATAAAAGGGGCATACCATTGTAAAAATAGTCATTCTTCTGACGATGACCATAGCGTCGAAACGCGTCAAGAGTAGAGAAGAGTAAAAGAAAAGTTTGAAGAACTCACTCCAAGTCGTCTTTTTCTTGTGTTCATCTCCATACATCAATACATACATACATAAATACATCATAAATGTGTTTCCAAAGCATAAATGTGGGGCTAACGCCCCAAAACCCCCCAAGAGACTTACAAGTCCCTTTATCATCATCACTAACTCTGAAGCATTCTAAAGACATACCTACTATACATACATACCATACATAACTACAATAAACACCATGCATAATATACATACCATACATACAATACAAAAATATATCAATACATACATACATACATACATACATACATACATACATACAAACATACATAAATACATACATACATACATGCCCTCCATGACAATTTTGTCAAAATACACTTATACATACAGTGTAATTTTATTTAAAAGTCTAATCTTTATATTCTGAAGAGAAATTGGATGAATTTGTCAAACATTTCACCCTTTCTGGCTTCATTAGCTCTCTGTCTTTTCAGAGAGGATTATTCAATAGACGATTTACCTAAATATGGTAATGAGGAGCTTTTTACCAAAATGCAATGTGTTCTTTAATCAAACCACTGTAGAACTGTTAAAGATTAGTTATTGGAAGGCAATGCATCTTGGTACAAAGTTCCTTGCAGCCATATTTAGCATAATCGGCTATCGTCAACTTGAAGGAGAGGTCAGGAATATTGCAGTGCTTCCATTATTCTATTTTTCTAACGGTGGAAGTCTTAGGTAGAACTGCAGAAATGGTGAAAGGGGATGCGTCATTGATTCTCCTGAGTGGTGTTACATCGATTCTACGATACTCGTATGACATCCATAAACATCGTTTTGTGCGTCGTACCTCCTGAGGCAGCAAAAGAGAAAAAGGAAATCCTTAAAAGTATTATTTGCTAACTAAACTATCATGTATCCAAAACATTGTGAAAAGTAAAGAAAATATTTCTTGAATGTCCATCTGTGTGGTCTGTCTTCTACATGGCGGATGGGAGTTCCGGCTATTTTTGCAACAATCAATAGAAGGGTCCTTCAAACATCACTCAATAAAATTTAAGCTATCTTTGATTGGCTGTGCAAGAAGGGCCAATGATGCGCAAAACTGAATTTACCTTAGTCACATTGTTCGCACAACTGGAGTAAAGCGTTTCTTACAGTCTATTGTGGTCTACAGCATGCTTCTTGTTTCATCATGTCCGACAAGACGGGTTTAACCGACGAACAAGAACGCGTTGTGCAATTGGTGTTAGAAGGTAGCAATGTGTTTTCATTGGAAGTGCTGGCACTGGCAAAACAAGGCTTTTGCGTAAGCTAATTGAGCTTTTGAGGGAGAAGCATGGGGTAGAGCCTATAGCCGTGACGGCAACAACTGGAATTGCTGCAATTCAAATAGGAGGGCAAACTGTTCATGCTTGGGCAGGTATCGGAATTGGTAGAGGCTCCAGGTACAGTTTGCTGCAGAATGTTATTGCAAACGTAGACGCTCGCTCACGATGGATAAACTGTAAGGCATTAATTATTGATGAGGTATCGATGCTTGATAACGATTTATTCGAGACCTTGGAGTTTATAGGTAGGAAGGTTAGTTTCAGTTTCAGTTTCAGTTTCATATATTTTAAAATTTCACTTCATACAATGTTTTGAAATAACTAAACAGTCAAATAACTAAACTTCAAGAATATAAGATACAGAAAATTGATACATCAGTAAGCAAAATTAAAAAACTATATATTCAACAAAACAAAGAGAAAAGATAAATTGTATGGAGGGAATTACTTAAAGGAGGAGCTCTCTCAGTAGTCAGACTAATCGAGGAGAGAGCACCCCCTGTTTTAATAGAATTTCATTTACATTTGATCGAGATTATATACTTTCAGCGAGATTAAATGACTAGGGCGGATGGTGACCTTCTTGTGCCTACTATTCAAAGATCAATTTTGATAATTATTTTCAAAGAGGAAAGCTTTGAGTTTACAACGAAAACTAATAGCAGAGGGTGATTTTTTTATATCCATGGGAATGTCATTCCAGCACTTAGCTCCAAAGTAACGAACTGATCGAAGACCATATTGAGCAGTATTTTTCTGAGTTAGAAAAATATCGTTTTTAGAGGCTTGCCGTGTACCATGTTGATGAACAGATTGAACTAAATCAAAAAAAGAATGAAAACAAGAAGGAGAGATCTTATTTACACAATCGTATACGAAAGAAAGCAGTTTCACTTGAAATAGATCACGCAGCTTTAAAATCTTTAAATCAGAAAAGAGAGGTGTAGTGGGAGAAGTAAAGTGTTCAAACACAATAGCCCTTATGACCCTTTTCTCAGACTAAAATATTGATGGGTAAGAAGTGTCTTACTTTGAAAAACATACCACAAGCTCTAGCCAGTTTTTTGGATAGTTCTGTTAAGTGATACTTCCATGAAAGATTTTCATCCAGAAGAACACCAAGAAATTTCACACAACAAGTTTGCTTGATAGGAAACTTTCCAATTTTGATGCTGACAGTTTCAGGTGAAGAATGTTGAGGCGACTTAAAAATTATGAAATTAGTTTTATCAACATTGAGTGACAATTTATTAACGTCAAGCCACATTTTCACTCTTTTTAATTCCTTGTTAACCACACTTTGAAGCTGATCAAGACTTTCAGATTCACAATAGATATTAGTATCATCTGCAAATAAGTAAAAGGCTAGTTTTGAGGATGAGAGAGGTAAATCATTAATGTAAATTAAGAAAAGAAGAGGACCAAGAACAGAACCCTGTGGAACCCCACAGGTAACATTGAGATAACAAGAGTAAGATCCATTCACTGAGACACATTGTTATCCCAGATTGAAATGATTCATTTATGATTTGAGAAAGTGGAGAAGATATCAACGGTGAAAGAAATTTTAAAATTTTCATGGGAATGCTATTAGGCCCGAGAGACTTTCCAGATTTTAGGACTGAGATTATATCAGATATTTCGAAAGGAACTGAAGGTGCAATGAAAAATGAATTTCCAACTCTGTCACCCATAAAATCCACAGGTGACTTATTGGATCTTGGTATATTTTTAGTGATGTCATGAGAAACATTAACAAAGAATTTATTAAAAATGTTTACAATAACCGCTGGGTCTGATGTAATGTTACCATTCGAGTCCTTAAGCTTGTTAATCACATTCACGTTGCTTGATTTTCTAATACTTATAACTGATTTAATACCTGACCATAGTTGTTTCATATTGTTGCTGTTCTGTTGAAAGTAATTATAGAAATAGCTGGCTTTACTTTCTTTCAAGGAAACTGAAACTCGATTTCTAAACTGTTTATAAAGATCAATAAGAGACTGATTGCTGTTCTTTTTTAGCTTTATAAGTATCCGATCTCTGATGCGCATCATTTTTTTGGATTTTGCCATTGATCCAAGGTTTATTCCTGAACTTAATATCCCTTTTAGTAAGTTTTTTCAATGGAGCATGTGTTTTCACTAATTCATCAAGGCTAGATAGGAGTCTGTTAAACTTAGCATTCACATCTAAAGCACTGTCATTCAAGAAAGTAAGGTCAAGGTTTGCAAAATCATTTAGGAGATTTTCTTCACTGAGGTTTGAAAAATCATGTTGAAAATATGACAAATTCTTATAAGTCATTCCTGCATGCTTGACAATTAGAAACTGAGGGAAATGATCTGTTATTTGAGTCAAAATGTTACCACTTATGGTTTCATTATCTGTGATATTTGAAAAAATATTATCAATGAGAGTAGAAGAATGTGCAGATACCCTAGATGGGTGGATGATGTAAGGCAAGAATTGCTTAGAGAAGAGGAAATTAACATAATTAGTGATAGGTGTACTAGAGTTATAATTCAGAAGGTTGATATTGAAATCTCCAAGGATAAAGACTTGTTTATTAAACACAGCTGGATTGGACAGAACTTCTTGCAGATATTCACTGAAGGTATCAAAGGATGTGCTTGGATGGCGATAGGCGCAGCAAAACAGATAATTTTGCCATTTTTCTTTTCAACTTCAACCCAAACCGACTCAAAATCAGTGCTATCCTTGCTTAAATCTGGTCTAGGAATCAGAGTGAGACCTGATTTTATGTAAAGTGCAACACCACCATTTTGAATATGTGATTGACATGGAAAGTAACTGTAACCAGGAATTTCAACATTAGTTAGAAGCAATGATTTGAAGTTAGGCGGAATTCAATTGATATTGTGCGGAGACTTTCAACAGTTGCAACCAATTATAGACAAATCTGTGGAAATGCAATCAGGTCAGTCATGTGTCCTTCCATTCTGCTTCAAATCACCAAAATGGAGCGAGTGCATAGACGCAAACTTAGAATTAACGACAATTTCCCGGCAAAAAGACCCAGAACTTTTAGAATTATTGAATGAGGTACGTAAGGGAGGTGATATAAGTGGTAGAGCCCATGCGATTTTGGAGAAAATTGAAGCTACCCCAGCTGATTGTCAGAGATCAGATGCAGTCTTTCTGTACCCTCTCAGAAGGGATGTTATCATGAAAAATAGTGAGATTTTGCAAGGACTCGGGGGGGGGGGGGGAGAGTTCATATCCATTGCAAGAAACACGGGCAACAAAGATAAGTTGAAAGATTGCCCTTTCCCCGCACAGTTCGTTTATAAGATCAGGGCTAAGGTTATGTTATTGAGAAACATACACAAGTTCGGTCTTGCAAATGGTTCCATTGGAACTGTCGTTGCAGTGGCAAGAGAAAAGCCTTTGGTCAAATTTGATACTGGTCAGCTGGCCACCATTGAGCCATATGCGTGGGTGTTTGAAAATGAGGACGGCAAGATTACTGCCACAAGACGCCAGCTCCCTTTGCAAATGGCATGGGCCATTACGATACATAAGAGCCAGGGTCAAACCTTGAATGATGTCATAGTTTCTCTTAAGGGTATGTTTGCATACGGAAAGGCATATGCGGCTTTATCTCGTGCCACAACGATGAATTGCCTTAGGGTAATTCCAGGCTGGGATCGCAGCATACCAAGCGTGCCAGAAAATGTGAAACAGTTCATGGCTTCGTTTATTCCCGTTCTATCGTATGATCCCTGTAATATCACTCAAAGCATCGTAAATGACGCAGATACCATCAGCCTCCCAACCGCTACTTCTCGCATCCTTTCCATCGAGCACCCTGCAGAAAGACCAGGCGATTTTTCTCCCCTTGCGCGGTCATCCGCCCCAGCCTTACCAAGTTTTGTATACATAGATGATATTTTAGAAGAGTTAACGAATAAAGAATGCCGCTCCAAAAATTTTAAAGTTGTATGCCGGGCCATTAAAGACGATGTAGCACACAGACCTGAGGTAATGCAACTAGTCGCGCACTGTTGGAGCAGATTGGAAGACATTTATGTGCCAACCGGAGAGGTGGCACGTCTGGACATACAGGCTGCAGTGAATAAATCTAAAATGGATGAAAAGACGAGGCAATTTTTAGATTTACAGCGAGATAAGGAATTGAAGAGTCAGTTCCTCAAATTGTTAAGATACATGAAACTGGCAAGCTGCACACAAGAACGACTGTCCATCGAGCAGCTGTCATTTTTGGTGGACTTAATTGTCACCCTACGAAAGCATTTAGCAAGTAAGTCATTCTATCACACTATATTACAGAATTCTTAGTTTTTCATGTAAATTTGATACTTCAAGAAGAAAATCCCTCTACAAAGGTAAGGTAACAAAAAAGAGAATCTAAAACATGTAACGATCTTATGCCGAAAGTATGAGGAAGATTTCTGTCCCAAGGATTTATGTGTATTTTTGCGGTAGCGGAGCCAGCCGTCAAGTGGCGAAACAATTGCCACGTCCTTCTTGCCCTTGCTAATGCTATATGATAACAATGGTAATCAATTCGAAATTAAGATGGTTAAAGTTCTAGTTCTACATCACAAGATTCTGAACTAATTTACAACAACTATTTACAAGGAAAAAGAAACCCAAATGACAAGAAAAGTGTTCACAAGAAAAAGAAACGTAAGTAATACATCATGGTAATGATCATTATGTACAAATATCCTGTTTACGTTTTCAGAGAACATGTTGCACAAAGTATTGTCTGAAGATGCAGACGATGCTGCAGCAGCCACACCTTTCTCCGAAGTAACCCTTGACAATGCTGAATTGGCAAAAATTCGATATTTGGGTGGATGGGCAATATCAAAAGTGCGAAATGCAGCTCAAAGGTATGTTTTAAAAAGAATTGCTTTTCTTCTTCAACTGACTTCAATATACACTTTGCTTCTTCTTCCTTCTCGTCTCGTTGCATACAAGTTGGCTGTGTTTCTTTTTTGTTTCGCTTTTCTCCTGTTGTGTGAGAGGTCGCAAGGGTGGACTTTGTAAAGAATTCAGTTCTGAAAGTTTATTTAGAAATACCGGGTGTCCCAAAATGATGTATTATCGTTTGATTGCTTATATCTCCATAACCAATGAACCAATAAAATATATACATACACGTGAAATATATGTCAATTTTTGTAAAGACTTTCCCAGGTGCAACCACGGATGACATGGAGTCATACATAGTTCCGACTCTGAAGAGAGAACCTGATGCTTTGATAATACATTGCGGCACGAACGATTTGAGAAAAGATGACCCAGAGACAATCGCGAAAAAGATCACTGAAATCGCCATGAAATCAAAGAGAATAGTTCAAAATGTGGCTGTGTCCAGTATCTTAGCACGTGGCGACTCTGATCTTATGGAAGGGAAGAGACTCCAGGTAAATTCACTTTTAGCCAAATCACTTGCAGAAAATAAAATACACTTCATTCGACACGAAAATGTTGATCAAGATTGGTGTTATTTACTATACGAAGATGGTATTCATCTCAACAATGACGGTACAAATGTTTTAGGACAAGATTTTGTCAATTATATCAACACTATCTGACTGAATGAACTAACTTCTAACCTTGTAAATAGCATTAACATTTCGTCAATTTCATTTAGAGAAAGCCACACATTAACATGCCCACCAGACCTTGGTAGTTCACCAGACTCCTTAGAAAAGAGCAAACATGATGAAGTTCCCAGCATAGGGTCACCTGAACAACTCTATTCGCCTTCTTCTCCCTCTAATCTTACCATATGTTCCTCAAATACGCCTAGTGAATCTGAACTTTCTTCTTCCGTATCTTCAATCAGATCCACGCAACCGAATAATTCGAGTGACATTGAGGAGTTTTTTAATATAAGAACAAAATCCGAACAATCCTTTAATTGGATTCTTAAATATAAATAGTATTCGAAACAAAATAACTGATTTGAGACTGGTGATGGAAAGATGCTTGCCTGATATTTTGGTAATAGAAGAAACTAAACTAAATTCAGATTTCAAAACTGAGACCTTTCTTATAAATAACTATCAAAGACCGATTCGTCGTGATAGGAATGAATTTGGTGGGGGTTTGATGCAATTTATTAGGAAAGGGGTTGTCTGCAATAGAGTTTCTAAATTTGAGAGTCCTTCGATCGAGATCATCTGTTCTGATTTGATGGTTTGCAAAAAGAGATGGGCTATTTTTAGCATTTACCGACCTCCAGATGCTGCCAACTTAGATCTATATTTCAGAGAACTGTCTTCTTCGTTAAACTTGGCCTTGGACAAATACGATAATGTTATGATTATGGGCGATATAAATATTGACACTCATGATATTCAGCATCCCGGATATAATAAGTTAAATTCCTTCATTGACGTGTTTGGACTATCAAATTTAGTAAAGGCTAAGACATGTTTCACAAAAGGTCATAGTTCGTCGATTGACGTCATGCTCACGAATAAACCCAGATGTTTTCAAAATACTACTGTTTTTGAAACTGGTCTAAGCGACTTTCATGGTCTTGTCTCAACTTTAATGAAAACGCACATACCCCGTCTCAGACCTAAGATGATTAAATATCGTACCTATAAAAAATTTGACCCTGTAAAGTTTCTTCAAGATGTAAAGAATACTGACTTTAAAGTAGATTCAAATGATGCAGATTTGTCTTATAGGAATCTTTCATCTGCTTTCCGAAAATTGGTAGATAAACATGCTCCTTTAAAAACTAAAATTCAGAGGGGAAATACTGCTCCTTTTATGAATCAGCAATTACAGAA
This sequence comes from Aurelia coerulea, assembly GCA_039566865.1. NCBI lineage: Eukaryota > Metazoa > Cnidaria > Scyphozoa > Semaeostomeae > Ulmaridae > Aurelia > Aurelia coerulea. Next base: position 5,417,198 of record CM076951.1, on the reverse strand, counting down.
AGCAATTTATACAAGATCGAGGCTCAAAAAAAGACTAAATAATAATAATAATAATAATACATTAAAATTTATATAGCGCGAAACCAAATAAAAAGCTTATTTATCTTTGGCGCTTTACAATATATGTCCATTGTCCCGTGTATACGTAAGTATCTACAATATTCTATAAGATATTAAAAGCAAGTTTAAAGTAAAATGTTTTAAGACGCTTTTTAAAAAGATGAACAGTTTCCGAAGTCCTGACTTCTGATGGGAGAGAGTTCCAAAGTTTAGGTGCACACACTGAAAAGGCTCTGTCACCGCAAGACTTCAAGTGAGATCGTCGTATGCTCAGATTGGTACCATTGACAGAGCGTAGTGAATAATTTGACTGTTTCAACTCAATCAAATCACGTATATATTCTGGAGCCTCATTACGAACTGCTTTATAAACAATAGTCATGAGCTTGAATTGAATGCGATATCTGATTGGTAACCAGTGTAGCTGCTGTAGAGCTGGAGTGATATGCTCAAATTTAGATAGACCAAGTATTAGCCTAGCAGCAGAATTCTGAATGTTTTGCATCGGTCTTATGGTTGAGTCTGGAAGTCCAACTTTAACAATAAAAATCCTACCACAGAAAATAGAACTAATTTCAAAAAGCAACGAAATAAATGTGTCTCCATAAGAAAGAAGGCAATGAAAAACCACTTTAAAGAAGCAACTAAACATGGAACTATGTCTAATAAAGAATTCTGGGATCTTGTTAAACCATTTCTTTCAAATAAAGGAGGACTTACAAGTAGCGATATTTCTATTGTGAAAAATGATACCGTTATAACTGATGACCAGGAATTGACAGAGATTTTCAATGATCACTATGTAAATATAGTAGAAAAATCCAGCGGTAAGAAGCCCATCAGCCTTGCTAAAGATACTGGAATTTCTGACGACCGCCAAGTTGTTCGCTTGATTCTTGATAAGTATAAAAACCACCCTAGTGTCCTAGCTGTTATTCAAAACCCAGAGAAAGTGTTAGACACTTTCACCTTTCATGAGATAGACAATCAAGTAGTTGCAAAACTATTCAAATCATTGGATGGCAGAAAATCTACTGGTGAAGACCAAATACCCCCAAAGTTAGTATCTCTCGCAGCTAACGAGCTTACAAACACTTTAACCACGGCAATAAACAGTAGCATTCGAAATTCTAGTTTCCCAAACGATGCAAAAAAGGCAGCGGTCTGCCCTTTGGATAAGGGGGAACCAAATCGCACAGTAGAAAGGAATTTTCGCCCAGTTAGTGTTCTCAATACCTTTTCAAAGATATATGAAAAAGTTCTAAAACATCAACTGATTGGACATTTAGATAGCACGCTTTCTATCTTTATTGCGGCATACAGACGAACGTATGGAACTCAACACGTCTTGATACGTCTCATAGAAGATTGGAGGGCTAACCTCGACAACGACTATCTCGTAGGAGCAATCCTAATGGATCTTTCAAAAGCCTTCGACTATATTCCGCATGACTTACTTATTGCCAAATTACATGCATATGGATTTGACGAAGATGCACTAGTCCTTACCTATTCTTACCTCAAAAGACGAAAACAATGTGTTAGGATAAATAATACGTATAGTTCTTTTCAAGAGGTTATATTTGGTGTACCCCAAGGCTCTGTGCTGGGACCAATCCTTTTCAACTTTTACATCAATGACTTATTTTACTTTATAAAACAGGCAACGCTTTATAATTACGCTGATGATAATACACTCACTTATTTTTCTAAAAGCATGCCCGATCTTGTAAATATTTTAGAAAAAGAAACAGGAGTTGCCTTGTCCTGGTTGGAACAAAATGAAATGATTGCTAACCCTGAAAAATTCCATGCTATATTGCTCATAAAAAACCGGACAAATACTAGTGGAGAAAAAATTAACATTAACGGCAAAATAATCAAATCTGAGGAGACTGTGAAACTTTTAGGCGTTACGCTGGATTATAAACTTGATTTCGACCCACATATTTCGAATCTGTGCAAAAAAGCTGCAGCACAATTAAATGTTCTTAAAAGATTAAAGTCGTTCATTGGCTGTAAAGAAAAAACGATTCTTGTTCAGAGCTTTGTATTTTCTAATTTTGATTACTGTCCCTTGGTCTGGTATTTTTCATCTTCCAAATCATTACAGAAAATTGAGAAGTTACAAGAACGCGTTCTAAGATTTCTCTATAATGATCATACCAGTTCGTATAACGATTTGCTTTCGAAGTCAGATAAATGCACAATGCTCATTGCTCGCCAAAGAGTCCTGTGCATAGAAATATTCAAAACAGTGAAACAGTTCAACCCACAGTTCATGCAAAACGTTTTTAAATTACGGTCATCAAATTATTCATTAAGAAATCCAAATAACTTAGCCCATGTTAGGCCTAATCAAACAACATTCGGGTCCAACAGTCTGATGTCTATTGGGCCACAGATTTGGAATGGCCTACCAAACGAGCTGAAAGCAGCAGAAAACTTGAAAACTTTTAAAAATCTGATAAAACGATGGGACGGACCCTCCTGTAAATGCAGTGCTTGTCATTGCCTGCCTAGTGTTACAAATTAGTGCCTGTTAGTGCAATTTAATTTTATGACTTATAAAACAAAAACAAATTTAATTTACTTCCTGTAGTTATATTCGATTTTGATTAGTTAACTTTGTATATATGTATATATGTGTATATATTGTTAGCTATAGTAGTTAATCGAATCAAAATAAATTTACAAACAAAACAAAAAACCAATTTTCAAAAACTTTATTTCATCCGATTGCCGAAAGGCTAAATTGTATTTGAGGATGTTGGCTGTAGTTTAGGCCAATTTCTTCATGTCGAAAAGAAGATCGATAAAGCTGCTCAAATTCAAGCCTTAGATAGCATGAAAAAGAAACGGCCTTCTTCGCCAGTCAACATTTTAGATGTGATGCAAAAGGCTGAACTTATATGTTGTTCATTGAATATATAGTGTTCAGAGAATACGAATTCAGTTAATACTAAGTTCATAGAATACGAATACGAGTTCAGCCTTTTGAATCACATCTAAAATATTGACTAGAAAGATAGGCCGTTTCTTTCGCATGCCATCTAAGGCTTGAATTTGAGCAAGTTTATCGATCTTCTTTTCGACATGAAAACGCGGTGGTAAAACCACAACCAACATCTTAATATACAATTTTGCCTTTAGGCAATCAAATAAAACAAAGTTTTTGTAAATTGGTTAATTTGTTATGGAGATGTAAGCAATCAAACAATAATACATCATTTTGGGACACCCGGTATACCACGACTTTGAAAAGTTTCAATATCCAATTTCTTCAGCAACTCTTTAGTAGGAACTGAGATACTGAATGAGATGAATATCGAAGCAAGCGTTGTATTTATCTGACTTACAATGAACATTTTTATATGCTGAAATGAATTAGCTCTTGAATTACAGTTCTGAAAGGTATACCGAACCATTTTGACACTGTTTATTTCTTGCTTGTCAACAAAAACTATCCTAAGAAACTGGGAAAGAGATGTCCATCCAGTCCAACCCTTGGTGACGGCCGGGGTCGAATGTAACGATTTGTTTCTTAGAATGTACTGTTCTATTCAGATCGTCTTCTACCCATACTTTGTACGTTTTCCACAGTTCTCTCATCCTGTTCACTGGTGGTCGATTCTAGGCGGACGATTTTATCTTCTTGCTCTTCTATTTTTACTATCAACGATGTTACTTCCTTTTTTAAATCTTCGATGTCGTCTTTTGCTGCAAGGTTATCAAGAAGCTGCTCAAAACGATTATCCAAGTAAATGCAGCATTTGACCAGTATGATGATGGTGATGATGATGATGATCTAGGGCAAGCTTGTGGTGTACCACCATGCAGTGATGAAGAACCTGAACAATCAACTTCAGTGTCAAGTGGAAAACGTAAAAGTTCATCTCCTATCCCAAAGCTTATTGATGATAAAAGGAAGCACTTAGAGAGAAAACTGAGTGCAGCCCAGAGAGACCAGCTGTTGTGAAAAGAGGCTAAAGAAGATGCACAGTTAAAGCGTGATATTGCAGAGGCCATTCGCCAATCCAACTAGTCTTTCTCCAATTCTATTCAACAAATGAGCAATTCCATGTTGCAAGTTGCACAAGGCCTCACAAAATCTGTTGAAATGATGACAAAAGCCATGGTTGCTGTAATATAGTTATCACGTGATGGACTGTAAGCACGTGATGTGACATTTAACTGTGAGGAATGCGTGAAAGTGGTACCAGTTGTAGATATGAGTACGGGAGCATGATGATGATTCGAATCTAGATATGTCTCATTATTAGCCTACCCTACGGTCACCAAAATACCATATCTGGCGACGAGGATATAAACAAATTAATGGAGCGCTGAATCAAGCCTCAAAATGGCCATGCTGCCGAGTTTATATTTTCCACCCTTTGATGCAAGGGGAGATCCTTCTAGCACAGGACAAAGGTGGACTGAATACATAGAACGCTTCGAAAATTTTCTCACTGCCATGGAAATCGACGATCCTAAACGCCAGCGTGCACTTTTATTGCATTTCAGTGGAGAAGAAGTCTATCGCATTTTCAAGACTTTACCAGACACTGGTGAGGCAAAAGATTACACAAAAACAGTTGAAAAGCTGACTGGATACTTCCAACCAAAGAAGAATATCGAATTTGAACGATATACTTTTCGCCAAGCTAATCAACATGAAGCTCAAACGCTAGATGAATATCATACTCGATTACAACAACTTGCCACTCATTGTGAGTTTAAAGAGAAAGATGTAGAGGTGAAATCACAAATCATCTCAGGATGCTCGTCAAAAAGGGTCAGACGAAAAGCACTTCGCGAACCAACACTTAAATTGCAAGAACTACTTGACTTTGGTCGGTCTTTAGAGATTTCGGAAGGCCAAGCTATTGGAATAGAACATGCAACAACAGACATGTCAGATCTACAGGTGAACAAAGTAAAATTTCGACCTAAGCCACAAAGAGGCAATAATCAGCGAAGGTCGCAAACACGTGCCAAGACATGTTTTAATTGTGGTGGATCATATCCCCATACGCAAGAAAAACCCTGTCCAGCCAAAGGTAAACTGTGTAGAGCATGCAAGAAATCAAACCATTTTGAAAAAGTTTGCCGTTCAAAGCTGCAGTCAAACAATCCCGCGAAAATAAAACAGCGAAAATCGAATCGTGCAGTGCAAGCTGTTCAACCTGGAAGAGACACTGACGAATCCACGTCACAGTCTTCAGACTCTTCAGATGAGGAAATTCTATTCGGAGTACAAAGTTTGCAAAGGTGTACTTCGAAGCCCCCAAAAACTACAGTTAAAATTGGGAAGTGCAAAATTGATGTCATTGTTGACACTGGAGCAAGCATCAACATTCTTGATACACCCACTTTTGATAAGATCCAAGTACAGAATCCAAAATTGCAACTGACGTCATCTACCAGCAAAATATTTGCATATGCATCAGACGTACCGTTAGACATTGCTGGAAAATTCGAGACAGAAGTAGAAACACGCAATCGAATAACGTTCGGGACATTTTATGTCGCAAGGAAATCAACAGGGAACCTTCTGAGTTTTCAAACAGCCACTGAGTTAAACTTGCTACAAGTCAACATTGATAACGTTCAAGAAGGAAATCCTGCACAACATCCGTCATCGACCATTCATCCAATGGAAAGACGCAGTGTACCAAGTGCTAATATGTCATCAAGTTTAATAAAAGAACATCCAGAATTATTTGTTGGTGTGGGAAAATTAAAGGACACGCAAATCAAACTTCATATCGACGAACATGTTACTCCGATCGCCCAACCAGCACGCCGAGTTCCTTTTCACATTCGAAAAGCCCTTGACAAAGCTCTCGACGAACTCGAAGACAACGATATAATTGAACCAGCCATTGGAGCGACTCCTTGGGTTAGTCCTCTTGTAGTATTCCCGAAACCGAACAATCCCGATGAGATACGAGTTTGTGTCGACATGCGCCGAGCCAATCAAGCGATTACACGAGAACGACATCCAACACCGACCGTCGACGAAATCATTCATGATCTCAATGGTGCAACTGTATTTTCCAAGCTCGACCTAAACAAAGGATACCATCAACTTGAGTTGGACCTCAACAGCCGAGGTATAACAACATTTGCAACACATCGTGGACTTTATCGCTATCAAAGACTTGCGTTTGGAATTTCTTCCGCTGCCGAAGTCTTTCAGTATCAAATTCAAACAGCTCTCGCTGGGATTCCTGGTTGTCGCAATCTCAGTGACGACATAATCATATTTGGCAAAACGCAACAAGAACACGACCAAGCCCTTCGCAATGTTTTTCAGAGGCTCCGCGAGAAAGGACTCACGTTGAACAAGAGAAAATGCACTTTTAACAAAGCCAATCTTAACTTCTATGGTTATACATTTTCAGCTGAAGGCATGAAAGCTGACGAGAAGAAAATTCAGGCTATCAAAGAAACATCGACACCGAAGACCGTTTCTGAACTTCGTTCTTTTCTCGGACTCGTGAATTACGTTTCTCGTTTTATCAAAGATTTCGCTACAATCGCCGCCCCACTTCGGGATTTAACGAAAAAATCGACGAAATGGACTTGGATTGATCAACATCAAGCTGCGTTTGACAATCTGAAAGAAGCACTGACAAGTAAATCTGTCGTGGCGTACTTCGATCCGAAGAAATCAACAGAAATTCTTGTCGATGCCAGTCCAGTTGGATTAGGAGCGATTTTAACACAGAAAACAGTGAACCCTGATGGCTCAATTCAAGCAAAAGTTTGTGCTTATGCAAGCCGCACATTATCCGATGTAGAACGCCGATATTCTCAAACAGAAAAGGAGGCCCTCGCAATCGTTTGGGCTTGTGAAAAGTTTCATCTTTACATTTATGGAGCTCAATTCAACATTGTAACTGATCATGAAGCTTTGGAAATTATTTTTAACAATCCAAACTCACGACCGCCAGCAAGAATAGAACGTTGGAGCTTACGGTTACAAAATTATGACTTCACAGTCACATTCAAACCTGGAAAGGAAAATCCAGCCGATTTTATGTCACGACATCCAGTCAACAATTCGAAGAAGAAACATAATATTGCCGAAGAGTATGTGAACTTTATCACACGTCACGTTACGCCTGTTGCCATGACTTCTCGTGAAATTCTAAGTGAAATCACAAAGGATTCAGTTATGACTGAACTTAAATCGGTAATTTTGGATGAAACCTGGCACAAAATGTCAGAGATACCAGACTTGAAGGTTTTCAAAAAGGTAAAAGAAGAACTAACAGTGACAGACGATGGATTTATTTTGAAGGGAACAAAACTAGTAATTCCAAGTAAACTCAGAAATCGCGTCGTTAACCTCGCACATGAGGGACATCAAGGCATTGTCAAAACCAAGTCACTTCTCAGAGAAAAAGTATGGTTTCCCGGAATTGATCAAATGGTTGAAAATATCGTAAAGAACTGTATTCCTTGCCAAGCTACTACTGCAAAAGAAAAGCTAGAGCCGTATAAAATGTCCAAGTTACCCCGTGGACCTTGGGACAAGGTTTCAGTTGACTTTAGTGGACCGTACCCTAATGGTGAATATTTGCTCGTTGTTATTGACGAATATTCTCGTTTTCCGGAGATCGAAATCGTTCGTTCAACCGCTGGAAAGTCGGTTATACCGAAACTCGATCGAATTTTTTCCTCGTTTGGAATTCCTCGTGTTGTAAAGTCGGACAATGGACCGCCTTTTAGTGGATACAGATTCAAGGATTTTAAGAATGAACTTGGTTTTAGCCATCGCAAAATTACGCCACACTGGCCACGCGCAAATGGTGAAGTCGAGAGATTTATGAGAACATTGAACAAAACTGTGAAAGCTGCACACAGTGAAAACAAGGTGTGGCAACGTGAATTGTTTACATTTCTAAGAAACTATCGAGCAACGCCACATGTATCAACAGGAGAGACACCAGCTAGTCTTATGTTTGCACGAAATATTGCAACAAAATTGCCTGAAATAGCAGCAAAGAAGCAGAACGATGAAGGAGTCAGAGAAAAAGACCAAGCTTCAAAAGAAAGGATGAAAGGAGATGCCGAAAAGAGAAAGCAACATGAATGCCATACTTTCAACATTGGAGATACTGTTTTAGTAAAAACAGATCGCAAAAACAAATTGAGTACTTTTTACGATCCAAATCCATATGAGATAACAGAAATCAACGGATCAATGATAACTGCAGAGAGAGCAGATCATCAGATAACAAGAAACTGTTCCTGGTTCAAGAAAATACCAGAACAGCGCAAAAGCTTAGAAATCGATGAGGACGATACTTTCCCAAGACCGTGTGATACAGCGCCAGGAGGTGATACAAATGAACAAGTTGAACGACGCTACCCAACACGGCAAAGGAAACAAACTGACTTTTATTTTGGACAGTGATATGGACACAAACAGAAAATAACACCAAAAAAATAATAAAACATTGTGATTAAAATTCGAAACAAATCTTAAAAGAAGAAGGAGTGATTTAATATAGTTATCACGTGATGGACTGTAAGCACGTGATGTGACATTTAACTGTGAGGAATGCGTGAAAGTGGTACCAGTTGTAGATATGAGTACGGGAGCATGATGATGATTCGAATCTAGATATGTCTCATTATTAGCCTACCCTACGGTCACCAAAATACCATACTACTTGATGACAACATATCTCAATTATCAAATCAAAGTAGAACTTTGCTTGACTTTGCTAAAACTGGTCTAAGTGAAAATCACAGAATAGATTGGAATGGTGCTTCGTCAATCTTAAAAGACAATGCAGCTCTAAAGTGTCCATGGGATGATGGAAGTTATATTGTTCGCTCTGATTCCAATGCAAAAATTAGTCATTCCGTATCTTTTTCAGCACAAAAGGCAACTGTTCAATGTGACTGTCCACGTTTCAAATATCATTCCATCTGCAAACATACAATTGCAGTTGCTCATTTGGAGTCATTTATAGAACAGCTAATACGAAAATGGAAGCCTGACTTATCAAGACAATTGCAGGGTACTGTGCCATCAAATGCAGGCCAAACGAAAGGTGATAGACGCAAGCGAATTAGAAACCCAACAACTTCACGCTCAGTCCAAAATCTTAATTTCCCTGGCCAAAATCAGCAAAATCTGCCTCCAGATGATGACAGTTTGAAAGTAATCTTTCTAGGAGCAACTAAAGCAAGGGTATGTTATGGGTGTGGCTCTAATATTAGATCAAAAGATGATGTACGCCTAGGAAATGTGCCCCCGGTACCGTGTGACATTGTAATTACCAGGAGAGAGCGCTGTGTTTTTAAGGAAAAGGGGTCGCAGATCATAAAGATCGCAAAAACAAAGGAGAACGTTTATTATCATCCAAAGAGAAAATGTCTTCTGAATAAATTGTCATCCATCTCCCCAATCATGTTTGAAATTGAGGATGACACAAAGACAAAGCTTACCCAAGGACATCAAAACCTTCTCAACACCGAGTTTTGGATATCATTTGCTTGAAAATGCTGCAAAGGTTTTCAATTTTTTTTTTTTTTTTTGATAATGCAGCCCCATCATACCGGGTGAGCCAGAAAAAAGTTCCCACTTTCTAAAATTCGTAGCAACACAAGTACTTCATGGATTTGAATGATTCAAATTCTAGTTGAAAGCCATAAGATCAAAGTATTTTTGAGATTTTTCTCGTCTTCTTACGAGAACTGCAAATATAAGTAAATTCAACTTTAGAAAAATTTCATGGCTGCAAAATGACGGAAAAAGGCCTAAAACACTTGATCAAATCGATAGGACTCTCCTCACACAGAACAATACGCACATGCGTTTCACCTCTCTCAAGAGTTACAAGAAATTGATTCTCAAACAGATACAAAAGATTTTCAATCCCATGGCAATAGATGTGCAGACGATATCTCTCACCCATGAGAAATTGCATTTTCTCTGTTGTTCTGAGCGAGGAGTCCTTTATGATTTGATCAAGCATTTTAGGCCTTTTTCAGTCATTTTGCAACCATCAAGTTTTTGTAAGCTTAAATTTAACAATTTTTCCAATGCTCTTAAGAACGCGAGAAAAATCACAAAAATACTTCGATATTTTGGCTGTCAAGCAAATATTGATTCACTCCAATCCATTTAGTACTCTTGATGCTATGAATTTTCAAAAGTGGGAACTTTTTTCTGGCTCACCCGGTATATGTCAGAGATGTTCTTACCAGTCGGCCAGAGCCGAGTAACTCGAAGATCTAAAAACAAACTAATTCAACCTTTCCGAAAAAGCAACACAGGACAAAATGGTCTCTCATATTTAGGACCTAGAATATGGAACAGTTTACCCTCCGAACTAAAATCTGCAACAAACAACAACAGTTTCAAACATAAAATCAAAGATCAATTCTTTAAAAATTTCCAAAGTCTTGATGATAGTCCCTACATATATTATTAGAAATCTAAAAACAGCCTGCAGACATGCTTACTTATCATCCTTAAGAAAGGCTTTATTTCAGGTCTAGATGAATTTCTGTTTTTCATGAAAACTTTCTCTGTTTATCTCGCTAATTTTTCCTTTTCTTAATTTCAAAGGGCACTCCTGGAGGGACCATTATGGAAACAAGGTCGCATTGACCTTTTAATGCTATCCCTGCCATCTTTAACCATGGGGTGTTTTTATTAAATTAGATTTTAAATTAGATATGTAACTTTTGCCTGTAATTTTTTCAAACTTGTAAATATTGTAATTAGAGTTTTTTTTTCTGAATCTGTTATTTTTCATTTTTATTTTGATGGCGAAATTTTACATACATACATACATACATAAAATCCATAATTACTACTGTGCACAAACTTCATTAAAGGAATTGTGTCCATGTACATACATGACTATTAACACTATCATGTAAGTGGGTTTATGTGGATACTGGTTTCCATCCTTGCCACTTTTGTCACACTCAATGGTATCGTTATTGCAGCTTACTTATGCATTGTGTTATAAAAAAGTTATCATCCTTATTTCATTTCAGTCAGTGTGCAAGGAATTACAGTTTTAACACTCAAATTATCAATAATTTTGTTCACTTCAATCCAAAAACCAATGCGTGAGAAGAATTTACAGGAAAACATGCCGTTAAATCCTGAGAATGCTCCGACCTCTGATTGGCTTAAAAAACAATCGGTTTACTTAACAAAAGCTGCAGAGCGAGAGCGAGACTGTATAAACCCAATACGAGGGTACCACAGGGCATCCATCGTCAAATAACCGAATTCGACCTTGACAATGAACAAAACGAGGTAAGACCTATTATTTTATTAAATTTGCAATTATGTCATAAGTTCCTGATTTCTCAACATAATGATGATAATAAACCTTCAGTTACGGTACTTGAATTTTATGACAAAATTTCAACGACTTGTCTCTCCTTTGTAGGTTTGTGCGATGCATAATAGGCCTACTACCATACTACCCAGCCAATAAAAAAGAAATGAGCAGAAAGTTGCGACTGCTCGTGAAATTTAACAGAAAAAAGATTTCAGCAAAGGGAAACTTTCACACCCAGTATTTTTTGTTTGGTAATGAGCTCGTCATAAGTATTTCTCTGGTTCTGTTCCTTCTCCTTCTTCAAGCGAGGAGAAATTAAATTGGCGCGCTTTAAAAGCCCGCCAAAACTTAAAAGTTGACCTCGTTTTCGCGGCTCGGAGGAGGCTGGCTTTGCTTGCGACCAAAAAGGCAATGTACTTGCACATATAAAATTAGGTAGTGGCACTTAAAAGAATTGTTTCAGTCAGTAATTGAATTTCAAACTGCTTGCAAAAACGCTACATGCAGCCACATGCAGCCATTTGACCAAATTTTGAAATGCAGTAAACTTCAGAATGACAATCAGATGTATAGTAAAAATCCGACGGGTGTATCACTCCCTTAGTAATCAGTATGATTTTGAAAATTTCTATCAGCACAATATTACTTCTGCAGGATTTAAGAGATATCTTGCAAACAACGCTATGATTTCTTCCCGGGGGGGGGGGGGGGGTACTTGACTTAAATTTGTACGGTGATGTGCCCACGAAATTTTTTATTCTGCTCCAGAATTTTTCGCTCAAAATGATAACCTGTTCTAGAAAAATTGGTGAAGAGCATACTCAAAACATGAAATTTGACCGAAAAACGACCCGATCCAACAGAATATTCCCTTTTCACATGTTGTGGCAACCTGCTCTAGAAAAATTGCCTCATTCTGATACCCTGTGCAAGAAAAAAATGGTGAAAACGGTACCCTTAAAAACGGCACATCCCCATCAGACAAATATACTATGTACCCCCGGGGATTTCTGTCAGAAGTCTTCAGGATTTCCAGGCAGATATATGCATATGCCCCTCATCTGTGGGAACAAAACGTAGGTTAATCTAGCAAAGCAGTGACGTCAAATTTCTGTCTTATGAAATACTTAACAGGGTTTTTTTTCACAATTACTCTCTGTTTGCTTTCAGACTTGTTATATTTTTTCAAAGGCACAGCTCCATAGATAGCATTTAATAAATTACTGATTGCACAACACAATGAAATACTTTCTCTGAGGTAATTTGCAGACCAGGAGGGAGAAATTCTTCCTTGAAAAGTGCGGCCGCATTTTACAAAAACGACGTGAAAATCATGGTAAAACATGAGGCCGCATGTTACTATGTGGGGCCGCGTTTTATAAGATGATAACGTTTGGCCGCAAATTTCACCACAATTTTCGCTGCACTTTTTGAAAATGGTGGCATATTTTCCAAATCAGCCTCGGTAGAAAAGATCTTTTAAATATTCTTCATTCAAAGATGAAGTTTGTTTATCAGACTGTAAGGAAGTGAATAATTACTCTTAAAATTCTTTGAATAAATCTCTCCTATTAATTTTATTCCAGATGCTCTTACGATCAAATTACAAATCATTTTCAGCCGAACAGTTGAAAAGTTTCACTCGCCTTCACGCTTTTGAATGCAAAGTTCCAAAAACGAAAAGACCGAGCAGACAGGATCTGAGCCATTACTATATTACCCAAGCAATCACATCACCGTGTAACCATCACCATATACCACCACAAGACATTCTTCTGTCTTGGAGATCAGAGCTAGCCAAAGCCAGATTGACGGCAAAAGGTTTATATTATGTTGAATGTGAGTTCGGTCGATATAACATTGAAGTCATCAACGCTGCCTTGCAGCTACACAAAGCACGTGAAATTCGTCGCGAAGTTGCCCAAGAATTAGATTGGTTCTCTGAAAGTTGCAGAACACCAACGACGGTGAACTCTACTCCTTCACGCGTCGTTATAAATAACTTTCGTTCAAAGATTCATTGCCACAGCTATGCTGCATTGTTGCCTCCATTTAATATCGCTCCAAAGGAATTGAAACAGTTGTGCTGTGACAATCTGCTTTCTTCTGACCATGTATTGTGGGTTACCAATCAATTGAATATCCAGCAGGATGACATGTATTGTGTTTATGGCAACTCTGTTGGCGATATCGAGAGGCGAGTCAGCCGATTCTTGAACGGTCGTCAAACACCCAAGAAAATTGGTTTGATTTACAATGTGTCTAAGAGAAGGGTCCTGAAAGAAGGCGTTGCATCATGGGATGTAGAGATTGTTCGTAAATTCGGCGATCATGGCTGTCATTTTTCTACTGTCGTTCTGAACAAAGATGCGAGAGAAATTATTTATGGTGATTCGCTTGGATGGTCACCTCCTGCAACACTTATGGAAGAGATGGAACAATTTTATTCAGCAATGTACAAGGAGAAAATGCCGCAAATGAAAATAGTAGAGTGTCATGATTCTACTGCAAATACACATGGTCACGAGTGCACGTCTTCCTGCTCACTAAACTACCCACTGCAAAATGACGGGAATATTTGTGGAGTAGTAGCAATATCCATGCTGGCTTTCGCAAGTCTTCTGCCTGACTACTTTCAATTCATTGTCGACAACAAACGTGGCCTGAACAGAGGATCACCAAAGTTGTTCTTTGCAGATCCAACAAGATATGGAAAATATCTGCGACAAGTTTTGATGGCATGGTTTAGTGAAACACGGGTATCCATGAAATACCTTGCAACAACTGACGTTTTAAATGGCATACTGCCAACCATTGCCAGCGAACTGTCCTCTGATTCAGATGATAATGATGATGTTGTCCATATTGAGTTTAGAGATGCGAATGACGATGCAAAGGAAGATGCGGGCCAAGACATCAGTGGGGAAAAAATTCTGGTTCCTTTCAAAATTAGCTACCCCTCCCACCCCTTTGCCCTGAAGCGCGATAAAAAATATAAAATACAGTTCCAATAGAAAAACCCCCATTAAAAAAGTTTTCAAAAAATGTTTTTGTGGCTGTGCTTGTGGTTCTGCTTCTTGTGTGTGTTTTTGTGTTTTTTATTTTATTATTATTTTATTATTATAACATTCTTTAAAGTTGGTTATTAAAAATAGCTCTTCTTCAAGAACTAATAAAGACCAACTATTTACAAAAACAAAAATAAATTACAGTTCATGATAAGAAACGAAAATACCCTAAAATACCCTATTTACAAATTTTGCAACGGCAAGTCTCTCCAATCCATTTTTTTATGCATGACTTAAAAGAACAGACGGAGGTGGCAATTTTTGTATCATTGGGCAGGGAATTCCATAATATGCTACCACGAAAAGATAAACTATCGTTGCCATAAGTAGTTGTTTTAGTTTGAGGCAACATCAACAGATTCTTTGATCGTAGATTGTAATTATTGTCCTTTTCATGGAACATATCCCACAAAAAAGAAGGGTTTTGTTGTGTTAAACTGCTATAAACCTCGAGCATTAACTTTTGCAAGTTCTTTTGATGAATAGTGCACTCCTTTCCTCTCTGTAACAACTCATCAAAAGAAGATATAAAATCGTTGAAGAGAATTCGAAGCGCTCTCTTATGGGTGCGATTGAGATCATTATTCGCAACCTTTCCGCAAAACATCCATATCAACGGACAATAATTAAACTGAGACATTATGAATGAGTTGTACAGTAAAAGAGATTGTTTCTCATCTAAATAATTTGAGACTCTAGAGAAGGCACTGATCTTGTTGTTTGCTTTTTGACATAATTTTGCCACATGTTGGTCGAATTTTAGTCTCGAGTCTATGGTAATCCCCAATAATCTAACACTACTGACAATATCAACAGATACATTTCCAATATCGAGAACAATATTATCATTTGTCTTCAAACCGAGTAGCATAACTTGGAATTTTGATGGATTGGCTACCATTTGATTAGTTTTGAACCAAGAGATCGCTTGAGACATATCTTCTTCTAGGTTTGAAGCCACACTTTCAAAAGTGTCATCACAAGAAAAAATGGTGTTATCATCAGCAAAATTGCACACCTCCGAATGTTCGACGATGTAGATGAAGTCATTGAGAAAAATATTGAATAGTAGTGGCCCTAGCACAGAGCCCTGGGGGACACCAGTTTTTGTTTGTAACCAGTCACTATATGTTGAGCCAACCTTTACTCTCTGCTTTCTATCTGAGAGGTAATTTGCTATCAATCTGAGACCCTGCAGACCAAAACCATACGCATTTAATTTAGCAATAAGTAAATCATGAGGCATGCAGTCGAATGCTTTTGATAAGTCCATCAAAATCATACCAGCAACACCTTTCTTATCTAATGTCTTGCGAATAGTTTCAATAAGTCGAATCAGGGCATGTTGTGCACTATGTCCTTTTCTATAAGCACATAATAGATTTGATATCTTCGCAGTCACAAAAGAATTGATCTGTTCAGCTATCAAACGCTCAAAGACTTTGGACATCGCTGTTGCTACACTAATTGGTCTATAATTTACTTTACAGGTGGATTCAGAACTTTTGTATAACGATGATACATCGACGGCCTTAAGGGGGTCGGGGAACTCACTAGTGAATAGCATCGTGTTGAAATATTTAGTAATCTCGATGTGACACAATCCGGATATTAATTTAAGAATGTCAACTGAAATACATCCACTCGTTTTCTTCGAATTATCTAGCTGCCTAATTTCATTCCAAACATCATTAGGGCTAACAGGATGAAACTCAAACGTCTCGTTATTTACAACATTATTTCTAATCAACAATACACTAGGGTGGTTGTCGTATTTCTTGATGGCATTCAAAACAGGGTCCTGCAAAGGGACATATGATGGTGGGGTCACAGGAGCCTCAATAGGTAGTGTAGCAGTGATATTAACAAAGTACTCGTTAAAACATTCTGCTATTTGTTTGTCACAGGTGATTCTTGAACCATTTTCAACGAGAATGATCTTCTCTTGAATATTTGATGATTTGCTGGAAAATAACGGCTTAAAAGTTTTCCAGAAACGTTTATCATTACCAATAGTTGCGGGATCTAAACTTCGAAAATATCTCTTCTTTGCAACTTTGTTTAGTTTAACAATTTTATTCCTTTGCCTCTTATACCTACGAATATCTTCTTCCTTATGCGTTTTGTTGGCGATCTTTTTGAACCGAGTTCTACACATGATTTCTTTTTTCATCCCTTTCGAGACATGTGGTTTATTATTGCCTCTAATGGTTGCCTTTTTGTATGGTGCGTGTTTGTCTAATAATGTTTCAACTAGTCCTTCAAATTCGTTATAATTATCAGGAATTTTTGAACAAATAGCACTCGAGAGGTCTGTAAGGAAATCTGTCTCGGACAATTTTTTTGTAGTCCCGATATTTTATAATCTTTGGTGGAAGCTTGGTATAAGTTGTTTTTAGTATAGTATAAATCATATGATGGAAATCACTGAATCCCGTTTCGAATGTTTGGCTCCCAAAAAAGCTGTATTTGCTATTAGTTAACATAAGATCAATACATTTGCCTTGTGAACTTTTGAAACATGTGGGGGATCTAATCATACTAAATAATGAATATTGCTGAAATAATAACTGCATTGCAGGTTCAGATACCTCCATATTAAGATCACCAAATATCAACATGTTTTCTATCGACTTTGTGTGAAAGTCTATAATTCGCTCCAGGTGGTATAGAAAATACTTATCATTCTGAGAAGGTGGTCTATATGCTGGGAGTAATAACCATTTTGTTTTCTTAAGATTGAGCTCGATTGGTAGTACTTGGATATCACAAGGAAGATCTATCCCTGTTAATAATCTGCTAGGTATTTGGTCATTGATATAAACTAATAACCCCCCTGAGTTTCTCGATACATCTAGCCTATAAGGCTGTTTAAATCCAGGTATATGAAACTGGCGATTTTCAAATGTTCCATCTAATTTCGTCTCAGCAATTACTAAGACATCAACGTGATTCTCGATAATACTAGAAAAGTTCTCAAATTTATTTCGTATCGAATTAATGTTCAAGTAACTGATCACAACATTTTTGGGGTATTTTATCCGCAGATCTCTGATTTGATCACCAAAAAATGCTTCTTCATGCTCATACCCAGCATCAGGATTCTGGATTGGATACAAAGTATTATGATATGTGCTACTGCATTCAGAATCGTCCCCAGTGTCATCTCGATCTTTTAACATAACATTTGGAGGAGAGGACTTGTCGCTTCAGTCTTGGTGATTTATTACTTGCAGAAGATTTTTTGCAAAGGCAGCATTGCCTCTAAGATTTAAGTGCAAACCTTTTTGTCCCAAACAAGAATTATCTACGTTTGAATTATTGAAGAAATCTAACCTCTGCTCGACACACACCGCTTTGATTTTACAATTAAGTTCTTCTATTTTCTTTGTCATTCCTTGTCGGTCCCTTCGCATTATGGCAGCTGACATAACAATCTTTGAGTGTGGCGTTTCTTCTTTTAGGATTTGAACAACTTCTTTGTGTGTGTGAGAATATGTATGTTTTTGCGGCTGTTTGTGCGGTGAGTGTGCTCTTAGGTGGAAAATGTTTTCAGGCTGTGGTCTTTGGTTGAGAGGGAATTGTGGATGTGATCTTAGGTGGAGATGGCTTTGTGACGGTGCTCTTTGGCGGAGATGGTTTGTGGATGTGATCTTAGGTGTGGATGTGCTTGATGAAGGGATTTTGTTTGTTGATAGATTTGTAGTTGGGCTGGTAAGTGTCTTTGTGTGTGAAGATGCTTTTTCAGTTGTGTCTGGATGGAGATGTTTTTGTGGTTTTGTATTTGGCCGGGGCACTATGTGGAGTCTTTGTGGATGTGGTCTTTGGTGGGTGTGGCTTTGGGGGTGTGATCTTTGCTGCATGTGGTTTTGTGGATATGGTCTTTGGTGGAGATGACTTTGTGGATGTGGTTTTTGGTGGGTGTGGTTTTGGGGGTATGATCTTTGCTGCATGTGGTTTTGTGGATGTGGTCTTTGGTGGATGTGGCTTTGGGGGTGTGATCTTAGGTGGGGATAGTATTTTGGATGCGGTCTTTGGTGAAGATGGTTTTGTGGATGCGGTTGTGTGGGGGGATGGTTTTGTTGTGATTGTGATATTAGGTGGAGATGGTTTTGTAGATGGGGTTGTGTATAGAGGTGGATTAAAGAATGTGGTTGCATGCTGTTGATGTGCTTGTGTCAGAGTTTGCTTGTGTGGGTATCCTTGGGAAAGAGTTTGAAAGGATTCTGAAGTGGATTTATGCATATCTCTTCCCGTATTAGGTGGGCCTGTTAATCTCTTCAATTCTTGCAGGTGTTTCATGATTAGTTTTGCAATTTTTTTGTTCCCTTCTTCATTCAAGTGTAGCAAATCAAAATAATAGTACTTCTCATTTAGGAGGCCATCAGCATGAGTCCAATCCTCTTCGGGTTTTGTAAACATGAGGTTAGGGCGCCCATCATTCTCACATAACTCTGCCAGTAATTTGTTGACTTCTTGAATTTCTTTCCTTTTGCTTGAGATCCTTTTGTCCCTTGGAAGTAGGCCTGTTATGATGACACAGGCATCAGGCTCTTTGTGTAGAATTTCCTGTGCAATTTTTGCTATTCTATTTTTTATTTCATGGGGACCATCCTCGCCAATGTTGTTGGTTCCAACCTGAATGACAGCTGATCTTACATTTGATGGGATTTCTCCATTTTGAATCCTCCACAGTACCTTTTCTATTTTCATAGGTGAAAAATATTTGGACCAAACTGATCTATATCTTGAGAGGCCTTTTGCAATTGAATCACCAATGATAAAGGTTGATGATCTGGATTTAGCTGCTTGCATAAATTCCCGGTGTTGTTCCCTCCATCCTTGTTTGTAGAATCTTGGGGTTGGCCTCAACGCCATATTTGACGGGTGGGCCTAAGCAGTTCAGAAAGGGTGCCTTATTTGACTAGCAGTTCAGAAAGGGTGCCTTTGGTGCCCATATGTTTTCAATATGTTGGTTCCATATGTTGCTGATGTTCTGTGAACAAATGAATTTGTTGCCAGTTTGAGATAATATTTGCAACATCCTTCATTTTCACTGGGGTACTGCAAAAGCTGTGGGAGACAGACAATGTTCCATTATTTCTATGTTGAATAATTGAATATTAATATTTTACTTGTTCTTATGTCAAATTGTTTATGTTTCCATTTTCAACTTGCAATTGGCTAACAATTAGTCCTTCTACAAGGAGATATAATTGGTTTCTGCATTGCAAGGTGATTGCACTTGTTTTTGTGTGCATCAACACCATCTACCTTAGCTAAGAATTCTCAAGGATCTTTCAAGTGTTCTCAATGCATACAAGAATTATTGAGGGGTATAAGAAAGACTTCAAAATTTGTTAAGAATTTGCAAGAATTTCCAAAGAATTCCTAGCAAAAAACAGTGGTGTCAATGCATGCAAGACCTGTAATTTGAAAAAGATATCATCACCTGTCTTGAATTATTGGTTTCCAGTGATGTTATCATTTAACATATGATGAAACGTGCTGGAAATACATTTTTACCCCTTATTTTGAAAATCTAGGATTTTTTCCTAAAAAAACTACCCTTTTTCCTGGTTTCTCTGTCCTAGATTTGATGAAGATTTTGCCCCCTTTCTCAGAGATTTCGTAGACGAGCATGGTTACACTTGGACCCCTAGAGCTTACCTGCCGGGATTTGTATTTCATTCTCTTGGTCTAATTACAGCATTTTTCTATTTCTCTTTGCAAATTCTCTTTCCCTTTGCCTCATTCCAATTGTCTTTCTTTTCTTCTCCTATTCCCTTTTTCTTTTGGCTAATTGCCATTTCTTTTGCACATTCTTATTGGATTTGGCCATTATCAGTCTCTTTATTATTTCCCTTTCTGTTTGTATTCATGACCTTTTTCTCTTTTATCATTACATGATGCATTGCGGCATGGTATGAAGCATTGCAAAATTTGGCGCAAAATTTAAGATGAATCATCACACGTGAAAGGAGCGGCCTAAGTTTCGCTGCTCAACACGTCCTACACGTCTACATCAATTCTCGAATCTTATTCTCAAATGACAAAGAATGTCTTCCAACAGTCGGTCAGAGTCAGTCAGACATCTCAGGCACCTTGACGCTGGTTCACAGCTGGATCATGATTTTCTTGCAAATGGAGCTATAAACTGGTTATTTTTGTTCCAAGAGTGTTGTGACAATACTAATGCCACTGGATGTCACTAAATGTGATCTTGATGGAACCAAATGTAACAGCGGATGTATCAGAGCGGTCTGACAAAGAAAGTCAATCAGCAAAGACAACTACTAATGATATGTTCATTCATTTCTTTCATATTTTCTCTCGGTATTCTGTTGAACGTATATATCTAGATATAATACTGAGTGTGTGGTTTGGGAAGGTGACTTGCGTCCCTGCCATTGAACCTTGAATACTTTGTTACTCTCAAACAAACATGTTTATAATGCTACACAAACAATAGTTACTTTGCGACTATCAAAACAAAGGATCTTATTGGTTGAGCTTTTGGCTCATCATTCAGAGCATCCTAAATACGATACAACAAAAAGGCACTACTCAGTCTCTCACAAGCACTGATAGTCCTTGAATAATCTAACTACAAAATGTATATAACTACTGCCTACTGCCTAGCTAGGGCTTCAAACAGCTTCAAATACAAGTTAACACAACATGGACACAAGTACTT
This sequence comes from Aurelia coerulea, assembly GCA_039566865.1. Lineage (NCBI taxonomy): Eukaryota > Metazoa > Cnidaria > Scyphozoa > Semaeostomeae > Ulmaridae > Aurelia > Aurelia coerulea. The sequence goes on along the minus strand of CM076951.1, from coordinate 5,396,040 downwards.
TCACAAGCTACTTGCTCCAAGGAAAACTAATCGTCCCACCTTACTTTGCCTTACTGATCCGGTCACTAATTAAGGAAATATCTTCTGCATATATTGAATAACTTTAGATAACTTTGGGGAACAACAAGATCGAAATTTCAGCTGTATTACAGTGCAGCCTTTCGATTGTGGCTTCGATTTCCAAACTTAAACGCATCCCGTTTTTGCTCGCTTCGCTCGCATTTGATTTCAGTATCCACACTTCCATGAGCTCAGATTTCAGCAACCATAATATTAATATCGTTCCGATGGGCCTAACCGTTGGGTATTTGGGTTTCATCCCAGGAGAATTGTATCTTCGTCACGGTTCACATGGACCTAATCCTAACATAACACCAATAAATCCAAAATTTTCCCGTTAGCCATTGTGAGCGTCTCGCAAATGGAGAAAAGGGCGAAGTTAAAAAAGTTTATTTTTCGGAAATTTCGTACCCTTGCCCCCCCCATAATAGACAGGCCCCACCACACCCCTGTCTGAGCAGTATTGATAACGCCTGCCAAGGCTTCACCAGGATCGGTTCTGGCCGTTCCTTCCACGTGTGTTGATTCGTCTCAAATTTTGTGCCAAATTTCGCAATGCATCATACCATGCCGCAATGCATCATGTAATGATAAAAGAGAAAAAGGCCATGAATACAAACAGAAAGGGAAAGAATAAAGAGAATGGTAATGGCCAAATCGAATAAGAAATGTGCAAACGAAAGGCAATTAGCCAAAAGGTAAAGGGAATAGGACAAGATAAGAAAGACAATTGGAATGAGGCAAAGAGAAAGAGAATTTGCAAGGGGAAATAGAAAAATGCTGTAATTAGACCAAGAGAATGAAATACAAACATAAAGGGAATGAGGAAACAGCGAAAGAGAATCGACAAAGGGAATTAGAAAATGCTTTAATTAGACAAAGAGAATGGAATAAACATAAAGGAAAACAGCGCATACAATGACAAAACCATGAAAGTTGACCCATTAGCGTTTAGATGCAAACGACACTCCATACTTTCTAGCAGAAGTTACAATTTTCCAAAGCATTAGTGCTTCATTCTCTAATTCTGTCTTTTGTTTTTCAAATGATAATTCAGCTACTGTTTCGAGGCTTTGCATTTTGAACGTTGAGTTCTTTGAAGAGCATAAGCGTGCACTTTTAGATGCAACCTAACAAGGAACTACATTTTCCAGCTCTTAGTGAATTCCTGGAACTTTCCAAGCACAGCTAGCTATTGCCTTGTAGTTCCCAGTGTAAACTGCTCGAGTAATTGGTTGCATCTCCTCTGGAATGACAGACGTGGTTCGGAGGCCACTACTTGAGTGGAATGTCACCTGCAAGAAAATTTGGTCTATTCAACATTTTCTCTTTTATAGTATACAGGGTGTCCTAAAAAAATTGTGCCCCGTTTCCCTGAAGATTGGGACAAATCAGCAAAAGATTATCACCAAATGTAGATATCTTTGGCGAGCAATTCACTTTGTCTACTCTTTGTGGAAATGGGACCAAAACGTATTACAATAAGATAAATTTTGAACAAAGTACTTTTTGCAGTCAACTTTAGAATACAAAAAGCAATGCTAATTGCAATCACATCAGCCTACAACTATGCACTGTGTTTTTTACTCAGCTGGGGAAAACGAAAATTACAAACCTTTTTGTCTTCGCTCGCAGCTACGTTAGCTTTCAAATCAGAGAACTTCTCCTCAGTTCTTAGCACATTTATGCCCCATAAATGTTTTTTAACACACAGGCGGAGGTTAATTAATTTACCGTTCTGCACACGCCATTTCCCGCGGTTTTTCATCTCCCTTCCCAGCATGCATTATAGTTGAGAGCACATGCAACGTTTCGTTTAGGCCATTCGTTCCTGATTTTTTTTTTAGCCTAAGAGTTTCTACTATAACGCGCTTTTCAAGACCAAGATTACGTTTGAAACTATCTTGTTGCATCAGAAGAGAAACGACTCCATTTGAGGTTCATTTTTCTCGCTGCGCAGACATGTTGGCATGAAAGAGCAAGGAACTTTGTTGTGTGGTTTCTTGGCACGTCTTCTAATGGTGAAATGGCCTAAGTAGGTAGGCTGTTTTCCGTCATAATGGCCGATGAAGATCAGCGAATATTCTCTCTTGCATTCTCTCATTAACGGATTTCATATCAAGTGGAACTGCGGTTTGAATCCCTTGTGACCAATGATGACCAAACCGTATGAAGCTCTGAGCTTACAGAACGATATAATTATGACTCGGTCAGGTCAAGTCATTCACGTTAATCTTCAACTGCACGATCATGATCATTTTACATCACACAAATTTATAGTCTGGAATGGAAATTTGAATCATGTAACCAGATGAATTCCAGCCCTTGGAAGCATGGCCAACAGGAATAAGAAATCAAGGATAGTTTGAGAGTCGATAAAACACTTTGCTATTCAGTATTACTGTTTGTTGGTATTCATTCATCATTTGCTTCCACATCCATCACCACATCGTCATTGACAAACTGTATGGTTTTGAATGATTGAATACAAGTAAGTGGCAACATTGTTTGATGGCTGGTGAACTGCTAACCACTCAGCAACTTGCGTGATGGAATTATCCATGGCAATTCATTGGAAAAGTGGGGATCTCAAATAAGGGGAACAAAAAGAATTTGAAAACAGAAAGGTAATGCATTGAATCCTTGTTAATAAAGTTCCTGTCTGTACAATTAACTAACTACAGGGCCTAAACCTTCTCGTCCAGCAGATCAATTGATCTAAGATATTCAACCTTTATCAGCGTAATAAAACTACCAAAAATTTCACCAAGTCTTAGATGTGGAATTCAGTCAGCTCTCATAACCCATTTAAAAATCTGAAAAATTGTGTTATTTGGTAGTTACGGTAGGAGCCGTTATAGAGATCAATCTCAGGAAGTCTTTAGTTTTACCTAACCTTGAAGCCAATAATTTGCAGAGTGCTGCCAGACCAATCACAAAGTATGGCCACGCTTCTATCGAGTCATTATTGCATGTTTACTGTCATGACACTTATTTTGCAATATTGTATTATTCAAGCTACAATGTGTACCAAAAGAAGAAGGATATTATGGATATATGCCCTCTTTATACACTGTTTTTCCTTAGGTTTATGGCCATGTTACATTCACTTAACCACTTAACCAGTATAGTATTAGCGAACAAATCCTTTGCCCTGAGTTTTGTTTGTCTGTTTGTCAGCAACACAGCCATCAGCTCTTGGTGGCTGATTAATATAGTCACATCCTCAATAATGTTAGTACAACAATAATATAGTAGTCACATGAGGTGTCAACCCAGGAATTCCAACTTTCTCATGTTTTAGTGTTACAATGCATATTCTCAAACGTGTTACTTAATTAGCTTATCAATCTATGACACAATCTTAGTCCTGCAGCTGCACAAGACACCTACACAGGTTGTCTCAGAATCTTGTGAAGTAGGACACCTATAATCTTCCAGCACAATCATGACGTGACAACGAACTTCCCTACTGCATTACCCCCACCCTCATTCAGTGTGCTTCGTAATGACATTGTGTCACTTTCATAACCTTGATTTTGATTCACTCTAGGACAATCGCAAGAAGCATGCTAGGTGAAGCAATAATAACTACAAACCTTTGTCAGTCAAAATGTGCAATCCAACCCCCCCTTTTCATTTTTCTTTCATTTTCAGGAATATTCTCAGCTAAGCTTACATGTTAGTCTAATATAAGAAGATAGTCTAATAGTCTAATATATCTACGAAAGAACGCTTACAAGTATGAGTACACGAAAAACATTTAAAAAATTGCTGAAGAGGACAAGTAAAAGTAACTCATAATAAGCTTTCGAGCCATTTGCACTCCCTTTCACCTACATCACCCCTCCTTTTGTTTCTATTGCTGGAAGTTTCAGGATAGTTTAAACGGTCATGCACAGTCTTAGGATACACACACAGACACACACAGAAAAATAGAAATAACAAATTTATCATTACATCGCAGGGCTGGAGATTAGAAAGTATCACCTCAGCAATGTCAGAAACAGGAAGGGTGCTCTAATACTCAGCAATTTGTATTACACCCCATCCACTACTTGGCAGTCCCACCACCTCTCTCTCTCTCTCTCTCTCTCTCTCTCTCTCTCTCTCTCTCTCTCTCTCTCTCTCTCTCTCTCTCTCTCTCTCTCTCTCTCTCTCTCTCTCTCTCTCTCTCTCTCTCTCTCTCTCTCTCTCTCTCTCTCTCTCTTTATCTCATTATCTGCAGATTCAGAAGGCTCAGACAAAAGGAATTCATCAAGTACCAAAAGAATCCACCAGTATTGGTTCAGGTATAAAAGAGAGTAGCATAGAGAAGCAAAAACAAAAACAAACAAACAAACAATTAATCAAGATTAATCAATCCAAAGATTCACCATTATGCAATCCCCCCCCCCCACCCTTCCGCCTTTGTTTTTCTTGCAGGTCAAGTAGGTTCACAACTTTATCCCAAACAATTCTTGACCACAACAAGCAGACCAACAAACGTACAAAAATACTGTTTTTAATTAAATAAAAAACAAAAAACAAACAACAAATTCAATGCTCACCTGTCGCCACCCCTTCTTTATGTATCTCTATGAGTTTTTCTTTGCAGACCAAACAGTCAACCTACTCACCTACTCTATGCAAAGCCTTGCAGGCAACAAACAAATGTTGACTTTATTACAGGAAAATGTTCACAACAAATGTCACAAATATATAACAACAACAAAATTATTATCAAATAGAACAAACCAGCTGAATCAGCCTGGCCTTAAAGGGAATATAAGCATATATAAGTGGCTCCGAGCCACAAGACCTAAACTGTCAATCAAATTTAACCAATCACAGCAAGCTATCTACCATTGCACGTGATCACTTTCACTGCAGCCTAGCCTGCACGAGGGCACGTAACGGGCGATCAGTAATGGCGGGGAAGAGTTGCTTCGTTCTCTATCCGCTAAGGGGCAAAAACGGACAAGAAATGGAAAGAAATATTGCCTGTTCATTGACCACCGTGATGAAGCAGACCTTGTAGCCGTAGAATTTGATGTCCTGAAGAAATCGAAGCGCTTTGAGTCCATTTACGATACGAATGAATTGCTGAAATGGATGGGTACAGGATAAACAAGCACATCTCATTGGGCCTAAACGTATCTTCAGACAAGGGAATCTTCACTAAAGTTAGCCTGACGGAATCTATGGACAAAGGGCTAGTGTTGCGGAAGAAATACTGATAAATAGTGAGCATTCAACAAAGCAGCCGAGCCGGGCCTAATATAAACACTGGATCCATCGATCGCGACAATGATGGCAAACAACAAACAACTCATACGATTAGGTCATTGAGACGTAAGTGGAGCTAAATTACCTTTCCTTCTCACTTCTTTTATCTCGATTCACTCGAGCAAACTACTTCAGAATCGTCGCAGTCAGGAAGAAGGAATCTTGCTTGCTGGGTAACCATATTGGAAAGTATATCGAGAATCTCCTCGCACTACAAATTTGCAATGCAGACACATAGTTCAAAATGAGGAACTCCGGCAACTGCCTGTATCAGAAGGTTATACAACAACAAAATTCAACAAGAAAAAGGGACTGTACAAGGACCATACGGTATACATGATGTATCTATTAATAACCGGGTGAAAGGAAAAGATGCCAACAAAAACACATACCATCAAGCTTCAGAATTGGGGCATATGCGACAGCAGCGAACATCCCTGTCTGGCTGATAAAAGTCCTGGGGCATTGGTCCACTAACTGCTTGAGGGGTATATTAGAGCACCTAGAAATATATTATTTCAAGTTCCTGACATCCTCGCAGAAAACCAGTCCCAGCATCCACGGGCTGGTCCCCATACTAAGGGACCACCTGGGAATTTAGCAGTACGAATATGGTCAACTACAGTGGTAGGGTCTAGGGTGCACAAATTTGGCTGTACTTTGGCGGTTTGGGCCACACATTAGGTGGCCAGGTTAACTATACTTGTTTGTACCTTAAGATATAGGGATTTAATATGCCCCCTTAACTAGCCTCCCTATATTAACCAGTTGTTTTAGTTATTGATCTAGGTAGTTTATTGTAGTTTTAAGACAACTACTACAAGGACGACTACTACTACCTCTCGTTGACTGCGGAGGAGATGTTCTACCTCGCACTGCGGTGGAGGAGAACGACTGCTACTACCTCATGCCGACGGCGGAGGAGAAATACTACCTCGCACTGCGGTGGAGGAGAATTACTGCTACTACCTCTCGCCGACTGCGGAGGAGAAATACTACCTCGCACTGCGGTGGAGGAGAATTACTGCTACTACCTCTTGCTGCGGCAGAGGAGAATTACACCAAACTACTCGCACAAAACGTTAGTACTTACCAGTATGTGTTATGTTACATATTTTGTGATATTTCAGATACGACCCCTAGACCGCCACTGAATTGTCTCTTTTAGAATCATTCTCCGGAGCCGCATGGGTTAATAGCACATTTATGCCCCATAAATGTTTTTTAACACACAGGCGGAGGTTAATTAATTTACCGTTCTGCGCACGCCATTTCCCGCGGTTTTTCATCTCCCTTCCCAGCATGCATTATAGTTGAGAGCACATGCAACGTTTCGTTTAGGCCATTCGTTCCTGATTTTCCCACCCACCCTGCCCCCTTTCTTAGGATGCCTAGACAAATTTCTCTGGGTCGTATCTGTCCCCCCTTTGTATCGGTTTGGGCCACACAATAGGTGGCCAGGTTAACTATACTTGTTTGTACCTTAAGATATAGGGATTTAATATGCCCCCTTAACTAGCCTCCCTATATTAACCAGTTGTTTTAGTTATTGATCTAGGTAGTTTATTGTAGTTTTAAGACAACTACTACAAGGACGACTACTACTACCTCTCGCCGACTGCGGAGGAGATGTTCTACCTCGCACTGCGGTGGAGGAGAACGACTGCTACTACCTCATGCCGACGGCGGAGGAGAAATACTACCTCGCACTGCGGTGGAGGAGAATTACTGCTACTACCTCTCGCAGACTGCGGAGGAGAGGTTCTACCTTGCACAACGGTGGAGGAGAATCGACTGCTACTACCTCATGCCGACGGCGGAGGAGAAATACTACCTCGTACTGCGGTGGAGGAGAATTACTGCTACTACCTCTCGCCGACTGCGGAGGAGAAATACTACCTCGCACTGCGGTGGAGGAGAATTACTGCTACTACCTCTTGCTGCGGCAGAGGAGAATTACACCAAACTACTCGCACAAAACGTTAGTACTTACCAGTATGTGTTATGTTACATATTTTGTGATATTTCAGATACGACCCCTAGACCGCCACTGAATTGTCTCTTTTAGAATCATTCTCCGGAGCCGCATGGGTTAATTCATTTTTTAGCACAATTTTAGTCTCTTTCATTGTCGTCGGTCTGTCGAAGTTCCTTTGTGGCATAACTACGAAAAGATAAAAATAATGTTTATTTCCTGCAACCAACAGCCAAACTTTCTTACCAAGCTTAATGAAATTATGGGCTGTGCAAACGCAGGCGTGGTTGCTCCTCTCGATGTCTCTGTGTGCCTGTTTTTCACAACAACAAGGACCCTCGTGCGCTTTTTCTGTCCATCAACCAAAGTACTTTATGTCAACGGAAATAACCCAAATCATTGCGAATAACAAAGTTCTTCGTGCAAGCAACAAAAACAAAAATAGGTAATGATGAAATGTACCGATCAGGTTGTGGTGGCGTAGAGTAAGCTGCTGCTCCTTGGTGTTTCTTCTTTGCGTTGCCAAAACTCTTAAATGTACCGCGATGTTGGCTAAGAGCAGAGGCAGTTCATGGTCCTCGCTCAAGTGTAGGCCATCCCGAAAAGACCACTGACGTTTCTCGGTCTTACGGAAACTGCTCGTCAGGTCCAGAAAGCTGACTTGTTGGTGAGCACATACTTGAGCAAGCGTCATGCTCATAACTTCCCTTCTGTTGTCGTACTCGTCAAGTCTCGGTGGGATTAAAACGAGTACAACCTATGGTAGATAATATAAGAAACTCATTAGTTCTCGTTTCAAATATGAAAAAGGTCCTTATGACTTCATTACTTTTTACTCTTGTTAATATCCACCAACCGTTACTTTTAATCATGTAACTTGCACTTGTCATGTGACACTTTAAAATTACTGCAGCATCGTTATTTTGGTGTTTAGATGTACCAACTCATTTTGAGCAGGCTCATAAAAGAAATGAAAGTTTGAAAGGCCTCAATGTGCTGAAAAATCTGTCTTTTTTGTGTCCGTTTTTCTTCCAGTACCTATTATTTAGTGTAAACTTACAGTACCAAATTTATAGATCTAACATATACCGGGCAACTTTGATGTGACTAATTTTATTTCTGCAGAGGACAAACATCCTTAGAAAATACTTTGTTTTACAGTGTGCCATGGCCATGTTCAAAAATGCAACTTGAATTTTCTTTCTAACTTCTCTTTACTAGTCAAAGATACTTGTGATTGGTTCGTGTCTGATGACAGAAATATGCAACGGCCTTTGCTACAAGCCGAAGCTTATGAAGGTAAGAATTGAGACCTAGCTAATCTTTAATTTCTATGGACGTAACATTCTTCGTAAAATGGCTCTTACTAATAAACCAAGGCAATGTAACAAATCTAAAAGTTATGAAACCGAGAATGAAATTAGTGATACATCAAACAAGCTGAACTATTAGGTCTATTTGAGTCTCAACATGAATGACACTTTAAGAATAACTACAGTCCTGTTACAATATTTCTACATTATGTATATGGACAATGAAAGTATGTATGTACGTAAACCTCCACTGTGAATTAGGATTAATCAGGATTCATTAGGGAGTTTGAAAGAAAGATTTCATGCATGCTTTTTTAGTTCTTACCATTTTTGAAAAGTGATGCCCGTATTCAAGGATACTGTCCATAAATTCAAGATTGATAGAATTCACGTAAGATACATCTGACTGATTATATGGATTTGCATTAAGATTTGTCCACTTGTCAAATTTTGCTATGCGTTTGTGTACCCGGACCCTTTTGCATCCGAAAATTGACCATGCGTTTGCGTACCCTTCGTAAAACAATGGGGGGACACTTTCGCATAGTCAAATTTTGCTATGCGTTTGTGTACCCGGACCCTTTTGCATACGAAAATTGACCATGCGTTTGCGTACCCTTCGTAAAACAATGGGGGGACACTTTCGCATAGTCAAATTTTGCTATGCGTTTGTGTACCCGGACCCTTTTGCATACGAAAATTGGCCATGCGTTTGCGTACCCTTCGTAAAACAATGGGGGGACACTTTCGCATAGTCAAATTTTGCTATGCGTTTGTGTACCCGGACCCTTTTGCATACGAAAATTGGCCATGCGTTTGCGTACCCTTCGTAAAACAATGGGGGGACACTTTCGCATAGTCAAATTTTGCTATGCGTTTGTGTACCCGGACCCTTTTGCATACGAAAATTGGCCATGCGTTTGCGTACCCTTCGTAAAACAATGGGGGGACACTTTCGCATAGTCATAGTCAAATTTTGCTATGCGTTTGTGTACCCGGACCCTTTTGCATACGAAAATTGACCATGCACCCTTCGCGGGGGGACACTACCCTTGCGTTTGTGTACCCGGACCCTTTTGCAACAATGGGGGCGTACAAAACAATTTCGCATAGTCAAATTTTGCTATGCGTTTGTGTACCCGGACCCTTTTGCATACTAAAATTGGCCATGCGTTTGCGTACCCTTCGTAAAACAATGGGGGGACACTTTCGCATAGTCAAATTTTGCTATGCGTTTGTGTACCCGGACCCTTTTGCATACGAAAATTGGCCATGCGTTTGCGTACCCTTCGTAAAACAATGGGGGGACACTTTCGCATAGTCAAATTTTGCTATGCGTTTGTGTACCCGGACCCTTTTGCATACGAAAATTGACCATGCGTTTGCGTACCCTTCGTAAAACAATGGGGGGACACTTTCGCATAGTCAAATTTTGCTATGCAATTGTGTACCCGGACCCTTTTGCATACGCCATGCGTTTGCGTACCCTTCGTAAAACAATGGGGGGACACTGCATAGTCAAATTTTGCTATGCGTGTACCCGGACCCTTTTGCATACGAAAATTGGCCATGCGTTTGCGTACCCTTCGTAAAATACAATTTTGGGGGGACACTTTCGCATAGTCAAATTTTGCTATGCGTATGTGTACCCCGGACCCTTTTGCATACGAAAATTGACCATGCGTTTGCGTACCCTTCGTAAAACAATGGGGGGACACTTTCGCATAGTCAAATTTTGCTATGCGTTTGTGTACCCGGACCCTTTTGCATACGAAAATTGGCCATGCGTTTGCGTACCCTTCGTAAAACAATGGGGGGACACTTTCGCATAGTCAAATTTTGCTATGCGTTTGTGTACCCGGACCCTTTTGCATACGAAAATTGGCCATGCGTTTGCGTACCCTTCGTAAAACGGGGGGACACTTTCGCATAGTAAATTTTGCCCTTTTGCATACGAAAATTGACCATGCGATTGCGTACCCTTAGCAAAACAATGGGGGGACACTATCTCATAGTTGGTCATGCGTTTGCGTAAAAATAATGGGGGGACACTTTCGCATAGTCAAATTTTGCTATGCGTTTGTGTACCCGGACCCTTTTGCATACGAAAATTGACCATGCGTTTGCGTACCCTTCGTAAAACAATGGGGGGACACTTTCGCATAGTCAAATTTTGCTATGCGTTTGTGTACATGGACCCTTTTGCATACGAAAATTGGCCATGCGTTTGCGTACCCTTCGTAAAACAATGGGGGGACACTTTCGCATAGTCAAATTTTGCTATGCGTTTGTGTACCCGGACCCTTCTGCATACGAAAATTGGCCATGCGTTTGCGTACCCTTCGTAAAACAATGGGGGGACACTTTCGCATAGTCAAATTTTGCTATGCGTTTGTGTACCCGGACCCTTTTGCATACGAAAATTGACCATGCGTACCCTTCGTAAAACAATGGGGGGACACTTTCGCATAGTCAAATTTTGCTATGCAATTGTGTACCCGGACCCTTTTGCATACGAAAATTGGCCATGCGTTTGCGTACCCTTCGTAAAACAATGGGGGGACACTTTCGCATAGTCAAATTTTGCTATGCCTTTGTGTACCCGGACCCTTTTGCATTCGAAAATTGGCCATTCGTTTGCGTACCCTTCGTAAAACAATGGGGGGACACATTTGCATAGTCAAATTTTGCTATGCGTTTGTGTACCCGGACCCTTTTGCATACGAAAATTGACCATGCGTTTGCGTATCCTTAGCAAAACAATTGGGGGGACACTTTCACATAGTCAAATTTTGCTATGCGTATGTGTACCCCGGACCCTTTTGCATACGAAAATTGGCCATGCGTTTGCGTACCCTTCGTAAAACAATGGGGGGACACTTTCGCATAGTCAAATTTTGCTATGCGTTTGTGTACCCGGACCCTTTTGCATACGAAAATTGACCATGCATTTGCGTACCCTTAGCATAACAATGGGGGGACACTTTCGCATAGTCAAATTTTGCTATGCGTTTGTGTACCCGGACCCTTTTGCATACGAAAATTGACCATGCGTTTGCGTACCCTTTCGCATAAAAATTGGTCAATGGGGGGACACTTTCGCATAGTCAAATTTTGCTATGCGTTTGTGTACCCGGACCCTTTTGCATACGAAAATTGGCCATGCGTTTGCGTACCCTTCGTAAAACAATGGGGGGACACTTTCGCGTAGTCAAATTTTGCTATGCGTTTGTGTACCCGGACCCTTTTGCATACGAAAATTGACCATGCATTTGCGTACCCTTTGCAAAACAATGGGGGGACACTTTCGCATAGTCAAATTTTGCTATGCGTTTGTGTACCCGGACCCTTTTGCATACGAAAATTGACCATGCATTTGGGTACCCTTAGCAAAACAATGGGGGGAACACTTTCGCATAGTCAAATTTTGCTATGCGTTTGTGTACCCGGACCCTTTTGCATACGAAAATTGCCCATGCGTTTGCGTACCCTTAGCAAAACAATGGGGGGACACTTTCGCATAGTCAAATTTTGCTATGCGTTTGTGTACCCGGACCCTTTTGCATACGAAAATTGGCCATGCGTTTGCGTACCCTTCGTAAAACAATGGGGGGACACTTTCACATAGTCAAATTTTGCTATGCGTTTGTGTACCCGGACCCTTTTGCATACGAAAATTGACCATGCGTTTGCGTACCCTTCGTAAACAATGGGGGGACACTTTCGCATAGTCAAATTTTGCTATGCGTTTGTGTACCCGGACCCTTTTGCATACGAAAATTGGCCATGCGTTTGCGTACCCTTCGTAAAACAATGGGGGGACACTTTCGCATAGTCAAATTTTGCTATGCGTTTGTGTACCCGGACCCTTTTGCATACGAAAATTGGCCATGCGTTTGCGTACCCTTCGTAAAACAATGGGGGGACACTTTCGCATAGTCAAATTTTGCTATGCGTTTGTGTACCCGGACCCTTTTGCATAAGGGTACGCAAACGCATATTACACCGGCATGCAAGTATGCTGATACTGTGGATGGACCTGGATCCAGAAATCCAAAATATCCTGAAAAGGACTGTTGTTATCGAACTGCAAAAGGGTTGCAAAAGGGTTGCAAGGGTATGACGAGGCAGCAATACATGATTCCGTAAGATGTTTTTATAATCAAAGGAGAAGGACAGATAAGATTAAAGTGAATGTTGAAAGTCAAAGAGAACTTTGAAAGCGCCAAAAGCTGCACCAAGTGAATTATGTAAGGACACTTTGCATTCTACCATTTTTGTTAAACACCACACCAGGAACAAATTCTGCTGTTTTAGTACACACAACTTTGTACATACCTGCAGTATGTATCATATACCGGGTGAGCCAGAAAAAAGTTCCCACTTTCTAAAATTCGTAGCACCACAAGTACTTCATGGATTTGAATGATTCAAATTCTAGTTGAAAGCGATAAGATCAAAGTATTTTTGAGATTTTTCTCGTCTTCTTACGAGAACTGCAAATATAAGTAAATTCAACTTTACAAAAATTTCATGGCTGCAAAATGACGGAAAAAGGCCTAAAACACTTGATCAAATTGATAGGACTCTCCTCACACAGAACAATACGCACATGCGTTTCACCTCTCTCAAGACTTACAAGAAATTGATTCTCAAACAGATACTAAAGATTTTCAATCCCATGGCAATAGATGTGCAGATGATATCTCTCACCCATGAGAAATTGCATTTTCTCTGTTGTTCTGAGCGAGGAGTCCTTTATGATTTGATCAAGCATTTTAGGCCTTTTTCAGTCATTTTGCAACCATCAAGTTTTTGTAAGCTTAAATTTAGCAATTTTTCCAATGCTCTTAAGAACGCAAGAAAAATCACAAAAATACTTCGAGATTTTGGCTGTCAAGCAAATATTGATTCACTCCAATCCATTTAGTACTCTTGATGCTATGAATTTTCAAAAGTGGGAACTTTTTTCTGGCTCACCCGGTATTTTCCAAAAATAAAGTTTAGGTATGAAGAAAACTCCAAGGTTGGTGGGGTAACATTTTGGTGCCACCTAAATCCATTAAGATTATCAGTTTTGGGGGTGATGATCAAGATATCATTGCAAAAGATAATACCTTAAAAATATAATGGTCCATTGTTTTCTAGAAATCAACATTGGAACTTAATCTTCTGATTTTGCTTCTCCAGACCCTACCCATTATGTATGTAGATACAATACCAAAGATTCTCTATTTTTTTCTAACAGCGAATTCGACAAGAAAAAATCAAAGATGTGAAAGAAAACGGGTTGCTGGATGTAAAGAATGTTGAGCAAATGAATACCTTCAAAAAAGCATCCCAAAAAAATCATTGGAGGAGATAGATCCACCACCTGACAGTGATGATGAAGAGGGCAGAAGGAGGGAGAAGGCAAAACATATTAATGCCTTAGCAGCTGGAAGGGAAAACATGCACCAGCTGCATTCATATATGCGCAGAGGAATGAGGGAAGGCATCATCCCATTAGAACAGCCTGCAAACCAACTATGGCACTCCATAGATGCACCGGAGACTCAGTATCCTCAGGTATTTGTGTGGAAGTTGTGTTGACTCTCAGGTATGGTTGTTGAATACGTGCTCAGCTACAAACACGGAAATAACTGCCTGTTCAACACCAAGAAAGACCAAAGATTTGGTAACAGCAGCACAAGTATCACTATGTCATCCACCAGCATCTGCAGTGTCCAATATGCGCCTTACAAATCAGGACTTTTACAGAAATTGGCTGCAAAAACCCTCATATGTAGATTACCCATGGATGCAGTACCAAACTTTCCTTTTTGTGATGAAAGTTGCAACTAATATTTGTGCTGTTAGTTGTAATCAGAAATGATCTGTGTGAGTAAATTCTGCGTGAGATTTTGCCGCTACCTCCTTCCAAATATGGGCATGTCACGTGACCTGTTAGTCCTATTGTTCAAACAATTTTCCACTAAAATGTTGCTTATAGATAATTAGCAAAATTCAGGGAGGCTGGGGTCATAGCAAATGTTGTTTAAAAACGCAGCAAATAAAACTTTTAGGGGGGTCCACCCCCCCCATGTGGATTAGGGTTAAAGAAGACACTCATCCTTTTGAAGGAATTTCCGAATGCTTCTTCCAAAAAGTTGAAAGAAAATGCTGAATCTGCAGTACTTCAGGCAAGATACACCTTTCTTGTCAAACATGCAACCAGAAAGGCCTACCAATTGGAGTTTTTGAAGTGCAAAGATGTCAGTTGCAAGCACTGCCAATCATTCTCAAATGGCAAAAAATGATGTTCTTGAGGTAATCAGGCTGTTTGGTGTAGACTTTGGTGTTTGAAGTAGCCTACAAAGACCTAATTTACTGCTATATATCTGCTGTAATTCTGATTTTTGTAAAGTCGATCAGGCTATTTTTTATACCAAAACTTTACAAGGTGGCATAGGTACTCAGACACTGTCAGTTTAGGTGATTGTAGTCTACTTCACAGTTCCAGTCAAGGTTTATATCTGTAGAAAATTTGAAGCCAGTGGCTTTTCTGAGAAAAAGTTATAATCCTTTTCGTGTTAGCAAATTCCGCATGCTAGGAAAAAGGCATGGTCAGTTCTAAGGCGTAGCCGTTTATTCAGACGCTTAGTTGATTAGGTTTTCAAAGTTTTCTTTACTAAAGAGGTGTCCTTTTTAAATGCCATGCAGGTTTGACTCATCTTGGCACATTTCGGCTCTCTAACAGAGATTCTAAATTGGAGGTTTTTGACTATTCAGCCCCCTTAACAAAAAATATCTGTCCCATAAGTCGTTAATGGGATCCTGTGAGGTGTCCTGTGAGGAGTCCTGTGAGGTGTTGACATTGTACCATATAAGTTGGATTTGATCGTAGAGTATGGATGCAATCAAAAAGTTCTCTTTTGGATGAGAACAAATTTGGGTTGCAATGGAATTAAGAATAATTTAATAATAGCCTCTACTATTCCTGGATCCTTATAAAGGCGTTAACCTCCTCACGAGTCAGAAAGTTGGACCACATAAGTCGAATTAATTTTTTCTAACCAAAGTCAATTTCGTGAGTTTGACCAAAACATTATTTTGTTCCCTGCTGTACAATATGTAGAATAGGGGCTTATTTGAGAGTGGGCGCTAGCAACTAGAAATCAGTTTACCAACCTCTCTATTAGTAATGATAACTTTATTTATAGGTGTGTTGAAGAAATTTGAAAAGTAGATTCGTTGACTGCAAAATAACAATGTCACTTTAGAAGTTACATGGACAGAAAAATTCATTTCGAGATCTCAATATTGGCCATGGTACAACATAATAGCATCTTAATCTCATTTCGGCCACTCATCTCATTTTTTGGGAGTGCTTTGGTACTATTGAGCGTATTGTTGCTGCCTATTGCAGCTTGCTGCTTTGTTTTATTATTTTAATGCCGAGGAGGGGGGGGGGGGGGAGGCTCCACTATCCGGTCACACGGATTTGCATCAGTAGTTTATTTTATGGAAAAGGTGTTTTGCGTTAACTGAAAAATTCTTTGTTCATGAATCATTTATCTTTCTGGCGCATACACACTAGTGTGATCCGATATTCAAGTATCCCGTATTAATATAGTTTCAGTTCACATTTGATTGCAAAGAAGACTATTTTCTGTTTCGTTCTTATAGTTTATTACTTGATGTTACATGGTAAGAAAACAAAGTGGGTGTACAGTAACTTGTCTACAGCTGCCAATTTTCAATGTTTATTTTTATCATTGGACCATTCCCTGGCAAAAATAGTAATTACAAATTGAAACCTTGTAACCGAAACCTTAAACCCGAAACCTTAAACCCGAAACCTGAAACCTTGAACCTGATACCTGAATCCGAAGCCCGGAAAAAAGTTTGTCCGGATAAACCACACCAGATATCAACACCAAATTTTGTTCTAGCAGTTATTAAAAAGATATCTTACTGTTTCACATTTCTCTATTGAATGGCCGGAGCAGGCCGGAGCTGGCGAAAAAAAAACAAAAAGGGCCAAGGCTCCAGACTGTGGCTCCGGCCCAGCTCTGGCCATTAGCCGGAGCCTCGGCACCCTCCTATCCTTGTATAGATGCAATTCCAATGCTGTAATGTCACAGCTGTGCAACAAGGACATATTTTGTAGCATGGCATGAGTGTCCGGCAAATGGAAGGTCACGGAATGACTGATTCCATGTGTACCCGGCAACTGGGATAGCACGGAATGTCCGCTAGCATGAGTGTCCGGCAACTGGGGGGTCACGGAATGATTGATAGCATGGGTGTCCACCAACTGGGAGGTCACGGAATGACTGCTAGCATGTGTGTCCGGCAACTGTGGCAGCAAGGAACGTCTCCTGGTATGTGTGTCCGGCTCATTTGACCAATGAAATTGAATAAGACCCTCAATACCCAGGGTATGACCAAAATGAGGACTAGCCAATCAGCAAGCTCGTAACTAAATGGTTCTCCATAGCTGTTGACTTCAACTGCCCTGTTCCTAAATATTTCATCAATGCTACGGTCCTTCAGACCAAACGTTTTTAAATTTGAAACCAATCTCTTTGATTCTTCTTCGGTGGGCAGCTACTGCAAACCAATGACTTCGGCCCTCCTGTAGCCCTCTTTTAGGGGGAATTTGATATCTTATTTACTTTGTAAAATCGGCCTGAAATGAATAAAATTTATTAAAAATTAAATTTTCTATTATAGTTGCTGAAGGCCACAGCAGCCAAAGCAAGGGAAACTGAAGCCAAGGAAAGAGTCAGGAACACAAGAACCGAAATTTAGCTGTTGTTCCTCACTTGTCGACTGACTGCTTGCTTAGGCCCCAAACACTTTACATCACAATTCAAATCCCGCCCCAGACCTCCCGGACACTTTTTCGATGAAATAATCAATTTCAAACTGCTAATATATACGAAACGACTTTGAAAGTCTTTGAAAGTCTACAGTTTAGATTCGAAATCAGCGTAATATCAACTAATATGAATTAGACTCGAATTGACTAATATCAACAATAAAAATGTTCCCGTCATATTCACTTGAAACATCGGATATGTTCCTGACTCCGAGATGTGTGTTCAATAGCGACAATATTTTTCAAGGATGCAAAATGCAATATCAAATATCCCAGACAGTGGCCTCAAGAGCCTTGATATTCTAAAAATGTTTCTTCAAAGTTCAATGAAGCTTTACAAAGGAACTGAGTCATGTGAAATCCATACATTTTAAACAAGAATTCTTGAGAACTATGAACCCCTAAAATTTCTTGAGAAATATTTGTCTTGTATGACCAGAGCTATTCTGTAAATTTTGTCAGTTACTACAACTTAATCAGCCTACCTCAGAACATCAAATATTTAGGGATACAGATTTGTGAGAAAACATAGTCTATTGTAATATACATGACTTAATCTTAACTGATTAACTCAAACACTTACAGTATCTACTATTATTCCATTAAAGGATAGAGCATTTGTCCCTTTTGAATTTGTTCCTGTTATTTCATTTCCAAGAAGAACATTCCATGGATTAAACTGCATACAAAGTGTCAGGAGAACGTGTCATAACACTAAAAGGTACAGTATACTTTGATGAAATGAGTGATATTCCATGATTTGGAGCATATGGAATGATAAATTACGGATGGTTATATAAACAAGGCAGGAGAAGGAGCTACAGTATATTTTGAAAGACTTTAGAATCATAGGATTCTGCAAGATATTTCCTCATTCAGAAGTTTGCGGCAAAGTATAAGGGAATACCTCCTTGATATTTTAGACATGATATTGGAAAATTTGTTTTTTCTTGATGTCCACTAGTACACTGTACAAAACAAATAGACGGAGAAAAAAATGGTAGTCAGACGATACTCCTTCAAGTATCTATTTTGCAAGAAATTATACCATAGGTAAAATTCTCACACTCTTTTGCCCAAAAGCAATGTAATGTTTTGGTAAGTAATTTTGAAACTAATAAACAACATTTCACGTTTCATTTCTTTTTGGTTCAAGTGTCATAAACTGAACTTCTTTCTTGCTAACCGCTCACCACACTCAAAGTTATGGAAAGGAATTATGTTCTATCATGGCTCTATTAAGAGTGTATTCAGCATTTAAGTCAGTCTGGATGGAATAATCTGCAGTAATATCATTGCCTGTTTTACAGGTGTTGAAAGGCAATGTGATGTGTGTTTCTGCACTTGTACTGCTGATGCAGTTGTTCTGATGAAACATGGGCTTTGGCCAGTATCTCCTAAAGCACCAAAAGCTGCAATCCAAGAAGAGCTGATGAAGCTGCCAATGTTCGGTGATGAACGTTGCCTCCCTGATTCGATAAAGAGGCGTTTGAAAGAGGTTTCCCGCAAAACCGACATATATTGTTTGGGATACACACTAAGATGGCATGGTGGTGGCAGTTTTACCAGCGACAGTAAAGTTTGTGCTGCTATCAACCAATTTGCAATGGAGTGCATCGGCTTGGTGACTTTTCCAGTTTACAGCTGTAAACGTTTTAGAAAAGAGAGCTTTTTTCAATTACTTTTGAGTTAAATTTCTTAAAAAAAACAGAAATATCTTAGCTGGAAAGACTACATTTGAAATTGCTTTGTAGATAACTGAAACAGCAAAGACGAAAAGAAAAATTCATCTTGTTCCCTATCCACGCTTCCCACGTCCCTATTCACGTGCAGTTAAACCACTAAACCAGCTTTAGATGAACAATGTTACATTTAAACCAATCAAATGCATTTGACTTGTTGCATTGGACAATTTGAATTTAGCATTTCATAACATCGTTTAAAGAGGCTGGATAAGAAATGCGTAAACAAATCCATGGTTTGTGCATCAAATATCGCACTTTGGAAGGAGAAATTCCTTTTTAATTAGCTAAATTCAAAAGGAAAGATCCGTATCTAGATACAGGCCGATCTTTGGGTGAAAGATCAATGCAACTACTTGTTGGAAATCCATTTATATCACAGCAATCCCAAAACATATACCGGGTGTCTCAGAAAAAAGTACCCCCTTTTGACTGGAAATAGGAACCAAGCAATAAGATATCATTGCTCCCCGACTTCACATCTAAATTTCTCAATGTTCAACTTAGATGCACGTACCTTGCATTTAGAAATCGTCCACCAAACACCGGAGATACAGGTTTGCAAAGTCAAAATTTACAGTGCACCCAAAACCAGAGGTTTTGAAAAAGGGCCTAGTCATGATTTGTATCGTGGACATTTTGCAAAGTACCTGTAGACTTTATGTTTCCGTGTTTTCCTTTTGAAAAGAATAAAAGATGCATGGACATGGCGCTGATTAAACAAATTTAGTAAAAATGTGGTAAGAGTCATAAAATCGTGCCACATCTCCAAAATAAGCGTGCATGTGCTCTTTTTCCTCTTCTTTAATATAAAACACTTGGGATCGAATACAATGCAAGGACCGTTTCCTCAAAAGAAAAGTCACTGCAAGCACAATTGAAGTAATTCAAGGTATAAATCTTTTCAAAAATAAAAGGTAAAGGTCAAAGTCGAAAATTCGTTTGCAAAATGCCTGTTTGTTGTCAAATTATGGCTAGGCCATTTCTCAAAACCTCTGGTTTCAGGTGCACTCCAAATTTTGACCTTGTGAACTCATATCTCCGGTGTTTGGTGGCGGATTTCCAAATGCAAGGTATGTGCATTTAAGTTGAAGACTAACAAATGTAGCCATGAATTCAAAAAGTCTCGAAATATTGTCGTTTTGTTGCCTTGTTGAGTCAAAAGGGGGTACTTTTTTTTGAGACACCCGGTAGAGATCTAATTTGTATCAGAAGAAAGTCCAAAGCCTAATCTCTAAGATAAGACATTTATTTTGAATTTTAATTGAATAGTCGCAATAAATTAGCTCATCAGAAAACTGCTAAATCCAAAATTTCCCCGGCAGTTTCTTATCCAGCCCCTTTAAGCTGTTAAAGACCCTGTGCTTCCCATGACTCTTTGCGGTCTCACAGCGAATTTTGCGATTTTCATACTGTATGAAACTGAATTGTGGATAGGGCCTAGGCAGTGTGGTGAAGTGTGTGGTTGATGATGGACTTGCAGAGCGCAGGAAAGAAACGAAAGGGCCGCCTGAAGAGGAAGGAGCCTCTTAAAATGGTTTACTTGACAGAATCAACGTTAAATATGTGGAACAAGATGAAAAAGGATTTGTCAAGTCACAAGCATGCCACGAGCAGTGATGAGTTTGCAAAATTATTGCTCGATTGAGTTAGAAGAGAGAGAAGCGAGATGGAATTGGAATCAAGTTTTGGCGGGGAAAGAATTGACAAGGAGCACTGTTATGGCAAAGTGGAACACATCCAGCAGCTGTGCTATCAAGAAAGTGGGTATGCTTGCACTTCATTCCATTGACATTGCATAGTATTTCATTTGAGAGAGGCAGCTTACTTATCTACCCCCCTCCCCCTGCAAGTCTTATTTATGATCATAATATGGAACATGTGTTCGACTTCGATCCAGTATCTTGAATTTTAGGCAAGTGTCTGTGATGAACATGAGTGGGCTGGTTCTCATTGTGACCATGGGCCCCTTGAGTCTACTGAGCTCAAACAGTTTTGAATCCCGACCAAACAACTGATTTATTTGGTGTCCGAAAACCACCGCCACAAACTTTTAAATCCATTTGATATGACATCCCATGCCCTCCCTTCAGTAAAACTGTTTAAATTCTGCTATGGGTTATTTCCACACTAGACATCCAATTTAAGTGATTGTTGAAGCTTTTTGCTTCTTGCTAGAATGGTTTCAGAGATTTGAAATTTGGGGTGTGATATTTGCAACAACAACTTCTACACTGCCCTCCCTTCAGTGAAACTGTTTAAATTCTGCTATGGGTTATTTCCACGCTAGACGTCCAATTTAAGTGATTGTTTCAACGAATTCAAGTTCTAATATTTGGTTGTCAGACAATTTTCTTAAAAAATAGCAAACTTTATCACATTCTATCAAAAGGGCTTCAGTGACTGTCCCAGTGTGAAATATATCAATTTCACTTTATCATATCACTTAGTCAGACTGATTATAGGGGATCATCCCAGCAAAATCAAGCAAATGCCAAGTGTGTCTGAGCATTGTGAAGCTGTTTAAAAACATCATATGACCTTTCTTATGAAGAATCTACATCGTGATATATGCACAAATATAATTCAATATATAATATGTACTTCAATTGATAGGAACTCAAGGGGTATTCTTTTGGGTATCCTCTAAAAATGGTAGAGTTTGCAGCAGCTAAAATCCATACGTAAACAAAGGACTTTGAAGAGGGAGTTCTCTGCTAAAGCCTACACTTTTGTTCATGAAAATAAGTGGATTTGTTTTATTTTTTTATTTTTGACATATTCTTTTGGGAGCTTCTGGACACTGTAGACTTCCCAAGGTCACTGAAACCTCTACTGCTGCTCCTGAATCTGGAAGACTTCTTTACTTTTTAATGAAAAATTAAAGAAAATAATATAAACTATTTTATTGTGGGATTTGCAAATATAATACAAAGTTAATGCCTTCAGTTTTCTTGAATTTTCTCAATTTCGGAATTATCATGCTTTTTGCATTTTTCTTTGCAAAGTCTGCCAACTCTAGTTTTCAGAATGTGCATTTTTGGCTTTTTGCTATGATCTCTGTGTTTTCAGACTGCCAATATTTACGGTAGCTGGCATTTTTCTCTACAAAGTCTACTTAAGTACACAAGTTCAAATGCCCAAAAAGTACACCTTCAATCTCATTTTACAAAAAATGTCCATTCACCTTAAAAAATAACTCACTTGAAATCTCTAGCAATGGCAGAGGACCTACAGAGGATGTTTGAGGATGTTTGAATGGCAGAGGATGTTTGCTTCAATCTGAAAACAAATTGAGAATTTGAATGGTTGAGAAATGCCTATAGATTTTCTCTTGTGAGCCCAGATGATCTCAAACATGCACCATTTGATTGCTTTTGATGAGTACTTTCATTTGATGTTTATGTTTTTCATATTTTCTGACATATCAGCAACACTTGATCATTCAGATTTATTATTAATGGCAAAAATTATAATAAAATGATAATATGATAATATACAGTATTATCATATTAATATATTATTATTAATAGATTAATAATAATATGATAAAATTATTTTTGCTAAAATGAAACGAAACCAACCAAACAAAACCGAACAAAACAGAACGAAACCAAAACAACTTTACTGATGATAGCAATTTAAATAGCAAATTAACAAATCTATTATTTGAGAACAAGAGTAGTAGTACCTGAGAATAAAAATAAAAACATGTTGAACGAGAAACGGTTTTCAAGAAATTCTGCCTGCACCTCCAGAAAATTAAGAAACTATGATAAAAAGAAGCGGTCAAGTTCCAAGTTGATAAATAATTTTTTCAAATGATTCTCTTCATTCAAATCCTAGGGTTTCCTTTCATGCACCCCCAGGGGGTACTCAGGTTAAGATAGGATAGGGGTCAGGTTAGGTTAGGATAGGGGTGCTTAGGCTGGGGTACAACACATCAACCCAAACAAGTAATTTCTAGCATGAAAATAGACCCCAAAAAATAATTTTTCCGACCATACATACCCAAAAGTTATGAAGTCAGTTTCCTAAATTTGCATAAAAGTGATTAGATTTCTTATAATTTCTTTGGATATCTATGCTCTTTATTCTAGTACTATTACTTGACTCTAATTTGTTTGTAACTTTTTCCCAATTTTTTAATTTTTCTTAATTTGAGACCTAAAAAAAGAAGCAACAATTTCTTGAACTTTCAAAAAAATTACTGTACAAATCATTGACCCAAAAATTAATCCTTGCCTAAATTTTAGACCCAGAAAAGTAACCTGAGCTCAGTTCAGTTCAGTTCAGTTTAATTTTTTTGAATTCCACTACCTACAAAAATCTTTCTAAAATACATACTAGAATAACAAATTAAAACAGATGACAAAAATGACAAATCTTAACAGTAAGAGTACATAGAATTTCGTATGGAGAGGAATTTCTTAAGGAGGAGCTCTCAGTAGGTAGCCTTATCAGGAGGCCTAATCAAGGAGAGTTTGTCTGTGTTTGTGTTTAGACAGTATTTAGACTATGTCTGTGTTTAGACCTTGGCCCCTTTCTTACCTTGGATTTACGGATACAACACAGCCTGAAGAGGACGAAGTACTTCTGGAAGCTTCTGCATTTTCACCACTAATCGTTGTCTCGATTTGCTGCAGTGAAGATCTCAATATAGATGCAACTTTGTTTGCGATTCCGATGTCTTTATCTGCCATTTTCCCTTGTCCATGTGAGTGAGAAAGTGCTTAACTATGCGATGTCCTCTTTTTCCGGGGGTTTGCTCTTTTTTCGAAAAACCAGGTGACAATCAAAAACACGATGCGATCACGGAATAAAGACTGATAGGGAATGATTGTTTGCTGAGAGTGATTCACGACCCGGTCTGACAATTAAGAGATCAACGTTACAAAGTGGACAAAAGTGGAAGCATGCAGATGGGGTGGAAGCTTTCAAAGCGGGTCATATTCTAATGACAAGATCCAGGAGCAATGACATCATCTCTGTCTGTCGGCCTCATTTTCGCTTCCACACAATCTATGAATTACGAACTGCTTTGCGATTTACGACCCCATTTGAGGGCTACGATTTTTGTCCACGATGTGACTCCATAGCACAAGACCACTGCATGGGGGAAACAGCAAAATGAATTGTTAGTTCCGTTGAGTGTCTTTGTGTTGGTTTTCTGTACCAAGAAAACTCTATCAAAAGTAAAGGAAATCCAGGATATCTCTTATAAGTAGAAGTTAGCTTGGAGCTCAAATTCTAACTTTAAATAATATTTGAGGGACAAATATGTCAACTAACAAAAGAGCAGTAAGTTGCACAAGACCAATGCATGGGGGAAACAGCAAAATGAATTGTTAGTTCAGTTGAGTGTCTTTGTGTTGGTTTTCTGTAGCAAGAAAACTCTATCAAAAGTAAAGGAAATCCAGGATATCTCTTGAAAGTAGAAGTTAGCTTGGAGCCCAAATTCTAACTTTAAATAATATTTGAGGGACAAATATGTCAACCAACAAAAGAGCAGTAAGTTGCACAAGACCACTGCATTGGGGAAACAGCAAAATGAAATGAGGTATTAAGGCCGGTTTACACGGGCGTTTTTTCCTAAATCCTTCGTAAACTTTTTCTGAAATTTTCAACATTTAGAAAAAAGTTACCGTGTAACAGGAAAATATTTACGGTGAAGTTTGATCTTATCTCCCGTTTTTAATCTCGTTAATTGGTTTTAATGAGCCATCGTTGACGATTTTATTCTGATCCAGGGTCAAAATAAAATCGCTTCTAGCATTTTTTTCAAAGGAGCCGACAAAATTTGAGATAATTGACTGACTTTGCTCAAAAATTTTGGCGCGCTATTTGAATTTATTTCACAGAGGATGAAAATTAATTCGAAATGAGTATCTTCAACGACTTTATGGCTGTAGATTAGAATTATCTCCATGATAAACATACTTCCCCCTTTCGAATTCGTTGCAAAAATGGCAAAGCGCGACAAAACCGGAATAAGATCATGACGTCAGTAGCAACTTCGTTTCCAAACCAATGTCCAATGCTGGGGACCATCTGTATTGAAGCATAAATTGGCGATATGTGAAATGTCACCTCATAATTAAATCTACAAAGGTCTACAAATCTTCAAAAGTTTCACTCCTGTTCACACAAATTGGAATGACAGTGGAATATCTCGGATGCAGGAAACGTATCAGCGATCGTTGTCAAGGGCCAGCAGTACATCCACCCTTTCACCAAGAGTAGAACTTGGAGAACAAAACAATACAATAGAACAAATTGATATCAAAAATGATTTTTAAATGTAAAAGAATTGTATTTTTCTTGAAAACTGTTGCTGATAGAAAAAATCTTTTGTTTTGTCTTCCCTCGATGCTGTTTTCCAAAGTATGCACCAATCCTCTGTGAAATAAATTCAAATAGCGCGCCAAAAGTTTTGAGCAAAGTCATTCAATTATCTCAAATTTTGTCGGCTCCTTTGAAAAAAAATGATAGAAGCGATTTTATTTTGACCCTGGATCAGAATAAAATCGTCAACGATGGCTCATTAAAACCAATTAACGAGATTAAAAACGGGAGATAAGATCAAACTTCACCGTAAATATTTTCCTGTTACACGGTAACTTTTTTCTAAATGTTGAAAATTTCAGAAAAAGTTTACGAAGGATTTAGGAAAAAATGCCCGTGTAAACCGGCCTTTAGTTCAGCTGAGTGTCTTTGTGTTGGTTATGAGTAGCAAAAGTTATCAAGGTATTGGTTCAAGTACTCTGTCACCCTGTACCAAGAAAACAAGGATAATCCCCACCACAGTAAGGATAATAACCGCCCCGGAACGGCATATCCACCACATTAAGGATAATACCCCACCACAGTAAGGATAATATACCGCCAGAACAAAACAGGACTAAACTGATCACTTTCTGTGACCTTATGGCCAGAGGGTATTTCACTCCACAGAGAGTCTCAAACGCCTATTGCAAAAATCCTTTTGTTTTCAAGAAAAATCCATCAAATATCTCTAAGTTCTGACAAAATCTCGTACAATCTTTCGACTAAAAGCCCCCCCCCCCCCCCACTTACAGCGAAACTGCATGAAACAAATACGTATAGAATTTGTTTAGCTTCCTCCTTTACCTTTTAACGCTTGCTCCCCGATAAACTTATTTATTTCATTTTTGCGGACAAACTAAATATTTTCCGCGGAATTCACTTTGGGTGTACGGCTGAAGTGAATTCCGCGGAAAACGCGGAAACTATTGTTCTCTTGCAAAGAAACAAAGTGTCCTGAAACAGGGCTTTATGCGTTAAATCTAGCAGTTGTCATTTCAAAGTAAAAACTTCCTTGAGTCATTATAAATGGAATTGCTCCATGTGAACTATCATGTGATACAGTTCACGTACCACTGTGAACAAACAAAAAAGATCCGCAGTAACACAATGCATTTCATGTGATCAGTTTCATTTCACTTTAGCCATTGAAAACCATGACTCAGCAAATTCTTTATCTTCAAGAAGATGCAGGTGAATACGGAAAAATTTCCGCAATATCGGTTTTTCGTGGAATTCTCTTCGGCCGTACACCCAAAGTGAATTACGCGGAAAATATGTAGTTTTTCCATATAAATAGATGATCTTTTAAGAAGTAAGCTTTGAATTTGACCGTTCAGGAAGAAGCAATTTGATACAGATTTGTTTCACGCAGTTTGGCTTTAGGTGATCAGTTTATTCCTGTTTGTTCCTTGGTATATTCTATTTCGCTGGAGTGGATGGCAAGTTATTTTTGCGGAATAAATTTTTTGCGGAATTCACTATGGGTGTAAGGCCAAACTCGTGAAAACAATAGTTTCTGCGACTTCCGCGGAATTCACCTGGCCCTAAACCTTCGCCTTTCTGTTGATGTTTTTTCACCAAAGCTTCTTGATATGTTTGCCAATGCAGATGAATGGATGGAAAGAGGATATCCTGAAAATGGGAATTAATACTTGAAATTAAATCCTCCCTGGACAGTATCCTACCTTTCAGAAGGAGCATTCTGTTGTTGGTTTGCCTTGTTTAGTTTTTTGATTGCGCTGAACAGTCTGAAGAAATTTGACATCATCAAGAAATTTTGTTTGTTGCTGGGCAGCATCCAATTTTAAGCAAAGACAATTTTTGTAATAATGGGAGACTCAACGAGTAGAAGTTGTCATGGTGGAGGAAGTTGATACAGTTCAAGAGCCACTTCCTGGACTTTCAATGGTCCATGCCAATCAAGACTGGGAGGAAGACCTGTCCACAATGTTTCCAGATGTGAAAAAGCAGGAAATTTCAACTGCAATAGCTTTGTCAGCTACAAAAGAAGAAGGGGCAAATTCACTTCTTGACAAATCGACGGTGATGAAAATTGAAAAGCCAGGTTATATTCAGATTTTTTATCATCATTACATGCTGAACTACAGACTCTGTCACACTTCTCTTCTTTATTAAATTTGCAAAGCCCTTCTGTAACTACGGCACTTTGTGCTTTTGTAAAGATATATTTTGAGACCTTTGAAGTTGCAGCAATCGTTAATTCACTGTCACTGTCCGGCTGGCCACTTTCTGCTTGTGAAGAAGCCACTGATGCTAGGAATCGAGCAATTCGATCTTCCAGTGATCCCTTCTCTGCTGGTAGTTTCAAAACATTTTTCTGGGATGCCTGGGATGCCTGGGATGCCAGACTTTATTGTAGATACGCCGTTAATGTTTTCCCTTTAGTACAGGGCTTTCTGCAACTTTCTTATTGACTATGTCCATAGTTACTGGCGCACCCTCATCAATTTCTTTTGCAAACGATGTAGACATTGCAACTACTTCATCAACAGAGAAAGTCATACTTCTTCTTTGTTGCTCTTCAGCTTCAACGACTGCTGGCTGTTTACTTCTATCATCTGCTGTTTCAATGTGTGGCTCATCTGCCAAACCCCCAAGCATAATCTTGGGAAGAGCTGATGCTGCTGGATCTGACGATTCCAGTTTGTCCTCTAAGTAATGGTAACGGTCAGCTGTAGATTTGTGTGACCCAATATGTTTGCCAAGTCTGAATATTCTGAATATTAATTGCTTTGATTGCCTGCATTCTCTTAAAAATGATGTAGAATCACACAATTTGCAGTGATATTGGCTGATATTCTTTGCATTTGTTGACGACTTTGCATAAAATGTGAACATTGACAGAAGGACTCATCATTTGCAGTGCTGGAACTTGCCATATCATCAGGTACTGTTGGGTGTGTATCATTACAACAACTCTCAAACAAATTGATATGTTTCGAACTCAGTATGACAGTATAATTCTAGCCCAAGCGACAAAAAAGAGAAAGATGTGTCCTCAGCCACCCACCGCTCATCCTGCCTAAAAAATGGCAATTGAGCGGAAGAACAGTCACATGGCGATAAGTGTTGTTGTTGCTACATGTAGCTGTGCAGGAGCAAGAAAGCTCCACTCTGATTGGTCAAAATGATCTACGCAGTCCGCATGTCCTCCCAAAGGATGGCTGCTGATTGGGGAAGTTGGCATTGTTTTTAAACAAAAGAATCTGAAGTTCATCTCTCCAACAAAATAATGTATGCATTGGTATGACCAAACCTACATTTTAAACAGTCAAGACCAGAGTATTTGACGGAAGTTGCCAACAAAGGGCAGGAAATTTGACCATCAACAATCAATCAAAATCAAATGCATATGGGTTGCATGTCTGGAAGAGGAAAGGGGTTGATATCCAGGTGTCAATATTACTTGTAAACTGCAATAATCTTCTCTAACATGTCCAAATTCCTTTGTATGGGGTGTATATAAATACGAGCCTGGTGAGAAAAGCAGCTTCGGATATCTTTTATATGAAACCAGTTGATGGGTTGTCTTTCAAGCGGCCTGCAAAATCTTGTCATAAGGCGTTGGGAGCTCCCTTTGGTTCTTTTTAACCGCACATGCTATCTCAAATGCAATCTTTCTGAACTCTTTACCGTGATGCTGGCCAGGAATCTGATGCAAAACAATCACCTCCTGAGCCATTTCATGTATCAAGGTCTCAAGCAACCATTTCTCTTTTTGGGAGCTTACTTCACGGGGGAAACTAGCGATGAAAACTTCAGATCAGTGGCATCCCATGGCACATGCCAAAACAATACCCACCTTTGGCGTTATTAATCTCCTTAAACTCATGAAATTAAAGGCACCCGACATGTGTTTCACCCTCTGGCAATTTATAGTGCTTGACAGTTGCTGAAACTATGTTGTACAGCTCAACGGTGATTTTGGTTAGTGTATGCTTTGCAGCTGCTGCACGTTGCAAACCAAACAACTAATCAAATTCTCTCTTCCTTGCTTCTCCTTGCCTCTGTTTCCTGTCACCGTTCATCTTGGCCATCATCATCTTGGCCATTCGTGGGCATTTGGTTGCAAGTAGTGCATTTCCATTTCTTGTCATTAAAATTTCATGTCTCACATCTTGCATGATACCATTTTGAGCATATTGTGCATTGACCCATCAACAATCCATCGTTGGGCATTTTGCAGTTGGAATGTACTCGCACTTTCCATCTATATAACGGGTGTCTCAAAAAAAAGTACCCCCTTTTGACTGGTAATAGGAACCAAGCAATAAATTATCATTGCTCCCCGACTTCACAGCTAAATTTATCAATGTTCAACTTAGATGCACGTACCTTGCATTTGGAAATCGTCCACCAAACACCGGAGATACAGGTTCGCAAAGTCAAAATTTACAGTGCACCCAAAACCAGAGGTTTTGAAAAGGGGCCTAGTCATGATTTGTATCGTGGACCTTTTCCAAAGTACCTGTTGTAGACTTTAAGTTTCCGTGTTTTGCTTTTTAAAAGAATAAAAGATGCATGGACATGGCGCTGACTAAACAAATGTAGTAAAAATGTCGTAAGAGTGATAAAGTCGTGCCACATCTCCAAAATAAGCGTGCATGTGCTCCTTTTCCTATTCTTTAATACAAAACACTTGGGATCGAATGCAATGCAAGGACCGTTTTCTCAAAAGAAAAGTCACTTCAAGAACAATTAAAGTAATTCAAGGTATAAATCTTTTCAAAAATAAAAAGTAAAGTTCAAAGTCAAAATTCGTTTGCAAAATGCTTGTTTGGTGTCAAATTATGGTTAGGCCATTTCTCAAAACCTCTGGTTTCAGGTGCATCCAAAATTTTGACCTTGTGAACTCATATCTCCGGTGTTTGGTGGTCGATTGCCAAATGTAAGGTATGTGCATTTAAGTTGAAGACCAACAAATGTAGCCATGAATTCAAAAAGTCCCTAAATATTATCGTTTTGTTGCCTTGTTGAATCAAAAGGGGGTAATTTTTTTTAGACACCCGGTAGTGCTTGGCTCTGGCTTTCATCTCTGTCTCCTTGACTTCTATCAGTGCTTAATGGCTCAACAACTTGATCTATTAGTGTTCTAATTTCCTTTGACTCTAGCGATTGGGTGATTGCCTCACAAAGGTTAGTTTGGTTTATGCAACTCTTTGCGGGATTGATTCCTAAACATAGCAATGCAGCGTATGTTATCGCAAACAGGCCACAGTCGTTACCTCCTCTCTGCTGTTGTGTCTCCATCACGGAAATCGTCAGATCTTTCCCTAAGCTTGATAACTGGAAAACAGTCTGCTCTAATTTTAATGGATAGCTGATTTATTTGTCCTTGTCCGTTCTTTCTTTTGCTACAGCTGTTGATTTTCTACTACAACAAACATTAAAGTGAATACAGGCTGTTGTAGACTCAAACGTCGTCTTCTCTGCCCAAAGCCTTGGATAGACAATGCCAGTGATTGCCTCTATCATTGATTATTTGCACGAATCACTGCCTCTTTGCACATCGGAAATAGCTAACGTTTAACGCTGAAATAGGATCTTGAAGACCACCAATTTTTGGATCTAGTAGGCGCATCAAGCGAATGCAAACAAACAGTTACAATCCTGTTGTCAATCCAGTGGCCTTTTTCAATTTCCTCTTTGTTTCTATTCTTTAGGTCGAATTCTGCAAGCCAAGACTGTTCTGCCCATAATGGATCCTCTGTGTTGGAATCATCAATCAGATGTGGAGTTTCCTCTGTTCCATCCCCTTTCGAACCTGCATTACCATCTTCAAAATCTTCATTTCTCACATTTCTAAACCTCTCGGGTGTAGTATGCTCATCAGCTTCCTTGTCGTCACAATTTCTCTTCGACCCTGACCTATTGATGATTGGTTTTGTCGTCTAACATTAGTTTGTGTCTGAATGATCTCTTTAGCTCTTGGAGTAATACCTCATTCTTACTTGAAAATCTACAGCAAATGCAGGAAAACAATGAAATTGGAGGAATATATGCTATTTTGATCCTCTAGCCAACTGCATAATTAGTTTGTAATTCAAAGCTATGAAAATGCGTATTTTGGCTGTACCCATGTACACATTCTTCAAATTCCTGTGTGATGACGTCATCACTTTTTATAAATTTTTCTTTGCAAAGCAAAAGCTATTTAACCATGGAATACACTAAAGTTCAACCAATGTCCTTATTGCCTTTTGTCTTCTCACAATCAACAAATTAAAATGGTTAGTACTGAACCCTATTGACTTTGAAATTTCTATATTGTGACCTCGTCAGCATGTCACATGACACAACTCAAAATAGATTTCATTTTTGGGTTCAGCTCATGATGTACTATGCAAAGGCCAAGTTGCAAGGCTCTACATCCTTCAGAACGGAAATAAAACAGGGGGGCTGAATTACCCCCCCCTTGTCTTCCTAGAGCATCAAATACCCTAGGCCTGGTAGGGTTAAGAAACTCATATCTTGCATTAAAAACTGAAAGCGCACAAATTTTGCAAAAAATCCTTTAATTCAATTTAGGCTTTCTGCTAAAGATTAAATCATGAATCTTCAAAATTGGTCCAGTGGATGATTTATCGTGGCCTGCCAAAAGTGCATATATTCCTTCAACTGAATTGTGAACATTCTCCATATGGGAGCAGGGCGACTTCTGGTTTGAGCAAAAATTAGTGTTCTTTTACATATTCCTTTCGTTCTTTTAGTTTTTGAATGATTTCTGAAAATATGAATTCCAAGCTCATATCATTGCCCATGTATTTGACATGGAATAGAAGGTTGCTTCGTACTGGGTTCCTCTCAATGACAAATGTTGTTATGGGTTTTAAATTTAGAACAGCAAAAACTGAAACTGCCGAATGGCTCCCTCAAAATTGCAGATTTCAAGTGAATTAAGAAGAAGTAAAATACTTACATTGTTTGACAGCACCCAATATCCCGAATCATAGTACCCTATGTAGGGTGCCAAGAAGAACCTTCTCATTGTTCCCTTTACTTGGTAGTCATGTTTCAAGTATCTCATGAGGTCCCTAAAATCTCTTTGCTTGATAGACCCACCAAGTGATGAAAAGACCGCCTTCAAATTTCTAATTTGATATTAGAAATTTGATGAATTTGTTTGACAAGCACACAATATCCCCAATCATCGTACCCCAGGTAGGGTGCCAAGAAGAACCTTCTTATTGTCCCATTTACTTGCTGGTCGTATTTCAAGTATCTCATGAGGTCACTCTTGGCCGACCCACTAAGTTACAAAAGATCGCCGCAAAATTTCTTTTGAACTAAGTTGATGAATTTGTTTGTTTGACTACATGCTTGTCAATCTCAGTTTGTGAGTGAAAAAGCGCATATCAACGAGCCATTTTCCATTCATGTTCTCGTTTGTTTTTGTTTTCGAAGAGCATCTAAACAGCCAGTAACATCTAGCATCACCCATACATGACACAATATCACCCTTTGCGACAAAAAATTTTTTTCTTTGAATAAACCTTCTACGCCCTTTAACTCGTTTTCTAGAAAGATGTAAAACATATTTAGACAAAGAAGGAAAGGCTGGGGCAGTCTTTATGGATCTTTCAAAGGCATTCAATTGTGTCAAGCACGATCTACTTCTTGCTAAACTGCATGCCTATGGTTTCAACCTTGATGCATTGACTTTTTTGTATAGCTATTTAAGTGAAAAGCAGCAACGAGTTAAAATAAACGGTTTGTTTAGTTCGAAACAAAAACTGAATTTGGGTGTTCCACAGGGATCGGTTTTAAGACCTCTACTTTTTAATATCTATTTGAACGATATGTTACTTTCTGTTGATGATATTGAGATCTGTAATTATGCTGATGACACCACACTTTATACATGTGACCAAGATCTACAAAATGTAGTAGAGAGGCTGGAAAATGTCTCTTTAAAAGTGATAAAATGGTTCTCTGACAACTACCTCAAGCTAAATGAAGATAAATCCCATTTTTAACATTAGGTACTTCTGGTGATGAACCTTTTACAGTTAAGATTGATAATGCATCTGTGGAGAACAGCACTCAGGAAAAGTTGCTAGGTATTACTATAGATAATAAGCTCACATTTGAGCATCATGTTGTAGGGCTCTGTCAAAAGGCTAGCAATAAGTTGTATGCTTTTGCGCGCATTGCCCCCTTTATGGATCTGGACAAATTATGATATTTAATGAGAGCTTTCATAAACAGCCAGTTTCAGTATTGTCCCTTGGCATGGATGTTCCACAACCGTCAACTTTGTCACAAAAATTGATAAAATCCAAGAGAGAGCACTAAGAGTTACTTATCAGGACTATGAATCCAGTGTTGAGGTTTTAATGGAAAAGGATCGATCAATAACTCTTCACCAGGGAAACTTACAGCTTCTCGTGACCGAAATTTACAGGACTAAAAATGGCTTTAATCCAGTTTTTATGAAAGAGATTTTTTGTCAAAATGAAAGTCCATATAATCTGAGGAACACCAACAATTGTTCTCTTCCTAGAGTTAGAACGGTTACTTATGGGTCAGAAACGATTTGTTTCAGAGGCCCGCAAGTCTGGGCTACTGTTCCACAATTTATCAAAGATTCTACATCTCTTGCTGAATTTAAAAGAAAAATCAAATCTTGGTCTGGAAAAACCTGCCACTGCCAATTATGTCAGACTTTTGTTCCAAACTTAGGCTTTATCTGATTTTAACTTTGATTTATGGTTTTTATACTAAAGGCATTTCAATTTTGTAAATTTATTGTATCTACTTTTTTACTACTTTTAACCGTTTATTTATGTATATTTATGTATATTGTAATTTTCAGTTGGCCTAGATTAGCTTTAGTATAGCTACTGTATTTGTTAGCCAACTTTTAAAGAAATTGATAATGACATGCAACATTCTCTGCAACAGTTATAGCAGCTGCATGCAAATGTTTCACGGTATCTGCATATGCATTTGCATTTATTGGTTGGGGTCCATTGCAGTTGCAAACCTCTTTAGGCCCTCATTGCCAACACCAATATTTCTTGCTGCTAAAATGATCCTTTTATTGGCTTCAAAAGAGTGTCCTGTTCGTCTTGAAGTGTAGAATGTTGTTGCAAACTCACAATGCTCACAAAACAACTTCATGGTTGAGGCAAACCCCATTTTTGATAATTCCAGTTCCTGCATTCTCAGTCCAGGTTCTTTGCAATCAGGGCAAAGCAGTAAACTGAAGATACTGGCCAGAACTGACAGATCCATAAGTCTATACCTTGTAGTTGTAGGCTCTGTTTCTGGATCTGATTCTGATGTGTCACTGAACCTTCTTAACCTTCACAACCTTCATAACCCTCTTATATTTCAAATGTTTCAAGGGTCAGTTTTTTTGGTCATTTTGATAGTGTGCTAAGGATATCATATTTTATTCCAAAATAGATGCTCAAAATTCCTCACATTAAGAGCAAACGACCTGAGAATGGTAGAGATGCTGAATGCAGAGGTTTGCCATGTTTTGCCTACAAAGATGCGAAGAAGGGGGTCTCTGGCTCAGGTGGCTATGGCGAAGTTTTTAAAGTTGAATACAAAAACAAAGAGGTGGTTCTGAAAGAACTGAGGAATGCGGAAGATGAAGATGTTAGCAAAGAGGCAACATTCTTAAAACACTTGTCCCATTCAAACATTGTCAAATTTGTTGCGTACTGCCCAGCACCCAAAGTGGTAATGTTGGAATACGTATATTTTTCCATGGCACCATTTGGCGGTGTAGGGGGATGCTCCAGTTTGGACAGCTTGTTGAGGAATAGCCCATTGCAATCTAAAACCATGTAACGTCTTGGTGAGCAATAAACATTTTGCGGAGATGCAAACTCCTCTTGAGCGTGAACAGGTATGGAAGTCTGAGCCTTGTATTGCAAAGTTGACTTATTTCGGTGAGAGCTGGGGACGAATAAGCGACACTGCTAGAGCTGCAAGATCACAAACAGTAAGAATTTACAAGGGTACGCCTGCTTTCATGGCTCCCGAAGTCATAAGCCCGAATCTTCGCCCATTTAACATGGACGGAGAGCAGTTAAGGAAAGCTGATGTGTGGAGTCTCTCTATGGTATTTTTTGTTTAGTGAATCCAACAAGCCAAAGTTCCCTTTTTCAATGAAGCAAAGAAAACAAAGGCAAAGCATCCTTGGAACGATTTCATGATAGATAAGTTCTCTTGCGGCAATATTCCAATTGGCGATGGAAAATATGACCACCTGGAATCAACAGAATGGCTCCAAGTCTATGAGGCATTTATCTCTGGTGTCATAGTTGATCAAAGCAAGCGTCCAACACTAAATCAAATGGAGATGATTCTGTTCAGCAAAGTTGAGTCATAAACATACAATCTGCCAAGTCCATCAAAGCTCTGCTTTTGAAAATGCCTTTCCTTTTGGAGAAGAAGGATGATTTGTATGTCCAGATAATGACAGGACAAATTCATGCGCATTTTTATCATTGAAGATTGCTGAACATCTCCTTCTATTTGGAATTGAAAGCTGGATTCTGCTCATGAAGAAAGTATCCAAGATCATCAAAGAATTCCCAAAATCATTCAACAATGTCAGAGATGTCAATGAGCAATATGAAATTAAAGGCATTGAGTCATGGTAAATAGATCGCGTATACCCAATTTGCAAAAATCGCTGAGTCATGATGATAGCTTACGCCAATCTGATTGGCTGTAATTCAAACTGCACACATGATATTCTCACCTGAATATGTTCTTAAAGCTTTATTATCGGGGTTTCCCTTTGAAGTCAACAAGGTGTAATTTCACATAGCAAAGGAAACAAAAGGATCTAACGACCGTCTCTCATGGCGTTACAAGACAACTTATAAAGCGAGGCTATGAATATAAATCAAAGCGCTCGCATGAAAATGTTCAGGATTATCTCAATAAAAGGACAGCAATATGCTTGGGGCCAAGGGATTCAATTGAATAACGAGTTTTTGTGGGGAATAACAAAAAGAGTTAATGCGAAACATAGGCCACGCGCCACGAGATGCCAGGCGGGACAGTCAGTGGGATCCGATGTAGCCTTGTATTTGTGAATCACATATCCCTGATCACATGAAAACAGACTGATCACATGAAAGCAGACAGACCCCCAGCGGAGAATCGCTATTTACCATGACTCAATGCCTTTAAAGATTCCTATGATTCGATACGATCCGTGGATCTCATTGTAGAATGTGTGGAAGAAAGGAGCTTTTAACTGCCTCAAATACCATTAACAACGTTGCTATTGTTTCAATACCACCATATACAGGGTGTCTCAAAAATTGTTCGACGTTTGATTAAATGTTGAAAATTACAATAAAAGGTACGGGCTCCTGGTTAGATATCCCTGTTCCTCAGATTTTAAATGAATTTTAGATGCCAATTTCTTGCGAATCCGCTAAGAATTCACGGAGTTACAAGCTTTGAAGGTCAAATATCTGTGAAAGCTGAAACCAGATGCCCTTCACTGACTTGTTTTCCAAAAAGACGCTCCAAAATCGAGGTAAAAGAAGGCTGTCCAATGTTTTACCTCTCGTCGATATCAAAGCAAGACACAAAAGATTTCCAAAGTTATCTAATTCCTGTAAGGTTTGCCAAAATTTACTTCAAGACTGCAAGTATTTAAAAACACTGAATGAAAACTTAATCAATGAGAGATGGGGCAATTCTAAATTGCGCAGAACATGATTCCTCCAAGCATCCATAACCTTGATTCAATGTTTTGTTGGGGAGTCGAGGTCTCGATTCTATTGTGTAGAACAAAAGCGTAAGTGGTTTGTTCACAGAGCTATCTGTTTCTTGCGGTAGATGCGCATGCGTATTACAGTTAGGTTTTGAATTACTACTAGAGTTCTAACAAGGAATAACAAGGAAAATAAAAATTACGGAGAGTTTCCCGCAAAATTAGGACACTCCGACACTTCACGGCAATCTTCACTCGTTGTTATCATGGGTAAGCAGGGAAACAACAGCGCACAACTCGACACAGTTTGCTGTAGAGTGCTTGTGTCGTCGTGAGACAAATACCTGTCGGTCCTAGTGGTGCGATGCCTCTTTGCTCTTATCCAATTAGCCTAAACGTGGGGTTGGTTTTGGTTTAAAGCCCGTTGCTTGCTCAAAATATGATGTTCATACCAGATTGCACTAGCAGAACAAGCAGGGACGTGAAGAAAAAAAATTGTTAAACAAGAAGCTACTGCCATGAGGATTCGAACTCGGGTTGCCGGCGTGTGAGGAGCTCCAGGTTACCGCTTCGCCAATCTGCCGTTACGACAATACAATTCAGCAGTCGTAATGGTTTGTTGTGGATAATAGACGGGGGCTGCAACGTATCGATGTTAAAATTACTAATACGCATGCGTATCTACTGTAAGCACGGGGGGACATTTATTTTCCGCGAACAAACCCGTTCTCATCTCCCCAACAAATGTTATAGAAAGCTAGTTGATCGAAAGTGATTTTCAAATTCCATTTGATTTGCTTTGAATAATCGAGATTCTACTTTCACTAAATATGCAGTTCAGGGGCGTCTGGTTTCAGCTTTTGCACAAACTTGAACTTCGAACGCTCGTAATTCCGTGAATATTTAACCGATTTGCTAGTTTATGGTGTCTAAAATTAATTTTTTCTGTCATTTTTTCTGATTCTAAAAAGTGGAAATTGTTATATACTGTTTCTTATAAAAAGAGTAGTTTAAAATGAAGCTTTGACAAGAAACTAAGAATTCGGGCTAGTACTGAAGTTTCTTAAAATTATCAGATCTGGTGAATCGTGAGTTTACATAACAATCTTTATTTGCACTACCTGCGCTCTTGTAAAAATTTTGAACGAAATTGTTAGAAATATTTCTAATGTTTAGACATTGGTCAGGTACATTCAAGTCATGCGAAGGATTTCCTTTATTGACATAATAGTTCAAGATATGTTCTCCCAGTACTTGATTTTCTTAATTTTTGCAATTTGTGTTTCTGCTCTAGAATTAGGAGAAATGATTTTTATAGTGTTACCTCTTTTACCAACATTAACTCTGTGGTTTGGAGAAACGAAGGCAATGCCATCTGGTCACTATATGAGATGACAGGCGGTTCCTGGTCTGTAGCTAGACTTATCAGTCTTATCTCTATTTTTGAAAATTGGAGTAACCATAGCAAGTTTCCCTGGGACCTTGACCTTGTTCTTGGGCTCTCTATATGAGTTGATTAGGATTGAGGATTTTCTTTTGGATGCAAATTTTTTGGCCTATCCCTGGTCTGCAATAGTTTCTTCAGATCTTTTTCAACCCAGGGTAAATGTTTCTCAGCAACACACATTTGAGTCATTGGGGCATGTTTCTCTGGTTGGCTGGAATAGAATTTCTCGTTTGCATAACAATAGACCAATTATGTCATATATTATTTGCAAAAATCACATAGACTCTACAATATGTTCTTTGGTGAAAACTATGTGATAGTCTGAGACCAGGACAGGACCACCTTTGGAGCAGTGACTATTGTCAGTTGTCCTATTCATCATGCCCTAGCTCACCTGGATGTAGACATGTATGGATTGTCAAGGAATTATAATCTTCTTCGCACTTACTGATGCATGCAGAGAATAGTTTGAGCTCTCTCTAAAATACTCCCAAAACACTATTTCTTGGCAAAGAATACCATTCAACAACATGAAAGAGGATGCTAAAAGAAATAGCTCACCTGGATGTAGACATGTATGGATTGTCAAGGAATTAAAATCTTCTTCGCACTTACTGATGCATGCAGAGAATAGTTTCAGCTCTCTCTAAAATACTCCCAAAACACTATTTCTTGGCAAAGAATACCATTCAACAACATGAAAGAGGATGATAAAAGAAATACGGAGTTTGAGCTGATATCTAAAAGTATCAAGAATGAAAAATTGATTTTGCAACCAGTTTTATTTGAGGAGTTTAGATGCTGAGGATGTGGTAGTATATGGTCAAGTGAAGATCCTCTCACTAATGAGTTGCTTTACAGGTCACTAATGAGTTGCTTTATTGAGAATTGAGATCTCTTGCTAGACTTTGCACGCATAGTTCATCATTTTACTCATTCTCAAGTCACGTACATTGCCTCAGACCGTTATTTTTTTGAACTAAGACGGCCATTCAAGCTGCTTTAGAAGGAAACACCCAGTCAGGCTTATTTAGAAAAGCCCCGTTTTGTGGGAGCCCAAACGAAAATGTGAACAAATGGTTGACAAAATTTGAACGACTTTCAAAGTTGTATAACCGCCCTAACCTGGTTTCAGACTCTGCCTCAGGAAACTGTGAACGATTTTGCTACGTTGGTAGAGGGATTAAAAGCACAATTTGGAGCCCAAAACCCTGAATTTATTTTCAACAAGAACTTTATGCAAGCAAACAAGGCCAAAACGAACTGTTTCATGCGACATTATGCGGAAACGCCAGCGGTTATTACCAAATGATAATGATATGATGAATGTTTTTATAAACGGTTTGAACAATGAGATAAAAACTCATATCATTTTAAATCAGCACCAATCTCTTGTGAAGTTGAAAGCCTTGCATGATTGAAGAGTGCCGTTGGGAGTGCCACAGGATGAGCCAACTCACAGGCTACTGCCACCACCCAAATCTTTCGCAAGAACAAAAGATAAAGGAGCTTGAAGGTCAGGTCAATTTGCTCATGACTTTGGCCACCCAGAAGAATTGTAAAACCCCTCCAGGCTCTCAAAGCTAAAATGCCCTCGATTGTGAAAACTCAGACGAACCCATTTCCGCCTGTGATGCATCAATCTGATGCTAGAAATGAACTTGCAGATGCGAAAAAAGAGATAATTGATGCCTTTGAAACTCGTTTCTGGGGGAATCAATTCCAACACGGAAGAGGAAAACCACGTCAACCGCTAGGTAACCAAAACGTTTCAAGAGGTCAAAATTTACAAACAACTGACGGCCAACCAATTTGCAACAGTTGCCAATGTGTAGGGCATGTTTCCAGATACTGTAATTTTTGAGCCCAGTTGGTTTCTCACAGTGGGGAAATTGAAGACCTAACAACTTTCCATTTCAAAAACCGCCCCAAACGAAAAGCAAAACTGACAGTGCATTAAGAGATTGGGCTAAGATAGGAACGAATTTGAAACTGTTTCAAAATTGAGCCCAGACAGTGAGCCGTTTATTTCGATGAACAGTCAGGATAAAAACCAACAAGGGCAGATTTTGTAACAATAGGATCTTTGGTTTGTTTACAAATGACGTCATCTTGGTTGACTAGCCAATCAGAGAGCTCTAGTTCTATCACGTGATCTGATGATAATGGCGGAAGGAGGGGTTTGCTGTGGGGAAAACCACACCTTCGTTTTTTCCTCGCGACAAAATTATACTTTCGCAAAAACTCAAACTTTTTTGCACCCGTATAGAATGATAAATTTCACATATGTTTTTACTGGCACTAAGCTCTGCGTCTTCTGCTCTTCGCGCGATCGTTCGCTCTTCACCCCCCTTTTTGCACGTCCTCCAGGACCCTCCGACGGCTAGGCCCTAATCCAAGAAATTACACTTCTCGATCCAAAACAACTGTGACTTCAACTGCGCTGCCAGCATATGAAAGAAATATTTCAAACAGGGTCTTACAATGTTTATAAAATCAATTTTCAACCTCAAATAGCTAGTTGGGAAGATCTGCAGCTCTAGCCCTTCGGAGGGCATGCCGGAATATCGGAGGGGGCGGGGCGGAGAGTGAAAAGCGAATAAGTGGAAGTAAACAATCTCGCAACCAACACAAAGTTATTTGAAGATGGCAGATTAATTTCGCGCCCTTTTCTGTACTGCTACTGCACCTCAAAGAAATAAGGCATCATATGATGTTCTATTTGCTGCTTCTACTTACTTGGACTAGTCATTGCATTTGTACAGTATGCCTCCGCCAACTCCAGATTTCCGTCAACAGTTCCTCTATCCCGGGGCACTCATCATCGTCAAAGGCTTCAATTTCCGAGGCAAAGTTGACATCATCATCAGCTACTCCACTGCTGGCACCTTCTTTCACCTCTTCGTCATCGACCCTATCATTATCAGGCTCGGCATCCTCATCGCTGTTTGATCCATCATCAATGGCGAAAACTGCTTGCCTGGCCTTCTCTGTCAGCTCCTCCAGTCGTCGAAGGAGTGTCTCCTCGCAAATCTGGCATGTGCTGATATTTGGGATGATACACTCCACATGAAATGAATGCCCACATCCAAAGACACACCACACAGGACTATCATTGGCACAACCAGGTATGTCACATTTTCTGTATCAGAATTTTAGAAAAAATCTAAATGCTGGGTTTGATGTTATATTTTAGAGCAAAATTAGAAACAATATGAAAAGTGGTTCATGGCTATTAACTAAGGCACAGCCATAGCACCCCTTGCCCTTCCCACCTACAATCTGTTTCTATAGAATAAATCTACAGTTAAAAAAGTTGTTATCTTGGCTCCTTCCTATATCAGCAGCATTTGCTATCCCAAACATCCCAAAAAATTATCTTTAATTTGTTCTATCTCCCCCTTGTTTGATTTGAAAGAAAAGCATTTGCCACCTTGAACTTCTCTATATCTCAAAAATTTTCATGTCTACTCTTCACCAGATTTATGTAAATGCAACACATAAATTAAAAAAAGTCCAGTAGATGGAAAATAAGATACAATGATGGTTCATGGCCACATTCCTTTGATAGGGTGTACAGGGGTAAGGTTAGTATGTGTGTACTGGGGGGGAAGGGGGTGAAAAGGTTTTAATAAGTTTTTCCAAATATTATACTGTACCATTTCACCCCAAACCCAAACCTACCCAATTTACCCATCAAAATGGTAGCTTATCAGATGATAGCAGCATCCCAGCATTATACCCTGTTCACATGCCAATGTATTGTATGGTCAAATCATGTTTAGCATTTTGGATCCCAAAATTTGTCAAAGCAAATACTTTTCAACCTGGTGAATTCCCAAGTAAGGGACAAATTGAAAAAAATTTAAATAATTTAAGCCGTTCAGTTCATTGTATATTTTTAACAATTGACATAACATGAACAAAAATGAGATCAAACAAAGAAGGAATTGGAAAACCTCAGTACTGTAATCATTGTCTGATAAAAGCAATTTTTAGAATTCTATCAGATGTCAGAGATCTTCTCTATCAGAGTGTTCAGTATCATTTTTTCTTTTATATTTTGCAATTCTGTAACATGCTGTAGCAAGAATCTTTTATATTTAATACTGTAGCTGCAATGGTTTGAATAATCATGCTTATCGTGCAGTTGGTACCATTCTTAGGGTTCTGAGGAGCGCTGTGGTTGCGAAATCTCATTTTTGACAAATCAAATCTTTTTTGGATATACCCAAACGCAAAATAGAGAACATAAGTAGAAATATAGAATCTTGACTCACCTAAGTGGGTCAGGAGAAGAGCTGGGACAGATAAATCCAACCGGCAACAACTCATTCTTCACTATTGTTTCAGCCCCAAACAAATTTGGTAACCTCCACCTTGTAACTTGACTCTTTTTTTGTGTTTTTTTCATTTTTTCTTTTTTTTCTTTTTGTATTTTTTGTTAATAGCTGGGCTTGTCCTGGATTTGACATTATCATTCCAAATTTTTTTGTAAGAAACTCTGCAGATTTGAATTTTAGGCTTTCTATTTTTCTTTCACTGAATCCAGACTTCTTGATTGGTACAAAGGATGACTGGAATTCATGTAGCTCATGCTTTCTTGCATCAATCTCTCGTGCTACCAACCTCACTTTGCTAGCATTTTCGTGGGACTTTGTCCTGGCTCTCAGAAGGGAATGAAAGTTTTCAACAGGATATTCGTCGAAGGCACAAAGAGATGAGAAGAGGGTCTGGATGATTGGATGACTGATACTTTTCAAATACTCAATGTTGGAAAGAGCCACCAACAAAGCTTTATCGTAATGCCTTCTTCTAAACATTAGGAACATCAGCCAGCAGCGCAACATGGATTCATAGTATAGATCAACCATTTGGTTCTTGAAGATGACAGAATAGATGCTGAGGACCAGTGGGATGTAGTTATCCAGAAGATTTACCAGGGTCAAGAATTCAATATCTTTACAATGAGCAAAGGCCCCCAAGATTTCATCAGTATGATTGACCAACCACCAAACAACACCTCAAGAAGAAAGGATATTCACCATGGCTTAGGTTTCTTAGCAAGAGCTTTCTTTCCATGAAACAGAAAGGAATAAAGATCTGCAAACACCCCATGAAACT
Organism: Aurelia coerulea; assembly: GCA_039566865.1. Lineage (NCBI taxonomy): Eukaryota > Metazoa > Cnidaria > Scyphozoa > Semaeostomeae > Ulmaridae > Aurelia > Aurelia coerulea. The sequence goes on along the minus strand of CM076951.1, from coordinate 5,352,202 downwards.
TCAAGACAACATTTTCCCTTGCATTAAGGGAAATATGGAGAGGACCAAGAAATGAGATTATGTTGTCAAGATGATTATCTGCATTATAGACCATCTGACGAACATAAAACTGGGCTGGCCAGTCTCCAATGAAAGGAACAACAAATGCCTCAAGATAATCAGACAAGCCATTTTCAAGAATAACCCTCATTGCAGTTACAAAATCAGCGTAAGATTTTAATGGCAACTCAATGCAGTCCACTAATTTACATCCAGCCATTGACCTCATTTCTCTTATTTCTTGCTGCTGATAATCGTGAACTAAAAGGCGATGTCTCTGTGATTCCGGATCAAAGAATTTCGTTTGCAACCAGTCTGGCATGTCACTTACATATGTCTTTGACAACTGCTTCATCTTACTTGAAAGGAGGGACTTTAACAACTCAATATTTGCAGGAACAGGATCATTGACGGAATCTTCAACTTGGGGAATTGCATTTGTTTCAAAAACTTTGACGAGGAGGGTGGCCATGTGTACTACTTGAGTTTGCGTGTCAGATGATGGACGTTGGTAAGTGTGTATATTGTGATAGTCATCTATAAATATTGTGACCAGTTTCTTATTTTCCTTTGCATCACGAAGAGCTTTGTGAACACTGTTTAGGTGAGTGGATGATATTTCCTTCGTTACATTTGTTACAGTGTCAGGATGCGCTGCTAGCCCCATTTTCCTTAGTGCCTCTACCCCTCTGTCTGACACTCCTACACCTCGCAGTGTCCTGGCAGTGGCCACCTGGAACCAGTTTGCTTGCTGGGACTGGCCGTACATAAGGGTGTATATAATCGACATTGCTCTTAGTTCATTAATCTCTTTTCTCTTGCTTGATTGTCTATCTGTTTCCATGGCATTTATTATAAAATCAAAGATTCTTTCAGCACCAGCCTCTGTGCATAATTTCCGGAAATTCAATGGGTCAGACACTGGGGTTCCCCGTTTGCCAAACCTCTCCATGCATAAACTCCTTAATTTATCCACTTCTGCTTTTAGGTCACACATGTGGGAAACAAGCCTATCAAAAATCACCTTTGGGAGCTGCACATCATCTCCATCAACGATTATTGTGGAATCAATTTCCTCGCAAAATACTGTTTCTTTACTGGGACCAGGATTTTCTGATTCCTGGAAACTCTGCCAGAGCTTTTGACTTGGAGAACTTAGAGTTACTGTTATTTCTGACGTGTGTGTTGACTGTGATTCTTTCTCAGTTTCATTGATTTGTGATGGTAGCTAAAGAAAAATAGTAAAGTTTGGTCCAGTAAAGACATTATGCCCTTCTTGACATCAATGTTATGTGTTTTGGTAGCTTTTAAACATTTGATATTTGTTTTGTCACTTAATTAATCAAATATGACAGGAAAATGCATCTAGAAATAGTTGAGTTCTCAGATTTTCTTGGCAACATTTATATTCAAACCACAAAGGGTAATAGGGTTTTTCCAAGAATACTTTGCTGAAGGCAATTCAATTGTACAGCCTCAAATCCATGTAAGAAGAGCTACAGCTTTGAAGATAGAAATTTAGAAAAAGATTTTACTAAGATGCAAGACACAATTCAACTTTCAGCTAACGACGCACCAAGAGCTGTATAAAACAGCAACCTTGAAAGTTGCCATTCCTGTACTACCAAATGTTGTTCATGGTTATGAAAAGATGACTTTTGTGCTAAATACAGGCCAGAACTATGCCGTAAGGATCATTTGATGTACGAAAGAAAGAGATAAGGAAGATGGTTCATACCACAACTTGACCAACTGATGACAGTTGTTGTGAGGATTGTGTCTCTTTGTGTTTCTCAATAGCATCCAGACATTCCAAACAAACTGACCGTATTTTGTGATTTTCAAATCCACGCTCCTTTGCTAGTTTCTTAATTAAAACTAAATGTTTATATTGAAGCACCTTCACTTTTTCTACGTCTCTCTTCTCGACTAAAGTCCATTCATCATGCAAAGGGTTGCTGCACAATTTTGGTTTACCCATCTCTAAATCATTTTCAAATTCGATTTATATATCTATGCTAGGTGCTGAGATAAGTAAACACTGAAAGGGGTTGAAAGGGTCTATCCCCGCGCAAATATAAGAGATTTCCCGCCAAAACGCTCATCAGAACAAAGGGGGGCTAAAAACAACTCACCATTGGTCCTCCCACTCCCGGGGGACTAAATTATCCATATATGGCTCACAAAGGAAATTTAAGAATGAAATCACAATAAATTGTCCAGGCTTGGTAGGCTAGGCCTAACTAATGATTGTCCAAAATTAGAAATACAAACAACTCATCTTTGAATTTCATCGGCCAGCATCTGTTGTGTTGTGCTGCTTGTCTTTCTGCTTGTGAACGGCCAACCTTGGTTTGACTTCAGTCCCATGCGACCAGTGATCTGACCAGGATCCTTCAATTTAAATCGACCTGCTCTTTCATAAAACTGCAGAAAGATCTTCATCAAAACAAAGCAGCCATCTACAATTAACTTCGTGTTGATTGCGAGATTGGATCCGCCCTCTCGCCCTGCAAAGATTGGCCCGGGCGAGGAGAGATTTCCATCGATTGGGGAACCTGAGGTTGAAAATTGATTTTATAAACATTGTAAGACCCTGTTTGAAATATTTCTTTCATCTGCTGGCAGCGCAGTTGAAGTCACAGTTGTTTTGGATCGAGAAGTGTAATTTCTTGGATTAGGGCCTAGCCGTCGGAGGGTCCTGGAGGACGTGCAAAAAGGGGGGTGAAGAGCGAACGATCGCGCGAAGAGCAGAAGACGCAGAGCTTAGTGCCAATAAAAACATATGTGAAATTTATGATTCTATACGGGTGCAAAAAAGTTTGAGTTTTTGCGAAAGTATAATTTCGTCGCGAGTAAAAAACGAAGGTGTGGTTTTCCCCACAGCAAACCCCTCCTTCTGCCATTATCATCAGATCACGTGATAGAACTAGAGCTCTCTGATTGGCTAGTCAACCAAGATGACATCATATGTAAACAAACCAAAGATCCTATTGTTACAAAATCTGCCCTTGTTGATAAAAACGTAGAAGGGCATGTTCTATCTACCGGACCCTCTGGACCATTGGACCATTGGACCATTGGACCATTGGACCATGCCGCAGACCCCGACCCGCTGGCCGCCAAGATATTTTCGCTGTTATATTGCTGTCTCTTTTGCATACGAGTAAAAATGAAATTATGCTGAATGAAACTTCCTATGGTCTCAGTCATGCAGATAACCCTTTTGTTCGAAAAGAAACGAGGAAACAAGGAGGGATTTACAACCTTAGAATGTCAATGTTTACAACACAATAAGCAGCAATACCCCAGAATAGAAAGTTGGCTTGAATTTGGTCATACAAAGCTGAAGTTGAAATCAAATGCATGCAAGAATTGACTCTGATGCAAGAACGAGTCTAAGACCTTTTACCAGACAAAGAATGGATGCAAATTGTTCTGTTTTGCTGAAGTAATACGTGGATGTGAAGTCATTCGCGTATTCTGCACACTCTTGCTGTGCTGCCTGTGCTGTCACCACCGAGAGAAGGCGCTGTAACACAGCCAAAGGATCTCAAAAACATTTGAGTACAGTGATTTAAAATAATACCGTACAATGATTTGAGGGTAAGACCAAGCAATTCACAATGTGAGGGGCATTTCATTACCAAAACATCTTGTACATCTTTGACCAAAATCCTTTTCTTTTGAAGGAAATCCACCAAAAATTCGTAAAAAATCCTTTCATTCTGAAAGGTCTCGTCTGGTTTGCTTTTTGAAAGAGGAAAATGCCCCTCGTCACCATTTCAGGGACGCTGAAATTCGTATTTTTCCCAAAAATGCAGGTCCAAAAGTTAGCTAAGTATTTGGATGGGCTGCCATGGGGTAAGGTTTACAACAATAGACCATGGTTGCAAAGTCAGACAAATGCATTTTCAATGTGCTTGTGCTTTCAGTGCAATTCTACATGCCGCAGAGCCCCTCTGAAAGCAAAAGATTTCTGACCAGTTTGATCATACGCAACTGAGAATGTTGAATCCAGCAGACAACAATTAGAATGGCGAAATTTATTCATTTTCTCAGGAAAAGTGCAATTAATAATAAAAACAAGGGTTAAAGGCGTCCCTGAGAAAATAATAGAAAGAATTTACAGCAAGAGAAACAGTGCGATGCAAAATTGCGGTCAGGGTCTGCGGCATGGTCCAATGGTCCAATGGTCCAATGGTCCAGAAGGTCCGGTAGATAGAACATGCCACGTCCACTTTTATATCCGATGTTATAACTACGATAATTTGCTTTATAGATGCACTATCGGAAGTAGTCATTCCAGGCCACCTAGACAAGTTAATGCTTAGCGTACGTAAGAAAGTAGTACCGGGTGTCCCAAAAAAAACGCAACAGATTTGATCGGGACTATTGACAAAAATTTCGGTCGAATCAATCCAAAATAATCTTTTATATAATCCTCGATAGCTAACTTGAAGATAGATACCTTGTTTGATGATATTGGTGCACGGAGAGTTGGAATATAAATCTTGAAAGTTCAAATTTGCCTGAACCTCCAAACCAGAGCTTGTGGCTTTCAGCTTAAACTGCAAACGCGCTATTTTGGGGAATCTCCTGAATTACCCTGAGATAACAGACTAAAGCCTCATGCTGAGGAAAAGGTTTGCATAGAAATTCAATCAAATTCATCAATTTTGTCCTGAAAAAGACATCTTTTTTATGCTTCAAAAGTTTCGAAAAGTTAGCATTGCATCTGCCTCATGAAAGAAAGTAATCCGCGAAATAGTTTGCTTGGGTGTGAAAAATGAATTAGTTTTTGCAATCTTCATGACTTTAATGAAGTGCATTTTGTATAATCTTTCTTCAAATTATTACGAAACCATAACTCAAATATACCCAAGGGAAAATTATCCATGGATAAGATCCTTAAAAATGCTCATTCGTGCTTGGCTCTTTTGCAGGTGCATTATGATCGAAGAAGTATATTCCTTTGTGAATTTTCCCTTCGGCATTGTTATGTTTGTCAAGTTTTAGCTTTCAAATTTCAATTGAAATGTGTACTTAAACATGTGTGCCTTAGCATGCTCACACAACTACACTTTGCGTATGACTGAGGAGATTCCTCAAGCGCATTTTCAGTTAGGCCAAAACCCAAAACCTCTGGTTTGGAGATGGAAGCAAATTTGGACTTTCAAGATTGATATTCCAACTCTCCATGCACCAATACCAACAAACAAGGTATTTATCTTCAAGTTAGCTATCGAGGATTATATAAGAAATTATTTTGGATTTATTCGACCTAAATTTTTGTCGCTAGTCCCGATCAAATCTGTTGCGTTTTTTTTGGGACACCCGGTACTTAGTGCTGTTGTAGTAGATAATGCAAGAAACTAAAAAAATCTTTGAAGACCTTCGTTTAAGCCTTTTGAAAGGTTTGCAACGATAATTTGGAGTTAGAAAGCAGTACATGTGAAAAAAGCAAGATTTATTTGGAGCGAAAGTGGGCCTAAGCTTCAAATTAAGAAACTTTCACGGCAGCTTCCAGAATGAAAGTGCTTGTTTTTCTCTGAATTTCGGAATTAAATAGCAAATAATGCATGAAATAGATAAAGAATTTGGTTTAACGTCAACTTTTGACGTGCCTCGCTCGTTTATCCCGTGCAAATCGGAATTACTTGACTGATTTGCGCGCGGCCAAATTTTACCCCCATTCTAAAGGCGGCAGCGCGGAGCCCCTGAAGGAGGTATTGAACCCATAGTTGCTTTAAATGACTCGCAGTGGCTGGTTCTGTCTGGTTCTGGCTACTACATAATTCGGGATTACCAAATTCCCAAAATCTGTAATTCCAGATTCCTGACATACATTACACCTGACACAGATCGCATATTAAGTGCAGATTTAAATTAAAGGTTACAGACTGTGGGTTTAACAACGGAAATAAATGTCAAACGATAGATCTACGATCAACTTACTTTGTGTGGTCACTCTAAAGTTTCACCAATTTTCTGGTTACCATACATCTTCTAAATAGTCCTGGCTAGCATGTTTTTTCTAAAATGTCCTAAAACACCTGATCAAGCTTTAAAGAAACTTCTCGATAATTCTTAAAACTGCTGAGAGGGGTGAAATGCCCCTAAGTGTACTTCTGTGTAAGCAGGTTCATTGTGACTTTAGAAGTGTTTTGGGCCTATTTTCAAGCATTTGCAACCAAGAAATTTTCGTATAGCTGAATTGACCTTACATTGTCAGTCCTAGCCAAAACACGAAAAATATCGCACACAAATATTTTTGTGTTTGGGCTTTAACTGAAATGTTAATCATTCAAATCCACCAAGTACTCTTGATGCTATGAATTCCGAAAGTGGGAACTTATACTGGCTTACCCAGTAGAAATTGAAGATTTTGAAATCCTTTATTTGTAGGTGATCCTGAAGTTCAACAACCTGGCACATCAACAACAAGCACAGATGGTGAGTAGAGTGGCTTAGTGAATCAATAGAGCAGTACGAAATATCAATGCAGTTTGCAGATATTGCAATCAACAAATGTTTGTAAAGTTTAATCAACCTGCATTCTCAGTGCTAGCTAAAACACGAGAAAAATCGAAAAAAATATGTGTTGGTGTTTGTCTTTCAGGTGAAATTGGATTCATTTAAATCTGTCAAGTATTCTTGATGCCATGAATTTTGAAAGTGGGAACTTTTTTTTGGCTTGCCCAGCAGAAATTGAAGGTTTTGAAATCTTACATTTTAAAATCCTCAACCTGGCACATCATTAACAGGCAGAGATGGTGAGTAGAGTGGCTTTATGTATCATTAGAGCAGGACAATAGATCAATGTACAAGATCTTCGCACAAATCATTTGCAATTGAAAGAAAAAATGGCAAAACCCAGCAGTGCCAGAAATTTATGATACCTAGTTTGATGGAAATGATGGATGAGTCATTAAGAGATGTGTTAAACCCATTCTAAAAAAAGCTTTTGGGGGCACTTTTTGAGTGAGGTCTGTTTTTCATCAGATTCAGCATGTCAAAATGTGTAAGAATACCAAGTTTCAAGTAAATAGGATCAATAGTTTTCTATTTGTTAAGAGAAAACATTTAGAGGGCTGGGGCAAATTACCCCATTCTAAAAGTAGCTTTTGGGGGCATTTTCTGAGTGGGATCTATTTCTCATCAGATTCAGCGCATCCAATTGTGCACTTGTACCAAATTCCATGCTTTTATCATAAGATGCACAATACAATTGCTAAGCGAGTCCACTAAATACAAAGCACGTTGATAATATTCACAACTACTAAAATGTTCATCTATCAGTCAAAGGCTAACGTACATGTACAAATCTTGTTTCGATCCAGAAATTGAGTAAAATGCTGGTAAGGAGTTTGTATGGGCTCAAGAATTCCATGTTAGGTTCTGGTATTGAGCTGAGCTGAAATTTCAATGGTAGGTAAATCATGGACCAGAATGAAATTAAGGGAATTGAGGGAATGAAATTAAATCATGCTGTAAGAAATTGTCGTTCTTTGAGGCTTCATAAAGCAGATTCAGTCAAAACAGCCTGCCATCGACTTTATCACACTCGGATCCCGGGGGATATCGTAACACTTTGCGTTTGCAATCAAGGTTTGCGCAAATTTGGAACTTCTTTTGTTCAACAGCCGCAATTTTGTGACAAATTAATTGCACCTCTATATTTGTCCAATCAACACTAAATTGATCAGACATATTGCTGGTTTCTGTGTCAGCCGTAGTTGTTAATTTCACTCTTTGAAAATGGTTTATGGCGACATTCGTCACTTTCACTGATCCACCATTTTCCATCTTCTCAATGTCTTCACCCCACACTGAGAGCACAATGTGCCCCGTGTTGTTTGGGATAATGGCATCTCGCAAACGCTTTTCTGTGTGCTCCACGCCAACAAACACCAATCGTTCGTCTTTCTTCCACTTTACAGCACCCTTCACTGGAAATAGGCCTTCTGGTTCCATTTCTAAGATTTCATTAATATCCAGTGGTTCAATATGAACCATCTCAAAGGGCAAATGTTCTTGCGGTTCATCTACCCGACTTCCCATATTAGCATTAAAAAACGGCATGCCTCCACCCTTCAACTGACTGACTCTTTTCATCTTTATCGGCGACTTGTTTTCCAACTTCTCAAGGAACAGATTCCGACTAACTATCTTGCTCTCCATTATCCTTATTTTCTTGCATGCTGATTGTCCCGTGTATACCTGGACATCAAAATATTTGTTCCTCCGCTTTGACATCTTGCTAGGAGAGACTTTGTTTACATACCCCTCAATTTCTATTTTCTCTTAACTGTTCTTCATAACAACCTTCTGCTAACGAACCTCCTTCCTCCAGATTCCCACTCTAACTGATCTATTTCTGTCTGCGGATCAACAAAATACCAAATTGATGTCACTGGACCACCCCTGAGTAACCTCCCTATTGGTCATTAAAAATGACATTGTAATTAAACGCCCTCTACTAGAAGAAAAACTTTTGCATGAAACTATGCTAAATGACCTTGGTAGAAACATATTCCCATGGCTGGAATAAAAGATCTGATTGGTATTATTTCTAAATTTAGACAGGACATACAATAACTCCTATTGACGAAATTAAGTTACATTAGAAGCATTATTCTACTAAATATTTGGCTTAACGAAGGGAAATTTTAACTTTAAGAAAATTATGGAAAATACGTAATTGTTTCTAGGAGGGTTCTAACCCATTGTCTAGGCTCCGCCTGCAATACAAATTCTATTTTAGTTGTATTATTTGCTGTTTATTCGGTGTTTATTGTATTTAATCCAAGTATAAAATAACGTGCATGTAGATTTGAGTTAGATTGGGACTGTTAGATTGACGGTTGTAGATGAGATTTGAGATTGAGATTCTGCATGCACAAAAATATGGAGCTTTGTGTGTGATTCTTTGCTTCAACCAGCACAAGCAGAGGCAGCTCTGTAACAAATTTATTTTACGTATTCATTTTGATGCAAAAACTGGGTAAGGGGGTGGAGAAGCTGAGGGATACGGTGGCCCACAACTGCCACGGCAAAATCAATTGTTCACGGCACAATTTCATTTCCACAAGCTACCAGCAAACCAATGTTCACAGCAAAAATACAATTCTCACAACACAAAATCACTTTCACTCTTTCACTTTCTCACGGCACAAACACTTTCTCACGGCACAAACACTTTCTCACGGCACAAACACTTTCTCACGGCACAAACACTTTCTCACGGCACAAATACTTTCTCACGGCACAAACACTTTCTCACGGCACAAACACTTTCTCACAGCACAAATACTTTCTTGAGGAGTCAATTTCAATCAAATTCCAATACCCTAATTAAAGAGTTTGTGTTGCTTTTGTTCTCTCGTCTCATAGTCATAACCTTTAACCCTTGATGTGGATGCGTTTGGTGAGGGCGACGTACAATAATGGCTCAAAAGAGGAGGAAAAGGGATTTGTGTAAGTATTTTCTTCTATTTTCTTATTTCTACAACAAGCCTTTCAGAAGTGAGGAGGTGAGGAGCTAGCCGGAGCTAGTAGCTGAAAACTGGGTGAGCCCCCCTGTGAGCCTCGCTGGTGATTCATGGTTGATGGAAGATGACAGGCTCAATAATATAGGCCAATATAACTAGACATACTTTTCTGCATTTTTATCTGCATTGCTTTGCAAAAACATCTCCAAAACAATGTCTATTTGTAAGGGTATTTTCCCTGTCTACCTTGTTTTAAACGAAATCGTTGAAACAGGAAGTGGGAAAACTGTAAAACAAGGCGGGAATATAGCCTCTGGGCGTTCTACTGAGACTTCTTTTGCGAGAAGTCTCTCTGAATTTTATTTTCCGATTGTAAAATGCATCTTTTGTGTCCCCAAAATCTTTCAAAACAGGGCCTTTTTCAACATACTAGCTGGGTGGGCAATTGCCTCCTAGCCCCTTCTTTAGGTGTATCCCCCATGCTGATCCCTTAAAAGATGCCCTTTTCCTGGTCCATTTTTACATTTGAAAGTGGCCCTTCTTACTAATTAAGTTTCCAGAAATTTAGAAACCTCACAGTAGCAAGCTTTTGCTCTTTGTTTCGTGGACCCTTTCCTCCTTTGGGATAATGGGTCTACGCGTAGGCTACCAGATGGAGGACTCTGGTTGTTTAGGACAGTGATGCTCAGGCTGGCGTACACAGCAGCACCAACCCAAAAATCATTAAGTCTGCATCTTAGACTATGTCTGCATCTTAAATCTATGAAAAAGCACCTAAACATATATATTTCACGTAGTATATCTAAGTATTTGATTATAGTAATGTTGCTTAATTTTGATTTTATTTGTAAGTATATTTTTCATTATCATTTTTACTTATTTCCACATTTGACATTTGAGACCCAAAAAAGTAAGCCAAAATTGTACGAACCCAACAAAATAACTGTAAAAATGACTGACCCAAAAAGACTATTCTTGCACAAATTTTAGACCCAAAAAAGTAACCTGACAACAACTTTCTGAACAACCTCGTTCCAAAGGGTATCTGTTGTTTTCAATAGGAGGCTAGACCTCAACAGATACAATGTAGGCGCTACAGTTTACGGAAAACCGTCATTGTCACTGGGTATGAGGTTGCTATCCGAAATATTTCAGAGTACCCCTCCTGGGCCCTTACTGCAGAGGATTTCAAGATTCCGTACATTATACTATATGAGTTAAGAAACTAGTTATTTTGATAAAGGAAATCCTTCACATATTTCTACTTTACTTTGACTTGTTTCCTGTATCATATTACTCCTAAGGTACTTGAGTAATGTCTAAACATTGGGAAGGGTTAAAAAACCTTGTTTTGAAATGTTCACAAGGGCACAGGTAGTTAACATGAAGAATGTTATGGACCTCTAAGAAACTCGTAAGAAACTCTGAGTACTCAAAATCTGATAATTTTAAGAAACTTTCAGTGCTAGCCCAAATTCTTAGTTTCTTATAAAAATACGTGTAACCATCACAGTCTGTTTGGTATGGTCGTATCCAATAAATTTCTTACAGCAACCCTGACGGGGAGAGGGGGGGGGGGTGATATCTATCTATCTGCTTCTGCTACAGAATGGGCCATTTTTTGGGTGGCTTTTTCATGCAGAAAATAAATGGTGTCAGTTTTTTGTAAGATCAGAAAATATCATAAACTTTGGGGTAACATTTTCAAAGGTAATCTTTAGGGTATCTGATCTGATTTCATACCCTTTTGATAACTTTTGACTCACAAAATGTTCATGGGATGCACTAATTCTCCTTCTTTTTGAAAGTAAGAAGAATGCTTTATAATTACCTTGCTTTGCCAGCCTGTTTTGGAATTCCCTGTAGCTGCACTTGAAAGCAGTCTTCCAAGTAATCCATCACTTGCTCTTCTGACCAACGTTTATTCAGTTCAAGCTCACTCCTGACAAACCCTCTCTCCATTAATGATGCCTTTCGTGCACCGCGCAGGACTTCACTTTGCTGGCTATTTTTCAACAATATTACTTCTTTCGTTCGGAATATCGTTGATGTTCTCGCCATGCTGCCACTGGCAGAAGGCCTAGAAGTTGCTGAAGCTGATCTGGGCCTATTATTATTGGGCCTAGTATATGGGCCAGTTGCTCGTCTTCTACCGACGCCAGTGGCAGAATAGCTTCGACCACGACAGAAGTTTGATCTTGGTACCGACGAACCTCCTCTGTTGAAGAGGTCGCGAAACTCTTCTGCCGGTGTTTGAAATCGGCTAGGCCTAGACCCACTTACTTGCTGTTCTTCCTGGACCAGACAGTGTGGCTCGTTTGAGGAAGCTGAAGCCAGCTGTAAGGATGCCGAGTCTGTTAATATTCTGTTTAACATCTCTCGAAAGGATGGATGGCCTATAATATTATTTACAATGTTGTTATAGTTTGAAGCATCTCCCTGGTTAGAAGGCCGATCAGCCATCTTTGATTTTGACTCGTGTAGACCGGGGCTCCTTGTGGTGGATGGTTGTTGCGCACTGCTCAACTTTGCAGTACGACAAGTACGATATTCACAATAAGTACGATAATCAAAATTCAATATATATTCAAAATTCAATAGATATATACAGGGTGTCCCAAAAAAATTGTGCCCTGTTTGTCTGAAGATTGTGACAAAACTGCAAAAGATTCTCGCAAAAATTTTGCATGATGCTGCTCTTCAGATGTTCAATTGAAGTTTCCAACCATCCCCGTAAAAATCCGTTGAGAAATGATGGAGCTATGACCTTCAGGAGACCAAATTTGCCCGATCACTGAAACCAGCGGTCGGCCATTTTGTCTTACTATTTTCAGCGATAAATGGCTTCATGGATTGAAAATGAAACAGCAGCCTCCAATTACATAGCTTTCGTGAAAATTGCGATAATCCTCGGAGAGTTCCACCATTTCTGACCTCACAGAAATTATTTCTTCCCTTACGTGAAGACACTTATCACTGCAAAATAGTAAGGCAAAATGGCCGACTGCTGGTTTCAGTCGTCAGGCAAAATTGGTCTTCTGAAGGTCGTAGCTCCATCATTTTGCAACGGATTTTTACGGGGATGGTTGCAAACTTTAATTGAATATCTGAAGAGCAGCATCATGCAAAAATTTGGCGAAAATCTTTTGCCGTTTTTCTGCAATCTTTATGAAAACGGGGAACAATTTTTTTGGGACACCCTGTATATATATTCAAACCACAATATATATGAAACTCGGTTTATACTTTTATCACGATTTATATGATTTAATGTTGATTTATATTTCAAGAATTTTTTTACCAAAGACATGATTTTATAATTAAATATTATATATATTTTTGAATCTCACAATATATAATGTATTTTGAATGTATATATGAAGGAAAAATAGCAAGATATATTTGCACCATAATATATGTACAATGCTGATATACAATATGGTGTTGTTTGACTTTTGTCCACTATGGCAGGGGATCGTTGGATTTCATACACAGAAGAAATCTTCTTCGCAATCCTCCTCCCAGACGATGTTTCCCACTTGCTGCTTTCATAAAAGTAATACATCATTGTAGACCTTTGTACGTGAGTCAACCGTAGGTTCACCTTAGATTTTACACTGTCATCTACAGAAGCATTTTTCAGAGGAATCTCGCACCAAAAGACCCCAGGACAGCGCTTCTTGCCGACAGCCTTGTCTTCTCCCTATTATCAAGCAAACCTTTTGATTGAATTGAATTGGAATGGCGCATACTTTGTATCCCACTGTTTCTTTGTGTTCACAGTTTGAAGTCAAATTGATTTTCTACGATTCAGCAAATGCTTTCTTTCAACGATGACATTCCAAACAATAAATTTCTTATTGACATTGTGTTATTTTCAAATTTGAAATAAGAAGGCCTGCTTGGGCATTACAGTTCTTTTCCAGGAAACTTCTGAGAGCTGGACGTCTTGTCGGAGTGAAGGAGACAACCGTGAGACAAGAGAAGAAACCAAAAGAGGAAGCAAGGAAGGACATCGTTACCAGGGATCAGGGAATAGAAAGCCGTTCATTGTATCTGGAATATTAGATACAAGTAAGTTATCTTAATCGATTTAATACCTTCTTGAATATGAAGAAGATGAGCTGTTTGTACACAGATGTGATCAGCACACCTCGGTCAGCTGAAACAAAATGGCGTCATATATGACTGTTGGCCCTTCAACCCAAAAAGAGTTCAGCATTTATGCAGCCATTTCTGTCCAGGACTGGATTCTGCAAACCAATCATTTTACATCAAAAATTTGGTTTATCAATCACGCAAGCAAGGAAGAAACTGAGAGAAATAAGAATTGAAAAACAAACAAAATGAATGGAGTTTTTTTTGACAGTGAAACATGGGCGGGCATTACCATTGTGTATAGCAATTTTACTTGTGGGTTCTTGTGGGTCATTGTGTAGGTTATTGTGGGTCGTTGTGGGTCATTGTGGATCGTTGTGGGTTGTTGCAGGTCGTCGTGGGTCATTCCTTACTTTAGCATGTACGGAGTAGACAACGCATTAGATCCGTTCCACTTGAAGAGGAGGCCGCTTACATAGGTAAAATAATTGGTGAGGCAGTTAACTGCTTGGCACTCTGTCGAGGGCTTTCATTTGGTTTGTCAGAATTGCCACCAGACATAGATGGGTTGTCTACGCAGTCCTCTGCACCTAAAGGGGATGTTATGAATCAAATAGAAAATGTGGTCGAAAGGAATGATATCCAGCCAGAAGTCCCTGCAAAAGGCTTATATGACAGTGAACTTGTAAGAGCTCTTTCTCGTTCAGGCAGTGCATTGGAAGACTTTCGTGCAAAGCTGAAGAATACAAACCTGCATGTACCACTGCCAAAGAACTGGCGATCTTTAACTCCACCAGACAATCGTCCAAAAAGACAGAACTTTTGACCTGCAATCTACTCCTTGCGGCTGGTCAAAGATTGGCATTGCCGCCTCAACGATGATAACAAAAATCTTATCAAAGTACAGCAAGTATTGTGTGTGGAAACTAGGTTATCAACATGTTCGGGCGAAGAATTTCCAGAAATCAGGTTGTGAATACTATAAAGGAAATGCGGAATGCAAATTTAAAGAATGTCCCCATAAAGTTTCTTATTCTATCACTGATTGCAACTCTAATGAAATAACTCTCTCTTTCAAAGGTGACATAATACATAATAAAGATTCAGAAAGTGCTCGAAGAATAACAGGTGAAGAAAGAGAATCTCTAAAACAATGTTTTGTTGATAACAGGTCTGCATTGTCTTCAGAGAAACACAGGGAGGATCTTATGGATGTAGATAGCGAGTCTTTTGCAGCTGGTAATCTTACACATCCCGGAAAAAGCCTCATTGCCTACCAGCAACTTGCTGCCAAGGCAAGACATGAAGCAGACTTGGTTGAAAGTTTAAGTAGGGCTGTTTTTGAACTTCAAAATGAACTGCAGGTGCGCGATGAACGAGAAGCCATAGAGCTTGACCATACATTTAGAAACAAATCTGGTTACATTAACTGTCCAGTTGTCAGTGGAAACGAATTAAATATAATATTAATGGATCAACCGATGGCAATGCTTTATGATCAAACGGTAAAGAATGGTATTCCTTTCATAGACACAACCGGCTCCGTTGTGAAGCAGCCAAAATACTTGAAGAAAATTCTATATTATGCCTGTGTAATCCAACACCCATTCAATTGAGCCCTCCTGTACATATTGCTGAGTTTATATCTAGCAATCTGGATCACTTTGCAATACAAAGATTCTTTCTATCTATCTACCGATGAAGCTGAGACACTTTTATATGCTTAGTTTCCTTTGAGGCTATAATACAGTAAAACACTATATATACGTATAATACACTTTTTTTCTAACATGTCTAGGTATATCATTGAACAAATCTTTCATGTTTCATATCCTGCACTCTACTCTTGAAAACTGCAAGAGTTTGACTGTCAGTGACATTTGAATGTAAGCCTCTCCATTGTATAACAGTACGTGGCAAGAATGAGAAACTAAAATAATCTGTTTTCGTTTGAAGTTGTATTAGTTTTCCATTTCTAACATGATATTTCAGATGATCTCTAAGTTGAGTAGAAACAAGTGCATGTATGATTTTATATAACATTGTCAGCCTGGCGTCAACTCTGCGCTGTTCTAAGCTGTGCGACCAGCATCTTTGTGTTGGTTATCATCTGCAAATTTCTGAAGATATTGGTTGAAGAACTATGTAACCTTGCACTGAGCTCTGGACTGAACTATATCAACTATATATCTGGACTGAACTCTGTAACCTTGCAACTGGATGGGGGAAACAGCAAATGAATTGTTGGTTCAGTCCAGTGTCTGTTGTAGTTATGATCAACAAAAATCCTGAAGGTATTGGTTCAAGAACCCAAAACGTAACTGTCCCTGTCGTGCTTTGACTTTTCTTATACTGATGTCATATTTTCTAGCAGAAGGAAATTATATTGGTCCTTCGAAGTGTGGGATCGCGTTCTAGATCTTTTCTTTTGGGCAAAATTCTAAAGCGAGCGTCTTATTTGACCCAAGATTTTGCAATAGACTTCCTTTTTAGTTTCAGGAAGTGCCTTTATAGCTTAGTCAAATAGTGCCCTTCTAGTGTAGTGCCCCCCTGCCCCTAGTTTGAGATGCTTCCTACGTCCTTGTAAAAGATTCATGTCTACATGTTTTCCAATCTGACCTGTAAGAAGAAAAAGAAGCAAAAGGCAACCTACCTACTTACGGAAAGTGAGATAGTTAACTTTTTAGGCCTACTCGGTTGCAAAAGGGCAAGGCCATTCCATAGGTAAATTGTTTCTTCTTTCACAATGCTACGGTGGGAGGCATTTAGTATTCACGGTTCCTAGAGAATTGCTGATTTTGGAGAAGCCATCAATCTTGCCATAAAAAAGATTCACGAGTGTAGCCTTACAAAGACAAGAACAGGCTTCCACGTATTTGTTTGTGTAAGAAAGCGCTCATTAGAAAGTTTGTTAGAGTTTGACAGAGTTTTGAGAATATTTTTCTTGTGTTTGGAGATATTAATCCTCTGACTATCAAACAACTATCCTCCGACAACCATTGATCAAAACATATCTTGCCGTTGGGCCTAAAACTACAGTAAAAACTTTGAGGGATACTGGTGATGGTTCTCAAGATCCTATTTCTTGCCTAATGGTTCGATTTTCAATGAAGTTTTGATAGAAAGGCTAAGTTTAAAAATTTGGTAAAAAGTCCGCGAAATCAAGGTCCGCGGTTTAGAATTCCGGCCTATAGTTAAATTCTAAAACAAGGACATTGACTTCGCGGACCTAGCAAAAATTCCGTGAGATAAAGGTCCGCGTTTTAGAATTTTGGCCTATAGTAAAATTCTAAAACACAGACCCTGATTTCGCGGACCGGAAAGTCATGATTCTCGGGAAGGTCAGTGGGGTCTGCGTTATAGACCTGGCTGATTGAGCCCCCCTCTTTAATAAATCATTACTATTTTAAGCCCTCACTGGAGTGTCCAAAATTAAATGAGAACCTTGGAAGAAGGAGCTTTATAGAGCTTTTATGGTACTATGCTAAGATAGTTTTTTAACTTTATGGTCTGAATGAAATATATATGTACAGCCATTGTTAGCATAGGTTCCAAATGTTTATCTCGGCGTAAAAGGTGGGTGTAAAATTAATGACCTATTTCTTCCGATTGAATGGCTTGAAAGAACCTTTAGAAACTTATCTATAATTCTACCGTTGGGTTTTTCAGAAATTTTGAATATTTTTGGAAATTACAGCGTATCTTACATTTCAACTCATTTGAGGATGTGACGTCATCAAATTTCTAAAACATAAACCAGATGAGTGACCGACTTCTGCTTGATACCATATTGTAGGCATTCATAAACTATGGTTTTCTTCGAAATTATTTCATGTTACGTCAAACAGTTTAGAAATTACGATGGTTTTCAATTTTTTTGAAAATTATTCTTGAAGTCTTGAAAAAGAAGAAAAACACTCTAATTTCTGAAAATATTGAAGTTTTCAGAAAATTCCAATGGTAGAATTATAGAGAATTAGCTAAAGTTTCTTTGAAGTCCTTCAGTTCAAAGAAATAGGTGACTCAATTTTACACCAGTCTTTTCAAAGATTTGGAACCTATGCTGCCTTTGTTGCAATGAGTAATTTGGAAAACTGCAGAGTACTCGAATCTTATATAAAACTGAAACTTAATAAAGAAACTGAGAAGAGACTTACCAAGGAAAAGAATTTAACTTAGAGCTAACAACATTCTGGAAATTTCTCAAATTTTAAGTAGCCACATTAAAAGGTTCCTTGTAGTATGTCTGTGAATTCTTCATGTTTCAACCATCTGCCCACTTAAACATTTCACAATGCAATTTCATGAAGATAATCAATTTTCTAGGAAGTACTTTAGAACTTTCCAGCTAAAAATATGATACGATAAACAAAGTGGATCAGTTAGGCTCACCATTATTTTTTTCAAAGCCTGGTCAGAAAGATTAACAAAAGGCCTTCTAACAACTTCATAACTGGTTTCTTGATCTCTGGCAAAAGAAAGAGGCACAGCATTGCCGCAACTGTCTCTGTTGACATTGTACCATTTTGTTGACGTTCTTGATTGATCCCATGCTCCAAGATCATCACACATACCATCTCTAGGATCATTCAACTTATTTAGGTCCACTAAAAAGCACACATTGTTGGAAACGCCTCTTGGTTGGGTTGAACTGACATGTTCTGGATACTTAGTCTTGGCATTTAAGATAAGTGGAACAAGAAAATCATTATCAGATGACTTTATGAATGCATGTGAAATTCCAATTATGCCTTCATTCTGCTTATACCTAATGGCAGTATCATCCACGAGGAGTGAACCAGGAAACATTCAACCTACCATCCGACTAAAATTTAATGTAGTACGTTAAAATGTGAAATTGCATATTTTTAATGTTATACGTTAAAAACTATTCGTTTGCATTTTCTTTCTTTCTTCCTTTGCCTCGCTTTCATTTATTTCTGTTACGAGGCATATCACAAATTTAGGCCGTGTTTAGCTTTGGTATGATCAGTCCATATCACTATTGAGGCGCCACCAGTTGATGAGTTGAACTGAGATAAAGATTAGATGCTTGCAGTTGTTTTGGAGGATTTGAAGTCTATGACGGAAGTCATTGATGGACAAGCATACCCCATCTCAGTCAGGTAATCCATATTTTTATTTATTCATCTAAACTATCTCAGGCCCTGGCTCGCGCACACGCCAACAGCCAACTGAACTTGAAACTTAGTTAGGCCTGTTATAAACATGGTTTTCCTCTGCCGCCGCTAAATCAACAATTCTTGTTTAGAAATATTTAAAATTTTCACGATGCCCCTGGAATTCATATCATAAAATGTATTTATGTTTGTTGCCATTTTGATGTGCATGACCACCATGAGCAGATGAGTGCATAAACTTATAATTCTCACTGTGACAATGACACTGTAATATTATGTAGGTACTATAAACATGCAACTAAACTACAAAGAAATGTAACCCTTCATTTTGTTTGAAACTGCTTAGTTTCATCAGGAAACATAATTCTATTTGCTGTTTTGCTTTATTACTCGATAATTAGCTTCTGTTAAAAAATATGAGGATATGCATGCATTTTCCAGTGCCCGCAGCAAGGATTTGTGGAGAAGTCATTCTGCTCTTGCTCTTACTCTTCAATAAAATGGATCTGGTTCTGCAAACCTTTTTGTTTCCATCTCATTTTAGGGACTAAAAGCAGAAGAGGCAGCAGAGAAGAAAATCCTAGGAGTTTATTGCAGCCATTTTTTGATTATATTGCCGAAGACAAACCAAAAAAGAAGCGCAGTCCAACTGTAATAGGGAAGAGACCAGATGCTGTGAGAGCGAAGCAAAAGAAGCTATCTTTGGTCCAAAGAGCTCCCATAGGTGATTCCTTTTCATTGATTAGAATTGAATAAGTACAGTAGTATGACTGTTTAAACATAGTTTTTGGAGATCAATATCTCATCTTGATTCTCTGTGTTCAATTCTATTTTATGACAGGTGGTGGTACAGCTGCTTATTGCTCAAGTGAAAGTGAGGAGGACTGTACATCACAAGACTTTACAGGTATTTTGTACCCTTTTGTCCACATCAGCTCTCCTGAGTTGCCTTAGCCAGACCTGCATTATCAAATAAAAAAAATTTAAAAACTTAGATGTTTCAGAGCTATGTTGCATCTTTGGCAGAAAATTACAAGTTAACTGAACATGTATACAGTGCAGCACTGACATACTATATTTATGCATACTATGAAATTATGGCGAATTTTCTTCCCTTCGATGTGCACATGTATTTCCCAAATGAATGATACCATATGCTTAGTAACATGATTCTCCACAATATATACAGTGTAATTCATTTTTTGTATTGCGATAAAGCCACACCTGTTTCAGATGTTTCAATCTATGATCGGTTGTAACATGAAAAACATCTGTTGAAACATTTGAAGTTTCTCTGTTAGATTTTGTGTGGTTGATGATGGCCCATGCTATTTATCATTCAAAAAATGATCAAGTATATGTTATATATAAAAGGTAATTTTATGTCCCTGGATATACAATAGGTATACAGATTAGATTGGGTATAATAGGTAACTACAGTAGCTAGAATAAAGTATTTTATATATTACGTATTGGAACTTGCATTTGTTGATGTATGAAACAACGAATGAATTGCAATGAAGATGAATTTATACTTTACATATTTGTAGGAATCAGAGAAGATGATTATGATGATGCAACTGCTGTAGAGCATCCATTGTCAAATGACTTGAGGCAGACTATTGAAGACTGTGTAAAAATAGTGGAAAATGCAGCCAATGACATAGAAGAGATAAGAACGAAGCATCCATCTTGGCATGACAGATTAGAAAGTTCTGATACAAGATGGAATGCCAAGAGAAATAGTATTTTGATGAGTGTAATTGCTGATGAATCATTTGATGGTAAGATATGCAGAATTTGTGGATGTTCAAATGTCTTGTACAGATGCATTGATTGCTGCTCTTCATTTCTATGTGGCCCATGCGACTCCAATGTTCATTTGAAACAACCATTTCATGACAGAGATGCTCTATTTGATGGCTTTTGGAAGCCTATAGCTCCAGAAACATATCAAAACAATGATGGATCATTTGAAACAAGAGGTAATATTACATTTTATTGTTATAAACTGTCTTCTGACCCAAAAATAGATGTAATAAAATGACTATGTCACTATTCATCACTTTCGCTCCATCCCTTTCTGTCTCTTTTTTGGATATAGTAAAGGGAAGCAATTTTTGGTAGCATGGTTGCGTGGTTGCCTGTTCACATTCTGGCAACTATGACCAGTTCTTGCCATGTTCAATTCAATGGCATGGTTGTCTCTACACACTCTGGTTGCCTGCCAGCTATTTGTATGACCTTGGCCAATGAGATCTGTTAGAGAGGACTGGTTTATCTTGCCCTCTTAGTAGATCTCTTTGGCTAAAAATGGCTAAAGCAGGAAAGGTAAGAAGGGAAATGGAAATGCATGTTCATTTTTTAAACCTATTTAACATCTGTTGCATGTCCAAGCTGATGCAAAAATTGTGCGTGATTTTTTTTATAAACTAGGATATGATGCATGATCTTTGTCCGTCTTTTAGGAGTAGCAATGCCAGCTTTAATCTCCCCTTCGTCATTGGCTGGTTGTCAGTGTGACACTGAGGCAAAAATTGATATGTTAAAGGATCCATGTATCATAGTTACTGCAAAAGGTATCAAGTTTTTAGTTGGTTTTCCTTGTCTGTAAATTATTTTTGTTCGTTTTTATTACTTTGGTAAGCAGCAATGTCCTGAAAAAGAGACAAATTACAGTTATTTATTGAGTGCCAAAGGCAAAGAAAATTATTTATTTTCTGTGGTTAATATTATCATTCTGTAGAGTTTTAATATCAATCTGTAAAGTATAATGTTATCATTTTTTATTTCTATTATCATTTTGTTATTTGTATTATCATTCTGTAAACTCTTATTATCATTTTGCTATTTCTATTATCATTTTGCTATTTCTATTGTCATTTTGTAAGTTCTATTTCTATTATCATTTTGTAAAATCTCATTATCATTTTATTATTTTTATTATCATTTTAAAATCCTTGTTATCATTTTGTTATTTCTGTTTTCAGTCTATAGACTCTTCTTATCATTCTGCGCGTTCCAATTTCATTCTGTAAATTATCACGTTGTCTTTCCTATCCACATTTCCAGGTAGATTTGACATGCAGAAGTTCAAACTTAGTTGCGCCACATGTTCTGTTAGCGTTGATCCATTTGTTGCGAACAACCTGATTTGCAGAGGATTCTGGCCAAGCAGTTGTGACAACGTGTATTACTTGTTCAGTGTGGACCTACTTCTTTTATGGGATTCTCTTAGAAAGCGGCTCCCAGGTTCATCTTCCCGTGGCTTCATAAAATCGTTAGAGGATTTTTCAATTGCACGGGGCAGGGTAAATATTTTTGAATACCGGATGTCCCAAAAAAAGTATTCCTGTTTGAAAAATCACCAAAAATTGATTATCAAACCTTTGATAAACTTTTCTTTTTGATTTGTTTTGTCAAAGACCCAAACATATTCATAGATGATAGAATTTTTGCTTTTGATACAGCAAGGTAGAAACCTTATTTTTAACACATTGAAACTTAAACACATTGAAAAACCTTATTTTTAGCTATAGTTTTAAGCAAAATACTCAATCAAAACTTCAGATTTTTTATTATCATTCAAGTCTCCAATGATAGTGCTCGTTTCTTTCTGTCATTTATGACCAAACTAGAAGCTTTACATGCACGAGGGAATTGATCTGGCAATTGTCAGTGCTTTTTTGCAGTATGATTTAAAACCTGGTAGCCCTAAAACGAGATAAATGTGCTAATTTTTAAAGCAATTGCCGAATCAGCCTATCTTGGAAAGTAATTTGGTCCTTGATTGATCTACTGGAAAAAAATTGTAGATTGGCGGCATAATCAAATTTAGATGATTTTTCAAACGGGAGTACTTTTCTGGGACACCTGGTACAATTTACCACTAACGATACAAATTGACTTTCATAATGCAAGAGTAGGAGTTTCTTTTAATCTTTGCAATAGAAGAATCTTCAAGTCATATTTAGAGAAAGTGTTCTCGATAATCAAAGCAGTGTTATTAGTGTATGAATGTTTCAACCTGTCATTTGTAATTTATAGTTTTAACTTTAAGATCATATGAAGCTGCTTCAAGTATTCAGTTTGTTCCACTTTATGGCTGTAGAAAGGTAAAAAAGAGTAGAAATGCGTTGCATAGGTTAGTCAAACTTGGGATATATTTCTTTAGTGAAAAACCTTTGCCACCTATATCTCCCTCAGGTTGGAAAGATCAATGGGGATGCCTTTGATTGTGCATTTAAGGAGTGGTGCTACTTGTCATATGAGCTATCAAATATTCAATCGGTCAACTTCATGTCTTGCCCAGCATGTGAAAATGATCAGCACACTTGTCACTGTGATGGAAATGCAAAGCTGGTGAGGTTGAATACAGCTGGAAAGTGAGTTTTAGATATATTTTATGATCTATAGCAACTTTGAAGATGAGTGTGACCGAAAAAACACTTCACCAGCTAGCTTGCACATGGCTCTATAAGCGCAAATTTTATGAATCAAAACAAGGTAACAGACTATAGTTACAGGACTTAACTATCTCTTGAGATGTTGCTTTGCCAGTTTAAATCATGACTACCCTCCGAAAAAGTAGTTTCAAACCATGATCTCCACATTGATTGGTAGTGTGAACATTCTGTTCTTTGTCATCACAAATTGTTCAAGAATGACTTGTTTTACATATCGATAAGAGAAGGAAGAAGCATCTTTTTTATTTCTATCGTATAAATCACCCTGTTGGGTGTCAGACAATCCTTTTCAGAAAGGTGAGGCCCTGAGGAATCCACATACCAGCCAACTAACCCAGTTTACACTGGATTAATTTCTTCCAACAACAAAGACAATGCGTTTCATAGTTATGCACTTTCCTTTGATATATTATTTTCAAGGCGAATTCGGGAGAACTATTATAAAGATGAATTCATTTATTCTAATGGAGACGTTGATCATCTCATCGGGGAGATCTACAAGGGTGCTATTGGACAATCTGCAGCGGTAAGACCATAAAAGTTAGATATCTAAAATCCTTTCTTTATTGCTACAAAGTAGCAGAATATTCTTGTGCGATAGCTCGTGAATGGATTCCGCTTATTTGTTTGTTTGTTTGTTTGTTTGTTTTTGTCTGTTTTCAACAATTTGGAGATCTTATTGCAACTGAAATGGTATCACAGCGTCAGCACAGACATTAGTGCATGCACAGTATATAAACTATGTTAGTTATTACGATCTTATTGTCACATAGCAAAAATAGCATCGGATGCATTGCCAATTGACTCAATTAAAAGGCAATATACCAACAAATTTGTCATGCAGCTGTAACTGTTGGAGCTTCATGATTTCAGTTAACCACTTTCGTAGTCATTTTGGCAAAGTAAACACAGTGGCTCTATGCAGCCACCCTGACTATGGTTATTGCCTTGTCTTCATTTGAGGTAAATTAAGGAAGGTTCGTTGTTCTTTTTGACATTGTGGTACAACAGAACAATGAACAAAAAATAATGATGCCCGAGCAAAGAGAAAAAGACTTTACACAGTTTATACCGCGATGGAGTTTTAATTCTGCTAGCTGCTCAATCATGGTAGAGTTTCCTTCATTCATTCTTACAACGGGTAAATTATTGGTTATCCTTCGTTTATCATTTTGTCAGTTATATTCTGCTTTTAGACTGAGGTGGATAACAAATGTGGAGACAATGTTTGGAAAGCTGCCTCTAATATGCCAAGACGAAAGAAGAACTTAAATGAAACGGGATTGCAGGTAAAGATGATGATATGATGAAAATGCTAACCATTATAATAATGATGATGATTAATAACAGTGACAGTATTATCTCAGTTCTAACGCAGTTGCTCTAAGTGCAGAAGAAACAGAGACAATTTTCTTTAATATGCTCTTAAAATTTTGAACAAAGAACTACCTGCGCCGTTTTTTTACTTTCCCTATTAAGAATTTGCAGGTCTCAACTGTGCAGCATTTTTTCACATTGCATTAGCGTCATTTTTTCCTTCTTTTCTTGGTTCTAGTTTATGTTGTTTTTCTAGTACAGTCTTAGGTACAAACTCGTGTATCATGCCTTCATACAGGTCAGAGGTAAGAACCGAATTGACAAGGTCTCAAATGTCTTGGTTGATTTTCAGATATATTTGCCTTGTTTTACTTCACATCTACCTATACAATATTTTAGGTTGCTGTCTGTCGCCATGGGCTTGCACAAAAGGCAGTCAATATGTTTCGAGGAGAATTGTATGGCTACTCCCTGTACCTACAGAAGCATTTGCTACTCCAAAACAATGTGAAGTTTATGTATATTGACGTCGCCTGTAAATACTCAACGTGGCTGAAGCGTGTTGACCCAGAATTGGCAGAGAAAATGGGCCTAGCCATTGGTGCGATGCATATAAAGAAACATCAATCCTCATGCCAGGCAAGGAGCTGTTACCATGTAGTGTCTTTGTGATAAAAGAACTATATGATATATGATGATATATGATATATGATTCTTTCTATAATACATAAACTTAAACATGATCTTTAATCAATCAGCCATTAATGATACATTGATATCGTAATACCTCGATACCTTAACTGGAAGAGCAGAAATGGTCTGCGCACGTATGCGTGAGAATTCGTAGCTTTGAGCCCCCTAGCTCGCTGCAGCAGACCTTGAAATCAGGCAACACTTGCTACTTCCTTCCTTCATTTCAAAAAGCTTTTCTATGGAAGCACTTCTTCATATCAGATTGTTCGATTACACCTAGCCTGCGTGCAATCTTTCTTCTATGTAAAATTGAAAGAACAAGAATTTCAGGTTCTTTAAATTTTACAGATGAAAGACTGCACGCAGGCTAGATTACAATTTACGCAATTTCTGCTATGTCACCTTCATTTGGTAGATTGATAATCCAACCTTTGTGTCAAATATTCTTCTTTTGGTGATGTTTCTGTCTGAACGAATGTCTTTGTTGATAATGTCTCTAAATAGTCTTTTCTAAATTCAATAATTCACGGCTTTCCAAAAAATGTGAAAGTTTTTTATATCAATGGTTAAGGCATTTGAGAATTTGCTGTATTCCTTTTCCGCAAGACATCTATTGTAAAATTCTTTTATTTTTGGTCTTTCAGATAACATTTGGGACAAGATGGATTGACGATACAGGCCTCACATCCGGGGAAGAGGCAGAGCAGTTGTTTTCTTACTTTTCAAGGCTTGGAAATAACACCAAACATATGAGACCTGAGGGTACTTCTGTCATTACATCTTTAGTCAAAATTTATCATCCAGAGATGTCAAGCTTTCGTTACTAAAGATCTGCAATCATAGTGCAATCAGGATGCTATGATTGCTATGCAATTAACTATTCAAAGTGATATCAATGTGACTTTTTTGCCAGCAAAAACCAACGTTTATGTGCCTGTATGTCATTGCTGTTGAAATTAGTTATTCAGTATCAGAATTTCATTGTGTTGACTCAGTTTCAGAATTTATTTCTTCCAGTGTGCTTCCTTTGTTTCTATCCTTGCTGATTCACTTTGTGGTTCTAGGTCGCGAAGAAACACTGACACAGCATGCAATGGGATGGAATAAGCGGAAGATATCTGGCCTTGCAGAAAGTCTTGCCAAAAAATCTATAAAGGTAACTATGGTAAACACACAGTCTTGCACGTAAGGCACTCTTTCCCTATCAGGCTACGTTGCCTGATCAGGCAGCTTAACACAGTTTTCCAGTGGCATCAGCACAGAAAACCATCCATCAGAGAAGCCAATTTTTTACACAGGTAATTCGCCATGTGAAAATACAAACTTGAAAAAGAAACTGCCCTCTTGATTTTTGTTGCCCAATTGGGCTACATTTTCTGACCAGGAAATAAGTTTGAATAAATTTGAATGCCAGAGTAAAACAGGTGCAATCAGAGGTGACGAAATATGGAATTTAGAAAGTACATTGAGTTTTGATTGTGATTTGGTCCTTCCTTGTAACTATATGTGCCCAAAAAGCTATATTTCAGCAGTTCTCAATGAATTATAATGAATTGTGAAGTTAGATCATGAATCTAGGGAAACTCTACATTCAAGAGGGTTTCTGTTGTAAGCATTGACCCCAAAAAAAGTCAAGAAACTGCATTACAAAGTTCAGAGCTAACAGATTCTTGTAGAAAAATGAGTGAATGTTCATTTCATTTCTGGATTTGCTGCACATTTTGATATGATCATGGTAGTCTTTGAACCTAACTCTGAATAGTACGCACAATACTTATTTGCTACATGCTTCAGCAAAATACTAGCAAGGGTGAATTTTGTAAAACAAAAGATTCAAGGCAGCAACACCACAATCCTGTTTTTCTGTTCAAAGAATGGATTTCACACTATAAGACAGTTGACCTCAATATCTTACTCTTTTTGTTTATTGTGTGCATATAAAGGTGTGACATCTACTGTATTCTTTGAAACAGTGAATTTCTCTTTCATGTTCCAGACTTGAGCCTTTTGCTTTTACAAAATTCACCCATTTCAACGAATAGAACAAACTCCCAACAGTTAATATCATATGCTAGAAGGGGGCTAATACTATGTCTCCCCTGTCTAAATGTACACTGCTATCAGGAAAATCATTAACTCTTTGCAGACCCATGACAGTCTAAAATCCTGTTCCTGATGGTACAAACACATAATAAGTGGGAAGGCCTAAAAACTTGAGAGCAGTGTCCTCTGCTCTACTTATCTTTGAAATGAGGTGACGTGCTCTCCACAATCAATCAAGCTTATTTCTGAAGGTTTCATTTAAGTTACACATTTGTAACACGCATAGTTTTTGTAAGAAACTCAACTCTCAGACTGCCAAAAATTAACTAACTCCAGTGCTGGGAAAATAGAACTTAATAAACTTTTTATTCTAACAAAGGGAAATCCTTTTCATTTTGTTTCATGCATCATATAACCTGAAAGGTACTTAAGTCATGTCTAAACGTTGGAAAAGCTTCAACAAAACATTGTTTTGAAATGTTCACAAGGCCACAGTTAGTGAACGTTAAGATCATTATGGAACCCCTAAGAAACTTGCAAGAAACTTTCAAAGATGATCTTGAGATACTTTCAGATTGGCTCAAACTCTTAGTTTCTTATAAAAAATATAAGTCCTGGGCCTTAGAAATGTAAATGATAATCTAACTACAGCAAAATGTACAACCTTTTCAAAAGAAACTCAAACTAACCATCCCTAGACTAAGTAGTGGTACTGGAGTGGTCTAAACTTGATTTAATTAGTTTCTGTTGGAATAAGCATTTTTTAGATTGCTAGTTTCTACCTGGAAAACAAAGTAAATGTAAACAAATTCTTGACCATTCACCATCATTTCAGATTCTTGTTGTGATGATATTTCTATATACAAAAATGTAAGGATCATTGTACAAGTAAATAGACCAAGCAGTACATGCTTTAGAGAAATTTTCACTTTTCCCAGAAGGGTATTCTTCAGCAATCATTTCTTTTGCAATTGTTTCCAACTATCGTGTTGATTTTTCTGATAGTTTTTGAGGGGCTGGTTTTACATGAGTTTCCAATGAAAATGTGTGTATTTGTGTAGAGAAACAAAACACAAAGAACAAAACTGTTGCAACAGCAAAACCGGAACAATAACAAACCCAGGGGGGTTAAAGAGTGGGTCACTGTGAAATGGGGCAGTTTGTTTTGTTTCAGTTCCAAAAGGTGGGACAAGGCATCTTTGGCAGTAAACTTGCAGCTCTTTTGATAACTAAATTTGTGATTTGTTTGTGCTAGAAACATGTTTTCCTTGGATAAGGCACAATTACAGGACAATTCATGAATTTAGCCTGACCCATTTGCCCCATTGTGACGGTCACAATGTGACCCAACCTTACCCTAAGGAGAACAACAAAATTAAACTTTTTAAAAAATTTTTCAAAATGGGCACACAAGCTACTAAAGTTTGGCTTGCAAGTTCTCTTTTTGTGAGCCTAAGCATCTAGAGATGTTCTAGAAAGGTCAAGTTCTAGTTTGGTGGTGCATTTCTTGGAGGGAGTTGAGTGTGAAATTTTATTAGCAGGCACATGACTGTGTGATGCTGCTGGTGAATACAGCGCCTCTCCAAAATATGTAGGATCTGAATCAATATCCAAGCTGTCCTCCTGAATCAAGTTTCCTCCTGGCCTAAGTGACTGCCTGAACTTGTACCCTAAACTTTCTGAGGCTTTTGAGACTTTTGCAACATTTCTATTTTTTGGCTTCCAATCATGTATGGGGGATGATGACCTCTTTCTGGCAGAGCTTACATCACTTTCACTGTGCATGGTGGCATAGCTGGAGCCAAAGGTTGACAGTGTAACAGACTCCTTTGTGAACTGGAGATCTTCTTCTTCCTTTGGCTGATGCAAATAAGACAATGACTTGGCCTTAACTCCATTGATTAGAGCTTCTAGATCAACATCTTGGGAAGGAATCCTATGGTTACAAGCTGCCCCAAGGTAGCGCAAGTCCCTGTCTATGACGTGCCTTCTTGAATACTTGATAGGGTCAAGGTCCTTCAGACGTGGACGCATAATGGCGAAGAAGCTCATCCTTGTTCTCTCACCAACTGCTCTCACTGCTGATAGCTCATCATTCTTTTTCTTTAACTGCACACGAAGAGACTTGATGGTATGATCTACTTCATTTTGCATCTTGCGATGTTCTGGATGGTACAGTAACATTCCACACTGAAGGTAGCTTGTGCATGTCTGCATTCGACAGGAGGAGCGCCGATGTCCTCGAAAATGGCAATGGGTACAAGTGGATTTTTGAGAGCCAACTGATGGCCTTTCTGATGGCTCTACAGTCATAGACTCCTTCTTCCCAACTGCAATTTCAATCTCTTCCTGCATTTCCTCAATCTCTCTTACTAAATGTGACACGGACTGTTCGATACCTCGATTTATATGGGGTCTGGATGGTGCTGTCATCACTGAAATTGGAGGCTTGTCGTCTTGCCTGTCTGCTATCATTCTCCTTGATTTTGTCGTTAAATCAACCTTTGTCGTTGTTGACTGTTCTCCTTCTTTAGTTTCCAAACTAACAGTTGCTGCAGCAACAGCATGCTGAAGCTCTTTGAGCTCGATGATGTAACTCGAGTTGGGGTTGGAGTTGCAGTTGACTCCGTCGGCTTCTGTACTAGGCCTAGGCATGGTGGTAGGCCCTTCTGCAACATCGCGAACAGTGTAAGCCATCTCCTGCTTTCCGCTAACTGGTATTCCCTTCATAACAAATTTAAACTCTGTTGGGAGCAGTTCTCCGATTTCGTCTTCGATTTGTGAACGTAGGTATTCCAATGAGAAGTCCTGAAACTCTTCATCTCGCTTCACAAATCCCACCAATTTGCCATCAATCTTGACCTTGTATCTGCACGCCATTTTGTTGCGCACACACAAGTGTGTTTCACGCATGTAAAATGATAATGAAAGTTCGAAAATTTATGCAAAAATGCTGCGCAATGATTGGATATTCTTCCAAAGTTCATGTGCACGCTACTTCCGTTTTGACTGTAACTTTTTTCATAAAGTTAACAAATAGTTT
The DNA here is from genome assembly GCA_039566865.1 of Aurelia coerulea. Lineage (NCBI taxonomy): Eukaryota > Metazoa > Cnidaria > Scyphozoa > Semaeostomeae > Ulmaridae > Aurelia > Aurelia coerulea. The sequence continues at coordinate 5,321,868 of CM076951.1, read as the reverse complement.
AGCTAAAATCTACAAAATTGAATTTTCTCGAAAATATTCAAAGATTTGGCACATTTATTTTCAGACCCCAGCATAAATTCCTCTAAAAGTTTCAGACCCCAATAAATTTACCTTAAAATGTTCAGACCGCTCATCATTTGCTTCCGCCCCGGTCCCTGCAATTATTTATGACTGCTCCTTTATTCGCAAATCACATTTCATTCCCAAAAAACTCGTTCACCTATGGCAAGAGTCCTTTTGTTTCAAGAATAATCCATCGAAAATATGTAAAAATCCCGTTGTTCGGAAAAAAAGTCGCCTAGACCTTTGGCAGAACTTTCTCTTGCTTTTAAGTTTGAAAAAAAGAAAGAAAACGAGAAATCCAGCACACAAATCCATCTAAAAACTAAGCGAAAAGTCAATCAAACATCTGCAAAGATCCTTCTGCTTTCAATAAATGCGAACAAACCCGCCAATAAAGATACAGACAGCAGATAGCCTACAGCACGCTTTTACTTCCCGGTCAATATTCCATTCATATATCATTACAATGGGGTTAATTGATAAAGTCACGCAACCCCAAGATGAATGAATGGATGAATGACCAGTGCCAGACACCAAAGCGGTGCCGCTGTCAATGAAACGATCAAACACTTTTGTCGCACAAATCCCATTAACAATTACTTCCAGAACGGGGGTTACCACTGATTTGAGCGTCACGCAATGTACATAATGTCCAGGACGGAATAGAGCTGTATGCCCCCATTGCTATATATGGAATTTTTAACCAGTTTAAATTTGCATATAGGATTGAAAACGAGTCAGAATGAGAGAGAGGCATACAGGACGGGGGGTAGGTAGTGAAAACACCTGCAAACGACGTTTCTATGCCTTCTACTGCAGCTACGAGGGCAGGGCTTTTTTCCGGACCACCGCCCAGGGGTACACAATTGTACAAGATTAGCAGGGGTCCTTTGCGCTGCTTGCAAAACAAAGCTTATTGTATTAATAAGTACTTGATCGTCGCTGGTTGTATTTCTTGATCGACGCTGGTTGTATGCCGAATTGTTCGAAAATTTAGCTGACACGTTTTTCCTACCATTGTACTAATTTTCCCCGTTACCTGCAATGACATTATACAACTAAAAAAATTAATGGAAGCATGTAGGGGACTGGTAATTGATTCTTGCAGGAAGGGGGTTGAAGATATTCTTGAATACAGTATTTGATGCAACGTTTGTCCCCCTCTCACATTTATGTGCAAATGTTTGTTCCCATTCTACAATCTACGACTATTTCTTTTTCATTTCAGGTAGAGCTGATGTCTTGAATTATCTATTAGACTTATTTAGAAGGGAAATGGCGAGGGGTAGGGGTAGGGGCAGGGGCAGGGGTAGAGATGGGGGCAGAGGGTTTGGGAGAGGTTGGGGACGATGGGGGAGGGGTGGTAGGGGTGGAGGGGGCTCGGGGGTTTCAGGCGTGATTTATTTCTAAGTTTGTTAGTTTATTCAACATTGTGTTTTCTTCTCTCAATTCTGCAGCCGGACCTTTGCACACATGTGCCATTTTTCTCGAAAAGAAACTGAGAGCGCTTTGTAAAACAGTTGGAAATTTTGTCCAATAATGCATAAAAAACTTTAGAGAACAACAGGCGAAAAATGAATCTTTCGCCGGTCAGGGCTCCTTTCGGTCATTTAGGGTTGGGCAAGCACTTATAATATATGTACACCATAATGCATAGCGTTCTAAAAAGAGATTCACAAATGAATGTATAGGAATTGGATTGGAGGACGCAATGTATTTTGTTATCAACTACTTCTCTGTCACTATATTTAGCATGATTGTCTGTAGCTGATTGTCAATTGGAAAAAAACTTTTTTTCGCACAGTGCCATTTGCCTGCCCAAAAGAATGTGACTTTCGGACAAATGTTACTTCTTAAAATCTGTTTTACTATTTGTCATTTTGGTCACAAAATCAAACTTCCTTATGCTACTCTCCTATATAATCAAAATCCTCTAATTTACGCGGTGGTTCTACCATTGTCCGCTAGATATACGCAAAAAAGAGACCAATATCTCAAACTTTCACATACAGTAAGCTGTTTCACCTATTTCCATCAGATGTATCATCAAAAGACCGTAAATTTAGATTTTCCACCAAAGCTGTTCTACTTTTGTCCAGCAAATGTTAGCCTGCGTGCAGACTCAACTTGAGGAGTTGAGTCTGCACGCAGGCTAGCAAATGTCGGAAAGGTAGAAGGAAATTGTAACTTCTAACTCAGCGATGGTCATGCTTACGATTATTTAGATTATGTTCATAGATTGTGGTTGTACTGTAGCTTCTTACCATGGTACTTTTGATATGAAAATAAATTGAAGCTTGGTATTAATTTATTGTAGTTTCTTCTCATAGACCACATTACTCATCATCTTTGACTCAACCCAGTCCAGTGACACTTCGAATGACGAAATTGGAATGAGAAACAGTTGATTCACTGCATTTTCAAATGGACCATAATTTTTTTTTTTAATTTTGTAGAAACATAAGATCAGGTCAACATAAGAACAGATCAACTCTTAGCTCAACATAAGAAAGTAAAGATGCCCTCTAGGACATAAAAGGCAGTTAAAAACGATGGTCAACTAAACTTTGCAGTAAAATACATATAAACCTGAGAAAAATGTCAAGGAAGTGCACTTACCGCTCCAGAATCTTGATAATCAATGCTTCAAAAAAGTTTAGGACATCAGTCGAAAGCTGGAAGCCTTCCCTGACTCATTCCGATGTCATTTTTGATGTAACCTGCACACGAGGCTGTGAAAACACCAAAAAACGAGGCCACCTCAAAAGCGCGTAGCCAAAATGCCTGCCCAAAACTTGCAGCGATGAAGGAAGACGAATCTTCTGAACAAATTGCGTCTGTATTGGAAAATAACAAATCGAAACATTAACTGATATATATCAAACAATTCGTAAAAGCATCTGCCATAGTAATATGAAATTTGTTTGGCAATTAAAGCTGCAGAAAAGCCGTAAATATGAGGTAAAGAGGAAGAGGATAAACTTTTTGCTTGATTCCGCTACGGTAAGTCACGTGACTGATCTACCTACTCATGGGGGAAACAGCAAAATGAATTGTTAGTTCAGTTGAGTGTCTTTGTGTTGGTTGTACCAAGAAAACTCTATCAAAAGTAAAGGAGATCCAGGACATCTCTTAAAAGTAGAAGTTAGCTTGGAGCCCAAATTCTAACTTTAAATAATATTTGAGGGACAAATATGTCAACTAACAAAAGAGCAGTAAGTTGCACAAGACCACTGCATTGGGGAAACAGCAAAATGAGCTATTAGTTCAGCTGAGTGTCTTTGTGTTGGTTATGAGTAGCAAAATTGATCAAGGTATTGGTTCAAGTACTCTGTCACCCTGTACCAAGAAAACAAGGATAATACCCCACCACAGTAAGGATAATGTACCACCCCGGTATGGCATATCCACCACATTAAGGATAATACCCCACCACAGTAAGGATAATATACCGCCCCGCTATGGCGTATCCACCACAGTAAGGATAATATACCGCCCCTGTATGGCGTATCCACCACAGTAGTGCGTATAGGTTCGCTAGCGTGATATCTCTTAAAAGTAGAAGTCAGCTTGAAACCCTAATTTTAACTTTAAATAACATTTGAGGGACAAATATGTCAACTAACGAAAGAGCAGTAAGTTGAACTAGACCACTGCATGGGGGAAACAGCAAAATGAATTGTTAGTTCAGTTCAGTGTCTTTGTGTTGGTTTTCTGTACCAAGAAAATTCTATCAAAAGTAAAGGAAATCCAGGATATCTCTTATAGGTAGAAGTCAGCTTGAAACCCTAATTTTAACTTTAAATAACATTTGAGGGACAAATATGTCAACTAACGAAAGAGCAGTAAGTTGAACTAGACCACTGCATGGGGGAAACAGCAAAATGAATTGTTAGTTCAGTTCAGTGTCTTTGTGTTGGTTTTCTGTACCAAGAAAATTCTATCTAGAGTAAAGGAAATCCAGGATATCTCTTATAAGTAGAAGTCAGCTTGAAACCCTAATTTTAACGGGAGTCCCTAATTGGAAACATTGATTGATAAATCAGAGAGCTGGTTCAAATGCTTTTTTGCGAGTAAAGACCGCAACTGTTAGACCTCGCCGTAAATCATGTGTCACGTACCTACAGAAATGTTCCCAATAATTCCAAAAATTGTGCGCTTTCTTATCGGTAAAGTTTGGGCGTTGTGCACTGAATGTAAAAATAGATTTAAAGAATATTTGGTATTTATCATAAGTAAATGTTTCAAAGCTGGATAAATGATAATTTTTCTTGGAGAAAATGGTACCATACCGGGTTGAGTCAAAAGAAAATTTCAACTGCAGAAAGAAAGTGCGTGCCAGAGCGGGATTGGCCTAAAAAGCGGGATTTCCACAGCGGGATTGACCTATGATCTTCCACAGATGAAAACAAGAGGAAATAAAGAAATTTGGCAACAAACGAAGTTAAATTGCATAGAATATTGACTTGCCTGCACAACCAAACGCTAACGAACCAACTTATCAGTAGTTTCTGGTAAATTCAATACATTTTTGGTGAATACAAAGCTATTAAAAAATTGTGGCTGCCGCCCCTTGATTGTTTACGTTTAATCAATGTTGCCCTGACTAATTACAATTTGTCCGAGTTGTTGCTCATGGGCACAAGACCGCAGCCGAAGTGTAAATAGTTCTTAGTACGCCGATTGTAGTACCTCGTTATGAATGTCCTTAATAATCATCTTCGAGACCTACTACCAGAATTGGCCACTCTCCCCAATCCCTTTCTAGTATGGTCGAAAAGGTCTAATAGGGTGTTTCATTTAGAATCTTGAATTCTGGATCTTGGATTAGGGTGTTTCATTTTGAATCTTGAATTCCGGATCTTGAATTAGGGTGTTTCATTTTAAATCTTGAATTCCGGATCTTGAATTAGGGTGTTTCATTTTCAATCTTGAATTCCGGATCTTGAATTAGGGTGTTTCATTTTGAATCTTGAATTCCGGATCTTGAATTAGGGTGTTTTCATTTTGAATCTTGAATTCTGGATCTTGAATTAGGGTGTTTCATTTTGAATCTTGAATTCTGGATCTTGAATTAGGGTGTTTCATTTTGAATCTTGAATTCCGGATCTTGAATTAGGGTGTTTTCATTTTGAATCTTGAATTCTGGATCTTGAATTAGGGTGTTTCATTTTGAATCTTGAATTCTGGATCTTGAATTAGGGTGTTTCATTTTGAATCTTGAATTCCGGATCTTAAATTAGGGTGTTTTCATTTGAATCTTGAATTCTGGATCTTGAATTAGGGTGTTTCATTTAGAATCTTGAATTCCGGATCTTTGGATCTTGGATCTTGAATCTTGAATTAGGGACTCCCAATTTTAACTATAAATAATATTCGAGGGACAAATATGTCAACTAACAAAAGAGCAGTAGGTTGCACAAGACCACTGCATGGGGGAAACAGCAAAATGAATTGTTAGTTCAGTCCAGTGTCTGTGTTGGTTATGATCTAGAAATTTTCTGAAGGTATTGGTTTAAGAATTTGTGCAACCCTGTACCAGGAAAACTCTAAAGGATATCCATGATATCTTTTAAAAGTAGAAATCAGCTTGGAGCCCAAATTCTAACTTTAAATAATATTTGAGGGGCAAATATGTGAACTAACAAAAGAGCAGCAAGTTCCAGAGGCGTACGCAGCACCTCAGGAGCGAGGGGGTCTGGGGCGTAGCCCCAGAAAAATTTTTGTGACCACGCCCTTCAGACGCTCGGAAAATGAGGGAAACGCCCTTTTAACTTATATTTTGCATCGTAAACATGACTGCAATGAACACAAAATAGGCAGGATGTTTTGTTGAATTTGCATTGACAATTTATACCCAGCATATCAAGTACGAATTACAAAATCGCTTTTCTTCTTTACTGTAAAATTGATTTGACGCTAGTTGTTGTTATGATATTCAGGAAATGCCTCTTGTCGCCACTTCATCGTTGTTTAGTCAGTAAATGGCATCTTTTGCAAGAATCTTTTGAACACAGGAACATTTTGAAAACAGACATTCTACTTTGGCTTAGAATGCCTCTCCCAACATCGTTCAAGCATTTCTTAGAAACGCAAAACATTGCTCCACCAAACCTTAGACAAAACCATTCTTTCCTTGCTGTTCAAGAATCTCGAAGACCCCCGCCTGAAAGATCTGCCTGACCCCCCCCTGAGGTACAAATTTTATTGCATTTTTGTACAAATCTCGAGACCATCTTTTTTAAAAGTGGGGGGGTCCAGACCCCCCCCCATTCCCCCCCTTGGGTACGCCACTGTAAGTTGCACAAGACCACTGCATGGGGGAAACAGCAAAATGAGCTAGATCCTGCAATCTGATTGGTCGCGCCATTTTTTTGGCGATTTTGGCCGGATTTTCAGTTAGTTTGATTATCAGTCCCACTTGCAGTTTAGTGCCGTCATCAAATTCAATGAATGAAGCGGAAATTGGTACTGAAGTAGTTAGTCTAATAGCTCCATCCTTTTTCAACGGATTTTATTGGGATGTCAGCAAACTTTAATTGAATATCTCAGGAGCAACATGATACAAAAGTTTTTGCAAGAATCATTTTCTGTTTTGTTGCAATCTTCAGGTAACTTTTGAAACACTGGCTATATGACAATGAGACAAGCATTGTTGAAGTCGTCTTGTAACAAGCTTTCATTTGAAATATAGTTCATTGCTTGTTGATGACGTCATCAACAATTGGTTGTTGCGCATGCGTACTGACAAAAAACCATGTTAGGCTTCATTTTTAGAAAAACCAGTGACACTTTATGATGCAGTAGATCTTTTATGTATATTTACCATTTTTTCCTATTTTATAAGTAATTAATAATCATTTCTAGACAAAAATTGCTCTTTTTTTTGTACAAAATAAATAAATGCTGACATTGGCAAAAATATTAGTGCTACGAAGCAAAAGTTTCAAAATATGGATTACAAGGATATAATCCTTCTATGGTTCAAATGTCACATCAATATGTTTTATCGATTTGGAGATACAACGCGACAAAGTCCATGTGGTTTTACACCCGTATTAGCAACATTTGCTGAGGTCAGCACTTAATCACGTAATGTGAACAAAACAAACCACATCATCTTGTTTGCCTTATCGTGTTTGTTACTTGTGCCAAGTTTCAAGTCTCTAGCACTTATGATTCTGAGAAAAAGCAGGGGGGGGGGCATTGATTGTTCAATTACCTTTTTCTTCATATTGAATGGCTTGAAAGAAGGTTGCCCCCCTTAGCCCTTAGTCTCCCCAAATTTTAAAAAGTCTAATCTGGATAGTGCTAAAATACTTTGATATTTTGGCTTTTAACTAGAATTTCAATCATTCAAAGCCATGAAGTACTTGTGTTGCTACAAATTTTCGAAGTGGGTACTTTTTTCTGGCTTACCCGGTACAGTTTATATACATTTTATATGCAGCTTATATACAGTTTATATGTGAGAATTTATGTAATAAATTTAGGTTAACAGCTAGGCATGCTGGGGTAATCCCATACTCCTTCAGCTGTCCAATAATCCTTTGTAGCTAACCGCATGGATCCTTCACTCGCTGGGTTTGACCACCATGTCTAGCCCTTTATGCAACATGGAAAGTTCTGATCAGATTTTATCAAGCAATTTGGAAGAACCTGAATATGTACTGGAAACTCCGAGAAAGGGAAGTCCACACTACATGGTTTCTTGATCGTTGATCGAACTATATGGTTTCTTGATCGTTTTAGTTAGTCACACTTTGATGATAACATAAGATTGAAAGGCCTCAGTGTGCTAAGAAAAGTTTCCGTTTTTTGCATCTGCCTCTTATAGTATCTATCTTTAAGTAAACAAATTTTACCAACATGTAGATTAATATATAGCATTCCACTGTCTTCTTGAAAAACGAAAAAAATTCAAACAATAAATCTGCTGCAGAAAACATTTGTTAACACAGTAAGGAACGTACCTCTCATTGGAAGCAAATGAACAAAATGTGTTAACTGACTTTACAAAGAAAATGTGACAGCTTGAATCACCAGCAGACTGGCACAAGCACGGATGAATCAAATAGAGTTCAAAGGACTTCTCACCATCTTCGTTATCAAGATGAATTGTCTCAAAAATTGCACAGCACAAGTATCTTAAAAGTTTCCAAAGTTTCAAAAACACGGACAAAAATTTCTGAGGTTTCGAAAACACGGACAAAATTTTCCGAAGGTTCGAAAATGGGTTGTGAATTTAACGCAAATCAAATTGATACAGGTTTCGAAAACACGGACAAAATTTTCCGAAGTTTCAAAAATGCGTTGTGAATTTAACGCAAATCGAATTGATACAGTTATGCATATTGCATTTGAGAGATCAAAAGAAAATAATACAGAAGTGAAATCGTTCAAAATGAACAAACATATTTAAAACAAATCAATACTTTTGCAAAATAATTTGGGGGGGGGGGCCAAGTATCAGTGTCAAAAAAACTCTTGTAACAGTTATCAAGTTTTGATAAGACTTTTAATCAAAAGTCACCATAAAAAAAATGGGAGTCGAAAATGTGGGTGTAAAACATCTCAAGGAAGTTGGGTTGCCAAAGTTCAAAATGGGCCTGCCACTCGAGGCGGGCTAAACTGTACCAGACAACTCCGTCTGCTCTGATTGTTGAAAATATCCATGGAAACGGAAAAAATTTAGTTCAAGGCATGTTGACAAACATGACCAGCGTAAGTGATTTCTATGAAACAATCATGTACTTGGGCGGTCCAAGACTTGCATCTTTTGTTGCCATAAACTTAGGTGGTCCGGAAATCCATACAATCTATCGATGGAGGAATAAGATGAGACAGAAATTTGAGTTTGGGATATCAGAGAGAAATGTCATCAGCATAGGCAGTGTGTATGAGGAAATTATGAATAAGAAAGGGATACCTAAAGTGCCAATTGAATTATCCAAGGATGAAACAGCCATAGTGAAGGAAATAGTTTATTGTCAGAAGCTAGATAAGTTGGTTGGCTTTTGTGGCAAGGTTGATAGCAAGCATATGTGTGTACTCTCAAGTACCGAATAAACGGGGGGGTGAGAATAATCGGGGGGGTTGGAAATGGTTAAATATAATAATAATCGGGGGGTTGGGACAATCGGGGGGGGGGGGTTGGAAAAATTGAGAATAGTCGTTTTTCGTTTTCTTAGTAAAACACGTATCTAACATGGGTACCACGTATGTAAAACACGTATGTAACACGGGTCAGACAAACAAAGGAGAATAAAGTTAATAAATACATAGTCTAAATACAGCAAGTACATTTGCTTAGCAGGAATTATTGAAAAAATTTGTTCATTTACTTCTATTTTTCAAGAATTAATAAAAGGGGGGGTTGGAATAAAAGTGGGGGGGTTGGAAAATTTTTCAAAAATTAATAAGCGGGGGGGGACGATTATTCGGTACTTGAGAGTAGAGGACTGCAATGTAGAAGTTGGGGAAGGGGAAAAGGGTATGAAAATATTGTTTCTGCTTTGGAAGTGGATGAAATTGGTGGATATGCCAGAGCAATTTTGCTAAATCCTCTTCACCCTTGTCTCCCTAAATTCCCAGTTTTGGTGGTGCCTACTTGCAACAAGTTTGACAGAAAAATGAAAATTGCCTATTTTCTCGTAGACTGATGCTGTTGTAGTACATAATGCGAGAAACTAAAAAAATCCTTTGAATATCTTCGTTTAAGCCTTTTGAAAGGTTTGAAACGATAATTTGGAGTTAGGAAGCAGTACATGTGAAAAAAGCAAGATTTCTTTGGAGAAAAATTGGGCCTAAGCTTCAAATTAAGAAACTTTTACCGCAGCTTAAAGTGTACCTGCGGGCAAAATCTCTTTTCACTAAGACATAGTAAATAATCATCGAGGAGCTCAAAAATGCAAACAAATTTCTTCTTTGACATTCCTATTTTGAGTTACAGCCATTTGAAACACACTGGGCGATGCAGCACGACCGCGGAGTGTGGGCCTGGGCACTAATGACGATCACGCAGTTAACACAAATAGTTTGCTTTTGCACTTTATGTGAGGAGGCAATAGATCGCGATTGGCACGTCAACAGTAAGTGATTGAATTCGACAGTGAATTCCTTTTAAACCTCGGCGAAAATGAGTTTCACGGAATCCGAAGCTTCACTCAGTAGCACGAACACCCGTTCCTAACACCCTCACACGAGTATATTCATATGATGGTGCGCACCATCATGCGCTATGATTCACGTGATGGTCTGATCATATGCTCCAGTGAAACCATCACTATGACAGTTTCAATGATGATGGTCTGTGATACATGAAGTAGTTGCTATGCTCTCTATTTAATGGCGGATTCGTGAAAGCATTGATCCTCAGTTCAGTCTATCGGAGAATAACAAATTTAAGCAGCTTCGCTCAGAGGTACTTGATTGATCTACAGTGGTATGTATTTGATATTTCAAATTATTTTACACAGCACCAACTGAACGTTTTGGAAGTACCATGGTGTGGAACTTCAGCTTCACTGGTGAGAGGTAACCTTACTTACCAGGGTGAATCTGAGTGCCTATTTTCGGAAGATCTTCGGCGCAGGGAAAGAACTCATCTGATTTTTGGCGCAAAATTCTGGCGTAGAAAGAGGCCTAAGACAATGGGCAATTCAATGTCTCATTGTATTAAACAATAGATATCAATTATTTTTTGGCGCACACTGGTGCACAAAGTCATTTCCCTCGGAAATATTCGGCGCAGAGCAATGAAGAGATTCACCCTGGCTTACTTAGGCCCTCAGAGATTCTGTATAGTTATAAAAAGGTTTCTCCTTTCCATAACATGGTTCATGTCTGCCAGAGATACGTGCACTTACATTTTAAAAAGAATCATCTTATAAGAAACTGGAGGCTCAACTTTCCAGAAATTAAGAAACCGTGCTACCATACTAGGATTGTAAAAGCTAGGGCTATACCTGCCTAGAAACCAGTGTAATTTCATGGCTCCATCAAATCATTTTCGCCGCTTTGCTCGTTGCTAAAAGATCGTTGACACTGTAGAGTAACAGCAAACGTGTTGACAGTGCTTTGAGTGTGGATTATTCTGCTTTACTTCTATTTCCTAAGTTTTACTGTAATTTGCGAGCCCTTCTAACAACGATGAGTTAGCTCTTCGCAAGAGCATTAAAATTCTAGAAACTGGAAGCAAAAGTGTCCTTACAACCAGCTCCAGACCTTAGTTTCTTGTAGAAGCTGCGTGTATTTTGGATAGGTAATGTATTTCTGCAGACATTTGGGGGGTAGGGGGTGCCAGGCGAGATTGAACCATTACCCCTCTCTTGTCAGAATTGAATCTCGTTCTGTTAGTGAACCATTTTGGACCTGGGAGGAGTCCATACAAAATAGTGCTTGATTTATGTTTTCAAAGCTCCCACTCTGTGGTGGAGTCAGGGAAGGGTATGTGGGGTGAACACTCTCTAATAGGGCTAAAATAATGGATGAAAAATGTAAATAATGAATTTCTGGTATTCGTTTTTAGCTTTCAAGCTAAACAGTTTTTGACTTGGACCCCCTCAATATTTTATATGGAGCCCCCTTAAGAATTTTACCCTTGTTTTATAAAATGCTAGCATGATTAGAATATCATGTCACACCAAATGACAGTACAGTTTACTGATCAACAAATTTATCACTAACAACAAAACAATTTACTTTGCATACTTCTTACCTTCATTACATATGCATTCTACAGTATCATGGAATTCATCTTATTAAATTATTAGCCACTTTATTCAAGTTATGGAATGAATTAGACCAACCATTGACCAATTCATTGATGCTGTACGAGAACAAGAGCCGTTCAAGAATTTAAGCAGAACCAGTCGAAGATTTAAGGTTTCAAGACTTGCAGAATCATTAAGGGTATGTCATTTAATATCCTTTTTCTTTGAAATAATGAATTTACATGCAGTGTACTTCCCATTCGCCACAACAAGTTTTTAAACCACTGTAACTGCTTAGTAGAAGCTTGTCAGACATCAACTCTCAGATCATGAAACAATTTATAAACTCTAATTTTGGGAAACGTTTTGGAACTTTATGTACCCTCACATTTTATTTGTCGGATTCGGGAGTGATTTATTTTAAGCAAATTCAGTATTCAAATTCAATATAATGTCATTCCTGTCGTATTTGCAAAAGGCAGGTGCAGATTTTGAAAGCAGTATTGTCATCATCATACTTATCACCATCATTATTAGAGGGACCTCATTTGGGTACCCATGGCATACATCAGTCATGCAAAATCTTACCCTGTGTGAGAGCAATATTTCAATGTTGATTTCTATATTTAGAGCAAAATAACGAAAATATATGAAAAGACTTGCTAAATACTTTCTTGAAGAAAAACTTGCATGAGGGAGATCATTGAAATTGATAGGGCATCTTTCATGAAAGCAAATACAGTATATCTCTTTTTAAGAATTTCTGTATAGTTTCTATTCCCTGACTGGTAGCCTAGACTACCCCAACACTGTTTCACCCCCCCCCCCCCCCGTATGGCCAGAGCGTCCAGTTCCCAGGTAGATGTCTTTGTCTTTGTTATGTATCCAAAGTTTTTCAGCAAAGTTTTTTATGAATACAAGAACATTTTCCCTCAGCATGGAGCTATTGAGTTAAGCTACTTGCATTAGACATTTTGAATTGAAAAGCATGCCTCCCCGTTAACTAAACATTTAGTAGTATTTGACAGGCTCCAAATGAAGCACCAAATTTTAGATCAATAGTGTTTGTGTGACCAAGATTCAGCCATTGGCAAGATGATGTTGGACAGCAGATAACTTTTTTTTGAATTTATGAAAGCATACTTTCCCATATCCTTTGCAAGTATATATTTCACCAAACTTTACATGTTATTAGTATTTTGCACTGCATATTTCTACTATATTTCATGATTGATAATAAATGATTTATCATATTTTAGTGTACATTTTATTGGTTCCGTATCATACATTTCATAAACAAAACACTCCTAACTCAATGAAGAGCGGACACTGACAGTAATTTAAATTATGTAGTAGGTTAGTGGAATCTCGTTTCTGGAGAATTGCTCTTGTTTCATGAGGTTTTTTTCTAAAATGAGAACTGGAAAACACCCAGGATCACAAAAATTTATAAAAGTCAGTTTGCAGTTTCTTATAAGTGCGTTTTATATGCGGGTTTTTACCGTATATGAGGTTCAATTAAGCCATTCAAGGTGGCCCTGCCACGTTTTGCCCACTATTTTGTTTGCTACTTTTTTAACCGCTCAATAACGAATAGAGAATTGAGGCTATTTGCTATCTTTACACAGAAACAAATCGAACAAGAATACAATGATGGAAGAGGGCTAGATGACATTTTGAGGGAGAAGATAGCCAGTGTAAATTCTAAATATCAGGTAAAAGATTACACGTTTTTCTTTATGAGAAACTTGGATCAGCACTTAGTACTAAAAGTTTGTTTAATTTTGCATGAAATTTCGGTGTTTTAGTAGTAAAAGTTTCTTAATTAGTTCCTCATTTTTTTGGGCCTAAAATTGCGGTATTGTTCAAAGATGAGCCTTCTTCTCTAGAAAATGCTTCCATATTGCATTGACATTGTTATCAAGAAGAAGTCATGCACATCAAGGCAAAAAAAAATTACCAATTTTGCAGTTAAAAGTCAAGAAAAGACGAATTAACCTCTGTTGGAGAGACATAGAATAAGAGAGACATACAGAAATAAAGTTTTAGAGTTTCTTAACTGTTCTTGAGCGTAGTACCAGAGTTTCTTGATTTTTGGTCATCGTAGTGCTAGTTTCTTATAAACCAGTTTCTTATGAAACAAAAAACGTGTATGTAATTTGAAAAGTCAGCATCGATTGTCGGATCCGAAGATGCTTGCGGTGACGAATAGATAATACGTTTAAAGGCAGAAACACCACAATGCGACAAAACACAACAGCAAATGTTTTAATTTATTTGATGCCAATATTTCGTCTTGCCATGCAGGACTTCTTCGGGGCTTTATTGTGAATTATGATCTAGATTATGTGCTGTTTTAATGATGAAGTTAGCATTCTTGTGTAACTGGTTGAACAGGGATATTCCTTGAAACAGAGAGATTTTTCCCGAAAGTGTACTGGATTTTTACAGAATGATACGCTACAGGATACGTAGATGGGGCACAAGTTCAGTGTCAGCTATTTTATAGAATTTCATAAATACATGTTGTTTTTCATTGGCAATGTATGCGATATGTTTTAAAAGAGCTGTTTACGACTTAGATAGGCGCTTTTTACAAATTCCACAAAGATACTCCATCAGGTAGTGGGCTCTCGCTGTTTGATTGATGTTTGCAGTTCTTCATCATTCAATTGAAGAGCTACCTTACTGTGAGAAATTTAACTGGAAGGAATGTGACAAAGCCGCAGATTTGTCGTAGGCAAACGGAACTGAATATGATGAGAATAAAACTTTACAGAGTTGAGAAATTTTGAACTTTGCAAAATTGAGCTGTATTACATACAATATATTTTATCACGATTAACTTCCTCGCCCAACTTGCGGAAGGTGTAAAGTTTTAATAAAAAATTAAGTTGCGATGCATTGAATGGTATTGCCGAATACCTCTTGAATTAAATTGTACTAAGAATGATATCAAGTGTATCAAGTGGTCCAAACAGTAATAAACTCAAGATTCGAGTAGATTAAACTGATCAACTTCAGCTCATCATCAAAGCTCAAAACGACAACCAAGGCAGGGCAAAGTCCAGCCTAACCTAACTACCCATTACGAGGCTAATTAAAGATGGTATCATAACATCCCCATATCATTAAAGTAGATAAAAAGAATATGGATTGATTCAAACGCCCTCTAATGTTCTGTAGGGCACAAAACACCCTCTAATGTTCTGTAGGGTATAACAGAAATAAAAATAAAATAAAGGCCCTCTAATGTTCTGTAGGGACACAACACCCTCTAATGTTCTGTAGGGTAAAACGCAAAACCCCCTCTAATGTTCTGTAGGGTATAACGTGAATAAAATAAAATAAAGGCCCTCTAATGTTCTGTAGGGCTACCATATCGTTGAGGTGGTTTAACAGTTCTTTGTGATCGTCTGAGCACTACACTTTCCTCAGGTGGCTCCTTCTGCTCAATTTCTTCTTTTCTTTCTTTGGGTATGATCTCTATTTCTTTTTCCTGTACCCTTTCATTTGATACATTCTCGACTCTAGGAGGTATTTCAGACGTTCTCTTTAGATCAACTCGGTTTCTCCTGTATGTATTAGTGTCTGTTTCAACATCATAAGATCTCTCGTCAAGTCTCCTCAGCACAACACCTTTCTGCCATGATTTGTCCCCTATCTTGTAGGGTCTCATTCTTACTACATCTCCCTCAACTAAAGATGGCAAGTCCTTGCTCTTCTTATTGTAATACATACCCTGCCTTTCTTGATTACGTTTCAATTGTAGTTTAACAAGTTCTTTGTCATTTTGCTTTAAAAGAGAACCCGACGTTGGAATAAGTGTTTTTGTCCTTCTCCCCAACATTCTTTGAGCAGGGCTTCTATCTATTCCTTGGGAAGGTGTATTTCTGTGGTAGAGAATTGCTAAATAAGGATCCTGCTTAGATTCCTGTGCCTTCCTAAGTAATCTTTTTGCTGTCTTTACAGCAGACTCTACTTTTCCATTGGCATTGCTGTGATGGGGAGAACAAGGAATATGATCAAATCCCCATGTTTTTGCAAACTCTGTAAATTCATGAGACACAAACTCATTATCACTGATAATTTGATCAGGGCATCCATATCTTGCAAAATGTGCCTTTAATTTCTTGATGATTCCTGGTGGCTTTTTACTTGTTAGCTTATCCACCTCCCAAAAGTTGCTGTAGTAATCCACAGTGATGAGGTATTCTATCGTGTTTAGGCTAAAGAGATCAATTCCGATCTTCTCCCATGATCTGTCTGGTAAATCATGACTCATAAGACTTTCTCTTGTATTCTTCTTGGCTTGGTATGTTTGGCAAACTTCACACATTGATATGAATTGTCGTATCTCAGAGGACATACCCGGCCAAAATATGAGATCTCGAGCAAGACGTAGGCAACCTTCTATTCCTAAGTGAGACTGGTGGATGGATCTTTTCATTTCTGATCTGAGGGAAATTGGTATTACTAATCTTTCACCCCTGAAGATAACACCATTTGGAACAGTCAGTTCATCTCTGTAACTACTGTAGGGAACCACTTTTGGGACAATTTGCGTGTTATCATCTGGCCATCCTCTAAGAATGACTGACATTAAACAAGAAAGTACCTCATCTTGCTCAGTAGCCTTCCTAATTTGCTCGAGGCGCTCTTCTGTGACTGGCAAATACTGGGCCATGTTCACAGTTTCAAACTCTGAATTTGGTTTTTCATTGGGCTTCAGTGGTAGACAAGCTCTGCTCAGGGTATCAGATATTGCTTGCTGCTTTCCTTGGCGATATATAATCTCTGCATCATACCCAAGGGTTCTCATCAACATGCTCTGAAGACGCTTTGGTGCTTTAAATAAAGGTTTCTTAAAAATACTCTGTAGAGGCTTGTGATCACTATATACAGTAACATGCCTGCCATATGTGAAATGGTGCCATTTCTCAAGGGAGAACACCACAGCTAACATTTCCTTTTCAATAGGGGCATACCTAGTTTCGGCATCTGTGAGAGTGCGACTAGTGTATGCAATAGGTTGACCATTCTGCAAAAGAGCTGCTCCTAGGCCACTATTGCTGGCATCACATTCAATGGATAACTCTACCTTTGGATCGTAATAGGCTAATACAGGTGCCTTTGTTAACAACTGCTTGACTTGCTCGAATGCTTTGTCATGAGTAGCATTCCAGTCCCAAGCCGCACCCTCTTTTAACAATGCTCGAATTGGAGCCATCGTTTCTGAAAGCTTTGGTAAAAATCGAGCTAAGTAATTTACCGTGGCTTGTAAACGAGCTACACCTTTCTTATCTTCTGGTTTCTGCATTTTCAGCAAAGCGTCCACCTTAGATGTATCTGCCTTGAGACCTTGATCTGTGATTGTATGGCCTAAAAATTGAATTTCTTTCAACCCAAATCTAGACTTATCCTTGTTAAGCTTTATTCCAACTTTCATACAACGTTCTAGTAACGCCTTTAGCTTTGCTTCATGGTCGATGGTAGCTTCTTCAATAGTATCACCAACACCATAAACAAGGATATCATCTGCAACTGCAGAAACACCATTTAGGCCCTCTAATGCTTGACATAATCTCTTCTGGAAAATCTCACTGCTAACTGATAGGCCAAATGGCAATCTTGTAGCTCTATAACGCCCAAAAGGGGTCTGGAAAGTTGTCAGTATACTAGACTCATTGTCCAATTGACAATGCCAATACCCACTTGTAAGATCAACTTTAGAGAACACTTTAGCATTTGCTAGCTCTGGAAGAACATCATCGATAACAGGTAGTGTGTATCTCTCACGCTTTAGGGCTTGATTTAACGGCCTTGGGTCAATGCAAAGACGAATCTTACCATTTTTCTTCTCTTGTATTGCTATTTGACTAACCCAATCCGTTGGTTCGTCAACAGGGATTAAAACTCCAAGCTTCACTAACCTGTCTAACTCAGATTGAACCTTGCCTTGCAATGCAATTGGAATCCGACGTGCTGGAGATACAACTGGTTTCACTGTTGGATCTACTGTGAGATGTACTGTGCCTGGGAGTGTCCCTAGATCACCCTCAAACACATCCTTATACTGACTGACAATATTTGAAACTGTTGTCAACTTGTGTACAGACTTCATATTGTGATAATTCACAACCATGAGATTCATCTGCTCTGACGCTCTCTTTCCTAACAATGGCATGAGATCTTCTTCAACAACTATGAATTCAACAGAGTATTTCTTCAAAGTATTTCTTCTGATTCACAGGATTCCTCAGCTTTACTCTACATTTTCCAAGTGCTGTAATGACAGAATGATTCCACATTTTCAGCTTGACTGTTGTTGGTAAAATTTCACCATCCACGTACTTCACAGGTATAACATTTGTACTAGCTCCTGAATCGATTTGAAATTTCACAGGCTTTCCATCAATTAGCATTTCTGCATTGACCTCAGTGCTATCTGATACAGCAGCAATTATTTCAAACTTTTCTTGCTCTACTGATACTCCTAAAACATATTCAGTGTCTGATTCTGACGTGTCATTATACTCTGTTTGTAATCCACGGATATTTTTATTCTTGCCTTTACATCTTCGTGATGCCTTAAAATGATTCCTTTGTCCACAAACTTTGCACAATTTACCCCATGCTGGGCATAACTCTTTTCTCCTTACATGAGATCCGCAACAAAATATGCATTCTTTTAACATGTACTCTGATGTGTAATCACCCTTCTCTTTAACTCCAGGCAATTTTGTGCTTGCCTTGATCTTGCTGATACTCTCAGGTTGTTCAATTTTCTGCAACTGATTTGAAGTACTTTCTGCACTCCTACAAATATCAATACAATCTTTCAGTGATAAATTTCTCTTCTGCAATAACAATTTCCTGACATTATTTTCTGATATACCAAGAATCATTCTGTCCCGTATCAAGGACTCCCCTAAACAGTCACAAAACCCACAAGTACTTGCCAGGGTTCGCAGAACTGAGACATAATCTTCGATGGACTCACTAATTTGCTGTGCACGTTTGTTAAAAACATATCTCTCGTACGTTACGTTAATTTCTCCAATTATGTAGCCATCAAATTTTCTCATTACAAGTTCCACATCTTCCGGATCCTCTGTACTCAAAAACTGCAACGTGTTGTAAATGCGTAGGCCTACAGGACCGACGCTGTTCAAAAATGACGAAATCTGAAATTCCTTGTTTTGCTCACGTATTCTGCACAAAATACTGTAATGTTTGTACATTTGCTTGAAAAACTTCCACTCCTCAACGGGATTTTCCTTCAACTTTAGCTGCGGTGGTGGGCTGCAGTGCACAGAAACACTCGCCCCCACGACGTTCGACATGGGCCTAATGTCTTCTGCTGCACCTCCATCTTCTCCCACTGCTGGGTTAAGCATTACTGATACACTGCTTCATTTACATCCATAAGACATCAGAAAAGCCTTTTGGCCCCTGTCACCATGTATCAAGTGGTCCAAACAGTAATAAACTCAAGATTCGAGTAGATTAAACTGATCAACTTCAGCTCATCATCAAAGCTCAAAACGACAACCAAGGCAGGGCAAAGTCCAGCCTAACCTAACTACCCATTACGAGGCTAATTAAAGATGGTATCATAACAAAGATCCCTCATCTAAAAAAACCAACTACCCCTTCAAATAAATTGTACCTAGTTCCCTAGTCTAAAAGAAGACGAGCTGCCCCTCGAAGTAAAATGTACTTAGGCCCTCATCTAAGAGAAAACGAACTGCCCCTCGAAGTAAATGTACTTATGCCCTTGATCTGAAAGAAAACGAACTGCCCCTCGAACTACATTGTGCTTAGACGCCTTACCCAAAAGAAAACGAGCTGCCCCTCGAAGTAAAATGTACTTAGGCCCTCATCTAAGAGAAAACGAACTGCCCCTCGAATTATATGTACTTAGGCCCTTCATATGAAAGAAAACGAACTGCCCCTCGAACTACATTGTGCTTAGACGCCTTACCCAAAAGAAAACGAACTGCCCCTCGAATTATATGTACTTAGGCCCTTCATATGAAAGAAAACGAACTGCCCCTCGAACTACATTTTGCTTAGACGCCTTACCCAATAGAAAACGAAATGCCCCTCGAATTATATGTACTTAGGCCCTTCATATGAAAGAGAACGAACTGCCCCTCGAACTACATTGTGCTTAGACGCCTTACCCAATAGAAAACGAAATGCCCCTCGAATTATATGTACTTAGGCCCTTCATATGAAAGAGAACGAACTGCCCCTCGAACTACATTGTGCTTAGACGCCTTACCCAATAGAAAACGAAATGCCCCTCGAGTTATATGTACTTAGGCCCTTCATATGAAAGAAAACGAACTGCCCCTCGAACTACATTGTGCTTAGACGCCTTACCCAAAAGAAAACGAAATGCCCCTCGAATTATATGTACTTAGGCCCTTCATATGAAAGAAAACGAACTGCCCCTCGAACTACATTGTGCTTAGACGCCTTACCCAAAAGAAAACGAACTGCCCCTCGAATTATATGTACTTAGGCCCTTCATATGAAAGAAAACGAACTGCCCCTCGAACTACATTGTGCTTAGACGCCTTACCCAATAGAAAACGAAATGCCCCTCGAATTATATGTACTTAGGCCCTTCATATGAAAGAAAACGAACTGCCCCTCGAACTACATTGTGCTTAGACGCCTTACCCAATAGAAAACGAAATGCCCCTCGAATTATATGTACTTAGGCCCTTCATATGAAAGAAAACGAACTGCCCCTCGAACTACATTGTGCTTAGACGCCTTACCCAATAGAAAACGAAATGCCCCTCGAATTATATGTACTTAGGCCCTTCATATGAAAGAAAACGAACTGCCCCTCGAACTACATTGTGCTTAGACGCCTTACCCAAAAGAAAACGAAATGCCCCTCGAATTATATGTACTTAGGCCCTTCATATAAAAGAAAACGAACTGCCCCTCGAACTACATTGTGCTTAGACGCCTTACCCAAAAGAAAACGAAATGCCCCTCGAACTACATTGTGCTTAGACCCTCACCCAATAGAAAACGAAATGCCCCTCGAAGTAAATTTTACGTAGGTTGCTTGTCTAAAAGTAAACAAACTGTCTGTCGAAGTAAATTGTATTTAGGCCTCTCATCTAAGAGAAAATGAACTGCCCCTCAAAGTAAGTACTTAGATTACTCATCTAAAAGAAAACGATCTGCCCCTCAGAGAGAACTGTACTTAGGCCCCACATCTAAGAGAAAACGAACTGCCCCTCGAAGTAAGTGGTACTTAGACCAGTCATCTATAAGACATCGAACTGCCCCTCATAGGGAATTGTACATAGGCCCTGCATCTAAGAGAAAACGAAGTGCCCCTCATAAGGAATTGTACTTAGACCCTGCATCTAAGTGAAACGAACTGCCCCTCGAAATGAGTGGTACTTAGACCTCTCATCGAATTGAAAACGAAATGCCTCTCAGTGTGAATGGTATTTAAACCTCTCATTTAAAATAAAACGAGCTTCCCCTCAGAATGAATTGTACTTAGGCCCCTCATCCAAGAGAAAACGATCTGCCCTGCCCCTCAGAGTGGATTGTACTTGGAGCTCTAATCTAAAAGAAAACAAACTGCCCCTCGGAGTAAATTTTACTTAGGCCCCTAAGAAAACAAACTGTCCCTCAAGAGTGAATTGTACTTAGGCGCCTCATCTAAGAGAAAACGAACTGCCGCAACAAGTAGATTCTACTCATGTCCCTGATCTAAAATAAACAAACCACCCTTCAAAGTAATTTGTCCTTAGGTCCCTGGGCTAAGAGAAAACAATCCCTCCAAGGAAGTTGTGTTTAGGCCCAACTTCTAAAAGAAAGCAAACTACCCCTAAAAGTAAAGTATACTTCGTTCCCTGAGTTCTCGAAGCTGCAATGGATTGATTTTGTTGATACAGTGGAAGAATATTGCTTGAAAGGTATGCATTTAGCAATGAGTAGGCCAGGGAAATATCATTCTTTGTATTGACAGTTTGCTTTGCGACCTTGAAGCTCTTTAAACCAGATTTAACGCGAATTTTTGGAAGCACGTTGGTGTAGGGCAACTCTTGCAAAGCAAGGCAATTTTGAAATTGCCCCTTATTTCATAGTAATGTTATGAATCCCCTTCGAGAGAAGCAACATCTACAAATCAAAGAACGCAGGGAAACAATGAACTCAAGCTCATGAGTTTTCGGAGACATGTTAATTTTACTAAGCTGGTACTAAGCATTGCTTTCATTTGGTCTGTAATAGTAAGTTGATTCTCATACAAGATTCTGATTTCTACGCTAGATGTGCATTCCAACGAACATGTTTTGTGATGATTTAGATGACAGTTTGGCGCAATCAAATGCCAGCGATGCTGAAAGCAAGGACGAACCCAGTGATCCTCTGGCAACGCCGCTGGAACCGGACAATTTTGAGTATCCCAAGGTTTGTTTTCTTTCTTCATTTTTGTTTATACCTAAAGTTAGTTTTGAAAACAAAAAGGCGAATTTCTGTTTCCAACACCATTGAAGGCACAGAATAAAAACTGACTGTTGCTTTGAAAATTACTGATTCCGCCTGTGCCTGAGCATATCTGTTACAGAGCATTTATTTATGTCAATTTATGTTAGTTATATAAGAAACTTTTAATACAGTGTTCGCTGAATGTTTTCTATTGTCAATTCCGAATCGCAATAGATGAGCGGGGGCTGCAAGGTCCCTACAGCTGAATTTCTTCTTCTTAATATGCTTAATATCTCAAATTTCTGTTTGTCAGGAGGTCGAAACCAATGTCACCAAGCATCCAAAAAGAAAGCTACCTTCCATGGAGATGACATACTTCGAACGAAGCAGGGAGCTATATTTTGCCCAGATTGCTCTGGAAGAATCGCAGGCGGTCAACAAGAAGCTACGGATGAAGGAGGAGATTACGAGCGGGTTGGTTTCACGCGATGTTCTGGAGCAGTCGGAAGGTATCGTAAATGCGCGCGCGCGAAGCATAGCTGCTATTGCAACACTTAATAGAAGGTTGCTAACCAACGAAAAATTAAGCAGCTATGGAATCATGATGATTAGCGATGCCGATATCGATGAATCTGTCTCAAAAAAGATCGGAAGTGGGCCTAGGAGTATTGTATTCCAATCTTTGTATAAAGAAATAACGGTAGCTAAAAAGCATTTATTAGTCCCAGAGCTAGCTCGTATAAGTACGGAGTATTTGTTGTTGCAAATGTTAGGTAGCCACCCTTCTATTCCACATGCCTTTGGCTTGATAGTCGAGGGCAAAGAATGTTCTTTAATCGAATCATACGTTGAAGGTTTATCATTGTCCCGTTCTCGCTTCAAAGATAGTATTGCTTTCGGGATATGTGCTGTTAGACTTATCGAGGCTGTAGGTCATATTCACAATCGTGGGGTCATCCATAACAATCTGCAGCCATGTCATGTTTTAGTTAAGAGTTCCCTTATGCCAGTAATAACAGGCTTTGGTCATGCTTGTCTCGCCTCTGATGGATATAGATTGTCACAGTCACGTGCTAGTCAGTTAGGAGATGGTTGTGTGCAACCCAGATCTATTTTATCAGGTAGTAAACCTACATCTGTATCGAGTGATATGTATTGCTTAGGCCAACTTCTATCACAGATGCGGCTATGTGAAGAATCTACAAAAATTAAGAGAATTCATGATTGGATATCTGAATTTGCTAGTTTTTGTATATCTCATATGGCTGGCTCAACCCCAGGTGATAGAATTTTGTTCAAGCATGCATATGAACTAATTGAGATTCTTGGTAAGATTCAGCCGGATTTGCTTCGCTGAGTATATTTAAGTACTATTTCATATGCACGATCAGAAGCGGCAGATGTGTCGGGGGGTTTCCTTCAGGTGAACCTTCGTCTTTCTTGATGTTTGCAAATCCCAACGACAATGCCGGTGTCAATGTTATGTGGTATCTTGCTTGCAAGGCATTTTCCCTATATTTGCAAGACCCAAAGTACTTGTGGAAATTTGAACGTACTAAATTCATCAGGCAATTTGCCACTCTTTTGATTTAAGTCCAGATTTTAGAACTCTTAAATATGGCTAATCTGAGTTGATTGCCCCAAAGGTAACCAAAGGCAAAGACAGTTCTACATTCAAGCTCTTCTCATGTTGTAAATACCAATCAGCGATATCAATTGTAAACTTTAAAATGATAGAAACTCTCAAAAGACAAAGGACACCAAATAAGATTGATTCATATAACAAAACCCTTGCGTCTGACCAACACATCTGTAATGCTTTAAAGTTCTTGTATCAATGTAAAGACATTTATTTCGAATACCATCTTTTGCAAATTCCGTAGAGGAGGTGCGCCGTTAATCTGCATAATTAGACTTAGCAAGGCTTCAACTTCTCGGAATAAAGTCAATAGCCAAACTTTCATTTTGATTTTATTTTGCTCTGTTTGATTTTGAAAATGGAATGCAATTCAACTGTGCAGAATTAAAACTATGACTTTCTGACATGACATACTGGCTTCTCTGCTGGAAATCATGGAATTGCTCTTAAATAAGATGACCCCAATCAACTTGCAGATTCCCAACGAAACCATAATTCAGCTTGCACTCTTTAGATAGGTGCTGTATAACGAGCCAGAATAGGGTTATTAGGTAGCAATAATGCTAGCGTTTTTTACCTATTTGAGGTAGATGAGGATTTAATTGTTGTACCTCCTCGAGGTGATTTGCTTTCCATCAGAGACGGGGCAAGCGTTTTTATTACATTTCTTAAGATTAGGCGCACGCGAGAAATTGTTCACATAGATATCTCCGACTTTTTTCAAAGGCTTTTACGTTATTTTCAAATGCTTATTTTCTAATTTTCAAATCAATTGCCAGTCATTATCCCCTATATCGTTGCTTCATGGTCCTTTAAGTTTCACAAGGACTTCCTCCGAGGCAGCGTCCACTCGATAGCTCATTGTAGCCCTTAACACATGATTTAGATAATACTGCTCCTTGTTGGCATACTCAGACCCGTTATTGTGTTTCATGAGGCATGAAATTGCGTAATCAAGTTCTTAAAAAGGGGAGATATTGGTAACAATTTGCCACGTGAAGGCTGAATCATTCCTATCTAATAGTATACCCAGAAAGGTTCGGAAGTCATGGCCTTTACCTAGAAATGTCTTATACAACTAGTGACTGCAGGAAAGTTTTGGTTCACGCTACAAAAAAGTGTTTGAAATTGGAATAAAACGAAAATGTGTTGTGGCGTCCTGGGGTACTCGAAGTAACTTTGCCGGCAGACAGTTTAAGCCGATAGGGTATGGGCCTACACCAAACAAGGTTATTCTTTGCGAGTTCAGCGCTTTTAGATACGACTTCAACTGAAACGCATTTTTGAAGCCATTTCAAACGTATTGTTAGCGCACTTACACATTCGCTTGTTTTTAGTATGTTCTGAAGCGATAGGATATCGTCTAAGGCGCCGCAAAATCTCGAATAATGACAAAGTTATTTGAAGCTTTTTCAGTATGTTCCCACCAGAACAAACGCATAAAAATATGACGAAATGCATCAAATTCATATTTGCTTCTATTCGAGATTTCTTTGTATACAGTAAGACATCGCATTTAAGAAACCACCTAAAACAAACATTTAGCCTTCTGAAAAATAATTAGCCCCCCTAAGGTTACGGGAAACCCATTGGCATATACCTTCACCAAATATCCGTAAATGGAGAGCTGCAAACAACCTTTTTCAGATCACACCAAATCAAAAAGAGCGAAAACTACTTGGAGGCAGACTGGTTTTCGAGCTTTACCAGTAAGAAGTTATTTATGCACTACAGTAAGGCCACGCAATTAAGAAAACACTTCTACAGTAAGGCCATGCAATTAAGAAACCACTTCCTAAAACCTGAGCCTAAAATTTTTCTTATATCTTCTTATATCTATAATCCTGCATTTTTCAGGCTGAAAGTTTCCAAAGTTTCTAATCTCTTTTCTGGAAAGTTCTAGAAAAATGGGTCGTAACAGAAGAGTTATTTTCAGATGTATTCGCCATATATGTATGTTATCAATGATTTTCAAGCATATTAATCAAAATTTACGTAAAAATCTTTTTTATGAAGATATCTTGGTAGCAACTTCTTATGAACCCTGCATCAATTAAGGTGGTTTCTTGAATGCGGGGCCTTACTGTATAACTATTCTGCTTCTAAGTTCCCACAATCCTTCTGTCGGTCAGTGCTCTTGTATGGTTATTTTATCAAATTTTCGCATTTGCCCCAGTTCCAATCTTTTTTGAGACAGTGCAACGATTGATGCAAGTAATATACCGCCAGGTCGGAAACTCTGGCAACTCATGCCAATTTTTATCACTGCAAAAATGAAGTTTGCTGATAGAATTTGGATATTCCTTGGTGAAACGAGAAACAAATATTATTTGCCTTTCAAAATAAAACCTTTTCTAGAATTTGCCAATTCGCGTCAGTTTTTGTTCTGGCTCCATGAGAAAATGAAAACTCGGCAGCTCGGGCAAAATGCAAAAGTACGATTAAACCAAAGTAACTTCTCGCAAAAAACCATTGTTAGATGCTGTCGTTTTGCCTATTTCCACAGATAATCCTCATTTTAACAGCGGACCTAAGTTTCTTTTGCCCCGTTCATCGTCTTTAATTAAACAAATCTCTCAATTAACATAAAACTTAGGCCGATTCTTTCGCAATTGCCATAAAACGTAGGTCCGTCGATAAAGTTGAGATTCTTTGTGGAAATGGGCAAATTAGAGTATCTAATAATGGTTCTTGCTAGAAGTTAATATTGCAAAGTTCTTTCTTTGGTTTAATCATACCTGTGCATTTTGCCCGAGCTGCCGAGTTTTCGTTTTTCTCATGGAGCCAGAACGAAAACTCAGTCGAATTGGGTATGTTCTAGAAAAGGCCTTATTTTGAAAGATAAAGGATATTTGTGACTTCTTTTACCAAGGAATATCCAAATGATACAAGCAAACATCATTTTGGCAGTGATAAATGTTTGCCAGAGTCGCAAGAGTTGCCAACCTGGCCAGTTATTTACTTCAAAACTAATACAACTTTCCATTTTTGCATATAAATTTGTCAACAAAATCAAAGAGGCATGTAACGATCAAAGCATAAACGATCAAAGCATGTTTAATAGAAGTCATGGAGGCCCTCAGATTGCGTCAAGGTTTTGCGTAGATTTTTCAAAATTATATGAAAATTAAAACTGGTCAACGAATGGCCTTTCAAGAAATGTTATTGCCGAATATTGCTGCCTGATCGTTGAAAATGAGTGAATTATGGTAACTTGAATCAACAAAATTGCTGTATCGTGAATTAATATCTGCAATACAATGTACAATTTACGGGGCGATGCAGAACAAGTCTCCAATCGACAAGGGCAGATTTTGTAATGCAATAGCAACAGTTGCGTTTGATTGACACCTCAATTCAAAGCGATTAGCGAATGCAGACAAAGGAAATTCTGTCAACCAGTAATTCAAAACAAACAAAGCCGCAAAAGTTTCCCCGAAACTAGTAGGGCAAACTCTCGCCTTGTCCAAGCGAAAGATGGTTTTTAAGAGAAGTTGTGTGCTTACAGCGAAAGAAGAAAGGTAAATCTAAAGCTCTGTCGCTTAGATTATGTTTTTTGATTTAGGAGCTGTTTTGTGATCGTTTCATTTTAAGCCCTAAAGACGCGAGAATTACAATGCCTTCTGCTCGGCTCCTGAATCAAATAAACATAATCTAAGCGACAGAACTTTAGATTTACCCTTCTTCTTTCGCTATAAGCACATAACTTCTCTTGAAAACCACCTTTCGCTTGCACAAGGCGAAAGTTTGCCCTACCAGTGTTGGGCAAACTTTTGCGGCTTTGTTTGTTTTGAATTACTGGTTGAGAGAATTTCCTTTGTCTGCATCCGCTAATCGCTTTGAATTGAGGTGTCGATCAAACGCAACTGTTGCTATTGTATTACAAAATCTGCCCTTGTTTCTCCAATCTTGAAATTCATAGCACCAAGGTTACTACCGTCGGGTGTCCCAAAAAAAGTACTCCCGTTTGAAAAATCACCAACATTTGATAACATGGCCGATCCTCAATTTTCTTTTTTTGTCAAGTAGATCAAAAACCAAATTACTTTCCAAGACATAGCTGGTCTTGTAAGTGGTTTAATAATGAGCAAATTTAACTCTTTGTATGGCTACCTGGTTTTGAATCATACTGCAAAAAAGCACTGATGATTGCCAAATCAATTTCTTTGTGCGTGTAAAACTTCTAGTTTGGTCATGAATACACCCAGTACTCACGATGCAATGAATTTTCATCAATGGGAGTTTTTTGCAGGCTCACTCGGTAACTATACAAATTTTCAATAAAACACAAGAAATGGATGAATTCAGCTAGCGTATACCCATTTCAGGTCCAGTCACCATAGACTGAGAAAACTTTATCTGTTGATACAGTTACCTGCGTGGCGCTTTAACTTGTATGAAAGAAAAATTTCCTCGCAAGGACAATCATATGATCTGAAGTGGGTGTAAACAGCAATAGCTATAATTAGTCTTTGAGAGAACCAAAGGGTGAAAATGATGTTAGATTAAAGGAACTGACCGCGAAGAAAACAAATGTATTTATCGTACTCATGTTCGAAGGTTTTTATCCGATTTATTATTATTTTGATTCTTTCATTTATATGATTCAGAGTGCATAGATGATACAGATATGATACAGAGTACAGCAACGCTTTGTCCTTTTTGTCTCAAGCTGTGTCATGTTTATATAATAAGAGTATCTAACCTTGGTTTCAAGTTCATATAATATCTACCAATATCGCGTACATGATGACTACTGTTCTATTGTTTACTACTGATCTACAATATACTACTGAATGAATCACGACCCTGTAAAATTCCAGCTGCTTGCATAGTTCCGCTGGCTAGAAACCAAACTTTATTCGGGACGTATAATCTTACATCACTTTTTTACGTGAAACTATAATTCACTTCTATTTCGAACCGTAGACATGCTACACTATAAATGATTGCCGTATGAAAAATTAAAAAAAACTATGAAAAAAACTTAACAAATTCATGATACTGAAGATCGAACAAAAAGAAGGAAATAACAGTCAGTTGTGCTGACGCCAAAAGCCAGTTGAAGTGACGAAGGGTAGCCTTTTTAAGACTTTAGCTCAAAGCTCGAAAGGTTCTTCTTAGACTATTTGCCAAAAGATCCAAAAACTCCCTATCCTAAATTATCGCAAGGTCTTTAACACCAGTGAGCGCTTATATACAAATATCTATCTAAAATATATACAAATTACACGAGAATAAACTTTCGTCAATTTCACATTTTACGAAATCTCGCGGATTAAACTTTCGCGAATTTCCGTCAAACAGCAAAAAGCGAGACAATCCCGCTTCGTTCTGTAACATTTAGGCAAATTTTGCTATATCATAGTCGTTTGAGACGTGAAATGAATGAAGGTCGAAGAAGATGGTTGGTTTAGCAATGAGTTAATTGGGTCGCAAAAAGCAGAAAGAGCAAGATTTAATTCGAATGGCTCAAATTGCATTTTGAAAGGAGCGAGACGATAAAACGAGTGGCTAATTCTGAAGGAAATAGTGCAAGTATTTCTGCAAGAAATGCAGAATTTGGTAAAGTACAAAATGTTTCTTATTGTTTCAAAGTTTCATCAAATTCTTAATGTTTAAATCCAGTGACCTAGTAAACACACAGTGAACACATATTGTTGGTATCAAAAAAATACTTGCTAAAGGCCTGCCGAATTACTCACTTGTTTCAAATGCTGTCCTTGATCACTTTTTTCGAACCGTGAAATGGTCTCTACATGGGGTCTCATAAAAGGCTTCCCAGTTTTTAACTCAAAGGTCTCTTGACCTTCTCATGCTATCAAAACAATAATACATTTTCTAAAAGTGTAGTGATGCAGTTACTAAATGAGCACTAGTTTTGATACGATTGAGCAACAGAAACAAAAACACGGCGCCGTCAAATCTGAATCAACTTTTCAGCATTTGGAAGCAGCCTTTTACAATATCAACATGTAGATTGATAAGCCTACCATTTTTGCTACACTAACCCTCGTCCTGCTTGCATCAATAGGGGTTGATACACTGAAGATGTATTTCTTTGCGGGGTTGTCATTGATATTGAGATTAATTAAAGATATTGGCAAATCATCATGGTATGGCCAATTACACCGTTGTAGAACGTTACACAGTTGTAGAACGTTGCTTGCAAATGCTGAAAAGTTGATTCAAATTTGACAATTTCCTGCTTTGTTTCTGTTGCTCAATTTGATCAAACTAGTGCTCATTTAGTCACTCTTTTAGAAAGTGCGTTATTTGTTTTGCTAGCAGGAGCAGGCCAAGGTATGTTTTAGTTTAAAACTGGAAAGCTTTTTATGAAACCCTGGACGTTATGAGTGAAAAATGTGGCTCAGGTCATCATGCAATCATCGAGCGGTACCATGCACGATAACAGGTTGATACTTGCACGTTGCTCTTGTGCTTCCTGCTCAGTCATTAGAGGACCATCTACTTCTTCCATTCTAACTTGCTCTTCGTTCTCATTCTGAGTTTATGTTTGTGGAGCAGAGATTGGTCGAAGTACTACGAAGAACAATAAACACTGTTACGAAGGAAAGCAAAATAAAGACAATGATCACACATAGCCGGAAACCTTTTGATGTGATGTGATAAACACTGTCACGAAGGAAAGCAAAATAAAGACAATGATCACACATAACCGGAAACCTTTTGATGTGATGCAAACTCAATTAAGCCAAGAAAATTCAAGGGCCAGAGCCTTTAAACACTAGATACATTTGTCATCTTGTCAATATCCACCTTTAGAGTGAGATATAACGTAACTAATACATTTTTGCATCGTTTAGGTTTTTAAATAGTTTCTTTTTACAAAACGCTCTATATTAAACACATTAAAAATCTTTCAAGGTGTATTGGACCTAGATATCGATATCAAAAATGTAGACTTAGCAAAATGTGCATATTTGAATTTGCAAAACATTGGATATCAAGAATAGGATGGGAAAGTCTACAACCATTCTAAACAAGGAACAGTTTATGGTTATTTTCAGATGAAGACTGCTGCTATATGATTGTGCAGGGTGTCCCAAAAAAGTGTCATACTTCCAAACTGGAATATATCAGAGAATATATGATCTATTTGGGCATTTTTTGAAAGCTGAAACATATAATATTCTGTTGAGACTATTGCAATTTAAATTTAGGAATTTTTAGGAATTTTTAGTGCCTTGAAAATGATGCTAATTTTTAACTGTTTTTCACTCTTCACTTTACTATTCTCCGATATTATTCTAATTTCTAAATAAACTTTGTCCAGATAGGCCAGGAAACACAATCAAAGTAATTTCAGAAACGTGAGAATGTAATTCATAAACTTGCAAAATTATCAAGTCGTCATATCAAGACTGAGGCGGGGGACATTTAAAACTAAGTTATGAAGAACACAGGCATTCTATCCCTTTGGTAGTGAACATGTCAAATTTGTTATTTTTGTCCGTTATGCAAGTTTTAGGCAGTTTCTTTGATGGCATTTTCAAATTTGTTCTATCATTTCTACAAAACCAGGCAATAATCTTTGTTTCTCCAACATTTCAATGTCTGCGTTATCTGGGGTAACATACCTCCTTACCAGTGGTAGCAGTTAGATTTCTGGTCATTCAAGTAATTCGTGTTCAAAGAATGAAACTTGTAGCTTTCTTTCCCACTAACAAAAGGGCTACTTTGGTTTTCCAACAGTAAATATTACTGTAAAGTTAGACAACAGTAGAGCAGCGGCGAAGAAAAGATTTGAAAATCAAAACTATTCCGAGTCATTCAAATTTAAAAGTCGGACACTTTTTTCGGGACACCCTGGAAATATATCAAGCAAAGCACACAGAGAAAAGTCCAGTGATAGCTCCAAAACATTCGGCTGAAAAAGGCCAAGGCCACAGCGCCATTTTTCTATTGATAAGACGTAAAATATGACAAAGCTCGGTATCAAAAGCTTAGATGCTGCCGATAAAGTCAGTCTCAGGTAACAGGTTGACAGAGGTAGTTCCTGGCATAATAGCGCTCACAGCGCCCATTGGCTTTCCTGTTGAGACTGACGTCAATAAACATATAAAAAATACAAGTCTGCAGTAAATCAGTGATGCCTGTACTCAATTTTTATTTCGTTTCGACTTATATTTTTACTTGTGCATTGTATTTTGTTCGTTTCAAACAATGTGCAAGTATCCAAATTATATATATATATATATATATATACCGGGTGAGTCAGAAAAAACATGGGGTGTTTGGCGGACTGCGACGCTGCGTTTAGCCACCCGACCGTTGTGAACTAAATTATTCCATGCAGCCATAAATCTGACTTAGATCATAAACTTTTCCCCATCGAAATCGGTCATGTGATTCATTATTTAAAAAAGATTTTACTTCCTAATACTTTATATGGTAGTCTTGCAAACTGAGGAAACCTTTAACCAAGCCCCTTCAGCATTTTAGGCTTGCCAAAGCTGCAGGTACACGTGGTATTATCTGGGGGGCATGAAACAGTTCGGAAATAGTGTTTTCTCCCCTGGGATGCCATGTCACGTCATAACTTGTCCTGCGGAGAGAATATGTTTGAGAGACAGTAAAAACCCATGCTTCTTTGTGTTGTAAAGAGATTTATTTCAACAAGATCAACGCGATGTTTCATGACAAAACTATTTCATTCTCCCCTGATAATACCATGTGTACCTGCAGCTTTGGCTAGGGTAAAATGCTGAAGGGGCTCTATCAAAGATTTCATAAGTTTGTAAAACTCCCATACAACGTCTTACGAAGAAAACGTTTTCTGAGTAATACACCAAGTGTCCGATTTCGATGGGGGAAGGCTTATGATCTAAGTTAGACCTCTGGCTGCAAGAACAAATTTAGTTCGCTACGATCGCGTGGCTGAATGCGACGTCACAATCCGCCAAACACCCCACGTTTTTTCTGACTCACCCGGTATATATATCAATTAATTGAAATTGACCAGCATTGATGCGCTGACAGCATAGCTGTGCTGTATCCGGCGTACAAAGTGAGATATATTTATGTAAGACCTGCTTTGACACAGCTAGATAGAAAAGTTCATTGCAAACAGACAACAGCTAAACAAAGTAATATTCCTGACATTGACTTTTGTTAGCAGCATTGGGACTACAAATTCCACTTTCATGAAGTATTCCACCCATTGCAAGTTTGTTGACACTGCTAGATGTTTCCTTTTCAATATGAGCTTGAAAATCAGTCAGTAAAAGCCATTTAATTCAATTCAATAACTAGCAACTACAGAACTTACTTCGGAATGAGATTTTGTCATGAATCTCCAATAACAACTCCAGCTCACTTTTTGTACACAGAGCTGGTCTTCGGAGACGAAACCCTTCTGGGAGTCCACTTACTTCAACCAAGCCCTGCTCAATCTTCTTGTAAGGAACCTGGGTCCACTTTCCTTTGCTAGCCTCGTCTACGATGGAAATAGATTTTTCAATATTAACATCCGGTAACAACAATCCCAAAAGACAAGATAGCAAATCTGTGTGAACAACAATCCCAATTGCAGAAATTGGAGTTTACATACACTGCAGAGATTGCATGTAACAACACTCCCAAAGACATGCTACATAGACATGCAAATCTTCTGTTTGTCCAACAATTGCATAAATTTGTCAATGTTTGCTTTACATTTCAATTTGAAATATGCTAGTCTAATGGATAAAATATCAACATGCATAATAATGTAATGCAATTTGTTTGCTGAGGTTCACAAATAAAAGTTTCCTAGTGTAGAGCACTCCTTTATAACAATGTAAAACATGTCTGATGGTTCTCAAGATTTCAACATTTGTGTTGATTTCCCTGATATCATCCAGTCACATTCATTCAAGTAGCAAATTTCCATTAGGGTTTTCCAGAAATTGTGTAGGGTTTTCTGTTTTATGATCTATGCTGATATATGGAAATGTGTTTGTAAGATGATGTTTTGCCACATAGATGTAAGTCATGAAACAGAAACTTACCATTGACAAATAATAATCACTGGTTATATGACTAAGATTACTCAGAGGCCCTTTACATGAGAAATGTCAGCCCTGCCGTAAACCTTCATCACATTCACATGAAGGAGGCCGAGTTGAAGCTCAACAC
Source organism: Aurelia coerulea (assembly GCA_039566865.1). Classification (NCBI taxonomy): domain Eukaryota; kingdom Metazoa; phylum Cnidaria; class Scyphozoa; order Semaeostomeae; family Ulmaridae; genus Aurelia; species Aurelia coerulea. The sequence goes on along the minus strand of CM076951.1, from coordinate 5,287,836 downwards.
CGGCTTAACTCATTTTGGCAACTCAGCCTATGTTGAAAGTTCAGCATGGGTCAAAATTCCCATATAAACATAACAATTTTTTCAGCTGGGGCTAGTTGAAATCAAAGACAGAATGTGTACAAAGGAGATGAAACCTATTTCTGCAATCATTCTTATTTGTCAATGGGGCTTGCAACTGTTTCTATTGTTTGCAACTGCATTCCTATCATGTGACCTTATCCCATCCCAAATTGAGATTTCATATAAACAGAAGACAAACTAAGCAATGCTATAAAAACTTCAACCGTGTTGAATTTAGCATGGGTGCAAATTACTCATGTGACAGGCCTCTAAGATATGAACACAAAAATTGCCATTGAATACTTACATATTTTGGTGTTCAACTTTTTGCAAACATTTTGACGCAGCTGCTTGTTAGGGTCCCGAATGTCAGCTGCAGAGACACCTTGAAAGAAATACGAATTTAGCATCATAAAAATGTTACACACCATTAACACTGCAAGAGAGAAAGAAGGAAAGAAGCAAAAAAAATATATAATAAAACCATGAGTATTAACTAAGTTTATATCGTAAAATCCAAACTGCAATGTTAGCCATATGTATGTTCTTTCCAATTACTTTGTCATTGTTTTTTTAGGAATTACAACACCGTTGCACCAATCGTTTCCTTAGCTACACAATGAAATTGCATGTGTCAAAGTTGTCAAATACAATAGATTATGTTTCTAACTGGCCTCGTGTTAACTATGCTGATTCCCTTTAAGGTTACAGCCCCTCCACATCAGCCACACAAATGGAGAACAATATCCTGGCACACCTGTATATGTGCAAACATGGGCTGGACATATGTGTAACTATGCTTTTGCATTGAGTAAGAATATGTGCAACCATTCTAATTGGTTTCGACTAATTCCATGAACCGTATCAATTAATGTTTCCTTGTACCCTGTGAACATACTTTGAGGTAAAGAAGAGTGCAGTAGGATCACCTGAAATGGATAATTCAAAAATAAAGCATCTGAATTGAGATACCTGAGCAGAAGGCAGCAAACTCCCACTGAATGTCTGGTCTCAGCTCCAAAAAATCTCCTCCCTTGGCAGACCCATAAACGTATGGTGTCTTTTTGGAGTTTTTAAACTCCATGACAGCGCTCTCGTAGCCACACCTTTGCAACTTTTGAAACTAAATTGAACAGGAGGAAAAATAATACAGTAACATCAATGATGGAATCAGAACAGCAGTGTTAATATCTTAACTGGGCAATCAGCGCAGACCACCTATTTACTGTATATGCCATTTCGTAAACCACATATTGGAAGCATTCCAAAGCAATTGTTTTTCCTGAACAATGAGTGTTCGGGGTAAAATATCTTCTTTCAGGAAGTCACAACCTATCATTGCCAATGTAATTTACAAAGTGAAATCCATGAAAATAGAGTCATCAAAAATCGCTATTGGCAAGTTTGCTTGTGGCCATGCAGCATTTGTTGGTTTCTCTTTAGAAAACTGCAAATCCCTGATAATTCTTCAACTACAGAAAACAATGCCTTTTATTTGTGAAAATTGATCGCTAATGCTGTGTGTGTGAATTGCACTTTTTGACAGCCAGGCTTTGACTTCAAGTAACCAGTGAAACTGTCAGAGGGTGATATCTGAATCAACCAGCCTACATGTAAAGCTACATTTACGGAAAAAATGTCTTACCAGTTCATCAATCTTCTTTCTCAAAGATCTCGCCACCACATCTTTGCCCTCCTCGTCCAAATCCTCAATCTCAACTTGCTTTTCTGCAGCAGCTCGATGTTTGTATGATGTTTTTTCTGCTTCACCCATGTCGTTCCAAAGAGCTGCTGCAGATGCCATCTTATCTGACATTTTGCTATCATCACCTACATGATTGGGCAAAAGGGAAATTAAATTTGTATCACTGAAAGAATCCAATACAATCCTTTTTAAACTTATACCCTGCATTTGTGCACTTAACAAGCCAAGGATTCTTATCAATTCTTCAGGACTGTCAAGAACTTGTCACATTCTGATAAGAGCTCTTCGGTGACATGAAATGATGTAAAAAACTTAAAACATAAGTTTGTAAGGGATTTATAAATATTTTTCCTACCAATGCCCAACAGCTCTTAGGTCAGAGAGCCATAATAATGTACACAATGCCTATAATATATTTAAAAATTAGAATAGGCCAGCGAGGTGATACCCGCATATAAGAACCTGGTGGATTAAGAACCTGCATGCTGAAATTTTGCAACAAGATCCCCATTTTATAATAACCCATTCAGGCTAAAATTTGAAATAGATTCTTATTTGCAGAGACCAAAGTGTCGTATTCACCAGGGGTTTGCAGAAGGATCGTAAATTTTTATATCTCATGGGAAGCTTCTGAAGGCTTTTCTTCGGATTACATAAACATTGCTGATTCTTCTAAAAATGCTGTTGTGAATGATACCTCATAAACTAAAGTGATTCTAAATTTCAGTAAATAATAGGCCTCGAGTTTGAATCTGAAGAAACGACATTCCTCAAAACCCTGAATAAAATAAGAACCAAGTCAAAACATGAACAGCCTCATTTCCCACTAAATATCCAAAACATAAGAACCTGGCCAGGCTGACTTGCAAAATTGTAGGTTCTAAAACTGGTCATAAACTCCAATAAGTACTAAGCCCTAGCCAAAGAAGTGACTATTGTTTGCAAATATTGGAGATTTAATTCCAAACTGTTTATGACATGAGACAAGGAAAGGAATTCTGGTGTGACTCAGTTTTTGCAATGTGGTTGTTAGCAAAAAAAACTTGCTTGGGAGCAAATCTCAAATGTTTGCTTCTATATTCATTTGGGCAGGGCTTCAAGTATCAATAAAAACTTACCATTCGTTTTCAAGAAGTCTGACATGAAAAGGTCATAGCCACTTTTCTTGCGGCTGCCAGTGGAAACTGACAATTGCCTTTTGTGCTCCTCGCCTCCTTTGTCAGCCAATTTCCTCTTTTTGTTGTCAATCCATCTCTGTAATGTAAAGAGATTTAGAGATAAATATATCTTTATAAATAATATCACAGGAGCTATGCAGGCCTGCACTAAACAGAGGCTGTTTCAAATACACATATCTTTTCTATTAGAAACTCAACTCTCAGATCGCCAAAAAATAAGAAACTCCAGTACTAGGAAAACATAACATAAGATACTTTTAATTTAGATAAAGTTAATTCTTTGCGTATTTCTACTTTAACTGTATCATGTTACTTGGAAGGAACTGGAATAATGTCTAAACATAAAAAAGGCTTCAAAAACTGCATCTTTGTTTGTGCAATATTTAGGCAGTTCAAAGAAATGAAGTACAGTGTATATGCTAAAAAATGCTTCACACCAAAGAAACCTTCAAATCAAATAAAGACTTCCTCATTTGTAAGTTATGCTTCTGGAATATTCCAGCTAAACTTGTCTTTGCGATCTATGTGATGTTAAAGTTTCGCGCAAAGAATTCCTTGTAGCAAATATATGTTCATACACAACTAATTTCCAGCTAATGATTAGATTAGTATGACTGACTGAAGCTGCTATTTGGTTAGTAATGTTGTTGATCAACATTGGAATTTCAGTACTGGGAGAATACAAGTAAAAAAACTATTTACTGTTTGATAAAGGAAACCCTTGAATAATTTTTAGGAATCGTCTCCAAATATTCGTATCAAATTCGTATAGGGAATTCGTAGCGTTATACGATATTGATACGATATTTTAGAAGCCCTATACGAATTAATTCGTATACAATTCGTATGTGATTCGTATAAATTCGTATACAATTCGTATACAATTCGTATATGATTCGTATATGATTCGTATAGAATTCGTATATGAATCGTATACAATTCGCATAACAAATTCGTAGACCAATTCGTATACAAATCGTATAACAAATCCCTATACAATTCGGGTTGTATACAATTCGCACGCAGCTCACCACGGGTTCAAAGTTCATAGTCTCTTAGAAAAATTTTGGGATGCAGTGTTGATACAAAAGTACTGCTTTGGTCAAAATTGAATCCCGGTACGGTGAAACTCCAATAGAAAAGTTCCTGATTTATCGAACTAGAGCGTATCAATAATGATTGATAAAAAACGAAGCGATTCAATTTCATCCAAGAATCAAAGTATCGTTATGAAGACGGGAGCTCTGTGAGAATGGACATTTTCTATTTAAATTGAGTCGGTATTTATACTCGGAATGGACTTGAGGTCATGGACTCGAGGTCCTTGAGCAATGTCTAAACATTGAAGTTCATGAGGGCACATGTATAGTAAACATGAAGAATGTTATCAGGGACGTAGGAAGCATCTCAAACTTGGAGGGGCACGACACTTCAAGGGCACCTTTTTCATTACCCTAAAAGGGCACTTCCTGAAAATAAAAAGGGCACTTCTTCGTTTGTTGCAAAATCTTGGGGGGCACGTGCCCCCAGTGCCCCCCCCGGTTCCTACGTCTCTGAATGTTATGGAACAGCTCTGAGAACTGAAAATCTAGCCTGAAACAGGCTATGGAAATCAGACATTTTTCGAGAAAATTTTAAGAAACTTCCTCTACTACTCCAAATTCATAGTTCCTTATAAAAACACGTGTATTGCAGATATTGCACCACCTCACACCTAAACATGACATGCAAGGAACTTGGTTGGTGCCATCCCGGAAAACATTTTCTTACAAAAAAAGTGCACAGAAAAGTGGAAGGATCGTTGCGTTGAAAAAGAGTCAGGCTGAAGGAGCAATTTTCCTCTGAAATATATACAAAGCAATAGGCAATAACTGTTAACTGTGCTACTGCAATTAGAAACAAAACGGTAAGATATACTGGAAAAGTCCAAAATTTTTACACTCATATTTTCATAAGAAGCCGCTTGTAATTAAAAACCTGAGACACTTTTGTAATTTCTCCTTGTCACGCAGAATTGTTCGACAATGACAAATGTTTGACATTGGTCTGAGTGCGATTTATTTTCAATTTAGTCGAATCTTCCGAACGGACTGGAAATCTATCATTTACGAGCATGAAAAATATCTTATTGCCTAAAATTTTGTCCCCTCGGAAAAGTTTACTGAGTGGAAATACGCCTGTCGAATAAAGTAAACTTTTAGACCGTTAAAGGTTAAGAACAATTTGGTAGCAAACTGCCCCAAAACATAAGAAACTATACAAAATATAAGAAATATAAGAGTTTCTACAAGCAGTTTCTAATAAAATAAATACGTGCACTTGAGTAAAAGGAATAGAAATAACGTTACACGTGTAAATTCTTTCTGGACTTCATTTTTGCTTGCCGACACTTCGAGTTTATCACTTCATTAATATTTGACGATATTAGTTCATATTCATCTTTAAATTTCTTTCTTGCCTGATTTAAAATGGAGTTTATGCGTCCTGGTGACAAAGTGCCCCTTTCTTGTATGCCTTCTTTGTATTTTCTTTTTCCACCTTGTACTCGCCCCTCTGCCAGTTCTTCTTCGGAATATAATCTGGACAACTCCGACTTTATATATCTTGCACACATGTTCGGTCGCCTTCGTGCTTCTTGATGTTGGGAGGAGCCTGGTGCTGGAGTTGAAAATTGGACGGGCTGAGGAACAGGCATTTCGATGCCTACCGCCTCGCTTGGGGCATCATCATCATTACTATAATTTTCGCTTGCTGTTGTGGACGCGGTAGTGGTCTCATCTGTGCTTTTTTCGTTTTCCACAGCAAAACAATTCAAAATATGAACGAAATTTAGCAAATCTGCCTCATTAAGTACCTCTTCACTTGCTTGCATCAGAGTCGCTGCCGCTGTCGAATTGTCCTTTTCTTTTCTTTTTCCTTTTTTTGTGTGGAGAATGGCGGCTACTTTTTCGATCTTTTCCTCCAGCACATCCTGCTTTCGCTGCAGCTTTTCAAGCTGTTCTTGTACTGCCTCGGTGTGGTCCTTTACATAGGACTTTAGTATTTTCAGTTGGTCGAGAATTTCTTTGAAACCGTCCGCCCGTTCTGGAGTCGCAATCGATTCTTGCTGCATTGGTATGCGCTCCTCCCTTGCTTCCTCTTGATTTTGATCCTTTTCCTTGTTTGCCGTGAAGACTAAATCTAAGGCTTCAAGGCCTGTCAATGATTTATCTGCCACGGCGTCTGGTTCTACATCGTTCACAGTGGCAGTTTCGTCTGCGATTGGATCGTCATTGTGTTTGCTCATCTCTTCCTCGGCATCATGGGCATCATGTTCCTTTATATACTCGTACATGACGCTATCGCCAGCTGTTGTCGTTACCTGCAATGCAATTAAGAAATTGTTAAAGCTCTATCTACAATAACTATGCGTGGGATCTGTTGGGAATAAGATGGGTAAAAGGTTCACGAGGGAACATGAAGATTGTTATGGAACCTCTATGAAACTCGTAAGGAACTCCGAGTATACTGAACTAAAAATCCGCAATTTTTTAGAAATTGTCAGTATTGGCCAAAATTCTTACTTTTTTATCAAAATACGTGCACAGTAAAAACGGGTATAAAAGAAACTGCAAATTAAGAACCTCTAGGCTGAGTTTTGGCCAATTAAGCACCCTTAAGAACCATTATACGAATGCATATAAACTACTTCAACCTGCTATAGAAAATCACCGGTTCTCTTTTATGGGTTTTTACTGCACCCACTGTGCCCAGTAAACCCTACTAGCTAAAATTCTTAGCTTCTTATAACAACATATAAAAAACACATAAGAAACTGTTGGTACCAAAATTGGCCCAAAATTTAAGAAACTACCTATCAGCCCCGGACCTCAGTTTCTTATAAAGAGAGTGTTGTCTTTTACACTACTCTGTGTAAACATATTTCAATGGAAATTAAAAAATTTGTTTGTTTATTTATGGTAGGGTAGTTTATTCAATTTCAAAACATTGGGTCTACTGTATCCTATAAGCCGTTTCTTATAAAACAAAATGAATGTATTGTTACCTGTGATTTAAATGTATGATGCGTGGATGCGACAAACCTCCTTTTTCTTGTGATATCGAAAATATTGTCCCCTGGCTAGAGGTCCTTTGGATCTCCCCGCTTCGGAAAGTTTGTCTTTGAATTTGCAATTGCATTTTTGTTGAGCAATGCTCTCTTTGGGACAGGCAGTCGCACATCTTCCAGTTTCAGCCAGCAGTTGTAAGCTCTTGCATAGCCAGGCCATGTTACCTTGCAGCCGTTCTTCTTCGTATCAATGACTACTGCGACCAGCCAGTGTTTCGTTTCGGGATCTAGTCTTTGGACTTTCATTTTATTCTATTCTTTCATTATAGATCACAGGCAACACAGACGACATGATTTCGTTCAACAGGAAAATTCGGGAAAATTTACTTTGACTGGATGCGATGATGAGCGAGATGGAATGATAGCAATAGAAGATAGCTAGATTTTAAATGGTAGTGCGGTTGTTTGTGTTTATATTGTTTCTGTAGATAGCACGTGTTCAGAGGAAATTATGATCAACTATTTTGGCCCACGTGTTCTCTTTGCTATCACGAAAACCCAACAAACAAACTTCGCCAAGATGCCTTTTAAAAATAGCATGGGCAATTTGGAAACATTCATCACATGTTAGAGGCTGTCTTGGCCTAGATACCTTTATTATAAAAAAAAACATGTCACAATTGCCCATGCTGCTAGGTGTAATAATGACATCAACTTCGCACTTGAACCATGCTTGATCACAACGCTTTTGTCCTAACGAAAAAATGCGCGAAAAACGTGTGGTGTAAAACAAGGGCTCCGTTTTACATCACATGTGTTTTGACGCATTTTTTCGTTATGACAAAAGCGTTGTGATCAAGCATGGTTCAAGTGCGAAGTTGATGTCATTATTACACCTAGCAGCATGGGCAATTGTGACATGTGATGAATGTTTCCAGATTACCCATGCTTTTTGTAAAGCACACCTTCGAGCTCTGGGCGCTGCGCTGCTGAGGAAAGCAAGATAACTAAATTTGCATAGGAGACCCTCAAGCAAGGGAGACCCTTCGCAAGCACTGCATATGCGTAACATCATATCAGTTAGCCTCATGGTATTGAGCTTCGGGTTGGGATCGGGTGAAACATGTATTCTTTTCTTATACCAAACGGCCCATAACAAACTCAACTCTCAGATTGCAAAAAAATGAAGAAACTCCTGTACTGGGAAAAGATAGCCTAAGAAACGATTTATATTGATAAAGGAAATACTTGTCACTTTTTTCCTTCATTTTCATTTGTTTCCTACATAATATTACTCGCGAAATGCTTGACTAATGTTATGACTATCGGAAAGGCTTCAAAACACTTGGTTTTGAAATGTTCAAGAAGGAACATGTAAACGTGTAGCCTGCATGCAGACTCTACTGATTTCATTTCAGAGAGGTTTCTCTACTGGAGGAGAAACCTCTCTGTCTCTCTGAAAAGAAATCAGTAGAGTCTGCACGCAGGCTAGTAAACGTGAAGATTGTTATGGAACCTCTAAAAAACTCGTAAAAAACTCCAAGTACACTCAAAATCTGATAATTTTAAGAAGCTTGCAGCACTGACCCCAATTCTTAGTTTCTTATAAAAGATACGTGTTTCGGATTTTGGATGAAATCTAACTTCAAATACACATATTTTTTTTATAAGAAACCGCACAGATCAGCACAGATCTGTTATTTTCATGAAACTTTAGAACACCTTTAACGCTGTATAAAAAGAAAATAATTTTTATCAAACTGAAACCCCAAACAGTTTGTTGAGATGCATAATCTAGGAAAAACCGGGGAAAACGGCTTATTCAGGCTCTTATTTTAGCATACAGTATTGTAGGGATTTAGTTTGCAAGAAACTGTTTGAGAGAAACTAAAGCCCTGACTGACTGTAGAGTCTGCACGCAGGCTAGAATCATGTTATACTTTGTAAAAATCTCGTACACCTTACCTTTGGCAAAAATCCTTTCATCTTCGAGAAAAATGAAAAACAAATCCCTAAAAATCCCATTTGTTTTAAAAGTCTCATATGCCTTTCTCAGACATCCCTCAGCCTCTGGAGCTTACTCAAGAAAACGTGGGACACGCCCTTTTTAGCTCATGTTTCCAAACCGCAAATCTTATTCATCAGGAAATCAAGGACATTTCACAACCTTAAACCTTTGGTCCTAATTTAAATTTTCCTCCTAATATAAACAGCATTTTCCTACATGGGAAAACGATTGCTTCAAATTACTTATAACTTAATGAAAATAGAGGACAATTCTGTGAAACCCTCCGAAATTGTAGGTGGATGTGTGTACTGTCCAAATATCTAGAAATCAAGAAATTAAAAGAAAGCCAAATCTGATTTTTGACGAATATTTCAACGAAGATCACGAACACAAATTACACGTATTTTTTCATATAAGAAACTAAGAATTTGGGCCAGTAGTGAAAGTTTCTTAAAATTATCAGATTTGAGTACTCCAAGTTTCATGCCCTTGGAGGTTCCATAACATTCACTACCTGTGCCCTCGTGAACATTTCAAAACAATGTTTTAAGCCTAGCCTTCCCAATGTTTAGACATTACTCAAGTACCTTACGAGCAATATGATACAAGAAACAAGTGAAAGTAAAGTAAAATTATGTCAAGGATTACCTTTATCAAAATAAATAGCTTCTTATCTTATGTTTTCCCGGTACTGTACTTTTCTACATTTTTTGGCGATCTGAGAGTTGCTTAGTAGACTTATTACAGTTGACGAAACAGACTTGGGGCAAGTCTATTCCTTATGGGCAGTTCCTTATAGAAAAATACATGTAATTCAGAATATGAGAGCTTTTCGTATTGCCTTCTACTTTTTTTATAATACGAAATGATCAAAAGTTTCTTAATAATTCAACATGAAAATGTTCGCATTTTAGTGCCAAAAGTTTCCTGATTTGATTCTAATTTTTTAAATGGATGATCGTCAATGTGGTCCCTAACACTGCTGCAGACATATTCCTTCACATTTGAAACATCATACATGTACAGTATTCTTTGTTGAAATGTTCAGGAGGGCACAGATCTGATAATTTTAGGAAATTTCACTCCTGGCCTAAGTCCTTAGTTTCTCTTAAATAAAATACGGGTAAGCGTATTTTTGTTATAAGAAACCGCTTGGAAGAAACTGTAGGCTCAAGTTTTTAATAAGTTTAAAGGCAGAAACACCGCAATACAACAAAAAAAACAACAGCAAATGGTTGAATAAATTTTCCAAGTTTTTAACCCGGGGGGGGGGGGTTTAAAGGTTAAGAAACAACCCTACCTAAATTACAAAAGGTAAGAAACTTTTGTAATTTGCAGTTTTAATTTTCCTATCGCACTCAAAAATGTTTTGACACTTTTCAGTTATAGCAACTGTTTGGATATTATTTTGAGTGCCAATTATGTTATTTACTTGTTTTGAGATCTTGTTAACTAATTTGGGAACCCTTTAGAAAAAACAAAATAACTCTACACTTCCGATGACCTATTGTATTTGATGTACCCGATCGATGAAAACAAAAGAAATAAAAGTGGCTCGTGCCGTTCTTTTGTGCTATGTTTAGATCATGTCGCTATATCCCCATTCATTTACTTTGGAAATATAAGAAACACGTAAGAAACTTCGGGTAGCAAGGTGCCCAAAAGTGTAAGAAAGGTTTCAAAACGAGGTCGTTGATTCAAAAGGTGTATTCCTGTGTAAACAAACACTGAAACCAAGCTGATATCAGTCAGTTATTACGCACATTGAAATTATAAAAGGCAAAGGGAAGTAGAAAAATACACTTGTTCAGTTTTTCAGCACTCTTGAAAGAGAATCTAACGAGGGCTTATTTCAATGTTTCATAATTTTCATATGTCTTTTTCTGTCGGCTTCTGAAAAGAAAGCATATTTGCAGCCATGAGGGCATCTTCCAAAACTTGTTGGATTTGTTATTTCAGGTGTAAATTGATTTGATAAAACAGCTTGCTGCAACATTTCTAATAATGGCCAACATGGACAGGGCTCAATACCGGAGAAGGGCAACTACCACCAAACAGCCTGATTACCTCAAGAAAATCATTTTTGCCATTTGACAGTGATTGGCAGTGCTGGCAACTGACATCTTTGCACTTCAAAAACTCCAACTGGTAAGCCTGTCTGGTTGCATGTTTGACAAGAAAGGTGTATCTTGCCTGCAGTACTGCAGATTCGGCATTTTCTTCTCTTTAAAGGTGTGTCTTCTTTAAAGGTTCACCATTTCCTTATTGCTCAGGAACTTTTCCACCATAATAGAAAATCTAGCATAAATCTTATTCTGCGAGAACTTTGCACATTCTATTGTCACAGTATACAGTACATTCAACCACCCCTCGTTGCCATTAGTGTTTGGGACTCTAACGATTTTCCTCTCTCTTGGATTCAATCTGGAATGGCTTGGGGCATAGCACTGTACAACAAGATAATCTACCCCTGCATTCATCCACAATAGGCCCAGAGACAAGAAGTTTATGGCACCTTTTACAGACCAATGTGGTCCACCATCTGCAATTGCCACTTCTTTTTTATTTCCTCAAGTTTGCGCTTGTTTTTGATTAAATGGACCTTTACATGCATTAGGTCTGTGCTTTCTATCACACAAGAAGGGTAAAGCTGAACAAGGAGGGGTCCAGAGCGAGGCCATTGGATCTTTGAGCTATTCAACTGGTCTTTGGAGAGCGGAAAATTTCTAAAAAGCTGTGCCTCGGCTAGACTTGACCCTTCTGACATCGATCTCCTTCGTCTAAGATCGAGTGTGACAGAAAGCGACTTCTCCGGGGCCTGTTTCTCAAAATTTGATAACCAGCAGAAACAAGCTTGCAATGTTGATTTGGGAAATTGTGGTCGTGGTAATTTGGTGAATCTTCCTTCAAATAAAATGTTTGTTTATTGCTACGGCGACTTGTTGCAGGAATGCCAACTTCCAGCTAAAATATTCTGCTTTTTCGGAATAATATAATATCTGATCTCTTTTAGCAGCGAAGTGCCCTTTTCGCACAGGCCAAGACCAATAATCATCGAAGTTGTGAAAGAGGCACGCAGCCGAGCGCAGCCTGTGGCCCAAACCAACCAGAAACGTTCTGAATATCAAGGCCCCATTGGCCTGAGCCTGCGTGCAGACTTCAGTGGAGAGTAAAGTTTGCACGCAGGCTATGCCCCATCAGTCGTCTGCAGTTTTTATGAGATTTGTTACCTGGGGTACACTTATTCTTCATAAGAGAGTAATAGATTGATCTCGTGCCAAAATTTCCTTAAAATTGCCACGTTTATCAATTTCTACCATTCATCCATTCATTTAACTTTGTCTGTGTAAAAAATTACTGTTCAAGTAATACCGAGTACTAAAGTACAAAAATAAGTTGAAAATGTTTCAGACTACAAGACAAAATGAATAAGTTTAACATTTTTCCATTTAGAGATTCAAAATTTTTTGTAATGTGACAGTAGAGTTTTTCGTGATGAGTTCCTTTTGAAAGAAAAAGTGCAAAAAATTGGATATACCCATGGAGCATTGCGGACACCTTTATTTTGTAGGAAATTTTTATTCGATACTACTACCTTAAGTCTTTTGCGGAGGAGCATTGCTCCCACAAAGTCAATTTGATGTGGACGTCAACATTAGGGTGGACAGGTAAAAGTAATGATTTTCGCCCAAACCATTTTGTTCCCCTTTTTGAGTCTAGCGTTTCCCAATTGCCAGGGGCGGGCAGCTTTCAGCAAGAAGAAGCAGTAATTGTATCAATAGCAAGCTACTTTCGGTCATCAGCAACTGAGAAAAAAGGAAAGAAAAGGAAGATATCGCTGACAGCGAAGATGTAACGGAGCAATTTAAGTACGACATGGAGTATGAAATTGAAGCACCAAATGAGCTCCCTTTCATGATGCCAAAAAAATGGTATTATAGGTTAGGGAAAATGTAACTTCAAACTCACGGCGAGATGAAAATCGACAAGCAGATTAGAGTGACAATGTGTACCGAAAAGAGAACCTTAAGGGCAGCTTAGAGGATGCTATAATATCACTGAATGGTAACCTAAAAGGGAAAAAGAAAAACGGTAAAGAATTTGAGCATATGAATTCTATAATAATGGCGGCAGAATTTATCAAAGAGCATGGTCCCTTAGTAAAAACGCAAGACATTTCTTGTGCGTACAGACAATCAAAGTCTTTAACTTTCGTCGTTAAGGAGATGTCAAAGAGTTTTTTTGAAAAACTTGGCAACTACCGGCTTATTGGCAGGGGAGCTACGTAACACCAAATTGACATCTCCATCGTCTTCTTTTCCGATGGAAATTTGCTTCTGATATTTAATGCCTTAACCATCTGCCACAAGTTTTCTTTTGACATTTGTCACAGCTAATCGTTAATTGTTTCATCAAAAGGGTATTTTACTAGGAAACTAAGTAGTCTAGCTTGTAACTGTAGCTCTCTCTAATCCCATGTGGTAACCCCTTGCCTGCATGTAATTATTGGTAGGACAATGTCAAGTATGAGAATAGGCATTTCAACTCTTATCATTGCTCATTGAGTTTTCATCATCAATCCTAGGTGAACACATAGTCAGTGCAAGAGGGGTGAAGGATGAAGAATTTGTGTTTGTTGATGAGGAAAACCTAAAAAATTTCTTGTCACTCAATGAAGGTAAGAAGAATGCATCTACTTGCTCCTATGCTGCAAAAAGAAATGCCATCACACAACAGTTGGAAACAATATGGGACATATCAAAAGATTTTACCTCGACATATGCCGAAGATTATGCTGAGCTCAATGACGAGTCAATTACTTGGCGGGACAAATACACCGTATGTAGCATTGATGTCTCAACAAACGCACATATTTTCCCTAACCAGCCGGTTCCGGACTGCATTACATGGTTCAGATCGGGAGAGCTTCATTATTTGTCTTTGGAACCACGCAGCAGATTAATTGAAGGATTATGGAATGCAGTCCCTGCTCTGCTTCTCCCCACTGATATCTTGTCCATGTGTTACGAGTTGTTCCCGGAGCCAACTGGTGTCATGGTTGAAGCGATATCATTTCTGGCTTGGCTGCCAAAGCAAGATGTCACAGAATTCTTTGCTGAATTGGCGTGGCAAGAAGCAGAGGAATTGAAGCAGGATCAACTGAGGGAAAAGCTGAGGAGTGAGTGAGTGAGTGAGTGAGTGAGTAATTGTATTCAACGTGCCTAGCCTGCGAAAGTCTCGAGATGACTTGTTTCCAGCAGGGGACACGGGTTATGCATAACCTTTCACTTTTTAGGCACATACACTTGCTATTCTCACAAGGTATGGGCTTCTGCGCTTGGCGCAGAGGGGCCCATCAGGGCGACCCCGGTCCTTCCTCTCGATGTGACCACACCTCGTGATTCCTTTTGCCTTTGCCTGGAATTACAGAGAGTTAGCAGCTCTCAAGCTCTCCTTTCGCAGCAAGTATGACCCTGGTGGGATTCGAACCCACGACCTTGCGGTTGTGAGTCCGGCGCCTTAACCACTGGGCCAACCTCGCAGGAAACTCGATCTTTACAAGAAGAAGAAGGATGAGCTGAGACAGGCATGCCGAGAGCTTAAGCTGGACTCATCTGGAACTAAGACAGACCTTGCAGAGAGAATTGCATTACACAAGAATATAGATGTAAGTTTGATAACTCGACCAGGGCCATATGAAGCAGCTTCTCATTGGGGGGGGCTATTGTTCTTAAAACAAAGGAGAAGAATACATGCGATAAATGCTTTTGACGTATCACCATTGTTTTCAAAACTGTTAGGGGGACCCCCCCCCCTACCTCCCGCTTCGAACGGGCCTGAACTCAATTACAACATTTCTAGTTCCTCCACAGAAATTTTCAAATACGTGCTTTTCTACCCCAATTTTAGTTCAAAAGAAGTGTTACTGAAGGATGCTTTAAGGTACACACGCACACATTTAGGGAATTACGTAAGGCAATTCTTTTCTTTCAAATCTAACCTGTGAACCAGGGATTCAGTATTTAAATTTCCGAATGTGACTTTAGTATCCTTGCATCAATCGATGATAGAGCCGAAGATTGAGGCAATGAATATTTTATCAAGATTCATTGCCTTCTTAATCAAATCCCTATTGGAGGTTGTGAATATTTCAATAGTCTGTTGGAGATTTAAAACACCCTAAACATCGGTCCTATGAGCATAAGAGTTAAGCTTTAAGAGATACAAACTTGACTGTTATGCTTTCTTTTCCAGTTAACAATTAATGATGCCACTGTCTATGATGGAGACCTGCACCTGTTGCCAGTAAATGTCACCAGTCTAGCAAAGTTAAATATTGATAATTTGCGATCTATACTTCGCTACCACACAGTGGTGGAAAAAATGTTTGCCTTCCTGCGAAGGAACGCCAAACCAAAGTTCTTCCTTCCATTGTTTTGTCAATTTTCTGCAGTCCGAAGTTTCAGTGTAGTCGATAATCCACTAGGAACTAATATTACTTTTAAAGTTTCCTTGGATCACGAAATTGTAAATGAAAAGCGCAGTAGTATCCAAACATCGATTCTGTAATACCGCTACTTTGCAGCCTCGTTTAGTAAGCCTCGTTTGCGTATTTTTCCTTTGGTTCCATTCATTTGCACTTTCCCATATTAGTAATACTTGTTTGTTACAAGCTTTGCGTCACTAGACTTTGCGCGCTTTGTGAGTACGACTTAATGGTTCTACTAGGAAACCATATTGCTTTTAGAGCTTATGCCACTGGTAGTTCAGGTAGTAATTCTTATACCTATCATTGTGACTCAACCCTAGGACTCACAGGTTAGACGCCATACCCACATTTAGGTATCGGCCGCAACCAACACAAAGGATTATGATTAGTATTAATGAGTATTACCTCCAGGCAAACTCGTAGCATAAATAGTGCATCGTAACATTGTTGATTTAACTTCAGTAACTTGAGTTCATTGAGTACACGTGGTGCTTGAGAAAGACCTTGTGGTACGTCAGATTATTCGATATGTCATAAAGGGACGTAAGTGATCACTGTATATATATTTTTGCAGCTGCCTATATTTTGTACATACAACTTTGAACTTGTTTATACCAGAACTTTCTTTGCACGTTTCGACCAATTTTTGCAAAATGAGTAAAAGAAGAGGAACACGAGCTAAGGACATACGACTTAGAATTGCCTACCACAACAACTTTTACCACCAGTACGAGTATCACCGCTCAAGACGACCAGCCAAAAACTGTCGTTCAGCCAAGTAAATTTTTTGGAGAACCAGGTGAAGACATCAAAAAGTGGTTAAAAAGTTTCGAACGTGTTGCCAAAGCTAATAATTGGACCGAGAAACGTCAGGTCGATATTTTGCCTGCATTTTTGAGGGATAGAGCGGCAGAAATTTTCCATGAACTGCCCGATGGGAGTAAAAACAATTTAGATGAGTTAAAAGAGGTTTTAACTGAACATTTCATGCCAAAAGAAGCCCGAAGATTTTATTATGCCGATCTCTATGCCCGAAAACAAGGGAACACGGAGTCAGCCGCCGATTTCGGGAGGGTCATCCAACAACTTGTCCGCAGAGCCTATGCTGAAATGCCCTTAGAACACAAAGACACCTTGATGAGGGAACATTTCGTAAACGGCCTTAGGCCGGATTTGAAAAGAATCATTTTGATCAGCGACCCAAAAACGTTTAATAAAGCTGTTGACGTTGCCAAAAGGGAGGAGATCAACGAACAGGTTACGAATGGATCTGCTCCTTGGGTTAGGCCAAAATCAGCTATTTCCACCCATTCAAATGCCGTTGCCGCCAGCCCTGTTGCCGCCATTTCTGGGGAACAACAAATGAATGAACGCCTTGATCGTTTAGA
The DNA here is from genome assembly GCA_039566865.1 of Aurelia coerulea. Classification (NCBI taxonomy): domain Eukaryota; kingdom Metazoa; phylum Cnidaria; class Scyphozoa; order Semaeostomeae; family Ulmaridae; genus Aurelia; species Aurelia coerulea. The sequence goes on along the minus strand of CM076951.1, from coordinate 5,270,959 downwards.
GGGTGCCATTGAAAAACTTGCCCTAACAGTAGCAGAAGCGAACTCTAGCAAAAGAACAGGCAACCGTAATTTTGGGAATGGAAGGAGATACAATTATGAGGATCGAAAAAGACAGAAATACGAAGGTTAGTCTCAACGATAATATTGTCGGGAATATTTTCGGAGCCGGAGCTTTGCTGTATTTACCGGCTAGTGTACAAGTCATGGCCGCCCCATTTGCAACTATTGTAAAAAGGTTGGACATTATGAATCCATGTGCCAAGAGAAGAAAAGTGCAGGACAAAATTAAAAAAACTAGAAATTGCTGCTCACGGAACATCATCACTGGGGTGTGATGCAGCAAACAGTAACATTTTAAATCCCCAAACTTTATCGGATAATGTCTTTATTAAACCTTTACAATGTGTAACATTTACCGGATTAGTCGAAAATTTTGAAACAGAAATTGTAATTGATTCTGGTGCAGGTATTACTATCATGAGTTTAGATTTGTATAATCTAGTAAACAAATATGCCAGAACACCGTTAGAACTTAGTAATAATTCTGTATTTGCTAAAACCGCCACAGGAGAGAGTTTAACTATCTTAGGTGGTAGGCCAAAATTTCAACCGGTCAAAAGGAGCTCATTAATTATTCATAAAATTCGCACACGAGAAAGATCGTTTTCGCAATCCGACGAATCACGAGAACAGTAGTCTCAAGAGCGCAGCAATGGCGGACACTTGAAGGACACATCTTGTGCAAGTCCATCAAAGATCAGCCGCAAAGACCTGTGCAAGTCCATCAAAGATGGTACAGCCGCAAAGATCTGGAAAGAAAGGTACAGACTACTTTAGTCGTCGTTTATATCTTCTTCTCGATCTCAGTGATTTTTTTTACGATTCAAATGCAGGAAAGTTATTTTAGGCCTAAACAAGCAGACACATCATGACAAGAAGATTGTCTTAGGCCCGCCAAGCCATGCCATATTGCTATACTATGGCCTGCTTTCCAATGTACTGTACTTTTATAAAGGATAATAAAAAAGTTAATAGGTAGTTCTTGATTTTCCTGTTCAAGAATACAGGACAATTTTTAATTTGTTTAGGGCATCTTGTTAAAATATTTTGCAGACATTCTTTCCTGCCTTTAGTTTAAAATGCAGTTCACCCTGCCCTCCCTGATAACTTGGTTGGAGAGTGAATTGTTCAAGTTTGAAGTCAGCAACAGCAATGATTGCACTGGCAAATCATATGTTCTACAAATAGGCCTGGTATCCTGTGCCCCTAATGCTGAATCCACACTTGAAGCCTTAACTGTTCTGCCAAGATATAGCTTAGATTTTGTGTAAGATTTCTTGGTAAAATTAAACCAAAAGGTAAATAAGTCTATCTTAGCATCTGTGAATGCAAAGCCTATATTGGAGATATAGTTTTCAAGATTGTCACATTCAGAAATTTGAAATAACACAATCCTTAAAGCCAAGAAAACATATAAATACCAATAATGCATGTTACAAAAGGCTCTTTGTGCTCTAAAAGGCTTTAATGCCAACCTGACAACAACTGTGGGTTCTAAACAATGTCAAAAAATTGCTTCTAAATTATTGCACATTGTTGTTTATTTACTGATCCATGAATCGTTTAAATCTAGGTAAACTCTGATCCAGTGAACTCAGGAAAATCAAAAGATTTGATTACTATGAAATAATCACTATGAAATAATCAACAAGAATAGCAATCTTGAAAACCTCAAGGTAGGCATGGCTTAAAAGATTCAAATTGGCTTCAAAAATTGTAGGAACAAAAACTATCAACGTTTTATTCATGAGCAAAGTTTTGGTATGAATTTGATATTCATTGGGAAACAACAATTCCAAACTGGATAAGAGTGTGTAAATATTTTCTTCCTCGGAAGTGCTGTATTTTCCCACAATATAATCCTAAATGAATGTAATGGATGTAGGGAGAGTGTTTAGAACTTTTCAACTTTTCAACTTTTGCTTTGTCACCCCCCCCCCCTCAAGTCGATGTAATGCAATGTTTTATGACATCTTAGCTATTTATGTACAGTTCCCTTTAGACAGCCACAGATACTGTACCAACACTGACTTTGGGGGGGGGGAGATTTTCCATACCCTGTTCCTGAAGTGCTGAGAAAAAACTAGCAAAATTCCCATTAACTTTTGTCCATGATGTTACAACTACCATAGCAAAGTTTCATTTCTGATGCTCCATTAGTCTTTGACTCCAGTGATAATGAAACCTTTCTTTTCTACCAGTTCCCAGCATTCATTGCAAAACCAAACTTTGGTGTCCTCATCTTGATCCATCCAGTGTTTTTCTGCATTTAACTGGCATTCAGCATGGAACCTTTCACTGCATACATTGCAGGTTTGCAGGTCATCCTCCTGGGTTAATGGCATACGACATCTGCAATAAACTCTGAATACTTCCAGCTCGCTCAAATGAATTGTGGTGCAAATTTCAACAGTCGGGAATGGTGTCATCTTCTTTGCCTCAAAACATTGTAAAAGATGTGGTCTCATTCTGGCTACATCTATAACAGCACGGCGTGGATCCTGACCAAAGCACTCAAGTGTTGCGAATGCAATTGCAAATGGGCCACAACTGCTTGAATCAGGCTGCTGTTGTACCTGTTCCTTCTTCACTGTGACAATGGGCTTTGTTGTGCAAAGTAATGAGGCTATGATTTGCTGAATTTCAGATGAAATACCTCTGGCCTTCATGCTGTCATACAGGCGGATGGTTCCTTGCTGTTGTAGACCCAGAGTTGACAAGGTAACCCAGTGACTTTCAGCCATGTTGATGATTTGAATGAATTCACCGGGTTCAACGCTGAAGCTATTGCGTTTTTGGAGAAGCGTGTCTTGGAAGCCCTGGATCAATGGAAATTGCTGCTTGAGGAGGTATTGTGCTGCATTGATGTGTTTATCGTTGAGCCACATGTCATCAGATTGAAGAATACTCTTCTCATGAGATTTTAGATCAACTGATCCGATCATGAGCCACATGTTACTATCATCTCCTTCTTCACCTGCACTGTCAACGTAAATAATTTCTTCTTGTTCATCAGACTCATACTCAACCTCCTCCTCAGTTGGCTGAAGTTCTGGCATCACAATTTCTGTCTCAATTTTTTCCTGCCAAAACAATTATTGAAAAGCTTCTTTAGGTCTTGTTAGTATTTATTAGAGTGCTGATACAAGGGATAAAGAGAATGATCAAAATAGAGGGCAAGTGATGAATAGCAACTTGTTAGGGAAGGGGCATTGCAACATTTCAATATTAGCTATCAACATCTAATATGCAGTTTGAATACATTGATTCACTGGTACATCGAAGTCCTGCTGTATAGAAGTGATTAAATGACAAAATGATGAATACCATTTTAGTACTCGAATAAGTCCCCACCTTCAAACAAGCCTCCCTTGAATAAACCCCCACCAAAGATATCTTTTAGGAAATAAGCCCCTACTCTCGAATATTAATTTTAGTGAATACTTTTGATTCTCTTTTTTGACTTGACTCTCTTTGTATTTTTTCAATGCTTAGATATTACCTTGAAAATGATATATCCCAATATACCTGCTCTTACAAAGCATACTGACCAGCCTCAAGTAAAAGAAAATATTAGTCCTGGTAATATTTTTGGATGTTGCAAAATAAGCCCTCTCCCCTTCAAATAAGCCCCCACCTCAAAATACTTTTTTGCAAAATTAGCCCCCAGAGGCTTATTCGAGAACTTACTGTAAGTAATTACAGTACCAATAATATATAAATAAGATGTGAAAACACAACATTTCGAGCATGTGCTCATTATCAAGCATTTGCTGGTCTACTTGATAATCCAGGTCAAGTAGTAAAACCTCATGTTTTTCACATCTACATTATCATTGGTACTGAAACTACAGTACTTAATCATTATCTTGTCATTTAGTTATTAAAGTACCATGCACAACAAACATAATTATTTATATAGTAGTGATGTTTACTTTGTCATTGCAATAATTCAAAATATTGTTGAAATGTTTTATTAGGTTCTTGTATTTTTTAGATATGGGTTATTGGACAGAGTGAGCTATATAAAAGAGAGTTAGGTAAATGGAAACTTTGCTTTATCCAGAATTTTACATGTGCATCTTGTCCTTCCAATATCATAATGACTGAAGAAGGAAAAATATTGCTATTAACAACTGAGTACATATTGCAGGTCATATTGAGGTGTAAACACTTTCAGGGAAAAAGTAAAATTAATTTTGAAAGATTTCTCAAAACGGTTGCAGACACACTTTTCTAAAGTTAAGTTTATCTCTTGCAGCTGATGATATTCCAAATAATAATGTTGTCTTCACAAAGCTCGGATATATGATTTACCTACCATTGTCACCAGATAAGAAAAATGTTAACTGTGTGGTAATAAGAAGTCTCGGCTTACCTCGGTATGCATCATTGTCTTTGTACCAGAAAGTTTCCGTGTTGTTTTAAGTCTTTTACCTGAAGTAGGGAGAATGTTGAATAGTATTACGGTGTATAATCAGGTTGGCAAATTCAACTCAGAATTATTAAAGGAATTCTGCCATGATGAATGATAGTGATATGTATCAAATGAAATGATTTAATTTTCAATGGTTTAGAAGTGGTTCAACGAAGGATTCTGCTGATTGTCTGCTATCAAATGTTATGATCATTTAAATCCTACACGCAGATTCTTACCAGACAACTTCTAAAATTTAGTGACATTGCAAAATTTGTTGGTTTTTATTTTCTGCTTTTAAACTGGGAGCTTAAAGTTCAAAATATTTTCAAAAGAGTTTACTGTACGTGGGTTGCAGGTAATGGCAATTTCCTTGGATTTGTAATTTCAACCAATCGCACATTGTCAAGTGTGATATTCCTAACAGTATGCTGTACACTGTGCTATGCTAAATTCACCAGGAAACCAGTTAGGTAATGTAACTTACCATGTCCCTCCTCTTCGATCTTAAAGTTTCTTGAAGCTACAATTCTTTCAAAACCTTGTCCGTATCGCCTCTTTTTCATCTTTATCTTACTTTCGGAAGGCAGGGAGGCGGTTGGTATGCTGCGGCTAGCTTTTGACGAAGTTTTCGCTTTCTTTTTAGGTTTATGGGCTTTCTCTTCTAGAATGAAGCCATTCTCTTTATCTGCTGCAGATTTGAGGTCACCAAGAATTCCTGACAATTTATCCTCAAGTTTTGAAATAATGTTGGCGTCGGCTATCAAGTATGTCAATCCTCGTATTTGATGTAGCAAATCTCTACAATCGGCAGCCGTTGTCAAATGAACGCCTTTGGAAGGAAGTGGCAAGTCAACTGGATTACTAGATGGCTCTGGTTCTGCATCCATTTCCATTGGTAAAGAAGTTAATGGCAACTCTTCCTTTACTTCCGGAGTGATGTCTGATGGGCTCATGGCCGTCGGGGCTGCAAATGGCTTTATTATAGACTCATCCAGCGTGAAAAAGGGAGAATTTAAGTACTTACTGCCGAGGAACTGAAAGGTATAATTTGGTGGATGCACAATTGCAGCGAACATATGCTTGCATGGCAGGTATTTCTGTTGCCAGTCTTCACATTCACATCGTGGAAACGTTTTGCCTCCAAACTTGACTTGATAGAATTTACACTGTGTAAGCATGCTGCTTTTGACCTCCACTATACCCGTTGATACTTCACGAACGTATCTGGCAGGAATATTTGTGGCAGAGTCCAGCTTCTCCATACAGTGCACCACAAAGGACCTTGGACGATTGTGCAGGTAATGTGGAACGACGGACGAATATGATCGGAACACCGACGAGTACTGGAGATTCATATCAGCGTACCTGCAAAGCAAATATTATATGAATGAGTAAGTGGAGAAAAATTTAATTTGTCACCTTTCTTTAATAGTAACTGCCCTAGATCACGCATTGGAATCCATCTTCAGGTAGGAGACCTTTATTTTCATAAGTCTATCAAAGCAACGACGGAAAGTCCATTTTTCTTTTCAAATTAATCTACTGTCTGCTGTTGAATGGAAAGTGGTGTTGGTTGCATGTATTTGTAAATAGCTGATATCTAAAATTCTGGAAATTCCTTGTAACTGGTAACATTAAAAAGCAGCTAGAACTCTGAAAACATAGCAATTTGGTACTTACGTCTTATCGAAGATATATGGTTCATTTAAACTTACTTTTTAAAGCAACCTGGAATGAAATCTTCCACCAAGATTGTGCATAACTGTGAGATTGTTAGCTTTCGTTTTCTTTGCAAGTAGTTATGCTTTAACAGCTTATTTTGCCTCTCTATGCCATTGTTCGTCTTAACTAAGACCTGGAAGGTGTTGGCTCGATATGCCCAAACCCAGCGCTGAAATAGGAAAAGAAAGTTATTTAGCGTCATGAGTATGGTTAATTCTCCCCCCCCCCATGCAATGCAGTCTCTTTACTGGACAGTTTAGCTATATTGACGAGGTAACAATAATGATGCTAAACGTGGAGAGTTTCTGGAGGACAAATCTCGGCGAAGTTTCTTCTCGGCAGTGTCATTTGTTTTCTGTATTTCTTCGTATTTACTGCGATCTTGAGGCATTCGGAACGTGTAAATTTCTTTTCCATTTCTCGTACAGAATATAAACCTGTTAATGGCAAGTAATATGTGAAAGAATTCATCGACTTTGACTTACCTTGAACTGAGGAAGCCATGTCCCCTCCATCCAGGATCGAAGTTTCTCGTGGTCCTTCCATATGGTCGATGATCTAAGCTGATACAATGCTTGTCTGTACTTTGCTTCAGTATCTGCCTTGGCAAGCCTTCTCAAGCGACAAAGAACTTCATCCTTCACACGCGTGACTCCATGTTCCGTTTTACTAACCCAGCGAGTCCATGCCTGTTCACGATGGAAATCGCAGAGATAGACAAAGCAGTCGTGATCTTTGAAGATTGTCTCAATGGCATTTATTTCTTTCTCATCGCAATCACACATGAAATAGTTGGGCGTCCAGTTCTTATTCCAGTCTCGGATTATAGACAGTGCTTTCTCGATTTCTGCTGTTGTCTCATTCTGGATGATGAATGCTGCCACAACTTCGTAGTTGACATTAGTGCGAACACATAAAAAGAAAAGAGGCATTGCATAACGCATCGTCTTGTAAGTTGCATCCATGAGACAAATTTCACCATATCGCTGTAGCATTCCAACCTGTGAACTTGTTTGGCAAACGAACATGAATGTACTCGTTTCTTCGTTCTTTTCATTTACTTGACGAGCTTGGCAGTGAAATTGATCATCCGGGTATTGTTTTTTCCAGACTTCTACCTGAGCAAGAGAGTATGATGATTAAAGTTATGCTTGTTTATTGAAATAGGCATCATACCGGGTGACCCAAAGAGAAACTTCACCAGTTACATTGTATCCAGCTTACTGAGACCAACCGTTATCAACAAAACGTTTCTATTTGCCTTTAGTTTGAAGGACCAGTTACCTTTTGCGGTGTTACTGGGTAGATATAAAGCACGCGACAAGTACTTTTATTTTGAAGAAGCTGAGTGCGTCCTCGCTCGTGAAGTGTTTTTGGGTCACTCGGAAGACTTTAAGACTTAAAAATGATATATTTCCAAGTTCTACACGGCATGATTTAGAAACCACTTAACATTGGTTCCCAACAGGCATATCCGTGATGAATTTTGTTAATTTTTAGAAATAATGAAAACAGCCCCTTTCAAATTAGCATTAGAACTTTGACACCATAAACAAAAATGAGGTGAAAGTTAAAAATCAAAACGTTTTGTTTCAGATTTTGAAATGTTAATCGCACTAACTGATGTTAAAAGTCCATGCTTCAGTTTATAAAGGGGATTTTCATTTTGGTAAAAAAATAGACACGATTTATCGGTTTATCGCGAGTTCACGCACAAGTCAAAATTGGAAGAAAAGTGTCTAACATGGAAAGGATCGGTGCATTAGGATACTGTTGAAAACAAATTTTGATACCTTGAGTAGCAAGTTTTCTTGATCATTCTTTGACAGCATATTTCTTGTCTGGGCAACGTACATGGAGCTCCTAATTTGGTCGATACCAGGATACAGCCGCTTGTTATCCTTATCAACTGATGCAGCGGGGAATTTTTCTGCAACGAACCTACGGAGATGCCTTTGAGCCTCGTATCCATCATGGACTCCTTGCACTACAAGATTGCCGATCTCTTCTGTGAGAAGCTTGTCCATGGGCTGAAATGCTCCTGCAGCCTAGGAGATAAAATTTCATTAATTAACGAGAGATACGTGGTGCACCTACCGGGTATCGGGTACGGAATAGCCTTAGCGCTGATGTTACGACAACGTCCACCTTACATCGATTCAAAGCTGCATATAAAACCAGCAAGTAATCTTTTCGGTTAGAATTCCTTATTCACGTACCAGTTTTATTTTGATCTTGATCCTTATATGTAAATTTCATAATAAGGGATATTTACTTCGTTGTTATTTCACAGGCAATTTGGAAATCAGTACAGTAAGGCCCCGCATTTAAGAAACCACCTAAAAGAAAATTTTAGGCTACTCAAAAATGATTGACCCCCATAATGATAAGAACCTGTTCAGGCTCATAACCAAAATGAACTTTCTTGTATTTTGATCAACACTACATCCTGGTCTGACGGTCTGAGGAATATTCCACTTCATGCAGGACTCATAAGAAATTGATACAAAGATATATTTGGATTAGCAGATTTTTACCTAAATTTTAATTGATGTTCTTGGCAATCATTGATAATATACACATAGGGCTAATCTATCTATAAATAACCCTTTTCTGTTGTAGCCTATTTTTCTAGGACTTTCCAGAAAGAAATTAGAAACGTAAGAAACTTTCAGCCTAAAAAATGAGAAGTATCGTACATATAAGAAACCTTTTAGGCTAACTTGTGAAAAGTGGCTTCTTAAATGCGGGGCATTACTGTATTTATATGTTTATTTAACCCTGTTTAAAGAATATAAAATGAATGAAATGAATGAATGAACCAGAAAGGGGAAGGAGTATTCAAAATTCATAAATTCATAGCATCAAGAGTACCGAATGGATTGAAGTGAATAAATTATTGCTTGACAGCCAAAAGATCGAAGCATTTTAGAGATTTTTCTCCCCTTGTTACAAGTACTAGCAAAATTGGAAAATTAGAATTTAGAAAAACTTGGTGGTTGCAAAATGACTGAAAAGGGCCTAAAATACTTGATCAAATCATTAAGGACACCTCGCTCAGAAAAGCAGAGAAAATGCAATTTCTCATGGGTGATTGCACATTTAATGCCATGGGATTGAAAATCTTTATAGTATCTGTTTGAGAATCTATGTCTTATTACTCTTGAGAGAGGTGAAACGCCTGTGCGTATTCTTCTGTGTGAGGAGAGTTCTAACGATTGGATCAAGTGTTTTAGGCCTTTTCCCAGTTATTTTGCAACAATTAAATTTTTGTAAGTTGAATTTACCTATATTTGCAGTGCTCGTAAGTAGAAGAGAAAAATCACAAAAATACTTTGATCTTTTGGCTTTTGTGGTGATACGAATTTTCAAAAGTGGGAACTTTTTTCAGGCTTTTTTCCACCCGGTATGCCATCAACACAGACATTGATTTTATTCTTGTTCAATAAAGGCAGCATGAGTTTATCGAAGTCCACAGTTTGATACAAATATCTCCAAGTTCTCAGCTCCTAGCTTTACACCAGAATGAATCAAGAGTTCCCTCCTGTTCACTGTAATTCAGCCCCAAACATTTATGATTTTAAATCATATTGCGCTTTCCAAAAAGGATTTTAGGGAGTTGTCATTTTTAATGCTGGGTGCAGGGGTGGAAGAATTTTGGGCACATATGGAAAAGTTTTCTTACCCCATTCATTAAATTCAATAATATTTGGAACCCCATTTCGAAATACTGAGCAAATTTCATACCCCCAATAATAGTGCTACTCATGTCATTCATCCATATACATTGTGGTAATGAAGGAAGATTTGATCGAGGGAAACTTTGCAATATTATTCCAAAGTTCTATATAAGAGGATTTAGACATTTGAAGAAAAGGGTGTTTTGTTGGACCAAGAGCTTGAAAGTGCCAAATAATGTAACCCAGAGGAAACTGGAAGGAAACTGGAAAAGGTCTAGGAATCAAAGAACACTTACCAATATGATTTCAAATAACTGTTGCATGCACACACCACACAGTAGAAAAATTTAACATTTGAAATTAATATATAATTATATCTACCGTATAATGGGGATGTCTTCAAAACTTTGATACCCCATCTTGAATTAGCAAATATTATTAGCTAACCCATTAAAACTAGGCTAGAAAATTTAATACCCCTCCAAAAATTCTTCCACCCCTGTACCCAGCATTAAACATGACAACTCCCTTAGGAAACGTTTTCTTACCTTGCCAACGATATGGTTGTGGTCCGCGAGTTTTGCGAGAGTGACATGAAATTTTCTGGTAAATTCTCTTTTGCCTTCCTGGAGATCTTTCCTGATCCTTGATGACGCTGCCTTCCTGAAGTGTTCTGTATTTTTCTCAATCTGTAAAAATTCAATATGAAATCACTGTTTGCTAATGCTTGGAAGCTTTTTAGGAAAGGGATCGTTGTTTATGAATGGAGCAAATTTGTAACGATAAGGTTGTTGGAAAAAGTCAGTTCAGGTTGGCTAACATAGCATCATTATGTTATAAAGATGGTGAACGTTTTACAGTATTTAGATTAATATCTGCGTAGATTGGTACTAACTGAAAGAAAATTGATATCAATTTTTGTACTTACTGAGAAATCTGGAAACTCTGCAACCTCCCGTATCTTGATTTCAGCCTGGCATCCAAATTTTTTTGTTGCTTGTACTTTAACGTACTTTCGTTTAAAACCATGTTCAGGTATCTACAAGACAATGAGTATGAAGGGTTTATGAGAGCCCTGCCTCTTCAAACGTTTTACAGTTCAATGCGAATACATAGCTCTTTCGTATGTTTGCACTGCCTTCATCATTTGCCGTTGAACCTTGAACAGTAGGTAACCATGTAGCAAACCCCATTGTTTCAGAGAGCGGTACACTATTTACGACTTGACAGAAGATTTTGTGAATGAAATTTGATTATTACTTACGCCTGTTTCATCCTTTTTACTGTGCTTATGTTGAATATCTCCATGTTGACATTTGTACAGCTTGCTGTTTAATGAGATGTATGGAGTGTTTCCATTCCACAAAATTTTCTGTTTTCCATCGACAACAATATCTAAAATTCAGAAGTACTATGATGAAAAAGTTTCCACATTTGATGAAACATTTAATAAACGTCTCATGTTCGCAACGGTTGGTTCCTCTGTAATATAGAGTCAAACGCTGTACTTGACTTGAAATAATGTTATTAATATCGAGTAGTCCGAGTTCCAACAATAACCTAGATTTTTTTAAGAGATTCCAAGTGATAAACCTGTCCCCACTCATGAAACGGGCCTCGTACACTATCCACGCCAAGAATTTTTAAAATGTTATTGCACTGAATCAATTTACTTCCTCAATGCGAATCCCATAGTTAAAAAATTGATTGATTTTCAAGACGGCTTCGATGCAAGCCCAATCTGGTCCAATTTTCAAAGAATCTTTCATCTTTCTTTGAGCTACATATGTGAGTTGGTAACCATAAGAGTCGAGAAAAATACGGTAAGACTACCATACGTTGCTGTTACCTGTACTTCCAAAGCTCTTTTTCTCCGTTCTCCAAACAGCAAAAGTAGTCGTTGTTTTCAAAGAATATTCCCTGATAAGTTCTTCAACGCTTGTTTTTGTCGCAACTTCTCCTGAATGCGTGCTGCTTTGGTTGATGAAAAAATCCGACCATGATGCAGGCCCAGAAGATGTACTCGCAGCTGATGCCATCTGGGCTCTCCAACTGATGGTTATCGTGGGCTGTGCGGGCTATTTTATATTTGTTCCCGCTGGTCCAAATCTGGCAAGATTACATCACTTGATTTAAAAGATATTTTTATCCTTGATTTGATTATCTGGATTTTACGCAATACTTTAGAGGTATCAATTGTTTGTGGGTAATTTGGTGTTGCTTCTTTTACTATCACGTAAGTGATACCATAGCAACACACAGTCGTGCATGGGTTTCATGATCACGTTGTCTGATGTTCCCTCTTTTCCTATGATGTCATTATGTTCTTTAGGTTTATTGCCAAATTGGTCGAAGTTTTGCCACGAGAAGGAACCAATAGAGATCCATTTTTAAAGATATTTTCTTGGGTTCGACTTGAACAACATTTATTGGTTGTTGATAAGTTTTAAGTTGATTTATCTTTGACTTTGCATTTGTTTGCTCACAGAACTTTCCTGAAATATTTTTGAGAAAACTTTTCAAATGAGCACACATATATTGAAGTTTTCATAGATGACCCACCCTCCAACCCTCATTCTCACTATGTTCTTTTGGATGTTCTCATTCTTGGCGCCCTTCATTTGCACCCTTTTTAAATCAGTAAAATCAAATCCTGGTTCTCTTGTGCTACGTACGTGTGCGTCGGAAACTTTCTAATTTGTTAATTTAGGACCAGCAGGAAAATTCAAAGTTTTTCTTAACAAAAAGTGTATTTGCTACCAGAACGATGCAAAAAGTGTCATTCTTATTTACGATTTCGTCCAGTTTTTTTGTTTCAAAAAAGCAGTTATCAATGATTTTTTATACATTTTGAAATTAAATTTTATGAAAATTAGGAAACCCTTATACAAGAAATTTTCATTACAAAATTAGGAAACTATGCTTCAACACCTTGAGCCAGGCTGTGGCTAAGTTTCTTGTAAATCACATGAATGCAGTATGACATCATCATCCTGACAATAGCAGTGACGCAATTCCGTAACTTCCGAGAACGCATCGTATCTTTCTCAGATTTCGTTTTTCGGTTTGCACTCGTTACTCATGAATAATTAATGAGCTCCTTCTGACCGGTTGAAATTTTGGCCTACCATCTTAGGTACGACTTGTGTAGAATTAGATGTTGGAGAAAGTAAATGGTATGTAGATTGCTATGTTGCTCGCAATTTTCATTACTCGTTCTTGTTAGGTACAGATTTTCTTATTAAGACTGGTGCGAGCATAGACTTAGGTAATTTGCAAGCGACCTTAGGCCAGCATAAGATACCCATCAGCGTAGTTAAACGGCCTAGCCAAGTCCAAGTATGCGTTGTAGAATCTTTAGAGATCCCCGCTCGTAGTGAAGCGCTCCTTACGGGTCATATTTCTGGGTTACAGGGAACAGTCTTGGTCGAGCCTAAGTACGAGATATCGAGTAATAACTCTTTGCTATATCCTGCTAGATCTGTTGCTTATGTTAACGATAATCACATTCCAGTTAAGGTTTTCAATGCTAACGATTTTCCAGTGAAGATTTTTGTTCACTGGAAAGAGATGAAGACGTTTTAAGCATAACATAGACACGGGTGATAATCCCCCTTTTTACCATAGGCCCTATAGAATTCCTCAAAGTCAGCTGGGTATGGTAGATGAGCACATAGACCGCATGCTCGATAAGGGTATCATAAGGGAGTCCATTAGCCCTTGGTCTCAGCCTTTAGTAATTGTAACAAAGAAAGATGGCTCGCCCAGATTTTGTGTCGATTTCCGAAGATTGAACTCAATGACAAAGAAGCAAATTTTTCCAATGCCAAGAGTAGATGACGTATTAGATTCTTTAGGTGATGCTTGTTATTTCACGACACTTGACCTTGCGTCAGGTTACTGGCAAATTCCTATGACACCAGAAGATATGGAGAAAACCGCATTTTGTACTAGAAAAGGAAACTTTGAATTTCGTGTCATGCCTATGGGTCTTGTAAACGCCAGTTACACCTTTCAAAAAATGATGCAGTTGGTTTTGAGTGGTTTACAATGGCAAATTTGCATGGTCTATTTAGATGACGTCATTGTATACTCTAAGTCATTCGAGAAACATCTACAAAATCTGCGTTCTGTCATGGATAGATTTAGAGCTGAAGGTCTTAAACTCAAACCAAAGAAATGTCATTTTTGCAAACCAGAGGTTATGTATTTAGGCCACGTAGTCGGAAAAGATGGCATAAAACCAAACCCTGAGAAGGTAGAAACCATCAAGAATGACCCAGTGCCGAAAACTTGCAATGAAGTTCGCAGCTTTGTAGCACTCTTGTCTTATTACAGGCGATTTGTAAAAGGTTTTGCATCCATAGCTAGCCCTCTTAACAATCTTCTTAAGAAAGGGGTTAAATTTGTATGGAATGATGAATGTCAAGAAGCCTTCGAATGTTTAAGAGACTCTTTGCTTAAAGCACCCATTCTGTCGTATCCAGATTTTCAGGAGAGATTCTCGTTGTACACAGATGCAAGTAATACTGGTATTGGAGCAATACTTGCACAACACATCAACGGAACTGAGAAGACAATAGCCTTTGCTAGCCGTAGCTTAAAGCAACATGAAAGAAAGTATGCCACTATTGAAAGAGAATGTTTAGCACTGGTCTGGGGTATCAAGCATTTTCGACCATATTTGTATGGACGGGAATTCGATGTTATCACTGACCATAATCCCCTTAATTGGTTGGACAATGCTAGGGACCCTCACTCTAGACTTTCTCGTTGGTCTTTAGCCTTACAAAGTTACGCCTACACCATCAAACATAGGCCAGGTAAGTCACATGGTAATGTTGATGCATTATCCAGAATGCCAGACCCTTTACCAAACAAAGATTCTCCACCTGAACACATAGGAACTTCAGTTAATGCTATTGATTCGACAGGTTTACAATGAGATCGTGTTTTTCTTTCGTCTGTGCCGTTCATTTGTAGTGCGTTGAGGAATTTTTCAAACTTTTCTTCTATTTTTTGCTCCCTTCTCTTGAATGCCGCATTTACAAATATTTCATCATGTTCATTGTCGTCCAGCGTGTCCATCATTACCATATTAGCCAGGATTTCTTCAATTTCTGCGATTTCGGCCATTTTTCTTGAATAATATTATTTGGAACTGAATATATTTGGAACTGTAACTTTAGTCGACGAGTGTGAGCGAATGTTTTTATCTGAACTTGGATCGTTTATTTATACCCAAAAATTTATAAAAGGATCTTTAAAAGTGTAAAAGCACGTTTTTTTTAACTAAAAAGATTAGGATCTTTGTATCGAAAAAGTTTTTGAAATATAATTGCTATTTTTCGATCATTTTGTCGGTAAATCTTTTGACATAATAAGATACCGGCGGCCATTTGTATTCACCGGCATTGGAATACTGGCATCGGCATTGGAACTGGCATTGGCATTGGAATTGGCATCGATATTGCATAAGTACTATGACGCATGCAAAACTAGCCAGGGGGTCCGTGACAGTAATTTGCATGATTCTAAATCAATGCAGTGAACAAACTCTGTTAATTCAATAACTGCAAAACTATCAAACCGGAAAGCGACGTCAAAGACAATTCTCCTCAGGCTGTGAAAGGGCTTTGTGCTTTGATGGGTTGCGGGTTTGGCCAATTTTTGTCCCCAAGGCTGAGGGCTTGATGCTTTTTTTGTGCTCAGATCTCCGGTAATCTATTCACATCTGTCGGTTTTCCAGGTCAACATCGTTCGATTTGAACGTTGTTTTAGAATTACAGAAGGACTATTTTGAATATTTTTCAAAATTACAGGTATTTTAGACAGTAAAATATGCTGCCACCAATTTATGTTTCAGCAATGATGATTCTTGAAATGAACCAAACTTTTGAAGTTGAACCAGAGTAGTCTCAATAAGGGTAATAAGTGCACGAATTATACGTAACTTCACGATCAAACTTTTACTCTAAAATTAAGTATAAGTTCACGAGATTCAAAGACTATGCAAGGTTCAAAACTTCAAGCTTTGGTGACCTTTCAATTCTGAAGAGCTCTGTTCTGCTTTTAACGTAAAATCCCCGGGAGGGGGGTACATAACATGTTCAGGGTAATGGTCTGTGCCTCCCATATGGGTGGGTTCTTGTGCCCAACTTTCATTAAACAACATTCTCTAAACAAGGGTCATTTTCGGCAGATTTTCCATTTATTAGTGGGGTTTCGCTGAAAGTTGCAAAAATAGTTACACCTGTGGAGCTTTCCGAAAAAACTAACTCTTCATAAATCTGGGTACCAAGGCAAGTTTCGGTAATTTGAAGAGGGTACATTTCTCAAAACAAGTCGTTTACCGCTACAGCCGGGGTAAAGTCAGAAATCAAATCTAATGTTAGCTCAGTTCAAAGTGTTCCTATAAAAGCGTAATTAAGGAATTCAGGTATGCTCTTATAGGATTTAAAACTCTCCGTATAATATCAGTAATCCTCATTCATAATGCTCAAATCCATTTACGTTCAGTAACTGAATTAATGATAACGATCGGTTCTAGCTGTAAAAACCTTCGCAATCGTACGTGCAGTCAGCAAAGTTAAAAGCATGTTTTGTGGTCTTTGTTCACGGTCAATCAGATCGAGGCTAGTCTCTCAAAACGCATCACAGTGTGACGCCATCAACTTCCAAAATCATATACCAGAAGAGTGACAGACTTTGCTTGATGCCATATTGTAGATATCCATAAACTATGGTTTTCTTGGAAATTTATTCATGTTGCGTCAATTGCATTTGAAATAACGACGGTTTTAAAGTTTTTTTGAAAATTGTTCTTGAATTCTTGAAAAATATGAAAACACTCCGATTCTGAAACTATTGAAGGTCATTGAATCTTACACCAACCTTGTATGCTTTCTTTTTCACAACACCGGCCTAAAGTGCTGCTTTTTTGCGCTTTTGTATGAGTTCATTATGAAATGACAACTTATGTCGGCCACATAAAAAGACAGGAATCGTTTTAAGACATGGGAAAGAGGCTAATTCGCATGAGCTCGATACCTCCACTTTTTCGGTCCTTGGTGATTCAGAACGACTATTGCTGGCATATTAACAAGGTTGCTTGGGATGAAAACTCTCAAATGGAAAAATATCATTTTCAGCTGAATGTTGCAGTAAAATGGGTCCAACAAGAGAACCATTAAAAAATCGAGACTTCATCCTTTTTCATGTAAAACCAAACAAAACTGCGATAAATATAAGAACTGAACATCGGTCAAATAGTTAAATATTACGTCTAGTAGAATTAACACGAATAAGTAATAATCGTCCATGTGCACTTCTCTAAAAAGCAGCACTTCCTAACATAAGCTCTATTATCTAGGGTGGGAGGAGGGCTCACTTAAACTTGAAGGGCCCAACGGGGGCCTAAAAGAGACAGGGCGTATGGAATACTAAGTTTCAAAGCTCTGAATAATACGTTTCTTCACGACTTTCATCCAACATTGTTCAAAGTAAAAGCACACATAATTCTGTAAGAAACCCTATAATGAGGAACTCAACTCTCAGATCACGACAAAAATTTTAAAAACTTCAGTGCTGGGAACAATATTTGCGAAACCATACTCTTCAAAGAAATGCAAACATATTTTCTTCTCTTTTATCTCTTCTGCCAATGATCCAAAATTATTTGATGATGGTTTTGCTTTCAATACTTAAAGGGTATGAAATAACGCCTTGAAAAGCCTCATTCTGAGCTATTCCATACTATACTATACATCGTTTATCTTGCCTATGAGCTATTGTGGTTGAATTTTCCATTTTCCTTTAAGTCCACAATGGTACAAGTCTACAATGATAGCTAAAACAATCCGGCAAAATGGTACAAGTCTACAATGGTAGCTAAAACAATCCGGCAAAGTGGTACAAGTCTACAATGATAGCTAAAACAATCCGGCAAAATGTTACAAGTCTTCAATGACAGCTAAAAAAATCCGGCAAAATGATACAAGTCTTCAATGATAGCTAAAAAAATCCGGCAAAATGATACAAGTCTTCAATGATAGCTAAACAATTCGGCAAAATGATACAAGTCTTCAATGATAGCTAAAACAATCCGGCAAAATGATACAAGTCTTCAATGATAGCTAAACAATTCGGCAAAATGATACAAGTCTTCAATGACAGCTAAAACAATCCGGCAAAATGATAAAATGCGGATGAAGAACGAATGAGAAATAGACAAAAATTTGATGTTTTATGTGCTATAAAAACATAAAATTTTTGTCTATTTCTCGTTCGTTCTTCATCCGCACCTTATAGTATCCATTTTATGAATTAAAGTATAACCCCTTTGCTCACATCACAAAACATTGTTGCCAATGTGAAAATGTATATTTTTATTCATTTATTGTATGCCAAATGCCCCCGTGGGACTTGACCAGGTTTTGCTCCCCAAACTCAGACCATGTATCTACCAACTATTTTTACAAATAGAACATAGATTTCAAGTTCTCAAGCTCGATAATGAATTTCCAACAGTTAAAAAGGCCATTATTCTAATCAAGATAGAACCTCAAAATTCTACCAACTGGGGATTTGCTATTGTGAAGTGATTGAGGGGGCGGGCTCATTCACACACAACACCTTTCTCAAAAGCACACAACTGCTGATCTTCTGACCTTAAGACCCACAACTGTACAGATTTCCACAATTGCACTTGTAAGATATACAGCAGGCTAATTTCTACTGAATTCGTCTCATTTCATTCTGCCCTAAAAATCTACTAAATATTTCTGACTGTGGTCCCAAAAATATAGAGGGTCAGCTTTTTGAAGACCCAAGAATTGTCTGACGCCCTGTCACACAATGATGACAGGTCCACCCAAATTGGAGTCTTAGAAAGACTTAGAGAGCGTTACCTTTTTTCTGTGCAAGTTTTTGTTGCACCCAGAACTGGTATAGTGGGTTACTGTGATAAGTGATAATTTATCCATAAATGCAAATGCCTACAAACTTTATAGAGAGGAAAATTCATGCCAGGAGCTCCTAAGATTTTGAATAGAAATGCCAAACACGAAAGAGGTCTTCGCAAATTAGCAAATTTATATTGGCATCTCAATTTTTAAGAAACAAAGAAAGCTGCTTCCAATAAACAAGTCATATGCTGAAACCTTCTTTGGCAAAAAGTATAAATAGATGGTATGCATTACAATTAAGATTGCAGGTTCCGTTTTGAGTTCCTTGCTTTTTCAGTTTCTTACTAACGCAAGGTGTGGTGCAAGGTGTGGGAGATCCAGTGTGAAAAGAATGTATCCAACATGACATTGATTCAGATAAGGAAGGCAGCTGGCATCTATTTGAATCCTTTCATGGTTGCTGTTTACAACATTTTTGACGCATTTAAGTTGTTGCATGTTGATTGTGGTGTGAAAGTAAACATTTCTTGGGCTTGGACTAACCTTTGTAACACAATCTTTCTTGTAAGCTCAATGCACCTTTGCAATGAAGACAAGGTCATTAGGTGCATTTGGCACTATTCTTCGTCCATCTTGCAACGTCATTCTTAGGCTCTTGCCACATCCATAACACGGAGACACTCTGCTGTCACATGCATGTAAGGAGGTCAAAACAACTTGACCTGGGGCCAACATGTTATGACTCCCTGTGTATGCACCAGACTGTGATATGAACTGTCTCCTTGGAGGCTGGCCGATTCCATGCAATTGCTGCTGGTTGTGAAGCCAGGCTGGGGGGGATGCTAAAGGCTGACGTAATTGTTTGGCCTGTGTAGGGATGTGTTGCTGTTGGCAAGGCTGTTGAAGGTTGGGAAGTGGCAGGCTAAGCTGTTGCAGGTAGGAATGATGGAGGACTGGCGCTGGCAGGTTAGGTTGTTGCGGTTGAGGCTGCTGCATTACGGTGGCTCCAAATTCAAGTCCTGTCAAGGATGCATTCACAGTTGTGACAGGATTTGTAACTGTAATATTTTCGAAGGCCAATGAATCTTTGCTAGAGGTAGCAGTGACCTGCTTGCGTTGACGAACACGCTGTGGCTTCTTTTTTCCAACCTTGGAAGTGTTTAC
Organism: Aurelia coerulea; assembly: GCA_039566865.1. Lineage (NCBI taxonomy): Eukaryota > Metazoa > Cnidaria > Scyphozoa > Semaeostomeae > Ulmaridae > Aurelia > Aurelia coerulea. The sequence goes on along the minus strand of CM076951.1, from coordinate 5,251,007 downwards.
ATTTGCAGCTCCAACAGCATTGATTGAATGCTTATCTGTTCTTGCTAGATATGCAGCAAATTTCTCCACACAATGCCCAAAAATTGCAACTGCAAGTGTGTGGGCACAGTAGGCCTCGTGCTTGAAGTGCAGGCAGCTTGAATCACATTTTATGTCACCTGTAGCATTTTTCAATGTCACGACGTGCGGTTGTTGATTCGTGTAAGACTTTACCAAATATTTTCCTTCATCAAAACCAGGCAGAATTTCTTTTCGTTGCGCGATTGCCATGGCCTTTGCTACAGTTGCCATTATGCCGTCATTGGTGAGATGTGGTTTAGCATTACTCACCAGGAATGTGCATGTTTCTTTTGTAGATGCTTGATATTGATAATGTTCCCTTATCCTGATTTGTGAGCTTGGCAATGAAGTGTCGGATTCGTCAATTGCCTTTAATCTATGTTGTCTCCCATCGCCATTGTCTGCATTATCTTCAGTGGGAGGGAGAGCAGAAGGCTGTTGCGCAGAGGAACAAGTTGGTTGTGCATCCACTTCATTTGGGGATGGCTGAAACAACGAAGTGACATTTGACCTTACCCTTTCGACGGCTACAGGACCAGGTTTGAATCTCATCACTTCGTTGTATCGAGGCTCATCTACCAGCACATTGGTGAGCCTTTTTTTCACTGCTTCTTTTTCCTCAGCTGCTTTCTGTGCATACACAGAACTGAAATCAATACAGGAATTCCGAAACTCTTCGCGAACTTCGTATGGGCTGTCAAGGTGTAAGAAACAACGCAAAACGTTGCTTTCTTGTTGTTCCAGCATCTTCTCGTATGCAATGGAGAAATTCAGTGGATCTAGCTTTCCATTTTGCCACGATTTAATCACGGAGTTGATACACTCAGCCTGATTTGTAGTGAAGAGTCCATCAACATCCACAATCTTAGCTTTGTCAACTACTCCTTTCACAAGATGGTATCGGAACTGGTCTGCTTTATAGATTTCAAAGTATTGGGCAAATTTGTGGATTCGTTCGTCCTTGTGCCACTCAGTTGTAAGGATGTGGAGTCTTTCATCAAAAGCGTCAGGAGACAGACTGAAAGCAAGGCCATTTGAGAATTCATCACCAAATATCTGAGAGTATATCGATTTCCTTAAGGATGAATCATTGATTAAATCTCGCAGTTTTTCTTGGATGTTCTTCTTGGCATGGTTTGCACAAAGCAAAAGCAGGGCTGCAGGAAAGGCAGCACATCCATTGTTTGAAAGTGCTTTCTCCCCGTCATATCCAATTACTTGAACATATCCTGCAAGTCCTGGGCATGCTTCAAGCATGGCGTCAAAGAGGACCTTCGTTGTTGTTTCCTTTCTGGAATGACAAAGGAAAACTGGACCAAGCATACTTGGGCTCCTGGCAGCTCCCTTGACATAAAGAGAAGTGTTCTTGTACGATCCAACGAGGGCATAGAAAGGTGGTTGTTTCAACAGCTCAAATGTGAAATCGAAGATGAGAGGTGATTTGTACCTTTCTTTCTCGCTGCAGCAATAATTGGCAATGTTTCGAATAACATTGTCATTGAAGAGCACAATTGAATAGGAAAACTCATCCAAAGTTATTCTTCTTATGACTGGATGGCCTGTTCGGCCTTCTTGCCTCTGCTTCGTCAATAAATCTCGCAGAGGATCATCTGGGATGTCGACTTTAGCTTTTTTGCGATTTTCCTCATATGCATGTCTGCGCCTTGGCAGTGACGATGCATTTCCAATACCATCCAGTCCTCCAAGTTCCTTCTCTGATTCATATGTTGCCCGAGCAGGTTTATGGCCAGATTTCAATTTCTCCCTTACATTTGCCTTTACACTTTGGTACACTGTTACATTCTTATCTGGTTTTATCAACCTTTCTTGGCCAAAACTATACGAGATGATGACCACTCCCTCGCAGTTCTCAAATGGGTTGCTCTTTGCTTTGCATGGTACTTTTGGTGGATACACGGCTACAATTTGCCGCTTCAAATCATCATTGCTCTTGGAGCGATAGTACCTCTTCACAATTCGGAATGATCGTGCATTGTCTTTCACAACATACAATGATTCGTCGGAAAGGTCGTCTGTCGAAGTTGTCTGGGTTTTATATATTTCCCATCTCCATGCATCAACACCTATATCGGACCGGCACTGCAGAGAATCGCTGTCGACGAAGAAGGTGATGTTACCATTCACATGCCATGGAAGACAGTTCTTAATGATGTACGGTTTGACCTCATTTCCCATCATTAACTGCACGTAGTCGTACGTTGACTGGGCTGTTGGGAATACCAAACCCACAAACATTTTGGTGTCATGAGGTGATTTCATTTCTTTTGTAAGAAAATCTGGGTAATTGGCAATGACGGATGAACAACTGAAAAGATATGAAATGAAAACAATATACATGTCTATCAGTATGCAAGAAATACGAGCACCATAGAAATGCGAAATACGAACAAAATATTTGATGGAGGGCATTGATTATGAAACACTCATGACCAAATTACTGCAGTCTGCTGCATATTTCAAACTTAACCCTATCATGCCTAGGAACTGAATGGGGGGCTAAATCAGTATTTTCGAAGAAGTCCCAATAAATTCTACAGCTAATGTGATAAAATCACACAAGACGAGGCTGGTATGGTATTCTTGATCTTCTGTCCAACAAACTAAGATCTTTGTAAATTAAGCTTATAATTATGCAGATATTGGCATTACGCCAGCGCGAATTCTTGGAATTTTGCAAATGAATAATACACATAATACACAGAAATTTGACTGATGCTCATACTGCTTTCCGTTTTCTCAAACTGCGCCCTTATTGTTTTTAACGTGACGTTACGGGCAAGTCACACGACATAACTACAAGTAGATTTCATGTTTGGGTTCAGCTCATGAAGTACTGTGCACATTCCAATTCTAATGGCTCTTTGGTCGTCCAGAAGAGAAATAAAACAGGGGTGCGAATTAGGCCCCCCCCCCCAAGTCTTCTTAGAGCATCAAATAACCTGGGAGTTAAGCATACATTATCAATGCTTATATCCAATGTACTATCCATGCTTTGTAAAAATCAAAACGATAATCTGAAACACTATTGCATTTCTATGAATGGAATTGACGCTAACCTTGAAGTAGAAGTTGGATCTTCAAATGATGTGCTGTCATCTATTTCAACTACTTCATATTCATCATTTGTTGCAGCATTTCTGAAAGACAGTAGGAAAGTAAACAGTTAACAGCAAGAACTGTAACTCCGAAGAAAAAACGAAGTTACATTAAACTTTTAGCAATGTAACTGACTCGGCAGTAAAAGAAGAAGGGAAACGAGTTAAACCAAGTCGTGACTATGTGGTTTGGTTTTAACGCTACTCTCATCGTTTTGTACGAAATTTAGGTACATGGTTGGAGGACTTTTCCTCTTAGTCTATAAAATTGTGGCTGCCAAAAGTCACTGATAACTCACGTATATTCTTAATGCACTAAATCAGCCTATCAATGACCCTTCCCCTAAATTAAGATGCCTCGAAAATACTCAGCTAAGATTTGAAAACAATAAATGATATAATTCGCATGAGAAAAATTAAAGCTGCACATTGCAAATGCTTGTGTGCTTCTTTAATCCAGCATTGTTCTTTATCTGTCAAATGTGGGTCTAAATTTTCTTCTAATTGTTCTTCTATGACGAAAAACATCACAATATTCTCTAAAATAGAATGATCTTCAAAAGCACGAACAACTGATAGCAATGCTACCTTTGGGCATAAGGTTTACTTCTGTTGCTCTTTATCTAGATATGGACTCATTGTCACCAAAATGACAAAGATAAAAATTGATATCATGATTATTGCGGTGATTCCTGTAACACCTACATTCTCAGAAAACATCGTTGGAAAACAACCAAATTTGTGAAATCTTACCATCAAAGTTGACTCGCACATAATTGAAAATGAAAGCAGATCGACACGTTGTGAATCTCACTTCAGATGCAAGATGTGTGACCTTTTTAATAAGTAACATTGAAATAGGGGACAGGGGTAAAAGAGACCATACCATTTGTGAATGTCTCAACAGTTTTGTCTGAGATTGTAGGACCCCGTGCCAACTTGGAGGTATTTCACTGACATTCATTAGAAATTAGATATAACCAAAGTTGACTGGTACCTTTCTGCTTTTGATGGAGATGGGAGCTTCGCCAAGGCATAAGTCACATTCTCTGCTTCAAGATCCATTTCTACCCTAAATATGTTGAAACAAAAATGATGAACAATCATGTATGTACTCTGATCAGTCACTTTTTACTGGGTTGCGAATAATCATGGTAAGAAATACCCTGGGTGCCAGTGCCAAATTTAGATTTTGGATCTGGTCCCCAGGGTAGGTAAAAAGGTATCTGATGCAACCTTCAGCGCAATAGTCTATTGAAAGACTTTCTAATATCATGAAACTCATGACGGTAACGCAAGACTGCAGGGCCTTATTGTGCTAAGAGAAGTCTTCGAAAAAGTCCACCTATTTTGTATGAACCTTTTGTACAGATTTCACTAAAATAGTTCCAGTACATAATGATTGAAGTGTGTAACAGAACTGTATATATTACCTGGAATCAGAACTCGAATCTTCTACGTTCATCTCTGTTTCTCTACAAAGAGTGGAAACATTTTAACTGCGGATCTTTGTATCATAGGTCACGGGGCATCACCCCTTAGAAAGTAGTAGAAACGAAACGAACTGCGGCTCTGGATGAAGGGCGGCAACTGCTAAGGAGCGATGACGAACGACTGACGCGCGTTTTAATGAAGAGATAGAACAAATTAGAGAAGAAGCTTTTTGCAGGAGAGAAAGGAAGACAGGGAAGCATGACTTTGGAAAAAATAGAAGTTTAAATGTCATGGTATTCAGCCAGTTGCTTCCCTCTCCTTCTTGCTTTTCTTCATTTCTTTCCTCTGCAAGCTTTCTCTTCCGGTCTTTCCCCCCTCTCCTCTCCAAAACGCCCATTGTTCGTTTCTCATTACTCCTTCGCAGATGCTACACTTTGTCCATTCCTTTCGCGCAGAAACTGCATTTCGTTTAGTTTCTACTACTTTTCCGGGGGCTCCTTGTAGTCTAGCTAAGCAATAATCAATAGATGCAGGGTAGTACTTATATTCGTACTGCTGTTTGAAACATCAAACCTGGACATTTTCCTTTTAACCCTATCTGGACCGGGGTGGGGCTAAAATAGCCCCCCCTACCAGTTTTGTCTGGGTATCTTTTTTATGATAATTTCTACGCTAGTTATTTTTCGTGACTTTTCCTAACTATCCTTTTCACATCTGTCACCAAAATTTCTACAAGATATGTCATGTATTTTTGGAAATATAACAATCTTTTCAGAGAGTAGTTTTAATATTTTGTTTGTTTTACGGTCAAACCCTTTATAACTCCAAACTAAGATAATTCTTGACAGAAGTGAGATAAATGGATGAAATTTTCAGAGCAACCATATATCAATAAGAAAATATGGAAATAATCAATTTTTTTGGTTTTTCTTTTGTATTACGTCATTCGTGACGTCATATATCTAATGAATTTAGGTAATAAATATAAGTTTATAAATTTCATAATTTTTTCAAAAAGTTATGTTTTTCAGAAACTTAGATATTTTATCTGTTAATTAAAGTTACAAGAAGCATAATATTTCTCGTGAGTACGTTTTTACAGGTAAATCTGTAAGAGTACTGTTTTTGGCCTGAAACAAAGAAAATTGATGACGTCATCGAAAATACAACAGTTAGAGTAAAATAAATTAGATATTCGGACGTTTCACATTAAGTTACATATTATGACAAAATTTCATCTTTCTAGCCCTTGTCAATTAGGAGTTCTGAGGGGGGGGCTAATTTAGCCCCCCCTCGGCCTGAGGATGCTCAAAAAAGCCCGGTCCAGCTAATGATGACTCATGGGCAAGAGAGTAGACCATATGGGGTCTTAACCCTTTTAGGGGCAGTGTAGCAAATCTGCAACAAATGAAAAATCCAGCCATATTTTCTTAGCTTCGTTTTGAAAGACACTGGTTCACATTTTTCTTAATACATTGTTATCAAACAATCATGCTTTTGTTCACAACAATTGATATCAAACGGTGATGAACTGTGGTCAACTCAGGTGGTCTAAAGTTTTTAAAAATTTAGAATTCGTCAAATAAAAGGAAGACTTTTGCTTTTAGATATCATAATAGATGGTTTATTGACGACTGCACAGGCTGCCCTATTTGTTAAACACATACAGGAACACATACTACCCATTGGGGGAATTCTCAGATTCCTGGTCAATCAATTATAGAATGTCAACTTAGTACGCTCCTCCCTATAGCAATATGGTCGTTGCAATAATAATCATTAATGCATTTCGAAGTTTTCTTGCTTTGTTCAAACAGTTTTTACAATATAAAATAATGAAAAACTGCATAAAATGTTCACTACCATATGCTACCAAATGGCCATATTTTACGTCCATGAACAACAATTTGGGGGTCTCTGTAATAAGCCTACCAAATGCAATTTTAATAGGCCTACCAAAACACGAAATCAATAGACTGCAAAGAGAACAAGTGTTAGCTGCCAGATCTGTACTTGGAAGGAAAGCCCATGAAAGTAGCACAATATGTCTAAAACAACTTCATTGGTTACCCATACATCTCAGAATTGAACATAAAATTCTAACTCTAGTTTTTAAGGCACTTAAAGGCACAGCTCCTCAATACCTAAAAGATATGCTGAAACTAAGTGAAAGTGTGAGACTATTAAGATCAAACAAGATGTACATGAAACTAGATATTCCTAGAGTAAAGAGAGAATCTTTTGCCAACAGATCATTCAGCGTGATGGGACCTCGGCTGTGGAATGACATTCCTAATGAAATAAAACAATGCAGTGATATTGGAACATTTAAGAAAAAGTTAAAAACATTTCTTTTCAATAAGTTTTAAATGGACATTTTAGGTTTTTAGGGACTTTAGGAACTGTAAAGCGCACTTGAAGATTTTACATCAAAACTGCGCTATATTAAGTAATTAATTTGTAATTTGTAAGACTACCATTTGAGATTATTTTTCAAACTTTTTGCTTTGGCCCTCTTTAACCCTGACTGGACCCTCTTACTGGACCACAATGAGAGTACCACCCGGGCATAAAACAGTGCTTGTATTTACCTGGGACTAGATGCTCGCACAGGTGCCCCAATCAATCCCACGTCATTTATCTGAAACGAAATCGAGGAATTGGAATTGTTTAGCATTTATGAGAACGCTTATGCTCACCCTATTTTGCATGTTTGGGGAGGCGGAGTTTCTCACCCCAATCACCCACATAGAGTTACCATTTTTTGAGAACTGTAGTTGTTGATAGAAGTAAGATAACTAGATGAAATTTCGATATAAACATCAATGAATGAGAGAATCTGGAGCAAACCTAATTATATTTATTTACAAATATGACATCATTGGTGACGTCAATTTCATAATCTGTGTGAGTACTGTTTTTGGTGTAAGACAATGAAAGTTGAACATACTTCTTGAATAGATTAGATACTTATACTTCTCACATCAAATTGCATAAGATACACGTATTTTTTCTATAAGAAACTAAGAATTTGGCCCAGTACTGAAAGTTTCTTAAAATTATCTCGGAGTTTCTTACGAGTCTCTTAGGGGTTCCATACCAATCTTCATGTTCACTACCTGTTCCCATTGTGAACATTGCAAAACAAGGTTTTTAAGCCTTGCCAATGTTTAGACATTACTCAAGTACCTTACAAGTAATATGGTGCAGGAAATGAGTGAAAGTAAAGTAAAAGTATGTCAAGGATTTCCTTTATGAACGATAAATAGTTTCTTAACTTATATTTTGCCAGTACAGTACTGGAGTTTCTTAATTTTTCGGCGATCTGAGAGTTAAGTTTCTTATAGGCAGTTTCTTATAAAAAATACGTGCAGCAATCTTCTTTCTTCTAAGCTATTTTCAATTAAGATTTCTGAATGGGGGGGGGGGGGCTAATTTAACGCCATCTCCGTGGACGAGCAGGACGAGCATGCTCCCAAAAGCTCGCTTCAGACAGGGTTAAATTAATATTTGTTGAGACTGCTAGGATTTATGAAACTTCTTTTGTTTTCTCCGCACCGCGCTCAGTAACGATTAACCCCCTTAAGCCCTTACCGAAAAGCCCATTTGGGTTTTGATATATTGGTACCCTCTGGTGTACCACTTATGATAACATTGGGTGTTCGAAAATATTTAAGTTAATTCTACAAACCTTGTCATCTTCTTCACTGTCCTCGCTGCTGCTTTCTATAGAAAGAGTGTGAAAGGTTTCATCATGTGAGAATCGGCCCCGATTTGGCTAATTCAAGAAACACGAAAATGAAAAATGTACTAGAATATTGTAAAATTTACAAAACTTACCATTCATGAACTGAAGGTTGAGATTTCGTCGGAAATCTCTCCCTTTATCAGCTTCCTTCCCTTTTCGCTTCATGACTGTGGTAATGCGATGCGAAGATAGCGGAAATGAGAAGGCGAGGCTGGTAGCATCATAACATAATGGCACCATTGTTCCAACTTAGAATTTTACCATATCACTTTGAATAAGAGATCATTGGAAATACATGAATAGAGACTCGCGCGCAAATCGCTGCTACGCACCCCCCTGGTTAGTTTTGCATGCGCCATAGTACTTATGGATTTACGCAATAATCGATGCCAATTCCAATGCCAATGCCAATTCCAATGCCGATGCCAGTATTCCAATGCCGGTGAATACAAATGGCCAATTAGTTTGACAGTAAGTTTTTCTCACATAGGTTCTTTTATGTCATGAATTACTGTAATATCCTTTGCATTTAACCATCATCAAAAGTTTTTTTCCTGAAAAAACTTTCTTCTCGTAATTTTTCTTCTTCTCATATTATTATTCTAGCTCAGCATAAGCACAAAAGAAATATCTATCATTATCAAATTCATGTAATTAAACATATGCTAGTCATTCTTTTAATTCCTTTATATCTGTAATAATCACTAAAAGACATTTTTGTATGGGTAGATTTCATCAAGTCCCTTTGGATGTTGGATTAAAGTTTTAAAGATTCTCAAGTGCCAGAGTAGGGGGGCACCTGCCAGGACTCGAACCTGGACCATTTCCCTATTAAGGGAAAGATGCTACCTTTACATCACAAGTGCATACTGGCCCCTTCCTCTTGCACAGCTTGAATAAAATGATCTATGACGTTTACTCTAAGGAGCACATTTTATCCCATAAACGTATTTTGCTGCATATATAAGTTTAAGTGAAAATCTGTCAGTAATCTTGCACATCTTGATGCAAAGAAAATAGTACACTGTGCTCCTGTTGGTCGTTATTCTTGCCTTATGATCAAGAAAAAACTTTAAAGGTCACCTACTGCCTACTGTACATACTAGCATATCTAGCTAATGGTACATTACCTCGTCAGTCTTCTGAAGCAAAAAGTCTATCTTTCCTTCTATGATATTTGTCACAGGTGAGCCAGTTTTGAACATCATTCTTATCTCCAAGAGTATGTCAAGTGTAACCGCAATCTTATTACATACATTAAACAAACCTGGAATAGATTTATATGCATATAGGGTATAAAGACTCAATGCTTGAGAGCAATTAGGATTTCTCCTTTTTCAATGCCAACAGTAGCATTGCAATTATCAGATAAATCAAGAAAATCATAAATCATAATGTGTGATTTTATATCTATGAACAATGGCGGACACTTTGCCAAAAACTGGGGGGAGGGGTGGAGCTTAGTTTCAGTTAAGTTTGTTATTTCTATCGTTTTTGAACAAAACAACTTATTTGTTCTAGCCAAGATTGGGGGGGGGGGGGGTGATCCCAAGTGTCATCTGGCAACATCAATCCCTCTACAAGGATTTCTTTCATGGATGATACCTAAGATTCAGGAGTCACATTCCACAGATAGCACAATGTGACAGAGCAGAAACTACGCATGCACACGTGTGAAAATTTGTAACTTTGAGCCCCTGCAACAGGTCCAAAATATGGCAGCACTTGATATTTTCTTCCTTGTGCCTTAAACTCTTGATTCATCATTTCAAAAAGCTTGAATATATGTATCCAAACACTTCCTTATTTCAGATTGCTTGATGATGTCATTTTGTACTGTTTCTGCTCTGTTGCATTATGCTTAATAATTTACCATCAATTTTCAGCAAAACATTACTTACCACATCCAAAGATGGAATGAAAGTTAAACACCTTTAAAATAACAAATACAGTAGTATTGCTTTGTGCCTTTGAAATGAGTTGTGATAATTTGCAATATACTCACCCTTGTCAAATGGAAGAGCTATGTTGACTGCCTGGCAAGATTTATCCTTGCAGTTCTTCACTAAAAAAATCATGCTCTTGAAGGCATTGTTGTTTGATATCAACCAGCCATGATCTGCCTTGCTTTGACCATTAGGGAGAACTGCAGAATCCAAAGATCCTTGGCAACGTACGCAATTGGTCTGTTCTGGTTCAAGTTTACTTGGCCATTTTTCATTACAATCGCTTGACTCTATTTGACGCAAAAGCTCCAAGGGAATTTTGTATGGGAGTGAAAACTTAGAAATAATATCTATTGTTGCTTGCCTTGACTTGTCATTGCCTAAAAACAGCGAACAAATGCATTAAAAGCCTGATGCTGAGTAAAAAGGGGGCAATAAAGCAGGGATAGCATGCTATCACTAGCATCATAAACCTGAAGAAACAAGAAACTTGTCAACAATTTAATATACTCTGCCTACAATAATTACAAAGCGAGATTTCTATTTTGATTTCAACAAATGATTGTGCTAAAGATTGTAATGAAGAACTTCTTACCAAAGATACACTGTTTTTTGGTACAATTTAAGATGCATTACGTCTTGGTTAAACATTCCTTGTTAAAGTAGAAAATGATAATCCATGCAAAGAATACAAGAATATGAAGCAAATAGTTCATTTGTGATCAGTTCAAATCACATTCTGTCACTAACACTTCACTAACATCTTTCTCAGATCAGCTAGTATGAATTTAATAAATATTGAGATAATGGAAAATCACTGCACAATGAGTGTTTGGTTATGTTTATACAGCACCTCTAACTAAGGGGACCATTATGGAAATAGGGTCAGCTTGACCTTTTAATGCTATCCCTGCCACTGTAATTAGGTGTGTTTATCTTTACATGTATATGTTGTATCTATCCTATATTTGTAAATATTCAATACCTGTAAATATTTGTAAATATTGTGGCAAACAACGATTATATTTGTAGACTATTCCCAGGGGGGTACTACCTCTTTCAATATGGGGGGGGTCCATGCCACTATTTCTTTGATGACCCCTAAATATTAAGCCTAATGTTCTGGGGACCCCAAATATTGAGTGTAATGTTTTGGAGACTCCAAATATTGCTATCTATTTCTAGGGCCCCAAAAATGTCTTTGAACGATTTCAATTAAAGCTTCTTGATCTTTCTCAGTTTTCAAATAATACCAAAACATTTATCTCATGATTCACAACTTCAGGGCCATATTGCGCCATTCTTCCTTTCTTCAGATTTGTGGACCCCAAATATTGAATTTTGGTCCATGTTGTAATTCACAGACCCCAAATATTGATTCAACGTAAAATTTTGGACCCCAAATATTGGCATGGACCCCCTGTATTGAAAGTCAATGAGTAAACCCCTGGGAGACTATTTCACATGAGTGTGAAAATATGAATTTAAATCACAGGTAGCCACAACATGTTCAAGCAAGCAATATGAAAGAAGGTGAACTATGAACACAACATATTATACTGAGAAGTGTAGGGATACTATACCAAAAAAAGTGGTGTTTTCATCCATCAATGGCATAACAATATTTTCATCCGGACAGACAATCACTGGACTTTCCACAGGCTTGGCCTCATATATTTTCCGTGCTAAAATCACAAGATGCAAATGGACACATAGATACGGTTGACCAGCCTTTTTTGACCTTGCTGAGGGTGCCTTACATGATCGCGATGCACACTTGAGAAAACGAGTGTGAGAGATGGATGATGATGCTGCATCCTTACGGTTCCAAACGTGACATAGGCCAACCTCCATCTCCGTACCGGCTTGTCCTACTGTCACATAAGAAGATTCGTCCACCTTGACAACAGTTGGCATCTGGCTCTGGTTGTGATTCACCATTTTTGCCTTCATATTTGGTGTTGCCTCCAAGATGGAAAAATCTTCTTCTGCAAAAGTAGGGACAGTGTACACTGGGTTGGAGTTGAAGGTCTCAGCGGCAGTGATATGAGCGCATGATGGGCTTTGTCCAGCACACTGGTTGACGCAAGCAGATCTTTCCGTAAGGCACTTCGTACTATAGCAGATCTTTTGGCCAGTTGAAGAGATGGTAACAAAACAGCGATCGTTCTTGCTGCTGGTCCTGACAGAGTAAATGGAGATCCCTTCTCCTACCCTCGTGATCAACACAGCCTTCTTGCTGCTAGTTTCCTCGTTACCTTTCGGGTTCTTGCGAATGAAGCTACCACCAATGTGATAGTTGCAGTTTTCACAATTTGGAGGCTTGTAGCGATTGTAAAATCGTTCGCCACATTGAGGACAAACGCCAGATCCACGAAGGCTTGTTGGAGGAATATCGACGTTAGGCCCGGTCGCCATCACCACATGCAAATTCGGTTAGGGTGTTCAAACAGGGATTCAAGGAAGTTATTCTTACCTCTCAACATGTGGTGAATGTCGTTGCGCAATACATTTCAACCGTCATGATCATAAACCAATACGATGCTTGTAATGTGTCATCACCCAAAGCCTTCAACCAATCAAATGCATTCATTTCGATGGAAACCCCGGATACCCAAGGACTCCCCCTTATTGCTCTCAACCAATAGGAAAGCACCTTACGAGAGGTTCCAGTTATCTGGACATAGTGGCAGCACCGTTATTTGACTGCCCAATGAGCTTTTCCCCTCCAATTTCTGGCCTGATCTTATAATATTTCAATGTATTCAGAAGAATCGTTGTCAATGCATTTGCAGATGTGTTTTTAGAACATTTAATAATGCCCAAAAGGTGCTCCTGTACCTCTCCTGCATTGATCAGGCGTACTGAAACGGCCGATTGCTCCACCCTGCTTACATCGCTTGTTTCATCCATCATGACAGCCACAAATTGAGAATTGTTGATCCCCGCTGAACTTCCTTTCTCACTTCTTCGAACACGCACTCTATCAAATCATTCTGGGGCTTGTGTAAAGTGTACGTGACCTTTTCCCCATTTAGAAAAAACTGCAAATCATTGCTATAATTTCCAATTAGGTCAAGCAGCTCAATGAAATTTCCTCGGTTTGCTGACAATTTTGACTCATCATGTCCTCGAAATGCAATGCCTTGTGCCGAGAGAAACACAACTGCATCATTGTGGTGTTTTAGCATCCTTGAATATCTTGTCGCATTTCAGTTGTGTTGCTGTAACTGTCTGTGTCTTGCTTCATCCAATGCACAAGCAACATCCACATTTCCTAAACGTTGGTAGGCAGTATGGTTGGTGATGTGCATTTTTGTTTTTTCGTGGCGCTTTGAAAGATTCCAAAGGTTGTCTCCATATGACTGAAAACCACTTTCTCGGGCAAAAGATTTTGCTTTCAACTGGAAAAAGAAAATAGAAAATCATGAAAGATGCCAGATTTATGAAAAGATAAAGTATTACAAAGTTGTAAATGAAATATTAAGTATAATCCGTCCTAAATATTTACAATAGGAGTCTAGGAGTCATTGATAGTTTATTGAACATTTTGTACTTGAATCAATTTGTTTTGGAACCCCCTAACACCATTCCCCTATCAGTTAAAACTGTTTGTCTCCCCCGAGAATGCATGTCACGCTATCAAGGTTCAACTGGTTTCCATTCCATTGGTAGAACTTCTACAGAAACGCAATGAATCATGAGTCATGTCGATCGCTGGGTTCGGCCCAATGAAGAGGCAAGTGGCAATACATTTGGCAACCTTCCTGTCAAAACCTATCTGATTCCCCTATTCAACCAATCTGTGATTTGCATGAAACGCTCATCGCTCCATGCAATCTTCTCCTGTATGCGTTTCCCAATTGAATGTCCAATGACCCACACGTAACTGTGTAAGAATTGCTAAACCTTTTGGATCGTGAATACTGAAAACCGATTGTACAGGGGGACGAATAAGAGATGATAATTTGTTCTTGAATGCACTTACTGTGTGTAATGATCTGATTTCAGGATCTGAGCAAATGAGTTGGAAGGAAGAAGGAAGGGGGAAATAGGGGGTTGAGGATAGTAATTTGGTGAAATTTTGATAATATCTTGACAAACTAAACACTTTCAAGTCAAAAAATTCTCACTGTAAAACAGATTCTCAAGATATGCATGAAAACTGATCATTAGTAGCACTACCGGGTGCGCCAAAATAAACTATGCACGTTTGGCAGGCCACACTGAATAGTACATTGGACCGATTTTGAAGATTTATGACTTAATCGTTAGCAGAAAACCTGAATTAGATACTGGGACTTTTTGCAAATTTTTTCATTTTCAGGTTTTAGGGCTAGAAGCGAGTTTCTTAAACTTTAAGTTTTCGAAAAACATTGAAAACGATAAAAAACATCAATCAAGTTTTCCAAATAATCGGCATGAATGGACTTGTTCGTGGACTTGTTCGTGGTAATTTGCTATTTAGAAATCGACCAATTATAACCTGCTGTACGAGAGTTCCTACTAAACCCGCAAATCCCCCTGAAAACGTCTTCTGTTTGTTAATTCATGTTGAATCTTTTAAAATTTGATCGACGTTTTTTGATCGTTTTCAATTTTTTCGAAAACGACCATATTAAGAAACTCGCTTGTAGCTCTAAAAACTGAAAATGAAAAAATTGCAAAATATCCCAGTATCTAATTCAGGCTTTCTGCTAACGATTAAGTCATAAATCTTCAAAATCGGTCCAGTGTACGATTTATTGCGGCCTGCCAAACGTGCATAGTTTATTTTGGCGCACCCGGTATATGAGGATACCCCCGGGGAATCTTATACCGTTTGCGACCAATGGTGCACAAAATTCAAACAAAATTACATAGCTTAGGTGGAAACAACCCTGTTGATCAGCTTTAATCTATTTATTGCTGGTGTAAAACTTTTGGGGTCGAAATATCCTCGCAGAGAGACCGCTAACTAATTTTTGCCATTTTCTTAAAGATGACGTCATTGATGGGGTCACGTGACACATAATTGGTCTATTGTTCCTGGAGAAAATTCAAGAGACCTTACAAATTATAAGTATAGAGAGTAAAAAGGATACTATCAAATGATTATGAGGTGATCTGGAATTACATCCATAAGCAGCTTACCTAAAAGTTGGCCCCGACCACTCTGTAAAAAACAGCCACCCCCCAGCCCCCTGAAATGTTTTTTCAAAATTTCACACAAAATCACACTTCAAAAGGATAGAAACTAAAAGTCAAAAAACCATTCCCTGGCTCTTTGAACCAATTTGGAGCAGTGCTCAGTTAACCCTATCCCCCTAGCTCAGTTAACCCTATCCCCCAGTTAACCCCCTAGTAAACTTTTCCGCACAGCTCGTCGAGTATCTCTAAAATAGTCTAGCTTTTTTGTGACTTTTAGTTTCTATCTATGAGACATCTTTTCATATCAATTTCAAAAATTTTGACACTGATTCCGGGGGTCAACACATGACTTTAAATTGAGTGCTCCGCCAAATAAATACCGTTTAAGTCATAGCTTTGAAACCACTGACTCTATGACGATGAGACAAACATTGTTGAACTCGTCTTGAAACAAGCTTTCATTTGATATATAGTTTATTGATTTTTGATGACGTCATCAACAATTGGTTGTTGCGCATGCGCACTGATGAAAAACCATCTTATGCTTCATTTTTAGAAATATGAGTGACATAATATGATGCAGCAGGTCTTTTTATGTATATTTAGCATTTTTTGCTATTTTTAAAAGTAATTTATAATCAATTTTAGACAAAGATCGCTCTTTTTCCGTACAAAATAAATAAATGCTGACATCAGCAAAAATATTAGTGTTACAAAGCAAAAATTTCAAAATAAGAATTACGAGGATATAATCCTTCTATGTTTCAAATATCACATCGATATCTTTTATCAATTTGGAGATACAATGCTACAAAGTACATGTGGTTTTACACCCAAATTAGCAACATTTGCTGACGTCAGCACTTGATCACGTGACATAAACAAAAACAAATCACATCATCTTGTTTGCCTTATCATGTTTGTTACTTGTGCCAAGTTTCAAGTCTCTAGCACTTATGATTCTATGAAAAACCAGGGGGGCACTTTGTGCCCCCCCTAGTCTCCCCAGAGTTTCAAAAAGCCTAGTCTGGATAGGGTTAAGTATGTGGGGGGGGGCTGAATGAGCCTCCCCCCCAGTCTGGATAGGGTTAAGATGTTAGTCGATAATTTCTTTCATATTGCTACTAGAATGTATCCCAAAGCATCACTGAATAAAAATTGGCAATGTAATGTCAATTTAAGCTTATTATTTATATCATATATTCATCATTTATTTGCATCAGTTTGTAGTTGTTTCATTTAAACCCAACAATCAATAGAACCAATTTTGACCATTTAAGATTATCTAATACATTGGTTGTTATTTATATGACGTCATAAACTTTGATGACTATAATGTTTCTGCAAGTGTTTGGGTTGAGGTGCCTTAGACCGCGATTACGAATAAGAACACATGGCTAAACAAGAACTGAACTGTAACGCTAAACCCTAAAACTAGAACTGATCTTACTCGATATCAACTGGTAACTATCTTATTTAAATCACGTGCTTAGATCTTAAATGTCATTGATGCTAGGACATCATATCTCTCCCTTACTTTGAATAAATGTTCATTACATTTTTAATCATTGTATAGAAAGTATCTTTCGCGATAATTTAAGAATTATAAATGTTTTGTCCGTATCTCTGAACTGACTGTCTGTTTCGAACAGGATAACGAGCATTGTTCTCTCTTTCATCTGGCAAACCATTATCAATATCATGATCCAAATAGTCTGTCTCTGTTTCACTGTTCCCCTCATCGTCAACTTTTCCCGCGAATTTCTTGAAAAACGAGATGTTTCGAGTTATAAAATGTCCATTTCTCAAGACTGTGATTCGACTTCCTCTTCGCGTAACTACTTTGTAAGGTTTTGGGTTATATCGTGTTGACAGTTTGTTTTCTTTTGTTTGACGAACAAGAACGGTATCCCCAACGACGATTTCTGAATTCTTTGCTCGAGATTTCTCATCGGCGCGATCTTTCATTTTGGCTTTT
This sequence comes from Aurelia coerulea, assembly GCA_039566865.1. Classification (NCBI taxonomy): domain Eukaryota; kingdom Metazoa; phylum Cnidaria; class Scyphozoa; order Semaeostomeae; family Ulmaridae; genus Aurelia; species Aurelia coerulea. The sequence continues at coordinate 5,233,595 of CM076951.1, read as the reverse complement.
GCGATCAAATCTTTCTCTTTTAGCTCTTGATGAAAGTTACTCTTGTTTTCTTTTACCGGATGTGGCAGTTTCGTGCGTGCGGATATTGCGATTTAATAACGATGTTGCAGGCGAATGTCCGGTAGTAGAATGAGGAGTTGCTCTATAATTCAAGAGGAACTTGAAAATAGCACGTTTCCAATCTTTTCCTTCTAGATTTGCTGTGCGAATAGCTTTTTCAAGTGGCTGCATGAATCGTTCCACTTCCGCATTGCCTTGCGGCCATAAAGGTGAACTAGGCTTATGTGTCGCTCCCAATTCTTTCATAAACTGATAAAATTCGTGACCAGGAAAAGGAGGTCCATTGTCACTTTTCACAAATTGTGGCAATCCATGGGTGGCGAAGATTCGTTCTAACTTTGGTATGGTTACTTTCGATGAAGTTGAGTTTACGATTTCTACTTCTGGAAAACGGCTATAGGCATCAATTACCACGAGCAGATATTCACCTCCGGGAAATGGTCCACAGAAGTCTATATTAACGGTATGCCAAACTTCGGGAGGCAAATCTGTCATTTTCAAAGGTTCTGGTTGACTCTTTGAACTTGTAGCTTGACACGAAATGCATGTATCGATATTTTGTTGAACAAGATTGTCAATGCCAGGAAACCATACTTTTTCCCGCAATAATCTCTTTGTTTTGACTAGGCCCTGGTGACCCTCGTGTGAGATTTCGATGGCTTTTTGTCGTAAAATGGTTGGTAAAACAATACGTGATCCTCGTAAAATTATTCCACTGTCCTCAGCAATGGAGAGTTCATCTTTGATTTTGCTGAACGCTTGCAATTCAGCCTTCAAAATTTCTGGATCGAGATTGGGCTTGTTGATAAAATTCCACTGATTTGTTTGTAGTAAATGTGTAAGATGCTGCAGAGTTTTATCGGATTTTGTTGCATCTTGGATTTCAGACAGTGTCATTGCTTTCGGTACGGCATGACTCACGATAAAATTCAAATACTTTGCTGAAATGGCTGCAAATTCATCTGTATTCACATTCGTAGAAGTAGGATGATGGCGAGATAAAAAGTTTGACGGATTGTCTAGTCCTTTGATATACTGTATATCAAAATCATAATCTTGCAGTCGGAGGTTCCATCTTTTGATTCTTGCCGGAGGTTTGGACATAGGGTTGTTTAGAATCATCTCAACTGGCTTACAATCGGTTATAAGTGTAAAATGTCCACCATAAAGGTACAGATTCAATCGTTCGATAGCCCAAACAATGGCTAGTGCTTCTCGTTCAGTTTGGGAGTATTTCTTTTCCACGTCCGTGAGTGAACGACTGACATAAGCGACAATCTTTCTGTCATCTTGATCTGCAGATTTCTGAGATAAAATAGCGGACAATCCGGTTGGTGATGCATCTGTCACAAGCTCTGTTTCTTTGTTTTGATCGAAATAGGCCATAACTGTGCTGCTTGCGAGTGCAGAGTTGACAGCTTGAAATGATTTTGCATGCTGCGATGTCCACCGGAAAGTGGCGTGTTTCTTTGTTAAATCTCTCAGCGACTGTGTAAGATCACTGAAATTACGAATGAATTTTGAACAGTATGTCGCCAATCCAAGAAAACTTCTGACATCCTTTGCTGTAGTGGGCGGAGGAGCGTTGTGGATCGCTTCAACTTTGACTGGGTCTGGTGATATTCCTTCGCTTGAGAATACAAAACCGAAAAATGTAAGCTTGTCTTGATTGAACTTGCATTTGTCCCTATTGAGGGTGAGTCCTCTTTCTGAAAAGCGTTGAAAAACTGCTCTGAGGGTGCTGTCATGTTCGGCTTGCGTTTTTCCAAAAACTATCACGTCGTTGCTCATGTTGATAACATTTGGGATGTCTCGAATCTGGTCATGAATGGCTTGTTGAAAGATTTCACTGGCTGAGTTTGTGCCAAAATTGAGTTTCCTGTAGCGTCGTAGACCTTTGTGTGTTGCAAATGTCGTGATATAACGGCTTTCTTCAGCAAGTGTTAATTGATGATATCCAGCTCGGAGATCAAGTTTCGAAAAAACCTTTGCTCCATTCATTGCATGGATTAACTCATCAACTGTTGGTGTCGGATGACGTTCCCTTTGTATTGCTTTGTTAGCCATTCGCATGTCAACGCAGAGGCGTACGTCACCATCCTTTTTAGGTATGACAACTAGAGGCGAAACGAATGGAGTTGGACCTTGTACTTTCTCAATGATACCCTGCTGTTCCAATTGTTCAAGTGCTGCTGAAACTTTCTTTCGCATGTGAAATGGAATACGTCTTGCTGGTTGAGCAACAGGAGACACGCCTTGGTCAATATGTAATTTGACCTCGAAATCTTTGAGTTCTCCAATTCCTTCAAATATGTTTGCGAACTCGTCAATCAATTGTTCGTGTGTTGGTTTCGGCTGTTCTTCCACTTTGTGAACTTTGACTTGAATGAGGCCTAAGGTAGTAGCTGACTGATAGCTGAGTAAACAACCGTAATGTCCGTGTACAACATGAACTTCAGAAACGGTGATTTTGTGGCTTGATTCTAGCGTAGCTTCAAATTTCCCCAAAACTGGTAATTGTGTGGGAGAACCATATGCAAAAACTTGAGTGTTGGAACGATGCAGCGGTATTTTCGCAACTTTTTGCATCTTGTTGTATGTCGATTCATCAATGATGTCGATCGATGCGCCGGTATCAACCGTCATAGTTACGGGTACATCGTTTATCTTGATTTTGGCAAGTGGAGCTTTTTTTCCTTCGGTTTTGGGTTTTAATGTAAACAAATACTCATCTTCGCTACTGCTTTGATCGGCCTGACTGACAGTACGAACTGCTTGGTGTGTTTTTGGTGCTGCTTCCTGCTTGGGTTTACTTCGACAAACAGCGGCAAAATGGTTGTCTTTTCCACACTTTGAACATACTTTTCCTTTTGCGGGGCATTGGTTGCTTTTGTGCGGCCATTGTCTACCACAGTTTCCGCAAGTGTTCGATTTTGGATATGTGGAAGGGTTGCGTTGTTGCTTGTCTGGCTGGCCTGGTCGAGATTTTCGACGAACGGAGATCTTGTTGGTGGTTTCTTCGGTGATTCCCATTGAAGCAAATGTTTTCTCAATTCCTGTCGCTTGAACCTCGCTTGCTTCTAGCGCACGAGCTTTAGCAAGTAAGTTTGCGAGAGATACATCTGTCTCTAGGAACGCAAATCTTCTGAGTCGTTTCGATGTGCAATGTTGAATGATTGCGGACTTGACTTTGATGTCTTTATCAGCAAAACCACATGTCTGTGTGAGTTTGCGTAAACAAGTAGCAAACTGATCTACTGTTTCATTCGGCAATTGGACTGCAGTGCGGAACTTAAAAATTTCGTAGTCCACATTTTTCTTCGGTGTGAAATACTCATCAAGTTTTTCCATGGCCTTTTTGTAATTATTGCTTTCGCCAGTGTCGGCTAACGTATCGAAAATTTCTTGAGTAGCTTGTCCTGCCTGATATAGAAGAAGTGCTCTCTTCTGTGTTGCATCAGTGACGCCAGGGGCTGCGATGTACGTTTCAAAACGTCGCTTCCACGCCTTCCATCTTGGGCCTAGAGATGTGGGATCAGACACGGGATCGAACGGTGCAAGTGAAGACAGTTCGATTCTGCTTTGAGCCATGATTCTTGTGAATTTACTTCGTCGCCATTTATAATGTTTCTGCAAGTGTTTGGGTTGAGGTGCCTTAGACCGCGATTACGAATAAGAACACATGGCTAAACAAGAACTGAACTGTAACGCTAAACCCTAAAACTAGAACTGATCTTACTCGATATCAACTGGTAACTATCTTATTTAAATCACGTGCTTAGATCTTAAATGTCATTGACGCTAGGACATCATAATGACGTCATGAACATTAAATTTGCTGATGTCATCAAAAATGGATAAAGCTATACATCATCTGAAAGCTCTCACAGAGAGCTATCGAATGGCTGTATTATCAACGTTCTGCGATCATCCTTGTTGAAACTGGACTTGCTTCTTTAATTTTCTTGCTGACCACGTGTTGAAAAGTGGTTGGTCACGTGATCAGTATCTACCATTTTGAATAAAAGTTACAAATTTTAATTAGTCCATGAAATTTTAGGAAAAGTCGCAAAGTATCGGCTCTTTATCTTTTGAAATGACGACACTACATCAAATAAACTCTGCCGCGGGCACTTTGTGCCCCCGTGCCCCCGGTAGTAATAGGGCTAAAGTTGGCCCAGGCCATGGTATGAATATAGCATATTGGCGTTTCCTTGTGTAGATAAAGAAACAATGGGTGCTTAGGCGTTTCTTTCGTCTGATTATGGTAAATGTCAATGTACCCTTCCTGCTTTCTTAGAAATTCTCTCTAAGCTTTTCATAAATGAGGACAACAATGTTCCTGGAGAATTTTTTGTTAGCTCTTCCTACAGTTGTTATAGTTCAACTGCATAGAATGTGGTCGATTGTTGTGGACTCTCTTGCCAAAATCCTGCTATGATCATAGAAATCTGTGTGCAGCCAGGAAATTGAGCAAAGCAGCTTGAACAAGGAAAGCTGACATCACTGAATTCAAAGCGACCTACAATTTAAGCAAAAAATAATTTAATATGGCGATGGATGTCCTGACTTTAGGAAAATTACACCAGTTGTCAATGCACTAGCTAAACCTGCTCTGAATTCCGAATAATCCGAATAAGAATACTAATTAATTCCTCAGCCATCTACAGTATATATTATATGAAAGAAACACGAATTTTGATTTATTCTCTTGTCAGTTTCTCCATTATATCCAGGATAGTTTCTCCATTATATCCAGGATGATATATTAAATTGGTGTGAAATAAAGTCAATTTCTTTAAATGTTCCAGATGCCTATCAGAACTCACTAGCCCTCGGCACCATGGCCCTCGGCCCTCAGCCCCCCATCAGCATAGGTATTTCTTCGTTTCATACTGGGTGTCCCAAAAGAAAAACGCAACGGATTCAAAAAATTCTGATGCGAGCTTTTTTAGATCCATAATAACATGCTTATTTTTATCTAAATCTGCAATAATTAGATTAAATTTTGATATGTTTTTCAGAATTTTTGGTGACTTGCTTGAAGAGTTCAAAATCAACAAACTCCAAATTTGCTGTCAGTGCAAAACCAGAGCTACCAGCATTAGTGAAAAGTATACTGTAATATAAAAAGCATGGCAATATCTGTAACTTCGCATAATTACGAACAAGCACACAACTTCATTAACACGGCAACAAAAGTTCGAATTTCGACATAGTTTTTTCGTTGTATATTAGAGTTAAACGGGCCATTTCCCTTCCGTTTCCAACAACAAATGCTTTTTAAACTTCGAATTTCCAACGTAATTTCCCCACGGGTAAACTACGGGTAAAGGGAAATATACTTTTACCCACAGTTTCCCAAGTGAGATTTAGCATATCCGACAGTTGGAAACTTAGTCTATATTAGGCATGTTTTTGGGAGACTTTGGGGAAATTCCATACTTACTCGTGCTCCTTTAGGTAAATTGAGGTGAAACGCCAAAATTCCCCCAAGTAAGATCCTTGATTTCAGTAGGAAATCCCAGCGAAATTCTAAATTTTTGTCGGAAATTCTGGGGAGACTAAACTTTTCCCCAGATTAAATTAGTAGGAAATTCAGTCGAAATTCTGAATTTTTTTGTAGAAATTTTAGGGAAACTGATAGGTTCCCTGTCCATTATACTACGTATTTCAAAAGACGCATTATATTTTACTTATTGGATATTTGGTGCAGCATCAAATATGGTCAGCACTACGCGTCCTGGTTTTACATTATAGGAATCTTCCCAGATAAAACTTCTCCAGAGGATTCTTCTCTCTGAAGGTCTTCCAATTTTTTCTCAGATTTGCCATTCTATCTTTGAAGCACTCAGATTCTGATGTAAACATGAGATGCGTCCTCTTTGAACGTAAGGATAAAAATCATAATTTTCTATTATTTTGATCAAGCTTGACTCGTATTTTAAACATTATGGCTATATATTTGGAAAAAACTAATCATCCCCTCCTTTGCCATTCCTTTTGTGCGCAATGCGAAGTATGAATTCAGAAAGAAGAATATATCACATCATGGAACTTTGATTCATTCAATGGAAAGAAGTAACTTCTAAACAGTCATGAACGCAACAGCAGATCCTCACAAGTAATTAACGATGCCAACAAATACATACTACCAGGACCGTCGAGAGGGGGGGGGGGGAATTAGGAGGGATAGAAGTCCCATAGGGCCCGGGTTCCGAAGGAGCCCGTAAAAATATTGCTGCACATAAATTAACTATTGCTATAAAATCTCTTTACAACAACTTTTTATGGCTCCTACTAAAACACGGAACGCGAAACGAAACGTGAAACGAAACAAAACGGCGGAATGGAACAGCGAAATTACTAAAATACGGAATGAAATTACTAAAATGCGAAACGGAATTACTAAAATGCGAAACGGAATTACTAAAATACGGAACAGAATTACTAAAATGCGAAACCGACTGCTTGACAAAGGAGCAATCAGTGAAATACTAAATTACTAAAATGTGGAACGATTACTAAGATGCCTAACGTCATGTCAAGCCTCGTTCTCATTTACTAACAAAACACGGAACAGCGAAAACAGCGGAAGAAGTGCAAGTTTCATGGCATGTGGTATGGCGGGCATTACCACAGCAGAATTGGAGGCAGAAAAGACGAGAGAATTCTGTGTGGAAATAAGAATGACACGGCGCTGTTCTATTTGTTCACAGGGTAAGTCCATTTTACATTTTTAATGTAATGTATCAGTCCCATTAGCGGCAGGCAAAAATGAGTGCAACAAAAGGTTTTGTAGTAAGGGGCCATCGACATTTAGGTTTCGTTTTTCATCACGGCTTTTGGCCATGATGGTTTGACCCCCCTCCCCCCTCCCCCATCACGGCCTGAGTAATGAGAGGTCAATTTTTTCCATATGGAAATTTAGGCCATTTTGGTGACATTCAAGTTTAATGCAGGCTTCCGCGACACTTGGCTTACGCGTCAGAATTTCTCGTGATCTGCAAGTTGTAGAGAGTTGAAAAACTTTTGAAACTTCAGATTTTCTAAAGAATTCCTTTCATCGGTGATATTTGACTATTCTCCAAATATTTTTCTAATCACAAAATCTTCTTAAAAACCGAACGCATGGACATGAAGCAAGTTGTTGTCCGATATTTGTGTCATGGTTCCGAAGTAGGTTGCCTCGTTTTTAGTTTCAATCATTTTCATTTGTTTTTGCAATCTGGTAGAGGGTAAAAAGGTCCATTTTTGAATTCATTGATTGTTTTCTGGCAAAGAACTCTCAAAGTGCCATCTAAAGCAGATATATAAAAACAAAAGAATGGTTCAATGAATTAATTTCAGCAAAGTCATGTCAAAGCAATGAACATACAAAATTACAGCTGTAATGATAGCAACAATCTTACTACACTATATATTTATGTTAGAAAACAACCAGTATATAACAACTGCAATAATAATAACTGAATTAGTCAAATAGTAAGATACAAGTTCAAAATGAATGTTATTCATTTTAGTGTCTATAGTTCGTAACATTTTCTCCATGGTTCTTCCAAGAGAAATAAATCAGAAAATTACAGTAAGTCCCTGCATATAAGAAACGCACATATAAGAAACTGCAGCCTGCCAGCATAGAGAATATTTTCTCCTTTATAAGAAAACAGGCAGCCTGATTTTGTCCAGTTTCATACATGATGCACAGTTGAAAAAATACAGTACTCAACCACACTGCTGTTTTTCTGTGTAGCTTCAGTACTATAATTTGTAAAATCTTTTCAACATCTACATATAAGGTATTTCATATTTGCTTCATGCATTATCATTTCTTGGGACATGCTTGTCTACTATGCAGTAGCATCCTTGAATTTAAGCATGGTTTTTTGACAATAAGGAGTATGCGAAAGAAAGTTTCTTTATGGACATATACAGTAAGAAATTTGCCAGCCTAATTTGAACATACCTGTACGAAAATACAAGGCCATGTAATAGCCATGTACAAGCCTTGTAGTTATGACCTTGTAACCTTAGCCTGGAACAGCCTTGCTGTAACCTTGTAAATGGCTCGAAAAATGCTAATTAGCCTTGTAGAAGCCTCATGGAAACCTTGTGTTAGACTGGTTGCAACTTGGAATCTTACTGATAGCCTTGTAATTTTCTTTCAAGGTTAGTACAAGGTCACAACAAGGTCATAATCCTCTCTGTAACAGGCCAAGTTTTAGCCTTGTCTTTTTGTACAGGTATTTTCTTGCATAGAAGAAACCAGACAGCCTGATTTGAAAATTTGAGTTTCTCATAAAAACGTGGTATCTGGTTTAACCTGGATCAACACCTACTCTACTGAAGCCAGCTCACCTTACCCCTCATATGTTGCATGCAACAAAGAAATTAATAACGTTAAAGCTGTACTAACTTCAGGGTGAAGTTCTATTTAGATGGTTCCAATCCAAATCTTTCTCTCAGGTGGTTGATGTGGCATGGCAAGAGATTTTGTGCTGTTTCTGGAGATATTGAAAGATCAGCTCCTGAGAATGATGGATGCTTCCTTCTAATACAATTGGCATCAAAATGGTAATACGTGTAGACACATTTTGGTGAAATGCATGGTGGCCCTCCTGCTCTCTGCCACTCTCTCTTCTCAAAATACATGATACAGTAGTGAAATGGTGGTTCCGGGATATTCGGGATGATTCTAATATGGCTACCACAACCATAGCATGAGTAACCCTTAACTGCACCCAGGTGTATCATTGTGAATGGTATTTTCTGCTCCTGCTGCTTTCCTGTTGCACTTGCTGACTTTGGAGTTGATGCTACATTTGTTGTGGTTAAGTTCAAGAGTGTCATTGCAGCTTCATGTTCCTTTGTAGAGATAATTGTTGATGTGTCACCTGGAGAAAAATAGTATCCTTTAGCACAGGCTCTTTTGGAAATTTATATAAGTAACTCGGTGAAATATACAGTAGCTTGTCCAATGTTTGTAATACAAGCTGCTGCAAATGTAATACAAAGTTCTTAGTGTTTACTGTGTTTGGCATAAGTTTGATATAGTTTGATGCAAGGTTGATATCCACTGCATCAGCTTGCTGGATACTACAAGACAATATCAACCTAGATACTAAAAGCTGCAGATACACAATGGAGGGTGTTTCTCATATTTGGTTTTTGCAAAAGGGTATTTACAAAATGGGGAGGGGCATCTAAGGGTAAAGAGAAATAATCATGGTTCGATAAGATGCTACAAAGCAAAAGCACTCCAAGACATGCTGATATATTGTTTTGAAAAATTTCTTTAGCAAAGGACTAGAGGTTACTTGCTACAACATTTGAAGCTAAGCGTTCTTTTATACTGTTTGATACACATTTTGTATTATGTGTTGAATATGTACGCATCCTTATTGCGCAGTTTCCAGCAAATGTTTGGGAGTGCTTTTTACTGATCACTTTTGAGTAGATGCTTTTAGCTTCATACTATACACTTACCCTGAATCACATTTGGTTCTTGTATCTGCATTATTGGGATGTTTGATCTCTCTGTGTGTCTGTCCTTGCCTTTTCTTTTTTGATTTTCTTTCTTACCAGCTTCTGGTGCAAGCTTGTCTGCAATAAGCATGTATGGATCGGGTTCCTTCAGGGCTCCACTTGCCATGTCAGATTCAAAGGATTCAATTAGTGCCTCCAAGACATTGAGTTTCCCTGCTACTGCACAAACATGGCAACATAGACCAAATGATCTGTTTTTTTGGACAGTGGCAAACAAATCGACCTGCAAGAATAAAGCTCTTATCAGGCTTTCAAGGTAGTTATTTTGCTTCTTGTAATCATTATTTTTCAATTTACCATGAATTGTGTGTACAATGATTATGCAAGGCACATCTTATAGACTTCAAAACTAAGCAAAGTAACATGAAGGAAGATCTGAGATGCTTCCTACGTCCCTGTTAGACATTGATTGAAGTTAAATTCACATCACTGGAGTCAACCAAATCCTTATACATTTTTTGCGACACCCGGTAGAGTTTGAAAATCAAGAGGAATTCGAAATCTGGAGGAATGGGCAGTCAGCTGATGTAAGACAAGTGCTGGTATGATTGGTACTGGTAAATTTCAAATTGAGGCAACCTAATTTCGAATCTTTTCCCCTCATTCTAATCCGTTGTTACTCTTTTAAATCGTATTTGATTTTTGATATCCATTGACCAGCTTAATAGCAGTGGCTTTTCCGTTGAAACTGCACTCATTTTTTGATAAGAGACCGCTTATAAGAAACTGTTGGCTCGATTTTCATCTGAATTCGTGTTTCGACCCTGTAATCAAGTATTCTTTAAGAAAATGACAATGTACTGAGAAAGACAATAAATAACAACGTTTCGAGCTCTGCTCTTCATCAGGTGTGAACGTGTTGACGTATGAACGTGTTTCGACCTTGTAATCAAGTATTCTAAAAGAAACGACAATGTACTGAGAAAGTTATAAACACAACGTTTCGACGTTTGCTCTTCATCAGGTGTGAAAGTAAGGCAAAAGAGCAGTGTAACGGATGGATTAGAAAGGATTAAGAGAACGCCAACAGACTTTGGCCCCATATGAGATATGGAATGTACCATGATACGCACATCCAAAGAATAGATATGAATTCAAAAACGAAAAAACAAATAAAAAGCCAAATAAAAGAAATAAATAGATAGACAGATCGATGGATGAATAAATAGATAAATAAATAAATAAACAGAATAATGAAAGAGAAAGACCTGAAAGATACGAAAATAATGAACATTGAAAGATACGAAAACTGTTTAGTGACTCCTGAGGAGATGGCTTTTTCTAAAGCTTTTCGCTTGATAGAGTCTGCAGATGCAAAGGAAAGTCCAGTAATTATCATTGGTTCTACACTTAGCACATCAACAATGTAAGAAATTCAATAAGAATTTTTTTGCAGCAAAATGGGAGCAAATTGGCCAAGAATTTTGAAAAACTAAACCCAAGTTTCTTATAAATATTTGAGTGTTTTTTAACAAGTTGCGTTGAATATAAGTTATTTGAGTGTATATTAACAAGTTGCGTTTAATGTTGAATGGAAGTTATTTGCGTTTATTTTAACTAGTTGCGTTGAATGGAAGTTTGTTGAGCATTCCTTATCACAACGAATGAAGGCCATTTACGTTATTATTATTAGTTCCTTCATACAGTTGTGGCCAGAATTTTCAGATCACCGATTATAAGTTTATTATTGATACATATTAATATTAATATATTAATAGTTTCAGCGGATCTAGATACGTCGCAGAAAGAAATTCTGCATCGACTGACGTGACAGATTGGAGCCAATTTCATCTGGGTCGACAGTACTACTTTTTAATTCCATGGATTTTCACAGGCTTCATTATGATGTGACATTAAAATGGTGCATCAACAACAAGATTCTGTATGAACGAAAACTAATTACAAAGAACTGACAAAGCCATTGGTGCAAATATGACTGTGAACTGCCATCCATGACAGTTTAAAACAATAAAGTTCACAGGAACTTTTGAACTATGAACATTAACTACAGTAGCTGTACCTGAAAAGTCGGATAGGAATAGCAGCATTTGTTTGAAGAATAATATTTACCACTAGTTGGTATCATTATACCCGGCATTATACTCGGTGAGAATGAGACTGCTCAACCTCTTAGATCTAGGACAATTTATCATGTATGTTGATCTTTATTATTGATCATTGCTTGCTCCATCAAACTGCATTGATAAGCATCAACAGGAATAATGAAACAGCTGTATCTTGATGGAAACAATCTTGATTGAAAGAATTTATAATGCACATGAAAACCCTTCAATAATGGTCCAACCTGCAGTACGCTCTTTATTTAATTTAATGACTTCCCATTCCACTGTGTTTTAGTTTGCATGGATGCATTGTTGTTCGGTTTTGCATTCAAAATAATTCTACCAAACATCGACCAAACAAACTTACCCGGAACCCCGTATATAGGGCTGCTACTGCGTAGCAGCAACAAACTAAAAGATAGTTTTTCGGCACTCATTAGTCTAGTGAAACGGATGTTTTAGGTCACAACTGTAATATTAATGAGGACTTTTACAAGATTAGACTTGTCCCAAGACTATTCATAAGACTTATTACAGTTGACGAAATAGACTTGGGGCAAGTCTATCACAAAACATGTTGACATGAAGCCATGACAAATTTAGTTGTAACATTTCAAGATCGGAAAATGGATATTCCAGCGATGTTGTAGAGCAAATGGCTTCAAATTTGACAAGGCTCGGTTGTTTTAATGGAAAAATAGAAAGGTTTTGTTCGTTTGAGAAACAGTGTTTGTTCGTTATTCATTTCACTTTCTTTTGTGATTTCTTCAAATAGAAAAGGTCTGTAGACGATTCAATCTGAAAGAGTAAAGGTCTGGAAAGGCCTGCGCAATCGAGGTCCCCTCTTCAGAATTTTATCTACGGAAAGAATGTAAAAGGTAGATATTTGATGATAATATACTAAGTGAGAAGGCTGCTTTTACTTATTTGATTGTTCGATAGCCTTTCAATGATGAAAGCAATGTCGGACAAGTTCTTGGGCAGCATGTACTTTTCTTACAGGCATCAGTTCCCTCAAAAATCTTTGAATTACTATAATTCTGACAGGCAAACGTTATTGATTCATAACCGGAAGGACGGTAACCCAGAAGGCCCTGGAAAAGAAAACATCCAAAAAGTACAGACCCATGAAAATCGGTGGGCTTTGCCCTTTGACGCTTTGACTTACTTACAAACACACTTGCTTATGTTTCATATTCATAACTTTAATATTTGTTCTTTGAAATCGCAATGGAAACCGTTTCATAACTGCAGCCAAAGCCTTTTTAAAAAAGTCCACGAAATTAGTAATTTTGCGTCAAATAAGACCCTCGCTTTAGAATTTTGCCCAAAAGAAAAGATCTAGAACTCGAACCCACACTTTGAAGGACCTCTATAATTTCCTACGACAAAGGCAGTTACGTTTTGGAAAAAGTAGATCTACATTCGCAGACAAATGTTGCAAGTTTCTCAGAGTTTTGAGAACATATATCTTATGTTTTGAGATATTAATCCTCCGACTATCAAGCAACTACCCTCTGACAACCTTTGATCAAAACATTTCTTGCCATTGGGCCTAAAACTGCAGTAAAAACTTCGAAGGATAAGATGTTGTCTTTTCGTTTTTTTTGTGATGAAGGTCCGCGTTTTAGAATTTTGGCCTATAGTAAAATTCTAAAACGCGGACCTTGATTTTGCGGACCTAGTAAAAGTCCGCGAGATACAGGTCCGCGTTTTAGAATTTCGCCTATATTAAAATTCTAAAACGCGGACCTTGATTTCGCGGACCTAGTAAAAGTCCGCGAGATACAGGTCCGCGTTTTAGAATTTTGCCTATAGTAAAATTCTAAAACGCGGACCCTTATTTCGCGGACTGGAAAGTCATGTTTCTCGGGAAGATCCGCGGGGTCCGCGTTATAGACCTGGCCCCATTCAGACCTCGCCCGTCTTGAAAGCGGTTTACATCATAGAAAAAAGCTATTCTATAACAATGATATTGGATGGCTAATCAAGTTTCTCCTATATTCAGAAATGCATGAATGAAGGCGCTTACAGCTTCTTAGTACCCTATGCATCGTTGTAATGAATGAGTCAAAAGGTTGGGCTATAGACAAAGAAAGTAGCTACAGCAACTTCTCGATGTAAGCTTGGAACGTAAGTCTAGAATTGTTTCAAACAAAATGCTTTTTCATTGTGAGAGTTATTCGCCAAAGTATCTATACCTTCCCTAAAGGATGGGAAACAAGAATGAGAAAAAGATTTACGAAGAGCATGTAGCCCATGGTATAATTCAAAAGACAAGAAAAGTAAACGAACCCTTTGTCTTCGTGCTCGCAACTTCTTTTGCGCTAGGCCATCTTGGTGCTTTTCTGGAAACCTTTCCTTCAGCAAATGCTCCTTTCTCATTGACATAAAGTAAGTATGAGCAGCACCTAAAACCAACAGAAGGAATTAATCAAAAGAAATGTTTTTGACACTTTAAATTGGATACAATTTCCAGCAGGAAGAAATTGTATCGTCTTATTGATGGTCTTTGCACGAAAACAAATTCATAATTAATTCCTGTTGTTATGCAAAAGATACATGCTCATTCTGGGATGAACCTTTTATATATAACTAACTCTAGCAGTTGGTGATTCATTTTAATTCCCTTAAAAATCTGAATGGCATCCTGAATTATACAAGGGAACTCAAGATGTTTTAAGGTTTGGAATCTTCAAGCTTAGGACTAGTACCGACTATTAGGACTATCATCTGCTCCAATCTGCATCTTTTCTTGGCTACTTGTAAAAAAGAAATGATAAACAGCACTTACTACGAATCTGATCCAAAGTGAATCGCTCTTTTAAATGAACATACATATCATTTCCAAAGCGATTGGTAATGCCTGCATTTCTACTTGCCGTAAAACTAAAAAATAAAGTATGGTACAGTTTAAATACCTCCTGAACCCCTTTAAACTAGTTCATTGGAAAGAAACTGCATCCCTAACATAAATAAAAATGAAGGTTCAAATCAATGGAAAACAGATGAAAGGGGAAATAGATAAACACTATCTACAACGTTTAACCTCCACTACAGTATTCTGGCTGCATTAATCAAAATATTTGCCAAGAATGACAATTTGGCCAGTTCGTTCAGTCTTATGATGCTAACAGGTGAAATATGGTGGTGACTGCTCATGGTGGGAAATAATTCTTATTGTTTGTTTGAAAATTTTGTGAGCAAATGCCGCTAATTATCATTGGGATCTAGTTAACCAGATTCTTGAGGAAGTCGTTCAATACAGTTCAAGAATTAAAATAATTGAATGACAGGTATATCTTGTACAGCCTTACACTTCATCAAGGTCCCACTGTTCATTCTCCGGCAGCAAATTGTAAAGGGACTTAACAGCTCTCTGAAAGAGTAAATGTAAGACTCAACATTGTTGCAAAGTGATGGCACAATTATGAATGCTTCGAATGTCTCAATGACAACGGAGAACATTACAGTAAGTCCCTGCATATAAGAAACGGACATTTAAAAAACTGCAGCCTGCCAGCATAGAGAATATTTTCTTGTTTATAAGATTCCAGGCAGCCTGATTTTGTAGCTTCAGTACTAAATTGGTACTGAATGAGGGAAACACCCCTTTTTAAGAAAGCTAGTTTAGAAAAATTGTTTAGATATTCCATGAAAAAATTGTCAAGGAAGCGGTATTTACTATAAACAGGGTGAACAATGAACAGATTCGCTTTTACGAGGTGACTTTGAAAACACGGACACAAAACTTTTAAACATAGCCATAAGAAAACTATTTTCTTGTGACTATGTTTTAAGGCAGGTAAATGGACGTAAAACTTGCTGAAAAGAGATCTTACAGCAATAACTAATTTTCGTTGAACGATACTTTTACGGGCCCCGGACCTTTTACCCTCTCCCTAGATTTCCCCCTCTCAACGGTCCTGTAATTGCAGAAAGTAACACGGCACTTGCTATGTGCTACGCGTTAGCAAATACCGGATGCACCAAAATACAAATAGGAATTTTTTCAGGCCACGACAAATCGTGCAATAAACTGATTTTGAAGATTTATGATTTAATCTTCAGCAAAAAGCCTGAATTAGAATCTAGAATTCTTTGCAGATGCTTTTGTTTTCACTTTTTAGAGCTATAAGCGATTAGAGCTTAAAATTTTCATTTTCAAAACACTGTAAACGACCAATTATCTAGAATTAGTTAGTTATTGAATTTGACTCTGCTGGAATAGGTTAATTACTTAGAATCTTGACTTAATGCCAACTCCTTCAAAAACCTCTTAGAGTTATCGACTTTCTCCCTTTCCCGAGTTAAAGCTGTTAGCTTTTCATTTATATCTGTCATCAGTTGCATTAGCTGCTCGATTCTGTAGGACTGTCCATCCACTTTTTCCTTTAACTCGTCCGTCATCAGTTGGAGTTTCCTGTAAAGAAAATAAATTGCAAAGTATTTGCATTGTAAAGCATCGATTGTGTGCACAATTCATGTCTGGGTCCAGAATATGCTCCAGCATTCTTATTCTTTTGCTTTTACTGTGTGAAGCAGTCTCAATTCTGTTTATCTAAACCAGTATTTGCAGGAAGCCATACATAGATGTCCACAAAACCATGAACAAGCAAAGTTATAAGTTTACAAACCCTGTTTGATGCAGTCACAGCCCACAACTTCGTTTCTTGATGAAGCCATGATCCAGTCTAAGGGTCTCTTTCATCTTTATTACAGAAATATCTAGTTGTAGATGATTAAAAAAGAGCAGCAGTTACGTAAATAATATCATTGTTCAGATACGACAGAGCTGTCTAGGCAATTAATGCGATAGGCATTACAGGTTTATTGTCGCTTTTACCGATACTTTCTTTCCTCTACAGATCTTATTCTACGTCCCCAATCGTCCAGTAATTTCATAACCTTATTCAATATATTAACGTCAATGTGCACTAAACGTTAACATCTAGCATATCTATGATGCAATTATTTTTGTTATAGGAAACTGCTGATAAGAAACTCAGCTCTCAGATCACTGATAATTTAAGATACTTTAATGCTGAGAAAAAATGTCTTGAGAAACTATTTACTTTAACAAAGGAAATCCTTTGTATTCTTTTCCTTATTTTCACTTGCTTGCCGTGTCATATTTGTTGAATGGTATTAGAGCAATATCTAAACACTGGAAAGGCTACAAAAAACTTTGTTTCGAAATGTTGTGAATGGCATAAAAAGTAAATATGACGATTATTATGGAACCTTGAAGAAATTGGTAACAAAATCTGACTTCTCAAAATCTGATAGTTCTAAGAAACTTTCAGTATCGGTGAAAATGTTTGGTTTCTTAGAAAAATACGTGCAGCATAAATGGAGACAGTATGGAATACATAGCTACGAAATTTACCCAGTGTTCTCAATATTGTTTGTGTCACATCACCCGTGACTATGAGGCTTATATTTTTATTTCTTTTATTCTAAAATTGTTTACCCAGCGCTACAATTCAGCTTAAGTAACTGTTTTACAATGTACCCTGCAACTAAAAATAAAACTAACCTAATTACAATGTTAATCTAAACCTATAAATGCATAATATATAGTGAACGATGAAGAAGAGGGACAACATCCTCAGAGAGCAGGCATTGAGTTGATCTTTGCGCTTTTTTTCATTTATTCAGCTATCTGCTAACCAGGGTTGCCAGGTGCATGCGCGAGTATCAAGCCAAACGGAGGGCAGAAAAAAGCCAAAATAAGCCAAATTATTTCCTCCTGAAAAACGCCAATAAAAAGCCAAAAATGTCAATGAAAATTCGAAAAAGCCAGTTATTTACAATTATCTTCCTTTAAAATTCACATTTTTGAGGCCTGTCTCTCTCAACACACAATTCTTTGTAAGATGCAGAGATGACAGCAAACAGTTGTCCTTTTCAGTGCGTCATGGGGCATCATAGAAATTGTATGAAATGTGAAATGACCATGGAAATGACATGCTTGCTTCCAAAATATTAGAAGATGAGGTGACCCAGCACATAAATTCAGGCCTTCTACGAACTGTCTGAAGAATTTTCCCTGGAGATAATTGAATTCAAAGCTTAAATATAAAAATATTTGACTCCAAGCTAAAAAAAGCCAAAATTATGCCAAAAAGCCAACTGGTTTTTCCAAAGCCAAACACTGTTTAAAAAAGCCAAAATCAAGAAATTTGGCTTAAAGAAAGCCAAGTTGGCAACCCTGCTGCTAACTAGTTTCGCCCACTAGGGCATCTTCAGAGCAACTGATTAAGTTAAAGTATCAACCTCTATTTATAGTAAAATGTATGTCCATATAAGGTTAATCAATTTACAAGTATAATTTTGTCCTTATAAGGTAAAATGTTCTTGTCATATGTTGTTTCTGTTGTTAGCCTCGTTCTCGTTGTTTTTCAGTTGAGTCGTTGTCGTTGTAGGGGTCGGATCTCGTGTCCTGGTGTTGTATTTTCGTGCTTGTCTTTTGACGTCAGATCTTCTTTCATCGTTCTTCGAGCGTCGCTTTTCCAATTTTGTTTACGGTGCTTCTTTGCTAGTGGCTGATTCCCTGAATCTTAACCCACCTCGGGTGTACCTTTACCCTGTTCATTCAGTTCGGTTCGGGTCTTTTCTTTGGCGTTGTTCGCAGTGCGATGTTGTCTTTTCGATGTGCTGTTGTTACGGGGTTCTGTTTCCTTGCGATATGCAGTCTTGCTATTGCTACTGTTGTTGTTGTTGTTCTGCTAATTCAGCTATCTTCATTTATTCAGCTATTGCCATTTGCTATGACGAATTAAAAGCGGATAAATCCAAAAGTCCATAGGTTGCATGCGCAACAAACGAATTTAACAAGAATAAACCCAATCGATGATTTCTCGAAGTTTGAGCAGCAAAGTCTTCACTGCGCTACAGTGTTGATGAAATATCTACAACATTCAAATTCTGAGCTGAAATGGCGCAAAACTGATCACGTCTGAAAGAATAGCATTTGTTTGCATAAAAAAGTTGATTTCTTATGCTTAGATAATTCTTATTCTGAAAGTGCAGGGGAATAAATGAGTTTCATATTTCTTTTTACCTGACCCCTTCAAGCCCCTTCATCAAAATCTAAACTGTTGTCAATTTCCCAACTTTTCTCTTGATCAATCGAAAAAGTATTATCTAAGGATAAGAAATTGACTTGTTTGTGCAAACAAATGCTATTTTTTCAGACGTGATCAGTTTTGCGCCACTTCAGCTCAGAATTTGAATGTCGCAGACATTTCATTAACAATGTAGCGCAATGAAAACTGTGCTGCTCAAACTTGTGGAAATCATCGATTGGGTTTATTCTTGTTAAATTCGTTTGTGTCGCATGCAACCTATGGACTTCTGGATTTATCCGGTTTTGGTTCATCATAGCATATGAAGAATTGGTGAGTATCTTGTGATTTACATTTTATTTGTGACATTATTGGTAGGGATTTCCTGTCGATGTTTGGCACTTTAGAATATGATTGTAGCGCTTCGGAAGATGGTACCGTGCTAGATATCATAGAAGATACTGCCCCTTTGAATTTCTTGCAACACGGAAAATTTCATGGAAACAGCTTCAATGCGGTCTACGACTCAATTTGTATTGCCTTTTTGCAACAGACTGAATTAGTCCTTCAGGAATATCTTTCTGCTGAACCTAAACATTAGTCGTTGCCTTGATTTTAGGGCGTTATTCGAACAAAGATTTCTCTCGATTTGAGTTGAATATCAAAATCCGAAGTGGTAGAATTTTCGGAACGCTTATATTCTAACAGAAACTGTAAAAACATTTCTGATTTGTCAAAAATCCATTGGCACATCGCCAGTTTTTGAGGGGAAGGTATTTTTGTATTCATCCCCACAGCTTCTGGATTTCCGCAAAATCACGGTACGTCACATGATTTTAGAATACGTGGCGTGATTGGTTAATCTCACATAATGTAAACAAACCTGCCAATCTATTGAAAACATTATCTGCCCTTGTTGCTTTGTCCTTAAACCACACATACTAAACAAGTATTTATCCTGTTAGTATGCAACACATAGAATTGGTTGAATCTTTTTGGCAATAAATTAATTGAACTATGAAATTTCATATGACTATTATTTTTGACCGCCATACGAGACTTCTTTAATGGGTAATTTTACCATTGATGTAGTTTTCAAAATGACTCACCAAGCATATGCAATAGACTGTTCTACTTTACAAAAAGACTATCAGTAGTTTCAAAGTGCTGGAAAATGCTAAGGAGCAGTCGTTTCTCTTGTCCTCAAACAGAATATACGACTTTAGACAGGAAAATACTCTATTTTTCTAAATATTTCAGGTTCATAGAAATATATTTCTATTTGGCCCTTACCTCATTTTATTTTTATTCAAAACGATCTCTAGAAAACGTACACAAATCTAACTATGCATTATTCCGATGCGGAAGACTTGAACAAATATATTGTTAATTTGTGCATCTTAATGAATTTGCAAACGTTGACTGACCTAAGTTTCTGCACTCTCAACGCAAGGTGAGCTCGCAATAAAATCACTTTCAAAACGTCAGCAAGAAGCAAAACGATTGCCAGCAAAATGCAGAGTATCCCTTTTGAATTACGAAGTTTATCTTTGAATACACCATTTGCAAATTAGGAAAAAGGGATTGCGGCGAGCGCGGCCAACTCCGACAGCCCTAGTAACAGACGGACATTTGGGGAATCCTCTTCTCTTGAGAATATCTTATTTGATGTATTTTCCACGATAGTAAGATTGTAGAGTAGGGTTCATAAACTAACGATCAGCTGATTTTGACCCTTTATTTCTAATGTAATAAGTCCAAAGCTTGGGAGAACGTTTGAAAATCCCCTATAATGCATGCCCTGTGTAGCTCCCATATTTGCAATCAAAGACTGTTGATAATGCGTTCTCTGCCTGCTCCCTGAATCAATGGTAAGCCACACACAAGGATAAAAACTTCCCTGCAAATGGTGCATTATTAAATGCAAGGTCTTTAATCAAAATATCTATCGTTTTCAGTGCTGAGGCAGGGACAATTGACGCTTCCTTCTAGATGAAGACAGCTGTTGTTTGCAGATCTTCAGCATTACATGATATATAATATTGCATTTGAATGTGGTAGGCAATATATTTAAATCTGGCATGTTGAATGGGCTGCTGTTGAGCAGTTGTGGTTTCTAATATGTTGTCTGGAGTGCCGTCAATGTTGTGAGGCCACTTCATGGGAAGCCTGCAACTAAGCAGGCAATTCTGTCTTTCCTTGGTTACAACATTTTGTGAAAATGTTCCTTGTGGTTTCTCTGGGATTGAGAATTTGGCACTTCGTTTCACTTCATTATCCATAGCTCCTAGGGAATTTTGCTCTGGTTATTGCTGTTGTACTGGATTTTGTGGCAGCCTTTGTTGGACGTTTCCTTGCTGCTGTTGCTGCAGAATATTGTGAAATCTTCTTTCAGTGGCTAGTTGTGCATTTTATTGAGCTCTTCTTTCAAGAATGGCTTTTCACTCTAGTCTCTCAGCATGCTGTTCTTTGGCTGTAGCACTGGTTGTTGAAGTAGTTCCTTTCTTTCTCTGCAACCTTGGTGCTCTCGGTTACGGGATGTTCTTTTAACCGGACCCTACGACCCCACGACCCCGGACCATACGACCCCCGACCATACGACCATACGACCCTACGACCCAAGTTTTACAACATGTTATCATTATTTACAACTATTTAGTTTCATTTATATTTGATCATTTATAATTTATTTTGCTGCGATGGAGATCTATCAAGCGAGGGTGTCGCATATTTGTGCATGCAGTTTTCAAACGTAAACATTTTACATAACTGCGCACCAGTAGACTTGCTCCAAGTGTATTCAGTGGACCATCAGCAATAAAAGAATATAATTTCTTCTGCGGGGGCGTAAGCTACTAAGGTGACGCTGCGAAGGAGAAGTGGGAACGAAACCCCCGCAGAAGAAATTATATTCTTTTATTGCTGATGGTCCACTGAATAGACTTGGAGCAAGTCTACGCACCAGGGACCTTTGTCACGCGAACAATTTGACTGGTTTCCAGTCAGTGAAATTATATTGTAAACGAGAGAAAATGTTGCTCTGATACTGAATAGAAGGCTGCGACTGAGCGACCTTATGTTGTGTACAATTCAGCCCACTTGGAAATTTTCAGTTGCTTTTATGGCCTTAAAACTTGCACATTCATAAGTTTGCTTTCTTTCATTTGATTCAAGCAAAGAAGCCTATACATTGGATTTTAAAGGGAATCTAAGCATATATATGTAAGCCCTCGATGAAAATAGCCGTGCCAATACAATAGGCTATGACATTCTATGTTCATTTATTGGAAGTTTTGTTTGCAAAGGCTGGGTTATTAATTTCTGGCTTCATTCTTTGCTCTGTCCGAGTTCATCGAATTTGCCGAGCCAGGTAACATTGACACCTAAAGATGTCTTGTGTGTTCACCAATCAACCATCAGAGGGTCCTCCAATACAAGCATCACGTGGCTCTTTCTTGCTAATATCTATCACATCAAAATAAATTTAAATAATGAACTTGGGTCGTAGGGTCGTAGGGTCGTATGGTCCTGGGTCGTATGGTCCGGGGTCGTAGGGTCGTAGGGTCCGGTTAAAAGAACATCCCCTCGGTTACCAGTGAACATGTGTCACGCCACTCATGGCATTTGTCATTGAGAGTAGTTTCTGGATGCATATCAAGGTATTGAACAAAGGTGACATTTAATCTCTGGGGTATCAGTTCAACAGCATGTAATTCATTTCAACAGCATGTAATTCATGAACTTTTTGTATTGCAAATGTATTTCCTTATTTCCACAAGAATGTCTTGCATCATAGGGGTATATTTGCATGAATAAAATCAATGTTATGAATTGAATGGGTTGTAAAGTTGAAACTAGCGACCTCATAAATCAAATCAAATGACCAATTTACCCTATCAAGCCTAGGGGGGGGGGGGGCTGTGTTTTACTCACCTCAATGAATATAGTTTTTTGATCATCAACCTACTCCACTTATCTTAATGCATGTTGCAGCACAGCTGCCAGTAACTGTTCCGCAGGAAGTGTTGGCGCTTCACCCTGCAGCAAACAGCTACATAAATGGTCGAAAATGTGTACTGCCACTGCAATTTGTTGCCCCATATCAACTTTTTTACATTTTGGCAGTGTCGTGCCCTCCTTCAATGCATCGTTCATGTCCGCAATAAACTGCTCATTTAAAATGTGTAGCAAGCTCGTTTAGGGCCTCATGAATACATGCAGCTGTTTTCATGCAGCCTTGATATTTCCAGAAAGACGTCTGTCAGGTGTTGCAATTGACCTTCGGAGACAGCGAGGGCAGGGGCATTTAAGTCTGTTGTGGCCCTGGGCCCAAAATGGGTTGGGGCCCCTTTGAATATACCTAAAAAATTGAATCATAGTACTCGGTACCCTGTTAGCATTTATTGACAAGGCTGCCAGATTCAGTCGTAGCCAATCAAGTCAACATCAACTAAACATTTTGATAGGGGGAAACTCGCACAAACGAGTAAATTTGTACAAATATAAACATTTTGATACAATCCCTATAAAACTACCCCTTGTCCAATGGTTTTTCGTGATTTTCATCTTACCTTCACTGCTGCAAAATTTCGGATGATTTTATTGGGGTCATCATTAAAATACATTAAAATTTGTTGCCATTAGGCAAATGCAACAATGTGCTCTTGTGACTCTCTCAGATCGCCAAAAAATTCAGAGGCTCCAGTGCTGGCAGCAAGATTGTTATGGAACCTCAAAGAAACTTGTGAGAAACTCTGAGTACTCAAAATGATAATTTCAAGAAACTTCCAGTACTGGCCCAAAGTCTTAGTTTCTTTGAAAAAGACACATTTAATAGATAATCCAAAATAGGCTTTTGTGTTTCATGGTGTTGTTGCCTCATTAATTTCTTTCTTTTGTATGGCCTTCGGCTTCGGTATCAACAAAATCCCTCCTTTTAAGCCTGGTTTCCATTAAATCGTAGAGCGATCGTAAGGAGATCGGCGACAGTCTGCGATCGTCTGCGTTGCGTTCCCGATTTAATGGAAACACTTGCTTACGATCCTTAAGACAGTCGGCGATAGTGGATCGTAAGCGTCGGGAAAGTTGAACTAAGTTCAACTTTCCCGATCGTTACGACTGTCCCGATCTGGGAAAATGTTTATGGAAACACACATCGCAGACAATCGGCGATCATCGCAGACGCGCTTTTGTTAAACTATGATCACGTGGATCTGATTAGCCAATTAGATCATAGTAGTCATTGTTGCTACGTTTGCGCGCTATCTTGTGGGTTTGAAAAGGATCATGGTATAGGTGCGTCGCAGACTGTCGCCGACTGGTCGCCGACGAATGGAAACACTCTGCTGAAATCGCAGATGGAAGATGCTGGAAGATGGAAGATAGGGATCGCCGACGATCGCAGACTGTCGCCGATCCCCTTACCATTTTAATGGAAACCAGGCTTTATGGAGGAACTTTTCAAGAGGCTTTTTAACAAACTTAGGTCATTGCCGAGTGTCTACTTTGCTCCCCCATCACATATTGTCAATCTATGAACCCTTGGTGTTGTCTGAAGACGTTAGGACTCAATTCAAACACAAAGGTGAAATCAACAGCACTTCATAGGTTTTTCAAATTCTGCTTGGGGCCTCCTAGATCTAAGAATTTTAGGGGACCCCTGGGCAAATGTGTCACTGAGCGAGGGCTGAAGTTTGTGTATCCTATCTGGTATCCAATTTCACCTGACTCAATGAGACTTCACCCCTGAAAACATTCTTCAATAGTTTTTGTTATTGACATACCACCTGCACCAGATTCTAGAAACAGAATGAGTTAGAAACATCTCGTTTCAGGTCACAATAATGACAAACAGCCCCCAAGTCTGCTTCCAAGTGACAAACAGCCCCCAATTCTGCCAGTTGCCCATGATTTATGTTAAGATCTCTTGCCTGCCTAACAACGTACTTAGGAACACCAAAATAGTTTGATGTATATTGGATGGACTAATCCTTAGGGACTAATGTCGGCATCTGAAGTGCGAGCTTCCTGTATGACTCTTCTGAAGCTTGACTTTTAGATTTGTCATTAATGAAGTACAGTTAGAACAGCTACTCCCGTCGCAGATCGGAGTACTGTGAAGGGAGGGAGAACTCAAAGCAGCTGAAACTGATTCAGAAATGTGCTTGGTTGCTTCTACTATTTTTCGTTTGCCATAGCCTTGTACACGTTCCTTTCTGACGTGTTTTAAAGGGGAACATTCCAGATTGCCCAATAGCACATTTGCCTCCTCCCTTGCGCATTCCACGTAAGACAAATCAGCAGTCCCATGGTCACTAGAGGCAGAACCTTCGGCAGTCCCTTCATCTTTACCTCCTTTCAGTTTATCTAAGCAACGTCCACATACCTTTTTTCCTGGTATCAACTGGATATCCTTGTTGTGACTTGAATTATTTACGTCCTCAAGCAGCAATTCTTTTAAATTGGTTCTAACGGGCTTTGTATGCCGATTTAATGGATTGCAACAAGCAATGTGATGACTCGAAAATTTCTTTATGAAATATCTTTCGTGGTAGGAACAAATAGTTACACAACCGTCAAGAGTTTCCAAGCCAATGCGTAGTCTCAAAATTTCCAATGTTCTCAATAGAATATCCTCAAGTTCTTTCGAGAGCCATGTCCTATCTTGCTCTTTTTGACAATCAGAATTTATTTTTTCACCAATTTATAGACACTGCTAGCTAGCTCCTCCTTGGCAATGAGACTGACCCTTATGTTCAAAATGACCAGATTGCCCTTCCAGGTCACATAATTCTACCAAACAACACATTAGCAGCAGAGATGATTCTTTTGTTTACCCAAGATGTCCAAATGGAGACCCCAAATACATGGCTAAGTAGACACCTCAAAACCTGGCTTAGCTTTCAAACATGAAGCAAGCAAGATTCGACAATCTAGCGATAGTAAACTTTCATAAACCAGGAGCAGGCAGCATAGGTTCCAAATCTTTAACTCGGCGTAAATAGGCGGGTGTAAAATTCAATGTCCTATTTCTTCTGATTGAATGGCTTGAAAGAAACTTTAGATACTTATCTATAATTCTACCGTTGGACTTTCCAGAAATTTTGAACATTTTTCGAAATTACAGCGTGTCTTGCATTTCAACTCATTTGAAGATGTGACGTCATCAAATTTCTAAATAATAAACCAGATGAGTGACAGACTTTTGCTTGATACCATATTGTAGACATCCATAAACTATAGTTTTCTTCGAAATTATTTTATGTTGCGTCAAAGAGTTTAGATATTACGATGGTTTTAAGTTTTTTGAAAATTTTTCTTGGATTCTTGAAAAAGAAGAAAAACATTCTAATTCTGAAAATATTGAAGATTTCAGAAAAGTCCAACGGTAGAATTATAGAAAAATAGCTAAAGTTTCTTTGAAGTCATTCAGTTCAAAGAAATAGGTCACAGAATTTTACACCAGCCTTTTTAAAGATTTGGAACCTATGCTGGAGCAGGCGCGATGTCCCTCTTGCAAATTCCTAACCATTTCCTTAAAAATGAATATAAGCAGCGCAACTTTGGAATGAACTATGCAATGAACTGTCTCTTTTCATAGTCATTAACATCTTCTCTCACCCGTCTGTATATACACTTATTTTTTTATAAGAAACTAAGGTCCGATGCTGGAAGGCAGTTTCTTAAATTTTTGGGCCATTTTGCTAACAAAAAGTTTCTTCTGTGTTTCTCATATTTTTAATGCCAGAAGTGTAGAGTTAGTTTTGTTTTCTCTAAAGGGTTCCCAAATTACTTAGTAAGATCTCAGAACAAGTAAATAACATAATTCGCACTCAAGATAATGTCCAAACCGTTGTTATAACTGTACACAGTCAACAAATTTTTCATTGCGATAGGAAAATTAAAATTGTAAATTACAAATGTTTCTTAGCTTTTTCAATTCAGGTAGGGTTGTTTCTTAGCTTGGGAAAAATTGAGCCTACCATTTCTTATAAGCCGTTTCTTATTAAAAAATGAATGTAAGCATACACGTAAAGAGGCAAGCATTTTTGAGAGGGGCGTTTTCTGACACTCTTGAAGGGCGTCGTCTCAACAATTTCTCTGGCAGCAAGCCCCCGGAACCCCATTACAGCAGGCTTCACTCGCTGCTGAGCCCTCCCCCCCACTTAGGAACCGCTGCGCGGTCCCTGAATAGCACCTCGCTACCCTATTGTCCACTTACTTCACCTGTGTCCCTTTAGGTACCCGCATTCATGGATTCTACGAACATTGATCAGGCATTTAGACACGTTATTGGGAACACAATGGCGGAGTTCGATACAATACGGCGGGAGATTCGAAAATCAAAGGCAGCCATACTGCAAGCGGAATATCGCTTGAATCTATGCCACAAGCGCTTCAGGTCTGCAGTTCATTCTCTAAAGGAGGATGTCAACATCGTCCTTGCACTGCAGTGCAATGATGAAACCGGTGATAATATCATTGCTAATGCCGACATAGAGCCCCAAAACTCAACACCGAAGCCCCATGCTGCCAACTATGAATCCGGTGATGATATCATTGGTAATGCGGACAAAGCGCCCCAAACATCAACACCGACGAGCCACGATGCCAAAAATGATAACATGAATGATTCCGGCTCTGCAGTATTGCGAATTTCTCCCAATGACCCCAGGGGGTACTCTGGTATATTCAGGTACTCATGTTACTTTTTTCATTTATTTCCGTCAAATATTGGGCACGCAATATTTCTAGGTCACTCAGTTTTACCATGGGTTCGTATATAAGAACATCAAACAGCCATTGACCAAGAAACATTGTAGAAGCACATATGATAGTCATTGATGATAAATAACAGCTCAATAATATTATTCCCTTCCTCCACTCCCACCGAATTTCCAACTACAAGTAAAGGAACAGAGAATGGATCCTTTACATGAGCAGGCACTAGGCCAACAACTGTACCAGCAACTTAACAATGATCAATGGCTAATCATAGATACCATTTTACACGCAGTCACCACACAGGCATCGCAAACATGCTATTACATGAATGAATGGCGCGGGAGGAACAGGGAAAACATTCCTGTACCAAACGTTAGTGCATATGCTGCATCTCTGGTATCACAGCAACACTGTTGATCAATGGCTCAACTGCCCACTCCAAATTCCAAATCCCCATTCCACTGCTCCCTGAATCCACTTGCAACATTCCCCGCCAGAGGCAACGTGCAAGGGAACTTTTAGAAACCACAGTATTTATCTGGGATGAGGCCTTGATGGTATCTGCCCGTACCCTCAACGTAGTTGACCGTCTGCTCAAGGACTTAATTGGCAGTAACAATCCATTCGGAGGCAAATTCTTCATCCTGGGTGGTAATTTCCGCCAAGTGATACCAGTTGTAAGGCATGGCAGTTGTGCAACCATTGTCACCAGCTCACTCAAGAATTCCCTGCTGTGGCCATCCTTCGAAAAGTGTACTTTGACTACAAATTTGAGAGCGCTACACGATCCTGACCATCAAATTCTCACAAATTGGTTACTACGGATTGGAAATGGTACAGAACCAGAGGAAGATGGTTCTCATCTCATCGAACTCCCGCAAAATATCCTCATACCATCCAACAGTCTGCAGCAACTCCTCCAACATGTCTATCCGAATGGTCCTGCAGAAACTGCACAACAACTTGGCAAACGATGCTGCCCCACACCAAGAAACAATGACTGCCACATTATCAATGACCTCATGCTATCAAAGCTTGACACCGGAAAAATCACCTATCTCAGCCAAGGTTCAATTGTTGCAGATGACACCACGGAAGCAGCTTCATATCCCATGGAGTTCCTAAATTTCCTCGCACTCTCTGGTATGCCATTGCATAAGTTGCAACTGAAGGTATGTTATTCCCTACGCTTACACCTGATGCGCCAGAATATACTACACATTTTTGACGATCCCTTTCTAATAAAACTACTCATTTCCATATTCATCTCCTAAATAACTGGTGTCTCCAAAGTTACCCCCTTTTGACCGAATAAGGAAACAGAACGAGACCATTTTGGAATATTTTCAGTTCATAGCTACATTTTTCGCTCTTCAACTTCAACATACTTTGCATTTTAAAATAGTCCATCAAACACCGGATACTCGGTTGAAAACAAAGATTCAATGTGCCATTCCAATAAGAATACACTTCCAATTTTCGTCTTTCCAAGTAATAGCTGTTTACGACACCCTATTTCATACCAACCTCATGACATGAGAATGAGAATGACAGCGCCATTCTTTCCATTTACAGGTTGGAGCCTCGGTCATCCTCCTCCGAAACCTCGCACCAAAAAAGGGACTATGCAATGGAATGCGACTCATGATTTGAGATTTGCAACCACATTTGATCGTTGCCGAAATTGTGTCGCATCGACATCAAATTTTAGGCATTGCATCAGTCAGCTTTCAGCTGATTGTAGCTGCTCTTAGCGAAATGTTAAAAATAGCAGGTCATGGGTACCAATGGTTTCTGCAGTCTGTGCAGTTTCTCAGCCTTCTCGAATTTTTGTTGTATTTAGTGATAGGTTCCTTCTTCTTCTTCGTAAGCGTTTCGTGAGTTTTACCATACCACAACACAGCGGAAAAATGCGCATTACCATGTCTGACAAAACATAAGATAGTTCATTATTTTTTTCATTATTGTTCATTATTTTGGTAACTCATTCTTATTTGAAACACCCAGCAACTTGTTACCAAAAAGTGAAGGGGACCTTTCAAATCCAACAAACGACTGAACGAACGCTTTCCATGCACCCCTAGAGCAAACGGCGGAGGGCCTAAAGCCAGTATGCCCATGGCCACCGTTTTTGACCGGCATGATTTAACCCACGTTTTCTTAACCTGCATGACCTGCGTTTTACACAAGCCGCTGGAAAGGTGAAAACAGAGAGTTGTAGAGGCATACCAAAACACTGATCGGTAAGAAGTGTCTCGCTTTGAAAAACATCCCACAAGTTCTAACCAGCTTTTTAGATAATTCTGTAAGGTGATATTTCCATGAAAGATTTTCATCTAAAAGAACAACAAGCTATAAAAAACCTGGAGGGTCCACAGAGATCAACGCTTGCAAGATAAAGAGCAACACATACCTTCAAATATACACCAAGCACTACTCTGGATGAGTCATTTAGCCATGCTGCGTCCATATACATGTCAATAAAGCAAGCTAGGAAGATAGCTGGACTAGTGCTGGTTCAAGCTGCAGAGGATGAAACTGCAATTATACCTGAGATTTAATGGGACAGAGCTAAATACCAATCATGGGGCTGGTGTGGGAAACAAACAGAGGCAGATGGAAAGCATAAATGCGATAGGAGCTTTGCGCACTTGGTAGGTGATGACTCAAAAGCCTATGACAGATTATGTGAAGCATTTTCTTCAAATAAGGTAGCTGGTCATGCAAGAGTAATAATGCTAAATCCTGTACACGAAGATATACATGCACTGGTTGTATTGTTACAAGCCACGTGCAATACGTTCACGCATTTTGATGTTCAGCAGCAATGGAGGGAAATTAGAGATCTGTATCGTATTCTCAACAGATATGTCTCTCTGAGTTTCAATAAAAGTAAGAATATGCCAACGCTTTCTTGCCCCTTGGGACCCTAACCTATTTAAACAAATTCAACGAGGCTATTCAGTCATTCTTTATGAGCTACAAGCAACGAAACATCAAAATATGTAGGCTGCTCATAATATTCACCGTCACTGACAGATCTAATGGCCAAGGCCCAAGTCCACAAAATTTGCCTCAAGCAGATGTCTTGGAAATTCTCCAAGCGGTAGTCCAAGAGAAAGAACAACCAGACCAGAACGCCGCTCAGAATGCCATGCAAGCTGTGCAATAGCCCAATTTTGGCCCAGTGGTACGTTGTTATCTCTTTTGCTACCTACAATTCTATGCAAGCAAGTGAGCATGCAAGTGAGGAACATCAGAAGAGGCCTAAGCAAACGACAGTTAAAGAAAGAAAGAGAATTACAATTATATGAGATTTGATGTTTTATGGTATATACAACAAAGGTATGCAGAAACATCACAACATCATAATTAAAGAGAAGAAAAAGAAAGAAAGGAAGAAAGATGGCTACCAAACCTGCAATTTGCAAGATGAAAATTGCAACAAAACAAATTGAATTTTGCAAAACTGTCCACAACCTTTCAAAAAAGTTCCCTCTTTCAAGAATCTTAGTATCCTTGCTGCTTCCAAGAAATGACAAGCTAAATGAAACCATCCAGTCAGCCAATTTCCAAATCAAAAGACGATGTGAGAAAAGGGAGTCACTAATTCAAGATTCAAGAACCAGAACCAAGAACCAAGAACCAAAACACCCTAATTCAAGAACCAGAATTCAAGAACCAACCTTGGATACCCTAATTTAAGAACCGGAATTCGAGAACCAAAGTTAAACACCCTAATTCAAGAACCGGAATTCAAGAACCAACTTTGGACACCCTAATTCAAGAACCGGAATTCAAGAACCAACTTTGGACACCCTAATTCAAGAACCGGAATACAAGAACCAACCTTGGATACCCTAATTCAAGAACCGGAATTCAAGAACCAAAGTTAAACACCCCATATTTTATAATATTTTTGGCATTTACCAACAATAGTGTAATGCATGGTTTTCATGAAATTTAATGATTATTTACGGTGGAATGATGCCATATTTAGCCTGATTCGTTTGGTCTTAGAATCAGGCTAGCCATTGTTGCTCTATGTTTTAAATTTCCAATTTTATGAACAAACAAGGGTAAAGCACAGGGAAAAGCAGGGACTTTCTCTGCTTGTTTCGTTGGATGAAGATGTCAATGATTCAGCGGAATCGTTCACTCAGGTTGAATAACCTCACAAAGTGGAGAAAAAACAAAGAATTGGAAGGGAAGTAAAGACATGTTGGAAAATTTTCCCTGTTTTGGTGTTTCTTAATTTTTTGACGAACAATAAGAGCGAGTTTAAGCGGTTAAATGAACATTATTCTCAAAGCTGGGCCCATGCACATCACATAAAAGAGTAGATAGTTTGCCACTGTTGAAAACAGTCTTTGCGAACAAAGGGGAAATTGGTATTAACATTGAAAATTGGTGTTTGCTAAATTTTCCAATTTCATATGGGGATATAGGCCAATCACGATGTTTGTGATACACTTCTTTGGAAAGAGTTACATCACTAATTTCGTGACCAACCATTGTTTATATATATGGCCTGATCCAGACAACATTGGTAAGTTTGTTAATTTCATACTAATTTTCCACCACTACTCAGCTCCGTCAGACTTTGAAGCGATTTTGTTGAGTTTAAGAGAACTCTCGCTAGTTTAGGCCATTTCGGAAAAGGAGGCCTTTTTTAGATCAGTTTTTAGACTAAGTTATCAGAAAATCAAAGAACGCAAGGAAACAACGGACGAAAAGTCATAAGTCTGCCTGGATCTGGACAGACGCTGCTCTGCAAAATTTAAACCAGGGAGCGCCGCTAAACCCTATCAAAAAGGTTGGATATTTTCCCTCTGTTATAGAAAAAAAGTAAGTGGCAGATTGAAATATTTCAAACGTTTTTTTGTTGCTAAAAGACCAGCCTACATTACGAGTATTTTTCGCAATTTTTTTGGGCACGGGAAAGTTCCCAAATTAAGGATTTTGAGGAAAAGGGCAGGCTTGAAATTCTCAAAAAGTCGTCAAAAACAAGGGATCGATTTGAAGCCATTTTAGATCTTCAAAACAACGAGGAGCGTGTTTCATTCTGCCTGAGAATATTTTCAAGTATCTAGGGGCTATAAACTTGCTCTGAAGACTTCCGACTGTGTTACCTATTCCCAGTTTGAAATGAAACACGCTCCTCGTTGTTTTGAAGATTTGAAATGGCTGTAAATCGATGCCCTGTTTTTGACGACTTTTTGAGGATTTCAGGCATGCTCTTTTCCTCAAAATCCTTAATTTTGGAAATTTACAGTGCCGAACAAAATTGCGAAAAATACTCATGGCATTGGCTAGTCTTTTAGCGACAGAACAACGTTTGAAGCATCTCAATCTGCCACTTAGTTAATTTTCTGTAACAGATTACGTTGGGTCACTTTTTTCTGGGTCACCCGGTAGGTCCTTTTGCTGATAAGCTTCTTCCACAAATTCCAACACAACTCTTTCATGGTCAGAGGCGGCTTTGTTTCGTTTCCTCTGATGAGTGGACTTCGATACAGCAACACCAACATTGCTTAGGACTGACAGGCCTGTTCCACTTACACCTTTGCTTACTACTTCGGTGGCAACGATTTTCTGAAACCAATTGGCCTTCTGAGATTGTCCAAAGATGAGCATATAAATTATTGCAACTGCCTTTTTTTCTTTCTGGAGTTTTTTCTCCACTGACTGTTCTCCTGCAGACATTGCCTCTATTATTTTATCGAACAGTTTAGTAGATCCTGCAGAATAGCAAATTTGACGCATTTCTTCTGGCTCAAAGGGTGGCACGGAGGAATTTCCATATTTCTCCCAAAGGAACCTTCTACATAACAGGACTTCCTGTTGGAGATCAAAGTTGGAGGAGATTTTGCCCTCAATTATAGGCAACAATCCAACTGGAATGTAGGCAAAGGAGTTTCCCACTTCTACCCCTCCTAAATCTCCAACCTGTTTCATCTCTATCCCAACAATTGGGACATACTTTGCCAGACGTTTTGGCACAAGGCAAAATGTTTCTCCGTCAATTTCAAGTTCCTCAAAGGTAGGAGGAGCAGTTTCTCCACGCTCTGTTCTCTGTACCTTAGCTGGGTTACAAGGCTCGCCTATTGATGTCTGACTACGACTTCGAATCCTACTTTCATCTCTCTCTTGATTTTCTGGATTGGATATGATTTGTTGTATCTGGAAAGAAATGAGGTATTTTTTATGGAATGTAGTTGTCAGGAATATCAAACAACATATGACTGGGATCAAAAGCATCCATTGCCAAATTTTTTGTTGGTACCAACTCATATACGCTATTGGTACCAACTAGTATTGGGAAATATAACTTAAGGAACTGTCTTTGTTTCCAGTATCATATTACTCGGAAGGTACACGAGTAACGTAGTAAAGCGCACAGGTAGTGAACATGAAAATTGGTATGGAACATTTGAGAAACTTGTAAGAAACTCCGAGTGCTCAAATCTGAAAGCTTTAACAAGCTTTCAGCAATAGCAGAAATTCATACTTTCTTATGAAAACAATTTTTCGGAAGTCTTGCGATTGGCTATTCACTGCTGCAACCTTAATGAATCTAAAAGTAACTATAATTACATACCATAGTATATGCTGGCATGGTCTTGTAATCATCTGGCAATCTGGAAATGTACGTTGGCTTGTTCCAACATGTTGTCAAACAATCCTTGCAGATTAGACCATGTGTTGCTCTTCCTCTCAGGTCAAAAGCCTTTAAAAAATCCCTTACGTCCATGATCCGTTTTTGGATGCATATCAGATTTTGTGAAGAACTACCCCATTCATCATGAAGCGAATTAGCGCAGTTTTTTTGCTGACCTCTTTTACCCTTTCCCATCTTCAAATCTGGACTAGCTATGTCAAACAGATTTGTTTACGCCAATGGATTCCGTAAACAACTCTTAACGTTAATGTAGAGTAGTGACGTATCTAGTTTGTCTACTTAGGTGTGTCACGTGACACAGGCCGCATGCGTTAGGAACCAAGATGGCTACCAGCTAGGCACGCTCATATACTTCGGCTACAAAGACGCTATATCTGGCGACGAGGATACACAAAAGACATAAGTTTCAGGTTATCAATTAGTTGTGCAACGATGGCACATGCTTTGCCCGCTTTTCCTGCTTTTGATGTGGAAGGAGATCAACATGGATTGAATTTACGATGGCAAGAATACATTGAACGGTTTCAGAACTTTTTACTGGCGTTGAATATCAAAGATGAAACAAGAAAGCGAGCCATGCTGTTACATTTTGCAGGTGAAGGGGTTTACAGAATCTTCAAAACACTTCCCGACACTGGAGAGCCCAAAGATTTTGAAAAGGCAGTCGAGAAACTTACTGGCTATTTTGCACCAAAACAGAACAAAGAGTATGAACGTTACATGTTCAGGCAGGCCCAGCAAGATTCTGCTGAAAGTTTAGATGCCTTCCATACACGTTTGAGGAATTTATCACTAACATGCCAGTTTTCAGAGGCAGATTCAGAAATCATAACACAAATAATTCAAGGTTGTTCATCTGGAGCCCTTAGGAGAAGAATTTTAAGAGAGCCTACAATGAAATTATCTGATATCCTGGATCTTGGAAGTATGGGGTGCCAACACCGCCAAAATTCAGCCTATTGTTTCAATGTAGAATGCAGTCATGTTTGTTTTCATGGTGCTTATTTATTAAAACATGGTGCCTATTTATTAAAACATGGTGCCTCTTTATTAAAACATGGTGCCTGTTTTTTTAAACATGGTGCCCATTAATAAGAATATGGTGCCTATCTATTAAAACATGGTGCCTTTTTATTAAAACATGGTGCCTTTTTATTAAAACATGGTGCCCCGTTTAAAATTTGCAGCAGACTGGGGCAAGAACTCTGGTGTCTGCTCTCTTCTGCGCACGTGTTTGTGTCAGAGTAGATAGACCTAGGCTCATGGGTTGAGCAGCATATGAATCAAATGTTTCTGCCAATTTTTGCTCGTGGCCCATGGCCGAAAATCTCCAAAGCCTCATTTTCACGGACTAATCAGACGGCGAAGAAGTGAAGAAGACAACAGAAACCCGTGAAGATCATTCTAAACTTTACCTATCTTCATAAAACGGAGCCAGGAGAACAAACGGCTTGAGATTTCCAGAATATTTTTGAATAAATCTGCTCTCTAGATGTTAGGCAATACAAATTTGGATGCCGGTTAAAATATCTCCAGGTTTCGAGGAGTTATGGCTTCTTGAATAGACAGCATCGGCCAAGGCTTGTCGAGGCCTGTTTGCACCACTTCAAGTCAGGTAATAAAAGCCCGGGGGGGGGGGTACATAACATATTTAGGGTACGGGTATGTGCCGCCCATATGGGTGGGTTTTTGGGCCCAAAATTCTCTAAACAAGGGTCCTATTTCGGCAGATCTTCCATAAACATGGGTGGGGTTTCGCTGAAATTCGCAAAAAATGGTTAAAATGGGCAGTTTTCCGCCAAAATTCATCATAAAAGTGGGTATCAAAAGCAAGTTTCGGTAATTAGAAGAGGGTAGCTTTCTGAAAACCGGACGGCAGACCCCCGTCCATCCTCAAGTCATGTACCCCCCCCCCCCGGGAATAAAAGCTTTTGATAGCACCTCTTTTGAATTTTATAATTCATTTTGCACCGTGAAAACTTGAGCCATGAATGCAAGGAACTCCCCTAGAGTATTGCCATATGACTTGAATGCGTAAACAAATCATAGATTTTTTCAGTTCACTTGGAAACCACAGAGGCATTGAATCTCGAACAAAAGGAATTGTGACGGAAGGACAATAGCAAGAACGATTGAGAACAAGGATTTTGGCGTTTTTGGGTCCGTCTAATGACGATCAATATTGTTAGTACTATTGTCTCTCGGCCAGAATCTTTATTGTTCAAGTTCAGTACCTCCTCGATTTGTGTGTGAATTGGCAAGGCCATAACTCCTCGAAGCCTGGAGACATTTTAACCGGCATCTAAACGTGTAAATCCAAAGGCCCAAACATCTGAAAAGCAGATTTCTTGAAAAAAAAATCGGGAAATGTCAAGCCATTTTTTCTCCTGGTTGCGTTTTATGAAGGTAGATAAAGTTTAGAAAGATCTTCACGGGTTTCTTTGTCTTCTTCACTTCTTCGCCATCTGATTGGTCCGTGAAAATGAGGCTTTGGAGGTTTTCGGCCATTGGCCACGAGCAAAAATTGGCAGAAACATTTGATTCATATGCTGCTCAATCCATGAGCCGAGGTCTATCTACTCTGGCACAAACACGTGCGAAGAAGAGAGCAGACACCAGGCTTCTCGCCCCAGTCTGCTGCAAATTTTAAACGGGGCACCATGTTTTGATAAAAAGGCACCATGTTTTAACAAATAGGCACCATGTTTTAAAAAATAGGCACCATCTTTTAATAGAGAGGCACCATGTTTTAATAACTAGGCACCATGTTTTTATAGAGAGGCACCATGTTTTAATAAAGAGGCACCATGTTTTAATAAATAGGCACCATGTTTTAATAAAAAGGCACCATTTTTAATAAATAAGCACAATGTTTTAATAAATAAGCACCATGAAAACAAACAAGGCTGCATTCTTCATTGAAACAATAGGCTGAATTTTGGCGGTGTTGGCACCCCATATGGAAGAGCCATGGAATCATCAAATAGACAAGCATCTGAAATTGAAAGTAATACCGCAGAATCAGTCAATAAAATTGGGAAAAAAGCCATGTATCCAAGGAAAGCAGACCATGACAAGCCCACAAAGTCTTGCTACAACTGTGGAGGGTCATACCCCCATTCGGGAGGCAGAGTGTGCCCTGCCAAAGGAAAGAAATGCCACAATTGTGAGAAATATGACCATTTTAGTAAAGTCTGCAGAGGGCAACGAAAGAGTGACTATGATGAATCCAAAGTTCATCATATAGCAAGTTCCAAAGAGAATATAGTTCACTCTAGCTCTGATGATGAATTTGTTTACACAGTTACTAGACATAACCAATCCAATGCAAGAAGACCCAAACCAGAAGCAACGATCAGTATTGGAAAATCCAAGATTAGCATGCTCATTGATTCTGGTGCAAGTGTAAATATCATGGACATGGACACATTCAGCAAGCTATCTCCAGCAATTACTCTTCAAAAATCTTATACAAAGATTCATGCTTATGGAAATGTACACAGTCTTTTAGTTGAAGGAAAATTTACAGCAATGGTTGAAACAAGAAGGAGATATGCCACAGCAACATTTTATGTTGTACAAGGTTCAAGTGGATGTCTACTCAGCTATGATACAGCCAGTGATTTAGGACTTATTATCGTAAAAGTTGATGCCATCAAAGAGCAGAAGTCTCTCAGTAATGAGCAAAGTCAAAGGAAGGCGAAGTCAAAAGATCTTCCACAAGTTGTCAATGATTATCAAGATGTCTTTAAGGGCATTGGGAAGCTAAGAGGAGTAAAAGTCAAGATTACAGTTGACAACACTGTTCCACCAGTGGCACAATCAGCAAGGCGAATTCCATTCCATATTCGGAAATCATTGACAAAGAAGCTCAGCGAACTTGAAGAGCAGCAAATAATTGAAAGAGTACCAGAGAATGTCAGTACCCCATGGGTTAGTCCCCTGGTTGTTTTTCCAAAGCCCCAAAATCCACAAGAACTGCGGATTTGTGTTGACATGCGAAAAGTGAACACAGCTGTGGAGAGGGTACGACACCCTTCCCCAACCGTTGAAGAAATAATTGAGAAGCTCAATGGAGCAGCAGTGTTTTCAAAAGTGGATCTTACATCAGGCTATCATCAGCTTGAACTGGATGAAGAGAGTCGCCATCTGACAACATTTGCCACTCACAAAGGACTTTTCTGTTATACCAGATTAAATTTTGGTTTATCTTCCAGCGCAGAAATTTTTCAGCATGAAATACAGCAGTGTCTTGAGGGAATATCAGGAACACTGAACATAAGCGATGATATTCTAATTTTTGGAAAAGAGCAAGAAAGTCATGATGCAGCTCTCCACAATGTGTTGGAAATGTTCAAAAAAAAAAAATCTGAGAGCAAATTTGAGCAAGTGTGCATTTAACAAGAAAAACCTTGACTTCTTTGGGTACCATTTTAGTCATGATGGTATTGCACCAAGTCAGCGAAAGATAAAAGCAATTCAGAATGCACCTCAACCAGAGAATGTTCAGGCAGTCAGAAGCTTTCTAGGTATGACAAACTACCTATCACGTTTTATTCCAAATTATGCCACCCTGACAGAGCCTCTTAGAAAACTAACAAAGAAAGATGTCAAATGGACATGGACAGATGATCAACAGAGCTCTTTTATCAAGGTTAAAGAAGCTATTATGAGCAGTAATGTAATGTCATATTTTGACCCTTGCAAAGATACAGAGATTATTGCAGATGCCAGTCCTGTTGGACTAAGTGCTTTATTATGTCAAAAGGAAAAGCTAAAAGATGGAACAAAAAAAATTTCAGCAATTGCGTATGCAAGCAAAGCCCTGACAGATGTTGAGCAGCGGTATAGCCAAATTGAAAAAGAAGCCCTTGCCTTGGTATGGGCCTGTGAAAAGTTTCATTTATACATCTATGGGAAAAGTTTCACTTTAGTCACTGATCATAAGCCACTAGAATTCTTGTTTAACAAACCAGGTAGTCGATCACAAGCTAGGATAGAAAGATGGACAATGAGACTCCAAGAGTATGACTTCACTGTATGTTACAAGCCAGGATCTAATAATCCAGCAGACTATCTTTCCAGACACCCAGTGCAGCTTGCAAAATCTAAATCAATTGCTGAGGAGTATGTTAATTTCATTGCCTCCAATGCAGTTCCAAAAGCAATGACAAGAGATGACGTTAGAGATGCAACCAACAAGGATTTAACTATGCAAAAGCTAAAAGAGTGTTTGCGCAGTGGAAAATGGTCCATACTATATCCAAGCAAAGAGAAATTTCAAGGAAATTTCAGTGATCTGCAAGCATTTAAACAAGTAGAGAAAGAACTCTCTGTTACAGAAGATGGTATAGTTCTAAGGGGAACAAGAATAGTGATGCCAAAAGTTCTTAGAGAGAAGGCTGTAGACATAGCACATGAAGGACATTTGAGTATAGTGAAGACTAAAGGTCTAATAAGAGAAAAAGTTTGGTTCCCTGGAATAGATAAGCTAGTTGAAAACAAGACAAAATCGTGCATTGCCTGCCAAGCCACTATTAAAGAGAACAAGCTAGAGCCACTTAAAATGCAAGATCTACCAGATGGTCCATGGGAAGTAGTAGCAGTAGATTTCAAGGGTCCCATAGGAGAGAATCACAAGTATATCTTAGTGTGCATGGATGAATTTTCCAGATATCCAGAAATTGAAATTGTGCCTTCTACTAGTGAGAAATGTGTTATACCAAAGTTAGAAAGGATTTTTAGCACACATGGAATACCAGTCACAATGAAGTCTGACAATGGGCCTCCCTTCAATGGCTCAAAAATGAAAGAGTTTGCAAAACAAAATGGATACACTCACAGGAGAATTACACCAGAATGGCCAAGAGCAAATGGAGAGTGTGAAAGATTTATGAGGAATTTGAACAAAGTTATCCAAGCAGCTCACATTGAAGGAAAAAGCTGGCAACAAGAAGTTTTTATTTTTGTGAGAAATTACAGAGCCTCTCCACATGCCACTACAGGGATTCCCCCTGCTAAGCTCTTAATGGGTAGAAATATTAGAACAAAATTACCAGAGCACACAGACACTCAAGTCAACAAGGATTTAAGAGATAGAGACGAAATGAAGAAGAGAAAGATGAAAGAATATGCAGATAGAAAGAATCATGCTTCAGAATCAGATTTAAAGGAGGGTGATAAAGTCATTGTAAAACAAAGACAAAGAAACAAGGCTATGTCTCCATACGATCCAAAACCATACACCATCACACAAAGGAATGGAAATATGATTACTGCAAGTAGAGATGGAAAGAGTATTACAAGGAATGCATCATTCTTTAAAAGAGTAAGAATAAAGGACAGTTTGATTCAGTCAGAGGACAAAGGTGATGATAGTGATAATGGCGTCATTGGTGATAGATTTTATCAGGACCAAAGAGAAGAGGAAGAAGATGAGGCAAATGATCAAGTAAGAAGATATCCCAGAAGGATCACTGCTCGACCAAACTACTATCATGAAACAAGTGTGTGACATTTCAAACTGGACAGTAAGTCATCATGGAAACGTAAGTGACAAATTTATTTATTTTCATACTTAAATAGTTGTTATGTTGAGACATACATACATACATACATACATGGTTTTTAAGAGCATATCCACAACTAAAGTGTGGCTCTTCAACTCTAGCTAAAAAGTTTTTTTCCCTATGTTTACAATAATATTAAAGGAATAGTGATTGAAATGGAAAGAAATGTAAAGTTAAGATGAATTGTCATCAAGAAACTCGAAAAAATAGTTAAGTAGTTAGTCGTTCATTTGCTCGCATAAAAAGCTGTTCCCGTAGATTGTTACAGAAAGAGTATAGAGTTGTTTCGTGTCGAATAGCAGATGGAAGTTTGTTGAATTGTTTGCTGGCTTGATCTTGAAATGTTCCTTTTATCAACGAAGACATGAGCTTTAGGTCATTGCTATTGCGAAGCATGCGACCCGTAGTTTTGATTTCTATTTGGTTGATTGTTGGCCAGTTTTCATAATGAATAGCTTTGTATGCGAGTTTCATGCAATTAAACTCCCGTCTCTCTTCTACAGGAAGCCATCTCAGTTTTAGGACATCTTTAGTGGAGACATATTTACCGAAAACAAAACTGGCAGCTGCCTTCTGTAATCGTTGCAGTTTGTTAACTTGTGCATTTGTCGCTTTCTTAGAGGCCCTTTACATGAGAAAAGTCAACCCGGGTGGAGTTTCACCCCGGGTTGAGTTTCAACTCGGCCGCTGGAAAAACCTTTGTTATTTGTAAAATCGTTTACATGAGAAAATTTCAACCCGGGGCGAGTTCAACTCGCTTTCTCAACCCGGGTGGAATTTTCGCCCCGGGGTGAAAATCGCATGTAAACGCAAATTGTTCTCAACCCGGGGCGAGTTGATGAATTCGAAGAGAACTTTAATATTGAAAATCAAGGTTTTGCGTGTTTTAGCGCCAAAGAAACCTTTAGTTACTCAAACTTGGCGGTGGAAGAACTCTTCTGCTCAAGAATAGAATCTGTGAAGTTGGTTATATCTTTTTAACGCACGATTCTTTTCCTCTATGACACGTGAAATCTCCTGCTTCAAAGCTTGATGCTTGTTGAGTCATGATTTGAAGCAACATCACGAAGTTCATTTGCAATGCAACGCTGAGAGTTCGTTGTGGGCATAAACTTTAAAATAAACGTTAGAACGATGGTGTGTTGAGTTGGCACCATAGCATTAACAACAACAATGAAAGTTGAAAGTCGCCCCGGGTTGAAAAATCTCATGTAAACGCATGCCAAATTTGCAACATTCAGCAAAACTCAACCCGGGGTGAAACTCCACCCGGGTTGACTTTTCTCATGTAAAGGGCCTCTTAGTTTAATGATAGCCAGTGAGTTATCGCTCGACCAGGTTTCTAACTTTGTGAGAGTATCACTCAGTTTACTTACAGCGCTTTGTATGTTAGAAGGTCTGCATGATTCATAGATCGTAGTGTCATCAGCATATTGAATCGACTTAGATGGAAGGTATTCTTTTAGATCGTTCACATAAAGATTAAATAGGAGTGGGCCTAAAATGGAACCCTGTGGAACACCAAAATATGTTATCATAAATTTGGATTTCTTAGAGTCAAGTTGCACGTACTGTCTGCGGCCACCTAGGTAGCTTAGCGTCCAGTGGAGAAATTCTCTCGAAAAGCCGTATTTGTGCAGAGTTTTGATTAGGGTGTCATGTGAAATAGTATCAAATGCTTTAGAGAAATCAATTAGTACTATAATCGATAGTTCACTCGCACCCATTGCTTTCTTGATATCATCTCTCAGCTTTAGCAAGGCCGAACCAGTCGAGAAACCCTTCCTGAAACCAGTAACCGTATCTTTATACAAGTGTCGTTTGTCTATGAATTCGAGGAGCTGGTTGCAAACGGTTCTTTCAAAAATCTTTGAAAGGGCTGGTAGAATAGCAATAGGCCGAAAATGAGATTTGTCAGTTGGTGTTGCCACTTTGTTAATTGGGACGATCCTTGCAGCCTTCCAAAGTGTAGGAAAGGTGTTGCTTTCTATGAATGCATTAATGATATGCGTTAGGGGAGAGCAAAGGATTTCGTCTACCATCTTTACAAATCGAATTGGGATCTCATCAGGACCAGTCTATGTGTCATTGCGTAAAAGTTTCAACTGCTTTAGGACATTCTGGTAGCTGGTACGATGGAGGTGGAAGCAATCAGAATCATCATCTTTTCGGGTTTCTGGTAGGCTGTTAATAAACTGGCTAGTTTCATTTCTTGGAATGGCTTTCTTCTTTAGTGTGACACTGGCGATAGTTGCGAAATATTTATTAAGTTCAGCAGGGTTGAAAGTAGCACGTTTTGCTGGAGGATGCAAAATACCATGGATTATTTTCCAGACCTCTTTCGGGTTGTCTTTGGAAAGAGCCTTACGATAAAAGGTAGACTTGGCTCTCCTTATAGCCTTTTTTACTGCGCGTTTGGTTTCTTTAAATTTTTCCCATGTCGATGGATTTTATGACTGATGGGCTTCAGAGCGACTTACGTCTCTCAAATTTTGCAACTTTTTGATTGCAGGATCGTTCATCCAGGGTGCAGGTGGTCTTGTAACCTTTATTCTCCTGATTGGAGCAAGAGACAAAAGACTCTTGCTCATTCCAAAACAGTTTCAAGTTCAGTTTTCATATTTCATAGTTTTAGCCAATTGTTATGTTGAGACAAAAGACTCTAGTTCGTTCAAAAAACAAACAGTTTCAAGTTTAGTTTTAATTTTAGTTTGATTAACATAACTTTGTTTAAGGGGGGTGATGTAGAGTAGTGACGTATGTAGTTTGTCTACTTAGGTGTGTCACGTGACACAGGCCGCATGCGTTAGGAACCAAGATGGCTACCAGCTAGGCACGCTCATATACTTCGGCTACAAAGACGCTATAGTTAATATAACACACAAAACAATAAAAACTTTATTGTTCAAAAGTAACTTATCGCATCGCATTGCATCACCTGTAAAGTTTCCTGGAACCCCCTCGCCCCCTCTCCCTATCCGAATTCAATTTCATTTGAAATTTGCGTGCACCATTTGCATGCATCATTTCTTTTCTTTAAGAGAATACAGAAATTCTAATATTAATTTTAACATTTTTGAAGCGATTGGAAAATTCTCTGGTAAACTGATGGGCATAATGGGCGACAAAAATAGCAATTAGCAGCACTGAGACTTCATAACCTTAAATATGAATCAGAAGTCACTTTGCTTTCGTTTCATTGTAGATTTCCTCTCTAGAGACAGGACTTGCCGGGCGAACGAAAAAGAAGGAAGGAATGTAAATAGAATAATGAAATTTGTACTACTTGAAAGAATCAACTAGAGATATGCACAAGCCATCTCGTCGGGTTTCAATGCAAATGAACTGATACTTTAGAGAAGGTCAAATCACAATAAAACAGATGTCAGCGAAGACTTTCCGCGCAATTGCAATTTTATTACTAGTTGTCAGTCCCCTGAAATTTAATTTCTCGTGCTAGCCGGCCATAATGGGCGACCGGCAATAACGGGCGACGCTACTCTATATCTCGATTGAAAAGTTGAAGTGACTGAAGGGAGTCAGAAGATTCCTTTCCATTTGAAGACATAGTGGTCCCTGCGTATGCAGTGAATTTTGAGCTTATTGGATCCTGAGAGAAATACCATTTTCACGGCTCAGGGGGCAGAATATCGTCAAAAGGGTTGTTAGTTGGTGCATTATTATGGAGTGCCAATGCTGACAAAAATACTTGTTACAAATATTTCATACTTGTTAGAAATGTTTCATACTTGTTAGAAATATTTTATACTTGTTAGAAATTTTCCATACTTTCCTCGTTTTCAAAACGAGGATAGTATCGTAAAATTCCTACTTGTTTCAAAAGTTTGGTACTTGTTTAAAAATTTTCCATACTTGTTAAGAACTTTCCATTCTTGTTAGAAATATTTTATACTTGTTAAAAGTATTTCATACTTTCCTCGTTTTCAAAACGAGGATAGTATTGTAAAATTCATACTTGTTTCAAAAGTTTGGTACTTTTGAAATTTTCCATACTTGTTAAAAATGTTCCATACTTGTTAGAAATATTTCATACTTGTCAAAAATATTTCATACTTTCCTCGTTTTCAAAACGAGGATAGTATCGTAAAATTCCTACTTGTTTCAAAAGTTTGGTACTTGTTTAAAAATTTTCCATACTTG
This sequence comes from Aurelia coerulea, assembly GCA_039566865.1. Classification (NCBI taxonomy): domain Eukaryota; kingdom Metazoa; phylum Cnidaria; class Scyphozoa; order Semaeostomeae; family Ulmaridae; genus Aurelia; species Aurelia coerulea. The sequence goes on along the minus strand of CM076951.1, from coordinate 5,188,720 downwards.
TTAAGAACTTTCCATTCTTGTTAGAAATATTTTATACTTGTTAAAAGTATTTCATACTTTCCTCGTTTTCAAAACGAGGATAGTATTGTAAAATTCATACTTGTTTCAAAAGTTTGGTACTTTTGAAATTTTCCATACTTGTTAAAAATGTTCCATACTTGTTAGAAATATTTCATACTTGTCAAAAATATTTCATACTTTCCTCGTTTTCAAAACGAGGATAGTATTGTAAAATTCATACTTGTTTCAAAATTTGGTACTTTTGAAATTTTCCATACTTGTTAAAAATTCTCCATACTTGTCTGAAATATTTCATACTTGTCAAAAATATTTCATACTTGTTAAAAAATTTTCCATACTTTCCTCGTTTTCAAAACGAGGATGGTTAATGGCTTCCATTTCCCGCGCTTTTCCATCACATGGTCAACGGTAGACTCGTGGTCGACGAGATTCAGAGAGGCAGTAGACACACGGTCGACGAAAGAACCGAGGACATAGGTAAGATGCTGTCTTTGTTTTTTGACTACAAAAAACTTATGAAAGCATACGATACAGATTATCCTAGATTTGTTTGTTGTTCCTTCGTTTTGCTTTGCTTGGCCAATCTACTTACTAGGTAGGTGGAGATACCATTTCTAGGCCCATAGCAACTTATTCTGTAAATGGTTTTTTGCCGTTCTTCATAATAATTTGCAGGTCCTGTATCCCACATTGTTTGTTGTCTAATGTCTCAGTAGTAGGCCTATTAAATTATTATAAGCACGATTGGTGAGTGGGTGGGTGGGTTGCGATTTTATTCATAGTAAGATTTGCAGCAAAATGATATCATCATATCTGGCAAAATTCAGTTTGTGTATTACATTTAGATTTTACAATCAAATCAAAGCCTTTACTTTATCTTTTCAAACCTGCATTCAAAGCCTCTATGGACTATATTTCGGTGAAACTGGCACTACGAGAAAGGTCTTTTTGGTGTGGAAGATAGATTTTATTAAACACACAACTTTATGTGGGGCCTTTCAACTTTTCATCATTAAACTTAAAGTATAAATGCTATGCATTTTGACAAATGTTTCTGTGTCCTTGTAGGTGCAACATGAGCAACACACATCAGATGCTGGGTAGATTGACTGAACTTGTCAACACACTGTCAAATCAAGTCAATGCTAATCAGCAGCCACCAACAAATATGACAAATATGCCAATTTCAGATGAATTGAGAAGGTTGTATCCAAGTGTTGATAGAAACTCTTCTTCTACAAGACAAGACTCAAGACCAGTAAATACATTGAATGCCCTCAGACAAAGCAGTGTCACAGCATCTTCAAACATCTTTAAGCCTGGCATACAGTACAGAGCACACTCAAAGAGCAGGAAGAGAAAGCTTAAAGTTGATACATCGAAGGAACGGAAAACATTCTTGAAAGATGTGTATCTGTTGCCTTCATCATGTGCAAAAATTCCTAGAGGAAGGCGACGAGAAAACATGTCTAAAAATGGATTTGTTGCCTTTGCAGTGGAGTTTGACCCTGATGCTGATGAATCCCAACTCAGAGCTACAATTTATGAAGAGTTTAAGGAGAAGGTGCACAGCCCAGAAGCATTCTCCTTCATGAAAGCTGTCCAAGACAATCTTGTTGCTCCAATGAAGAAATCTTGGACGTCAAAAATACTTAAGCACATGACAGGAACAGGCCCACTTTACATTAAGTCATCTGAAGATTTGCCAACAGTTGCTGTTTCCTCTGATTCGGAATCTGATATTGATTATGATAACAAAATGAGTACAGTGGCTGTAAATGTAAGAAAGGACAAGTTTGCCATGGAAGGATCTGTTCATAATGAAAACACGAAAGATACCCAAGACACTAGCAAACCCTCAAGCTCAGCCAATGATGAGACAATGCATTGTCCAATTTGCCAGCAGCTTGTGCTGCAGGTAAACATAGAGTTCCATGCAAACCTTTGCGCTGACCGCCACAGTAATGTTGCAGATGCATATGCATCAATTCTGTGGTGTGATGAAGAAGATGATGATGACGTCTTTCCAGAGTTTCCTGGATTAACACAAAGTGAAGATAGTAGCAAAGAAGTTCCTGACACTGATAAAGTTAGTTTAATCAAGGATGTTTTGATGAACTTAGGAGCAGGTGTTAACAAAGACAAAACAAACAGAGTTTCAATTCGAAGAAAGCGTGCATGGCAAGACTATGTATCTGTTAGGCAACGGAAGGGTTTTGATCCATCTGGGAGTTTTACTATTCGATTTCTTGGAGAACCATCAGTTGATTGTGGTGGACCGCTAAGGGAGTTTTTTTCAGGTATGCACACAACTTTCTTTACATCATCATTACAGGGAATATAAGCATATAAAAGTGGCTCAAGCCAATTCAATCAAATTCTAGCCTATCAGATATCCAGTATTTCCTGTTAAGGTAGATCAATGGCCCAAATAAGGTGTGGCATGTGTCATAGCCTACTGTCTTTGCAGGGCTATTTGTATCAAGGGCCTATATGCTTAGATTCCCTTTAATAAGTTCTAGGCATATACTTTTGCATGCATTTACAAGGGTAAGGTCTACTGGGGCAAAATTGGTATGTTTGGGGTAAAATGGGAAGGGTGACAAATTTGGATAAATCTTGCCAAAATTTGTGTTTAGAGTTTTACACTAACTAAAACCACTCAAACTACCAACTCCTTGTTGGCTAAGTGAATGCTGATTTTTGGGTCTGTGACAAAGCAATTCAAAAAGAAAATTTTATGAAAGGTTTGATGATCAATTTTTTATGATTTTTTAGACTGGAGTACTTTGTTTGGGACACCCTGTGGTTTGTTATGTGGCACTACTCCCAGGAATTTTGTGAATAATTTTTATTTTACTGAACAATTTTCCTTCTCTTTGGAAATTATTCATGAAAATTATCTTGTACTGTCTACTAAATCAAACAACTAAATTGTTTTACACTGCCAGTTTTGAGAAAAGAGATCACAATAAAAGCTCTATTAAGCCCATAAAGGGAGTGCTTGTTTAATTGCAGATACTTTAGGGGGCCTATTTAGAAAGAGGGACTTATTCACAAAACAAAGTTAAGTGACAAGAATATAAATGATTATAGCTTTCAAGTTCTTTCAGTTTATACTTGTGACCAGATACCAGGTACAGTAACAACTTTTACTTTTTATGTAGAGACAATTGGACAAATGCTTGGTTCACTATTTGAGGAAGATTCTTTGCAGCCAGGATTAGTTCCCTCCATCAATTTTCTTGCAATGACAAACACTGAATTTTGCTATGCTGGAGAACTCCTTGCATTATCCTTGGTTCATGGTGGTCATGCAGCAAATGTTTTGGCCAACTGGCTTTATGACATTTTGACTGGGAATGCTGTCACACTTGACACACTGCCTGATTCTCATAAATGGTCTTCCTTGGTAAATCAGGTAGGATCACTATAAGTATTATATAGTTATTTTCCAAAAGTTTATACCGGGTGCGCCAAAATAAACTATGCACGTTTGGCAAAGCACAATAAATCGTACACTGGACCAATTTTGAAGATGTGTGACTTAATCTTTAGCAGAAAGCCTGAATTAGATTCTAGGACTATTTGCAAATTTTTCCGTTTTCATTTGTTAGAGCTAGAAGCAAATTTCTTAAAATATTCGTTTCCGAAAATGTTGAAAACGATCAAAAAACGTCGATCAAATTTTAAAAGATTCAACATGAATGAACAAAGAGAAAACGTTTTCAGGGGGATTTGGGGGTTTAGTACGAACTCTCGTACAGCAGATTACAATTATTCGATTTCTAAATCCCAAATCACCACGAACAAGTTCTCTTTTTGTCCATTTATGGCGATTCTTTAGAAAATTTGATCGATGTTTTTTATCGTTTTCAGTGTTTTCGAAAACTAAAATTTTAGGAAACTCGCTTCTAGCTCTAAAAACTGAAGATGAAAAAATTTGCAAAAAATCCCAGTATCTAATTCAGGCTTTCTGCTAACGATTAACTCATAAATCTTCAAAATCGGTCAAGTGTACGATTTATTGTGGCCTGCCAAACGTACATAGTTTATTTTGGCGCACCCGGTAGTGTTTTCTAAGGTACTTCCAGACTCAAAGAAAAAACAGGGCCTCTGATGATGGGGGAAATCCCCCCTCCCCCCTATTTTTTGTGAAATACGCCTTTGTTAAATTTTCAATTGTTAATTCTCATTTAAATCCCAAACTTGTTTGCATTCAAGCAGTAAAATTTCCTTGCATGCTTTGCCGTTCATTCCCATGCTCCTAAGAATTTTCCATGCTGAGTATCCATGCTATCAATGCTTATCCATGCTGCAAAAGCTGTCCAGAGTTTAGCTCTACCCATGCTTTCCTGTGCTTTTACGAATTTGTCCATGCTGAGTGTCCATGCTCTCCATCCTTATCCATGCTGCAAAAGTTGTCCAGAGTAGATATACCTAATGCTTTCCATGCTTCTCCTTGCTAAGAATAATTTCTTGATGCTTTTTCATGCTCCACCATAAAGAAGAGCATTGTTGCATAAAGCGCTAACTGCTTATCACCCGCTTCTTTTGATACAGTGTTCTTGATATTTCCAATCAGAGCCATCACACCTGGCAGAGGACCTGTTGGGAATTTCTATCAGGTCAGGTTGGTCTCTGTTGGGTTCAGATGGGTTCAGGTGGGTTTAGCTTATATAAATTACGACTGTGTCATTCATCATTCTAGCTAAACAAATGTGACAGTGACCAGGATCTTGTTTCATTGTTGGAAGATGATTCATTTGATGAAATTCTAGAAGCCATTGGATACAAAGGAGTTGTCTTCAAATAAAAAATCAGCAACAAAGCAAAATTATGCCAATCCATCTGCTTCAAGGTGATAATTGAGCCTAGATTAGCTATGATTGAGCAATTGAAAAAAGGTCTGGCAACAATGGGAGTTTTAGCTGCTGCAGAACAACACAAAGAGCTATTCAAGATAGTTTTTACTCCAACATCAACAGTCTTTGTGATCAAGCCCATAGAATTTTTGGATTCTGTGCACGTTGTATTCAGTTCTGAAGGTAGCAACAGGAGAGAGAGTGAACTTGAGACATACAAATGTTTTTCAGACCTGGTTGAAACCATTGATCAAACAGGCAAGTGTTTTTGAAGTGGTAACCTTACAGTATATTGTTGGAAGCACTCTGCTTGCTCACTATGGGCTACATATAACAAGTGTTTGAAAATGAAGTATTTGCGTTGCCAAAATATACCATTGTGAGGGATGCACAAATTTGAATGCGATGCTTAACAGGGACCGTGCAGCGGTTTCAAAGTGGGGGGCTGAACGGCGAGTGAAGCGAACTAAAATGGGGGCCCTGGGGCTTGCCCCCGGAAAATCTTTTGAGAACACGCCCACTAGAACGTCAGAAACCACCCTTTTCAACAAAAGAGTTGCCTCTTTACGTCCATATTTATATACATTTTGGTTAAAAAAAAAATTCAATTACTATGAAGAGAGACATCATTACTGCCAACAAAATTAACAGCAAAGCATTTCTTCCCATAATTAAAAATCAATAAAAACTATTACTGCTGAAGATCTGTCAGAGCAAATGTGCCAAAGTTGCAATGCCTATTCTAATTTTTTAACGAAATTGTTGGCAATTTCTAAGAGGGGGGACATCGTGTTTGCTCGTTGTTTATGAAAGTTCAATATCGCTAGATTGTTAAATTTGAATTCTGCTTACCTATTTGAATGGAAACAGGTTTTGAGACGTCTAGCCATTGAGAAGGTCTCTCAGCAAATGCAGCAGTTGCGTGTATAAAATATTGAAAATTCCATATTTTTAAAGTTTTTAGACCTATCTTCAAAAAGGGGGGGGCTATCCCAATGGCTGCGCGGTCCCTGATGCTTAATCAGAATCACTAGCATAAAGAAATACCACAATGCTTCATCTCATTTTGAATCTGCAGACTTTAAGTTTCACGGAGAAAAATCAGTGCATGGCATTAAACATAAAATTAATTCTTTTATCTACTAGGTGGGCAAAACGGAACAGTTTTTGTTTGTTGTGTATCAAAGTGGACATGTCCAACCAGATTTAAAATTTTCCTGCGAGATTGTGGTTCAATATAATGGGAAACATTCTTCAAAAAGCTCAAACAACTTACAGCATAGCAATGACAAGTACCTGTGAGCAGATCTTGCTCTGTTACCCTCCTTGAAAGAGGAAATCTCAAGGAATGATTTGTTTGTTTAATTTGTTTAATTTGTTTGTTTTCTTGGTTTCTCTATCTAATTTGTCACAATTATTAGATGTAACAAAATTATCAAATCAAAACAAATTTTTATACTTTTCCATCGATTTAGATACTGACTGCACAATATTTTGGTCTGAAGGATAAGGAAATGGCTTTTTTCTATTTTTATGCCGAAGAGTATGTTTTGGGTTGGCCATTTGCACTAAAGCCTGAGCACACCGATCTTAATTATGCCATTGTAACCCCTCTGGGGTCCCTCTGTGGGAGATTATTCATTACTTCCCCGGTATGCATGTAGATATTTCAATATTCTTGTTTCTTCTAGCCGATGTTGGCTTGGCTATCGGGGACATATTCAAGTTTATTACTGGTTCAAAGTCGTTACCACCAATGGGACTTCCAAACAAACTCACTGTCCTTTTCAAGCACGATTGTCCAAAAGATTGCCGATGTAGACCAACTGCTTCGACATGTGCCCTTTCGATGACTATGCCAGTTCATATAAAGACCGACGAAGGAATGTTGGAGATGATGCTATCTGCGGTAAAGGAAGGCCTTGGTTTTGGAAATGTATAATTGTTGGCTGTTGCTACTTTGCACGTATCGTAATGAACGAAAACATGTTAAGTTACATGTTATGTTACATGTTTATGTTACATGTTATGTTATGTTATGTTATGTTATGTTATGTTATGTTATGTTATGTTATGTTATGTTATGTTATGTTATGTTATGTTATGTTACAAATATACATTTGCTGTACCTTCGATTGTATTGCTGGACAAGCATCGATAATTTCCTTGGGCTTGGCTAGGCTTTCTAGAGAACTGAAATGTAAAAGACTCTGCATATATGAGCAGAGTAGTTTCCCTCACGATTATTTGTCTTGGTACAATAGATTAAAATACACGAATTTTTCTTATGAGAAACCGCTTTGTTGAAAAGTGATAGGGTATAAATTTTTTTTTCAATATTCAAGATGGGGGATGAAATGTTGTCTGATTGTGCAAAATTATCCTCACCCTGGTACCCAGGGTTAAAAATGACTGCTCCCTAAATGAAAGTAATAAGCCCGGGGGTTGGGGATTTCTTAGATTATATTTTTACAGAGGTGTGCCCACAAATTCACGGAATAAATGGGTACCAATCTTTCAGGCAAAATGGCACGTCTCCGTCAGATGATAGGCCAAATTACCCCCCCCCCCAAGTAATCTCCCCAAGTAATCAGGCGATGCTTATCCCGCTGCTGGTGTTTTGGTTCGTACTTCATAAGTTTAGGCAATTTTTTTGTGAAGTATGTAGTTTGCTACGTTAAGTTCACGCATATAAGAAACAGACACATGAAACACAGGCTATTTTGATCTTCATGGTAAAACCAGACAGCCTCATTTTTCCTAATTTTTCTCAATTACTCATAAATGACAAAAATAAAGCAATTTATCAAGAGTTTAATCTTTTCCCAATCTGTCATCTTTGTTGCTGCTGCGCAACAAAGACTTAAGTTTTTCCTAAACTGTTTAGACTTTCTTTAACTGTACTGCGTTTTTCATTTTCGGCATGGTCCTAGAATTTGAAAGATGTTTTTCACAGAAGTATGGGCCCCCTTGTAAAAAGAACATTTCTTATCGGACCATTAGAAAACTGCCTCCCTCTTTTGATTAAGATATTTATCATCTATTTGAGAAATACGGTGAGATTTAACAGCTTTCCGTTTCTTATGTGCAGGACTTAACTGTTCTTAAGGTTCATATACGTTCCCATATTCGTTTATAATTCATTAACTCAAAAGTCGTTATAAGCTCTTAGCTACTTGTTATGTTGAGTCTCATGTTGGCACACATGCTCGGTTTTCTTATGTTGTTTTTGCATTTTATATTTCAACATTTATGCGTCTCTCCTTTCAATTAAATCACCAATGGCCTGCCTGCAGTTTTCATAAACTGTAACTCCGAAGTTATTATCATTCTCCATGGGATTGACTGTATCCAGTAGATGTGCAAGTTCTTGGTCAGAAAGATTGATGGTGAGGTCGGGAACCTGCACATCATTCCTTGTTTGCAACTGAGGCATGGGACCGTCATTATCAATTCGGTAGGTATTCATTTCGACGTGAGTGACATCCAGTAAATCTTGGACTGTATTTGAATCTTCTCGAAAGACAGCATAAAACCCATCAATCCACTTCTGTAATGGGGTTTGGTTTCTCTCGGTACGCAGGGGATGATTGTTCCAGCTTGATACAAAAGCTTGAAGGGCAGCATTGATCCTTGGTAAGAAAACAAACTGCAGAGCTAGTAGGTCTATTTCATCATCTCTGTCCAGCAAATCGTTCTCTTCTAGGAAAAAGAATACATTCCTGATATGTTCCAACACGTTATTGTACACATCGACCCACAGTCTCTCAATGCGTTGGTTATGCACGGATTGTCCAGTTATAACCGGCTTGTGAGCAACACCATAACGATTTAACATCCATCTAGCAGTCTCGATGTTCTCCGTCCCGTGGTCAGTTCTTATTCTTAGAGGGCACCTGAACTGATCAATACAACCAAGGAAGTTATCTAAGACCGTGCTACCTCGGTTGTTTGTGGAGCATTTGAGAAAGACAATCACTCTGGAAAAGCCATCAATGCACCCATGGATAACAAAATGCCAATTAATCAACTTATGATTGCCATCCATATGCCTGAAAACAAACAATAATACATACTTTGGGATATATAATTATTCACAGCTTTTTCGCCACTAGGAATCTAGAGGTCAGATATAACATTATGAAGTAAGAAAGAAAAAAAGGTTAAGGTCAGAATACCCATTGCAGGTTGAACAAGATGTCGTGTGCAGATTCTAGAAATGACTAACATGTCTACCAACAATCCAGTGTCACCCATTTATACGATGATATTCATTGTTTATGAATATTTTGCCACACTCTTTCACCCAGAAATGGCTGATCAATCAAATGTTCCAAAATCAGGGGCTCCGGGCTGTGGCCAGTAAGGTTATGTATCCAAGGTTTTGGTGCAAGGAACCATCCTGACCACATAGTTATCGATTGCATGCGATGGTGGTTTCACCAAGGCTTGCAGTTTCTACATTAAATTTATCCTGTGTTGCTTTGGTTTTCAGCCAAAGTGTAATTTAGCAATGGGTTCCTGCTCTTGATGTTTAGTTCCAGTTGGTCACATATCAAATTTGACACCCCTGTCTAAGTGGCCCTTTGAGAGGTCAGATATTCACTGGGGTCTTATTCAAATTTTTACCGGGTAGTTCTAATTATGTAACGAGGACGGCAAAATTATTGACAATGTTTTCTCAAAATTCTCCCCGGAGTTCGCCAATAAACGATTGCGCTAAAGATGGTTGCAAGATAATTTTTACCAAGATGCATTGCGTTCTTCTGGCTCTTTAGTCGAATTCCTACAGGACTCGTGAACGCAATTCATCTTGATAAAAGTTCCTCATCGCCATCTTAGCGCAACTGTCCATTCGCCATGCCATTTTGTACCTGGGAGAATCAAGTCTTGTCCGGTGACCAATTTTGCTCCAATTTTTTCACTGAGGAAATCACTGGGGCATTTAGACACGGGTTTAATTTGACTCTCTTTCCAAGTCGCTGATGGCTTGAAATTTGCAAATTCGCATATTTGACCCACTTACCATAAGGCATTTGGACAAGGAACTGAATAGACACGCCTTGCAATGGTCCGTCTTTCAGATCGTAGAATCTTTCCAATTGGATCAACACAATTTATTGCTTCGCGTATCCGCCATCTTTGCAACCTGATGCCCCTTGCTCTCACAGCACCTATGATCATCCTCTCCCCAGCATCGGGTGCACGCAGAGTGATTTCGCGCACAGTATCATCCAGCTGTTCATTTGAGATGTCTGAAATTCCACTTAACAAGTGTTCCTGTCCACTTTCTTGCCTTCTTCTTAAGAGAGTCCTCTCGCCTACTCCGATCAATTCTGCTATTCTTGACCACGAAAACCCCAGCTCTCTCAGCCCGGAAACTTGGCTTAGAGATAAAGCAAGCTTAGGCCGGCCGCGGTCGCGTTGATTTTCTCGTTGAAGAGAAATGTTTTCGAAAAATTCATGCATCGTGCAAAGGAAGTTGTACAGATGCCCAACTACTGTTTCAAGCTCCATCATAGGCACATTGTTTCTTGTCAGTGTGTAATCACTGTTGATCATTATATCATGAAGATCTTCCGCTCTCTGAAAGGCCTCGTTAGACAGTTCTTCGGTAACGATATGATCTCTACAGTTCTGGTTTTGTTCCAGACGAGTACATGCTTCTTGTAGGATTTGCCCATTGGTATTTAAGTAAGAAACAAGATTTGCCAAAAATGAGTTTGCCATATTTTGCCAAAAGAAATGACTAGGCCATGCCATGACTGACGAGAAATAATTGTAGAATGAAATATTTCTAACAAGTATGGAAAATTTTTAACAAGTATGGAAAATTTCAAAAGTACCAAACTTTTGAAACAAGTATGAATTTTACAATACTATCCTCGTTTTGAAAACGAGGAAAGTATGAAATATTTTTAACAAGTATGAAATATTTCTAACAAGTATGGAAAATTTTTAACAAGTATGGAAAATTTCAAAAGTACCAAACTTTTGAAACAAGTATGAATTTTACAGTACTATCCTCGTTTTGAAAACGAGGAAAGTATGAAATATTTTTAACAAGTATGAAATATTTCAGACAAGTATGGAAAATTTTTAACAAGTATGGAAAATTTCAAAAGTACCAAACTTTTGAAACAAGTATGAATTTTACAATACTATCCTCGTTTTGAAAACGAGGAAAGTATGAAATATTTTTAACAAGTATGAAATATTTCTAACAAGTATGGAAAATTTTTAACAAGTATGGAAAATTTCAAAAGTACCAAACTTTTGAAACAAGTATGAATTTTACAGTACTATCCTCGTTTTGAAAACGAGGAAAGTATGAAATATTTTTAACAAGTATAAAATATTTCTAACAAGTATGGAAAATTTTTAAACAAGTACCAAACTTTTGAAACAAGTAGAAATTTTACGATACTATCCTCGTTTTGAAAACGAGGAAAGTATGGAAAATTTCTTACAAGTATAAAATATTTCTAACAAGTATGAAATATTTGTAACAAGTATGAAATATTTGTAACAAGTATTTTTGTCAGCATTGGCACTCCATACATTATTGACTTGGTGTAAATAATGACTTCCACTCCTATCAAAACCAGATTTGAACTTAAATCTTCAGCTCCGGGGTAACTGCTGCATCTTTCATCGGTTAGCCTTTGATGATTTGCTTTATGGTTATTTTGACAGCAGGAAGCAAAGGGATGGACCAGTATATGGAGCTTTGAGATCTCTAATGGTTCAGGGGTAATATCTCTGATTTTGTTACAGCTTATTCCACCATGGAGGCAAATTAAACCCAGCTGATGCAAACAATTTTTTCGGATTGGTATGTGTTCTTTTCCAGTCCACAATCTGTGTACATTGCTAGTGCGGTCTCAATGGGTAAGTTGTTGTATCCTGGGATTCTTTATTCCATAAAATTTTCCCATTTCGGAAATTTGCTTGTCCTTCATGGAGTAAGCAGAAGTCCCAATAAACGGTAAACTTTAACAGACTCCTTGGCAGGTACTTTGGATATTTCTTCCATGATTAAATCAGTTCTGCAATGCACCTGCCACCTAGAGAGGTCTTTAGGAGATTTGTGGTATTTATGAGGCAGTGGAACAGGTTGGTAGTTTGGTTCATATCATATCATACATATCATATACATCTTCAACGGTACACTTTATGTAATATTTAGTCGGGACGCAGACGCGAATGGCACGCTACAAAGACTCGGGAAGCGCTTCAAAAGAATACAACTACAACAAGTACGACAACAACAACCAAATTGATGCCTGTTTTCTTCGAATGGCTAGGCCCTGTTCAACAGTACACTTTATATCATATATATCATATATATTATTTGTTACTGCAGGTTAAATGTCAGGAAACCAAAGGTTGATGTGGACCTGCAAAATAAAATAAATCCTAATTATGATTAAAGTAAAAGCCCTAGAAAATATAAAACCATTTCAGTTAAATATAAATATTTACAAATATGTTAAATTGTTTAATTTAATAGTAAAAGTCAGAGACCTTCTTTGATACCAATATTGCCTCTCTTCTAAAGGAGAAGTTTTTTGTGAAGTCATTTAGAGTTTTCCTTTGAATTTGTCTTTGTTCACAATTGATTTAATGTTTGATGGTATCATATTCCAGATAAATGGGCCCCTGTACTGAAGACTGTTCCTCCCTATCTTTTTTTGTACCTTGGTATTTTGAATTTGAAAGGGTCCCGTACTGCATAGTTTTGTTGTAGATTTCTTTCGAATAGTTCTCAAAGTGATTTGTCTGCTTTATCGAAGTAAATCTTATGCATCCATTTTATAATGCTGCACTTGTAAATGCAAGAGAGAGGTTGCAACTTTGATGGTTGGTTAATGGCATGGCAGCCATTAGATCTTTACCCCCCCCCCCCCACAAGGAAACCTGGAAAGAATATGCTGAATCATTCACCAGCTTCTGCACTCCAAGCAGGTATTCACATCTTGTGAAACTTAGCATTATCTTTGACTGTTTTACAAGAAGTCACATCAAACAGCTGACTCAGTTGTGAAGAGGTACACCTTGAAAAAAAGGGTTTACATTTCTAGCAGCCAGCAAAGCATGTCTGGTGAGAATCATGGCAAACGTTGCTGCACAATCTAGAAAAACAAGACAGAGCTTGTTAACTTTTTGGTATAATTCAGGAATTTGCTTAAAATGCAAACAATCTTAACTGCAAAATAAAAAGTGATGGTTGTTTACAGCCACATTCATTATCAAGTTAAATGACTGCAATCATATTGAAGCCGATACTGGGCTAATCTACATTGCAAGAACAGCCAATTAGAGCAACTGACACATATGTGCTGAGTTTGATTGTTTTTGTCTTCACAGAGAGGCACAAACATCAATGGCAAATTAAAATTGATAGAGAAAGTGATGTGAGCATTGACAAGGTTTGTGATTGCTCTGGCACTGATGTATGCAAGGCTTTGCCAGCTTTTCAGAGAATAGAACTTTCCCTTGATTAAATCACACATATGTGAGCACGTAGTGCATTCTGGGAGCTGTATTTCATGAGGGGTACTTTGGGGTTCGCGGTATTGCGGTATCAGGGGTAAATTTTGTGCGGTATTGCGGTAATGATGGGAAAAGCTTGCGGTATTGCGGTATCGAGCTTTCACAGCGCGGTATGCGGTATTGTACGAAAATTAACATCCAAACTTCATGTAATGCCATTTTCCTCTTGAAGAACAACGCATCTTCGAGACGAATTGATAGAGGAAAGAAAAACGAAGGAGAGGGAGGTCCCTTATCCCTCTCTCCTTTTGCCTGCTCCACCTGCTCAACCTTGAAAAGGTACCTGCGGAGGAGAGCACTTCCCACTTTTGAAAATTCATAGGATCAAGAGTGCTGGATGGATTGGAATGAATCAATATTTGTTTGACAGCCAAAAGATCAAAGTATTTTTATTTTGTTATTTCGTTATTTCGTCATTTTGTTTGTCATTTTTTGTTGAATGCAGTTCAGATGCCATTCATTTTTAGCCGTGTAAGAGTGATGCAGTGGGACTTCCCTATGTGAAGAAATCCCCTCCAAAGTACAAAGTTCTCCCATATTTGCATTGGAATTCTTTGCAAGCTGTGACTCAGGATTTTTCCGTTGATCAGGTATGATTTCAAAATGCATTCTTCTCTTTGTGACGATCTGCGTCACCATTCAATCCCATCGATATTGGTTTCACTTGATGAATTGCAGCGATGATGAATTGCTGTATCGCTTCGTTCTGAACAAAGGGCTCCTTGCCACATACAGCGGCCGTTTGTATGTGGCTGTGGGACCTACATTCAAAGAGACCCGAAGACCCACATTTTATCGGACCTGCGGACCTGCATTTTACAGAAGACGATGTCCAGACCTTTAAATGTTATTTTGCCACTAGCATCTTGGATTTCCATACAGCATCTGTATAGTAGATCCCAATTGAATTTACCACACGTACACGAAAGAAAATTTAGAAGTACGGTCTTAACTTGGGTTGAATGCTTGGACCAGGACTTGACTTGCATTTATTTCCAAAACTCAGGCCAAGTATCAGCTGATGCAGTCAACTAAATGAAATGAACATCAATTGAACATCGATCAAACGTATCACCGTATTCGCTCCGATCGCTGCGATAAATTTAATGTTTATAAACAAAATAAGATAATAACTAGTTGGTCGGTAGGCGCGTACTCGAGACATAAAGACTTGTGTTTAATAAAGATGACAGAAGAGAACGAGTTTCCAATTAAATGTCACGGGACTTGTATTAGAGCAGTTAGTTTGTGGATACCTTTGCGGGGCTAATGTTTCGCATTGGAGAAACCATTTGTTCAATTACAATCATCTTCGTGACAGCAAGAATGTGAAAACGTACTTTTACCGCTTTGAGTTTCAAAAACGTGCAACGGTACATCTGCACTTCAGTCAGGTACATTCAGTACAAGACATTACGGGCCGACCTTCCAACAAACAATCCACCTCTCCTTAACTATGTAGAAAAGTATCAGTCTTCTGATAAATCAAGTGTGCACATAAATGATAGTGCAACCAAAGTTATTGAGGACAATGGTATGCAGTGCCTTCAGCTCTCACTTTCTGCCGATGCATTTGCTGGAAATATCAGAGGATACATTGATACTCTGCTACCTTGTCTCCAATGTTCTATGGATGTCCAAACAACCAATGGGCATGGCATGATACTCAAATATGTTGCATCATATGTTTCCAAGGCTCACAAGTTATAGCATTACGATGCGTTATATTGCAAAGATATCGCTCCATCAACAGCAGCTTTCAGGTATGCACTCTCGTTAGACATGTGTGAGCAGGAAATGTGGGTTCTCCTTTCCTCAAAGAAAATCGCATGCAGTGATGGAAGTAGGAAGAAATTTACTACTCCTACTGCAGAGAGTGCTGCAACAAATTCAACTGTGTTGAAGTATTACAACTGGCCTGTGAAATATTAGCAGCATTCTCTTTTACAGTGGTTACATAGTGTAGACGAAAGCAAGTGTCCACCAAAGGATTACAATGGAAGAAGTACCGTGTTAGTAGGTGTCAAGCATTTCTCCTACATAAACCCTCAGTACTTTTTCCAAACATCTTCTCCTGCATTTTCCTCATCGGGATTTGACTCTTCTCCTACCATGTTCTGATTAGAATATTCCTCCTCAAATAAAGTACTTCCATACTGCACATATGCTTATGGGAAACGTTTTCTCTGATGCACAGTCCTTTACAAAACTAATTGAGCACGAAGGGCATAAACAGTATTATCTTGTGACTACCAATGCGTATATACAAAGCTTAATCGATATGAATAACCTGTATCGTAGACAACTCTTACCTACTACGTTTCCTGTAGATGATGCGGTCAATGCGTTACAAGGCAATCAACTGGTCGTGTACACATTAGTCACAGAAATGATACAGATACGAGAAAATTTCATTTCTTCTGATGGCGAAGATATGTCAACTTCCCCGCACATTGATTGGCGACGTTTCCCGGTCGTCATCTTAGAAAAACCAGGAACAGGAAAGACTTTTACGCTGCACAAATGCATACAGCACTGTATTCAGAACCACCTTTCTGTTGCTGTAGCAGTTCCTACTGGTACACTTGGGTGTACATATCGTGAACACTATGAGCAGTCAGTTACGTGTGACACGTTGCACAGTCTCTTTAAATTTTCTTCCAATGAAAGTCAAACGTCCGATATGAACTGGAACATGGGTATGTTCGATATTATTTTTATCGACAAAGTATCTCAAGTGAGTGTATTGATGTTCCATCACATAATAAGTACCATTGAAAGAGTAATTTGTCGCCCTATTCTTGTTATGTCTGGTGATTTTGGTCAACAACAGCCAATAGCAACTGTGAACGCACGTACACAACAAGCTCCAAATATAAAATCCTGTTCTCATTGCATGTCATATGTGAACAAAGTTACTCTAACATTGCAACATCGCAGTAATGGTGATCAATTGATTACATTTCTGCAGCACATTTGCTACTACCGACCATCCATTGAAATGCTTTCTGCTATAATGCATGGTCGTGTGCTAAGTGACAACAATGATAACAACCATAACATCTATGAACAATTGAAACTGCATCCCCACGCAACTGTCCTCACTATGACAAAACTTGCAGCTACATTTATCAATGACACCGTCATTACATGTACATTTAAATGTGAAGCGTTAGCGCTTATTGTAATGGACAATCAACAATTATGTCCCATACACAAATCCATGAAATTAATGCTCACTAAAAATTGTAACAAAAACATAGGCTTTGTCAATGGCCAATTTGTGACTGTGATTGGAGTGGAAAACCAGACCATCATAGCTCAAGTACCACATGGTCATTTACTCAATATCCATCCTATAACTAATAGATGATGAGCAAGTTACAGTTTATCCGTGTCTTCCTGGATATCCACAACAATATGTAAAGTTCAAGGACAAACGCTTAACGAGGTCATTCTGTGGATTGATACGAACACTACACCTGAAGGAACAGCATATGTTGCATTCTCTCGGGTGAAGGCCCTGAATGACCTCTATTTTTTAACATCACTTTCTCCTGAACAACTTACACCTGTTGGGTATCCAAGTCTCTAGCAACACACATATAAAATTATTACATACAATATGGGTATGAGCGTTAATTCTAAACAACAATAGTCTGGCGAAATGCTTGTCTCACCGAATTCAACCAAGAAACAGTTAAACAATATATCAACAGAACATTTGATACTGTTTGTAGAACAGTGAGCACGGGTAAACGTTCTTTAACATCCTTCCACATTTGCTATGCCCATGTAATGAAAGACAACAAGACTATGCTGGACAAGCTTGTTAAAAATTGACCAGGGCGCCCTACCTCACAAGTGAGAGAATTCATTATGCGATGTTTTGCACGAATGTCGGCGTTTTTAAGAGCTGGAAGCCCTTGCAGGACATGGCTATGTTGTGTTCAACAGTCAATTTTGACGTCCAATGTTACCACCGCTTTGTCTTTCACAGAGAGAAGTATAAATGAGTATCCCTAAGTTTACGAGGCATTAGATGATTTGGAGAAAGAGACTGAAGAGCCAGTTTCAAAAAGTATTGCTGATATGGTTGATGGAAGATGGCAACTGTTGGAGCATACAGCTTCTGTGGTAAATATAGCTTCGGGTAAGAATTTGATTTATTGTCACTAAGTTATTCATACCAAGTGAGCAGCTGATATTTTCAAACGAAACAAGGCTGATGAGGGTGCAACTAAATCACGTGGGTTTGTGGGTTACGTGGGTTATGTGGGTACTGTGAGTGTGTGGGTTTCATATGTGGGTTTGTGGGTTTCTTGTTAAAACCAACTAAATCGCGTTGCAACCCACCTGTGGGTCGCGGTTTGTGGGTCACGTGGGTTGTGAGTTTATTTGTGGGTTTAACTGGTGTGGGTTTGTGAGTTTGTGAGATGTGGATTTGTAAGTGCTACTCTAATGTTAGTTTCTTGCATCATTCTACAGCCTCGATTCTGGTCAATGATCATTGCTGCCAAATTGAATTAACCTTGTTCTAAGATCTTTTTCGCGCCATAATGGCCCAAGGCACATGGCCAAGGCTGGAACTTCATGCATGTCCCTAGCCCTCCTTGTCCATATAACCCAGGGTCCTATCACTGTAAAAAATCTCACACATCTTTAGCAAAATCCATTTGTTTTAAAGAAAAATCCGTAAAAATCCCTAAAAATCCTATTATTGTTTTAAATGATCTCGTACGCCTTTTCCAAAGAGTGCTATGCCTTGCAAAATTAAACCCTGTCAAAGATTCATTTCCCGTACTTTCGAACATATTTGCTTGGCAAAAACTGAAAAGTTTTTTCCAATGCATTATGAATTACATTCTGTGGAAAATCTTGGAAACGAGGTTACGAACAGAAGTTATGTCAACCCGGACAAACTTTTTTCCGGGTTTCGGGTTCAGGTCTCGGGTTCAAGGTTTCGGGTTTAAGGTTTCGGGTTTAAGGTTTCGGGTTTAAGGTTTCGGGTTTAAGGTTCAAGGTTTCAATTTGTAATTACTTGGAATTGCTTGGAATTGCTTGGAATTGGAATTACTTGGAATTTGTAATCATTTGGAATTGGCAGCTCTAGAAAAGTGACGAATGTACACCCATCTTGTTTTCTTACCATTTAACATCAAGTAATAAACTATAAGAACAAAACAGAAAATAATCTTCTTTGCAATCGAACGTGAACTGAAACGATAATAATACGGGAGACTTCACTATCGGATCACACTGGTGTGTATGCGCCAGAATGATAAGGATTTATGATCGAAGATTTTACAGGTAACGCAAAACACCTTTTCTATAAAATAAACTACTGATGCAAATCCCTGTGTGACCGGATAGTGGAGCCCCCCCAGGCATTAACATAAAAAAACGAAACAGCAAACTGCAATAGGCAGCAACAATATACTTAATAGTAATCTCAAATCAATTTTTCTGTCCATGTAACTTGTAAAGTGACATTGTTATTTTGCAGTCAACGAATCTACTTTTCAAATTTCTTCAACACACCTTTAAATAAAGTTATCATTACTACTAGAGAGGTTGGTAAACTGATTTCTCGTTGCTAGCGCCCACTCTCAAATAAGCCCCTCTTCTACATATTGTACTATGCGCATACTACCCGTCTTTTTATAAGAAACTGGTTTATAAGAAACTAGTACTACGATGACCAAAAATTTAAGAAACTCTAGTGCTACGCTCAAGAACAGATAAGAAACTCTAAAATTTTATTTCTGTATGTCTCTCCTATTCTATATCTCTCTAACAAAGGTACCTTAATCTTTTCTTGACTTTTAGCTGCAAAATTGGTAAATGTTTGCCTTGATGTGCATGGCTTCTTCTTGATGACAATGTCAATGCAAAATAGAAGCCCTTTGTCGAGAAGAAGGCTCAACTTCGAACAATACCGCAATTTTAGGCCCAAAAAATAAGAAACTAATTAAGAAACTTTTACTACTAAAACACCGAAATTTTCATGCGAAATTAAGAAACTTTCAGTACTAAGTGCTGATCCAAGTTTCTTATAAAAAAAGGTGTAACCGGATTTGTGTTGCACAGGAAAATATAAAACCCGAGGTCTTAAAAGTACAGACCGAGCTTGCAAGGCTCCTTATTACTAACCATAGTTTAAAAATATAAAATAATTCACTCAAGCTAATTTTCAATAGAACAATTGGCATGAGTTTTATTGTTATATCCCTTGTAGTATCTCTCAAAAAACGCGCCCCCCCCCCCCCCCCGCTCAAAAACATCAAAATTTCAACCCGGCCCAAATAGGGTTAAACCCGAAACCTTAAACCCGAAACCTTAAACCCGAAACCTTAAACCCGAAACCTTAAACCCGAAACCTTGAACCCGAGACCTGAACCTGAGACCTGAACCCGAAACCTGAAACCCGGAAAAAAGTTTGTCCGATGTCAACCTCATAACCTCATTGCATAATACCCACACATTCGGCAAAAACCCATCCAACCCACATTCAAAGTTGATAAACAAGAATGCCATCTTTGTTGTGAAACCGACAAAGCCATACATGAAACCCACAAGCTCACAGTACCCACAAAACCCACAAACCCACGCGATTTAGTTGCACCTGAGTAGCACTCACAAACCCACATTCTCACAAACGCACAAACCCACACCAGTTAAACCCACAAACCCACAGCCACCCACAAATAAATTCACAACCCACGCGACCCACAAACCCACATTTATTAGTCACACTCGGCTGATGATAACTTATATGTGAAATAGTTGCTTCTTGAAATCCCCGCACGTCCATATTAGGCCCATTTGCTGGGAGGAAAACCACTACCAGTAGCAATCTAATTTTTCACATTATGATTTTATAGCTGCCACAAGGACATTGTACAAGGACTATTTGCCTTCAGCAACAATGAGAACAAAATCACAATTGATGACGCAAACCAAACATATTCGAGAAACGCCACGGATTCAGGGATGAGGCCTTTCAATAAGGGCCAGGTCGAAAACGCGGAAAACGCGGGAAAACATTTGAAGTTTCTGAATGGCGAGAAATAGTGTTTATTGTGTTAAAATATAGGCAAGAAACCTCTAAATAAGCCAAATATTCCATCAAGAAGACAAACAAGAAATTTCCGCGTTTTCCGCGTTTTCGTTTTTGCTATAGGTGATTTTCGAAAACACGGAAAACGCGGCAATATCTTTATATGAACTTTTATCAGTAGCTTTTCGCAAATATAGACGAGTAAAGATCCTGAAACAATGCAAATTGATGCCAGGACTGCCTCTAAAGAACCCAGAAATATCATTTTGATAATATTTGATGCCCAAAAATATAATTTCAGTTTATTTGCACCCAAAAATATCACTTTCGGCGATATTCTGACCCAAAAATATCGGACTTAGCTCTCCGTATATGCCTGTGCTGAGTGCCCCCCCCCTGGGATTCTTTACCAAAATAGACTTCGTAGATCCGAATGAAACTTTTGGATCATAAGATTTAAAAATTAATGGGCCTAAGTGGCCTATCAGGAATTCGAGGGGCAGTTTGTTTTATAATTTCTTGACCGTATCCCTTTTTGATGCTATGGGCGGATACAGCATGTTATGTCACCATAATGAAGCAACGACATAAACTTGGAGCCTCCTCCTTTGTAGAATAAAATTTTTTCCGCGTTTTCGTTTTTGCTATAGGTGATTTTCGAAAACGCGGAAATCTCTTTATATCAACTTTTATCAGTAGCTTTGCGCAAATATAGATGAGTAATACGTTAAGCTTTCTCTCGTAATGAATTCTTTATCAAATGTATGTATGTATGTATCATTTTGCCACAATATTTACAATTATTTACAAGTTATATAATATAAAAATAGATACAATACAATAAATAATGTTAAAAACGTAAAGGAAAAACACCCCTAATCACAGTGGCAGGGATAGCATTAAAAGGTCAAGATGACCTTAATTCCATAATGGTCCCCTTAGCACAGTGATCCAGAATGGGAAAATTTTGGAAAAAATGGATGAAATTAAGATTTAAGAAAATGCATTGCACTTATTTTTCCTTCAAAGAATAGACGTTCTTTAGTAAGGCACAACAAATTTCAGTTCAATTGGGTGAACCAATTTTTTGAAAAAAATTAACAAAGTTGACCAAAACTGCAGAGTTGCAACATCTAATCAATTTCAGGAAGAAACTGGCAATCAACAACAAAATTCCTAATTTTCAAAACGGCATTTCTTTGCTTAACTTTGACCGATTTCCAAAAACTTTTTTTTTACTGAAGGACAATATCCTACTCTTCCTTAAAATCTTTCTGATTATGCTATATTTCGTATTATTTTGGGCAATTTTTGCTGTTTTTGAATATATACACATTTCTTCAAAAACGTTGCTTAAACTGCCTTAATTTTTGGTTAAATGCTGAAAACATAAATTACGCATCAAAACACACCTTAAAATAATCATCCACCCTAAAATTCAATGTATTTTGTAACATATCACAAAATATCTCGTTCAGAATCGTACCTAGAAAAATGTCACGACTGTTTTAAAAATGCTGGGGATTTTTTTTATTTCAGCAATAATTGGTACAAAAACATAAATCCTCTATGTATCAACAAATTATTTACGAAATGTTCTCTCAAGTAAAATTAACGAATAGTACAGGTGCTAGCGCAAACTTTGACCATTAAAAAATTCACATTCTCCTCCACAGCGGCCAGAGAAATCACGAGAATAAAAGGAGTAATGCATTTCCCCTTCCATACCATTTAAGGAGTTTTGTTTTCTCCAGACAAGAATATGTTATATACAATTAGAGATTAGAAATCCAAAAACTATCCAAAAACCATCCAAAATTTGAGCCCAGAAGCAAACATCTTTTTTTATTTTTTTAAGAGCTTAAAATTGTTGAAAGGAAAATTCTGATCAAGTTATATCCTGTAATAACAACAGTGAAATAAGAGATTCCCAACCTATTTTGTTCAATGTTCAATCTGGGTATGCTAATTCTATAATTAATTCAACCATTTTCTTCAAAGCCAGTTCTGGGAACTTTCCCAGTTTTCTTGCTCCTTTGGGAGCTTGGGGGGCCAGAGGTTATATAGAAAACTTAAAACATGGTTATAGAAACGTAGCTGGAAAATTGGTGCCATTTTATTGAAGTAAATTTTATTTAAGGAAATGTACAATTTCATGACAACAGTGCACCATCTTGCATATCTTGCTCGATATGAAATTTGGCTAGTCAAATTGAGCTCCATTTTCCTCATAACGTTTGCAAGGGAAAAAACACATCAGAAGTTTTCATATGGACGTTGCTTGTTGCGCCCTCCAAAACTCAGTGGAAAATAACTTGCATGATATTTTCACTCAAATGTTGATTGCATCCGCTCCAATTATCAAACAAGGAAGGCAAAGTGTTTTGAAGAGAGGGACAGAGAAAACACTATAACTTTGAAAGTAGCGACACTGGATGATGCAATGATTGAATCCATGTACTGTAGCTAGCGCTGAGCATATAGGAAACGTTTCATAGTCTATTAGTTTGTATTATTTACTTGTCTTAGTCCTGCCTCTGCGGAGGAGAGTGTAATTCGTTTTGATGTTGAAAGTTTGCCCTAATGGCTATACTATTCGTTAATTTTGCTTGAGAGAGAATTTTGTGAACAATTTGTTGATACGTAGAGGACATCATGTTTTTGTACCAAATATTTCTAAAATCACAAAAATCCCCAGCATTTTAAAACAGTTGTGACATTTTTTTGGGTACGATTCTGAACGAGATATTTTGTGATATGTTACAAAATACATTGAATTTTAGGGTGGATGATTACCTTAAGATGTGTTTTGATGCGTAATTTATGTTTTCAATATTTGAATAAAAATTAAGGCAGTTTAAGCAATGTTTTTGAAGAAATGTGTATATATTCAAAAACAGCAAAAATTGCCCAAAATAATACGAAATATAACGTAATCAGAATGATTTTAAAGAAGAGTAGGATATTGTCTTTCAGTAAAAAAAAAGTTTTTGGAAATCGGTCAAAGTTAAGCAAAGAAATGCCGTTTTGAAAATTAGGAATTTTGTTGTTGATTGCCAGTTTCTTCCTGAAATTGATTAGATGTTGCAACTTTGCAGTTTTGGTCAACTTTGTTGATTTTTTTCAAAAAATTGGTTTACCCAATTGAACTGAAATTTTTTGTGTCTTACTAAAGAACATCTGTTCTTTGAAGGAAAAATAAGCACAATGCTCCATCGCAAGTTTCATTTTTTGCATTTTTTCCATCCTCTGGATCACTGTGCTTAGAGGTGCTGGTACAACGAAAAACGTAAGAAAAAAAAAAATACTAAACTGTAGTTTGTTTTCGGTATAAAACATGGTTTATAATACCATACCATGATCGGGAGAGATGATGACAAGTCTTAATAGAAGACATATATGTCATCCTCCTCTTCGTAGATCCGTAGACTTCATAGATCCGAATGAAACTTTGGATCATAAGATTTCAAAAATTAATGGGCCTAAGTGGCCTTTTAGGAATTCGAGAGGAGTTTGTTGATAATTTCTCGACCGTATCCCGTTATGGTGCTATGATATAAAGAGATTTCCGCGTTTTCCGCGTTTTCGAAATCACCTATAGCAAAAACGAAAACGCGGAAAACGCGGAAAAATTTTATTCTGCAAAGGAGGAGGCTCGAAGCTTATTTCGTTGCTTCATTATGGCGACATAACATGCTGTATCCGCCCATAGCAGCATAAAGGGATATGGTTGAGAAATTATAAACAAACTGCCCCTCGAATTCCTGATAGGCCACCTAGGCCCATTAATTTTTAAATCTTATGATCCAAAAGTTTCATTCGGATCTACAAAGTCTATTTTGGCAAAGAATTCATTACGAGAGAAAGCTTAACGTATTACTCGTATATATTTGCAAAAAAGCTACTGATAAAAGTTGATATGAAGAGATTTCCGCGTTTTCGAAAATCACCTATAGCAAAAACGAAAACGCGGAAAACGCGGAAAAAATTTTATTCTACAAAGGAGGAGGCTCCAAGTATATGTCGTTGCTTCATTATGGTGACATAACATGCTGTATCCGCCCATAGCATCAAAAAGGGATACGGTCGAGAAATTATAAACAAACTGCCCCTCGAATTCCTGATAGGCCACTTAGGCCCATTAATTTTTAAATCTTATGATCCAAAAGTTTCATTCGGATCTACGAAGTCTATTTTGGTAAAGAATCCCAGGGGGGGGCACTCAGCACAGGCATATACGGAGAGCTAAGTCCGATATTTTTGGGTCAGAATATCGCCGAAAGTGATATTTTTGGGTGCAAATAAACTGAAATTATATTTTTGGGCATCAAATATTATCAAAATGATATTTCTGGGTTCTTTAGAGGCAGTCCTGGCATCAATTTGCATTGTTTCAGGATCTTTACTCGTCTATATTTGCGAAAAGCTACTGATAAAAGTTCATATAAAGATATTTCCGCGTTTTCCGTGTTTTCGAAAATCACCTATAGCAAAAACGAAAACGCGGAAAACGCGGAAATTTCTTGTTTGTCTTCTTGATGGAATATTTGGCTTATTTAGAGGTTTCTTGCCTATATTTTAACACAATAAACACTATTTCTCGCCATTCAGAAACTTCAAATGTTTTTCCGCGTTTTCCGTGTTTTCCGCGTTTTCCGCGTTTTCGACCTGGCCTTTCAATAAGAACTATTTTGGGGTGGTGATGAAATCAGTTTTCAATGTTGAGTTAAAAAAGTAACTGTTCGGGATTTAAATGGCAATGTAAAAAGACATAGTAGTATCTCTAGCTTTTATGAATTTGTAGAGTATACAAATTCTTTATTTGCTCTGGACTTTCTTCTTGTTGTACTTGCATGTGTTCCTTTTGTAGTTTCCTAACTTCTTTTTGATGTGAATCCACACTTTACACATACTTACATACATACAAAGGCAAAGGTCTATTGGTGTGGTGTTAAAATCTGTGAGATTCTGGTAAAAGGGGAAAGGACGAAAAATTTAAATTAATTTGACAAAATCTTCATTAGATAAATTATGTTTCTCTAGCTACTTCTGTTGTAGATGCTGCTGTTATAGCCATAGAAATAAAAGGACTAGAATGCGCGGTCTATTGTTTCGCTTTTGTTTGGTGCGTAATACGCATGGAGAGCAAAGATGGTAGCACCACGTTGGCAAAAGATTTGGACAAACAAAGGACCCGCAGTGGGAAGACCTACACCGCTCTTCTGTTTTGGTGCTGCTGGCTTGCAGAAAGGCAACGAAATATCGAGAACGAATCATTTTAAAGTAAGTAGTGCCACAGGCATTTAATTTTGATCAATTATGTGCCCCTTTTGGTCGTTTTAGTCATTGATATCGACCTTAGATCGTAGCAACTTAGGCCGAAGTTTGTCAGATCAGCCCACTGTAAGTTAATTCACGTGCTTTAAAGGCAACATACCTGCCAATATTTATGTTTTTAACATATGAAACGTGTTTTCATTGCAATCTACATTTCATCTCTGATCATTTACATCTTTAGACTGAAGTTTAAGCTTCAACGAAAAGAGAGAATTGACAAAATTTTCCCTACATGCCCTACATTAGGCCCTACATGCTTAATCTACCAACATTTGTGGTTTGTCAGTGGCAACAACAGTCGAAAGTTTTAATTTGATAACTCAAAAATTTTCAAATTACCCTCCAGTAATGATCCAAGTAAACAATTCTGTCAATTTGAAGCATAACAAACGCAACGGCAATCAAGATGAGGATGAAAGGTGAAGGACTGCAACTCTAACTTTAGTTTAGTGATGAAGTTGCCACTGGATGCACTTTGATTTAGATTTTCTTGCAACAAGATCTGATACAGTATATGTTTGAGGCAACCTCAATAAGACTGCACAAACCTGTGCTCTTTCCCTGAGAAACAGGATATGTTTTCATAAGTCAACGGCTTTCGAATGTCCCCTCATTATTTGTCTAGCTGTGTGCAAGGGGAACATACCATGGTTTTGCTGGTTTTTGGAAGTAACACAGAAAAGTACTGGTGGCAACTTTGACGTGGGCTTCAGCTTTAAGAGTGGGATAGTGAGCATTTCCACAAATTTGGTTATTTTTTGTTACATTGTGTGTTGCTCTTCAATTAACATGTCGTCTAGCATCAATAAACAATCTTCTTGGTCCGTAGTGATTTCTTTTTCCTGGCTCACATTAAATATTTACAGACCAAGATCTTATTGTTGCTGTATGGGGCAAAATCAGGGACTTCCTTGCGAATTCATATGCCCTTGAGCTATAAAATGAAGGGAAAGTGGCAAATTTATTCACTTCCTCAGAGTACATTTTAAGCCAGACAATTCATTGCAATTCTTGCCCCTTTCCTAAACTGTGCTTTAGCAATTTGGGCATAGTTATCTGCAAGTAATGTCTTTTTCTGCGGAGAATTTTTTTCAACTGTAAAGTGAAGTTTCAACTGTAGAGTTGGGATAAATTCCCCTTCTTAAGGTTTTTGAGCCTAAGTATATCTATTTGTAATGTTTTCTTGAGCGTTTCCTTATAATTTGCTTTCTTTTTTTAGGTAAAATCTTTGATGCAAATGTGTGGTCTGATTTTACATGTTCTGGATCCAAGGCAGGAGAAGTTTCAGGAGGAGCAGGATTAGACAATCTTTTAAGAGTGATCTATATCTTTGGACTTGGTTTCTTAAAGATGTTCTGGACACTAGATACATAGTAGACAGCATCTTTTTGTGAATATTTTTAACTAGAGCAGACTTTGGCATAGAAGGAGGTCAGCTGTAATCAAAGGGAGGAAATGGTTCTCACAAATTTGTTGTTATGCTAATTGATGCCAGTTGTTGTGATGCACTGTAATTTAGCTATTTACATATCAATCTTTCAGAGCAGAGTTAAATCAGTGAGATATTGAAAGTTGAAATAACAGTAGTTTTGAATTGTGTCTGCAATTTTGAATCTTAAGTTTCGTTTATCTTGGAATTCTGCTTAATATTATTTAAATCCCTGGAAAGAGTGAAAAGTACACAAAACTTTTGCCGTGTTTACTCTGTGGGCCTGAGGTTTTTCGTGGAAATTTCTCTATGATCTCAGAGAAGATATGAAACTGTAAGGGTTTGGCCAAAACAAACTTCAGTATCAATAACTCCATCAGTTAGCAATGATAATCTGCTCTGGAAGAATACAGAAAAGTGTCTTTACTGGGACAACACTCATTTTTTATAAGGAACCTAAGAAACAGTATGCTCACTTTTTAAAGGTTGAGAAACCATGCTACCTGGATTGAAAATGCTAAGAGCGTTTTGTGATTTGCAGCCTCAATTTTCCTAGGTCACTCGAAAATGTTTGCACCGTGTAGTAAACTAGTCTTAAGAAACTCCAGAAATTTAAGAAACTCCAGAATTGTGTTTGAGAAGCACTAGGAAAGTTTTAAAAGCAACATTCAAGAACATCTTGATAACACTGTTGTTGACCCTTTATTTTTGAGTATGTCTTCATTGAGCACGCTACAACTCTTTTCCTTGCTTGCTGAACATTATGCTGTATGTCAAGGAAAAAATGAGTGGCAGTGGTGAAAACTATATCACAATTCATGCAGCTAAAAATGAGAAACAAATTAAGAACATTTTCACACTAAGAACCAGAAATTTTCATGTGGGATATTTATGAAACTTTTAGCACTATGAGCTGATCCAGGTTTCTAATATAAGAAAATTGTGTGTTGACATCATCCTGCTTTGGGTGTGATAGTTGTTTTGAGATCTTCATAGGTACTTTTGGGTACCTTTTCAACAAAATATGACGAAGCTTGCAATTCAAGAGGTAAATATTTGAGAAACTCGTAAAGAAATTTGAAAGCAAAATTTAAAAAGAGATTGGATTTAGACCACAACAGTTAGTTTCTTCAATTGCTTTTTATTTGTTATGTTGATGGGCCTAAAAATCAGTCTTTCATTTTGGCCCGACTTTGGCCACTGTGACTCCTTTGACAGATATTGAAATCTTAAAAATTATATATAATGAATGCAAATTCTAGAACTACGGCTTCAGAATAAGAAGTCGTTATCTCTTCCTAAAGGACTGTGATCCTCGCTCCATCCACGAAACGGGCCTATAGTCTAGTACTTACTGGTGAAACGAAATGTTTTTCTGGCCAGGACGCAGCTCTTTGTCCGGATTCCAACGCTTTTTGCAGTTCAGTTCAGTTCAGTTTTGCAGCCAAATTCAGTGAAAGAGACAACCATTTTTCAAACTAGTTGGACGATCTCTGAAAATAAAGCTACAAATTCCCAATAACTTGTCGAGGAATTCGGAGAGTCCACTGCGATCCACTGTTAGCTTGGATTACCCGCGGCTTTTTGCCAACGTGGTGCTACCATTTTGGTTCCCCATGGTTGTTACGCATCACGTGACCTACCACGCATTCTAGTCCTTCTATTTCTATGGTTATAGCTACCCTTCTATGGTTAATGAATGTTGGCAGTTCACCACTTACCATTCTCTCTGACCAACATTACTTATTTACCCCTGTACATCCCATACTGTACCTCATACTGTCATTTGGCTTTGTAATGCATATTGCGACTATTACCAAAAACTGAGGACAATTTCTTAACTGCTAATCAACCTATAAGTTAATTGCTCTAGCTGGTCTTCTTAATTTTTGGGAAGAGGCTGGCATTTCATATGAAATGATAAAATTGCATAAAATGGATGTGAAAGATATTTTGTATCATTGAGCATTACATGCAGGGCTGCCAAAGTCAGATAACTCTTAGACATATTAAATGAATAATTTGAACCATAGGTTTATTGCTTTTTCCAGGAGCATATTTTGGCATAGAAAGGAAGCAACCAGAAGCAATCTGCCCGCCCAAGACACCCTTGTTAGTGATTAACCAAAATGTGGCTTTGTGTTCTTTCCAAGATAATCTGAGACATTCTCAATCTATGATTTACTAAAATCACGGAAAGCACCCAAGTGTGGCCAATTTCCAGCTGACCCAAAATGAAAATGACGTTCGATTTCATTTGACAACACCTTGACTGAAGGATGGGTATTTTATTACCAGATCAATAACAGTCAACAAGAATTTAAGCTGGACATTTAGAGTTGGGAATATCCCAGGAACTGTTTCACAGTTCCAGGAGAACATTCCATTAACCCTGTCTTCGGTGGATGATCCTATTCCTGTGTTGACAAGTGTACAATTTGGAAAATCATGTTATTTAGGTATTTAGAGCTGTCAATTGTCATTGACTTCTGAGTCCTGGCAGCATGGCATCTACGTGCAGTAATTGTGGCATCTTAAAAAGGTTCTGAAGGTCCAATTGAATAGGTATCGTGTATCAGATGGATATGATAGATGTAGGAACTGACATACACGGTGTCCCAGAATGATGTATTATTGTTTGATTGCTTTCATGTCCATAACCAATGAACCAATTTTCAAAAACTTTGTTTTATTTGATTGCCTAAAGAACGGCTTGTGTATAACGCAGGTCATGAAGGTTAAGAAAATGCGGGGTAAATCATGCGGGTCAAAAATTGTGGCCATGGGCATACTGGCTTTAGGCTCTCCGCCCTTTGCACAGAAAGCATTCGTTCAGTCGTTCGTTGGATTTGAAAGGACCCCTTGAGTTTTTGATAACAAGTTGCTGGGTGTTTCAAATAAGAATGCCTTACCAAAATAATGAAAATTATGTAACTATCTTATATTTTGTCTGAGATGGTAATGCGCATCTTTCCGCTGTGTTGTGGGATGGCAAAACTAACAAAATGCTTACGAAAAAGAAAAAGGAACCTATCAACAAAAATTCGAGAAGGCTGAGAAACTGTACAGACTGCAGAAACCATTGGTACCCATGACCAGCTATTTTTAACATTTCGCTAAGAGCAGCTACAAGCAGCTGAAAGCTGACTGATCCAATGCCTAAGATTTCTTAGAAAACTAACAATGATCTTGACAAATTTAGTTCTTACATACAGCGTTTTGAAATAATTTTGATGGGATCCTCATTTTGACTAAGTGCAGCACTCAGAGATTTTATTACGTTGGAGAGGTTTCCCCTAGCAACAAATCTCATTATGTTCACAAATGATAATTTGCATTCAAAATTGCCCCACTCAAATGATCGCTGGGACTTGGAAGGTTTCTTATCACAATGTAACCAGGTAACCTTTGGACTATCTTACTTACAATATCGGTGGACTGTAAGCCGAAAGCCAGTATGCCCATGACCTCTAGTTTTGACCCGCCGGATTTAACCCCCGCTTTCTTAACCTGCATGACCTGCGTTTTACACAAGCCGCTTTGTTTAACTAGGATAATACTAGATTCTTCCATTTGAGTAGGGAAAACCCATGTTTCATGATTGATGAGAACCAACATTCGAAGCAGAAAATGTAGATAAAAAGAGAAACAGATGGGAGATAAGACAGAAGGAGTTAACCAAAATGAGTTAAGGTGTCTTGGAAATGGCATTAAATTTGTTGCGAAACCTCTACTAGGGAATAAGCGTACAAAATCCAGAATGTTATCTGGTAATTTTTGGGTGGTGCGTTGGGTTTGCATGAATGACACTGTTTGTCTCCAACTACCCCAGGTTGGAAGTTCAGGCTATAAGATTGGTTTGAGGTGGTGTCATAGAGAGAATATTGCGAGTGTTTTCAAATCAATGTATTCTTTTGCTTCCATAGATTTTATCAACTTTGGGGAGAGTGGAAGCAATGAGCTGAGAGTTGAAATGAACAAAGAATCAATTTTACCTTGGTGTAATGAGGCAACTGCGGCAGCTGTTGTAGTTGTTGGAGGCTCTGGGATGGCAGCTGGGGTGGTTGTGGCTGGGTGGCTTGCTGGGGGGGGGGGGCATCTGTTGTTGGTGGTGGAGAAATGGCGGAGGTAGATGAGAGTTGGAAGATGCCAGAGTAGGAAGGATTCTTGGCAGGTTGCTAGTTGGGCTTCAGATACTTCTTGCATTAATTTCCTTAAATGTTCCAAGGAGGCTGGATTGTCATTCAAAGGAGAATTGACAGGAGCACAACCATAGTTTTGGAAATTTAAGCCATAACCAAAATTAACCAAAGAAGTCCACGCCTCCGAAATTGGGCAAGAGAACATCTCGTTTTCCAATTGATGAGGTTTCTGGTGTTAGGTCTGTTTCAGAGGCGCTTGATTTATTGTCAAATGCCAGCACATTGAATAGGATGTACAGTCGCAAAGCGATTTGTTCCTTCTTCTCTGTCTCCTCAACACCATACAAGGCCGGCTTGTGTAAAACGCGGGTCATGCAGGTTAAGAAAACGCGGGTTAAATCATGCGGGTCAAAAATGGTGGCCATGGGCACACTGGCTTTAGGCCCTGCGCCGTTAGCAGAAGGGGTTCGTGGAAAGCGTTCGTTTTGTCGTTGGTTGGATTGAAAGACAGGATCTTGAGTTTTTGGTAACAAGATGCTGGGTGTTTCAAACAAAAATGCGTTGCCAAAATAATGAAAAATTTATGCCTATCTTACATTTTGTCTGAGATGGCAATGCGCATATTTCCGCTGTGTTGTGGTATGGTAAAACAAAACTCACGAAATGCTTAAAGGGGCAGTCAGACGTGACGTTGCGCGGGACATTTTCATTGTATTTGTATGAAAAGTGCTTAGGCTTAGCATCGACTCGTCGATGGAGATTTTGAATGGGATTATCGCACATTTCAATCCATCTCCATCGACGTTGCTATTGACAATCTCAAGGATTTAATTGACAGATATTGTTCGTCTATGCTGATTTCATGTATTTGCAAAGTTATTTTGTCTATCCCAAATTCCTGAAAGTCGTAAACAGCGATCTTCCTGAAGCAACTTTGAAGCTGCGAAGAGATCATCTATAAGTCGAAATGGGCAAGAAACTCACCAAAGAATATGGTTTTTGAGTCTTATATTTTATGCTTGGTGAAACCGAAAAGTGAATAGAACCTTCTCAAACACTACTGGATTCATTGCTCAATTAATTTCTTCAGAATTGCAGCGAACAAAGAGGTACAGTAGACATGTTTTGGTATTTAGGCCTATACAAATTGGATTGTGACACGCAGAATCTGCTACCCGCGTTTCGCGTCTGACTGCCCCTTTAAGGAACCTTTCACTAAATACAACGAAAATTTGAGAAGGCTGTGAAACTGCAGAAACCTTTGATATCCATGACATGGTATTTTTAACATTTTGCAAAAAGCAGCTACAAGCAGCTAAACGCTTAAAAAGAGTCTGCCTGCATGAGGTATTGGTTTCCCAAAACCCTCTTTGATAGATAGGTGTTCTGGGTCATTCCAAATAAGAACAACAGATGCCTGTCAGGTGATGTCTTCAAATTCCTTCTAATTTTCATCAAAGGCATCCAAGCATCAGAGAACCTCAGAAACAAAATTTCAGCAAGATATCTCATTTGGTTTAGGTTTTATGATCAATTGAATATTTTGCCAATTGATGCAAATGTGTGTTTTTTCACGAGGTAGCAAATTCAACTTCAAATATATGAAAATCAAAATTTCCTATCCTAACTATTTCTGCACTTAGTTATAGCACACTGTAAATGCTTTTGAAAATTTGAAGTTTTGGGAAATTGAAGGCCAACATATTTGTAGAATATGGCTTCAAAGTTTGAACCAAGTGTGATTTTGACCCTAAAATGTGACTGTGGAAGGGGTTTCAGTAGTGTTGGTTTTCTAATCGATAAATGTCATGGCGCTTTTCAGATTCATGGAATAGAATTTTGATCTACCCCCAATGCTATATTGCAAACGACCAAATGCTTTTCGCAAAATTCCTCAATCCAGGGGGTTGCTAAGTCTCTCAATTTTTGCCTAAAAGCCAATTTCTCCATATTTCCAAAGGGCATGTTGCAAAAATCTTGCAACACTGAAAATAGCTATTCATGTCATCCAAATGTGCACCTGCAAAAGTTCTGAAAAATTGTAGAAACCAAAAAAAATTTGTTCTGACATGATGACAATAGCTCTATCAATATGGGTGCACGCTCAAAATGGCTAAATTCGGCCAACTTCAACGGACTAAAAATCTTGTGTCCCAAGGAGGTACAGTGCTGCAATTTTTTACATGGACTCCTGCACCTTAGAACTAATACTCTTGCAAATTTGAAAGCCAAACGGGGTCTGGAAGGGTGTCAAATACCAACATTTGTCAACATGGGGGTTGTGACATGGTGAATGACAATTTTTGCGTCGGACTTTTTTTATGGTGCAATTATTTACGCTTTTCTTTCAGAAGAAATCCTTTTACGATAGTTGTGTAATAAATTGATTTCATTCAAATATAGATACATTTTGTGGTTGTGCTATAGTTGTTCAAAACAGGGGGTATCCTCATACGCGTATCTTTCCAAGACCGAACTGGCGTCTATTGGCATAGGATTTTTCGAAAGATCAAATATCATGTGAAAATACAAGATTGGAAACAAAATGGTTTACTGTACCTTTACTATATTGATTCATCTGAGAAGCCTTCGAAAGTTAATATCCACCTCATCGAGTTCAGTTTTTGAGTACATGTAGGAGCGGCCTGTGGACGTTGTTCCTGGGCAAGACATGAGTTTGAGAAGGTGCCAAACAGGGATCCAATTGCAATCATCTATCGCTGGCCAAATGAATTTCTTTGCTGGACCTTTCGGGTGCATGAATTTAACCCTAACTTCACTGTGCTCAGCGGAGACATCCAATATAGCACCAACAAACCAATCTCTATCGTATACGCAGGCTACGTACGCTGCAACTTTTATCGATTCAATTGATATCTCTCCTGATTGATCACCGATAGAACTCTGAGTCTCATTTTCATTGTCACCAGATACCCTGGACATTCGAAATTTTCCTTTTCCTACCGGAACAAATGAATGATAGGACCTTGTCCCAGGTATTCTTTTACTCTCCGAAAATCTCTTCTCTAGAAACAACCTGTTAGTTGGGTCAGAATCTGCAGATCCGTGACAAAAAAGGGTGTAACTAAGTTTGACAACTGATTCCTATGGATTGAAGGGTGCTCTTCAAAATGGGCTGAGTCCAACCTCTGGGAATGGTGGGGAAAAGGCAGGAGGGAGGCTGGTCCGAAATCTTGCCCCTTTTTTCTATATTTTGTATTTGACGGTGAATTACAATGAAACCATACCACCTGATACTTTGAAAGTGATCCTAATTAACTCCTATTAGACAGCCTTTTCATTTAAAGTATCAACAATTACTAGAATTGATGTTTTCATTAAATTGTTTTTATGATTTGCGCATGCGCAACACAAAAATTGCACATTCTTGCATGGAATTTTGAGACCAAGGGCTCCGTGTGATAACAAGATGAGGAAAAGGAACAACAGATATGTTAGAAGATGAATTTTCTTGAATTCTGCCCTTTTAAATATTGTTTATAGTTGTCCATAGAGCAAGTTGTATGTTTCCAGAAAGAGAACTTTTTCACAGAGTTATATCATAGAAATGAAGTTTTTGGGGAACAAACAAATTTAGCGTAACTAACAAACTTCAAAGCAATGCCGTAAAAGCTCTATTAAGCCCCCCGGGGGCTTATTTAAATGTGGACACTTTTGAGTTCTTTTACACCACATTTTGCGGTTTACACATACAACTTTTAGAGTTATATACACAAATTCGACATGGTTTTATCTCAAACCATATCAAAATTAAGATGCAAACTTCTTTTGCTCAATAAATGGACTTTGGTAACCTCTGGAATTTGATATAAGTGGGGATGATGCTTAATAGAACTTTTACGGTATGCTTAAAGCTTCTGAAAAAAACATGCCTTCAGAATCTTGACAAAATCTGGTATCAATTCTATTCAGTGTCACTCTCATCTACCTATTCCTGCATCTGGCTCTCGATCTGACTCATTGCTGCTAATGCGATCAGAGCTACTCTCGGGACGTTTTGCTGCAGTAATTAACAGTTTCGATTTCTTGGTAACGGAGCTAGATCAAACTTCATAGAGGATACTCTGCCATGAATTACAATGAATAAGAGCCCAAAATTGAAAGGA
Source organism: Aurelia coerulea (assembly GCA_039566865.1). NCBI lineage: Eukaryota > Metazoa > Cnidaria > Scyphozoa > Semaeostomeae > Ulmaridae > Aurelia > Aurelia coerulea. Next base: position 5,153,183 of record CM076951.1, on the reverse strand, counting down.
AACTAGATTGGCATCGTAAAGAATGAGGCTATGTTAAACGTTGAACATTTGCAAAAAAGACTGTGATCAAAGTCATAAAAATGCATGGCTCTCTCAAGTCATCTGCATCCGTGACGAGAAAGAAGAGTGATCATATTGCAAATCACGTTAGTTAAGTGATGAGTAGGCTTCTTGAATGAAAGGGAATGTCCACTGTGCACTGTACAGTTTGGATTTCTAGCGTCTGAGAAGTTGATATGTGATTAGCAAAATAAAATGGTGGAATGCAGGTAGATCAGTTATTCAAAGAAAAGATCCTCAACCGAAAAGCTGATCTGTAACAGAATCAAGCCAAAAAAAACGGGCGTCATCAAAGAGCAAATGAGCATCACTATATATTAGGTGACTGACGAGATGGAGAATAGGGCCATGATCAGTCTACTGAATATTGCTCTGCTGAAAATCAACAATAAATCTTGAGGAAGTTATGAAACATTGAGTGACAGGAGTATCTTTGCGGTTTTTTTCAACCTGAATGGATCTCTCAGAAATACAGAGAAGGCAAAGCTGTTTGACAGCTTCAAACGAGAACAAGTTGAAACTGGCCACAGTCGGGTCATTGTTGTGACTGATATGAAGCTCCTTTGATGGACTTGCGCACCAAATAAAGAAGACTGAGAGACAGCCATCAAAGTTGTTTGATGCAATCATGGGAAGACATTCTAATACTTCTGAGTATCATCTATTACATATGGTGCTGCGGCTGCAGCTTATGATGCTGCTATGTCAATCAAGGACTCCGAGCATGGCCGGCGAAATGAAAGCTACACTACATCGGAGGCTCTATCAATGTTTCCCTCAACCTGGAGCAAAGATTCCAAAAGAAAGTAGATTAAACGCCCTTTTTTGCTAATGCAAAGAACAAGATTTGCTTGGAAGCGCTCCCTCTCACAGAGTTCAACCAAAGAACGGATGGTAGAGAAGATAGTTTTTCTACACAAGCGCGCTGAGAAAAGTATATTTTGCTTAACACAGGTGAAGTGATTCTAGAGTTCAACAACTGCCGACACGAAGCTGATATAAAATTTCCTTTCCTATTTCTGTCTGTGAGAGCAGGGGCTGTAGCATGATTCCACTTACAGTTGATGCAGAAGACACTGATGTTCTGGCTTTTGCAGCGTGCGTTGCTCACGAATGTCTATACATCTTATCTACCTATACAGACAAGGTATCATCGATTATTGAAGAATGATGTGTTGACAAGAAATATTGTGCATTATTTTGAAACTTCATGCACTGTGGTGTATTAGCACACTCTATGGATTATGGAAGCATACATATTTGGTAGTATTGCAAAAACTGAGGATGCCAGGAATTTACTAGCAGATCTGACGTGAATTCTTGATATCTCAAATAGATATCAGAAGCATCAGAAGGAAATCAAAAGATTTACTATTAGGTACACTTCAATGACACGAAAAGTGAATATTTGCCTCTAGCTAGAGCAAATAAATAGCGATCTTTGAAACGCAAAAAAACATTGAGGATTCATCAAGATGCAGATACCCTGCCACATCACATACAGCGTACCAATAGCCATATCATGATCCATCATTACCCCCATCTTCACTGCAATCTGAGTAGATCAAAGAGGATGGAAGAGTCTCCCCCATAAAGCATTCTCTACCTCCGTTACCAAGAAATCTACAACTGTTAATCATTACAGAAAAATCCCGAGAGTCGCTCTGATCTCAGCAGCGACAGAGAGTCAAATAGCACTCTTCTCGATTGACGTCACACAAAATAGCGCATTGCATGCTGGGATATGTTTGCGGACAAAATATTCGATCGTCGTGTGCTTACCTACGCGATCTGTGCGCGACTCATTTCATTCATCCCGAGATTTCGCTTACAAAACTCCTTTTATCTGAAAAATTCAATTCAATATATGGGTAAGGGTCCATGCAAAAACTGTACGAAGCAGATAGATTTTCAAGATGGAGGAAGTAGTGCTTTCGGAGGGTGATGTTCCAGGTTCACATTTCACCAGAGATCCTGAGGAATATTCTGTTCTCGAACTCAAACGCTGGTTGGAATGTCATGGAGGAAAGAAGTCAGGAAGAAAACAAGAACTTGTCGATAGAATAAGATCATTTATCGCAATAAAGAAAGGTATTGATCCAAAAGTTGATGGAGGAAAGTGGTACGAGCAGAAAAGGCAAGAAGAAAGGGGATTACTATCATCGAGTCAACCAAGAAACATAGAGACTCCTGAGCAAGGTTGGGGAACATTTCCAACTACTGATATTCCAATGATGTTCAATTATGGTCATGTGTATCAGTATCTCATCGAGTCCGTTGCTAAGTTTGGCCAAACAGGCCTAAGCCAACATGCCTCAAGTGACAGTGAAGATGACAGGGACTTCCCAAATGACTCATCAGGCTACACTTCTACAGCACGACCACTCCGTAAAGGGATGAATCTGATGAAGAGTGGCTTTGTAAATGATATGCTTGACCATACTGATGACAATTATTATTTCTGCAAAGGACATGTGCATCATTCAATGAAAAACGAGCTACCACTTGCAGTTGAGGTTGTCCTCAGCCATAAAAGTGGGTCAGTCCAGCAGGCCACATGTACCTGCAAGGCTTCCGCTTTTGGTAGATGTGCCCATGTTTCTGCTCTATTGCTAAAAATTGTTAAATTTGTTGAGGTCAATGGTACCAAAGTCAAAGCTCCTTCTACTTCAAAGCCATGCCAATGGAATCGTGGCAAGAAAAGAGCCAAAGACCCAACTGTGGTACATTATGCTTCTTATGATTCAAAAAAGGCTTCAAAACTCAGATTGTATGACTGGGACCCACGACCAATGAATAATCGCAATAACTTTAGCAATGAACATACAAATTCATTTCTTAGAAACCTCCAAGAATACAGTTCCAAAACAAATTAAGTTTCAATGTGGGAATTGTCATTAACGATGAAATATGAAGACTACACCCTTGAAGAAGAAAGAATAACTATTTTGAAAACTCTTGTCAATGATCTGGCGGAATCCTTGAAAGATGTGTTCACAGGCACAGGGGATCAAGTAGAATATACAGAAATACCAGGTACGAAGGAGCAAAGTGCATCATTGAGATGGTTTGAAGAACGAAGATACCGCATTACAGCTTCCAAATGCAAAACAGCCTACTCTTGTGGGGAAAAGCTTTTATGTGAAAGAGGAAAGGAATGCCTAGGGCAGCTCTATAACTGGATAAGGAATAAATTTTGGTTTCCAAAACATATAACAACCAAGGATATAGAATATGGTATTGAAACAGAAGCAACAGCAAGGGATGCATACAAGGCAGTTACTGGCAACTGCATTTCTGAGTCTGGCATTTGGGTTTGCAATAGATTTCCTTACTTGGGAGCAAGCCCAGATGGATTGATAAAAGATGCGAATGCCAAAATAGTTGGTGTTATCGAGATAAAATGCCTCAAAATTTTCAAAGAAAAATCAATACAAGATTTGGTTGAAGAGCGCAAACAAAAAACTTTGTCCTCTACATTGTACAACAGGCAGTGTTTCAAAATAGAAGATGATAAGCTGCTTCTGCGAGAAAGTCATCCATACTATTTCCAAATTCAACTTCAGTTGCTGGTTACTGGGTGCCAATTCTGTGACTTTGTTTTGTACTCTGCAAAAGGACCTCCCTCTATCCAAAGGATCAATGAAAATAAAACATTTCAGGGTAATATGGAACAAGCATTGTCAGCATTTTGGCATAGAGTTTTAATACCGGATTTCTTTGAAATGCGTGTGCCTAGGGAGTTGAAGCCATTCATTTTGTCATAGAATTGATTAATCCTGAACAATATTTTGCATTTATGTTGAACATCATACATTAAAATCAGAAACTTTTGGACGGAAAAGTTTCGGAAACACAACTTTGGACAAAAAACTTTTTGGACGCTTTTTGGGAATTTCGGACAATAAAACTTTCGGACAAATGCTTTTTTCATAATTTAAAAGGATTTAATATTTTCGGACAAAACAACTTTCAGATATCACCTGACTTCAGACAATTAAACTTTCAGACAAAATTTTGTCCGAAAGTTTTCGATTTTAATGTATGATATTCATTTGAATTCTTTGAGTTATCATGCAAACTAGCTTGATAAATAATTTATCGACTTGCTTTCCAATGGGTCCTCCATTTTGTTCTGATGTAAAAATTAAAAAAATATGGCCCCTTCCTCCCTCTGCATGCAAAGAACAATAGAAATGATGTCATTGTAGAAATTGATGTATGCATTTGCTATACTCCTTTTATTCCATAACAGCATACATTCTGAATGGATGGCCCCTATTTTGATGAAATGAAATCAGAAACGAGAAAGGAAATCTCACTATTTAGAGTTGCTTTATCATTATCAATGAAATAACTTGTACTTGGACTGGATCACATCTGTCAAAAATCGGTTTTTATTTATAATTTATATTGATAGCCATATGTGTGATATTGTTTTCTGCACAAATTTTGGGTTGATATTGTTTTCTGCACAAATTTTGGGTTGATGATGGAAATGAATCCACAATAAAGTTGCTACTAAAAATAGCTCTGTAATATTTACAACATACTGTATGAATGTTTCATTTTTTTCTCTACGAAATTCAAAAACCCATCTTCAAAATAACACGTTCATTTCAAGAAATATTGTGGAAAATCTCTGTGATATGGTATATAAAAAACTGCAAAATTGTCATTTCAAAATAAGTTTGTTTACTTGAAGTGACCCAACCCCTTTAGCTAAGTCCTTGAATATATTTTTTGAAAGGTTAATTTTATGCACAAAGTGCAGGTTGAAATTTCACAAGACAACATGCTACATACACCATCTGAGATGCAATATGGCTAAGTGACAATGGTATAAGGTTTCCAATAAGTTTGAATTTTTTCAAACGTTCATTGAACCTTTCTACATGTATTCTGGCCTTGGCAATTCTCCTGGTGTCCATCTCCTCTTCTTTTGTCAGACGTTCTCTCTTGCCCAGAAAAGCTGGAATTTTGATTGATGCATGCTTAGGGTTTAACAGGTCTTGGATGGTAAATCCTTTGTCAACCAAAACAACATCTCCATGCTCAATGTGGTCAATAATACCACATTTCTTTGTAATTGATACATCATCAATACTACCCTCATATAAATCTGAAACAAAACAAGCTGCACCATTTGGGGTAACTGCAATGAGTGCTTCGAATGTTGTGTGATGTTTGTAAGAGGAGTATACATTTCCTTGCTGTGAATAGTTCCTTGGCGTTTGCACAAAAAACTCAGTGCAATCAATAGAGCATCTGATGTTTCTGAAACTTCTAAACACTTTTGGCAACACAGGCTTTAAAATTTTCCTGCTAGGGAACATCATGTATTTCATTTCTTTGAACTGTAGAAACATAAATTGGATCCATGTGTTGAAAATGCGGCTAACAACAGATTCTGATACATTGTAAATATATGCTATGGTTTTCAATGCAAATCCTCGTCTCAACCTCAAAAGGGTTATAAATAACTCCTCTCTAATTGTAAAACTCCCATTTTGACCTGGTTTTGATCCTGCAACTCTCTCCACACCAACACCATTTTTCTCTGATTTTCTGTTACCATACCAGTATTGAAGGTTGAATTTTGCAGGACCTAAAAAGTCTAATAGGATTTCAAACTGTCCAGGGTAAAGCCCTATAAAATACTTGGCCTTCTTCTGATCTTGTAAAATTAATTCAGGGGACATTGTATCCAGTTGAATATTTGTGCCACCTGATTGTGAAATTGTTATTTTGTTTCTTAGTATCATTGTTTCTATTTGGGCACCAAGCATATACTTGTCATAAACTGTTTGTGTGCCCTGATGTACAGCATTGGAGGTGTTAAAAGCAAGCTCTCCTTCAGAGACATCATCACATGGCTGTTCGAAAGTGGCCTCTGATGATTCAACATTAAACAATTCTTGGTCGCCAGCCAAACTTGAGTCGACTTCTGTTCTCGCTTTCTTGGTCAAAAGTGGACATTCGTCCCGTTTTCTTGGAGGTTTTCTCCTCTTCAGTCGCCCTTCCTGTTCCTTCTCCGTCAATGAGGCAAGAATCGGGTCTGGGTTATTTTCTGTTGGTCCCTTCCCATTTATGAAGTGGAGAGAACATATGTAGGTGTCTTTTGTAATCTGTTCCAATTTGCTGAAGTCTTTCCGACCGCAGGCATGCATCCAACGTTTTGCTGCAACTGTTTGTTGGTTCGCTTTTTGCTTCTCCCAATCTGTCATGTGTTCGCGGATCTTTCCCGGCTTGGCAAACCTTATAAATGTGGTACCACTTGGCATGCGCTCTGGATATCTTGAGTCTGACTTACATATACCCCAGCAACAATGTTTCAGCCATGATTTACAAGAAAAGCAGCATTCAAACACGATTTATTCACATGAAACGAGCATCAACCTTGGAATAAACATGCAATGATCTGATGAACTGGCCTAATGTTTGTCCGCAATTCGATCCCACCATGCTTTGCGCAAAAACGTCATTGTCTATTTTTAGCAATGGAGAAGAGTGCTATTGAGAGTCAGATGTAGAAATAGGAAATGTTGATGAGAGTGACAATGAATAGAATTGATAACAGATTTTATAAGACATGTTTTTCAGAAGCTTTGAACATATTGCTTTGAGCAAGAGTTTGTTAGTTACGCTAAAGTTGTTTGTTCCCCAACAACTTTATTTCTATGATATAACTTAGTAAAAAACCTCTCGTTTTGGAAACATACAACTTGCTGTATGAACAACTATAAACAACATTAAAATTGGCAGGATTCAAGAAAACTCATCTTCTAATACATGTGTCTGTATCTTTGTTGTCCCTTTTCCTGATCTTGTTACCACACGGAGCCCTCACTCTCAAAATTCCATGTAGGAATAAGCACTTTTTGTGCTGCGCATGCGCAAATCATAAAACACAATTTCATGGTTGAAAACATCAATTCTAGTAGTTGTCGATACTTTAAATGAAAAGGCTGTCTAATAGGAGTTAATTAGAATCACTTTCAAAGTATCAGGTGGTATGGTTTCATTGTAATTCACCGTCAAATACAAAATATAGAAAAAAGGGCAAGATTTCGGACCAGCACCCCTCCTGCCTTTTCCCCACCATTCCCAGAGGTTGGAGCTAGCCCATTTTGAAGAGCACCCTTCAATCCATAGGAATCAGTTGTCAAACTTAGTTACACCCTTTTTTGTAACGGATTTGCAGATTCTGACCCAACTATGTTTCTTTCGATGTCACGGGAACAGACATAGAAGCATTTGATCCCTTCGATCTTACTTGTGCAAAAATCAAACAGCTGCCTTGGCGTTAAAATTTGTTGATCTATTGGCCGTTGGAGACTGTGATATGCCGCCGTTCTTTTGATCGTCCCCCCCACTCCATCACATGCATTTTTACCATGTGAGGTAGCAAAGAAATGCCATTCAGCTTCTAAACCGAAATCATCCTTATGAAAGTACAGGTTGGCAAGGTTTTTATAGTTTTTATATTGTCCCCCACATCCATCACTGAAATAAACAACCTTGCCAATTAATGGCAGGTTATCACGTACGTATCTCAGCACAACTTGCAAAAACCCATATACTGCGACAGTGTTATGTTCTTTGTGATCACTAATGCAGGCCATTGACATACTTTTTAAAGAGCCTGATTCTTGATCCTTGTAATAAATTACAAAGGGATGAATTGTTGCCTGTGAATTATTCCAGTGGAAACTTTGAATAGCATCTTGTACGACGAAAGAATAATTTTCAGCAAAATCAAGAACGATGACACACTCGTTAACGCCTATTGAATTTTTGATATCCTTGAAATACTTGCTTTGGTGTTGTGCTACATAATGGTGTGCCTTTAATTCAGATAGTTTTCTTACGACTTCCTCAACAAATTCGTCAAAGTCTAGTTCTTCTGACTCTAAGTTGCTCCTATCTGTGCTCACCCATTTCTTAAATTTTATAGTATCGCGTTCGTCATACCTTTCTCTCAACTTTTCCTCTACTAAACTTTTCAATTGCACAGTACCTGGACAGTCACTGCATCTATTAAGCATGCAGTCCTTTCTTTCGATGTCGCATACTACAATCGAAAGTAAATCTCGATAATAAAGTTTGTGATCAATTGCGGCTATCATAAGCTTAACATTCTGGTGTGCTGTACAGACGCATACAGAATGAGTGCCACTGCTTCCCACAGTGACGCACCACTTTGGTCTAAGATTGCAGAAGGTGGAAAATCCAATCTTCTCCTTGTTTTCTTTCTTAAATTGTAGGTAAATTTCTTTGAGGTTACCCAAAAGTAGTCGTTTTTGCATTTTAATCTTCTTGCCAGTACCATCTTTTACACGAACATAGTCCTTTTTGCCAGGGCACAACTGACTTATTTCATCATCTTCAAAGAACGAAATGATTTTTTGGCGGACTTCTTCGGTAATTCCAACTCTTTTATCCTTTTCTGGTAGACATAATACCCCACCAGTTCGCTTTAATTCCCCTGCTTGCCTTACAGAATGGACTGCAACCTTGAAATAATTTGCCGCATATTCGTGGGATCAGCTATCGGGAATAAGGGTCAACAATTGGAGTTTCTCTTTATGATTCACAGCGTTATCAATCTTTGCTTTGATTCCTTTCATTAGCTCCCCACAGTCACCACAAGTTTCATCATCATGAGGGGCTCCTAAGGATTGATCTTGAAGAGCATTTGCTATTGTGTCAGCGATGGCATTGCTAGCCTCGGCAATCTTTCTTTTTCCATAACTATGGAGGCGGTCAGAGCGCACTGTTTTCATTGGAGAGCAGCCTAAAGTATTCATAGCAGCATTTACTAGCTCAGTACTGCATTCTGCATAATCCTGGTCCGCATCATCAACGTTTTCAGTGTTGGCCCCTGTCTTATCGTCTTTAATCTTTGCCAACTCACTGAAACACCGAGCGCATATCTTTTTACCGGGAATCAAATCAATGCCGTGCTGTGCCTGATCTTTGGCACACTGTAACGAAATTTCCCTTACATTTGTCTTCACCAGTTTAGCCGAGTGGCGCCTTAATGGATCACAACAATTTCGTTGATGGCCTGTGTACTTTTTTAGATAAAATCTTTCATGATATAAGCATATATCACTGCACTCATCTAAACTCGTTACACCTGTTCGCCTTCGGAGTAACTCAAAATCTGTAAGAGACAGTTCGTCCAGTTCTTTAAAACCCGTAGCCCTTCTCTCTCCTTGGTCAATATGGCATTCAGCATCGCATTTAAGGCCTATCGAACATCTCTTCAAAACAGCCATTTTGTTGATCTTACTTATCGAAGGTTACAACTGAAGTAAACAAGGCCTCATTTTCAAGCAAGGTGTTAATAGCCATACAAAACATAGATGCTAGAGCTATTGATAACGCATGTTCATTTCATGTACCAATTACACAAAGGAAAATGTTGAAAAACAAGGCTAATGTTGCAATTTATTGTCCAAGGGAAGCACGGGAAAAAAGAGCCCGATGGGTATTATTCCTTCCAGAAAAAGAAAACAAAAATTGAATTATCGAATAAATCAGCCCAAAAAACCGAAGCGAAGAATTAAGTCGGCGGGTTGAGAGTTCTCCAATGAACGTACGTGCCATCCTTAGGTGTACATTTGTTTAAACCATTGATATATTTTTTAATATCGCATTTTGTGTCGGTTCTTTTAATCCTCGTCTTTTTGAAACTCTACTCGCAGATGGTGTCTGGAATTGATCAAGATTTTTCACCCAGCGAACTCAGCGATGAACAAAGAGGCTGAAGAAATTAACGATGTGTTGAGGGTGAACACGGTGAATGCACCATACCAAAATGAGCCCTTGGCATTAGGCCCACAACAAGGCAAAGATGATCTGGTTGATCCTGCAGACGAGGAAGCCGATGAAGATGGCCTTTCATTCGAAACCATTGAAGCTCAATACGAAAAAGTTGAACCAGTTGCCCAATGGTTTGTACCATTATTTATTATCGAATTGTCTTAGTTCCTTATGGAACCTTAGAAACAGCTAGCTAGATGGTGCTGGAAAGTTCTGGCTCGATGAATGTCAACCAAACCCTGACCTGGACCACTCTTGTTCATATTAGGCCCTACACAATGTATGAAAATAATAAGTACAGTTGTCTGGACTTTGAATGATTGCCTTCTTTTTCAAATCAGTGCACCATACTCCAAAGTCTACAGAACCATGACTTATCTTCACTGTTGTTACAGCTTTTTAGTATTTTTGCCATTTAGACATTATTTTTTGGAAATTTAAACCCCATTTTAGGTGTAGATGTACTAAATGCAATGATCAGTGTCTGGTTGGGGCAAGATAGTTCAGATGCTGTTGGGATGTCCAGGAACCCCTTGGAAAATTGACATTTGAGGGAATAGCAGAGGAGACCCCTTGTGTGACGATGCACCCTGATTATGCGGCTTTGACCAATCACACAGTATTGAAGCAGGTTGGACCTCTGCTAAAAGACAGGAATGGACGGGGATATAGGCGCTGTGGAAATCAATCTGAAAATGAGTGAGTACTTACAAATTATAAATTTTTATATCAAATTTACTGGTGGGCATTTCACTCACAAAAAGTTTCACTCCTTTGGCATAGTGCTTTTGCTTTCAATAAAAAACCTTCAGAAATCTTGAAAAATCCTTTTGTTCTGAAAAAACTTGTACACTTTTTGAAGGAGTGAAGTGCCCCTCAAAATGAATCTACAGTATCAAAAAAAGGCATTTAGAATTCAGAACACAACAATCTTTTTGAGTTCAATATACAGTAGGAGTTCATCTCAGCCCCAATATTTTCGAAGATTATGGGGCCCCAAACAGGTTGAGTATTAAAGATGTAGTTGCACATTAATGTAATGAACATAGTTATATCAACTATCTTGTAACAATTGTTTCTTTGTAAATTTATGCAACAGAAAATGCGCAATCGTAAAAAATATGCTAGAACAGTTGCAACTTCACCTTTAGCTCATAAACCCTAACATTTAAAAATAAATGTTGAGATCTGCAATACTGCCAAAGTTTAACAGACTTTAACAACTTAAGGTATTGCAGTACTGCCCTAACCTGCTTGGCTTTGGCTATTACATTGGATCAACCCCTACACTGGGGGTCAATACATTGGTTGTGGTGGTGGTGGTGGTGGTGTTGGTGGTGGTGTTGGCGTTGAATCAACTACTATCATGTCTTGTATGGAAATTAACATGACAAGCAGCATCTACTGGCACAGTGTTACTCCTGAACTATTTCATATGAACTGGCGGAACGCAGAAAATGGCATCGCATTATTGATAAACTTAAGCAGCGAGTGGTTTAGTACTAATGCAAAAGCTGAGGCATTTTGTCATGATTCTCTACGACAAATCACCAAAAACGCAAAAACTCTATCAACTACCCTCCAATACCATACTAGTGAAACGTTTCTTTGCTAACGTTACCTAATGCTTTTTCGCTGAAAGTGCTCAGAGATTGACGTTGAGTGGATAAAATCATTGTTGCATCGATCTTTCCCTGTCAGATATACTGTTGTGTATAATACATTTTGGATGTGATTTAGAGATGGCTCCTGATGCCAAATTAAGTGAAGAGTATGCTAATCAGAAATTCAGAAAAAGCAAGCTGTGCATATTACGTAGCAACCTATTTCTTGACCTTCCAAGAGATATATATTTACATGGAATATTATTTGTTGTAGAACTATGGCAGCTGGAGCAGGTGGCAAGATGGTGGAGGTACACTTTGGTGGGGAGAAAGATGTGAGTTGACTTAATCTATTTATGCCTTATCAAACTTGAACTAACTTATGTGTTGATAATAGTTCCTCATATTCATAGCACTATTCTCAAAGCGACGCCTCCTTATTCTATTCCAAACCTTCTACTGTATGTGAACGAAATGTTTGTGTGCACGCTGTTTCAATTTGTCATTGATTTCTTTCCACAGAAAATTTACTGGCCAAACGATAAAGGCATTGGCTTTTTTAAATACAAGGCAGCAAAGAAACTATCTGTGCAGTAGCACAGGGGTGATGTGGCCACAAGGGAAGGGCTGGAGAGACCAAGGTTAGAACTCTTTTGATTATTCTGAAAATCCTGGTAAATGCATCATGCATCCGTTTTAAGTTGTACTGATCTTTCCTAAAGAGAATGGTTTCCTGCGTCCGTGAATCACCAATCTGTCTTTTTACCTTATTGATTTTCCCAAAAACCATTTTGCTAATTTGTAATAGTTGGAGATTTACAAAATTGCAACATTAAAACAGATATATTTGCTGCGAAAACAAGCACGTATAGAATGAGAGGATGCTCATCAACATCGCCTTCACTCAATGAAACAAATGAGAGATTCTCTTTCATATCACCTCAAATTTCATGGCTGAGAGCAACTATATAACAGTTAACATTTTATTCACAGGGAACATGACAAATTGGGAATAGTCCTTGGTGGAGACAGGCGCTAGAGAAGAAGAGACAAGCGGGACGAAAGAAGAGAAGAAAGATGGGACACAAGGGACAGGGATTATAGGTATGAGAGTATAATAATAGTATAATAGTAGATATAAAGAGGAAAGGGGCAGCAGGAGAGGAGAGAAGAGGGCTACCAGCTCTGATTATTGGTCTGGGGTCTGCTACTCCAAGAAGGCCTTCAGAACAGTTTTGGAGGTCTGCGAGAGATAGATAAATAGATGATGGTTCTGTAAAAATAAAAGGACTGGAAATAACCTCTTTTCAATTACCAACATCTCTTCATTGATCTCTTGCAGTAGTAAATTGGCAGCTCTAATATTATTGCTTAACAAAACATAAGATCCTTTTGGATGATTACAAAGTCCGTCCTGAGCTAAGCAAGCATAAGAAAATCTGAATATTGATTTCTTCATAACCCCAAATGATCGTTGATGCTGTTTTAGCTACAGTCAGAGAGATGAGTGTTGCTGCTAAAGTCACCTTCGTCAACAGAAAATCAAGCGCCTTGTATAAGGACAAGAATCGCCTGAAAAGCAATATTTTGATCTTTATGTCAAACGAGGATATGATACGCAAAAAATCTAAAGTCATTACCCCTAAGGGCCTGTTCATATGGAGAAAGTTTCCCCGGCATTTCCCCGGTGAAGCGGGATTCCCGGCTAGCCGGGGAAGTATTCATTGACCTTTCATATGAGAGAAGTTTCCCCGGCAAGCCGGGGAAATAAAACAATAGCGCTTTGTCTCTGACGCCAAGGAATTCGAAAGGATTAACGATAAACAAAAGAAGTTTCCCCGCCTAGCCGGGAAAATGTGTTCATATGGGAAAATATTTCCTCGGCTAGGCGGGATCCCGGTAGAGCTCAAGCGAGATCTCGGCTAGCCGGGGAAATGTTTTCTCATGTGAACGCTCGTTCTATTTTATGTGGTAACACTATATGAGGCGAGATCTCGGTTGAACGGGAACCTCGCTTCACCGGGGAAATGCCGGGGAAACTTTCTCCATATGAACAGACCCTTAGTCTCTGCATGAAACTATTGGTGCATCTGTATCAAATTAGATGTCATGTCAGATTTACGATAACGCAAAATTACTTATGTTTATGCAGAACCCTGCAGAACGTTTCTATTCGTGGGCATCTACAATCCTGGCCAAAAGAAGCTGGGACGCAGGCAAATTTCAGTGTCTTCATGATGTTTCCTAAAATATCGAGGAGAAAACATACGTTTAGAGTCTCCTAATCCCCCCTTCCCCCTAATTCAATGTTGAGAAGGTCGAAAGGCGTTTGAGTCAAGCAACTTTGAGAAGGGGGGAGCGGGGGGCACGTAATCAAAGACCGAAGTAGTGCAATTTTATGATTTGTCCCAAGTATTTTGGCCAAGATTGTCTGAAAAATTGCTTTCACTACCTATCATATATGTTTCTATGAATCCAAATCTACTTGTATCAGACAATTTCTTTCACTATGAATGGATAGCCACTAACTGTGGGCTTAACTCCAGAGTACTTCAGATGTTAATGTTTTCATTGTTACTGGTTCATCCATCAGAACTATGACGTCATCAAATTATGCAAAATTTTCCCATGACGTTCAGCGAAACTCCTCTTGTGCACGAAACCTGCCAATGATTTTCGCCTGAAAACATCACACACAGTTATCAAAGAGAACTGAAAACAAAGTTCCTTTTGAATCAGTGCAAATTCTGCGCCTCCGCAGTGCAATTGTCTTATTTTCAAATGTACCGTTAGCCAATTCTCTAACTATTCATTCATTTTCAATGAGATTAAATTCGCTCCACCAAACTTGCATTCACCCTGGACGGCATTGAATGGTCTATTGTGCCCGATGAATTGTAACCCACAACTTTTTGTTGAAGAAGAATATACCTGTTGCATAGCAGCAAGGCGGATTTGCACAGTCTGGAAAATTGAGAAAGGGATCAAATTTATCAACGCCGCTCCCTACTTTAAACATTAATAATGTCGGCAACGTTTGCCCTATTCTAACAAATTTTGTCTCATTTTAATGAGAAAAATGAGCTTTATTAGCCTATAGCAGTATTTGCATCGATATTTTCGTGAAATATGATTTCTGACGGTTCTCAATAGAGTTCAAAAGAAACTTATCCGGAACTGTTTATTTTAAGTTTTTTAATTTTGGAGCGCCGTGACATTTCCACCTTCCAGGCAATTTTTACTTGGTTTTTTTGCATGAATAGGAAGACTTTGATGTTAAAATGTGGAATCAGACGAATTTGCCAAAAAAGCGTGACTTATCCCAAAATTATGGGGCATTTTTCTGTGGAGCGCCGTTGTGAGAACCGAAGAATTCACAAGAAACCGGACCTCAAACAATGAGCCCAAAAGCTTTCTTGCAATGATAAGTCATTTTCAAAGAGCAGCGGAGTACACAATCTTACGATAGCGGAAGAAAGCTCAGAATCCTAATGTATGTCACTTTTTATAAGGGAATCTTTATGTGAGTGAAAATTGCAGCAATTTTGCCACGCCCGTTTTTAAGAAGGTGCTCAGCGAATTTAACGAACAACGCCTATTTCGGCATAGATAGCTGAGAACTCACTTCTTGTGTTGGGGATGACGGTGTTAAAATTTCACACAGAAATCTCTATGGGTTCTCAAGCTATGAGGTATTATTTGTTAACAATCATTTTCAGACAATCCTGGCCAAAAGAAGCTGGGACGCAGGCAAATTTCAGTGTCTTCATGATGTTTCCTAAAATATCGAGGAGAAAACATACGTTTAGAGTCTCCTAATCCCCCCTTCCCCCTAATTCAATGTTGAGAAGGTCAAAAGGCGTTTGATTCAAGCAACTTTGAGAAGGGGGGAGCGGGGGGCACGTAATCAAAGACCGAAGGTGATTTATCCATCTTATGGTGTCAAATCTGTCTAACATGAAATAAGCCGACGTCAAATGTTACTATCGGATCGCGGGAAACTTCTGTCTTGTATGCGCTTTCTGCGCGCTTTCTTTATTTCAGTGCCAATTAGCAGAGATAAAACTTTAATTAATTGTTTTAACGAGCCAGACGGACTTTCTTTCTTTCTTTCTTTCTGATATCGGAGCCCCTTCTTAGATTACAAAGGACTTTGTAATCAAAAACGATGTTGCTTTTTGGAACCAATATTTTCCCTTTGCAAAATACTGCTGCAAGAAGCTGTTGCATTCATCCTAAATCGACTACTGCAATAATAAAGCTTTTCTCCTGTCTTGCTGCCTCATACTAACTATCATAACAACTTTAATATCCCCCCTTGCTGTCTCGTCTCTATACAAAAGAAAACGTCCTGAAATTTGAAAATATCAAAAAGCCGCCCCGTGTCTTCTTCTCCCATTAAATGTGAATAACTTGCCTTTGCCATGTTTATAGATAAATTTGTTCCCATGCCTGATTAGCTCCCTTGCTCTCCCAGTCATTTATAATGCATTGCTGTGTCCGCTCCCCAACCAATTCAAATAGATTTGCTGCCTTCTATTGTACTTTAAAACCTCACCCTATCGCCAGTTGAATTTTATTTTGACACATGTACCCCTCCTGATTATGATGTGCTCCACATTTTGTCGCTGCCTTGATGATTGCAGTGTGCCGTCTATAGACCGTTGCTTTATAATTTGTTGGAGAGATGAACTGCAAAGCCTTTTGTTTCAAAACAATAACGGCTAACCAATAATCTGCGATACCTTGGGGGTGCATGCGAACTAACCTGTTATTTTAACCAATCAGAATGGATCTTCCTATGCTCCCTCACAGCTACGACCAGCATCAACAACAATAGCACAGATTTCCCGCTAAAATCGCCATTTCGTTTGGAGGAAAAATGAGCGGTTGGAAGGCCAGACAGGCAGGGAAACAGTTCGTAGAGCCTTAATATCTGAAGAGTACTTGTTTCTAGGCTTCAGTTATTTTTGTTTTTGTGGTTAGAAGGCCGTGGCCAAGTTGTTCGATCGTTATGTTCTTGCTCTTGCATTAACTTTTATGACACAGTTGAATAGAACCACAGGCAAAGACGAGCACAAGCAGGGGTACACTCATTTTTTGTAAGAAAGGAAGTTTTGTAAATTATAGGACTCATGCGGCCAAAAGTTTCTAACGAGTTTCTTACATATTTTGAAACCGGAAGTGTAGAGTTAATCTGTTTTTGTCAGTAGGGCGAGTGTAGGGCGTCAACTTACTTGCTAACACCCAAAACCAGTAATCACATAATTGACACTCGAACAATGTCAAAACATTTGTTATTAGTATCGAAACAATCCTTAGGCCGCCACTTCCTTGTTGTTTTTCAAAGAAATTTGTGCCGATGTGAAAATATGAGCAACACCAACAACTATTTTAGCCTAAGCCTACTACGCTTGCGCAGACAAGGTACGGTACTAGACCTCATTAGCCAGGCCGAAGTTGGCACTCAACTCATCTCTCCAACAAAATTGGCAACAACACCAAAACCATCCCAATAAACGAAGTATACTATGATGATTGTAGACTTTAAGCCTCTTTGTTATTTGTCGTTTGGTAATATATATTATTCCCAAACCTTAGAATACTAGAATCGTTGATGATTTCGATGTATGAAAACATTCATGTAATTGCTACGTGATTGATGTTAAATGATATCTGGCATATACAAAATTGCCGTAAATATTGTAAATTAATGAATTGCTCCGATTGTGGAAGTCAGCAATAACGAAAAATCAGCTGTAGTATGCATGGTGGATAGAAAGGTCTATTTGACTTTTCTTATCGTGGGAGGGGAGGGGATTGAAAAACCCTGAGCATGTAGACTTCAGGTGTCTCTTACAATTCTATCGCACACAAGCGGTGCAGTAGATTTATTGGAACGTACTCTGCTTAGGACCTGATTATATTTATGCAACTATCATTAGGCTTATGCTAAACGCTGCTACATTCTGGGGGGGGGGTAAAAAGCCAAATGTATTCCCCAACGATATGATGTTGACACGGGGACAAGCAGAATTAAGAGTTGTTCGACGGTTCTAGCGCGCCCATGTAGCGCATTAGATTCAGCGCGAAGATTGTCTTGATATGGCAGATGAAATGAGTATATGTTGCACTTTGATAGTCTTTAACAATTCTACTGGAACTCAATTAAAGAACGCAATGCATCTTGGTAAAGACTCTCCTCACCGCCATCTTCAGCGCAATCGTCTATCATTGTAAATATTCACACAATTATTCACGACCAATATATTTCAAAATAGTTTAATTGAATTATGCACAATTTATTTTATTTGTAAAATTTACCTTCTCACATTTACACACATTCAACATTACATTATGCAGTACATATGACAAAGCTTTAAAAGATCAATATAGTGTGTTATCTAAAGTAGATGCATCAGGTCTTAACTGCACTTTCTTTGAGCAATCCCACACAGAACTTTCCAAGGCCAAATCAAAGTTTCTTTTTGGACTTGAATTTCAATCGGATCATCTTCTATCAGTGTACTGTTGTGCAACTGTTTGAAGGCTGTGAAAAGATAAGTTGATAAAATGGTGTCTGCGAATCAGGAAAGAATTATTGGAGGATGGGAGAAAAGGGAAAGATTGGAAAATATAGGCTCCCTGACAACAAAGTTAAAGTAATAAAATACATTTCTCAGTAGTGCTTTGGATTCTTATCAATGAGGCATGGGATGCTTGGAAATGCATAAACCTTCAAAACGAGGGAAAGAATAATTTTTCCTGAACTACTATTCCTGAACTGTTCATAATTTTCTCATTTCTATCAGATCTGTTCATTGATTGAATTATTTATGCTGGCTTATTTAATGTTGACACTTTAGTTTTCTTTGCACCATATTTTGCAGTTTAAACATACAATTTTACGAGTTAAATACATAAACTTGACAAAGCATAACCTCAAACCATAAAATAAACATGCAAACTTACTTACCTCAATAAATGGAGAATCTTTGGTAACCTCTGGAATTTGACGCAAGTGGGGGGGGGGGGCTAATGGAGCTTTTATGGCAGGCTTCATCAAACTCACTGAAAATAACGTTTGACAAATGACCCCGAAAAACATCTCAGCACTTGCTGTGCCTAATTAACAAGGGAACAAGTAATCTGTCTTCGAAAAAGCATTCTTATCAATTTTCTCTCCCCCTAGCAACATGGCCTGCAAGAGGGATCGTCGCCATCAACCTGGGTGTTTGTGTCGCGCTATGGTCCTGGAAGAAGCACAGTTTTTTGTTTGATAGAGGAAACTAAAGAAGTCCAGCTCGTAAATGAGGACCAAGCTCCTTTCGTCATCATCGATACGAACCTGCAAGTTCTATCGATACATGGTTAGTAAAGCAGTTAATTACAGCGTGACTATGATTACAGCATCATTATATTTCAGAATCATAAGTATCTACCGGGTGTCTCAAAAAAAACGAAATGGATTTGATTGGGACTAGCGACAATAATTTCAGTCCAATCAATCAATCAATAATGATTCTTTATATAATCCTTGATAGCTAACTTGAAGATAGATACCTTGTTTGTTGATACTGGTGAATGGAGAATGGGAATGTTAATCTTCAAAGTTGAAATTTGCCTGAACCTCCAAACCAGAGCTTTTGGGTTTTGGCCTAAACTGCAAACGCGGGTCGGCACTAGATCATAGTCTCCCAAATCACATCACGTCATTTACTCTAAGTGGAACCTCTTAGTCACTTAGCCTCCCTTTTGGCTCGTGTCTAAAATTAGAGATGGCGACATAATATTGCAGTCTTTCTTTAGTGTACAATTGAAAGAACCCAATTTTACAAAAGAAAGACTGCAAGCAGTCTAGTCATGAATTTTGTTTTCTGTGAATTGACAGACAGGCATATTTGCTGTGGTATTTTAGAAGGAAACCCCCAGGAAACCTTCCAGTTTTTGATTGTGCAAACATTTCTTTTTCTCTCTTATTGTTTTCTCCGTTATATTGCTGGCTGCTGTGAATCTGGGAATGAGTACCATTGTGTTTCATTTCTGTAAGATTCATCACATGCAGAAACAAGGAAGTCATTTCTCCTTTGGCGATTGTTGTTCATGCTCAGACAGGTGGAACCAAAGATCGCTAGTGCAAGTACATCACAAATGCCATTGAATTGGTAGAAGCGTAGGGGAAACCCCGGGGAAACTTGATTAATTTAAAAAACTGGGCTGAAAGTTGCAAAGGTTTTCAGAACAAAAGGATTTCTATAGATTTCCGAACGATTTTAATTGAGAACATAAGGACTTTGCCGCCAAAAGTGTATCCGAATTTTTGGGAGTAACAAGCCCTTCGGAATTGACGATAGCTTCCTGACGGCCGAGGAACTTTGTGAAAATTGGTTACTACGAGGCACACAGACTGAATGACGTAATGTGATTTGGGAGACTATGATCTAGTGCTGACCGCAAACGCGCTATTCTGGGGAATCTCCTGAATTATCGTGTCATAGGAGAATAAAGCCTCATGCTGAGGAAAATATTTGAATAGAAATTAAATCAAATTCATCAATTTTGTCCTGAAAAGAAATCTTTTATTATGCTTCAAAAGTTTCGAAAAGTTAACATTGCATCTGTCTCATAAAAGAAAGTAATACGCGAAATAGTTTGCTTGGGTGTAAAAAATGAATTAGTTCTTGCAATCTTCATGACTTTAATGAAATGCATTTTGTTTAATCTTTCTTCGAATTATTACGAAACAAGAAATCAAATATACCCAAGGGAAAATTATCCAAGGATATGATCCTTAAAATTGCTCATTCGTGCTTGGCTCTTTGCAGGTGCACTATGATTGAACAAATATCTTCCATTGTGAATTTTCCCTTCGACATTGTTATGTTTGTCAATTTTTAGCTTTCAAATTTCAATTGAAATGTGTGCCTAAACATGTGTGCCTTAGCATGCTCACAATACTACACTATGCAATGACTGAAGCGATTCCTCAAGACGTTTTCAGTTAGGCCATGGTTTGGAGATGGAAGCAAATTTGGACTTTCAAGATTGATATTCCAACTCTCCATGCACCAATATCAACAAACAAGGTATCTATCTTCAAGTTAGCTATCGAGGATTATATCAAAAATTATTTTGGATTGATTGGACCTAAATTCTTGTCGCTAGTCCCAATCAAATCCGTTGCGTTTTTTTTTGGGACACCCGGTACATTGTTTGATGGGAAGTTGTCATCGCTTCAAACCAGCGATGTTAATGATGGTATGGTTAAACTGTTGTGGTCAATAGGTTAAAAAAAAGTTAAAATGAAGTAGAAATGGATTTTGGGATCCCAGTATTTTTAGAAGCCTATGATAGTATACAAATATAACAAGGGGAATGCTACTGCAGCAACTTGCTGTGGAGCCCAGTCGTATAACGCTATCTGTTACTTGCATTGTAACAATAACGTCCCTAAGTTTAAGATTAGCCAGACAAGTCTCAAGTGTCTTTGAACACAAAGATCTGATCTGCAAAGTGTTTGCAAAATACATAGGGAGCTTTCAGTTAATGAATTGATGGTGCTATCAAGTTAGTTGTCGAATTACTCCCTTCGCAATCAGGATGCTATTTGGCGAATAAAGGCAAGAACAGAAAAATTTCAATCTCGCTTCTATCCAAACTGCATCTCCGAATGGAATAAACTTGATCCTGAAGTCAGGCTTGCACCATCCGTTGCTGTTTTTAAGACAAAGCTTCTATCAATAATTTGCCCCCCTCCAAAACCTGTATTTGGTATTCATGACCCGATAGCCCTATCATATCTTTCCCAAATAAGGGTTGGTCTCAGCAAACTAAACTTCCACAAATTCAAGCATAATTTTAGAGACACCGTAAACCCAATGTGCCCTTCGAATGATGGCATTGAAGATGCGGAACACTTCTTGTTGCTTTGCCCTTCTTTTGATGCTCAACGACAAGATCTTCTCGCTGGAGTCTTTGATGTATTACGACCGTTTGGACATAGTAATCTTTCAAATAAGGTCCTAACTCAGCTTTTACTGTACGGCGATGAAAAGTTCTCTTACGACCTCAATAGAACTATTCTCAACTTGACTATACAGTTCATCCGCGAAACTGGACGGTTTGAGTAAGGTCGCTTCTAACGAAAGATGTACACCACGTAACCACTAAATCCCTGTCTGTTTCTTTTGTGTCTCTTTAAGTTTGTAAGTCTGTTGCGTGTTGGACGGCAGGTGCATGGTGGTTTTTTTTTCATGCTTAAAGAAACTTCAAGATAAGTTTTTCTCCACCAGTTACTTTTCCTCGCCATGACCTGGATCTGACGTCTAATATGCAGCAGACTTAGGTATCAATCGTTCTTATTATCCGTATGTGTTGTTTTAGTAGTGTTCTTTAAGATGAAGTAGTTTTTCTTTCTCTTATCTATGTTAATTCCCCTGGGGTAGACACAGCCTTTTGCTCCCTGGGGGTATTTGTCCCAGTAGTATTGTAAAGTAATTCTTGTAAGTAGTGTAGACCGTAATATGTATTGTAAAATTCTATTGATTTATAAAAAAAAAATGTGTGACTGCGCTATGTCAAGATCCATGAGAACCATAGGTCCCTCCTTTCCCATCAGAGTGAGAAGGAGGGTCACACACCAGATGAGGTACCCGTGTCTGTAGCCCCCCACTAATCACACCATCTCCCCATGGAGACGCGTATGGTATTCCCGTCCCACAGCCACAATTTCCTGCAGTAGCATTATATTCAAATTCCGGCACAGTACGTGAAAGCGATTCAGATTGGTGAGTTTTTTGATTTAGCAAAAACTTTGCCAGCTAACCTCCAGAAGCTAGCCAATGTTGAGGGAGAGAATATTTCGTTGGAGATTGGGACCAACAACATCAAGGAAGTTCAACGAAGCATGCCTTGTGCACAGCAGAGTTGCACATATCAAATCTGATTTGCACAGGCGCAGGCATGCCAGACGCTGATTTGCCCATGCGCAGTAGCGACAATGCACAAGGCATGCTCATTTTCACAAAATGCCTTGTGGTAAGCCGCATTGGGTGTCCCTGGTTTTCAATGGAGGGGCGACCAGTTCTGTAACTTTGCCTTTCATTGCCCACAAGCAACCGTTGTGCTAGCGAAAGGCGAAATTTGTTTATCATCAAAGCACTTTGGGTTATGAAAGGCTTTGTAGATCACCCCAGCATTGACAACAGCAACCTGCATAACATGGAAGAAGGCCTTCTTCCACCATTTCAAATTTTGATGCACATTCAAGCCATACAAAGCTTTTTGGTCTGCAGGGTCAACTCCACCCATGTTTATGGTGTGAAGCTCAATAGACTTTGGTTTTCAATGAATTTGAAGGGCTTGCCATTCCCTTCAGAGCTGGTTTGCACCTTATTTTTTTTCAAACATGGAGCAAGGCATTCCAAGACAACCCAAGTGACCAGGAACATATTTTGCAAGGTGATCAATTCACTTCAATGCTGTTCAGTAACGTAGCGTTCTGATTGGCTAGTTATATCTGGGAACTTTTGGTTGGCAATTCGAATTGGGATGAAAAACAAAACTTCTGAACGCGTCAAATTCGGATGCGAACGTTCTGGTGCGATTTACGAATGATAATTTTAAGAAACTTTCAGTACTGGCCCAAATTTTTAATAAAAAAATACGTGTGTAAGCTTAGTCCAAGGATTGATACTTTTGGCTACACAAGTGTTGGGCTTCTGTACACAAATTACCAAAATGCCACCTCTGTTTTGTCAAAAATTCCCAAAATTTTGTCTTGCCTACACTAAAATTGCTGAAAGAATATATCTTGGCTTCCTCCTGATCATCTTCCACATCAGTCTCCCCCACTTCTGTATGATCTGCTGTCGCTGCAGCACTTTGACTATCAACGAACCACTGAATAATTTGAAGTTGATCATGACGCTTGGGTCTGTACATCAATCTGTTGTCCTTTGGGCTCACAAACTTTACCGCTGTTAGTCACCAAAACGGCCTTTGTGCTGCAGTTCCCCAATAAGCATTTCGTTTTCCTGCAGCAGAAGGTAATCATTTATCCCTATTATTAAAACAAAGGAAGAGGAGTAAATGGATTTTTAGGCGTTAGGATCTACAGCTACATGAATTATATACATATCTTTTATTTGTCATGATCCGTATACAAACATTATAACGTCTAAGGGGCTTTGAAACATAGCAATCAAAACTCATTACATGGGGAGTTCTCAGAAACATGGAAAAATGCATCAAAAACAAGGAAAGCTGGAAGATGGCAGCAGTTAACATAATGCAGTCAACAAGAAATAAGGATTCCTACTTATCGTATACTTCAAAAATGTGTTATCAACCGAAAAGGTCTAACTGTACTCTCAAGTACCGAATAATCGTCCCCCCCGCTTATTAATTTTTGAAAAATTTTCCAACCCCCCCACTTTTATTCCAACCCCCCCTTTTATTAATTCTTGAAAAATAGAAGTAATAGTGAACAATTTTTTTTACTAATTCCTGCTAAGCAAATGTACTTACTGTATTTATTAACTTTATTCTCCTTTGTTTGTCTGACCCGTGTTACATACGTGTTTTACATACGTGGTACCCATGTTAGATACGTGTTTTACTAAGAAAACGAAAAACGACTATTCTCGATTTTTCCAACCCCCCCGATTGTTCCAACCCCCCAATTATTAATATATCGAACCATTTCCAACCCCCCCCCGATTATTCTCAACCCCCCCCCCCCCGTTTATTCGGTACTTGAGAGTACATCAATCTTTCATATTTCATAAATCTTCTGTTGCTGCTTTGTTGTAAATACGTTCCCAGCAAAAACTAGACATGGAAAACCTTGTTTTCTGTCTCAGCAAGCTTTCAATAGATATTGCACAGTCATCATCAGTTGACATACCTAAAATTTAGCAATACAGCCAAGATAGGATAAGGCACTTATCTTCATACAGCTAAGGGGCAAAAATGCTTTGGTAAAACAGAATGATTCCTTCCTCGAGCTTTGTAGTAAAATTGAGAGACACTTACCTTTAGATGTTACAATATCCATCACAATATCTCTGAGGTAATGAACATTACCATTTCTACCCTTGTAATCCTGGGGTATATCAATTGTCATATTACCCATAACTGTATCATCTGTTATAAGGAAAATTGTACATCTATGATTGATTGTATATACATGGTGACAAACTTTACTCGTTGTTGTTCAAGTTGCAGGAAGAACTTGTAGCATTCATCAGTTATGTGAATCAGGCCTTGTGATCTGTATTGATTCTCTTCCGTTACTTTGAGCGTTGGTGGGTACTTTGTCGTCTTTTTCAAAATGTCGTAGGGTATAATGCAGCAACTTCGCAGGGCTTTTGCTCTTTCCTAGTGCAATCCTGCCTTTCTCGTTGCTTCTTCCGTAACAGAATTTAGGCTGCTGCAAATTTTCTCTTGCTATCCAACATAATTATAGAAATTGCCCAACCTCCGACATAACACACTTTTCCTAGTCCAACGGAATCCATATACCCTACATCAAAGTTTGAACATGTTAACGCATCCGCCTCCCGAATCCTATCTGCTAAGACAGTAATGATCTTTTCAAATACAGCTTTCAAAATACTGGCACCCAAACTTATTTCACCTTCATTCAACGTATCCTTCTCAAAACACAGCTTCAACCAATGCTTAAACACATCCTCATTGCAAAAAGCATAAACTCGCATCACAATTCGCTTGATAGCACCAGACGACGTCAAGCCACAATCTTTCATTTCTCTTTTGATAATACCAAATAATTTCAACCAAACTACCTCTAAAAGCATTTCCTTCTTCAGTGAAGCAGACAAAATGAAAACGGCCTGATTTTTCATGCTAGAAAAGCCCCAAATTCACCCTCTGCCAAGGCAGTTTTATCAACTAACCTCTCTAGCACCTCTTCCATATCTATGTCACAAGGAACATTCAATTCATTGTGTAATTGCTAGCCTGCCTGCAGACTCGACTCCTCAAAAGTATAGAGTCTGCGCAACAAAGTCCATCCTTTTGGTGTAAATTGAGAATTGTTTCTTATTTCATTTTCATGCCGTTCCCATTGAGTACCAGCGACAGCATGCAATGCGTTGCATAATATCTTATGTTTGTGCCAATATTTGTTTTGACATTTCTTACTGCAATAATAAGAAACTTTACACTTGCCACAACGTAAATGAATGTTGCGAATTGAACCACAAAAATGTTTGTGCCAATGTTTGTTTTGACATTTCTTACTGCAATAATAAGGAACTTTACACTTGCCACAACTTAAATGAATATTGCGAATTGAACCACAAAAATGGCACTGTTTAGATTCTTGGGACTCATTTCCTGCAGCTAAACCGCGTCCCTTGGGCGAAGCCACCCCCAGTTTCCCTGGGGTTTCTGTTTTCTGCAACCGCAAGCAAAATGATCGCTTGAGCCGCAAATAAAACAATGATCATGTCAAAGAGACGAATCCTTTGCAATGCAATCTTCACATGCAGACGGAGGTCACGCTGACTTTCTTGAGGCACTTTTGTTTTCTTGCTTTGTGTTGATTGCTTCTTTTGAACTTGCTACATCAGCCCTAACTTCCTGAAGCGAGGCAATCGAGGCATCTTGTTTACGTTTCCTTGTTTCTTGCGTAGCTGGTTTGCCTGTGGTGACTTCAGTCACGGCGACTGCTATTTGAGTGGGCTTTCTAACGCCTTTTCTTGCGCTGAGTTTTGAAATCCTTTCATTTTCTGCTGTTATAGCCATATTCATTTCTTTTATCAAAGTCTCATCAGAAACATTTTGTGACTGGAGAAAAGGTCGCATTCTGATGCGAATGGCATCATCCGCAAGGCCAGTCTCCACAGCATTGACAAAAACACTTTTAATTGGATATTCCTTATATCTAATTTAGAATCTCTTTCTTGGCTGGCCAACAACACATGTTGTCGCAATTTAAGAGCACGCATAAGAAAATTTTGAGGTGTCTCGCTGCTTTCCTGCACTACATTTGTAAGCTCTTGATAAGCGTTCGTGGCAGATTTCTCGCAGTAATGACCACAGAGTTTCATTCAGTTTTATTCAGTGTGCTTGATAGTTGTTTTGGAGCATCAGATTCTTTTTGCTGCTTATCTTTACCTGCTTAGGCTTGATACTTTGTGCAAGGGACTTGCTTTTTTGGAGGGCAAAAGGTCCATTTGATCTAAAACACGTCGTTGTTTAGATTTAAGGAATATTGCACAGACTTTCTGAAGCAGCACAAATTTGGTTGCCTTTGAAAAGTGGCTACCAGCCGTATTATTGATAGCCAATATCCATTAATGTTGATCTGCAGAGTCAAGTGCCAACTTCTGGAGACAATTAACCATGGCTTCCTTTTTGTTTGCACGTATTTGGGCTTTGAGGATGGCTGATGTGCTTTCATGAAGATGCTTCATAAAAGGAAGAATGCTCATATCTGCTTCGAACAGGAAAATACCATTAATTCCTTGGACATCCTGTCAATGGAATTTATGATAGCTGGTTTCGCATGAGTTTCTTGCTTTCAAGATCCTGTCCTTGCTTTCAAGCAGGGGCGGCGCTCAATGGTATAAACTGTATGCTCATACCACTTTCGAGCCGAGCCGTGTCTATACTTTATAACATGGATCGGGTTTTAGGAAGCGAGTACCATTGGGGTGTTTTCAATATTTTCCCTATTTTGTCAACTCAAGGACGATTAACTCACGAACGACGACTTCGGCTAAAAAGAGATGGAAGACCTTGCCCAAAAGTTACCGTAAAAAATACGTAGCGAGTAACACTGCATACGGGAAATTTCTGTGCATTTGTGGAGACGTAGAAAATAATACCTACTTTTGTTGGCCATGTCTCGTTATGGGTGCTTTATCAAAGGTGAATTTTTTCACCAGATTGAGTTTCCCAAACACCAAATTGGCCCGGAGGGGGGGGGGTACTTAGTATGTTTATCCTATTGGATTGATTGATAGGATTGATTAGGTTGGATTGATTAGGTTGTTGATAGTGTAATCACCTAGATTTTTCCAGGGTCTGCTTTTTCGATGTGTTGGCGATTACGAGAGGGCTTGTGACCATCAGCCATAATTATAGCCGTGGCTCTGAGCTCTTTACTGCGTTCACTGGACATGGTATGAGAATCACAATCCTCATACTGTGCCCTTGAGGTGGCAATACAGGAAGGGCTATGTGCCTGTGGCTAAATTTTTTCTCATGGCTGAAAGCCCTTAAGCCACGTTCATTGGCCATGGTCTGAGGGTCATGATCCTAATACCTTGCCTTGAGGGTGATGTGGCTAAAAACAAAGGGCTAACAGGCGTATATCTTTTCAGTAACATGATTTTTCCAAATTCAAATTGGCCGTGGCCTAAGGCCGCTATTATTTCCTCTTTGCAGGAGGAGAAACTTGTGTGCATTTAACTTGAAATTTAGAGAAAATCTAAGACTTTTATTCATCAAAAATTGCTAATTTTTCCCGGGGCTTCGCCCCTGAACCCCAATGGGGGCCTTACAGCGCCCCACATACCCCCAACTGGACTGGTTAACAATTCCTTAGCTTCGCGAAGAAATTGTTAACTTTCGTGTTTGAGCATTTCACAATTGCACAAAACTAATACCAAAAAAATTTCGCTCCCAGCCACCCCTGCTTTCCAGTTCTTGCTTTCAAGCTCTTATTGAGGCACATAGCGTGGTGGAATTTTCAGGTGAGCATATTGCTTAGAATAAGGACTTTTAACATCAACTGTCATTTCAAAATCATCCTTACCTGTCAATTTACTATTGCAGCTATCTACTAGGACACCATCTGGAGATACTAGAGCAAAGGGGAAAGTGTGAATTTCGTCACTCTTGCACTTACCATCTGGATGATGGACATGACTTGTTTGCCAGTCCTGTAAAATCAGACTTCCAGCCTCAGAAAGTTTGGGGAAAAAGACGGCAAAATGTTAGTGCAAATTTAGTGCAAAGAGCCTACATTGCAGTAGGCACATTGCTTACTCCATGTGCAAGTGCCTTTATAATATTGTCAGGAAATGGTGGATGACCAACACCTTTGTGATAATCATACCACTTCTGCTGCTCGAGTTTCAAAGTATCAAAACCATTTATGTCATATAAAGTGCTTCCTGCAACTGGATGGGATTTCTTCAAGTCAAACCATTCGGGAGAACACTGCTCAAAGAAAACAGACTTTTCATTAGAGTTTATAGGAACATTTGGCAAGGAAATGAAATTGCTCATGTGATTTATACTCACAGTTTCAGAGTTTGTCCAATATTTACCACTTCCTTGGTAGAAAGACAGCTGCTCACAAGCTTTGTCAGCAATTGACATGCTGTCATTCATCATTTTTGTCAGTTGTATAACAGTACCATGTAATGACAAAATCAAATGTTTGTACTTGCTTTTTCTCCAGTCTTCGCTACCAGGAAGGCAGCTGAAATGCTCAAACTTCCCTGGAAGGAAGGAGGGAGAAATGAAAAAGAAACTGAAGGGAAGGGAAAAGAAGGGGAGGAAGGAGACAAAGGAAGTGAGATAGAGTTTAGCAGTATATTGGGAAAGGAGAAGAAAGTATACAAGAAGAAACAAAGAGGAAATTATCTTGCTACCACAGGAAGGAAAACAAAGCGCTTCATTGCAAATTATGCAGCGTCTATCCCTCACAAGTCTACGACTGCTTTATAATCAATTGCTTGCTCTTTCCTAGGCACAGAATCAGTTTTGTGACTTTCCTGCCAGTTACAAGGGAGACACTGTCACAGATCTCGGAGTCGCTATTAGAAATGAGGATGAAAAAGCGCCAGTGCTGGAGCCAAACACGACAGAGACAGATGAACACGATCATGACGACGAGCAACATGACATTGATGAGGGCAGCGGCGGTGAGGAAATTTCAAGCCAACTCCAAGGTGACCTTGGAGGTGTTCCATGTTACGAGGAAGACACGCAAGAGATAGAGGAGGGTTGCGAGCGTCTCCAGGAGCAATTCCGGACCATAAATATATACCAGGAATTACCAAGGACTGCCGCTACCACCGCTGCCCGGAAAATTGCAGCCAGAAAAACGCTAGAAGCAGTGCCACCATCAGTAGACACTACAGATGAGGAAACAGTAGAAGAAGACCCCACCCCACTGGAAACCAAGGCCGACGCCAAAGCATTCCGTTGCAAAAAAGATGTAGGTGCAGTGGTGGCGAGAATCATGAAGCCAGCGGAGCAAGGGATAAAGTACAACATTTTTGAATGGGTGACACGAAAAAGCACACATGAGAATGCCGCAAAATATTTCCAGGAGAACGGTCCCAACAGAGGTAGCCATGCAACTCCTGGGTGAGTCAAACTATCAGAAGAGGACATGAAATCCTACGTAATGCAAGTAAGTGTCGCACTCTTATATTATAACTTTTGTAACTCACATGACTCACTTACTGCAGGTAACCAAGCAATCAGAGCCAAACTGCATTCAACGCTCATTTCAAATCGGTGATGGCAAAATTTAGCAATTCAAAACTCATTGACATCTTCGCAAGATGCATCTGAATAATTGTCTTTCAACAATGCTACCTTGAAAAAGGCACGTTTTCCCTTATATTGAAATATATTTTACCAAGAAATATATCACTTTGAAGGCCTTTCATGAAAAAAGAAACACATCCACCTACGATTTCGTGAACAAAAATACACATCCAAACATATTTGAACAAAAAGTAGGAGAACATGGCATACCGTAAAAACCAGACCCTAGGACCCTAGGACCATTAAGTACCAATGTGTGATAGGACCCTTAACACTGGAGGGTCATCACCCTCAAGAGAGAACAGAATATCAATATCTCCTCATATGATACTACCATTTCTGCTGTTTCTATTACATCAGATGACGTCAAGAGTAGATTTAAAGAATTTTTCTATGTTGCGTGAATTTATTACATGGAAAGGAAGGTTTCATATTTTACACCGCTTTTCATCTGTGAAACGTTTCCACCCTTTTTCATTGCTCATCATGGACAAATTTCCTATCTCCCTACATGGTGTTCATACTGAAGGTTTACGGTGGAATGATGCCATTATTGCTCGCTGTTCAAAATTTCAATGAAATTATATTGCCGCTTTGCTTCATTGACGTAGAATTCTTCTTTGAAAGAGTGTTGTTTCAACTTCAAAAAGTTCCTTAGAAACCTGATTTGGTTTTCTAGGGTTTCTTTTATGAAGGAACCTCAGAAAACAAATAGAGAATTCCAAGCGACCTTTTGAAGTTGAAATATTTCTTTTACTTCTGAAGTACAAATACCTGCCAAATCGCAGAAGAGTTCAAATAACTTTCTTTTTGTTGTAAATCCTTTCCAAACTGCATAAACAATTCAAATTCGACCCAGTTCCCTTGTGAAAGGCTGAAGAAATAGAACTTTTTTGTCGTTTCGATGGAAACCATTCGTTTGGTAACTGGGTGGAGTAAAACATCCATGTGGAATCATTATTATTATCATGTAATAAATTGACACATAGCAGTATAGAAAAAGTTATCTAAATGTACTCTTGACGTCATCTGATGTAATAAAAACAGCGAAAATAGTAGTATCATACGAGGAAATAGTGATATTCTGTTCTCTCTTGAGGGTGATGACCCTCTGGTGTTAAGGGTCCTATCACACATTGGTACTTAATGGTCCTAGGGTCCTAGGGTCTGGTTTTTACTGTATGCCGGAGAACATACCTTGAGCAATCATAAATAATGCAAGTCAAATTGTAGTTTAATAAGCCAGGTAGTGGTTTCCAAAGTGAACGTCTTCAGAGCGGGGAACCTAGTTGCACACCCGTGCCATGATTGCAATAATAATCACAACAATTATAACAATAACAATAATAATAGATGCAGTTTCTGATCATTGTCTATCTTATCTTACCAGATTGTAAAAAGTCATGCAATGAGGGACAAATGCATATGTGACCAGCAGTGCCCGTACGGCACACTCATAAAAAAGGCGAAGGTGCTGTACCAAGTTATGACTTGTGTCAGAATCCTGGAACATTGTGCCCCCCTTGTACCCTCCTAGACATGAGACTGGAAATGACTGTAAATATCAGGGAGCCAAGAAATCTCGTCTTTCTGGTGCGAATGGTGCTACCAAATACAAGAATAATTTCGGAAGTGGAACACGAGAAAGAAAGGCTGCACGAGCTGTCCTCGGAATTCCTCGATGTTAGCAAAGGACAATTCTACGAGATACTCAATCTGGGGAAGGTGCAGGCATGGGCAAAGGGACTGACAGAAGTACTCCCGAAGAAAGTAACTGGCTTTTGGGAGGCCTTTGGAACACTGTGAGGCAAAACAGGCCAAGTAACGGGAAGAATCGGCCAACCGTTGCTATTCTTATTGTGGAAAAGTGGAATCGAGGACTGTTTCAAGGAAAAGGATCATCAGGGCAACTGGGAGGAGTGGTAGGAATGCATGAAGTTGACAGGCGTGAAAGACGTAGAGAAGGCACTCAAGGATGCTGGTGTAAAGGAAAATTACATCAAACTTTGGAAAATAGAAGGAATTCTCTGAACGCTACATACGATTTATAGATCAACTCAAAGATGATATGAAGCGATATTTTTCATTGATGCAAGTTAATAGCACTGTTGACTTCACCGCAGTTATTTAAGTTGGTGTAATTTGGACACATGCTTCCCATACCTTTTTAAGCTCTACATTTAATATGTTGTACAGTTAACTGTTTATCGACACTTTCTGCACAAAAACTGTATACCTCTGACATCTCAATAAGTAATTGGAACGATATTATTTCTTTAGAGAGGAGGTGAAGAGCTTGCCATTCCAGTTAGTCACTCAACACCATTTTCAAGCACTTTGAGCATGGCTGTCAGCACATCACCAGCTTCAGTAGCAGACCCAGGAGAAATGGATAAAAGCAGAACTTTAAAATTAAAAGATTCGCCAACGTTCACATTACATTGCGACAGTGAGCTCACATTTACTGCAAGCAGACAATCAATGTCGAAGGACCTGGTGAATCGTTTGATGAGGTACACCATATCTAACATGAGAACTTCATATCAAAATCTGAAGCGACCAAGCAAAACTAATAAACAATTGGGTGGACAGCACCATAATAATAGGGAAACAGCGGGAGGAACTCCGCCTACTAAAATTAGAGTCGCAAGACGTTTCTGGCCCAAACGGCCAGAAGGCTGTATATGTGCCTTAGACTTACGACAATGAGTCTCTTGTTTCCCTGTGCTCTTTGATTTCAAAATGGCGCTTCGGTCAACAGAGACTCATAATTTCTCTGAAAAACCTGACCCTATTAGGCCTAATATACTGGTTTCATTACGAGTCCCTGTGAGCAAGGTAACGCAGGGATACGAGGGACCAATCGTCATAAGTCTATGTGCCTAGCACCAGGGCCTTGTTGGGGATACGTGCAATTGACGAGGACGTGGATATACTCTCGGGGACTATGAACGCATGCGTAGTGTGTAAATTTTTTGCTTATTCGATTACGTATTGCCACTATTTTCATCAGGAACTGTTAGTCATTTGACAGGCAACCGGAAGTCAGACATTGAAACGAAACCACATCCGCTACAGAACAAGTAATTTTTGATGAAAGAACACTGAAAAGATTTTATTCAGAATCACTTGCAATAGCGCTTCATGAAAGCTTGGCAAAGGAATGTATTCATCTGGCTAAGAAATGATATTCATATGCCAACTTACTTAGCTTTGCTTGGTTTGTTTCAAATGGCCTCCTTTAAATGTTGTCGAAATGGGTCCAATAACGGGTCTTTCCATAGCACAGAGCGCTGCCGCTATCTTGTTTTACCTAGGGCAATTTATCAACGCAAGACCAAAACCGTTCAACATTTACTTGTGGCAAGTTTCCAGAAAGGCCCATCATGAAATCTTTGTTTACAGCTTCTTGTAGGCATATATCAAACATAACTGCAGTTAAGAATTGATAAAATATAAGCTAAGTTTCCCACATATCAAGCTGCGAATCTTCCCCAACTGTTTGCTGTCACTGCAACTTTCTTCGCATTGGCTGCAAATATTTGAATGATTGAATTATGTCCACAGCGCATGCGTTCATAGTCCCCGTGCTGATTGGCTGTCAAGTTGACCCAAAAACAAAGCAGAAAAACAATAAGGGGAGTACCATGTATCCCCAACAAGGCCATGTAGTAGGAATGCACATCTGCACCCACATCACGTGCACACCTTGAATCACGTGCACCTAATATCACGTCCACCCAAACACTTTAATTTTCATTAAATTGCACTGACAGGCAGGCACTGACAGGCACTACATTTACAAGTCGGTCCGTCCCATTGCTTTATTAGATTCTTAAAATTTTTTCAAATTATCTGCAGATTTCAGCTCGTTTGGTAGGCCATTCCAAATCTGTGGGCCAATAGGCATTAGACTGTTGGACCCAAATGTTGTTTGATTAGGCCTAACATGGGCTAAGTTCTTTGGATTTCTTAATGAATAATTTGAAGACCGTAATTTAAATATGTTCTGCATACAAGGTGGATTTAACTGTTTCACTGTTTTGAATAGCTCAATGTAAAGGGTTCTTTGACGAGCAATAAGCATCGTGCATGTAACTCCAGTTGAGCTACAGGGTACTCTCGTTTCAAACTCGTCTCAAAGCCAAAACAACGCAATAACAACTACTGGCTTGAATATCGAACGGTTTGCTAAAACAAATAAACAACAAATTAATCTACTAAAAACACATAACTAATACACCAAACATAAATAGAAATACCCAAAATATCAACGAAATATACAGCGAAGAATATATTAATCAAAATGTCTACTTACAAATTTGTTTGTCCTCGTAGCTAGAAATTATTTGTACATCAAGTACGGGCCTAAATTGGCTAGGCAAACTGCCCCAGAAAACATCATTTTTCTTCGCTCTTTGCTTTCGACTGAATTCTTGCAACCCAGAGAAACACGTGCGCAAATCTTTTATAGCCACAAGTTTCTCCTAATACAAATAATATAAATTGTCCAAATAATACAAATATAATAATAAGCAATGTGCACGTACACAACAACCTCAAATATAACTAAATAACAATTGGAACGAACTGGAAAACAAGCGAGGAAGCGAGTCTCTAGAGTCTCTTAAACAAAGGGTCCATTTCACACGTAACATCCGGCCCCAAACAGAGAGCCAAAACGAACTGTTTCAAACTTAGTCATAGAGTGTGAAATGCTTTACTTCTTCTCGCTTTCCACCTCTGGTACTTCTTCGAGCAGACATATCTTGCTTATAGGTCTAATCAATTCTGACTTCATTGTTTTCACCAGCACTGTCCGGACAAGGCCATCTCTCCCGGTCTTTACTTTCAGTATCCTTCCAAGTGGCCAGGCACCTCTTGGCATTGTTTCATCCATAACAAGAACGATGTCATCTTTCTTG
The DNA here is from genome assembly GCA_039566865.1 of Aurelia coerulea. NCBI lineage: Eukaryota > Metazoa > Cnidaria > Scyphozoa > Semaeostomeae > Ulmaridae > Aurelia > Aurelia coerulea. The sequence continues at coordinate 5,118,223 of CM076951.1, read as the reverse complement.
AAGTTGCGGCATTCTTTGTTCCATTTTTGTCTGATTTGCAGGTTTGGAAGATATTCTTTCATCCATCTCTTCCAAAAAACATCTGCTAAATATTGAACTTGTCGCCATATTCTTTTACCGTATGAATCTGCTTTAATGAACGTACCAGGGGGAAAACATGAATTTTGTCTAAGAAGTAGAAGATGATTTGGTGTTAACACATTCATATCCCTGATGTCCTCTGACAGCTTTGTCAATGGTCGTCCGTTGATGATGGCCTCAGCTTCACATAGCAAAGTTTGTAATCCTTCATCTGTCAGCGTCTGTTGTTTCAGAACTGCAGCAAACACCTTCCTAACTGATCTTATTTGTCTTTCCCAAACGCCTCCCATATGTGACGCACGTGGAGGGTTGAAATGCCATCGTATTTCACGCTGAAGGAGAAATTCATGCAGTTGATTTAGATTCCATTGACTTATGGCCTCACTGATCTCTCTGTTTCCTCCTTTGAAATTCGTGCCATTATCAGATCTGATTTCTTCTGGCGCTCCTCTTCTTGAAATGAATCTTCTCAACGAATTAATGAAAGAATCTGTATCTAGACTGTGTGCTACTTCAATGTGTATCGCTCGAACAACAAGACATGTATAAAGAACTCCATACCTTTTTGCCAAACTTCTACCTTTCTTCACCAGGAATGGCCCGAAGAAATCCACACCAACAAACGTGAATGGTGGTTGACCTGGAGTTATTCGATCTGCAGGAAGATCTGCCATCTTTTGTTGTCCTGGTGGTTGCACTCTTCTTCTGCAGTTGATACAACAGCCAATTGCACGGCGAACTGCAACTCTTCCTTTGATGATCCAAAATATTTGTCTGATCTCTGCAAGCACATATTCCACACCTGAATGTCCTGACTGTTGATGGTAGTGCCTTATAATCAAGTCTACAACATGATGTTTCTTCGGAAGAATTGTTGGATGCTTGAATTCTTCATTTGAGCTTGGCATGTGTTTAATTCTTCCACCAACGCAGAGGAGATCACCTTTAAGAACTGGATCCAACCTTCTTAGAGAGCTTGATTTTTTCACAACCATCTTCTCAGACTTTAGAGTCTTGATTTCTTCTCCATAAACTTCACTTTGTACACAACGCAGAATGGTTTCTTCAGCCATCTTCATTTCTTCCACTGATATTCTTCCTTGTGTTTTGAATTTAATGCTAACTTTATCACTCTTTGCCTTCAATCGCAGCCATTGTTTAAAACGTAGTAGCCATAGGACAGCTTTCTTTAATCGATGCCAATCTGAAAATCTCGAAAACAGCAAATCTGTCATACCTTTCGCTTCTTTCAATTGAACTGCATGAGATGTTATTGCCTTCTTGAGCTCTGGGTCGTCTCCTCGAATGTCACCCAATTCTTGTTGATCAATTGGCCAGACTGACACGTTCTGCCAAAGGACTTCTGGACCTCGACGCCATCTTGTGTTATTCACTAGCTGCATCGCATTAAGTCCTCGTGAAGCGTCGTCTGCTGGATTCTGTAATGTGTCAATGTAGAACCATTGCTTCGGATTTGATCCTGCATGGATGACTGCAACTTTGTTAGCAACAAATGTCTGAAATCGTTTATTCTCATTCTTTACATACCGTAAAACTGCTGTACTGTCTGTCCAGAAGAAGGAATTGCTGATTTTGACATCCAACTCTCTTCTGATCATTCTGTCCAGTCGGACTGCAACAGCTGCAGCTGACAGCTCCAGCCTTGGAATTGTGATTGGTTTTACTGGTGTTAACCTTGACTTTGCAATCAAAAATGAGCAATGAATTGTTCCTTCTCCGTTTTCCATCCTGATGTAAGATACGGCACCATAACCGGTTTCTGAAGCATCTGAATAATGATGTAATTGGGCACTTACTATTTGGCCAAAGTTCTCGGGTTTCATGCATCTTTCCACGGTGAATTCTGTCAACGTAGGTAACTCTGCTAACCATTTTTTCCAACTGATGTACTCTTCTTCAGGAATTTCTTCATCCCATCCCAGTTTTTGACGACATAACTGCTGCAGAATCATCTTAGCACGTAGAATAAATGGTGATATGAAGCCCAAAGGATCGTAGACTGATGAAATGATACTAAGCATACCTCTTCTCGTTGGGGGTTTTTCTTTGATGCTGATGTTATAGAAGAACATGTCTGTTTCAACGTTCCACTGCATTCCTAATGCTCTCTTTACGGGCAGAGCGTCCTTCTCAAAGTTGATGTTGTGCAACTCCTTTGACAGCTCAGAACTTGAAATTGAGTCCAGTACCTCACGTCAGTTGCATATCCATTTCGTCAAGTGAAATCCACCAAGAGATAAGAGCTCTGTTACCTGCTTACACATCCTGATAGCATGTTCAGTCGTCTTTACGGATTTGAGCCAATCGTCAACGTAAAAATTGCGTTGTACAGTTTCAATAACATCAATGGGAAATCTTTCTGCATTGTCCAATGCTGTTCTTCTCAGCGCATACGTTGCACAGCTTGGACACCACACTCCACCAAAGAGATGAACCAGCATTTGAAATTCTTCTGGTTCTTTATCAAGGTCACCATCTGGATACCAGAGAAATCTCAGGGCATCAACATCATGAAGATCCACTTTAACTTGGTGAAACATCGCCTCTACATCAGCCATTAGAGCAATTTGTTCTTGTCGAAATCTCATAAGTACGCCAACGAGGGAGTTGGTTAAATCAGGACCTTGCAATATCTTCTCATTCAATGACTCACCTCGATATTTCGCTGCACAGTCGAACACCACTCGTACTTTATCCGGCTTCTGAGGATGAACGACATTGTGATGTGGCAAATACCATATGACAGGACTTTCAACATTGATTTGATCTTCGGGAATCTTTCGTGCATAACCTTTAATGGAGAGATCCTCAATGAAATTTGAATACTTCTTCAGCATGTCAGGGTCCTTTATCAGTCGCTTTCTCAGTTGTCTCAGTCTGTGCTCTGCCATTGGTCGATTGTTTGGAAGACATAATTCTGGGTTTCTCCAGGGTATTGCAATTTGGTAATGGCCATCAACGATTTGAGCAGACTCTTGAAACACTGAAAGGGCTCTTCTATCTTCTAAAGACATCATCTTCTGTTCGTCGGCAATAGACTCATTGAAATCACGATTGAAGTATTGACGAAGTTGTTCACTTAGATCGTCATCACTGTAAGATACATTCAGTTTATAGCAATGTTTACCTTTCGATGAAATTCGTCCCATCGGTCCATTTAGTGTCCAGCCAAATTTAGTTTTCACAGCATATGGTCCACCATTTTGTCCTCGTATGATCATTTCAGTTTCCAGTGCCTCTGGTACATCTACACCAATGAGTAAACCAACAGCCATGTCATCAAGTACAGCAGGCAATGTCACATCTTCTAAGTAGCACCATCGATCAACGTCATCCTGTCTCGTGATTGCGTCAGCTGAAACATTCAGATTCGTCATTGAGAAAACATTTGGGACTTCTAAGAAAGTATTTTCATCGATGTCCATCACCTCTAAGTTAGCCATCATACTGTCCAATCTGTCTTCTACACCATTGATTGTCGCAACTGATGTGTGACATCTTCTTCCTTCAATTTCCAATTTCTTTAAAAGATCATTTGTACAAAATGAGGCAGTTGAGCCATTATCAAGCAAAGCATAAGTAGATATTACCTTGTCTGTTCCTTGACCTTTCACTTTCACTGGCACAATTGTGAGACCCTTGCTTCCACAACCGGCTCCAGTATCACTGGCAACACCAACAAACTGTTTGTCATTACTGCGTGAATTGCTGCCACTTTGTCCTCGCTGTGTACCTTCCTGAACGTTTCGCTGGCCATGGCTCTGCATAAAGGCAATAAGAGGTTCATGCAATGATGTAATATGCTTTCGCCTTAAAGGACATCCAGGAATTGTACATGCATTTTGTCTTTTACAGCCAGCGGAGAAATGAAAGGAAGAGAAACAGTTATCACATAGTTTTCTTGATCTCATGAATTTAAATTGTTCCTCACCAGTCTGCTTCTTGAAGGTGTCACAGTCGCCGATCTTGTGGCCCTTTTCGCAAAAGAAGCATTTCAACTTACTCTCAAAATTGGTTGGTTTTTTCTCAACTGTCTGGACACTGAAATTCATTTTTCGTTGGTTGATTGCTCTGTCCGATGATTCGCCTGTTCTCCTGTTATATCTCGTATCGTTTCTTTTGCTCTTACTCTCACTGTCCATTATTTCTCCAAACACAGGGTCATTTTTCTCTATTGCAACCCTGCGAACAAGTCGTCGAATATTGGCAATATTTGGATCTCGACCTTCTTCCCTGATCTCTTGCACCTTTGATTGCCAACGTGACTTAACAAATCCAGGGCATCGTCCAATGATCTTCACCAATTTTTCTTCACTGTTGATTTGCGTCAATCTTCCTGTAGCTCGCAATGTGATTTCGCAGCTTTGCAGGTCATCCGCTAGATCAAGGAGAGCTTCACGATCACCAGGCTTCACGGCAGGGCCATCTGAAATTTTGCATATCCATGCTTTCGTGACTTTGTACTTATCACCAAATCGTTCAGCAAGCAGTCTTTTGGCAGTTCCGTATCCCTCCTCTGGCTCCAATAATATGCAATTCTCAATCAATCTTTTGGCCTTTCCTGTGCAAAACTGTATCAAAAGCTGCAATCGTCTACTAAAATCGGAAGTATCTTTCTCAACATTATTTTCAAAACTTTTCAGAAAAGTAAAATATTTTAAAGAATCACCATTGAAGATTGTAAGCTCGGATTTTGGCAACAGCGATGCAACTGCTAAGTTTTTCATTACCTCAAGGTATTCTATGCTTGTATCTGATCTGGAATTTGCCTCCATTTCTTGGGTTCTGTGCTGCGTCGGTTTAGAATGTTTTAGTAGCGATTGCTGATCAACATTGGGCGGAAAATGAGGAACATTGACATTTGGCAAGTTTGAAGAAGCAAAATTGAATTGGCTAATCATATCTTCACTGAGATCACCGTCATTCAAAGGATCCTGAATAGCACAGCTTGGTCTAACATCAAATGGGACATAAGAAGAAGCATACCTGGTAATGGGTAACTGCGGAGGAGCATGACTGGTAGAGTACTGCTGAGGGGCATATCTGGCAGCAGGAAAACGTGGAAAAACATCACTGTCAAAAGGTGACTGAGGGGGAGCATGACTGGAAACCGGCAACTGTGCAGGAGCATGACTGGCAACTGGCAACTGTGCAGGAGCATGACTGGCAAACAGCTGCTGTGGGGGAGCATGACTGGCAACTGGCAACTGTGCAGGAGCATGACTGGCAACCGGCAACTGTGCAGGAGCATTACTGGCAAACAGCTGCTGTGGGGGAGCATGACTGGCAAACGGCAACTGTGCAGGAGCATGACTGGTAAACGGCCTCTGTGGGGGTGCATGACTGGCAACCGGCAACTGTGCAGGAGCATGACTGGCAACCGGCAACTGTGCAGGAGCATGACTGGCAAACAGCTGCTGTGGGGGAGCATGACTGGCAACCGGCAACTGTGCAAGATCATGACTGGCAAACGGCAACTGTGCAGGAGCATGACTGGTAAACGGCCTCTGTGGGGGTGCATGACTGGCAACCGGCAACTGTGCAGGAGCATGACTGGTAAACGGCCTCTGTGGGGGTGCATGACTGGCAACTGGCAACTGTGCAGGAGCATGACTGGCAACCGGCAACTGTGCAGGAGCATGACTGGTAAACGGCCTCTGTGGGGGAGCATGACTGGCAACCGGCAACTGTGCAAGAGCATGACTGGCAAACGGCAACTGTGCAGGAGCATGACTGGTAAACGGCCTCTGTGGGGGTGCATGACTGGCAACCGGCAACTGTGCAGGAGCATGACTGGTAAACGGCCTCTGTGGGGGAGCATGACTGGCAACTGGCAACTGTGCAGGAGCATGACTGGCAACCGGCAACTGTGCAGGAGCATGACTGGTAAACGGCCTCTGTGGGGGTGCATGACTGGCAACTGGCAACTGTGCAGGAGCATGACTGGCAACTGGCAACTGTGCAGGAGCATGACTGGCAAACAGCTGCTGTGGGGGTGCATGACTGGCAACCGGCAACTGTTCAAGAGCATGACTGGCAAACGGCAACTGTGCAGGAGCATGACTGGCGACCGGCAACTGTGCAGGAGCATGACTGGTAAACGGCCTCTGTGGGGGTGCATGACTGGCAACCGGCAACTGTGCAGGAGCATGACTGGCAACCGGCAACTGTGCAGGAGCATGACTGGCAACTGGCAACTGTGAAGGAGTTGATGACTCTGTAAACAATGGTGGGCGTGTCTGCAACTTGTCAGCTTCACTGAAATCATGACCATCGTGTGCTGCTCTGAAACGTGATGTCATATTTGGGGAAGAAAACTCGTCACAAACCTTTTCCATTGCTTCGATTTTCGCCAGTTCTGTTCTCAAACGCAACTCTTCTTTTATCTGACTGACTTGTAGCTCCTGGTTGGCGACAAGTTGTTTATGTTGCAGCATTGATGCTTCAGCTAACAAGGATGCCTTCCATGTTGCATTCTTTAACATTCTCTCGTCAAACGATGAACTGGATGAATTGCTCCTGGTTCCCTTTGATGATCTGGAACATCTAGAAGATAAACTTTTCTTACTTTTAATTTGACTTACCGAATCGTTCGGCGATAATCTCCATTCACGATTCTCGTGCAGGTTTTCGTCGGAATGGGTCTGCTGGACAGGATATATGATCGACTGAAGTCGCAGGGCAATACGCTCTTTCATGCAAAGGTACTTCTCTTGTGCCTCATGAAAATAGGCCATTGACTCATCGAGGTCATCTTCAATCTCCAAAGCTTCGCGGTACGAGTCACATGATTGTCTGAAATTCTCAAATGCTTCGTCAAGGCTCCTTTGTAACGAGTTCACTTCTTTGACTGAATTTCCAACCAGCAACGACTCTCCTGCTTTGTTCATTGCAATCGTTAATGCACGCTTCGCATTTCCTCGTGTTTGCTTCAAACTTCGACTTCTCTCTGCCTCAATACCATCCCAGTCCAGGGTTACATTTCTGCGCCTACTGCGCGTTTCTTCTCGTGTAGGGCTTCCTTGCTCTTCCATAGCAACACACAAATTTCAAACTGATGTAACTCCAGTTGAGCTACAGGGTACTCTCGTTTCAAACTCGTCTCAAAGCCAAAACAACGCAATAACAACTACTGGCTTGAATATCGAACGGTTTGCTAAAACAAATAAACAACAAATTAATCTACTAAAAACACATAACTAATACACCAAACATAAATAGAAATACCCAAAATATCAACGAAATATACAGCGAAGAATATATTAATCAAAATGTCTACTTACAAATTTGTTTGTCCTCGTAGCTAGAAATTATTTGTACATCAAGTACGGGCCTAAATTGGCTAGGCAAACTGCCCCAGAAAACATCATTTTTCTTCGCTCTTTGCTTTCGACTGAATTCTTGCAACCCAGAGAAACGCGTGCGCAAATCTTTTATAGCCACAAGTTTCTCCTAATACAAATAATATAAATTGTCCAAATAATACAAATATAATAATAAGCAATGTGCACGTACACAACAACCTCAAATATAACTAAATAACAATTGGAACGAACTGGAAAACAAGTGAGGAAGCGAGTCTCTAGAGTCTCTTAAACAAAGGGTCCATTTCACACGTAACAGTGCATTTATCTGACTTCAAGAGCAACTCGTTGTACGAACTGGTATGATCATTATAGAGAAATCTTAACGCACGTTCTTGTAACTGTTCAATTTTCTGTAATCACCTCGAAGATGCAAAAAAAAAAACCATACCAACGGACAGTAATTGAAATTAGAATATACAAAGCTCTGAGCAAGAATCTTTTTCTCTTTAAAGCCAATAAAAGTCTTTAATCTTTTAAGAACATTCAATTACGTGGCAACTTTTTTGCGAAGATTCGAGATGTGTGGATCGAGATCAAGTTTATAATCCAAAGTAACGCCTAGAAGTTTCACGGTCTCCTCAGATTTTATCATTCTCCAATTAATGTTAATTTGTTCTCCGCTGGTATGTACTTCACTATCAAATCTGAAAGGGATGTGCTGTGGGCCAGTTATTGGTAGTTTTGAGGCTAAAAATTCTGGGATTGGGGTACACTTTTACTGGAAAGTTTCTGTGATTGGCGTATACTTTCACTTGGAATTTTCTGGGATCGGGGTTGACTGTTGTACTAAAAATTCTGGCAATGGGTGTTGAATGTCCCCATTGATTCAGAACAGATTTATTTGTTCTGCTTGTGACCATAACCGAGAGGAAATCCGTTCTTTCACCTTGAAATTGAATGATATTTAACAATGAATTGTTCTTGTTACCTCTTCAGAATTATGGGATTGGGTATCAATATCTGACAAATATTCTGGGATTGGGTATTTCGTAAATTGCTATTTTGTCATTTTGTCATTTACTTCATGCTTTTAGCGTCAGTTAAAAGCTTGTCAACAATGAACTTAAATGTGACAGTATCACAAAGACCAGTGAAAAATCTCATATTGCTCTCTCTCATAATTTGCTGAAAAATCATTGGCATTCTAAGTGGAGGGACTTCATCATTCATTTCTTCATTTATTGCTGGCATTTCATCAGGTTCAACTGGCTTTTTGATGCAAAAGATTCTCGGCCCCCTTCAGGCCTTCGGGCCTCTTGGGGACCCTCCATATTCACAGTCTTCGATGTTTTTTCGTTCCAACTGCAAAATAGAAACGGAACAAGTGACGCATCAACAGCAACAACATCAACATGGCTGGCTTCTAACACGATCCATTTGTTTTCGATGAATCTTCTGGCTATGGCCTAAACTTCGCTTTTGCTCGACTCGACCACTCCATTACGTGGAATTCGCCTCTTATTTCAACATTTATTCTGGTTTGCTTACTGTCACAAGCAAAACGCTGTTCATTGCTCTGCATCAGTGCATGGAGTATTCCTACCGACCGCTGGCTTTGCTCAACGCCCTTGCTGATTTGGCAAGTAGATTCAATGCAAACTTTATCTCCGTTTTCAATCGCCTTTACGTCCTACATCATCCTCACCTGCTCTTGGCATTCATGGTTGGTCGCTGCTTCACGTCAGCATGATTTCCTTCAAAAGCCCACACGATGGAGTACTTCCACATTCGCAATTGTTGGTTCTGATGATGACAAGAAAGCACCCTCCAATCAAGTTTGTTGAACATTGATTCTCGTCTAGACTTTTATCCCTCCTTATTTAGGTCTTCGCCTCAGAAAAAATCGTTCAATTTTGCCACGCCTCGTTTAGCATGTGTAGAGGAATATGAAGTGAGAAGTGAGATTTTATTTAACCATCCCTTGGGCAAGCTGAGCTGGAGTATCGATCCCATTGTGCTTGTCATGATGTCATGCCAATAATAAGTTTGCCTAGAGTAGAGTATGGCCTAACTTTGAGTACCTACTGTATTGGCATGTATATGTTTCACTTCAGACAGTTTGTGTTGGTTTTAATTCGGGGACTGTTATCTTCTTATTTATCTCACTTCATGTTCCATCCGTGTTTTGCAATTGCACTTATAACCAGTATTTTCTTAAGCTTGCACCAGTTGCATGCAATATAAGTATTCGTAAGTTTCTACAAGCCTTCAAGCAGCTTTCAATGCATTCAGCATTGCACTTCAATGCTGCTTTGTGTGAACATGCATTCATGTTTCCAGGCAACCTTCAACACTCCGGGCTGGTCCAATTCAAGATGGGTATCTAACCTTGCTGCCAAAACTCAAGAGCATCACTTTTGGTGGCACCATCAAATTGGGTACACATTTAGGGGAATTGGCAGAGGCCTTCCCTCACCTTCCTTGCAGGTATGGCAACCTCTCCTGGAACCTGCAGCAATATGGACCTGTTTTTGGCCTGTGTACTAACAAATCTGACGATAGTTCAACAACTAGTTTTTATAGGGGATTGGTTTCCCAACGGCAGTTCCTTATATTGGGCATTTTCACCCCCCTTTTTCATACTGTGTGATCCTGACTTTTGCTGCTTGATGGCTTGTTTTAACGTTATAACGCTTTGTGTAGGTAATCGTACAACTTTGCTCCATACCAAAGCATGCTCATAGGTATTTTTGTTTCACGGGTATTTTGCACTACATACAGCATTCTTGTGCAGTACCTTGCTCTACATTCTATTGTTTAATTCTATAGATTTAGCGTAATCTCTGTTTTCCAGCTTTGGTATGGGGCAAGCCGTCTGTCCTAGTTTGTGTTTAACAGGTGTGTCGTCACCCTGTCAAAAATATTTCGCAATCAGGTTCGTGGTCACCCTTTCAAAACCATTTCGCATATCGGTTCGTGGTCACCCTTTCAAAACCATTTCGCATAGGTTTGTGGTCAACCTTTCAAAACCATTTCGCAGTCAGGTTCGTGGTCACCCTGTCAAAACCATTTCGCAGTCAGGTTCGTGGTCACCCTGTCAAAACCATTTCGCAGTCAGGTTCGTGGTCACCCTTTCAAAACCACTTCGCATATCGGTTCGTGGTCACCCCTTCAAAACCCTTTCGCATAGGTTTGTGGTCACCCTTTTCAAAACCATTTCGCATATAGGTCATGGTCACCCTTTTCAAACTCTCGCATATGGGTACATGGTCACCTCCCAAAACATTTCGCATATAGGTTTGTCGCCTCTCACTCTAACTATAAGCCTCACAAGCATTCACATTTAGCACAATAGCCCTGCACGATACTTCTTGTGTGTAGGTAACCTTCTTCAAAATCTTTGCATCGGTTAGCGAGTACCCTTTCAAGCATATATCACCTAATAACTTGTCTCGATAAGCCTTTTGCATATCGGTTCACAATAACCCTTTTTAAACTTTTGGCATATTCGCATCTTCGCAGAATCATAGAATAATAGAATAATCTGCCTTTCGCTCACCTACTTCAACTGAGGGACAACATACTACAAACAACCAAACTCATACTAAAACTTTTCACATTCACAATACCCATTCCACATTATCCTTTGGATTTGGGGAATATTTCATATTCATTCAAATTCAACATACAGTATTTAGGTATCTTAATTAGTGTTATTAGTGTAATTGTTCGTAATTGTTGTATTGGTATTGTTAATTGTATTGGGAGTAATTCTGTAAGTTGTCTTTTGTAATGAATGACAACTTTGGCCCAACACTGTCTCTTTCTCATGGTCCTCTGATTTAATCATACTTGCATGGCAGTCACAAGGATGGACTCCCCGCATACGCATGCATCATAATTGCATCCTTTGTTTCATTCAATATCCCACTAGTTTCTGTTCATATGACGCAACACAAATGCGTAAGCAGCTCTTGGGAAATCAATTGATAGGACGTATTTCCTCATTCCATATTTGGCTTGCCCATACGAAATATACCTAAGTCTGTCTGTGTGCTCTTCACTCAGTTGAGAGAATATTTGGTAGCAGTGCAGTGCTCTATTTCCCCACCCACCCTTCCCCCTTTAGCCTAATTCAACAGCAAATTTGACTACGGGGGAGGGGAATATTTCATATTCATTCAAATTCAACATACAGTATTTAGGTATCTTAATTAGTGTTATTAGTGTAATTGTTCGTAATTGTTGTATTGGTATTGTTAATTGTATTGGGAGTAATTCTGTAGTTGTCTTTTGTAATGAATGACAACTTTGGCCCAACACTGTCTCTTTCTCATGGTCCTCTGATTTAACGTCAGTTAAAAGCTTGTCAACAATGAACTTAAATGTGACAGTATCACAAAGACCAGTGAAAAATCTCACATTGCTCTCTCTCATAATTTGCTGAAAAATCATTGGCATTCTAAGTGGAGGGACTTCATCATTCATTTCTTCATTTATTGCTGGCATTTCATCAGGTTCAACTGGCTTTTTGATGCAACCTCTGCAACGTTTCATACAATTATTCTTTTTACCATTCCTCTGCCAGATTTTTTCCATTTACTGTCACTCACAGTCAAGAAAAGATTGGGGTAAGGTGATGAAGGAGTTGGTCTTCCATACTCAAAGTGGTTTGAGCAAACAAAACTATTGCTAGTCACAGGTAAAAGAGTGGTGAAATTCGCCAGTGGTGAAATTCACCAGGCTGTGAAATTCAACGTAAAATCCACCAATGAAATCGACTGCGTACAATTTCACTGCTGTGAAATTTGCCACACCATGAAATTTAATGTGAAATTTGCCAGTGTAGAAATTGATCGTGCAATTTTACTTGCAAATGAAATTCACCAAATTGATCGTACAATTTTACCCATATGAAAGTCAACGCATTGTAAAATTCAATAGAAGATTTTCAATGACATATTCATAGTATTACTGCACATGCTCAGAAAATATTTACAGTGTCCCATAAGTGGTACAACGAGGTGACTGTGTCACACACTCAATGCAGTGCGCACTTTTGACTCCTCCCCTGACGTCACAACTTCAACTATTTTACTGGTTGCCGTCGTAAGCCAGGTTACGGTCGTTTGAAAGGACCCGATTTTCCTTTTTGGATGGATCACTCAAAGTTAGCGGCAGCAAATAAAGCCGTGTTTCACAGAAATGGATCAAGGACGGCCTGTTACAGTAGGCAATATGAGTTATTTGAGTTAGTCTTTCTACCGGGTGAGTCAGAAAAACATGGGGTGTTTGGCGGATTGTGACATAGCGTTCAGCCACCCGATCGTAGCGAACTAAATGTTTTCTTGCAGCCAGAGGTCTAACTTAGATCATAAGCCTTTCCCCATCGAAATCGGTCACTTGATGTATTAGTCAGAAAATTTTTTCTTCGTAAGACGTTGTATGGGAGTTTTGCAAACTTATGAAATCTTTGATTGAGCCCCTTCAGCATTTTGCCCTTGCCAAAGCTGCAGGTACACGTGGTATTATCAGGGGAGAATGAAATAGTTTTGTCATGAAACATCGCGTTGATCTTGTTGGCATAAAGCTCTTTACAACACAAAGAAGCATGCATTTTTACTGTTTCTCAAACGTATTCTCTTTGCAGGACAAGTTATGACGTGGCAAGGCATCCCAGGGGAGAAAACACTATTTCCGAACTGTTTCATGCTCCCCAGATAATACCACGTGTACCTGCAGCTTTGGCAAGGCTAAAGCCCTGAAGGGACATGGTTAAAGGTTTCCTCAGCTTGCAAGACTCCCATACAAAGTTTTAGGAAGAAAATCTCATTTAAATAATTAATCACATGACCGATTTTGATGGGGAAAAGTTTATGATCTAAGTCAGATTTATGGCTGCACAGAATAATTTAGTTTACAACGGTCGGGTGGCTAAACGCGACGTCACAGTCCGCTAAACACCCCACGTTTTTTCTGACTCACCCGGTAGTTGTTTGAAAAGGATTGTGAATATTACCGGGTATCCCAAAAAAGTACTCCCTTTTAAAAAATCACCAAAAACTTTTGATAAAATCTTCTTTTTAACTTGCTTTGTCAAAGACCAAAAAATATTTATAGATGCTAAAATATTTGCTTTTGATGCAACGAGGTAGAAAAAATACACATTGAAACAATTTATGTTGAGCTTTAATTTTTAAGCAAAATCCTCAATCTTGCCTAAAAGTGACCAGCATCGAAGTCTCCAATGATAGTGTGCATTTCCTTCCCGGTAGCAAGTTGTTGAATAGCAGCGGTCATACTGGAAACGTAAAGAATTTAAAAATCATTAACCTAACGAGTTGTGGTAACTGGCATTCAATATTGGCAGGTCTCGCTGTCTCAGCTCTGGTTGCTGCCTCCTTCAGGCTATCAAGGCACTTGCGTATTTCTCGTATTAACAGAGGTACCCCGTAGTCCTCGCTCACATGTAGTGAGTCACGAAAGGACCAAAGATACCTCTTTTGGTGTGGGGATTTGGAAGTAAGATCCAAAAATGCAACCCCTTTTCCCGCGCAAACAGTGGCAATCATATTGTTAAACACCCCACAGCGAGCATCCATTTTATCCAGTCTTGGTAGGACCGATGCAACAAGTACCTAAAAATTGACTTATTGTAATCTGAAAACCCCGAAAAAATTGCAAATATACGGATATTTTGATTTCAAAGAGACGATATATACATACGTCCTTGTCCTTCGTGTATAGTTGTTAGCCCTCTGGGATTCTTTTTAATACCTTCCAAACGATGATTGGTATGAAGCTGAAATTTCTTGACCTCATTTAATTGGCAATCAGAAAATAAAAATGTCAATACCTTATGTTTGACCACATGACCAGCACAAGCCCATATTAGGATATTGTTCACAAAGAAATTCTTTAAAATTTGTTTGTTACTACATCTTGAAATATATATATATACCATTCGATTTGTCTCCATGAGTAAGTTTCTTTGACAAATAATATAGCTTTTACGGTATTCATAATGTTCTTATTATTCAGTCATGTGCGTGACAGATTGCCTTTAATACCAAAAAATTCATTATGCGAATGTAAAGTATCCGAAAGCAAAGGCGGGAGTGGGTGGAACGGTGAGAAGCCAGAAAGGGCATTGGGTACAAGCAAAATGTTTGGACTTTGCTTGACGGGTTTATGTTTACTGTCATTGTACTTAAGCAGATCAAGGTTAATGTCTCCAATAAGGATTCCCTGCTTAAACTTAGATTTTGATATTTTGTCAAGTGTGGACTCAAGTTTTTGGCTAAAGTCTTTGGTTGGATCCGTCAGGATGTCTATAAATCAGACCTATGATAGTTTCTACGTTATCTCGTGATATAGTAAACCAAAGGTTTTCACAAGGGCTTTGACAATTAAATGTTAAGTCATGTTGCACCTCAAATTTAATGCCAGCTTTCACGTATACGCAAACATCGCCAACACTTCCGCGAAGTGAGGGTACTGGATGGTGAATGCACCCATTTAAAAGCGATGAAAAGTGATCTAAATTTGTGTTATGTACCTCAGTAAGACAAATGATATCAAATTATATCTTCATAGAGCTTAGAAGGCTAACTAGTTCATTAGCATGTTTGTTTAGACTCCTTATATTTAGGTGGAAAACGGAGAAACATGGTGAATGATCGGATGGTTTTTTGAAGTTTTCAATGGTAAAATAAGTACCATTTTCAGTGAATGAATCAAATGGGCTAACAACATCTCTAAAACTACAAGAGGCAGGTGTGAAGCCCAAATCTTCTCCTTCGCAGGAAGAAGCTTCACTCATCAAAACTTGCGGGGTTAATGGGTAAACATGTTGTCGTAGCCCTGGACCTGGAGATGCTCAGAGTTACGTTACAAGATAGTAATTAAAAGAGGCAAATTAATATACGGGAACTGGCATACCATATTGTCTAGGTTGGTATGCAAAAGGATAAGCCATACCTTGGTGATAATAGGGGTATGGTGGTTGGGCGAATGGCATGTATGGTAAGTTTTTAGGTTCTTGAGCAAAAGGCCAGGGAGCAACATATTGTTCAATAGGTTGAGTGTTCAGCTTACTGGTGATATGATTTTGCTCTCCTGTTTGATTTCGGCGGTGATTATTGTACGACGGCTGGGGCATTTGCGATTGGTGTTTCGTAACCATGAAATCACGGTATTGATCACGTTTCTGACTACTTGCAAAGCTCTTATTGCTGTATGAAAGGGGAAACGCTCGGGGTCACAAGGCTTCTGCGTTGCATTAATGCTTCTTTGAAATTTCTTGCAAGGTTGATAGTTCCTCTGAAATTCAGATGTAGTCCATCGTAGCGTAATTTGGGGTGTTTTAGCGATTTGTTGTCGATTAATTTGAAGTTAAGCTTTTTTGCCATTGGTTTTGGATTCTCATTGACATAATTAATTTTGTCTTGGTAGAGGTGCGTTTTGTCATCTTCCCTGGGAAGGATAGTTGATATAAAGATGTTTAAATTTGGATAGCGATATCTAATTTCATTAATAATGTCAGCAAAAAGAGAAACGATGTCAGGGCCTGTATTTCTTGGTACGTTATTTGTTCCAGCGTGGATGATTAATGAGTCTAAAGATACAACCCAACCTCCTAAGAAATTTTAGTTCTAAACACTAAAACGTTGTGACCTAATTTTAGTTGTCTTTCCTAAAATTCTGTTAGTTTTTATAATGACTTGTCTTATCTCGGAAGCGAGGCTAATCGTGGTTGTGACGTGTTCGCTCTTGTTGAATGTTGTGTAGTTGAACAACAGCGGATTGTGGACCGATACATCACATTTGATCCAGTCAAAGGAACTGCAAATTGGCTCATAGAAAGGTGATAGCTTCAAAAAGAAAAGGCAAGTACTGTGCATACAAATTATATTGCTTGATTTATTGATTTCGGAAAGGAAACTTGGCCAATTTATTTTCTTTACTTAGGCCACCTTTCTAGGCCGCCTCCCTTGCCCTTGCCTTGTGCAACACATGTCTTGTATTCTTTGCGTTTCTCTTGTGAGCAATCAGTGATAGCCTAAGTGATGATGATAAATTTCAACCCTTTACAATTTAACTGTGAAACAATACTAAGTCAACATGATTAATTCTATCTAAGTTAATAAAAATAACGTAATAATACTGGGAATACAATAGACGATTACGGAAAAGATGGCGTACCTCATTTCCTCTCATTTCGCGCAATGCATGATAGGAATATGCCCCCTAGCAACGCATAGCTACCAAAATTTATGACTGCAGCATAAAATCTTTACCACAGTTGCGATAGATTTAGGCCGTCGCAACTTTATTGTGACTTTATTGCGTCGCAACTTTATTAGCTGTGAAACCGGACAAAAATGTCAATCTGCGACAAGTTTTTGTCGCAAACTCATGTGCTGATTAGAGTATGGCTTAGAGGAAGGTGCTTATTGCATTGATGACTAGAATGAACATTTATCGAAGTTCTGATAGCAATTTCTATGGTACAGCCACAGGAGTTCTGGAAAACCGTAAATTTTACAATATACTTATACATTTGAGCTCTTGATTTATAGAAGCAATGGCAAAGCGAAAGAAAAAAGATGAATTTGAAAAGCTTGAGTTAACCCCAGAGGGTTTGTTGGAGCCACTCAAAAGCTACTTGGAACAGCCAATTTTGGGTAGTGTGATAGGAAAAAGACGAGATGAGGATATAAAGAAAAGGAAGCCATCATTAGCAAAGGGTGGAAAAAGTTTGTACCACGTGTAACTTATTTTGCTAAACCATCTGATGCTCGGAAATGTGCACCTAATGTTTTTAAGGAAACCATGGATTTGAAACAATACTAACACTTTCTCAAATTTCACCATTTGAATGTTAATATTTTTCAAAAGATCTCCTGGTTGGTTTTCTCAAATAATTATTTACACACGTAACAGGACCTTGAATGATAGCAGCTTCTGTGCAAGCTGACCAAGTTTACCTGTATAAATATAGATTATTATTATTATTATTATTATTATTATTATTATTATTATTATTATTATTTTAAAACATCTGAGAGCACTAAAATTTTCTTAAAATCCTTTATATTCTGTTTTACAAGAACGTTTACATCCTCCTTGCTGTATTGGAGGTAAATTATTAAAAAATTTGTAGATAGGTTATACATAACTACTCTATATATTTGGCTTGATTGGTCACATTATCTGTTTAATATGTGTGTACATTGATTTGACAACTGTACATACCCACATTAAAATTTACATTTTCTGCAGCATTTGAATAATCCTATTCTTGAAACACAAAATGTCTCAAGAATCTGTTTGGAATTATTTTTCTTATGCAAGGAATTCTTGTGAAAGGGAATCCAGAACAATATCACAAGATAAGTAAAAACATCAGGAAAAATATTACTCTTAACATTTCCTTCCAAATTAACAGGCAATTACTTTTAAATGAAACAACAAGGAACATTTTGGAAAAGGAAGTTGCATTCACTTGCATGTAGACAAACACCATGTTAAAGGGAATGTAAGCACATAAAATGGCTCAAGCCACTTGCAATCAAATTCTAGCCTATCAGATATCAGTATTTCCTGTTGGCATAGATCAGTTACCCAAATATGATGTGGCATGTGTGATAGCCTATTGTATTCGCATACTTATTTTCATCAAGGGCTTATATATGCTTAGATTCCCTCTAAACTCCATATTTAAAATATCTCTGTTACAAAGATCCTGGAGAAGGGTACTTCATGGTTAAAGTGAGCCTGGACCTACCGCTTGTATGAATGGGTTTTTTCATTTGAAATTCCTTACAAATAAAATGGGTCTGTTTTTAACCTTAATTCTGGTAAGTGGGTAGTTTTTCTAGAATTTTCTTATCAATGGGTCTCATAATGATTATGTGCACCAACAACTCTGAAAATTCCTTATATTTTGCTTAAAGTTAGTTGACAAGATAAATAGCTAACTCAAGAGCTGCACATATGCACATGCAGGTCTAAGATTAGCCTATTGTATTTGATGATTTCGACATGTGCGTGCACAGGTACATTTTTACTAGGGGAGCAATTACTTGTGTACGCGTTCCCTTGTCCTATTTTTAGATTACCTCTACTTAGCTCCCTCAACTAACTTTAAGAAATGATTAATTCAAGAAAAGACAACGTTTTGTGTAGCCAGTCAAAGCTGAAGAAATTTGAATAAACCTTGCATATTACTGCCTTAATTAATTGACAGGATTCATCAGATAATTGGTCAGAAATTTCCTGATATTCACGCGAAAGGGTTTGGAATTCTTGAATATTCCGTCATACAAATGGGTCCTATCGTCAAAGAAATTCCGGATGATGCCCTAATCACGATCACAATGAAGTACCCCTCCCCACGGGGGACAAAGATCTTAATATACTGCATAGCCTATATGGGCCTAACTAAACAATGGGTAGGAAGATGCTGAAGAAATTCCAAAAATCGTAAAAAATCCAATTCAAGGGGGTTTCAGCTTTTAAATAATGTCAGTATATTGCATTTTCTCAGCTATCGATTGATGCCAAATTAATTGAAGTTAAACCAAGGAGCTTTGAGAGGCGCGCGATCAAACGCCATAATAGTCATCAAAGGCCTACCTTAGCCTAGGCCTACTGTTAAGCGTGTGTATCATGTCAGATTTGAGACGAAGATCCACTATATTAAAACTCTGAAATCACGTCGGGCTAAAAGGACAGGTTAGAGAATTTAGTAAAATGTGATTCGATGAACTAATTCTAATTGAATTCAACAATAGCAATGTCTAATAAGTAAGAACTTACCGCTGTTCGATGCTGCCTCCATTTCGTAAGCTATTCTGCATGACCCTAGCTGACGGCAAACGTACAACTACTTCATGTAAATAAACAATACTAGTGTTGTAAATATTGACAGAATTTTAGGAAAGACAACTAAAATTAGGTCACGACGTTTTAGTGGTTAGCACTAAAATCTTAAAGGAGGTTGGGTTGAAAGATAACAGGTCTTGCGTCATAAGAACTGCCCGTATACCTTCTAGAGTGCGACTGCTGAGGGTCCTAACTTTCGTTGACTTGGTCCAATCAAGCTTGTGAGGATGGCGATCTTTCAATATTGAGTCGCCAATGACATACGATGATATATTAGATTGTGACGACAGATCGTTGCGTGTACTGCTTGTATGGCTTTTATCTAGCGGGGGAGCTTTGTCGTCGCGAAGTCTCGAACGAATGGAGGCAGGTTTGGTTGTTTCCGCTGCCTTGGGGGTAAGAGAAACCACATCAGCATAAGATGCGCTGGCTGAGGTATTTTCTTCTTGGAGTTTAGATGGGGAGCTCACTTCTTGTGCGAGTTTTTCCTTTTGGCTATTGTAATGGTCCTTGTTGTTTCTTTTGATGTTATTGACTGTTTGTTGGAGTTCTTCGTGTTCTGCGATGTTTTTGTTAATCAGGTCTTTCAAGTCAATGATATCGAAGCTAATTTCATCTAATTTTTTTAAAGAAAGCTTTTCTGAATTTATTTCCTTTGTTTTTTTTGTCGAATTTATCCTCTTGTATCGTAGCAATCATGTTTTTTGTTTCGATGATGTCGCGCTTGAGGGCTTTAGATAGATTACAATCAGTTGGCTTACTTGAGTATTTCATCGCTTTTATTTCATCATCAAACTTTGTCTGTAACTGCGTAACGAGTTGCTCGAGAGAAACAACTTTTTCTTTGAGGAATCCAATTTCCAATTTATTTTGCTGAACCTCGAATTTTAAGCTTGAATTCTCGTCTATGATTCGATCTAAATCCCCTCCCATCATTTCTGATTGTACGATCTCATCAATACCAATTTCAAATTCTTTGACAGAAAAACTTGTGTTGTCAGTTTGACTTCCATTTGACATGGTATCGTCATCGTCATCTTCCTCATTGCAAAATTCTTCCAACAAAAACTCATATTTGCTTGAGTCCAATGCAATCTGGATCGTTCCTAGAAGATCGCTTGAAGAAACTGCATTCTTGACTACTTCCGCGTCAATAATTTCATCTATGCCATGGTTAGGGTTAGGGGCTTGGGCCATGCGTGATATTCCTCAGAGA
Organism: Aurelia coerulea; assembly: GCA_039566865.1. Classification (NCBI taxonomy): domain Eukaryota; kingdom Metazoa; phylum Cnidaria; class Scyphozoa; order Semaeostomeae; family Ulmaridae; genus Aurelia; species Aurelia coerulea. The sequence goes on along the minus strand of CM076951.1, from coordinate 5,097,709 downwards.
GAAATGCTCTAAAATCATTGAAAATCGAAACTTCTTGTCCACTTAAATGATGGCGTCCAGGGCTACGCCAAACACGGTAACTAAATCAAAACTTACATGCTCTTAAAGCCCCAATGGGCGTACTAAAAACGATAAAAAAGTTACAGCTACAACAGAACACATGAAGAACACACCTCTGCACCTCTGCCAATACGACGTATTCGTAGCACTAAGTTTCAAATTCAAATTTCTTGGCTTGCACTCACTCGATTTTCATGATCTTTGTTTTGTTCAACAGATTAAACTTTGCACAGTATGTAGTGAAAAAGTGGATTGAATTTGAGGATAATAATACAGGATAATATTTGTCTACCCCCCTAAAAATTCCTATAGAATCATTAAAGAATCTTTATTAGAATGCAATGCATCTTGGTAAAAAAATTCCCGCCGCAATCTTTAGTGCAATCGTCTATTGTACGTAGTATTATCAAGCCAAAAAACAATACCAGATTACCAGTGATTCAATTTATACAAAAAGGGAGTTTAATGTGATGCAGCATGTGAATCGTTTTCAGGTTAAATAGTACTTAAATATGCGCTTGCATTGTTCAATAAATTTCCCTACACAGCTGTAAATGCAATAGTTTTATCTAATCTATAAGCCAAATTCACATACCTCGAACCCCATCCAACAATGCAATGTGCTTCATCGACAACACATGCAACAACTCTTTTCTGGTAAACGGTAATTGACGATGTAGCAGAAACAACATTTTCCGGGTGTGTATATACCACAGCACAATCACCACACTGGACAGACTCTTGGGACTGTTTAGCAAATTCACGGAAATGCTTATTTACTGTGTCTAGATAGAGGAAAAAAATATTTGAACTTAAAGTGTGCACAATAATTGTATTAATAAATTTCCAGAAATGTCCAAGATAAACAAGATTTCTGCATGATTTCTTGCAAATATTATGAGATTTTTTGAGCATGAGATTTCTTGGCATTAATTTGCCCCTGCTTCGACAAGTGCTAAAATATTTTACTGGATGCTTCTTTACCATCAACAAGATAAGATCAGATTACTTACCATCTGCATAATCATCGGTTCCATCCAGGTCATCCAACACCTCTGGTCTTTGGATGCTTCTGTTTCTAGCTCTCTCTTCACTACACCTACCGGCACCCCAATTTTCGTGAGTTTCTCAATCTGATCTTTTATCAACGAATTCAGTGGGGAAACAACTCTCGCTCGTGATGACACACACCTTCGCTGATGAGCAACCACGGCAAAATTTGGAAAATCACAGACTTCCCGTAACCTGTTGGCAAAAGAACCAAGGTATCCTTCCCAAGAAATAAATACCCCAAGGCGCTTATCTGGGCAGGTTTCAACAATATTTCGCCATGGCCACTCTTCAAAACGGCACTTCGCAGTTTCGTCAAGAACTCCAAAAATTTAGGCCCGCTTGAATTTGATCGCTGCTCCACTTTATCTGCGTGCACAATTTTGGCAGAGTGCTTGTTGTTTGCTTCAAGAACTGCAGTTAATTTCTTCAAAACCAGATTAACTATTCCTTTTATTGATAAATTAATCATAAATCTCTCACAAATCTTGTATTTCTCTACGATATCATGTCCTCCTAGCAGTGTAACTTTGTTTTCAACACGACACGCATAATAAGTCAAAAGACAAGGCAAAAGAACGTCTTTGTCCTTAATTGACTTCTACTATATGTCTTATCTTTAATTTCTCTTTAGTTGCTGCCTAATTTATATTGTAACTTAATATTTTTTTACAGATTGTAACATCTTAGGGAAATTGCATTTTTAATTTGAGTTGAAGAGCCACAACTATTGTGGATATACTCACCAAGATGTATTAAAGATGAACACAAAAATAAGACGACTTGGAGTTCTTCTACAATTTTCTTCTTCAATTCTCTACGCGTTTCGACTCTATGGTCATCGTCAGGAGAATGAATATTTATGTGATGGTATGCCCTTTTTATAGCCTGTTAGCGGTCACGTGATTAAAAAGGGGTCATGTGATGCCTAGTTGGGGTCACGTGATGCAACATATGGCATCACATGAATCCTTGATTGAATTTTAAAGTTACGTTTTATTTGTAGAAAATGATAGGCCACAGGGAAACAAAGTATTGAATAAATGGTCGAACGGAAACAAAATGGCCTATCCATTGGTTTTTTGAGGAATTTTTTGCTAATATTTGTCTTGGTGGTTAAGTTTGTTATTTAGACCTTTTGGTGTAAGAGTCTGCAGTCGCATAATCCAGTTATCTTCGTGAGTCTCCAATAATTTTGTTATATTGTCGGCGTCTTCTTTCTCAATTCGTTCGATTAATGTAAACCTTGCGTCCCTTGCAAAGATATGGTGTTGTTGTTTAAAGTTTTTCTCTCGGGAAGGAGCTTGTCGTATTGAGTTGATTTTATTCTAGAACGATAGTTGTTCAATCTGTAGTTAAAAGGCCATTCAGATTTACCGACATATTGTACCGAGTGTCTCAAAAAAAGGACCCCCTTTTGACTCAACAAGGCAATAAAACGATATTATTTCAGGACTTTTTGAATTCTTGGCTACATTTGTTGGTCTTCAACTTAAATGCACATTCCTTGCATTTGGAAATCGACTACCAAACACCAGAGATATGAGTTCACAAGGTCGAAATTTGGAGTGCACCTGACAACATAGGTTTTGAGAAATGGCCTAGCCATAATTTGACAACAAACAGGCATTTTGCAAACAAATTTTCGACTTTAACCTTTACTTTTTATTTTAGAAAAGATTCACACCTTGAATTACTTCAATTGTTCTTGAAGTAACTTTTCATTTGAGGAAACGGTCCTTGCATTGAATTCGATCCCAAGTGTTTTGTATTAAAGAAGAGGAAAAGGAGCACATGCACGCTTATTTTGGAGATGTGGCACGATTTTATCACTCTTGCCACATTTTTACTATATTTGTTTAATCAGCGCCATGTCCATGCATCTTTTATTCTTTTCAAAAGAAAAAAACGGAAACTTCAAGTATACAGGTACTTTGGAAAATATCCACGATACAAATCATGACTAGGCCCTTTTCAAAACCTCTGGTTTTGGGTGCACTGTAAATTTTGACTTAGCAAACCTGTATCTCCGGTGTTTGGTGGACGATTTCTAAATGCAAGGTACGTGCATCTAAGTTGAACATTGATAAAGTTAGCTGTGAAGTCAGGGAGCAATGATATCTCATTGCTTGGTTTCTGTTTCCAGTTAAAAGGGGGTACTTTTTTCTGAGACACCCGGTATGTTACAGCGAACGCATCCAAGGAGGTAAATGACATTCATGCTCATACAGTTTGATTTATGAAAGATCTTGTATCTTTTTTTGGTGGTTGCACTTAAAAAAGAATTAGTTTTGATGACATGATTACAGCAAAGGCTTCTACTGGTGTTACAAGGTGAGCAATATTTAGCTATGGTGTTGCTAACAATAATCTCTCGGAGGTTCTTGCATCAACGGAATGCGATAATTGGGGGTTCTGGGAAGAGTGCCTTTAATTTTGGTTTTATATTTAAGATATCCCATCTTTCTCTTAGGATCTTCCCAATTTGGGGAAGTGTAGAGTTGAAAGTAGTTACTAGGGGGATTCTTTTTCTCCTTTCTTTCAAGGTTTTTTGTAGCGTAGTTTCTCTTGGGGTTGTGATGGCTTTGTGGATCTGCTCATGGAGTATTTTTTTGTGATATCCACAGCGTATAAAATTTGCTTCCATTTGTTTGCAGTGACTCTTTAATTCACTATCTTTACTGCATATTCTTCGGGGTCTAAGTGGTTGAGAATATGGTAGACTGTTCTTTAAGTGCCTGGGATGAGCTGATTTGTAGTGGAGGTAGTTGTGTGTATCGGTTGGTTTGGTGAAGAGGGTTGTTGTTTGTAGTTTTCTGTTTTCGTCGATGTATATGCGGGTGTCAAGAAAAGGAATTGATGTCTTTGATATTTCGTAGTCAAATTTTATAGATGGGTGCTTGGTGTTCAGCCTTTCAGCAAAGGTCTTGAATCTTTGTTCATAGCCTTTGTAGATCATCAAAATGTCGTCTATATATCTGCCTTAGTACTGGCAATCGTAGATGTAAATTACTTCAGGGTAGATGTAATTTTCTTCGAATTCACCCATGTAAATTACTGCGTATGAAGGTGCTTCAACCGTGCCCATGGCACATCCTCTTGTTTGGAGATAGCTGTTTCCGTTAAACGTAAAGCAATTAAGCGTGAGCACATGTCTCATGAGGGTCAATAGGACCTCAGTTGCTGGTTCTTTTTCAGGTCTTTCTTTAAGTGCATTTTAAAGGGATAATAGTCCTTCTTTGTGGGATATGTTTGTGTAGCTCACATTTGTCCCTGGTTACGGTCCAACCTTGTTATGCTTTCAATCTCTTGGGGAGAAGCAAATCACCCCCAGTATCCCTGCTTCCCTTGGCAAAAAATTTCAGTACACAGTAGGTGAATTGCCCTGCATCAAGGGGGCGGGGGTTGGGGCAATAAAATGATAGCTATATTACCACTAATCCAGATTAACCTATTATAAACATACCTTAAGCATACATACAATTACCACAAGCAGCAATTACCTCCACCATTGAAATCATTTCACTGAATATATCATCGTGATAAATGTTTATATTTGTTATTTATAGGATTTCATTTTTTTTTCATTTCATCAATAATTCTATTTATTATTTATTTACAAGCTATTTATTAATAAGCAACATATCTACGGTAGCTAAAAAACATACGCAATTTAAAATACAAACTTTTAATACTACTTTCTACCGATTTAATAATAGATGTGTAGCTTAGGACATCTAGAAATAACTCTAATGAGCTCTTGGGCTAGGTGCCCGTTGCCTCTGTCAAGCTAAGGCCACATAAAATAAATTAATAGATTCTCATCACAAAGTTTTGGAAACTCTCGCGAGGCGGGAGGTTTATATTTTATAATTTATATATAAAATTTTTTGGCAAATCTAGCCAAATCAGCGAGGGAAGCACATTATTCCGTTGAATTCTTTGTTTACATAGTCTTTGGCACAGATAAATTCTACCCTGTAGACCGTCCGTGGAAGAACAAGGAGCAGCGACAAACAACTTAAGATTATTGATGTTTGTTGGAGCTGTTTACAAATAACAATCTAAAGGGAATTTCTCACAGTTTCTTCAACGAAATTTCTACTTTTTCAAAATTAAAGTGATTTCTTGTCAAGTGATTTCTTGCAAATTTCCCACAGCCCTCCCACAGGAACCCAATGAAATTGCTGTGAAATTTGGCCCAAACTCAAGCGACCTGTCTTGGTTCAGTGCGTGTCCATGTCATGCTCCTAAATGAATACATTTTGCGTGGACCCCATTCGAATTGTAGCGGTGCATTTTGGATTTGGATCCGTAGATCAGCCTCCCGTCTGAATGTTCTTCAACCATAACAACTTTGTAATTGACCAAAACTGTGCCAATTCAGTGAAAACGTTGTTTCAGATTGACATTTTTTGTAGTTGTATGGTAAATTCTATCTTTCGCTTGATAAAAGTATGTATCATAAGGAGCAAATAATTCCAAATAAATAAAAAACAATAGAATTATATGTTTTGACGTTATATAAAATATAAAAACATCGCAAACATTGCAAATGACGAGGGCCAGGTCTATAACGCGGACCTCGCGGACCACGCGGACCTCGCGGACCAAGACCAAGGAGGTAAAATGGTCCGCGAAAAAAAGGTCCGCGTTTTAGGATTTTGCATAGGGGCAAATCCTAAAGCGCGGACCTCGCGGACCTTTTTTTGTTTTAGTTCCTGCTTCCAACGCTGATTTGCAAATTCATCACGATGTTGTTTCTTGCCGAGATGAAAAAGATCTGTACTAATCACATTTCACTCCCAGTATGTGCAAGTCTCTCGTCGCCAGTTAGGGTCTGAAAAAGCTTGGACGAAGCTAGTAAATGAAATATCAACACCAACGATATCCTGATTCATTTCTTTTTATCTGTATACGTGGCATATTCGTAGTGATGCAATCCGAATCATCTCCAAGTAAAACCCGTTTCTCGCAATAGCCATGAGTTTGATATGACTTCCTCATTAGGCCTAAAAGCGGGCCTAAGCTTATCACCCCTCGGAAATCAATAACACCATGTGCGAAATAAGATCGAAGTCCAATTTCACGACAGCTGAGAATTACGACTAGAGCACAATAATGTGAAAAGAAATGACAAAAGACACGTTGGTTTTTCCTCTCCTGGAAGATTGGGGCCTGATAAACATACAACAAAAAAGTCCGCGAAGAAAAGGTCCGCGTTTTAGGATTTTGCATAGGGGCAAATCCTAAAGCGCGGACCTCGCGGACCTAAATAATTTTCTATCCTACATGCATGAGTAAATCCAATCATGAATGCGTGTTCAATTTTTTTTATCCCCAATGTCGTATTTCTTGACATAGCTTCGCATTTCAAACCTTTTTGAGTGTATATTTCTCGAACGAAATTTTTTTACTGCAAAGCGAATCGAAAAACTCCACACACTGCACATTTGAGACTACGACTACAGTGTGACTATTTTTCTCAATCAGTGAATTGTTATCAGAATTGAAAATTGAAAAGTGAATTGAAAAAAAACCCCACACTGTCGTAGTTTCAAATGTGCATTGTGTGGGGTTTTTCGATTCGCTTTGCAGTAAAAATTTTTCGTTCGAGAAATATACACTCAAAAAGGTTTGAAATGCGAAGCTATGTCAAGAAATACGACATTGGGGATAATAAAAATTGAACACGCATTCATGATTGGATTTACTCATGCATGTAGGATAGAAAATTATTTAGGTCCGCGAGGTCCGCGCTTTAGGATTTGCCCCTATGCAAAATCCTAAAACGCGGACCTTTTTTTCGCGGACTTTTTTATTGTATGTTTATCAGGCCCCAATCTTTCAGGAGAGGAAAAACCAACGTGTCTTTTGCCATTTCTTTTCACATTATTGTGCTCTAGTCGTAATTCTCAGCTCTCGTGAAATTGGACTTCGATCTCATTTCGCACATGGTGTTATTGATTTCCGAGGGGTGATAAGCTTAGGCCCGCTTTTAGGCCTAATGAGGAAGTCATATCAAACTCATGGCTATTGCGAGAAACGGGTTTTACTTGGAGATGATTCGGATTGCATCACTACGAATATGCCACGTATACAGGTAAAGAAATGAATCAGGATATCGTTGGTGTTGATATTTCATTTACTAGCTTCGTCCAAGATTTTTCAGACCCTAACTGGCGACGAGAGACTTGCACATACTGGGAGTGAAATGTGATTAGTACAGATCTTTTTCATCTCGGCAAGAAACAACATCGTGATGAATTTGCAAGTCAGCGTTGGAAGCAGGAACTAAAACAAAAAAAGGTCCGCGAGGTCCGCGCTTTAGGATTTGCCCCTATGCAAAATCCTAAAACGCAGACCTTTTTCCACGGACCATTTTACCTCCTCGGTCTTGGTCCGCGAGGTCCGCGTGGTCCGCGAGGTCCGCGTTATAGACCTGGCCAATGACGAGCGGGCAGGACTTTTATATTTTACAAACAAAATATAAAAAATTTTGACGCAGAAGTAATTTTCCACGCGGGCGGTGATGAGAATCTATTAATTTATTTTATATGACCTAAGATTCAGCGATATTGAAATTAATACGAATACATTTTTTTTAATACTAACACTAACGAAAAAGATCTAAGGAAAAAGAAAAGGAAAAAAAAGAGAAACAAAAATAGAATAAAACCGTTTAGTTTCTATAATCACGGTTGAGTGGAGTTTAGTTGAATTTGGATGATTTGTATGGAAGATTGATGGGAGAAATCAATTTTTAATTGTAGCTATCTAGTAGCCATGTTTTGTAGCTTTTTGTAAAAAGTTTCTTACTCTTAGAGACTCGTATTTCTCTCGGAGTTTCATTCCATACCTTCACTCCGTAATTTGTAATGAAATTTTGTTTGTAGTTTGTTCTGACTAGGGGCTGAGATAAGTGGCCTGCAGTTGCTTGTCTTGTTTGAATATTGTGCCGAGAGTTAACGAATTGGAAGAGCTTTTGGAAATGTTCTTCTACATTTCCTGCTGATACATCGTACATGAACTTCACACACTCTAGCTTGTAACAGTTGTCTAGTTTTAGTAGGCCATATAATTTGAAAAGAGGTGCACTAGCTGTGTTTTGTTTTTTGAATCCCATGAGTCTCACTGCTTTTTTAGTTTTCTTCGCACAGGGTCCTGATGCTTAGAGTAGGCTCCTCCCCAGTTAGTTATACCATAGTTGATATGGGGTGAAATGAAGGCGTTGTAGATATTTACCAAAGTATTTTCTGGTACAAAATGTCTCATTTTTGCCATAATGCCAAGACTCTTGGCAACTTTCATATTAATTTGTTGGATGTGGCATTTCCATGAGAGGTTATTGTCGATTAGGACTCCTAAGTATTTTGCATGATCTGTTTCTAATAAGGGTTCGTTGTTTATGGAAAGGCTCGGTTTGCGCAACGGTTTTCGTTGTTTAGAATGAACTAACAAAAAATTTAGGCCAATGGCACCATGGCCCTATCGCATGGCACTATGGCACTATGGTCTTGTATCTTTTATTACGAATACCCTAAGTATGAGTTTGACAGTGTATTCGACTAGAGTTAGTATAAATATTGCTTGAAATGATGCCCAAACTCAGATGCACAAAGTTCTCGTTCACCGAGCAAGAATTCCCCAAAGTGATGTGGGGAATTCCCCTTGAAATCATCAAATTTGAAAGGACTGTACGAAGCTTTCACACACATCCTCGAAAGCAACAAACAATTATTGTTTGGCGATTGTACTGGTATTTACCAGGTCTTTACAAGTTAACAGGCAATACAATACAATAATATAATACAACGCAGCACATTTTGGCTCTGGCACATTTTGCCCCACTCCTCAAAGTGTTTTTCCGGTTTTAGCATGACAGGCTGTAAATCTGTTACATGCAATATCTATAGTAATGCCCCAGTAATGCATACATCTTTTTTTATAAGAAACTAAGAATAGGAGCCACTGCTGAAAGTTCTGAAAATTAAGACATATGATATTAGCTACGTTGCAATGCGTTGGAAAATACACGTTTTTTTTATAAGAAACTTGGATCAGCACTTAGTACTAAAAGTTTCTTAATTTCGTATGAAAATTTCGGTGTTTTCGTAGTAAAAGTTTCTTAATCAGTTTCTTATTTTTTGGGCCTAAAATTGCGGTATTGTTCGAAGTTGAGCCTTCTTCTCGAGAAAGGGCTTCCATTTTGCGCTGACATTGTCATCAAGAAGAAGCCATGCACATCAAGGCAAAAATTTACCAATTTTGCAGTTAAAAGTCAAGAAAAGACGAATGTACCTTTGTTAGAAAGACATAGAATAGGAGAGACACAAAGAAATAAAATTTTAGAGTTTCTTAACTGTTCTTGAGCGTAGTACTAGAGTTTCTTAATTTTTTGGTCATCGTAGTACTAGTTTCTTATAAACCAGTTTCTTATAAAAAAAACGTGTAGTGGAGATTTGTCGGACCCCTTCCTCTACTTTATCTCACAACAGAAGCGAGATAAGAAACACATTATTGACAAAAATGCTGCGCCCTTTACCGTGTTTCCCATAGCAACAAATAAGCAAAGAAAGTTACAGCTGGTGATTCCCTGCATTAGTACTTCGGGGGAATTTTCGCTCGGTGAACGAGAACTTTGTGCATCTCAGTTTGGGCATCATTTGAAGCAATATTTATACGAATTCTAGTTGAATACACTGTCAGACTCATACTTATGGTATTCGTAATAAAAGATACAAGACCATAGTGCCATAGGGCCATAGTGCCATAGGACCATAAGGCCAGGGCCATTGATTGGTAAAACCCAAAAATTTGACTTATTGGTATTTAGAGTGAGTTTGTTTGCAATAAGCCAGTCTGAAAGTTTTCCAAGCTCTGCATTTACTGTATCTTCTATAACATTGAGATTTGGATGGGAGAAGAAACTGCTGGTATCATCAGCAAACAAATGGAAACCAAGGACCTTTGATGCTTGGGGGATGTCATTAATATAAAGCAAAAATAGTAACGGACCTAACACACTTCCTTGTGGTACTCCATATTTTATACTGAGAGAATCAGAAAGTTGTCCACCTATATAAAAATGTTGCGTTCTGTCCTGTAGATAAGAACGAAACCAGTCTAAAGCAATCCCTCTAATACCATAATACTGAAGTTTGCTAATCAAGATTTCATGGTCGACCATATCAAAAGCTTTGCAAAGTCAAGGAATATGCAACAAGATAAATGTTTGTTTTCTATTGATTCAACGAGTTTATTGCAAATATCTAGAATGGCGAGGGATGTCGATTTATTTTTTTGGAATCCAAATTGATGTGGATACAAAATTTTGTTCTTTTGAATAAAACTTATCAGGCTACATCAGTTTACTACATCAGTTTTTCACAAATTTTGTTTAAAATGGGTATAAGAGATAAAGGACGATAATTATTGACTTGGTCTTGAGAGTTTGCTTTGAAGACTGGAATTACTTTACCATATTTGAGTAACTTTGGATAATAACCAGAACTAAATGAAATATTAATTAAATACGTAAGCAGTTCAGTAATGAAATTCTCAATCAGTTTTATTAATCTTACAGGAATATTGTACGAGTCTGCTGTCTTCGATTCATCGAGACCAGCTAGTTGATCGAAGACTTCGGATGCGTTCACAGGGTTAATAAAGATTCTATTTGCATTAGGCTCTTTTAGATAATCAGTGAACTTTGATTTAGCCTTGCCTAGTTTGTTAACTAGAGATTGGGCTATCCCAGTGAAATATTGATTGAAACTTCATTGAAACTTTAACATTAAATGATTATGGTCTCAATGAGCCCCAGTATTGCTACATCACCTTTCTTGTTTGCATCTAGTCTATTCAATCAAGAGACAAGATTTGCTAATGATCAGAATGAGCTGTCACTGTTCCCGTTGTATTTTATATCATGGGGTTTTGTTGACAACCCATTGTTAAAATCTGATCCTGTCAAAATTTCAGACAACGAACAATTCTTGAGAAAGATCATCACAATTATTGTTGAGAAACTAAAAGATAAAAAAGATGGTGTTTTTATAGCAACAAACTTGAATAAGTCTGTTGTAGAGCATGTTAACAAACAGCCATCTGTTTCTTCAGAAGCTGACAAGATAATTTTTTCCATTATCCATGCTGAATTGCTAAGGAAACAGGGCTTTGTAGCTAAGTCAAGGACACTTTTGATAGATGCTTACTGTAATATTCTCAAGCTTCAAGAAATTTCATCATCTCTTTTTGTCAAGTTCAATTCTGTCTCCCTAAGACAGCTTTGCAATTCTTTGTTGATCAATGCAGCAAACTGCAGTATTCAGTTAGGCTCAGCGCAGCATTGTATTGATATACTCGCTGTTGTAGCACTTCAAGAGGGTGACATAATTGATACACATCATTCCATCTGTGCACATAGCCTCACAAGTTGTGCTTCATCAGTCGCAGTACCGTCTCCGCGGACAGGATGTCATTGGGCGATTAAAGGCAAGGACAGAAAAATTCAAGTCTTCGTTCTATCCAAACTGTTTATGCGAATGGAATAAGCTTGAGCCTGAATTGAGACTTGCACCCTCTATTGCTGTTTTTAAGAAAAAGCTCTTATCAATAATCCGTCCCCCTGCAAAATCTGTATTTGGAATTCACGATCCCACAGGATTATCCTACCTAACACAACTCAGGGTTGGTCTCAGCAAGTTAAATCTCCATAAATTCAAGCATAATTTCAGAGATACCATAAACCCAATGTGCCCAACAAGCGATGGCATTGAAGACACGGAGCACTTTTTGTTGCTCTGCCCTTCTTTTGATGTTCAACGACAAAATCTTCTCGCTGGAATTGTTGAATTATTACGACCATATGTACAAATCACCAATCTTTCAAATCACTCTTTGACGCAGTTTTTTTGTGTGGTGATGAAGACCTTTCTAATGAGTTGAACAGAAGTGTACTCGAATTAACTTTACGCTTCATCCACGAAACTGGTCGGTTTGATTAAGATCTATTGAGAATTTAGCCATGCCCTAAGCAATCACCAAGTCCCGTACCGTTAGTGTTCTTTTCCTTGTAAATTCTGTTTCACATCAGATGGAGGCATTTTACTTGCCTAAATTTACACCAAATGAGTTGCACTCATTGCATCTACAAATTCATCGCAACACTGACCTGACATCTGGAGTGAAACTGAATCCAGTATAGTATCCTTTAATTTATAAATTGTTCGTAGTGTGATTGTATACGGTTTAACGTTTCATGTTTTTAGATATTGGCCATGGGGTAGTCGTGGTCTTTTGCTCCCCATGGTATAGTACTTGTAGTGTGTCGTATAGTAAGTAGAATTAGGTATAGTAAAATGTAAAGTATCTTGTAAAATTTAATATTTGAATAAAAAAAAAAAAAAAAAAAAGTTGTGCTTTTGCTTGCCAGGGCAAGTTTACTGCAGCTCTGGAGAAAGCAGAACTTTGCTGCACTACAGCCACAAAATTACCTAGTTGCCATAGCATTCTTACCACTGCCTTAAATCAGCTAGCTGTAATATTAGCTGCAAACAAGAAATTTGATGTAGCAATCAAGAACTTTGAAGAGCAAAAGATATAATTGAGAAAACAACAGGTCAAAACAGTTTGCAAAACGTCCTGGTAAATTTTAACAAATTTCTAGTTGAGTGTGTAAAAGTCAATGCAATTGAAAGAAAACAACTAGAGGAAAATTTAGTATCAATTCACAGTATGCTCCCAGAGAAACATCATTTGAAAAGTACATTGAGTCCTGAAAATATATCAACTGGATTTTGCACATTAACTACAGAAGATTTCCTGTGGAAGTTCTCCTTTGTATCATTGCTTGATCATCCTTTCAGCTGGATTGACTATCCGCCAACATCAAAAGCGATAGTTTTTGGGGCTGATTATCAGGTATGGGCACATCTAGATCAACTTCTCCATTTGCACCCTTTGCGTTATGCATGGATTTCATCCATTTTTCTTGGTTCATTTCACAAGCTAGCAAACCTGCATGACAAGCTGATGAAGAGATATGGGAAGTTCCATCTTGAGAAACATGCAGCTGCGTTTCTACAGGGTGTCCCAAAAAAATTGTGCCCCGTTTGCCTGAAGATTGCGACAAATCGGCAATAGATCATCACCAAATGTCTACATGATGTTGCTTGTCAGATGTTAGATTAGAGTTTGCTACCATCCCCGTAAAAATCCGTGAAAAATGACGGAGCTATGACCATCAGAAGACCAAATTTTCTTGATGACTAAAACCAGCGGTCGGCCATTTTGTCTTGCTATTTTGCAGCGATAAACAGCTTCATGGATGAACTGAAACAGTAGCCTCCAATGTCATAGCTCTCGCGAAAATTCCAATAATCATCAGAGACTTTGACTATTTCTTACCCCACGATCTTTAATGGAATGTCAAATGAAGACTAGGATATCCCCAAGATAATAAACAATCACAAGATAATGACAAAAAGATATTTCACGTTTCGTTTGGACAGTTTGTCGACTTTTGTAGGCAAAATATGGGGTAAAATAACTCTAAAGCTATCATATATAGCCTTGTCATTTGATTTTGTGAATAAGTGTCCCTTCTCTCTAATAACTCCGCTCTTTTTTAAGCCCCCCTCCCTCTGGAGTGTCCGAAATTAAATAAGCCCCCGGGGGCTTAATAGAGCTTTTACGGTACATACACTGTCAGGTTCGTTGAAAAGTCTTATCAGTATTAATTTTCAAAATGGCGTCCATTTGCAGCAATGCATCTCCTTGCTCTGTCAACCATTGACTGAAATGCATTGGAAATCATTTCTCTTGGAAGTGCTGCGCATTCCCTTACAATAGCTGCCTTTAACTGTTCGATGTTCCTTGGTTGCCGATCTCGACCTGCACCCCAGATCCTTTGCTTCAAGTAACCCCAGGCAAAGAAATCTAGAATAGCAAGGTCAGGTGACCTTGGGGGCCATGGTACATCTCCTCGTTTACTTATTAGTTTTCCAGGAAATTGGCCTTGAAGATACTGAATGGCTGCTCTACTTGTGTGGGCAGGGGCCCCATCCTGTTGCCACCAAATAAACTCCCTTTCAACTCCCTGGTTTCGCAGATCTTCCTATACTACATGGTACCTCACGATTCGCAAATACTCTCTCTGATCGAGATTTCCTTGAACGAAATGTGGACCAAGTATAGTCCCATTGCCAAGTAGCCCCAACCACACCATTACACGACCTGCCCCTTGGGATCGTTCTATGTAATGATCTTCAGGATGGCCATTCCCATACTGTGAATATTGAACTTCGTTCTTGGTGTTGACTTCTGAATTTAACGAGAATATAGCTTCATCTGATGAAATTAGATTTCCAAGAAAGCCAGGGTCCTCGTTTGTCTTTGCGACGAGCCAGTTACAAAAATTTAGCCTTTCTGTCGGATCGTTCGGAAGGAGGGCTTGCCTTTTTACAAGCACATAAGGATGCAAATGAAGTTCATGCGCGATCCGATTGAAAGTGCTTCTAGACATATCTAAACCATTCCTGCGCGAAGAGACTTTGCCATTTCTTTCTATAGATCTCCTAACTCTTTCAACATTTTCTACGGAGCGAGCAGTTTTGCTCCTACCGCTGTTACCCCTATATCTGTTGTGGCTGGTACCATGTTCTTTATATTTGTTGTAATTATAAAGTATGGCCCTTGCAGATGGAGCAGGGACAGCAGGCCATTCTTCACGCCAAGATCTTCTAACCTGACGGGCATTTTCTACCCTGGCCATCTCCAAACAAATCCACGTCCTTTGCTCTTGTGAAATATGGCGCATTTTTAAAGATGTTAAAGAAGGAGGGTAAAAATTGAATTGACCACTTTTATAGACATAGGCCATAAACTACTGTCAGAATGACAAAGCATGCTCTCTCAACAAAAATTGCCTTTTGAAAATTGAAAAAGATAGATATTCGATTAAAGAGTTGACCATTCTCGATATTTCCATTTCCTTACATAAAAGTTGCAAAAAGTGTGGAGAGTGACATTGCTAGGCTAGAGAGTGACTTTACAAAAAGTATTTCAGGCGCAAGAATGTTTCCCTCGTAGATCAAACAGGTATGTTATAATGAAATAGGAAATACATGCAATATTAGAACATTGCCAATAACGATACGTGAGATGTATTTCGTTAGCTTCTTTTCTTTCAATTGAATGTCTTTGCTAGTCAATCGACAATAGTTTATAACAATGAAGGAAGAAATCTATGTACAAAAGTCGACAAACTGTCCAAACGAAACGTGAAATATCTTTTTGTCATTATCTTGTGATTGTTTATTATCTTGGGGATATCCTAGTCTTCATTTGACATTCCATTAAAGATCGTGGGGTAAGAAATAGTCAAAGTCTCTGATGATTATTGGAATTTTCGCGAGAGCTATGACATTGGAGGCTACTGTTTCAGTTCATCCATGAAGCTGTTTATCGCTGCAAAATAGCAAGACAAAATGGCCGACCGCTGGTTTTAGTCATCAAGAAAATTTGGTCTTCTGATGGTCATAGCTCCATCATTTTTCAACGGATTTTTACGGGGATGGTAGCAAACTCTAATCTAACATCTGACAAGCAACATCATGTAAACATTTGGTGATGATCTTTTGCCAATTTGTCACAATCTTCAGGCAAACGGGGCACAATTTTTTTGGGACACCCTGTAGATAGTCCAAGTGCTTGTAAAGTCCAGTATTTACTATCTATGAAAGACTTTGACTCTTCCAATCAGTTTTATTATCATGATGTAGTGGCTGGGATAACTGAATTGCTGCTAGCTTATTTGAAATATGAAAATGAAAAAACTGATTGTGAAGCAATATCAATCAACAATGCTGAAATTGAAGAGGCATGGAAATTCTGTAAGAAAAATGCAAAATACCAGCCTGAATTGACTGTCATTGCAAATTACTTGTTTGAAGAAGGACTTTCTGTACTTGGACTTTTAGAAGCGCAAAAACATGGAGATTTTTATATAGATATGCTCTTTACCAAGATTATTATCCCCTTACAATTCACTGCAAGAGGCATAAACTATAGCCCTGCTCTCTGCTATCATATTCGTGACATGGAACTTCTGAGACCCCTTGAAGAAACCGCGATAAGAACCTTGTGGGTTTCAAACAAATCATCTGAACCAGGGCATTGCAGACCGCAAGACCAGAATCTGGAAGCTTTGTTTAATAACAGTGCAAAGAACTGCTTTAAACTTGGTACAGTCCAAAATGTACTAAACAAAGCATCCATGATCCAGGAAAGAGAGCAGTGCTATAGCAATTTAAAGGAAGAATTAGACATCAATAATTTTAAAGCAAAGCCATCCAAACATCAATTCAGGGCAGACTCATTTATACGATTGCGAGCATGTTGGCAAAGGGGTTTGAGCAAAATTTTTGAGAGGCTTCGTGTTAATGCAGCTATGGACGGTTTTGAACCAACAGAAATGTTTGCTTTACATTCAAACACTGATGTTGTCAATTTAGAACTATCAAATGTAAGAGAAATTGGAAAGGACAGGGTTGACAAGTTTGTTTCTGTAAAAATAACACAGCCTGGTGGATGGCGTCTACAGAATCCAAAATTTTCAGAAGTGTTAACTGTCCCCAGGGCAATTACAAAAAGGCAGCAAAAGGCTGCTCTTAACAACGCTACAAAAACAAGTTGAGGTTATGTCTGAGCTCTTACTACAGTCTACTGGCATGCAAGTTGCTATGTCTGAGTCAAGTAAGCCTGTTCAGTTGCTTAAAAAGGATGGTGTTAGTTTGCATTTTACAAAAAAGTCAGATCTGACATTATGGCTGTTCAAAAGCTATGAATCTGCT
This sequence comes from Aurelia coerulea, assembly GCA_039566865.1. Classification (NCBI taxonomy): domain Eukaryota; kingdom Metazoa; phylum Cnidaria; class Scyphozoa; order Semaeostomeae; family Ulmaridae; genus Aurelia; species Aurelia coerulea. The sequence goes on along the minus strand of CM076951.1, from coordinate 5,080,742 downwards.
TTGTTGAATGACCCATCCTTTGAAACTGCTACCAGTGCTTTGAATGACATCACTTGCTTGATCAGGGATTGTATGTTTGATTTCCGTAACCTCAAGATTCCAACTTGCACCTACAATGAAATGAGCAATCATATAATTCAACAAACAGTTCTTCCCATTCTATGGAAATATGCAAACAAGGAGAGACACTTTACATTTATTCAAACTTTTGACCGTCGTGCTGACCAGACAAAGGGATGTACAGAAGCAACAAGGGCATCAGTTCCAGTTTCTCCATTAGAATACACTGGTGTTCATGTTGATCAAAATGAGCAGATCAAATCCTACAATACAAGGTGGCTAGATCGAGACAATGGTCGCCAGAAGATTATAACTTCTTATGTTAGATCATGTCAGGATATTTCATTTTTAAGATCAAAGAATTTTCCAAACAATTTCACCCATGTCATTATTGGTGGCCACTGTGGTATTTTTACATCATATACAGTAGATAGGATTGGCACTGTCACCACATCAACATTTGATTATAGTTGCTATCACCCAGAGGCGGACACAGTTGTCTTTTTTGCACTGAAGAGGTTTATAGATAGTAATAAACTGTCCTGAGGCTGACAATGTAACCATTTTACTGTTAGAACACCATCTCATCAGTCAACTAATAAGAAGACATTCTCTTAAAATCTACTGCGCTATTCACAACAAGGTTGTAGATGTCAAGACAAGGAAAACCTAATAAAAAACCAAAAGAAGATGCCAGTGTTGAAGAGTTTCAAGCTTTGAGTTCCAAAGTTAAGATGAACTTCTTTATTGATGTCCAAAACTATATGATGATATTGCAGACTCAGATTCCTTTAGAGACATTGATTTTCCTTTGGAAAGTCTAGGTGCATTCAGTATCTACACTGGTAATGATAAGAGCTCTGGACTTCGACATATTACCAATAATGTAGCTCTAACAGTCTACAGTCAGGCTTGCAAAGACAGCTTTCGAGTTGAAAGTATATTGCTCGAAGGCAGCAACTGTCGTTAATGCTGGTTTGACATTCTCAAATAACGAATTCTTTTTGAGAAAAGAAAGAGATGACCTACTGAAGAAATATCTATGGTAACAAAAAGGAAAATGACTATACCAAACAGAGAATTGATTGACAAAACAAAGATCTCTGGTACTGACCTTGACTACAAGGAAAAAATCCGTGATAGCTCATACGGCACAGTTTATAAAGGTCTCTTGACAAGGTTGAATCGAATGCCAAATGTGGTTGCAGGTAATTTGTCAGTTGCAGGAAATCTTTAATTTACAGCCCAAGCTAGATAAGCTCCGATTTTCTTGGGTCGTGTAGAATACATATATTTTTATTTTACATTGTATTAGGCTGTTGTATTCTGCGAATAGAATTGAATTGAAGCAGTGATACAACACACTTCCTTTGTCAAAGTAGGAAAAATTCAGAAGTGATTTCTTTATTCTAATATAGCTGTAGAATGATAAAGGCTTGAACCATTTGTGAAAATGAATTTTTACCATATCTTTAAACGATTCTTACCATTCAATGTGCCTGCCCCCAAAATTGAAGTCTTCAATATTACATGATAGTTTCTGTCAGAAAATTTTTAAACACAACCACTCTCCCAGCCAATATCCCGTGTTTCTCGGAAATCTGCTGTCTTCTTTATTTTTGAAAGAAGCTTCAAGACTTGATGATGATCTTTTGATAAAAGCAGAATACCTTATCGAATGAGATATGGCGTAATTTATATAAGTTAAACCAAGCTGAACCCAGCTGAATCCATCTGCACTGTTCTTAATTTTTTGTGGGCAATTAGGGGATTAACAGACTTCCGTTCAGTGTTCATGGTATTTTTTTCCAAATTTTCTTGAGCAAAAGTTTAGTAAAGATGAAAGAGACCACTTAAGCAAGTTGAACACCTTCTGGAGGTGCTCAAAGTTCTCAAAATGTCCATTTGTGGCCATTAAGGATTAACCTGTTTGCCAAAGGCCAAACCGGGAGCCTCAAATTCAGCATTTCGTTGTTGCATCCAAAATAAATGCCATTGAAGAAGTGATGCTCATGCCTTGTACGTTACATTACAGATATGAAGAAACCTATTTTGAAAAGTTGTCCGCTTGCTAGCACTTTCATTTTCCGGTGATTTTCCAGGGGCTACATACGCTGAGCTTTCAACAACGGCCACTCCACCCTTTTGTTGATTTGTATCACAGACGAGCAGCCCACACAGGTTTAGATTTCAGGAAATGTTGAATCTAGCAATGGAACAGTCAAAGAACTTCTGGCTGCCATCAAATGGTGTCAAAAACTTGGAAGGAGCGATTCTGACTCTCGCTGACTCTGTCCAAGCTTTTGTACTTGAAGACCCGCGATCATTTGGCGAAGCAATCACTACCCTGATTAAATCGCTTTCTTGTAAATATGGTATGTCGTATGTTAAAATAAAAATAATTTTGGCATCCCCATTGTGGTGTAATAGCAGACTATTTTATTTGTTGGTTTCCTTTGCGAAATAATTTTGTCATTTATTGGTGCTGAACATCAGAAGAGTGTTCAGAAAAGGTGTGAGCAATTTTGTAGCCGAAAAGAAATGAATAGAATGAACCGTGAAGTGTGATGAGAAGCACGAGAAGGGTATGGCATGGACTCAGTTGATCTTGTTTAATTACACACTGGTGCATTTTCAATTGCCGTCGATTTATATGTCCATGGTGCGAAAGGAATTAGATAGGCCATCTTACATCTTGTCTTGCTCTTTCCTACATGCAGACATGAGTAAATCGAGAACCCTGATGGAAGGAAATGCAAGCAAACTTTGGTCAGTTCATGACCACACAGGTATCCAGTTAATGATGCTGTGAAATCCAGCATTTTGAGCCGGAAACGAGAAACTTGAGGTTTTCTTTGAATGCTAATTGCACTTTTAAGCACTAGTGTACATGGGCCTAAAAGCTAGGTTCTTTCATGCGGGTTTCTACTGTACATCATGTCACATCAGCCCCAACTGCAATGAACTGCTGAGCGAGCATGCCAATTAAATAACCTGTCTGTGCTGCAGCCTACAATCTACCTACACACAGGATGCAATATCCAGTCTGTGCGATGTGGCTTGCCTATTTTTGTCAAGGTGTAGAAGTCATCCCACATATCAAGTTCTCTATGTTCCAATCCTTTATGTTTCACCTCTTTTCCAACTTTGTCTTCAATCTAAATATTTTCTAAGCTTAGGTAGGCCTAGACTAGGGCTAGGCCTAGTCTATGTAATTTTAATTTTTCATGCATGGTAGCCTTGAACACTGCTGATTGATGACTTTGATGCTTCTGCTGTTGACTATCTTTTTTTAAGACTTTAGCAATGAAATTAGAGTACAAATCTCTTGTACACCTTCTGTCCTGTTGGTTTTCATAATATAAAGATCATCATAAAATAGATTAAAAATCTTCCTTGGCTGTCGCCTGCCATGCCATGTTTGCTTTATTTTGACCATGACCCCCGTGCTAAATAGAGGCCTTGCGATGATGTAGTAAGTCTATCAAAGCCTTTGTTCGCCATCCTATTGTTCCAGTGATGACCTGTCAGTGTCATTGGTCGAGCTGTCAACGAAATCTCGCTTAGAGAAAGGCCCACTGCTGCGCACCCAGTCTAATTTAGGGTGGTGGACCTTTGAAACGAGATTCTACGCTGTGAAGGAGCTAACCATTTTTTGAGATGCGCATGCGCCAGGCGCTGTTTAAATTTTATTTCTTGTAATGGCGAGCTTTTAGGCCAAAGAGAAAATATCGAAGAAAAACAGCAGTAACGGGGTAATGAACTTTAATGTCTAAGCTACAAACAGGGTGCATCATTGCCCATGGCAAAACTTTAAACCGTAGCAAACTGCCTTTGTGCAAAATCTTCCCAAATGTCTGCAGATTTGGAAAATGATTCAAGTTATGTATGGCCTTTTCTTTGACCCTAGGTAGAAGAAAGAACTAGGATCTATATTCGTTTATATTCGCTTTGTGCGCATCATTTGTAGATTGGTCAACTGAAAGGCAATGGTACCTTTTACCTCTCTAAATTCCTTCACATTAGATAGGCTGAATAACCTCCAAGATCTGATGGGAAACTGACGGCCTTAGCAGTGAAGAAGGATCTGTTTGTTTTTTATTTCATTTATTTTCCTCTAAAGTGGTACCTAATTCCTAATTTGGTGTTCCGGTACATAAGGTACATAGGTACATAAATATAATATGAACAACTGAAGGCCTAATTTCAAAATCTTGCGAAACAGAATTTTCCAAAATAGGTCGTAATTATGGAAAGGAAAGACCAATTTCTACAAACTAAATTTTTATATCAAAGCTAGCCTGTTTCCTTTGCAATGAAAGGAATATCAATTTGGGACCAAAATCAAATCAATCAAAATTGGCAAACACCCCACGACTTTTCTGACTTCCAGTAGTTTCCATTTAAGAGGATTTCTTAAATTTTTCGACATGCTGCTTACAATAGTAATGTTAAGCCAGCTTCTGTCCTCAAGATCTTCCTGGTTTTTCCTCTTCCACTGCTCTATTTGCCGCTTTCCAGGGAGCATGCTTCTTCAACATTGCCTCAAAACAGTTACGAACGGCGTAAATTTCATCACGCTTCCAGGGACGATGATTCTGCTGTTTTTTTGGTGCAGGCTTATTTTCATTAATCTCAACAGATTTGATGACTGGAAAGCTGTCCATTACTGATAATGTGGTTACGTAAAATGCACAGCTTGTTTTCTGGGTTGACACAGACCATTTGCAAAACCTTTGCTGTGTGAGAATTCTGTGGGACATCTGAAACAAGGTTGGCATGTCATATCTTACTAAAGGGTTTTGGCAATTTCCAGTGGTTGTGAAATTGGTGACATCTGCTAGTGGCCTCCGTTGGTTGTCACGATGCGATAATGCAAAGTAGTAATCTAGGGTAAGAAAACGCATGCAATAGGATGAAACATCTGTGATTCTCATCAAGGAGGAGATCAATAAACTAATATTTTGTAGAATATCCTTGATAACGAATAGCTGTAGAGAATGGCCAACAATACAACATTATGCACCAGTAAACATATGGCTTCTGGTGTATTTAGAAGATGCAGAGCCTTCTTCTCCAACAATTCCATGGGCAATATGGTTGGCATTTTGTCTGAAAGACTTAATGAGAGATTTGTAATGGGTGGTTGTAGAAGGAGCTGTCAATTGATATTTTTATCTGTTTCCTCGCTTGCACATCAGCCAAAGACATCTTGCTTAATTCTTCAATGTACCTAAAATGAGTGAGAGTTTTGTAAACATTCTTTCTCGCCTTCTTAAATCAAACTGCTTAAAACCGATAGCTAAGATTTACATACCATTAACTCTAAACTGTCTGTCTTCTGATGGGGTATCTTACACGAGGAGAGAAGATTCATGCAAAAAAGGATGAAATGAAATCTGCAAAATTTTGACTCTCCAAAATATTTTGTTAAATATTCGTTAGCAGCAAGATGGATTTCTTGTGGGGCTTTTTCGCCATGAAAGAAGCAAAATAAGATGAGAACCTAAAACGTGATTTGAAGCAGTGGGCATGCATGTAACATATTGGTCATTACGCAATGTTTGTGCAAGAAGGGGCTTCAAATGTTTAATCAAAAGTGTTTTTTCAGATGTCTAATGCCATTGAACCTACACAACTAGTTTCTGTGTAAGAAGTTTTTCAAAATGACTTTCATAAGCAAAATGCAAAATGTTGGTAAGGAGGTATTGATCTCCATTCTTGAAACCATTTGGATTTGTAGCGCTACAAAGCACAGCTCCACAAAGATTGCATTCTTGCTCCTCTGGAATAAAGTAATAGCCGTCAGTGGCAGAAAACTGGTTAGGCAATTGCAGTGTTTTCTCTAGGATTTCCAATGGTATTTTGCGTGTCAATTGTAGACTGGCTACACAATCTCTGTATGCTCCTTAGAACTGATTTGTCGCTAATACAGAGACTTGTTGCCAAACAGTGTCTGAAATCGGAATAACTTGATAGCCTCGTTTTCATAAGCGCTACATGCGTAAAACGCGGACCACGGAATTAGTATTTTGATTGTTGTTGCTGCTGTGATCAGTAATCATCAAAATATGACTCAAGAAAACAACACAATGATACCAAGTTTCATTCATGTGAATTTGAAAGAATTTTAGACAGTTTATGACTCTGACGAAATTGAGCATGGACAGTGAACATAAATTTGAAATTTCAGAGGAGTTTCAGTTTCATATATATATAAATTCACCACGGAGAGAATTATTTAAAGGAGGAGCTCTCTCAATAGGTAAACTAATCGAAGAGAGAGCCCCCCCCCCCCCCCCCTATCAAAGTGACCAAAGATAAAGTGACCAAAGTTCAGAGTGACCAAAGATAAAGAAAGGAACCAAAGACTTGACAAGATTAGACATTTCATCATCATTATACATTATCATTAGCAATCAGTTAAGTGGTATCTGAAGGACTGAAGTACAAGGAATTTTCAAGGGAACTGTTCTTTATATTTGCTCCAAGTGATTTGCTGCATCAGATAGACAAACTCTCTCCAAGAAAAGTGCCACCTAAATGCATGCTGATGCGAGGTCTGATAATAATGAAGCAGATATCTTGCTTTAAACAAACCCCTATGAATTAAGAACATCAACATCAATGTGATAAAGTAACAAGTACTTGTTAAATCACAAGTAAAAAATTATATCACCCTTTCCTTTTCGTATGTGATCCAAACACGGGGTGGGGGGGGGGGGGGTTGGATCACATATGGAACTTATAAAGATTCTAAACTTCTAAAATATCTAAGATTGTTTTATTTGGCAGATCAAATGCATTCAAACCAAAACAACTGTTAAGGTGATAAAGTACAACAGCTCAACATTGCCAAGTAACATGCTTGCAGTTAGATAATATTAGAAATTCAAGGCCCCCGACGAGATCAGAAAAGTGGGGGGGGGGCAGGCCAAACTTGATACAAAGAATTACCACAACACAATAACATGATGATGAGCTGCCTTTCAAAACGGCATGATTTGCAAACATGTGGGGGGCGTGGCCCCCCGGCCCCCCCCCGGTCCCCAAGTCATCGGAGGCCCTGAAATTGAAATACACGAGCCAAATGTAAACGAAAAAATCACTAACCTGAACTTAGAGTAGGCCTACACTACACTGCAGTGTACTGACATACTGACACTCACTGCTGTCTTGAAAATGCCTCTCAAGTATCACAACAGCATTACATTTTGCCATTTCCTGTTAGAGCACAAACAAATATCTCTTCCCAGTGCCCACTTCATCATGCCAAATGGCTAGCTAAATTCCTTCAGCTTCATTTGCTTCTGCTCTTCAGGTCGATCAAGCTGCGACGACAGCGCCGGACGCCATTGCTTCTTCTTGAAAAACTCAGACCAAACAGGCCTCTACTTCAAAGGGAGGTTTTCCAGTAAAAATAAGTAAAGAGACGAAAAGTTGATTGGCTACAAAAAAATTTTCTATTGTTTTAGCCGAAATGCTCCAATCAGATTACAATCAGGTTTTTCGTTCTGAAAATTCCGATTTGAGACACTCTCTGGCAACTAGTCCCTCATTGAGCTGGCCATCAGCAACAACAACAACAGCGAAATCGAGGGACTAGTGTAGCTAGTCTATGTCAATTGCACCTTCAATTTAGATGCCTGAGAGATACCAAGGCCCTCCAGATCGGATTTCCATGTTATTTTTGGCTTTTCAAGTTCCATATGACTAGCCGGTAAATACAGCAAAGCTCCGGCTCCGAAAATATTCCCGATAATATTATCGTTGAGACCAACCTTCGTATTTCTGTCTTTCCGAGAAGATATAGCGGCATACGACATTTGTTTCCGCATGCGCTGCGACCTTCAGGGATCTCAACATACAGCAGAAAACTGTACGTCATAGTGTACATTTCGACCTATGCGGAAGTTGTCTCTTATTTCAAACGTAGACATTCAAAGAATGCTCTCTAATTGTTTATGTGCACAGAAATAGATTGATCTTTGACCATCTTCAAAGTTGGAACCACAGGTTGTCCATAATGATTTGGACTCGATTTACTATTGGTTGGAAGGAAGGCAGACAGAATGAAAAAGAAATGTATACAGTTATACAGTTACTCATTATGTTAGACATTTTTTTGGATAAAATTGCCGAATTTTATAATCAACATAAACCTTGATTTTTGCTACAATATTCTTAGCTGTACCAATTTACGTCATCAAGTAAAGGCCCTAAACAATTCAAACGAATTTGGCGAAGTCCCTGTTTTCTCTTTTGCGCATGCTTGTGATGCTGTACATCAAGTACACTGTACACTATGACGTACTGTTTTTTGATGCACTTTGAGATCCCTGAAGGTCGCAGCGCATGCTCAAACAAATGTTGTATGCCGCTTGTCTTCTCCGAAAGACAGAAATACGAAGGTTGGTCTCAACGATAAATATTGTCGGGAATATTTTCGGAGCCGGAGCTTTGCTGTATTTACCGGCTAGTAATATATGCATAGTGTTCTTCTCTTGACTTGCTTTGTTTGTATTTTTTTGCCTTTGCACTCCTTGCTCAAGCACAAAAGATTCATTGGTTGGGATTTGTCTACCCTTACATGAACGTAGGAAATGGGCTGACTTGCTGAAGGCTTACATTGTACTGTGTAGTTCTTTGGATAAATGTTAACAACCGTTGGCTCATGGAGTTTTGACTTAAAAGCATGTCCTTGCGGACTTTCTCAGCAGTGGGAAAAGCCACTATATCTTCCTCCCAAAATGACTTTCTCTAAATTGGTTCAGAGCAATTTTCTGCCAATTTGAGATGATCGCATGAAAATTCCGCAAGATTTGAACTTGCAGCGTAAACTCCACGTAAGTTCAAGCACTTTTTGTGGTAGCATAGACGTTTCTCTGCAACGATGCTGTTCAGCGCGAATACACGAGTATCTCTTGTAGATGTGGTAATGGAAAGATGCTCAACTTCTCTATTGTTGTCGTGGTTTATACGAATGCACCTGAAGTTGTTAAGTTTCTGTTTCTTCTCGGCTGCTTTGTATTTCCCACCAAGGTTTGTCTGACATTTAGTACATTTCTCTGGTTTCCAGCAAGGAGAAAAAATGTTTTTGAACAAAGAGGACACACCACTAAGCCCCGTTTTGTGGGCCTTCTCTTTGGTAATTTACTAGCCATTTTTTTGTGCTCACACATTCATGGTTGATATCTGAACTGAACTGAGATATGGTTCAAATATAAAACTCAGATGTCATGGAAATCTTTTTCAAATGAAGCAAAATGTTGGTGAAGCGATCCTTGTCACACAAGTTACGCAAGCGATACTGGTCACCAAAAAAACACTTCTGCTTCCGCTTCTGCAAAAAGGAAGCTTGTGAGCATAAAATACTCAAGAAGTATGTTTACGAAAAGATTATAGGCAGATATTCCAACCACAATCCAAACAAGGATTGGCATAGAAAAAAGGGATCTCGCGTTAGGGAATAACTTCCCCGGTCGTTTATCTGCTCTGAAGTTTGCCACCATAAAAAGTCTTTGAAAAAAGGGACAGTCCTCTGTATCCTCAAAAATTATGGCATCAGTGAATTTTCTTAAACTAATCAACTCTACGAACGCAAAAAATAAATCTGTAAGATCCCAAATTTCAGCAAAAAGCCGAATGGATCTAAAATTTCCGAAATTTTCCGAAATTCGGGCGCTAGGGGGGAGGCACGTGCCCCCACCCTCCACCCACAACGCGTCTGCGATCGGTTACTGTTGGTTGTTGTCTGTTTCATTATCAAGATGTGTTGCTTTTGTTAAAATCATTTGTGTGGTTAACAGAATTCAAGAGTTTGATGCTTGTCAAATTTTCATTTTGAGAGCCACTTTCTACGGAAATTTCAAAGTAAGTAAGGAAGCCAAGAAAAGAGAGTAGAAATAATAGAGGCATTTTTCAAATGCAAAGTTTTCATTGCTACTAGAAACTTATTTGAGTTGCCGAAGACCCTAATTACAGGGGGGGGGGGGAGAATTCTAAGTAAATCATCACATAAATAACTGCCCACCTTAACTTATGGATACTACTAGAACAGAACAATGGGAGATAAAACAAATTGAAAAACATAATATTTGCAATGAAAAAATAGCAGCTAAGTTTTGCATAAACTTAAATGAGTGACTAGTAGCAAATGAAACCATTGTAAGACATTGCTTGAGAGTAGAAATATATTCCACCACGGAAACACACATGATCATCAGATAAAACCTTATCCAAACTTTAAAAAATTTCACACTTTTTCCTTTAGACCATAACAATTTGTTAATAATATGTTAAAGTGCCACTGACATGAAAAATAAAATTGTTTTTTTAAATCGATATTATGAGCTATTATGAACAAGTAAAGAACGCTGAATCGAATGGTGTAATCATTTCCGGTATATTGTGTCTGTAACTATGTTTTTTTAATCCCTAAAGTGTCGATTTTTGTGACTCTTTGTTCGAATAAAAATACGCGGTCAAAGAGGAATTTGAGGAATTCATGACGTATTCGGTTGGACACATTGACGTGCGTAGTTAGATTACCACAGTGAAGCACAGTGGTTGAGCATGGCGGATGCGAAGAAACGACCAAGAGGGGGGAAATATTGTTGTGCTGGTGCACCGAATGACACCAGCTGTACGAATTGTAGCCATACTCCCGGAATTTCGATGCAAGTTCGGAATTTTGATGCTGGAAGTGCTCCCGTAACTGTTTCTTCTAAGCGGGATTGGCGGGATCAAAGGCGACAACCGAGAGAGGTAAGGATAGGCCTATAAGTTTCACTCCATTGTTTTTGGTGATGGGGATTCTCAACACCGCATATCCCTCGTACCTGCCTGTAAGGAATAAACTAACTTATCTTGTTTCGGTAATCATAAAGCTTTAATTTTACCTAGATTGATGTAAAGCATTTGCCAGGCACGGGCTTCGATGTTTAAAGGGACTCAGAATTATTTACTTCCGCATGCAACCTTCATTTACTTGCACGCATGGAAAAATCCAAAGTTTTCGAACTGAGAGGAGGTTAAAAGGCATCCAGTCATTTCATTTGTAATTCATAATTTTGCCAAATATAGATGATGGAGTCCTCATTCCCAAATCCCCCTCCCTGTTGTTTCGGCTCACCCTCCCCACTGGTTGCAAGTAAGACTGCACTGTATTGCAATACACGTATTTTTTATAAGAAACTAAAAATTTGGGCCAGTACTGAAACTTTCTTACAATTATCAGATTTTGAGTACTCAGAGTTTCTTACGAGTTTCTTAGATGTTCCATAACAATCTCCATGTGCACTACCTGTGCCATTATGAACATTTCAAAACAAGGTTTTTTCAGCCTTTCCGATGTTTAGACATTACTCAGGTACCTTATGAGTAATTTGATACAGGAAACGAGTGAAAGTAAAGTAAAAATATGGTCAAGGATTTCTTTTATCAAAATAAATAGTTTCTTAACTTGAATATTCCCAGTACTGGAGTTTCTTTATTTTTTGGCGATCTGAGAGGTGAGTTTCCTATAGGCAGTTTCTTATACAAAAATATTTGTATGCTTGACCTTACATTGATCTACTTAAAGTGCCACTGACATACTATGACAACAAGAAGGCGGTGTCCCTTGACCCATGACCTCACTGGATCACTATGTCGGGCTGATCCTCAGGCTTTCAGAACCCACACGTGTTCAAATTGGGAACCACCAAACTACAAACAAAAATCCTTGCATAAAGATTTCATAAACGGAAACACTCAGAAACAGCCTGATTAGGAGGAGCTACAACCTCTTTGAAATCAAAACACAATTCAATAAAACCAGGCAATATTCACAGGCAAACTCCTACTACTACACCAATTGAAAATATTTACAACATGTTTCTTATTTCAACATATACTTGCATACTGAAACTGATCAAACATAATCAAGACTCTACAACAACTGGTAAAAATTTGCTGTGGGCTCTTGGGTGGTCCGGTTGGCATTACCCTCCCTTGTTATCTTTTGTTGATATTATCTTTATTTCTTAGTATTAGTTTTCACATTTGTTATCATTTTTTCTTCTACCTTATCAAAATTCACCATTGGAAACAGTGGCCGCTACCTGATGACAAAGCATGTTACAGAGAGGGCTGATAGAAGTGAGGCAATGGGAACCCCAAAGGGTGGCAGTCACAGAACTTTACCCTGCAGGTCAGTAATTTACTCTGTGACATTAAAACTGTTTTGCTAAACTTTAGTGAATTTACTAGAAGTGCAAAAAAGGTTTTTAGAACAATGTTTGCATGACAAATCTTAATGTATGTCAGGTATATGCAGTACAGTATATTTTGAAGCAGACCAGATTACTGATGTCTCTCTTTCTTACTCTCATTAAAACTCAAATGTATGAAATTATAGAATGACTTGTTACTGTAACCAGCACTAGAAATTATATGGAATTACATTGGCAAGTGTTATGAGCAATCAATTGAAATGTCCTTTCACTTCTTTTTTAGCTGAAAACCAAGACCAGCTACTTGCAAATCACATGATCACCTCAACATCAGGTGTCACACGACCCCGTGGAATGCGCTGCTGCAAAGTTTGTGGACAGCCAAAATTGGGCTATCCTCTCATTTGCAATAGAGTGAACATTGTATCGGAGTAGAGGATGAAATATCTGCTTGTTTTTGTAGAACTGTTATTTGTTTACTCGCTTCAAAATTTATGGTCTCAGTTCTGGCTGTCAACAATAGGCTGGCTGTCCAGGGTTTGTGTGGGAATGATAGACAATTACAGTAGCTTGTACAGAGAAACACAGATAAATGAATATAGTAAAACTCTGCAAACAAGAACATACCTATTAGAACATAGGCTGACCTCTTATGAATTTGGCACTCTTCCTTCCTGGAGCCTTATGACTACAGTGAGCACAAAGCTATATCACATACACACACATTCAATGAACTTATGGGCAGTATAATTTGCCTTCTAACTGTTGGAAAGTACTGTCATCAGATATCTATAAAATACCCTTTTTGGGTTCAAAAAAGAGACTTATTTTTCAGGCAGGTGGTTATTGCTCTTTTGCTTTGTCGTAATGATGGAAATTTACAGTATGGTCATTGACTATTTTGCAGTTTTCACTCTTGGTAACCGTATCATTTGATAACAACAAAGCAAGAAACCAGTATGTTTTTGGTTGTTATCTTTGGATATTTTCTTCTTGAAAATCAATCTGTAGGTGCTGATTTTCCTACGTTCTGGTTTGCAGGATTTTACTGTGTGTACACATATTTAGTTATCTGCTAGTTCACGTTGCCTTGTTGACTTGTATCCATGCTGAACACCAGATTCGTATGTTTTGCTGATGCACTAATAGACACAGGCAGGAAGTGGCCTTGCATTGTCATACCCCAAAAATCCAAACAGCCACTGAACAAGCCATCTGTATGCAACTGCTCGTAGAAATCTATAACAGAACAGACTTCTGTTTAGTACAGTCAAATTTGAATTGCATGTATTTTCCTTTATAAGAAACTGCCCTTAATAAACTCAACTCTCACATTCCCAAAAAATTAAGAAACTCCAGTACTGGGAAAATATAAGTTAAGAAACTATTTATTTTGATAAAGGAAATCCTTGGCATATTTTTGCTTTACTTCTACTTGTTTCCTGCATCATATTACTCATAAGGTACTTGGGTATGTCTAAACATTGCAAAGGCTTAAAAACCTTGTTTTGAAATATTCACAAGGGCACAGGAAGTGAACATGAAGATTGTCATGGAACCTAAGAAGTGGGGGGTGAAAGGGGGTATTGAAATACGCAAATACGCCTACTTTTGATGAACAAATACGAAAATCCGCTAATTTTTTCGATGAAATACGAAAATCCGTGAATTTGTTAATGATCACTGGTCATTAACATTCATGATATATAGTTGCTATTAATTTTCACAGCTCTTCCTCATCGAGTGGAAACTCCGACCAGAAACGTTGACCTTGTGTCGAGCTCAGAATTTGTTGCATCATCATCGTCTTCGACAGTAATTGAATCGTACTCGAGTTCAGTTTCTTCAATTTCGTTTTCAGTGTTGTCAGTTTGCTCTGCATCAACCATTGCATTTGTAATAGCTGTAATTAGGCATACAAATGTATTTTTGTGTTAGGCTATTACAAGAAAGAAAAATTCTGAAAAATTCTGAAATTCTGCATTTTTACCACTTGCAAAGTTAGTTTTCTCTGTGATGACTAGCTTTCTTTAATACATTATTTCTGGCATAGTGCCATATTTGGCCAATTGTCCTTTCTTGACGAGTTGTCCTCTGAAGTTTCTGATGCACAGCAGCGCCATACGTGCAGGCGTCATTTCACATTTCGCCAATCGACTTTTCATCCATGTTTTTCTGCGCTAGTGGGGTGGGGAAACCAAAGGTAGGGCTTATGACTGAATATCATGCTCTCTGGTTTTGGGTAATACAAGGCCTTATTCTCACTTATGTAATGGTAAAGGTCGAAGATGACAAGCGTTTGATACATCTTTGATGGTATTGCCAAAATCCCTACAGTAATCTTTTTTGATGGTAGTGGATGTTTGATATGGCTTGTTGAATGCAGATGTTCCACATCTAACGTCATGCAGCTGCGAATATTCGTGCCCAAAATTCCAAAATATGACAATATAGAGTCTAAGCTCTGTAAACCCTAAACTAGAAAATCTACTGACTTTATTGTAGAAGCAGAAGCCATTCCCTGAACGGGGGTCCAAGTTAGACCATAATTTTTGGGTCCAGGGTAAATGTTTTCAGGTCTGTTACTATTTAGGCTCTGTGATTTTGGGTCTACAGAAAAGTGAAGTTTGGGTTTGTTTGAAAAAAAATAAGAGTTTTATACAATCTTTACGGAACCGATAAAAAACAGCATGTTGTTCTTGATTAACTGAAAATGCCTGAAATTAGGAACACGTGGGGGTAAGCCAGCGCAAATCCAGATAAAGTGGTCGTGGATTATTTCTTTTGCATAAATTAGGTATATTCCAATAAACTGCAGTACTAATCAGCAGCATGGCCATGGTAAATCAAGTGGAGGGGAAAGTAAAATGAGGGGTCTGGGGGTGGAGCCATCAGGAAAATTGTTGGGGCCACGCCCTTTACTTTGGCTTAGAATGCATCTCTCAATATCATTCTTGCCATTTAGCTCATTAATGACAAGGTAACCTTGATAGTTTTGTGACAGTCATCATGTAAATCAGATAACTTCTTACTCGCTTTCAGTGGTGAATGTTTCTGATTCTGGTCATCTTGCCCGGCGGGTGCAATGTTAATGAAAATATGACACGATGCTCATATTTGAAACAAAGTCCTAGGAACCCTAGGAACCAGCATCAGAGCAAATTGTTGCAAGTTTCCAAAGAGTGCTCATTTTCATCTTGCATCATTTGTTCAAGGATCACGATGGGTAGCCCCCATTGCACCACACGAATCACAGCATCGGTGGACGTTATGAGAACTGTTTCAAAATGCAAAATTATTACAAAATCAATCATGTCTACTGAAGGTCACTGTAACAGGCTGTTTTTAGTTAAACAAATATCTGACTGAGAAAATACTACATTGGTCTATTGTGACGTTCTGGGTCTAAGAGTATCATTAAAAATGTCGGGTCGATCACAAAATTGCTTTCAATATTCTGGGTCTGCGTCAAACCCAAGAGTTTTGGTCTGGATCTTCGCACATTTCTTCTGGGTTGAACACCCTGTCCCTGACGTCCATTTGGGGTGTTTGGTAAATGCTCTGTAGAACTGACTGCTCTTTCAAAGTTCATAAGAACTTGCTGCCACTGCTGCACTGCACTTTGTTGGATGCTTCTGACAGACTGACAGTGCCATGTTGGAGTATGACTGTCCTTTCTCGTGGACGGAAAATAGCATTGTAAGGCTTGCCAATAGCGTCAAGCAAATTTGCTGTTTCGTTGAGAGGTGTGATCAGCTTCACGGAATTTGACTGGGCATCATCACAGGCATACACCACAGTAGCAAATTCTACACAATGGGCTGTTTGAATTTACATGCTCAGCTGGCCCATCTTGGCAAACCCCTCTACTTTGCTGCCAGCGAAAAGATGAATTTCTTCCCTAATTACACTTCTTAGCACAAAGGAAAAATTTAATGGGAGTGGGTAGCAAGATTAATGCTAGTTCCTTCGCTGTGGGCCACATAGATATTTTGGTCATTGACACAGATACTTTAAGCAAGATGATACCACTTTCATTGAGCTCATGTCGGCAAAAAAGAACAGTTCTGGGACATTTTTCTGTTCCCTCTTATAGCATTTAGCTTCATACTTGTCCTCTTTTCTCTTTTTCCTCTTTTAGTCATTTTACTTTGCACCGGGGAGAAAGGATCCAAAAATACGTTTAAGACAATAGTTAAGTCCGAAATACGCCTTAGGATATCGGAAAAATATGTGATCCGTCAAGAAAACAAAATACGAAAATCCGTTTTGTAAAATGGATAAATACAAAATCCGCTTCTTATGATCAACAAAATACACCGATCCGCTAAGCCTTTCACCCCCCACTAAGAAACTTGAAACTCTGACTACTCAAAATCTGATAATTTTAAGAAACTTTCAGTACTGACCCAAGTTCTTAGTAGGAAAGTTACCCAACATACATGAGCTTTGACTTGTTGAATTGATTTGAAATGAAAAATATGGGATTTCATCTGACTCATGCCAGTCTGACTTGTGTTATTTTGACTGCACATAATGATGATGCAGGGAGTGTTATGTTTTACACGCCAACATTGAACTAATTTATTTAGATACACATGTTTTCCTACAGATTGCTGTATCATGATAGCTAAGGAATTGGGTAAATTGTGAAAGGTACTTCTGTGGGAAAAGACTTCAACATCAAGTTTTCCTTAGATGCAATTGTGGCAGTTTGTTTGTAAATTATATCAACTATACTCTTGGGACCTCAGAGGAAGGCCATGCTTCATTAATTAAAAAAGCAGATGTGTGTATTTTCGCTATTTTTGTATTTTGTTTTCATAGGGAGAGAAGTACACTTTTAACAGAATGTAGGAAACTAGATCGGTAGGACTAAGTTTCTACTTACTCGTTTTCTGGTTGATTTGCTCTGCGTCTGTACCTCTTTCCGTCTAACAGGGGCCCTGCAAGTTGCATTACTGCTCTGCTAATGAGAGCAGAGCTGGAAAGTCAGCATGATTTGTCACAAATCTCGGTTCTTCAGCAGTGCCCTCAAAATGTCAGCTTTCCTATTGCTTGGGGGAACTCCCAGCGGCATCTATACTCCCTAGCACCCACCAGCTTTTCAACATTGCATTTACCACACTCACACCTAGGAAATGGAATTAAACATCAGTTGATAAAATCATGCCCTGAAGTATGCTACACGTAGCTTAGATCAGCCTGCATAATGTCCATTTGATTTTCCGTAGAACAAAAACAAGGTAGGCCTGTAGGTGCAGTGCACACAGCTTTTTAACGCTTTGTTTGTTAATGGCCTAGACTTATTCTGGAGCAACAGCTACTTATACAGCAGTACAATATATATATTTCACTTCTCTAAGAATCTATAACAGTATCGAGATAACTCGCTTTGCCCCCAAGCAATCACAAAAAAGTTTAGGAACTACCTAGCACAGGACCGAAGGGAAGGTGAGATTGGGTCGAAGTATAGGGCCTAACAGTAACATGGCGGCCTGTCTGTTGAGCAAGCTTCCTAATTCTTGAACATACAATTCGTTACAGACACAACATTTTAAGCACAGCAATGCCAACTACTCACCATTCGTCAACAGCAGGCCTGTTTTCAAAGCGAACCGCAAGGGTTTCCAATGGAATCCCATCAATTTCTGCTTCTGCTGCGGCGCCATTATCTCCATCTTCGTCACGAGGAGGCAAGCGGTTCGTCTTGGTACGGCTCAAAAGCCGTTTGTAGGTTGCCATCTTCACCAGAGTCCGCTTCATTCATTGCTGAAAGGTATTCTTCGTCATTTGAAGACAAAGTTGTATCCGAAAGCTCGCTGTCAGTCATGTTTCTCGCCGTTTTCGTGTTGCATGATACTGGTGCTTCCACTGTGTATATCTGCGTTACAATTTGTGAGCCCAACGCAATACGTCACTCGCCCCAGACTGTTTTCGAATGACCAACCCCCATAAAACCCCCCCAAAAGTACACTTATGCCCCTCAAATCGAAAAAATACTGCCAGATTTGAAATCTGCGATGTTTTCTGCTTCTATTACGCTAATAAAAAATACCTAAATTGTTTCATGTCAGTGGCACTTTAAACCAATGAGAGAGAGTTTTACAGGAGGATACCTCAACTCCGCGCTTCCAGTTCGTGTCACAAAAAAATAGCGCGTTCGAATGGCAAAGAGTTGTCAATGAAAGCGACCGCTTAGGCACATACCTAAACATTCTGAATTTCCTAAGAATTCCTGTTAAAGAAAACCATGCAAATATACATATTCCAAGGCCATATGAAGCATCTCAAACTTGGGGGCAGGAGACTTCAACTGCACCTTTTTCATTAAGATAAAGGGCACTCTTTGTTTTTTGCAAAAATTTGGAGGCGGGCACGTGCCTTTAAGTGGTCAAATTACAGTCAACACAGAAGAAGTGTACCATGCAGATTTGAAGACTATTTGAAAATAATTTTTTACGATTGGATGACAGTTCAAATAGTATTTTCATTTGCTTCCACTTTTGCTTCGGATACTTGCTTCCCCTGGGCATTAGAATGAATAAGGATTTTCAAGGATGTTGTCATGCAAAGAAAGCAAAATCCTATTCTATTTTGAATATCAAAAACAAAAGTGGTACGCTGCTTCTGCTTTGACTGTAAATGTTGTTAAACAGTTTAATAAAAGTTGACAGTGTACCAAAATAAGTTTGAAGGCAGAAACATCGCAATACAACAAAAACAACAGCAAATGATTTAATTCATTTAATGCCAATATTTCACTGTTGCTTTTGTTGTATTGCGGTGTTTCTGCCTTCAAACCTATTCATTCATTCGTCACTGCAAGCATATTTGGATCCGACAATCGACGCTGGTATCGTAACCTTTCCTTTTTCAAATCATTTTAGTACTAGAATGAACCACTGTATGCGCACACTTTGAAATTGTAGATATACATTTTTGCAATTAATATTAGTGTTTACTTCTTTTTGCTTCTTTTTGGCAATGGCTCAGTATCATTAACATCATATTTTCCAACCTGGACATTGACGTTTCCAGCAATGGGGCGAACTGAGAATTGAGACTTGATGGTGTTGTCATTGTAGCCAACATCTCTAACGGAAGGGTTGTCACGACGACTTCCAATTGCACGCTGTCTGCCAAAGTAATTTTCAAGATCATCTTGGCAGAATCTGTTTGATAGCACATATTGCACGCCGTTTTGAAGAATGAATTTGCAAACTTCTTTGAAAGAGAAGACGCTTGTTTGAAGACCTTCATATGTTTCCCAAGAAATGAACATGCTGCTCTTTGCATTTGCTGAGAAATTCCCTTCACGCTTTTCAATGGAATCTTTCCACTGGGAGAAATAATCAAGGAATTGATCCAACCGGGTAAATCTTGGATCATCAACATCAGAATAAGGCTGTAAGAAGGGCTTTCGCTTAAAAACATGCTCAGCAGAATTTCTCACATTAAGACAATCAAAGAATTTGTCCATCATAGAACATAATTTGGCTGTT
This sequence comes from Aurelia coerulea, assembly GCA_039566865.1. Lineage (NCBI taxonomy): Eukaryota > Metazoa > Cnidaria > Scyphozoa > Semaeostomeae > Ulmaridae > Aurelia > Aurelia coerulea. The sequence goes on along the minus strand of CM076951.1, from coordinate 5,060,962 downwards.
GCAGAAGCTTCAGGGGGGCCAAATTTATCTAAGCAGACTGCAACTGTATCACTTAAAACTTGAACAGCAAGGTGGACTCTCATGACAGAATATAGTGTTAAATTGAAGTGATCACTGGTTAACTTGGGAAGCATCTTCAGGCCACTGTCCAAGTCATCAAAATAGAATTGAGACATGTGAGACCAGAGGATATGCAAGCCATCATTCCACATGAAACGTGTAGTACGGCCAGATCCTGAATTTGCAAGTTACGGGTTGTTTTCATGAAATGAGGAACATCAGCGAAGAAGTAAATATAACGTTCATCTTTAGAGAAAAGATTCTTGGCACGATAAACAACATTTTCTTGACCGTCACCATCAAGAGCTTTGTGCATGCGGAAGAATTTACGATTGGTAGATGCTCCATCAGCAATGGCGGCAATGACTTTCAAATTGATATTCTCAAGAATGTTGACAGCTTTCCAGAAGATGGGGAAGATTTGGTAAGACGTTGCACCAGTAATAGCAAATGTTGAAAGACTGAACGAAAGAGGATTGACAACACTTTGGATGAGGAAGACAAGAACATGTGTGGCAAGCTGTTGAGATTTTTTGAGATAATGCCCTTCCTATCGTTAGAAAACGGCCCTTGTGGCAAAAATACCTCTCGTGGCCACAATACTGACTTTTCTACACAGGATTGGTTCACACTTGAGTAAAACCGCCTTGGAATTGGGATAGCACAATCTCTAGCCACTTTATAAAGGCGTGTGTAGTGAGTTATCGAGTTTTACATCGAATAAAAACATTTCTGATTCCATCTAAACATCTTCAAGAGGCGCCTTCAAAATAAAAAATTAAGGCGAAATATTTCCCACACTTTTTCTGTCACATTGATACATTCTAGCTCGTATTAGTGTGAAGCAAGCTTCCAGGCATTTGGCGCCCCCTAAACCTTGGATGCCTTTGGTGCCCCCTCGTTCTCACATCACAGGGGGGCACGTGCCCCCGCCCCCCACCCCGGCCACCACGCCACTGAATAGAACACTAGAAAATATACAAAGAAAAACTGGCTAATTGAGGATCTTAGGTAAAGATTAGGTCATAAATCTTCAAAATCCCTACAGTATACCATTTATTGTAGCCTGTCAAAGGTGCATCGTTTATTTTGGCGTAGCCGGTATTACTGTTTACAATGACCTGATGTTTCAAATGATGCATAGCAGGTTTGACTAATTTGTGAAGAAAAAACTCGCTAAAATTCTGAAATTCCCAAGGCAGTAACCCACCTTCTATTCTACAATGATATGCAAAGATCATTCGTGAGCCAACAATTAGAGTTAGAGAAGACTTGTTTTCTGGGGCATGTCAGACAGAGAATGTGCTACAAAAAGTTCCGCAAACAGATGAAATCTTCCACATAAAGACAAAACCCAAAATAATGAAAATAAAGTGTCACAAAAGTTAGATTACAAAATTACAGAAGCTCATCTCTAAGAAAGATGTAAATTATTTACAGTTGTTGTCATTGTTTGACAATCAAGCTGAGTGCTTTATAGTTCTCGAAAAGAGACTGTGTCCGTAGGGGAGTCCCGGTTGCAAATAAATGGGATAAAAGTTTAAAAAACATTTTCCCATTTACAAAAGAGGTTTGAGTGTTAGTTACAAAGCTATCAGAGCTTTTTTAAATAAAAGTGTTAACAGAGAATGCGGTGTAGCAAGGATGTGATCGGAAAGTAAAGGTGAGCCAGAGCAAAGTGTACGTGATCGAAAATTCGTACAACCAACAGGAGAAAAAGTAGTTGATTTGGAGAAGATGAAAATTGTACCGGGTGTCTCAAAAAAAATACCCCCTTTTGACTCAATAAGGCAGCAAAACGATAATGTTTCGGGACTTTTTGAATTCATGGCTACATTTGTTAGTTTTCAACTTAAATGCACATACCTTGCATTTGGAAATCCGCCACCAAACACCGGAGATATGAGTTTACAAGGTCAAAATTTGGAGTGCACCTGAAACCAGAGGTTTTGAGAAATGGCCTAGCCATAGTTTGACAACAAACAGGCATTTTGCAAACGAATTTTCGACTTTGACCTTTACTTTTTATTTTTGAAAAGATTTATACATTGAATTACTTCAATTGTGCTTGCAGTGACTTTTCTTTTGAGGAAACGGTCCTTGCATTATTGTATTCGATCCCAAGTGTTTTATATTAAAGAAGAGGAAAAAGAGCATATGCACGCTTATTTTGGAGATGTGGCACGATTTTATGGCTCTTACCACATTTTTACTAAATTTGTTTAATGAGCGCCATGTCCATGTATCTTTTATTCTTTTCAAAAGGAAAACACGGAAACATAAAGTCTACAGGTACTTTGGAAACTGTCCACGATACAAATCATGACTAGGCCCTTTTTCAAAACCTCTGGTTTTGGGTGCACTGTAAATTTTGACTTTGCGAGCCTGTATCTCCGGTGTTTGGTGGACGATTTCTAAATGCAAGGTACGTGCATCTAAGTTGAACATTGATACATTTAGCTGTGAAGTCGGGGAGCAATGATATTTTATTGCTTGGTTCCTATTTCCAGTCAAAAGGGGGTACTTTTTTCTGAGACACCCGGTATATGCGTGCGAAAAACTTGGATATGGGATCTTTAGAACTAACAAAAGGGCATAAAATAAGACGGACGTTTGTAAATGACACTGGTGGTGCCATGAAGTTTGAAAGGTATGCACTTTTCTCTGGCTCAGGCGGTGCATTTGGGTGTACATACCTCAAGGAATACCGTTTTTTACTCCTCTGCCCACTCTACATACTTCAGGGCTTCCTGAAAAGTATTCACATCCACTTCATCAGAAGGTGCAGTGGGCACCTGTCCAGTGAGCAACTGGCTGCAGGTGTGATTGAGGATGTGTACAGAGACTGCGACCCTCTGAACAATGTTCACTTTCTTGGATTTCGGCAAGGGCTGGCCTTCCTGGAGCGCATCGTTTATTTCCTCCATAAATTGGGTGTTTAGATTGTCTAGCATAACTTGCGCCTCAGCCGTAAATCGGTAGACACGCTTGAGTTCGTGTAGCCTCAAAATCTCCAGGAAAACATCGGCTACGTTTTGCAATGGCCCCCTGGAGATAGCAAGGGTAGCTACGTGCGACTGTTCTGGGGTTCCTCGTATCCTTCCTCGTTAAATGGAAGAAAGGTTGGCTATTTTCTTTTTACTGTCTGCGTGATAAACTGCCTTTTTACATAAAACAGTCGTCTTAGATGTATCTCCACTCGTTTTATAAAATAACTTTACTGAATGGCCTATTGTGCAAGAATCTCAAAGCCCAGAAAAACTTTCTCCTGCCACTGTTGTTTTGCTTTTCTGGTCAATTTAATGACCATGAGGTGAGAGTTTGGTCTTTTACAAATGAAATAACGTTTATTTCGAAGTCATTGATGCGATTGGTCTATTTATTTTTATTTTTTACCAGGTGGGGGTAATGTGGGCCTACTGAGAATTCAGCCAGAATTAAAATTCAACGAAGCCTTGGAGCCTTGAATTGCTTAAAATGTTTGCACTTATGTTAATCTTGCGACGTTGTTTTCTGTCTAAAATGTGAAGAGGGTTTCCTATCACCGCAGTTGCTGTCTTGTAACCACTTGATTGGAGTAAACATACTGCAAACATTTTTATTGAGCTGTCTGCTTACATCTGTTTAAATGCATATTTAGCCAAAGTCTCATGCAAGTTCACATAAAATGATATTGAGGCTGGCAGAGTCGTCCTGTCCTATTATCAGATTATTTTGGTGTGGCGTAAGAACATGCAAGCAGTGGACTGTTTTAATGGAATCATTGAATTTCATCAGTTAGAGCCGAGATGGGGTATGAAACAACTTTCAAAAATTTTGAAGGGGTAGGAAAATTTTTAGTGAAAAGTTAGGAGGGGCTTGAAATTTTTATAAAGATTCTGTAAATACCCCAGTATAGCACATACTTAATGTCCACTCCCTAAAATATAAAAAGATGAAAATGAATGAGATTGAGGCTTGATATGCCGTTACGCATTTTAGTAATTGTTCCGCATTTTAGTAATTTAGTAGTTCACTGATTGCTTCTTTGTCAAGCAGTCCGTTTTGCATTTTAGTAATTCCGTTCCGTATTTTCGTAACTTTGTTTCGCATTTTAGTAATTCCGTTTCGCATTTTAGTAATTCTTTTCCGTATTTTAGTAATTTCGTTGTTCAGTTCCGCCGTTTTGTTTCGTTTCGTGTTCCCTGTTTTAGTAGGAGCTGATCTTGCTCTGGATAATGTGGCATTTCTGCGCACAACAATGAAGAAGTGGGCTGTTCCTTTAACACCTTTCGCTTAGAAGCTTGATATGAACCATGATCTGAATCTTATCAAGCTTTGGGCGCACAAGTGGCGGATGTCCTTTAATCCTGACCCCAATAAGCAAGCAGTCAAGGTGACTTTTTCAACAAAGAGAATTCCAGTGAATCACCATCCCCTTGTTTTTAATTGAGTTCATGTAATGAGCGTTCAGGAGCAAAAGCACCTTGGAATCATACTAGACTCTAAATTGTCCTTTTCTAGCCACATCAAGTCAGTTATTTCCAAGTCGAGACAAGGAATAGGGATGTTGAGATTCCTCTCAAAATACTTACCGTGACACACCCTCAACGACAGGAAGGGCACATCTCGTGAAAAAATATATGACGAGCTTGGCTGGGAGTCTCTCAACCTCCATCAATTGAGTAGACGTCTTGTTCTCTTTAATAAGATTATCAACCATTCAACTCCAGATTACACAAGAGGTCCTGTGCCTGAACAACAGGAATCAAACTACAATCTTCGCAGGCGAGCAGCAACTGGTCAAATACATGCAAGAACAGAGGCCAATAAATTGCTAAAACCAGCATGGGCGTTGGGTCTTTGGGGGATTGCGCAGTTTCGTGTGGTCTTCTTGGGAATCTGATGCTTATGCTCTAACTCTCTTGTGTAAACCTTTCCTCCTTTATGTTTAGTGTGGTGTCGTCTTTTATGCCCGGTTGCCCATTACAGCCAATTAGCAAGTATACTAACTAGTTGGCTTTCTGATTATACTTTTTGAGGACAAATTTAAATTTGCGACAACATGGACATAATGGGCGACACTACTGTAGTCATTTTCGTAGTTTTGTACTATTTGTCGCTATTTTAAGTGTAGGTTTTAGGGTTCTTATGTATTTCCTTCACCGTTGTTTTTTAATGTTGCAATTGTTTGTTCTTGTAAATTTTATGAGAATATAAAAAAAAGTTCACGTTTTGTGCTGAGGTATGGGTCTCAGCACAAAACGCGGACCTTATAAAATTTGAACGTTTCTAGAGAATCTAATGGAAGGACGACAAATAATTTGTGGTTTTTACAAAGAAGAATCTTGTTTTAAATTCAATTTGACTCCTATTTGCGCGATATGATGCATTGGGTTTTCATCGACTATTTGGCCCAGCCAAGAATTTAGGCCCTGCTTGAAAAATCAAAATAAGAAAAAGTATGTGAAGTGAAGAAGACCAAAAGCATGTTTAAGAAACAAGTGGTGGTCTCTACTCTACATCGTCACATTTAACTTCACCGTTAAATGATTGTAAGATTTTTCCAGACTGAGAAAATTTGTCATCTGTGGACAGCTCATCATCGATTGGGGCCTGGGCATTTGAACTACATGCCGCATTAATTTTTGTAGAGATGACATTGGTGGCTGGGTACGAAACTTTAGAATTTACATGGTGTCTTTTCAATGGACTCACTCCAATTATCTCCAGCGATCGGTTTAATGTTTCAAGTTCATGTTCTGCAGAAGTAAAATTCATTATCTTTCTCAATCAAGTCATGTTCAGGCGTGTCATCAGATGCATTATTGTGCATTGGCTCTTCGTCACTCTCGCATTGCAGTTTCATTAGACGCTTCCTGCAGCTACTACAAATATTCTGCCCAGAAGATACAAGTTGAGGATGTTTTTTGACATGAGCTTCGCTAAAGTTCCTTAGATCCTTTGATTTGTTCGTGCTATGTTCCTTCAATGGGTCACAACAATACTTTTCATTCTTTTTTGATGCAGCAAAATTATCATTTGATTTAGAAGTATACATCTTTACATACAACAACAGATATGGAGAAAGCTTACCTAACCTATTACAAAGTAATTCATTAACAGCTTGCAAACAACGGTGTGATAGAATTGAAATTGCTGAAGTGAATAAGGAATAACTTTCAACTCAAATCGATACAAAATGTGATTCTATGTTTGAGCAATTTTTTTTCAAATGTATCTTTTTCCATATAGCAGCAGTGCAGTATCTTGCATTGTTTTTTAAACTAGGTGGCGGGGTGGCCCTGGGTAACTCGCTTCAGAAAATATTGTCATAATGGCACTGAATGATTATGTAAGCACTCAGAATAAAGCACTTATGTCATTTTCACCATACTTGAACTGGAAAATAAAATGGACCAAGATTTTTAGAAGATGGTGAGAAAGTTGAAATACAAAAATCATCTCTTGCTTGGGAATTTGAAAGAGAATTACACGGAATAAATAGATATCAGCCCAACGAGGAGTTGTTGGCTTGTCCAAATTTGCCATGCTGCAACAAAAGCATAGTGAATTCGCAGCACATCGCAACTCTGTGTAGCATTACAATTTTGCTCTTGCATTTATGTGATTACAAGACTTTGTATCAAACATAAAGATAAAATCCTATCCTCTACAGTATGTACTGACTATACATGAGCTGTATTGACATCCCATTAACATGAAATGACTTTTACCAGTCCTTTTCGGGAATAAAACAACACGCATGCGGCAAACCACACATGCAAATTCATTTGCGGGTGCGCGCACGCATAGCTATTCAAAACGGTAGGGTAGGGTGGGGTAAATGTGGGTCTACAGGGTAAAGTGGGTCTGCTGAGCTCTTCACTAGAAATATCCTTCCTCGTTAAATGGAAGAAAGGCTAGCTATTTTTCTTTCAATGTCTGCATAATAAACAACCTTTTTACATAAAACATTCGTCTTAGATGTATATCCACTCGTTATAAAATAACTTTACTGAACGGCCTATTGTGCAAGAATTTCAAAGCCCAGGAAAACTTTCTCCTGCCACTGTTGTTTTGCTTTTCTGGTCAATTTAACCCTATCCAGACTGGGCTCTTTGAGCTACTAGAAGACTGGGGGGGGGCTCATTCAGCCCCCCTCTCTAAAATCGCCATTCCTTCACTTACGAAGACGAAACTCACCATGCAGGTAGCCGTACTTATGATCTATCATTTCTAGTAAAAAAAATTCTAAAAATAGATATGACGTCATAATTATTCAAGACCAACTGGCACGTGTCCACGAAAAAAATGAAAAAAAACAACTTTTTTTAAATCTTTATAATTTTCTAAGAATGATTCATGAAACCAAATTATGCCTATCAAAGCATTGTTAGAAGGTGAAAATATACTTATAAAGTGAAAAATTTGATTTTCGCAAATTCAAGATGGCGGACAAAGAGATTAAAAATCTTGTTTTTCTGAAAAATGACAAATGCAGCCATATTAGAGAATTTCTCCATAGTTTACAATGAAAACTACTTCGATGATAAGTGATCGTTGCATACTTCATTTTTCCTTTTGAAACTTTTGTTTTGATTATTGCAAAAAATGCTGACATCAGCATTTTTTCCCAGTAGTAAGCAAATGAGTTGTAAGGAAGAAGGAAGGGGGAAAAAGGGGGTTGAGGATAGTTATTTGGTGGAATTTTGATAATATCTTGACAAACTAAACACTTTCAAGTCAAAAAAGTCTCACTGTAAAACAGATTCTCAAGATATGCATGAAAACTGACCGTTAGTAGTACTATGTGAGGATACCCCCGGGAATCTTATACCGTTTGCGGCCAATGATGCACAAAATTCAAACAAAATTACACAGCTTAGGTGGAAACTACCCTGTTGATCAGTTTTAATCTATTTATTGCCGCTGTAAAACATTTGGGGTCGAAATATCCTTGCAGAAAGTCCGCGAACTAATTTTTGCCATTTTCTTAACCCTAATCCACATGGGGGGGGTGGATTCCAACCCCCCCCTCAAGGTTTTTTGTTTCGTGTGCTCTCAGTTTGATTCTTTTGCAATTGAAACTCCTTGACTTTAAGTTTATATGTATTAGCTACATTTTAGTGAAAAAAATTTTGAAAAAAATTTTGACAAAGTCACGTGACATCACCTTTGTTGGAGAGTAGTATGCAAATTTGAAAGACAATAGGTAATTTGAAGGTGTGAAATCGTTTGAAAACAAACGATTTTTGCAGAAATCATTGATATTGATGCATTCTCTTGGAATTTGACAAAAATTTTTAATTTTGATGACGTCAGCAGATTATACCGCAAATGACGTCATTAATGACGTCATAATTGATAACGTCATCAAAAATATTTTTTCTGAATCTTCATTAATTGAAGTACTAGAAACAGTTCATTCTATATTTTTTACATTTTTTGTTCGTTTTTACAACCATTTCTTTACAGCTCTTTGCAGGGGAAAAATTGTAAAGCCCGTTTTTCCTTAGACAAGTGTCGCAAAGAATCTTTCCTTCCTAAAGTGACCTTAGACTGCAGATTGAATCTTTTCTATGAAGTATTTTCATGATTTAGTAGTTTTTGTAAATTAAAAAGCATAATTGCTGATAATTGTTTGAAATTTGCACTGAAATATTGATTTTTTATTGCAATTATTACTTTTGTAACTTATAAAGATACAAGTGTTCATTGTGTTTGAAAAAATAAGTTATAGTAGCATTTTATTTGCATGAAACCTAAATATGTCAAACGAATAGTGGAAGTTTTAGATTATTATTTCGTGATATCTCAAAGACATGAAGCAGAGACTAAGGAAGCTACTTGGAGCTTACGATATAACACAACATCCTGTTTCGTGAGATATTGTTTCGTAAAGATTGCAATGTTTGCAAATGAATCATCACACCATTTATAATTTCGCCAAGCTTATAAGCTAGTTGTAAAGGAAGGGGGACCCCAGGGAGACCCAAGGTTTTATTTGCTATTTATAAATGCGTTGAAGTAAATCAAAAGAGAGAGAAGACCTTCATTAGCTGATCACACACATTACCTTCCACTTTTTTATGTTGATCTATCGAGCACTTCAAATTTTAGTCAAGGTTACTAGATCATCATTCAAGTCATGGCATCAAAGCGATTTACTGTTGAAGAGGCATCCGAATACTTGTTTGCAAGTGATAATGAATCGATTGGTGAGATAGATGACGTAGAGCTGTTTGAAAGGAATTCGGATAATGAGCTTGACGGAGAAGAGACAAATGTAGTTGCTTTAGAAGAGACATGCGGAGCAAGCGAGGATGTTGATGAAAATGTGGTTGCTTTGGAAGAGACAGACGAAGCTGGTGAGGACGTTGGTGAAATCCAGATGGTGGATTGTTCAAATAAAAGAAAGAAGAGGGATTTACCTAAAGTCCATAGCCTTGACAGTGCCTTGAATGAAGAAAATTACAAACGGTATGAGCTAATTGATGAGCACACTGAAGTGACATCCACCATCGACAAGGAAACTTTGACATGGAGACACCTGCCATCTGTTATCTCAGGTAGGAATAACCAGGCCAATATTATCACCAATGTCCCTGGTCCATCTCGAGCAAGTAGGGCTGCAGCATCAGAGCTAGAATGCTGGCAGCTTTTCTTCACAGATGAAATGATCGGATTGATTGTGAGGCACACCAATGAAAAAATAAGGCGAGTAGTGGCTGAATTTGGCTTGAAGGAAAGCATGGATAAGTATTCGTATTTGAAGGACACTTGCTATGAGGAGATTTTGGCTTTTCTTGGATTGCTGTATTTTCGTGGAGCTCTTGGCCAGAACCACATTGGGACCTCATTTCTGTTCAATCCCGTCATGGGGCATCATGTTTACTTTGCTGTGATGAGCCAAAATCGATTCAGTTTTCTGTTCAGATGCATCTCATTTGATGACCCAACAACGCGTCCTCAAAGATCGCTGAAAGACCGCTTTGCAGCCTTTCGAGATATCTTTGAAAAATTTAATGAGCATTGTGCTGCTTCATACATTCCAGATGCCTATCTTTCCCTAGATGAAACGCTTTATGCTACACGACAGCAGATCAATTTCAAGACCTACAACAAGTCAAAGCCAGCTAGATATGGACTCCTGTATCGTAGCATATGCAGTGCAGAAAGGCCATATATTCATTTCACCAACATCTATGCTGGCAAGCCACAAGATCAAAATTCGGCACATTATATCTCTGGTGGAAATTTTGAACTTGTGAATAAGCTTGTAGATGGGCTTGGTGCATTCCAAAATCTCAAGGGTCGTAATATCTCAATGGATCGTCTGTATGGGGCAATTCCAACAGCTAGACATCTCCTAAATAAGGGAATCACGTCCATTGCCACAATGAACAAGAACAGGAAAGGATTGCCAGCTGAAATAAAAGCTATAACTGGTAGAGATATCCTCAGTGTGAAGAGCCTCTTCCTGGATGGTCAGCCACTTTCTGTCCATTCATACGTTGTTAAAACGAAGAGTACCGGCCTACGCAATGTCCTTATGCTGTCTACTCACAATGTCTATCCAGGTGTGACCGATGATGACAAATTGAAGCCTTACATCTACAAAGTCTACGACTACACCAAGGGTGGAGTAGATGTAGCTGACCAGATAATGGGCTCTTGCACAACGTCATCAAAGTCTAATCGATGGACAATTGTAGCCTTGAGCCATCTCCTCGACTCCAGCAGAATTAATGGTAAAACGATTTTCATCTCCAATGTTCGTGAAATTGATTCACGGGAATATGCTTGGAATTTAGCAATGGCAATGTCAAAACCATTGGTTCAGTCAAGAAGTATCAATGGCCTACAGCGAGATGCACGCTTGAAGATTCAGATGTTCTTGAATCAGCCAATTCAGGTAGCCCATGCAGCAGTACAACAAAACCCTGGTCCTTCCTCTGGGCGTTGTTCTTCGTGCATCAGATCCATTCAAGGCAGAGATCATAAAGCCAACAAGGATAAATTGTACCGTGTTTCAACAAAATGCAGCAAGTGCCATATGTTTGTTTGTAAGAAGCACATTGTTCCGCTTTGCACTGATTGTGCAGGAGTTTGAATGTTTGACTTTTACTAGTTTTATGTAAATGATACATGGGACATGTCGTTTTACCTTTTTCATAAGAACTGGAACTTTTTATCCTTTTCTATTCACAACTTTATGAGTTGCTGTGATTTGCTTATGTACGTTTTACACCAAGCCAACAAGCTTTCTCAACAACGAGATTATTCTCCTAAAATACTATGATATTCGCAAAAGATGATACAATTTGCAGTAATAAAACTTCACAATGCCCCTTTACAATATAATATGACTTTCATGCACATTTTGACAATTTTAATGCAAAAAAAAATTTTTCGACCGATTTCATGCTGGATACCAACTTTGATGACGTCATTGTGACGTCACAATAAGCTAATTGTTAGTAAATAGTCGCTAATTTATACCATCTATCATAATTGCATCACAAAAGTTGTATTTGAGAGCCTACAACTTGAAAATGATTTTTTCAAACAAACTTTACAATATTGTTAACTTTGCTTACATTTATTAACGTTTTTGGTGAAAATCCATGCCTAATTTTGAATTAATACAAATTAGATATATAAAATCGTTTATTTCATTGTTATTGTTCAGTTGCAGCATCAGTTAAGCATAAAACAACCATGTTTGTGTTTTCTGGCTCATCTTGTTGTCAAAATTAACGTACAACCCAAAATTGTGTGACTACTCTTGGTTTGTGACGTCATCATGACGTCACAATAGGTGACAGACACGCCCAAATTTGCCAAATTGTTTGTAATACATTGTTCTACTACTGTGCCAACTTTTATTGCCGTAGCTCATCGGGAAGGCACTTTTCTCTAGGGGGTGGAATCCACCCCCCCCCCATAAATGGTAGCTCGAAAAAAGCCCATATGGATTAGGGTTAAAGATGACGTCATTGATGAGGTCACGTGACACATAATTGTTCTATTGTTCTTGGAAAAAATTAAAGAGACCTTACAGATTATAAGTTCACAAATGAAAAAGGATATTATCAAAGGACTATGAGGTGATCTGGAATTATATAAATAAGCAGCTTACCTAAAAGTTGGCCCCGACCACTCTGAAAAAAACAGCCACCCCCCGGCCCCCTAATTTTTTTTTCAAAATTTCACACAAATTCACACTTCAAAAGGATAGAAACTAATCGTCAAAAAATCATTTCCTGGTTCGTTGAACCAATTTGGAGCAGTGCTCAGTTAAGTAGGTGGGGGGGCTGAATGAGCCCCCCCAGTCTGGATAGGGCTAGGACCATGACTGAGGTGATAGGGATAGGACCATGACTGAGGTGAGAGTTTGGTCTTTAACAAGTGAAATAACATTTATTTCGAAGTCATTGAGGTGATTGTTCTTTTTATTTTAATTTTTTTACCAGGTGGGGTAATGTGGGCCTACTGAGAATTCAGCCATAATTCAAATCCAACAAAGCCTTGAATTGCTGAAATTTTTTGCATTCATCTTGCCACATTGTTTTCTGTCTAAAATGCGAAAACGGGTTTCCTATTACCGCAGTTGCTGTCTTGTAACCAGTAAATTGGAGTAAACATGATGCAAACATCTTTATTTGACTGTTATTATCAAATTCGATCACTGACTTGCAAGTCACAACGATGGTGGATCACAGCATAATGACCGTAGTTTTATTTTCGTCGCGGGAACAGAATTGCTTGTGACAAAAGGCAAAGACTGTGATTTTATTGCATAGGGAATAGTTGGGAAATGTGAGTCCATTAATTTTTTTAATCATTTAGCCTTCATATTCCGATTTCGTACACGTTTTGAAAATAGACCGAATTTTCCAGCTTGTTGAAAAAAGTGGGCCTATTTTAGTTGCCAAAAGAGAAAATGTTTTAAAAATATTTAACTGCCTTTGTCAGCGCTGAGATTTTTTCCCAAGAAAGAAGAAGCACTGAATGTCAATTAAACGAAACTTTTGAAATGTTTTACATTTTAGTCTCGTTTTACCAGCTATCCATTTTAAAATTTTGCTCATTTTAGACCCACATTACCCCACCCTACCCTAATTAAGAAGTGACACAAAAATAGGTATTCAAGTCTCCCTCTATTGCTAAAGATAATCGCACTACCGTAAAATTAATATTATTGTTATGTTTATCTGTCAGTGAGTTTGTAGGGCTATAAATTGCATTTAAAGATATTTTGTGTACTACTCGGAAGTTTCTTCGTCGTTTGAACTATCAATGTCAACAGGACAAATCTGTCTGCTCTGTTCATTTTCAACATCGGTATCGATACCTATATATCGATATCGATAGGATCTTTGTCTTTCGGCGTTTTGAAAGATAAATTCCCACTGCCCGTTTAATGATTTGTTCTCTTTCGATTGGAGACCAGTTCTTACTGCTTATTATCATTATTGACTCCATCCTCCTATGCTTCATCGCAAGACGCCGGTTTGAAAGAATAGATGTCATGCTGAAGGCTTGCTCGACAGTAGAATTAGATCCACTAATCGTAATAAAGATCTCAGCCAAGGCACACATGTTTAGAAACTCAGTTCTCTTTGTTTGTATAATGTTATTCGAAAGGTACTTCGTATCTTTGTTTCGGAGCCAAACTCGCGCATAATTTCTTAACATTCGCCATTCAGCAAGCACTTTTGCTTCATCGAAGAAGCCACTTGCACCCAAAGTAATCTCGAAATGCTCAGCAAACTCTGTGACGTTGATGTTCCCATAATCCCTTTCATCTGACCAATTGTTAGAGTCAAAGAAACTCATAACATCGTAAATGCCAGTGTCAAAACCCAGAATTGTTCCTTCAAATGTGTGGACAAATTGTTGATAATATCCTTCTTGGCATTTGTGGCCCAGTTTGGCATCATACAAACTTGCATTCTAGAACCAAAGTACCAAACAGAAACAAGACACAATCTCCATACGATACGCACTACTTTCTCGATAACTTTTATAACAACTTCTCACAAGATCTTCTAATCGTGAATGATCAAAAGTTCAAAGTGTCCTCTTCCGGGATGTATGTCACTAATTCATCAAGAAATGAGGGGGTCTTTGCAGAGGTCCTCGCACTCTCCCCACAAAATTTAATGTCTCTTGACATTTCAGTCTCCGAGATACGATGTTATTGGGGAGACACTTGCGTACGTAGTTCAATCTCTGGTGCTCCGACAAATGATAATAGTAAATGGAACAAATTTACGTCTTGACATGTCCCGAATATGTAAAATCTGTGTCCTTTGAGCTTAACTGTTTCACTTGAATCCATCCACTATCTGCAACAATGTATCTTTTGCTGTATCATAGTTTGACTGGATCTAAACACTTTTGCTGTATCATAGTTCGACTGGATCTAAAAACTTTTGCTGCGCAGCATAACATATGTCTCCTGTATCTTGATTGAACTACCACTTGAGATTTCACAAAATCAATTGAGGCACAATGTCCTTCTTATTTGCGCCTTATATAATATTTATATTGTTTTATATATATTGTTTTCTTGAAGTCTTTTCGCTTAACTGGACAATTTTATGGTCATATTCAAGTTTATTCCAATAGTTGATAAATATGGTAAGTAAAATTTCAAAAATTTATGTTTGAATCGAATCTGACATAAGTTTCAGCGATAATAAACAATTGGTCCTTTTGGCGTAAAACATTGGACTGGTTGAAATGAATGTTTTTTTATATTCCATTTAAAAATTTACAATACAATGTTACGGACTACTCTACCACAAACTACATTACAATACTACAAAGACGATGCCACGAGGAGCAAAAGACTATGACTACCCCATGGCATTGTTTAAAAACGCTAACCTACATACAATTTTACATAAATGCTACAAACAACTAAAAAAGAAAAACGATGCTGTGACCTGTCTAACATTAGATGTCTGGTTGGGGCTGTAATAGCCAAATGAAGATACAAACGATACAATACAATACAATATTAAGATACAATATGAAGATACAATCCTGGTGGAGATACAAACGGTGGACACTGTCCAACAAATAACGGATTCTGGAATGACATTTGTGGAAACGGTAAATCAGGACATTGGTACATCCTCTGTGGGTACATAGGTGGTACAAAGTTATTCTGAGGTGGGATAAAGTTATTCTGAGGTGGAGATGCGAGTGAATGCAATATGAATATTCCTGCTTGATTGTCGACTGGTGTTCCTAAACCGTAATACGACAATTTCATTGGTGGATTTCTAGTTCTTCTTGGACGCTCTTGCACGGGCGGGTCATCTTCAGTGACTGACTGATCAGGTGACTGTGGTTGAATGTCTGGTACTTGCTCTTGTCCAATACGATTATCTGTAGCGATGTTAGTAGGTTGTTGCTCAGCATCACCTTGGTTATCCTCATTGTGAATCTCTGATGTATCACCATCGTTATCAACTGTTGAGTCCTCAATGTTTACTTGCTCCTCAAAATAATGTATCGCTTGTTCCAATTGGTCTGGTGCAAATGTTGGAAATTGTTCCTCATCATCCTCTTGGGTGCTAGCTTCAGTAACTGATGATTCCGGGCGCTTTTGAGGTTTGTTTGATTTCTGCAGCATGATCTGTTGTCTTCTTTGTAGGATGTATCTTTGTTGCCTTTTGTCTTTCCGCATAAGGAAGAAATGGGCAGGGCATTAATAGATTTCTGTGCAAAACCCTTTTCCTTCCATCTTGATTTTCTGGGCCAACCTCTTAAATAGCTGCATTGGGGCCTTTCCTGTTTAGGACAACATAAATAATTCCAACATAAATAAAAAATAATTTGAGTTAATACGGGAAAATACATTGACTTTGGAACGAAAAATGAAAATTGCCGAATATTTAATAATGCCAAGAGCTTGAGTCAAGAACCATCTCGTAGCATGACAACAGGAAAAAATTCTCTGGGACAGCCAAGGCAATGGAGCCAGTTATTTGCGAAGATTTGTTCAAAAAGGAATACTACAGAGTTCTGGTTAGAGACAAAGACAGTTCATTGGAAGCAAGAATAAGAAACTTCGTCAATCCAAACATTTGTTTTAGTTTTATTTGGTCTTATAAAAAAGTGGTAGTGTAGGAGCATGCATTTCTTCAATTTGAGAAATGCTTTGAAAACCTCATTCTTGGTAACCATGTTTGGTGAATATACAAAACTGATACCCTAATTAAGGACATTCCGTTCTGAATTGTTCAGGGAAAAATTCCCCATGTTAAAAATATCATTAATTGGCATAGTAGTGGCAATCTGCTTGTGTAGATATTTTTGACTGAATTTTTGTGTTTCTTATTTTCTTTCCTTAATTTTATGCTTTGTCCTATTAATTTGCGCAGAGTTGGAATGTTGCGCGTATTTTTGAGTGCAGTTAGAACAAAAGACGAGGACTAAATGGGTAGAAATTTGCAACATGCTTAGAACAAAATATATACTTACAGTAAGGGAAATTAAACGTAAAAGATTAAAATGTGAACTATGAGTGTAAGAGTTTGATACTGTTATTTTTCATTCGTTGTTGTCTTCTCTCCCGAGATCTTTTTTCCCTGAGATCTGCCCCTTGAAGGGCTTCTTCTCCTTTTTTTCTTTGTTATCGTTCTTATTCTTGTTTATTAATCATAGACACAATTAACTAGTACTTCCTGTACTACAATCAGTTTAATAATTCAACAAGAAATAACTGGAAATCTATCACCTGAGAGTTTGTTCAAATCTCTACGCAACGCCTCTTTCTGCTTGCAATAATCCAAGTAACGATCCAAAATAAACAATTTGTAGTGAATAATTCGTAGTAGGCAACTCGTATTAAACAAGAGTAAATATGCAAGATAAAGAGTATTCTTCAGAGGTCTTTCGTTAAAGTACACAGATACTTCAATTTTCAATTTGAGATGTAAAATTTGTCCATCCTTAACAATTTGCAGACTTCCGCTCCACTAAAAAAACCAGACAACCTTCACCAAAACTAAATACTAAATAGAGGATACATTACAGAACAGAGAAAGAGCATAGGTCCAGAGGCAACCCCCCACCACACAAGACAACCAAGGACAAGAGCAGGACAACAGGAAAAGCAGGCCCCACATGACAACCACGTGAAGACCCACATCCACATCATCCCACAATTGCCCCCAGCCATCCAAGCAGGCAAAAGGCCACCCCCAGAACCCAGGCTCAGAGAAATTATTTAGATATATTTGTTTAAGGAGGAGCTCTCTAATAGGTAAACTAATCGAGAGAGAACCCCCCCCCCAAACTAAAAGAAAAAACTAAAACTAAATAACATTTGTTTGCTATAAAACATAAAACCAGATTTCCTTCAAGAGAATATCAAGATAGGATAGTCAAAAGATTATCAGTCCACAATGCTGCAGATAGTTTAAAGACCATAACCATTGATGAGGAATTCCTTTAGTTTTGATTTGAAAACATTAAATGTAACAGACATTTTGATAAACGTGGGGATATCATTCCAGAGTTTGGCAACAAAATACTTTATTGATCTAAGATCATATAGAGATGTATTCCTTATGGATTGGAAGATGTCACCTCTAGCTGCCTGACGAGTCTCGTGATTATGAACAGTGTTACTGAGCTGGAAATAGTTGTGAAAATGAATAGGTAAGAGGGCATTTAGAGATTTATAAACACATTTGAGAATATCATGATGAACCATATCTTTCAATTTAAGTATCTTCAGAGAGAAGAAGATTGGTGTTGAAGGAGAGAAGAAGGGCTGAAAGGAGATAGACCTAAGTACTTTCTTCTGCAATAAGAAAAGAGGCTCAAGATAAGTATCATAAGAGAGACCCCAAGTTGATGAGCCATACCTCATAAAGGAAGAGAATATGGAGTAGTAAAGATTTTTCAATATATCAAGAGGAAGAAGATGTCTGATCTTAAAGAAGACCCCAGATGGTCTTGAGAGTATTTTGGTTAGTTCAGAAATATGGAATCTCCAGGAAAGATGCTCATCCATTAGAACACCTAAGAATTTAACATATCTGGATCTGGACACTGGTTTTTTCCCAAATTTAATGTTGATGTGATCAGTTAATTTCTTTCTAGGGGAATGGAACAGAACAAAGTTTGTTTTTTCAATGTTGAAAGCTAACTTGTTTACTTCAAGCCAAGACTTTACTTTTAGCAACTCTTTATTCATTTTATACTCAAGCCTGATTGCGTTGTCGGACTCATAATAAATGTTGGTATCATCTGCAAAAAGAAAGAAAGAAAAGATTTTGGAAACATTTGGCAGGTCATTGATATACATTAGAAAAAGTAATGGACCAAGAACAGAACCTTGAGGAACACCACAAGAAATTTGCCCAAGAGTAGAAGAGTGATTGTTGATTGAGACATACTGTTGTCTTCCTGTTAGGTAGGACTCAAACCATTGCAATGGTGTGCCCCTAATTCCATAGTGACTCAGTTTTTGCAGAATGATATCATGGTTAACAGTATCAAAGGCTTTTTGAAGGTCAATAAAGATTCCACAGCCCACTCTGTTTGAATCCACTGTAGACTTTATTCTTCCACTTAGACTGATTAATGCATGGTCAGTAGAATGTCCATTACGGAATCCAAATTGAATTTCAAACAGAATATCATGAAGTTCTAAGAAGTTATACAAGCGTTTATGCATAAGCTTTTCAAAGATATTACTTTAGCTGTTTTAGACATGATTTCTTGCATATGGTTATTAAACTTAGCAATATCAGAACTTGGATGACGGTAAGCACAGCAGCATAGAATGTTCTTAGATTTAGCATTCTCAATCTCAATCCAAACAGTCTCAAAATCACAGGAACTGATGCTAAGATCAAGTCTCTTGTTGGCTTTAAGGAGTGACTTTACATAAATACCAACACCACCAGCAGCACTCAGTGAAGAAGTATGGTGAAATTTATAGCCAGGAATGTCAATATTTGTTGAAATAGGTGAATCAACAGAATCTTTAATTTCAGAAAGACCAATGACTTGGAAGTCAATACCAGTACCCCCTAGAAGAGTAAATAGCTCATCAAAATGAAGTGCAAGACTTCTTATGTTCATATGCAAGAGAGAAAGGTCCTTTGCTGAGGTTTCCAAACATTGTATTTGTTGAACATTGAGGTAATTACAGTTGATATCTGGCTCAATATTCTCATCTATATCATAATCAGAAAGGTTAGGAAGGTTTTGAAGTTTGGAGAGTATTTCTAGAGTTGGAAGAGAATCAACTATTAAGGGTAGATCAGTAGCATTTGTTCCAATCAGAATCTCATCAGTTTCTAGGGTGAATGGAAAGATTTTTGAGTTGTTATATATCACGCACGCTATACATCTCCATGCATTGAGAGTAACTTCTTCAAGGGCTTCATATTGGGAAGGAGAGATATCATGACATTTAATATAGATTTTGTGTTTGCATTGGCTGCAAACAATGGCTTTTTGTTTTTATGAACATTTTTTAGGCAAATGGTGCATATTTTGTTAGAATCTTGATGAGTGGTTGCACAATTTTCAGGCTGACACAACCTTTCAACAATTTGGTTTGTAATTTTAGTGGTCATCTGGTAAAGAGCAAAACAATATAAACAATTGATAAATGAAAAATAAATAGTCTTCAAACAGACTTAGAGTCTGTTACTATATCTTTATGGGTCCATGCAGTCTGCCCAATCATTTTTTTATCAAACATGAGTGGAAGGCAATGCATTGACGAGCCCAGACCAGCCATCAAAGCCCCCAATGAGCAACCAGAACAACAAAAATTTCCGTTGCCCCAGATGCCCACAGCAGCAGCGCCAGGCAACTACCCACCCACTAGATCCAAGACCCATCAACACACCGCCCCCTCCCACATTTTTCTACTCACTACTTGCATACACATCAGCTTTAGCTTCATCAGTTAAGCTAAGTTAACCCTATCTGACCTTGCCCCCCCCCTAGTACATTTTTGCTTACACCGTTTTCCAAACATGCAGCAGGCCTCTGATACTTTGTAAGTTTAACTTTGTATCATAGAGCAATAAAATTGCAACAATTTGGACATTCTATTTTTAGCCTTGTGTCCATGGTTACCAATTTTTCATACGGCACTCTGTGAAAAACATACTTTGTATCTCTTTTAATCATGTTTAATTGGTCCAATTAAGTCTAAATTAAGAATTTATATATATTTTGATCTATATCTTTCATTTCTTTATGAAAAATAAAGTTTCATGACCTTTTAGCAACCTTTCATTTATATGACGTCATATGACATCATAATGATCATGCTCTAGCAACAACAACAACATTGCAAATTGGATTATGATTTCAAATTTTCATTGTTTAAATAATGAACTACCTTTGTGCCAAGTTTGGCTGCCGTATCTCTTATGACAACAGAGATAAACAGGGGGGGGGGAACCCCCCATGCATTGAGTGTTTCAAATCACCCAGGTCAGATAGGGTTAAGCTAAGAGTTCATCAGTTATATCAACAGTCTTATAGGACTTCATTGAACTTGATTTGAACATAAGTTTACCAGGAAACTTAACATACATCTTCCAGTCAGGATGCTCCCTTTCTTTCAAATACTTTCTTACGCGCATACAATTATTGCGTGCATTTTGAATTTTTTTGCTGTTACCAAAGCTGTTACTAATGATTTTGATTTGTCATCCTATGAAAAGAGCATAAAGCACTAAACCTACAGTTATAAAAGATAGTACTGCTAAACTGCCATGCAAATTCAGCAAATTGTGTCTTTAAGAGAGAGGATATTGTACTGCAAATGGTCCATACAGTAAATTCTAACATTGGGCTCAAATCTTTAAAAGGTTGGGGTAAAATTCTATTACGGTTTCAATCGAATTAAATGGTTTGGGAGGAACCTAGCGTTTTTTACCGTAAATCTGCCGTGGCAATTTATTGATATCTCAATCAGTTTCTAAATGGCGGCATTTATTAAAATTGAGGCTATGACGTCATCAAATTTTTAAATCCTAAACCAGAAATGATACGGTTTTCTGCTTTTCGCCATATTGTAGACCTTCATAAACTATGGTTTTCTTCAAAGTTATATGATCTTTCATCCTTTGGTTTAGGATTTACGATGATTTAAATGTTTTCACAATTTTTCATCAATTTTTTTCAAAATCATTAAATTGCCAACATTTAAAAAAAAATCAAGATATCAAAAAATTTCGATGGCAGATTTACAGCAAAGTACTATACAGTAAGTTTCTTTCAAGCCATTCAATTCAAAGAAAAATGGAATATAATTTTACACCCATCTTTTCAAAGATATGAAAGATTTGAGCCCTATGCTGTAAATTCTATAAGGAAGACCGATAAGTGTGCATTTTAGGGATGGCTGCAATGGTGCCAAGAAAGACAAATAATTGTTTAAGATGGAGAAAAAACTCATTTTAAATGTTCACTCTGTGAATTTCAAAGGATTTGCTATAGTTGTGAAGGCAAATCACTTTGCTATCATTAGACCATTACTATTTCTTTACAGGAGCTTGGCTGTATTTTTGCTTGGTCATTTTATGTAACACCTTCTTCCAAAAGAGGATTTCAACTCCTGCACTTGCCATTCAGAAGGAAATAATCGCTATCTTCCAGTCCACATGCTCTATAGGTTCAACAAAGTGGTGGATTTGAAGTTGTTTTGGGACATTTACCATTTTGTTATATCTATCAGAACATGGACTGGAATATGGTGCAATAGTTCAACTTTGATTAAGAAATGATAAAGTAGGTCAAAAAAATCCTGGAAAAGGTATTTTGGACAGTAGTTATGGCTTTAACTGTTGAAGTGACATCAGAAGAGGAAGCTTTAGGCCTTCCAATCAAGTGCTCTTGAAAAGACTTTGTTGCTAAAATTTTGTTCAAAGGTGTAATGTAGCTCATCAGCTTTTGGGTTTAATTGTAGTTTGTTAACAAGAAGAATATATACATACTGAACAATGTATAACAAAACGTTACTTTTCATAAACCCTTTGAATTGTTAGGTCTGTTTTAGTTCAGTTCCATGAGCAGCGGAGACTTCATCACTGGACGCAACTTCCTTGTTTTTGGAAGACACAACTTCCTTGTTTTCGGCAGACTTGCATTCATCTTCACACTGCTCATGGACAGCAATTTTTGTGACAACCGTCTTTAGGGTGTAAGTGAAATCAACATTATCCAATGCAAGCAATGCATCTTCAACAAGTTGGACATCAGTGAGTCCACACAAATCTTCAATCACATCTGGAAATATTGCGAGAGTGAGTTGCTTTTCTCCTGCCTTTTGAAGCATAACTTCACAAGAAAAGCTTTCGTCGCATTTTTTATCAGCATTTTTCTCATGCAAACCTTGCATGCAACAGACGAGTCTCCTGGATATGGGAGAACTTTTTTTCTTGCATTCATTATTTGGCATAGCTTCAGAATACCCCGCATCGCGCAGCGCCCCTTTTTTGGGATGGATACGCACGTAAATCAGCTGATCAGTATAATAACCGGTGGAAACGGTGGATACGGTATGTTTATGTTTATATGTTTAAATTTGCCAAGTAAAACAAAACTATGTACAAGAAATAGATATAATTTACAAGTTTTAAAAAAGCTAAAGAATAGATAAAATACGATGACAATTTTCATAATGAAGGAATTGATACGCTGTGGATACACTGGATACGGTGGATACACTGGATACACTGGAGACGGTGGATACACTGGATACGGTGGAAACACTGGATACGGTGGATACACTGGATACGGTGGATACACTGGATACGGTGGATACACTGGATACGGTGGATACACTGGATAGGGTGGATACACTGGATACGGTGGAAACACTGGATACGGTGGATACGGTGGATACACTGGATACGGTGGATACACTGGATACGGTGGATACACTGGATACGGTGGATACACTGGATACGGTGGATACACTGGATACGGTGGATACACTGGATACGGTGGATACACTGGATACGGTGGATACACTGGAGACGCTGGATACACTGGATACGGTGGATACACTGAATACGGTGGATACACGGTGGATACACTGGATACGGTGGATACACTGGATACGGTGGATACACTGGATACGGTGGATACACTGGATACGGTGGATACACTGGATACGGTGGATACACTGGATACGGTGGATACACTGGATACGGTGGATACACTGGATACGGTGGATACACTGGAGACGCTGGATACACTGGATACGGTGGATACACTGGATACGGTGGATACACTGGATACGGTGGATACACTGGATACGGTGGATACACTGGATACGGTGGATACACTGGATACGGTGGATACACTGGATACGGTGGATACGGTGGATACACTCCAGGAATTGTATTCTTCTCACTGTGTGTTGTTTTTTCTTCCACGGGATTGCGAGTATGGCGAAGCTTGATAATCGTCACTACAAGGATCGAATGCCCCCAGTACCCAGGGGGGTACTTGACTTAAATTTGTACGGGGGTGTGCCCACGAAAAATTTTTTTTGTTACCCTGCTCCAGAATTTTTCGCTCAAAATGTTAACCTATTCTAGAAAAAATTGGTGAAAAGTATACTCTAAAACATGAAATTTGACCAAAAACGACCCGATCTAGCAGAATATTCCCCTTGACATGTTTTGACAACCTGCTCTAGAAAAATTGCCTCATTTTGATACCCTTGGCTAGAAAAAATTGGTGAAAACGATACCCTTAAAAACGGCACATCCCCGTTGGACAAATAGACTAAGTACCCCCCCCCCCCCGGGCCCCAGTATTCAATTCAAATACAGTTGAAATCGTTGGAGCTCCTTCACAGCGATACTTCTCAACCAACATCATAAAACTTTACTCGCAATCCCGTGGAAGAGAGACAGCACAGTGAGTAATAATTGCAGCTGCGGAGCGCGAAGCGCCTGCAAAGCGGCGTCGTAGGCAAGTCCAATTTTGAAACCGTGGATTATCTATCTTTGTAACGCATTAGTCACAGATCAGTGGATTTAGTGATTTGGTGAAACCAGAGGGAGCTTCCTGTGTGAAACAACGACAACAACAGCGTTGTTAGCTGCACGTCTGCAAGGCCTCTGCAACTTTCGATCTGTATCGATCTGTTCGCCATTTTGGAGGTCCCTCGTTTATCTTTGTAACGCTAGCTGTTTGCAGGACGCGAAGAAGGAAGAAGTGAATGTCACAATCTGGTGCGTATCACATTATGTGTTAATTACAACTATGAAAGGATTTCGTTTTATACTCTATCTTGCTTCGAATATTCACAGAGTCGGAATGACTTGTACAGCTTATCTGTTGACGATATCCCAAGGCTTTGATTCCATCCAGGGCCTAGCTCGAGAGGTTACTTTGACTGACTTTGACTTGCACAAACAAACATATGCTGGGTCTGGGTTGGGTGCCACCGACGACGGCAAGGGGATTGATGAAGGAGGAATCCTCCAAACTGACACCAGAGGTTTGCAACGAATTGCAGGGTTAGCCTAAATAACATCTAATTTAGTGTTTCAAGTTTTGTGCAATGCTGTTGACCCCATACAAGTTAGACGAATACTCATCCAGACTCAGTGTCATTTTCCAGACTCAGTGAAAGGCGATTCTTCGGAATGGGCCTAAGACGGAGTTGGACACACAACTCGTTTTTCCAGAAAATCCATTCATGCGATTGACAAGATGTTTTTGGATTTAGATATGTTTGATAAAGTTCCCGTGTTGAAATTCATTCATTTTTTGTTAAAAGCTCGTTTGTTTGTAGAAAATTGCTAGTTTTGCGAGTTTGAATCTGAGTCTGGAATTGAAACTGAGTCCGGAAATGGAAACTGAGTCTGGGCGAATATTCGTCTGACTTGCATGCGGTATGATGTTGTAATACTGTTTTCCACAATGTTGATACTTCATACAGCAAATAACTGTAAAAAAATCATATCAATAGAACTACTTTGGGACACAATATGTCGTACAGAATCTTTTACATTAAAACCTTATTCAGTTTCTGTTTTTGTTGCAGGACCAAAGGATTGCTTGTTCTAGTTCCTGTAATGATCTGATTTGCATTCATGGGATGGGAAGTCATTAAATAAAACAATGTGTTGCAGAATGCACCATTGAATAGTTGTCAAGACTAGATATTGCCCATTATGAACTATTTCAATCAAGATTGTTTTTCACTCATACAAAGGTGTTTTTCTACATTTTGAAATTAAACATAGAACAGTTTGTTGTGATGATACAGCTGTTTCATTATTCCTGCTGATGCTTATCAATGCAGTTGGGTGCTCAGACAATGAACCATTAGTGAAGCTTATTTTGAAGAAATGATCAAAGCCAGTGATGCAAATATGACTGTGAAGTGCCATATATAGCAGTTTAAAACAATACAGTTCGCAGGAACTTTTGAACTATGAACATTAACTACAGTACCTGTACCTGAAAATTTGAAAATTGAATAATTGAGACCAATATTACATTTGGCTGTAATGGATTTTGTAGTTGTGGTAACCTGTCTTCATATTTGGAAACTTGTTGTCCTTTTTGGAATGTTTCAACCTCAGAACATCGGAGACAGCTCCCTGAGAAGGCACCTGAATGTAGAATTTCATTTTTGGCATGGGGAATAGACCTTTTAGCTATTCAAAAAAGTATCTGAATCGAAAGGTATTTTGATACATTTTGTAGAATTCTTCAACGTGCACAATAGTGATAGAAGCTCTAATGCTATTCAATCGAACCTCTTGTATAAAAATGTATAAACATGTTGCTCGATCCCGACTCTTTTGCAGAATAGCTAAAGGTCTATTTCCACAAATTAATTTTTCTCAAACATAAGGCTATTGTTTTCACATAAATTGCGCGCAAGGCAGATTTGTTATCTTGCCTTGAGCTGCAGTCACTTAACTATGTTAACAGCTAGTACAATTTCTATCATAATATAGGCCAGATCAACGGTGCATTGTTGCCCATGATTAAGTACGTATATTCCCATTGATGGCGATTCCTTACCGCAAAATATACATTCCTTTTGATAGTGGGCCGTACTGTATTTGAATTGTAAATTTAAAGAGAGGAAGAGGAGAAAGGGACATATTTGATAAAAAAGAACGTTATCATATTCATTGAACAAAACTAAACCTGAAATGTACTATACATTTGATATAGTGAAATGCAATATCGGTGATTGTAAAAGTGATATAGAATGATTGAAATAGACAGATAATATGGTAAAAGTCATATTACACCTGCAAATACACGACTAGTCAAATGATCTCCTGTGCCAAAGTAGACTTTACTAGATCACAGATTATTATACTGTGTGAGCTAGAGAACAGTTGCCGCATTTAAAATTCGAAACAACAGATTGGAATGATTTAAATTCTGCGTAGAAGCTGAGAGACTACAGTATTGTTGTCATTTTCGTTGGAGCAGTGAAAATATGGGAGTTGGACTTACGAAAATTCTTGGGTGCGAATTGCCAGAAAAAGGGCACTTGATGAAATTGTTAGGAATCTTGTCACACGACGGAGGAGAGCAATTTACCTCTCTCAGAAATTACAAGAAACGGATATTGAAGCACCCGTGATATTGTACGTTCTTGACGTTATGAAGTTTAAAAACTTATAAGGGATTTGAGCGTGAAAATCGTTGAGGGTGAAAGTTTACACCCAGAGTCATTTTCACGGTCAAATCCCTTATAGGTTTTCAAACTTTGCATCGCCATGAAATCAAAATTACTACCGATAGCAACATAAAAACTTGCAGTTAGACTAAAAATTGAGTGCTAAATCCGAATTCGGCCTCTAAAATTTCGTATCAAAGAAATTGAAATATTTTCCAAGACGAGGCTGTATATTGAAGTGGTGTTTATGCTCTTAGCTATTCCGGTAAGTGGCCTTCCCTGATCAAAACTTCACGCATATGGGGCGTGATTCCCTTGTGGCATGGTAGCTGGTATTTAGCTGCATATTCTTCTTTGCTACAAAGCGTGGTAGTCCACGGCTGAAAGGAGGCATCGTTGGGATCCTTTTTCACGAATATGGAAATTTGGTGCGTCGTTCGTGCAGCTCGCACAGTTTCCAATCTTCCCAAGCCGTCTGTAGTGAGTTGTTTTGCTGCTGCTATAAATTCTGCGGCGGCAATTGACCGAAGGCGTCGAGGGCCACTTTGCCTGAATGCTCTATAATTGATGCATGGCCCTGGGAACAGGAGGCATGCCGTTTTTAATTCACCAATTGTTGGCTGACTTTTCTCCTTTTCCATCGTAGGGCTGATGATAGATCTAATGAACTATGAAAGGAACGAGGATTAGAGAAATGCATTAAGAAATTGAACCAAAATGAACTACACTAATTTTTGTTTATAAGAAACCGCTTATAAGAAAGGGTAGGCTAAATTTTTCGAAAGCTAAGAGACAACCCTACTGGAATTGAAAAAAGCTAAGAAACTTCTGCGATTTTCAGTTTTAATTTTCCTATCACACTCAAAAATATTTTGACATTGTGGAGTTAAAGCAACTGTTTGGACATTATTTTGAGTGCAAATCATGTTATTTACTCGTTTTGAGATGTTACTAAGTAATGTGGGAGCCATTTAGACAAGACAAAATCAACTCTAAACTTCCGGCAATAAAAATATAAGAAACACGTAAGAAACATGTGGTAGCAAAATGGCCCAAAAATTTAAGAAACTGCCAACCAGCCCCGGACCTTAGTTTCTTATAAAAAAAATGAGTGTATGCACTTTTGGCAGGCAGAAAAAAACCTTAAAGTGCACAGCAATGTTCAAGATATATGAGTTAATCATTAGCAGAAAGCCTGAAGTGGATTCTAGGATTTTTTGCGAATGTTTTTGTTTTTAGCTTTTGGAGGTGGAAGGGAGTTTCTTAAAATTTTCGTTATCCAAAACACTGGAAACGATAACAAAACGTCGATCAAATTTTGTAAAGACTTGACATGACTGGAGAGAGACAAATCGTTTTCGGGCTGATGATGTGGGAATTTAGAAATTGATATGTGTAAACTTCTGCACGACCATTATTTGAAAGATTGGTGTGTTGCGAAATTCTGTAGCAGATGCAATAAAGTGCCACTGAAGCCATCGCAAAATAACAATTGTTTAAACCCCTTCATACAGGAATGCAACTTGCACCAAAGCATGAATTCAATGAAGGTTAAAAAGGATATACATTTCTTTGTATTATCAAAAGTATTTTTACATTCCTTTAAACTTAGAATGAACACCTTGTGCATAGGATCATAAGTGATGAATTTCTAAATCCCCAAATCATCACGATAACAACGTTCTCTCTTTGTCCATTCATGTTGACTCTTTGGAAAACTTGATCAACGTTGTTTTTTTTACCGTTGTCCGTGTCTTCTGAGTCGAAAATGTTAAGAAACTTGCTTATAGCTCCATAAATAGAAGCAGTAGTGGCGTGGTGGCTCCAAATTGGCTGGGGGGGGGGGCACAACAAAGGTTCCAAATCTAAGGCTGGTGTAAAATTGAGTGACCTATTTCGTTGAACTGGATGACTTCAAAGAAACTTTAGCTAATTCTCTTTAAATCTACCGTTGGAATTTTCTGAAATCTTCAACCTTTTCAGAGTTAGAGTGTTTTTCTTCTTTTTCAAGAATTGAAGAAAAATTTTCAAAAAAATTAAAACCATCCTAATTTCTAAACTGTTTGACGTAACATGAAATAATTTCGAAGAAAACCATAGTTTATGAATGCCTACAATATGGTATCAAGCAAAAGTCTGTCACTCATCTGGTTTATGATTTAGAAATTTGATGACGTCACATCATCAAAATTGGAACTATGTTGGGGGGCAGAACCTGTTTTTTGGCGCCCCCTAGAAAACGGTGAATTTTGTCTCTCGTCTCCTACACAATACGTCAAGGCTTTGAAGACTGGTTCCTTCTTTAGAAAATGCTTTGAAACTAAAGGATGATGATTCTTCTGCACTCTCGTCGGAACAAAAATACGTACCATTTGGCGATGGGAGCAAATCTCTGTGCGAGCGGAGCGAGCGAAAATTTTTTGAGATAATGCCCTTCCTATCGTTAGAAAACGGCCCTTGTGGGAAAAATACCTCTCGTGGCCACAATACTGACTTTTCTACACAGGATTGGTTCACACTTGAGTAAAACCGCCTTGGAATTGGGATAGCACAATCTCTAGACACTCTATAAAGGCGTGTGTAGTGAGTTATCGAGTTTTACATCGAATAAAAACATTTCTGATTCCATCTAAACATCTTCAAGAGGCGCCTTCAAAATAAAAAATTGAGGCGAAATATTTCCCACACTTTTTCTGTCACATTGATACATTCTAGCTCGTATTAGTGTGAAGCAAGCTTCCAGGCATTTGGCGCCCCCTAAACCTTGGGTGCCTTTGGTGCCCCCTCGTTCTCACGTCGCAGGGGGGCACGTGCCCCCGCCCCCCACCCCGGCCACCACGCCACTGAATAGAACACTAGAAAATATACAAAGAAAAACTGGCATCTAATTGAGGATCTTAGGTAAAGATTAGGTCATAAATCTTCAAAATCCCTACAGTATATTATTTATTGTAGTCTGTCAAAGGTGCATCGTTTATTTTGGCGTAGCCGGTATTACTGTTTGCAATGACCTGATGTTTCGAATGATGCATAGCAGGTTTGACTAATTTGTGAAGAAAAAACTCGCTAAAATTCTGAAATTCCCAAGGCAGTAACCCGCCTTCAATTCTACAATGATATGCAAAGATCATTCGTGAGCCAACAATTAGAGTTAGAGAAGTTTGTTATCTGGGGCATGTCAGACAGAGAATGTGCTACAAAAAGTTCCGCAAACAGATGAAATCTTTTCTCTAAGGGCTTCCACATAAAGACAAAACCCAAAATAATGAAAATAAAGTGTCACAAAAGTTAGATTACAAAATTACAGAAGCTCATCTCTAAGAAAGATGTAAATTATTTACAGTTGTAAAGTGTCATTGTTTGACAATCAAGCTGAGTGCTTTATAGTTCTCGAAAAGAGACTGTGTCCGTAGGGGAGTCCCTGTTGCAAATAAATGGGATAAAAGTTTAAAAAACATTTTCCCATTTACAAAAGAAGTTTGAGTGTTAGTTACAAAGCTATCAGAGCTTTTTTAAATCAAGTACGGTAGTTGGAGTGTTAACAGAGAATGCGGTGTAGCAAGGATGTGATCGGAAAGTAAAGGTGAGCCAGAGCAAAGTGTACGTGATCGAAAATTCATACAACCAACAGGAGAAAAAGTAGTTGATTTGGAGAAGATGAAAATTGTATATGCGTGCGAAAAACTTGGATATGGGATCTTTAGAACTAACAAAAGGGCATAAAATAAGACGGACGTTTGTAAATGACACTGGTGGTGCCATGAAGTTTGAAAGGTATGCACTTTTCTCTGGCTCAGGCGGTGCATTTGGGTGTACATACCTCAAGGAATATCGTTTTTTGCTCCTCTGCCCACTCTACATACTTCAGGGCTTCCTGAAAAGTATTCACATCCACTTCATCAGAAGGTGCAGTGGGCACCTGTCCAGTGAGCAGCTGGCTGCAGGTGTGATTGAGGATGTGTACAGAGACAGCGACCCTCTGAACAATGTCCACTTTCTTTGATTTCGGCAAGGGCTGGCCTTCCTGGAGCGCATCGTTTATTTCCTCGATAAATTGGGTGTTTAGATTGTCTAGCATAACTTGCGCCTCAGCCGTAAATCGGTAGACACGCTTGAGTTCGTGTAGCCTCGAAATCTCCAGGAAAACATCAGCTACGTTTTGCAATGGCCCCCTGGAGATAGCAAGGGTAGCTACGTGCGACTGTTCTGGGGTTGGCCGCAGGCAGCATGGGGCTACGAGGATGAACCTATCGAGAAGGCCATGCCCTTGGTCCAATTGGCACAGCAGTC
The DNA here is from genome assembly GCA_039566865.1 of Aurelia coerulea. Lineage (NCBI taxonomy): Eukaryota > Metazoa > Cnidaria > Scyphozoa > Semaeostomeae > Ulmaridae > Aurelia > Aurelia coerulea. The sequence goes on along the minus strand of CM076951.1, from coordinate 5,029,953 downwards.
TTGCACCAAAAGGGACCTGCGTTGATCCAAGAATGCAAAATGGTGTGTTTTGTCCAATTTCTCGAGAATTCTCCGTAGCATACCTGCAAGAGAGGTCAGTCTGTTATGTATCTACTGAGCTATTTGCTAGGAATATCCTTCCTCGTTAAATGGAAGAAAGGTTGGCTATTTTCCTTTTAATGTCTGCTTGATAAACTGCCTTTTTACATAAAACAGTCGTCTTAGATGTATCTCCACTCGTTTTATAAAATAACTTTACTGAACGGCCTATTGTGCAAGAATCTCAAAGCCCAGAAAAACTTTCTCCTGCCACTGTTGTTTTGCTTTTCTGGTCAATTTAATGACCATGAGGTGAGAGTTTGGTCTTTTACAAATGAAATAACGTTTATTTCGAAGTCATTGATGCGATTGGTCTATTTATTTTTATATTTTACCAGGTGGGGGTAATGTGGGCCTACTGAGAATTCAGCCAGAATTAAAATTCAACGAAGCCTTGAAGCCTTGAATTGCTTAAAATTTTCGCACTTATGTTAATCTTGCCACGTTGTTTTCTGTCTAAAATGTGAAGAGGGTTTCCTATCACCGCAGTTGCTGTCTTGTAACCACTTGATTGGAGTAAACATACTGCAAACATTTTTATTGGACAGTCTGCTTACATCTGTTTAAATGCATATTTAGCCAAAGTCTCATGCAAGTTCATTATGTTTTGCTCCTCTAGTTCTCATTTTTGTGATTGTTCAACTGTGAAAATGGCAGATTTTATGCCAGTTAAAGTAAATCAACGGGGGTAAAAGCAACTTAGCTAGGGGGACTGGGTCCATCTATATATAGCCTATTGTATTTTATGTTCTTGATCGATGAAAACAAAAGGAAGATTAGTGGCGCCTGCCGTTCTTTTGTGCTATGTTTAGATTATGTCGCTATATCTCCGTTCATTTACTTTAAAAAAACATGTGCATTAAAATTATACATGCTCTATTGGGGAATATGTAGCGTGTAAACTCAAGCAGTAAATGGCTTGACATTCTTTGCATTTGAAAGAATGGGAATTAGGAACCGTTGCAAATATGTGACACATGTGCTACCCTCTACTGGTATCCGACTTGACAATCTAACTGGAGGGGTACTTCGGGGGGGTCCCAATACCGCAATACCGCACGAAAAAGACACCAAATACCGCACCAAAGAATAGCAAAATACCGCAAACGCTAGAAAATTAAAAATAGCGCTGTTAATACAGTATACCGGTCTGTGGCAGTTTGATTCTGACCTAAATCCACCTTCCTTCGTCAAAATTTGTAGTTTCGTCTATTAGATCGTAGTTAGATGTTTTACAGACCAAAATGTGACGTGAGAACGACGGGAAAAGTTTCATTGATGTGCCTTTCAGTAAAACTGCATTGACGGCAGAAATTATGAATATATACCGGGTGAGCCAGAAAAAAGTTCCCACATTTGAAAATTCGTAGCACAACAAGTTTTCCATGGATTTGAATGATTCAATTTCTAATCAAAAGCCAAAAGATCAAAGCATTCCCGCGACCTCTCTCGCCTTCCCACGAGCACTGCAAATATATGTAAATTCAACTTTACAAAAGTTTCATGTTCTCAAAATGACTGAAAAAAGGCCCAAAACACTTGATCAAATCGTTAGGACTCTCCTAATCCATAACGATGCACACGAGCGCTTCACCTCTGTCAAGAGCAATAATAAACAGATACTAAAGATTTTCAATCCCTTGGAAATAAATTCGCAGACGATATCTCTCACCCATGAGAAATTGCTTTTTCTATGTTGTAGTCCTTTATAATTTGATCACGTATTTTAGGCCTCTTCTTCAGTCATTTTGCAACCACAAATCTTTTCTAAATTTGAAATTACCACTTTCAAATGCTCGTAACAAGGCGAGAAAAACCACAAAAACACTTCGATCTTTTGGCTGTCAAGCAAATATTGATTCATTCCAATCCATCCAGCACTCTTGATGCTACGAATTTTCAAAAGTGGGAACCCCCTCTGGCTCACCCGGTAGAAGTTTACACTGGCTGATGCTTTTTTGTACAAATTGTCCAAATATAGATGGTTATCCAAATCTACACCAACACTTGTATAATTTTGTCTCATGATGAGACAAAATCATACAAGTACCTCATGAATAGTTTGATTGTAGATTTTGATGTCCACGTTTGGCTGTTTGGACAACTTTTGATGTGATCCATATAGCACAAATTCATTTTTACCTTTTTCAAGTTAATGAACAGGTTATTTTCATCAAGCCAGTCTGCAACGTTTTGCAGTTCACTGTTAAAGGACAAGTCCGGGGTTGGTATGACCGACGATAAAACACAAGATAACACTGCTACGAATGGCGTATGATGTACGAAAATGAGGCTGTGCGATACCCCTCCGCCCCCTAACCGCTGCTAGCCTCCCCATCGTGTGCTCATGCATTGAAAATGGCACAAGAACAAGATAAAGAGGCCCGCAAAGACAAAGAGGCCAAAAACAATCACACAGCCTCGCCCTCGTTTGCGTGATATGACGTCACTTCGCTCAAATTGCTTATTTGAATACGTAATTTCACAAGAAGAAGGCGAGAAATAGTGGAAAAAAGTATCATACATCATTCATAGCAGCACCATCCGGTATTCCATCACCAATCATACCAACCCCGGACCCGCCCTCTAAGTAAATGTTCTATTTCATTTGAGTTCTTTCTTGCACAATATAAACAGTATCATCGGCATATAGTGTAATGCCAGCATCAGTGAGCGGAATATGGATGTCGTTGATTATCAGCCCAAAGAGAAGGGACCCCAGGATGGATCCTTGTGGTACATCACATGTAACGCTTTCTTCCCATGAGCTGGTGTTATCAAAGATTTCTTATTGTTTCCTATTAAAGAGATAATCACCTATCCATTGTAATTTTCACATCATCTATACCATAACTTGGCAATTTTTCCAGCAAGGTTGCATGATGTACTTTGTCGAAGGCTTTACGGAGGTCAATATAGACAGCACCATTAAGTAGCCCTTTTTCAACGTACAGTCTAAACTTCTCTGACAGTTTGGTAACTGTATGTTGCGTAGATCTCCCTTGTCTAAACCCAAACTGATGTGGGCACAACAGGCTATTCGATTCAAGGTACTGGGACAGTTGATTATAAATGATCAGATAACTTTTGATAGAGCAGGAATTACCGTGAAAGGCGTACAGTTGTCCAACATTGTCGGATTGAAAATATGGGTGATTTTCCCACATCTAAAGTTTTGATTCGTGCAAATATGTTGATTCTTTTTCTTCAGATAAAAATGTTGCGTGCTCTCCTCCGCAGGTACCTTTTCAAGGTTGAGCAGGTGGAGCAGGCAAAAGGAGAGAGGGATAAGGGACCTCCCTCTCCTTCGTTTTTCTTTCCTCTATCAATTCGTCTCGAAGATGCGTTGTTCTTCAACAGGAAAATGGCATTACATGAAGTTTGGATGTTAATATTCGTACAATACCGCATACCGCGCTGTGAAAGCTCGATACCGCAATACCGCAAGCTTTTCCCGTCATTACCGCAATACCGCACAAAATTTACCCCCGATACCGCAATACCGCAAACCCCGATGTACCCCTCTAACTGGGAATAAGCATTGTACAATTTCGTTACCTGAATGATGTCTTTTCTCCCGAAAACATTTGGCACAGGAACTGCACTTCACCTGATGCATCATCGTCAGTTTTGAGGAGCTTGCTTAGAATATCATAAATTTCTCCAGAAATCAGGAAGCATTTCCCTTCTTTAGCTACAGCCTTTATCATACCTGTTATGTAGAAATGGAAAATCTTGTTCATACAAAAGGTTTTTGATAGAATTGGCTGATAAGGAAGGTGCTTTGTGGCTAGGGCATGTATGATCTTTAGGTCAGCACTACTCATGATTTTTAAGGTATTTGTCTAGTCCAAAACTATCAATATTTGGAAAAAATTTCAAATGTTTGTTTTTGAAATAGAAATGTAGTGCAATGTTTGTAGTTTCTGTTTGTGCATCGCTTTTCGTTGTAGCTCAAGTATTTTTGCTTAAATAATATAAGAAACCCAGGGTGGTCATGATAATTTCGCCAATTTCTTGAAACAAAATGTAGCCAAAACCAACCTCAATTTTGCCGTGGAGATAATGTCAGTAAAAATTTGGCTACCCAAGGTTTCTTGGTCTGTCGATTGAAACTGTTCTTTGCGTTACTTCATGTACAGCAGTCATGGAATTTACATTCATTTTGGTTCTGGTAAAACAACAAAATAGATGTTGCTTAGTAACCATTGTAGTTTAGCGCTGCTGATTGGTCAATCGAGTCACCTGACCGCATTTCAACGTGCTTCATTCCATTACGGGATTGAGTTGTGTCTGCGATAAAGTTTTTGTCGATATTTGTACTCTAATTACGCTATTTGATATCAAAGATGGAAGTACAAACATTTGAACACATGATTAAAGCGAGGGGCAACGGAAAAGACGAATGAAAGTGAAAAGAATCGTACAAGAACAGATGAAATCGTTTGTGCAATCCAAAGGCGAAGTTAGGCCCTATTATTTTGCCAAACATGGGGAAGGCAACCATATGCAGGTTCCTGTACTTTCTTGCGTCAATGAGGACTGACTTGTAGTTACTTTGAAGAAGTCAACAATGCTTTTGAGATTGGAACTAATGAAAAGGAAGACAAGAGAACATTTTTCCTTATTGAAGAAAGTGCCATGAAGAAATGAGTTGTTTTGCACAACTGTCCGTTATGATATAAACATTCGGACACTTTGTAGGTACTTTACTTGAAAGAGAAATTCTGTTGCAAAACCCAATAGATCAATGAACTTTGATCCCGGTGGGGGGGGGTACTTGACTTAAATTTGTACGGGGGTGTGGCCACGAAAAAAAAATTTTGTTACCCTGCTCCAGAATTTTTCGCTCAAAATGATAACCTGTTCTAGAAGATATGGATGGAAAGTACACTCAAAAACATGAAATTTGACCGAAAAATGACCTGATCTACCAGAATATTCCCCTTTGACATGTTTTGACAACCTGCTCTAGAAAAATTGCTTCATTTTGATACTATGTGCTAGAAAAAATTGCTGAAAACGATACCCTTAAAAACGGCACATCCCCGTCGGACAAATATACTAAGTACCCCCCCCCGGGACTTTGATCAAGAGGTTTCTCCAAAATTACAAATGTTTTTATGAAGTTCTAAAGACTGCTACTGAACATGCACATTAATGGCTAGCTTTGTAAATTTGGAATAGGAAGCTATATGAGACTTCTTCATCATATATGTTGAAGATGGACCAAGTCGTAAATCCGCATAACTCTGTGAAATGAGCAAACATGAACAACATGAGATCTGCAGACAGAGGAAGTAGTAACCAGGATTGTACAAGTAAAAAAGGCAGAACAGCAAAGAAAGAGAAAGAAAGGGAAATATTACATATGTCTCGCGGATTTTAAAAAATTGTTTTCATTCGAAACCATACTATATTTGGAGCATTATGTACCATTTAGATCACAATTTTTGCTCAAGAAGAAGTGAATTACATAATTTTACCAATCAGACAAACATGTCGTTAAATCTTTGAACTGCTCCGACCTGTGATTGGCTAATATAACAATAGGAGGCACATAACAAAAGCGCAGGGTAGAGGCTTTGCACCAAAACGAGGGAATGGACGCGCGATTTATTAATGTGAACGTTCAGAACGTTCCAACTCAAAACAGACTCCTAACTTTACCGTGCGCGGTAAATGCGCGAAAGCAACGATGATTCCTTCATCGCTCCCTCACAGTAGTATGAGTGGCGACCTTCAACATGGCTTGTTTCTATTTGCACTCAAAGAGGGCAAACATTGGTGCTCGACCCTGAAGTGCGAGGTTGAAATGACAAATAAATCAATACACGTATTTTTTTTATAAGAAACTAAGAATTTGGACCAGTACTGACAGATTCTTAAAATTATCATGTTTTGAGTACTCAGAGTTTCTTACGAGTTTCTTAGAAGTTTCAAAATAATCTTCATGTTCACTATCTGTGCCCTCATGACGTTTCAAAACAAGGGTTTTTAAGCCTTGCCAATGTTTAGACATTACTCAAGTAACTTACGAGTAATATGATACAGGAAACGAGTGAAAATAAAGTAAAAATATGTGAAGGATTTCCTTTATCAAAATAAATAATTACTCAACTTATATTTTCCCAGTACTGGAGTTTCTTAATTTTTTGGCAATCAGAGCGTTGAGTTTCTTATGGGCAGTTTCTTATAAAAAATACGTGTACATACTGTAACACATTCACCCCCCACCCACCTCAACCATGTCTACTGATGATTCGTCATATTTTGAATGAATAGCAAGAAATTGAATTGCATGAAATTGGGCAATGCGACGGATTCATACTTTCACTGACGTGAATGCAAATTTAAATTGCGAAATGTGATTACTGTTGGGAAACCCCATGCGCGCTTATTATGTTCACGTGTATTTAGTATTTAGTTCATTCATTTATTCTACAGTACAAGCGGACACTTTTATGAGTCAAGGAATTTTACTTTTGTATTGTTAGTAACAGCTTGAATGCGTAAGAGCCTCAGTATGAAGAAGAGACTAGGAAACTGACTCAGGTTATTGCAAGTTAACCACTTAACAGAACGTCAAACTATTGTACTTAGCATACTTAATGGCTTGGTCACCTTGAATTTGATTGGTTTGACTAGTGGTTATTCTTAATCCTGATTGGTTAGTTAAAACTGAAGTTCCTTGTTTGTTAGTATAAAGTTACTGTATGAGTCAAAGCCTTTAGATTTTGAAAGATTGCGAATTTACACGTAGAACGTAAGAGTGCTGTTTTTGAGTGATGCAGAAAACGTGAAGATTGTTGTTCTCTTTGAGTGAACTCTGCCATTTAGAAACCTGAATCAGCGAGTTAGAGAGTCGAATCTCTACAATTACTGGGTATATGAGCCACATTTTCATTTGCTAACGGCCACGTGTAAGCTCCTCGATGATCAATGGACAGTAAAGCTCGCTGAAATCACTGCATTTTTACAAAAAGCCTTCTGTGAGGTGAGTACATTTACGATTATTTTACGTGATATGATATATGATTATGTTACATGGAAACAACCACTTTTACTTCATGATTGTTTACCATACGGCATTGTTGCTATGAAGGGCGATTTGAAAAGATATACAATCAACCGTAAAAAAGTATACTCGAAAAAAAGTTTGAATTGCAAAATAGTTCAGGAAAACTGTGCACAAATACAAGTAAAAATTAACCAGAGAACGATTCCACGTTCACTGTAAATTGTAGGCCATTGTACCTATGTAAATTGCAATCATCATCTGAAAATAGAACACAGATATGAAACCCTCTTCGTGCAAATGTAATCGAAAAACTGTTCTTGAGCTTCATAACATTCTCGTCCTACACCATTGACAATGACGTACTGCGCTTTAAATCTCTGCAAAGATAATCAAATAAACCGGGGTAAGGCACTGACTAGGTCCTACCTTTGTCCCAAAACCGGTCGGTAGTTCACGAAAAAAATTCGCAGCACCTTTGTCCTAACAACTGGTCGTTTTTTATGGCAAATCCAGCAAATCTGTTATTTTTCTTCACTTTGGAGAACAATTTTAACACGATGTACCACATTTCAAATAAAATGATGTCCCAAAAACCTCGGTTTTACGGTTATGGTGGATCTGCACTTAAGGTGGCTCACTACCGAAAATTTCAAAATGACGAAACAGCGATCAAGTAAAAATAGGTAAAAACACACAAAGAAAAATCGGTTAAGGTGGCTCGCTACCAATAAAACGTTAAGGTGGCTTACTACCAATAAAACTTTCACACACTTGGTGTCCTATCGCTCATGGTTTTTCCGATTCCTTTGGACAAATATGGGGTCAAATTTTTCCTGTACTTCTCGCCCCTGCTAAAAACAAGAACGCAAAATGTTTGGATCCAGTTTTTGTGAGAGTTCTAGTGCAAGCTTCCTTCAGATATTTTGGAATTCACAAATTTTTCAACACTACAGCCCTTACGTTTGCCCTCAAGGCTGATATTTTGGCTCCCCGGCTGTCCATGCAGAAAACTCATCAAAAGAATGAGGGAATTTAATGGAATTCAATGAGAGTATGCATACTTAATACTAAGCCTTTCCATGTGCAGTAAAGCCCTTCAATGCTTTAAGAAACCATTTTACAGGAAACTGGGGACGCTAAATCTTTACAAAAACAGTGGAAAAACAATAGGCAAATTAAGCAACAACGATAGGCTCATGCCAAAAGTGGGTTTGCCAAAGGCGGGTCATCATGCTTAAATTCATAAATTTCAATATCAAAGTATAAATCTGTTTGAAATTACAATGCAGAAAATGGCAATCATTCTGACCCTTACCCATCAGGAAGGTGTAGTCCAATCGCCTTGTGAAAAAAAAACAGGGTACACCTTATATTTGTAATCATATTATCAATCGATACTGCAGTTTTGTTTCTATGTCATGTCAAAGATATGCAAAGATTTGATTTGAGAAAAATGCTGTAAAATGTAAAAGTGTTATAATTTTAAAGCTCTTCTCACAAAATCGGATACAATGGTCTTGATCAGTAGATTGCCCTTGATCAGTAGATTGCCAAAATTTAGTTATGGGACAGGAAGCCCATATTACAGTTCATTCAAAACATGTTTCAACATATTTTATTAAAAAAGAACATATTTTCCCTTTTGTCACTATATCGTGTATTGTTTCCTTACTTACGCCTTTCCAATGTGTTATTTTAGAAATGAATACTTTTTTGAGAGAGCACAAGGAAACATTGTGGCTCTTTCAAAAAAGTATTTATTTCACTTAATAACAAATTGGAAAGGCGTAAGAATACACGATATAGTGACAAAGAGAAACTATTTCTATACTTTGGTGGTAATTTCATACATTCATATTTAAAAAGGACTATCTTAAACACACTTACACGTTTCGTGTTTTGTCTCAAAAATTTTCAACGCCCTGCAGCTGCCTCTTCAGTGAAAAAATATTTTTCTTGAATGAAATATTTTCTGAAACATTTTTCGAATTAACTGTAATATGGGCTTCCTGTGGTTATTGCAGGCTAAAATTTGAGTCACCATTGACAATCAATAGACCTTTCAGCTATTCTACGAAAGAGTTGGATTGAGCGCTATTTTACAGAAAGACGTTCGAGCTTCTATAACTGCACATTCGAAAATTCATAAGAAAAGCATAGACATATCCTTTGGTTCAGATTCTTTTTAAGAATAGCTGTAAGGCCTATTTCAGAGAGGGAGCAGAAGAAACGGTTTTCTGGGTGGGGCCCCTTTGACTATTCGACACCCATTTACGATCGATGGAAAAGTCATGCATTCATTATATTTTCAGGCTATGTTACGAACAAACCACAGGAGCCTTTCTACAGAGCAACTCACATCTTTCTCACGACTTGCTGCGTACGAGTGTAAAATACCCAAAACGAGAAAACCATCGAGGGAGCTTTTTAGGAGATATGGAGTTGCACAAGCAAGGACCACTCCATGTGAGCATTTCTTTATACCTCCGAAGGAAACTTTACTGTCATGGAAAAGCCAGCTTCAACGAGCAAGAAATCTGTCAACAGGATTTTTCTACATTGAAAGTGACTTTGGTTTGTACGATCTATGGATCACGAATGCTGCTGAACAACTGCACAAAGCGAGAGAAATACGCAAATCTGTAAAGGAAGAGCTCGATTGGTTTTCCGAGACTTGCCGAGTTCCAAATGTTGTTGATTCTGTTCCTTCACGTCCGACTTTAAACAGCTTCCGTTCAAAGATACACAATCGTCCTTACAATGTGGAGATAGCAAGCTTGCGAATGACCCCATCTGAGTTAGCACAGGTATGTGGGAAAAGATTCATGTCAAGTGATCATATGCGCTGGTTGGTTAACAAGCTAAACGTGCAACAGCAAGAGATGTTTTGTGTCTACGCAAATTCACTTTTCCACGTGGAAGCAGTTAATCGATTTCTTGAGGACAACTCCACACCGAAAAGAATTGGGGTAATATTCAATGTTTACAAGAAACGATCGGTTGAGCACGGAGTTGAGAAGTGGGACGTTGTTGTTACAAGGGAATTTGGAAATACCGGATCACATTTCTCTATTGCTGTATTAGACAAGGAAAGGAATGAAATCACATATGGAGATTCATTGGGGTGGTCCCCTCCACAGCATTTGATTTCAGAAATGAGAAAGGTTTACGAGGCATTATTCAAAGAGAGAATGCCAGAAATGCACGTAAAGGAATCCCATGATTCTTCAGCTTCACAGCACGGTCATCTATGCTCTTCGAGGTGCTCACTGCATTTCCCATTGCAGAACGATGGAAATATTTGTGGTGTAGTGGCAGCTGTTATGCTAGCAGTTGCATGTTTACTTCCTGAGTTCTTCCAGCGTATCTTCAGCTTTAAGCGCAGGCCAATAGATACCAAATCGAAGATGTTTCTCGCCAATCCAACAAAGTATGATAAGTATCTCCGCCAGGTTCTGATGGCTTGGATGACAGAGGACAACGTTTCAATGAAATACCTGGTTTCATCAGATGTTTTGGCAGGTAACTCCCCTCTTGACCCAACACATATAATGGAAGAACCGGAGGATCACAGTGACATCATACTTGTTGAATTTGACAGCGAAGAGTTTGATTTGGATACAGTTCACGAAAGGAATATTCCAATGACAGCGGCATCGAATCAAGAATGTTCACCTCCAACAAAAGCCAATGAGGAAAAACACAAACCTGCAAGCAAAAAAAAAGCAACGTCAGTTGAAAGTGGAAAGCAAGAAACGAGGGAGGAGGCATCAAAATGTAACGTCAAATGCACACACTGTCCATTTTCAACGAATAGACGTGGAAATCTTCGAAGACATGTCCAGAGAAAACATGGAAATGCAGCAGTCAAGTCAGCTGAGAGCGGTGGCTGTCTCTGTTTGGAGTGTGGCCATAGATGTTTCTTAATAAGAGATCTACGCGTACATTTGACGGAAAAACATGGTTATGTGTTTAGAATAACGAAAAAGGAGTTTCAATCAACCGAAGGTAAGGAAATGGCTTTTACATAAAGAACGCCCCTTGAATGTTAAATGTTCACTTCTTCACGTTGCCAAATATGAGATACATTCCTGCACTGATTACTAAAAGCCTGCCAATGCAACGTTAGACCCGAACCCTAACAGTAACCCTACTATACCCTAACCAAACCCTTGTTTCTCAGTAGCTGCTTAAAGTATACCAATTTTCTTGCACTACGCTATCTATTGATGGAAAAATGAGACTGAAATCTGAATCTAGTAGTTGCACCCCTGAAGGGGGGTACTCCCATTGTGGCCTAACAGAGGGGTCCAGTCCGAGTTGAAGAGAGCCAAAGCAGAACTTTTGAATAATACCCTCAAATGATAGATTATTTTTACAGAAACCCCCACATGGTAGTTAGTGGGGCTAAAATTGGGCGATTTGGTAGCATCTAGTGGTGAACATTTTCTGCAGTTTTTCAAAATTTTCTGTCGTAAAAACTGATTGAACAAAGCACGAAAACTTCAAAATTCATCGATAATCATCGCAGCAACGTAGCCATTTCGTAAGACTCTCGAAGCGACTGGACCCCCCTGTCAGGTCATAATGGGAGTACCCCCCCCCTGGGGGTTACACTAAAACATGTAAACTTGTGGGTAGCGAGTGCTGCAGCCTGTACATATTGCACCTTCCTTTCAAGTGTGCAAGTTAATTTGTCTGCTGCTCTTTATCAGGAGTTAGCACCTTCATTCCGCAGGTTTACAGGTGTCAGTATAGCCTCATGATGAAGATAATTTCCTGAAGCCGAACTGCTCGTTTCTTACTTTCAAGACATTTACCGATACGCAATGTTTTCGTATTTGGTGAACATAGATTTTGAATTGTGGCAAATGCTTTACTAATGATCTTTTTATCTCTATTACAAGAATTCCACGAGTGGAAAGCAAAAAAAGAAGATGAGGAACAAACTTCCTTTCGAGCATATGGCCGCGCAAAGAACAAACTTGGAGAGACGGTGGAGTATTTCCAATGCAATCGTTCTGGAGTTTTCAAATCACGAGTTGACAAGGAACTGAGAAAAAGGCATGCAAAGACAGGAGGTATCAGGATACATTTTTCATGGCTTTATAAGTATCTGAATTTACAATGCGGGTTTGATCCACAGCTATCAGATACCGGCGCAAACGTCAGTCTCTTTCATGAGATTTCTACATCCTCTCTATAGACTGACCCAAAGAAGAGTTGTTTGTACAGCTTCTATGGAGAAACTATGAAGTCAGCCAGCCAGTCATCTTGTTTTGGGTTTATTTTGGTGAAAAAAATGGGCTCAACTTAGAAATTCACACCTAGTTTAGTTAAATCTAGCAATCAATAGCTGATTGACAAAGCATGGAATCCAAAGAATTTGTTGCTTCAAAACCAGATGAATCTGTGTGAATCCTAATTAAAATACCATGCCACTAAATCTGAATTTAAGATACACAAAACTAATATTTCTGAAAATAAGAAACTCACGAAGAAGGCCTTTCAGCTCAACCTAAACAATTCCATCTTTACTGTCTAACCCGTTCGTAAATAATGACATGACCTCCAAAGGAAAGAACCTATGTTTCATAAGCGGCCATCAAATAATTTGTTTTATTGACCTTTTTAGAAAATGTGGCGATAAGCATGACGGGATTAAGCTGAAAAATTTTACAGAGCAAAAAGCGCAAACTATCTAGCAAATAGAAGCATGAACTCTTCATGCTGCATGCTTGACTGTCAAAATTGCTGATAGAACAAATGACATACCGAGTTTGCTGCTTAACTGATATCTGAGTTTCTACAATGGCGCATAACTTGCTTCTTTCTTCTTCAAAGGCTCTTGTCGAATGGACAAGAATTGCACTTGCACAATGAAAGTGATTGAAGACCAGTCCAGACACGTAACTGTCGAATTCTGCATGTCACATTATGGTCACAGGAGATCTCTGCAATACCTTTGGCTATCAAAGAAAAAACGTCAAGAAATTGCAGCAAAGCTCAAGCAAGGAGTGTCAAAAGAGAAGGTGCTGGACGCAATCCGGGAGAACATTGGTGCAATCTTTTCGAGGGACCACTTGATAGATAAACAAGATTTAGCCAACATCAGAAGAGCATATGGAATTGACGAAGTAGAGAGACATCCGAATGACATGACAAGTGTACTGTCTTGGATAGAGGAATGGAAAAACAGTGACAAAGACCCCATCCTACACTACAAGTTGCAAGGTATTTGATAAATTGATTTTTGCTTCATAAATAAACAGCCACCTTTGATGTGCGTTTTCGTTAAGAAATCTTTACTTTGCTTGAACCAATAAAAGCGACTAGTCTCATCGTTGTTTCATGGAAAACAAAAATTACACATTAACTTGACCAAAATGATTTGATCTCAACTTTTTCTGACTGGACACCTGCCCATTTTCTGGTCACAACCTTTTCTTTGGCCAGAAATCTGCAATTATCGCAAGAGCACAAGTACCCTTTTCTAACAGTAACTCAAATTCATTGTGAAACAAGATATATCATTTGCAAATAAGGCCTACCGCGTTATATGTTCATGACTTACTTCAACTGGAAGTATATTTTTTCTGTGTCATTTCCCGGTGTATATGGTGTAAATAAAGTAAATGTTTTTTTAGAATTGTTTTGATTGATGATCAAATGAGAAAAATTATACGAAGTTAATCATTGCCAAAATTTCAATACTATTTACGCAGAACAGTGAGCACCAAGACCAAAGTTCGTACTTTCCAGGTAAATCGATAATCATAAAAATCAGGTAGTGTGAGTTAACTGAACTTTTATTTTCAGGTGACCATGACCCCAAAGGCATCTTAACAGAACAGGATTTTGTAATAATCATTCAAACAGAATTCCAGCAACATCTAATGCAAAAGTTTGCACAAAAAGGAATCTGCTGTGACTCGACACATGGGACAACTGGTGAGCAATGTTTCCATTTTAGCGCAAGCAAGAAAATTTTTTCCTAGAAATAACGCAGCTGATAACGGAGAACTATCATAGAAACAGATGGAGGATATGCAATTCCATTCTAAAGTTCTCAAAGTTTTCTTCTACCCTGGTATCTGCTTTTCTTGCATCAAATTTCCACACTTTTCGTTAAATCGATCCAGACGGAAATATATAACTTTCAGCCCACATCATTCACGTCAAAATGTTGAAAAATTAAATCACACACAGCTAAAAGGAAGAGCTGGACAATCTTACTTGTAACCTACAGTATTTTGAGCCATTCTACTCCAATGAAACTGCAACCAATCTTCTTACAGGTCTCTCTATTATTGCAAGTTGATCAAGTCAATAGCGCAGTCTAGGAAATATAAATGTTGAGAAATCTCTTTGAGAGATGTAAAGAATGTAAAAAGAGGACAGTAAATTGTAGATAAACGGGTGACGTGGTAGAGACCATGAAATATATAACATCTACAGGGTGTCCCAGAAAACATGTGCGCTGTTTGAATGGCTATTGTGGAGGAACCATAAATCTAAATTTCCTGCTTTTTAGATTTGTGAATAGAAGAAAGTTCAACTTAGAGTTTGGCACCGAGTTTGTTTAAATCTGACAAGTGGTTGCTGATTTATCGAGAAAGAAAGTCACAATCACTGGTTGCTTCAAAACCAGAGGATTTTATCTCCGTACTTAACCTTGTAACTTGAATTTTAGCATTAAATTGACTTAAACTTTACAGTTATGCCAGGAGACGTATTTGGGAGTAATCAATGACCATATTCTTCAAGAATATCGACCAAGCAGCATGCTAAACGCAATATTGTTGGTTTAAAACGACTTTATCACTTTTGAGAAGCAAAATATCTGATGGACGCATGCTATGGCCTGAAGCACTTGTGTTGCACGTTTCCATTCCTAGCAACTCTAGATATGTCCAATATTCTTGGTTGTCACAAGATTCAATGTATGACTATCTGTCTCACTTATGAACCTCAGAAAACAGGGCTAGGTATGTTTTTTTCGATCAATTTTTTTGATTTTAACGCAATTGAGACTAAAGAATCCTCTGGTTTTGCGGCAGCCAATAATTTTGGCTTCTTGCTCCATAAATCAGCAACTAGTGATCGGATTTACTCAAACTCGGGGTCAATCTTTAATTTGAAGTCTTTTCTGTTAAGAATCTTAAAAAACAGAACAATTGGACTTATCGCTGCTCCGCAGAAGCCACTCAAACAGCGCACATGTTTTTGGGACACCCTGTAAACACAACTGATAAAAAGGGATTGAAATTTTTTTTGACAGAAATGTTTTTTTTCCTACACACTTTGGAAATAATGGATCAACAACGTCAACTGTAAATTTTTGCACTTCTAGGCTATGATTTCAAACTAACGTCGTTATTGGTTGTGGATGAATATGGCGAGGGATTCCCAGCAGCTTGGTGCCTTTCAAACAGAGAAGACATTGGCGTCTTAAAGATATTTTGTGAACATGTCAAAAGAAATATAGGCGACGTTGCTCCTCAGTGGTTCATGTCTGACATAGCGCCTCAATTTTATGATGCTTTTAGTGCCGTATTTAGGTGCACACCACGACAACTCTATTGCACTTGGCACGTCGATAAAGCTTGGCAAGAACAGCTTCGAAGCAAAATAAGAGATTTCGAGCTGGAATCTCAAGTTTACACACAACTCAGGATCGTGCTTGAGCAAACAGAAGAAAGAAATTTTAACAGCTACCTTTCCCTTCTCTGTGAGCGTTTGCACAATTCGACTGCAACAAAGGAATTTGCTGAGTATTTCGATGTGCACTGGGTTCCCTATGCGAGCCGATGGGGGTACTACTCTCGTTGTGGTTTAGGCATTAACACCAACATGTTCTGTGAGGCGTTCCACAGGGTGTTCAAGTACAACTACCTGAAAGGAAAGCAGAATAGAAGAGTTGATAAGTGCCTCGTCAATCTCATGAAATACAGCCGTGACAAAAATTTTGAAAGAATCATCAAGCTGACTAAAGGCAAATCAACGCAGCGACTAAAGATGATTCAAGAACGCCACCAAACAAGCCTCCGTCTCAGTTTTGGTACGATAACAGCAGTCGATGATGACGAGTGGCATGTAAATTCTGAAGCTGGAGATCGAAGATACGACGTAAAACTCACCGGACAGGCCTGTGACAAGTCATCTTGCGGTCTTCAATGCGTTGACTGCAATGTCTGCATTCACACCTACACCTGCACATGCATTGATTTCCTGCTGTACTGCACCATTTGCAAGCACATCCATTTGGTCCATCGTCAAAGAGAGCGATTTGGGACAGTAGGTTTGTTATGCGATGCCGGAGATGATGAACTGAGCGAGCTTGTTGGGATGGTTCAACATGAGTCGAGAACCACATACGAGGAGTTGAAAGAGAAAGCCAAGGAGTTGTTTCTGTCGATCATTGGCTCTATTGAAGAAAGCGATGGTCGGCACACAGAAGCTACACGGCATCTGATCAAGGGTGGAACAGCACTGAAGAATACCTTCGATTCCATGAAGAAAGTGCCCACTGTTGTACGACTTGACCCAAAAATCAAGGCCAACAACAAGAATATCGACAGGCAGAGAAACTTTTTTGCAACCACCAAACGCCGCAAGAAAGGGAACATCCGCTTTGCCAAGCCAACTGATGACGATCGAAAGAAATTTGAGACAAACGAAGGCTTTACTGTGTCCATTGCAGAAGACGCCAGAAGCAAAAACCTTGGACAGCAATGCAGTAACACTGGCACTATAAAAGGTATGTGAAGTTAGGTAAATAGCATATTCATGTATGCACGAGCCGAAAAATATCCGCTGCTGCCAAGCCACTGTGAATGGGATATCAAGCTGATTGCAAATGTTGCAAGTCAATAGTTGAAAGAACAAATTCTCCTCTGGACTTTTTGTATAAGGATTACACTCCCACTTTTCAAAGGTGATGTAGTTGTAATGGCTTGTTACATATGGCTATTTCTTTGGTGCACACAGTCTCATTGGGGAAAAGTGGTAACTTCATGTTGGGGGGGGGATTAGGAAATTGAATCATTTTGATTGCCTATTCCTTTGATTTACAGGATAATTTAGTAGAAATACATTGGAAAGTGTGATGTCTATGGCATCTAATGCATCTTCAGTAACTGTCATTTCGTTTGTCAGAACAAAGAGCAACTGCAAAACGCTGTGAATACCAATAGCTGTAAATGGACTGTCCTCGCCCACAGCATACTTCTAAGAAGGCATTCTTTTTTATAAAGGACTGAAAGAAAAAAGAGAACATCAACAGGCTTTGAGAAGAAGCTGGAAGTTTCTCCAGATTCTAAAAAAATGTAAAACAAGAGGATGGCTAATCAAGGAGTATGCTAGATCTGGGCATTAAGCCATAGGATTACATGATCAAAATATTTCAAATAATATTTCAACCCATTGATAGACTCATGAGTAAAAATTTCACCATATTTGGTGTCAGTGATGCAATTAAAATAAGTAACTGTGCAAAAATGTGTTTGGTTTTATTTCTGCCTATCAAATATCAAAGAATGTTCACTTCTTTTACCAATTTCAGTTTCAAAGACAGTTCTGAAGAAGTTGGGTGTGAGAAGCACCAATCTGGCTGTTAAATCTATGGACAAGCAAATTGAAGTCGATGATATCATCACTGACGATGATTATCCTGATCCTTCACTTGTTAATGTCAACATTGATGATCTAAGGCCAGTCTTCACACAGGCAGCTTGGGATAAAGTGAAATTGATGAGTGAGTAGCTATGTTTCATCAATCACATTCTGATGTGTTGGCTCTCCTTCACAGTGGAAAAATGCAGGATGTGGAGCTGCAAAACCTATGTCATATTTAAGGGATGTGGATGAAGCAACCCAGATATATGTTGGTTTGCTGTCAAAGCTTCTCTTAGCAGTGTCTGGTATGACCCCTCACAACAAGGAATTATCTTTAATCTTGATTAATTCTCAAATTCCTTTTCAGAAAGTAACTGGGCCAAGGTCAAGCATGAAAAGACCTTTGGTTTTCTGCTCTCTTCAGAATTTTCAAAATGTCTGTGAATAGGACCCCTGATTTCAACATAAAAGAATCAGTTAATAGAACTACCACAAGTTCATGAGCACTGTGGGCTGGGCTATTCAAAACTAAGTGGCAAGCCTCCTGCCATTTGACTCTAGTATTACATACTGTATAACATCTTTATAAATTCTGTAAACATGAATTCTCTTTTAAATCAAATTTTTAGTTGAAAATCTGAATCAAGAATGGACATGTCCTGTCTGCAAAATACCTCAGTATGCAGCAATGATTATGTGTGACCTCTGTGAATTATGGTTTCATTGGTAAGATTTTCATCATCATTAAAGTTTCTTTGGAAGAATGCCTGCATGGAAATTTATGCTTTTAAGTGTATAGTACATAATATGAATAGTTTTGAAATGTGATATCATATTCTCTGAGCACCTTTAAGGACCCTATTTCCAGTATGTCCAGTCTAGCAGCAAAATACCTGAAAACAATTAAGCATTTCCTAGACTCAGAAAATTGGTGGTGCTTGCCCCTCCCCCCCTCACTCGAAAAACTGAATTTCCGCCACTGATTCATATTGATATGCAATGACTCTCAAAAACAGATCATTTATTTCCAGGAAATGTGTTGGCATATCAAAGCAGATTGTTGGAGACTGGTTTTGTGGATGTGCAATAGATGGAAACTCTGACGAAGACAACATAGAGCCAACTTTTGAATAACCTGACTGTGGGCACACCTTTTTTTATTGGCACATAGTGAGCCAATAAGTATAATACTAACCTCTTATCATATGAAGTAGTACTTGTTATTTGTTATTTTTCAAACAAGTATCAAAAGCAAGTGGTCAGGGGTTAAAAGGTGCTAAACATAAATTTTGTCTTTATCTAACACCTACCTAATGACACGATCGTGTAAAATTGATATACACTATTCTCAAAATGTACCACAATGAATCTGCATGCAAAAGATCTTGCACAAACTTTCCAGTTCTGTACATATCAGACAATCAATTTCAATTTTTATGACACCAAATCAGCTCAGATCAGCTCCATAATCAGCCAAGACAAAATGTCTTGTTTGATTTGGTAAAAAACTATTTTTGTTCATGCCGATTTTATATCTTCCAAGGTTCTCATTCTTTACTACCTTTCATCTCACATGAATTTTATTTGAAGTGCAAAAAACCAATTGTTCATTGTGCACCCTGCTATTTGAGTATAAAGCTGTCTGGTTGAAAATGTTCTTTGCATAGTTAGTTTTCTTTTCTTTAAATATTTAACCGCTGTTGTATTTGATTCAGTTGTATTGTATTTAACCAAGCCAAGTTATATTCATACCACATTTGTATTCTTTTTACAAAAAACTGCTTTAGGAAACTCAACTCTTAGATCGACAAAACATTAAAGGGAATCTAAGCTTATATAAGCCTTCAACAACAAAAATAATCTTGCAAATACAATAGGCTGATA
Source organism: Aurelia coerulea (assembly GCA_039566865.1). Taxonomy (NCBI): domain Eukaryota; kingdom Metazoa; phylum Cnidaria; class Scyphozoa; order Semaeostomeae; family Ulmaridae; genus Aurelia; species Aurelia coerulea. The sequence goes on along the minus strand of CM076951.1, from coordinate 5,010,332 downwards.
CATATACTGCACCATGTTTGGGTAGCTGATCTACGTCAACAGGAAATCCTGATATCTGATAGGCTGGAGTTTGACTGCAAGTGGCTTGAACCACTTTTATATGCCTACATTCCCTTTAAAGAAACTCCAGGATTGGGGAAAAAATCTTAAGAAACTGGCTATTTCCTATTTTACTGTAATTTCACTTTTTTCCTATTGTATGATATTCAATATTTAAATTAGAAAGGTACTTGCAATAAACATTGGAAAGACTAAAAAAAACATTATTTGGAAATTTTCACATTATATGAAGATTTTTATCGAAGCTATTATAGCTACTTACTACTTACTATAGCTTTCAGTCATGTTTGGTCCAAATTCTTAGTTTCTTTCTAACCAACGAAATACATGGTCTATATGTACTGTACGTACTGAACATATGACAACGTAAGCATTTATTCTTAAATGGTTTTAACAACAATTGTTTACATAAATCATTCTCGTCATCTGGCCTTAGGCCTTCCTTGAATAATAGGCCCGACTAACCTGCGTAAAGAGTTACCGAATCCTAGCTAAGCTACCGTTCGTATTCAAGCATGTGTTTTATCAAATTCAGTACATACCTAATCTTAACTCTCTGCAAAAATAACGCTGAAAGATTATTGTGTCTGGAGATAACATGGGAGGTACATTTTGAATAAATCTTACCGCAGAACGCCTTCCTCATTCAGCCAAAGTCTCTGCCTTTGACGCGGTTACTGTCTCCACTCACCACTGGCTGGCACTGAATATTGCCGCAGCTCCGTTCCGTTGCTTGCGAGACTTGCGCACAACTTGCTGGCGGCGATGATGTCATCATAAATATCCAGTTCTTTTGTTATGTGCCTCCTATTGTTATATTAGCCAATCACAGGTCGGAGCAGTTCAAAGCTTTAACGACATGTTATTGTTGCTGCAACGACCATATTGCAATGCGGAGGAGCATATTGAGTTGAAATGTTATAACTGGCCAGGAATCTTATAATACCCCCAATTGGTAGTATTTGTTTGACAAATAGGGTCATATGGCTACCATTGCGTAGGACCCTCAAACCGACTGGACCTCCCATGTTAGGCCATAATGGAAGTACCCCCCCTGGGAAAACACTGACACCAGAGATACTACCATGGTGGGGGCATAACGGAATAACCAGACCCAGGACCACTAGGACCGGACCCTAACGGACCGGACCCTAGGGGAATGCCCTCCCCTCTCTTTGGCGTGACGGCTAAGCCTCCAAGCTGCAAGTTCATCTCAGCGCTTAGAGTTCAAATTTATCAGGCACGCAGGTAACACTTAGGGACTTCGTTAGCTCCCATGGTGCCCCCAGAAAATTATTAGGGGGAGTTGGTCACATGTATCTCTGAAATATGGGTTACACTCATCTTTTTCGATAAGAAACTGTAGTCGGAGGTCGTTAGGTAGTTTCTTATATCTTAGGACATTTCGCTACTAAAGTTTGAAAAGTTGGTTTTTTCAATTTTTGATACTGAAAATGTAGAATTAATTTCGTTTTGTTAGAAGGGCTTCCAAACTATGTAATAAGATCTAAAAACAATAAGTAATAACATAATTGGCACTCAAAAATTGGACACGGTACATTAATAGCAACAGTAATAGTATTTTTGAATGAAAATTACGAAAGTTTCTTAGCATTTTGATACAGGCGATGGGGTAGTATTTTTCGAAAATTTTAGCCTACTGTTTCTTATGAGCTGTTTCTTATAAAAATGCAGGTCCATAAGAAGCGGGGGGGGGGCAGGGGCGTTAAGCCCCCCAATAATTTTGAAAACAATGGTGCCACGCTACAAGCATTAATTAGATGTATTGTTCTCTATATTCTAAGAACAATCCCCCAATCAGAAGCTGCTTCCTACGGCCCTGTAAAAAGGTGAGTGCACATGCATGATACGAGAAAACAAATGCACACAAATGCACATTCTGAGATGCAATATTGTGATCATGGGATTTACCAAAGACAAGTGGGGTCAATGCCTGGGTCAATGCGTGGTTTGAGAGAAAGGTTTTAACATTCCCAAAAATTATCACTCTTTCTTTCGAGATCGCCTTACCCCATATATCTGCCAATTACCACCTTCACAATAAACATTACGAACAAATATGTTATCAAAAAGCTGCCTGCTAAATGATTTTGCTGTCCCAAACTAACCTGCAAAGAGAATGGAGAAGCCAGAATCAAGTCCAGAAATTGAGATTGTGGAGATGGAATACAACGTGGCTGGCATCACGACGTCATTGCAACAACTTGAATCACCAAGCGAGGCAGAGGTAAAATATTTAGGCCATGTAGTTAAGTGCTTAGGCCCAGTGGGCAATGGGTTGAGGCTGGACCAAAGTTTGTCCCCTGGTTAGAAGATTTGAAATACCATCCTTTTTGCGTTTGTTGTGGAATCCAGAAGGTAGAATTTACATACAGCAGTGACTGCCTTATCTTACTTTGGGGCGAAACTTCTGTGTTGGCCGCCATTTAATCATTGCAAACAAACGCTGGAAGGAAAGTAATGGGTATTCCCCAAGGGTCTGGTCCGTTAGGGTCCGGTCCTACTGGTCCTGGGTCTGGTTATTCCGTTATGCCCATGGTGGGCAAGTACTGTAAAATATTTGACCCCATGTTTGTCCAAAGAAAGCTGTGAAATGTTTTGACATTGCTCACCTGAAGCACCTTGCGAGTAATATGATACAGGACACAAGTGAGAAGACCGTGAAATGATAGAGATCTCTGTTAGGCCCCTTTAACTCTACAATCCTGGACAAAATATTTGGAACAAAGTTGATTTTTGTGATTATCTCAGTTCTTCTCACTCTTACATCTGCACCACCCCCTTTTACCCCCGAAACAATGTTGGTTGGCATCTTGAAGCTGAAAACATCCAAACAACATTGTATCGGGGGTAAAAGGGGGGTTGTTCAATTGAAATTGTAGGATCTTACGTTGTTCCAATATATTTTGTCCATGATTGTAGCTTAAAAGTGTAAGAAACAAATTAGTCCTGCATTTAAGAGACTTCTGGCAGCCTGGGACGTTTCTGATAAAAATATCACTTCAAAAGTATTTGCAGCGGAAAACGGGAGACATGTTGTCACGATTAAAATGCTGATAACAAGCAACAAAGTAAACAAAGGCACTTTTATAATTATGTAGTTAAGCTTCAATTGAGATTAAAAATGAGGCATGGATCGAAACGAGGTTGAGAATAAAAACAAGGCAAACATGGACACAAGGTTGAGACTAGAAATTAGGTACGCATCGAAACGAAGTTTAGAGTAAAATAAGAAGTAGTGAAAACTTGGGCTGAAGTTAAATTGGAAATGGCATGAAAACGCAAATGTAACAACAAATGCAGAAGGTTATGAAAAATTAAGCATTGTCAAAAAGTCATGTTAGTGTGACTTAAATATGAATCGTCAAATGCAATATGATGTAGACCGACAAGACATTATATAAGGAAGTAAAAAGTAAATATAGTAAAATATAAGGACTTTGATGCGAATAGACGATTGCGCTAAAGATGGAGGCGAGGAATGTTTTTACCGAGATGCATTGCGTTCTAATTAAGATTTTTTAACGATTCTATAGGAATTCGATTAAAGAACGCAGTGCATCTTGGTAACAAATTCCTCGCCGCCATTTTTAGCGCAATCGTCTAATGAAATAAAGACATTATAAAGTTGACAAAGCATTTATGGCGGGGATTGCATGCCAGAATGGAAGATACCGTTGTACTTTCAATACTTAAAACATAGGTGGTGCGGTTGTTCCGCCTTGACTGTAATGTTGCTTATAAAAACCTTCTAGGTATTCTTACTAAGAACAGCTAAGAATCATGATAGAAACAAGGATGATGACTAACATTTTGTGTGCATAAAAACGATGTTGGGACTAAGGATTAGGCAAAGGGCAAAATCAGTTTGATTAGAAACATACCAGATGGTGTGCACCTGTGAAAGCCAAGATTGTCTATTCCCTTTTCTTCACATATTGCATCAAGGGCTGATTGTGTGCACTCTTGTAGCACCTGTGATTTCCCTGTGCCAGGTGGACCAAGAAATATGGAATAAAGATTCAATGGCATTTCCTTTCCATAGGAGAAAATTGTTGAGTGAAGTCCAGCTATGTATGCACAGGTGGTGATGATGCTTGCAACGAGAAAACCAACATTGCTGCTCAAAGCAACTGCCTTGTTATTCAAAAAAGTCCACACATTCTCGGAAAAAAGGCTCTGCGTTGGCGCGGGCAAATCTATGAGACGTTTGTGAAGAAGATTCCAGGTCTTCTCAGGCTGCTTTCGCAATTTTGTGACTTGTCCAGTGGCCATGATGTATTGATGATTTGAAAAATGTTTCCGTTGTCAGTTGTTGTGTCTAAGAATGTTTGGCAGATTGTGCAGCTCCCTTTCTTATATAGGAGTTTGTTGACAACAAACTCATAAAAAAATTGGCTGTTTGTACACATAACAATTGAGTTGAGAAAGTTACTCTTGCGCAAGGAATACAACACGTCACAATATAGAGACGCGAGAAAATTATTGCTGATGCAGATAATCCAACATTCAAAGAAATGTGGAGGCATGGCAAAGTGGTGTGACATGTTGTAAAATGCGGACCGTAGGACCACTGAAACCTCTAGGACACTTCAGTAATAAAGGAACATTGACCCGTAACAGCAGAAGGTGAAGCCCAAAATAAATGTATCAACGTTTTCAAAGTATTTGAAAAATCAGCCCCATCCTATATGTCGGAGGTACTGTTACCAGTTGACCAGAGCCGCATCACTCGAAGATCTGAAAATAACTGAAATCAACCTTTTCGAAAGAGCAACACAGGACAAAGTGGTCTCTCCTTGCTAGGACCTAAAATCTGGAACAGTCTACACTCTGACCTACCACAGGCAAACGATTGGTCAATGTAATGAGCTGTGAAAAAAGATGTTACATATCGTATAAGGCGACATTTACGCAAGAAAGTATCATTCTCAATGCTATCTAGGACCTGAGACATGGAAAACTCCAAGGCCAGGCTGCCCAGGCATGTCACACCAGGAACGAACTTTGACTGTTGTTAGAAATAAGTTCAAGTATCAAAATATTCTCCAAGCACACCGTATAACTATTTTGTATTAGGCAATTGGATCACGCACCCGGTCCGTCTTTAATCGATGACGATTGCCCGTTTATGAATCATAATGATTAATATGACTTACAGTATCGTCGTTGATTAAAGACGGATCGTGTGGATACGCCATGATACAAAAAGTATCTTGATTGAGTCTGAACATTTCAGCATTTTCGTGCTAAAATGTTCTTAATGTGTTTGTCATCTTTTAAATGCATGACTGATCAATGCCTGTAACACTTGTGCAGATATGTTTCCTGGCACTGAAAACATCATATATGCATAAACAGTGTTCAATTATGTTCAGAACATAAATGGTTAGGTAATATAACTGAAGACCAAAGGTTGCATCATAGATTTGCAACGATATCATTGCATTAAACTTTTGAAAGTTTCGTAATACTCGTCATGGATAGTAATACAGTTTCTGGAAATGTTGGCCATGTTGGTACAAGGTTCTTACAAAGCAGTTTGTTATAGAAAGGAATGTGGACCCATGAAAAATGCATTTTACTGCAATCGAGTGTAACTGGCATGAGTAGCTATTTTGCAGAACAAGATAGCATTTATTTTTGGTGGCGTGGCGCTTATATTTAGGACAAGTTTGGAACATTAGCTGGCACGTCAGCAGCCTTGTGTAACCGTTTCGATATACAGGTTTTTTTCATATAAGAAACGTGGATCAGCACGTAGTACAAAGAGTTTGTTAATTTCGCATGAAAATTTCGGTGTTTTAGTAGTAAAAGCTTCTTAAGTAGTTTCTTATTTTTAGGGCCTTAAATTGCGTTATGGTTCGAAGTTCACCCTTGTTATCGATACCCAGAGTCTGGTACCCAGGGTATGTTATCGACAAAGGGCTTGCAATTGGCATTGATATTGTCACCATGAATAAGCCATAGCCATGCACATTAAGGCAAAATGTTACCAATTTTTTCCAGTCAAAGGTTAAAAAAAGATGAAGGTAGCTTTGTCAGGGAGACCTAAATAAAAAAGACATACAGAAATATCATTGTAGTCATTGTAGAGTTTCTTAATTATTCTTCAACGTAGTACTAGAGTTTCTTACATTTTTTGGTCATCGAAGTACTAGTTTCTTAAACAGTTTTTTATAAAAAAAAATGTATTACAAAGGTCGTATCTAAACCGTTGAGTGCTCAATCTATTTCTCTACAACATATCGAAATGAGCTAAAATCTATTATGAGGAAATGATTGCAGGGGAGGATTTGTACGGATTTTTGATAGACTTGTTGAAAGGGAAATTAATGTTGGGAAAGGTCTATGAGCTTGTTTACTGCCCTGATTTTGAAAATAATACCCCATTTTATAAGAAACTGGTACAGGTCTGATGTAAACAACATTGTTTCTTATTCGAAAATTGTGTATGCAAAACCAGGGAAACTAAGCAAGAAGCACCTTCCTGGAATAATTGTAGCATGAAACTTTCTACCGATTTGTTGACGGCTAACAAGTACCCGGCGTGCAGAAGTCCCTCCAGCACAGGGTCGTTGCCTTTAGGCATGCCACTAGGGGCTCCTTGGGGCCTCGAGAAACTGTTCAGTCTCATAACGAGAAACTTCACTATGCACTTATTCCTCGTTCCTATTCCTCATTCCCACTTTCCAATTCCGCAGTATGCATTGTGATCACCTCAATCTCGCGTTGCAGATAACCGATGGTGTGATGCATCCATAGATAAATACATAATAATTGAGCAGTTACTGAATACAAAGGAGTTTGTCATGATTCCGCAGAACCGGTTTCACTATTCAATTAGTTGTTTTGTTTGGAATGATGCGTGCCTCTCATTAGCGATTACTGAGAAGTTGCATCACAAAAGGAGGTAAAGTGTTGAGAAGGTGATTAATGATGTGATAATTAGGAGGTAGTTGTTAATGTTTAATTGCTTTGGGCACGTCATCAGCAAGATGCAAGAGTCTTCACAATCGAATTAGACTAGTTGCTTTTGTAGCAAAATTTTTATTCAATTTAAAATAAAAGACACACACACAGCTGCCACCAAGGAATGACTGTCTTCCATTTTTGACTCACGGTAGTGAAGTCATAGGGGTGGTGGGCATTTTCCTGTTTACAAAATCTTTTATGTCATGGGGTGAAGGAAGTGATAAAGTCTACATCAAGCCTTCCAAGAACGCGTATTCAAAGCTTGTTTTACAGCGGAGGCCCTCCTGAGGTGCATGACATCTCAGAGGTCAAACGCTCCAGCGGTTTCAGCACGCGCGGCCGCTGCGACGAAATACGAGTATGCGCAGTTGATAAAATTTTAGCGTGGGCGCTTGCAATCGCAGACCTCGAATTTTGAGAGCAGCTTTTACGGCGGCGCGCGCTCGTTGGGAGCTATTTCGTACCTTCCTCTATGCCTGGACGCATGAGGAACTGCACGGCACGTTGCAGAAACAAGCACAGAAGAGCGAAGGAAGGTACGTCTCTCATCTTTTATCAAGAGGATTATTAACTTACTTTTTCGTAGCTGTTTAAAATCATTTTCTTTTCACTTTAAACATATCTCTTTCAAGTCCAGCATTTTTTAATTTTCTGTGCATTTTATTTGAATCACAGCCGATTTGCTTGGCCTAACTAAGCTATAAGGCCCCTGGCTGCCCCAGCCTGATTGATATATTTTGTTTTGTGAGCTTTAACATTCAGTTCCTTTTTGTAGTGTTTTGCATAATCTTTCGTTTTACTTGATTGATTTTTGATTTTCTGTTCAGACTATAGCAATAGTCTGAACTCAATGTTTTGTTCGGACTACCAGACAGTAGTCCGAGCTCGAAGTTGACTTGTTGAAAGCAAATTGATTAAGTAAATTGAGTTATCGAAAGCACTCCAAGTTGATAACTTCAACAAATTTAACTTGGACAAACTGACATTTGACTTAACTTGAAATTGACTGATCATACTGAATTGAACTTGCACAAATTGAACTTCACTTACCTAAACTTACCTGAACATATTGTATTGAACTTACTAGACCAACTTGAAACTTGACCAAATAAATAAGAGTAGGCCTAAATGTTACTGAGCTCAACATCTTTCTCAAGATGGATCAACGTATGTCCAGAATACTGCTAGTGCTACTCTTTGTCATTTTAATCATGAAATTCAGACAGGGAATGAGTAAGCAGCAAATTCCCATATCCATCAAGGCTTATCATCAAGGAAATGGATCAAAAGAAACTCTTCAAAATGGCACCGTAAGATAATGGCAAGCAATGACCACCCTAGTGCAAAGTGTCAAGGTAGACGCATACTTGTGTTGTTTATTCTTCTATCAGGAGATATTGAATTGAACCCAGGGCCTACCTTTATTTCCGAAACAAATTCTATACCCCAAGAATGCATAAAGTTTCTTCCAGTTTCCTCTGTATCTCAGTCTTACATTTGTTGTCTGTTGAAGCTGCTTGGTGTATCAATTGATACTCACAAAAAGTCTACAGCAAAACCTTTGAGGAAGCCCTCTAAATTGTCTAAGATGATTGGAGATGGAAATTGTCTTTTTCGGGCATTTTCATATGGGATTTTTGGAACAGAAGAGCATCATGGCATTATTAGGAAAAAGGTAACATCTCATATGAAAATTATAGAGCAACATCTGCATCCTCATATTCTAGTTCCTGTTGATGAATATTTAAAGAAAAGTGGAATGCAATCCGACAGAACCTGGGGCACTGATATTGAAATTATAACCGCAGCATGGTTGTTTAAAACCGACATTTATGTATATTCAAAGTTTGGTGTGGACTTTAAATGGTGCAGGTTTTCAATGAAAGGTGTCAACCAGTTTGATAAAGAATTTAAGGAATCAATTTATATTCAAAATACAGATGAAGTGCATTATGATGTTGTACTGGATGTTGCTGATGATGTCAACAATGAACTTCAAGTTGCCAATAATAATTTGCAGAGTGCTCTAGTGAGCAAACCTGCATATAATGCAGCTGGTTGTTTGAAACAAAGACTAGGTTTACTTGGACTAGAACCAGTTGATGTACAAGGAGATGGCAATTGTTTTTTTAGAGCAATTTCTCACCAACTTTTTTCAACCGACCAACGCCATGACGAAGTGCGTGCCACAGGCATAAGATATCTCAATGAACACCGTTGTTACTTTGAGGAATTTATAGAGGAGGATTCTTTTTTAACATATATAAACAGAATGTCAAGGCTAGGAACTTGGTCTGATAACATTATAATCCAGGCAGTTGCCAATGCATACAACTGCCAAATATTTGTCATAGAATCTGTTGAAACTTTCCAAGAATGCACAGTTGTAACTCCAGTCAATCCAGTGGGAACACCCTTTAAGGTATACATAGGACATGTGAATGAAATTCACTATGTATCGACAAGGGTAACTACTGAAAACAGGCAAGCAGATCCACTTGTTAATGTTTTAAAGCACACAGATGAATCAGTCTCAGGTGAAATCAATAACAATAGTAGAAATGGTAGAAAACTCAACTGATGAAACATGTACTAAAATACGAAAGAGGGCGGCTGAAATGGTTAAGCAAATGCGTATAAAGAGAAGTAATCCGAAATATAATGCAAAAGAAAAGCTGCAGCAGAGAAACTTTTATGCCAAGAAAAAAGAATTTGCTGAGACTTCGTTGAAGGATCAGTTGCTGAAAAGGTGGAAATTAATGGCTGAAACCAAGAAGGTATCTCCCAGTGAGTGACAGTCCTTGTACCAGCACTTTAAGCATCATGCATAATCTTGTGGCATTTTTTCACAAAAGCATTGAATGTGGCCCAGAATATATTTGCACTTGCTGTGACCAACTTTGGTACAGGTTTTCTGTTGTACGCTGTGTTCCTTCCAATTATGAGTTTTGTGATGAGAATATCACTAAATCTTGTTTCAATGGAGTAAAAAGTGTTTCTGGTATTGAATGGATTTGTCGAACTTGTCATAGATCCCTATTGGTTGGGAAAATACCTGCTGCCTCAACAGCAAATTTAGAGCCATTTCCTCAGAAACCACAGTGCTTGAATTTGACACCATTAGAAGAAAGACTTGTATCACCACGTATTCCATTTATGCAAATAAGAGAATTGCCAAGGGGTGGCCAACTAAGCATACATGGTGGTGTTGTAAATGTACCAGCAGATGTAAGCACAAGTGTGAACAAGCTACCAAGATTGTTATCTGAATCACAGACAATACCTGTAAAGCTCAAAAGGAAGCTATCATTTAAGCATCACTACAGTTATGAAAGTGTCAGACCAAACAAAGTTTTGGAAGCAGCTCAATATCTTACTCAGAATAGTACATTATTCAGGGATGAGGGTGTCAATGTAGATAATGAATGGCTTCAACATTTGGAAACAGAGATTGCGAACACAGAGTGGAATGAATTTTCTTCTAACAATGAAAGTTGCAATGAAAGAGATACACAATCATCTTGTAATGAAGGACCTGAAGTAATTGAAAAAGAACTTCTAGAAGACGTGGCTGAAAATGATGGTTGGACAGAGCAAGATAATCGCCCATCAGGTGTCAGTGATACTCTTTTACAAGAGCCAGATGTAACACAGACTACTGATTATATCATCAATGTTGCACCTGGAGAAGGTAATAAACCATTAGGACTTTTCTTGGACAAAAACTCTGAATATTTATGTTTTCCAACAATTTATTGTGGAATGACTAGGCCTGATAACAGCACTCGTCAAGTGCCAATCCATTACAGTACAATTTGTAAATGTGAGCTGCGCAACAAAGACCGAAGAGTTGCAAGCTCTGTTCCAAATATATTCTTTAAGCTGAAGAAATTGCAAATAAAGCAGATTCAAGATACTGCTCAAATTTCACTTCGAAAGTGTAAAATAAAGGGTAAGAAATATACAGCCGGTGAATTGAAAAATGACACTTTGGTTAGAAAGCTAATAAATATTGATGAAGGTTACAGGGTTTTGAGAAATTTGCGTGGGTCTCCTCCTTACTTTCAAAAATGTCAAAAAGATCTTTTTGCAATGATTAGGCAAATTGGATACCCAACTTGGTTTGGATCCTTTTCTGCTGCAGAAACTAGATGGGTACATTTATTAAGAATGTTGGGAAGAATTGTTGAAAATCATGTGTATACAGATGAAGAAATCAAGTCAATGTCTTGGCACAAAAAATGTGAACTGATACAGAAGGATCCTGTCACATGTGCTAGAAACTTTGAACATATGGTTCACACCCTGATTTACAAGTTTTTAAAAAGTAATCAAATGCCTTTAGGCCAAATTATTGATTATTTTTACAGAGTTGAATTTCAGCAACGTGGATCACCACATATTCATGCTTTGTTTTGGGTGAAAGATGCACCGGAATATGGTAAAGATTCCAATGAAACCATAACAGAGTTTGTTGACAGATATGCTACCTGTGCAGATAGAATTCCCCTTGAAAATAGTGACGATCTCATTAACTTGCAAACTCACAGACATTCTAAAACATGTAAAAAGAGACATAAGAATATATGCAGATTCAACTTTCCTTTGCCTCCTATGAGAAAAACAACTATTTTGAAACCAATTGACAGTGATGGTCTTAAAGCCAGTGAAATCATTGCAATCAAAAGGGACTGTGAAGATATCCAAAATTTACTTAATGAGATGAAGTATGGGGATGATATATCATTTGATGACTTTTTAAAAGTGCTAGATATGGAAGAAAGTGCCTACATTCAAGCCATCAGATATTCAATAAAGAAATCAACATTGTTCTTAAAGAGGTCACCCAAAGAGATCAGGATTAATAGTTACAACCAGAATCTTCTTGCAGCATGGCGGGCAAATATGGACCTTCAGTATGTATTAGATCCATATGCCTGTGCTGTATACATATTGTCATACATTTCAAAAGGACAAAGAGGCATGAGCAAACTTCTAAAAGAAGCAAACAGTGATGCTCATAAATCATGTGGTGAAAATATTCAAAAGCAAATTAGACATATTGGAAACAAATTCCTGAATGCAGTTGAAATAAGTGCACAAGAAGCTGTTTATCTTGTCATGCAAGTGCCACTTAGAAGATCCTCTCGCACAGTCCAGTTTATCAATACAGCACCCTCAGATGAAAGATGTTTCTTGTTAAAAAGCATTGATAAGATAAGGGAACTGCCGGATAACTCTACTGAAATAGAGTCAGATAATGTAATCAAAAGGTATCAGAGAAGACCAAGACAACTTGAAAATATCTGCTTGGCTGATTTTGTTGCATGGTATGAAATTTCCTTAGGAGGTGCACAATGTAGACATGAAGGACACGAAAGGAATCAAAAATTTTCTAATGATATCCTGGAGAATGATTTATCTGAGAATCACGATGATGATTGCAACATAGAAGATGACCTTGAAAGTACTGGCAAGACCTTTATGCTACCTGGCGGTCTCAAATTGATAAAAAGAACAAAATCAAAAGTGCTACGCTCTCTCAGATATGATAAGAACAAAGATCCGGAAAATCACTTCAGAGAACGGTTAATGCTTTATATACCTTGGAGGAATGAGCACAAAGACTTACTATGTGGTTCCAAAACCTTTGAGGAAAACTATGAGAAGATGCAAGCTGTTATTGATAAAAATTCTCAGAATTATGAAAAATATAGTGCTGTTCTTAAACAAGTTGATGAAGATCTTTCATTTGATGACCTGAATGATTATTCAACAGTTGCCCCAAATGCACAACATATTGATGATCAAGACAAGGACACAGGTTCACAAGCAAGTAAGTTGTTTGGCTGTTTTGACCCAACATCATCTAGTCAGTCGCAGTATGACTTGCTTGATGACACAGGTAGTTATCCCAGATCAGAAGGCAGCACCATAGTTGAAACTCAAAGAATAACTGATTTACAGTTCAGAGAAAAGGTTCAGTTGCTAAACAAGGAACAAATGGAATTCTTCTATCATGTTTTGCATTCAGTGAAGGCAAACAAAGAACCACTAAGATTATTTCTAAGTGGAGGTGCAGGAGTTGGGAAAAGTTTTGTCCTGAATGCTTTGTTTCAAGCGATAACCAGATACCTCAACAAATTGCCAGGTGAAAATCCAGATGATGTCAAAGTCATGAAAGTGGCACCTACTGGCAAAGCCGCATTCAACATAGGAGGAAACACTATTCATTCAGCATTCAATATACCAGCTTCACAAGGATTTAAATATACTGCTCTTGACAGTGACAGATTGAACACAATGAGGAAGCAGTATAAAAGCCTAAAAATAACCTTTATTGATGAGATTTCCATGGTAGGAAGTGGATTGTTTAGTTTCTTGAACCAGCGTCTACAACAAATTATGGGAACACACGCTCCTTTTGGGGATTTGACCATAATAGCTGTTGGCGACTTATTTCAGCTACAGCCTGTATTTGACAAATGGATATTTGAGAGTCCTTACTCAGATTATAGTGCATTAGCAACAAACATTTGGGAGGTGTACTTTCAATTTTGTGAACTCAAAACAATTATGAGGCAAAAAGAGGACAAACATTTTGCAGAACTGCTAAATCGTTTAAGGGAAGGTAATCAAACTGTAGATGACATTGAAACACTAAATACAAGAGTTTCCTCTGCAAATTCCATCAGTATGCTAGCATATACACATTTATTCCTGACAAACGCCTCTGTAAATGCATTCAATGGCTCTGTGTTCCAACATACACATGGAAAGAAAGCTGTTGTTAAAGCAATTGACATTGTTGTTGGAGACCTAAAAGATGATGTAAAAGAGAAGTTGCTTACAAGAATTCCAAATGATCCAACAAAGACCATGGGCTTGCATTCAGCTTTACCAATAGTTGTTGGAGGAAGGTATGACTTGACTTCAAATATCAACACAACAGATGGTCTAACAAATGGTGCTGAATGTACAGTTGCAAAGATTGATTACAGAGTTGCCAATTCTACCAGGCCTAGCATCATTTGGGTCAAATTCACAGAAGAAATGACAGGACAAACTCAACGATCAGAATTCAGGGCATTGAGGACAAAAGAAACGGACACTTCATGGACACCAATTTTTGAAGTTAAAAAGCAATTTGTCATAGCTAGGTCCAGTCAATTTAAGTTCATGCGTCGTCAATTTCCACTCAGACAAGCGGCTGCAAAAACTATTCATCGATGTCAAGGTGATACTATGCAGAATCTAGTTGTCAGTTTTGCAGGAAGACCAAGAGATCACATACACTATGTTGGTCTTAGTAGAGTTGTAAATATGAATGGCTTGTTCATTGAAACTCTCAATGAAGAAAAGATATCTGTCAGTAAAAAGGTCAAGGAAGAAATGAACCAACTGAGACTGTGGTCTAAATATATTCCATCTGTCCAGTCCTTGTACAACTTGTCAGCAACTTTGAAAGTCATATTCCACAATGTAAGGTCATTGACACTTCATAAATATGATGTCTTTCATGATTTCAATGTCAGTTCAGCAGACATCAACATCTTTGTGGAAACCAACTTCACTAGCAAACACAGTAATGAAGACTTTGCCCTTGCAGGATTCCAGTTACACAGGAATGATAACACAAAAGGTGCATCTTCCAAGGCTGTATATGGCACTGCTGTGTATACCAAACTGCACATGAAATGCAAAGAACCACTTAGCCTAAATCATGATAACATTGAAATTACTGTTACAATCTTGGATGAACCAATACAAAATTTACACCTTATCAGCATATATCGATCACCTAAAATCTCACTGATAACCCTTGTCAATGTGATGCAGTTCATTCAGCACCAGATCCTACAGGGAAAGCCTGCCATCATCATGGGTGATTTTAATGTAGATCTTCTGGAAGATTCATCACAAAGATCAGCACTTTTAACTAAAATGAATGATATTGGGTATACACAACTAATCAAGGAAGCAACCACAGACTATGGGTCAATGCTAGATCATGTTTACACAAATATACCATGCAATTTTGTCAGCAGTGCTGGAGTTCTAGAATCCTACTTTTCTGACCATAAGCCAGTCTTTGTTTGCATAAGATAGGAAATCCACACCATCAGGTGCAAAGCATTTTTATTAATCTTTTGTGATTTGTTGACAAAGTTATTATTAAGGAATGCACAGTATCTTCAAATTTGCATTTTGCATATGTGTACATAGGACTTCCTGTTGATAAAATATAGCATGCATTGATGGAGTAGGCTTTTACTCAATTTCATATATATTTGACTTGTAGAGTATCCAGTCACCAAAACAGCCCTAAGAACAACTTTGATCTTGGATACTACTCCTAAGGAATGGGCAACAAAGTTTGCCCATCTTCTGCATGTTCCTGCCTAGTTCAAAGGTAAGTCAGATGTTATATTTTTCATTTCTATCTGGTTTTAATTCATTGCTGTTAATTATTCAGGTTTGTGAATTTCTATTTCCTGCAATTATTCTTACCTCTACTATTCCTTTTAACTTTTTCGTATTAAAAACCTGCGTCATGAGAAATTTTATCATTTGTACGGCTAACACTGTTCATATTTTTCAGGTGAACATCATGATTCCAGAGGAAAAGGAGATTGTTAGTACAGGTGGTGCAGATATAGTGACAAGATGCATTGCATTCAAGCATGTTGGTAATTTAAAGCCACACTTGCAGACATTGCTTCAGAGAGCTGATATTGATAAATGCTAGAATGCCTCTGGATACCAGTTTTGCAAGGTGTTCCAATCCAACACAAACAAATGTAGAGGAAAACTTTAACATTGACACATTTATTGCAGATGATGTTTTCAACATTGACAAGTAACAAGAAACAATGGAACTTGAATTCCTCACTGCAAGCTGATTCGCAATTTAATATTATATTTTGAAAAGTGGCACAGTACTAAGTTTGTCCATATTGTACCATTCAATCTGCGTTATATTGCACATAGTGTTAAACTGCATGAACAAATGACATGGAAATAGTTTTAAAGCAAGACTAACACTCTGGAGACCACATTTTACTGTGTACTGAAAGAATTGCATGTAGGGAGAAGATTGTGCTCAACTTCATATAGATAACTTTCGCGGTTACAACACAATGATACTGATCCACAAGTATGTCACAAACATGTATCCAAATTCCAATATTACTTTCAAGAGACAATGTTTCACATAATGATCTCATCTCTGAAACCATGGAAGATCATCAATTTGTTCATTTGGTAATTCAAGGTGATATTGAAACTGATTTATGTTGCAAGATCATCAACAATGGAACAGATTGCTAGCATTACTGTTTTTTTAGTACAAGAGCATCACAAAGACAACACAGTACTTTATCACAGTAACTGTCTCATCACAAATTATCAAGTAAATAGCATAAATTTCTAGAATATCCACTAGAGCTCTTTGCCGATTTTTTTAGTCATCAAGGGACAGACTGCCTTTGGTAAAGAAAAGGAAGAAACAATCGTAGAATAGACGATTCCCCAAAATATGGTGTCTGGAGGCATTTGACCAAGACGCATTGCATTTTATAATGGAATCAACAGAGATTCCACAGAGATTCGATCATCAAAGGCAATGCATCTTCGTCAAATGCCCCCCCCCCCCCCACCGACACTATCTTTTGCGGAATCGTCTATTATAGCAAAATAGCTATACTTCAAGGGAAAAAACTTTTGCGAGAAGAAACTTTCGTGAGTTGGAAAAAATGTGAAATTGTTGGAATTTCACGAATCAACGAAAATAAGACATTTTGTGGGAATAAACTTTCACGTTTGCGAGAATAGCATGATTGTTACAAAACTTTAGGGGAACAAAAGTTAACAACTAATATTTTAGAAAATTTTGCGCCATAAACTTTTGCAAATTTATGCAAAAAACGCAAAAACGTGAAAATTTCTCCCCTTAAGCAGTTGCTTTCCAGTCATTTCCCCCAAACAAGTAGCTCTTCAAATGTTACACCAACCTTTCTAAAGATTTTTGAGCCTATGCCCTGTTTGAAGATTCACTAACTGAACAAATAAAGAAACTTTTAGTAGCAAAAGCCAAAATTTTGACTTAAAATTTTCAAAGCTTTTTAGCACTCTGGGCTGATGCAACTTGCTCATAAAAATGTTTACAATCCAACCATTCGATAAACGTTTCAAAATATTCTTGCCGAATGGCCACCAAGAAATATAGGAAGCATGGTCAAAATGACAAAAATGAAGATCGAATCAATTTCCAGCATATCAACATAACAAAACATTTCAAATAATCAATAACAATTCTACATATAGTGTCCCCCTGAGGAAGTTGCAACCTCAAAATTATTCTGCATACAGTAATACAGTATCCATCAATGTAAATAATTGCGATTACTCTATCTTGTAGCATGCAATTAACTAAGAATAAAATTTGCTCGAGTTCAACAATAGCCGAGATCAGGCTCGCTCAAGACAGCCTGAATGGAATCCTATAAAAGGCCCTAAAATACAAGTATTTTCTATAACCCACTTATGAATTTTGGCTACGCGTATTCTTCTTATAAGAAACTGCCCATAAGAAACTCAACTCTCAGACCGCCAAAAAATTAAGCAACCCCAGTACTGGGAAAATAAGTGAAGAAACTATTTGTTTTGATAAAGGAAATCCTCGAAATATTTTTACTTTGCTTTCACCTAGTGTTGAAATGTTCATTGGAACCTCTAAGAAACTGGTAAGAACTCCAAGTACTCCATGTCTGATAATGTTAAGAAACTGACAGTACTGGCCCAAAAATAAAAAAACGTGTAATACTGAGAGTTTCTTAATTATCAGATTTTGAGTACTCAAGTTTCTTAAAATTTCCATAACAATCTTCATATTTACTTGCTGTTCCAGTCTGCAAATTCAAAACAAAATTTGTTGAAGCCTTTCCCATTTTTAGACATTACTCAAGTACCTTTCCAGTAATATGACACATGAAACAAGTGAAAATAAAGTAAAACTATAGTTTCTTAAGTTATATTTTCCTAGTACTGGCTGGAGTTTCTTAACTTTTTGCCCATCTAAGAGTTTAATTTCTTATTGGCAGTTTCTTAAAAAAATACGTGTAGCCCGAATGCTTTAACGACTAGGTGCTAAGTACAGGGTTCCCGAGTATTCAGAACAACCTAACTTAGAAAACCACAATCGACAAAACAAATACTGATTCGAAGGTTGCACATCGCAAATGTAAAAGATGATCGTCTTAGAGCTGTTAGAAAATTTAAAAATTTTTCAAGGTTGGAACTTTCGTTGAGCAAATTTTCAAATAACAATCATTATAGCAAAACATCCAATGAACATAACAAGATTTAGTCCACTAACAACAGTTACAATACAGCCCCAGTCATAATCATCTAAACTTTTCCAAAATAGTCCACTGCAACATTGCTTTTGTTGAACATAACTGTCCCCTCCGATGTTAACACAGCTTCGATGATGAACTCATCTTGAAGAAAACCCAATTTTTTGTTATCATGTTTGAGTACGTCAGCAAGAATATCGTTAACTATTAAAATCGATTTCTTCTCACCTGCAATTCGGAAAAGTGCACTGATCGAAGTTATTGACTCGCATGAGCCTTTCAGCTGTATCATGCCGCATTCAGAACACTTTAACATTTTGCATTCTTCATTACTGGGCACACATCTGAAATGGCATTTATTGCACACAAAATGCTTTCTCAGGAACTGTATGCCTTCTGGTGGGCATTCAACTGAACAGTGAACTTTGTTGGCAGCAGGAATTTCATCCGCCCTGTCAATGGTCTCATCTGTTTCTGTTACCTCTGTTCCCTTGACAAATGTGATGTAATTCGCATCTTTAAAACATTTCACCACCGCCTTTTTGATGCTGTACGTTTGACCCGACTGAACTTTGCCAATGTCGAGATGCCACAAAACTAGACGTATCGAGCCAGTTGTATCAGTTAGAATTGCCTCCTGAAACTGTAATGCCCTGCCTCTTACGCATTTTTCTTCAGCTTCACCATGGAATGTGACCCTCCCTTTCATGTTGACTGGAACAGCTGGCACTGTCAGCGTCTTTGCATCGCAAACGCTTACCTCCTGAACATCTGCATTATCTTCTGCTTTGCTCAGGCTTTCGTCATACTCGAAATCAACTTCATCTTATGATGGCTCTTCCAATTTTGCTCGCTTACTTACAATTATCTCATTCTCGTGGGTCAATTCATTCATCTTTTTCTGGTGTCTTGTTATTTTAACAGGAGACATTGCCTCGGTGATGGTCTTGAAATAATCGTGCTTTTCGGGTGAGAAACACACCGTTCGATACGTGCTACTTTTGGTCTTAAGACAGAGATCAAAATAAGTGTTTTTGTTTTGACTTTTTTTCAGTGGCGACAGTCTGTGCATGTAACCAACGACTGATTCAACTGAAATTGGAAAGGAAATTAAATGTGGATTACAAAACATCGTTCTCATTTAACCAAAAGCACGTAATACGCTACACACTCTAACAGAAGTGTTTGACCCCTGTAGAAAAAACATAGCTTTTTCGCACGAAAGACGTAGATTTTCGCCGGAAGAACATACTGCTGCAGTACAAAGCTTAGTTTTTCGATCGAAAAAGTGCGATTTTAAGTGAACATTTCTTTTCCCAAATGCAAATCATGAAAGAACATTATGCCTTCATTCAACTTTCAACAAATTTTTCCGGCAATACTGGGGAAACTGACGGAATTGTCCGACAGTTTCTTCCCAGGAAGGCGTAGGCCCCTTGGCCACGAAACCTATTACACGTTACACGTATTTAAAATTTCAAACAAAATGTCTCGCTCACCTTTATTGTCTTTCTCCATCGTCTTTCCTGAAATAAAAAAAGACAAACCATCAGTACAACACCCTGGCAAAACCTCCTACAAAACCGATATATCTCTTCTAAGATTTCTCTCTTTCCCTTTCAAGCCAAACATCGAAAGCCATTCTGTTAGCATCATGCTCTGAATAAAATTCATATTTGAATAAAGAGCTAGTTTAAGCATAGGAATAACTTTACTTTTGACCGTTCATAGTGCAAAGATTTCTTAATTTCAATGCCACTACAAATGCATGTTATTTCAAACGTTTTACTGGTCCCTTCCTAAAAAATAAATCCGTAGAACTTCACTGGAAAAACAACTGCCACAAATCTCGGTGCTATATTCGTTCATTTTCCTTGAATTCATTCAGCATAACAGAACAACTACTTACCGTTCCCAGCTTGCAACTTCTGCATCTGCAGCTCGAAGGTGTGCCATACCGCTTTTATATTGTTTGCATTACTTCCTCTCCTTTGTTTGAATCGATTTCTTGGACATATCTTAAATCAAAGTTGATAGGGACAGCCCACTTCCTAATTAGATTAATCGGCATTGCAAAGCCATCATAACATAGTAATATCATAATATCATCGCATTAGATTATTTTATGGTTATGATTTTCAGATAGGAGTGAATTAGCTTCTGGCGTCACAGCATATTGGAAAAACCGGACCCTAAAACCTTAGGACCTTGAAGTACTAAAGATGAAAAGGATCCTTGACAGTAGTGGCCTGGGTCATCACCAGCGCATCATAAGCTTTCCCTCTTTTATCCTACAAAGTTCCGCTTGGTCACACCAACAACGCCAGGAATCATGCAGAGAGTTTCAAAGAGACTACAACAGGTCGGATCCTCAAAACAGTCCTTCCAAAAACCCTCTGCGTCATACCTGACGTTGTTTTGAACAAGCAGAAGTTAGTGAAGTGGAAGAGGGGAAACTTAAAATACGCAACCTATTTGACAGCTTGATAATAAACATCTGGTGCTAATCGAGGGACATTTCACTCTCAAATGTCTCAAACAATCTCGCCGTACACCTTTGTCAAAAATTTTTTGTTTTCAAGAAAAATCCATCAAAAATCCATAAACATCCCTTTCTTCTGAAAAAATCTCGTGTTCTTTTTTTGAACGAGTGAAATGTCCCTCTGTACTAAGGGTCCTTTTCGTGGTGGTCCTTGGAATAGGTGTCCCAGGACCATCACAGGATCCAATTTTTACAACATGCCTAGCGTCACATGTATTTCAGCATAGAAACAGAAGTAAGAGTTGGGTCACAGAATGTGTTCTTGGGTAATCGATAGACTTGCCCCCAAGTCTATCTCTTCAGTCCGTCTTACCGTTCCCTTCTCGGTAGTTCCTGGATCCGCCATTCCAACATTCTCGCACTCTCTTGACGGAATCTTGGAATGGCGGATCCAAGGTTAAGACCACTGTTAGACGGACTGAAGAGATAGACTTGGGGCAAGTCTAGATAATCGGAGTAAGGTATTTATGGTTGATTTTCATAAAAAAAAGTTTATATGGTATTATGTAAATAGGTAAATAGTTGGCTTTAATTAGCTGTAGTTAGCTATTCTTTCCTTATGCCAACTGTAAATAAATCATTTATTAATTATTGAACTGATGAAGATTTTATAATCGAAACGTATTGCTTTTAACAGTTTTGTTTTTCATAAATCATTTATTATTATTATTATTATTATTATTATTATTATATTTAGCTTAATCGTTTATTGTCCAAATAACAACTGGAATAAGTTTCATCTTGTAGATTCGGAAAAAATAGGGAGTAGAAAATTAAAGTTAGTTGACGGAGATAAATAGCTAACTCAAGAGCTGCATATGCAGGTGTAAAATTGGCCTATTGTATTTGATACATTCCGTCACATACGTGCATATGTTTTCACTACGGGAGCAATTACGTACGTACGCGTTTCTTTCTCCTATTTATAGATTGCCTCCACTTAGCTCCATCAACTAACTTTAACATTTCAACCCGGTCCAAATCAAAGGAAATCTTGCAGCTAAATGACATAAAATTAAAGTCTCTATGATTTCAAAATAAATCGATTGCCACTCAAAGAGCATCATATGAATTTCTAAAATTAGCGTATTAGGCCTTAATCTATAGCATCAAAAGGCTCTTAAAAACGGAGTTCTGTAATACACATCTCTAATCTAAAATAAAACGGTTGATTCTGATGCATTTTGAGGTGCTGAACACGAATATAAAAAGTTCACACCTCTAGGGGGCGCAGTTTTTTCAAAAACTGGGGGCCTAGTTTTGATGACGTCACAATAGTCTTTTGCGGAAAAATTTGTGATAATTGAATTTGAATTGTTTAGCCCCCAAGAGATCAATCTGAGGAAATATTTTGTATTAGAAACATATGTTCCAGCTCTTATAATTTCTGATCTACGAGCCCTTAAAGTTTTCAAAAATTGCTGACTCAGCTTTTTTTCGTAATTTTTATTTTCGGTTACATACATCCAATGTTTACTTGCAAAATGTCATTCGATTCATCTCAACGAGCTCTATAAGATAGCGCTAATTGTATCTGTGTATGCTGTTCTGATTTTGTTTCACAGATGGAACAAATTTCCTTTGTTCCATGTATGTTCATTCACTAAGGAAATTTGTTCCATCTGTGAAACAAAATCAGAACAGTATACACAGATACAATTAGCACTATCTTATATAGCTCGTTGAGATGAATCGAATGACATTTTGCAAATAAAAATTGGATGTATGTAATCGAAAATAAAAATTACTAAAAAAAGCTGAGTCAGCAGTTTTTGAAAACTTTAAGGGCTCGTAGATCAGAAATTATAAGAGCTGGAACATATGTTTCTAATACAAAACATTTCATCAGATTGATCTCTTGGGGGCTAAGCAATTCAAATTCAATTATCACAATTTTTTTCGCAAAAGGCTATTGTGACGTCATCAAAACTTAGGCCCCCGGTTTTTGAAAAAACTGCACCCCCTAGAGGTGTGAACTTTTTTTATTCGTGTTCAGCACCTCAAAATGCATCAGAATCCACCGTTTTATTTTAGATTAGAGATGTGTATTACAGAGGTGACACGATAGCGCCTCACAGATAAAGGCCTATATTGTATTTCATGATTTTGATTTCCACGCATGCGCCAATATTGTTTATCTAGAAAACCAACTTTGAAGCAAAACATGTTTTGTTCATCTTGATTCTGGAGTATTTCAGACCACCAAAAGACGCAATATTGATGGTTGTAATTTCAAAGGAGACCAACCACATTCACGAATAATCTTAATTGGCAATTAGTATCTATTGGTTGATCAAGTTAATCCGTTAATCTGCTCGTACGTGCAAAACGTTGCGTCCTGAAATCGCTATAGGAAACTGCATTCTGCGTAAATATAACAAGCCTTCTGATTGACATGTATATATTTAGAGGATAGTTGTAAAATGCTTATGAGAAAGGACCCAGAGATCCAGTAACCTACATCATCCCTTTGATTATTTGTTAATTCCCCAATGACTTTGCTCTGCGTTTTCTTTGCAGCTCGTTACTGGCTGTCAGTGTAACATTTATGTTCATGTATGAAACATGTCTGCATTTATCTGCGACAGCTATGTTGCTTTATTTTTACTGTGTCATCGCCAAAAATCCGAAAGACTGAATTTCACCAAGTTACCAGTCAGTTCACAAGTATTTTTCACGAGAACAATGGAACTTTGGGATCTTTTTAACCTGCGTGTCATACCCAAACAATACCCCAAGGGATAGCATCTCATGTGCTTTCAAGAACATTTCATAGTAACTTCCGGTAAATTCTTGAAACCAAGCATCAATCTTTGCTACTGCAAACTAAAATGGAAACTTACTGCATATTCATCGCTTTTATCATGGAGCATTGCGGACACCTTTATTTTGTAGGAAATGTTTATTCGATACTACTACCTTAAGTCCTCTGCGGAGGAGCATTGCTCGCGAAACGAGCTACCTCTCCGAAGGCGGAGAGGTAGCTCGCTTCGCGAGCATTGCTCCTCCGCAGAGGACTTAAGGTAGTAGTATCGAATAAACATTTCCTACAAAATAAAGGTGTCCGCAATGCTCCATGCTTTTATGTACATAAAGGTGATGACAGAGTACAAACAAAGCAACATATGTAAATCAAACTCCTTACATATATGAATGATTGAAGTTCTCGCAGCAAATAACTACCTGCAAAGAATACCTATAGCAAGCTTATTTGGAAATCAGCATGAATTGAAAAGGGTCCCACTTGGGTCTTAGGATCTAGTCTCATGGTCATAAGGGCCTCCTTTATGATATGGCTTTCAAATCAGATAAGATCGTTGAACGTTGTACATACATGTCGTACGTCAGCTGCAGATGAACCAGCAATTTATAAAGTCGTTTGATGAAGACAAAGCTAAGTATGGTGGTGATCTATAACTAGGACAAAATGCCTACACATGCTATTGCTCCTATACCAATACAAAATTAGATACGCACGTGTGAAAATCATCACAAAAACTACAGTAATTTTAGGCATGCAAATGCAACTCTAAAGCTAGCTATTTATTTCTGTCAACCGAAATGATGTGGTCTTAAAGAATTCCGTGACTTTGGCATGTTTTCAATCCTTCCATCTCAGATCAAAATCGTTCTCCTCTAAAAATCTTCAATCAAAGATTAAATATTTCCTGCAACGCCACTTTTTGATGGTTGGTCCCTCAGACCGCATTCTGTAACGTAACATTACAGCATATTTCCTCATATTTCGAGGAAGGTGCAATAAAATTGCATTGATCTTTCTTCGCATTCTCATGGCATAATTTCGACAATCGCACAACAAATTCATGAAGCATATCAAGAACCGTGAGTCAGTTCTAAGATCCTTTGATCTTTTCTTGTGGCACTTTTTATGATGCACCCCGTGAACATTTCTTGGGTCACCCAGTAAAGCAAATACCACTTCCCTGTAAAAGGAATATGCAAAATATCGCCATGTTGCCATTTTGACAGGGTCAGTCCCTGAAAATGGTCTCCACCCCCTTCATTTGTCACAGCATTTCAATGAAAGGCCACCAGTAGTAGTACTATAGGTAGCTACATGAAGTCATAAAATTGGATTGCCATTGGTTTTCAGAAATAATATTTGTATGAGCAAATATTGCCAACGGTTCATAATTTATTTAAGCACATTTGTTAGCACCCTCATTTTGCGTGTCTCTGTATGGTCCAACAATACTGTTTCTCGTGCATTTATCAAAAGGCAAGTTTAGCAGAAAAGTTTAGTCTCAAATGAAATACGTCGAGCAGAATTATGCCAAAAATGTATCACAGTTTCGTAGTTTTGATATTGTTACAACAGCTTTTAATATGAAAATTTGTATAAAGGTTATGTTAAGAAAGCATGACTTCATGATATATCAATTCGAAAGGAACGAACAAACAAACAAACAAGTAAACAAACAATCTAGAACAAATTCCAGTTGCTGGAAGGTTATAAGGAAGGTTGTCCAAATCTGTAAAATAGTGAATTATTACGCCTGCAACATGTTCAACCATCAATGTCTTTAGGAAGACATCTAATAAATTTGCTTCGCTTAACAATGTTCCAACAAAAAGTTAATAATTTGGTAGCTCTTAATGCTCACAGAAAAGGACCGTAAACAACTGATTTATTTAGTGTCCGAAAATTACCGCCATTAAGTTTAACGCTTTGGTGGCCGGGCTATCGGACACGTCCTAAACGTAGGGGGCTTTTAGCTCACTCTGGACTGATAATAGTTAGATAAACCAAATTTGGCGTGCTAATCGCTCCAGGAATTTACTTATGAAAGATGTAAAGATTAACTCAAAATTCGCAATCATAATTGCTCACATCAGCATTTGTCTTTGTGTGGTCAAAAAAAAGTGGCAAAATTGGCCAGAAAAAGGAGAAATGTGATGAATAAAATATCGAGCACAATTTCCATCCAAACATGAGAATTATAATGAAGTACATGAAATTACATTAGTCTGCTAAATAAATGTGCAAAATACTGCATTGGTGCTACTGTTATCGCTTTGGATTTCAGAATTTGTAATTTTGATAGGGGCTGTCTCGAATAATGGTCTCCCTCCTCCGCAATGGTATGTCAATTATAGTTATGGATCCGCAGAAAGCTCAAAACCAGAGACGTGATCACATTAACAGAGATAGCTTTAATAGAGAACGGCGAGGTTGAAAATCGAGGGATATGCAAAACGAACTAAAGGAGACAGCTTTATTAGAGATTGATCTCAATAACTACCTTGCAAGGATAAGCAGATTCTCAAGAGAGGAAGTTTCTACTGAAAGAATGCAGCTGTATCATACTATTAATGGGGATGTGTTCTATCCTCTATACCTTTGGCCAGAATGGATGAAAAGGTTGTTTTGGAGGAAGCCGTTAGGGGATACAAGAACGTTCAAACTGTTGTGCCACATGCTAGGGAATGGTTGCTCTCCTTTCATCATTTGTAAATGGATACTAACGTCATTATGTGGAAAGGAGCCCATGGACCGCCAGAAGAAACGATTGACTCAAATGCTGTGGATCATGAAAAATATGCCGAGGCATCTTCATCATTGGTATTACTACGACTTGTTTCACCAGCGATATGTGTACTTTGATGGGGACTTCAAAATATTTACAAATTATTGACTAAAGGGCTGTTGTTAGAAATAAGTGTCATCTTAAAAACACTTCTGCGATTTGTTTCCTGTCCCTAGCCATAGACTACTGCAAATTCTCCACTGACACCACACTGTTTTGTTTTGTAAGGAAGTTGGATCATGGTACATAATTTAATTGAATGAGTTTCTTAATTTAACATGAAAATGTCACATTTTGGTACCAAAAGTATCGTAGTTTCTGTGCTATCTTTTAAATGCATGAATTAGCAGTGTCTCTAACACTGCTGCAGATATATGTTGGAATTGAATACATCATACACGTATTTTTTCTTATAAGAAACTGCTTGTAAGAAACTCAACTCTCAGATCGCCAAAAAATTAAGAAACTCCAGTACTGGGAAAATATAAGCTAAGAAACTATTTATGTTGATAAAGGAAATTCTGGACATGCTTTTACTTTACTTTCACTTGTTTCCTGTATCATATTACTCGTAAGGTACTTGAGTAATGTCTAAACATTGGAAAGGCCTAAAAACCTTGTTTTGAAATGTCCACGAGGGCACAGGTAGTGAACATGAAGATTGTTATGGAACCTCTAAGAAACTCGAAAGAAACTCTGAGTACTCAAAATCTGATAATTTTAAGAAACTTCAAGTACTGGCCCAAATTCTTAGTTTACGAAAAGTTCGTTTCAAACAATTTGATTGAAAGAAAAATGTCATAAATTTGTCAGCCACGTTGTTAACGAGTTGGAAGATTTGAGCCCTTTTTTCCATACAGGGCCAAGACGAAAACTTGGAGTTGAAAATCTCGGAGATATCTGTGTAACGCTGAAACACTAAACTGCTCGTATGTAGACGCTATTCGTGAAATAAATGCTGGAAACAGTACATATAAGGCGGAGGGACATTTCACTTCTAAAAAATCTCGTCACCTTTGCCAAAAATATGTCTTTCAAAAATCGTTGAAAATCATGTTGTTGTAAACAAATCTCGTTGGCTCTGTCAAATGAATGAAATGGACCTCATATAAGACAATTTCTAGATGTTTGTAAAGTATAAGTATCTGCAATATCTCTGAATTTTCTTGCGAACATAGTAAATCTTGTATATTTCATTTATGTTTTGCAAACGCAATAACACATCAGTCAATCATACGAAATAGTATGCTCTAAAATGGTAAACCGCAGTATACACTCATTTTTTTTTAAAGAAACCGCTTATAAGAAACGGTAGGCTCAATTGTTTGAAAGCTAAGAGACAACCCTACCTGAATTGAAAAAGCTAAAAACTTCTGCAATTTTCAGTTTTAATTTTCCTATCACATTCAAATATATTTTGACATCGTACAGTTATAGCAACTGTTTGGACATTATTTTGAGTGCAAATCATGTTGTTTACTCGTTTGAGAGACTTACTAAGTAATTTGGGAGCCCTTTAGACAAGACAAAATCAACTCTAAACTTCCGGCAATAAAAATATAAGAAACACGTAAGAAACTTGTGGTAGCAAAATGGCCCAAAAATTTAAGAAACTGCCTACCAGCCCCGGACCTTAGTTTTTTATTAAAAAAAATGAGTGTATATCATTCAATAGTGCTATTCGTTCGCATTGATAAAAAGCGTTTGCTGTTATCACAACGCTACTGCTTTGTCCTACAAACAGGATATATAATTTGGGACACGCAATTTGTCCTAATTGTTAATATGTGTTAACATAAACCTCTGAGCCTGTTTGCAACGTCTAGTCCAACTATCATCATTTTAAATGTGTGATCGAAAATTCCTTCAAGGAAATACTCCTTTTCTGCAGTATGTTGTAATAATGCCATTGAGAGTGGCCTCTTGCTACGTTGCAGACTATCCATGATATGTGCTTTGAGCACCTCTGAATGTCTTGTTTACATCCGTGAGAACAGTACATCGAGGTTAGAATCCATTGGTAGATCACTTCTGGCGGACATCCATTCCCGAGGAAGCTGCACACCAACCTGAAAATTTCATTTCTTTTCATTCCTTGCCTCCAGAACAATGTCTTGAGCCATTTTGGCCAGTGCTTTATAGCAACAAATACACCTCCATCAATCTTCGTCTCTCGTTAATTATAACAGACTGAGAAGATGTGGAAATAAAGTCTGGATAACTTTGCAGCAATTGCACACTTATGCCAATAGCACCTTCCATACCGATCGTCTGCTGAAATGTCCACCAAAATTGAATGCCTCGTGTAATTCGGGTAAACGTGAGTGATGTCTGCCTCCTCGCATTCCTTTACCGACAATGGGCTCCGTTCCTTGTGCAAAACACATACCAATATATCACTATGACACCACACTAGCGATAGCGCCGGCGCTAGCCGCAGGGACCGCGCAGCGGTTTCAAAGTGGGGGGGGGCTGAATGGCGAGCGAAGCGAGCTGAAATGGGGGTCCGGGGGCTTGCCCCCAGAAAACTTTTTAAGACCACGCCCTTTAGAACGTCGGAAAACGCCCCTTTCAAACTAAGACTTGCCTCTTTACGTCCATATTCATATGAAGTTCGTTTCAGAAAAGATTTCAATTTACTATGAAAAGAGACATATCAGTACAACCAACAACATTAACAACAAAGCGTTTCTTCTCATAAAAGGCTATTACTACAAACTGTAGATCTGTCAGAACAAACTTTCCAATGTTTCGATGCCTGCTTTCATTTTTAGCGAAATCTTATCGTTAGCAATTTCCAAGAGGGATATCGGGTCTGCTCGTTGTTTATGTAAGTTCGATATCGCTAGATCGTTGAACCTTGCTTGCTTCATGTTTGAACGAAGCCAGGTTTTCAGGCATCTAGCCATTGCAAAAGATCTCTCAGCAGATGCAGCAGTTGGGTGCTAATGACCGTGTTTACATTATACTCAATTTACCACGGTTGACACACAAATGTGTGTACAAGTTGATTTTCTTTGTTGTCAATGATTTATTAAAATGGAAAGATTGACAATTCCATACTTGTGAAAGTTTTTAGACCAATTTTTGAAAAAAGTGGGGGGCTATAGCCCCCCTAGCCCAATGGCTGCGCGGTCCCTGGCTAGCCGCCTCGAAGTGGGGGGGGGAGGTAATCTGTGAAGAGGGTCCGGGGAACACGCCCTTCAGATCGTAGGGAAAAGCCCCTTTTCAATACAGAAACATGCCTTTTCTAGATATAAAAGGACAGATGAGAGATGACATTTCAGAATTATGAGAGCATATGATGACCAAAAAACGACGTTAAAGACTGAACTCACACTCAACCCTACCTTAAAATTGTTATGACATTTTTGGACGAATGTAGATTACCACATTTTGAAAAAATTGGGGGTATTTACTCCGCCCCCCCCCATACCTCCCCCTGGCTCCGCCACTGTACACAACCTCCCTATGAACGAGATATTTCCATTCTTTAGCAAGGTTATCTATTAACACAGACAAGTTAGATGCTTATCACTATGCGGTTAAAATATTAATAATTTTCGTAAAATTATTATCAATAATTTTAGTGTGATTTTTGGGGAGGTTCTGGAGGTAAAGTAAAGATCTTTCTCTTCCTTATGTGGTATCTAGATGCAATATAACATTTTCTCATTATAGTGTCTATATTGCTCCTGAAGATAGAAAATTTCTCAGAGAGGAATAGAATGGAAGGGAATGGAATGGGCGAATGGAACGGGGAATAGCTCTGGGAATAGAAAAGTTATACAGTATATGAATAAGCCAAGTATAGCATATGAAAGTACTCCTCCAGATTTATCTTTTCACCATAAGCGTACGGGGCGGGGGGGCCGGGGGGCGGCAGCCCCCCTAATGTTGGAAAAATCGTCGAAAATCAGCCCCAATCGGGCAAAAATCTGACTCAGTTGGGCAAAAATGTTGGTAAACAATGGAGTTTGTGTTGGGCCGCCCCCCTAGATTTTTTCTTCCCGTACGCTTATGCTTTTCACCAAATGCAATAGCTAGTCAATGACAGTTATGATTTTGTTATGGTGAAAATAAAAAAAATTGAGTGTATATCTGAAAGACGTTGAGAATTGGGGATGGATAATTGCGCTTATTCTCTTACGTTACGTCCAAAAGCGGACAGAAGGCACGGGATGATATTGAATCTCGAACAATTTCTCCAGTGCGTGACTTATGTCCATGTCAAAATGGAGGGCATACAGTAAAAACCAGACCCTAGGACCATTAAGTACCAATGTATGATAGGATCCTTAACACCGGAGGGTCATCACCCTCAAGAGAGAACAGAATATCAATATTTGCTCACATAATACTACCATTTCTGCTGTCTTTATATTACATCAGATGAGGTCAAGAGTAGATTTAGAGAACTATTTTTTATGCTGAGTGAGTGCTATGTGTGAATGTAATATATGGGAAGGAAGATGATTACGGTGCGGTGGAATGATGCCATTATTGCTCTCTGTCCTGAATTTCAAGAAAATTCTATTGTGTGTTTTCTAACTTTTGAATGCTTTACAAGAAAACATGGGCTTATTGTAATTTGCGAAAATGTTCGCATCATGCGAAAAATGCGAAAAATTCGCAAAATAGAAAACAGGTGCTTGAAATTGTAAAATGCGAAAATTCTTAAATTCCTGAATCGACAAATTAACGTTTTGTATTTTGGGAATTGTCGCATTTTTCGCATGATGCGAAAGTTTTCGCAAATTACAATAGGCCGAAAACATGTACTTTAATTATGAAGATTACTCGACGTGCACATGACTGACATCAATGATAGGCCAAGGTATTTTTTTATTTCGGACAGTGCTTGGACGACCCCGGTTGACCTGCCTTCACAGTTCATCCAAACGAGAAAAAAGTTCTTTTTTGTTCAGCCGTTCACAAGGGAACTGGGTCGAGTTTGAATTGTTTATACAGTTTTGAGTTTGGAAAGGATTTACAACAAAAGGAAAGTTATTTGAACCATGTTTGAACTCTTCTGTGATGTGACAGGTATTGGTATTTCAGAAGTAAAAGAAATATTTCAACTTCAAAAGGTCGCTTGGAATGCTCTGTTTGTTTGCTGAGTTTCCTTCATAAAAGAAACCATGGAAAATTAAAGAAGGTTTCTAAGGAACTTTTTGAAGTTGAAACAACACTCTTTCAACGAAGAATTCCACGTCAATGAAACAAAGTGCCAATATAATTTCATTGAAATTTAGAACAGAGAGCAATAATGGCATCATTCCACCGTAAAGAATCATTTGTTTTCTTCAGTATGAACACCATGGAGATAGGAAATTCATGATGAGCAATGAAAAAGGACAACACGTTTCACTGCTGAAAAGCACTGGAATGGAATGGAATGGAATGGAATGGAATGGAATGGATATGAAACCATCGCTTCGATGTAATAAATTCACACATAGCACTCAGCATAGACAAATTCTCTAAATCTACTCTTGAGCTCATCCGATGTAACAAAAACAGCAGAAATGGTAGTATTATATGAGGAAATATTGATATTATGTTCTCTCTTGAGGGTGATGACGCTCTGGTGTTAAGGCAGGGTCCTATCATATATTGGTACTTAATGGCGAATGAAATGGAGGGGAATGGAATGGGGGAATGGAACTGGGAATAGCTCTAGGAATAGAAAAGGTATACAGTATATAAATAAGCTAAGTATAGCATATGTAGGGCCGAAGCCAGTAGGGGGGCTGGTGAGTGGAGCGTCCCCAAGAAGGCCATTTGTCGGAAATTTTACTCCACCTGTCGGATTTTTGTTGTTGTTACAGGCCCACATTTAGAAGATTTTACTGGGAAAATGATGCATAGAACATGAATTTATTGACTTTCGAGGATGAATTTTGGCATGGATTTGAATCTGCAGCATTTTTTCCTTCATAGGGACCAATGTTGAAGGCTCCAACGTTGAAACTACAAAATAATTCCAAAATCTAGCCATTAAAGGAGCACATCAGTTCTTTGGTGCATGTTTTAACGTATGTTCCTAAAATTGGGGTTGTTGCTGTTGTTGTTGATGATTTTAGAGCGTCGGAAAATTTTGGTTCTTTACCCCCCTAAGAATTAAGGCTGGTATCGGGCCTGAGCATATGAAAGTACTCCTCCAGATGTATCTTTTCACCAAATACAATAGCTAGTCAATGACAGTTATGATTTTGTTATGGTGAAAAGATACATACGGATCAGTACGTTCCTATGATAGACTTTGTTCTTTTATATACTGTATAATTTTCATATTCCCCGAGCTATTCCCCCATTCCATTCCCCCATTCCATTCCCCCATTCCATTCCCCGTCAATGTGTGTCTTGGCATGGCATACATTGCCTGGAAGCCACTTGAAATCTTATGATTACGTCCTATTTATGTACGAAGTAAAACGAGTACATATAGGAGTGGAGTAATGGAGTTGTGTAACGCACTCAGTAACGAATCAAGAACGCATTCCGCGAAGCAGCTAAGAATGCCAAGAATGCAATCAGTTGCCAACTGCTGTATTGTTGCTGCGCCTCCGCACCATCAGATCACTGCATTTGCTGCGACTTTTGTGGCAGACCCGGGGGGGCCACTTGGTACCTGATGTGTTATCATGCGCGTACAAAAAAACGCGGGAAAGGGTGCCGCTTTTTAAAAGTAGGCACGGGCCCGCGCGGGCCCGTGTTTAGGGGTGCCAATTCGACCATAATTTCAAAAAAGGGTGTATTATTTTGCATTTGATAAGTTCCTAAACTCCTGTGCAATGATATTCTAATCAAAATTTCTAAAATAGAATTTGTAACGAGTCAAAGAAGTTGAAAAAGCAGACCAGCACAAGATGGGGTAGGAATTCGGGAGCAATTTCTTCCTCTTCTACCCTGGGTACCAGACTCTATGAAATAGCATCTTTAACATCATTTTAACATTATTAAAATCATGGCAGCACACTGGCATGGCCACGGGGGGTATGGGTAAGGGGGGTCATTGCCCCCACCACTTTTTTCGAAAGATGGTTCTCGAGATTCCTTTAAAACCGAAGAGAAAATGGCTTGGCATAGGTTGGGTAAGAATTTTCTGGGAAATGTCAAAGCTACCATTTTAGCACTGGCAAAAATGGAATCAGAGGATGCATTCTACGCCACAGTAAAGGATGCATCTTCAAAAATGTTCCTCGTGCTCCGATGTATAGGATAAATGCTCAAAACTACAAAGGTTTTCTTGCCACTAATGGCAAGCATGATGTTGAGAGGTGCTTTCTAAGCCAAAGTAAAAGATGTTTCCACAAAAATTTTCCTCGTGCTCTACTTTATTGGACAACTGTCACAAAACTATCAAGTTTCCTTGTCGCTATTGGTAAGCATGATATTAGGAGATGGAATCAGCATTCTCAGCCAAAGTAAAGGGCGTGTCAAAAAATACTTCCTGAGGGCTTCGCCGCCAGACCCTCTCATTTCAATACCCCCACTTAATTTACCTTGGCCAAGCCACTGTGGTAGCATCTATGAAATTATATTTTAGAGAGTCTGGTACCCAGGGTACTCCTCTTCAAATCACACCGGCAATATTAGCAATTTTAATAACTGACTTGTCAGCGATTAGGGTACCTAAAATTGAGAAGCTCTATTTTGACGCGGGAAAGGGTATGTTCTGAAGAAAATTTTCCGCGATTAGGGTATGTATATCGCTAAAACAGGTCGGCGTTTAGGGTGCATATGTTAAACCTTTGTACGAGCATGATACTATAGGAAAGTATAAAAGTGGCCCCCCGGGGTGGCAGAGCACCAGGAGAACAAACCATTTGCACTAATTATTTTCGATGTCATGTGATCAACGAAGATTCCAGAAGAAACGTTGTGACGCAGTCGACTCATGTCCAATTCAACCACAAACAGCCTATTAAGCATATTTCCCCGGGGGGGGGGGGGGGGTACATGACATGAAGATGGACGGGGGTCTGCCGACCGGTTTTCAAAAAGCTACCCTCTTCTAATTACCGAAACTTGCTTTTGATACCCACTTTTATGATGAATTTTGGCGGAAAACTGCCCATTTTAACCATTTTTTGCAAATTTCAGCGAAACCACACCCATGTTTATGGAAAATCTGCCGAAAAAGGACCCTTGTTTAGAGAATTTTGGGCCCAAAAACCCACCCACATGGGCGGCACATACCCGTACAATAAATATGTTATGTACCCCCCCGGGCACATTTCATTGCTCTCTTTACAAAAGCGTTGGCAGATTTTCAATTCAACAATTTTGGATACTCGAAGTAAATATCTTCAATGGTACCCGGACTTCTGCTTCGAAGCCAAACCCCACAATGGCTAAATTGCTTTCATGTGCCAGCGCAGAGGTCGCCGCGTTCGACCTCGAAGATACATGCAATTTTTAAGGTTGAGTTGGGTTAGAGCTTCACTATCGTACAAATTCAAAAATTGTAGAAAATCTATAAAAATATTGCTGATGCAGTTTTTTTCTAGAATAGCAAAAAGGTCTATTGTAGATCGCAGATGCTCTAACTGCTTTTGAAACCTGACACGGGACTGTTGACGTCAGGCCTCAATCAATAACTTCATGGGGTAAATGAACGTCTGGTTTGAAATTTTGCTTTCTTCTTGGGGCAAATTTTACAGTTGACTCGAGTTGACTATGTGCCGCTGTGCAAGCATCAATCCACGGGAACGTGTTTTCCTTTTAGGTCGAACAAGGGATGCGAGGACCCCTTAAAACTAGCTCTTGTGTGCTGAAGGGCTGCCCCCTGCAGTAGAAAATAGAAATATGAAACAAGAAAAGTATTGGAATTGCCGCAGCTTCGAAGAAGCTCATTGATCCCATCTAAAGGTGACCATGTACTCTTTCTTGTCTGCAATGATTATTTGGAAGCATTTTCTCTAAGCTGTTTGAAACTTTGCTCTGTACCAGCGTTCTTCGTACATGGCTAATGGGCCCCTTTAATTTTTTAGGATACAAACTCCCGCCATAAAGCAATCATACAAAATAGTGAATAACTTTTATGATAAAATGAGATATGTATGAAGAAATGGTAAACCGATAATTGTAACATCCCTAATAGTTGTTTTTATTAGCAGCAATGACGATGTTCGGTTTAGGCAACTGTTAATAAACTGATAATAATTCTGATTACTGAAAATGTGATATGCTAAAGTTAGTTTACGGAGCAATCAAGAGACAATCTATAATTGGAGAAAGAAACGCCTATGCAAATACAATATGGTAATTTTAGACCTGAATATTGGCGCAAATGATCAGTTTGTTATTTTTCTTGCATATGAATATCTAACAGTTCTCTAGCTACTTTTTTGGGTCAAAAACCTTTTTAGTATCGTCTAAAAATGTTACGAACAAGTCCTGATCCTTATGCTTGTATCGCCAAATGAATTCAGCTATATAGGAGTCATAATGTTCGCGTTTTCTGCCATGCGTTGGCAAACTGGCCTTCATTTGGCGCCAGTGCCCCTCGATCTTGTTAGTATGCACGCCATCGTCGGAGACAAACTCCTTTGTGTGGTTCACAGTTCCATGGAGATAGCCATGTTCGGCAACATTCAAGTACCCCTTCCAGCAATCTGAATGGACTGTCGTGCCCAGCTTGATCCATCTGTGCATCAGAGGAATGAGTGTTTCTTCTTTTCTATTTTCCACACACACAATGAAGGACTTGCGTGAATCTTCCTCGATGCCCCCAAATACCCACTGGCCTTCAACAAAGTGTCCTTTATTGTACTTCCGTTTCCCAATTTTGCTCTCGTCTATTTGTACAATTTTATCTGGCCCACCAATGACCTCATTCTCCTGAGAGAGAACCACCCCACATAATTCCCGGCAGAACATGTCCCAGTCAACCAATGTTCCCGAGCTCATTGCCAGCTGGGCTTTAATTTGTATTTGGTTTAAGCCAACACACCACCAGTACGTGAATTTCAGTACTTCAGTTAGTGTAAGATTTGCTCCCTGGAACCAGCTTCCTTTACGGATGCTTGTTTCGCTTCGATGCTTCTTTCCTCCAATACTGCGGCGGCACTCCCAACGAAAGCCATCCTTTCTGTCTTGGCACGGGGACAAAGACATGTCGTTTTTACAAATGACGCAATGTCTTCCGTCTGCAATGAGGCCTATGTCCATGAGCCACGATACCGTCAGTTCCTTATTCCAAAGGAAGTTATGTATTAAAGAGTCGTAAGTGAGAAAGGATGTTCTCCTGTCTCGATTGTAGCTGGAGGACGCTTCTTCATCAAGCCCAACACTTTTATCGCATGTGGCCATGAAGGAAGGTCCAGCTTGAACAGCGACAGCTTTTTTGCGGACGACGCGATACATATTTCTGGTCTGTTGAAAGTTATAAGGAGATATCTGTAACTGGTCAGTGATGTTACTTTGGTATTGCCTGAATGAATAATCTGTTCCTGTTTTTATACTAACTCTTACACAGAACAATAGAAACATATGTCCATGTGTGCTCGTTCTCATTCATTGTGCTTTTCAGGAGAAAGAATCCTATTAATTTCCTTGTTCATTGTATATGAAGCACAATACAATACACTCATTTGTTTTTATAAGAAACTAAGGTCCGGGGCTGGTAGGCAGTTTCTTAAATTTTTTGGCCATTTTGCTACCAAAATTTTCTTACGTGTTTCTTATATTTATAATGGCGAAAGTGTAAAATTAATTTTGTTTTATTTAAAGGGCTTCCAAATTACTTTGTAAGATCTCAATACGACTTCAGGGCCTCCGACGACGGGGGGCCGGCGGGGGCATGCCCTCCCACTTGTTTGCAAATCATGCCGTTCTGACAGGCAGCTCATCATGTTGTATTGTGGTAATGTTGTTGTATCATGTTTGGCCCCCCCCCCACGTTTCTGATCTCGTCGGGGGCCGTGAAGTCAATAACATAATTCGCATTCAAAATAATGTCCAAACAGTTCCTATAACTGTACAGTATTAGTGTCAAAAAATTGTTTATTGCGATAAGAAAACGAGTAAATTATACAAAAGTTTCTAGCTTCTTAAGAAGTCCACAGGTCGATTCTTAACTTTTTGAAAAATTGAGCCTACCGTTTCTTATAAGCGGTCTCTTACCAAAGAATGAGTGTATTACATTGCATACGATACGGCCTAAACAGAACACAACTTCAACAATACAGTTGTAACAAACTACGATAGAATGTTACAGCGAAAAGGAGTAATGGAATATTTTGTAATAGCAAGTATAATAAAAGGAATTATGTTCGTGGGTTAGGAGTTTGGACTTAACAGCGCAGCTTATTCAGAGCTCTACTGCATCTACCACTTTAGGATGACTTTGGCAGTCACACACGTTGAATGTGAACGCAGCTTCTCGTTTCTGAAGACAATAAAGAGTCGATTGAGGAGCATTATGGGGCAAGAACGTTCAGAAGCCCTCATGCTGAGCGTCACTTGCTACTTACCATTTCAAACGAAGATATGATCGAAGAATTTAATAAAACTTCAAAGGAACTGTATAGGTTGCCACACTTGTCAAACTGTTTAGAACTAAAAATATCATTTTAACTGAGGTATATCATATTTGGCTAAACAATTTCGATCGAAACTTTCACGCCCCTGACACCTGACACATCACTGAATCTGCTGGAATTGGATCTGAATGTTTCTGAAAAGTTGAGAAGCCAAGCATATTTCGATATGCATGGAGCAAAATATAGGTATTCATGCTATCATGCAATACTTTACAGTACTCATGAATATAGTTTGACATACCAGATTTCAAGAGGCTAGAAATTTTAAACATACACTGCAATTACTGAAAAATTTTGCAAGGATATCTAGAGGAATGATGTCTTGAAGTCGTGGCATAAAATGCTGTCTGTAGATAAAACATCCAAACTGTTTGAAATCTTTTTAATAGCATTTTAAGCCAATGTAAAGGGCGTGGCTGCAAAAATTTCTCCGGGGGAGTACCCCCAGACCCCCCGTATTTATCGGCTCGCTTCGCTCGCCTTCGGTTTCGGGCCCCTCTCTTTTAAATCGCCCGGGCCCCTATTTAGGTGCCAGTCCGCCTCTGTATTGGGGGCTTGGTATGTATGTGCCTGCCCGGGTTATGGGTAAATGTTGATATTTTGGCCGGGTTATGGGTCAGATGTTATGAATTATTCCCCAATTATGGGTTTGCTTTAGAAGATTGGCCGTAGTTATGGGTAAATATTAGCAATTTATAGCTAGTATTAGCTATTACGACCAAACATTTTGTGAAATGGAATTTCGCTTTCAAATGGTACAGAGCATACCCGTATTTGTTATAAGAAACTAAGAATTTGGGCCAGTACTAAAAGGTTGTTAAAATTGTCTGATTTTGAGTACGCAGAGTTTGCTACGAGTTTGTTAAAGGCGTGGTTAAAGGTTTCATAAGAACCTTCATATTTACTTCCTGTTGCAATGTGAACATTTGAAAACAAAGTTTTTTGAAACCTTTGCAATGTTTAGACATTACTGAAGTCATGACGTTAGCTTCCGAGTAATATGATACAAGAAACAAGTGAAAATAAACTAAACATATGTTTAGGAATGCAAAGGTTATCAACATTAATAGTTTCTTAACTTCCCCACCCCGACGTTGGAAAAATGCGTAAAAATCAGCGATAATCGGGCAAAAATCCGCCTAAAAGTCGGGCAAAATGTTCTTAAAGAATTGATTTTATATCGGACAGGCCCTGAAAGTTGATCCCACCCCCTACGCCCATGCGTGTATATCGGAAATATTACAGAGTAGAAATGTCCAAATGGTCTGCTACAGGTAGGTACACTGTTCCTTCTGCTATTAGTAGCTGCTTCCTTAGTTCCAGGACTCCATTCCTTACAGGATGACCAACCATAATATTGTTGGGGATACGAATCATCAAAGTTCAAAGCAATGGTCATCCCCCAAAAGGAAACCTGTGATCATGCGCAGAAAGCGTGTTTGGTTTTGTGGACAGGATGTGGGCGGGTAATCCGGCCACAATCCAAACAAGAATTAGCAAAGAGACAAAGAGATTCTCGCGCATGGTAATAGGTTTCCCAGCTGTTGATCTGCTTTGAACTTTACCAGCATAACAAAAGGCTCATACAAAAGGGGCAGTCCTCCGTATCCTTTTGGATGCCCTGGAAGAGAATGTTCGTGGCATCCCGTAAAAGCTGGACCTATGAGACCCATGGGATAAGGATGAGAAGGATCCTGAACCCCAGGGATAATTGGAGAATTAGGGATACTTGCGCCTATTCTCTTACGTCCAAAAGCGGACAGTACTGAATCTCAAACAATTTGACCAGTGCGTGCTTATCTCCATGTCAAAATGCAGGCATTGAATACGACCACTAACGTCACTACGCCCAATTCGTTTATGGCATCATTAGTTTTTAAAGATGCCTATTATAGTGTCTATATTGCTCCTGAAGATAGAAAATTTCTCAGGCTTGAATTCAATGGTCAATTACGTAATATGCGGTATTACCAAATGGGTTTTCTTCTGTCCACACACTTTCACACAAATTCTAAAACCGGCTTTGTGAACCCTTCACAAAGAAGGGAACATCGCAACTGCGTACATTCACGAGATACATTTGGAAGGCAATCTCTAAAGAGGGGAATGGAATGGGGGGAATGGCACAGGGAATAGCCCTGGGAATAGAAAAGTTATACAGTATATAAATAAGCCAAGTATAGCATATGAAAGTACTCCTGCAGATGTATCTTTTTACCAAATACAATAGCTAGTCAATGACAGTTATAATTTTGTTATAGTGAAAAGGTAGGTACGGACCAGTAATAAATGAGAAAGGTGCGCATTGTATGTAATGGAATGCATTCTTGTCTAAGCACTTTGTAGGATATTTCATTATAGCCTGATAACTAGACCTCAGGTCTGGTTATCAGGCCATTAGCCTGTCAGTGGCGCTGTGGCCGGGATTGGGGCCAGGGGGCCATGGCCCTCCTGTGAAAATGTTGTCGGAAAATTCGTCAGTTCTCCATTCTTGTCGGAAAAATCGAAAAAAATGGAATTAATCCATTTTCCTTACATAGCTACTTTATGGCAATCGAAATGTGTACATGAAATATCACTTTTTCGAGCGCAAAAACGTAGTTTTTGAAGGAAAAGTAGGTTTTTCGGCAAAACACTATGGAAAAAATTCCTTTTTCAATAGAAAGAAAAGTGTGTTCTATTGGAAAATTATACACATTAGGCGCAAAAAGTTTCGGACGAATAAATTTCAGACAAATGCTCGGTCAAAACATTCGTGGACTTTTCCCCAAAAATTCGGTCGTTTTACCTACATTTTGGTGACTAAAAACGATAAATGTACATTTCATTTTGCACGTTTCATACTTAAAAAATTTCATGCATTTATGGTTTGTGCATTAAGCTTTCAATGAGTTGCTCATCAGGATTTGCACAAGTGAATATTGTTGAGGAAGATGGAAATGATTACGAAGATGGGATTACTTTCAGTTTCTTCGAAAAAGAACCAATTTTCAGTGCTTTTGAGGTGCTTTTTCGAAATTTCCCATGAAAAACAAATAGAAAAAACCTCAAATTAGGGGCGTTTTGTAACGATGTAAAGGGCGTGGTCAAAGAAAATGTTCCGGGGGGCAAGCCCCCGGACCCCCAGTTTTCCTCCCTCCTTGCGCATCTAGCTTCAGCCTCACCTCCAACATCAATCACGTCTCGACAACAGCCTCACCTCCAACAAGAATCACCTCTTAAAAGGACTGCTGTGTCCCTTTGAAAAATTCTTCGCTATTATGGAACTTTCATATGAAAAAAGTTCTGAGACATTTTGCCACTTTGTATACGTTATATTCCTGCTTAATTTTTGTGGGAAAAATGTCTCTTTGTCGGAAAATTCTGACCCTCAGCCCCCTCCCCCCTAAAATCATGCTCCCATGACGCCACTGCAGCCTGGTGGCACACTTTTCACTGCAGCTAGTTGAAAGAATCTTCAGACATTTCTACTAGCTCAGTCCGTCCTAGAATGTCAGCATTTTGGAAATCTTGCCCTCTCTTCGGTTTAGTAAAGGAACCACTCAAATTCCGGTATGCCTGGATTACAATGAGATTGCAATAGGATACACAGGGGCGGG
Source organism: Aurelia coerulea (assembly GCA_039566865.1). Taxonomy (NCBI): domain Eukaryota; kingdom Metazoa; phylum Cnidaria; class Scyphozoa; order Semaeostomeae; family Ulmaridae; genus Aurelia; species Aurelia coerulea. The sequence continues at coordinate 4,968,677 of CM076951.1, read as the reverse complement.
CAAGTACTGTAAATATTTGACCCCACGTCTGTCCGAAGGAATTGGAAAAAATAACCAGTTCTTTTATAACATAGTACAACTTTCCTGGGCAAAACAACCAGTTTTTGGGACAAGGGTCAAATTTGAATATCAATCTTCCTATTCCATCAGTTTGTCACAAAAATCAAATTTTCTAACCTCCTATCTAATCACAATCGCCTGAACTAATCATCATATCATCAAACTAGCCAGTCATTGCGCACAAGAATATATATAGTTACATATAGGCCAGAAAGGCATGTCTTCAATAGAAACCTGGCGGGTGAGCTATGAAATATTCTCACATTTGAAAATTCATAGCAGCAAGAGTACTTGATGGTTTGGAAAGGAACACGCCATGCTTGAAAGCCGAGAAATTGAGGCATTTTTGTAATTTTCTTGTTTTTATGAGCACTGGAAATATAGGTAAATCTGACTTTGGGAAATTTCTTGGTTGCAAAATGCCCGAAAATGGGCCAGAAATACTTGATCAAATCATAAAGAAATGTCTCGCACAGAACAATAAAGAAAATACAATATTTCACAGATGAGAGATATCATCTGCACATTTATTGCCATAGATTTGAAAATCTTCATTATTTCTTCTGTTTACACCCAACATACTTTGACATACTTTTAAGTGCTGGGTTTCGCTGTCCCGAAACAGCGATTCAAAAAGGGATGGTATAATTTAAGATTCAAGATCCAAGATTCAAGATCCAAGATCCCAGATATTAAGATCCGAGAAATTAAGATCCGAGATATTAAGATCCGAGATATTAAGATCCAAGAAATTAAGATCCGAGATATTAAGATCCGAGATATTAAGATCCGAGATATTAAGATCCGAGAATTAAGATCCGAGATATTAAGATCCAAGAAATTAAGATTCGAGATATTAAGATCCGAGATATTAAGATCCCTGAAATTAAGATCTGAGATATTAAGATCCGAGAAATTAAGATCCGAGATATTAAGATCCGAGGAATTAAGATCCGAGAAATTAAGATCCGAGAAATTAAGATCCGAGATATTAAGATCCGAGAAATTAAGATCCGAGATATTAAAGATGACATATTGTTTAAGAATGTGGCTCAGTACTCACAGTTTCTAACGAGTTTCTTAGAGGTTCTATAACAATCTTCATGTTCACTACCTATGCCCTCGTGAATATCTAAAACGATGTTTTCCAATATTTAGAAATTACTCAAATACCTTACGAGAAATAGTTTCTTAACTTGTATTTTCCCAGTACTGGAGTTTCTTAATTGTTTGGCGATCTGTGGACTTGCCCAAGTCGTCTTGTAAGAGGCAATCTGAGAGTTTAGTTTCTTATGGGAAGTTTCTCATAAAAAAGTACGTGTAGATATATTTCCAATATGGAGAACAACCCACGTATTTTTTCACAAGAAACTGCCCATAAGAAACTCAATTCACGCTTATTTTTATGCAAGAAACTGCCCCACCGGGCGGGGGGGAGTTCTTGGCCAAATTTTGGGTAGGTGTCTGCCGCGAGCATATTCAAAATGGTACCGTTAGGTAGACTAATTTTTAAAAAAATGGTACCATTGGCTAGACTAATTTGACCCTTCTCTGGACCAATTTTTACCAAAATGGTACCCTTGGCTCTAGCCCTAGAGGCCAATTTTGACCATTTCCTAGACAAACATTGTCAAATTTGTATCACATATGATATCATGACTGTTCGCTAGGCCAAAATTGCAAAAAAGTATACCCTGCACTTGACTAAAAGTCCGAAAATTAAGAAACTCCAGCACTGGGAAAATATTGATTAAGAAACTGTTTAATTTGACAAAGGAAGTTTTTCCATACTGTATTTGACTGTGCTTTTACTCATTACTCGAAAAGTACTTGAGCAATGTCTAAACATTGGAAATACTTCAAAAACATTGTTTTGAAATATTCACGAGGGCATAGGTAGTGAATACGAAGATTGATATAGAACCTCTAAGAAATTTGCAAGAAACTTTCAGTACTGAGCAAAATTCTTAGTTTCTTATAGAGAAAATACGTGATCTTAATATCTCGGATCTTAATATCTTGGATCTTAATATCTCGGATCTTAATATCTCGGATCTTAATTTCTCGGATTTTAATTTCTTGGATCTTAATATCTCGGATCTTAATTTCTCGGATCTTAATATCTCGGATCTTAATATCTCGGATCTTAATATCTTGGATCTTAATTGCTCAGATCTTAATTTCTCGGATCTTAATATCTCGGATCTTAATATCTCGGATCTTAATATCTCGGATCTTAATATCTCGGATCTTAATTTCTCGGATCTTAATATCTCGGATCTTAATATCTCGGATCTTAATTTCTCGGATCTTAATTTCTCGGATTTTAATTTCTTGGATCTTAATATCTCGGATCTTAATATCTTGGATCTTAATATCTTGGATCTTAATATCTCGAATCTTAGTTTCTCATTTCTTAATATCTCGGATCTTAGTTTCTCGGATCTTAATATCTCGGATCTTAATATCTTGGATCTTAATATCTCGAATCTTAGTTTCTCGGATCTTAATATCTCGAATCTTAGTTTCTCGGATCTTAATATCTCGGATCTTAATATCTTGGATCTTAATATCTCGGATCTTAATATCTCGAATCTTAGTTTCTCGGATCTTAATATCTCGGATCTTAATATCTTGGATCTTAATTGCTCAGATCTTAATATCTCGGATCTTAATATCTTGGATCTTAATATCTTGGATCTTAATATCTCGAATCTTAGTTTCTCGGATCTTAATATCTCGAATCTTAGTTTCTCGGATCTTAATATCTCGGATCTTAATATCTTGGATCTTAATTGCTCAGATCTTAATATCTCGGATCTTAATTTCTTGGATCTTAATATCTTAATTCTCGGATCTTAATATCTCGGATCTTAATATCTCGGATCTTAATTTCTCGGATTTTAATTTCTTGGATCTTAATATCTCGGATCTTAATATCTCGGATCTTAATATCTTGGATCTTAATATCTCGAATCTTAGTTTCTCGGATCTTAATATCTTGGATCTTAGTTTCTCGGATCTTAATATCTCGGATCTTAATATCTTGGATCTTAATATCTCGAATCTTAGTTTCTCGGATCTTAATATCTCGAATCTTAGTTTCTCGGATCTTAATATCTCGGATCTTAATATCTCGGATCTTAATATCTTGGATCTTAATATCTCGAATCTTAGTTTCTCGGATCTTAATATCTCGGATCTTAATATCTTGGATCTTAATATCTCGAATCTTAGTTTCTCGGATCTTAATATCTCGGATCTTAATATCTTGAATCTTAATATCTCAAATCTTAGTTTCTCGGATCTTAATATCTCGGATCTTAATATCTTGGATCTTAATATCTCGGATCTTAATTCTCGGATCTTAATATCTCGGATCTTAATATCTCGGATCTTAATATCTCGGATCTTAATATCTTGAATCTTAATATCTCGGATCTTAGTTTCTCGGATCTTAATATCTCGGATCTTAATATCTTGGATCTTAATATCTTGGATCTTAATATCTCGGATCTTAATATCTCGGATCTTAATATCTTGGATCTTAATATCTCGAATCTTAGTTTCTCGGATCTTAATATCTCGGATCTTAATATCTTGAATCTTAATATCTCGAATCTTAGTTTCTCGGATCTTAATATCTCAGATCTTAATATCTTGGATCTTAATATCTCGAATCTTAGTTTCTCGGATCTTAATATCTCGGATCTTAATATCTTGAATCTTAATATCTCGAATCTTAGTTTCTCGGATCTTGATATCTCGGATCTTAATATCTTGGATCTTAATATCTTGGATCTTAATATCTTGGATCTTAATATCTCGAATCTTAATATCTCGAATCTTAGTTTCTCGGATCTTAATATCTCGGATCTTAATATCTTGGATCTTAATATCTCGGATCTTAATTCTCGGATCTTAATATCTCGGATCTTAATATCTCGGATCTTAATATCTCGGATCTTAATATCTTGAATCTTAATATCTCGGATCTTAGTTTCTCGGATCTTAATATCTCGGATCTTAATATCTCGGATCTTAATATCTTGGATCTTAATATCTCGGATCTTAATATCTCGGATCTTAATATCTTGGATCTTAATATCTCGAATCTTAGTTTCTCGGATCTTAATATCTCGGATCTTAATATCTTGAATCTTAATATCTCGAATCTTAGTTTCTCGGATCTTAATATCTCGGATCTTAATATCTTGGATCTTAATATCTCGAATCTTAGTTTCTCGGATCTTAATATCTCGGATCTTAATATCTTGAATCTTAATATCTCGAATCTTAGTTTCTCGGATCTTGATATCTCGGATCTTAATATCTTGGATCTTAATATCTTGGATCTTAATATCTTGGATCTTAATATCTCGGATCTTAATATCTCGGATCTTAATTTCTTGGATCTTAATATCTTGGATCTTAATATCTCGGATCTTAATATCTCGGATTTTAATTTCTTGGATCTTAATATCTTGGATCTTAATATCTTGGATCTTAATATCTCGGATCTTAATTTCTCGGATCTTAATATCTTGGATCTTAATATCTTGAATCTTAATATCTCGAATCTTAGTTTCTCGGATCTTAATATCTCGGATCTTAATATCTTGGATCTTAATATCTTTGATCTTAATATCTTGGATCTTAATATCTCGGATCTTAATATCTCGGATCTTAATATCTTGAATCTTTATATCTCGAATCTTAGTTTCTCGGATCTTAATATCTTGGATCTTAATATCTTGGATCTTAATATCTCGGATCTTAATATCTTGGATCTTAATATCTTGGATCTTAATATCTTGAATCTTAATATCTCGAATCTTAATATCTTGGATCTTAATATCTTGGATCTTAATATCTCGGATCTTAATATCTCGGATCTTAATATCTTGGATCTTAATATCTCGAATCTTAGTTTCTCGGATCTTAATATCTCGGATCTTAATATCTTGGATCTTAATATCTTGGATCTTAATATCTCGGATCTTAATATCTCGGATCTTAATATCTTGGATCTTAATATCTCGGATCTTAATATCTTGGATCTTAATATCTCGGATCTTAATATCTCGGATCTTAATATCTTGGATCTTAATATCTTGAATCTTAATATCTCGAATCTTAGTTTCTCGGATCTTAATATCTCGGATCTTAATATCTTGGATCTTAATATCTTTGATCTTAATATCTTGGATCTTAATATCTCGGATCTTAATATCTCGGATCTTAATATCTTGAATCTTTATATCTCGAATCTTAGTTTCTCGGATCTTAATATCTTGGATCTTAATATCTTGGATCTTAATATCTCGGATCTTAATATCTTGGATCTTAATATCTTGGATCTTAATATCTTGAATCTTAATATCTCGAATCTTAATATCTTGGATCTTAATATCTTGGATCTTAATATCTCGGATCTTAATATCTCGGATCTTAATATCTTGGATCTTAATATCTCGAATCTTAGTTTCTCGGATCTTAATATCTCGGATCTTAATATCTTGAATCTTAATATCTCGAATCTTAGTTTCTCGGATCTTAATATCTCGGATCTTAATATCTTGGATCTTAATATCTCGGATCTTAATATCTTGGATCTTAATATCTCGGATCTTAATATCTTGGATCTTAATATGTCGGATCTTAATATCTCGAATCTTAGTTTCTCGGATCTTAATATCTCGGATCTTAATATCTTGGATCTTAATATCTTGGATCTTAATATCTTGGATCTTAATATCTCGGATCTTAATATCTCGGATCTTAATATCTTGAATCTTAATATCTCGAATCTTAGTTTCTCGGATCTTAATATCTTGGATCTTAATATCTTGGATCTTAATATCTCGGATCTTAATATCTTGGATCTTAATATCTTGGATCTTAATATCTTGAATCTTAATATCTCGAATCTTAATATCTTGGATCTTAATATCTTGGATCTTAATATCTTGGATCTTAATATCTCGGATCTTAATATCTCGGATCTTAATATCTTGGATCTTAATATCTTGAATCTTAATATCTCGAATCTTAGTTTCTCGGATCTTAATATCTCGGATCTTAATATCTTGGATCTTAATATCTTGGATCTTAATATCTTGGATCTTAATATCTCGGATCTTAATATCTCGGATCTTAATATCTTGAATCTTAATATCTCGGATCTTAGTTTCTCGGATCTTAATATCTTGGATCTTAATATCTCGGATCTTAATATCTCGGATCTTAATATCTTGGATCTTAATATCTTGAATCTTAATATCTTGGATCTTAATATCTTGGATCTTAATATCTCGGATCTTAATATCTCGGATCTTAATATCTTGGATCTTAATATCTTGGATCTTAATATCTTGGATCTTAATATCTTGGATCTTAATATCTCGAATCTTAGTTTCTCGGATCTTAATATCTCGGATCTTAATATCTTGGATCTTAATATCTTGGATCTTAATATCTTGGATCTTAATATCTCGGATCTTAATATCTTGGATCTTAATATCTCGGATCTTAATATCTTGGATCTTAATTTCTTGGATCTTAATATCTTGGATCTTAATATCTTGGATCTTAATATCTTGGATCTTAATATCTCGGATCTTAATTTCTCGGATCTTAATATCTTGGATCTTAATTTCTTGGATCTTAATATCTTGGATCTTAATATCTTGGATCTTAATATCTCGGATCTTAATATCTCGAATCTTAATATCTTGGATCTTAATATCTTGGATCTTAATATCATGGATCTTAATATCTTGGATCTTAATATCTTGGATCTTAATATCTTGGATCTTAATATCTCGGATCTTAATATCTCGGATCTTAATATCTTGGATCTTAATATCTCGAATCTTAGTTTCTCGGATCTTAATATCTCGGATCTTAATATCTTGGATCTTAATATCTCGAATCTTAATATCTTGGATCTTAATATCTCGAATCTTAGTTTCTCGGATCTTAATATCTTGGATCTTAATATCTCGAATCTTAGTTTCTCGGATCTTAATATCTCGGATCTTAATATCTTGGATCTTAATTTCTCGGATCTTAATATCTCGGATCTTAATTTCTTGGATCTTAATATCTTGGATCTTAATATCTTGGATCTTAATATCTCGGATCTTAATATCTTGGATCTTAATATCTTGGATCTTAATATCTTGGATCTTAATATCTCGGATCTTAATATCTCGGATCTTAATATCTTGGATCTTAATATCTCGGATCTTAATATCTCGGATCTTAATATCTCGGATCTTAATATCTTGGATCTTAATATCTTGGATCTTAATATCTCGGATCTTAATATCTCGGATCTTAATATCTTGGATCTTAATATCTCGGATCTTAATATCTCGGATCTTAATATCTTGGATCTTAATATCTCGAATCTTAATATCTTGGATCTTAATATCTCGGATCTTAATATCTCGGATCTTAAAATCTTGGATCTTAATATCTTGGATCTTAATATCTCGGATCTTAATATCTCGGATCTTAATATCTTGGATCTTAATATCTCGGATCTTAATTTCTCGGATCTTAATTTCTCGGATCTTAATATCTCGGATCTTAATATCTTGGATCTTAATATCTCGGATCTTAATATCTTGGATCTTAATATCTCGGATCTTAATATCTTGGATCTTAATATCTCGAATCTTAGTTTCTCGGATCTTAATATCTTGGATCTTAATATCTTGGATCTTAATATCTCGGATCTTAATATCTCGGATCTTAATATCTCGGATCTTAATATCTCGGATCTTAATATCTCGGATCTTAATATCTTGGATCTTAATATCTCGAATCTTAGTTTCTCGGATCTTAATATCTTGGATCTTAATATCTTGGATCTTAATATCTCGGATCTTAATATCTCGGATCTTAGTTTCTCGGATCTTAATATCTTGGATCTTAATATCTCGGATCTTAATATCTCGGATCTTAATATCTTGGATCTTAATATCTTGGATCTTAATTTCTCGGATCTTAATATCTTGGATCTTAATTTCTCGGATCTTGATATCTTGGATCTTAATATCTTGGATCTTAATATCTTGGATCTTAGTTTCTCGGATCTTAATATCTTGGATCTTAATTGCTCAGATCTTAATATCTCGGATCTTAATATCTTGGATCTTAATATCTCGAATCTTAGTTTCTCGGATCTTAATATCTTGGATCTTAATTGCTCAGATCTTAATATCTCGGATCTTAATATCTTGGATCTTAATATCTCGAATCTTAGTTTCTCGGATCTTAATTCCTCGGATCTTAATATCTCGGATCTTAATTTCTCGGATCTTAATATCTCGAATCTTAGTTTCTCGGATCTTAATATCTCGGATCTTAATATCTTGGATCTTAATATCTTGGATCTTAATATCTTGGATCTTAATATCTTGGATCTTAATATCTTGGATCTTAATATCTTGGATCTTAATATCTTGAATCTTAGTTTCTCGGATCTTAATATCTCGGATCTTAATATCTTGGATCTTAATATCTCGAATCTTATTTTCTCGGATCTTAATATCTCGGATCTTAATATCTTGGATCTTAATATCTCGGATCTTAGTTTCTCGGATCTTAATATCTTGGATCTTAATATCTCGAATCTTAGTTTCTCGGATCTTAATATCTCGGATCTTAATATCTTGGATCTTAATATCTCGGATCTTAATATCTCGGATCTTAATATCTTGGATCTTAATATCTTGGATCTTAATATCTTGGATCTTAATATCTCGGATCTTAGTTTCTCGGATCTTAATATCTTGGATCTTAATATCTCGAATCTTAGTTTCTCGGATCTTAATATCTCGGATCTTAATATCTTGGATCTTAATATCTCGGATCTTAATATCTCGGATCTTAATATCTTGGATCTTAATATCTTGGATCTTAATATCTTGGATCTTAATATCTCGGATCTTAATATCTCGGATCTTAATATCTTGGATCTTAATATCTCGGATCTTAATATCTCGAATCTTAATATCTCGAATCTTAGTTTCTCGGATCTTAATATCTCGGATCTTAATATCTTGGATCTTAATATCTCGAATCTTAATATCTTGGATCTTAATATCTCGAATCTTAGTTTCTCGGATCTTAATATCTCGGATCTTAATATCTTGAATCTTAATATCTCGAATCTTAGTTTCTCGGATCTTAATATCTCGGATCTTAATATCTTGAATCTTAATATCTCGAATCTTAGTTTCTCGGATCTTAATATCTCGGATCTTAATATCTTGGATCTTAATATCTCGAATCTTAGTTTTTCGGATCTTAATATCTCGGATCTTAATATCTTGAATCTTAATATCTCGAATCTTAGTTTCTCGGATCTTAATATCTCGAATCTTAGTTTCTCGGATCTTAATATCTCGAATCTTAGTTTCTCGGATCTTAATATCTCGGATCTTAATATCTCGAATCTTAATATCTCGAATCTTAGTTTCTCGGATCTTAATATCTCGGATCTTAATATCTTGGATCTTAATATCTCGAATCTTAATATCTTGGATCTTAATATCTCGAATCTTAGTTTCTCGGATCTTAATATCTCGGATCTTAATATCTTGAATCTTAATATCTCGAATCTTAGTTTCTCGGATCTTGATATCTCGGATCTTAATATCTTGGATCTTAATATCTTGGATCTTAATATCTTGGATCTTAATATCTCGGATCTTAATATCTCGGATCTTAATATCTTGGATCTTAATATCTCGGATCTTAATATCTCGGATCTTAATATCTCGGATCTTAATATCTTGGATCTTAATATCTTGGATCTTAATATCTCGGATCTTAATATCTCGGATCTTAATATCTTGGATCTTAATATCTCGGATCTTAATATCTCGGATCTTAATATCTTGGATCTTAATATCTCGGATCTTAATTTCTTGGATTTTAATTTCTTGGATCTTAATATCTCGGATCTTAATATCTTGGATCTTAATATCTTGGATCTTAATATCTCGGATCTTAATATCTCGGATCTTAATATCTTGGATCTTAATATCTCGGATCTTAATTTCTCGGATCTTAATTTCTCGGATCTTAATATCTCGGATCTTAATATCTTGGATCTTAATATCTCGGATCTTAATATCTTGGATCTTAATATCTCGGATCTTAATATCTTGGATCTTAATATCTCGAATCTTAGTTTCTCGGATCTTAATATCTTGGATCTTAATATCTTGGATCTTAATATCTCGGATCTTAATATCTCGGATCTTAATATCTCGGATCTTAATATCTCGGATCTTAATATCTCGGATCTTAATATCTTGGATCTTAATATCTCGAATCTTAGTTTCTCGGATCTTAATATCTTGGATCTTAATATCTTGGATCTTAATATCTCGGATCTTAATATCTCGGATCTTAGTTTCTCGGATCTTAATATCTTGGATCTTAATATCTCGGATCTTAATATCTCGGATCTTAATATCTTGGATCTTAATATCTTGGATCTTAATTTCTCGGATCTTAATATCTTGGATCTTAATTTCTCGGATCTTAATATCTTGGATCTTAATATCTCGGATCTTAATATCTCGGATCTTAATATCTTGGATCTTAATATCTTGGATCTTAATTTCTCGGATCTTAATATCTTGGATCTTAATTTCTCGGATCTTGATATCTTGGATCTTAATTGCTCAGATCTTAATATCTCGGATCTTAATATCTTGGATCTTAATATCTCGAATCTTAGTTTCTCGGATCTTAATATCTTGGATCTTAATTGCTCAGATCTTAATATCTCGGATCTTAATATCTTGGATCTTAATATCTCGAATCTTAGTTTCTCGGATCTTAATTCCTCGGATCTTAATTTCTCGGATCTTAATATCTCGAATCTTAGTTTCTCGGATCTTAATATCTCGGATCTTAATATCTTGAATCTTAATATCTCGAATCTTAGTTTCTCGGATCTTAATATCTCGAATCTTAGTTTCTCGGATCTTAATATCTTGAATCTTAATATCTCGAATCTTAGTTTCTCGGATCTTAATATCTTGGATCTTAATATCTCGAATCTTAGTTTCTCGGATCTTAATATCTTGGATCTTAATATCTTGGATCTAAATATCTTGAATCTTAATATCTCGAATCTTAGTTTCTCGGATCTTAATATCTCGGATCTTAATATCTTGGATCTTAATATCTTGGATCTTAATATCTTGGATCTTAATATCTCGGATCTTAATATCTCGGATCTTAATATCTCGGATCTTAATTTCTTGGATCTTAATATCTTGGATCTTAATATCTTGGATCTTAATATCTTGGATCTTAATATCTCGAATCTTAGTTTCTCGGATCTTAATATCTTGGATCTTAATATCTTGGATCTTAATATCTTGAATCTTAATATCTCGAATCTTAGTTTCTCGGATCTTAATATCTCGGATCTTAATATCTTGGATCTTAATATCTTGGATCTTTATATCTTGGATCTTAATATCTCGGATCTTAATATCTCGGATCTTAATATCTCGGATCTTAATATCTTGGATCTTAATATCTTGGATCTTAATATCTTGGATCTTAATATCTTGGATCTTAATATCTCGAATCTTAGTTTCTCGAATCTTAGTTTCTCGGATCTTAATATCTCGGATCTTAATATCTTGAATCTTAATATCTCGAATCTTAATATCTCAAATCTTAGTTTCTCGGATCTTAATATCTTGGATCTTAATATCTCGAATCTTAGTTTCTCGGATCTTAATATCTTGGATCTTAATATCTTGGATCTTAATATCTTGAATCTTAATATCTCGAATCTTAGTTTCTCGGATCTTAATATCTCGGATCTTAATATCTTGGATCTTAATATCTCGAATCTTAGTTTCTCGGATCTTAATATCTCGGATCTTAATATCTTGGATCTTAATATCTTGGATCTTAATATCTTGGATCTTAATATCTCGGATCTTAATATCTCGGATCTTAATATCTTGGACCTTAATATCTTGGATCTTAATATCTTGGATCTTAATATCTTGGATCTTAATATCTCGAATCTTAGTTTCTTGGATCTTAATATCTTGGATCTTAATTTCTCGGATCTTAATATCTTGGATCTTAATATCTCGAATCTTAGTTTCTCGGATCTTAATATCTTGGATCTTAATTGCTCAGATCTTAATATCTCGGATCTTAATATCTTGGATCTTAATATCTTGAATCTTAGTTTCTCGGATCTTAATATCTCGGATCTTAATATCTTGGATCTTAATATCTCGAATCTTAGTTTCTCGGATCTTAATATCTCGGATCTTAATATCTTGGATCTTAATTGCTCAGATCTTAATATCTCGGATCTTAATATCTCGGATCTTAATATCTCGAATCTTAGTTTCTCGGATCTTAATATCTCGGATCTTGGATCTTGAATCTTAAATTATACCATCCCATTCAAAAATGAACTTAATTCTCTCGCCTTGGTCATTAACGATTAAGCCTTTCAAGAGCCTTAAACGCGAGTTAAGTTGCGAGCAGAGTTCACTCAATTAGCAATTTCTTGCTCATGCCGCATTTGGAAACCATATACACGTATTCTTTCTTAGAATTATCATAATTTGAAGAAAGTTTCAGTATAGCCCCATATTTTTCGCTTCTTACAAAAAAGTACGTGCAAAGGAGAAGTAGGCTATAAAAAATAACATGAAACGTATTTGGCATTTATATATTGAAACATTCATGTATTACTGTTACTGTTATTAAATTCCTAATTTGTTGTTATCTATAGTTCGTATTAATTAGCTGTCAAGATAGCTATCAAGTACTGTATGTCACCAACTTAAAAGAAAGAAAGGAAACAAGGGCATAAAGGGAGGTAATGTGTCGACAATGTGTTGACGTGAATCAGAATTGCAAGACATTTCCCAATGGTTAATGATGTTAATTGCTGTGGGTACGTCATGAGAAAAGAATGCTCCTTGCAGACATTACTTCCAAAGAAGAGAATGCTCTTCGCTTCACAATGCAGGTGATGATAGGAGATAATGAATGTGCTATTTTACAAAAGCATTCCACAAATGCTTGGAAACAGCTCCCAATAAATAAGGACACAAATCATGGCAATCTCGAGATCATTATCAACACAAAGCAACTGGTAGCAAAGACGTTACGAGGTACTCAAGTCACTTTACACATTGTAAGTAGTTTGTTCCCTATGTTGTCATAAGTTCAAAACAAATGTTTTAGTGTTTTTTCATATAATCAATTAACATACAAACTCAAAAAGTAAATATATTGTACCTATCATGGCGGGAATAGACACTAAGTGATTGGATTTCCCAGGATGAAAGGTAATTTACAGTAAAAACCTGCGTATAAGAACCCCAGGGGGGTACTCTGGTATATACATGATAGGGAGGCTCAAGTTACTTTTTGGGTCTAAAATTTAGGCAAGGATTATTTTGTTGGGTCAATGATTTGGACAGTTATTTTTTGGGTTCAAGAAATTCTGGCCTACTTTTTTGGGTCTCAAATATGAGAGAAAGTAAAGAAATTGAGATAAACATAATTTATGAAGAAAATTAGAGTCAAGTAACAGTACTAAAATATAAAAACCTAAATATCCAAACACATTATGATAAATCTAATCAGTTAGGGCACTTTTATGTAGATTTAAGGCACTGACTTCATAACTTTTGGGTATGTAAGATCGGACAAATTATTTTTTTGGTCTACTTTCATGGTAGAAATTACTTGTTTGGGTTGATGCGTTGTACCGCAGCCTGAACACCCCTATCCCAAATATACCCGAGTACCCCCCTGGAATAAGAACCTAGTGGATTAAGAACCTACAGGCTGAAATTTTGCAATTAAACCCCAATTATATAAGAACCCATTCTGCCTGGAATTTGAAATAGGTTGTTATTTTTAGAGAGCATGGGGTCTTATTCACAACAGAAGTTTGTGGAAGAATAAAAATATGCTTATATTACCTGCTGAGAAGCTTTTGCCAGATGTTATCTGGACTATTGGACTATATAAACATTTCAGATTCTTCCACACATTTCTTTTGGGGAATATCTCATAAATTCAACTGATGTGAACGGACAGTAAATAATAGGCCTGAAGTTTGAATACGAAGAAAAGGAATTTTTGAAGGCCATGAATAAAATAAGAACCAATTTAAGAACCTGAACAGCCTCATTTCCCACTAAATACCCAAAGCATAAGAACCTAGTTAGGCTGACTTGCAAAATTGTAGGTTCGTATACGCGAGAGTTTACGGATGTTGATAGTTTTGGAAAAATAGTAGGGATATCTCTGAGAGTTATCTTTTTATTAACTTATTTTCATTCAAGTTTTACCTAGATGTACAGATTTACATAGATACAACTATTCTAAATCAAGCATACAAATGTAGAAATTAAGAAATAAAGAAATTGACAGATACTGTAAGGTAAATAATTAAATATTCAAGACATATGAGGGCGAGATATCATTGAATTGACAGGCGTTACATTCACAGTTGTGGCAATCCCATTGTTTGATCAAATTCTTGAACCTGTTTAAATTCTCAGCAGATTTTAATTCAATTAGCAAACTCCATGAAAATTGTGGTGTTTTGATAGTAAAAGTGCCTTAACCCTATTTTAACCAGGGGGGGGGGGGCGTTTTTCGTCCCCCCTATCGGATTTTTTTAATAGCTCCCAAACGATGGCACTTACAATGCTGAAGCTCCTTGACTTTTCCTAAAATTTAGTTGGCAATCAGAAAATAGAAATTTCAATGCCTATTGTTTGACCACGTGACCATCACATGCCCATATTTGGAGAGTGGTCACAAAGAAATTATTTAAAACGGCTCTAATTTCTTCCTTTGTTACTAAATCTCAACAGTATATATAACATTCGATTCATCTTGATGAGTACTTTCATTTGATATATAATTTATTCATATTTGCTGACATCAGCAGTTTATTATTTCTATGACGTCATAAATATTTATGACGTCATATTCCTAATGAATGAGTAATTTTTCATGCAAAACTGATGGAATTACCTCAAATATTGATGAAGGTACTTGATTTCACAAATAATATGCGAAATTAATGGTTTAAATCATAATTATTGAGCTAACAATTTTGCATTGAATCAAATTTTCATTATTTAATTAGTTAATTCATTAGACACCACGAATATCCGTATGAAACCATATGGAACTACAAATTTATGATTTTTTCTGCAAATAGCTTGATTTTCTCAAAATTTGCATTGTTTTTGGTTGCCTAGCAACCAATCACGTGACTGTTGATTGATTGGTACTATTTTTAGATTCTCCTTTGTTCAGTTATGACACAGTGCAAGTTTCATTGTCATAGCTGTTATATTTGCAGAGAAAAACAGGGGGGCCAAAAACACCCCCCCGGTAGAAAATCACTTTTGTTTTACCCGGCTAAAATAGGGTTAACTATGTGCAGCTTATGGTTGTACGTTAGTACAGTTTCTTATTAGTGGTTTATCAACAAGATATTGCAAATAATTGCATAGTGAAATGCAAGCAATGTTCTCAGAACAAATGTAACCAACTCTTGCAGACATCTTTAGGTACATTGCACTGTATGCTTTAAACAACTTCAAAAATTCTACATCTATTAACACCTGTTGATGTGAATTGCACACCTTGAACAGGAACTGACCAACTTCATTATGTTATTGCAGAGAGATGGACCAGAAACTGCAGCAAACCATTGACCTTTTGGAGGTGAGATTCGAAGATACTGCAGCATCGCTGGAATGCGCCAAGAAAGACATCAAGGTGGCAGAAGAGAAAATTGCTGCCTGGAAAAGAATTGTTAGAAATATAATCAGCAACATGAAAGAAGAAATGCACATTTTAAGGGCACTGAATGACCCAGATGATGATGAAATGTTTGCAGATATGATGCAAGATGGCACGCCTCTTCAGACTGAAAATCCAAATGACAGTGGATTTACTGAGAAATAGCATATGAGTATTGTTATTGAGAATATCAAGTTGTTTTCATTTACATGGTTTCTCTGACAGTTTATTGCCTCCCGTTTGAAAAATTGATAATACCGTGTGTCCCAAAAAAGTACTCCCGTTTGAAGCATCACCAAAATTTGATTACACAGCCGATCTTTGATTTTCTTTTTTTGTGAAGTAGATCAAGGACCAAATTATTATTCAATACATAGTTATTCCTGTAATTGGTTTCAGAATTAGCGAATTTAGCTCTTTTTAGGGCGACCTGGTTTTGAGTCATACTGCCAAAATGCATTGATGATTGCGTGATGAATTTCTTTGTGCCTGTAACGCTTCTAGTTTGGTCATAAATTACAGAAAGAAATGCACACTACCATTAGAAACTTCAATAATCATAAAACATCTGACAGATTTTACTCTTACGCAAGATTGAGTATTTTGCTGCAAAGCTATAGCTCAAAATAAGGGTTTTCAAGGTATGATTTCTCTACTTTGCTGTATCAAAGGCAAACATTTTATCATCTATGAATATTGTTGGGTCTTTGACAAAACAAGTGAGAAAAAATTTTTATCAAAGGTTTGATAATGAATTTCTTGTGATTTTTCAAACAGGAGTACTTTTTTATGGGACACCTTGTAGATCTGGGGGCGTATGAAACATTTTGTTGTTTACAAATTACGTGATTTAGAGATGCCCTTAAATGGGGCATGATGTGTAATGATAGGATACCTGAATTCTTTTGGGACATCTTTCTGAAATCTTGCATGGTATGGAGGATGCCCAAAACGTGTGTGGCATAAGTAAAAAGGAAGAAAGCAGAAGAATCACTAACACCCTAGTTATTCTTTGAAAACATCAGAAAATCTGATGGTACCAAATGTCCCAAGTTTAGGTCCAGAAACTACTACACGTTTTTTTCATAAGAGAGTGGTTTATAAAAAACTAGTACTGCAATTACCACAAATTTAAGAAACTGTAGTACTCGCTCAAGAATAGTTAAGAAACTCTTAACATTCAAATTCTGCATGTCTCTTTTATTCTATGTCTCTCTAACAAAAGTAAATTCATCTTTTTTAACTTTTAACTACAAAAATTGCTAAATTTTTGCCAGAATGGTAAAATGGAAGTCCTTTGAGAACAATATCGCAAGTTTAGGCTCCAAAAATAAGAAACAAATTAAGAAACTTTTACTACTGAAACACGAAACTTTAAAATCTTCCAAAACATCAGAAATCTATGATCTCAGCAAAACATTTTGTTTTCAAAAATTTTGTTTCTTTCTTTTCATTTTGTTTTGTTTGAAAAAAGCAGAACATCAGACATCTATGATCTCAGGAAACCTTTTTTTTCAGTTTACAGGTGTTCAGTGACATGTGTCTCACAAATGTGCAGATTCTCATGTTGTAGGTACCACCAAAAATGTGTGACTGTATCACATGAGACAAAAAACCATTCTCAGAGTCCTAAGTATTATTTGAAACCGCCATGCACTATTTGGTCTGTACCTCAATGGAGTACACTGCCACTATAACCTACTGACATTGCACAGCTAGGATAAATGCTTACAAAAATTTGGTCCATGAAAATAGTGTCTCATTTATTGCCTTCATGAAAACGTAGGGTCTGTACAGGTGGCAACTAGCCAACAACCAACAACTCCTCTTCTGTCTGCCTCTTCTATCATGTACGAGAACATTATAAGAACGAGTGTTAAAGTGCCACTAAACCTTTTGGGAAGTTTGACTTATTTTAAAGATCAATCATCGATCATATCGAAATGAATATTCATTTTTGTATTTTCGAAAGGGTTTCGCCGCTTTGGGGGGTTTTACAACACCCACTCGTGGCACACGACCGGGCTTTTAGGGTACTGGGAACCAGTCAGCCTTTGATGTCATACCGGGTGTTTTGGTTTTTGACGAAATGACAATAGAACAATAGTGTAGTTTAGACTTTAGTATCACGTGACGTTGAGAGAGCGAGGGTGAGTGAGTTAGGAGTTGAGAACAAGCACCGCGAGCATGAAGTCATGCAATTTATATGTTATAGCTTGTATTTATGTTTAACACTTTAATTGAGATTCGACGAGGTCGGAAATTCGCGAGACAGTACCGAGGGACTCATTAATCGTTTGTATATATATTCGCCGCTGTACATAGTTTTATCGCTTGTAGTTTGTAGTTTGCTGGGATTTGCTGTGTTTACCTACGGATTTGTTTGGACACTCCATTTCTTTATCGATTTCGCGGAGCACGCAAGTTATTGCAATATTCGAAAGTTCCGTCGAACTATTGTTTCCGTAACATGGTGCCGTGACCCGGGAGTGCCTTTCAGATATTATTTTTACAGTTTCCCAGCAGAAAGATGTCTACAACCTTAAAGAGAAAGCTAAACGTTAGAAGCGGAATTCGAGAGAGTATAGACCGCCTCGCGGCAAAATCGAAGGACATGTTGTCGTCCTATCAAGAGAGCCACAGAGATGAGTTAATCGCTAACTGTGGCGTTATGAAAGAGATGCTCGAGGAGCTTAGAAGTCTGGACAACGAATTGTTAGAGTATTTAGAAGACGATGCTCTGAAAAAAGATGTTATCGAGAGTAGAGAGTTGGCGACGCGTTACCGCGTGTTGATCACAATAATGGAAGCGAAGACAAAAGGTTCCGCTGAGAAAAAATCGAGAGAAGTTCGAGAGCCTCCAAGGTATAAAACGATTCAGCTGCCATATCTACAGCTGAAGAAATTCGATGGAAACCCAACCGAGTGGGCTGCATTTTGGGACTCGTTTGCTTCAGCAATTGATAAAAATCCCGATTTAGAAGATGTGCAGAAGTTTAACTATCTAAAATCTTATCTGCAAGGAAATGCCGCGCGGGCATTAGGCGGGATTCAAGCAACAAACGAAAACTACGCAGAAGCTATTTCGATGTTGAAGGACAGATTTGGTAATAAGCAAACGGTTATCGGCAGTCACATGAGTAAATTCGAAGAAATTAAACCAGTGAAACGTATTTCAGATCTGAGTGAACTAAGAACATTATTCGACCAAGTAGAGGCCAACGTACGCAGTCTAGAAAGCTTTGGAGTTTATGCTGACTCATACGGCACATTCTTGGCCCCGCAAATCCTGAAGAAATTGCCGGAAGAATTGCGAATCACCCTCATGAGGACATTGCCGGATTCGTGGGATTTGGGAGCACTTTTAGAGGAGTTAAAAAAGGAATTAATTGTGCGGGAAAGATGCTCATTAGCCTCGAAACCAGAGGGACCAAAGGAGTATTGGAGCTCTACCGAATCATCCCCATCGACGCGGCCGTACGCCAAACAGAGTCAAGCCACGGCCGCAGCTCTATTTTCGGATACCAAGAGAAGTCAGAACGGCTCAAAATTCACTTGCGTCTTTTGTGAAAAGGAGCACTTATCAAGATCCTGCGACGTTGTCACCGATCATGTGGCAAGACGAGAAATCCTGCGGAAAAAGGGAAAATGCTACGTTTGCCTGAGGAGTGGTCATTTAGCGAGAAAGTGCAACTCAAGATTCAATTGTTTCAAATGCAGAGGCCGTCATCACGCAACGATTTGTGACACTTATTCAAAGCCGCGCGGAGAGGGCAACCAGTCACAAAGTCCAATGCAAAACAAGGAAGCTGAGGTGCAGACAACTGCAAATTATCACGTTTCATCGGAAAATTCCGTTCTGCTTCAGACAGCGAGAGCAGACGTTTGTTCACCAGGAGATGACAGCATGACGGAGAATATTCGTTTGGTGTTCGACACAGGAAGCCAAAAATCGTATGTAAACAGGAGCCTGAAGGACGCTCTGAATTTGAAAGTAATTGGGAAGGAGCGCCTACTTATCAAAACATTTGGAGATGAGACCGCGCGGGTAAAAACCTGCGATATTGTTCAACTTGCAATGAAAACTGTCGACGGCATGGAAGTCTACATTTCCGCTTACGTTGTGCCGAAAATATGCTCGCCTATTACGAAGCAAGTTTTGACGAAAGCTGTTAGTCAGTATGAACATTTACGAGGTTTGCAGCTTGCTGATTATGAGAATGGAGAAGAGGTGAGCAAGGATAAGCAAGTTGATTTATTGATAGGAAATGATATGTATTATCTCTTGGTTGAAGGAGAAATTATTAAGGGAGAAGAAATGAATGGCCCTGTAGCTACCAAAACGAGACTGGGATGGGTTGTTTCTGGCCCAGTAAAAGGGGTGGGAAATAATGAAAATGATTCCCACGTATTTCAAATCGAAGCCGAGACTTTGATAGGCGATGACCCCCCAGATCCAATATTGAAAGAGCTAAGCAAATTTTGGGAAGTAGAAAGCGTTCCAAACAGAGAAACGAGCTCTGTTGATAAGCAATTTGAATCAGACATAGCTTTTGTAAATAACAGCTATGAAGTAAAAATGCCCTTCAAGGAACAACACCCGTTGCTACCCGACAATTTTAACGTAGCTAAGTTGAGGTTGAATTCCTTGCTAAAGAAATTAAGAGCAGACCCAAAAATAGCTAAGGAATACAACAGAGTTTTTCTAGAGCAATTAGAGCGGGGAATCATTGAAAGAGTTGACCCCAATGAATCCACTGAAGTAGGTAAAGTCTTTTATCTACCGCACAAACATGTTGTTAGAGAAGACAAAGACACGACAAAACTGAGAGTAGTCTTTGATGCTTCTGCCAAGAGGGAAGGGCCAAGTTTAAATGATTGTTTGTATCCAGGCCCCTCTCTTTTGCCGCAGCTGGTGGATATTTTAATGAGATTTAGATTGAAGAAAGTGGTTTTGATGTCTGATATTGAGAAGGCATTTCTTAATGTATCTATTGATCCTGAGCAGCGCAATTTCTTGAGATTCTTATGGGTGGATGACGTAGAGTCCCCAGATCCACAAATCATTGTCTTCCGCTATACAAAGGCGATATTCGGCGCCGTCTGTAGCCCATATCTTTTATCAGCTACAATTAGGCATCATTTGAGACAGTATGAGGAAACTGAGCCCGAGTTTGTTGAAAATGTCAAAAAATCCCTGTATTGCGATGACTACGTTTCAACATTTGACAGTGAAAGCGAGGCTATGGCCTACTACGAAAAACTAAAACAATGCTTTATGGATGCTGGGTTCAATTTAAGGAAATGGAAAACCAATTCCAAAGATTTAGGAGAGGAAATTGTAAAACAAGAAACTTTCAATTTCACGGATGCGAAAACCGAAAATTTGCAACACGAAAGCGAGGCTAAGAGCGTACCTGACGCGGATTCAAGTATTCCAAAATCGAAAAACGAAAAAGTTCTTGGACTTTTATGGGACAAGGACGCTGATCAATTGAGGTTTGAATTCGACGAAATTTTTAAGGAGGCAAAAGACAAGCCTGTGACAAAACGATCTATTTTGAGTGCGACAGCAAAATTGTTCGACCCCCTTGGGGTTTTGTGTCCCATTATTGTGCCTTTGAAAATTCTTTTTCAAAGTCTTTGCAAGGAGAAAGTCGATTGGGACAGTCCAGTTTCGGATGAAATAAAAGAACAATGGTTCAAAATCATTAATGATATGGAGGCACTAGGCAAAATTGAGATTGATAGGCCATATTTGAGCAATCTTGTACCACCTGAGTCAGTCGAATCTATAGAATTGCATGGGTTCGCCGATGCATCAACAAAGGCATATGGGGCTTGTGTCTACATAGTTTATCGTCTCAAAAATGGGGAAAGCGAAGTTAGTCTAATAACAGCGAAATCACGAGTTACCCCTCTGAAGGGAGAGACTATTCCAAGGCTGGAATTATTAGCCTCATTGATTTTGGCTAGGCTTATTACAAATGTTTCTGAGGCAGTCAAAGATGTCATAGACATTCAAAACGTAACTTGCTGGACAGATTCTCAAATCGCATTGTTTTGGATTCGAAACACACAAAAAACCTTGAAGCCTTTTCTTCAGAGTCGAGTGGAAGAAATTAGGAAATTAGTTCCAGCTAATCAATGGAAATATTGCCCAACGAAACAAAACCCCGCTGACCTTGCATCCAGGGGGGTTTCAGCCTCGAAGTTAGTTAATCAGCAAATGTGGTGGACTGGGCCCGACTTTTTAAGAAAGTGCCCAGAGGAATGGCCTGTTCACGATAATTTTGATAATTTTCCAGAAATTTCGGAGTCAACAAATCGATCTGATTTGGAAGCTAATATCATTGACGTAGAAGGTTATTGTCTTCAGGTTGACACGACCGTTACAAATGCGCTTAATGAGATTATCGACGTTGAAAGGTTCAGCGATATCAACAAACTTTTGAGAGTGATCGCTTATGCGAAACGATTTATTGCGAATTTGCGAGCAAAGGCTAGCAAAGTTGAATGCAAAATTGGAGACCTTGAATCAAGCGAGATTACTGATGCAAAATTGACATTAGTGAAATTAGAGCAGCAAACTCTGAAACAACAGAGAAACTTTCACGATTTGACACACAATTTAGGGCTTTTTGAAGATAAAGAAGGCATTTTGCGATGTAAGGGCAGGTTAGAAAATGCGCCCATACCATATGACGCTAAGTTCCCTATACTCCTGCCCAGGGACAGCCATGTAGCCAAGTTATTAGTATTAGAAGCCCACGAAATCGTCAAACACAACGGAGTACAAGAAACCCTTGCACAATTGAGAAGGCAGTATTGGGTAGTGAGAGGTCGTCAGCTGGTCAGAAAGCTGATTTCTAAATGCTGTACATGCAAAAGATTTGAGGGTAGAGGGTATAAAATTCCACCAGCTCCTTCTTTGCCGAAATTTCGAGTCGACAATGACTTTGCATTCATGAAAATAGGAGTAGATTTTGCCGGTCCAGTTTTCGTAAAGAACATTTATGGAGGAGATCAGAGTACATATAAGTCGTACATACTTTTATTAACTTGCGCATCTACAAGAGCCCTACATCTGGAGCTCGTTCCAGATCTAAACGCAGAGTCATTTAAGAGGGGGTTCAGTAGATTTCAGGCCAGGAGAGGGGTTCCTGGGCTAATTATCAGCGATAACGGCAAAACATTCAAAGATAAAGGGGTAAAAGACTATTTAGTACAAAATGGCATAAACTGGAAATTTAATGTCGAAGCTGCGCCACATACCGGAGGTTTCTTTGAACGTTTGGTGCGGTCTACAAAACGATGCTTGAAGAAGTCAATAAGAAATTCCAAACTCAATTATGAGGAGCTTTTAACCCTGTTAACAGAAATTGAGGGAGTAATAAATTCGAGGCCGTTGACGTATTTCAATGAGGAATTAGGAGAGCCACTTACCCCTTCCCACCTGATTATTGGAAGGAGAATTTTAGACAGGCCTAGCCCTGTGTCTTACGAGCCACGAACACAACTGAATCACGAAGAAGCGACAAAGAGAGCTAACTATTTGAGGAACGTTCTTGAACATTTTCGAGGAAGATTTAGCAGAGAGTATCTCACAGAGCTGAGAGAACACCATCGATCGAGAAAGAGCAAAAACGGACCATTGATAGCCACTGGCGATATCGTTACGATTTTCGAAGATAAGTTGCCCAGACAAAGATGGAGGATTGGTCGAGTAGAAAAGCTGTTGACGAGCAAGGATGGACAAACGAGATCAGCAGTAGTACGTGTATCAAAGGAGGGACAAAAATCTGCAGTCATCAGGAGACCGATAAGGAGACTGTATCCTGTGGAACTTGCGGAGGAGCCACAATTTGAAGAAGATAAGAACACTGGTGAGCCGACAATCAGGTTTGTTTCAGATGATGATGTGGATAAAATCAGAGGATAACTGTAAGTGACCATATTTTACATTTATAGATTCGTTTAGAGTAATCGTACTTTATCTCTCGTTCTGATTGGTTGGATTAGCCGAGCTAATCATTCGGGGGGCGGGAGTGTGTTTTGGTTTTTGACGAAATGACAATAGAACAATAGTGTAGTTTAAACTTTAGTATCACGTGACGTTGAGAGAGCGAGGGTGAGTGAGTGGGGAGTTGAGAACAAGCACCGCGAGCATGAAGTCATGCAATTTATATGTTATAGCTTGTATTTATGTTTAACACTTTAATTGAGATTCGACGAGGTCGGAAATTCGCGAGACAGTACCGAGGGACTCATTAATCGTTTGTATATATATTCGCCGCTGTACATAGTTTTATCGCTTGTAGTTTGTAGTTTGCTGGGATTTGCTGTGTTTACCTACGGATTTGTTTGGACACTCCATTTCTTTATCGATTTCGCGGAGCACGCAAGTTATTGCAATATTCGAAAGTTCCGTCGAACTATTGTTTCCGTAACACAGGGTCAACATTTATTCATTATTGAATTACCAGACAGCACAGGTCAGCTCCCAAATTTTTTCTAGATTGGAGTAGGCCAACCACACATTTCCTGTTGTTTTGAGTGGAAACTAGAACTGTTTGTATCACAAACCTTGTTGTGGTTGGCCTATTCTAATCTAGACAAAATTACTTGTTACTTTTGTACTAATTTTTCCCATTTACCTGTGCTGACAGATAGCCAGTCTGTTTACTTTGTCCAGAATGTTTCAGGAAGCTAGAAATTACAGTTTCACATCCAGGCATGCCCTGGGAGAGCATGCCTTTCTTTCCCTTTCATATAAATTTTTTGCCAATTTTTGGTCTGACAAACAGAGATGTTGGTTATGAAGTCATGTGAACTGAACTAATTTTTGTTATTGGCCTATACTCTTTCATTTGGGAAACCTTACAGCTAGGGTGATCAACTGATGCCAGAATTTCATCCAAAGTTTGCCACAGTTATTAAATCATTTATTTACAGAAAATCCTTCATAAGCTATAATCTAAACACGCTTTATTTGATATATTGCGGCAAATGTGGGAAAAAGTTTGTTGGATAGCTTGGGGGATGCCAAAAAGTGTTGATGCTGCACAGAAATGGACAAGGCCCCCGACGAGATCAGAAAAGTGGGGAGGCCAAACTTTATACAAAAAATTACCACAACACAATGTGATGAGCTGCCTTTCAGAACAGCATGATTTGCAAAAAAGTGGGGGGGGGCCATGGCCTCCGCCGCCCCCCCCCCCCCCCCCGTCGTCGTCGGAGGCCCTGATGGAGGGCTGTATGCTAATTAGGTGTAATTTAACTTATGCTCTTGTAAATTGGAATATTTTTAATTTTTTGCAGGTGAACATCCACAGAAGAATGTCCTGTTTTCTTTCAAAACCTTGCACATCAAAGGAATTTTCTCAGAGATGTCCCAATCAATCATCTATCAGTGGCGTGCCATTGAAATATGTCTATGTTGACTTCCCTGATTGCTGGTAGAAAGAACCTTCAAAGAGAACTTTCTTGATTGTGGAAGAGAACTATTTTTGTGCAAAGATGATACAATAAATCCAATATTGATTCCCAAAGGAACTTTTGAAAATAGATTAGTTGTCATGTATTTTTATGATATACGGTACAATTATTTGCTAGAAAGCCCCTAGAAAAGAATTTCCTGGCATGAAAAGAAAACCTCATGGTACGATTTGTTGTTATGAACTTGAGGAAGAACTCTCTGCCAACCTTTCAGCTAACATGATTGCCCATGATTTAAAAAATTTGACAGACAAACCTGCAAGATCTATCAATAAATATAAAATTTTCACATAAAATGCCAGGTTTGAAAGAAGAATGTTTACAGTTTTTATCCACGAAACTCATTTATAAGGGGCTACCAGGATGGCCAAGAATTCAAGAAATTCTGCATAGAATCACAAATAAACCTGGAAATCCAAATTTGTCAAGAATGGCAACCATAGAAACAACTAGTACAATTCTTGAACTCTAAATGTTTATCCTGGCCTAATTTTCTTACATAGTACAAAATGATACCATGATTTTAGCAAAAACTTTGTGAAAATAAGAGTTTGCTACTGTTATAAGTGTCTTAAATCCCTTCAGCAATGTGCGTTACCACAATGTTATCCTCCTTTGACATGCAATGTATGATATGGTCTAGAGATATAATGTCATTTCTTGCAATTCTGTATGTCTTTTCTTTTATATGCCTCCAAACACATACTGGTCTGTGTCTCCTTGTATTTGACTGATGGATCTACAACAAAGATATCATCTTGTAACAACTCAAATCACCTTGTTAGATACTCTTGTTTCAGTTTTGTTATGAAAAGGAAACCCATTTTTAAGGCAAATAAAGTTTCTTACGTTACAAATAAAACTACTTTCATTCAGAATTTCACAGTGCAGCAGTGCAAGTAATAAATTTCAAGATCAGTATCATAAGAAATACAACAAGAATAAGTGAAGTTGTATCAGAAGGTTTAAATGTAAATGAAGGTTTTCTCATAATAAATAACAAGCATTTCTGTGCATCACAAGCCAGAAAGTTGCACAATCGAAACACTCTGTGGTCGAATAAAGTCAATCGGCATCGTTGAAATCCAACCCCAAGCCTTGTCCCTCTTGAAGCGTCTTTCCAAAGCGAAATATCGCGCCGCTTGTCGTTGGCCTTGTGCCAAGAAATGCCTTATTCGAAGCAAGCAAAGTTTGCTTGTTATCAACAACAAAACTTTGAGCTTTTAATCAAAATACCTGTGCCTCTACGAAGAAAAGTAAATGGCCTATGAATAATAATAATAAATAGGCCTATGAGCTAAATATGCCTACCGTTCTCGAAGCTCTCTACTTGAAATGAAACGATATCTCCATCCTTCGTTGCCACGATAAATGAGAAAGAAGCTGCTACCCCGTATTCATCTGTGGCCAAATGTTTTCAGGGATAAATATCCTTCTTTCTTAACTGTCCAGCGTAAAAAGAGAGGAGCATGTGCAGTATTGCTGAGTTGGTTCCCCTTTCGCCTTGCTTAGGCCTAGACTACCTAGCCTAGTCGATCTTTCAACCTCAGTTCAGTTCGTGAAATTGTAGTTCTTCGCCTTCTCTTTGCCTCCAATAGTTTATCGTTATGAAAAAGAATACGTTGAAGTATTATTTCCACTTCCTTGTCAGGCAAGTTACTGCAGTTGACTGCTCATAGACATTTTCTTCCGATTTTCTTTCTCCAGTGCCATCCAAGAATCACACTCAGTTTGCAGCGTGTTTCTGTTCATCCCATCGTGAATGCGATTGCGTCATTCCCGGTATGACATCACAGGCGCCTCGCCCGAGATCTCTTAACAATCGTAGATTGCCCGGTCGTGGACCAAAATGGATTGCAAAATATGGTCAAAATCCCAACTTTGAGAACTCGTAGAAAAAAAACTACTCTTCGCATCTGAAAAATCTTTTTGGATTTGAAACCAGCTCGACGAGTTCTACTGAATATGGAAAACTTCCCAAAAGGTTTAGTGGCACTTTAAGCAAATCACGACGGCAACAAACAGGACGGCCTTGCCATCATCTGGAGCCTGGGTCGAGAACGACGTTCTCTCCGCGAAATGTGTTGTTAAGCATTGCAACGGGAAAGAACAGAACGAGGCCCTGAAAAAGAATTTGGCGGGAAACAGAAAAATCAAGATGGCTAGCTTTCGAGATGCCCGGGAAATGCTCCTCTATGCTAACTATGCAAACTTTATTGATGACACAGAGTTTTTGCTTTTATATGACTGCAACACATCGCACAATCCAGATTTTCCATACTGGAAGAGCCAAGAATTTGACTTGGACAAAATGTCAGACGCAGAGTGTAAAGCAGAATTCAGATTCTACAAGAATGATATCTACAATTTAGCAGATCTTACTGCTATTCCTGAAAATGTTGTATGCTACAATAGGAGTAAAATACCTAAACTTGAAGCATTCTGTATCTTTTTAAAAAGGTTTGCTTACCCGTGTCGGTATGGAGACATGATGCAGCGCTTTGCAAGATCTGTGCCCGAACTTAGTATGGTCTCAAATAATATCCTCAATTTGATTCATACAAATTTTAGAGAGAAAATTGAAAGCTTTGATCAGCCTTGGTTGTCCCCTGTAAAGCTGCAGGAGTATGCAGAGGCGATCCACGACCAAGGAGCCCCACTTGACTGTTGCTGGGGCTTTGTGGGTGGAACTGTTAGACCTATTTGTCGCCCAGGGAGACATCAGAAGATCCTTTATAATGGCCACAAGAGAATTCATTCTATTAAATTTCAAAGTGTGGTCACACCAAATGGTTTAATTGCTAATTTATATGGGCCAATGGAGGGATGCAGACATGACTGTGCCCTTCTTGCAGCTTCAGGCATACTAGGGAGAATGGAACAGTTCTCTTACTCAGCAGATGGCAGACTGCTCTGCATCTATGGAGATCCTGCTTACCCTTTACGTCAGCATTTGCAAGGTCCTTTCAAGGGAGCACATCTAACAGAAGAGCAAAAGCAATTCAACAAAGCTATGAGTGCTGCAAGAGTGTCAGTGGAGTGGATTTTTGGAGATATTTTAACCTACTTTAAATTCTTGGATTTTAAGAAGAACCTTAAAATAGGTTTAAGTGCTGTTGGCAAAATGTATAAGGTCAATGCAATAATGCACAATATAAGAACTTGCCTGTACAAAAACCTCACATCAAATGTGTTTGGAGTTGAACCACCAAGTGTTGAAGAGTATTTGAGCTAACTATGTTTAGATTTGGAATGAACAATAATTCAAGAATTACATTGAAAATCATTTCATGGTAAATATTCAATGCAAATATGTTATGAATATTAAGATGAAATATAATATATTATGAACATAAATATCAACTCTTATTCCAAGAACTTCACAGGTGAACAAAGATTGTTTTCAACAAATAAAAGTAACAGGTTCCTTGAAAGAGACCAAACAATAAAATGTTTAGTACAATTAGAAGTACGAATCAAGAATATTGTTGAGAATTTTCCAATGCCTTGTTTCGAGTTTAAGATTTATTATCCACTATTTTCTATGGATAATTTATGACATCACCTTGTTTGAAAAACTCCAAGAAAGGTATACACAAAAGCTCACTTTGATCAAAGAGAGAATGCTATCTTAGATAGAAAACTGAGCCAGACAAACAGTGTGTGGTTAAAGTCCACCATTTTAAAGACTGGGGGTATGCAAAGACATTTTTAAAATGCAAACATATTGATGTCACAAGCTAAAAGTATCTTTACAACATAGTGGATAGATGAAAAATGAAAAGGAATTTAGCAAAATCCCAAAACTCTTCTTCATCAATTCATTTCAGTTTCAACATTCAGCAGTAAAAATATTCATTTCATAGGTCCCCTTTAACCCAAATTTCAGGAATTGCATTCCTTAAGTCCATAATTATGAAATTTAATAACAGAAGAGGACATTTTTGAGTCTTTCTGCATCTACTTTGAACAAAATCTTAAACCTCCATTGCAAGTGGTAACTCAACTAACTGGGCATCATAATTGAATAACCCAAACTAAATTTCAATCAAACACAAAATATATTTCAAGGTGAAATAAATGTCATCACATAGGACACATAGGAGCTATTTTGATAACTTTTCAATGATTGATAGGAAGGCTTGTGATTGTGCCTGTTGGTTTTGTATGAATGTTAACTGCATTTGCTGCATTTGCTGCTGACCTTGTTGCATAGACTGTTGTAATAGTTGCATCATGTTATTGTTCTGCTCCAGTGCTTGTTTCTGCTGTTCAGCCTGTTTTTCCTGATCTAAACGTTTAAGTTCTAATTCCTTTTGCCTCATTTCATATTCATCCTTCATTTTTTCTCTTAGAAACTGCACTGTTTCACTACCACTTGCTCTACTTTTTTTGTTACTTTCACCATCATCTGCATTCTTTCTTTTTTTTTGTTTCCTGAAAGGTTTCCATTGCTGCTTGATGCATGTCTTGGGCAGCCTCTTTTTCTTGCTCTTGCTTCTCGTTCTTTTTATCAAAGGTCCTCTCGTGTTCTTTAATTTTTAAGCTAATTTCCTCGAGCAAAATATCTAGCTCTGTAACCTCTATCGAAATGCCACTGCCATTCAATTCCATTCTCTCCTTCTTCTTCCATCTACTCTGCAAAAGGGCAAATCTCTCCCTTACAGCTCTAGCTGACACCGAAAATGATGTTTTAGTTATATTGTTAAGCTTGTCTGCAATAGCCTGCCACCCTTGGCCTCTTTCCCGGGTTTTTTCCTTAAACTGGAATGGATCAGCAAGCAGAAGTTCTCTACCAAGAATTGTATCTTTTTCATCAGTCCAAATCATCGGGCTTCTACAAAAATGAAAGTAACTGGTGTCAGGTCTATGATTCTGGCATAAAATTATTAAAAATTGTTCAAATGAAAGAAACTAGAGAAACAGCAAACTGGCTTGCAAAGAAAATTCAATACAACAAAATATTGAAACAGAATTCTCCACTATACTGAAAGTTGTCTATATTAAAACATGACATCAATCATTAGCAGTAGTAGGGTTGCATAATGCCAAATTAAAGTTGTAGTTTTAATTTATCTAATATCTAATACTACCAACCGCATTTGCATTGCATATACATCTAGCAGCTTAAATGTGAAAAATAGACAAGTCATTGTGTTATTTTATCGGAGTGGAAGCATTCTCTTCTTTCAGGTGAACAAGCATAGGATAGTGATCATATTATTAGTTAGATTGTTTTACCTCCCTTTGATTCAATTGAAAAACAGAGGAAATATGTAATTGCAACACTGTGCTATCCAATTTATCAATTCTGGAGCCTTAGACGTGAGTCTTTCAGTGTTGTCCATTCCCTTAAAAAAGTATCATGGGTTGTTGATGGTATTTCAGGAGAACCTTGTTGGCTTGGCACTCCCGGCCGGTGGCCTTCTTGGCCTAACCAGCACAGCCACAAGCCCTCGATGGACGAGGCTCTGTACCTAGCAATAAGATGATCAAAATTCAAGCATAAACTATGCCATTATAGCAACCTGCCCTCACTTACCCTCTTTTTGGCTTTCCCTTTGGGCCAGAGGTACAGAGCATCACAGCTTCTTCATCCGCCATGTTTGATTCTTGCACGTTTTTGCCAGAACCTCATACGCACCCTTTTCGCGTTGTCGGAGTTGGAAAGACGGCGTGATTCCTGGGAATGACCTTTACAGCGCTTGTGCAGATAGAAAAAAAATCCACGAAGACCGTATTATTCTCTGCGGTCGTGTTTGCTTAAGCTCTCTAATACACACTGATCTGTTGGAGATCTCCGTGTACGGTATGACATGTATAGTGAATAAATTTGCAAATTTCATCATGCTCTATCAATTTGATTTTTGTTATCATTTTTAGCCCCATTTGCCCCCTGATTTAACCCCCAAAACGCAAAATTGTCTAAAATCAAGCGCAAATTCGAATTAAGCACCCCTAAAATACTCTAGAAACCAGCAGTCTTGAGAAGGATTGATCAAATTTAATTGTTATCATTGTTGCCCCATTTGCCCCCTGATTTAACCCCAAAAACGCAAAATGTTCTAAAATCGAGTCCAAATTCGAATTCAGCACCCATGAAATACCCTCCTTAAACCAAGTTTGAGAGAGATTGATGATCTTTAATTTTTTACCATTTTTAGCTTTCAACTGTATGACATACCTACTCCGTATCCGCGTATCCACGTTTTATTAAACATACTCCTTATGTGCGGGGTATTCTGGAGTTAAGCCGTCAGTATTGTTGATTGCTTAGATACCTGTAGAACTGTATGTGCATACCTCATACCATGCACCCATGCACATGAAATATGTACTTCAATTATTTAGTCAATCAACAATGTGTACTATGCAAAAATGCACATGAGGAAAGTAATGGGGAGAGAAAACACCCCAAGTATGATTTTTAGTCCAGTTCAATTTTTATTTTTTTTTGTATGCTCATAATATTTACTATATATCTAAACTACAAATACAACCTACATACACACAATCACATACGATTACACAACGATGCCACAGGGAGCATGGAATTTCACAACAACCCTGCGGCCATTTAAAATTAACTCAAAGTTTGTCCCAAAATAGACGCCAGGCCAGACATTCAGGAAAATTCCGATGAATATCGAGATATGCATGAGTAATAGTGATTGTCGGAGGAGAAAGCCTTACCTGTTACTATTTTGGAACAGACTTTGACAACAAATATAAAAGAAACAAATAACAAGACTATAAAAGAAAAATCACGTAATGAAAAAAAAGGGAAACTGTTTGCGAGAGGAAACAATTGCAGCGATTTATCGGAAACGTTCTGATGCATGAATGTATTTCAGAGTTGCCTTGATGATTTCTGTATTCGAGACAATTGGCAGCCTTTCATCGCCATACAACAAAACTCTAAGCATAATTTTGTTAGAAAGGTTTGACAGGCCATGTTGGTGCAATATTGCATTGACACTGTTGAGAAGATCACGTCTGCAAACAACATACAAGTGACAGAACAGCAAATAATGTTCCGTATCCTCAATGCCATCGTTTATTGAGCACATTGGATCTATTGTATCCTTAAAATTGTGCCTGAACTTGTGGAGATTTAGTTTGCTAAGACCCACACCAGTCCAGTTCAATCAAAGTTTAAATCATGGAATGAATAAATCATGGTTTAAAATTTTGTCATCAGGTCTTGATTTTATTCTGAGGGGTGACAGGGTAATACTTTTGCAACAAATTTTTCAGCAACTCACCCTGAACTTGAGAACATGGCACATTCATTGGATGTTTGTCACGTGTCAAAGAGGCTGACAAAAAAGCTACACAAAATTGTCCATCACAAGGAAGGAAAGCAGCTGAAACCATGGATTGAAAGCATTCTCAACCATTTCTGGCATTGCTGTGAAACTGCTAAAGGGGATGAAAAGAAATTGAAGGATTCATGGCTTGGCATTCTCCATCATGTCTGTGATGAACATGAGTAGGCTGGTTCTCATTGTGACCATGGGCCCCTTGAGTCTACTGAGCCCAAACAGTTTTTGAATCCCGACCAAACAACTGATTTATTTGGTGTCCGAAAACCACCGCCACAAACTTTTAAATCCATTTGATATGACATCCGATGCCCTCCCTTCAGTGAAACTGTTTAAATTCTGCTATGGGTTATTTCCACGCTAGACATCCAATGTAAGTGATTGTTGAAGCTTTTTGCTTCTTGCTAGAATGGTTTCAGAGATTTGAAATTTGGGGTGTGATATTTGCAACAACAACTTCTACACTACACCAAGCATAACAAAAATAACTTATTTAGCTTGTTTTACATCATGAAGGCTCTGCGTACAGTTGTTTAGCATCCATAATGTTAGCTTTCAATGCCAGGCAATACCCAGTTTGATGGATTTCATTTGTAACATACTTTTCTGTCGTCTTTTACAGGTGTCCGATTACCACCGCCGACACCCTACAGTTTCCAAAAAAAACTTTAGTGTACTTGGTGGTGGACTTCCTTCTTTTGGTTGGTGAAAAGGGACAGATTTATTTTCCTCCTCTCATTCTTTACTTTAGGACCATCTTATTTTGGACCAAACTATATACTTGTTGTAGCAAGTTCACTTGGTGGTGGGGTGGTGGAAGCTTGGTGGAAGTACGAGTTTCTCAAAATCCTTATTGACTCTTTCGGAGTCTTGGACATTATTCGCATATGATATGAGAATAATCATATTGATTCGTGGTACTAATTTTGTCTCCTAATACAAAATATAGATAGGGCTGATGAAGCGTTATGGCCAAAAATGTTTGCTGATCAGGCCTAAATTAAAACAAATAAATGCTGCCATTCAGCAGTCATTATTTCTGAAATTCTTGCTCACCTTCCTAAAGGACCTTCGTACGAAAAAGATTCCAGGGCCTCAGTCTCCTTTGGCTTGGTGCTCTCTTGTGTAGGGCTCTTCTTGTAACGTTGATGAGCCATCCTCCACCCCCTCCATAACATCAGAAATGGTAGGCCGATTACCACCTTTCCTTCTTGCTCTCCTCTTGATGTTCACCCATGTTTTCAGCTTCTCTATTGAGACTCCTGTTCTAGCAGCCAGCTCAGAATATTTTGCTCAGTGTCGTTCGGAGCTCATGCTGCTAAGTCCCTCTTCAAAAGCTTTCTGTGTGAGAGCGAGCTGAGCCTCCAAATATTTCATGGGCGCCATATATCTTTTCACTTAAGAACCGCCTTTGTACAATATGAAGGTCCTTTCAATGGAAGATTAATTGATACTCTGGAATTTGACAGTTTGAGTACTCGCAGTACCGGTATGTAGACTGTTTCAAGGGTGATTAATCACATGATTACTCTCCTAAACATCAATATTTCAACATGGCGATTGGCATGCCGAAGAAACCTGACGGTGGCAAACGCTGTGTCGCGGGTGGTCCAAACGGGGAGAGTTGTGGAAACAGCCAACATACTCCACCAACAAAAAGATCCACAAAGATATATGCAATGGATACGGTTTGTTCGTCAGCATAGCCCTAACTGGATTCCTGGCAACAGACAAGCAATCCTATATGACATACATTTCGATGAATCATGCTTCACCGTCAATCGGAGCATAGCCAAGAGTCTTGGGATGAAAACGAAGCTGCAACCAGACGCAGTTCCAACAATCAATGCTGCGAATGTGGTAAATGAAAAGAAGAAACTCCCTGGTCGTGAACAGAGAAAGGTAAGACCAAATTTTTTTGAACCTTGTTTGTGGTGCGCCATTACTTTCCAAACTGTTCATAAGTCCATGCCCTTCTGAGGATCGTGCTATTTCAGAAATTATGGAAAAAGTTCAATAATGCTCGAAATTAGACCTTTGAATGCTGTCTTGTAAAATCTGTTTTCTTTTCCAGCAAATTCGTGAAGCATTTTCAGAGGCATTACCGAGGCTGGTACCAGCAACGGAAATTATGTCATAGGTGTCATAGCTTGGTCCTAAATTAAAGATTCACACAACAAAAATGTAGCTTGGTAAAAATGTGAAATGTACCATATACAATACACATGCATGTACGCTACTGTCACTTACCTTGACTTGACTTGATTACCTATGTATAAGAAACTTTGACCCTGATCATGAAAAGGTCTCTTTGAATAAGAAACTTTCTGAGGCCTTGATTTTAAAAGTGGTTTCTTATTTGCGGGTACCAGCTGTATCTATGTCCAAGTTAACTATCGAGGAACATTTAGAGAACGATTAGACATTGATTAAAGCTAAATTCACATCACTGGCGTTAACAAAATCTGTATACTTTTTTGGGACACCGGATAGTTTATCAAATTTGTGTTCCTTCATTTGGGCACCTTGGAAGCATAAGAGGAGAATCTACAAAACTTAATTAGTTTTATATGTTACTCAAATTTTCTCATAGAATCACACGAAAGAAGAACAAAATCAAAAAGAGGGGTTAAAGTTTTCCTGTTAAAACCTGTGGAAAAACAATTTGCACAGCTTCTTTTGCAAGGCACATGAAAAAAGTGCACCAGATTTAACCATCAGAATATGTCAAAATGTTGTCAGAAGCTAGGAAGCAATATCGAAGAAAAGAGGAGATAGAGCCAAAATTTAAGGACTATCATAAGCCAAGACAATGCCCAATCAGTGACTGCAGGGTGACAGTCAAGAGACGTATTCCCCATCTCGTTGGGAAGCACACACTGGAAAAGGGAACGCCCGCCTTTAAGCTTCTTGTAAGCAGAAGTATGATTCCAACGGAATCGTTACTTACAATGTCTCGGATTCATGAGATTGAAAAGAAAAAGGAGCAGCAAACCAAAGCAATTGGTTTGACATTGAAATTGCTGTGTGACGATCAATTGTCAAGTGCCTGCACAGACAGTAGTTTTGAGCCCATGGTCGATGAAGACCAGAAATCAATCTGCTTGAGAGACAGCCTATTTTCCGTCGCTGAAACCCTCTCTAGCGTCAACTCTAATACGAGCCTGAAAACGGATGAGATGGAAGAGGAGATAACAGACCTAAGTGCATACCACGTGACAAATCGGCACACATGCTAATCAATACTGGATGAATTTTCCCACTACTTGATATCGGCGGATTGTGGAAATAAAGACGAGAGGTCTTCGAAGCAGCACAGAATGCAAGTGAAGACAATTTTGAACGTAATAGACAATAATATGGATATTGCATCCTTGGCTCGCACAAAAAAAATTTGCGATGAATTCTTAAAGATATATTGCGTGCATAAGAAATACGAGGCAAGGACAATAAGGGCCTACCTTCACAGCCTCGATCACTTTTATAGCTATCTTATTGCCGAGAGAAGTGCTCTATTTGAGCAGAATTTGCTGTCTAGCATTAAGATCATGCTAAACACGTCATTCCATCCTGCCTCCACAAAAAGAGGTATCATTCACAGCCAAGCCCTTAGGTACAGACGAGTCATTACAGATGATGTAAAACTAAAATCATGCTTAACGGACCTCGGTACAGACCTACTTAAAAGAGGATACAACAAAACTCAAATTTATACACAATTTAATAAGGTCACAACAATGACTCAAAAACACGTTCTCTCTAATAACCTCCAAGAAAATGCCCTCCCCAAGCCCCTTCCATTCATCGTACCATACGACCCAACTAATTCCCAAATCGGTAAAATTATCAAAGAGCACTGGCACTATATTCGTGAAGACCCCACCCTATCAGCCATTTGGCCTAATGAACCGTTCCTTGCTTTGAAAAGACACACAAATATCAAAGATATCCTTGTCACAACCAAATTTAACAAATAAGCCAAGAAAAATTAAGACCCCTTCTGTAAGTGATGCTTCGCCATTGACCTCCCACTTCAGACTTAAATAATACCATTGACACCGCAACGAGGTTACGAGAACAGACCTGGAGAAACAACAGGTTGGTAATACCCCTTATTTCTTTTCGTTCATCTTATTATTATTTCTTACAACAACCGCTCATAACGCCCCCGAAACGTCGTGCAGGTCGAGAGGCTGATGATCAATGAACTGCAAACAAATATAATAATAATAATACAGTTCTTTATACAGGGGTAGCCTTTTCAGCAACAAAAGTGCTGTTATCAATAAGTGCCCTGTTAAAACATAAAAGATCTTAGAAAAAAAACTTAATTAAAATTGAATTAATTACAATCAAAATCTCTAAAGTTTTTTAAAAAATTGTCCTCTACCTTTACATTTTTTTCTTACGATGAAAAGTGTTCTCTCAACTTGGATTTAAAAATTACAATTGATTCCAGGGAACGTATGTCCCTTGGAAGTTCATTAAAGCAGTACGGCCCTTGAAAGTAAAGGGACCTTTTCGCAGTTTCTGTTTTAACTAAAGGCAGTCTAAGTAGCGATTTATTGCTTCTTGTTTCGTGTTTATGGTCGACATTGTCTGCATACGTTCTGAGGGCTGGTATGGAGGTCCCTTGACGGCATTTGAACATTTCTATTACTACTTTCAGCTTTTTTTGATTGTTGACCAAGATAAGTTTACATCTGTTGTTATTCTGCGATCCGTAGATTACTTTTTGCGCTCTGTTTTGTACACTTTGAAATTTCTTTCAAAACAAAAAAACAAACAAACAAACATAAAAAAAAAAAAATTTTGTCATAAATCTTCTTGCATACTTCCTAGCGCGTATAACTTACTAATATACACATTTTTCAGCTTTTAACAATACTCTCTTTAGCCACATCACATGGACACATGGGCCGTAAATTCAAACCCTCCCTCCAACACCCCAATGGCTCGTTGCATCTTAGGAGGGTCCTTCAGGTACCTAGAAAACTCAACAATCACAAAAAACCAAATTCTAAACGCAAGAAATGGTACAAAAAGCTTCATGAAATGCAGCCCACAGTCAACAAAATTGTCATCTTAACGAAACACAAACTTACTACTCCACAAATAAAACTCTTAAACAAGGGTCTCTCATTTGTCTTCACGCCAAAAAGTGTCTCCCTCAACACAGTCAGAACTTCTTTCTCACAGTTTCGTAGAAAGATGTATCTGCACTACCACTTCAGAGGTAAACAAACAAAAAACCCCCACTTTATACAAAATCCAGCTGGGAACCACCCATTCCAGAATCTAAACCACTTAAAAAATACTTAAAAGACACCCTCTCTGCCATCGAAAGACTGTTTGCCAACCCCCTCCCTCCAAAACAAAACCTAAGCGAAAACGAAAAGCTAGCCCTCACGCAATTAAAGAACAACAAGGACATCATAATAAAGAGAGCAGACAAAGGTAACAAAATCGTTTTGTGGCCCAGTGACCTCTACCTCGCAGAGGCATACAAGCAACTAAACGATCTCAAAATAGACAACGATCCCACCACAGAACTAGCCACCCAAATTGAGTCCTTTATCTGCAGCCGTAAGAAGCGTGGCAAACTTGATAATAATACGGCAGACTTCCTACACTTAAGCAACAACGTATGCACACCAGTATTTTACCTCTTACCGAAGATACACAAAAGTGAAATCCCCCCCAGCCGGCCAATCGTTTCTTGCTGCAACTCCCTGTTACATTTGCCGATTGGAAAGAAGAGATCATTGATTTGTCATGCCATAACAGGTGCTGGTATGTGCATAAGTAATCTGATTACTTTTTTCCAATCCTTCCTAAGATTTATTTTATGAGAGGTCATAAATTGGATTCTTTCAGGCATTGATCAAGAAATCATTCAATTGCTGCTTAGAGAGTGGTTGGAAAGCCTGTTACATTTGCTGATTGGAAAGAAGAGATCATTGAGCCATAACGGGTGCTGGTATGTGGATAAGTAGTCTGATTAGTGTTGCGTTGGTGGCTCAAATCATAGCTAGATGCTTGAAGAAATTTATGATTTATTTTTTAGTTATGATGCTTGTTTTAGAATCATCATGAGAGAAAATCTTCTAATTTACATTAAAAAAACTGTTTTTGTTTCCTAGAGACTAAGCATTAGCGCACAAAATTGTAATACGATTTTCCAAATACAGTATTATAAATTATAAAGTGGGCTTTAATTGCAAAATTTCAGCCTGTAGGTTCTTAGTTCACTAGGTTCTTATACGCGGGTTTTTAATGTACCGGGTGTCCCAAAATGATTTATTACTGTTTGATTGCTTACATGTCCATAACAATGAACCAATTTTCAAAAACTTTGTTGCATTTGATTGCCTAAAGGCTGAATTGTATTTTAAGATGTTGGTTGTGGTCTTACCATGGCGTTTTCATGTCGAAAATGAGATCGATAAACCTGCTCAAATTCAAGCCTTAGATGGCATGAGAAAGAAGCGGCCTATTTTCCAGTCAACATTTTAGATGTGATACAAAAGGCTGAACACGTATTCGTACTCTCTGAACTCAGTATTGAGTGAATTCGTATTCTCAAAACGACAAATATTCTCTGAACGACATATAAGTTCAGCCTTTTGTATCACATCTAAAATATTGACTGGGAAAGGAGGCAGTTTCTTTTTCTTGCCATCTAAAGCTTGAATTTGAGCAGGTTTGTCGATCTTCTTTTCGACATGAAGACGTAGGCCTAAACTACAACCAACCTCCTCGAATGCAATTTAGCCTTTCGGCAATCGGATGAAATAAAGTTTTTGAAAATCGGCTCATTGGTTATGGAAATATAAGCAATCAAACGATAATACATCATTTTGGGACACCCGGTATATCAACAATTACTTCAACCATGATTTACCTTGCAGATCAGTAACACAACTTGATAATTTTCAGCTTACCCTAACTGTAGGCTTTCAGGTTGAATTTCCCTGAGTTAGCCTAAATTACAAGATATTTAAGATGGTCCTTTTCTTTTAAAGTATCGTTTAAGGCTTTGAGGGGGTGGGGGGGGGCAAAAATATGATATAGTTATATT
Source organism: Aurelia coerulea (assembly GCA_039566865.1). NCBI lineage: Eukaryota > Metazoa > Cnidaria > Scyphozoa > Semaeostomeae > Ulmaridae > Aurelia > Aurelia coerulea. The sequence goes on along the minus strand of CM076951.1, from coordinate 4,928,855 downwards.
ATATATCTAGATATCATTCATGGCTCTTGGGGTTAGGTAGATGTAGCTTGACGATATATTTATTGTAGTTTTGTCAACGATTTTCAAAAATATGGCGTACAACATCCCCAGTGGGCACAGTCACGTTGATTAAACGTTGAATTCTGGTTGATATCAGGTTTCAACGTTGATCAACTAAATATCAACGTTCCATCAACGTTAATTTCCCGACAAAATTTTAACGTTAGAATTTTGCCTAGATATTAACGTTCCATCAACGTCGATTTCCTGACGCAATTTTAACAATATAATTTTGACTAAATATCAACGTTCCATCAACGTCGACTTCCTGACGCAATTTTAACGTTAGAATTTTGATTAAATATCAACGTTCATTCGACGTCCATTTCCCGACGCAATTCTAACGTTAGAATTTTGACTAAATATCAACGTTCATTCAACGTCCATTTCCCGACGCAATTTCAACGTTGGAATTTTGCAGTGGATATGACTTTGGAACAACGCTGATTGCCTTTGAATTTCTGTTGGAGAGGATGGTGAGGTTGATATGATGTTGAAAAAATGTTATGCGCTTAGCTGTTGAATTCATTGCGTAATTTCAAAGTTTAATTGTTGACAAAATTTCAATGTTAGGATAATGTAGTTGATATGACGTTGAAACAATGTAATTATTCAAACCAAAGGGAATTTCATGCCAAAATCTCGCAATCTGGAACGCTTTTTGAAACAGTGCGATAGTGCAATATGTCCTTCTAGATTCAAACCCATATCTTTGAATCATTGTGAACAGGGACAAGGAAATTTCTGTTGGAGAAGTTTAGCTTTTAGGACAATGTAATTAAAACGCCCCCTATTAGAAGGAAGCCTTTTTGAATGAAATTATGCTAAAGACCTTGGTAGGAATTTTCCCATGGCTGGTAAGAAAAGGAACTAATTGGTATTATTCCTAAATTTAGACTGGAAATGAAAAAACTCTTATTGACAAAATTAAGCTTTAAGAAAATTAGAGAAAATTTGTAAATGTTTCTAGGAGGGTCCAAACCCATTGTCTAGGCTCCGCCTACAATACGAACTCTATTTTAGTTTTATTATTTGCTGTTTACTCGCTGTTTATTATATTTAATCCCATTGTATTTATTCTAGTATAAAACAACGTGCATGTAGATTTTACTTCAGACTGACTTTAACTTTAACTTTAACGCCATTACTGAGCATCGCTTAAAGCATTTTGCTCAATTAAATAAAATAAGTTATAAATTGGCCACCACAAAATGTGAAGATGGGAGGAATCTCAGGAAGAGAAACCAGCAAACTCGCACTAAGAGTAACATTCCACCTGCTTTGAGCCACTGATTGATTGTTTGATTGAGACTGATTGATTGCGAATGCTTGATGTAGATTGACGGATGTAGATTGATAGAGTTGAGATTTGAGATTTACATGCACAAAAATATGGGAGTCACTAATTCAAGATTCAAGAACCAAGAACCAGAACCAAGAACCAAGAACCAACTTTGACACCCTAATTCAAGAACCGGAATTCAAGAACCAACTTTGGACACCCTAATTCAAGAACCGGAATTCAAGAACCAACTTTGGACACCCTAATTCAAGAACCGGAATTCAAGAACCAACTTTGGACACCCTAATTCAAGAACCGGAATTCAAGAACCAACCTTGGACACCCTAATTCAAGAACCGGAATTCAAGAACCAATTTTGGACACCCTAATTCAAGAACCGGAATTCAAGAACCAACTTTGGACACCCTAATTCAAGAACCGGAATTCAAGAACCAACTTTGGACACCCTAATTCAAGAACCGGAATTCAAGAACCAACTTTGGACACCCTAATTCAAGAACCGGAATTCAAGAACCAACCTTGGACACCCTAATTCAAGAACCGGAATTCAAGAACCAACTTTGGACACCCTAATTCAAGAACAGGAATTCAAGAACCAACTTTGGACACCCTAATTCAAGAACCGGAATTCAAGAACCAACTTTGCACACCCTAATTCAAGAACCGGAATTCAAGAACCAACCTTGGATCCCGGTGGGTGCAGTTCGATAGTAAAAGGTACACCACGCTCGTCCATACCATTTCATAGGATACCCTTTTCTCTGAGTTTCTAATTCGTGAAAAGATCCTTTATCATGGAAATTGTTGAAGGTAACCCCCCTTTAAAGGAGTATCACTGAGCCCTAAAGAAATCTGTACAGTGGATTTTTGCATTTTATCATTATTCACTTTGCTGATATCTCTTTGTTGGAAAACAGTAGAATCCTATGTTTATATCATTTTTATTTCTCAGTATCTGTTTTCACTATTTGTTATTATTCTATCTTCTGCCTTATCAAAACTTTTATTCTAGGGTCCTGAGTCCACCAGCATTTAACTGTTTTGGGTTTTGGATATTTCTGAAGAAAAATACCCCTTTTTCTGAGATTCTAGGTCCTAGGATTCTGTTTCAAATATGCCCTTTTCTCAGTGAAATCATGGATGAGCATGGTGTCATGTTTTGATCAACATTGCACCCACCGGGCTTTGGATACCTTAATTCAAGAACTGGAATTCAAGAACCAAAGTTAGACACCCCATACTTTATAATATTTTTTGCATTTACCAACGAATCCTGCAGTGTAATGCATGGTTTACATCAATCAACCATGCATGTTTGATGAAATTTAGTTTACTCATAAAGAAAACATATGATTATTTGCGGTGGAATGATGCCATTATTTTGCCTGATTCGTTTGGTCTTTGAATCAGGCTAGCCATTATTGCTCTATGTTTCAAATTTCCATAAACTTGTGTGAACAAACGAGGATAAAGCACGGGGTAAAGCAGGGACTTTCTTTGCTTGTTTCGATGGATGAAAATGTCAATGATTCAGCGGAATCGTTCACTCAGGTTGAATAACCTCACGAAGCGGAGATAAGAACAAAGAATTGGAAGGTAAGTAAAGACATGTTGGAAAATTTTCCCTGTTTTGGTGTTTCTTAATTTTTTGACAAACAATCTAAGAGCGAGTTTAAGCGGTTAAATGAATATTATTCTCAAAGCTGGGCCCATGCACATCATGTAAAAGAGTAGATAGTTTGCCACTGTCGAAAACAGTCTTTGCGAACAAGGGGGAAAATTTTTATAACATTGATAAGTACCTCTCTTTCTACTTTTGTGTTTGCTAAATTTTCCAATTTCATATGGATATAGAGGGATAAAGGCCAATCACGATGTTTGTGATACACTTCTTTGGAAAGAGTTACATCACTAACTTTGTGACCAACCATTGTTTATATATATGGCCTGATCCAGACAACATTGGCAAGTTTTTTAATTAATTTTCCACCACTACTTGTACTTGTGACTGCAGACAGCAGCAGAGGGTGAATCTTTGTTTGGTATTTGCATATTTGTGATTACTTGGAATGGATAGTTGTCATTCACTATGAAATTTGTCAAAAGCAAAGAGTATAAAGAAATGTATGTTGTACAACCTCGTTCCCAGGGTGTTCTGACGTCATACGCTGGTCACGAAGCCGAAAGAACACCCTGGTACACTTGGCATCAATCTTGCCAATATATGGCAAGATACGCCCCATTATGGATTTGCAGTTTGCTAGGCAACGATAATCGATGAAGAATGGTCGTTGCTCTAGCGCTAATTCTGAAGTATATAAATTGAGAAATTAAAAACAAACACTTTGAGGACCCTATTTTAGCCCTTTTTAAGGTATTTAATCATTAATCCGGGGTTAGCAAGTGCATTTAGTAGGAAAACGAGCACGATCCATTTGGGTGGAAAAAGGGCCTAAGTTGAAATTTTCGAGAATTTCCCCCACAGCTTTGAAAATAGAATGGCTCGTTATTCGGCGAATTTTAGAGATAAATTGGAGATTAAAAGTGTTTTAGTGAAAGAATACAGTTTTCCGTTGATTTTTGACATGCCGCGGCCGTTTACTCCTCGCAAAACGGAGTTACGGTGTAAAATGGGGTAGGCCGAAATTATTCCCCATTTTTGGGGGGCGCGCGCTCCGCTTCCGGCGGCAATATTGAACCCCAAATTACGTTATTAGACTTGCAGACAAATGGTCTCTTGAAAACTTTTTTTCGTTTTGAAATCGGGCTTGTAACCATGGAGCATCGACTCCAAACGTAACCTCAGGTCGGAAAATCGCAACATTTATTTTTCAACCCCCTGTTATGACGTCATAATGACCCCAAAATTTCCGGAAACTCCGAAATTCGGATGCGCCGTGGTCCAGTACCCCCCTCAAACTCCTCACTTGCCCCATACACCCCATTGATTTTGTGAAATTACCGATTCAATAAAGGCCATTTTTGAATGGGAGCCAGTTATAATCTGATTTTGCTATTGTTTCCGAATAGCCAATCAAATTGCCGAACGGCCTCTTGTATCCCAGAGTAGAGGTAGAGCAACGAACTCACTCTGGGGACGAGATTGGTATGTTGTATTGCTAAAAATCATCATAAAATATTGGCCAACACCATGCCACTGGCCTGCATCAGCAGAATGCTGCATATTCTAAGCCTGTTTTGAAATAAATGTGATTACACGTTTTTTTTATAAGAAACTGGTTTACAAGAAACTAGTGCTATGATGACCAACAATTTAAGAAACTCTAGTACTACGCTCAAGAATAGTTAAGAAACTCTTAACATTCAAATTCTGTATGTCCCTTTTATTCTATGTCTCTCTATAAGGTGCCGCCATCTTTTTTAACTTTTAACTACAAAAATTGGTAACTTTTTGCCTGAATGTCCATGACTTATTTGTGATGACAATGCCAATGTAAAATGGAAGCCCTTTGTCTAGAAGAAGCATCAAATTTGAACAATATCGCAATTTTAGGCCCAAAAAAATAAGAAACAAATTAAGGAACTTTTACTACTAAAACACCGAAATTTCCATGCGAAATTAAGAAACTTTTAGTACTAAGTGTTGATCCAAGTTTCTTACAAAAAAACCTGTATGGCATAAATTATGTAATTTTGAATCATGAAAAGCAAGAGAAAGCCGAAAATCTTTTGCACAGAATTTCTAATTATGAATTCTGGAATCTAAACTTCTTAAAGTTCTTGGTACAGTATTCACCCCCAGGATGAAATGGACGGTATAGAGACCAACTTTGATGTAAACCATGCATAGCACCGCAGGGTCCGTTGGTAAATGCCAAAAATATTATAAAGTATGGGGTGTTCTTGAATCCCGGTTCTTGAATTAGGGTGTCCAAAGTTGGTTCTTGAATTCTGGTTCTTGAATTATGGTGTCCAAAGTTGGTTCTTGAATTCCGGTTCTTGAATCAGGGTATCAAAGGTTGGTTCTTGAATTCCGGTTCTTGAATTAGGGTGTTCAGAGTTGGTTCTTGAATTCTGGTTCTTGAATTAGGGTGTCCAAAGTTGGTTCTTGAATTCCGGTTCTTGAATTAGGGTGTCCAAAGTTGGTTCTTGAATTCCGGTTCTTGAATTAGGGTGTCCAAAGTTGGTTCTTGAATTCCGGTTCTTGAATTAGGGTGTCCAAAGTTGGTTCTTGAATTCCGGTTCTTGAATTAGGGTGTCCAAAGTTGGTTCTTGAATTCCGGTTCTTGAATTAGGGTGTCAAAGTTGGTTCTTGAATTCCGGTTCTTGAATTAGGGTGTCCAAAGTTGGTTCTTGAATTCCGGTTCTTGAATTAGGGTGTTTTGGTTCTTGGTTCTTGGTTCTGGTTCTTGGTTCTTGAATCTTGAATTAGTGACTCCCCAAAAATATTGAATTTTCTGTGTCGTACTTTAACCAGCGCAAGCAGAGGCAGCTCTGCAACAATTTGAGGTGAAGCAACACGTTATCGAAGTTGGGAAGATATGTTGAGAAACGATGACGCGCTGCGCAGGACACATCATCTTGTTCACAGTTCTCTGTTGAATGTGAAGGAGGTACTCGCGTTGAATCTTGGGATGGTTGGTTGGAAGTGCCACTCTAGAATCCCTGTTTGGGAGAACGAAAAGTGCGCGCTTTCTTCATGCATTCTTCAACGTTTTGTACGTGTTTTGCAATAGCAGACAAGCCGAAGAAAGAAGACAAGCTACTAAGTGACAAGCGTATATTTCATCTTTTTGGTAGGTTCAATTAATTTACTTTGTTATTCAGTAGCCTGTAGCTACTTTACAATATTTAAATAATATTTTCAAGCAGGTTTCTGAAAGAAACCCTGCCTGTTTCTCTTACTATCTTAGGCCTATGTATGTACACTCTAACTGGCTTATAAACTGGTGGTAGTTAGGCCAGGCAAAGGACCCCAACCAAGTAGAAAGGCGAGAAGGTATCGTGCCCACTAATAACATAGTGGCTCGAAGAAGACCCAAATGGAATAGGGACTAAATGGAGCAGTTCTGCCTATCCAGGGCCCAAATGGAGTAATCCCATTAAACCGTACTTTAAATTTAATTAACTCATTGTCAAAACTAATTAACACTCAAATATAACATTTCATCATAAATCTATACCTAATAATCGATTTGTAGACTGTCTAGACGATCCACTTTCTTCCAAAGACAATATAATTATTTATTGCTACATCTACCATGAGTGAGGTTCAGGGGGGCCCCGGGGGGGGGGGGGGTACTGTACTGTAAGGGTTTCTGCATTTTGCAATAGTCAAATTAGAACTTTTTGTAACTGCCTACCAGCCCCGAACCTGACTTTCTCATTAAAAAATTCGTGCTCTTAATCACCAGCACTAGATTATCAAAAAATCACTTGGCTGACAAAAATCTGACGAAGTCAAGAAATATTTAGCAAAGAGTCAAATGCCTTGCTTCTTAATACCTTATTGCTTTCATCTGTAATTTGTTTTTTGTTTTGTAAAATTCTCTTCTATTTGCTATAATTAAATCAATTAAAATGATACCTTTTGCATCCTAACGGCTAAATAGAACTTGACACCAATCCCCAACCCCTGTCGGAGACTAAGATCACCATGAAGGCCAAACATCATTAGGAATATTCAATACGCACCAAGGACAGTTTTATAAATCTATTGTCAGGAAAAGATTATAAATCTATTGTTAGGAAAAGATTTATGATAAGACGCTATCTCTGGGTGTTAATTAGTTTTGACAATGAGTTATAATACCATGTAATAGGATTACTCCATTTGGGTCCTGGGTTGGAGAACTACTCCATTTGGTCCCTACTCCATTTGGGTCTTCTCCGAGCCAATGCGTCTCACTAAAAAGCCCTCAATCTCCTTACAGTACACAGTTACATCGCATATGGCCAGGTAATTGTAAATTTGTTGGGCAAACAATCTGAAACAAGTCTGCATTCTTCCCCGCGCCACTTTAACTGCTTCCAGCCGCACCCGCGCCATAACTCTGTCATGGGCCACCTTTGGTAATTTGTTTATACATTTTGCTAGTACCCTCAACATTCAGATACGCCAGAATTTACTTCAGAACAAGCTTCCCCGCGCCAAAATCTCAAAATCAAAGAATGCAATCTGCTCTAAAAAGTCCAAGCATTCAGTTTGCAAGGCTATATTACAATCTATGACATGGATGGCAAGAAACAATGCTCATTTGCTAGGTTTTATTTCTTTGTTCTATTTATCTGAAACAAACCACACTTGCTTGTTTCACAGAATGATGGCCACTAATGCAGCTCCGCATATTTTATTCTGTACCTACAGATTCTAACCTATAACCTCATCCAATGTTGTGCCTATTTATTCCCTCTGGCGGGATGTGCCACTGAACAGGGTGTCCTTTTGGGGTAAGAATTATGCAACAAACTAAGGTCCAGGACTGGTAAGGCAGTCTCTTAAATTTTTGGGCCATTTTGCTATCAAAAGTTTCTTATGTGTTTCTTGTATCTTTAATGCCGGAAGTGTAGAGTTAATTTTGTTTTGTCTAAAGGGTTCCCAGATTACTTAGTAAGATCTCCAAGCGAGTAAATAACACAATTCACACTCAAAATGATGTCCAAACGGTTGCTATAACTATACAATGCCAAAACATCTGTGTGTGCAACAGGAAAATTAAAACTGTAAATTACAAAAGTTTCTTAGCTTTTTCAAGTCAGCTGAAATATAACATTTCATCATAAATCTATACCTAATAATCGATTTGTAGACTGTCTAGACGATCCACTTTCTTCCAAAGACAATATAATTATTTATTGCTACATCTACCATGAGTGAGGTTCAGGGGGGCCCCGGGGGGGGGGGGGGGGTACTGTACTGTAAGGGTTTCTGCATTTTGCAATAGTCAAATTAGAACTTTTTGTAACTGCCTACCAGCCCCGAACCTGACTTTCTCATTAAAAAATTCGTGCTCTTAATCACCAGCACTAGATTATCAAAAAATCACTTGGCTGACAAAAATCTGACGAAGTCAAGAAATATTTAGCAAAGAGTCAAATGCCTTGCTTCTTAATACCTTATTGCTTTCATCTGTAATTTGTTTTTTGTTTTGTAAAATTCTCTTCTATTTGCTATAATTAAATCAATTAAAATGATACCTTTTGCATCCTAACGGCTAAATAGAACTTGACACCAATCCCCAACCCCTGTCGGAGACTAAGATCACCATGAAGGCCAAACATCATTAGGAATATTCAATACGCACCAAGGACAGTTTTATAAATCTATTGTCAGGAAAAGATTATAAATCTATTGTTAGGAAAAGATTTATGATAAGACGCTATCTCTGGGTGTTAATTAGTTTTGACAATGAGTTATAATACCATGTAATAGGATTACTCCATTTGGGTCCTGGGTTGGAGAACTACTCCATTTGGTCCCTACTCCATTTGGGTCTTCTCCGAGCCAATGCGTCTCACTAAAAAGCCCTCAATCTCCTTACAGTACACAGTTACATCGCATATGGCCAGGTAATTGTAAATTTGTTGGGCAAACAATCTGAAACAAGTCTGCATTCTTCCCCGCGCCACTTTAACTGCTTCCAGCCGCACCCGCGCCATAACTCTGTCATGGGCCACCTTTGGTAATTTGTTTATACATTTTGCTAGTACCCTCAACATTCAGATACGCCAGAATTTACTTCAGAACAAGCTTCCCCGCGCCAAAATCTCAAAATCAAAGAATGCAATCTGCTCTAAAAAGTCCAAGCATTCAGTTTGCAAGGCTATATTACAATCTATGACATGGATGGCAAGAAACAATGCTCATTTGCTAGGTTTTATTTCTTTGTTCTATTTATCTGAAACAAACCACACTTGCTTGTTTCACAGAATGATGGCCACTAATGCAGCTCCGCATATTTTATTCTGTACCTACAGATTCTAACCTATAACCTCATCCAATGTTGTGCCTATTTATTCCCTCTGGCGGGATGTGCCACTGAACAGGGTGTCCTTTTGGGGTAAGAATTATGCAACAAACTAAGGTCCAGGACTGGTAAGGCAGTCTCTTAAATTTTTGGGCCATTTTGCTATCAAAAGTTTCTTATGTGTTTCTTGTATCTTTAATGCCGGAAGTGTAGAGTTAATTTTGTTTTGTCTAAAGGGTTCCCAGATTACTTAGTAAGATCTCCAAGCGAGTAAATAACACAATTCACACTCAAAATGATGTCCAAACGGTTGCTATAACTATACAATGCCAAAACATCTGTGTGTGCAACAGGAAAATTAAAACTGTAAATTACAAAAGTTTCTTAGCTTTTTCAAGTCAGCTAGGGTTGTTTCTTAGCTTTCGGAAAATTGAGCATACCGCTCCTCATAAGCAGTTTCTTACAAAAAAATAAGTGTAATAGGTAAAAGGAAATTATGCGACAGGGTATTACAAACTAATTGAGAGGCAATATTTTTATGGGAAGGGTATACTTTTGGCATATTAATGCTTGTGAAAAAATATCATTCATTTATTATAAATGAAGATCAAAGTTTGTACACAGCTAAAAATTGGATTCTTTATGGGAAAATTGATGCATTTACTCTGATTGATGCAAGTGCCTGATGGGAATTCTAATGATTTTGAGAGATTATCAAATCAATCACACAAATGAAGGCACTCAGCCATCTTGTGTTCTATTTTTTGAATGGACACCATATATTAATTATTTGTCTTTAATCCTAATGTTATGCTCTGAAAACCTCTTGATGTCATATGATATGATTCTTAAAACCCCTTGTTTATGGGAATGAGAGGCTGACACAGTGTCTGAAATTGATATTTTGGAAGAAATAAAAAAGAGTATAAAGAAGACTGCTAAATTGAGGTTTATTTTCCACTAGTCAAAACACAAAGAACTAATTTTCTCACTTCCTAGAAGTTGCCCTTGAAGACATGGCTGATTCTTACTTGAAGAATTGGAGAAAATGTCAATCAGATATGCTAGCTCTTGTGGAATCAAGCAGTGAGGATGATGAAAATGGTGTATTCAATTTAGATTTGCAATCTGAAAATGATCAAGGACAGTTGGCTAATGACTCTTTTGGAAGTGGTACAGATGAAAATGGGGAAACAATTGATGAAGTTATGTATGCTTACACATCAGACACAGATGATGACGCTCGTGATCTTGATACCGTGAGTTCAACAACAGATGCCAACGATGAAGCAAGTTTTCAAATGCAGTTGGCAGCATGGGCAACTAAACACAGTTGTACTAGATCATGTGTGAATGATCTTTTAGGTATCCTAAGGCGTCAAGGCTATTCTCTTGCAAGAGATCAAAGGACACTTTTGCAGACACCAAGATCAATTGTTGTCACAAATAAATGTGGTGGCCAATACACATACTTTGGTTTAGAAAGTAGGATTTTGAGTTTTGTTCAGAAGAATTCAGACTTGCAGTGTGTTAAGGATGGAGTTATTCACCTGACAATTAATGTTGATGGGTTACCATTGTTCAAGTCTACTTCTTCTGATCTCTGGCCAATACTGTGTAGCATCAATGGACAAAAACCTTTTGTTGTTGCCCTTTTTTATGGTACCTCTAAGCCAAATTCAGTTGACAATTTTCTTGAAGATTTTTTGAAAGAGTATGAGAGAATCCAACAGAATGGTGTAGTATTTGCTGACAGAAAGTTCACAGTAACGATTAGGGCTTTTGTCTGTGATGCCCCTGCAAGAGCATTTTTAAAATGTACAATTAACCACAATGGATATTACTCTTGTGAGCGATGTACTGTTAACGGCTCTTGGAGCGGAAGAGTTGTTTTCAACTCTGATGATGAAGTAGACTTAAGAACAGATGCAAACTTTGAGCAGATGCTATACACCTCCCATCAGTCAAGAAAGTCTCCCTTAGTAAATATAGGAGTACCATGTGTTAAAGGTTTCACTCTTGATTATATGCATTTGGTTTGTCTTGGAGTTGTGAGGAGATTTCTAAACTTCTTAAAGAAAGGTCCACGAGAATGTAGACTTTCCCAGAGCCAAATTAATCAAATTTCCGAGAGTCTTCTTTCATTGAGGGGAAAATTGGCAAGTGATTTTGCACGACAGCCAAGATCATTGAGTGAACTTGATCGATGGAAAGCTACCGAGTTGCGACAGTTTTTGCTGTATACTGGGATGCTGGTACTCAAAGGTGTTCTGCCAAGTTTGCAATACGAACATTTTCTAACATTAGTAGTGGCAATGAGGATATTGGTAGATGGAAATACAGAGAGACGAACAAAATATCTTGATTATGCCAAGCAGTTGTTGATCTTCTTTGTCGGAAAGTGTTCAGAGTTTTATGGAAGCTCATTTACTGTGTATAATGTTCATTCCCTTTTGCACTTACATGAAGATGTCCAATACTTTGGCTGTACTCTTGATCCATTGTCTGCATTCCCCTTTGAGAATTACCTTTGCTCATTGAAAAAGATTGTAAAGAATTCGAATAACCCTATAAGCCAGGTTGCCAAGAGACTTGCAGAGAAAGAGAACAATTGCCTCAAAACAGATAGTTGTGAAGTGAATGAAATTTCAGTGAAGAGTGAGAGAGATCGTTGTTTTGACTATGGGGAAAAACATTTTGCCTTTGTCAAAGAACAAAGGGGAAACTATGTATTGTGTGAACTGATAAAGAAAACTGAACTAGAAGACATTTTTGATTTACCATGTAGATCTAAGTTGTTTCACTTATGCTATTACTGTCCAAGGCAAATTGTTAAGAGGAAGCAGATATTAGTCAGGCTGTCGGCATTGAGATCCTGTAAAGCTGCGATGTTACCATTTAAACAAGGATTTGCCCTTATACCCCTACTGCACCAACTTTAACAGTGATGTTTGTATTATTTCCTTTAATAATTACTCAGTTCTCCAGAAAGCTTTATAAGGGACAGTGCAAAATTTATTATATCACATGGCCGGTGGAGAACTAAAACTCTTGAAAAAAAATCTGCTCGCCCTGTATGAAATTATTCCAAAAAACCCAACTGCCCTGGCTCCCTTTCCTTGAAAAAAAGTGTCTCCCGTATTCATGAACAACTGATGTTGTAAAGTACCAACGATGAATTAGCCAAAGACCATAACAAAATCAATTTTTGCCCTTACGAGTCTTTGTCAACGAAAAATCGACTTTTAAGATGAAAAGAATGACTGATGGATCGTTTTTGCAAACGACTGACAAGTAAATTTTGCGTCATTTTCATACATATCTTTTCAAGCATTTGCACGATTCATAATTTTGTCCTCAAAATTAGCCATTTTATATTTCAAACTTCATCTCGAACTTATAAAAAGTTACTGCCCCATTCATATTGCTTTGTAAAATGTGTTGACCCAGTTCCGTACAAGCTCAAAAAAGTAGTTACCCCGTTACGTTTTGCACCGGCCATGTTACAAGATAAAATTTGCACTGTCCCTAATGTGGAAACGAGCTGTCTGGAAAGAGGGCGCAAAAGAAGAGGAAGGCGTTGTTCCAAGTTCATGGATCAAGGGAAAGACATTGTTTTGGCCCCCTGGCAAATCTGCGTTCAAGGCTTTTAAGGAGCAAAAGGCCCCAGTTGAAGGCTGGCAGCCATTTCAGCTGGTCAAAGTAAAATACACCTCAGGTATGACAATGTTTTAACATGCCTTCTCTTCTTATTTATAGAAATCTGAAGACCTAGTAGGACGTCTCATATGTCCAAATAACAGGATTATGCTAAAATGTGCAACAAAACATTCCGCAACTGAAGCAATGACAGGGGCTGCTCTTTGGAGTCATCTTTGAACTTCATGATAGGATTTAAATGTGCTGGTAGCCAAGCAAATCACCTGTTAGACACATTTTCTAGAAAAAGGCAATGATCAAATATAACTAATATAAATATATGCAATTTTTTCACAGACAAAAAACTTGATTGTGACAACTTTGAGTTCACAACAACAGCCGAAATAAGTGACGAGGATGAACCAATGATACCAAAGAAGAGGAAGTCAAAGCAAAGGGAATTTGAAAATGTATTGCCAAGTAAGACTTCTTCTCAAATTTCTCTTCAGGCAATAATGTGCTGTCAATACTTTACAACCCAAACCATTATAACCTTTTGCAACTCAAATTGTATTTCTTATCACGGGGGGGGGGGGGGACTTCTATTATGGTTTTGTTTTTTTCTTAAGGAAAAAAACCTCAGCCTTCAGTGTTTGGTGCTTCTGTATAAATTAAATTTCCATTGAAAGCTTTGCAAAATTTTTAGTAGATCAGTTGTTGTACTCAAAGTTATTATCATTTTAGTACTTAAAGTTTCATTGGACCAGTCTTGTAACTAATGTCAATAAAGTGCAGATTTTAATCTGATTTAATCTGATAAATCAATTGTTTTGAAGTGGAGATTGAAGCAAGCGATGACAATCATTAAGATACTTCATTTTATCAACAATCCGTGATGTAATGACAATTCCAGGACTTAAACTGTCAATTATATTACAACATGGAATGTTCATAAAATGAAGTTCATAATGATTGTCGTTACTTGCCTCATGATCTGCTTTATTATCACACTGCTCTTTCCAATTAATCTATTAAGGTTTTTAAGACAACAATTTCTTTATTTAAAAGCGGAAGTAATCAGTGGGAGTTCAAGCGAAGACTACTCGTTCACAAAGGTCAGCAGACAAAAGAAAGGTATAGTTAAGTTCTTTATTATTTTAGAATAACTTAAATATTTGATTTTCTACTCCATAAAGTGTGTCAAATTCTCAAAAGGATTTTGTCTGACTAGCTGAAAATACATTTCACAGTATCATGCAGAAAGCATCACACCATATTTTCTACATAACAATAATTATAAGTATGGAACATTTCCTGCTGCTGCACCAAAGATTTTTGTTTGAATGTTGGGCATTCCTGTCAGAAAATTGATTATGTATTTGCAGTGAACGTAATTCCCTGAAAAGGTGCTACAGTTTGGCACATCCCATAAAAAACCATTACATATTCAACATATTCTTTTAGCTCTTATGGGGTCATATCCTTTATCACAGTGGCACTTCTAATAGATATCCCAAAGCTTCACAAAGCAATTTTCCATTGAACCAAGGCGTACATACAGTAACTGATAGGAAAGGTAAGTTCCTATCACATACAATAGCTGATGAATTATGACAAATGAAGAATGCTCTAATCTGGCCCTTTTTAGGTGAACCGCTACTACCACTTATGGCAGATTCATGGAGCATCTCTGTTGGACAAAAAAATTCAAAAGGTATTTGTCATCAGTTTATTTACGTTGAAGTTTATAAAGCAGCGTTTGATATTGCTGCGAAAATGGAAGAAATATTTACTTACCAAAATTTTGGTCCTCCCTAAATTGAGCATGGTGCTGAAATCTTTGCAAAAATGTAAAGTGGTTCAGAATGTAAATTTTATTCTGTCTTTCTTTCAACTGGGGAAACTTCATGTATTTTACCATATCCCCAGAGACAGTTTTATTGATATAACTATTTTACTTATAATTAAATAAAATGACAAAGAATATGAAAACAATTTAGGAAAATAAAATGCATGACATGAAACTTAACTATCAATTATAGCATGAATTTATGATACAGGCTATGATACAGGTTGTTTCTGGAACTTTGTTTTCTTATTCCCAGTGCAATTGACGTTCATGTTTCTGATGCGTTCTATGGCTGATTAGCAAACCCTGCACAATGTCACAAAGCCATTATGTTTATCTAAAAACAAATTCAGTCTTTATGGGTACTTAATATCTTAATTTAAACTCTTTTTTCTTCTTCAGATAAACAGCATAAGCTACCAATGCCTCCAAATTCATGCAGTCCTGTCAGTCGAAATTTAAAAGGTATTTGCAATTTCATTCATGTTACAGTTGTCAAATCATAACCAGCAGCTAGGATAGTAATGGAAAAGTAAAAAACCATACATATTTTATTTATAAGAAACCATATACGAGAAATGGCAGGCTCAATTTTTCGAAAGTTACCGCACCTGAATTTTAAAAGCTACGAAACCCTTGTAATTTACAATTTCAATTTTCCTATCACACTAAAAACTGTGGACACTATACATTTATAGCAACTGCTAGAACATTATTTTGAGTGTGAAGAATGTTTTATTGTTTTGAAATCCTACTAAATAATTTAGGAACCCTTTAGAAAAGATTTAACTCTACACTCTTGCATTAAAAATATAAGAAACACACAAGAAAATGTTGGTAGTAAAATGGCCCACAAATTGAAGACACTGCGCCTATCAACACCGGACCTTAGCTTCTGTAAGAAAGGATGTGTATTTCTATGCTGAAATTGTTGTGCCTCATTGTTGACCTATCACATTTTTCAATGCGTATTTTCTGATAACTAAAGGATTCTCTGGGCAAGGAACTCTGAGGGAAGTGCTTATCAGTAATGCAATGCAATTTAAATTGCTTTTTTCAGCGTTTGATATTGCTGCGAAAATGGAAGGAATATTTACTTATCAAAATTTTGGTCCTCCCTAATTTGAGCATAGTGCTGAAATCTTTGCAAAAATGTAAAGTGGTTCAGAATGTAAAATTTTATTCTGTCTTTCTTTCAACTGGGGAAAGTTCATGTATTTTACCATATTCCCAGAGACAGTTTTATTGATATAACTATTTTACTTATAATTAAATAAAATGACAAAGAATATGAAAACAATTTAGGAAAATAAAATGCATGACATGAAACTTAACTATCAATTATAGCATGAATTTATGATACAGGCTATGATACAGGTTGTTTCTGGAACTTTGTTTTCTTATTCCCAGTGCAATTGACGTTCATGTTTCTGATGCGTTCTATGGCTGATTAGCAAACCATGCACAATGTCACAAATCCATTATGTTTATCTAAAAACAAATTCGGTCTTTATGGGTACTAAATATCTTAATTTAAACTCTTTTTTCTTCTTCAGATAAACAGCATAAGCTACCAATGCCTCCAAATTCATGCAGTCCTGTCAGTCGAAATTTAAAAGGTATTTGCAATGTCATTCATGTTACAGTTGTCAAATCATAACCAGCAGCTAGGATAGTAATGGAAAAGTAAAAAACCATACATATTTTATTTATAAGAAACCATATACGAGAAATGGCAGGCTCAATTTTTCGAAAGTTACCGCACCTGAATTTTAAAAGCTACGAAACCCTTGTAATTTGCAATTTTAATTTTCCTATCACACTCAAAACTGTGGACACTATACAGTTATAGCAACTGCTAGAACATTATTTTGAGTGTGAAGAATGTCTTATTGTTTTGAAATCCTACTAAATAATTTAGGAACCCTTTAGAAAAGATTTAACTCTACACTCTTGCATTAAAAATATAAGAAACACACAAGAAAATGTTGGTAGTAAAATGGCCCACGAATTTAAGACACTGCGCCTATCAACACCGGACCTTAGCTTCTGTAAGAAAGGATGTGTATTTCTATGCTGAAATTGTTGTGCCTCATTGTTGACCTATCACATTTTTCAATGCGTATTTTCTGATAACTAAAGGATTCTCTGGGCAAGGAACTCTGAGGGAAGTGCTTATCAGTAATGCAATGCAATTTAAATTGCAATTTCAACTTATTTCCAGGATAGTTGAAAAGATGGCAGATGGAAATGTTGATTCATTTAATCAATATTTGATTGAGAATGAGATGGAGGGTGAAAAGGAGCAAGAATGTAAATATCTAACTTTTTGCTTTTATATCTAGGGAAAAAAAGGAGAGCAGAAAATAGGGACGGATTGTCCGATGCTGAATCATCTGGCAATGAATACATACAATCCAAGCCAAAGACCATTCGTACTCATCTATTTGAAACAGGTCAGTAGCAGTTGACAGGGATTGAGAAGTTCATTTGCCATCAATGATTTGTTTTAAAAAGCAAAAATTCCTAATGGAAATTTGCCAATACAAGATAAGTTTTTGCTGTTAAGAAGAAATACTATGAGAGAAACCTTTAAGCTTGAAATTACACAATTTAGTTCCACTTTTTATAAGGGATTTTAATGCTAATAGTCTAGAGTTTTTTAAGAATGGAACCAATTTAAAAGGTGTGACAAGAAAAGTGTTTAGCAAAAGTTTGGCAAGAATCTTTTGTTGTTTTGTTGCAACTTCCGGCAAATGAAGCTTGTATTTTGGGACATCTTGTAGAAGTAACAAAACTAAAGAAAAAACACCTTGTTTATTAACATCAATACTTCAAGCAATATCATCAAACGGACATGCTAAAGGTGGTTCAGCTATTCTTGAGCGCAAAATATGAGAACTTGAACTTCTTATTAATATACAAGAATTCCAGCCGCAACATATATGTCACAAGTTTTGACAGTTGTAATGACAGGCCATTTTTGCAATTAAAAAATTTGATGAACTTATAGGGAAATCATCCCTGAATTTTGCTCTTTGAAAGCTATGTTAGTGGCCTTTGTAGAATTAAAAAATGTTTGTGGCTGCTAGGCTCTACTTTTGATGCTCATTTAGGATTTGATGCTTCTGCCTAGCACATATCTTCAGTTCAACACTGTATTCTGAAGATGGTTTTCTTATCATTAAGTTTAGAAATACAAATAACATTGTTCTCATCACTCAGCTTACAATTTGATTGTGTGTATCCCTGTGATGGCACTGGTTTTTTTCTTAGTCCAAAGCCTCTTCAATTCCAATCAAGATGAACAATCCACTCAAAGTAATGATACCCCTGACCGCTTCCCAATGTCTGAAGGAAGTTAGTATCTGGCCTTACAGTTTAATTTCCTGTAATAATTAATTTCCTGTAATATTTTATTTCCTATGAGGGTACCTCATTCTATTTGATGGTTGGGTTCTCTCTTTGCATGTTTCCTCTACAAATACCAAGTGATTCACAAAAATGTATCCGCTAATGTTGGCAAATGATACAGGAAAAGCTATGGTTTCTCTTGTACTTTTGAGGCTAATTATTTCCTTCTGGAATCAAAATTTAGCTGAAAGTCCTATTTCTCACTTTTTCAAAACAGCCAAAAATGGAGTATTCACCATCATCTAAATTTAGAATGCTGGAGATTAACTCCATAAAATCAATGACAATTTATGATTGCTAGCATGGGTGGACGAAACAAAGAGTCTGTACCAATATAGATTTAAAGGTATTAAGATTGATCTATTAGGTTTCATCAATTTAGTCTCATGAAGTGCTAATCAGTAATGCTAATGGAATTCAAAATTGTAATGTTAAATGATTTCCAGCATAGTTGAAAAGATCCCAGAAAGGAATTTCAATAAACGTTTTGATGGATAATAAATGTCGACGTTTTTGCTTTTTCTCTAGAAAAACGAAGGAGAACAACAAATAGGGGTGCAATATCTGATTCAGAATCATCTGCCAGTGAATCCATATCACCCACTGCAAATGGCTTTGCAAAAAGTACCCCTCTTTTCAAAACGGGTCAGTAATGGTTATAGCATCAAGGTATTTAGTGGGACTTATTGACAGGGATTGAGAAGTTCATTTGCCATCAGAGTTTTGTTTTGAAAAGCAAAAATTCCTTATTGGCAATTTGCCAAAATATGGTTCTATCGACAAAGTTACCTGCTAAAGGTGGTTCAGTTATTCTTGATCACAACATATGACCACTTCAACTTCTTGTCTATACGCAGGAGTTCCAGCAAATTTTGTTCTTTTAGCAACAGTTGCAATGGCAAGCCATCTTTACAATTTAAAATTTGATGCACTTACAAAGAAATCCTTCGTGAATTTTTCTCTTTGTTATCTACGCTAAGAGCCTTCATATAGGTTTTATGAAACCTTGTACTGATAAAACATGTTTGTGATTGCTAGGATCTACTTTACTTGTTGCATTTTGTGATGCTTGTTTAGGATTCGACACTCAAGATCTGCCTGGCATATGTCTTCAGTTCAACTCTGTTGTCTGGAGATGGTTTGCTTATTCCAAATTCTGGAATCATCAAGTTTAGAAATACAAATAAAATTTGCTTGTGCATGTCCTCTGTTTTCAATGGCTCGACCATGTGTTGATAAATTCTGGTGAGTCTATGATGGAACTACATTTATTTATTTATTTTTCTAGTCCCAAGCCTCTCCAATTCCAATCAAGATGGATACCCCACTCAAAGCAATGATACCCCTGACTGATTCCCAATGTCTGAAGCAAGTTAGTACCAGGCCTTACAGTTAAATTTCCTGTACCTTGTCTATGGAGGTATCTCATTCTATTTGATAGTTTGGTCCTCTCTTTGTATGTTTCCTCTACAAATACCAAGTGATCCACAAAAATTCATCCACTAATGTTGGCAAATCATACGGGAAAAGCAATGGTTTCTCTCGTACATTTTAGGCCATTTACTTCCTTCTGAAATCAGGATTTAGCTGAAAGTCATATTTATCACTTTTTCAAAACAGCCAAACATCGGGATAAGTTGAGCCAGACACCTATAGTTTTAAGCAAAGCCCAGAGAAGATGATTTTCTGCAACTATTAATTTGAGATCAAGATTAGATTGTTAATCATTTTTCAAAATTAAGTCAAACCAACTTTTGGTAATTTTTCAAATCGGTTTTTTCAGATTTTGTTAAATTATTATTGAAGTAGTGTGGATATATTTTACGTCCATGGTTAGGGTTGCAAAAATGCTAGGTCTAACAGCTCGTGAATCATGGAATGATTTATAGGAAGTGTTAACTAAAACCTAAAGAAAATTTGTGACCTTCCACCTTGCTTTTTTAATCTATTTGCATTTTTAAGGATGTTACCAGCAAAATTGAGATGATGCTCTTTTTATGAGCTGCTCGCTATCTTAACCCTATTTTGGTTGGGGGGCAAATTCCCCCCCTAGTAGTTTTTTTATATAACTCTGCCAGGAGAATAATTACGGCCCTGAAACTTTCTGACTTTTTTTTACTACCTATTATGCAGCGACTCAAGAAGTTTCATGAAAACATTTCGGCAAATGAGGGGGAGGGAGACAATTTTCCGGACCCGACTCTGTCAAAATCGCCAATTCTCAAATATTAATTTTCGCGAAAAATGTAGCAAAACTACAATATTTTGCAAAGATATTGTGCAGGGTAGTGCTCTTTGATGTAATCTATCATAATTTTCACGTTTGGGTGAAAGTTATGCTCAAAATTAAATTTTATCGCAATTTTCCTGATTTTGACCGATCTTGCCACTTTTCTTGACCACACAAAGAAAAATGCTGACGCAAGCAATAATGGCGGCGAATTTTAGGTTAATTTTTATATTTACATAAACTACATGCCTTGGGCTATTAGTACACCAAATTTGGTTGCTCTATCTATTTTCAGTCAAGAGTTAGGTAGGGGGTTTTTTTGCCCCCCCCCAACCAAAATAGGACGTGTCAGATAGCCCAACCACTATAGGGTTAATGATCTTATTCTGACGTCAGTTTGTGTCTTTCTTTAGTCACAGATTTTGAATGTAGATATTTGATCATTCTCTTTTTCTATGTATTTCTTCTAACAGAGTTCCAGAAGAGAGTACTCTTTCTACTCACATACATAAGGAACGAACTCCGCCAACAACGAAGGCAAGCAGGGATGGAAATGGAAGAGACCATATCCGAATTCAAAAAAATTTCAACCCTGAAAGAGCTTGAGGAGATGGAAGAAGAATTAAAAAACGAAGAAAAACGTAATTTTCTGGTAAATTGGAATTATTGTACTTTTCTGCACTTGCTTTTCACGTGATTTAAATATCTGGAATAATTTACTTTGAATTTAGCTCAAAAAGAAACATTTGATTTTAAGATTTAGAAGAAAATTTTCCGGGTACTGAACCAAAAGGAACCATGTATACCAACAACCATCTTCAACCAATGACCACAGCAGTGTTGGATCTGATCATTCCCAATTAAATGCCAGTTTTGCATTGTTACCAAACAGATAGTGGCAGAATTTTGCAGGAAATTGTTAACATTTTCCTATTATTGAAATTTACATCATAACTCTCTTTTGGATTCTATTTATATTCAGATAACATGCAGGTAATTCTCAATTATTTCTAGTTGAAAAGGTTGGCACTTATTGGTGGTACGTCCTTGAAGGACAAAGTACACAAAATCATGCAAAGGTTTGTTGATCTATTTTCTATTGATGCAGATTAGTATAAGGAATTTATCATTTGCTGGTATGCATTGTTTGGTTATTTCATCAAACCGTGAAGCTGTATGCTGACAACTATTCATGAGTTAGTCCTTTTATGGGGTCAAAGTTAGGCTTTCTGTGGGGCCATC
This sequence comes from Aurelia coerulea, assembly GCA_039566865.1. Lineage (NCBI taxonomy): Eukaryota > Metazoa > Cnidaria > Scyphozoa > Semaeostomeae > Ulmaridae > Aurelia > Aurelia coerulea. Next base: position 4,907,190 of record CM076951.1, on the reverse strand, counting down.
AACAGTCAAATTTAACATGCATATTGTTTTTGACCACAGCCCATCCCCATCCCTCCTCTCTGATCACAGCCAACTTGCAAGGTTTATGGCGTTTGGGCACAGGTTGGTAGATCCACATCACTGCTCTCTGGACATCGTTTAATATCAAGGGATTTTGATTGAATGCTCTGTAGCCAATATTTCACCATATTTAGATAATCCACGCATGTCCAAAAACCTCTCATACCAGCACAGCACAGGAAAGGCCATCGTCTCGCACATGACAAAAACTGAAAACCTGTGGTATTTGGGTAACAAATGTGGGATGCCTGTTGGAGATTTGTTATGTTAGAAATGCATACAAACTTTTGTATGATGTGAAATCGTCATATCCATTCTTCGATCAGCTCTTTTGTCAACTCAGGGTCCTTGCCACGATAATTTCGACTAAAGTATAAATTTACCCTTTTTTTCTTCAGGCTTCTCAGCAATGATGTAATGGCACAAATGAACATGAAAGGAAAGGGAGGGAAGAGACAATTCGGAATCTCTCCTATATATGGTGTTGTTAATGGTTAGTTGTTCTGCTTAAATTATGAAGCAATACTATATCTACTTTTTCATACTTCACAATAACATTTAATGACAATAGACGATTAGGCTAAAGATGGCGGCGAGGAACACTTTACGAAGATGCATTGCGTTCGAATTTCGAAAGTGCATCATGGTAAAAAGTTCCTCTCCGCCATCTTTAGCGTAATCATCTATTTTATTTTGATTGTCACAGTTGGGTTGTAAAACGAACAAATTACTTTTAATTTGATACCTTCAAAATATTCGGGTGAAACCGTTAATCGGTGCCTTTTTCATAAAAATGTATTTGTTGTACATGAAATGGTAGCGTTTCCACCAAACGCGTGTGAATATTGCTCTGGTATATTTTTATTTTACCTACTTCAAAGGCACTACTATTACTATCAATGAAATGTCTTGCAAGAACAGGGATTGTATCAGTTACAGTTATTAAACTGCCGGTTTAGTTTTCTATTAAAGTCTAAGGACGGTTCTTAAGGATACCATTTCTCAATAAGATCACCCTGATGTTTCTTACAAAGTGGTCTCTATTTTACAGGTTCTTACGGTAGTAGAAAGCCTGACATGAATGTAGAGATGTACTTCACTAAAATCAGTCATACCAATGTAGAGTTATAGGTTATTTTGGTTGGAATTTATTTAGAACATACTGATGAACGATACCACGGGCAACAAAAATCCCAAAACTGAACCAATCTGGTACGGTAGTCATATTTAGCTGTATCCGTAAATAATGTGCAAGAATTGTAGGACTCCTTGGCAGCTCTGCGAATAAACTTGAAACTCTTTTTGTTTTTGCTTTCAGGTTCAGCTCTAAAACATCCGGGTGCTACGGAATCGGAAATCAAATCAATAGTAGCAGACCATTTAAAGTATGCTCCATACAGGAAAGGCGGGAAAAAAGACTAACTAATAATTAGATGCTTTAGTGAACTGTACTATGTTGATTTCTTGTTATGCCTAACATCTATCATTAAAAACAACGACGGTTAGCAATACTTTGCTCGTTTTTCTATGTGTACCCTCAAAATGAAGGCAACAGGCAAGCCTACTATTATTATTTTTGTGTTGTGTTGACGTTTAATCAACGCTGAAAAGCCAACTAACCGCCAGTATCTTATGTTGTACAAACGTTGAAACAACGATTACTAAACGTTTAATCAACGATAACCGCCGGTATCTTAGGTTGTACAAACGTTGAAACAACTATTACTTAACGTGTAATCAATGATAAAGCTGGTATCTTATGTTGTACAAACGTTGAAACAACGATTACTAAACGTTTAATCAACGATAACCGCCGGTATCTTAGGTTGTACAAACGTTGAAACAACGATTACTTAACGTGTAATCAACGATAAAGCTGGTATCTTATGTTGTACAAACGTTGAAACAACGATTACTAAACGTTTAATCAACGATAACCGCCGGTATCTTAGGTTGTACAAACGTTGAAACAACGATTACTTAACGTGTAATCAATGATAAAGCTGGTATCTTATGTTGTACAAACGTTGAAACAACGATTACTAAACGTTTAATCAACGATAACCGCCGGTATCTTAGGTTGTACAAACGTTGAAACAACGATTACTTAACGTGTAATCAACGATAAAGCTGGTATCTTATGTTGTACAAACGTTGAAACAACGATTACTAAACGTTTAATCAACGATTAACTTACAACGTTGATTCAACGTGTGTTTCTGACGTTAAAAAAACTTTCATATGCCACGTTAAGGCAACGTAAAATCAACATTGACTTCAACGTCAGTTCAACGTCCATGTAACGTTTTTTGCCCACTGGGCAGATTATTTTGAAGACATGAAGAGTCATGGAAACTGGCGAAAAGCTCCTGAATGGTGGCCAGACAATATTCAGTTCAGGAGCCCAAATTTGCGCAATCCAGCTATGCTGAGAGAGGAACTGGATAGCATTTTAGCATCGGTGAAGGTCTATGTCAGGGCTTTGGCTGGTGAAACAGATGAAATGGAGGAAGAAGATATTGAAGATGAAGGTGATGTAGAGCCCCTAGGAGCAGATGGTGGCGTGGCTGAAGTTGAGCCTCAGCAAGGCAAAGATTTAGAACGGGTCCAAGAGGCCACAAGGAACAAAGATGCCACTACTGTTTCTGTTCCTGTTGATGCCTGCAGGTGCAGTGAGCTAAAAATATGCAATGGAAATCTTCTTTGCTGCATGATGGATGAGGTGCTGGTGCCAGAAGATCTAGATTGTCTAAGTTGCATCATTTGTGCCACATGTAGCAAGCATTACCATAAGCTCTTCATTGGCGCGAATCTCTATGCTGGTATTGAGAACGATGGGCAATGGAGTTGTGGCTGTGTCATCAGGCCTGCCTATCTGACCAAGTTTGAAGGCATATTATGTAATACAAGGCATACTAAATAGAAAGGGTACGTCGTATTTGGCTAACAATCTTAAACATTTCATACATGATATTTGACTATCTGAAAATACAACGGGCACATATGGAAAAAATTCAAAAAGTACTACGAATTCCCCAAAAAATACACTCGGTTTTCGAAAAGGAATAGTGATTGCATCACTGAACGTAAATAGTTTAATCCCTCATCTGGATGAATTAGAGGCTGTTATGGTAGATAATGGTATTCACTTCCTTGCCCTCAATGAAACCAACATCAGTAGCGATATTCCATGTGAAACGTTAAAAATTGATGAGTACAAATTTGGACGAAAAGATCGAAACCGTCACAGTGGTGGTGGTAGCTTTCTACTGTAAAGACACCCTTAAGTGTGATATTAGACATGATGTCCCAGTATCAGATTTAGAAATCTTATGCGTTGAAATAACTCCCCCAAAGGCATGGGCCCTACGTCATTCTTCTGTAGTATAGGCCTCCCAGTGATAACAAAGATACATTTGAAAAACTTGAAAATTTGCTACTCTTTTTGGAAAGTGAAGGCAAGGAAGTTATTTTACTGGGAGACACAAATTGTGATCTCAGTGATGCAAAAAAAATGTATGTCATGTTAAGTCTATTAAGGACATCTATGCTACGTATGGTTTAAAACAGTTGATTAAAGAACCCACTAGAGGGGGCCTATTATAGGGGGTTGAAAAGCCGCAAAACCATGCAAAAATGAGCTAAAAGCCGCAATCCGTAACAAAATAAAGCGTTTAACCGTGGCCGCAAGGGCAAAATGTGCCTTTGCATAAAAAATAGCCAACTACCCGTTTATTTTTCAATTCTTTTTTCATTTTTAATCTAAAATTGTTCATACACAGTATGACTGATTTTCAAGGGGCCGTGCCAAAATCTTTAACAAAGTACAACCAACAGCTATGTAGAATGCAACTGTCTATGACCATAAAGCTGCAATTTTTGTCATTCGAAAGAGCAGGGGCCGACTGGGACATCAATTCCTTACCGGGAAATTAGCTGTTAGAGGCTCCACATTTGTAGAAGTTCAAATTATATTTGTAAACTAGCTAGCATGTTTGAAAAGCTACTTTGTAGTGTTTCTAATGGTGTAGCCAGATTTTTACCTCAATGGAGGCAAATTTGGGCAAATCAAGTGAAACGAGGGCCTCGGTCTAGGAAAATTGTTAAGTGTACAATTTACAATTACCCTTTTCTTTACAATGCCGCTGAGCACCCTTACTTTCAGAAAATCCACCCCCAATTGGATATGGGGTGAGCCTTCAAGCAGTCAAGTGAAATGAGATGTTTTGGAAAAAGTGAATTAAGCTACGGAGACTTTCGTGACAGCTTTAAAACAAATTATAGTTTTTTATCAAATTCTCGTCTGATGATGGCACAGCTAAAAAGAAAGAAGCAAGCTAAATGAGCTGAACATTTAAAGTACCACTTCGTTTAACTTCCAAGAAAATTGTTTCATGTACGGACGTAACGAGAGCCTAAATAAAGCATTAAACAGCCATGACAAATTAAGTGGTAGGGTATTGAAATAAGGGGGTCTGGGGGAGAACATTTTCAGAGGATATGCCCTTTACTTTGGCTTAGAACATTTCTCGCATAGCGGTGCTAAAACAGAATTTGATCAGTTCGTAACAATTGCTTTTTCAAATTAGCCTCCGCAGTAAATTTTTAAGGAACTAAGTTTTCTATTTTCTAATTTTCTTATTTCAATGCTATCATGGTTTGTCATAATTTATCATAGTTCATCTGGGAAAATTTTGTAACAGGCGTACCTTTACTTTGGCTTAGAGCGACTCTCCCAATGCCCTCAACCACTCTCCTCTCTGGTATATTTTGGATAGATTCCTACCCCTCTATACCTATAACCAATTTCTCCTCGTTTTTGAAAGAGTCTCAAGAATATTCTTTTGACAGAAGTAGGGGGTGGCAAATGGCCCCAACCCCATCCGTGGCCGCGCCACCCCACTGGCATACAAAGTTGCACAAAGTGGCCGACAGTAGCCAGGAATACAGACGTCTGGAAGTGCGAGCGAAGTGAGCTGAGAAATTTCAGGCATATTCTACTTAGATGGGCTTGAAAAGTGTTAAGATATCAGTTACAATTGCAAACCTTTTTTTACTGTGGGCCACCAGCAAGCATTTGTGTCCAAAAGGCCCAAGACAAAAAGTGGCTATTGTCTTGACAAGGGCCCACCGGGAAATTTCCCGGTATCCCTGTGGGCCAGTCCGCCACTGCGAAAGAGTTTGGCCAGCGAAACTTTATTCTAACAAGCGTTGTAAATTTTGGTTACTTAAGAAGGGCTTCGTCCTTAGTTCCTTGGGAATTTTAGGAAGTTTTTTTCTTAAAGGGCATATGAAGCGAAAAGTTTTTTCATTGAAATTGGTTAATTTTTGGGTGCTGATTCTGAATTTGTTATCAAAATAATCATTTAATGAGCCATTGTGGCGTAATTAACAAAAGTAATGACTCAGATTATAAGAAAAAGTGACTGCGGAGCCTGGTGCGAGTGAGCCTCCATTCGGTGCGTGTGACGTATTGTGTTTATTACGTTTCGAGAGAAGACAAACATTCCACACTCACTGCACTCATTTCGTATTGGCAAAGCAGAGAGAGAATGTCCTGCAGAGAGAGAATGTCCCTCAGAGAGAGAGAGAATGTCCTCTCGAAAAATATGTATAGCAGCGAAACAAACAAATCACAAGCCCCAGACGATGCATCCAGCGATGTAGAAGATGTTTCAAGGCACGATGAACGTTATTTGCCGTACCATCACAAGCCACTAGCTTCTGAATGAGCAAGCTCGAATTAATCTGAAGATGGGCCTTGCCTAGGAAGGGAAGGTTGCTGTCGCGAAGATGAACCTCAAGGCAAGACGAGGATGATGGCATCAGACCATCACAACTTCGAGCCAGATTTGAAGACACAGTGTCGTTACATGAGTGGTAAGTTAACATTGAAATCTTAATAAAATAGCTTCTTGTTGGGGGGAGGGGGAGGCCGTTTGTGAAACGTGTTTGCTTGAATGAATGTCCAAATAATATGCACTCAGATTCAACCTGGATGAATGTTTATATGGCCAGGCTACCATAGGCCAGGCGTTTAGGCTAGGCAAGTTTTCTCTTTCTTTGAAACCAGAACAATCATGAATGGGCAATCCTCTGGTTGCCATTTCCCCCGCTCCTTTTGCAACAGGGTCTGATCTACTAGGCCTAGGGTAAAATGGGTAGACCAGGAGTAAAATGGGTGATATTGATTGCCAAAAGATTTTATATCAATCAACATTAAATAGTTCAAGTTGAAGGAGAGTGATGCTAACAGATGTAGCTAGCTATAGAGAAAATGAGAACATCTGTTTTTACTTAATTTATTCACATGTTTTGTCTTATCCATTCTATTACAGTAGACCCTATCATTCCATCTTTTCCATGTAGAAAAATTTCAAGCAGCAGACTTCTAATTGTCAGCATTTCCTTACTTTAGCAAACACTAAAACATAACACTCTGCTTTCAACAGATTTCTACGAGATGTAGCTTACAGATGGCTGGCATGTTGGATCTTCAATTACAGTACCTTTGTTGTGACAACAGGTGGCACTGGCCTGCATGTGCATCTAACTTTATTCAGAACAAATATCACATGCATGAACACAGAGGTTATAATAAGGTGGTACAACATCAGTAAAGATCCATTAATTTGTATATAAATGTTGTGTTTATTGTTTTGTTGTTTCAAATCCTAACCCTGTTTCAAAGTCTGTTTCAAATTAGATTTTAGACGAGATTTGCAAAATGCGAAATTACTCAATGCAAACTATCTTTATTGTTTTTAGTTTGCAGATATTTCACCCATTCCGTAATTTGAGACAGACAAGACTTTAGTTGGGCTGAAGTTAAAATGTAGCCTGTAGCGACCAGTTTCAAAATTTTGATCTCTACCAAGATATCCATTTCAGTTTTATCATCCAAACATGTGTGGATCTTACTTTGTTTCAACAGAAAAACTGACCGTCAAATTTGGTCCATGTTAGAGATGCTCATTTGCTGCACATATCCAAGAAATGTGTGGCCAGCCTTTCCTGAAGTCACTATTTATGTCAGTGGAACCTCCACTAACAGACACCTCCAATAACAAATATTTTCATCCCCAAAATACAGCATTGCAAAAGATGACACCTCCACACAGCGGAAACCTCTACAATGGTCAATAACATTGGTCCCATAAGTGCCTGTTACATGGAGGTTCCACTGTGTATCAAATGCTAAGATCTTGCTACAATTTCTAGTGACTATGCTACAATACAGTTGCTTAGATAACAATAAATTTCAAGTCTCAAAAGATTTGATCTTCAAATCTTTAACTTCCTGGTCATTGTCAATTCCCCTTCTTTGGGTTTCCACATTTCCTACATGTGTATGGCTCTTGTTTACTTGCATTAGAACCTTGTGTGGCAGTGGCATCTTGCTGTTTTGTTCTATTTGCAAATTGCATACTGTGTTGTTGCTCAGCTGAGGTTGGAGAGCTTTGCACAGCATATTTTATTTCATTATTTCTGCTACATATCCTTTGATAAAGTGGCATGATGAATTGGCTATCCAGGGGTACCAGCCTTTGCAGCTCTCTCCTTTGGATAAACTCCCAGGGGGCCCTTTTTTATTTAAGATATGTGTGCTCAGGATACTTTTTTGGGTATGTTGGAAAAATTAAAAAATTTTGAAAAATATGAATTATAAATAAAACTAAAATGAAATTAGATTATTAAAAGAAAAAAAACCTTAATACATTATCGAAATACAATATGGAGAAATCTAGTCAGTCAGGGAATTTTCCTACAAATTTAAGATACTGATTACTTTTATTTTTTGGGAATGTAGGGTCAGGAAAAATATATTTTTTTGGGTCTAGTTTCATGCTAGAAATGATTTGTTTGAATTGATGCTTTGTACCCCACAGCCTGGGCACCCCTATCCTAAATATAAATGAATACCTCCTGTGTGTAAACCAGCACAGCAGAACTTGCCACCCGGTTTTGTGACTTCCGCGTTTTGCTAAGAAGGCTTTTTATGGCTATCCGGGGGCGTCAAAACTCTAGTTGAAAGATGAAGAAAAGAGCAAAGCTGATGTCGTTTAATTGCCAGTTGACAGGTTCTCAAATTATTTATTCTATGACAAACTGATACTTTCTGCAAAGCAAAAATCCACAATGAAGAGAAGCCAGTAAAAGTTTACTTTTGCCATGAAAATCGTTCTATTTAACTTAGGCCCTCTGATGTGCTCTGATCAAGGTTGAAGTCAAAGTCGTTCTTCCACAGCGTGGTAGGTTCATCACATTTGTTTTCGTCTTTATTCCGTACGAACTACATGGATGGATAAATTTGGGGTTTCGCAAACAAGCTAGTAAGCTTTATCATATGCATTTTCGTCCTCAGACGCCGTTGCGAAATCTTGTTTACTTGGGTTTGTTCGTTGTTTACTAATTTGTGGGTCATTAATTCAAAAATTTCTAACATTCGCAGGCAAGGAAACAAGAATAACTTTGGATGAGCAATTAATTTTATTTCAATAATAACGCAAGCAAGTTTTTTCGCGCAAGAATATATCCTTACACTGAAGGAAATCATTTTAATTCCATTCTTCTTACTCTGTTTTACATGACATTGCGTACAGGAGATCGATGTCATAAAACCGAAGGGATAAACACAATACGTCACAACTGGATTGCGACGTCTGGGAAGCAGCGTCCTGACCGCGTTCGCAGTGTGCCACATTCTTTGGCTATCCCGGGTAATTAAAAGCGCTAATTTGCAACTTTAGAGGCTGCAAATAAAAATTCTTTTCATGCCATCGTGTAAAGCCATGTTTGAAGTCCTAAAAACTTGAATAAAAATTTTCGCTTCATATGCCCTTTAACAAAATTGTCAAATCTCCTATAAGGGGTGTCCCAAAAAGTTGTGCCCCTTTGCCTGACGATTGCGATAAAAAGGGCAAAAGATTCTCACCAAACTTTTATCTGATGTTGCTCTTCAGATGTTGAAATAAAGTTTGCTGCTATCTCCGTAAAAATCAGTTGCAAAATCATGCAGCTATGACCTTCCGAAGACAAAATTTTCCTGATGAATGAAACCAACGGTCAGCCATTTTATTATTACTATTTTGCAGTGTTAACAGTAATATGAAGTTAGATTTCTGCAAAGAGTGACTGGGTTGGCCGTCGCCAGTCATACAAGGCACTGTGGTCACTTTTTGCTTCTATCTTTCCTAATGAAATATGACGGAAATAACCTCGACCAGGGGCTATTCCAGAGCTCACTATTTCATATGGAATGGCTCTTTTGCTATGTTCCTTACAGATTCCAAATCAGATCAGAAAGTATAACATTTTCGTAACGTACCAACTTTTTTTTGCATGAAAGATAAACAAGAACTTCAAATAATTCCCAAGGGACTGAGTCTTCCCCTTCCAGTCAACAAAATTGTATACCACTTGAAAGACTTTCCACTCTCACATTTTTTTTAAATGATAGCTAGTATTCAGTAGTTTGCAATTTAATAGTAGTTCTATCTGTGACTAAAAATCACCTTTACTCTACGCAGTTTTAGGTTGTACTTTAAAACTCACAGTTAAGCCCTACTGAAAAAATAAATTAGCGAGCATCACTGCACGACCATGAGCCGACAAGAATCATAGCCTGTCATTGTACCACTCATCTTCTTCTTTCAGGCCCGTAGGGGCAGTCTCGCGTTTTAGGGAGGGGGATGACAATATTACTGTATATTTCATCCTCTCGAATTGAAGGAGGGATGAAAATGGGGGTCATAGGGCGAAGCCCCAAGAAAATCTTTCAAGCCATGGTCTTTACTTGTTACTTTGGTTCAGAAAGCCTCTCTGATCCCAATAAGGAAATGGAGAAACTGGCCGCAGGTAGTGTTTGGTTCGGCTAGAAGCCGCATCTGCATAATAAAAGCCGTAAACCATTGTCAATTCACACCGAAAGACGTAAGACGCATTTTATGCCGAAGCTGCAATCCGCACAAAAATCATTGCCGAATCCGTAGGCCGCACTAAAAAAACGGTTCGAAGCCGGGAAGCAGCAAACCTATAATAGGCCCCCACTAAAGAAACCGTTCAGTCATCTACTTTGATTGATCACATTGCAGTTAGTAATACCGATAATGTTGTTGACTCTGGCGTACTTAAAATTACGCTCAGCGATCATTATCTTGTATATGCTGTTCGGAAGTTTCAAGGTGGTTTTCAACGTCAACATAAGTCTCTTGTATATGCTGTTCGGAAGTTTCAAGGTGGTTTTAAATGTCAACATAAGCCCATCCGTACGAGGCAAATGAAAAATGTTAGCGAAGAGGCTTTCCGATCAGAATTAAGATCTATTGATTGGCAGTTTCTTCTAAGATCATCTTCTGATGTATGAGAAATTGTACACAACTTTACTAGCGTGCTTTCTGCTGTAATAAAAAAGTATGCGCCAATGGTTGAAAAACGAGTATCCGACAAATATTCTCCCTTGCTATCTTCTACGCTCAAGTGTCTGTTTAAAATGCGAGATAAGATCAAAATTGCTACAGTCAAAAACAAATCTGAGATTTTAATGTCGGCTTACTGGCAACTAAGGAATAAGGCGACAAAGTTGAATAAGGAGGTGAAGAGAGCATATTTTACGAACAAGATTCAAGCATCTGAAGGAAATCTTAAAGAAACTTGGGCAAAGATCAATAAACTTGTCAAGAAAAGGTCTAAAACTACCAATATACCGTCGCTGACTGTTGATGAAAACTCGGTCACTGATTCTGTCGGTATTGCTAACTCAATGAATGAATATTTCTGTAATGTCGGCAATGAATTATGTAAAGATATCCCTGATACAGAGAGCGGTCTCTTGAAAGGTGAATTTACCATCAACCCTACCAATGCCACTTTTATTTTTTCGCCTGTGGTATCCGAACAAGTGATCCTAGCAATGAACAAATTTAAGACCTCCAATGGGTTTGGCCTTGATGAAATTTCCAGTTTTTTCCTAAAGGCTGGAATATCCATCCTGGCTGAACCACTGAGTCAGCTCTTTAATTTGTCATTGTCGGCTGGAATTTTCCCTGATCAATGGAAAATTGCTAGGATTGCTCCTATTTACAAAGACGGTAAGAGCCATAACAGATCAAATTATCGCCCAATCTCTGTTTTGCCTGTAATGTCTAGGTTATTTGAGAAGCTTGTTTATGACAAGTATTATAACTTTTTGGTGTCAAATCGTCTTTTGTACTAAAGCTAGATTGTTACATTCAGTCTTGACATGCTTTTTAAAGTGTACAAATGACTGGTATTTGAATATCGAAAACGGAACATATACCTCGGTCACATTTATAGACCTGAAGAAAGCTTTTGACATGGTGAACCACGAAATCCTAATAAATAAGCTACAAATATATGGAGTTGCAGGCAAAGAACTACGCTGGTTTCAATCATACCTTTCAAACAGGAAGCAATGATGTAAGGTAAACGGGAATCTTTCTGATCTGGGAGAAGTAACTTGTTGAGTCCCGCAGGGATCATGATTAGGGCCTCTACTTTTCATCATCTATATCAATGATCTCCCCCTATTTATTAAGCACTCACAAGTTAATATGAATGCCGATGACACCAGCTTATCCTTCTCCTCGAATAGTATTCCCACAATAAATGAAAAGGTTAATGAGGACCTTGAATGTCTAAACACACGGCAAGCTGGAAATAAGCTGTCACTTAACGTTGCAAAGACAAACAGCATGGTGATTGGAAGTCGCAAAAAGGCTAAGGATATTCAACAAACATCAGCTATAAAGCCGGCACTTGTTATTCGCGATAATGACATTTCAATGATAGAGCACACAAAATACTTAGGGGTACATGTGGACCAATATCTGAGTTGGGATGTTCACATAGCCGAAATGATAAAACAGATATCAAGGGCATTAGGTATGATACGCCATGCTAAACAGTATCTCCCTTTTAGCATATTGCAGACCCATTGCAGACCATGTACAAAAGTATGGTTGAGCCTTACTTCCGCTTCTGTTGCCCAGTCTGGGGTGTTTGTGGAAACACAGCACTCAACAAGCATCAGAAGCTCCAACATCGTGCAGCTAGGATCATGACAAACAGCCCCTATAGATCGTCTGCAGCATCTATCATCAAGCAATTAGGGTGGCCAACGGTCTCATTGAAACAGAAACCTTGAAAATGGTCTATAGGTCTATAAACCATGAAGTGCCTGATTATCTTACAGGAATGTTCCAAAGGTTATCAGAAACCAATACTAGACAGCTTTGTAATACCTGCACAGACCTTCATGCACCATTGCTAAAAACCGCATGTGGCCAAAAATGCTTCTCATATAGAGGGGCCAAACTTTGGAACAAACTAAAAAGAGAAAATAAGATGGCCAGTATTTTCTCACAATTCAAATCGTCATTGAAAAATGCCAGATCCTGTACATAATCACACTTTTCCTTTTGACATTTAATGCCTATATATTAGTTTTATCTTGATATTGTAAGTTGTTTCTTTCTTTTAACAGGGCAGTTTGTAAATCAATTTTTGTATTATACGTTGAATACTTACCCTGTATAAATATTATAAAATGAAATGAAAAATGAATGAAAAAAGAAACTCCACAAACTCTCTTGGTTGAGTAGGGCAATAGGTCTGGTGGGTGTCTGCCTCTGATGAAAGTTTTTGGACGATGACTTTGTGCGGCGCTTATGAGCCTTGCCCTTTTGCTCACTTCATGGCATCTGGCATTGTCCTCTTCTCCTTCATTTTGCCTTGTAGCTCTTCCCATACCATTTGGCGTTTTCTGTTTGCAGGCAAAGGCATTTTGAATACAACACAAATAAATTTGTTTACAAGTAAGCCTAAAAATTCTAGCCGCCTTCACGTCCGTCCACGAGACAACACTAGATTCTGCGCCAACATTGTATACTATGATAAGGCTGGGCTGCAAGCAAACTTTTTATTTTCAAAACGAATTTCAAATTCCATGTCCACTGGTGATCAAAATGAACTGATATAAAAAGTTGACAATTTTCAAAAAGCTTTTTTAAGATTTTTAATTTCTTCTTTATTTACTGCAGAGAAAATACGCACTTGCATTTAATTTGCAAATTAAATCAAAATGTGGTGGGAACAGAAAAATAAAAATGAAAATAAGCCTTTAGAATCTTTGAATAAAATAAATAATAACGAAAAATAGACTAAACAAATAGAAACAAAAATAAATGTTTTGAATTTTTGAATGATAACGCTGGGCCACCATACAGCTGAGAAGATTGTCCGACAATGTCCACCCTGCATCACATCATATCGTCCATATATGGGTGGTGTGGATACAAATGATCAGATGATGGCATATCACAATCAGTCAAGAAGGTCATATAGATAGTGGTTGCCTATTTTGTTGGACTTGTCCAAGAAAGCAGTTGTCAAAGCATGGATTATTGAACAATATCAATCCAATGCAATAAAACGAGGACAGAAAGAGTTCCGCATTTAATTATTTCAGGGGCTCACTGGAAAATTTACTGCAAGGAAGAGAGCAGTGGGTCAGCAGCCTAATGCAACAAAGAGATTTGATGGAATACAACATTATGTTATCAAATCAGAGAAGAGACGGCACTGCAAAAATGAATGTGGAAGCAAAGTTGGATACAAGTGCTGCAAATGTGAAATTGTTCTGTGCGTTAACTGTTGTCAACCATACCACACAACAAAATAATAAAAAACAAACAAATCTGAATATTGAGTAAAACTTTTAACTTGGTTTCTAAATGTAGTCTACTTCTTGTAGAACATGTATCTTGGAAGATGTGTAGCAAAATGTAGCTACTAGTAATTGTAAACCAATTTTTGTAACTTTAAAGGGGTACTAATGTTGTGAAATTCCAACTCAAAACGAAATATTCTCTGTAAATATGAGGTGTCGTGGGACTACTCAAACACCTTGGTTATTGTTTAAAAAGCTATTCAAATCAAACAATGCTGTATGGAAATCGCCTATTATAAAATACACATTACTCTTTTTTGGTCACCGCTGTTGAGCGCTTTTTTTACGAGGTAAGGTTGGTAACACATCTCCGCAATACCTTGGTCCTTGGAATATTTATTCTTCAAAGAAAGTTTAGCAGTTTTAGCAAAACAAGTTTCACAATTTATTTCTTTTAATTTAGAAGCCAAATTGGACTGCTTTCTTTAAAGAAACCAATTAAAATTGGATTCTTCTCGCGGATTTCCTTACGCAATAAAACATCCTAACCCCTACAAAGTTAAATCCTAAGCCTTAGCATTCCTGAACGATGTCAGAGAGAAAAGATGTGTAAGTTTATGCTGCAGAAATCCTTAGACCGTCGACCTGACCCCCGGAAAAAGCCTATTGTTTCCTTTTAAACCAGATCTTGTGTCTCACCTTTGTCTGCTTCGCAATAGATTATGACTACTTGTCACCTACGAAGAATAGCTTTGATCTTGCGACGTTACTAAAACACGGAACAAGCCAGTAACAAGCGGAACAGGCCAGTAACGAGTGTAACAAGCAAGGAACAACCCAGTAACAAGCAGAGCAAGGAAGAAACAACCCAGAGTAACAAGTGGAACAAGCAAGGAACTGGCCAGTAACAAGCAGGATAGGCCAGTAATGCATTGAATAAAGCACTGAAGGCATGAAATTAGTGTACTGAACTCCAAGAGATTGGGTTGTTACTCCACATTTTTAGAGCCTCCTGTGATGTGTTGCGTGCTGCGTGATTCGAGTAATGAAAAAGAATAACAAATGAACGAAAATCAAAAATTATTTGGCAAAGCTAAAGCATGATATGTTATTACAAAACTTTCATTCAACCAGTTTGCATCGAGGAAAGCAACGAATACACTTAATTGTTTTATTGGAAATATTTTTGCGAACAACTTTACTGTCAGATTACCAAAGAATTAAGACGTTGCACTAAGATCGATACATTAAAATAAACTTTCTTTTTCCTGGAGGTAGGATGTTTCCCTTTATTCCCTTGATTTTGGGTCATTACTGTGTTGCTATTCCAATGTTACTGGCTTGGTCCTATTGTTTGGGAGTCCCTAATTCAAGATTCAAGATCCAAGATCCAAGATCCAAAGATCCGGAATTCAAGATTCAAAATGAAACACCCTAATTTAAGATCCAGAATTCAAGATTCAAAATGAAACACCCTAATTCAAGATCCAGAATTCAAGATTCAAAATGAAACACCCTAATTCAAGATCCGGAATTCAAGATTCAAAATGAAACACCCTAATTCAAGATCCGGAATTCAAGATTCAAAATGAAACACCCTAATTCAAGATCCGGAATTCAAGATTCAAAATGAAACACCCTAATTCAAGATCCGGAATTCAAGATTCAAAATGAAACACCCTAATTCAAGATCCGGAATTCAAGATTCAAAATGAAACACCCTAATTCAAGATCCGGAATTCAAGATTCAAAATGAAACACCCTAATTCAAGATCCAGAATTCAAGATTCAAAATGAAAGACCCTAATTCAAGATCCAGAATTCAAGATTCAAAATGGAAACACCCTAGTTCGGAATTGAAGAAGTTTTAAATGTTTCAATTTTGAAAAAAAATCATTTTGGATCCGGCAGTTATTGAGTGGAGTTGAATACAATGGATGTTTATTCAATAATTCTTCGACGTGATTTCAGCTCTTAAAGATATATTGGAATATGATGTCCACTAATCTGGATAATGACAAATAGTGAGTCGCGATAAGGTTTCTTGTATGGCCTAGGCATGAATTTCTGAGAGGCAAATAGTGCCTAGGCCAAACAAGGAACTTTCTCGCTTTTCGATATTGGTCAACATCTGGAACAGTGCAAATCATATTGCTATGTATTTAAGAGCTGAAATCATTTGAAAGAAATTCAAATAGATTTCCATGATCTGAGACTCTCAACTCATCAGAGCCAAGGAAGCCAAAATTCAAAGTAAGAAGTTTTAGAAATTGAAACACTGAAAAACTTGGGTAAAACTTGTTGATGAACACAATTTGGAGTTAAAATGTTCACACCAAGTACACCCAATTTTCAGTTGCTATTACTGTGAGAGAATGTGAAAATCAGATACTAAGCCAGTGTCCAGCATTGCTTACATGAAGGGGCTTTGAAATTTCTTAGAAGCTCTCTTAAACAAGTACCTAAAATGCTGTTAAAAATTTGTATTTACTGTACTGCTCCAAAAATATAAATTACAAAGGTTTCTTAGCTTTTTTAATCCAGTTAGCATGGTTTTTAAACGTTAAAAAAGATTGGGCCTTAAGTTTCCTAGATTAGCGAACACAGCGAAGAAATGCAAAACGAGGCTAGGAACGCACCTTCCGCAAAAGAAAATTAATGGCGGACCGGTTTAGAGCCGGCGGATGCCAGTCTCTGGTTTTAGCACCCGATCAACGTGTTGGCGCCAAAATATGCGCCCGATTCAAATCAAAACAGTCTCATGGGAGGTTGGTGAAGCTGCCAGAGCAGAAGATCTCCAAATATTTATCAAAGAAGCTTCAGGAAATGCATCAGGTGCTGTTACCAAAGAGGTGCAATTTTGTCCAATAACAGCGATTTATTCAAAGTGAAATAAAAGGAAAACTGGTCCTGGCCCTACGATCTAACTTGGTGGAACAAAACTTCAGGATACAACAAACATGGTGGACAAGGTAGGATATCTGGGAAAATTTGCAAACTATTTGTAAATTCTTGTTACTTTGCTCAAGTCACAATATCTCTATTTTCCCGTAACAGTACCACTCCCTCATCAAATTAGCATTTCTCCGTCAGTTTTTGGAATTAACGGCTGAGAATAGTTCGAGAAAACAGTGGAAAGACCCTTAATTTGATTTTCGTTTCTGGATTGAATAAGTTGCCTCCCGTTTAAAATATTTATGGAAAAGTAGCAGATAAACATTTTTATGCCTGAAATTGCAGCCCCTCAACTGACCTCAGGGAAATTGTTGTAAAAACAAATCCACTCCTGGCCCTACGAAGAAACTTCGTAATTTTGAAATTAACATGTTGGTTAACATGGCAGTGTACTGCGATTATCTAGGAAAATTTGCAAAATTTGTTATTTTCGTTTTTGAAAAATTTCATTTCTGACGGTAATTTCTCTTATAAACAATGGCCTATGGGCCTAGGCACTCCTGTGTTTTGAACAGATGCAAGTAGGCTTGTTTATGTTATCTTCAAATAAATTAAGAACAAGATGAAAGGGTGGAAACTGATTATCACTTCACATATTATGAATGAAAATAAAGTTGACTGCTAATTTTAAACAATTGTTTAACAAAAAGAAGTATTTTAATCAAAACATTGACCCAATCGTTGTTCTTGGTTGAGCTTAAGTGCACAGCTGCAAACTTCAACTATTATATGCAGTACTTGTTCTTAAATTTTTCTTGTTTTCCTGTGCATTGAACAAAATTTATTTGAGAAGTAGAGGAAGAGGATGGCAAATAAATAATCATTTTATTTGATATATTTACACACATATATTTTACCCTGTAAAATTTCCTTTGTTTTGCATTATTTTTCATGAATGCATATTTGAAATGAGAAAAGAAAGATCCTGCATGAGCACACCCTCCCTTAAAGAAATGTCAGTACAGGATTTGGAAATCAGTCATGAAAGCATTTTTAGTGCTCAGCAGTTTTTAGAAAGAACTAGGATTTCCAGTTGCACGATGATATCCCCATGTAAAATTTTGGGGGACTTGCATCTTCAACTGTATATCTTCAATGCGGTTTGTATCTTTGATTTACAGACAACAACAATGACCTGCTGCATTCTGTTGCCTGTGATTGCTGATTAAAGTTGCTGTTTTGAGAACAGATTCTGGGAGAAGATTGTGTGCAGCTTCCCTTTGAATGGATGTGTTAGATTTCAGAAGTAAAACAATCTAAAATCATCACATTTTTCTCAGACTATTTTCTCTTTGTAAAAGTCACAACCCATTAGCTTTAATTACCAACAAACATTTATCAAAGTAGAGGTAGTATTTCTTTGAGAAAGGCAGCTTGTTATTTACACATTATTAGTGTAGAAAAGTGATACTTTGTGAATGTATTTTCTTGAATGAGCACTGTCCCTTTGCATGGCTGCCCTGTCCCCAGAATTAAGGGGTATATGCTCCCCAGGGGGTCTACTCTGGTACATTTAGGATAGGGGTACTCAAGTTACTTTTTGGGTCTAACATTTTGGCAAAGGTTATTTTTGGGTTACAGTAGTCATTTGGAAAATTTTGTTTTGGGTGAATTTTTATGCCGGAGATTATTGCTTTGCATTGTTTTTTATTCCCCAGCCTTGAGCACCCATATTCTACTCATACCACAGCAGCAAAAATTAAGAGCAACAAGAATATCTTTGAATCTGAACTGAAGGGAGGGAAAGCGGACGTGCTCGCATGAACATGTGTCGTGTTCCTTCATTATTATCGTCGATGAAATTGCGAAGTGTGTGCATTGAGAGGGGATTGAGAGGCCTGAAAAAAGTGCTTTGCTCAGTTCAGTTTCATTGCTTTGCAGTTATTTCTTCTTTGTTTGGACTAACAAGTAACCAAATTTGCATGTGGCCTCCAGGGCGTCCTTCCAACTCAATCCAGCCTTTCACTATATCATGAAAGAAGCACATCCATCCAGTATCAAAGCGCGTGTTGCATTGTCCGCTTTAGGCCGTACCTTTCCGGTTTTGAAAGCCGAAGCTGGAACGGTCAGCCATTACGGCCTCGTTTTCGTTTTGCATTTTTTCGCTGTGTTAGATTAGCGCAGTTCACTTAAAAAATCACTGGAACGCCATCTTGAATTCTCGATCTTGAATTAGAGTGTTTTCATTTTGAATCTTGAATTCTGGATCTTGAATTAGGGTGTTTCATTTTGAATCTTGAATCTTGAATCTTGAATTAGGGACTCCCCTATTGTTTCATGCTTTTTGACTCACGGTAGTGAAGTCATAGGGGTGGTGGGCATTTTCCTGTTTACAAAATCTTTTATGTCATGGGGTGAAGGACGTGATGAAGTCCACATCAAGCCTAGCAACAACGCGAGGTCAAAGCTTGTCGTTCAGCGGAGGCCCTCCTTAGGTGTATGACATCTTAAAGGTCAAACGCTCCAGCGGTTTGAGCACGCGCGGCCACTCTACGGAAAGAATGAATCATGGTCGCGGAGCCTGCGCGCTCAAAATGCTAGATGAAAAACTGCATTCAACGAGCAAAGAAAGGTACGTCTCTCATCTTTGATCAAGAAGTTTATCAACTTACTTTTTCGTAGCTGCTTAAAATCAATTTTCAATTCAAGCCTTGCATTTTTTAACTTTCTGTGCATTTTATTTGAATCATAGCCGACTTTGCTTCAAAAGTAGGCCTAGACTTTTAATTTGTTCAGCAATAGTCTGAATTCAATGTTTTGTTCGGACTAGACCTCTAAGTTGACTTGTGCAAAGCACATTGATCTTGAGGTTTGCGCTAAATTGTGAATAATAAACTTCTGGAAAATAGAGGGACTGCAGCTGAGAACAGGCCGAGATTGGAAAATATAATGTGTGTGGCATGGCAGCCACCTTGCTCGCCTGTATTGATGCATCATTTCACAGAATGAGATTGGTTGCTAAGGGAAACTTCTCCAACAAAATGAACTCTTTGAGTGCAGTAATTAGCTCAATGACGTTCCCATCAAAATTATTTCAAAAAGCTCTTTGTTAGCATTTTTTCAAGATTATTGTTAGTTTTCTAAGAACTTTTAGGCAGCTGATCAGTCAAGTAGAACAACAATCGAAGAGTTTTCAAGAAACCAATAAATTTTCCCACCCAGTACTGAAAGTCTCTTTTATCTTTCAGTAAACAGTTGAAATTAGCAGATCATGGGTACCAAAGGTTTTTGCAGTTTCTCCGCTTCCTTCTTACATGTTCGTTGTATTCATTGATAGGTAACTTCCCAAGCATTTCGTGAGTTTTACCAGAATACAGCGCCAGTATGCGAATTACCTTCTCAGACAAAATAAACAAGCTTCTTGAGCAATATCCAAGTTCTCAGTCGAGGTTCTTACTGGTTTAGTTCTTAGTTGAATTCTTGAAAAGAGTTTCTTATTAACAATAGCACTATTTAATCATGCTGAAAACGGATTACACGTTTTTTTTATAAGGAACTGGTTTAAAAGAAACTAGTACTACGATGACCAAAAATTTAAGAAACTCTAGTACTACGCTCAAGAACAGTTAAGAAACTCTAAAACGTTATATCTGTATGTCTCTCTTATTCTATGTCTCTCTAACATAAGCGTACGGGGCGGGGGGGGGGGGCGGCAGCCCCCAATGTTGGAAAAATTGTCGAAAATCAGCCCCAATCGAGCAAAAATCTGCCCTCAGTCGGGCAAAAGTGATGGTAGACAATGGACTTTGTGTCGGGCCGCCCCCCTAGAATTTTTCTTCCCGTACGCTTATGCTCTCTAACAAAAGTGCCTTCGTCTTTTCTTGACTTTTAACTGCAAAATTGGTAAATTTTTGCCTTGATGTGCATGGCTTCTTCTTGATGACAATGTCAATGCAAAATGGAAGCCCTTTCTCGAGAAGAAGGCTCAACTTCGAACAATACCGCAATTTTAGGCCCAAAAAAAATAAGAAACTAATTAAGAAACTTTTACTACTAAAACACCGAAATTTTCATGCGAAATTAAGAAACTTTTAGTACTAAGTGCTGATCCAAGTTTCTTATAATAAAAAAACGTGTATTTCGTGATTAATTTGATTGCTTGTGTGTTTAATTAGATTGTTTGTTCTCCACTGAAAAATCTTCAAGCAAAGACTAAACATTTCCTGCACGCCAATTTTTGATGGTTGCTTCCTCAGACTGCATTCTGTAACGTAACATTACAGCATATTTACTCATATTTCGAGGAAGGTGCAATAAAATTGCACTGATCTTCCTTTGCATTCTCATGGCATAATTTGGAAAGTTTCACAATAAAAATCATTAAGCCCGTGAGTCACTTCTACTGTCCTTTGATTACTAGACTGTTCCGTAGTTGTGCTGCTTGTTACTGGGTTTTTCCTTGCTTTTTCGCGTGTTACTGGCCTGTTCTGCTTGTTACTGGGTCGTTCCGCTTGTTCCGTGTTTTAGTAATGTTGTTGATCTTGCCGACCTCATATTTACAGGCAAACCTCAGATATACTGGCGCCTCAAATTTATGGGCTTGCTCTACAGTGGACTCTCAAATTGGTGGATTAGTAAAGTGCGAGTTATGAGCTGGTGCTTTATGCGAGTTGCAAGTTGCGAGTTAATAGTGAAAAGTGCGAGTTGGTACATTTAAAATGCGAGTTGCGAGTTCGGTAAAACAACTTCAGATTTTCCATCTTTTGCAGCTAAAACATCGTATTTGTTTGGAGAGCCTTTGTTGAGATCAGGGGAGTTAATGAAAAAGTTTTTAATTCGCAGAGAGCCGCTAATAAAGGTTTTGCTTTAAGCTCGGACAATTAGGCCTACAGAGAAGAAAAATTCTACTCTTTGGTATTTCTTGAGTTGGTAATACAAATAGGTTTGCCGCTTCTTATAATTGATTTATTATAAAGAAAATTACAATGGCCTAAAAACGCTAAATCCATAAAACAGTTCTATTCAATTGCAACTTCAAAAAACCCTTTTATTTGGCAAAAAATGCATTAATTCAAAAGAAAACAGGCAACTCGTAATTTTAGTTTCAACTCGCACTTTTGAGTTTCCAACTCGCAACTTTCGTTCAACTCGCAACTCGCAAATTAAGTGCAACTCGCAACTGGCATAATAAGTGCAACTCGCAACTCGCAAAATAAGTGTAACTCGCAACTGCAACTGCAACTCGCAACTCGCACTTTACCATCTCACTCAAATTCAGCGCCTGTTATTTGCAAAGAGTAAATAGCTTACGGAAGAAGAAATAAGCAAGCTTTTGGAACATTGCCATATATTTGGTGAGATCTTTTCGACTCACTTTCCTCAAACAAATATTACGAGGAAGATTCATGAATTAGTATTTAGTGTACCCCGTTTTGTACGGCACTTTAAGACTATCGGAATGCTATCAAGGAGAAAGGGGAAGTCTGTATGGGGAAGTCTGTATGTGGCAGTTAACATGGAAAATCAACAACTTGTTTCGGTAAGGAATCCCACAGAAAAACTATCGCTTTTGGTAAAGAGACAAGAACTGCAGTCAAAAGCTACAAAAGGCCTTCTGAAAAGAAAAGCAAGGTTGTGCTCTAATTGCAAAGAAACCGGTAAAACAAGAGTGTTTCTTTGGGCTGGAAAGGATGGAATTTGTCACTGCCCTCAATGTAGTCCGACCATGGTCAGAGCGCTAGCCAGAATATAGACAACCAGAATATAGGCAACAGCCAGAATATACACAAAAGTGCTTACCTCTCCTTTGTGAAAACCCAAATTCAAAAACTGACGCCACCGCGTTGTAGAACACACTCAGAGCTTTAATTTGAGCCCAACTTCATTAATTTACCTTCAACACAAGTTGATTTACAAATTAAATTAAATTCAGCGATTTGACATACGGGCCTAAGCGGTAAAAGTTGATTTGAGCACTCCCTCGCAATCCCCAGAATACGGGGGCGGATTCACACCTGCGCTTGCGGTGCTTGAGCACCAGTCAGATTTTCAACTCCTTTCTAACTTTGAATGTAAAAGTTTTGAAATTGATAATTGAAAATATCCTGTTTTTCTGAGTTTCTTTAAATGGTTGATTCTATCGAAATAATAAAAACTTGAATTACTTTCAACAATCCCTATGAAGACGAAGAAAACTGCGCAACAATATTTTCCATTGTGATATTTTGACAGCGGATTGTCTGCTACAGCGACCCCCTGTTTTCAAAAAGCTTCCCAGCCAATCACGTGGACATTAAAAGTAAAGCAAACAAAGGAGAAAGACCAAAGACAACCCCCTGTTTGATTGGACTCGACTTCATTCTGAGGCCTTTTGTGCGTCGCTGCATTCACTTGGTTTTCGCGGGAGCGCCAGTCACATTTGAAATTGTTTATGCTAGCCAATCTGCGTTCGTGTTCAGAAGAGCATTTTAGGCGGGAGGCCCAGTCAGTTTTGAAAAATATCATCCTAACCAATGGATGATCGAGACGACTGGGGCTCAATTTTGGCGGGAGCCCTAGTCAGATTCAAAAATCATATTTGGTAGAATAACCATGACTGTGATAGTTTACGGGGGGGGGGGGTGCATTCAGACTTTCGAAGGTTTTTGGGCAAAAGAGTACTCACCCCCACCTATGGAAGATGTTTGTAAATTTTAGCTGCGTATTATATATGCTCCTGGCTCTTTGTTTGGAATTTGATGCATACAAGTTGTTGCGATGACCAAAAATTAAAGAAACTCTAGTATAGTAGTACATTCAAAAACAATTAAGAAACTCTAAAATTTCATTAATAGAGTAAGAGCCAGTAGATTCCAGTTTGTGTGGCATTTTGTTTGTAATTGGTGATTTTTCCGTTTAATGTGTTTATGGCTTACAGTATTTGTGGCGACAATTTCAATGCAAATGTACAAGCCCTTTGTTGATAAAAAGGCTCAACTTTGAAAAATAGTACAATTTTAGAGCCCCAAAGATAAGAAACAAATTAAGAAACTTTTACTACTGAAACATCAAAATTTGCATGCGGAATTAAGAAACTTTAAGTACTAAGTGCTGATCCAAGTTTCTTGTAAAAAACTTGTATCTCTGCTCTGGATTTCTCTTCCATACGGGGGAGGTTATGAATATTAACTGGAAGCACCCCTTGCAGCTTTCAAATTATGTTTTGGCCATACGTAACGTAATAAACATCATTTGTTTCTCAAAATGGTGGATTTTGCTACTGTAGTAATGATGGAGACCCAAAATTTTCATCGGGGACTCTAACCAGGTATATACTTGACTAGCTAAACTAATAAAAATTATACAACTATACTGTACAATGTCCTAAATGGCACTGTTTAGGTAAGCCTAATAAAAGATATTACTCTTCTTTCACAGACAATATTATCTACACTTCCCATGAACAGCTACTTGATATGGCAACCAGAGTTTTTCAAGATAGAAAAAGCTTGCTTGTTGACATCATAAATCAGGATAGAGCAACTACTGATGAAAACAGAATACCTACATTTACCTCAGTGCCATCATGGTGTAAATGTTTAAGGTGCCGTGAAATGCAAACACAGAAAGAAAGAAAATGTTGCAAGCGCCGTAACTGTTTGACATTGGATCAAACTTTTTACAAGATCTGCCTCAATGGAACAGTCCTTGAAGTTGCCATTAATTCGCGATGTGACATTCGTGTTGATGTACCGAGTCAAGATACAAGGACTATGCGGCACACTTCATATAGACAGTTTGTTATGTGGCAACATGGACCCCTTGGTGCTGGAAACAGGGTTGTTATACCTTCATGCTGTGTATGGCGAATACGAGACAAATACCCATCACCAGATAACATGTACACTGGTTTACAAGGACCATTAGCTTTTCATTTGAACCTTATTGGTACCTGTCCACGTGCTGAAATTCTGTTCAGTAAAACAACACTCATTTTTTTATAAGAAACTAAGGTCATGTGATGGTAGGCAGTTTATTAAATTTTTGGGCCATTTTGCTAGCAACAGTTTCTTATGTGTTTCTTATACTTTTAATGCTGAAAGTGAGCATAGCTTCCAAATCTTTAACTCGGTATAAAAAGGTGGGTGTAAAATTATTTTATCTATTCCTCCTGATTGAGTGGCTTGAAACAAACTTTAGTTACTTATCTTTAATTCTACCGTTGGACTTTTCAAAATTTTTGAATATTTTTAAAATTTTAGCGTAAGTTGTATTTAAGCCCATTTGAGGCTGTGACATCATCAAATTTCTAAATCATAAACCAGAAAAGTGACAGACTTTTGCTTGATACCAGATTGTACCGGGTGACCCAGAAATAAGTGACCCAACGCAATCTGTTACAGAAAATTAAGTAAGTGGCCCATTGAAATGCTTCAAACGTTGTTCTGTCGCTGAAAGACTAGCCTATGCTATGATTATTTTTCGCAATTTTTTTCGGCATGGTAAATTTACAAAATTAAGGATTTCGAGGAAAAAGGCATGCCTGAAATCCTCAAAAAGTCGTAAAAACAGGGGATCAATTTACAGCCATTTGGAATCTTCAAAACAACGAGAAGCGTGTTACATGAAAGTCTTCAGAGCAATTTTATAGTCCCTAGGTACTTGAAAATATTCTCAGGCAGAATGAAACACGCTCCTCATTGTTTTGAAGATCCCTTGTTTTTGACGACTTTTTGAGAATTTCAAGCCTGCCCTTTTCCTCAAAATCCTTAATTCGGGAACTTTTCCTTGCCCAAAAAAATATCATTTTGATGCTCATCCTGTGCCGTGTTCTCTGGTTCGTGTTCAGTAGAATTGCCTAAAAATGGTATTGTTGTAAAAATGGTAAGTTAAGGATGGTAAGGGGTATTTGTGGTATGTAACCATGGCACTTTGTTTCTTTTGTGTCCTAGAATTGTTTTATGGTAAAAATGGTCAGTTTATAGAGGATTGTAAGGGGTACTGTATTTGTGATATATGACCATGTCACCTTGTTTATTTAGCAGAGGGGAACATGACAAATATATATCATCAACGCTGATTTTTAAGTATGATTCACGATTAAAAGTCCATGACAGAAGGCAAAGGAAATACACCTTTTCAACATTTTCTTAAACTAAAAGCAAGGCCTCAAATGCCAAGACAGCCAGAGTAATGCCACAAATCCCAGCACAGACGATAACAGAGTGGCTTTTCTTTTACCTTCTTTACCTAGTTAAATTCCATGGGTGATGCTGGTTGAAGACAACCATTTAGCACCACCGTTGCAAGGTTGGCATTTTCTTTAAATTAAGCTGGTGTGCAACAAATTTATGGTGGAATATTCGGTTCAAAATTCTTTTACCTGTTTTGGAGCTCCATGTTACCATATTGGGCTCAACTGTAATCAGGTTGACGTGCTTTCTAGAGAACTTGATTTGTAGCTCGAAAATGGGTGGACATTTTGGCATAGCTTCAATGTGAGTCTAAATAAGGTGTCAGGGATTCACGCTTGGCTTAGGTTGGCACTCATACCTTTGGTATCTCTGTTCTACTGGGGAGGAGCACAATGCTTGCAGTTGGGTGGTATTTCAGGTATTTCTAGTCACGTGAGCAGTATCAGTTGATGCCACATAGGTTTTCTCATGGTATCATGTCATACCATCAGGTATTGCCCAATCAAGTTTTATGTTCCTAATTGGCTGTCCTTATTTGTAAAGTCCTCCATGTGTTTTTACCTTATTCACTCATTCTTGAGTCAATGTGGGATTGCTGCTGCTAATATTGTGCTTTTCCCCTCCCACAACTTCCCCTTTAGGTTTATCTTTTCTTGTCCTTGTTACTCCTTATTTAGAGTGTTGAAAATTGGAGCTAATTAAGAGTATTTTGGTAAGATTACTGTGAGGGGGTCAGGTCATCCTGATAAAAACCATTACTAGATTCTGCTAATCTATTCGCCTGAATGTCTACAAAGATCTTTTCTTTGTAATCATTTTCAAAATGATGTCAGTCTTGCTAGCATACCACATTCCAAGCCTTGCCCCATCCAATGACGTGAATCAAAACAATGGCACATTAAAACAATTTATAACTACCTGGAAGAAAACCTATGACCCAAGTAAGAAAAAGGATTTTCTATTTTGCAGTCATGGTCAAGTTATCAGAGAGTTGGAAAGTAATGAATTGTTGCCAAAGCAGCTCTTTGCAAGATATTTTCTCAACACAAGTTAAAATGTTTTGCTTTGACAATTTCTTTTGACAAATTTGTTGTATAGCATAAGTTATTTCACAGAGTTTGCAGTTGAGAAACTTCAATCAATGATTAATAATTATTACAACTGTTATGTGCAAGCTTCGTATGCTGATTAGAATCAAAACATTGAAATATTTGCCATATTATCATATTATTCTTTCCAAAAACATAACATTAAGCCAATATTGAAAACAACACTAAAAATCATTTTTAAATAAGAAACTACTGTAAGTCCACAGCTTGTACTGTAGTCAACAGTCTGACCTAAAATCTGCCAAGAACGTTAACAGTTTAAAATCCATGCTGGAAAACATGTATGTTACGCCAAATATCTTTGGCGTATAGCGACATCAAGAACAATGGCAAAACAATAGGCCTATTGTCTTCACACAATTGGCGTGGCGTAAACCTTTGGCGTACCAAAAACGAACTTTCCACCCTGGTTTAAAATATAAGGTTGAAGAAAAAATTCTTTAAAGACCTACACTTAATCAACAGAACAGCCCCTATTACTATTAGTTTATTTTTCTTAGAATAGAAGGGCTCCCAAATCACTCAACCTTGTTGAGTGACCCATTATGAAAATTAAACCTGTAAATTACACAAGTTTGTTAGCTGTATCAATCCTGGTAGCGAAGCAATGGTCTTGTTAGCTTTAAAAAATAGAGCCTACCATTCTCATAAGCTGTTTCCAATAAAAAATGAATGTACCTAATTGAGTGTATGGCTGCACAAAGCCGTTCTACTGGGTAGGCACTAAATGTCATTCAGTATTAGGTGCTCATTAATTATTCATGTTTTATCAGATACTCGTTTATCGGAGAACAATTCCAAGTTTCTGATCGTTGGATTTGTTCTCCTCCGCAATGCTGTATGGAAGATAAGCATGCTTCATGGAAAGGGCTGAAAGAAGAACGTGAGAAAGAGGTATGTCAAGGGAAGAATGAACAGTCAGTTTTCTTTGTGCTGAAGATTCAGCTATATATAGATATACAGTACATATCTATACGCAGTATGTGATCTATGATTGTAGAAATATGTAATAACACCGTGCACCTGCATTTTTTTAGCTAACATTTAATACTGTTTTTCTTCACTAAGTTCTGTCATCAATTCTTTGTGTTAAATCTTCCTTATCCATCTCTTTCAGCATCCGTTTTTTCAATAAAACTGCAAAAAATAGCTTATCATGAACCTCTAACCTGAAATACCATGCACTTTTGCTTGCAGTTTTCTTACCATTTTCACAACATTTTCATTTACTGTAAATGTCAAGCCTGAGACTTTGTTCTTTTAATCTTTGCCATATGATTTTGTCATAGTTAATCAATCAAGACCATGGTCCTTGTAAAAAGAGACGATTTCATGTGCAAGACTCCAAGAAGCTTGGATGCCCAGCAAAGATCTATTTAAAGGATGTTATTTGCTTTCCTGATTTCAAGGTGAGAAGTTTGACATTAGAGTAAATATATTTATTAAACTTTGGCTCTCCATTTGGTCCCCAATTGAAAACTACACCTTGCTTCCTTTTCTGAATAAATATCAAAATTAGTTAATCAAAAACATTTTTATATCCACCAGAACAACTCATAATTACAATATTGTACCATTTGATAATTCAATAAATTAGTGAAAAGGATATTTTAATTATGAACCGTTACAAAAAGCCATTTGTTGATTTGATTGCTAATTTGTTGATTTGCAGCTTCATTTTGTTCAAAAGACCAGTTTTTCCTGAAACTATTACTGTAAACAGACTGGACAAGCTAAGCTAATGATAAAACAACCCAAAAGAGCATGGAAAAGCCGGCAAATGTAAATTGTGGGTTGATTTTATTAGTTAAAGGTTAGGTCATCAATTCAAGTCTGAATAAATCAGTAGAATCACCTTCATGGCACTTTTCTTTCCCCAATTTATTTGCTGGAGAGTTTTTATTTGGTGAAATACTCCAACAGGTGAACTCCAACACAGAACACTTCAGAAAAGCTGCCTCTAAAAGGCTGAGAGCTGCCTTGTCGGATGGAAATACCATTAAACATGAACGGAGAATTTACATCTCGCTTCCAGATAAAAATGATCACGAGAACCATCCAGTTGGCATAGTGAGTAGTTTAATTTCATTCACATTTGAAATTTAAATTGCAGATATATTGCAGATAAATTGCAGAAATGCAGATTTCATCTATTAAGTAGCATTGATAATTTGGTGAGAGGTTTTCATGTGATTTCAAAACAAGATCTCCAGACATGATATATGTGTATTGTTCTCAGTGATCCTTGTACATGAATATGAGGAGTACATGATATGTAATTATTTCATATTGCACTGAATATGAGAATAATTTTCATTATTGTGGTCCTCATTTGTACATTGCCAGCCTTTTTAGCTCTAAAAAAAAATTGATAGAAGTGGGGGGGGGGGGGGATTCTAACATAATTTTACTGCCTATGGTATACCCAAACTTTACCGTAAAAGCTCTATTAAACCCCCCTCTCTATTAAGCCCACCTCTCTATCAAGCCTCCCCCCACTTATTGGATTAATATATTTTCCATTATTTATGTTAATTTTGAGAGAAAATGTTGTTGAATTTATGCAGTTGACTCGTAAAATAGTATGTTTAATCCACAAAATATGGCATAAAGGACCTCAAAAGCTATCATATACAGTAAAAACCCGTGTATAGAAACCTAGTGGATTAAGAACCTCCAGGCTGAAATTTTGCAATTAGTTCCCCATTGTATAGGAACCTATTGTATAAGAAATTTGAAATAGGTTCTTATTTGTAGAGATCGTGGGTTTTATTCACTGCAGAAGTTTGCGGAAGAATCAGAAATGTTTATAAAATCTGATGAGAAGCTTTTGAAAGCTTCAATTTGGATTTTATAAAAAATTATTATTCTTCCATTAATATATGTTGTGAATAACACCTCATAACCTCAAGTGACGTTAACTGACAGTGAATGATAGGCCTGAAGTTTGAATTTGATGAAAATAAATTCATGAAAGCCCTGAATTTATTCAAGAACCAATTTAAGAACCTGAACAGCCCCATTTCCCTTTTCCCACTAAATACCCAAAACATAAGGACCTAATTTAGACTGACTTGCAAAACTGTAGGTTCTTACATGCGGGTTTTTATTGTATATCGTTGTCATTTGATTTTGTGAATAAGCCCCCTCTCTAATAAGTCTCCCTCTCTTTTAAGCCCCCCCCCCCCCTTCTGGAGTGTCCGAAATTAAATAAGCCCTCCATGGGTGTTAATGGAGCTTTTACGGTATGTTATTTGTCTTTGACAATGTTGCCGACTTTTGGAATCTGGAGGGAGTTGTCCTCCAAATCCCCTCCGTGGCGCTGCCATGCCCTTCATGTTGACACAGAAACGTAAAAATGAAATTCTTAATGAATCTCCAAATATATAATGCCAAAGGTTGCAAGAGTTGTTCAGCAACAATTCTTGAGACTATCTTTCAAATTCTTATGTAAGATTCTTGTGTTGACGGGGTGCCATACATACAATGATTTGTTCTCTTTGGATTGAAGTATTTAGTTTGAAAAAATGCAGAAATATATATTTTTCATTTCTACAGGAATCCGAAATGAACCAGCCAACTGACCCGAGGATCATAGACTTCATTCACCAGCAAGTTTCTGAAGGCGTTAGGAATGTTAAGGAAATGAAGAGGCACATCAAGTCGTTTGTAAAGAAGGAATTATTTAAAGATCGTGAAGGGCCTGGAACAACGAACAAAAGGTTTTATCCTCGTAATGTGTCCATTCGAAACCACATTTACCTTGCCACTGTCCGTTTAAGGTTCTCGAAAATTGACCAAGTGAATTTAGACGAGAAGATAGAAGAATGGAAGAGACTGAATCCAACCGATTTCTTTTTTTCCGTAAATATTCAGATGTCAAATCAAACGAAGATTTAGAAAGCGAATGCCAAACTGCAGATGAAGGCGTCATTACAACGGAAGATGTCAACATTAGATCACCAACGTCAAGCAACCGACTACTGCTTATTCATCAGACTGCTTGGCAAAGAAGCACATTTAAATATTAGAGAGTCTGGTACCCAGGGTATTATTGAGACTACTCTGGTTCAACTTCAAAAGTTTGGTTCATTTCAAGAATCATCATTGCTGAAAAATAAAATTTATGACAGCATATTTTACAATCTAAAACACACTCTTGAATGGGCTATCTGTAAAACATGGAGTGTGGAATGATGGAATGGAATGATGGAATGGAATAATGGAATGGAATGATGGAATGGAATGGTATAGATGGAATGGTAGATATGGAATAGCCAAACTACTGGTCGCTTTGGAAAAAAAATTACACCAATGTGTTCCTCAAGATCTTCTTAGTTTATTTTACTTATGTTTTCTTGAAAGTCTCATGAAATTCCCTTAAATATCGACTGAAACAACAAGCATGATAACAGACTGTGTGGACAGACATCAGTTAAGTCGTTTAATTGATGTGAGTTGTAGGGAAAAAATCTGTAAAACATGGAGTGATGGAATGGAATGGAATGGTCGACATGGAATAGCCAAACTATTGATCGGTTTTGAAAAAAAATTACACCAATGTGTTCCTCACGATCTCTTCAGTTCATTTTGCGCATATTTTCTTGAAAATATGCTGGAATTCCTTCAGATTTCAACTGAAACAAAATTGGATCTATGCTAGGCTCGCGTGAACACAGCTGTGGAATGTTAAGAAGTGACAGGGATCAATGACAGTTTTAATCCTTATCCTGTAATGGCGCCAAGATCATTTTTATCATAAACGGGGGTTCGTAAGAAACTTTAGACAACAGCAAATTGAGTTATTGCTGCCCTCATGCACTCACTCACTATTGTTTGAAAACAATGCCCAGTTGTTCATCATTTGCACACTTTGTGGTATTGTTTATATTTCATTTCGCGTTGTGCAACTGTGAACTGAACTGCATCGATTTTTCAAAAGCTATGCTTCTTGCTTCACCACGTTGTGACTTTCGTCGGAGAATCCATAGTTTTATGCTGCTGGCATATTTTGTCCTATCGGGTACCATTTTATTTTCAGAATTTTTAGGCACTAATGGTAATTTTGTCTGTGCAGCAGGCTTCACCATGGTGGGCTTTGCTTTACATACAGTCAAGCACGTGTGTGCTCCCAGAAAACTGTCTTGCAGAATTTCAGTAGCTGACGAAGCCAGATTTAATTTCCTCCGGGCTTGCTACTTGATAGAGGGAATGTTTGGGTTTTACGGTCACGGGGTTTCACCATATTTTGTAATCTTGTACGCTATGTTTCGGTTTGATGTAAAATATCGCAAAATGTTTTGCATTTTAAATCTTGAGCGGTTTTACGGTTTTGGGACCCCCAAACATCCCCTGTTGGTACTGTCAGAAAAATCACCAAATTCACATCAACAATCATGTGAAAGAAATCTACAAAAGTAACAAAGTTGTATGTGGTAGAAATGTTCGGTCACTGATCTGTACCTTCAGAGCTTTGGCTATGGGAGGTGAGCTTCTTTGACAGTTCGAAATATTTGCTTGAAAGAAGGTAAAAAATGCGTTGCAATGGTGACCATGCTAAAAAGGAAATAGTCCCCCAAATGCTATATTAGTCCCCCCAAGAGGTTCAAACAATTAGATTTTGAGTTTTCAAGTTTTTATGGCAAGGAATCACTAAAATTTACTAAAGGCTGGCACCATCGATGTGTTGATTTTTCCAGGCACTTGCCACGCCATCCCCATGTGCAGAGATTCGATTGAAATTAGACGGGAAGTCAGAACATTATGATTCACAGCTGGTTTGATTCCGGAAGAAATTCTCAACAATAATACACTCATTTTTATAATAAAAGTGGTTCAAGTGGCTCTAGCCATATCGGATATCAGAATTTCCTGTTATTTTTGTCAAAGGTTTATAGATCCTGAGATTCCCTTTAAAAAACTAAACTATGAATTAAAAATACGAAACTTTTGTAATTTACCGTTATAATGTTCTCCGGTGACTCAAAATATGTTTTAACCATTTTTAAATTCTCTTGAGCGCAAATCACTTTATTACTAGTTTGAAATCTTATTACAAAGTGATTTAAGAGCTCTTCGAACAAAAATAAATCATTCCAGAATGGAAATTAAAACTCATTCAGAGACTTTAGGTAGCAAAAGTATCCTAACATTTAAGAGACTGTCTGGCAATCTTTGACCTTAGTTTTTAAAAAAAATTAGTTTAGACGTACTTTTCTTACAATTTCTTATTTTTGGGAAGTCCAAACATGACAAAGACTCTGGGGACTGAGGTTGAAGAAACGTTCTTTTTTAGCTCCCTAGCTCCCCTCTCTAATAAACCCCTCCCTCTCTGGTAAGCCCCTCCCTTCTAAGCTAAATGTTCTAAAGAAGCCCCACTTTCCATCCTCCTTCATTTGTATTAAAAAGGATGTCAAATTTCAGTTTATTTAGCTAAAAAAGTGTGCAGGTTAATTTTGATACTGCTTTGATAAATATGTCGAATTTGTTCATTTGACTCGGTAATATTGTATGTCATTCCTCAAAATTGGGGATAAAAGAGTTAAGATGCATTAATTTATATCCTTTTCATTTGAGAATAAACCCCCTCTCTAGCTGACAAGCACCCTCTCCCTTAAAGCCCCCTCTGGAGTCTCCAAGATTGAGTAATAAGCACTTGGGGCTCAAAATAGCCTGTGTTCCAGACCATTACGCAAATATAATTTATTTCTCTGGAGTCTAGAACACAGGCTAGCTCAAAAAAGCTTCTTGCTACTAAGAGTTTCTTGGAGTCTATCAACTTTGCACTATTTTTCAGAATCATTCTGTTTTTTAAACAGGGCGTCCAACGTAACCAGTAAGATAAAACAATCTGTGGTACAATCTGCGTTAAAGTTATCCATTTTCATAGCATTTTGAAGGCAGTGTTCATGCTCTAAATGACAATCGTGTATGTAACACCCACCATGGTGAAGCCTGCTGCACAGGCAAAATATGCTAGCAGCTTAAAACTTTGGATTCTTCGACGAAAGTCACAACGTGGTGAAGCAAGAAGCATAGCTTTTGAAAAATCGACGCAGTTCAGTTCACAGGTGCACAACGCGAAATGAAATATAAACAATACCACAAACTGTGCAAATGATGAACAACTGGGCATTGTTTTTAAACAATAGCGAGTGAGTGCATGAGGGCAGCAATAACTCAATTTGCTGTTGTCTAAAGTTTCTTATGAACCCCCGTTTATGATAAAAATGATCTTGGCGCCATTACAGGATAAGGATTAAAACTGTCATTGATCCCTGTCACTTCTCAACATTCCACAGCTGTGTTCACGCGAGCCTAGCATAGATTCAATTTTGTTTCAGTTGAAATCTGAAGGAATTCCAGCATATTTTCAAGAAAATATGCGCTAAATGAACTGAAGTGATCGAGAGGAACACATTGGTGTAATTTTTTTTCAAAACCGACCAATAGTTTGGCTATTCCATGTCGACCATTCCATTCCATTCCATCACTCCATGTTTTACAGATTTTTTCCCTACAACTCACATCAATTAAACGACTTAACTGATGTCTGCCCACACAGTCTGTTATCATGCTAGTTGTTTCAGTCGATATTTAAGGGAATTTCATGAGACTTTCAAGAAAACATATGCAAAATAAACTAAGAAGATATTGAGGAACACATTGATAGTTGTTTCAGTCGATATTTAAGGGAATTTCATGAGACTTTCAAGAAAACATATGCAAAATAAACTAAGAAGATATTGAGGAACACATTGATGTAATTTTTTTCCAAAGCGACCAGTAGTTTGGCTATTCCATATCTACCATTCCATCTATACCATTCCATTCCATCATTCCATTCCATCATTCCATTCCATTATTCCATTTCATCATTCCATTCCATCATTCCACACTCCATGTTTTACAGATAGCCCTCTTGAATGACCTGTAATATGAAAATCTTAAAACCTTAAAATCTTAAAACCCGAAAGCTAACATAAAAGCATCAAGCCCTCAGCCCTGGGGGCAAAAATTGGCCAAACCCGCAACCCATCAAAGCCCAAAGCCCTTTCACAGTATGAGGAGAATTGTCTTTAGCAATTATTGAATTGACAGAGTTTGTTCACTGCATTGATTTACTCGTACAAATTGCTGTGACGGACCCCCTGGTCAGTTTTGCAAGCGTCATGGTACTTGCGCAATATCGATGCCAATTCCAATGCCAGTTCCAATGCCGATGCCAGTATTCGAATGCCGGTGAATACAAATGGCCCATATTCAGTCGCGATATTTCATTTTACAATTCTGTAACTTGATATAATGCATTCAAGACAATGGTTACAAGATTCTTCAAATTCTATTCAATTTGGTATGCAAATCTTTGATACAATTTGTATCATAACCTCTAACATGTGTCAGTGACAAATATACTATACTACATCTTTATCAAATTAATCAAACATGCTCACCTCCATTCAACAAAAGGTTTCAAATATTTATCCAAAAATCAACTATCCACTTTGTGATTCAATTATGTTGCTGTTGCTATAGGAAGAATTGATTATGTATCCCAACCCATTTCAAATGGGACCAAAACAGCTTTTTTACGACATTAGCTTGAAAGGAAAAATCAACTGTATATGAGACTTACTTATATCAATCAGCTGGCCACCTGCATTAACTGACTGCAAGGGCGACAAGAATTGGTAGAGATTTTCCTGCCAGAACTGACGATCATGAAATGGTTTTTTCCTGTGCAGCTCCTTGTCACAATCTCCACAAATTGGCCCGGATGTTCTGCAGTGGATACAATTTATAAATGCTTGCTGCATGTGGCAATTGCTACATTCAACATCATCTAAATAAAACTGCCCAAGCATTGCCTCGGTTAGCGATTGTCTGCTTCCTTCCCATTTCGCATGTGCAATGTCCTGACGATTGGTCCACACAGTCTTTTTTTTCTTCATAATGCCCATCTCGTTTCTGCACTCAGCAATCATATCTTCCAATTCTGGAAAAGATCATGATGATGAAATAATAAACATTTACTCTATGAACACCCCTGTCAAGACTCAGCAACATTTTGCCAATAAGCAACCAAGATAAAATCTTTACCAATCTACAGTTACATAAACTATAAGCTTTTGGTCAGCTACTCTAAGTGTTAACTACTCTCAATCATAAGCTTATTGATTTCTAAAACATAATGTATAATGCAAAACAATATCATTTTCAGAGGTGGAAGAGAAATAACAAAATAACAACAATAAATATAAAGGGTGTTGGTTTGATTGAAATTCCTTAAAAGATGGATATATGAAGCTCAATAAACTCAAGAGGAAACGAACGAATCTCATGATTTCATCAACTGTTATAACTTCCTTCAAACCAAAATTTGCATAAAAGGTAAAGTTTATTTACAGCAGAAATATCTCATTTTAGCACCTATCAGGTGTACATTGTGTATACATTGTGTATACATTGTGTATTGTGTCCATCTATTTGCTCCAGTGAAATTAGGATATTCATATTTATATGACAAGTTTCTATGAGTAAGTAAGAAAGTAATTTCTTGTCACCTTTTTCCGTTTGAAAAGTCTCTGTTGGGCAGAAAACAGCTTCGTCATAGTTTTGCATGGACTCATCGTTGATATCTGCTTGCAAAAAAATATGGAAAAACAGTGATTTTGAGTTTACAAAGTACTGAGAAAAAATATGGCAAAACTGCTAAAGATGTTTCTGATTCAGATCTAACTTTCTTGTTCAGTTCTATATTCAAAATATCCCCCATATTTGATACAGAATTAACTCCAAAATGAATAATATAAAATTATGCAACTCTTCACAGAATTGAATTTGGTTGCAATTCAAGCAATTTTATCAATTTGAAACAGAGATATCCAAATATAAAGTATGCATTGTTTTAGAAATAGCCAAATGAAAAGGTCAAAAAGTCATTGATCCTCTGAGTTGTTAATGTGCAAAATCAATGTTACTTTTAAAGATGGAAAGTTCTTTGGGTATAGCACAATTAAGAAGCTATGGTTGAATTATAAAATGTTAACTGCCATATCATCACAAAAATCTCATGAAATTTATGGCAAAAAGTCCTACTTACAATTATCAGCTAAATCATTATCAGAATCCTGAGTGTCAGTCTTTGATAACTTTGTTCTTTTGCGTGGATTGTGATGCTTTCGTCTTCCAGTCACTGGGTCATATGATGATATATTTATGTGACACTGCAATGGTCTTCTGGGTCCCTTCTTTGGCTTTATGATCTTTTGAATGTCATTCACTATTTCATTGTATAGTCGTTTCTTTCTGTGACGTGACGAGGACCCTTTAAAATCAG
Organism: Aurelia coerulea; assembly: GCA_039566865.1. Classification (NCBI taxonomy): domain Eukaryota; kingdom Metazoa; phylum Cnidaria; class Scyphozoa; order Semaeostomeae; family Ulmaridae; genus Aurelia; species Aurelia coerulea. Next base: position 4,869,924 of record CM076951.1, on the reverse strand, counting down.
TTACATCAATTGTATCATACTCTGATCCAAACATAAAATACTACAATTGCATAGCACAATAGCCTTTATTTTTTGTTAAAGTAGTGTATATAATGACATATACTAATAACAACAATCTATAAATGCTGAGGACCGTGTATAGACATATTACTATGGAGACTAAAGGCAAAAATAACATATTGTGTAGATTCTCATGGTCAAAATATACCGACTGTCTTTTCTTTTATTTACCTCCAATGGTATGCTGTGTTGTTCAGGTACACGGTCAAAAATTTCTCTAGCCCCTGCGTCCTAGTACACTACTTTTTTTTTCTATTCATATTCATATACATCAATACGTTCTACCATACTATCTAATTACTATCCAACAATACGGGTACGATACCATGAGGAGCAAAAGACAATGACTACCCCATGGCCAATACATAAAGATGCACAATGTTAAACAAAAATACAAAGGAAAATAACTAAGCTAAAATAAATATTGGCTACGAATATACAATGAAACTGAAAACAAAGTAGGTGCTTATCTATGGGACTTTGCAGCCATGGAACATTTAAAAGCGTTCTGTAGCATGAATGAATTTGAGGGTTGCCTCAAGTAGCTTTTTATTGTTGTCGATGGTTAACCTTTTATCTCCATACAGAATGAATTTGAGTAAAACTCGTCGTTACTAAAAGAAGGAACACCCCAGAACAACCCAAGAACAACCGGAACAAGCCAGTAACAAGCCAGGAACAAGCGGAACAACCCAAGAACAACCCAGGAACAACCTAAGAACAGGCGGAACGACCCAAGAACAACCTAAGAACAGGCGGAACAACCCAAGAACAACCTAAGAACAGGCGGAACAACCCAAGAACAAGCCAGGAACAACCTAAAAACAGGCGGAACTACCCAAAAACAAGCCAGAACACTAACTTATTTAGTATTTCTATGCGTCAGGCCCAAGGCACTTTTCGAGTTGGGTCTACCCATAATTTTTGGGTCCAGGGTGAATTTTTTCAGGTCTGTTACTATTTAGGCTCTTTGATTTTGGGTCTACAGATAGGTGAAGTTTGGGCTTTCTTGAAAAAAATAAGAGTTTTATACAATCTTAACGGAACCGATAAAAAACAGCATGTTGTTCTTGATTAACTGAAAATGCCTGATATTAGGAACACGTGGGGGTAAGACAGCGCAAATCCAGATAAAGTGGTTGCAGACTATTTCTTTTGCATAAATTAGGTATATTTTAATAAACTGCAGTACCCATAAGCAGCGTGGCAAAGGTAAATCAAGTGGTGGGGCATGGAAATGAGGGGGTCTCGGGGCAAAGCCCTCAGAAAAATTTTTGGGGCCACGCCCTTTACTTTAGCTTAGAATGCATCTCCCAATATCATTCTACTAGCCATTTAGCTCATTAATGACACGGTAACCTTGATAGTTTTGTGACAGTCATCATGTAAATCAGATAACTTCTTACTCGATTTCGGTGGTGAATGTTTCTGATTCATCAAAACTGGTCATCTTGCCCGGCGAGTGCAATGTTAATGAAAATATGACACGACGCTCATCCCTGATTTCACTGAGAAAGGGGTATATTTGAAGCAAAATCCTAGGAACCAGCATCAGAGCAAACTGTTGCAAGTTTCCAAAGAGTGTTCATTTTCATCTTGCATCATTTGTTCAAGGATCACGATGGGTAGCCCCCATTGCAACACAAGGATCACAGCATTGGTGGACGTTATGAGAACTGTTTCAAAATGCAAAATTATTACAAAATTAATCATGTCTACTGAAGGTCACCGTAACAGGCTGTTTTTAGTTAAACAAATATCTGACTGAGAAAATACTACATTAGTCTATTGTGACGTTCTGGGTCTAAGAGTATCATTAAAAATGTCGGGTCGATCACAAAATTGCTTTCAATATTCTGGGTCTGCGTCAAACCCAAGAGTTTTGGTCTGGGTCTACGCACATTTCTTCTGAGTTGAACACCCTGTCCCTGACGTCCATTTGGGGTGTTTGGTAAATGCTCTTTAGAACTAACTGCTCTTTCAAAGTCCATAAGAACTTGCTTCCACTGCTGCACTTTGTTGGATGCTTCTGACAGTGCCATGTTAGAGTATGACTGTCCTTTCTCGTGGATGGAAACTTAGCATTGTAAGGCTTGCCAATAGCGTCAAGCCAATTTGCTGTCTCGTTGAGAGGTGTGATCAGCTTCACAAAATTTGACTGGGCATCATCACAGGCATGCACCACAGTAGCAAATTCTACACATATACCAATGGGCTGTTTGAATTTACATGCTCAGCTGGCCCATCTTGGAAAAACCCCTCTACTTTGCTGCAAGCGAAAAGACGAATTTCTTCATTAATTTCTTCATTAATTTCTTTCTTAGCACAAAGAAAAAATTGAATGGGAGTGGGTAGCAAGATTAATGCTAGTTCCTTCGCTGTGGGCCACATAGATATTTTGCTCGTTGACACAGATACTTTAAGCAATATGATACCACTTTCGTTGAGCTCATGTCGGCAAAAAAGAACAGTTCTGGGAAATTTTTCTGTTCCCTCTTACAGCATTTAGCTTCATACTTGTCCTCCTTTCTCTTTTTGCTCTTTTAGTCATTTTATTTTGCAATGGGGAGAAAGGATCAAAAAATATGTTTAAGACAATTGTTAAGTCCGAAATACGCCTTAGGATATCGGAAAATTACCGTGATCCGTCAGGAAAACAAAATACGAAAATCCGTTTTGTAAAATGGAGAAATACAAAATTCGCTTCTTATAATCAACAAAATATACCGATCCGCTAAGCCTTTCACCCCCCCCCCCCCCACATCAAATTTAGGCAGAAAAGACCATTAGACACTTATTTTTTCATATAAGAAACTGCCTGTAAGAAACTCAACTCTCAGATGGCCAAAAATCAAGAACCCCAGTATTGAGAAAAGGTTAAGAAACTGTTTACTTTGATAAACGACATCCTTTGACATATTTCTACCCTACCTTCACTTGTTTCCTGTATCACACTACTCGCAAGGTTCTTGAGTAATATCTAAACATTGGAAAGGCTTAAAAAACCTTGTTTGGAAATGTTTACGAGGTCACAGGTAGTGAAAATGAAGATTGTTATGGAACCTCTAAGAAACTCAAAAGAGACTCTGAGTACTCAAAATCTGATAATTTTAGGAATCTTTGAGTACTGGACCAAATTCTTAGTTTCTTATAAAAAATACGTGTATTTCAAATTTTCACATAAGGGGTTCTACCTTTGTCCACCAAATTTACAGAAAAAAGACCCAAAACTCCAATTTTTCACAAAATCGGTTCTACCTCTGTCAGGCAAATTTCTGAAAATGAGGGCAGAATTTCAAATTGCTCACCAAAGTGATTGTACCATTGTAGGGCAATCAGTCTTGGGATACTTGTACTTTCATATCTATATACCTGCTTTCGAAAACAGTAATATGTTGAAACTACCGGTTTTGGGGACAAAATTCGTTTGTGATGCATAATGTTAAAATTTTCCTCCAAATTGAAGAAAAATAACAGCATAAATTTGCCATAAAAAACAACCAGTTTTTGGGACAAAGGTGGTGCAAATTTTTTTTATGAACTACCCTGTTTATGGACAAAGGTAGGACCATCGTTCCCAGTGCGACATGTGGTTTAAAGAATATTCTGGACTTTTCAACCTTTCAAAACTTGTCAAACCAATTGGAAACATAGTGGCTATTGATTCGTTGATTGATTTTAAAGGGTCTGTTTCATCCCGCATGCCTTGCACGTGCCGTCTATTAGTTGGCCTTTGTTGTCGCCATTTTCATGCCCCACGTGGATCTGGAACACAGGATAGACGCATCCTGCAGAAATGAAACGGTGTTACATCACGTTATGTGGGCTTACATTCCTCGCTTGGTTGATCAGAGCTGCGTTTGTTTACCCAATAAATCTGTCAAATCGCATGGAAATACTAAATGAGGTCTTGTTCTGGCTTGTTCTTGGGTTGTTCCGCCTGTTCTTAGGTTGTTCCTGGGTTGTTCTTGGGTTGTTCCGCCTGTTCTTAGGTTGTTCCTGGCTTGTTCTTGGGTTGTTCCGTCTTTTAGTAACAACGACTAAATCATACAAAGTCCACATTAATTTTCACAAATTTCCGCAAATTTCCGCAAAGAATCCTTTTCACCACATATTTAGTGGTACTTTAGGTACAATCTAAGAGTAGTGTGGTTTGTCTGCTCCTGTCTGCACGCTTTCTATGCAACTCGAAACTAAGCATATAGCAATATCTATCTGCCATGGAAGGTATAACGCCATGGAAGGTACATCAATTATGGAAGGTATAATAGAAAATACACCTGTGTTCCTTAGAGCTCATGCAGGGGAAATCCTTCTTATGATGCATGATATTTTCAATGACATTGAGGATGGAGAAATTTTAAAAGCATGCAATGCAGTTGCCAAAGAAAGCAGTAATGTAGAATAAGAAGGAGAAGCTAGTGTGTTACAAATCCTTGAGCTCCCCGAGTACTATTCAGATCAGAATTCTGAAGAAGATATCAACTTGAGTGAACTTGATTTGGAGTTAGATGGTTATTTTGAAGATTTTGAAACCATTGACTACTCAGATAATGATGAATGGTAGATATTGAATCATAGGGACAAAATCACAAAAATCAATTAACCCCTGCCAGTTACAGTACTCGAATTTCCATCTGTACCAAATTTGAAAACACTGAACTGAAAATCACTGACCTGATATGAAAGTGTCCAGAGCAAAGAAAAACTGTCTTTCGTTGTTAATAGAATGATAGAACAGCGACATCAAGCCTTGTAAATAGGAAGAATTACGTTTGTCAGTAGTGTCAGTGCTCTCGAATTCCCACCTGTGCCCAATTCGAAAACACTTGCAGCACTGAATCATGATTCATGTCAGTGGTGTCCGACGTTACTAAAACATTGAACAAGCGGAACAAGCCAGTAACAAGTGGAACAGGTAAGTAACAAGCGGAAAAAGCAAGGAACAATCCAGTAACAAGAAGCACAAGTACGGAACAGACCAGTAAAAAGCAACAACAATAGGAACAGGTCTGTAAGAATTGGAATAGCGACACAGTAATGACTATAGAACAACTATAATGACCCAAAATAAAGGGAATAAAGGGAAACATGAGACTTCCATCCTAGTGCATCGTCTTAATTTTTTAGTGATCTGACAGTAAAGTTTTTCGAAAAATATTTCCTACAAAACGAATGAGTGTATTCATTGCTTTCCTCGATGCAAACTGGTAAAATGAAAGTTTTTGCAATAACGTGTCATGCTTTAGCTTTACATCTCTTTGCCAAATAATTTTTCGTTTTCGTTCATTTGTTGTTCTTTTTCATTACTCAATTCACGCAGCATGCAACACATCGTAGGAGGCCCCAAGGTGGAGTACCCCACTCTCGTGGAGTTCAGTACGCTAATTTCATGCTTTATCTTCTCATGACCCTCTCATTTCCACTCGCACCACGCAAAAAGTGCTGAGCGAGGAATTGTGAACGCGGGTCTGCTCTATTTGCAATCTTGTAAGCATCGAGGAAGTTCAACGGAGCACACCTTGTACATTCTCACTACTGCGCATGGGCAAATCACTGTCTGGCATGCCTGCACCTGCACAAATCAGAATTGATATGCGCAACTCTGCTGTGCGCAAGGCGTGCTCCGTTGAACGTCCTCGATGCTTACGAGATTAAGGGCACATTGTGCTCTCAGTGTGGGGTGATGACATTGAGAAGATGGAAGATGGTGGATCAGTGAAAGTGACGAATGTCCCCATAAACCATTTTCAAACAGGGAAATTAACAACTACGGCTGACACAGAAACCAGCAATATGTCTGATCAATTTGGTGTTGATTGGACAAATATAGAGGTGCAATTAATTTGTCACAAAATTGCGGCTGTTGAACAAAAGAAGTTCCAAATTTGTGCAAACCTTGATGGCAAACGCAAAGTGTTATGATATCCCCCGTGATCCGAGTGTGATAAAGTCGATGACAGGCTGTTTTGACTGAATCTGCTTTATGAAGCCTCAAAGAACGACAATTTCTTACAGCATGATTTAATTTCATTCCCTCAATTCCCTTGATTTCATTCTGGTCAATGATTTACCTACCATTGAAATTTCGGCTTAATATGATTGTCAGTTTCAGAAATAGAATTTAAATTTCATTGGTAAGAAAATCACGGACCAGAATCTAACATGGAATTCTTGAGCACATACAAATCCCTTACCAGCAGCAGCATTTTACTCAATTTCTGGACCCAAACAAGATTTGTACATCTACGTTAGCCTTTTACTGATAGATGAAAATTTTAGTAGTTGTGAATATTATCCACATGCTTTGTATTTAGTGGACTCGCTTAGGAATTGTATTGTGCATTTTATGATAAAAGCATGGAATTTGGTACAAGTGCACAATTTGATGTGCTGAATCTGATGAGAAATAATTCCCACTCATAAAATGCCCCCAAAAGCTACTTTTAGAATGGGGTACTTTGCCCCAGCCCTCTAAAGGTTTTCCCTTTACAAATGGAAAACTATTGATCCTATTTACTTGAAACTTGGTATTCTTACACATTTTGACATGCTGAATCTGATGAAAAATAGACCCCACTCAAAAAGTGCCCCAATTGCTTTTTTAGAATGGGTTGAACACGCCTCTTAATGACTCATCCAACATTTCCATGAAACTAGACACAGTGTAAATTGCTGTCAGGGCTGGGTTTGCAACTTGTTCTTTCAATTGCAAATGATTTGTGCGAAGATCTTGTACATTGATCTATTGTCCTGCTCTAATGATGCATAAAGCCACTCCACTCACCATCTCTCCCTGTTAATGTTGTGCCAGGTTGAGAATTTTAAAATGTAAGATTTCAAAACCTTCAATTTCTGCTGGGTAAGCCAAAAAAAATTCCCACTTTCAAAATTCATGGCATCAAGAATACTTGACAGATTTAAATGATTCCAATTTCAGTTGAAAGACAGACACCAACACATGTTTTTTTCTCGATTTTTCGTGTGTTTTAGCTAGCACTGACAATATAGGTTGATTAAACTTTACGAACATTTCTTGATTGCAATATCTGCAAACTGCATTGATATTTCGTACTGCTCTAATGATTCACTAAGCCACTCTACTCACCATCTGTGCTTGTTGTTGATGTGCCAGGTTGTTGAACTTCAGGATCACCTACAAATAAAGGATTTCAAAATCTTCAATTTCTGCTGGGTAAGCCAATATAAGTTCCCACTTTCGGAATTCATAGCATCAAGAGTACTTGGTGGATTTGAATGATTCCAATTTCAGTTAAAGCCCAAACACAAACATATTTGTGTGCGATATTTCTCGTATTTTGGCTAGGACTGACAATGTAAGGTCAATTCAGCTTTACGAATATTTCTTGGTTGCAAAATGCTTGAAAATAGGCCCAAAACACTTCTAAAGTCACAATGAATCTGCTCACACAGAAGTACACTTAAGGGCTAAGGAGTTTTAAGAATTATTGAGAAGTTTCTTTAAAGCTTGATCAGGTGTTATAGGACATCTTAGAAAAAACATGCTAGCCAGGACTATTTAGAAGATATATGGTAACCAGAAAATTGGTGAAACTTTAGAGTGACCACAAAAAGTAAGTTAATTGTAGATATATCGTTTGACGTTGATTTCCATTGTTATTCTGTTGTTAAACCCACAGCCTAACCTTTAATTTAAATCTGTACTTTTCATCACAATACTGCAGATTGTCAACCCCAAGGCAATTAATATGCGATCTGTGTCACGTGTAATCTACGTCAGGAATCTGGAATTACAGATTTTGGGAATTTGGGAATCCCAAATTCTGCAGTAGCCAGAACCAGACAGAACCAGCCACTGCGAGTCATTTAAAGCAACTATGGGTTCAATACCTCCTCCAGGGGCTCCGCGCTGCTGCCTTGAGAATGGGGGTAAAATGTTGCCACGCGCAAATCTGTTGCTATCTGTCTAGAGCCAGTTAAAACATTTATCACTGCCACAGAAGGTAACATTCTTTGCTAATTTGAAAAGTTTTTGTGAATTTTAGTTAGAGTCAATTTACTTTCAATCTTCAGTTTTCATGAAGGTACAACTAAACCTTGATCTGACAGAGTTAAGTAACGAGAAAGCATTTTTGTTTACTTTGAAGCTTTCAATGTATGACAAATGTTTAAATTTAACTTATAATATGACCCTTGTTACAAATGGTTTTGTTCCTTGTCAAGATACGGAACGCATTGAGAAATGTAGCTACCAATAACACATTCAGGGTATTCTGCGTAGAGCATATCGCTATGCGTTTCATTTTGATTAAAGGCTCTTGTTCAACTGGCACACCTTGCAAGTGCCATCTCTTTGTGACCTTCAGAAGCGGACTGGCCCACCGGGACACCGGGAAATTTCCCGGTGCGCCCTTTGCCTCAAGTTGGTTTTTTTTTGGTTTATCAAAAAGTTTCTTAGCTTTTATTCTCCCAGTACTATTGGAGTTGCGATCAGAAAGTTGAGTTTCTTACGGGCAGTTTCTTATAAAAAAATGCATGTATTACTTTAAACAAAGTTTTATCTGCGTACTAACCGCATCTTCTCGTTGTTCCAGTTGAATCCCGTACTGTAACTTTTTTAAACTTACATTTTCGTGAAGATTGCAACAAGATGCCAAAGTGATTTTTATTGAGCGGTATTTTCCCACAATGGATGGCCTTCTCATGATATGCCTGGTAGGCTGCGCTGATCGTTTCTGAAAACGATTCTCCTTCAACAAACAAGGACCGAATAATCTCCTTGTGATTGCTGTCAGAAAAAAGAGATAGTACTAACTTGGAGTTTCATTTGTGTACATGTATCAGACAAATGAATCGTAACTGTAACCTCGTCGTAATTAGGAAATCTCCATACATATTGTCGTGCCAGAGTTGGCTTATAGGCCTATTCACTTTCAGAGTCAACAACACTAAATGTAATTGAAAAATATGGAATCAACATTAATTTCTAATGTTTAGTCTCTAGTTTCTTTCTTTATCATCAATCTATTTATTAACAACCGTAAAGCAGTATCTTACCTGCACAAAGCTCCATTTCTTCCTCCTGAGTTCTCCTTGTTGTTGTTGGACGTCATTATAGTTCGTAGATGATACAGTTCTTGAATTTGGCGCGCAATCCCCCCTATTCGACAACGAGAACTGTCCGGACCGATTTCTAAATATGGTCATGGCAGCGTTACGAGCTCTCTACTGCAGAGCTTTATTGTTGAAAGCTGTGGTGTCTTACCCTGTTCCTTCCTCTTAGTTGCTCCTCCAAACGGTTTCTCTCCTGGAGGAGCATTTTACACGTGATAGGCCTAACTGTGTAAGCTGTCGCATGGTGGCTGCTTTCGCAGCGTGTTTGAATATTTTCGATTATAAGATAGCAGATGAACACCGAAGAAGAGCAAACATGGTGGTTTTATCATCTTATTGATGCTACGCATACTATAATTAACAAAGGAAAGAAGGTTCGTTGTGAATATTATTGATTTTTGGGCATTTTAGGCCAAACTAGGCCAAAGGCTAACATTGTATCTTTATAGAACCCATGCTGCAGGCTGAATTTTTCAAATTCATGAACTAAACTACAGTATACTGTAAGAATTATTCGAAAAAATACCGGAAAAGAGTGAATGAAAAGTTTACAAGTTTGGTAGCTGTGGAATAAAAAGTACACTTACCTCACATTAAGTGTTGCACCACCTTACCCAAAATGGCGCCCAAAAGTGTCTTTCAGCCCAATCAACCAAAGGAAAGGTCTATATGGGAACTGCAATGATATACCGGGTGAGTCAGAAAAAACGTGGGGTGTTTGGCGGATTGTGACATCGCGTTCAGTAACCCGATCGTAGCGAACTAAATTTTTTCTTGCAGCCAGAGGTCTAACTTAGATCATAAGCCTTTCCCCATCGAAATCGGTCACTTGATGTATTAGTCGGAAAATGTTTTCTTCGTAAGACGTTGTATGGGAGTTTTGCAAAGTTATGAAATCTTTGATAGAGCCCCTTCAGCATTTTGCCCTTGCCAAAGCTGCAGGTACACGTGGTATTATCAGGCGAGAATGAAATAGTTTTGTCATGAAACGTCGCATTGATCTTGTTGACATAAAGCTCTTTACAACACAAAGAAGCATGCGTTTTTACTGTTTCTCAAACATATTCTCTTTGCAGGACAAGTTATGACGTGGCAAGGCATCCCAGGGGAGAAAACACTATTTCCGAACTGTTTCATGCTCCCCAGATAATACCACGTGTACCTGCAGCTTTGGCAAGGCTAAAACCCTGAAGGGGCATGGTTAAAGGTTTCCTCAGTTTGCAAGACTCCTATACAAAGTTTTAGGAAGAAAATATTTTTTAAATAATGAATCACATGAGCGATTTTGATGGTGAAAAGTTTATGATCTAAGTCAGATTTATGGCTGCACGGAATAATTTAGTTTACAACAGTCGGGTGACTAAATGCGATGTCACAGTCCACCAAACACCCCACGTTTTTTCTGACTCACCCGGTAGAGTTCATGCCAATGGAGGGTGTCAACCTACTTGAGAGGCATGACTTTTGGTTACTTGTTTTGTTGTTGTTGGTTGTTTTTTCAACGTGTGTGGTTTTGAAGGGAGTTGATCTTTGAGGTTGTGTATAGGAGGCGTGCCCAAAGTTTGTGTTTGGGAAGCGTGCCCACAGTTCTTTATGAAGGAAGATTTGCTGTTACAACTGGATAAGTAAAGGTATGTAAAGCAAATATAACAGAGAGTACCTTCATTTACAATGCATTATGCTGTTAAGTGTATTTGGCTACATATTAGGAATGGAAATTGGTAGGTACGTTCTATGGTAACAATAGCCTAATGAGTGGACTTTCAAACAACAAAAGCAAATAAAGCAGACATGACTCAAATGTTAACCTCCTGAAATTACAAACTCTGTAGCAGCATTGATATCACTTTGCAAACATTCTTGGTCCAGAACAACATCCTCCATTCCAGGAAACATTTCAATAAGTTTTACTCTGAAACCTTCTGGTCCACCATCTGAACTTCCAACCGCCACCTCCTAAAGGTTATAATATAAACATAGACTGATAAGAATGGGAAAGAAACAGCTGCTCAAACAGTTGCATTCACCTTACATGTCCAATTATTTCATTTCAACAACATTTTTGTTTTTTGGACTTTAGAATAGTGGAAAAATTTGTATTATTTCAATAAAATGAAGTTTTCAGTCTCCAAATTAGCATTTTGTCTGAGTGTTCTTTAAAGTTAAATCTTAACAAGCAAAATTGCTGACAACTGTATTTTGACAAACAAACATGCAATTTTTTAAAAAGAAAAATATGAAATGGATTCCAGATTATTAAACGATTTCTTAATTTCTGCCATTTACCACCAAAAGTTTTGTATTTGAGTTTCCTGTATTATGTTTGCTCTTAGTGTGGAGATACTACAAATATAGTATGTTGTTGTTATAAGGGGCTTCCATGTTTTAGTAATTACTTCCTTGTTGAATGTCAAGCATTGAAAACAGCTGAAAATTTATATGGTACCCTAGACAAAAGTTCACATGCCTCCTCCCATCAAGCTGTTGCAAGAAGTTGCTAAACGTTGGAGAGACGCTTCTGAGTCTCAAAATAACAGTTCACAGACCAGACTGTGACCGCAACAACTTCCATTCTGCATTATTGCCACTGACTTATAGATTTCATTAGTTATTTGTTCACTTTATCATACTAGTGCTGTTTTTGTTCACTTTGTTACTTTTTGATTAGTGGTAATTTAAGAAGGTGTTAGTTAACATCATTGACTGTTAGTCAAAACTTTAACTGTTTAATGCTTTTTGAGGGGTCATTGGTAAGGAGACATACATTCAATTACATCAAGTAAAACATTTGTGGCAGATAAAATTTCGGACACATTTTTTGTATTTTGGACAAACAAATCACGCCCCCAGCCCCCTTGTCTCCTTCACCTATGACTTCACCTGAAATTACTGTACTGTAAGTAGCTTTGGATAATCAACATCGTCCTCTGGATTGCAATTATTGTCATGATTTGTAGTTGTATCACCATCTTCAGTTGAACAGTAGTCCAATATATTTGGTGGTTTCTGTAAACGCTGCAAGAAAAATGTGCAATGGTCTGCAGACTAATAAATGTACAAATTGCAGGAAAAACAGTTCCTGTCCACATTGGCCGAGGGGGAGATAAAATATGGGGGGCTGCCCGATGAAAAAATCATTGCTGCCCGATCATGGCTCCTACGCTTATGCCTGTCCAGATAGACATTATATCAACACTAACCTATTGTACAACCAACGGTTCTTCAATGTCTATTAACTTATCGACGCTAATGCAGTTTCGCACACCCTCTTCAGACCGTGTCTATATTGTTTGTACTTATAACTTTGTCTTTGTATGTCTGTTACATATGTATTATATATCAATCGATAGCCCAGAACATGGGGATTAATCCCGGGGGGGGGGGGGTACTTAGTATATTTGTCCGACGGGCATGTGCCGTTTTTAAGGGTATCGTTTTCACCAATTTTTTCTAGCCCAGGGTATCAAAATGAGGCAATTTTTCTAGAGCAGGTTGTCAAAACATGTCAGAGGAGGATATTCGGCTAGCTCGGGTCTGTTTTCGGTCAAATTTCATGTTTTTGAGTATACTTTTCACCAATTTTTTCTAGAACAGGTTATCATTTTGAGCGAAAAATTCTGGAGCAGGGTAAAAAAAAATTTTTTCGTGGGCACACCCCCGTACAAATTAAAGTCAAGTACCCCCCGGGGGATTAATTTGATATATAATTAATAATTACTCACCTTCAATTCCATCTTTTATTAGCCAAAATATATCCATGACTAACCTGCAAATCTTCACTCCGTCCGCCATTATCAATCCGATCGAGTTCTTCGGTCACGTGACCAGTAGCCTCGACTTCAAACTCAAAGACAGGGGTCCTCATGGGTTGTTTACTCCTCGGAGAACTAAGAGCCGGGAGTTACACACTTGAGCTGTCGGTCATCGAGCGGCTGGTGAGAGAGCTAAAAATTTACGTCTCGATTTTAGACCAGGGAGCTAGACCTTAGAGCTGTCGGTCATTGAGCTGCCGGTGAGAGAGCTAAAAATTTGCGTCTCGATTTAACAATTAACGTAATGTAACAATTTGTCACGTAAAACAAAACAATTAACAAGAAATAAATAGAATTTGCAAGTTTTTAAAAAGCTAAAGAATAGATCAAATACGATGACAATGCTCATTAAATAAATACGTTAAAAACACCCCTAATTGTAGCAGCAGGAATGCATTAAAAGGTCATATTAACCTTATTTCCATAAATTGGTCTTACCAATTGTGCCCCTTTGAAAATGCTTGCGGCACAAACCTACTCGAAATGCAAACTTTGGTTCTTTTACAAGGAACTGGAAGCCAAGAGGCATCCTCCAGTACGTCATGTTCTTTTGTTTCCTTTTTCCCTTGGAACTTGGATTGCACAATGTGGATTATTCTTGATTTCATGCAGGACGCCAATGATGAATTTTGCAGCAGATAACTTGAGCCCCTCTAGCTTGTCATGACTGAATGAGAACTTCCTTGGGGGAACAAAGACTGATTGGAATTCCATGGATGCTACCTTATTTTCATCAAGCGCTCTTGCTTTCTTTTGTAGCACTGGACCATCGTAGCAGACATTCGTTTTGGCTCTTAAAAGGGAGTGGAAATTCTCCAAGGGGAACTCATCCAGGGCATTTAGATGTTTCATCATTGTTTCATACAGGGGATGGCCTTTCTCTTTCCAGAAGAGGAAATTACTCAGCCATACGAGGGGAGCTTTGTTGTAGTGATGCCTCTTGAAACAGAAGAACATTATCCAGCATCAAAACATTGCATCAACATATTGTTCGGTGTTGCCATTTTTTAATATGATGGAGTAGATTGAGAGGACAAGTGGGAGATAATTGTCGAGGAGATTTAACAGTGTCAGGTATTGCAAATCTTTGCATTTTGAGAAGGCAAATGTCACATTATCTCGTACCAGCGTCCAGCCTCCATAAACGAGCTCCTCAATCAAAGAAATTATCCATGCTTTTGGCTTGTTTGCCAATATCTTCCGTTTTCCGAAGATCCAACAACTAATTCTTGCAATAAAGTTTCTTATATAGTTTCTTAAAGGTAGTAAACACAGGTATCTACATTCATTTGTAAATGAAACAAAAAAACCTGTCTATTTCACCCATTTCAATTGTTAAAAGACATCTCCGACTTTTTTAGTGGGGCATATAGGGCCAAGTAAAAAAGTTGGAGTTGAGAAACGTCGGAGAATCTTTGCTCCGACATCTCCAACATCTCCGAGTTTTTTACCTGGACATATGATTTCTGGAAGAAATCGATGTGCAAAAGACAGACACATTCTGTGGCATTGAGTTGTACATGCAAAGGACCAATGAAAGGGACGATATTGCTGAGAGTTTTGGGAGCATCAATTGTTGTGCTGCATTTGTCTCATGTAAAATTGAGTGGGCCAGTCTCCCGGTTAAGGGCAAGCAAGATTTGAACGGTTGTTGCCCAGGCCATCGTGAATTGCAGGCTTTACTGCCACAAGGAAGTTGTTAAAACTTTTCAAAGGCGACTCTAATTCATCAATGAGCCTGCAGTCGGTCATTTTCCGCATGGCACAAATTGACTGTTGCTCTTGGTAGTCATGTACACTGACTCTGTCTTTCGGCTTTTGATTAGCATCCTGACATTCCAAACAAACTGACCGTATTTTGTGACTTTCAAATCCATGCTCCTTTGCTAGTTTCTAAATTAAAACTAAACCTTTATGTTGAAGCACCTTCACTTTTTCTACATCTCTCTTTTCGGCTGAACTCCATTCATCATGTGAAGGGTTGCCACACAATCTTGGTTTACCCATCTCTAAATTAGTTTCAAATTTGATTTATGCTAGGCTATGAGTTGAGTAAACACTGAAAGGGGTTGAAAGGGCCTTTCCCCACGCAAATATTAGAGATTTCCCGCCGAAACGCTCCTCAGAACAAAGGGGAAGGGGCTAAAAACAACTCATGATTGGTCCCCCCACTCCCAGGGGACTCAATTATCCATACATGGTTCAAAAAGGAAATTCCAGAATGAAATCACAATACATTACAATCACAATACATAGTAGGTAGAATAGGTAGATTGTCCAAAATTAGAAATACAAACAAATCATCTTGGAATTTTGTCAGCTAGTATTTGTTGTGTTGTGCTGCTTGTCTTTCTGCTCGTGAATGGCCAACCTTGGTTTGACTTCAGCCCCATGCAGCCAGTGATCTGATCAGGATCCTTCAATTTCAATCGAACTGCTCTTTCGTAAAACTGCAGAAAGATCTTCATCAACATAAAGCAGCCATCTACAATTATTTTCCTGTTGATTGCGAGATCTTCCCTCTTTTTCGCGCTTTTGAACTTGCTTGGTGTGGACCCACTCTCTCGCTTTGTGAATATTGGTCCATCGATTGGGGAACCTGAGGTTAAAATTGATTTTATAAACATTCCAAAACCCTTTTTGGAATATTTCACTCATCTGCTGGCATCTGCTGGTTCATTCCGTTTATGTTGTATGTCTGGCCAAATACTGGACTAGTCTTTTGGTTGTGTCCACTCTTTCATTGGCTGGTTGGCGATTATCCAACATCAATGCAGTCTTATGGCCTCCATCAGTATGACAATCTACCTTAAATAAGATTTGAATTACATTTCTATGTTAAACACAATTTTAATGTAACGAATTAGAATTTATTATATGTAGAATATAAATCAAAGGAAGGTATCATAAGAACTGTAATTCTTTCTTTCTATGTGATTCAAGTCCACAGGTTGCCTCAAGTTATGTACCGGGTGTTCCAAAAAAAGTATACAGATTTGGTTGATCCGTATACATTTTTTTGGGACAACCGGTACAAAAAGAGGAAGATGACATGTATGTCTTCTATTAAGACTTGTCATCATCTCTCCCGACCATGGTATGGTCTTATAAACCATGTTTTATACCGAAAACAAACTACAGTTTAGTATATATTTTTTCTTACATTTTTCGTTGTACCAGCACCTCTAAGGGGGCCAATATGGAATTAAGGTCATCTTTACCTTTTAATGCTATCCCTGCCACTGTAATTAGGGGTGTTTTTCCTTTACATTTTTAACATTATTTATTGTATTGTATCTATTTTTATATAAACTGTATAAAAGAAGTTCGGACGCAAAAAAGACAAGATATTTAGCACACTGAGGCCTTTTTGACTTGTGTTTTCATCAGAGTGCGACTTACAAAGTATGGATGTATGCCTCCAAGGTCAAGAATGAACACACATAATAGGCTGAACACAAGCAGAACCACCCTTGGATATCAGCATCCACAAGAGAGAGGAAGCAGAAAGATAACAAGAGTAGCTGTGGAGGCCAAGTGGACAAGGAAGATGGTATGTCTCTCAAGAAAAAATACATCTTCAGTGCCAAGAAATGACGCGTTGTACAATTTAACCCGAACTGGCCTGGGACCAAAAGACGTATCTTTCAACAAGAATGGCGACTTCCAGAATTTTTTGTCAGTGTTAAAGGAGAATTTTCCGAAATTGGCACAGGCTGGTGGTTTTGAGATCGAAAAGATCCAAGCCTCTGGTAATGAGCCAAGGCAAAATTTGAATGCAGGCAAGTGGTTTGATGTTACACTGCCAGAGATGAAGGCCTTTTTGCCATGATTCTTTTGATGGGAATTGTGAAGCTGCCATCTTACAGAATGTATTGGACAACTCACAATCTGTTGGAGTTCCCTGCGTTCCAGAAAATAATGGCCAGGGACAGATTTCTTTCAATCTTGCAGTTTCTTCACTTGGTGAGGAGAACTTACCACAAGATAATCCTGACCACAACAAATGAGGCACGATATAGGATGAAATTTTCTACGTAGGTTCCACCGTAGGGATCCTACACCCTACAGGTGCGCGCGCACCTATATTTTGTTGTTTGTTGCAGCGACGAGTGTGGCCTAACCTAGCGGCGAATCCAGGACTGCTTCCAGTGCTGTCCTCTTTATCTCAACCAGTGGCATTGGTCTTTCGTTTCATAACATAGTTCCAAATAAAGTGTGCCCTTCATAGCTCATGGTAAGTATTTTGCTGTTCTCTTTTAGGCCCACCTCCGTTCCATTGTTTTAAGTTGTAAATCAGCCAAAGTCTAATGTGTTATTCATGTTTATGGCTGGTTTGGCCTAAATAAAACAGGCTAATGACCGACTGTTCGTGCCGTTTTAATTCATAACTTTCATTATCCTTCACAAACAGCAGGAAATGCAAAGTTAGGGACATCTGCATGTGCATTTATTCATACCCCTGCCAAATTCTTAGCATTTTTCGGACCGTTCTAATTATAATTAACTGAGTTGATTGAGAATCAATCTATTTCAATTTATACTGTTGTGCGTGGCTGAAGGTTCGTGAAAGGCTGAAAATAAGCACAGTGAGACAAATTTGGGAGAAAAGAATATTTTAAAAATTTAGATGACCATTCAAAATACTCCAAATATGGCATTGGTATGAATCATTTTGCGCTTGTAAAATCGGTGGCAGTAGAACATATCACTCATTCTCCTGATGATGACCACACTGTCAAACTAGTTGGAAATGGAGATGAGATCTGCATAAAAATATATATATATTTGTGTGTCTAAACAGGAGCATCTAAATCTTTGTGGACATATATGATCTACCAGTCTAGACACACACAGTTCAGTTTTAGTTAAATTCAAGGATATTATTACTAAAAGGCAACTATGTCATTGAACCCTCATTGCTGATTGTTGAGTACTATGACAAACTTTTTTCTGTTTTTGAACTACACAGAACACTGGTTCTTGCTGTGTGATATTTATATTTATATGTTGTATTATATTTTATATTATTTAAATACAAGAAACATATCTGCATCAGCATTAAAACTTTCTGAAACTTGTAGCAAAAAAATGCAAAATCTTCATATGTCAAATTAGGAAACTTTTGTTACTTCTGTGTGGCCAGAACTAAGTTTCTTATGAAAAAGAGCTATCCATGACCATGAAATGAATGAAATGAACCCTTCCAAACTTGTGAACTGTTAGAAATACTAAAAAATTTTGCTAATCACATTGAAAATTGCAGTTATTAATTGCTAAGGAACAGGAGATCATTTGTCATTGGTTTTCCTGTTTTTCCTTCCACTTGGTAAAAGAGGCTTCCTATTCTCCTGGTAGCATCTCTCTGTGTATCGATTTCTTCTTGTTACCATACGATGGTAGAAAAAAAGGAATCTTCGCTTAGGCATGGCACATAAGATCTTTTTAAATTTTGAAGACCACACAAATGTTTGCTCGCACACCGGAGTATTTAAATCTGGGAACTTCTCTCGCAATGGTGCTGTTGAAAACTTTTCTTTGCATTCTTTTCTTTTGTGATTTCGCAAATGCAAATCATCTATGAACTTTGAAACACTGCTCCACATTACGTTGTATGGTGGTGGCAATGGCAAAGGTTTTAATGCTATCTTCATGTTGCATAGATTGCACATATTGTCGTAGCAGAGACAAAATTCTCCCCATGCTGCAGGATCTTTATCTTTTAAGCGCTGGTACAGATACTGCACTGTGACCAACAGTACTTGGCTTGGTGACTCTGACCTGTAAGCAGATTATATTTGATTATTATAGTTGATTAACCTTTGGCACAGTGAGTACCTTCGATAGCTGTTCCTTGTAGGACAAAATTGTTAAAACTTAAGCTTGAAATTACTGATTTCTTCAAAATTGCAATAGTTGAACGGTAAATTGCCAATAAAATGAACGTAGAGCTGAAATCTTTAAAAAGGTCCAATTTAAAAAGGTCACTTTTCTTTTATTAAATGGCTTGGAAGGAACTAACTGTAGGATTTTTTCCTGTACATCTACCATAGATATTTATTGATATCTTGATTGGTTTTAAAATCATGGCAGCATTTATTAAATTTTAGGCTATGGCGTCATCAAATTTCTAAATCCTAAACCAGAAAAGCTACTGCATATGGTTTTCTTGAAGGATGATATACTGTATCATTTTTCCTTTGTTAGTTAGGATTTACAATGGTTTGAATTTTTCAAAAATATCCATGAACATTTTCAAAAATAATTAAAGTGACCACCATTTTGAAAAAATCAAGATATCAAAAAATGTCCAGGGCAGAATCATAGCAAAGTACCATAATTCAAAGAAAAATGTCAAAGAGTTTTACAACCACCGTTTAAATATTTTGAAGATTTGAGCCCTATGCCAATAAAATGTAGTTTTGGTAACATGAAAAGTAACGGATCAATTTGGACAACCCCTGATGAACCTACATTAACTTCAAAGGTTTTGAGTGCAAAGACACTAATATTAGAGTATTCGTTTTCTGATGGATCCTTTTTCTCCTTTGCTCTTTTTTATCCTTGGCAGTTCACAATCGCCCACTTTGAACAGAGATACTAAATACAGCTTAGTAGTTCTAAACATTGAAGGTAAACATGATTTTTTTGCACATACTTGTATAGTGGGCTCCATTTTTCTATATGGCCTCCTCCCCGTACGAAATGTAGCAGTCCTCTTGACCATTTTCGAAGAACCTTTTGGTCATCTCCAGTATCTTTGTTGCATTTTTCTGTTTTTGTAGTATCTACATCTGGCTCATCGATGTGTACAATATCTACAGATCTAGCAAGCTCCATGACATCTGCAATACCTTCAAAGGACAAGAGGTATCAAACTGAAAAACCATTATTCTGAGGTTATTTACTCAAGTACTATTATCATATCAGAAAATATGATTAGGCAAAGAAGACTTGAAGATAAGACAGGATTGCTACATGTCACTTCAATTTTTATATTCATAGGTGATAGCTACTATTTCTGAGGATCACCAAAACTTAGTTGTTAAAGCTGCTCACTGTGGACGCTTTCATCGCTTTCTGTTTACTTTCTTATTCAATAAACAATGTTTGGTGTTCTTCGCAAGAAGCAGTTGAACAAAATGCATTTTTTATGTCTTTATGCGATGTGGTGGTAACACATGGTAAAAGAAAGTTGGTACTGCTAGTGGTCCTCCAAAGAGAGATAAACACAGTATGTCTCAAATATATTGAAGGATTATATATTAAATGTAGGTTCTAACAGGTATTTACTGCAGCTAACCTTGTGCTTCTTCCAGCATCTTAGTACCCTCGTTTTCATCTCGTTTCAGCTTCTTCAATCGGGTTTCTACTTTCTCAACATCATTTACATTCTTAACTTCTCGGCTTGTAGAATCATCTGGAAGGTAAGTCTAAACATGACTTTCTAGTGGTATCACCACAATGCTTCAGATACTCTCTAGGCGCATGGTTGTGAAATGGATTCTATTTTAATGAGATTGCCAAATGTGGCAGAAAAAAGAAACTGTTCATTATTTACTACCAACAGAAATATAGCTGAAATGGCCTAGGTCGCGCAATAGACGATTACACTAAAGATGGTGGCAGGGAACTTTTTACCAAGATGCATTGCGCTGGAAGTATGAATCTTTGATGATTCTACAGGCATTTGATTAAAGAATGCCAGTGCATCTTGGTAAAAAGTTCCTCGCCATCATCTTTAGCGTAATCGTCTGTTGCACTTAGGTTGCAAAATGCTTCTCTTGCAAGTATGGATGTAAGGACGGTACAGTATATTACAGTTAACAGGAATGTTTTTATAATTCTTCATTACAAAGAAAAAGTTGCAAAGTTGTAAAAGTAACATACTTTTATCTGATTGGATGACTAAAGAGATTTTCATTATCACTGAAATATTGATACTAAAATATTGTTAGAAGCTCGCACTGTAACTCAGGGATTTCAGACTAAACATTAATTGCAAGTATTATTAGTTTCACTCAAAAATCAAAATATTAAGGCTGATCTACAACTTTTCTGGGACGCCTGGTTGAATTATAGCCATTGTGTATGAGTGTTTTTATTTTGGTTTGTGTTTGATCCCATAACAGCTTTGAAAATCAAGGGACCCCTCTTTAGTGACTCACAGATAATTTCACTGCAACATAAAGATGATTTATGAATATTTCATTTACCTTCAGGTCCTGCTTCAATACCACAGAAAAACTTGAGGAAGTCTCTGAGACCAGTTGGAACATTTTCTTGCATTGCTAGGTTGCTGTGCTCTATACAGAAAGCAGATACATTGTTTTTTGGTTCATTGACACAAACATCTGGTAGATTGAGACCGGGAAAATTTGTTGCCTTCACAGTCACTGGCCACATGCAATGTGGGTGCCTTAATTTCCACACTCCGTCGAGAACAGTAAAGTTATCACAACCTAAAACATTGAAATTGTACTTGTGAGCTTATACAGTATGAGACAGCAAGACTTTGTGTATTGTGTGAGTTAGATTTTATGATATAATGAATCAAGGAACAAGGAGCAAGAATTAGATGATTATTCAGTTCATTAGTTTCTTTGTCACGTAACGAATAGAGTAGATTTGCTCCAAGTCTCGTTCGTTATTGTAACCGAGTAGGCCCGAATACGATAACGAACGGGACTTGGAGCAAGTCTACGAATAGAGTGAAGTCCCGCCTTTAAGAAACTACTATATAAGAAACTCCTACCCTAAACTCAGACTCTTAAACTTTCCTAAACTTTTACAAGAACAATAGGCAAACAATAGAATAATTAACGGAGTATAATAGGCTTAGGTCAAAGGTGGGTTTCTTCACAGATGGACTTTACATAATTATTTCCTATCATATAACAAAAGTCTTTACCTCTCTTCCTACATGCTTCGTGGCAAATCTCGTGCTTATATAGCTCTGCTGATCGCAACTTTTCAATATGTGCCATGAATATATCTTTGTCTTCTTCTGCTTCTCCTTGGAATTTCCAATTCAGTCCTCTCTCCTTTATTTCTTCCTCAATTTCCAAGGCATAGAATGCTTTTGATATGAGCCGGCGATCTGGTGCTAACTGGTAAGCTGAACTTCTGGTGGGATTTGCTTAAAAGACGACATTGAAGAAAGTTACTGATCAGTGTCTGAAAACGCTAAACATTACGGTGCAATCGTAATTTCTAAATTTTATTAATTCTAGAAGTCGTTTGAGGTTAAAGTTGAGATTCCCATCGCTTGAAGGTAAACAACAACGGACCACGCCCACTTCTTCTCCTAACTGTTGAACTGTAAAGAGTTATTGTTTAAGAGCTGACATAGGAACAAAACTGGTAAAAACTTAGACTGAAAATGTCTTCTTTCCAGAACTTGTATCCACCCAGTAATCAAATCAAATCCAAAATTGAGTGAAGTACACGTATTTTTCTTATAAGAAACTGCCCATAAGAAACTCCACTCTCAAATCGCCAAAAATTTAAGAAACTCCAGTACTGGGAAAATATAAGTTAAGAAACTACTTATTTTGATAAAGAAAATCCTTAATCTATTCTTAATTTATTCTCACTTGTTTCCTGTATCATATTACTGGTAAGGTACTTGAGTGATGTCTAAACATTGGAAAGGCTTATAAAACCTTTTTTTGAAGTGTTCATGAGGGCACAGTAGGTAACGAACATGAAGATTGTTATGGAGCCTCTAAGAAGTTCGCAAGAAACTTTGAGTACGCAAAATCTCATAATTCTAAGAAACTTTCAGTACTGGCCCAAATTCTTAGTTTCTTATAAAAAAATACGTGTAGTTGACAGTTGTTGTTTATACTCGAGCAAGGACAGACAACACTTTACCTTTGTCCTCAGAGAGGGTGTTAGCCATCTTCAGGATATGATTTTCTGGTTTTTCGTGCAACGTGTCTATGTAAGCTTCTGTGAATCCTTCAAAAGATACTTGACAATGGAGCCTAGGATATGGAAATAAGCAAATAAGCAAAGAGCCCATTTCATTTTCACTGACTGAATGGTTGAAGCAGTAAGCTAAAGGCATGCACAAAGTTGGCCATATCAGTCCCAATTCTAATGGAATCGGCCACTGTGCTGAAAGAATACAAACTTTAGAAAAATGGATATTTGAATCTTGACAACAACAAAACAGTATTTTTCAAAGAATCCTGTCAACCCAAAATTCTATTTAATCTCTTTTTAATCAATAAATCAAGACTTACGCTAAATTCACTTGAAGTTGGCAAAGATCTCGTGATAAATAAGACTCGTTTGATGCTTCAATAAAGTCTCTTTCAGAGCCATACAGCGTGTATCCTTGATGCCGATTTCCAAATTTTGAGTAGCCAAAGTATAACTTGCACTTCTGGCACTTGAGTGAAAACTTCAAGGCTGGTTTGACGGATTTAAAGTCGAAGACAACAGCTTGAGATGGGTTGTTATGCAAGCTAAGATCACCTTTGCAAGCAGAACATCTGGTTATAGGAGGCGATAAAACTTCTGTTGCAGGATGTTTCACAATAGCACCTGCTCTAACTATCCCTTTTTCAACTTCAGATAGGTCATCAATTGGTTGGTCAAGGAGTCGAGTAAGTTGTAAACACTGCAGCACATCTGCATCAGATACAGTGCTTTGGGTGAAATCAGATACAATTGTCTTCAATGTAGAAAGCATGAACTTAACACCTGCTTTTGGAATCGAAGTTGTGTATTTCTGCCATGAAATAAAGCCTTTCACGCCAAGTTTTGCGACCATCAATGTTTCCAATTCTCTCGTTGAATTTTTGAACAAATCGATATCTATGTTAGCGAATTCGCATTCTTTCAAGTTCCTAACTGCCGTCTCTATGATGCAAAGTTTCCTTTTCTTAGATTTTCCGATCTCTGAAAGTTGCTCAAAAGACAGCGAAGCCATTTTAGTTTTTTCCTTATGAGTTTGTCGTTTCAGACAGGGCTGACTAGGACTCTAAAAATATTGGTACAGCACTATCGCACAGCCAGTGTTAACAGCTTTACTGTTGATGCCAACAAAACCGGATTTCACACTGCACCGAATAAAAACAACGCATTGTTAGTTATTGGTGGCGAACAGAGATCATGGAGACAGTTTTATCGTCCGTCACACAGAAGGACTTTGATCAGGTGAGTGAATTCCCAGTAGGGGGGCACTCGGCACATACGCATACGGGGTCAGTATCAGGAATTTTTAGGCTACCCAAAAATATCAGTTCAGCTTTACTGGAGCCCAAAAATATCAGCTCATTGACATCTGCATACATTGACATCTGTCAACGAACATAAAAGATCATGAAACAATGGAACTTGAGCCCTTGAGGCCAGGATTGCCCCTAACGAACCCAGAAATATCATTTTGACTATATATGATGCCCAAAAATATCATGGCCATAATTTCACTTTTTGCAATATTCTGACCTCAAAATATCGGACTTACATGGCATGTGCATGTGCTGAGTGGGGGTCACTTTGATCACTCAACTCATGCAACATAATACCATTACCGTAAAAGTTCTATATATTAAGCTCCCCTCTAATGAAGTCCCCTATCTAATAAGACTCTAAGCCAAAATTTGAATAAGCCCCCCCCCCTCACTTATATCAAATTGCAGAGGTTAACCAACGATTTTCCATTTATTGAGCTAAATAAGTTTTTATGTTAATTTTGATATGGCTCGAGTTGAATCCGCAAAAGATGGTGTGAAATGTATTGGTATCATTTTACTGGATGAATAAGACCCCTCTCTAAGACATCTCCCTCTCCTTAGGCTTCCCCTCTGCAGTGCCCAGCATTAAATATGAATAAATAGAGCTTTTACGGTATACCATAACCATAAATGGCACGTTCTGGCTCGCATCGGCGTAGGGGGAGATAAAATTTGGGGGGGCTGCCCGATAAAAAGTCCATTGTTTGAGAAAATTTTGCCCGACTTGAGGCGGATTTCTGCCCGATTATGGCTGATTTTTGCAAATTTTTCCGACGTTGGGGGGGCTGCAGCCCCCCTGTTCCCCTGTCTCCTACGCCTATGCTGGCTCGATTCTCAATTATTTTGTACGCCAAGGCCACTTGGAGTCACATTTGAACTACCTTCTAAAATAGGTGCTGGCTGGATGTTTTATTTACAAGAAGCAAGAACCACGAGGGCCGAAAATTGAAGAAACTCTTGTACAAACTTGAAAAGAGCTCAGAAACTTTCAAATTGCTAGATTATTCAAAAGTGTAATATTTTGAAAGCATATTCTTGGGTAAAATTAGCCCTAATCATGAGGATTTATGTTTCAGGAGACATCTGTAGCAGTATCAAAAACCACATCATAATTTGTTGATCAAAGAAAAGGAACACATTACACTCTTTTTTTCATAGAACACTATGAATTTGGTCCAGCCTCGATATTCTTAAAAACTTTTCGTTTTGAACCCTACCAAATTCTCAAAGTACTCTTATCTTTTCAAATTTGATATGGTTTCAGCTCAGGGGAACATATTTAAAAAGAAATGTAATTTCATGTCATTACGAGGAACTGGTTGAACGAAAGAAACATTTAAGCAATCATAACAATAAGAATGTTCATAACCATTAACTATCATAAAGTTTTAAACATACTTTTTGAAAAAATGAATGAGATACGTCAGTCATGCGATTCTCTGTTATGAACATCGCAAAACAAGCAACTGCTGAAAACGAGACACAAATATGCGAGCTGAGGCTGAGCAATATTCTTATAATATTCTTAAAAGGTGGATTGTTCTGAGCCTGAATATTCTTGTGAACAATGTTCTTATAAAAAAAGAGTTTAAGAAAAAAGCGCATACATTTTCTTGTGAAAGTTAACCCTGGGTACCAGACTCTCTCAAACGTAAAATGGAGACTGTATATTTATCCAAGTTTCTTACAAAAAGAAGGTGTTAACGTAAAATTAATTCAGATCTTGCTGCACTTATCAAAATTATACGATATTAATTTTGAAAATCTGCTTGAACATTCATATCCTAACTTTATTGAGTCATACGCTCATTTTTTTCAAGAAACCGATTATAAGAAACGGTAGGCTAAAATTTTCGAAAATTAAGAAACAAACAGCCCTACTTGAATTGAGAAAGCTTAGAAACTTTTTTGTTTGTACAGTTGTAGCAACCGTTTGGATATCATTTTGAGTGCGAATTATGTTATTCACTTGCTTTGAGATCTTACAAAGTAATTTGGGAGCACTTTAGACAAAACAAAATTATCTCTACACTTCCAGCATTTAGAATATAAGAAACACGTAAGAAACTTTTGATAGCAAAATGGACCAAAATTTTAAGAAACTGCCTACCAGCACCGGACCTTAGTTTCCTATACAAAAAATGAGTGTATTACAATAACATTAATGAGTGCGCCACCTCATTCCCAGGATCTTTTGTCACATTCCATGACAAAAGGCCCTCGGATGAGGTTGATGAGTGGGGTACTTCACTATCGGGTCAGACGGGGATGTGCGCCAGTTTTGGGTAATTTTGGCCCAAAAATTCTGGGAATGGGGTATACTTTTACTAGAAATTTTCTGTGATTGGGGTATACTTTCACTTGAAATTTTCTGGGATTGGGGGTGAACTGTTATACTAAAAATTCTGGTAATGGGTGTTCCCAGTCCCCATTGATTCAGAACAGATTTGTTCTGCTTTTAACCATAACTGAGACGAAATCCGTTCTTTCGCCTTGAAATTGAGTGCCACTTAACGTTGAACTGTTCTTTGTTACTTCTTTAAAATTCTGGGATTGGGTATCAATATCTGACCTATATTCTGGGATAGGGTATGGGATTTGATACAATATAGGCGCTATGTCCCGCGCTATGTTTATTCCCTTAAAGTCCCATCTCAAAAGCAACTGAGCTGCTGCTGTTTGGAATTGGTTACACGGCATAGTATTGATTTGAAGGAAACGTAAGGCCATTTCTGGAAGTACGAAAAAAACATCTCCATGCGACTTTGTCTGGTCTTATTAGGAGTAACAGTACACGTATTCTTCTATACGAAACTGCCCATAGGAAACTCAACTCGCCAAGCCAAAAAATTAAGAAACTCCAGTGCTGGGAGAATATAAATTAAGAAACTATTTACTTTGATAAAGGAAATCTTTGACATATTTTTACTTTACTGTCACTTGTTTCCTGTATCATATTTCTATGATTGGAAAGGCTTGAAGGATATTGTTTTGAAATGTTTACGAGGGCACAGGTAGTGAACATGAAGATTCTTATGGAACCTCTAAGGACTCTAAGAAAATCGTTAGAAACTCTGAGTTTTCAAAATCTGATAATTTTAAGACACTTTCAGTAATACGTGTAATACAGTATTACTCAAGAGTGGCGGACTGGTCCACCGGGATACCGGGAAATTTCCCGATGGGCCCTTGTGAACCTAATAGTCATTTTCTGTCTTGGGCCCTTTTGGTTCAAATGCTTATTCAATGGTAAATGAAATTCTACTTCTGTACGTCTCTCATATTTTAAGGTCTCTCTAACAAAGTACCTCCCTCTTTTCTAACTTTTGACTGCCACGTTGGTAACTTTTTGCCCATGGATTTATTCATTGTATCACTTTTTGAATTGTCGGAAAAAGCTGTATATTGCCCCCCTAAATCCGCCACTGCCCGGGGCTGACACGCGAGGTAAATTTCAGCCACTGTTTACATGAGATTTCCCAGGACCGTCGAGAGGGGGGGGGTTGGAGGGGGTAAAAGGTCCGGGGCCCGGGCCTCGCAGGGGCCCGTAAAAATATCGTTCGACAAAAATTAGTTATTGTTGTAAAATATCTTTACAGCAACCTTTATGGCCATCTACCTGCCTAACATAGACATAAGTAAATAGTTTTAATATTTTTGTGTCCGTGCTCTCAAAGTCACCTCGTAAAAGCGAATCTCTTCACTGTTTACCGTAAATACCGCGTCCTTAATAACTTTTTCATGGAAAATCTAATCAATTTTTCTAAACTAGTTTCCTTAAAAAGGGCCTTTCCCTCATTCTCCGAGAGTCTGGAGGGCGTGGTCCCGGAGAATTTTCTTGGGGGCTTCGCCCCCGAACCCCCCCCCCCTTTGAGGCCCGATCCTAAGAATCGCTCAAGGGCCCGAGCTGGCTCTCGACGGCCCTGAGATTTCCTACCTCACCTGTCAATCCTGGGGTTAGGTGGAGTAAAATCCACCTAGTATTAACAAATAGGAATCAATGAAGAAAACCAATACACCTTACCATACCGGGAGTGTTTTGTTTTTATGGAAGAATTTCCCCTCACCCAAGTGAGATTCCACCTCTGGTGAGGCGATATCTCGCTATACCGGTGGTGTTGCGTTTGTCATATAAACGCGAAATGAAGAAGCAATGGGGTTCTATAGGAAGGAGGAATCTCGCCTGTCAGCCCCGGGTCTGGCAGATGGGGTGCTCTTAATCTAAGGATCACTGTTGCATTTCCGCAGCTTGGTTAAAAACCTAGCCGCAATCAAAACGGAAATGGAGTCAACTTTGTTTTCCATGGTTTAGGTAGACTTGCCCCAAGTCTATTTCGTCAACCGTGATAAGGGAAGTGAATAGGCGATTCCGAAAAAGATGGCGGACCTCATTTCACGCAATGCATGATGGGAATATGCCCCCTAGCAACGCATGGCTACCAAAACTTAAGACCGCAGCATAAAATCTTGACCATAGCTACGATAGATTTAGGCCGTAGCAAATTTATCGTGCAATTTACACTCTTCTAAAGGCAAGTCCATGGTTTAGGCAAATTTACTTTGTTTTCCAGGGGGATGGGGGGGGGAGTATACTTCAGTAATCCATCGTAGTACGAGGTTGCGCCTTCTTTAGGGTACCAATATTATGAACGAGTCCGGATTTATGGATAACACTTTGATTTTCGTTTTCTAGTTTCAAGGGTATAATCTTTCGAAAAATTGCATTTCAAAGCATGCTTTTGACTTTCTCCATAATCTAGCACATAATTTACTGGATTTCTGCTGGAACTTTCAGGGTCGTGAAGGGCACTAAAGGAAGTTTCCTCATTTCAAAACCCCCAGTAAATTTTCCCTGGCCAAACCATTTCAGTTTCAGATGGTGTCCCAAAATTATATCCCTGTGTGGTTGCTGTGGAGGAGCTGTGCATTCCATGGCTCTGTTCTTGATACAGTTGGATGGTACCAGGATCGATGATAACCGATTCTAGAAAACGACCGATTTTGCGCAAAAAAACAGCCTGATCGAACAAAATATCCCTTTTTGACATGCTTTGACAACCTGCTCTTGAAAAATTTCCTTCTTTTGATATTACCGTATTTACGTTATCATTTACCATTGACGCCAACGTTGCAACGTTACGTATCAGTTTGAACTGTAAAACTCAAGACATGCCTAATCAAAAAAATTAGCGATTTGAAGGTAAATCAACAAATCAAGACACTTTATTGCTTATTGTTGTTTTTGGAAGTTCACGTTGCCTTCATCAGACAAAACCACAGGGAAGGGAAGTTGAAACCTATTATACAGCTATTTCGCACTTCCACCATATCAGCACCTTGTCAGCTTCATCTATGGCAAGAGCTGTATTTGAGAAGAATGATTTTCCACATTTCCAGCTGTGATAACCGCGATAACCGGAAAATACGCTACCAATAAATATTGCGACAGAAATCCATAAGCCAGTCAAGTTTTCAATGTGGATAAGAAAAAGCACTCGAGGTAACTGCACACTTACATTCCAATAATGGCAAATTATTGTTATCACAACGACAAACAAGAGCCGATTTCAAATTTCAAGTTTGACGTCACCAAGGCCGTGAAAATCGTGGATGAAGACGGAGCTACGGCCCACGGTTATACTGCGATGTCGACCAGCAACGACGGAGAAACATTGCGGTAAGTAGAGAAAGTAAAGAAACTCGATAGTAATGAAGCCATGATTAATTGTTATACAGTAAAAACCCGCGTATAAGAACCTAGTCGATTAAGAACCTACAGGCTGAAATTCTCAATTTTTCAATTGTTTTATAAGAACCAATCCATTGTATTCATTGTTTAAGAACCCAGGCTGATTTGCAAAATAGTAGGTTCTTATCCCAAACTGGTACGGATCGGCCTTGCGTTTACACGGGATCGCTTGGGATCGATCCGCTATCCGTGCTAGTTTGGGATCGATTGCCAGAGCGATCCAGTTTGGGATCGATCCCGTCAGAGCCTCGTGTAAACGGCTGGATCGATCCCAAACTGGCACGGATGCAAAACGAGGCAAGACGAAAATGGAAATTGAGGCGTTTTCATAATGACACCTTTTGTTCACCCTGACAACAAATGGCGCGAAGTCTTTACGCATGCTCAAATCTTTATAAGGAGTCTGGGAATTAGTGACAAGCTGCCTGGATCGATCCCGTGTAAACGCAACAAAATTTGGGATCGATCCCGTGTAAACACCTGCAAAATTTTGGGATGGATCCCGAACTGGATCGATCCCGTTCTGGATCGATCCCGTTTTCTCTCGTGTAAACGGGGTCTAACTCTCAGTTCAAAGATCAGGTGTCATAATAGGTTTCAAACAGGGGCGGATCCAAACCGAAATTGTAGGGGGGGGGGCAACTTGCAAAGAGGGCGCTAAAACATAATGGAAAGTGAATTTTTGGACGCTTTTTAAAGAAAATTATTTGATTTACTACTAAATAACACCTTGATTTATATGTTTCCCCTATATTTGAATCGAAACAGCAGATAACACTTAACAAATTGTGCGTTAGAGTTAGGATGAGGGGCGCTTTTCTCGCCAATAAAGGGCGCCAAGCTGAGTTTTCATCGTGAAAGGAGGGGCAGTTGCCCCCACTTGTCTACCTAAATCCGCCACTGGTTTCAAATTAAGCAGCGCACGCACACTTTTGTATTTGAAAATCTAAATCTAAATTTGTTACTTGTGCTCTTTAAAGACCATAAGGTCTTTAGAAATTGACAATGTTTTTGGTATTACCCATTTCACCCCTGTAGACCTGATGTAATACTCTCAATGGGGTACATTTATCCGCGCATTTATCGTGAACCTTAAAGTATCTTATTATGATGATGCCGGATGATTCAATATACGCATGCATGGCTCTGATGAAGGCTTAAATGCCGAAACACGAACAAATAAAAAATGGCTTCTGCCGTGGTGTAAGACCAGGGATCTGAATGACTTTAGATTTCTCCAACATTTCATTGCGCTTGGAGAAAATTTTGACACGAAGACCCCGGATTCGATCCCAGGTAGGGGAGCGCATTTTAATTCTCCAATTGTGGCAGCCCACTCAACTCACGATAAATATATTTCACCGTGACAGCTGATGCTGAATGATTTTACATATTATTATTATGACAAGTTTTTATAGTTTTTAAGTTTTTAGTTTCTATCGCTAAAAAAAGTTTGACACCAATGTAAAATTCATATCTGCTTCCTTTTTACTTGAAGTCAAATCTACCACAGTCTCTCTCAAAACCTTTTTCCCATTTCAGAAAGTTCTTCTTCACTCATGCATCAATCAACGATCCAGCACTGTTTGGGAAGTATGTGAATGCTGGGAAGGAGATTCAAGTTGGAAACAGGTCTTTTGGGACGCTATGGATACATGCTAGTGCCAAGCAATTAGAGAAGATTGTGCAGGCAGAAATAATTGCTGCATCGCCACTAGATTTATTCAAGGCAGTTTCCACGATTGGAAGAAACGTTGCAGATAATGGGGAGCTTGTCTGGATCTTCGATGAAGACGTTGCTTTTGATAAGGATGGGAAATCATGCAACATGGAAGATTTCCAGATGGAGTATGTCAGTGGTTTGATACCAAAAGAAATAAAGCTGCAGGATGGTATAGCCAGTCATAGGCACTCTGTTTCTGTCGAGAAACCACTGACTCAAAACTGGTTTGATCTTTTATGCCATTTCTTGAAAGGTTAGTCTTAAATCAGTGCAAACTAACAAGATATGAATAATACTTTTCAGCGTTTTATTTGAAAACCATTGTATTAAATGAGAACGTTTGGCCACACACAGGGGATACTAGGGAGTGTATCTCTCTGGTGCTGCTATACGGGGTGTCCAAGTCAGACCCAAAACACGTAGACCCAAAAGAAATTCGCGTAGACCCAGACCAAAATTCTTGAGTTTGACGCAGACCCAGAATATTAAAGGCAGTTTTCTGGTAGACCCGACAATTAACATAATATTCTTAGACCCAAAACTTCATAATAGATTAAAGTAGCATTTGTTGTTGTTAGATATTTGTTTTAACTAAAAACAACTCGTTAGTAACCTTCTGGGCACGATGATTGATTTTATGATAATTATGCACTTTGGAAGTGAAACAGTTCTTCCGGGGGGGGGGGCACTTAGTACCTGATGTGTTATCATGCGCGTACAAAAAAAAACGCAGGAAAGGGTGCCTTTCTTCAAAGTAGGCACGGGCCCGCGCGGGCCCGTGTTTAGGGGTGCCGATTTGACCATGGTTTTACAAAAGGGTGTCTTATTTTGCATTTGATAAATCTGAACTCCTCTGCAATGATATCTAATCAAAATTTCTAAAATAGAGTTTGTAGCGAGTCAAAGAACTTAGCAGACCAGCACAAGATGGGGTAGGAATTCGGGAGCAGTTTTCTCTTCTACCCTGGGTACCCGACTCTATGAAATAGAATCTTTAACATCATTTTTAACATTATTAACATCATGGCAGCACAGTGGCGTGGCCACAGGGGGCGGGGGGTATGTGAGGTCATGTCCCCACCACTTTTTTCGAAAGATGGTTCTCGATTTCCTTCAAAAGGACAAGTCCGGGGTTGGTATGATTGATGATAAAATACAAGATTATACTGCAATTAATGATGCATGATACTTTTTCCCACTATTTTTTGCCTTCTCCTTGTGAAATTACGTATTCAAATAAGCAATTTGAGCGAAGTGACGTCATATCGCACAAACAAAAACGAAGATGTGCGATTGCTTTTTCGCCTCTTAATCGCTGCTAGCCTCTGCGTCATGTACTCATGCATTGAAAATGGCATGAGAACACGATAAGGAGGCTTGCTACGATAAAGAGGCGAATAAACAATCACACAGCCTCGTTTTCGTTTGCACGATATGACGTCACTTCACTCAAATTGCTTATTTGAATATGTAATTTCACAAGAAGATGACGAGAAATCGTGGAAAAAAGTATTATACATCATTCATTGCAGTATTATCTTGTATTTTATCATCAATCATACCAACCCCGGACTTGTCCTTTAAAACCGAAGAGACAATGGCTTGGCATAGGTGAGGTAAGAATTTTCTGAGAAATGTCAAAGCTTCCATTTTAGCACTGGCAAAAATGGAATCAGGGGATACATTTTACGCCAAAGTAATGGGTGCATCTTCAAAAATTTTCCTCCTGCTCCGATGTAGCTATAGAAAAAATGTCACGAACCATAAATGTTTTCTTGCCACAAATGGCAAGCATAATGTTGGGAGATGCTTTCTAAGCCAAAGTAAAAGATGTCTCTACAAAAATTTTCCTTGTGGTCTACTTTATTGGATAACTGTCACAAAACTATCAAAGTTTCCTTGTCGCTATTGGTAGCATGATGTTGGGAGGTGCATTTTCAGCCAAAGTAAAGGGTGTGTCCCAAAAAATTTCCTAACGGCTTCGCCCCCAGGCCCTCTCATTTCAATACCCCCACTTAATTTACCCTGGCAAAGCCACTGTGGTGGCATCCATAAAATTTGATTTTAGAGGGTCTGGTACCCAGGGTACTCCTCTTTAAATCACACCGGCAATTTTAGCAATTTTAGTAACTGACTTGTCAGTGATTATGGTACCTGAAATTGAGAAGCTCTATTTGGACGCGGGAAATGGTATGTTCTGCAGAAAATTTTCCGCGAATAGGGTATGTATTTCGCTTGAACAGGTCGGCGTTTAGGGTGCATATGTTAAACCTTTGTATGAGCATGATAGAAAAGTATAGAAGATTGTAGAGACCATGTACCTCCCATCGGCGTAGGGGGAGATAAAATTTGGGGGGCTGCCCGATAAAAAGTCCATTGTTTGAGAAAATTTTGCCCGACTTGAGGCGGATTTCTGCCCGATTATGGCTGATTTTTGCAAATTATATTTTCAAGCAGACCCAAACTTGGTCCATCTGTAGACCTAAGATCTAAGAACCTAAATAGTAACAGACCCGAAGAATTTTACCCTAGACCCAAAAATTATGTGTAGACCCACTTCGAAAAGTGCCTTGGGTCTGACTTGGACACCCCGTATAGGTGGGCAAATCAACGCTGTGACATCAGCATTTTGGAACAGCTCCGTTTTCACTCGCACACACCACCACAACAGGAAAACGGTGCTTTCAAAAAGATCCAATTTGGAGAGCGTTTTCGAAAAGTTTTGTTATCGGTGACAGAAAACACCGTCTACGTGTGTACGCAAACCCAAAACGGAAAAAGTTGCGTGTCAAAAATATCTGGATAGTTCTGGGATCCGTTGTTACAAATTTTGAGAAAGTCTTCATCCATAAAATTGTTGTATCCTTTCACCATTGACCAGTTAAATAATTTATTATCTTTTCATTCTAGGTGATATGTATGACATGCTCAATGCATCTGCTACGAACGAAGATGCTACAAATTTGTTGGAAAATGCCAGCAAGCTTTTTGGAGAAAGAGGACTCGAGGTCCAATCAGTTGAGAAGACAGACTGTGCTCAAGATTTGTTTGTGGCACAGTTCTTTGTTTTGGCTAGTGCAGCAGTGATTGCAAATTATCATGAGGTATATTGTCAGCAATTTAGTAAGCTTCGTTTTGCTTGAAGCCATTATACTCTACAGTACTTACTGGACTTGCAACAAGTCTTCCTTTTCATTCTTTGTTCGTAACGATCTGCTCCGAAGGCGCAACAAGCGCAGCGCAATGGGGAGAAGAGGAGGAATTTTAGTCATGAATTGAGGATTGCGTTCAGCATTGAGGGTAGGGAGGGCTCAGGAGGGCTCATTGTGTAAATGTACTTTGAATGAGCGGTTGTTCTCAGCTTTGATACCAAGTAAGCTGCAAAAACTTGATAGGAAATATTATTCTCGTTATAAATACACATACTTGATTTAGAAACCACAGACAAAGGGACACACAGGCTTGATGACTGAAACCAGCGGTCGGCCATTTTATCTTAATATTTTGCAGTGATAAGTATCTTCACGTGAGGTAAGAAATAATTTCTGAGGTCAGAAATAGTGGAAGTGTACGAGGATTATCGGAATGTTCACGTAGTACCACCGATGAATTAGCCTAAGACCGTAGCAAAATAAATTCTTGTCCCTACAAGTCTCTGTGAACAAAAACATTGACTTTGAAGATGAAGAGATATGACAGAAAAATGGTTCTTGCAAGCAACTTACAGGGATTTTTTGCATCGATTTATACACACCCTTCGAAGCATTTTTCATCCTGCATGATTTACAATTTCACCCTCGAAATGAACAATTCTTTATTCTAAACTTCACCTTCAAATGTAACTGCTTCGTACATATTTGCTTTATAAAAATTGTTGACCCAGTTCTGTAACAGCTAAAAAAATTAGTTGCCCCATTTACGTTTTATCACAGATTTTTGTTTCACTGAAGTTTAGATTCCACATTTTATCAACCTCACTCTTAAATAAGCCATTTCATTTACTTTGTAGATAAAGAGGGCTTTGATACATGCCCCACCAAGGCTGCCGTTGGAGCTCCTGGCTGTGGAAACTCAATTCCTGCTATTGCAGCAATAGCACTCACAGGATCATGTCCAAAATTGGTTGTCACGAACTGCTCAAGCCTGTCTAAAAAGCACACCAAATGCCTGGCATCAATGTCAGCACAGGGAATTTGCCTTGATGACCCGACCGATCCAAGGGAAATAGCGGAGGTCTCAAAGATGTTATTTGATGCAAGGAAAGGACAAGTATTAAGCAGTTCACGTGCGGGGGTTAAAGATCCAAAATCCTGCGCAGTCGTTACATTCAACGAGCATGTCTTGAGCTGGCTCAAAAAGAAGAATAACACAAGGTAGGCTTAAGAAATAATTGCTAGAGGTAATAGAAATGGTGTCACGATGTACGTAAATTTGTTTGTTTACCTCATTACCTACATACAGTAATTTGCGAGAAGACAGCGAATAGCAAAATTTAAAAATAGAGATTATGAGTTGATCATTGAATTGGGGCGGCACAAAGAAGTTACCTGTTGAGGAAAGAGTTTGTAAGAAATGTAATAATGCTGTCAAAGTAGATATTCACTTTCTCTGACGATTTAAGGAAGCTGTATTTCAACTTTGATATTAGAAGCCCCCGGATTGATAGAACTGAACATTTTAAGCAAGCATTTGCCAATTACAGTGCAGAAGATACAAGAGTTTCAGGAAAATATTTTTAAGAAGCATTCCATAGACGAAGAAGCGAAATGGATATTCCACTTTGTTGTCATTGTTCTAATATCAAATAAAGGGGAATGTAGATTTGCCCTAAGTCTGTAAGCTGATACAGCAAACAACTGAAAGTAAAGTAAAAATATATGTCAACAATTTCCTGCACACGCATTTTTTTAAGAAACTGCCCATAAGAAACTCAACTCTCAGATCGCCAAAAAATTAAGAAACTCCAGTACTGGGGAAATAAAAGTTAAGAAACTATTTATTTTGATAAAGGAAATCTTTGACATATTTTCATGTTAATTTTACTCGTTCCTGTATTATATTACTCGTAAGTTACTTGAGTAATGTCTGAACATTGGAAAGGCTAAAAAAACCTTGTTTTGAAATGTTCAGGAGGGCAGAGGTAGGGAACATAAAGATTTTTATGGAACCTCTAAGAAACTCGTAAGAAACTCTGAGTACTCAAAATGTGATAATTTTAAGAAACTGTCAGTACTGGCCCAAATTCTTGTTTCTTATAAAAAATACGTGTATCAAAATGAATAGTTTCTTAACTTTTATTTTCCAAGTACTGGAGTTTCTTAATTTGTTCGCTAGTTTCATTATCAAATAGCGGCCAGGACGAAAACCTTGGAAAACTCGGAGATCTCAGAGACCTTGGAGTTGGAGATGTCAGAGAAATATCTTCAAGTTTTTCAAACTCTTAATTTTCGTCGTGCCCCTATATGCATTGGTCAAAAGTCAAAGATATTGGTTATTAGTACCTTTTTTGTCCCCAGGTTCTTGGATCGCTTTTGTCTCGTGCCCATAGAAGGCTCCACCGATTGCCAATTAGCTGACCGAACGCTTGCTTTGTGGCAACAGCGCTTTACCACACTGTTGCCAAAATGCTCTTCATTCATTGGCCACCTAATCCGCTTTGGGCAAATGCTGGATGCACCGGAAGGGAAAGAGAAAATTTCTCAAACTTACGCAATTGTTCGTGCTGCAATGAAAGATGGCGACTGGCATGACAAGCGGTTGATGACGTCATGGTGTCCGTACTTGTTAGCAGCCAGAGAGGTACAGTTTATTGCTTTAGCCCTTTCATTCCCACCGTTGCCATTTGGCAGCACATATTTCAGAATATTCCATGACTCCCTAGTTTCCTTGGTCCGGATTTTACACCTTGTATTGCTGTGTAGGAGGTATCCATAGAAATAGGAGGACTCTGTTTGATGTTTGACAGCTGTTTTATAAGAAATATTGAGCATTGAAAAGGAGAGGAATCTCAGTGATGTCGCTTCACTGAAATGGTCACTGGGTAATGATCGAGACAAAGTTGAGTGAAGATTGAAAATATGTTTTTTACGTTTATTCCTAAACTGAAACCTGTCTGTTGTAGCAGGTTAAATCACATTTTGAATATCACTTGCTCAGTACCATAAAATTTGTCTCAAATATTTGCATGCCATTTGGCAACAATGGGTGTTTGAGGTTAAACAATAGGAAATTTGTATTAGGAAATGTCAAGGAGGAAAAATGTGTGAAAAAGTCATGCAGTTTTTTCTCGAAAATGAGTTATTCGATGGGAAAATATCACAAAGAGCGCAAAAATAATTTTTGACAAGTTTTTCAAAATTTGGGAAGGGAAGGGTTGGTAAATGCAGCACAGGCCTTGCTCACCTCAATATAACAAGAATTTTCAAGAATTCTCAAGAATTTTAAATGTTCTGATGAGAATTCTTAAGCAACACGGTATCTTTCAGTACAAGAATTCTAAAGAAATTGGAGGTATTCTTGAGAATTGTTAAGCAGGAACACCATGTTACCACTCAAGGTTTGTGGTGTAGCAATGAAAAACGGATAAGAAAAAATTGTCATTGTTAATTTGCACACGAATGAAGTTAGTAGCTAGTTTAGACTATATTATTTTGAGTTGGGTAGCCTACACGGCAAGAAAAGTTCGAATTTCGACATAGTTTTTTCGTTGTATATTAGAGGTAAACGGGCCATTTCCCTTCCGTTTCCAACAACAAATGCTTTTTACACATCAAATTTCCAACGTAGTTTCCCCACGGGTAAACTACGGGTAAAGGGAAATATACTTTTACCCACAGTTTCCCAAGTGAGATTTAGCATCTCCAACAGTTGGAAACTTAGTCTATATTGGGCATGTTTTTGGGAGATTTTGGGGAAATTCCATACTTGCTCGTGCTCCTTTAGGTAAATTGAGGTAAAACGCCAAATTTCCCCCAAGTAAGATCCTTGATTTTAGTAGGAAATCCCAGCGAAATTATGAGTTTTTGTCGGAAATTCTGAGGAGACCAACCATTTCCCCAGGTGAAATTAGTAGGAAATTCAGTCGAAATTCTGATTTGTTTTGTAGGAAATTTTAGGGAAACTGATAGGTTCCCTGTCCATTATACTATTTCAAGAGACGCATGATATTTTATTTATTGGATATTTTGGTGCAACATCAAATATGGTCAGCACTACGCGTCCTGGTTTGACATTATAGGAATCATCCCAGATAAAACTTCTCCAGAGGATTCTTCTCTCTGAAGGTCTTCCAAATTTTTCTCGGATTTGCCATTCTTTCTTTGCAGCACTCAGATTCTGATTCAGATTCTGCGTCCTCTTTGAACGTACGGAACAAAATCATAATTTTCTATTATTTTGATTAAGCTTGACTCGTATTTTAAACATCATGGCTATATATTTGGAAAAAAACTAATCATCCCATCCTTTGCCATTCTTATTGTGCGCAATGCAAAGTATTAATTCAGAAAGAAGAATATATCACATCACTGGCACTTTGATTCATTCAATGGAAAGACGTAACTTCTAAACAGTCATGAACGCAACAGCTGATCCTCACAAGTAATTAACGATGCCAACAAATACATACTACCAGGACCGTCGAGAGGCGGGGGGGGGGGGGGGGGGGGGGGGATTAGGAGGGATAGGAGTCCCATAGGGCCCGGGTTCCAGAGGAGCCCGTCAAAATGTTTTGCCACGGCCCCCTGAAAAGCAGTTCTTATGGACTGACGGGGCTACCGTGCCTAAATAAATAAAAATGAAAAATGAAAATATTGTTGCGCATAAATTAACTATTGCTGTAAAATCTCTTTACAACAACTTTTTATGGCTATCTATCTACCTTAAAAACATAGTCGTAAGAAAACAATTTTCTTATTTGCTATGCGTAAAAGTTTGTGCCCTCCTTTGAAACTTAGTCATCTCGTAAGAGTTGGATTTGCAACAAGTCTTCCTTTTCGTTCTTAGTAGCTAGCTCCACTGACCAGCGCCGAATGAGCAACGAGCGCGCAGTGGAGCTAGCTACTAAGAACGAAAAGGAAGACTTGTTGCAAGTCCACGTACGAGTGAGTCTTCAATCTCTTGATTGTTTACCGTCAATACCAATTTCTTGATAACTTTTTCACGGAATATCTGAACAATTTTTCCGACTAGTTTTCTTGAAAAGGGCGTTTCCCTTATTCTCCAAGAGTCTGAAGGGCCGGACCGTGTAAAAATTTTCTTGGGGATTCACCCCCAAACCCCCTTTGGGCCCGATCCTATGAATCACTCCAGGACCCGACATGGCTCTCGACGGCCCTGCATACTACATGAAACTAAATTCAAAACGTGGAGACTCTTTCCAATGACATCTTCAGCTTGTGATATAATAATGACAGAAATGTACACTGCAAAACAAGTTCGTTTGAACCGATGAGTGGCAGCGAAAAAACCTTTCCATGATGTTGAACTTTCGATGAAGAAACTTATATCATAGCTTTTTCCAAAATGGTAAGAATGCGAGCAGCAATTTTATTTCAATTCGAGACTTTGCTTTCAACAATTATAAGTTTGTTTCAATTATGCCAGTTTCTTAATTCTTGCAATCATTTGGGTTCAGAAAGCCATATTATAGCTCTGAAATACAATTCATAGAAATAATGAAACTCGTTTCCAAGAAATTTCTACTTTATGAATTGGGTTGCCGTTGAGATGCCCAGAAATTGAGCCCGAATGAATTGTTCAAAGCTTAGAAACCGTACTTCAAACAAGTTCAGAGCCAAGTTCCTAATTAGAAATGAATGCGAACAAACTTAGGACCTGCTACTTGGCTAGAAAAAACGCTTGTGAGTTAAATTGGATATTTCATCAAACCCTATGAAAACGTGAGTAACAGTCAACCTCTCTTAACTGAGACTTGCAAACTGTGAGGAAAATCAGGTGAAAGAAGCATATTTTCCAATACAGTGATAAACACATGCATAAGCTTTTTCCATGAAAATATATCTCCGTGTCAATGAGAATTATTGAATAAGAAAGTTGCATTTTCGTTCAAGTAGAGACCACGCAAGATATTCTGCATGAATATTTACGATCCTGGTTGACTTACAAATTTCTGAGTACCGGGTGTCTCAGAAAAAAGTACCCCCTTTTCACTGGAGATAGTAACAAAACAATAAAATATCATTGCTCCCCGCCTTCACAGCTAAATCTATAAATAATCAACTTAGATGTATAAACCTTGCATTTAGAAATCGTACACAAAACACCGGAGATACAAGTTTGCAAAGTCAAAATTCCCAGCTCACCCAAAAGCAGAGGTTCTGAAAAGGGATTTGATTTGTGATTTAGGCATATTCCAATGCACGTGTAGCCCCTAATGTTCAGTTTTTTGTTTTGAAAAGAGTAAAAATGACATGTGCATGACCCTGATTAAACAAATATAACAAAATGTCACAAGAATGATAAATTCGTGCCACATCCCCAAAATAAGCATGCATGTGCTCCTTTTACTCGTGTTTGATACAAAACACGTGGGGTGGAACACAATTCAAGGACCGTTTCATCAAAAGAAAAGTCATTTCAAGAACATTTTAATTAATTCAAGGGATTTAATGTATATAATTCTTTTCAAAAATAAAAACTAACGCTCAAAGTTGAGAATTCTTGTGCAAAATGTGTGATGTCAAATCATGGCTAGGCACATTCTCAAAACCTCTGGTTTCAGGTGCACACCAAAATTTTACCTTGTGAACTCGTATCTCCGGTTTAAAATGCAACGTAAGTGCATTTAAGTTGAAGATCGAAAATGTCACAGGTATGCAGTCAAAACGTCCCGATAGTCATCGTTTTGTTCCCTTGTTTGGTCAAAAGAGGGTACTTTTTTAGACATCCAGTAGAATTTGAATACGGCTACCGGGTGACCCAGAAAAAAGTGACCCAACACAATCTGTTACAGAAAATTAAGAGGCCGAATGAAATATTTCAAACGTTGTTCCGTTGCTAAAAGACTAGCTTATGCTATGAGTATTTGTGGCAATTTTTTTCAGCACGGTAAATGTCCAAAATTAAGGATTTCAAGGAAAAGGACATGTCTGAAATCCTCAAAAAGTCGTCAAAAACAGGGGATCGATATACAGCCATTTCAAATCTTCAAAACAACGAGGAGCGTGTTTCATTTCAACCTGGCAATAAATAGGCAACCCAGTAGGAAGTCTTCAGAGCCATTTTATAGTCCTTAGGCACTTAAAGATATTCTCAGGCAAAATGAAACACGCTCCTCGTTGTTTTGAAGACCTGAAATGGCTTTAAATCGATCCCTTGTTTTGACTACTTTTTTGATGACTTCAAGCCTGCCCTTTTCCTCAAAATCCTTAATTTGGGAACTTTACCGTGCCTACAAAAATTGCAAAAATACTCGTAATGTAGGCATGTCTTTCAGTAACAGAACGACGTTTAAAATATTTCAATCGGCCACTTGCTTTTATTTCTATAACAGATTGCGTTGGGTCACTTTTTTCTGGGTCACCCGATATGTACTTTTAACGAATGTTAGCATACCATAGTTATGAATAGCTGGCTATGCAGTTGAAAGAACATATACTTTCTACTCATCAGAGTCACTTGAGTCTCGAACAAGTGTTTCTTTGGACTTCTTTTAAGGTTTCCTTTCCATTGGTGACTCTGCAAGAAGCCTTCTCATTCGCAAAACTTGCCTTGCTTCTTCCGCCATCCGTCTTTGACGCCTTTCATCCAGCTCTGCAATCAAATTGCCAAGTTAGTTCAAAGTTATTTTATTACACATTGATAAATTCGTGCCGCAAACTGCATTTACTACACGTGCATTGGAATATGCCTAAATCACAAGTTATTACAGCATGTTAATTTTGATATGGTTTGAGAAAATAGAAATAAAACTGTATCGAATTTGTGTATTTTCACTCTTAAATTGTGTGTTGAATCCGCAAAATATGGTATAAAAGAACTAAAAAGCTATGGTATATATGCTCCCCTTCTGGAGTGCCTCAAATTAAATAAGCCCCCAGGGGCTTAATAGAGATTTTACGTTCTCCCTTGCACCTACAAGAATTGAAATACCTTTGCTGTCCGTGGTCTGACCGTGTTTTCCACCCCTCTTTAAATGGCGGTAGACAAATCAGGGGCGTACATTCAAATTTTGTTGGGGAGGGTGTCAACATGCTTTGAACCGACTAAATTTTTCAGACCGATTGAACGTATAGGAAGCTGTTCATACCACTTAATTAGGAGCAATGCAACGAGGGACCTAACGAGGCCTGGGAGCGAGGAAATTCTTTGAGGACATGCCCTCTACTTTGGCTAAGCGCACTTCTCCCGATCCCATGCTTGCCAGTTTCAAAATAAATTTTTTGACCAGTTCGTAACAGGCTCTCTCTCATAAATTAGAATCCTCATGAAAAATACGTTACAAATGCAAAAACTTTCAAACATACCACCATAGAGAAAATGCTCTGAGCTATTCAGAACAAAAATCCGTATAGAAATCGGACCAACGAGTGCAGAGAAATTGCACTTTGAAGTTCACAAAAATTACTAGGCCATGTTTTTGTTTAAATTTCCGGTGTATCACTTTTGAAATGGGCCTAAACCAAAAATTTCAAATTTTCGTTGCTCCAGTTGTATTCATCCGATTTAAATAATTTGTTTTTATTAACCCTCAAAAGTCTGCACAGTCATACAGCGTATCAGTTCTATGAACCCACAACAATTTATTTGTTTATTTGGCACATATTTTCAAGGGGTACTTTTAGCAGTAGAACTACACGAGACCCCTAAATTTCTTCTTTCCTGGTGCAAACAAAAAAGTGAGGAAAGAAGAGTCTTAAAACTCATTTCACACTAAACTTTAGGTATCGGTGAAGGTTTCTGCCAAGGGTTCGTACAGGTTCGTACTGGTAAACATTTTATAGCTGATATAAAAAGTCAAGTCATTTAGGCCCATGTATGCTATTTTTCTGTGATTTTCCGTGATCAGAATGTATATTTTGTTTCTGGTTGGCTCCAATGCTTAATTTTCGTTTTAATTGCACAGCTGTTATAGCGAGGGTTTGAATTCTAAATAAAAACAGGAATTATTTCATTACCTAACAAGCATATTAGCATTTAAGTGGGTCAAACATGGTTTGCGAAAGTCTAGCCGACTAGCCTTTTATGTCTATGACTTTGGAGACACTAGGCCTAAGTCCAAACTCCACCTTTCGATCTATTAACTACAGTTAAATTTATCATGTTTGGAAAAAGAGCTTCTTCTTGGTGTGGTGCAGATGATACCAACAGGGGGCTGGAAAAACACCCCCTGGTAGTCTGATAGGATTAGGGCTAAAACACATTTTTTTAAATGTTCAATAGGATAGGGCACAGGTAATCAATGTGGAGATTGTTATGCAACCTCTAAGGAACTTGTAAGAAACCCTGGTT
Source organism: Aurelia coerulea (assembly GCA_039566865.1). NCBI lineage: Eukaryota > Metazoa > Cnidaria > Scyphozoa > Semaeostomeae > Ulmaridae > Aurelia > Aurelia coerulea. The sequence continues at coordinate 4,825,764 of CM076951.1, read as the reverse complement.
ACTCAGAGTCCGATAATCTTAAGAAAGTTTCAGTAGTGGCCCAAACTATTAGTTCCTTTTGAGAAAAATGTGTATTGCAAGGAATTATGTTTGTGGGGCCTAAATTAAGCATCCTAAAAAGTGATTGATGGTGTACAGGGTGTCCCAAAATTGCACCCAAATTGTGCGCTGCTGTAGAGGATCTATGTGCTTTATGGTTTTGTAATAGATGGCGGTGAGGAACTGTTTACCAAGATGAATTGTGTTCGAATTACGAACCTCTAACAATTCTATAGGAATTCAATGAAATAACGCAATGCGTCTTGGTCAAAAAGTTCCTTATTATAACAATAAAATTCCAAAAATAGATTTTCGACAGGTCTCATCAAGGAAAACTGATATGTATCATATCGATAACTTTAAAGTTATTTATTGATCACTTTTGTTGAAAATTTCAAGTTTTAGGTGAAGACCTAAAATCAGCAAATTTTCATTGTTTTGCGTTGCCTAGCAATAGATCATGCGACTAATTAGCATATGATGCTATTTCTATGATCATTAATTGTTGGTAATCATGTGTAGCAAGTTGCGTCGTCATTAGGCTTTAGGGTTGCATAGAAAATCTGGGATGGCCTTTCTTGCCCCCCTCCCTCATGAGAAAGTGGCACTTGATGTACCCATATGTAGAATAGGATACATAATTAGAAAAATTCATTGACATCTCAGCTTAGACTTATGACATTTCATCCCTTGTTTCCCTGCGTTCTTTGATTCGCAGATATCACTTGATCAATAGGGACTTATATCATTACTCTCACCAGTTTAGGCCATTTTGACACAGGGGGCCCACTTTATAAGAGTAATGATATGAGTCCCTATCGAGCAAGTGATATCTGGAAATCAAAGAACGCAGGGAAACAAGGGACGAAATGTCATAAGTCTGGTCTCAGCTCGCTATCCTCTTCACTCTTGGTTTTATTTTCGAAAGTTTGGATGGGGGGGGGGGCATTTTATAGAATCGCTTAAGATTCGTAATTCGAGCGCAATGCATCTTGGTAAAAAGTTCCTCACCGCCATGCCATCTTTAGTGCAATCACGCAAGCATGTCCTTGTCCAACAATTTATTGAAAGCCGAATAAAGGGGAACATTAGTGATATTTAAAGGGAAAGAAAAGTCTACTTTCAATACATACCTTGTCTTGGATCGGCCTCTTTTTTGTAATGCTGAGATACTGTACCAACTTTTGAGCTTTGAAAAAAACAAAACAGAAATCAATGTACCACCTGCATTTCTATAAATATAATTTTCAAATATGAGAGATGTTCTCTTGGCATTAATACGAGACATTTCCCATCTATCAAATGAAGACAACTGACCACTTGTACAAATCGTGCATTCTAGACGCAGATCGGCAGCACGCAGGTTCGATAAAAGTTGGAATGATGGCGCCAACTGATACAAACTTGCGCTGGTCGAGCCATCTAACATTTGATATCAAGGAGGTACAGTCTCCCCTTACTTTATATTTTTGAGTAAGAGCAATAACCGCCAAGGGTAGTGTTCCTTTGGTTCCCATCTCCGTCCTCTTAGCAAAGTTTTTGCATTAGTCACGCAAAACTTTGACACATGCCTAAGCATGCAGGACTGGAGCAGTCCCAAAGCAACAGCGGGAAATTACTTATCATGAGAAAGAAACTCGGAAAACGTTTAAAGTTAGAAAAGCTTTACAAACCTGACTCTCCTTGACAGAATGACTTTTGTTTGTTACTGGCCATCATATGGAAGATAACTGGTTGAAAATTGCAACGTTGGTGTCTTTACTCTGTCTTTGACGATGCAAGAAGCAAAAGAAATAGTTGGCGCCCAAATCCGTTGTATAACGCATAGTTGGCAATCGTTCAAAACCTGCCTGTCTTCATGCTGTCTTCATTGACTTCAGTCACGTGATTGAATGAAGTTAGTCATATTATAATATGATTTCCTGCGGTGGTTTCTTTGTCTAAAGCTCATTCTCTTTAATATTGAAAAAATACACTCATTGTTCTTTTATAAGAAACTAAGGTCTGGTGATGGTACGCCATAAGCGTACGGGAAAAATCTAGGGGGGTGGCCCGACACAAAGTCCATTGTTTACCAACATTTTTGCACAACTGAGGGTAGATTTTTGCCCGATTGGGGCTGATTTTCAATGATTTTTCCAACATTGGGGGGGCTGCCGCCCCCCCCCCCCGCCCCGTACGCTTATGTGGTAGGCAGTTTCTTAAATTGTCGGGCCATTTTGCTGAAGTATAGGGTTCATTTTGTTTTGTCTAAAGGCCACCCAAATTACTTAGTAAGATCTCAAAGCAAGTAAATAACATAATTCGCACTCAAAATAATGTCCAAACAATTTGCTAGGATTGTATAGTGTCAAAATATTTTTCAGTGCGATAGGAAAATTAGAATTGTAAATTTTAAAAGTTTTTTAGCTTTTTCAATTTAGGTAGGGTTGTTTCTTAACTTTCGAAAACTTGAGGCGGTTTCTTATATATAGGCGGTTTCTTTAAAAAAATTTAGTGTATATTGTTGGTTGTCCTATTACCAATAGTAGTCTGAAAAATTGGTTATGCTACCCTGTGCGTAATGTATTGAAATCATAGAACTATTTCTATGATTGAAATGCTCTTACAAAAAGGAACTAACAGAACGGTGGAGAGTGATGAATCTAAAGAGAGGAAATCTCCCCCCATAGAGATTAGAAATCTCTATTTCCTGTGTTGGAAACTATAGGAAATTGATGGTGTACGTTTCACTGTGTGGAGATCAAATGGAAACTGGAAGTGTAAATTTCTATTTCGGAAACTTGTCGAACACGTTGAAATCTCGACCATCGGAGATTAGGGGAAATTTTCACTTTTCTTGCCGTGCTATACTAAATTTTTGACGCACATTTCTGTTCGTTTTTTCTCAAAGATATTATCTATTACAATGTAATTCTTCTTGAACTAGGAACTAGGTTACGAATAAAACGAATCAAAAAACTTTATCCTTGTAGAACCTCTTGTAGAACACGTAAAATTGGTCCGTTTTCGCCATCTGTATAATATAGGATTGCTTGGAAGCAAACGAGGAGATATCAAAGAAATGTTCCTTTGCTAAAGATAAAGGAGCATTCTTTAGTTCTCAAATGATTTGTGAGTATGGACAAGACCAAATTCTCCAGACATGGCCGATATTACATCCGATGTCTTCTAAAGCCGGCTATCATCTTTAGGGGAAAAAGTTTAGATCAAATGAAAACATCGTTTCTTAGAGCTCACCCTCCGTATTAATGAAAGTCACGTTACCCCCAGGGCCTTGACATGTTAACTATTTCTGTTTCCTAACTGCCATTTTACCTCGTCTTATTTTTCAGCTTGCCAAATACACTACTGCCATAAACGATGATCAACTTATAGAATTTTTCAAAGGGAAAATAGGAGAGTACGCCAAGGAGCACCAGCTCAATACGAAAAGAAACTTAGCATCACCCGGAAGGCAATACTGCGAGCAAGATGTTGCTATGACGATGATATCGGAGGCGTTGGTAAAAATAAACGAAACTGGAGACATAAAGAAAGTAAGTAATAGCGCTTCCGCGTCAGCTTTCCGTCAAGTTAACATGTCAAATATAGAAGTGGCTAGTAGATGGTTTATCTGGATATGACTTCTTTTTACATATCACCATAAAATATCTACACGCACAAAATACTACATATCTACACTACATTACTGTGTACCATTCACAATAGGAGATAACACAGTGTTATCTTGCTCCCATTTCGACTGGTACTTAAAATTCAACAATAATATTAATATCTACAATCTAAAAACGCTACAACTGAAGACAACAACATTATAGCAACCACAAATCAAGTAAAATAGAAAAAGGGGTGGTGGTGCTGCAGTTTCAATACATGTATCAATTTAGCCTCTTGATCAATTCAATGAATGAAATGTTTGCTTCAAAGATAATTCTGTTCTCAATTACATTGAGGTGTGGGTGTCAATACCGATGTTAGTGACTACCCTGGTACTTTTGTGATTTCATCTTTTCAAAACCTGTCAATAGAATTGTTAGTTGCGATGGGTTTTAAACCTTGAAGTCATGACATTTTTTGCAAATATACAGGTACACACTTTCAATGATAGTTTGCACGCTCACTTCTTACATGCAGTGTCACGTTGTTTTCAGTTGAAATATTACATCAAGTCTGACTTCGATATGGTGTTCATCCGACTTCATGAGATCGCAAAAGTTTTGAAGAAGGCGACAGGTGAAGACATGGATCTAAATTATGTGCGACAAGCTATCAAAGACAACAAAGAAATGGGTAAGTTAATGCCCAGTTGATGGCTGTTGCTAAGATTACCACCCTTGTTATCTGCCATTCGTGATAACTCTCAATATGTGAACTCATTTGAGGAAAGAAACTTGGGGAATTTATGAAGCATTCTGAAAAATGCTTCGTCATTATTAAGCCCACAGTCATTTGAGATAGCTCTATCATGCCGTTAGATTTGCTCTCACTTTCATGAATTTCATAGCAAAAGTGCATCACACGCACATGTTGGTAAAGTTGGAACAGCAGTCAGCTATTTGCATTGCGTTAGCCCAGTAGCAACGTGTAGCTAGCCCATAAAGATTAAAGTATTTGCTTGGATTATTAGAGTCTTAGTATTAGGGTATTAGCTAAGATTAGAGTAGCTAGCACATAGCCTAGCCTCTGTTACTTGGTTTGCTTGAGGTATATCTAATGCCAAATGTAACTAGGTCTCTACGATTAACTTTTAATTGCATGTCCACATCAGCTCCTTAGAGCTGCCGAACTTTTAACCTGCAGAAAATATCTATGCAATACCCACTCTTTAAATTGTCTTCTAGGAAAGCAAGCTGACAGAAGATTCTACTCACCAAGCAAAGGAAGGACCTTACCTAAGTTTTGTTCTGGCATCAAAAAGTCATTATTCTCTGAAGAAGCGTTAACGATCATTCAGACAGGTGAAATATTATCATTTCCCAATTGATCACTAATTTAAGAACCTCATTTAAGGTGTAGCACGCACTCTGGATGCTTCTTAACAGCACAAAAACACGCAGTAAAACTTAATCAAATATGCACCAACAAAGATTAGGCATTTCAATTTCGTAGCACCGGGAATGCTACATGGATTTAATATATTTGAATTTGTTTGTGTTAACTTTTCTCTTTCATTGAATACCACTTGAATGCTAATGCAGTTTTATCTTTGCGCAGCTGATTCATTTTTTTCTTGACCCGCACGATAGCTCTAGATAGCTTAATTTCCTGCTATATTTCGCCGTGGAAAATAGACATCCCATAAGACTCTGAATTTTCATTGCAGCTGGTAGTGAAAATCTGCATATAACAGCTTTCTACAGACAGTTAACATACCATAGATTCCAGAAAGAGTGCCCACTTTTGAAAATTCATAGCATCAAGAGTACTGGATGGATTGGAATGAATCAATATTTGGTGGACAGCCAAAAGATCGAAGTGTTTTAGTGATTTTTCTCGCCTTGTCATGAGCACTGAAAAATTTAGCAAATTCAAGTTTACAAAAACTTTGTGGTTGCAAAATGACTGAAAAAGGCCTAAAATACTTGATCAAATCGTGAAGGACTCCTCACTCAGCCATGGGATTGAAAATCTTTAGTATCTGTTTGAGAACTATGTCTTATAGCTCTTGAGAGAGGTGAAACGCCTGTGCGTATTGTTCCATGTTAGGAGAGTCCTGACGATTTGATCAAGTGTTTTAGGCCCTTTTTCACTAATTTTGCAACCATGAAATTTTTGTAAAGTTGAATTTATCTACATTTGCAGTGCTCGTAAGAAGACGAGAAAAATCACAAAAATACTTCGATCTTTTGGCTTTTAACTAGAATTTGAATGATTCAAATCCATGAAGTAATTGTGGTGCTGTGAATTTTCGAAAGTGGGAACTTTTTTCTGGCTCAACTGGTAGTAGAATTGCTTGTATTTTTGTATGTAATCGTGACAATTATTTTGTATCTTATCCCAGCCACAGAGAAAGATAATGAGGGGACTGCACCAAGAACCCAGAAGAAAACGCCAATAAATGAAGAATTTGCCGAGGTAAGCTTCCTTGGCTTTTGACTGATATCAGATATCCTTTACCACTGCACTTTTTAGCTTTGAAGGAACCAGAGTTAGAGCTTTACACTTGGAATATTAATATGAAGAGTACATAAAAATATATGTTATATTGCTATACAGAAACTGACTTCAGCATATTGTATATCCTTCTTCAAAGTGATAATTCAAGAGCCAATTCACCTAAGCATAGAAAATTGTTGAAGATAATTCAGAAATATACTACGACTTCTTAAACGTTTCGATTTTCATCTTCTTCAGTAACAGTTCTTACAATGACTTGGGGACCTACCTAATCAATGTGTGTGTATGCAGCAGAATATTCGAAAAGAGAACGAGCTTCCAAAACGAAAGAATGATTGACCAGGATTGACCAGGATTGACCCCCTCTAGGATCCTCGAATTTAATCGATTGGAGGTAAAAACGAGGCTTTATCAAGCGATATAGTGTGGTCAAATACCTTGTCCATTGTAACGTCTAAGAGATATCATTATTATACTTGCAGCAACTCAGTCCCATAAGCAAGGAGACATACGGAAGCTTGACACCAAGAAAAAGAGCAGTCTTTCATAAGGTTGGTTCATATCAGTCTGAGTTGGTACGAGATATCTTAATACCCAGCATTATTGCTAGTGATTACATTTGTTCCTCTGTTTATCTTATGTTATAATCAAAGTTACATCACATCTAAATTCATGATAGTATTTCATTGTAAATACATATCTTTTCCACTTACAGGGCCTTTCATCAGCTACGAGAGCATTTGAAAGAGGTATTATTATATTCTCTTTCTTTTAAGACAATTGTCTAGTCATATATAACACGTAATATAGCGTTACATTCCATTCCGTTTATTAGAGACTACATAATGTGGCCAGTAATCAGTTTTGTGATATGTTGATTAACAGAAATACCAGGAATGCCTATCAGGTAAGAATCGTAATAAACGCAAAATTGCTCATGGACAACTGACAATACAATACTTGAGAATACTCATGTACAATATACAATACAATATGCAATGTACGAATCATAGATACGAATGTACATTACAATACATGGCAACAGACTTCCAATAAGTGCTAGCCCTCGGTTTCTCCAGAATATATATAACGCCGTCACAAAAGTGTTTGGCTCTGCTACGCTGCAACACTGACTCTTGCTTCAAGCTGTAAATCGTAAACGGCTTCTTTCTCTAATTTCAGCGTCAACAGAATCTAGAAAACGACTGCGATTTGCAAAAGGTAACAGAATTTTGTCACTGACTAGTATACTCTCAAAGCACTCTTAGTGAGAACAAGAGCATTACATCTGACATCTGCACTACCAATGAATGCAAATTTTGTTCAGATGCTTTTTTCTACCCATGTAAACAATTAACAGACGACAAAGTTCAAAGGCTATTCTGCACTTTAGCGGACCCCCCTGATATATGGACGTTATATGTCATGGCGTAAGGGCTGGATTTTGGAAAAGTAACTTTCGGGTAAGTTGGGTTAAATCAGGGCAAGTTAGTGTAAATACATTCCCAAGTGATATGACATAAAGCTGGTCAGCAAAAGCGATTTCGTCCCATTGAGTACCTACTTGAATAAAAGATAACTGCCAGGTGTGGATGAAGCTATTCAAACAATGAAATAGAAAGCGTGATAGCCTCGTTTTCAGAAATGATATCTTTGCCCCTTGAAAATTCAGAATTACTACGTTCAGTTGGTGTTGAATCTTGCATCATACTGATTGAAGGGATATAACAAATCAAGACCCAAATATGAGTTACTGTACAGAACAAAGGTTATCAATATGAGGCGCTCGTTGAACAGACGCGACCTCATGGCTTTGAATGAATTTGATAAAAATTATGCTCGGCATTACAGGTGAGGATGATTCATCAGTTGTGGAAATGGCTACCACAGGGACATCTCCAATAAAAGGTACTTCTAGAATATAACACTTTCCAGGTTACTGCACTGTATCATCAGTTTGATAAAATGAAATGTTCCGGGATTGAGACATTGCAATTTGTATGGCAACCTAATCATTTGGCATTAGCTTACACATTGAAGTATTGGTTTACGGGAGTAGACTACAAGTAAATGGAAAAATGACATATGCTTTTGCCAGTAATTCATTCAGGGGCCTTCCTACACGTCTAGAAATCGTCACAACAACACCAGTGAGTAACAGAGGCACAAAGGAATTATTCCGAAAAATGTGAAGGCATTCAGATCCCTGGGCCTTCACCACATACAAAATCATTCTATGTCTCTTTGTGTTTCCAAGTTAAAACACACATGTCACTTAACCAATTTTCGCAACTTTTTATGTCTACTGCAATCACTGCCATTGCAATAAAACTTTCAACTCGAGCATGTGTTTTTTTGATAAACAGTAGAGAGAATTGCATTGGATGAACCAATCAGATCTATGAAATGTGCCTCAGCCTTCATCAGAGCCATACATGTATTAAGCACTCACCATTGGTTATGGCAGTTGTTTTGCAATAGTGGGGTCCAAAGCACAGATGCAAGCACTGTAAAACATTCATAGCCAAAATCTCAAAGTACTGAGCAAAATTTATTACCTCCTTTCATTTACAATTTACCTTCTTGTTCCGGGCTCCCTACTTATTTCATGGAAAGTTAATGTTTTGCTGCATTTCTCTATATAGAGTTTGCACAGGATGTTAAATCCGTCACGAAGTGGACTCAAGTATCTCCAGAAAAGGCAAAGGGTAACGTAAATTGTTAGCAGTCATGCTTTGATATTGACAATTAATTAAAGTTTATTGAAGGTATTACTTTTATAATGATGGGCAGAATTAATGGTCATTAAAATGTAATTTCTTCTCATTGCAACAGTTACACGGTTACATGCAGTTGCTGCATCTATTGAGTCAGTCACACTTTCTCTTCCTCGCTTATCCCATTCCTCTGATTTTTACCGTGCATTACTCTATCTAGAGCTGGAACCGGTCAAATCCATCACAACTTGGACTCAAATGACTCCAGAAAAGCCAAATGGTAACGTAAATTGTTATTTTAAGTTTGAAGGTATTACTATTGACGTTTGGAAAGTTAAGGTTGTGGAAGGCATTGCCTCCTTACTGATGGACAAAATTCAGTGTGTTTGACAAGGGAAGCAAAATTATCATACCATAATGTTGAGGCTGAGAGCAAAGGTGGCATGCATGTAATGAATCGAGGGACGAATCACTCTGTAAAATCTCGTACACCTTTGGCGAAAATCCTTTTGTTTTCAAGAAAAATCCGTAAAAAATCCCTGAAAATCCTATTGTTTAAAAAAATCTCGTACGCCTTTTCGCAAGAGTGATACACCCCTCGTAATGAATGATTTCAACTGAGAACGTATACGTATAGCCTTACAATTTAAAACATGATTTCTTCTTATTGAAATAGCTACCTTGTTGCATGTAGTGGCTGCATCTAAAGACTCTGTCGCACGTTCTCTTCCTCATTAATCCCATTTCACTTATTTTTACCTTTCATTACTTTATATAGAGCTGGCACCGGTGAAATCCATCACAACATGGACTCAGATGTCTCCAGAAAAGCCAAAGGGTAACGTAAATTATCGTTTTAAGTTTGAAGGTATTACCCTTGAAGAATTTAGTTCGTGGAAGGTATTGCCTCCTTACTGATGGTTCGAGGTTGGCTTTAGGTTACGAAAGTAGTTCTAGAGGATGGAAATCATTGTCAGAGCTTCTCGAAGAAAGCAGTATCTTTCACATAAACATATTCTATCGTACTATCGTTAATATTGCTTCGAAATGACTTCTTGCTACATTTTGCCACAGGAGAGGTATCTGTTAAACAAGCAGAATTTAGTAGACCATCAACGACCGTCGAAGGTTAGTTTTTCTCTGATCCTTTTCACAGCGAAATGTATGGCTAAATGTCATGTACGAAAGTATTGAACCTCTAGATGTTTCCTCGTTTCAATGAGGCCTAGGCAATGAAATGAGAATTTGTCCTTCCAGGGTCGGATGAAATTCGATGTACTTGCTTGGATTTATCAAGAAATCTATTTTACTTGCTTTGAATGGAGTTTCGGGGAAAGTTTTGAAGAATATTTCAATGCTACCGGGTATCCCAAAAAGTATTCCCGTTTGAAAAATCACCAAAATTTGAATACACGACTGATCTTTAATTTTCATTCTTTGTCGAGTAGATCAAGGATAAAATTATTTTCCAAGACTTAGCTGATCTTGTAATTGGTTCAGAATTCTTTGGTGATTTCATAAACAGGAGTACTTTTATGGGACACCAGGTACAAGAAGGATGAGAATGCACTCCATCAATGCTTTTTGCAGATAGTTGCACTGTAGTCGTACGTGATGCGTTGACGGCATTCTTATTCTCTACTATCCTTCTGCAGATATAACAAGAACTGAAACAAAACCCAAGGAAATGAAACCCAAGGCAGTATGTGACGGTAAGAGTCATATTAAACACTTTCCTTACATTTAAAAATATCGTAAACTCAACGATACACGTACCAAAAGCAAAATGTATCTGCAAGTTAACTGAATGCGAACCTTCTGAATTCACATTTACCTATAATACAACGTTAATTTGCTTCTCACCTCCGTCATATGGCTCGTATTAAGAGCTTTAGTATTTTGCATTAGGAATCATAGAAAAACAATGGGAAGTAAGCAGGTGATAAACATATCACCATTATCCAATACGTTTTTAGGAACGTAGTAGGATGATTTGAATACTTTTAATTCAAAATTAGGCGTGCTCATATTTTAGCAGTTCTCTTTTGCATCTATTTATTCAACCGACACGATATGAAATTCCCCCGAAATTCCTTCTTGATACTTGAATGAAAAAATTACTGCATAAACAAGTTGCCTTTTCTCCCCTCCTAGCCAATGGGAGCAAAAATCATTGCCCCAAATGTAAGAGACTCGTACGCGATGGAGTTGCTTGTGATGATTGCGATCAGTGGTGGCATTACAAGTGCTGCAACGTGAGGAGCAAGGCAAAGGCAGCTAAGATGGAATATAAGTGCCCTGGTGGGTGCTAATTGAAGAACAGGCAACAACAGTTGGTTTGCTTTGTTTTGTTAGATTTTAGAACGCATCCACTAGGTAAACAAGAATAAGTTTTAAGTGATTTTTCCTCCTTCTTCACTGTGATCATATTGGTATTGCATTTCAAAAGCTGTTGGATATTTGCAGATTAAGCCTAACAACGCATATCGGCAAAAGTTCATTCGGCCATGTATAAATCACTCTTTTTTTCTGTAAGCACCCCCATTTTTTGTGGCTGTAACCTCAATTTGTTGGCCCCAAATTTGGGCTGTAACCTCAATTTGGGCTGTAACTTTACATTTGGGCTGTAACCTCAATGTGTGAACATGGCATGAAGCAGTTCTTTCTCCCAAAATTTGAAGCAGAATACAGTAGGCACCAGCAAGTTAGAGTACATATGTAATTGCTCTAAAGATGGTGGTGAGGCGGTTTTACCAAGATCCGTTGCGTTCTGCAAGCAGATTCTTATGGAACAAAAAAAGAGAGCTGCATCTTAGGTGTGAATTTCCTCGCCGCCACCTTTAGCGTCTTTGCAAAGCTTGTATTATTTCCAGTTTCAATAAAACAGCAACTTCTAACTCAAGTAAGTAGAAGCGATATTTGTAACGCTAGTTGTTATTTATTACATGTTACATGTTCTTGTTATGAATATCGATGTCATAAAAAAATATGCAGCTTATCGCTCTTTTCTCAGTCAATCCTTCTTTATACTGTCATTATTTTCAGCATTACATATTTTATATAAAAAACTAATAATTTGGGCCAGTACTGAAAGTACTGAAAGGTTCCATGACGATTTTTATGTTCACCACCTGTGTCGCTATGAACATTTCAAAACAAGGTTTTTTAAGCCTCCCGAATATTTAGACATTACACATATTTCTTCATAAGAAAATGCCCATAGGAAACTAAACTCTCAGATCGCCAAAAAATTAAGAAACTTCGGTACTGGGGAAATATAAGTTAAGAAACTATTTACTTTGATAAAGGAAATTCTTGGTATATTTTTACTTTACTGTCACTTGTTTCCTGTATCATATTACTCGTAAGATACTTGAGTAATGTCTAAACATTCGAAAGGTTTAAAAAACCTTGTTTTGAAATATTCACAAGGGCACAGGTAGTGAACATGAAGATTGTTATGGAACCTCAAAGAAGCTCGTAAGAAATGTTCAGTACTCAAAATCTCATAATTTTAAGAAACTCTCAGTACTGGCCCAAATTCTTAGTTTCTTATGGTGTCCCAGAAACATGTCCGCCGTTTGAATGGCTGCTGTGGAGGGTCCATGAATCTAACTTTACTGCTTTTTAAATTTGTGAATAGAAGAGATTTCAACTTAGAGTTTGGCACCGAGTTTGTGAAAATCTGACAAGTGGTTGCTGAACACAGGCCCGTAGGAGCGTTTTTCAGATTGGAGGGGCACTAATTCACACCGAAGGGGTAAAGCTTCCGGGGGTCCGGGGGTGATTATTGATTCTTGAAGTCTGGGTACTTTTCGCCTCTCTTGACGAAGTGCTTCTGATGTCAAAAGGGTTGAGCTTTCCAAAGTGAAATTTTCTTGCATTGGAATCTATGACAAATTCGTTTACGATGCGGACAAGGTTGAGTTTATCAACTCTGTCGTTGTGCACATGTTTCACCATCAGGTGGTTGAGGCGTTAGTTTGCTGTTGTTAAACTTAGATAGGTCTTGACTCGCTTCAGTGCCAAGGGCCTGTCACTGATGATCAGTTTTCTATGTTATTATGAAGAACAAAAAATTCAACTTCTGGAAATTATTGGGGGGGCCCGGGCCCGACCGGCCCCTATAGGTGCTACGGGCCTGCTGAACAAGTAGTTTTGTTTCTTATGGGCAGTTTCTTTTAAGAAAAACACGTGCAACACAACAAATTTGCGCCAGCATGTTGTTTTACATTTTACATATTCTGAAAAAGAATAAGAATCAAACAATTCTTCTATACGTTGAATAATTTTCGAATGTGAACGAAAGAGATAGAAGTTCTAGCTCCACTCTATCGAGCCTTTCGTACTAAAAAATGCATAGCAATATCGTTCCATCCATATTCGTTTGTAGAATATCTGAAAGGTCTGTCGGGATAATGCAAGACAGCTTTCAAGTCGCCAGTCGTCATATACTTTTCACCCAATCGTTTTTTTGTCAAGATCATATCGTCACGAATATTTTAAACGACTTTCTCAAAAATTATTTGCATTTATTGTTCCAACGACCATACTGTAACAATAGTTCCAAAACATATTGCCAGATGGTAATGACGGGTAGAGTAGGGTAATGTAGGGTGTAGGGTAATGAAGGCTAGTGTAGGGTAGTGTAGGGTGTAGGATAGTGTAGGATAGTGTAGGGTAGTGTAGGGTGTAGGATAGTGTAGGATAGTGTAGGGTAATGTAGGGTGTAGGGTAATGAAGGCTAGTGTAGGGTAGTGTAGGGTGTAGGATAGTGAGGGCAATGTAGGGTGTAGGATAGTGTAGGATAATGAATGCTAGTGTAGGGTAACGTAGGGTGTAGGGTAATGAAGGCTAGTGTAGGGTAGTGTAGGGTGTAGGGTAATGAAGGCTAGTGTAGGGTAGTGTAGGGTGTAGGGTAGTGTAGGCTAGTGTAGGGTAATGTAGGGTGTAGGGTAATGAAGGCTAGTGTAGGGTAGTGTAGGGTGTAGGATAGTGTAGGATAGTGTAGGGTAATGAAGGGTGTAGGGTAATGAAGGCTAGTGTAGGGTAGTGTAGGGTGTAGGATAGTGTAGGATAGTGTAGGGTAACGTAGGGTGTAGGGTAATGAAGGCTAGTGTAGGGTAGTGTAGGGTGTAGGATAGTGAGGGTAATGTAGGGTGTAGGGTAGTGTAGGATAATGAATGCTAGTGTAGGGTAACGTAGGGTGTAGGGTAATGAATGCTAGTGTAGGGTAATGTAGGGTGTAGGATAATGACGGGCAATGTAGGGTGTAGGATAGTGTAGGGTAACGTAGGGTGTAGGGCAATGAAGGCTAGTGTAGGGTAGTGTAGGGTAATGTAGGGTGTAGGGTAGTGTAGGATAATGAATGCTAGTGTAGGATAATGTAGGGTGTAGGATAATGAAGGGTAATGTAGGGTGTAGAGTGAAGGGTAATGAAGGCTTAGGTAGGGTGTAGGGCAATGATCAGGTAGGGTAATGAAGGTTAGTGTAGGGTGTAGGATAGTGTAGGGTAATGTAGGGTGTAGGATAGTGAAGGGTAGTGTAGGGTAATGTAGGGTGTAGGATAGTGTAGGGTAACGTAGGGTAATGTAGGGTGTAGGATAGTGTAGGGTAATGTAGGGTGTAGGAGAGTGTGGGATAGTGTAGGGTAATGTAGGGTGTAGGGCAATGAAGACTAGTGTAGGGTAATGTAGGGTGTGGGGTAATGAAGGTTAGTGTAGGGTGTAGGATAGTGTAGGGTAACGTAGGGTGTAGGATAGTGTAGGATAGTGTAGGGTAATGTAGGGTGTAGGGTAGTGTAGGATAATGAATGCTAGTGTAGGGTGTAGGATAATGAAGGGTAGTGTAGGATAATGTAGGGTGTAGAGTGAAGGGTAATGAAGGCTTAGGTAGGGTGTAGGGTAATGTAAGGTGTAGGGTAATGAAGGCTAGTGTAGGATAATGTAGGGTGTAGGATAATGAAGGGTAATGTAGGGTGTAGAGTGAAGGGTAATGAAGGCTTAGGTAGGGTGTAGGGCAATGATAAGGTAGGGTAATGAAGGTTAGTGTAGGATAATGTAGGGTGTAGGGCAATGAAGGCTAGTGTAGGGTAGTGTAGGGTGTAGGATAATGAAGGGTAATGTAGGGTGTAAGGTAGTGTAGGATAATGAATGCTAGTGTAGGATAATGTAGGGTGTAGGATAATGAAGGGTAATGTAGGGTAGTGTAGGGTGTAGGATAATGAAGGGTAATGTAGGGTTTAGAGTGAAGGGTAATGAAGGCTTAGGTAGGGTGTAGGGCAATGATAAGGTAGGGTAATAAAGGTTAGTGTAGGGTGTAGGGTAGTGTAGGATAATGAATGCTAGTGTAGGGTGTAGGATAATGAAGGGTAATGTAGGGTAGTGTAGGGTGTAGGATAGTGTAGGGTAACGTAGGGTGTAGGGCAATGAAGGCTAGTGTAGGGTAGTGTAGGGTGTAGGATAATGAAGGGTAATGTAGGGTGTAGGGTAGTGTATGATAATGAATGCTAGTGTAGGGTGTAGGATAATGAAGGGTAATGTAGGGTGTAGGGTAGTGTAGGATAATGAATGCTAGTGTAGGGTGTAGGATAATGAAGGGTAATGTAGGGTAGTGTAGGGTGTAGGATAGTGTAGGGTAACGTAGGGTGTAGGGCAATGAAGGCTAGTGTAGGGTAGTGTAGGGTGTAGGATAATGAAGGGTAATGTAGGGTGTAGGGTAGGGTATGATAATGAATGCTAGTGTAGGGTAGTGTAGGGTGTAGGATAATGAAGGGTAATGTAGGGTGTAGAGTGAAGGGTAATGAAGGCTTAGGTAGGGTGTAGGGCAATGTAAGGTGTAGGGTAATGAAGGCTAGTGTAGGGTAGTGTAGGGTGTAGGGTAGGGTATGATAATGAATGCTAGTGTAGGGTAATGTAAGGTGTAGGGTAATGAAGGGTAATGTAGGGTAGTGTAGGGTGTAGGATAGTGTAGGCTAGTGTAGGATAATGTAGGGTGTAGGATAATGAAGGGTAATGTAGGGTGTAGAGTGAAGGGTAATGAAGGCTTAGGTAGGGTGTAGGGCAATGATAAGGTAGGATAATGAATGTTAGTGTAGGATAATGTAGGGTGTAGGGCAATGAAGGCTAGTGTAGGGTAGTGTAGGGTGTAGGATAATGAAGGGTAATGTAGGGTGTAGGGTAGTGTAGGATAATGAATGCTAGTGTAGGATAATGTAGGGTGTAGGGCAATGAAGGCTAGTGTAGGGTAGTGTAGGGTGTAGGATAGTGTAGGATAGTGTAGGGTAATGTAGGGTGTAGGATAGTGTAGGATAGTGTAGGGTAATGTAGGGTGTAGGATAGTGTAGGATAATGAATGCTAGTGTAGGGTAACGTAGGGTGTAGGGTAATGAATGCTAGTGTAGGGTAATGTAGGGTGTAGGATAATGACGGGCAATGTAGGGTGTAGGATAGTGTAGGGTAACGTAGGGTGTAGGGCAATGAAGGCTAGTGTAGGGTAGTGTAGGGTAATGTAGGGTGTAGGGTAGTGTAGGATAATGAATGCTAGTGTAGGGTAACGTAGGGTGTAGGGTAATGAATGCTAGTGTAGGGTAGTGTAGGGTGTAGGATAGTGTAGGGTAATGTAGGGTAGTGTAGGATAATGAATGCTAGTGTAGGATAATGTAGGGTGTAGGATAATGAAGGGTAATGTAGGGTAGTGTAGGGTGTAGGATAGTGTAGGGTAATGTAGGGTGTAGGGTAGTGTAGGATAATGAATGCTAGTGTAGGATAATGTAGGGTGTAGGATAATGAAGGGTAATGTAGGGTAGTGTAGGGTGTAGGATAGTGTAGGGTAATGTAGGGTAATGTAGGGTGTAGGGTAGTGTAGGATAATGAATGCTAGTGTAGGATAATGTAGGGTGTAGGATAATGACGGGCAATGTAGGGTGTAGGGTAATGAAGGCTAGTGTAGGGTAATGTAGGGTAATGTAGGGTGTAGGGTAGTGTAGGATAATGAATGCTAGTGTAGGATAATGTAGGGTGTAGGATAATGACGGGCAATGTAGGGTGTAGGGTAATGAAGGCTAGTGTAGGATATTATAGGATAGTGTAGGGTGTAGGGTAGTGTAGTCCTCCAGATATTTGCAGGTGATGCCAACCTTGAAGCCATTGAAAAGGAAGTAACTACTTGTTAGCTAAATACTATGTTGCATGGTTGTCACCAACTATTCGCTCATATTCCTTTGTGTCAGCAGGAATTTTTTACTACCACAACAGATTTTGAGTTTTGTTATTGTTATGCAAAGTAGCCGATCTACCTGGAAGGTACCTGTTACATGTAGGGTAGTGTAGGCTCCCTACACTTACCCTACACAATCAATGCAATCCTATATTGTGCCTGGTATAGACCACAATCCCTACTATCCTGGTAGGGAGCTTGCAGTTGACAAAACGCTTATTGCTTTCAAGGGGTGGACACATTTCGAGAAATACAAGCCCAATACACCCCATAAAAGGGGAATAAATGCCTGTACTTTAGAAGAAAGTAAAACTGGGTATGTCTACAACTGGGACATTTATGAAGGCAAGCAGAGAGATGGGAATGCAGAAATCGGGCTTACTCACAAAGTTGTGACCAATCTTCTCGAGCCTGTGTATGAGAGGGGGCACCATGTTTACATTGACAATTATTTATGGGAGGTGTAGACAGGGCTGATCAGATGAGTCTAATATGCTGATAAAAGTAGTATAAAAGGGCATTTAGATTGTCTGCAAGTATATCTTCATTTGGTTCATCCACGGTTTTACGTATATCACAACTTCAGAAACATATTTCATCTCATATGACAATTGTTGCAGAAAGTTGCCAATTTCCCCGAAAATACCAGAAAAGAAGAAAATTGCATGAAAAATGTTTGCGTACGAATATGTACGAAACCTTCGGTAAAAGTGCAGCCAATGCTTCAAATTTAGCGACAAAGTATGTTGTGAAGATTTTCATGTACTTGATCATGAAAATAGTTAGATGCTTTTCACAACTTTTCAGCAATACATATCAAACAATTTCAATTAAGTTTTCCTTGAATGTAGTTGAAAGAATTTGAGATGGTACGTTTCTTAATATAAAAAAATATCAACCTTCACCCAGGAGTAGAAAAATTAGGCCTTCACGACATTGGATTGTTTACTTGTTTGCACATCTTTTGGGTAATGTGTTCAGTGATATAAATTTGATTTTCATTGAAAATTCTCATTAGAATCTGAATTATTAAATATCTATTCGGTGCCTGTTTTACAGAAATGAAGCAAATGCTAAAAACCAAGTTTGGCGTGTGCATTCTGGGTAAACAAATGATTTAAATGCCATAATAAAAATTAGAATGAAAGTTGTTCTCTTTTAAAAAAGAAATCTTTTAGTCACTGTCTTCACTTTGAGACGAATCGTTATCTTCTTGCCTCTGTCTTTTTGTCCCTCTTCCTCTGTTTGCAAAAATATTTGCAGTACTAAGCAATGTATCTGCAGTATGCTTACGACTACTTTCCTCGATTCTCTGCAATCCCTCCAAGAACTGGTTCATCGTTTGTGCTTGCTGCTTCCGCATATCTCCCAAGTATTCAATGAGCTCGGACGATGCAGCTGTCTTTGATGCTTTCTTCTTCTTCGTTCTTTTCGGTTGGGGTGGACCAGCATCTTGAGAAGCCTTTTCCTGACCAGCAGCTTGGGGGGTTTCGGATGCTTCATTTCCAGTTTGCACAGGCTCAGCATTATTATAATTGCTTATCTGGCTACCTTGGTTGGCTTCTTGTGACAAAAAATTTGTTTCCCGAACTTCCCCTAACTGCACCAAGCTCCTTGTCCCAAGAACTTCATCAACAACATCAAAGTAGTTTGGCAAATTGCGTGCTTCTCCACTTCTTTTGCTTTTTTCTTTTGCTTCTTTATATCTATCCTTAAGGTTTCGTAATTTCTTTTTGGCTTGTGGTGAAAATTCATCCTGACTTTGCGATTCATATCCATTCAAAAAATCATATTTATCAATAACGAGTTGCCTAAATCGTGCCATTTTTAAGGTTTATATCGTCTATCTGTATCTGTTTGCAGTGAAACTGTGGGGAACGTTACTTTGGTGAAAGTTTGAAAGATATTAATCAAACGCTAAATAGCGAATTGGGTCATTTGAAGCAATGGTTGCTAGGCAATAAACTTTCCTTGAATGTCCTAAAAACTCAATCCCTGCTTGTGGGTTCAAAACCCAAAATTAGGAAAATTGCTGATAAAGTTGTTAATCCTCCACAGTTTCTCATTGGAGACTCTCAAGTTAAAAATGTAGATCAGACAAAATATCTGGGTGTAATAATCAACAAGAACTTAAACTGGGACGAGCAGATCAATAGTCTCCGTACTAAAGTTTCTCTTGGAATAGGGTTTCTGAAATATTCTAGAAAATTTTTACCTCAAAATACCTTAAGTAAGATGTGTTGGGGCATCGTAGAGCCTCATTTTAGGTATTGCTGTTCCGTATGGGGGAACTGTGGGGTGACAAGACTGCAGACCCTTCAAAAGCTGCAGAATCGAGCAGCTAGAATTGTTACAAGAAGTAATTTTGATTCATCTGCTAAGCCATTGATACACAATCTAAAATGGCCAACTATAAGTGATATTATTAAGAGTGAAACTGCCACAATCATGTACAAATCGCTAAATGGTCTTGCTCCAGAATATCTTTCAAGATTTTTCGTAAAAAATTCTACTCGAAATATCAGGCAATTGCGAAACACAGAAACTGATCTTTTGTTACCTTCAAGGAAAACCAGCAATGGGCAAAAAGGTATATCTTTTCATGGATCTAAATTATGGAACCAGCTTGATAATGACGTAAAACAGGAACCCTCCCTTGCCACTTTTAAAAGAAGATTGAAAGATAATTCATAAATAATTAGTTTTAATAAATTTTTTTGGGTATTCAGTTTTTCATATTATGTATTTAATTATTTGCCACGGCCCCCTGAAAAGCAGTTCTTAGCGTCTGAGTTTCAGATCGGTTTGAAATTTGGCTGTGTTTGCTAATTTGCTTCCACCTCACATGAAAATGTTCACACCGGTTTGAGTTCACCTCACTCACTCTGCACATGCGCATTACACAAACAATTTCCTGAGTAAAAACAAATAAGGCGCCAAACGATTCTCTCTTGCAGCTAATCCAGGTACTGAAATCCATTTTACTCGCTTTAAGTTCGGCCAGGTGAATTCCGCGGAAACTATTGTTCTCTGATACACAATAGCTTCCGCGGAATCAATTATCAATCAGGGGGCCCAACTGATGATTTGCGAAGTTTTTTTAAAATGCCATAAAATGGGTCCGATACTTGGTGTTGTTGTATCTGACATTGAAGAAAGTACCAAGGCAAGCTGGTTTAGTGGCAAATGAAGTAACTCGCATGCGTTTGCCAGTTGTTTTTGAACAATTCTACATTTGGGCCTAAGCACGTGGTGAGTGCAAGTCTCGTCATAAACACCGACTAAAATAGTTTGAAAGAGTAGGCTTGGTGGTGATTAGACGAGGCTCTCCACTGGCCGTTTTTTAAAAAACTTCGCAAATTATCAATCAGCGGGTCCAATTGATAATTTGCGAAGTTTTACGGAAAATTTCATATCTGGGCCAATTTGCTTAAATTAGTTGTTTACCATGCATTTGGCATTGTCTATGTGTGTATTGGAAACATTAAAACAAACTTTGCAAAAACTTCGCAAATTATCATAAGCCTTACCACAATCTTAAAGTCTTGAAGATGGGAGGAGAGTTAAAAGTTTATGGCTGACCAGGACCTGGAGAAAATATTGCTGCTTCAATGTTTAAACCGTGATACATTGTTTGGCATTTATATGTCAAAATGAATTATGAAGGCATGTACGTCAGTGTCCGTTCAATACTGACAGAAGCGATGATAATGGTGATTCTCCTGTTCTGCACCAAAGACTTCAATATGAAAGTGAGATGCTCCTTTACCCGAGCCAAGTTCCAGTTGGGATCTGCTATTCTGACCTACATTGATAACCTTTTTTTTCTTTCTATTTTTACATTACATTCTTGTTTCTCGCCTTGCGTGTTCCAAGAAACTTTGCTGCGCTGTTCACGTTGAATATGAGTCACTGGCTGGCAGTGGGCAATGGCGGTGACTCAGGGAAGCAGTTGCTGTGATGGAATGGATAGAATTTACCGAAGTGACTTCAAAATCTCTGGCATAATGCACACTTTGTGGGAGAAAAAAGTATCAAAAAGCAAAGGATCAGTAGCCATTTCTTTTATCTACTCCATCTGATTTGTTTGTTTGCCTGCAGTATGTTGCCTGTTGAGTGTGATACCAAGGATTATTTGCATTTTAATATTCACAAAACTTTAGGTTTAGACCGTTCTTATGCAAGAGGAAGGAAAGTGAACCCACAGTCAAACAAGTGCTCCGTTTTACACTTATCATGAATGACATGATATATTTCTTACTTTATCATGCAGTGTATTGTTTATAAGAACTCAAGTCTCAGAACATATGCTGAAAAATGTATTAAAGCACCTTTTCTTTTTGTCTAGACCAGGCAGGGCATGTTTCTTGAAATTTTTTGGAATTTGAAAGAGTATTATAGTGCAAAGCCAACTTTTTTTTGTTTCTTATTGTTAAAGGGAATCTAAGCATATATAAGCATTTTATAAGAATACACATGCAAAGACAATAGACTATAACATGTGCAGCACCATATTTGAGTAACTGATCTACAGTACATCAACAGGATATACTGATATCTGATAGGCTAGATTTTGACCGCAAATGGCTTGAGCCTGCCGAGTAAGAAGATGTTGATTATATGAAAAGATATTCCTTGACCTGCATAGGCATGTGGGCATACATCATCCCTATATAACATGGATAGACCACATGAAACTTCCAATGCCCAATGATGAAAGCAATTCTTTAAGCAAATAATAGGCATTACATGAAATACAGACGGGAAGAATTTTGTAAAGTTGATGTATGTTATAAAACAATCTGTGTTTAAGGACTTGACGAGGCACCTGAAGACAGTGTACAAATTAACAAGAAGAGAATATGAAAGGTAAATTTGATGCTTTGTTAAGTTTCACTTTTTAAATTACACCAATTGTTGAGTCTGCAGCTTTATACCATATTTGTTCTTTCCTGATAGGTCCCCCGGCTCAAAAGTTGTATGTACCCCCCATACACATTTATTGTTGAGGCAGGTCAGGAGTGGGCAGACTTGCTGCTGACGAGGGCTTACCCTACATACCCTACATCTCCAAATAGATCTCTTAAAAAGAATTTCTGTTGGGGTATTCATGTAAAATATGAGTGTTCCTAAACTTTGAGCCTTGTGTTTCGAGCCTTGAGCCTTCCTGTTTTATATCATAAGCCCCCAAACTACCTAAAACAGCAACGTCAGGCAATAAACATCATGTCAAACACAAAGGCATCCCCTGTTTTGACTGGGACAAATTTGACATGGCATCTTTAATTGGTGCTGGCTCTTACGGGCAGGTGTTTCGTGGCGTTTATGATAAAGAGCAAGTTGTTGTCAAATTGCTGGGAGATGCAAATGAGGATGAAATGGTCAAAGAGGCACGTATTCATCACCAGCTAAAGCACAAAAACCTGGTAGAATTCAAATCAATAAGCCCTGCAAAGAAAGCAATAATGCTGGAGTACCTATATTTTGATCTGAAAATGTTTGGAGGAGAAAGAAATGTATCTAGCCTTGATGCTTTGCTTCCAGAACTGCACAAAGGAAAGTGTATTGGGTTTGAGCATTTGATTCCCTCCATTGCTGCCCAAATCGTCTCTGGCCTGGCCTACCTTCACGAGAAAGGTGTAGCACACAGAGACTTGAAACCGGGAAATGTACTCGTGAGCAATCAACACTTGCTGAAACTGACGTCAGTGCAACAAAGGCTGGAGTGGATAAGCAATCCGTGTGTTGCCAAGCTCACAGACTTTGGAGAGAGTTGGGGGAACCTTGCCAAGTCATCTGCTGCTGCTTGTTCCCATACCACAAATGTGTATAAAGGTACTCCAGCATTCATGGTCCAAGAAGCTATAAATACTGCAGGACGACCCACTCGGATAAATGAAAGGGAATTAAAACAAGCAGATATTTGGAGTCTCAGCATGCTGCTGTTCTGCCTTATCCAGGTTGCAAGATTATATTTCAACTGGAGGCAAAGAATCACGCAGTTCAACAAGGGCAGTGGCAACAATATTTCAAAAGAATGATAAGCTCAAAGGTGACGCCAACACAAGATGAAAATTATGATGGATTGAGAGCAACAGCTTGGTTGTCTTTGGGGGGCTTTTGATAGTGCACGGTCAGAGATCCAACACTTCGTCTATCTTTGCCAGATGTATCAAATATTCTAAACGAAGATCACCAATATCTTCTGCAATATCTCTCTTAAATTGCGCATCCTGCTTTGATTCTTTGATTAACAATTGTTCTCGTTGGGAAGCACTCAGTTGACGCTCCATATGTTTGCGTTTATTGTCAATCAATCTTGGAGCTGGATTTTCTGTTATTTTTCGCTTTCTGATGACTCCTGTTGGTTGTGAATCATCTGTTGAATGGTCTGTTATGTCAGTCTCTGATGACTTGTTCCCTTCTGAAGAGATATCACTTTCCTCTTCATGAAGAGAATCCTGTCCCTTAGAACTTCTTTGGTCATCATTTAGTTTTTCAGAACTGATACCACATGCCAATTGGTTTGTAGAAGGACTACCACCCCATATCTGTTTCAAGTAGTCAAAGTGCTCAAGTACAATCTTACCACTGCCACTACGGGAGCCAGTTGTCACAGCATTTGCAAAATGTTGACATATCTCTTTCAGTTTTTCCTGAATTTGAGTATATACTTTTTTGATGAGTTCTCTGTCCTGCTTCTGCTTTCGCAAAATTTCTTTTCTGAGTTCCTCATTTTGATAATTTTCCTTATTCAGCTCTGTTACTCTGGGACGTCCATAGAAAGTAGGATTGTCAACAGCATAGATTTTTGCCATGGCTTCTCTGACTGCTTCACATTGTTTGACTTTATCTGCATTGAATTCACTGTTGTTGAACTCCATAGACGTTTTGTAACTTGCCAGACATTTTATCAAGCTCAGCACTTTGTCACCTTGATTCCAACGGAATCCGTTGGCTTCGTCTCCTTTGACATGCGATCACCTTCTTGGCCCTTCTTCTAAATAGTACTTCAAGTATGTAAACTTATCTACATCTGAAAGTTCTTCATTTTTGTGAATTGTGCTTTTAAAGCTGTCCCAGAACTCCTGCCAGTCTTGTGGGGGTCCGGTAAACTTCTTCAACTCTGACTTTGGTAATTTTGCATCAACACGACGGGTGATAGACGGTGCGTCCCTATTCATGCTGCCTTACGAACATAGTGATTCCTTCGAGTTCTGTCTACTCAGTCCAGTTGTTAGCCTTGATGATTTTCCTGAATCAGCAAACCCATCAGTCATAGCGGATCCATACAGTGAGTTGCAAAGAAAGATAGGTCCTTTATTGCCAATCAAACTGGACCGATCTGTGATCCAATATAAATCGTACTCTGATTTTTAGGAGTCAGAATTGACAGCAAATTGTCATGGAACGATCACACAAAAAGGGCTTGTAAATCCTTTAATGGGAAGATAAAACTAATGAGACATTTACACCTGCCAAAGGAAGTGTTGGAGACATTGTATTTTAGAACAATAATTCCAAGTGTTACCTATGGCATTGCAGTATGGGGTTCTTGCTCTGTATCATTGTTTAATGACTTAGAAAGGATACACAAGGGCAGCAGATTAATCCATAAAGTTCCAAAGGATATTGGCAATGTGGGAGTGCTAAATTTTGTTGGTTGGAACTCATTGAAGTACATGCATACAAAAAGAATTCTGACTTTAACTCATAGTTCTTACTATAATGATAGTATTGATGAAATTAATAATTTAGTAATTTGTGTAAGCAATTATGTTTGGACATTCTTTCCGAGGCTCTTTCTGTGCGAGAATAGCAGAAAGGCCGACGTGACTTGCATCAACTGGTACTAACGTTTCCTTGTTCATATAAAAATAACTAACAACTAGATTTTTCGTCAATATATTTTTCAGCTTCTGATATTAGCCTTCGCATCCAGGAGTCAATTTGAAATGTGTATTCTTCTGTGTTAATGCTTGAAGAGGCTCTGTTATTGTGGCGTAATGAGGAATAAATTGTGATGAATGGTTGAAAATTCCAAGAAAACTTCTGACTTCACTGACATTTGTAGGTGTGGCAGCATTGACAAAAGCTTCAACTTTCTTTGAATCAGGTTTCGTTCCATCTCTGCGAAATGTGAAGCCAAATAAATCAAGGCTGTCTTTCAAAAAGTAAAATTTCTCGATTTTGAATATCAAGTGAAGTTCTACAAGTCGTTTTAAACATGATTATAAAGCTTCATTGTACTCTTTGATGCCACAACCATGAACAATTACGTCATCAGCTATCTTTCGAATGGCTTTTAAACCACTAAGTGCTTGTTGCAAAGTGAACTGAAAGATTTATGCGGCACTACTAGTTCCATAGTTGAAACGTTTGTATCTGAACAGGCCAATATGAGTTGTGAACGTAGTGATATTTCGGCTTTGGGGACTGAGCTCTAATTGATGAAATGCTTGTGATAAATCCAGCTTTGAAAATACGTTTGCTCCGTTTAAGGTTTCAAACTCAACCAATTTATCTGCTAATGTTTGTTACTATGTGGTCTATAAGGGTATGATGGATAAGCTTGAGGTGGAAAGGGTAAACACACAATGTTTGAATTAAAACCATAACAATATTCATAAATGTTTTCTAACAGTCTTCTGTAGGATCCTCTTTGAAGTTGTAAACAGTGATTGAACAGTTCATTACTCTGTGTTTCCAGGAAATCAACAGACACTGCTCATTTTATCCTACCATACCCATTTGACCCATGCGGACTCTACTGCATTTAACAAAGTCATTTTTCACACCCATGGCAAATAAAGGTTCATCTGTCAATATTGCTGCTGCTTGCTTCGCTGTTAGGTGGATACATCGTGGCTTTTCATAATGGTAAAGTTTGCTACACTTTGAACAGCCAACAACTTTTGCTTCAGGGTTATACCCCAAACAGACACAGTGAATACTGATGGTGTGGGTTGCTTTGCTCTTTTTTCAAAGATGTTTCTTTTCTTGTGTGGGAAAATTTCGATCTTTTTCTTGTCTATACATTTGGCCATGTGCTCTCCCATAGCTGCTTGGTTCCATTCGCATGTTGTTGGATCTATACTGATCTCCGAACTTCCGTGATTCTGCATCACACGGTACATAATTATTGTGAAGATGAGTCATGACTGCCTGCATCCCACTAGATTGATTTTCATCTTCGAAGAGCATTTCGGCAAAAACCTGAAAATTTATGAAGCTAATTTAAAATGCTATGTTACTGCCATTATATAACACACAAAGATGGTACAGTATTTGCCTTCCATTTGAGGAGAACTGTTGCTCATTGATCTCCTCTAGGCTCCTCTCAAATTCTGGAGGGAACTGTAGATCGCTTACCTGAAATGTTCACAAAAGTACCTGTAAATTCCTCTACTTGAATTCTCTTTTTTCTTTTCTTTCCTATCGATTTATTCATGGATAGCTCACCTTAACATGACCAAGAGAGCCACTACTCCCCTGCTAAAAATCTCATGGCCAGGCCTGCTGTATGCATCAGAATTTAAGAAACTGAATACTGTATCATCCGATCGGATTTTTTCTTTACTGTCAATCCCTTTTTCGTTGCACCTGTTCTGTATTTGGTTGTGGCTTCGGTGACCAAAGTCTCAAGTTTCTGTCTTGCGATGTCAATGCATTTCAAGTGACGAAGGCAGGCTTGACAAATGTATTGCGATGTGGGTTGCAAAACAATTTCCAGGCGTTGCATGGCTTCACTTACATCAAAATTTTGCTTGCTGTTGACGGAGGTGAAGTCCCAACTTTTTTCTCGGGTGAAAACGGCAAAACACAGGATATAAGACATGATAAGTCTCTCGATCTCACAAAAAACAACTCAAACAAACTTCGCCATTCGCCATCTTGAAGCATGTTTACTTTTTCCTTGCCGCGCCATTCGAAATTTATAGCCCGAAGGTGAGTAAACAATAAACAAAGCAAACCGCATGCTGATAGCCAATAACAGCTGCCAAGCAATCTTGCAGAAACTTGCCAGATGGATTTTATTGGATGATACACAATAGGAAGACAATAAAAATTAATTGTCATGGGCAGTACAAGCTTTGTTTCGTTGTTGCACAGACTCTACTTTTCCTATGAGGAGGAATTGAGGCTGCACGCAGGCTAGACAAAGGCAGAATACCTTATCAAATAAAATCTGGAGTTGTTAAATGGTTTGGTTTCTCATCATTTATTTAATATCCAATGTCCATCCTGGTCCATCCATTGCAGTCAGGTTTCCATTGGTCCAAGGAATCAATAAAGTCTCTGTCAAAACAGTATGAGTATCCTAAATATTTCTAGCAAACTCTGGATCATGATTACAAACATTCTTGATGATTTGGTGGTCTAGAAAATGTATTTTGGACAAATTTTCAAGTTTATCCTATTTGGCAATGTGACTTTTACCCATCTCAGATTGTTGTGTGTGCCACTGGGATGTTAATTGGTCACATCAATTCAAGTTGATTGCATACACATTTATCAAAATTTAAAACACTCAAACTTGAGATTTCTAGATTCGAAGGAAACTTCAGCACACATTTTCGTTCATAACCCTATTCTACCGGGTGTCCCAAAAAAAACGCAACAGATTTGAAAAATTCTACTGCAAATTTTTTCATACTCATTATCCAATAATTATTTTTCTTCAAATCTGCAGTAATTAGATTAAATTTTGATATATTTTTCAATATTTTGCGTGACTTGGTTGTAGAGTTAAAAATCAGCGAACTTCAAAATTGCCCCCAGGTCAAAACCAGAGCTGCTGCGTTAACAATGATGAATCATAATGTCAAATTGTAAAACATGACAATCCCTGCAATTGCAACGAATTGCTGACAAACACGCATCACACGATTTAATTAAACATTTAACAGACATTTTCATAAAGATTTCTGTGAACAAACTACCATGCTTCTTAAGTGTCCATGATGGTTGCTTGCTTTTTCTAAATGACTAGGTCATGATTAGATTTATACTTTCAATTATAAATGAACTCTGAAAGCTCTCTCAAGAATGGATAACTCATGAATCCGTACGAAAACTCTTTGTTACAGTTTCTTAATGAAGCTGTGTGCTTGTTAATGTATTCATGTAAAATTTCAGATATTGCCATTCTTTTAACTTTACAGGATACTTTGCACTAATGCTGGTAGCTCTGGTTTTGCCCTGACAGCAAATTTGAAGTTTGTTGATTTTTAACTCTTCAATCAAGTCACCAAAAATTCTGAAAAATATATCAAAATTTAATCTAATCATTGCAGATTTAGATAAAAATAATCATTTGATTATTAATTTGAAACTGCTTCCGTCAGAATTTTCTGAATCTGTTGCGTTTTTTTTGGGACACCCGGTACATGGGGGGGGCAAAAAAGGCCCCCCAACCTTACTTCCTGTAATTACTCTTAAACTAAGCTCTAAAACACTGGAACTTGGGTGACTTTTAATCAAATTTAATATTGCATCAAATTAACAATAGTTCATTGTTATATAATTGGTCACGTGACTATGACATGCCCATATTTGGCAACAGGTCTCTCGGAAAATCAGTAAAACATGCATAACTTTTTTTGTACAGATCTGATTTCAATGCAATTGGTACCAATCAGTTTGTCTTGAAGTCTACTTTCATTTGATATATAAATTTTTGTGTTTTGCTGACATCAGCAAAATTTAAGATCTATGACGTCATACTTATATACCGGGTGTCCCAGAATGATGTATTATTGTTTGATTGCTTATATTTCCATAACCAATGAACCGATTTTCAAAAACTTTGTTTTATCCAATTGCCGATTGGCCAAATTGTATTCGAGGATGTTTGTTGTGGTCTTACGCCGATGTTTTCATGTCGAGAAGAAGATTGATAAAGCTGCTCAAATTCAAGCCTAAGATTGCATGAGAAAGAAACGGCCTACTTTTCCAGTCCATATTTTAAATGTGATACAAAAGGCTGAAATTATATGTCGTTCAGAGAATGCAAATTCTTTGAACCCAAAACACATCTCTCTTGAGCATTCTGCAAAATGTTAGCTATACGTGAATTCTTCCATGCCTTATCAGTTGTTAGTTCCTATTGAATATTTCTATCGAGCTATTGAATTTTGCAATATTTTTTAGAAATTTAATAAAATGTAACATTATTGAGATTCTCAATTCCCAATGGTTCTAGCACGGTTCTAAATTAAATATCTCCTTCCGATATCTGAATTCTTCTATCCTTGCCTTACTTTGTCAATGAAAATGCCTCGCCTAACATTGGAACAGCGAATATGGATATGTAAGGAAATGTCCCTTTTAAATAATGCCTCCAATGTTTTAAGGCGATGTCCAGCTAGCTGGCCAGACATTACACCCCCAACACATCCTACAATCAAGCGAACTTATAACAAATTTTGCCAACATGGCACCTGTTTGGATAGAATAAAGGGAATCAGTGGCAGACGCCGTACGGCGCAGAGCCTGGAAAATGTACAGATAGTTCAAGAGTCACTCACAGAGAATGGTAAAAATTCATCAAGACGCAATGGCCTTAATATGACAAAAAGCACCTTCAACAGAATAACAAAAGAATTACATTTCCACCCATATGTTTTAATAAAGCGTCAAAAACTTAGAGAAGATGATCCAGATTCACGTTTAGCATTTTGCAACAGATTCCTTCAAACAGTAGCAAACGATCCAAATTTTCTTGACACGTTGATCGTTTCAGATGAAGCAATATTCAGCCTTAATTCTGAAGTTAATACAAAGAACGTGATTCAATATTCTGTTCGTGGTGAAGGTCATCCAGAGGATCATTATGTCGACTTTGAGAAAGGAGCGGGTCAGCTGATGGTATGGATGGGTGTAACCAGGACAGGGGCTATCTTTGGGCCTCATTTCGTAGAAGGAAACTTAGATCAGCAAGAGTACATCAGGATTATTCGCTATCATGTTATTCAAAGGGATTTCCGAGAACAAAATATCAATCGAGATATAATGTGGTGGCAACAAGATGGAGCGCCAGCTCATACGAGCAACAGAGCTATACAGTACCTGAGAGGCCAGTTCCCGGGTAGACTCATGAGTAAACGGGGTGACTGGCCTTGGCCCCCTAGCTCTCCCGATCTCACTGTTTGTGACTTTTTCTTATGGGGATACCTGAAACATGCCATTTGGAATGTCCCTCGAAACTTGCAGCTTCGAAACCTTCAGGATCTTCGTGCTGCAATCATAGCAGCTTCAGAGAATCTTCCAGTTCAGATGCTAAGGGATGCGTTTGATGGGATGGTTAATCGATGCAGAAAGTGCGTAGACGCTGATGGACATTCCATACCAAACGAGTAACCTGTGATTTAATAAATTTTGAAAATATTACTGTTGGAAATTTTTCGTAAGAATCTGTAAATCGCGATGAGTAGCGGACACATAGCAACGATGAGGCGGGAGGGGGCGACGCTATTGTTCAAAATACTGGACAAATTGCCAATATGAAACTGTCTTTCGTACCAATTCGCTAGATATGGCTTGCTAAATGTAAAAGTGCTGTTAAAATGCTAAGGATAGGACCAAAACTTAACGATTTTCCCATAAATGGGTGGGTATTTGGTCTAAGAGTGGATGGCAAACAATGATCGTTTTAAAGACCAGGCCAGCACGCCTATTTGAGCCTTCAATGGAGTACCCCTCCCCCTTGGGAAACTCATTTTGCTCAACATTTCTCTTGACATTGGTCAAAGTAATAAGTTAAATGAATGTGATCTTATCTGATCATATCTCAACTGACGATTTGCTGTGACCAATGGCGGACACAAATGTTCCTCAAGTGATTTGGTTACTGATCGCCAGTTCAATGTTGTTAAAAAACATTTATTTCTAAACAAGATGCATTTGAACTCATGTGGAAAAAGAAATTTTTACAAATTTTGAATTTGCATTAAAGGAATAATTTTTAAAATAATGTGTGCCTTGCCTTAATAAAGAACGTGGCAGAGCTCTCCTTAAAATCTCATACATCTTTGGTAAACGTTTCATTTCAAGAAAAATTCCTAAAAATCTATAGTAACACCGTTATGCTCCAGAAACTTGTCTTGTGGATCAGCAGGAGCCACACCCTTCCCGATAAGAAAATCCTTCAAATTTGAACTTGTAAGTTATGGAATCTGGCCTGTCTCTCGTCTGAAAATTGTATAGTTTTTCTGCTATTGGAACGATATAGTCTGCTATATAAAATGAGCTCTGATGCTACGCAATACTCGAAAATGTTGCGAGGAACCAAGTTTGAAAGAAAACAGCTGCTTGGTAAAACAATTCCTTCAGCGAACCTACTATGTATAGCATAAATCTATGCGAGGGGCGCCGTATCACCCTGTAAAAATCTCGCACACCGTTAACATGGTATGTGAATGGTGAATCAGGCTAGTATACCGTTGGCAAAACAAAAGCCCTTTTGTTTTCAAGAAAAGTCCGCAGAAAATTCCTGAAGTTCCTATTGTTTTAAAAACGCACGCCTTTCCAGAAGAGTGGTACGCTGCGCTGCCCGCCCCTTGGACTTATTATGTGCAGTCTGTCTAAAGTTAGATATCAGGTCAAAATGCGCGCAAATAACAACAATTAAAGTGCCTTAGATGAGTAATTTTGCATTCAAATGGAATGGAATGAAATGACTTCAGAGATCCCTGCTAAATGCAGATTGAATCCCTGGCGTAGACTGGCTGACGAGAACCATGTGATGCATAACTAGGGTTAATTTCACATAATATACCGGGAGATGTCAATTTCACCCGTATTAGAATGACATTTAAAAGAATATATAAAATCTATAAAAATTCAATAGCGATAGAAATATTCAATAGGAACCAACAACTGATAAGGCATGGAGGAATTCACGTATAGCTAACATTTTGCAGAATGCTCAAGAGAGATGTGTTTTGGGGTTCAAAGAATTCGCATTCTCTGAACGACATATAAGTTCAGCCTTTTGTATCACATCTAAAATGTGGACTGGAAAAGTAGGCCGTTTCTTTCTCATGCCATCTTAGGCTTGAATTTGAGCAGCTTTATCGATC
The DNA here is from genome assembly GCA_039566865.1 of Aurelia coerulea. Classification (NCBI taxonomy): domain Eukaryota; kingdom Metazoa; phylum Cnidaria; class Scyphozoa; order Semaeostomeae; family Ulmaridae; genus Aurelia; species Aurelia coerulea. Next base: position 4,793,588 of record CM076951.1, on the reverse strand, counting down.
TTCTTTTCGACATGAAAACATCGGCGTAAAACCACAACAAACATCCTCGAATACAATTTGGCCAATCGGCAATTGGATAAAACAAAGTTTTTGAAAATCGGTTCATTGGTTATGGAAATATAAGCAATCAAACGATAATACATCATTCTGGGACACCCAGTATGATGTCATATTTATGATAAACATATGAAATAATTAGTGTATTATGATCAAAATTGACTAATTAATAATTCAAGATCAATTGCATATGGCTGTTATTACTAAAAACGTATTTAAAATGCCAATAAAGCATCAACTAACTTGTTTAGGTGTGAACAATGACTTTGATTGACAGCTGTGATAAAAATAGAATTCCAAAAATATAATTTTTGACATTTTCCATTAAGAACACTCAATATGTATCATATTTATAGCTTTAAAGTTATTTATTGACTATTTTTGTTTGAAAATATTACGTTTTAGGAGTAGAGCCAAAATCAGCAAATTTCCATTGTCTTTGCGTTGCCTAGCAACGGATCATGTGACCAATTAGCATATGATGCTATTTTTAGAATCATAATTGATTGGTAATCATGTGTACCAAGTTGCGTTGCCATAGGCACTACGGTTGCTTAGAAAATCTGGGGGGGGGCTTTTTAGCCCCCCCCCCATGAGAAAGTGGTGCTTGATTTACCCATGTAGAATAGGGATAAGAAACAGCTTAAAACAGTATCCTCAATTTTCGAAAGTCAAGAGAGAAGAAATGGTTTAATCTTTCTACTACACTACACTAAACTACACTATGCTACACTACGCTACACTACGCTAATCTTTTATAATAAAGCAAGGTGCCTGCCACTATAATTAGGGGTGTTTTTAACACATTTATTTAATGAGGTTTGGGTACTTGCACATTTTAACGATAAATTTGATACTATAATTTTCGACGAATGGAGAAAAATGGAAAAATTCTTTTCTCCATTCGTCGAAAATTATAGTATCAAATTTATTTAATGAGCATTGTCATCATATTTTATCTATTCTTTAGCTTTTTGAAACTTGTAAATTCTATTCATTTCTTGTAAGTTGTTTTATTTTACGTGGCAAATATTAACATACCAACATACATACATACATCATCTTCAGTTACCATGGTTGGAGAAATTGCTGGCATTCACCTCATTGAAAAATATTTGGCATGTAAAACTTGTTCAAAAAGATTGACACAATGATGTAGACAAGATCATGGAGTTACATGGCATAGATGCACACATTGAACTGAAGGAATTCTGCAAAAAACTGCTCTCTATGGATCCGATGATATTTTTGTATGATAGCCACTCTGCCACCATATTTGATGTGGAGAAAATTGACATCTGAGATACATTCATTGCTTTTTAATTTTCTGCTTTTTTGAAACAGTCAATATTCTGCTTTTTAAACTGCTTCTTAAAGGGAATCTAAGCATATATATATATAAGCATGTGATAAAATAACAACACAAAGGCAACAGGACAGAAAATGTCTATAAATGTAGCGCTGCATCAAGTGTGAACATAAATTGTAACTGCAAGCATTCTGGCGCAAGATGCTAGCAGTTTATATCTGATGTAGCAGAAGTGCGGGTACTTTTAGACTTTATCTATTAAAATAAACCAATGTCCGCATAACATTTTCAAATCCGATACTTTTGTTCTTGCTGATGGAAACTTGTGTCCAAAATTGAATTTCTTTCGTCCGCAAAACGGTAGGACAGATAGCCATCACCATTGCTGATCTTATGGGTCATAACAAGGACACAACATCAGAAAATATTTCAAACAATTTGAATTGTACATGGTTAATCGGCATCTTCTTGCACCTTAGACAAATTGCTCTTTTTCGCGGGAAGTGAAGCTACGAAGTCAGAAGTCAATATGCGACGTGCAGTAATGACCCTTGATGAAGGAAAAAGGGTTTTCAAAGAATACCACGCCAGCGGAATTGGTGGACATTTTGGCAGGACGAAAAGCACCAACAGCATTACCCGTGATTTTAAATGGAAGAACATGACCAACCATATCAAACACTGGGTAAGAAGGACTTTACCTGGTTACTTGCATCTTGCTTAATAGAATAACCAACCTTTTATTTTAGGCCTTTGGGACATCATATACAAAATATGCTCTGGACGCTGTCATTTTAAGTAATATCGTTAGGGAGTGCAATATGGTTATAGTTAAGTTACTATACTTAGGGAGCGCAAAGAGTAGAGAGCCGGGTGACCCAAAAACTTCATAAGCGATATCGCACTAAAGTCTATGCGCAGGCTGGATCGGCACTTAATTTCTTAAAATAAAAGGTATTGTTACATATTTTGCTTTGACCAAGCAAGTTCTTAATAGTTAGATGCGGGATCTCGTCTCGTACGAAAGGCTGATAGATAAAAGTTTTGTTGATAACGATTGGTCTAAAAACAAAAATGGGATGTAGCGAGTGAAGTTTTTTTGGTCACCCGGTACATTGAAATTTCCAAATGAAGTATGAAACGTTGTAACTTTTACAGTCTCTCAACATATTGTTTGTCACCCGATAATAAAATTCCCTACAACTCTATCTATTGTAGATCAATGTCTGCGAAGTTTGTGAATTTTCAGGCCCACCGCTGAAGAACGTGGATGTTGAGCTTCAACCAATCGAGGTATTGATTAACTATTTTCTCACATTGTCAATTTCTAAATCAACCTTGGCAAATCCGTGCAATTCATGCTTTCTTAGAGGAATTTGAGAGACAAAATTGCAAAACAAAAATAACTCCCCTTACCATTCAAAGACGTTTGGGTTACTTTGTGACTTGAGAGAGGGGCATATACTCTGATTTCCAAAGACATGCGCTTTGTTGAGCTCACTTCGTTGTTGCCTATCAGATACGCTACCGCCTTTGATTGAAAAGTGTCGAATGACAACAAACGAATTATGTACACTTGTAAAAACCACCAAGGGGAAATGCGCACCACCTGATAATACTACTGCACTTAAACGGACCATATTTACAGCTTTTCCATATGCTGACTCTTTGTTATCTTTTAGATCTCAAGACCCTGGGAAATGGTTGGAATTGACTTTGTTGCTTGCCTAAAAACCCCTAGAGGGCACAAATACATAATGACTGCAACAGACTATTTCACGAAATGGGTAGAGGCGTTTCCCACGGTCTCAAAAGAAGAAAAATGCGTGGCAGGATGCTTGGCGAAAATATTTTACAGGCATGGGGCACCTCAAAAGATTTTAAGTGACCAAGGAAGGGAGTTCGTGAACAAGGTAATCATATGATAACTATATAAGTTTTCATGACATGAAAGATCTGGTTGTGTTGGCCAGATATTTACAACTTACCTTCTTCATTCATAAGTAATTGCAAAAACATCTTACACATGCGAGGCCAGTGATAGGGACGCACAACATCGAGGTAATGGTAATTCTTTGCAAGTTTCACTGCTCTCACAGGGAAATCTTACTTTCTTTGAAATCCTATAGAATGACAGAACCAGTGATATGTAATTTTGCAATTACAGGGTAACGATGAGCTTTGCAAATATTTGGAGGTGGAGCGAAAGCAAACAGCAGCTTACCATCCACAGACGAATGGTTTAGACGAAAAAACCAACCAAACCATAAAAAGGTACATATAAGTCTAACAATATGTCATAGAAATTACACTTCCAGCCAGGCATGATTCGGTGATATTTCAAGAATAATGTACTGGGTGTCCCAACAAAGATTATACGGATTTGGTTGACTCCAGCGGTGTGAATTTAGCTTCAATCAATGTCTAATCGCTGTAAAGATGTTCCTTGATAGTTAACTTAAACATAGATACCCAAACCCCAACAGAGGCTAGGTTTCTAACTTAGCATGGCAAGGAGGCTGTGCTGTTCCAGGAGCTCTGGAGTCAGGATGAAAACGTAAAAGGAAAGGGATGAAAAATTATGAATAAATGAAAATTTATACAACTACATATCTGTGTTAAAAATATCGCAGAATTGGAACATTTGCTTCTTTCTTGACTTTATTGAAACAGACACTTGTTTAAAATAAGCTAAAAATCCAAAACAACTCTTTAACTAAACTTGATAAGCACTGTGCTTGTTATGACAACACGTTATTCAACTCCTCTCCTATTCTTGAGTACTATTCACTGCAATTTTGCACTTAGAGCACAATGTAACACGTTTTTCCAAGTTTATTGGAGAAAAACACGTATTCTATCGAGAAAGAAGGCAAATAGATGTACTGACTGGCGATAGGGATATAAAATCAGGATGCAGACCTGCAACCGACGAGGTGACAATTGCAAATCTCTTATTCTTCCGCAGGCCATTTCTGTGCCATCTACCTCTGTTAGTAACGCATGGTCGCTGCACCTGAATTTCTAATTTCGTTACTTGTTTTCTAAGTCCTCGTGTTCAAATAGGAATTGACTTTTAATAAAGTTATCTTTCCGTAGTTTATTGCTGCTCGATCCTTTTTGGCTATACCAATTTTGGCTATGAGGAGAGTGTGATCATTGGTCCCCAGCAATCCTTGCAGTCCTGAGCAACAACGGAATCCAAGGACCTCTCAAAACAAAGAGCCGCACTCTACCGATACAGTCGAGTCCAAGTGGATGCAAAGTTCCGAATCACTAGAAAGACTGAAGAAACGCAATCCAGCAGTATCTTCTTTAAGGGTGTTTGCAACGAGGCTGTTTTTATCAGGAGTCTGGACTCTTTGGTAGTTTCTAGCATAGCAATCTTCTAAACTCTCCAAGGACCGCTGTTTAGCCACATGAGCTAATAATACCCTGTACATTTTTACAAAATCTCAGATTTTCCTCTAAAAGCTTGTAGAAGAGAACCCATTAGGAGGGGATAAGGTTCTCTCATGGGTACAGACCTTACCAAATTGGTAGTTAAAGCCAAACAACACCTAGCAATGGTAGTCAAGAATGGGCAAAATTCCAGTCTCAAATACTTTTAAGCTCAGGCGCAATACAGCAGACCATAGTACAATTGCATCGCAATAAGTCTTGCCACTTACTTCACAAAGCTTAGATACTGTAGGGTTCAAAGAGCCTGATAAAAATAAAACTGTGTGCGAGAGGTATTTGAGTTTAATAACAGCTTGGAGCCTTTTCAGTATTTCACTCTTCTCCACATAGTATGTTTCTAGGTTGTGCAGAGCAATATTTTAGGCTATTAGAAATTACCGGCCCTGGCCCCCCGGCCCCGGCCCTCGGCACCATGGCGCTCGGCCCCCACAAATATAGGTATTTCTTCGTTTCATAGCTGTCTGGCTGTTCCCGCATTTAAAATGATACCAACGGTGCCGTTCAATCGAAAAATCGCAATGTTCGAAGCCTCCAAGAGCTTAAAAAACTCCTTTCAAGTAAAGTGAGAGAACTTTGAGGGGCTGGGCAGTCATCTGAGTCTCGCAAAACAAGTTGAGTATGATTTCCTAAACAAACCACAAATGTACACACACCACACGCTCCTTCGCATACAATTCATGCGCCTTCGTAGTCGTTCTGGCTAACTGTCGCCCTGAAAACCCCTCTTTCCCCTGTTTCAAAATTACGCAGAGTAAATTGTTTGTAAGTAACTCTTTCTAAGAAACTAAACGCACCAATGGCGAGATGACCATTACCAAGAAATTAGGAAACTCCAAAGACTTTGTTGAGAAAGAAATTAATTCCTCTTTCCACTTTCTTCTCATAACCTGTGCTTGCCTGTGTCCAAGACATTTATTGAAGGTCAAGGGGATCCCGCCGATTTAAAGAATGTTCGTAAAAATGATTTCAAGAGGAACCTTCAAAATTCTCATTTACATGAGTATTATTCCGTTTTGATTATGGTTTCGAAGTACACTTTACTTCATGTTTATTCACTTTGGTGTCCTGTCACCCACTCTAAAAACTGTCCGTTCCAAGGGTCAAAAGTGTGAGGAATTATGTTGAACAGTTTGTGGTCCACATATTTGTAAATAATGCATCAAACAATGCAACCATATGGAATGTGACTCCCTCGATTGAATACGAAGGCGCATGAATTCATCATGAATTGTATTCGAAGGAGCGTGTGGCGTGTGTACATTTGTGGTTTGTTTAGGAAATCATACTCAACTTGTTTTGCGAGACTCAGATGACAACCTGGCCCCTCGAAGTTCTCTCAATTTACTTGAAAGGAGTTTCTTAAGCTCTTAGAGGCTTCAAACATTGCGATTTTCGATTGAACGGCACCGTTCGGATCATTTTAAATGCAGGAACAGCCAGACAGCTATGAAACAAAGAAATACCTATATTTGTGGAGGCTGAGGGCCGAGCGCCATGGTGCCGAGGGCTGGGGGGCCGGGGGGGCGGGGCCGGTGATCTCTAATAGCGAATATTTTAGCCCCAATTGAAACTGTGTAGCATCCGCCTCAAATGCAAATGCAAACCTCTTCAATAAAGAAGTTAAACAAGAACAGGACAAGAGAGCAATCCTCTTTCACCTTGACGTCTTACATAATGGGCTGTACGATGAGATGTCTCAATGCTGCTGACTGATTGTATACACTGTCTTTGTTTTTATTAGAGTAAATTATTATACTGTGAAGGACATGCCGGGCCGGGATAACTAAGGTCCCAGGGAACTTTTTGGTCAATCAATTGAGATAACACAGCCTCTTAGAGACCCTTTCATGACTTATCCCCCCTCTTGAAAGTACTGTGCAGCTTGGCAAATTTTCACCAAACGTTGTCCATGTCAGGAAATTCAATCAAATGTAGAAATCATTTTTGCGGAAGAACTTGCATTAAATTCTGGTTTTGAGAATGAAACAGTCACAGATGATACATAGATTCAATTCTACGTTCAACTTCAACCCCTTGCAGCGCCGTTCTTTGCCAGTTCATTATGAGTGTTTTATTACTCTCTCCTTTAGAAAAGGAGAAATTACCCTTACCCTATGTTTGTTAGGTTTACCAGATTTTGAGCACTGGCAGTTTCTTAGACTTTTCCTGTGGTCCCAAGTACCGTTAAAGCTCTATTAAGCCCCCTCTCTATCAAGCTCCTCTGTCTTATATGCCCCTCCCTTCTAAGCCAACATTTTGAAAAATGCCCTCTCTCAATTAAGCCCCCCTCCCCCTACTCATATGAAATGGCAGTGTATACCAAAGAATTATATTTATCTAGCTAAACAACGTTGCAAGTTAGTTTTGATATGGTTTGGGATAAAAACTGTGCCAAACTTGCGTATTTGACTCGTGAAGTGCATGTCGATTCCGCAAAAAATATGTGGGGTAAAGAACTGACAAGCTGTCATTCATTTTCTTTGCATGTTACTTTGTGAACGCGCCCCCCTGTCTTTGAAGTTCGCCCAGTAGAGTCTCTGAAATTGCTTAAGCCCCCTTTCTTGGGTACCAGAGAGTCTGGTACATTGGGTAAAGCCTCCCTGGGCTTAAAGAGCTTTAACGCTACAACAAATATGGCAAATATGGCAAGCTGCAACCTGAATATAAAAAGGTTCAGACCCTTTTATCTCCGAGTTGAGTTTCTTTCTTCTTGGAAAATAGTTGTAGCGGATTTCATGTGATGAAAATTAAAGAAAAAAATAAACAGAAAGATTCCAGCACATCTTTGCCATGTTCTTGATGTCCTGGAATGATCTAGCCTCTTTTTCATATCACTGCAGAAAATATAACGTTCCTCTTTTCAAATATGGTCCACATTTTATAATGCGCTAAAAACAAATGTCAAAATGGCGGTGGATAGGAAGTTTCCTATTGTCAAACCATTGAGACAAATTGTTAATTTATTAACAAACTGCGGGTCTATGCAACCGCGAACAAGTGGAAAAGTAATCAGAAAGGTATGCTTGCTGATTTCATGCTATCAAAAAGTAGTCTCCAAGTTGGGTCCAACAAACGTTTGTTTGAAGCGCTTTATCACTGGACTGCCCATGGCCTATACCTGGTTTGTTGGTATTAGTGCTTTGATATCAGAAATATCAATTTTGGAAGCTCGAATTTGCCTCTTCCTGCAAAAGAGAGCGTTAGCTATTTCGCCTAAGCTAATTCTTAGGGCAGGCATGAAAATCAATGATAACCTTCAAAATTTGAGCAATATTACATGTTGAGTCATTTTGTTGTCCAGAAGTCACCCCCAGTCACCCAATTGGCAAATTTTTAATTGTTCATTAATTTCAGTTCTTAAGATTGATGTGATTGAGGCGAAAAGACCAAAACTCTAGTTTGCATGTGCAGGCAAATTTGAGCTTTCAAGATTGATATTTCTGCTATCAAAGCACCCATACCAATAAACGAGGTATCTGTGTTCAAGTTCACTATCGAGGAACATTTTGAGAGTGATTAGCCAAATCCTTAAAGCTAAATTCACATCGCTGGAGTAACCTAAATTCGTATAATTTTTTTTGGGACACCCGGTATGTGAAAGGTTTATAGGTACATCATCATTTATCTATCAATGCCAATAAAATATCCAATCTATCAATAACCATCAATAATCTATCAATTACTTAGAGACAATCATTATTAAGGATGTCACTCAGATTCATTGTATTCCTTTGCTAGGGCCCTAGAGAAAATTGTAAACGAAAAGATGACTGGGACTTGCACCTTGATCCCCTGCTATTCGGGATAAGAACAAGCGTACATTGCACAACAAAAACTTCGCCATTCAAACTTTAGTACAGTAGGGAGGCAAAGCGGCCCATTCAAGTGAGAGAGGGCCGAAAGTGTCGGCCTTGCCACAGTTAGCCTTCGTTATCTTCAGCTCTTTCATCTTTGTAATTGCGTCGATATTTGTAGCTAAAATAAAAAACATGCATGTGTTTTAGGCTTAGTCTTGACACATCTAGTAAGAAGCAATATAGTCAATTTATCCCTATGTTTAGCTTAGATACTCCTGCAAATGTAATACGATTTATGCTAACTCCATGACAGTCACTCTATTTGATTGCACCAACAATTTTGTGACATTCTAACAAATCTAAGGGCGAGTATGACAGTAAACTGTGAACTTTATTCAATAAAAGTTATTTAGCTGCCTTGTTTCTCCATATCGAGGGGCCAAAGCGAACCTGAGCTGTTGAAATACCTGTAACATGGATATTGCCATACGCATTTTGTGTGCATGAATAATTGCACCATATCGTGAAGCAGTGTACATTTATAAAACAGTTTACATTCCAAAGAACGGTTTTAGGACGCACTTATCACAATGAAATATCCTATGATGCAACTACCATTTTGCCATTCTGTTGGGTTAGTATTTTGGCCCTGTTGAGCTCTCTGGCAAGCGAAAAACAGTTCTGTATAGTCTTGTGACGTTTTATGTGTAACCAACTGAATTCCCTCAAAAAGCTCCATCATTTCTTTGCAATATGATCTGTAACCTTTCACCATCGAGAAGAGATCAAATTTTGTTTTTCGAGAAATGAACCTTTTTTCCTTTTTCTGCTGCAGTCAGTTCTTCATTTTGCTGTGCTTCCTTCTCCCAATCGTCGAACCATAGTAGCATTGATTCATTTTGCTGGAATCGCAAATCATCCAGATTCCTAGTAAGAAAAAGTAATTCTTTAGAAATTGTACGTTCATAGTTAATAGTGGTGTACCTTTGTGCAGCTATGCGTCATTTGCAGCCATTGTAGCTTGAAGTGCATGTCAGAAGTGCAATATTCTAGAGAAAATTTGAAAGCCTCCGTTGTTTGGTGGTCGATTTCAAAATGCAAGGTATGTGCATTTTGATGTTACTAAAACACGGAACAAGCGGAACAAGCCAGTAACAAGCGGAACAGGCCAGCAACAAGCGTAACAAGCAAGGAACAAGCCAGTAACAAGCGGAGCAAGCAAGGAGCAACCCAGTAACAAGCAAGGAACCTGATTAAGAGTTATGCTCGAAACGTCGTTGAAATAACAAGTAGAATAGGTAGCGTAACAAGAAACAGAGTGTAACAAGTAGGATAAGCAAGGGACTGGCCAGTAACAAGCAGAACAGGCCAGTAATGCACGAATAAAGCACAGAAAGCATGAAATTACTGTACTGAACTCCACGAGAGTGGGGTACTCCACTTTTTAAGGCCTCCTGCGATGTGTTGCGTGCTGCGTAAATCGAGTAATGAAAAAGAGCAACAAATGAACAAAAACAAAAAAATTATTTGTCAAAGAGATGTAAAGCTAAAGCATGATACGTTATTGCAAAACTATCATTTTACCAAGGTAGTATTGAGGATGTTGTAATCAATTAATACACTTGTTTGTTTTATAGGAAACATTTTTCAGAAAATTTTACTGTCAGATCACTAAAGACGTTATTAAGACGTTGCACATGGAATGGATTCTTTTAATAAACTTTCTTTTACTGGAGGTAGGATGTTTCCCTTTATTCCCTTTATTTTGGGTCATTACAGTTGTTCTAGATGGTTGTTACTCTGTCGCTATTTCGATCTTTACTGGCCAGTTCCTGTTGTTTCTTGCTTTTTACTGGACTGCTCCGTAGTTGTGCTGCTTGTTTCTTGCTCGTTCCGCTTGTTACTGGTCTTTTCCGCTTATTACTGGCTTATTCCGCTTGTCACTGGCTTGTTCCGCTTGTTCCGTGTTTTAGTAATGTCGATGTGCATTTAAGTTGAAGACTAACAAATGTAGCCACGATTTTGTTGAAAAGTCCCGACATGTTATCATTTTGTTTCCTTGTTCAATCAAAAGGAGGTACTCTTTTCTGAGACAGCCGGTATAGCTCAAAGTAAGGTTTTTCAATGTGTAATTTCTCTACCCTGTTGTATCAAAAACAAACATTTTATCATCTATCAATATTCTTGGTTCTTTTAAAAAACGAATAAAAAAGAAAAACTTATCTGATCAAACGAGAAGAATGATAATTCATGAGAAAAAATTGTGTAGCTTTGCACATAAATACATATTGACTCTGTCAATTATATTTGACTATTTTTTACAGCATCGTACATAGGGGTAGAAATAGTGTCTGAATTGTTCTATTTCTTTGACTCTGCTTGTGCATTTGGTAGGGTATCTCTCGTTCCTTGCAATATGTGCCATTGTTCATAAAATAACCCCCATGTTTGTGAAATAAGTTGCATTTCAGACACTAGAGAAAGTTCTCCCAAAAGTTTTCTACTATGAACAGTATCTGATTCAGAATCACTTTTTGAATTCTAATTTCTGATGACAGAGAGTACCCTGAAATGAAAACAACACTTTCTTAATAAAATGCAAATTGATGGATGCACACATTACGCAACAGTAACAGTACAGTTGATAAGTTACTTGAAACGTTATCAGAAATACTGTATATTTGGAATTATATGGACACCAGGTAGTAAATGTAATCAACAGATTGGTTGACACTCTTATCATAAGAATCAGATCATCTTTACCAAACACTCGGAGCTCTATTCAAAATCCGTTATTTTGTCTTTTTGTAGAAACTGCAACTCGTTTTTTACCTGAAATTGAAGACTCAGTGCCCTCATTAAAACCACCTTCTACATCAATTGAAATTCAATGATAGAATAAAAAACAGCACAGTTCTGCTTTGGGTTCACATGTTCGGAATGCTGCAAGATCTACAACTAAACTTCTCGCAGATAATATTGCGTCAGTACCACCACCATCAACCGCAGAGCTTTTTGCAAGACAAGTGAAAAGAATGGACATGCAGCAACATGAAATTTGAAACTTAAAATGTTGACTTAGGAGATGAACCATCCAGAGATGGAAAAAATATTTGCCTTCCTGCGAAGGAACGTCAATCCAGAATTCTTCCTTCCATTGTTTTATCAATTCTCTGTAGTGCCAGATTTCAGTGTAGTCGATATCCATAAGGGACTAAAATTACTGTCAAAGCTTCCTTGGATCATAAAACTGTAAATGAAAAGAGCATAATCCAAACATTGATTTTCTTCTATTCTTTCCTTCCTTTAGTCCTTCCTGTCTCTTTATGTTTTCAATTTTTGCTTTCTCTGTCATCCTATCTTCCTTCCTTCCATCCTTCTTTCTTCCTCATCTCCCTTTTCTCTCAATCTTTTTTCTTTCCATCCTTTTTACAACCTGTTTCATTTCATGTGTTCATTCCTCCTTTCATCGTTTCCTTCCTTTTCCTTCCTTTTATTCTGCTTTCTCTCTTTCCTTCTCCTTTCTTCCTTCCAGATGAACCAGCTTCCTGCAAGGCTGCTTCACGGCTTCACACACTTTTTCCACCTCTGAACCATTTGTGTTGAAAGTTTTTAATTTACGTAGTTCTGTATTGCCAATCTCCTGGTGCTTTTAGAATCAAGCTATGTTGCTACAAGGCTTTTACTCCCATCAATTGATTCACTGCACTTACATACACATGAAGTTTATATCATATTCTTGCCAGTAGTGGAGTTGTGAGACTTTTGGGGTGTAAGAAAATTTTGCTTCAAATTCCCAGTTTTTTTTTCAAATGCCAAAATTTTCTGTGCAAAGTTTGAATAAATTACACATGTGTATGACTAAGTTTCTGTGTTAGTCAAGGAGTCTTGGCTGGTTTATAAAAGTTGGTAAAGTAGGTAAAACAGTAAGTAAGCAATGCATGAAATCAAGCATCTGATGCTTTAAAAAACTTCAGCTCTGCAGAGGTTTCCCCTGATAATTTTTTTGCAAAAAGATTAAACAAATTTTTGCTTCACTTGGATACCATCAAGGAAGTCACACCCACTAACACCTACAACACCGCTGATTTTAGCAAATAGTTATACACAATAGTCAACATCCATGAAACCTGTGTAGTTCCCATTAGGATCAGGGAATCTATCTCGGATTTTACCAACAATACATAAAGGTATAACATTCCTGTTTCTTCTGCCAAGTTTCCCCCAGACCCATAGAATATATTGGCAATATGCAGTATATCGCCAACATCCATTATTTGATGGGTCAAAAGGGTAATTAAGGAAGTCAGCGTTATTCTGCATAGCAAGTTCCAGATTATGTTCAGTTCGGATGTGGTTTTCAAACAATGGGTGCTCATGATTTTTGATTGAATTCTTTTTGCTTTGGTACTTAAAAGCACCTTAAATCAAGTAAATTCAAATGCTAAGCATATCCAGTCATACTCTCACTCGGTCAATAATAATTCAGGAATAAAATTAAGCTTTCAAGAAGCAATTATACCCTGATCTCATTATATCAAATTTCAATATGCTCTAATCAAAATATAATCTAAACCCACATGTAAGGGGCATTATGCTTTCTTAAAAAACATCTTAAATCAAGCAAATTCAAAAACATAGCATATCTCTTACTATCACTCAGTCAATAATAATTCAGGTATGAATTTTAGCTTCTACTAACAGGACTAAGTAATTATACAATGATGAAGATCATACAAAAACAAAATGTTCATATTTGGTTACATTAAAAGTAATCGTTGAACCCACATTCATGGGTTTTTAGTAATAAGAAATATATGCTTTGGCATGTGCGAACAAAATTTTGCAAAGAAAGAGTTAAAAAAGGGGAGCTACAGCAGAAAGTGTGGCCAGGTTACGGGTTATGCGGAGCAATATCCTTAAAATGTAAACTTTTACCCCCCCCCCTCCACCATATTTTGTACCGATTTTGTTTCGTATGTTTTTATGGCCTAGCTAGCCACTTGCTTTTGGGGGGGGGGGTACTGAAAACCAAACGTTTTGGATGACACTTCTTGTGGAAGGTAGAGAAAAGCAAATGGGAAACCCCACGAAAAAAGAAAAAACAGAGTAAAGTTTGAAAACCAATTTTGGGTGTAATAAATAAGGTCACAAGGCAAAACGGTGACAACAAAATTTATCATCCTAGCACTAATTCGGGGAGCCACATGATGACATATGTGAAGAAAAACAGAAAAACCATGCTTACATTTTCCTGTCGTTGTTTCACGTGCGGTTCATTCGCAGCTGGGTCTGCAACGCCAATGGGGTCTGGTTGCGGCCATTGTGGCTCGGGTTCTGGCACTGGTCTGGCTGGTCTGTCTACAATCTCCTGCAAGGCAACTTCTAAGTCAGCTCGTTGTGCTGGTTGTGGGACCTGTGCAATTTTGCGGCTTCTGTAAAATGCGGGTCCGCAGGTCTGATAAAATGCGGGTCCCACTCCAAGATTGGTGGCGGGTCTTGGTGTGTAAGGTGTGCTACCGGGTGCGCCAAAATAAGCTATGCACGTTTGGCAGGCCACGATAAATCGTACACAAGACCGATTTGAAGATTTATGACTTGATCTGCCAAATAATGAAGGACCACCACAATATCCTCCAACGAGAGGAAACAATCAGAATAAACGCTATTGTAGACAACATGAACAATCTATATGAACTGGACATAGTCCGGATTATCACTGAAAATGCAAAAAGAACAGCGAGCAACAAAAACAGCAACATGAACAATAACAGAAGAGGAAACAGACAATGAACTTTACATAACTTTGTATATATACTACCATTTATTATTTATCAATTATTATTTATAAACGCTAATATTTTCAATGTTGAACTTGGGCCAAAATTGATGAGTCTTTTCTTCTCACTCTCTATCATGACCACAGGTACAAAGGATGGGGCAAATATAATTAAGAAAAAGAGTCGGAAAAGAACAACATTAAGGAAAATTTTGAATAAAAATCGGAAAAAGGAACACGGCACAATTGGAACAAATGCGATAAAAAAAAAGCTGGGCAGGGCGGTTACACAATACAAACCAATCAACAATATTGTCAATTTAGGGACAACTACATTAACAATGGGGGAAACTTTACTCCTTCAAAAAGGTCTATCTTTCATACCCACCCCTGCACGGGTACAGCAGAAAGATGTTGCGAAAGGGCTCGCAGAATTCACACGTAGAACGAAACTACAATTTCATTTCTTTTATCACCCTACACAAAAAAATTATGAATCATTCAATCTGGAATCCTCTTGGGTCCCACCAGGAGATACTTTTTCACCTCTAAAAGAATATTTTGACAAAATAACAGAAGATATAACTAACCACACCCACAACATGAGAGAGGCAAACACATCTAACCTGTTTCCAAGTGAAGGAAAAGCAATAGATACACTAGCCAAACAGACAACAAATTTTATCCAAAGGCTGACAAAGGAGGAGCTATTGTACTATGGCATAAAAAATCTTACCTAGCAGAAGCCTCAAAACAACTTGAAAACACACGCCACTATATAAAATGCCAAACAAATGATATTCCAGAACTCACTGCTCAAATCATTTCATTTCTGGCAGACCTGTTAGCTAAACAGAGCATTTCTACTAAAGTACATGAATTCTTAGAACCCAGCAATTCCCCCCGGACCCCTAGATTCTATTTGCTGCCAAAAATACACAAACCAAAAATTGATAATATCACTCCAGGGAGACCTATTGTCTCGGGATGTGGTTCACCCACTGAAAAACTCTCACAATACCTAGACTACTACCTCAAACCAATAGTCGAAACAACTCCGTCATATATCAAGGACAGCAAACATTTCCTACAAATAATAATGAACAACAGTGCTACTATTCCAGAAGGAGCCTTGCTAGCCACTCTAGATGTTAAATCTCTACCGGGTGTCCCAAAAAAACGCAACGGATTTGATCGGGACTAGCGACAAGAATTTCAGTCCAATCAATCAATAATGATTCTTTTTATAATCCTTGATAGCTAACTTGAAGATAGATACCTTGTTTGTTGATATTGGTGAATGGAGAATGGGAATATTAATCTTCAAAGTTGAAATTTGCCTGAACCTCCAAGCCAGAGCTTTTGGGTTTTGGCCTAAACTGCAAACGCGCTATTCTGGGGAATCTCCTGAATTATCGTGTAATAAGAGAATAAAGCCTCATGCTGAGGAAAATATTTGAATAGAAATTCAATCAAATTCATCAATTTTGTCCTGAAAAGAAATCTTTTTTTATGCTTCAAAAGTTTCGAAAAGTTAACATTGCATCTGTCTCATAAAAGAAAGTAATACGCGAAATAGTTTGCTTGGGTGTGAAAAATGAATTAGTTCTTGCAATCTTCATGACTTTAATGAAATGCATTTTGTTTAATCTTTCTTCGAATTATTACGAAACAAGAAATCAAATATACCCAAGGGAAAATTATCCATGGATATGATCCTTAAAATTGCTCATTCGCGCTTGGCTCTTTTGCAGGTGCACTATGATTGAACAAGTATCTTCCTTTGTGAATTTTCCCTTCGACATTGTTATGTTTGTCAATTTTTAGCTTTCAAATTTCAATTCAAATGTGTGCCTAAACATGTGTGCCTTAGCATGCTCACAATACTACACTATGCAATGACTGAGGCGATTCCTCGAGACGTTTTCAGTTAGGTCAAAACCTGAAGCCTCTGGTTTGGAGATGGAAGCAAATTTGGACTCTCAAGATTGATATTCCAACTCTCCATGCACCAATATCAACAAACGAGGTATCTATCTTCAAGTTAGCTATCGAGGATTATATCAAAAATTATTTTGGATTGATTGGACCTAAATTCTTGTCGCTAGTCCCAATCAAATCCGTTGCGTTTTTTTTGGGACACCCGGTATATACAAATATCCCTCAAAATGAGGGAATACAATACTGCCTCGATGCCATGCAACAATTCTATAACCAAAACCTTCCTCTACCAATCTACAAACTACATCAAATGTTTGAATTTGTACTCAAAGGTAACTACTTTGAATTCAACGATCAGATATATTTACAGATACATGGAACTTCCATGGGCACACCTATGGCACCCAATTTTGCAAACATATTCATGGCTCACATAGAAAACACTATAATCACACATGCCCCTGGGGCACTACAGCCACTTCTGTGGAAAAGATATATTGATGATATCATAATCATTTGGCTACATGGGGAACAAGCCCTCAAAAAATTTCTCAAACATGCTAACTCTATTCATGAGACAATTGAATTTGAAAGTGGCTACTCCAAAGATAGAGTCAATTTCCTTGACACAACAATATACTTTAACGATAACAAGGTATTAGAAAGCACGATTTTCATCAAACCTACAGATATATGTGCATTACTGCAAGCATCATCTTTCCACCCACCTCACTGCAAAAAAGGTATCATCTACAGCCAAGCACTTAGATATAGAAGACTTATCTCTGATGATAGGATACTAGTAAAACATCTAAACCACCTAAAAGAAAACCTGATAAGAAGAGGATACGACATATCACTGATAGAAAATGAATTTGCTAAACTTTCAAACATATGCCAAAACGATCTACTATTCCCAAATCAAATCAGGGAACTTAATGGGCCTAAACCTATTACCACGAACAGTAGGAATTTTCATGTGGGATATTTATGAAACTTTTAGCACTATGAGCTGACCCAGGTTTCTTCTAATATAAGAAAATTGTGCGTTGTCTATGGTTGACATCATGCTGCTTTGGGTGTGATAGTTGTTTTGAGATCTTCATAGGTACTTTGTACCTTTTCAACAAAATAGGATGAAGTTTACATTTCAAGAGGTAAATATTGGAGAAACTCGTAAAGAAATTTGAAAGCAAAATTTAAAAAGAGATTGGATTTGGACCACTACAGTTAGTTTCTTCAAATGCTTTTTATTTATGTTGATGGGCCTAAAAATCAGTCTTTCATTTTGGCCCGACTTTGGCCACTGTGACTCCTTTGACAGATATTGAAATCTTAAAAATCATAAAATGAATGCAAATTCTAGAACTACGGTTTCAGAATGAGACGTCGTTATCTCTTACTAAAGGACTGTGATCCTCGCTCCATCCACGAAACGGGCCTAGTCTAGTACTTACTGGTGAAACGAAATGTTTTTCTGGCCAGGACGCAGCTCTTTCTCCGGAATCCAACGCTTTTTGCAGCCAAATTCAGTGAAAGAGACAACCATTTTTCAAACTAATTCGACGATCTCTGAAAATAAAGTTAGAAATTCCCAATAACTTGTCGAGGAATTCGGAGAGTTCACTGCGATCAACTGTTAGCTTGGATTTCCCGCGGCTTTTTGCCAACGTGGTGCTACCATTTTGGTTCCCCATGGTTGTTACGCATCACGTGACCTACCACGCATTCTAGTCCTTCTATTTCTATGGTATTGAGGGTATTACGGGTATTACGGGTATTGAGGGTATTATGGGTATTATGGGTATTGAGGGTATTATGGGTATTGAGGGTATTATGGGTATTCAGGGTATTATGGGTATTCAGGGTATTGAGAGTATTCAGGGTATTATGGGTATTCAGGGTATTATGGGTATTCAGGGTATTATGGGTATTCAGGGTATTATGGGTATTCAGGGTATTATGGGTATTGAGGGTATTATGGGTATTATGGGTATTCAACACGGCAAGAAATACACAAATTTCATCGTGTTTTTTAAGACGTAATCTGCTGTTAAAGGTCCAGTTTCCTGTAGTTTTTCTAAATCACACGAACAGGAAACATGAGGTTTACGCATTAGTTTTCAACTTGAGAAATTATGGTTAAAGGAACGTTTCCATTTCCAATGTTTTATCAAGTTGCAAACTCGGCGTTTCCAATGAAGGGAACCCGTGATAAATTGCAAGTTTCAACGTGAAACTGTTGTGAGATCTTTAATGTTTTCATTGTACACCGCACGTGTAAAGAGGACATTTTTAGGAGATTAAGCGTTTCGCAAGTTTAAATGCATAATTTTTCTTGCAATTTCACAGTAGTTTCCATTGTACGTGTTCATTGCGTAGCAGTAGGCCGGTATTCTATGACGTATTTTTCTCTGCGCAATATATCTATTTTAGAGTTCTAGAAAAGGAAAATTATCTTCTCTTTCGTTTCGCTCAATTTAACTACAATTGTTGACCATTTGAGATGGCCCTCCATTTTCACGAGCGCTTTCTCCGATGAAGGAAAATAGAATACTTGAAACGGCAGTAACGATGCACCAACCAAGAAACCTATCATTCCCATGATGTCATCCTAATTTGTTTTTGCAAACATGCATGTAGCAGAGACGAATTGAAAAGCAATGTCAGGGCATGATGATATATAAATATACGCATGAATCATAAGATAGCGGACGATATCTAAATTAATATGACAGAGATTACAATACACAGGGTGCACCATAAAATAAACTTAGAAAACTGCAATGCAAAATTGAGTACTAGGATCAAAGGACAATGATATAAACGCTGTTTTGTAGCTAAACAGCAAGCCTGCATCATCACTATTTTGCTATTTTCATCGAAATGAAAAGTTAGTAATAATAATGATTTTGCCAATTTTTGATTTCTATAAAGATCACATAAAAAGGATGGCAATGTTGGTAAGTTATTTAGCTACAAAGACATTTTAAGTAACTTCTTTCTAGCCTTTCACTATATTTTCTCCCACAACTTTTCTATGTCGCACAGATAAATTTTATCAAAACAGAGCCAACGAATTTAGCATAAAGCTTTACAAATATTGCAAAGTAAAAGTATGAATTACACAAAAAGGCCTATATTACTACAATCAGTGGTTGCAGGGTTCGTTTTGCGTAAGAGAAGCCACAAATATTGCAGGAGTTTCAATGCCTATTAGACCTTGAAACATTGTCTGAAGGATGGATAATCTTTGCCATTAAATCTTTCGTTACATTATTTACGTGATTGCAATGCATGTTAAGACAAAATTTTTGATTAAATTTCTTCTACTGGGCCAGTGGAGAAGCTGATCTGTGAAACTCCATGCTTTGATGTTGTCTTTTAATTCATTTTCAACTGCGATAAAGCTATATTCTAACCAAAGTAATACCCAGCCAGTTAGCAGGACGCAACGTCACAATAACATTAAAGACACGATTATCTCTCAGAGACATTTTGTACGTACTGTAGCCGTTGAGTTACCGGGTGTTCCAAAAAAGTGCTCCCGTTTGAAAAATCACCAAAATTTGATTTCACAGCCGATCTGCAATTTTCTTTTTTTTTTCATATAGAACAAGGACCAAATTATTTTCTAAAATATAGCCTACCTTGTAATTCACTTAAAAATTAGCAAATCTAGTCCTTTTTAGGGCTACCTGGTTTTGAGTCATACTGCAGAAAACCACTGATGATTGCCAGGTCAATTTCTTTGTTGCATGTAAAGCTTCATAATTTGGTCATAAATGACAACAAGAATGTGCCTTATCATTGGAGACTAAACTGATGAGAAAAAATCTGAAGATTTTGACTCTTAGGCAAGCTGAGTGCTTCGCTTGAAAGCCATAGCTCAAAATGAGGTTTTTAACGTGAAATTTGTCTACCTTGCTGTAACAAAAGTAAAAATTTGATCATCTACGAATATTTTTGAATCTATGAAAAAAACAACTCAAAAAAGATTTCATCAAAGGTTTGATAATCAATTTTTGGTGATTTTTCAAACCGGAGTAATTTTTTATGGGACACCCAGTAGAAAACGAACGGCCTTTGAAAGGATACTGACCCCTGAATACAACAGCAATAGTATTTGTTATTATCTTATTGAAAGCCGACATGCTAAGTCAGCAGGAATATTGCTGCCTAAGATAAACTACTTTTTCCAAAAAGGGGAGGGATTCTCCGAGAAGGCCCCTTTAAAATGATTTCGATAGTGGTCCAAAATCGCGACCGAATTCCCCCTCGATTTCTGCCCCACTAAAATGACTTGCGTACCTTAGCACGTGTTTTCCTCTTTGGACGACAAACAGTTCTTGCCCAGTAGTATAAGAAACTTACCTTGCGTTCCTTTGGCAATCAAAAAATCAAGATTTGTTTCAAATTCATTCAAATTCAGATGAAACAATGATAAAATCTTAAACAATACAATCATGATTGTTTTGATTGCCAAAGGAACGCATTGTTAGTTATGGAGATTTTATTCTCCCAGGAGGACAACATATGCTGACACCTGTAAAATGTTATTTTTGTTAGGAAGGAGAACGGAAGACATTTTGTAGTTTTTTTTTCATTCTTTTGCCGGTTCTGAAGCGGCTTTTCTGTAGAAAATCTCCCATAGAAGTGGAAAAAAATAGTTGATCAAGGCTGTGTCGATTTTCCAAATCGAATTGAATATGTCGGCTAAAGACATTTTTAAATTGTATTGCTTTGATATTCAGGGAGCAGTATCTATTCCAACGCCTTCCATGTTTGTTTTTCTCACCCAGTATAATATCACTTCCACAAGTTAGCTACTAATATGTTTAACTAAGTATATTTGCCATATTTCACGTGTTTCATGGATGATGAAAACCCAATGCTGTTATCACAAAATGGTTTCTTATCATGGTTACATTTTTGTATCAAAATAGGTGAATACACGACGTCTTCCCGCACACGCAAGTTTTTGAAATTCAGTCGGAAATGTATCTAGTTGCTTGGAATTAGCTACCCTGTTCTGGTGTAAACTATGCTCTTTGTATCCAGCTTGAAATAAATTCTTCATTATTCTTATAATCATTATTTCCATTATTACCATATTGTGGCTATTATAGGAGAACTTGCTCCTCGCATGTGAAATATGGTAAATAAAAATCACAGTCCTCTCTTACTGCCCATCATCATTATCATCATCATCATCATAACGAATAAGGTCTTGTTTTATTTTTTTCGAAGGAAGCCTCTTCATTGGAGATTCAGCCACCATTCTTCCTTTCTTCAATACTTGTCTTTCTAAAGCTTGCATCTTAGACTTACTTCTCTCTTCGAGGCTCTTGATCAGCTGGCTTAGTTCTGTGCAGTTCTTCGTCTGACATCACATTACACATCAGTTCCTGTGTCATATCGCTCCAAAAGGACATTTCTTCAGGAAGCACGTGTTTACTCCTTGCTTCAAAGAGCTGAAGGTGAAAATTAAGGGAGATTAACGCTTGGAATACTTTTCAGAGTACAATGAATCCAAAGTATTAACTGAAAATAATAGGGCAAATGCCATAGATTCATCCTCACTTCCTGATGGAGAGCACTGATAATTTGTCAGTCCTAATTTTATCCGTTTGATGACTTGACTAAGTTAACCCTATCCAGACTAGGCTTTTTGAAAATTTGGCATTTGGGGAGAATATTTGTAACAGAGCATATTTGATCAACTGGCTTACTGTTTGCTGACTGACAGCTAGAACTTACAAACAAATATGAGAGATTATGGGCTCCAGCAAAATTTTGATTGGCTTGCAATAAGACACACCAATAGAAAGTGTTTAAACCACAGTGCTTTAGAAACCATGGCAATCGTAAATTTTTTGGCCCTTTATACCCCATTTACCATCCTTCATTATAGCATTTCTCATGGTTGAGAAAGTCAGATTTCTTAACTTTTTGAGGATCAAACACAATTGATATTGTACTGAGTACAGTCACATTTGATGGAGGCATTTTATCTGAATAGCTGGAATAATACCCTGGGTTCTAGAGCCTTCTTTTTTAATACTGTTATTTTTGTTGGCTCTGGTACCCGGGGTACTCGAAAAACTGCATATCAACAGACAACAGTGAACAAAATTTTGCAATGAATTCTCTCCTCGAATCTAGATTAGGCCATAGTACATGCCAGGGGCGGTCAAGCAATGTAGATAGTTTGACCCCTCTTTGTCCTTGGAGTACCGTGGGTACCAGACTCTCTAACATGTTAGAGAGTCTGGTACCCAGGGTATCCTTGGAGCAGAAATAAACCAAACCAGTTTTTTCGAGGTCAATGGGAAATGTATAACTCTTGGGTTAAAACCATTTTTTGAAGGATAGAAAAAGAAAAAATGGGCCTAAATTTGCATTTATCGAAGGTTTTAAATAGTAGACTTAGTTTCTGTAGCCCAATGCATGGAAGCGTGTCTTACTTACCAGATATTCAAAGTATGGTGCCGATATATAAATATCTATGAAAGCAAAGCTTTTCTGAAAATTTTAATGGATATAGTAGTAGTGAAGGATGCACCTAAGATGTACCCAAGATGCAGTGTTGTACGTTCTAGTCAAAACAGTAATTTTCTAGAATTACCAGTGAATAATCGTAAAATAGGCGACTTGCTTGTTCAGGCTTTTTTGTTGCCCTAGGGGTGCACTAATTTTAACTATCCTAGTACTGTGCCTGAGAACCCCGTTACATACAGTTTTATCTTTAGCAAGTATAGAAAATCCAAATAATATCTAAACAATGTCTAAACAATTCTTGATCAAACACACAGTTTTTTATGTCTGACACTAAAATGGCAAAAATTCTAAGAAACTTTAGTATATTATTAGCCAAGTATTCACATGGCATGCACGCGCCTTCGCATTCCGGAAAAGAAAGATTTGGTTTCAGAAAGAAAGATATGGTTTGTATTTTTGAAGAAGAATTTTGGCTTCTAAAACAATTATTTTGGTTTCTTAAAAAAGAAGTTTGGTTTCTAAAAGAAAAATTTGATTTTGAAAAGAAAGATTTGCCTTTGAAGAGAAAGATTTGATTTTGAAAAGAAAGATTTGATTTTGAAAAGAAAGATTTGATTTTGAAAAGAAAAGAGTGGTTTTGAAAAGAAATGTTTGGCTTTGAAAAGAAAGTTTTGGTTGTGAAAAGAAAGATTCGGTTTTGAAAAAGAAAGATTTGGTTTTGAAAAAGAAAGATTTGGTTTGACTTGTTGGCCACCTAGATACCAGCCATGACTGCATAGGGGGGAA
The DNA here is from genome assembly GCA_039566865.1 of Aurelia coerulea. Lineage (NCBI taxonomy): Eukaryota > Metazoa > Cnidaria > Scyphozoa > Semaeostomeae > Ulmaridae > Aurelia > Aurelia coerulea. Next base: position 4,769,956 of record CM076951.1, on the reverse strand, counting down.
AGAACCGAAATTTTCTGACTATAAAACTATCAACAACAACAGTAACAACAACAGTTGTAGAAACATGAGTGAACTCATTCCTCAGTAACTAGAATTTAGCCATATTTTGCAATCTAAACTTGCAATCCACACAATTAGTAACCATTTATCAAAATATGCCATAAATTCAATGATTCCTGTTAGAATTTATCTTTAAACGGTCATGAATTCATGCTTTTTTGAATCATTTCTCTTAAAAATCTTCTAAAGATAGAAATTGAACACACAAAAATCTGACAAGAGAGCAAAATGTATCCTCCCCCCCCCCCCCCCCCCCCCCCAACTGGCTTCGGCTCTGAATATAGTAGAAGAATTTGATCTAGTACCCAGGCCCTTTATATATAGATAATGAGTTTATCTACATCAGAAATGCGTGAATCAAGATACTAAAATAAAATGGACTGACTCTTTTATGTACTCTGTAATGTACTTGATCACAGTTGTGACCGTTAATACTTTTCAATGTTATAAGAAAGGCAAAAAGGCAGGAGTGAAAACAACAAGAAATAGGCCGAAGTTTTTAGGTCAAATATTGCTCCTCCTTGATGGTATCTGTGTTTAAAGATTGCCGAAAGGATAGTTAATAAAGGAAAGAATTGATTATGGCATCAAATAAAAATCATGAATTTCTTACCTGTTTTCCTTTCTCTTGAATCTTGGCTTTTCTTGAGCTTAGACAAGAAGGAGAGGGAATGCTAAGATTTCAAGTTGTAAAAAGGTATCATTCTTTGATAAAGACATGGGAGACATATGTTATTGTAGATATAAGAATTCCTAATATCAGACTAGTTTCTCCGTCCTCTTGTGCGGTTACTTGCATTTTCACGCAGAACGACATCACATACCTTAAAGGTATGCAGGACTGGAGCCTATTTCTAGACATTAGGCTTCGCATTTTCCTAAAGATTTTCTCATGCCAATGTGCTTTTCTAAAATGATTCTCCGTAGGAATGAAAGAAGTTTAACTTACGTGTCTTTTGCGCGTCCATAAAAGCCTTGACAGGATATTTCGAAGCCATTGTTTCTTCAGTTTTTATGACGAATATTTCTCTTGGGTGACCGAGATGTTGTTGGCTTGCTGATACAAGTTGAAAGACTGACTTTTGGCGCCCAATTGAATACTCGTGACATCATCCATTCAGTTCGAAATTCGTATTTGCCAAATGGATGAAAAGGCCAACACGTTTTCCTGAGGCATGTGCATAACGCTTTTGATCTTTATGTCACCCTTCCATCATGCTTAATTAAAGCCGCGGATTAATGCCGCAAAATTTACCACAACGCATTCAAGGTCAGCTTTTCTATTGCCTTTAGGAAAAAGTTTATTATGCCTGGTCAATTCTAATAATGAATCTATTATCCGAATGCATTTCGTTTTCAATTTGACCATTTCGAAATTGATGATGAGAAAAGCGATTGTAGTTTCTCGAGCAATTGGGAACCAGCCTTTGGAGAACTCTCCTTAGTAACTTAAAAATTTGACTTGGTTACAAGAGCAGGATGACCTGATTGAAGTTCAAAAGTTCATATTTCTTTTTTGTACAAAACTTGATTAGCTAAAAATAGCTAAACCATTTGCTAAGTACTTTCGTCCCCAGCTGACCACAGATGAAGGAAAAGATCCGAGAGAAAATGCTTGTTTTCGTTCTCCCTTTTTTCGACCTTAGCTGACGAATTATTGTGACCAATTTTAGAGGCAAATATGTAACAAATGTCTCTGTTACTTCACGGCTATATCTGAGGTAACAGCCAGCACAGCAATCTTAATAGATATGTTACATCATAGTAAATCCAATATAGAAACAATTTCTTCATTGATTGTATGCCGTTCATACTAAAATTTTACATAAAAATATCGGATTAAATGTAGTTAGATTTTGTGGGGATGGGTAGTTTGGAAATTAAATGGAAATGGGAAATCTTCATAGAAGGAGACTATGCGTGTTGATTTATGCACGGTAGACGCTTAGCAGATTAAGAGTGTAAATCCCCAAGATAGGAAACTGTTGTGAAATTAGTGAAATAAAATTTCCACTTTGGAAACTAAAGGAGATTTCAACATGTCACATAGTAGAAATTATGTTGAAATTATCCTTTTTCTTGCCGTGTCAACACTACACTGTCTTCTACATCTTGCTACAGTTGTCTCAGCTAATCGCTCTCGTTATTACTATTATTATTATTATTATTATTATTATTAATTTCTTTCAAATGGTTTGGTTTTTCACCTTCTCTGAAAAATGACGAAATTTCACGTCGTGTTTTCATGGGGAAATTTTGGGGAAAAGGACACTTCCCCTTAATTTCCCTAGAGGGAAATGGAAATTTCCGTTTCCTTTAAATTTCGCAGAGAAACAATGTCCGTTTCCTCTAAATTTCCTTGCAGAAACTGTGGGGAAATTTTGATATTTTTGCCATAGGGGTCTCGTTTTCTAAACGATTGATTACATTTTCATGATTGTGAGCGCAAACATAGATAGCTTAGTATCATCAGCATAATTGCATATTTTGTTGTCCGTCACCAACATGAACGGTCGTTGAGCACTTGAAAATAGGATGACAAATAGAAAGAAGCAGCGTTACAAGATTTCAAAATCAACATTGCCAAATCAAAGCACTAGAAATTATTCGACACAACACAACTTCGACACAACTTAAAATTCCTAAAAGTATATATTTCATTACCCGATGAGCAATGAAAAGAATTTTGAACTAACGGTCGACTTAATGAAAGCAAATAGACCCAAATTACCCCAACCTTGCCCTAAATCTGTTTTAACACGGGTGTCTTTGAATCTACTTGTGGGTTGGTGGAAATGCCTTAAACGGATAACTTTTTGCCCAGTTGCAACAGCCAGGTCATGATCTACTTTTGGAACTAGGCATTAAATATGAAAGACAAAAATAGTGATAACACGACTATGACTATGACTATGACTATGACTATGACTATGACTATGACTATGACTATGACTATGACTATGACTATGACTATGACTATGACTGAGACTGATTAAAAACGGGTTCATGCCTGGTTCCCCCTGGTTCACGGTCAACGCAGTGTTTCCGTTGACTCATTTTAAAAACTGATTGGTTTTTGCCAGTTGTTGTTTCCACCCTAGCTAGTGAAAAGCCAGCCATAAAGGACACTTAATCTTTGAAACAAAATCGAATTTTATACACATTATCGAGACTTGTGTATGTGTATGCCAACATTGTGTATGTGTATGCCAACATAACGTAGATTAGAGACTTTCATCATATAAAATTTGAAAGATCTTTGAAAGTTCTAAATATTTCTTAAGAATATCGTTGCAGATTGTTGTCAGCTACATAAGGCGTAAATGTTCATGTTCTGAAATACAGCATTAGTTCTACTGCGTAACCGCTCCGAAATGGAGATTCGGTAATTATTTTGCTCTTGCTGTCTACTTCATCTTCCTCTTCCTCATTGCAGACATCCTAGGCCTAAGGACATTCTGTTGTCGCCTTGTGCAGTCGGTGCAGAACCATGAAGGTAAAATAGATTCACTGCATGATTGTCAGGAAAGGTTTTGCTGGAAGCTCCAAGAAGTGATACATTATAACCAATGGAAAAACGTAGGGTTAGGGTGCTATCCCTAGCTTTCCCAACTGTATTCCCAGCTTTTTTGTTACGGGCATGTTTTCTCCAAAACAACATTGCAATCCGCTATGTCTTTCAGAAGCTTTATTTTCACATTGCTAGGGTGATATGTTGTCCATCAGAGTTATTCAGGATGGATCACCATGATTCAAACAGAAACTAGATAAATTGTTTAAAAATTTTCCAGTTTCTCAATAATGCGCATTTTGGATTTTGTGTATTCATTTACATAATCAATAATCGGTAAGACCCATAAGGCATCACACTGATATATTACAGCTAAATGGTCATTGAAGGGATTGTCACCTTTAGTTTTGCTGTGGTTTAAGCACACATTATTGTAACAGCAACCAGTTTACATTGATCCATAAAAGAATCCTTACCAGATCTCCTCATCAGGTGGTAACTTCTTCATTTTGATGCATTTAATATGGTACCAGCCATTGCCTGGACACTGGGAGAAATAGAGAATACCATTATTGTCTATATCACATCACGTCGAATATGAATTTTCTCCAGCATATGCTGTCAGCAATTAACAATTGTTTGACTGCACTAAGATAGATGTCTGAGCATGGAAATCCAATCTGCTAAGATTTGCTTATCAATGAATTGCTCGTTTTCCCTATCGGAAAAAGACTGTGTGAGGTGCTACAACGAGATTTAGAATGATCTGCATAGTCGGAAATCCCATTTTGAGCCTGAATTCAACTTGAATATCGTGCTGCAAATTATTATGTTAAAGACACTTTGACATGGTGAAAAGTTTTTTGACAAATTTAAAACTGCAATGAGATAAACATACATGCTTTTCGTCACCAGAGCAGAGAATCATCTTCGATTTTTTACCATTTGGATCCTAGAATGAATGGTTGAGGCACATAATCATTTGTATGGTTAAATCCATGACTTCGTTTAGCATTTAGCATGAAAATAAGTTTTAAAAGTGAAAATTGTATGGCAGCATTGCTGTTGCTGGAATAAGCTTTGTTGCAAAATAGACAGGGACAAGTGAATTTTCCTTTTTTCTTGTGTGCATATTTTTTATATTTATGTTAAAGTCAGCAGCATTTTTATGTTGCTTGACCCATTCAAATCAAATTGGAATCCTGGTGTTTTGCAATCGTATTGCTTTAGAAAATACTTTCCGCAGAAACTTCTGTGCATATGACTTGCTGAAAATTGTTTTGAAATACACCGTTTGAACATCAAATTTTAATGTAGTATTTAAAGATCATACCTTTTTGCAAATGCAAAATTCTTTTTGTCTTCCTGTGCTATCATCTGTCGAAAAAGAAGAATGATGATCACATGTTAGATGAATGTAAAGTACTTTGATTGCTTTTTCAAGATTAGAATTCGAGTTTCTAAGTAACAAACAAGTTTGAATCAAAATCCCAAACAATATTAAGAAAGATATTATTCATTACCGTTAGTTTTCTTGGATAGCTGGGCTGGCTCCTCTCCACATGGCTGCTCGTCATCACTTTCTTCGCTTTCTGCACCGTCATCTGCTAAGAAATGTTTGTTGTATGTATGAGTATGCGATGGACAAAATTACTTGCAAGAACGCTTTTGAAGATCAATAGAGCGTCATATATTTTCAGAAAGCCAAACTCATTGACAAAGACATTGTTACCTTTGTTTTTCTTTGCTTCCTCTGGCTCTTTTCTGCACGAAGGCTCGTCTTCGTCAACACCTGCAGAAGAAAATATACCATCGTCTGATTTTGATTGGATTGAGGCATATCAGGCAAACAGAATTCAAAATGCAGAAAATTACAATTAAATATCACAAAAAAATTGCATTTACCTATGATCTCTACTTCCTCATCTGGTTTGGGTCGGCAGGAAGGCTCTTCCTCGTCTTTATCACTTTCACCCGCTTCAGCTGATAAGATATAGTTCATAGAAATATTAGGCATCGTTGACGAATATACCAAACCCCAGGGAGGATAAAGGTATGCTATCTATGATGTTGCTTCCAGTGCAATGTCATCATTAAACTGTGTTCAGGGATAATTTGTGCATGTCTCTAAATCGATTAAATTGACTAACATGAAAATTATCTCTACATCGATTAAATTGACCAACATGAATATTATTCAACGAAATACCGTGAAATCAGCAGACAATGGCTAGATTTGTGTCACACTGCATTGGAAATTCATATTTGCTATTTCGTATAATACACACACATGCAAGTTAACAATGTCATTTATTTTGATTTGTTATCAAGACCATCAAGACTGATGCTGCAGTGCCTTTTTTGTACGACCATTGCACTATATATTCATCATACGTGCTAGCAATGTTGGATAACGGATAATGACTCTAGTGTAAAGCGTTTACTGATACCTGTTGCTAAAACACCAAAAGCTCCATCGGCGAAAAGATTTCTGCGTGGCTCCTGTACAGCGACATGCTCTGCATTTGTCTGCGTTTCAATCGCACGAACATCTTTTGCAGCTTGTTGACGTTGCCACTGTACCCCCTGCAAAAATAAAATAGTTTAACCACTAGCTGTAAATGCTATTGTTGTCTCTGCAAATTGATTAGAATAAAGGTAGATGAAATGAAGAAGAAATTAAAAATCGCAAACAAGACAATCAAGAGATGTTTTTTTTTTAATTTCAAACAATTGATATCCAGATGCACCTCACCCTTAGTTCATCAATTGTGAAGTAAATCTGTAGCAGTACGTACCATTGTAAAAGCCTGCCGTCTTCTAGGTGTGAATGAACTGAATCTTGCTCGTGAAAATTATTGGATATTCTATTTCCCCACTTGTTGCTCTTCTTGTGAATCAATCTTTCCAGTCTGGTATTTTCCCTGATAAACTGAAAATTGCCAAAGTGATATCTCTTTTTAAAAAAGGAAATCCCGAGCTACCATCAAACTACAGGCCAATTTCTCTTTTACCCATCTTCAGCAAGATATTTGAGAAGCTAATGTACAAACGACTTTATAGATTCCTCGAAATTCATAAAGTTCTTTATTCTTTACAATTTGGATTTCAAGAAAACCACTCAATTGATCATGCCCTTGTGAGTTTGACAGAAACTGTAAGAAATACACTTGATAATAAAAGATTTGGTTGTGGTATTTTCATTGATCTACAAAAAGCTTTTGATACAGTTAATCATAGAATTTTGCTATCAAAATTGGAACATTATGGTGTTCGTGGATGTGCCCTTGAATGGTTTAGATCATATCTGTCTGATAGAAAACAATATGTTTCTGTTAACGGAAGCAATTCTAACTTACTTTCAATTACTTGTGGTGTACCACAAGGTTCTGTACTGGGTCCATTACTCTTCCTTCTTTATATTAATGATCTACCAAATGCTTCTAAGAAACTTAATTTTTATCTCTTTGCTGATGATACAAACATCTACTACGAATCCAAAGATTTATCTCATTTGATTAAAATTGTCAACAAACAGCTGAGATTAGTAAAGAGGTGGCTTGATGCTAATAAATTATCATTAAACATTGATAAGACAAATTATATGATTTTTCATTCTTCATCTTTCAAAGTTCCCTCTGATTCTGATGTCAAAATAGGCAAGAAACATATTAAAAGAGTTAAGTTTGTTAAGTTCTTAGGTCTCCTCCTGGATGAGCATCTTAGCTGGAAATACCATCTCAGTGAACTCTCTAAGAAATTAGCTAGAACATGTGGAATGTTTTTCAAAATTAGGAACTTACTTCCATTAGATGTTTTACTTTGCTTGTACAATGCTTTGTTTCTGTCCTTCTTACAATATGGTCTTATTGTTTGGGGGCAAACTTATGCGTCATACATTGCTCCAATTTTCAAATTACAGAAAAAAGCAGTCAGAGCTATCTCATTTCAGCCTCGCATGTCTCCCTCTCTTCCAATCTTCAATGATTTTAAACTTCTGAAACTTTCTGAGATTTTTGAACTCCGGCTCTTAACTTTTGTTTTTGATTCAGTTAATAAAACCTCACCTAGTTGCTTTCATGACTTTTTCTTATTTAGTTCATCTGTTCATCAATATTCCACAAGACAGGCCAGTCAAGGTGATTTATTTATGTCTCGGAAAAACAGTCTTCAATATGGTCTAAAGTCAATTCGATATCTTGGTGCTAAACTTTGGAATACATTACCAGTGGAACTCCGAAATGCTTCATCAAAAATATCGTTCAAAACAAAACTAAAAATTTTCTTATTGAAAAATGTCAACCGATGAATCTACACTGCCACAATTTCTGTTAACCTGTGAAAAGAAAATGCATAATTATTTAAATTCATCTAAACACACCTGATATTATCTTAGGATAGGGGGGGCTCTCTCCTCGATTAGTTTACCTATTGAGAGAGCTCCTCCTTTAAGTAATTCCCTGTATGCAATTTATTTAGTTCCTCCTTGTATTTGTATATTGTACTAAGTTTTGGTATTACTGTATTAATTTTTGTAAGTTATCTTTTATCTTTGTAGTTTAGTCATATGTTTGTATAGTTAGTAGTTAGGACTATAAATTGTATATTGTGGAATTTAAAATATATGAACTGAAAGATGGTGTCAGCGATTCCTTTGATGGAAATAAACAAGACGGTAGCAACACAATCACTGGTAGCATGGACATGATTTTATTAACTATGATAACTTTTGGAGGACATTACAAGGTTTACTATATGAAATGAAATGAAAAATTTACATTCCAGGATTTCACAAAACTTATAATTTAAAACCTCCTGTATACTTTTGAAGTAATGGATCCATTCCATTTGTGTATTAAATGTCTTCAGCCTATGCAACTGATGCATCAGTTAAATAACTTCACAACGTTTAATAGATATTCAAATAGCCATGTTCCTTGCAGAGCCCTCGCCAAACAGCACATGCACATACCGATATTTCGTCAGTTTCAGAATCAACATGTTGGTCTCCATGTCCAAGCTGTGCAACGATTACCCGTTCCACCTGGCGTAATCGTGCTTCGCTGTCCGCTTGCATGTCGCTTGCCGCATCTGCCAACTGTGGCTGGTCTCCTCCATCAATACCTAAAGAAATAAAAAAAAATCATAAAAACGGCAGCCATGTCGTGATTAGTGTACTTCGAATGACACTAGGAACATGGTCACAATTTACTATTCATTTTCTTTAATGGTAGCAAAATGACCATGTTGTGACTATATTTGTAAGGCAGTACTTAACAGAATAAAAAGGTAGTTAGTCAAAAACGCAATACCGAACACACACAAATTAATCCGACAAAGTGAAATGATTTTGTTTTAAGTCACGTTGTAGGAAGTAACGAGCTTGAAGCATTTAATGTTTGTGGTCCTTTTCGTAGGGTTTTCACAGAGTATTAAACATAATTCCCATGTCGTAGATAGTCTACGTCTCATTGACTGCATGGCACGTTGTATGTGGGAATAGCAATGCCGGGAGCAATGCAGGATCGCAATATTACAAATGCATACCATATTGCAGCCACTGCATGAGTTTGGCCGAGAAGGCATCCAATGGTATTTTGTGTGCTAGGAAAAAATGAAGCAAATTTATATAGGTTTTCGTAATGGCACCATTTATGCCATTTACGTTTGTGTTACTATCGTTATCATCCACTTGCAAAAGCTGATTGGTAAAACAGCAGAATCATTCAATCACCGTGTCTTGCACGTGTCTTTTCTTCGGCCATTGTTGTCATCATTTTTATGAAAACATACAACTTACGAATTTGATGATGAATTGGCTTACAAGACCCTACAAACCTTTAGCACTTTTTTGGTTTTCTTTCTTGTTGAAATGGCGCATCGTACAATTGACATCCTCTTTCAAAAACATGACGGGCACAGAGTGCGAATTTTGTGCAAGTTTGTGAAGCTCGACTTTAATTTCCTGGAAGGTAGACAATGATTACTGTGATTAGCTATTGGCATTGGCATTTGCTTTTGAGCTTCAAATTCAAAATATGTAACATAATTTCATAGGAAGTGTATACCGATTTCTAAAATTGGTTTATCAGCTGTGAAACACGACTACTTAACATGACTTTACATTCCCTAAATGGTTAAATATTGTTATGGTAAATTTCGTTATTTGCAAAGAATCGGCTTTCGCTGAAATTTACTATCATGCATTACGTACAAAGCTCTACGAATCAACGATTCTATTTGTTGAAAAATTTGACTTGAAAAGTATCAATAAATATCCATAAAAGAACTTAATCAAATAAAACTGTATTTGATTAAGGTTGACGTTTTTTATTTTTGACAGGTTATCCTTCGCACAAAGTGCATACCAAAATCCAACCGCAGTCATTTCCGTCAAAGAAAAAGGGAAACAACCGAAACTAGTTTTAGGGATATGAAAGATCAACCAATGCAGTCGATACTTACTGAGAATTTCTGTGACATTTTAATGCTTTATCATTGATATGCTCGCATAATTGAACCCATTACATTTTGAAATGTTACCTTTTCTGCAATGTCCGAAAACTCGTCATTCAATGTGGTCGATTTGATTGCCAATGCGCTGACATATCCATTGCCTCTTCGAACACTGACAAACCAGTTTAGCCAAGTGAGTATCTGTAGAGTTTTAAAATGTTCATAAGCCCCGTGCAAATTTGAGCATTTTTGCGAGATAATACGGTCTACGTTATGTACTGTTTTTGGTACAAAATGGAGACAAGCTTTTATAGAGCCATGATTTGCATTTTGAAATGCGTGACAAAGGAATCATCATAATGAGCATTTGCCAGATATATCCATTCAATTTTTAAGCAGTCAGCAGCGAGGGTCAAACCAGATGGCGTTTTTGAAGCGAAGTTCCAATCAGATGGGGTTATTGATCAATCTATTGTCAACTAGTGTATATTGTTGGTGTTTATTTTGCTATAAAGCTACTTTTGCCATGTCTCACCTTTGAATCCCCCCGCTGAAGCTTCTCGACGATGCCATTCTCCAGTCTTTTGATAAATGGGGCGTTTTTCCCACTGAGGGGTTGGTAAGTTTTCATGCAGCTCTTCACTGACTGCACCAAGTCGTCACCTCTATCCAGACTCCGAAAATACTATGAAGAGAAGAAAGATATCTATTGTTGACCTTTCACGCAACGAATGGTTAATAAGTTATATCTTATGTCAAAGCATTTACTTCGTGTTTTGGCTGATAATTCGTTCTTTTGATTGGAAGAAAGTGAGTATAGAACAGGTACTTGTAATTTGATTTCCTTATTTCAATTTCTTCCTATGCACTTCATTTGGATATATGCAAAAACAAAGTAACAGGTGGAAGGAAGCGGAAACAGCAGGCAGGTATCCCGACTAGAAATTGGGCTATTGAGTGACAGGACTTTTGATATCGGAAGTGTAAGGCCTAAGTAAGTGACAAAGATATTACCATGTGCTTCGTGTAAAGGACGGTTGCCAACTGCGCGTACCACCTTTGATGCTTGTCAGTTATGCATTGCTTCAGCACTTCTTCGATTTCCGTGCAACTTGCTTCTTCGCTAGCTGCCCACTTTCTTCCAAATTGTATGGCCCAAGCCGTAAGGAAACCCTGTCGAAGAAAATGATTTTTTTCATCAGCATCCTTTAGAATCAAACCACTTTTTTTCTTGGCAAAATTTCGGGTGGTCTGCCGCGAGCATATTCAAAAGTTCAAAATGAATGGTACCGTTGGCTAGACTGTGGCTAGACCAAAATCGCAAATAAGTATATCCTCCGCTAGACTACATACTGTTTACATTATAACCCAACATACTGCAAAGAAACTGTGATTGCTATTGCAAAGAAAGCTGTTTAGCATCCATATCCTCATCGTACTTCCAATACTTGAAGAGGGCTTCGGTAATTTCACTTTTGTACTACTGTTTCTCAAACGGGGCACGGGGGAACCGAGGTCTTTGCTGTTATTATCATTTCTTTTCTTGTTTTTTATAGAACAGTTTTGCATGCACATATCTAATGGCTAATAAGAGGATGGTTGATAAAACTTTGTACTTACACAATATTCTCTTGCCACTTCTCGAAACTCCATTATGGCTGCTGTATTATTAGGGAAGTTGCGATCCTTTGTGTATTCTAGTGCTAGTATTCTTCCTCGTATTCTATAAAAATGAAATGCCTCAAATAAATGTTTTGATTAGAAATACATAAAGGTAATGATCTTGACCAAGAATATCATTACTTTTCTGATTCAGCAACTGGAAGAAGGTACGCTGAATAGGCTTATCAAAATCAAATGCTGTTAATGGAAGAGTTTGGCATTGTTTGATATATAGAAAGCAATGCAGAATCAATTAAGTTTGTGGAGGTTTGTGTTTTGCTTGCTGTTTAAGGTCTTGGCAGTATGATATGCTTGCATGATGTGCGAGGGGCGTACGACTCTGTAAAAATCGTGCACACTTTTCGTAAATTCTTTTGTTTCCAAGAAAACTTCATAAAAATTCATAAAAATCCTGTTGTTGCAAACAGTCTCGTACACTTTTACAGTAGAGTGATACACCCCTTGGTGATATGTGCTTTGCTGAGCAATATTTGCAAAATATACCTGTGTGTTTCAGCATCATTAGTGGACAGCGTCATCCCACATGACTGTGGGGAAACCATTCCTTGGCTTAAGGAGCCTTGCGGCAGACCTTCATAAAAATGCAGCAGAAATTCGTCTATTGAATTCATAGACTTTATGTCGTTGATGTGTATCAAAAACTTCGTCATCGTTGAGAGCTTGTTGAGCATTTTCCTAAGAGAAGAAACGAGAATCGGCATCATTTGCTGCATTCCCCAATCAAAGTTTTGCTGATAAGGGAAGGACGATTAAAGAGCATCACAGTGCCTGTATATGAAGGAAGAAGCTGATCTGATACCTGATATTTTGGGGTTTCCTGGTAACTACTCGGACTGCTGGAGTAACGATTGATATATTTAGTGTAAAACTATATTAAAAATTTCAGCAGACAAATTAAATTTTTAATTTTGAACTGTTTCTGCTTCAAGAAAATGCCTTCCCTTTGCAATGCAACGGAAACCACTATTTTCATAAAAAAATTTAATTTCACGACAAAATGAGCCTGAGGTTTGTTAAAAAATGATTTCTATTTTGCGGGTATTTGCTGCACTCAAAACTGTCCTACAGAGGAATGCAAATGTACTCACAATGTTGTTCCCACTGAATGCGGACATCCACCAGTCACGAAAAACAGATGTTCTCGTTTGTTGGCTCCCTGTCCATAGTTTAAAACTTCCTGGCTAACGGTTTTGCCAACGTTCATTTCTTCACCATGTAGAAGTACAACATTGCTCTCGCCTGAAAGTTTGAAAGGTCACTTTAGTCCGTATTTACCAGTGATAAGTTTATGGAATTTGTTAAATCACATCACCATTGACCATAGTCTAAGTGGGGTCTTGCATAAAGTTTGTAAAGTACATTGAAGGTGTCCCTAGCAATATACTTTGAAAGAAACTTCAACATTCCGATTGCAAACAACTTTCATCTGTTTTCTTCAATAAAGAGGTTTAACAATGAAAAATACTGACCTAATATTGTTACTTTCATTTTCGAAAACGTAAAATGAATTTCAACAAACCATTTTTTTGTCTGCTTCGGCTTGCAAAACTTGTCCGAAGTATCCTCCCCAAGGCAAAGGCTGCTGCCATTCGAAGAGATTCGCAATTGACCGTGAATAGTGCTGTGCTGTCTGCAAACCTTAATGAGAAGATATCATACGTTTATGGATGTTACAATCAATAATTAAAGACTATAGTCGTCCTTTGCAAATTTGATTCTTACATAGATATTCAAGAAATTTGAGAAGTCGCTCTTCATAAGCAACTGAAGCATCAGCGTAGGGGGAGATAAATTTGGGGGGACTGCCCGTCAAATAATCCATTGTTTAAGAATTTTTTGCCTGACTTGAGACGGATTTCTGCCCGATTATGGCTGATTTTTGTAAATTTTTTGACGTTGGGGGTGGGGCTGCAGCCCCCCAGCCCCCAGTCCCCTATCTCCTACGCCTATGAACTGAAGAGATACTTGCTACCACAGGGTGCGGTGCTGATGATAACCCTTTACAAATTTTGAACTTAATGTATAATTCCTTAGGTTGGATCGTAACTAAATTTTGATGGGTCACAGTGTTCGAAACTTGGGGTAAAGGAGATTTGGTAACTGCCTCTCTTGCAAATCGTGCCCCCAGTGTGTAAAGCAGATATTGTCATTTACCTTCTATTTATTTGGAGGCAAACATTTTGGCTTTGAAGTAGACTTTTATTCAAGTCTAATGTTGCTCTTGCTCTTTTTTCCCTTGGCAAATGGGTTTCTCCTTCTTCCGCAACCACCAAGAAGTAGCGCTGCTCATCATGACCCAGTATGCGTCTTCCAGAGATGTGGACCTGCGAAAAATATGTAGAAGCATAGTTTTAAAGCATTTGCAACTATTCGTCGACTTAAAAGGGAATCTAAGCAATCTATACAAGCCTTTGATAAAAATAGCCGTGCAAAGACAATAGGCTGTGCCATACGCCGCTTTGTTAACAGGAAATAGTGATATTTGATTGGCTAGAATTTGACCGCAAGTGGCTTGAGCCACTTATATATGCTTACATTCCCTTTAATTGGTGAAAACATTTATCTCCATTTATTGCTTATCGCAACGATCTTACAACAATACAATTATTGTGCCACTCTGCAAGAAGTTCCCACAATGACTGACACTTAACAATTAACTAAGGAATTAAACGCAAAAGAAAAATTACAATTGCGAGGAAAAAAATCCTATCGTCATGACGTAGGTAACTCTAGCAGATCAATCAACACTTCATAGTTCATAGTTCATAACGATACTTACAATATTTGGTTGACTCATGCCCCTTTACGAAGGTCCAGGAAGGTACAATGATGATACCATTGCCATGGAGCCTTAATATTCGATTCAACTTACCTCTTCATTTAGTACCCAATAGTCATCTCCCATGTAGCCAGTGTATTCAACTATGTTGAAACTTCTGAATGGACCATTTCTCAGATAGGTGGTTTTCAGGTGCAAATAGTAATAGGAAAGAGTGTCCGCACTTAGTGTCCCCTTGATGCAAAAATTTCCACCAAATGCTGCTCTGAGATCTTTTGCAAACGTATTGCGATGGTTGAACGAATCAGCCGTTAGAATGATATTCCTGCAGAGAAAAGGATGGCATAAGCACATTGCAAAAGTATTTATAAAAGGAACGTGCAATGCAAGGTTTCTCTATAAATAGAACAAAGAAAAAAGGTTTCTCATAGTTTGTTCCTAAATGCCAAAAATATTCTCATAAATGACTGTAATATGATGTAGCATTCTCAAAACAGAATGAACAAACATTTTCAAAATTAAAAATTCACACAACAAAAATTTATGTCATCCAATGTACAACACTTGAAATGTGATAAATTACTTATTCGGATACTCTGCATGAATTTTTCATTGGACGGACAATTGTCATGGTTTATCTTTTTCCATCATGGTTTATCTTCTTCCATTATTGAATTGAGGGGAGGGGACCGAAGTCATCAATGAAGACTGAAGTGAATGTAATGTTTACAATATGTTAACAACGATACCTTATGGAAAACGTACCTAATGACAGTCCGTTGTTCGGCACTCCCGTCGGCACATCGCAGCCCTCTACATTCGAAGACAAAATGATTGGAGGAGCCAGTTACTGTACCAGCCACTCGCAACACAAAGTCTCCCAGAACAGTCGTTTTTGTGTCTGTTTTTCCATCCTTTTGGACTCGATGTTGTACGAGCTTGGTGGTATTCCCCTCAATGATGAAGCGCATGCCTGGTTGAACGTCGGTAAGCGATGCCTGGGTTGATGAGACAGTTGACGAATCGATACTCGTTGAAGACATTTCCTAGGGTGGTTATATGAATAAATATATGAATAATGAACATGATGAAGCATGTTTTCAAGAATAAAGAATGTATTCCCATTTTGCAGACGGCAAACCAAAAAATAGATTTTGATTTTAAGAAGGACGCAGCAAATCTTATACTGTCATCATAAAGACCATAAAATTCGTCATAAAACTCGGAAACTAAAAACTTATGACAGAGAAATAAGGACAGGAATGCTCGAATTGTTGTTTTCTTTGTGCGAATAAACGCAAACAATGGTTTGCTTTCATGTAAAATCATGTCAAGTACCTTACGACTAATATGATGCAGGAAACAAGTGAAAGTAAAGTAAAAATATGTAAAGCATTTCCTTCATTGAAATAAATAGTTTCTTAACTTATGTTTTCCCAGTACTGGAGTTTTTTTTAATTTTTTGGCGATCTGAGAGTTGAGTGCTTCTGGTCAGCATATCATGGACAGTTTCTTATAAAAAATACGTTTACATTCATTTTCTTTTTCAAGAAAAAGCTTACTGTTTTATTTTTCCTATCGCATTCAAAATGTTTTGACACTGTACAGTTATAAGAACTGTTTGGACATTATTTTGAGTGCGAATTGTGTTATGTACTTGTTTTGAAATCTTACTAAGTAATTTGGGAGCCCTTCAGACAAAACAAAATTAACTCTTCACTTCTGGCATTGAAAATATAAGAAACATTTAAGGAACTTTTGGTCGCAAAATGGCCCAAAAATTTAAGAAACTGCCTAACAGTACCGGTCCTTAGTTTCTTACAAAAAATGAGTGTATGTACATGGATGTAGTTAATGCTGTAGAATGGTATTCCAAAAGTGTTTCATATCATACCTCAAAATCAACATCTAACTCATCTTCAATGCCCATTTCGATTTCCTCAGCAGTTGCCATTTTTGATGCAGACAAGATCGTTTGTCACAGCGATGAAAAATTTTTTAAGGGATTCGTTTAAATACCCGAGCGTCAACTGTGGAATGGAGGGGTGGGGAGGCGATAACAATGATAGGTGTAATTGGTTGACGTAAATTTGATGCAGTGACCCTTGCCACTTGTTCTCCCCTCCCCATTCATTTTAGTTTAATTTCCTTCTCTTTTCTGCATTTTGATTCAACAGACACCCGGGATGCTACGCTCGTTACTCATGCCGCTTTGTTCTATGTTCCAATGGGAAAGAAATTCTCATCTCGATGACGATACATGTACATGTGATGACGATCATAGGAACACATTTGAGGAACACAATCCCCTTAACCATATAGTGCTTGGGCTATCTGACACGTCCTTTTTTTGGTTGGGGGGGGGGGGCTTCCCCCACCAAACTCTTGACTGGAAAAAGGTAGAGCAACCAGATTTGGTGTATTAGTAGCCCTAGGCATTTACTTTATGAGAATATAAAAATCAACCCAAAATTAGCCGTCATTATTGCTTGCATCCGCATTTTTTATTGTGTGGTCAATTAAGGCAAAATCGGTCAAAATCAGGTAAAAATGCGATAAAGTTTAATCTGGAGCACAATTTCCATCCAAACATTGAAATGATGATAGAATGCATCAAATGGCATTGCTCTGCAAATCATCTTAGCAAAATATTGCAATTTTGCTACTTTTCTCGCAAAGATTAATATTTGTGAATTGGTAATTTTGACAGGATCAGTTCTGGAAAATTGTCTCCCTCCCCCATCTTTGTCAAATATTTTCATACCGTAGAACTTCTTGTGTCCTTGCACAATAAGTAGAGGCAAAACTAAGATTGTTTCTTGCCCATAATTCTTCTCCTGGCAGAGTTATAGCAAAAAAATTACTATGGTGGGGGGGGGGTGGGGATTTTGCCCCCAACCAAAATAGGGTTAGTATTTCTGCGAATGAGTCATGAATAAATTCATTTTGCAATATCGTTGAAATCCAACCAACACCTGGAAACGATGCTGCTATTACCTTCCAAAGAATTGATGCTTGCCTAATGTGACGTATGCCATACCCCGCCCAGAATGGGCTTGCATGGAAGCTTGGCTCAATAACGGCGTACAGACTACGTAATGCAATCGGTCGATGACAATACATGTACGTTTGATGAAGATAACGATCATAGGAATACATTTCCGGAACACGATTCTCTTAAATTGTTTCTATGATTGAGTCATGAATAAATTCATTTTGCAATATCGTTAAAATTCAACTATGCAGCTATTTCCTTGCCATGGAATTAATGTTTGCCTAATGTGACATATGCCATACCCCGCCCAGAATGACCTCGCATTGTATGGAACCTTGTTTCGATAAGGGAGACTAATACGTATTGCAATCGGTTCGGTTCTGAAATGTTTAGTTTTCAATTTTTGTTGTTAGATTTCTTGAAAAGATTAAAAAAATTGAAAAATATAAGTCCTGCATTGTACAAGTATATTTTACACCTAAAACTAAAAACTTGGGCCAGCACTGAAAGTTTCTTGAAATTATCAGATCTATGCCCTCCAGAATATGTCAAAATAAGTTGTTTTGAAGACTTTCCAATAATGTTTCCACATTACTCAAGTACTTTGCGAGTAATATGATACAGGAAACAAATGAAAATAAAGAAAAGCACGCTGGAGTTTCTTAATTTATTGGCGATCTGAGAGTCAGAGTTTCTTGTCAGCAGTTTCTTATGAAAAGAAATACATGTGCACATATCTTTTTAAAAGAAACCGCTTAAAGTATAAGAAACGGTATGCTCAATTTTTTGACAGTTAGGAAACAACACTTGAATTTAAACATTACTATGATTTAAAAAGCCAAGAAATGTTTGCACTTTTAGCTTTCCTATCACATTCAAAAATATTTTGACTATGTGCAATTATAGCAACTGCTGGGACGTTATTTTGATTCAAATTATATTATTCACTTATTTTGAGATCTTTCTAAGTAATGTGGAAGCCCTGTAGACAAAAAAAATCAACTCTACACCGGCATTGATAATATAAGAAACACGTAAGAAACTTTTGGAAGAAGAATGGTCCAGAAATTTAAAAAACTGCCGACCAGTTCACACGTATACGTTTACTTTCGTAAACGCATACATTGGTATACGTTTACACTTTGCGTCCACACGTAAACGGCGTTTCAGGTTACCCTACACGCATACATTCGAAAACGCTTTCCAAATTGGATACTTTTGAAAACGCTGTTTTCGCGTTTACATGTGGACGGTCGTGAAGGCATAGGGTAAGACGGGGTAAAGTGAACTACTCAGAACATTCGCGCTTCTCTCCAAAAGTAAACATGCAATGATAAAACATGACTTATGCCCAATGCTTTGTTATATGTGTTCACAGAAAATAAAAACATTTTGCAAAATAGTTCTTCCTGTTGTTGCAAAAAATCCCTTTACCCGAGGCAGTAAAAACAACCTCGGGAAATCATGGTTGTTAGGTTTGGGCTCCTATCTTTGGTCTTAATTTTTGACCCCAAGACGAAATTCATTTCTATAATTGTTTTGATCGATTTGAAGCATATACCATGTGTTTACATTTTCCAAAAGGAAAGGGCCAAGGAAGACTTTTTTGTAAGCTTACATAATATTTTAAAAGATCTATTGTCCAGTCGATATTTTGCTTCGACCGGGGTAAAGTGAACTACCTATGATTTTTCATTTTCTCATGTGAACATGAAGTCAGATGAAGAAGACCTTTTCAATCTCATTTGGTTCATAATTCTGCCTTCAGAAAATCATAATTTGCAGGATAATTTTTCGCTCTGATGACACAGAAATATATTCTGATACCAGCTCCCTGAAAAACCTCCAAACATTTGACAGCTGAAGTTTGACCTTCATTCAAAAATGCGGTTACTGATCTAAGAATTTTGTTGGGGTTTGATGAAGCAAGCATACCTATCGACATGAAAAGGATAAATGGCCATCACTGTGAAATTAGAATATTGATAATTGTTATAGATTTATAGCTATTTTTGGTTTTATTTCTGGGTGGAGGTTTCAGGGCAAAGTGAGCTACTTTTAAAATATTGTTTCTCTTTGTGGTAATTTGGTATTTATATGCAATATAGTATTTTCGAAGAATATTCCCATTATTGTTCATCGACTTGCATTCAGGTCTCGCAATCTGACTCGAATTTGTGACTTAGACAATAGTTTTTGGTTAATATTTGATCTGCAAAGATCGTTCTCAACATAGGTCACAATTTAATTTTTTTAAATATCATTCTTGTGAAATTTTTGGGTTTGTTTCATTTTGACATGCAAAGAACTCCTTAGAGTTGCAAAATAAATCATATTTTCGGGTATTACCAGCATTATTTTGGTTTTATCGAACAAATGCTAAGTAGTTCACTTTACCCCGGTCAGGGGTAAAGTGAACTAGGCAGAACGGTCGCCAAATAAAGCTCTTTTGTGAGACAATGGAAAAAGATTTGAAAAATATTTTTGCTGGATAAACTGTCCCAAAGGCATAATGTCAAAACAACGTTAAAAAGTTTGCCCTCAGCTACAATCTCTTTAGGATATTCTTGAAAAACCTCCAAAGTAGTTCACTTTACCCCGTCTTACCCTACTTTTGTAAACGACGACGTCATATACATTATATTAATTACTCGCCTCGCATTGCTTTGAAAACGCTGTTGTTGAGTTTTCATGTGGACAGTCGTAAACATATACTTTTGTAAACGGAGACGTCATAGCCACCATGTTCAGCAGTCGTTTTTATGTGTGGACAGGCCACAACGCTCTGTAAACGACGAAGGGCGGATCAGTGTGGAAGGAAAACATTCTATGCGTGTACAAACGTAAACGTATACGTGTGGACAGACTGCTACGGGAGATTTCCGCATAAAAGAAAGTATCATAACACATTCCATTACTTGTTCACAATTCAATTCTGAAACTGTGCTTTAAAGAAACACTGTAATTATTGAATAACAAATCTAAAGTATTCATCTCGTGTGATGTTCAGTCCCTTCAATGCGTTCCTTTGCTTCTTGATTATTGACTCATTCTGGTAGAAATCCATCAAGAAATTGTAAAAATAATGGACATGAAAACTTTGCATGCATGAGCTTCTCAACCGCTTGTTGTTTTTGCGGCTATTCTCAGACTCCTGATAACTTGTTTTGACAGCGTTTGACTGAGCACATTTCTCAATGTCGTGATATCGGCACAGAGGGGACTTGTGGGGATTTGTAGCAGTATGAAACCTATCCCCAAGAACGAAGCGTCTTGATTTTCCAGAAATTGGATGGATCATGTCTTGTTGATTTATTTCTTTCGGCGATATATTTGTTGCTCGAAATTCTGATGGCACTATCTTTGGAACACTGATACCCTAGAAAATAAAGCAATTATTTTTTAAAATGTTAGTACCATGAATACAAAAAGCAATTCACCTGTTGGGAACCACATCCATAATCTGGGATTTTGGATCTCCAAAACGTCGCTTATATTCTGGGATTGGTAATAACAATAAATTCTTGGCGCGCACACCCCATATATGACCCAATACTGTAGTGAAGTGCCATCCCCCCTCACCGGGGTTACGGTAAACATTTGTATCACCATTTATTGGGTTTTCTCTCCTCAAAAGACAAACTGTTAAAGGATTCCAATTAATTAAACTATGCAAAATTCCATGCGTAAGAATGCAGGAATTCTTGCCATATTAAAACAACTGGCAAAAAAGCATGATATCCCCGACTCAATTTCTGCTGTGTAGTCGGATACGCGTGAAACAAAATGACGCAAGATCCAACCTTACTGACAGGTATAGAACACCAATTTTTCTTGCCATAAAACAGCTAAGGGATGGCAAGGAAAAAACTTAATGTTCAGTTGTAATGAAATTCTTACCGATCTCGGTTTTACTGTCTTGTCGGGAATTTCAAAGCAGCCATCATAAGCTCCCCATATTTTGTTCGTAAGCTCAGGCTCCCTGTTATTCAAATGGCGTACGAACGTACATGCTGTGTCACAAACCAGTGTGATTGGTGGATGTCGTAAAGATAGGTACAGATCGGCTGCATCTCTAACAGATTCCATAAGAATCAAGAATTTCGATGCAACGGTGCACTGCAAAGTAAATATAGCTTTCAGTCCACGAATCAAGGACAACGATAAATCCCGCACGATGAATTTCCTGGCAGTATCGATATTCAACTTGGTTGTGGACTTTCTGTGACCTCATGAACATTCTACCCAAGTTCTGTGAAGCAATACTCTGTATACGCAATTCAATTACTCAAAATGAAACAGTGCAAAGGCAAATCGAACTAAATTGAACATATTCTTTTAATTTGTAACAAAGAGAAAAATGCCTTTGATGTTTTTCCAACATTCCAGTTTATCTTTTTATAATCTATTAAGATCCGAAACGTTCGTTCTAATAATGTAGACCCGCTGGGATTGTCAAAAATTGGACTGTCTTTTTATCATGTAACTAATGGAATTGTCTGAAAAAGCTTTTGAATAATGGATTTGTCGATGGAATAGAAGTATCAAATAATATGAACATGATTCTTTTTATCATCGCTCTTGCCCTCCGATCTGCAAGAAGATGGACATGATAAAAATGAGACACTTCTTGCAAAAGATACGATACGATACTTATAATAATAGTTTTGAGCACCAGGCTTTTCAGATGAATGGCCAGCACGTCCTTTGGTAGACTCAATGAAGTATAATACAAACCCCATGTCTGCATACGAAGTGATAGAAGCCACCGGTATGACCTTCTGCCTTTGTGAATCCATGACAAGGTGAATTACCAACAAGAATGGTAGCATATAATGCTTGAAGGCTATGGCGTAGTTTGTCCTAGAACATGACAAAAAAGACCGTTGGTAATTATTGCGTCCATGTAAAGAAAGCTTTGCAGTTGAATATATGGGTGAACAAATGTCTTCTATTTTCTGATCGATATATTGCATTTTTGATTTTCAAAAATGCAAAGGTAAATGCAATGGGTGTTTCTTGAATTGAGAAACATCTCCAACAGTTCTGATAGTCAAATGGCAGAATCCAGAAAGGTCACGGCTCCACCATGGCTCCATGGCTGTAAGCTGTAGGAAATGTGTGCCTGCTAATCCATATGAGGAAAGTTTAGTAATTTTTTAAGATACCAAAGAAAATGTTGGGTTGTTATTGAACAGCAACTGCATTATAAATTTTGAGGTCATAGAAGATGCAAGAAGTTTGAGAAATCTGAAATTTTGACATGATGAAATAAGGAATGCTTAACTAACGAAATTGGCATCTGTAGAAACGTATGACCTTTTATTGATCTCTGGTCAATCTACAAAAACTGTTTCAGGCAGTCAACTCACAGTTGATACTCCACTTGATTTGGTGTGGCAATATTCTGCACATTTGAGTAACTCATCTCTACACATTCCATTCACGTCATCAACACTGAAATTGTTTTCCTTCATATACTTCGCAAGTAAGACGGGATCACCTGATATAAGAAGAAAGGAAATGCGACTGGTATTTTGCTAGTAAGCTATACTGTAGGCTTGCTCCAAGTCTATTTTTTAGAAGTCCGTCTGGCCAATCCCTTTCCCATTAATCCCAGATCCACCCGTCTAGAATTCTGTAATGGAAAAAAGGGGCCTGACGGGTTGTTGGAATGGCTACCGCACAGGGACCGGTCATACGGACTAAGGAAATGGACTTGGGGGAAGTCTGGTATGCTAGGATCGTGGTCGATAATATGGTTGTAGTCTGGAACCGAACGATTCCAAATTACCAAGCCCTAAGGCAATTGATTACTGATTTGTTCTACAAACATGAATTGAGTCAAGAGAACTTAAACTGATGTATGTAACTGATGCAAGAGAGACAATTCTGAATGTAATAGCTCAATAAAACTCACCTGACAAAATGCATCTCATGGATATGCATTAGCAAACAATGAAAAAATGCCCCTTGCAGGTATAAATCATTCTACCTATCTTTAGATGGTACTCACTTCTTATTTTCATTTTGTAGGAATGTATTGTTCACTAGCCCTCATCCAACAAATGAAAGAGCAGTACTTATACTGCTGAGTCATCTCCATCATTGTTACATTTTTATTACTTTTATAGTTACAGAAAGTAAAACATGCTCTTTGCTGGGCAAGTGCTCCCTACAAAAAAAAAACTTTGCAGTTTCTGTTACAAGTTACCGTCGAATTTGTACTCTGAGTCCGCCTCCAGATAGACGCTTCTCTTATATACTTCGGTATTAAGCTCGGCTCTTCGTAGCTTTGGTGGAATTATCGGGGGTATTTGATTCATGGGAATGCTAAACTTCATTTTGGTTTTTGCATATGTGTTTTTCTCTATAAGATGAAGATGTACTTTCTCCAACATTGCTTCCAACCCGTTGTAGCCTGTCTCTTTTGTCATTTCATCAGCCTCTGCGAGATTTCTTGCATTATCACCCACTGCTGCACTGATCTAGAAGAGCAAGGCTTTGTTTCGTAAATAAGATCATTCGGAGTATTACATTGATGGCATTTTACACTTTTTGTCTGTCGATATCATAGCTCCAAGACGATAGAAATTATGTCTGGTCTCAGGCAATGGTTGAGCTACGGGGGGAAATTGGGGTGCGGACCTTCCCTCACTGTTCCAAAAGTTGGCTCCTGAGATTCGCACAAGAATGCTACAGAATCTGTTTCTTAGCAGGGGAAATTTGTAATTTTCTCGGTTTCATATTCGGCGTTATGTCATTTCTCGTAGGGTTTAAGGAAGTGGCTGCTTTTTTGTGGTTGAAAATATTGTGTTGTTATTCTTTAGGTCTGGGAGGTCTGTAAAGCTTCACGTTATTTTTCTTCAATCAACATACCTTAAAATGACTCTGGAAGCAAAGTTCCCAAGGAAGGGGTATGCACTTCACTAGTGCATCATACAAGGAATGTGCACCGCAAAAGTTTCCAATCATTGAAGTTAAGGTGATAAAATCTAATTACTACCTCATGTATTGAGCAACAATTCTTTGCATTTCCATCACCACAATACAGTTCACCTACGATCCCACAGAATCCACATATTGTTTCGTCAAGGTCTCTAACGGTCATTGCCTCAAAGGCGTAAAACCCATTGTAAAGAAGCTTGCGGATGTATTCCATTTCATTCTCTTGAGGTTGCTGATGCTATACAAAGAGGAAATTTAGAGATGAAATTAACATCATAAGTTCCACGAAAGTTTCAATAGACCTCTTACGATCTTTTGATACATTGTGATGAATGCTCGAATGAGCACAAAGCTTCAACTCGCGTATAAAAATGTATAAAAAATGGCTCGCTCCCGGCTCTTTTATAGGGTCTACCGTATGAAAATTGAAATATCGTAGTTATAGGCATCGTTAGAAGTACTTTTATCATTCATTGCCATAATCGAGGAAACCGAACAGGGGCTATCTTTTTACAAGGGTAAACATCGTAATTTGATTCAAATAGCGACCATAACAGAGAAATTTTCGGATGATTCAAATTTTCAAATTTACAGATTTTTTATGAAAAGCTTGCGAAATGCTGAACAATGTTTCAAGCTCCTTATTTCATTCATATTTATGCATAGAGAATTACATATCAGGGAAACAGAGCTTCCATTCAGTTTGGCATTATCAATACAATATTATACTGCGAAGCTTTCATTTATGTTTAGGGTCACCTTTGGTATCTTCAACAGTAAGCTCCGCAATTTGGCATGGATCATGTTTGAGACAGAAAATCCCTCCTTGAGTCCTTCTCGCCACTCCAATAGGATATCAATCGCAATGATTAACTTGTTGCAAACATTGAACAGTCCTGGAAGGTATTAGGGGGTGGAAATAGATGAATTGGAATTAAAAGCACTTGATTATACAAAAACACATTTAAGAGTAGCATCTTCCCAAAAATCAAGAAACTCCAGAAGCTTTTATTGGTCTATTCAAATTAAAGGAATACGAATTTGTTTAAAGCTGCAAAAAGTAGTTAGGAAAAATGTGTATCACCATATTGTGTACTAAATAATTATGAAAAGCGTCATTGTTGTTCATGTTTTGATTTTCTCTTGTTCTTGGTTCAGAAATTGGCCTTAGGCCTTGTGAAGATCAAGTGAACATTGATACATATTGTGTGATAAAATTAAGAAACTGTACAGGAGGTGTTTATCATAATTGGCACAAGCAAAAAGATTGCTAAATGAATGATCAATGGTGGCATCACCAGAAATTCTCGTCTTGCTTACCTTGTTGATATGGAAATACATTTGTGATTGCTCTGCATTCGGAATTACAACATTTCTTTGTCTTGATTGTTACTTTTTTAAAGGGATTGTTGCTTGCCAAGAAGTAGCCGTTATTCTTGTCCCCACTTGCACCATTTGGGATCATGGCACTGCTAAGTTGTGCTCCGCAAAGGCTGCACTTATCTTCATCTGGTACAAATTGGCTAGAAATTTGGGACTGTTCATATGGATGATTTACAATTTCTATTGGAATCTCGTATGGTATTCTCTTTCTCAGCTGAGATTTCAATGTTGATGCGCGTGAAATACCAAGCGTCTTCATATCGGACATCCACGAAATTGATGGATTTGGGGAATCATCCTCCAATGATTCAAGTAAACGAGCATCAATGGTGTCTATCTGCTCCATGAGTTTTCTTGCCAGAATTACATAGTGCAAATGCAGGCACAATTTGCGTCTTTTCACTTGCTTTGTGGTACCATGTTTCCCTTTACATTCATTGCGCAAACAAATCAGGTTGGTTGGCTGAGACTCGTCCACCCTAACATGTACGTAAGAATTGGGCTCAGATGCTGTCGGTCTACTCTTTACTGCATAAGTCTTCGGTGAAACTTTGATAACAGTTGGTTCACCAATGTCCTGACAGCTCAGCATTTGTGTCCTCGATTTCTCGGCAACGGCGAATGACGCTATTTCGTCGTCAGAAAATGACCTCCTGTATATTGGCTCGACACATTCAGAGGCTAATTTAAGGTGGTCACAAATAAACTGTGACAGTTTGGAGCTTGCAGCATATACACCACGTAATCTAAGGCATTTCTCGTGGTAGCATAGATTCTCATTCTCGTCAACATTATTATGCAAGGCAAATACGCGAGTGTCTCTGGTTGATGTTGCGATCGAATAAAGCTCCACTTCATCATTTTGTTTGTGTATTCTAACGCACTTGAAATCGGTTAGTTTTAGTTTCTTCTCTTGAGGTTTGTGTTTCCCGCCAAGTTTCGTTTGACAGTTTGGACAGGTTTCTGGCTTCCACCGAGATGAAAAGCTTTCCAAGCAGCCAGGACACACAACAATGCCGCGTTTCGTTGGTTTGTTGGTGAAAGTGTTTTCAGCCATCATTTACAATGACTGACACTGTCTTTTTGAAGTGCCCTTGTACTTATACTGTTTGACCATGATTCTACTATGTTACTATCTGACTGACCAGACTGACTAATCAACTATGATCTGACTCATGGTTTGTCGCGCATGATGTGATTTATTACTTGAATAGAATATAGAATATGACGCAATAGAGATCATTCGTACGTCAAGGAACAAATCACAGTCTTTATCATCAGCTTTGGGTTTCAGGTGGAGCACAGGCAAAGAACTTGCATGTTTACTGTGATCTGTGATGCAAGTGTAACTTCCCAAAATCGACACAAGGAACACCGTAGCGTCTTATTTGAACTTCGTGGAGGGGGGGGGGGGTACTTGACTTACATTTGTACGGAGGTTTAAGGGGACCCCCAACATTATGGAAATAAGGTCAACATGACCGTTTGATGCTATCCCTGCCACTACAAATAGGGGTGTTTCTTACAGGTTTTCATTTAATGTGCATTGTCATTGTATTTTGTCTATTTTCAGCTTTATAAACTTGTACATTTTAATTATTTTTTTCTTTGTGGCAAATGCATATGCATAGGTGTGCCAACGAAATCATTTTTTACCCTGTTCCAGAATTCTTGCTCCCAATGAGAAGTGATAACCGATTCTAGAAAATATTAGGGAAGGAAAATGCACTCCGAAAAATAAGAATTTTACCAAGAAATGTGTATCCAGAATGCTTTTCTTACATGAAGCACTTCAGATTTCCGTGTTTTTACATAGAGTAGTGTGTAACGCTGCATAACTGAATGTGAGAAATGTGAGTGCTGAAAGATTGAAAGATGGCTTTCTGGATGCAACAACGCGCCATTTTACAGTTTCAGGCGATCAAGAGTCCATTTTTGTGCCAGATAAATTTTTTTGGGTAAGTGGAAACTCAGAATATTTAATTTGTTCAACAAGAAGATGTTTTATATTGGGAAAATAGTTAATTATCTTTCAAGTGAAGGAAGAAGCGGTCACATCAATCATAGATAAAACAATACACTTCTGTGACGTACCAGCTAGGCTGTATAATTTATGAAGTCTAGGTTGTTTAGATTGTTCACTGAGTCCATAGTAGTGTGTATGTCACGCGAAAATCTCAGATAAACCAACTTTATCTCAGATAAACCAACTTTATCTCGGATAAACCAACTTTATCTCAGATAAACCAACTTTATCTCAGATAATAAACCAACTTTATCTCAGATAAACCAACTTTATCTCAAATAAACCAACTTTAGCTCAGATAAACCAACTTTATCTCAGATAAACCAACTTTATTGGGAATCTAAGCATATATACAGTACAGGCCATTCGTAACTTAACTCTTGCGAAATTCGTAAGAAGTCTTGCGATGTCGCAAGACCTCGTACGATTTCGCGCGAATGAAAGCGATTTCGTAATGCGAAGTTGGATATCATGCGATCTCGTACGAATGAAAGTGAATTCGTAATGCGAAGTCGCATGCCAAATCATGCGATCTCATACGAATGAAAGTGAATTCGTAATGCGAAGTTGCATGCCAATTCGTGCGATCTCATAGTCAAAGTTGTTCGCACGGGAGAATCAAAAGTTATCTGTATGTGTTTGGATGCGAAGTCATTGACAAGTTCATAAAATACGAATGACGAAATACGAATGACGAAACGTCAAGAGAATTTATTGTTCATTGAACGACTGACTTTGTAAACTCCTGCATCTCATGGAGGGGCATTTCACTTATTCCAAAAGTGTACGAGATTTGTCAAAACAAAAATATGTTTACGGATTGTTGATAGATTTTTCTTGAAAACTGAAAGATTTTTGGGAAAGGTGTACGAGATTTTTGGAAGTGAAATAACGCTGGGATCTTTATTCATTTACTTACAATGGAAAACATTTGTTAGAACGGCCCTAATAACAACTGAAAATTAGCCAGTAAGTGATATTTGCCTGTTTCGAATGAAGAGACAAGCCAGCAGACAATTTGTCGTACTCTCTCTTTTTTGCAGCAGCGGCTATCGAACTTCGGTTAAAATAAGACACCAAAGTTATTCTATCATTCTATCAAATCAGTTGGTTGGAAAGCAAGTTGAATGAGCAAGAAGGAAACTGATCTTTCAAAAGAATTAACAGCAGGTCAAAGAAATAACTCTTCAGCCTATAAGTAATATTAAGTGATATTAACATCCTGCAGGATTATCTTTTGTAAACAATTCAATGATAACTATCAAATCATCAAGTGTTTTGGATTTAGGACTTCCTGTTTGGTATTTGGCCCCAGAGGAAATAGAAGATTTAAATCATCACTTGGAAAAACGGCGTTGGGAAGAGAAGGAGTTCACCAAGGAGTCGCTTCATTGTTTTTTCCATTTTAGTGTCGATAAAATCACTATGATGAAGCAGGGCCTCCGACGACGGGGGCGGGGGGCATTGCAAATTATACCGTTCACAAATTGTTCATAAGAACAGGCGATAAAATGACGTAAATGTGTAAAAGTTTGCCCCCCCCAACTTTTCTGATCTCGTCGGAGGCCCTGCTGAAGTTTATTAGAATTTGATTTTGGCCAGCTCTTGGAAAATCCTGAATTAGGCCAGTTCCCTTATATTTCTTTAGAAACATTGACAAGCTTTGTCGACTTTAACTCGATCTTCTGCCTCTAACTGCCGTTTAAGGTCTACGATCCGTAAGTAAGGCTTTCGTTCCATGAGATTCTTCACGAGCGGCATTCTTGCATAAATGCTCAGTCTGACCATGATTGCCCTCCAAGATAATGTCAAACGTAGTGTGGATTAAATAACCAATCTTCCTTTCCCTGCTAAAAAAAATGCTGTTCAAAGAAACTTCCCGTACAAGTTTCGCATCACGCCTTCGCTCTACGATTTCGTACGAAAGAAAAGTCCTGTTTGAGTGTGGCTATCCCGCTTTCGCCCAACGATTTCGTACGAAAGATGGTTCTCTTGCTTCGTACGAAATCTTGCGACTTCGCACGAGATCGTACGACGTCGTGCGACATCGCGCGACTTCTTGAGTGCGAAAATGATGTTAAGTTACAAATGGCCTGTACTGTAAGCCCTTGATAAAAATAACCTTGCAAAGACAATAGGCCGATACACGTGCCGCACCATATTTGGGTAACTGATCTACGTCAACAGGAAATCCGGATATCTGACAAGCTAGAGTTTGACGGCGAGTGGATTGAGCCACTTTTATATGCTTACATTCCCTTTATCACAACAGCCCACTTTATCTGCTGATAAACCCAGTTCATCTTGGAGAAACAGATAAACCCAGTTTATCTCTGAGATAAACGCCTGCCTTTTAGATAAACTGGGTTTATTTGCTTTTGATAACCTGTACAAAAATACAAGGCTGCTAACCTTGGTCTTGTTTTCACCTGCCATAAGTGTGATCGTTAAAGACAAATGACAGAGATATAAAGGTGATTTAAGTTAGGGGCCTGGGCAATCTAAAT
This sequence comes from Aurelia coerulea, assembly GCA_039566865.1. Lineage (NCBI taxonomy): Eukaryota > Metazoa > Cnidaria > Scyphozoa > Semaeostomeae > Ulmaridae > Aurelia > Aurelia coerulea. The sequence goes on along the minus strand of CM076951.1, from coordinate 4,739,608 downwards.
ATAGCCTATTGTGTTATATTGTATTTGATGGTCTCAAGAGATTAGCAAATCAATTGGACAGATAAAAGCACTCAGCCACCTTTTGTTCTATTTTTAAACAAGACACCATATAATTATATCCGTCAAATGTCTTTACCAGTCACTTTCCTAGATTTGAACTTCATTTCATGGGTGTTCTGTTGTCTTTGTATATGTCTTCCCATTGGCATTGATACAGTATGTCTATGATATGACAAAGAAGATGAGATAACAAACTGTCACACATTTTTGGTACAGCTGAATAATGGTTTTGGTCACTCTGATTTGTATCACCATCAGATATGTGAAGTGTATCATCTAATGCAGCGAGTTTCTTTGTCATACCAAAGGCCTAGCTGCATCCAATATTCATGTGAAATTCAGTGGTGAATTGCAGCTTATAGTAGCTACATTAAGATCTAAAACTTTCAGATTTTGTCCAGTTTTAGATCCCTTGAAAACGGAGCAAAAAAATTTTTCTCCCCTCCCCTGTCACTAGTAAACAGTGAAATACTGTCATCAACGATCCTGCTTCCAAAGTGAGTTTCCACATTGTAGTTGTGAGTACCAATGTTCTTGAAGGTACCTAAAAATTTTGTATGACGCATTCTTGAAATTACTGCTTTCAGAAACATTTCCTTGGTTGAATGTTTCTTGAATAGTCTTGATGCATCATAGTTACTTTAATTTGCACTTGATTAATTATGAAAAAATGATAACTAGTTTGAACACATATTGTGGTATTGTGCACAAATTAAGTCTGAAAGTCATTTTATTTGAATTTCTCACAAAAGTGCCTAAAAGTGTTCTGTCCAAAGTGTTTTTCTGAAAGGTGAAGTTGCGGTATTTGGCGCGAGGCGTTGGAATCGCAGAAGTAGAATAGGCCTAATTGAGTCCGCGACCCCTTGTCATGACGCTGAAGTGATGGGGCTCTACCTGGGATCGAACCCGGTCCACCTGACTGTTCTGGCTGCAATGTCAGAGGATTACACCACTGCGCCACAACACCTTCAGCTAAACGCTTTTGATTTTAGTGTAGCCTGTGCGCAGAGGCAACACACAAGAAGTATAGTCTGTGGAATGCTGCTCAAGTTCATGTATTGCATGCATCAGCATTCAACTTCAACAAAGTTTTATTGACAATAACAATAATTTTGTTGTTGTTGATATTGCAATCTAAAAACAAATACACCACTACACAGAAGTGAGCAGTGTTGCACCATGGTTGCACAGACCATACCTTCTCTGCGGCATTGCCTGTAGCTTTGTAAACTCGTAGCTGTGCTTGAGAAATGCATTCTTGACAACTCTGTTACTTAGTAACTAATGAATAAGCAAACAGTTAATAATAAATTTGAACTTGACAGTGCAACAAGGGAATAAAGATAACCACATTTTAACTTTTACGAATTCATTTACACAAGGTTGAAAAATCCTCTTATTCTATGACAACATTAATGTAAAGACGATTAACATGGTTTTCCAGGCTAAGAATTGTTGTTACAAAAAGTGAACAAACATGGGACTGAAGAATTCTTATCAGAGTGTGAAGAGTTCTTGAGAACTCCACATGGTAATGTGCCTAAGGCCTGTATTGTATATCTAACTGTATGATTCCTTACTGCTTTTCTTACAATGAAACCAGTTGTATGAATACACCTCTCAGATCATCAGAAACCAGGTAATGGAGTAGAATGGAATAAAATTTACTAAGAAACTGACTGGTTTATTTATTTTTATCAAATGTCTACTATTTTTATCAAATTTCTACAAATCTGATGCAAACTTCCACTTGTTCATTAAACGATATTACTTGGCATACTTGAATGTATAAAGAGATGTGTTGTTCATAAAACTGGCTTGTATGCAATATTCACAAAAGCTCATGAGATCCCCTACCAACAAATGCAGTGTGAATTTGAGGAACATTTGTGAAATGAAGTAGCAGGCCTAGGCCTGTATTGGCTTTTTCTAGGTATGGTTGTTTTTGGTTTCAGTCTGCTGCATCTGCCAACCTGTTGTTGTCGGTTCACAGGTTACAGATTTGGTGGGTCCTACCACCATAATAAGCTACTAGCAAGTAGGCCGAACCTAGACATACACATGATATTGAATACAGCCAGACTGCAGAGTACGGCAAGTGCACACCCGAGATTTTTTTCCTGAAATCCCACTGCACACCTTAGAATGGGTGTGGCTCACTGTGACTTGGGTGTGGTTCTATTGTTTGATGCTTTTATTGGGGTTTTATTGTGCTACACTGACAACTGAAGGGCTTCAGATGAAAACTACAACAGACATTTTTGACTTTCTGATATATTTGTAGACTTACTACAATTGTTGTATTGATCACTGTTAGCCGTCTTATTCATGGTCACATTTTCATAAATGGCAACTGGGATTCATTGTAGTAAGCCTACAAAATTCCGTCGCGTGGAATCAAATTTTTCGCAATTTTAGGCAGAAAATTCATCTGCTTGAATGAGGGACAGAAAAGCCTTTGAATTTGTATATGATTTTCACATTCTATTTTCATCTTTTTTGTTAGACTTTCTTACAAATATAAACTCAGAATTCATATGCACACTTGAAGTGCACACTTGAATAAAAGTGCACACTTGCACACTCGATATTTTGCTCTTGCACACCCGAGATCTCGTTGGAAACTGCCATACTCTGCAGTCCGGGAATACAGTAAGGCCCCGCATTTTTTAAGAAAGCACCGATAACCTATAATAGGCAACTTTTAGAATACCAAAATAATTAGGCCCCCTGAAACACCCAAGGTACACATCCAAACTAAAGTTGCTTGCATTTTTAATGCTACTTGGTCTTAGCTTGATAGTTTTAGATTATTCAGGGACATACCAATTCATGAATAATTCATAAGAAATGCTTTAATGATAACTTGGATTTAACAGAATTTTTGTTCAATGTTGAATGACTTTGTTGAAAATCTATAGACAATAACATCCACAATTCGTCAGTTTCCAGAAAAGAAATTAGAACCATTAGAAACTTTCTGCCTGAAGAATGAAAAAGTACAGTAGATAAAAGATGTAAAGCTTAATAATTTTAGGTTCAGGGTTCTCAAATGGTTTGTTAAATGCAGGGTCTTACTGTGAATGTGTTGAGTTAAAAGCAAAGTACAAGACTAATGTTTGCAGACGATCGTTGTCCATGTGATGATCGTTGTCCTCCATCGCTGGCAGAATTGGCCAAAATTGGTAGATAGGCCTACTAACTTGCCTGGCTGTGCTGTCTGTGGCGTCTTCTACTTTCTGGTCGGCAAGCATACAAAGTTCAGATCGATGCGTTTCGAGGCGATCAGTTCAGTCCAGGCATGACTTGATATTGCCAAACCCATTCCTCAATGCAAGTAGGTGATGAATTGTCCTAAAACGGTACGGAAAAGTTGAAAAGGCATAGCGCGTGTTCGAGTGAAAGTACAAAGCAGAGCAAACGCCATTTTGTGTTGAAGTGGAGCAGATTATCGTTGGTGTTGTTGTTGCTGTGCTGTCGTAGTTGCACTATTAACCAATAAGAATTTAGGTGGGAGGATATCACCAACTTATTTGACCAATGAAATTGAGTAATACCCTCGATACCCAGGGAATGACTAAAATGAGGACTAGCCAATCAGCGAGCTCGTAACTAAATGGTTCTCCATACCTGCTATTTGTTCTCAAGTGTCACTCCAAGAATTCATCCCCTTGCAAGCCTGCGCGCGCTTGCATGAACTCAGCTTTTATAAAGATCGATCTTTTGTCTGTCTCTCAGGTTCTCTTTCGAGGAGAGAGCTATTGAATTAAATCATGCAGTACTCTGGGTACCAGAGGCAACAAGAATTAGAAATAATAGGGTAATGATACAATCATATATAGTGTATGGTTGTGCCCGCCATCAAGGTGAAAGATAATTCCTTGACTTGCATCAAAGCCATTGCGGAATCAGAATGGAACGCAGTGTAATCCCGTTCCGTTTACACCAACCTCTAATCTGACCTCGATTGAATATGACCAACAGTAAATGCAGGGAAAACCAAGAATAGAATGCAAAGGTCCTGAAATTTCCTTGGGATATGGTAATATATATATCTGCTAGAATTATAACAAACGCAGTACGAAGTATGTATAGTAATGAAGATATCAAATTCCAAATAACGAAATGAATGACAGATAATTACAAAATACCCTCGCTTCCTAGAATTGCTCAAATTCTCTTTGTCCGGAGAGACTTGTACATTTCTTATATACAGTTGGTTCTACCATAACTATGTTCTTTCTATATTATTTCCTTCCTGCTTTTATGTTGTTACTTATAGGCTTGGATAGCATGTAAGCTTTAAAAAAAATTCAAATCTGTTCTTTTCTTTGATCAGTTAGATTAATATCAAGATTTGTTGATATGTTAAGCTGGAATTTCGAGATAGATGGAAAAAAGAAAAGCCTTTAAATAGAATCAAAATTATGCGCTTTAGAATCAAAATGGGAACAAGAAGCCATATGCCATAGGTTTGGTAATATTTTATGTAGATCTTTGATTCAGATAATATGTTTTGCAATTGTAAATCATTATATGTTTATCAGGGTGCAACATTTGCAGAATTTACATTTACATGAAGCTTCCGGCACCTCTCCCAAAACAGTTGCTACTGAACAGTGTCAACATTTTTGGAATTAGAATCATAAAAGTTACTTCGGTTTTTTAATTAGGTAGAGTAGCTAGAAAATAACTAAATTACAAAGTTAACCATCTCAGAAGCCCTCACTGTACTCTCTTCGTAGCTTTCGACAATTCGGTCGTGGTATGATAGTTTAGCTGTAGTTTTGCACGCTTTTCGTTGACCAAAGTTTATAGGCAGTATGGAATTGCCTACTGTACTCGTTGACCATATTTTCATGGGGCATTTTGTTCCATATATGTTTTTTTGCAAATGTTCTTCAAAGAATTTTACTTTCATGAAGGTGACTTCCATAACGCTGTCAATTCCTCTAGTGTTGAGAATGACATCAACAGTAAATATTGAGACAATCGTTGCAGGCCTCACGTCATTTAAGCCATAAAATCTTGATCTCATATGGATAAAGTGGTCTTTACTGGTACCCCTCCTGTACCTTTCAGTGCAGAAGAGTTCTCTTCCGAACATTACTCTGGCATAGCTTCTGACAAACTTTGCTACTTCCTTGATTATTTCATTAGGGAAAAGTGTTTCCAGCATACCTGTGAGCTCTTGTACCTCATCATGGGTCAAGGATTCTAGTTTTGGGACGGACAATGGCAGAGAAAAAACTTGCATAACATCATTTCCATCAAGTTTGGGCTTTCGTCGAATGATATCAAGTGGTGTGGTTGACGATGTTGAATGCTTTTCTTCTATCAAATTGAAGTCTGCTAAACTAGGAAGGTCTTCGAATCCCACTCCCACTCGCTGATACATTGAGAAAACATGCACACCATCAAGAAACTTTCTCATCATTGTAATAGTCATTGATCGATTGTTGGTGTGGAATGAGCCTAGAATCCCATTGTATCTTTCAAACGAAAAAGCCCAAAATCCATACACTGGACCAAAACTATTGATGCAGTCCTTTAAATGTAAGTGCATATGCATATTTGGAGTGCAATACTGATGTCCGATTATCTCTTCAAATTGGTTGCAAAATAGCCATAGCAGCTGGTGTGCATCTGTCAATTGGGAAGTACTTATTGACGTGCTCAGGAGCAATCTACAAGCACGAACGTAGACTTGCCAAAGGTTGAAATGTCTTTTGTCGAGCACATCCTTCAGACAAAAAAGGGAATAAACAAGAACCCAGTTCTTCCACTCTTCTGCTTTCATTGTCTTTTACAACTTCAAGGACTTTGTTGTTCTCCCTTGTTCGGACATTTTCCCCATTTCATTCGAAGGCTTGTCAATGTCATCAATGTCTTTGTCACTGAGTATTCCTTTTTCTATCCAAACTCCAAAAATATGCTTTGCAGTGCCTAACAATAAATTATGCATAGGGTCTACAACGTGAAATTCAATAGGATCAAAGTATGGAAGTTTGAAAAATTCACTGTAACGTACACCTGAAGCTGACTCTAAGTTTGTCTGCTGGGTTTTCGTTTGTGCTTCCTGCGTTTCTTCTGCCAGTCTTTTATGCTCCTCGCCTCGCCATTCCTCGCTATCCAAGCCCCAAAGTCAAAGCCAGAGTAATCATGTTTCGTGCCAAATCCTTCTCTTGGGAACTGTTTCCAGCATTTGCTACAACCTACAATAAAAGGTAGAGAGTTGATGTGCCATCCAATTGCAAGTTTTCAATATTCAAAGGTAAATCATTCTTGCATTAACTATACAGCACCCACAGGGATTCCAAAAACATATGGACCTTTTGAATGGTTGCTGCGGAGCAGCCATGAATCAAGATATTTCAACAGAAGAGGTTTCAATTTAGAGTTTTAAGCAAAGCAAGCGGAAGTAAGTATAATAGGTGGTTACTTATTTATGTAGCAAGAAAGTCAAGATTACTGTTAGCACTAAATCCATGTTCTTAGCCTATTAACTTTAAATTTTGGCATCAAAATTAACTTAATTTGAAATTGGTACCAAGAAACACATTTGGAAACGATAAATTACAAAATAACTCAAATTATTTGCCAGAAGTCCTATCAACTGACTTTTTAGAAGTAAAATATCTGACCAACAAAAGTTATGGCTTGCAGCACTTGTGTTGCACATCAACATGTTTAGCAACGGTAGATTATTTGTTTTCTTTTTGGCTACGACAAGAATGACTACCTGATTTACTTACGAAAAAAACAAGGCTAGGTACATTTTTTCACTCATTTTCTTTAATGTTGACATTAATGGAGAATATCAAATCTTCTGGTTTCTATGTGTAACCATTAATCGCGCCATTAATTGTGATTTTCTTGCTTCATAAATCAGCAACTATTTATCAGATTTACTTATACTTGGTCTCACACGCTATGTTTAAACCTATCATATTGAAAAATTTATCTATTTCTGTTTATAAGAAACTGCCCATAAGAAAGTTAACTCTCAGATCGCCAAAAAATTAAGAAACTTCAGTACTGGGAAAATATAAGTTAGGAAACTATTAATTTTGATAAAGGAAATCCTTGAAATATTTTTACTTTACTTTCACTTGTTTCCTGTATCATTATTACTCGTTAGGTACTCGAGAAATGTCTAGACGTGGGAAAGGCTTGAAAAACATTGTTTTGAAATGTTCACGAGGGCACAGGTAGTGAGCATGAGGATTGCTATGGAACATCTAAGAAACTTGTAAGAAACTCAGAGGACTAAAAATCTGATAATCTGAAAAAACTTTAACCTGCCTCAAATTCTCAGTTTCTTGTAAAAAAATACGTGTAGAGCAGCAACCATTCAAACGGCCACATGCCTTGAAAGGCTCTGCATGGGATCAATGAATGTCATCATGTTTTAGCCTTGTCACATTCCTCGCTAATCTTAACGGTCATGATAATAATGTTAGTGTTGATGACTAACGCTAATTTAGATGCTCAAAGGATGGATAAACCTCTTATTGACCAGTGTTAAAAACTATTGCAATTAGACTTTCCTTTCCAAGTACTGATTTTTGTACTTTAGTTTGAAATGCTCACTCCAAAAAATAAATCTTACAGCGTTATAATCAAAACACCAATCAAGGATAGATATGCGTAAAGAGGGTGGCGTAAAGAGGTGGTTGTAAAATTCAATGACCTATTTCTTCTGATTGAATGGCTTGAAAGAGACTTTAGATACTTATCTATAATTCTACCGTTGGACTTTCAAGAAATTTTGAATATTTTTCGAAATTACAGCCTATCTTACATTTCAACTTATTTCAGGATGTGACGTCATTAAATTTCTAAATCATAAACCAGATGAGTGACAGACTTTTGCTTGATACCATATTGTAGGAATTCATAAACTATGGTTTTCTTCCAAATTATTTCATGTTGCGTCAAACTGTTTAGAAATTACGATGGTTTTAAGTTTTTTTTGAAAATATTCTTGAATTCTTGAAAAAGAAGAAAAACACTCTAATTCTGAAAATATTGAATATTTCAGAAAAGTCCAACGGTAGAATTGTAGAGAAATAGCTAAAGTTTCTTTGAAGTCATTCAGCTCAAAGAAATAGGTCACTGTATTTTACACCAGCCTTTTTAAAGATTTGGAACCTATGCTGGATTTTAATAATTAACTTCAATAAAACAGCTTCTTGTAACAGCGACGCACTCAGGAAACTTTAAAAGGTTAATTATTATTTTTGAAATAAAAGAATATCATACCCATATAAATGTATGAAATTTGACAAGATTGAATTACCTTTTTGAGCCGAGTAAGATAGAAAACCACAGCACTTCCTCGTCGCTGGTAAATCAGATGAGATGCACACAAGTGCAAGACGATATAATGCAGATTCATTGTTTGATGACAAGTACACCCCCTTCCAAAAAGAGAGCAGTTCATTCACCAGTGGACGGAGGTAGGTATTCACATGGCGAACGGGCTCCTTAGGACCGGGTATAAGCCCTACTAGTAGCATATTCTCCTTCTTGAATCTCATCTCTCGTGGTAAATTCAATAGCACCATATACATCGCTCCCAATGAATGTTCACTACCGTCAAAAGGTTGGAACCAGTCTATGTTAAACATCACTGACATATTTCGCCAGTCTCTTGAATAACAGTTGCCATTTATGTCTTTCATACTTTTCCATACTTTTCCGTCATAAACATCGTATAATGCGTCTTCGTGCGTTTCCTTTGGCTGCATCAGAGACGAACGAATATCTTCCCTTTCAAGCAATCTTTGAATGGATGTCTTCAGACTCTGGTAGCAATAGACTTTTTTTGGATATAAAACTTGCCGTTTGCCATCAGCACTTACAACTGTTATCATCAGACCTGCCCCACATGGTTCCCGAAATCTTTGCTGTGGGTGATTTGGAAAGGGCACGTAATCACATAGCCTCGATTGTAGGCAACCATTTACCGATACACATGCTTGCTGGTAAGTATAAAGTTTGTCACAAGAAGGACATACCACAAACTTGATAAAATTATCCTTGTCAAGACCAAGAAATCGTTTAGCTTTATGCTTGGTGCTAGGGAACATTTCTATCAAATGGCAAAGCTCATCAAATCCAAAGATAGATTGCAACATGGTGAGAAGGTAGCCAATCATGCCAAGTACGCTATCAATGCAACTGTCAGAAACACAAAACCTCATTTGCCATGCAAAGATAAGGTGCATCAAAACTGCAATTACAGCATTCATACGGTCTGACCTTTTTTGCTCATATTCCGATGGTCTTACTGTGAAATCTTCCTCCAGATCTTCACCAATATTCCAGATCTCAGGCCTTTGATCTTCCTACGAGAAAAATTTGAACCGTTATCTTGATTTATTTAAACTTGTGCAATGTTTCTTAGCTTAGACAATTTGGACAAATGCAGGGACACCAGAGCAATGGTAGGGCAATAGGGGCGAAAGGGAATGCAAGGGCACTCGAGACCACATGTTGGGGCAGCAGAATTCAAAGTTATAAATTGGCTCCAGACAAAGAACAGAGTTGATCAACATACATGTCTAAACATAATGAAATTTGTCAAAGGACCGGCTCTAGCCTATAATGCTGAAATATTCTACCCAATCGACCAAAAACGAGCAACAAGAAGGTCTAAAAGTTTAAATTAAACCTCCCATTTCGCAAAAGTAACACTGGCCAAAAATGCCTGTCCTACTTGGGGCTAAAAAATTTGAATAGCCTTTCTTCTGATTTAAAAACTACAAACAATATCAACTCGTTCAAAAACAAGATCGAGGAAAATTTTTTCCAAAATATACAGATAGAAGAAAACAACGTATATGTGTTCCACTAAAACCACGCGTCCTCTCTCACATTCATGATACGGCCTTACTAATTATGCTTCATTCAAAATCACTTTAACATCTGTTATTTATTATTATTAGTTTTTCTCTTGCAACCACCTCTAAGGGGACCATTATGGAAATAAGAGCAATATGATCTTTTAATCCTATCCCTACCATTGTTTTTACTGGCATTTATCTAATGTGCATTGTCATTGTATTTTATCTATTTTTAGCTCTTAAAACTTGTAAATTTTAGTTATTTCTTGCAATTTTTTTATCTTATTTAATGGCAAATGTGTAGCTACATACATATATACATAAACCAAAGGTGATCAAAGTCAGCAGGAAATTCAGCGGATCCGAAGGTCCTACCCCAGGAAAATGTTTGCAAACACGCCCTTTGGACTGGCTTAAATCCTATCAACAATATTTAACTAATATAAATGATGTTCTATCTGAGATATTGGGTATGACTAATGTAGCTTACAATATTCGACTTGATGGTTAAATTCACAATTTTTATAAAATCGTATTTGACGCTGTTAAAGAAATATCTAGTTTCAGTAAAAAGGCACTCTTGCCCCCTTGCCCCACTTAGAAAAGGGACGGAGAATTGCTTGCCCACCCCTGCGCCCCATTCTCCGGTGTTACTGGACAAAGGAATTGAAAAGATCTGGTATGGTTTGTATGTCCATTGATTGATTTTCTTCTTAAAAGTGATAAAGTCCTTTCAAACCAACAACATCGCTTTCCTCGGGCTGCCTGGAAAGTATTCTTGACTTTCCGTGGTGTGGTTACTAACAACTCTGAAATGTGTTTCATGATACAACTGTAAAGTTTAGCTCCATTTGATGCTAAAATCAATGTTGTCAGGTGATGCACCGGGATAGATCGTTTAGTTTTGAAACAACCAGTGATTTTGACTTTATTTTCGATAAATCAGCAACCACATGTCAGATTTACTCAAACTCGGTGCCAAACTCTAAGCTGAATCCTCTTCTATTCACAAAAACGGGAAAATTGGTGGCGTTACATGTTTTTGGGACACCTTGCAATGAATCCTCTTACAACAAATTGTACCTCTTCAGAAGGGTAAGCAATTCCATCTAGAAGCAATTAAACTTGAACTGAAAGATATGGAGCTTTCTCAATTGTTTGTTATTCGTTGCAAAGTGTTTATGTTCAGTTCAGTTGATTGAACCCTACAATTTTGCAAACCAGAGCCTGGGCTCTGAAACAATGAATACATTAGATAGGTTCTTATGAAAAGGTAGCCTAGCTGGACAATTTCAGGACATAATTTTTTAATCAATTAGATTCTCATACACAGGTTTTTTACAATACCTCTGGCGAATCTTCTAATTCATCTTCCGAAATGTCTACGTCCCAAAGTACATCATCCATAGCCATACTGTCTTCATTGTCTGACTGGACACTGGCATTTTCTCGGCCTAGGTTGAAAGAGCACTGGTCAAGAAATATGTTGCACGATGTTTGAAAAATCTTCAGCAAGCTCCGGGGCTAGGAAAGTGGGTCTAAAGCTAACGTTTCTAGTGGAGTGAGCTGAGGGAGTGACGCCCTCTAGGGTAAAGTTTTCCTGAACTGTTAGTGAAGCCAATGGTTTAATTTTAGTAATGATGTTCCTTGGGAAGGCTTTACCATACCAAAAATAAATGATATCGATGAATATTTTTTGTGGAAATTGGTTTTGGCAAGGATATCATTTTCACAAAAATTTATCTGGCCAACGCCACAGTGACGTTTTGAAAAAGAAGGCTACATCTAGAAATCTGCAATCAAACTTCAGAAGGCCATACGCATGCACAGTACAGTCAACCCCCATCACTTTAGTTGAACCCCGTTGTAAAAGATTCAGTAATGCAGTAACTACTTCACTGCATCGGCAGTGTGAGGAACCGACCTTAGTCGAAACGAAAACCCAAAAGACATTTTAGAAACTACCTTAGACAGTAAAAGATTAACTTTAGCAAATAGTTGTTTGCATCAAAATCGTCTCATACCAAGAGATGCAATCGAAAAACATGCTAAATTAATGCATTAAGATTGTATTTCGTAATACTTAATATCTTATTCGGTATATATTTACTGTGTGGCTTTGGCACTAAATGCAATTGAGTATTCAGTCAACTTCAGTCGGTCGATATATTGTAGCCTGCGTGCAGACTCTACAGTCAGTCAGTGCGAAGGAGGGAAAAGGAGAAGGAAGCTCCCTGTAGAGTCTGCGCAACGGCGACCAATTTTGTGTTTTGAGTTCCGACATATCCTGGAACCGTCTGTGATTGGCTGCACGATCTAACTATTGTTCTTACTTCTGTTCAGCGTGTTTAGCGTGTAAGAAACTTTTTCAAAATGGCGTCGTATGAGGCTTGGCTCAGCTTGCAGAAAGGTGTATTGGAGTATGAATGGAACGATAGCAACTTCGAAGAGGGTATGAAGTTCGTTTGTTATCTCAGTAACATCCAGAAGCTTAACGAAGACCAAGAAATGGGACTTATTCAATATTTTCGGCATAGATCACATCTTTATTACAGTGCACCGACAGGCCATGGCAAGTCTCTTGTTTACCAAGCCATTCCGTTTGTTGCTGATCACTTGATTGGCCTGCCATGTGGAACTTGTAATGTCCTTGTAATTTGCCCTCTACTTTCTTTGATGCATGATCAAGTAGCAAGTTTAAAAAGCAAAGGTATAGCCAGTGCAGCTGTTTATCAAGGCCAAGAAGAAAGTGTTCTTAAGGATATCGAAGATAACATTTTCAGCGTTGTTTATGCTTCACCTGAGTCTTTACTTTCAAGCAAGCGAATGCGAGAAATTCTCACTTCCAGTACTTTTGCTGAATATTGTGTTGGCATAGCAATTGATGAAGCTCACTGCATAACGCAATGGTAGGTACATTTTTAAACATTGACGTTAATTCATTAATAATATCAGACCAAATCGTGCAGAGGCTTTTATTTTGCTACCCTCAAAACCACAGGAAACGGCTACAAAACTCTGCTGATAGGCCAGATACGATGTACTGTTAAATTCCCCATTCCCAGGTACTGCAGAATTTTCATGTTTAAAAGGAGTGCATTAAAAAAATGTGATACTTCATTCCTTGAAGGTCTCTCATTCAACAGCTGCAGCTGCTCGCTTTTAAAAACTCCTTCTCGTTGGTCTCTTATAAAGAACAAGTATTAGAACAAATCTAAAGTTCCTATCCAAGATAAGGGTACCATGCAATGCTCCTATTTTCTCAAAAGGTGTATCAAAGAGCTAAGAAAGGAAGAGCTTCCAAATTGGGGGAGGATGGTATTCTAGAGTTGCTCCTACTAAAAGTTTGGGATGTAGTACATACTGTAAAAATGCCTGTAAAATTTCCAGTTATTAAAGAGTAAAATTAAAAAGCTAATACACAAGGAGGACAACATGATTCACATATTCAACCACATGTTAAACTACCTTTGTACACCACTTAACCTCTCTGGTACCAAGTTAATATAAATTTCATTCATTTTGCAGGGGTATGTCAACTAACAAGAAAGCTCCATTCAGAAAATGGTATGGCTACCTCAAAGAAATCAGATCATTGCTTGGAAAAGATGTACAAATCTCTGTTTCACAGCTACAGCTACAAATGAAACGAAACATCAAATTCTTGAAGCAGTTCAAATTCACAACCTCAATACATTTATGATTCAAAAGTCTCCAGTCAAGTCAAATTTGTCATTTTTTGTCCAGTATGCACAAAACGACTTATCTTTAGAAAAAACATTTTCGAGAATTATAAAAGAAGTAAAAGAGAAGTCCATTGATGCAGTGAGGACTTTAATTTTTTGCCAGACCAGGAATCAAACTGCAATACTTTGGAGGATGCTTGGGATATGCCTTAAATCAGACTTTTATCATGGTGAAGAAGTGCCACAAAATAGAATAGTGGAGATGTTCCATGCTGGTACTCCAGACAGTGTTAAAGCCCACATTATTAAAAACATGGGAATAGGTGACAGCCATTTGCGAATTCTGGTGTGCACCATTGCTTTTGGGATGGGAATCGATTGCAAAGGTGTATACAGAATTGTTCATTTTGGTTCATCAAAGACCATGGAGAATTATCTTCAAGAATGTGGCAGAGCAGGGCGTGACGGCCAGCTGAGTGAATGCTTCTTGATATACAATGGTTTCAACTCTTCTTGGTGTTCACAGGACATGAAGTCTTATATTTATTCAACAGAATGCCGCCGAAAGACACTTCTAAAATATTTCCCCACACAGAAAAAGCAACAGAGTGAGTCAGATATTTCCAAAGGTTGCAAGTGCTGCGATATCTGTGCCTGTGATTGTAAATGTGCTGGATGTGCTGCCAAATCATCAGCTGGGGATAAGGATGCATGCAATTTCATAGTCAAAAATGAAAGCTCAAATGTCCAAGATGTTGAAAAAATTCGGAATTTATCTGAATCTGAGCAAAAATTACTGAAAAATAAGCTGGATGCATATAAAGGTGAACTGTTGCAGGAAATTTCTATGGAAAAGAATCACCCAAATAATGTCTTGTTGTTTTCAGATTTCCACATAGATCAAATTTGCAACTCATGCAATAAAATATTTTGTATGGAGGATCTTTTGAAATATGTGGAGATTTGGAGACAAAAAGATGCTGAACATATTTTGATGTTATTGAATGAAGTTGTTGGGGATGTTGATGCAGGCCATACAGATTTGTTTGAGGATGACAATGATGCATCATTTGATGAGGTAATAGATGAAGACTGGGCAGCCATCAGGGACGATTCGCTAATGGGTGCTAACCAAAACATTAGCTTGTTGATTGACTCCTTTCACAGTTTAAGTATGGTGCAAGATCCTGATGATGACTGTTCAATGAACAGTTTACCCTTTTCCTGTGATGAAAGTTTCACAGACCTTGGATTAGAGTAGCTACAGTATTTACCCACAGCTAAGGGGTCAGTCATATATCAATTTCATGCTCGCTTATCAGGTCAACAGCCATGGTGTTAAGAAAAAATTTCTTAACATTGATTTTCATTTCACAGATTACTTAGTGAGGGTAATGTCTTGAGAAGAAAATACCTTACCGGAAAGCTTTTTCCAGCAGCCAGCGCCAGCTCTAGTTTTTCGAACGACCTAAGTCCAAAGGTTTCTCAAAAGAAAGTTGTTTTTCTTTTGTTATTGTTGTCGACCAGCGCTAAGAGTGGAGGTTGGGGGGGGGGGTCTAAAAGTTAATCAAAATGACGCTAAGCAGGGACAAAATCAATATATGACTGACCCCTAATGTAACATACTAAGTAAGTTGGTATATTCAACCTTGTGAATATCTGGTGACTGATCTACTGTACATAGTTTCACAGCACTTGACGATTACGCTAAAGATGGCGACAAGGAACTTTTTACCAAGATGCATTGCGTTCGAACAATGAATCTTTAATGTTTCTATAGGAATTTGATTAAAGAACGCAGTGCATCTTGGAACAAAGTTTCTCGCCAACATCTTTAGCGTAATTGTCTATTGCAACACTAGTGGCACTCAAATCTATGTAGTATACTGTAATATACAGTTGCATTTTGGTTCTTTGACAATCTCCCTCAACAATAAAACAAATTTTTAAATTACGTATAAAGCTAAAATGTTTGTAATTCCCATGCTCATATCATTCCTTCCCTCGTGTCCATAATGATTGGGGGAGGGTTCCTGATAAACAAAAAAAAGAATCTCCCTATTTTGATCTAAAATACTGTAACTATCAACTGGTAATAACACCTGCACTGTAAATTCTGAACAATAAGTAACTGGGTTGTCAAAATATACTCTGAATGAGTGGGAAAATTTCTCAAAAATTAATAAGGTGAGACAATGTTTATTGTGGATACAAGATTAGGAATTAAATCAATTGAATCATGCAATGACCATGAGCATGGAATAATCTAAATTGGCAAAACGTTATGATACACATTTATTGAGTAATGATTAGCGTCCTGCTCTGTTTAACTTCAGTTTTTCCTTGTGCTTTCTATCCAGCTGTAAAAGTCTCTGACATCAAAATCATCCAATAAATTTGTTGGAACATTAGTAATTGTGTACTGCCTCCCTGGTTTCTCTTGCAATGCACAGTTTTTCATGAGGTCATTGACAATCTTCCTCAGATCATTGGTAATACAGGCTTGTGTGTGTATTCCGGATCTTCTATGCACTGCACACTGCTGGTCAAAATTATCCAACAAATTCTTTGTTACTGTTAGGGCATTGGCAAATCTGTCTACAGCTCTTCTATTTCTGGCATTGGGACCAAGATATCTGATGACATTTTTCATCAGATTGTTGTAATGCTCAACACACAAATCTTGTGGAATGTTACCACCATCACTTGTTTTTGATTTGTGAAATCGGTTCCAAATTAGATCCTCTGCACACTCATTTGCCAAAAGACCATTAATTTGACACAACAAGTACATTGCTTCCAAGGCATATTTCTGGCTTCTCACTTTATCATTTCTCAAATGCTGAAGAGCATATTTCCAGCAGCGCACTATTCGTGCCCCATCACCTTTTTTTTTTTTTTTTTTTTTTTTTATATTCAATATAAAAATTTACAACAAAATTACCTAAACAATACCTACAATCTACTATACCACACTACAAGGACGGGGACCAGGAGGAGCAAAATGTCATGTCTACCCCCTGGAATTAATATAAACTAAAATACAACTACTACAAACTACTATACATACGCTACAACTAATACAAATAGAAATGCTAATTATAAAAACATTTTACAAATAAATATTTGAGCCGGTCTCACATTAGATGTCAGGCCAAATATAATAGTGAACAATCGGAACGCCGGCCGAGGAAACAACAACGACAACAACCGTCCCCGTCACTGCTCCCCACCCAAGGTCCCCATGGCTCGAGACACCGCTATCGGGTCTGGATTTCTAATATAAGCCTAACATCCAATGTGAAACAGGCTTGCAAAGGAAAATATGGACAGGACTCTACGACAAGAAACTTTACGAAAATGGACTTAATGGTTTGGCGACGTTTAACTAGATTTACGGTGATCTCAACTGAAGCGACCAGTTGCGTGGATGTAATGTAGAGTCAGCTCGAGTATATTTCTGTTGAGGTCCTTTGGAAGGTCTTTATCACCATATAATAAAAGTTGTGTCAAAACCTCATTTGAAAGATCGATATGTCCAAATGGGCGCAGCAAATCAAACACTCTAGCGAGAAGATTTCGACGTTCAACCTCAAAGGAGGGGCAGAGCAACAAAAAGTGTTCCGTAGTCTCAATACCATCGTTTGTAGGACACATTGGATTTATGGAATCCCTAAAATTGTGCTTGAATTTGTGAAAGCATAACTTACTAAGACCCACTCTAAGTTGAGTCAGATAGGATAATCCTATTGGATCATGAATCCCAAAGACAGATTTAGCAGGGGGGCGGATAATTGAAATCAGCTTTCTCTTAAAGATAGCGACCGATGGTGCAAGTCTAACCTCCGGATCTAGTTCATTCCATTCTGAGAGGCAATTGGGATAAAAGCTGGATTTGAATTTTTCTGTCCTTGCCCTTATTCGCCCAATGACATCCTGATTGCGAAGAGAGTAATGCGACTGCTGAAGTTGAGGGATTGCCCCATCACCTTCAGACACACCATCAAAAAAATTTAATACCAGAAGTCCATAGTTGAGCACTGAGCATTGATAACTTAGCATTGCGTCTTCCGGTTTTCTTCCTTTTCCCTGTTGTGAGGCATGGAGACCATGGATTTTTTCATGTTGTACTCTGAGCTTACCATCATTTCTGAAGGATTTCCCACAATTTTCCTGTCTACACAGAAATCTGCCATCTTCAGTTTTCTTGTTAGAGATCTGTAGCCAATCTGTGTACTGCTGTTTTTCAAGCATGTTTGCCACATGGTGCTCACATAGCACATATTTATCAACTACTTTAGCTGCTAGTCCATGCAAGAATTCTTTCTGGACATTCTCTGCACCATTAGTGACTGATGGTGGAAAACATTCATCTGTTGGTATGTCATCGATGCTTTTCATTCCCAAGACTGCCAGAAATGCAGCAACTATTCTTGCCCTTACTTCAAGGAGGAAGAACTGCTTGCAGGCATCAAATCTTTGAGATACATCTGTGCCAACATTTCTCCTATTGATAAGGTTTCTGTCACAATACATTGTACTCTTGTCTGTTGCTGCTTTTGCATTGTAAAAATGGTCAAATCCATACTAGAAAAGAAGAAGGTTGGGTTGGACAACAGTTTTCCTGTGGTACATGTAAGATTAGGGTGTAAGATTAGGGATTACATTTTAGGATCCTCCATGGGATAACAAAATAAGTCTGAAGGCACCAACACCGCAATACAACAAAGAACAACAGCAAATATGATTGAATTTATTTCATACCATAAAATAAATTTAATCATATTTACTGTTTTTTTCTCTTTGTATTGTATGTTTCTGCCTTCAAACTTATAAATTCATTTGTCACCATAAGCATCTTTGAATCCGACTATCGATGCTGGTATCATGGCCTTTTCTTTTTCAAATTATAGATACAGAGGCCTGGCGCATATGTTAAAATTTTGATGTTTTCCAGTTTTTCATTCTCCCCAAAAATGTTGGAATGGCTTGGCATACTGTATAAATTTAGTCAAGAAATTTGTCAAAGAGTTACTATTGCTCAAAGATTTTTGTGGATGAAAAAACAAATGTCAAAACTCTTCACAAA
The DNA here is from genome assembly GCA_039566865.1 of Aurelia coerulea. NCBI lineage: Eukaryota > Metazoa > Cnidaria > Scyphozoa > Semaeostomeae > Ulmaridae > Aurelia > Aurelia coerulea. The sequence goes on along the minus strand of CM076951.1, from coordinate 4,720,922 downwards.
GATTCTTTTAGGATACTCTTGTTGTTGAAATGATCCATGACAATAGAGTACTACGTTACAAAAACAGTTTGAAACATTTGTGTGTTCGTGTTTTAAAATTTTTTATTGGTTTCTTGATATTTTCATTTCCTGTTTCTTTTTTCAAAACTCCATTTCAAAATATATTTTCCCAGCATACAGTTTTGCAAAAATTACAAATATTTTTTGTTTACTTCAAGTACTAGAATTTCTTTTCTTGTCCAGGTATGTACTTGCTCTTCAAAGCCAGCTTCTTACATAAAATGTATTAAATGTATGTACTGTATGCTGTCAGAAACTTCCTGGCAATGAAATTGTTGGTGTTAATTTTTTAAATTGATCTATAAATTTTTACTAACCTGTAGCAGTTTCATACTACCATGAAAATCTGCTATCTCAAAGTGTATTCCATCAAGGCGTTCCTTTGCATCAAACCCATTACTTAATTGCAGCAAAACATTTATCCCTCTCTCAACAGTGCCCTGGTCTCCAACTATTGCAGTTTGACTAAAACATTTCTCTCCAGTTGACATCTCTTTCACGGGTACATATTTGTCATGAAGTGTCTTCATTGCCTCTTGCATGCCAGCAGCTTCACCAGAATTGGCATAAATGAAACCAAGAAATTTCTGAGAAATCAAAGATATCATGTTACAGGAGAAAATTTGTTTCAGATATTTAATTAGTCGGTCCTGATAATGAGGATTTACAGGTTAGCTTGTGAATCAATTCATGTTACAGTTGACTGAAGGCTTGTGGTGTACTAGAGTGTTTTCAATATTCATATTCAATTCAAATTTTGTTGGTATGATGAAAACTTCTTACTAAAATTTGACATGCACCCATTTTGTTATAAGAAACCACTTATAAGAAACAGTAGGCTCAATTTTTCGAAAGTTAAGAAACAAGAACTGAAAAAATCTAAGAAATTCTTCTAATTTACAGTTTTAATTTTCCTATCGCACTGAAAATTGTTTGATATTGTACAGCTATAGGAACTTTGTGGACAGTATTTTAAGTGTGAATTAATGTAATTCATCTTCAATTAGTTTTGCTTTGACACCTGAGGCGCTCTATAACTGGAAATACTGTATAAATAGTCAAACTTACGGTGTCTGTTTTTTTCCTGGTATCTCCTGAATATTTATGTCTGATGTGCTTTGTCGAGACTTTCTGTAGTTCTTCCAGGCAAGGTATGTATTGGCATGCCACTCTTGCACATATATCAATATAATTTTGCCCTTGAAGCTTGTGCTCTTGTGCATTGGGAATAAATATTCCATTTTGTAAAGTTCCTGTTTTTCTTTGCAATACTTCATGCTTTGCATTGAAATTCAATCTTTTTTCGATTGAAACTACGGCAACCCAGTGCTCATCAGAATTTTGGTTTTTTTCAGTCATATCATGGACCAGTGATTTGAAATCAAAATTGTCAATGATGATTTCCTATTTAGTTTTGGCTCAAACAATTGCTCTTTCAGAATTTGATCATGGTTATGGCCATATTCTTCGATTTTTTTTGAAGGAAAGTGTGCGAAGTTGCCAGTCTCAATGATTTCAATCTTGCCAGTTTACTCTGGAACGAAAGAAAAATGCATTTAAGTCAAATGGCTGAAAACATTCAAATCTCGGACTTGTCCATTTGAAATTTGATCAGTTAGATGACACAACAGAATATGTTTACGTTGGCAGACTTTAGGGCCTTCAATATATTCCATTTTCATCTTTTTAAACAGCAATCAGCCATTAAACCCATGACCCCTCTCCCCTTGGCACCCAATGAAATATATAAAAAATTAAAGATTTTGTCATGTTTTAAAGCAGTTTTAACCGGATTGCTCTTCACCCTACCAGCCAATTGCTGTTAAAATAGAAAGGGTCCCTCTGCCCCCACAAAGACCCCCATGATGAAAAGCATCTCTTGGTGATTGGGGCATCGTCTATAAAGATATATCATTAAGCAATCAATCAAAGCCAGTTCAAACCGTTATTGGACACAGCAAGACTATAATATCCAACACCAATCTAAACAAATATTTATGAAAAACTTTACACCTACCATTATTCCAGAATGTTGAAGAATGATGCTTATGATCAACTGTATGACAGTCATAGATGGGCATCGATTTTTTAAACATATGGCAGCTGCCATGCACGTGGACTGCATCAGAAACTTTATATTCTTATCCTTTTTTCGTTTGTGACTTGCTGCTGATTTTAATATGCCATGAAATAGTGGGGCTCTTGTCTGCAACTCTTGCTCAAATTTCTCGAAGCTGAAATTCACAACATCTTCTTTGCTTGTTTTCCTTAAAATGCTTTGCTGCTGAGGTCTCTTTTCTGATCCTTTCATTGACATTTTCTCACATTCTTTATTCACTTCTTTCACAACTAAATCCACCAACTGGCTATGGATCAGAGGGACCTGCCAACAGGCTTTGGCTATTTGCTTGTACGTTCCCCTGCATAGCATCAAACCAACAGGGACAAGGTCACCTGGCAAGGTACGATTCCTGGAACTGTTGGCCCACTCTACTTTTATGGTGATAGATCTTTGTTTTTGACTGTCAGAAACTGATGAGGGTCGTTGCTGGAGTTGGCAAGACTGTGACTGTGGTGGTGGTTGAAAAGCCAATCTTGATACAGCTTTTTTATTTTTAATTGTTTCTTTTCCAGTGCTGGCCTCTTCATCTGCTACGATAACAACTTTTTTTGGTGGCGTCGTAGGTGTGCTAGTCATCAAAGGGTGAATAACATGCGTTGATCATGAATGCTCTCGTCATCGTCATCACGTTCTCGCTTTGTTTTACTTGGATGATGAAGGTTTTCGGACAGACCACTACACTTTGGCTTCACAAGCTGCCATAACAAATTTTCAACTTGTCTGATTTTTTCCATCCATGTCCTTCTTTGTTGTAAATGCGCCAGGCAATGTCTGCATACGTGAAGTGAGGGTAATGTCCATTGAAACGGTAGGTCTTTAATTTCTGCCAAGTAATTATGCTTGCCCTCTAACAAATTCCAATCGCTTTTCTTTTCAAGTTTTGAATGACACACACTGCATATTTGTTGCGATATCATAATATCCGTATCACTTTCGTCTCATTCCATTTCGCAACGAAGATCTGATCGGATGCTGAATCTCAAGAAATTTAGGCCAAGTTGACATGTGAACACGGTTAACACTTGTTACCAGCCTTTTCACATAAGTTTTACACGCGCGGTTGCAAGCAGCACGCTCAATCTCAAAACACAAAATTGGTCGCCGTTGCGCAGACTCTACAGGGAGCTTCCTTCTCCTTTTCCCTCCTCCGCACTGACTGACTGTAGAGTCTGCACGCAGGCTAGGAACAAGGGGGACTTTTAGTTTTTTCAACATTATAACCCAAGATACTGGCAGAAGGGTTTAAAAGCTGATGCGTTTGAACAAATGAAATTTTGTTGCATCTCCAGCACTAAAACATACAAAAAACTTTGTTCTCTGATACAGATGGGACAAAATCCTCATCTGAAAATGTAAAAAGATATCCTGGAACTCTAACTACAGCTCAAGACTTCAATTGAAATCTCTTTCATAAAATAAATAACTAGTACATTCTTTATTGAAATGGGACTTACCATCAGCTCTCTGTTTTAAAGTGAAAACAATTTCATTTCTTCAGGGCATTTGGTATTTTTCGGGGACAAGAGGGGCAACTGCCCCCTTTGAGAGATAGCTCTGCTCTTATGGTAAAGTTTTTGTGAAGTAACGAGCCCCAAATTCTAATAAGCACTGTTTAAATGTATGCATTCTTGCAACATTTCAGAAATCAAACATATTTGAAAAAATGGGTCTAAAATTGTTGGTGTGTCTAATGGCTCAGTGCTTCAGTGTAGATTACAGGCCCGTAGGAAGCGGGGAGGGGGGCAGGGGGGCTCAAGCCCCCCAATGATTTTGAAAACATTGGTGCTACGTGACAATAATTAATCAGATGTATTGTTCTCTATTGTTTTAAGAACAATTGCCCCCAATCAAAAGATGCTACCTACGTCCCTGAGATTATATTTAGTCTTTTGAAGTAAGTGCTTACTTGGGATGCCGTCTTCGACCAGATGATCCCTTTGCTGTTAGAGCTTTTCTATGCTGTGAAAGCAACAATTCAAATCCTTCAGGAACCTTTGCCTCATCAACTGCACCAAACATAGAGCGAAGGTCTTGATCATCTTCCATGTCTACCTGAATGTTTTCATTGCTAAACCTTTCTTGCCAATATCTTACTCTCTTTTCTGCACAGCTTTTTTCAGCATTTAAAATCTTTAATTTTGTTTCTAAATCCTCTCTGCCAAGGAGACAGTTCTCTGTTCTTTTCAAATTGTAATAAGTTAGCTTCCTCTTTTGTAGCCTCTTCTTCACTTTTGAGCACTCAAAACAACAGACTGCTTTCAAGCTTAAGTTTTCATGAGTAACAAACAATTTACAATTTTTGGAAACAACGTTATTGGATACTCCAGATGGACTTGAAACAGTTGTTTTGAAACACAATGGATCATTTTCTGAACGAACAACTTGACAAGATTTCTCATCTTCAATGAACCCGATGCAGCATTGCAACTTACTCATATAATACAGCACAAATGATAGGTTATCATATTGTATTTCAGATGGAAGAATGCCAATGTCATATTCCCTAACAGTGTTACCATTGAGGCCTGTGCTAGTGATGGTTTGTTTCAAAATATCCACTGCCAAATCTATTGTGAGGCGGTTGCCCCAATGATGAAACTGGTCACTTTGTTGAATAAAAGCAATGAATCCTTATTTTGAAGTAGATTCCACCCACAATGATTAGCACTAACTGTGAGAAAATCTGGAATGTCTTTGAATTTCTGAATTTTCAAATTTTGATAAATTCTAATCCTTCTTGGGCATGCATCACCAGCATTATTACATTTGATTAGCTTCCTCTTCGAGACAACTTCACCCTTAAATAATTCTTGTATCAAAATGCCAATTTTTACTGCCTCTGGTTGTAACTCAATGTCTATATTTTCCTTTTCAATTTCAAAGCATGTGAGGATTTCATCAAAGGATGTTTCACTTCCATGTTGCACTGAAATATTTCTAAGGATCCTGTTAAGTATGAATGAAGACAATTTGAGATTCCAAAAAAAACCTAATGAGCAAAGGATGTGGGAAAAGAGAAAGAATGGGGGATATGAAATGCATGAAGAATATTCATAGAATGCAACATGTTGAGAGTGTTGATTTGGAAAGGTGGCCTATCGTTATTCATCTGGGGAATATATTGTTTCCATTGTCTACTTTTTTAGGTGTGACCAAGCTAATCTTATGGATTGTATAGATTTGGTTCATTATTTTGGGTCATGAAAGCTGCCTGGGAAAATGCTCGGACTGTTTATTCAATTTTTTAGAGTTGGAAATGCTAGAATTATGTTTCTTTGGAATTCAGAATTGTGGCAAAAAATTATGTCCCAGTGCCTTCTCAATCAAGTCTTTGGCAGGGATGGTCATTTTGAGAAAAATTTTCTCCCAGGGTCTACAGGGGTGAAATGGGCAAGGCAAAAGGTGTGAGTAAGTTTGGTAAAGAATATCGATTGACCCATTGTCTCTATCCACAACAGTATGAAGCACCCTCCTTGCTGTTATGAACTTCGATTTTCAATTTCAAAATTTACCTTTTTCCTGTGGTCGACATTGATTTACTAAGTTACCCATTTTACACAGGAAAAGGCAGGAAATAATGACAATTGTCTCATCTCCAACCCACCCCAACCGCCAAAATAACCCCCAAGTTTTGCAGTATTACAGTAATCCCACCATATCCCAAAAAGCACTCAAAAAGCACAAGCGAGCAGCCCTGCTTTGTAGAAATTTCGTGAAGATTGGGGCAGGGGCAATCAAGCCCCAGCCCCCAAATTAAAATAGTTGTACTCACCATTTTTTAAGGTCGAGGCTGGATTTTGTTTGCGTCGTTGTCATATTTAGCCTCCCTCCATTTTCAGGTTTGGTCTAGGCTGGCCTTCGTACACGCGGGCCTTGCATTTCGTGCTTTTCCATTTTCCCGCCAGATTCGCAAAAATAGGTGACCCCCTGGTTTACACTGTGATGAACTAGTTCCCAGCACCTACGCTGCGGTGCCCCGGCTATTGTTTAGGGTGAGACGCTGCGCTGGAGTGGCCCGGCCATTTGCCTCCATCATCAGGAGAATCGTAGTGGCCAGCCAATTTTGGTTTCGTGTCGATTCCGATTCGTGTCTATTTGAAAGCAATGGCTACACAGAGGAATGCTGTGCGAACATTTTGAGACGAACTGCCGGGCGGTTACTGGCCGACGAGCTGAACTGGGGCATGATAAAGACCCTGGAGCCTGAAGCGGCCTACGAGAATCTGCAAACCTTTGTAAGGCCCCATTTAGATTATGGGGACATAATCTATCATAGATTCGGCTTGTAACAACGCAGGTCATGCAGGTTAAGAAAACGCGGGTTAAATCGTGCGGGTTAAAACTAGAGGCCATGGGCCTACTGGCTTTCAGCTTACAGCCTACTGATGTTGTAAGCAAGATAGTCCAAAGATTACCTGGTTACATTGTGATGAGAAACCTTCAAAGTCTCGACGATCATTTGTGTGGGGCAATTTTGAATGCAAATTATTATTTGTGAACAAATGAGATTTGTTGCTAGGGGAAACCTCTCCAACATAAAATCTCTGAGTGCTGCACTTAGTCCAAATGAGGATCCCATCAAAATTATTTCATAAGGCTGCATGTAAGAACCTAAGAACGAAATTTGTCAAGATCATTTGCTAGTTTTCTAAGAAATTTTAGGCATTGCATCAGTCTGCTTGTAGCTGCTCTTAGCGAAATGTTAAAAATAGCAGGTCATGGGTACCAGTGGTTTCTGCAGTCTGTGCAGTTTCTCAGCCTTCTCGAATTTTTGTTGTATTTAGTAATAGGTTCCTTCTTCTTCTTCGTAAGCATTTTGTGAGTTTTACCATACCACAACGCAGCGGAAATATGCGCATTACCATCTCAGACAAAACATACGATAGTTCATTATTTTGTTCATTATTGTTCATTATTTTGGTAACTCATTCTTATTTGAAACACCCAGCAACTTGTTACCAAAGAGTGAAGGGGTCCTTTCAAATCCAACAAACGACTGAACGAACGCTTTCCATGCACCCCTAGAGCAAACGGCGGAGGGCCTAAAGCCAGTATGCCCATGGCCACCGTTTTTGACCGGCATGATTTAACCCGCATTTTCTTAACCTGCATGACCTGCGTTTTACACAAGCCGCTGGAAAGGTGAAAACAGAGAGTTGTAGAGGCATACCAAAACACTGATCGGTAAGAAGTGTCTCGCTTTGAAAAACATCCCACAAGTTCTAACCAGCTTTTTAGATAATTCTGTAAGGTGATATTTCCATGAATGATTTTCAACTAAAAGAACAACAAGCTATAAAAAACCTGGAGGGTCCACAGAGATCAACGCTTGCAAGATAAAGAGCAACACATACCTTCAAATATACACCAAGCACTACTCTGGATGAGTCCTTTAGCCATGCTGCGTCCATATACATGTCAATAAAGCAAGCTAGGAAGATAGCTGGACTAGTGCTGGTTCAAGCTGCAGAGGATGAAACTGCAATTATACCTGAGATTTAATGGGACAGAGCTAAATACCAATGCTGGGGCTGGTGTGGGAAACAAACAGAGGCAGATGGAAAGCATAAATGCGATAGGAGCTTTACGCACGTGGTAGGTGATGACTCAAAAGCCTATGACAGATTATGTGAAGCATTCTCTTCAAATAAGGTAGCTGGTCATGCAAGAATAATAATGCTAAATCCTGTACACGAAGATATACCTGCACTGGTTGTATTGTTACAAGCCACTTGCAATACGTTCACACACTTTGATGTTCAGCAGCAATGGAGGGACATTAGAGATATGTATTGCATTCTCACCGGATATGTCTCTCTGAGTTTCAATAAAAGTAAGAATATGCCAACGCTTCTTGCCCCTTGGGACCCTAACCTATTTAAACAAATTGGAGCGATTCTAGAATACCCGTACACATTCTGATTTTAATGACGTATCGAGATACACCGATACACCGTTCTTAGGTGACTGACAACTTGGATAAGAATGAAAGACAGGTAGACCTTGGTAAAGATTTCTGGTTGTCTGTGACACTTTATTTACTGCAATTCATGAATGTCAGCTCAGGGTATATCAGGGTATATCTTAATATGAGAGTCATTTTAAGAACGAAACAATATGATAGAGGTAAAGCATGTGAAATAGAATTGTTTCCCTTTTAAAGGCCAATTTCTTGTAGCTACACCGATACACCGATACACCGTCGAATTAAAGTAAAGGCTAATTTCTTGTAGCTACACCGATACACCGATACGCCGTCGGCATCTTTGATATTTAAAAATGTTCTATTGAATATGAGAGTCATTTTAAGAACGAAACAATATGATAGAGGTAAAGCTTGTGAAATAGAATTGTTTCCCTTTTAAAGGCCAATTTCTTGTAGCTACACCGATACACCGATACACCGTCGAATTAAAGTGAAGGCTTATTTCTTGTAGCTACACCGATACACGTTTTTTTTTCTATAAGAAACTGGTTTATAAGAAACTAGTACTAGGATGACCAAAAATTTAAGAAACTCTAGTACTAAGCTCAAGAACATTTAAGAAACTCTAAAACTTTATTTCTGTATGTCTCTCTTATTCTATGTCTCTCTAACAAAGGTACATTCGTCTTTTCTTGACTTTTAACTGCAAAATTGGTAAATTTTTGCCTTGATGTGCATGGCTTCTTCTTGATGACAATGTCAATGCAAAATGGAAACCGTTTCTCGAGAAGAAGGCTCAACTTTGAACAATACCGCAGTTTTAGGCCCAAAAAAATAAGAAACTAATTAAGAAACTTTTACTACTAAAACATCGAAATTTTCATGCGAAATTAAGAAACTTTTAGTACTAAGTGCTGATCCAAGTTTCTTATATAAAAAAAACGTGTACACCGATAGATACAGCATCACACAGAAACACAGTAATATTTTCAGTTATTATTCTTTAAATTGATACAGCAATTATTGTCAGAAACAAAAATTAACGATAGTTAATACGTCACACCTATTTTGTTATATGATACCGCTTATTAAAAACTATAGTAGCCTCTTCCAGCAAATTAAGAAACTCATCTAAAAACGATCAGTGGTCAATTTTGGCACTTGTTCATAAATGTCCAGCAATTTCAAATAAAAACATAGCTTTTGCTGTCATAACATGCCAGAATTTTAAGATGATTTATAATGGGTGTTTGGGAGGATCTTGTACTGGTAACTTTCGTGTCCCCAGAACAACATTCACATTCAGATTCAGAATCACATTCAGATTCAAAATCAGATTCAACAAATGAAGGAAACATTGCCCCCATTACCCCCTGTTATAAGATATCGAGCCCAAACCTAAAATACAAACAAGCTATGTTATCCAGCTACAGTTTAGAGCACTTTCCAAAAAATTCCCCCCAGGGGGCTCTGTGCAAATTTTTGCTTTGTGCTCTCCATACTCGTACTTGCAATAAGACCAATGTCCGAAACATTGCCCCCATTACCCCCCTGTTACAAGATATCGAGCCCAAACCTAAAATACAAACAAGCTATGCTATCCAGCTACAGTTTAGAACACTTTCCAAAAAATTCCCCCCAGGGGGCTCTGTGCAAATTTTTGCTTTGTGCTCTCCATACTCGTATTTGCACTAAGACCAATGTCAGTAACATTGCCCCCATTACCCCCCTGTTACAAGATATCAAGCCCAAACCTAAAATACAAACAAGCTATGTTATCCAGCTACAGTTTAGAGCACTTTCCAAAAAATTCCCCCCAGGGGGCTCTGTGCAAATTTTAGCTTTGTGCTCTCCATACTCGTACTTGCAATAAGACCAATGTCTAAAACATTGCCCCCATTACCCCCCTGTTACAAGATATCGAGCCCAAACCTAAAATACAAACAAGCTATGTTATCCAGCTACAGTTTAGAGCACTTTCCAAAAAATTCCCCCCAGGGGGCTCTGTGCAAATTTTTGCTTTGTGCTCTCCATACTCGTACTTGCAATAAGACCAATGTCCAAAACATTGCCCCCATTACCCCCCTGTTACAAGATATCGAGCCCAAACCTAAAATACAAACAAGCTATGTTATCCAGCTACAGTTTAGAGCACTTTCCAAAAAATTCCCCAGAGGGGGCTCTGTGCAAATTTTTGCTTTGTGCTCTCCATACTCCTATTTGCAATAACACCAATGTCGGTAACATTGCCCCTGTTACCCCCTGTTACAAGAGATCAAGCCCAAACCTAAAATACAAACAAGCTATGTTATCCAGCTACAGTTTAGAGCACTTTCCAAAAAATTCCCCCCAGGGGGCTCTGTGCAAATTTTTGCTTTGTGCTCTCCATACTCGTACTTGCAATAAGACCAATGTCCAAAACATTGCCCCCATTACCCCCCTGTTACAAGATATCGAGCCCAAAGTTAAAATACAAACAAGCTATGTTATCCAGCTACAGTTTAGAGCACTTTCCAAAAAATTCCCCAGAGGGGGCTCTGTGCAAATTTTTGCTTTGTGCTCTCCATACTCCTATTTGCAATAACACCAATGTCGGTAACATTGCCCCTGTTACCCCCCTGTTACAAGAGATCAAGCCCAAACCTAAAATACAAACAAGCTATGTTATCCAGCTACAGTTTAGAACACTTTCCAAAAAATTCCCCCCAGGGGGCTCTGTGCAAATTTTTGCTTTGTGCTCTCCATACTCCTATTTGCAATAAGACCAATGTCGGTAACATTGCCCCTGTTACCCCCCTGTTACAAGATATCAAGCCCAAACCTAAAATACAAACAAGCTATGTTATCCAGCTACAGTTTAGAACACTTTCCAAAAAATTCCCCCCAGGGGGCTCTGTGCAAATTTTTGCTTTGTGCTCTCCATTCTCGTATTTGCAATGAGACCAATGTCAGTAACATTGCCCCCATTACCCCCCTGTTACAAGATATCAAGCCCAAACCTAAAATACAAACAAGCTATGTTATCCAGCTACAATTTAGAGCACTTTCCAAAAGTCTGACTCTGTGGATGCACAGCCGATTTGAACATAAAAGGTTGCAAATTGCAAGTTCAGATCCCATCTATATCACAATTTAAACTAAAAATTTCTTGAAACAACACTCATCGACAGGAACTGTTCCAACATTTATCCATTTCTGGGACAGCTAGAAGCCTGTAGATGTGTAAATGCTGAAAAAATGATAGAAACACTGCAAACAGCCAATCTCATTGTTTTTCTTGTATATAAATCTATGGGCAGTGAAAAGCAAAAATTTGCACAGAGCCCCCTGGGGGGAACTTTTTGGAAAGTGTTCTAAACTGTAGCTGGATAACATAGCTTGTTTGTATTTTAGGTTTGAGCTTGATATCTTGTAACAGGGGGTAAAGGGGGCAATGTTTCGGACATTGGTCTTATTGCAAGTACGAGTATGGAGAGCACAAAGCAAAAATTTGCACAGAGCCCCCTGTGGGGAATTTTTTGGAAAGTGCTCTAAACTGTAGCTGGATAACATAGCTTGTTTGTATTTTAGGTTTGGGCTTGATATCTTGCAACAGGGGGGTAACAGGGGCAATGTTACCGACATTGGTCTTATTGCAAATAGGAGTATGGAGAGCACAAAGCAAAAATTTGCACAGAGCCCCCAAGGGGGAATTTTTTGGAAAGTGTTCTAAACTGTAGCTGGATAACATAGCTTGTTTGCATTTTAGGTTTGGGCTCGATATCTTGTAACAGGGGGGTAATGGGGGCAATGTTTTGGACATTGGTCTTATTGCAAGTACGAGTATGGAGAGCACAAAGCAAAAATTTGCACAGAGCCCCCTGGGGGGAATTTTTTGGAAAGTGCTCTAAACTGTAGCTGGATAACATAGCTTGTTTGTATTTTAGGTTTGGGCTCGATATCTTGTAACAGGGGGGTAATGGGGGCAATGTTTTGGACATTGGTCTTATTGCAAATAGGAGTATGGAGAGCACAAAGCAAAAATTTACACAGAGCCCCCTGGGGGGAATGTTTTGGAAAGTGTTCTAAACTGTAGCTGGATAACATAGCTTGTTTGTATTTTAGGTTTGGGCTCAATATCTTGTAACAGGGGGTAATGGGGGCAATGTTTCGGACATTGGTCTTATTGCAAGTACGAGTATGAAGAGCACAAAGCAAAAATTTGCACAGAGCCCCCTGAGGGGAATTTTTTGGAAAGTGCTCTAAACTGTAGCTGGATAACATAGCTTGTTTGTATTTTAGGTTTGGGCTCGATATCTTATAACAGGGGATAATGGGGGCAATGTTTCCTTCATTTGTTGAATCTGATTTCGAATCTGAATGTGATTCTGAATCTGAATGTGAATCTTGTTCTGGGGACACGAAAGTTGTACTGGTACACGTAAAATCTTGAAGTTATGAAATGTCCAAGTATCTTCAAAATCGTTGAATCCTCAAGGATATTTTAAAATCTTGAACAAACCATCAAAATCATGAAAAGTTGCGCAAATTTGTGAACAGGGTAACAGACTTTAGACAAACCTAAAATATCCTTCATTATTTTGTTCATCGATTCGATTCTGATAAAAATCATCTGAATTAGGAGGATCTGGCAAGCAAGCCTTCCATGAATGTGAAAGATGATATACCGGTTGGTTAGATACTAATCCATGTTTTTTTAATGGAACCTGGTTTACAATTACAAGAAAAAAGAATTGATATCGCAAGATATCTAGAATACTATTTGTATATTTGACAAGTAGAATGAGATTTACAGCCATATTCATGCCCATACATTTTTCTTTTACGATAAGAAACTTGAATTTATGCCCATAGCAGTAAATGTCTCTTAATTTCAGATGAAAATATAAACTCTTTAGTTTCTTCCAATGCCACTTCTTTCTTTCTTGCCATACAGCAACATTTTTATGAAGAAAGATAGTTCTTTTGAGCTTGAACGCGAAATTGATGTGAATGTTACTGAAAAATAAAGGCTCAACAACAATTTCCCCACGATATTCTGGGATTTGGCTCTTGAAAGCTTAAGTTCGTAATTTTTTCGCCGTACCCCTCTAGTTTTTTAATCAAAGGACTCTTGAGGAAACTCACGGACCTTTAGCAAAGCTTCCAGTCGAAGAAACAATGAATATCTTCAGCCAATGGTATGTAATTAATAGCATGGTCACATATTGGCACTTATAATAATGCAATTTGCAGTAGAAGGTGAAATATTGTGAAAATATACTAATTAGCCTTCATCATATCGGTAGTTTGTAATGACTGGCATTATGTGCAAACCCCATTAAGCTTATGTTAAATATGCATTTCAAAATGTAAACATGTTACAATTCTGGGTCTCTAGAACGTCATATTGTTCTCTCGATTACTCATATTTGTAGATAGAAACTCCTTAAGCATACAAGGCTGGCAAAAGACAGCATTCGACAGAATCAACCGGTCTGAAAAGTGTTAAGAAACTTGTGTAAGTTAAATGCAAGGATATTATGGCAAATATGCCGTTGAACCTCCACAAATGTTTTTATCTTCGATGCAAAATGTGTTTGATTTGCGAGAGGAATATTGGAGGGGTGTATCACTCTTCCAAAAAGACGTACGAGATTTTATTTAAACAAAAGGATTTGTGCCCAAGGTGTACGTAATTTGTACAAAGTAATACACCCCTCGCAAATATTCATGAGAAACGTGTCACTTTTCGGTAACCCGCCAAATACGGAAAAATTAGCAACTTATTTGGTATGAACACTTAGAATTTCTCTTTCGAAATTAAGAACGTTTTAGGTCAGAGGGATATCAAAACCTTATTATTCGTGTAGTAATTTTACAATTCAAGTTCTTAAACTACTGTTCTCACTCATTTGACAAATGTCCTAACTGCCTCACCTGAGTTCTCATTCCCTCCGAAATAGCACGATGGATCGGTTCATTGTATCGTTGGTGATACCGCCGTTCGTCGTCTTTGTTTTGAAAGCCATGTCGTTTGGGCTCTTTTTCACGAAAATCAAACACTTCTTCCTTTGTCTTGGAATGTTTAAAGCGACTGCTGTCCCCTTGTCGTCATTCGTAGTCAATACGTTCACAGCAGTTTCAAACTCATCGCTGCTGATTGATCTCAGTCTTGTTGGTCCAGACTGCTTGAATGCCCTCATGGATAAGACTGGGCCTTGAAAAAAAATGAGCGCTGTACGGATTTCTCCTTGACTGGGCTGGCTTTGCTCCTTCACCAGGTCTTGGTCTGTTACTGTTCTTACGAACTAGAAGACAAAAGGGTATGAAAAGTTTTGAGAGCCAAGCAAACTATGGCATGAAATGATCAGAGATCAGTGACACCTCGTTTAGAAAAATTTTGAAACACAAACACGTATCCTTTTCTTATAAGGAACTGCCCATAAGAAACTCAACTCTCAGATTGCCAAAAAATTAAGAAACTCCAGTACTGGGAAAGTATAAGTTAAAAAATTATTTTGATAAAGGAGATCATTGACACAGTTTTACTTTACTAGCACTAGCTTTCGGTATCATATTACTCGTAAGGTACTTGAGTATTGTCCAAAAATTGGAAAGGCTTAAAAAACCTTTTTTTCTAATGTTCACGGGGGCACAGGTAGTGAACATGAAGACTGCCATGTCACCTCTAAGAAACTCGTAAGAAACTCTGAGCGCGACTCTGAGTACTCAAAATCTTATAATTTTAAGAAACTTTCAGTGCTGGGCCAAATTCTTAGTTTCTTATGAAAAAAATACGTGTATTTACCGTCCTAGCCACAACATTAGTATGGACTGCTGAAGCCTGAGGTATACAGGGTATATGAAATATATATTAAATTTGCAGCAGAAGGCAGGACATAAAAGGCGTGAAAGGGCATAATTTAGAAATGATAATTGATAGATGATCTTTGATTCTGCATTTAAAGATTTGTTTACCATTGAAGAGGGCCAAACCATTCGAAGAAAACAGGCATATATCGTATAGATTTGTTTACGATATATACCACTGTCAAAATGAATGAATGAATCACTTACTGTCAAGAATGTTTCCTTCTGCTCTTCCAAATGGTTCACATATTCAATTGCCTTTTGCAGCGTGTTTGAGGTGATGCCAGGCTGAATTGAGTCGATTTCTTGATTTTCCAGGAGGGCTTTTGTCACCGTCTGTAAGATGTGCATCGCTACTGCAATTCGGGGAATTATGTCACATTTCTTTGTGTGGGGCGTCACTTCTCCATCTTTCAATGCCTGGTTTATTTCCATGATATGGTTGTGTGTCATGTCCTTCAGTATCGTCTCGGCGTCATCTTCCAAATAATACACACTCTTATTTGCTACTGCATGCAAACTGATAATTTTTTTGTATATCTGCGCAATTCCTCGTAAGGTCATGTTCTCTAAAGCACGGAGAGATTCTTCCTGCTCCTCAGGTAATGGTCAAAATCCTGGAGGTATCGAGAAGAGAAACCTGTCGATCAATCCATGGCCATTGTCCATACGCGTCAGAAGTCTCGCGGCATTGGAAACTTGCGTTGCTCCGAAGATGCAGAATGGAGTGTCTGGCCCCATTTCTCGCACTGTTTCTGTGGAAAAGTGGTAGGAGCATCTCTCACCGGTAAATAACTTACACAGAAGTTGGGCATCTGCAGATGCATTCTCCTCGTCATTCTTCAGGAGCTTGTTTAAAATGTCAAATATCTCTGGGGAACAGACAAAGCACTCTTTCTCCTTGTGTAGCATCTTTGTGAGGCCTGAGGAAGTGGTGCTGCTCACGAGAACTTTCGCATAATTGTCCAAGATGTCCTCAAGAGGTGCAAAGACGCCTTCTTTCATAGCTGGTGACTTTGCTACACTTGGTGGGCCCACCAAAACCATGAAGATGTTAAGTGGTTGCTCATGCGTTGCGGAAAGCTTGATCTTCACTTGCTTGCTTGAAATCAAGAAGCATGTCGTGGTTAGCACTGTTGGAAACAGCAAGCCAACACTGGATCCGACAGACTTTGCCTTGTGAGCGAAGAAGTCCATCACCTGCTCATCCATGACTTCGTTGTGGTTAAAGCGCATAGTAGCCAAGCGCTGGTGAAGCTTGCTCCAGGTTTTCTTGTTCTGTTGGTTGATTCGTTTCAGCGGCGAGGCCATAACGTTTTGAATATCTTTTCAGAAAAACGTTCGCGATGCTTGTCTCTGAAAATGTGATGGTGATGCTGGAAGAGCACGGTTATTTATACTGTTTCATTAAGGTCATAGAGTTTCCTTGGAGGATTCACATGAAAAAAAGGTTGAATGACAAAACTACAGGAGCAATCCCAGAGTATTCATCAAACAGATTTTTAATCTATGTCACACGTGAGAAAAGAGAAGGGCGTCTTCAGATATCTAAGGGATTTAGAGTAGGTGCAGCATGTAATTAGAAGGATGGACCTTGTGAATACCATTTCACAAATTAGGTCATGTGAAACTTTGTTGTTAGCAACATTTTTCACGTAAGTTACAAAATGCCAGGGGAGGGGAGATACTTGACAGAAGCTAGTCTTGAAAGCGAGGCAAGTTAACGAAGAACAGAAAGTAGTACAAATAATCTGTAAATCACAAACATGTGACCGGGCATGTGAATGATAGTAGTCTTAGATATGATATAAGGGAAAATACCCCCCCCCCCCTCGCAATTCTATTTTATGTTAAGGGGCTCCTTCATTCAACCAGATCGCAACTGCGAAGGATTTGAAATGAATTATAGGATTTTTTTAATAAGTTGCTGTGTATTAATTAAACTTGACTGTTACTCAAAGGGAAACGTTACTTTGGAGCAGGAGACAGGGTTAAAGGAACATTTCAAAACTTTAAACATCTACCCGAATTGACTAATGAAAATGATAGCAAATAGAGAGTTACAATTTGAATCAGCCCACTGTTACGATTTATGTGACGATGCGCAAAGAAGTTTGTGAAACATATTTCATAGCTACTTTTATGTAGCCTGCTGTGTATCAGGCCACACGTACTTTTTTATAAGAAACTAAGAATTTGAGCCAGTACTAAAGTTTCCTAAAATGATCAGATTTTGAGCTCTCAAAGTTTCTTACGAGTTTGTTACAGGCTCCATAATGAACTTCATTTTCACAAGCCCTTGTGAACAGTTCAAAAGAAGATTTTGTACACCTTTTAAATGTTTAGACATTACTTACGAGTGATATGATACAGGAAAGAAGTGAAAATAAATTAAAAATATGTCAAGGATTTCCATTATCAAAATAAATAGTTTCTTAACTTATACATTCCCAGTACTGGAGTTTCCTTATTTTTTGGCGATCTGAGAGTTGAGTTTCTTTTATGGGCAGTATGAAAATTACGTGTATATGAAACCATGCCTCTCTCTTTGAAGACGATAATCAAATAATACCAAACACACAAATAGGAACTACTTGGGTCCAAAAGAGGCATCGTTTCATGACTGAAATTTTGACAAAGGCACAGCATATCCCCATGCCAGGCAAAGTGAATTCGAGGAACCTTGTAGGACACTCCTGACTTCTGATTTGAGACAGACATTAGCGAGGGGTGTTTGTAGCACTCTTCCAAAAAGGCATACGAGATTTTTTTAAACAATAGGATCTTTAGAGATTTTTGCGGACTTTTCTTGAGCACAAAAGGATTTTTTCCAAAGGCTTACGAGATTTTTACAGAGTTATACGCTCCTCGGACACTACCAGCTCGATTACGTCGTTGGGTGAAGACACATCCTTTTGCTCCCTGGGGCATCATCCAGTATAGTAATTGTGTATGTACCGTAATAGCTCTATCAAGTCCCCCTCTCTATTAGGCCCCCCTCTCTATTAAGCCCCCCTCTAGAGCTTCGAAAATTAAATAAGCCCCCCTCTCTGTTAAGCCCCCCCCCCCCATTTTCATACAAGAAAGATTTTACAGTAAAGTGCAATGATTTAATGAGTGCTCATGATGTATTTCATCGTAATATTTCCAATTTCTAATTTCATGTGCTTGAGAGTCAAAACTTTCTTGTCCAGTTCTTTCTTCAACGTCTCTAGCATCCCTCGAGAGTGACACAGCGCAGTGTAAGTCCCGGGAACAACTTGATTTTTTAAATAAGCCCCCCTTCTCTATTAAGCCCCCCTCTCTATTAAGCCCCCCTCTAGAGCCTCGAAAATTAAATAAGCCCCCCCGGGGCTTAATAGAGCTTTTACGGTAATCCAATGCAGCTTGTAACATTTGTTGTAACTATTTTGTGGAATGTAAAGGAAATTGCTAAATGCACTAGTATCTGTCCGTGATAACTAGTTTTATATGGAGGCGCAGTCTTCGGCCAAACAATAGTTTGTACTTCTGTATACAATAGCATAAAATGAGAAAACATTTAGGCTACACCAAAATTCATTGAATTTCCAAAACAGCATTTTCTTCCAACACTGTTCAAAATAAAAAAATGGAACCGAGGCTATTTTAGCAGTTTCAATCTAATTTCCCATGAACCTATGCAGAAGAAAAATGCCTTTTTGGCTCATGGTGATAAGAAAATTATGGGATTTGAAAATAATCGGATAATCGGATTAAATAATCGGATTAAATCGGATTAAAACGAGAATCATAATCGGATTAAACATAATCGGATTAAAAACAGAATTTAATCCTTGACAGAAAGGTGCTAATGATTGCATGTGACGAAACAATAATGAGAGCGTGACTTGACAAACATCGGAAATATTGTTAATAATTTCTTGCGCAACTTAGTTGATAGCAACGGCCATGGTTACATTGGGACACTGAAGTAGTCATGACAGCATGTCACAAACATGGGGTTGAAAGATTGGGAAGGTGGTTAGGTTATCCAGAAAGAAATTGACCTGAATAAATTGTTTCATTTAAAATACACGTTTTTCCCATTAGGTAAACTTTGTTGTATGATAAGAGAAAAGATTCAGAAGGGCGAAATATTAATCTTTTCTCGGATTCTTGAATAAAATGAAAATCTTACTTCAACGTAAGAAAACATCTTCCCAATCCGAGGGGCGTAGCAGCACTCTCTAAAAATCTCGTAACCTTTGGGAAAGATCCTTTCATTTTGAAACAAATCAATACAAAGAGCTCCTAAAAATCATATTGTTCCAAAAAATCTCGTACGCCTTTTTCGAAGAGTGATACAACCCTCGGTTAAATATGCCAAGAAAAATGTATGTAGCAGTGTTGGAATCTACATCGTAATTCGTGCACTTAGAATATAAGAAACGAATAACAAACTTTCAATGCTAAAAAGCAGAAATTCTCATATGAATTAAGAAACCTTTAGTGTTATGGCCTGATCCAACTTTCTTATATAAAGAACGGGTGACAAAATGGAAAAATTTTTATAAGGTTTTTTCACGGTTTTTTATAGGAAACTTGGCTCAGGCCATAGTACTAAAATGTTCTCAATTCCTTCAAAATTTCTCTATTTTAGTACTGAAACTTTCTTAATTTATTTCATATTCTTTAAATGCTGGAATTATCATTTAGTCTCTAACATTTGTACGGATGGGTTTGTTGATATTCAGGCCCGTAGGAAGCGGGGGGCAGGGGGGCTCAAGCCCCCCAATAATTTTGAAAACAATGGTGCTACGTCACAAGCATTAATTAGATGTATTGTTCTCTATTGTTTTAAGAACAATTGCCCCCCCCCAATCAGAAGTTGCTTTCTACGGCCCTGTGATATTTAAAAACATCAGATGGTAATCGAGAAGGGGCATTCTACTCCCAAAAAATCTCGTACGCATTTGGCAAAAATCCTTTTGTTTTGAAAAAATCCATGAAAAATCCGCAAAAATCCTTAGACATCCTTTAGGCTCTGAAATACTCTCGTACGCTTCTCGAATGAGTGAAATGCCCCTCGATGGGAATAAAATGTGTTCTATTATTAAAAGAACGATTGAAAACTGAAGAATAAGGGCTGAACGACATGATTAAATTTACCATAATATCCTTGAACGTTTGAATCTAAGTTTTGAAAGTTTCTGTATTACTGTAGTTCGCTACAAACCAATTCCTTATTACAAAATCTGTAATACAATTTTGATTTTTAAAGCAAACAAGTACACTTATTTTTTCATCATAAACTCAAACTGATCATTATAAACTCAACTTTCAGATGACAAACAAATAAGATACTGGGAAAATACCACTGGAAAAACCGAGAGGCAAATCACTTCTCAAAATAGCGTACGTGATTTTTGTGATTTTAAAATGACACAATTTTTTTTTGGGATTTTAGTGATTTTTTTGTGATTTTAGTGATTTTTTTGTGATTTTTTCTTGTGATTTTTCTATGATTTTGTGATTTTTGTGATTTTCGTATGATGATTTTGTGATTTTTGTGATTTTTGTTTGTGATTTTTTTGTGAGTTTAAGGAAGGTGTACGAAAAAAAATCAGTGATTTGCCCCTCGGGAAAAACTGGTTACTGTATTTCGGTAAAGGATATTCTTGACATATCTTTACTTTATTTTTAATTGTTTCCAGGTGAATTGATAACTGACACTTACAAAATAAGGCCACACAAGGTTGGCAACTGAGGCCCAATGGCTAATTATTAGCCTACGCAGAAAAAAGGCCTATTCTGGCTCATGGTGATCAGAAAACTGTTGGATGTGTTTGACCCATAATCGGATTAAAACAGACTTTAATCCTTGACAGAAAGGTGCTAATGATTGCATGTGACAAAACAATAATGAGAGCGTGACTTGACAAACAACGGAAATATTGTTAATAATTTCTTGCACAACTTAGTTGCTAGCAACGGCCATGGTAACAGTGGCAGCATTGGGACACTGAAGTAGTTATGTGAAGTAGCTGCAAAGTTATTGTGAAGCGAATGTATGACTTCATTCAGTTGCTATGGCGGAAATGGGGTTAAAAGATTGGGAGGGGGTTACCCAGAAAAATTTGTTTTGAAAACCAAAGAGTGGTCGACGTCGAGGGTAATAATTATCAATAACTCAGTTTAGAATAATGTGACTTTTGTGGAAATCTGATTGATGCAATAGATTACGTCATTTTACTTTACGGACATTTGATTTGTCTATGTCGCCTTAATGAAAATATTGTAAAGAGTAAGGAAAGAGAGCACACGTTTTTTTTATAAGAAACTAGTACTACAATGACCAAAAATTTAAGAAACTCTAGTACTAAGCTCAAGAACAGTTAAGAAACTCTAAAACTTTATTTCGGTATGTCTCTCTTACTCTATGTCTCTCTAACAAAGGTACATTCGTCTTTTCTTGACTTTTAACTGCAAAATTGGTAAACTTTTGCCTTGATGTGATGACAATGTCTTCTTGATGACAATGTCAATGCAAAATGGAAGCCCTTTCTCGAGAAGAAGGCTCAACTTCGAACAATACCGCTATTTTAGGCCCAAAAAAATAAGAAACTAATCAAGAAACTTTTACTACTAAAGCACCGAAATTTTCATGCGAAATTAAGAAACTTTTAGTACTAAGTGCTGATCCAAGTTTCTTACAAAAAAAATGTGTACTCGTGTTTCTTAATCAGTTTGATGACATTAGAAATTGAAAGAATAAGATGGAGAGTGCGAGGGGTGGTGTATCACTGTAAAAAATCTCGTACACCATTGGGAAAAATCATTTTGTTTTTGAAGGGAAAACGCATAAAAAATGGAATTGTTTCAACAAATCTCGTGCGCCTTTTCGGAAAAGGGCTGGCTCTATCACAGTGCTAAAAGTTCCGTGATAATTTAACATGAAACTGATGGGTCCTTATTTTCAAAACGTCATCTCATTGGACCAGTGAGAGTTGAGATGTGGGACAATGCCAACCAATTTTAGCTAAAATAGGGTGTTACCTAAAGAACACACCTGTCAGAGCACATGGCCGATTTTTGATCATGCTGCTTCAGTAAAAGAGGAAACAGTTGATTTGGAGGTGTGTTCATCAAGAAATGGTTTGGCACGAGTGATATTTCAATTGAAATTGTTTAAATCAGGAGACGGGCAGGAGGTAAGGTGACAAATAACGAGAGAGTGCGCTGGTGTTTTTGTTCTAATTATAGAGAGACGTATTTACCTTTGTCCATCACCATTATATAAGAAGTTCACCTTATCATCCAAATAAGGAGTTCGCAGTTCACACAGTTAGTATACTGGAGTGTTGTAGATTTGTTTCGTTGGCTTGCTTTCTGCGTTTTCAGGCGCGGATCTAGACCGGGTTGAACGGTTTGCACAAACCGATCAGATTTTCAGAATAATGAATATTTTCATTTTGTCTCTAAACTTTTATCATCTGCGTGAAATTAGCCTGACTCGCAGACCAAACGAGAATATGAGTTCCTCGTTGTGAAATGGGCATTATGCGAAGGCGCAATATTGAATTTCAGTACCCCCTTATCGATGATATCAGTGCAAGTTATCTTTTCAAGATTCAATGCAATGCAATGCAATGCAACGCTAATTGAGTGAGAATAGCAGTCACCAAGCCGGCGTTTGTTATTTCAATACGAATATTGTCTTACTCATAAACGAATTTAGTCTTGCGCAAGGGAAGGAAATTCTGACCCGGTCACCCATTCATTTCGAGCTTCTGACCCGGTCAGAACTCGGTCAAACCCGCTCAAAAAAAAATTGCGCAAGGCAGCTCCATAGGTTTTTCAGTACTTGTAGTCAAACACTACGGACCATAGAACCATGGACTACAGAACTACGGAACCAAGAACCACGAATCTTATAAAATTTACAAATGTAGAGATTAGAGAAAGAACATTGTGCTGTTTTTCGTGATAATGCTGCAGATAGATGCACTTTACTATAATATAGTCATGGATACAAAATTACAGTGCAATTATTGAGGGTAGTTTCAGGCATAAAAAATAAGAACCCTAAGTAGTGGGATGGCCGTAGGATTGCATTGCTATAGGATATATTGAAACTAGGCGTTTCATGTTTAAAAGGGCGTTGCCTAAGAAGAAAGGGCGTTTCCCAAGAAGCAAAAGGGCGTGGTTCATAAATTTTTCCGGGGGCTTCGCCGCCGGACCCCCGATTTCATTACGCCTTCGGCGCAATGAACCGGTCACCGAAATCGCTGGATCCGCGCCTGGTTTTATGAAATGGACTTCAGTTGTCAAGTCAGCAGTGGTAAAAACAGGCATTTTAATCAGGGATGTCAGTTTGGGGCATCGAAATGGACATATGCGGAGACACAATTTGGGGAATCCTTGGGAAGTTATACAAGGAAATTTGATGGGAAATTCGCAGCGGAGATGAACCATAGAAGACGTCTGAAGGAAGTTCTTTGCAATAAGGAAGTCACCATTTCCTGGCTAATGGAAGAAGGACTGCTGAGGAAGGAACCCATTTGTCCATCCTGTGGTGATATCATGAATTTGATTAGCTGCAATGATCGTTCGGATGGTGTCAAGTGGCAATGTTTCAAAAGGTCAAAAGCCAAGAAACACAAGCAAGAAACGTCTTTGCGCAGTGGAAGCTGGTTTGAGAAAAGCAATTTCACGTTGGAAGAAATCTTAGAGTTTACTTACTTCTGGTGTCAGGGGCTTGAACAGCAACAGATTCGGAGAGAATTTTATCACCATTTTTGTTGACAAACTGAACCAAAAACTGCATAAAGTTCGTGCAAAATCTTCATTAAACTTGAATTCAACTTGGAAGCCTGATTTTCACAGATTTTCAGCTTTGTGACGTCACTGTGACATCACAAGGCGTGGCAGCCACACCCAAATTCCGCTACAAGCTGCAAATTACCTGTTCTATAACTGTGCCAAGTTGTATTGAATTCGGATGCGTCTAAGGCAGTTTTCAGAGGGGGGGGGGTTGAAAGCACCCCCCACCATAAATGGTAGCTCGAAAAAAGCCCATATGGATTAGGGTTAATGTGGAATCTTTGTTAACAGCCAGCAAGAAAAACTCATTGTTGGTGCATTTCAACTCATTTAGATTGTGAAGGTTGCTAATATCGAAAACCTCGCCACTTTGTATAGCTTTAACACACTGGCCAGGAATGTGTGGTGTAAATGTGTTGCTTGATGCTAGCTTTGATGCATTATACTCTTGTTGGTCGCTTGTCGCGAATGGCAGGGCTGATCCAAGGCTTTGCATGTTGGCAGCCGTTGAAAACAGAGAAATCTGGTTGGCTCGTTGGGCATTTGGGAGCCCATTTATGGCGCAAGAAAGCCAAAATTATTGGCTGCCTCAAAACCAGAGGATTCATTATTCTCCATTGCCTTAAAATCAATGAAAATGATTGAAAAAATCATACATAGCCCTGTTTTCTGATGTTTATAAGTGAGAAATTTGCGATACCTATGTGAGACATTAAAGCCTGGTTTTCACTAGAGTCATAAGAATCATAATAGTTATAAGGACATAATTTTGAAATCTTATGATGCTTACGATCCTGATAACTTTGTTGCTTTCACTGCATCATAAGGATCGTAAGAAACATAATTTTCCTTAAAATCCTTTGAAAATGCAGTATGGCCTTTGCTATCGCTCTCTCTTATATTCCAGATAATGTAGATTCTGGTAAGAAGGCACAGGTCTCACAGAAATGGAAATGAGACACGCTTTATTCCAGAAATTTTCACTCAAAATCTTTGAGACTTTTCCTGAAGCTATCTAAGATTTTGGGCATCTGTTAGTTGCTCCCATGGTTCTCCGCCCGAAATACTTCCATTTTATACAAATAATTACAGTTCTCTGCTTAGGAATACACTTTTGAGTGGAATTTGCTGAAGTTGCCTCATCTAATTAAGAAACAAAGGCTTAATCCGGCATATCCGGTCGTAAAGATCGTTAAGATGAACAAGTTTTTGATCTTTACTATCCTTATGTCGCGCGTTTTAAGATATCAACTCAAGTGATAATCATTTTACGATTAGGATTCTTGGTGTTTTCACTTGATCATAAGCGTCATAAGATCTGAAAATTATGCTTTTTATAATTCTTATGATCCTTATGACTCTAGTGAAAACCAGGCTTAAGTGATACATTTAATTTTGTGACAACCAAGCATATTGGACATATCTAAGGTTGCTAGTAATGGAACTGTGCAGCACAAGTGTTTTAGGCCATGGCATGCATCCATCAGATAGTTTGCTTCTCAAAAGTGACAAAGTCGTTTTAACCCTATCCAAACTAGGGGGGGGGCTCATTCAGCCCCCCCCCCCACATACTTAACTGAGCATTGCTCCAAATTGGTTCGACAAAGCAGGAAATGGTTTTTTTACTTTTAGTTTCTATCCTTTTGATGTGTGATTTTGTGTGAAATTTAGAAAAATAAATTCAGGGGGCTGGGGGGTGGCTGTTTTTTTCAGAGTGGTTGGGGCCAACTTTTAGGTAAGCTGCTTATGGATGTAATTCCAGATCACCTCATAATCCTTTGATAGTATCCTTTTTACTTTCTATACTTATAATATGTAAGGTCTCTTTAATTTTTTCCAGGAACAATAGACAAATTATGTGTCATGTGACCTCATCAATAACGTCATCTTTAAGAAAATAGCAAAAATTAGTTAGCGCTCTCTCTGCAAGGATATTTCGACCTAAAATGTTTTACAGCGGCAATAAACAGATTAAGACTGATCAACAGGGTTGTTTCTACCTAAGCTGTGTAATTTCGTTTGAATTTTGTGCACCATTGGTTGCAAACGGTATAGGATTCCCCGGGGGTATCCTCACATAGTAATAATAACAATCAGGTTTCATGCATATCTTAAGAATCTACTTTACAGTGAGAATTTTTTAACTTGAAAGTGTTTAGTTTGTCAAGATATTATCAAAATTACACCAAATTACTATCCTCGACCCCCTATTCCCCCTTCCCTTCCAACTCATTTGCTTACTACTGGGAAAAATGCTGATGTCAGCATTTTTTGCAATAATCAAAACAAAAGTTTCAAAAGGAAAAATGAAGTATGCAACGATCACTTACCATTGGAGTAGTTTTCATTTTAATATATGGAGAAATTCTCTATTATGGGTTGCATTTGTCATTTTTCAGAAAAACAAGACTTTTAATCTCTTTGTCCACCATCTTGGATTTGCAAAAATCAAATTTTTCACTTTAAAAGTATATTTTCACATTCTAACAATGCTTTGATTGGCATCATTTGGTTTCATGAATCAATCTTAGAAAATTACAAATATTAAAAAAAAGACGTTCGTGGACACGTGCCAGTTGGTCTTGAATAATTATGACGTCATATCTATTTTTAGAATTATTTTTGAGAAAAATGATAGATCATAAGCACGGCTATCTGCATGGTGAGTTTCGTCTTCGTAAGTGAAGTAATGACGATTTTAGAGAGGGGGGGGGGGTTCAGTCTTCTAGTAGCTGAAAAAGCCCAGTCTGGATAGGGTTAAACCAACAATATTGGGTTCAGTATGTTGCTCAGTCGATATTATTGAGTTATATGGTCATTAATTACCCCCAAATGTGTTTCCTGGCATAACTGTAACTCTTAAGTTCATTTAATGCTAAAATTCAAGTTATAAGGTTAAGTACGGAGATAAAATCCTCTGGTTTTGAAGCAACCAGTGAATGTGACTTTCTTTCTCAATAAATCAGCAATCACTTGTCAGATTTACATAAGCTTGGTGCCAAACTCTTAGTTGAAATCTCTTCTATTCACAAATCTGAAAACGGAAAAGTTAGATTTATGGCTCCTACACAACAGCCATTCAAACGGCGCACATCTTTTTTTGGGACAGCATGTAGACATTTTTTCTTTTCTTGATTGTTATGTCTTATCAAGCAATTAATGGGGGTTAAATGCAATTTAAGCCTGGTTAATACGACCTTGGGAGGTTTGCTGGGTTGTCCTTGGCTTGGATCTTGGTTCCTTGCTCCTGGTTTTGGCTGAGGCGTGGAGCTGTGTCATGCTTTAAACAGGAAAACTACAGTACAATAGTTTTGGAAACTAAGAGGTATCAAGAATTATATACAGTACATCAATTAAGGCTCAAAAGCTATAAAACGTACCAAAATAAGTTCAGTTGAGTTGAATGCATCTTTTTTCTGCCTTTTCAAATTCCACTGGATACCAGAGCATGTTACATTGGCTCTTGCCTGTAAGAAGAATGTGTGAGAAAAATATATGAAGTTCCTCTGTAAGCATTTTGCAGCACTGAATTTCAGTAGCAAAATTTAATTAAGGCTAATCCTAGAGTTTGAAATGTTGTTATAAATGCCCCACCAACATTGTAACGAGTGTGGCGGAGAATGAAACATCAAGGAGTAAAGATGATTTGGATATCAATAATATAAGTTTAGTACAAAGTAAATTGGTTCACTTGATAAGCTTTGCTGCTCATTAATAATAAAATCCAGATATATTAAAAGAGTTTAGGGGTTTCGTGATTTATTGTGCAAACAATCCAGATAGTAAATGTTCAACCAATAAATTTTGCACAGGTACTGTACTGTAAGTTTGTGTTTACAGATTTATTTTTGGTTATTTTTGCAGTAAATTGTCAAACTGATTTTATACCTTTTTTACGAAAGAACTACAGTATTCTATTTAGATTTAATGTCAATATAATGTTTAAAGTGAATTACTACAGTTAGTTAAGTAGATGACCCTCATGAAAAGCACTCTCCAGTGGCTTGAGGCCTTCTTCTGAAAATATCTGTATTATTATTATTATCAATCATCTGATCGTTCTGGATTCTTCATTTCATCAACACTGCAACCACTCCACATTGGATCTCTGAAAAGCTTTATAAATGGACCTCTAAACTCATGTTCTATTGTTTCTATCCAAAGTCGGTAATCATTTGTCTCTCTGATCTACAAAATACAAGAAAGATACTACCGTAAATCACAAAATATCTACAGTAACCGCAAATCTATAAAGTACACATCCTGAGAAAGTTTCAGAGTTAAGGTTGTCAAAAAAATGTTAAAAAAATATCCTTTCAGACATGGACGTTTCTGATAATCATTTAAACAATCTATATTTTGAGAAAATTGTCAACAGTTCCTGAACGAGCATATTCTAAAGATTTTGTCAAAATTTAAGACCAGTAAACCTTTCAAACAAAATTAATGCCAGGTGAGGGTTTGCACACATACTGTAAAAATGACGAGGACTTTCAAAAATGCTCAAGGCCTCTTAACAATATGCAAGGATTGTTCTCAAAATTATGATAATAATTATGGAGCCATAGGAAAGATTGTAAAGTAAACAAGAATTCTTTGAAAAGCGCCTAAGAATTCTCAAGAATTCTTATGTAGGGAAACCAATCCACACCATTGACTCATCCACATAATTTACTCATAGTCATCCTTGCGGATGTTCTGAGTGTGAAGTCAATAGTTTATGATCTATCTACCATTTTCTGACGAGTTGTAATACCCGTTTTACCGAAGAACCCCTTTCTATCCTGGAGACTCTGTAAAAAATTCTTAGAATATACAAAATGTATGAGATTTTGCGAGTGATTGCAGGTATACAAGTTGTTATATATATTACCTGCATTGTATTGGTACTCCAGTAAAATCCAATCACATACTCTACCATTCCAAAGGGCATCACTTCTAGGGCTAGAACTGGTCTCTCATCGACCTTCCCGCAAAGAGAACAAGAGCAGATTTTGTAATACAATAGCAAAAGTTGCGTTTGATTGACACCTCAATTCAAAGCGATTAGCGGCTGCAGACAAAGGAAATTCTCTCAACCAATAATTCAAAACAAACAAAGCCGCAAAAGTTTCCCCAAAACTGGTAGGGCAAACTCTCGCCTTGTTCAAGCGAAAGATGGTTTTTAACCCTATCCAGACTGGGCTTTTTGAGCTACTAGAAGACTGGGGGGGGGGGCTCATTCAGCCCCCCCTCTCTAAAATCGCCATTCCTTCACTTACGAAGACGAAACTCACCATGCAGGTAGCCGTACTTATGATTTATCATTTCTAATAAAAAAATTTCAAAAAATAGATATGACGTCATAATTATTCAAGACCAACTGGCACGTGTCCACGAAAAAAATGAAAAAAACAACTTTTTTTTAAATCTTTATAATTTTCTAAGAATGATTCATGAAACCAAATTATGCCTATCAAAGCATTGTTAGAAGGTGAAAATATACTTCTAAAGTGAAAAATTTGATTTTCGCAAATTCAAAATGGCGAAAAAAGAGATTAAAAATCTTGTTTTTCTGAAAAATGACAAATGCAGCCATATTAGAGAATTTCTCCATAGTTTACAATGAAAACTACTTTGATGATAAGTGATCGTTGCATACTTCGTTTTTCCTTTTGAAACTTTTGTTTTGATTATTGCAAAAAATGCTGACATCAGCATTTTTTCCCAGTAGTAAGCAAATGAGTTGGAAGGAAAAAGGAAGGGGGAAAAAGGGGGTTGAGGATAGTTATTTAGTGAAATTTTGATAATATCTTGACAAACTAAACACTTTCAAGTCAAAAAAGTCTCACTGTAAAACAGATTCTCAAGATATGCATGAAAACTGACCGTTAATAGTACTATGTAAGGATACCCCCCGGGAATCTTATACCGTTTGCGGCCAATGATGCACAAAATTCAAACAAAATTACACAGCTTAGGTGGAAACAACCCTGTTGATAAGTTTTAATCTATTTATTGCCGCTGTAAAACATTTGGGGTCGAAATATCCTTGCAGAAAGTCCGCAAACTAATTTTTGCCATTTTCTTAAAGATGACGTCATTGATAAGGTCACGTGACACATAATTGTTCTATTGTTCTTGGAAAAATTAAAGAGACCTTACAGATTATAAGTGCACAAATGAAAAAGGATATTATCAAAGGACTATGAGGTGATCTGGAATTACATCCATAAGCAGCTTACCTAAAAGTTGAAAAAACAGCCACCCCCCGGCCCCCTAAATTTTTTTTTCAAAATTTCGCACAAATTCACACTTCAAAAGGATAGAAACTAAAAGTCAAAAAATCATTTCCTGGTTCCTTGAACCAATTTGGAGCAGTGCTCAGTTAAGTAGGTGGGGGGGCTGAATGAGCCCCCCCCCCAGTCTGGATAGGGTTAAGGGAAGTTATGTGCTTATAGCGAAAGAAGAAGGGTTAAATCTAAAGTTCTGTCGCTTAGATTATATCTATTTGATTCAGGAGCGGAGCAGAAGGCATTGTAATTCTCGCGTCTTTAGGGCTTAAAATGAAACGATTACAAAACAGCTCCTAAATCAAATAAACATAATCTAAGCGAGAGAACTTTAGATTTACCCTTCTTCTTTCGCTATAAGCACATAACTTCCCTTAAAAACCATCTTTCGCTTGCACAAGGCGAGAGTTTGCCCTACCAGTTTTGGGGAAACTTTTGCGGCTTTGTTTGTTTTGAATTATTGGTTGAGAGAATTTTCTTTGTCTGCATCCGCTAATCGCTTTGAATTGAGGTGTCAATCAAACGCAACTGTTGCTATTGTATTACAAAATCTGCTCTTGTTCGCACAGAGCATAAGCAAACCGATAAACAGAATTGGGACGTCCCTCATCATGAACGTGTTTCATTGCTTGCAGACAATCAGCGGTATAGGAAGACAAATTCTCTTGCAAACCATAATCTTTTGCAGCAGCCATTGAAAAGAAATTGTCCAAAGTTTTCTTACGATCATTAGCATAATGATTTGAACATATCTGGGACACAATACTATGCTGATGTGATTTTGGCAATAGACCATTTTGACATTTAGAAAAATGATCTGGGGAGAGCAATATTTTTCTGGTAAATGGCTGCCACACAGCTTTCACGAATGATAAATTGATCTGTTGCAGCCATTTACCAGAAAAATGTTGCTCTCCCCAGGCCCTTTTTTAAATGTCAAAATGGTCTATTGGAGAGCAATACATTTAACAATTTCAAACTTCCTGCCACCTTTTGTCTTCTGCATTAATTCAATAATGACTTTCTTTTGATTTTCCACTGACAATTTGCTCATTTGTGCTTTGGCTTCTGTAAAATTGTCAATGTCTTCAATCTGATCACAACCATCTCCATGATCAATGTTGAAGTGATCTTCTGCTGAGTCAAAATCAGGAAATCTCAGCCACAGGCTATTAACCACTCTTGATCGCACTGACAAAGCTGCAAAGAAAAATGGAAGTACTGCCTTACAATAATTTACCACCCTAAATGCTTTATTTATCATCTACAGCAGTTTTCAAAACATGGGCATTAGACATAATTGGATGTTTATCAGCTTCTCTAAAAAATTATTGCCTCTGTGTTTGCTTTACAATGATAGTGCTAAAAATGCAAATGATTAACACAAGCAATCCCTTTTCTGCTTACCTCCACATTTCTAGCAAAGACTGATAGCTTTCTCCCTCCTTGACCCTGCTCCCTGACCAATGTTTCTTTCAGTGTCAGCAGATACTTGGCTGGCCGGATTTTGAACAGGGATGAGATATATTCTGATCGTTCAATTTCACAAGCAATCTGTTTTCACTTAATCAAATATATATTAGATACATACATTATGTACATGCATATACAGTATATATATACCGGGTGTCTCAAAAAAGTACCCCCTTTTGACTGAACAAGGCAACAAAACAACAACATGTCGATACTTTTTGAATTCATGGCTACATTTGTTGGTCTCCAACTTAAATGTACACAGCTTGCATTTTAAAATCGACCATCAAACACCTGAGATATGAGTTCACAAGCTCAACATTTTTGGTGCACCTGAAACCAGAGGTTGTGAGAAAGGCCTAGCCATAATTTGACACCAAACCGGTATTTTGCAAACGAATTTTCAACTCTGACCTTTACTTTTTTATTTTTGAAAAGATTTACACCTGACATTACTTCAATTGTTCTTGAAGTGACTGTGAAACTTTCAGAATTGACTCAAAACAGTAGTTTCTCATATGAAATACTTATAGTTTTAAGTCAATTGGTATCTCATCCTAACTTAATATATTAACAGGTGTCAATGTGGAAACTGCAAAATTGAACTTCTTTCAAATTCAAAAGAATGCTCCTGCTGCAGGGAGATTGACAGTTTTAGCAAAACACTTCAGGATGAGAGAGATTTATTGGTGAAGTTGGTGATGCTCCAGGATGCATAACATTACATCCTGGTTTCCGAATAGTTTGCTTGGAGCCTTGGGCCCTCAGACAATTGGTTGATAAGTTCCGCACAAAACAAAACAAGGGGTATCGCAAGGAAGACGGCGAAAATGCGTAAGTATACAGGGTGCCCCAAAAAAGTGTCCGACTTTTAAATTTGAATAAATCGGAAAATATTTTATTTATATTAACCGTTCTCGTATCATTTAAGAACATGTGATTTTCTTTTTGAGTCTATTGCAGTTCAAATTTGACAGATACTAAGAAACCAGGGGGTTCTCAAAGTTATGACAAATTTTTGCATGTTTTCTGCACCTTTGCTCCACCGTTATCTAACTTTACAATGGCATTTACTGTTGGAAAACCAAAATAGCCCTTTTCTTAGTGGAAAAGAAAGCTGCAAGTTTCATTCTTTGAGGATGAGTAACTCGAATTAGCAGAAATCTAACTGCTACCACTGGTAGGGAGGTATGTTATCCCAGATAACGCAGCGATGCATTAAGTCAAGATTGACATTGAAATGTACAGAATTGGAGAAACAAAGATTATTGCCTGGTTCTGAAAGAATGATTGAGAAAATTTGAGAATGCCATCAAAGAATCTACCTAACTGTCCGAGATGCATTTAATTTCAAAGCGGAATATTTCCATAACGGACCAAAACTTGATAAAGTTTACATGTTCACTACCAATGGGCTAGAACGACTGCATTGTTCATAACTAAGTTTTAAATGTCCCCCCGTTTTGCAATATCTGATGTTTGGAAATTTTTCAAGTTTGTGAATTACATTCTCAGGTTTCTAAAAGTTCTTTTAATAGACCTTTTAGCTATTCTAAAAAAGAGCCTGGATCGAGCGTTATTTTTATACACAAGGTTCGATAGAGTGGCGTTAGAGCTTCTATCACTATTGTGCATATTCGAAAATTCTACAAAATGCACTTTGTAGAATTTTCGAATTTGCACAATAGTGACAGAAGCTCTTAAAACCACTCTATCGAGCCTCGTGTATAAAAATAACGCTCGATCCAGGCTCTTTTGTAGAATAGCTAAAAGGTCTATTGTGTTTTCTGGATTATCTGGACAAGTCTATTTAGAAATAAGAATAACATTGGAGAATAGTAAAGGGTAAAGTGAAGAGTAAAAAACGGAACCAACTAGTTTCCTAAAAATTCCAAAATTTAAACAGCGATAGACTACACAGAAAATTATATGTTTCAGCTTTCAAAAATTGTCCAAATGGTTCTGATACATCGAACAGTCTCGAAAGATTCAAATTTAAAATTCGGACACTTTTTTGAGACACCCTGTAGAAGTTTTGTTTTATTCATTTGTTTGATGTGCAATGGACATTTATGCTCAGGATGGCCTCACATAATTTTTTGTGATGATAATCATCCAATCAAATCAATCAGACTTTTTTGATATTCAAAGAATAATGGTAAAAAATTCACTACATCTACACTGTATCTTTGGCACAATCACCCATTTCAAAGATTAGAAACAATTTATACATTGAAACAGTAATTGAACTAGATTTTAGTTGCAGACTGTGAGAAGAAGCCATCCTTTATACAATAATATTGATATGTAGTAATCTTCTCCACAGATTTCTACGAGCTGTTGCGTACAGAGAGTTCATCAGGTTGGTGCATGGAAAACTTGGGAGGAGAAGAGTCCCACTTCCTGCATGTGCTTATGATGCTATAAGAAGGAAGTG
This sequence comes from Aurelia coerulea, assembly GCA_039566865.1. NCBI lineage: Eukaryota > Metazoa > Cnidaria > Scyphozoa > Semaeostomeae > Ulmaridae > Aurelia > Aurelia coerulea. The sequence continues at coordinate 4,686,996 of CM076951.1, read as the reverse complement.
TATGGTGCAAAGTCAATTGTCATATTTAGAACTGAACTTTGAACTTTGTGGACTTTTGGACTTTGACCTGACCATTCGACTCAGGGGGGATTATTCGGGGATATTTTTCCCTTTGGGACTATTGTTTACCTTGTGATATGAAAGCGCTGCAAACATATTGAGAAGGGATTTTGAGAGCTTCAAGACTGCGGAGCTGCTGTAAAGAGAATTTGGTGGTTCTACTGCAAAGAGATGGCTAGGCCATAAGAAGTCCAGGACAATTTACATGTGGAAAATGCACCTTGAGTACCTTCATTTTGCAGATTCTGAATGGGTTTTAATGGGTATTCAATATGGCTTTAATCTGGAAGTTAACCCAGGCACACCAGTGTCAGCTAACCACAACTGTATAACAGCCTATGATCAGCCTATGGTTATTGACAATTACCTGGCGGAACAGATTAAGTTCGGATCAATTGTGGGTCCCTTAAATGAAACTCCTTTGACACCTTTGCAGCTTAATAGGTCTGGAGTAATCCCAAAATCCACACCAGGGAAATTTGTTTAATCACGGATCTGTCCTTTCAAAGGGACGCAAGCGTCAACAACCTCATCTCAGATTCACAGGCTGAAGTTTCATATATAGAAGCGATCAATTTTGTTATGAAATTAGGCCAGGGTGCGTTACTGGCAAAATTTGACTTGATACAAATGTGTCACGATACAGGACCAAACACTTGCCATTGGAGACAAAGTTAATCCAACACTTCCAACAGATATGCATGGATAGGAATAGATTAGCTCCACCATATGTGGCATATTTTTCTCATATATGACACGTTAATGCAGCAAAATGCGTGCAGATTTGTCATCCTTTTCTGGAAACGATGGACAGTAAGTGTTTTTGCATTGAAGGTTGCACATGAAGCTAAAGGGAGGCATCCAACACATCCAACGCATTCAACGCTTCAAATGCATCCAACTCTTCCAACGCATCCACCGCTTCCAACATATCCAACGCTTCCAATGCATCCAACGCTTCCAACGAATCCAACGCTTCCAACATTTCCAAAGCATCCAACACTTCCAACACTTCCAACGCTCCAAACTCATCCAAAGCTTCCAACATATCCAACGCTTCCAACACATTCAACACATCCAACACTTTCAACGCATCCAACACTTGCAACGCTTCAAACGCATCCAAAGCTTCAAACACTTCCAACACATTCAAGGCATCCAACACTTTCAACGCATCCAACACTTCCAACGCTTGCAACATATCCAACATATCCAACGCTACCAACGCACCCAACGCTTCAAACGCATCCAACGCTTCCAACATATCCAACGCTTCCAACATATCCAACGCTTCCAACGCATCCAACGCTTGCAACTTATCCAACGCTTCCAACGCATCCAACGCTTCCAACACTTCCAACGCATCCAACGCTTCCAACATATCCAACGCTTCCAACATATGCAATGCTTCCAACGCATCCAACGCTTCCAACGCATCCAACGCTTCCAACATATCCAACGCTTCCAACATATCCAACGCTTCCAACATATCCAACGCTTCCAACATATGCAATGCTTCCAACGCATCCAATGCTTCCAATGCATCCAACGCTTCCAACATATCCAACGCTTCCAACATATGCAATGCTTCCAACGCTTCCAAGGCATCCAACGCCTGCAACATATCCAACGCATCCAATGCTTCCAATGCATCCAGCGCTTCCAACATATCCAACGCTTCCAACATATCCAACGCTTCCAACATATGCAATGCTTCCAACGCATCCAACGCTTCCAACGCATCCAACGCTTCCAACATATCCAACGCTTCCAACGCTTCCAACATATCCAACGCTTCCAACATAACCAACGCTTCCAACATATGCAATGCTTCCAACGCATCCATAATTTGGTCTTCATATACACTGACCTCACATAAGTATTGCACGGCATGGTCTATTAACCAGACCCTGGTCTACTAGGACCGCTAGGACTAGGACCATAGGACCAGGACCCATATCAACCAGACTTTTGTGGGGAATCCCGGAAACCCTGTCCAAAATGGCATTTTCAACAATGGTTGCTGGGTGAATGGCATCACAATGGAGAAAAGTTGTCAAAAGCTTTTATTCTATTGTTGGCATTCGGAAAGGGCTTCAAAATTTTGTGAAAACTAAATCAGGTATTTGGAAATTGCAAATGCTGATGATGCTGACGAAGATTGCTAATGGAGATTGGAATGCTTTGGCTTAGGATCCCATCACTTTGAGCAAAGTTACAATATCAGAAATACCATGGCCTACTTTGACCACCATCACATCATCATCTAAATCCTCTATTTCTTGGCAACTTCTTCTATCTTAAATGTTGAAATTTTAGCACAGGGATCCCAAAAAGCCAAATGAGATACAATCCATTGGTAAGGTCACAAAGGGCAGACCAGTAGTTCGTTGAAGAACAAATTATTTTACCAAATTAAATTCCTTCACGCTACAAACGCCTTTTACAAATAAACATATGTTGCCAAGAGCAATGTTGATGCAAACAATATCAAGACCAAGTTATATTTTGTAATCCTGTATAAAAGAAGTTCGGATGCAAAAAAGACAAGATATTTAGCACACTGAGGCCTTTCTGACTTGTGACTTCATCAGAGTGTGACTTACAAAACTAAAGTGATTCTAAAGTTACGTTATGGGTATACATATACTGTGATTCAATTAACAGATGGATTAACAATTTCCTGAAAAAATGTTTTCTAAGTTTTGACTAATTAAGTGTTGCATGTCCGGCTTTTATCAACTTTTGTTCGTGGGAAAATAACTGTCTAGGATCTTTCAACTGCAGGAAAGCGGTGATTTTGAAGAAAGGTTCTTTTAAGTTCTTATTCTTGGCGCCACAGTGGAAAACGTGTTTGGGAAATATGCACGGTGAGATTCCTGTGCGTGATTCTGAAATATGGTTGTTCATACGTTGGCGTAAATTTGTTGTCTGACCAATGTATGTTGTTCTCCCTTTACACAAATTACACGAGAGAAAGTACACAACGTTTTTGCTTTTGCAAGTGACGTGACTTCTGATTGACCAGCTTGTTCCTTTTGAAGTTATGAATGAATCAACTGGCTGGAAGTATAATCTGCAAAATTTTCACTGTTTATTGTTACATAAAGTGATTCCTTGGGGGACTGGGACACTTAGATGTTCTTTGGAATTAAATTGTGCGGTTGTGAGTATTGATGTGATATTCCGTGGTTGTTTGAGGGCTAACAGTGGTTTGCAATTAATGAATTTTTGTTTCGTTGTTTGGTGCTTAAAATGTTTGAACAGTGTTGATATGGTCTTTACAACATTGTTATAAGACAGGCTTGGGTAGTAGGTTGTCACGAGAGGTATAATGTCCTTCTTTGTTGGTTCTGGCGCTGGGCCTTGAAGTTTTGCTCGATGGAACGCTTGCTTTATCAAATTTGTTGGGTAATTACAGTCGAGTAACCAGTGTTCCAGTTCATGTAAACGAAAATCCAAGAGCAGGGGATCGGAGACGAAAACTACGATTCTTTTAGCGAGATTGAAGGGAATGGTGTTTTTTATATGGTTTGGATGGGCGCTCGTAAAGTTTAAGTATTTGTGTGGGTTAGTTGGTTTATAGAAGATGTCGGTGCTGATTCTTGTTCCATTATGGAGAAGTATTTTGATATCTAAGAAGTTCAACGATTCAACATTATCTGCGTTCTTTTTACCCTTTTCCATTGTCAATTTTATGGACGGGTTGAGTTCGTTTAAAGCTTGTTGTAACAAAATCGGGTCTAAATCTTCAGGCAAAGCAATAAAACTGTTGTCCATGTAACGGAAGTAGTTCGTTTCTATGTATTTACAAATCTGATGGCTGAAATATTTTGGTAGAACAGCTGGAAACAGTAATGTTTCTTCCAAAAATCCGATGGTAAGGCATGCATATGATAGTGCGAACTTTGTACCCATAGCAGTTCCTTTTACTTGTTTGTACATGACATCATCGAAAAGAAAATCATTATTTACAAGAACAAATTTTACGGATTCGAGTATAAAAGCGTCAGAGAAACGATCCAGGATCTAGGTGCGCTTTTTCGTAATCCAAAATTTTATGGCTTCAAGTCCAAGTTCGTGGGGTATGCTCTTATAAAGACTTACGACGTCATATGAGTAAAGGGTAGAGTTTGATTCAAAATCCTGCGGGAGCTTCCGAATAAAATCCCAATCATCTTTAATGTACGTTTTTAATGTCGTGACGCTAGGTTTTAAGAGAGTGTCCAGGAACTCGCTAAGTCTTTGAGTTGGAGATACTGGCCCGGCTATAATTGGCCTGCCTTTCAAATCTTCAGGTGGCGAAATCTCGATGAAGTCAAGGTCAGATGACGCAATATGACTAATAATCTCTTCGTTCTTGTGAATCTTTGGCAAAACGTAAAAGTTGCTTGTTTTCCATTCAAAATTTATTATAAAGTCTTGTTCTTTCTTTGTTAACGAATCTTCATGTTTATTAACGAGTTTTTTCAAATTATTCATAACTATTTTATCTTCGTTGTTTGATACAGTCTCATATGTTTGGGTTGTTAAGTGGTCTTTAAGAACCAGTTTATCGCGATAAAACGACCTGTCTATTAAAACAAAATTGCCACTTTTATCTGCTTTCTTAATAATGATTTCATCATTTTCCGTAAGTTCCTTTAGTGCAGTTCTTTCTTCCTCTGTTAGGTTGTCTTTCACTTGTTTTTGATCTGGTTTTAGAATTTCAATTAAATTGCAAATGCCTTATTATTTCAAAGAAGGGATGGTTTCTAGTTTCTTTTTGGCTTAATAGCTATTAAAACAGATTGTTTTTCACCTATTTTGCATTGTTGTACAAACCACAGTGATCCAGATCAGAGAAATTATGGAATAAATAGTAAAAAACATTTAATACCTCCATGACAAGGGTTGTCAGGGGTCAACACAAAGCAAGAATTTTCGAAATCAAAATCGTCACAACGATTTTTTGACGTTTGGGGAAATGACATGTTGTTGTTTATCATAGCACTTCCGGAAAAAAATTATTGTTTTAGCTAAACTTTAAACTTCCATAGCTCCGCTCATGATGGCTCGATTTTTACCAACTTTGTTTCATTTGAAAGATAATAATCTATTTGTGCGTTCATGTAACTTGTTTTCAACAAAAGCACACTAAAGCATGGGTAACCGGACACACATAATGCTTAGTAGTTTTTGAGAATTTCTTGACAAAATAGCCCTTCGATAGTAAAAACAAACAATTCAAGTGATTTCAAGTGTTAGCTATAGACATGTAAAAATACTGCAATGTCTTAGGAACATTTCTGCCAAACGGTTCGTTCCAGATCGTTTCAGTTTTTTTTAAACATTTTTGTGGCTTTGTGGAAGCCAAAGAATAGTGCAGTGAAGCTGTTTTTAGTCTCCCTGTCTAATAAGCCCCCAATCTTAGCCAAAATTGTCAGTAAGCCCCTGCCCTTTCTATTAAGAACTGAAAATCTATCAATCTACCCTGGTCATTTGATTGTGTGGATGAGCCCCTCTTTAATAAGCCATTCTCTTTTACACCCCCCCCTCTGGAGCATAACAATTAAATAAGCTTAAAGTAGGTATGGTAGGCTACAGGTGTGCCACACTGATCCAGCAATAGACCACAAGTAGGCCAGCAATGAGCCAAATATGCACCAAAGGTAAGCCAAGGGTGAGCCAAAGGTAGGCCAATGGTGAGCCAAAGGTAAGCCAAATGGTAGGCCAATGGTGTAGGCCACGTTTTGTAGACACCCCTTGGTGGCTCTCAATGGCATCTTCATCACCTATTTTGGAATCTTAATTTTTGAATAATTATATAATCTTCATTCCTGTTTTGTTTTGGTTGTTTTTTCCATTTCAACACCTGTATTTGAAATGTTTCGTGGAAAAAGGAAAAAAATCTTTTGAAAGAAGAAAATTTACATGGAGTGACGCCAAAAAATGATGAACTACACCTGCAACAGGAGCAAAATTTGTCATGCACAGTAAGTGACAACAATTTTTCTTTTGACAAGGCACTTAACATTGTAGAAACCAGGGGCGTTGTGGGGCCTGTATATTAGGGGGGGCCAAGGCCCCGAAATTTCCGAAAAATAGAGTTTTTTAATTTCGCCCTCTTCTCCGTTTGTGAGACGCTCGCAGTGGCTAAAAGACAATTTTTAGGTTTTATGCAGGCCCGTCAGAACAAAATTCATATTGGGCGGGGGCTGAAAGTCGATGGGGGTCCGGGGGCTGGCCCCCGGGGAAATTTTTCATGACTAGGCCCTTTAGATCGTTGGAAAACGCCCTATTTTTGGAGAATTTGCATTGCAAAGAAGCACAGGATCATGACTGATGGGGGTTTTCCGCGAAAATTATGAAAATATGACTCCAACTTCACAAGAATCTGGATTATTTTTGAATTGCATAGGAAGATGTGAAAACAATGCACACAATCTGAGTCGATCAAATAACAGTATTAGCCCAAGCCCAAAGTCTGTGGTTTTCCGACGAAACCTTAAAATTTCCGAAAAATCCAACAATTTGAATTTTAGGGTGGGCCATGGCCCCCCTCCCCCCGGCCACGACGCCCCTGGTAGAAACATGTAGTAAACCAAACACTCCAGAATGCTTTGTGCAAGAACTGAAGAAAGTGAAGCGCAGATTATTTTTTTATGTTAAGGAAGCCAAGGATAACAGAGTAACAACTAAAGAGGTAAGCACACAGACTTGTAACAGCCAGCCTGAGGTGCCATTAAATGTTGACCAGTTACCTTCAACTGTTACAGCTGATAAGTATTCATCTGAACATAGATGGAAAGATGTTGAGACCAAAGTTTTGCTGGAGTCTCTATCTGCACTAGGGTATTCTTCTTTTCCTATTCCAGGAAGTGTAAATGCCAATTTTGATGTTGCAATCTTTGCATGCTTAAGATCAATCATGCAAACAAAATTGCCTAATTATGACAGGACCGTGAGGAGCATACAATGTAAATGCTCATCATTGGCAAATGCAATGAAACATGCACTTTTGAGCAGCAACCCCCCTCTTATTGATGCATTTGATCTTGATGAGCAGGTTTTCAAGTATGCTTTGAACCATTATGATGCATATAGCATAACATCAAATGTTTTTATACCAGATATTTGCAAGTTCTTCCTTACCAGTAGCCCAACAACTGTGGTTGCACTCATTGTTGCTTTTATTTCAGCTCTGGATGCAAGAAATCTGATTTCTCCAGGTATATTTGAAACTTGTAATCAGAAACTGGTAGACCATCTTATCTATTCTCTTGCAGGTTTTGAAATGCTTAATAAAGAGTGTCTACCAAATGTCATATCAAATCTATTAGAAGGCATTGACACAAGACGATTCCTTTTTAGATTCTTTGATATTCCACTTTATTAACGAGAACTCCAAGTTTTATCTTCTAGATAACAGTAGTAAAATGGAATATCATATGACCACAAAGAAATTCTGGAAATGTGCAAAAGATCTCTTTGGTGGAAGTGTCATTAGGTGGCTATAGAAACACAGGTGAGAGCATTTTACCAAACTATAGACCAAATATTTATGACCCTCAAGATGCTGATACTGTTTTTGTCATTCCTAGTGAAACTGTTCTGAACCGTTTTCAACCATACCTTGACACCATGCCAAAAAGATTAAAACCTGGGATATATGAAGAGGCAATAAAACAAGCTGTAAGTAGCGCTGCAAATGGGACAGCCATGTGCTTTAAATGGGATGGACGAAAGGTAAGTCCAGGTTTTCATGATGATTCGGGTGATATTGACTTACTTGGGTGTGAAGGAACTGCCACATTAGATGAAAGAAAATCACACCAAAAGGAACTTGACCTTTTCTTTGATGAAAAAATTAATTATGTGTCTTCTGCTCTTTTCAGTTCTGATAACATCAAAACAATTTTGCGTGACGTGGTAAAAATACTTGGCACTAACAACAAGGAGCTTCGAGAATTGAAAGAGAAGAAGGAAAGAACAATCGAAAGTTTAAAATCAAAAAGTGGTAACAATTGGAAAGATGGTAAGTTTAAAAATGCAATTCTCTCACTTCAAGGAATGATGATTGCGTTATCTGATCAAATTGAAAGAGGTCTTGCATTGTCTGACAGAGTGTGTGAGAATCTATCACATCTGAATGGGAGAAGTGAGTGGTGGACAAATAATTCTGAGGTTTGTGTGAAGAATCTTCAGAATTACTATGACACACCATTACCTGATTGTAGCATTCCAGGAAAACCGAACCCCCTTTTTCTCAAGCAGCGTTCTGATGAGTGGTTTGACCTCAAGAAATTCCATCCTGTTTCTGGAAGCTCCATCTCATCAATCAGTGGTCTTGGCACCTTGAAGGAAAAGCAACAAAAATGGAACGAGTATCATAGGGGTGCCCATGCTTCTGAGGTAACATCTGAGGTACAGAAAGCTATGCAGCATGGGTGCCAGAATGAGGTAAATGCTATCGCCACAGCATGTACTAAAATAATTCCATCCCTTTTTCCTGATTTAGCCTTTTCTGATATAGGTTCTGTAATCATTGATGATTTAATGACAGAGCACACACATGATAGCATTGGTAAGTGCACTAAATCTGAAACAAGGCACCCTTTTATTCTTGTATCACCAGATGGTGTTCTTGTTAAAGAGGGTAATAAGAACTGGAAAGGAATCAATGACTTCCAATTAACTGTAGAGTTTAAAAGTCCATATTTCAAACCATCTGCCCACCTTGAAATTCCAAAGCGGTACTTTCCTCAACTTGAATTTGAAAGTCATGTGTCATCTTCAAAATATACCTTATTTGTTTCATCTCGTAGGGAATTCTCCACTGCTTTTATTTACCAGAATGACACAGATTTTACCCTAGATCTCATGAAGGAGGCACAGTCAAACTTCATGGAGAGTGCCTTTCCAAAGTGGTTCTCAGAAACGAGTAAGGAACTGAAAGAAAACCTTGGAATGGCAAAGGAGAGAATAAAGTTTCTTGGTGAGTTTAGAACAGTGTTTAACACTGATGAAAATGTGCAGCAAACATCTTCTATGGTCTCTGGAGCTAGTGAGTATGACATTGATGATACAAACAGCCTTCTTGTTTCAGCTAAACAGCTTCTCCAAGAGAGCTATGAAATAAAAAGGCAAAGGGCAACGGAAGCAGTCACATTTCCTCTCTCTGATTCAGACAGGTAAAATGCAGCATGTAGTGTTTTTGCTTCTTACATGCTTACTGGTTACAGCCTGCCATGCAAAATAATGCGCAACATTGCTAACAAGGTATACCTAACTTGTGTCTCCTTAGGTGCTAACATTTGTGCATTTGCTTACGATGGCCAGTGGCATGCGATGATGGCAAAAGGTCTTGATGACAAGCCTCATACTATGTACCAGTTGCAGCAATCGATCTGGAATGAGGTGACATCTTTAAAAAAGCCGGAAATTATCCAATCTATGTCTCTTCTCGATGCTAATGTTTGTCATGAATTCAATTTTGTTAAGTTACCAGGTGGGCTAATGTTGGTAGACTCACTGTATCCAATAAAGGTAAGTTCCTTTCCTAACTATATAGGGGCTCATGAGCACAATGACAATCTTAGTTCTCCATTTCCTGCAACTGAACAAGTTACTGTTTCTACTCAGCTTGATGACAATAATTTTGAGAACCAACAGGTTATTGAGGCAGAAAACAATATAATTGGTGATGATGTTGAGCAAAATGACCAAGGAGCACCTTTGCACAAAATGGTTGAGGAAGACTGGTCTGACCTGGAAAGATGGTTCATAAATGGTGAGCATAAAGATAAAAATTTAAACTCTGCTAATCTGAGAACTGTCATATGTGATATCAATGCACTCTACAGGTGTACATTACCAACTCTGAAAACAATCTTGAGATGGCTGCGGTATAAGTACCCTAAGCACAAGATCAAATTGAGTGGAAATAAATGAGTGCTTGCAATGCAGATTGCAGAGTTTCTTTGTGACAGTGATGGTCGCAAACTTGATGGTGACAAAATTTTTAGAAAAAGGTCACCTACTTGCCACTCTCCAATTTCTTTGCGTCTTGCTTGCATGAATGCCCTTCGAAGACAGGACTATAGCAAGCTTGCACTTAGTGTCTCTCATGCTTCATATCTTTTTGCAGAGAGGCTTGCCACATGGAAAACCCAGGCACCAATTAATTTCAACATGGAAATAGGTGGAATTGGCACTAACATTGAATGGTTTTATATCCCAGACATTCATCCTGTAACTAGAAGTTTGATTGTTGGACTTGTTGATCATCATCATTTGTTCATCAGGGTTCGAATGGCACTGGTGCGTGGAAAGTTACATGATGTATCTGTAAGGAACTTTGTCAAAGTTAGCATATGAGTCAAATCTTTCAATAGGGCACAGGGAAGAGAAGATACAGAGCTGTATCTTATTTGTAGCGTTCCTGAAGAATTCTTGAACATAGGCCAATTTTCGAAGGAATGAAATTTGATGCAACGCCGATCCTTGACGAGATTTTAACCAAATGCAGAAAAACAAATGTGGAGTGGGGCCTCTCGAATCGATTCGTGGTAAAACCAGCTCTGTATCGTTATTACTCGAATATCCATTTTTGATTACAAAGTCCAACTTTGTAATCTAAGAAGGGGCTTCGATGTCAGGCTGTCAGAAAGAAAGAAAGTAAGTAACCCACTTCCGTCACGCTCGTTAAAGCGATTGATTAACGTTTTATCTCTGCTAATTGGCACTGAAATAAAGAAAGCGCACATAAAGCGCATACAAGACAGAAGTTTCCCGCGATCCTATAGCAACATTTGACGTCGGCTTATTTCATGTTAGACAGATTTGACACCATAAGATGGATAAATTACCATGATGTTTACCCTGGCACAACAACAAATTTCCCCAGAATTGGCACGTTCTTGACTTCATTAGCAGCTTAATTATGTCAAAACAATCGTTTTCTAGAACGAACGAATCATTAGCCACTTATTGATAGTACTCATTATGCAAATAAGTCAACTTTAGAGGATGATGTAACTGATGGCCTGCACAGAGGCTAGCATTCGCAGTATCACCGAAGATAGAAGGATCCCCCTCCTACACAGCTACAGAAAGGTGCAGAATCCCAGCAAACAATAGACCTTTTAGCTATTCTAAAAGGAGCCTGGATCGAACGTTATTTTTATACATTTTTATACGTTACATTCGATCGAGTGGCGTTAGAGCTTCTTTCACTATTGTGCACATTCGAAAATTCTACAAAGTGTAGCAAAAGTTTGTTCAATTCTGATTCTTTCCTGAATAGCTAAAAGGTCTATGGCGCCATTGACTGGGGGAAGGCACGAGATCACACTGAACCAAAACATCTTCATGCATATCATTCTGCACAGAGGTTATCTTCGTGACTGCTTGTCTCAAATTAGATGCCCGCGAATAGCAACAATTGAAACGTTCTGTAGGGTTCTGCATAAGTATTTTTGCGTTATCGTAAATCTCACATGACATCTCATTTGACACAGATGCACCAATAGTTTCGTGCACGAACTAAGCAAACTAGGGGTAATGACTTTTGATTTTTGCGTATCATTCTCGTTTGACATAAAGACCAAAATATTGCCTTTGAGGCGATTCTTGTCCTTATACAAGGCGCTCGATTTTCCATTGAAGGCGACTTTAGCAGCAACACTCATCTCTCTGACTGTAGCTAAAAACAGCATCTACGGTCATTTGGTGTTATGAAGAAATCAATATTCAGATATCCTTATGCTTGTTTAGCTCAGGACAGACTTTGTAATCATCCAAAAGGATCTTATGTTTATTTTCGTGAAGGTACTCGAAAATTTATCTCGAAAGCCTTATTATCAGCCATGTGATCGGAATACGACGATATCATTGGCTCATAAGCGTGAAATTGGAAGATTTGCGGGTTTCCCTGTGCCCTATTGAAAGATTTGACTCGTATGCTGTCAAAGTTGCACAGTCCGGTAAGACACCTCTCACTAGGGCAATAATAGTAGATGGCTTAGAGCCCCAGAGTGAAGATTTTGCACGCATTACATTTTGTCAACAGGTTGAGGTATGCTTGGTCGAAAATGGTGATGTTGCTGAAGCAGAGTTTTGCAGACTTGTCTGTAACTGGAATAGAGCTTATGACGAACCTGGAATGACAGCCATTGAGAGAGTAGAACATCGATTAAATTTCAGGAAGTGGCTTTTACGAGGTATGTCTTTTGATAAATTTCCACCAAAAAGAGGCTTCATTAAGGGGTTTCCTGCTGTGACCTTTGAGGCCATTCTTGCTGCTATTGATGGGTACCTTATTCTTTATGGGTCAGTTCCAAGTGGCTCCTACAATGTCAGATATGTTAACACCAATGATAACGAAACTTACCATAGCATCGTGTATAGCTTTTCAAATAGCAAATATGGTATTCCTGATTGTTCAGAGCTAGAGGCCTTGCAAGCAAAAATATGGCGAATCCACAAAATGAAACTTGACCCAGAACTTCCTTTCCAGGTGCGCACTGCTAAGAATCCAACATACATTGACAGAAAAGCTACTTGTGCTACCTCTGAAATCATAAATGTTGACAAAGGTAAATCTGATCACGGTGTTAAGTATGTCGACCAAGTCAATGTCACAGATCACTTTTTTACTCCAAGGATCGCTGCAGAGCAAAGCCGCGACATAATCCTGCAAAGGGTGTGAGAGGTGTGCGAGAATTTTATAAAGTGGATGAATCAAAACTAAGCATGCTATCAAGAATGGGTATCAGTGAGCAAGTGAATGTCTGAATACTTCATAATACATCCTCTCATTTCCAGCAAGATATATGCAGCAATTTTCCTTTCCAGAAACAATGGCATAGGAGCATGCACTCCCATACAGGTCATTGTGGCAACTGCGCTTAACTGAATTATACTGACTGGGAGGGACATTTAGCAGTATGTTCCGATGTATCTAACAGTAATCGTTTTTAAATTTAATCAAAATTTTCCTTCCAGCATTGTATTCTATACAGCAAGCATGTGTTCACATACAGGTCCACTTAATTGTGTGCTTACTTGTATTGTGGCAACTGCGCTTAACTGAATTATACTGACTGGGAGGGACATTTAGCAGTATGTTCCGATGTATCTAACAGTAATCGTTTTTAAATTTAATCAAAATTTTCCTTCCAGCATTGTATTCTACACAGCAAGCATGTGTTCCCATACAGGTCCAACAGAGGGGAATTTGGTATTAAGCCAATCAACGACTTTGCTTATATCAGAAAGAACCAATCATATTGCTTCCTTGAACAATAGGAACAATAGAGGTCTTGACGTCACAGATGTCCAAGAAAATTGTAAACAAACCTCCTCGCAGCTTCTCGCTGCAAAACCACCGACACTAAAATTGATGCGATGCATTACATTTTAGCGCCCTACCGAGAGTATCATGACTTTTCACATTATTTATGAGTTAATCTAAGTTCTTACCAAGATCATTTTTATCATCTGCCCCAAGACAGAAAAAATTGCCAATGAAAAAGTAGGCATTTTCAACGCTTTTTGCTTAGGCCCATGGTCGGGCCTCAGGTGGCGATGGTCATTTCAAAACGTGGTTCGTGCCGCAAAGGACATGTTTCAAGGTAATTCTTGAACAGGATGCCAAAAATTTGCTGAGAGATATTAGCTATTCCTTTTTATGTAATGATTTTGCTCTCGAAGAATTTACTGTTTTCATCATGATGAGATTGGTCCCCTGTATGAAAATTTGGCGTGAAATTTCATCGCACCACATCAGTGTGATGCCATCGTAGTTTGCTTCGTTGTTGCCAAATTTATTTTTGACTGAGATGAAGGAAGATGCCTAACGTCACCAACAATTTCGAAAATGCCACGATACAAAGGTTGTGGAAATCCCCTGCACAAAGTCTGGTCACTCGACAACGCTGACCCTCGCTTAATAAATTTGAAAACACAACGATTAGGAGCCATTCTGAGTGCTTTTAATAAATTGAAAAATGTCAGCAATAGAAAGCAAATTAATCCGTCATTTTGTGTCAATTGTCTGAAGACATGCAGAAGAAGACGAGACTTCACCAGGAAACTTGACAATATAGAGTCACTTGACAAGGTAACCAAGCTTTCACTTTATTTGCCATAAGATAAGGAACATGCATGTGTAGCATCATATTGTTCATTTACTTTAATTACAGTAAGGCCCTGCATTTAAGAAACTACCTGAAAGAAAATTTTAGGCTACTGAAAAATAATTAGACCCCTTATAAGAAACTCTTGAGGCTCAAACCCAAAAAAAGTTTCTGTATTTTGAATGATACTAGGTCTGATGGTCTGGGGGCATTGCAATTCATGCAGAGTTTATAAGACATTGCTATTAAGATATCTTAAATTTAACATGTTTTTACCTTAATTTTGACTGATTTTCAGGAAAATCATTGATGACATACAAATAGGGCCAATAAATTGATAAATAACCATACTCCGTTACAACCTATTTTCCAGGACTTTCCAGAAAATAAATTAGGAAACTTAAGAAACTGACAGCCTAAAAAATGAAAAATATAGATATAAGAAACATTTTAGGCTAAGGTGTGAAAAATTGGTTTCTTAAATGCGGGGCCTTACTGTATCACATCTAACTTTTTGTGCAACTTTTAGAGTATTTTATTTTAAAATTTCATTACTGGAATGGCAAAGAGCAGAGCACTTTTGGAGACCACGTGTTGTGAATTTTTAATGTATCAAAATTGAATACAAAATCGTGTACTAGAAGTGTTTTGTTTTTCAAAGAGTTACACTTATGCTTTGCCTGAATTTCTCCCACACTCTGCTCCAGTTTTTTCAAATTTGGACAATGTTTGCACCCTACACCCCTACTGTAGTAGCTACTATATGCTCCTGAAGGGACACAAAAAAGGAAGCCAAAAATCCAAGAAAAAGTATGAAGATCATGAATAGAAATCTACAAAAGTGTGAAATACAGTATAAGGCAGGAAGACTTAATCTGGGAACACTGCGAATGAAAATAGAAAACAGGCCAAAACATACACACCAAACAGGCAAGAGCTGAAAACTCTTAGCCCCAAATTTCTGGGATGAGCTTCAAAAAGGGTACCTACAGTAAAATTAAAGAAGCTTATCCCAATGTTGTGACATTTTGCAGTTTACTCATAGGGAGAAGAGACACAGTACTTCTATACCCAATGCTTTTGCTATTAAATAAAAACTAATCAGAGCTTGAACATTTTGTTTCATATATTCCTGAAAATTGTAAAATTTCACATCACAAAATTCTTTGCATTATTTTCTCATCATTCATCATAACCTACAATGTCACAACATTTCAATTACCTGTGAATTCTCCCTTTCCTTAGTTTGACAATGTGCTGGCCAAATATATTGAAGATAAGCAACCTGATACTGATCAACATACATTGCCCACATTAACATCAGACAATCAGTTAAGTCAGGGAAGTAGCATTAAGTCAGCTAGTCAGTTAACAGAAAGTGTATCATTATTAGAGCCCAATGTATATAGTCAATCCACAGAAAGCACAATCACATTGAGCTCCCCGAGCCAGAAGTATTGGTGCAGTTTTCAAAGTGAATCATTATCCCAAGAACAGTTAATGCCAATGCATAATGACAGGGTAGAATCTGCATCTGGTAGAATCTGCAGGGTGGAATATCAAGATTTGCTTGTAAAAGCAGTAAATGTACCATTTGATATGAGAAGTGAGGTAACAAAATTGAGTCAAAATGCTACCAACTTTTTGGCAATTCAGCTCAGCCAGAAATGAATCCTGATAAGATGGAAAAAATTTGCCTTGAAGCTGGTGCGATCAACTTGTTCAGCTCTATTTATGAATCAATGGTTACTGAAAGGCAGTCCAGTGATAGAAAAAAGTTAAACAGGAGTAGAACTGTCGGCTTGTGTAAAACGCAGGTCATGCAGGTTAAGAAAACGCGGGTTAAATCGTGCGGGTCCAAATTAGTGGCCATGGGCCTAAGGGTTTAGGCTTACAGCCTTACAGCCTACAACCTTGACGTTGCTCGTTGCTGGCATAACCATTAAACATTCTGTGATTAAACACAGTCATGACTATGGTGCAAAGGTCACATAAATCACGGGGAGATCAATTACAATTGATTCCGAACAGTTTCATCAACAATAATAATCCATACAAATTTAAGACTTGCGATATAAATTTCGTTGTTGGTTACATCATACACGTATTCTTTTATAAGAAACGGCTGATAGGAAACGGTAGGCTCAATGTTTCGAAAGTTAAAGTGAATGAACGGAGCTAAGTAGAGGCAATCTATAAATAGGACAAAGGAAACTCCTGCTCACGGTATTGTTCCTCTTGGTAAACAATATCCACGAACGTTCCGAAATCATCAAATACAATAGGGTAATAATAGAATAATAGAAATTGGAGGAATATATGTTACTTTTGATCCTGTATCCAACTGCATAATTTGTTTGTAATTTAAACGTATGATTATGCGTATATTAGCCTGCGTGCAGACTCTACTGATTCCCTGAAGAGAAGTGAGGTTCCTCCTCCAGTAGAGTCTGCGCATCAGCGACGGAAAGCCTGTCTGCTGACATCAGCATTTCGCATTCTGATGTTCCCGGATGTTGCCGTCTGTTGTACATTCAACACTGCATGAAAGTAGGTATTTACATAATCTTTTAAGTGCACAAAAAGATAGTGTCAATATCATCTGTAATAAATTGAACTAATATTTACACAACTTTACAGACAACAAATATGATCTTTCAAATTTAAACGAAGAAAATTTGTGTAAATGTGATATTTCATCTTTAATTTGTGATATAAAGTTGGTGTATGGATGGAATTCAGGAAGTTTCATTTCATGAAGTTTCATCTCCAAATGGATTTACCAACCCAAAAATCAAACTGTTTTGAGTGTGATACAAGATCACCCAAGGAGCTTTTACCTTTGACAGATCTTTCTCTAGTTCCTTAAAATCCCTGTACTTGTACAAAATTGGCAGGGCAAGTTGACGTCTTTCCTGCCCTTGCCTTCCGTGACTCCTTGATGCAATAAAATGGGTTGGTAAACTACCCACAATGAGATCCTTTCTTCCTGTCTTGCCTGAAACATAATAATATTTTCAATCAATAAGTATCTTGTATCATAAGTGACAACAATAGGATAAAACTTTTAGAGAACTACAGCAGACTTCTAATCTAAGTAGTTTAAATTTCATATCAATGAACATATAGATTTCCAATTGCAATAGATTTTCTGAAATAAAATCAAACTGGAGAAAGTGGCTGTAAGGAGTGGGGAGGGGTCATCACAAACTTTTCAATATGATTGTGGCTAATAATTATTCTCTAATCCTCCTGTTGGAATGCAAAAATGAAAAGAAAACAGTCTATCTATCAATTTCCAACATCCAGGCGCTTGCAACGAATAGCATCGAGTCAGCATCAGGTAGTTTATGTGATTTATCATTAGGACTCTGTTCATATTTTTTTGTGACTGCCCCAAAAAGTTCGTAATGACACAGTTGTGAAAGGTGAAAGCATGAAGTCGAAGCTATAGCTTGGTGTTCCACTTACCTGTTTTGAAGCACTGAGGATCAAAGTGTCTTGAACATATATGAGCTCTCTCCGAATTGAAACTTTTGTCGCTTCTATTAACAGTCCTTATCAGGCGTGCTCTCCAATCCTTTTTGGCTTGGCTCTTTATCGAACTTCGTGGTATTTTGTGAAAACTCAAAAGTGGGTACAGTGCTTTTTTCTCGTATGTAGTACAACCAACCATGTAGTACAACCAACCAACCATTCACGACCATAATTCTCTAAAAATCTGAATATGCATTATCTAAAACTTCCTCTTCGACAGCGACACAGGCTACTTCGACAAATTCTGATGGCGTTTCCTATCAGTTGATCCGTAACATCGTCTTTTGTTCTCGACACAGTCTCCTATCCAGTCTCTTTTCCATGATCTTTGATCAAAGTAGATGACTGAACGGTTTCTCTAGTGGGTTCTTTAATCAACTGTTTTAAACCATATGTAGCACAGATGTCCTTAATAGACTTAACATGACATAAACTGTTTGCATCACTGTAATCACAATTTGTGTCCCCCAGTAAAATAACTTCCTTGCCTTCACTTTCCAAAAAGAGTAGCACATTTTAAGCTTTTCAAATGTATCTTTGTTATCACTGGGAGGCCTATACCACAGAAGAATGACGTAAGGCTTTGCCTTTGGGGGAGTTATTTCAACGCATAAGATTTCTAAATCTGATACTGGGACATCATGCCTAATATCACACTTAAGGGTGTCTTTACAGTAGAAAGCTACTCCACCACCGTGACGGTTTTGATCTTTTCGTCCAAATTTGTACCCATCGATTTTTAACGTTTCGCATGGAATATCGCTACTGATTTTGGTTTCATTGAGGGCAAGGAATGAATACCATTATCTACCATAACAGCCTCTAATTCATCTAGATGAGGGATTAAACTATTTACGTTCAGTGATGCAATCACTATTCCTTTTCGAAAACCGAGTGTAATTTTTGGGGAATTTGTAGTACTTTTTGAATTTTTTCCACATGTGTCCGTTGTATTTTCAGAGAGTAAAATATCATGTATGAAATGTTTAGGATTGTTAGCCAAATACGACATACCCTTTCTATTTAGTATGCCTTGTATTACATAATATGCCTTCAAACTTTGTCAGATAGGCAGGCCTGATGACACAGCCACAACTCCATTGCCCATCGTTCTCAACACCAGCATAGAGATTCGCGCCAATGCAGAGCTTATGGTAATGCTTGCTACATGTGGCACAAATGATGCAACTTAGACAATCTAGATCTTCTGGCACCGGCACCTCATCCATCATGCAGCAAAGAAGATTTCCATTGCAAATTTTTAGCTCTCTGCACCCGCAGGCATCAACAGGAACAGAAACAGTAGTGGCATCTTTGTTCCTTGTGGCCTCTTGGATCCATTCTAAATATTTGCCTTGCTGAGGCTCAACTTCAGCCACTCCACCATCTGCTCCTAGGGGCTCTACATCACCTTCATCTTCAATATCTTCTTCCTCCATTTCATCTGTTTCACCAGCCAAAGTCCTGACATAGACCTTCACCGATGCTAAAATGCTATCCAGTTCCTCTCTCAGCATAGCTGGATTGCGCAAATTAGGGCTCCTGAACTGAATATTGTCTGGCAACCATTCAGGAGCTTTTCCCCAGTTTCCATGACTCTTCATGTCTTTAACCCTTTGCATGCTGAATTGTTTCCAGGTGATTGTACTGTGACGCTGGATATTTCCCGCAAGATCTCAAACGTCTGGATCGAAAATTTCAAAACTCTTTTTTCACCGGGAAGAAGCTCTTTAATTTGACATTAAAATATATGAAAACTGTTCAAAAATAACTAAAGTCTACTTTTCTTGCCTCTATTTCACTATAAAACATTTTAATTTACCGTATTTAGCAGTAGAATGAGTGCTGAGTAGTTTGCGTTTTGTTTACGTCGGAGCTTCGGGCGATTGCTGACTTAGGCCATATTTTGACCTCACTGCATCATTTAGAGGCTACCCACATCACCAGACAGAGGCTGAATCGAAAGGGCAGCTGTCACGCTATCGAAACACACATTTTCAAGCGACATTGGATGAGAGGAAGGTATTTTATCGCAAGAAGGAAACAGGTTGAAAATAATGAAAAGTTTGACAAATATCAACGAAAAACTCGCGATTTAGTTGCAGAAGCTTCCATCACTAATAAATCAGTAAATTTCACTGTAAACAACGTTCATCTTTCGTTGGAAACAATTTCTCATTGCTTGAGGAACAGCTTAGTCCAGTTTTTGCCCAGATTTGCTTGAGGAAGAGATTAAAACACAAGAAAAAGAAAGTACGATCTTAAGTTGCAATTATGCGACCGCAGCATGCGAAGGAGAATGAGGCTGGTCACAAATCTGCGACTGCAGCATGCAAAGGGTTAAAATAATCTGATGTTGTACGCCATATTTTTGAAAATCGTTGACAAAACTAAAATAAATATATCGTCAAGCTACAGCTACCTAACCCCAAGAGCCATGAATGATATCTAGATATATAATATAACTATATCATATTTTTGCCCCCCCCCCCACCCCCTCAAGAGCCTTAAACGATACTTTAAAAGAAAAGGACCATCTTAGATATCTTGTAATTTAGGCTAACTCAAGGAAATTCAACCTGAGAGCCTACAGTTAGGGTAAGCTGAAAATTATCAAGTTGTGTTACTGATCTGCAAGGTAAATCATAGTTGAAGTAATTGTTGATATACATTAAAAACCCGCGTATAAGAACCTAGTGGACTAAGAATCTACAGACTGAAATTTTGCAATTAAAGCCCAATTTATAATTTATAATACTGTATTTGGAAAATTGTATTACAATTTTGTGCGCTAATGGTTAGTCTCTAGGAAACGAAAACAGTTTTTCTGAATGTAAATAAGAAGATTTTCTCTTATGATGATTCTAAAACAAGCATCATAACTAAAAAATAAATCATAAATTTCTTCAAGCATCTAGCTATGATTTGATCCACCAACGCAACACTAATCAGACTACTTATGCACATACCAGCACCCGTTATGGCATGAGAAATCAATGATCTCTTCTTTCCAATCGGCAAACGCAACAGGCTTTCCAACCGCTCTCTAAGCAACAATTGAACGATTTCTTGATCAATGCCTGAAAAGAATCCAATTTATGACCTCTCATAAAATAAATCTTAGGAAGGCTTGGAAAAAAAGTTTCCTGCAATTATTTCAGCAAGAGTATTTGCATGTTGTTATAAGTACTCAATAGCTAGCGAGCAACCATGATTTCTCCTTTTTTTGGTGCATACAGAAACATTTTTAAGTTATCAGAAAAATCAAGAAAATTAAAAATTACCACTGTCGGGAATCGAACCATGGGTCTCCTGCTTTCCAGGCAAGCGTCTTAACCACTAGACCACAGTGGCATAATTTAATTCCCTCGATTCTAGCACCTTGTAGGTTGCTTTCGTCTTTAGCCTTTTTCAAGCAGCGTATCTATTAGTACTCAATAACTAGCGAGCAACCAATGCTGCTCCTTTCTATTTGTGATCCTATCTTCAAGTGCTCAATTTTACGTCAATCTCTGAAAATATCCGACTGTTTGACATGGTAAAATGCAACCAGCAAAGTAAAATGAAATACAAACTTTAACAGGGCAATTTACAGATCTTTCAAAATATTGTCGATATCTCCGACTTATGCATATAGGGCTAACACAAAAACTCTGAGTTTGACAATCTCGGCGATATGTGTGGGGAATGTTCTCGAGCATTTTTGGTGGCTTTGGTGAAGCATCAAACTTACTGCAGAAAACAATGGACATATGAGATATGTTATCACATTTGTTTATAACTGACCCATCAAAATCTTTTCTAAGGCACTGAAAGAAAGTAACGAATTAAGAAAAAAATATCTGGTACTTTCAAGCAAAGTTGTATTCTCACCTTCATTATCAAGAAGCTTCTTTGGCTTGCAGTTCTCATCAACATTATTTTCCTCTGTTTCTATAAGTAGAGACAAACATGTTAGTTATTAAGCCTTAATTACGTATACAGGGTGTCCCAAAAAAATTGTGCCCCGTTTGTCTGAAAATTGTGACAAAACGGCAAAAGATTCTCGCCAATTTTTTTCATGATGGTGCTCGTCAGATGTTCAATTAAATTTTGCCACCATCCTCGTAAAAATCCGTTGGAAAATAATGGAGCTATGACCTTCAGGAGACCAAATTTGCACCATGACTGAAACCAGCGGTCGGCCATTTTGTCTTACTATTTTGCAGTGATAAGTATCTGCACGTGAGGTAAGAAATAATTTCTGCGAGGTCAGAAATAGTGGAACTCTCCGAGGATTATCGGAATTTTCACGAGAGCTATGACATTGGAGGCTGCTGTTTCATTTTCAATCCATGAAGCTATTTATCGCTGCAAAATAGTAAGACAAAATGGCCGACCGCTGGTGTCAGTGATCGGGTAAATTTGGTCTCCTGAAGGTCATAGCTCCATCATTTTTCAACGGATTTTAATGGGGATGGTGGCAAACTTTAATTGAACATTTGAAGAGCACCACCATGAAAAAAATTGGCTAGAATCTTTTGCCGTTTTGTCACAATCTTCAGACAAACGGGGCACAATTTTTTTGGGACACCCTGTACTAAAATCGTTTTCTCAATTTTTGAACCACTTTCAAAAGATGAGGATCTTTGGCTCCTTCCCCAGTGTTGTGCTTATGGAAATCGCATGTTGATATCAAAGTAACAAACCATTGATCTCAAGAAACTATAAACTAGAAAGGAAATGCTGTGATTTTAGGGGGTAAAATTCTCTATTTTCTATTTTCTATTGAGTCTCTATAGTTCCTTGGAGAATGTAATAAGTAGTTTGCCCCATGAAAAGAATTTGTCACAAATGTTGACACAAGAGTCCTCAAAAACTATAAAGCTGTCACAAAACTATAAAGCAGATGTCACGTATGGGCTACGTAAATTTCAAACACGAAGAAAACACCTGACAGGCCTACATATTGTAAAATTTGACTTTCTCTGTTTCGACATTGTATCCCTATCCGATTGTTTGCCAAATTGGAAAGTTTGCAGAATGTGCAGGGATTAGAGGAAGGGCATCCAAAACCACTTCATATTGGGAATATCAGATACCAAAGCTGATGGACTATGGAGGAAGATGGAGGACTATGGAGGACGAGATGCGAGAATGGCGCCAAATTTGAAGAAACTATTCCAAGCGATTCAAGGGTCATGGGTATAAATAGTTCTTTACTTTAAATTGTGCCATAAACTTGCGATAGAAGCTTTCATTACCATTTATAGCGAAGATCTTAAGAAACATAATAATAATGATAATTTAGAGGGAAAATTTGTCTCAACTTAAAGAGGCCTAACAGCATAATATTATACAATGCCTTTTTATGCAGTAAAGGTGGGAAGAAGTGCTGGGGTATATGAAAAGTGGGAAGAATATCAAAAAGAAACCACAGGGTACTCTGGGGCAGTATATAAAAGTTTCAAAAATAAAGAAGATGCACTCAAATTTGTGGAAGAGGATGCCCCAAAAAAATCCAAAAGCACGGAAACAGAAAAAGCCGAAAATACAGAAAAACAAGTAGGAAAAGACATTAGGGAAGAGGAGAAAATGACAAAAGAAACAGTTCAGGACAGTGAAACAAGCCAAAATCGCTCAAGTACAGAAAGCAAAGTGAATAGTGAAGAAAACCACACTGAAAATGAATATGGAAAATGTTTAAAGAATGTAGGATCAAAATCAAAATCCCTAGGCTTTGACTTGTGTAAGAAATGGTTCCATTGCAACAAAAAATGTGGAATGAAACATGAAGAATGTTATGAGGTAATCAAAGAAATGAGTGAAATAAACAACTACTTATTTTGGAATTGTGACAAATGCTCGGACCTGATAACAAATTTGTGTGCTCAAGGACCAAAGGTGCTAGAGGAGAACAAGATACTAAGAGAACAAATGAGTCAACAATCAGACACACTCATGCAAATCAAAACAAGTAAACAACTCAAGCAAAAGGAGCAGCAAAACAAAACAAAAGAGCTAGAAATTCATAACTTGAAGATTGAATTAAGAAAACAAAATAATGAGATCGCAGGATAAATTGAGACAAAAGATGATGAAATAAATAGACTTGCCGGACTTGTGAATAAATTAACAGTCAAAACTAAGCATGGGCAAGAAAGAAAACAGATAAAGGATAATGAAACAGAACTCTAGAATGGTAAAGTGGAAGACGTATCTCAGAAATATATTGAAAAGATGCAAAGTATTTTAGGAAGACAGGACAAAATAGAAGGCAGGCAGCTATCAAGCACATAAATAATCAAGAAAGCAGATGAAATATGTGAACAAGCAAAGAACATACAAGAGGAAAAGAAAAAGAAGGAAAGGAATCTTGAAAAGCTTAAAATAGAAGTGAAACAATATCAAGATACACTTGAAACAGCAATTGAGCACAAATAACTCATGGAGAAAACAGTCAAAGATCAGCAAGATTACATCATACAGATAGAGGAGATAAACAAAAAGCTTGATATTGAAGTACAAGATCTCAAAACTAAAGGAAAAGCGTTGCAAGAAAATCGGAAAGCAGAAGAAAATGGAACAGATCAAGAAAAAAGCAGGTTTCAACACACACAAAAATAAAACAATAATATCATAGAAAACAATGCAACAGATGAAGGGGAAAACAGTCTGCACCAGCAGAAAGTATGCATCCATTTTGTTTAATATGGGCAATGCAGATATGGAGGAAATTGCAGATATCAACACAAAAACATATGCCGAAGTGTGGTAACAAACACATCATGAAATAATGTCATTGGTAGATTTAGTTATGATGAAACAGGTTTTTGTAGAATAGAAGCAAATAGAATGTGTTCATATGGAGAAAGATGCAAATATATACATAGGGGTGACATGAGAAGGAGGCAAATAAATCACAATTATAAACAAAATGGATGGAAGGGGACGAAAGAAATCAGCAGAGCAGCAAATATTATCAAAGTGAACAGCGGTGGAAAACAAGGTTCATCACATGGAATGAGACCAATGCAATATGAGGATACAGGAAAATTTGGATACAGAGAGGACACAGGAAGACAAAATCAAAATAGGTATGAGCTAATAAAGTATTGCAAAGAAAGAGAACAACAAAATGACAAAGCACAATGATGAACACAATGGTGAAGCGGTGACAAAGAGACAGGAAAACGATACAGAAAGAAGGAGCATTCTGAAAAGCCTCAGAATTTTAGCAGGCCAAAAAAGTGGACAGTGTATCGGTGTATCGCCGTATCAGAAAAAAGCTACACTTCAGTTTCAGTTTCATATATTTTAAAATTCCATTACATACAATGCTAAAGACAAAAGCTAATTACAATGAAATACAACATACCAAACTAATTAACTAATACAGGACAAATACTACAGAAGAAATAAAAATGAAAAACGACATCATGAAAACAGAAGAATTGCATGTAGGGGAATTTCTTAAGGAGGGGCTCTCTCAGTAGCTAAGCTAATCGAGGAGAGAGCACCCCCTGTTTAAAGATGACTAAATATCACTGATTAGTTCTTACCTATAATTGTTGGTGAAGAAGGCTTTGAACTTCTGACGAAGGCTGAATGGGGGACCTTCCTACGATTTGTAATTATTTTCAAAGAAAAACATCTTAAGTTTACGACGAAAACTACAAGTAGATGGTGACCGTTTTATCTCCAAAGGTATGTCATTCCAGCATTTTGCTCCAAAGTAACGAACTGACCTGAGACCGTATTGAAGCGCATTTTTCCGATTTAGAAAAATATCATTATTGGTTGCTTGCCGTGTACGATACAGATGAACAGATTCAACTAATTCAAAGAAAGAATGAAAACAAGAGGGAGAAATTTTATTGACACAATCATAAACAAAACATAGCAATTTCAACTGGAAAAGATCATGCAGCTTTAAAATCTTCAAGTCAGAAAAGATTGGAGTGGAAGGAGAAGCAAAGTTTTGAAACGAAATTGCCCTTATTACCCTTTTTTGTAACAAAAACACAGGATTGATATAGGTCTCATAAGTGAGACCCCAAACTAAAATACCATACTGTAAGAAAGGTGAAAATAAAGAATTATAAAGACAAATCAAAACGTTTATGGGTAAAAAGTGTCTAACTTTGAAGAACATGCCACAAGTTCTAGCCAGTTTTTTTGAAAGTTCTGTCAAGTGATATTTCCATGAGAGATTTTCATCCAAAAGAACACCAAGAAATTTGACGTAACAGGTTTTTATGATCGGAATGTTCCCAATTTTGATACTAACTGTTACAGGGCAAGAATGCTGAGGTGACTTAAAAATAATAAAGTTAGTTTTATCTATATTCAGGGCAAGTTTATTTACATCAAGCCACATTTTAACTTTTTTCAATTCTTTGTTTACTACTCTCTGAAGCAGATCAAGATTTTCAGCTTCATAGTAAATGTTAGTATCATCTGCAAATAAATAAAAGGCTAATTTTGAACTTGAGTATGGTAGATCATTAATGTAGATTAGGAAGAGGAGTGGACCGAGTACAGAGCCCTGTGGTACCCCACAAGTAACATTACAGAAACTTGAGTTAGATCCATTGACACATACATACTGCTTCCTACCTGAAAGATAAGATTTAAACCAATCAAGACTAGTTCCTCTGATTCCATAGTGTTCAAGTTTCATCAAGAGAATGTTATGGTTAACAGTGTCAAATGCCTTTTGCAAATCAAGGAATATTCCACAACCAAACTTCCTGTTATCTAATGAGTTTTTGATGGCTTCTGTTAGACTAACTAGGCCATGGTTAATAGAATGGTTGGCACGAAATCCAAATTGCAAGGTATATAAAATCTCATACTTAGCAAGGAAATTGTAGAGACGCTCATACATGACCCTTTCTATAATTTTACTAAAGACAGAGAGAAGTGAAATTGGTCTGTAGTTTGCTGCAGTAAGTGGACAACCTTTTTTTGAAGAGTGGGATTACTTTAGCTAGCTTCATCTTGTCTGGAAATATCCCAGATTGAAATGATTCATTTATAATTTGGGATAATGGAGAAGATATTAAAGGAGAAAGCAGCTTTAAAACTTTTGTTGGAATACTGTTAGGGCCTAAAGACTTTCCAGATTTTAGGAGAGAGATTATGTCAGATACTTCAACCGGAAAAGAGGGTGAAGTGAAAAAAGAGTTTCCAACTCTATCACCCATGAAATTCATGGGTGACTTGTTAGATCTTGGGATATTTTTAGTGATATCATGAGAAACTGTAACAAAGTACTTATTGAAGATGTTGGAAATGATGGCTGGATCTGATGTCGCTGGATCTGATGCACTTCGCAGTGCAAGCTCTATGAAATTGTTCGTTCTTGAAATGTTCTCTAACTTCCTCAGAATTCTAGCAGATCAAAAAGGCTGACGGTGTATCGGTGTACCGCCGTATCAGAAAAACAGTACACTTCGTAGTGCAAGCTCTATCAAATTTTTCGTTCTTAAAATGTTCTCTAACTTCCTCAGAATTCTAGCAGATCAAAAAGGCCGACGGTGCATTGGTGTATCGCCGTATCAGATAAACAGCACACTTCGCAGTGAAATTTTCTATGAAATTTTTCTTTCTTATAATGTTCTCTAACTTCCTCAGAATTCTAGCAGATCAAAAAGGCCGACGGTGTATCGGTGTATCGACGTATCCGAAAATAGTACACTTTGTAGTGCAAGCTCTATCAAATTTTTTTTTCTTAAAATGTTCTCAGAATTTGAATGACCAACGCTGTATCGGCGTATCTTGATACACCGTTCTTAACATAAATGCTACTGGTATTCTGGAATCGCTCCAATGAAAGTAAACATTGTCCTCCTTGTTTTTCTTGTAGGTGCCTGAATCTGCAAACATTGGGGTTAAAATATCACGAATGGACTTTGCTGTTGATGAAGCTGGATCATGTGTTAACTCTTTGACTGCATCATCTTGATACATCTTAAGAAGGGAAAGAATATCAGAGCTAGAAAGTCCTTCTTGGCAAGATTGAATTTCACAAATTTGCATCCCTGTTATCCAGTTATGGTGTAATAGCCCTGCCCGGCGCATTAGAGCTATACATTTAAATGTAAAGAACACAAACTTCGGAGAATCTTCACTCGTTATTTCATCATAATTTCACACATATCGTGCTCGCAGTTCGTAGCGTTCTCTTGTCTTCTCTCTTGAATCGTCTGATCCTCTCATTCAAATCGGGGGATCGCGTTATAAACAATTAGTACAATCAAATTTATTTCTTAGATGTCCACATTGACCTACCCTAATACTGTAGCAACTATAGATACAACAAATGAAGAAATCATGATTCTTTTCTTACCTCCACTCCAAAGAGCACCACAGAAAAAATTTGTGCCCAGAAACTTTCCTCAGTTTTTCCCACTGTGGAAATATTCCAAAGTCTTGTGTCTGTCACTATTCCTTTCTCTGATCACTTCTTCTCCTGCCTCTTTTCCTTCTGCTGGTAACTTTCGTTTTCGGTCTCAACGCTTTCGATTATTGACCCAGATTTTGATTTGGTAAATGCTAATACCAGTTCTTTCCGCTATGGAATTAAATCTTTCCTGAAACTTCTCAGAAGTTAAAATTAAACCATTGGCGAATTCGCTTTCAAGAATCTCACGCTGAGCGTCAGTAAAACCAATTTTTGCGGCCATCATGAGGCACTCCACTCCACAGCTTCGAGCAAAATGAAGATGGCGCCTAAAATGAAAGTAAAGCAGTTGATTATTTGATAACAGTGCAGGTTTTGTTAGATACTGGCCGGCCGATTGTGGGAACATGGCCTTTGATTAATCATCATCGATTAAAGACGGACCGGGTGTCTGGTTAAGTGTCTAAATGAAACCTGAACATTTCCCTTGTAAAATGAAGTCGCTACTCCATTAAGAGCTTGATCAAAGACGTTTGGCAGTCAATTTCATGTTTGTTGATGATACCAAAGACTGTCCTCTTTGTCTAACCCTTTTGTTATGCTGGTAGAGTTCTAAGCAGATCAGCAGCTGGGAAACCTATTAGCATGCGTGGGAATCTCTTTGTTTCTTTGCTCAAATCTGTGTCTCTTTGCTCTTTGCTCTCTGTGTCCCATCGTTTCTTGCAATTGGCACAGGATATGTTATCTATCTTTCCTTTGGCTAGGGCTTTGCCCTTACTTTAAGTGGACTTTGATTTGCTAGCAGTTGCCTTGCCTTTTTCGCTCCCTTTGCTGGGTGGGGCGGCCTCGTTAGGTGAAATTGACTCGAACAGGGCCGCCTTTTTAGCAAGGCAGATCTTTGACCTTTCCGTGGTGTCACAAATGTGAGCGTGGCTGGCAATTTTTCCGGATTTGGCTCCACAACTGTTTGCAGATTGCCATCTCTGTTCCTAACTCTCAATGGCTGTTTTTCCTCCTCCAGGGACTTATTGAACGCAGCTGTGTCTGCATCAAACACAGGCAAGTTGTTCCTTAGTTTGTACGCAAAGGCATTGTGTGTCCAGTATGAAATTTGGCCTTGGTGTCTTTTAAGGAAGGCCATGCAACTTAGCCCTGTCTCTTTATGGAGTTCAAACGCTTGTTTGGGGAAACTGAAGGACCTCCTACTCCTTCTATTCACCATTGCTTTCTTGGCCAGGGTTTCTTTTGCTTTGCTAAGTGGAATTTGCTTGGCCTGGGATTTATCCACAACACTCCTTTGGGTTTATTCGGTGTCGTTCGAAACTGCAGCTTTCCTTCATTTGATAGAAAGAAAAATAATTAGCTTGCGGAAATCCTTAACAGAAATATTCATGAAAAATACAGCAACCTTTATGGTATGCTTTTGTGCAATTTTTGTAGGTTAAGGCCCTAGTAGCCCTTAGAACCGTTTTGCGCATGCATGATTTTCAAAATCATACTGCTCAAAAGTTATAGTTGATAACTGTACAAACCTATACATTTTCTGAATGAAAAATTTAACGATGCTTCAAAAAATGGAGCCAAAAATTAAAAATGGGCTAATTGTAACAAATCTGAACCTGTTCAACAACAAGTGCCATTTTATTACCGCAGACAGGTCTAGAAAAGATTGAAGTGGTATCTTTTATTCTATATTCAAATTTCATCATGGAAACCTATATGAGCAAGATTACTTGATTGTTTTGAGTGATTTCAAATTTTGATATCAGAACCCAAAACAGCATTTCAAATTTTTTTTCAAAATGCGTGATTTTGGTGCAGATGTGACATAAAATGTTATTTTCCAAAATAGATATAAAAAATCTAAATCGTTCAAAACAATCAACTACAAAAGAAGGATAAATCCTTCTTTTACTTCAGGTAATTATGTTATTCCTATTGGAATTATCCTTTCTCAAGTCCGAAAATCTTGATTTTGAGTAATCGCATGTTTTATACAAAGGCCCCAAAAAGAAGCAAATTTGCCACTTCCACCACTAACAAATTACAATTTGTGAAGTAATTTTTCTGCAAATGGGTCTTTGATGGCATAAACATGACTTTAAAAGATCCTACACCATATGTCTCTCCTTCAATTTCTCTAAATGCCTCTTTTATGCAGTTCCAAGATGCTGATACTGCAGTAGAACTCTTATGGCTTATACACTTCTCTTTTCTATCCTAGCCTTTCCTAACAGTTTGACTCTTTCTTCATGTTTCTTTCAACCCTTGTGTTGGGACATCAGGACACCATCTTCTCACACATAACTTCTTTGGTGGAAATGTGTTATGTATATCAAGTTTTCACGTTGAAACACTTTCCGTAATGCTGTTGGTAAGGTAAGCCATCATCCTAACACCAATGAAACTGCTGCTCAGAATCTTGTTCTTTGTAAAATTAAAGTCTCTTTCATTCCCTCTTGCAAAATGCTGCTACGGGCCTAAGAACTTTTGCCACAAACTTGTGGTTTTACTCCCTTCTTTTATCAACTTTATTTGCTGCAAGGTCTTCTCTTGTTATTCCAAAAACCATCCTTGATTAACTGTTAATTTCCAATGCAGGGAAATTGCTGCTTCATTTCACTTTCTCTTGGTCCAAGAACTCTTGCTGAAAACAAACCAAAGCAAGCCAAGGCAGCCAAAGTGAAATTCCCTGTCTTGTCTCTCTGTAGCAGCAGCGACAACAGTGGGGCTCAAACCCGCTGACCAAGCGCAGAGAAGATCACCCTAATAATTTGATCATGTATTTTAGGCCTTTTTCAGTAGCTTTGCAACAACAAAGTTTTTCTAGATTTGAATTTACCAATTTTCCAATGCTTGTAAGGTGAGAAAAATCACAAAAATACTTAGATCTTTTGGCTGTCAAGCAAATATTGAGTAATTCCTATCCATTCAGTACTCTTGATTTTATGAATTTTCAAAAATGGGAACTTTTTTCTGGCTCACCCGGTAGACATTTTTTCATAAGAATAATGTTTATGAGGATTGAGGCTCTGAATCATCCAATTTTTATGAATATTAAAGAAATATTAATCAGCCTCTCAGCTCGCATATTTGTGTCTAATTTGTCAGCAGTTGCCTATCGATAAACGAGAACAAAACTATGGATGTTTTAGGCATTTAGTTGTCGACAACTCTCCAAATATCGTATGACTGTGGTCACATGACCAGAATCAAAACAATGAAATGCTAAGAATTTTATTGCCCATTAAATTTGATTAAAATCACAAAGACCAGTGGTTATATCTCTTGTCGTTTTAGCGTAGTGTGACAAAGTTTGGTAGGGGCAAAACCAGTGGCGGACACTTGGGGGAGCCAGGGGGCTAGAATGTTGGCTAGAACAAAGGTCTTTTGTTCCAAAACAATAGAAATAAACAATGTTTTCAACTGTAACAATAGCTTCACCCCCGCAATATTTGGCAAGGTGTCCGCCACTGGGCAAAACCGCCTCCCAGTTAAGCCCCCTCTCTATCAAGCCCCCCTCACTTATATAAAATTCCAGGGGCAACCAAATAATTTCCATTTATTGAGCCCAATAAGTTTGCATGTTAATTTGGATGTGGTTTGAGATAAACTGTATTTGACTTGTAAAGTTGCATGTCGAATCTGCAAAATATGGTGTAAATGAACTAAAAAGCCTTGTTATTTGATTTTTGTGAATTAATCCCCTTCTTTAATAAGCCCAACCCCTGTGCTTAATAGAGCTTTTACGGTATGCTCAGTGTCATTTTTAGAATTGTATGTTTAGCAATATACAGGTCCGAACAATCTCCTACCAATTTTAAAAACTTTTGCTAAGTAGCCAGATGCTTTTAATAATTCACCCTTCTCTGGTTTAGATGCTTTTGCAATGGCTTTTGAAGAACGCTCAATATGTCTCTCATTAACCACGTCATATTTGAAGTTGTCTATAAATAGAACACAGTAGTAGGTACCCAAGTCCAAGAAGGCTGAAAATAGAGAAAAGAACTTTAATAGGAAATTAGACACGCAAGGACAAGGCCTTCATGTATGCATCTTCTAACGTCCTGAAAAGGCAGCAGGGAGTCTTCTGCTGTCTCTCGAAGAAAAGGTGGTAGTAAACAATCTTCAAACATCCTGAAAAAAAACCTATTTCCGTATCACTTTCGTCCTTTATGGATGTGCATCTGCACCTTGGTGTATCCTCGTCCCCTATGTACCTAGCGTACCTAAGGACTTTTATCCTCTGTGGATGTGCAACTATATCTTGGTGTACCCACGTCCCCTTTGTACCCAGTGTACCTAGGGACCTCTGTGGATGTGCAGCTGTATATTGGTGTACCCTCGTCCCTTATGTACCTAGTGTACCTAGGGACATTTGTCATCTGTGGATGTGCAGCTGTATCTTGGTGTACCCTCGTCCCTTATGTACCTAGTGTACCTAGGGACTTTTGTCATATGTGGATGTGCAGCTGTACCTTGGTGTACCCTCGTCCCTTATGTACCTAGTGTACCTAGGGACTTTTGTCATATGTGGATGTGCAGCTGTATCTTGGTGTACCCTCGTCCCTTATGTACCTAGTGTACCTAGGGAAATTTGTCATCTGTGGATGTGCAGCTGTATCTTGGTGTACCCTCGCCCCTTATGTACCTAGTGTACCTAGGGACTTTTGTAATCTGTGGATATGCAGCTGTACCTTGGTGTACCCTCGTCCCTTATGTACCTAGTGTACCTAGGGACTTTTGTCATATGTGGATGTGCAGCTGTATCTTGGTGTACCCTCGTCCCCTATGTACCTAGTGTACCTAGGGACTTTTATCTTTTGTGGATGTGCAGCTGTATCTTGGTGTATCCTCGTCCCCTATGTACCTAGTGTACCTAGGGACTTTTATCCTTTGTGGATGTGCAGCTTTATCTTGGTGTACCCTCGTCCCCTATGTACCTAGTGTAC
Source organism: Aurelia coerulea (assembly GCA_039566865.1). Lineage (NCBI taxonomy): Eukaryota > Metazoa > Cnidaria > Scyphozoa > Semaeostomeae > Ulmaridae > Aurelia > Aurelia coerulea. Next base: position 4,653,940 of record CM076951.1, on the reverse strand, counting down.
CTAGGGACTTTTATCCTTTGTGGATGTGCAGCTTTATCTTTGTGTACCCTCGTCCCCTATGTACCTAGTGTACCTAGGGAATTTTATCCTTTGTGGATGTGCAGCTTTATCTTGGTGTACCCTCGTCCCCTATGTACCTAGTGTACCTAGGGACTTTTATCCTTTGTGGATGTGCAGCTGTATCTTGGTGTACCCACGTCCCCTTTGTACCCAGTGTACCTAGGGACTTTTATCCTTTGTGGATGTGCAGCTGTATCTTGGTGTACCCACGTCCCCTTTGTACCCAGTGTCCTAGGGACTTTTATCCTTTGTGGATGTGCAGCTGTATCTTGGTGTACCCTTGTTCCCTATGTACCTAGTGTACCTAGGGACTTTTATGCTTTGTGGATGTGCAGCTTTATCTTGGTGTACCTTCGTCCCCTATGTACCTAGTGTACCTAGGGACTTTTATCCTTTGTAGATGTGCAGCTTACCTAGGGACTTTTATCCTTTTTGTGAATGTTGTCTTTTATGGATGTGCATGCGTTTCTTCTCCCAAATTTGTTAGTTTAGTAAGCGCATTCATCAAAGTTTTGCAATTTGAACTGCTTTCTGCAGCTACCGATATTTTTACGCTCAGCTGCAAGGCTATAGGAAGTATCTTAAATCCTGAGGGGGCACAATACTTCAAGAACGATTTTTCATTAAGCTAAAAGGGCAGTTACTGAAACAGAAATGATATTTCTTTCATCATAATTGCAAAATGTTTAGGGCACGCTCCCCTAGTGCTTCTCCATATCCTAGGTCGCTGTTCAGTCCTTTTTACTCTCACTCATCCCCCTTCTTGGCACTTCCCTCAATTTCTAGACTCTACCACCACCTATATAAATAAATGCACCATTTTCAAAATTGCGTATTGCAATTTTAAAAATTGCGCTTACCTCTAAGTTTTTTGCCTCCTTTATATCTCTCCTGATACTTTGGCTTGTCTTCTCCGCTCAAATCCTCTCCGTTTTCAACTGCGCTCTCCGTCCATATATTCTAAGGGCTCTCTTGCACTCCGTTTATGGTTACTTCATGCCATTCTTTTCATCTTCTGTTCTCTCTTTCCTCCTTTTTTCTACCTTTCTCTATTTCTTTTTTCATTTTCAAGGCTCTAATTTTCCAATACAATTTCAATGCAGCCACCCTTCCACCTTCCCTATGAGTTCCCTACTCTGTGGCTACCCAGACTCCTTTGCTTTGAACAAATGTTCTGGGGTAAAGCAGCCCATCTTGACATTGAATACACTTTATAAAAGAAGTTAGGCGGTAGGCAGATGTTATATTAGGAGAGTATCAACTAGTATAATAAGTGAAGCGATGGCGGTCCCAGCGAAATGAACAGACAGTTGTTGACATCCTTTTGTTGGTTTAAATAGTGCAAAGGTGTCATTTATCAGTTCCAGAGCTTTCTAGGTTCTCTCCTTTTATGGCTCATTGCAATTTTCTTTTTCACTTTGAGAACCTTGCTACAATGGTTGGGAGAAATTCCATTTCCCCCGTGGGTTGGTAAAGAGCATGTTGCCAGTTATGAGTTGCGAGTTGGTGCTTTCTGCGAGTTGCGAGTTAATAGTGAAAAGTGCGAGTTGGTACATTTAAGATGCGAGCTGCGAGTTAAGTAAAAAAAATTCAGATTTTCCAAAAAACATTCAAATCCGACCTTTGTTCATGCTCCCAAACAATTGACTTATTTGGTGTCCAAAAACCACCGCCATTAAGTTTTAAGACCATTCGATATGACATCGGCTGTCCTCCCTTCAGTGAAACTGTTTTAAAGTCTTTGGCAAAATTTTATGCGTTACTTACATGCTAAAATTCAATTTAAGTGATAGTTTAAAATTTTTGCTCCTTTCTGGAGTGGATTCAGAGTTTTGAAACAGGGGTGTGACATTCACAACGCCAACTTCTACACTGCCAAGCACAACGAATACAACTTCTTTAGCGTGTTATACATTCATAAAGGCTTTTCGTACATTTGTTTAGCATCTATAATGTGTTTTCAATACAAAGAAATACCCACTTTGATAGATTTTATTTGAAACATACTTTTCTGTCAGTTTTCGCAACAAGTGTCCGATTACCACCGTCGTCCGATTACCACCGCCGACACCCAATAGGGAATTGCTACCAGTTCCTTGAAAAGCAAAGCGTTTTTGCTAAATAGCATCAGATTTTACAGGAGTGTGATGCCACTCGAATTTGCCTTGTGAACATGCTTTTCCAAATCGTAAAACACCCTCAGCAGAGGTCAATTTACTTCAATTTCTTTTCTGAGCTCAGCAATTAACATGGACTTGCACAAGTCGTCTTGAAAGGGAAAGACAACGAATTAATGATTCTCCTTTAATTTTCTTTCAAGACAACTAAGGCAAGACCCCAGTTTACTGCATTACAGTAATATTCGTGAACGACTGGAATGAAAGCTGCAAATTGTAATAGGCCTGTGGCTTCTTATAATTGATTTCTTATAAAGAAAATTACAACGGTCTAAAAACGCTAAACATATAAAACAGTTTCAAATTCAATTCCAACTTCAAACAACCGTTTTATTTGGCGAAAATGCATTCATTCAAAAGAAAACAAGCAACTCTTAATTTTAGCTTCAACTCGCATTCTTAAGTTTGCAACTCGCACTTTTGAGTTTCCAACTGGCAGCTTTCGTTCAACTCACAACTTGCAACTCATAAATTAAGTGCAACTCGCAACTTGTAACTCGCATAATAAGTGCAACTCGCAACTCACAAAACAAGTGTTATTTGCAACTGTCTCTACTATAACTCGAAACTTGCATTTTTCCCTTCAGCTTCTCAAAGGATTTGAACAGAAGTCATCTTTAGCAACGATGGGGTGGCTTCCTCCTCCCTTTGCCCTCTCGATACGCTCTATTGGAGATTTAGCAGGTGTCTCAAAAAGTACAAAGGAGCAAAACGAGAACATTTTAGGATTTTCTCAATTTTGACTTTGTTAATCCGGAGATGTTAGCTTGGAAAGTCAAATTCAAGATTACACTGAAACCCGAGGTTTTGAGAAAGGGCCAAGCTATGATTTGATGTCATGGGCACATTTTTTACTTTTTAAAAGAGTCATAAACACATGGTTAGGACCCTAACTAAACAAATAGCAGGCCCGTAGGAAGCGGGGGGGCAGGGGGGGCTCAAGCCCCCCAATAATTTGGAAAACAATGGTGCTACGTCATATCACTACAAGTTCATTCATTTAGCACAATAGCTTTTAAACTATACGGCTACAATATAACACAACATAAAAAGATAAAGAAAAGTAGCAACTAACTTACTACACTTAAAAAAAAACAACAACATGAATTATATACATATATGCGTTCTACAGAGACTTGGGGATATTTAAAGTGTGTAATGTTTTTTCTCGGATATCAGTAATTTGTCCAGTGAATTTGAGGAGATTGTCGATTGTTTCTTGATCCTCACATAAGTACATGAATTGAAGCAAATCATCAGGGGTAAGTTGTTTCGTACTTGGATAAGTTTCAAAAATTTGATTCAGAAATGCATCTCTAACCACTGAATAGTGTTCACATTTAAGTAGAAAGTGTTTTTCATCTTCAATGAATTCCTCATTACAAATTTGACAGACCCGATCTTCCCTATTAATTTTTGGGGATTGTCTACGGCCTGTCTCAATCGCAAGACAATGGTCGCTGAGTCGAAGTTTACTTGTAATCACCCTTAGCTTTCGTTTGTTATGTTGCATTAAATATGGCTCCAGCGTGATGCCTTTTTTTATGTGGAAGAGGAACTCTCCCTTTTTTGAAGAGGACATTTCTCTCGTCCAATATCTATTATAGTTGGTTTTATTGCTAAGCTTGAACATGCTCTTGGTGCAGGAGTGAAAGTCTTCTAGATTTAGACTTCGCGTAACATTCTCGATATGCGTGTTACAATTTAGATCGGATGGAAGTTCCAAATTCATTAAATAAGCTTGGTAAATAAGACTATCCTCTTGTGCTTTTTTGATGTGATCCAAAAAAGACTTAATCCTATTTTCAACGTTTAACTTAAGAGGGTACCTGCCCAGTTCCCCTCTCACGAGAATGTTTGTGGTGGATCTATTAACACCCAACAGACGTTTGCAAAAGTTTAGATGAACCCTTTCCATATCACACTTGTCCCATTTGTCAAAACTCAAATAGTTATATGTCCCCCATATTTCAGAACCATACAGCAGGATGGGAGTTACTACACTGTCGAAAAGCTTCAGAGCTGCTTTAATAGGCAGTCGTTTAATAGGGAATCTATTATTAAGAGCGTACACAGCCCTCTGTGCTTTAGATGACAGATTTTCCATTGAGCTGTGTAGTGAACCATTTGCATTGATTGTCATACCTAAATAGTTGAAGGAACTGACAGATTCAATTTCCTTATTTCCAAACATGAAAGTGTTCTTCTTATTAGTTCTGTTTTTCTTCTGAAATGTAATGCACTTAGTCTTTTTTACGTTTAAGTTCATATTCCAAGTGTCACAGTATACCTGGACCTTATCGAGTAAAGATTGTAAACCGTTAGCTGTTTTCGAAAAAATGACGATATCATCTGCATACATGAGGCAGTTAAGATTAGAGCCATTAGGTAATATAAATGGGTTTAAAGATTTGTCTTCTAGAATCTCTGCGAGATCATTAATGAAGGTATTGAAAAGGAGCGGGCTTAATGGGCTATCTGTAAAACATGGAGTGTGGAATGATGGAATGGAATGATGGAATGGAATAATGGAATGGAATGATGGAATGGAATGATGGAATGGAATGGTATAGATGGAATGGTAGATATGGAATAGCCAAACTACTGGTCGCTTTGGAAAAAAAATTACACCAATGTGTTCCTCAAGATCTTCTTAGTTTATTTTACATATGTTTTCTTGAAAGTCTCATGAAATTCCCTTAAATATCGACTGAAACAACAAGCATGATAACAGACTGTGTGGGCAGACATCAGTTAAGTCGTTTAATTGATGTGAGTTGTAGGGAAAAAATCTGTAAAACATGGAGTGATGGAATGGAATGGAATGGTCGACATGGAATAGCCAAACTATTGGTCGGTTTTGAAAAAAAATTACACCAATGTGTTCCTCACGATCTCTTCAGTTCATTTTGCGCATATTTTCTTGAAAATATGCTGGAATTCCTTCAGATTTCAACTGAAACAAAATTGGATCTATGCTAGGCTCGCGTGAACACAGCTGTGCAATGTTAAGAAGTGACAGGGATCAATGACAGTTTTAATCCTTATCCTGTAATGGCGCCAAGATCATTTTTATCATAAACGGGGGTTCGTAAGAAACTTTATTGTTGGAGAGATGAGTTGAGTGCCAACTTCGGCCGGGCTAATGAGGTCTGGTACCGTACCTTGTCTGCGCAAGCGTAGTAGGCTTAGGCTAAAATAGTTGTTGGTGTTCCTCATATTTTCACATCGGCGCAAATTTCTTTGAAAAACAACAAGGAAGTGGCGGCCTAAGGATTGTTTCGATACTAATAACAAATGTTTTGACATTGTTCGAGTGTCAATTACGTGATTACTGGTTTTTGGGGTGTTAGCAAGTAATTTGACGCCCTACACTCGCCCTACTGACAAAAACAGATTAACTCTACACTTCCGGTTTCAAAATATGTAAGAAACTCATTAGAAACTTTTGGCTGCACGAGTCCTATAATTTACGAAACTTCCTACCCCCGGACCTCAGTTTCTTACAAAAAATGAGTGTACCCCTGCTTGTGCTCGTCTTTACCTGTGGTTCTATTCAACTGTGTCTAAAAAGTTAATGAAAGAGCAAGAATATAACGATCGAACAACTTGGCCACGGCCTTCTAACCACAAAAACAAAAAACAATTGAAGCCTAGAAACAAGTACTCTTCAGATATTAAGGCTCTACGAACTGTTTCCCTGCCTGGCTGGCCTTCCAACCGCTCATCTTTCCTCCAAACGAAATGGCGATTTTAGCGGGAAATCTGTGTTATTGTTGTTGCTGCTGCTCGTAGCTGTGAGGGAGCATAGAAAGATCCATTCCGATTGGTTAAAATAACAGGTTAGTTCGCATGCGCCCCCAAGGTATTGCAGATTATTGGTTAGCCGTTATTGTTTTGAAACAAAAGGTTTTGCAGTTCATCTCTCCAACAATTTAGACAACAGCAAATTGAGTTATTGCTGCCCTCATGCACTCACTCACTATTGTTTGAAAACAATGCCCAGTTGTTCATCATTTGCACACTTTGTGGTATTGTTTATATTTCATTTCGCGTTGTGCAACTGTGAACTGAACTGCGTCGATTTTTCAAAAGCTATGCTTCTTGCTTCACCACGTTGTGACTTTCGTCGGAGAATCCATAGTTTTATGCTGCTGGCATATTTTGTCTTATCGGGTACCATTTTATTTTCAGAATTTTTAGGCACTAATGGTAATTTTGTCTGTGCAGCAGGCTTCACCATGGTGGGCTTTGCTTTACATACAGTCAAGCACGTGTGTGCTTCCAGAAAACTGTCTTGCAGAATTTCAGTAGCTGACGAAGCCAGATTTAATTTCCTCCGGGCTTGCTACTTGATAGAGGGAATGTTTGGGTTTTACGGTCACGGGGTTTCACCATATTTCGTAATCTTGTACGCTATGTTTCGGTTTGATGTAAAATATCGCAAAATGTTTTGCATTTTAAATTTTGAGCGGTTTTACGGTTTTGGGACCCCCAAACATCCCCTGTTGGTACTGTCAGAAAAATCACCAAATTCACATCAACAATCATGTGAAAGAAATCTACAAAAGTAACAAAGTTGTATGTGGTAGAAATGTTCGGTCACTGATCTGTACCTTCAGAGCTTTGGCTATGGGAGGTGAGCTTCTTTGACAGTTCGAAATATTTGCTTGAAAGAAGGTAAAAAATGCGTTGCAATGGTGACCATGCTAAAAAGGAAATAGTCCCCCAAATGCTATATTAGTCCCCCCAAGAGGTTCAAACAATTAGATTTTGAGTTTTCAAGTTTTTATGGCAAGGAATCACTAAAATTTACTAAAGGCTGGCACCATCGATGTGTTGATTTTTCCAGGCACTTGCCACGCCATCCCCATGTGCAGAGATTCGATTGAAATTAGACGGGAAGTCAGAACATTATGATTCACAGCTGGTTTGATTCCGGAAGAAATTCTCAACAATAATACACTCATTTTTATAATAAAAGTGGTTCAAGTGGCTCTAGCCATATCGGATATCAGAATTTCCTGTTAATATTGTCAAAGGTTTATAGAAAAAACTAAACTATGAATTAAAAATACGAAACTTTTGTAATTTACCGTTATAATGTTCTCCGGTGACTCAAAATATGTTTTAACCATTTTTAAATTCTCTTGAGCGCAAATCACTTTATTACTAGTTTGAAATCTTATTACAAAGTGATTTAAGAGCTCTTCGAACAAAAATAAATCATTCCAGAATGGAAATTAAAACTCATTCAGAGACTTTAGGTAGCAAAAGTATCCTAACATTTAAGAGACTGTCTGGCAATCTTTGACCTTAGTTCTTAAAAAAAATTAGTTTAGACGTACTTTTCTTACAATTTCTTATTTTTGGGAAGTCCAAACATGACAAAGACTCTGGGGACTGAGGTTGAAGAAACGTTCTTTTTTAGCTCCCTAGCTCCCCTCTCTAATAAACCCCTCCCTCTCTGGTAAGCCCCTCCCTTCTAACCTAAATGTTCTAAAGAAGCCCCACTTTCCATCCTCCTTCATTTGTATTAAAAAGGATGTCAAATTTCAGTTTATTTAGCTAAAAAAGTGTGCAGGTTAATTTTGATACTGCTTTGATAAATATGTCGAATTTGTTCATTTGACTCGGTAATATTGTATGTCATTCCTCAAAATTGGGGATAAAAGAGTTAAGATGCTTTAATTCATATCCTTTTCATTTGAGAATAAACCCCCTCTCTAGCTGACAAGCACCCTCTCCCTTAAAGCCCCCTCTGGAGTCTCCAAGATTGAGTAATAAGCACTTGGGGCTCAAAATAGCCTGTGTTCCAGACCATTACGCAAATATAATTTATTTTTCTGGAGTCTAGAACACAGGCTAGCTCAAAAAAGCTTCTTGCTACTAAGAGTTTCTTGGAGTCTATCAAATTTGCACTATTTTTCAGAATCATTCTGTTTTTTAAACAGGGCGTCCAACGTAACCAGTAAGATAAAACAATCTGTGGTACAATCTGCGTTAAAGTTATCCATTTTCATAGCATTTTGAAGGCAGTGTTCATGCTCTAAATGACAATCGTGTATGTAACACCCACCATGGTGAAGCCTGCTGCACAGGCAAAATATGCTAGCAGCTTAAAACTTTGGATTCTTCGACGAAAGTCACAACGTGGTGAAGCAAGAAGCATAGCTTTTGAAAAATCGACGCAGTTCAGTTCACAGTTGCACAACGCGATATGAAATATAAACAATACCACAAACTGTGCAAATGATGAACAACTGGGCATTGTTTTTAAACAATAGCGAGTGAGTGCATGAGGGCAGCAATAACTCAATTTGCTGTTGTCTAAAGTTTCTTATGAACCCCCGTTTATGATAAAAATGATCTTGGCGCCATTACAGGATAAGGATTAAAACTGTCATTGATCCCTGTCACTTCTCAACATTCCACAGCTGTGTTCACGCGAGCCTAGCATAGATTCAATTTTGTTTCAGTTGAAATCTGAAGGAATTCCAGCATATTTTCAAGAAAATATGCGCTAAATGAACTGAAGTGATCGAGAGGAACACATTGGTGTAATTTATTTTCAAAACCGACCAATAGTTTGGCTATTCCATGTCGACCATTCCATTCCATTCCATCACTCCATGTTTTACAGATTTTTTCCCTACAACTCACATCAATTAAACGACTTAACTGATGTCTGCCCACACAGTCTGTTATCATGCTTGTTGTTTCAGTCGATATTTAAGGGAATTTCATGAGACTTTCAAGAAAACATATGTAAAATAAACTAAGAAGATCTTGAGGAACACATTGGTGTAATTTTTTTTCCAAAGCGACCAGTAGTTTGGCTATTCCATATCTACCATTCCATCTATACCATTCCATTCCATCATTCCATTCCATCATTCCATTCCATTATTCCATTCCATCATTCCATTCCATCATTCCACACTCCATGTTTTACAGATAGCCGGCTTAATGGGCAACCCTGTCTAACACCTTTTTATAATTGACGAATTTGGTCCTACTATGACCATATGAATTAATTACATGTATTGTTCTCTATTGTTTTAAGAACAATTGCCCCCCCCCCCCCAATCCGAAGCTTCTTCCTACGGCCCTGACAAATAGATTGAAAGTGTGGCAAGAAAAATAAAATTGTACCACATCTCCAAAGTAACTCCTCGCTCTTTTCTTTGATACAAGTAATCGTTTGCAAGGAAATGTAAGATAATGGCCGATTTCTCAACAGAAAGTAATTTCAAGGACAACTGAAACATCTCAAAATATGGCTCTTTTCAAAAGTAGAAACTAAAAATTACAGTCAAAACTTCCTTTGCAAAAATGCTGTGATATCAAATAATAGCTGGGCCTCTTTTTTAAACTTCTGGTTTCAGGTGCATTCTAAATGTTGATTTTGCGAACTCATATTTCCGATGTTTAGAAGGTTTAAGTGTAGCTGTGTACTCGGAAAGTTCCAATGCCTTATCCTTTAATAGCTCCTTTATTCAGTCAAACGGGGAGTCCCTTTTTAGTAGCCGGTATGTAAAAATCCTAGTTTGTTCAAATTCACTATACCCTTCAACTCACCTTACCCCATTCGTACCCTACAACACTGACGAGACAACCATAGAGCTGAAATTTCGATGGTAAGTAAATCATGGACTAAATGTCTGTGTTATATTTATATTAGCTGCAGTTCTTTACCTGCATTTTCCTTATTTCTGTTTCCAAAAGATATGCGATTTTCATGAAAAGACTTTCCAATCTATGATAACCTTTACCGATTATAGATACACTTATTGGTCTGAAGGTTGAGAAACGCACCAAACATTTCAACTTTCTTTCCTGGGGTTCCTTTGGCAATCAAAACAATCATGATTGTATTGTATTAGATTTTATCATTGCTTCATTTGAAAGAAATTAGATCCCGCTGACTGAATTTGAAAGAAATCTTGATTGTTTTGATTGTCAAAGGAACGCAAGATTTATTCACCTGGTGCAAGGCACCAACCTCCCAAGATATGATAAGAATAGGGGAGGGGAGACCGGGAACAATTGTAACACCGGGCAATTGTAACACTGGCTCCCACACCTTGCACAAAATTGCGAAAATTTTGATTTTTGCACAGAACATGCTCATTCTAATGCTCTACATACGACTTGAGACAAAATAATATTGATACAGGAAAATTGCGAAATTTTCGGGGGGGGGGAGCACAAATTAATATTATTGAGCACAAAAGTAGAAACTTGTAAATTTGTCTCTGAAAGATTTTGCTCTTGAGTAATTTCATTTTCACATCGCAGACACGACGTCTATTTAGGATCAAAACTGTGATAAAACTTTTAAGCTCCACAGCTTATGAGACGTGAATATTGAAAATAACGATAGCTGACCAGGTTAGGGGCAATTGTAACATGCTGTTACAATTGCCCCGTTGTAAACTGGCCGATGGCTTGGTTTCGAGTCAGTTTCTAATCTGGCCGAACAATGTGCATCCATGCAGTATTAAAGAGTTAAATGTTGAATTTTGCAAACAAAAACTGTTTTTTCTCAGTCGATTCAAACATTTTCAGCTCATCCATCAAAACTTACAAAGAAATAAAGACCATGTCTTATTTTCTTTCTTCCTTTTTGAAGCAATGAATGATTTGCTACCTGGTGCTATATTTGATGTACAGAAAGAAACAAAGTTGTGCAATAATTATCTGTAATTATTTTAAAGACTTGTAGCAATTGCTCCAACCATGTATTGCAATTGCCCCATGTTGTATGGGCAATTGTTACATTTGACCACGGGTCTTAAAACTATCATAGAATCACATGAATTTGTCCCACATGATGGAAAAGGAGGTATATTTCATTCCAAAGGATGCAACTACCATATCATCTACCTCTAAGAGCGCAATTAATCATTATTTAGGATAAAACATCCACAAAGGATAAAAGTCCCTAGGTACGTAGGGGACAAGGGTACACCAAGATACAGCTGCACATCCACAAAGGATAAAAGTCCCTAGGTACACCAGGTACATAGGGCACGAGGGTACACCAAGATACAGCTGCACATCCACAGATGACAAAAGTCGCTTGGTACACTAGGTACATAGGGGACGAGGGTACACCAAGATACAGCTGCACATCCACAGATGACAAAAGTCCCTAGGTACACTCGGTACATAGGGGACGAGGGTACACCAAGATACAGCTGCACATCCACAAAGGATAAAAGTCCCTAGGTACACCAGGTACACAGGGGACGAGGGTACACCAAGATACAGCTGCACATCCACAGATGACAAAAGTCCCTAGGTACACTCGGTACATAGGGGACGAGGGTACACCAAGATACAGCTGCACATCCACAAAGGATAAAAGTCCCTAGGTACACTAGGTACATAGGGGACGAGGGTACACCAAGATACAGCTGCACATCCACAAAGGATAAAAGTCCCTAGGTACACTAGGTACACAGGGGACGAGGGTACACCAAGATACAGCTGCACATCCACAGATGACAAAAGTCCCTAGGTACACTAGGTACATAGGGGACGAGGGTACACCAAGATACAGCTGCACATCCACAAAGGATAAAAGTCCCTAGGTACACTAGGTACATAGGGGACGAGGGTACACCAAGATACAGGTGCACATCCACAAAGGATAAAAGTCTCTAGGTACACTAGGTACATAGGGGACGAGGGTACACCAAGATACAGCTGCACATCCACAAAGGATAAAAGTCCCTAGGTACACCAGGTACACAGGGGACGAGGGTACACCAAGATACAGCTGCACATCCACAGATGACAAAAGTCCCTAGGTACATTAGGTACATAGGGGACGAGGGTACACCAAGATACAGCTGCACATCCACGAAGGATAAAAGTCCCTAGGTACACTAGGTACAAAGGGGACGTGGGTACACCAAGATACAGCTGCACATCCACAAAGGATAAAAGTCCCTAGGTACACTAGGTACAAAGGGGACGTGGGTACACCAAGATACAGCTGCACATCCACAAAGGATAAAAGTCCCTAGGTACACTAGGTACAAAGGGGACGTGGGTACACCAAGATACAGCTGCACATCCACAAAGGATAAAAGTCCCTAGGTACACTAGGTACAAAGGGATGAGGGTACACAGAGGTAGACATATAGTTTCGGAGTTGTACATAGGCGCAGACTGTTTTCAGTAACAAACGTGGATGGTTGCACAGAGTCTGTAGTGTGAGAAAAGGGAGTTTCGGGACGTTAGAAGATGCATATATGAAGCACATTCCCACGCAAGAAACCAGAAATTGTTGCTAACATTTAGTGGTACTAGTAATGATTGAGCTTTATTAGTTCCTTACCGAAAAAATCTCTTGTTATTTGGAAACATGTAGAAAACGTACAGATTTTCTGTGGCTGCACGAAGCTGTTAACAACTTTTCTCACTGGTTTATTCACAGTTTATTTACTTCTATTATTCTATCAGTGTCCACAAATTTCTAGGACAAATAGATAAAAACAAAGCACAAAAACGATCGATTGAAGCTGTATCCTTGCATTCAAACTGGTTTCTTCCAGAGCTGTAGACCGAAAATACTTTTGGCGCGCAAAATGCAGAGTACACTGCACCTGGAGGTTTCTTTCCAAAATTACTGTTCATCTCGTGTAAAAGCTAAATTTTCAATCAGGAATGAAGTAGTTTCTAGCATGAAAATAGAAGATTCTTCCTAGAACGTTTCAAAGTCGTTTCTTGTGGGCCACAACATTTATTAAGCAGGTAAGTGTTGTCAGGCTAAACCTGGTAGGCCTGTACAATCATTCAAAAAAAAAGGGTGAGGCTACATGACCCCATCATACACAGAAATTTACCTCAGGTTTCATTTTCTGCAATTCTTTTGCTTGCAATCGTGTGCTTTTTGTTGCATACGCTTAATTATTCTGCATTTTGATCGATTATTGTATCTGGAAAAACCAACCGTCGTCGTCGTCGTCCACCTGTCTTGAGCTTCAGTTGCAGACGCGCTCAATTCTACCAGCACAGTTTGAACAGCACGAGCACAGATTGAACAGCACGAGCAGGGTGTCTGCAAACCACGAAACCACGAAACCACGAAACGAAACGGTTAAATAGCGAAACGAAATGGGGAATAGCGAAACAGCGAAATGAACTGCTAGGTGCAATAGAAGAAATACTAAGAGCATAAAATGAGCTGAATGAACAGAGAACTGGACACTTTTTGTCTCGCTTCTTCCGTTTTTATTTGGGATTTAGGCCTTGTACTTCTTATTGCAGTTAGATTTACGGTTTGAGTTGTGGATTGAGTTTTTTGGAGAAATTGAGAAAGTTGAGATATGGAGTCATAGTGTTTTCTACGTTATTTCATTACCCAGCGACCGTGCAGCAATTGGGCTAGAGGGAGGCAATAGCCTCCCCCCCCCCACTTTTTTCAAAGGTAGGTTTAAAAACGTATGAACTTTGTCGATTTTTTTCCTTGAACAAATCAATGACAACGAAGGAAAACGACTTGACACAAATGTATGTGTCAACCATGGTAAATTTAGTATAACGTAAAGCATGGGCATTGACACATACTGTAAAAGCTCTATTAATGCCCCGGGGCTTATTTAATTTTGGACATTTGTTATTTCTTTACCCCCTTTATATTCTCACTAACAAGTATTCAAATTAATGCGTGAGAAAATTCTTTAAGTTTATCGCAAAATTGTTGGGTCTAAAGTTTTATTGATAATTGAATAAGGCCTATTGCCAGCCTACATGAAGCTCGGGCGATGGAAGGAAACAACAACAAATCGTTTACAGTACACATTTAATTTGGGTGGTGAAATTTGTAGTTTGCACCCTTTTACAAACTCATATCACTCTGATTTTGCTGTTTTGCTATTTCCCCATTTCGCTTCGCTATTTCCCCATTTCGTTTCGCTGTTTTGCTGTTTCGTTTCGTGATTTCGTGGTTTCGTGGTTTGCAGACACCCGCACGAGCACAGTTCGAACAGCACGAGCCCAGTTTGAACATGATTGAATTTTCATGCCAGCATGAGTTTCATGCCACCCCTACATTATGTGAGCTTTACGAAACATTTTATTTTGTATTTTTAGTATCAAATTATGCATTTTTGGTGTCTATTTCAGGAAAATAAATGCATTTAGGAAAAACAGCAAGAAAAAAAAAATTTGGATCCAGGAAAAGCAATGAGTGACTCCCTTGCAAGCTTACATGTAGTTCTATTAATTAAAACAAACAGAGGTAAAATGAGATAACCCTTGTTGTTGTAATGGGCATTCTGTGGAAATCTACCAAAAATTACATGAAAAGTAAACATGGTCAATTTCATCCAACTTTGGAAGCGAATATCTCCGGACTCAGAAGACACAAAAGTCTGCTCTTTGCTTTGTTTCGACCCTTAAGATATCCTCTTTAAGACCATGTATCATTACGACGGTTTTCATTAAATCTAATTTCTGGTATGTTTTTTTGTATTTTCTTCTTTTATTTTTGCATTCTGCACCACTGTGTGTGTGTGGGGGGGGGGGCACTCCTATACTTTCCTAAAGTATCATATAATATCATATGCATGCTCGTACAAAGGCTTAACATATGCACCCTAAATGCTGACCTGTTTTAGCAAATTACATACCCTACACGTATTTTTTATAAGAAACTGCCCATAAGAAACTGCCCAAAACTCAACTCTCAGATCGCCAAAAAATTAAGAAACGCCAGTACTGGGAAAATATAAGTTAAGAAACTATCTATTTTGACAAACGAAATCCTAAACATATTTTTGATTTATTTTCACTCGTTTCCTGCATCATATTACTCATAAGGTACTTGAGTAATGTCTAAACCTTGGAAAGGCTTAAAAACCTTGTACTTTTGAAGTTCTTTCAACAAAATAAATTAACTTTGCCAATAAATTAGAGCATTAACAATGCAAGAAAGAGACATCTGGTATCAAAATGGGCTAAAATTTTGGTAAAATTTAAGAAACTGGCTGCCAACCCCGGGCCTAAATTTCTTACAGAAAATATGGGTATACTAGGATAAAGTTGAAAGATCGAGGTCTGTTGGCTCATGATATGAAACAGGAAGGCTCAAAACATAAGGCTCGAAGGCTCAAAGTTTAGAAACACTCCAGTTTGAAGAATTATACCCTTCATCTTCATCACGGCATATTCCCAGGCATCTTTACTATAGAGGAACCCCCACCCCCTCCCCCTCCCCCTACATTCAATGGGACAGCCAGGAACTTATTAGAAGGCGAAGGGTTCAATGAAGATTTACGGTGTTCTTCTTCTTTTGCAGATTTTTGTTGTATCAATTCTCCCACGCCTAGATTAATTTGATGCACGGCGCGGTGTATACAATAGGCTTATGAGAGAGATTTGCAAAGCTAACGCCATTTTTTTTTTTTGGATATGGATGAGCATTACCCACTTCATCAAAGATCCCTGTGGTCGTATCGCGACAGCATCCACATCAGTGCAGACAAGGGGCTGCCGATCTTGGTGTCCAAGTTGCATGTTGGTTTGAGGGAAGAATACGTTGTTGCTCCAACAAAAAATAAGCAACCATGCCCAGACTGGATTTGGCGAGAATTAATGCATCATAATTCCCTAGGTGCGTAAACAAAACTAAAATTGATATTGCTAATATCAAGATACGGTGCTACGAGGGGTGTATCACCCTTTAGAAAATATGTGGTAGCTACACCTTCGACAAAAATGCTTTTGTTTTCAAGAAAAATCCGCAAAAACCCCTAAAAATCCTATTGTTTTCACAATTTTTTTACGCCAGTTCGGAAGAGTGATACACCATGACATAACATACCTTCTGACATACATACCGAGTGAGTCAGAATAATGTATTGGGAAAACGTACAGGAAAGGTGGAGTAAGATGTAGCCAAAAATAACTCATACTTTCCTCAAATCTCAAATTATAGGTCACCAAAAGGAGAAAAAGCAATAAAGGTGCAATAAGGAGAAAGAACGAAGGCATGGCCGTGCACCAGATGATTAGCCTGCGTGCAGAATATACCCAAGGAAAAGGTATAGTCTGCGCAGCGCCGCTCACTGTTGTGTAGTGCGTGCTTCAGCATTTATTTCGCAATAGTGATAACAAAGAAAACTTATTGTTGTAGCAGCCAATAAAATGACTTTCCCGTGAAACAAGGAAGCAATCAGATTTGAGAACGGCCATCATGTGGTTAAATCTCAGGTTTCACTTTGTTCTCTAGGCAAATTTCATTAGCAACACAATACTCTGGAATTTTAACTACCCTACTGCAGACAATACACGGACGCCAAGGAGAAAGGGTCATTCAAATGCCATTGAAATAAATAGCTGACGCATACAATACACGAAATTGAGCGGCGTTGCGCAGACTATACCTTTTCCTCAGTTAGATATTGTCTGCACGCAGGCTACCAGATGATAGACTAGCGGGTAAATACAGGAATTGCTCCGACCAGAAAATTTTCGTTTTTATTACGACGCCAAAGTTTTCGTTGACGAGATCACAGTGATCCAGATTACCGAAATAAGGGAATAAATAGGGAAAAATGAAACTTGTAAAATTTACAATTTTGCTAGCTATTATCAAAAAGCATACCCTGGCATACATAATGAAATAATGCAATTTCAGTGCAATAATCAGTGCAATTTCCGGTCAAAATTCACATTGTTGGCAGAATTTCGATAACTTGCAGACAGAGTTTTTTCCACTTCCCGAACTCCGATTGCAGCTATTTTTGTTTTATTTTGTAGGTTGTTGCCTACATTTAACTACTATCTATTCATTCATACAATCTGATGAAGGATAATTCGTTTCTTGCATGTCCTTCAAACTGTGCTCTTTTTGGTACTACATCTCCGAAAAACTGAAGATTTCTGACTTTAAGGCTAAAAACAAAAATTAGGCGGAAAAAGGCGGAAATGGCACCTATCCCTTGTGGAAGTGCTATTTCCAATGGACCTTTATGCCAAAGGATTCGTACAAATTCGTACAGATAAGAGAGCTATGCTATTTTGAAAAAGATCACTCTGGCTACTTGATTTTAGTGAAAAATCGCCTTTTTTCATAATTTTGTATTTCTTTCCTAATAATTCCATCCTAAATGTTTTTACACCATCGTTACTACCTCGAACCAATCAAATTCATCTTTCTCCATTATTCTAATGAGCTCTAATCTATCATAAAACTATAATTTGAGTCCAATTTCCTCAATAAATCGTCAAGTATTTTCGCACATAGATTGTACGATTGTCTCTTCCTCCGTCAGTAGACACACTCGATTCTTTTTTGGCGATTTCGCTTCACAAGAATGCTTCTGGCTTAGACATGACTGGTGAAGATGTTAAAAGCATGCGCACAAAATTTCATGGACGTTGCTTTGGACAGAATTTTGCCTTGCTCTACACCCTGCACCACTTCTGAAATTTCGGACATATTAATTCCACGCCTTAAGTCCGCTCTCAGACCAAATGGCAATGGGCTTCCCTCTTGGATGTAAAAAAGCTCCCAATTATGTGCCAACATTTGGTGTACTGAGGAACTAATCTGTACCTAAGGGAATTGCAAGGTTAATGTAATACAGGAATTAATGGTGGTATAAAAACGGTGGTATAAAAACATTTAGGATGGAATTATTAGGAAAGAAATATAAAATTATGAAAAAGGCGATTTTTCACTAAAATCAAGTAGCCAGAGTGATCTTTTTCAAAATAGCATAGCTCTCTTATCTGTACGAATTTGTACGAATCCTTTGGCATAAAGGTCCATTGGAAATAGCACTTCCACAAGGGATAGGTGCCATTTCCGCCTTTTTCCGCCTAATTTTTGTTTTTAGCCTTAAAGTCAGAATTCTTCAGTTTTTCGGAGATGTAGTACCAAAAAGAGCACAGTTTGAAGGACATGCAAGAAACGAATTATCCTTCATCAGATTGTATGAATGAATAGATAGTAGTTAAATGTAGGCAACAACCTACAAAATAAAACAAAAATAGCTGCAATCGGAGTTCGGGAAGTGGAAAAAACTCTGCCTGAAAGTTATCGAAATTCTACCAACAATGTGAATTTTGACCGGAAATTGTACTGACCTTTGACCTAATCAATTTCTTCCAACTTCAAAATGTCATATCTCTGCAGTCAGAAGTCCGACTATGCTGAAATTTATTTCATTATGTATGCCAGGGTATGCGTTTTGATAATAGCTAGCAAAATTGTAAATGTTACAAGTTTCATTTTTTCATATTTATTCCATTGGCTGGATCACTGTGGAGATGAACAGAAGACTGCGACTTACCGTTTCATTCATGCTCTCTTTTTAATTCAGAATTCAGCTGAATTTGCCCTCCTTCGCATAAGTTTTATGGGAAACAAACATGCACGACACTTAGACTCCCAAGGTCTTGGTATTTGTTACTGATTTTTTTCATTGTGACTGTTATTTTGTGTTTCTTATTTTGTGAGTTTGATTGTTGAGAGAAATGAAAACAAAGCGAAAATATGATGTGGGTTGTTTTCACACATGAATTGCTATCTCTTTACGATAACTGGCCTACTGAGAATAGTCCTACTGCATCTCACATTATATATAAAAACGTATCTTTTTCATATCTACAACAGGAAACAGGGTAGCATGGAAGTTCCCTCGCTGCAAAACATAGCTCCACCTGCCATTGCTGTGAAACTTGGCTAAGTCTCCAGTCAAAGCCTCGGTCACCGATGAACCGAAAATCGTACATTTACGAAAATGTTCGGGTCGGAGCAATTCCTGTATTTACCCGCTAGTGATGATAGCAGAACACAACCTCGTCCTGTGAAAAAGTAAATATTACTAAAAGTTATATTCCTTGGCAGTGGATGACGGTGGATGATTGGCAGAGTGACATATTCTCGATACGGTAAGCAAAATCCAACACATGACGAGTCTAGTTGTAGGCTAATGAAATTGTTGCTCCGGCTTTGTACTTTCACATTTGAAGAATATATGAAAGGCAGGCTTCAGTCTGGAACGTAGCCTATTTGTAGGCCTGGTGATTATTTCCCACAACTCTTCAATCGATATTTTTTTTAAGAAACTTGTAGCACTGCCGTACATACTAGAATTGCAATATTAAGAATTTGGGCCAGTACTCAAAGTTTCTTAAAATTATCAGATTTTGAGTACCCAGAGTTTTTTACGAGTTTCTTAGCGGTTCCATAACAATCTTCATGTTTGCTACCTGTGCCCTTGTGACCTGAGAGTTGAGTTTTCTATGGGCATGGGCAGTTTCTTCCAAAAAAATACGCGTAATTGAAAATACAATAAGGGTATGTTTTTCTATCTCCTTTCTTATTTCTGTAAATTGCTTAATACTTAATTTTTTAGTTAATGTTAGTTAATTTCATACTATATATTATGAAATTTGATCAGTTTTGCTTGCTTCAGGCTATGAGATAATGCATTACCTCTAACATAAGTTTTATGAGGAAAAAAGTGGCTCCATCTCTGCTTGCAGGACTACCATCATGTCCACAGAACACCCAGGCTCACTTAGATAGTTTGCAGCTGCCTCTACATCTTGATGAGCGATCAAAGATTCTTGAAGCAGCTCTGTTCTTGTGTTGGGAAATATTGTGGAAAGTGGTTGTAAGCCATCTTGGATGAATGAAGACTCTCCTACACATGTAGATCCAGATGCAGTCATACTTGTTCCTGACAGTGGTTCTCCAGCACTTGTCCCTGGTTGGGGTTCTGCTGCTCTTAAGCTTGATGGCTGCACATCTTCATCATTATGATGGGCTGTTTCCATCTCCTCATCATCGCTGAGACTAACAAGTGTATGTTTTGGAACATTCAACCTGACATATAATCTTCCATTTCCACAAATATGTTTGATATGTTTGAAATCCCATTTATGGTCATCCTTTACTACTGGCAAGGAAATTGTATTCCTTTCTCTTTGACAAAATCAAAGTCCCGTTGGTTGATCTGGGGCAGCTTTGTACTGAACAACAAAGCCAATTCAGCTCGAATGTCATCTTCGGTAAAGTCAGATGATAAGTCAAACTGTCCTTTTAGCACAACCATATCATCAACTACAGTGTAATCTTGATCCTGAGGCTGCTCAGTTTCTGCAAGAAGGTAGACACTTTTTGGTATAAGTTGTGTTTTGGCAGCTGCCTTCCCTCTTTTCTTGAAGCGAAAATTATGCCCAGGGACATTAACATTCGCTCTCTTCGATCCTGGTGCAGTTTGCAGGTTACTGCTTGTGGCTGTTGTAATGGGCCTAACATTTACACTTGAGCTTGAGCTTGTTGGCCTAGAAGTAGAAGGACCTGTTGAATGCCGTCCCACTAAATCCCTAGACACAGCAGTGGCAGATGAGGCGATGAGCTGCCTTGTTCTTTGTATCAGATCACTTTGCTGCCCTTGAGCCGAAGATGATCTTCTCAACTCCTCTCTGACGCACTGACGCACACACTCCTCTAAGCTTCTTTCGTCGGCCATCTTACCATGAACCTAACTCGAGGCATGGCCAATTTTGGCGCCAAAAACAAAGAGCATGGCATCATGGGATTTGTTGACAATAAAAAACGTTTGTTGACACTGAAAATGTTTGTTGACGTTGAAAAATGTTTGTTGACATTGAATCGCAGCCTTGAATGTGATTTATACCCTTGATGTTGAATTGTGACCTTGACGTTGAATTGTACCCTTGAATGCGATTGTACCCTTGACGTTGAATTGTACCCTTGACGTTGAATTGTTCCCTTGAAGTTGAAAGGGATTTACGTGTATTAGAATTTCTTAGGTCTTGAATGTGGTATCATTCGTTGATTTTATTGAAAATTCTACCCTTGATATTGAACGTAATTCTTGACGTTGAAAATAGCTATTGAATTGTGATGCAATTATATTTTCTTGAATTTTGCACCATTTGGCCTACCATATGCGGGTAGGATTTTGTCAATTGTTTGTGCAAAATTGTGAAGAGGATGATCATTTTATGCCAAACCTAATAACCTCAGATGCGGCAATATTTTCACTAAATTCAGAAGTAAATACAAAAAACACCGTAAAATATTCCAAATATGGACAAGGCCATCAACTTAACCATTACCATTGGGCGACAAAAAGGCCGCAGCACAATTAATGGTCTGGGTTTACCTGACAGGGAACGGCAGAGTTTTAGGACCACATTTTATTGATGGGAATATGGACTCAAGAGAATATATTCGGATTATCAGATATAATGTTGTCCAAAGGGAATTCGGTGCTTTGGGGAATAAAGCCTGAAAATGTTTGGTGGCAACAAGATGGGGCCCCTGCCCATACAAGTAATCAATCCATGCAGTATCTTCGGGGCCAATTCCCTGGAGAAGTGATCAGCAAAAGGGGGGACCGTCCCATGAAGTTGGCGATCAAGAAATCCAGTGGAATCAATGGTATCATTAACTTTTGCATATGGCTTCATCATATATAGTTTGAGGGGGAAGGCATCATCTGCAACTACAACACATGGTAGAGGATTTTCTCCATCACCCAAAGGTCTTGCTTCTGGAATGTTTAGATGATTTTCTTTGAAAGCTGTTGCAAGTGTAGAATTTCTATACATGCCTCCATCGCTTACCCTTCCATTGCAACCAACATCAACGTAGATAAATTTATAATCAGCATCCACCAATGCCAGTAAAACTATGCTGAATGTGCCCTTGTAATTGAACTAAAATGAACCAGAATTTATTGGGCGTTTCATGATGACATGCTTTCCATCCAAAGCACCGATGCAATTTGGAAAATTCCATTTCTTTTCAAACTCAGATGCTACAGCAAGCCATTCTTCTTGTGTTGTAGGCATTTGCAAAAATGTGAAAATTGTGTACATCTATTGACATTAAACATACCTCTTTCTTAGGAACAGAGCTGCATCAAAGAAACTGAAACATTTGGTGAAATGGGAGACAAAGCCAGTATAAACGAAGAAGAAGAAGAATGTATGAAAAAGAAGAAGAAGAATAACCAAGGTCGACAAAGAAGCCACTCCCGCAGAAGAGAAAAAAAGAGGATTGTAAAAAAACCAAGGAAGACCAAATGCTTGATACAGCCATGTCAGTGTTGGAGCGAGCAAAGAAGAATCAAGCAGCAGGTCGTGAAGATGCAGATGATACCTTTGGTCGAAATGTTGCTAATGGATTACAGGGAGTCGAAAGTAAAAGGGGCGAAGAATTGGCAAAGTTGAAAATTCAAGAAATATTATTCCTTGCTCAAACAGGAGCTTACGATGCACCACCACCACAGCAATTCCATAATGTCCATAGTATGGGGTTTCTGCAGCAGTTACAGTCACCGGGACCATCTAGAATAAGCCCTGCTGCCAGCCTTTCAAGCAATGAAACATCCCGTACTTCTCCAGGACATTTTAATATGTTTTAGTATCTTACAGTATTCCTGAACACATCATGGGTAATAATGCATACCTGTTGGTTGAAATTTAGAGTTGTGTCTTACCTTCATGTAGTTGTCTTTCAATTTTTCATATATTTTGTCGCAAACTATTGGGACAAAATTGCTCAATGTTGAGTTGTGAATTCTGAATTGGTACTGCAGGTCAGTGTAAGAAGATCCAGTAGACAAAAATCTAAGAGTAGCAGCTAACTTTACTTTTGCAGGAACTGCTTGTCGCATGTTAGTATCCTGCTTTGTGATGCCTGGCTCGATAATATCAAGGATTTTGTCAAAATCTTCGGCAGTCATCCTTAAGTAGTTGTTATAGTCCTGTTCCTCCATGAAACCCAAGTCTTTCAAGAGAGAATCGTAAGTCCGATGCACTGCGAGCTGTAGCAGCTATTCCTGTGTCCATTTTGTACGATGTTTTCTTTAATTTTTGCGTTTTTTAAGCACCAAACCAATTATTATTGCTGCTGAAGCAACTTCTTCACCCATTTTCTGCTAAAGTTTTGGGAATTTTGATAACGTATGCACTTCGATTAAATCTGACCGTGTAAAAGCTCACTTTCAATTTGACAAATCTGAAGCAAAAACTGATTTGACAAATCGAATTCTACAAAATCTGACCGTGTAAGGCCGGCTTTAGAGACTCTAGTACAACGCTCGAGAAAAATGAAAAACTTTTTATTTCTATTAATGTTTTATTTCTAAAATAAGAATCGGTACATTAGGGTCTGCGCTGCATTTTTCAATTTTTGACTGTAAACATTGGTAACTTTTTGCCTTAAAGTATATGGGTTATTTGTAACAATAGGAATGCCATATGAAAGCCTTTTGTTGATAAGAATGCTCAACTCAACTTTGAACCATAATGCAATGTTAGGCCTCAAAGAATAAGAATCTAATTAAGAAGCTTTTACGACTAAAATATCAAACTTTCATGTGAAATTAAGAACATTTTAGTACAAAATGCTGATCCAAGTTTCTTTAAAAAAATGGGCAGTCACAATAAATCAGCTCATCAGAAAACAGACAAATCAAAAATTTCTCTGACAGTTAGATGCTGTAGTATAAGGATACAGCCTTTATAAAATCTTCACCATCAGCCCTATTATTTCAAAATCTTCCACGTTTCTTGTTGATTTGTCTTACTGAACTGTTATTTCTGATCCCACCTTGTTTTCAAGATAGGAAACCTGTGACATAATAAGAAGGATGCAAGCGATGGTGCCACCATATGATAAATGGAAAATCATCCCGAAGCTAAGAGGTGGTTCTGGCTCAGAGCATAGTTCAGGTGAAGAAAATGAGGAGTCAACTTACGATCATGCATTCACGGCAAGAAATGATCACGTTTCGACATAGTGTTTTGTAGGTAAATTGTTGGGAAATGTCGCATTTCCAATGATTTCCCCAGTTGGAAATGTAGTAGAAATGTAAGATTTCCAAACCTGGAAACTAGTGGGAAAAGGGAGTTTACGTTTCCCTATGTTCTCCAAACATGAAACGTGCGATTTCCAACGACGGTAAACGTCGAGTGTTTCTGTAAATTGAGAGGAAACTCGCAGTGTGCAAGAGGAAATTGTGGTGAAATTTGAAGTGCAGATCGGCGATCGCGCTACACGTCGCGTGTTTCAACTGGAAATTTTGGTGAGACTGAGAAACGCACGATTTCCAACGACGGTAAACGTCGAGTGCTATCTGTAAATTGAGAGGAAACTCGCACTGTGCAAGAGGAAATTGTGGTGAAATTCGAAGTGCAGGTCGGCGATCGCGCTACACTTTGCGTCTTTCAACTTGAAATGTTGGTGAAACTTCTGCCCGACAGCTAGGATGTTGACGTCCATGGCATTATACCAGAGATAAATTGAGAAAGAGAGGAAAATGTTTTTAAAGAAATCATTGCATAATTTTCGACATCTATAGGATTTCAGACTAAATCGCAGCATCTAAATGACCCCTAAAGAGGCAGTCACTCACATAGATACGGTACATTTATACAATGCTAAAGAATCTAAAAACGTTGTCGATATACAATACAAAGTTCATAACCCCTCAGTTACACTTTTATGATCTACAATGTATGCTATCATTCCTTTCCTTGGATCGAATGTTCGCGACTACACGTATATTTTTAAATAAGAAACTGCTCATAAGAAACTCAGCTCTCAGATCGCTAAAAAATTAAGAAACTCCATTACACATAGTTTTTTCATAAGAAACTACCCATAAGGAACTCAACTCTCAGATCGCCAACAAATTAAGAAACTCCAGTACTGGGAAAATATAAGTTAAGAAACTTTCTATTTTGATAAAGGAAATCCTTGACATATCTTTACAGTACTTTCACTTATTTCCTGTATCACATTACTCATAAGGCCTTTGCGTAATGTCTAAATATCGGAAAGGCCTAAAAAACCTTGTTTTGAAATGTTCATTAGAGGGCACGGGTAGTAGTGAACCTGACGATTGTATGGAACCTCTAAGAAACTAGTAAGAAACTCTGAGTACTGAAAATCTGATAACTTTAAGAAACTTTCAGTACCGGCCAAAGTTCTTAGTTTCTTCTAAAAAATACGTGAAATATGACGATGACCAATTTCTAGGACTCGGTAACGCTTCATTAACATGCAAACTTGTTAGCTAATAAATAGAAAATCGTCTGTAACAGTTGGCATTTGATAATTTCTTTTGATGGGTGAATAATTTCCTAGTTGTTCTCGTTGGGACTAGCAGTTTGCAGCATCCATGCCATTTGAAATACGACATTATGGTTGGCTCTATATTGACAAATAAGCTTGCTATTATTAACTTCTCGTATTTGTCAAGATATCATCAGAGTTTTTGTGTTGTTGCTGTTATTATTTTCAAAATCTTTAATATGTAGCCAGATATGTAGTTGAGAGCAATACATTTTTACACGAAAATACTTGTCATAAGACAATGGTAGCAACTAATTACCGAACGTAGATATGAAAACCATGAAATGAAAAGTCAGCAAACAACAACAAGGACAAATCTTTAATTTTGACGAGGCTTCGGATAAAACTGTGTGAAACTTTTGAAATTGAATCGCAAAATTGTATGTTGAATCCACAAAATATGGGGTAAAATAATAAAAGCTGTCACATATATCCTTGTCGTTTGATTTTGCGAATAACTCCCCTCTCTAATAAGGCCCTCTTTGAAGCCCCCTCTAAAGTATTTGAAATCAAATAAGCCCCCGGGGGCTTAACAGAGCTTTTACGGCAAGTGTACATAATTTTCACACTTCAGACAACTATAGCCACAAAGTAAACCCAATCTGTCCCATAAATGACGGTGTTCAGAAATTGGTGCAAGGTTACCCTTGAATCAAATGAAAAAAAATCGCAAAGCACCCCTAAATATTATCGAATCATCAAAGAGATTTTTGATGATTTCTGCGAAATTTCCTCCCTTTCTTCCAACTCTGCATAATTTTCTCTTTTGTTAAATTGTACTTTTTGCTTTAATCTGTTGGTTGATTAGTTCCGTGCAAATGTTTCATGTTTAGCTCCAGGGATTGCAATGTATTTTGATGCTCCCTGTGGCATCGTGTTATATACCAGGTGTCCCAAAAAAATTATAGGGATTGGGTTGACTCCAGCGATGTGAATTTAGCTTCAATCAATGTCGAATCACTCTGAAAATGTTTCTCGATAGCTAACTTGAAGATAGATACCTCGTTTGTTGGTATTGGTATTTTGAGAGCAGGCATGTTAATCTTGAAAGCTCAAATTTGCCTCCTCCTGCAAACCAGAGTTTTAGCCTTTAGCCAGCAAATTCTTAAGGCAAAGCAGAAATACCAACAAACGAGGTATCTTTTTTTTATTTTTTTTTTTTTTTATTTTTTTATATATCATCATAAAATATTAAAATATACAAAGCAACGACAACAGTTAAACTAGAATTGAGAAAAGAAAAAAAAATTATGTCGTTCGTAGCAAGAAAGGACACAAAGTCATCGAGCTCTCACTACGAACGACACTTACAACAGTTCAATACTACGACAGTATCTAGTCTAACAAATAAAACAACGTTACAAAAATTAAGGTGTTCCAGGTGCGTCAAAGAAATATATCTCTGACTCACCTGTTGGGGTGCGCTGTGATTTGATGGTTTTATTTCTAGCCTAATCGCTGTGTTGATTTGATGAAGGAAATGGTCGCTTCCAGAATTATTCTCTTCACAATCACATTTACGTTTGGGCTACCAAATAGTAGTAATTCGCAAATAGTCTTACTATCCAAACTCTCAATGTCAATGCCAGGAAGGTCCCCGAGCTGACCAAGGAGATCTCTACGCTGTAATTCAAAGAGAGGGCAATGCAGGAGAAAATGCTCGTTATCTTCTTTGCCTGTGCCACAAGCACAGATAGGGTCCAGACATTCAAAATTATGCCTAAATTTGTGTTCATTTAAGGCACTAAAATTCAAACGAAGCTTGGTCAGAAGTCTAATACCTGCTATATCATGTATATTATAAGTAGGCTTTTGAGCAGGCCTTATGATTCCCAGCAATTTACGCTTGAACTCAGCAATTGATGTAGAATTTCTAATATCAAGAGTGAGCGAGTTCCATTCAGAAAAGGTATTCTGGAAGTAGGTGTTTGAGAACCGGACAGTCCTACCTATGTTTTGTTCATACAGACGTGCACTTCTGAGGTTGTACATGACTTGACGCTCAGGAGGAATTTCTGCATACAAATACTCAGGATGGTGTGAGTTCTTTAATTTAAAAAAATGGCACAAGCGTCTATACCATCTCCTCTGATAGAGACTTTCCCACCCCAGTTCTTCATACAGCCTTTGCCTATTTGTACCTCTCCATGCACCGGTCACCGCCAAGGCAGCCAAATATTGAGTTTGTTCTATCTTACGCGTGAAGCTTTGGAGCATCTCAGGGTCATGCCTGTGGTAGACAATGTCACCATAATCTAAATGAGGTATCTATGTTCCAGTTAACTATCGAGGAACATTTTGAGAGTGATGAGCCATTGATTAAAGCTAAATTCACATCGTTGGAGTCAACTAAATTTTTCTACTTTTTTGGGACACCCGGTATATGTTCAGTTGTTGTAAAACTTTAGATTGATGTAAACAGATATGTTTATGGGGTGATACACATCAAAAGCACCAGTAGCAAATACCGTAAAGCTATATTTAGTCCCCTGGGTTTGCTTATTCAATCTCGGAGACTCCACTCCAGATGGGGGCTTACAGGAGAGGGGGCTTACTAGAGAAGGGGGCTCATTTTACAAACTCAAATTACGAGGATATAAATGATAGCTTTCTAAATCTTTCACCCCATTTATTACGAAATAAAACAGACCATTTTACGAGTCATATACACAAATTCGAAATCACTTTGATCCGGAATCATATAAGAATTTACATGCTATTTTGTTAAGCTAAATTGGTGGACAGTCTTTCGTAACAACTGACATTTGAAATAATTGAAGGAAGGGCTTATCAGAGGGGGGAGCTAAATAGAGATTTTAGTTGTTTCCTTCAAAGCTTAAAATGGTCACTTAAATGAAAGGGCAAGAACTAGATCAAAAAATTCCATATTAGAAAATGTGCAAGGACCTGGGTCACGTAACTGTAAACAATCCTCTCTTGAAACGAGGATTTTGCAGTGTTTTGGTAAGTCATATCAAACAGATTTTTCACTATTTTTCCAATTTTGAAGATGGATTCTTGAATGTCACAGAGCGAAAAGAAACATTAAGATGTAGAGAGATATCAATGGATTGTGGATTCATCCCATCCACACACATTTGTGTGGAACACAATGGACACATGCCTGAAACAATATACTGAGTGAGTCAGAAAAAATGTGGGATGTTTGGCGGACTGTGACGTCGCGTTTAGCCACCCGATTGTTGTGAACTAAATTATTCCGTGCAGCCATAAATCTAACTTAGATCATAAACTTTTCCCCATCGAAATCGGTCATTTGATGCATTATTTAAAAAAGATTTTCTTCCTAAGACTTTTTGTGGGAGTCTTGCAAATTCAGGAAACCTTTAACCAAGCCCCTTTAGCATTTTAGTCTTGCCAAAGTTGGAGGTACATGTGGTACTATCAGGGGAACACAAAACAAACGAGGTAACATTCTGCTTTTATTACCGAGTCAAAGACTTGCGTGCATTATGTTCGATTTGCACGTAAAAATTTGGAAAGTTGATCATTTTTGCAAGTAGCATAACTTCAACGTCATGGATTTGTTACTTTCAATTTAATTAGTTTTAGGTGTTCGCATTTCAGCGTTTCATGATTTTGTGCGAGCGATTTGTGGATTTTCTGAATAAGGCAGTTGCTGTGCTGCTTTGAAGAAAGATTCCAAAGCCATTTGTTTGATCCAATCAAACCTGCCTTATGAATGCAAAAATTGATTTACTGGCGATCTTTCGGTTGTTTATGTGGTCTCATTTGATTGATAGTTTATGTGCTTTTCCGATTGTAGACACTGCTTCCCAATTACCGGGTACCAGGCAGATTTGTGTACATTTCCCCTTTATCATTGCACTCCAGCCCCCTGGCTGGTACGCTGATGTCAGTTACTTTGTCTCTCATTTCAGCTGGGAGTGCATCATTGGCATCATTGCTGTCAGCGTCTACCACCACATTCACCAGCTCTGGAATGAGTGAGAAGTCACCAGAAGAGATTGCAATGAAAGCAATGAATAGCGATCCTCGACCGGCAAAGAAGAAAAAAAGAAACGAAAATACCACCAAAAAAGGAAACAAAAAGGATAGCAAAGAGGTAAATGCCGCCTTCCAGGGCGTTGATTTGGACGCCAGTTATCCAAGGCAAGAACCACTAGAGCTGCCTTGTTGGCATCCGCAGTCG
Source organism: Aurelia coerulea (assembly GCA_039566865.1). Taxonomy (NCBI): domain Eukaryota; kingdom Metazoa; phylum Cnidaria; class Scyphozoa; order Semaeostomeae; family Ulmaridae; genus Aurelia; species Aurelia coerulea. Next base: position 4,624,380 of record CM076951.1, on the reverse strand, counting down.
GACACATTGCCATTTATGGCCTCCGAGGAAAGCATTAACCAGCTTGAATTTTGGGAGAACAAGCCCGTTCTACACAGTGGACACAAGTTGGACTTTGACAAAAAAGACACTTAACTTTCTTGTGACTGTTTTAGCACAAAAATTTCATGGAGTTTGTTAGCATTTAAAATTGATAAAAATATTTTGTTTACATGACGTGTGTAGTTTCAGAAGGCTACTTTACTAACTGGGACTTAAACAAGTATATGTGTTTGAGCTAGTGGAGGAGCATTTCAAAATATTCTTTTCGAGTTTCAGGATATACTGGGTGTCCCAAAAAAGTACTCCTGTCTAAAAAATCACCCATAATTGATTAAACCTTTGATAAAATTTTTTTTTGAGTCGTTTTGCCAAAGACCCAAAGATATTGACAGAATATAAAATGTTTGCTTTTGATACAGCAAGGACGAACAATTACACCTTGAAAAACCTTATTTTGAGCAATAGTTTTTAAGCAAAAAAATAAATCTTGCCTAAGAGTCAAAAATTTCAGATGTTTTATCATCAATGAAGTATCTGATGACAGTGCGGATTTCCTTATGTCATTTATGACCATGCCAGAAGCTTTACATGCACAAAGATATTGATATGGCAATCACCAGTGCTTTTTTGCAGCATGATTCAAAACCAGGTAGCCCTAAAAAGAGTTGAATTTGCTAATTTTTAAACCACTTACAAGATCAGCTATATCTTGGAAAATAAGTTGGTCCTTGATCTACTTGACAAAAAAAGAATATTGAAGATCGCCTGTGTAATCAAATTTTGGTGATTTTTCAAACACACTTTCTTTGGACACCCGATAGATCCAACCCAACCTCTTATATAATTTTAGTTATGACCACTAAAACGTGTTGACGGCATTTTAGTTGTTATCATTAAAATAGTGCAGTGCAAAGTTTTGTCATTGTCTGTTCAAGCCTCATTTTCATGTAAGGAAAAGTAGGCTACTAGGCTAGGCTACTCCGTGAAGGTGAAAGAAAGATGGCGGCTCGCAGCTCAAGCTACGGTAAGAACGCAACGTAATTACGTAAATGTCAAACATTGCAACTTTTTGAATGCAGTTAGAACGTGGTATCTTTCATATTGGGCCTAAAATAAACTAGGAACTTGATGAGCTAAAATGTTATCAATTTTCTCCTCTTTGATCATGATGGTTTTGATTTGATACAAGCCTACTAACTAAGGCCTATATAACTTAAAGAGAATAAAAATCATGAAAATCTCTTCTAGCTAATTTTGAAAATTCATTGCTAAGTAGTTATCCCCATAAACAATAAAAGTGGAGAGTCTGCAGAGTATGTATGAGCGCAAGCCAACAAGCAAGGCATAGATGCTGATATGGTGTGTGTGCCATGCCAGCAGGTGTGCAGAGTATGTATGGCACTTGCACACCAGAGATTTTCAATTAGGCTATTCAAATTAGAAAATAGAGAACAAAAGAAATTTCTCCTTGCACACCGGAGATCTCGTTGAAAATTGCCATACTCTGCAGACTGGTGTGCGGGGGTGGTGCAGAGTCCGTGAATCCTTTTTTTTTAATTATAGAGAACAGGATCTTGCACAAAATCGATCGGTGGGTGTGCACATCAATTTCTTTGGAAAATCTTGTGTGTGCAGTCGTCCCCATGCTCTGCAGTCTGGGAACCAGTAGTAATAGTTATAATTGCACCCACAGACGTTGTAGAGCATTGTTATGCATCATCATGTAGTACAGACCTTGGACAAGGACTAATGATATTATATTCAATTCAACTCAATTGAAATCTAGTACACAATAAACAATTGCATTAAATATAGCGGTGAGGAATTTTTTACCAAGATGCACTGCGTTCTTTAATCAAATTCCTATAGAATCGTTAAAGAATCTTAACTAGAGCGCAATGCATCTTGGTAAAAGTTTCCTCGCTGTCAGCTTTAGCACAATCGTCTATTGATTTAACCAATCAAGCGCTTGCCTTTTATCACATCATTTAATTGAAGAAGAGGCAAACCCCAGCAAAACACATAGACCGCTACAACAACAAAAAACAATCTCTTTTGATCACACTTGCCTCTTTTCATGCAATTTTTGTTCCATACAAACATCTTCCCGCATGTGAACATGAATTTTCGGGTATCAATTTGGAAGAATAATAATCTTTAGGGTACAGTATTGATTTTGATCTAATTCCATATACTTAGTTAGATCTTTGACTTTTGTCACAGTTTTAGGGTGTATATTTTGAATGATCCGTAAATTTTGATATCACAAGTCAAAATGGCACACCCTGTCATCTGCCTGTTGAAGTTACCCCTGGGTACTGTATCTACTATACAGTTCTCACATTATTGCAGGTTCTGGAAGTAAAAAGAAAAAGAAACAGGCACAATTTGAAGATTTAGAACTCACCCCAGAAGGACTGCTCAAACCATTTGAAGAATATCTGAGTGATGGGAAAATGGGGCGGGTGATTACTAAAAGGCCTGACTGTGAAGTACAGATGCGCAAAAAGTATCCAAAGAAATATTGCAGTAAAAGAGGTACGACTAATGACTATTCTTGGCTTGGCTTGGCTACTGCTCTACAGTTTGAAGAAAAAACTAATATAATAATTAACTTAATTTTCACTTTTGCTATGATGTTAATTAAAGAAGGCCTACTGTACAGTATATCCTACAATTGCAATTCCTAAGTTTCTAATCTAGCACCATTAAAAAATGCAATAAGATGCCCAAAAAACAGAACAGTGTCTTGTTGTTATTGAGATGTTGTTTGAGGAATTAAACTAAGATGCATGAGTACCATTCCTGTTTGAATTTGCTAGAGATTTTTCTACAAAATTTTGGAAACTTACAGTTTCTTGGTTTTTCTTGTTGCCGGCAGCTATTGACAGACCAAAAACCTATCATAGTTCCTTAAAATTTACAATCCCAAGATGTTTATGAAATACATTCTTACAGTGTAGAATTGAAGTCTGCTTTTATGGAAACATATAGAGTACTTTAAGCTAAATTTTACATTGTTCAGGTAAACAGCCATCAACAGACTCTTGTACACCATTATCTATTGATGATGACGAGGAAAGTGCTGTCATTGACTGTAAGCAATTTCTATGGAAACTTTATTCATTTCAGGTTGTTTACATGTGTAGTGTAGGGTCTAATTGGGTAAGTTTGGGATAAAATAGGTAGGGCAAAAAGTATTGGATCAACTTTGATGAAATCTTATTCCATAGTTATTTCTCTATGGGGCTTATTCCTCTAGCTACACTGAAACTACCCTCCTTGACAAAATTGATTTGTCAGTTCAGGGTCTACTGTTTTCCAGCAATGAGCACTACCCATTTTGCACCCTGCCTACTAACTCTTTACCCCCAGCAGACCCTACCAGCCTGCAGTAGAAGACTTATAAACAAGAAATAGAGGCTTGAACACTTTTATAGGAAAGAGTTGATGAAGATACTAACTGGTGGCAATTTGTATGGACTTTACCTTGAATTACGTACAGTATTTAGTTTGTAGTCAAATTTTGGTCTCACAAAGTAATATTCAAAAGTTGACTGCTTTAAATGATTCTGTTGAATATTTGTTGAATTTCTATGTAAATCTTGGTCTGAAAAGGTAAACTTAACAATCTTTTATGATATCAATTTCTTATAATTATGCAATGTTATAAATGGAACCCAAATGTTTTTTGCATTGTTTTAAAGCTTAATGTTTCGCTTTCCCCATGAGTAGGAGATGTGATCTACAGTTTGATCTACAGTAACAATGAATCAATTTTTTTACAGCCGATGATGTTATCAATGCAGAGAAACATATAAACAGCAACCTAGAAATCATTAGGGATGACTGCATAGACCTTCTCAGAAACGCATGCAATGACATACAAGAGGTTCAGCCAGTTCAGGTCAGCTGGAGAGAGAGGTCAGCAAGGGCATATCAGAGATGGGAAGAATCCAGGGAAGGAATTATGGAGCAAATTTTAGCAGAGGAGAATTGTGAAGTTGATCAAAAATGCTATAATTGTCACACTGGGAAAAGTGATGTTCGATGCTCAGACTGCTTCAATGCCCTCCTTTGCATCGACTGTGATGCAAAAATGCACCACAACACATTTTTTCATGACCGAGAACTCAAGCGGAATAATTTTTGGAGAAATGTAGCCCCAAATATTGTTCTTGATCATGAACGAAATATTATTGAAAGGGGTATAGATATATTTAAAAATATATTTGAAAATGATGGCATAATATAACAATTGTTCTTCATCATGAACGATGTATTATTGAAAGGGGTATAGTTATATTTAACAATTTATTTGCAAATGATGGCATGCTGACAGTTTAATTTGAGGGCTACCCTCTGTTTTTGTAACATTAAGTTTCAAAGTAACTTTTTCAAATGCCAAACATGTCAATTTGCCTCCAGTTTTTTCTCAATCAAACACCAGAATACCAAAGGTTTTGTATATCACAAAATCAAATTGACTTTTGAAATAAAATATGAAAATCAAATCTGAAACACAGTTGAAACATGTTATTTTACGCTTTGCTCTGTGGCAAATAATTACACAGCTGAGATTTGCACAGCTTAATTTATGAGCTGAAGTTTAGCCAGGAAGATTCATTTGTGGTGCACCCATCCCAAACCCCTATCACAAGACTTTTTGCTTTATTTCCAGATGTTATAGCAGATCAGCTTCTTTTGTCAAAGAGTGGTCAACAATGCCCATGTGGAGAAAAGATGAACATTCAAATATTAAAGGAACCGTGTGCATTTGTTACCACTAAAGGTATGGAAATAGGATACATATAATTATATTTATATTCAACATGTATTTACTATGAACATACATTTTAGAGTCAACAACTTTTGCTGTACATTAAATTGAAATTTGAAAGAAAATACTCTACGACATTGGCAGAACACCATTTATTGAGCTATTTGAATTTATAGCATCAGATTAATGAACGTTCTTCTAATGAATGAAAAGGCTACTTTGATTAACAAATTATTTGATATTGTGCTACTCGCTAGTTTTCTTTCAGATGACATTGCAGGGTTAAGAGAAATTCTTATGAGAAAATCTCAATAGATGCGAGGCAAAAACATTGTGCTAATAAACATTTTTTTGTTATTGCCTTTTCATTAATTGCAGCTGTTTCTTTCATAGGACGGTATGATGCATCAAAATTTGCCTTGGTGTGCTGCTGTGGCAACAGAAATGACCCCCTTAGTGTGGAGAATTTGATTTGCCGAGGTTTCTGGCCTGGAAGCACATGCAGCATTAGTTATGCTTTCAGTACTGATGTGTTTAAGTTCTGGGATTTGTTGCGGAAGCGTCTTCCAGGATCTTCTTCCCGTGGCTTTTTAAAAACCCTGGAAGACATGTCAATCACGAAAGGAAGGGTAAAAAAGTCTGCTTTATAATTTAGGTGTGCTTTGGATAAATTTAAATGTCAGCAATAGTAAGGGACAATTGGGGCTTTTTGATAAAAGTTTTACAATATGATAAATACAAATTGCTGTCCAAATTGATTAGAAGAACATTTTCTGTGAGTATATACAGAATATCAATTGTTTCTTCCATGCTATCTTTTCAGACTGGGATAATCAATGCAGAAGCATTTGATAAAGCATTTGATGAATGGTGCTACCTCAATTATGAAATGGAATCCCTTCTAGAAAACGACAGTTTTGTTTGCCCCGCGTGCCACGGACAACAACATGCAGCTCACTGTGATGGAAATGCAAAACTTGTTCGCTTCAAAAGTGGTGGGATGTAAGTTGTCCTTGTTTTTCAGATACATTGTCCATATATTTATAGACCATGTTTTCCAGAGAAAGATGCTGCATAAGTACTCTGTATGTTGACATTACTTGATAACATCTCTACATGTTTAGCCAGATTTTAAGAGGTTCATTTGATAGCTTTTGCTTTAATGATGGCTTTTAACGATCAAGATTTAATACCGAGATAAGATAAGTTCCATATTAGGATGAATCAAATCCGAATTCAAATGTGGCACAGTGATCCAGGGTTGGAAAAAATACCCAAAATTCAAATTGAAAATTTGATATTTATTTTATTTTTCTGTTGTTCACAAGGAATTTATCACCAAGATGCAAAAAATTTGAAACGAATTGAGCCATCGGTTGCGGAGAAACAATTTGTCAAACTTTCAAGAAATCCTATTGCATCGTTTCTAATCAATTTCAGGAAGAAATTGACCATTGTTTACAAAACATAACAAACTTGAAAACGCTGCTGTATCACACTCAGTACTCCGATTTGCAAAATCTTTTTTTTATTTAAAAGCCAGTAGAGTCGATCTATGCTCTCCTTGAAAACGTATCTGTTAATAAATTTCATCCAGGCAAATTATTGCAAAATTCAGACTGTACTATTTTTTACAAATTTAGGCCTAAAAGTTGTTGATTTTCAACTTTAAAGCTGAAAATAAAAAATAGATGTCAAAAGATGTCTTAGATATTGGTTTAGCCATTAAGTTTAAAATATTTTGTACATATTGACCAAAGGTCTCGTGCAGAAGCGTACCCAAAAAATTTTCACAGAATTTTCAAATTTTTAGCTCTTTTTCAGCACTTTCTTTCAATTTTTGAGAAACAATTAAAGAATCGATGAATCAACTTTAATGATTTTTTAAACAGTGTCAACGATTTAAAATCGATGTATGATGATTTCACAAGGTAGATTAAGAAAGAATTCCAATAATGTTTTGAAAAATTTCGATAATACAGTATTGTTTGTATCATCCCTGAGAATCATCATCCCTTAAGCCATTGTGGAGATTGGTGGAGTCCATGAAACATACATTTAACGTTTGTTTGGACATTCAAATCCCACGAAAGCAAATCGCATGTCCCTGTTTCTTTCGGCCTAGCAACAGTTATTGTACTGTTAGTGATTTCGCATAGACCTGATCTATGGAAAATGAGACAATTGTTCTGAAATGCTTTTGGACCTTCGCTATCCTTTCCCATCTCTTATTGCTAACTCAACATGAAGGCAACCTAAAGGTACCTAAAGGGAAATGTTGCTAGATATTGTCAAGCTTTGCTGAACTGAAATGATTCAACTGACTGTTCCTTTTTGTCAGTTTTTCTAAGAAACACCCAAAGTTTCCACGTTGTTATGAAGAATTGATACCCATTGAGAAAAGAGCGAAAGAAAACAGTTGTTTTCTCTGCAGCAAGCCATGGAGAGGGAATAATAATTGGAATGTTCACTTGACTGACATTAGAAATGATTTAAAATTGAGACTTTATCATTGCTTTCTGATAGTTTTGTGAAAAATAACTGCTGTCTTGTTGGCTACTCGTAATCGATTCACAGACGCCTAAGAAAGGCTGTCTGTAACAGGCTACAGGTTTTGAAATTTTATGACAGCTTTTGGGCAGGCTTCTGCACAAGATCTTTCTTCAAAAAATTCACAATACTTCAAATTCAAAAGCTAAACCAATATCTAAGACATCATTGATATCTTTTTCATACCGTAAAAGCTCTTCTCTATTGAGGCCCCCCCTCTCGAATAAGCCCCTCTCCTCTGAGCCAAATTTTAAATAAGCCCCCTCTCTATTAAGGCCCCACTAATATCAAATTTTACAGATTATCAAAGGTTTTCCATTCATTGAGCTAAATAAGCTTGCATGTAAATTTTTTTATGGTTTGGGATAAAACTGTGTCGAATGTTGAATTTATGTATTTGACTCGTAAAATTGTATGCTGAATCCACAAAATATGGTGTAAAAGAACTGAAAAGCTGTCATATCTATCCTTGTCATTTGATTTTGTGAATCAGCCCCCCTCTCTCGTTAGCCCCCTCTCTTTCAGGCCCCCCTCTGTAGTGTCCGAAATTAAATAAATCCTTTGGGGGCATGAAAGACCTTTCGCGGTATTCGGAGTGAAAGATGAATTTCAACGACTTTTAGGCCTAAATTTCTGGAAAATACTATTTGAAATTTTTTCAAAATATAATTGGAATTTCTTCCTGATCTACCTTGTGTAATCATCATATATCAATTTTAAATTGTTAACACCTTTTAAATAATCATTAAAGTTGATTCATCGATTCTTTAATTGTTTCTCCAAAATTGAGAGAAAGTACTGAAAAAGAGCTAAAAATTTGAAAATTCTGTGACAATTTTTTGGGTACACTTCTGCACGAGATCTTTGGTCAATATGTACAAAATACTTTAAACTTAATGGCTAAACCAATATCTAAGACATCTTTTGACATCTATTTTTTATTTTCAGCTTTAAAGTTGAAAATCAACAACTTTTAGGCCTAAATTTGTAAAAAATAGTACAGTCTGGATTTTGCAAAATTTTGCCTGGATGAAATTTATTAACAGATAAGTTTTCAAGGAGAGCATAGATCGACTCTACTGGCTTTTAAATAAAAAAAAGATTTTGCAAATCGGAGTACTGAGTGTGATACAGCAGCGTTTTCAAGTTTGTTATGTTTTGTAAACAATGGTCAATTTCTTCCTGAAATTGATTAGAAATGATGCAATAGGATTTCTTGAAAGTTTGACAAATTGTTTCTCCGCAACCGATGGCTCAATTCGTTTCAAATTTTTTGCATCTTGGTGATAAATTCCTTGTGAACAACAGAAAAATAAAATAAGAATCAAATTTTCAATTTGAATTTTGGGTATTTTTTCCACTTTTTGACAAATCTGGATCACTGTGATTCAAGATCGTTGTTTTGATTTCAGAAATCTTCGTGATTCCTACTACAAAGATAAATTCATCCTAAGAAATGCTGACGTGGATGCCTTGTTGGGGGAAGTTTACAAGAAGAAAGATCTAAGAAAAGTAAGTTCTTAAGGCCCCCCGTTGTTGCTGGTTGTCCATCTTAAGACTTTTATTTTTATTGCTATTTTTTTCAATCATGATGATATGATGATATGTTCACACAACAAAAGTCTAATTTATTGGCACAATGGTATACCTTTTCGTCAAAGGGTATAGTCTGCACGCAGGCTAGGCACACTCTGGTGTCTTTCAGGACTATGTTATCCATTTTGATATCGTTTTATCGTACCTACTTTACCATGCGCATAAATATACGTGTGGTAAAGTTTGTACATTATATATATATATATATATAAAGATATACATTTGGTTTTATGATTACATCTATTACGTTCGTTGTTCTTGTGGCAACTTGAGCACTCTGTGTGTATCTTCAGCTACATTCACCCATTATATCATACTCATTACTCTTGTAGTAACTTAAGCATTCTTTGGTTCTTGAATACCAACAATGTGTAACCGTACGTCGTGTGCCCAAGTTCACGAGTTGCCATGCAGCCAGTATGGTGATAACCGGGAGGGCACATTTGGTTTCATGATTACATATATTACGCTTGTTGTTCTTGTGGCAACTTGAGCCACATTCAACCATTATATACCGGCTGTCCCAAAATGATGTATTATCGTTTGATTGCTTATATCTCCATAATCAATGAACCAATTTTCAAAAACTTTATTTATCCGATTGCCAAAAGACTAAATTGTATTTTAGAATGTTGGCTGTGGGTTAGGCTGATTTCTTCATGTCGAAAAGAAGATCGAAGGAGCTGCTAAAATTCAAGCCTTCGATAGCATGAAAAAGAAACGGCCTTCTTTGCAAGTCAATATTTTTGAAGTGATGCAGAAGGCTGAACTTATATGTCGTTCATAGAATATATTGCGTTCAGAAAATACGAATTCATTTAATACTGAGTTCAGAGAATACAAACAGGAGTTCAGCCTATGTAGGTATGTAGGTATGATAAAAATGATATGAACATAATATATTTAAAATGAAAGATATAATATATACAAGATTTAGATGAAACTTGGATAGTCGGGGCTCTTAACAAGAGATAATGTGTTAGAAGCAAGTCAGATCGGGCTGCAGAAGTTTTATCTCGCAGAAGAAAGATGAATTAATTATAGAAATTTAGGTTCTTAAAATCGGTCATTTCTTCTGAATATGCAATTTTGTGAATAGCTAAATGACAAAATGTTTACTTTTCATGAAAAGTTCTGCTCCCTAATATGACAGTTAAATGACTTGTCCTCTAGGGATGCAACAAAAGTGAAAAAGTTTGTATTCCAACGCTGTCCATGCCTCCTTTCAATTTCTTTGTGGAGATACAGTATGTTTGTCGTGGATTACAAGTTTAAAGGTGCAATTAATATGATTCGAACTGAAGGCCTAGTTTAGGATTCTTGCAAATGCGATTTTGCTAATATCGCACTTTATTATTGAACAGAGTGACTGATTTCAACCTGATAAATTTTCATATCTATGTGCGCCTTTTTCTGTGCTATGAAGTTTTAAAGAAACTTCTCTGCTAAGGAAATTGCATCAAGAAAAATTGGCAAAGATCATACGTCCTTTCTGACTCACCCGGTATATTATATACATACGCTTATTCTCGTTAGAAGAATTTTGCCCACCTTCCAGTCATCCGTTTCACCTCTCACATGCTTTTTAGTGGTGTGTCCATAACCTTTGTCATTTATTGGATTTTCCTCCAATAATTTGTAGGATGCTATCGACAATCAATGCGGGGACTCCGTGTGGAAAGCTGCCTCCAACCTCCCGAAAAGAAATCGTAATCTAAACGAGACTGGTTTGCAAGTGATTGTTTGTCGCCATGGTATTGCCCAGAAGGCAGTTAATATGTTTCAAGGCGAGTTGTACGGATATTCCCTCTATCTACAAAAGCATTTCATGGCAAAAGAGAATGTCAAGTACATGGTTATTGATGTAGCTTGTAAATATTGGAAATGGCTCTCAAGAGTAGATCCTGAGCTAGCAAGTTCTATGCAGCCAGCAATTGGTACAATGCATTGTAAGAAGCACAATACGTCATGTCAGGTAAATTGCTATACCACGTACAATAATAGACTCCAACGCACAAGTTTAATGTTACTTTAATGAATGATAAAGCACTTATATTGCGCCATATATCCACGGGGCTCATAGGCGCATCTATCCTTCAAATGATCCCTTAACTATACCCATAGAAACTGTAATGTGGGCTTTTCGCAAGGAGGCGCTCAAGGTGTCCCAAAAAATTGTGTTCAAAAAGTCATCAAAATTCGATCATCAAACCTTTCACGGAAATTAGCTTGATCTGTTTTATTAATGTTTGTTTTCAGTACGTAAAGGGTATGAAATGACTGGTTTAAACCTCATTATGAGCTAAAGTCTTTACTTTAATCATCATCGTTAATCTTGTCCAGAGCCAAAATTTCGATATTTCTCTTTATCCCAGAAGTCTCCAATGATATGTTATACTTCTTTCTGAAATTTACGATTGATATACTTGATATACAAAAAGGAGTTATAGTATGCTTTGAAAGCAGGCCACCTTGAAAGGGGCTAAATTTACTAATTATGAATGCAACCACAAGATGAGCTATACCTGGTACTGGCAAGATACTCTGGTGTTGGATTTACACGACAAAACGAGAAATTTAAAAATCAGCAATGTAATCATTTTATGTTGATTTTACTTTTAAGGAGTACTTTTAATCAGGAGTACTTTTTTGTGGGACACGTGGTTTACCTTTTTTCTATCAAAGAATCGGTCTTGCTGGATTTGCTGACTGTGCAGTGCTCTTGTATGGGTTTGAATTTAAAGCTATATTAATCAAACTGTCATAATTCGCGGGCTTTGTACTAGACTTGTTACATGATCATTTTAATCTTTTAGGTACTATATGGTGCTCGCTGGATTGATGGTATGGGATTAACATGAGGAGAGGAATGTGAACAGTTCTTTTCATATTTTTCCAGGCTTGGCAATACCACTAAACATATGTTACCTGAAGGTATTCTTGTTCCTTTAAGTTTTGCTGGAAATCATTAAACATTATATATAGGATACAAATTAGAGTAGTTGAATTATTTGAATCAGTCCCCCGTTTGAGTGGAAATAGGAACTAAACGAGAAGATATCATTACTCTCCGAGTTCACAGCTAAATTTATCAATCTTCAACTTAGATGCATGAGATCGACAAATGTAGCTATGAACTACAAAAATCCCGAAATTTTGTCATTTTTTTCTTTGTTCGTTCAAAAGGGGGTACTTTTTTTGAGACACCCGGTAGAGACTCAGTAATGTATGAATTTAGCTCAAGCATAGATAAGGCGATCAAAGCAGTAACTAAGGCAAGAATAATAGGGGACAGACTGCTTTTAAATGATGCTAACCATTACATTCATTTCATTCTTTATAATAATGTTCGTTGGCTTTCTTTCTCCTAAGACTTACCATCGTTTCTAGTGGGATCGAACCCTTTTATTAATCTAGTTTCCAGGAAGAGTATCCATTCCAAGTACTTTTTTTGAAGATGAAACTGTATTTCATTCTTCCATTCGTTGTTATCTCTTTTTTTCTCAAAATGTGTAAACAAATATTCTTTAGGACGCGAGGAAACATTAACAGAACATGCTTCAACTTGGAATTCTAGAAAGATCAATACGCTGGCGGAATCATTGGCTGTGAAGTACAACAAGGTATAGTATAACTTGAAAATGTAAGGTGTTCTTCCTTATGTTTGGGAAATGATGCAATTCCTTTTTAAGTCTCAGAGCCCCCTAAAAATCCAGATACAAGGTCGTAACCATTTCATGATGAAAGTTAGAAGTATATTATTGCGTTGCAAAATTTGAAAAAAATTCTTTCATTTTTCTTTTCATTTGCCGTTCAAGCTCTTTTTTATTCAAAGAGTACTTTGCTGACTCTTCTTGTGAACTTACTTCATTCAGAAACGTGTGTATACCTTAACAGGTAAAAAAAGCTATCAGCGACACCAAGCAGGAGGTTCAAAATGAGTTACAGTCACTTTGTATTACGGAAGAAAGGATAATGGACATGGGTACCAGATTACGAAGTTGGGCAAAGCGTAAGTTTAGATCCACTCAATGTATAAACGTTCAATCAGTGATAATTGACATTTGTTTTGACTGCCTGTATATTCTACCATATTCATAACAGTGTACAAGCCTGTCACAGTACAGTAAAAGCCCGCATGTAAGAACCTACAATTTTACTAGTCAGCCTCACTAGGTTCTTATGTTTTGGGTATTTAGTGGGAAATGAGGCTATTCATGTTTTTGAATCGGTTCTTATTTTATTCAGGGCTTTCAGGAATTTCTTTTTTTCAGATTCAAACTTTTGGTCTATTATTTGCTGTCAGTTCACATCGCTTGAGTTTATGAGGTATTATTCACAGCTGAAATTTGTGGAAGAATCAGAACTGTTTATATAATCCAGAGAAAAGCTTTTAAAAGCTTCTCATCAGGTAACATAAACATTTTTGACTCTAGCACAAACTTCTGTTGTGAATAAGACCTCATGATCTCTACAAAAAAGAGCCAGTTCAAATTCCAGGCTGAATGGGTTCTTATGCAATGGGGGTCTAATTGCAAAATGTCAGCCTCCAGGTTCTTAATCCACTAGATTCTTTTACGCGGGTTTTTACTGCAGCTAGACTTCCTGTTACAGACCAGATGCTTTCTGTTATTTCTGAACTAAATCAACTTCAAAACGAAAAGGTATCAATGACATTTGTATGTAATAGACATCTCTTTTTGATCAGTGTTGTAGACATCTCTCTTTCTATTATCAAAAGATATCAGATGCATGAAAGTGTACTTGCTTCTTCGCAACCTTTTCCTTACATTTTTTTCTAAGAGCTTAAATAACTACGAAAGTCGTTTTTTGACAAATTAGCAATGTATCTATTATCAATATGGTTATGTATATATTCCCATAAATTTGCAACGAACGGAAAAAAGATTCCAAAACTATACTACAGCTGGGAGCATATAGAAGTACATAGCAGCTTTGTGGCCAGATGTTTACTTGAGACTGTAATATCCATCAATCTATTATTTCATCTCAACAGTAACAGAATCATCCAGGAAAATGCAGAGTGATTTCAATGAAAAGGAAGATGCTTTCTTAGTCTTGTACCAGCTGCTGTCAGAAAACCAAATGCCATCTGACATCAATATTGATTTCGACATAAGACTGATCAACATTCCAGTCACTGTGCTGCGTCATCATTCTTCTTGTAAGGGAATATTCTGGAAGCAAAATTTCTACAGAAATTTCATTGACAAAAACCCAGGGTTTGAACCATCTGCACAGTTGATTCCTGTTTGTCAGAAATTACTGCATAAGCTAGAGGAGCAAATTGAAATTCAGTACTACAATAATGTCCAGAAATACTTGAATGTGAACAAGTTGGCTGGTAAGTGCTTGGAATATTTACATCGATTATTTCTACATTCTCCTTATTACCGCAGCAAAAATTATTCACGCACTTGCACAAGTGGAACAGAAACAAGAATGTTGAATGGTGTCTTTGCAAGATGTCTTTTCATTTGTATTTGCATTTGTAAAGATTATTTTTGGTCTGGACTTCTCTTAATAGCAAGAACATGAACGCTGATAAAAGATTCTTTAATTCCAAGAAAAGTTTCACTATAGCTGGGTGTGAGCGTTGATGGGAATTTATGAGATCTTGCAAAGTTAAAAAAGTTATCTGGCAGTTGTTTTGCTACACGGAAGTTGTTGTGGGATTTAAGAGAGCAGATTTTTCCAGTAAACTGTAAAACTACTTTTGAGTTGCCATCTAATGATTGTTTTTTCGTTTATTTTTCTGACTACCCTTGTAAGCTTTAAACGAAGGATTTTTGATCTTTGCCTGAAATTACATGTTTATGTTATGTCGTGACACTATGACTGCTATATACGTATTGTAACTTGGTCAGTAATTTGTATATGTGTAACTTTTTCCTCAGCAACTTGCAAGCAGCGCCATGCTCTCTGGAAGCAGCTTGGGGCGGAAAGAAAGAAGTTAAAAGATAATTTGAATCACTACAACCGAATAAGGAAGTTTGTGGCCATTCACGAAAATAGGCCGGAACCTGTGTCAGTGCCTGAAGAATGTCTCCAGACTGGCTCCTTTCCGTGGTTGGCAATGTCTTCAGTCAAAGGTAATGTTCTATCGAATTTTGATTTTCAATCAAGAACAAGCTATCATACAGAAGTGTAATCTTGCTCATTTTACGGTTGTTATGGTTTCAATGTTATGCATCTCTTGCCTTTATCTTTAATAGTTGCCTGTATCTTTTTGAGTCTTTTACAATGTTATGGTTGGGGTTGTGTTGCCTTTAATTTGAAATATCTTTAAGGAGATTGCGAAAATAGTAGAATCGTGTTAATCATTTTTATCTTCAAAATTTAATCCCTGTGATGAACCTTATGCACAGCACACTATTTGACTCTGTTTTTGCAAAGAGTCGTAGGACACAAGTCGAATTTTTACATGTATTTTGACGCATTTTGGTTGGTAAATAATTGTACTATTTTTTAATATTTTCATACTAAAGATTACTCAATTTTTCCACATTTTCTTTTTTCAGGGATCAATCACTCAGAAAGGGCATTGATTGAAAAGATGATTTTTCTTACGAGAGCAGAAGAGGAATTGTTGATAATTCGAGAAGAGCAAGCAAACTATCTGCGGTTTTATCGTAGCAAAGCTGGCACTTTAGCCCAAGAAGTCAACTCTAATTCAAGTACGTTGACAAGCATTGTCTCACTGACTACATATTTTATAGTTTAGAGATTGCATATTTCCTTCACATTAGATGCATCAAACTGAGTCAGAAACTGTATAAAATTCAGAAGTCTTTTTCCCTATCAAAGACATGCTGCTCTTAAATATCTCCAACCTAATTGTCTAGCCTGAGATCAGGCTCTTTGGAAAAATATACAAGTAGAGGGGAAGACACTTATTTCCATTTTTCTTTTTATTTTTTTTTATCTTTACTTTTTCAACTACAAGTGAGCCTGATCGCAGGCTACTAATTGTCCCGCCCTTGTTTATCGGTACAAATTGTTTGTAGATGGAAGAAGTTAGAACCATTGACTGCTTATTCTTGTACAAACCCTTTTTTGTCAAATCAAGAAGGGAAAGCATTCATGACCAATTTAAAGCTCTGGCCAAACCAAGCAGCGTTATTTGACAAACGTTTGAGATTTGCTAGCTGCAGAATATTATTTATTATTCTAATATCATTATTTGCCATACAGGCCAAACGGATAAACAGTTTGCTTGTTAGGATATCTCGTGTGTTGTCGGTTTGTTTGTTTGTTTGTTTGTTTGTTTGTTTGTTTGTTTGGCCAGGGCTAAAGAATGTGTTGCAAAACAAGATTGATCTTGGCGTTTTCTAATTATAGTCATTGATTTATATGTAACTGCTCCACACTTTTATCTTCTAGGATACGAGGAAAACATACCAGATTCGCATATTGTCTCATGTGCAGAAGATTCTTCTGATGATCCCATGCCTACTTCGGTTAGTATTAGCGATCCATTATATGTGATGTTTTCGGTATCGCAAGACATGAGGGTAAGCTGACATGTATTGCACAGTATTCGAGATCTAGGTTCTGATATAATTGACTTCCAACCATATCCTGTACCAATATGTATACCTATACGTCAAGGGCTGAAATCTTCAATTGAATAAGCGAGACACGGAACGTAACTAAGAGAAAATCGAAGTCTTTGTCATGACACAATTTCATTATTAAGAATCCTAGTCAAACTAAGGGTTATGTTTCTTGAACAATGATTTTCCATGCCAGGATTGTGATATGGGTTTAAATACCAGAAGTTAGCCTAATGAATTCCAACCAATTCCTTTTCAGAATAATCGCTATGCACCTTCCATTAAATCTGTTGATGTCACCAATGGAATCACGTCAGTGAGGAGAAAAGGGTTAGCGTTTGTTATGGAGCAAATTAGAAAAGGTGTCAATTGGTTTGATGACATGCAAGCGGAAATAGAACATGAAGATTACGATGCCGATGAATACAATGATGATGATGAACTTGAAGCTCGTGTCTCACAGAATGAAGCAGATATGATCAGTGACGTGGACAGTGAAATTGATGATCCTGCTTGTGCAGATATAGAAGACGCTCCTGCGCAGGCAATGGCTGTCTTGCGGCCATCAAAGCGTAGAATGCAAAATAGATTTTCCAATGGGGATATCAATTTGCGCTCCTTTTCAACAAAGTCGTATCAGTTTAAAGTTGACGAGCGAGACTTTCTTGGAGTTTATACGACATATTTCCCAAGTCAGGTTGCCCAGTCCACTTTTGAAGGCACTGGAGAGAGATATGCTTGCAGTATCACGTGCCTCTTGGTTTGTCAATGGTTTATGTTTGAAAAGGCAGACTTTGCTGTTGGAAGGCATCTTCCTGATACGTTCGTCTCTGTGATTTTCTCTGCAATCCGTGTGGGGAGTCATCTTTACAATGAGACACGTGAATCATTGCCCAAAAGGTTCCTTAGTATCGAAGAAGCAAGTACCGTATTGTTACCGTGGTTTTCGACGGTAGTTGATGATGTGATAGACATTCAATCGAATGACAGGAGTAACAGTCTAGATTATCATTTGGAAAGATTGTTGAAGCTAAAGAAAGACCTAGTTGCTCTGTTTTCATCTCATGGAATTACAACAATATTTTTGCTGTCAAAAGATGGTGACATTTTGTTTCTGTACACTCATGCAAAGATGTCTTATGGAGTTATTGTTTTACGATCAACAATCACTTCATTTCAAGACTTCTACGGCACCTTGTGGACTCTTATGTGTGCTTGTGTAAATATTCAAAATGACAAGCGTATTCGTGGAGAATTAACGGTAATTGAAGTTCCTGTATCATAAGTTTAAAGAAAGACATATGTTTCCATATACGTATAGTGTTTTCTTTTGCTTCTACTCCTTGGTTTTGGTTTGTTAGGTGATTCAAAAAAATGTTTCAAACTTTGCAAAAGAATAGAAGGAAAGGTTTACATTTGAGAATATTTTGCACAGGAAGGTTCAGAGCAATTAGCATGGTTCTGATTAATTGGAGCTGTGTAAAACGAAGAGCATTCATACTCTGCCGCACCAATTTTCTCGGCTAAACTTTAATCAGTAATTTTACAGATACGGTCAAGCGTTTGCCGATCTATATGGCTGCAAAAATGTTTCTTGTCACGGTCTCTCTGCCAGGGAATTAATTTTGCTTACAGCTGACAATTACCTAGTTTAAGACGATCTCATTGTTCTTGGAATCATTTTTGATGTCATGTCAACTTTGAAACGATTACAAACAATTAGCTCGCCTTAAAAATGTAAAACATAATAGAGACTGGCAAATGAAAATCTTTCTCTCATATGAGCCTGATCATTACTTCTGCTGGCGTTGTTCTCGTAAGGAGCCATTGACAATTGATGGATTCGAAAGCGAGGGGCATTTCACTCTTTGGAAAAAGCGTACGAGATTGTTCCAGAACAAAAGAATGTTTACAGATTTCTGATGGCTTTTCTTGAAAACAAAAGGATATTTGCCAAATGTCCACGAAATTTTTGGGAATGAAGTGCCCCTCTCTAAAAGAACTGACTTAGAACTGGCAAAACTCATTCGGTGGAATTGTTTAGAAGTTTTCAGGGTATTTTCTCCATTCGCATTCAGTCTCTTTGGTTTCTGGGTCGTTGTGATTGTTTATTCAAACGACTCAAATACTTCAACGGCAACGTGATAGGGTCCGGAACTGGTAGAATGGGAATTCGGATCATATTCGGATTTGCCAAAATAACAGACTGGCAATTGTACTGGCACTGGGCTTTGATGAACTGGGGTTACAAATGGCAGAAGCAATAGGCCGGGAACGTGATTCGATTAAAGGCTACAGATCTACGAAAGTGATTGGAATTTCCTTTACAACAAAACTGGGACGTAGGCTTCTCTTCGGGACCCTTTATGAGAAACAGGTTACAGGAATGGTTGAATCAACACAATAAAACGCTTTACCTGGTAAAATCTGATATCTTCGCATTTCTCTCAGGCAATAATCACAAGGAAGGTACGCATGTCATCAGAAGAGCAGAAATTGTACCATCTTATTCTATAAACAAATAACCAGTATGAATTCAGAGTTTACAGAATTAGCGATGAGTTGCGGGAAAGCGACGTGTTTTTATGCACTTGGTTCTGCATTCATCCAACCTTGGAAATAAAGTTTGAATGAAAGAAGATCAGTTGGACTGCGTTAACGCGATGCCGGCAAATTTTAAAAACGGTGAAAAATGTGACAGATTCGCCTCCCGTTCACACTAAAACGGCTTTTTTTGCTGGCAGATTTTGAAAACGGTAGCTTTTGAAAACGGAACTCTTTGAAAACGGTATCGTGTGAACGCTAGCTCAAATTTTGCTACCTTCACATTTTTCGCGGTTTTCAAAATGTGCCGGCATCTTAGATAATCTTTTAGATTCTTGTTGCTGGCAACTTCTGTTGACGTTATAATCCATTACATTAGGGGGTGCTAATTCGAGAGAGGGGCTGAATACCTTTTTTTGTCCATCCCTATGGGTACTTCACTGTTAGTGATACAGCGTATGCTGCTCATATGGATGGGTTAGCTCATTCTAAATTCCCTGTCTATTGGTCCATTATTGATCTTATTCTGATAGATGGGTTGGTATTTTAGGATTTTCTTATAAGTGGGTCCATAAAAATTATTCCCATAAAACAACCGAAAATCCCTTTGTATTAATAAGGAAAGATGACGTTCTTGTGTAGCAACAAAAACAACAACAACAACAGCGTCTAGCCAGTCAAAGGCAAAGGAAATCTGAATATACTTTTGGACGTAAGATAGGCAAAATTCATACACATGAGTTAAAATTTTTGAAATATTCATGCAACTGAATACCTTGGAAATCCTGTCATACAGATTGGTCCTTGCGTCAAGTCCAGATGCACGTCTAATGACGGTCACAATGAAGTACCCCTCCCCCTGCCTCTGTATGGTTTCCAAAAAACGGAAAAACATTGAAACGAGATGCAAGGCTTTATGATTGTGCTTGTTCATATGACTAAGTTGAGCCATTGAAATCCCATGTGGTGCACTTCGAGCGGGCAGCTCAGCATAGGCGTAGGAGACAGGGGGCTGGGGGGCTGCAGCCCCATAACGTCAGAAAATTTTGCAAAAATCAGCCATAATTGGGCAGAAATCTGCCTCAAGTGGGGCAAACAATTCTCAAACAATGGATTTTTTATCGGGCAGCCCCCCTAAATTGTATCTCCCCTTACGCCGATGCAGCTCAGTATGAGCAAAGGAACCCAACAAATTGAAAAAATAGAATATTTGAAATGTCGGACCTAAAAAATCAGCTGACCCTCCATGTCAATAATTGATCTCATAACACTCCCTGGGATTAAATACAATAAGTTTCTCTTTCAATATGTGGCAAAATGCAAAGGAACCTTAGCAATCCTTCTGGTTTCCATCTAAATGGAATCATGTAGCTTAAATTTAGTACGCTAGGTAATGTTTTGAGTCTGAAATAACCAGGCTCAGTAACATTACACACAAATTAATGGGTATAACGGATGTAACCACGTATCATCATTTGGTAAATAAAAAGATCAGACATTCTTCGAAGACTCGTACAAATCCAGCTGTTGCATTTTCTTTATATTATGGACTTGCTTGCTCGTCCAAGACATTTTCTGAAAAATGATAAGATGGAACATGGATGGATATGGACTACAGTAAGAAAATGCAAAATAGAGATCATTTTTGTTCAAACAGTTTATTTCGTTTTCTACTAAAACTTTATTGGAGCCTCTCATATGAGGGTATCATTTCTCAATAAATCAAATTGAGGTTTCTTAAAAAGTGATTTCTATTTTTCGTGACATAGAACCGTTATCGTACATTATGCATATTTATTTACCCCCTCCCCTCTCCGAGTGAGGGACCTAATAATTCAGAACCCCAAAAACAAGTCTTTGGTAATCATTAAACCTTAAAGTCGGTTTTTGCTTCACACAAAAAATTTCTTAAAATAATTCCCGATATCTTTCGTTTTCGAAGGAGTAAAGAAAGAGAACTTAGATATGCTTTATTTTCTGAATGCGACACTGGGAAGGGGGTTTAAGGTGGGGTGGTGACTGCGTTTATCTAAGTTTCTGGTTGAGAACAGAGGACCTTTTAGATTTATATTTCAACACCTCTCGTTCCATCTTATTGTTAAGAAAATTGTATTTGAAAGAGAAAATTGTATTTGAAAGGAGGAAGGTGAAATCTTCAATGCTACAGCATATATGAAAACTTAAATTTGAAAAATTGCTCCATACAGCGGGTACCCGCAAATAAGAAACCACTTTCTAAATTGAGGCCTCAGAGAGTTTCTTATTTAAAGAGACCTTTTCATGATCAGGGTCAGTGTTTCTTATACATAGGTAATCAAGTTAAGTCAAGTGAAGGCATAAGACAGTACCATACATGCATGTGTATTTAACCTTGATGGTACATTTTACCATGTTACGTTGTTGTGGTGTGAATCTTTAATTTTGAAAATGTTTATTCTGTTTTGAGAATACTACATTATATCACAGTCATTTATGGGAATATCTTTTTGCATTCAGAAACAAGCTATAACAATCCTAAAAATAAGAAACATTTAAATTTCAGACCTAGAAGTGTTTCTTATTAGAGGAGCCATTTTTGAAGAAAATGAGGCCTGTTTCTTATTCAAGGGGGTTTCTTATTTGCGGGTACTTACTGTAAAAGAAAGGTGCCAAACAGCTAAAGTTGTTAAATAGTATCAGATGAACACTTTTATTTTTCATCCAAATATACCTCAGTTTAATGGGAACTACTGGACAAGTTGAGTTTTGACTTGTCCAGGGCCGGGGCTGAATCGGCCCCCCTAAGTAAATAGAACATAAAAGATTGAGGTTTGGCTGATCTTATGTATAATAGAATCCGAATATGACATAGTTTATTATAATTATTGTTCATTAGATGACGTCATCATTTTCCTTTGTTTCGGCAAAAAAATAGCAGAAATGAGTACTGGTATGTTTAATCTCCATTTTTTTAATAATAGATAACATACTATTTTTGCATGATTTTTGAGATCCCCGCCTTTTAGAAACCCACTAAAACGGAAAATTTTAGGCTACTGAAAAACAATTAGCCCCCCCCCTTGAGGCTCATACCTAAAATGATGTTTCTTGTATTTTTTGTATTTTGATCAACACTAAGTCTTGGTTCGAGGAAGATTCCACTGCATGTATGGCTCATAAGAAATTGCTACATATCGAAATTGCCCCGGGTGGGGTACTTAGTATATTAACGCCGGGTATCAAAAGGAGGCTATTTTTCTAAAGCCGGTTGTCAAAAGTGTTATTTCATTGTTTTCCACAAAAATTTTTACGTTTTGGGGTATATTTTTCACTGCTTTTTGTGCTTTGGGGTATCCCATTCGCCGATTTTTTCTAAAGCCGGCTATCATTTCGAGAGAAAATTTTTAAAGCTGGGTGAAATTTTTTTCTTGGAGTGCACACTCCCGTACAATGGAAAGTAAAGTACCCCTCGGGCAAATGTCATGAGGGTTTCAGCTGAATTTAGGGGCGGTTTCAGTTTTTCTGAAATATTTTGGTGGTTGAACAGCTTTTCAGACCCCCATGTGACCCATCATGGAACTAGTATACTTTGCATTCTACATTTTGATTCCGATTACTTCAATATAGGCAATGATACAAAATATTTTTAATTTGCTTCTTTCCGTATTACAGCACTCATTCAGTGATCGTAAAATAAGACAAATTATGAGTTACTCGTGGATGTGAAAATCCCTTCAGAGGGACAATTTAAGAAAAGAAATTGCAACACACTGGATAAAATTTCACAAACTCTAACTGCCAAAATATCGGGTTACTTAACTGCTGTTATATGGACGTGGTCAAAATGCTCTTAAATCCATGAACATGAAATTAGGCTTGAATCCAATTAGGAATTTGAAGTCTAATTGGAATTTAGAGTTTTGTTTCTAGCTGCCATTTTTTTACATTTAGCACAACAGCGTTGAAGAACTTATCACCAGTCGTACACTATAAACGTGTCTTGAAACAACGTTAAAGGATAGAAATATAGCTATGGATTCATATCAGTTTTAATAACAGGTATCGATCATGACAGGTATTAAAGTCCATTGATAGGGTAACTAATGCAGTTCGACAGATGCAGAAAATGCCAGAGACCGAGAGAAAGAGACAGACAGCACGCAAGTATTCAAAATAACTGAAGTTAAAATGGGCAAATTAAAATTACATAATCAAAACTCTGCAACAGCATCAATCTTAATAATTTGTAAAAATGATATCAAATACAAATTAAGGGGCATATAACCTTTAGAACACAGCAACAACTACAGTTAATGCAATATATGTTTAAATATTTTACAGAAAAACGGCTGCTGCTGGGGCGCTAAAATCGTTCTGCAATATTTTTGCTCACTTACTATAAATGTTTCCAGCTCTCGTTATATGAGTTTGTAAAATGCCCCTTTCGGGATGTCCTCAGGCATTTGCCTGTCCAAAACGGATATGTGAATGTAAACAAGCCAAATGGTTGAAAACGGGAAAATAATTGCAGGTAAATCTGCACACTTCTCAACTGATCACAATACTTCAGGCACTTTAGTCCCAGAAAAAGTGTAAAGATTCGGTGTGGTCCTCCAGCGCAGAAAATTTATCCTTAAGCAATTTGAAAATGCTCCTCGATAGTTGACTTGAACATAGATAATTCATTTGTTGATACTGGTGCTTGGAGAGATAAGATATCTTAAATGCTCAAATTTGCGTCCACATGCAAACCAGAGCTTTGGCCCTCTAAGCAAATTCCTGAAGCACATCGAAATTCAAAACTGAAATTAAAGAAAATTAAACAATGGCGCAAGTGGAGACTTCTAACTAACAGAATATGATACGATTGAAGTTTTCTCAAATTTTATCAAGGTTATTGTTGATTTATTCGCTGTGCTGCAGGAATTTGCTTGTACCAAAACGCCAAAGGCCTAGTTTGGAAGTGATAGCAAATTTGAGCTTTTGATCTCAACAAACGAGGTATCTATATTCAAGTTAACTTGCCTTAGTGCCTTATCCCAATTCTTACACGTTTTTACTTCAGTGGAAACCAAGCTTCAACAGAGAGCTTTCTACCAAAATATAGTTAATTCTTTTCCAAGCAGTAATCAACTGAAACTTCAAATTGCCACATTGTTCGGCAAAGTCAACAACGTTGTCCTTGACATCACCATCTCGATCCACTGCGGAGTAAGTATTGAATATAACCTCAAAAGAATAAAAAGGTATATACAGGGTGTCCAAAAACTTTGTTCGACGTTTGATTAAATACTAAGAAGTAATGAAATGATGAACGGCCTCCATGGTAAAATAACCATATTACTGAGATTTCAAATTAATTTTAGCAGCAGAAGCTAGCAAATCGGCTAAATATTCACTGAGTATAAGCTTTTGAAGTTCAAGTTTGTGCAAAAGCAGAAACCAGATACCCCTAAATTGCAGATTTTGTGAAAGTAAATCTCGTTTATCCAAACCAAAGCAAATGGAATTTTAAAAGTACTTTCGATAAACCAGCTTTCTCTAACATTGAACGAAGGTTATGGATGGTTGGAGGAATCCTGCTGAGCACAATTTGAAATGGCCACGTCTCTCATCGATGACGTTTTCACTCTATGTTTTTAGATACTTGCATTCTTAAGTAAATTTTGGCAACGGTCACAATGATTAAATTACTTTTGAAGTCCTGTTTGGTTTGCTTTGATATCAACGAGAGGTAAAACATTGGATAGTCCTCTTTTACCTAGGTTTTGGGACGTCCTTTTGAAAATCAAGTCAGTTAGGGGTGTCTCGTTTCAGCTTTCGCACAAAGTTGAACTTCAAAAGCTTGTAGTTCCGTGAATTCTTAGCGAATTCGCAAGATTCTGGCGCCAAAAATTAATCTAAAATCTTAGGAATATGGCTATCTAACCAGGAACCTGCACTTTTTATCGTTACTTGTTGAGACTTAAACAAACATCATACAATTTTTCCAGGACACCTAGTTGGTATGTTCATAACATTTTATAGCATTGAAAGAAGCACGAGATTGCAAGAAATTCTTCGCGGATCTCTTTGAAATTTAAGAACGGTGATCATCACTGCAACATAGAACAGTAAGATACTAAACAAGCTCAGCCGTTTTTCATAACACTTACGATAAAAAAGTCAAGCCTCGAAGACGTACACGTGACGATTGATTATGCAATTGCATTTAAGTTAAGCTCATACCACTCGAAATACAAGTCGAGTCTACAGGCACCAGGTCCTAAATATTTCTAGATAAAAACTACATGTAATCATGAAACCAAATATGCCCTCCCGGTTATCACCATACTGGATGCATGGCAACTCGTGAACTTGGGCACACGACGTACGGTTACACATTGTTGGTATTCAAGAACCAAAGAATGCTTAAGTTACTACAAGGGTAATGAGTATGATATAATGGGTGAATGTGGCTGAAGATTTACACAGAGTGATCAAGTTGCCACAAGAACAACGAGCGTAATATATTTAATCATGAAACCAAATGTGCCCTCCCAGCTATCACCATACTGGCTGCATGGCAACTCGTGAACTCGGGCATACGATGTATGGTTGATAAAAACATAGATATATAGATAAAAGAACTATATTGCATTCATGGCATTTACCTTTTTACGTCAATAAAATTGACGAACAAACTTGTGCTTCGTTCGAACGAATTCAAAATTACGAGAACATAGGCACAATGGGCGACACCACTGTAGATATTTTTGGAATATTTTGCAATGTTTGTGTCTCTACGTTAAGTGTAGGCTTGAGGGTTGTTGTGTATCCAAATGCTCCCTTTGCTGTTGTTTTGTAATGTTGACATTGTTCGTTGTTGTAAATTTTATGAGAATATAAAAAAATTTGTGCTGGCAATACCTGCAACAGTTGCATTTCATACTGGCAAGAGCTCAGTTCCTAAGAACATCAAATATATTTTGAAGCTCGGCGTCCGGATCTGCAACATACAAACAAAGCATATGATGCATTAAATGCATAAAGCATCCATGCATCAAATATAAACCTTATTTCTAACTTGATTTTGAGGAACCCCATGAAAAGCACCGTTTGGTGATTGGGGCAACCTCTTTAAAGGTTGTTTACCTATAAAGCGATCAAACCACAAGATGCCGGACTCAGTAAGCTAAAGCAGCCTCGATCCTAAAAGTGCACAAATCGTTCAGAGATAGTAAACTTATCGTTAAATCGTTAAACAATTAGAATCCTCTTCTTTGATGACCAAGATATTTTCAATGGGTTCACAAAATGGTTGCATTCAATAGGTGTTTAATCCAATAGAGCAGTTAAAAAATCGAATAAACAAATAGTTACGTTTACAATGCCCTATTGAACCATCTAACGCAAATCAATATGTGTTAATTAGAAAACAAGTTATGTTTGACATGAAGGCATGCTTCAACTGGGTTTGTATAATGTGTAATGAAACTGGAACTTCAGTAAAAATTCACGATATTCACAATAAATGCAGCAGATGAGGTAAGTTTAATAGCAACTTTTTGAACAATTGAACAGCAAAAGACAGTTTAACGGACTGGATGTTGTTTGATACATAACAAGAAACAACTCAGTGGACGTTTGTTCAAACTTAAATATAGATACTCAATTCTCACCCATGGGCGATTCCTCAGAATTAATGGACTCTGCTTGATCTGATTCTTCCTCAGCCGCCATCCCATTTGATGCTAGATTCCCTGAAGTGACGACAAAGATAAAACATATACAACAACCGAGAACAACCAACACCAGTGATGAGGGAGGAATGAATATTGATTGTTCATTATCTATTGCAAAGTACCCGTTGTGTGTGGTGTTTTTTGGAAGTGATGGTGATAGGGGGGGGGGGGGGTTTGGGTAAACGTTTCAGTTTTGTTCAAGGAGTTCCATTAATTTCATTTAAATAAGATACGTTACCATACCATGGAGAATCAGAAAAGTCTGACATTTAATGATCATGCCTATGGTCTAAAACCTAAACTAGCTATCTCCGAACATTAGGCTATTGCGGACGGCTTTTCATGTGTTCTCCTTTGTTCTCATAGTCAAGTAAAAATCAACAGCTTTGGTTCAAACAACCACGTGAAATGGAATGATAGCAGACGTTCCACTTTTAAGTGTGTAACGTTCCACTGTCAGTTTGTATCGTTCATGCTGTATAGATATAACATACGGGATTTCTTAAAACATGTGCCCCGTTTCAATGGTTACTTAGAAGGAGCCATGAATTCAGTTATTCCCTTTTTCAGATTTGTTACTAGAATAAACTTCAACTATGAGTTTGAAACCGGGTTTGAGTAAATCTGACAAGTTGTTGCTGGCCTGATATATGGAGAAAGAAAGTCAAAAATATTGGTTGTTTCAAGACCAAAGGATTTTATCTTCATAGTTCTTATTGTACCATGTAACGTGAATATTGGTATCAAGTAAACTTCAAGTTTGCAATTGTACCAGGGTAGCATATTTATACTAAACATTGACCATATCACTCAAGAAGCTTATGGAGGGCAATATTCAGAGGCCGACAATATTTTTTTCTTCCAGGGAACGGATAAAATTTCGTTCAAACTTCATGCAAAATTGTTTCCGATTTTACATTGATTTGGTAGATCGTACGGCGTAATTGTGCAAGTTGTAGGTACAATATGATTCAAATATTACTTGGTGAAATTGACCACAAACCTAGGTACAAAAAGCAACTGGACAGCTCAATGATAGGGTTGACCTGGACGATATCTACTACTAACAATAATAACTCTTTTGCATATTCACATATTCACCCTGATTAGATAATGTGTACATATGTACATACCAGGCAATGTCACATTTAGTTCGGAGCTGCTTCCATTTTGTGGATCTGCTACGAAGGTGTCTTGAGACTCTGGAAAGAACAATATAGCTATTCAAGAAAGAGGCTTCTCCTCCCTTTCCCGTAACAATGCTGTACATTTGACTGTCTTTTCCCAGCGTGGATACAGAGCTTATTAGCAGATTCTCAACACCAACAAAGAAAAGGGAGGAGAGTATCGTCATTAGAGGTGAGAAGTAGATGCGAGAAACAGAATATTACGCCATCGTGCAACAATTTGTGAACACGATTGAAGATGCTAACAATTTTCAGATGCCTTAAATCTGAACGATTACACTTAAAAGAATACACTTTGAAATAAAATTACAGCTTGATATAAAAGTCATGATTACAACTTGACTGAACATGGAGTCTGTAATTAGCGGTAAATACTCGGTTGCAGAGATGTACACTATGGCTACAGAGCAATTACTTGCATCATTTTTTGTTTTGTCTAGTTATAAAGCTTTCTTAAGCAAAGCAGAATTTGAGACCTTGTTTGGTCTTACGCTGTTAGTTGTACTTGCATTTTGCATATATTGATTGTGGTACTTGGAGATACTGTTCAGAAATATCAGTTGTTGTCATTAGAGACATCTTCTCACATGTTTTATAGAAAGAAGCAGTTCGTTATTTGTTCTTACTGGCATGAATCATACCTGAAAGAACAACCACAATCAAAAAGTCACCTGTGATTTCAGAAGACCCAGCTTCAACAATGTGGTCATCGCGGACCGGCTCTTCAGATCTTTCCACAGTAAACTTTTCTGATAAATATTACAAATAATATATATCACAACTATGCAGAAATTTAATCCATGAACAAATAACTAAACTATATGCTTTCATCGGTATAGTGTATGCTGACAGAGTAGAAACTGAGCGTACGTGCGGAAAATTTGTAACCTTGAGCCCCACTAGCTCGTTGCAACAGATCACAAAATTAGGTAACACTTGATATTTCGTTAATTGGGCCTTAAACTCTCGATCTGTCATTTCAAAAAGCTTATGTATCCAAACACTACCTTATATCGGATTGCTTCATGACATCATTTTACGTAGTTTCGGCTCTGTCATGTCTTCTACAAAACCTTGGTAAAGATTACAGTGCAGCAAGTCCTGGGCTTGGTAGACAACAAATAAAAAGCTGCAAGGAGAAAACCAAGGAACAATAGTCAACTGATAGCGTGTTTAACTCATCGACTCAATACAATGAGAAAGAACATGCCCTGTAGCCTATCTTTGAAATTTGATTAAAACTTATGGTGACTATAAAAATGAATTTACAATGAAAATGGGAAAGACAATGGGAACATTCATGCAGTCAATTACAATAGAGATTACCTCTTTTTCTGCGCATTTCTCTTCTCCACCTTTTTATGTCCACTGGGATGTTCCTTTCAGCTACAAAAATTAGATGCAAAGAATAGGTTTTATGGTCTGTCTTCTATGCATAAAAACCACATTTAGGAATTTCATAAGAGAAGCTCTTATATTAGCTGCTGAATGCAAACGAGAAATGTTAAATCAAACTTTTGGGATTTGGGATACACAACATGTCTGTTAAGCTACCAATCGCCTTTCTTGAAAGACGTTTCTTTCTAGAGCTTACTTTTGTTGGCTAAATGTAATATCACATGGTTGTTAGTGAAATAATGCGTCTTACCAGTGATTTTCCAACATCAATTAAACAAATCATGATTGGGCCCACCAAACTTTCTTCACCATAGGTGTAAGCCGGACATAAGATATTTGGCGTCAAAACATAACTCCACACGTTTGAAAATTCATTATACTGAGGATAGTTGATAAATTTGCATGAACCAAAGTTTGGCTTATTGCCGAAAGGTTAAAGTATTATTGCAATTTGTCTACTATTTTTCCGAGGATTGGAAATTTAGGCAAAAAATTATGCTACAAAATGTGTGAAAGAGGCCTAAAACCCCGACCAAATTAGTGAGGAATCCACACTTAATTTTACCAATGATCCAAATGCACAGAAAAACAAGAACAAATCACAAAATACTTCTGCCTGTTGGCAATACACCAAACTCTGATTCAGTCGATCAATTTTTCTCCAGATAACAAACTGCTGGATGCTGTCCATACTTCAGATTTATGAAAGTGTAGAGACGAGAAATATGGGAGAAAACTTACAAGATTCAAATTTCAAAAATGACAGAGCGACAAGTTCACCCATTTCAGTTACACACTGAGGTGTTCCAAAGTATTTTTTTGCAATACCATCTGTTGACCACACATTCAAGGACAAGTGCTTGTTTGATGCAGTAGGATTTACACTGATCATGATTGTGTCCCAGTTACATTTCTCATGCAGTATTGACGCCTACAATTAAAAAAGATCCAATAAGTTTCCTAGCATACAGGGTGTGTCAAAAAGTAGCTCCAAACATCAAAGTTGTGTTTTCAAAACCTACAAACTAATGAAAATAGTAGACTTCACAGAGCCAGAAAAATATATCCTAATCAAATACAAAATCTTCCAAAAGGCGGGTTTTGGATTCATGATGGCAAAAATGAGAATCTTTCCAAGTCTGCCAATCCTTCTGCCTTATGAAGCAGAAGGTTCAGAGGGCCTTGAAAACATACCAAGTCTACCATTTTGAGAATTTTAGACTCGATCAAACAGAAATGCCAAGTCTGCCAATTTGACTGTCTTTAGAATTGGTACCAATCAAACATCCTAAAAATTCTGAAGAGCTTTCTGAATAAACGATTTTGATGAAACTTCAAGGCATAAAGTATGATATAAAGACACCTTCTGAGTAGAAATCAGTCAATCATAATCCATCAAGTAAACAATTTTGAAGATGTCAGAGCAGGATTCTTTTTAATCTTTCTCAACTTCGGCTCCTTTATAACTTCGGTTCTACAGTGTATGAACTTCTAAAAAAGTCGGAAATGCCTGATCTGCTGCTACAAATTCCCCAAACTTAGTTTCAGTTTAGTCAACATGTTAAGGACATCATATAAATTAAATATAAGTGCTCATATCAATTTGATGATAACATACTGTACACGTTTTTAAATGGAAGACTCCATAATATTTCCTATCAATGCCTTACTTTTGTTTCCGATCAATGTCACAGAAAAATAACAACCACAAACTGATATAATAACACATCAGTCACTGATAGCAATTACAATCTCAATAATTCCTGGATATTTTCGAAACCTTCCACGATGAACTAAAGATGTGAGAGGAACAGTTAGATCCCTGGTACAAACCCTTCTTCTCATATGCTCGGCCTGCTCCGTAGGATTTACCCTTCCTTTGACAATGCGTGCCTTTTTCTTTTGGGGGAATTCTTTTCCACACAGCCTACACACTTTACACCTATTAGGCTGTGGCTCTGGACTGCAAGAACATTTCTGAAACAAAATACATTAGAAAAGTTAAAGCACTCTGTTTTGCGTACTTTACACCAGTCCAGTGTTTTAGAAAAGTATTCCATTCAATATTTTTGGTCTGTATCATTGTATATTTCTATAAATATTATTATTATTATTATTATTATTATTATTTATACATTGTATATCGGTGCGCCAAAATAAACTTTGCACGTTTGGCAGGCCACAATAAATCGTACACTGGACCGATTTTGAAGATTCATGACTTCATCTTTCGCAGAAAGCCTGAATTAGGTTCTAGGATTTTTTGCAAATTTTTTGTTTTCACTTTTTAGAGCTAGGCTAGACGCGAGTTTCTGAAAATATTCGTTCTCCAAAACACTGAAAACGATCAGAAAATGTCGATCAAGTTTTCTAAAGAATCGGCATGTTGGAAAAAGAGAAAATTTGTGGGATTTAGAAATAATCGATTAATTTAATTGATTAATTAATCGATTTCTAAATCCCAAATCGCCACGAAAAAGTCTTCTCTTTGTTCATTCATGTCGGGTCTTTAGCAAATTTTATCAACGCTTTTTATCGTTTTCAACGTTTTCGAAAACAAACATTTCAAAGAAATTCGCTTCTAGCTCTAAAAACTGAAAGTAAATAAAAATCGGCGCAGTGTACGATTAATTGTGGCCTGCCAAACGTGCATAGTATATTTTGATAGATTTCATTATTAGTTCATTTGATAAAAATTCAATATTCATGAATCTTATCTCGTGAATCTTATGGTCATAATACATTCTTTCCAGAAAGAGGAACCAGAGCTGACAGAGAAAATTTGGCAAAAAAGTTGTCAAATGAGTTCCAACTATTAGATATAAAGTACAAAGGCCTTGCACACAGTAACATGACAAATGGCATGACCTATACTATAAGCAGCAAAGACCTTGCACACAGTAACATAGCAAGAATACTTTACACAAGGATAGCTACGTATTCTTGAGCCATATGAACGACTGTAAATTTTTCCAGAAGGATTCTTGGGCAGGAAAACTATGTTAATGCACACAAGGCCTGTGCTATATACTGTACCTGATCTTACCTTGCAGAATGTCTATTTTGCAATTACCGTATACCATACTTTTTTGATACTTTAAGCTACAGAATTTTTGTTTCCTTATCTAAGCTAACCTACAGACCTAATTTTTCATCTTTCCTTACAGAAATATCGTGCTAAATATATGAGAGAAATGTGTACATACTTTCATTGGCACTGATGGCCTTTTTGGATTTCTGCCACAGCGTTCTGCAAACAACAACAATATTTGGTACTTGTATAAACATGATAAGTGACAAAGATTTTTAATCGAAACGTTCCCTGATTCTAAAAGTTGTGTTTTTATTCATGATAAGTGACCATCATGATGAGCTGACTGATTAATACTTTACAGTACTGTATTACTACAATACTGTGATAAAATGTAAACACATATACTGTATGTGTGAGTGTGTATGTCTTAAATATATCTACACCCTACAATGACCATCTGTCAAACAAATTCTGCTGACTTTGTGAAGCTTCGGTCAGAACAGACTGACAATTTACTGTATACTAAGCCTTGCCAAGAAAGTGCAATTGACTGGCTATACTCTATAACACAGGCAACCTCCTTTTTGTTGTACTTCAATTCTGGCAGAAGGAAAGATATATGTTGATGGTCATTGCAATATTGTTTTTGCCTTCAGTTGTTTTGCCTAACTCTCATGCACAATCCTCTACATAGTTACTGTACATTAGCTGGAAAGGCACTAGCCTATAGATGGACAACCTCAATTCTCTACTCCATTGAATAAAACCTTGTTCGTTCAACACTTACTCAAGAAACTTGTTCTTGAATTCTTGAAAAAGTAGAAAAACACTCTAATTTTGAAAATAACGACGATTTCAGAAAAGTCCAATGGTAGAAATATTGAGAAATGGCTAAACTTTCTTTAAGGTCATTCAGTTCAAAGAAATAAATAACTGAATTTTACACCAACCTATTTAAAGATTTAGAGCCCATGCTCCGGCAACCTGCCAGCTTCCACATAAACTTTTCAAGTTTAAACAATGAACAAGTGTGAACATCAAATAAATCAGATCTCGCAATCTGTTTGGTGCTGCTAAATCGGACCCTGACTTTTTATCATAATTTAATGGTGAATATTGGTTGAGCAGAATGATATCTTTCAAGTTAAAGAATGCAGGGGCTACATGGGACTAAGGAATTATACCGTGAGTCCAATTAGCAAAAGTACAGGACGGTGACTCAATTCCACCTTGTCCAGCTAAATTTAGTTATTAATCCAGATCTTACTATTGAGTCTTCAAGAATGTACCGACATGGAAAGAATGGTGCATGACAATGAAATGTTTACTGCACACAAAGCCCTTTAATTTCTAAACAACATTTTCTTTTATACGAAACTTGGATCAGCTGATAGTTAATAGAGTTTCTTAAATTGATTCACATCTTTTGAGTGCATAAATCAAGATTTCGTTTTTGAAACTGCTGTAGAAATGTTTCTTAACATTAATCAGGAAGAAATGTTTTCTATCGCCTTTAACAGATAGAACTGGAGTTAGATTATCCAAGAATAAAGGTTTCATAATATTTTTGCCATTTGTACCTTTTGAATTTATAGTTTGAAAGTTTCCAAGTGCTTTTCAAACAGTTACTGAGTTCCTTAATTTTTTATCATCCTAGTACAACAATCCTCGTCAAAACCTCTTTTCACAAAATAAGAGTTTTCAACATTTTTCAACCAAAATCAGTGTCTTACTGCTTTAGCGGAAACATCTTTTAAAGCGTCCTTCCTCCCAAGTCAATGAGTTGTATTTCCTCACTCATGACACTGCTGCATGATATTTTCCAAGTTAGAGAAATCAGCAACATTGATTTGGGGGGGGGGGCCTTTTGTGAAAAGGGCTTTGGGGAGGATTGTAATTTCTTACAAACCAGTTAAATTTATAGAAACAATAATGTGTACCAAAATTAAAATGATACCCTTCTTATGATGGCAATGTCAAACCATATCGCACATACCTAGTATCAAAAATATATAACAGTATCATACTGTACCTCAGAGATCTTGTCAAAAATGCCATCTCCTACCTGCAGACTGGACCTGGTAAGATAGTTCCTATCACGAAAATTGGTCCTTTGACCATTGAAATGTATACTAGTAGATACCCAGAGATTTTTCATCATTTTGTACAAATTTTTATCACTTTCCCAGACCTGGGTAGATAGGAAGCACAGAGATCATGTATGGAAAGTGTGGCACTTGAACACCCAATAAAAGCAATAGGGCATTAAAAAGACAAAAGATAAACAATAGAGGTTGTTTCATGTACACACGTCACAAGGTCTCACCCAAAATAGACATTTTGGCCATTCTAAAACAACGCTTGAATCGAATAATACTTTGACATATTTTGATGAATTTTCCATTGTGTACAAATAGTGATAGAAGCTCCAACGGCACTCGATTGAACCTCGCGTACAGTATAAAAATGTATAAAAACAATGCTTGATCCAGGCTCTTTTGTAGAATAGCTGAAATGTCTATTGCCTAACTTTCCACACTGGCTGAGACTGTCATATTTCCTGCCTGTTTCACCCTCAGCAAAAGATTGAGTATTTTTGCAGCAAGCCTGATACTAACTGTTGAGTATGATTTGAGTATGTTTGAAAGCTTGATTCATAGTAAAATATTTGCACTGCTTGCGTTAGCTTGCACCATGCATTTTCTGAATGGAAAGCAAGCTCAATCAAGCTTGAATGTAGCATGTTTGAGAATAATTCTAGCATTGGATCATTGTAAAGCTTGATCAAGCTTTAATTGTACACTGTGCAAACTGGCAAAAATAACATATTCAATTCAAGCTCCTTTGAGCCAAAATCATGCTTCTGTCAAGATTGTGCAAGCTCAATTTTTTCAAAAGGCCAGTCAATGACAATATGACACCCATAGATATAAATAGTTCTGATAGTTTTGTCATATTAAAATTCCACAAACATACAATATTGAAAAAATAAAAGAAATTAAATACTAATGAGGAGAATTGTATGTGGGGGAATTTCTTGAAAAGGAGCTCTCTTCTCAGTAGCTAGGGTAATTGAGGAATAGGATCTATGGAAAGTTAAAATTTTGTGCACTAAATATTGCATTGAAAACAATGAAAACTATATAGAAACTACATGCTCTGTGCACCGCACAGGTCTGGTGGAAGGGGCCTTCCTTTCCAAACAGGAGGTAGGTCCATCGTTTTGGTACGTCATCGGTGATATTTTGCAGATGATTAAGGTTTGGATTGGTCCGAAGCAATGTGTACTTAGGGCCTGTTTATATGAGGAAAATCATCCCACCTTCCAGGCTATCAGCTGTCAGGTGGGATGAAATCTGCATGTGTTTATATGTAATTTTCATCTCACCTTCCAGCCCGTGATTTCAGATAATAACAATCGTAATTAGTGTTTGGCGCCAGCAGGGATTAGGTTTCCCTTTGCTTTCATATTGGCCCATGCGCAAAATACAAAACAGACAATTTCATCCAACCTTTGAGCTTTTCATCCCACTTTCCAGCGTTTATATGGAAAATTTCATCCAACTTCAGTGAGATCAATGAGATTCAGTGACATGAAGAGAGACGGTTGTCAGATCCTTTTATTTTCTTTGCTATGTGAAATTACACCTTGTTGACTTCATAGGGAAACCCCGATAATAAAGCTTTAAGAACATGTTCAGGTGAGAATATCATGAGTGCAGTTTGAATTACAGCCAATGAGATTGGCGTAAGCTATCATCATGACTCAGCGATTTTTGCAAATTGGGTATACGTGGTCTATTTACCATGACTCAATGCCTTTAAGATTTGGTACTCACTGAGCGTTTAAGTGCGTTTATCCAAGTGCGTTTAAGTGTGCATGATGTAAGTGTTTATTTTTCAGGATTTAAACAAACTTAAACCCTCCAAAAAGTTAAACAGGCGAATCAAAAATTTTGATCATAGTGCTTAAAGTTTCAAAGCGTCAAAAATTGTTGTACCAGAATAACTTTTTCAATGAGAACATGACTCTGACATAAAGAGGGAAGAAATAAGCAGGATTTTTGTGCTTCCTGTTCAAGATTCATGTTGTTTACTCCCATTTTAATGTATTTTTCTAAATTATTATACAATCTATACATTCCTCTTTATGTTATCAGGTTTTTTCATTAACAGAGAACGGACCAAAAAGCTTTGATCTTCAATAAGCTGAATTTTGGAAATGTCAACAAAATCAGGTCAAACAACTAAGAAAATTGCCATAATAGCACCAGACTGATATGTTTGCAAAGTGCGCACGGAAGATGCGCGCCTGGCTATTGTCTTAAGAAGAATGGTTCTATTGTTGTTCCTATGTTATACATGAAATTGCGCGCGGGAGATCTCCCGCGGTAACGACATAAATAGCAGTCTGGTAATAGCATATAAAGTTCAAAATGGCTTCTCAAAATATGCTCAAAGAAAGAATATTTTGTTAATGATAACCTTTTCCTCAGGGTTCCCTGCCCGTTGTTCTTCAAACCACGTCTTGGCGCTTAACGTTAGCGTTTATCAGTTGGCAATGAGCATGATCTCGAGTTTTAGCTTAGATTTAAAACGCACTTAAACGTGCAAAGATGAACACACTTATATAAACGCTTTGCTTTTTGTTTATAATATGGAATACGGGAATACAGAAGCTTATTATGATTTCAGATGATTTCATTTTCAAGAACTCAAGATATGTGAACAGATTGAGTAGAAGATGGAGAGCATGCAGAAACATAAGCGTGTTTCATGAACAGATCATCCGGAAAATACAGAAAGTACCGCCGATACCTAGGCTAGATAGGCCTAAACCATATACACGTGCCTTATTAGTTAGGCCCGTTAGGCCTAGGTACGGTAGGCCGCGCATCTACCAGTACGAGTATTATTTACACTACCAGAGCTTTAGCTTCCACCTGAAGGCAACAAATAGCAGCTCAATAAGCACAATTATATTCCTGACAAATACCTGCATGATACAATTCTTACCTTCTCGTCTTTGGTCAGGATCGGAATTTTGTGCGCTGGGCTCTTCCATCGTTTACCACTACTTTACTAGGCCTACAAAATGGCGCCCTATATAGATTACTACCAGGATAGACCTGCGCAATGTCACTAAAGGCGCTGCACAGCAATGTACATTACAGCACACCATTTTAATGATAACAACTAAAATGCTGTCAACACGTTTTAGTGGTTACAACTAATATTGAGTAAGAGGTTGGGTTGATAGATCAGATGTTCTCTTTTTAATTTCCTACCTCGTATGTCTAAATTGGCTGTGAAAAAAAAATGTATGACGCAGCCCACAGAGAAACTAGGAAATAATAACATAATACCTTGTGCCCTGGGCCATTTCTACCTTTGTGCCCTTAGTGTCTATATCATACAGACAACAACAGTTTTGGGGATGAGTCTTCTTTCCATCAACTGTCCAAACACTTACTTGCACGTTTTTTAGGACACCTAGTACATTTTCGTGCATGTTTACTGTTCTTTTAATTTAGTTTTGTAAACGTAAAAATGAATGCACCAATTGGTGCAGCCTCATATCCATGAGTAATACTGGCTTAACAACACTTTTTATTTGCAGCATAAGTTATCGTTTCGTTAATACACGTGATGCCATTGTTTCATATTAGCAATAAGTGCTTTGCAAGGGTAAACTTTCAGTCATTCGTTCTGGATGCGACTTGCGTGCACACATACGTGGATAGATTTGTGCTTTACGAAAATGGAAGAAGTCAACGGATGCTACGTGAATGAAAAGGGGGAAAAAATATCCAATTGCACGTTCGAAGTTCTTCAAGCAGTGGTGGTCGAGGAACACGACAATAATGGTGGCTGTCTATCGATAGCAAAACATAAGAATGGTTGTAGCGAACGGTAAGAAACAACTTTCAACTTAAATGGTTTAATGCATCCAGCAATGTTAATGCCTGGGGAGAAGGGGTCTCGATTATTGTTGCAGCAGGTATATGCTGCTGAACAGGATATAATTTTTTGAGTTTTTTTCTCCCCAACATGGTATCAACTTTTCTCAAATGCTGCTCCCGAAAGGGGGCACACTTTTAAAATAGATTTTAAGTTAAATATTGGAAATTTGCAATTTGTATTTCGTTTCTTGTCAATTCGCTCCCATCAATTTGAAAAAATTGCTCTAAAAAAAACTAAGAATCTTGTTGCCCCGGTGGCACTCCACCGTAAATCTTTCCACAGAGTCACGCCCTGCATTTATGGGTCTAGTGCTCCCCCAGGACTTTAGCTTATGCTTTAATATGATGGTCGAAAAAGAACCAGTGTAACACTCATTTGTGTACCAAAGCCTGTACAGCACATCGTCCAGGCTTCTCTAGGCTCAACAGAGACCCTGACCTCTGAAGGTTAACCCTAAAAACAGTATTTATTTGCAACATCATCGTTAGAAATGCAATTTAATGGACTAAATTTTATGCGCCCAATGGTTCGCATTTTATTCTAATACCGGGTGTCCCAAAAAAATGTATACGGATTTAGTTGACTCCAGCAATGTGAATTTAGCTTCAATCAAGGTCTAGTCACTCTACAAATGTTCCTCAATAGTTAACTTGAACATAGGTACCTCGTTTGTTGACATTGGTACATTGAGAGCAGACATCTTAATCTTGAAACCTCAAATTTTCCTTTTCCTGCAAACCAGAGCTTTACCCTTTTGGCCTAAGCAATTTCTTAAGGCACAGCATATAAATCAACGATAGCCTTGATAAAGTTTGAACAATATTAGATCTTGTGTTATTCTGTCTTCCAGAAGTCACTCCCCAGTCACCCATCATGAAGTTTCTTAATTTTTCATTAATTTTAGTTCTTAGTTTCGATGTTCTTCAGGGATTTGCTTAGGCCAAAAGGCCAAAGTTCTGGTTTGCAAGTGCACGCAAATTTGGCTATTAGAAATCACCGGCCCCGGCCCCCCGGCCCCGGCCCTCGGCACCATGGCGCTCGGCCCTCGGCCCCCACAAATATAAGTATTTCTTTGTTTCATAGCTGTCTGGCTGTTCCCGCATTTAAAATGATCCCAACGGTGCCGTTCAATCGAAAAATCGCATGTTCGAAGCCTCCAAGAGCTTAAGAAACTCCTTTCAAGTAAAGTGAGAGAACTTCGAGGGGCCGGGCAGTCATCTGAGTCTCGCAAAACAAGTTGAGTATGATTTCCTAAACAAACCACAAATGTACACACACCACACGCTCCTTCGCATACAATTCATGCGCCTTCGTAGTCGTTCTGGCTAACTGTCGCCCTGAAAACCCCTCTTTCCCCTGTTTCGAAATTACGCAGAGTAAATTGTTTGTAAGTAACTCTTTCTAAGAAACTAAACGCACCGATGGCGAGATGACCATTACCAAGAAATTAGGAGACTCCAAAGACTTTGTTGAGAAAGAAATTAATTCCTCTTTCCACTTTCTTCTCATAACCTGTGCTTGCCTGTGTCCAAGACATTTATTGAAAGTCAAGGGGATCCCGCCGATTTAAAGAATGTTCGTAAAAACGATTTCAAGAGGAACCTTCAATATTCTCATTTACATGAGTATTATTCCGTTTTGATTATGGTTTCGAAGTACACTTTACTTCATGTTTATTCACTTTGGTGTCCTGTCACCCACTCGAAAAGCTGTCCGTTCCAAGGGTCAAAAGTAAGGAATTATGTTGAACAGTTTGCGGTCCACATATTTGTAAATAATGCATCAAAGAATGCAACCATATGGAATGTGACTCCCTCGATTGACTACGAAGGCGCATGAATTGTATGCGAAGGAGCGTGTGGTGTGTGTACATTTGTGGTTTGTTTAGGAAATCATACTCAACTTGTTTTGCGAGACTCAGATGACTGCCCGGCCCCTCGAAGTTCTCTCACTTTACTTGAAAGGAGTTTCTTAAGCTCTTGGAGGCTTCGAACATTGCGATTTTTCGATTGAACGGCACAGTTCGGATCATTTTAAATGCGGGAACAGCCAGACAGCTATGAAACAAAGAAATACCTATATTTGTGGGGGCCGAGGGCCGAGCGCCATGGTGCCGAGGGCCGGGGCCGGGGGGCCGGGGCCGGTGATCTCTAATAGCGCGCAAATTTGAGCTTTAAAGGTTGATATTTCCACTCTCAAATCACCAATACCAACAAGCGAGGTATCTATGTTCAAGTTAACTATCGAGGAACATTTTGAGAGTGCTTAGCCATTGATTAAAGCAAAATTCACATAGCTGGAGTCAACCAAATCTGTATACATTTTTTTGGGACACCCGGTACACTTTGTTCATCCTCTTTCATATCAGTTGAGTTGTCCCAAACCAAAGAAACAGAGGATAAAAGAATCCGAAGGAAACGCCTGAAAGAATTATGACCCTTCACTCTTACCAGACAGCGATGTTAGTATCATAAGGCATTCGCCCAAACCAAAGAAACAGAAGACACAAGAATCTGAAGGAAACGCCCTAAAGAAAGATGACTCTTCACTCTTATCGGACAGCAATCTGAGTGATTCTTGCTATAGGCCCAATCCATTTCGACGTCCAAAGCCATAGGCCAAAACCGAAGGAACTTAAGACCAATCAATTACTCTGTGACCAAAATGAGGAAAATGCCCAACAAATCAGTCAGTTTTTCTCACCGCGCAGAGTTGCATCAGACTCAACACATATTTTCTCGCGACAACTGTAATCCACGGGTGACCAGGTCATGTAATCGGCGGGTCACGTTAGATCCTCCGCGGGTCACCATATTTGCGGTCAGTGGCCGAGCGGCTATAGCTGCGAGCATTCCTACACAAACTGGTCCGTAAAAGCATAGAGGAGGTAAAAGGTACTGTTGTTTAGAAACAAGAAACAAACGTCGTGATCCGATTGTCGCTGGAAAGATTGCCGTTGTCGTTGGAAAGAAACATGGTGCCGAATGGGGCAATAAGGTACCGTCTACAAGTTGGACGAATTTTCGTCTGGTCTGGACGCAGATTCACATTCCAGACTCAGATTCATATTCGCAGATCATCGAGGAAAAACTTCAAAAATACAAAAAAAACTGTAATTATTTACAAATTTCAACTCAATTCAACAAAACTACAATGTATAACGCTTCATTTGACGCAAAAACCGCATTTCTACCCTTTGCCGTTTCCCAGAACATCTATCAAATGTGTAAGCCATCCTGGGTGACGTCACAAATATAGCTCTACTATGCGGATAAATGTTTCAAGATAAGGTCTCAATTGTTACCATTTTCAATATTTCAACTCAATTCAGCAAAATTACAATGTATAACGCTTCATTTGACGCAAAAACCGCATTTCTACCCTTTGCCGTTTCCGAGAACATCTATCAAATGTGTAGGCCATCGTGGGTGACGTCACTCGTATAGCTCTCCTATGCGGATAAATGTTTCAAGATACTGTCTCAATTATTACAATTTTCAAAATTTCAACTCAATTCAACAAAATTACAATGTATAACGCTTCTTTTGACGCAAAAACCGCATTTCTACCCTTTGCCGTTTCTGAGAACATCTATCAAATGTGAAGGCCATCGTCGGTGACTTCACTCGTATAGCTCTCCTATGCGGATAAATGTTTCAAGATACAGTCTCAATTGTTACAATTTTCAAAATTTCAACTTAATTCAACAAAATTACAATGTATAACGCTTCATTTGACGCAAAAACCGCATTTCTACCCTTTGCCGTTTCCCAGAACATCTATCAAATGTGTAGGCCATCGTGGGTGACGTCACACATATAGTTCTACTATGCGGATAAATGTTTCAAGTTACTGTCTCAATTGTTACAATTTTCAAAATTTCTACTAAATTCAACAAAACTACAATGTATAACACTTCATTTGACGCAAAAACCGCATTTCTACCCTTTGCCGTTTCCGAAAACATCTATCAAATGTGTAGGCCATCGTGGGTGACGTCACACATATAGCTCTCCTATGCGGATAAATGTTTCAAGTTACTGTCTCAATTGTTACAATTTTCAAAATTTCAACTAAATTCAACAAAACTACAATGTATAACGCTTCGTTTGACGTAAAAACCGCATTTCTACCCTTTGCCGTTTCCCAGAACATCTATCAAATGTGTAGGCCATCGTGGGTGACGTCACACATATAGCTCTACTGTGGCTAAAACTAGACTGTGAAATGCTTCCTATTTTTGTAACTATTTTACCATATTTCTCTTTGATGTAGGAAATGCAGCCATTGCCGGCACTTGTTTAGCAATTAATAGCCACAACTCAAATATTTTCTAAGAAGAAACCTGAGTTGTTTAATTTCCTCTTAACCCTAATCCTACCAGGCTTTTTTGATCTAACATAGCAGGGGGGGGGGGTGTTTTCAACCCCCCCTCTATAAATAGCCGTAGACTAATGAAAAATCATTGAAACTTGGCAAGGGGTAGTCCTAACTATTCTTAGGCGATTGGTAGTTTTGGTCGTTACCACCTCATTAGGTGACGTCCCTATGACGTCATAATGCTGGAAAATGGCGAAATATATGGTTTTCCGGCTGATTTGTTCTAAAAACGGAATAAAGGTAATGTGAATCACTTTTTTCCCTCTTATTCGGCGTATTTTTCATTTCCAATTCAAATATGATGCATAAAGGTGTTTTTAGAATGTTATTTTGGAAGACTTGACTTACAAACTGTGTTTTTCCACCAAAAGTTGATAATAATTGGCTCAAAATCCTTTAACCCTATCTGTACTGGGCGATTTTTTAGGTATTTTATACTGGGGGGGGGGGGGGGGCGTTTTTCGCCCCCCTTCTTTTTCTCCAAAACTACAAAAGATATAACAATTAGACTTACCCCTATTGTTCTTTAGACAATTGGCTATTCAAATATAAAAATGAAAATTAATAAGTCACGTGATTCGTTGCTAGGCAACCGAAAAACTGACGAAAAATTGGCAAATTTATACCTTCTTAACCAGAAAAATTCTATTTAATCAACCACTCAATTGATTTTCTCCAAATTTGTTTCAAATAGTAGGAAACATGTCATAGTTCAAATATACATACTTTGCAAAATTTTTTAGTTTCCATTCTTAGCACAATTAGCCTTAAATTAGCCTTTTGTTGCATGCATTTACTTTCATCGCAGGTTTTTGCCAGTCCTACCCTTTTATCTGGTAAATATAGACTTAAAATGAATCAAATTAATAAGGTGAAGCAAATTAGACTAAAAAAATTTATATTTGACACTTCCTTATTAGGTAAATGACGTCATAAATGTGAATGACGTCATAGATGTTAAATTTTGCTGACATCAGCAAATATGAAAAAATTATATATCAAATGAAAGTACTCATCAAATGCAATCGAATGGTGCATGTTTGAGATCGATCAAGCAAACGACACGAAAACTACGGACATTTTAAGCTTCTTTTTGTTGACTACTCTCCAAATATGGTATTACTGTGGTCACATGATCAGTGGTAGAACAATGAAATGTTAAGAATTTAATTGCCTATGAAATTTGAGTAAAAGTCACCAAAACTGGTGGTTATATCTCTTTTCGTTTTAGCGTAACGCAGCAAAGTCTGTTTGGGGGGGCGAAAAACGCCCCCCCCCCCAGTACAAATAGCTTTAAAATATTGCATAACGCAATAAAATTCTATGCACTTTTAACACTATCTGTTGGAAAAAGCTTAAAAATTTGCCAAGATGACCCAAAATGGCGGCCCGAATGATGTCATCATTTAAGAATGCTGACGTTATCAAATTCCATTGTTAATGATAACAATAGAAGGCTATTTGTTTCGTGATTCTTTTAAAATACAATAGTCAACACTTGGAACTAATTACTTTAAAGGAGTAAAAATATCTAAAACATTACTTTTTCCAATACCATCCTCCAAATATGGTAGTGTCACCTGTCACCTGACACCCATTGTTCAAAAATTTTATTGTTAAAATGTAGCTAATAGATAATTAATAATTTTAAGAGAGTTTCAGGGTCATAGCTTTTGCCGTTAATGAATGCTTTGCAAAAAACAGAGAGGGGGTGGAAAACATCCCCCCCCCCCTCCTCGGTCGGATAAGGGTTAACCCTATAGTGGTTGGGCTATCTGACACGTCCTATTTTGGTTGGGAGGGGGCAAAAAAGCCCCCCCCTACCTAACTCTTGACTGGAAATAGATAGAGCAACCAAATTTGGTGCACTAATAGCCCCAGGCATGTACTTTATGAAAGTATAAAAATTAAACTAAAATTAGGCGCCATTATTGCTTGCGTCAGCATTTTTCTTTGTGTGGTCGACAAAAGTGGCAAAATCGGTCAAAATTTGCAAAATATTGCAATTTTGCTACTTTTTTCGCGAAAATTGATATTTGAGAATTGGCGATT
Source organism: Aurelia coerulea (assembly GCA_039566865.1). Lineage (NCBI taxonomy): Eukaryota > Metazoa > Cnidaria > Scyphozoa > Semaeostomeae > Ulmaridae > Aurelia > Aurelia coerulea. The sequence continues at coordinate 4,579,594 of CM076951.1, read as the reverse complement.
TCGACAGAGTCAGGTCCGGAAAATTGTCTCCCTCCCCCTCATTTGACAAAATATTTTTTATAAAACTTCTTGAGTCGCTGCATAATAAGTAGTAACGAAAAGTCAGAAAGTTTCAGTGCCGTAATTATTCCCCTGGCAGAGTTATAACAAAAAGTCCAGTAGGGGGGGGGGCAAATTTGCCCCCCAACCAAAATAGGGTTAATCAACGTTGGTATTGCAAGATTGCCTAAAGGTTTGTTTGGGCTACAGAGAAGCGCCCTGGGAAATATTTCAAACTCAATCTGCCTTCTTCATCACGAACGTCGCATCAATCACTTTTATCAACTTGTCAACTTATTGCTGTTCGCCAAAGACGGAAGAAATCGACGTTAAGATATTCATGTAGCAATCTTCTAGTAGCGAGCTTATCAAGTTCAGAGTTCTTCAAGTAAGTACTTTCTTTCAGATAGTTTCCATTTTCAGTGCACTTTGTATGAACGTATTTTTTCATCAGAAACTACGGATGATGGCAAGTGCTAAAAGTTTCTCAAAAACGTAAGATCCGTGCCTTCCAATATTTTTTTCACCAATTTGTTTTGAATCCTTTTTCCAATGTTTAGACATTACTACACGTTTTAACGTGATTCCTTGTAGTCACTCTAAGTTCTTAATCTGATGTTTTATTTTCACTCGTAACGACACAGGTCAAAGGGTAAAAAAACGGTTGCTGCGTAAAACGAAGCGTTATGCATGTTAGTTTTGTTGAATTGAGTTGAAATTTAAAAAATTTTAGCAATTGAGACAGTATCTTGAAACATTTATCCGCATAGGAGAGCTATATATGTGACGTCACCCACGATGACCTACACATTTGATAGATGTTCTGGGAAACGGCAAAGGGTAGAAATGCGGTTTTTACGTCAAACGAAGCGTTATACATTGTAGTTTTGTTGAATTGAGTTGAAATTTTGAAAATTGTAACAATTGAGACAGTATCTTGAAACATTTATCCGCATAGGAGAGCTATATGTGTGACGTCACCCAGGATGGCCTACACATTTGATAGATGTTCTGGGAAACGGCAAAGGGTAGAAATGCGGTTTTTATGTCAAACGAAGCGTTATGCATGTTAGTTTTGTTGAATTTAGTTGAAATTTGTAAAATTGTAACAATTGAGACAGTATCTTGAAACATTTATCCGCATAGGAGAGCTATATGTGTGACGTCACCCAGGATGGCCTACACATTTGATAGATGTTCTGGAAAACGGCAAAGGGTAGAAATGCGGTTTTTATGTCAAACGAAGTGCTATACATTGTAGTTTTGTTGAATTGAGTTGAAATTTTGAAAATTGTAACAATTGAGACAGTATCTTGAAACATTTATCCGCATAGGAGAGCTATATGTGTGACGTCACCCAGGATGGCCTACACATTTGATAGATGTTCTGGGAAACGGCAAAGGGTAGAAATGCGGTTTTTATGTCAAACAAAGCGTTATACATTGTAGTTTTGTTGAATTGAGTTGAAATTTTGAAAATTGTAACAATTGAGACAGTATCTTGAAACATTTATCCGCATAGGAGAGCTATATGTGTGACGTCACCCAGGATGGCCTACACATTTGATAGATGTTCTGGGAAACGGCAAAGGGTAGAAATGCGGTTTTTATGTCAAACGAAGTGCTATACATTGTAGTTTTGTTGAATTTAGTTGAAATTTGTAAAATTGTAACAATTGAGACAGTATCTTGAAACATTTATCCGCATAGGAGAGCTATATGTGTGACGTCACCCAGGATGGCCTACACATTTGATAGATGTTCTGGGAAACGGCAAAGGGTAGAAATGCGGTTTTTATGTCAAACGAAGCGTTATACATTGTAGTTTTGTTGAATTGAGTTGAAATTTGTAAAATTGTAACAATTGAGACAGTATCTTGAAACATTTATCCGCATAGGAGAGCTATATGTGTGACGTCACCCACGATGGCCTACACATTTGATAGATGTTCTGGGAAACGGCAAAGGGTAGAAATGCGGTTTTTACGTCAAACGAAGTGCTATACATTGTAGTTTTGTTGAATTGAGTTGAAATTTTGAAAATTGTAACAATTGAGACAGTATCTTGAAACATTTATCCGCATAGGAGAGCTATATGCGTGACGTCTCCCAGGATGGCCTACACATTTGATAGATGTTCTGGGAAACGGCAAAGGGTAGAAATGCGGTTTTTACGTCAAACGAAGTGCTATATATTGTAGTTTTGTTGAATTTAGTTGAAATTTTGAAAATTGTAACAATTGAGACAGTATCTTGAAACATTTATCCGCATAGGAGAGCTATATGTGTGACGTCACCCAGGATGGCCTACACATTTGATAGATGTTCTGGGAAACGGCAAAGGGTAGAAATGCGGTTTTTATGTCAAACGAAGTGCTATACATTGTAGTTTTGTTGAATTTAGTTGAAATTTGTAAAATTGTAACAATTGAGACAGTATCTTGAAACATTTATCCCCATAGGAGAGCTATATGTGTGACGTCACCCAGGATGGCCTACACATTTGATAGATGTTCTGGGAAACGGCAAAGGGTAGAAATGCGATTTTTACGTCAAACGAAGCGTTATACATTGTAGTTTTGTTGAATTTAGTTGAAATTTTGAAAATTGTAACAATTGAGACAGTAACTTGAAACATTTATCCGCATAGGAGAGCTATATGTGTGACGTCGAAAATTTTAACAATTGAGACAGTAAGTTCAAAAATTTATCCGCATTGGAGAGCTATATGTGTGACGTCACCCACGATGGCCTACACATTTGATGGATGTTCTGGGAAACGGCAAAGGGTAGAAATGCGGTTTTTACGTCAAACGAAGCGTTATACATTGTAGTTTTGTTGAATTTAGTTGAAATTTTAAAAATTGTAACAATTGAGAGAGTAACTTGAAACATTTATCCGCATAGGAGAGCTATATGTGTGACGTCACCCACGATGGCCTACACATTTGATAGATGTTCTGGGAAACGGCAAAGGGTAGAGATGCGGTTTTTACGTCAAACGAAGCTTTATACATTGTAGTTTTGTTGAATTGAGTTGAAATTTTGAAAATTGTAACAATTGAGACAGTAACTTGAAACATTTATCCGCATAGGAGAGCTATATGTGTGACGTCACCCACGATGGCCTACACATTTGATGGATGTTCTGGGAAACGGCAAAGGGTAGAAATGCGGTTTTTACGTCAAACGAAGCGTTATACATTGTAGTTTTGTTGAATTTAGTTGAAATTTTGAAAATTGTAACAATTGAGACAGTAACTTGAAACATTTATCCGCATAGGAGAGCTATATGTGTGACGTCACCCACGATGGCCTACACATTTGATAGATGTTCTGGGAAACGGCAAAGGGTAGAAATGCGGTTTTTACGTCAAACGAAGCGTTATACATTGTAGTTTTGTTGAATTTAGTTGAAATTTGAAAATTTTAACAATTGAGACAGTATCTTGAAACATTTATCCGCATAGGATAGCTATATGTGTGACGTCACTCACGATGGCCTACACATTTGATGGATGTTCTGGGAAACGGCAAAGGGTAGAAATGCAGTTTTTACGTCAAACGAAGCGCTATACAATGTAGTTTTGTTGAATTTAGTTGAAATTTTGAAAATTGTAACAATTCAGACAGTAACTTGAAACATTTATCCGCATAGGAGAGCTATATGTGTGACGTCACCCAGGATGGCTTACACATTTGATAGATGTTCTGGGAAACGGCAAAGAGTAGAAATGCGGTTTTTACGTCAAACGAAGCGCTATACATTGCAGTTTTGTTGAATTGAGTTGAAATTTTAAAAATTGTAACAATTGAGACAGTAACTTGAAACATTTATCCGCATAGGAGAGCTATATGTGTGACGTCACCCAGGATGGCCTACACATTTGATAGATGTTCTGGGAAACGGCAAAGGGTAGAAATGCGGTTTTTACGTCAAACGAAGCACTATACATTGTAGTTTTGTTGAATTGAGTTGAAATATTGAAAATTGTAATAATTGAGACAGTATCTTGAAACATTTATCCGCATAGGAGAGCTATACGAGTGACGTCACCGACGATGGCCTACACAGTTGATAGATGTTCTGGGAAACGGCAAAGGGTAGAAATGCGGTTTTTGCGTCAAATGAAGCGTTATACATTGTAGTTTTGTTGAATTGAGTTGAAATTTGTAAATAATTACAGTTTTTTTGTATTTTTGAAGTTTTTCCTCTCTGATCTGCGAATATGAATCTGAGTCTGGAATGTGAATCTGCGTCTGGACGAAAATTCGTCTAACTTGTAGACGGTATAAGGTGAGTCATGATTCGCTATTTTCTTTCATAAACAACTTGCAAGTCTCTCAACCAAAACAAAAAATTTTTGGCCTTGATAAAGGTAGTACTGTGATGTTTCCCTCGAGGGGCATTTCATTCCCAAAAAATATCGTACACCTTTGGAAAAAATTCTTTTATTTTCTAGAAAAATCATCACAAATCTGTAAAAATCCTTTGCTCTCAAAAAATCTCGTACGATTTACGATTACGAACACTGTGATTTGGACTGAGCAGTCCTTTCAATTCGAAACAAAGGAGGCCGACACAGATAACTTCATAAATCAGCGGTAACTAAGATTAACTAGTACTAGTATAATGCACAGGACATTCTAAAGAGATATTTGCTTTCAGTGTTTCATGTATTTCAGACTTGGATGATAATAGATTTGCTTCTTTTTGTCTTACTCAATAACTCAAGGTCAAATTCCAATCTCGTGCAGTGTGACACATGGAAAAGTCCATTATCTGCCTTGGTATCAATTAATGGTTTCTAACCTTGGTCTCTAACGACTTGCATGAATTCTTTAAATTCTTTCAAAGAGCATCATGCGTGGGCATTAGAAAAAGAAAGAGCGATGCCACCTTGATCTTACACAGACCAGTATATACAAGAATGCTCGTAGCTATAGCCGCTTGGCCACCAGCCGCAAATATAGTGACCCGTGGATTACATGACCTGGTGACCTGGTGACCCGCCGATTACATGACCTGTTGACCCGTGGATTACAGTTGCCGTATTTTCTCGCCTTTGAATGGCAGGAGCAAAATGAGCGAGATCCTGAAACTCGCAAAAAGAAACTTGTGTTAAGTGGGAAGGGAGTACATTTTGGGCTAAGTCGAGCTCACACAAATTCGCTGCCACTGTGTATGAGCAAAGAATGGTTTAAAAATGTGGGCCCAATCATGACAGATGACTGTCATACGTCAGTAAAGCAGACCCTTATACACCCAAAGAAAAAGGGAGAATTTGACTTTCCCATACCAACGAAAGATTCCTCCAAGCCATCAGTTGATCTTCCTTTGCAAGTTTCAAGCTCTTGGTATACCAACCAGCTGAAATTAGAGAAAATAAATGCTTCGCGATCAAGAGTTCAACTTGACAAGAAATGTATTGAAGATGAAAATATTCAAAATTTGAATTCGAGTTTTTGAATCAAACTCCCAACAGAGCACCAAGAAGCTAGAAATATTATTTTTATTTTGTTTGTGGCCTTAGGGTAGGATCAAACGTCGCATTTTACATGTGTCAAATATAATTGGAGAATTAAGTACATGTAAAATGCGACGTTTGATTTGAATTTTATGCATGTGCTGAATTTTAGTCGGCCCAAATATATTTATGCGACAGGGTTGGTCGCATTATGCGACGTCAGTGCGACATGACATCAAACGTCGCACTTTACATGTGTCGAATGCAAAGCATAAATTAAAGTAATTTATTTCGTTTCCATATGGAGGCTGCGCATGCGTAGTGATTTTGCCGCCAAAAACAGTTGGCCAAATTCTGCTCAAGACTTGAAATGGCGGCCAAGAACGACAGAGATTGCTCTCAGTGCAGAAGAAGCACAAAATAAATTTGACTATCGCCTCACTCACTTCATTGACTATTGTTGACATTGTGCCTTATGGCATCCAGACATGAAAGGTAACTTACATTTTTATCATGGATCAATGCAAAATAATCCTGAAGATAAACGATTGTATATGTAACATGCAACGCAGACAGTGTGAAAGTAGGCATACTGAGAGTGGAAATACTTCTTTCGAACAAAAAGTGACAACAAAGAGTGGGATTCGTTTGAGAACTTCAACAAACACGTACAATACTGTCTTAGCAAAATTATGCACACGGGAGAAAAGGGGCAAGAAACGTAATTGTCTTGCCACAGAGTGAACTGCAAGAAAATGTATTATTTATGAAACGGGTAAAGCAAGGCTCGAAATTGGGACAAAACAGTAGGAAAACCAAAATAATTTTGAAACTTGGAATAGAATTGAAAATTGTCTTGTCTTGTACAAATGGTCTTCTTCTTGGTCTTGTATGGAATGGTCTTGTACAAATGGGAGTTGACATATGTCAAGTCAAGAAGAAGTCATTTTATTTTACCTTCAAATTTATAGAAACAGAGAATGGACTAACCACATGGGGTTCTGAGACACATTCTCTAACGGCACCAGTTTCTAAGATGCTTTTTTCTACAAATTTCGCATGAAGCAGAGCAGTTTTTTATTCTTAAAAAATGCTTGTACGGGCGTCTCACCAAAAGGAATTGTTTAGCCTTGTGAAATGGTATCTAAAACAGATATACTTGTATGTATGGATTCCAAGAATACAATATTCTTCTCTAATCTCCCCTTGACTGATATCTTGGCCGGACTATTCAATGCACATTCTTCACGTTCAGAGAGTTGGTCAGAACGAAAATAAAGATAATAAGAATACTTATTTTGTTCTATACCGGGTGAGTCAAAAAAAACGTGGGGTGTTTGGCGGACTGTGACGTCGCTTGTAGCCACCCAATCGTCGTAAAATAAATGTGTCCGTGCAGCAAAGGTCTAACTTAGATTATAAGCCTAACCTCATCAAAATCGGTCACTTGGTGCATTAGTTAAAACGTATTTTCTTCGTAAGGCCTTGTATGGGAGTCTTGCAAACTGATGGAATCTTTAGCCAGCAAGGCCATTCAGCATTTTAGCCTTGCCAAAGTTACAGATACACGTGGTATTATCAGAGGAGAATGAAATAGTTAGGAAATAGTGTTTTCTCTCCTGATAATACCACATGTATCTGTAACTTTGGCAAGGCTAAAAAGCTGAAGGGCCTTGGCTAAAGATTCCATCAGTTTGCAAGACTCCCATACAAGGCCTTACAAAGAAAATATGTTTTAACTAATGCACCAAGTGACCGATTGTAATGAGGTTAGGCTTATAATCTAAGTTAGACCTTTTGCTGCATGGACAAATTTATTTCACGACGATCAGGTGGCTACAAGCAACGTCACAGTCCACCAAACACCCCACATTTTTTTTGACTCACCCGGTAGTTATTGCTTGGTCTTCCAAAGGCGTTTGGGTTTCCATTCGGGCAGTCCCTTCTCGAGTGGCCTCTGTTCCCACATCCAAGACAGATGTTTGTTGCCTTAGTTGATCGCCTTCCAGTCATTGTAATATTTGGCTGTTTGTCACTCCCAAAGAACGATCTTCCAGCAAATCTGTTACTCTGGCTTGACTGAACACGAAAGGACTGGTTTTGGGGGTAAGAGGATGTTGCACTTTTGGCTTGACTTGCGAAAACAACGGGTCCTCTTGTTTTTAGCCAGTGCTCATGTCTCGGCTGCTTGAAGCTTCTTTTTGTCTTCATTGTCACTTGCCAGTTCATCTGATAGATATTCATTCACTGTGCCCCAACCTCCTGGTGAACGGTCTGCAATACGAATCAATTTGTTTCCTTTTTGAGGGCATTTAAAATGGCTAAAATCTTCTTTTCGGACTTCTTCTTTTTTCCTTTCTCTTGCATTTATACCGCCGAACCGTATCTGGTGTTGAAGACACATCTGGTGTAGACACTCTGCATGCACCTCTACGTCTGATCAGCAAACAAGCTATCAACGTCTGACCTTTAGACTCATGTACATACTATTTATACTAACACTATTTTACGTGCAAGAACACAACTTGAAATCACTGGCATGCTTGCATCCGAGACTTTATTGTAACCTACTAAATATTCTGCTCTTTCTCCCTCTCTTGGGACTAAATCAACTCAGATAACAGAAGAAATGAAACCACTTAAACTACTTTGAATATACGGCAAAATCACCTGCTCAAACATGCACCATTCGATTGCATTTGATGAGTAATTTCATTGAGTCTGCTAAATCGCGTGCTCCACGTGCCCTCGTGCCTTCCATGTTGGTGTGCCCTCGTGCCCGCGTGCCCGCGTGCCCAAATTCTTGGCGTGCCCTGGTGCCTTCCATGTTGGTGTGCCCTCGTGCCCTCGTGCCCATATTTTTGGCGTGCCCTCGTGCCATCGATGTTGGTGTGCCCGCGTGTCCAAATTGTTGGCGTGCCCTGGTGCCTTCCATGTTGGTGTGCCCTCGTGCCCTCGTGTCCATATTTTTGGCGTGCCCTCGTGCCATCGATGTTGGTTTGCCCTCGTGCTCTCGTGCCTTTATTTTTGGCGTGCCCTTGTGCCAGCGTGCCTCAATTTCTGGCGTGCCCTCGTGCCTTTGAATTTCAAGTGATTCTGATGGTAGAACCAAGGCATTTAAAGTCTTAGTTTTGAAGCATGAATAAAGAAAACATGGGCTTATTGTAATTTGCGAAAATTTTCGCATCATGCGAAAAATGCGAAAAATTCGCAAAATACAAAACAGGTGCTCGAAATTGTAAAATGCGAAAATTCTTAAATTCCTGTTAAATCGACAAATTAACTTTTCTTTCTTGTCAATTATCAAAACAAAATAGCCAAGCACAACGGGCACAAGGTTACACAACCATCTGGTCTTGCCTTGCTTTGCTGCTGTCGTCCATGCATGCTCCATGGCCTAAATCCGTTCTGATTCCAATCGAGATCCAAAAATTAATCAATTGCTTCTTGAAAGTCGGCATTTGCCAGTAATGATCACATTTGAAGCCAAATCCACGCCTATAAACCTCAACATGTTGTTACAAAACCTCAGAATGGGCAATGGAAAATGTTTTCGCAAATTGCAAAATACCATCAACTTTTTGTAATTTGCGAAAAATATCCAAAGTGGCCTATAAACACAAATTCAGTTGCGTTTATGATGTTTAGAAGAGTCTTTCTTATTTTGTGTAAGCATTCAAGGCATTCAAAAGACAAAAACCTTTCCCCAAGGGGGCTTCAGGGTTTCATGGATTGCGGGCTTGGCCAATTTTAGCCCTCGCTTTTCGGGTTTTACGTTTAAATCGTAAGAAGGCTTTTTGTTATCTTTTGAGGCTTGAATGCTTACACTAAATAAGAAAGACTCTTCTAAACACCATAACCTCGACTGAATTTGCGTTTAGTTACCGATTATAGGCCACTTTGGATATTTTTCGCAAATTACAAAAAGTTGATGGCATTTTGTAATTTGCGAAAAATCAACAAACGGTCCATAAGAAGGCTTTTTGTTATCTTTTGAGGCTTGAATGCTTACACTAAATAAGAAAGACTCTTCTAAACACAATAACCTCAACTGAATTTGCGTTTAGTTACCGTTTATAGGCCACTTTGGATATTTTTCGCAAATTACAAAAAGTTGATGGTATTTTGTAATTTGCGAAAAATCAACAAACGGTCCATAAGAAGGCTTTTTTTTATCTTTTGAGGCTTGAATGCTTACACTAAATAGGAAAGACTCTTCTAAAACACAATAACCTCAACTGAATTTGCGTTTACTTACCGTTTATAGGCCACTTTAGATATTTTTCGCAAATTACAAAAAGTTGATGGTATTTTGTAAGTTGCGAAAAATCAACAAACGGTCCATAAGAAGGCTTTTTGTTATCTTTTGAGGCTTGAATGCTTACACTAAATAAGAAAGACTCTTCTAAACACCATACACGCAACTGAATTTGTGTTTATAGGCCACTTTGGATATTTTTCGCAAATTACAAAAAATTGACGGCATTTTGTAATTTGCGAAAAATCAACAAACGGTCCATAAGAAGGCTTTTTGTTATCTTTTGAGGCTTGAATGCTTATTCTAAATAAGAAAGACTCTTCTAAACACCATAACCTCAACTGAATTTGCGTTTAGTTACCGTTGATAGGCCACTGTGGATATTTTTCGCAAATTACAAAAAGTTGATGGTATTTTGTAATTTGCGAAAAATCAACAAACGGTCCATAAGAAGGCTTTTTGTTATCTTTTGAGGCTTGAATGCTTACACTAAATAAGAAAGACTCTTCTAAACACCATACACGCAACTGAATTTGTGTTTATAGGCGACATTGAATGTTTTTCGTAAATTACAAAAAGTTGATGGTATTTTGTAATTTGCGAAAACATTTTCCATTGCCCATTCTGAGGTTTTGTAACAACATGTTGAGGTTTATAGGCATGGATTTGGCTTCAAATATGATCAATACTGGCAAATGCTGACTTTCAAGAAGCAATTGATTAATTTTTGGATCTCGATTGGAATCAGAACGGATTTAGGCCATGGAGCATGCATGGACGACAGCAGCAAAGCAAGGCAAGACCAGATGGTTGTGTAACCTTGTGCCCGTTGTCCTTAGCTATTTCGTTTTGATAATTGACGAGAAAGAAAAGTTAATTTGTCGATTTAACAGGAATTTAAGAATTTTCGCATTTTACAATTTCAAGCACCTGTTTTGTATTTTGCGAAATTTTCGCATTTTTCGCATGATGCGAAAATTTTCGCAAATTACAATAAGCCGAAAACATGAGCCATTTTTTAACAACAAACGCAAGTAATGGTATCGATAAATAGGGTAAGACGGGGTAAAATGAACTTTTCTGGAGGTTTTTCAAGGACATCCTAAAGATATTGTAGCTGAGGGCAAACTTTTTAACGTTGTTTTGACATTATGTCTTTGGGTCAGTTTATCCAACAAAAATATATTTCAAATCTTTTTCCATTGTCTCACAAAAGAGCTTTCTTTGGCGACCGCTCTGCCTAGTTCACTTTACCCCAGGCTGGGGTAAAGGGAACTACCTAGCAATTGTTCGATAAAACCAAACTAATGCTGGTAATACCCGAAAACATGATTTATTTCGCAACTCTGAGGAGTTCTTCGCATGCCAAGACGAAACAAACCAAAAAATTTCACAAGAGCGATATTTAAAAAAGATTAAATAGTGACCTATGTTGAGAACGATCTTTGCAGATCGAATATTACCAAAAAACTAACGTTAAAGTCATTAATTCGAGTTAAATTGCGGAACCTGAATACAAGTCGCTAAACAATAATGGGAATATACTTGGAAAATACTACACTGTATTGCAGATAAATACTCCCCTCCCCCCCTCTAGAGAAACACTATTTTCAAGGTAGTTCAGTTTGCCCTGAACGGCCCTGAACCTCCGCCCAGAAGTAAAATCAAAAATAGTTATAAATCTAATCAATAATGAAATAGAAAATTATCAATATCCTAATTAGACAGTGATGTCCATTTATCCCTTCCATGTCGATAGTTGCTTCATCTAATCCTATCAAAATCCTTGGATCTGTCACCGTATTTATAATGAAGGCCAAATTTGGCTATCAAACCATCAAGTTTTCGGAGATTTTGCAGGCAGCTGGTATCAGAATATTTTAAAAGAAGATATAAAGATGTATAGATGATATTAAGACTGCGTTCACACGATGCCGGCACATTTTGAAAACGGTGAAAAATGTAACGGATAGGCCGAAAACAGCACATTTTTTGCCGGCTGATTTTGAAAACGGTAGATTTTGATAACGTAGCTCTTCGAAAACTGTATCGTGTGAACGCTAGCTCAAATTTTGCTACCGTCATGTCTTTCACGGTTTTCAAAATGTGCCGGTATCGTGTGAACACAGTCTAAAAAGGGCCTTCTTCATCTGACTTCATGTTCACATGAGAAAATCGAAATTGTGGGTAGTTAGCTTTACCCCGGTCGAAGCAATATATCAACTGAACTGAAAGGTAGATCTTTAAGAATATTAAGAATAATATGTCAGTAGATCTTTAAGAATATTATGGTAGCTGGCATTTGCAACAACAGAAAGAACTATTTTGCAAATTTTTTTATTTCCTTTGGGCACATAAAGCATTGGGTATGAATCATAAATCATGTTCTATGATAAGTCATGTTCTGTCATGCTCTGTCTGTCTGAGCAGTCCATTTTGCCCCATAGTGGACTAGCTATAGTGTTTTGTTTTTGCCTACTGCAAATACATAGGCCTAATTTTTTATGTAAAAGAAATCTATGTAGTACACAGGCCCGCAGGCATGAGGGCTCGAGGGCACATCACGAGGGCACACCAACGTCGATGGCACAAGGGCACGCCGAAAAAATTGGGCACGCAGGCACGATGGCACGAGGGCACACCAAAATTTATGGCACGAGGGCACGCCAACAATTTGGGCACGCGGGCACGAGGGCACACCAACATGGAAGGCACCAGGGCACGCCAACAATTTGGGCACGAGGGCACGAGGGCACACCAACATGGAAGGCACCAGGGCACGCCAACAATTTGGGCACGCGGGCATGAGGGGACACCAACATCGATGGCACGAGGGCACGCCAAAGATTATGAGTATAGACAAAATAGTATTGATGATGAATACTTTTGTTATGTCACAGTTTAGCTATTGTCCTCTGATCTGGATGTTTCATGACAGACGTACAAATAATAAAGTAAATAAGATTCATGAACGAGCTCTACGAATTGCATACAAAGATAGTCGCTCTTGTTTTGAATCCCTCTTAGAGAGGAATAAATCTGTGTCTCTTCATCAGAAGAATCTGCAGTTTTTGTTGGTTGAAATTTTTAAAACGAAGGCAAATCTAAATCCAAACTTCATGAAAGATATTTTTGTTGAAAAAACGGGAAACTATAATTTAAGAAGTGGGAGTACTCTCCAGTTACCAAAAGCCAGAACAACAACATACGGAATAGAATCTATATCGTTTCTAGGACAACGGCTTTGGCATGCATTGCCTGAAAGTTTAAAGCAATCTGAAAATCTAGCAATATTCAAAAAGAAAATAAGGAACTGGAAAATAGACTGTAACTGTCGACTTTGTAAAATATATATTGCAGATTTGGGGTATTTATAGTTGATTTTCATAAATTTTGTATATATGGTATTATGTAAATAGGTAAATAGTTGGCTTTAATTAGCTGTAGTTAGCTACTTTTTCCTGCTGCCAACTGTAAATAAATCATTTATTATATTATTATTATAAAGATATAGGCACGAGGGCACACCAACATGGAAGGCACGAGGGCACGCCAACAATTTGGGCATGAGGGCACGAGGTGATTAAAGGGCACGCAGGGCACGCGATTTAGCAGACTCAATTTCATTTGATATATAGATTTTTCATATATGCTTATGTCAGCAAAATTTAATATCTATGACGTCATTCACATTTATGACGTCATTTCTCTAATAAAGATGTGTAAAATATAAACTTGTTTAGTCTTATTTGCTTCATCTTATTAATTTGATTCATTTTGAGTCTATATTTACCAGATAAAAGGACAGGACTGGCAGAAACCTGCGATGAAAGTACATGCATGCAACAAAAGGCTAATTTAAGACTAATTGTTCTAAAAAAGAAGTTAAAAAAATTTGAAAAGTATATATTATTGAACTATGACATGTTTCCTACTATTTGAAACACATTTGAAGAAAATCGGTTGAATGGTTGATTAAAGAGAATTTTTCTGGTTAAGAGGGTACAAGAAGTCTTATTATTATATCTTTTTTTTTTTTTTTTTTTTTTTTATATTCAATATAAAATTTTACAAGAACGAACTACTTAAGACACTACGTACAAGCTACTTTACTAAACTACGAGGACGATACCACGGAGTGCAAGAGACCGTGACAACTCCGCAGCCATTAACATAGAGAACATGTAACTAAACTAGAATTAAATATACGGCTACGAAAAGTACACATAAACGATTTTTACTGATAATTACTAAGGTTCGTTTCACTTTGCATGTCGGGCTAACTTTGGGCAGAGCAGGTCTTTTTACAAAATGGGTGAAATTGGAGATTCGATATCAGATTTGGATGGATTTGTGCCCAATGAGCCTAACATCCAATGTGAAACAAACTTACAAGCAAAAGAAATAGAGGTAAGGGGACTTGGTGATTAGTAAGTGTAAAACAAAGGTTTAGAATTTCCTTAGTCAAACCGACCAGTTTGGTGAATGAAATTTAGAGTCAGTTCGAGAACATGTTTATTTACGTCACTAGAAAGGTCTTTATCACCATACAATAAAAGTTGTACCAGAACGTTGTTCGAGAGGGTGTTGATTTGAACAAATGGTTGTAATACTACTGAAAGGCCAGCGAGAAGATCTCGTCGTTGGATGCTAAATGAAGGACAAAGCAGCAAAAAGTGCTCCGTATCCTCAATACCGTCATTTGTAGGGCACATTGGGTTTATGGTGTCCTTAAAGTTGTGCTTAAATTTATATCTTTTGTAGTTTTGGAGAAAAAGAGGGCCAGTACAAAATACCTAAAAAGTCGCCAAGTACAGATAGGGTTAAGCTGAAGGGGTACTTATCGAAAATGAAAAGAGCACTTCTTTATTTGATGGAAAATCTTGGGGGCATGTGCCCTGAATGCCTGTGCCCCTGCCCCCTAGTTCCTATGTCTCTGGGGGAAAATAGGGCTTCTTTGGAGAATTGCTGTGCGATTCTGGCCGGATTCTGGACAGTTCTGGATGGTTCTGGCTGGTTCTTGATGGTTCTGGGTGGTTCTGGATGGTTCCGGTGTTTAGCACAACCGTTTCCTTTTTATCAAGGAAATCCATGGCATTTCTCTTTTATTTTCACTCATTTTTTGCAGACATTTTTTTAAGAAACTCAGAATTCGGGCCAGCACTGAAAGATTCTGGTCAGATTTTCAATGGTCAGAGTTTTTTATGAGTTTCTTAAAGCTCCATTAACAGTCTTCATGCTCACTACTTGTGCCCTCAAAAGTACTTGTGCCCTTGATTTTGGGATCTAGAATTAGTGTGAATCTTGATTTTGGGATCTAGAATTAGTGTGAATCTTGAATTCCGGATCTTGAATCTTGGATCTTGAATTAGTGACTCCCTCTTCAGACTCTCTTTGGTGATATTTTTCATGATTTCTTGTCTTATATTTAAAACCTGCCAGCCAGGATGGTCCGTAATGCAGACCACGGTTCTTCCCTCCCCCAGTTTGCCATTACCAATTTGCTTGTGCAGGCCTCAACACAATTGTTCATTTCAGTGCAGCAACTGAGTTCCTCTTTCTTCTGGATGAAAGCAAGTGAGCAGTGGCCACACTTGCACCTTCAAGATTGATAAACATAAGATTTTAAACACAAGCCTTGTAAAATGTTGGTTAGGCTTAGCCCTACTATGTCTTATTGGAATTTTAGGGAGAATTTTGCTTTTTCTGGTCTCCCATGCAGTAAATACCTGCACATAATAACCTTCGTGTATCAAGAACCTACAGCTTGAAATTGTGTAATAATTGCAACGTGTTGGCCAGTTAACTTCTTTCGTGGACCCCAAAACACTACAGCCAGATCTGACGGCCTGCACTGAGGGGTAAAATTCCAGAAGCAAAAACTTCCCTTATGCCTCTTCTTTCTTGCTAGCCTGCGTGCAGCTGCAGACCTCACTTCTCTTCAGGGAATCAGTAGAGTCTGCACGCAGGCTACTTTCTTGCTTGAAGCATGAAATTCGACCAAATGTTATTGTTAGCCAAAATGTGAAGTTTGTCATCATTTTCTGCAGGTTGTTTGCTCAGAACGTACATTTTTTAGGCCATGGCCCAAAAATGTTTGTGGTAAACAGATGTGACAAGACCATGCAACACCAAAGCCTTCTTTTTCAAAGGAGTGAACAGATCAACTTATATAGGCCTAAACAGGATTTAGGGCAAGATATTTCATCCTCCAAGGCTATAAAGTTTAACTTACCAGTCAAAAATGTCGATTCTTCCTTCAAAGCGGTCTGTCAGGATCTTCATTCTTTCATCTCGCTCAGCAACTTGCCTCCGGTAATTTATCATGTAACCTTCATCGGCGACAGGGTCATCTTCATGTGGCATCCCAGACCACTGTGCTCCTTCAACGTTGCGTGCTGCTTGCGGTTCATCAAGCGTCAAATCTTCAATTTCATTTTCTAGATGCTATTCATTAAATGGGTCATACAGGCTTTCGTGCTACTGAGTGAAGCTTCGGATTCCGTGAAACTCATTTTCGCCGAGGTTGAAAAGGAATTCACTGTCGAATTCAATCACTTACTGTTGACGTGCCAATCGCGATCTATTGCCTCCTCACATAAAGTGCAAAAGCAAACTATTTGTGTTAACTGCGTGATCGTCATTAGTGCCCAGGCCCACACTCCGCGGTCGTGCTGCATCGCCCAGTGCATTTCAAATGGCTGTAACTCAAAATAGGAATGTCAAAGAAGAAATTTGTTTGCATTTTTGAGCTCCTCGATGATTATTTACTATGGCTTGGTGAAAAGAGATTTTGCCCGCAGGTACACTTTAAGCTGCGGTAAAAGTTTCTTAATTTGAAGCTTAGGCCCAATTTTTCTCCAAAGAAATCGTGCTTTTTTCACATGTACTGCTTCCTAACTCCAAATTATCGTTTCAAACCTTTCAAAAGGCTTAAACGAAGATCTTCAAAGGATTTTTTTAGTTTCTCGCATTATCTACTACAACAGCATCAGTCTACGAGAAAATAGGCAATTTTCATTTTTCTGTCAAACTTGTTGCAAGTAGGCACCACCAAAACTGGGAATTTAGGGAGACAAGGGTGAAGAGGATTTAGCAAAATTGCTCTGGCATATCCACCAATTTCATTCACTTCCAAAGCAGAAACAATATTTTCATACCCTTTTCCCCTTCCCCAACTTCTACATTGCAGTCCTCTACACACATATGCTTGCTATCAACCTTGCCACAAAAGCCAACCAACTTATCTAGCTTCTGACAATAAACTATTTCCTTCACTATGGCTGTTTCATCCTTGGATAATTCAATTGGCACTTTAGGTATCCCTTTTTTATTCATAATTTCCTCATACACACTGCCTATGCTGATGAAATTTCTCTCTGATATCCCAAACTCAAATTTCTGTCTCATCTTATTCCTCCATCGATAGATTGTATGGATTTCCGGACCACCTAAGTTTATGGCAACAAAAGATGCAAGTCTTGGACCGCCCAAGTACATGATTGTTTCATAGAAATCACTTACGCTGGCCATGTTTGTCAACATGCCTTGAACTAAATTTTTTCCGTTTCCATGGATATTTTCAACAATCAGAGTGGACGGAGTTGTCTGGTACAGTTTAGCCCGCCTCGAGTGGCAGGCCCATTTTGAACTTTGGCAACCCAACTTCCTTGAGATGTTTTACACCCACATTTTCGACTCCCATTTTTTGTATGGTGACTTTTGATTAAAAGTCTTATCAAAACTTGATAACTGTTACAAGAGTTTTTTTGACACTGATACTTGGCCCCCCCCAAATTATTTTGCAAAAGTATTGATTTGTTTTAAATATGTTTGTTCATTTTGAACGATTTCACTTCTGTATTATTTTCTTTTGATCTCTCAAATGCAATATGCATAACTGTATCAATTCGATTTGCGTTAAATTCACAACGCATTTTTGAAACTTCGGAAAATTTTGTCCGTGTTTTCGAAACCTGTATCAATTTGATTTGCGTTAAATTCACAACCCATTTTCGAACCTTCGGAAAATTTTGTCCGCGTTTTCGAAACCTCAGAAATTTTTGTCCGTGTTTTTGAAACTTTGGAAACTTTTAAGATACTTGTGCTGTGCAATTTTTGAGACAATTCATCTTGATAACGAAGATGGTGAGAAGTCCTTTGAACTCTATTCTGGATTGATTCATCCGTGCTTGTGCCAGTCTGCTGGTGATTCAAGCTGTCACATTTTCTTTGTAAAGTCAGTTAACACATTTTGTTCATTTGCTTCCAATGAGAGGTACGTTCATTACTGTGTTAACAAATGTTTTCTGCAGCAGATTTATTGTTTGAATTTTTTTCGTTTTTCAAGAAGACAGTGGAATGCTATATATTAATCTACATATTGGTAAAATTTGTTTACTTAAAGATAGATACTATAAGAGGCAGATGCAAAAAACGGAAACTTTTCTTAGCACACTGAGGCCTTTCAATCTTATGTTATCATCAAAGTGTGACTAACTAAAACGATCAAGAAACCATATAGTTCGATCAACGATCAAGAAACCATGTAGTGTGGACTTCCCTTTCTCGGAGTTTCCAGTACATATTCAGGTTCTTCCAAATTGCTTGATAAAATCTGATCAGAACTTTCCATGTTGCATAAAGGGCTAGACATGGTGGTCAAACCCAGCGAGTGAAGGATCCATGCGGTTAGCTACAACGGATTATTGGACAGCTGAAGGAGTATGGGATTACCCCAGCATGCCTAGCTGTTAACCTAAATTTATTACATAAATTCTCACATATAAACTGTATATAAGCTGCATATAAAATGTATATAAACTGTACCGGGTAAGCCAGAAAAAAGTACCCACTTCGAAAATTCGTAGCAACACGAGTACTTCATGGCTTTGAATGATTGAAATTCTAGTTAAAAGCCAAAATATCAAAGTATTTTAGCACTATCCAGATTAGACTTTTTAAAATGTTGGGGAGACTAAGGGCTAAAGGCTGAAATACACGATCCATTTAAACTGATCAGTTTAAACTGTCAGTCTTTTTCATCAGTTTTAACTGATCAGTTTCGCCCGACTACACAATCAGTTTAAACTGATGAGCTGGGACAGTTTTTCCGCATTTTCGCGATGGACAGAGACTCAGAATCTGCTGCTGCAACTATAGTAGATAGTAGTTGCTGCACTTTTAAGATGAAGGAAGAAAATTTTAAAACGCAAAAAGAGATCTGCATGGGTTAAACCTTAGCTCCGAAAGTTCCAAAAGTTAAAAAATTCCTTGTCAATGAATGAGCACAGAAACATTCGATGAATTATTGCAGTTGGTTTCAATTCGAATGATATATGGAAACAAGAGAAAGTGGCTCTGATTCGAAAAAACACTGATGAAATACTCTGTCTGCTCCATTCGTTTGCTTAGCAGCCATTTTCCTTTGGTGTTTCCTTATGCAACTTCCATGGCTAATCCGAGGACAATGCGTCCATTTGCAGAGCTTAGCGGCGCTATTGATTTTAATCATGATTGACTTTCAGTTTAAACTGAAAAGTTGAACACGTCCAACTTTTAAAAAGACTGATCAGTCTAAACTGATGGTGATAAAAACGTCAGTTTTTTGCCGACTACACGATCAGTTTTCTGATCTTCAGTTAAAACTGTCAGTTTAAATGGATCGTTTATTTCAGCCTTAACCCTAATCCATATGGGCTTTTTTCAAGCTACCATTTATGGGGGGGGGGGGGTGCTTTCCACCCCCCCCTCTGAAAACTGCCTTAGACTCATCCGAATTCAATACAACTTGGCACAGTTATAGAACAGGTAATTTGTAGCTCGTAGCGTAATTTGGGTGTGGCTGCCACGCCTTGTGACGTCACAGTGACGTCACAAAGCTGAAAATCTGTGAAAATCAGGCTTCCAAATTGAATTAAAGTTTAATGAAGATTTTGCATGACTTTTATGCAGTTTTTGGTTCAGTTTGTCAACAAATTTGGTAATAAAATATTATTTTATTGAAAATAACGCTTTTGGAGTGATATTTTGGGAGAAAATGGCCGATTCTTATGACGTCATTTGTGCGATTAATATATTCTATGTAAAAAGAGACCAAAAGAACCTGAAAAATGGTGATTATCTACAACAAATGTATCTTTAGAGTGTTTTTCATTGAAAAAGCTCGAAAAAACTTGAAAAAATTGCTAATTAGTCCAAAATGGCGGCCAAAATGACGTCATTATCAAAAAATGCTGACATCATCAAATTCCAGAAATTTCGGTATCAAATTGAAGCCCTTTGTTTGCTGATTCATTTGCTGTATAATACTTCATAATTAAATCAAATAATTCCATTGAAATCATTGAAAACAATGATTTTGCTGCTACCTCCTTCCAAACATGGGCATGTCACGTGACCTGTGGGTCCTATTGTTCAAAAATTTTTCCACCGAAATGTGGCTAATAGATAATTAGTAAAAGTCAGGGAGGCTGGGGGACATAACAAGCGTCGTTTAAAAACGCAGCAAATAGAACCTTGAGGGGGGGTGGAATCCACCCCCCCCCCCATGTGAATTAGGGTTAAGGGGGGCAACCTTCTTTCAAGCCATTCAATATGAAGAAAAAGGTAATTGAACAATCAATGCCCCTCCCCCTGCTTTTTCTCAGAATCATAAGTGCTAGAGACTTGAAACTTGGCACAAGTAACAAACACGATAAGGCAAACAAGATGATGTGGTTTGTTTTGTTTACATTACGTGATTAAGTGCTGACCTCAGCAAATGTTGCTAATACGGGTGTAAAACCACATGGACTTTGTCACGTTGTATCTCCAAATCGATAAAACATATTGATGTGACATTTGAACCATAGAAGGATTATATCCTTGTAATCCATATTTTGAAACTTTTGCTTCGTAGCACTAATATTTTTGCCAATGTCAGCATTTATTTATTTTGTACAAAAAAGAGCAATTTTTGTCTAGAAATGATTATTAATTACTTAAAAAATAGGAAAAAATGGTAAATATACATAAAAGATCTACTGCATCATAAAGTGTCACTGGTTTTTCTAAAAGTGAAGCCTAACATGGTTTTTCGTCAGTACGCATGCGCAACAACCAATTGTTGATGACGTCATCAACAAGCAATGAACTATATTTCAAATGAAAGCTTGTTACAAGACGACTTCAACAATGCTTGTCTCATTGTCATATAGCCAGTGTTTCAAAAGTTACCTGAAGATTGCAACAAAACAGAAAGTGATTCTTGCAAAAACTTTTGTATCATGTTGCTCCTGAGATATTCAATTAAAGTTTGCTGACATCCCAATAAAATCCGTTGAAAAAGGATGGAGCTATTAGACTAACTACTTCAGTACCAATTTCCGCTTCATTCATTGAATTTGATGACGGCACTAAACTGCAAGTGGGACTGATAATCAAACTAACTGAAAATCCGGCCAAAATCGCCAAAAAAATGGCGCAACCAATCAGATTGCAGGATCTAGCTCATTTTGCTGTTTCCCCCATGCAGTGGTCTTGTGCAACTTACAGTGGCGTACCCAAGGGGGGGAATGGGGGGGTCCGGACCCCCCCACTTTTAAAAAAGATGGTCCTCGAGATTTGTACAAAAATGCAATAAAATTTGTACCTCAGGGGGGGTCAGGCAGATCTTTCAGGCGGGGGTCTTCGAGATTCTTGAACAGCAAGGAGAGAATGGTTTTGTCTAAGGTTTGGTGGAGCAATGTTTTGCGTTTCTAAGAAATGCTTGAACGATGTTGGGAGAGGCATTCTAAGCCAAAGTAGAATGTCTGTTTTCAAAATTTTCCTGTGTTCAAAAGATTCTTGCAAAAGATGCCATTTACTGGCTAAACAACGATGAAGTGGCGACAAGAGGCATTTCCTGAATATCATAACAACAACTAGCGTCAAATCAATTTTACAGTAAAGAAGAAAAGCGATGTTGTAATTCGTACTTGATATGCTGGGTATAAATTGTCAATGCAAATTCAACAAAACATCCTGCCTATTTTGTGTTCATTGCAGTCATGTTTACGATGCAAAATATAAGTTAAAAGGGCGTTTCCCTCATTTTCCGAGCGTCTGAAGGGCGTGGTCACAAAAATTTTTCTGGGGCTACGCCCCGGACCTCCTCGCTCCTGAGGTGCTGCGTACGCCAATGGAACTTGCTGCTCTTTTGTTAGTTCACATATTTGCCCCTCAAATATTATTTAAAGTTAGAATTTGGGCTCCAAGCTGATTTCTACTTTTAAGAGATATCATGGATATCCTTTAGAGTTTTCCTGGTACAGGGTTGCACAAACTCTTAAACCAATACCTTCAGAAAATTTCTAGATCATAACCAACACAGACACTGGACTGAACTAACAATTCATTTTGCTGTTTCCCCCATGCAGTGGTCTTGTGCAACTTACTGCTCTTTTGTTAGTTGACATATTTGTCCCTCGAATATTATTTATAGTTAAAATTAGGGTTTCAAGCTGACTTCTACTTATAAGAGATATCCTGGATTTCCTTTACTTTTGATAGACTTTTCTTGGTACAGAAAACCAACACAAAGACACTCAACTGAACAAACAATTCATTTTGCTGTTTTCCCCATGCAGTGGTCTTGTTCAACTTACTGCTCTTTCATTAGTTGACATATTTGTCCCTCAAATGTTATTTAAAGTTAAAATTAGGGTTTCAAGCTGACTTCTACTTTTAAGAGATATCACGCTAGCGAACCTATATGCACTACTGTGGTGGATACGCCAAACCGGGGCGGTATATTATCCTTACTGTGGTGGATACGCCATACCGGGGCGGTATATTATCCTTACTGTGGTGGGGTATTATCCTTAATGTGGTGGATATGCCATACCGGGGTGGTACATTATCCTTACTGTGGTTGGGTATTATCCTTGTTTTCTTGGTACAGGGTGACAGAGTACTTGAACCAATACCTTTGGCAATTTTGCAAATCATAACCAACACAAAGACACTCAACTGAACTAATAGCTCATTTTGCTGTTTCCCCAATGCAGTGGTCTTGTGAAACTTACTCCTCTTGTGTTGGTTGACATATTTGCCCCTTATATAATATTTAAAGTTAGAATTAGGGCTCCAAGCTAACTTCTACTTTCAAGAGATGTCCTGGATCTCCTCTACTTTTGATAGAGTTTTCTTGGTACAACCAACACAAAGACACTCAACTGAACTAACAATTCATTTTGCTGTTTCCCCCATGAGTAGGTAGATCAGTCACGTGACTTACCGTAGCGGAATCAAGCAAAAAGTTTATCCTCTTCCTCTTTACCTCATATTTACGGCTTTTCTGCAGCTTTAATTGCCAAACAAATTTCATATTACTATGGCAGATGCTTTTACGAATTGTTTGATATATATCAGTTAATGTTTCGATTTGTTATTTTCCAATACAGACGCAATTTGTTCAGAAGATTCGTCTTCCTTCATCGCAGCAAGTTTGGGCAGGCATTTTGGCTACGCGCTTTTGAGGTGGCCTCCTTTTTTGGTGTTTTCACAGCCCCGTGTGCAGGTTACATCAGAAATGACACCGGAATGAGTCAGGGAAGGCTTCCATCTTTCGACTGATGTCCTATACTTTTTTGAAGCATTGATTATCAGGATTCTGGAGCGGTAAGTGCACTCCCTTGACATTTTTCTCAGGTTTATATGTATTTTACTGCAAAGTTTAGTTGACCATCGTTTTTAACTGCCTTTTTTGCCCTAGAGGGCATCTTTACTTTCTTATGTTGACCTAAGAGTTGATCTGTTCTTATGTTGACCTGATGTTATGTTTCTACAAAATTAAAAAAAACAATTATGGTCCATTTGAAAATGCAGTGAATCAACTGTTTCTCATTCCAATTTCGTCATTCGAAGTGTCACTGGACTGAGTTGAGTCAAAGATGATGAGTAATGTGGTCTATGAGAAGAAACTACAATAAATTAATACCAAGCTTCAATTTATTTTCATATCAAAAGTACCATGGTAAGAAGCTACAGTACAACCACAATCTATGAACATAATCTAAATAATCGTAAGCATGACCATCGCTGAGTTAGAAGTTACAATTTCCTTCTACCTTTCCGACATTTGCTAGCCTGTGTGCAGACTCAAATCCTCAAGTTGAGTCTGCAAGCAGGCTAACATTTGCTGGACAAAAGTAGAACAGCTTTGGTGGAAAATCTAAATTTACGGTCTTTTGATGATATATCTGATGGACATAGGGGAAACGGCTTACTGTATGTGAAAGTTTGAGATATTGTTCTCTTTTTTGCGTATATCTAGCAGACAATGGTAGAACCACCACATAAATTAGAGGATTTTGATTATATAAGGAAATCTGATTTCGTGACCAAAATGACAAATAGTAAAACAGATTTTAAGAAGTAACATTTGTCCGAAAGTCACATTCTTTTGGGCAGGCAAATGGCACTGTGCGAAAAAAGTTTTTTTCCAATAGACAATCAGCTACAGACAATCATGCTAAATATGGTGACAGAGAAGTAGTTGATAACAAAATACATTGCGTCCTCCAATCCAATTCCTATACATTCATTTGTAAATCTCTTTTTAGAACGCTATGCATTATGGTGTACATATATTATAAGTGCTTGCCCAACCCTAAATGACCAAAAGGAGCCCTGACCGGCGCAAGATTCATTTTTGGCCTGTTGTTCTCTAAAGTTTTTTATGCATTATTGGACAAAATTTCCAACTGTTTTACAAAGCGCTCTCAGTATCTTTTCGAGAAAAATGGCACATGTGTTCAAAGGTCCGGCTGCAGAATTGAGAGAAGAAAACACAATGTTGAATAAGCTAACAAACTTAGAAATAAATCACGCCTGAAACCCCCGAGCCCCCTCCAACTTATTAATACAATCAACTTTGTTTTGCAAGCAATCATACAAATTGTTTACGTACCATTTAGTGCAATTTGGGCATTTCCCCTTGTGGTGGCTGGGGCCGAGCCCCAGGCGCCACCGGATCCTCGTTTGCTTCTCCTTTAATGCCAAAAGAAAACAATTAGAATAATTTCGTAGCATTGCATCAAAGTACCCCCCCCCCCACAACCCCTGGAGAATTTAACCATCTGAAGTGTGTGGTCTCTATGGTAAGTGTTATTAGTTGGAGCCTTTCTTGTAATTGCTAATTGTATGATTCTTATCACAAACATACTTATTTTCTAGAGGAATGTGCAATTTCCTTTCACAAATTTCAGGCAAAAAAAACCAACAATTCACGTCCTTAACAAATGGCAAAATTGCTTCTATTAGTCCAATAATTGACACGCACAAGAGCTCAAATTGTTAATTCAGCGAATCGTTTTCAACGTTTATGCGGAACACTTTAGGAAATAGGAAAAGAAGCCAGTATACCAACCTCTTTTTGGAAGATTTTGGCATGTACAAGTATAAGTATAGCCTACCTTTTGTATGTAGGGTGGAACTCCTCATTAAGTATTAACAATGAGATTGGCATTTACTATAATGAAGTTTGTTTGCGAGCAAAAAAAATTGTTTACATACCAATTACTGCGGGCATCGCCGCTTGTGGTGGTCCCTGCGGCGGCGGCAGGGGCAAAGGCAGCCCTTCATTTGGTCCTTCAATGTAAGAAATAAAGAATAACAATCATTTCATAGCGCTGCGAAAAACACCAAAGACATGGTAAGGATTTCATCAACTCAAAAATCTAGAATATGAAACATGACATAAGTAGGGTCTTCGGTAATTTTTCCCAGTGATGATTGCGAAAACATAATTGCTATCAGAAGGAGTCCCTTTATTAATTTTGGAAAGAAAAACAAAGCCCAACAAAGCACATTGACATCAGATACACCCGTTTTTTGTAAGGAACTGCTTATCAGAAACGGTAGGCTCACTTTTTTGAAAGCTAAGAAATTTTTGTAATTGAAAATGTTTCAAAGTGTTTTGACACTATATAGTTATAGCAACTGTTGGGCATTATTTTGAATGCGAAGTTATGCTATTTATTTGTTTTGCGATCTTACAAGTAATTTGGCAGCCCTTTAGACTAAATAACATTAATTCTATACTTCTGGCATTAAAAATAAAAGAAACATGTAAGAAACTTTCACGCAACCCAAAAATTTAAGAAACTGCCTACCAGTACCGGACCTTAGTTTCTTATAAAGGAAATGAGTGTACAGTAGCAAAAGTGGTTATAGGTAGCGTAGTTATACTTTAGTACAACAATTGACACACACAAGAGCCCAAAATGGATAATGAAGCAAATTGTTTCAATATTTATTTAGGGTTAACCCCCTCCCCCAGGAGGTACTAACAGTGACAATGGCACCTACGATAATGAAGTTTATTTTGCGAGCAATCATATAAATTGTTTACGTACCCATCAAAGCTGGTAGTTCCTCTGGCGGCGGCACGAGCAGAGGAACCCCTTCATTTGCTTCTCCTTGAATTTTAGAAACATATATTGATCGAAGGCACGATATAATATATGTGATAAGCAATATATGATAATACATAATAATAATAAAGATTGATAATACCTAATAACGAATGTGAGTCAGGTGCACCTTTTCAGGCTAGTGATATGGCGCAATGATTTTCTTGAATAATCTTGTGTTCAAAAAGGACTTTGCTTTGATTCGGCAACTTTGTTACCCAAATAACTGTAATTGTCTAACGTGACAGAGAAATATGCACAGAAATATGCTGGTATATCAAGTATTCACAATGATTTAAGTGCGAAGTTTGTTTCACTTGTTTTAACATCTTACAGAGTAATATAGAATTCCTTCCAGCCCCCTAGCAAAACTAATTCACTCTACAATTGGAAATTGGAAGAAAGCATTATTGCAATTGTTTGCAGGATATACCAACATCTAAATGTAACACATCTAAGCCACTACCTAACCTACAAGTCCCGCACGGAACATTTCTTTTACAAGAAGAGTGTATTATCTTTTCAAGGGGGAAACAAGACAAGTTTATAAGTAGCCTTTAAAAGTACAATAAGACTCCTAAGTCTCTTAAGTCTCCTTCGAAAACTTGGTAATTTGCATTTTTCTTCAATCAATGACTCTATACCGGAGGTTACCACATGATCTCTACTATCTCTACAACTACAAACTAAATCATGCATTACAAGTGGCAAAGTGGTAAGAACACAAGTTACTAAAGAAGTACTCACAATTTTCCATAGCTATATGATAATGGTGGAGGTTCGTAAAACGTTCGTGTAAATTACTTGCCACAAGATCTCATCTTTATAGGATGCTGGGAACTCCCCCCACTCTTTATGGCACAGATCTGTCGAGCATGCGTCGATGTTGGGGTTTCCCCATTGCACCAATAAATTCGCATCATCAGTCTCCTGTCACCGGCAGAGAGGATTTCCCTTAAACAAACCACTTGAAAGTCTTAAAATATTGAAAGGTGGCATAGCCCTGCCCACAAGGAAAAAACCTATTACACCACCCGCTTTTCACACTAATAATTTGCAATAATCTGACAGTTCATTCAATTATGTGATGAATGAACTCGCATGGCATGACTGCACGATATTTTCATGGAAAGTGGTAAATGAAAGTAAGACATTGTTTATCGTAATTCCTCGGAATAATCCAACAAAAATCGATATGGGGCGTTTTCTTACTTTGACTGAATGAATCAAAGACCAAATTAATGAGTACTGATGACAATATTTTTGTGACTATCAAAAGACGTTCCATTGATTGAAAGGAATCAACATTGTTAAAGCTGGCCCGACCAAAGTTAAAATATAATCTATCATCTTTGAAAACTTTGACACCTGTACCCTGTGTCATCCTGTGGCGGAAGAAACAATGGGTTTTTGGGCATTTATTTGGACTATTTACAGCAGCTTCTCGATATAGCTATCTCTATTCCCTTCAACCACAACGAAGCACTTTTAAGAAATATCCTGTACTATGCAGATACTAATAGACCAGAGGCCAGAGGGGGAGCATTCTCACACAAGGAGGTAATTTACCAGTCCAACTTTATTTAACTCAATTTTTTGCGAAGATTACGGATCCAGATGTTGCTTGGACGTTTAGGGGGGCGTTTTCAAGATATAGGGGGTTAAAGGCAAAATTGCATGAAATGACCTAATTTGACTACATTCTGATATTGAACATTAAAACAACTTCAGTTTTGTTGATACCTGGTGATGTAGTCAACTTCTGGTAAGGCCTGGGTTACAC
Source organism: Aurelia coerulea (assembly GCA_039566865.1). Classification (NCBI taxonomy): domain Eukaryota; kingdom Metazoa; phylum Cnidaria; class Scyphozoa; order Semaeostomeae; family Ulmaridae; genus Aurelia; species Aurelia coerulea. Next base: position 4,551,610 of record CM076951.1, on the reverse strand, counting down.
GATACCTGATTGCTTTTCACATCGGATTGGTTTCAACCCATCTGCGTCAAAATCGCACCGTTTTCATTGCAGTTACACGACACCGAATTGCCATGAACCCATTTTTGATTGCAGTTACACGACATCTAATCACCCTGCACTGCAAAGTCTAAATCTATTGTCTTTAAAAACTGCCGAGCCCAAATAGAGTGGGGTCACATTGGATTGGTGCAGTTACACAAGCAAACAGAGTGGCGTTACACCGGATCGGTGCAGTTACACAAGATGGAATGCGTAGCGGAGTGCATTAGATTCATTTTCATGTCACCTCCACTTCCAGAGCGGCTTTGGTTTCACTCCGCAAAAACGGAGTGGAGTGACAACGGATTGCCTTGGTGTGGTGTAACTGCACCCCACTATCTGATGCGAAAAGTAATCCGGTGTGTGATGAATCCGGTATCGTGTAACTGGACCTTATTACAGTGCTTGTATTCTTCATTTTTGCACATTGTAATGCAAAATTTTGAAACTTTCCTACACCATCAAATCAAACAAAGGCATCACCTCTGAACTTCCAACTAATGTCGTATTCGTATCAACTTTATCTCTCATCATGCTCGTATGGTCTTCGTCATCATCAGCTGCATCGCAGTCTTCTGTTTCTGAATTAAAGGATGATGGATCAGATGGTGACTGAATATCCATCAACCCCCCCTGATCCGTTGATGGTACTCCCAGATGGCTGTCCATCTGCATATTTGGCAACAATGGCGAACTTTTTTTTTAAACCAGCAGCAGCGAGTAGACTTAGGCCTGCAGACCGGTACTCTGTTTCATTGTTGGAGCATTTAAGGGCCTTTTTCTTTGCTTCATTGCAATGGATGAAGTCTTTTTTCTTTTTTCGTCATCTCTCAACCTTCTTGAATGCGATTTTGTCTGTTAAACTAAATGTCGCTGATGAATATGAACATTCAGGCATCGCATCATTGTCTGCCATGTCAGGATCCGCCATGTTGTATGTTGCAGGACCATTAGATGGATTGGTTGTTGATGTTGTTGCAACAAGAGAAATTCAACCGCAGTTGAAGAACAGAAGTGGTACCCGAATATTCATGGTCAAAGGGGTTACGCTCCTTCATGGGTGCAGACTGGTTTCCTCCACCTTCTTTTCCAGAGAAAATTGATATGTGCTGTTCTCGAATTTCCAATTCTTCTCGAAATGCATTCAACATATCCATCATTCCCCAGTCCTCATGATTTCTTGTTCCACGTATCATGTTCAGTCGCACAGCCTCTGGTATTTTCTTCATGAATGCAGATACCACAATACTTGAATACGAAATTTCTTCTATATCAAGAGCTTCTAATCCTTCATAATGTGTTTCGATCTTGTCATACAATTCTCGCATTTGTGTCACATTTCACACAGAGGGGGGGGGGGGGGGGGGGGGGGGGAGACCTTATTTTTGTCAATAGCTCAACAATTTTGCAACTGATTGTAGGTACAGTGGCAATTTAGTTTCGGTGTTCAGTTCATTCCATAATTTTGCTCTTCGATAGGAAAATGCTTCGGAAATGCTTTTGAAAATGAAATGCAGTTCAACAGAGGTATCTGCAAATTGAGAGAGGGAGAGAGCTTTTTTGCAGATTACTTAATTCTATCGAGGGGCAGCTTAGTTCATCCAGGTTGAACACATTTCACTTACCATAGAGCTACATCGCTCATTGATGGTTTTTGCTCCCCGGCAGGAGAGGCAGTGTATAGGTCCTCAAATGTTACCGGGTGGGCATCGCAAAATTTATTACAAACTCTCGTACAGCAGATTACAATTGGTCAATTTCTAAATTGCAAATTACTACAAACAAGATATCTCTTTGTCCATTCATGCCAATTCTTTGGAAAACTTGATCAATGTTTTTTATCACTTTTGATGTTTTTCGAAAACTAAAAGTTTAAGAAAACCGCTTCTAGCCCTAAAGCTGAAAATGAAAAAAAATTGCAAAAAAAATCCAGTATCTAATGCAGGCTTTCTGCTAACGATTAAGTCGTAAATGTTCAAAATCAGTCCAGTGTACTATTTATTGTGGCCTACCAAACGTGCATAGTTTATTTTGGCTTACCCGGTATCATATATTTAGCAAATGCAGCTTTGGTTAATCGACCAACATTCACTCCAGCAGCATGCTTTAAAACTTGTCTAATAACTCCCCCAACATTCCTTGTACTACCCATACACAATAAATCTTCATAAAGCATCATTACTTCATCAACATATTTGCCATCTTTAAATTAACACACTCTCTCTCCTTGCATAAAAATATCTAACATCCTTTCAATCTCCTCTTTCTCATTTTCCAATTCATAAATCCTAGCATTTAATTATTTAATTTTTGAACGATTGATCCCAGTGGATTCATTATGAGTTTTAGCAACTTCTTTGTCCCTTGAATCTTTGTAATACCATTTTAATCTCTGTTCACACAACTTATCTCTTAATGCCTTATAATAATAATAATAATAATAATAATAATAATAATAAATCGAATTTTTATACAGGATAATCTATCAGTGCAAACAGCACTGTTATCATTAGAGTCCTGTTCCTAAAGTTAAATCAAAAGTAAAATCTTACAAAATTTCAAATTTACAGTCATTGAGATGATTAAAAACATGGTTTATATGTCTATTTACAATGTTCTTCCAGTGCTTTCCTGAAAACAGTTCTATATTTTACGCTCCTAAGTTCGGGGGGTAGTGCATTAAATGTTTTAGCAGCAAGAAAATAAAAACCCTTGCGTCCAGTCTCAAGCTTCACTTTCGGTAATTTGACTAACTTCTGATTGTTTCGTGTTGCATACTTGTGATCCGTTTTCTCAAAGTAATTCTGAAACAGCTCACAAATGTTATTGTTTAGACAATCGAATACTATTGAACACGCTCTTCTTTTGATCAGGCTTGATACTGATGGAATTCGAATTTCCATATTCTTTCTTAGTGTTGATGCAATTATGTTCTTTCCCCTTTTCTCGATGCTTTGGATCTTTTTCAGTCTAGAATCAGGTACTCCAAGTGATAAAGTACCGCAATATGTAAATATTGGTAATACCATCGTTCTGTATAATGCTTCAGCTGCATCTGATGTCAGACTATTTCTTATTTTTCTCATCATGCTCACTCTACTTCCAGCCTTTTTGCAGGTTTTATCAAAGTGCGTGGCAAGTGTCAAAGTAGGATCTAAATGCACTCCAAGATATTTATAACTTGTCGTCGAGTTGATAAGCTTTCCATCTACATGAATTTCAAGCTGCTTCCCATTAAGCAAACTCAACCTCTTTCCAGTCCCAAACAATATTGCTTCCCTTTTGCCTTTCTTTAGATTTAAAATCAGTTCATTTTCATTTAGCCATCTGTGAACACTGTTAATGTCTTCGTTCAATCCTCTTTCTATATCATGTACACACTTAGATGATGTGAAGAGAACAGTGTCATCTGCGTAGGTGATAATCGAGGAATGCTTTAGGCATCCACCTATATCGTTCATATGAAGAAGGAACAGTAAGGGACCCAATATTGAGCCTTGGGGAACTCCTGTATAAACTGGGTAGGCATTTGAAATCGCCCCATTTATTTTGACAGACTGCTTTCGTAGACAGAGGTAATCCGTAAACCAGCCTAGTTCTCCGTCAGTTATACCATAACTTGGGAGTTTATTCAAAAGCACAGAATGACTTATGGTATCAAAGGCTTTAGACAAATCGATGTAAAGAGCTCCTGTCAAATTGCCACTGTCCGCTTGCTTTCTAATGTAGTCAGTTAAGAATGTTACTGCTAATTCCGTTGACATTTTTTGTCGAAAAACCAAATTGATATTTGACGAGCAAGCGATTTCTTTCAAGATAAGTTAACAGCTGCCTGTGAACAATACGCTCAAGAATTTTCGAAAGTGTAGGGAGAACAGAGATCGGTCTATAGTTCTCAATTTCAGCACTTGAACCGGATTTATGTAATGGTGTAACTTTAGCAGCTTTCCATTCTGTCGGTATTACCCCTTCACTCAGTGACATGTTTATGACGTAACTTAATGGTTTTGCTATCAAGCTTGCACCATCTTTTAGTAGGCCTGGAGGGAAATCGTCTAAGCCTTGTGCCTTCTTTCTTTTCAGATTTTTCAGCTCATCATATATCTCTTTCTCATTGACGTGCTTGAATTTGAACATCGCACCTCCATTACCGACGATTTCAGTAACAACAGGCTTTCCCCAAACATAGTCTTTGATGACATTGCTACTGCATTTCAGAAAAGATATCAAGATTCTTTTGAAGCAAATCAATTCTTTTTCGTACTGTTAGATATGTTTAATTTTAAGAAACTCACGTCTAGCTCTAAAAACTGAAAACAGAAACATTTGTATAAAATCCTAGAATCAAATTCAGGCTTTTGCTCAAGACTAAATCACCAATTTTCCAACTTTAAATTTATTGTGGCCTCTCAACTGTGCATAATTTATTTTGTAACCAATAGCCTGAGAGTCCCAAGTAACCTGCAACCTTGAGTAATCCAAGACGTGCTGGAGGCAATACCAGATGATGTTAAGGCGATGGAACAATTTGCCCTTTGGTTTGTTGGAAAGATGCTTCAAACAGGTAACAATTCAACAAAATAAAGTAATGATGAATTATAGTTGGGACAGTTGGAGATTATTTAGATATTTTGGGATATTTTAGGACATGTTGAAATACTTTGCTCCTGTAAAACTTATTAGTCTAAGGTTTTGCAATCTTTCCACAGTAGACCTTAGCTATTCTGCAAAAGCGTCTGAATTGAGCAATATCTTTATACATCTTATTATGGAACGTGTCCTGTGTAGATCAGCAAATGTCTTTTCAGGTTATCCTGTCATCCAAAGCGTTTTCTACAGCCAGTTTAATTGCATGTGAAAGGAAGATTTCTGGCAACGCCCTTCTTTTCCAGGTTTGCTCTGACGGGAACATTGAAAGGAATTTTCGAAGAGTGAAAAATGAATATGAAAAATGCGAGTGTTCACCACCACCCACTGCAGAAGAGAGACACCCCCAGCCTAGGCCGCTGTTGCCATCAGGCGAGAGCCAGCAGGTGGGATAGCGTTTTTTCAGATTCTTTAGGAACGATGTTGTTCAAAAAGTCAACAATTCTGAAAATTTTCTCACCCTGCGGCACTGAGGCAGGAACCAGAAACATATTGGCATGATGATTAGCATTGGACATGAACTGATCATGGAGCGACTGGCTGGCGGCATGTTGTTGTTGAGCAGCGATTTCGTGCTGCCAGGAAATTCCAGGTGGGGAAGCAGTAGTCGCAGGTGGGGTGGCTGACGACTGTGGTTGCCTTTGGTTTTTGGCGCAAAGTTTTCACGCTGAAAGCTTTAGGAGCTGCAGTGGCTTGTTGTTGCTGTGGTTGTTGTTGCTGAAATAATGGAGGAGAGGCTACCGTTGGTCTCAGTTTCAAAACAGTAGCCTCCTTCGCAGCAAGCTATTGCCGGAGAACGTCTAGGCCTTCTAACTCATGCTCTTCTATAGCAAGCCTCTTTATCTGAGAGTCCACCGTAGCGCGAGCCTGTAAATTCGAGGAGCCAGTATATCTGAGGAACACATCTGTAGAAGTAGAGGTAGTAGAGATCATGCCATAATCCTTGTACCCAAAAGTAAGAAACAAATAAAGAAAATTTTTGTACAAAGAAGTGAAAATTTCACTTGAAATTAAGAAACTTTTTTGGTGCTATATGATGGGCTGATTCAAGTTTTGAATGTATAGGAATTGTTTCAAAGCACTTCAAGCACTGACAACAAAAGAATCCAACAACCTTTAGTCACAGTGCTAACATAAAGAACTGTATACCGGGTGTCTCAGAAAAAAGTACCCCCTTTTGACTGGAAATAGGAACCAAGAAATAAGATATCATTGCTCCCCGACTTCACAGCTAAATTTATCAATGTTCAACTTAGATGCACGTACCTTGCATTTAGAAATTGTCCACCAAACATCGGAGATACAGGTTCGCAAAGTCAAAATTTACAGTGCACCCAAAACCAGAGGTTTTGAAAAAGGGCCTAGTCATGATTTGTATCGTGGACATTTTCCAAAGTACCTGTAGATTTTAAGTTTCCGTATTTTGCTTTGAAAATAATAAAAGATGCATGGGCATGGCTCTGACTAAACAAATATAGTAACAATGTGGTAAGAGTGATAAAGGCATGCCACATCTCCAAAATAAGCGTGCATGTGCTCACCGTTTCCGCAAAAGAAAAGTCATTTCAAGAACAATTGAAGTAATTCATGATATAAATCTTTTCAAAAATAAAAAGTAAAGGTCAAAGTCGAAAATTCGTTTGCAAAATGCCTGTTTGTTGTCAAATTATGGCTAGGCCATTTCTCAAAACCTCTGGTTTCGGGTGCACTCCGAATTTTGACCTTGTGAACTCATATCTTCGGTGTTTGGTGGTTGATTTCCAAATGCAAGGTATGTACATTTAAGTTGAAGATCAAAAACTGTAGCCATGAATTCAAAAAGTCCCGAGATATTATCGTTTTGTTGCCTTGTTGAGTCAAAAGGGGGTACTTTTTTTTGAGACACCCGGTATATATATATACCGGGTGTCCCAAAAAAAACGCAACGGATTTGATCGGGACTAGCGACAAGAACTTAGGTCCATTAAATCCAAAATAATATTTGATATAATCCTCGATAGCTAACTTGAAGATAAATACCTTATTTGTTGATATTGGTGCATGGAGAGTTGGAATATCAATCTTGAAAGTCCAAATTTGCTTCCATCTCCAAACCAGAGGTTTTGGGTTTTGGCCTAACTGAAAACGCGCTTGAGGAATCTCCTCAGTCATACGCAAAGTGTAGTTGTGGGAGCATGCTAAGGCACACATGTTTAAGTACACATTTCAATTGAAATTTGAAAGCTAAAAATTGACGAACATAACAATGTCGAAGGGAAAATTCACAAAGGAATATATTTCTTCAATTATAATGCACCTGCAAAAGAGCCAAGCACGAATGAGCATTTTTAAGGATCTTATCCATGGATGATTTTCCCTTGGGTATATTTGAGTTATTGTTTCGTAATAATTTGAAGAAAGATTATACAAAATGCATTTCATTAAAGTCATGAAGATTGCAAGAACTAATTCATTTTTCACACCCAAGCAAACTATTTCGCGGATTACTTTCTTTTATCAGACAGATACAATGCTAACTTTTCGAAACTTTTGAAGCATAAAAAAGATGTCTTTTTCAGGACAAAATTGATGAATTTGATTGAATTTCTATTCAAATCTTTTCCTCAGCATGAGGCTTTATTCTGTTATCTCGCGGTAATTCAGGAGATTCCCAAAAATAGCGTGTTTGCAGTTTAGGCTAAAAGCCACAAGCTCTGGTTTGGAGGTTCAGGCAAATTTGAACTTTCAAAATTAATATTCCAACTCTCCATGCACCAATATCATCAAACAAGGTATCTATCTTCAAGTTAGCTATCGAGGATTATATAAAAAATTATTTTGGATTGATTGGACCTAAATTTTTGTCGCTAGTCCCGATCAAATCTGTTGCGTTTTTTTTGGGACACCCGGTATATATATACAACAAGATACAATGGTGTGATGGGGCTGACTAGTGGCTGGCGAAGCAACTTCATCAAAAAGACCCTTTATAATTGTTTCTGCAGCCATACCTGCTCCTGATGACTGTGAGCTAAATGGTGCTGCTAATAACTGACCGAGCTTACTTACATTAACTAATGGATTAATTTGTATATTTTAAGGACTCATGTGTGCTTTAAAACTTTAACAGTTGCTGGAAATATACTCAAGCCAAGTTTGGAAGTTGTCAAATTGTCATTTTCACTTGCTAAGTTCAGAGTTCATACCATTGATGATATGAAGATCACAGTGCAATTTCCCAAGCTTCAGTTCTTGTCAAGTTTTTAAATCGATCCACACCACAATAATAATAATAGGAAGGAAAAGCACATATTGTTTTGTTCTTTGCATGACCGTGCAAGCGCCCATTTTCCTAATGTTTGCACCGAATGAAGAAAAACGTCTGATGGTGTTCATCGCTGTTTATTCCATCTGATATCAGTGTTCTTAGGCCCATTTCGATCCATTTCAATGCAATTGCATTTTTATTTTATTTTTGGCAGCATGAGAACACTTCTTTGACTCTTGACTGTGTGTAATATGCGAGTCAGTTGCGATTCTTTGGCAATGCTGGATGAAAACTCCGTGCAAAAATCCTCCCACAACACTTGCTCATCCCGATAAGTTTGGCAAATGGTGAAGAAGTTCTTTCTTCATCTTTGATGTTATTCCAGTAGGCCCGAGTAGCAGGCCCAGGCTCTCGTGGAGTCTGATTCCAGGATTCCAAGATTCCAGTCCGTTGAATAGGCTAAGCTACTTTTTAAATGAGCTCAGCCGATTTGCACCAGAACAAGGTTGGGGCGCACTGTACCAGACTCTCTGTTTTTTATGTTAGAGAGTCTGGTACCCAGGGTAAGAATTTAATTGCCTATGAAATTTGAGTAAAAGTCACCAAAACTGGTGGTTTTATCTCTTGTTGTTTCAGCGTAACACAGCAAAAACTGGTAGCCCCCCCCCCCAGTACGAATAGGGTTAAAAACAGAAAAATTGAATTTATGACTGCTCCACAGAAGCCACTCAAACAGCGCACATGTTTTTGGGACACCCTGCAGCTGTCGAGACAAAACAATCAATAAATCGTTGCATCTCAAGAAGCCAGAAAATTCAATATCAAGAACATTGAATATGTACTTACTGTACTTTATTTCATGCTGCAGAATCCTGCTAGGAAGATCTGGCCCAAATTAATGTGGAATAATTACCATTCAGACCTCGCCCGTCTTGAAAGTGATTTGCATCCCCTTCCTTTCAATTATCTTTCTTTTGCAATCCTCTCTTGTGATTTTCTATGCAATGGGAAATTATCTCTCTGTTCTAAAAAAAAATCATGGCACATTTATGCACTAGATGTTTGCAGTTTTAAGCACAAAGAAACCTACTGTTCTAAATTGCAACAATACTCTACTAAAAGATAAATTCTTACCTAATTTAATCAAATACCGGGTGAGCCAGAAAAAAGTTCCCACTTTCGACAGGCCAGGATAAATCACACACTAGGCCAATTTTAGTTGTTTTTGATATAATCTTTTGCCAATATCCTATATTATTCTGGGTTATTCTCTTTTAGATTTTTCAGAACGCAATTTCTCGATATATTAACGATTTCTTGAAATCTTTTGGCCTGCAGACTGCCCAAAAAGATCGAAAAACAGTGATCAAATTTTCTGCAGGTTGAACTTGGCAGAACAAAGAGAGTGCTCTTCGAAATTACTTGGGAATTTGGAAATTGATGAGGTACAAATCTGTCGCATGAGCGTGCGGTTGTTCAATGATTGTGCAAGTTTAATTTCAAAGAAATGATAAAACAACTGAGAGTCTTTGTATTGATAAAAATGACATTAAACTTGCGCAATCATTGAAAGACTGATCGTGCGACAGATTGTACCTAATCCATTTCCAAATTCCCAAGTCATTTCGAAGAGCACTCCCTTTGTTCTGCCAAGTTCAATCTGTAAGGAATTTGATCACTGTTTTTCGATCTTTTTGGGCAGTCTGCAGGCCAAAATATTTCAGGAAATTGTTAATACACTTACCTCACATAAGTATTGCACCACCTTACCCAAAATGGCGCCCAAAAGTGTCTTTTAGCCCAACCAAAAAAATTTACATAACAAAAGCATCAGCATTTAAGGGTTTCTCTACCGGGTGTTTTGGCCGGAAAATAATTGTTAATTCGTTTGCTTTTCATTCATGAATAAAATTAAACGTTATTTTGTTGGTTTCTTTGATAAATTAGCAAAAACCTCCGGACAACACTGGACAAGATTTTGGCAGCATAGCTGAAGGAGTAGGCCAAAACAAAATGAGAAACGGATAGATATCTGGGGGCAAAGAAAACAAAATTTTATAGTTTTCAAATTAGGATTCTACAAACTTTATCGCTATGACAAAAGTTTTCTGTGAGGAATGCAAGAAGGATAAACACAAAGGGAAAACGGAAAGAAACCATTCCAAGGTAAGAATATCCTTGATATGACTTTTATCACATTAACATTAATTTTGCTTCCTTGAAGACTTTAGGCAGGTGGTTGACACTTAAATGTATGGATTTTGATGTGCTTAACGAAATCGCTACGGTTTAATTTAGTTTAAAGATAATTTTGAAATTTAACAAGCGACTGGAGCATTTTTTTTTAACGTGACTCCTTCTTAGAGAAATTCAAGTTCAGCTACATTGAATGACGCCCTTGTTATTTATTTGAAATTTCTTCTTTTATCGCATTCAAAGTGGGAAAATTTTATCATGAGGATAAAGTTTGCAGAATCCTAATTTGAAAACACTAAATTTTGTTTTCTTTGCCCCTAGATATCTATCCATTTCTCATTTGTTTTGGCCTACTCCTCAAGCTACGCTCCCGAAATCTTGTGCAGTGTTGTCCGCAGGTTTTTGCTAATTTATTAAAGAAACCAACAAAATAACGTTTCATTTTATTCATGAATGAAAAGCAAACGAATTAACAATTCTTTTCCCACCAAAACACCCGGTAGAGAAACCCTTCAATGCTGATGTTTTTGTTATGCAAATTTTGTTGGTTGGGCTGACAGACACTTTTGGGCGCCATTGTGTGCTGGGTGGTGCAATACTTATGTGAGGTAAGTGTATATCGATAAATTGGCATCCGAAAAATCTACAATATATAACCCAGAATGATATATGGTATTGACAAAATATTGAATCAAAAATAGCTAAAATTGGCATAGTGTTTGATTTATCCTGGCCTGTCGAAAGTGGGAACTTTTTTCTGGCTCACCTGGTATATAAAACCCTGAGTTTGTTTTGTGAATAATAGATACCATGTACCCATCTAATATGAAAATTGCATGGTTGTTATCTGTGAAAGAATTTTCAAGTGCTGTATGAAAGGGAATGAATGGTGAATCATTATCATCTTGTGTAATGTTTACAAACTTTACAAAAATGTTTACAGCAAGCACGTTATAAATGTTGTAAGCAAAGGTGGGAAAAAGATTGCTCGGGAGAAGAGAGATGTAAGCGATTTTTCCGTTGAAGTTGCGATTACCAAAAGAGTTGAGATTGATGCTGATATGAAAAACAAACGACCCAGTTTTATTGAGAGAATTGACTCTGACAGAAATAAAGAAAGAGCCTTGCCCAATATTTCCCAAATTGAGCATCCTGGATGATCAGATTCATTTAATTTGCTGTTTGTTTCAGTTGGCTTTGAAGTAGTAGCTTTTGTTGTCACAATGGTCAATTCACTGTTTATAACCACAAATGGGTGATTCACTTTTTCTTTCCACAATGGGAAAGTCACTGTTGTTAGGTGCCTCAGTGGGAATTTCTGATATATTGGCTTTTGTTGCTATAAGTGGCAATACCACAATGGGTTTATACGTTTCATTTGTTGCCACAAAGGGCAGGTCATTGCTGTTTATTTGTGAAAGTGTAAGAAATGCTTAGGTAGGCCTAGGCCTTCGTTGATGACATCTTCCTGGAACCTGTCCCTCACTCTCTTATTTACTATGAAATGAGATGTAAAAAATTATTTGATACGTACTAGATTCCATGAAATTTCCCTTCTTCTTCTCGCAATGAACGATAGCCAACTTCTTGCATCCAAAATCAAAGTGGTGGTGGGTGGGCAGCATTTCTATGGTAGGCAGTCAGCAAGCAGGATGCTAGGAATTCTGTTGTTGTTGTTGTTTGGTTTTATACAAACATACACAGTAATCAACACAGGAATTTCAATCAACCCCTCTAAATGGCTGCTACGTGCATGTGCTAAGCAGCAATAATACTCGCTAAACTTGATACTCATGAGTGCCTTCATAATGTCCCATAATTCATCGCGTTCAGCTAATTTATTTGTTAGCTTTCTCGTTCCGGGTTTCAACATTCCACGTTCCTTGATGAATATCGTTGGAACAAGCAAGCAAGCACTATGAATTTGGGTCCGGCGTTAGAACCATAATTCAAAATTGCGTAGCTACACTTAGTGCACAATAATTTCAAATTCTTGAGAGCTTCTCAACATTTTCCGATAATACCTTTGGCGGTACATAATCACGAGAAGCGAATCAATTTGTACATATTCAAATGAACTGACTGCACTTACTAAGTTTTCCATAGGCTCAAACAATAAAGGTTTACATTTCAATGTCCGCCAAACATCAAAAAAGTAACAATCTCACTTCACCTAATCATTCGGATAAATATTCCTCCCGAAGCTTTTCGTATTGAGTTACGGACTTGATTAACTTTTCACATTGACTTTTCGTTAACTTTCTGACGTACCTTCCCAAGATGAATTTGTTCAACCCTAACGAAAATTATCATGCTAGCAGGAGTACCAGATTTAATGAAAATTTCTATATTATGGGAAAAGTGATGAGCTCTACCAAAATCAGAAGTAACAAAAACGTCTTCATACTCAGTCAGCAAATCAATAAGATGATTCTTTTCCTGTTCAGAAATTGTGCAATTGGTGATATCAGTGCCATCAATCCAGGAAATAGAAGAAATTTTAAATGTAGACTCGCTTCTTTCTTCTCCACTGTTTTGGCCATTCCAATGCAAGTACCTGAAAATATCTCAACTGGAATGATGTTTGGGTTAGCAATTTTAATAGGCATTTCACCATTCCTAAAAATTGGCAATACAACAAGCAGGATAAAGAGAACACATCTAGCTGGCATCTGGCAGTGGAGATGAACCCATAGCACAAAATTAATTCTCGCAAATCTTTTCAATTTCAATAGAATACAACAATTGACTATGACTTTTCTTTAACATAAAAATGACTTTAACAGCATTCAGATACAGTAGTCTGTGAACTATGTACACTAACATCATTTGTCTCATTTAGTTATATGTATCATTCCAGCCCCATCTGTTGGAGGACACTCTAGTTTATTTTTAGAGTGTTTTCAAGAGAACCTATAGGGTTTACTGGGGGTAAAGTGGGTCACCTGGGGTAAAATTGGCATTGTTTTATTGCTGGCAAGCACACAGCTGTTTCACAATCAGTAATTCGGAATCTGGATTGTCTCGAATTTTGAAATTAACAGCAACTTCCGCATGAAAATCACAATATCCCCAAATTTTAAATCATCATAACTCGGAATTCTTACCTCCTCTTGAATTGATGTAAATTGTATTATTATTCCAGAAGCCTCTTTTATTTATTTCAATTTTTGGTTTAATCTATCGACTGGACTTTCATTCCAAATAAAATGAGCAAAGTTTGTTGTCATTCGCAATTTTAGGCCCACCGGCCTAAAAGCGGTCTTCGCAAAAACTTTTTAGCTCCTTCCAGCCCTGCTAAAAACATGCGGTTTTGCATAGATACACGCGGAAGGACCCGTGCTACAAGGTAATGGTGGTGGCTTGCCGGGGATATGGCGTAATCACGTGAAATTTTTGACATGGAGACTTCATACGACAACAGAACTTTTGTTTCGTTTTGTGTGGAAACGCCACCCCCGTGATAATCTTCCCTATTATGCATCCTGATAGATTATGATCAACTTCCCTTTGTTTGGTTGCGGAAATGCGAGCTAAATCGATTCTCCGCAGCTCTCCTTGCGAAATTGCGTCATCGCAGCTGTTGAGGTCTGGCCAAGGGAACCTGCTGCTGCGCAGCGACCAGATCGTTTACTCATCGCGTGATCGCGTGTGGGATCGAAGGCGTTGGCAAATTTTCTCTCAAAAACATGAATAATTTCCGGAAAAACATAGTTATTTTCAAATCAAATATTTCGACATTTCCTTATTGGTTTTAACTGTTTTTTTGCTTATTTTCATATGAAATGTAAGAATCTAAGCATGATCTAAGCTTCAAGTTTGTTTTCTATCTTCGATCGTCTTCTGTTCGCTGTTCGTTTGGATAAATTATTCGTGTATGCGAATATTTCAGCAGCTGTTTGCCTTTTTTGTATTATCAAGACTGGAGTATCACGATCTGTGAAATGGAAGAAGTTTTGAAAAAGTACGGAAAACAGGAACGCTTGGAAAATGGAAGTGTGGTTTCCAATGAATTTATGTACGAGTTATGTAAAGCACACAAAGCCAGTAAAGGACAATTCTCAGCGTTCTACGAAGTAATCTGCAATTTGATTCCACTGAATCTATTTGAGGATTTCGCTGCAGTAAAAGCCAAAACATTTGAAAAAAGAATCGAAAAATTTTACAAGAAAGCACGCAATGCCAAGAAAAATTTGTCGACTGAACAAGAGTTTATGTCGCGAGATTTTTTTTTCACGGAGAAACCTGTTGTTGCACTACCTGATACCCCAATAAAGGCAGGACTCAGAGTAGTTATTAAGGAGCAAGATGATGTGATAAAGAAGGCCAAGTTAGATGCTGAAATTTCAGAATCAACCATTGACACCTTGGAAGGAGACATTTCTGAAGCTGGCTGCAAAATAATCTCATTAGAAGAGGATTTAACGGAATCTGAAATTGCCATAAAAGTTTTAGAAAGTGAGAAATTTCAGCTACATAGAAGATCGGCAGGCTTGAAAAGTGGATTTGCCCGACACAGATGCAGTACACCTTTACCACAGGACAATAAAAACACTTCAACAAAGTCATCTATGACTGAGATTCAGGATATATCTACTGATCTGGTTGTTTTAGAAGAGTCAGCTGCTCTTCATACTGGTAAACGATTCTTTAAATACGACAAAAGGGATGAAAGAAAGAAATTATCTTCTGGATTCAAGGGCACATACGCAGAAATCCCTGTTACAAGAGAACCTTCTTCGAAAATAAATAAAAAGGAAATACAGAAACGGGCGAAATTTGGAATGAAATTGATAGCAAAGATTTCTTCACCTGAAGAAAATGACGAAGAAACAAAATTGGTTTTGACTGAAATGATCAAACAAAATAGAGATCTTTTCCTGAGGGCCGCAGAGAGTGCTGGCATGCCCATACTGCAAATTCTTTCTCCAGAACAAGCAGTAAATCTGAAATCGTTGATGCGACTGCCCATGAACAAAATTCGAAATTTACGTCGATGTTTATCAAACCTAAACGTTAATATAATCCCTTCTGAGCGAAAAATTAGAAATACCGAAGCCCCCTTAGTTGCACACGTTGACAAATCCTCGGTAGAAGCAGGGTTAATTGGACTTCATCGAATTGCAACTGAAGAGAATGTCACGCCACGGCCTTATGTGAGGGTGAAAAATCTTCTGGAATATATAAGAGAGATTCTAGAAAAGGAGGAGATGGTGGAAGATGAGAAGTTTGATGGGAAGTTATGGCTACTTTTTGGAGGCGATAAGGGGGGTCAACATATGAAATTCCATTTTGAGTGTGTCAACACTGCAAAAGCTGGCTCTGTTGATAATGTACATATATACTGTATGTTTGAAGCAGCAGACACACTTGAAAATATGTGGAAGGTGTTCGTCCCTTATCGCAAACAAATAACAGAGCTGCAAGAGCCAAATGTGAGGGTGCTGGGAAAAGAGATAAAAGTTTTCCTGGGAGGTGATTACCACTTTCTGGATGGCTGTTTAGGTCACCAAGGATCTTCAGCTTCGTATCCTAGTGCAGCTGACTTGGTGACACTGAAACACCTTCAGAATCACGGAGGCCAACCCCACAGCCCTAAAATATGCCAGATAGAAGAGAGAACGGTAAAAAATTATGCAGAGTCTTGGAATGAAAGTCTTTCAGATTCAAGAAGCAATTACAACGCCAGAGAGAACGGAAAGTACCACAACTCTGTCATAGAAGCAATGATGTTCCCGCTGAAATCATTATCTCAAGTTGTTCCGCCAGGCTTACACATAATGCTGGGGTTAGTATTAAATTTATATACGATGCTACTAAATGAGTGTAGGCTGATAGACAGTAAGGAAGAAATCCACGAAGATGACAGCAGAGATGAATTATCAAATGAATGGGAACTGAAAACTTTGGAACTAGACCGTAAATCAAGTGAACTTAGGGATATGGGGGAAATTTTTATTGATTACGAGAATCGCTACGCCAGGCTCGAGGCAGTTATCGCTGGAGATCAAAAACGAAATGCCGAACTTGCTCAATTAAGTGATGCACGCAGAAAGATAAAAAAACAGAAGGGAAGAGCAGAAACATGTAAATCGAGGTATTGCTGTATAACCACATACGACATAAATGTGAATTGGGTAGCTTGTGACGAATGCTTTGAGTGGTTCCACACATTTTGCCAGTGCATGACTCAATCGGAAGAGCATGATTTGCCAGAACAGTATATTTGTTTAAGTTGCTCTGGCAAAGAAAATGAAATAAGCAAATTCAGGGACAAGATTTCAGCGTTGCTTTCAGAGGAAGACGATATGAAACGAGACATTGTTTGTTTGAAAGCAGAATGCGACGATTTAAAGGCAAAATTTGAACAGAAGTGCGGAGAAAAAGAAAAAAAAAACTGACCGATGCCCTTGACTCGTTGCATGTTGTTCGTCAGGCATATCATGGCAATGTTTTTGTTGGCAATCATTGTAAGCAAATTTTGAAGAAGTTCTCTGTTTTAACGGAGGTCATTTGTGAGCAGCAAGAGCTCAAGGAGAAGTTTAACGAGGTTTTCAAGATATTTCGAGATATCCAAAGTTTAATGTCAGCCAACAGATTTTTGCTTGAAGACGAAATTCAAGAATTACAAACGTTGTGTTGTAGATTTGGAGACCTTTTCCCTGTTTTCTTTCCAGAGAGGAATCTCACACGCAAGATGCATGAGCTAGTTTTCACGGTACCCAAATTTGTAAAAGAACATAAAACATTAGGAAAGTTGAGTGAGGAAGAAGGAGAAAGCCTCCATGCTGCTGTCAACCAAGAGCTGAGCCAACTAGCGTGTGTCAGGGACCAAGCAGAGAAGATACGATTTGTTTTGGAGAGACAGGAACTACGCTCATCAGTGAATAAATTGCTAATGAAAGGAACTGCAAGGCTTTGTGGCAAATGCAAAAGCAAAGGGGAACGACATTTTTTTAGAACAGGCATTGATGGGAAAAGACATTGTCCTGTCTGTCAAATAGATAAATTCTAATTTAAGGATATATCATATCTTCCCAATTCCAAAGCTCAAAATTTCTACGAAAGCTACAATAACAACTATAGTGTAGATTTTTTAAACATCTCTTAAATTCAAAAATAGTTCTATACACATTGGGAGTTGATATATCTTTCCATTTTGATTTTGTCAAAATATAGTTTGTCCATTCTCATTGAATATTTGTATTAATTAGCTGTAAGAACCTAAGAGAAGCATTCATAATTACAATTTTTCACTCTCAATCAGTTTTGCCCAAGATCATTTTTTATGATGTTTTAGAAATACTAAAAATTTGTTTTGCAAATAATATGACCTCATAAAGCCTTGCCATATATGGCCATATATTGTAAAAGGGTATCAGTACCCCACAAGCCATCATGTTCCTGAAATCCTTCAGTAGGGATAGTCAAGTAAAAAGTGCCCAAGGTTTGGTCTTTCAAATGATACCTCATTTCTTAGATATGACATCACAAAATAAATGTCAAAATTTTACCCTTTATGTGATGACACATATGAGATCATTACCCCCCCCCCCCATTTGCTCAGAGTTGGCTCTTAAGTCTTTCCATAGTAACAGGCCAGTCAAAATCACCTGGTTTCTCAACTGTAGTTCATTTGTAAATTTTGCTTCATGTAATTTACATGTGACGTCATAAAATCTTCCTTCTATGACGTCATAAAGGGGTAGCATTACCCCCATTATGTCAGATAATGTTACCTAACAATTTATATAGTCATATTCAAGTAGAAAATGCATAATTGTATATAGTTTTTAGAAGTAATGTTGTTAAAAACATTTAAAATCATGCCTGAGATCATTAATCTGACACTTTGATGTCATATTGGGGGCAAACGTGTCCCCAAATTTTTTTCATTTTAATTGATTTTAATGGGAAATTTATTAACCTCCTAATATCTTTTTTCAGAGTTGAGAAATGTTTTGTACTTTTTGAGATATCACTCTTTTTGGGAAAGCAACCTCTCGATTTTGTGTTTTGACAATCCAAATTCCGTTGTAACAGCTGTGAGCAGTAGACCCTCGGCTGATAAATCAACATGTCAAGTAGGGTAGTTGGAACAATTGTAGCTGAAGGAAAAATGTGAACGAATATTTCAGCAAGATTTATTACCTGTTTCATCCCAGAATTACCCATTTTAGCCCCCCTTATAAATGTGGGTACCCTCCACCAAAAATTATTTTGGCACCTCTCCTGAAGTGTAAAAATACAGTATACAGTATCTAGATTATACCCAACAATGTTACACCAAAAATGGATTAATGATGATCTATCTTAAAATCCATACACATGAACTTATTCATGCAAGATAATGCAGTCACTTGTTGCAGTTGAAGCATATAAAATCTGCTGCTCTAGCAGCTTTTACCCCACCCTTAAGTTTTGCACATTTTGCAATGTGCCACCATTGGTTGCATTTGTCGCAGCAGACAATGTCACCCGACTCTTCACCCTTGTTACAGGCAGGGCAAATGTTCTTTTTGTGTTCCTGAATCGTTAGTATTTTCATCAAGACATCTTTTGACATGGTTGCCACACTTACCGGTCCTGAGAAATAAAGTGGAACCTCATATGATATGGAGTTTGTTACATATTTTTCAGAGTTGTGTATTGTTTGTCCCATTGTAGTGTAAAATAAGGATGCCTTTTCCTTTGTTTTTGGTGATCAAAGCAGTCAGTGTTTGAAAGATTAAGAGAGGCTCTACGCTAACCCTTGCTTAATGATATCTCATAAGGAATACAACAAAATTGCAAAAAAAAAAGTGTAGTATGCAGGTATAGATCTAGAGTCTTATGGAGGGTATAAAATGGTTCAAGTCTTGATTATTTTAAAGCTATATTTGAATAAAGGAATCACTGCTGTATTTTTCCTACTTTGACAAAGGAAGTGTGTTATATGCGTCAATTCAATTCTATTCGCAGAATACAACAGCCTAATACTATGTAAAATAAAAATATATGCATTTTACACGACCCAAGAAAAGCGGAGTTTAATTGAAAAATTCCTGCAACTGACAAATTACCTGCAACCGCATTTGACACTTGATTCGACCTTGTCAACATACCTTTATATACTGTGCCGTATGAGCCATTGCGGATTTTTTCCTTGTAGTCAAGGTCAGTACCAGAGATCTTTGTTTTGTCAATCAATTCTCTGTTTGGTATAGCCATTTTCCTTTTTGTTTCCATAGATATTTTCTTCAGTAGGTCATCTCTTTCTTTTCTCAAAAAGAATTCGTTATTTGAGAATGTCAAACCAGCATTAACGACAGTTGCTGCCTTCGAGCAATATACGTTTGACTCAACAGCTGTTTTCCCAGTTTCCTTCTCCTTGGGACTGCTCCGATGAACAGCAGGCTCTTGAACTATTTCCAGTCCGAGATCTGCATTACTATCAATATCAGCATCATCTCTTAATTTTACCCTGAAATATACATTCACCTGCTTCCCGCATGCTGTCTTCGTATTTGAGTAGTACACACCTGGATAACATTGCCTTAGTACCCTTCCAAGTGTTGTGGCACCAATGTTATCCCTACATAGGCCCTTCTTGCACTGTTGCACCATAGTGGCAGACAACACTTTACTCCTCGTATATTAAGCAACCTTTTCTTTGACCATAGGTAGAAGAAAGAACTAGGATCTATATTCGTTGAAATGCATGCTGCTTTGTGCGCATCATTTGTAGATTGGTCAACTGAAAGGCAATGGTACCTTTTCCCTCTCTAAATTCCTTCACATTAGATAGGCTGAATAACCTCCAAGAACTGATGGGGAACTGACGGCCTTAGCAGCGAAGAAGGATCTGTTTGTTTTTATTTCATTTATTTTCCTCTAAAGTGGTTCCTAATTTGGTGTTCCGGTACATAAGGTACATAGGTACATAAATATAATATGAACAACTGAAGGCCTAATTTCAAAATCTTGCGAAACAGGATTTTCCAAAATAGGTCGTAAATATGGAAAGGAAAGACCAATTTCTACAAACTAAATTTTATATCAAAGCTAGCCTGTTTCCTTTGCAATGAAAGGAATATCTTAAAATGAATTTGGGACCAAAATCAAATCAATCAAAATTGGCAAACACCCCACGACTTTTCTGACTCTTCCAGTAGTTTCCATTTAAGAGGATTTCTTCAATTTTTCGACATGCTGCTTACAATAGTACTTAATGTTAAGCCAGCTTCTGTCCTCAAGAGCTTCCTGGTTTTTCCTCTTACACTCCTCTACCGGGTGAGTCAAAAAAAAGTTTGCCTGTTTGGCGCGCTGTTGAATAATATGTATACGGCTGATATTCAAAACTGAAATGTTAATCTATCATGCAAAGGCCAACTTAGATGAGAAAATTTTGTTTGATAGAATTACTCATCTTCAAGACCCAAAATTAGAAAAATTTCTGTAAAGGATATATATGGGAACGAGAATTCAACATTCCATTCTGGTCCATAAGGTACTTGCTATCGAAAGCAAAATTATATTTATGAAACTGATAACTGCAGTGAACTTAAAGTTCCACGCAAACTAAATCATGAACTAAAATGGAACGTGGAATTCTCGATTCCCATACAAACCCCTTACAAGCATTTTTCCAATTTTTGGGTTTTGCAAGTGAATGATTCTGCCAAACAAAATTTTCTCATCTAAGTTGGCCTTTGAATGGTAGATTAACACTTTAGTTTTTAATATCGGCCACTTACTTTTTATTTCACAGCCCGCCAAACTGGTAAACTTTTTTTTGACTCACCCGGTATTTGTCGCTTTCCAGGGAGCATGCTTCTTCAACATTGCCTCAAAACAGTTACGAACGGCGTAAATTTCATCACGCTTCCAGGAACGATGCTTCTGCTGTTTTTTTTTTGGTGCAGGCTTATTTTCATTAATCTCAACATATTTCATGACTGGAAAGCTGTCCATTACTGATAATGTGGTTACGTAAAATGTACAGCTTGTTTTCTGGGTTGACACAGACCATTTGCAAAACCTTTGCTGAGTGAGAATTCTGTGGGACATCTGAAACAAGGTTGGCATGTCATATCTTACAGAAGGGTTTTGGCAATTTCCAGTGGTTGTGAAATTTGTGACATCTGCTAGTGGCCTCCGTTGGTTGTCACGATGCGATAATGCAAAGTAATAATCTAGGGTAAGAAAGCGCATGCAATAGGATGAAACATCTGTGATTCTCATCAAGGAGGAGATCAATAAACTAATATTTGAAGAATATCCTTGATAACGAATAGCTGTAGAGAATGGCCAACAATACAACGTTATGCACCAGTGAACATATGGCTTCTGGTGTATTTAGAAGATGCAGAGCCTTATTCTCCAACAATTCCATGGGCAATATGGTTGGCATTTTGTCTGAAAGACTTAATGAGAGATTTGTAATGGGTGGTTGCAGAAAGACTTCTTGAGAGCTGTCAATTGATATTTTTATCTGTTTCCTCGCTTGCACATCAGCCAAAGACATCTTGCTTAATTCTTCAATGTACCTAAAATGAGTGAGAGTTTTGTAAACATTCTTTCTCGCCTTCTTAAATCAAACTGCTTAAAACCGATAGCTAGACCGACAGTTAAAACCGACAGTTATGCCAGGAGACGTATTTATGGTACTAAATCCAAACAGATCAATGTTTCCTAAATAAAGATGAAACATTGTTTTTTAAGAACATATCAATGGCACATGAGTTTTTTAGGTTCCCACTACCCCATTGATATGACTCAAACAATAGCAACAAGTTAATCTGCGTCATCACCAGTAGCATTCTCCACGATCTCTTCAAATTCATCATCAGACAAAATGACACTTTCTTCAATAATGTCCTTTGACATTTGAATGTGATGCAGAAAGGAGTGCTCAGTAAAGAAAGATGTGTTGATGTATTCTGTTTCACTGAAAATAAGAAATAAAAGGTTTTTTTTGGTTAAAAAGGTCATTACTTCAAAAATAAAGCCTTTTTATCAACAACACAATGACCGCATTAATTAAAATAAACCTTCAAATGGTCTTGGCAGCAGTAGTGGGCAAGGAGTATACAGTACAATGTTGCCCCTCTTGTAAATTATTTTTAGCTAGGGACAGCACCCCTCCCAAGCAAAAATATTAGAAAGAGGCCAATGTGAACTTCATTATGAGGCTAATGTTGATTGCGATGGTGATCGCGATCTTGATTGCAACCCTTGATTCAAAGAGTGATTTCTGTGTCCATCAGAGATAATGGCAGACACTTCGCAGTTGGATGGTTCTTTTTGAAACATATCTGAATAAATGTAATCAAAATTATTTGAATTTCCTTATTTCTGTCAGACTGTGAAATTAATTTTTGGGAGTTTTATGACAGGTTCATTTCGCTGTTGATTTATCTCTTTTTCAAAAACGGCTTATTTTTTATTGAGAATGCAGCAAAACAACAATCATCTCGTATTTCGCAGAACTTGTTTTGCCTTGTGCTCCGTTTTGACTTCAACAACTTTTCTGCGCTTCCATTTGGTCTCTGCGTTTTCTCCTGGCATTTTCTTTGCATTCCATTTTGGTCTTCATTCAAATCTCTTCATAATAAATTGTATTGTTTATTTGAACGAGACAAAATAGTGTGCTACAGCAATTTGGCTGCATCCTTTGTCTTGTATTCATATATCATATACTTGCAATGCCAACTTCCGCACGCCATGTAGAATTAATATTGACGTCACATCTGTCAGAATTTCTTCCAGGCAGACTTTGCTGGTTTTTCCTAGAGTTATTTTTGTTGTATTGAATGTGTACAGGGAAACCCCAAAATGTGGATATACTTCCACTTCACACATCAAAGTTTGTAGACTCTCGTCATTTAGAATTTAGACCCGTCGAGTTAGAAAACGAACGGTCTTTGAAAGGCTAATGTTCCCTGAATACAACAGCAATAGTACTTTTTGTTATCTTGTTGAAAGCTGAAATGCTATGTCAGCTTCTGATAAATAAATTTTCGACTAGACTCATACTTTAAGGAGGGATGCAGACCTTCCTTTTTTGGCCATCATCTGCTCAAGAATGTTGTGGAACTCTCTCTTTTTTTTATCTGTTTTATGTGGATAATTGGTCCACTGTAGGAGCCAAGGTCCGCTCCCTCGCAGATGTAGCCCACATCCACCTGAAATGACGATATGCAAATTCTCTTAACCAGCTAAGTCTGTTAATAATCCTAAATATCAATCATAATCGCAAAAATTGTATCAAGTTAGCAATAAGCAACTGGTCTATAACTTAGATTTGTTCAAGAGAAAGCTTTGTGGTAAATGCTACAATGATTTTCTCAACTCCTGACGTTTTTACTTTCATTTCTTGCATGGCTTTATTGTCTTCGGTGTGATACCTGGAGGGGCATTTTCATGAAAATACCTGCTGTCAATGATATCACCAGCATTAGAAAAAAAGTGTTTAAGTACTCGTCAGAAAGAAAGTGTGATATTAGCTGCTGCTCCAAGTTATCATTGGATAAACAGTCTGAGTGATGAAAAGGATGTGCTTGCATGGCACTTTTGAGCCACATTGCTGATGACTGTAGAATGACTGTTTTGCAACCGAGGGCATTTCCAAGCGCCATTAAAAAAGTATTGCAGGTATCTGAATTGCAATGTATTTTTCAAAAAATTGTCAAGTTCGAGCAAAATGTTTATATTTTCCTGACAAAATGCTCTGTAAAAATCAAATCTTCGTATAATCTCGCTTTTAGAGTATCGAGGAGAAGGGTTTTACCAATCAATGGCCCTGGCCCTATGGCCCTATGGCCCTATGGCCCAATGGCACTATGGCCCTATGGCCCTATGGCACTATGGCACTATGGTCTTGTATCTTTTATTACGAATACCCTAAGTATGAGTTTGACAGTGTATTCGACTAGGATTCGTATAAATGTTGCTTGAAATGATGCCCAAACTGAGATGCACAAAGTTCTCGTTCGCCGAGCAAGAATTCCCCAAAGTGATGTGGGGAATTCCCCTTGAAATCATCAAATTTGAAAGGACTGTATTAAGCTTTCACACACATCCTCCAAAGCAACAAACAATTATTGTTTGGCGATTGTACTGGTATTTACCCGGTCTTTACAAGTTAACAGGCAATACAATACAATAATATAATACAACGCAGCACATTTTGGCTCTGGCACATTTTGCCCCACTCCTCAAAGTGTTTTTTGCGGTTTTAGCATGACAGGCTGTAAATCTGTTACATGCAATATCAATATTACTGCTGAAAGTTCTGAAAATTAAGACATATGATATTAGCTCCGTTGCAATGCGTTGGAAAATACACGTTATTTTTATAAGAAACTTGGATCAGCACTTAGTACTAAAAGTTTCTTAATTTCGTATGAAAATTTCGGTGTTTTAGTAGTAAAAGTTTCTTAATCAGTTTCTTATTTTTTGGGCCTAAAATTGCGGTATTGTTCGAAGTTGAGCCTTCTTCTCGAGAAAGGTCTTCCATTTTGCATTGACATTGTCATCAAGAAGAAGCCATGCACATCAAGGCAAAAATTTACCAATTTTGCAGTTAAAAGTCAAGAAAAGACGAATGTACCTTTGTTAGAAAGACATAGAATAAGAGAGACACAAAGAAATAAAGTTTTAGAGTTTCTTAACTGTTCTTGAGCGTAGTACTAGAGTTTCTTAATTTTTTGGTCATCGTAGTACTAGTTTCTTATAGACCAGTTCCTTATAAAAAAACGTGTAGTGGAGATTTGTCGGACCCCTTCCTCTACTTGAGAAAATTTTTCATCAAATGATTTCAAGCCTTAAATGTGATTTTTAGTCATTTCTCCAGTAATAAATTTGATATTTCATGCATAATAGCACTGTTAAAACTGCACACTTTTCTTGCTCCTGTGAACATAGAGATTTCCCCATTTTCATTGTTCAGCCTCAGATTTTTGTTCTGCATCATAACATTCATTGAACAAATTTGTTGATTTATATATTAGTTTTGCATCTGTAGCATCTTAACCATACTTTTTATCCACAGTCTAAAGAGCCATTGTCATCCATGGCCCTTCACTTTCAAGTTCAACTTCAAACCGCCAGAAAATGTAATTTTGGCCTAAAGAGAAACTATAGATCAACACTGCAGTAGTTGAACTGATAGAACAGTTGAACTGAAGTAAAACTTTTGTATCACTGTGTTGTGGATCTATGGTTTCCGCTTAGGACACATCTGATTTTCAGACAGTCTGAAATTTTTGCTTTTTGAAATTTTAGCGTGCCTGCAATGGACCATCGGTGAAAATGGCACTTAACGGAGAAGGACGATCAGTTGTTTTAAGCCTGATTTTTTATTTTCGTTTTTCTTTCAGATGAGTCGTAAGCTGGAAGGATTGGCAGTCACAAATGCAACAGACGAACAAGCGAAGCAAATGAGGGAGCTCGAAGAGAACCTGAATGCGCCAGCTACCGTCACTGCACACATAGTCAGTCCAACCCCCTTGCACCCACCTGTCATTCCCAAGATGCCGATTGTCAAAGTCGTTCAGCTGGACAAGCTTGCAATTCCGTCGACGTCCTCTGCCATACCGCTAGCCTCTATCAAAGCGCTTGATGAGCCAATAATACCTGCACAGAAGAAGACCAAAGAAAAGCGCAACTGTGCATATTGCAAAAAGCCCAAGTCAAAGATGGAGAGCTTGCACTTCACGCTAATCAGACCCGGGCAACCTTGCTTCTTCTACTGTCCAGAGATGATGGCAGATCGGTATGGGACACCACGGGATATGTGCGTTGACGACTTTGTAAAAACGGAGTTCTTTGGTCCAGCTATGGACGCAGTCGTTGCCAAAAGAGAAGCCAATGCACGAGCCAAGGCCGCTGCGGAAGCTCGTCGCCGTGAGCATGGATGGAAGACACCAGGTGGAAGCAGGAAAACCTGAGTGTACATATGTAAATATTTTGTATCATATTTTATTTGTTTTGAAAGACTCATCTCGGAGGTATGTGGTGGTGAATCTTACGTACAACTTACCAACTTAGGTTTAATTTCTATTTGAAAATTGTTATCGTCATCAGCATCATCTTTGCTTTCGTCTGAATCACCTTTCTCGCCTACTTCTTCTGCTCAATGCGATTTTAGGATATCCGAAAAAACTGCTTCTTGGCTTCCTTCACGAGTTGGATCCTCTTTGTTTCCAAGAATATCCGACTGAATCCCCATGTGCTGTTCGAAGGATTGCTCTTTTGGAACCCCATCTTCATTGGTAAAGCAGTTGTAGCCCATCTGAAGTTGGCTTCTCGCAAAGTTGAGGCCCTTGTTCATTAGTGCAATCAACCCATACAGTGATGTACCTTTACCGGAATGAGTCTGCCTCTTTGATGATTCCTTGGGTAAGAATGAGAGAAATATTGATCACTACAATGCATGGTTATCTGCTAAATATCACTGAGAATGGACATGTTCGGACATTGTCTTCAGTAATTTTGGACGCCCTCGCAAAAAATTTTGGACTACCAAAGAAGTATAGATTTTCAGTTTAAGGTACTAGTCTAGTCCAACATCTAAAATCTGTGTTTCCCATTCAAACAAAAAAACTGGCATCCAGGGGTAATTTAACATACTGGATCTAAATATCTTAACCAAAATCTAAAAATAACATTGGTTACCATGGAAATCAGAGGATAAAGACATTTTACTACCAAGTGTTGCAGAGCCTTATTTTCTCAAAAGGTCCAATGAATGCATGGCATCTATACATTTTCCAGCTCTCTAGATGTAGGGGAGTGCAATTGGATACATAAACAGCTAAAGTTTGTAAATTTGTTTTGTTTTTTGCATCAAATTTGATTGAATTTCTATTCAAATATAGCTCTGGTTTGGAGGTTCAGGCAAATTTTGACTTTGAAGATAAATATACTAACTCTCCTTGAACCAATATAAAAAACAAGATATCTACCGCCAAGTTTGCTGTAGGGGATTATATAAAGCATTATTATGGATTGATGGGACTTAAATTCTTGTCGCTAGCCCCAATCTAATTCATTGCATTTTTTTAAGGACACCTGGTATAATAGAACCAATGACTTATGTAAGACTGCAAAGCATTTTCAATTCAAAGCATCTCAAATTTAGGCATTTGGAACAAGAAAGGCTCCAATATCTTGCTTCCAAAACATGAGGATGATATTGCACATAATCAAGTGTTGATCTTTTCAAGCACAATAATCTTATTTACATAATTATGGCATTATTTGTTGATTAATTCCTAATATTTAAATCTTGTCATTGACACTCCATGACTGGAGTAAAACAGATCAGTACTAATTTTTCCAGTGCACATAAGAAGGCGAAAAAAACCACAAACATTCTTTGATCTCTTGGCTGTCACGCAAATGGTGATCTATTCCAATCAATCCAGTGCTTTTGATCCTATGAATTTTCACCCAGTAGAATGTCCAAATTGTTGGCATTGTTAAACTTACAAAATCCCCCCTCCAGGTCAGATAGGATTAAGGCATAAAGTTACAAATTTTTGCAATTTTAGATGTCTATCAGTTTCATTCTCCTAGGATGCAGAATTACAAACCGATCTATAACTGCATTCACATCGAGACAAATTTCGCGATGAACATTCAAAAGTGCAAGTCCGTTCATTCTACTCGCTCCCATCGTATTTCTTAAATACGTTTTCAAGCGTCGCAATACAGATATTGACCTTTCACAGGAGCACGACGTTACCGGGATGGTAGCAGCTATTTGAAACGCAGTGTAGAGATTTGGGAACGTGATCTTGTCAATGCGAGGGAGAAGATCTGCAAGTGTTTCTGGGGGAGCCCCACTAGCTGTCTCCCATTTACTCTCCCAGGTTCTTAGCTCTGTTTGCAAGTAGCGTGGCTCCGGTAGATCATCTGTGTACATCGATAGGAAGACAGAGAAGTTCTCATTCCAATTCGTTTTCAAGACATTGGTAGGTAGCCCATAAGAGATGTACAGCAATTTCATGTTCTCGTCAGTAAAGCGAGATTCTATTTGTGTTATAAGGTGATCTAAGAAGGGCACAGATATTACACGTCGATAATACTCAGATGGGGAGTCAGATGGAGTATTATAACGATGCTGCTGGCTTCTGGCGGTCCTTGGCTTTGACGGAGTTGTTCCAACTTTCTCTGCAATTTCAACTGCTTCTTCGAACCACTCCTGATGCAGCTCAGAAATTTCATTTCGATTTCTTTGCAGCATCGTGCAAAGAAGATTGACTTCATTCTGACAAGCAACAACATCAATTTTAGGGGACTGCAACTGCTTAGTCAAAGGTCTTGTTATCTCTAGCATGCGTGACACAATAACAAGACAATTTATGAATTCAAAGGCAACAGTTCCATGAAACAGTCCTGAAGCATCTCTTACGGAGTCACTGCTCCAATGTCTTTCCTCGTTATTCTTGATAGTTTCCAGAGCGAAGACAACACCTTCAAAAACCTGCACAAAAACATCTAAACCATTGATTCTCGCGATCCAACGGGTACGATACACATCAATCAAATGAACATGACGTGAAGAAAGGTCAATTTCTTTGATTTTCACTGTTAAGAGAGCAAATCGTTTTGGATGCATGTTAAAAAAATCACTCACTGATTTCACACGGCCCATCATATTTCGCACGACTGGAATGCTGCAGGCAGAGGCGACACAAAGATTTAACAGATGTGATCTGCAGTCCACATAAAATGCTTTAGGATGCTGCCGCTTAATTATCGAGGAGGCTCCATTACATTTACCAGCCATATTGCCTGCCCCATCCTAGCCTTGCCCACGACACAAATTAGGATCTAGACCAAGCTCTTTTATCGCTTGAATGATTTTAGTGGCGATGGCTTGACCGGACAGGCCTTCATTGCACACTACAAACCCAAGGAAATCTTCCCTCATCTGAGAGGAAGAATCAACAAAACGGAGGACTATAGCCATCTGCTCTAGATTACTGACGTCAGCTGCTGCATCAGCAAGAACGGAATAAAACTTTGAACTTTTCATTTCACTGGTAATTTTCTCTTTTATCATTTCTCCACATATGTTTATAATTTCATTCTGTGTCGTTTTAGAATGATATGTTGCTGTTTTTTATGCATTTTGCATGTGGTCTTCAAATGTTGAGTTTTGCCCACATCGGGTTAGAAAACTTAGCATTGCCTGGAGATTTCCAGGGTTATTCTTGGACTCATCATATGATTGAGAGTCATCCCTATGTCCTCGCAAGGGAATGTTTTGGCGTCCACAAAGCATCACAGCCTCAACAATAGGTTTCAACTTTTCCCTGTTTGTTTCAACTTGCCGTGTAGCCAGTAAATCATACTGGATATTAATTGATGTTGTTCTATTCTCCATACATGAACGAAAGTGGAGTGCTCTCTCAGTGGCAGTTGCATGAATTTGTGACCTTTCAGCATGGTGCTTAACCCTATTTTAACCGGGGGGGGGGGCGTTTTTCGCCCCCCCTATCGGATTTTTTTTAATAGCTCCCAAACGATGGCACTTACAATGCTGAAACTTTTCCTAAGATTTAGTTGGCAATCAGAAAATAGAAATTTCAATACCTATTGTTTGACCACGTGACCACCACATGCCCATATTTGGAGAGTGGTCACAAAGAAATTCTTTAAAACAGCTCTCATTTCTTCCTTTGTTACTAAATCTCAACAATATATATACCATTCGATTCGTCTTGCTGAGTACTTTCATTTGATATATAATTTATTTATATTTGCTGACATCAGCAGTTTATTATTTCTATGACGTCATAAATATTTATGATGTCATATTCCTAATGAATGAGTAATTTGTCATGCAAAACTGATGGAATTACCTCAAATATCGATAAAGGTACTTGATTTCACCAATAATATGCGAAATTAATGGTTTAAATCATAATTATTGAGCTAACAATTTTGCATTGAACCAAATCTTCATTATTTAATTAGTTAATTCATTAGAAACCACAAATATCCGTATGAAACCATATGAAACTACAAATTAATGCTATCATTCATGTATCTTGATGGTTTTTTGCCAATTTTATCTAACTATTTGCTAATAATGGGCCCTTTTCTGCAAATAGCTCGATTTTCTCAAAATTTGCATTGTTTTTGGTTGCCTAGCAACCAATCACGTGACTATTGATTGATTGGTACTATTTTTAGATTCCCCTTTGTTCAATTATGACACAGTGCAAGTTTCATTGTCATAGCTGTTATATTTGCGGAGAAAAACAGGGGGTGGCGAAAAAGGCCCCCCCCCGGTAGAAAATCACTTTTTTTTACCCAGTTAAAATAGGGTTAAATCTTCGAATGGCATCTTGCCACTTATCAAAGGGGATTTTGTATAAACAGGTTAATTTGGAGGAATTATGGCTGCTTTCTCCACCAAATACCGGGTGAGTCAGAAAAAACGTGGGGTGTTTGGCGGATTGTGACATAGCGTTCAGCCACCCGATCGTAGTGAACTAAATTGTTTCTTGCAGCCAGAGGTCTAACTTAGATCATAAGCCTTTCCCCATCGAAATCGGTCACTTGATGTATTAGTCAGAAAATTTTTTCTTCGTAAGACGTTGTATGGGAGTTTTGCAAACTTATGAAATCTTTGATTGAGCCCCTTCAGCATTTTGCCCTTGCCAAAGCTGCAGGTACACGTGGTATTATTAGGGGAGAATGAAATAGTTTTGTCATGAAACATCGCGTTGATCTTGTTGACATAAAGCTCTTTACAACACAAAGAAGCATGCGTTTTTACTGTTTCTCAAACATATTCTCTTTGCAGGACAAGTTATGACGTGGCAAGGCATCCCAGGGGAGAAAACACTATTTCCGAACTGTTTCATGCTCCCCAGATAATACCAGGTGTACCTGCAGCTTTGGCAGGGCTAAAACCCTGCAGGCGCATGGTTAAAGGTTTCCTCAGTTTGCAAGACTCCCATACAAAGTTTTAGGAAGAAAATCTTTTTTAAATAATGAATCACAAGACTGATTTTGATGGGGAAAAGTTTATGATCTAAGTCAGATTTATGGCTGCACAGAATAATTTAGTTTACAACGGTCGGGTGGCTAAACGCGACGTCACAGTCCGCCAAACACCCCACGTTTTTTCTGACTCACCCGGTAGAACACAGTAAATGCAAAATGCACCATTAAGCAGCTTTGAGTAAACTAGCCAAGGAAATGCATCAAGCCATTTGTACTGAAATTTTCGCCCAGCAGAATTTTTTGGAAAAGGATAAGATTGTGGAGGTTTCCATACAGTACAGAGATAATCATATTTTTGGCCATTAGACAATGTTGAAACAACATTGTAAAAGTTTCCAATGTCATTTTCATGAACATGAGATGACTGTTGCTCAAATGAAGGATCACTAGAAGAATTATCAGTTGCAGTGTCGGTTTCAAGCTGCTCTGTGTTTATCACTGGTGGTTCATCTGAATGAGTTGGAAAATTTGAGGCAGGAGTAATTTTTGGCTGCTTGATAACAAATGCATCAAGGGTCCCTGGTGGCCTTTTCTTGGACAAGAGAGCTGATGAAGACGATGTGGCTGAGGAATTTTCATCCATAGATGCTTTGAAAGGAATGATGAAAGAAGACATTTTAGATCACAGGATCAACTAGGATTGATTGTTATGTACAGAGACATTGTGTATGAAGTTGTGGATAGAAATTCTTGAGACTGCTATAATTGACTCTACCCCCCCTGTTTCAGTTTGTGTTGCCTGTCTCTTTCCCACTGCCCCCTTCCTAACAACATACTGCTTCTAGATTTTGAGACAATGATTGATGGAGAGAAATTAAGCAGAAAAAAAGATGCTAATTGTTGAAAAATTCATGTATTTTGTAAAAGGAGTACAGTACCTCCCAAAATAACAGTTTGAGTGTCAGCATAGATGTTGATAAACTGCTGCAAATTTTCAAATTTCTGGGATTTTCTGCTGCATTTATTATTGAAAGGATTAACTTAAATGAATGATTGCCTTAAATTGAAAGAAAAGAATGTTTGTGCAATCAAAATAGAACAAAAAATGGAAAACATTGGATTTGGAAACCCAAAGAAATAAATTGAATTCTGTGCAAGAGAAGGGTGGAAATTGTGTGTTCTAAGTTTATTTTTCTTCAAGAAAACAATTACTATCATTTTTGATTAACTTTTGTATTTGAAACATTGTTGGCATGAATTATACACTCCCTCCCTACCTATCCTATCTCTTCGTGTGCATGTGCTCTTTCTAGCAGGTCTATCCCAAAATCTCAAACCTCTCCCAGCCCCCACCACATTCCTAAATATACTATCTATTTCTCAGACGTATAATCAAAGGGAAGAGATAGAAGAACAAGATATTTTTCTTGACATACGACGCCAAGAATAGCCAGGACAGGACAGGAATAGTCAAAGCCCGGAATAGAATAGGCCTAGGCCTTCTATTCTAAAAGCTTGTGTGTATCACAATTTACACAGAAGTGAGGCAAATTATACCTGCCCTGCAAGCCAATTGCTATTCACAATTTATTATCATCAATCGTAGAGTAAAACATTGGCCTAACTAAAGAAATACCTCTCAACTGTGTCGTTTCATCCGCGCCTTCCTGTCATCTTTGCCTTTCTTGAGTCTTTAAGTCAACGGCCTAAGTTTCATTCCAAAGGTCACAAAATATCCGCCACGAGAACCTCGATCAATTCATCAATTCACTGGCAGCCCAAATCTCACTACTGCTCCCGCCTAAATGAACTTGAAATAATCTTTTCTGATTGGTCAAATTTTTATTTTTTCAAATCTCACTACTGCTCCCGCAGATTTTGAGCAGTAGTCGTCTCAAGCCCTGATTGGATGAGAAGAGCAATTTGAAACTCACTACTGCTCCCGCCTAAAAATTGCTGTTGTGTGCTATGAGCGGGAACCATCAAAGAAGCCCTCCTTCGCATTCAACAAAATATTCCTATGTGTGGCTAACGTTGGCATGACAGCATAATGATTTGAACATTGAACTGATATAGGATTGCGACAAACAACGAAAGCAGCATAACGACCAATATATTGGCAAGATTGAAAGGTGGATCTTTTGGAAGATGCTGCTGGGGATGAAGTGCGTGGGTATTTAGGCCCACTACAGATTGGTTAACTTTCTCTTTTTAAAAACAAGGATCTGACAATCTGACTACTGCTTCAGCAGTAGTTGCAGTAGTCTGGATCCGCCCCTGACATCCAATTCACCAGATTTGGACGCTTGAAAAAAACTTATACCGGGTGTCCCCAAAAAAAAGTACTCCCATTTGAAAATCACCAAAATTTGATTACACGGCCGATCTTCAATTTTCTTTTTTTGTTAAGTAGATTGAAGACCAAATTATCTTGCAAGACATAGCTGATCTTGTAGGAGGTTTAAAAGTGAGCCAATTTAGCTCTTTTTAGGGCTACCTGGCTTTGAATCATACTGCAAAAAGCATTGATGATTGCCAAATCAATTTTTTTGTGCGTATAAAACTTCTAGTGTGGTCATAAATGACAGGAATAAATGCGCACTATCATTGAATTCTTCAATGATGATGAAAAATCTGAAATTTTTGACTCTTAGGCAAGATTGAGTATTTTCCTTAAAAACTATAGCTCAAAATAAGGTTTTTCCACGTGTAAATTCCCTACCTTGCTGTATCAAAAGCAAACATTTTATCATCTGTGAATATTTCTGGGTCTTTGATAAAGCAAGTCAAAAAGAAAATTTCATCAAAGGTTTGATAATAAATTGTTGGTGATTTTTTAAACAGGAGTACTTTTTTTGGGACACATGGTAGATAGAAAGTGACAATTTTTATCAACTATTTGAACTGGGTATTTTGAGATGAGTAGGCCAATCAAATTTGCTAACGAAGTAGCTTCTGATGTAACTGATTTACATTCTGAATTATAAAGTATGAAACAGGAAGTTCAAAGAACTACTTGATTGTCCCCAGTTAGACAAGATTGAGGCAACTGTTGATCAACCATGCTGTTTGGTAACTGTTGAAAAACTGAAAGATCTGAAAGGAAAGTTCTACAAAGAATTATGCAAAATCCAGCTTTGTGGAGATCAACTGGAGTATAAATTGCTACATGGAAAATGGAGGGTTGTTATTTTGTCATTGAAGTGTAAAAATAATCATTGTGGAATTCGGCACTCATCTGACATACTGAAGGTATCAAATAACAACAACGTACATGTCAATGATGTCCTTGTTCCTGCTAGTGTTGTTATTACTGGGAACATTTATGCCAAAACTGTGCTATTGTGTAAAGCATTAAACTTACAGTTCCCATTGGAAACAGCGTATGCAATTACCCGGAAACACTGCATTCCACCTACAGTTTGTTGTTTCTGGGAAGACATGAAGCATAAGATCAGAGACGCATTTCAAAACAGAACACTCTATATCCTTAGTAGTATATAGTAGGGAGTCACTTTGGTGACATAGTGTTCTCTTCCCCACGCATGCGGAGTAATACGTACATATACGTATTGTTTACGGAACAATGGGTATTGTTTCCAAAATGGCGGACAGAGAGATTAAAATTTGTGTTTTTCCGAAAAATGACAAATGCAGCCATAATAAAGAATTTCTCCATATATTACAATGAAAACTACTTCAATGATAAGTGATCGTTGCATACTTCATTTTTCCTTTTGAAACTTTTGTTTTGATTATTGCGAAAAATGCTGACATCGGCATTTTTTCCCAGTAGTAAGCAAATGAGTTAGAAGGAAGGGGGAAATAGGGGGTTGATGATAGTAATTTGGTGAAATTTTTATAATATCTTGACAAACTAAACACTTTAAAGTAAAAAAAATTCTCACTGTAAAACAGATTCTCAAGATATGCATGAAAATTGATCATTAGTAGTACTATATGAGGATACCCCCGGGGAATCTTATACCGTTTCCGACCAATGCTGCACAAAATTCAAAGAAAATTACATAAATTAGGTGGAAACAACCCTGTTGATCAGCTTTAATCTATTTATTGCTGATGTAAAACATTTGGGGTCGAAATATCCTTGCAGAGAGATCGCTAACTAATTTTTGCCATTTTCTTAAAGATGATATCATTGTTGAGGTCACGTGACACATAATTGGTCTATTGTTCCTGGAACAAATTAAAGAGACCTTATAAATTATAAGTACCAGGTGTCCCAAAAAAAGTTCCGGCGTTTGATTGAACGCTGACAAAAGAGTTCGTTATCTAGCAATCTATTTTCATTCTAGGTACATGCTCGACATTTCAACTTACAGTTTGGCATATCGTAGGAAGAAATCAGTAATCTGAAGATGGAGTTATTAGTCCTAACATCGCATCTTCATGTTGAAGGCAAAACCAGAGAGATTTGTTCGCCTTCCTGCATCATCATGGTGGAGGGGGAATCTCCGGATGAGCAACACAAAATCTAGGTTCACACTTTCTTTCATTGCCTTGACGACACATGTGAGAGTTCCACTCATTGAGCATATTTGAGGTAAGGTCTGAAAATCGATTCTAATAGGTCTCGGGGGAAAATACTAAGTTCACACTTTGCCACTCAATTCGAACTGGACGTACGTAGAAAAATGCATTATTGCATAATATGGTAGGTCGAAATAGCAAATGATTCTATTCCATGCCGTGAAACCGTCAAACAGTAAAATTCCCATTTGGAAGTCCCAGTTGGCACAAGGCAACAATAACAGCAGCAAACAGTTTTCCCGAGACCTATTTGTTTCTATTCAATTACAAAGCAATGTTTCTCTTGTGAATACAATTTCTGCCCGCTCGGGACGTCAAGGTAATGAACGAATTTTCAACTCATTTTTTGTGCTCATCGAGGGAGTCCCCACCATCACAAAGCAGAATGGCGTAATAATCTCTCTGGTTTTTCCTTGGACCTGAAAGTGAAATGTTAGAGCTCATAACTCCATTTTCCGATTACTAATTTCTTCGTACGATATGCCAAACTGTAAGTTGAAATATCTAGCATTTATCTGGAATGAAAAGAAATTGCCAGATGAAAAATATTTTTCTATGTGCTTTGTCAAACATCGGAACTTTTTTTGGGACACCCGGTATATAAAGTAAAAAAGATATTATCAAAGGATTATGAGCTGATCTGGAATTACACCCATAAACAGCTTACTTAAAAGTTGGCCCCGACCACTCTGAAAAAAACAGCCAGCCCCCAGAATTTTTTTTCAAAATTTCACTTAAAATCACACTTCAAAAGGATAGAAACTAAAAGTCAAAAAATCATTGCCTGGTTCGTTGAACCAATTTGGAGCAGTGCTCAGTTAAGTATGTAGGGGGGGAGGCTGAATGAGCCCCCCAGTCTGGATAGGGTTAAAAACTTCTTTATTTACATGAAAACAATGTTCTATGGCATTTTTCTTGGTTGCAATGCTCTCTACAGCTCATATGACATAAAGAACAAGTTTTTAGGGTAAATATTAAGGAAGTTACAAAATTTGGGGTCAATTGAGTTCACCGCAAAGGTCAAAAGTTCAATGGACCATAATTCTGAAACCACTGCAGATAATTCTTTCAAATTTTGACAAAACGCATAGCTCAACAAGGTAAACAAGCTGACAAACATTCCATAAAATCAAAAACATTGATATTTTGAGGTGGTTACACTTGACATGGAATGTCCCATACATGTTCCAAAGAATCTGCAAAAAGATGCTTTTCAACATGCATATTTCCATGGATGAACGTTTTAAAATAAGAAACACCTTTTTGCTGCTATACAGTACACAAATTGTCTTTTTTTAGTTTCAGTTTCAGTTTCATCCATTATCAATTAATCCTAAATACAATTTAACATAAATACTCTACAACTAAAATACATAACAATATTATAACTGAAATCGAGAAAAGAAAAACTAAAATGAATATAAAGATACTGTACATGATTGTATTTAAGATTAATTGACTAAGGAGGAGCTCTCTAAGTAGATAAACTAATCGAGAGAGAGCCCCCCCCCCCCACAAAAAAACAAAATAAAGAAACTAAAAAGATTTTATTAAAACAAAGACAGATGATAACCAAATGATAACACCTCATTGGGATAAAGTTATATGTGTGCAGTGAACAGTGAATTAGTTCTGGGAATATGAGTCAATGAAAAAAGTCTTTAATTTTGAACGAAATACTGAAACAGAGCTAACAACACGTATAAAAAGTGGAAGAATGTTCCAAAGTTTTCAACCAAAATACTGAATTGTTTGAAGACCATATAAGGTAGTATTTTTAAAAGATTTGAAAAGATCACCTCTAGTAGTCTGACGAGTCCCGATCTTATGGACAGCTGCATTAGGCTGAAAGTAATCATGAAAGCACGAAGGAGATAGTTTATTGATAGATTTATAAACAAAGGTTAACATATTTAGGTGCAAAAAATCCTCAAGTTTAGTTGAGTAAGTCCATCAAAGCCAGCATTCCAGTCAGCCAAGAGAAAAGCCAGTCTGTTCATTCTGCAAACATCCTATGAAGGGACACAAGAATGCAAAGGAATGTCCAAAGAATAAACAAATGTGAGCACACAAACTTGTTCATCATCTTATCAATTTAAAAGCATTTTGATGATGAACCAAAGACTCAAGGTTTCCCATGTTCTATTTTCAACAAGGATGGGGCATGACATATGATAATGTATTATGAGTATTTTCAAGAAGTTAATGCAGGATGCAAAGTAGAAACTGGTAAACTGTCTTTAACATGAAAAGCAATAAAAAACATTTGAAACATGGTATGACATTCCAACTATAACAAAAGGAACAAATGAGGAAATTGTGTCAACCATTTCTTTATCAGTCACCTTGGTTTTTGTTTCATCTGTATACAATTGCTTTGTTTACAATTTCTGCACTACCAGAGCACTCTCAAATAAACTTACCTTCTTTTTTTTATTTTTTTTTTATATCCAATATAAAATTTTACAAAGACGAGATTACCTAAAACAACACTTACAAACTACTTTACTACACTACAAGGACGATGCCATGAGGAGCAGAAGACCATGACTACCCCATGGCTATAACATAGAAAACAGGTAACTAAAAACTAAATCTAAATATACAAACAAGTACTAATACATAGGGCTACGCATATACAATTTCTACTATAAATACTAGAGTCGGGTTCACATTGGATGTAGGGCAACTTCTGTGTTTTGGATGTATCAGTTTAGTGTCACCTTGGACAGACGCTAAAATTTTACTGAACTCAGGAATTAAGTGTGAGTTAAAACTGTCGTCTGCACTATCATAACACTGAATTACCCAACATCCAATGTGAAACAGGCGTAAACAAGTGAACAAAAAATGAAAAAAAAAAGAGAAAAGGACTTAGTGACTGAGTGGCGTGAAACAAACTTTTCAGATCCATTTTAATCAAACCGACCTGTTTTGCGGATGAAATCTAGTGTCAGTTCGAGTATATATTTGTTGATTTCGTTAGACAGATCTTTATCCCCATACAATAGAATCTGAACAAGAACGTCATTAGAGAGGCTGTTTATTTCTACAAATGGTCGTAATAATACCGAAACTCCAGCGAGAAGATCTCGTCGTTGAACATCAAATGAAGGGCAAAGCAACAAAAAGTGCTCCGTGTCCTCAATACCGTCATTCGTTGGACACATAGGGTTAACAGTGTCCCTAAAATTGTGCTTGAATTTGTGAAAATTTAGTCTGCTGAGACCAACCCTTATTTGGGAAAGATATGAAAGGCCTATTGGGTCATGAATACCAAAGACAGGTTTTGCAGGGGGGCGAATTATTGATAGAAGCTTTGTCTTAAAGACAGCAACAGATGGTGCTAGCCTGATTTCAGGATCAAGTTTATTCCATTCAGAGGTGCAGTTAGGATAGAAGCTGGACTGAAATTTTTCTGTTCTTGCCCTTATTCGTCCAATAGCATCCTGATTGCGAAGAGAGTAGCTCGACTGATGAAGTGGTGGGATTGGCTCCTTTGTGTACAAGGGGGTGAGATTATTTATAATCTTATAGAACAAAGTGAGTCGTCTACTCCACCTACGGGAAATTAGTGACTCCCAGCCAAGCTCTGCATACAGTTTTTCGCGCGATGTTCCCCTCCATGTTCCTGTCACTGCAAGAGCAGCTGAATACTGAACAGACTCTATTTTTTCCATTAGATTTGGTAAAACGATGTTGTGACTGAATTCACAAACTTTAGCTGGAATATGATAGATAACATCCCCGTAGTCCAGGTGGGGTCGCACGTAAAGCTTATATAATTCGTTCAGAGTATGCCTTGGCAGATACTTGGAGAGATATTTTAGCAGACCAATGCCCCTCCTCGTTTTAGAGATAGCAGATTTAATATGAGCTGAGAAAGATAGCTTCGAGTCCAGAATAATACCCAGATGTTTATGCTCAGTTACTTTTTTCACTGGTAAGTTGTTAAAGAGAATAACGGGGTGATCCATTTCATGTCTTTTCTTTGAAAGAAGTAATTCGACAGCTTGTTTTTGCGGATCGGGATTAAAGGACATCCTCCAATCACGGGCCCATTGGCTTATCAACTCCAGGTCATGGTTCATGTCCTCGGCAGCTGCATTTGGTTCATGAACAACCGTAAACAAAGATGTATCATCGGCAAAGAGCTTAACATTACATTTCAAGTCAGCGGTGAGATCGTTGATATACACAAGAAAAAACAATGGTCCTAATATAGATCCCTGGGGCACTCCCGCCAAAATATCTCCCCAATTAGAACACTGACCGTTCAAAACAGTTCGCTGCTTTCGATCCTTAAGAAAGCTTTGGATGAGAGAAAGAAGTTGTCCCGCAACGCCACATCGCTTTAATTTATAAATAAGGCCATCATGCCATACCCTGTCAAATGCTTTAGATATATCAAGATACACGGAGCGAACATCAAGCGGAGGATTGCAATCGAATGCTTGGAAGATTGTATGCGTAATGGAAATTAATTGATTGACCGTTGAATCACCTGGACGAAAACCTGACTGATTGGGGTTAAGTAAGTCACATGAAACAAGATGTGAGTATAAGGAATCATATATTAGTTTTTCAAGCACCTTCCCAACAATCGGTAGAAGAGAAATAGGACGGTAGTTACTCTTTACATTTTTTTCGTTTTTCTTATGAACCGGGACTACATTTGCACGCTTCCATGTCTCGGGAAATACACCACGTCTCAGACAGTTTGTAAATATAATTTTAAGAGGAGTAACCAATGAAACATCGCTTAGTTTTATCATTCTTATAGAAATTTCATCCCAGCCATGTGCTTTGTTAGGATTAAGCGATCTTATGATTTTCAGTATCTTTTCATCAGAGATGACAAAGTCGCTTATCGAAATAGGATTTCTTAGGGTTTCAAGTGGAATTTCACTACCTGTATCTATTGTCGTACATTGGAGTATGAAGTAGTCATTAAACAACTGAGCTTTTTCAGCAAAGTCAGTTATAAATAACCCATTCTCCAACAGAGGTGGTATGATAGGAATCTTCGCCTTATTAAGAACGGTATTGATCAAAGACCAGTAGGTTTTGCTAGAGGTTCCAGCATTCGCTAAGGTTTGCCCTGCCTTGCGTAGGTAATTTTGTTTGGCATTCTCAATCATTTTTGTACCTTCGGATATCATACTTTTTATTCCCTCAAGCTTGTCATCTGGCTGGCCGTTCTTCACAAAGGTTTTATAAGCATGATTCTTTTTCCTCAGAAAATGTTTGACAGC
Organism: Aurelia coerulea; assembly: GCA_039566865.1. Lineage (NCBI taxonomy): Eukaryota > Metazoa > Cnidaria > Scyphozoa > Semaeostomeae > Ulmaridae > Aurelia > Aurelia coerulea. The sequence continues at coordinate 4,510,705 of CM076951.1, read as the reverse complement.
TGGTGTTATCCAGGGTGCTTGGCGAGGTTTAACCGTTTTGACTTGGTTGGGAATGAAGTTAGAATATATGTTCAAAAGGACTTCGTTTAGAAATTTCACCTGTTCATTTGGGTGTGTAATTTTATCAAGATGCTCGTGCCAGCTAAACATTTCGATACTTTTCATAATGGCAACAAAGTCTGCTTTATCATAGTGCCAAATCCTGCGGGTATAAGGAGGTAATGATATGTTTGAAACAGAAAGTTTCCCATATACCTTCTTTTCAGGAATGCATAGCTGGTTTAACTCATACGCTCCGAATGTTGTATATCTGCAACATCCTCCAAACTGCTTTGTATCCCGAATGTTGTAGATCTACAACGTGATTTGTCTTTGCTCGTGTCCCAAATGTTGTATATCTACAACATCGTTTTGATTGGCTGAAATGACATCTTTATTGTGTCTGATTGGTTGAAAGAACAATAGAATCTTGTAGCCCATACAATGACGTTTCAAATGGTGTGTGGTGATTGGATGGTTGTCAGTAAGAAATCTTGAGTAAAATCGGTTTGAATGGTCAGAGAACACATGGTTGGTAAAGACATTGCGATTTCATCATGGCGATGGCAAACATTCGCGATTATTTCCTTACAAGCAGTGAAGACGAAGACGAAGACGAGTTTTGGGGGTTTCTTCCCGAAGAAATAAACGAGAGGAGAGCACAAAGAGTCAGATATAACAGTGATGTATTGGTTGCTGAAATTTCCAGCTCAGAGGAGGATAATCGCGAGGCTGAATTCAAAAGAGATGAGGAAGAGGAAGGTTGGAGCGAACGATTGTAGGACATTTTTATTCCGCCCTTCACTGAAGAGACTGGGGAATTTTTACATTAGAAGGCCAAGCCAAAGAAGCAGATTTTTCCAGAAGATGTTCCCGGAAAGTATCTACGATATTCTTGCAGCACAGACACATGTATATGCTCTGCAACTCCAAGTGCAACGGCGTCAAATTGACACAAACTGGAAAGAGACGACGCCAGATGAGATCCGTCATTATATAGGTGTGCGTGTTTTCATGTCTGTGGTACAGCTCCCAGACATAAAGGTGTACTGGTCTCAAGACCAATTTTATGGAAATTTTGCAATTGGAGATGTCATGACTAGGGATAGATTTGAGAACATTTCTCAATATCTGCACGCAAATGATCGGTCACGGTACAACCGGGAGGATCCAAATCGTGACAAGCTATATTTGATTTGGCCGATTTTGGACATAGTCAACGAGAAATGCCTCAAAAATTATAAACCCCACAAGGATAATGCCGTTGATGAAGCGATGGTAAAGTTCCGAGGAACACTTGGCTTCAGGCAGTATATGCCTGCCAAACCAACCAAGCACAGTCTGGGAAAGAGCAGACAGCACGAATGGATATGTTTGTGAGTTTGAGGTTTATGTCGGAAAGCCTCCGGGAGGTCAGAGAGAAGTTAACTTGGGAAGCAATGTGGTGAAGAGACTGACGAGGAATATTCGGGGGAAAATCATCATGTTTACTTCAACAATTATTTTCATAGTGTTGGCTTGGTGTCAGATTTGCTGCAAGATGATATTTATGCCTGTGGGACAGTCAAAAGCAATGCAAAGGGACTACCAGAACAGATGAGGATAACACGTGGAAAGAATACACCCAAAAGTTGCAGCCAGGAGAGAGCCGAATTTGGCAAAAAAGTGGAGTGATGGCCACAATGTGGCAGGAGAAAAAAGGAAGAAAGCCAGTAAGACTGCTGTCGACCAACTCCAACCAAAATGAAGCTCTGACAGGGGTTAGGAGGAAGCAACACGATTGAGAGATGAAGGAAATTCCTTGTCCATTGCCCTTTTTTGATTACAACGGGTTGATGGCTGCTGTCAATCGTGGTGATCAAATGCGAACGGCATACCCTACTGCGAGAAAATGCTAACGGTGGTGGGCATACCTGTTATGGTTTTGCCTTGATTTGAGCATCTCAAATGCTGTGGTTTTGATGCGGGATTCTGTCAACCACTACAGACAAACCAAGACAGAACAAGCCCATCACGATTTTGGTGTTCCGCAAAGCCCTCGCAATGCAACTGCTTGGCGACGAGAGAAGTGCAAGAAATTGAAAGAGGATTGTAAATCCTGACCTTCAGGGAAGCGTTCATCTTTCAAAGAAGGTAAACAAATGTGGCAGATGCAAAAACTGCACGAAAAATGGCAAACAAGGCTATTCGCAATATGCCTGTGTTGGTTGCAGAGACATGGTTGGCGAAAAATACACACTTCTGTGCGTTGTAAATAAAGACTGCTTTCACGACTTTCACAGCACATAACTTCATATCTATGTTTATTCACAGTTTATTGATTTGCGCTGCGCAGCAGCAGCGAATCTTTAAAATAGGCTCGTAGGCTCTATGAACGAACGTTGACATGGCGCGCATAACTAAACATACAGTGAACATTTCATGGTTTCAGCCAATGACATTCCTAGAAAACAGACGCATGTTTACTGCGTTCAGGATGGACGTCATCGGAAGTTGTCATCCATTGTTGTCCACATACGTCACAAAATTTTAAGCGCGCGCAGGAGGAAGTGACAGTCCATTCATTGGATGTTTTTGATTGATTAAAATTGGCATGTCTGCAGAGGTTTTTGGCATCAAATTTGGAGACCAGAGAAAGATCAGGGCAGTTGGGTTGTGTTGTGAGACGCGTAGCTTGTGGAAGTTTCCCAGTAAATGAGCAACGAGAGAGCAAGTGTCCGAAGTAAGTCCCGTTTTGGCGCTAATGCAGTTTCGCACACTGTTGCTATACTGAGCCTAACTAAACCATACCAAAATCCTATAGTGTGCGATACTGCAATAGCCCCGTTTTAAGTTACTTTGTGTATGATTAGGCCTATTTATCGTTTCTAATGTTTCTTAGAATCATAAAATTTGATATCATGGAGTCGACCTCTATGTATTTACTGCTGTATTCACGTTAGGCTTCAGAACATACTTTACCTTCGACGACAAGTAAGGGTGCCTGCTCACCGTACATTTTCATTTCTAGATGTTTCGGTTGTCAAATATTTTGCAGTAACCTGTATGTACTTTCCAATTTTCTTAACTTTTTTGGAGAATGACGGTGCTTAATTTTAACATATTTACAGGTTGTGTGTGTTGGAAGTCGATGCAACAAGCAGAGAGCAGGCTGTCTTTGAAGTAGATCCAACAAGCAACGAGAGAGGTGTCCGAAGTAAGTGAGTTCCAAGTTATATTTATGCATGATTACGCCTGTTGTTTTTTTAAGATTTCTTTAAATTTGATTTGATAGACTTCACCTCCGCGTATTTACTGATGTTTTCAAGCTAGGCTTCAGAACACATTTTGCCCTTCGGACGTGTAAAGGAGGCCTGTTTAAAGGGGGCATGTTCAAGCATACATTTCATTTTTTGACCTTTTGGTTGTGAAAAATTTTGCAGTAGCCTGTATGTACTCAATCTCGAATATTTTAAAGCTTTTTGGAGAAATGCGATCCATGGCATTGTAAAGAACAGAAGAGAGTTGAATAGGGGTTGAATTTCTCGTGATATTCTCCAAAATCTTTTGTGAAAATCCCGTGAGATACACAGCAACCATTTGTACAGAAAAATGCTCTCCTCTTTCTTCATGTTCACCTACCTGCCTTGCCTCGCATGTTTCAGTGCATTGTGCCATTTATTAATATATTGCATTATAACTAAAGAATAAAACTGTATATCAAATTGATCGATATCATGTTCAGTTGAGTAAATAAATGCTTTCCTGCTAAACGTTTCTGTATTTCTGTCATTTTTGTCTCCCTGCTCTCCGTAATAAATTTCATATTGCAGCATACGAAGAGCGTATCATTTTTGAAAGAAATCTCGTACATCTTTGGAAAAATCTGCAAAAAAATCCTAGTGTTTAAAAAATCTCTTACGCTTATCTGGAAGAATGATACTCCCATCGCTTTGCTTTCCTCAAATTTTAGACCCAAAAAAGGAACCTGACCACCCCTATCCTAGATTTACCACAGTACCCTGGACAGGAAAAAAACTTGCAGACGTGCAAGCAAGCATTCTTCGAGGTAATCTGTGTGCTCTACACAAATCATGCACATTCATTATTATTCCTGCACAGTTTGCAACAAAACTTCATTTGTAACAATACATATGACATAATCTTCACCCTTGCGTCTATCCTCAAAATACTGTCGCAGTTCACAGCGCAGATCTTCAGATAGCAATATCTCTTGTTAGCATTAATACGAGTGTCAAAGATGGTATCGGGTTTAGGAAAACAAAATTAAGTTCTAACAATATCGAAGATAGTTGCTGAATCAGGCAAGGCAACTTGGAATTATCTGCTAAACCGTGAAACATTTGATGTATCTCAATTATGGTGGGAAGTGGTTCAAATCCCTCCATATCCTCGAATTTTTGTGATTATTTTTATTCAAAATTTTAAATTTAACAACAAGCTTTCCTAAACCCCAGACCATATATATTTTAATTTTGCGTAAATAATCAATTGGAGAGTGTTTTTATACATCAGTTGTACTTTAAACATCAAAATCAGTCGCACATTCTTACCTTTCGTGCACTACCTCAATAATAAAATGATGATAACTTGAGCATCATCCAATATTTTTACGTTGCATCAAAGGATTCGTAATCTTTCAGCCTTTAGCTTCTTTCCAATAGTACTTCATTTTGCGATATTTTGATAGTAAGTTACTCAAAACTTCGATTGTTTAGGACCAAGTCAGAATTTTCCAACTTTGTCAAATCATTCGCGGGATACAGAGGTAAACAAACCTTTTGACGCTGGGGATACAAAGCCGGAAAATGTGACATTGTCCTCGGAGGGTATGAGTCAACCAGAATCCACTTTTGGAACATATCCCCTTGCATCTCCTACTACCACATCTGAAAATTCCCTCCGTATCGCATTGCATGCACATGCAAGCAGTGGTATACGTTTATTTCTCCCTAAATAGCCATGGATCAGGCGAGAGAAGCCTCTGTAAGATATGCTTCATTGGTATCTGCAATGATAGATTAAAACTATTTACTGTACTGTATGTTAGATGGGATATTAATTGTGAGCAAACTAGGGGTAAACTAGTTGTTAAACGTTAATCAAGGTACCTGCACCATTTTAAGGTAACTCTGCTTTCCGCTCTAGTGCACAGCGAAATGCTGTTGCGCAAAACCACTCTCCTCAGAAAACAGTTAATTTCTCCAATATTATTCGGCCTATCGAAAAGCAGTAAAAAGGATGATGTTCTGTATAATCTGGGCAATCAAAAGATGTATAAATCGCAATGTTTCCGTCAAACCTGGTTTCGCAAATCCTAGTTCAAATCTTTTTGCTAATTTCAGAGAAGTGGATTTATCTCCAAAACTACTTGAAAAATGTTCGATTTTTTTCGCTCCATCTTTAGCTAAGTTGTTGATCTACAACTTTGCCAAGTCTGATTGAAAAAGCTAGGCTAGATTTCCTGCAGACGAATTTCGTATTTCTGTTTACTTTTCGACAGCGAAATGAAGAAACCTTGGTCAACAGATTACCATGCTATGAAGCACGCTTGCTAAAGCTCAGACTTGAAATAACTTTCAGAAATTTTTCTATTGGCAAACAAATGAACGTCATCTTTTGGGAATACCATACCCAAGCTTCAAAAGACATCCTTAGTGCGCTTGTAAAAGTATCATTTACATCTATTGATTAAAAATTACTGATTTTTACCAGCAACTTCACGAAACAATGCTTTATGTGTCTTTCGAGACTTTCGTAAGCATTCACAGATTATCAATTTCTTTTAGAGTCCACAATGAGCATAGATCTTAGATCAAGAATTTATTTATTTGCAAAAACATTCTACGGGCGTTCAAATCGTTCTGCATGGGCTAAACTGTTGACCAACGCTTTTCCCCTTCGATGTCGAAAAGTAGACAGAAATGTAAAATTCGATTGCAGGAAATCTAGCCTAGCTTTTTTAATCAGACTTGGCAAAGTTGTAGATCAGCTACTTAGCTAAAGATGGAGCGAAAAAAAATTGAGACCTTTTCGAGTAGTTTTTGAGGTAAATCCACTTTTCTGAAATCAGCAAAAAGATTTGAGCAAGGATTTGCGAAGCCAGGGTTGACGGAAACATTGCGATTTATACATCTTTTGATTGTCCAGATTATACAGAACAACATCCTTTTTACCGCTTTTCGATAGACCGAATAATATTGGAGAAATTAACTGTTTTCTGAGGAGAGTGGTTTTGCGAAACGGCATCTCGCTTTGCACTAGAGCGGAAAGCAGAGTTACCTTAAATTGAACATATACCACGCTTATAGGCAATTTGAAACTGAAACAAGCAATTTTTCATTGTTCTGTTGAGTTACAAGTTAGATTTTAAATGCATCATTCCTAAGATCTTAAATGATCCTCACTCGTCCTTCCAATGTAAAAAGTAGCTACAATTCTTATGTATCAGTACTGACAAAACAGCCAAATCTTAAACTAGAAAACATATTGCTCACATTTGGCATTCCTTTGGGGAAAAATTGTGTCTGGTTGTGCTTCCAGCTCAATTAAAGGGAGTCAACACTGCATGATAAAACATGCACAGCCTATGGGTACTTTGTGTACAAATATAAGGGAGGTGCCATTTAAGAATCTGAAAAAGCACCCTGTGCTGAGGTCAAATTCCTGGAAGTGATTGATACCCAGTCCTGCGTGAGGGGAAGATAATACAGTGATGACATATACCCTACAACTTGAAACCCTACAAGAACCCGCAATATAGAAACCACTTTTTCAAAACAGCACCTGAGGTTTCTTGAAAAATGGTTTTATTTTGCAGGCTTTACTGCATTCAAGATAAAAATATTGTGAAAACATACAGAGTAGAATACACTCATTTTTTATAAGAAACTAAGGTACGGTGCTGGAAGGCAGTTTCTAAAAATTTTTGGGCCATTTCGCAAGCAAAAATTTCTTAACATTTTTCTTACACTTTTAATTCTGGAAGTGTAGAGTTTAAGAAACTATCTACCAGCCATGGGCCTTAGTTTCTTACATAAAAATGAGTGTAATGACTGTCTATAGATATTTAATCTTTGGTGACTATTTGTCAAAGAAAAGTTGTAATTAAATAAAAATTAAATAAAAGTAAATAAAAATTAGATTTTCATTCATTTCCTTACCGGTTTTCAAATCCTGCTCGACGGTACCTTGTTCCTCTTCTCGTTTTATATTTTGCCGCAGACAGCCTCAGACACCACTTGTTCAGGCACACCGGCTCAAATCCAGGATGTTCAGTTACGCATTGAATATTTTCAACTTCCTCCACTACCTCAAAGCTATGAATTTCATGCATGCATCCATCTATCTCTGTGCAGCATTGGTATTCATGGAAGTTTTCCAATCTTTCCGTTGAACAATTACCGCATTTGCACCATGCTTTTCTTTAACAAGCGAGGTGAGGTTCTGGGTAAATTCATGATAACTGCCACTAAAACAAAAGGCAGAGCAGCAAAAAAATCCAAAAAAGGAAATTTTGATTTCACAATTTAGTTGAAACATGATCCAGCACATGGTTGCTTGAAATACCATATTAAATGTGTGAAGTCAAAATATAAAATGTATACCATGAGCAGCATGCTCTAAAGCTAAAATAATAATGACCTTCTCCATCATGAAACCGTATGAATTGCGTATTAGAATTGCGTGTGAACCGATAGAAAGCTGATTGAATTGAACAAGGAATTTTGTTTCCTACTATGATGTCGGGCTCGCTAGTTCCCAGCTTTCCAAAAAAGTGGGTGGGTGTTAGAAAAACCCCCATAGGTCAGCACCCAAATACCTAATGAAAAATTTATTTGCAGATTCGTTATCAGCACATTCTAAAATACAAAGCTAAGGTTTTAAATATTTTGGTGAAGAGGCACTTTAAGGGAATTGAGCGAGGTAGCTGTTCGTGACTGCGAACAGTATCTCTTAGAGCGATGTGGCCTAGATAGGATGCTCATATTGTGACTGTGCACCACGCAAACACGCTGATTTAGGTCGTCATGATGAAGAATTTGAAGAGTCTGGGCCTAACAAAAAATTTATCATGAAACGATCTCCGAGAGAATCCATTCAGACTGTAAGTTTTCTTATATCATTACATTTCGCAGGCCTATTATCACTGAAGGGGCTCCGTCTCAAATTTCGTATCGAAGCGGTGATTTGCAGTTTTGTTAAAGGCAATACCACACAGAATTATATTCGTCTTTTCTAAATGAAAGCTTTATTTTGAAGATAAATCTTTGTACTTTGGAGAGGAACAAACCAAACCTTCATATCTTTACGATTGCTCGGATATAAGTAGATGTTTGACGGCTATTTTTTGGTGGTTTGGATGAAGCCGCCAAACAAACAGCGGAAAACAATGGACATGGGCCTAAATAAAAATGATGCATGATGGGTAATCAAGATCAAAATCTCACAAGCGTTGTACTGTTTCTATAAACTGTTTCTATAGATTTATGACGATGAGTCCCTTGTATCCCTGCGGTAAACCTTGCTCAACAGAGATAAAATGCGGTCCTAACACAGCCAAGGCTAAGGATGTGCACCTTACATTAAACTGCTCCATTCATTTACATTAAACTGCCTGATATGGTATGTACCAACTGTCAATCACAAATCACGATTCAAAAATGTCACATAAAAATGAAAATCCAACTTGGGGCTTTTGATGTTAATCGTTGAGCAGGGGTATGCCGTTGGCATTTTCAGGCGGCACTCTGCTTGAAATAATGTATTTTCAAAATTTTGATATTTAGGTACATACGCATATGTGTGGGTTGCAAGGGGTATCAAAAGCCGTAAAACCGCCAAAATATTTCTTAAAAAAAACCGAAAAACTACCTCTAACTTAAGATAAAACCAGTATGACATCTGCCTGCACTTTTTATATACAGCCTCGGCTCTCACCTTTAGGACAGAAATAAAAAATCTGTACATAAATAAGCGATGCACACCATAGGAATAAGTCATCTTTTCATTTCAATTTTCACCTATCTGTCGGCTGAAGTTTTTGAATGATTTCAGCTGATTTATGTCGATCGGTACCAGTTGTGCTTTTTAATGGCTTCATCATGGCTTCGAATTGATAAAAAAGCAGGATTCGTATGATTGACAGGATGCTCTAAGAGCACTGTCAATCGAATAGAAGGAAATATTGAACAACATCACGTAAGAATTGTGGTGTCAGGATCACTTTTTTGTTCACGTGACCAAAAAGCATCTTATACAACATTTCATCATCAATTCATTGGTGGGTTTTGAATATATTCGGCGGTTAACATCATTTTGAAGGCTTGCCTCGTCAAAAGTTAGTCAGTTGCGAAGAAGCCTCCTCATGGAAGGTCATCAAAACTGCTGGTGTCTACCCTGTCGGGAAACCAAACTGTAGCAGTACTCAGGGATGAGAATGAACAGATTGCTGTCCATGTTTCGCTGGGATCTGCGGGAGGAAACATCGCAAGCGCTGGATGCTACCTTCGCAAGTGTGATGAGGCGTATCGTTGCAGCTAAAGCCTTCAAGATGGTTAACAGACAGGAGCTGGCAAGAGATGAGGACATTGACGATCTTTTGGAATTGGTGAGGAACAGCGCTGCATATCAAGCTGTTCGTGAAGATAACGAGGAGGTAACGAGACTCATCTTGAGACTGCAGCGGCAGCTTCTCGATTTCCGATGAGCGACATCCAAGTTCCTCCAAAAGACAAACGGTTTTTTTAAAAACCACCAAATCAGCCTCGTTGCTAGACCGATGTGTTATGTATCTCAACATACTCTCAACACACATAGCTATTACAAATTTGTTTGTAGAAATCAAGTTTGTTATCTCAAATTTGTTTTCAAAACAATTTATCAAAATTGAATAAAACTTAACAACTTGAAAGGGAATCAAGCCGAATCGAACTTAAACGGTTTTTTTGGTTGAATAACGCATGAAGGCTTCTTCCTCCTACTTCAAACTCGAATCTTTAAAACTGCAATTCGAACTCGAATCTTTGATAAAATCTTTACTTGAAATATGTTCAACTTCTTTTGCTTTGGGAAGGTTTCCTAATTCAATAGTGAAGCTGCAAAAAGAGACGGAAACTTAAATACAAAAAGACAGGGGACAATGTTTTTTTGGGGGGGGGGGCTAAAGCCCATTAGACTGGGGGAACCTCATATCTGACACTAGTTGTATGTTTAAAGCCGTTTTTCTAAGCTTTAAAGGAATGACCACTGGGAGATTACAAGACAGGTTGCATAGAAAAGGACCACCGAATTTCGAACAGTTGGAATAAATCAAAGGAAAACTGGTACAGATAATCCTCATGGCATCCTTTACAAGATAGACCTCATTGACTTGCTTATTTGTTGTAGTTCCCGACCAACACGGCTATGAAAAAGAAGGTGGCATAGCTATTTCATCTCATTTTTAAATATATTGTCAACATTTTATGCTTTTTTTACTTTGGTCTAAAATAACTGGTCTAGATTTCAGCCACTGTAATGGCCTACCAGTTTAAAAAGTTTAAAGTTTCTACTCAATGTGGTTCTTGAAATATAATTGTAATGCCAAACACGATATTGCGACAAGATGGCGGCAATTTCTGCTCACTCATGTAAACGAATTTCCCTTGTCCCAGATACCCCGCTTTACCAGATAAAAGTGAGTCACACGAAAATACAAATGGCGTTCAGGTTGCAAGCAAACTGATTTTTATAGAAACAACAAATATACAGAGCATATCTAACAGGCTACAAAAACTACAAATGTCATTGCAAATTACTTCAACAAATTTCATATCATAAAACTACAACGGTCCAGGAAGCTGCTTTCCTCTCAAACCTCTTGGAAGGATGACATCGCCTGGAATGATGCTGATATTCGATGTTGATGGCTCGTCAAAACACAAGCCATGATCATTAGTTCAGCCCAAAAGCTGAGGCAGATAAACAGACAACGTCAGAAATCACCCCTTGCTTCTAAGTTTATGGGAATGCTATCGATCTTGTTCATGAAACGAAATATCTTGGTGTAATGATTGATGAAAATTTGAAATAGGGAAGCCAGGCAAAGTTCATTCAAGAGATAATGTCACGAGCCTTTGAGCTTTTGAAATATGCCAAGCAATTTGTCCAAAGAGATACCCTAAGAAAAAGTATTTAAGTATTGTTGAGCCCCATTTGAGCAATTGTTGCTCAGTGTGGGGATGCTGTGGCGATAGCAATAATACTGCAAGGTTCATAATACCCTTTCGCCTTGAAAAAAGGTGAACCTGTGTAATATGACCTGCCAAAAACAGGAACATCACCGTTTCAAGAAATGTTTGTTTACAGTTACGTAACCAAAACCCTTTGTTTGCTCTCGTTTTCGGTTGTCACTTATGGAAGAAAAAACACATGCATTCCCTAGGCAAAGCACCCTCTCGATTTTCAGTTGATTGGAAAAAAATACACCGTACATCATTTATGAGGGTACCTTGGCGAAGTATCTTACGCACTGGGGTCATGTAAGACCAATTTGACGCATTTTGACATACCTTCCATAGTACAGGGATACAAGGTAAGAACAATGTCAACATGTTCGTTCTTAGGAAATAAGTGCAAGCTTACTTTCCTCTGCTTTCTTAATATTTGCTGTTTTCTCAGCTGGGCCTTCCAGAGCTGGCAATTCTGCAGCTACAAGATAGAATGAAAAGGAAATTAGATGAGAAAAAAATCTCCGTTTGAAAGGGCATTCCTCCTTCGATATCAAAGTAATATTATGGCAAATACATCACTTACTGATGGACGTCTTAGGCCCCGTTTACACGATACCGTTTTCATTTCATATCGGATTGGTGGTGGCAATCCGATACGAAAATTGTCCTGTTTACACGATACCGTTTTCATTTCATATCGGATTGGGGTTGTGTTTACACGACACCGTTTTCATTTCATATCGGATTGGGGGTTGTGTTTACACGGAAACGCTTTGTCTTGTGCTGCGAAGGATTTCCTTTGCTTCAACACCCAACTGCGCAGTGCGCCAGATGAATAGGAGGCTCGTACAATTGATAAAGAGGTTCCGTTTTGAGTTGATACCGGATTCGACCGTTTAGACAATATCGGATTCGTTTCATGCCACTTTCAGAGCGTTTTCATTTGAAAACGCAAAAACGGTATGAAGCATATCGGATTGGTGCGTTCTCGTGTAAACAGGAGGCTAATCCGATATGGAGTGAAAACGGTCTCGTGTAAACGGGGCCTTAGTCTTGCGTAACACTAAAAATATATTTCACTCAAAATCAAATAACAACAAACCTTCACAACCAGCACAACTATCACAACCAGCACAACTATCACAACCAGCACAACTAAGCACAACCAGCACAACTATCACAACCAGCACAATTAAGCACAACCAGCACAACTATCACAACCAGCACAATTAAGCACAACCAGCACAACTATCACAACCAGCACAACTATCACAACCAGCACAACTATCACAACCAGCACAACTATCACAACCAGCACAACCAGCACAACTATCACAACCAGCACAACTATCACAACCAGCACAACTATCACAACCAGCACAACTAGCATAACTATCACAACCAGCACAACTATCACAACCAGCACAACTATCACAACTAGCACAACTATCACAACCAGCATAACTATCACAACCAGCACAACTATCACAACCAGCACAACTATCACAACCAGCACAACTATCACAACCAGCACAACTATCACAACCATGCACAACCAGCACAACTATCACAACCATCACAACTATCACAACCAAGCACAACCATCACAACTGGCACAACCATCACAACCAGCACAACTAGCACAACCAGCACAACTAGCACAACTAGCACAACCAGCACAACTAGCACAACCAGCACAACTGGCACAACCAGCACAACCAGCACAACTAGCACAACTAGCACAACTGGCACAACCATCACAACCAGCACAACTAGCACAACCATCACAACCAGCACAACTAGCACAACTAGCACAACCAGCACAACTAGCACAACCAGCACAACCAGCACAACTAGCACAACCATCACAACCAGCACAACTAGCACAACCAGCACAACTAGCACAACTAGCACAACCAGCACAACCAGCACAACTAGCACAACCAGCACAACCAGCACAACCAGCACAACCAGCACAACTAGCACAACCAGCACAACCAGCACAACTAGCACAACCAGCACAACCAGCACAACCAGCACAACTAGCACAACCAGCACAACTAGCACAACTAGCACAACCAGCACAACTAGCACAACTAGCACAACCAGCACAACTAGCACAACCAGCACAACCAGCACAACTAGCACAACCAGCACAACCAGCACAACTAGCACAACCAGCACAACCAGCACAACTAGCACAACCAGCACAACCAGCACAACTAGCACAACCAGCACAACCAGCACAACTAGCACAACTGGCACAACCAGCACAACTAAGCACAACCAGCACAACTATCACAACCAGCACAACCAGCACAACTAGCACAACCAGCACAACCGGCACAACTGGCACAACCAGCACAACTAGCACAACTGGCACAACTAGCACAACCAGCACAACTAGCACAACTATCACAACCAAGCACAACCAGCACAATGATCACAACCAGCACAACTAAGCACAACTGGCACAACCAATACAACTATTACAAAAATAGATACCACATTCATACTTGAAAGTAAGTAAAATTTAACAAAATTAGTTTATCAAATGTTGCGTTCTAATTTGTTCTTTCAACAAATCAAAATTCTTCTGGTTGTTCATTGTAGTAGATAAAGCTTTTTCAACTGTATTACAGAATTAATTTTGACGACTTTATCAATTTCACATAAATATAATCCTTCTCTCCTTCTTATATGCATCAGTTTTGATGCTTAATATACCGGGTGAACCAGAAAAAGTTCCCACTTTTGAAAATTCATAGCATCAAGAGTACTGGTTGAATCGGAATAAATCAATATCTGCTTGACAGCCAAAAGATCAAAGTATTTTTGTGATTTTTCTCGCCTTCTTTTGAGCGGTGGTAAAATCAAGTTTATAAAAATTTTCAAAATGACTGAGAAAGGCCTAAAATACTTTATCAAATCACAAAGGACTCTTCGCTCAAAACAACAGAGAAAATGCCATTTTGCATGGGTGAGAGCCATCGTCTCCACATTTATTGCCATTGGATTGAAAATATTTAGTGTTTGTTTGAGAATCTATGTCTTATAAATCTTGAGAGAAGTGAAACGCTTGCGAGTATTGTTGTGTGTGTAGGGAGTCCTAACGATTTGATCAAGTGTTTTAGGCCCTTTTTCAGTAATTTTGCAACCATGAATTTTTTGTAAAATTGAATTTACTAATATTTTCAGTGCTCCTAAGAAGACGAGAAAATCACAAAAATACTTTGATCTTTTGGCTTTTAACTAGAATTTGAATAAATCTTCTTTGAATAATTCCAATAAATCTGCCACGCATGACATGGGTACCCTGATGTTAACAATAACATTAGAGTTTCTAAACTACAAAATTTTGATAAGAATTCAAATGAGACTAAAAGAAGAAGGGAAGCTGTCATTGATTGCTTTTTAAAGTGGCATTGAAAGTTTTAATGAACATATTTCATCTGCTTGTTTTATAATAATAATAATAATAATGCATTAAAATTTATATAGCGCGAAACCAAATAAAAAGCTTATTTATCTTTGGCGCTTTACAATATATGTCCATTGTCCCGTGTATACGTAAGTATCTACAATATTCTATAAGATATTAAAAGCAAGTTTAAAGTAAAATGTTTTAAGACGCTTTTTAAAAAGATGAACAGTTTCCGAAGTCCTCACTTCTGATGGGAGAGAGTACCAAAGTTTAGGTGCACACACTGAAAAGGCTCTGTCACCGCAAGACTTCAGGTGAGATCGTCGTATGCTCAGATTGGTACCATTGACAGAGCGTAGTGAATAATTTGACTGTTTCAACTCAATCAAATCACGTATATATTCTGGAGCCTCATTATGAACTGCTTTATAAACAATAGTCATGAGCTTGAATGCGATATCTGATTGGTAACCAGTGTAGCTGCTGTAGAGCTGGAGTGATATGCTCAAATTTAGATAGACCAAGTATTAGCCTAGCAGCAGAATTCTGAATGTTTTGCATCGGTCTTATGGTTGAGTCTGGAAGTCCAAACAGCAAAGCATTGATTTAATCTAGATGCGATAGTACTAAGGCATTGATAAGTCTTACAAGTGATTCACGACTCAGATACTTTTTAATTTTCCTGATGTTCTACAGCTTCAGAGATGCAATGCGACATCTATCTTAAATAAACTTTTTCATATCAAGAGTGTTGTCTAGCCAAACACCTAGGTATTTCACAGCTGATTGCGAAGCATTTGATGTCAATATGGCCTACTTTCTTGCAAAAGTTGCAGATGGGGCGGCCTTCAGTCGAGCGAAGATTTCGATCGTCCCGATAATCGTATCTTTGGCCGTAACTTGCAGGGTTTCCAGCTTGAGCAAGTTTCCCTTGCGCCATTTTCAATGACATTTTTTTAACCATTCTTTCCAAACGGTCCAATCGATCGCTGGTCTTGTCCTCTGCAGCTGTTGCGGCAACTGGGACACTCGTGCCTATTCTTGCCCACGGAACTGCGCCATTCGTCATCTGGTCCTTTATTTCCTCCCTCTTCGCACATTCTACAGCCTTTGAAAATTCTTTGGGGTCAAAACTCAGTACAATTCACTTTAGACCAGGGCGTAACCAATTCACAAAATTGTCCCTCATTAGTGTGTCCTGGTGCACGACAGGCATCTCTGTGTACGCTCGGCGAACAAATTTTGCGATTTCCCTTCCAAAATCTTCTACCGTCTCCAACTAACCTTGCTTCCTCAAATATAAGTCTGTGTAGTAAAACCGACGCGCTTCTTTAGGAATAAAATGCTCTACCAAGGCAGCCTTCAAATCGTCAAAATTGTTCTGAATTCTTGGTGCTAATTCATCGTAAAACTCTGCAGCACGGTCACGAAGAAACGCCGGTAAAATATCGCATTGTCTCTTAAGTGTCCAACCGTTTGCCTTCACGATTCGTTCAAAGCTCTTTAGCTACATTTCAATATCTTCTCCGGTCTCCCCAAAGAATTTTGTCGGCTGTACAACGGTATTCGGCTCCGTCTCGTGTCCATTCGATCTCTCTGCCAATAAGGGCGATGGCTCATCCGACATAATTGCGGCTCTTCCTCTCGTTCTTTCACCTTTAACATCGTCTCTTTATCTACAAGTTCCGAATCTGTATATATATATATATATATATATATATATATTTACAATAAATGTTCCAAAGATAATGTCCGGCAAGATGTATATACAACGTTCACGTACGTACACTTCACTAATAAGTGCTTGACTGTCCAAAAGTATCCGCAGTTCTCTCCAAAATAATTCCAACAAAAGGGTTCTGAAACTTCTCATCTTTGTGATCCCGCTTCTGTCACCAATTGTAACAAGGTTACAATTTCCAAGCGGTGTAACAATAAGGCGATCAACAGAAATATGCAGAAAATATTCTTCTCAGAATTTTTATCACACAAACAACAAAATGACGACTCTGACCTTTCACAAGTGTCAAGTCTCAAAACAAAATGAAACCAAATTATAAGTGCATTGCATTATATAGTAATTGTCACTATTGTAATTGCTGCAGATACAATAACCATATGAAAATACAGAGAAGTTGCTGCAAACACACAATTTGTTGCAGACATGCAGAAGTGCCATTCGTTTTACCTTCAAATCTCTTCTAGCTTGTACACTCTCCATCGCAGAGGCTGTTTTTTGGATACCGAGCTTTCCACTGAAGCTCTCGAAACTGCGAGGGCGCCAAAAAAGCGAGCGCGAAGCGCGAGTTCAGCCTCTGCCAAAAAATCCTTAACTGTTGTTGTTGCTGCTTCGGCATGCCAACAACGCATGTTTTCAGTAATGGTGTAACGCATAATACACTCGGCCTACATCAACAACAAAACTGCGTGTAAAGTTTGTTTTGAAAAGTTATCAGAAATAAAGCCGTATCTGAGGAATGATGGTCTGAAGCAACGTTTTTGAACCATGCACCGAAATTTTCTGACAATCTTCTCACAGAATGCGTACACAACAGAACACAGCTTACCAAAAAATTGCACGGAGATGAGACACAAATGAAAGTATGTATTTGATCCAATTTGCAAATCATGAGTACGAAAAGGTGTATTCTAAATCCTATTGTAGGATTCCTATACTGGTTAATTTTTCAATGAACATTATTTATAGTACCACATATGTAGATTACCAATTGTATACTAAAAGAAATGACTTCCGGTGTATCTCTCGAAATGGAGTCCATGAATCTGTCTCACTGCTGAGAAGTCTCCAGTCTAAGCCTATGTTTTTATTGCAGCAAGTCCTGTCTCAGCGGCCATTTCAGCAGCCCCTCTTCTTGGCTTGCCATGCACAATGCACAAAGAAACAACAACAAAACCGCTATTATTCAATCAATGAACAGTTGAAAAGTAGTTCCTTTAAAAACTGTGAATGCAAAGTACCTACCTGATTTCCGCCATTTTCTGGTTCACCACTTGTTGCTATGTTGTTGGTGTTGTTAAAATGTCGATTGACGCAAATTAATGTTGATTCATGCAGGTTTTTTGGCAGAGGCGCGCTGTGTGCATATTTGGCTCCTTCGCAGTTCTGAAAGTTCGGTTTCCAACAAACAGCCTCTGCGACGGAGAGTGTAGCTTGTATGGACTGTCGGCATACGGAGAATTCCAAATGATGCCTGGCTCATTGGCCTGGGTCATTGTCATTGTCTTTTAGATATTCTACTTTAATGTGATGTTGCAGCCGCTCTCTTGGCGGAATATCTTGATATCCTGTTGAAAATCTCGATAAAGCTCGCAATCTTTACATACCAGGGAACCTCTCTGATTCGATATTCCCCGAGATGTAGCTTTTGAACAAGTTTTATGCCTTTTTTTAATGTTTTTGATCAACTGAATGCTCTCTCATTAGATAGGACTCAAATCTGCAGGGCCAAAACCTTTATTTTGATGGTAAATCAGTGGCAGAAGCAGTGGCAGAATCCTTGCGTGCTCTTGATGCATGTAAAGGAAATTGTAGAATTTGAATGTATAGCACATTTGAAAATATTTATTAACTCTGCATTTATTAACTTCTTCATAACTTAAATGACCTGTTCCTTTGAACAGAATGGCTTCAAATAAACTTTAGCTATTTAGCTTTAATTCTGCTGTTGGACTTTTCTGAAATCTTCAATATTCACACCTTGTCTTTCATACCTTGGACTAAGAAACTTGGACACTTGTCACTGCTAAATTTATTTTGAATTTCACCTTCTGCATCTGCTTCAACCTTAATAATGCTTGCACGTAACTTTCCGTGTTTCTCCTTTTTCTTGGCTACTAAAGCATCCCAATCACGAACAAGCTTCTGCAAAAGAAGGGAAATCTCATTGTTTTTTGTATAGGACCTTCAGGTGTATAGAAATACACAGCTCTAAAAGAAGAGTTAACATAAAGAATATGAATAAACCATGATTACCGTGAAAACTCTATTAAGCACCTGCGGGGCTTATTCAATTTTGGACACTTTTTAGTCCTTTTCGCACCACATTTTGTGGTTTAAACATACAATTTTACGAGTTAAAAACATGAATTCAACATAGTTTTATCTCAAAGCACATCAAAATTAACATTGGAGAATCTTTGGTAACCTCTGGTATTTATATAAGTGGGGGCTTAGTAGAAAGGGGGCTTAGTAAAGCTTTTACGATAAGGCAGTCTGAATAAAACTCACCAAGTGTTCAAAAAACTCTGCAATGGAAGCAGTAAATTGCGTCTTTTTCAACAGAATACTCTAACCAGTCATGAGAATTGTACCATCTTTCTTGAAATTTCAATTGTTTCCCTCCAAAATGCGTTTTTGGAAAGTTGATAACTGGTCGAATAGGACCAAGTACAAGCACTTGATCAATATTTACAACTTTCGCATTGCATGGATCACGAACTGTGTTGCACGCCATATCTTATCAAAACTTAGTCCATGTATTTGATAAACGAGTATTAGGTATGAAGTTAAATGAAACATAGCAACTTTTGTACTGTTTTAAAATTACGGCACTAAAATCCAGTTACACATTACTGATTGCGTCGTGACCTAATGAAGATTCAGTCGGTCACTGTGAGTGTAAACCAAAGAAGAAAATGAAGACGTCAAAGGAGAATGCGTTTGAGGGAAATAAAATATAGTTTTAAAATAAAACAAAATGCATGAAATGAAACGTGAAACTCATTAAACTCATTCATACATAAGATGAATCACAGTCCTGTAATAGGAGGAACTTCCTTGTTGTGCATGTCAACAGCATATGGAGCAATAAACTATTGTTCTCTGACTTCAATATGTACTGGATCTGCCTAACCCCCCCCCCTGAGGTAACGATTTTATTGCATATTTGGAAAAATCTTGCGGACCATCTTTTTCAAAAGTGGGGGGTCCGGACCCCCCACATCCCCCCCTTGGGTACGCCACTGTCAAATAGTTGTGCCTTTACTCTATTTTCAACATAAAAATTAACAGAAAAGAATATACCGGGTGAGTCAGACAAAAAATTCCCACTTGGAAGGCCACTTCCTTGAGAAAATCCCTCACAATTTCAGAATGGAGTGGAGTGAATGGATTTCAGTCACGTAAATTTTAGAGTAGATTTGAACATTTCTTACCATTAAACTATATATTTGCCAATATCATTGTCTTGATATTCTGGGAGCCGTGACCTTGCCAATGGGGATTCTTTTTTCTGACTCACCCAGTATAGAATCTATTATATATCTATTCTACCCTGTACAATTTATTTCAGAAACAGAAAAGATTGATGATGAAGATGATTGTGGTGATGAGGCTGGCAGGAAAATAGTATTTGATAATCTTGACATGTACATCCAACCACACCAGTCATCAGAAGATAACCAAACTCAGGACCTGCATTGGGTGTCTGTTATGGCAACTGAAAATCGTATCAGTGGAAATCATTTGCCCATCAACAAACCAAACCAGACTGAATCTATAACAAATATGGATAATGCAAAATTTCTGCCCAGCAAAAGAGAGTGTGAAACCCAAAGAAGCAATTATGCTACACTTGTTTCTCGTGTCTTGACAAAACATATTGATTGCCTGAGATTTTTAGATGATGTTGCTGCCAAGCATATTCCACATCATCATAGCAAGGAAACAGTCAAACCTACTGAAACGGCAAGCTACAGTTAATAGTTTTAGATTGTAAAGCAGTTTCCATCATACAAAATTTGAACATTGGATCTAAAATCTAACAAAAAATGTAAAACAAGAGATGAGAATTAAAAGCCAAGCCAACAATTGACTAAATATACTGTACAGATTTAGATTATATACTGTATTGTTTATCATAAACTTCTCCGAATTACTCAACAGGTTGCATGCAATAGCTTGTTCCACTTAAATATCTGATACTGTGTCACCCAAAGTTTGGTCCCTTGATTATCATTCGATGAAAAGATGAATAACTGCAGATCCCTCAGGCTGAGATATAATTCTCCTAAATTCAAACGACAGTATGGAAAAACTTGATTTTCAAGTTATTACCAAGTTTCTTGGGACCCTGGCAGATACAGCATGAAAAAGCTGTTGGGTGTTAATAACACAAATATACTGTGTAGTAATGTGCTGCTAATTATATCGTAGATGCTGCTTGGCCCAGGTGGAATCCGTGTACGCCGTACGCCATATATGTGCGCCAATTTCTTTTGTTCTATTGCTATTTCTATTGTTTAGAGTGAGTCTGTCCGCCATATAAATATGGCGTAACATACGCCGATTCCAGTCTGGCTGCTTGGAATCATTCGTGAAAATGAAAATGATAGAATTCAAAAAGTACTTCAAGAGTTGCACTCAAAATATGTACCCTTTGCCACTGTTTCCAATGGCAAAGTATTTGGCGAGCAAGGCCTTGTTGCTGACCAGTTAAGCATTGAAAGGGGTGTTAATTGCTTGCATATTTGTAACTAATGGATTTACTGCAGAAGAACGTTTAGATGGGATCCATATGTAGGTTGCAGATTTTCATGCTCAAATGAAATTTTTGCAAGTAAGTATTTTGAAATTTAGATCATTTAGGAATTCTTTGTGTTGGTATTTATAGATGTGCCAAGCTGCAACTGACATTGGTTCATCTATCATGGTTCCGTATCATATAATACAGTTATTTGCCTTGCATGACAAGTACTGTAGGGTCTAATGGGGTAAAAATCGAATGGGGTAAATTTGCCTTAATTTTGCTAAAATCTTTAGTCACACCTTTGTGTATTTTGTTTGGCAATCAATGCTACCCAGTTTACCCCAGATTACACACCGTAGTACCCATGTGCAGACCCTATTTTAAGAATCCTTAAGAGATATGAAAGACTGCTATAGGTTTTCCAGACCCTTTAATGACCCCACATAAAGTTTTCTGACAAAGTTTGGGGAGGGAAACATATTTCCATTAAAAACACATTTTAAGAGTGCATTTTCTTCAGTCAGCTTTAAACCAACATCACAAAATTGTTGTTAGCTTACTATGAATATTACAAAAATAAATATTTGGCACCCAATTTCTTACAATTCTCAATACCAATTCCATTTTTGTCCACAGGTTGGCTTTGACCACTTCTACAATCCAAAAGCTTCTGGAGATAAATGTACCATTTTTTCAGATAAGTTGCTAGTCCATCGCAGAAATCTTTCAACTAAAGTGAAGAAGAAGTACAGTGCACTGGAAATCTTGTCAGGAGTCCTTCATTTTTTCACATATATTGTGAAGCACATAAAGTGTACCGTTGAAGAGGGCCTAACCATTCGAAGAAAACAGGCATCAATTTGATCTTTTTGCGCTTTTCTCTTTTTTATTTCAGTGCTGACTAGTTTTGCCCACTAGGGCATCTTCAGAGCAACTGATTTATTCAGAGTATCTACCTCTATTTATAGTGTATTGTCTGTCCATATAAGGTTAATTAGTGTACAAGAATAATTTTTGTCCTTATAACATATAAATGTTCTTGTCCTATGTTATTGTTGTTGTTAGCCTCGTTCTTGTTGTTTTAAGTTGAGTCGTTGTTGTCGTAAGGGTCGGTTCTCGTATCATGGTGTTGTATTTTTGTGCTATGTCACTTGACGTTAGATTGTCTTTCGTCCATCGTTCTACGAGCTTTCGGTCCTTCTTTGCAAGTGGTTGATTCCGTGAATCTTAAGCCACCCCGGGTGTACCTTTACCCTGTTCGTTCTGTTCTGTTTGGTTCTTTTCAATGGCGTTGTTCGCAATGCGATGTTTTCGTTTTGAAGTGTTGTTGTTGTGATGTTTCTTGTCCTATGACGTCGGTTGTGTCTTCATAATCTTGCTGTTGTTGTTGTTGTTGTTATGTGGTTTCATACCGTTTTGTAGTGTGTCATTCGTAGTCAGATGTTTTCCCTGTGTTGTAAGGTCAGGTGTTGATGAGTTGCAATTGTTGTTGTTGTTGCTGTTGTTGTCGTACTTGTTGTAGTTGTTGTAGTTGTATTCTTTTGAAGCGCTTCCTGAGTCTTTGTAGCGGGCCATTCGTGTCTGCGTCCAGACTAAATATTATATAAAGTGTACCGTTGAAGAGGGCCTAACCATTCGAAGAAAACAGGCATCAATTTGATCTTTTTGCGCTTTTCATTCTTTATTTCAGTGCTGACTAGTTTCGCCCACTAGAATATCTGAAACAGATTTAGATACTGTGCTATTTTGAGATGTACTTATGGTCTTTGTGGCAAATAATATAATAATATAATAATAATACAGATATTTACAGAGGAAGGCCTCAGTCACTCGAGAGTGCTTTTCATGAGGGTCCTCTAAAATAGGAAATTATAGTATGCAGGGTGTCCTCAAGAAATTCTGCCTCAATTTGTGTGGCTGCTATAGAAGAACTTTACGCTCTATTGTCCCGTTCTTGATACAATTTCATAAAATAAGCTTCAACATGGAATTTGAGACCTTGTTTTAGGTCATTGAGGAAATGGTTGCTAATTGTTGGTGAACAAGTCAAACAATCATTTGCTTCGAAAGTTACACATGTTCTCCAGAAATGTCAAAATCAAGTGCAATGAATACTGCGTTAAAATTTCTTTGATGTTTAACAAGGGTCCATTGGATTATTAACTGAAAAAAGAATAACGCAGAGCCTTCGTCAAATGTTGACAAATTCCATATTCAACGACAGAACCCTTCATTTAAAAAATTTACGGATTCTAACATTTTAAACTTCATGACCGCTTGCGTGCCATAATTTATTCCAGATCTGGATCTAAACAGTCACATGGGAGGACGACGAAGCTGCCAGTGTGAAAATCCTTCAAAAATTGGCTGCTGCAGGCTCGGAAAACGCTTTGATTGCTGTTACCAATTGCTGTAACAATTGCCTGAAAATAGCAATTTTTTGAATTAATATTACGAGAAAACTGGTCCTGGCCTCTCGATCAAACTTTGTTGAAAGCACCTTCAAGATATGGCCAAGATGGTGGCACAGGTGAGTTATCTGGGAAAATTTGCCCAGCTTGGATTTAATTGTCGTGCTTACTGGAGGTCACGGCATCCAAATTTCTTGTGTTCGAAACGGCATTTCTTTAGCCTATGATTATTTCGCAACCATTGCGAATTTCTGTTTGATATATTGGCCCTAGAAAGTAAAAGTCATCCCTTTTCTTTTAAATCTAGTACCACAACCCTGGCTCTTCAGGATGGGAAAAGATTTAAAGTTTTTGCAGAGGACCTATTTTGATGCCTTCTCATGAAGCTCAAAATAACCGCTCTTTTGGTCTGTACCAACAAAAATTTCCACCTGGCCTCTCAAAGAAACTTTGTAATCTTAAAATAAACATGTCATTCTTTGCTGCTCTGGTGTTCGATTATGTGGGAAAATTTGCCTGCTCCCGATATTTACATTTTTATAAATTGAAAATCTAGGCCTATTTTCTCCATTGTCGACCAGAAGTGATTGCTTTCTTTACTAGGCCTAACTAAAGCCTACCAAGCTTGCACCTGTCCACAACAACACAAGTTCAAACAGAAATGAGGATTGAATGCAGAAAAACAACGGTGATGAAGGACTGAGTAATGATCATCAAGCCTGTTCCTTTTTAAGAATATTGATACATATAAATATAGCCTTTTCTATCAAATTTTTGAAGAAACAACAATTAGGCCTAAGTCCATCTATGTACCTAATAAATTTTCAAGTTTTGAATTTCCAAACATTTCTTAATACTTTGATGTTAGATGAATTATGAAATCAACCCTGCATACAGCTGACAAGTACTGTAATTCTGCATGTATCAATGCTATGATTTCTAAACTGTGCATGTGCAAAATGGAATTTTCATCAATTCTTTGCAGGTTTATCATCATCAGGATAATGGGCTCTGGCAACCAAATAGATTTGACAAAAAAAGTAAAGAAGCTCTTTGAACCATTTTGACATTATTGTGATTGAGGTTGAAAGATGAACTCTGGACTTCTCCAAAGAAGAAGTAAAAAGGAAAGTCTATGATTCAACTATACACAAGATATGTTTGTTGGGTTATTATTATCAAATGCATAGGAAATGCCTGTTGATAAAAATTTCATTCTCTTTTTATTATCTTGAAGTTTGCAGTACATGTATTTTTTATAAGAGACAGCTTTCTATAAGAAACAGTAGGCTCAATATTTCAAAAGTTAAGAAACAACCCTGCCAGAATTTAAAAAGCGAAGGCACTCTTTAGTAATTTGCAGTTTTAATTGTCCCAGTACACTCAAAAATGTTTTGACACTGTACTGTGTCGCAACTGTTTGGACATTATTTTGAGTGTGAATTATGTTTAATTATTTTGAGATCTTACCAAGTAATTTGGGAGCCCTCTTGAAAAATCTAAATTAACTCTTTACTTCTGGTGTTAAAAATATAAGAAACACACAAGAAACTTTTGGTAGCAAAATGGCCCAAAAATTTAAGAAACTGCCTACCAGCCCAGGGTCTTAATTTCTTGTGAAAAATACATGTATGTGATATTATACAATAAATTGATTTATTTAATTTTGATAAGATGTTGTTTTTATGAAATGTATAGCTAATTGATGCAAAAAATCTGTGGAGCTCCTAAGAAAAATATATCTTGTCTGTTGCTTTTGTTGTTTACTTTGAACTTGAAACAATGTCTGGAAATTGTACAGCATGAATTTTGTGAAGGGTGATACTCATAATGGATAAAGTATAGATACACATCAAAGGCATGGTTTAAAATGTCTCAAATTATGCCTTTAATTTTATTTCTCAACTTTTTGCAACTTCAAAATTCAGCTTTGAATTGAACATTTTGGGATCCAGAGACGTAGGAACTGGGAGGTACTGAGGGCACAAGATTTTGCAATAAACAAAGAAGTGCCCTCCTTATTTTCAGGTAGTGCCCCCTTAGTTTAGTGCTCTTGTTCCTAGCTTAGTGCCCCCTTAGCTTATGAAAAAATACCCTTGAGGTGTTGTGCCCCCCAAGTCTGAGATCCTTCCTACGTCCCTGTTTAGTTTGGATCACAAGTGGAATTCAGGTGCACATATAGAGCTGAATTCATGCTTGCAATGTAATTTTCAATGCTTCCTGGATAAGTTTTCATGTATCACATTACTAAGCCAAACACAAGTCTTACTGTGCAAAGGGCAATAAGAATGGTGCATCAGGTGCCAATTCAGCTTTTGAGGGCAAAATGGGGATGGCTGCTGGGTCTGCAAAATTTATTACCCACTTCAGGAAGATTGTGCCCCACCACAGCTAATAATTTGTTTTGCTAGCTTTTTCATAAATTCCTTGTGGAAGTCCCACTTCTTTTGCAGCTATTTGAACAAATGTCATCCTGCATATGGGTACTCTGATCAGGAAGTGAAAAGTCAATGGGAATTTTTGGATCAAAAGGGTTTTTTTGAGATAGGTTAGATCTGATAAAGTTATCAGATCAATCCAAAAATATACTTTTCACTGTGCGTTCATTTCAATAAAGATCTATGGTGGCAATATTAAAAACAACAAGAAATTCCAGTGCTGGTCTTTTTAAATGTCTTTCTCACATATAGATATAAATTACTAGTTCAGCCTTTTGTAAAATGTTCCCAAATTCAACTAAATTTTTTAGCTTTCTCAATGTTCAATTTTTTGATAGAAGTCCTTGTTCCATCAACAGATCCCAACTGCTAACTTTGTTAAGTGAACACGTAAATTTTCCTTTCCAAATGATTAACATTTGCACAAACAAGTTTTTAAAGTAATTGGTGATTTGTTTGTAAACACTTAATATTTGCAGATTTTCAAATCTTTATGCATGAACTCTTGATTGTTAGTTTTCTTGAAAATTTAAAGTGTGCTTGGGATCTCTTCTATGCAGAAGACAAAGTTATCAGTTTTAAAACAGATTGGAGCAAATGTTCTCTGAAATTCTGGAGGTGCTGGACTTTCATGCCAGTTCTTGACACATCAAGTCCAGATTAGGATAATCCCCTGCAATGTTCCAACATCATTTCCAAAGCTCTGCTTTATTGTGGCTTTAAACTTGACAAAGCTGCAGAAAGATTAGGCAATTCGGGATAATAAAATGTCTGCTCTGTCTTAAAAAAAAAATTCTTCACAATTCGAAATTTTCAGTTGAATTCTTTCCAATGTTCTTTGTTAATATTCTGGGTAAAAATCATATCACCAGTCACCACCGGCCTAAAAAGGGATAGATTGTTCTGCTTGCAAGTATTCTTGTGGTCAGGGCATAGGAAAGAAGTGCCAGCATCTCTAACAAAGAATAGTTTCCACGATTTGCTAAAAGGCATTTG
Organism: Aurelia coerulea; assembly: GCA_039566865.1. Classification (NCBI taxonomy): domain Eukaryota; kingdom Metazoa; phylum Cnidaria; class Scyphozoa; order Semaeostomeae; family Ulmaridae; genus Aurelia; species Aurelia coerulea. The sequence continues at coordinate 4,483,696 of CM076951.1, read as the reverse complement.
AAGTGCTCCCGAATTTATTATGGTCATCCGCTTCTCGCAGCTTTTTAGGCCATAGCCCTCCAGCCGGAAATTTGATCGATTGCAAACGTGGCCTCGTTTTCGTTTTGCATTTTTTGTGTTTGTTCTGATTCTGTTAAACTTATCAGTGCATGATTTATTGAGTGACTAGCACGGAAACCAAACTGAAGGTTGTACAAGACATTGTGAAGTTCCAAGAAATCACGCTTATACATAATTTTCTCAATAATCTTACTGAACACAGACAAGAGAGATATTGGTCTATAGTTAGAGGAATTTAGGGGGCAGCCTTTCTTGAATAGAGGAATTACTTTGGCCAGTTGCAATTTTGTAGGGAAGAAACCAGACTGGAAGGATTCATTTATTAATTGAGAGAGAGGAGAAGATATATGTGGAGAGAGAATTTTCAATAGCTTTGTAGGAATACTATTAGGACCAATAGATTTGCCAGTTTTTAGCATGATTATGATGTCAGATATTTCCATTGGGACTGCAGGGGTGATGAAAAAAGAATTTCCATTGCTACTTCCCAGATAGTCCATGGGAGCTTTCATAGTTCTAGGTATTGTTTTTGTCACATTATTGCCTACATTTACAAAAACTTATTGAAGGTATTTGCTATAACAGGTGAATCTGTTGTTATATTTCCATTCATATCTTTAAGTTTGCTAATAACATTCACATTAGAGTTCTTATTGCTTATAATTGTCTTTATACCTGACCAAAGGAGCTTTATATTGTTGCCATTAGTATGGAAGAAATTGTTGAAATAGTTGGTCTTGCTCTGTGTTACTTCCACAACGACACGATTCCTGAATTTTTTATAAAGGCTTTTTGTTGCCAAGTCACTTTTTTTCTGAAGTTTTCTTAGTAGCTTATCCCTTAAGTGCATCATTTTTTGAATTCTGCTATTTACCCAAGGCCTTTTTCTGAGCTTAAGATCTTTCTTTGTGAGTTTCTTTAAAGGAGCATGTTTTCTTACTAAATCATTCAAATTTGCCAAAAACCTATCAAATTTATCATTCACATTTAGGTTCTCTTCATTCAAATATGCAAAACTCATGTTGTTAAAGTCAGAAAGAAAACTATCTTAATTGAATTTGGAATAATCATGTTGATAATATGATACAGATTTTACTTTGATACCTGCCTTTTTGACAACCATGAATTGAGGAAAATGATCAGAATTCTGAGTTAAAATATTACCACTTATTGTCTCAACATTGCAAACATTTGAAAAAATGTTGTCAATAACCTGTTTCTAGGATCTGTCCCAACAAAATTTTCACCAAATCCCTGTGTGCACATTGATTCTACAGTGGTCCCATTTCCATGCTGCTTTGTAAGCAGCACAACAAAGTTCAAATTACAAAGATCGTGACGCTCATTAATCTGATTGAAAAAAGCATGCGTGTGAGTTTTGGAGCTTTATCTGTTGTCTCTTTCATTAAAATTGAATTAAAGCATACTTACCAATCCAGCTTCTAATCATATAAAAAACTAAGAGAAATCTGATGGAATCAATGATAATGAAGCAAGCTAGGTACCCCTGTTCAATTTAACTATCAAGAAACATTTTGAGAATGATTAGCTATTAGATAAAGCTAAACTCATATTGCAGGGGTCAACCAAATCGCGTGTCCCAAAATGATGTATTATTGTGTGATTGCTTACATGCCCATAACCAATAAACCGATTTTTGAAAAACTTTGTTTTGTTTGGTTCCTAAAGGCTAAATGGCATTTTAAGATGTTGGTTGTGGTTCTACCACGTCGTTTTCATGTCGACAAGAAGATTGGTAAACCTGCTCAAATTCCAGCCTTAGATGGCATGAGAAAGAAGCAGCCTATTTTTCCAGTCAAAATTTTAGATGTGATACAAAAGGCTGAGCTCGTATTTGTATTTTCTGAACTCTGTATTAACTGAATTTGTATTCTCTGAACGACCTATTCTCTGAACGGCACATAAGTTCAGCCTTTTGAATCACATCTAAAATATTGACTGGGATAGTAGGCCGTTTCTTTTTCATACCATATCAGGCTTGAATTTGAGCAGGTTTATCGATCTTCTTTTCAACATGAAGACATCGGCCTAAACCAAAACCAACATCCTCAAATACAACATCCATTCGGCAATCGGATAAAATAATGTTTTTGAAAATTGATCATTTTGGGACACCTGGTAAATTTTTGGGACACCCAGTACAAAGCCAATAACTATACGAAAATTTGAATTTTTTCTCCATATAATTTGATATAACTGTTACCAAATCAATACTAAATGTATATTGTAAAGTCAGTCATACCCTGTCTTGAATTGTGCCTTTCTGTATTGTTTCATTGGGCTTTTTATTCAATTTCAATTTTCTTTTCTGGGTAATTCCATGTCAAACCAACTTACCTATATGCCCCGACTATCTCTAATGTTGATGAAACTTTCACACATGTTTCTCATCATAAGAATAGACCAAATATCAAATTTATTTCTCTTGCTGCTTGAAATTGCTCCTGAACATATGCAAGCCACCATGTACCATCATACTCGCATGTAACATATCCTTTTATCTTTTCCCATTCTAATAATTCCTTCAAGGATACATTACTGACACTAAATGTTGTTTCAGTTAATGTAAAGGAGTACTATCTTGCTTTTACATTGGTCTTGCAGCTGTGTATTGAAGCAATGACATGAAGTTTTTGACCTCCCTCTATAGCTTTGCTCGTTAAAACATCTTTGTGCAAGTTTCTTCCCAGTTTCCAATATTTCCTCACTTGTAGCATATGCAAAGTGTACTTTTTTTATATTTTCCTTTGCCCATTCAAAAGTTGCAATGGTGTTTGAATTTGATTTTCATATGGCCTTTGTAGGCTTGCTCTTGCTACGAACCTTTTCACAGTGCCCCTAACTTCATCACAAGGACCTTTCCCATGCGAAGTTGCAAAAAAGTGCCAGTCTGCAGGCATCCCAAAATCAGCTTCATGATTTGCAAGATTAATAAAGTTTTTTCTATTCTTGTATTGCGATGCAGCTCCATCTGAGAAATATATCCCCTTTATGAATGGCATGATCTCTTTCAAAAACTCGATCAGTTTGCATTGAAAATGATGAACTACTACTGTGTCATGTGATAGATGATCAGAAATTACCACAAGACAGATTTCCTTCAAGTCAGTAGATTCATAGCCATCAACAGGAAACCGATGATACACAACAAAAGGATGGATTGTAGCTTGGCTATAGGTCCAGTGGTAGGCCTGGATCTCATCTTGAAGGACGAATGAATAATTCTCTGCAAAATCACCTATGACGACAACCTCTCCATCCATTGGTGATTCCTTGATCTCCTTCGTGAATTTTGATTGCTGGATAGATATAAATGAATGGCGTTGTAAATGACAAAGTCTATCAATAAGGTCCTCTACAAAATCATCGGTGCTCTTAACAACTGTTTCAAGATTTGTTCTGTCAACATTCACCCATAATTCTAATGTAACTTCGTCAATTGCTAACAGCTCAAAGATTTCCAAGAGGTCAGACTTGAGCTTGTCAGTTTTTCCACACAATGAGAAACGGCTAAGCAAACACTCTGGTTGTGGGGGATTACATGCAAGGCAGGCCAGCAAATGTTCGTAGGATAGTTTCCCCTCCCCTCCAACTAAAGCTTGAAACTCTGGCAGACTTGAGATCTTTGATCCATACAACATGAGTTTCACATTCTGATGTATCGCGCAAACACACACTGCATGAGTTCCACTTCCACCAGGTAGAACAACATTTTTTGGGCGAAGGAGGCAGATTTTGAGAGTCCTATGTTAACTGTTGACTTCTCTTTAAACTTTTGGCAGCATTCCTTCAAATTGCAAAGTATCAATCGCTTCTGAACCATAACTTGCTCCCTGTTGATATTCATTGCAACACAATCTTTTTTACCAGGCATCTGATGGCTAATATCATCACTTTCATAAAACTTCTTTACTTGCTCGAGAATAGTTTCCGGTACGCTTCTGCCAGGCTTTGGATTTGGTGTAGAAAGTACACCCTTCTCCTTTGTCAATTTCTTTGCAGCTCTTGCCATGAAGTTAGACACGCTAAATTCATGTTGAATCTTTCTGATACTCCAGCTACTTGGAAGCACAGTAAGCACCTGCATTTGTTCAATACTTTGGCAAAAAACAGTGCACAAAAATCACAAAAATCACAAATATGCTTGCATAAGAACTTTATTGCTCAAATCCACCTTGAAATCATGCTTGGTGTCGACAAATTAGTGTTTCAATGGAACACATATACGTTGTTTTCTTCTCTCAGTATCTTTTGGAAAAAAATTTCCTTTATCTTGTGTTTGAATGAGTTTATATTGTTTGTAGTTTTTAAAACAGAAAAAAAGCTATTCCATATTTTTGGCCCTAAGTAGGACTGGTATGCCAAGTAGGACATAGCATCAAGAGTACTGAATGGATTTAAATGAATCAATGTTTGCTTCACAGCCAAAATATTGAAGTATTTTTGTGATTTTTCTCGCCTTCTTAAAAGCACTGGAAACATTAGTAAATTTAAGTTTACATTTGATGGTTTTAAAATGACTGAAAAGGGCCTTAAATGCTTGATCAAATCATAAAAGACTCCTCCATCAGAACAACAGAGAAAAATGCAATTTCTCATGGGTGAGAGATATCGTCTGCACATCTATTGCCATCGAATTGAAAATCTTTAGTATCTTTAGAAAATTCTTAGGCTTTGCCCTTGCTTGAAGTGGACTTTGATTGGCTGGCAGTTGCCTTGCCTTTTTTTGCTCCCTGTGCTGGGTGGGACAGCCTCCTCAGGTGAAATCGACTTGAACAGGGTCGCCTTTTTTAGCAAGGCAGATTGGCTTGGGCTATTCCCCGGTGTCACAAATGCGAGCGTGGCTGGCAATTTTTTCGGACTTGGCTCCTCAACTGTTGGCAGATTGCCATCTCCGTCTCTAACTCCTAATGACTGTTTTTCCTCCTTAAGGGACTTATTGAACACAGCTGTGTTTGCATCAAACACAGGCAAGTTGTTCCTTAGTTTGTATTCAAAGTCATTGCTTGCCCAGTACGAAATTTGGCCTTTGTGTTTTGTAAGGACTGCCATACAACTTAGCCATGTCTCTTTGTGACGTTCAAACACTCTTCAGGAAACTGAAGGACCTCCTACTCTTTCTACTAGCAATTGCTCTCTTGGCGAGGGTTTCTTTTGCTTTGCTTAGTGGAATTTTCTTGGCCTGGGATTTATCCACAACACTCCTTCAGGTCTTCGTCCGTGGTTGTTCGGAGCTGCAGCTTTCCTTCATTCGATAGAGAGAAACATAATTTGCTTGGTAAATACTTCATTGAAATATGCAAGAAAAATACAACAACCTTTAGGGTATGCTTGTGAGCAATTTCTAAAGGTTAAGGTCAGCAACACCTAACCTTGGACCAAGTAGCCTAAAACGGGAGCAATTCACTAGGCTTCCAATCATGGACCTAAGTTCTTTACAAAGAAGATGTGTGTACCATTCCTTTATCAGTAAAACATTTAGATAAAAATAAAACCTTATTTCAAAACAGACATGGCCTACATAAGAAACTTTGGTAGAACGATTGGCAGGCTAAATTCAAAGCTGGTCATGACAAAATATAAGATCGCGCAAAGATTTCATTCTGTATTGATATTTTTACAAATGCCAACTCACTCTCTTGTCAACGGTAGTTTCTATACGCAGAGAGTTGACTTTGCCACAGTTTTGCATTCGTAGATTGTAGTAGATAAAGAATAATGTTCACTTCTAAAATAAAAATCAATAGAGAAAATTTAAGCAATGGAACATACAGGGTGTCCCAACATATATGTAAAAACATATAACCAATCAAAAGCCATCCTAAACGATTGTTTGCTACTTTGAGACTATCTGTACCAAGTTGAGGCCATATCTAATGAATCTTGAGGTTAACTATTATAATATATTTTTGGGGGTCCAAATATGAACCCTTTGGACCTTAAAGGGATAAATATGGGGTTGATTGTTTTCGGTTAGCAATGTCATAAACAACGTTTCTGCTCAAAAAGTTTTTAGTCTCGCCCATATGTGCAACGGAAATTGATTTCTGTGCCAGTTAGAAAGCCACAGGCGACGGCCTAGATGGCACATTTCCGTGTATCGATGTATCATGATACGCCACATTAGCAGGAATGGTTGCATAAAACTTGCCTTATTCATAAGCTATGATGGTGTATCAGAAAAATCTCAGCTTGGCGGTGTATCGTTGTAGCATGATACACCGTAGTTAGCAGAAATGGTAGCATAAAACTTGCCTTATTCATAAGCTATCACAGTGTATCAGAAAAATCTTAGCTTGGCGGTGTATTGATGTGTCATGATACACTGCAGTTAGCAGAATTGCTACGGTGATTGGAAAGCGTTTGTTAGCCTTTCATAAGAATTTTCTTCATATCATAAGATAATCTTCACATCAACAAAGCATTTGTGCTGCTTTTGATCCTCATTTTTAGACCACAAAATCCAACCAATTGATCAGTATCTTGGTGATATGCTACAACTTTTTCCACTGAAGTTTCATCTTCTGCAACAAGCCATGGGAGTTTTGTTATCTTGTATTTGGCCATGACATCTCTCATCAATGCACTCATCTGTTTGAAATTCTCCATTTCTATGCCAGGCTTGAATCTAATTAATTTCATCTTTCTCCATTTATATACTGCATCCATGCTGGTCTTTCAACATTTATTGCTACAAAATTGCATAGCTTTGGACCCCCATTGTCAACAGGCTTTCATCAAAGTTCTTCACAGTTTGCTTGTATCTTCTTCCACGTGCGACCTTTGCCTGAAAATTATGTGCCACAGTTTCAAGATTATCTAACAGAATTTTCTTATCATCCACAAGACCTGCATGTTCTGCTATGGTTAATTGATGGCAAATGACCTTTGTATCTCCCCTCTTTCCAAACTCTTTCATCTTCTCTTTCAGACTCCTCACTCTTAAGCCTGGTTTTCACTAGAGTCATAAGGGGCCAGGTCTAAAACGCGGACATCGCGGACATATCCGCGCCATTTGCAAGTCCACGTTTTAGGTTTTTCCCTATGTAAAAACCTAAAACGCGGACATCGCGGAAATTTTATAATTCTTCGAAATAAAGTGTTGATAACCACGTTCCACAACATGTTAAAACAAAAGAAATATAATCTTGTTCACTGAACATTTTTGACTGCCTTCAAAATCGACTGAACAACGCTCAACATCGCTGAACATGACTGAGCAAGACTGGACAAGGTGGCAAAATGATGCAACATTTTACACTGAACATTTGTCCAGTGCATGTCCAGTGCAAATTTCCAGTCATTTTGCCGGGGCTTTAGCGCCAGCGAGCGCCATACCCTGGGTACCAGACTCTCTAACATAAAAACTAAGTTTTTTATGTTAGAGAGTCTGGTACCCAGGGTATTAACACCACAGATCATTTGCACATTCTATCAGAGCTCCTATTTGAGGTGGCCCAAATCATTTGCAGTTTTCTTCACAGCTCTTATTTAGTTTGCTCAGTATTCCTGGGCACCCTTTGGTTTATGCAAGGTATTTATTGTGGGTGTGTTGCGTTTGTGTCGCCACACAGGATCCTCTGTTTCTTCAAGGAAGACTCTCTCAGATGTTCGTTATGCACCATACAATGCTTGATCCAGCTGATGTTTTTCTACCTCCTTGGTACTTGTATGCAAAGATTCCAAATCTATCACACACTGCCAAAACTATGGATAAAGGGTAGTAACAACATCTGAAGGTGTATAATGAAATGAACATCAATATTTGTGATGACTATGTATACCTTTACAATGTTGTACGAGGTTTTCTTTGTCAGTAATTTTGCCAGGGTTTTTGTTTTTGTCGTCTCTTTTCCCTCTTTTTCTGGAAACAATTGGAGCTTCACATGTTTCCTTGCAGGAGAGAACACATTAGGGGATTGTGGAATGGCATAACTTCTTTCTGTAGTGGGTGTGCTTTCAATAACATCCAAGTACTCTTGGAAAACATTCCTCCTTTCGTTGCTCTGCAAAACTTCATTTTGCACGGTAGCTGCCTTAGACCTTGCTTGCTGCAACTTGTTGACTTTCTGGAAACATGCTCGGCACATGAAAAATTGCTCTCCTGTAGTTTCTATCCCTGCAAGTACTTCTGAACTTAAATCGTTTGAACAAAATTTACGCTTGTAATGAGGAATCAAAACTGTGCTACAATTCACACACAATTCACTGCTCTCTGACATATTGTTTTGCAGAAAAACATTCCCCGGAGAGCGTTTTATATGATATTTTGATATGTCTTGAGAATTAGATGTGGCAGGAAACAAAAAAATTTTACTTACCAATCAAAAATCGAACTGGATCCATGACAACAAACAAGTAAGGAGAAAGCAAAGGTGCATATAGTGAGAGTGAGTGAGTGAGTGAGTAATTGTATTTAACGTGCCTAGCCTGCGAAAGTCTCGAGATGATATGTTTCCAGCAGGGGACACGGGTTATACATAACCTTTCACTTTTTAGGCACATACACTTGCTATTCTCGCAAGGTATGGGTTTCTGCGCTTGGCGCAGGGGGCCCATCAGGGCGACCCCGGTCCTTCCTCTCGATGTGACCACACCGCGTGATTCCTTTTGCCTTTGCCTGGAATTACAGAGAGTTAGCAGCTCTCCTCACACTTTCGCAGCAAGTATGACCCTGGTGGGATTCGAACCCACGACCTTGCGGTTGTGAGTCCGGCGCCTTAACCACTGGGCCAACCTCGCAGCTGAGTTTAGCAAATCAGCCTAATAAATTCGCAGCAAGGTTCATAATCCCTTCCAAGGCAAGATCAGATGTAGAACAGACTGATACTGTCAAACTGTCAACCAACCTTGATACAACGGCCATTATTACTTATGTGCGTCAATGTCAACAACTATTTTACCGGCCCAATTGACTACTGTCCACTACTGACCAACTGATCAGTACTGACCTAGTTCATTCAATAGAACCGGCCTCTAAATTCTCCCAAACGGAACACCAATTTTGCATCCGGCTTGAGCCGGTCGAGGAAAATATGAAATCGAGGCCGCACAATTTTGTCCCAATTTTCAATGTGAAGTCCATGAATCGTAGTTATAGCGTCCATCAGCCTATCAATAGCAATAACTACGAACTTGCAATCAGTCTACCCATCATAGGAAGTTAACCAAGGAGGAGAGTAAAGGCGGATTTACACTAGGCGAGTAAATTCGTGCGAAGCGAATCTTTCGATGCATATGCGCAGAAAATTTTGCGCAGAACCCTGTTTTGAGAATTCACTTCAAAATCGCGGCAAATTTTTCGATTCGCAGAAAGTAGAATCCATTTCAACTTTTTCGCTGCGAATTTTTTGCAGCAGCAAAATCAACCAATCAGAATAACTTTTCACACAACAGCAATAACGACATTGCGGATGGTTTGCTTGGACAAGGGCCTAGCCTTCTTTACACAAGAAGGTATTGCATACGAAAGATGGCCGAAAAGGATAGAAATACAATACTACAGTGCTTGCTGCAGAAACCAGCAAATACAGATATTATATCTGCTTACCTTGCTGCTGTACAACAAGAGTAGGGCCATGAAGGTCGGTCATTATCAGCCGAGGCAGGAGAATCACAAGTAGATATTGCAGATGACGATTTGGATTCTCTTACAATTTGCCTTGGAACACACTTTACACTTGTGAAGGTAACCATAAGAACATTTATTAGTTGGCAACTCGCATTTGGCTTTATGCCAACGATTAAACAACCAACAAATTTTAGGTTCACCTGATGTATTAGTGTTCTTCTGAGGTGGGCTTTCATGTCTCTGAACATGCTGATTTCGTGGTGGCTGTCGGCTTTGTGCTCCCGAAAACAAGGCGGCAGGTTTCCAAGCATTTAAGTTGTCCGGCTCTTGAACTGGCTTCAATGAGGTTTCCACAGACTCATGGCGTTTTGCAGCTTCTATGACGTTGGAGAGGCTTTTGAAAGGCACATCTCGACTTAGCAATTCTTTGGCAATGGCAGGACGAAGTTTAATGGAAAATGCGTGGATTAATTCGCAGTCATTCCCGTCAGTGGTACGATGGATGCCAGGAATCAGTTTTTCCAATGAATGCCGTGTCTCCAAAAAGCGGTGAGCAAAATCTGACACTGATTCGGTTGATTGCTGTGACATGGCATAATATGTGGAGAGAAGCTGTCGAATCTGCTGCTCCTTTGGAATACCACGATGAGCGGTAAGGTTGGCCAAGCAGCGATCAAAATAGGAGATGAATTCCTCTTTGGTTGGAGAGGCGAGGGGTTTTCTCGGAGAGGCGAGGGGCATGGCTGCTTTCAAAAGAGCAAACGATGTCGAAGGCGCGAGCATCTTTCTGGCACTGTTGTTTTAAATAAGTGACCCAAAACTTGGGAGAAACACCAGAAGAAAGGAGAACATGCGTGGGCTGCTCAGCAAAACGATCTAAATTTGCATGTCCAGTAAACTCCGCCTGTGATAGGCGACGAATTGCGTCGAATAAATTTGGCTTGCGAGAGAGTAAAATCACAATAAAATGGTCATGAGTTACATTTTGACATTATCATAACTCAGACGATGATGAACTACAAGAATCTACGATCCAGAAGCTTTTATACTATTTACACAAAAGGAAATAATTAGCATACATTAAACTACAAATAAAGGAATAGGTGCGCATGTGCTAAACGAAAGGAAAAAAGTTAATTCATTAGATTAAACGCGATTACGAGGCTAAGGGATATGACGTATGAATAAGAGCGATCCTGCTACACCTGCTCTAAGGTACGGTTGTCAAAATTATGTCTACCAAGGCTTATCACAAGCTTTGTTGGCATGCTTTGGAGCACAATCCCGGAGCCTTTCCTTTCAACCCTGCCACACTTGCATTCCAACCCAGCATCTTCTACCACCTCTCTATCCGCAAAGTAATCATCAGCTAGGCTTTGGACGGAAAGAACGTTATCATCAACATTTTTTTCATGACAGGAGTAGCATACTCTGTAATGTGTTGGAATTTTCCTTCGAAACTTCACCACAAACATAACAAGTTGAAATCTGGTCGTATTTTATGTGAAAGCCAGATTCTGAATTGGTTGCAATGCTGCCAATCAATGTGTGGAGAAAAACTTGACCATCATTTTGGTGACCATATGGAACCTCTTCAGAATTGCATTGCTCCGTCAGCCGCAGGGATGTTGTGAGTCAATCGCCAGCTATCACTTTCACATCTTCCAGGTTTACAAGCAACTCAAGGATTCTTAAACAGACATCCCGCATTGTGCCAGGATCAAGGCGTGCCTTTTCTGTTTGCTGCTGAATCCCGATTGTTGCAGCAAGAGCTTCAATTGCCGCGTTGAACCAGCAGTTGTTGTGCCTGTTTGATATACCCTTCATCACAACAGCCAAGGAATGACACAGTCAGTTGCATCTTGTAATTCTTCGAATGTACAGACTGCTGGATAACTGGTGCCAAAACAAAAACCGGTAACAATGTCTCTCGTCATTGAAATAATCTGCTTGATTTAAAGAGACACAGTTTACCCTTTCGACATTATCATCTTCAACAAAGGCAGATGAATATTGATTCCTATCGCTAACCTTTGTGAAACATTTCTCCAACATCGGTATCCAACACCTTCTGGCAAACTACATCAAAAACACAAAGCAATGGTGACTTGTTGGAACTGTTCAGCATTTCCTCCTCCGTACCAGCTCTATCTTTAACAGCGATGTCTTCGTCTTCGAGTTTGGTGAGATCAATTTTCATCTCATGGGCACTTAATCTAGCCTTGAAGTTTTTTATGCACTCATTTAGGTGTGATGGCTTATTCCAACGCTGGGGACTTGGCTCTACAAAGAACTTGCACGCTTTCCGAGTTCATCATCAAACTGCAAGTCCACATTGCGAACCTCACACTTTCCGTGTTGGTGTAATGCTTCTTGGCAACCTTTTTCGTGTCCCTCGTGAAATGCACATGCATGAACATTCATCTTCATCAGCTCCACAAGGTTGCTTGACCATGTGTTATGTGCCATGCAAGTTTCAGGTAATCCAGGAAGCTTTCCTTGTTGATTACATCCAGTGATGCTAAGATTAGCACTAAAGCTCTATCGCTGTTAAATTGCACTGGCCTGGAGAGATTGTTACTGCCATATATCATCTTTTTGTGGTGTCAAAATGGATTCTTCATGGTAACATCTTGTATTTATAGCGGCGGGGGATCAAGGAAACATAAGAAATTGTACTAGGGAGCAGGGAAAATTTTAGAACTTCCAGTCAAAAAACATTTCTTTACTTAATATCACAGAGCCCCGTCATAACCATCATATCAGTCCTAATTTGTTCATGCATTGTGAGAAAAGTGACTTGAGTTACGACAATCAACAAAGACAATGAAGATTTCAACAAAGATAAGGAATTTAACAAGACATTGTAGGGTTCCCTTATCAAATTACAGTCACATTACGATTATGGAACAACAGCATACAAGCCACCATCATCAGCAGCCAAAGGCATTTAATTTAGGGTAAACCAGGAGGATGATAACATTTAACCAGAACAGTGGCAAAATGTTCTTAAAATTTCAATATTCAGATATTTAGTCTCCTACATCTATGATTTTAAATAGATCTATTTTCAATAAGTAATTATTAGGTTATCAGAATTTTGAGAGGCTCAGGCACCAGAAAGTGCTGTACCATTCGTTTACCAGGTGTCCCAAAAAAAACGCAACAGATTTGAAAAAATTCTACTGCAAACGGTTTCATACTCATTATCCAACAATCATTTTTCTTCAAATCTGCAATAATTAGATTAAATTTTGATATATTTTTTATTATTTTTGGTGACTGGGTTGCAGAGTTAAAAATCAGCAAACTTCAAAATTGCCCCCAGGTCAAAACCAGAGCCGCTGCATTAACAATGATGAATCATAATGTCAAATTGTAAAATATGACAATCCCTGCAATTGCAAAGAATTGCTGACAAACACGCAAACACACGATTTATTGAAATTTGAACAGATCCTTGCATAAAGATTTCTTTCAAAACACTGCCATGCTTCCTCAGTGTCGATGCTGGTCGGTTGCTTTTTCTAAATGACTAGGCCATAATTAGATTTATACTTTCAATTATAAATGAACACTGAAAGCTCCCTCAAGAATGGACAACTCATGACTCTGTAAGAGATCTCTTTGTTGCAGTTTCTTAATGAAGTTGTGTGCTTGTTAATGTAATAATGTAAAATTTCAGATATTGCCATTTTTTTAACTTTACACTAATGCTGGTAGCTGTTTAGCAGGTATTTGGATGGTTTTTTGCCAATTTTATCAAGCTATTTGCTAATAATTGGCCCTTTTATGCAAATAGCTCCTTTTCGCAAAATTTGCATTGTTTTTGATTGCTTAGCAACCAATCACGTGACTACTGATTGATTGATGCTATTTTTAGATTCTCCTTTGTTCAATTGTGACAAAGTGCAAGTTTCATTGTCATAGCTGTTATACTTGCAGAGAAAACAGGGGGGGGGGGTTAAAGCTCTACCTACAATAACTATGTGCGGGATCTGTTTGGGACAAGAGAGGTAATAGGTTCATAAGGGAACATGAAGATTGTTATGGAACCTCTATGAAACTGGTAAGAAACTCTGAGTGCTGAACTAAAAATCCGAATTTTTTTAGAAATTGTCAGTATTGGCCAAAATTCTTACTTTCTTATCAAAAATACGTGCACAGTAAAAACAGGTATAAAAGAAACTGCAAATTAAGAACCTTCAGGCTCGAGTTTTGGCCAATGAAGCACCCTTAAGAACCATTATACGAATGGATAATAACTACCTCAACCTGCTACAGAAAATAAAATGTTCTTTTTTATGGGTTTACTGCACCTACTGTACCCAGTACACCCTACTGGCTGAAATGCTTTGATTCTTATAAAGAAATATAAGAAACACATAAGAAACTGTTGGTACCAAAATTAGCCCAATTTCTTCAATTTTGAAAAATTGTGTCTACTGTTTCCTATAAACCGTTTCTTATAAGACAAAATGAATATAATTATTACCTGTGATTTAAATGTATCATTAGTGGCTATGCGAACAAAGAAGCCAAACAATACATGACAGTTACTTAAGCAAACTTAACAGCCAACTCTTTTACAGATCACAAGCTGCTTATTTACAAATGCTGATTCTCTATCAAAGTAAAGACACAGGATCACGGCAAGAAAAGACTTTGTTTCGACACAATTTTTTCACAGAAAACTATAGGGAAAGGTGCCGATTTCAAAGGTGTCGCCAGTCAGAAATGTAGTAAAAATCTGAGATTTCCGATTTTGGAAACTGCAGGGAAAGGGACATTTCCTTTTCTCCTAATTTCCAGAGCGAGAAATTTGACAATTCCGGCGTTGTTAATCGTGCAGTGTAAATACGAAACTGTAGAGAACCGCAGAGTGTCTGAAGGGAAATCAATCCGAAATTCGAAATAAGATTTTTGCGATATAGATGCACTGGTAGTGTAGTCGTTGGAAACTTCGGTGAAACGCCAGGTTCTTTTTGGAAATATTTTGCAGGAAATAATAGAATTTCCATGGAAATTTGAAGTCTTTTGATGCCAAATTGATAAATTCATTCACACAAATCCCGGCGCAAATTCCTTATTTTCCTCAATTCTTTACTTATCCGAATATATATAGCAATATACAGCTATCGCATGACTATTCGAAGACCCGTATTGTACGCCACCTAAAAGGACTTACTAAATCAGTCACAATGATAGATCGGAGAAAATTACACACTGTAAAAGACAACGATGTTTGCAAAAGATCTGTTAATTTTCAAGAGAAACGGATAACTCAGTGATCAGGACAGAATAAAATGCTTACATACATTTCTTTGAAAGAGTTCATACACTAATCTTTTTTCATAAGAAACCGCTTATAAGAAACGGTAGGCTCAGCTTTTCGAAAGTTAAGAAACAACCCTACCTGAATTGAAAAAGCTAAGAAACTTTTGTAATTTACAATTCTAATTTTAATTTCGGACTCAAAACTGTTTTGACAGTGTACATTTATAGCAACTGTTTGGGCATTATTTCGGGTGCGAATTATGTCCTTTACTTATTTTGAGATCTTACTAAGCAATTTGGGAGCCCTTTAGATAAAACAAGATGAACTCTACACTTCCGGCATAAAAAGTATAAGAAACACATAAGAAACTTTTGCTAGCAAAATGGCCCAAAAATGTAAGAAACTGCCTACCATCACCGGACCTTAGTTTCTTATGAAAAAAATGAGTGTATATGTGAAATTTACCATACCGAAATAATACCAAATGTGAGATACTACGAATAGATAGATAGAAAGCAACTACACCTACAGCTAGAAACAATTTATTTACTACGGTAAGGCATAACCTAAGATATTTACAGAGTTTAAAGAAGTTCTCACAGGAGGGGTATATATAGTGAATTTCTTCTCAAATCAATTGTACGAATGATCCTGCATACATCAATAGTTCGGTCTATGGTCTATGTAAAGTCAAACCCTACAATATGATTTCATATAAGATTTATTTTATTTGGACGACAATGAATATCAGTGTCTTTGTGTCTTGTCTTCGTTACATTAACGGGGTGGCAGTTGAAGGTAGTTATTCATCAGTTCCAATTATGATACACGTCTTATTCATTTAGGAAACTAGTTTAGACGAAACAGGATGGAAGAGGATTCAAAACTGTGTTTCAGAAGCATTAAGATACTTTTAAAAGTTAGATTATCATTCAAAAATGTTCGTGAAACCATAATTCTTGGTAATATTCACTATAATTTTGTTTCAAACCCAAATAACTCTTTCTTTGCTAAACTTTATTTCACATAACATCAAGGAACAAATATGTATGATAGTTGTGGAAAATACATCATAATTCAGGCATCCAAAAACAAGAAAGGGATCAAGAAACTTTTAGTGCTAAAAAACGAAAACTTTCTTGTGAGGTCAAGAAACCTTATTAAGAGTATGCAGTGGTCATTTTTTCAAATAAGAAACTTCATTGCCAGTCGTCTCCTTGGAAACCATCATTCAGCTTGTTATCAATGGACGATTACGCTAAAGATAGCGGCGAGGAACTTTTTACCAAGATGCATTGCGTTTGAAATGCGAATCTTTAACGATTCTATAGGAGTTCGATTAAAGATCGCAGTGCATCTTGGCAAAAAGTACCTCTCCGCCATCTTTAGCGTAATCATCTATTGTATGCGCAATACCAGACTTAAATCTCCAGGCGGACTTAAATGCTATTTCAAATTTGACAGCCCAAACATTTGCTCATTGATCTTTACAATTCGCAGAGATGCTTTCAGAGATGAACCGTTCTTTGCCTTATCGATGAGCAGACAGGGCTTCAACCACTTATGTTAGTTGTGGTAAATTCGTGTTCTGCACACATTTTGAAAATATGTATTACTTTTCGTTTATGGTCTGCAAAACCAGATTGTCGAGAAAAATATATAAAGCAGACGCTTAAGAAGTTAGGGGGCCATACGGAGATTGTATTCAGTTTTTGAGCAGGAGAGGGGTTTAACTCTAAAGGGTCTTTGGGAAAAAATTTGGGGCTAATTTGACACTGAAATCCGCAGTTGACTTAACTGATGAAGAATGTGTTTATGTAACAACTGGTTAGTGGGGCAAACGATAGTATCTATATGTAATATCACTTTCTCTGTTGTAAGAAAACACCCGCCTATCCGCCAAGAATCATGCGAGAAAATGTTTCATTTTCTATAAATCTTACTCGGACAGATTCATCTCAAGAATATTTGAAAGGCAACTAAATGGTGTTGAAATAACTTGCAATTGCTTTTGAATAAGAGGAGTAGAAGTTTGAAGGTAATAGCAAGTTAAAGCTAAGCTGTCAGATTACTCCCTGTGACCCCCTATTAAAAAATTCTTAATTAAATTGCTTGATATCTCAATACTCAAAAACCTGTAATTAGAAAGCATACGTTCAAAATATTTAACTCGGCGTAAAAAGATGGGTGTAAAATTTTATGACCAATTTCTTCCGGTTGAATGGCTTGAAAGCAACTTTAGATACCTATTTATAATTCTACCATTGGACTTTTCAGAAATCTTTAGTATTTGGAACTTACGATATATTTTCTATTTTAACTCATTTGAGGATTTGACGTTATCAAATTTCTAAATCATAAACTAGAAGAGTTACAGACTTTTGCTTGATACCATAGAGTAGACATCTATAACCCATGGTCTTGTTAGAAATTATTTCATATTGGGTCAAAAGGTTAAGAAATCCATTTTTAACTTTTCTTGAGTTCTTGACAAATAAGAAAAACACTGTAGTTCTGTAAATTTTTAAGATGCTAGAAAAGTCCAACGGTAAAATCATAGAGAAATAGCTAGAGTCTCTTTGAAGACTTTGAAGTTATTCAGTTCAAAGAAATAGGTCATTGAATTTTATACCAGGCTTTTTGAATATTTGGAACATATCATGCTTGATTAGAATAGGAGACTGTTTACAACCTGTATTGTCAAATGGAGTAGAGTGGGGCATTATCAATATTCTCTTAAATTAATCATGGAGGTAAAGATCTGTTTGTTTATTCCAACTGGCCATGATATGAATTTTTTCAGTTGTATGATGCGAGGGTTTCCTTCCACGGGCGATTCAACGGCAGTTCTTCCCCACCTCCCTGCTTGCCTGGAATTAGTCTCATTTCTGCCTTCCATGAATTTCATCAAGTTGATTTCTCAGCTCTGCTAAGGCTCTGCTCAACTCCAAGGCAGATTTTTGACAAACTGCCAATTCTTTTTCTGCGATGAATCTTTTTCGTACTTCGTACAGCTATTGAAAAATAATTGTAACAGATAAATCATTGCATGCCAACAAATGAAAAAATTCAATATGTTCGCAAGAAATCATCAAAAACTAGGGAACCGTTAAACTAAAATCATCAATCTCGAATTCTGCAGAATCTTACTGAGAAGATATGACACAATTTAATGTTGAAGGTGGTGAAAATCCCATTCGCACGTCATCTCCTTGAACAACATTTTTTATTTTCATTAATAAAGTCCTGACAGTGGTCAGTAGATACCTGCCAGAGAGAGCACTTTTATGTCCAGTGCTGGTTGCAAGCTTCTGAAATCTTAATTCCTTTTGCTACCGCACGATTTTAGGAAACTTTTACATTTATGATGCGGTAAATGTGCTAGAATAAATTAATTTTTTTTGCAAAAAACAGCTTTTAAAATGCCAAGTGAGATTGCAGAACAAACATATAGTGCTTACTCAAAGCAATGTCAAACTATTTGATCTTGTTTATCCTCAATGAATTCATATAAAGTGTGAAATTCAGTTTGGGGAATAATTAGGAAATTCTACGAGAAAGTATGCTATGCTATTGGAATTGGATTTAACGCTAGGAAACTCTTCTACCAAAATCAGAGCCATGTTTCATATAAATATTTGAATATGGCCAAGGAAAATTGAAACTGCAAATAATGAAATTTTGTTTTTATTACCTCGCCCTTACGATAGTAAGAAAATATCAAATTTTGAAAATTATAGAAACCTCCAGTACTGGCCCAAATTCTTAGTTTCTTAATATGAGAATACGTAAATCGATTTTATCCCAACTTGCCACAGAGTTGGAGAGAGAGAAACAATGTATCAATTGGCAGGGCACCAAATACCATAGAAACCTTTGTGAATGGGGCCCTAGACTTCTACTTGATTAAACGCCGTTGTAAATAAAAAGAATGCAATCTTGGTGTATTGAAAAATACTGTAAATTGGAAATGTTTACAAAATGCTTGGTTATCTTCTGGAGAACATGAACATATTTAGTTGATGCAATGACAATACATCCATTTATGGAAGATATCTAAGCCCAATTTTCAAAATTCTTTGGGAAGCCATTCTGTGGTCAGAGTTCTTTCCTCTACTCAATTTTGAATATTTAATGGGAGGTGCATTTTCTGAGAAATGTTCCTGCTCTTGACTCCAAATTTGGCTTCCTTTGCTCGCACTGAATTTCAGCCATATCCAGCAATATGTTTATACATTGCAAACTCGTTTTCGATGATGGAAATTGGCAAGGATTTTGTTGATCAATTTGCAGCCAGAAGTGTATTCATTTGCAATTATCTCCTAAGGTCAAAATAATTGTACTCATTGCAATCGAGGTTTTTGTCCCGAAAATGTTATTCCCATTTGTGTGGATGCTGCAAGGAGCTGCAAATTCCATTGTCTCTTTCTTGATACAGTTAGAGAGTCTGAAAGTCTGAGACCTACTTGAGCCCATTGGACAAGTTTATGATAAGAACCCAAGAAACAATACTATCAACCAACCTTTTTTAAACGGTAGAAAATTCCAATACAGCTCTTAAAACCTCCTTTCAGTGAGTGTTTACTTGATTTTGACAATTTTGAAGAATAAAGGAAGTGCTGTTTTTGAAGCAATTACATTTCTGAATCTCGTGCTTCATAATCAGAATCCACTTTTCAGATTGGTTGAAAAAAGGTTGCAAGCTCTACGTTAAAGGCAATCTGTCTCATTCATAATTGGCTGAAGATTGTTTAGGGGGAAGATTTGTATGGCAGAGTTAACATAAAAGAATTGGAAAAGAGAAACTTCGAATTGACCTGAATTTTTATCATGCAAAAATTCAAAGAGTCTGGGCTCTACCTCCTTTCCGTTGTCTATGCTTTGTTCTTCTAAACCAATCACATGCGTGACAGAGCTCCTTTAAGGCCTATCCTTTGTAACTGCATCAAAGTATCAAATACGAGACAATAGAACGTACAGCTCCTCCATAGCAGAGACACTATAGTAGGGCACAATTTGATTGGTACCCTGTGGAGCATCTAAAATATCGACAGCTAGAATATATATCACATTAAGAAGTACATCACCCAGAGCATATAGAGACCTATATGTCATTGAAATTTTGTATGGGTAGGGGACAAAAACGTCCAAATAAGATTTTTGAGAGCAAATCCATCTGTGGTACCTCCATATCAAAGTACAGGAGATGAGATCACTGACAAGGAACCTCCAAGGAAGTTATGCGAAAATTGGAGAGCTAAAAAAGAGGAGCAAAAACGGAAACCGGTGACTCTTTGTATCAAAGGGTAGACGTACCTTTTTACTTGCACATCTCGTTTGTTGATACGTTTCTGTAGTGGGGGAAATTTGTCTTGGTTTTGTTGCAGGATGTTGCAAAACAAACATGACATGCTTTAGCCTTCTTTGCAGCTAGCTGTTAGTCAAAAGTTATAAAAAAGCATTTCTTCAAGAAATATTTCCAGAGAACATTTGATGAAAAAATATTTTCCCATTCAATTTGAAACTTTCGAGGTCCCCTTTCGCGCCCCCTCTCCGGCCTTGAACTCTGTCAGCACTATAAAATTAGGTGGGAAGATATTGAGTTTTGCAACTTGAAAAAGAGGAAAGGTAGGCATATCGTTGACGGGGATTGAGCTCCAGCTCTAGTAAACAAAAGGGGCTCTCATTTGAGCAAAAGACAATAGTGTAAAATTTTAGAATGGCGCTTATCAAAACACCACCATTTGCACGGCCAAAACAACAAAGATTTTGATTGTGTAGAATTACCTCATGTAATTTCTGAAGCCAGTTGTGCTGTCTTGACTTGATGAGCGTATGCGAGAGAAAGAGAAAAAATTGGTTAAAGCAATTTGGGTGGTCATATTTTTCGAAAAGTTGAACGAACGAAGGGGAGATTTGTTAGAACCACTATCTTGGAAATCTTCGGCCTCTTGTACGGACCGTGCATTAATCACGCAGGTCCGCATCACATACAGCTTGCCATATGCAGGCCTGAAGCGCCAAAACAGCAGACTAACAAACTTGACTTAAACAATTCTAAAGAGAAACGCTGAAGAACATAAAACTATATACTAACCATTCTGCCAATTTCACGTAATAGATTCCAGGATCTTGCAATTGCTTTCTCATGTCATTTCTGAAGCCAGTTGTGTGGTCTTGGCGTGATGAGCGTATGGGATAGGGAGAGAGAAAAAACATTGGTTAAAGGAAATTGC
The DNA here is from genome assembly GCA_039566865.1 of Aurelia coerulea. Lineage (NCBI taxonomy): Eukaryota > Metazoa > Cnidaria > Scyphozoa > Semaeostomeae > Ulmaridae > Aurelia > Aurelia coerulea. The sequence goes on along the minus strand of CM076951.1, from coordinate 4,462,530 downwards.
AACATCAATGTTTTTAAAAGTCGAACGAATGAAGGGGAGATTTGCTAGAACCACTATCTTGGAAATCTTCGGCCTCTTGTACGGACCGTGCATTAATCACGCAGGTCCGCATCACATATAGCTTGCCATATGCAGGCCTGAAGCGCCAAAACAGCAGACTAACAAATTTGACTTAAACAATTCTAAAGAGAAACGCCGAAGGACATAAAAATATACTAACCATTCTGCCGATTTCATGTGAAAAGATTCCAGGACATTGCAGCAGCTACTTTTAAGTTGTGTTTTTCCGTTCATCTTTGCAGGTATTTCGTTCGCTTTGGTTCTTTTGGCGCCCAGCGAGTAATAAACTGTTTTCTGGCTATTTTCAATACACTTTGTCCTTTACGAAATGTAGCGCGCATAAAAGAGAGGTGTGATCTATTGTCAAACACGCTTCGCAATTTCCGACTTGGGACCATGGCTGACTTTGACTATAAAACATGGGAAACAAGGAAGCTGTTTTGAAAGAATGGAACAATTGACAAGTAGAGCATTGCGTTGTCATCATTTGACACTTGGGACTAACAAAACAATATCTTCATTTTACGACAAAACAGCAACACATGCTTCAAAAACGTTGCGAAACAATCAATACTTGAAAAAACAAACACTGGAATTTACTATGAATTGGATGGCCCGTTGTTGTTGGTTGTTGCTTGTGAAGGGTTTTGAAGGCCTTTGAACTGCAAGTTTCTTAATTTTCCCATAATTTTCTCGGATTGGGCTTATAAAAGTTTCTTATTACTTCGCAAGCATGGTATTACAGTTTCTTAAATTGTTTGCCATCCTAGTAGTAGTTTCTTAAAAGCAAAAATTCTTATATATCAAGACAAAATTATTTTTATTGTTTTTTATTAAACAAATTTATCCCAGAACTAGAGTTACAAGTTAATCAGTTCTCGGTGAAGCATGTTTTTCATTAAAAACGAGAACAGAGGAGAAATCTAACTCAGTTCTGAAACGATTAATTTCCGAGGACACAAAATTAGAAATCTCTGATTTCTGTTTGTGAGAAATCCTTGGTTTCATATAGTGAAACTACGGGTGTAAATTTCCCCATTGGAAATCTAAGGGAAAAAACATACCGCCGATTTATTTTGGGGAAACTGGACATGCAAGAGAAACCCGCAAATTATCTTCTGCACACTGTTGGGAAATGTGGAAATTTCATCTTCTAGGAAATTATGTGAAACTAACACATTTCTTGCCGTGCATAGAAGTAACCGAGCCTTGTCAAAGCACATCAGATGAAGAACAAGATGCAGATGAAGAAATGACTTGTGACACTGTCATCCTGAGTGAGGCCAAGCAACAAGAAACATTCACCCAAGCAAACTTCAAATGTAGATCTTGTACAAAAATGATGAAGAAAAAGAGAGCACTTGAAAGGAAAAACAAAAGCCTTCACAAACAAGTTGATAACTTACGACAGAGAAAAACAGAACTGAAAACGGTAAGCATGTTTTCACAAGACATTAGCCCAGGTACTCATATGATTACACAATGCTTTCTTCTTGCCTTCTATTTCAGTTGAGGCTAATGAGAATTCAACTCAGTACTGAAGTTTCTTATCTTTTTAGTGACCAAAATAGTTGACTTTCTTACAAAGAGTTTTTATTGAAAAGTATGTGTAGAATAGCCACATTGTAAACTTTCTATGAATCCTGCTGTTTAACACTGTACATTTGCATTGCCTGTACATTACTGTTGGGCCATGCACGCAGTTAGATGAGGCAAGGGCAGCTTGTATTTATTAGCTTTGATACTTTCATCCTAGCAACTGAAAACTATCAAATCTTCAAAGCAAAGGGTAAAAGAGGTGGAGCCAATGCAGACCACAGCCTGTGACCAATCTGTTATTGTTGAACATAGTGATACAGAACTTGATGATGAATCCGATAATGACCTTGAAGAGAGCAAAGATAATTTTGAGATGTTGAGCTCTGAGAGTGAGGACTTTGATATGGAGGAGGATGATGATGATGATGATGGCAATGAAAGTCATTGTGAACAAATTCGGGATAACCATGTGATGTATGTACTATGATTTCAGTATACCCATAGTCCAAAATAGGGTTTGCATTTCCCTTTGCATTATGTTTGCAACAAATTGACGCAAAGTTTGCCATGAGTTTATTTTGGGAATGTTTTTGATTTAAAGAGTTTGTAAAATTGCTTCAAAGAGTTTGAATTTGCACCAAACTAGTTTGCAACATTTCATTTGAAGCATCCTATAAACATGCAAATTTGAATAAATGAATGATTAGGGCATAATGATTGTAAAGTCTGTGCAAACTGTTGTTTTTACCAAGGGTAGTAGCTTTTGATGATTTTGTGTGAATTTATAAATGTGATATTAAGCAAAAGCTGCAGTCATTGGAATCCAACACTATTTCTTTCTAACAGTGTAACTTATTTAGAAAGTTAGAATGTACCAAGACATGAGAATATTACAACATCAAATGTTACTTGATGCTGAGAAAGTCAGAAGTGCTGTATGTCTTCAAACATTCATATTTTCTGACTAGATAACTGTTGTATTCCTACAAACAACAAGGTAAACACAACACATTGATTCATGTACAGTATGTTCTTTTTAGGTTTGATGAAACTACTACAGTGCAGAATGAACCAAAGTTCATCGTTTTCTATAGCATGATTGTCAGTTTGTTTTCAATGTTTTGCTTTCGGTGCAAAAGCAACAAGCCAACACTTGAAATATTGAAGAATGGTACGTTGGTGACAGTGTTCCAAAACTGCAACACATGTGGTGAAAGGTCTTTTTGCTGGCGTTCCCAACCATTCATTCTGGGTCGTTATCCAGCTGGTAATATTCTTCTTAGCTATGGGGTACTTTCTGCTGGTGCATCAATCAGTAAAATGCTACTTGTATTCAAGCATGCAGGCATCAGTGTATACAAAGCAAGAACATACTTTCTTCATCAAACTAAGTTCTTATTCCCTACGATTCTATGCCACTGGGAACTATATCGTGCATCTTTGGTCAATGAAATGAAATCTTTCAAAGATATAATAATATGTGGTGATGGCCGATTTGACTCCATGGGACACTCTGCCAAATATGGTGCGTACACAATCTTTTGCAGCAATACAAAGAAAATTGTGCACTTCCAGATCCTTCAGGTAAACACTATTACTATTTGCAACATTAATGACAATTACCCTTTGCTCGTATCATCAGAATGTAAGGTAATTGTAGGAGGTCTTTTTGCTAAGAAACAGTTTGGTGTTTTGCTTCTTCTTCTGTAGTACTCCAGATAGTGCTAAGTACTGTACCATGTCTGTCCAAGAAATTAAAGGCATGGTACTGTATATTCCTTGAACTTTGACAACTACCATGCAACCCCCCCCCCCCCAATATTACACAAATATCATATGAGCAGTTATAGATGTATCAATAACTTGTAAAAGCATTGGTTTAGATTACAAAACCATGCTTGGTTTTTTCATCTAACTCTATGGTGGCATCGATAGCTGCCCAGAGGCGCACTTTGGTATATTTAGAATAGAGGCCATCCTGTGAGCACAGGTTACTTTTTGGATCCAATACTTGGGCTAATTTTTTGGGTCAGGCATCTGTATAATTTTTTGGGTGCATTTTTATGCCAGTAATAATTATTCTTGGTTTAATGTTCTATACCCCAGCCAGCCAGCCTATACCCCTATGTAACTATACTTTTAAACCCCTGTTGACACGGCGTGGTGTACAACCACTTACCACCGACCACACCGACCAGTGCACCGACCACATACCACCGACCGCACCGAACACCGACCAGACCGACCACCGACCAGCACCACCGACCACCGACCAACACCACCGACCACCGACCATGAAAACCACCGACCACCGACCAACAAACCACTTACCACCGACCATACTTATCACCGACCACCGACCAACAATTCACTTACCACTTACCACCGACCAAGAAAACCACTTACCACTTACCACTTACCACCGACCAAGAAAACCACTTACCACTTACCACCGACCAAGAAAACCACTTACCACTTACCACCGACCAAGAAAACCACTTACCACTTACCACCGACCAAGAAAACCACTTACCACCGACCAGCAAACAACCGATTATCTTGTGGACATTGTGACCTTTTTTTGAAAAATTTTCCAGTTGCATAAGAAACCGCTTATAAGAAATAGTAGGCTCAATTTTTCGAAAACTGAATTTAAAAGCAAAATTTTTGTTTTGACATTTTTTGTTAAAGCTGAATTATAGTTTCAAATTAACTCTGAAACTAATGGCCCAAAAATTTAAGAAACTGCCTACCAGTCTAATAAAAATAACGCATAATCTGCATTTTGGTTTCTCCCGTCTTCAATGATCTTTTTCCGGTGGTGGTTTGTGGCAAGGCTCTGATCCTGTAATGAAATAATAAACCAATCTGTTTCCCCCTTTCAGTTCACTTAATCCACATCTGTTGCATTAACTATGTACTTCACGGGAAGTCATATGGTAATACCTGCATCTAAATTTGGGTGATCTTCATACAATTTTTTGTTATTTTTCACTGTTCCCCTAAGAACTTGCTTTTATCTGCCGCACCATCATCGCATTACTCCGTTTTAATAGACTCTATGATAGTCCCAGTTAACGCATCACAACAGCAACAATGAAATAACAACAATAACAACAACAACAACAACAACAACATAATTTTACCCAAACCGGGACGTATAGACTTTCCGATAAAGGAATGGGAATAAATGGCACAGATTTGTGTAATCTGACACAGGCATAGGCGCAGGAAGCTTTGCGCTGGGAGCTGCTTGGAGCTATATGTAGCCTTCTAAATGCAGAACTCCTGGATGAAGTTTTGTTCATTTACGTTGCATTGCAGCTGCAAATCCTTAAAATGGGCTCGGTAAACGAACGTTGACAAAGCGCGCATAACTGAACATGTACACGTATTTCTTTCATAAGAAACTAAGAATTTGGACCACCACTGAAAGTTTCTTAAAATTATCAGATTTTGAGTACTCAGAGTTTCTTACGAGTTTCTTAGAGGTACCATAACAATCTTCATGTTCACTACCCGTGCCCTCGTGAACACTTCAAAACAATATTGTTTGAGCCTTTCCAATGTTTAGACATTACTGAAGTACCTTAACGAGTAATATGACAAATGAAAGTAAAGTGAAAAAGGTCAAGGATTTCCTTCATCAAAGTAAATAGATTCTTAACTTATATTCTCCCAGTACTGGAGTTTCTTAATTTTTTGGCGATCTGAGAGTTGAGTTTCTTATAAGCAGTTTCTTATAAAAAATACGCGTAGTGAACATTCCATGGTTTCCGCCAATGATAAAATGTGAAACAAATCATATGTTTAAAAATCAAATGTAAGCATTGAGACACAAAACAGACACATAAAAAACCGGCCGTATGACTGCGTGAAGTTTCGAAAAAGGGCCTAGCCATGATTTGATATCATGGGCATTTTACAAAGCACCTGCAAACTTTATTTTTTAAGTCTTTATTTTGAAAAAAATTATGGACGCATGACCACGACTCTAACTAAGCGAATAGAATAAAAATGTAATATGAATGATAAACTCGTGCCACATCTCCAAAATAAGCGTGCATGTACCCCTTTTATTTTTCTTTGATAAGAATAGCGTGTTCAATGGAATGCAACGCAAGGATCGATTCCTCAAAAGAAAAACAATATCATAAACAATTGAAGCATCTCAAAGTATAATTCTTTTCAAAAGTAAAACCTAAAAATCGAAATTTGAACACAATTTCAAATTATTTTGCACATTGCCGGTGATATCTGATCATATGGCTAGGCCGTTTCTCAAATATGGTTAGGCCGTTTTTAGGTGTACTCTAAATTTCGACTTTGCGAGCTTTGGTAGACGATTCTAAAATGCAAGGTATGTGCATTCAAGTTGGAGATAAACAAATGTAGCTTTGTCTTCGGAAAGTCCCGATATCTTATCGTTTTGTTACTATACCCAATTTAAGCGGGTATTTTTTTGAGACACCCGGTAGATAAAACACAAAATATCTGCCCCAATTTTAATTATCAATCTCCAATTTCAATTGTAAACCAACGGATGAACAGAAAATCATATTTACTTCACGTCAAACGAAGATGAACTCTTCCTAGTCTATATACTCCAAACGCATCACTTCAGAAAATGCATCACTTCAGTCTATTTAATCAGAAAATCAAATAAAACAAAAAGTATTGATATCAACTAGAACAGACAAACATTAGATATTGGATAGGGTATACGGGATTTCCAGGGCAGCCTACAACTTTTTAAGAAGAAACTCATTAAAATAATTTTTAAATTTTACTCTATAAAATTTTGGTCGGTGGTAAGTGGTTTTCTTGGTCGGTGGTCGGTGGTAAGTGGTTTTCTTGGTCGGTGGTCGGTGGTTGGTGGTAAGTGGTTTTCTTGGTGGGTGGTAAGTGGTAAGTGGTAAGTGGTTTTCTTGGTCGGTGGTCGGTGGCCTTTTTGGTCGGTGGTAAGTGGTTTGTTGGTCGGTGGTAAGTGGTTCATTGGTCGGTGGTAAGTGGTTTTCTCGGTCGGTGGTCGGTGGTCGGTGGCTATCATGGTCGGTGGTAAGTGTGGTAAGTGGACGGTGGTAAGTGTGGTTGGTGGTATGTGGTCGGTGGTAAGTGGTTGTACACCAGGCCTGTTGACACAGCTGGCTAATGTTATATTTTTTGCATTGCTCATCTACTTCTATCTGATTTGGACCACGTCTTGGTTTGCTGTGACCAGTTATTATTGATTTACTTAATTCTGTGTTGAAAATCTTTTTGAAACTTAACCAATGAGGTCATTCACATTGACTTTTGTTCACAATCACCTTGTTTTTTAATTATGCAATGCAATTCATGGAATCTGGAATTTTGACCGTAGAATTGTGAATATTGTCTCCATCTGCCATGACATGGAGCTGCATAGAGAAAGTAGACCAATGCAGCTTATGTTGCCCTCTCCAACTTGAGGACAGGTGACGAGACTCTAGGGCAATCATCTCAGAGATGTTTATTTTTTTATAAAGTTACGCACGGTACAAAGTTCATGGTACTTTTCATGATATGAAGTCCTGAATTTATATGAAAAAAAGTTTCCTGAAGAGGACAATCACATGATCTGAGTTGGGTCAAAATAGCATTTTTAGCTAAATCTCTCATATGCATAAATATGAAAACATTTATGGTGTATTTTGTGTTCATATTTTAGTCAAATGAAGCCGGTGGGAGCTCACCAAAAATGGAGCTGCTCGGTGTGCAAAAATGTTTTGGCTTTCTGCAGGAATCAAAGGTAAAGGTGACCCAATTCGTATCTGACCGTCACAGGGGTGTTGCAAAATGGTTGAGAGAGTCATTGCCTACCGTTCAGCATTACTATGACATTTGGCATGTTGCCCGTTCGATTGCCAAGAAGCTGCTGAAAGCTGGAAAAGAGAAGAGTTGTGAAAGGATCAACAAGTGGGTCTCATCTATTCGCAACCATTTGTATTGGTGTGCAACATCAACAAAGGATGGATTTGGTGACCTTATACTTGCAAAGTGGAAGTCCCTAATGAACCATATCCAAGACAAGCATGAGAATCACGAGGATGAGCTGTTCGAAACATGCATTCATGGACCCTTAGAGGAAAAACGAAAATGGATAAAAAACGGTGAGTTTTGAATGTGTACTTTCACAGTTGCTGAATAGCCGATTATGCTGAAGATGGCGGCAAGGAAGTTTTTACTGAGATGCACTTCGTTCTTTAATCACATTCCTATAGAATTGTCAAAGATCTGTAATTTGAATGCAATGCATCTACGTAAAAAGTTCCTCACCACCATCTTTAGCGTAATTGTCTTTTGGGACAGCATGCATTATTTCTTTGAAATCGAGAAACAAGAAGGGGAATGAAAACAATGCTGCAAGCAATGAAAACAAATGATTCCCCTATAGCCTTTGCTAAGAGCAGATGCCCTCTCTGTGACCATGCTGTGACTTGCTCTCTTCTTTGATATCCAGGTATTCAGTGTTGCAAGTTTGATTTGTATGAATCCTTTTGACTGCATTTTTTACATGAAATTGTGTGTTTTTTCAACTACTTCTTTTTTCAGGAACCATTGCCTATGACAAAGTGAAGTCAATATTGATGAACAAAATGTTGATTGGTGACATCAGTAAGCTATCATCCAATGCCCAAACCAGTTGCCTTGAAGGATATCATGCCACTCTAAATCATTGGCATCCTAAGATGACACATTTTCCCTGGATGGGAACTGTTTGCAGGTAGTTATGCAAATATTTTAACCATACTTACTGAAATTGCCATATAATAAAGATATGGCAATTTGATAATTTTGAACAGAAGGATTACCACAAGTATTAAGTTCAATTTGCAACCATTTACATAACTAACATTATCATTTTAGGCACATACTGGCTATTTGCCATTTCAATGAAAACCTTCATCGCGAGACACAACACAAGAAAGATGGAGAGGAAATGCTCCGAGTGGTATATCCAAAGTTTAAACTTGGCGAAGAAATCGTTCGGACAGTTCCAGTAGCCTCAACTTATGGTAAGAAAATTTTGAAGAATCATGACCATTATATTCAGGCACACCTCCATGGAGTCGTGATGCCCTTTCACCAATGCTTCATAATTGTTTTTCCTCCCAGGGGAGCACTCAGCACATGCGTATACAGGGAAGGAAGTCAAATATTTCTTAGTCAGATTATTGCCAAAAGTGATGTTTTTTGGGTCCAAATAAACTGAAATTATGGCCATATTCTCAGTATCAAATATAGTTAAACTGATACTTTTGGGTTCTGACCTCTATTTGTATTATTTCAGGATACTTTATAGGTGTCTAAGTATAAAATGAGCTGCTATTTTTTTGGGTTGCCTGACAATTTCTTGGACTGACCCCCATATGCAAAGTACCAAGTGTCCCCCTGGGGTTTTCTATAATTTGAAGATGGCTTCACTTTCCAAAATGGTCTTCAGTACCACAAAGATAGACTTTCAATTGATAGAAATATCAGAAAGACAAAATTGAAAACAAAGCATCTAAGCATTATGATTTGATTTTTTATTTCATAGTTTGCAAAGATACACCTGGGATCATTATTTGTGCCAGTAAAGATTACCGAGTATTGCTGTGTTTATCAAGACTTGCTCCAAGTCTGTTTTTGTTATTCAATCAGTGCAGAAAAATGTTTTCCTTATATTTACTGCTTTTTTATTGAGATTTGATGAAACAAGACATAGACTTGGAGCAAGTCTCAGACCAAGCACATACACTTTTTGAACCTGTATTTACTTGCTCCTATATTTATTTCTTACAGAATATGCTCATACCATCTGTGATCTCTTGTTTGCCCTTCCCTTGTCTGAAATGCAGGCGATTCGTAAAAAATATTCTGCACAAGCACCAAAGGAACTGACTTCACAATTTGAAGAGAGGTGCACAAAAGCACAGGCTGTTGAAAAATTTAAGCAGAGGGCTGTTGTGGAAACAACTTTATATCCACCAGGTGACAAGAATTGATTATTACTGCATATAAATAATAGTTACTAGTTTGTGCACAGTGGATTACCAAATGTATGTGTATAATGGGGAAGATTTGAACGAGACAAACATTTTTAGACTCACTCCTAAATAAAATGTAATTCTAAGGAACTATAGTCAGATATTTTCAGAAGTGATGTTTGTCCTAAGGGGGTCCCAAGTCTGTTTGTCCCAAGGCAAGTATTTTATGCAAATTTGTTGGCACTCAATGCTAGCATGTTTTCTGCCTTCAGTACAGTACAGTTTTTCTTGGGACAAATTATTGTTCTGTATAAGAACTGACCTAATGGCAATTTCTGGTTTCTTTCAGAACAAGATCAGCATCAAATGGCTTCAAATGTAGCTGCAGCCAAGAGATCTGCAGAAGCTGCAGTTGCACCTAGCAAACGAAGGCAACCACGTAAATGCAGGACATGCGGAGAACCAATGCTGGGGCACAGAAAGGAAACATGCTCAGCAAATATATCTAACGAATAGACCCAATCTAACTTTTCAAGATAAGAGGCACTAAAAGCACAAGTATTTTGTTGTTTTGAGATTAGGCATTTTTTAGTCTAAAAGCTTCTTCTGCATACAAAGTTTAGCACGGAAACTACTTTTTACATCCATACCTGTCTTTATTTTTAAATTATGGTAATTTTAAGAATCTGACGTCGCAAGGGCTTGACCCTGAAATCAGAGTTTGGACAAATTTTTGTTTAACTTTGATTTCACGATCCAAGCACTTACAAATTAAAATTCTTTATATTACCAGAAATAAAGACAGATATGAACAGTGCAAAATTTTGTCGCTCTACTAAACTTTGTACGCTATAAGATTCTTGCAAAATCTCAGAAAGGCTTTTTGGTGCCTGGTAATTCGAAGTAACCAAGCAAAAGAAATAGGCCATAAACAGTATGATTTCGATTGAAAATGACAACAGAAAGTCATGAAAAAGCTTACAAGATAGAAATGTAAGAGTTGGCCATTTAGACACAAACAACGCTCCATATATATGCGGGGATTGACTGTACTGTTTGACGGATTTTCTTTGTAATAATGTACCTTTCTGTTGGTTTTGGAGAGTGCTTTGTAAGTGTCCAATTACCACAGCCGGCATCCAACCCTACAGTCATCTGAAAGATTCTCTTAAGTACCTGGGTACCAAACTCTCTAACAGGGTATTCCTTAAGAAAATGAACAACTAAAAACACAATGTGTTGCAAGGTATTAATGTAGGGCTTTTCATTGTAAACTGACAAGTGACACTGGAAGACCAACTGGAGGATTCACTGCATGGAATATTTACTTTAAATGACATTATAATTCTCTATAAAGTTCATGTAAATATTATCTTTAAACTTTACAATATCTTTATTTTATGTAAAGATGAAAACATCTTTACAGACTCTGTAAAGACTTGCAGGGTGTTCGAAATATGATCTTTCCTATTTACAGTTCAGTGTAAAGAACCAGGAAAGATGATGTGTGAATTTACATGATAACTCCAAGTCTTGTAAAGTTGATTAAATTTGTTCTCGTTATTCCAGTACTTCCTTGGAGGCTTGAGGGGATATAATTTGGTGCCTTGCGGTAGAGACGTAGAAGCCGGGGGGCCGCTCTGGGGGCACGTGCGCCGTAAGATTTTGCAATGACAGCCCTTTCTATTTTCAAGTGCCAATCTAGCTTTAGGAAAAAAGTGGCCTTTTGAACTGTCGTGCCCCCAAGTTTGAGATGCTTTACGTTCCTGCCTTGCGACATGGGGCTTCTTGCAGACAAATAAACCGTAAAAATTGCTTCTTTGCTGATGTTACAATGCTGCTAGGCCCTCTCTGGACTGTGGACTGGGTGTGCACTTGGTCGGAAATTGTCTCGACTGAATTTCATCCACAGCAATGGAAATCCAAAAATACCAACATTCTGCTTGCTTTGGTGTTCATTAAAGTTGTAAGAAAAGCTCTTTTTACTCGTTCATTGTAGAAATGCAGATGATTATATTTTCATTTGTTTTTGAGATAGTCTAGCGCTCAGTCGGGCAACCAGGTCTTGGGCAACCAGGTAGGCCTAATTTTTGTACTGTACTTATATGATCATTTGTTTGTGTGTTTTGAACACTGCCATATTCATGGTGACATTTCAGTATAAAAAGAACCCTCTAGCTGTTTGGGTACCCACAGGATGCAAATAAGAAAAATTATTGTGTCTGCCTATCATAATTCTGCAAAAAGTTTAAATCTACATAATATACAGTTGTGGAGATCGATATTATAATGACTTCACAATAGTAGCCAACCATGATAATAGAAATGCCTGTACTGGGAAATGTATTGATCTATTCTTTTCTATTCATCTCAACGAAATAACTCTTTGTCATTATTTTCACTTGTTTCCTATCATATTATTACTCGAAATGTACTACTACTTACTTGAATAAAATATCTAAACATTTGAAAAGCGTTAAAAAACATTGTTTTGAAATGTTCATAAGGCACATAAACACAAACGTTGCAATTAAGAAAATCAATAAACTTCAAGTAACTCAAGATATGGCCCGAAAGATTTTTCAGTACTTGCCCAAATTCCTTGTTTCTAACGTAGAAACATATATATGTATTATCATTCTTTGGGATTTTGACTGCGCAGAATACAAATCTTCAAAATCTAAGCTTGTTTGTGTTAAATTTTTTGTGGTCTGGTACACATATTTTTTTGGAAGAAACTACTTTAATACCTCCCAGGTCATGCCAAATGCTTTCTTGTACAGAAATAGTAACTGTTTGGAAAATTATTTTATATTATTTTGAGTGCAAATTATGTACTTGTTTTTAGATCCTCCAAAGTTCCATTCTGAACTGTGGGAGCCAAAGTGGGAGCCATTCTGACAAAATCAATGAAGTGTACACTTTCGGTTTTAACAACATATAATTAACATGTAAGAAAATGTCAGTAGCAGAGTCCCAAAAATTAAAGATTGGCTACCAGGCCCGGACTTTAGTTACTTATGAAAAAATATGTGTATGAACAAGCCAAAATGCCTGGATATCACCTCACCAAAGTTTCCAAAATCTACAATTTCTTGAAAGTTTGGCCATCTTAGTGAAATTTTTTATAAATCCAGTTTCTTATAAAAAAATATTCACATACATAATTCCAATGGTCCAATATAAGGTTTGAAATCATGTGATATGTGGTATTGTTCGGTATTGTTCGGTATTGTTCGGTGTGGTTCTAATGCCCTCCCCTAGAATTGTTTATGGTGATCAAATGCTTTGGTGGCCAGGGGGTTGGTGATATCCTTATTATTACTGATTATCAGTGAATATTTTTTATGCAGTTTTGGTAGTTCAGTTTCCGCTCCTACGCATTCATTGCTCTTTCCCTTGGGCATGTTATCAATACATCCTTTCCAAACATGTGTTGCTCAATTCTTGCAAATTTACATTTGATTCTTTGAACAGGTACATATGTTGCAGGACCCTCTATGTCAAAAAGCTTAGCATACCAAACTTCAACTGGATTCCCAAAATACTCCTTGTGGCTTGCTATTTCAGAGTTCCACATGACTTTTGCAAGAAGATGTTGCAGTGGTACTTCATCTATGATAGCTACATGAAGCATGAAGAATTCCACTGTTCCTGCTCTTGGTTTGATGTACATATTCATTGTTGTTTGAACTGCTCCTTTTTTGCCCGCCCAGAATGCCATTACATCACTGGACCTCCTAGATCGGGAATGAATGGATCCATACAGTTCTTGGCCCAAGTAGACAAGCTTGATCGTACTGTATGATTCATGGGGATGTATGCTAGAATTTGGATAAAGCACCTTGTACATTGTGGTAATGTTATGCAGCTCAAATGTTGGACAAGACTCTTTGGTTTTGGATAAGGATTATATGTCACGTGACCTAAATTGCACCATTGGCCATCTTTGGGATCCAAGTTTCGAGAAGCAAGATGCAGAGTTTGTGAAAGTGACCCACGGTCCTTTGGATCAAGCAATATGTTCACCTTATCTAAGAGCTGGTCTTGATACAGCTCAGGGAAATCAGCATCATAAAGGAAACTGTCCCGCATGAATCTCTGCATGAGCTGCTTTTCTATTAAACGCTTATTAGATGGTAGCTGGCCAAGAATTCCATTGTATCTCTCAAAGCTAAATAACCAGAATGAGTATACTGGTCCATAGTCAAGCAAACACTCTCGAAGGTGACAGTGAAGATGTATGTTTGGTGTTACTGCATTGGGCCCGTAGAGTTGCTCAAATGACTTGCAACATTTTAACAAGAGATTATCTGCTATTTTTATGTCATTCTTTGTAATGAGCCTTGAACAGAGATATCTGCAAGCAAGGACAAAGTTTCTCCAGCATTTCAAATGGTCCTCATGTATTATCCCTTTCAAGGCGTATATAGAAAAAAGAAGAACCCAGTTTTTCAGCTCATCTGCTGTAAAGGTGCCATAGTTGCCCACTAGCTTTGTGGGTAGCTTGCCAATATCACTAGCTGCTTCAATATGTTGTAGCCGTTGATCTATTTGCTCAAATCTTTTCTCATCAATTATTTTCTGAGCTTTCCAGATATTTAGCATATGTTTTGCTGTGCCAAGAAATAAATTGTGCATTGGGTCAACAATTGCCATCCTTACAGGTGAAAAATATGGGAGTTCAATCAGTACTGAATACCTTGTTCCATATTTTGACTGAAGTTGGTCTCTGTCACCTTTGCTGGTACTCCCCATAATCTCTTGCATCTGTTGTTTATGCTCTTCATGCGTCCTCATAACCCAGTGTTCTCTGTCAAATCCCCCATAACATTTCTCCCCTATGCCACCTGGGAATGATTTTTTGCACTTAGAGCAACCTTGAGTTGCAGAATGACCTGAATGATAAAAGGAATATATAAATGCTTTAAAAAACTTCACAAGATAGTCATGGTGGGAAGATAGTTTTATTTGTAAAATTGCTTCAATCTTTGATTGGCCTCTTTACTTCAAGATATAGATCGGTATTACTATTAGTATGTCAAACAGGATCTGTATCAAAAGACTTTTTCAATGAATACCTGGAAAAGGGCTTTGTTAATAAAGAATATATTGACCACTGATGACCAATGATCCGGGGGGGGGGGGGTACTTCATTGTGAACATGATTCAACCTGAATCTGGACCTTGAGAAAGGGACCCATTCGTATGAGAGAATATTTGAAAATTATGAGCCCATTTGCATGAATATCAGGAAATTTCTGACCCGTGTTTATGAATTTGTCAATTTGAAACATATGAAAATCTCAGTTACTTGGTGTATATTATCATTTATGGGGCCCATTGATCAGAAAATTCTAAAAATAACTACCCATCTACCAGAGAATTATGGTTAAAAACAGACTGATATTTAGGGAATTTCAGATACAAACCCACCCATATCAGTCACACGTCCAGTATCCCTTAACAAAGAAGTACCCCTCCCGGGCCACTGAGCTCACAGTACTAGCTAGGGATCGAGATATCTTTTAAGTAACAAACATTTTAGCTATTCTGCAAAAGAGTCTGCAAACCAAGCAATGTTTTATACAATGTTTTAAAATCTGAGAAATTGTTGAACGTTCCGTATAAATACCACTTAAAGGTGGTGTGAAGCGAAAATTTTTATTGATGCAAATGAATAGCGCAGTTGAATGATAAAAAATGTCATTTAGATTTTTTTGATACCTTGTTTCATTTTAGAGTTATCCAATGTTTTGTACGATTTGCTGATGACGTCATTTTGTTTGTAAAATGTAAAGAAAGTATACAAGGTTGGCCATGTTTCCAAAGAGAAATCTAATTAAAAAACTTTGTACAATCAACATGCCTTTCTAAACATCATATTAAGTCATGAGGCAATTTATATAACATCTATTCAGCTCAGCTGAAATATTTCTTACCACTGTAACCTTTCAAAAATCAGATACAGTTATATTTCCATATGTTATCCTAGTAATTTGCAAACAAAATGACGTCATCAGCTGCAACTTAATATCAGTTGATAACTTGAAAACGAAATGAGGTATCAAAAAAATGTAAACGACATTCTTCATCATTCAACTGCGCTATTCATTTGCATCAATAAAAATTTTCGCTTCACATCACCTTTAAAGATATTGCTCCATATAGATTCTTTTGCAGAATAGCCAAAACGTATATTCCCTGTAATTCTTGAAAGTTATGTATAATTGGTAATTTTATAGAAAATTCATGTCAGAATAAGGAGACTAGAAGTCGTTTATAAACTGCTGTTTTCTTTCTTTCTCCTTGCAAAATTCTTATTTAGCATGAAAACTGACAGATTGTTCCCCACGACAGAAAGTAAGGAAAGAGCTGAGATTGAAAAAATAGGCTGGTGGGCTGAGATTGATGATCATCTGTCTGCGGTAGCTCAATAAATGGTTTCACTGAAGCAAAACATTTTTACCAAAAACACCAAAAATACGGTGACAAACAGAATTTACAGTATTTATGCTTTTCAAAATTACACTTCACAAGCGACATGTCACGTAAGCGAGATATATTTGTCAAGCAACATCATGTGAATTTCCATCTGCAGAGAAGCGTTGCCTGGCAAGCAAATTTCGAATGTATAGCATCAACCAACAGTGTTTACTTGTTCGTCCAGGGCTTAATAATAACAGACTGAAATTATCAAGAAATGATTGACCCAAGATCAGATTCTTGTTGATGCTTCTGATAAACTCTTACTGAGGTTAGTCAATGAAAATAAACTTACCCAAGAATCCACAAAGCTTTCTGCACGCTGGAATGTCACAACCTACACACATTAGTGCCACTTTGAACAAATTCAAACGTCTATGGCACGCCATTCTCGTCAAAAGTAATCAGAATTTCTTGTGTGCTACCAGAATGTGCTTTTTGCAATCAGAACTTTTTGCTTGCTATTATAATGCGTTGATTATAGTCAGAATTTGTTGATTATAATTAGAATTTTGTTGCTTCCTATCAGAACTCGTTTATTACAATCAAAATTTTGAAGACTACAATGCTGCAATTTATATTTTCAAATTCCAATTTTAGATATCAAAACAGCAAATTTTAGATATCAAAACAGCAAATTTTAGATATCAAAACAGCAAATTTTAGATATCAAAACAGCAAATTTTAGATTACAAAACGGAAACGCGGAAACGGACAAAACGAGGCAAACACATTTGCAAACGAGGCTGGTGTGACCCGCCAAAACTGGCAACACGAGACGCATTTTTAGAAAGATGTCTTCTTCGAATCCGAACGCTCATCGCTTGCTAAGCACAATTTTGGACGATGTCAGTGCCTTGGCGGTAGCTCTAAACTCTGAAAGTAGAGAAACATCATCTCCTCAGCAGTCTAATAATGCATCAGTAGAAGAGGAGGTAACAGCAACGTTTAGATCTTCTTCCGGACCTTCTTTTGGTAGGCCGCTGTCGACCTCAGCAACTTCAGGGGCCAGCAGAATTGTCACAACAGGAGGAGGAGGTCAATCCACGCTCAATTTTGCGCAACATGGACAACTAGGATACAATTCAGCAACCCAAAGACATCAAATACCTGTTTCACGTGGATATGCCTCAGCCAATAGACCAGGGGCCTTCACTTCTTTCAACCCTTCTGGTCAGCTCATTCTTAATAGTGCCAAAGCACCGAAAAGAAAGAAAGGGATGCAAAGTAAAGGTAGTTTGGTGAAGCAAGCAAGTGGACCTTTCCATTTGGATGTTGTTTTACTAAGAAGCCCTGATGACACAACTGTTCCAAAACAACAGCCAAAAATAGAATTGATGGAACGTGGCCACATTTTTTAATTTTTTATGGAGTTACAATTTATAAGGAATGGAGTGCTGGTCAGGTTCAAAATAAAATCAAGGATCTATTTGCTAATAATCTTGGTGATATGGGTGGCTTCCAAATTGCAACATCAGTGCATACCAGAGTTGTAAAGCCTTCCTTGGACAGAGATCAACAGTTTGATGGAGCTTTTCTTTATCGCATGTTTAGAAACAAATCACTGTATATCAAGCCTGACCATGAACTATTTCAAGAAACTTCTACATTTCAGAGAGAGGAAGAGGATGGCTCTGATAATGATACTACAACAACGCATTCATCAAAAAGAATCAAATTTGACATCCAGGAAATTATTGAATCAGACTCAGAGGACTTTCCACCATTTTCTAGTGACACTGCATCAGCTGGTACATCCATCTCAACTGCAGTTTATGAACCAAAATCATCAAGCCAAGACACCCCTTTCACCCATGAGCATCTATCATTTGATTCCCTTTCAAGTCATTTGGCGCACGTTACACCAAATTTGTTAGAGAGAGCCCTGCTGCCAGTAACCAGGTTGGTTGTTAGAAGAAGAAGATTGTGGGAGGACACAATTGAGAAAATACCTTTGTTCTTTGATAAGCCTGACTGTGTTACAAATATTGAAGTGGAATTTGTTGGTGAAGAGGGAGTAGACGGAGGTGGAGTACGCAGAGGATTCTTTTGTAAGCTTTTTGAGAAGTCAGCTGGCAAGATAATGTCTGGTGCAGAAAATAGTCTCACTTTCATCCGTGATGCACAGAGATTGGAAAGAAATGAATATTAATATTTTGGGCAGGCTATTGCACTTGCTTTTCTCAACGGGTGTGAAGGCCCTCATAATTGGTGCACCAATCTTATTGAATATATCCTGGATCCTGAAGACAGATCAATTCAGTACAAGGCAGAAGGAATCCCAGATGGCATGGTTCGGACAGCCGTAATGCAGCTGAAGGCAGTAGCAGATCAATAAAATATGGATAAGCTTCTTGACCAAGACGTGCTTGCAGATGCAAGATTTGAAGCTGGTTTCAACACCACCAAGGTCCAGTTTCACCAAAAAGATGATCTCATCCAGAAAATTTCAAAGCATTTTATCATATGCAAACAGCTTGAGGAAATTCAAAGTTGCAGGAAAGGGATGAAGCTTGGTGCTGTCTTAGATATTCTTCTGAAACACAAACCAGATGCTATATCACAGTTCACATACAAGAATGATAATTTATCAACAAAAGAACTGCTTGATATTTTTAGCATATCATACTCGCAAGATGAGAAAAACAGAGAAGCAGAGGAGGATGTAGTCTATAACTTCACAAACTTTCTGGACTATGTTCAAAAGGCGCCTGTCAAGTTGGAGGCATTTGATTATGAAAATATTTTAGCAATGGATGAAGAAGCAGCAAAGTGTGCAAATGATGGTGGTTTGAAAAGGGTCCAAGTGACACTAGAAGATGTTCTCCAGTTTCTAACAGGTTCCAAGTTTATTGGTACCCTGAAAGGAGTAAAAGGTGAAATTAGCTTTGCCCATGATGTAGATGCAGGCAGAAGGGTAAAGGTCACTACATGTGGTGCTTCGATAATCTTCCCAGCTACTTGCAGATACACCGCAAGTGATTCATTTCTCAAGAATTTTGCAGAGGATGTCTTTAATTCACCAGGCTTTGGGGTGGTTTAAATGATTTGTAACTAATGACAGTACAGAGCCAGTTGTGAATTTTAGAAGAACCTAAAGTTTTGAGGATGTGACCTTTTATTATCATCTTATCATCAATTCATGAACCCCTGAATAAGTTTCAAAATATGAAAAAATTGAATAGATCTTTGCAAGAATTTCATAAAATGATGAAAGATGGTTTGTTTTATAATTCCAAATCCATTTCCCATTTTGGTTTCTTAGGGTCTGCTGGGTTAAAGTGGGTAAGCTTTGGGTAAAATGGGCAGGACACAAAATGTGAATTGTAAAAAATCTTTGAATACAGATTTTCAAAGCTGCATCTGTTAGAGCGTCTCTCCTTCAAGTATTGATTCTTCTTGACTGAACATTCCACCTACCATTTTTAGGCAATCAGTATTACTCATTTTTCCTGCCTACCCATTTTACCCCTACAGACCTGGTCATTATTTATCAAAAGCCATTAATTTTGCCACCTGAAACAACAAATCACTGTTATTGAATCGAATTTGGTATGGTTGTTTTGATTAAAAGACAACAACTGAATTAGGACTCCTACTTTCGCACCTGACTGTACAGTGCGTGTGAAACAGCATATTCCACAAAATCATTTCATTTTCAGAGTGTGGTATAGGATTGCATTTATAAAGGAGCTGTGATTGATGCAATACTGGAGACATTTTACATCTTGTGATTCACCAAATGATAAGCCAAGTAAATGAATTATGCTTTGGGAAGCGCAGCCAAAAAAATATACTTTATAACCAACGTAACAATAAACAGTTTCATTTTGACCCTCTTCAGGATGACATGATGAATTACATGTACATGAATTACAGTTGTAAGATTTTAAATGTCAATATCAAGTATTGGCTAGAAGGTTTCCACAATCCCCATTAGGGGACCAAATGTGAAAAGTACATTGCTGATTTGTTGAACTTTTTAGAAACTCAACAGGAATTTGCACTAATGTTACAGAACCATATTGTGTGCTCATTCATTTTTGAACACACACTGACAA
The DNA here is from genome assembly GCA_039566865.1 of Aurelia coerulea. NCBI lineage: Eukaryota > Metazoa > Cnidaria > Scyphozoa > Semaeostomeae > Ulmaridae > Aurelia > Aurelia coerulea. The sequence goes on along the minus strand of CM076951.1, from coordinate 4,442,393 downwards.
TGCAGTTACATTCTATTGTTTAGTTAAAGTTAAGTATTGTTCAGTTTAGCATCGTATTGAATGTTTTGAATTATTGTTCTGCAGGGGTAAATATTCTATATTTCTTTCCTTTCTCTTTGCCATTTTAATTTTTCTTTCAGAAGTCACTAAGTGCTCTAACATTTTACTAAGGATTTCCCTCATAGAATGTAGGAATATTTACCCTGCAATGCTACTGTAGTTTTAGGTGTTGGAGCATCAAAAGAGATACAGTAGGCTCCAATTGTTTTTACGGAAAAGCAAGAAAATATTGATTCTCATGCAAAGACATACACCAACATTTCTGTTGCATTAACACAGTGATGCTGTTGTTGTAGCTTTTAGCTGATTTTGTATTCTGTGTTTTAGTCAAAGCATTATATTCAAAGTGTTATATTCAGCTTTTTTACAAACTCACATTTTATCTTGCTATGGGTTCTTGTTCTGAAAATTACATGTATCTATCATTTATAAAAAACCAACAATTTGATTCATCAATATCAAAAGCCTAATATTTGAATAAATGACTCAAACCCAAAAGTTTCCCAAAACCCAAAAGTTTCTTGAAAGTTTCTTAGGAGTTGCCTTGAAAGATATATTGACAACCTATGCCCTCATGAACATTACACAAAGTATTAATGAAACCCTGCTACTGTTTGGACAGTATTTGGACCCTTTCATTATACTGGATGTCTCCAAAGATATACTATCACAGATCGCATGAAATACAATCTTTCTGTAACATTGAAGCAATATGAAGTTTAGATGGTAACAAATACAGAGAATGGGCTTAGAGTTTCTTATAAAATCATATGTAAATGAGTTTCATAGGTGATCCATGGCAAAAATAAAATACACAACGCATCACCACTTTGCACCTGTTAAGAGCTTCATTGACTAAATGGACTGATTAATTAGCTCAATAAGTGAAAGGTACATATTTATTCCATGATTACCGTCATCTGACAATGGTTCGATCATGCTTCCTACATTCTGCCACAAATCAAATGGAGTCTCAATGGTTATCTCTGGTACTATCACTTGATTGTCTTCACTGGGAGGAACAATAATGCCTTCGTAGTCAACCCCATACTGTTCAAGCATCTCTGGTGACATAGTTGCCAACTCGTTGCCTGTCACTGGATGCTTTCCTGTTTCCCATAGACATATTGGAGATCTATTGTTCATTGTTCGCAAGGGGTGGTAGTTCCACTGATCTTTAAACTCTTGCAGGCTTCTGTTTATTCTTGGAATGAAAACATAATGAAGGGCAAGCAGATGGCGTTCATCAAGTGAATCAAGTATTCCTTCATGCTCCATGTACTGAAATATACCTTTGTAGTGTCTTCCCACAACCCTATTAATATCTCCCCACATCCTCTCAATTCTCTGGTGGTGGACACTCTTTCCTGCAATAATACTTCCTTTGCCAATACCTCTTGATCTGGCTTATGATAATTTGCGAAGTCTTTAAAAACTTTGCAAAAACTTTGCAAAAACTTTGCAAAGTTTTTGCAAAGTTTTTTTCAATGTTTCCAATACACACATAGACAATGCCGAATGCATAGTAAACAACTAATTTAAGCACATTGAGCCAAAAAGGATACTTTTAGAAAAACTTCGCAAATTATCAATTGGGCCCCCTGATTGATAATTTGCGAAGTTTTGTTAAAAACGGCCCAGAAATTGCCAGTAACCTGTGGAGAGCCTTGTGCCTCTGTAGAACATTGTAAAACAGGTCAAATCATCACAACCTATGTCTTCAAACTATTTTAGTCGGTTTTTATGACGATACTTGCAATCTCCACGTGCCTAGGCCCAAATGTAAAATTGTTCAAAAACAACAGGCAAACGCATGCGAGTTACTTTATTTGCCCCTAAACCAGCTTGCCTTTGTAATTTCTTCCTCATAAGATACAACAACACCAAGTATCGGACACATTTAATGGCATTTTAGAAAAACTTCGCAAATTATCAATTGGGCCCCCTGATTGATAATTTGCGAAGTTTTTTTAAAAACGGCCCATAAATTGCCAGTAACCTGTGGAGAGCCTTGTGCCTCTGTAGAACATTGTAAAACAGGTCAAATCATCACAACCAATGTCTTCAAACTATTTTAGTCGGTTTTTATGACGATACTTGCAATCTCCACGTGCTTAGGCCCAAATGTAAAGTTGTTAAAAAACAACAGGCAAACGCATGAGTGTTCCTTTATTTGCCCCTAAACCAGCTTGCCTTGGTACTTTCTTCCTCATAAGATACAACAATATCAAGTATCGGACACATTTAATGGCATTTTAGAAAAACTTTGCAACTTATCAATTGGGCCCCCTGATTGATAATTTGCGAAGTTTTTTCAAAAGCGGTCCAGAAATCGCCAGGAAACAATAGAGAGCATTGTGTCTCTGTGGAACATTGTAAATCACGTCAATCACCACCCAATCTTCTCTTTCCAACTATTTCAGCCGGTTTTTATGATGAGACTAGCAATCTCCACGTGCTTAGGCCCAAATGTAAAGTTGTTCAAAAACAACAGGCAAATGCATGCGAGTTCTTTTATTTGCCCCTGCATCAGCTTGCCTTGGTACTTTCTTCAACGTAAGACACAACAACACCAAGTATCGGTCACATTTAATGGCATTTTAAAAAAACTTCGCAAATTATCAATCAGTGGGCCCAATTGATAATTTGCTAAGTTTTCTAACATGCCATTAAATGTGTCCGATACTTGGTGTTGTTGTGTCCTACGTTGAAGAAAGTACCAAGGCAAGCTGGCTGAGGGGCAAATATAGTAAATCGCATGCTTTTGCCTATTGTTTTTGAACCATTCTACATTTCGGCCTAAGCACCTGGAGATTGCAAGTCTTGTCATAAAAACCGACTAGAGTAGTTTGAAAGCGTAGGTTCTGTGAGGATTTGACGTGTTTTACAATGTTCTACAGAGGCATAAGGCTCTCCACAGGTTACTGGCAATTTCTGGGCCGTTATTAAAAAAACTTCGCAAATTATCAATCAGGGGGCCCAATTGATAATTTGCGAAGTTTTTCTAAAATGCCATTAAATGTGTCCGATACTTGGTGTTGTTGTGTCTTGCGTTGAAGAAAGTACCAAGGCAAGCTGGTTTAGAGGCAAATAAAGGAACACACATGCGTTTGCCTGTTGTTTTTGAACAACTTTACATTTGGGCCTAAGCACATGGAGATTGCATGTCTCGTCATAAAAACCGACTAAAATAGTTTGAAAGCGTAGGTTCTGTCATGATTTGAACTGTTTTACAGTGTTCTACAGAGGCACGAGGCTCTCCACAGGTTACTGGCAATTTCTGGGCCGTTATTAAAAAAACTTCGCAAATTATCAATCAGGGGGCCCAATTGATAATTTGCGAAGTTTTTCTAAAACGCCATTAAATGTGTCCGATACTTGGTGTTGTTGTGTCCTACGTTGAAGAAAGTACCAAGGCAAGCTGGTTTAGGGGCAAATAAAGGAACACACATGCGTTTGCCTGTTGTTTTTGAACAACTTTACATTTGGGCCTAAGCACGTGGAGATTGCAAGTCTCGTCATAAAAACCGACTAAAATAGTTTGAAAGCGTAGGTTCTGTCATGATTTGAACTGTTTTACAATGTTCTACAGAGGCACGAGGCTCTCCACAGGTTACTGGCAATTTATGGGCCGTTTTTAAAAAAACTTCGCAAATTATCAATCAGGGGGCCCAATTGATAATTTGCGAAGTTTTTCTAAAATGCCATTAAATGTGTCCGATACTTGGTGTTGTTGTGTCTTACGTTGAAGAAAGTACCAAGGCAAGCTGGTTTAGGGGCAAATAAAGGAACACACATGCGTTGCCTGTTGTTTTTGAACAACTTTACATTTGGGCCTAAGCACGTGGAGATTGCAAGTCTCGTCATAAAAACCGACTAAAATAGTTTGAACGCGTAGGTTCTGCCATGATTTGAACTGTTTTACAGTGTTCTACAGAGGCACGAGGCTCTCCACAGGTTACTGGCAATTTATGGGCCGTTTTTAAACAAACTTCGCAAATTATCAATCAGGGGGCCCAATTGATAATTTGCGAAGTTTTTCTAAAACGCCATTAAATGTGTCCGATACTTGGTGTTGTTGTGTCCTACGTTGAAGAAAGTACCAAGGCAAGCTGGTTTAGGGGCAAATAAAGGAACACACATGCGTTGGCCTGTTGTTTTTGAACAACTTTACATTTGGGCCTAAGCACGTGGAGATTGCAAGTCTCGTCATAAAAACCGACTAAAATAGTTTGAACGCGTAGGTTCTGTCATGATTTGAACTGTTTTACAATGTTCTACAGAGGCACGAGGCTCTCCACAGGTTACTGGCAATTTATGGGCCGTTTTTAAAAAAACTTCGCAAATTATCAATCAGGGGGCCCAATTGATAATTTGCGAAGTTTTTCTAAAATGCCATTAAATGTGTCCGATACTTGGTGTTGTTGTGTCTTACGTTGAAGAAAGTACCAAGGCAAGCTGGTTTAGGGGCAAATAAAGGAACACACATGCGTTTGCCTGTTGTTTTTGAACAACTTTACATTTGGGCCTAAGCACGTGGAGATTGCAAGTCTCGTCATAAAAACCGACTAAAATAGTTTGAAAGCGTAGGTTCTGTGATGATTTGACCTGTTTTACAATGTTTTACAGAGGCACAATGCTCTCTACTGTTTCCTGGCGATTTCTGGACCGTTTTTTTTAAAAACTTCGCAAATTATCAATCAGGGGGCCCAATTGATAATTTGTGAAATTTTCTAAAAGTATCCTTTTTGGCTCAATGTGCTTAAATTAGTTGTTTACCATGCATTTGGAATTGTCTATGTGTGTATTGGAAACATTGAAAAAAACTTCGCAAAAACTTCGCAAAGTTTTTGCAAAGTTTTTGCAAAGTTTTTAAAAACTTCGCAAATTATCATAAGCCCTTGATCTGACCATATACCTTGCAATTTCCCAGTTTTCCACACCTTTATCTGTGCGTACTTTCAATGGTAAGCCAAACTGTTCAACCTCTTGAAGGAAACAACCCAACGCAGTTTCAGCCCTGTTGTTATTAACACAATTAACGTAAAGCACAGTTCTACTAAACCCGTCAACTGCACCATGTAAAACTATGCGCCAATTTATCAGCTTATGGTTTGTGTCAACGTGCCATAGGTGATTGGGGCCCTCTACGCTGTACACCCTTCTGCTAATTCTGAATCGTTTTCTGATTGCTCTTCCCAATCCATCTATGATACAAAGTCTATCACACACTCTTTGGCGTTGAATTCTGTATCCCCTTGTTCGAAGACTGCCAATTACCAGAGTTTCTCCAGCATTTGGGGTGCTCTGTAAAATGGACTTGATTACTGAATCCAGTTCTTCGTCACTGATATCACTATAGCTGAAGTTGATGCCAAATTCGTCACGCCTCCTTCTGATTGTACTCTCGCTGGTTCTAAGAAACCTGGCTATTGCCACCCAAGAAAAGCCCAATTCCTTCAAAGAAATAATATCTTTGGGGTCTATCCGATACCTTGGCCGACCACCTGATGATGTCTCCTTTGGGCAATCATGAGGGGCTATAGAATTTTCTGCAGACTGTAGACTACCGCTTTCAATAAAATGTTTTATGATTTGATAATATGTGGACAGTTCTATGGCAAGTTGTTCCAAAAGTCTTGCGAAATCGTGATGTCCAGTTGTTGCGAGAAGGCTTGCTGCAGCTGAAGTTATTTGAATATATCTCTGCAGATGTCTTTCGCCATATTCTGCATAGTTCAAATCACCTGTCTCTAGTGCAGTATCAGTTTTATGCAAAAGCACTTGCAATGACTTAAAAAATTCTTCGAGGTCGGCCATCTTTCCCCCAACGAAAAAAAGCACTCACAATAGCCTCGTTTTCATTTCAAGTTGCGCACACTTTTTTCACTTTCTCTTTTATTTTGTAATCTAAAATTTGCTGTTTTGATATCTAAAATTTGATGTTTTGATATCTAAAATTTGCTGTTTTGATATCTAAAATTTGCTGTTTTGATATCTAAAATTTGCTGTTTTGATATCTAAAATTTGCTGTTTTGATATCTAAAATTTGCTGTTTTGATATCTAAAATTTGCTGTTTTGATATCTAAAATTTGCTGTTTTGATATCTAAAATTTGCTGTTTTGATATCTAAAATTTGCTGTTTTGATATCTAAAATTGGAATTTGAAAACATAAATTGCAGCATTGTAGTCTTCAAAATTTTGATTGTAATAAACGAGTTCTGATAGGAAGCAACAAAATTCTAATTATAATCAACAAATTCTGACTATAATCAACGCATTATAACAGCAAGAAAAAATTCTGATTGCAAAAAAACACATTCTGGTAGCACACAAGAAATTCTGATTACTTTTGACGAGAATGGCGTGCCAGATCCATGTGATGGCAACATGAAACCGTCCTTCCATGCTTCATTCAGTTCATTTACAAGTGGCTGCAAGAATGTGTTCGTTGAGGGCTCATGTCTCATATTCGGTATGATGCCAATAAGTGTTACATTTTTTCTTCGAAACCTCGAAACTCTTGGAAGGTTTAGCCAAACAAGGTAGATAACACCAACTGAGTAGGCGGCATGTTTGTATGGGTTGAACCAGTCCAGATTTAACATTGCCCCGAGATTCCTTGGAGATTCATCGAAAAAATGCTTGAAATCTTTCCAAACTTGCCCATCATACACATCTTCCAGTACATCTTCTGGTAGCTGCCTTTCTCTCCATTTTTGACAGAGAGGAAGAAAATCCTTGCACATAAGGAGAGTACCCAGACTTTCTTTCAATGGTTTATAGCAATAGGTTTTGAATGGCACGAGACTTTCTCTTCCCGATGGTGTTTTTACTTGTCTCAATAATTTCCAGATAACCCCTGTCGTCTTACTCAGAAAGTAAGAGTCAAAATAACGGGTGATGGTACAAATATAGGGAAGAGACTCCATGTTGTGATAATTGCATTTACCGTGATTGATGAGGGACAGACTGCAATGTTATCTGAAGGAAATCACACAATAGCCATCCTCAAACAACTGAAAGATATGATGATCTTAAAACTGAATTAAAGGACGTTATTAAAGACATATAAAACCTTAACAGTATCTCAATAGATGGGAAAAACTATGAAATCATATGGTACTTGGGAGGGGGTTGGGAATGTTTAGCATCAGTCACTGGGATAGGTGCTGTAATAGTAATTACCCATGTATATGGTGTAAATGTCACAAGGATGAGAAGCAAAAACTTGTTACACAATGGTCCATCAGTGATTCTGCCAGAGGTGCACGCACAGTAGAGGAGATTACCCACTTGGCAAAGAAGAAAGGAAATGCAGCCTCAAAATATGGATGTAAAAAAACACACCATTATTCATATCTATTCCCACATAGTAATTGACACTCTTCATCTCTTCCTTCGAATCACAGACAATTTACAAAAGCTCGTGATACTCTTAATAAGAACAGCTGATGCAATTGAAAAGTAGAAAATGTTCAATGATGGCTCTGACCATTGAAAGTATAAACATATGGCTGGCAATGAAAAATTTCTTAATGAAATTTGCAAGATTGACTTTCATTGGTTCCTTTCAAAGGAAAAAAAGGGAGTCACTAATTCAAGTACCAAGAACCAAGAACCAAAACACCCTAATTCAAGAACCGGAATTCAAGAACCAACTTTGGACACCCTAATTCAAGAACCGGAATTCAAGAACCAACTTTGGACACCCTAATTCAAGAATCGGAATTCAAGAACCAACTTTGGACACCCCATATTTTGTAATATTTTTGGCATTTACCAACGAATCCTGCAGTGTAATGCATGGTTTACATCAATCAACCATGCATGTTTGATGAAAATTAATGCCTATTATACCGTTCAAGCAGAATAAGACGCCTGGGGGTGAATACCTTCAATAGACATAGAATCATGTTATTTCAAATAACAAACACATTTCATTCTTTGGATTGTTGAATAAGGGGTGTTTGATCCCCCAGCTATAAGAGCACCATGTATTTATTTCCTCGTAAATAAAATATACGATTATTTACGGTGGAATAATGCCATTATTTAGCCTGATTCGTTTGGTCTTTGGATTAGGCTAGCCATTATTGCTCTATGTTTTAAATTTCCAGAAACTTGTGTGAACAAACAAGGGTAAAGTGCGGGGTAAAGCAGGGATTTTATCTGCTTGTTTTGGCGGGTCATGTCAATGATTTAGCGGAATGGTTCACTCAGGTTGAATAACCTCACAAAGCGGAGAAAAGAACAAAGAATTGGAAGATAAGTAAAGACATGTTGGAAAATTTTCCCTGTTTTGGTGTTTCTTAGTTTTTTGACAAACAATCCAAGAGCGAGTTTAAGCGGTTAAATGAACATTATTCTCAAAGCGGGACCCATGCGCATCACATAAAAGAGTAAATAGTTTGCCACTGTTGAAAACAGTCTTTGCGAACAAAGGGGAAAATTGGTATAACATTGATAATTACCTCTCTTTCTACTTTTGTGTTTGCTAAATTTTCCAATTTCATATGGATATAGAGGGATATAGGCCAATCACGATGTTTGTGATACACTTCTTTGGAAAGAGTTACATCACTAACTTTGTATATATATGGCCTGATCCAGACAACATTGCCAAGTTTGTTAATTTCATACTAACTTTCCACCACTACTTGTACTTGTGACTGCAGACAGCAGGAGAGGGTGAATCTTTGTTTGGTATTTGCATATTTGTGATTACTTGGAATGGATAGTTGTCATTCACTATGAAATTTGTCAAAAGCATAGAGTATAAAGCATAGGAATGTTTGTCATATTGCTAAAAATCATCATAAAATATTGGCCACCACGCCACTGGCCTGCATCAGCAGAATGCTGCATATTCTAAGCCTGTTTTGAAATAAATGTGATATGGCATAAATTTTGTAATTTTGAATCATGAAAAGCAAGACAAGGCTGAAAGAAAATATTTTGCACACAGAATTTCTAATTCTGAATTCTGGAATCTAAACTTCTTAAAGTTCTTGGCATTCACCCCCAGGATGAAATGGACGGTATAGAGACCAACTTTGATGTAAACAATGCATAACACCGCATGGTCCGTTGGTAAATGCCAAAAATATTATAAAGTATGGGGTGTCTAACTATGTTTCTTGAATCCCGGTTCTTGAATTAGGGTATTCAAATCCAAAGTTGGTTCTTGAATTCTGGTTCTTGAATTAGGCTATCTGTAAAACATGGAGTGTGGAATGATGGAATGGAATGATGGAATGGAATAATGGAATGGAATGATGGAATGGAATGATGGAATGGAATGGTATAGATGGAATGGTAGATATGGAATAGCCAAACTACTGGTCGCTTTGGAAAAAAAATTACACCAATGTGTTCCTCAAGATCTTCTTAGTTTATTTTACATATGTTTTCTTGAAAGTCTCATGAAATTCCCTTAAATATCGACTGAAACAACTAGCATGATAACAGACTGTGTGGGCAGACATCAGTTAAGTCGTTTAATTGATGTGAGTTGTAGGGAAAAAATCTGTAAAACATGGAGTGATGGAATGGAATGGAATGGTCGACATGGAATAGCCAAACTATTGGTCGGTTTTGAAAAAAAATTACACCAATGTGTTCCTCACGATCTCTTCAGTTCATTTTGCGCATATTTTCTTGAAAATATGCTGGAATTCCTTCAGATTTCAACTGCAACAAAATTGGATCTATGCTAGGCTCGCGTGAACACAGCTGTGGAATGTTAAGAAGTGACAGGGATCAATGACAGTTTTAATCCTAATCCTGTAATGGCGCCAAGATCATTTTTATCATAAACGGGGGTTCGTAAGAAACTTTAGACAACAGCAAATTGAGTTATTGCTGCCCTCATGCACTCACTCACTATTGTTTGAAAACAATGCCCAGTTGTTCATCATTTGCACAGTTTGTGGTATTGTTTAGATTTCATTTCAGGTTGTGCAACTGTGAACTGAACTGCGTCGATTTTTCAAAAGCTATGCTTCACCACGTTGTGACTTTCGTCGGAGAATCCATAGTTTTATGCTGCTGGCATATTTTGTCTTATCGGGTACCATTTTATTTTCAGAATTTTTAGGCACTAATGATAATTTTGTCTGTGCAGCAGGCTTCACCATGGTGGGCTTTGCTTTACATACAGTCAAGCACGTGTGTGCTCCCAGAAATCTGTCTTGCAGAATTTCAGTAGCTGACGAAGCCAGATTTAATTTCCTCCGGGCTTGCTACTTGATAGAGGGAATGTTTGGGTTTTACGGTCACGGGGTTTCACCATATTTTGTAATCTTGTACGCTATGTTTCGGTTTGATGTAAAATATCGCAAAATGTTTTGCATTTCAAATTTTGAGCGGTTTTACGGTTTTGGGACCCCCAAACATCCCCTGTTGGTACTGTCAGAAAAATCACCAAATTCACATCAACAATCATGTGAAAGAAATCTACAAAAGTAACAAAGTTGTATGTGGTAGAAATGTTCGGTCACTGATCTGTACCTTCAGAGCTTTGGCTATGGGAGGTGAGCTTCTTTGACAGTTCGAAATATTTGCTTGAAAGAAGGTAAAAAATGCGTTGCAATGGTGACCATGCTAAAAAGGAAATAGTCCCCCAAATGCTATATTCGTCCCCCCAAGGGGTTCAAACAATTAGATTTTGAGTTTTCAAGTTTTTATGGCAAGGAGTCACTAAAATTTACTAAAGGCTGGCACCGCTGGCACCATCGATGTGTTGATTTTTCCAGGCACTTGCCACGCCATCCCCATGTGGAGGGGGGCTTTGGGGTTTCACGGGTTGCGGGTTTGATCAATTTTAGCCCTCGGGTTTCGGGTTTTACGTCTAAATCGTGCGGGTTTTCGGGTTTTGAGATGCTCCACGGGTTACGGGTTTGGCCAATTTTGATGCTCGGGTTTCGGGATTTCTTTCAAAATTTCCAATGTTTTCGCGTTTTCGAAGTCATAAATTCCCTTTTAGTTAGCTGAGATCGAAAAACCAGCTTCCGAATGCTTGAAACGATGCACAGAGTGTCACTGAGAACGAAAATGTCGGATTTAGTCGAAGATTATTACCGAAAATTGAAATTTTGCGTTCCGAAGTGCAATTTCGGTTTTCGAATTTTTTGCTTGCGGGTTTTCGGGTTTTTGCTAATTTTGGTCCGGGTTTGCGGGTTCTGGTACCCCCCAAAGCCCCCCTCCATGTGCAGAGATTCGATTGAAATTAGACGGGAAGTCAGAACATTATGATTCACAGCTGGTTTGATTCCGGAAGAAATTCTCAACAATAATACACTCATTTTTATAATAAAAGTGGTTCAAGTGGCTCTAGCCATATCGGATATAAGAATTTCCTGTTATTTTTGTCAAAGGTTTATAGATCCTGAGATTCCCTTTAAAAAACTAAACTATGAATTAAAAATACGAAACTTTTGTAATTTACCGTTATAATGTTCTCTGGTGACTCAAAATATGTTTTAACCATTTTTAAATTCTCTTGAGCGCAAATCACTTTATTACTAGTTTGAAATCTTATTACAAAGTGATTTAAGAGCTCTTCGAACAAAAATAAATCATTCCAGAATGGAAATTAAAACTCATTCAGAGACTTTAGGTAGCAAAAGTATCCTAACATTTAAGAGACTGTCTGGCAATCTTTGACCTTAGTTCTTAAAAAAAATTAGTTTAGACGTACTTTTCTTACAATTTCTTATTTTTGGGAAGTCCAAACATGACAAAGACTCTGGGGACTGAGGTTGAAGAAACGTTCTTTTTTAGCTCCCTAGCTCCCCTCTCTAATAAACCCCTCCCTCTCTGGTAAGCCCCTCCCTTCTAAGCTAAATGTTCTAAAGAAGCCCCACTTTCCATCCTCCTTCATTTGTATTAAAAAGGATGTCAAATTTCAGTTTATTTAGCTAAAAAAGTGTGCAGGTTAATTTTGATACTGCTTTGATAAATATGTCGAATTTGTTCATTTGACTCGTAGTGAGGGCTGTTAGCACAAAAAAATGGGTGAATCGTGCAAATTGTGATACCAGCATGAAACTTGGTGGAGATGGGCTTGGTGGAGAAACTTGTGTCCACATCCCATCTTTTTCAGCGTATCAAACTGCCCATCTCCACCAAATTTCATGCTGGTATCACATTTTGCACGATTCATGTAATAAGCTCCCCCACTATCGGTAATATTGTATGTCATTCCTCAAAATTGGGGATAAAAGAGTTAAGATGCTTTAATTTATATCCTTTTCATTTGAGAATAAACCCCCTCTCTAGCTGACAAGCACCCTCTTCCTTAAAGCCCCCTCTGGAGTCTCCAAGATTGAGTAATAAGCATTTGGGGCTCAAAATAGCCTGTGTTCCAGACCATTACGCAAATATAATTTATTTTTCTGGAGTCTGGAACACAGGTTAGCTCAAAAAAGCTTCTTGCTACTAAGAGTTTCTTGGAGTCTATCAAATTTGCACTATTTTTCAGAATCATTCTGTTTTTTAAACAGGGCGTCCAACGTAACCAGTAAGATAAAACAATCTGTGGTACAATCTGCGTTAAAGTTATCCATTTTCATAGCATTTTGAAGGCAGTGTTCATGCTCTAAATGACAATTATGTATGTAAAACCCACCATGGTGAAGCCTGCTGCACAGGCAAAATATGCTAGCAGCTTAAAACTTTGGATTCTTCGACGAAAGTCACAACGTGGTGAAGCAAGAAGCATAGCTTTTGAAAAATCGACGCAGTTCAGTTCACAGTTGCACAACGCGAAATGAAATATAAACAATACCACAAACTGTGCAAATGATGAACAACTGGGCATTGTTTTCAAACAATAGCGAGTGAGTGCATGAGGGCAGCAATAACTCAATTTGCTGTTGTCTAAAGTTTCTTATGAACCCCCGTTTATGATAAAAATGATCTTGGCGCCATTACAGGATAAGGATTAAAACTGTCATTGATCCCTGTCACTTCTCAACATTCCACAGCTGTGTTCACGCGAGCCTAGCATAGATTCAATTTTGTTTCAGTTGAAATCTGAAGGAATTCCAGCATATTTTCAAGAAAATATGCGCTAAATGAACTGAAGAGATCGAGAGGAACACATTGGTGTAATTTTTTTTCAAAACCGACCAATAGTTTGGCTATTCCATGTCGACCATTCCATTCCATTCCATCACTCCATGTTTTACAGATTTTTTCCCTACAACTCACATCAATTAAACGACTTAACTGATGTCTGCCCACACAGTCTGTTATCATGCTAGTTGTTTCAGTCGATATTTAAGGGAATTTCATGAGACTTTCAAGAAAACATATGCAAAATAAACTAAGAAGATCTTGAGGAACACATTGATGTAATTTTTTTTCCAAAGCGACCAGTAGTTTGGCTATTCCATATCTACCATTCCATCTATACCATTCCATTCCATCATTCCATTCCATCATTCCATTCCATTATTCCATTCCATCATTCCATTCCATCATTCCACACTCCATGTTTTACAGATAGCCCTTGAATTAGTTGAATTCCGGTTCTTGAATTAGGGTGCTTTGTTTCTTGGTTCTTGAATTAGTGACTCCCGGAAAAAAGGAGCTAAATTGGAGGGATCTAAAAGGGCCGAACAAATTGCGCTTGGTAGCAAATATAGATATCCCATCCTTATTACCTCAGCATGATGATAAAGAAAAGATTCAAAATATTTGGATAGATTTTTCTCTTCTTTACAATGCTTGATCGTTTAGATATTCAGAGAGGAGTTTATTTTCTGCACATAGATTATATTGAGTTTCATAGAGGCAAATGGTTAAGCATCATTTGCTTGAAAACGAGACTTTTACATGAAGTAAAGGCAAAACGATGCCTAATGTACCCGTATAATAATATTGATTTTTGGAATCAGCACACCAGAATTACCAAAGTCTACCAAATTTGACAAAATTCCCTTGTGGGGAGGAATTTGAACTATTAAGGTATTTTTGTCTTTTCTGCATGAAAACGAGATTTTTGACATGGAGTAGAGGAAGGCTGCAAAAACAGTCTGCTGTTGACTGTTTATTAAGGTTTGCTGTCGCATGTCGCTAAGCACCAAGTCCTACTAAGAATTGCCATATATTTTCTTTGTAGCAAACAATCTTAGCAAGAGATGCGCTCTAAGGAGTTCTTCAAAGCTGTAAAAAAGAGATGTGAAAATGTCGAAAAATCAAGCATTAAGACAAGCTCTTCAAACAAAGCAATAAAAAGGGAAGACCCCGGCAAGTCTAAAAAAAATTACTTGATTCTACAATTGAAGATGAGTCACCCGACAAGATAGTCAGTCACTTAAAGTTACAAGCACATGCTTATGAATGTCAAGACGCACGTACTGGATTCACAAAAGGGCAGCTCTACTATCTACACTTGTTATATGGTGCACCATTCAAAAAGTCGAAGAAGAAGAAATTAATCTCCGCAATTCTAAGAGCATGTTTGCAAAGGGTAACCAACATGACATATCTTCTATTGGCGAAAAAAGCAATGTTTTGAAAAGTCTTGAAGCTGTACAACAAAGGCAGGAAAATAAACAAGGAGAATCTTGGTATGCAAATCGATTTTCCAGTTGTTCCCGCGGATGCAGAAGATGAAATAGAGCCTCCAGCGACGGAGGACAATTTGTTGCCTCTAGTTATGAGGGAGGTGGTGGCAGCCAATCCACATGCTGCATCTAACCGAACCAGAGCAAAGCCCTTCAAGCCAACAGGGGAGCAACAGCAACAACTAATGGCAGACAATTAACGCTTTTTGGGGAAGGTTCCAAAAACTATGCGAGAGCAGAGAGCTAGAGAATTTGGAATAAACGAAGCACAAATCCATCACTGGCACAAGAAACACAATGTGTAAATATGCTCTTGTTGATAGTTATTTACAAAGTCTAGTTAAATACACGGCTGTCCACTGAAGTGCAAACATAAATGGAGGAATGGTTACCTTAGGGTGAGTTGTTTCGAACCAACATAAAAAACCTTATGTTGCAACAAGCAAAGCAAGCGAATCGATAGCACTACCAATTCGAATCTTGCTTCACAGCACATGATCATTCATTTGGAAACTTATGTTGGTTTTATAATTTACGATAACCATTTATAATCAACAGTAACTAAAATGAAAAAAATCGTTGCCTGCTGCCTTGTAATGTAATCTGGCAGACAGGCTGGCTCGGTCTTGCGTGGCTGGACAAATAAATTCGTTCCAGAAAGCGGAGATCCAGCACAGAGCAGTTTAACTGTTTAATCCAGAAACACAGCAATATGAATATCTGTGTCTTCTTGACATAGATGAGCTGAAAACCGTTGTACCAGCAGAAGAAAATACTGAACACCAGAAAATAGGCGATGTATATTTGATGTTTTACATCGAGGAAAAATTCAATATTTCAAATATGGCCTGGCATGAAATAGCATACAACTCAAGGGACCTTCCATCAAGTTTGAAAAACGAGTGTCTGCACTGAATGAGAAATGGGACATTTTTCCAACTCCTGGTGACACTGAAGGAGTACAAATACAATTTGAAAAAAGCCTTAAGGAGCAAGCATCAAAACTAATGGGGGAAGGTCAAATAGAAATGGGGCAAAAATTTAAAGTAAAACTTTCAGGAGATGGAACAAGAATTGGAAAGAGGTTGCAACTTCTAAATGTAACATACTGTATAATTAATGAGGGTTACAGGGCAGCAACAGAAAAGAGTAATTACATTCTATCAGAAAAGGGTAATTACAATTATAAAAACAAAATACAACTATCAAGGTATTAGGGACAGTTGGGATGATTTACGATAAGAAATGGCATCATTAAAATGGCATCATGTGACCACAGTAATACCATATATGGAGAGTAGTCAACAAATAAAGCTTAAAATGTATGTAGCGTTTGCGTTGCTTGCCTGATCGATCTCAAACGTGCACCATTCGATTGCGTTCAATGAGTACTTTTCTTTAATATATACGATTTTCAGATTTGCTGATGTCAGTAAAATTTAATATATATGACATCATTCACATTTATGAGGTTATTGCTCTAATAAAGAAGTGTAAAATATAATTTTTTTTAGTCTAATTTGCTTCATCTTATTAATTTGATTCATTTTGAGTCTATATTTACCAGATAAGAGGACAGGACTAGCAACGAATCATGTGACTTATTAATTGGCATTGTTATATTTGACTAGCCAATTGTCTAAAGAACAATAGGGGTGAGTCTGGTTACTATATCTTTTGTAGTTTTGGAGAAAAAGAAGGGGGGCGAAAACCCCCCCCCCCCCCCAGTACGAAATACCTAAGAAATCACCCAGTACAGATAGGGTTAAAAGGAAACTTGTGTTTCTCCTCCGGAGAGGTGCTTGCTCAGAGTGGTCAAACTTTAACCCCCTAAACCCCAACAGATCGCTGATCTCCATTTTTTTATTCATTTTAAAATATTACAATAAATCTTACATTCTACTATACGTTCCTGATTACTATACTACAATACAGGGACGATACCATGGGGAGCGGAAGACTATGACTACCCCATGGCCAATATGAAAAGACACGCAACATTAAACTAAATACAACTACACTACAAACAATTTAAAAACTACTGGATACTATACTAGATTCCATCCCAAATCAGATGTCAGAATTTACAAAGAAAAGGAAACATTTACATAACGAGACTTGGTGGCTGCTTTGTGCATGACTGAGGTTTGGAAGATCACCATTACTTTCCAAGATGCCTAGGGTCATAGGTACCTCAAAATACCCATCTAAATTTATCCGATTAGAAGTGACCCGTACCTCGTTCCTAGCCTGGTCTATGCTGTGACCAATTTCATTCAATGAATACAACAAAGTTCATGCACAACAACAAGGAGAGGAACCTGCTAGATCCACTACATAAGTACCTCTACTTTTCGTTGTTTTCGTTGTCGCTAACGCCTCTATTGCCCAGGTTGGAAAACTTGCTTCCACTCGCAGCTATGAAACTCTGTCAAACTCGCTGCTCGCAGCTACAATAACCAATCCTCGCATGCGAGAACAAAAGATTTATTGTTAATTTTGCTTCTCTCGCAGCTTTTTGAACTCTTTTTAAAGTCCACTCGCAGCTCGCACCTTCAAATTCATTTCACTCGCTACTACGCGTAGGCCAAATCACGCATGTTTTCCAACCTGGTCTATTGCAGTGACAAATCTGCAGGGGAGCCAAGCAAAAGACTTTTTGGAATGAGTCTAGAGAAGAACCTGTCTGACCAGTTTTCAATCCAAATGGGCTCATTGAATTGAATTGCTTTGTCTTCTATGAAGTCTGATTGGCCAGTAAGACAATTGCTTTGTAAATTCAGGATAATCTGGTTTTTTTTAACTTGTTTTTGATGGTAAACCGGCTGAAATTTCTTGAGATTTTTTGCCCACAGCACCTTTTGTCCTCTTTGCGTGCATTGTTCTAAGGAAGCCCCGTTCGGTGCAGGGCAATTAAAATTTAAAATCTTACAATACGAGCTACTTAAGACACTACACTACATACAAACTACTTTACTATGCTACACGGGCAATACCTCGGAGAGCAAGAGAGTTTAGTGTGTCCGTATTCGTGGTATTTAATTCAGATAGAGAACAGAAAGAAAGGAGACATTTTGTTTTTTACCAACGCAAATTCATAACCACTTTACAATACCATAATACAAGAACAAAGCGTGTTCTTTTGCACTGTCCTCGGCATGAGTCTTTTTTTGTAAACAACTCAAATGTCATGGTCTAGAAGCTCATTGTTTTCATAGACACTTCACATTCAACATGACATTTTGAGCAGCAATTATGGTCTATATTTGGTTTTTCAATTTTCTTGTCATAAGCTCCATAAAGGGCTAGCCTCAAACATCCAGATAAAATTTTACCATATGATTTTATCTCTTTGCTACATTTGCCAAGTTGTTGGCCAGAGCAGTACAGAATTGCCTCAGAATCTTTCCCATCACGACTTGCTCTGCCAATACCCCTAATGTTGACACCCATTCCAAGTGAGGAAGTGTCAATGACAAGTTGTATGCTTCCTTCTTGTGCAAGGAATGACTGAAAGACCCTTTCCTTAATGTGATCATGGGTTTTGCTGTGATACAGTGCAACTAACTTTTCATCTCCCTTAACCCTAATCCATATGGGCTTTTTTCGAGCTACCATTTATGGGGGGGGGGGGGTCCTGTCCACCTCCCCCCCTCTGAAAACTGCCTTAGTCTCATCCGAATTCAATACAACTTGGCACAGTTATAGAACAGGTAATTTGTTGCTCGTAGCGTAATTTGGGTGTGGCTGCCACGCCTTGTGATATCACAGCGACGTCACAAAGCTGAAAATCTGTGAAAATCAGGCTTCCAAGTTGAATTCAAGTTTAATGAAGATTTTGCTTGAACTTCATGCAGTTTTTGGCTCAGTTTGTCAACATGTGTGATAATGAAGTATTATTTTATTGAAAATAACGGTTTTGGAGTGATATTTTGGCAGAAATTAGCCAATTCCTATGAGGTCATGTGTGCGATGAATCTATTCTATGTAAAAAGAGACCAAAAGATCCTGCAAAATGGTGATTATCTATGAAAAATGTATCATTAGAGTGTTTTTCATTGAAAAAGTTCGAAAAATCTTGAAAAAATTGCAAATTTGTCCAAAATGGCGGCCAAAATGACGTCATTATCAAAAAATGCCTACATCATCAAATTCCAGAAATTCCGTTATCAAATTGAAGCCCTTTGTTTGCTGATTCATTTGCTGTACAATACTTCATAATTAAATCAAATAATTCCATTGAAATCATTGAAAACAATCATTTTGCTGCTACCTCTTTCCAAATATGGACATGTCACCTGACCTGTGAGTCATATTGTTCAAAATTTCACCAAAATGTGGCTAATAGATAATTAGTAAAAGTCAGGGAGGCTGGGGGACATAGCAAATTTCGTTTAAAAACCCGGCAAATAAAACCTTGAGGGGGGGGGGGGTGGAATCCACCCCCACCCCCATGTGGATTGGGGTAAACAGAATGTGAAAAATACTCGTATAGATGTGCAACGGTCGTCAAAGACTTGCAGTAAATGATTATTTTACCATGACTGGTTCCTCTTTCATTAAGGCTTGTTTCTAGCCATTTAAAAAGTCGCCATTTTCATTCATACGGGACTTCTTTCGAAAGGTTATGTAATAAGCTTCACAATGATGTGAAATACCGATGATGGTTCCAGTGAAAATTTCGGAGCTACGACGAGTTGAAAGTTTTGAGAGTTCCATATTATTATTGCGTGCGAATCAGCTGATTTGAATCATGGAGCTTCGTTTTGAATGAACAGTAGTATGGAGAGATGTTTGGTGATTGAAGCAGCAATGACGAAGGTTTTATTTTATGGCCAAAGAAGAAGGCCTTTAGTTTAGTTAGGCCTCTCGTCTAGGCCCAGAAAACATCGAAGCAGAAGACGACGTGCTTGATGTCAAATAGATGCAACAGCGGGAGCATATCGTTACAATGGCTGGCTGAAAGAATACTGAAGGGACTGGCCTCAAAGTAGACACTTCTGAGCTGGAGATATGCTGAGAAAGCCGATGTATAATTTGAACAACATTTGCAAGACAACTGAGAGATTATTTTTTACTGCCATTACTTATTAGTTAGCAATCTGCAACTGTATGGTAATACTGATGAGGCCAATGGACAACTGGGACTTAAATTTTACTGCTATTACTTATCAGATAACAGCAACTGTAAGGTAAAATAAGGAGGGACTCTTGAAAATCGAATATCAATCACACAGTGCACACCGAGTTTTTATCTTGAAATTTATCTTACAAAAGTGATCTGCTGCTTGAGAGTGGTAGCTTAAAATGGGTATAAAGCTACAAAAATGAATGTTCTTCAGAGTTAGTTGATATATTTGTTGAATTCTGCTATTTCGCATGAGATTTTAGAGATTTTTACGCGAGAAACGAGTAGAGAAATATAGCGGAACACTTTGAGGTCAAAGGTCAGGTTTTTTCAACTGCTCTATTTGTCATATATCTGAAGCAGGTTCGATGAAGAGAGAAGAGACCTGAGAGGCAAAAACATGTTTATTTCATTCACCAAAGCAGGGCTTATGACATTTAACACTATAAATTGCATGTAGGAAGGAACACGATGGCCTACTCGAACTTCTCGTTGTGTTTTGAGATCGTCTTCTTTGCCAAATCATGTCATTTTTGGTTATCTTGAGAAGCCGGAACCTAAAATACTGAGAAAATCACCTGCAACTTGAAGAAAGATACCCAAAGTGAAGTTTGGTGGTAATAAACAACAATTTCAAACAATTTTGAACAAATTTGCAATACTTCATTTTGCGATTTGATAAATTTTTCGCGCCGAATTTTACATTTCAAAATAACAGGTCTATTTTGACGATGCGTTGCAAAACAATCCAGGTGGGCAGAGAGTGCGTGCGAAAACAATCCAGGGCTCAAAGGGTTAAGATCTCTTGCAGGATTAAGTTGTTTTACTTTTGTTACACTAAGCCTGGCATTGAGCCTATTAGGGCTTTGGCAGATGAATGTATATCTCTTTAATGCCAGGGACTTAACTATTCTCTTCTGTGTCTGTTGGTCTGCTGTAGCAGTTAATACACAAGCAGGTATCTTCGTTACTATGGATCGGAAGCGTCCAAGTTTTGCAAAGCTATTTCGAAAAGCTTTCTTAACCTGTTTTGCACCTTTGTTATTTGCAATTGTGGCATCATCACCCCTGGCAAATGAAGAGAATCAAAGAATTAGTAATTAAAAGGGCCGGAATAAAAGAAGTGCCAAAGCATTTCCTGAATCAAGCATAACATGAAATGTTTAAATTGGCCCCCTGATTGATAATTTGCAAAGTTTTTTAAAAAACGAGGCTCTCCACAGGTTACTGGCAATTTCTGGGCCATTTTTAAAAAACTTTGCAAATTATCAATCAGGGGGCCCAATGGATAATTTGCGAAGTTTTTCAAAAATGCCATTAAATGTGTCCGATACTTGGTGTTGCTGTGTCTTACGTTGAAGAAAGTACCAAGGCAAGCTGCTTTAGGGGCAAATAAAAGAACTCGCATGCGTTTGCCTGTTGTTTTTGAACAACTTTAAATTTGGGCCTAATCACGTGTAGATTTTTTTTTTATTCAAATATTAAATTTTACAAGATACTTTACATTTTACTATACCTAATTCTAATTACTATACGACACTACAAGTACGATACCATGGGGAGCAAAAGACTACGACTACCCCATGGCCAATATCTAAAAACATGAAACGTTAAACCGTATACAATCACACTACGAACAATTTATAAATTAAAGGATACTATACTGAATTCAGTTTCACTCCAGATGTCAGGTCAGTGTTGCGATGAATTTGTAGATGCAACGAGTGCAACTCATATGGTGTAAATTTAGGCAAGTAAAATGCCTCCATCTGATGTGAAACAGAATTTACAAGGAAAAGAACACTAACGGTACGGGACTTGGTGATTGCTTAGGGCATGGCTAAATTCTCAATAGATCTTAATCAAACCGACCAGTTTCGTGGATGAAGCGTAAAGTTAATTTGAGTACATTTCTGTTCAACTCATTAGAAAGGTCTTCATCACCATACAATAAAAGCTGCGTCAAAGAATGATTTGAAAGATTGGTGATTTGTACATATCTGGGGTAGTCATAGTCTTTCGCTCCCCATGGTATCGTCCCTGTAGTGTAGTATAGTAATCAGGAACGTATAGTAGAATGTAAGATTATATTGTAATATTTTAATATGAATAAAAAAAATAAAAAATTTGTACATATGTTCGTAATAATTCAACAATTCCAGCGAGAAGATTTTGTCGTTGAACATCAAAAGAAGGGCAGAGCAACAAAAAGTGCTCTGTGTCTTCAATGCCATCGCTTGTTGGGCACATTGGGTTTATGGTATCTCTGAAATTATGCTTGAATTTATGGAGATTTAACTTGCTGAGACCAACCCTGAGTTGTGTTAGGTAGGATAATCCTGTGGGATCGTGAATTCCAAATACAGATTTTGCAGGGGGACGGATTATTGATAAGAGCTTTTTCTTAAAAACAGCAATAGAGGGTGCAAGTCTCAATTCAGGCTCAAGCTTATTCCATTCGCATAAACAGTTTGGATAGAAGGAAGACTTGAATTTTTCGGTCCTTGCCTTTAATCGCCCAATGACATCCTGTCCGCGGAGACGGTACTGCGACTGATGAAGAGGGGGAATTGGATCAACTGTATACTCAGGACTAAGATTATTTATAAACTTGTAGAACAAGGTAAGGGTAAATTTATACGATGAGCCAGTGATGGGACGAACCTATTATTTTGAATCGGTTCATCTCTTGGCCCATCGTATAAAACAGACTGAATTAATGAGCACGTGCCCAAGATGAGCTCATCATGGGCTCATCGGTTTCAGACGAACCAATTCTAATAAGTTCATGTTTGGCTCGTCACCATTTTATAAGATGGGATGATCCATCGATGAACCAATTCAAAACAGGCGCCAGTCCGCAAATTTGGCTTGGAATATCCAAATGAGCATGCGCAGTACAGTAGTGTTTAGCTTCTCAATGAAAAAATAAAATGGCCGTTCAGGAAACTTGCTTCGTCAATTTTTTCGGAACGTGGCAATAATATCGATCCTGGCGAAGGAACTTTGGATTGAAGTAGCGAGCAGGCCCGTCGGAAGCGGGGGCTGGGGGGCTTCAGCCCCCGCAATAATTTGCTGAAGTTGGCGAAAGAAATGATATCCTGTCAGATATGGTCACAAGAAGAACAAATCTGTTCAGAATCAAGTCAATGGGGACATTGAACACCCATTACCAGAATTTTTAGAATAACAGTTCATTCCAAGTGCGCACATCCACGTCTGATCCGATAGTGAAGTACAACCCCCCCCCCCCGCGGGTATGAAAGCCAAACTCTTGGAAATGAAACAGCAATGAAGAGTCAGACCTATCCGTATTCAAGGAAGTTACCAGAATTTATCAATCTATCACTTTTGATATTATGTGATTAAAAAACAGTCTATATCCTCGTGAAATTGAAGTCCTATTTTCAAAATTTTCACGGAAAGATCCCCATTTGTCATGATCCTTTACTTCTTTAAAACCCAAATTCTCCAAAATTTTGCGTTTTCCAACGTTCTAGAGAGCGATCATGAACAATTTTCCAAGGGTCCAACTCCCGGACCCCCATATTTGCTCGCTACGCTCGTATCGAGCTTCAGCCACCCAATACCCTCACACAATACGTATGAATTTCGTTACGACGGGCCTGGAGTGACGAAGATAATGTTCTTTCCTCTCCTGGAATGTTTACGCTAAATTCAACTGAAAACAGCCACTCTTTCGTTGTTGTCAATATTGATCGGCGCCATTTTGAAATTTTGTACTGACAAAGGACGCATGCGTTAAATTAGCAATATTAGGCAATTGGTTCATCTTCAGCCCATCGCATAAAACCAAACATCGATTTTGACGAGCCAACGATGATCCAATTCAATAATCTCATTTCATAGTAAATAAGAGAGGAGGGACAGGTTCCAGGAAGATGTCATCAACGAAGGCCTAGGCCTACCTAAGCATTTCTTACACTTTCACAAATAAACAGCAATGACCTGTCCTTTGTGGCAACAAATGAAACATATAAACCCATTGTGGTATTGCCACTTATAGCAACAAAAGCCAATATATCAGAAATTCCCACTGAGGCACATAACAACGGTGACTTTCCCATGGAGGAAAGAAAAAGTGAATCACCAATTTGTGGTTATAAACAGTGAATTGCCCATTGTGACAACAAAAGCTACTACTTCAAAGACAACTGAAACAACCAGGATGCTCAATTTGGGAAATATTTGGCAAGGCTCTTTCTTTATTTCTGTCAGAGTCCATTCTCTCAATAAAACTGGGTCGTTCGTTTTTCACATCATCATCAATCTCAACCCTTTTGGTAATCGCAACTTCAACGGAAAAATCGCTTGCATCTCTCTTCTCCCGAGCAATATTTTTCCCACCTTCGCTGACAACGTTTATAACGTGCTTGCTGTAAACATTTTTGTAACGTTCGTAAACATTACACAAGATGATAATGATTCACCATTCATTCCCTTGCATACACCACTTGAAAATACTTTCACCGATCAAAACCATGCAATTTTCATATTAGATGGGTACATGGTATCTATTATTCACAAAACAAACTCAGGGTATAATGTATTTGATTAAATTAGGTAAGAATTAATCTTTTAGTAGAGTATTGTTGCACTTTGGAACAGTAGGTTTCTTTTTGCTTAAAACTGCAAACATCTAGTGCATAAATGTGCCATGAATTTTTTTAGAACAGAGAGATAATTTCCCATTGCATAGAAAATCACAAGAGAGGATTGCAAAAGAAAGATAACTGAAAGGAATTGAAAGGAAGGGGATGCAAATCACTTTCAAGACGGGCGAGGTCTGAATGGTAATGATTCCACGTTAATTTGGGCCAGATCTTCCTAGCAGGATTCTGCAGGATGAAATAAAGTACAGTAAGTACATATTCAATGTTCTTGATATTGAATTTTCTGGCTTCTTGAGATGCAACGATTTATTGATTTTTTTTTGTCTCGACAGCTACAGGGTGTCCCAAAAACATGTGCGCTGTTTGAGTGGCTTCTGTGGAGCAGTCATAAATTCAATTTTTCTGTTTTTAACCCTATTCGTACTGGGGGAGGGGGGGGGGGGCTACCAGTTTTTGCTGTGTTACGCTGAAACAACAAGAGATAAAACCACCAGTTTTGGTGACTTTTATTCAAATTTCATAGGCAATTAAATTCTTACCCTGGGTACCAGACTCTCTAACAAAAAAAACCCAGAGTATGGTACAATGTGCCCCAACCTCGTTCCGGAGCAAATCGGCTGAGCTCATTTAAAAAGTAGCTTAGCCTATAAAACGGACTGGAATCTTGGAATCCTGGATTCAGACTCCAGAAGAGCCCGGGCCTGCCACTCAGGCCTACTGGAATAACATCAAAGACGAAGAAAGAACTTCTTCACCATTTGCCAAACTTAGCGGGATGAGCAAGTGTAGTTGAAGGATTTTTGCACAGGGTTTTCATCCAGCACTGCCAAGGAATCGCAACTGACTCACGTATCACACACAGTCAAGAGTCAGAAGTCTTCTCATGCTGCTGAAAATAAAATGCAACGAAATGAGCCTAACTAAGAACACTAATATCAGATGGAATAAACAGCGATGAACACCGTCATATGTTTTCCTTCATTCGGTGAAAACATTAGGAAAATGAACACTTGCACGGTCATGCAAAGAACCAACAAATATGTGCTTTTCCTTCCTATTTTTATTATTGTGGTGTGGATCGATTTAAAACGTGAAAGGACGGAAGCTTGGGAAATTGCAATATGAAAATTTGACAACTACAAACTTAAACGTGACTTGACTATATTTTAGGCAACTGTTTAAGTTTTAAAGCACACACGAGTCTTTGAAATATATAAATTAATGCATTAGTTAATGTAAGTAAGCTCAGTCAGATATTAGCAGCACCAGAGTTATCATGAGCAGATATGGCTGCAGAAACAATTATAAAGGGTCTTTTTGATGAAGTTGCTTCGCCAGCCACTAGTCAGCCCCATCACACCATTGTATCTTGCTATATAAATATATACAGTTCTTCATGCTAGCACTATGACTAAAATTTGATGGATTCTTTTGTTGTCAGTGCTTGAAGAGCTTTGAAAACAATTTCTATACATTCAAAACTTGGATCAGCCCATCATATAGCACCAAAAAAGTTTCTTAATTTCAAGTGAAATTTTCACTTCTTTGTACAAAAATTTTCTTTATTTGTTTCTTACTTTTGGGTACAAGGATTATGGCATGATCTCTACTACTTCTACTTCTACAGATGTGTTCCTCAGATATACTGGCTCCTCGAATTTACAGGCTCGCGCTACGGTGGACTCTCAGATCAAGACGCTTGCTATCGAAGAACGTGAGTTGGAAGGCCTAGCCGTTCTCCGTCAACAGCTTGCTGCGAAGGAGGCTACCGTTTTGAAACTGAGGCAAACGGTGGCCTCTCCTCCATTACTTCAGCAAAAACAACGTCAGCAACAACAACCACAGCAACAACCACAGCAACAACAAGCTGCTGCAGCTCCTAAAGCTTTCACTGTGAAAACTTTGCGCCAACAACCAAAGACAGCAGTCGCATCACCTTTACAGAACCTCCTGTCGTCAGTAACCCCACCTGTGCCTACTGCTTCCCTA
Organism: Aurelia coerulea; assembly: GCA_039566865.1. Lineage (NCBI taxonomy): Eukaryota > Metazoa > Cnidaria > Scyphozoa > Semaeostomeae > Ulmaridae > Aurelia > Aurelia coerulea. The sequence continues at coordinate 4,416,004 of CM076951.1, read as the reverse complement.
CCTGGACTTTCCTGGCAGCACGAAATCGCTGCTCAACAACAGCATCAGTAGAATAGCAACAACAACAACAGTACCAGCAATTGCAACCGTTTTAATGTAATTCAAAAACTAATGCAGGTTTACCTACTTCTAAATGTTCTTGTATTCTTACAAACAGCATTTCATAAAATTGTTCAACAAAACGTAACAAATACAACTTTCTCCAAATTGCTTTGCAGAAAAGAATTGCGTTTATAGTTCTACCAGGCAACGTCTTTCGTGTACTCCGTTGCTGCTGCGTTGCAGTAATGCTAAAACAAAACTAAGATGAACTGTAACGTTGTATGACTCGTAATAGTTGTAACTCTACTAAAATGATGGCCTGGGGGGGGGGTACTTCACATATTTTGGGTACGGGGACGTGCCATCGGGAAGTGTATCGATTTTCGCGATTTTGGTATAAGGAACGGTATCGATTTTCGCAATTTTGGTTTAATGAACGATTTTGGTTTAATGAACGATTTTGGTATACTTTTTCGGAAAATTGGTATAAGGTCGGGTATACTTTTCACAAAATTGGTATAAAGTCAGGTATACTTTTTCGCAAAATTGCTATAAGGAACGGGTATGTTTTTGAAGCTTCGATGGCACGTCCCCGACCAAAACCTGGTCAAGTACCCCCCCCCCCGGAATGATGGCCCAAACTACCTTCAGAAATATATCTATTCAAAACTAAATATATCAAGCAATATTGTAATAAAACAAACAAGGACGCAGCTTGTCTTTGAAGGGGCTACTTGAAAGTCAGATTATTATTTCTTGGAGACGTTTTTCTGCTGTCACATCATGATGCCACATTTTTATAAGATGTGTTCATGAACAAGGGTACTGGCACGAGTGGAAAAACAATTGAAATGGGTGAAATTGACACGTGCAGGACCTTGGTGGACAAAACTGTGTGGGTTTTTCTTAGTTTTTCTTTTACAGATGGACGTTTATACCCGTGTTTGTTGCTTTTAAACAAAATCTTCAATACATGCTATTTTTCTTTGCATGCCAGGTTTTTTGCAGCTAATGCAAGGATGGATAGTAGTTGTCGTCTTGCTAGGTGATTATTACAGGGGTTTTCCCGAGGAAAACGATACAATTTGTTTCCTTTTTCCAGATGGCGCCTTGTTATCCATGGAGGTATCGATGGCTACTCTAGAAGAATAATGTTTTTGAAGTGCAGTAATAACAACAGAGCAGAAACTACACTTGATGCATTCTTGAAGGGCGTCTCTGAATATGGCTTGCCAAGCGGAGTGCGGACGGACAAGGGTGGAGAGAATGTGGACATAGCATCGTACATACTTGCTCATCCCCTTCGTGGTGCAAACAGAGGTAGCATCATCACAGGCAAGAGTGTGCACAATCAGAGAATCGAGCGTCTCTGGAGAGATCTCTTCACTGGATGCATTTACATCTTCGATGAGCTGTTCAATCGTCTGGAGCTCAGTGGCTTATTAGACCCCTCAAATGAAATACACATGTTTTGTCTGCATTATGTTTATATCCCAAGGATTAACAGGCACCTGCAAGCTTGGGCTGATGGATGGGACAGGCATCCTCTATCCTCAGAAGCTAATAGGACACCCGTACAATTGTGGATTGCAGGTATCGTTCTTAGTGGGCAAACAGAGGCATTGAACCCGGAAGGAGACGTAAGAGCTACATTTCACAATCTTTGAGTTTGTTGCCTGTAAAATGGCATTTTCTAATTCACGGCACCACGGCACTACGGCACCATGGCACTACGGCACCACGGCCCTGAGTATTTTGATATTATGATTTCATAGAATTCTGATTAAATATCTTGTGGGACTGCAGTCCTCGCAAAAAGTCTTCGTTAATTTGTACATTATTTTAGAAGATCTGAACTTAGATCACATAAGCACAAGCCAAGAAGGAGAGTTCCGTTTCCGTCTCTTGAACATTGCAAGTTAGCATCAACAAACAGGACACTTTCATCGATGTGTTCATTGGATAATACCTCAGTGCCATAGAAGCCCCTTTCCTACTTAAAACATAAAAGACGCCATTCTTTCACCTAAACCAGGGCCGTAGGAAGAAGCTGCAGATTGGGGGGGGGGCAATTGTTCTTAAAACAATATAGAACAATACATCTAATTAATTTGTGTGACGTAGCACCATTGTTTTCAAAATTATTGGCTGCCCCCACCCCCCCCCCCCCCCCCCCCCCCCCCCCCGCTTCCTATGGGCCTGACCTAAACTCAAAATCAAACTGGAGACACTCACCCTCCATCCACTCGATGATTTCTCGATGGATTTGGTTTGATGAATTCGAAAATAATAAGTCCTTGATAAGAGGGGACTCTTGCCCCCTCAGCCCCCTCCCCCTGCCCTGGCACTACTACCTACTGAAACCAGCCGAAATGAGAGTAATTTGAAGCAATAACTAACTAAAGTAGGATACCTTTACTTTCAAGAAAGATCCCCAAGAGAGATCCCAAAAAAATCCGAAAAAAAAACAAATATCTTTTCGAGTGTTTCATTCGCAATTTTGACAGAGTGACTTCTGCTTAGCAACCAAAGAAAAGGTTCCAAGGAAATCCTATGTGAAGTGTATTGACTTTATCATTTTTTGACAAAAATATGTATTCAGCTGTAACTGTTTTGTTGCTGTTGTTGTTACATGATTTGGTGTACACTGCTGATGTACACCTTGGCGTTTACAGGTCAGACAATTGCCAAAACTATGCTCTTTAAGATATTTAAACAGAATTCTATAAATTGATAATAAAGATACTCAGTGCCGTAGTGCCGTGGTGCCGTGGATTAGCAAATGCCCTGTAAAATCCTTAAGCTTTCCCGATAAATCGTATTTAAAATGATTAAGAATATGCATACTGAACGAAAGTTAGAGGTTGCACGAATAACCAAAGTCACTTCCTTATACTTCCATTGGAGACGTTCGAATGTCACTGTACCAAATAAAAAAGCCCGCTAATCTTCCAGGTTAGTCAGAGAAAACGCAATTCCATTTGAAAGGCTACTGTTTCCTCACTATAGACGCAATAACAAATTCTTAAATTTTGGTTAAAAGGTGGCATATACAATTAATTTAAGATTTTCTGGCTGAAATAAGTTACTCTGTTCCGATCTTATACGGGGTTTTCTACAAAAGACGACCTATTTTCATAGCAAATATTGCTGTGAGGCAGGAGGACTGCCATATTTTAGCCATTTTTGAAGAAGCGTTCTCAACAAGATTCCTCATTATTCCAAAAACAGGAGCCTTTGTTTTCAGACGTTGTCTATATGTTATTGACTCACCCAGTTGCTAGGTTTGCAGTAGCCCTGTTGGGACTTCCTACTAGCAAGGCGACCAAGCTATTTTCAACATATGTCATCCTTGATCAACGATTGTTGCTTTATAGATCGTATACAATGAGTATGGAGTCGATTGGTCAAGTCCATTGCCTCAAGAAATAGAAGATGCCATCACTGAGGTAGAAGTGCCTGCTATGGCTTACAATATTCAGCTAATGGAATTAATGCGATTAGAAACAACTATTGACCCCCTTAGGCAAAGTGACAGTCAGGGTGTTGATGTGTACTTGGAAGTATTACATTTTATCCAAGAAGACATGCTTAGAACTGAATTGTAAGTCTGCCACAATCACTTGCAAAATTGTCGAGCAACTTTAAAAAATATGGTTTTGTTGGCACTGGGCTGCCCTCCCCCTTTGCAATGTTGAAATCAGTCTGAAAAGTTGTAAGTCGTTGGATGCTAACAGAAAAGTCACGTTTGTTTCCAATTAACCAAGGGAAGGGGGGGGGGGGGCAAAAAACTGTAATTTTCTCAATGGCTCAACAATTTTGCAACTGATTGCAGGCTGAATAGAATTCAATATTCTCCAAAACCTGACATTCCAAGCTCGAAGGCCTTGTCCATCTTCTCGCAAAACGCTTCCAAAGTCGAGTGTTTGGTTGGAATAACCAAAGTGTTACTGCACGTGCTCGCAGCTGGAAATTCGTCACTGTCAACTGGATTGTACTCGACCAAAATTTTGTCTTTGAGTCCAGCTGCCCCTATAACTTGTTGGCCGGTGGTAAATATCAACAATGCTGTTACTCTCGAATAACTGTTATCTGTGAAGAAATTTGTAATCCTGGTAAGGTTGATTTATGAAGGGAAATTAAACATATCCCCATATTAGTAAACCAATGTGAACAATGAAGAGACTGAGAGAGAAAAAACAAATTGATATATTTTAGTATCGCTAAAATATATTGTATTTATATTTTAAATTTTATTTTATATTTTATATTTTACCAAGAAACATGGGTAGCGAGAACTAGGGCCAAAACATGGAATAGTCTTTTGTCTGAGATGAAATCAACAAACAATATCAACACGTTCAAACTAAGATGAAAAAGAATTTTTTTCCAAAACATACAAAAAGAGGAAGGTGACATATATGCCTTCTATTAAGACTCGTCATTATCTCTCCCGACTATGGTATGGTCTTATAAACCATGTTTTACACATGAAACAGCTGCAATTTTTTTTCTCATGTTTTTTCGTTGTTCCAGCACCTGAGGCGACCATTATGGAATTAAGGTCATAGTGGCCTTTTCTATCCCTGCCACTGTAATTAAGGGTGTTTTTCCTTTACGTCTTTAACCCATTATTGTATTGTATCCATTTTTATATGAAAAATTGTAAATGCTTTTAAGTGGCAAACAATACATACATGAATACATAGATGAGAGAATGTGCTTGACAATAACATTACCATATTTTAATGATGGTTGGCTGCGTTTATGCAGCAGCGCTTCTAACATAATGCTTTAAGATTGAAATACTTTTAACGCATTGCTTTACAGAATGAAGAAATATTTGCACGAAATTATCATTAGTTTGTTACTTCATAGTTTTTCTGTGAAGTTTGTAAGTTTTGGAGTAATATTATCGCCGATTTTCTAAAGCAGGCTATCATTTCAAGAAAAAATTTCTAAAGCCGGATGACAATATCATTGCTTGGAGTACACTTCCCCGTACAATTGAAAGTCAAATACCCCCAGCCCCCTTGAGGAGTTGATGCAGCTAAGCCCACATGAAAACATTCATTTCCATAAGAAATAATCAAAGTAGGGCATGTGTCTACATATAAGCAAACTTTTGTTATATGGATAAAAGTTTTTCCACCTACCATTGCCAGCAGATATCTGTCCATTAAGATTCAGGTAGTATAAGGAAGGTTTTCGCCCTCTCTTCTATTTCATTACCCGGTAAGGTAAATATCATCTCTTTCAGCAGTATTTCTTGTGTTATGAGCACACCGCTTGCAACAAACTTCTCTTTCAAACTTTCCGGGTTTTAATTTCTTCATTGTCTTGTAGATTTCTACACAGAAGCAAGAGTTTGAAATTCAACGTTTACATACAAAGCGTACGAGCGAACAGAGACTCCAAGGAAGTAAATAAGTTCCTTTCCTACTATGACGTCAACGCCCACTCGACCGACGCTTCTCGCTGTCAATTTGCTGCGCGGTCCTGAATCAATAGACATGATGTAAATGGTTTAGATTTCGCAACTTTGATGCGTCATAAAAAATTAACGGCTTAGTTGATCCCAAAAAACATTTCGTTCTCAAAATATCCGTATCAGATACTATCAATTATACAAAATATGGACCCTGTCATGGAGCTGACCGTACAAAAGTGATACCCTGTCCCGGTACGGGAAAATATGAGTACCCCCCGGGTTTGAGTCATTGGTGGGCCCAAATGGCATTTCTGACAGAAATCGCGGAAAATCGTCTGCGATTTTGATATGTAAAAGGAGGGAAAGTGTCACGTTATTTCTTTGGGCAATATCCATAATCGCTGAGATTTTTATCTTCGTATCTTGTTTGTAGCGACTTTTATCAATGTTTGAGCATGGTTTGAGCGAAGGTCAATATTTGTCAACTGGAAATGTGAGGGAAAATGAATACAATTTCGGCTTCAAATGAAATATTTGTCCGAGCATGCTACAAACTACAGAGGGGCATCCCTTCCAAAGATGTTTTTGAAAAAATCCATGTAATTATTGTAACCTAGTAGCCATTTCAATTTTCGTGAGGGTACTCAAGAATCCCTTATCCCTCCCAACGATCGATTTGATATCACGAGGCGATAGGCGACTTGATTGGCACAATACTGTGAAATTGGATGATTTCCACGTGCTTCAGCAACCAGTAAGGATTGGAACTGTATGCTGCGCTGTACCTTTACCTTCATAGCCTACGTGCAGAATCGACTATCCTTTTAGGATAGTTGAGTCTGCACGCAGGCTATTGCCTTCGCAGCTGTGAAAGGCTACCCAAAAACCTTCGCAGTTTCCTACGCAGCTTTTATTTCAGATTATAAAACTTTAAAAAATGACTTTTAACGCGTTAAGAGTAGTCTCATTGGTTTGACATAAAATCTGTGCTGGGTGCCCCTCCTGGGTACACCCTTCGCTTGAATAAATATACAAAGTACCCGTCCCCTGCAGAGTTGCAAAGAAATGAGGCGATCAAAGACCCTTCGTCTACTGCTACTACTCCGACATCTGCACCCGTTCCTGGTTTAAATGTGAATTTAGATGTTAGACCTTTGTGTGATTTGCTTCTGTTCGGGGACTCACAGTATAATGTCATTATCAATCGAATAATGCTGGAAGCAACAATTTCTTTTATCACAAATACGAAAAGGTTTTGAAATTAAATTTAAGCATAAGACAGCAGCAACATTTTCGTTTTATTTGTGGTATTTGTAGCGGGTGTCTTGTAAAGAAGTACTCCCATTTGTATCACAAATAGCAGATCTGGTATACTATATAATCCTAGCGGTCTGTATCTTTAGGTGTCTCATCTATCTGTTCTCATTTGAGAGTCAAGCAACTGCTGTAAGGTCGAGGGAGTTCTTCTTTCTGAGACGCCTGTGATGTTCTTGTTCTTTTTTTAAATTTGATGTAGATTTCACCATTGATGTAAGTGGCTGCCGTAGTTGGAACTCAATGATATCATGTCCTTTCCAGCTATGGCAGCCACAGAATATTTACATTTCGTTGTAGTTAGTTGTTTTTATTTGTGATAAAAAAATACTACCTTTACCATTCATTCCAATTGCCTTAGCCCAGTCGCTCTGGGACTCAAATTGAGCATACACTAAATTGTAGTGGCGATCATCCAGAACAATCTTCTCAACAGTACAAACCTCCCTCTTTGCTTTCTTGTCGTATTGAATTGTCAACCCCTGGAAAAAGTCTTTGATATCAAAAATTGTCCGCTACATTTCTCATTAAAACGAATCTTGGCATTGCTGAAAAGCCATACAGTTTCCTTGTCTGTGGATCAAATTGAACAATAATCTTGCAGGGAGTTTCATCAACCATACAATTGTGGGGTTTAGCTTCAGAAATATCCATTAATTCTCAACAGTTCCCCAACTGTAAGTAGTTAGATCTAGTTCGTTGTTTAGGCCCAGACTCAAATCATAAAAGCTGGGATTGTGCAATTTTGCATAGCTCTGAACAGTATCCCAGTTTAATCCAAATATCTCAAATTTTCGCTTCTCTTGCCAAAATTCTACTGTTGCTGGCCAAGGCCCATTCAAAACTCCTGGAAGTTTGTTGTATTGCCTGTGCGACATATTGCTATAGCTATCAATCCAGAAATAACATTCATCTTTCAGGTATGAGTTTTTGTCTTATGTTGCATTTATTATAATGGATTCCACAATAGCCTGCTGAAGGGGATTCTTTGCACATAGTCTACTTTAATAGCAGGAAATCAAGGAGTGTACTGGCATCGGCTGTCTTCGAAAGAATTCCAGGTCACATTCGTTTTGCTTTAAGCTAAAATTCATAGCGGATCTTTCAGTTTCTAGCACATCAAGATTTTTCTTTAACTCTTCGTTTGAATGAAGAAGCTCATTTTTTTCATAACGACACTTTCCGATTAGATTGTCATGGCATTAAGCCCCCTTTTGCATCTGCAAACTTGTTTTTCAAGCAACTCTTTTTGGCAACTTTTCTTGTTCAAATTTGCTTGTAAGATCCCTTATTATTTGTTGCTGTTGTCTTGCGTCTTTCTCAATCTCCAATTCCTGGCAACTAGCAGTTGCAGTATTATGCAAAGACCCTTCGTCTATGTGAACATCTTGAGAAGATTCTTCCCTATTTTCGTACGAATCGTCTTTTCTTAGCGTCTGTCCCCATAATTTGCGTCCCCTTTTTGTGGTTTTCTTTGAGTTTTCTGAAAGGAACTGGCAAGTCAATGTTGCTAGCATATTAACTTAATGACAAAAAAGCAACATACAGACAGGCAAATAAATCGCAACATTTCAACATGTCTTGGCTTTTAATAACTATGGGAAGGGACCAAGGGAATGTAAAAAGAAAGGGTCAACACGGTAGCAGATGATAAGATATTTCGTAAGATGTATTACCTCTGTCTTTCTTTTCCCACCAGGCAAAGTTGACTTAAGTCATTCTTGATCCACCATTTGAGCAGGGTTTTCTGGTGCACAGTCAACCTTTGATAAAAAGTAGAAGTCAAGTTAAATCAATGAAAGCTTAGAACTGGTTTTGAAGAAATAAATTTCCTGCAAGAGACGTGTATGCATGAAACTGCAACTAAATTTGAAGGCTACTCGTTGTACTACGAGCTAAGGGCGTTAGCACTAGGATGGTTGCCCATTTAACCTCTTATCTAAAAATGAAGGAACAAAATGATATGAAAATCCACTTACTTTAGAAACTTTGGCGGGCTCAGATTGCCTTGCCTCGTCATCCTGCGTTTTCTTCATCCTACCATGATCATAAATCCCTATAGCTCGCTTGTTATTCTCGTTCTGGTACAGCGCACTTTAAAAGATACAGTAAGAATCCATTGACAACGCAAAACGCAAACATAAACTTGCTCGTAAAAACCTTGTTTGCATTGAGCACGCTCAAAGCAACAATGGTTTGAAATTCCACACATGATATTTTTTGTCTTCTGTTTTCGTTTTTGACTCACTTTACATCGATTATTTACAATGGCTTACTACCGGGTGTCCCAAAAAAAAACGCAACAGATTTGATCGGGACTAGCGACAAGAATTTAGGTCCAATAAATCCAAAATAATTGTTGATATAATCCTTGATAGCTAACTTGAAGATAGATACCTAGTTTGTTGATATTGGTGCATGGAGATTTGGAATATTAATTTTGAAAGTCCAAATTTGCTTCCATCTCCAAACCAGAGGTTTCGGGTTTTGGCCTACCTGAAAACATGCTTGAAGAATCTCCTCAGTCATATGCAAAGTGTAAGAGTGCTAGCATGCTAAGGCACACATGTTTGGGCACTTATTTCAATTGAAATTTGAAAGCTAAAAATTGACAAACACAACAATGCCGAAGGGAAAATTCACAAAGGAATATATTTCTTCATTCAATCATAGTGCACCTGCAAAAGAGCCAAGCACGAATGAGCATTTGCAAGGATTTTATCCATGGATAATTTTCCCTTGGGTATATTTGATTTCTTGTTTCGTAATAATTTGAAGAAAGATTTTTTTTCAAAATGCATTTCATTAAAGTCATCAAGATTGCAAGAATTTATTAATTTTTCACACCAAAACAAACTACTTCGCGGATTTCTTTCTTTTATGAGACGGATGCAATGCCAATTTTTCAAAACTTTCGAAGCATCAAAAATGATGTCTTTTCAGGACAAAATTGATGAATTTGATTGAATTTCTATTGAAATATTTTCCTCAGAAGGAGGCTTTATTCTCCTATTTCAGGGTAATTAAGGGGATTCCCCAAAATAGCGCGTTTGCAGTTTGCTAGAAGCCACAAGCTCTGGTTTGGAGGTTCAGGCAAATTTGAACTTTCAAAATTAATATTCCAACTTTCCATGCACCAATATCATCAAACAATGTATCTATCTTCAAGTTAGCTATCGAGGATTATATAAAAAATTACTATGGATTGATTGGACCAAAATTCTTGTTGCTAGTCCTGATCAAATCCGTTGCGTTTTTTTTGGGACACCTGGTATAGACCAGAGGCCAGAGGGGGAGCATTATCACCCGAGGAGGCAATTTACCAGACCAACTTTATCTAACTCGGTTTTTTGCGTAGATTACGAATCCGGATGTTGCTTTGGCGTTTAGGGGGGCGTTTTCAAGATATAGGGGGTCGAAGGCCGAAATGCACAAAATGACCTAATTTGACTATATTCTGCTATTTAACTTTAAAACAAGTCCAGTTTTGTTGGCACCTGGTGATGCAGTCATCTTTCTGGTAAATTGTGACTTTCCTGACATTTGGGGGGAGTAGGAAATTCCAGGGGGGGGGGATAAATTTTTTATTATCATATCTCTCCTCTTGCACAGCGTTAGAAAATAAGAAATTAAGAAGTTTTGTCAAACCGTTTGGTTAATTCAATTTCTTCTTCTGATGCGGTTTCTCTTTCTTTGCTCACTAAATATAGCTCCGCAATATCCTCAGGGTAGGGCTCCGTCAACCAGTCAAGTGTTAAATCTTCCAACCAGCCATGATTGGCTGGTTCTTCTGTATCAATGATGCTTGACGATGCTTGTCTCCATATTTTTGCTGCAAAGTTTGCATGATTTATGTGATTTTCGAGGCTGCCTTTACATGGGGGCAGCAATGATAGATCAACAAATTTAGAATATAGCTCTTCTTGCTTCATTCACCGACAGTAACCGTTTCTCCCCATACAGATTGCAAACAAACGTTTCCAAGCCAAGGAGCAAATTAGCACTTGCACGAATTTCCCTAGGTACCAAGCTCTGCGAATATTTCTTGAAATTTTTCGTTGCCTTTCATGAGCTTCCAAAATGCAGGCTTTCTTTTCCGCGAGAAGGACGAGATGTAATCATTCCCGAAAAGCATGCAGGCCAAGAAGGGATTACTTTGTAACTGAGATAGCTCAAATGCATCTAGATCAAGTAATCGCCTGTATTTCCCTGTTCTGTTATCGATGAAGACATGCACATTTTCAGCTTTGTTGGCTAACGGATGACAGGAATATCAAAGTGTCTCCTGTGCATTATTCATCCGAAGGGCATGGTGAATTAGGTAGCAGATTTTGGTATCAGCCTCCTCGTGATTTTTGTTTAAGTCTTGTACCTGAATAAGCAGTCTAAACAATGGACTAGTTTACTTTGCAAGAGAAGCTTAATGTGTTAAGAACAGCAACGAAGGAGTAATTCAAGTACAAGACTTGAATACAAACCACGCGGAGGTTGATACCAAATCTGATGGACAGGAGACAGTTTGCATTTTGCGCTCTAGTTCTGGAGATGTTGATATGCCTATCATCATGTTAGCCAACAAAGCTGAAAATTTTCATGTCTTTATCGATAATGGAACAGGAAAATACAGGCGACTACTTGATCCAAATGCATGTGAGCTATCTCAGTTACAGCAGCAAGCCACAGTGTTGTACAGGGCTCATATGTTGGTCCGCTGCTATTCTTAATCTACATTAATGACCTTCCATTTGCTCTGCGAAGTTGCAACGTAACGATGTATGCAGATTATACCAGTCTTTCATATGCAATAATACAGAAAAAATACATTGAGGCTAAGAAACACCGAGGCTGACCTCTTCAAAAAGTCGAATGGGAAAATGTCTATTTAATTTCGTGGTCCTAAGAGTTGGAACCAATTCCGCTTAGATATCAAACATGCACCCTCCCTTCTTACATTCAAAATGTAGCTGAGAAAGAAATTGTAGAGGGTAACTTGTTTACTTTCCTTTGATTTAGTTTCGTTTTATGTAATCGACATTACTAAAATACGGAACAAGCCCGTAACAAGCGGAACAGGCCAGTAACAAGCAGAACAAGCAAGGAACAACCCAGTAACAAGCAGCACAACTACGGAACAGTCTAGTAAAAGCAAGAAACAACAGGAACAGGCCAGTAACAATTGGAATAGCGACACAGTAACGACCATAGAACAACTGTAATGACCCAAAATAAAGCGAATAAAGGGAAACATCCTACCTCCAGTAAAAGAAAGTTTATTAAAAAGTCCATCCTAGCGCAACTTCTTAATTCTTTGGTGATCTGATAGTAACTTTTTCGCAAAATATTTCCTATGAAAACATTAAGTGTATTCATTGCTTGATGCAAGCTGGTAAAATGAAAGTTTTGCAATAACGTGTCATGCTTTAGCTTTACATCTCTTTGCCAAATAATGTTTCGTTTTCGTTCATTTGCTGTTCTTTTTCACTACTCGATTCACGCAGCACGCAACACATCACAGGAGGCCTTGAAAAGGTGGAGCACCCCACTCTCTTAGAGTTCGGTACGCTAATTTCATTCTTTTGGTGCTTAATCTACTGCAGTTCAGTAAGCTAATGTTCTGCTTGTTACTGGCCAGTTCCTTGCTTATATTCCATTTGTTACTCTGGGTTGTTCCTTGCTTGTTCTGCTTGCTACTGGGTTGTTCCATGCTTGTTACGCTTGTTACTGGCCAGTTCCGCTTGTTACTGGCTTGTTCCGCTTGTTACTGGCTTGTTCCGCTTGTTCTGTGTTTTAGTAACGTCGTTTATGTAATATTTTTTGCATGGCCCCCTGTAAAGCAGTCTCTGTAGACTAATAGAAAATGAAATGAATAGAAAGCCCTCCTTGGCCTGCATGCATTTTCGGGGAATGATTACATCTCGTTTTTCTTGCCGAAAGGAAAGCCTGCATTTTTAAAGCTCATGAAAGGCAACGAAAAATATTAAGAAATATTTGCAGAGCTTGGTACCTAAGGAAAATTGTGCAAGTGCTAATTTGCTCCTTGGCTTGGAAACGTATGTTTGCAATCTGTATGGGGAGAAACGATTACTGTCAGTGAATGAAGCAAGAAGAGCTATATTCTAAATTTGTTGATCTATCATTGCTGCCCCCATGTAAAGGCAGCCTCGAAAATCACATACATCACGCAAACTTTGCAGCAAAACTATGGAGACAAGCATCGTCAAGCATCATTGATACAGAAGAAACAGCCAATCATGGCTGGTTGGAAGATTTAACACTTGACTGGTTGACGGAGCCCTACCCTGAGGATATTGCGGAGCTATTTTTGTGAACAAAGAAAGAGAAACCGCATCAGAAGAAGAAATTGAATTAACCAAACGGTTTGACAAAACTACCTAATTTTTTATTTTCTAACGCTGTGCAAGAGGAGAGAAATGATAATAAAAAAATTATCCCCCCTGGAATTTCCTACTCCCCCTAAATGTCGGGAAAGTCACAATTTACCAGAAAGATGACTGCATCACCAGGTGCTAACGAAACTGAACTCGTTTTAAAGTTAAATAGCAGAATATAGTCAAATCAGGTCATTTTATGCATTTCGGCCTTCGACCCCCTATATCTTGAAAACGCCCCCCTAAACGCCCAAGCAACATCCGGATTCGTAATCTACGCAAAAAACTGAGTTAGATAAAGTTGGTCTGGTAAATTGCCTCCTCGGGTGATAATGCTCCCCCTCTGGCCTCTGGTCTAGTATATACAATCGATTATGTACACAACAGACTAATCCATATCGATAAAACAACCAGACAATTATACCATTCAGCCCTATCCAAGCTACTCTTCAGAATATTGAATTGAGTGTCCGTGGTTTCAAATGGATTTCCGTGGAGATTTCCGTAGCTTTTCCCGTGGTTTTAACATATTTTTTCCGTCACAGAATAGCCCACGGACACTATGGACCCCCCACGGAAATGTCCCTGGATTTGAGACCCTCCTCAACCTCATAGCTTATTCAACTCCTTCAATGTCTTGGTTTGGAGTAAAATTTGTTAGTGCCCTTTTTAAACTGGCTTCAAGGTCACTTGTCAAATTGACACCTTGGGTGCTCTTGACCCTTGCCACTTTTTCACTGTTGTTGTGAGTCTACCAACCGTTTCCTGCAGCTCCTCAAACTGCTCCTTCAAGTCAAACGTATTCTCATTCGCCATCTTTCCTTGACTCTGTGCTGATGATAAAGGTGGTAATGTTGATAGATATAAAGAGGACAAATCAAATGATCTGCCCAGCAATGTATTCTGACGGCCAGGTAAAAAACTCGGAGATGTCAGAGATGTCGGAGATGTCGGAGCAAAGATTCTCCGACGTTTCGCAACTCCGACTTTCTTACCTGGCCTTATATGCTCTACTAAAAATGTCGGAGATGTCTTATCTCCGACGTTTCTCAACTCCGACTTCTTTACTTGGCCCTATATGCCCCACTAAAAAAGTCGGAGATGTCTTATCTCCGACGTTTCTCAACTCCGACTTTTTTACCTGGCCTTATATGCTCTACTAAAAAAGTCGGAGATGTCTTTTAACAATTGAAATAGGTGAAATTGACAGGTTTTTGTTTCATTTACAACTGATAAGAAACTTTATAGCAAGAATTAGTTGAAAAACGTCATTTTTAGTAAGAGCAATCTGTAAAAGCAATCTAGCAGACACTTTCTTTCATTATATTTTTCACTTGTTCCTTGTATACACCCCCCAGTAACGACCCCGCTGAAACGATGCCCCGCCAAGGTAAAAGGATGACCCAACAAGAAAATTTGTTTCCCCGCTAAGTTTGAGGTGCAACATTTCCCCGCCTTGTTTCTGTTATTTCCCCATTGAAATGTTTGTTTCCCCCTCGAAAATCATGGATACATGATCTACGGGATACATGATGGATACATGATGAACGGGAAGTTCTGATATTTGATAGTCTAGGATTCAACTGCAGGTGGCTTGAGGCAGTCACTTTCATATGTTTTCTTTTATTTCTCGTTATTTTCTCGGTTCAAAGAACTATATTTACGGTCCACGACGAATAGCGATGAATTAAGACGTTAAGACAAAGTTACTACAAATTTCAGAAGTTTCTTATAAAGATTGATTGAGTGTTGTGACGGCGAATGAAGAGAATTTGAATTGTAGAGAATTATATAATAATGCAATCTCTGAACATCTCAGACTTTTTTAGTAGAGCATATAGGGCCAGGTAAAAAAGTCGGAGTTGAGAAACGTCGGAGATAAGACATCTCCGACTTTTTTAGTAGAGCATATAGGGCCAAGTAAAAAAGTCAGAGTTGAGAAGCGTCGGAGAATCTTTGCTCCGACATCTCCGACATCTCCGAATTTTTTACCTGGCCCTCATTTGCATACTGTAAAATTGTTTATAAATTTTAAAAATAAGTACCTTCAGACATTGCCTCATCCACTGCCTCCTGACTGGCAAATCCTTGGACCAATTTTATTCTTGTTGTATGAAAATGGCTTATAAAACCAATCTGATTGCTGAGCATTTTCATTTGATCGTAATATGCCAACTAACTTTGCAAGTTTGTCTGCCTTTGCTTTCCCTTCCCTCCATGCAGCTTTTCCGCTCATTTTTTCTGGATACTTGCTTGTGTCTGCTGATGAATCAGTTGTATATTGACTGTCCCAAATACTTTCACCTTTAGGGTGGGATTTACAATACTTAGGACTATCTTACCATCAACGTTGGTTTCGCAAACCCTAGTTCAAATATTTTTATTGATTTCAAAAAAGTGGATTTATGTCCAAAACTACTAGAGAAATTTTCGATTTTTTTCACTTCATCTTTAGCTGGCTAGTTGATCTACAACTTTGCCAAGTCTGATTGAAAAAGCTAGGCTAGATTTCCTGTAATCAAACTTTATGTTACTGTTTACTTTTCAACAGCGAAATGGAGAAACCTTGGTCAACAGATTACCATGCTATGAAGCGCTCTTGCAAAAGATCAGGCTTCAAATAACTTTCAGAAATGTTTCCATTGGCAAACAAATGAACAGCATCTATTATGAATGCCATAGCCAAGTCGCAATAGACATCCTTAGTGTGCTTGTGAAAGTATTATTTGCATCTATTGATGAAAGTTACTGACTGTTACCAGCAACTTCACAAAACCATGCAATGAGTGTCTTTTAAGACTTTCCTGAGCATTCACAAATTATAAATTTCTTTAAGATTCCACAATGAGCATTAATCTAAAATTAAACTTTTTTGCTTTCAGATGGGCCTTTACAGCCTTATGAAATCAGATTTGTTGGGGATACGAACAGGCTCGAGGAATCCCAACACAGTCTCCTAATGAAATATGACAACTGTTGGTCATATGTCTTTCTTTCCCGTATATGACTGGATACGGGTATATTTGTGTTCAGTGTGTGCAGCTAATAGCCTGCCTCGTATACAATAAGCACAGAGTGCTAACCTCACCAAATATTAAAAATTGGCGGACAGCTTCCCCAACGCTAGTAGTGAGGAAAGCGCTACACCACCAGCATCTACAAATGTCGTCTTTCCGAGGCCTGGTTCCTCAGCATCTTGTATCTTTACTTCTTATACCACTATCTGTCGGAAATTGTATTTTAGAACAGAATGAATAATAGGATTTGCTCTCAAAATCTATTTTTTAATTACACTTATTTAGGCCTAGCAAGTTAAATAATGGGGGAGGCCTCGCTGCTGCTGCTGATCAAAACACTTAAAAGTAGTCGAAAATGACTTCAGGGCTTAGTTTTTATTTGATACTTCTGTTTTTTTTATGAACTGGTCAAACGTACTTTCTTTCTTAGTTAGTTATTATTATTATTAGTTGGTAGTAGCGAACACCAAGCAAGAGCAAAGCAAGACAAGAGGAAAACAGAAGTTGAATTGAATTCATCTAGTCAAGGGAAGTGTAGGTGCAAAGCACTTTTTTGTATTCGCCATGTAATTTATCTCAAAATTAACCTTTTAACTTATGCATAATAGCCATATCTTTATCATATTTTGGTCCATCATGTACTTAAATTGCATACATAGATTGCATATGATTGTATTGCTAGAGAACTGTTGGCTGATTGGCTCATCAAACAATGACAACATACATGTGATGGGCTGGGCTAAAGCAATGTTTATAATAATAATTGTGTCTTGACTGATTCACACATGGGAAAGGAGAATAAAAATGTCCTAAATATGGCCTAAAATCTAATGATTAAAGGCACTGAGTCGGAATAAATAGCATGCTCATGACCAATATCAACTTCTTTTCAATCATAAAACAAAAGTTGTGATTTCAGTGCTGTTGAAATTAAACAAAAGAAATTCCTGAGGACAATGCAAGGATTAAGAACCCTTTGGTCTCCAATACTAACGACTTTTGCACTATTGTGCAAAAACAAAGGGTTGTCAGCAGTTTGTGAGCAAAAAAACGCTCATCTATTTATATGGACTCAATGCCTTTAATGGAGTGGCCTGTGAGAGGCGCAAGTGAGCAGCTGTCATGCAGTCACTCTACGTGAGTGGTTTTTTAGATTTCAAAGGCCCCCCTGAGTTCCCCTGAGGTCTGAGTTCAACTACAGTTGCATTTATGGCCTCGAATAGTGTACTCATTGACCTCATCAAAAGTTGGGCACATAATTGGCGCAAGTTATTTAATCCTGATCCAACAAACAAGCACTTGAAGTGACTTTTTCAAGAAAGAAAGTTACAAGTTTCAAGATTATCACTCTCACTGTGTGTTTTTAAAGCAAAATTGTTGAAACTTATTCGACCTCCTCCTGAACCTGTGTACGGTATTCATGATCCAAAAGGTCTAGCTATTCTCACTCAGTTACGAGTAGGACTCAGCAAACTGAATTTTCATAAATTTAGGCATAACTTCAGAGATACAGTCAACCCCTTGTGTCTTGCAAATGATGGGGTAGAGGACACGGAACATTTCCTGCTGCTTTGTCATTCTTATAATGGGCCTAGATCTGATCTTCTCAATAGTGTAAATGCAATATTGCTACCTCATTGTTTTTCCTCTCTTTCAAATGCAGTTTTACTCAAATTCATTCTGTATGGAGATAAAAGGTAAACCATCGACAACAATAAAAAGCTACTTGAGGCAACCCTCAAATTCATTCATGCTACAGAACGCTTTTAAATGTTCCATGGCTGCAAATTCCCATAGATAAGCACCTACTTTGTTTTCAGTTTCATTGTATATTCGTAGCCAATATTTATTTTAGCTTAGTTATTTTCCTTTCTATTTTTGTTTAACATTGTGCATCTTTATGTATTGGCCATAGGGTAGTCATTGTCTTTTGCTCCTCATGGTATCATACCCGTATTGTTGTATAGTAATTAGATAGTATGGTAGAACGTATTGATGTATATGAATATGAATAGAAAAAAAATAAGTGTACTAGGACGCAGGGGCTAGAGAAATTTTTGACCGTGTACTTGAACAACACAGCATACCATTGGAGGTAAATAAAAGAAAAGACAGTCAGTATATTCTGACCATGAGAATCTACACAATATATTATTTTTGCCTTTAGTCTCCATAGTAATATGTCTATACATGGTCCTCAGCATTTATAGATGTTGTTATTAGTATATGTCATTATATACACTACTTTAACGAAAAATAAAGGCTATTGTGCTATGCAATTGTATTATTTTATGTTTGGATCAGAGTATGATACATTTGATGTAACTGATTTTAAAGGGTCCTCGTCACGTCACAGAAAGAAACGACTATACACTGAAATAGTGAATGACATTCAAAAGATCATAAAGCCAAAGAAGGGACCCAGAAGACCATTGCAGTGTCACACCAATATCTCATCATATGACCCAGTGACTGGAGGACGAAAGCATCACAATCCACGCAAAAGAACAAAGTTATCAAAGAATGACACTCAGGATTCTGATAATGACTTAGCTGATAATTGTAAGTAGGACTTTTTGCCATAAATTTCATGAGATTTTTGTGATGATATGGCGGTTAACATTTTTTAATTCAGCCATAGCTTCTTAATTGTGCTATACCCAAAGAACTTTCCATCTTTAAAAGTAACATTGATTTTGCACATTAACAACTCAGAGGATCAATGACTTTTTGACCTTTTCATTTGGCTATTTCTAAAACAATGCATACTTTATATTTGGATATCTCTGTTTCAAATTGATAAAATTGCTTGAATTGCAACCAAATTCAATTCTGTGAAGAGTTGCATAATTGTACATTATTTCTTTTGGAGTTAATTCTGTATCAAATATGGGGGATATTTTGAAGGTAGAACTGAACAAGAAAGTTAGATCTGAATCAGAAACATCTTTAGCAGTTTTGCCATATTTTTTCTCAGTACTTTGTAAACTCAAAATCACTGTTTTTCCATATTTTTGCAAGCAGATATCAACGATGAGTCCATGCAAAACTATGATGAAGCTGTTTTCTGCCCAACAGAGACTTTTCAAACGGAAAAAGGTGATAAGAAATTTTACGAAGTCTTACTTTACTCATAGAAACTTGTCATATAAATATGAATATCCTGATTTCACTGGAGCAAATAGATGGACACAATACACAATGTACACAATGTATACACAATGTATACACAATGTACACCTGATAGGTGCTAAAATGAGATATTTCTGCTGTAAATAAACTTTACCTTTTATGCAAATTTTGGTTTGAAGGAAGTTATAACAGTTTATGAAATCATGAGATTGGTTCGTTTCCTCTTGAGTTTATTGAGCTTCATATATCCATCTTTTAAGGAATTTCAATCAAACCAACACCCTTTATATTTATTGTTGTTATTTTGTTATTTCTCTTCCACCTCTGAAAATGATCTTTTTTTGCATTATACATTATGTTTTTGAAATCAATAAGCTTATGATTGAGGGTAGTTAACACTTAGAGTAGCTTAGAGTAGCTGACCAAAAGCTTATAGTTTATGTAACTGTAGATTGGTAAAGATTTTAATCTTGGTTGCTTATTGGCAAAATGTTGCTGAGTCATGATACAGGGGTGTTCATAAAGTAAATGTTCATTATTTCATCATCATGATCTTTTCCAGAATTGGAAGATATGATTGCTGAGTGCAGAAACGAGATGGGCATTGTGGAGAAAAAAAGACTGTGTGGACCAATCGTCAGGACATTGCACATGCGAAATGGGAAGGAAGCAGACAATCGCTAACCGAGGCAATGCTTGGGCAGTTTTATTTAGATGACGTTGAATGTAGCAATTGCCACATGCAGCAAGCATTTATAAATTGTATCCACTGCAGAACATCCAGTCCAATTTCTGGAGATTGTGACAAGGAGCTGCACAGGAAAAAACCATTTCATGATCGTCAGTTCTGGCAGGAAAATCTCTACCAATTCTTGTCGCAGTTAAAGTAGGCAGTTAATGCAAGTGGCCAGCTGATTGATATAAGTACGTCTCATATACAGCTGATTTTTCCTTTCAAGCTAATGTCGTAAAAAAGCTGTTTTGGTCCCATTTGAAATGGGTTGGGATACATAATCAATTCTTCCTATAGCAACAGCAACATAATTGAATCACAAAGTGGATAGTTGATTTTTGGATAAATATTTGAAACCTTTGTTCAATGGAGGTGAGCATGTTTGATTAATTTGATAAAGATGTAGTATAGTATATTTGTCACTGGCACATGTTAGAGGTTATGATACAAATTGTATCAAAGATTTGCATACCAAATTGAATAGAATTTGAAGAATTTTGTAACCATTGTCTTGAATGCATTATATCAAGTTACAGAATTATAAAATGAAATATCGCAACTGAATATGCAGATCATTAAAAACCTTATTAAGCCAGAAGATGTTTAATGTTTGATGCCCTGCTGGAAAGATCAGTAGGATCAGTAATGTACATATTTCCATCTCAGAAAAATTTGTTGATTTAAAGCCACCAGAATGTAGCATTTGTGGAAGGATTGACGATCTGTTCTTCACTCCAAGCAGTCAGCAATGTGTTGTGATAAATTTACAAGGTACTCCCCACTGTACATTATTTCAGTGATCTTTTTCTTGAAGACTGTTCAACAATATTCTGATCACATTTGCTGGTGTCGTTGCAAAGAAAGAAACAGAAAGAATGCCAATGTTGGTGGGATATTTTCTCCTCACCTCATCAGCATCTCGTGATTTTGGGGGCTCAGGGTGGCAGGAGTATGATGGCGCCTTCCGCAAGCATGCCGCAGAATGCCCAAATGTTGACTAGGAGGAGATCCTATCAAATTTATGGTTCACCACAACTTTGTCACAGATTGCCAAGCTTGATCCAACCCAGGCAAGCAAATATTCATCTCCCTCCTTCCCTTGCTGTAAGTATGCACAGCACTGCTCTACCTGCCAGGGGCCCATAAGAAGATGAATTGCCAAAAGGGAGTACAATCACTGCAAAAACATCAAATCCCCCTCCCCTCTTCCAGCTAAGAAGCCCTACAGAAAATGACTACTTGACTCAGGTGCAGCTGATTTTGTAAATGATGACTTGCCTACTCCAGCAGAGGTAATCCCTCTCAACATCTCCACATGGTCTTCTTTGCTAGCATATTCTAACCATGAGGATACAGAGTGGGTTTTAGATGACCTGAAGCGAAAATTGGTATTGATGCAAATGGATTAGACTTACAAAGTGATTCCTTGTATTCTTCAACATTTTTAATCTGATATTTTATTTTCTCTCGTATAAGGACTCACTTCCAATCAGATTATAAACGGGGAGGGACTAAATAATATTCAAATTGAATGCCTCATTCTGAATTCTTTTCAAACCGAATACCTCGTAATCAAAGTCTGATTGTGAAATGGGGGGTCAACTTAGGATTTTCAGAACATTGGGAATTACATGAAGTATCTACCATGATAGTTAGAAAAGTAGAGAGTTGCAAAAAACGCAGAAGACGCATGGTTGGAGTAAAGGCACCTTTGTCTGTATTTCCCATGATAACCTATATTTCCTATATATGTGAAATAAATTGACAGACTGGTTCGAAAATCTCCACGAGGTATGTCATTTTTTAAACATGTGAGTAAAACGTTGCTGCAACAAGTATTTTTACAATGTAGACTACTTGAGCCTAAGTAAGTTGAAATAAATTGATATGGTGAAAGGTTTAAACAGTGCACAAGGAATGGCAAAATGGACGAGATTAGTTCAGGAACGTGCGTGAATTGTTGTTCAGTGGTGCTAGATTCTCGAGAGAAGCGAAGGTTTAATAGTTATGATGTCATTTTAACTGCACTTAGTGATATTTACGGCTTTAAAATTGATAATATTGTAAGATGGGGAAAGAAAATGTCCTTGGACTACTTGTACATGTGCAGAATCTGTCACCAAAAAGTGTCAAGTCTGCAAGCTGCAAAGCATAGAATATAGAAAGGCAGCTCAAAACTGAACAAAATGCTCAAACAAACCTTTTTCAAAGATATGGTACTAATGTCGAATCAACACCAACTGAAAGCTCGGAGCCCCATGAAGAAGGATCTTCACCTGGATCTGTTTGGAGACGAAGTGCTAGCAACAAGCACCATACAAGGACTCCCGAAAAAACGTTGTTTCACAAGACTTGTTGCAATTAAGATTTCACCAGTGGTGAAGGCATACTTGAATTGTTTCCTTTCTATTTCATTGTTTACATTTTATTTTGACAGAAATGCAGATGCTCGTGGAAAAATATTCCACAGAGCTGTAGTGATCATTTCAAGCAACAAATACAAAAACTGAACTTTCTGGGTCCTTGTGGCAGATTAATAACCAATGAATGTGGACAAATTATATTCATATTTAAAAACCGTAGTACTGATACTCATGTTTAGAGACTTCCTGACTGCTAGCTTTTTCCCTCATATGGGAGAGATTCTATTCACAGTTCAAATCATGCAGAATTTTCAATAAAGTAATTACCCCACAGCTCATTCATGTGTGCATTGATCCATTGTCACACGATTTATCATTTTGGAAGATAAATTGTTATGAACACAAATGTATGTATGCATTCAATTATCTACCCTGGATAACCATGTACAATAAAAAAGATCAGGGACGTAGGAAGCACCTCAAACTTGGAGGGGCACAACACTTCAAGGGAATTTTTTTAATTAAAGTGAACATGGCGCGAACACTTTTATTGATGAAAAACGCCAATTTGAGTGTGCTGATTTTGAATTCCAATATCAAACTTTCCAAAACTAAACCGTTTTTTAGATATAGCCATTTGAAAATCAACTTTTTGCTCAAAAGAGTGTCCGGGAGATCTGGGTCAAGTTTTGACTTGTGACGTAAAGTGTTTGGGTGGATTCCAGGACATCAAGGATTTATATGAATGTCAAAAATTGTGTCAATACAGACTATTAATTGTTATTTCAAAACCTGGGGCTGGCTGTGTGTGGGATAGTTATTATATAAATTTGCTGCGACACATGATTTGTGCTGTTGTTACAACTTTGCAATTGTCCTTGTTATCACATTGATGAGAGAGAAAAATGTTTAATAATATTGTAAATTTAGTTCTTTAAGTATTCAATACACCAGGAGTAAATTCCTTGGTCTTATTCGATGAAAAGGGCGAGCGAACAAGCCAAACATGACCACTTTCCAGGGTTTCATTGTGGTTTCCTTTTGTAAAACATTGTGAGGTAATGTCTTTACCAAAACACTAACATAAGACAATAACAATTTTTGCGTCATATTCACTTTAAGCTAAAGAAGCACTTCCTTTCCTATGTCTCTGAAAAAGATTGATATAAATAGTGGTCCATCACTTTTTTTGGGCAGTTTGGAGAAACTTTTAATTATCCACAGCTTTGATTTTCCAGCCATGCATAATGTGTAATGTAGAGTTGTATATTGCAATATTGCTGGGTTATTTCATTGAAACAGATTACTGTCTGAAATTGAATTATATCAATATTTGTTTCAACATCTTACCAGATCCTGAGAGGAGTTTGATAAAAATTTGTTTAGTGGGGTATGCATGGGAAAATAAGGTGGGCAGGGTAAAATGAGTAGTGCAGGTATTGTTACAACAACATTCACAGGATCAAGGAGGGTGATTCTAACAGTTGTAGCTCAACATTTTAAATGAAATTTTGTAACCTTGGCCCTGCCCATTCCGCTTCCAAGCTTACAGTTTACCCATGCAGACCCTGAAACATGTTAGGATTCAATTTTTTATATGCTGATCAATTTTTTTATATGCTGATCAAATTTTTATATGCTGTTCAACATTTTTATATGCTAATTTTAAATGTAGATTTAATGGGAAAATAAGGTGGGCCGGGTATGAGTAGTGCTGGTATTGTTACAACAACATTCACAGGATCAAGGAGGGTGTTTCTAACAGTTGTAGCCCAACATTTTAAATGAAATGTTGTAACCTTGGCCCTGCTAATTCTCCTCCAAGCTTATAGTTTACCCATGCAGACCTGAAACATGTTAGGATTCGATTTTTTATATGCTGATCAGTTTTTTTATATGCTGATCAAATTTTTATATGCTGTTCAACATTTTTATATGCTAATGTTAAATGTAGATTTATGTGCATAATTTATGCGATTTTGTTAATATGACGTGCCACACAATGAGGGCCAGCATGAGGATGAGGGCCTAGTTGTGTGAAGATGGAGAGTACCAGCGAAGTGCATTTTGCTGCTTTCAAACAGGGTTGCATATCTTTATTGGTGGAGTGTAGCCAGCTTGTTTCTCTCTCTGAGGGCGAATGGGCAGCGATCTCGTTAGATCGGTTAGAAGTAGTTATTTCAAGACTACAAGAATGTTGCATTTCCTTCTCATTACTTGTGCAGAATCTCGTAGAAGGCAGTGAAGGCTATGCGCAATGCACTGTACTAAATAATTCATGTCATCACATTTATAACTTCTTGCTTACCAAACGGGAAGATGCTAGGTATCGTGAGAGTCAAAATGATGAAAGTTTTCAAGAAGAGGTAGCAAGGAGCAAACAATTGCAGGATCTTTTCAAGAAATCCTATAGCCATTGATTCACGTTTAGCAGCAACATCATTAAGGTATACACCTTAGTTGTGTAGAAGCTCCTTTGATAATCGATTGATCTGCTCTAACCTTAGGTCACTCATCAATCTCTGTATTACGTTCATGTTTTTGTTCCGCACATTTACCAGTATGCCGAATGCTTTAGTGACACATTTATCTCTTTTCTGGTCTTTCTTTTGGAGTCCTATGTTTGAAACCCCACACAATGCATTAAACGTAACATGTGCTCTTGACTTTATCTCATTCACAACGTTTTTTTAACTGCAGAAATAAAAAGCGATCTTATTTGGCCAGATCAAAAACTCGGACATCTTGGACATCTTGGACCAGATTGTCCGAGTTTTCTAAGTCCGACTTTTTGAATTAGCCCTAGTTCAAACTCCAAAAAACGGACTTCTCGGATGATATTGTCTAGACTGATGATATTCGTCTAAGTTTTGCTCCATTGAATTGAATTATTTTTTACTGTTACAGTCATTCCGCTAAAACTTAGACTCATAATCATCCATACATTGTTTTGAGACTAATATTTGAATTCTGCTCAACTTTTTGAGCCGCCAATCAAATTGCGTCTTTTCGGTTTTTCGAGGATTTGCGCAATTTGATTGGTTAAAAATTCGTGTAACGACATTTTCACGTTATGATCGCAAAAAATTGACCACCCAACTTGCTGTGGTCCGGAGTCTCCAAGGCTTCGCGCGAAGATTTGAAAATGGCCGACCAAGTCGCCGAAGCTGCGGAGGAAGGATTTTGTCGAAGCACGTCGTTTTAGAGGCATGCTGTAGCTGAAATCGATGCAAAACGAAGGCTTTAGGATGGACTTGCTCTCTGGCAAACCATGTTGTGCTTTGCTTTGCTCTCAGAGGTTCATTTTGAAACTGTTATGTTCGTTGGTATACTGCATTGTTATCGAGAGCCTTCCGGAGCCTTCGACAGAAGACAGGAGGTGATTTAAAGCAAATCTTGTCAGTTCGTCACTGTTTTCAAAGTGTTCTCCTCTCCAAAGTCTAATGTTGGAGCAATTTCTGCAGGATCAGCTTATTGGCAAGGCTCACGGTGTGTGTTTCTTCTGGTGTTCCCACTGGTATGTTGTGCAATTTGATTTAATAGTCAAAAGTTCGCTACAATAAGAATAAGAAACCATTTTTAACTCCATTTTGCATCAAATTGTCCATCTTGCCTTTGAGATAGTTCAATGATTCTCTTTGCATTTATATGACAGTTGCTACGAATTGTTTTCAAGAAACTAGTTCCATGGTTGGTACCAAGTTTCTTAAATTTTGGGAGAAGTTTGTTTACCAACAGCTTCTTTGACTTTCTGGATGCCTTTGATGCGAAAATTTAGGACTCTTTTATTTAAATCCTTCTTTCTAAAATGCTACTCTAACCAAATCATTTTTCTTAAAACAGATTTTTGCAATTAAAAAAATGTGTTTACATCAAAATATAAGAGTTGGTATGTCAGGAAATAATTGAAATAATCAAGGATCATTTGAAAAAGTTATTTTATATCATATTTGAAAACCACAAGAAGGATTTTAACAGTATCATGTGCAGTAATTATCATATTGAGTTTTTACCCCCCACTCAAACTTCAGTTGGTTATGCAGGTACAGGCATTTTTTTAAGAAACCACATAAACAGTAAGAAACTCAAAAACTGTCAGATCATCACAAAATCATTTGCATATTTTACTACATTTTCACTTGTTTCTTGCATCATATTACCCCACAGGTACTTGAGTGAATTCTGAAAATTGGGAAAGGCTTCAAAAACTTGTTTGAAATTATTACTTGGGCACAGGTAACATGAAGATCATTGTACTAAAACTTTGAGAAACTCGTAAGAAACTCTTTGATACTCAAAATCTGATAATTTGAAAGACTTTCAGTACTTCTGACCGTTTCTTATGACAAACCTGTGCTGCATGTGTGTGTCATATTTAATATATATTTAGCTGACTAGCCCTTCAGCACAAGTTCTGGCTTTCAAGGGGCCCTCCCATAAAATGAATTACAAATTAACCAAATCACAACACCAAATTTCCAAATCATTACATTAAAAATAGTTGCCACACCCTACTTTACAACCTAAAATCATATTTACAATATGTTTAACAATTTACAGTAAAAGAAAAAGAGTTAACCCCAAATCATCTGAGGGAGGATGCCTAAATCAAGCTTAGGGAGGATACCAGCCTCCTATGAAGTGGGGGGGGCAGGGGGGCTCAAGCCTTCCCAATACTTTTGAAAAAACAATGGTGCTACGTCACAAACATTAATTAGATGTATTCTTCTCTATTCTGTTAAGAACAATTGCCCCCCAATCCGAAGCTGCTTCCTACAGCCCTGGAGGATGCTTGCTTTGCTCAGCTGAAAGGCCATTCCACAACTTTGCTCCTCTGAAAGTTACAAATTTTTGTCCATTTGCTGTTTTCTTGATAGGTAGCCTTAAGTCCATTTTGGTAGTGCAGACTGAGGCTACCGGAGGAGCATTCTGAATTTTTTGTGAAAAGGTTACACAAGTATTGTGAGCACACCCATTTAGGGATTTGAAGACCATTGTCCCAAACTCATTTTGAATAAGTTCCTGAATGGTCATCCAACCCAGCCCTTCAATAAGTGGTCTGTTTGGGGCGTTGTAGATGCTGTTTGTTACAATTCTTGCAGCATGTTTGTGAAGCTTTTGAAACTGAATTCATTTCAGTTGAGTCTGCTCAGCACTAGACAGTATCCAAAGAGGAGCACCACAATACCAATGTGCAGTAGAAAGATTCAAAGATTCTCTTGGTAGGAATGATTTGGCACGCTTCAAAACGAGTCACGCTTCAGAAGCATAACAGTATCATGTACTTTAGCAATTTTTTTGGTCCCTACCACAAATAACCACAGAGAAAATTTGAAGATCAATAACAAATATTGACAGTAATTTTGTGTGGTTTTTGGAGATTCTTTATTAATGGCTCTCTCGAATAACATGGCCTTAAATTGAATTTAGAAGTTTAAATTGTACAAATATATTTAGAATCAAAACAAAGCAAGGGACATTTTACAGTATTTTGACATCATCAACTTGTTATGGTGATTGACAGGCTTCAAATATTTTGAATTAGTATCTTAAGATATCTGCCATGTTTCAAAGAGAAAAACACAAACTGGGGAGAAATAGGATTCAACTTCAGACTTGAATCATGATGTCCGTTGTTATGTCACCCCCACCTCCTCCCATTTTGGGACACTTTTTGAATCTTGAAAAGAAAACCACCTTTGCATATTTATTGTGTGTTTATGCTCAAAATACCATGTAGCCAGAATTTTCTCCACATGGGGATTTATTTTTTGCAGCATGGCAATACTTATTAAATATGACTTTGCAGAATGCAGAAGACAACAAGAAAAAAACTGTTTTCAGGCTCTCAGTATTTCATACAGTATAAGCAATATTATCAAGTTAAACGAAAGATAGATGTCCAGTGAAGGTTGATTCACGTAAAATGTGTTCATTAGCAATGAGTATCAACATAATTTTGCAGACAACAAGATGGAATATTTCTAGAAAACCCAAAACTGCTACCAGTAAAGCATTCACAACTACACGTTTTTTATATATAAGAAACTGATTTATAAGGAACTAGTACTAGGATGGCAAAAAATTTAAGGAACTCTAGTACTATGCTTGAGAATTGCTAAGAAACTTTTAAAGCCAAATACCAGGACATCATGGGACAATTATCGTTGAGCCTGTATTTTTTGGTAATATTCATGATAAATTTACAGTATGTTTTGAGTAAAATAGAACTTAGTATTCTATAAAATAGTATAGAATAGTATAGAATAGTATAGAATAGTATAGTATAGTATAGAATAGTATAAAATAGTATTCTTGCTAAAAACTGTGCTGTCTGTCAAGAAATTAATACGTGGCATTGGTAGAAGCTGCATGCATCAAATAAATAAGAAACAAATTAAGAAACTTTTAGTACTAAAAGCTGAAATTTTCACATGAAATTAAGAAACTTTTAGTACTATGGGCTTATCCAAGTTTCTTATAAAAGAAAAAACGTGTACACAAAGGGGGGATTAAAAAGTAAATTTGATGATAACAAAACAATGAAATATTGCAATTTTCTGAAAATTAAATAATCCCCCAAGAGCATTTGTGGATCATATTTTTCAGGAAAAAAAACATTTTTCAATAGGTGTTAGTATCAAAGGAAATGACAATTAGACATGGAGCATCGAATCTGAGCTGATTTTCTGACAAGGTCCATTGTGAATAAAAGGCAAGAGCAGCTTTTGCATGAGACACTTTAAACTTTAACCAAGCTTTAAAGGGAATAGACAAAGCTATATTGACAAGCTGCTATAAATAGGCTGAAGAAACGCCCACAAACCCATCGTTTTCTTTGCCACACAATGAAGTGGCAGGTGTCAAAGTTTTTGAAAACAATAGATTATATTTTTAACTTGGCCCGGGCCAGCTTTTAACTTTGTTGATTCCCTTTAAACACTGGTCTTTAAAAATTTCATTATTCACAATTTTTTAGACAATTGATAGGGACTGCATGGGGTAAACTGGGTAGAGCAGGGGGTAGAATAAGGTAATTTTGTTTGCCAAAAAAATGGTAGCTCATGGATTGTTCAATCAACATTAGATGCTTCAATGAGGGTCATGATAACAGATGTAGCTGGAGAAAATCTGTAGATATCCGGAGTTTTTTACAAATTTATTCACATTTTTGCCTTACCCCTTTTACCACCAAGCTGCCCCATTTTACTCATATCTAACAACATTTGCTATCAAGTTAAAGAGAATCAATGGAAATAAAAGCCACGCGCAGGGGTCTGGGTATTCTATTATCAACTATTAACTATTGTATTTGATTATATCCACATGTGTAGGCATATTGTTTATCTAGAGGAACAATAAAGTGCATATGAATTTTGTTGTTCTATTTAAAGATTACCTCCATTTGGCTCCATTAATTCACTTTAAGCTATAAAATAGTTTTTTTTATAAAAAGCATCTTCTCTGTATGAGGCGCCAAAGGGGACAAAAGTATGTTTTTTTTATCTTACGTGATCAGCATTTTTTAGTGTAATAAATTTTTTGTGTAATGTATAAAAATTTTCTATGATGTGTGATTTTATTTTTGTTGTGTAACTGTGAAGTTTTACATTGTAGATTTCCTTTTTCCACATAATAAATTTTTTTACAGCTGGTGTCTTTGTTTTTTCTTATGGGTATGATTTTCATTGCAAGCAGTTCCTTGAAGTTTTTCCTATGCTGCATGATTTTTATTTTTCTCTCTTACTGGTCAGTAGTTTTTCTATTCCATAGTCCGCTTTTTTTTCATTCAGTATGCTTTTTTTTGCGCTGTGTACATTTTTTTCCAATGTGTGTTGGTACTTATTTATTTCAAGCATGTATTCTTTATTTATTATTTCCAACTTTATTTATATGAAGTATAAACTTCAAGTCGTTTACACGCATCGTGCTGTACTGGCGGGAAAAAGAACTAGCGCATGCGCAGTATGCCTTCATTCAGTTCAGCGTGGTCAAGAGAAGATGGCTGCAAGATTAAGTCCTGATGAGTTGCAGGCAATAACTAATTCAATAGTTTCGAGCCCTCAATTCCAACAGTCTGTTGAACGAGCGTTGAATAATGGAACCTCTGCACCATCAGATTCTGGGCACAATGCACAGACACAACACACGACACCAGAAGAAGAAATGAGATCCCTGTTTAATCGCAGCCGCTCTGTAACAAGGCCTCCAGCCAGCAGTATCAGGAATGGCACTGTTCCGAGACCAAGGTTTTCGACAGACCGCAATAGGAGATCTGCATCTTCAACGAGTGGCAGTGCACCGAGAAACAGATCTGCTGGACCTGCGTCAAGGTCAGAAAGACCACCCTACGTGTTGAAGGAAGTGGTCCTCTTAGCAAACCCAAATGAAAGGAATGTTCTGAGAGGCCCGTGTAAAACGAGGTTGATGGAAGAAGGTAAAATATTTTGCTTTCCAATAAATTAACATTCAAGACATCGAAATTGTAGAACACTCTCCTTGTGTATATCTTTAATTTTGACGTATTCCGCTCTTTTTATTGTAAATTTTGTAGTATATAATTCTTTAATTTTGTAAGTAATTTTTTGCAGGGCCAATTGTAAAACAGTATTTATACTGAATTTGTACCCTGGGTAAACAATTTTAAAATGAAATGAAATGAAATGTATTATTGACTAGCTCAAATCACATCAAATAGCTCCCTACTCGACACATTGATTCGAATGAGCCTTCACCTAAAGTTGCTCAAATAATCCCCTTTGAATACATCCTGTGTCTTTGTATAACTTTGTCAGATAAAAGCAATAAGTTTTAACTTAAATCTCAGTCCCGTCCGATCGCTCACCGATCGTTCTGTCAGCTCCTATCGGAACTCGCTCTCGCGATTAGCTCTCGGAACTGACTGAGACTTTCAAAAAACGATTGGACGGGACTGAGACTTTCACAAGTCAACCTTTTAGTTGGAAATTACTCAGGTGTTTCTTTCCCTTGTTATTCATTTTAACAGCAAGAATAGCAACGTTCAGTGTCATCACCCATAGGTTGTATTTCAAGCCTGCCCCCTCCCCTTATTGCTCCCTGCGGGAGCCTATTCAAGAATTCCCAATGATGCATATTAATTTTCAAATGATTAACTGCAGCATTGACTTTTTTCCCTACTTCCTTTTATCTGTCTTTAATAATACTATACTATACTATACTATTTTAGCTTCATCACGAGTAAAGAGTTTGTTCTTTCAAGTTTCTGATCGATCAAGCGACAGCATTATAATATGAGAGAATTTGCAAGGCAAAATATAAGTACAATGAGATTTGCAGTCAAGATTGTACAGTCATCATTCATCAAGATAAGATGAATGAGACATTACATTCAGGCCCGTCGGAATGAAATTCATATTATGGGGGCTGAAACTTCATGCGAGCGGAGTGATGATATATGGGGGTCCGGGGGCTTGCCCCCGGGAAAATTTGTCATGGCCACGCCCTTTATATCGTTGGAGAACACCTCATTTTTGGAGAATTGGCAATTTAAAAAAGCAAAGGATGAAGCCTGATGGGGGTCTTTCCGAGAAAATTCTTAAAAATGGGGCTTCAATTTCACGAGGATATAGATTATATTTGAATTCCATAATATCAAGGATGATAGCTTGATAAATTCTAATAACTTTCTCGAATTTGAATAAGTTTGAATCTTCATTTCCACGAGATGGGCTTTCACCGCCTTTTTTACTTACAAAAGTGAACGAACTGCAGCAAATTATTGGGGGGGGGCTGAAGTCCCCCCCCCCCCCCCCCCCCCCCCCCCCCCCCCCGGTTTCGACGGGCCTGACATTTACAACATGTTTTTAAAAGTGAGACAAAGTGCTTCGGAAATATCCAATGCAAAAGCTAACTTTTGTGTGTGAATAGTATACAGAAACTGTCTTAGTCAATATCTCATCTCGCAACGAACGAGAGTTTCCTGCCTTTCGGGTTCTCATTCCTCCCAGCAAGGTCTGCCGTACATCCGGTTTGGTAAGTTAGGGTATATGTGAACTGAATACAATAGCTATTTTTTATCTTAGGTTTCATCATAAACAATGACCCCATGGCAAGAACGGCAGATGAGCAGGAAATATGCATGTTGTTTGAGAATTTGTTTGCTGAAAAATTTAGTTTTGTTAACTGGGAGGTTGAGGAGAAAAAGTAAGTATATGCTGTTACAAATATGCGAACTACCTTTATTTTGAAGACCATTCTGGATTTTTGCTTGAAGAAATTTGTTGACTTGCCAGAAATAGTGTTACTAACAGATTACGAATATCTTTCATATTGCTATATCTTTAAGGGAACTAAGCGTATAGAAGCCTTTCATGATAAAAAAGTCGTACGAGAACAAAGGATTTTGACACCCTTTGAACCATATTTGGATAACTGATGAACGTCAAAATGAAATACTGGTATTTGATAGGCTAGAATTTGACCACAAATGGCTTAAGATACTTTTATATGCTTCCATTCCCTTTAAGGTTTTATAAAGGTGCGCCTACATAAGTTTGAACTCTTATGTAACTCTTACCCTTTCCATGGACAGAAGAATACCACAAAACCCCCCTAAGAGTCACCAAACCCATTTAGCCAAGGAAATTCTAACGTTTATGCCTCATACTTTATGTCTGACTGCACTATTTCAGATTCAAAGTAATGATGGGGATGGGCAATAGTTTGGTAGAGCTACGATTAGCCAATGGACAAACACTGAATGCAGAAACTCTCCATCGGCAATTTGGAAGTAAAGTTGTTTGGCTACTACCTACGAAATCTTTGCAGGTGACTATAATTTTAATTCAACATCTTCTATTTTACATCTGCAGATTATTTAGAATAAAGGTTACACGTTTAACCATGATATTACACTAATTACAGACATGGTTGTAGATTTCGCTGTTGATAGACCCGATAGACCCATCGACCCCACAGGGGGGAGGGGAGGGGGTACATTTACATGACTTGTGGATGGACGGACAGGAAGGTACTGTCTTCTAATCACCGAAACTTGCCTTGGTACCAGCACCAGCAAAGGCTCCAAATCTTTAAAAAGGCTGGTGTAAATTGAGTGACCTATTTCTAAGAAACTTTAGCTAATTCTCTATAATCCTACCGTTGGAATTTGCTGATATCTTCAATATTTTCAGAATTAGAGTGTTTTTCTTCTTTTTCAAGAATTCAAGAAAAATTAAAAAAAAAACTTAAAACCATCGTAATGTCTAAACTTTTTGACGTAACATTAGATAATTTTAAAGAAAAACCATAGTTCATGAATGCTCAAAAAGGTATCAAGCAAAAGTCTGTCACTCATCTGGTTTATGATTTCGAAACTTGATGACGTCACATCCTCAAATGATTGAATTGTAAAATACGTTGTAATTTCCAAAAATATTCAAAATTTCTGAAAAGTCCAACGTAGAATTCTAGATAAGTATGTAAAGTTTCTTTCAAGCCATTCAATCAGGAGAAATAGGTCATGGAATTTTACACCCACCTTTTTACGCCGAGATAAAGATTTGGAACCTATGCTCTTGGTACCCACTGCAAACTGCTTATTTTTCGCTATTTTTGAGAATTTCAGCGAAACCCCACCCATGTTTATGGAAAATCTGCCGAAAAAGGATCCTTGTTTAGAGAATTTTGAGCCCAAAACCCACCCATATGGGCGGCACATACCCGTGCCCAGAACATGTTATGTACCCCCTCCCCCCCCGGGGCCATCGATCCTCAAACCCTCAAACTAAACTAGCTAATCTAGATTCCCTTTGAGCAAACCCATCAATTCAATTAAGAATGAAAGAAAGTGAGAATTTTTTGTTGCTCTTGTTATTGTTTTGTTGTAGCGATAACAGAGACAATGTAGTGAATCTACCAAAATTGACTGGGTGAATAAAATTTACGCATGCAGGAGTGTTACATGCCGTAAAAGCTCTATCAAGCCCCCTTCTCTAATAAGCCCCATCTCTTTTAAGCCCCCCTCCCCTCTGGAGTGTCGGAATTAAATACCTTTAGGCCTTTACGGTGACCATGAAATTGACTTGTAACTTTTTGGCCTTTTGACCTCAAATAGAATGTTTCAGCCAGAAAATTAGAAGGCTTCTTTGCTAGTGCAATATTTTTTGCTTTTGTTTTGCATCAGCAGCCGTTTTTGTGATAGCAACCAATTGCAATTAATCCAAGATTTTCATTAAGTTTGGTAAATAATCAATATGGAAATAGAACTCTGCTTTACGAGAAGTTGTTGTCTCTTGTTTTACAAGGAGCCCACGTGGGCAAGTCTAGTTTAGAGGACACTTTTCACAGCTGAAATTTGTTTCCTTTTTCTTTGGCAGTTGTGCAGCACAACTGAAGTGTGTGAGAATTGTGGGCAGGCTGTTTCAATTGAGGAAACCCAAAGACATGCTGACGAATGCAATGGGGGCAGCAGCAACCAGCAAACAATTGACATATACTTCGGTGGATCTGCTCTTCAACCACAATCAGATGCAAACAATACACAAACGGCTCTGCAGGCTATGTTCCCAGACTCTGCTGAATCCAGAATTGCAGCAGTCCTTACAACGTCAGCAAGCATTGATGAGGCAGTGGAAAGACTGTCAGGAGATGTTGGGACACCCATTCCAAAATGTGGTGAAGATCTTCTTGTAGAGTTTCGAGGAAAGTGCCTCTGGACAGAGGCAAGCTTGCAACACCTCACAGTGAGAAGAGATCATGTTTGGCGGGATGGTGTCTTATTCTACAAGCTAGCTTTCGCAAAAAAAGAGATGCTGGAGAAACCACTCTCAGTGGAATTTGCGAATGAGGAGGGAGATGATGGCGGGGCACTGAAAAGAGAATTTTTTTCAAAATTCTTTGAAGTGATCCGCAAAGATATGTTTGAAGAGGCACCTAATGGTGACCTCATACCTAAGCGGTCTGGTGGAAATTTACAGCTCTTCAAAATTGTTGGGGTGGCTATAGGTCACAGCATCCTTCAAGAAGGTCCGGTATTTCAAGGCTTTGCTCCATGGTGCTATGCTTTGATTGCAGGTAAGGTCGAAGAAGAAATCATTGAATTGATTTCAAAGCAATCCTTCCAAGATTCAATTCCACTCAATGCTGGAACAGCCAATTTGCTGAGTCTCTTGGATGCATTGGGATCAGTCCGCTCAAAGGAGGAGATCGATCAACTACTTGAAAATTCTGCCGATAGTCCAGCCTACGAGCAGATAATAAATTCTTCTCAGTGGCCAATAGACAGTGTATTGTCTATGAGCAACGTTGAAACACTGAAGTCAATGCTGGTCTGGGACGAGCTGGTCGCTCGCAGGGAAAAGCAGATCAAGTCTGTCAGAGAAGGACTTGACTTTGTTGGTTTCCTACCATTTTTGCAGATGCACCCAGAGATGATATCTCCATACTTTGAGATGAAGATGTTGGAAATGTCTGCCTCGATTATGATGTCCATCATATCATGGGAAGGTGTTAGCGAACAAAAGAAGGAGATTGATTGGCTAAAGGAGTATATACAGGAGTCTGACAGCAATCATTTAGTCATGCTATTGAAATTTGCTACTGGCCTTGGCACTGTCAATGTGATCAACATGCCAACAATTCACTTGGGGTACACGACGGAGAATAAGATTCTGCCAGAAGCTGTTGCATGTGCAAACACATTTCTAGTGCCAGTTGGGAATTCAACAAAAGATGAATTCACTCGAAGTGTTACAACAGCATTGGAACTTGGCTTTGAAGGATACGGGAACTTATAGTGACATTGCTGTTAGTGTTTGAATTTTGTTTGCTTATCTAGCAGCTGTTTGTTTTGTTGTGTAGCGCTTGATAGAGCAGAGCTTCCTTTTTGAATTGTTGCAATGAGGGGTCTGAATGACCTAATAGACGACATCGGCTAAAGTTTGTTTCACTAATTCCAAGTCATGTGATAGTACTCAAGGGAATTTTCAGTATCGTACCACTTTCGAGCTTCATGGCATAAGTTTTCTTGGCACGAAATATGTTGAAGACATCAAAAGACGTTTTATCAAGAGATTGAGACTAAGAATAAGTGTGAGCAGACCTTAGCCGATAAGGTCTATTGTCCCACAGGAAAGATTTAAAGAAACGAAGGGAACACTTAACGCACGCTTATGCTGAACTTGACTTCGTGTCTTAGTTTGAGGTTACTGGGAAGTTGACAGCTTCTTATCATCCCTGTGCCGCGCATATGTATACTTAGATGAGAAAAAGTAGATTCTCAAAATCGGTGGTGTATTGGCAAACTAAATGCCACTTTATGCAAATGTTTCATTTCAAAATCTTTCAAAACAGGCACAAAATCCTTGATCCATTTTGCGATCAATTTCTTCAGCACAAATCAATCTTAAAGTAGCACCGGAATTTCATCAACTTAAATCTAGCTGTAGAAGTTTTTTTAATGTTTTAAACCTAAACTCAACAAGTTGTAGTTTTCTCATGCAAGCATTTGTCGTATAGCAGTGACAACTCGCACGTATTGCTGTATGTATTCATCAGTATTGCTTGCTCTGTCTTGATTTATCATTTCACCAAGTTGTATCTCTTCTTCTTCTGTTAACTGTACATCTATTTCAGGTACTGAAATTGCATTTTCGTCATCTGCACCTCGTTGTCGGCCACCATCTTCTATGCCAAATGTAGCCAGATCATAATCCACTAAATCTGTGAAGTTCTGCTGGTCGGTATTTTCATATTCTGACATGCCGAGATACCACAGCTGATGTGGTGACATATTTTGTGCGCTACTGATGGGATGCTCATTCCAATCCGCCTGTAATTCGTGTAAGGCATCGTTGATAGGTTTCAGAAAAACAAAATGAAGGCCATAAAGGTCAACCTCATTGATAGGATCCAGCAATCCCTCTTCTTCTAGAAAGTAAAAAATCCCTTGAAACCGTTGCACAGCTGTACGCTTAACATCTAGCCATAGCCTTTCTATTCGTTGATTATGTACAGACGACCCTGTGATGAAACTGCCACGATTCAATCCTCTGTTATATATCATAAAGCGGGCGACATCTACATTTTCTACTCCCATATCAGCACGGACACGTGACGGAAGGCCGTGGTCTTGAACAGCTTGCTGGAACGCTCCTAGCACAGTTTGAGCTCTGTTGTTGGCACTGCAATTAAGGTAAACAATTTTGCGGCTGTATCTGTCTATTCCTCCATGTATGACAAAACGCCATCGGATCAATTTATGATGGCCATCTATGTGCCTGTAAGGGAAAACTGTAAAAGTTTGATTGAATTCAAAAGGCAGGGCAGGGGGACGGGGGTCGAGCAAAGAAGTACCAATTTTGGTTTTGAATACAGAGACAATGCTACCAGTCGCAAGATGTATTGTGAATATAACTGTTTTCATAAAGTTTGTATGAGGATATCCCAACTGGCCTTGAAAATGTCTCAGTTGCCTTATTCATTTTAAGTTTCGACGGGGTGTGCCAGAAAATTTTACGGCTGCAGAAGTGGAGCTGTGATTGTAGCTGTCTTATCTTTGATATTGTGTCAAAGGAAATACTTCGAAATACTCCAACCTTGTTCCACCATAATCCACATTGGGGACACCCCGTTAGAGATTTTAATTACCGCATTTTTAAATGAAATCAGCTATGTCCCCCAACCTCGCTGACTTTTACTAACTAACTATTGGCTACATTTTGACGGAAATATTTTAGACAATAGGGCTCACAGAGGACACTTGACATATTTAGAGGGAGGTAGCAGCAAATTCATTGTTTTCAATGATTTCAATGGAAATATTTGATTAAATTATGAAGTGTTATGTAGCAAATAGATCAGCAAACAAGGGGCTTAAATTTTATACCAGTATTTCCTAAATTTGATGAAGTCAGTATTTTTCTATAATTACGTCATTTTGCCGCCATTTTGGAGTTTTTTTTTTACTTTTTTCAAAGTTTTCCAATAATAAACACTATAAAGATTTATTTGAAATAGATTATTACCATTTTGTAGGCTCATTTGGTCTCTTTTTACACAGAACAAATTATTAGCACAAATGGAGTGAAATGTGCATGAAACTTACCAAAGCATATTTGGGCATGGTACATCATATGCCCTTCTTATGATTGCAAAAGTTCTTCTTAATGCTCTGTTTATGGGATCCACTTCGCCAATCGCTTCACGCACACGTCGGCGTTGAACAAATATTCCCCTTGATCGCAGTGATCCAATTATGAACGTTTCACCGGCATCTGGCAAAGTGTCCAAGACCGATTTAATTGTGTCACATAGTTCTTGGAATGAAATCGTAGAGAATGTATTTCTAGGTCCAATAACATCAGAAAGCTCCATGCCAAATTCTACTCTCCTTCTTCTGAGTGTTTTGACTGAAACACCTAAGCGTCGAGCTACCACTTTCCAACTGCGAAATACGTCATATTCACGCATCATATTTTCCTTAGTTACATCAAGGCGTGGTCGACCTTGCGTCGATTCTTCTGCAGAGGGCTGCTGAGTATAACCCCCATTTCCCTCATAGTTAAACAAAGTCAAGCGCGACGACGTCCCAAATAGAAGTCCATTGATCTCGCTGTAAATGAGGAAAGCTTCTTCATCTAATGTGCAAAGTGCCCGGAAAACTTCATTTTGACCAAGATCCTGCTCTATTCTCTACATCAACACGGTTAAAACCTGCAAGGTGTTCTCCAACCGGGCGTGCCAGTGTTCAAGTGCGTTTAAGTTCCCTGAAAACAGGCATCTTCTGGCCTGTTCAATGTCAGAAGGCACGCCAACTATGATTTCTGTCACTGCCGCCATCTTCTCTTGACTACGCTGAACTGAATGAAGGCATACTGCGCATGCGCTAGTTCTTTTTCCCGCCAGTACAGCACGATGCGTGTAAACGACTTGAAGTTTATACTTCATATAAATAAAGTTAGAAATAATAAATAAAGAATACATGCTTGAAATAAATAAGTACCAACACACATTGGAAAAAATGTACACAGCGCAAAAAAAGCATACTGAATGAAAAAAAAAAGCGGACTATGGAATAGAAAAACTACTGATCAGTAAGAGAGAAAAATAAAAATCATGCAGCATAGGAAAAACTTCAAGGAACTGCTTGCAATGAAAATCATACCCATAAGAAAAAACAAAGACACCAGCTGTAAAAAAATTTATTATGTGGAAAAAGGAAATCTACAATGTAAAACTTCACAGATACACAACAAAAATAAAATCACACATCATAGAAAATTTTTATACATTACAAAAAAATTTATTACACTAAAAAATGCTGATCACGTAAGATAAAAAAAACATACTTTTGTCCCCTTTGGCGCCTCATATTCTCTGTATTCTTTCTTTTTGCATCTGCATTACTTCAGAGATCCTATATAGTCTTCCACCTCCTTCACTTCAGGTATATACTTTAATTGTAATACACCTGTTGACAAATCAAAAATTATGTGATAGGATATGTTCTTTCATAAGAAGCTGCTAACTAAAGTCGACCCTTAAATGTTAATTTCACAGCCTACATGAAAGCAAAATTTCACTATTTCACAACATTGGCAACAGTCATCCTGTCACTGCAGTGCAGCTTGAACTTTTAAAGTACAGGTTGCACACTGTCTGGCAAGAAGTGCCCCTGAAAACACTCTGTAAACCCACACTTTAAAAAAAAGTCCAAAAATTAACTCCCCCCTCAAGTTCCCCCTGGTTCACATAGTTTCAAGTCAGAGTAGTGTGGTACCTTCTTATTTTCTTTGAGTGAATTTATTTTAGGCCTAACAGACTGTTAGCAGCTCCATTCCATTCGCAGTCATAGACGAGTCACGAAGTAAAAACGCAGTGAATGAGATCCTAAAGGATCCCATGACACTTACCTGACAATTTATTGATTGTAACCAAAGATCAAAGCAACAGTTGAGTGTATTGGGTAGAGCGAAGCTTGCTGTATTGTGTGATCGTTCTGATTTTCTCACTTGAAAAGTTGAAAAGCCAAAACAGCGCTGTTCACTATATTAACTACTTTAGTCCCCGTCTCCACTCCATCTATTGAATTGAATTAAAATTGAAGTCGATTCTCGAGTGACTCTGTCAATGAATGAAAGCACAACAAATGTAGTAAGTGCACTGCTTCATATCCATTGTCGTATTCCGGTAGTCCGGCTTTTCACTTAAGCCATTCTAGATTCCACCTTTTCGCGTGGAGCAGCTGGCTTGCGGGAATTAGTCTCAAAATAATGTATGTTTGATTATGAGTCCTTCGTTGAAGCGGAATGGGTAGTGTGGGGGGAGGGGGTAATGGAGCGAAAACAAGGACGAAATATCATAAGTCTAGATATTGTCCAACTTTTCCTTTCTCCAACTTATCGAATTTCTCCTATGCTCTAGAAGAATACTCGGACATGTCGGAACTCGAAAACACGGACTTCTCGGAGGAAATGGTCCGATTTTTCCCCATTTTATCGAATTTCATTTTCTACATTCTCTACAGGAAAAACAATAGATACAAACAAGGGACCAATTGCCAAGCTAGCTGGTATGTTAAAGAAGGCCCTGATTTTGAATCTAGTGGCGATCAGGCAATGTAGAGTCTGCCTCGTTATTTACACGTAATTTCTTCATAAGAAACTGCTTATGAGAAACCATTCAGATCGTCAACAAATTAAGAAAGCATTTTTGCTTCATCTTGACTTGTGTCCTACATCATATTACTCGAAAGAAATTTGAGTAATATCTAAACATTGCAACGGCTTGAAAAATCATGTCTTTAACTGTTCAAGGAGGAAATATAAAAACGTTGAGAAACTTGGCCCCAATTCTTAATTTCTTATGAGAATATTTGTGTATTGCATCTTGCATTGGGGGGGGGGGGGAGGTACTTGACCAGGACTTGGTTGAGGACATGCCATCGAAGCTTCAAAAACATGCCCGTTCCTTATACCAATTTTCCGAAAAAGTACACCTGACCTGATACCAATTTTCTGAAAATGTATATCCGATCTTGTGCTTATACCAAAATCATGAGAATCGTTACCGTTCCTTGTACGAAAATTGCGAAAATCAATACCGTTCCTTAGATCAAAATCGCGAAAATTGATACCCTTCCCGATGTCACGTCCCGTTACCTGAAATATGTGCAGTCACACCCGGGCTCTTTGCTCCGTTTTCATGTTTGGTTCAATACAATAAAGCGAAAACAGCTTCAAGACCAGCCGGAGGGTTTGGACATGATTGTTGTCAATCTTGGAGAAAAGTGCGTTGAAATCGTTCAAATAACCCCAGTAAAGTTCAAAATGGAGTAACCAAAAAATTTACAGCTCCTTCGTTGAACTTTGGAAATGAAAGTAAATCCTTAAAAGGACAAATACACGTATTTTTTTGTAAGAAACCGTTTATAAGAAACGGTAGAAAACCTTTGAAGGCCAAGAAATAAATGCTTGTAATTTGCAGATCTAATTTTCCTGTCGCACGCAAAATTTTTTGACACAGTACAGTTATATCAACTGTTTGGACATTATTCTGAGTGAGAATTATGTTATTTACTTGTTTTGAGATCTTACTAAGAACTCTACACTTCCGGCATTAAATATACACTCATTTTTTTGTAGGAAACTAAGGTCCCGTGATGGTAGGCAGTTTCTTACATTGTTGGGCCATTTTGCTAGCAAAACTTTCTTATGTGTTTCTTATACTTTTTATGCGCGAAATATTGAGTTCATTTTGTTTTGTCCAAAGGGCTCCCAAATTACTTAGTAAGATCTCAAAACCAGTAAATAACATAATTCACACTCAAAATAATGTCCATACAGTTGCTATAATTGTACGCTGTCAAAACATTTTTGAGTGCAAAAGGAAAATTAAAATTGTAAATTAGAAAAGTTTCCTAGCTTTTTCAATTAGGTAGGGTCGTTCCTTGACTTTCGAAAAATTGAGCCTACCATTTCTGATAAACGGTTTCTCATATAAAAAAATGAATGTACCAGCGTCTATCGTCGAATCCGAAGATGCTTTCGGTGACAAATGAATGGATAAATTTGAAGGCAGAAATACCGCAAAACGACAAAGTTTTATTTTCAAATGTACCGTTAGCCAATTCTCTTACTATTCATTCATTTTCAATGAGATTAAATTCGCTCCACCAAACTTGCATTCACCCTGGATGGAACAGCAATTGAGTGTGAATTTATAGAATATATGTATTATCAATATTTCATCTTCCCATGCAATATTACCAATGTTTCACCCCGTTATGAAACTACATACCCTGGGTACCAGCCTCTCTAACATAAAAACAGAGAACTGTTTTTATGTTAGAGAGTCTGGTACCCAGGGTACTCTAGAACATAACAATTTCTAAAAAGATTCCCTTTTGATGTACATAATCAGATCCAAGAAAATATTCCCTTTTCACATGTTTGTGACAGGGTGACAGCCTGCTCTTGCAAAATCTCCTGCTTTTGATACCCAGAAAGTCGGACCATTTCGTCCGAGAAGTCCGTGTTTTCGAGTTCCGACATGTCCGAGTTTTCTTCTAGAGCATAGGAGAAATTCAATAAGTTGGAGAAAGGAAAAGTCGGACCATTTCGTCCGAGAAGTCCGTGTTTTCGAGTTTGAACTAGGGCTAATTAGAAAACTCGGACTTAGAAAACTCGGACAATCTGGTCCGAGATGTCTGAGCAGTCCGAGTTTTTGACCTGGCTGTCTTATTTGACAAGTTTTGAACAGCTGAGATTTGAGAAGTACTCATATGCATCAATTGTTTTGTGCTTTGCAGCATTTTCCATCTTACATCACAGGGGGGGGGGCATTTTCTTGTCAATGGTTCAACAATTTTTGCAATTGATTATAGCCCTTTGTGTATACCAAATAATCAATATCTTTTCTTGGGGTTTGGAAACTTTTTTAAAGTTCAATAGACGGGGGAATTTTCTATTTTTGAAGTTCAAACTTTTTTGAAGTTCAATATTGCAGTTGACACTGGGGAAGTATCAGGCTATGATATCAAGTCACCTGTGTGTTATCAGTGTGTAGAGTCCACGAGAGGACAGAACAAAATCATGCTGAATGTGATGAACAGGTAAGATGCAGTAGTCTCATGAGGAGTGTTGAATGATTAACCATAATTCACTATCCTCAAGCATATAGTGGTGCTGCTTAAAGCCCTCTCCAGTAAGAAGAGGGGCGTTATAAAAATACTTTATGATGAATATGTATTACAGACAGATACACCTGTTCGAATTTTTAATGATGTCCTCGCGTTTACTCATGTTTTAGTCCTGTTTTACATGTCAAAACATGCATACATCCACTCACTCGACCTCGGACAATCCTTGGCAAAACCCTTGTCACAAAATGGAAAAAGGTAGATCTGAAGAGCAAATACCCCCCTTTACCCCCCAAGGCAATGTTGCTGAATCCTCTAACTTGGAAAATATCATGCAGCAATTGTCCTGAGTGAAGACAAACAACATTGACTTGGGGGGAAGGGGGGTTTACGAGATATTTCCGCTGAAGTGGTAGGCACTTTGATTTTTGTTGAAAAATGCTGAAATATTCAGTTTTTGACAAGAGGTTTAGGCGAGGATTGTAGTATTAGTAAAAATGATGTTGAAGTGTAACCTCATTTACCAACATTAGCTTGATGGTTTGGAGAAACGAAGGCAATGCCATCTGGCCACCAAAGAGGCTTGTGCCTCTTGTTTCTCTAAACATTCTTTGAGACCCTGCCCAACCTTGCCACAGTCGAAATTACTTTCCTTTGCCAATGGTGCGTGCCCTTCTCGTCTGGAAAGAATGAAAAGGGAGTATAAGGTTCAAATCTTTCAAATTTGAAAAAGGTAGGTGTAAAATTCCATGATATCTTTCTCAGAACTTTCATTGGATTACTTGAAAGAAACTTAGAGTACTTTGCTATAAATCTGCCGTGGAAATCCTTTGATATATTGATTTTTTTTCAAAATGGTGCGATCTTAATCATTTTTGAAACCTTTTTGCAAGGGATGAGGTTAAAGCTGATAAAACAAGTAGTTTGGATGATAACAAGAACGAAGCAATTTCTTAGTTATGGAATGAATACAAATAAGATAGGTAACACGGAAATATTACCTTGAGACACAAAGTCAACTTTACTAAAACTTTGCGTGACAACCTTCATTTTGATAAAAAAAATTTAATGCAGAGCTTTGCTGACGCGAACCCATCAATTTTTCGAGCACAGTGATATCACGTGATGTTTTAGTCACAAAGCTAGTTTTTTCACTAGGAAAGTTCCAGCAAAGTTCAGTGGGAGTGATGATGAATATACCATTTCCTTGATGAACGCTTTGTGTTAGTTGGCAAACATAAGATAGAGAGAAGGGTAAGAAATGCCATTTTGGCAGATAATTCTGGCAACATGATTATTTCCATATGGGCAGAGCTAATTGATCAGG
This sequence comes from Aurelia coerulea, assembly GCA_039566865.1. NCBI lineage: Eukaryota > Metazoa > Cnidaria > Scyphozoa > Semaeostomeae > Ulmaridae > Aurelia > Aurelia coerulea. The sequence goes on along the minus strand of CM076951.1, from coordinate 4,371,135 downwards.
TGCAAGAATATGTTTCTTATGAAATTACAAATGTCATCACAGTGAATTTCAACGGACTCAAGAGAAGCACCACTGCTGCAACAATGTTGAACAAACAGACAAATCTTTCACTATAGCATGGGATGACATACACCCAACCGAAGTGGAGCATTTGTTGCCCAGAATTGCTCTCAGTCAAAGTAAACCCATACTTGGTTTGTGTAAATAATGAATGCAAGAAAAAAAGTTCTCCCATATCCAGGAGACTCGTCTGTTGCATGCAATGTTTGCATGAGAAAAATGCTGATAAAAAATGCGACGAAAGCTTTTCTTGTGAAGTTATGCTTCAAAAGGCAGGAGAAAAGCAACTCACTCTCGCAATATTTCCAGATGTGATTGAAGATTTGTGTGGACTCACTGATGTCCAACTTGTTGAAGATGCATTGCTTGCATTGGATAATGTTGATTTCACTTACACCCTAAAGAAGGTTGTCACAAAAATTGCTGTCCATGAGCAGTGTGAAGATGAATGCAAGTCTGCCGAAAACAAGGAAGTTGTGTCTTCCAAAAACAAGGAAGTTGTGTCCAGTGATGAAGTCTCCGCTGCTCATGGAACTGAACTAAAACAGACCTAACAATTCAAAGGGTTCATGAAAAGTAACGTTTTGTTATACATTGTTCAGTATGTAGATATTCTTCATTGTTAACAAACTACAATTAAACCCAAAAGCTGATGAGCTACATTACACCTTTGAACAAAATTTTAGCAACAAAGTCTTTTCAAGAGCACTTGATTGGAAGGCCTAAAGCTTCCTCTTCTGATGTCACTTCAACAGTTAAAGCCATAACTACTGTCCAAAATACCTTTTCCAGGATTTTTTGACCTACTTTATCATTTCTTAATCAAAGTTGAACTATTGCACCATATTCCAGTCCATGTTCTGATAGATATAACAAAATGGTAAATGTCCCAAAACAACTTCAAATCCACCACTTTGTTGAACCTATAGAGCATGTGGACTGGAAGACAGATAGCGATTATTTCCTTCTGAATGGCAAGTGCAGGAGTTGAAATCCTTTTTTGGAAGAAGGTGTTACATAAAATGACCAAGCAACATCTCAAAATACAGCCAAGCTCCTGTAAGGAAATAGTGATGGTCTAATGGTAGCAAAGTGATTTGCCTTCACAACTATAGCAAATCCTTTGAAATTCACAGAATGAACATTTAAAATGAGTTTTCCCTCCATCTTAAACAATTATTTGTCTTTCTTGGCACCATTGCAGCCATCCCTAAAATGCACACTTATCGGTCTTCCTTATAGAATTTACAGCATAGGGCTCAAATCTTTCATATCTTTAAAAAGATGGGTGTAAAATTCTATTCCATTTTTCTTTGAATTGAATGGCTTGAAAGAAACTTACTGTATACTACTTTGCTGTAAATCTGCCATGGAAATTTTTTGATATCTTGATTTTTCTTAAAATGTTGGCAATTTAATGATTTTGAAAAATTGGTGAAAAATTCTGAAAAATTTAAATCATCGTAAATCCTAAACCAAAGGATGAAAAATCATATAACTTCGAAGAAAACCATAGTTTATGAAGGTCTACAATATGGCCAAAAGCAGAATTCCGTATCATTTCTGGTTTAGGATTTAGAAATTTGATGACGTCATAGCCTCAATTTTAATAAATGCCGCCATTTAGAAACTGATTGAGATATCAATAAATTGCCACGGCAGATTTACGGTAAAAAACGCTAGGTTCCTCCCAAACCATTTAATTCGATTGAAACCGTAATAGAATTTTACCCAAATCATCCTGACAACACGACAAATTGCGTTTCTTGTCCAACCTGCGACAAAACTATTTCGGACACTACAGATTCCTCGATATGTTGTGATGTGTGTGGTCTCTGGATTCATTTCAAATGCAGCGGACTGTCAAAAAAACAGTTTCTACAACTGGGAAGTGATAACTCCCAGTGGTTTTGCAAACAATGTGCTAATGAAGCATATCCTTTTCACGGTCTTGATAATCAAAAGTTTCGTAATCTCGTTTGTGAGTCACAGGTCAGATTTAATGAGCCTCCGTTGGATTTTGTCAAAAAGCTGTCATTCAAAACCACATGCTCCGTGTGTAACAGGAGAGTAATTAATCCGTCTAAAGGCCTTCCGTGCCACCATTGTCAAAGCTTTATCCACAAAAAGTGTTGCCGCCTCCCAAACTGGCAATCTCACGACATCCGCGCGATATTAAAGAATTGGTACTGTTCATCTTGCTGTGAAAAACTTTTCCCATTTAACTCTTTAAATAATTTTGAATTAATTGCTGAGGGATTTAATTCTAATGAAACGTGTCCATGTACTACTTTTACACACGAGCTAAATGAATTAGAACTCACCCAAACAATTTCAGAGCTTGACTTTAATAGACTTGAACTAAACGACGCTCATCCTAACTCAAATAATGACATCGATGAAAATGTGAATCTCAAGTGCAACTTTAAATACTACTCGACGCATGAATTTCATAAATTGCAAAGTAAATTAAAAGCAATTAAGCACATGCCTTTTAGTCTGATACACACAAACATTTGCTCAGTAAATAAAAACATAAATAATTTAGAAATCCTTCAAACAACACTCGGACATAACTTCGACGTTATAGCTCTTTCAGAAACTTGGATCACAAAAGAAAATGAATCTACAACTAAAAACCTGCATTTAACTGGCTATCAGAAATATCATGGTACTACTGGTAATAGTCTAAAAGGTGGTTGTGGTTTCCTTGTCTCCGAAGGTATTACCTTCATACCTAGAGAAGACCTAGACTACTCCTTTGTAGAGAAAGATTGTGAATTTGAAGCAAACTGGATTGAAATTACCACTTCGTCAAAATCAAGTTACGTGATAGGCGTAATATATCGTCATCCAAGAAAAAAACAAGAGGATAAATTTATTGACTACCTAACCAACACGGTCCTACGAAAGATCAGAAAAGAAAATAAAACCGTATTCATTACTGGTGACTTTAACATTAACCTGCTTCAGTATGACACAGACACATATACAGACAACTTCTTAAATCTGTTACTTTCAAATTTTTTCCAACCTCACATAATTCAGCCTTCTAAAATTGTAAGTAACCATAAACCTACATTAATTGATAATATTTTTCTTAATTCAATAGAATTTAATACTTTTAGCGGAAATCTGACCTCCACAATTACAGATCACATGCCTAACTTCATTTTCTGTCAAAACTTAAATGTCAGCTCATCCAAGGGTGCGAAAAGCTTCTATCGTGACTACAGTAACTTCAATGCTGACTCATACATCTGCGATCTAAGAAAAGTAGACCTCGTTAATATGATAAATGCTGAAAATAATCCAGATGAAAAGTTCAATGTTTTTCAAGAATCACTATTAGATATAATTAATAAACATGTCCCATTAAAGAAAATCTCTAGGAAAATGCATAAAACAAAAAATAAACCCTGGATCACAACTGGTATTCTTAATTCAATCTCAATGAAAAATAGATATTATTCGAAATTTCTGAAGACCAAAGACCCTACATGGTACAAAAAATATAAAGGATACAGAGACCTGCTAAATCATTTGATAAGAAAAAGCAAAAAGATGTACTACACATCCTACTTCGACAAATTCAAAAACAATTCGAAAAAAGTTTGGTCTGGTATCAATGATATTATTCAAAAACAAAAAAAGAGTTCACAGGACTTTTGCCTTCTAATTAATGGTAAATTGACTACTGATAAAAAAATCATAGCAAACTGTTTCAACGAATATTTCACAACAGTAGCGCAAAAGCTAGTTGACAAAATGAAACCTGCTACGAAGCACTTTAAAGATTATCTTGAAACACCAAACACAAAAAGCTTTTTTATTCAACCAATTACACCGCAAGAAATCAATGACTTAATTGCCAATCTTGATGAAACTAAAGCCAATGATTCGTACGATATACCAGTAAAACTCGTAAAACTGGCAAGGCACACAATTTCATTGCCTGGAAACAGCATATCAAGCAACTAAACATAAAGATCTCAAAGAGCATTGGCTTACTTTACAAGACAAGACACTTAGTACCCCAAAACACCCTATGCACGCTCTATAATTCATTTATTCAGTCTCACGTACTTTATGGCATACTAAACTGGGGTAGTGCTTATAAAACTAATCTGGAACCATTGAAATGTAGTCTTCGTAAAGCAGTTAGGGTAATTGATTTTGCTAAATACCAAGCTCATAGTGAACCACTGTTCAAAAAATATAATCTGCTTAATTTTGATAACATGTATAAACTTGAAGTGGCTAAATTCATGTTTGATATTTATCATGAAAACAGTAGTGACATTTTCAATGACTTGTTTATCAAAACAAATTTACGTCATCATCACATGACAAGGCAATCCTCAAATGACAACTTCTCTCTCCCCCTGGTATCCACAAATTACAAACAAAGGTCAATTATTTATGAAGGAGTCAAAATTTGGAATTCTCTGCCATTGCGCATAAAAAAGTTACAAAATAAGCCATCCTTCACAAAAAAGCTGAAAAACTACTTTTTAGAGTCGAATTGACTAATTTATTTTTCGAACTTTATTATAAACTTATATCATCATCATGCACCGCACTACCGTATTTTTCATGTTGAACACTACTAACAATACTAACCTACTAATATTTTCTTATTCTTATTCGTATTGTTACAGTTTCTAAACCTTCTTTTCGTTTACAAAAGAAAAAATGTACGCTTTCTACACACGCCAAATCGGGCATATGGCCTAGATAGCTCCTTGTGAGTTCTTTCCATATGTCCGGCAGCAAATTTTATTGAACTGTATATCCATTGTATGTAATTTTTTATATGTATCTTAATTAGCGGTTCTTTTATCTAACACAATGTACTAAGTTTATTGCTGTGAATGAAAAGTTTCAGTTTCAGTTTACCCCAACCTTTTAAAGATTTGAGCCCAATGTTAGAATTTACTGTATGAACCATTTGCAGTACAATATCCTCTCTCTTAAAGACACAATTTGCTGAATTTGCATGACAGTTTAGCAGTACTATCTTTTATAACTGTAGGTTTAGTGCTTTATGCTCTTTTCATAAGATGACAAATCAAAATCATTAGTAACAGCTTTGGTAACAGCAAAAAAATTCAAAATGCACGCAATAATTGTATGCGCGTAAGAAAGTATTTGAAAGAAAAGGAGCATCCTGACTGGAAGATGTATGTTAAGTTTCCTGGTAAACTTATGTTCAAATCAAGTTCAATGAAGTCCTATAAGACTGTTGATATAACAGATGAACTCTTAGCTTAACTTAGCTTAACTGATGAAGCTAAAGCTGATGTGTATGCAAGTAGTGAGTAGAAAAATGTGGGAGGGGGCGGTGTGTTGATGGGTCTTGGATCTAGTGGGTGGGTAGTTGCCTGGCGCTGCTGCTGTGGGCATCTGGGGCAACGGAAATTTTTGTTGTTCTGGTTGCTCATTGGGGGCTTTGATGGCTGCTGTCTATCTGCTGGTCTGGGCTCGTCAATGCATTGCCTTCCACTCATGTTTGATAAAAAAATGATTGGGCAGACTGCATGGACCCATAAAGATATAGTAACAGACTCTAAGTCTGTTTGAAGACTATTTATTTTTCATTTATCAATTTTTTATATTGTTTTGCTCTTTACCAGATGACCACTAAAATTACAAACCAAATTGTTGAAAGGTTGTGTCAGCCTGAAAATTGTGCAACCACTCATCAAGATTCTAACAAAATATGCACCATTTGCCTAAAAAATGTTCATAAAAACCAAAAAGCCATTTTTTGCAGCCAATGCAAACACAAAATCTATATTAAATGTCATGATATCTCTCCTTCCCAATATGAAGCCCTTGAAGAAGTTACTCTCAATGCATGGAGATGTATAGCGTGCGTGATATATAACAACTCAAAAATCTTTCCATTCACCCTAGAAACTGATGAGATTCTGCTTGGAACAAATGCTACTGATCTACCCTTAATAGTTGATTCTCTTCCAACTCTAGAAATACTCTCCAAACTTCAAAACCTTCCTAACCTTCCTGATTATGATATAGATGAGAATATTGAGCCAGATATCAACTGTAATTACCTCAATGTTCAACAAATACAATGTTTGGAAACTTCAGCAAAGGACCTTTCTCTCTTGCATATGAACATAAGAAGTCTTGCACTTCATTTTGATGAGCTATTTACTCTTCTAGGGGGTACTGGTATTGACTTCCAAGTCATTGGTCTTTCTGAAATTAAAGATTCTGTTGATTCACCTATTTCAACAAATATTGACATTCCTGGCTATAAATTTCACCATACTTCTTCACTGAGTGCTGCTGGTGGTGTTGGTATTTATGTAAAGTCACTCCTTAAAGCCAACAAGAGACTTGATCTTAGCATCAGTTCCTGTGATTTTGAGACTGTTTGGATTGAGATTGAGAATGCTAAATCTAAGAACATTCTATGCTGCTGTGCTTACCGTCATCCAAGTTCTGATATTGCTAAGTTTAATAACCATATGCAAGAAATCATGTCTAAAACAGCTAAAGTAATATCTTTGAAAAGCTTATGCATAAACGCTTGTATAACTTCTTAGAACTTCATGATATTCTGTTTGAAATTCAATTTGGATTCCGTAATGGACATTTAACTGACCATGCATTAATCAGTCTAAGTGAAAGAATAAAGTCTACAGTGGATTCAAACAGAGTGGGCTGTGGAATCTTTATTGACCTTCAACAAGCCTTTGATACTGTTAACCATGATATCATTCTGCAAAAACTGAGTCACTATGGAATTAGGGGCGCACCATTGCAATGGGTTGAGTCCTACCTAACAGGAAGACAACAGTATGTCTCAATCAACAATCACTCTTCTACTCTTGGGCAAATTTCTTGTGGTGTTCCTCAAGGTTCTGTTCTTGGTCCATTACTTTTTCTAATGTATATCAATGACCTGCCAAATGTTTCCAAAATCTTTTCTTTCTTTCTTTTTGCAGATGATACCAACATTTATTATGAGTCCGACAACGCAATCAGGCTTGAGTATAAAATGAATAAAGAGTTGCTAAAAGTAAAGTCTTGGCTTGAAGTAAACAAGTTAGCTTTCAACATTGAAAAAACAAACTTTGTTCTGTTCCATTCCCCTAGAAAGAAACTAACTGATCACATCAACATTAAATTTGGGGAAAAACCAGTGTCCAGATCCAGATATGTTAAATTCTTAGGTGTTCTAATGGATGAGCATCTTTCCTGGAGATTCCATATTTCTGAACTAACCAAAAAACTCTCAAGAACAGCTGGGGTCTTCTTTAAGATCAGACATCTTCTTCCTCTTGATATATTGAAAAATCTTTACTACTCCATATTCTCTTCCTTTATGAGGTATGGCTCATCAACTTGGGGTCTCTCTTATGATACTTATATTGAGCCTCTTTTCTTATTGCAGAAGAAAGTACTTAGGTCTATCTCCTTTCAGCCCTTCTTCTCTCCTTCAACACCAATCTTCTTCTCTCTGAAGATACTTAAATTGAAAGATATGGTTCATCATGATATTCTCAAATGTGTTTATAAATCTCTAAATGCCCTCTTACCTATTCATTTTCACAAATATTTCCAGCTCAGTAACACTGTTCATAATCACGAGACTCGTCAGGCAGTTAGAGGTGACATCTTCCAATCCATAAGGAATACATCTCTATATGATCTTAGATCAATAAAGTATTTTGGTGCCAAACTCTGGAATGATATCCCCACGTTTATCAAAATGTCTGTTACATTTAATGTTTTCAAATCAAAACTAAAGGAATTCCTCATCAATGGTTATGGTCTTTAAACTATCTGCAGCATTGTGGACTGATAATCTTTTGACTATCCTATCTTTATATTCTCTTTAAGGAAATCTGGTTTTGTGTTTTATAGCAAACAAATGTTATTTAGTTTTAGTTTTTTCTTTTAGATGGGGGGGGGGGGCTCTCTCTCGATTAGTTTACCTATTAGAGAGCTCCTCCTTAAACAAATATATCTAAATAATTTCTCTGAGCCTGGGTTCTGGGTTGCCTCTGGACCTATGCTCTTTCTCTGTTCTGTAATGTATCCTCTATTTAGTATTTAAGAATCACGGCAAGAAATGATCACGTTTCGACATAGTGTTTTGTAGGTAAATTGTTGGGAAATTTCGCATTTCCAATGATTTCCCCAGTTGGAAATGTGGTAGAAATGTAAGATTTCCAAACCCGGAAACTAGTGGGAAAAGGGAGTTTACTTTTCCCTATGTTTTCCAAACATGAAACGCGCAATTTCCAACGACGGTAAACGTCGAGTGTTATCTGTAAATTGAGAGGAAAAGCGCAGTGTGCAAGAGGAAATTATGGTGAAATTCGAAGTGCAGATCGGCGATCGCGCTACACTTCGCGTGTTTCAACTGGAAATTTTGGTGAAACTGAGAAACGCACGATTTCCAACGACGGTAAACGTCGAGTGTTATCTGTAAATTGAGAGGAAACTCGCAGTGTGCAAGAGGAAATTGTGGTGAAATTCGAAGTGCAGGTCGGCGATCGCACTACACTTCGCGTCTTTCAACTTGAAATGTTGGTGAAACTTCTGCCCAACAGCTAGGATGTTGACGTCCATGGCATTATACCAGAGATAAATTGAGAAAGAGAGGAACATGTTTTTAAAGAAATCATTGCATAATTTTCGACATCTATAGGATTTCAGACTAAATCGCAGCATCTAAAAGACCCCTAAAGAGGCAGTCACTCACATAGATACGGTATATTCATACAATGCTAAAGAATCTAAAAACGTTGTCGATATACAATACAAAGTTCATAACCCCTAAGTTACACTTTTGTGATCTACAATGTATGCTATCATTCCTTTCCTTGGATCGAATGTTTGCGACTACACGTATATTTTTTAAATAAGAAACTGCTCATAAGAAACTCAGCTCTCAGATCGCTAAAAAATTAAGAAACTCCATTACACGTAGTTTTTTCATAAGAAACTACCCATAAGGAACTCAACTCTCAGATCGCCAACAAATTAAGAAACTCCAGTCATCGGCGTAGGGGGAGATAAAATTTGGGTGGGCTACCCGATAAAAAGTCCATTGTTTGAGAAAATTTTGCCCGACTTGAGGCGGATTTCTGCCCAATTATGGCTGATTTTTGCAAATTTTTCTGACGTTGAGGGGGGGGGGGGGCTGCAGCCCCCCCTGTCCCCCTGTCTCCTACGCCTATGACTCCAGTACTGGGAAAATATAAGTTAAGAAACTTTCTATTTTGATAAAGGAAATCCTTGACATATCTTTACGGTACTTTCACTTATTTCCTGTATCACATTACTCGTAAGGCCTTTGCGTAATGTCTAAATATTGGAAAGGCTTAAAAAACCTTGTTTTGAAATGTTTATTAGAGGGCACAGGTAGTAGTGAACCTGACGATTGTATGGAACCTCTAAGAAACTAGTAAGAAACTCCGAGTACTGAAAATCTGATAACTTTAAGAAAATTTCAGTACCGGCCAAAGTTCTTAGTTTCTTCTAAAAAATACGTGAAATATGACGATGACCAATTTCTAGGACTCGGTAACGCTTCATTAACATGCAAACTTGTTAGCTAATAAATAGAAAATCGTCTGTAACAGTTGGCATTTGATAATTTCTTTTGATGGGTGAATAATTTCCTAGTTGTTCTTGTTGGGACTTGCAGTTTGCAGCATCCATGCCATTTGAAATACGACATTTCGATGGTTGGCTCTATATTGACAAATAAGCTTGCTATTATTAACTTCTCGTATTTGTCAAGATATCATCAGAGTTTTTGTGTTGTTGCTGTTATTATTTTCAAAATCTTTAATATGTAGCCAGATATGTAGCTGAGAGCAATACATTTTTACACGGAAATACTTGTCATAAGACAACGGTAGCAACTAATTACCGAACGTAGATATGAAAACCATGAAATGAAAAGTCAGCAAACAACAACAAGGACAAATCTTTAATTTTGACGAGGCTTCGGATAAAACTGTGTGAAACTTTTGAAATTGAATCGCAAAATTGTATGTTGAATCCACAAAATATGGGATAAAATAATAAAAGCTGTCACATATATCCTTGTCGTTTGATTTTGCGAATAACTCCCCTCTCTAATAAGGCCCTCTTTGAAGCCCCCTTCTAAAGTATTCGAAATCAAATAAGCCCCCAGGGGGTTAACAGAGCTTTTACGGCAAGTATACATAATTTTCACACTTCAGACAACTATAGCCACAAAGTAAACCCAATCTGTCCCATAAATGACGGTGTTCAGAAATTAGTGCAAGGTTACCCTTAAATCAAATGAAAAAAAAATCGCGGAGCACCCCTAAATATCATTGAATCATCGAAGAGATTTTTGACGATTTCTGTGAAATTTCCTCCCTTTCTTCCAACTCTGCATAATTTTCTCTTTTCTTAAATTGTACTTTTTGCTTTAATCTGTTGGTTGATTAGTTCCATGCAAATGTTTCATGTTTAGCTCCAGGGATTGCAATGTATTCTGATGCTCCCTGTGGCATCGTGTTATATACCGGGTGTCCCAAAAAATGTATAGGGATTGGGTTGACTCCAGCGATGTGAATTTAGCTTCAATCAATGTCGAATCACTCTCAAAATGTTTCTCGATAGTTAACTTGAAGATAGATACCTCGTTTGTTGGTATTGGTATTTTGAGAGCAGGCATGTTAATCTTGAAAGTTCAAATTTGTCTCTTCCTGCAAACCAGAGCTTTAGCCTTTAGCCAGCAAATTCTTAAGGCAAAGCAGAATACCAACAAACGAGGTTTCTATGTTCCAGTTAACTATCGAGGAAAATTTTGAGAGTGATGAGCCATTGATTAAAGCTAAATTCACATCGCTGGTGGCAACTAAATTTATCTACTTTTTTACTTTTATGTTCAGTTGTTGTAAAACTTTAGATTGATGTAAACAGATATGTTTATGGGGTGATACACATCAAAAGCACCAGTAGCAAATACCGTAAAGCTATATTTAGTCCTCTGGGTTTGCTTATTCAATCTCAGAGACTGCACTCCAGATGGGGGCTTAAAGGAGAGGGGGCTTACCAGAGAAGGGGGCTCATTTTACAAACTCAAATTACGAGGATATAAATGATAGCTTTCTAAATCTTTCACTCCATTTATTACGAAATAAAACAGACCATTTTACGAGTCAAATACACAAATTCGAAATCACTTTGATCCGGAATCATATAAGAATTTACATGCTATTTTGTTAAGCTAAATTGGTGGACAGTCTTTTGTAACAACTGACATTTGAAATAATTGAAGGAAGGGCTTATCAGAGGGGAAGCTAAATAGGGCTTTTAGTTGTTTCCTTCAAATCTCAAAATGGTCACTTAAATGAAAGGGCAAGAACTATTTCAAAAAATTCCATATTAGAAAATGTGCAAGGACCTGGGTCACGTAACTGTAAACAATCCTCTCTTGAAACGATGATTTTGCAGTGTTTTGGTAAGTCATATCGAACAGATTTTTCACTATTTTTCCAATTTTGAAGATGGATTCTTGAATGTCACAGAGCGAAAAGAAACATTAAGATGTAGAGAGATATCAATGGATTGTGGATTCATCCCATCCACAGACATTTGTGTGGAACACAATGGACACATGCCTGAAACAATATAGATTATTGAGATTGCAGGTTTGCTGACAGTTACGTGACCAAGCCCTTAATTTTTAGGTCTAAATAGTTTTGTCTGATACATTTCTATTCAATTTTTTTAGACGGCTTCCTTTTCATTGGTGATTGGGGGGATATTCTTTGTTTCCTCACAACATGTTGGTTGTCCAAGAAATTGTGTCTTGTCTGTCATTGCCAAATCAGCTTATTGAGTACCTGAGACCGTTAAAGTGAACTTTTGACTTTCAGCAAGTCCCCAAAATCTTCTTTGTTTGACATTCACTCCTGGGCTCCTGTGCCCATAATGCAACCTCATCTTCTCCGATATCTGCTCATCGTTTCGAACCACTAAACAAAAAAGAGACAGAGTGTCATTTACTTTATAAGATCAGCACTCATTGATGTTTGAATACCTTGTTGTAGGGCATTGTTTACTCTATTTTAATACAACTCTTGTGCAAATTGGACTTTCAGCTGAAAAAAGTTTACAAACATTTCACAATATGCGAATGCAGTTTTTCGTTAATGTAAACTCCAAGTTGGGGTCCCAATGCCAGATGTTGGTAGGCACCATGAATCTACAGTAATTGCAATGAGAAAGCACTTTTGATATCTGAAAAGATATATAGATGAATTCATTGCAGTCTATTGCTGGTAAAAGAAACAATTTCAGTTGAGATAGAAAGACCAAAAACAATTGCGTTGGAGCAACATACCGGGTGTATAAAAAAGTACCCACTTCTGACTAAAAAAGGAACAAAGCAAACAAGTATCGGAAATTTCCGAGTACATTGCCCAGTCTGCAGAGTGTGGCAGCTGCACGCACGAGATCTTTTTCAAAAATTTTGTGAGCACGCAAATTTTGAACAAGATCTTTTGTTCACTACTTCTTTGCAAACAACGGAATTAAAGACCTTGCACGCGAGAACACCACTGTTTCCTTGGTCTGCATTCGCGAGATCTCGTCGAGAACTGCCATACTCTGCAAACTGGTACATGGCTACATTTTTTCGTTAACTTTCAACTTAAATTCAAGGTTCTGAAATTGGCTGATGAAGACCAAGATCATATGTTACTGGCTCAAATAGTTATTCCTATATCATTTTCAACATCATTTTCCCGCCAGTGAGCCGAGCGGTAGTTGAAATCACTGGTGACTTGATAGATATATTGCTGGTTATAAACAACTGCCAATATGATTAAGGCTAATTAGTATATCTTCAGAAGATTTCATGCAAACTATTGTATCTGCAAATACACATAATTTTTCAAAAGAAACTAAGAATTTTGGCCAGTACTGGAAGTTTTTTAAAATTATCAGATTTTCAGTACTCAAGAGTTTCTGACGAGCTTCTTAAAAGTTCCATAACAACCTCCATGTTCACCACCTGTGCCCCCTGAACAGAGTCTGTCAAGCCTTTCCAATGTTTAGACTTTACTCATTCAAAGTAATATGAAACAGGAAACAAGTGGAATTAGAGTAAAAGATGTCAAAGATTCCCTTTGTTAAAGTAAATAGTTTCTTCATTTATGTTTTCCAGTATTGGTGTTTCTTAATTTTTGGCGATCTGAGCGTTGACTTTCTTATGGGCAGTTTTTTATAAGAAACTTGGATCAGCATTTATGGCTAAAAGTTTCTTAATTTTGCATGAAAATGTTGGTTTTTTGGTAGTAAAAGTTTCTTGATTAATTTCTCATTTATTGGGGCCTAAAACTGCTTTATGGTTTGAAGTTTAGCCTTATTTTTGACAAATAGCTTGCATTTTGAATTAATTTTGTTTTTTAATGAATAGGACCGTTCTAAACAGACACTCTATAATGCGACCGCTGGGTGTCACCAACAAAGATTTTTATTCTCACTTGATGTTTACAAACGCAATGCCTGCCATGTTAACCTTTTAATCTACCGACTCTTATTCTAAAAATAAAATTTTAGAGTTTCTTAATTATAGTTCTTGAACATAGTACCAGAGAGTTTCTCAAATTGTTGGTCATCATTACTAGTTTCTTATAAACCAGTTTCTTATAAAAATGTGTACGCTTTTATCAATGGACCATGGCTGAGGCTATTTACTATGTCTAAGACCAAACAGTTTGTTAAATATCAGTGAGTACCCCCCAAGGATCTTTTGATTGCATTATCCGTTTTCTCATATTTTTATAAGAAAGTAAGGTCCGGGGCTGCTAGAGGATGGTGACAGGGGGCATTGATGGTAATGATACTGGCCCCCGGGGCACCTGGCCCTTATACCTTTGGTACTGGGTACTGGTAAGAATTACTGTGGTGCCTAGGACATATTTTGAGGATTGGAACACGGAAAATATCACATCTATTCACTACAACTTTTCCCCAGTATTTTACCGTAATTTTCAATCTAAAATGGTACTGTTTTCCTGCTCTGATGTCCCCTCGTACTGACCTTAATGGTAACGGGTACCGGGCATGTTGGTACTTGGTACTGCCCCTGTGGTACTGTGGTACTATTTACCTGTTACCATCCTCCTGCTAGGCAGTTTCTTAAATTCCTAGGCCATTTTTCTACCGAAAATTCTTACATGTTTCTTATATTGTTAATTCCAGAAGTGTAGAGTTAATTTTTGTTTTGTCAAGAGGGCTCCCAAATCATTAGTAAGGTCTCAAAACAAGTTGATAACATAATTCGCACTCAAAATAATTTCTAAAAAGTTTCCAAATTCAATTTCCAAACTGTACAGTGTCAAAACATTTTTGAGTGTGTTTTGAAAATGAAACTGGAAATTACTAAAGCTTTTTAGCTTTTTAAATTCAGGTGTAGGGTTATTGCTTAACTTTGAGAAAATTGAGCGTACTGTTTCTAATAAACAGTTGCTTATAAAGAATATGTGTATGTGCAGTGCAGAGCGGAGGAGGATCTGGTTGAAACTGTTCCTCCGCAGAAGCACAGTTGCAACCAGGGCCTTACTGCATACCAAAAAGATGGCAGGGGGGCATTATTAGCTTCCCCAGTGATGTATTTATGGAAACTTTGAGAAACACAGTATGACATGTATGTTCTCTGTTGTCAAGGATTGTTGCAAATTGTTTTTGTTAATTCTTTTCAGTGATTCTTTCCCAAGAGAGAAAAATGTTGCTTCACAAAGCATAATAGATAGAGGCCAAAGCCAACCAAAGCAAAGGCACCTACATTTGTAAAATTTGTAAATTCTAAAATGGGGGGAAGGATAGCAGAGAACACTGCAAAAGCATGACTATTTGAATATCATGGAATGATGGAACATACCTTAATTGTAATTTTCTTCCAAATTGTAAGTTTCTTCCGCTCGGAGGGAGTGTCGGCCTGGCCTTGCTGTTGCATTTGGCGGGGTTTCACTGAAATGAATTAAAACTTTCGAAGTAATATGCTACAAACGATCACAACAAAGTATATGACTTCAAGGTGAAATCTGTGTTCTTCAGGGTTCTTCTTGCTGATGGCAATTGGTTCATGAGTAGAATGGCACGTTTAAATTGAGTTTCCCTGTCTTGCAAATGAAAATGAGAAAGTATCGGGCCTAAACAGAAAACTTGGTGTAAAAAAATGAAAATGCGAAGATTTACCTGATATCTTTCCTTGTTTGAGCAACTTGCAGTTTCATGTGAGCTTAAACGAAGATAATAATTCATGGTTAATTTGGTTTAATGTATTAGATTTGAGGCAATATGTTTGTATTGATCCCGAATTTGCTAAACAGACAGGCTTGAAAGTCTCCGTCCTCTTGCACGGATCGTGCATTCGACACGCAGATCCGCAACACATACAGACTTCCATATGCAGGACTGGAGCATCAAGTCAGTTGATTAGGAAATTGGTGCAATAATAAAAAGAAATAAGAAATACGAAGCAAACCAAAGCTAACCTGTCGGTTGATTTCCAATTGAAACTTCACCAGTAATTTGCAACCATTGTCGTCTCCTGTCAACTCAAGCATTTTATGGCGCTCTTTTTCGTAAGACAAAATTAAACGGTTGTGCAGTTGCTGTTGTTGCTGTTATTTATTATCCAGGGAAAACTTTACACCAGAGATATAATAAGCCGCTAAAAGCCGCTACGATACAAAAGTCGCGCTTTTCAGGGGAGAATACGTAAAGAAAGAGCTATTTGTTGTAACACAATGCGAACACAGAATTGCGACTACAAAGACTAGTAATAGTAAATACCAGTGAGAAATAGTTATAAAAAGCGTGTTTTTTCCTGACAATGGCCATGCATTGCAAATGATCAATGTTCTTTCGACACAGAAAAAACAGGAAAAAACTGGCAACTGCATCTTAAAAAACACTAAACTTCGTGCAATCATTTCAGAGCTTCTTGATTGATCAGACAATCTATGATCAATGTCATAAACAAAAACTATGATTTTGTAATATTAAATTCTATAAGAAACTCGCTTGGCTCAGCTTGCAGTGCTAAAAGGTATGAATTATGATTTAGTTCCTCATACTGCTACATACTACCGACGATAGACGATTACGAATGCACATTTTGACTTCTGAAAGTAAGAGAGTTCGAATGTTGTGTTCGGCCGAGCGAATCGAAGCCATTGCAATACATTATACTTTTGTTATGCAAATTCCAAAAGAAAAAAGAATTTACAATATTTCATTCTATTTTCGAATGTCAGGGTCTGTTCAACGCCTCGACCCTTACAGTAAAGGTAAACAAAGTCAAAAATCTTGTTGAAAATCTTGACGAAACGACCAAAACAGCTGGCCACTTCATCCTGATATTGTAGGAAAACTAAACTGAAACTGTACTGTAACTTATTTATGAAAAAAGACTATATAAAGACGACTTTTCCTTAAACCTGTGAGTGAGGATTGAAAAGAGCGTAGATCTCACGATAAAGTTGCGACGGCCTAAATCTATCGCAGCTGCGGTCAAGATTTTACGATGCAGTCATAAATTTTGGTAGCTATGCGTTGCTAGGCGGACGAACTTTTTTCCGGGTTTCAGGTTTCGGGTTCAGGTCTCGGGTTCAAGGTTTCGGGTTTAAGGTTTCGGGTTTAAGGTTTCGGGTTTAACCCTATTTGGACCGGGTTTTGATGTTTTTGAGCGGGGGGGGCGGCGTTTTTTTGAGAGATACTACAATAGATATAACAATAAACTCATGCCAATTGTTCTTTTGACAATTAGCTTGAGTGAATTATTTTATATTTTTAGACTATGGTTAGTAATAAGGAGCCTTGCAAGCTCGGTCTGTACTTTTAAGACCTCGGGTTTTATATTTTCCTGTGCAACACAAAACCGGCTACACTTTTTTTTATAAGAAACTTGGATCAGCACTTAGTACTAAAAGTTTCTTAATTTCGCATGAAAATTTCGGTGTTTTAGTAGTAATTCTAGTAAAAGTTTATTAATTAGTTTCTTATTTTTTGGGACTAAAATTGCGGTATTGTTCGAAGTTGAGCCTTCTTCTCCGACAAAGGGCTTCCTTTTTGCATTGACATTGTCATCAAGAAGAAGCCATGCACATCAAGGCAAAAATTTACCAATTTTGCAGCTAAAGGTCAAGAAAAGATTAAGGTACCTTTGTTAGAGAGATATAGAATAGGAGAGACATACAGAAATAAAATTTTAGAGTTTCTTATCTGTTCTTGAGCGTAGTACTAGAGTTTCTTAAATTTTTGGTCATCGTAGTACTAGTTTCTTATAAACCAGTTTCTTATAAAAAACGGGTAGTATGCGCATAGTACAATATGTAGAAGAGGGGCTTATTTGAGAGTGGGCGCTAGCAACGAGAAATCAGTTTACCAACCTCTCTAGTAGTAATGATAACTTTATTTAAAGGTGTGTTGAAGAAATTTGAAAAGTAGATTCGTTGACTGCAAAATAACAATGTCACTTTACAAGTTACATGGACAGAAAAATTGATTTTGAGATTACTATTAAGTTTATTGCTGCTGCCTATTGCAGTTTGCTGTTTGTTTTTGTTACGTTAATGCCTGGGGGGGGGGGTTTCACCATCCGGTCACACAGGGATTTGCATCAGTAGTTTATTTTATGGAAAAGGTGTTTTGCGTTAACTGTAAAATCTTCGATCATAAACCCTTATCATTCTGGCGCATACACACCATTGTGATCCGATAGTGAAGTCTCCCGTATTATTATCGTTTCAGTTCATATTCGATTGCAAAGAAGATTATTTTCTGTTTCGTTCTTATAGTTTATTACTTGATGTTAAATGGTAAGAAAACAAGGTGGGTGTACATTCGTCACTTTTCTAGAGCTGCCAATTCCAAATGATTACAAATTCCAAGTAATTCCAATTCCAAGCAATTCCAAGTAATTACAAGTTGAAACCTTGAACCCGAAACCTTAAACCCGAAACCTTAAACCCGAAACCTTAAACCCGAAACCTTGAACCCGAGACCTGAACCCGAAACCCGAAACCCGGAAAAAAGTTTGTCCGGTTGCTAGGGGGCATATTCCCTTCGTGCATTGCGTGAAATGAGGTCCGCCATCTTTTCCGTAATCGTCTATTTTCTTCTTGACACACAAAACCCGAAAAATTTATCGTTTTGCAGCTCGAAGATCAGTGACAGAAACTTCACATTTCCAACTGGGGAAATTTCTAGTGTAGAGCAAAGAAATGTGAAGTGTAAATTTCCCGTCTGGAAATTGAGTAGAAATTACAACGCATTATTCTCAACTGGGGAAATTAAAGGGAAATCAGAAAACGTGGAATTTCCCTCATGGAAACTACTTGGAAATGTCAGCGTTTCCCTTGCTAGAAATTAGGGGAAACTTACTCATTTCTTGCCGTGAATACTCTTTATCTTGCATATTTACTCTTGTTTAATACGAGTTGCCTACTACGAATTATTCACTACAAATTGTTTATTTTGGATCGTTACTTGGATTATTGCAAGCAGAAAGAGGCGTTGCTTAGAGATTTGAACAAACTCTCAGGTGATAGATTTCCAGTTATTTCTTGTTGAATTATTAAACTGATTGTAGTACAGGAAGTACTAGTGAATTGTGTCTATGATTAATAAACAAGAATAAGAACGATAACAAGGAAAAAAGGAGAAGAAGCCCTTCAAGGGGCAGATCTCGGGGAAAAAAGATCTCGGGAGAGAAGACAACAACGAATGAAAAATAACAGTATCAAACTCTTACACTCATAGTTAACATTTTAATCGTTTACGTTTAATTTCCCTTACTGTAAGTATATATTTTGTTCTAAGCATGTTGCAAATTTCTACCCATTTAGTCCTCGTCTTTTGTTCTAACTGCACTCAACAATACGCGCAACATTCCAACTCTGCGCAAATTAATAGGACAAAGCATAAAATTAAGGAAAGAAAATAAGAAACACAAAAATTCAGTCAAAAATATCTACACAAGCAGATTGCCACTACTATGCCAATTAATAATATTTTTAACATGGGGAATTTTTCCCTGAACAATTCAGAACGGAATGTCCTTAATTAGGGTCTCAGTTTTGTATATTCACCAAACATGGTTACCAAGAATGAGGTTTTCAAAGCATTTCTCAAATTGAAGAGATGCATGCTCCTGCACTACCACTTTTTTATAAGACCAAATAAAACTAAAACAAATGTTTGGATTGACCAAGTTTCTTATTCTTGCTTCCGATGAACTGTCTTTGTCTCTAACCAGAACTCTGTAGTATTCCTTTTTGAAAAAATCTTCGCAAATAACTGGCTCCATTGCCTTGGCTGTCCCAGAGAATTTTGTCCTGTTGTCATGCTACGAGATGGTTCTTGACTCAAGCTCTTGGCATTATTAAATATTCGGCAATTTTCATTTTTCGTTCCAAAGTCAATGTATTTTCCCGTATTAACTCAAATAATTTTTTATTTATGTTGGAATTATTTATGTTGTCCTAAACAGGAAAGGCCCCAATGCAGCTGTTCAAGAGGTTGGCCCAGAAAATCAAGATGGAAGGAAAAGGGTTTTGCACAGAAATCTATTAATGCCCTGCCCATTTCTTCCTTATGCGGAAAGACAAAAGGCAACAAAGATACATCCTGCAAAGAAGACTACAGATCATGCTGCAGAAATCAAACAAACCTCAAAAGCACCCGGAATCGTCAGTTACTGAAGCTAGCACCCAAGAGGATGATGAGGAACAATTTCCAACATTTGCACCAGACCAATTGCAACAAGCGATACATTATTTTGAGGAGCAAGTAAACATTGAGGACTCAACAGTTGATAACGATGGTGATACATCAGAGATTCACGATGAGGGTAACCAAGGTGATGCTGAGCAACAACCTACTAACATCGCTGCAGATAATCGTATTGGACAAGAGCAAGTACCAGACATTCAACCACAGTCACCTGATCAGTCAGTCACTGAAGATGACCCGCCCGTGCAAGAGCGTCCAAGAAGAACTAGAAATCCACCAATGAAATTGTTGTATTACGGTTTAGGAACACCAGTCGACAATCAAGCAGGAATATTCATATTGCATTCACTCGCATCTCCACCTCAGAATAACTTTATCCCACCTCAGAATAACTTTGTACCACCTATGTACCCACAGAGGATGTACCAATATCCTGATTTACCGTTTCCACAAATGTCATTCCAGAATCCGTTATTTGTTGGACAGTGTCCACCGTTTGTATCTCCACCAGGATTGTATCTTCATATTGTATCTTAATATTGTATTGTATTGTATTGTATCGTTTGTATCTTCATTTGGCTATTACAGCCCCAATCAGACATCTAATGTTAGACAGGTCACAGCATCGTTTTTCTTTTTTAGTTGTTTGTAGCATTTATGTAAAATTGTATGTAGGTTAGCGTTTTTAAACAATGCCATGGGGTAGTCATAGTCTTTTGCTCCTCATGGAATCGTCTTTGTAGTATTGCAATGTAGTTTGTGGTAGAGTAGTCCGTAACATTGTATTGTCAATTTTTAAATGGAATATAAAAAAAACATTCATTTCAACCAGTCCAATGTTTTACGCCAAGAGGACCAATTGTTTATTATCGCTGAAACTTATGTCAGATTCGATTCAAACATAAATTTTTGAAATTTTACTTACCATATTTATCAACTATTCGAATAAACTCGAATATGACCATAAAATTGTCCAGTTAATCGAAAAGGCTTCAAGAAAACAATATAAATAAAACAATATAAATATTATATAACGCGCAAATAAGGAGGACATTGTGCCTCAATTGATTTTGTGAAATCTCAAGTGTAGTTCAATCAAGATACAAGAGACATATGTTATGCTGCGCAGCAAAAGTTTTTAGATCCAGTCGAACTATGATACAGCAAAAGTTTTTAGATCCAGTCAAACTATGATACAGCAAAAGATAAATTGTTGCAGATAGTGGATGGATTCAAGTAAAACAGTTAAGCTCAAAGGACACAGATTTTACTTATTCGGGACATGTCAAGACGTCAATTTGTTCCATTGACTATTATCATTTGTCGGAGCACCAGAGATTGAACTATGTACGTAAGTGTCTCCCCAATAACATTGTATCTCGGAGACTGAAATGTCAAGAGACATTAAATTTTGTGGGGAGAGTGCGAGGACCTCTGCAAAGACCCCCTCATTTCTTGATGAATTAGTGACATACATCCCGGAAGAGGACACTTTGAACTTTTGATCATTCACGATTAGAAGATCTTGTGAGAAGTTGTTATAAAAGTTATCGAGAAAGTAGTGCGTATCGTATGGAGATTGTGTCTTGTTTCTGTTTGGTACTTTGGTTCTAGAATGCAAGTTTGTATGATGCCAAACTGGGCCACAAATGCCAAGAAGGATATTATCAACAATTTGTCCACACATTTGAAGGAACAATTCTGGGTTTTGACACTGGCATTTACGATGTTATGAGCTTCTTTGACTCTAACAATTGGTCAGATGAAAGGGATTATGGGAACATCAACGTCACAGAGTTTGCTGAGCATTTCAAGATTACTTTGGGTGCAAGTGGCTTCTTTGATGAAGCAAAAGTGCTTGCTGAATGGCGAATGTTAAGAAATTATGCGCGAGTTTGGCTCCGAAACAAAGATACGAAGTACCTTTCGAATAACATTTTACAAACAAAGAGAACTGAGTTTCTAAACATGTGTGCCTTGTTTGAGATCTTTATTACGATTAGTGGATCTAATTCTACTGTCGAGCAAGCCTTCAGCACACTGACATCTATTCTTTCAAACCGGCGTCTTGCGATGAAGCATAGGAGGATGGAGTCAAAAATGATAATAAGCAGTAAGAACTGGTCTCCAATCGAAAGAGAACAAATCATTAAACGGGCAGTGGGAATTTATCTTTCAAAACGCCCAAAGACAGAGATCCTATCGATATCGATATATAGGTATCGATACCGATGTTGAAAATGAACAGAGCAGACAGATTTGTCCTGTTGACATTGATAGTTCAAACGACGAAGAAACTTCCGAGTAGTACACAAAATATCTTTAAATGCAATTTATAGCCCTACAAACTCACTGACAGATAAACATAACAATAATATTAATTTTACGGTAGTGCGATTATCTTTAGCAATAGAGGGAGACTTGAATACCTATTTTTGTGTCACTTCTTAATTAGGGTAGGGTGGGGTAATGTGGGTCTAAAATGAGCAAAATTTTAAAATGGATAGCTGGTAAAACGAGACTAAAATGTAAAACATTTCAAAAGTTTCGTTTAATTGACATTCAGTGCTTCTTCTTTCTTGGGAAAAAATCTCAGCGCTGACAAAGGCAGTTAAATATTTTTAAAACATTTTCTCTTTTGGCAACTAAAATAGGCCCACTTTTTCCAACAAGCTGGAAAATTGGGTCTATTTTCAAAACGTGTACGAAATCGGAATATGAAAGGCTAAATGATTAAAAAAATTAATGGACTCACATTTCCCAACTATTCCCTATGCAATAAAATCACAGTCTTTGCCTTTTGTCACAAGCAATTCTGTTCCCGCGACGAAAATAAAACTACGGTCATTATGCTGTGATCCACCATCGTTGTGACTTGCAAGTCAGTGATTGAATTTGATAATAACAGTCAAATAAAGATGTTTGCAGCATGTTTACTCCAATTTACTGGTTACAAGACAGCAACTGCGGTAATAGGAAACCCGTTTTCGCATTTTAGACAGAAAACAATGTGGCAAGATGAATGCAAAAAATTTCAGCAATTCAAGGCTTCGTTGGATTTGAATTATGGCTGAATTCTCAGTAGGCCCACATTACCCCACCTGGTAAAAAAATGAAAATAAAAAGAACAATCACCTCAATGACTTCGAAATAAATGTTATTTCACTTGTAAAAGACCAAACTCTCACCTCATTCATGGTCATTAAATTGACCAGAAAAGCAAAACAACAGTGGCAGGAGAAAGTTTTCCTGGACTTTGAAATTCTTGCACAATAGGCCGTTCAGTAAAGTTATTTTATAACGAGTGGATATACATCTAAGACGAATGTTTTATGTAAAACGGTTGTTTATTATGCAGACATTGAAAGAAAAATAGCTAGCCTTTCTTCCATTTAACGAGGAAGGATATTTCTAGTGAAGAGCTCAGCAGACTCACTTTACCCTGTAGACCCACATTTACCCCACCCTACCCTACCGTTTTGAATAGCTATGCGTGCGCGCACGCGCAAATGAATTTGCGTGTGGTTTGCCGCATGCGTGTTGTTTTATTCCCGAAAAGGACTGGTAAAAGTCATTTCATGTTAATGGGATGTCAATACAGCTCATGTATAGTCAGTACATACTGTAGAGGATAGGATTTTATCTTTATGTTTGATACAAAGTCTTGTAATCACATAAATGCAAGAGCAAAATTGTAATGCTACACAGAGTTGCGATGTGCTGCGAATTCACTATGCTTTTGTTGCAGCATGGCAAATTTGGACAAGCCAACAACTCCTCGTTGGGCTGATATCTATTTATTCCGTGTAATTCTCTTTCAAATTCCCAAGCAAGAGATGATTTTTGTATTTCAACTTTCTCACCATCTTCTAAAAATCTTGGTCCATTTTATTTTCCAGTTCAAGTATGGTGAAAATGACATAAGTGCTTTATTCTGAGTGCTTACATAATCATTCAGTGCCATTATGACAATATTTTCTGAAGCGAGTTACCCAGGGCCACCCCGCCACCTAGTTTAAAAAACAATGCAAGATACTGCACTGCTGCTATATGGAAAAAGATACATTTGAAAAAAATTGCTCAAACATAGAATCACATTTTGTATCGATTTGAGTTGAAAGTTATTCCTTATTCACTTCAGCAATTTCAATTCTATCACACCGTTGTTTGCAAGCTGTTAATGAATTACTTTGTAATAGGTTAGGTAAGCTTTCTCCATATCTGTTGTTGTATGTAAAGATGTATACTTCTAAATCAAATGATAATTTTGCTGCATCAAAAAAGAATGAAAAGTATTGTTGTGACCCATTGAAGGAACATAGCACGAACAAATCAAAGGATCTAAGGAACTTTAGCGAAGCTCATGTCAAAAAACATCCTCAACTTGTATCTTCTGGGCAGAATATTTGTAGTAGCTGCAGGAAGCGTCTAATGAAACTGCAATGCGAGAGTGACGAAGAGCCAATGCACAATAATGCATCTGATGACACGCCTGAACATGACTTGATTGAGAAAGATAATGAATTTACTTCTGCAGAACATGAACTTGAAACATTAAACCGATCGCTGGAGATAATTGGAGTGAGTCCATTGAAAAGACACCATGTAAATTCTAAAGTTTCGTACCCAGCCACCAATATCATCTCTACAAAAATTAATGCGGCATGTAGTTCAAATGCCCAGGCCCCAATCGATGATGAGCTGTCCACAGATGACAAATTTTCTCAGTCTGGAAAAATATTACAATCATTTAACGGTGAAGTTAAATGTGACGATGTAGAGTAGAGACCACCACTTGTTTCTTAACCCTATTCCACCTGGGGGGGGGCCATTATGGCCCCCCCAACCAAACATTGATATACAGCTCTTTAACGACATGAGACAGAATGCTGGTACCAACTGACTTTTCCTAAAATTTAATGTTCTACAAGATTCTACAAATTTCGTTTTAATTATATGAGTCATGTGACCACTGAATGCCCTTATTTGGAGAGATGTCACAAAAGAAAACACTAAATTGCTTATATTTTAGTCAATCCTTGTTCGATTTTGTTGTATATAGTGTCACTGGATTGCTCTCATTGAGGGCTTTCATATGATATATAGTTTGTTAATTTTCAGTCATGTTTAGAGTTTTTTAGACATATGACGTCACATATATTTATGACGTCATTGTTCAAAAATGTGTGAAAAAAATTAAAAATTAATATATTATTTTGCGAGAAAATATGATGTTGTACAATATTTTTAACAGATTATAAGAACAAACTTTGTTTTCTCTAAAATATAGGACATTATTGTAGTTTCCATACATAAGCTTATTGCAGACTGGCCACAACATATCTAGTTGCCTAGCAACAAGTCACGTGCCTAATTAAACGTTCATTACTTAATTAGAATCACAAAAGATTGTTGATACTGTGTATAAAGTTACAACTTCATAACTCTATTGGTTTTGGAAATAATTAGGGGGGCCATAATGGCCCCCCCCCAGGTGAGGAGTGAATAAAAAGAGCCCAGGTGGAATAGGGTTAAACATGCTTTTGGTCTTCTTCACTTCACATACTTTTTCTTATTTTGATTTTTCAAGCAGGGCCTAAATTCTTGGCTGGGCCAAATAGTCGATGAAAACCCAATGCATCATATCGCGCAAATAGGAGTCAAATTGAATTTAAAACAAGATTCTTCTTTGTAAAAACCACAAATTATTTGTCGTCCTTCCATTAGATTCTCTAGAAACGTTCAAATTTTATAAGGTCCGCGTTTTGTGCTGAGACCCATACCTCAGCACAAAACGTGAAATTTTTTTTATATTCTCATAAAATTTACAAGAACAAACAATTGCAACATTAAAAAACAACGGTGAAGGAAATACATAGGAACCCTAAAACCTACACTTAAAATAGCGACAAATAGTACAAAACTACGAAAATGACTACAGTAGTGTCGCCCATTATGTCCATGTTGTCGCAAATTTAAATTTGTCCTCAAAAAGTATAATCAGAAAGCCAACTAGCTAGTATACTTGCTAATTGGCTGTAATGGGCAACCGGGCATAAAAGACGACACCACACTAAACATAAAGGAGGAAAGGTTTACACAAGAGAGTTAGAGCATAAGCATCAGATTCCCAAAAAGACCACACGAAACTGCGCAATCCCCGCAAAGACCCAACGCC
Organism: Aurelia coerulea; assembly: GCA_039566865.1. NCBI lineage: Eukaryota > Metazoa > Cnidaria > Scyphozoa > Semaeostomeae > Ulmaridae > Aurelia > Aurelia coerulea. The sequence continues at coordinate 4,345,121 of CM076951.1, read as the reverse complement.
CATGCTGGTTTTAGCAATTTATTGGCCTCTGTTCTTGCATGTATTTGACCAGTTGCTGCTCGCCTGCGAATATTGTAGTTTGATTCCTGTTGTTCAGGCACAGGACCTCTTGTGTAATCTGGAGTTGAATGGTTGATAATCTTATTAAAGAGAACAAGACGTCTACTCAATTGATGGAGGTTGAGAGACTCCCAGCCAAGCTCGTCATATATTTTTTCACGAGATGTGCCCTTCCTGTCGTTGAGGGTGTGTCAGGGTAAGTATTTTGAGAGGAATCTCAACATCCCTATTCCTTGTCTCGACTTAGAAATAACTGACTTGATGTGGCTAGAAAAGGACAATTTAGAGTCTAGTATGATTTCAAGGTGCCTTTGCTCCTGAACGCTCATTACATGAACTCAATTAAAAACAAGGGGATGGTGATTCACTGGAATTCTCTTTGTTGAAAAGGTCACCTTGACTGCTTGCTTATTGGGGTCAGGATTAAAGGACATCCGCCACTTGTGCGCCCAAAGCTTGATAAGATTCAGATCATGGTTCATATCAAGCTTCTAAGCGAAAGTTGTTAAAGGAACAGCCCACTTCTTCATTGTTGTGCGCAGAAATGCCACATTATCCAGAGCAAGATCAGCTCCTACTAAAACAGGGAACACAAAACGAAACAAAACGGCGGAACTGAACAGCGAAATTACTAAAATACGGAACAGAATTACTAAAATGCGAAACGGAATTACTAAAATGCGAAACAAAGTTACTAAAATACGGAACGGAATTACTAAAATGCGAAACGGACTGCTTGACAAAGAAGCAATCAGTGAACTACTAAATTACTAAAATGCCGAACAATTACTAAAATGCGTAACAGCATATCAAGGCTCAATCTCATTCATTTTCATTTTTTTATATTTTAGGGAGTGGACATTAAGTATGTGCTATACTGGGGTATTTACAGAATCTTTATAAAAATTTCAAGCCCCTCCTAACTTTTCACTAAAAATTTTCCTACCCCTTCAAACTTTTTGAAAGTTGTTTCATACCCCATCTCGGCTCTAACTGATGAAATTCAATGATTCCATTAAAACAGTCCACTGCTTGCATGTTCTTACGCCACACCAAAATAATCTGATAATAGGACAGGACGACTCTGCCAGCCTCAATATCATTTTATGGGCTTATTATATTCAACGAAACGAAACGAAACGAAACGAAACGAAACGAAACGAAACGAAACCGAACGAAACCAATTCAATTTGGCTTTTTCCATTCCCAAGAGAACGAAACACATTGTTTTTAAAACGAAACCGAACAAAACCAAAGCAATTTGGCTTTTTCCATTCCCAAGAGAACGAAACAAATTGTTTTCAAATCATGAAATTGTTTTCAAATCTTTTGTGCTAAAATAATAAAGAATCATCAAAGAATCATAGGCCTAACAAGGAAAGAATCATCAACACACATACAACATTTGTCCAGAGATTCCTAATGCGCGAACACGTTCGTTGATGAATTTTGGTTGAATTGTATAGGTGATCTCACGAGAGACAATTCACACAGTGCCGGCACATTTTGAAAACGGTGAAAAATGTGACGGATAGGCCTTTCGTTCACACAATGCCGGCACATTGTGTTAGATTTTGATAACCTTACGTCTCATGTGTCGATACCGATTTCAATTCGATTCTCCCTTTAGTGGATCCCTTAGGAGCGAAATACTGTTTTCAAATCATGAGTTGTTTCGAATCTTTCGTGCTGAAAGAACTCAAACAACATTTGTGTGAAAAAATTCCTAATGCGCTAAACACGTCAGGTTGATAGATTTTGGTGGAATTGTGTAGGTGATCTCGAGAGAGAGAGACTCATACATTCTTTTCATACATCATTCTTTTAGAGTTGTTTGTGCGTGCGTTCTTAACTTGCTTTGACTAAGAGATAAGGAGTAGCTAGTACCAGTTTTCAGCGTTTTTTTTAGATGAATCAGTTTAGAGTGCCATTTTCAATCCCGAAGTTACCGACACCTAAAGCTCCAGTTGACCCATCTCTTCCACGCTTCGATGAAAGGCATTTAAAGAAAGGAGAAGAAATTGGAACAGGTTCAAGGTTCGAGAAGAAGGCTCAACTTCGAACAATACCACAATTTTAGGCCCAAAAAAATAAGAAACTAATTAAGAAACTTTTACTACTAAAACACCGAAATTTTCATTCGAAATTAAGAAATTTTTAGTACCAAGTGCTGATCCAAGTTTCTTATAAAAAAACGTGTAAGTGTATTCGAGGGCTTACGGTATTGCCACGACAAAAAATTGGCAGGCTTCCTGTTATTCGATCAATATCAGCTCACTCACGAAAGAGACATCATATCATATAGGCCTATCGCACACATTTCATTACTGTATTTTCATTCGTGTGCTGAAAAATATGTCTGTTTTTTGCGTCCGTTTTTCTCCTAGTACCTATTATTTCATTACTGTATGCATAGTGCATGCATCTTTGTCCAATTCTGACTTAGCCTGACGACCAGACCGGATTTCTCTGGCTATCAGGCTAATTCTGACACCAATGAGTTTCTAAATCACAAAAGGTTTGCACTCCGTAATATTTTCTTTCATGACATGGAAGCAATTCGTTTCGTTCCCAGGAGAACGAAACGGTCGTTTCGTTCCTAGAAGAACGAAACGGCTGCGTTTCGTTCTCTTGGGAATGAAACAAAAGCTAAAAACAATTCGTTTCGTTCTCTTGGGAATGGAAAAAGCCAAATTGAATTGGTTTCGTTCGGTTTCGTTCGGTTTCGTTCGGTTTCGTTCGGTTTCGTTTCGTTTCGTTTCGTTTCGTTGAATATAATAAGCCATTTTATGTGCACTGTGCCATCTCAAATAAACTCCTTTGCTCTGTAGTTAGTTGCAACCCTACCTCCCGTGTTGTAGTAAAAATTGACTCCACAGTTCTCTTTCCCCCATCTCATTGTCACTGATGTTAAGAAATAATCTGATAATTCTTTCTTATCTATATCGATGACCTCACTGAAAATGTAGCTGGTGGAGTTAAATTGTTTGCTGATGACACTTCTCTCTTCTCGGTTGTTGAGAACGAAAATGAAACTGCATTGAAATTAAACAGTGATCTCGAAAAACTTCGTACCTGGGCATGGCAATGGAAAATGAAGTTTAATGCAGATAAAACAGAAGAAGTCTTGTTTTCTTGTAAGCGGAATAAGCCTACCCACCCAACCCTTAGGCTTGGTAGCAGTGATATAATTGCAAAAATTTGAATATAAGCATCTTGGTATGATACTTGATTCTAAATTGGATTTCCAAAGTCATGTTAATCAAGCTATTGTTAAAGCAAGGAGAGGAATTGGGATGATAAAGTATCTTTCCAGGTATGTTCTTGATATGATATATGTTGTATTTTTGATTTTGGTCTCCCTATGACAAGATACGCCCATCAAGTTTAGAGACATTCATTCATGGAGAGATTTCAGCATAACGAAGAACGTATAATTCAGCAGCACGGAGAACGTCAAAACTCATCACAACGGAGAACGTATCATGCAAGAAAGATTGTATATCATTGTAAATAATCAAGACTAGACTTTATTCAACGTATCGGATTATTCATCGAACTTCAAATCGCCGCAGAGTCGGACACATCGTTATCGTCGGACATTTATAACGCTCGCTCGTATCTTGTGATAGTCATACTCAGAGGATATAAACTGGACAAACACCTTTTTTGTTTAGTACAAGAATGAATACATTTATCAATTCACATTTAATTCAACATCTAGAGGGAAAACGTTTATAATCGAGTTATTCGTGTTTGTTTATCTTCAATTCAGTTTACTCCCAACATTGCGCCACTCGAAAGCAGGACTAGCTCTTGGATTTTGTATCACAATCTGAATATTTTAAAATGTTGCAAAATTCCAAGCACAAAATACAACATGGTGCCGTGACCCGGGAGCAAGTTGGGTTATGGCTGAATTGAAGAAGAAAAGAACTACAAGATCGGGTCATAGACTGGTTGTAAATAACACACTCAAAAAACCACAAGAACTTCTGCCGCATCCGGGAAATGAAGCCGCGGAAGATATCAAGCCAAGATTAGAGTCACTCAGGAACACACTGCAAAAAGAAAGGAGCACATTAGATAAATTAAACGGAGAAGTCTTGGGAATTTTAGAAAAGGAAGATGAAATCGAAAAGGAAATACTGGAATCAGCTGAAATCGATGCGGAGATTGAAGAAGTTATTTGCCTTCTCACAAGCGCACTAAAGGAGAAAGCGCAACTTACAAGCTCGCAACAAAACTCATTTAACGTTCAAAGTTCGGTAGAAAAGGTCAAGTTACCGAAGCTACCTTTAACGATTTTTAATGGAGATCCTACGAAATGGATGTCTGTCTGGGATAGCTTTAAATCGAGCATACACGAACATTCTGGTCTTGCCAATATAGATAAGTTAAAGTATCTGCAGAAGTCGCTCGCGGGAGAAGCGGCAGAAACGATATCAGGACTCCCGATAACAAACGAAAACTACGGAGAAGCTGTGGAATTATTGCATAAAAGATTTGGTGATGAAGAAATTATCGTGACGAAACATGTGGATGCTTTCATGGATTTACCAAAAATCACATCATGTGAAGATTTACGAAGGCTGCGGTCCTTGTACGACAAAACGAAAGCGACAGTTCGCAGTCTAAGAGGCATTGGGATTTCAACCAGCAGTTATCAAACCATTTTGGCGCCTATGATCATGGCAAAGATTCCACAAGAATTGCGGTTAATTATCAGCAGAAAATTGTCCAACAAATGGGACTTGCAAGGAATTTGGAGAAGAGCTTAGCTTACGAGAGATATGTGTACTTGTCCCAACTGGCGGACAAATGATGCAGCGACAAAATCAAAAGGGAATTTCTGTTCACAAAAACAGAAAACAATCAAATTCACAAAAACAATCCACTGCAGCTACGCTTGTCGTTAACAACGAAAGAGCACCAACACAAGGAAATATCAACGCGATTCCATCTTGTTTATTGGAATCAAGCAAATTCACAAAAACAATCCACTGCAGCTACGCTTGTCGTTAACAACGAAAGAGCACCAACACAAGGAAATATCAACGCGATTCCATCTTGTTTATTTTGTGAAAATAAACATTATTCTTCAAACTGCACAACGATAACGGATCCGGACACGCGGAAAAGAATAATACGTGAGAGGAAACGATGCTACGTTTGCCTAAAAGGAAATCATATCAGCCGTCAGTGCACCTCAAATTCAAAGTGTTTTAGATGCAATGGAAGACATCACGTTGCCATTTGTGGATCGAAACCAAACATCAGTTATGCCTCCCAAACCCATCAAGTCCCTCATGCCCTGCAAGCCCCCCAAGCCGCCTTTCCTGAGCACCGCGAAAGAGATCAGGTGAGCAGACAACCGCAGCAACCAGCCGGTGTTCGTAACGCGCAAAATCCACCAGTAAGTACCTTTATTTCTACTTCATGTGACTCCAGGAATACGGCAGTTTTGTAGTTTTATTGCAAACAGCTAGAGCCAAGGTACATCGAGTTGACAGGGAAAATGCAGTATGTAACGTTAGGCTAATTTTAGATTCTTGTTCGCAAAAATCTTATGTGACAAGAAAGTTGAAAGAAAGGCTACAAATTCCAACGATAAGTACAGATAAGGTTCTCATCAAAGAGTTTGGAAATGAATCTGGAACACTAAAACATTGTGACTCTGTGCAAATTGCCGTAAAAGGGGCAGATAATCTCACGGTCTTTATCAATGATTATGTGGTTGATAATATTTGTAGCCCCATTTCGAATCAAGTTATTGATTTGGCTAAGCTCAAGTATCCACATTTATCAGATCTACCTTTAGCAGATAGTGGAAACGGTAACGAAGATTTAGAAGTAGAAATTCTGGTAGGTGCGGACTACCTTTGGAATTTCATGCTTGATCATGTAGTTCGGGGGGAGCCAGCAGTAGGCCCCGTAGCTACCTTAACGAGATTTGGTTATGTTTTCAGCGGTCCAGTCCAAGTACCAGCTAACCTAGACGCTATTAGAGATCACCGGCCCCGGCCCCCCGGCCCTCGGCACTATGGCCGGCCCCCACATATGTAGGTATTTCTTTGTTTCATAACTGTCTGGCTATTCCCGCATTTAAAATGATCCGAACGGTGCCGTTCAATCGAAAGATCGCAATGTTTGAAGCCTCCAAGAGCTTGAGAAACTCCTTTCAAGCAAAGTGAGAGAACTTCGAGGGGCTGAGCAGTCATCTGAGTCTCGCAAAACAAGTTGAGTATGATTTCCTAAACAAACCACAAATGTACATACACCACACGCTCCTTCGCATACAATTCATGCGCCTTCGTACTCAATCGAGGGAGTCACATTCCATATGGTTGCATTCTTTGATACATTATTTACAAATATGTGGACCGCAAACTGTTCAACATTATTCTTCACTTTTGACCCTTGGAACGGTCAGCTTTTAGAGTGGGTGACAGGACACCAAAGTGAATAAGCATGACGTAAAGTGTACTTTGAAACCATAATCAAAACGGAATAATACTTATGTAAAAGAGAATTTTGAAGGTTCCTCTTGAAATCGTTTTCACGAACATTCTTTAGATCGGCAGGATCCCCTTGACCTTCAATAAATGTCTTGGACTCAGGCAAGCACAGGTTACGAGAAGCAAATGATAAGAGGAATTAACTTCTTTCAACAAAGTGGAAAAAGCTACTTCAACGAAGTCTTTGGAGTTTCCTAATTTCTTGCTAATGGTCATCTCGCCATTGGTGCGTTTAGTCTCTTAGAAAGAATTACTTACAAACAATTTACTCTGCGTAATTTCGAAGCAGGGGAAAGAAGGGTTTTCAGTGCGACAGCTAGCCAGAACCAACGAATACGAAGGCGCATGAATTGCATGCGAAGGAGCGTGTGGCGTGTGTACATTTGTGGTTTGTTTAGGAAATCATACTCAACTTGTTTTGCGAGACTCAGATGACTGCTCGGCCCCTCGAAGTTCTCTCACTTTGCTTGAAAGGAGTTTCTTAAGCTCTTGGAGGCTTCGAACATTGCGATCTTTCAATTGAACGGCACCGTTCGGATCATTTTAAATGCGGGAACAGCCAGACCGTTATGAAACGAAGAAATACCTATAATTGTGGGGGCCGGGGGGCCGGGGCCGGTGATTTCGAATAGCCTAACCTAGAACACTCTACTAACGTAACTATTGCTCATGTGTTGAAAAATGATGCTTTGCTTCAAAATAACGATTCAGATTTGAAGAATCAACTTCATAAACTTTGGGATTATGAAACTCTTGGGCTGAAACCTGATGAAGCTGACAACAGTTTGGAAAACCCTTTGGAAGGAAAAATTAAGTTTGATGGAAAATGCTACGAAATTTTATTACCCTTTAAAGAGGGACACCCAACAATTCCAGATAACTATAACGTTGCTCGTAGCCGTCTTGCGTCACTCTTAAATCGCCTAAAATCAAAGCCAGAAGTTTTTGAACGATATAACGCAGTTATACAGGAGCAGTTAGAAGCTGGGGTAGTTGAACGGGTAGATGAGAATGAAAACCTCAAAAGTCCAGGTGATGTGCATTACATTCCACACAGGGAAATTATTCGTGAAGATCGGGAAACAACGAAGCTGCGCGTAGTTTACGACGCAAGTTCAAAAACAAAGGGAGAGGTGAGTCTGAATGATTGTTTGGAGCCCGGGCCTAACTTAGCCCCTTTGATTTTCGACATTTTGCTGAGGTTCAGAACTCACAAAATTGCATTAATCGGAGATATTGAAAAAGCCTTTCTAAATATCTCAATCAGTCCAGAACAAAGAGATTTATTACGTTTTTTGTGGGTGGATAACAATGGTCTAGAAAACCCCCAAATCATCACGCTCAAATTTTTGAAACTTGTTTTCGGCCTCTCAACCTCGCCGTTCTGTTTAAACCAGGTAATTCGTCATCATCTTGACAATTACGAATTAGTAGATCATGAATTTGTGCTGAACGTCACAAATTTGATATACGTTGATGATTATGCCTCATCGATGAGCTCAGAAGAGGAAGCTTTCAAAATTTATCAAAAACTGAAACAACGATTTTCACAAGGAGGCTTTAACACGAGGAAATGGGGTACAAACAGCAAATCGCTTTCAGAACACATCAAAAATTAGAGTGAAAATGCAACAAGTCCAAAACGTAACGAAAACAAAGAAAATTTCGAAATTTCAGAAGATGACGAAAGTTTCGCAAAACATGCATCAAACATCGTTTGTAACGAAGACGAGGCCAAAGTTTTAGGAATCTCATGGAACAAAACTACGGACAAATTAAAATTTGATTTGTCTTCTTTCGTTGAAGCCGCTAAACAAGAGCCGCCAACAAAACGCACAGTATTAAGCACGACCGCGCGGTTTTACGATCCATTAGGACTTTTGTCTCCAGTCATTGTGCCGTTGAAAGAAATCTTTCAAGAAATTTGCAAGCTGAAAATAGACTGGGACAGTTGTTTACCAGAGGAAATTTGTGAGAAATGGTGCAATATCGTAAATGACATTGCCAAGGTTTCCAGCCTTGAATATGATCGCTCCCTGCTGGGTGATATTGAAATTCATGACATAATGTCCATTCAACTCCATGGGTTCGCTGATGCGAGCAAAATTGCTTACGGTGCTTGCATTTATCTCCGAATTGAGACAAAAACAGGTATTTTTGTGCGTTTAGTCTCTGCCAAAACTCGCATAACACCATTGAAGGAAGAAACAATCCCACGCCTTGAATTAATGGCTGCTTTGACGTTGTCAAAATTGATTACCACTGTTCAAAACGCCCTGAATCCGTGTTTGAAGATTGATTCCGTGCATTGTTGGACTGATTCACAGGTAGTCCTGTGGTGGATTTTAGGGGACACAAAGGCACATAAGCAATTCGTGCAAAATCGTTTGGTCAAAATCCGCAGTCTTGTAAGCAAGGAAAATTGGGATACTGTAACACCACTTCCAATCCAGCTGCCTCGCTTCGAGAGGTATAGCTTGTTCCAAATTGGTCACAAATAGTCTCTGGTGGGATGGTCCTGCCTTTTTGACGAAGCAGCCTGAAAACTGGCCTACTTTTGGAAACACAAATTTGACAGACATCGACAACGAAGTTTCGGAGATTGAAAACGTTTCGGCAGTTCTTGTAAACACAAACACGCCTTCGCCAAACATAGGCCAAATTATTCACTGCGAAAGCTACAGCAGTTATGACAAGTTGATAAGAATAACTGCCTTAGTTTTGAAATTCATCAAAAGATTAAACGTCAAGTTTTACCAGAAAATTTGGAAACATTAATCTCACCTGATGACCTTGCACAAGCCAAAAATCTGTGGCATATACAAGTTCAAAATTCCTTCGAAAACGACAAAAAGTTTGAGGAAACCAAAAACCATCTGAAAGTTTTTTCAGATGAACAGGTGTTTTTTGTGTGGGTGGTAGAATCGATAATGCCCCCCTGCCTTATGGGACAAAGTATCCTGTGTTGCTACCAAGGAGACACCATTTTACTTATCTGGCTGTGTATAAAAGTCTTGAAATTGTCAAGCATGATGGTGTCCGTGAGACACTTACTCAATTGCGATCGGAATATTGGGTGTGCAAGGGGCGTCAAATTGTAAAAACTCTTTTGTCCAAGTGGGTAAGATGTAAAAGATTATTGGGAAAACCGTACGACACACCTGATGCGCCTCTGCTGCCGTCATTTAGGGTTTCTGAAGGCACAGCTTTTTCAAACATAGCCGTTGATTTTGCCGGACCCTTGTACGTGAAGGATATTTATTCCAAAACCGGACAGACTCATAAGTGTTACATAGCATTGTTTACTTGTGCTAGTACACGTGCCTTACATTTAGAATTGATGCCAGATTTGTTTGCAAGTTCATTCATTCGTGCTTTAAAGCGCCTCATAGGAAGGAGAGGGTTACCAGCTCGAATTTTATCGGACAATGTAAAAAAAGTTCATAGATCAGATGGTTCAAAGGTATGTGAACCGTCGAGGAGTGGTTTGGAGATTCAATATACCCACTGCCAGCTGGTGGGGTGGGTGTTTCGAGTCGTAAGTCAAGCTTACTAAGAGATGTTTGCGCAAAACGCTAGGAAATGCACGTCTAACATATGAGGAACTAGAAACATCATTGATTGAAACAGAGGGTGTCCTAAATTCTAGACCCCTTACATTTGTATATGGAGATATTACTGAGCCGCCGCTCACACCATCATGTCTAGTGTCCGGACGTAGATTATTGGACAGGCCATCGATTTCGTCGGACGTTGAGAATACGGACCAGGTTAAACTGACAAATCACGCTAATTAGTTGAAGACATTACTTGATCGTTTCTTTGATCGCTGGAAAAAGGAATATCTAACTTCGTTACGAGAACACGCCAGTACCAAGAACAAGTCGGTTAAACGAGTCGCTCAAGTCGGGGACATCGTTACAGTTTACAAGGACATGCTACCAAGACAACGTTGGGTCTTGGGAAAAATCACACGCCTCCTTCCAGGGAAGGATGGATCAGTTCGTGCAGTACAAGTCTTAACTCATGATAAATCGGGAAAGAAGATTTACATTATGCGCCCGATACAGAAGTTGTATCCATTAGAAGTGCAAGGATTGATTGAAGATATTCCGGACAACAAACTTATTGAAATTGAACATCAAGATGAAGTCCAGATCACACCAGTTAGAGATGAAGACGTTATTGAGAACATTCAAGGACAATAAACACTTTTTGCTTTATGTAATATTTTTTTGTGTAAATAGGAACATCTCTAATTGACTGGGTCAATTAGGGGGGAGTGTGTTGTATTTTTGATTTTGGTCTCCCTATGACGAGATACGCCCATCAAGTTTAGAGACATTCATTCATGGAGAGATTTCAGCATAACGAAGAACGTATAATTCAGCAGCACGGAGAACGTCCAAACTCATCACAACGGAGAACGTATCATACAAGAAAGATTGTATATCATTGTAAATAATCAAGACTAGACTTTATTCAACGTATCGGATTATTCATCGAACTTCAAATCGCCGCAGAGTTGGACACATCGTTATCGTCGGACATTTATAACGCTCGCTCGTATCTTGTCATAGTCATACTGAGAGGATATAAACTGGACAAACACCTTTTTTGTTTAGTACAAGAAGGAATACATTTATCAATTCACATTTAATTCAACATCTAGAGGGAAAACGTTTGTAATCGAGTTATTCGTGTTTGTTTATCTTCAATTCAGTTTAGGCCCAACATTGCGCCACTCGAAAGCAGGACTAGCTCTTGGATTTTGTATCACAATCTGAATATTTTAAAACGTTGCAAAATTCCAAGCAGGAAATACAACAATATATAAGCTACATGTAAGACCACATCTCGACTACGGCGATATAATCTACCACAAATTTGACCCTGACATGCGCTTGGCCTTTACACAAAAGCTGGAACGAACGCAGTATCTTGCTGCACTAGCAGTGACTGGAACGTGGAGAGGTACAAACAGGCAGAGACTGTTTAATGAGCTACAATCCTCGCCAAAACCCTTGTCACAAAATGGAAAAAGGTAGATCTGAAGAGCAAATACCCCCCTTTACCCCCCAAGTCAATGTTGCTAAATTCTCTAACTTGGAAAATATCATGCAGCAAGTGTCCTGAGTGAAGACAAACAACATTGACTTGGGGGGAAGGGGGGTTTACGAGATATTTCCGCTGAAGTGGTAGGCACTTAGATTTTTGTTGAAAAATGCTGAAAAATTCAGTTTGTGACAAGAGGTTTTGGCGAGGATTGTCTGAGGGTAAAATTTTTCATAAGAGCTCAAATTTAAACTTAATCACTCGAATGGTACTAATTCGATGGCGCTCGTTCCGGATATGTGATTTGGATTGTGATTAGTGATGTTGATTGTTCAATTTGACGTCACGAAATGAATCAAAACGGCCTTTGGCTCTGAAATCATGGAATTTCCACCTTCAATCGAACTAAACAAATGTACTGGCAGCCAAATATCATCGATTTTATGAAATAAAGATTTATTAGTGGACCAGTATAGCGATACCTCAAGAAATTGACAGGTCACACCACGGGTAACACCACGTGTCACACTACTAAAGGGCGATATCTATTGAATTTGTATAGAAATCGGCACGGGTCACACGGGTCACACGGGTCACAGTCATTTTTTATAAAAAATATTAGATACTATATTTTTTATAAAAAATTAGTGTGACCCGTGTGACCCGTGGTTTTCTTTGGTAAAATGTGTACTGAGGCATCTAAGAAGGGTGTGACCCGTGCTGTGACCCGTGGTGTGACCCGTGGTATAACTCGTGGTGGGGCCAGTCTGCCATCCAAAACGGCTATGCTTCATTCGAATGTGAACACTAAACCAACCACGTTCAATGGATAGAAACACTAAAATCTTCGACCAAATGACTGTCAAGACTTTCACAGCCACATACAATTCTCGTAGCATCACTGTTCTTCTATGCCATGTATAAGAAACAACAAAGGAAGAACCTGAGCAAAGGATTAACTTTGTCAGCTGTTTTTCAGATTTTTGGTGCTGCCGTTAAAGCCCTCTCCAGTGTGAAGAAGGGCACTATGAAAATATTTTATGATGAATATGTTTGACAGACAGGCATACCTGTTCGAATTTTAAATGATGTCCTCGCGTTTACTTATGTTTTAGTCCTGTTTTACACGTCAAAACATGCATACATCCACTCACTCGACCTCAGACAATCCTCGCCAAAACCCTTGTCACAAAATGGAAAAAGGTAGATCTGAAGAGCAAATACCCCCCTTTACCCCCCAAGTCAATGTTGCTGAATTCTCTAACTTGGAAAATATCATGCAGCAAGTGTCCTGAGTGAAGACAAACAACATTGACTTGGGGGGAAGGGGGGTTTACGAGATATTTCCGCTGAAGTGGTAGGCACTTTGATTTTTGTTGAAAAATGCTGAAAAAATTCAGTTTATGACAAGAGGTTTTGGCGAGGATTGTAGGTTGGGAAACATTGTATGATAGAAGGTGGTATCGTAGATTGTGTCATTTCTTCTCCCTTATCAAATCTAAATCACCTGAATACTTATACAGCAAACTACCCCAAGAGCGACAATTGCAGTACAGTCTTAGAAATCCCGTTTTGCTAGCACGTATTTTCATAATACATTATTCAAATGGAATTTACTCGACGATGAGACAAGAAGTTCTAAATCCCTGCTTCACTTTGAAAAATAAATTGCTTGCAATTGTTAGACCAATTAGAAACTCTACATACAAAATTTGCGACATTTCGGGTGCCAAGCTGTTGACAAAACTCCGTGTCCAGTTCAGTGCTCTAAACGAACATCGTTTCAAACATGCTTTTGACTGCCTCAGCCCAGTTTGTTTTTGTGGTAAAGACAATGAAAATAACAAGCACTTTCTCCTGCATTGCCCCCTATACGATGTACTTTGTAGAGATCTCTTTGGCCAGCTCTCTGATGTCCCAGGACTAGATATCGCCAGTATCAATAATATAGATGATGATACTCTTTGTGATCGACTTTTGTTTGGAAATCCATCCTTAGGTACTATTGAAAATAGAGTAATACTGGATGCGAAGATCTCATTTCTCAAAAATTCTAGCCGATTTGATTGATCTAGCGATGCCATATTAGCAACAGCAGTTCCCTATTAGTTTTATTTTGTGTTCTCCTTTCCTTTCTTTGTCGTCCCACATTGCTGAGGTAGATTACCAGAACAAACACTGAAATTTGTTTTCTCTCGTTTTCCTACGAGTTTAAAAGTGCAAATCTTCCTTTTTTAACCAGTAATCTGCCTTAGCTTTGTTGTCTTGTTGTCTGTTTTGGGTAATATATCTTTAATTTTGTCGTTTTTGTTCTTTGTTTTGTGTATTGAAAATTAAAGGCACACTGTCGTGGCTGTAATTGGCTGGTTGTGATGTTGAATCCCCAACAAAAAGCCTGGCCTCTGGATCATTATAAAGCCTTTATGCTCTTAGATCATACTTTGTTTCGAGAATAAAGGGAGTCTGATCGTTATCATCTTCATGAATTTCAGTGTACAGCGAAATTACTGAAGCCTACCTAATTCTATTCTGTTTTATTGTCTTATTCATCCAATCAGTGCCACGACAGTGTGCCTTTAATTTGAATTGTAAGTACCATCCATAGTGAAGACCCGGTGACTTTATGTCTTTCTTCACAATGGATGGTACAGTGTAATGTAAGTATAAATATTGTAGTTTTTAATCTTGATAGAAAAAAAAAATTTTTAAGAAACTCTTCCATATCTGAAGAATCTAAGCTTGATGCAATTGTTTTTTTTCCAAAACAAGGTCCTATGCACTCACTATCGTCAGAATCAATCACATAATCTTCATCAGATCTTTGTCACTCTCTTCTCCATCATCGAGGACCAGTTCATTGTCGGTCTGCATCAGAAGTTCTTCAATTTCATTTGGAAACGCTTTTTCTACCCACTTTATCTCCAACGTAGGGTCCCAAACGTGTTGGCTAAAATTTGGCAATTTGATCAAGGGCTGGTCCGCTTGGATCCAAATTCTTGCTACAGCATTGGCACGCAAGATGTGCAGTCTCAAAGATGAGCGACACGGCGGCAGCAAATATATGTCCATTACTTTATTTTGAGTAAGGTATTTGTCGTCAAAGAGCTTCTTGCGAACTGCATTAACATTCCAATGGCGACACCCATACAGCATGTAAACTTATGCTTCAAGATCTTGCATGGTGTTTTCCGCTATATTCCTAGTTGAACCAAGTGCAATGAAACTATTTACAAACTTTTCATTTTTATCCACAACTTTCCAACATGCCTCGTTCCCTTTCTGAAAGAACGAAGATACATAATCATTCCCTGTAAATGCATGGAAACCAATCATGCATCTTTTCTTACAAGCGTCCATCTCAATGTCACTTCGTGTGAATCCCTTTCTGTGCATCCCGGTACCAAAATATAGGTATATCTGACTCTGTCTTGTCATCATGCTCAGAAGTATTACCAGAATGTCTATATCACCTGAAGGTGACCTAACAATAATCTACTTCAATGGATGCCTTTCAAGTGCATGCTTACAATTCAGAGCTACTGTAGTGGTATGTTCATAGTCTGTTTGCTCTTCATCGCATAGAGAAGCTCTTGTCTCTCGTCCTCCACCAACAATGCAATCCAAAATGCTGTGTCATTCTTTACAGCTATAATGGTATCAAAGGTGTACATTCATAGACAGGACATATAGCCTGACAATCTGACATTCAGCCTAATGTTTGTTTTCTCAACAGATTCTTGTAGAGGAGGGCTACGGCTTTCAAAATCTGCCAGGTGACTTTTTTGAAAATGCCTAAATATCACGTGATCGATTCCTTGTGAAGTAATTTTGTGATGACGTCATAATGGAAAATGCTGATGTCAGCAAATCTTGTTTAAATATACATCAAACGAAAGCTTGTCTCGTGGCGAGTCTGCATATGGTATTTTCATTCGAAAATAACGTACCAGTGAAGAGCCACAGAGGATTTGTTCTGGTTTTTTACCGTTAAATGACGTCATCGCAATGCTGTATATACATAAAAAGACCTGCTGCATCATATTATGTCACTCATTTTTCTAAAAATGAAGCATAAGTTGGTTTTTCATCAGTACGTGTGTGCAACAACCAATTGTCGATGACGTCATCAAAAATCAATAAACTATATATCAAGTGAAAGCTTGTTTCAAGACGAGTTCAACAATGTTTGTTGCATCGTCATAGAGTCAGTGGTTCCAAAGCTATGACTTAAATGGTATTTATTAGGCGGAGCACTCAATTTAAAGTCATGTGTTGACCCCCGGAATCAGTGTCAAAATTTTTGAAATTGATATGAAAAGATGTCTCATAGATAGAAACTAAAAGTCACAAAAAAGCTAGACTACTTTAGAGATACTCGACGAGCTGTGCGGAAAAGTTTACTAGGGGAGGCACTTTGTGCCCCCCCTAGTCTGGATAGGGTTAAGAGGAGTTAGTTCCATTCAAAATAGTTCACCAAAATATTTCTAACTTTCTTTGCACCTCTTTCATCATTAGTTCCAAAACTGTGTCTGTTGCTGAGAATAGTTGGCTGTGATTCTGTCTCATTTCTTCTTGCTTCAAGGATTCTTTCCTCTGCCATACCTTCACCTTTCTCTTCACAGAAATTGTGTAAGATGAAGCATGCATATATGACTTTTGGCAAATGTTGAATGTTAATATCCATTTCCCTTCGGAGTGCACCAAACCTTCCTTTAAGACGCCCAAAGGCACACTCAATGACCATCCTGGCTGAGCATAGTTTAAGGCCAAAGAGCTGCTCTTTCACATTGCTGCCCCCACCAGGAAACTCCTTCATTAAAAAAGGGAGCAAAGGATAGGCAGGGTCACCTAGGATACATACTGGTACAGGGTCCTCATCCTCAACAATCACCTTTGGGCAGGGGGGTATGTCTCCTTCCCTAAGCATTCTATTTATTTGTGAATTTGCAAACATCCTGGCATCGTGAACACTGCCTGGCCACTTTACTACCACATCCATAAAACAATATTTAAAGTCACACACTGCTTGCACATTCAATGAAAATCTGTTTTTCCTGTTCATATAGTCTGTTGAGTTGTGCCCTGGTTTCTTGATGAAAATATGAGTGCCATCAATTGCCCCTATGCATTGTGGAAAAGTATGTTTTTCTTGGAATGCTGCACTAAGATATTTCACTTCATGTTCTGTTGTTGGCAGCTTTATATACTTTGGACCAAGCTGCCTCGTTATTACTTCGCAAACCTCTCTAACAACTACTGACACTGATGCTTGTGATATACCAAAAGCATTTGCTATCTTTCGGTATCTTCCTTCATCAGAAAGATAATAAAGAGTCACTGCTATTTTCTTTTCTACAGAGATGAGGACACGCATATTCGTCACTTGTTGTTCAAGGAAGGGCCTGAGTTGATCACTGAGATCCATGAAGCTCTCTTTAGACATCCTAAAGTTCTCTTTCCATTCTTCTGCAATCACTGTTCCATTTACAAAATTATTCCACCACTTGTCTGTCCTTCCTGGTCTTGTCCAAAATCTTCTGGCTTTTCGACCCCGCTTAGACTTCAGAGCTTTCGCAATCATTCCCAAGGGTACAGCGCTGCTCTCTATGATGGACATCAGTTTGCCTGCCTCATATTATAAAGTAGAGTTGATAAGACAGCAAGAACTCCATTTAAGGATGCTACACTAGATACAGCGCTAAGAAGAATTGACAAACCAGTCAAACGTGTTGCAACATTTTTGTCAAAGATAAAGGCAAACCTTCATAAATGTTTCGCGCCACCGATATTCTGACTGGCTGGGATTTGGTGCCAGTTTCTCTTATTCAAGGTATTTCATCCTCGATGTGGTACCGGGCAAATTTTTGGTCGGCTGAGAGCGTTTACACGAGGCCGCTCACAAATTTGACTGGCTCAGTTCGCAAGAAGGCCACTTCCCTAGGTGGCTGAGTGAAGGTCGGCTAAGCGTCCAAATATTCGGTCGGTTAGGCAGGTCTCGTGTAAGCGGGAAGGCTTAGTAGCCAAATATTTGGCCGGCCTCGTGTAAACGCAGCCCCAGAGGCAACATATTTGATCAGAGGACAGTGTCTCCAAACAGCTGAGGCATCCTCCAGTACGTCATGTTCTTTTGTTTCCTTTTTCCCTTGGAACTTGGATTGCACAATGTGGATTATTCTTGATTTAATGAAGGACGCCAATGATGAATTTTGCAGCAGATAACTTGAGCCCCTCTAGCTTGTCATGACCGAATGAGAACTTTCTTGGGGGAACAAAGACTGATTAGAATTCCATGGATGCTACCTTATTTCCATCAAGAGCTCTTGCCTTCTTTTGTAGCACTGGACCATCGTCTCGGACATTTGTTTGGGCTCTTAAAAGGGCGTGGAAATTCTCCACAGGGAACTCATCCAGGGTATTTAGATCTTTCATCATTGTTTCATACAGGGGATGGCCTTTCTCTTTCCAGAAGAGGAAATTACTCAGCCATACAGGGAGAGCTTTGTTGTAGTGATGCCTCTTGAAACAGAAGAACATTATCCAGCATCAAAACATTGCATCAACATATTGCTCGGTGTTGCCATCTTTTAATATGATGGAGTAGATTGAGAGGACAAGTGGGAGATAATTGTCGAGGAGATTTAACAGTGTCAGGTATTGCAAATCTTTGCATTTTGAGAAGGCAACTATCACATTATCTCGTACCAGCGTCCAGCCTCCATAAACGAGCTCCTCAATTAAAGAAATTATCCATACTTTTGGCTTGTTTGCCAATATCTTCCGTTTTCCGAAGATCCAACAATTAATTCTTGCAATGAAGTTTCTTATAGAGTTTCTTAAAGGTAGTAAACACAGGTATCTACATTCATTTGTAAATGAAACAAAAAAACCTGTCTATTTCACCCATTTCAATTGTTAAAAGACATCTCCGACTTTTTTAGTGGGGCATACAGGGCCAAGTACAAAAGTCGGAGTTGAGAAACGTCGGAGAATCATTGCTCCGACATCTCCAACATCTTTTTTTTTTTTTTTTTTTTTATATTCAATATAAAATTTTACAAGAACGAACTACTTAAGACACTACGTACAAGCTACTTTACTAAACTACGAGGACGATACCACGGAGTGCAAGAGACCGTGACAACTCCGCAGCCATTAACATAGAGAACATTTAACTAAACTAAAATTAAATATACGGCTACGAAAAATACACATAAACGATTTTTACTGATAATTACTAAGGTTTGTTTCACTTTGCATGTCGGGCTAACTTTGGGCAAGCAGGTCTTTTTACAAAATGGGTGAAATTGGAGATTCGATATCAGATTTGGATGGATTTGTGCCCAATGAGCCTAACATCCAATGTGAAACAAACTTACAAGCAAAAGAAATAGAGGTAAGGGGACTTGGTGATTATTAAGTGTAAAACAAAGGTTTAGAATTTCCTTAGTCAAACTGACCAGTTTGGTGAATGAAATTTAGAGTCAGTTCGAGAACATGTTTACTTACGTCACTAGAAAGGTCTTTATCACCATACAAAAAAAGTTGTACCAGAACGTTGTTTGAGAGGGTGTTGATTTGAGCAAATGGTTGTAATACTACTGAAAGGCCAGCGAGAAGATCTCGTCGTTGGATGCTAAATGAAGGACAAAGCAGCAAAAAGTGCTCCGTATCCTCAATACCGTCATTTGTAGGGCACATTGGGTTTATGGTGTCCTTAAAGTTGTGCTTAAATTTGTAAAAATTTAATTTACTGAGACCGACTCTTATTTGGGAAAGATACGATAAACCTAATGGGTCATGAATCCCAAAGACAGGTTTTGCAGGGGGACGAATTATTGATAAAAGCTTTGACTTAAAGGCAGCAATGGACGGTGTAATCCTAATCTCAGGATCAAGTTTATTCCATTCAGTTATGCAGTTAGGATAGAAACTAGATTGATATTTTTCTGTTCTTGCCCTTAATCGCCCTATAACATCCTGATTGCGAAGAGAGTATTGCGACTGATGAGGTGGTGGAATCGGCTCCTTTTTATACAAGGGAGTGAGATTATTCATTATTCATTATTCATTATTCATCAACATCTCCAACATATCCAAGTTTTTTACCTGGTCATATGCTTTCTGGAAGAAATCGATGTGCAAAAGACAGACACATTCTCTGGCATTGAGTTGTACAAGCAAAGGACCATGAAAGGGACGATATTGCTGAGAGTTTTGGGAGCATCAATTGTTGTGCTGCATTTGTCTCATGTAAAATTGTTGGGCTAGTCTCCCGGTTAAGGGCAAGCAAGTTTGAACGGTTGTTGCCCAGGCCATCGTGAATTGCAGGCTTTGCTGCCACAAGGAAGTCGTTAAAACTTTTCAAAAGCGACTCTAATTCATCAACCAGCCTGCAGTCTGTCATTTTCCGCATGGCACGAATTGACTGTTGCTCTTGGTAGTCATGTACACTGACTCTGCCTTTCGGCTTTTGATTAGCATCCTGACATTCCAAACAAACTGACCGTATTTGTGACTTTCAAATCCACGCTCCTTTGCTAGTTTCTTAATTAAAACTAAACTTTTATGTTGAAGCACCTTCACTTTTTCTACATCTCTCTTTTCGGCTGAACTCCATTCATCATGCGAAGGGTTGCCGCACAATTTTGGTTTACCCATCTCTAAATCAGTTTCAAATTCGATTTATGCTAGGCTGTGAGTTGAGTAAACACTGAAAGGTGTTGAAAGGGCCTTTCCTCACGCAAATATTAGAGATTTCCCGCCAAAACGCTCCTCAGAACAAAGGGGAAGGAAGGGGCTAAAAACAACTCATGATTGGTCCCCCCACTCCCAGGGGACTCAATTATCCATACATGGCTCACAAAGGAAAATGAAATCACAATACATTGTCCAGGCCTACCTAGGTAGAATAGGTAGATTGTCCAAAATTAGAAATACAAACAAATCATCTTTGAATTTCGTCAGCCAGTAACTGTTGTGTTGTGCTGCTTGTCTTTCTGCTCGTGAATGGCCAACCTTGCTTTGACTTCAGTCCCATGCAGCCAGTGATCTGATCAGGATCCTTCAATTTCAATCAAACTGTTCTTTCGTAAAACTGCAGAAAGATCTTCATCAACACAAAGTAGCCATCTACAATTATTTTCCTGTTGATTGCGAGATCTACCCTCCTTTTCATGCTTTTGAACTTGCTTGGTGTGGACCCACCCTCTCGCCCTGTAAATATTGGTGTGGGCAAGGAGATATTTCCATCGATTGGGGAACCTGAGGTTGAAAATGATTTTATAAACATTCACAGACCCTTTTTGGAATATTTCACTCATCTGCTGGCATCTGCTGGTTCATTCAGTTTATGTTGTATGTCTGGCCGAACACTGGAC
Source organism: Aurelia coerulea (assembly GCA_039566865.1). Taxonomy (NCBI): domain Eukaryota; kingdom Metazoa; phylum Cnidaria; class Scyphozoa; order Semaeostomeae; family Ulmaridae; genus Aurelia; species Aurelia coerulea. Next base: position 4,324,111 of record CM076951.1, on the reverse strand, counting down.
TAGTCTTTTGGCTGTTGTAGCCCTCAAAATAAAATGACAATAATTATTTTGTTTGTACAAATAATAGCTGGTGTTAGTAAAGACATTTACCCCCGTGCAAGGTAATTGGTTTTACTCTCGACAGTAGAAAACCTTCAGAAGCTTGCTCTAAAGTTAGGAATGGCAAAAGAATCGTATGATGGGCAAACAAGAGCAAGATTAGTCAAGGCTATTCGGAATTATTTGGTACAGAAAATGGATGCAAATTTTACTCAATTTAGGGTTGGTCTTAGCTAATTGAACTTTCACAAGTTCAAGCATAATTTTAGGGATACCATCAACCCAATGTGCCCTACGAACGACGATAAAGAGAATACGGAACACTTCTTGTTGCTTTGCCCTTCCTTTGAGGTTCAACGCAAAAATCTTCTCATTCAAGTCTTAGCATTACTACGACCACTTGGATATGTTAATTTTCCAAACGAGGTCTTAACGCAACTTTTATTATAGGGTGACAAAGACCTTCCCAATGACGTTAACAAAAATATTCTCCAATTGACTGGTCGATTCGATTTGAATTCATCAAAATAACTGGTCGATTCGATTAGGACCGCGTCATATCTAGTCATACCTCATCCAACAACCAAGTATGTCTTCGTAAAGTGTCTTGTATGTAAAGTTCTGTATGGTTGATTTATTTCTTAGCAGAAATTACGTGTATCTTTATGTAATGGGTGGGTCGGGGGTGTGTTGCCTGCTCGGGGAGTCGTGGCGCGGGGGTCACACATACGATTCGTCTAATTCTTTTTCAAATCCTCAACCGAGGCCTGGACAAAATTTTCGTTGAAGCCTCTTTGACACGTCGTTTAAAATCTCTATGAAATTGTGCGAATCAGTTGGGTGGCTCTTGGGGTGCGGTTGGTTTTGCGGGTGGGTGGTACATCTTTCCTGATTCACCCAGTAGTTTTTGTTTCTTTCTATATGAGTTACCGCGGGGTTGTCATAGTCTATTGCTCCCTGTGGTATCATCGTCCTTGTAGTGTTTCGTAGAGTAATTAGTAGGTAGCGTCATAAGTAATTCTTCTTGTAAAAAATTTATAATGGTATACAAAAAAAACTTCCTCCCAACTGCAAGTACGTGCATCAACCAGCTGAAACTGCCACGCGGGACTTTGGAAAAAAAACTGCCCTCAAATGATAAATTGTTTGGACTGTATGACTATGCCTTCTGCAATTCATATTTTGGACTTGTTTAAAGAATAGTGGAACGTTTTTTGTTCTTTTCCATAGATAGTTATTAGAGTTTGGTTTATATTTAACAACATCATAAGCTAAGGCATTGGTAGCTAGATGCTATGCTGCTACGGAGGAGTGCTGAAACTAATATTTACACTGTGTGCAGAGGAATAATTTCTATAGTTCTGCAGAGGAGGTACCGAACATGCTAGCTCCTCCATAGTAGTAAATAATATTTCCCTCCACAAAATAACAAGACTGCACAAAGCTGTGGTAATCAAGCACAACTGAGTCATCTCACTACCCATGGCTAAGGTAGCCTACTAATTCTGTTGTTTGGAGTGAATGCGTTTGTTTGTTTGTTACCAGCCACTAGACTTATCAGATAGCTTTTTAGGTTTTAATGTTTTATATCTTAGCCATTTTCCGTATTACAAGTTTACTAAACGTTCATGCCATTTTATGTAAGGATTTTAAAATACGGCGTGTACGCAAGAAAACAAGTCAGAATGGAAGCTGCATTTGCTACAAAATGATAAGATCCTCTGCTGTCCACTCCAGTGAGTAGCAAGTTGCCGTTTTGCAAACCATTGACCATTCTCCTCAGAAAACAGTTAAGATTTCTAAAAAGTGGATTTATCTCCAAAACTACTGGGTGTCCCCAAAAATGTACATAGAATTGATTGAATCCAGCGCTGTAAATTTAGCTCCAATCAATGGCTAGTCACTCTCAAAATGTTCCTTGATAGTTGACTTGAACATAGATGCCTCGTTTGTTGATATTGGTTCTTTGAGAGCAGACATGTTAATCTTCAAAGCTCAAATTTGCCTCTTCCTGCAAGCCAGGAGCTTTAGCCTTTTGGCCCAAGACACAGCATATAAATCAATAATAACATTAGAGCAATATTAGATCTTGTGTTATTCTGTTTTCCAGAAGTCACCCCCAGTCACCCATTGGGAAGTTTCCTAATTTTTCAGTAATTTCAGTTCTTAATTTTGATGTTCTCCAAGAATTTTGGTTTGCAAGTGGATGCAAATTTGAGCTTTCAAGATTGATATTTCTGCTCTAAAAAGAACCAAAAAAGAGGAATCTATGTTCAAATTAACTATAGAGCAACATTTTGAGAGTGACTAGCCATAGATTAAAGCTCAATAGACGATTACGCTAAAGATGGCGGCAAGGAACTTTTTACCAAGATGCATTGCATTCTTTAATCAAATTCCTATATAATCATTCAAGATTCGTTATTCGAACGCAATGCATCTTGGTAAAAAGTTCCTCGCCACCATCTTTAGCGTAATCGCATTGCTATATACATTTCTTTGGAACACCTGGTACTTGAAAAATGTTTGATTTTATCTTGCTCTGTCGCTAGGTTGTTGATCTACTGTACAATGTTACCAATTCTGGTTGAATCGGTTGAATAAGCTATTATTTGGCAAATGCTGCTTCTATAATAAACAGAGTATTGTTAGAGTTTTCAATACGATAATCAATATCAAATACGGAAAAATTGTTTTATTTCTTCAAGTGCCGTCTGGTACATGTCAATGCCATGATTATGATTCAACAAATTTTGTGGAACTGATGCATGTAAGTGTTGTAATAATTCATCACTGAGCACATCTGGAGCATAGAATATTGGGCGTCCTCCTTCATGCGGCTCATTAGAATCATCTTCAATGATACCTTCTGTTCCATAAAACTCCAGCTCTTCATGGCTCATTTGAATACCAGATGGGTTTTGCATTTGCCCTGAAATCCAGAGACGCAATGGGGATGTCTTTATGGTTCTCATTCTGTGACTAGACCACGCTTCCCTCCATATCAAAAGCCTATTGTTTATCTCAGGAAGAAATACATACTGGAGGGCTGCAATGTGATAGTCATTCAAAGGATCCAACATTCCTTCATCCTCCATGAAATGGAATAGCTTGTGAAAGTAGCCAAGCACTCCAACAAAGACATCACGCCACAGTCTCTCTATCCGTTGATTATGGGTACTCTTTCCTGTTATCATGCTCCCTTCACCCCTCTTCCCGATCATGTAATCTGCCACAAGGACATTCTCCAAGCCTTTATCTGACCTTGTTCTCAAGGGCAGACCATAATCTTTGCCCGGCGGGTCCACTCCTATGTAAGAATTGTAACCATGAGAGTCTACAAAATCTAGGAGAAAGGGTCTGGAATTTGTGAAAAATCTAGGACATAGAATCTAGAAAAAAGGTTCCTTTTTTAAAAATATTTCCTAGAGTTTTGTAAAAAGGGTCAAATATCAATATATTAAAATCTATTGATAATAAAATGTGGTAAATTTGTGAAAAGATGCACGCAAATGAGCCAAGAGCACTCATCAACATGACTATAATAGATTCCTTGCACTGCACACACTCAACAATAACATTTATCAGTTGATCAAAAATCAACTGATGGAGTTAAACCAGAGGGTCCAGTTTTGTTTGGTGTAATATTTCAAACTTGTGGCTTTCTCGGAAGATATAAGCAATGGGAGATAGATTCATTGGTTCTTAATGTCTGCAAAAAACAGCTTGAAAGTCCTTTATTACAAAAGATCGGGCAAGAAGTTTTGTGGTACTTTATTCTTTCACATTCAAAAGCCATACCTCACGCTCCAAAACCAATTCATCTCCCATTGCATACATCTATTTTCCAAGAAAGTTAAAAGGTTGAGATAAAGCAACAAGCTCATTTCATTGTTGGTAACAAACATGTAATCTTCTTTATTTAATACAGAACACAATTGCCATATTGTTTTTGTTTACAACTTCAATGATCAGTTTGTCTATATTTCCCTGTGGTATGCAACTCTTGCTTTGGACTTTTGGCCTGAAGGAATTAGAAATTATTATCAGTGTTGCAATTTGCCTCAGATACAAAACTTAGACATGAATATGGTAAAAATATAGCTTCTGACTAAATCTGACACAAAGAAAGGCCTAAGTGCTTAAATTAAATGAATGGAGGCTGGAACAAGAAGACTTTCATTATTCTTGGTGAATATGCTGTTGGCTGGCCATGGCCTGCTACCGGTAAACTTATATTTTCTTCAATTCTTCAACTTAAATTTTCTTATCATTTCCAAGAAGGCTGAGAAAGAAAGGGCTTACCATTTCTGCTTCATCCAAGGTGCATGTCGATTTGCCAAGTAGATGAGTTGATTGTGAATTGTGAACACAAAACACAACCAACAACAACCATGACCAACAACAACAACCACAACAAAATTGTCTCTTCGACAACCAATCATGTCAGCAATATTTCATTTATTCCAAAGAAATTTTTATTGTTTGTTTTCTACCAAAGTCTCGACCTTCTGCTTTGTTTCCATATGAAAATAAAAACTTTTCAACACCATCTGTAGATTAGGTCGGATTAGGAGGGGTTTTAGATTTCAGAAGGCAAATTTTCAATAAGAGGCTGGCCTCCTCTGGGCTATTTGGCGGGAAAAAGTTTTTGCTGAAACCGAGAATAATGATCATGGATCAAATCAAGGCATTGTAATGTCTAAAAAGATCTATTATCTGATGAGAAGTGGCTGTGGTACTACTATGGTAAGAAACACTTATGTTTGTGTCTTTTCACCACAACACCAGGGTTCTCAAAAGAAAACTTTGAGCATGTCTTTCTCCATTCGCCTTTGAAGACATTGAAAAAACCACGGTCAGCAGGCTGCATCACATGCAAAATATGAGGAGGAAGACGAAACAATAAGATCTGGTTTTCCTTGCAGAACATGGTGGTGTGAAAGTCTATATGGGATACATGGCCATCAATTAGGAGAAGGACAGGACGAATGGGAGGAATGCGCTTTACAAAGTGGTTGGCTACCCATGCAAAGAAATGGTATGTTTCCATCCGTCCAGAATCCGAGAACCCGAGAAAGAAATTCTTGGGGAATCCTAAGCTGTATTCGGGATTAAATGACTTCCCAGAAAAATAAACAGCTGGTGGTACAACTGTCCCATTTGCACAGATGCACTGGAGAGTGGTTATTGATGTCTTGGACGAGCTTGCAAGATGGAAAGTTCGTTTCGTGACTTTGTCCACGCAGGACCTTCTTGCTTGAGCATGCCTGTAGTGGGAAACTGGACTCATCACAATTGTAGATTTGGTCCGGAGAGTCTATTTTGTGCTCACATAAGAACTTCTCAAACTCATCAAACCACCCGTAAACGATTTTTTCAGAGCATGTTGTTGCCCTAGCTAGCTCAAGGGGTCTCGGTTTAACCATATGTAGGTCAGGGTGGCGTCTTAAAAATCCTTACCACCATGACTTCCCAGGGCGATTGTTATCAAAAGATTCAACTTTCCGCCCACCCCTATCTAAAATGTGCCGTACTGCCTCACAAACATGATCGGGCGTTCTTCCAAATCCGCGTTTTGCATTTTCTTTTACCCACTCACAAATCAGTTGCTCCTCCTTGTCAGTCAGTACCGATTGTTTTCCGGCAATGAATTTGACTGGCTCCCCTTTAATGTATTTTGTATTTTCACTGTATTTTATTCTCATTTCTTCACATTTAGATTTTGTATGATGATTTGCTGTGACCAGTGTCATATGAAAATATTTAATGAATGTTACCATCACTCAATGCAATTTTATGAATGTATTGTATCATATTTCAGTCAAAATTACTCAAAAAAAACTCTTAGAATCTTGGAGTGCTAAAATAAGTCGTAGACCCATTCAGGGCGATTTCTCCCGATTTGTGTACCTCCGAGAAAAGTGCTTTTATCCACACAAAAAGCGTGGGAAGTTTGGATTAATATGGTAGAATCTGTTCTTAGAAGGTTAATGTAAATTATAAAACAGGTTTACCCGAAATTAAACGAGCAAAAATAGCAACATTAGATTGTAACTTATTAGACACATAGAGCGAGAGAAAGAAGATTTAATGAAAACTTACAAGTTCACGGAAGGTAAGCGACTTGAAAATTTCATAACTCTGGAAATATCCACTTCACCAAAACAAAAACAAAGAGTATCATAAAGGATGACGTCAGCAAGAATATTTTTGCGGGGTTTCTCGAATATCTTGATCCAGGCCCCTTATATTGCGCGTCGAAAGGAGAAGGTAAGCGGCCCTAGACCCATTCAGGGCGACAGTACTCTAGAATACATATTTGATTTTTGACAATTCTAATGCACTTGTTTATTATAAACCAATTTCTAATAAGAAACAAATTTGTAACATCAACTCTGTACGCAATTTTGGCCTAATAATCATCAGTAAGTTTTGGCTACATCACAATGTAGGACCTTGACATTTTTTGAGGGAAGGGGGGCTAAATGAAAATGTCAAAACCTAATGAGAATGAGCACCTTGTTCTTCAGCACGAAATGAAGACCACAAGTACAGGCTGAGAAATGAAGAAAAGTCTAAAAATCGAAAAGAGGCAACAAATAATGGAATTGAGGCTAGTAATCATTATCTTTCATGGTAAAATCCTTTTGTTGTTGATTGTTGTTGGTGGTTGTGGGTCGTTGTGTAGGTCATTGTGGGTTGTTGTGGATCGTTGTGGATCATTGTGGATCGTTGTGGGTTGTTGCAGGTAATTGTGGGTCATTCCTTACTTTAGTAAATGCGGGCTGTCAATTCTTTCTTCTAGGTCTTTGAGTTTTCCAAGAACCATTGAATTAACTTTGGATGTAAGGTGAAAGTGAATTCCGCGGAAAGATGCTTGTGTGGACAATTTTTGCCTTTCGCTTGAGCAAAATACAATAAACTGATCATTTTGTGTGACTTTACAGCAAACTGCATGAAACAAATACAGTATGCATCAAATTGCTTTGGTGTCCTCCTTTACTGGTCTGTTCAAGAACTGTCAAAATTAACACCAATTACAAAGAAGGATTGCTCTTTATTTCACATATCATATCTTATTTTCATTGACTTGTCAAACGCTGTGTTTGCTTGTTGTTTGACCATTAGCACCGTGGCGCGGTGATATTTATCTTTTATGATTGCCTCAAAATTTAAAAGTACCACAAGAAAATTGGGGACCAAGCGGAGGGGAAAATAAATACAATAACTCTTACGTTATTTAAGACTCTAATTCTTACAAAATGACTTATGAAGCAGCATTCTTGCAATGAAAGATATGGACTATCTGAAAAAGAAATGAAGTGTCCTGAAACAGGGCTCTGCGCCATACGTAGGCCTATCTAGCAATTGACGTACAGCTAGCGTGAATTCTGCGGAAAATGCTTAGGCTGAGCCGAGGGGCATTTCCCTCCTGAAATATCTAATACACATCATTTTTTTTCAAGTCGGTAACATCCATTTGTTCTAAACAAATCTTGTAGGCTTTTTTGAATGAATGTAATGCCCATCGGTTTAGTCTGTCCAGAAAATAAAATAAATGACCGTTTATGGAAAGAGTAAGCATTAACTTCTACCTTTGTGGAAGAAACCAACAAAAAAGGACTCTAAAACAATATGATACATATTTGTTTGACACAGTTTTGTTGTAAGGTCACACAAAAATGATCAGTCTGTTCTATTTCGATTGAGTGAAAAGAAAATGTTTTCCGCGGAATTCATTTTGGGGATTTTGGCCTTACATTGAAAGTGAAATGCGCGGAAAATGGATTCCGCCGAAGCATTGTTTATGAGAGAACAATTGTTTCCGTGGTTTCTGCGAATTTCGCGGAATTCACCTAGCCGGCTGCAAAGAAAGAAATCTGAAAAGAAGTTGGAGCTTGTTGAATTGTGATTGTTTATTTCTTATCAAGAAGGCTAGCAAATTAAATATAGCATAACAAAAACAATATATGATAAGCAATCGATAATTATTATTTAGCCAATTTTAAATGAAAGAATTAATGATAGAACGAACTTGAGTGTTGTGTCAGGCTGCCACCTTTCTAAAAGCACCACCTTTGTTTGGGCATTGCCTAAACCTGGTAGTGGTGTTGATAAAACCAGCTTAGCCCTAGCCTAGTTTCTAAGAGATTTCAATCACAATGACAACAAAGAAGAAAGGCTTTCAGTTACTTATTGATCACTTACCTTCCATTAAACTTCAGTCTTAGGTAGAAAAATTTGTTGTTCAAAATATTGGCATGGGCACATTCACAAAGCCTCATGTGAAAAGAAAGACACGATTCCACGAGAAGCTGTCCTCTGCGCGTGTTTGTTCTGTTCATTCAGCAGTCAATCTTGTCAATCTTGTTAAAAATGTGCGCGTGAAATAGAGGCTGCGCGCATCAGGATATGAACTGCGTGCGGAATTTCTTCCGCACGAAGCAAAGTTAGCAGTCTGGTCCAAGAGCATATTATTGGTCTCAAGATAATCATAGAGCTGATTGTGCACAACCCATTCTAAGACTTTCAAAAGAACAGGAAGTACCGAGATTGGTCTATAGTTATCCATGATCGTTCTTTCACCTGATTTTTAAACTGGTGTAATTTTGGAGCATTTTTCAGCAGATGGGAAGAATGCCATTTCAAGGCATCGGTTGATCAATTTTGAGAGAAGACCAGCTATCTCGTTTGCCCCATCAACAATCAATGATGTTGGTATATCGTCACAACCAGCGGTCTTTTTTCTTTTAAGTTTCATTAAAATGTCTCTGATGTCTTTGATGCTTGTCATTTTGAAGCTAAAGTTGAACTTTTTTGGGTTCTGTTTATGATGCAATGTTAAATGTTTGTGATGTTTCCAGATTTGATTTACTAATGCTATCTTGAATTTTGAATTAGTGACTCCCCAAAAATGGTCCTGTATTGTATGATATTTATATTTATGTACATCATTAAGAAATATCACATATTCACGAAGGACGCAAGAAGCTCCATAAATATCCACTCCAAGGACAATTCCTGGATACAAAAAATGGAGCCACGAGAGATATTGACTTTCCCACAATATACCCAAGCACTAATACACACAATTTTTCGCATTCCTTGAGGGTTTTATGCATTGTGCCTTGTCATGTTTTAACAACTTCTGTCACACAGCTTTTTAAATAAGAAACTGGTTTATTGGAAATCAGTACTAAGAATTCTGAATAATAGGAAACAAACTAAGGCACTTTTAGCACCATGATACTATATCTTTCATGATACTATGATACTATCTTTCTGAGAATGGTTTTCTAAGAATCTTTCCTTTTCTGCATTTTGACAATTCTTCTATCTTTGCACACAAGATTTGTACTGTATTTATTTATTTCCTTATCCATAAATTGGATAGATATACATAACAAATTCAAAGGAATGATATCAATTCACTGCACACACCTGTCTGCTGCTTTCTCTTGACAGTTTTGAAGTTACTTTTCTCTTTTTAATGAAGTTCTCAACCTTTTCCTTTTCGGCTGCTATATTTTTGTCTGAAAAAAGGGTAAAACAACCTGTCAGCAAAAATCATAAGAAACATTCTCATCCTATCTTTCTTTATCGTAGTGCATCTTCAGCTCCTATGAAATGATATGTAATTGCAATGCAGCTTCATTGAATTAAAAACTTAATTCCACTGACTGCCATCACACTTGTCTGGTTATGAAATCATCAAATTCAATGAAACGTTGTTGGAACTTGAATCTCATGGCCTTCATTGTTGCAGAAAAGATATCATTGGAAGATCTGTGGTAGAAAATTTCATCGGTTTCCTCAAATTTAGTTTCAATGCTCTGTGGAGATAGAGAATGCCAAAGAAAGCTCGAATCTCATTCTTGGTTGTTTTCTTGTAGTGAGAATGCTTGTTGTTGCTTTGAAGTAGATCTTTAAACTTCTCGAGAAACTCCTCAGTTTTCATGTTGGTAAAATGTGTGATGGCCTCAATCATGTCATCAGTTTATATGAACAGTTCCCAGGCTTTCAACGGATCATTTGCATGCCGTGCCAAACGACTGGCCCCAGGAGTTCCTCTGACAATGTTTCTTCAAGGTACTCCCCCCACATTTGTTTGAGCGGTCTTCCAAGAGATGGTTTTGTCTCTTTGACTCAGCTTGTGTAGACAAATGTGTCATCTGTTTGAGGAGGCAAGTCGTCAAAATTGCCTTAATCAAATCTTTCATCTAAATTCTTGAAAGTTTGCTTTCGTATTTCTCTTGGTCGAACTTCGGCAACTGGCTCTTCGTCATCTACATTCTCTTCATAATTTCCTTAATCCCCATAGCCCCTATCATCTGCTATGTCTGCTATCCAATTTCCAGCATCTTCGTCATTTTCATCGTCTGAATCTTCAAACCCTTCCACTTCTGAATCTGACAAGAGCCCATCATCTTCAATAAGCTGTGATACAAAATTTTCAAGATCTCTTTCTGAAACAGGTCTTCTTGTCTGCCTCGCTGATGCCATGACTCATCTGAGCCGTGCTTCTTTGGAACTGAATTGTTCAAAACAAACCAACTATTTCATATTGCAAATGTCTGCTATACATAAAAAAATATTGCAAGGCAATGATGGTTTCAAAATCGTGTTCATGCTTTGTCATTGAAACATCATTTCCTGCTAAGGAAATAGCATGCAGATGGAAACAGGAGAACATCCTCCTGCATGCAGAGTTGTGTTATCACACTGGTCCTATGTAAAATCACAAGCATTTGTAAAAGGACAAAACTTTTCTCCCCTGAGAGGTTTTTCCTGTGATATATTTTTTCACGCTAGTCATAAGAGCATGGTATAGATATGACAAAGAAAGAGTATTTTACTGCATGCAGTGATCCTCCTTGAAATTTACACCGTCACACTGTTGATCAATTGCATGGAAAGAAGACGGATCAAAGTTGCAATATGGCTCTTTCAGGTAAAAGTTCTTTTTACTTTGCCTTGTGATTTATACAAAACTTCAGTTCAGCAATATTTTTTACAAAAATACAAGTAAATAAACAAAGATATGAAAATAGGAGACCAATTTCACTATATGGCAAATATAATTTGATCATTTGGGCAGTAGCAATGAAAATATATGCAATGGAGAAATGCAACTGAATACCTTGGTAAAATAATCACTGCCAAAAAGTAGTATGAATCACATTGTGCAAATAAACATATACTGTAATGTCAATAAATTCAATTAGAAATATACTTCCATTCAATCACAGGCATTTTTTTGAAAAATAACCATACAGCTCTTTGAAAAACACAGATTTTGTATCAGTCGTAATTTTTCAGATTTCAAATTTTCAGACGCCCCCCTCAAAAATATGGTCCTTATCCACCCCTGATTACATTTTTACCAAAATAATTTGATCAGTAGGCGTCTGAGAAGTTTTTAGGAAAAGACAGAAAGTTTAAAGAAGATATTTGTATTCAATTTGGAGTTATGAAGCAAAAACCAACAGGGGGGGGGCCAATATGCCCCCCAACCAAAATAGGGTTAAATACATACCTCATCAAATCGGAATTGTGAACTCATGGTTGTTGGACTTTCAGCATAACATGGACATGAAGAAAACTGGAGATGAGTTTTAGATGACTGGTCTTGTTGACATGGGTGATTTTAATGACACTATCAGTACCCTGCAAAAAGGTAGATGCCAGCTTTCAACAGTTTCAGTTTCAGTTTCATATATTTTAAATTCACTTCATAGAATTAATAATTTACTATACTAACAACAAACTAAACAACACGGAAAAGAAAATATTACAGAAATTATTACATTGGTACGGAAAATTAATACAATATACAAATACAGAGAAAAGAATAAATTGTATGGAGGGAATTACTTAAAGGAGAACCTCTCTCAATAGGTTAACTAATCGAGGAGAGAGCCCCCACCCCCTGTCCTACAAAAATTTGAAATTATGATGGACACATTTGATTTTCATATGATATAGTAAAAATTGTGCCAGAATCAAACAAAGCTTTGAATTAATCATTTACCTTGTTCAGTAAGTCAATTTTCAGTTGCTTTTTGAAGGATATTTTTGACGGAGAATTACGGAGTTCAACAGGTAATGAATTCCAAAGTTTAGCACCAAGATATCAAATTGATTTTAGACCATATTGAAGACTGTTTATTCGAGATAAGTATAGATTTCCTTGACTGGCCTGTCTCGTTGAATATTGATGAACAGATGAATTGAATAGGAAGAAGTTGTGGAAGCAACTAGGTGAAGCGTTATTAACAGAGTCAAAGACAAAGGTTAAAAGTCAGAGTTCAAATATCTCAGAAAGTTGGAGAAGTAAGTTCCTCTCTTACATCCTGGATCAATATTACACACGTTGACTTAAATGCGTCTGCTTGGTTTTGCATTAGCATTTTAACGACTTCCAAAGTCACAGTGTCTTGAACCATGATACGAACGTGAATTTAGGCCCAGGTGTGGCCGGACTAAAAGAGACTGAAACTCGATAATGGTATGATATTTATTCTTGCCAGAGTGAGAATGTAACTGCAACTGAACTTACCAATTCAACAATTATCTTTAGGGCCACAAAAATAGAATGTTATTGGCTGCGGTCACACTATACGTTTTTACCTTGTTGTATCCCTTTAAAACAACGGGTTAAGTACACTGTGATACATGACCGCGTTCCGCAGCCATTACATTTTATCTTGTCATCTCTTTTGGTGTATTTCCATTTACTATACCTAATGTGTATAGAAATCTATATTTCTAATGTTTCATTTCGTAGGAAAGGATGTCAATAGAACCGGCGACGCATATTCTGATACATGCGACTGATAGAATGCAAAAAATGAACCTTTTCCAGAGCGGAACATGCTTGAAGCCAATCTCTGTGGATTTTGTTGGGGAAGTAGCCATCTGTGATGGTGGGATATGGTGGGCTTAAATCTGGTCCCTTTTATTTTGCAAATTATGGACCTTTTTGTAAACAATGTAATTCAAGGCAAGTAGAGACTCTTCAGATATGAAAGAATGTTAAAGTTTAGCTAGTAGGGCAACTACACTGATCAGTGGGTAACAAACCGTTCTATGAACAACCAAACAATCGCTACAAAGCTATATCATTGCTCCTTTTCTTTTAGGTATAATGAATACCATAAGAGGTGTCACAAAATTTTTGCATGAATACATTTGATTGAAGCGATTTCAACGAATAACTTGCCCATTGTTTTCATGTCTAAGGTATATATTCACCACACAAAACAAGGAAGTGAAAGACACAATCCTGCGTTTTTGCAATTGTTCATGTTCAAACAGGTGGAACCAATGATTGATTCTACCTGTAAATTCTGTTCCCTCGTTCCCTCGACTCTTGTTCTCTTTTCAAATTTTGCTGTGTGAATGTGTGAATGAATGTGAATGTTTACAGAAAGGTCTATAATTTGCAAAATAAAATCAGTCTGTTCAGCAACCTCAAAAAGCTGTATGTCCTGTTCAGTAGATCATAAAAGGTGCATCAACTGTTCGAGTCAGTTCAAAAAAGTGCACAGCTTCAAGTTTTTTCTGGCTCTTTATGGGTGTCGTCATCATATCCAAGAGAGTAAAGGGTGTGGTTACCAAAGATTTTTCCAGGGGCTTCATCCATTCAGCACCCCTCAGAATTTTTCCTAGATCCACCCCTGGTTGTGCCTGAAGATCTTACTTTATCAGCAAGGAGGTCCATCATTTCATCAAAAGACTTAAATTTGAAATGTTTGAATTATAAAACAGCTTTCTCATTCTTCACTTCCCTTCCTTTACTTTGCTAGATTCTGGCAAAGAATGAACTTTGATAGGTGATTCCCCAATGCTTTCAAAAAGACTAGATAAGTCTGAGCGATCCTCTTCAATTGAAATGGATTTCTGAACAAACATTATAGTAAAATTGTCGTGCAGCCAAAACAGCCTGGAACGAGTGTTTTCGTGACGCATATCAAGTCAGCTTTAAACCAGTCAAAGTGGAGGCAATGTGGCAGCTTGGTGCAAATCACCCGCAAAATTTGTTGTTGGATTTATTGTACAGGAATATGCCAAGACGGTGCGTTGTTTTTGGTATATAATTCAAGAAAGAAATATCCCTTATATGCTGGTAAATATAATTGGTAGTAAAGCAATTTCACTCTTCTGAATACCTGTTGCTGCTTCATGGCCCACAACAAATTTGTTTCGAATGGCATGATAAGCATATGCAGGAAGTGGCACACACCTTGCTCCAATCTTTCCATGCACAAGCCTTGTGAAAGCACGGAAAGCAACAGCTCGTAAAAACTTGTTTTCTGACCCAAGGCTTTTATATTGTTTATTTTGTCTTGTTTTAAACTGGTCTGCTAACATCTCTAATGCCCATGGTTTGAGACATATCAGAATGAATTTAGGATGCAATGTAATACATGGTGGTGCCTGCCCTAGTACGGTGGCCCACAATGGCCACGGCACAAACCTTTTCCATGGCACACTTTTATAGCCTCGTTCCCAAAAGCACGCGCAGACTGACAATGTAAGCTTTTGTGGTGGGTGTTGCAGCAGCCAAAAGAAACCATTGCCGAGATAGTGCACAATTTTCTGTAAGTGTTTTCAGATACCTGGTTTAAAATAAACATCTTGACGTGTGGTACTGCTTAAATCAAGTTATAGCTCATTTATGAGTAATATTTTAAGGAAAAAATTGTGTCAAAACAGAAAACTACCGGATATAATTTTACGTAAAGAATGGCCTAAAAAGTCCTCATTATCCACTACTCTTCGATGCTTCTTTAAAGCCCCTTACAATCTTATTCTTCTCAACCAAAACCCTCATCAGACCATAAAATTCTTGCATCAAGAATTGCTGTTGATAATATTTCAGTACAATCTCCAACACCAATCTCAATATTATTGTTTGCTCTTACTACAGCTACCGCAGCTCATGCTCAGCAAAATTACGGAAGGATTGCAGATATTGCTGGCAGTGCCAAGCTGATCAGCAAATAGTTGGCCCTCCAAAACCAGTCAAATGATACAGGACCAAGTGCAATTCAAGCACAGTCTTTTGGGAGACCTGCCGGACCCAGCAAAGCAATGAGCTTTGGTGCCTTTTGCAAGGCAAAGAGTGGCAAAGGGCAAGATTGTATAAAACAGCCATGCACAAAATTCAAAAAGGCAGATGAAGATGTATCAATTTGTATGGGTCTTTCTGAAGTTTAGATAAGATGCTCTGTGATTGGCTGGAATAGAAATTCGCGTTTGCATGACAATAGAGCATTGATGTCATATATTATTTGCAAAAATCACAGAGACTCTACAATATGTGCTAGAATGTAATAAACAGTTTTGCCCCCTGGAGAAAACTCGTCACAAAACTCGTCACAAAAGTTGTCAGAAAAGTCGTCACAAAACTATAAACCAGTCGCAAAACTATAAACCAGATGGCACGTATGGGCCACCGTAAGAATTGAAAGCATTGAGAGCAGAGCCGGAGTTGCTATAAAGTCAAATAACCTGACGGTTGACCTACATATAAAATTGATGCAGTAATTAAAGAAAAGAGCTTGTACTCTGGTCTTTGATAATCTATAACGAAATGTCTGTGATATGATGAAAGAATACTTCATCAAGAATACACACTGAAAGAACAAAAGCAATGAAGTCAACTTTTTATTTCTGTTCCATGAATTTTCATTGCAATGAAAATTCAGCCTCGATCACGTGCTTTGTAATAAACAATAGAGAGAATTGTATTGCATGAACCAATCAGATTCATGACATATGCCCTTTAAAACCTGAAAACTAACCTATTGAAATGCATCAAACCCTTAGCCCTGGGGGCGCAAATTGGCCAAACCCGCAACCCATGAAAGCCAAAAGCCAACCCCCCCCCTCCCTCTTCGACATTATGAGGAGAAATGTTTTCGGCGTGGGTTTCTGGTTTGATAGTTATTGAATTGACAGAGTTTGTTCACTTCATTGCTTTAGACTCGGGCAAGTCACTGTCATGTACCCCCTGGTTAGTTTTGGATGCGTCATAGCACATACGCAATATTGATGCCAATTCAAATGCCAATTCCAATGCCGATGCCAGTATTCCAATGCCGGTGAATACAAATGGCCAAGAAGAGGAGCTGGATGCAGACTATGAACTGGACACAAATGAAGAGGGAGATTTTGAGAACGCAGGTTGGTCTTTAAAAAAATTTGTTCCTGTTGCTTACCATACAAAGTTTGTGTGGCTCTTCAATACAGGGCGGGCATGTCAACAATTTCAACATGATTTGTCATTGCACGCCCGATGTTTGTCCCAAAAAACGGGTAGTTTCAACGGAATATCGTTTTTCGAAAAGAAGAGGTAATTTTAGCCATGGATAAGTGGATAAGTGTCCCAAAACCAGTTGTCTTGCTAACTAAAATTCCACACCTTGCGCAGCAAATCCAGAGATTATCCTGCAGGCATAGTTATCATCGGAATAATAGTCACTGATAGCCACAGACCAGCAGTGTCCCAATACTGGCAATTTGATTCATGACAAATTTGAAATACTCTCTCTTTTTCGGAAATTTGCCAGACATGGGTAGAACAGCTTTGTGAAAAATGAGTTCCTGGTCTTTTTTCATAAATTTTGCGGACAAAGGTGGAACCGCTTCATGTGAAAATTTGAGATGCTGGCCTTTTGTGCTTGAATTTGACGGATGCTAAATTTGGCGGATGCTAAATTATTTGAGGCTACAAAAATGGCCGCTGCATTGCCCGCCAGTAAGTGAAGTTGTGGTGGTGCATGGCATGTCATGTGTTGACATTAAAATCGTTTGTTTGTGCACATGTTTGCAAAGCAGACAGAAAACAAAGAGAAAGACATTAACAAGGAATTAAAATTTTCATTCTACAGCTATTTGTCCTGTTGCCTGTCGGCAACTGTAATCCACGGGTCACCAGGTCATGTAATCGGCGGGTCACCAGGTCACCAGGTCATGTAATCCAAGGGTCACTATATTAGCGGCCGGTGGTCAAGCGGCTATAGCTGCGAGCATTCTTGCACATACTGGTCTGTGTAAGATCAGGGTGGCATCGATCTTTCTTAGCTCATGCCCACGCATGATGCTCTTTGAAATACCTTAACAACTTAATGAAGTAGGTAACGACTATTGAAGTAGGTAACGACTGTCTTTACTACGGTAGGTATATAGATGACATCCTAATGATATTTAAAGGTAATGAAGAAAGATTCAAGATATTTGCTGAAAGACTAAACACCAAGCACCCATCGATAAAGTTCGACTATGAAGTATCAACGACATCAATTCCATTCCTTGACACCCGCATATACATCGATGAAAACAGACAACTACAAACAACTCTCTTCACTAAACCAACCGACACACACAACTATCTTCACTACAAGTCAGCTCACCCTAAACACCTAAAGAATAGTCTTCCTTATTCTCAAGCACTTAGACTCAGAAGAATTTGTACAAAAGAAAGTGAACTAAAAAGCCATTGCGAGCAAATGAAAAACAATTTTAGACGCCGTGGATACCACACAGAAATACTTCACGAACAGATTAACAAAGCTATCACAAAGCCAAGAGAAATTACGTTACAAAAAACTCCGAAGAAAAAAACAAAAAGAATCCCCTTAGTGACTACTTTCAACTCTACACTCCCTCAAATAGGTAAGATCTTAAGAGAAAGATGGAATATCTTAAATATAAAACCAAAAATACAGGCACTTTTCCCGGAACCTCCAATCATCGCGTTCCGTCGATGTAAAAACCTGCGAGAGATCATCGGTAGCAACACCATCACCAACAGCAAAGTCCAAAGGAGGAAAGCAAAAAATCAAACAGCCAAGTATTGCTCACCTTGCAACACCAAAAAAAGCCTTTGCTGCAATCACGTTATCAAGACTAACTCTTTCACAAGTATAAACACCCGAAAAACATACAAAATATTTCATAAATCAAATTGTAGGAGCATGAATGTCGTATACCTCCTTGAATGCGTTCGCTGTAATATACAGTACGTTGGTAAATCTGAATGGCCCTTCAATTACAGACTAAATAACTATCGCTCTAGAATTAAATCAACACAATACGATAAGCTCCTTCCCGTAGAAAAACACTTTAAAGAACAACACCACGTCTTTGCGAGAGATGCAAGGTTCACGATAATCGAACGAATAGAGAAAGAAGATGTTGACAATATGACAAAATTACTTGAAACCCATGAAGATAATTGGATTAAGCGGCTGCAGACTCTAACACCAAAAGGTTTGAATAACAAACTTAACCATCCAGACAAATATTAGATAAAAATTCCTCAAAAAACCAAGGGATAGGCTATTTTGTTTCCGTTCGCTCATTTATGCAATACTTTGTTTCCCTGTGGCCTATCATTTTCTACACATAAAACGTAACTTCAAAACTCAATCAAGGATTCATATGACGCCATATTCGGCATCACGTGACCCCAATTTTGCATCACGTGACCCCTTTTAAATCACGTGACTGAAAAAAGGCTATAAAAGGGGCATACCATTGTAAAAATAGTCATTCTTCTGACGATGACCATAGCGTCGAAACGCGTCAAGAGTAGAGAAGAGTAAAAGAAAAGTTTGAAGAACTCACTCCAAGTCGTCTTTTTCTTGTGTTCATCTTTAACAACTTAATGAATTCACGTAAGTCCTTAGAAACCAATGATTGGTACCAAGATAACGTCAATTTTCCATTTGAGTGGAATATCACACTGCATGGGATTGGAATTTGACCTTGAGTTATTGCTCAAGCAAGACAAACAAAGCAAATCTATCACTATCCAGGTCTGAAACACCTGAAACACTGAAAGCAAATATCTCTTTATATGCATTATACTAGTTAATCTAGTTACCCCTAATTTATGAAGTTATCTGTGTCGGCCTCCTCAGCCTCCTTTGCTTTGAATTGAAAGCACTGCTCAGTCTAAACATTTTACCGACCAGATGGTGTAGGAATGCTCGCAGCTATAGCCGCTTGGTCACTGTCCGCAAATATGGTGACCCGCGGACTATCTGACATGACCCGCCAATTACATGACCTGCTGACCTGTGGATTACAGTTGTCGGTTGCCTGTGTTTGGAGCAATTGTTTGATATAAAATCATTATGGCACATAACTGATTATTGCATGACTTTTTTCCCTACACAGACAGAATGTAACAGCAGGTAATAGATTATGCAGCTGAAAGGGTTTAACCATGTATAAATATTGATAAAGATTAATAGTCCCGAACCACACTCTATTGAAGACCTTGATGACAAAATGCAAGACCTTTAACTTATGTCAGTAGTGAATTAGAAGGAGAGATTCTTACACCTGCACATTTGCTGTATGTTCTCTGCCAGACTACCCTATAGAGGAGGAAGGTTTCAAAGAAAAAGATTTAGGGGCCAGATGTAAGTATCTAACGGAAAGGTTGGTACATTTTTGGTCACGTTGGAAAAGTGAGTATCTTGTTAATATTAGAGAGCAGCATTGTAGTGGTATAGTAAAGTCGGTAAGAACTTTGTGAGAGTTTTTAAATGTGATTTAAATGCTTTTAAATTTGGGGTCATTTTAGGTCATTCAACAAGCTGCCAAACACGGTGTTAACAACAACAAACATAGGCCACGTACTGAATGAACACTGGACATTGTTGTTTATGCTATAAATCTTAGCAGGAGAATCCCATTCTCATAGTGTCCTTTTAGGGAAATCCCTGATCCCCTTAACCCTAATAGACCAACATGCATCAATTGTGGGGAGAAAACAAGAGTTTGCTGCAGCAAATGCAATCTAGGACTATGCCTTACAGCTGAAAGAAACTTTTTCAAAACATTTCATGTTTGAAAATTAGAAATTAATCTTTGATCAAAGTGTGAATGTTTGTCAAGAAATATCTACTTTAAAAATTTCATTTCTATGAAACAGGGTGCAGCAGAAGGAGTTAGGGCAATATAGGTCAATAGGCAATAACAGAGTTTACGTGTGGGTTGATGGGGCTATAGGTTTCTGTGAGAGAGATTTGACAGATCTCAAATATCATTCATCTCCAAAATACTGGCCAATATATGTTCTCTCAAGGATTTTTAAGGGCTGCCCCCTAACCCCTTTTTGGCCCTGTCATTGTCTATAGTGCACATTGCAATGTTTTAATCTTATCAGTAATTTCAAATTTCAGAAATCTGTCCTCAAGAAGTCAACAGAACTATCTACGCCTAAGCCATTGTTTCGGTCACGCTTACCCCCAGAAACAACAATAACAGCCCCCATATTTAACAAACATGTGTTTTACCCAATGTATCTTCAATTAGTAATTGATGTTTCACCTTTATTTCAGTTATTGTAAGGGGCTAAAAACACTGTTTACAAAGCACTACAGGAGCATATTTGTTCTTTATGTTCCTGGAAGGGCCATATGGCCCAGCCCCCAATTTCACCCCAAACGTCCCCCAAAATTAAAAATGTCCATCGATACCAAAATAACCACAAAAAAATAACTTAAAATCACTGAGTATGATTTTTTTCCTAATTTGGAAGATAATTCAGCCATGAAAGAGTTAAAGGGATGTTGTGATTGGTACAAGGCGGCAATTAATCTGATTCTCAAGCGCAATGATGTTTCAGATCCCGTCCTTGTTGCCTTGAAGGATGTCAACCATTGCAGCATCAACATAGGCATCATTTGTCGTACATAGCCGAATGCTCGTGGCCCATGGTCGAAACCGCCAAAGCCTCATTTTCACCGACCAATCAGACAGCTAAAAAGCGAAGAAGACAAAAGAAACCTGTGAAAATGTTTCTAAATTTTACCTACCTTCATAAAACGCAACCAGGACAAAAAACTGCTTGAGATTTCTCGAATTTTTTTAAAGCAATCTACTCCCCAGATGTTTGGGAGTACAAGTTTGGATGCCGGTTAAAATATCTCCAGGATTGGCGGAGTTATTGCCTCTCCAATAGACAAAATCGGCGAAGGCTTGTCAGGACCTGTTTACGCCATTTCAAGTCAGGTGATAAATCCTCTTGATAAAACCTCTTTTGAATATTATAAGTTATTTCGCAACGAGCAAACTTTTGCCATGGATGTAAAAAGTAGTACAATACCGAAACTTCCCTAGAGTATTGCCACATGACTTGAAATGTGCGAACAAGCCTTTGTAAACTTTTTCAATTCACATAGAAACCGTACGGGCATTGAATCTTCTATAAAAGAAAATCTAGCGAAATACCATAGCAAGAACAATTGAAAACGCTGATTGTGGCGTTTTCGGGTCGTTCTTACAACAATCACTATTGTTATTACTATTGTTTCCCGGGCAGAATTTCTATTGTTCAAGGTTCGGTGCCTTATCGGTTTGTTTGTGGCCATAACTCCACCAATCCTGGAGGTATTTTAACCGGCATCCAAACTTGTACTCCCAAACATCTGGAGAATAGATTGCTTTAAACAAATTCGAGAAATCTCAAGTAGTTTTTTGTCTTGGTTGAGTTTTATGAAGGTAGGTAAAATTTAGAAAAATCTTCACAGGTTTCTTTTGTCTCCCTCGCTTTTTAGCCGTCTGATTGGTCCATGAAAATGAGGCTTTGACGGTTTCGACCATGGGCCACGAGCAATCGGCTATGTACCACAAATGATTCCTATGCTTGCAGCATCTTGAATGGAAATGCAGAGGCACAATCTGCTGAAGTTCTTGCTAAAGGTCTTGCACGTCTGTTGGACAGTTCCAGTTCCCAGCTGCAGACCATTCACACCATTGATCGACAGTGGAGCTATAGGTTGCAAATTGATAAATGCATTAAAGATAGAGGTTGGGAGAAGAAGAGCATTATAGAATTCTGGCAAGGCATGCTTGCTCTTCCAGAATACCAAGATCTTGTGAGGTTCATGCTTGAGATAACAGCTCTGCCCCAAAGTACTGCCAAAGTGGAACCCACTTTTTCAAAGGTGAACAACAACAAGGCAAAGCTCCGAAATGCTCTTGCTGTATCACTTTGGAGGCAATCATCAAATCAAGTGAAGCCTTCCTTTGCAATTTAGAAGCCCAAGGAAGACTGACTGACCTCCATGGTATGGCCCGAAAGAGCTATATGGATAGATTTCTGAGAGTGATTGGGCGAATAATAAACGTGTATAGGCATTATTTAATTAGTAAAAACTTGAAATTCAAGAATTCAGTTTTCTACAAAATTTGAAAGGCTTCACATTAAAAATGCAATAGCTTTGTATAATTGACAACGTCTTGTTTAGATGATGAGGATAATTTTTGGAGCTTTTGACATGTTATTTCTTTTACAACTTCTTTGCCACAAGAGAATCAGGAGTAGCTAACAGATATATTCTATTTTAAGGTCTATTTTCTACCCATTTCTTGTCATGTGTCCTCAAACTTAGACTGCCCTCGCATGAGCAAACTCAAACTGGTCTGAGTTTCAGATCGGTTTGAAATGTGGCTGTGTTTGCTAATATGCTTCCCCCTCACATGAAAATGTTCACACCGGTTTGAGTTCACCTCACTCACTCTGCACATGCGCATTACACAAACAATTTCCTGAGTACAAACAAATATGCCGCCAATCGATTCTCGCTTGCTGCTGATCCAGGTACTGAAATCCATTTTACTCGCTTTAAGTTCTGTTCTGTAGCTTCATTTTGTTTTGCTTCTACAAGTCATGATGCATCAGCACAACCTCAATCAGGAGCTTCTTCGCACTATGGAGGAAATAAATCGTGCCATGCACAAATACATTCAGCTGAAAAACAGATTCCTGTGGAGCAGCCTACAATTTATTATGAAGAAACTCAAGAGCAGGGTATCGTTTTAAAAATTTTACTCCGGGACAGAGAAGATATAAT
Source organism: Aurelia coerulea (assembly GCA_039566865.1). NCBI lineage: Eukaryota > Metazoa > Cnidaria > Scyphozoa > Semaeostomeae > Ulmaridae > Aurelia > Aurelia coerulea. The sequence continues at coordinate 4,301,189 of CM076951.1, read as the reverse complement.
TTTCAGGAATTTACTCGGGAACAGCGTGCCTTTTCAGATTTTCCAGTGGCACGTCCCCGTATTTACATAGGCGAAGTAGACCCCCTTGTGAGGCTTAATTTTTCGACAATTGAGAAACAGTCATACCTGAATTTAAAAAGCTAAGAAATGTTTGTAATTTGCAATTTCAATAATGAAAAAGTAAAGATTGTTGTGTTTTAAACTCAGAGTTTTGTAGAATAGGTTTAAACCCAACAACGCGGGCATGCGGACTTCAGGGTTTAGGTTTTGCTTTGTTGTAAACCCAAAACACGGACTTTCAAATCCGTGGACATAAGGTCGGCGGTTTAGGTTTTGGCCTAATTGAAAACATGGACTGTGGACCAATGCATCCGAGGCCTGGCCGTATTCACCACTGTATTTTAGTGAACTACCATCGAACCCACCCACAACTAACATCTACAACTGAAGTATTGCAGAAAAAAGTCAATTGTAGCCATGCAAGATATTTATAAAAAGAGAGAAAAAGTATGTAAATGCAATACAAATTTTTGTAGATCATTTTGCCAATGTTTGTTACTCTGCTACATGGGCTAATTATCTATTTACAATACTTAACATAACCAAATATAATAATGCGAGCATTTCTGATGGTTGATGGATCATTCAAAATGATATCCTGGTCCCTATTTTGATGTTGTACACTCATATTTATATAAGAAACCGCTGGTAAGAAACGGTAGGCTCAATTTTTTCGAAAGTTAAGAAACAATCCTACCTGAATTGAAAAAGCTAAGAAACTTTTGCAATTTTAATTTTCCTATCGCACTCAAGAATGTTTTGACAGGGTAGAGTTATAGCAACTGTTTTGATGGTTTTTGAGTGTGAATTATGTTACTAAGTAATTTAGGAGCCCTTTAGACAAAACCAAATGAGCTCTACACTTCCAGCATTAAAATAATAAGAAACACATCAGAAACTTTTGCTTGCAAAATGGCCCAAAAATGTAAGAAACTAACTACCATCACCGAACATTAGTTTCCTTTAAAAATTGAGTGTATTTGAAAAATTTACTCAACATTTATTATGTTGCAAATGGAAACAATGGAGTTTTTATCAGGCAGCCCTCCTGCTAAATTTTATCTCCCCCTACGCCCATGCTCCTAAACGTCTTTATGTTGTGCTTTGATGTGAGCGTGGAGTCTTCCAGGCCTTCTGAATGTCTTCCCACAGTGTTTGCACTCGTGTGCTTGTCTGTGGAGATGCACGGTGGCAGAATGCTCTCTCAGAGCGCCAGGGCGAGAGAAAACCCTGTTGCAATGCATACACTTGTGTTTCTGCTCATGGTCATGAATTGTCTCCTGCCTTGTATAATTGGATGATTTGTTGAATTCTTTTTTGCATACAAGGCAAGTAATTTTCTCCACTTTGGCCCTTGGAGTTTTGGGTGGCTGTTGCTCTTCCTTGCTATGTCCAGGCTGCCTGTCTTTGTCTTCCTCTTCACTTTCCAAAACTATGACTTCTTTTTCTTTGCCTTCATCCTCCCTTCTTGAAATAGTGCTGGTAGGTGGAAGGTGCCTTGGTGGGCTAGGGGGTAGGTGTGTGGAAGGTGGGGTGAAGGGTGACTCATCAACATTTTTTTCATCTCCATCTTTTCTCATGGCAGTGCTGTTCGAAGGCAGCTGCCTGGTAGGTGGGGTAAAAAATGTTTGTGCTCGTTGGTGCTTTTGGGCCTGGATATGCCTTTTAACAGAGGATGTTTTTGTGATTTCTGTATCTCTTGGAAATGTGATGCATTTCTGAGGAAGACAAAAGATGTTTGATTTAATCTGAGGAAAACTATACATATTTTTATATGAAACCATTCATTTGTCCGTATTTCTCTGCCATTTTAAAGAAATGTTGAAAACATTTAGGTATTTAATTCATAGGTATTCAACTGTATCAATGTAATACTATATTCAGCTATATTCTTGGGACAAACTCTGACAAATATGTGCAATGGAGCAGACATACTCTTTATGCAATTTGAAGTCATATCAAAGAAAGTCAAAGAACCACTCATGTCATGAGACTTTCTGTCAAATACATGTTTCTCTTTCATAATTAATAAGAAACCAGACTGTTCTATTGGAGGAGCCCAGGAGTCTAGAGCCTAGGGAGCCTGGAGCCAGCAGTCTTAACCTGTTTTTTTGTTAGAATGACTTCAAATTACTTGGTAAGATTTCAAAACAAGTAATAACATAATTCACACTCAAAATAACGTCCAAACAGCTACTACAGTTTGCTACTTTACAGTTTCAAAAATGTTCAAATGAAAATGTCTACTTGTCTTATAATAAGGATTTTAAACAAACTGTAAGAGAAATTCTTACCTTTTCACTTTTCATCAATGCTTCGTCAATGATGTCATCAATGATATGCATAACCATAGTGTCAGACATGATTGCTGGGTTTCAACGTGAACATTTGTTTCTTCCACTTGCAATTGATGAAAGGAAATAGTTGCGAAACAGACATTCAGATGTCTCTTTATAATAGAGGCTAAAATAGCGTGACTGCTAATTTAATTATCATTTCTCACCTCGATCAAAAGCCGGCTTAGTGTAGTCTTAGTGTTTGTTATTTTTCATTAAGACTATTTCCTTATCAACAAACAATACACGGCATTTTAGGACGAAAGCACTAATTGAAACTTTCAATGGAAACTATTAAGGAAACTTGTCATGCAGTCATTAAATATCAGTAATTTACACTTGAACAATTGAAAGTGGCGAATGAATGAATGGTGTGACCATTGAATGAAACTATTCACGCAAGGAGCTGCCACGGGGACTGGGTTCTAGTTTGTTTCCTATCTGAAAGTTATAACTTGATGCCTACGGTGACCGATTTCGTGACTGATTTGGTACGCGATAGCGTGACTGATTTGGTACGTGATAGCGTGACTAATTTAGTACGTGATAGCGAGACCGATTTCGCACATCATCAACATGGCAAAGGTGTCAATTCTTTGGGGTGAAGAAATCTATTAAAATCAATTATCATTTCTCACCTCAATCAAAAGCCAGGTTAATGTTCGTACATTTACACTTGAACAATTGAAAGTGGAGAATGAATGAATGGCGTGTAACCATTGAATTAAATTATTTACGTAAGGAGCTACCACAGAGACTGGGTTCTAATTTGTTTCCTATTTGAAAGTTGTAACCTCTTTTAAAGTAGTATTAGGAAGTTTGATGCCTACGGTGAAAATGAAAAGAAGTGTTTCTAAGTCTTTGTGTGCTACTGGATCGGAACAGAAGAAAACTTGCGGTAGGCCAAGTAATGCACAGCGCCTGCATGAAGAAATTGACCGCAATAAGAGGACTGGTGCCAGAACACTGCAAAGTTTTTTTAATCCTTCGAAATCTTTGGAATCAGAAAAAGCTGACGACGAATCAACACAATCAACGCCTCGCAAAGTTTTTTCTGAGAACCTGGACGAAGGGGACGTGGTGCAAGTAGAAGGCCAAGCTGCAGCTGAGCATGATACTCGTATTGCCATTCTTCAAGATGAGGGTTACCTCAGGCGTGATTTGTCAGAAATGGAAAGAGTAAATCGAGTATTGGCAAAAGATTTAGAAGATACCAAGTCAAAAAACACTGTATTAGAAAACGAACTGCAGTTACTGAAAGACAGACTTAACCAGTCGAAGAAAAATGCCGAGACAACTAAACGAAACCTAACATTTGAAATTGCAACCGTTACCACCAAAATAACTGGAATTTCTTCAAGTCATGACAGGCAAAAAGAAATACTCGAATGTATGGAAAATGACATTGCTTCAAGGGAACAAGCACTGAATTTCTATCGAAGGAAACCGGCCCATATCCAAGAATTAATTTGGATAGAGGAAGAAGGCACACTAACATCACAACTGGTGCGACACAGCCTTCTAAAGTCCATGATTATGAATGTCAATCGAGAAAAGAACCGTTATTCCGTCGAAGAACGAGACTTTTGGATAGACAGGTACAATCACTCTTCTATCTCGCAGTTCCAAAACTTAGCCAGCAATCTGAATGGACCCCACAGATCAAGGGTACACGCTTGGATGGGACCCAGAAAGGCAGAAGGATTAGGCCTTAATTCTAAGTGGATCATTGATGCAGTAAAGCTATATGGTGCCAAAGTACTCTTGAATGAAACTGATTACAATTCACACTTAGAGAACGTCAGCTCACTGAAATGGTCAAACCAGGAATGCCTGCGCTTACAGGAAGCTGAGCCCTTTGCATGTATGATAGATGAAACAGCCATTAAAATGTTGTTGAATACAGTCAGGAGAATAACATGCTGTATGGGTGGTCTGTTATGCCAAGATTTGTGGTTTTAAGGAACATTCCCAAAGACTTTGACTTCAAAGGCTTTTTTGGAGGGCTTTCGTTTCAGTACGATAAAAGACTTAAACGTGAAAATTTTGGAATTTGTAACGTGAGCCTCAATGCTGCTGACATAGAAGACTATAGGATTGGATTTGCCCAGTTATCAGAGTATGATGCCTATTTTGAAGCACTTCAACTGTCTGGGAAAATGGTGTTACCGTTGATGCTGTTAAAGACTTTCCTTTGGCTGATGAACAATATTTGAAAACCTCTATTGATACCTTATAGTCCAGTCAAGTTGTGGTATAAGCTGAAACAAATTGCAACAGAAATGGAAACATGCTAAAAAGATTACCTAATGCATGTATAACTTGCACAAAAAAGTCCTAAAAAATTATTGGAGTGGAACAATTGGAAAATTACGATACCACTTAACCCTATTACTACCGGGGGGGCACAAAGTGCCCGCGGCAAAGTTTATTTGATGTAGTGTCGTCAGTTCGAAAGATAGAGAGCTGAAACTTTGCGACTTTTCCTAAAATTCAATGGACTAATTAAAAATAATAACATTTTTTCAAAATGGTAGATACCGATCACGTGACCAACCTCTTTTCAACACGTGGTCAGCCAGATAATCAAAGAAGCGAGTCCAGTTTTAACACCGATGGTCATAGAACATTGAAAACACCACCATTCGATAGCTCTCGATGAGAGCTTTCAGATGATGTATAGCTTTATCGATTTTTGATGATTTCAGCAAATTTAACGTTCATGACGTCATCAACGTTTATGACGTCATATATATCATAACAAATGTATTAGATAATCTATTGATCTAGTTCTATTGATCGTTATGAACAATTTTAAGGCATTTTAGAAAATTTTCAACAGTAACTATGGGTTTAAATGAAACAATGACAAACTGATGCAAATAAATGATGAATATATGATATAAATAATAAGCTTGAATTGACATTACATTGCCGATTTTTATTCAGTGATGCTTTGGGATACATTCTAGTAGCAGTATGAAAGAAATTATCAACCAAGAACTGAAATATTACCAATAATGCTAATAGTAAGCAAATAGTGCAATTTTCCTCATTATGACGTCATAGTGACGCCGCAGATGTAATGAAAAATTATAAAAGTAGCCTATTGTGTAGATTTTGTTCCTTTACACCTTTGTACTAATTTTCATCCTAATATCTGCAATATTGGCGAAGTCACGGGACTACGATGGTCGAAAAAGCCCAGTAGTAATAGGGTTAAGGTGGTACATCAGCTCAGTTTCGAGATATTAGGAATGCTGCAAAACATAGCTCCTTGCATTAAAAAGCGATGTTAGATGTTTTTAGAGTCGCCTAGTAACTTAACAATGGTTAAGCCTCTCATCTACCTACAAAATGATTTTCACTTCTGACAGTATCTTGATGTTTGCACTATCGAGCGTAATTACTCCACTTAAGTTTGTGACTATTGTTTTTTAATCTAAACCAAATATCAAACCAAACCAAACCAAATCAAACCAAAGTATCTAAATATCTTAAAACGAAGAAACGGCAGTCAAACTAAGTCATTTAAAATTATTCACAAACTGTCCTCCATGTCTTCCATATCTGCCTGCATGGCGTTTTCGCAGCTCACTCCGCGACATTCTCCGCAACCCGGTGTACATTTCAAGCCATTCTTTTTGCAACTGCATCGAAGATTTGAGCATCCCTTTTTGCAGTTGCAGCTCATCAATTTGAGGAGCTCTTCCGGTGCGTATGGAAGATCAGTTTGCAAAGGCATCATTTTCAATGATCCAGCCCCATTTTGTAGGATTCACATATCTATTTTTCCACTGCATCACTTGGGCGAAAACTCAATAACTGTGATACTTCGCAGCCGAAGACGTTGGTGGAAGTACCTGAGGGCTGATTACAGATTTACCAGAAACAGCTTTATCGCAGAAGATACTATAACGCAAGGCATCCAGTCCTTCACCTTCCTTTCCTCTATAGGGGCAAACGAGAGCATGTTCACCTGCAGAAGCAATTTCCTCGAAGGTAGCGAGGTCATTCTGGAAAACTAATGCCTGTCGTCGCAAATGTTCATTTTGTTGGAATAAATTCAACGATAATCCTTTGCCAATGCCATATAAGCTAGAGGTTGTGTCGCACCCAAGAATGGCATGTAGGAACAAAATGTTATTGCATATATCTCTGCCTAACGATTCCTTGCAACGCGTAATGTCCCAGACATTTACACATCTAGCATTCTGCTTGGGCTCAGAGTAGAAGTAGATCTTTTTCGAATCTTCGTTTGCGTGGTAAAGGAGCAAAACTAACAAATCTGTATCTTCGCCAATCACCGCCGTCTCTGCTTCCACTGAGGCCTCTATCCCTTTTTGAACAATGAGGAGATCTGCATCAGCATCAGCATGGTAGACATCACACCCCTCGACTTTCAACTTTGCTGCAAGCATATTGATAAATCTTTGCTTGTTTTCTTTGTTTGCAAGAAAGATTTCTTTCCTCAGGGTCAGCAGCATATTTTCTTGGAATTTCACCGTTGTTCCAGACGACAAGCCAACTCTTCGTTCATGGGTCATGTCCTTAGGGGAAGGACCAGCGGTATACCCATCAAAAACTATGACTGCTTTGGTATACTTCCTTTTCACATATGCCAAATAACTATCGATAATAGAGGCATACGATTTTCCACGCTTCCAAGAAATTCGTTGCAGCAGAGAACCCCCATCTAAGACGTACTTTACCGGCTTCAATGGTATTTCATTCTCTGTGTCGACCAATTTTCTGATGGCACTCGCCAGCTCTGGCTTGTTAGCTTTTCTCAGAAGGCCATTTGTTTCAAATAAAGATGCTGGGACGGAGCAAAGCTCGTAACTGAAAAGCCTTGATGTATCTTCACTGGCGTAACTTTTAACAGCAACAAGTCTTTGAAATAACAGCTGGGGATCTACATGCATGTCTCCATCTGTTGCTTTTGGGTACCTACTTGCATCAAGCGTAATGGCCTGGCTCACTCTTTTGAACACGAAATCTTTGCAATACTGTCCTGTCATCTTCTCAAGAATCTTTTGTCCAACTTATTTTGCAACGTCAGCATTGACTGTATCTACAGCTGTAACCCCTGTAGCAATATTGCGAAGACTACAGTCGTCACTAAATGGATCTCTTACCTCAAAGAATGAAAGAAGTGACTTGGTATCTTTCATATCTCTGCTAATCCTTGCATCTGACGTATCTTTGTGTTGCTCATTGCTGCTGAAAGTAACTTCGGTAAATTCTTGCATGGCTTCATTTACCTCAGCAGTCCCTGGCATGGATAGCAACCAGATCAGCCTCTGTGTTTCAGACATTCCTCTTCCTCTTGTCAATCCACCGGAAGTTTTGAGGCTTCGCATCAAAACCTGTTCTATGATGAGGTCTGAGGACAATCCAGCCCAATAATGGTCAGAGCGTCTGATCACATGATATCCCTTCTGAAATGCATCGTAGATATGTTGATGGTCTTTCTTTAGCTTGCTTATTTCTTGCAGATATATTCGTGAACTCTTAGTGTAGAGGTTGTGTCTGGAGGCGGCAAAGTAAGGTAGCATTGCTTGAACACTTTGCAAGTGCAGGTTCCAGTCTCCAGTCCTCTCAGCTTTGATAAACGTGCGAAGAATCTCTATCATTTCAAGGTACTGCAACCAAAGCTTTCCTGTCCTGGAATTGCTTGCAGAAGATTTGGCCTCGAGTAACTTGCGCCTAACACCCCCAAGATCATGTGACTGACATACATATTTCATAGAAATCTCTCCTTGCATCAGTGACTCCAAAGTATCTTTCGCATCCTTTAAATCATTGTTTATTTTTGGGGTGTCTAACTCAGCAGTTGCCTTTGCACTTTCATCGCTCTCCTGGGCCTCTTGAGCCTCTTCAGTTGTATCGGCAGTATCCTCGTCATGTTGTCTTTCGACATCCTTAGGCAATGGTATATCATAAGCTTTCGATAACAGGATAGCATTCAGAGCTGTTTCCGCTAACAGATGGCCACGCACTGCTCGGGAGATAGCTTTACCACTGAGCATATGAGGGACCACATTGTCCGCATATATCAACTCGAGGGATTCTTGCAATCCTGACCCTCTCATGAGATGTCCAATGCTTCCAAGGAAACTCATTTCTGTATGAAAAGCTCCAAGTCGCAAAATTATTTGACGCAATGGACTATCAATTGGCTCTCCTTTGATGATGCAAGTGGCCTTCCACCATAATGGCTGATCAAACGTGAGAACTGGTGTCACATCATATCTTTTCGCATGGCGAGAAACAAAGTCCAGGGTAGAGTAAATACAAGTGATATTGCTGGGATCCAAATCAATCATTGGCAAAAAGCTCACAGATGACTTGCCTGGATACTCCCCTTGTGGCAAGATTGCATCGTTCCAGACCATGCTGGCCTCCTTGGGTTCAGCAACCAAGAAACTTGCCATAAAAGATCCAAGTTTGACGTTGGATCTGCAATTTCATTTGACTGGAACTGATCATATCTGATGTTGAGCTGGTTACTTTCTATGTTGTACTGCTTGATGTTAATTCTACCGATGGCTGCTATTTCATCAGATGATATGGTGCATCGCCTTGGGATACATGTTGAAGTACGGGTAGCATTTCTTGGAGTGATCGTGGCAATTATCCCATTCCATGGAAAGTATTTCTTCCGTCAATGGTTCTAATGTTGTGATCGACATTGTCTGCAACATGTTGAACTAGCGTTTCTCCATCAGGGATGCTCAGCTCAACTCCATCTTTTACAGCTGCACTCCTATCGTATGCTTGCATTTCTGAATAGGAGCAACAAAACCCATGCCTATGAAGTGAGTCTACCAAAAATCTCGATCCAAAATGGTGATGCATTTGAACCCCAAGACCAAGTTGTAAAGGTGCGATCAATGCTCTTGGCCTCGCCGCCTGCATAATTGCTTGACCAATTGAGGCTATCTTGCCTTTCTTGTCTTTTCGAACAAGAACTGTGTCAAGTAACAAAATCAATAACTCTGGAAGAAAAGACAAAGCATTTTCTACAGATGATATGTGACTGTTGCTTGCATAATTTTCCTTTGAGGTAGGGCATGACTTAATGTCATTCTTGAGACATGTTGCCACTGTTTTACGATCCTCATCTCCTCTTCCTTGATATCCTCGTCCTTTGGCTCGTTATAGAACTTCTGTAGGATCTTTGCAGCTAAGGGTCGCATTGTTACAACGTCAGGCTTTCCATCAAGCTCGGTAAAAATAGCATCATCTCCGAAACGTTCCTTGATTCTCTTCTTCATGTAAACAGCACTGTATGGACTAATTTCAGATTCCTGAAGGAACTCTGCCATTTTTCAACTAAATCTCTAACAGCGAGCTGTTCCTCGTAATTTTGTTCAAAAAATTCCATAACCTTTTCAAAGGCATCATTTCGCACTTCTTCCAGTGGTCTGCCACGCTTCGTTTTCTTTTGAGGTGCTGTGCCTTCCTGGTTGGATGCAAAAACCAAAGGAATTTCTTTTCTTGTCCTGAAGTTTACACTGCACTTTTGGTGGTACGAAGCATCTGCAGCGTGCAGATCGATGGCCAATTCAATTCTTTCAGAAACTTTTCTTGCCCATTCATCATTTCTTTCACTGCATATTTCGGACACTGTATTCTGAAATTCAAAGGTCCTCACGGGTACGAGAACGAAATCCTTCTTTTTGCCTTGGTAGTGGTCCCCCTCACCACAAAACAGACAGTGCTCTGTGAAGTCAAATTTCTGAGCTTCGGATCGAAGTAAGTGCTTGCCTCTAGCTTGAGAAGTGTCTCTCGTAGCCGCTGCTATATTCTGAGGTTTTGTGAAATTTGCACGACAAATTTTGTGAACTGATTGGCCAGCTGTAACATTAATCACGTCACCGCGTACTTTACTTGCGTTGTTGATTCCATCTGCACCTTTCTGACGAAGAACAACACCTTCTCCGATGTTCCAGATTGGCTCTTTGCAGATAACGCACTCCATCTTACATAACTGATATGAAGACCATCTATCTATCGGTGTGGATGTTCCAGACGCCGTGATTGACCGTGCCCACCGCATCGGGCCCACGAAGGAAAAGGATGGTAAAGCCACGCAGCAAATAATTGTCCGGTTCACGACATGGCGACACAGAACCGCTGTTTATAGAGCTCGCAAAAGTGCCTCTGAAGCCAAAATTTGTCTCGATCTTACGAAACATAGGTTGAACTTGCTAATTTTAGCAAACGAAGTGCTAAAACCGCACAAGGACTGGTATGCTTTTGCCGATGTTAACTGCAGAACTCGGGTGAAAATTGGAGACAAATATAGCTCCTTCGAATCAAAAGAAGAATTAGAAAAACTGATAAGTGAAGCCAGTAAAGCAGAGTAACTCTTTCCGTATTCTTTTCCGAAGAAAAGGTTGTATATATTTTATTAATTCCTAAAGTATCTATTGGACTGGATGCCATGTGAAATTTGCGAAATCGCAGAATTCATGATAAAAACACTGTAATTGATTTATTCGCGGACGGTTTCGGGTGGCATCCGGTTTGAGACAGACTGTTTGAGATTAGTTAATTGGTTTATTATAGAACTTTGTTCCTTCTGCTTCGCGTGCCGGAAATAATTCTGTGAGACCCCACAAGCGGCGAAAATTTTCGTTATTTCAAGTTTTTTCACCCTCAGGGTTGGTTCTCACTTGATGCGGTTTTGTTTGTGCGTTGCGCCGCGCGCGGTGAGGTTGGGTTGGGTTGGTCTGGCTTTGTCTCGCTGCGGCGCTTTGTCGTTATTTAGCGTGAGTCAGTGGCGGCGCTTGGGCGTCGTTCTTGGCTCATTCCGGATGGTGGTGGGGCGCTGCGGTGTGGTGGGGTCGGATTGGCTTTGCTTTGTCGCGCTTGCCGCGTCGTGCGGATCGAATCGTGTCAGGTGTAAATTCAGCTCTATAGTTTACACTCGTTAATCGCGTCGCTGCAGGGAGATCTCTTGTGCGCGGAGAAAGGGACACAGTCCAGTTGTGTTTACAGTTGCTTTTATTCAACTAAAAATATATTTTTGAAAACATATCTCTTAGGAATTGCATCTCAAGATTGCATGGTCCCAATGGAAAATTTTATGAGAGCCTTGAAGATGCTCCTTTTAATTTAATTCCCATGAAAGGACATACAATTTTTATTACTTTCTAGCCAGAGTCGATCGAATTCCAATGAAAATTTCAAAAGCCAATTGGAAAAAGATAATTTTGCATGCATTCAGCAACAAAACTTGCCCTATGCATTATCAGTGTTATACATTCTTTTTCAGCAACATGTTTGTTTATCTGTTTTACTTAGATCTTTGTTGTATTTATTATGACTTTTTTATGTATTTATTTTTGTCTCGTGCATTGAAAGACTTCGGTACCCCTAAGCGCTGTGCAAGGAAGCCTATTGTGAAGATGTGCAGAAATACGAGTGACCAAGGAGATCACAGCTCTGTTAAATGCCCATAGGTATTGACCAGTGGCGTGCAGGAATAGCTCTTTGCAAGTTCCGACTAATTTCTAAGGTTTGCTTTCATCGCTCATTCACAGGGCTCTTGTTCTCTTTGTGGTATTGCATTGCCTACTTGTACCTCTTCATTTGGTCATCCGTTGTAACACTCCCCTTGGCTGTCATGGTCACTGCACTGTTCTCCTACTTCTCTCCGTACACATGTTGGTTTAATACATCTTCTTTTAAAGTGAATGAATTGCAGGATATTGTTCTTAATTTTACAAAAATATCTCTATACTTTCAGGCCACCATTTGCTTTGCCCTGTCTTTCTTAGCCAACTTTCTGATCCACAATATGCGTGCTCTTATCAAATATCATCTGTACCGGAAACGATGTATTTACTTACTGCAAAGTGTGCTACACTTGATACCAACAATAGAATACATAAGCTTTCTTCTTTATGGGAAAACATTTTCGCTAAAAGTTCTGCTAATGTTGTCAGGTGACATTGAGTCAAATCCAGGCCCTCAAATTGACAATTGTTTGAAATTTTTCCACTGGAATTTGAATAGCATTTGTGCAAGGAACAAGGTAAAAATATCACTGATTGAGGCTTACAACTCCCTCCATCGATTTGATGTTATAGCAGTTTCCGAGTCAATGCTTGACAGTTCTGTTAGCAATGATGACATCCTCATTGAGGGTTTCAGCAGGGAAATTTATCGCAGTGATCACCCAAGCAACACTAAGCTCGGTGGGGTATGTCTGTACTTCAGGGAGGGTCTACCAATAAAACGTAGGATTGATCTTGAACTGCTTCAAGAAATCATTGTTTCTGAAATTACCATTGCACGGAAGAAAATCTTTCTTGTAGCTGTTTACCGTAGCCCCAGTCAAAATAGTGAGCAATTTGAAAACTTCGTTGACAGACTGCAGACGACACTGGACCTGCTCCGTAGGGAAAGGCCATACACAGTGATTGTGACTGGAGATTTTAATTGCAGATCCTCTCAATGGTGGGCAGAGGATATGGAAAGCCCTGAAGGGACTGCTCTGGAGGAATTAATTGAATCAAATAACTTATATCAATTAATTGATGAACCAACTAACATAAGGGGTGAAGGCATGTCATGTATTGACCTCGTTATAACTGACCAACCTAATATGTTTGTTGAACACGGGGTACACCCATCGCTGGATGAACACTGTCAGCATCAGATAATTTATGGAAAATTAAATATTACCATACCCTCTCCACCTCCTTACAAACGAACCGTCTGGGATTACTCAAAGTCTGATACCAAAGCGATAAGAGATGAGATTCAAGAAATTGACTGGGTTTCTCGATTTACTGCTCTCAGTTCGGATGAAATGACAGAGTGTTTCACTCGTATTCTTGTATCCACTATAACTAAAAATATACCAAATAAAGTCGTTAAGATTGACGACAAGGATCCACCGTGGATAACTCCTGGTCTTAAATCAGCAATCATACGCAAACACCGAGTTTACAAAAGATTTGTACAACGTGGGAGGAGGCAGGAGGATTGGGCACTAGTTAAAACTGTCCGGAACGAAACTTCAAAATTAATTACTAGCACCAAAGAGGATTACTATTTGAGTCTAGGCAGAAAGTTGGCTGATCCAGGTCAGGGTGTCAAAGCGTACTGGTCGGCTCTGAACAGATTAATAAACAAAAAGAAAGTAGTCAATATTCCGCCTTTATTGGAGAACGGAATTTTTGTGGCTAATGTACAGGCTAAAGCTAATGTTTTCAACGATTTTTTTGTTGAACAATGCTGCACTTTAGCAACTGGGAGTACCCTTCCAGTCTTTCTACCCCGCTGTAACAAAATGCTGCAAAACATTTTTATCGATAGGGATAAGGTTCTTAACCCTATCCAGACTAGGCTTTTTGAAACTTTGGGGAGACTAGGGGGGGCACAAAGTGCCCCCCCTGGTTTTTCTCAGAATCATAATTGCTAGAGACTTGAAACTTGGCACAAGTAACAAACATGATAAGGCAAACAAGATGGTGTGATTTGTTTTTGTTTATGTCACGTGATTAAGTGCTGACGTCAGCAAATGTTGCTAGTTTTGGTGTAAAACCACATGTACTTTGTCGCGTTGTATCTCCAAATTGATAAAATATATCGATGTGATATTTGAAACATAGAAGGATTATATCCTTGTAATTCTTATTTTGAAATTTTGGCTTTGTAAGTCTAATATTTTTGCTGATGTCAGCATTTATTTATTTTGTATGAGAAAAATAGCGACTTTTGTCTAAAATTGATTATAAATTACTTTTAAAAATAGCAAAAAATGCTAAATATACATAAAAAGACCAGCTGCATCATATCATGTCACTCATTTGTCTAAAAATTAAGCATAACATGGTTTTTCGTCAGTACGCATGCGCAACAACCAATTGTTGATGACGTCATCAAAAATCAATAAACTATATATCAAATGAAAGCTTGTTTCAAGACGAGTTCAAAAATGTTTGTCTCATTATCATAGAGCTAGTGGTTCCAAATCTATAACTTAAACGGTATTTATTTTGCGGAGCACTCAATTTAAAGTCATGTGTTGACCCCCGGAATCAGTGTCGAAATTTTTGAAATTGACAAGAAAAAATGTCTAATAGATAGAAACTAAAAGTCACAAAAAAGCTAGACTATTCTAGAGGTACTCGACGAGCTGTGTGGAAAAGTTTACTAGGGGGGGCACTTTGTGCCCCCCCCTAGTCTGGATAGGGTTAAGTTGATACGTAACCTAAATACTAATAAAGCTGATGGATGTGATGATATCTCAGTATCAATGATAAAAATTTGTGATTGCTCCATTGTCGAGCCCTTGTGCCTAATCTTTGACAAATGCCTTGATACGGGAAAGTATCCTTCAATATGGAAAAAAGCAAATGTAGTTCCTGTACACAAAAAGGGTAGTCGACAATGCAAAAAGAACTATCGACCAATTTCTTTGCTTCCAATATTTGGAAAAATGTTTGAAAAAGGCTATCTTTAAAACGGGGAACGGGGAACGGGGAACGGGGAACGGGGAACTTTAAAATGGGGAACTTTAAAACGGGGAACTTTAAAACAGGGAACGGGGAACGGGGAACTTTAAAATGGGGAACTTTAAAACGGGGAACTTTAAAACAGGGAACTTTAAAACGGGGTACTTTAAGATGGGGAACTTTAAAATGGGGAACTTGGGCTTCTTTGCCTGAACGCACCATCCTCAGATTTGAAACGAGCACGGTATCCTTATTGTGGTATTTATATTTGAATTTACACGTATTTTTTACAAGAAACTGCCTATTTTCTATAAGAATCTCAACTCTCGGATCACCAAAAATTAAGAAACTCCACTACAGGGAAAAAGGAAATCCTTGGCATCTTTTGGTTTATTTCACTTGTTTCCTGTTTGACATTACTCAGAAGATGCTTGAGTATGTCTAAACATAAGAAAATCTTAAAGTAGAGTACTCAAAATCTTATAATTTCAAGAAACGTTCAATAGCTACATACATTCACACATTCAACAATTATCTGTTGTTTATTTTGTTTTATTAGAAGCTAGTTCTGTTCAGAGTTTTGTTTAGTTTCATAGCATCAGATTAAATTGTCCAGTAATCTAGAGTCTTTTTCTTGCTTTCATTTCATTTCATTTTAAAATCATTTATCCAAGGTAGCCCCGTCAGTCAGTATGACTGATTTTCAGGGGGCTGTGCCAAAAACTTTACAAATTGAAAATCTACTGAAATTAATGACGGGAAATGGAAACCATACCCAGGACAGATTTTATGTCGCTAGCTACGGGAGGGAAATTGAAATAGTTGCAAAGGTGCGCTCGCAAGCAGTTGGTAAAAACCCCGTAAAACCTGATGGTAATGAGGGTGCCTCTCGCAGCTATCATATCTCCATCGCAGCTATTTTACAAGACTGTGCCATGAGGAAAGGTGTTATATTCTCACAGACCTTATGCTCTCCTTACCAAATATTTAGATATGGGGAGTGCGAAGGAGACTTTGCTGTTGTGGTAAGGAGAGTGGTATCAAACGTGCGCTGCCACTGAGGGAGGAGGGTGGGTCGATTTCGAGTTCACAGTTGTTCGTTTTTTCTTGAAGAGGGCTAAAACTGACTGCTACAAAGGTTTAAATATGACCCTTGGACTGTGGGGGACTAGCACTGTGGGACTAAAATATTAAAAATTCCAAGCATTCGGTCCTGTGAGAATAGGTACATGACTGTCATAATTCCCAATGTTGCATGTTCTGGATGCTCGGAATTTACATCTGTTCTTAATGTTGCTATACAGTATCCTAAGGTAGAAACAGACGATATACTAGTTTAGAGTACATTTTGCCATTTCCACTCGATTATTTTTCACATTTGAAATAAATTCGTGTTGGCCATGACTTATGAATAAAGTAAGTGTCCTCGACTGAACATTCGTACAAAGGCCGAAAACTAAAACTGTGCCGTATTGAAGTCATAACATCTGAAGACCAGAGCAAGTGATGTGAGTAGATAAATTGAAAGGGAAGGTGGAGGAAAAATTACAGCTGAGAAATGCATATCCACCAAGAAAAAGATACGGCTGGAAAGTTCCCCGTTTTAAAGTTCCCTGTTCCCCGTTCCCCGTTTTAAAGTTCCCCATTTTAAAGTTCCCCGTTTTAAAGTTCCCCGTTCCCCGTTCCCCGTTCCCCGTTCCCCGTTTTAAAGTTCCCCGTTTTAAAGATAGCCACTCGAAAGGTACCTGAGTGAAGTCTAAACATTGGAAAGACTTCAATGACTCTGTTTTGAAACGTGTAAACATTCATGGGCACAGGTGGTGAACATGAAGATTGTTATGGAACCCCTAAGAAACTCGTATGAAACTCCCGAGTATTAAAAATCTGATAATTTTAAGAAACTTCCAGTACTGGCCGAAACTCTTAGTTTCTTATCAACATACGTATATGCCTGTGCCATGAAGAAAAGGTACATGACAATGGTAATTCCCAATGTTCCCCGTTTTAAAGTTCCCCGTTTTAAAGTTCCCCGTTCCCCGTTCCCCGTTTTAAAGTTCCCCATTTTAAAGTTCCCCGTTCCCCGCTCCCCGTTCCCCGTTTTAAAGTTCCCCGTTTTAAAGTTCCCCATTTTAAAGTTCCCCGTTCCCCGTTCCCCGTTCCCCGTTCCCCGTTTTAAAGATAGCCGTTTGAAAAATTGATCTATGATTATATTTATGAGCACCTGTGTGACAACGGACTGTTAACACCACATCAATCGGGTTTCCGTCCAGGTGATTCAACAGTCAACCAGTTGTTGGCAATAAGTCATAAAATCTATTGCGCCTTTGACGATATTCCAAGTAAAGAAACAAGGGCTGTTTTTCTTGACCTATCTAAGGCCTTTGACAGAGTTTGGCACGAGGGCTTACTGTATAAACTGGAATGCAGTGGGATATCTGGAAGCCTCCTTGCACTAATTCGCGATTTTCTTGCAAACCGTGAACAACGTGTTCTATTAAATGGGAAAAACTCAGAATGGGCAACAATTTCGGCTGGAGTACCTCAAGGCTCGGTTTTAGGACCCTTGTTTTTTCTTGTCTACATAAATGACCTTGTTGATGACTTAAAGAGTGATGTTAATATCTTTGCTGACCCCTATTTTGTAATAGGACTGCACATTTCATCATTCTTGTTATCTAATCACGCTATAATCATATGATCAGTTACTAATATCACGTGCTAACCTTGATGCTTATCGTTACTAATATCACGTGCTAACCTTGATGCTTATCGTTACTAATTAGTATTATCAATCAGTATTTTTACGGGGACGTAGTGTTTTTTACTTTCAAGCATGCGCATTTAATTTCTGTCAATCTTAATTATTTCGTGTATATATTTTGCCACACCTTAATTTGTAGGAGAGTTAGAGTACCAGATTTTAAGAGAAGGTAATGAAAATGTGATCACCAAAATATGTAGTTCTCTCTGTGCCAAAACCTCAAAGCCTCAAAGCCAAGCGAAGTGCTCCTATCACAATGATGGAGTACCCGGTCTTATTTGCGTTTTTGCAATAAAAGACACGTTCCCGCTCGATGTCGACGGAAGAAATTTTGGGGCTGATTCAAGGTCTCGCTGGAGTCGTGAAGACAAACCAAGTTGCCCAAAATGATGCTTGTTTGCAGACCTCGCAACAAATTGCCGAATTAAGTCAAGCTGTCGCTGAATTAACAGCCAAGACACACGCACCAAGCCCATCATCTGCAACTCCACGTTTGCCCCAGCTAAGCCTTCCGGAATTCAGCAATGAAGAAAATTTGGACCGTTTCCTCGACCAGCTCCGAGCGATACTCGTTTCCTCTGGAATTCCGGCGAATTTATGGTTGCTCTACCTAAAGCAACAGTGCAGCAAAGATGCTCGTTCTTATGATTTAATTTCAGAACATGAACAACATGATGATGCCCCCCCGTTCGATGCCAAACATGAAGACCATGCTGTCTGGTTTGAAAAATGCCTCGAGACGTTGCATCGCCACCGCGGAATCCCCAAGGACCAACGTATCCAACAATTACTGTCTGTGTACTATACGATGAAACAAAATCATACAGAAAGTGTCGCCGACTTCGCACATCGTTTTGCGGAACACCAACACGCCCTGGAGAAACTGATTCCTGGCATCCACCGTCCTTCTGCCGGCGATGACACAGAGCTCATTCATGCTTTTGCCTTGAAACTTCGGCAAGACATTTCTGCTGACATTTTGAGCCGTGACTTCAAATTCCCAAACCTGGCAAGTCTGGTTGAAGCCGCCAAACGCTACGAGTCTCGCCACCCTCCTCCCTCCCAGCCCGTGGATGTGGAAAAATGGACTCCTGTCGCGCATTATGCTGAACCAAGAAATCGCAACACTTACACCAACAGCCGTGGCTCCCAGAAAACTGAAGAAGTCAAGTTCAGGGACAATTTTCCGGACTCAAAAGCAGGTGATCCTAAGCGTATTTGTTGGTATTTTAATCGCTATCTTAAGGCAAATTGTGAGCTGCCAAATGGTCACTGCTCTAATGGCTATCTCCATAAATGCAAAAAGTGCAGCAAATTAGGTTGTAAGCCAGCTTTTCATAAGCGTACTGCTCAAAATTCGCAACAGAGCGGTAATGTCTTTCATGGTAGAAATAGGCCAAATAATCCACCTGGTCCTCGACCTTTTGCAAATGCCGTTAGTGTCGAATGTTCTGAACAAAATAACGTACAGCATGAACAAGGAGATAAGGCTCTTTTAGTTGCAATTCATGAAACCATGCAGAAACTTGCGAAGGGTTTAAAAGTAGCTGAACAACCGTCTGCTCCCGCAACATCTTCGCAGTCTGAATCGCAAGATCAGCTTTTCGGGATGCCCGCAATAACTTCCTTGCCTGCAAATTTGAATGTTTTGGGACTTGATCTTGCGCAAAAAAACATTTTATGGACTAAAATCACGTCCGCAGGGGTTTCCCTCCCTTTGCCCTTGGATAGCTGTTGCTCCGTTTCTCTCGTCAGCCAAAAACACGCCGAAAAAGTGGCTAAATCTCGCCCGGAACTTGCTTTTACAAAGTTGGAGCAACCTCTGAAAGTTTCTGTTGCTAGTCCATCTACTTCTCTTCATGCTGTAGGGACTATGCAAGTTCCCATCACTTGGGCAAACGGTCGCTCATCTACTTTTGTCATGCTTGTTGTTCCAGGTTTAGCATGGCCTATTTTGTTTGGACAAAACCACTTAGAAGCTACAGATGCTTGTGTTCGTTTTAGCAAACGTAGAGTATTTTTTGCTCATCCAGATATGCGTTTTGAGGTTCCAAGTACAAATTCAAACCCACTTGCTGAATTTACTCAGTTAGGGTCACCACAAAATTCAGCAGCGTCTTCCGCCCATGTTACTTGCTTGGTCACCACGCAACCATCACCAACAGCAGGGGAACAACTAGCTTTGGGAAAAGGGTTTACCCTCATCCCAGTTTGTTTGCTACTCACCGCCTCCCTGGTTGGTTCGTCCCTCTTCTCTGAGCCTTTTTGGCTAGAGGGGGCCTCCCTTGCTCCTGGGATAAGTGTTTTAAGTGGGCCTATTTCGTTGTCGTGCATTTCGAGCCAGTTGGCTCCGGGGACACCCGTTCCCCCCGCAGTTTCCTCTGTTCGCCCAACCCAAGCTCATCCAGGCCCCCCGGTTCCCACGCTAGGAATCTCATTAGAAAGTTTGCAAGTTGGTGATTGGTCCAGTGATGACAAAAGCGTTAATCTGCCTGAGCCTGACCTATTGTATTACTCAACTGTATTGATTCGCTCCACAAAAGCAAAATTTGTGTTGCCTTTCAATGCTTTGTTGGGTTACATTCGTCCCATTGCTCCGGCAGATGAACAGAGTTTGAATAGTGCCGTCTCTAACACAGCAACTCAATTAGCTAATGAATGGTATTCTTTTGCTGTGAACAATACAGCCAGTGTGCATAATGAAGCTGCTCTTTCTTCGCCTACGACCAACGTTGCCATGGGAGACTTTAGATCTGAGTTGCCTAACGAGGTTAAATTTAGGCCAAAACAAACAGCAAGTGCAACTAAGACAGGGCTAGATTCTTCGATTCTTTCCGACTTTTTGGAACCTGCTGATGTAGAGCACCCAAAAGCCCTCCCGCCCATAACTGACAATTGTAGGAAGCTCTCTGAAGAGCAATATTTCAAGGAGTTGGTCACAGCTTTAGATCTAGACACGCCCAGTTATGCACATGTGCCTCCAAAGATCTTAGCAGAGTTTAAAAACATTCTGCGCAAGTACACTTCCGCTTTTTATTTGCCAGATACGCCGCTTTCAACCGTCAAAGGCTTTTATCATTCCATAGATGCCATATCGGAAAAGCCCTTCGGAGCTTGTAGCCATTAAGAATGAGTTAGAACGTATGTTAAAGCTCCATATTGTTAGGCCAAGCAGTTCTCCTTGGGGAGCTCCGGTTATTTTAGTTCGCAAGCCTCTAGAAAAAGGTAAACCGCAACCGCCTAGATTTGTAGTGGACTACCGTGGGCTCAATGCAGTCACAAAAGGAGATGGATACCCCATCCCATCTGTTTCAAATATTTTGGATGCACTTTGCGGAGGTAAAATGTTTGCAAAATTAGATCTCGCCTCTGGCTACTGGCAGGTACCGCTAAATGGCAGGGACCAGCACAAAACAGCCTTTGCCACACATTTAGGCCTGTTTGCCTTCGATAGGATGCCTTTCGGTCTAAAAACCGCTCCGCAGACATTTCAACGCATTTTAAACACTGTTTTCTCAGAGTTTTTGTACAAATGGCTTATCATCTATATCGATGATTGCATCACGTGGTCTACTTCGTTCGAAACCGCTCTTGAGCACTACGAACAGCTTCTCAACACAGCTGTCAAATTTGGTATCCAATTCAAACCGACCAAATGTCCCTTTTTCTCACAGGATTTACAAGTTCTTGGTCATCGCATAACACCACAAGGTCGTTTTCCTACCCAAAAAGGGACTGAAGCTGTTTCTGATTTGCCACGCCCTACCAAAGTCAATGGGGTGAAACGTTTTCTCGGAATGGTGGGATATTTTCGAGAATATATTCCTAACATGTCCGAACGAAGTGTTAAATTGCGTACACTTCTCCAAAAAGGAGCCTCCTTTTCATGGTCAAACGAACACGAGGCTGAATTTCAAGATCTAAAATTAGCTTTGCTTTCCCCAAACATCATGCTTTATCATCCAAATTGGGAAAGCTCTTTTGAAGTGCATACAGATGCTAGTAAAAAAGGATGTGGTGCTATGCTTGCACAACGCCAAAATGGTTGTCTTAGGGCAGTTCGTTTTTCATCACGGTCTTTCAACCCAACGGAATCTCGCTGGCCTACTGCCCATCAAGAACTTTTTGCTGTAAAATGGGCCCTAGAGACATTTCGACATTACTTGATTGGGAGAAAATTCAAAGTCATAACTGACCATGCCAATTTAAAGTTTCTTGCCTCCATCGCACCACAAAATTCAAAACTTGCTAGATGGTGCCTATCTTTAGCCGAATTTGATTTCCAAATTGAACACCGCCCAGGCAAAGAAAACGTGGTTCCGAACACTTTAAGCCGTGCTCCTTTAGAAACGTCCACTGTGCAGGCTCACATAGCAAATATTCCGCCACCTGCAGTAATAGACTTTCTGTTTACAAGCCTTTGCTTAGACATTCCACTGGCTATTCCTGACTCGCTGTTAACAGTCTGTAATGATGCTTTTTACTTTTTAAGTCTTGCTTGTAATGTAACATCTCCTCAGCATGCTTCATCTTCTAAATCTTACTCAAGAAGTTCTTGCACTTCTGCTGCAAATAGGCCTATTCTTGCTGTCGTAGCTTCTACAGCGCAAATGCCTTCTACTTCTGCGTGGACAAGCGATTTAGATTTGTTACGCCCGTTAAATTGCAATAGGGTACAATTTGCTGAAGGTCAACGCAAGGATCCATGGTTAGGCCCATTGACAAATTTTCTCGCTCAGGACTGTACTTTAGACGCGCTATCAAAAGTAGACCAACGCGTAAGGAAATGGGTTCTCGCCATGCACAAACGTGCTTCCGTCATAGATGGCATATTATATTATTCCGACGAATTTATGCAAGATCCAACACATATGCGCATTTTTGTGCCATCAGACTCTGCAATGCAGCGCCATTTATTGCAAGCATATCACGATAGCCCGTTAGGTATGCATAGGGGACGCGACGCTACATACAATTCGCTGTCTCGTGATTTTTATTGGCGCAATATGTCAAAACACGTTCGCAATTGGATTCGCCGTTGTCCGCAATGCATTCGCTTCAAAACTTTGCAGCAGCCTCATGGTCCTATGCAAATTCGCGTTTACCAATATCCGTTTCATACGCTAGGTGTAGATTATGTAGGAGAACTACCCACCACGCCCTCTGGAAACAAATGGATTTTAACTGTGGTCTGCCCCTTTTCAAATTATCTTCGCGCCATTGCGGTGCCAGATAAAAGTGCCCCCACAGCAGCCCGTGTTTTGCTGCACGAAGTATTTTTGCCGTTTGGATTTCCATCTGTCATGCAAAGTGACAGAGGTGGAGAATTCCTCAATGCACTTATGCATCGTTTGGTAGCACTTTTGTCGGTCAAACAAGTTTTCACCTCAGGGTACAGACCTCGGTTAAATGGTGCTACTGAACGCGTGCATCGGTTTTTGAACAGCGCTATAGCTATCTACTGCGAAAAGAAGCAACATACTTGGCAAGATTATTTGCAACCAGCTGTTTATGCGCACAATACCTCGCCAATTTCAGGGACTTCGGATATAACACCTTTCTTTTTGGTTTTTGGTCGTGATGCGCCTTCGCCTGAAACAATTTCTTTAAATATGCCAGCCACCGCGCTGCCTGCGGATCATTATGCAGCACATCTTGTTTCCCGCGTAAAGGATGCACATACGCATTTTCGAGCTATAAAAGCAGATTTGCGCAGACGCCAACGCGAGCTTTACGACACTGTTTCTCGCGATATTGATGTACCAGAAGGGAAAACCGTTTAACTGCGAAAAGATAACGCGCCAAATCAAGCTGGACTTGCTTCGCGTTTCTTATGCTCTTTCGATGGCCCTTATATCGTCACTGGTCATCCCCACGGTCGTAAAGATTTGCTGACAATCCGTCACGCCAAAACAGGTGAGCCTCATCCACGCCAGGTCAACATAGAAAAAATTGTAGTAGTTCCAGAACCGGAACCAGATGACTTGCGTTCACTTGAAGAGGCCTTGGTAGAACCAGATTTAGTAGAAGTAGAACAAGTTCCACGCAATGCCAACTCAGATTTAGCCAATGTTGCATTCGAGTTCGGAAAATATTTGGAGTCTCTACCTTCCAAGTCTGCAATCTCATCGCAGGCTTGCAAGCATGTTTACGCAAGTTACCCCTCAGCTAGAGAGATATTAGCACGCCATGGTAAACTACGTGGTTTGGTAAACTCGTGCCCATACCTCCAGCTAGATGGTGGTTTACACGGAGGAACTTATACGATGTCGTTAAACCTCCAAGTATTTGATAAGTTACGTTGAAGTATTATCTTATAGCTTCATGGACAGTATCGTAGCTTACGTATAAAAGATAAAAAAAAAAAAATTTTCTGTAAAAATTTTTTTTTTGATAAGGAGGATGAGAATGTAATAGGACTGCACATTTCATCATTCTTGTTATCTAATCACGCTATAATCATATGATCAGTTACTAATATCACGTGCTAACCTTGATGCTTATCGTTACTAATATCACGTGCTAACCTTGATGCTTATCGTTACTAATTAGTATTATCAATCAGTATTTTTACGGGGACGTAGTGTTTTTTACTTTCAAGCATGCGCATTTAATTTCTGTCAATCTTAATTATTTTGTGTATATATTTTGCCACACCTTAATTTGTAGGAGAGTTAGAGTACCAGATTTTAAGAGAAGGTAATGAAAATGTGATCACCAAAATATGTAGTTCTCTCTGTGCCAAAACCTCAAAGCCAAGCGAAGTGCTCCTATCACAATTTTAACCGGGGGGGGGGGGGGGGGGGGGGGCGTTTTTCGCCCCCCCCCCTATCGGATTTTTTTTAATAGCTCCCAAACGATGGCACTTACAATGCTGAATCTCCTTGACTTTTCCTAAAATTTAGTTGGCAATCAGAAAATAGAAATTTCAATACCTATTGTTTGACCACGTGACCACCACATGCCCATATTTGGAGAGTGGTCACAAAGAAATTCTTTAAAACGGCTCTAATTTCTTCCTTTGTTACTAAATCTCAACAATATATGTACGGCTATCTGTAAAACATGGAGTGTGGAATGATGGAATGGAATGATGGAATGGAATAATGGAATGGAATGATGGAATGGAATGATGGAATGGAATGGTATCGATGGAATGGTAGATATGGAATAGCCAAACTACTGGTCGCTTTGGAAAAAAAATTGCACCGATGTGTTCCTCAAGATCTTCTTAGTTTATTTTGCATATGTTTTCTTGAAAGTCTCATGAAATTCCCTTAAATATCGACTGAAACAACAAGCATGATAACAGACTGTGTGGGCAGACATCAGTTAAGTCGTTTAATTGATGTGAGTTGTAGGGAAAAAATCTGTAAAACATGGAGTGATGGAATGGAATGGAATGGTCGACATGGAATAGCCAAACTATTGGTCTGTTTTGAAAAAAAATTACACCAATGTGTTCCTCTCGATCTCTTCAGTTCATTTAGCGCATATTTTCTTGAAAATATGCTGGAATTCCTTCAGATTTCAACTGAAACAAAATTGAATCTATGCTAGGCTCGCGTGAACACAGCTGTGGAATGTTGAGAAGTGACAGGGATCAATGACAGTTTTAATCCTTATCCTGTAATGGCGCCAAGATCATTCTTATCATAAACGGGGGTTCATTAGAAACTTTAGACAACAGCAAATTGAGTTATTGCTGCCCTCATGCACTCACTCGCTATTGTTTGAAAACAATGCCCAGTTGTTCATCATTTGCACAGTTTGTGGTATTGTTTATATTTCATTTCGCGTTGTGCAACTGTGAACTGAACTGCGTCGATTTTTCAAAAGCTATGCTTCTTGCTTCACCACGTTGTGACTTTCGTCGAAGAATCCAAAGTTTTAAGCTGCTAGCATATTTTGCCTGTGCAGCAGGCTTCACCATGGTGGGTTTTACATACACGATTGTCATTTAGAGCATGAACACTGCCTTCAAAATGCTATGAAAATGGATAACTTTAACGCAGATTGTACCACAGATTGTTTTATCTTACTGGTTACGTTGGACGCCCTGTTTAAAAGACAGAATGATTCTGAAAAATAGTGCAAATTTGATAGACTCCAAGAAACTCTTAGTAGCAAGAAGCTTTTTTGAGCTAGCCTGTGTTCTAGACTCCAGAAAAATAAATTATATTTGCGTAATGGTCTGGAACACAGGCTATTTTGAGCCCCAAGTGCTTATTACTCAATCTTGGAGACTCCAGAGGGGGCTTTAAGGGAGAGGGTGCTTGTCAGCTAGAGAGGGGGTTTATTCTCAAATGAAAAGGATATAAATTAAAGCATCTTAACTCTTTTATCCCCAATTTTGAGGAATGACATACAATATTACCGAGTCAAATGAACAAATTCGACATATTTATCAAAGCAGTATCAAAATTAACCTGCACACTTTTTTAGCTAAATAAACTGAAATTTGACATCCTTTTTAATACAAATGAAGGAGGATGGAAAGTGGGGCTTCTTTAGAACATTTAGCTTAGAAGGGAGGGGTTTACCAGAGAGGGAGGGGTTTATTAGAGAGGGGAGCTAGGGAGCTAAAAAAGAACGTTTCTTCAACCTCAGTCCCCAGAGTCTTTGTCATGTTTGGACTTCCCAAAAATAAGAAATTGTAAGAAAAGTACGTCTAAACTAATTTTTTTTAAGAACTAAGGTCAAAGATTGCCAGACAGTCTCTTAAATGTTAGGATACTTTTGCTACCCATAGAGAGGAAATTTCAAGATGGCTGCACGCACGCTGCTTGAGAGGCGCTTGGACTCTTCTTAGCGTTTCGTAGCGTTCGTGAGTTGCTGAGCGTACAAGTTGATTATTAGTAGTGATGAGTTTTTATTAAAATCAGTTCAGCTTCATAAATTATGGATAAGGATTATGTTACGATTGGGTTCCTGAAACAAATGCTCGAGGTGCAGGACAAGGCCTATCGTTCCTCTCTACAGATTATGCTCGAGGACGTGAAAGGAGAAATAAGATTGCTGAGGAAAGATTACGAAGAGATTAAAACATCCATTTCCTTTGTGAGTGGCAGGTTGGACACTTTTGATAACACGTTCAAGTCAACTGAGACCGAACTGATGAAACTTAGACAAGTGACCAAACAAATTGAAATGGATATTGGGGATGGTGTCGAAGACCTCGCTCGTAATATTGAATACTTGGAGAATCAGTCCAGGCGAAACAACGTCAAAATATTTGGGATCCCAGAAGATGATGATGAAAAGTCGTGGGATGACACCGAATCTAAAGTAAAGGAAGCAATTAAAGATAAACTTGGGATTGAAGATGAAATAAAGATTGAACGTGCCCATAGAATTGGAAATCGTTCTAACGATGATGGTAGACAACGTCAACGACAACGGGATGGCACACGTTCAAATAATGGGCCTAGACCCATTGTGGCTAAGATTGAATCATGGAAGGTAAAGGAAAATATCGTGAAGAAGGCAAGGGAAATTAAACCAGATGGCTTGAGGTTCTACAGTGATTTTTCACAAAGAACACTGGACCGCAGACGTAGCCAAATTCCTGCTTTGCAGGCAGCAAGAAGTCAAGGGAAAGATGCCTTCTTTGTAGTGGATCGTCTTGTTATTCGCAACAAAAGAAATGAGTGGCATGGTCGCCGTGGTGGGGCATGGAATACCACTCCCAATGTAGAGCCTGATAATGCTGCCAATTCTTCCGCAGAAAATGAAGTTTTTTTCAACACAGTTTCCAGTGACAAGGACTGAGAGGGAAGTAATCTTCTTCACTAAGAATGTGAACAGTGAACTTCCAAACTCTTGTTGTGTTTCTATCGCTATTTTCATGGATTTTTTTTTTTTCAGCTCTGTTGCTTCATTTGTTTTAGATAATCACATTGCCAATGCCTAATTGCCTAGCAAAGAATCAACCAAAAGCCCCTAAGGATCCATGTGGTTTTTGTCATAAAAATGTCAATGTGAATTTCAGACGGTTATTCTGCATGAGATGCAATTTTTGGAATCATATTAAATGCAATGGGACAAGTGTGAATGAATATAACACTTTAGTTAAGGAGGGTAAGGACAGTCCATGGCTATGTGCTAAATGCTCAGCAAAGGAACGTGAAGAAACATTCCCTTTTTGTAGTGTGTCTGATGATGTTTTTGCAAATATCTTTTTTTTGGATACCCCCTCTTTTAGTGACACAATACCAACGTTTGATGTATGTTCAAGGCTTACCAATCTGCCAAATCTAGGTGACTATGATATTGATGAGCAGATGCCGCAAAATATTGACTCTCACTACTTTTCTTTGCAAGAGTTGTCCAAATCTTTTTCTAAATCTTCTTCTCGTGATGAGCTTTCTATTTTTCATTCAAATATACGGAGCCTTTCCCTTCATCTTGATGAGCTAATTGGCCTAGCAACTAACTTGAATCAAAGTTTTGATGTTATAGGTGTGTCTGAAACATGGGATTCATTTGAGAATCCAATTGCAACTAATATTGAGATTCCAGGATATGATTTTGTCTTTACTAGGTCTCATAGCCAGAATGGTGGTGTTGGGATCTATGTCAAATCCAGCCTGTCCCCTTCACCAAGGAAAGATCTTGACTGCAGTCATGATGATTTTGAAACTGTTTGGATTGAGGTTGATCGCAAAAATGAAAAGAATCTGCTGTTTTGTTGTGTTTACAGACATCCAAGTTCTGATATAGATGGCCTAACACTTCACCTTAACAATATTTTATCAAACATAACTCAATCTAATAAACTTGCTTTTATAATGGGCGACTTCAATGTTAACCTTCTCAACTATAATTCAGACACTCAAACTTGTGATTTTGCCAATAATTTCTTCTCTAACAATTTTATGCCATGTATTCTTCACCCATCTAGAATTTCTGACCAAACCTCTACATTAATTGATAATATATTTACAAATGCAGTTGAATTCAATATTACCAGTGGTAACATCCTAACCCAAATTTCTGATCATTTTCCTCAAATTCTAATCATCAAGAATTTAAAACTTGATATGTTAAATGCTAGTCACTATAAACATGATTTCACTAATTTCAATGAGGTAAATTGCATTGAAGATTTAAATTCCATCAACCTTGATTTTGTTAATGATAACACATTAGATGTAAACTATAAATTCAGTAAACTTTTGAAAGAGATCTTTTCACTGTCAGAGAAGCATGCTCCCATTAAAAAGCTAAATAAGAAAGCCATCAAATTAAAAGCTAGGCCATGGATAAATGGTAGAATCTTGAAAATGATGAGATTACGTGATAAAATCTTTCGTAGTCTAAGGAAGGATAACACTGATGTTAAAAAATCATTATATAAAAAGTTTCGCAATCGTGTAGTTTTGGAATTGAAAAACAGTAAAATTGCCTACTTCCAAAATTATTTTCTTACCAATAAACAAAACATGAAACTTTTATGGTCAGGTATTAAATCTATTATAAGTGTGAAAAGTTCTTCCTCTTCTTCTGTTAAAAAGATCAAAGATAGCAATGGGAATATCACCTCTGATCCAACGCACATGTCAAATATTTTTAATGATTACTTTGTTAACGTAGCTGAAAATATTACTGATAAAATCCCCAAAACCTTGAAATCACCTCTTGCCTATATGTCAGACAGAAATTCAAGTTCAATCTTTCTTTCCCCAGTCACACGTTATGAAATTGACGATCTTATTGCGGCTTTGAATCCAGCTAAATCTGTTGGTCCAAACAGCATACCAATTAGACTGCTCAAAATTCTTGGCCCCTCTCTATCGCCTTTCCTAGCTCAAATGGTTAATCAGTCATTTGAGTCAGGAGTTTTTCCAGACAAGCTCAAAATTGCTAAAGTTATTACCATATTCAAAAAGGGTGATCACCAGCAGGCTTCTAATTACCGCCCAATATCTTTACTTTCTATTTTCAGTAAGATATTTGAAAGAGCAATGTATAAACGTCTCTTTAATTTCCTAAAATTTCACAAGATTTTGTATGACCTTCAATTTGGTTTCCAGGAAAATCATTCAATAGACCATGCTCTAATTAGTTTGACTGAAACTATAAGACATAGCTTAGATAATAAAAGATATGGTTGTGGTGTATTTATTGACCTTCAAAAAGCCTTTGACACTGTCAATCATCAAATCCTACTTTCTAAGATGGAGCACTATGGAATTAGAGGTTGTGCTTTAGATTGGTTTAAATCATACCTTTCAGAGCGTGAACAGTATGTAAGCATAAATGGTTTTAACTCTGGCCTACTCAAAATCTCTTGTGGGGTTCCACAGGGGTCTGTATTAGGTCCTCTTCTCTTCCTATTGTATATAAATGACTTGCCTAATGTATCTAAAAGACTTAAATTCTTCCTATTTGCTGATGACACTAACATATATTATGAGAGTAATGATATAAATAAATTAGTAAAAGTTGTCAATATTGAACTCAGACAGGTTAAAAAGTGGCTTGATGCCAATAAATTATCTCTTAATGTAGAAAAAACAAACTTCATGATATTCCATTCAATACACAATAAAATAGATGAAAATCCAATCATTAAGATTGGAAAGAAGACCATTCAAAGAGCAAACTTTGTTAAATTTTTAGGACTACTTCTAGATGAAAATCTTAGTTGGAAGTTCCATCTGAAGGAGTTGTCCAAAAAACTTGCTAGAACTTGTGGTGTTATTTCAAAGGTTAAGAGCCTCCTGACTCCAGATGTGTTACTCTGCTTATATAATTCATTGTTTATGTCTTTTGCCCAGTATGGTATTATCGTGTGGGGTAATACTTCTGCGTCTTATACAGACCCTGTCTACAAACTTCAGAAGAGACTAATCCGAAAAATTTCTTCTCAGCCTGCTCTTTCTCCTTCTGCTCCAATCTTTAAGTCTTTAAAACTTCTGAGACTATCTGATCTTTTTCAGCTTAAACTTCTCACTTTTGTCTTTGAAACTGTATATAGATCATCGCCGAGTTGCTTCCATGACTTTTTCCTATTGAATTCATCCATGCATCAGCATAACACTAGACAGGCTAGTAAAGGTGATTTGTTTCTTGCTCGAAAGAACACTCTTCAATTTGGGCTCAACTCCATTCGATATAAAGGAGCTAAGCTTTGGAATGAAATCCCTGTTGAATTAAGAAACTCTCACTCGAAAGCTTCATTCAAAACCAAGGTAAAGATCTACTTTTTGTGCCACAATTACACCCAGTAATTCACACTTTATTATATGTCTTTCTGCACCAGTTTCAAATAACATCCATAGAAAAGTCAATTTTCTTTTTTAGATAGGGGGTGTTCCCTCCTCGATTAGCTTGCCTATTGAGGGAGCTCCTCCTTTAAGAAATTCCCCTAATCTCATTATGGCTCTTCATACTTACCTATTTAGTCTGTTTACATTTGCCCTAAGTACCATCCTGTGTTTTTTCAATGTTATTTGTTGTATTTTATTTTAAATTCATATTTGTTAATTAGATAGGTAGGTATGTAGAGTTATAACATGTATTAGATGGATTTTTAAAATGAAATGAACTGAACTGAACTGAACTTAGCCAAAGCTCTGAAGGTACAGATCAGTGACCGAACATTTCTACCACATACAACTTTGTTACTTTTGTAGATTTCTTTCACATGATTGTTGATGTGAATTTGGTGATTTTTCTGACAGTACCAACAGGGGATGTTTGGGGGTCCCAAAACCGTAAAACCACTCAAAATTTAAAATGCAAAACATTTTGCGATATTTTACATCAAATCAAACCGAAACATAGCGTGCAAGATTACAAAATATGGTGAAACCCCGTGACCGTAAGACCCAAACATTCCCTCTATCAAGTAGCAAGCCGGGAGGAAATTAAATCTGGCTTCTTCAGCTACTGAAATTCTGCAAGACAGTTTTCTGGGAGCACACACGTGCTTGACTGTATGTAAAGCAAAGCCCACCATGGTGAAGCCTGCTGCACAGACAAAATTACCATTAGTGCCTAAAAATTCTGAAAATAAAATGGTACCCGATAAGACAAAATATGCCAGCAGCATAAAACTATGGATTCTCCGACGAAAGTCACAACGTGGTGAAGCATAGCTTTTGAAAAATCGACACAGTTCAGTTCACAGTTGCACAACCTGAAATGAAATCTAAACAATACCACAAACTGTGCAAATGATGAACAACTGGACATTGTTTTCAAACAATAGTGAGTGAGTGCATGAGGGCAGCAATAACTCAATTTGCTGTTGTCTAAAGTTTCTTACGAACCCCCGTTTATGATAAAAATGATCTTGGCGCCATTACAGGATAAGGATTAAAACTGTCATTGATCCCTGTCACTTCTCAACATTCCACAGCTGTGTTCACGCGAGCCTAGCATAGATCCAATTTTGTTTCAGTTGAAATCTGAAGGAATTCCAGCATATTTTCAAGAAAATATGCGCAAAATGAACTGAAGAGATCGTGAGGAACACATTGGTGTAATTTTTTTTCAAAACAGACCAATAGTTTGGCTATTCCATGTCGACCATTCCATTCCATTCCATCACTCCATGTTTTACAGATTTTTTCCCTACAACTCACATCAATTAAACGACTTAACTGATGTCTGCCCACACAGTCTGTTATCATGCTTGTTGTTTCAGTCGATATTTAAGGGAATTTCATGAGACTTTCAAGAAAACATATGTAAAATAAACTAAGAAGATCTTGAGGAACACATTGGTGTAAGTTTTTTTCCAAAGCGACCAGTAGTTTAGCTATTCCATATCTACCATTCCATCTATACCATTTCATTCCATCATTCCATTCCATCATTCCATTCCATTATTCCATTCCATCATTCCATTCCATCATTCCACACTCCATGTTTTACAGATAGCCATATATGTACCATTCGATTCGTCTTGATGAGTACTTTCATTTGATATATAATTTATTCATATTTGCTGACATCAGCAGTTTATTATTTCTATGATGTCATAAATATTTATGACGTCATATTCCTAATGAATGAGTAATTTTTCATGCAAAACCGATGGAATTACCTCAAATATCGATAAAGGTACTTGATTTCACCAATAATATTCGAAATTAATGGTTTAAATCATAATTATTGAGCTAACAATTTTGCATTGAATCAAATTTTCATTATTTAATTAATTAATTCATTAGAAACCACAAATATCCGTATGAAACCATATGAAACTACAAATTAATGATATTATTCATGTATTTGGATGGTTTTTTGCCAATTTTATCTAGCTATTTGCTATTAATGGGTCCTTTTCTGCAAATAGCTCGATTTTCTCAAAATTTGCATTGTTTTTGGTTGCCTAGCAACCAATCACGTGACTATTGATTGATTGGTGCTATTTTTAGATTCTCCTTTGTTCAATTATGACACAGTGCAAGTTTCATTGTCATAGCTGTTATATTTGCGGAGAAAAACAGGGGGGTGAAAAACGCCCCCCCCCCGGTAGAAAATCACTTTTTTTTACCCGGTTAAAATAGGGTTAATGCTGACAAAACTGTCGAACTCATCTTCTCCACAAAAAGAGTTAAACCCTTTCATCCCCCTCTAATGTTAGGAAATGATGTGGTAACAGAAAAGGCCGAGCATAAGCACCTTGGCATGATTCTGGATCCCAAACTGGATTTCCAGAGTCATATCAAGGAAGCTATCTTAAAGGCAAGACGAGGAATTGGATTAATACGACATATTTCTAATTATGTTTCTAGGGACGTTCTTAATCAAATGTACAAGCTTTATGTTAGACCTCATTTAGATTATGGTGACATTGTCTACCACAGGCATGACTCTGAGATGCTCCAAAGCTTCACGCGTAAGATAGAACAAACTCAATATTTGACTGCCTTGGCGGTGACCGGTGCATGGAGAGGTACAAATAGGCAAAGGCTGTATGAAGAACTGGGGTGGGAAAGTCTCTATCAGAGGAGATGGTATAGACGCTTGTGCCATTTTTTTAAATTAAAGAACTCACACCATTCTGAGTATTTGTATGCAGAAATTCCTCCTGAGCGTCAAGTCATGTACAACCTCAGAAGTGCACGTCTGTATGAACAAAACATAGGTAGGACTGTCCGGTTCTCAAACACCTACTTCCAGAATACCTTTTCTGAATGGAACTCGCTCACTCTTGATATTAGAAATTCTACATCAATTGCTGAGTTCAAGCGTAAATTGCTGGGAATCATAAGGCCTGCTCAAAAGCCTACTTATAATATACATGATATAGCAGGTATTAGACTTCTGACCAAGCTTCGTTTGAATTTTAGTGCCTTAAATGAACACAAATTTAGGCATAATTTTGAATGTCTGGACCCTATCTGTGCTTGTGGCACAGGCAAAGAAGATAACGAGCATTTTCTCCTGCATTGCCCTCTCTTTGAATTACAGCGTAGAGATCTCCTTGGTCAGCTCGGGGACCTTCCTGGCATTGACATTGAGAGTTTGGATAGTAAGACTATTTGCAAATTACTAATATTTGGTAGCCCAAACGTAAATGTGATTGTGAACAGAATAATTCTGGAAGCGACCATTTCCTTCATCAAATCAACACAGCGATTAGGCTAGAAATAAAACCATCAAATCACAGCGCACCCCAACAGGTGAGTCAGAGATATATTTCTTTGACGCACCTGGAACACCTTAATTTTTGTAACGTTGTTTTTTTTTTGTTAGACTAGATACTGTCGTAGTATTGAACTGTTGTAAGTGTCGTTCGTAGTGAGAACTCGATGACTTTGTGTCCTTTCTCGCTACGAACGACATAATTTTTTTTCTTTTCTCAATTCTAGTTTAACTGTTGTCGTTGCTTTGTATATTTTAATATTTTATGATGATATATAAAAAAAAAAAAAAAAAAGACCATCTAACATCTTGCAGGCTACATTTTATGTGCTGCACAAGAAGACAACGCAAACAACTAACCGGTTTTCTGTTCAAGACTCAAGGTCAACGTGTAATTTGATCATACATTCGATCATAACAGCTCATTCGCCAAGATTTGTTTTGAAACAGTTGGAGAGTAGCAGAGTACTTTCCGAAATAAAGTACACATCAAACGTAATCGATTTTGGCTATAAAAACAAGTAACCACAAAATTAAATAAGTATTTTATATTTTATGAGTGAGTGGTTGTCTTGGTAGTTTTAATCGAACACTGCAAAGAATTATTGTAAACCCATAGTCCCCATACACCATTTCGAATTTGATTTATTTGTTAAAATCTATGAAAAAAAATTTAAGGTAAGACCACCTTAATCCAGGTCGCAATTTGGAGACTTTCCACTTCTAGAATTTCTTAGGACTTTTGATATGTTTTAAAGCATTGTTTATTTAGCAAAAAACACTTCATTTCGTTTCTGTTGCAATTAGTTTGAGGTTCTACCATGTTTGACCTTACATTGACTGGACTATTATTTGCAGAGGCAGAGGCAATAAAGAGGCCACGAGCTACCTACTTATATTCGATTTCACTTAATCCTGCATACAGTGACAAGAAAGTATTAGAAGTAGCCACAATTGCAACCAATAATCGATTCCTCCAAAGCCAAGACCACTGCCTATATACTTACAGCATCATGAAGTTTGCTAACTATTTGAAAGTGCCTGTGATCCAATTCGTGGCTGATGGAGACAGTAGATTTTGTCATCAAATGATCGGCTTCTGTAAAATGCGGGTCCGCAGGTCCGATAAAATGGGGGTCTGCGGGTCTCTTTGAATGTATGTCCCATGGCCACATACAAACGGCTGTTGTATGCGGCAAGGAGCCCTTCCTACAGAACGAAGCGATAGTCACCAGTTTCTATGAGCTTTTCTGCTGTGACAGCAATTCATCACCGCTACAATCCATCAAGCGAAACCCTTGCAATATCGATGGGATTAAATCATTTCTATGGATTGAATGGTGACGCAGATCGTCACAAAGGTCACAAAAAGAAAAATACATTGTGAAATCGTACCTTATCAATGAAAAGATCCTGAGTCACAGCTTGGAAAGAATTTCAATCCCAATGCAAATATGGGCCAATATGGGAGAACTTTGTACTTTGGAGGGGATCCCTTCACATGGGGAAGTCCCTATGCATCGTTCGATACTTTTTACCATAGAAATAGGAGGCACTTGCGTCTTTTTGTGATTTCAACATAAAAGTTTTCAAATTTTAAGTTTAGTTTCTTACGCTGTTTCTTATTTCCTATTGACTTTGTTATTTCTTGGTAATCATATTACAGTTTATAACACTGCTGCAAATATGTTCCTTGACATATGCAAAACATCAGGTGGGAAGAACTCCCAGGGGAACATGTACATGTTCTTTTCTCCGGAACTTGTGCTTGACTAGATTGGTACATCGCTGTTATATCCTATGAGTTCCTTGCTGAAGTTTGGCACCAACGGTACATCCTTGCTAAAGGTAAACAAACCAGAACAAGCCCTATCTTCTGCGCAGTGTTGGATTGAACGCAAGCATTCGAGGATGAAAACAGGAAGTGGGCATAAGCCTCGCAAGACCCGTTGACCGCTGTAGCACGCCTTACAATTTTTTTGCAAGGAGTGAAGAGCTGAAAACCTCATCGTATGCTCAGAAAAGTGTAAAAAACGACCCACAACTACCTTTTTCCTCGGATTTATCTATAAATGTAAATCACTATGTCTTCATCAGAGCTCTTGCTGATATCTTCCTTCTTGCTGCTCCTGTAATTGGAGGAGTACCAAGAAGTGCATGTCAGGACCAGTGCCATTGGCTCCAGAAATTGGTGAAAATATCTCTCCTCAGTACCAAGCCCTTATTATTTGGAGATTACCCAGCACTATTTTCCCACCTTGTGCAGCTTTACGACAGAGGAGCAGAGTATGGTCTGGTAAAGAGTGACATTGATGTGCACAACAAATCAGATCAGAGATCTGCAGAAAGATTGATATCCCCAGAAGTAGAGCAAGGTTTAGATGCAATACCATGGTCCAAAGGGACAAAGTTCTTATTTGAGATTGGTAGGAGAGGCTTCGAAGCCTGGTGGAAACCAAATCTAACCGTCATTGAGAGAATTAGTGGTGTTTACTTCGTTTCAAAGAGCATACAGCTTTGGAGAAGATACCTTGAAAAAGCCTCGTACAGTCTAAAGGAACACTTCATTTCAGAAGAATTGTACAAGGACACCCTCATCATGTGTTCTTCACTTCCTCAGCTTGCCGTCACATTCAAGCTTTTCTTCAAAGATAAACCGTTCATACCTTGGAACTTTGCAGAATATCCGTTAGAAAATTATTTTAGCCAAATAAGGGGGATGTTTGGAAATGCTGACGAATTCAGTGTTCTTGAATATGTTGCAAGAAAGAAACGAGTTCAAGCACAGCAAGAGGTCACCCAAAGGGGCCTTATAAACAGAGATAGGCAACGTAGCCAGAAAAGCAGATGGCAGCATCCAAAGAGACCAACTGAAGAACAATTTCCGGAGCTCTTCGACAATACATGGACTCTTGCGGAGTTATTAAAGAGCATTTATAAAGAAGATATCGCCATATCGCAAATATTCGTTGATCTTGGCATGGGAGAGGAGTTGCATGGTGATTCACTTTTTGAAATTAAAACACCCGAGGAAAGAATCAAAATGTGCGTTTCGAGGATTAAAGATGATTCAGATGATTTGAAGAAAGCAGTAACTATTGAATTTCCACAGGATGACCAACCACTGAATTTGAATGAAGGTTTGTCGGAGACAAGTGAGCAAGAAGATATTAGGGCCTCCACAGCTACACCACGTCATAGGACCCAGCCAAAATTATTAGAATTCAAAGGAAAGTTGATGTCAATAACTAAATATGTTGCAACTGTAAAGCAGAGAGGAGATATGAAATCTTCTGGTTGCCGAAATGTTCGTCGGTTCATTCTTGCAAACACAGAAGATAATGAAAACAAAATCAAAGCAGGATTGAAGGCCGGATCATTCGTTCAAACAAAAGGAGGTCACTTATTCGAAATAATTCAACTGAAAAAGAAAGGAAGGACATTTATCGAATTCGTTAAAGATGACGAAGAGAGCGAAATCTTTTTCATAGGTGCGCAATACATCACAGCTAACGAAACGGAATATTTTTCGGATCCTAGCACAATCACCAAAAGTTATAGAAGCCTTTCAAGGGTCTTCAGGAAAGAAATTGTCCCTACATGCTGCTGGGTAGATGGTTCAGCTCATTACATCAAGGTCGCTGAACAGTTTGAACTCGCTGTAAACAATGATCTGCTTACAGAAAACTTTGAGGTAGACATCAGTTCTGCACATTGTTATTGCAGAAGACCAGCTGAATATGACGATCTTGTGGAATGCAGTTCAAGTTTATGCAGAATTAATTGGTTACACTATTCTTGTGTTGGGCTCACAGAAGCTATCATTTCACGAATTTTGGCCAATGGTAGCCCCCAGTGGTGCCCTAACTTTCAGTTAAACCTCAGCAAAGAATACAATGTGTGCAAACTTTGAAATCAGTTAACATTGATTATGCTCTTTTTTTCTTCTGGAGCTAGTCAGCTTGTATTGCATCAGGGCAAATTTGCATGTTCTTCAAGAAAATTGTTGTAAATTGGTTGGGAGCAAAATTCAAATGAGCAATTTACAAACTCATACATCTCAAAACATACACAAAAGGTTCGCACAAATTTGCTGCAAATTAGATTCAAATCTTATTTATTATATGGGAACTCCCCCTTCCCCTTCCTTTACACAAACCAGGTGCTTAGATATAATGATGTGTTGTGATGAGCTCGATGAGCTACAATACAGTTACAGTAGTCTACAAATGCACTATTACTAAGCATAGTTTTGAATGTCGTAGGAATGCCAAAGTCTGGCTAAGAACAATGTTAAAACCGTTCAGTTAGTTGTATCACAATTGAAGAACACCCTATATGAAATGGTTGAAACACTAAATTGGTTCACAATTAGACTTTGTAGCTATTCTACAAAAGAGCCTGGATCAAGTGCTATTTTGATACATTTTTATAGGGTAGGTTTGGTCGATTGGTGTTAGAGCTGCTACCACTATTATGCACATTTAAAAATTCTTCAAAATGTATGAAAATATCGGTCGATTCGGACTCTTTGTTAGAAAAGCTAAAAGGTTCATTGATGGAATAACCAAGAGTCATGCAAAATCGTATAAATAAGTATTTTTGGACTCAAGGCCTGCCCAAACGAAGAAGCAAAACTTCGGACGGTGTAAATGGATAACACTCAAAGTTGAAATGCTTGCAAATGCCTCGTGTAGGTGTAGGTATAAACATGAATCAAATTCTTGTTCAGTTTACTCTCCTCTTTATTGAAAAGACCCTTTCATGGGGAGTTCAAATGAATAATCCCCCTTGAAATGAGATACAAGGTCATTTCTCCAAGAAAATTGGAAAAATTATTACCTTTGCACATGATTTGATTAGGTTGTATTTGATTAGGTTTATTTAATTCTATTGCCAACAACATATATTGTTATGGTTATGATACTTATGATTACTATACCTCTTATTTGTTGAATACTGCCTTGTCATTGCCATTGCCAACTATGTACATTGTGGGGAGTGTGAGGGGCATTTCAGTCTTTCAAAAAGGGGATGATATTTTTCAGAACAATGGGGTTTTTGAAGATTTTGATAGATTTTGTGGAAAACAACAGGTTTTTTTAAAAAGAAGTAACACTAGTTGTTTATTTTTGGGAGTGAAATGCCCCTTCATATGCTGTACAATATAATCTGATGCAGCATCAAGATTTGTAATACTCGTATAACACAGGATGCACATTTTCAAGTAACTTGGTTCAAAAACTTTCAGAAATAGGATATCAATTGATATCAAGTAAATGAAACACTAGATCCTTAGATTTTGAGCTTTGTGTGCTATTTTGGAAGTTCAGTATCTGAAATGATGGTTTCAAAGGAGTTGTCTAACAATGCAAAGAACATTACACCAGAAATTCGGAATGTCAAGAATTTTTTTTTACATTTTTGGGCATCTATAAATCATTTTGGATGAAACTGGCCGGAGCTTGGCCGGAGCAGAAAAAAATGCAAAAAGTGCCAGAATAATCCGGCCATAGCTCCAGCCAGGCTCCGGCCAAGCTCCGGCCAGTGGCCGGAGTATCGGCACCCTCCTCACATAACTGGTAGCACCAAAAAACTAATACATTTTTGGCATGCCATGATAAATCTGACACTGCACTTGACCAATTTCAAAGGATATGACTGTTGTTATTATTAAGTTTTCTCATCGATCATGCATGCATATTCTTTCAAAAACATGAATGAATTTTTTATGATTTTCAAAAACAAAAATTTAAGAAGCCTCCCTAAAGCTCTAAAAATGGGCAACAACTAAACTTGCTAAGAAATCATAGAATCTAATTCAGGCTTTTTGCTAAAGATTATGCCAAGTAGTCCAGTGAATGATTGATCATGGCCTGCTCAAAGTGGAGAGTTTTTGGACACACCTAGTAAAAACGGAATTTCATGAGGGATTGCTTAGATTATGCAAAAATGTAATTGCTGCAACTGGGCTCCTTCAAGCTAAAATTCAAAAATGTTTTCTTTCGATCTACAGTGTTTTCCCCCATAATGCATTTTGTATCAAAGAAAATCCTCTGACAGAGATTCACACTACATCCCTATCCATATTATGGCACCATCCCTCAGAGCTACTATCTACTGTAAGTGGCAGCTCGCTGCTTTTAATTCTTGGTTTTCAGATAATTGCCATTCACAAAATTTCACTTGATGTTGTGCAGTGCAGCTGTCATGCTAACTTTTTATTTTCTTCAGAGTATGCGAAAGATATTTGCAGAACACTGTTCAAAATGACCAGGTCTGAAATGGATGACATTAGGCTACAATATTCAACAGCAGCTCCAAAACCACTTACTGCACAGTTTGAGGATCGTTGCTCCAAAGCTGAGGCGGTGGAGAAACACAAAGCAAGGGAATTCATTGAAATAACGCTGCACCCAACAGGTATATCAAAATGCTTTTACCACTACTTACATTCAGCTAACACCGTGTTTACATGATACCAGCACATTTTGAAAATTATGAGAATGTGGCTGATCAGCCTTCTGTTCACAAGAAAAT
This sequence comes from Aurelia coerulea, assembly GCA_039566865.1. Taxonomy (NCBI): domain Eukaryota; kingdom Metazoa; phylum Cnidaria; class Scyphozoa; order Semaeostomeae; family Ulmaridae; genus Aurelia; species Aurelia coerulea. The sequence goes on along the minus strand of CM076951.1, from coordinate 4,260,408 downwards.
GACGCAATTTTGCTGGCAGATTTTGAAAATTGTAGATTTTGAAAGTAGAACTCTAACTGGTATATTTTTAAAATGACAGTGTGTAAAAACTTGAAAATGATCACAATGGACCAGTTTTGGGCGTTTTAAAACAAGGCTCAAGGTCTACTGTATGTACTGTACATTCCTTTGACATAAAATTCTGGGAGACATTGCAGCGATTTTTTCACCGTAAAATGTCATACCATTTCAAATTGTGCCAATACCATGTGAACTTAGTCTAAAATCAGAGATATATACATACAGATACTGTATATACAGACAGATATCTACATACAGATACAGTATATACACATAAGCACACTGTCAAGAGTTATTAACTGAACTTTTTTGAGTTAGAGAAATACCCAAACAATCCAGAAAACTAAATAATATATTTGGCAGGGGATTTTTCACACAAACTTCAATTTCTGATAGTATAATGTTAATTGATCTTTTGTTTTGGTAGCTAAAAAATGGTCTATGTTATTGTTGATTAGAACAGTATATCTGCCACATATACATGTTACTTGCTGCCAGCTCAGTGTAATATTTTGCATATTTTTTTCTGTAGCTGAAGAACAAGAGGTAATGGCTACCCAACTGAAGCAGGCCCACGATGAAGCAGCTGCTGCAGCTCCAAGAGGACGCAAGCCCCAAACTTGCAAAAAATGTGGCCAACGAACACTAGGCCATAAAAAGAAGGACTGTCCAGGGTACCAAACAACCATTTCATGATGCAACATATCAAAGTTTTGAAAATTATTGAGTTTGAGTTTGTTTGAGTAGCCCTGTAACTATTGTAAACATCAGTAAGGCAAGCAGAACCGTCACATAAACAGATTTGAAATATACAGTGCACCTTATCATTGACATCTGGTACACTGAGTTTTGCTTGACAGTCTCCAAACAAATATACATTTTTTCATGTGACAGGACTGCTGTATTTATGCTGAAGTTGGTATGGAGAGTTTGCAAGCAAAGCATGTTTTAGTATCATTGGTTTCTTTTTATCACCATTTGGTTGCAAGTTTAGCATATTTTCAAATTTATTTGCAATGTTATGTCACAGTTAGACAGAGGAACATAATTCATTTTAGGCCAAAAGTCAGTTTCTTTCATTTTGCAGCCTAAAAATTCAAGACAATAAGAAATCTAGACAAAGTGTGTTGTAAGAAACAATATTCAGTACCATAGCATGCCAAATTCAAGTGGTGTACAAAGTTTTCATTAGCTGTCAACAGTGTTTAGCCTTTTGCAATCGCTCATAAAAACTTGTTCAGGGTCTGCAGGAGCTAAAATGGGTAATGTTGACAGAGATGGCGCCAGAAAAGAAATGCTAGGGGGGCAAATACCGTCAGAGTGCCGACAGTGAGAATTTTTTTATGAACGAGCTCAATTCAAGTCCACTCAGATGACAACGCAGCAAAGAAATCTGGAGGTGCAGGTTATGAAAATGCCGACAGTGCATAAAACTTGTCGAAAATTCAATTGCCGATGGGGGGCTCAATTAAATTTTGGGGGGGCTCCTGCCCCCTAGCACCCCCGCTGGTGCCATCCCTGAATGTTGATTGTCAAAAAATTATGGATAATGAACTGCTCAATCAACATCCAACTCTTCAAGGAGGGTAGTTGTAGCTCATAGAGAATGTCTGTTCATTGATATTTTTCAAAAAAGTTCATATTTATTGCCATACCCATTTTACCCCTATAGACCCTATATTATAATTTTTTTAGTTCTTTCATTTGAATATAGCTGATAAAGCATGATGAAGAAAGACTGTCATTGTTCACTGTCGTTCCTCTGAATCTTTGTAACCAGTTTTCTGGTTATTCGATGAGTAAAGCTCCCTCACAAAATTGTAAATGCAAGCTGGTAGTGGGCGAGTGTTATCCCAGCCAAGATAGCCAAAGATCCATCTGACCAGCCATCGGTATGCAACAGCACGGAGATAGCTGAATGATAAAGATATCATCATTGTGTGTTTGTGTGTAAACGTATTTTGATAAGAAACTGCAGATAACAAACTTTATTCTCAGATCGCCAAAAAATTAAGAAACTCTAGTACTGGGAAAATAGCAGTTAAGAAACTAGTGATTTTGAGAAAGGAAATTCTTGACATCTGTATCATATTACTCGTAAGGTACTTGAGTAATGTCTAAAGATTGGAAAGGCTTAGAAAACCTTATTTTGAAATTTTTACAAGAGCACAGGTAGTGAACATGAAGATTTGTTATGAAACCTCTAAGAAACTCATAAGAAACTCTGAGTACTCAAAATCTGATAATTTAAGAAACTTTCAGTACTGGCCCAAATCCTCAGTTTCTTATAAAAAAAATACATGTAAATATAGAAAGTTTTTGACAGACTAGTTGATGTGTTAGTATCCATAACACTGAGGTAAAATGAGAAAAATATATACATCCAGAAGTTATCATCTCTTTTCTAACAAAGTAAACCTTCTAAGAAATCGGTTGAACAGTATGGAAATAGTGCCAAAGAATCATACTTGTTAATAATTCTTAGTTATCTCCCCGGGGGGTCTACCTTGGAGAAAAACAACGGGGATGTGCCTGCCAAAAGAAAATTTTATGACCCTGTCCTGGAATAAATGTTTGAAAATATAGTACCTGACCTGGATAATGCAAGTGTCTTTTGTGAGTTACCTTAATTTTGCATGTCAAATCTGACCTGTCCTGAGAAAAAAGCTTCAATGAACATAACTGTGCTGGAATAAATGCACAAAAGGTATAACCCTGTCCTGGAATTTTCTTCCGAAAATGGGGCCCTATTGGCAGGCACATCCCCGGGTGCTCAATGTATTAAGTAGACCCCCCGGGGTTATCTCTCTGCCAAACTATCTGAGACATAAATGATTGGTGTTTACATGAACAAGGGGGAATTTCGTTTTCGACCAATCAGCGCATTTGTTGACATTTGGGGCCTCGACCAATCAGAATGCACCATGACGTCACGTCAATGGCGGAAGCTGTGGGAAGCTGTGAGGAAAACATCTCCCCCAATATCGCTCGAGCTGACAAAGGATATCCAACTTTTGACCGATTTTATTGGTTTACATCAAAGTTTGGTAAATTTTGGAACTTTCTGCCACTGCAATTTTCGATCGATCGTTTTCTTCAAGAGAAATCGTTTTCTAAATAACACTAAAATTCGAGGCTTTGATGAGAATACAATCCCCTTAGGCCCTTCTTCAAACCTGCGATCTTTCGTCTTCTTTTCCAAGAAAAGTCGAAGATTTCCTTAACTTTTAGTAGCCACGTCCCACAAATAAAAATTTTTCACAAAAATAATAGTCACCCGAGTCCCCTGGGATGGCGCGATTCTTTGTTTTGGCAAAAGTAAATCTCATTCATCAGTTTCCTCGGCAGCGTTCTTTTGATTCTCTTACTTGATTGGCTCTTTTGAGAGATTTGGCGAGAAAAAAGCTCGGTGACTGGAAGAAGGAAATGTCAGGTGCTAAGTTTATTCAGTAAACAAATATGCCGAAGTTTAAGAAAACTTGTGGAAATCCCTTCCGCACAGAGTGGGTCAAACAATACAGAACATTCTATGCTTGTGAAATTTAAAGCTGAGGGACTGATTGTTGGTTTGTTTCCTTGTTTTAATTCGATCTTTGATTGAGGAGGGAGGAAGGAAACAGTGGAGATAATTTGTACAGAGAAGTAGAGAATGTTTGCACATCACGCCCGAAGAAAGTTTCAAACCCGACTGGCTCGATATATAAGTGCATCGCATAGATTGAGAATAATAAAACAGGTAGATATAATCTAAGAAACCTTCTTATGGAATGGAGTTCATGTATTTATCTTTTAATAAGAAACTGCCTATAAGAAACTCAGCTATCGGATCACGAAAAGATAAAGGAACTCCAGTACTGGGAAAATATAACTTGATAAATCATTCATTTTAATAAAGGAAATCCTCGTCACATTTTTAGTTCATTCTCACTTGTTTCCTGTTCTACTCGCGAAATACTTCGGTAATATGTAAACATTGGAAAAGCTTCAAGAAACGTTCTGAAAAATTCACGAAGGCACAGGTAGTGAACGTGAAGATTGTTATGGAACAATTCTGAGAACTAAAAATGTGATAATTTCTAGAAATTCAGTATTGGCCAAAATTCTTAGTTTCTTATGAAAAATACGTGTAAAGAGATTTCAATGCAGGCTGTTTTCTCAATTTCTTATAGCAAGGAGATTTCAACTCTTTGCTATTGCATTTATCGAACCATTACTCTAGGATATATTTTAAATTCAGTAAATTTAAATTTCATAATACTTCAACATCTAATTGACTTTTCCACCTTGATATTTGTTTCTCATCTTTCCATAAGCAAGATTTCTTCAGATCCTATTTATGAATAAAATAAAAGGTTTTGGGCTTCTTTACTCTCTCCATATATCTTAATAATGTTTAAACTTTAAGAAAATGCATCTTTTGGATTTTTTGTACCTAAGTTTCTTGTAAAAATGAATGTGTGAATTATGAAATTTACTGAATTTAAAATACATCCCTGAGTAATGCTTCGATAAATGCAAAAGCAAAGAGTTGAACTCTCCTTGCTATAAGAAATTGAGAAAACAGCCGGCATTAAAATCTCTTTACACGTATTTTTCATAAGAAACTAAGAATTTTGGCCAATACTGAATTTCTAGAAATTATCACATTTTTAGTTCTCAGAATTGTTCCATAACAATCTTCACGTTCACTACCTGTGCCTTCGTGAATTTTTCAGAACGTTTCTTGAAGCTTTTCCAATGTTTACATATTACCGAAGTACTTCGCGAGTAGAACAGGAAACAAGTGAGAATGGACTAAAAATGTGACGAGGATTTCCTTTATTAAAATCAAAGGACCTTAGAAGTGACTTTTCATTTCATTTCATTTTATTTCATTTTAATTTCTTTAAGCACGGTTTAACTCACGGGCTTAATGATTTTTATTGTGAAATTTTCCAAATTATGCCATGAGAATGCAAAGAAAGATCAGTGCAATTCTATTGCACCTTCCTCAAAATATGAGTAAGTATGCTGTAATGTTACGTTACAGAATGCAGTCTGAGGAAGCAACCATCAAAAATTGGCGTGCAGGAAATGTTTAGTCTTTGCTTGAAGATTTTTCAGTGGAGAACAAACAATCTAATTAAACACACAAGCAATCAAATTAATCACGAACTACACGTTTTTTTTTATTATAAGAAACTTGGATCAGCACTTAGTACTAAAAGTTTCTTAATTTCGCATGAAAATTTCGGTGTTTTAATAGTAAAAGTTTCTTAATTAGTTTTTATTTTTTGGGCCTAAAATTGCGGTATTGTTCGAAGTTGAGCCTTCTTCTCGAGAAAGGGCTTCCATTTTGCATTGACATTGTCATCAAGAAGAAGCCATGCACATCAAGGCAAAAATTTACCAATTTTGCAGTTAAAAGTCAAGAAAATACGAAGGCACCTTTGTTAGAGAGACATAGAATAAGAGAGACATACAGATATAACGTTTTAGAGTTTCTTAACTGTTCTTGAGCGTAGTACTAGAGTTTCTTAAATTTTTGGTCATTGTAGTACTAGTTTCTTATAAACCAGTTTCTTATAAAAAAAAAAGTGTAATCCGTTTTCAGCATGATTATACAGTGCTATTGTTAATAAAAAACTCTTTTCAAGAATTCAACTAAGAACTAAACCAGTAAGAACCTCGACTGAGAACTTGGATATTGCTCAAGAAACTTGTTTATTTTGTCTGAGAAGGTAATTCGCATACTGGTGCTGTATTCTGGTAAAACTCACGAAATGCTTGGGAAGTTACCTATCAATGATAACAACGAACATTTAAGAAGGATGCGGAGAAACTGCAAAAACCTTTGGTACCCATGATCTGCTAATTTCAACTGTTTACTGAAAGCTAAAAGAGACTTTCAGTACTGGGTGGGAAAAATTATTGGTTTCTTGAAAACTCTTCGATTGTTGTTCTACTTGACTGATCAGCTGCCTAAAAGTTCTTAGAAAACTAACAATAATCTTGAAAAAATGCTAACAAAGAGCTTTTTGAAATAATTTTGATGGGAACGTCATTGAGCTAATTACTGCACTCAAAGAGTTCATTTTGTTGGAGAAGTTTCCCTTAGCAACCAATCTCATTCTGTGAAATGATGCATCAACACAGGCGAGCAAGGTGTCTGCCATGCCACACACATTATATTTTCCAATGTCGGCCTGTTCTCAGCTGCAGTCCCTCTATTTTCCAGAAGTTTATTATTCACAATTTAGTGCAAACCTCAAGATCAATGTGCTTTGCACAAATCTCAAATCTTCTCATATCATGACAAACCCTTTACGTCACATCCTGTTACTCGCCCCAGACTCCGGAACCGCTTATGGAATCAAATTTTCATTTTTAGAGGCGAATTATCGTGATTTGTGAGCAATTATCCTAAATTTAACTGCGATCTTCATGATCAGCGACATCAAATTGACTATACTTCATGAAAAAAAGTTTCGATTCATATTCCCTTTAAGCGAAGCTGTTTTAAGTCTTCGTTACAAGCTTATGCGTTCTTCACATGCTAGATAGACATTCACTTTTCTTTGATTGGCCATTGGAATTTTCTTACCAAAAAAAGCCCCATTTAGAAATAATAACAATAATGATGATATATATTATATAATAATAATAATATATAGCAATAATAATGATAATAATAATAATAATGAATAATGATAATAATAACGATAATAAAGTGATACAGAAAACGACGTTGTTAGGAACTGGAAGAACATTGAGAAAGGTTCTCAATACCTGAGGCTGAGGCTGGTTGTTCTAGCTTGCTTTCAGGAAGAATTTACCAGGAACTTTTTCCTGAGATGAAAATAAGATAATAATAATAATAATAGTAATACAGTGATAAAAGTAATAAATTTAGCTTGAATTTAGCTGACATACACTAGCATGAAGCACTTTTTAAAGATTCCATTATGAAACTCATTGACTGCAAGCGTTGCAGGCACAATGATTTTTGAAACATCTTCTATGAAAATTTTGAATTGATGTACATTTTTGGATGATTTTGTTTTATTTGGAAAAAATTCCAAACCTTTGGACCCAAAAAAGGTATTAGATTTCATACCATAATTTGTAGTTTTGACCCGAGGAACAAATAGAGTGTCGTTTCTTTGAAGATTATAGCTTGTAGATTTCAGGAGAAAACAGTCTATCATAAATACTGGATTTAAGTTGTGCAAAGTTTTGTAAATTTCAACTGCCAATAGCCTAATAGAATGAATATGAATTGTAGTAGATTCGGCCGTGACTAGGAGATTACTTTATGATGAAGTATAATCTGAGAGTGCTAGTCGTAGGGATGGCCCGTTGATTTTCCCGAGTCTTTGTTTAATGCTTTGCTTAATCTCTAGTCAAGCTCATCCTAACACGGCACCTGACGATTCAGCTTTTTTGAAACCAACTTCTTGTTTACCAATATTTGGTAATAACCAATATTTTGCGTTTACCAATGATTTTTATCAGCCAATATTTTGATTATAACATTGAGTTGGTATACCTAGATTGAAATTAAAATTCATTTACATTCACCTAAGCATTTCGTATATCAAGAGAGTCTCTATTTGTCTGAATCCAACTCAGAGTGCGCACTTGGATGGCGATTTGTTTGTATTCATATACGAAAGATCTTTAACATCGCAGATTATCGTTTCTTGATGTCAGTCAATTTTTGTCTGTTTTCCTTGGAAATGTTGCGATTTACATATTTATCGATTTGAAGCTAATAAATCAAGATTGATGGCCATCAGATAAGATGATTTGCGTTGGAAAACAAACAGATAACTTGTTTGCATCAAAATTGACTGATGTTAAGAAATTTCATTCCGAGTTTCCTTATGATGTTTTATTGGAAATTTGAAGTGCGGATTTAAAATATGAAAACAAGTAGGAAATTCCCCGTTTCAATTTCTGTAGGTTTGACACTGTAAAGAAATGTGTAGTTCCCGTTTCTACTGTAGGAATCTAGGTAGAGATGGCAAATTTCTTTACACTGAAAACGAAAGGAAATCTCTACATATTTTGCTGTGATGCCATTCAAAATAAACTCTTACCACCATTGATCTTTAATGAAATTATTAGACTTTTCCAAGCAAGTTTCACCGATGGAGACTGTTTTACCAAGTTTCGAGCTACTTTGAGGCCGTCTCTTTGATATTTCCCAATGACATCAATTGTGAACATTGCCTGACAGGTCTTTTCTATTTCAGCAAAAAACAAGAAGACACTATCCGGAACATGCGTCAAGCCACCACGGTTGAGATACTCGATGTGATCAAGAGTGGCTGGATATGAAGTCGAACGCACGATCTCATCTCTCGATGCAGAGAATCTTTGAAGGAGCTTCATCAATAAATTTTCATTCTCGACATTTTGCTTCACGGCAGCATTGGATGAACCTCTATTCTTCTCAATGTAAGATAGTGCTTGTTTGTTTAGCCTCGAAACCACCCAACCTGCCAAGTAGCGAACTTTGGCCATTTCTGCTTTATTCAAGGTTGCCTGAGAACTAAGAGCGAGAATAGTCTCATCTTCCGTAAGCGCTTTACCCAGCATGATACCTAACGAGAAGAAGTATAATGATACCGGGTGCGCCAAAATAAACTATGCACGTTTGGCAGGCCACAATATTTTGAGCACTGGACCGATTTTGAAGATTTATGACTTAATATTTAGCAGAGAGCCTGAATTAGATTCTAGGACTTTTTGCAAATTTTTCCGTTTTCAGTTTTTAGAGCTAGAAGCGAGTTTCTTAAATGTTCGTTTTCGAAAATATTGAAAACGATGAAAAAACGTCGATCAAATCTTAAAAGATCCAACATGAATAAACAAAGAGAAAACGTTTTCAGGGGGATTTGGGGGTTCAGTATGAACTCTCGTACAGCAGATTACAATTGGTCGATTTTTAGATCGCAAATCACCACGAAAAAGTTCTCTCTTTGTCCATTCATGTCGATTCTTTAGAAAATTTGATCGATGCTTTTTGATCGTCTTCAGTGTTTTCGAAAACAAAATCTTAGGAAACTCGCTTCTAGCTCTAAAAACTGAAAAAGAAAAAATTTGCAAAAAACCCGGTATCCAATTCTGGCTTTCTGCTAACGAATGAGTCATAAATCTTCAAAATCGGTCCAGTGTACGATTTATTGTGGCCTGCCAAACGTGCATAGTTTATTTTGGCGCACCCGGTATAAGACCTAAGACCCATTGTCATGATCCATTGAGCGAAATTTTTAAGCTGTTGAAATATGATATGTAAATTGCAAATATGCTGATGGCAAGACAGAGCTTTTTTGATAAATAAGTCTGTCAAAAGATCGTTGGCAATGCACAGTCTATCTGTTTTAATATTTCCCTTTGATTAGATCGCATTCCCTTCATTAGCAAACAATTGGCAAGATATTTTCTTAAAATTATTTAATGGATGTAAATAGCTAACTCGAGAGCTGCATTGCATATGCAAGTCTAAAATTACCATGTTGTATTTGATTACACGTGCGTCAATATTTTTTTGACTAAGAGTTTCGCGTTTGTCTTTCTCCTATTTATCGATTACATCTTCTTTGATCAGTCAACTAACTTTAATCAGGAACAAAATTCAATGAAAATGAAACATTGTTTTCCGAATTCAAGATTGATAGGTTTATGGATAGAAAGATTGATAAGGATTTATTGGCTTGTGACAAGTAACCGTTTATGAAAGTGGTATGGCAGATGCATTTTCCAACTGAGTTGCACCTTGCTATCTCACACAAAAGGTCATATGCCTTGAACCCAAAATTTGACAATTTTATAGATGCTCAATTCGAAAAGTTGAAATCATGTAGATGCATGCACTTGTAAAGCGACTTTGACCGTATTAGTATGGTATGTATGATGTAAAGAAGCTTACCCGTCATATGTCTTCGTAGAATTATAAGTAGATCGAACAAGAATGTAGACTCAAATATACTGAGGAGCCTTTGCTCAACGCTGGCAATTCCCATCTCCTTAAATACAGATAGCATTCTTTCTTTCAATTCCTCGGATCTCTGCAATGCAAGAAATTTTTTTGTTGTTTCTTCCATATTCTTTTTTGATACCAGTTCCTGAATCTCGATAGCTGTTGCTTCTCCGTTCGCGATGTAAATGTCTTCCAGTTTATCCCAGCAATATGCACTGATTTTCAAAAGTGTGCTACTTTGAGACAAGCTTTCTCGCACTCGTTGGCAAAGCAGCTTATGTTGTGACGAGCGACCATGCCTATCCTCGATTTCCCTTAATATGTCCTCTATATTTATAAAAGAAGGGAGAGATAGGTTAGACGACCAGTCAAACTCTGCAGCGAAATGTCCGCTTTGTGGCAAAGAGTTATCTTCATTGCTAGCAGTATCAGAACAGCTCCTTTCCGTGGGTTTCAGATCGCAGCTGTCAGCAGGGAGAATGGCATCTTGAAACGCTTTCAAGTATGTTGGTGTTTTTGGAATGCGATGATCCCAGTTAGGATATACGGAAAGCCCTTGTAAACTTGTTGCCCTTGATAATGCTACATAAGCCTGTCCATATGCAAACATTCCCTTTAAACTGATGGCAACGTTGGGTAATGTTTGGCCTTGGCTTTTATGGATAGTTACTGCCCAAGACAATTCTAAAGGCAGCTGACGGCGTGTAGCGATAATGACGCCATCTTCATTTTTCACACTCCACACCAACTTTGCGGGTCTTGCTGAAGTTTAGATAAGATGCTCTGTGATTGGCTGGAATAGAAATTCTCATTTGCATAACAATAGAGCATTAATGTCGAATATTATTTGCCAAAATCATACAGACAACAAGAACAAATTTATAGTTCCTCTTACTAAGGATTTTTGGCGTTAATGCAAGTTTGCACACCCTATACAGACCATGGTACCAAGGGTTCCAAAGGTTCCCGTACAGTGTTTTCTGTATTGAATTTTAAAAGTGTAGGGTTCTGAAAAGGTTCCAGAAGTATTTTCCTATATACTTTAATTCTCCTGCTAAATCCCTTTCTTGAAATCGGGTTCCGAAGGTACCAAGGGTTCCGAAGGTTCCAGTACAGTGTTTCTGTATTGAATTTTAAAAGTATAAGGTACCGAAAAGGTTCCAATATTATTTTCCTATATACTTTAATTCTCCTGCTAAATCCCTTTCTTGAAATCGGGTTCCGAAGGTACCAAGGGTTCCGAAGGTTCCAGTACAGTGTTTCTGTATTGAATTTTAAAAGTATAAGGTACCGAAAAGGTTCCAATATTATTTTCCTATATACTTTAATTATCCTGCTAAACCCCTTTCTTGAAATCGGGTTCCAAAGGTACCAAGGGTTCCGAAGGTTCCAGTACAGTGTTTCTGTATTGAATTTAAAAAGTATAAGGTACCGAAAAGGTTCCAATATTATTTTCCTATATACTTTAATTCTCCTGCTAAATCCCTTTCTTGAAATCGGGTTCCGAAGGTACCAAGGGTTCCGAAGGTTCCAGTACAGTGTTTCTGTATTGAATTTTAAAAGTATAAGGTACCGAAAAGGTTCCAGTATTATTTTCCTATATACTTTAATTCTCCTGCTAAATCCCTTTCTTGAAATCGGGGTTCCGAAGGTACCAAGGGTTCCGAAGGTTCCAGTACAGTGTTTCTGTATTGAATTTAAAAAGTATAAGGTACCGAAAAGGTTCCAGTATTATTTTCCTATATACTTTAATTCTCCTGCTAAATCCCTTTCTTGAAATCGGGCTCCGAAGGTACCAAGGGTTCCGAAGGTTCCAGTACAGTGTTTCTGTATTGAATTTTAAAAGTATAAGGTACCGAAAAGGTTCCAATATTATTTTCCTATATACTTTAATTCTCCTGCTAAATCCCTTTCTTGAAATCGGGTTCCGAAGGTACCAAGGGTTCCGAAGGTTCCAGTACAGTGTTTCTGTATTGAATTTTAAAAGTATAAGGTACCGAAAAGGTTCCAATATTATTTTCCTATAGACTTTAATTCTCCTGCGAAACCCTTTTCTTGAAATCGGGTTCCGAAGGTACCAAGGGTTCCGAAGGTTCCAGTACAGTGTTTCTGTATTGAATTTTAAAAGTATAAGGTACCGAAAAGGTTCCAATATTATTTTCCTATATACTTTAATTCTCCTGCTAAATCCCTTTCTTGAAATCGGGTTCCGAAGGTACCAAGGGTTCCGAAGGTTCCAGTACAGTGTTTCTGTATTGAATTTTAAAAGTATAAGGTACCGAAAAGGTTCCAGTATTATTTTCCTATATACTTTAATTCTCCTGCTAAATCCCTTTCTTGAAATCGGGTTCCGAAGGTACCAAGGGTTCCGAAGGTTCCAGTACAGTGTTTCTGTATTGAATTTTAAAAGTATAAGGTACCGAAAAGGTTCCAGTAATATTTTCCTATATACTTTAATTCTCCTGCGAAACCCTTTTCTTGAAATCGGGTTCCGAAGGTACCAAGGGTTCCGAAGGTTCCAGTACAGTGTTTCTCTATTGAATTTTAAAAGTGTAAGGTACCGAAAAGGTTCCAGTAATATTTTCCTATAGACTTTAATTCTCCTGCGAAACCCTTTTCTTGAAATCGGGTTCCGAAGGTACCAAGGGTTCCGAAGGTTCCAGTACAGTGTTTCTCTATTGAATTTTAAAAGTGTAAGGTACCGAAAAGGTTCCAGTAATATTTTCCTATATACTTTAATTCTCCTGCTAAATCCCTTTCTTGAAATTGGGTTCCGAAGGTACCAAGGGTTCCGAAGGTTCCAGTATAGTGTTTTTGTATTGAATTTTAAAAGTGTAAGGTACCGAAAAGGTTCCAATATTATTTTCCTATATACTTTAATTCTCCTGCTAAATCCCTTTCTTGAAATCGGGTTCCGAAGGTACCAAGGGTTCCGAAGGTTCCAGTACAGTGTTTCTGTATTGAATTTTAAAAGTATAAGGTACCGAAAAGGTTCCAGTATTATTTTCCTATATACTTTAATTCTCCTGCTAAATCCCTTTCTTGAAATCGGGTTCCGAAGGTACCAAGGGTTCCGAAGGTTCCAGTACAGTGTTTTTGTATTGAATTTTAAAAGTATAAGGTACCGAAAAGGTTCCAGTATTATTTTCCGATATACTGGGTGTCCCAAAATGATGTATTATTGTTTGAGTGCTTACATGTCCATAACCAATGAACCGATTTTCAAAAACTTTGTTTTATTTGATTGCCTAGAGGCTAAATTGTATTTTAAGATGTTGGTTGCGGATTTACCGAGGTGTTTTCGTGTTGAAAAGAAGATCGATAAACTTCCTCAAATTCAAGCCTTAGATGGCATGAGAAAGAAACGGCCTATTTTTCCAGTCAACATTTTAGATGTGATGCAAAAGGCTGAACTCGTATTCGTATTCTCTGAACTCAGTATTAACTGAATTCGTATTCTCTGAACGCCATATATTCTATGAACGACATATAAGTTCAGCCTTTTGCATCACATCTAAAATGTTGACTGGCAAAGAAGGCCGTTTCTTTTTCATGCTATCTAAGGCTCGAATTTGAGCAGGTTTATCGATCTTCTTTTCGACATGAAGAAATTGACCTAAACCAAAGCCAACATCCTCAAATACAATTTAGCCCTTCTGCAATGGTTATGGAGATATAAGCAATCAAATGATAATACATCACTTTGGGACACCCGGTACTTCAATTCTCCTGCTAAATCCCTTTCTTAAAATCGGGTTCCGAAGGTTTCAGTACAGTGTTTCTGTATTGAATTTCAAAAGTGTAAGGTACCGAAAAGGTTCCAGTATTATCTTCCTATATACTGCATATTTCTCCTACTAAACCCCTTTCTTGAAATCGGGTTCCGAAGGTACCAAGGGTTCCAAAGGTTCCAGTACAGGGTTTCTGTATTGAATTTTTAAAATGCTGGGTACCGAAAAGGTTCCAGTAATATTTTCCTATAGACTTTAATTCTCCTGCTAAACCCTTATCTTGAAATCGGGTTCCGAAGGTACCAAGGGTTCCGAAGGTTCCAGTACAGTGTTTCTGTATTGAAGTTTAAAAGTATAGGGTACGGAAAAGGTCTCAGTATTATTTTCCTATAGACTTTAATTCTCCTGCTAAACCCCTATCTTAAAATTGGGTTCTGAAGGTTCCAGTACAGTGTATTTGTTTTCAATTTTAAATGTAAAGGGGTTCCGAAAAGGTTCCAGCACTGTTTTCCTTTTTGGAACCTTGAGATATGAACTGTTGATATAGAAACACAGTACTGGAACCTTTGGAACCCTCGAAACCCTACTATTCAATGTAGTATTTACATAAAACAGACAGTTGTGCAGTACTTTTACTGGAAGCTTTTCGGTACCTTGAGATATGAACTGTTGATATAGAAACACAGTACTGGAACCCTCGGAACCCTACTATTCAATGTAGCATTTACATGAAACAGACAGTTATGGAGTTTTTTACTGGAACCTTTTCGGTACCTTCAAATGTGAACTGTGGATATAGAAACACAGTACTGGAACCCTCGGAACCCTACTATTCAATGAAGCATTCACATAAAACAGACAGTTATGCAGTTTTTGTACTGGAACCTTGTCGGTACCTTGAGATATGAACTGTTGATATAGAAACACAGTACTGGAACCCTCGGAACCCTACTATTCAATGAAGCATTCACATAAAACAGACAGTTATGCAGTATTTGTACTGGAACCTTTTCGGTACCTTCAAATATGAACTGTGGATATAGAAACACAGTACTGGAACCCTCGGAACCCTACTATTCAATGAAGCATTCACATAAAACAGACAGTTATGCAGTATTTGTACTGGAACCTTTTCGGTACCTTCAAATATGAACTGTGGATATAGAAACACAGTACTGGAACCCTCGGAACCCTACTATTCAATGAAGCATTCACATAAAACAGACAGTTATGCAGTTTTTGTACTGGAACCTTGAGATATGAATTGTTGATATAGAAACACAGTACTGGAACCCTCGGAACCCTACTATTCAATGAAGCATTCACATAAAACAGACAGTTATGCAGTTTTTGTACTGGAACCTTTTCGGTACCTTGAGATATGAACTGTTGATATAGGAACACAGTACTGGAACCCTCGGAACCCTACTATTCAATGAAGCATTAACATAAAACAGACAGTTATGCAGTTTTTGTACTGGAACCTTTTCGGTACCTTGAGATATGAACTGTTGATATAGAAACACAGTACTGGAACCCTCGGAACCCTACTATTCAATGAAGCATTCACATAAAACAGACAGTTATGCAGTTTTTGTACTGGAACCTTTCCGGTACCTTGAGATATGAACTGTTGATATAGAAACACAGTACTGGAACCCTCGGAACCCTACTATTCAATGAAGCATTCACATAAAACAGACAGTTATGCAGTATTTGTACTGGAACCTTTTCGGTACCTTCAAATATGAACTGTGGATATAGAAACACAGTACTGGAACCCTCGGAACCCTACTATTCAATGAAGCATTCACATAAAACAGACAGTTATGCAGTTTTTGTACTGGAACCTTTTCGGTACCTTGAGATATGAACTGTTGATATAGGAACACAGTACTGGAACCCTCGGAACCCTACTATTCAATGAAGCATTAACATAAAACAGACAGTTATGCAGTTTTTGTACTGGAACCTTTTCGGTACCTTGAGATATGAACTGTTGATATAGAAACACAGTACTGGAACCCTCGGAACCCTACTTTCAATGAAGCATTCACATAAAGCAGACAGTTATGCAGTTTTTGCACTGGAACCTTTTCGGTACCTTGAGATATGAACTGTTGATATAGAAACACAGTGCTGGAACCCTCGGAACCCTACTATTCAATGAAGCATTCACATAAAACAGACAGTTATGCAGTTTTTGTACTGGAACCTTTTCGGTACCTTGAGATATGAACTGTTGATATAGAAACACAGTACTGGAACCCTCGGAACCCTACTATTCAATGAAGCATTCACATAAAACAGACAGTTATGCAGTATTTGTACTGGAACCTTTTCGGTACCTTCAAATATGAACTGTGGATATAGAAACACAGTACTGGAACCCTCGGAACCCTACTATTCAATGAAGCATTCACATAAAACAGACAGTTATGCAGTTTTTGTACTGGAACCTTTTCGGTACCTTGAGATATGAACTGTTGATATAGGAACACAGTACTGGAACCCTCGGAACCCTACTATTCAATGAAGCATTCACATAAAACAGACAGTTATGCAGTTTTTGTACTGGAACCTTTTCGGTACCTTGAGATATGAACTGTTGATATAGAAACACAGTACTGGAACCCTCGGAACCCTACTATTCAATGAAGCATTCACATAAAACAGACAGTTATGCAGTTTTTGTACTGGAACCTTTTCGGTACCTTGAGATATGAACTGTTGATATAGAAACACAGTGCTGGAACCCTCGGAACCCTACTATTCAATGAAGCATTCACATAAAACAGACAGTTATGCAGTTTTTGTACTGGAACCTTTTCAGTACCTTGAGATATGAACTGTTGATATAGAAACACAGTACTGGAACCCTCGGAACCCTACTATTCAATGAAGCATTCACATAAAACAGACAGTTATGCAGTTTTTGTACTGGAACCTTTTCGGTACCTTCAAATATGAACTGTTGATATAGAAACACAGTACTGGAACCCTCGGAACCCTACTATTCAATGAAGCATTCACATAAAACAGACAGTTATGCAGTATTTGTACTGGAACCTTTTCGGTACCTTGAGATATAGACTGTTGATATAGAAACACAGTACTGGAACCCTTGGAACCTTTGGAACCCTACTTTAGGCATTAATTTTCCATCCCACCGAACTGCTACACATCCTCCATTGTAAAGAAATGAATATTTGATTTCAACCAATCAGCAGATATCTTCCATGAACTTTACTCTTCTATACGTTTGAACCAATCATATTATTTAGCTTTAAATTATTCCCAGTCAATTGACCAATCAAATCACTGGAACCTTTGGAACCTAGGTTATCCCCCTCAGTAATGCTAAGCCAATCAAATTTGATCTTATCTAAACTTCAGCAATACTGACATTCTTCTTCCACAGGAACATTTCTATTTTAACATAATTATATAGTATGGTATATAGAGTAGTTTCCACGTGCCTAAGTTAGAATCGTTTTACATTCAAGGTTTTCAACAGCTTAACACTTGAATACTGCCCCAAAAGAATTGGATATAAGCATGATGCATTCACAACACGAAGCCAACTAGCATTCATAGATCACAATAAACACCTTGGACGTGAACAGTTGACAACAAAATCTGGTGATCTTGTGTTTGTTAGAAAATGGGGTAAGAGAACGAAGACGTGGCGTTGTGTACCAGTTCCAGTTCCAAAGGAGTACACCTATATTGAAGGTATCCATCTCAAATGCCTTTTTCTTAAGTAGATAATAAACATAAGTAGCACAAGAAAACATCCTTGCCATTGAACAAGGCATTGAACAATTTTTGGTGCATTGAAATAAATAAATACTACAGTACGCAGATCTTTAATACATCAACCTGACAAGATTTCTCAAGGATTCAAAATAATTCATCAAATTTTCAAGAATCCTTCACAATCTGATAAGAATTTTTGAGTCATATGAAACACTGTACAGTAAATCTTTTGAAACAAGAACTCTTGAGCCAAACATTTTTTAAAGAATTCTTAATAGTGGATTTTTTGGAGAATTCCTAGGCAGTAAAACCACATGTTAGTGTGTCAAAGGTCTGTACTGTACCCAAGGTCTTCCTTTGATTTTAAATCTTCATTCAGATTTGCAAGCAAAGATCTTATGGCGAAGACACATGCACACACAGAGTACACAAGTTCGGAATGTTGCAAGATCTACAACTAAACTTCTCGCACATAATATTGCGTCAGTACCACCACCTTCAACTGCAGAGCTTCTGGCAAGACAAGTGAAAAGGATGGACATGCAGCAACATGAAATTTGAAACTTAAAATGTGTTGAAAGTTTTTAATTTATGTGGTTCTCTATTGCAAATCACCTCGTGCTTTGAGAATCAAGCTATGTTACTACAAGGCTTTTACTCCCAACAATTGATTCACTACACTTACATACACATGCAGTTTATATCATATTCTTGCTAGTGGAGTTGTGAGACTTTTGGGGTGTAAGAAAATTTTGCTTCAAATTCCTAGTTTTTTTTCAAATGCCAAAATTTTCTGTGCAAAGTTTGAATAAATTACACATGTGTATGACTAAGTTTTTTTGTTAGTCAAGGAGTCTTGGCTGGTTTATAAAAGTTTGTAAAGCAGGTAAAAACAGTAAGTAAGCAATGAATGAAATCAAGCATCTGATGCTTTAAAAACATCTGCTCTGCGGAGGTTTCCCCTAATACTTTTTTGCGAAATGATTAAAAAAAATTTTGCTTCACTTGGATACCATCAAGGAAGTCACACCCACTAACAACAACAACACCGCTGATTTTAGCAAATAATTATGCATAATAGTCAACATCCATAAAACCTGTGTAGTTCCCATTAGGATCAGGGAATCTATCTCGGATTTTGCCAACAATACATGAAGGTATAACTTTCCTGTTTCTTCTGCCAAGCTTCCCCCAGACCCATAGAATATATTGGCGATATGCAGTATATCGCCAACATCCATTATTTGATGGGTCAAAAGGGTAATTAAGGAAGTCAGCGTTATTCTGCATAGCAAGTTCCAGATTATGTTCAGTTAGGATGTGGTTTTCAAACAATGGGTGCTCATGATTTTTGATTGAATTTTTGCAACAGATGCGCTCCTCTTCCTTCTTCATTGCACGACAATGACCACCACATTCACACCACAAAGGCTGATCTTCTTGTTCTTCTCTTTCTTCTGTGTTTTCTTCTCCGGGATCTGTCGTTGTAGGGGCTTTAAATTTCATTGCAACAATATTCCAAAGAGTTGGAGAGTATTTTGCCATTCCTGCCAGAAGTTCAGATATTTGTTCTTTGTCAAGACTACCACAAAGCTCCTATGAAAGAGAGAACCATTTTGTAACTTTTGGAGGTACCATATAAAAAATCAGAAACTACAATAAGTTCATACTATTAGCATTAAAAAGAGGTTACTTCCCTGTGATACCACACTGTAAGTATCACTTTTAACATAGGGAAATGGCACTGGCAAAACAAGAATTGTTTCCATGGCAATTGATCAGAATTGCTTATCTAATTAACCAAACAAATGCAGCTCTGCTTTCAAGCTTACAGTAGCATTTCTTTGAGCAACATGCCTGATGCATTGAAGTTTGCATTAAAATTCAGCTTCTCTTACATACAGTTAAGGTTACTGTACCCTTCTTCAGTGACCACTCATGGTGTTTTCTGTCTTGATTATAATGCATGTTACATATCACGTATACATCATCCAATTTTCTTTAAATGGGGAGTATTTGTAAACCAAAAAGATATTTATCATGAGTGGGCTACCACAATTCGAGAATTAAAATGTGCCCCGGCCTGGGATCGAACCCAGGGTCTTTGTGTCAAAAGTTTCTCCAACATTCCACTGCGCCACTCAAGCGCAATTAAATGTTGGAGAAATCTGAAGTCATTCAGATCCCTGGGTCTTACACCATGACAGAAGCCATTTTTTGTTTTGTCGTGTTTCGGCATTAAGCCTTCATCAGAGCCATGCATACGTATATAGAATAAAAAAATTGTGGACTATACACACGAAAATGTAAAAATTGGACCTTCCCCCTTTTACCAAAACAACACCAAAAGTGACTATTTGGTCAGACCTTTCCAGGTGTAACACCAAAGACCTTCCATTTTCCCACATGGCCATGCAGTGGTGGACACTTAGCCAATTATTGAGAGGGGGCACAGCTATTGTTTCATTTGAAAAGTATTGTCTGTTTATATTGTTTGTGAACAAAACATCTTTGTCAAGCCAACGCAACATTGGGGGTGATCACACCCCCTCCCCTCAAGTGTGCGCCACGTGGCTGTTGCCTCTGAACTTAATAACATATTTTCCCTATATTGATTGTCCGTGCTGCTTTAATGATATGAAAATGAATTCATTTGAATCAGAGTTCACAGTATCAAAGACTTTAAAGGCTGGTTCCCCATGGTCACCAAATGCTAACCAGCACATGCAACCAATTGGTATGATTTGATTCAACACTTTTCTCGCCATTATGCCCCAAGAACTGTCAGAGCCATATTAAAAATGTTTATACCAAACCAGTTGTCATCTTGCAGTGGATTAATTCTTTCAAACACTTCTCGTTGTGCATCTGTAATGTCTATTTGAATGTCAGGAACAAAAACTTGATAATTTTCATCTTCTACTGGTTCATCTCTTTCATCCTCATCATTTCCTGTCCCAAACTGTGGCAACTCCTCATCCATTATACCTTCAACTTCTTCTAGCGATGTGTGTGCATTGGCTAGTGTTCCAGATATAAACAACTGTTCGGGGCTCTTATTTTTCTCTGTGCTAAGAGGGTGGCTATTCCATTGATTACAGAACTCTTCCAAAGATCGATTTATGTGAGGGATAAACACATAATGCAGTGCAAACAGGTGATATTCATCATCACAATTTAAGATACCAGTTTTCTCCATCTCCGTGAAGACATCTATGTAATGTGAGAGAACTCCTTTGTAAACATCACCATGCAGCCTTTCTACCCTTACATTGTGCACTGATTTTCCAGTGAGAATGCTTCCTCGTCCTTCACCTCTTTGCTCCAGCATGTAACGTGCCACGGCAACATTTTCAAGACCGTGATCTGATCGTACCCTAGAAGGTAGACCATATTTCTTGACACCACTCTTGAATAGTTCTAAAACTGTCTCTGCACGATTGTTATTTGCACAGAAGGCATAAATTACCATCCTACTAAAGCCATCAACGCAAGCATGCACAACTAATCTCCATGAGATCATTTTGTGGTTCCAATCGATGTGCCAAAGTGAGTTAGGTGCTGGAAGGTAGTATTTGCGTCTAAATATGGCTTGTCCCCACTGAAGAGTTGTGCCAATTGGATCTAAAAAGTGTAAATGTTCACGCACTTTCCATCTTTGCACAGCAATGCCCTCTGCTTCTAAGAGCTCCCATCATGCGGCTCTGTCCTATGTTAGGTGTTGCTTCTTGAATAGCCCTGATTACATTGATTAGTTCATCATCAGAAATTGCAGAAAAATTACTATCATCGATACCCATATCTACAACTTTTCTCCTCAGTGTGCGAGAAGAAATACCCAATAATTTGGCAATATCTTTCCACCTGAAATGCTTTTCATGAAGAAATAAGATTTGTGATGGTGATAATATGATGGATGGTCGCCCACGTTGTCCGCTCCTTGCTACCTCTGCTTGAAAACTTGCATCATTTTGACTCTCACGATACCTTGCACCTTCCCGTTTGGTAAGCAAAAAGTTATAAATGTGATTAAATGAATTATTTAGCACAGTGCATTGCGCATGGCCTTCACTGCCTTCTACGAGATTCTGCACAAGTAATGAGAAGGAAATGCAACATTCTTGTAGTCTTGAAATAATTACTTCTAACTGATCTAACGAGATCGCTGCCCATTCGCCCTCAGCGAGAGAAACAAGCTGGCTACACTCCACCAATAACGATATGCAACCCTGTTTGAAAGCAGCAAAATTCGCTTCGCTGGTACTCTCCATCTTCACACAACTAGGCCCTCATCCTCATGCTGCCCCTCATCGTGTGGCACGTCATATTAACAAAATCGCATAAATTATGCACATAAATCTACATTTACAATTAGCATATAAAAAATGTTGAACAGCATATAAAAATTTGATCAGCATATAAAAAAGTTGAACAGCACAGCGTATAAAAATTTGATCAGCATATAAAAAAATTGATCAGCATATAAAAAAATTGAACAGCATATAAAAAAATTGATCAGCATACAAAAAATTGAACAGCATATAAAAAAATTGAACAGCATATAAAAAAAATTGAATGGCATACTCCATTTGTCGGTCACCATAAAAAAGTTTTCGGTATGAAAGACCAGTGTATGCAGTAAAAGCTGCAGATATATTTGAAAAATAGGCCATATAAATGAAAATAAGAACGAATATGGAAAGTCCCAATATTGTCTGCATCGGCGCCCCATAGAACGCAGCAAGTAATAATTATATTGACAACATTTTCTTTTTGAGTGTCAAGTCTTTTTAAAAGGCATCGCCAACGCGTCTTTAGAAGGCCAAAAGCTCGCTCCACAATTGACCTCGCACTTGACAGAGTCCTGTTGAATTTCGTTTGTTGACGAGTCAATGCTCCATTGTCCGGGAAAGGTTTAAGCAGCCAGTTGCTTAATGGGTAGGCCCCATCCCCAATTAACATAGGTTTAACATTTTGATTTTCAATATTTGTAGTAGGCCTCGTTAAGATCTGACCATTTTCAGCTTGAGTAAAAATAGCACTTGCTCTCAGTACTCTTGCGTCATGTATACTACCGGGAAAACCTGACGAAATGTCAATGAAATTCATATCAGCATCAACAACAGCTTGAGTGTTAACAGTATACATTTGCTTTCGACAGAAATAATCAACAGGGTCTTTTAGGGGAACAACAATTGAAACATGAGTCGCATCTATAGCTCCTATTACTTGGGGGATTTTGCAAACTTCAGAGAACTTTTCAATAGCAATGGCAGTTTCCCTTTCAGTTCTTGGAAATTTTATGAAATTATCAGCAACTTTGATAATAGATTTGCAAAATTTCTCGAAGCAAATTGGCTTCTTGAAGAGGCAAAAATGCAGCTGCAGTATTCATAAACAAAGAAAATTGAATCCTTTTTGCCCTAGCGATCATGAAAACTTTTCTCATTGTACTTTGCTTTCGCCGAAGAGCAAAGGCCCTTGATTTTGAGCTCAAACGATATAAGTAAATTAGAAACAAGATTGCTTGCACATCCATGTCGTAACGGCTGAGAAAGTAAGTACATTTGTTGACTAAAATATTGCGGGATCTTTTCAATAATAAAATTTTGGCGGGAAATCGATTGGTTTACCCTTTTGACCTGCTTATCGTGCAAGCTGTCAAAATTTCTTTGACATCTAACCTTACCCAAAGTTTCCTGGTATGCACGATTTTTGTTCAACACTTTGGTATGACCGATCTTCAAGCTTAAGAATGACAGGGATTAGGAAAGGAGAGCTTGGTGTGACCGCGACCAATATCTCCATATACTAATCCCATCTCCAGGAGCTTTGCATCTGAACAACTTGTAGCTATATCATCATCAATCTTGTTAACCATGAATGCTAGCAGCAGGTAATAAATTCTTCTTGACTCAAGAAACTGTTGAATCTAAAAGAGATGCATATGAAAGAACATACATAATTATTTCCCGTTTTTTCCTTCAGAGGGTATCAACCAAGGACAAATTTCCTTGTTACAGTAAGGGGTCATCAACAAACAAACTTTTAACTGTTGAAAAAGCTATCAAAAGAATTAGCAGGAGAGAAATTTGCTGTCTTTAACACCTCCCCTGCTGAAAGTCTGTCCAATATCACAAAAAGGGAAGTGAATTACAGTAGCAGTTAGTAGATAGACATACCGTATCTATAGCCAGGTAGGCCTAGGTATAGCCCTACTAAACTAGGTAAAGTACATATCTCAGCGGTGATGGCGGCCTATTGTTATTTCACATTTTGCTTTTTAGTTGCATGAAAGCACGACCATTCACATTATTCTTGTTCACATTATTCATGTTCACATTATTCATGTTCACCTGTAACATAATATAAATGTTGTGATAGCATAAATGTATGAAGATATCAATCAACCTGTGTATACCATTCATTTTTCCCTTCCTCCATGATGATGGTTAATTGGCTTAGGCCTAACATGCATGCATCTTGCCTGTCAGGACACGCGGGAACAGATCTTAAAAATGTGGCCGCACAACAAAATACACGGTCGCACATCTGCAACTAGTGGCCGCGCAGCTGAAGTCAGCGGCCGCACATTTGAGAATCCAAAGGTTTGGTCCTAGAACGCGCAGCCCCGTGTCTTAAATGCGCGGCCGCGCATCTTACCGCTACTCTTGTTAAGCTGTGCAGCCATGCATTTGACATCCCATAAATTTAAGACCTTAAACGTACGGCCGCATATCTGAAATGTGCTGCCGCGCATCTGAAATGTGCAGCCGCGTGTCTTGAGGTTGAGCATCATGGTGGTAAATATGTCTAGCAAGTCAAAATTGAAGTGAATTAAGCAAAGTTAAAGGAAAGAAATGTTAGTAAGATAATACAACCAAAATTACTTACCATTTCCACAGTGTAGCAAAACGGATCAGCTGCATTTAGGCCTCTATCACATTTGACACAAAAAATTTCATGCCGCACACCCTCTTCGCCTTCCTTCTTCACTACGACCACGTTGTCTCAGCACTTGGCTACCTATTTGCCATGACCTTTTCTTATTTGCCGTGGCCTTTTCTTATTTGCCGTGGCCTTTCTTTATTTGCCGTGGCCTTTCCTTATTTGCCGTGACCTTTTCTTATTTGCTGTCGCCTTTCTTATTTGCGGTGGCCTTTTCCTAATTGACATGGCCTTTTCTTAATTGCTGTAGCTTTTTCTAAATTGCCGTGGCCTTTTCTTAATTGCCGTGGGGTTTTTGAATTGTGATTTTCTCTTTAATTATGAGTTTTCTCTTCTTTAAGCGTTTGTTTGTTTCTTTAATCGTATGTTTTGTGCAGCTTGTTTTTTAATTGTGCAAGTACATCTTTAAATGTGTGTGATAGTTGTGGGCCACTGTAGCCATCCACATTTTCACTTTCATTATCATCTGACTCATCTTCTGCTGCATTTTCTTTATCTTGGCTGCTGTCATCTTTTGCTTCCTCACTGTTTTCTTCCAATAATGACTTCATGGAACCATTCACCTGTGTTACTGATGGACATCCACCCCAAATAAAAATGAAGTCCCAGTTTTCAATGATTAATTTTCCGGATCATGATCTTCTGCCTTCATTGACTGCTTTTTTGAAAGTCTGCCAAAGAAGCTTTATTTTAGCTTTAATTCTTGTGTAACCTTCCTTCATTTGCTTCTTTTCATTTGAAATTCTTTTTTCCAAAGCACCAAGCTCAATTGAATCTAGTTTTAGCTTATCTCTATCAATTTCTGTTATTTCAGCACGTATGTTATAAAAGTTAAAATCACCTGAAATCACCTGAAACCACCTGAAATCACCTGAAACCAACTGAAATCACCTGAAAACCACCTGAAATCATCTGCAAATCATCTGAAACCACCTGTAAATCACCTGCAAATCATCTGCTCATTGTTTTAATGAATGGGGAAAAGTCTTATTGTCTTCAACTTTGATCATTAACACCTAAGATGGCAAATAATCCTACTGGTGTGATCGGCAGTTTATAGGTCTCACGCCTTTTGTCTCATTCAAATTGCTTTTTGGTCTCACTGGGCTGATTTTAGTATTTTATCTAAATTGTATAAAAGCTAAGCTACGTCTTCACGCATCTGGATATTTTTGAAAACGCATCTTTTTTAGCCGTTTTGGTTTCACGCACACAAGTGGACGGCGTTTTCGGTCACCCAGTTTCAAGTGTCGCAGGGTTTTCATGTGGACAATTTCAAAGATGCATAGGGTAGGGTGGGGGTAATGGGGGTCTAAAATGAGCAAAATCTCAAAATGGATAGCTGGTAAAACGACAATAAAATGCAAACAATTTCAAAAGCTTCGTTTAATTGACATTCAGTGCTTCTTATTTCTTGGGAAAAAATCTCAGCTCTGACAAAGGCTGTTAAATATTTTTAAAAAATTTTCTCTTATGGCAACTAAAATAGGCCCACTTTTTCCGACGAGCAGGAAAAGTGGGTCTATTTTCAAAACTTGTACAATATCGGAATACGAAAGGATAAATGATTAGAAAAATTAATGGAATTACCTTTGTCAACTATTCTCTATTCAATAAAATCACAAGCTTTGCCTTTTATCGCAAGCAATCCCGTTCCCACGACGAAAATAAAACTACGGTCATTCTGCTGTGATCCACCATCGTTGCAACTTGCAAGTCAGTGAACGAATTTGATAATAACAGTCAAATAAAAATGTTTGCAGTATGTTTACTCATATTTATTGGTTACAAGACAGCAACTGCGGTAATAGGAAACCCATTTTCGCATTTTAGACAGGAAGCAACGTGGCAAGATGAATATAAGTGGGAAATTTTAAGCAATTCAAGGCTTCGTCGAATTAGAATTATGGCTGAATTCTCAGTAGGTCCACATTACCCCACCTGGTAAAAAAATAAATATAAAAAGAACAATCGCGTCAATGACTTTGAAATAAACGTTATTTCATTTGTAAATGACCAAACTCTCACCTCATGGTCATTAGATTGACCAGAAAAGCAAAACAACAGTGGCAGGAGAAAGTTTTCCTGGGCTTTGAGATTCTTGCACAATAGGCCGTTCAGTAAAGTTATTTTATAAAACGAGTGGAGATACATCTAAGACGAATGTTTTATGCAAAAAGGCAGTTTATTGTGTAGACATTAAAAGAAAAATAGCCAACCTTTCTTCCATTTAACGAGAAAGGATATTTCTAGCAAAAAGCTCAGTAGACCCATTTTACCCCGTAGACCCAAATTACCCCCCCTACCCTACCCTATTTAAGGCTAGTTTCCAGTAAATGGAATTTTCCACGCGGGCGAAATACAAAAAGTAATTTTAGCCTTTATTTATTTTACATTACAGAGTGACATTTTCTCTTGTTAACAAAAGAATTTCCGTCCGCTCGGAAAGTTCCACTGACTGGAAACTGGCCTTTAGTCGTCACTTTGTATATCCTATTTTCTATATTTAAGGTAACTCTGCTTTCCGCTCTAGTGCACCGTGAGATGCCGTTTCGCAAAACCACTCTCCTCAGAAAACAGTTAATTTCTCCAATATTATTCGGTCTATCGAAAAGCGGTAAAAAGGATGTTGTTCTGTATAATCTGGGCAATCGAAAGATGTATAAATCGCAATGTTTCCGTCTACCCTGGCTTCGCAAATCCTTGCTCAAATCTTTTTGCTGATTTCAGAAAAATGGATTTACCTCCAAAACTACTCGAAAAAGTTTCGATTTTTTTTCGCTCCATCTTTAGCTAAGTAGTTGATCTACAACTTTGTCAAGTCTGATTGAAAAAGCTAGGCTAGATTTCTTGCAATCGAATTTTACATTTCTGTTTACTTTTCGACATCGAAGGGGAAAAGCGTTGGTCAACAGTTTAGCCCATGCAGAACAATTTGAACGCCAGTAGAATGTTTTTGCTAAAAAAGGTTAGTTATTGATCTAAGATCTATGCTCATTGTGGACTCTAAAAGAAATTGATAATTTGTGAATGCTTACGAAAGTCTCAAAGACACCCAATGCATGGTTTCGTGAAATTGCTGGTAAAAATCAGTAATTTTTAATCAATAGATGCAAATGATACTTTTACAAGCGCACTAAGGATGTCTTTTGAGACTTGCGTATGGTATTCCCAAAAGATGACGTTCATTTGTTTGCCAATGGAAAAATTCTGAAAGTTATTTCAAGCCTGAGCTTTAGCAAGCGTGCTTCATAGCATGATAATCTGTTGACCAAGGTTCCTCCATTTCGCTGTCGAAAAGTAAACAGAAATACGAAATTCGATTGCAGGAAATCTAGCCTAGATTTTTCAATCAGACTTGGCAAAGTTGTAGATCAACTACCTAGCAAAAGATGGAACGAAAAAAAATGGAAACTTTTTTGAGTAGTTTTGGAGATAAATCCACTTTTCTGAAATTAGCAAAAAGATTTGAACTAGGATTTGCGAAACCAGGATTGACGGAAACATTGCGATTTATACATTTTTCGATTGCCTAGATTATACAGAACAACATCCTTTTTACTGCTTTTCGATAGGCCGAATAACATAGGAGAAATTAACTGTTTTCTGAGGAAAGTGGTTTTGCGAAGTGGCTTCTCGCTGTGCACTAGAGCGGAAAGCAGAGTTACCTTAACTCTGATCAGCCCAATGAGACCACAAAGCAATTTGAATGAGACAAAAGGCGTGAGACCTATAAACTACCGATCACACCAGTAGGATTATTTGCCTTTTTAGGTGTTAATGATCAAAGTTGAAGACAATAACTCTTTTTCCCATTCATCAAAACAATGAGCAGATGATTTGCAGGTGATTTACAGGTGGTTTCAGATGATTTGCAGATGATTTCAGGTGATTTCAGGTGGTTTCAGGTGATTTCAGGTGATTTCAGGTGATTTCAGGTGATTTTAACTTTTATAACATACGTATTTCAGCAGGACAAAAACATTTAGGTGGGTACATCTCAGCCATCATCTTGCCAATTTCTTCAGACAATGTGACAAGGTCTGCTTCCATATCTTTGCCCTGATAATCTTGTTTCCCTTTGTGTTCATGCAAGCAAAGAATTAGGCTGTCCACCATCTCATCTGGCATTAATGATTCTTTGTCTCATATCTTTGAGTCTCTTCATCTTTTCTTGGTTGATCAACTGTAAGATTTCATTTGCTGGGTTCGCATCTCTTTTAAACAACTGATAATTATGTTCTATTGGATCTTTGTACTTGAGTGCTCTCCTTGCGTTTCTTTCCTCTCTTGTTTCTTCTTTCTTGACAGCATTGAAGGTCGGATAAAAAAGGTCTATAATCTTTTGCGGATCTTCGTTAGGAAATTCTTCCAACGGGTAGCAATCGAATCCAACCAAAACTGATACATTTAAATACGGCAGTTCGTATTCATAGTTCACCTTTTCTTCATAACTCATTGTATCGAATGGATGTGGTGGGAGATTATACTTTTCGATTGCCTCTTGAACTGTTTGATTGAATTCCTCTTCGATTGAATTATTCATCGTTGATGTCGGTCGTCTGATGAGTCTTCTGATGATAAGATTTCTGCTGATGAGAGACTTCTGAGTGTGCGAATGAGTGCTCGAATGATTATACTTGTGACCGCGCGCGTGGTTTTATAGTTTAGTTTAGTTTAATGCAACCCGCAGGAGAGAACAGAAAATAAAAACGAGATAATAGAGTGTGCCTCTTCAGAGGATCATACTAAAAAGAACAAAAGAACAAACAAACTATTTACAACAAACAAAATACTTTTCAAACAACATATCTACAAGTCTCTAAGTCTCTTTATTTCGGCGTCGGTTGTTTCCATCATTGCTTTTAAAGCTAAATACTCGTGAAGCTGCCCACCTTTCGTCTACAGTAAGCGTCTTATCTTCTTGTGAATTCTGCCACTCTCGTGTCTTAATTTTTTTATCTGAATAGTTCTTTCGTCGTAGCCTTCTTGTATTACATATTTCAACGATTTGTTAAACTTTTCTTCAATCAACCTTTCTCGTCTTTCATAGCATGCATTTAAACAAATGCCATCATGTTCATCTTTGAAGGTATCGTATATCACCATATTCTCCAGCATTTCATTAAGTTCTGCGTTCACAGCGGCCATTTTTCTTGTACTTGAGCAAACTTTTGAATAACTTCTTGCGAATGAATGTGAGCGAATGTTTTTTATCTGAACTTGGAGCGTTTATTTATATCCAAAAATTTATAAAAGCATCTTTAAAAGTGTAGAAGCACGTTTTTTAACTAAAAAGATTAGGATCTTTGTAGCGAAAAAGTTTTTGAAATATAATTGCTATTTTCCGATCGTTTTGTCGGTAAATCTTTTGACATAATAAGATACCGACACGTTTTTTTTTCCTCAACAGATTTGAAATAATAGAAATTATCACAAAAATATTTATAAGCATGTATTGAGGGGTTACGAACAGCTGTTGAAATATTGTATAGGAAAAACGTGCTGTATTGACCACACACATTTGTGAAATCGTCCTGTATTTGATAGTTCCAATACCGAACAATGGAGATGGGGCGGTTTTGGATGTCTTTAACAGCTCTATTGTATCCATGTTGTTTATAACTACCAAGTGTAAATTCTTTAAAGGCCCGTTCCACGTGGTGATTAAAAAAGTTAAAATAATGAAATAAGCCGCGGATTAGAAATTCAAATTCCTTGAAAATAACAGGTGCGACGCGCCCGTATGAATCAAAGAAATAAGAAATTCCTTCATTGTCGAAATAAATAGCTTGCCAATGTTTTCCACCATTTTGATGTGTGCCAGTGTTTAAAATAAATCCAATGGGAAATGTTCTTATTCCACTACTGTGATGTAGAAATATGTTTTTTGACCATTGTAAAAAGTTTTCTCCAGTTGATTTTATATCGTTTATTCGTTGTACATCGTCCGAAGCAAGAATACAACCAAAAGCGTTTTTTAAAGAAGAAGTGTTGTTTACGATATTAATAATTTCTTGACCATCCATAATGACAAAAATAATGTGTGCGTGACCAATAATAATGATTTACTTATCAATAATTTACTTATTACAATTTACAAACTTTAAAAAATTCACACAACTAAAAAAGATATTTTGAAATAACAGTTTATAAAAGTTTATAAGAAATTTTTGCTGATTTGTCCAATGTTATCAATTGAGTAGTTTCTTCGTGAGAAGGCGTGTATGCGCCATTCGTAATTATCCGGCCATGTTGCACCGTTTGTCAAGTGACAAATCAATTCCATATTCCCACTGCGACGATCTTCATAAAAGGTACCATCAGATCCTTTTCCCGTCATTGTCATGACAAAAGCGTACGCCGCATATCCAGTTGTGTTCATGTCGGCATCATACACCCCAGATTCTCTCGTGTCATTTCCAATAATTGCATCTCTATTTAGTAGAGGATTGCGATAATTATCGTAGAGAATGTCCTTCATTCGTCTATATGCTTCAGCATTATTTTTGATTGGCTGAGGTCGCCATGTTTGATTGTTTATTTTGATACTACATTCAAACCCTGATTCCTTAGATGCTTCTGGGATGGGAAATGTTATGAAGGGGGAAGTTGTAAAGGATCCAGTTATTGATCTTTTGTCTCCTAAAGTTAAAAAGATTAAATCTGGAACTCCATCCATATTAAGAGACTGCTGAAATGTCGTAGCTGATGGATTGATTGAAATGGTTCTGAATTCATGATGTGTAAACATAAATGTGTCTGGATGGTCCATAGTGTATGATGTAATGTAGTCTTCAGTGAGGGATGGTGACAATTCATATTTCTTAAATCTGTACTGGACATCAGTGACACTAATCCTCAATTGCTTGCATAGCTCTAGCGCTCCCTCATAATTTGTTTTTTTCTCAGTATTATCTTTACCTGGGCATTTAGACTGTGGGGAAACTTGTAAGTAGAATTCTGGTCTATTAAACAATGTCATAAATTCAATTTTATTTGTCATTGGAACAAATGTTGTTGAACCAGTAAAACAACTTTTTGGTTTTACTGTAACACGAACTTTTTCACCTTTCATTAACTTTTTGGCATAGTACATTGCCTTGGCGTTGGAACCTACCCCACTTTCTACTGTACAGTTAGACAAACTACCTGGACTTTCAAAGATGAATCCTTGATCAAGCAAAGATCCACTTACTTCTTTATCCAATTCTGAAAACCACAATGTTTCAAAATAATCGTTGATTGCATAATTGGTTGTGTTTACATTAAGAATCTGATTATTTAGTGTGATTGTCCAATCTTTGATAAGTGAAGCGCCAATGTTGTTTATCAAAGAAATACAATCCAAATATTTTTCTGTGGGTGAAACAGCAGCTCCCGGACTATTCCCTTTCCATAATTGCATAAAATAATCTTTTTCAAGAGATTTTGTATCCATATATGCACCAGCTTGTTGTGACAAATAAGTCCAAACTCGCTATTAGAGATCACCGGCCCCGGCCCCCCGGCCCCGGCCCTCGGCACCATGGCGCTCGGCCCTCGGCCCCCACAAATATAGGTATTTCTTTGTTTCATAGCTGTCTGGCTGTTCCCGCATTTAAAATGATCCGAACGGTGCCGTTCAATCGAAAAATCGCAATGTTCGAAGCCTCCAAGAGCTTAAGAAACTCCTTTCAAGTAAAGTGAGAGAACTTCGAGGGGCCGGGCAGTCATCTGAGTCTCGCAAAACAAGTTGAGTATAAACCACAAATGTACACACACCACACGCTCCTTCGCATACAATTCATGCGCCTTCGTAGTCAATCGAGGGAGTCACATTCCATATGGTTGCATTCTTTGATGCATTATTTACAAATATGTGGACCGCAAACTGTTCAACATGATTCCTCACTTTTGACCCTTGGAACGGACAGCTTTTAGAGTGGGTGACAGGACACCAAAGTGAATAAACATGAAGTAAAGTGTACTTCGAAACCATAATCAAAACGGAATAATACTCATGTAAATGAGAATATTGAAGGTTCCTCTTGAAATCGTTTTTACGAACATTCTTTAAATCGGCGGGATCCCCTTGACTTTCAATAAATGTCTTGGACACAGGCAAGCACAGGTTATGAGAAGAAAGTGGAAAGAGGAATTAATTTCTTTCTCAACAAAGTCTTTGGAGTTTCCTAATTTCTTGGTAATGGTCATCTCGCCATCGGTGCGTTTAGTTTCTTAGAAAGAGTTACTTACAAACAATTTACTCTGCGTAATTTCGAAACAGGGGAAAGAGGGGTTTTCAGGGCGACAGTTAGCCAGAACGACTACGAAGGCGCATGAATTGTATGCGAAGGAGCGTGTGGTGTGTGTACATTTGTGGTTTGTTTAGGAAATCATACTCAACTTGTTTTGCGAGACTCAGATGACTGCCCGGCCCCTCGAAGTTCTCTCACTTTACTTGAAAGGAGTTTCTTAAGCTCTTGGAGGCTTCGAACATTGCGATTTTTCGATTGAACGGCACCGTTGGGATCATTTTAAATGCGGGAACAGCCAAACAGCTATGAAACGAAGAAATACCTATATTTGTGGGGGCCGAGGGCCGAGCGCCATGGTGCCGAGGGCCGGGGCCGGGGGGCCGGGGCTGGTGATTTCTAATAGCCGTCCAAACTTGCAAGTCGACAATCCCTGGATTTCTGTTGCTGGCAGGAACAATAATTTCCTGAATATTATCAAAAGTATCTTGAATTTTAACGCTAGGTTCAAAATTCAATTTTTCCGCGCCAGGTTGTGCACTTCCCAAGCTCCTTTTTCCTTGCAACGTTGGAGTATTGGAATAATCCATATTTCCAGTAGGAGCTTGAGATCCTAGAATATCATGAATATTTGGATCAGTTGGAATAAGTCCACGTCCTTTTAATGAGCCGCGACCTTTTAATTTACCACCATTCATTTTTATGGCGAGAGTCCGCTGTTCATCAGCAAGAGCACGAGCATATGTAAATGATTCATATGAATTCATATTTAATTTTTGACGACCTACATTGTAAGGAAGAGGTAGTCGACAAAATGGAATATAAGCTGCTTTAGATTTAGTGACCTCTGCTGCTGCAAGCATGTTGTTGCCGCTTTTTTTAGCAGTGTTGTTGTTGTTGTTGTTGGGAGGTCGCATACCATTACCCCTAAGGTTGTTGTTGCCGACAACTGATAAATTGGCAACATCATAATCATCGTCATCATTATCATCATCATATAACTCGGCATCATCATATTTTCTTTTGATAGAAAGAATTGTTTTTGTTGCTGCAGCACCTTGAGAACAACGTTTTGTAATGTTATTCAATTTTTGAAGTGCTTTTTGTGCCAGAAGCGCTTTATTATATTGTTTTCTTTCTTTACCCATAACTCAGTCAGGCAGTCAGTCAGTCAGTATCAAAGCAATAATGACAATAGATTAAAGTAGAGCGACAACTTTAATTATTAATGAAAATTACATACTAACAAGAATTAATAAACTGTTATTGAAAAAAATGTTATACACCAATGGTTCCTTTAGATACAAAGCCTCTATCTATGTAGTCTTGAATTTTTCTTCGTGATGAAAAACGATGTTTTCCCAAACTTCTCTTTCTTGTTCCGATATATTTTTTCCCCGCTCTTCTCCTTTTAAGAACATTCGATGATGATGATGATGATGATGATGATGATGATGATGATGATGATGATGATGATGATAGTATCATGGGGGAGGAGGATGATTTCGATGGTTTTTTAGCGGATCTTTTTCGATATCGATTAATCAACAATTTTGCTCTGTTTTGAAGAATTTTAGATCCTTTTGCTAAAATGACTTTTTTCTTTTTATTACCAAAGTCTTTGGCCATTTCTAAACCTCTTTTTTTACCAACAGCCATTGTTCTTGCAGCTTTTGTCTTTATTAATGTGGCAGCTCTACGGGCGGCTCTTCTCGTCATCTTACTACCTTTTTTTAAACCTTTTTTTGCAAGTTTCCCAATTGCACTTTTTGAATTTTTCAAAGTTTTATTCAAAATAGAATCAAAAATTCCATCTCCATAAAGGCTATCACCACTCCCGCCTGCATTATCCCCATCTCCTCCTCCTCCGTATAATTGATCAAGAATATCGTCGTTATAAGACATGATGTTGATATTTTTAACTAACTAACTAATTCGCTTAATCAAAAATTCAACGATCATATAAGGTATATGTACTTTGTCGAAATAAGTGTTACGAGGATCAATGTTGAAGTTTCGTAGTTGACTTGTTGTCAATGTTTTGAATTGTAATTGAGTCGGTCGATAATCCAGATGAATTGATCCATCCTCTATTTCCACGGTTTTGGTCCGATCGGTTTCTAAATTTGACAATCCGAAACCATAGACGGGAGATGCCGATTCCATTATGAGGGGAGATTGATAGTTTCCAATGTGAGTCCATTTTATGAAACTATCTTGAGACGTGTAGAAGAAAATCTTTCCCGCATTTAAATTGTTTATGGGATGTTGTCCTTTCAAGTAGAGATAATCATATGTATCATCACCCAATTTATCTACAAATAGACCTTTAAAGTTATGTTCCTTTCCATCAATTACGGGAATTTTTGGAAAATACCATTGCCAATTGCTGTCAAATGTGTTTGTATAATGCGGTTCGGCAATGTAACAATCTGGATCTGTTAGATTTGGTGTGCGAAATGTGTCAGTTTGCGTGAACATTGTGGAAATTTTACCAGGCATTATACTTACATTATCATAAGAATCATAAATGACATGTAAAGGAGCTCTTTTTTGAGTGGGTGGAGTTGTTGTTGTATCCATGATTGGCTTTGTGTTAGTTTTTTTTTGAAAACCACAAATGTTTGCTAAAATTGAACCCATTGCAATGTAAACAACTGACAGTGGTATCTTCGCTTCCATGCATGTATAATGTCCACAACTATTTGAACCAGTTCTGTTGCATAGGATATTAAATGTTGGTAATGCATCCTTGACACTTTTCCATGCTTTTTTTCTTCCATAAAAATGTCCTTCAGGAAACATATTAGCACCAACACCCCATCCAGGAATATTTCCCGTTAAAATAGGAAAACCTCCTGAAATGAGTTTACTATCTTCAGCATTTTTCAATTCTGCAGGATTGAGCAGATTGTTTAAAGCATGAACGAATTCTGTAGCAGTAAGATGATACCACCCTTGAGAATGGGCTTTATGCCCAAATCGAGGTATTATGTCCAAAAGATTAACTCTTATAACGTTTGCTGCTTTTGGATTTGCGGCAGACCCAATTGGTATCTTGTTCATTCCTGGTAAATTATAATTATTTGTGATATAACCTCTTATCCCATCCAATAAACCTCTAGTATAAAAAAACATAGACCAAACGAATCTTCCATAATATAAAGTTCTACCACCAGCAAATGAAACTAATCGAGTCCAATAAGCTGCCATTCCATCTCTCCACGGAGCCGCATTAGTTATTTCAGAAACGGGATAATATTTTAGTGGTCCAAATAAGAGTTCCATTTCATATCTTTCATAAACCTTATTGAATTCTGCAGTTTTTGCTCTGTCCGCTTCGGGAAATGCAAAGCATTTGTTATTGTGTATATATTTAATGTTTGTCATTGCAATCTGCCATTGTTCACCAGTTGGTATTTCATAGTCGCCTTTCATCATCGTTTTTTCTCGTTGATCATCAATAAACTTGAAATCATATCCATTTCTTCCCAATTGACTATGTTCTGATGGATTAATATGTCCTTGTATGTAAAATGAATTGGTTTTTTGACTAAAACTCATCTTGTTGCTGTTGTTCTTGATTTTGGTTTTTTAGCTACAAAGTGTTTAATGAAAAATGGAAAAATTTGTTGTTTTCATAGTCTATTTTCCACGCTTTGTTGCAAATTACAA
Source organism: Aurelia coerulea (assembly GCA_039566865.1). Classification (NCBI taxonomy): domain Eukaryota; kingdom Metazoa; phylum Cnidaria; class Scyphozoa; order Semaeostomeae; family Ulmaridae; genus Aurelia; species Aurelia coerulea. The sequence continues at coordinate 4,224,031 of CM076951.1, read as the reverse complement.
TCTCCACTTTACACGAATCAATGCTGTCGTTAATGTTATCAAATTTTTTTGTTTTGTAATTGAATTCCAAACAATTCAACTGTAATGTTTGACATTCATATGGATTTTTTACATTTATATCGACAGATCTGAATGTGAGTAGATTTGGTGATACGTTGAACATAGTATCGCTGATAATAATTTTTTCTGAATTCAAAGTTGGAGTCATGATAACGTTACCCACATCATGAATAGGAGGTGTGTAAACTACAGTGTAAATTGCAGTTTTTTTGTTTCGGATGTGTTGTCAGCTGTTTGGGTGGATGATAGAGGGCGATGTAGTGATGTAGTTCCATTTAATGTAAAAAGTAATAACTTTGTCGTTTTCGGTAAAATCTTAAAATTTAAAGAAAGTTCCGACAAAGCAATACAAAATGTTTGATATGATGATGTTGAACTATATCTACCAATAGAATTTACAGGAAAAAGATTACAGTTTGATTGATTACCATAAGGATCAAGTTCAGCTGCAAACTTATCTTTTGGTACACACCATTCTTCGCCCAAACGATCTATCCAAAATTTTCTGAAAAATTTCTCAGCAAATGTTAATGCTCCAGGTTGTCTCAACAAATCATCCATCTTCTCAACAAATCATTCAGCTTGCTTGCTTGCTTAAGCAGTGTACTTTGCCATTGCTCTCATTTTCAAAGAGAATGGAAGTTTGCTGAGTTTGGCTATCCAACAATGCAACACTGAGCACGATAACATGCTTTATCAACAATTCTCGCAAGAGAAATCTTTTCACAACAAAGTCAGTCAGTTGTGTTCAGTGATCATGCCGTGCATTTCCTTCAGAAGATCAACCCCAAATGGCACGGAAAATGTGGACCGTGTGGTGCTTGTAAACTCTGCATATCAAGCACTTTTGGCATACATGAAATGTGAATCCAATATGATTTACAAGAAATTGCCTGTCACATTTCCGACATCGATCAGATTTGACATTTCAAACAACCAGAAAAAGAATTTGGTGTTGAATGATTCATCCCAGAAAGAATTGTATCAGATGCAAATGGCAAATCTTCAATATGAGAACACACGACGCAATCGGCAGATTATGCAAAAGCCCCCCTCGTTTGGTATGGTCGTCGATCAAAGTTTGAATTTTGAAGATAATACAACAGCAGTAACCGCAGCAGCACTTGCCATTGCCGCCCCTGCAGCTAAAAGACAACCTGCCATTGCCCCCGCAGATCACGCACCACAAAATGGTGGCGACGATGACAAATTTATTGATGGAAGTCAAGTGGATTGGTCGGCTAACTTTGGTGGAAGTGATACCGTTGATGGATCATCATCAGTGGAATTTATAAATGAAACTGCCCCTCCTCCTCCACAGAAGAAACAGAAAATCAGTGGTACAAAGCAAATGCCTGCATTAGGTGTAATTACCACCGCCGCCGTCCCTATCGTTGCAAATGCTGCTGTTGGTGCTGCTGCTGTTGTTCCGAATAAACGCAAAGAAGTCACAGAAGTTGAAGTTATTGAGGCCACACAATCACTCATTGAAGAAGAACGCAGAAAAAATAAAGCAGAACAGAAAAGATACAACATTATGTAAACAGAAGACTCTCTCTCTCTTTAAAACACTCTTTAAAATCAACAAAACAACCAACACTTTCTCATAGTAGTAGTAGAGTAGTTCATAATAGTTTTTTCACTTAAATAGTCTTTTCTCATATGGCGTGGTATAAAAACAATTATACAAATGTTCAAAAGTTAACAGTCCTTCGCACAAAAGACATGTGAGTTTCTCTTGTTGCTCATTCTGCCTTCGAATTTTCGCATTTATTTCTTCGTACAGTGATTTCTCAATCTCATCTGTTTCGTCGTCTTTGATATTTCCAACGTTGTCAGTAACAAATGTATACAACTCCCGGCTGGTGGGGCATCTTGCGACGTGTCGGCAAATGTAGTTTGCGATTCTATTTGCAACATTCAATGTTTCGCTGGATGGTCCTCTCCTTGGGTTGCAAACTTTAAAAATTGCCGTCTTTATGCATGAAACCAAGGCTCTGTGAAATATCAGAGGTCCAAAATAAATTGGATCCAATGATATGGCTATAAGAATGTTGTAAATGTTAAAACTCCTTGAATCGTCACAATCACAAAATTTAGACGTGACACAGGTTTTTCCGGTTATTATCCAGTTGAGAAGCGTAACCGAAGAAATCAACATTATTCAACTTGCTTGTTATAATACATCGCATGCAGAAAAGCTTCTCTTTCTTCCTTAATTGTTGATGACGAGTCATTTTTATGCAAGGGGATGTGCATACAGGTCGGCTTCCGCAGGCAAAACAGCATTGCATGACGGGGGGTCTTTTAGGGGCAACTTCGTCATCATCATTCTCCTCGAAACGGTGAAATTTTACGTGACGCACATAAGATTCCTGTTTTTCCGGTGAAATATTTTCCAGAGAAAGGAATAACTCCTTTATTCTGGTATAACAACATTTCACCTATGTTGTGAAAAGAAACAGTGTCTGTGATTGTTTTATATCCTTCTCTCACAATTTCCACAGAAACCAGCGTGTTTGGCGGGAAACAAATATTTGGTTGTTGTTGTTGTTGTTGTTGTTGTTGTGGTTGTGGTTGTTGTTGGTTCAAATCTGTGGAATTCAAAAAATTTTTAATTTTTGCCGCAATATCTGATTTGGATTTTGTACCTCTCGTAGATTTCTCGTGAAAATAGACACCATCTTTCTCAAACCTTATCGAAAAATTTGAGTTTGATTTGGTTTCAGATTGTTGTTTTTCTTTGATCTTCTTCGCAGTTGACGGAGATGGCACGTTGTTGCTATAAATTGAGGGCAATGTCTCTTGAACATCATTCATTTCGTTGACTTGAGGCTCATTGCAGTACAGTTGTTGTTCACTCATATCACACATATCAAAGTCGTCGCAGTTATCGCCGCTGTCGTCGTTGACTTCATCTCTAATAGTACTAGTAGTAGGGAAAAAGAAAAAACACCATGACTTCAAGGAAAAATTTAAACATTTTAGCACTCCAGAATCCAGATTTAAAACAAATGGAAGAAATTGAAGAAATGCAACCAGAGCAACCATCGATGATTGGAGAGGAGGAGGAGGAGGAGGAGGAGGAGGAGAATAAGAGGAGGAGGATGAAAAATGTTCCTGTGGGAAAAAACATGTTTACAGAAATACGATTTTATCCAAAAAGTATGAAATCTTGCATGTTATTTCAGGCTCTGTTGATTGACAGAATCGAACACTCTTTGGAAGAAAAATTGGTGACAGATTTCAATTTTGAAGTGAAAACAATTGTGAAATCAGGAGACATTCATTACATTTCGCTGAGGATCAAGAAATCATTCAAAACATTTGATGCATTAATCAAATTTTTGTTTAAATGTAATATTTCTACAACTTGGATTTTGGAGTATTGCAACAACTTTCACATGGTTGTCTCATCAACAAACAACCAATTTAAGGAATTACTTGAAAATGTCAATACTTACTCGAGTGGATTTATCATCCCAAACTCGTATGACACAAAAGCCATTGACTGGGTGACTGCACTGTTGCATTGTTCGGATGTTTCAATTCCTGCAAAACTCTCAATGTTGGGAATTTCTGGACTTGCAATTTCAAAGGATGCGGATGGTAATGGTGATGATGGTAAAGACGCTGCAGGAACTTCTTCTTCTTCTTCTTCTAACTCAGGAATCACCAATGTGTCAAGGATTGAAAATGCTGTCGGTGAAAATGGGATTGACAGTGGTGCTGATGATGATGATGATGATGATGAGGAGGAGGATGATGATGATGATGCTTTGGAAAGATGTAATTCTGACGATATGATGCTTTCAGAGGCTAATTCATTTGCATATTCACTATTGTCTACATCTCCAGTGAAGTTTTGTCTGCATGGTGAATGTTGCGACTGTCTCCAATTGATGACAGATGATCCATTTGTGGGAAAAAATGCTGCTGTTCCGACATCATTGCAAGTTCCTGGAGATACTGCAACAATGTCTTCGTCTTTGGACGAGAAACTTAGGCCATTGCAAGGGTTTAGATGTTGTTCTCGACTTGCTAGGAAGGATGATGATGGGCCTATTGTGTATGAGGATTCCAATGTCACTTTTACACTACCAAAACCTGTGTCAACTTGGATTTCTTCTCCCTCCTCCGATATTGGTAATGCTGGTGTTGGAATATCAAATGCTGGGAACTCAACTGCTGCTGCTGCAAATAATATACCGTCTCCTTCATCTATGATTTCTTCTTCGAAATATTCAGCAGCTGCAGGAGCAGGAGGAGCGGGTGGTGAAGATTCGACGACGAATTCTAAATCGTCCAAATTTTACGCCAAATGAAGTTTTGTTTTTTCTGTGTTTATCCTTGATTGTGAAACAATTTGATAACTTGGATGGTTTGGCATAACATCTGGTGGGCAATTCATTTTCTCTAACATGTCAATATTCAGAGAATCAATCAACATATATCTGAATATACTACAACCGAGCAAGATTTCTCTGAACTTGACAAACAAGGCAGACATTTTTCTTGAATTGACATTTGTTGAATTGAAAAAAAAAGTTTCTTCAAAACGTTTATGTTCTTTCAAAAAATTGGATCTTTGAATTGACAGCACTGCTTCCATTTGACTCTCCAACGTTTTCCACGTTTCCATTGAACAGCGGCAGCAGGTAATGTCGCATAATCTTTGATTCTTGAATCAGGGTTTGATAAAATATTGCCTTTATTGTTGTTGAATACATGTGTTGAAATGCACCATTGATGGATAGAATTTCCTTCTGCTCTGGCGTGTATCCTTCCATTAACATCATCATATGATTTTTCCCATCGTCGGAAGACAAAAGTGCCATTTCTCTTCTCCTACTGTTTTGAAACTGTGTTGTTACACCATATTTGAGAACTGCATTTTTCAAATCATTTCGAGGATATGGAAATATTAACCTGTTTGCGCGGAATATGTTCTCTTCTGGATAAACATCGATGTGATCTGGAATAGGATTTGGAGGCCAACCTCTTACTGCACCGTCCTGTCCCTCTTCTCCCACTAATACATCCATTAGTGGATTTGGATTGAAGTTTTGAAATGCTACATCGTGTACAAATTCACAAGGATGTTCATTTTCCACAGCAACATCGAAGGGGTTTTCCACTCTGCCTAGGCCCATCACGTACCTTTGACCAAAGCTGAAATGCCATGGTTGACATATCACAGGGGATCTTTCTATCATATATCCGAGGCTTGCCAATTCATACTGGCGATGAATTCTTGCGGTGTTTAACATCTGGCAGTTTATCATTGGTTCTTTTCCATATTTCGCCACTATCTTGCTGAATTTCACATCCCAAATCTTTGCAAATTGATTTCGCCATGTGGTAGGTTTCACCATAGTCTCAGCGGCTCGAATGAATTTTTCAAAATCACGATACGGACTTCTTGTTTGGCGAAAACCTTCACGCATATTCTTCTTTGCGAATTTCCAATTCATTGCATCCACTGCTCGGATAGCTTGATCCTCCAGTGTGTCAATTTCCATCTGTAAAATACGGCGTCTTTCACGTTGAGTGTTTTCATCGTTAGCCAATTCTCCAGCTCTCTCGTTGATTTGTCCAGTTTTCGGATCGGGGCTTCTGTGACATTTTATCAGTGCATTTGTCATGGCAAAAGAATCGATATCATGATCCATAAGACGTTCCATTTCGAAGGCCCAGATTTGTCCCCACATGTGATTTTTGGAGATCATTTCCTTCAGTTGCATGGCTGTTTTGGTTTGCAATAACTTTATATTGTTTGTTTTTATTTTGATCTTGTTACAATCTCGTGTTCCAGTTGCAGCTTTAGGATTCACAAATTCAAAGTCTTTTTCTACTGCCATCGATCTTAGTAGACATTTGCAATTCCACTGTTTGTAGTATGGTGTTTCTCTTCCCAAGCATTCCTTCACATGTCTCTTCCACAACTCGCTTCCTTCGGATACATCAGGGAGGATGATTGGGGGGTGATGACAGGGAGGGTCGGCGGTGCTCTTCTTCTTCTTTGGGGCTACTTCTACTTTGACTGATGGTTCGGTGTACTTGAAATCTTCATCATCAAACATAACATGTCGCAGCATCGGATGTGTTTTGTATGAACTCCAAGTCATTTTCCACTGATCAATAAATTCATCTCGTACTTTGCATGGAAGTTGTTCCTGTATATTCTCACGCAGCAAATTGACAGGGACAAAGTAGGCTTGGGGATCAGCAACCTCTGGTATCAGTTCTCTGACAATATCAATAACTGTGGTGCGACTTCTACTTCCATAAACATATTCTGAAAACAGAGCATAGGTCTCCACATGTGCTTCGATCGCCTTTTTCCATGCAACTCTGTGAATGAGTTTTGAACATTGCCATTGTTTATCATCTTGTCCCATCAATTCCGGAATTGCTTGCGTTTCAATAAATACATTATCATTGCTAAAATGATGTTCATCATCACTCCAATAACTTTCATTGTTCACCATTGATCTTAATGTGTCCAAATTAAGAGTGTTTACATCTTGTTCGGCTGCTGCTTCTTCTGAGGCATTTACAGCATTTGCAACACTGTTTATAAACATACTTCTGTCTGTATCAACATAACGATCATAATTCACCTTGAAACGATCTATTCCAGGAGATTTATCCAATCTAACTAATGTTTCTTGTGTTTTTCTTGTTGCAAGTTTCTTATGATTGATGGGTGGAGTTAGACAAAAATATTGATTGGTCAAAAATGGTCTATCAGTAGCAAATTCCACAATTACATCCTGAGGCGAAACTTCCAACCAAGCATGACCGGGACTTTTCCATTTACCACATCTAAAGTCATTTTTCTGAGACGCACAACATACATCATCACACCCCCCTATAATATTTTCATAATTGAAATCCCAATCCCAATCACTACCATCACCACTAACTGTTGGTTGATCTCTAAAACCGCTGTCATCATCATCATCATTGTTGTTGACATTTTCATCAACAACATCACTGTTCATAAAAAATCATTATCATTATCATTATCGTTACCTGAACAACAACAACAAACCTCCTCATCATCATCATCACTAAACAAATTTTTATCCTCAGCTTCCTCGTCAATTTCCATAACCTGTTCCAAAACATTGCTTACAATATCAGTCATCAAAATACTATCCTCGTTTGGATTTTTCATAAGTGACAAATCCGCATTATCAATCCTCAACTGTGACAACATAAATGAATCAAATGATTCACATTGGACAAATTCGGAAGGTGTGGACTCATTTGAAAACTGAATTTTATCAATTCCCTCATAAAAACCACCATTAATTCCAAAAAACTGATCTTTTACCCTGTTTTTTGGATGTCGGCTACTCCTCATATATTTTACAGGCTGCATAGAATTTAAACCGTCAACATTATACTGTGTGCCTATAAATTGAGGAGTGAATAACATATCGTCCCAAACACAATCAAAATCTAACGAAAACAAAAATCCGCTGTACCTATTCATCTTACGATAAGGTAGAGTCGGATATCGATGTGCGGGAGGAAGATAATTTATATCCAAGCCTCTCAACTCACCACTTTCATACGAAATGTATGGCAAAGCTTCGTTGTTCTTGTTGTTTTCTAAAGATACAGCAACATCAGCTTCAGAATTTTGTTCGGGGCTTTTCAGTTTTCTTCCGTCATTCCACAAATCTGTCATCCAGTCGGAAACTTGATTTTGAGCGCCAAACATAAACTCATTTCTCTGCTTTTCGTCAAACTTGACAAGACTTTCAAAATCGTAAATATCGCCAACGATATTATTCTCTTCACTGTCGTCAAACTGCATCGCTGTCGCCATATCGATTTGATTCGATTTTCTATTCAATTCGATATTCGAGAGTGAACTCAATTTGTGAATTTTTCGAATAATTTCCTTCCTTTTAAATATTTTCAATTCAATGATTTTAAATATTTTCTATAGATCGCAAAATTTGAATAAATGACCTATACACGTGTTCTTTTCATTGCTTGTGCGAAAATGTTCCCTTGTGGATAATCTTACCTTATAAGACAAATCATCACACGATTTGTGGTCCCAAAACAACTTGCGCGCATGACCTGTATTATCTTGTCGAAAATTTAAAAAAAACAAATAACAAATAATGCTCCATGTCCCCTAATGGTGCTCCATTGTAAATCAGTGCAAACTATCTGCGATAATACTCTAAACAATAATCTCTCTCTATTAATTCAAATTTTGCGCACAACAATAAAACATAATCTCTCTATTAATTCAAATTTTGCACACAACAATACGCTTTATCTCGCATCTTATTTAAGAGATCAGAAGCTCAAACTGGATAACTTCACCTGTGTTGTTATTCACAAACAGCAACATCGTTCAAAGATGGAAAGAATCGTTAAGACTATAGAACAGACTGAATGTTGTGTGTGTTTGGAAAAATGGGAAGATATAGCAAAAAACACTTCTTCGCTGATAACATGTGAATTCAAGTGGACCTGTTCGCAAGATTGTTCACACAAATGCTGCACAACATGTTATGGAAAACTGTGTCTAGATATTACAGGTGATTGTCTCTACATCAAATCAAGCATAAAATGCCCGTACTGCAGAGCCGACGTTGATGTGCCGACGCATTTTGCCGACATGATTGAGATGAACAAACTCGATACCCTCAAAATGTTCTTCTCCCTCACCGCCGATCATAAAGAGCAAAGAGACAAGGAAATTGTAAAGGAAAATTTGGAATGCAAAGCTGCCGTCGAAAGATATAGTCAAGAGTTGAAAAAGCAGAAGCGAAGGAAAAGACACTCATCGCCGAAAAAAAACGTGCAGTATGTATTGCGAACGATGCCAAAAAATTGTATGAGACTTTCAAACGCGATTTAAGTAAAGAAAAACTAATCAGTCAACACAGCTACTCTCTTTTGGAACACACGTTAAAGAGCATGGAAGAGATGAAGAAACGCCACGAGCAACAAATCAACGAGCTGAAAGCAAGCACTGACATACTGTTGAAACAAATTCTTGTCGAAAAAAATGGGGTCGAAGAAAGTCGCAGTGAAACTATCCAATATCAACGACAACTCATTTCCCAAGCCGTCAACAACCAAGTGACAATTGAATTAAATAATGTCTCTGTTGACATTATCCGTGGAAAAATCCTGAATCAATTTCAAGATCTTGAAGACAACCTCTCCTTGCCCCAAAACCTTCGTGATGCCCTAAACAAGGAGATGAAGCTGCAAATTTCAAATGACATTTCATCTGCCGCTGTAAAGATCTACTCCGACGAAATTGTCAACATTGCCGCTGCAAAACTCGTGCAGGAAGATCTCCTCCAACGTCCATGTGTAAGAAACACCATTGTTCATCATGCCAAGGTCGATTTTTGCTGTAAAGAAACCGTCGATAAAATGAAAGATCACGTTGGCAGACTGTTGAAAACAAACGAATCGCTTGTACAACTGCAAAAACTTTCTTTCTCCGCCGTCAACGGTCCCACACAGGATATCAAAATGGTAAGCTTTAAGATTCCTCCTGCCTATTTGCCCGAACAACCCTTCATCGACCGGAATGTCGAACAGACAACTCCCTATATTTCAGAGTTTCTTAACACTGCTCTCAAAGAAAAAGATTTAAGAAACTATGCAGAACAATTTCAAGTTCCCGCCGCCGTCGCCACCGCCCCCGCCACCGCCGCCGTTGCTTCTACCCCTCCAAACTCTCCTACCTGCGGAGTATGGCTCAATTCTTTGGCTGCTCACAAGATGCTATCCAAAAGACGACTGTATTCAAACAACGATGTCGAGATTGCTACTACTGAGGTTGTCGAAACAGAAAACATCGCCCCTCCATCAGCAAAAAGATCCAAGTTAGACATTCTCCCGCCCCTTGAACCGCTTCGTGTGCTGAAGAAACGAGTTGTGACAAAGTGCGTATCAACAAATACAGATCCTGAGAATCCCTTGGACAAATTGATAGCCGAATACACCGAGGAAAATAAAGAAAACATCCCAAAGAATAAAACATGGTCACTATTTGCAACAAGCAGTGAAATCAGAGAAAGTCACAGGAAAGTCAAGGAAATCGCTGTTGCTGAAATGAAAAAGTTTGTGAGATCTGGAGAAATTGATGTTAAATTTTTTGATGATGATTCTCGTAGTGATTGTTCATTACCTGAGGTGTTAAATTTAAGTGACACTGGTTTCGGTCATGAAAATTCTTGCCATTCGCTTCATCGATGTACATTTGTTATGAAATGTGGCAGCATTTGTCTGTCCACACGTCACTCTTATGTGCAACATTCTGTCTATTGGCATATGACAGATTTCGATGTGCAAATGCTACTTGACATGAGCGCAATCAGTTCCGATGAACATACTCAGATAATGAAATTGCATGAGGAGAAAGAAACCTTTCGACAGAAAGTTATGAAACATAATTATGGTTTTGTAAATGTGTCTTCTTTTGCGTACATGAATAAGTTTAAAACATTTCCTCGCAATCCTGTAACAGGTAAAATAGATCACAGTCGTTCTTGTGTTGCAAAGAAACATTTTTCTTATAATCCAGAACCTTCTTGGGATGCTTCTGAACACTTTAACCTAACATGAACATTTTTTTATGATGATGTAGTAACTTGATTAAATAGTGTGCGTGTGATTTTTGACCTCTGATTTTTAATGTTGTTGTTTTTTCTTGTTTACTTCTCTCTCTCTCTCTCTCTCTCTCTCTATCAATCACGCCGCGCCGCGCGAAGAAGAAAAATTTTGAGCTCGAGACATACAATGTAATGTATTCTGGTTTTTTTTGCCATAATATATTTCATTGTATGTCTTGGACTTTGCTCAAGAATAAAAAATAAAAATAATGGGCGGGGTGTTCTGGCATTAATCATAATTTTAAATCGTCAAATTTTGGAAATAACTTTAGGATTTAGGAATTAAATTTTTCAATGCAACTGCTTGAACACCTCTACGAAAACAGTATTTTTTTATTCCCCATTATCTGGCGCTAGCTTTAAATGTGTCAGAACTTGCTGATTACTTGCTAGATCTTTGCGGACAGTAATAGACCGCTTGAAAAAAAAAACTGAAAAGAAATCTGAAGAAGAACAAGCGAAATGAAGTACAATTACAAGCATTCTACCGGGTGTCCCAAAAAGGTACTCCTGTTTGAAAAATCACCAAGATATGATTTCACAGCTGATCTTCAATTTTATATTTTTGTCAAGTTTATCAAGGACCCAAATTATTTTCCAACATATAGCTGATCTTGTAATTGACTTAAAGATTAGCAAATTTAGCTCTTTTTAGGGCTACCAGGCTTTGAATCATACTGCAGAAAGCACTGATGACTGCCAGCTCAATTTATTTGCGCATAAAACATCTAGTTTGGTCATAAATGACAGAAATAAAGTGCTGATCAACAGCAACAGCATATGAGGTGCAAAATCTAAGTGGAGATATCATCTGTACCATAAACTGAAAATAAAACATTTTGGATACAATGCTCCTGCACAGGAACTGTTCAAACACCTATACTTTGTTGGGACACCCGGAATGTAATTGTACCCTATAATAAGAATATTTTAAATTGGATTGGTGCACTTTTCATAAAGTCAAGAAGGAACTGATTATGATGATTATGATGATTATCACCATATGAACATCATATGATGATCATAACATTGTAGCTGTTTACAATTGCAAAAATAGAGACGGACAAATGTTGATAACTGTTCTTCAAGTGAAGCTATGGACATGAAACAAACACCAATCTTCTTGTTTTTTCGTGCTCTCTCACATAATAAACAGTTTGGTTGCAAATCTCTGATTTTATTTTTTTTCAAGTGCCTATACTCATCCAGAGCATTTAGATGTTTCTTCATTGTTTCATATACCGGGTGTCCCAAAAAAAAGTACGCAGATTTTTTTGACTCCAGCGATGTGAATTTAGCTTTAATCAGTGGCTACTCACTCTCAAATGTTCCTTGATAGTTAACTTGAATATAGATACCTCGTTTGTTGCTATTGGTGCATCGAGAGCAGAAAACCACCTGCAAACCAGAGCGTTGGCCTTTTGGCCTAAGCAAGTTCCTGAAGCACATCAAAATTAAGAACTGAAATTAACAAAAAATAAAGAAACTGCCCAATGGGTGACTGGGGGTGACTTCAGGAAAACAGATTAACACGAGATCTAATATTTTTTCAAATTTTATCAAGGCTATCATTGATTTATACGCTGTGCTTTAAGAATTTGCTTAGGCCAAAAGGCTAAAGCTCTGGTTTGCAGGAAGAGGCAAATTTGAGCTTTCAAGATTAACATATCTGCTCTCAAAGCACCAATATCAACAAACGAGGTACCTTTGTTCAATTTATATATAGAGGAACATTTTTAGAGTGAGTAGATTCGGCCATTTGTATTCACCGGCATTGGAATACTGGCATCGGCATTGGAACTGGCATTGGCATTGGCATCGATATTGCGTAAGTACCATGACACATGCAAAACTAGCCAGGGAGTCCGTCACAGTAATTTGTACGAGTATTTCAATGCAGTGAACAAACTCTGTCAATTCAATAACTGCTAAAGACAATTCTCCTCATACTGTGAAAGGGCTTTGGGCTTTGCGCTTTGATTGGGTTGCGGGTTTGGCAAATTTTTGCACCCAGGACTGAGGGTTTGATGCTTTTATGTTAGTTTTCGGGTTTTAATATTCTAAGGTTTTAAGATTTTCATATTACAGGTCATTCGAAAGTGTGGTTTAGATTGTAAAATATGCTGCCATCAATTTTATTGTTCAGCCATGATGATTCTTGAAATGAACCAAACTTTTGAAGTTGAACCAGAGAAGTCAACGAATTATGCGTAACTTCACGATCAAACTAGCAACTTTTACTCTCAAATTAAGTATAAGTTCATGAGATTCAAAGATATTCAAGGTTCCAAACTTCAACCTCTAATGAACTTTTAATTATGAAGAGCTCTGATCTGTCTTTAACGTAAAATCCCCGGGAGGGGGGTACATAACATGTTCAGGGTAAGGGTGTGTGCTGCCCATATGGGTGGGTTCTTGGGCCCAACCATAGAAATAGAAGGACTAGAATGCGCGGTCATTCACGTGACGCGGCGCCAATGTGGGGAATCAAAATGGTAGCCTCAGGTTGGCAAAAGACGCAGGAAATATTTTAGTAAACACAGAGTCGATCAATTAGAAGTTCGCCACATAAACGAATTTTTCAAGAAGTTTGAACGAAGAAAAAGATGGTGATATCGTGTGCTGCATATGGGTGTGAAAACAGGTGGAGATTGAAGAAAGATCTCGGTCCAGGGGAGAAGAACATAGCGTTTCACAGGTGAGACTTGGGTTGTGCGTGCCGGCTTACTGGCTAGGCCATACCATAATATGATCGTTTCTTTGTCGTTGTGTGACGATAAAATCATTTAGATTTAGTTCAGTTGTGGTTTAATATTGCGAAAGTAATCATGCGAGGCTAAAATGTTCTTAACTGTTTTTTCAAATCCTTACTAACTTGCCTTTTCCCTAGGTTTCCCCATGATAATGAAGACTTATTGAAAAAGTGGATCCAAGTTATGCGTAGGAAAGGCTGGCATCCTTCAAAAAGCGAACGAATATACGAGAAACATTTTCTCCCGGGTGACTACCGGGTGCGCCAAAATAAACTATGCACGTTTGGCAAGCCACAATAAATCGTATACTGGATCGATTTTGAAGATTTATGTCTCATTCGTTAGCAGAAAGCCTGAATTAGATTCTGGGATTTTTGCAAATTTTTTCATTTTCAGGTTTTAGAGCTAGAAGCGAGTTTCCTAAGAATTTTGTTTTCGAAAACACCGAAAACGATCAAAAAACATCGATCAAGTTTTCTAAAGAATCGACATGAATGGACAAAGAGAGAACTTTTTCGTGGTGATTTGCGATCTAAAAATCGACCAATTGTAATTTGCTGTACGAGAGTTAATACTGAACCCCCAAATCCCCCTGAAAACATTTTCTCTTTGTTTATTCATGTTGGATCTTTTAAAATTTGATCGACGTTTTTTATCGTTTTCAATATTTTCGAAAACGAACATTTAAGAAACTCGATTCTAGCTCTAAAACCTGAAAACGGAAAAATTTGCAAAAAAATCCTAGAATCTAATTCAGGCTCTCTGCTAAACATTAAGTCCTAAATCTTCAAAATCGGTCCAGTATTCAATTTATTGTGGCCTGCCAAACGTGCATAGTTTATTTTGGCGCACCCGGTATCAATACTCTCCAACCCTACCATATTCCCAGACCTTGGGAAGGCATTATTTAAAGAAAGATGCAGTGCCATCCATATTTAATTTTCCAGAGCACTTGGTCAAAAGAAATGTTGAGAGGAAAGCACCACCAAAGAGATCCCATCCCCCCAAGTAAGGCCATGAAAGTTATAAATTTTCATGAAATAGATCATACTTATGCTTGTAACATTTCCCCCAGAAAATTGAAAGCTAAGTATGAAAGGAAACTAAAACAAAAAAAACTTTGGCCATATAACAGCTGCTCTCATCAGGAATGAATCAAAGAATATTGAAAAAACAAGCGGTGCAAGGTATTCTGATGAAATAAGAGAGTTTGCTACAACTCTCCATTTCTATAGCCCAAGAGCTTATCGATTCATCAGAAAATCTCTTCATCTTCCTCATCCTGCCACCATCAGATCCTGGTATGTTAATATCAACTGCGAGCCAGGTTTTCTTCAAAAGCCTTTTGACCATGTTGAAAATATGGCCAAGGATGGTCAGGCAGATTGTGTCTTACTTTTAGATGAAATGAGCATAAAAAAGCAGGTCCAATGGGACCGAAGAAATAACAAGTTTGTCGGCCATGTTGACTATGGAGACATAAAGGCTGAGGAAGCTGATACTGAAGCAACCAATGCCCTCGTTTTCATGGCAGCTGGCCTTCAAATACCATGGTTTGTACCAGTTGCCTACTTCTTGACCAATGCCCTAAATGGGGACATTTTGAAGCAACTCTTGCTTGAAGACATCAAAAAACTATCCGAGAGAGGGGCAAATGTTCTTGCTCTGGTTTTTTATGGTGCTCCCAAAAATTTAGGAATGGCAGAAAAATTAGGATGCAACATCAAAAACCTTGATGGATCTTTTGATCATCCATCCAAAACAAATGCCATGTAATATTGGACATCTGCCACATGCTAAAACTAGCCAGGAATGCCTTTGCACATTTGAGCACTTTTTGTACTCCCTCTGGAGAAAGAATATCATGGGAATATGTTCTTGCTCTTCATCGTACACAGCAAGAAGATATTCTCCATTTGGGTAATAAACTGAAAGCCAAGCGTGTGCAATGGCAAAACCATAAAATGAAAGTCAGCATTGCTGCACAAACATTGAGTCATTCTGTCTCTGCAGCAATCACATTCCTCAGAAGTTTAAAACTGCCTCGATTTAAAGACAGTAAGGCTACAAGTGACTTCATCCTTTTGATGAATGACATGTTTGATATTCTCAACTCAAAGAGTAAATTTGGAAAGAATCACAAGAAGCCAATGACATTAGAAAATATTTTTGATATTGAGGCATACCTACTGACTGGTATGGAGACTTTGAAATCATTGAAAGACACAGCAGGTGTTCCCCTTATAAAGGGCCCAAGGAAAATGTTTGTTATTGGATTTTGCATCTCATCTTTGTCAATACTAAAACTCAGTAGAAATCTGCTGGAAAGATCAATTTCACCTTATGAGTATGTTCTTACATACAGATTCTCTCAAGATCAAATAGAAATGTATTTTGCAAAAATCAGAAGTAGATTTGGATGGAATAATAACCCTACACCTCTACAATTAAAATATGCAATACGAGCATTGTTATTTTAAAACAAAGTTGAATCTCCATCCACTGCTAACTGTGTGAACATATCTGACAAAGATGCAAGTGAGATGGCAAATGTTGACGGGGGTCACTAATTCAAGATTCAAGGACCAAGAACCAGAACCAAGAACACCCTAATTCAAGAACCGGAATTCAAGAACCATTTTTGGACACCCTAATTCAAGAACCGGAATTCAAGAACCAACTTTGGACACCCTAATTCAAGAACCGGAATTCAAGAACCAATTCTGGACACCCTAATTCAAGAACCGGAATTCAAGAACCAACTTTGGACACCCAAATTCAAGAACCAGAATTCAAGAACCAAAGTTAGACACCCTAATTAATTCAAGAACCGGAATTCAAGAACCAACCTTGGATACCCCCATTCAAGAACCGGAATTCAAGAACCAATGTTAGACACCCTAATTCAAGAACCAAAGTTAGACACCCCATATTTTATAATATTTTTTGCATTTACCAACAAATCCTGCAGTGTAATGCATGGTTTACATCAATCAACCATGCATGATTGATGAAATTTAGTTTACTCATAAAGAAAATGTATGATTATTTACGGTGGAATGATGCCATTATTTAGCCTGATTCATTTGGTCGTTGAATCAGGCTATCCATTATTGCTCTATGTTTTAAATTTCCATAAACTTGTGTGTTTGTGATACACTTCTTTGGAAAGAGTTACATCACTAACTTTGTGACCAACCATTGTCTATATATATGGCCTGATCCAGACAACATTGGCAAGTTTGTTAATTTCATACTAATTTTCCACCACTACTTCTACTTGTGACTGCAGACAGCAGCAGAGGGTGAATCTCTGTTTAGTATTTGCATATTTGTGATTACTTGGAATGGATAGTTGTCATTCACTGTGAAATTTGTCAAAAGCAAATAGTATAAAACATAGAAATGTATGTCGTATTGCTGAAAATCATCATAAAACATTGGAAAAGCAAGAGAATGCTGAAAATCTTTTGCACACAGAATTTCTAATTCTGAATTCTGGAATCTAGACTTCTTAAAGTTCTTGTTATTCACCCCCTGGATCAAATGGACGGTATAGAGACCACATTTGATGTAAACCATGCATAACACCGCAGGGTCTGTTGGTAAATGCCAAAAATATTATAAAGTTTGGGGTGTTCTTGAATCCCGGTTCTTGAATTAGGGTGTCCAAAGTTGATTCTTGAATTCTGGTTCTTGAATTAGGGTGTCCAAAGTTAGTTCTTGAATTCCGGTTTCAACGCCAAAGAAAAGAACCGAACCAAACTGAATGAACAGGGTAAAAGTACACCCGAGGTGGGTTAAGATTCAGGGAATCAGCCACTGGCAAAGAAGCACCGTAAACAAAATTGGAAAAGTGACGCTCGAAGAACGATGAAAGAAGATCTGACGTCAAAAGACAAAGCACGAAAATACAACACCAGGACACGAGATCCAACCCCTACAACGACAACGACTCAACTGAAAAACAACGAGAACGAGGCTAACAACAGAAACAACATATGACAAGAACATTTTACCTTATAAGGACAAAATGATACTTGTAAATTGATTAACCTTATATGGACATACATTTTACTATAAATAGAGGTCAATACTTTAACTTAATCAGTTGCTCTGAAGATGCCCTAGTGGGCGAAACTAGTTAGTAGATAGCTGAATAAATGAAAAAAAGCGCAAAAATCAACTCGATGCCTGCTCTCTGAGGATGTTGTCCCTCTTCTTCATCGTTCACTATATATTATAAAGCGCTCTGGACGCAGACCATCGAAGAGTCATCAAGAAGCAGGAAGCGCTGAGAAAGACCAAGGAAACAACACAAATAAAGAATCTACGAAACAGATCGAAGACAACAACACAAACAAACTCGCGACCGCGAGCAGCAACTCAACAATCTGACGTGGAATCAAACGACATACGTCAAACAACAAAAGCAACAACAACAACAACAGCAACAACAATAGCAACAGCAACAATACAGAAAACAACGAAATCAACCTGACGCGAAATCAAACTACATAACTACATACGTCAAGCAACAATAACAACAACAACAACAACAATATAACACAGGGAAAATATCTGACTACGAACTACACACTGACGTCAAAGGAAACAGAACCCCGTAACAACAGCACATCAAAAAGACAACATCGCACTGCGAAGAACGCCAAAGAAAAGAACCGAACCAAACTGAATGAACAGGGTAAAAGTACACCCGAGGTGGGTTAAGATTCAGGGAATCAGCCACTGGCAAAGAAGCACCGTCAACAAAATTGGAAAAGTGACGCTCGAAGAACGATGAAAGAAGATCTGACGTCAAAAGACAAAGCACGAAAATACAACACCAGGACACGAGATCCGACCCCTACAACGACAACGACTCAACTGAAAAACAACGAGAACGAGGCTAACAACAGAAACAACATATGACAAGAACATTTTACCTTATAAGGACAAAATGATACTTGTAAATTGATTAACCTTATATGGACATACATTTTACTATAAATAGAGGTCAATACTTTAACTTAATCAGTTGCTCTGAAGATGCCCTAGTGGGCGAAACTAGTTAGTAGATAGCTGAATAAATGAAAAAAAGCGCAAAAATCAACTCGATGCCTGCTCTCTGAGGATGTTGTCCCTCTTCTTCATCGTTCACTATATCACTATATAACTAAGAAACGATATTGATAGAAAGAAAAAACCAGCAGGATAGCGACATGCAGCATTTGATATCTTGTTCAAAGTTATGGATAGGCAATGACTGATGTTAGCAACTTGGAAACTGTGAGTAACTCTTCACTTGTTTATCAAGGACTTTGAAGTGGGTTGCCTAACTAAACTTTCAATATCAAGTGACCCATTTTGCCGCACTCCACCAAAGCTGTGATCCTTCTTAGCTCAAAATAGTGTGCAAATCTACTATCCTTCATTTTGATACTTGCTTCTAGGTGCAGGTGTGGTAATTGTAGCATTGCCCTCCTTCAAAATGCAAAAGAGTGCAAGTGTTGTCAAGAAGTTGAATGCTGCGTTGATGCAATGAATGAATTTAGGGTCCTTGAAGAACTTGGAGAGTCTCCTGCTTGTGTGATAGACCATCGAGGATGTAAAGCCATCTCAAGACCATTCAAAGGCACGCTATCAAAATCTAGGATCAGAAAAAAGGCAAGTCTGATTTTTGTTAAGCTGTTCACTGGTAGTTAACAATTCTATTTTGCAGTCATCAAATACAATGGCTTAGCTCAAAAAAGTTATTTTGTACTGTACTGTAGTAATTTTGTATAATTGGCCTCCTACCACATAGGGACACAATGGGCTATTCCATTTTTTAGCCATACAGGGGGATGGAAGTAAGATTTTTGTCAGATTGGCACCCCTTGGAAAAGAGCCGTCGGTTAGGAGCCACCCCCCTCAGAAATGGTAGTTAGAATTGATGATCCCCTTGGAAATGACAAACAGCAAGCATGCTTAGAGGAGATTGTTTTTACAACCTCCCTGGAAATCTTTGTGAAGGTAGGTTAGCCCCTGGAAAATGTTTGTTGAAATATTTTTACCCCCCAGAAAAGCATCATTAAGAATTTTTGACCCCCCAGAAATTGGTTTTGAAGGACCCCCTGGAATTTTACTTCCATCCCCCTGTACGGAGTAAAAATGGAATAGCCCAATCCATTGAGCCACCAAGTCCCTAGTGACTTTCAAATTTCTTGAAGATTAATGTTAACATTGTCAAAACTATACTATTGCAGTCACAAGCAAGCTCAATTTGTAGCTTGTACTGCATTGGTTGAGCCTATTTATCACATATCAGATTTTTGCTCCTGATGTACCGCAATTTTTATCCTGTGACACAGCACTTGTTCTTGCAATGCAAATACAGTAGAACATACAACAGGACAAATAATTTTAATATCAAATATTTTTATTGTTTGCAAAAGAATCCAAGCACTTAATTTCATATTTTGAAAATTGTAATGAAACCAACATCCACATTCATCGCAGTAGATACTGTTGGGCATATCACAGAGCTGGTTGATCTCCACTTTGCCGAAGGCTTTGTCACTGTGATCTCAAATTTCGGGGTCTAGCCAGGTTGTTGCCTTAAAAGTCTTCTTGGTCATACAACAAAAAACGGTTTTGAATCAAGGGGCATATGATAAAAAATAAACAGTTGCCTTCTTTCTCAATGAAATAGAAGAATATATCTTCAAAATGACACTTCTATTTTCGAAAAACAGATTAAAGTCTGTGTGATATTGGCCATCAAAAAACTACAAAATCACCGTATCGACAGAAATGTGGAGACGGAGCTCCTTTAATTCCTCACATGAAAATCATAGAAATAATTCACTCCACAACAATTGAGAGTAACCTTACATTTGAGAGTTTTGATTGCTTCAAGAATGTGTTTCTTTATTTCTTCCATTTTAACAGGACAGGCTAAACAGTAATGCTAACTTTCGTAATTGTCGTTTTCGTAAACCTATCAGGAAGAAAGGAAAATTCTTCCACCTATGGTGGAATTATTCCACCGGAAACTCTTGCAGTGTACACCCCTATATGATCCATGAGTGAAGTGCCCCCTGGGTTCTGCCACTTTCCATGATTGTGTACTGCTATTTTCCAGGATTTGTTCTTCCCAAAGTACTACTTATTTCTGTTCTCTCCTAAAAAAGGGTCATCATCATCATCACATGCTTCATCATTTAAAACTGCAAACTGGGGAAGGTGGTCAGAGATAATGGATAATAAGTTACCACTAAGGATACTAGTACCAGTGATGTTGCTCAAGAAAATGTTGTCAATAAGTGTGGAGCTGGTGTCTGTGATTCGGGTTGGGTGTAGAATGGAAGGCATAAAATGAGATGAAAAAATCATGTTAATAAAATCAAGTGTGGGAGCATGGTCTCCATAATTTAGTAAGTCAATATTTAAGTCACCCATGACATAGACAAGTATTTTTTCATCAGCTACAGTAGAGAGGGTTTTCTGTAGATGGTCAGTGAACTTGCCAATATTTGAACTGGGATGACGATATGCACAGCAACTCAACAACATACCAGTAATGAAAGTAGATGAACATAAACAATTAGGAATTATACTAGATTTAAATTTGTCTTTTTCTACCCCTCAAATCAGCTATCTCCAAATCAAGGAAGGGTATTGGCTTGCTGAAATATCTCTCCAAATAACTGCCCAGGCATACTCTAAACGAGTTATTTAAGCTCTATATGCGATCTCATCTTGACTACGGGGATATTATTTACCATATTCTGGTGAAAGTATGTGAGTTCAGTGGCAGCATCATTTTCCGAGCTCAATGGAAAAATTAGAGTCCGTCCAGTATTCTGCTGCGCGAGCAATTACGGGAACATGGAAAGGATTAGTAATAATCTAACTCCAGTTTAAATTAAGACTTGAACCGTCTGTTGCTGTTTTAAGGGGTTTTATGAAGTCTGTTGCCTTTATCAATAATCAAACCCCTTGTAAGATCTATCTTTGACATTTTTAACACAACCCCCCCCCCCCAATAAATCCCTTGACCCCTTTAATGAACCCCGTTGGCTAGAATATATGTATATTTGGTATCATACTATAGCCTCTACATTCAAAACATGCAATGGAATCACCTTTTCCTATGCATGTATCCATTTCGTAAAAATCCCATAATTTTTAGCCTAAACCCCCTTATATATCGGAAAAGCCCCCCAAAACCGTCGATCAACACGCATATTTGTAATCTACGCAAAAAGTGATCCACAAAAGCGTTGTCTCGTAAAGTCCCCGCTCGGGTGGTAATATTCCCCCTTCACCCTCTGGACTAAAAATTCTGAATTCAGGAACTTTTCCTTGCCAAAAATAATTGCGGAAAATACTTATAATGTAGGCTAGTGTTTTAGCGACAGAACAACGTTTGAAATGTTTCAATCTGCCACTTAATTGTTTTTCTATAACAGATTGCATTGGGTCACTTTTTTCTGGGTCACCCGGTATAAGGCAAAATATTACGAAAGTGTTCAATTTCACTAAGAATTTGAGCCGGCGTAATATGCGTCTCTGCATGGGCATGCGTTTGTGCATGGGCTGGTGCACATATGCGTTTCAAAAAAATGAACAATGCACGTATGCGTGGGCTGATGCACATATGTGTTTCACAATGGTTTTGAATGCACACTGCGTGGGCAGATAGAAAAGGCAAAGTAACAGAGAAATACAAATAAAACAAACATATCACCAGTTTGCTACATGAAGTTGATAGCATTTCAGAAAAATTCAGATATAAAATATGAACTTTTTAGAAAAGACGACTTATAATAAAATAAAGTGGAAGCAAACACCGTAGCCTAATATTTTTAAAAAAGATATCATCAATAAACAAATTATTTTACATCTCATAAACACTGGATAAAGGACTTTGGATTTGTCTTTGTAATTCAAATCCAATACTCATCTAAGTTTCTGTCACCATTTTGATATTGTTGCTTTATTTCTTGAATTCTTTCTTCAAGACAGCGCCACTTTCTGCGCCTTGGATGAGCAGGATTGCCATTGCTCATCCCTTGTATGCTGGCCGCATTGATGGATTGTTGATTGGCCTCATTGATGAATTTCCATCTTGCTTGTTACATAGCACTCTTGCAACGGGATTGTACATCAGAACACTGTCATTCAAAGAGACAAAATAGAATAAATAAGGAAACGATTTGTTACCTGTAAATGTTATGGGTGCGAAAATATATGCGACTTTGGATAGCTGCTGTGCTTGGGATGGTGCCATGAAGTAGGCGTATTTGTAACTGACTCCGTCCATTTGGTACATACCCATCATTCGGTTGACGCTGTCTGTTAGTGAACTTTCTTCAGGGTCTTGCAAACGTTCTACTTTCTCCCTGATGACATGAAATTCAGTGATGACTGCCATTGAATTAGCTTCTGATTGGGAGCCATCTCTACATTCACTTCCTATGGCAACTCTCCTTTCCCTCCGTAATCTGTTGACGTTTGCTGCTGCTGGACTTTTCTCAGTTGGAATATATGACATTCCAAGCCCCTTCAACAGATCTTTTGCGGTACTTCGGATGTTGCTCCTTTCTGCCTTCTGGACATCCTCCTGCACTTTTGGGGAAATCTTGTGTGGTGCAGAACGATTGTAGTTATGGTTGCTGAGGGTGCCAATCCATCGTCTTCGATCGTCCATTTCCACGGGCCAAATGTAGATGAATTGCGCTGGGCACTTTCCAGTGGCCTTCAATTCCTTGCTGCTGCTATGCCTCGGGCATCTGCTCACACGCTGACGATTAGGTACACTATAATCACTGCAATTGATGTTGCTACACGTCTTGACACCCTCACAAAAAGATTGGCAAATGTTGATCTGTGTTACCACACCATCTATTGCAACATTCTGGATCTGCTTGTGACTTCGCCCGTTGGTGAGTTGGTTGTCAGCATCAATGAAATGGGGCCTAGATTGCGATGCAAGTTGCTGTTTCATGTAGTCCTTGCAATGAAATAGAACATCATACCAGAAAAAGCCAGGATATTCATATTGCTCTCTTGTTTGCAGTTCCAACCAATTGTCTTATTTGGCCATTAAACTATTTATTCGGGAAATTTGTTG
The DNA here is from genome assembly GCA_039566865.1 of Aurelia coerulea. Taxonomy (NCBI): domain Eukaryota; kingdom Metazoa; phylum Cnidaria; class Scyphozoa; order Semaeostomeae; family Ulmaridae; genus Aurelia; species Aurelia coerulea. Next base: position 4,200,428 of record CM076951.1, on the reverse strand, counting down.
CGTCCCTCTGTTTGACGGTTGTCTAGAGATGGCCTTTGATACAGGTTTGTCATTAAATGTTGCACGGAATGGGCTGGCCACAATCACAGTAGCTGGGGATGCAAGGAACTCTTCACCTTTTCATGTTACAGTATCGTTCCTGTAAGTTCATGCAATTCCAGTCCCTTTCAGAAAAAATGTCTGGAAATCGAAGTGAAGATACCCCAGTTTTGCAGCTTGGTGCATCAATCATTCCCATGTCATTGACGTCCATTCCTTACCTGAGATCTTTCTTATTCCAAAAGAATTGGACTTTTTGATGTGGTGCTGGATTTCAATGGTGAATAGCCAATCCCTTTTTGCACCACGTAGCCATGAAATTAGTTTTGTCTCTGCAACTCCATTCAGATTCATTCCACGGACTGCTTCAAGACTGTAAATAATGATTATGATTTGATTTGATTTCCTTTGATTTATTACCTGCATTTGGATTCCCCAATGGTTGAGGTACTGGTGCTAGATGGTCGACTACTGTCACTGTCACCATTTTCACTATCACTGGCATCTGACTCCGAATCTGTTGTTGAATCTGTTGTTGAATCTGTCTCTCCATCAACGAGAGAAAAATTTGCATTTGCAGACGTACATCTTTCCATGTAGGTATTAAGTGAACGTTTTTTAGAACAATGTGAATCCAACCGTAATGGCAAGACTGCTGAATGATCCGCAAAATCTTCACTGATACCAGTAACATCAACATCACTAAAAAAAATTGAACACATTACACAGTCACCGATTTGATGAATACAACAAGTTTTTATTGATGTGATGCCAGAAAGTCATTTATGCCAGAAAGTCATTGATGCCGTTTAATAATACATAGCAACTGTTTTTCATCATTTTGAGTGTGAATTATGTTCTCATGCATGAATTATGTAATTGCCTTCATGCATGGTTGATTTCATACTTTGCATCTTTTGCTGCCTCCACCCTTCCTAAAAAAAGAAACCGAGCTTGGAAAGGTACAATATTTCTTGTGTTTTGTATATAAAAACCCCCAGGATTTCCTGGCAACTCTCCAATTACTTTGGAATATATGTAACATTTTATAGTGGGTAATTCTTTATTAGAAATTAGAAAATACATACGTATCATCATCAAAAAGGCTCAATTCTTGTTCATTAACATTTATCTCATGTCTGTGTTTCTTTGGGATAGAGGGAGTTGAGCACATCATAGGTAATGACCTGCCTTTTTTGTGGCCTAGTGGAGAAAAGTATGATTCTAGTTAATTTAAAATCTTCAACTGGTTGCATATGAAGTTTCAGAAATGATTTAACTCATACCTAAAATTTGATGAAGGGGGATCTTTATACCCACAATTTGATGCACTACAGTAGGCATATGGTTAGCAGCAGCGTCACTTTCTGGACTGATGCAAGCTGCTGTTACAAGTTGAGAAACATAGATAGGCCAAGGGAAGACAACTCTGTCTGTGTTCAGACATCAATGTACAGTGTGTACATAACAGTTGATTTCTCTTCATCAAAAACTATTACTGTAAGTGTAAAGCTTCAACAGAGAGAAGGAATAGCAGTGCTGTAATTTAGTTATAAAAGCCAAAGAATGTTTCTTACCTTTTTCCCCTGGTTTAGTAAAATTCGAGGTGGCAGGGCCAAGTCTTGGTGTGAATAATGTTGTTGAAAACATCGAGGAGAACTCTTCACTCACGTTTTCTCCAGAGTTCATTTCATCGCCTGGGGGCAAAATATTCAGGTGCCATAAGCGATCCCGAGGATTTTCAGCGATTTATTTTCCCAGTCGAAGCCAAGTGGAGAGTCTGTCCGGCCTTTGTAGCTTCCGAACCTTTGCTCTTATCAAGGTTGATTTTTGCACCAGACACCTGTTCGAAAAGTTGGATATGTTTTCCACATTGCAAAATTGACTAATTGCTGGATAGTATTAATGTGGTATCATCTGCATATTGTAATATTTTGAATTCTGTCTTCTCTACATTAATTCCCTTGATTTGCTTGTCGCGTCGGACACTTTCTGCGAATACCTCTGCCGCCAGCACATAAAGCAATGGAGACAAGGGACAGCCCTGTCTCACACCCCTTTCTAGATGAAATGGGTCTGAAACATAGCCATTGACTTTCACACTACTTTGAATATCTGTGTATAAAATCTTAATCCATTCTACAAAGGTTGGGCCAAAATTCATTTTTTCCAAAACTTTTAACAAGAAATCCCAACTGACACGGTCAAAGGTTTTCATTTGGTCTATGCTCAAAAAGAGCAACGGGTAAGTTGTCGTCTTTGCATATCTGGATCAGGTCCCGCAGCACGTGACACGTGCTGAGAATCGTACGGCCAGGCACTGCACAAGTCTGATCCTCTGCTATGAGAGAACCAAGCACTTTTGCAATCCTATTAGATAATACTTTTGCGATCAGCTTATAGTCTGCATTTAAAAGGCTAATCGGACGCCAATTTTTGAGATTTTCATGGTCACCCTTCTTAAAAGGCACGTTATTAATCCTATTTTTTGAAACAGTGTTAAGGTTTTTGTCCTCGAAACAAGAGTTTACAATAGTAGTAAAGGCATGGCCAAGTTTAGACCAAAATACTTTATAGAATTCCACAGGAATTCCATTAGAACCAGAGGATTTACCATTTTTGGCTTGTGATAGGGCAAGTTTTAGTTCCTTTTCAAGAATTGGGCCTTCGCATTTTTCTTGTTCTTCAGAGTTTAGTTTGCGGGAGACTATCTAGCAGTGTATTTGTGGCAAGTTCGTCTGAGGTTTTAGCAGTATAGAGATCTGCATAGAACTCTTTTACAGTTTTCAGAATACCGTCAGAAGTTTTTTGGATGTTTCCCTCCTTTGCTTTTACAGAAGGCATATGTCTGTCTCCTTGTCTTTGTTTTTCTAGGCTGCAAAAGTACTTGGTTACCTTCTCGCCTTCTTCGCACCATTTCGCTTTTGCTCGCACATTTGTTCCTTCGGCTTCAGAAATTTTGATTTCTCTTATCTCGTTGGAAATTTGCTTGGCGGAAAGAGAGAACTGATTATTGCCAGTTCTCTGTGCCTTTCGGTCTGCATTACGCAGTTGTTTAAGAAGTTTAGATTTCTTGCTCCTTCTCTGTTTAGCACGGTTAGCACAAAATTTTTTGGAGAGGTCGGCAATGGCTCGCTTTGACTCATCCCACCAGTCGGCTGGTGAGTCAGAGCTGTCCCTTTTGTCAACTAACTCGTCTATTAGACAGTTCATTTCACTTTCATATGCAGAATCGTGCAGTACAGAAGAATTCAATTGCCAAATGCCAGGGCCATATTTAAACTGGCTTAGATCAAAATGTAAGACCACCTTTTCATGGTCAGATAGTGGAAAGGGAGTAACGTCACATTTAACAAAGTTAGCCCGTGAATGTCTTGAAGTATAAAAGCGGTTGATACGGCTATACCGGGTGAGTCAGAAAAAACGTGGGGTTTTTGGCGGATTGTGACGTCGCGCTCAGCAACCCGATCAGAGCGAATTAAATTTTTTCTTGCAGCCAGAGGTCTAACTTAGATCATAAGCCTTTCCCCGTCGAAATCGGTCACTTGATGTATTATATTGTGTCAGGACTTCAGTGGCAATTTGATATTGTATGCAGCTCATGCTGATTGAAAAATCCTGGCCAGCAGTCTGGATGAATTAATTTGTTCATGACCAGAAAAGGAAAAACGTCCGTAATAAAATAATTCTTTTGGACCTCCCCCAATTTATGGTGACAAAATGATTGCAGAAAAGATGTTGGCAAGGAACTTTTTACCAAAATGCACTGCATTCTTGAATCAAATTCCCATGGAATTATTATGGATCTCTAATTAGAATGCAGAATATCTTGCTAAGAGGTTCCTCACCGCCATCTTTAGCGTAATCATCTATAATGGGTTGCCAAGTTGCAGAAGTCCCAGTTTCTCTTTCTTCGTTTTTGACTACTCCAAACCTTTTTAGATTAAAACTAATCAGGGCTAAAAAAACGAAATAGCGTGGTAGTGGTGGTAGCTGAAATACTACAATTTCGTAAGAAGGGTAAAAGGGAAAAGAAATGGAAGGAAAAGGAAATAGAAAAGAAGGGAAATAAATTAAGGAAGCAAAGGAAAGAAGAAAAAGGGATATGATTCGGCAGTATACAGGGGAAGAACAAGAAAGTGTGTAAGAAGAAACTGCTATGAGGAGAGAAAATATTTGTTGAGCCCTGAAAAGCAAAGGCTCCATTTCTTTGATTGGCTGACGGCCAGACACACCCTAAAAAATTTCACACCTTGAAGGCCAATGCCGTTGGAGAATATGTGGTCACATGAGGGGAAACCCCCCCTTTTGGCCGGTTTTTACCCCTTCCCTCTAAAAATACCCGGTGTAAAATTTGTTACAAAATTTTGAAAATATTTTTCTTCGCATGTATTCAGCAAGCCCAGGAGCATATTTTCCTCGCAAACTTTCCTGATATTCCAAATATTTATGAAATTATGCCCGTTTGAAGTTGATGCAAGCGTTTTTACGGTATAAACATAGGATAAATACTTGGAAAACAGCAAATATCGAGCAGATAAAGAATAAAACTTGACATTCAAGAACAGCATGTCATCGATTTCCAAAATCCTTGGTCGGGTTGGCCTAGTTTGGTCAAGGAATGAAGACAAAGTTTGTGGTTTGTTTTACAAAGAACACAAATCAAAACGTACCGAGGTTCCCATAAATGCTTATCAATTCACACTCCATTTGTTTAGTGTATGCAAACAAACAAGTATCCAATAAATTAATAACAAAATCCTTCTCCTCATTGCCTCAACTTCTAACTCTTGCTATTCTTGTCTTCCAAACAATTTTATGACAAGACGAAAGTGCAATTGACATCTTCTTAAAACGGAGCGAAAACAACTAGTCACGTGGGGGGGGGGGGGGGAGGTGGAACTCAACAATTTCTGACTGGTATGGTGTTTGGGACGTGGAACAATTTTGTTCTTTGGAATAGGAAACAGATTATATTGAAGAAAAATCATAACAGCTCCTATAAACAGCACCTTCGTAAACCAGGCTGAAAAAAGCTGTTAGCTTAGTCCTGTAATTTACGTTAAAAGAATGAATACATAAATACATAATCAAATTTTGGTAGAACAAATGTTTAAGACGTCTAGAACGTGTACCAATACCAAATATAATTGTTCAGACTAATAAACGGGCAATAGACCTCTTAACTACTCTGCAAAAGAGTCTGGATCCAGAGATATTTCTATACGAGAGGTTCGATTGAGTTACGTTGAAGCTTCTATCACTATCGTGCACATTCAAAAATTCTGCAAAATGCAAGAAAATATCGTTCGACTCAGATTCTTTTTTTCAGAAGAGCAGAGCTTTGGTTATCAAGTTGCAATAAACGGTTTCAGTACATTTGGTTATATCTAATAAGAAAACTGAAAAAATACAAACCATCAAATATATTTGCGAGCCCCCCCCCCCCTCCACCCTGCTCTCAATCAATTCACCAACCTGGTGCCTTCATTCAAATACATGCAGAAAATTTTGCAGCTAATATCTCTGGAACAGGGGATTCTTAGCACTTTGGGGCATATTCTGTTGTAGCTCTTCTATTCTTGGGAAAATTTTAGTATTTCTACGGAAATCTGCTACCATGAACCCTTCACAGCTAGTTTGGCACATGTTTCCTGAAAATGTTGCATCAGTTCAAACTTTGTTTTGTTTTATCTATCTATTCATATGCTTCCAATCATCTTGTTGTAAGAAATTGTAGACGACTCTTCTAGTACAAGAGAAATGCTCCAAGAAATGATCAGATGTCAGTTCGAATTGAAAAACACACTTCCATCGTTTACGAGCTGCAAATGCTGCAAAGTATTTTAAGACAGAATCTGTTCATCAGAAACCCCAATCATACTAAAGTCAGGATTTTTTTTGTTTATTATTTAATGGTTTCTAGTAGTGTACTTCTCTGAACTAAAAAAAATAACACTTCTTTTTGCATACTGCTTAAAATAAACTCAGCTCTTAGATCGCCAAAAAATTAAAAGGAAATCTTTGGCACTTTTCACTTTATTTTTACTTGTTCCCCGTATCATATGACTGAGAAGGTACTTGAGTAATGTCTAAACATTGGAAAGACTAAAAAGAAGCCAAAATCCTTAGTTTCTTAAAAACATACATGTATATGAATGGTCCTCAATGAATTACTGTATGACAAATTAAAAACAATCCACAGCACAAGAATGTTTGCTATGATGATTTGGTCAAATGTAAGATACACTACCACCAAGCCCAGAGCCAAGTTTCTAGTTAAAAATCTAATTGACAATGGCATTTCTTTTGCCCACTTTTCGATGAATGTTTTTGCTTATTTGACTTCAATGATTTAAAATGTTTGGAGATATCGAGAAGTTTCAAAACAATTGGAAAAAGTTGATTTCTTCTCAGATTGACCTATGTGTCAGTTGCTGATCACCTGTGTGTTACTACTCTATATAAATCAAACACTCCCGGTGTGTAGATTTTTGGTGTACATTTCTTTCAAAATAACACGAATTTGTCTCAATTCTAGTTAGATAGTTAGATAATAGCAAGACTAGATACGGATCACAAAAATAGGGCAATACACCAATTTTATATCAGAAAATTAGAAACTGTTTTTAGAAACTCTAGTAGCCTCTCCCAGCAAAAAGAAACCCTACTAGAGACGATCAGAGGGCAATTTGAAGTAAAGAAACATTTTCAACTTCTGGTTTTGAGTTGCAGAATGTAAAGTGCATTGCTGACCCAAGCAATGCTAACGAAAGTCAGAGCAAAGTTTCTTATAAAAGTAATGAGTGTGGAGGTGTGCTTAGGTGATATTTCTGTAAGAATCAATTGATAAATGACCGTTGAACGAATTGATGAATGAATGAATGACTGAACGAATGAATGAAGGAATCAATCAATCAATCAATCACTCAATCAATGGTATATGGCTGAGGCGATAAATCCAAGCTTTTGTTTTGTGAACTTGTTTACATGCAGTGCCTGCTTTTAATCCAAAATTCAGTACATAGACTGTATATCACCGTCGAATTCATTTAAAGAATTGAAGAATGTTATACGAGGAATCAGTGCTCTGTGGTAGCATAAAAACTTTGGAAATATTGAAAAAATTCCCAATCGAAAATTTGCATTCTCCCTGCCGGAGAACCAAATTGTTCCACCTCCCAAACACCAGTCAGAAATTGTTGAGGTCCCCCCCCCACGTGACTAGTTGTTTTCGCGCCGTTTTATGAAGATGTCAATTGCACTTTTGTCTCGTCATAAAATTGTTTGGAAGACGAGAATAGCAAGAGTTGGAAGTTGAGGCAATGAGGAGAAGGATTTTGTTATTAATTCAATTATCTGTTACTAATTTATTGGATACTTGTTTGTTTGCATACACTAAACAAATGGAGTGTGAAATGATAAGCATTTATGGGAACCTCGGTAAGTTTTGATTTGTATTCTTTGTAAAACAAACCACAAACTTTGTCTTCATTCCTTGACCAAACTAGGCCAACCCGACCAAGGATTTTGGAAATCGATGACATGCTGTTCTTGAATGTCAAGTTTTATTCTTTATCTGCTCGATATTTGCTGTTTTCCAAGTATTTATCCTATGTTTATACCGTAAAAACGCTTGCATCAACTTCAAACCGGCATAATTTCATAAATATTTGGAATATCAGGAAAGTTCGCGAGGAAAATATGCTCCTAGGCTTGCTGAATACGTGCGAGGAAAAATATTTTCAAAATTTTGTAACAAATTTTACACCGGGCTTTTTTAGAGGGAAGGGGTAAAAACAGGCCAAAAGGGGGCGTTTCCCGTCATGTGACCACATATTCTCCAACGGCATTGGCCTTCAAGGTGTGAAAATTTTTAGGGTGTGTCTGGCCGTCAGCCAATCAAAGAAATGGAGCCTTTGCTGCCCTGAAACTAATATGATCTATGAGCTTAGAAGTGAGTCCCCTCTCTGAGATTAAAATTGAGACTTCCAGTGAACTGTTCCCATGAATTTTAAGTTATAGTTTCATACACGCTTTTCTTTCTTTAGTTGAAAAGAATCTCGAAAATTGGTGGATCGTCAGTAAAGGAGAATGTAGCAAGGGTAATGGAGCATTGAGTATCTGTCATGTTGATAGCAAATTCCATTAAAGATGTAATGATTGATTAAAATACAGCAGGCTACTAAATTCAGTAGCCAAATATAATTTGGGTTAAGTAAGTTTTAAGTTGAACAGGTTTTTCTAAGTAACAGTAATATGAAAGGTCTATTTGAAACTCAAATAGATATTTTAGCATCTGTGCAGGAATTGAAAGCCTACCATAATAGAACTTTTAAACGCTATGGCCATTGTGTAGATCAGTGAGAGAATTTAGGCTAGTGATCACTGGCTATTGATCTAGATTTAATGGCACCTGTAGAATTAAAGGAAAAAATGTGACATAGAATCTGTGCTATGAAGCCTTAAAATTTATTTGAAGTTGCTATTGAATGACATACATGTCTTGCCTATTTTTCTGAAAAATTATCTGATGAAATTTGTATGATGTGTGGTATTGAGATCAACCATCTCTTACATAATTTCCTAGGGTATGTTTTAATTTTTTCCGTAAATGGCATTTTGTTGTTGTTCTTTTTCAGTTTGATGAGCACCAAGATGATGTGCCAATTACAATGGCTAACTACAATCTCAATTTTTCACTAGAATTGGACTCATTCAAATCCATCAAGTATTCTTGGTGCTATGAATCTTTCAAAAGTGGGAACTTTTTTCTGGCTCACTCGGCAGTTTTCTTACAGACTAAATTCTCTCCATTTCTATCCAGACGAAAAGAAGAAGACGAAAAAGAAACCCCAAGAAGGGATAATGTTTACACAAACATGGACACTGCTTTGTAAGTCAAGCATGACACAAAATGTGTATTTTTACGAAGGTATTTTGATTGTCTTAGCGGTAGCGGTTCCTTTGACCTATTTCTTTGGACTGAGTGGCTTGAAAGAAACTTCTATTTAGCTATAATTATATAGTTTGACTTTTTTGAAATCTTCAATATTTTCAGCACTGGAGTGTTTTTTTAAGCTAAGGTTTCTTTCAAACCTTTTAAAAAGTAGGTCATTGAATGTTCTGATCTTATTTTAACCCTATCAGGCCTCGGGTATTTGATGCTCTAGGAAGACTAGGGGGGGGGCTCATTCAGCCCCCCCTGTTTTATTTCCGTTCTGAACGATATAGAGCCTTGAAACTTGGCATTTGCATAGAACATCATGAGCTGCACCCAAAAATGAAATCTATTTTTAGTTACGTCACGTGACGTGCTCATGACGTCACAAAATAGAATTTTCAAAGTCAATAGGGTTCAGTACTAAAAATTTTAAATCGTTGATTGTGAGAAAACGAAAGGCAATAAGGACATGGGTCCAATTTTAGTGTATTCTATGGTTGAATAGCTTTTGCTTTGCAAAGGATATTTTTTAAAAAGTGATGACGTCATCACACAGGAATTCGAAGAATTTGCGCATGCGTACAGCCAAAATACGCATATTCATACGTTTAAATTAAAAACAAATTATGCAGTTGGATAGAGGATCAAAAGTAGCATATATTCCTCTAATTTCATTGTTTTACTGCATTTGCTGTAGATTTTATTAGCATTTATTGAAATTTTGCAAAGACATCTCTCAAAAATTGATCGCGTTTACCCCCTGGAATGAATCTAATTTTTCTAAAAAGTCCATTTTTGATTATAAGAAGGATAAAAACTAAAAGTCAGAAAGTTTCAGCGTTGTAAGTGCACTTGGGAAAAATCCACAGAAGAAAAGCCGCTAAGGGGGGCTGATTGAGCCTCCCCCCCCTAGGCTGCTTGATAGGGTTAAGGGGCAGTCTGGCAACTTTAGGTGGCTTCTTACTCAATTTTTCTTAGTCGTGGCTTAATCAATGAGGTCATTTGCTGCTTACATGTCCAGGACAGCCCACATTGTGTTGCTGTGGCTTTCACCACTTTGTACATCTAGCTTAGCTGTTTTAGTCTTTGCGTCTGTAATGACTCCTACCTGTGTACTGATCCACCGGGCACTTCAGTTGCGTACCTGTTTAGTAGGCCCAGGAAAGAAGCAATGAAAGAGTAGCTAAATGGTTGTATTTTCAAGTGTAACCCCAAACACTGCCAAAGCTATAAAAAGTCTAAGTCGCATAAAAGAAGAAAGAAAAGACATTTTAAGAAAACTGTTGTCATATTGTTCTTGTGCCTACTTAAGTGGGCCCATAAGTTTAATGTTTGTAATTTTTTGGGAGGACTGTGATTATCGCTGTCACTTCTGTTATTATTTGTTATCTTTATTGAGTTCTTACAAATCATAAAACTACGGAAGTCGAAAGTGAAAAAGTCATTGCTGCCTATTTGCGCTATGCCCCAGGCAGGAAAGGTGGTTATAGGCGCAGCGAATTTTTTTTCCGTACATGGTTGGCAGTATCTTTGATGGTTGGAAGTATCAACTGTTGATGGTTGGAAGTATCTTTAATGGTTGGAAGTATCATTTTTACGTTCGGGAAGTTCTCAGCGTCAACAATACTTACTTGCATTATTTCCCAATGTCAATAAAGATGGGGTATTATGGTGTGCTGGTCAATGAAAAGGACATCATACGACATTATTGGATGTTGTTGGATAAGGAATATTCCAAAAGGGTTACGAAGCAGCACATAGAATTAAAGAAAAAGAAGATGAAGCTAATGGATGAGAGTCAGATATGTGTTACAGATGCTGACATGGTGATGTTTGCCCCTTTTTGCAAAGGAACATTCTTGCAAGAGTTACTGAAGTATTTGAAAGCAGAGTTGACAATCATGCTGGATTCGTATGGAGTGTCGGCAACAATGATGCCAAATCATCCCAGTTGTCAGTTGGTGACGAAGAGGCTCTTAAACACAGAGAAGACAATGCTGTTTTTTGCGAATATGGAAGACAGACGATATGGAAATTGGCTCAATGATAGGAAGGTGTTCAATCAAGTATATAGAGCCATAAGTTTAATGTTTGTAATTTTTAGGGAGGACTGTGATTATCGCTGTCACTTCTGTTTTTATTTGTTATCTTTATTGAGTTCTTACAAATCATAAAACTACGGAAGTCAAAAGTGAAAAAGTCATTGCTGCCTATTTGCACTATGCCCCAGGCAGGAAAGGTGGCTATAGGCGCAGCGAATTTTTTTTCCGTACATGGTTGGCAGTATCTTTGATGGTTGGAAGTATCAACTGTTGATGGTTGGAAGTATCTTTAATGGTTGGAAGTATCATTTTTAGGCCATGACTTCTTTCCTATAACTTTAATGGTTGGAAGTATCAGTTTTTATGTTAGGCCCATTTGCACTATCAGTGGTTGGAAGTATCCCACAAACAAGTTGTTCGTTGGAAGTATCTTTTAAAATCAAAAATAAAGATATAAGATAAAAATATATGAATATAAAATATATGTACATTTTATTATTTAAAACATAACGAGAGTAAGACAATAAGAAAGGCCACATTTGTTGTTGTTACCCGGAGTTTCACGCTATGTAGCGATCATCAGACAACTGAATGTTTTGCTCAAAATTACTTGTTTAAAAAACACTAGGATATTGAAAGTATTTCATTATTGCATTATGACTGGTTATAACTCGCTCTGCCTTCTCGGCACTGAGTACTGTTTCGACCATAGTCAAGACATTTGCAACATTTGTAATTTTGTTTATTAAAGTATATGAATATCTAAAGTCTCAATTATCAAAATCAATTATCAGTTATACGGTATTAGAGAAGACCCCCAAGGGGCACTCAGCACATACTGGGGAGGTCAGTCCGAGAAATTTTCAGGCAACCCAAAAATATCAGTTTAGCATCATTGCAACCGAAGAATTTCCTCTTTTTGATTAATTGAAAATCAAAGATCGAAAATTGATGCCAGGATTGCCTTTAAAAACCCAGAAATATTGTTAGCTACATTTGATGCCCAAAATATGACGGCAATAATTTCAGTTGATGTTGGACCAAAAAATATCACATTCCGCAATATTCTGATCCAAAAATATCGGACGTGCTTGCCTCCCTGTATGTGCATGTGCTGAGTGCCCCCCCCCCCCCCCTCGCGGAGAAGACCATATGGAGAAGACAACAACAGCAACAATGAATAAAATATGGCGCCAAATTTTCTCTTCAATAAATGATGGCGGAGGATCCAGTTGTAAATCTAGGTGAGTAAACTCTCCTTTTCTTATTGTTCTTATAGTTCATTGACAGCCACATTTTTGTCAGCCATTCTGCACAACAAAAGGATGTGAAGTTACTGTACATCAGAACAACATGCAATCAACATTCATTATTTTTTTAGCACGTACACAATCTGACACTTGACAGTAGTAGTAGGCCAGTAGTTAGGCCTAGCTTAGGTACCTTAGTATAGTTCTACTCTCCCATCCCAGGCATTGGCCTGTTACCGTGATCCAGGTTTCTTTCTGTCAACTTAAGTCTACTTATCAAATAAATATTCAAAATACAACTCAAGAAACGGAGTAAATATTATAAAAACCAACCAAAGATACTCAAGATCACGATGGAGGTATTTATGGAGGCTTTACTTGCATGCAGCAAAACTCTTACTTAAAATGCAATCGATGAATAAGATTATTAAGGCTGGAAAGTTTCCTTTTTTGCAGATACATGGTTGATCAGTGTGATGCCCTGCGCACAGAGGCTTTACTGAGTATCTTTGCAGATGTAGATGTGTGTAGATTAGATCAAATCCAGTACAATAAAGAATTTACCAAAGTAAAAGATAATAGTAGTTTACACTTTATTTTCATAGAGGACCCTGTTCAACCGAGATTTCTTGCAAACTCGGCAGGTGAGTCCACTCTTTACATTCATTTTGAAGTAGCAACTCAAAATCAGGGGCACACATTCAAATTTTCGTTGGGTGCGTGTTAACATGCTTTGGACTTACCAGGGCTTGAAATTTGTTATGGACAGACTGAATGTATGTAAGCTGCTACTTCAAAATGACCCATTAAGGAACTTTGACATGGACATGGGCAGCAGAATCAACTGAAACTACCAAAGGTGGGTCTTGGGCCATAGCCCCCAGGAAAATTTTTCAGGACATGCCTTGCACTTTGGCTTAGAACACCTCTCATTCTTGTGTTTGCTGAATCTATCACAGATTTCATAATTATCTTGTAACAAATTTTTCATAAATTAGCATCCTCAGGAAAACTTGTGAGTAAACACCACTCTCTTTAATGACGCAGAATGTGCTAAGAAATTGCCTTTCCAGGTATACTTGACAAGTGTTGCATCTATTTATTTATCAAGATATATTTATCAACAATGTTCAATTTATGCTAATGACTGATGGCTGCAAGGAACTCTTTACCAAGATGTTTTGTTGTGCATCATTTGTGTGAATCCCAACTTTCAATATAATTCTCTTTTGAGACATCATTACCACTTTTGTAGATGATGAAAACCATAACTGTGGCAATGATAACAAGTATGTATTTAGTTTGTTTTTAGGATATTACTTTACTCTAGCACCTATATTTTTGATCAACCTAAGGTTTCATGTTAGAAATATAAGCATTTTGATATCAATTTTGTATTCCTTTTATTTGAAAAAATATATATTTATTTCTTTAGTCTCCTTGTGACATTTTGTCTTTTGACCAACAGTGAAAGTGCTCAAATTGCAGAAGAAACAATAGATGTTGATGAGGGCCCCAAAGGTAGTTTATGAATTTATACACTGTACAGTACACCGTACACTGTTCAGTTATACACTGTACACTGTACAGTATATACATGTGAAAATGCATATCTGTAAGATTCTCTCGTGGTTAGCCAGCGAATTGTACTTTGGATTACCCACTTGCCTAAAACAGGAAACCTGTCATTTTATATTTTAAGAGGATTTTGTTAACAACTTCCAATTTAATTTCTGAAATTGTAAATTGAGCTTCCCTATCCCCTTTCCTTTTAGAATTTGACAATGAAATTTCAGCGAAGAAGAAGAAAAAGTCTTGTGCTCTCAATGGCTATCATCTTTTCTACAAAGAAGTTTCAGTAAGATCTTTATTCATTGCCTAAAGTAAAGCTAACTTTATGGGATTATTCATAAAAAAGTCTCTGAAGATCTAACTACAGTAGTTATTACGCACATCATTGGCTAAACAAGGATTATCTTTCTTTAGCCTGAAGCTGAAATGGAAAATTTCGGTTATCCTTTTTATGATTTTCTAGTTCAGTATCCTGTACGAAAATGCAAGGCCATATAATAGCCATGTACACGCCTTGTAGTTATGGCCTTGCAACCTTGTTGTAGCCTAGAAAGGCCTTGCTGTAACCTTGTAAATGGCTCACAAAAATGCTAATTAGCCTTGTGGAAACCTAGTGGAAGCCTTGTGTTAGACTTGTTGTAGCTTGGAATCATACTGATAGCCTTGTAATTTCTTCAAAGGTTAGTACAATGTCATAACAAGGTCATAATCCCTGCTAAAGGCCAAGTTTAGCCTTGTATTTTTGTATACAGGATGCTCTGAGTGAATACAGCATGTCTTGCTGGAGGGGCTTCATATCTGGGCCACTTCTCTGACTATCACAGTGATAAAGCTGCCAAATGGTTTGTTTGCACATTCAATCAGATTTGAAAAAATATATATGCCTTGCGTTCTCTCTGAAGTTAAATGATAATTTTTGAACAAGACCTACTGAATTTGAATAGCCTTCTGCTAATACAGGAGACCCACCAAAAACCCAGACCCACTCAGCAATCGTTGGCGCCTTTTTTTGCAGGGTCACTGTCCAGGAAATCTCCAGCAGCTGCTTAAACAACTTGTTCTACAGTAACATGTTGGTATTAAACAAGGCATTTGCAAAATGTATTCTGTGATATTGTAGGTGCCAGCCATAACCTTTGAAAAGGAGATTGTTCTATTTGATTTGTCATTCATGAGAATTGTGTTTTCTTAAAATCACAAAGTAACAATGAAAGGCTTGAAACACACATTTCAAATAGATTCCTTCACTTTTAAATAAAGACATTTTTGTTCCTTTTCACATGATTTAGAGCCAAATCATAGGTGAGCTTGGTGGTGATGCGTCTCTCACACAACTTTCAAAAACAGCCTCTAGGGCCTGGAAGAAACTTGATGTGGAAAGAAGAAAGGTAAGAAGCTGTTTTATTTCTATCCTTTGCACTATTCATTTGGCGTAGGAGTTCTCATTGCCTATATCACTAAAAAAATTGTCTGAATTAAATGTAGATCGTTTGTTTATTCCTTTATTCATCAGAAATGCAGCTTTTGTCTTGATATAATGTGGAGCTAAATCTGAAAAGCATGCATTGCTCTCTGACGCATATTAGCATTGAAAGAGACACAAGATGTTGCAGCATTTGTATTTAGTTGAAAATCATTTTCAAAAGGTCTTTTAGTAAAATTTTTCAGATATGTTTTAGTGCTTGATGTTGCAATTTTTCTTATGCAGGATTGGAACCAAAAAGCTCAATTTCTAAAAGAGGACATGGACTGTAGCATTGTGAAACATGAGTGCAAACGGTGCAAAAGAGTCTTCAAAAAAGGAAAAGAATTGCGATTCCATGAAAAAAATTGCATGGCAGTCACATGCCCTGTGCAGTCATGTGGAAGAAAGTTTGAAAGTAAACTTTTACTGAAAAGACATCAAGTGATCCACAGTAACGATAATGAATGTAGTATTTGCAAGAAGACTTTCTGTTCAAAGCAATCACTGGGTCGCCATAAGGCTTCTCATGACAGTGCAAAGGCATTCAAGTGCATTATCTGTGATGCAGAATTCTCAGTCAAGGGAAACTTAAGGAGGCATGTCAAAACTGTTCATACTTAATGTTAGAAACCTTATCAGTTATATCATTGGAGATACAAACAAACAAAACAACCAACAGTCATCTTAAGCCAAGGGTAAAAGGAAGTTGTGCCATCTTTGAGGGTGCCATTTTGTGCAAATTTTCCCAGAATTGTGGAAGCAAATTTGCTAATTGGCCTTGCGAAACTTTCTCAAACTAAAAGTTATTCAGTATTATCTGCGGTATTTAGCACAATCTCGTTTTTCCTGTATTAAAGCTTCCTATATTAGTGGTTATCATAATTTATACAGCCAGATGCTTGTACACTTCAAACTATTCCGTTATATTTGTTCATTCTTTCAGAATGATGAAACAGCTGCGCAAATTGTAGCTCTAACCTGGCATTTGATAGGGTCATTTATACCTTGTGGCGGGAAGGACAATTAATTGTTCAGATTTTTCACAAATAACAGCCATTGTCGTATAAGCCAAAGTCACTGGAAAGTTGCTCTTTTAAAATAGCACATGGACTTTCTGCACGTCCTGTTAAAACAATTGATACAACAGCATTTTTAGAAATGATCATTTTTTAAGGGATGCATGTCCCCATGTCATCGAGATGCTAGGAGGGCACATACAGTTCTGAGATCTTCACGAATGGTGAAGGAGCCAGCCATGTTCTGGGTGATCCAGAAAACATTATAATTTTTGAAAATTCAAAGTACCTAATGGGTTGGAAAGAATCGAATTCTCTTTGAATTTTCTCGCGTTTTTATGAGCACTGGAAATATCGTTAAATTCTACTTTACGAAAATTTCATGGTTGCAAAATGTCTCAAAAAAGGCCAAAAAACTTTATCCAATCTTAAAGGAACTCATCGCACATAACTATAAAAGTCGAATTTACTTAATACTTCAGTGCTCACAAAAACGCGATAAAAATCAGAAAAAAACAATTTGGCTTTTGGCTCTTGACAATGACAAGAGTTGAATGATTCAAATCCGTCAAGTACTCTTGGTGCTACGAATTTCAAAGCTTGAATTTTTTCGGGCTCATTGGTGTTGTAATCCAACAATAGCGCAACGGTCTTTTTTGCTGACCATAAGAAGGGGTCTTAACTCTTAAGACTCATGATCTGTTTGGATATCATAAACGAACTTCTGTTCTATAACCTCTAGTTACTTTCCATTCCCCAAATGTTTTGTTTTGGAAGCCATTGATCGTCCTGCTTTTTTGGACATTGCTTCATTCTGTAATACATTCTCAGAGAAATTATGGCTCCTCTTCTTCATTGAAGATTTGTCGAATGGATTTTTCTTTACTCGCATTCCTTTAACTTGAGATTTACGGCTTCCGTCTTCGATCTTCCGCCTTTTAACAGCCTCTGGCTGAACATAGATTTTCCCTCGCCGTGCTTTTTTCAATACCGATGTGGCAGTAACCTTTAAGCTTGTAGATGATTGCACTCCAAAGTTATGCAGTGAGGTTGATAGCCGTGTTAAAGGAAATGTTTGTGCTCTATTACAGAACTTGGCAATACCTTGCAAACATGCTACATTTTGGCTGTTCGTGGCCATTTTCTCTTCAAACATGGCAAATGTTTTTTGAAGTTCGGCCTTGCATTCTTCCACAGTAACTTTTTCGATAGCACCTCTTACTGGCCTTTCAGGTTGTGGATCTTGCTGTGTTTCTCTTTCAAAACTTGAACGAAGTGTTGAAGTTTGGGGCATTTCATCATCTGCGCTGTCCTGATTGACAGGAAAATCGATGTGAATTCTATCATGGACACCCTCGTAGAATTCGATAGGCATTGAATGACCAATAGCGATAAATGCATATTCCTGTCGTTCTAAAGCACTGAGGTAAGGCAAAAAGGACTTCCCGATTACACTTTTGTGAGCCCACAAAATATACTGATGTTTGCAAACTGCACCAAATAGTCCCTGCGGACATTCACAAATGCCAACGTTCATATCCACCAAATAGAAGATGCCATCTTTCGTTGAACTTGGCACGCGGAATAAATTTTGGCCCAGATATATCACATTACTTGCCATGGTTGTTTGAGTGTTAGGCGATGGAAGCTTGAAACCTTGGCCCTCGTTCTTCTTTTTTTCTAAGCCTTTAAACCTGCAACTGTAAGTCCCGTCGAATTTTCCCGAGGCTACATTTAGCAACTTGACTTTATAATGATCGGCAAATTCGTTGGTAAGTTTGTCTAGAAGACCGTTGATGTTAATTTCTTTCGTCCTGTTCAAAACTTCATCCTTCAGAACCAAAAATTGTGCCTTGATATAATTATTTGTGTTGTTTCCTCTAATTGGCAGGTGCGAGCGATGACATAACGCCCAAGTTTCGATCATATCATGTAGGCTTTGGAAGTAGGTGACCAGATTGGGGTATTTTGTAACCATATCTGAATTGATTAATGTGTCGAAAGCCTGCTCCATCATCACTTCGTCCTTCTCGTAAACAATTGCTTTGAAAAGGAGGAGTATATCTGGTCTCTCTGCTGCCGAAATGCTATGTTTTCTGTCAAACAGCCAACGCCAGACCTGCTGCATTAGGTGGAAAATGCACAACAGAAGAACTGTATTTGGCCAAGTATGTTTAAGTGCCTCTCGTAATTCGGAGCAGTTGTCTGTCATGATGATTTGCGGACCGTTGCTCGCACTGCGACCATAAAATGAGTCATCTGACAAGCATTCCTTAAACATTTCCATCGCCTGAATCAAGGTTGTCGTTGTTTCGTCGCTTGTAATGATGATCCCCAACGGGAGGGCTCCAACAGCACTATGAGTTACCATAACAAATACACGAAGATTGAATTCTTCCATGTTAGAACTTGAATCGAAGAATACAAGCTCTAATGAGCTTCGAATCTGAGAAGAAATGACACGCAATTTTATCAGTGAATTGACTTGAAACAAGTTCATGAAAAGTAGCGGAGCAATAGTACCACCAGATAAGATTATTTCAGAAAAATGGAAAACAACGGTAATGGAGACCAGTTACTCTTTGGATAATTAAGATGCAAAAGAAAAATATCTTTTGAAAATATACATGAAAATGAACAGATCTATCATAACTTAGTGTTAGTCTGGGACTTGAAACTGAAATAATGGCATAGCCTAGCTCTTGCTCTTAATTTTGAAAATAATACAAGTGATAAAACGAAAATGGGGTGGATAAGTCATAAGACCGCATTTCCCTGTTCCTTTTTATTTTGCAGTTTTGGTATACTTGGGATGAGGAGCTAGTCTAGAAAAGGTACAGTTTCCGAAGTACTCTGCCAAATGTGTTGTTTCGTTCTCTTCAGGATTCCATTTTATGACGATTTTTCATGAAAACATGGGAACCTGACCACACCTGTCTTGGCCTCGACAAGAGGGACATGCATAGAGGGCAGAAATAATTATTTGAAGTGATGGTGTGGAATTTTTCACAAAACAACTGGCATGCTCTAAACAGCAGTCTATAAACACAAAATTTCAAGAAGCTTGATGGCATTACAGCAAAAACCCGGAAAATAGAAACCTGTTTTTTCAAAACAGCCTGTTTAGTTTCTTTTTAAAAGGTCATTAATCTGGAAACAGGCTGAAAGGTTTATTATCACATTGTTAAGAAACCTTCATTGATTTCAACTTAAATATCTTAAACAAACCCGGAGCAAATTCTATCGAACAGTATATGTTTTTGTTACCTCTAAAGTTACTCAACCATGTCATACATACCAAGTATACAGAAAGAGATGCTTTTGGATAAAATCTCTAAAAAATATTTGGCACCTGAAGTTAAAAAAGAACATTAAATATGAATATATTTGGGTTACTCTGATAAGAAACCTTCCTAAAATCAGGCGAAGAAGTTTCTGATATGAAGGCACCATTTTTCGAAAAAATCAGCCTGAGGTTTCTTATGAAGTGGTTTCTATTTTGCGGGTTCTTACTGTATCGTAGCTGTGTATTCTTACCTTAGCATGAACACGCTTCATAAGCGGTGTAACAAGTGCCAGGATGAAAGGGTTGTTCTCTTCTGCGTCATACTGACTGAATCGCAGTTCGTAGCCATGTTTCTCTTTCAGAATGCCAATTCGTTCCTTTAGTTTTTCAAACATGTCCTTCAAATTTTTTGATCCATACATTTCTTTGTTGTATTCTGTGTACAGTTGGTTAAAATCCCTTCTTCTTGGTACCTTTGAACGATCTGCTAGTTTCCAATGGAATTCAACTTCTTCTTTGCATTCTATTTTAACTGCCTTAATAAACTCTTTGTATGCAAGGCCAGGTGTATAACCATGGTCATACATATCTCTTATCCGAGCAATGACATGTGCAGGAATGTCCTTAAAACTAAGTGCCTGTAATGCTTGGACAGGATGGTTGTGGTTCCACTCTAGCTCAACCAGGCAAGGAAACTCGTCGATTTCTCTTTTCACCTTAAATACCATACTGAAGGGGCAGTCAGTGTTTTTTAGCCTTTTCGAAGGCTTTCCCCTCAAAAGCTGTTTGGGATTCATGGTTGGCTGGTACCTGGTCTTTTGATGACAACGGTAATACAATATGGATGCAAACACATTCTTTTTACTTGGGTGACTTGGTGACAGTTTCCGTAATGTTTCATTAGTTCTTTCCATGTATGACTTAACAAAAATTTCTACAGCTTGAACATCTCCGAGCTTGCATTTCAGTGTCGCTTTGTACTGCTTATCGGTCCCCGTTATGGATATAACTTTGTACTCAGCATCCACAAGTGGTACAATTTCTTTCAAGCAGGCAAGTAACTCTTCAGTGTTGGAAGGACCTAAGAACTCCGATTTTAATTCCTGCATACAAGAAGCAATCAACGAGTTGTCAGCCATTTTGCCATGCTTTAAAAAAGGCGGGAAATCTGACACAAAGCATTATGGGATTGATTTTAAAAGATACTTCCAACCAACAACTTTGTTGCGGGATACTTCCAACCACTGATAGTGCAAATGGGCCTAACCTAAAAACTGATACTTCCAACCATTAAAATTAAAGGAAAGAAGGTATGGCCTAAAAATGATACTTCCAACCATGAAAGATACTTCCAACCATCAACAGTTGATACTTCCAACCATCAAAGATACTGCCAACCATGTACGGAAAAAAATTCGCGTAGACGCCATCCACCAGGCTGTGTTATTTCTACAGAAACAAACTTGTCAACCCTGTCCTTTCCAATTTCTTTTACATTTGATAGTTCTAACTTGACAACATCAGTGTTTGAATGTAAAGCAAACATTTCTGTTGGTTCCAAATCATCCATAGCTGCATTAACACGAACCCTCTCAAACATTTTGCACAAACCCCTTTGCCAACATGCTCGCAATCGTATAAATGAGTCTGCCCTGGATTGATGTTTGGATGGCTTTGTTTTAAAATTATTGATGTCTAATTCTTCCTTTAAATTGCTATGGCACTGCTCTCTTTCCTGGATCATGGATGCTTTGTTTAGTACATTTTGGACTGTACCAAGTTTAAAGCAGTTCTATGCACTGTTATTAAACAAAGCTTTTCCAAAGCTCTGGTCTTGCGGTCTGCAATGCCCTGGTTCAGATGATTTGTTTGAAACCCACAAGGTTCATATCGTGGTTTCTTCAAAGGGTCTCAGAAGTTCAATGTCACAAATATTTTTTTTTTTTATATAAATCTTCTAAACATACATGTATATAAAGGTAAAAACCTACTAACAAAGTTTAAGAAGAGGACAAAACAAAACAAAACGAGCATAATAGAAACAAATCAAATACTGTTAAAGGTAACTAATTTACAAAGGGGGTGCAACAATTAGCTTTTCCGATCGAATTTTTGACAGGTTATATAAATACGAAATTATTTCTTTCATGACAACCGGTTCTGGGATGGAGAAAAGAAATCTAAACTTGTCATTCATGTTCAGAAGCCTTATATTTGGGAATAAGTTGTAACACTTTTCTAAGAAATCTCTTCTGGAGTGGTTGTAAAGGGGGCATTCTGAGATAAAGTGCATTTCCTCTTCAACAATTCCTGCACTGCAAAGTTTACACAATCTATTTTCAAATTTAATCTTTGGTGTGGTTCGTCTACCGGATTCAACTGCCAGAACGTGGTCACTTGTGCGCAATTTTGCTGTAAAAACTTGTTCTTGCCTGAAATTGTAATCATGTAATAGGAGATATGGTTCGCATTTAAATTCTTTGTCCATATCACGTAGGAATTTCCCCTTTTTGGAGCACTGAAGTTGTGACTTCCATAATTTTTTGTATGACGTTTGTAGGCTAATTTTAACCTTATTCTTATTCATTTCAAGAATGTTAGGTGTATTTGTAAAACTTTTTATGTTATCAATGTGAGTTTTAAAGTTGAGATAAGAGGGTAGGTCCTTATTTGCAAGTAAGGATAGATGCACCAGACTATTTTGCGGAGATTGCTCTATGTGTCGCAGAAAAGAGATACATCTGCTGTCTATCGTGTTTTTTAAAGGGAAGCGGCCTAATTCACCACGAACCAGAATATTTGTAGTTGACCTGTTTACCCCAAGTAGATGTTTGCAGAAAGATAGGTGTATTTTTTCTATGATATTGTTGTCCCACCTGTCGTAGTCTGTATAATGAAATGCTCCCCAAACCTCACAGCAATAGAGGAGGATAGGAGATATCACAGAGTCAAACAATTTAAGTGCAGCCTTAATTGGGAGTCGTTTTATTTGGTACCTGCCGTTTAGGGCATGAATGGCTCTCTTGGCTTTTCCACTAAGTGTTTCGATGGCAATATGGAAGGAACCCGCCGCGTTTATGGCCATTCCTAAATAACTGTATTGAGTGACGTTGTCTATCTTATTTTTGTTCACATAAAAAGAATCTTTTCTGTTTAGCCTACTTTTTTTCTGAAAGGTAATGCATTTTGTTTTCTTCGTATTCACCGAAAGATTCCATGTAGCACAGAAATCGGTTAGCCTATCGAGCATTTTTTGGAGTCCTTGCTGGGTTCTTGACATCAAAATAAGATCGTCAGCATAGAGAAGACAGCTTACGTTAGTATCATGATGTAGGTGTAGGGGAGAAGGGTTGATTTCCTCGACCTCGTTGATGAGGTCATTTATATAAAGGTTGAAAAGAGTCGGGCTTAAGGGGCAACCTTGTCTGACGCCCTTTGAGTAGCTGAAAAATTGAGTCATTTTATCGTTTACCTTAACGGAACATGTAGTTTTGGAATAGATGTCTTTGATTATTTCTAAAAAAATTCCGCTTATATTTAGATTTTCGAGCTTGAGGAACAAACCCTTGTGCCAAACTGAGTCGAAAGCTTTTCTAAAATCAACGAAGCATGCATAAATTTTTCCATTTCTCGTATTATGAACATGCTTATTAATAAGAGTTTTTAATGTAAAAAGGTGATCGGCTGTCCTGCATTTTTCTTTGAAACCAATTTGGTTAAGATTCATGATTTCATATTTGTTGATAAAGAGGGTAAGTCTTTCATTTAGCATCAAGCAGAATAACTTGGAGAGGCAACTGGTTACGCATATTGGTCTGAAATTTTCAGGATCATTTTTGCTCCCTGCTTTGTGGATTGGGGTTATGATACTTATGCACCAGATACTAGGAATACATTGAGCGCTTAAAATCATATTGAATAATTTCAAGTAGGCCTGTTGCATGTATGGGAAGCTGGTCTTGATCATTTCGTTTGAGATTTTGTCCGTGCCAGATGCTTTACCATTTTTTAGCTTCTTGACTACTCTTTGTAGTTCCTTTTGTGAAAATTTTTCATTGAGCACTTGGTTAGGAAAATTCCTTCTCGTAGTATGGGTAGCAACAGGGGGATAGGTTATATCTTTGGTTGTATTATCGTTAAATAAGTTGCTGTAAAAGTTTTCCCAAACGGACCCATCTTGTATGTTTATATCAGACCCTTGCCTGTGATTTTCATCAAATTCTCTCCACAGGTCCCAAAAGTCTGAGTTTTCTGTCTTATTTAATTGATCAATTTTGTCAGCCCAAAATTGCTTTTTCTTGTACTTGCACAAGTTCCTGAAAGTTTTTGTATATGAATTCACTTTGTTTTTGGCTACATTACAGTGAGGGTTTTTTTGTTTATTCAAGAGAGCTTTATCTAAGAGGTCTTTTTTATGTGTACATTCTTTATCAAACCATTTTTTCGAACTTTTAGATGCTTTCTTTGCTCTTTTACGAGATGTTTGGGGGAGACATAACTTTGCTGTACTAATTAGGATGTCAGTAAAATCATTGTTAGCATATTCCATGTCTCTGTCGCTTGTTCCATATGGGGATGAGATGAACTTATCAATTTTTTTCTTTATTTCGGTTGACTGTAATGCATGTGTGAATTTCGCTTTACTGTTACTCAACCATCTAAATTTTGCTGAAATCTTATTCCATTTATACTTTGATGAATTGGAGTGTTGTGGCTTACATTCTGCTGGGAGCCAAACAACTATTTGGCTATGATCACTGATAGCTTTGGGTGGTTTAACAATGAAAGAATCAACTTTGTTGAATGAATGGTCAGAGATCATAGCATAGTCAACGGTACTACATCCGCCGCTGATGTTAAAGCTGGTAAGATTTCCAAAAGTATCTCCAATTTTCCTGCCATTTATTATTCTTAAATTGTGGGACTTGCATAAATCCAAGAGAGCGTGACCACTACTGTTCACTTCACCATCACAATTATTTCGTGGTGTGGTGATTTCTGAGGACAAGAATCCTGTATTTGTGAAATGACTGTCTGCATTTTGAATAAAATCATCAAGAGTAGATGTCCTGGCATTAAAATCTCCCATAATGAGAACTTGGGCATTGCTTCCAGAAAAATTAGCAATATCATTACCAAGATCTTCAAAGAGATTTTCATCAAAGTACTTTGAGCTACAGGGGGGGGGGGAATATGTAGCACAGATATGATAGTTAAAAACCTGGAACCATAAGTAGTTTGTATGTTTTTCAGAATTTTAATTTTCAAATTTGATTT
The DNA here is from genome assembly GCA_039566865.1 of Aurelia coerulea. Classification (NCBI taxonomy): domain Eukaryota; kingdom Metazoa; phylum Cnidaria; class Scyphozoa; order Semaeostomeae; family Ulmaridae; genus Aurelia; species Aurelia coerulea. The sequence goes on along the minus strand of CM076951.1, from coordinate 4,175,537 downwards.
GTGCAAGACAGCAATTCCTCCAGAGGCACGGCCTCTTGAGGTATTATCATGCTTGTTTGGATCTATCTTAACCATAGTATATCCTGGTAATATATCAAAATTTGGGTTGCACCCCCATGTCTCAGAAACTATGTTAATGTCAGAGTTAGCATTATCTATAAAGTCTAAAGTGTTAAGTTTATTACCAAAAAGAGAGGAGTTCAGCCCTCCAATGTTCCAATATGAGACTGAAAACAGACTCATAGACTGAAGAGTATTACTTACAATTAATGCAACGGCTGACGTTTGCAAAACCTATTCTTGACACCACAAGTTGTAGAGAGTTTTGATTAGGTCCTTTCCCTTGAGGTCTTTTACTTTCATGTCTGAAAGCTCCTGCTTTTGCACATTGTCCATCCTGGTATTGTTTCGGTCAACACACAGGGTTCCAGGTGTATTATTCTGGTATGGCATGTAATTAGGGATCTCTTGGAAACTCTTTTGTCTTGGATAGAATTGATGCACAGATGGGCTAGGCATTTGGAAAGGGTTTCCTTGCATCATGGCATGTGGTTGAGGAAATGGCAAATTTTTATGCGGGGTATAATGGGGGGTCCTTTCCTGAGTGTTGAAAGTTGGGAAAAGCTGCTGTGGCTGGTTACTTGGAAAGTTGGGGGAATGTTTTGGAATGCTCAGTCTATTGGCTCCTGTGGTGCCTGGTTTGGTGTAAGTGGATCTACCAAATATTGCAGACTTGAGGTTTCTTATGAAAAGCATGAAGCCATCTCTGTTCAAGTGCTTGTTGTCCCTTAAGTATTGACCTTTTTTATCATTGATATTGTGATGGTGAATGAAATGGGCATTGGGAATTTGAGAACATTTCTTTGTTACCAGATCATTCAACTTTGGGATTGAAGCATCAACTGGATCTCCTCTTGGTAGAAGTAGGGAGATGTAAATCTTTGAGTGTGGAAATTTAGTGGCAATATCTAAAACGGTGTTATGGAAGTTGTCAGCAACTGTATGGAAATGACTGTGGTCCAAGTCATTTGTGCCAAAGTGACAAATTATGTTTTTTGGGGCTATCTTTTGGGAATGTGATGAAATGAAGTCTTTTGCATTTTGAATTAGGGGGCAGCCAATTTTTATGGATGTTGAGCGTGGAAACATTTTTCGCAATCTGATAAATTTCCCATTTGAGTCAATCAGAACAATTGTTTCCGGGTTGTCAATTTGTGCCCTTTCAGTTTTCTGTTGTGGGTTTCTCCGGTTTGAATCCACTGTTATCCAAGGATTAGAGACTAGGAGTTCCTCTGGGACGCTAATTGAGACTGACTTTTCAGCTGAGGATGTGTCATGTTGATTTCTTTGGTGGCTAGTACTTGCTTTGTCAGCATCACAACACTCTTTTACTTTGGTACTAGGGTCTTCTATACTCTCTTGTATCAACGAATTGTTGCCAGAGAGGAGACCAAATTTGTTGATAGGGTGAGGAGGGCTGTTGCCGTTGCAATCTAGCGTTCATAGTCCCCGTGCTGATTGGCTGTCAAGTTGACCCAAAAACAAAGCAGAAAAACAATACGGGGAGTACCATGTATCCCCAACAAGGCCATGTAGTAGGAATGCACATCTGCACCCACATCACGTGCACACCTTGAATCACGTGCACCTAATATCACGTCCACCCAAACACTTTAATTTTCATTAAATTGCACTGACAGGCAGGCACTGACAGGCACTACATTTACAAGTCGGTCCGTCCCATTGCTTTATTAGATTCTTAAAATTTTTTCAAATTATCTGCAGATTTCAGCTCGTTTGGTAGGCCATTCCAAATCTGTGGGCCAATAGGCATTAGACTGTTGGACCCAAATGTTGTTTGATTAGGCCTAACATGGGCTAAGTTCTTTGGATTTCTTTAATTTGAAGACCGTAATTTAAATATGTTCTGCATACAAGGTGGATTTAACTGTTTCACTGTTTTGAATAGCTCAATGCAAAGGGTTCTTTGACGAGCAATAAGCATCGTGCATTTATCTGACTTCAAGAGCAACTCGTTGTACGAACTGGTATGATCATTATAGAGAAATCTTAACGCACGTTCTTTTAACTGTTCAATTTTCTGTAATCACCTCGAAGATGAAAAATACCATACCAACGGACAGTAATTGAAATTAGAATATACAAAGCTCTGAGCAAGAATCTTTTTCTCTTTAAAGCCAATAAAAGTCTTTAATCTTTTAAGAACATTCAATTACGTGGCAACTTTTTTGCGAAGATTCGAAATGTGTGGATCGAGATCAAGTTTATAATCCAAAGTAACGCCTAGAAGTTTCACGGTCTCCTCAGATTTTATCATTCTCCAATTAATGTTAATTTTTTCTCCGCTGGTATGTACTTCACTATCAAATCTGAAAGGGATGTGCTGTGGGCCAGTTATTGGTAGTTTTGAGGCTAAAAATTCTGGGATTGGGGTACACTTTTACTGGAAAGTTTCTGTGATTGGCGTATACTTTCACTTGGAATTTTCTGGGATCGGGGTTGACTGTTGTACTAAAAATTCTGGCAATGGGTGTTGAATGTCCCCATTGATTCAGAACAGATTTATTTGTTCTGCTTGTGACCATAACCGAGAGGAAATCCGTTCTTTCACCTTGAAATTGAATGATATTTAACAATGAATTGTTCTTGTTACCTCTTCAGAATTATGGGATTGGGTATCAATATCTGACAAATATTCTGGGATTGGGTATTTCGTAAATTGCTATTTTGTCATTTTGTCATTTACTTCATGCTTTTAGCGTCAGTTAAAAGCTTGTCAACAATGAACTTAAATGTGACAGTATCACAAAGACCAGTGAAAAATCTCACATTGCTCTCTCTCATAATTTGCTGAAAAATCATTGGCATTCTAAGTGGAGGGACTTCATCATTCATTTCTTCATTTATTGCTGGCATTTCATCAGGTTCAACTGGCTTTTTGATGCAACCTCTGCAACGTTTCATACAATTATTCTTTTTACCATTCCTCTGCCAGATTTTTTCCATTTACTGTCACTCACAGTCAAGAAAAGAGTGGGGTAAGGTGATGAAGGAGTTGGTCTTCCATACTCAAAGTGGTTTGAGCAAACAAAACTATTGCTAGTCACAGGTAAAAGAGTGGTGAAATTCGCCAGTGGTGAAATTCACCAGGCTGTGAAATTCAACGTAAAATCCACCAATGAAATCGACTGCGTACAATTTCACTGCTGTGAAATTTGCCACACCATGAAATTTAATGTGAAATTTGCCAGTGTAGAAATTGATCGTGCAATTTTACTTGCAAATGAAATTCACCAAATTGATCGTACAATTTTACCCATATGAAAGTCAACACATTGTAAAATTCAATAGAAGATTTTCAATGACATATTCATAGTATTACTGCACATGCTCAGAAAATATTTACAGTGTCCCATAAGTGGTACAACGAGGTGACTGTGTCACACACTCAATGCAGTGCGCACTTTTGACTCCTCCCCTGACGTCACAACTTCAACTATTTTACTGGTTGCCGTCGTAAGCCAGGTTACGGTCGTTTGAAAGGACCCGATTTTCCTTTTTGGATGGATCACTCAAAGTTAGCGGCAGCAAATAAAGCCGTGTTTCACAGAAATGGATCAAGGACGGCCTGTTACAGTAGGCAATATGAGTTATTTGAGTTAGTCTTTCTACCGGGTGAGTCATACCGCTGTGGACATAATTCAATCATTCAAATATTTGCAGCCAATGCGAAGAAAGTTGCAGTGACAGCAAACAGTCGGGGAAGATTCGCAGCTTGATATGTGGGAAACTTAGCTTGTATTTTATCAATTCTTAACTGCAGTTATGTTTGATATATGCCTACAAGAAGCTGTAAACAAAGATTTCATGATGGGCCTTTCTGGAAACTTGCCACAAGTAAATGTTGAACGGTTTTGGTCTTGCGTTGATAAATTGCCCTAGGTAAAACAAGATAGCGGCAGCGCTCTGTGCTATGGAAAGACCCGTTATTGGACCCATTTCGACAACATTTAAAGGAGGCCATTTGAAACAAACCAAGCAAAGCTAAGTAAGTTGGCATATGAATATCATTTCTTAGCCAGATGAATACATTCCTTTGCCAAGCTTTCATGAAGCGCTATTGCAAGTGATTCTGAATAAAATCTTTTCAGTGTTCTTTCATCAAAAATTACTTGTTCTGTAGCGGATGTAGCCTGCGTGCAGACTCTACTGATTTCCTTTCATTTCAGAGAGGTTCTCCTCCAGTAGAGTCTGCGCAACGGCGACCAAATCCCTGTTTTCAGTTCATGAGAAACGAGGAACATTTCCTGATTGGCCGAAGCATATCCCCTTTGTTTGATGGAGCGTCTGTGTCTTTGTTCGAGTCTGCTGATATTCAATTGGCGTATGCATGAACAAAGATAGCCATAGAAACCCTTTTGTGATAATGTGTGTCGGTGTTTTGTCTACCCTATTCATAGGCAGCTCTATTGAATCAAATTCAATGAGTTAGTTCCTCAATCCTTGGAACCGCGCGTGACCAAAAACAAGGATTTGGTCGCTGTTGCGCAGACTCTACTGGAGGAGAACCTCTCTGAAAAGAAATCAGTAGAGTCTGCACGCAGGCTATAGCGGATGTGGTTTCGTTTCAATGTCTGACTTCCGGTTGCCTGTCAAATGACTAACAGTTCCTGATGAAAATAGTGGCAATACGTAATCGAATAAGCAAAAATTTACACACTACGCATGCGTTCATAGTCCCCGAGAGTATATCCACGTCCTCGTCAATTGCACGTATCCCCAACAAGGCCCTGGTGCTAGGCACATAGACTTATGATGATTGGTCCCTCGTATCCCTGCGTTACCTTGCTCACAGGGACTCGTAATGAAACCAGTATATTAGGCCTAATAGGGTCAGGTTTTTCAGAGAAATTATGAGTCTCTGTTGACCGAAGCGCCATTTTGAAATCAAAGAGCACAGGGAAACAAGAGACTCATTGTCATAAGTCTAAGGCACATATACAGCCTTCTGGCCGTTTGGGCCAGAAACGTCTTGCGACTCTAATTTTAGTAGGCGGAGTTCCTCCCGCTGTTTCCCTATTATTATGGTGCTGTCCACCCAATTGTTTATTAGTTTTGCTTTGGACTGTGCCGCTGGCGTGACGTATACCACGCCTGCGTCTCATCTGGCCTGTATATTATTTGTGCTCTGGTTATTCCTTTCATTTTGTTGCTGCTTGTTGTTGGTTGTTGTTGTTGTTACTACTGGTTGGCTGCTGGCCCTCTGATTCTCTGCGCATCAGAAATGAAAAACATCGGTGATAAGGAAAAGAAACAAATCAGAAATGAGAAACAAAGGAGAACATTGAAAAAATAGGCTCCTTAAATGTGCTAAGAGAATATGTATATCAGATTTCAAAACTATTTATATTCAACAGTTGATAGAAAGAGCCAAGAATGTATTCTGAAGGTAGGTCCAACAGCTGCAAGGACTCTGGACATTACAACCCACTTCTTCAGGGCTGTGATGTGTCACATTAGAGTCCTGAAGAAGTCCTGCATGGCAGGACGAAATATTGGCAACAATTTAATTAATCGTATTTGCTGTTGTTTTTTTGTCGTGTTGCGGTGTTTCTGCCTTTAAATTTATTCATTTTTTCGTCATCGCAAGCATCTTCGGGTCCGGCAATCGACGTTGGTATCGTGGCCTTTACTTTTTCAAACTATTATTTTTGCCCAGAGGGGCACTCAGCACATGCACATACGGGGAGGTAAGTCAGATATTGTCAAAATTTTCAAAGAAACACACAATCTTTGCACCAAAAAATGAGACACAAATTAATGAACTCTTGGCATGTAAGTGTGGACATTTTCATCAAACATTTAGAAACTTTTAGAACTTGTTGGTCATCTGACTTTCTTATCGAAAGTGTGTATTCCAGGGCTTGCAAAGTTGCTAAGGTGGTAGAAAGTTAAGAAAAACCAGGTCAAAATCGTACAATTTTGGCTGAATAATATTCACTACAATTTTTTCTCCTACAAGTTGTATTTCTTCATGTACTGCTAGCAGAAAGTTTGGATGATGCTTCACATAGTTAGAATTAACTTCACATTGGTCAGTGTGCTGGTTGTAACGGGGTTGAAAACATTAAACATCATTTACAGTATAATCAGTACCGTACCTCTCAAGGCTGACATGATGTCAGGATTTCAAATCTTTTTAGCCCGACTCGGGAGAAAAAGGTTTGAGTGACTGTGGTATACCAGTAAGATGAAGTATGGATATAACTTTACACATTTTCAGTCTTACAATTATTGTGTTTGAAATTTATATCATAAAATTGGAGGCTATAGATAAATATATCTGATATGAATTAAAAGTACTGAACATCCTGATTAAGGTCAATACCAGATTTTTGTACATACCGTACTTAAGATAGCAAGGTCTGTCAGTACCAGTGCATGCAAAGTACTAAAACGCCAACTAAAGCTACTTTTGTGCCAATTAGAAAAATAGTGCTGATTGCAGGCATCACAGAAGTTGATTATGCCTGATGAAGTTTTTGACCCCCTGCTATGATGCTCAAATGGTGTGGCTCAAACCCTGCCAGACTTCTTAGGCTGCAAAGTCACAGGATTACAGCACTGTGCCAAACAACTACTTTGAAACACAGTTTAAAGTCTGTCTCAAATCATGTGGCAGGTGAAAATGTATAGAAATAAAAACAATTGAAGTGTTTGCATGTGTAATTTTGTGTTGCCGAAAATCTCACCTGACTCCTAATTTGAGACTTTGTGTTGGATAAGAATTAATAAAATGGAGTTATTCATGCTCTTTTCCATGTATTTAAAAGCAAAGAATTACAAAATTTTCAAATCAAATTACAGTTCATCAGTGCTAATCTCAGCAGAATCTTTTACTGTGTCTTGTTTCCAATCTACCCTATCCAAAGCCTGCAAAAAGACACAGTCAGTCAGTGTACTGTAGTGTACAGTCATGTTAAATGTAGGAACAATTCTTTGAACATTTCAACTTCTTTCGACAATTGAATGGTGTAAAGAGAAAAAATGCTCACAAAAACTAGCAGTACAAACTTGATTCTTGGTTATGCAGGCAGGCAGGCAGGCAGGCTCAGTTTGGTTGTTCATGTTCAAGGAGACTGAACAAATACACAATTTCTCCAAATATTTCTTGCTGATAGAAATCCACAGAAATGCAAAATCACTTCCAGCATCGGCAGACTTGGGCACGATAAATTTTTCACAAGTGTGTGCTCGCTGCGTTATGAAAATATGAACTGGCCTAAATTACCTACCGAATGAAATATGCCGTTGGAATCATTTTCTTGCCTCAAAATGGCTGAGCGAATCTCTCAAATCAAAGATAAAACATTAAAGAGATAAATGAATGTCTAAAACAACCAAAATGCATACCACAGTTGTTAAAATCCAATCCAAAACTGCGATGTGCCTGTCTTCCCAAGCATCGGCTTCCATCACCTTTCCACAACAAAGTGTGCGGTGCACTGCCAAGGAGGTTGCATACCACAACGCTTGCATACCACAACGTGCGTTCAATGCGCGTTTCCTCTCCCTACTTAATCTCCCTGCTAACAATTCTCTTTCCAGTGTCTCCTTCCACAGCTTTCTGTTGGTCTTCCACTGTTGCTTCATTCTGGTAAAAGTCCATCAAGAAGTTGTAAAAATAGTGCATATGAAAATTCTTCACACAAGCTGATTGTAACCTTTTCTTGTTCTTCTTGTTGTTGTCAGACTCTTGGTAGCTTGTTTTCAATGAATTGACTTGGGCGCTGTTGTTCAAATCATGATAAAGACAGATACGAGATATATAGGGGTTTGAACTTGAATGGAATCTGTCCCCTAGAACAAATCTTTTATTTTGTTGCTGGATGTTCATTTGCCATCAATGAAATGTAGTGGGTACAAATGGCAGGGTTTATTTCGTCAATTCTATATTCAGAAGGGACTATGTCTGGAACGTTCAGCTTCTGAAATTAAACATAAAGAGAAGTGAAATTATGATATTTCACAGGGCTAGTGATGAAAATAATAATGCTTTATCGTAGATCATCTTGTTGCTATCAGTTTTGACTTAGTAGCAGAAGACCCGGGGAGGGGCTACATAACATGTTCAGGGTACATGGCACTCAGAACACCCATCACATTTGAGTGCCTTTTCTTCAGTTCTTGAAAGATTGAATGCTATAGAAAATATCTCACTTTAAAAATGTGTTGAGCAACTTGAAACATTTTCATAGCATAGAAAAATGTCATCTTTGTTAGACAGTACTTTACTCCTGAATATGAAAGCTACCCTTGACTTCCCCCTGCCAAATTGATAAAAACTAATTCAGGATCTTGATAAAAATTTTTCAAACTAAAGTGGAGCGTAAACATAATTCAAAATGCAGAAACATATTTGAAAACATTGAATAACTTTGTTGATGGTACAAATGCAGTAGAATCCCCTTTGTTACTGCAAAATCACAAGTGGGTTGCAGATTGTTTTTATTTTACATGCAAACTCTGTTAGTGATTCAGGGTAATAAGCGTAAATCTTTCAAATCAGGAGGCAGGAACTTCCCTTGAAGAATCCAAAATCCGTATCTGTGGAAGACCTGTAACAAAACAAATCAATCAATAAAATATGACAGTTTCTTGAATCATAATGTTAAAACTCACATGGGGTTTACTGCTCTCCCTGCCAGGTGTTTGGCTCTACCCACTGTCTTCTATCATTTTTAAGCATGGGTACTTACTGCAAAGTGCCTTAGCCATTTCTTCCTTCTATATCATTGTTGGCTCCCTTGGTCGCTTCAGATTTTGATATGAAGTTCTCATGTTAGATATGGTGTACCTCATCAAACGATTCACCAGGTCCTTCGACATTGATTGTCTGCTTGCAGTAAATGTGAGCTCACTGTCGCAATGTAATGTGAACGTTGGCGAATCTTCTAATTTTAAAGTGCTGCTTTCATACATTTCTCCTGGGTCTGCTACTGAAGCTGGTGATGTGCTGACATCCATGCTCAAAGTGCTTGAAAATGGTGCTGAGTGACTAACTGGAATGGCAAGCTCTTCACCTCCTCTCTAAAGAAATAATATCGTTCCAATTACTTATTGAGATGTCAGAGGTAAACAGTTTTTGTGCAGAAAGTGTCGATAAACAGTTAACTGTACAACATATTAAATGTAGAGCTTAAACAGGTATGGGAAGCATGTGTCCAAATTACACCAACTTAAATAACTGCGGTGAAGTCAACAGTGCTATTAACTTGCATCAGTGAAAGTCCTTCTATTTTCTAAAAGTTTGATGTAATTTTCCTTTACACCAGCATCCTTAGTGCCTTCTCTACGTCTTTCACGCCTGTCAACTTCATGCATTCCTACCACTCCTCCCAGTTGCCCTGATGATCCTTTTCCTTGAAACAGTCCTCGATTCCACTTTTCCACAATAAGAATAGCAACGGTTGGCCGATTCTTCCCGTTACTTGGCCTGTTTTGCCTCACAGTGTTTCGGGGGAGTACTTCTGTCAGTCCCTTGGCCCATGCCTGCACCTTCCCCAGATTGAGTATCTCGTAGAATTGTCCTCTGCTAACATCGAGGAATTCCGAGGACAGCTCGTGCAGCCTTTCTTTCTCCTGTTCCACTTCCGAAATTATTCTTGTATTTGGTAGCACCATTCGCACCAGAAAGACGAGATTTCTTGGCTCCCTCATATTTACAGTCATTTCCAGTCTCATGTCTAGGAGGGCACAAGGGGGGCACAATGTTCCAGGATTCTGACACAAGTCATCACTTGGTACAGCACCTTCGCCTTTTTTATGAGTGTGCCGTACGAGCACTGCTGGTCACATATGCATTTGTCCCTCATTGCATGACTTTTTACCATCTGGTAAGAGAAGATAGACAATGATCAGAAACTGCATCTATTATTATTGTTATTGTTATAATTGTTGTGATTATTATTGCAATCATGGCACGGGTGTGCAACTAGGTTCCCCGCTCTGAAGACGTTCACTTTGGAAACCACTACCTGGCTTATTAAACTACAATTTGACTTGCATTATTTATGATTGCTCAAGGTATGTTCTCTTATTTTTGTTCAAATATGTTTGGATGTGTTTTTTGTTCACGAAATCGTGAGTGGATGTGTTTCTTTTTTCACAAAAGGCCTTCAAAGTGACATATTTCTTGGTAAAATATATTTCAATATAAGGGAAAACGTGCCTTTTTCAAGGTAGCATTGTTGAAAGACGATTATTCAGATGCATCTTGTGAAGATGTCAATGAGTTTTGAATTGCTAAATTTTGCCATCACCGATTTGAAATGAGCGTTGATTGCAGTTTGGCTCTGATTGCTTGGTTACCTGCAGTAAGTAAGTCATGTGAGTTACAAAAGTTATAATATAAGAGTGCGACACTTACTTGCATTACGTAGGATTTCATGTCCTCTTCTGATAGTTTGACTCATCCAGGAGTTGCATGGCTACCTCTGTTGGGATCGTTCTCCTGGAAATATTTTGTGGCATTCTCATGTGTGCTTTTTCGTGGCACCCATTCAAAAATGCTGTACTTTATCCCTTGCTCCGCTGGCTTCATGATTCTCGCCACCACTGCACCTACATCTTTTTTGCAACGGAATGCTTTGGCGTCGGCCTTGGTTTCCAGTGGGGTGGGGTCTTCTTCTACTGTTTCCTCATCTGTAGTGTCTACTGATGGTGGCACTGCTTTTAGCGTTTTTCTGGCTGCAACTTTCCGGGCAGCGGTGGTAGCGGCAGTCCTTGGTAATTCCTGGTATATATTTATGGTCCGGAATTGCTCCTGGAGACGCTCGCAACCCTCCTCTATCTCTTGCGTGTCTTCCTCGTAAAATGGAACACCTCCAAGATCACCTTGGAGTTGGCTTGAAGTTTCCTCACCGCCGCTGCCCTCATCAATGTCATGTTGCTTGTCGTCATGATCGTGTTCATCTGTCTCTGTCGTGTTTGGCTCCAGCACTGGCGCTTTCATCCTCATATCTAATAGCGACTCCCAGATCTGTGACAGTGTCTCCCTTGTAACTGGCAGGAAAGTCACGAAACTGATTCTGTACCTAGGAAAGAGCAAACAATTGATTATAAAGCAGTCGTAGACTTGTGAGGGATAGACGCTGCATCATTTGCAATGAAGCGCTTTATTTTCCTTCCTGTGGTAGCAAGATAATTTCCTCTTTGTTTCTTCTTGTATACTTTCTTCTCCTTTCCCAATATACTGCTAAACTCTATCTCACTTCCTTTGTCTCCTTCCTCCCCTTCTTTTCCCTTCCCTTCAGTTTCTTTTTCATTTCTCCCTCCTTCCTTCCAGGGAAGTTTGAGCATTTCAGCTGCCTTCCTGGTAGCGAAGACTGGAGAAAAAGCAAGTACAAACATTTGATTTTGTCATTACATGGTACTGTTATACAAATGACAAAAATGATGAATGACAGCATGTCAATTGCTGACAAAGCTTGTGAGCAGCTGTCTTTCTACCAAAGAAGTGGTAAATATTGGACAATGAGCAATTTCATTTCCTTGCCAAATGTTCCTATAAACTCTAATGAAAAGTCTGTTTTGTTTGAGCAGTGTTCTCCCGAGTGGTTTGACTTGAAGAAATCCCATCCAGTTGCAGGAAGCACTTTATATGACATAAATGGGTTTGATACTTTGAAACTCGAGCAGCAGAAGTGGTATGATTATCACAAAGGTGTTGGTCATTCACCATTTCCTGACAATATTATAAAGGCACTTGCACATGGAGTAAGCAATGAGCCTACTGCAATGTAGGCTCTTTGCACTAAATTTGCACTAAAATTTTGCCGTCTTTTTCCCCAAACTTTCTGAGGCTGGAAGTCTGATTTTACGGGACTGGCAAACAAGTCATGTCCATCATCCAGATGGTAAGTGCTAGAGTGACAAAATTCACATTTTCCCCTTTGCTCTAGTATCTCCAGATGGTGTCCTAGTAGATAGCTGCAATAGTAAATTGACAGGTAAGGATGATTTTGAAATGACAGTTGATGTTAAAAGTCCTTATTCTAAGCAATATGCTCACCTGAAAATTCCACCACGCTATGTGCCTCAATAAGAGCTTGAAAGCAAGAACTGGAAAGCAGGGGTGGCTGGGAGCGAAATTTTTTTGGTATTAGTTTTGTGCAATTGTGAAATGCTCAAACACGAAAGTTAACAATTTCTTCGCGAAGCTAAGGAATTGTTAACCAGTCCAGTTGGGGGTATGTGGGGCGCTGTAAGGCCCCCATTGGGGTTCAGGGGCGAAGCCCCGGGAAAATTAGCAATTTTTGATGTAAATTTCAAGTTAAATGCACACAAGTTTCTCCTCCTGCAAAGAGGAAATAATAGCGGCCTTAGGCCACGGCCAATTTGAATTTGGAAAAATCATGTTACTGAAAAGATATACGCCTGTTAGCCCTTTGTTTTTAGCCACATCACCCTCAAGGCAAGGTATTAGGATCATGACCCTCAGACCATGGCCAATGAACGTGGCTTAAGGGCTTTCAGCCATGAGAAAAAATTTAGCCACAGGCACATAGCCCTTCCTGTATTGCCACCTCAAGGGCACAGTATGAGGATTGTGATTCTCATACCATGTCCAGTGAACGCAGTAAAGAGCTCAGAGCCACGGCTATAATTATGGCTGATGGTCACAAGCCCTCTCGTAATCGCCAACACATCGAAAAAGCAGACCCTGGAAAAATCTAGGTGATTACACTATCAACAACCTAATCAATCCAACCTAATCAATCCTATCAATCAATCCAATAGGATAAACATACTAAGTACCCCCCCCCCCTCCGGGCCAATTTGGTGTTTGGGAAACTCAATCTGGTGAAAAAATTCACCTTTGATAAAGCACCCATAACGAGACATGGCCAACAAAAGTAGGTATTATTTTCTACGTCTCCACAAATGCACAGAAATTTCCCGTATGCAGTGTTACTCGCTACGTATTTTTTACGGTAACTTTTGGGCAAGGTCTTCCATCTCTTTTTAGCCGAAGTCGTCGTTCGTGAGTTAATCGTCCTTGAGTTGACAAAATAGGGAAAATATTGAAAACACCCCAATGGTACTCGCTTCCTAAAACCCGATCCATGTTATAAAGTATAGACACGGCTCGGCTCGAAAGTGGTATGAGCATACAGTTTATACCATTGAGCGCCGCCCCTGCTTGAAAGCAAGGACAGGATCTTGAAAGCAAGAAACTCATGCGAAACCAGCTATCATAAATTCCATTGACAGGATGTCCAAGGAATTAATGGTATTTTCCTGTTCGAAGCAGATATGAGCATTCTTCCTTTTATGAAGCATCTTCATGAAAGCACATCAGCCATCCTCAAAGCCCAAATACGTGCAAACAAAAAGGAAGCCGTGGTTAATTGTCTTCAGAAGTTGGCACTTGACTCTGCAGATCAACATTAATGGATATTGGCTATCAATAATACGGCTGGTAGCCACTTTTCAAAGGCAACCAAAATTGTGCTGCTTCAGAAAGTCTGTGCAATATTCCTTAAATCTAAACAACGACGTGTTTTAGATCAAATGGACCTTTTGCCCTCCAAAAAAGCAAGTCCCTTGCACAAAGTATCAAGCCTAAGCAGGTAAAGATAAGCAGCAAAAAGAATCTGATGCTCCAAAACAACTATCAAGCACACTGAATAAAACTGAATGAAACTCTGTGGTCATTACTGCGAGAAATCTGCCACGGACGCTTATCAAGAGCTTACAAATGTAGTGCAGGAAAGCAGCGAGACACCTCAAAATTTTCTTATGCGTGCTCTTAAATTGCGACAACATGTGTTGTTGGCCAGCCAAGAAAGAGATTCTAAAATTAGATATAAGGAATATCCAATTAAAAGTGTTTTTGTCAATGCTGTGGAGACTGGCCTTGCGGATGATGCCATTCGCATCAGAATGCGACCTTTTCTCCAGTCACAAAATGTTTCTGATGAGACTTTGATAAAAGAAATGAATATGGCTATAACAGCAGAAAATGAAAGGATTTCAAAACTCAGCGCAAGAAAAGGCGTTAGAAAGCCCACTCAAATAGCAGTCGCCGTGACTGAAGTCACCACAGGCAAACCAGCTACGCAAGAAACAAGGAAACGTAAACAAGATGCCTCGATTGCCTCGCTTCAGGAAGTTAGGGCTGATGTAGCAAGTTCAAAAGAAGCAATCAACACAAAGCAAGAAAACAAAAGTGCCTCAAGAAAGTCAGCGTGACCTCCGTCTGCATGTGAAGATTGCATTGCAAAGGATTCGTCTGTTTGACATGATCATTGTTTTATTTGCAGCTCAAGCGATCATTTTGCTTGCGGTTGCAGAAAACAGAAACCCCAGGGAAACCGGGGGTGGCTTCGCCCAAGGGACGCGGTTTAGCTGCAGGAAATGAGTCCCAAGAATCTAAACAGTGCCATTTTTGTGGTTCAATTCGCAATATTCATTTAAGTTGTGGCAAGTGTAAAGTTCCTTATTATTGCAGTAAGAAATGTCAAAACAAACATTGGCACAAACATTTTTGTGGTTCAATTCGCAACATTCATTTACGTTGTGGCAAGTGTAAAGTTTCTTATTATTGCAGTAAGAAATGTCAAAACAAATATTGGCACAAACATAAGATATTATGCAACGCATTGCATGCTGTCGCTGGTACTCAATGGGAACGGCATGAAAATGAAATAAGAAACAATTCTCAATTTACACCAAAAGGATGGACTTTGTTGCGCAGACTCTATACTTTTGAGGAGTCGAGTCTGCAGGCAGGCTAGCAATTACACAATGAATTGAATGTTCCTTGTGACATAGATATGGAAGAGGTGCTAGAGAGGTTAGTTGATAAAACTGCCTTGGCAGAGGGTGAATTTGGGGCTTTTCTAGCATGAAAAATCAGGCCGTTTTCATTTTGTCTGCTTCACTGAAGAAGGAAATGCTTTTAGAGGTAGTTTGGTTGAAATTATTTGGTATTATCAAAAGAGAAATGAAAGATTGTGGCTTGACGTCGTCTGGTGCTATCAAGCGAATTGTGATGCGAGTTTATGCTTTTTGCAATGAGGATGTGTTTAAGCATTGGTTGAAGCTGTGTTTTGAGAAGGATACGTTGAATGAAGGTGAAATAAGTTTGGGTGCCAGTATTTTGAAAGCTGTATTTGAAAAGATCATTACTGTCTTAGCAGATAGGATTCGGGAGGCGGATGCGTTAACATGTTCAAACTTTGATGTAGGGTATATGGATTCCGTTGGACTAGGAAAAGTGTGTTATGTCGGAGGTTGGGCAATTTCTACCGGGTGAGCCAGAAAAAAGTTCCCACTCTTGAAAATTCATAGCATCAAGAGTACTAAATGGATTGGAATGAATCAATATTTGCTTGACAGCCAAAATATCGAAGTATTTTTGTGATTTTTCTCGCGTTCTTAAGAGCATTGGAAAAATTGCTAAATTTAAGCTTACAAAAACCTGATGGTTGCAAAATGACTGAAAAAGGCCTAAAATGCTTGATCAAATCATAAAGGACTCCTCGCTCAGAACAACAGAGAAAATGCAATTTCTCATGGGTGAGAGATATCGTCTGCACATCTATTGCCATGGGATTGAAAATCTTTAGTATCTGTTTGAGAATCAATTTCTTGTAACTCTTGAGAGAGGTGAAACGCATGTGCGTATTGTTCTGTGTGAGGAGAGTCATATCGATTTGATCAAGTGTTTTAGGCCTTTTACCGTCATTTTGCAGCCATGACATTTTTGTAAAGTTGAATTTACTTATATTTGCAGTTCTTTTAAGAAGACGAGAAACATCTCAAAAATACTTTGATCTTATGGCTTTCAACTAGAATTTGAATCATTCAAATCCATGAAGTACTTGTGGTGCTACGAATTTTAGAAAGTGGGAACTTTTTTCTGGCTCACCCGGTATAATTATGTTGGATAGCAAGAGAAAATTTGCAGCAGCCTAAATTCTGTTACGGAAGAAGCAACGAGAAAGGCAGGATTGCACTAGGAAAGAGCAAAAGCCCTGCGAAGTTGCTGCATTATACCCTACGACATTTTGAAAAAGACGACAAAGTACCCACCAACGCTCAAAGTAACGGAAGAGAATCAATACAGATCACAAGGCCTGATTCACATAACTGATGAATGCTACAAGTTCTTCCTGCAACTTGAACAACAACGAGTAAAGTTTATGTCACCATGTATATACAATCAATCATAGATGTACAATTTTCCTTATAACAGATGATACAGTTATGGGTAATATGACAATTGATATACCCCAGGATTACAAGGGTAGAAATTGTAATGTTCATTACCTCAGAGATATTGTGATGGATATTGTAACATCTAAAGGTAAGTGTCTCTCAATTTTACTACAAAGCTCGAGGAAGGAATCATTCTGTTTTACCAAAGCATTTTTGCCCCTTAGCTGTATGAAGATAAGTGCCTTATCCTATCTTGGCTGTATTGATAAATTTTAGGTATGTCAACTGATGATGACTGTGCAATATCTATTAAAAGCTTGCTGAGACAGAAAACAAGGTTTTCCATGTCTAGTTTTTGCTGGGAACGTATTTACAACAAAGCAGCAACAGAAGATTTATGAAATATGAAAGATTGATGTACAGTTAGACCTTTTCGGTTGATAACACATTTTTGAAGTATACGATAAGTAGGAATCCTTATTTCTTGTTGACTGCATTATGTTAACTGCTGCCATCTTCCAGCTTTCCTTGTTTTTGATGCATTTTCCATGTTTCTGAGAACTCCCCATGTAATGAGTTTTGATTGCTATGTTTCAAAGCCCCTTAGACGTTATAATGTTTGTATACGGATCATGACAAATAAAAGATATGTATATAATTCATGTAGCTGTAGATCCTAACGCCTAAAAATCCATTTACTCCTCTTCCTTTGTTTTAATAATAGGGATAAATGATTACCTTCTGCTGCAGGAAAACGAAATGCTTATTGGGGAACTGCAGCACAAAGGCCGTTTTGGTGACTAACAGCGGTAAAGTTTGTGAGCCCAAAGGACAACAGATTGATGTACAGACCCAAGCGTCATGATCAACTTCAAATTATTCAGTAGTTCGTTGATAGTCAAAGTGGTGCAGCGACAGCAGATCATACAGAAGTGGGGGAGACTGATGTGGAAGATGATCAGGAGGAAGATGATCGGGGGGAAGTTTTGAAGGATGAAGACATTGAAAATCTCTGCGATATGGTTGATACAGTACGTATGATGCAGTTAGCATCTTTATAACAAAGTTTGCTAGACATCTCAGGCAGGAAATTCAAGAGCCCCAGTAGCAGTTGAAGTCAAGATGCCAATGCAGATTGGAAATCTTTGTTAGGCTACAATTATACCCAAGGGTATATTCTTTAAGCAATTTTAGTGTAGGCAACTGAAGACAACATTTTGGGAATTTTTGACAAAACAGAGGTAACATTTTAGTAATTTGTGTTCAGAAGCCCAACACTATCCAAAAGTATCAATCCTTGGACTAAGCTTCAGCATGCTTTTTTTAAATAAGAAACTAAGAATTTGGGCCAGTACTGAAAGTTTCTTAAAATTATCAAGAGTCTTTTACGAGTTTCTTAAGGCCCATTTTCGTTTGGATTTCGGATGCGAACTCATTGTCTGCAGTTCGCATTCGAACCCATCCGAACGTTCGTAAATCGCACCAGAACGTTCGCATCCGAATTTGACGCGTTCAGAAGTTTTGTTTTTCATCCGAATTCGAATTGCCAACCAAAAGTTCCCAGATATAACTAGCCAATCAGAACGCTACGTTACTGAACAGTATTGAAGTGAATTGATCACCTTGCAAAATATGTTCCTGGTCACTTGGGTTGTCTTGGAATGCCTTGCTCCACGTTTGAAAAAAAATAAGGTGCAAACCAGCTCTGAAGGGAATGGCAAGCCCTTCAAATTCATTGAAAACCAAAGTCTATTGAGCTTCACACCATAAACATGGGTGGAGTTGACCCTGCAGACCAAAAAGCTTTGTATGGCTTGAATGTGCATCAAAATTTGAAATGGTGGAGGAAGGCCTTCTTCCATGTTATGTAGGTTGCTGTTGTCAATGCTGGGGTGATCTACAAAGCCTTTCATAACCCAAAGTGCTTTGATGATAAACAAATTTCGCCTTTCGCTAGCACAACGGTTGCTTGTGGGCAATGAAAGGCAAAGTTACAGAACTGGTCGCCCCTCCATTGAAAACCAGGGACACCCAATGCGGCTTACCACAAGGCATTTTGTGAAAATGAGCATGCCTTGTGCATTGTCGCTACTGCGCATGGGCAAATCAGCGTCTGGCATGCCTGCGCCTGTGCAAATCAGATTTGATATGCGCAACTCTGCTGTGCACAAGGCATGCTTCGTTGAACTTCCTTGATGTTGTTGGTCCCAATCTCCAACGAAATATTCTCTCCCTCAACATTGGCTAGCTTCTGGAGGTTAGCTGGCAAAGTTTTTGCTAAATCAAAAAACTCACCAATCTGAATCGCTTTCACGTACTGTGCCGGAATTTGAATATAATGCTACTGCAGGAAATTGTGGCTGTGGGACGGGAATACCATACGCGTCTCCATGGGGAGATGCTGTGATTAGTGGGGGGCTACAGACACGGGTACCTCATCTGGTGTGTGACCCTCCTTCTCACTCTGATGGGAAAGGAGGGACCTATGGTTCTCATGGATCTTGACATAGCGCAGTCACACATTTTTTTTTTTTATAAATCAATAGAATTTTACAATACATATTACGGTCTACACTACTTACAAGAATTACTTTACAATACTACTGGGACAAATACCCCCAGGGAGCAAAAGGCTGTGTCTACCCCAAGGGAATTAACATAGATAAGAGAAAGAAAAACTACTTCATCTTAAAGAACACTACTAAAACAACACATACGGATAATAAGAACGATTGATACCTAAGTCTGCCGCATATTAGACGTCAGATCCAGGTGATGGCGAGGAAAAGTAACTGGTGGAGAAAAACTTATCTTGAAGTTTCTTTAAGCATGAAAAAAAAACCACCATGCACCTGCCGTCCAACACGCAACAGACTTACAAACTTAAAGAGACACAAAAGAAACAGACAGGGATTTAGTGGTTACGTGGTGTACATCTTTCGTTAGAAGCGACCTTACTCAAACCGTCCAGTTTCGCGGATGAACTGTATAGTCAAGTTGAGAATAGTTCTATTGAGGTTGTAAGAGAACTTTTCATCGCCGTACAGTAAAAGCTGAGTTAGGACCTTATTTGAAAGATTACTATGTCCAAACGGTCGTAATACATCAAAGACTCCAGCGAGAAGATCTCGTCGTTGAGCATCAAAAGAAGGGCAAAGCAACAAGAAGTGTTCCGCATCTTCAATGCCATCATTCGAAGGGCACATTGGGTTTACGGTGTCTCTAAAATTATGCTTGAATTTGTGGAAGTTTAGTTTGCTGAGACCGACCCTTATTTGGGAAAGATATGATAGGCCTATCGGGTCATGAATACCAAATACAGGTTTTGGAGGGGGGCGAATTATTGATAGAAGCTTTGTCTTAAAAACAGCAACGGACGGTGCAAGCCTGACTTCAGGATCAAGTTTATTCCATTCGGAGATGCAGTTTGGATAGAAGCGAGATTGAAATTTTTCTGTTCTTGCCTTTATTCGCCAAATAGCATCCTGATTGCGAAGGGAGTAATTCGACAACTAACTTGATAGCACCATCAATTCATTAACTGAAAGCTCCCTATGTATTTTGCAAACACTTTGCAGATCAGATCTTTGTGTTCAAAGAGACTTGTCTGGCTAATCTTAAACTTAGGGACGTTATTGTTACAATGCAAGTAACAGATAGCGTTATACGACTGGGCTCCACAGCAAGTTGCTGCAGTAGCATTCCCCTTGTTATATTTGTATACTATCATAGGCTTCTAAAAATACTGGGATCCCAAAATCCATTTCTACTTCATTTTAACTTTTTTTTTAACCTATTGACCACAACAGTTTAACCATACCATCATTAACATCGCTGGTTTGAAGCGATGGCAACTTCCCATCAAACAATGTACCGGGTGTCCCAAAAAAAACGCAACGGATTTGATTGGGACTAGCGACAAGAATTTAGGTCCAATCAATCCAAAATAATTTTTGATATAATCCTCGATAGCTAACTTGAAGATAGATACCTTGTTTGTTGATATTGGTGCATGGAGAGTTGGAATATCAATCTTGAAAGTCCAAATTTGCTTCCATCTCCAAACCATGGCCTAACTGAAAACGTCTTGAGGAATCGCTTCAGTCATTGCATAGTGTAGTATTGTGAGCATGCTAAGGCACACATGTTTAGGCACACATTTCAATTGAAATTTGAAAGCTAAAAATTGACAAACATAACAATGTCGAAGGGAAAATTCACAATGGAAGATATTTGTTCAATCATAGTGCACCTGCAAAGAGCCAAGCACGAATGAGCAATTTTAAGGATCATATCCATGGATAATTTTCCCTTGGGTATATTTGATTTCTTGTTTCGTAATAATTCGAAGAAAGATTAAACAAAATGCATTTCATTAAAGTCATGAAGATTGCAAGAACTAATTAATTTTTTACACCCAAGCAAACTATTTCGCGTATTACTTTCTTTTATGAGACAGATGCAATGTTAACTTTTCGAAACTTTTGAAGCATAATAAAAGATTTCTTTTCAGGACAAAATTGATGAATTTGATTTAATTTCTATTCAAATATTTTCCTCAGCATGAGGCTTTATTCTCTTATGACACGATAATTCAGGAGATTCCCCAGAATAGCGCGTTTGCAGTTTAGGCCAAAACCCAAAAGCTCTGGTTTGGAGGTTCAGGCAAATTTCAACTTTGAAGATTAATATTCCCATTCTCCATTCACCAGTATCAACAAACAAGGTATCTATCTTCAAGTTAGCTATCAAGGATTATATAAAGAATCATTATTGATTGATTGATTGGACTGAAATTATTGTCGCTAGTCCCGATCAAATCCATTGCGTTTTTTTTGGGACACCCGGTAGATACTTATGATTCTGAAATATAATGATGCTGTAATCATAGTCACGCTGTAATTAACTGCTTTACTAAACATGTATCGATATAACTTGCAGGTTCGTATCGATGATGACGAAAGGAGCTTGGTCCTCATTTACGAGCTGGACTTCTTTAGTTTCCTCTATCAAACAAAAAACTGTGCTTCTTCCAGGACCATAGCGCCGCACAAACACCCAGGTTGAAGGCGACGATCCCTCTTGCAGGCCATGTTGCTAGGGGGAGAGAAAATTGATAAGAATACTTTTTCGAAGACAGATTACTTGTTCCCTTGTTAATTAGGCACAGCAAGTGCTGAGATGTTTTTCGGGGTCATTTGTCATACGTTATTTTCAGTGAGTTTGATGAAGCCTGCCATAAAAGCTCCATTAGCCCCCCCCCCCCACTTGCGTCAAATTCCAGAGGTTACCAAAGATTCTCCATTTATTGAGCTAAGTAAGTTTGCATGTTTATTTTATGGTTTGAGGTTATGCTTTGTCAAGTTTATGTATTTAACTCGTAAAATTGTATGTTTAAACTGCAAAATATGGTGCAAAGAAAACTAAAGTGTCAACATTAAATAAGCCAGCATAAATAATTCAATCAATGAACAGATCTGATAGAAATGAGAAAATTATGAACAGTTCAGGAATAGTAGTTCAGGAAAAATTATTCTTTCCCTCGTTTTGAAGGTTTATGCATTTCCAAGCATCCCATGCCTCATTGATAAGAATCCAAAGCACTACTGAGAAATGTATTTTATTACTTTAACTTTGTTGTCAGGGAGCCTATATTTTCCAATCTTTCCCTTTTCTCCCATCCTCCAATAATTCTTTCCTGATTCGCAGACACCATTTTATCAACTTATCTTTTCACAGCCTTCAAACAGTTGCACAACAGTACACTGATAGAAGATGATCCGATTGAAATTCAAGTCCAAAAAGAAACTTTGATTTGGCCTTGGAAAGTTCTGTGTGGGATTGCTCAAAGAAAGTGCAGTTAAGACCTGATGCATCTACTTTAGATAACACACTATATTGATCTTTTAAAGCTTTGTCATATGTACTGCATAATGTAATGTTGAATGTGTGTAAATGTGAGAAGGTAAATTTTACAAATAAAATAAATTGTGCATAATTCAATTAAACTATTTTGAAATATATTGGTCGTGAATAATTGTGTGAATATTTACAATGATAGACGATTGCGCTGAAGATGGCGGTGAGGAGAGTCTTTACCAAGATGCATTGCGTTCTTTAATTGAGTTCCAGTAGAATTGTTAAAGACTATCAAAGTGTAACATATACTCATTTCATCTGCCATATCAAGACAATCTTCGCACTGAATCTAATGCGCTACATGGGCGCGCTAGAATCGTCGAACAACCCTTAATTCTGCTTGTCCCCGTGTCAACATCATATCGTTGGGGAATACATTTGGCTTTTTACCCCCCCCCCAGAATGTAGCAGCGTTTAGCATAAGCCTAATGATAGTTGCATAAATATAATCAGGTCCTAAGCAGAGTACGTTCCAACAAATCTACTGCACCGCTTGTGTGCGATAGAATTGTAAGAGACACCTGAAGTCTACATGCTCAGGGTTTTTCAATCCCCTCCCCTCCCACGATAAGAAAAGTCAAATAGACCTTTCTATCCACCATGCATACTACAGCTGATTTTTCGTCATTGCTGACTTCCACAATCGGAGCAATTCATTAATTTACAATATTTACGGCAATTTTGTATATGCCAGATATCATTTAACATCAATCACGTAGCAATTACATGAATGTTTTCATACATCGAAATCATCAACGATTCTAGTATTCTAAGGTTTGGGAATAATATATATTACCAAACGACAAATAACAAAGAGGCTTAAAGTCTACAATCATCATAGTATACTTCGTTTATTGGGATGGTTTTGGTGTTGTTGCCAATTTTGTTGGAGAGATGAGTTGAGTGCCAACTTCGGCCTGGCTAATGAGGTCTAGTACCGTACCTTGTCTGCGCAAGCGTAGTAGGCTTAGGCTAAAATAGTTGTTGGTGTTGCTCATATTTTCACATCGGCACAAATTTCTTTGAAAAACAACAAGGAAGTGGCGGCCTAAGGATTGTTTCGATACTAATAACAAATGTTTTGACATTGTTCGAGTGTCAATTATGTGATTACTGGTTTTGGGTGTTAGCAAGTAAGTTGACGCCCTACACTCGCCCTACACTCGCCCTACTGACAAAAACAGATTAACTCTACACTTCCGGTTTCAAAATATGTAAGAAACTCGTTAGAAACTTTTGGCCGCATGAGTCCTATAATTTACAAAACTTCCTTTCTTACAAAAAATGAGTGTACCCCTGCTTGTGCTCGTCTTTGCCTGTGGTTCTATTCAACTGTGTCATAAAAGTTAATGCAAGAGCAAGAACATAACGATCGAACAACTTGGCCACGGCCTTCTAACCACAAAAACAAAAACAACTGAAGCCTAGAAACAAGTACTCTTCAGATATTAAGGCTCTACGAACTGTTTCCCTGCCTGTCTGGCCTTCCAACCGCTCATTTTTCCTCCAAACGAAATGGCGATTTTAGCGGGAAATCTGTGCTATTGTTGTTGCTGCTGGTCGTAGCTGTGAGGGAGCATAGGAAGATCCATTCTGCTTGGTTAAAATAACAGGTTAGTTCGCATGCGCCCCCAAGGTATCGCAGATTATTGGTTAGCCGTGTTTTTGATTACAAAGTCCTTTGTAATCTAAGAAGGGGCTCCGATGTCAGAAAGAAAGAAAGAAAGTCCGTCACGCTCGTTAAAACAATTAATTAACGTTTTATCTCTGCTAATTGGCATTGAAATAAAGAAAGCGCGCAGAAAGCGCATACAAGACAGAAGTTTCCCGCGATCCGATAGTAACATTTGACGTCGGCTTATTTCATGTAAGACAGATTTGACACCATAAGATGGATAAATCACCTTGATGTTTACCCTGGCACAACAACAAATTTACGCAGAATTGGCACGTTCTTGACTTCATTAGCAGCTTAATTATGTTAAAACAATCGTTTTCTAGAACGAACGCATCATTAGCCACTTATTGATAGTACTCATTATGCAAATAAGTCAACTTTAGGGGATGATGTAACCGACAGCCTGCACAGAGGCTAGCATTCGCAGCATCACCAAAGGTAGAAGGACCCCCCCTCTGATTTTGCACAAAGGTTATTTTCGTCAATGCTTGTCTCAAACTAGATGCCCACGAATAGAAACGTTCTGCAGGGTTCTGCATAAACATAAGTAATTTTGCGTTATCGTAAATCTGACATGACATCTAACTTGATACAGATGCACCAATAGTTTCATGCAGAGACTAAGGGTCTGTTCATATGGAGAAAGTTTCCCCGGCATTTCCCCGGTGAAGCGGGGTTGCCGTTCAACCGAGATCTCGCCTCATATAGTGTTACCACATAAAATAGAACGAGCGTTCACATGAGAAAACATTTCCCCGGCTAGCCGAGATCTCGCTTGAGCTCTACCGGGATCCCGCCTAGCCGAGGAGATATTTTCCCATATGAACACATTTTCCCGGCTAGGCGGGGAAACTTCTTTTGTTTATCGTTAATCCTTTCGAATTCTTTGGCGTCAGAGACAAAGCGCTATTGTTTTATTTCCCCGGCTTGCCGGGGAAACTTCTCTCATATGAAAGGTCGATGAATACTTCCCCGGCTAGCCGGGAATCCCGCTTCACCGGGGAAACTTTCTCCATATGAACAGGCCCTTAGGGGTAATGACTTTTGATTTTTTGCGTATCATATCCTCGTTTGACATAAAGATCAAAATATTGCTTTTCAGGCGATTCTTGTCCTTATACAAGGCGCTTGATTTTCTGTTGACGAAGGTGACTTTAGCAGCAACACTCATCTCTCTGACTGTAGCTAAAACAGCATCAACGATCATTTGGGGTTATGAAGAAATCAATATTCAGATTTTCTTATGCTTGCTTAGCTCAGGACGGACTTTGTAATCATCCAAAAGGATCTTATGTTTTGTTAAGCAATAATATTAGAGCTGCCAATTTACTACTGCAAGAGATCAATGAAGAGATGTTGGTAATTGAAAAGAGGTTATTTCCAGTCCTTTTATTTTTACAGAACCATCATCTATTTATCTATCTCTCGCAGACCTCCAAAACTGTTCTGAAGGCCTTCTTGGAGTAGCAGACCCCAGACCAATAATCAGAGCTGGTAGCCCTCTTCTCTCCTCTCCTGCTGCCCCTTTCCTCTTTATATCTACTTTCATACCTATAATCCCTGTCCCTTGTGTCCCATCTTTCTTCTCTTCTTTCGTCCCGCTTGTCTCTTCTTCTCTAGCGCCTGTCTCCACCAAGGACTATTCCCAAATTGTCATGTTCCCTGTGAATAAAATGTTAACTGTTATATAGTTGCTCTCAGCCATGAAATTTGAGGTGATATGAAAGGGAATCTCTCATTTGTTTCATTGAGTGAAGGCGATGTTGATGAGCATCCTCTCATTCTATACGTGCTTGTTTTCGCAGCAAATATATCTGTTTTAATGTTGCAATTTTGTAAATCTCCAACTATTACAAATTAGCAAAATGGTTTTTGGGAAAATCAATAAGGTAAAAAGACAGATTGGTGATTCACGGACGCAGGAAACCATTCTCTTTAGGAAAGATCAGTACAACTTAAAACGGATGCATGATGCATTTACCAGGATTTTCAGAATAATCAAAAGAGTTCTAACCTTGGTCTCTCCAGCCCTTCTCTTGTGTCCACATCACCCAAGTGAAACTCTCTGTGCTACTGCACAGATAGTTTCTTTGCTGCCTTGTATTTAAAAAAGCCAATGCCTTTATCGTTTGGCCAGTAAATTTTCTGTGGAAAGAAATCAATGACAAATTGAAACAGCGTGCACACAAACATTTCGTTCACATACAGTAGAAGGTTTGGAATAGAATAAGGAGGCGTCGCTTTGAGAATAGTGCTATGAATATGAGGAACTATTATCAACACATAAGTTAGTTCAAGTTTGATAAGGCATAAATAGATTAAGTCAACTCACATCTTTCTCCCCACCAAAGTGTACCTCCACCATCTTAGCACCTGCTCCAGCTGCCATAGTTCTACGATGAATAATATTCCATGTAAATATATATCTCTTGGAAGGTCAAGAAATGGGTTCCTACGTAATATGCACAGCTTGCTTTTTCTGAATTTCTGATTAGCATACTCTTCACTTAATTTGGCATCAGGAGCCATCTCTAAATCACATCCAAAATGTATTATACACAACAGTATATCTGACAGGGAAAGATCGATGCAACAATGATTTTATCCACTCAACGTCAATCTCTGAGCACTTTCAGCGAAAAAGCATTAGGTAACGTTAGCAAAGAAACGTTTCACTAGTATGGTATTGGAGGGTAGTTGATAGAGTTTTTGCGTTTTTGGTGATTTGTCGTAGAGAATCATGACAAATGCCTCAGCTTTTGGCATTAGTACTAAACCACTCGCTGCTTAAGTTTATCAATAATGCGATGCCATTTTCTGCGTTCCGCCAGTTCATATGAAATAGTTCAGGAGTAACACTGTGCTAGTAGATGCTGCTTGTCATGTTAATTTCCATACAAGACATGATAGTAGTTGATTCAACGCCAACACCACCACCAACACCACCACCAACACCACCACCACCACCACCACAACCAATGTATTGACCCCCAGTGTAGGGGTTGATCCAATGTAATAGCCAAAGCCAAGCAGGTTAGGGCAGTACTGCAATACCTTAAGTTGTTAAAGTCTGTTAAACTTTGGCAGTATTGCAGATCTCAACATTTATTTTTAAATTTTAGGGTTTATGAGCTAAAGGTGAAGTTGCAACTGTTCTAGCATATTTTTTACGATTGCGCATTTTCTGTTGCATAAATTTACAAAGAAACAATTGTTACAAGATAGTTGATATAATTAATGTGCAACTACATCTTTAATACTCAACCTGTTTGGGGCCCCATAATCTTCGAAAATATTGGGGCTGAGATGAACTCCTACTGTATATTGAACTCAAAAAGATTGTTGTGTTCTGAATTCTAAATGCCTTTTTTTGATACTGTAGATTCATTTTGAGGGGCACTTCACTCCTTCAAAAAGTGTACAAGTTTTTTCAGAACAAAAGGATTTTTCAAGATTTCTGAAGGTTTTTTATTGAAAGCAAAAGCACTATGCCAAAGGAGTGAAACTTTTTGTGAGTGAAATGCCCACCAGTAAATTTGATATAAAAATTTATAATTTGTAAGTACTCACTCATTTTCAGATTGATTTCCACAGCGCCTATATCCCCGTCCATTCCTGTCTTTTAGCAGAGGTCCAACCTGCTTCAATACTGTGTGATTGGTCAAAGCCGCATAATCAGGGTGCATCGTCACACAAGGGGTCTCCTCTGCTATTCCCTCAAATGTCAATTTTCCAAGGGCTTCCTGGACATCCCAACAGCATCTGAACTCTCTTGCCCCAACCAGACACTGATCATTGCATTTAGTACATCTACACCTAAAATGGGGTTTAAATTTCCAAAAAATAATGTCTAAATGGCAAAAATACTAAAAAGCTGTAACAACAGTGAAGATAAGTCATGGTTCTGTAGACTTTGGAGTATGGTGCACTGATTTGAAAAAGAAGGCAATCATTCAAAGTACAGACAACTGTACTTATTATTTTCATACATTGTGTAGGGCCTAATATGAATGAGAGTGGTCCAGGTCAGGGTTTGGTTGACATTCATCGAGCCGGAACTTTCCAGCACCATCTAGCTAGCTGTTTCTAAGGTTCCATAAGGAACTAAGACAATTCGATAATAAATAATGGTACAAACCATTGGGCAACTGGTTCAACTTTTTCGTATCGAGCTTCAATGGTTTCGAATGAAAGGCCATCTTCATCGGCTTCCTCGTCTGCAGGATCAACCAGATCATCTTTGCCTTGTTGTGGGCCTAATGCCAAGGGCTCATTTTGGTATGGTGCATTCACCGTGTTCACCCTCAACACATTGTTTATTTCTTCAGCCTCTGAAAGGCTTTGTTCATCGCTGAGTTCGCTGGGTGAAAAATCTTGATCAATTCCAGACACCATCTGCGAGTAGAGTTTCAAAAAGACGAGGATTAAAAGAACCGACGCAAAATGCGATATTAAAAAATATATCAATGGTTTAAACAAATGTACACCTGAGGATGGCACGTACGTTCATTGGAGAACTCTCAACCCGCCGACTTAATTCTTCGCTTCGGTCTTTTTGGGCTGATTTATTCGATAATTCAATTTTTGTTTTCTTTTTCTGGAAGGAATAATACCCATTGGGCTCTTTTTTTCCCGTGCTTCCCTTGGACAATAAATTGCAACATTAGCCTTGTTTTTCAACATTTTCCTTTGTGTAATTGGTACATGAAATGAACATGCGTTATCAATAGCTCTAGCATCTATGTTTTGTATGGCTATTAACACCTTGCTTGAAAATGAGGCCTTGTTTACTTCAGTTGTAACCTTCGATAAGTAAGATCAACAAAATGGCTGTTTTGAAGAGATGTTCGATAGGCCTGAAATGTGATGCTGAATGCCATATTGACCAAGGAGAGAGAAGGGCTACGGGTTTTAAAGCACTGGACGAACTGTCTCTTAAAGATTTTGAGTTACTCCGAAGGCGAACAGGTGTAACGAGTTTAGATGAGTGCAGTGATATATGCTTATATCATGAAAGATTTTATCTAAAAAAGTACACAGGCCATCAACGAAATTGTTGTGATCCATTAAGGCGCCACTCGGCTAAACTGGTGAAGACAAATGTAAGGGAAATTTTGTTACAGTGTGCCAAAGATCAGGCACAGCACGGCATTGATTTGATTCCCGGTAAAAAGATATGCATTCATATTCCAATAAACTTACTGTAACTGTTTTATTTATTTCAGCAAATTGCAAAAAAATGAACAAGTTGCAAGAATTTTGTCAGAAGTTGGATCAAAAGGACTCCCAGCTGACAGCCTTGGATACCATCCAAAATGTTACGTGTATTCTACACATAAAAGATCTATTGATATCATGAAACGAAAAATGGAGCAGCGCCAAAAGAGCAGTAAAAGTCCTCCAAATATAAAAAGGCTGTCTTCAAGACGAAGAGATCGGCTTTGTGAGAATTTCTTTCAATGCTGTAGACAATCATGCTTGAGATGGCGTTAAGGAACTTCCTATGGAGATGCAATGCGTTCCAATGGTGAATCTCTATCAATTTATAAAAACTTTTGATAAAGATTCACTTGCCGCCTTATTTACCGTGATCGTCTATTTCGAGTCGGTATGAAAAGGAAACCAACCTCTTCTTCTTTTCAGCAAGTAGTAACTAAGCTGTCTTTATGTGGGGCAATTTGTTATGATCCTAAGTATTCTAATTTCAAATTTAATCCAATTTGATTGCATAAGCACAATCCGTTTAGAAAAAGTCAAAATGTTGTCCAAACATTCAGGGGTCCATGACTTATGGAATAAGAGGCACTGCTTTAGATTGGTTTAGATCTTACCTTTCAGACAGGAAGCAATTTGTTTGCGTCAATGGGTCTAACTCTCATTCTCTCAATATAACTAGTGGGGTGCCCCAAGGCTCTGTACTTGGTCCTCTCCTTTTTCTGATTTATATAAACGATTTACCAAATTCTTCCTCCAAACTATTGTTCTACTTGTTTGCAGATGATACAAATATTTACTATGAAGCTAATAACATTGATGTGCTTCAAAGAGTAGTTAACAAAGAACTAAAAAAAGTTAAAGCATGGCTTGATGTTAACAAGTTGTCACTAAACATAGAGAAAACTAACTTTATTGTATTTAAATCTCCCAGGCATTCCTCTGAAAATGTAAACATAAAGGTTGGAAAGCAACCTATAAGACAAACTAAGTATGTTAAATTCCTTGGTATACTTTTAGATGAACATCTAAATTTGAAATATCATTTGCTTGAACTTTCCAAAAAACTAGCTAGAACTTGTGGCATGTTTTTTAAAATACGGCATTTTTTGCCAATCAATGTTTTGATTTGTTTATATAACTCTTTATTTTCCTCTTTTCTTCAATATGGTATTATAGTTTGGGGCCTTACATATGATTCATATGTCAAGCCAGTTTATTTGCTACAAAAGCGAATAATAAGAGCCATAGCATTTGAGCATTTCACCTCACCTTCTGCTCCCATCTTTCTTGATCTGAAAATCTTACGGCTTTCTGACCTTTTCCAATTCAAGCTACTTTGTTTTATGTATGAATGTATTAATAGAACTTCCCCTTCTCATTTCCATAATTTCTTCACGCCAGTGGCATCTGTTCATCAATATGGTACTAGACAGTCATCAAAGAATGACATTTTCTTAACGAAGAAAAATACATTGCTTTATGGTCTTCGATCAGTGCAGTATTGTGGTGCTAAAACATGGAACAGCATTCCAGTAAACATCAAGGAATCAACCTCTATCCACAGCTTTCGAAAAAATCTCAAAACTTTCTTCTTCACCAATAATTATCAAAACTAATCATGGTAGAGTGCTCCTGGGGGCTGGATGGGCGTTTTTCCGTCTGTCCAGTCTCTGGAAGTACTTTAAACCCACATTGATATGAAGTGGCTTCATTCCTCGCAAGTTTATCATCAATCCTTAAATATTTAAACAAATTTTGAATATTTTCTAAGACAGGGGGTGCTCTCTCCTCGATTAGTTTATCTATTGAGAGGGCCCCTCCTTAAGAAATTCCCTGCACACAAATTTATTTTCTTTTTTTCTACATCATTGTTATTGTTATCATTTATATTTTTTACACTTAGTTAATTTATGTTGAAATTGTTTGTATGTAGTGGAATTTTAAAATGAGAAACTGAAACTGAACTGAAACTTCAATCTTGCACCGAAAACACCAATGTTTTTTTAGTGTTCATACTGATAATTCCATGAATTGCAATTCTAAATACATCATTTTAATTGCAGGGAAGATCATCGCAGAACGTCAATGTTGCATTTGTTGACGAAACAAAACCAGAAAAGGAGGAAGTGGCTATAAGGCTTTGGAGAAATGTGAAACAGAATATGGAGCAAAGTCACTTTAGAAAGCAGCACTTGAAAAGAATGACAATCCTCAATTCGTCAAAGAAGTATGTGGTGTAGACTGGGAAGTAATTAACGCCAGGGAACTATTCTACCATCGTTTATGCAAGCAAAATTACACGAGACCACAAAGAGAGAAAGCATCCCAGAGAAGTGCTCCTTTTCAGTCACTAATGGATTACAAAGAGTTGAACATGATTTCAAACGGCAAGGTGATCAGTATATTAGGTATACAAAATATCTACAAAGAATTCATCAAGGAGCACGGAGATTCATCTACCGGTGAGTTGCCGCACCTCAAAACTCTGAAAAGTTGGATCCAATCAAAGTTTCAAGACTGAATTGGATTCTAGAGTCCTCGCGTAGGATGTTGTTTCCTGTTCAGTGAAGAAATTCCCAAGGGCCAGGTGATTGAAGCTGGGCAGCGGTTACAAAGCGCAAGTGGGGTATCCAATGATTCATCCATTTTAGATAACGTGAGAGAAGTTGCTCTTCGCATTCGAAAAGAGGTATTGGAGTCCTCAAAGACATTCTCACAGTGGCCCCCGTCAGAAGATGAGCTGTTGAATTTAGAAACGGTGCTTCCAAAACTGCTCGAGACGCTGATCGGCACCCTTCTCACCAAAAGAAATAAGCCATCAAGCCGAAAACAGCGAAGAATCCAGACGATCGGCCAAGACATTGTGTATTCCATCAAGAATGGCAAAGATTGCACAATGAAGCACGTGTTATTGTGGTTAAGTGGGAAGAGGAAAACTGGCTCAAGACAGGTAAATACCTATTCCTTCTAGATACTCTTAACTTAATCCTAACCAAACGATGAAGTTTCAGGGGTGAAATCTGTTTTGGTCCCTTGCAAAATAATGCTATTTGACTTGTGCACCTGTAAAAATTACACTAGGTTTTATCTGATTTTAGGTACTGCACTGGCTAAACAAGTTTGGACATGGGATCTCTTATGACAAAGTATGCTATTTAGAAACAAGCATAGCACAGCAACAAACACAATTGCAGTTCCAAAAGAATTTCATACCAGCAACAATTCAGCCATCCCAGTTGGTAACGTTTGTATGGAACAACAATGACATCAACCCAGAAACCTTGACAGGAGTCAGCATGTATTGTACGAATGGTATAGTCATTCAAAAGTCATCAGATGATGTAGAAACAATGCCAAACATTGAAACAGAGAATTCAAGATCTAATGCCTCCAGATAGCAAAGGTCATTTCAGGCAATGCAAAATGATATTGACCCAGTGATGCAAAAGCAGAGAGTCAACCCAGACACATTCAACATTGAGCTAAAACCCGTGAGTGAACGTGAACGCGATTTGAGAAATGCTGACTTCTTCTGGATTCTCTTGATATGATCGTCGTGGTCTTCATTATGCTATCCCAAACTGGGCAGGCTTTAACTGCCTTTTAACGAAAAAAATACAACTCCCATCATGTGGTCCCATCATGTTGTACAGTATATATAGGGGTTTCTGCTAGCTTCAAAGTGGACACTTGCAAAATGTCCATGTTGAGCAACAATCACAAATTACTGCTGGCAAGTCTCAACACCTTCAACGATGCCCTGACTGCCACAAGCCAGTCAAACAACGTTCTTCGAGTCTTCCTGGCCACCATTGCCAAGGGCCTGATGATGATGATGAAGAACTCGAAGACGATGCAGATGACCAGGAAGTACAATTCCCTATCCAAGGCCTCTCCACATGACATCTCCACATGTACAGTTTGCAACCTTCGGTCGAACTGGAGATACTGGACAAAGCCTCGTCCAAGATGATGCAGAAAAGCTGGCTTTAGAGCATAAATTGCACCAGCTTGAGTTGGACAAGCAACATTTGACAGAGCTTGTTTAGCCGAACCATCCTCGCCCATTGTAACAATCAAAGGAACACTATCCATGCAACCAAATGATGTGACACCATCAATGGATGATTCAATTTCATTCTTCGGCTTTGGAGAACAGAGCCCAATGGCTGTATCAAATTCAGCAACAACGCCCTTTCCCTCACCAGGCAAAATACTTGAGCATAGTACTTGCCAGCAGACAGAGCAATATGCTGTTTCGATTCAGAGGACAGCAGCAATTAAAATCCTGTTTTCTTTGACTGTCTAATATGTCATGAAACATCAAAAATCTGACAAACCATCACCATCTCTAGTTTTGCAGACTGTTCCCACATATGTTGACACGAAGGATGGAAAAGAGACCTTGGACGTAACACACAATGCTGAAGCATTTGCACTTAACCTACGAGCATACATTGACACCATCTTTCCATCATTAGCACGCTCTATGGATGTGCAAACTACTAATGGCAAGGGCATGATCCAGACTGGAATCGGCGTATGTTGCGCCATATTTATATGGCGGACAGACTCACTCTAAACAATAGAAATAGCAATAGAACAAAAGAAATTGGCGTACATATATGGCGTACGGCGTACATGGATTCCACCTAGGGGCATGATTCTACACTACGTTGCATCATATGTATCCAAGTGAAGGGAGACGTTTCATAGAGACAGTATGTTTGCACCTGATGTGAGTCCATATTGTGCAGCTTTCCGCTATCTCGTCAATCTCAAGCTATGTGAACCAGAGATGTTGTGTCTGTTATCATCACATAAACTTGCATATTCCCACGGAGTAACAGTGGACTTTGTTGTACCTACTCCTGACACTGCTCCTGAAAATGCACTTCTCAGGTCATATTATGCTTGAGCACAAATGCATCACGCACTTACATTTACTGACTGGTTACAACAGCACCATGCTAACACCAAGAAAAATGGTGGTCATTATTTACCTTTGTTCGTGGGACTCAAATTTTTGTCACTATTCAATGAAGTGTACTTTTTTCAGTACCTTCACATGAATTTCCCACACAACAGCTTAAATACTATTTTGCTGACTCGTGAGTACCTTCCATCGCAGTTGCGCCATTTCAAGACTGCTTCTCTCCTGATACCTGATGTTGTACAAAATTATAACTTCCAACATATCCTTGAGTCCGAAGGAAACAAATATCATTATATAAACACTGCATTAGCGTACATTTTCAGTTTCAATGATATGTTGCTTGCATATGAACATCAGCACCTACAGCCATGCACTTCACCACTGGAAATTGCTTTAGCTCCAGTACAATTTCAGTTATCAGGAGAGCAGCTGTCTGTTCTCCATATATTCAAAGAATTCCTTGCTGCTCTCGAGGCAGAATACCTTAACAACGACCGTGACATCATAAGCTGGAAGAAGCCCATAATGGTCACAGGAAGAGCTGGGAGAGGAAAGAGCTACACCATGCAAGCCTGTATCTAACATTGTTTACATGAAGACTTGACAGTGCACATTGCAACTCCAACTGGAACACTTGCTTCTGTGTACAAGAGAATGTACGGTGACCACTTAACAACAGACACTGCACATGCCACATTTAAGATACCCTGCGCACAGAACAAGAAATCCACTGTCAATTGGGATATAGGCTTCCATGATGTTCTGTTCATTGACGAAATTTCCCAGCTGTCCGTGCCCATCTTTCAGCAAATCATGACAACGATCAGCATTCTGCCTGTGCGACCAATACTCTTTTTGTGTGGAGACTTTGCTCAACAGCAACCATTACAGACTGTCGATGGGAGAACCACACAAGTCCCAAACATACATACTGAAGCACATCTATGAATGCATGCTGCAAAGTTGATCTAACAACCCAGTTTCGAGTGGAAGACAATTTCCTGCTCTCTTTCCTCAACCATGTACGCCACTGGCAACCATCTGTATCACAATTACAACGCTTACATGAGGGTTGTGTCATTTGTCACACTACTGCCACAGATAACGATATCATTGCTGCTGCTACTGCAGAGCCTAGTGCTCTCTTCTTAACAGTTTCAAATGCAACAACTACTTTTATAAATGAAACAGTTATAGTTGCAAAACAGAAGTACCCCATTATCTGTCACATTATGTGTAAAAGTGACATGACAAGAACCCCAATTTATCATGGTTTGCCTGTGATTCTGATAGAAAATCGACAGAAGAGCATTGGGATTGTCAATGGTCAAATCTGCAGTGTGCATTCAGTAGCAGGAGCTATGGTACTTGTTCAGCACCCAATGGGACATTTCATCAATGTATACTCGATAACATCTCCAGACTCAACATCTACTTACTACCCACTCCAACCTGTGTACTCCTCTACAATTGCAAAAGTGCAAGGACAAACCATTGCAAAGGCAATCATCTGGATTGACACAATGACTGCACCAGCAGGTACATTATATGTTGCATTGTCACAAGTACACAGATTGGAGGATTGACTTTTCCTACAACATTTAACATAGACTGAGGATCAACTTGGGAGGACGAAGAAGTTTTTTTTAATGATACGCTTGAGATTGAGAGATACGAAGCCCCTACAAAGCCCCTACGAAGCCATACGATTTCGAGCAGAACTCAATTCTTTTCTAGCCGCCTTTTTCGTGCTAGTGCTCGCCTCTTCATGAATCCATGCGATGCCAAAACTATACATTTTAAAACGAAAATCTGCCGGCAAAACATAAACATGAACAAAGCATTGTCATCTTGGTTTCTGTCCGGCATTTTCTCAAATTCTAACTTTGTTATCTTACCTACTGCGCATGCGGGAATAAAACTAACCCAGGTTTGCCCCAGTTTTGCGTTCACACACATTTTGAGGACCTTTTCGTGTGAACAAACGCAGTTTGAACAAGGGTTAGTTTAACCCAGGTTCGCCCCGGGTTAGTTTGTGTCGTGTGAACAGGGCTATTGAGATACGTTACACATAATGTAAATCTGTCATATTACAATCTTAAATGGAAGAGAGGCTCAAACATCTTTGTAATAAAATATCAAATATAGCTACTTTTATTGAACATAACACATGATTGGGTTACTTTTGATGAAACAGAATGTTGCATACCAGTAGCGAGCATATTGCAAGCTGTAAGTTAAAGTTCATACAATATAATATCAAGATATCTAATCAATTATGAAATGTCAATGTTAATGATTAGCAAACAAGCTAAAACGCAATGAGTAAAAGAGGTTTGATAAACAGTTTTGATATTGTTATGCTGTTTGTGGATGTTGAATATATGTTTTAAAACGATAATAATTTGACTTGATCCTTTATAGTACTGTATGCAGCAGGCAGCCAAAGGCTGAAGCCTTTCTGCTGTTTTGTGGAAAATTTACATGCTAGGTTTCTTATGTAGGTGGTCCTTATTTGTGCTTACCTATGTTTTGCCTGTGAATGAGATTCATTTAATGAAGCCTCTGAAACCTGTTAGAAAATTTGAAAACCCAAATAATGACAGTTACTGCACATATCATATTTAATGCGAAACTGGAAAGTTGATGACCACAATATGGCAGAGAATAATGTCATGGTGTCGTGCTGCATGCCTTAAAGAATCTTTAAGAAGGTAAATTCAACATGCTTGTTAATGTAAAACAGGCATACCCTGTGTTATGTGGTTATTGCTTAAGGACATATTTCTTCAGCAATCTGAGGAAATATGATGTATAGTGTTTAGACGCCAGGGTTCCAAATACAGTAAGCCCCGCATTTGAGAAACCACCCAAAAGAAACGTTTAGGCTACTGAAAGATAATCAGCGGCCCTACTTTGAATAAACGCAATTTGAGATAACATCCAAAATAATATTTCTTGTATTGCTTGATGATCTCATAGTGCGAGGGCATTTAATTTCATATATAGAGTTCATAAGATATATTTGATTGAACAGATTCTTACCTAAATTTAAACAGATTTTGTTGATAATCAGTGATGACAAAACAGGGCTAAAAGCGTCTTCTTACGCGAGATGGGTAAGTTGGAGGTAAAATGGGTAGGGGGGGGGGGGGGGAGTGAACAATTTGGATAAATGTTGCCAAAATCTTTGTTAGCAGTTTTATTCAAGCTGGAACCACCCAAACTCCCTCAGTTCCAGATCTACTGTTTTCCAGCAATCAACACTACCTATCTTACCCCATCCTACCTACTGTATTTTACCCCTGCATACCTTAAAGGCACTGAGTCCACATAAATAACATGTTCATGACCAATATCAACTTTCTCTCAATCATAAAACAAACATTTGTGATTTAATCGCTATTCAAATGAAACCAAAGAGATTCCTGAGGAAAATGCAAGAACTTAACCCTTAACCCTATCTGACCTGGGGGGCGGATTCGGCCCCCCGCCTAGTACATTTTTGTTTACACTGTTTTTCACACATGCAGCAGGCCTCTGATACTTCGTAAGTTTAACTTCATTGAAATAAAATTGCAACAATTTGGACATTCTATTTTTAGCCTTGTATCCATGGTTACCAATTTTTCATACTGCACTCTGTGAAAAACTTACTTTGTATCTCTTTTAATCATGTTTAATTGGTCCAATTAAGTCTAAATTAAGAATCTGTATATATTTTGATCTATATCTTTCATTTCGTTATGAACAATAAAATTCCTGACCTTTTAGCAAGCTTTCATTTACATGACGTCATATGACATCATAATGATCATTATGCTCTAGCAACAACAACAACATCGATAATTGGATTATGATTTCAAATTTTCATTGTTTATGTAATGAACAACCTTTGTGCCAAGTTTGGGTGCCATATCTCTTATGAATGCAGAGATAAACATGGGGGGGGGATTCAACCCCTCCCCCAGGCATTGAGTGTTTCAAAACACCCAGGTCAGATAGGGTTAAGAAGTCTTTAGTCTCCACTGCTAATGACTTTAGCACAATTGTGTGATAACAAAGGGTCGTCACCAGTTTATCGGCATAAATTCAGGATAGCGTTAACACTCAGCTGTTTATACGGGCTTGATTCCTTTAACAATAACATTATGGAAGTTGTAACAATCTTGTAACCGGATATTACAACTTAAAAAGAAATTTTCATTAAAAAAAAAATGAAAAATTAAATATAAGAAACATTTTAGGCTAAGGGATGAAATATTGGTTTTTTAAATGCAGGGGCCTTCACACAAGTAAGTCACACAAGTAAGTCACCTAAAAGCTAATCCAACTTTACTGAAAGTATTTCATGAAAACATTTGACACTAATAGAAGATATGGCGACACTACTGCTACGCCTTCTTACCATTCAAGCTGATCCCGAAAGACCAACGTTTTGAAGAGCCCATGTGAGGCAGGAGAACTTTTGGAGGCGTCAATACACAAATGAGGAACTACAACGGGGGCAAACTTCAAGCAATATCCAGCAGAAGGAGAGGAGGTGAAATTGTGGAGGGAAGGCATAGAAATGGCAAGAAGCTCTGGAAGGTATGTAGGAATGAAGCCAGCATAATAGCCATTCCTGCAGATTGCCTGCAACTTCAGCTAAGGCATACACAATTCTCGCACAAGCTGGCATTCTACATGCTTCAAGGGTAAGGAAACTACCGAAAGTATGCATTCTTTCCACCTACAATACGGGAATGGAACCTCTTACAGATAACTGTCATCACAAGTCCAAGTATTGACTGTTTTAGAAATAGAGTGAGCGTGTTCAACTATTCAAGACTTCACAGGGCTAATTCTGGAACAATCAACCAGTTCTATGAATTTGAATGGACAAAGACATCTGCTCAATATTATAGTTGTGTTTAAAACTTCAAAACTATAATTTCTGAATTAACTCATAGACAGTTCCTTTTCCATTTTAATTGGCCTAATCTATTTTACAGCAACCAAAGACCAAGCCCTGGATGAGGTGGATTTTCCACCAGCATTTTCAACAGGATTGTTGCCAGCAAAGAGAGCCCCCCCCCTGTCACTCAGCATTCTAAGAATTCCAACAATTACATTTCCTTGATTGATTATGATGAAGAAGAGGATCCAATTTTCTTGGCAACTCTTGAAGCCAGTATCGATGAGTCCACAGCTGGTCAGAGTGTGGTATCAGGAAGTAGTAGTAGTAAAATGCACAAATGTTGATACAATATTTTATTTCAGCCAATTTGAACTTCCAGGATGATGAAGACAAGCAGCGTATAGTAGTCAGCAGGAAATGTATACACAATACAATACGGAAAACGCATATGGATCCTTTGATCTCACCGTCTCCACGCTTAGTTATAGTGAATGCTCCTAGGGTCTTAGGGTCCGGTTTTTACAACATGCCCAAATAGATATTTGCTTGAACTAATTTATCTGAAACTGGTGTTTGTTGGATGATGACCAATTTTACGTTTTCCTTGCACTCCATAATCTTGTTGATATGAAGTTGACCATACGTGCACAGCTTTCTTATACTCCCGTTCTGTTTGCGCCATTCGATGCCTTTAGGAAGCCCCTCTATGATAAAATCCCCTTTCAGATATATAACTCTGGCAGACCAGTTCAGTTCAGTTCAGTTTCATATATTTTAAATTCCACTTCATACAATGTTTTGAAATAACTAAACAGACAAATAACTAAACTACAAGAATATAAGATACAGAAAATTGATACATCAGTAAGCAAAATTAAAAAACTATATATTCAACAAAACAAAGAGAAAAGATAAATTGTATGGAGGGAATTACTTAAAGGAAGAGCTCTCTCAGTAGTCAGACTAATCGAGGAGAGAGCACCCCCTGTTTTAATAGAATTTCATATACATTTGATCGAGGTTATATACTTTCAGCGAGATTAAATGACTAGGGCGGATAGTGACCTTCTTGTGCCTACTATTCAAAGATCAATTTTGATAATTATTTTCAAAGAGGAAAGCTTTGAGTTTACAACGAAAACTAATAGCAGAGGGTGATTTTTTATATCCATGGGAATGTCATTCCAGCACTTAGCTCCAAAGTAACGAACTGATCGAAGACCATATTGAGCAGTATTTTTCTGAGTGAGAAAAATATCATTTTTAGAGGCTTGCCGTGTACCATGTTGATGAACAGATTGAACTAAATAAAAAAAGAATGAAAACAAGAAGGAGAGATCTTATTTACACAATCGTATACGAAAGAAAGCAGTTTCACTTGAAATAGATCACGCAGCTTTAAAATCTTTAAATCAGAAAAGAGAGGTGTAGTGGGAGAAGTAAAGTGTTCAAACACAATAGCCCTTATGACCCTTTTCTGCAACAAAAATATTGGATTGATATGAGTTTCATGGGTAAGACCCCAAACTAAAATGCCATATTGTAGAAACGGTGAAAATAAAGAGTTATAAAGACAGATTAAAATATAAATGGGTAAGAAGTGTCTTACTTTGAAAAACATACCACAAGTTCTAGCCAGTTTTTTGGATAGTTCTGTTAAGTGATACTTCCATGAAAGATTTTCATCCAGAAGAACACCAAGAAATTTCACATAACAAGTTTGCTTGATAGGAAACTTTCCAATTTTGATGCTGACAGTTTCAGGTGAAGAATGTTGAGGCGACTTAAAAATTATGAAATTAGTTTTATCAACATTGAGTGACAATTTATTAACGTCAAGCCACATTTTCACTCTTTTTAATTCCTTGTTAACCACACTTTGAAGCTGATCAAGACTTTCAGATTCACAATAGATATTAGTATCATCTGCAAATAAGTAAAAGGCTAGTTTTGAGGATGAGAGAGGTAAATCATTAATGTAAATTAAGAAAAGAAGAGGACCAAGAACAGAACCCTGTGGAACCCCACAGGTAACATTGAGATAACAAGAGTAAGATCCATTCACTGAGACACATTGTTTCCTATCTAAGAGATAGGATTCAACCCAATCTAAGGTAGTTCCTCTAATTCCATAATGTTCAAGCTTCATCAAAAGAATATGATGATTCACTGTATCAAACGCCTTCTGCAAATCAATAAATATTCCACAGCCAAATTTTCTATTGTCTAGTGAACTTTTAATGGCTTCTGTTAAACTAACCAGGGCATGGTTAATTGAATGGCTGGCACGAAAACCAAATTGTAAAGAATACAAGATTTCACGTTTTTCAAGGAATTCATAGAGACGTTCATACATGACTTTTTCTGTGATTTTGCTGAAAACAGAGAGAAGGGAAATAGGCCTATAATTTGATGCTGTTAGTGGACAACCTTTCTTGAAAAGTGGGATTACTTTGGCAAACTTCATCTTGTCTGGGAATATCCCAGATTGAAATGATTCATTTATGATTTGAGAAAGTGGAGAAGATATCAACGGTGAAAGAAATTTTAAAATTTTCATGGGAATGCTATTAGGCCCGAGAGACTTTCCAGATTTTAGGACTGAGATTATATCAGATATTTCGAAAGGAACTGAAGGTGCAATGAAAAATGAATTTCCGACTATGTCACCCATAAAATCCACAGGTGACTTATTGGATCTTGGTATATTTTTAGTGATGTCATGAGAAACATTAACAAAGAATTTATTAAAAATGTTTGCAATAACCGCTGGGTCTGATGTAATGTTACCATTCGAGTCCTTAAGCTTGTTAATCACATTCACGTTGCTTGATTTTCTAATACTTATAACTGATTTAATACCTGACCATAGTTGTTTCATATTGTTGCTGTTCTGTTAAAAGTAATTATAGAAATAGCTGGCTTTACTTTCTTTCAAGGAAACTGAAAATCGATTTCTAAACTGTTTATAAAGATCAATAAGAGACTGATTGCTGTTCTGTTTTAGCTTTATAAGTATCCGATCTCTGATGCGCGTCATTTTTTGGATTTTGCCATTGATCCAAGGTTTATTCCTGAACTTAATATCCCTTTTAGTAAGTTTTTTTCAATGGAGCATGTGTTTTCACTAATTCATCAAGGCTAGATAGGAGTCTGTTAAACTTAGCATTCACATCTAAAGCACTGTCATTCAAGAAAGTAAGGTCAAGGTTTGCAAAATCATTTAGGAGATTTTCTTCACTGAGGTTTGAAAAATCATGTTGAAAATATGACAAATTCTTATAAGTCATTCCTGCATGCTTGACAATTAGAAACTGAGGGAAATGATCTGTTATTTGAGTCAAAATGTTACCACTTATGGTTTCACTATCTGTGATATTTGAAAAAATATTATCAATAAGAGTAGAAGAATGTGCAGATACCCTAGATGGGTGGATGATGTAAGGCAAGAATTGCTTAGAGAAGAGGAAATTAACATAATTAGTGATAGGTGTACTAGAATTATAATTCAGAAGGTTGATATTGAAATCTCCAAGGATGAAGACTTGTTTATTAAACACAGCTGGATTGGACAGAACTTCTTGCAGATATTCACTGCAGGTATCAAAGGATGTCCTTGGATGGCGATAGGCGCAGCAAAACAGATAATTTTTGCCATTTTTCTTTTCAACTTCAACCCAAACCGACTCAAAATCAGTGCTATCCTTGCTTAAATCTGGTCTAGGAATCAGAGTGAGACCTGATTTTATGTAAAGTGCAACACCACCATTTTGACTATGTGATTGACATGGAAAGTAACTGTAACCAGGAATTTCAACATTAGTTTTAATAGGATTCTCAAAAGAATTCCAAGTTTCAGACACACCAATAACATCAAAATCTATTTTCAAAGTTGCAAGAGTTGAAACAAGCTCATCTAAATGAAGAGAGAGACTTCTAATATTCAAATGAAGTAAGGAAAGATCATTATCTGAAGTATCAAGGGTAGATAAGTCCTGGAGAGTATGATAACTAGAGTTAATGTTAGAAGGTAAATGTTCATCAATATCGTAATCATCTAAATTGGGCAAGTTTGTAAGACCAGAAGTAATTTCAAAGGATGGTGCTGAATCAACAAAAGATGGGAAATCAAAATTATCCAGGTTAAATAATTCTTCATTGTCAACTGAACCAAAAGGAAACATGAGTTCAGTACATTTTAAGCAAACCAAGGGACATGTTCAGGTTCTTTTTGAAGCTCTTCATATTCCTTGACAGATATATTATTACATCGTATATGCACCCAAAAATTGCAATAGTCACAGAAAACTAATCTATAATGCTCAGGTATTTTTTCGTGGCAAATGCCACATGGAGAGGCATCAGTTCTTGTCCCTGACATCACCTATGTTGAAAACTGACACTAATAACAGAAAATATATTCAGACAATAATAGGCCTAAATAATAACAACAACGCAAACTACAGTAGGATTTAGCCAAAAAGGCATACCTAAATCTGTTCACTGGGTAGTCCATCTGTAAAATATTCAAGTTCCATCATTAAGGTTGAAAGAGATCTGGGAGTCATCAGCAGAAACTTTATCAGGTGGATTATGTTTGATCACCAACCGATCTCCAATGAAGAATGCTATCTTCCCCATTTGCTTGGCTTCCAACATCTTGGGTATCTGCTCTTCCCTGCGTTGCAGTGTCTCGGCTGCAAAATCCTGTACAAATTGAATCCCATCTGGTCGTACCTCTCGAGCTTTACGCAACACCATTTCCTTTTGCTTCCAATTCAGAAAGCGAGCAACTATTGGCTTCGGATCATTATCATCTCTTCGACCATGGCCAAGACCATGTGCAGAGTATGAGGACGAATTTCTCTGAATACGGTGCGCCCGTTCAATGACTAATTCTTCTTCAATATCCAGCAAATGTTTGATCTTTTCTTTCACTAGCTCCTCTGTCTCATTCCAGGATTCAGATGGGCTTTTTTCCTCCAACCCAAGGATCTTCAAATTGTTTCTCCGACTCTGGTTTTCCAAGTAGACTTGCTTTCTCGTGATGTTTTCCACCTGCGAACAGCTTCCCTCGAGAAACTGAACTTTGACCTGCAAATCGTCGATTTCTTTCGCACTGAATTGAGCACTTGTTTTCAAGTCACCAATATCAGACCGCAGTTCTTTAATTTCTTGTTTAATATTGTCCGTCAACATTGACACTAAAGTACGGAACGATTTTTCTTGCATTTCCAGCAGCTGATTACAAACAGCTAAGGTCACGAATTCTGACCCAGTAGTCATTTTGCACGTGCTGGGAACGAAAATCCAAAAATACTTTCTATCTTCACATAACACCCATAATAAATACAACTGAACTGAAATTTCTTTAAAAACCGATCCTGATTAATTAAATAAATAACGATACAGCCCTTCAGGCTGTTGTAAGGCCATGCATGACATCAGAGCTCACTCAGCACGACCGTTCGCCATCTTGGTAAAAAGCGTGAATCCCTCGAGCAAATTGCTTCTGCTAGGGTAAAAAGGTTCCAAAGATGCCTAAATAAAACTGAAAGAAATCAAATAAAAGATGTTAAATATATAAAAAGCAAAGAAGCAAGAAACAACACTGAGATATCTACATGTGATCAAACAAGAGTCATATATAAAGAACTACCAAAAAGCATACTAGCTTGAGGCAGAGTTCTTTTGAATAAAATGGTTCATCAATGCACCTGCAATTAGTGTTGGATTTCACAGCCTTCTCATCGTTGTTCAAATCTAACTGAATCTTTCATGTTTTGATTTAATCTCTATTTTCTGCTTGGAAGGATCTATTACTGATTTTAAATAAGTAATGCTATGATTCCATTACCTGAGCCCCGGACTCCATCACAGCCAAAGGCCGCGATACGTCAAACA
The DNA here is from genome assembly GCA_039566865.1 of Aurelia coerulea. Lineage (NCBI taxonomy): Eukaryota > Metazoa > Cnidaria > Scyphozoa > Semaeostomeae > Ulmaridae > Aurelia > Aurelia coerulea. Next base: position 4,130,735 of record CM076951.1, on the reverse strand, counting down.
AAAATAATGTTTAACGGCTCGTTAGTCAAAGTACTTCACAAAATTTATCCTAATTTGTTTTGCTTGTTCTTCAATGGCACTGTTGTTGTTTCGTAGTAGCAAAGTTACAAGTTTGTGTTCTTTGTATTGACTTCTGAACGTGTTTCTCAGAGACCAACTATCTGTTTAGCTCACAAATATTGTGACACACAAAGCAGGAATGAATTACTTTTGGCAAACCAAATAAATCCATGGGTCTCCTCAAAGCACCAAATCTTCCTTCCAAACGCCCACAGGCACATCACAATAGCATACACACTAGGACTGTCCAAATGAAAGATTATAACCCTAACCCTAGGTTTAACTTTTAAATCTGGTGAATTTGACAAACATGGCAGAAGCTCAAACCCTCCACAACTCTTAAGCTGTGGATACCCTGCAGTAGTATTGTCCCCCTCTTCAGTTACACATGAGGTTAACTTCTTCAATACTTCTTCCTCATTGTCAGAGAGATCCAGTTTTATTCACTTCAAGCCAGGTCCAGCATTCTCTAAAATCTCCCTCTCTGATGTTGTTGGGATTTTTGAGGAATATTTGTTGGATAAGCAGAAAAAATTCACTGCCCAAGGATGTGGCAAATTCTTATATGCTCCTGTTTGATTGCCTCTTCTCCTGGATGTTGTTGATTGAGCTACACTGCTGCTATTTCCTGGGCGAAATAAGAACAATCTTTCTCGTACTACATCTGGGTAGCGTCTTCTCTTCCTCTCCATTCCTGAACTGGCTGCTCCTGCTCTGATGTAGCTGAATCTGATGATATTGATGAGATCGAAGGCCTATTGTTAGGCCCATTATTATTGTTAGGCCTATCATGACCCTCAGTTTTCTGCTGGCAGAGTTGCCTAGTCCGTAATTTATCCCCTATTGTTACAACCCAAGGCATGTTAGCTCTTCATCAGAAGCAGCAAGCAACCTCTCAAAATCCAGTTTCTCATCACAGAATTTTTGAGCCAGGGTACCAAGACCAATTTTATTCAACGCAGTTTCCAGCTTCTTAAGTTGTTTGGCTACGTCGGCCATATTTAAAATTGTCAAGGTAAGCCAAACATGCAGAACATGCTGAACAACAGCAACCACTTATCAAAATGGTGTGAACACAGCATCACATTGTACGGCCACATCATGCTAATCATATCATCAAATGGTATGTCCACAGCATCAAATTGTACCACCACATCATGCTAATCACATCATCAAATGGTATGTCCACAGCATCAAATTGTACGACCACGTCATGCTAATCACATCATCAAATGGTATGTCCACAGCATAAAATTGCGCGAGCACAGCATCAAATACTATGAGCATAGCATCGAATAGTGTGACCGCATAATGCTTAGAGCATAGCACCTAATGATGTCACCATATCATCAAATGGTATGAGCACAGCATCAAATGGTGCAAGCACATAATAATAAGAGTACATCACGTAATGATGAGAGCACTACATTATACACTGCAGAGAATGATGCGAGGACAGAACGCATCAATGGATATACAGCACACAATGTTGAAAAGACAGCACACAGTGTTGAGAACACAGCATGAAATAATCAAAGGACAGCACAGAAGGCTTTGGTGACTGCATAGAATGTCTCGAGCACAGCTCAAAATGGTAAAAAGACACAACAGAGAGTTGAAAACACACAACAACCAAATAAAAGCACCAAAAGTAAAGTATTTTGAGCACATGAGGCAGCTATGTCGTTCCATAGACAGATACTGTATCTTAACTTTGAGACAGCCATTAGAAACGGAACCCTGACAATAAGGATCTAAGGGAGATAAAGGGGAGAAAACCTGGTGCATCGCCAATAGGTTGTTTCACTTTCATGAATGAAACTGAGAATATCAATAAAAACTGTTTTTCTTAGGGGTCTTTACTTTATCATTGGTGGCTAAGACATTTTTCAAAAACCTCTGGTTTCAGGTGCTCAAACGAATCTTCTAATTCGGAAGAATGGAACTTTTACACCAATGACAAATTCCATTCTGAGATGTGTCGAGTACGTTCATTTGCCGAGTGCTAGCAATGTGATTGGCTTTCTTATAAAGCTCAGACACTCTGACAGGTATGGGTCAGCAAGGGAGCCCATTGAAAATGAGGGTGATGATGCTGTCAATAATATGTGAGTTCTTTACTATGATTCATGAATATTATGTTGATATTCAAATGAGACAATGTTAACCCTTTATATTTTGTACTCATATGCTATATTTGTATCCTGATAAGAAGGCGCTTGTAATGCACCTCTCAGATTAGTTGGAATGTGTTGAAAATATATCCCCCTCCTAACTAAAGATAATCATACTCCATACTGCAACTATCTACTATATAGACATGGTTCATTGCCCACTTATATAAGGAGATGGGGGCTTGTTTAAAATTTTGGCTCAGAGGGAGGAGGCTCATTAGAGAGGTGGGCTTGATGTTGAGAGAGGGGGTTAAACAGAGCTCTTCACCGTACTTGGAATAGAATTAGGGCCTGTTTACATGACGTCACCTGAGTGAGATCTGTGTCTTCAGTTCAGTCCTTTGTTAATCTGTAATTGCATTACCATGGAGGTGGACCAGCCCACTAGAGTGAGATATGTGAGAAAGGCTGGTGGGATCCGCGTCAGGTGCGATGAGAATTGTACATTTAAACACAATCAGGTGGGCCAGCTCACCGAGGTGGGCTGAGAGTCTCCGTTATATGCATGCGTAAATAAATAATGTTGGCACCAAACAATTTCTAGTAACAATCAACAAATCCTCAAACTCGAAATAAAGAAACATACGAACAGAAATGAAGAACATAACATCAAAAAGAAGCCATTTAAGTGAACGTCTGTTATGGTTGTCTTTCGAAGGAAACTAATTCGTTTTCTCAACTGAGATGCGACGAACCAATCCATATAATTTGAAAATCTCACTGAAAATATTTAAGCAAAAAAGGAAGCTTCTAATACAGAGTAACCCGAACTACTTGCTGAAATTCATTGAATCATACGTGAAAATATTAAAATCAATAACTGAAAAGCACGACAAAGGCCAAAAGAATGCCAATTTATTTGAAATAATGTTTGGAGAAAACACCCGAGATACGGAAGTAGACCTGAAGGAAGATTTCGAAGTCGACCGCAATCATATGCTATGTGAACTTTCAACAGTCATCGATGACCATATGATGAATGACAAAGACAACACGCACTCCGAAGCTGCAGGGAAACCTGTCAGCGACGAGAGTAAATTCGAACAAAACTCCATCACTGTCATCATGAAATTGAAAGAAGCCATGAAGGATATCCAGAACAAACTGGACAAACTAATGCCCATTAACGATAAATTAAACAATATCGAAAACGAGTTAAAATCTTGTAAAGCACGATGTTTGAGCCTTGAAGAAGACATAAAATAAATGAATGAAAAAGTAACAAATGTTCTAGGAAAAGAGAAATATCACAACATGCAAATTATGTCTAATTCAAGTAAAATCGCAAACCTCATAACCCGCCAAAGCAAAATCGAATTAGAGATGCAACAAATACCTCAACTGACTGAAACAAAATTGAAAACTATAGCATCAAAAATTGAAGAAAATATAACAAAAAAATTAAACGATGAATTGGAAAAAGCCATCAAATTCTCGACGTTCAGAAACCCAGAAGATTTAATGGGGAATTTTTTTACGAAGCAGGCAACTTTGAGGCAGGAGGGAAAAAAGTCTCATTTGTTAGACTCACAAGCATCCTTGAGGTGATCTAAAAGAGTGTACTTGCCTTGCACAGGAGTAAACAATTGATTCCAATTCCAAACACACCAGTAGACTGCTTGCTTGTTCTTGTAACTGGAGATAAGGGTGGCTCTTCCACAAAAATTTTGCTGCAATTCCGAAACTGTGAGAAGACACACTCTGCAAAAATGAGTAAACTATTGGGAGTGTTTGATGGAGCAAAAGATTCCCGTGAGTGCGTAGTTAATGCTTTTGGACCACTTTTTTCCAAACTGCAAACAGAAAATGATGAGATTGCGTCTCCAAAGCTGCCTTGCCCTCTCATTCTTAAAAGTTCCCCCCAACTCATTCTAAGAAAAACGTCTGACCTGGAAACATGTGCAAGCAGTATAAAGTTGATTGCTAACACTTATCCCCATTACTACAACACACGGAACCAAGCTTATAATTCAAACTGCAAATCTTGCAAAAAAGCCAGCAAAGAGTCTATAGGCAATGATGGGCATGGCAATCATTTTCAGTCTTTGAGAATATGCTACAGTGGTGATTGGGAGTGGCTGGCAAGGTTACTTGGTCTCACAGGCCCTAATGGGAAGCACTTTTGTATGCAATGCTTAGTAACTTTGTCAGACATTCAAAAGGGGGTACCACATGCACCTGTTACATTGCAAAAGTACAGAGAAAAGGACAACAGAGAAAACAAGATTTTTGATCGCCGACATCTAGAAAATATGGTGGAAATGGCGAACAAATTTAAAACAAATGGTTCAAAGAATCCAAGCCATTTTGAAAACTGCGAGGCCCTTCCCCTGGTTGGCATTAAAGGCTGGGTTATTGATAATGTCTCTGTGCTGCCATTTACATATTGCACTTGGCATAGGGTTGCGAAACTTGAATGCCCTTGAAGCTATTGCCCTCAGCCTTGACATGCAGATATTGGAAGCTAAGGGCAATACAAGTGACCTTATGCTTTCATTGCTGCAGTCAGTTGAGGACAAAACTTTGCAAGCCATAGAACTGGAAGAAAAACTTGAAAAGACAGAGGAGGAAAAGATACAACTTGAGAAATTAACGATGAAAAGGACACCCATTCTAATTTAATACAACACATCAATGGCAAATACTAAAATAATTCAACAGAAGCAATTGATTTTAGAAGATATATATCCACTCAAGCCAAATCATTAAAGGACATAATCAATACAATCAAAATGATCAACAAAGATATTTACGAAATGGAAACTTTTTTGACAGTGACTAATCAAACATTACAGTCAATGAAAGGACCTTTCAAGAAAAAATTGGATATGGTTTTAGACACAATGGAATTAAAGAGGGCTGTTTACCATTTAGGAGCATGGATTGGAAATAATGTTCACAAGCTGACAAGAAAAGCACAAATAAAGTTACTTGCTTCAGCTTTTAAGCCAATGTCCCGGGGGGGGGGTACTTAGTATATTTGTCCGACGGGGATGTGCCGTTTTTAAGGGTATCGTTTTCACCAATTTTTTCTAGCACAGGGTATCAAAATGAGGCAATTTTTCTAGAGCAGGTTGTCAAAACATGTCAAAGGGGAATATTCTGCTAAATCGGGTCGTTTTTCGGTCAAATTTCATGTTTTTGAGTACACTTTTCATCAATTTTTTCTAGAACAGGTTATCATTTTGAGCGAAAAATTCTGGAGCAGGGTAAAAAAAATTTTTTTCGTGGGCACACCCCCGTACAAATTTAAGTCAAGTACCCCCCCCCCCCGGGGCCAATGTCCATCAATCTTTTGAATGGTACCACTGCTGTATGTTCCTTTCATTGATTACAGAAAATGATGCATTATCTGGAATAGATGACAGGGAGAGTGAAGAAATGATGGCACACCATTACCGTAGCTTGAAAAAAGAAATGATGAAGAAGAAACCAAATGAGGATGTTATAAACACATATCTGAACAAAGAGTTTGTTGCCAGAAGAAACTGGGCAAGAACTATCCCAGCAGAGCATCGATGAAGAAAAATTGTCGAGGTCTGTTTCAAAGGGTTGATGATCTTTAGTATGCAGCAAAACCTACCTCCTCCATAGCGGAAATTTTACACTAACCCTCGCAATTTCATTGACAACAGACGATGTGACGAGGGCTTGTCGTCTTGTGTCGTCGTCTTCCGAGCAAACGAGAAGAGAAGACACGAAACAACGAAAATTGCACGATTTCGTCCTTGTTCGAGAAATTCAAACTGACACAAAGAGGGTGATGGTAGCAAGCATTTTACAGCGAAGCGAAGAAGGCAAATAAATGCTAATTTACGAAGAATTAACAAGGTAGGAATGCCCAACTTACATTTTGAACAATTCTTTATAAGAAATATTTTAGCTCCAAGAGTGTGCCGCAACCTCACATTTTTAGTACTTTTTGTGGACCTTGTATGCCTGGGCTATAATTTGGCTTAATTTGAGAAAATAACCGGTAGCCTTAGGCCTAGGTAGGCCCATAGAAACTATTCATCTACAAAGGCAAAGAATTAATTTTGATAGGATACTTTTGGATTCACTGAATCATTGTTTTGCAGCTATGTGCCACATGACATTTTTTTCAAAGGAGGAAGGAAACTACCATTATTGTATTGTTTGGCCTTACATCATTGCAAAGTCTCTGCTCTTTAGAACTGAAACTTTCTAATTTTGTTTCTAATTTTTTTTCGAAAGATCTTTACATATAAAACAAAAGTTGGCAAGAAAAAGGGTTGTACTGGACTCAAAATATCTGAAATTGGTCAAAAAATTGCTCAAGAATAGGATTCTAATGGCATTTTTATCACAGTAAGCTTTGCATTTATCTTTAGAAAAGTCTCTTAGTGCTTATCTTACGTATTTCTAGAGTTTAAGTTTTAGCCATACGGTTTTAGCCCAGGGGGTACTCCCATTGCGGCCTGACAGGGGGTTCCAGTCAGATAGACCCAAAGCTATAATTTTGAAAAATACCTTTAACGGTGGTAGTATCTTTTTACAGAAACCCCCAAAATGGTAGTTAATGGACCTAAAATTGTGCCATTAGGTAGCATCTAGTATTGAAAATTTTGTGCACTTTTTGAAAATTTTCTAGTTAAAAAACTGATTGAAAAAAGCAAGAAAACTTCAAAATTAATTGATTATTACAGCTGCAACGACCATATTGCCATACGGAGGAGCTTACTGAGTGGAAATCTTATAACTGGCGAGGAATCTTGGATAACCCCCAATTGGTAGTATGTGTTTGACAATTAGGGCCGTTTGGTAGCCATTTCGTAAGACTCTCAAACTGACTGGACATGATGGGATTACCCCCCCTCCCCCGCGGTTTTAGCCATCCCATTAGTTTCTTATTACAAATGAGTGTCTCAAAAATCACTTGTGCTTACCAGCGCTGCCAAAATCTTTCCTGCCATAAAAAGTAGCAAAGCGTAATGTGTTTTGAAGCTCGTGCTCGTTCAGTAAGGTTAGTGCTTCTTCCAATGTGTCAACTTTGTGTGTTGTTTTTGTAGGTTCCTGTTCATTTGCCATTTTAGTTGAGACAGAATTTCCCCTTGCCAGACATTTCCCGCCAAATAATTTACTTTCATGTACTGGGAGCGAGGCTTGCGAATTGATGAAACGAAAACGAAGTAACGAAAACGAATATTCCTTCGGAACGATCATTGTCGGCATGTGATCGTGGTTCATAAGGTTGCGGAGGTGGTTCACAGCAGCAAGAGCTGTTATGGAGGAGATAGGTTCTGGTGCATACTAAAGATCATCAACCGTTTCAAAGATCATGTCGAGGTAAATTTTAAAATAAGATATCTTGTTATGGATTCCTATTTTGTTTCACATGACCTAATGACCTCAGAAGCTTCTCTATTCATTGATATCAATGGAGTAAATACCCAAACACAAAACTGTGAATTAAGAACCTCTATGCTTCTTCTTGATGAATGAAGAACCTTCTACATAAGAACTATTATAGAGATGTCTGGATCCTTTCAACCTGTTCCAAAAAGTCACACATTCTTTAATTCCTTTTCCTTCACCTTTACTGCTGCAAAGATCCCTTTGATGATACCGAAATTTAATCGCTCTGTTACCATTCGATGGTGTGAGCCTGTGGAGAAAGTGAATTTCACTAGACTTGCATTGAAAACGTGGCAGATTTCTGCATTTCAAACATTGCAGATGAAGAAACAAAGTATTGGAAAGCATAGTTTGATGATTGAGAAACATTTTGATATGTTGCCATACGAATTTATTCTTTGGATAGCGGAGTGCGAGCGAGGACAAAACAGTTTATTGAATTTGGCTTGGAGGAGAGTTTCACTCCTTGTAACTTCATATAGGAAGGTGTAGTGTTACTTCACATCGAACTCTCATATTCGAACAATTACGCAGTACAGAAGTTCACAAAGGAAACACAATGCAACCGTAGGAAAGTGCAACAGATAAGACACAAAGGTATTACAATTAACTATTTTGAAGTTTTAAACTTATTGTCGTTCAATCAACCACTTGGGCTTCCTGTGCTTAAGGTAGGTTATTTCTCGTTTTTGATGAACTTTAATGACCCAAATAGAGATGTTTGCTGCATTTTGACTATTTGGTAGGTGATCCCTCAAGGCATAACGAGAAACCATTAACCCAAAATTATTAATTATCCTATAGCCTAAACCTATATATGCAAGTTATTGAAAGTGATTCAATGACGAGAGTATCCCCCAAGACATTACTACCCAGTTTAAGAACACTGTTGCTGCATACAAAGCTGGCGTGTAAAGAGGACCAGCATGACATTAAATCTTTAATTTTTAACAGTTTTCAGAACGTTGTAACCAAATTGTTTTGCAATGGATGCAGTAAATCCATGCATGTGAGAACCTCCGTTTGAGAGTATTGATGGAAATGTTTTCTATTTTAGAGGAGCTAAGACTAATTTCACGGTGTAAAAAGGTTCTGGTTTGAACAGTGCCTTGGGTAGGCCTTTTCGGAGTCTTGACCGGCGATTTGTTTTGGCAAAGGTGTTATGGACCTGATAACGAATTCTAAGCTTACAGGAAACAGGGGAGGAGAATCATACATTAACCCTAATCCATATGGGCTTTTTTCAAGCTACCATTTATGGGGGGGTGCTTTCCACCCCCCCCCTCTGAAAACTGCTTTAGACTCATCCGAATTCAATACAACTTGGCACAGTTATAGAACAGGTAATTTGTAGCTCGTAGCGTAATTTGGGTGTGGCTGCCACGCCTTGTGACGTCACAGTGATATCACAAAGCTGAAAATCTGTGAAAATCAGGCTTCCAAGTTGATTTCAAGTGTAATGAAGATTTTGCATTAACTTTTTGCAGTTTTTGGTTCAGTTTGACAACATATGAGGTGATAAAATATTATTTCATTGAAAATAACGATTTTGGAGTGATATTTTGGCAAAAATTAGCCGATTTTTATGACGTCATTTGTGCGATTAATTTATTCTATGTAAAAAGAGACCAAAAGAACCTGCAAAATGGTGATTATCTATAACAAATGTATCATTAGAATGTTTTTCATTGAAAAAGTTCGAAAAAACTTGACAAAATTGCTAATTAATCTAAAATGGCGGCGAAAATGACGTCATTATCAAAAAATGCTGACATCATCAAATTCCAGAAATTCCGGTATCAAATTGAAGCCCGTCGTTTGCTGATTCATTTGCTGTATAATACTTCATAATTAAATCAAATAACTCCATTGAAATAATTGAAAACAATGATTTTGCTGCTACCACCTTCCAAATATGGGCATGTCACGTGACCTGTGAGTCCTATTGTTCAAAAATTTTTCCACCAAAATGTGGCTAGTAGATAATTAGTAAAAGTCAGGGAGGCTGGAGGACATAGCAAACGTCATTTAAAAACGCAGCAAATAAAACCTTGAGGGGGGTGGAATCCACCCCCCATGTGGATTAGGGTCAACAACCAACTTGGAAAAAAAGAATGTAGTAACAACAATCAAACATCAACTTATCCACCCCTGCAATAGGATCATATATTTCATCAAACTAAAACAGTTCATGATTGCAATTGTAATTAATTAACTGGATATAAGGTACATAATTTAGGAAAAAGCAACCTACAGTTTCTTGATTTTGTAGGTTCTTATATGTTGACTGTAACACAGCTTTTAATTAGAGACAGTTTTCCTTTCTACATGAGCCACTGATCACCAGTTAGTTCAACAAAAACTTAATTACGAACTTAATAGTAGGGGTTTTATAAGAAAAGGAGGAAGTCGATAAATATTTTGTCTTACAAATTGCATGTACTCTTCATCTACTTCCCTTCTCTTAAAGTATAATGTGTTTGCCATAGGTCTGACAATTTGTGTGTAATTCTTGACATTTCTTTAAGAATCCAGAAGAGTTAGAGGGAGCAGTCCTGAAGCAAATTTTATTTTAACTGAAAGATGTGTTGAAAAGCGACACAAAATAGTCATGGTATGTGGAAACATCAAAGGGAAAGGGAATTGTGGCTCCTGGATTTTGAAGGAAGAATTCAAATCCAAACCTTCCAAGGAATCGCATCCTCTGGGAAATGTAGCTTACTTTGATGCATTTCATTTCTCTAGCAGTGAGCTTCCTACCATCAAAATAAGTTTATAAGATTTCACAGCTTTGGCTACTTCATCACATTTCATGGTGCTTACAACCGTTCATTCTAGTCCTTTACTGGTACCATGTGGGACACGGTTTGCAAATACCAGCAGTTCACTTTCATATTGGAGTTTGCGGTGGAAAGTTTGGCTTTCATCTTCAACTGTCGTTTTCTCATCCCTCAAAGGACAAATGCCACAGGTCATTTTTTCTTGTAAATCTCAAGCAGTGTACACATGGCTTGAATGCTGAAGCATTGACTCTGCATGGACCGGGCCGTCTGTACACTTTAAGCTCTCCACCAGTCGTTAAGACTGTCAAATTGTGGTAGAAATCCCCTTTAAAACGCAGCCTGTCCAGTTCTTTTGACCGTTTCTTTCTATTGCCAGGAAATTTATCCAAGATATTTTCAGCTTCGGGCTCTTGCTTATGAACCGTCTCTAAATGTCTCCCAGTCTTGAGGCTTTTTAGAATTGCAAAAGAAACAGACATGTGACTTGTCAAAGAGCCTATCCCCATGCTCATTTTTTGTTGCAACAGTTATGATGATCTCTAAAAGTATAAGCAATACTCAGGGCCGTCGAGAGCCAGCTTGGGCCCTGGACCGATTCTTAGGATCGGGCCTTAGGGGGGCCTTGGGGTGAAGAAAATTTCTGGGACCACGCCCTGCAGACTCTCGGAGAATGAAGGAAACGCCCTTTTCAAGAAGGCTACTTTAGAAAAAATTGTTTAGATATCACAATAAAAAGATTCGCTCTTACGAGGTGACTTTGCCAAACTGTTAAAGTACGGACATAAAAACTTTTAAACGTAGCCACATAAGAAAACTATTTTTCTATGTCTTTGTTTTAAGGCAGGTAGCTAGATTTCCATAAAAGTTTCTGTAAGGAGATTTTATTTTTGTCGAACGATATTTTTACGGGCCCCTTCGAGGCCCGGGCCCCGGACCTTTTACCCCCTCCAACCCCCCCTCTCGACGGTCCTGGCAATACTTCATTGGTCTAAAGGTTACCATTAGAAAGAAAATGTGTCACAATACAGGACCATAACCACTTGCCGTTGGAGATACAGTTCATCCAACACTTCCAACAGATACACATGGATAGAAATATATTAGCTCCAGCATATGTGGCATACTTTTCTCATATATGACACGTTAATGAAGCAACATGCGTGCAGATTTGGCATCCTTTTCTGGAAACAATGGACATTAAGTGTTTTTGCATTGAAAGTTAGCCAACAAATGCAAGGCGTCTAACACTTCCAACGCATCCCAAGACATCCAATGCTTCTAACGCATCCAATGCTTTCCACGAATTCAACACTTCCAAGACTAATATGTGGGCATCACTTGTTGAAAGTGTTGGATATGTTGGAAGCATTGGATGTGTTAGATATGTTGGAAGCGTTGGATGCGTTGGAAGCGTTGGATGCATTGGAAGTGTTGGAAGTGTTGGATATGTCGGAAGCATTTGATGCGTTGGAAGTGTTGGAAGTATTGGAAGTGTTGGATGCGTTGGATATGATGAAAGCGTTGGATGCATTGGAAGTGTTGGATATGTTGGAAGCGTTGGATGCACTGGCAGCGTTGGAAGTGTTGGAAGCGAGGAGGAGTTCTTTGGGAATTTGACTCAATGCATTTATATGGGCATCAGACCTTCTTTAACAGGATAGAAAGCACCAACAGGCGGCAAGGAGAAGAAAGAGATCCAATCTTTGGAGACTTCATTTTTAAAATTATTGGTACCTTGGTGTGGACCAACGAGGTTCACTGGGTTTGCAACCAATTGCAAGGGACTGACCGTCAATCATCCCATCCATGTTCTAGAGCAGCGAGTGCTTTTAGCAGTACCCTAAAAGCTCCATTAAGCCCCCCGTGGACTTATTTAACTTCCCACATTCCAGAGAGGGATATTTTAAGAGAGGGGCATATTGGAGAGGGGGGCTTATTCACAAAATAAAATGACAATGATACATATGATCATAGTTTTTCACACCATATTTTGCGGATCTAACATAGGCCTGCTATCTTACAGGTCAAATACATAAATTTGAAACAGTTTTATCTCAAACGATACCAATGAACATGCAGCGTACAATTTTGTATGAAGAAACTCAAGAGCAGGGTATTGTTTTTTTTTTAATTTACTCCGGGACAGGGTATAGTTTTCGGGAATTTACTCGGGGACACGGTATATGTATTGCTCTTTCTTCTTCTTTAGAACCATGCTTTGCTTTATAACAAACTTAGATCAGGCCATGGTCTCTTATTTTTTAGATGCACAAATTGCCATATACTCTCTAATACTTCTACTGGAGATATGCTTCTTTACATTTAAAACATCACATGCGATGGTAATAAATACACATATTTTTTAAAAGAAACTAAGGTACAGGGCTTTCGGCAGTTTCCTAAATCTTTGGGCCATCTTGCTCTTCTTGGTTCAGTTTCATTTCAGTTTCATTTGATTATCAATCTATCCTACATACAATTCTAAACAATTACAATACAATTAAATACGAATACACTACTAAAACTACATTTTTAACAATACAAAGACTATATTAAATGATTGTATATAGGATAGACCGACTAAGGAGGAGCTCTCTAAAATAGGTAAACTAATCGAGAGAGAGCTCCCCCATAAAAACAAAGAAACTAAAAACAATTATAAATAAAACAAAACCAGATGAACCTCAACAATTTTTCAAATTAGACATATGATTCAATGAAATGAGCTTTTAGTTTAGAGCGAAAACTTGAAATAGAACCAGCAACACGTATGAAAAGTGGAAGAGTATTCCATAATTTAGAGCCAAAATATTGAACTGTTTTGAGTCCATAGAGTGTGGTCCTTTTTAGAGAAAGGAATAGATCACCTCTGGTGGCCTGACGAGTTCCAAACCTATGGGTAGAAGAGTTTGGAGTGAAATAGTTATGGAAGTAGATTGGTGACAGTTTATTGATGGCTTTAAAGACAAATGTTAGAATATTTAAGTGAATCATATCTTCAAGTTTTAATATATTTAATGAATGAAATAAAGGTGCAGATGGGGCAGTAAATGGTTGGAATCTTATGCATCTCAGAATTTTCTTTTGGAGAAGAAATAGTGGATGAAGGTAAGTGTCCAAAGTAAGACCCCAGACGGTAATACCATAGTTAAGAAAAGATGAAAAAAGTGAATTATACAAGCAGACAAGAGTAGGCAATGGAACATAATGTCTAAGTTTGAAGAAAAGTCCACTTGTTCTGGAAAGTTTTTTACGAAGTTCACTGATGTGGTGTTTCCAGGAGAGATGCTCATCAACAAGTACACCCAAGAACTTGACATATTTAGTCCTTTTAATACTTTTCTTGCCAAATCTGAGGTTTATTAAGTCTGGCAACTTCTTTCTAGGTGAATGGAAGAATACAAAATTTGTTTTGTCAATATTTAGTGCAAGTTCGTTACAATCAAGCCAGGATTTGACTTTATTTAGTTCCTTATTGACTTTTTTGGTAAATCTTGCGAGATCATCCGATTCAAATTAAATATTGGTGTCATCAGCAAATAAGAAGAAAGATAATAGCTTAGAAGAGTTTGGTAAGTCATTTATATAAATTAGGAATAGCAGAGGACCCAGAACTGATCCCTGAGGAACACCACATGTTATGTCACACGTTGAAGATGAATGACCATTAACTGAAACAAATTGCTTGCGATCACTTAAATATGACTTAAACCAATTCAGAGCAGTTCCCCTAATTCCATAATGTTCCAGCTTACTTAAAAGAATATTATGGTGAACAGTATCAAAAGCTTTTTGGAGATCAATAAATATTCCACAACCAAAAGTTTCAAAAGTTTCTTTGATGTTTCTAATATCTTTGATGCTGGAAGTGTATGTAGAGTTCATTTAGTTTACTTAAAAGGTCTCCCAAATTACTTAGTAAGATCTCCAAACAAGTCAATAAACTTTAGACAATAAACAATAGACATAGTCTTAAGTACCTATTTATGAAATATTCCATGCTTCAAAACTATGAGGAGGCCAGCTCTCTTATGAAGATCCAAATGGGATGATGCTGTACTAATATTGCAGGCATTTCTTAATTCCTTGTCTTGAGACAGCTCTTTGAAACACATTTTAACGGCATCTGTTTGCATTTTTTCTGAGCTTTACTTCATAGAATTGGAGAATTTATTGTGAAGCAGCTTGAAAATCCTAAAAACTTATCATGGACAATGAACCTTTATCCATCTTTTCAGTTAGCATATCATATACTATCATCTTTAAGACTTCTTTCCTAACTAAAATCCTGTCTGAAGCTGTTGTCATAACTTCAATAATTGTGGGCATCTTTTGAATGTCATCTCTTGCCCTTTTGATGCACCAACCAGCATGGTATATATTTCCAATATCCTCAAGAGGCCAGGTCTATAACGTGGACCCCGTGGACTTCGCGGAATTGTAGTTCCCAGGCATAGGTCCCAGCTCAGGCATAGGTCCCAGCACAAAACGCGGAATTCAATGAAAACCAAAAAGTCAATGTAAACCCAAACCAAATAGATAGGAAGGACACCCATGTTTCAAGATCCACGAGTTGAAGATGGCTGATGTGACTGTGGGAGCTGATTGGTTCTGTAGTGGCACTACTTCAATGTATTTTGAAAACACATCTCCTATGAGCAGGATATATCTGTAAACATTATCATATTCTAACAAGGTGGCTTAAGGTAGTCAACCCCTTTGGGACATAACTTTTTTGTTACACAAGGTATCCAGTTCAAATCTTTGACACAGGCAGAAAGCTATGTTATAAACTCAAATTTTTGAAAATTTCTTTCAAATATGCAAATGCAAATGCAGGTTGGTAAAACGCAGGTTTCAGGCCAAAGGGCTGTGACTAGAGGCAAGGTGCCTACTATTTTAAACTTCTGGTTATATTCAAAATTCTCATTCCAAAGGCATAATATTGGACTGAATGATGGAAACCAAGGACTTTTGCTGGCAGATTGACTCATATTATTTTGTTTGAATTAAAATAAGGTAATATTACTGGAATGCATTCAGTGGTTTCTTCACAACAGTGGCATGATCTCCTAAGACGTTGTTGTGTAATATTTAAAAGGGCAAAATGGTAAACAATGCAAATTTCTTTTCTGAAACTCCTTGGGACTTGTGAGTATTAAAATAGTGAGAATTTTAAATGCATGACCTGATATAAACATCAGATCATTAGAAATATAAATAGCCTACTGTGCTGTCTTGTATCATTTTTCATTTCATTTTTTTTTTCATTTTAAATTCTTTAAACAGGGTTAAATATACAGTTAAATACTGATTTCCAAATTGCCCTGTAAAATAATAACAAAATAAAGATATCTAATCAAAATTTACAAGTAACGATAAAGATGAAAATAAAACTGGTATGTAAATAAGGAGTTCAACCGAAAAGATTGTATTCTAATATCATATTGTATTCTATTACACAATCTAGACCCAAGCAGTAACAAATAAGGCTAAAGGAACAGTGCCGTTTGTCAGTTTCTTTTTCCTGTTCATAGAACTCCAATTTTTCCTCAAATCATTTGTTTTTAAAAACTTCAGAACTGAATGAAAATAAATTATACTTGCCTAATGTGGACAATGGAATGAATAAAAATGGGTGTGCTTTGCTAGTCCAACCAATGACCAAGAAAATAATTCTTGAACAACAATATAATCACAAACATTGGTTACTTCCTCCATTTCTGTAAAATATCGAGAGATTGTTGATCTGTTCCATTCTTTTCCAAGTCTCCTTCTTTCTGATATTTGCCTTTAAGAACCCTGACTCTAGGTTTTTGTAGCAGTACTTTTAATTGTGTACCCACTTCTTATGATTTTCTTGTCGAGCATGATTGTTTTGAGTTTGAATAATCTATAGCTGCCCTATTTATTGCAGAGGGTTCAGTATCATGTGTTGTTCTAGAAAACCCATTTAAATGATTGGTCACTAATAGCAGGCCCCTTGCCTCTAGCCACATCCCTTTGGCCTGAAACCTGCGTTTCACCAACCTGCACGCCTGCATTTTACCAACCTGCAAACCTGCGTTTTACACTTGCCTGATATCAAGAGTGGTTTATTATTTATAGGCTTTAGTCCCACATCGACCTTTTTTTCCCTGGTTCCAACCAATACCCTTATTATATTTATTTTCACTTGCTCTGGCAAAACTCTGGCCATTGGCCGGAGCCTCGGCACCCTCCTAGGTCTAAATTCATTTCACTCGCTGCTACACATAGACCAAATAATGCATGTTTCTAACCTGGTTTGGAGGGGAAAATTCTGGAGCCAGCCAGGTAGACTAGCATTGGCGGGTTTTACCAATCAATGGCCCTATGGCACTATGGCCCTATGGCACTTTGATCTTGTATCTTTTATTACGGATACCTTGAGTATGAGTTCGACAGTGTATTTGACTAGAATTCGTATAAATATTGCTTCAAATGATCCCCAAATTGATGCACAAAGTTCTCGTTCAGCGAGCGAGAATTCTCCGAAGTGCCGATGCAGGGAATCACCAGCTGTAACTTTCATTGCTTTGTTGCTGTAGGAAACACGACAAAAGGCCCAGCAGTTGTCATAACCGTGCTTCTTATCTCGCTTCTGTTGCGAGATAAAGTAGAGGAAGGGGTTTGGCAAATGTTTACATTTTAACACTCCCATAGTACCTCGGTCAGTCCATCCCCAACACAAACCTGGTCCAATGGACCAGTGGAGATGTAATATAGCTGTGAAAACGAGGTGTTTCAAGTCGCAAGTCGTCTGTGATGTCGGGTTTGAATCACGAGGGGGGGGGGGTTGTTCTTGGCCAAATTTTGGGTAAGGGTTTGAATTTAAGCGTTCTCCTACGCCGGACGCCTCATAACTCATAACGCTGTAGACTGATTGCATGTTCATAGTTATTGCTATTGATAGGCTGATTGACGCAAAAATTATACTTTTGTTTTTGTTGCCATTGCTGTTGCTGTTCCGATAACAGAGACTATTTCGTGAGTCTAATAATGCTGTTCGTAGTTGTGAATTGATTGTTATGATTTACGGAAGTAAAAATTTCAACCATTGATTTATGCCTTCGGTTTCAATTTGAATTTTTGCTATAGTCCATTTTAGACGACATTTTGTTTGGCCGGATTAGATGGGGCGTATCATTCCACAAAATATCGTACACCATTGGCAAAAATTCTTTTGTTCTCGCGAAAAATCTGTGAAAAATCCCTAAAAATCCTATTGTCTTAAAAAATCTCGTACGCCCAAGAGTGATCACCCCTCGATTTGGCCCTCTTTCGTAGGAATCATTTGTCTCCCAAATTATAGACTTGCTGCAAGTCTATTCAATGGACTATCCCGGGGGGGGGGGGTATTTGATTTACGAAAATACGGGGACGTTTCTTACGCTCGTTATGATGCAGTGAAAACAACCAGGGGCGGATCCAGACCGTCTTACGGTACTTACGGAAGACGGTCAAATTCCGAAACTGAACTTTTCATAGAAACAGTGATTTATATTGCTGATTCATAATTTGTTTTATTTGCACGAGCAGCTATTTCACAGTAAACCAAATGAGATAAATACATGAATTTTTCCCTTGCCCCCCTGCCCCCCCCCAAACTGTCATACTCGAGACAGGGAATGAACATCTCGCTAAAATTTTTGTCAACACATTCCCCATTTCGAAACAGCCTCACTTTCCTTATCAGTGGTTGCTATGCAAAATCAACGCCTTGCCATGCCAACACACCCCTATTATTTTGCAACACACTGCATAAATTAGTGAACAAAAACGCAAGACCAAAAGGCCAAATATGATTGGTAAGACGGTAGTAATAAATTAAAACCTGCACGGACACTCTGAAACAATCAAAATTGAAACCGTCACGTGATGGTATTGTTCTCGTAAGACGGTAGATAAGATGTATGTTAGGTACCTTGGCAAAATTACAGTGAAAACGTATAGGAAAATATTTGGAAGATGGTCGAGGCGATGGTAGGCTCTTTAACACCGTCTTACGAACTTTTGGTTGCGCCTCGCCATATGCTTTCTTGGTGTACCTCTGCGATTCCTTTCACCTTTCACCTTTGACTGAACTGACTGCTCGAAACATTTCGCGCCAAGGATTGAAAACAATTTCTTTGACGATTTAGAGGTGGATTTGCTTGGAAATGGCTTGGAAAATAGAAGATCTAATCTTATCTGGTGACGATCTTGGCATTCAAAGCTTTTCAACATAGCAGCTCATCAAATTAGGGAGAAATGTTCCTATCAGCCGTGCTGTTGTGGAGGGCCTAGCCAAAACGAAGCTGCTGTCTCACTCTTACCTCACATTCAACATGATCGATTCGGCTTTCAAACAGGCTGAAGCATTTTCCTAGCCAGGTATTTATTCATTTGAATAACATTGATCATTTTGAATGACTTTTATCGAGTTTTATCGAGTCGGGCTGGGGGTGTAGCGAGGGAGAGTTCAATCAGTCCCTTTAACAGCAACCGGAGAGATATGACAATTATGGAAAGGGGTACTATATATGAGGGGCTGATTTCTGGGGTAATTGGTATGAGGGTTAGTGTTCACTTACGGTTAGGGGATTTGTTTGAAGGGTTGGTATTGGGCTTCAGAATTATTAGGATCACGGCTACAAGGTTAGGTAGCCATAGGAGTAGGTTAGGTGTCATGTATCTCAGGCTGATATTTAAAACATTGTTTGGAAAGATACGGTTACAATATGCATTTATGGGAAGTACCAGTAGATGTACAGTTTGAGTTTTCTTTCAGATGATTATGGAAAAAATTATTTATATTTATATGGGAAGGGACCCTAGGGGGGGGGGACTTCAGTAATAGATCATGCATATATGTGCTTTGTTATCTACAAGACAACTGACTGGACAATTATTGCTTATCCTGTTAACAGAACATTACCAGAATTTCCTTTGCTACCTAACATTAAGCAAAAGCATTACATTGCTAGAAATTCTTGCTAAAACTACACCCTAACTCCAGAAATTCACAGTAAGTAGACCCATTTCCATAATATTTTGGCCAAAATCTATATCAAAACCAACCCACATTCCTCTGTGGATGGATATGCTCCTTTACCATGCATTCCATCCATTATCAATATTCTATAAAACCAAAAAAGGTGATTCTTGATGGATGTGCGCAAGAAGTTAATCTGGGGGCAGGGGCAGGGTAGTGTACAAATAATAGAATTTCTTTAGTATTTGTCAGTTATGACTGATTTTTAATGTGCTGTATTGAATAGCAAAATTATTCATAGAATATTCAAAACTGTTCACCAACTTGGTATCATTATTTTGATACTCTGATTTATGCTGTGATTTTTCATATTGCTGGCTGAAAAACTTTAGGAGGATGCTAAAACTCTTTTTTGGTCTTCTGTTCAGATTTCTTTCATTTATAAATCAATGTTGGATCACAAGAATTTAAAATTTTAGTTTCTGTTTTAGTTCTCTACTCTATTTAGTTTAGTTTCTATTTTAGTTAATGATGATACTTGCACAGCAATGAGGGCATGAATGCATGTCTGTTCAGTTTCCTGGTAGCCTGATTACTTTTATTTTGTTCTTGTAATTTCTGTAATTGGTTGTTAACTGTCCATCCCAAGTTCCATAAAATATCCACACTATTTGCAACAGATTTTCATTTCACATTTATACAGGGTTGCATCCAACAGAAACAGCTTATATAATGCCTGTTCCCTAGCAATTAATGGTGAAGAAGAATGTGTCATCTGTTGAGAGCACTTACATCAGCAGAATCATATCTTCACTCTGATTTTTATGCATCTCATCCCCATTTCCTTAATCTTTTGGCAAGTTAAGAAACCTCTTAAGACCATGTTCAGTGGTTCTGTCTCTTATAATGTGGATAAATTGTCCAACATGAGTGAAAATTATTCAGATAGCATTAAGATTGAGGCCCTGAAGTGGCTTTTACCGGCAAGGAAACTATATATGATTTAGAGATCACGTTGGAAAATAGGGCGTTTTCCGAGGATCTGAAGGGCGTGGCCCGAAAAATTTTTCCCCCAAACTCCTCTCGCTTCGCGCTCGATGCCTCCCACGACCTGCTCGCGCTTCGCGCTCGTAAGATGGTCAAAATTTCCGCTGGATCCGCCCCTGACAACAAAGTCATAGGGATCGTAAGCATCATAAGATTTCAAAATTATGTTTCTTATGAATCTCATGATTCTTATGACTCTAGTGAAAACCAGGCTTAAAAGAACACCAAGAAATTTGACATAACATGCCTGTTTGCCGGCTTCCAATCTTTATACTGATGGTTTCCGGAACAGAATGTTGAGGAGACTTACAAATTATGAAATTGGTTTTGCCAAAGTTGAGTGACATTTTGTTAACATCTAACCATATCTTGACTCTTTTCAATTCCTTATTAACCACGTTTTGAAGATGATGAAGACTTTCAGCTTCATAATAGATGTTGATATCATCTGCTAATAAGTAGAAGTCTAGTTTTGAGGATGAAAGAGGTAAATCATTTATGTAAATCAAGAAAAGAAAGGGACCAAGGACAGAACCCTGTGGAACACCGCAGGTAACACTGAGATGACTGGAATTAGAACCATTCACTGAGACATATTGCTTCAGATCTGAGAGATAGGATTTAAACCAATCTAAAGCAGTTCTTCTAATTCCATAATGTACTATCTTCATCAAAAGAATATTATGATTCACTGTATCAAATGCCTTCTGCAAGTCAATAAATATTCCACAGCCAAATTTTCTATTGTCTAATTAGTTTTTGATGGCTTCAGTTAAACTAACCAGGGCATGGTTAATGGAGTGGCTAGCACGAAAACCGAATGGTAAAGTATATAAGATTTCATGCTTTTCTAGTAATTTATAGAGACGTTCATACATGACTTTTTCAGCAATTTTGCTAAAGACAGAGAGAAGAGAAATAGGTCTATAATTTGAAGATGTTAGTGGACAACCTTTTTTAAAAAGTGGAATTACTTTGGCCAACTTCATCTTGTCAGGGAATACATTTACTATAATTAGTCAACAGAGAGTATATTATTATAGTCCATAACAATTATTCAGGTTCATGTGTGAAAAAGAAAACAGGAAAATTAGATTCTGAAGTTCACCTACCTCAGAGTTCTCCTTTGGCTGCCATTGCTGCAAGATACTTTTGTTATGCGAGGCTATATCACCTTTTTTTTTCCAAGCCTCGTTCTCAAAATGCATGTACTCACAAGTCCTGATGGGTCTTATCAGGTATAGAGTGCACGTATTCTCTTTGACAATCCAATTTTGGTGCTGGAACTCTCAAGTCCCGTTGCGTCTGAGGAACCCAGAAGGAGCTTGCTTAATAGGTTGTGCATCACCGGTGTCAATTTGATGTTGATTCAAAGCCGTGTGATCAAGGTCGAGACTTGACGAAGCAAAAATGTCAGAGTAACTCTCTAGAGATGACCTAATCGGGTGTTTTCAGCAGAAAAAAAGTGCTGGGCTAGGTACTGATTTAAAACCTGAGAGAAGGTTTGCTTTTGGAATTTGTGATTGTCCCTGCAAGGGCGCATAGACAGAAGAAACAATTTTCTTTATTTACAATTTTAATCAATTTACAATTTTAAGTTTTCTATCGCACTTAAGTTAAAAATGTTCTGACACTGTACAGTTGTAGCAACTGTTTGGACATTAGTTTAAGTGCAAATTATGTTATTTACTTTCGGCATTCAAAGTACGAGAAACACAGAAGAAACTTTGCTCGTAAAATGGCCGCTTAATGCAAGAAACTGCCTACCAGCACTGGAACTTAGTTTCTTACTAAAAAATGAGTGTATTGAAAATGTCACCATTGGCTAGACTATCTCTACCGAAAATGGTACCCTTAAGTACTTTGGGAGCCCTTTATACAAAACAAGATTAACTTTAAACTTCTGGCATTAAAGATATAAGAAACACGTAAGAAACTTAGCAAAATGTAGCAAAATGGCCCAAAGATTAAAAAAAACTGTCTATACCAAACCCAGACCTTATTTTCTTATAAAACAAATGAGTTCTTTTGATGCACAATAAACGTTGAGGCATAAAACAAAAGTTTGCTAAAGTTGGTAAGACTTACGTCGATCTCTGCAATCTCAGCAATTGCCTCGCTCTTATATTGGCGGGCTTCGCAATTCTGCGGTGATCTCTGTATTCAAATCCAGAGAATGCGTCTTGCAGCTTTCTCTTAACTTCCATCGGGGTCAGATTGTGCTTGTATTGGATCTTGACTTGACGGTTATCCCTCACGATTCCTACCCTCTTGGCTCCTCTGGGTACTTTGCCCCTCTCATTCATTCCAAATATGTGATCCTTCTCCTGCAGGGTAAAGACAACCACATCCCTGGTACCCATATTGTACAAACCAGCCATGAGTATCATATGTACCAGGGATGGTATTTGCATGCAAAAATCTCGTCTTGACGTTTTCCCTTGTTACTTCAATTGTTTCCTTTGGTATGAACTTAAAATGAATGCTTTTCACTCTTTGTTTCAGAGCAGAACTTTAACACTTCAATGGCATTTCAAATTTGATTGTCAAATGGCCATGACTTTTAGCAAAAAATTACCATGTGCAATCAGTATGAAAATCAGCATGGTGGAAGCATTGCTTGAGAAAATTCTTACAGTGTTTGTATTGACCAGCACATCCATCAGAGAAGTACTTCCTTAGCTTCACTCCCTTTGAATGAGTGATTGAAGTTGCACAATTCAACATTTTGCCACGCTGGAACATAGAATGTATATTCTTTGCTCGATTTACAATTCTGTTTATGAAAATGCCAGAGGAGCCAATCTTATCAATATTCATTGTGATCTTCAAGCTATACCTATATTCTGCTGAACATTTGTTGCAATTTCAATTCCTAACTTACCGATTGCCATGATCATCCAGATCGCAGCACATTTTTCTTTTCATCCAAACATTTGCTCCTTGCACGTTTTTGCTTGGTTGTACTTGCATGCAAAAGCTGTAATTTACATACAATTTGAGCTAATTAAAAAAATTCCTGTTTTCTGCCTTCATTCTTGTAATCACCGCACTTTGAAACACTTGGGCCTAGTTCATGGAACGAAGTTATACCGCAGCGAACTCAGATCAAGCCATGAAAAATTTGTAAGAGTCAATTTTATTTGGCATAACTGTGACATAACTGCCGCATATGAATCCCAAACCGAAGCTATTTCCTTACTGCGGCATAATATAAAATGCATTAACTGCCTCTTTGGTTCATGCGTCGCATTAACATTGAAGCAAATTAAACTGTAGGGGGATCTGTTCTGGATTTTGCATGGTTCTAGCTTTGTTGCCCATGTGTCCAACTCATCAAAGCTCAATTCAAAATGGCTGAAATCTTTGCTTTCTTAATAGGGTCATTCCAAATAAGAACAACAGATGCCTGTCAGGTGATGTTTTCAAAATTCCTTCTAATTTTTACCAAGGGGACCCAAGCATCGGAGAACCTCAGAAAAAAAATTCAGCAAGATATCTCATTTGGTTCAGATTTTATGATCAATTGAATATTTAGCCAGTTGATGCAAATGTGTGTTTTTTCATGAGGTGGCAGATTCAACTTCAAATATATGGAAATCAAAATTTCTTATCCTAACTCTTTCTGCACTTGGTTATAGCACACCATAAATTTTTTTGGAATATTAATGTTTCAGGTAATTGAAGACCACAATATTAGTAGAATATTGCTTCAAAGTTTGAACCAAGTATGATTTTGACCCCAAAATGTGTCTGGGGAAGGGATTTTGTTGTTGGTGTTCTGATCGATAAATGTCATGGCACTTTTCAGCTTCATGGAATAGAATATTGATCTACCCCCAATGCTACATTTCAAACGGCCAAACGATTTTCGCGAAATTCCTTAATCCAGGGGGTTGCCAACTCTGTCCTTTTTTGCCTAAAAGCCCTTTTTCCCATTTTTTCAAACAGCATCTTGCAAAAATCTTGCAACACTGAAGATAGCTATTCATATCACCCAAATGTGCACATGTAGAAGTTCTGAAAAAGTGTAGAAATCAAGAAAATTTTGATCTGACATGAGAACAATAGCTCTATCAAGATGGATGCTTGCTCAAAATGGCTAAATTCAGCCAACTTCAACGGGCTAGAAATCTTGTGTCCCAAGGAGGTACATGCCTGCAATTTTTTACATGGACTCCTGCACCTTAGAACTGATGCTCTTGCAACTGTGAAAGCCAAACGGAGTCTGGAAGAGTGTCAAATAGCAACAATTGCCAACACGGGGGGTAACATGACAAATGAAGATTTTTAAGGCGGATTTTTTCATAATGCAATTATTTACGCTTTTTTCCAGAAGAAATCATTTTAGGAAGTTGTATAATGAAATTGATTGCATCTGAATATAGATACATTTTGTTCTTGTGCTATAGATGTTCAAAACAGGGGGTATCCTCATGTCTGTCCAAGACCAAACTTGCATCTATTGGCATAGAATTTTTCCCAAAGATGGAATATCGTGCAAAAAGACACAATTGGGTCATTCCAAATAAGAGCAACAGATGCCTGTCAGATGATGTTTTCAAAATTCCTTCTACTTTTCACCAAGGGTACCAAAGCATCAGAGAACCTCAGAAAAAAATTTCAGTAAGAATATCATTAACCAATCCAGTGAAAGTAAAGGAAACCAGTTTGTTTCCTATTGTGTCTTTTTGCACGATATTCCATCTTTGGAAAAATTCTACGCCAATAGATGCTAGTTTGGTCTTGGAAAGACCTTAGGATACCCCCTGTTTTGAACAACTATAGCACAAGAACAAAATGTATATATATTTGGATGAAGTCAGTTTCATAATACAGCTTCCTAAAATGATTTCTTCTGAAAAAAGAGTAAATAATTGTATTATGAAAAAAATCCCCCTCAAAAATCTTCATTTGTCATGTTACCCCCCGTGTTGGCAAATGTTGCTATTTGACACTCTTCCAGACCCCGTTTGGCTTTCGCATTTGCAAGAGCATCAGTTCTAAGGTGCAGGAGTCCATGTAAAAAATTGCAGGCATGCACCTCCTTGGGACACAAGATTTCTAGCCCGTTGAAGTTGGCTGAATTTAGCCATTTTGAGTGTGCATCCATCTTGATAGAGCTATTGTTCTCATGTCAGATCAAAATTTTCTTGGTTTCTACACTTCTTCAGAACTTCTGCAGGTGCACATTTGGGTGATATGAATAGCTATCTTCAATGTTGCAAGATTTTTGCAAGATGCTGTTTGAAAATATGGTAAAATAGGCTTTTAGGCAAAAATGGACGGACTTGGCAACCCCCTG
Organism: Aurelia coerulea; assembly: GCA_039566865.1. Taxonomy (NCBI): domain Eukaryota; kingdom Metazoa; phylum Cnidaria; class Scyphozoa; order Semaeostomeae; family Ulmaridae; genus Aurelia; species Aurelia coerulea. The sequence continues at coordinate 4,104,995 of CM076951.1, read as the reverse complement.
GATTAAGGAATTTTGCGAAAACGGTTTGGTCGTTTGAAATATAGCATCGGGGGTAGAGCAATATTCTATGTCATAAAGCTGAAAAGTGCCATGATATTTATCGATCAGAAAACAACAACAAAATCCCTTCCCCAGACACATTTTGGGGTCAAAATCATACTTAGTTCAAACTTTGAAGCAATATTCTACTGATATGTTGGTCTTCAATTACCTGAAATATTAATTTTCCAAAATAATCCATGGTGTGCTATAATGAAGTGCAGAAAGATTTAGGAAAAGAAGTTTTTGATTTCCATATATTTGACCTTGAATTTGCCACCTCATGTAAAAACACACATTTGCATCAATTGGCTAAATATTCAATTGATCATAAAACCTGAACCAAATGAGATATCTTGCTGAAATTTTTTTTCTGAGGTTCTCTGATGCTTGGGTCCCCTTGGTAAAAATTAGACGGAATTTTGAAAACATCACCTGACAGGCATCTGTTGTTCTTATTTGGAATGACCCAATAGTAATAACGGATCTGATGAAGACAAATCTGAACAGGAAAGTGACTTGCTTGCTTAACCACAGAACTTGCCAAGTGAAAGTGATTATGAAAATGAAAGCAGCATCTCAAACGACGAGGGTGATGAGTCTCTTCCTACATCATCCACTCCCAACACGAAGCCTTTGACCAGGCCTTTTTCTGGAACTTAAAGGCCTTATGCAATGAAAATTTTGACCCACTTTTTTTCTATTTTTCATAAAATTCAATCTTTGCTTGTTCTATTGATGTATAATTTTATTCAGTTTCTGGTGGTCAACTAGGGTTTTTTGCCCCGCAAAGTTGGGCAGGTCATGCGAAAAATTGTTTTTGCGCCGTGACGTCACAATTATGATCACATCCCACGCTGTTATGAATCCGCTGGAGTGGAGACTGCTTCAAGAATTTTGTTAGACCTGCCTGCCTTCGATTCCTCGGTAAATACACTGCATTATATTGACAACGATGTCGGACAGTAACAGAAGTGGATCTGAGAGTATTTCTAGTAGGAACACTTCACCAGAGAGCTCTAGTGAAGAAGATTATGGAGTTGTTTGCCTGGGAGCTGCTGCTGTTCCATATCAAGACGAGCCCCTTGCTAGGCCAAGGGAAGGTGGCGCTGCAGTACGTCGACGTGATGATGGGGAAGACAAAGATGGCCTCTCTCGTCAAACTTTGGCTGATCGATACGAAGGTCGTACTCGAGTAGAAGAATGGTAAGTAAGTCATTAGCACGTTTATCCTAATTCAGCTTTCATTGCCAAACAAACAAGAGGGGTCGGGTCGACACAACCTGTTGTATTATGAAGGCTTTTTGTGTTTACACAGGCCTTGGCCTAAATAGGATCAGTGCATACCAAGAAACACACAGGAGTAATAAGGTATTTTTCAATTTCACAGCCCGTTAAATCTGCTATACTTTTGGAATTACCACCAATTTTTGACTTCTCGTTTATTGATAATTCATTTTTACCTCCAAATCTTATATAACAACATACAACAGTCCGACTTTTGAAATGATTCCTACTAGCCTTTAGATTTGTCAAATGCCTGCCAAGAAGGACAGGAGTATTCTAGAACCAGAAGTACCAAGTTGGATGTTAGCTAATTTCAGTTTCTGAATTTCATTGGCCAGCAGTAGTATGTCTCACACTGCTATCATTAGTTATTTACATTGGGTTGAACACTATAGTCTGCTGCTATTTTTTACCAGGTGTACTTGTGGTTGCTGCCATATAGAACGTTTGAATGGAGCACTGGAGCATCGATGCTGCAGAGAAGTGCATGAGGCATTCGGGAAAGTGGTGTTTGAGGGACTTTCCGATGATATTAATTGCATTACCTTGTTCAATGATTACAAGTCAATGACAAGCAATGTTGTCCTCACCCATGTTGGTCCGCTATTGAGAGGCAAAGATGGCAGACAGTACAGGCAACGAGCTGGCCAGACCAAAAATGGGTAAGAGTCCTTAATAACCTGACACCCATTAATTAGAAACATCCCATGCAAATCTTTTGCCCATACATCCACAATTGAATTCTAGACTTGCAACTCCTGTTTTCAGACAATCATATAGTTTGCCCACCTATCATATCTTTATCTTTCAGATGTAAACATGTGTACAATTTGGGGAAATCTGAAGAGAAATGTTCTTTTTTCAGGTATATGAGAGCAGTTGGTTATCGATGGGTTGCACGATACCTGTTTGGTTACATGGGATGGGATAACACCCGCCCTTTACCAGCTTGCATATACCATCATCTCAGATCCCAGTATCCCACACATGAATCAAAGGGATACTTATCAGCTCAAGATAGAGCTTGAGGTACAATTACATCTTTTACTTGATGCTTCAATTGTAAATATATGTATTCTATAATGAATAGAGGTAAAAATGCAACTTTTATCTACAGTACTGATACATGTACTTGTTCATGAACATAGACATGGCTAATATGTGTTGATGAAGATCATACCGGTATATGATATTGTATATCTCATATAAGTTACATGAAAGTGTACAAACAATTTTTACAGTACAGTATTTGTCATGATTTAGCCATTTCTATTTTCATCAACAGGAACAAGCTAATGAAACATGTCTGCAGTAGATTATTCCTATTGACCAGGCTGGTCTTCAGTAGTGGGGCATTTGCCCCTTGGATGACCTTTCAGGGGGTTATTGCATTTGCGGCAATGGCGTGGAGCACATGGCTTTTTCCCAGATTTGGCAGCATTTTCTCTCTGCAGCTGCTCCTCGTGTTTTTTCAGCATTTCATCTTGCTCTTTTGCTGAAAAAGAGAGTATGCAGTAAAAACATTTGCCTTTTCCACTAAAGTTAGAGCTGAAAGAAATTTCTTCCTGGCAGTTTACAAAACCAAGAGAAGGTAGCATTTGGCACTTTCATCAAGAGGGCATCGTGTGAGGAAATATGTGCATATCCAAACAGAGAAGTGATAGGTGCTGGATACCCTGTCACACAATTTGCCTTTTGTGTTGAAATTTACTGCCTGTGGTCAGTTCACTGAGAACTTTTTCCATCCACATGCACACATTTCCTCAAAGATGTATTAATTACCTGGTGGAAATAACACAGTCACTTTCTGCTTTCTTTCCAGATGACGGTCAATAGCATCACCCTTGGACCTCCTGTTCTCAAATTGCCTATTCAATGGCTCTGGCTCATTTTGCTTGTAAGAATCAGTCAATTCTTTCATTTCTGCAAGTGTACTTTGGAACATGGTGCTCTTGATATCGGAAACATAATCTAAAGAAGTGAAAATGACCAAGCTTAATTTCACATCCAAAATTTGACGACACAAACCACTGTATTAAATGCAAAGGAAGATTTAGCAGCAAAAGAAAAGGAACCAACTTTGATACATATTTTCTCTATTCCAGCATTTATGAAATAGTCTGTGAATTATTTGCAGTTTAGTCTGTTAGAAAAATGAACCCATTGAAAAACTGAATTGTAGATGCTGTGCTTTATTTTGTGTAGGTTTTGTTCAAAACATACCGTCACACATTTGTACTTACTATAGGTAGGTGGAATAGCCACTTCTCGTACCACTTCATCTCCAAGTTTGTATTTTGGATAAATGACGTTGAAGTACAATGATCCATCCAGTGCTTTCTGCTGCTCTCTGAAAACATTCTCGTTGAAATGACACATAGCCAGGGTATGCCTTTAGAATTAGAAAAACTCTTTAGATCATAATTAGGATGTTCAAAAAATAGACACTTGGCTTTATCATTCCCTTTTTGCTTCATTAGAACTAACCTTACAATAATGGGGGCCTAGCTATAAAACCTAAAGTACAATTTGAAAATTCTTGTTTATTATTGTATAGTAATTGAGGAAGCTCATGATTTATCCTTTAGATTGTAGACACAGTAATTCTACATATAATCTTTAGTCAGTTGTGTGGATGCTAGCACAGCCAACAATCATGTTTGCATTGTTGTTTGGCTTGCTGCTGTATAGATTTTATAAACCTAACTGATTTCATCATAGTTGATATTGGGCAATTGGTTTCCTTTGAAAATTTCTAACATCTTAGCTTTAATTTTGTGGCAGTCTACCATCCTAGGTCATAGACATTCTGGTAAGGGAGTTCTAAAGGCATGTAACTAACCTTTTGAAGTTCTATCACTGTGACAGAAGTATACTTTCAACTTCTGACAAACATTATATAAAATGATGGCATCATATTGCTAAAACTGTAGGAAAAAGATTCTTTCTTACCTGCAAATCGTACCAAGCCATGAAAAATGGATCATTTTTGGGTGCCAATGGTTAAGCAGGGAATGAAATCCCTCCAAGCAACTTGTTTGTCCATCAGATGAGAGCTTTCTCACATCAGCAATCACTCTCGAGTCCAATATGATGCCACTGAGGCGATCATATGGCTGAGTCCCTGTGAAAAATGCAAAAGTGAATTTCTAACAATTGATAACGTAACCATTCCCAAGACAGCTAGGCATACAATACAATGTGCTGTGGATAAAAAAGTGGTCTGCTAACCTCATTTTGGACCTGTTTGCTAATTTCAAGCTAATTGCTTCATTTAACCTGCATTTTTGAAGTGAAATCAGAACTCTACTTACCAGCATATATCCAGTCACGTTCTTCTAGTTCAGCATGAGCGCATTCTTCATACAACGGGTCTGAATGATCAGTATGGTTGTCCGCAATGTGTCTAATAAGTGACTTCCACTTTGCAACGATAAGATCTCCGAAACCTTGAGTTGTAGATGCTGCCGACCAATACAAATGCTTTTTTATTGCCCTTTGCCAAACCAAGATTATTTCATTTCCTTGTTCTTTTCCTGCATTCAAAATCCGCTTTGTCAAACCCTTGCAAACATGCCACAAGTCATTGTAGTGCACTGTTTTTGTCTCGGATTCTCGAATCCATTTTGCGATGCCTAGATGCCGATCACTGATGAAAGCAGATATTTTCAATCCAGCAGTTTTGAGGAATTCAAAGCACCGCTTTGCGCCAGCAAGTTCCATTGCATTGCTGCTGCCCGTTTCATTGGACTAAAATCGAAGTGAAACATTTCCTTAAATTCAATATTATTTGAGATCAGAACGTCCTGAGACATTTTGAAGGCTTGGGAGAAAATTTGTAGACAAGACTTCAAAAATAGTGTTTGTTTCAGCATGTTATCTGCACCAATAAATTCCTATACTTTATTGACAAAATTTGCAAATTGAAACATCTTACTGCTGTCTGTAAGACTACATTTGTCATACAGCAGTAACTTGTTCCAAATTGTATATTTTTTAATTTTGTTATATGGTGTTTGAGATTTGATTTGTAAATTTCTTGCCAAGTAGCTTTTTGACTTGAATATAGCTGCTTTGCAAGTACCCAATGAAACTAATGCTGTGCAAGTTCTCAAACCTAATGAAACATGAGCAACTTCATTCACCCCATGCCCTGTTAGAACTTGCTAAAAACAGGAGTTTTTAGCAGGTTCCAATTATACTTCACCTGCAGCAATTCAAAGTGCACCAGTTTGGAAATAGTATTGCAGAACATTGTATACATTCCGTATTTGGCATTGTGCCCCATAGAATCGAATCTGCCATCTCCTGACCATTCAACATCATCATTTTGTTTCAAATCTTCTACAAACTTTGCTTGGTATTTCCTCCACTGCATGAGAATAGATGGAAACAGAAACTTGCGCTGGTGGTAGAAAAAGGTCCTGGGAGAAATTGCATGCAATCCCATGTGTTTAAAAGCTAGGAGTATTTGACTTATTCGTACTCCAGACATTAAAATTCCAAAACTTATCATCAAGTTGCCAGCAGGATACTTTCCGAAGACCATAGGTTGACTGTGCCATTTAAATTTCTTTCCACAATGACTGCAATCTTGAACAACAGTTGCCATTGATCCTTTTGTTACAATCTGCACTTTTGGTTTTTCATATTTACAATTGAAACAAAATAAACTGAACAAATTTAACAACACTCTGAAGAATACAACAAATTTTGGCTCATCTGCGGGTTTGGTGTCAGGCTCAACTCTGAAAATGAAAAGAATTTCAATAAAGATTTGTTTCATACAAAAATATCTATTTGTCCAAAAGAGATTGGATTGTGAAACCACGCAATATAATTATGGCAAAATCTCAGAAAACAAAATTTTGTCTATTATTGGAAGGAGAATGTTGTCAAAGTGAATAGGCAAATTCTCATTAAATACTGTCTTCATCTTTGACCTAAAATATGTTTAGTAAAAAGAACTGAATGCTTATTTTTGTACATTACCTTACTCTGTACTTTGATTCGTTTTCATTGATTTCATCATCATCATCATCATCATCATCATCTGACAACAAAGCTGAAGCTTCTTGTTCACTCCAATCAGTGTCTTCTTCCTCCATTTCAATGTCGGAATCTTCCAGAGTAGAATCTGCCACCTTGTCTCCGTAATCTACACTTTCTCCGTGGTCATCTTGCAACTGCATAAGGGAGGAGAGAGAATGAATAAAACAAGATCTTCTTGTAATTTAGTAATCTATCTTGATTTATCATCAAATCTCAATAGTATAATCAGCTGATCATAATTTATGTGCCATGTTCACAGTAAAAATTCCTTCACCACACGCCTTTTCTTTCATAAGAAACTTGGATAAGCAGATACTACTAAAAGTTTCTTAATTTCACGAGAAAATTTCAGCCTGTTCGAACTTAAAGTTTCTTACTTTGTTTCTTATCTTTTGGATGCATGTAGTTTCTACCACTGCCACATATTAATTTCTTGGCAGACAGCAAATATTTTGCAAGAAGGAGAGATCTACAGTACATGACTCAAAACATAAATTTATCGTGATGAAAAATTGATTACCTCAAATTCCTGACGATCAAGAGTGTCAGCAGTTCCCTGGGATTGAATTTTCTTTTTTAATAGCCACAACTTTTTCTGGCAGTGCAGCAGCTTTGCTTTCAACACGGGGCACTTTTTGCATTCTGTGGTTGGTGATGACACAGGCTCGAGATCTGGTTCAACAAATTCTGCTTCCTCTGAAACGTTTGTGCTCGTTGAAGTCGATGGTAATGATTGTCTTAATATCTGTGAAAACAATTTTAGCAAGTAAGGAAGGGGCCAGCAAAAGAGAGATAGGAAAGAGAATGATAGGCTATGTTGAAGTCATGAAATATCGAGAAAAAAAATAACGAGAAAATAATGATTCATCGAAAATGCAGTCTTGAAAATTAGGCCCATTGGGCCAACTTACTCGTCTCCTGCTCCTGTCAGACAGCTCTTCTGTTTCCATAACGGTGTTTGCAACATCGATCGTTGGTATTGCATCGTTAGTAAGCTTGTTCCTAATCCCAAGCTCTTTAGCAACATCCCTTCGCATGCTGAAGCAACTATCTTCAAAATGAACCGAACAGAGGATCGACGACTTGGTTGGTGACCAGTTAGGCCTATGCCGCCGAACGAAGGAAACCCACTTCCAGTATCTCGAAGAGTCTAGATCTTTATTCGGAAAAGTGTGGATAGATATATCCTCCGTAAATTGCTTATTTTTGCAGCTACTGCCACCTGGCCCACCGGCAACACAAGATCTCCCACCACGTCTAGCTGAAGACTTCGTTTTTTCGGTCGAGGTAGCCATCTTGTATACGATATACTTCCTGGTTCCTTGTCTGATCATAACTGTGACGTCACGCCAAACTCAAATTTTTCGCGGCAAAACTTATCAAAACAGAAACTTTCGTGCGCTGTAACTCTTGAACGATAAAAGATATTTCAATTTGGTTTTTTGCAATCGTTTCACGGGATTTTTGTCTTTGAAAATACGAACAAAAATCGAAAGGCAATTTTTCATTGCATAAGGCCTTTAATGTAGGACTGCCTCAGGAGTTAAGAATTTTTTCCAAAGCAATGTTTGTGGACAGTGGTTTATGTGCCTTTATGCACTTGTAAAATCGAGGGACTCTTGCCAACCAAGTCAGGGAATTGAACCATCCTTTGCCAAAGATGAAGAAACTGTAAGTGATGAGATAATTTTTTATGGAACAGAAAAAAATCCTTTTTACTGTCCTGAAACCGTAAACTGCACCTTGCAGCAGTTTCTTAGCATTTTAAAGCCAGGCAGCACGGTTTAATAGTTCTTGAAAATTAAGGCTACAGTCTTTATAAGAGGCATTTAAAAAAAGGCAAATTTGAACAAAACAGAACTATAGTTTATCTCAAATTAGATGTCAAGTTAAGGTTACTGTACCCCTTCAGTGACCACTCATGGTGTTTTCTCTCTTGATTATCACGCCCGCGACATAACACGTATAAACTATACATCATTCGATTTGTCATTAAATGGGGAGTATTTACAAGCCAAAAAGAATATAAATATCAGCAGCTTCTTATAATTGATTTATTATGAAGAAAATTGCAACGGCCCAAAAAACGCTAAATCCATAAAATAGTTCTAAATTAAATTGCAACTTCAAAAAACCCTTTTATTTGGCGAAAAATGCATTCATTCAAAAGAAAACAGGCAACTAGTAATTTTAGTTTCAACTCGCACTTTTGAGTTTCCAACTCGCACTTTTGAGTTTCCAACTCGCAACTCTCATTCAACTCGCAACTCGCAAATTAAGTGCAACTCGCAACTCGCATAATAAGTGCAACTTGCAACTCGCAAAATAAGTGTAACTCGCAACTTCAACTCGCACTTTTCCATATCACCCTTCAAGAGGGCAGGGATAATTCCCTCCAAGACATCATGCATTGCATCTGGCGTAAAAGCTATCCATCACTTCAAAGTATGGAAAAACTGATAAGCAGCAGTTATCTTGCACTCCATAAATTGCTTTGTCAGCATCAAGATTCTTGATTGCCTCCAGGTGGTATGAATGCAGATCTTTTGATCGAAGCAGAAAGTCAGACTCTGCAAATTGGTGCTTGATTTCATTATTGCTGGCCATACAAATCTGCAGATTCTTCCTGCGTTAAAAGATGCATTGAATCATGCCAGACTGTGTGCAGAGAGGTTATCTGATGATATTGTTGTCAACTCAACCGTCAAGTCTTGTTGGTTATCATCAATGAACAAGTTGATGCCATTCGCATACAAATCCTGCAGATCATCAATGAGTGGTTTAAGCACTCCAGAATATCTATATACATCTTTCAGAAGCTTGTGTTTCACCAAAATAGGCAGGAAAATGTGTCTAAGCTGACATTGAAACTTTGGATGCAGGTTTCCAACTGTATAGTAAAATGCACAAATCTTGTGTATACTGCACTTGGATTAAATTGATCGACCACTTTGAATTCATCAGTATAGAACTGCAGTTGAATGATGGGATGGGTGTTTGGTCTCTGACTGAAAATTTTGTCATCTTTGAAATCATGGAGATGATTTTAAGATATTTGCTTGGTCCTTGACAATAGTTCAGCCATCACACCATCTTTTTGAAGGAATGCTGCCAGTACTTTCTTAATTGGTATGTACTGCATTGTGTGCTTTACCCCATTGTTAGAACCTAGCATATATTGGATAGGCATGATCGTTTTTAGCTCCTCTATGCAGTATTGCAAGAAAAGATGATTGGACTGCAATGCCTCTAAATTTCTTGTGAAAAAATCACTATCGCCTAGCAGTTTGATGATGTTATCATGATCATGTAGTTGAATCCCAGCATGCCTAATTTCGTATTGAGCAAATTACCATAACTTTCAGTAACGAATCTTAACAACAAGATAGTATCAGTGGCAACTTCCTGTTGGACTGATCGTGGAACTGCATGATGTTCTTGCAGTTTTACAAGAAACCCTACCACGCCAAGACAGGTAGCATGCTCTGTGCGATGAGCTTTTTTCATGGATAGGAACTCTCGCCCACAACTTCTTCCAATTTCTGTCCTTGTCCCAACCACTGGCTCTGCTAATGCTGATTGCAGCCGAATGGGAAAACAATCTGCATGGTAGACAATACAGTGCTTCCTTGGAAGGACTAAACACAAGCCATTTTCTTTCACTTTTTCCCCATTCTCATGGCTGCAGAGTAGAACAGAAAGTGGGAACTGTTGTCCATCAGCATCTCGTTGCAATTGCTTTGGGAATGGAGCTGGACTAGCTCGTATCATATTTTCAAGCCGATTCGTTGTTGGAGAGCCACACAAATTTCCAATATCTAAGGGTGAAATTTTTGTTGCATCACCGATCGTGACGTGTTCTTATCTGTCGACTTCTGAATCTGAGTTACTTCTAGCATCAAGTACTTCCACTTCAGGGTCGTGAGGGCATCTTTAGTATGTTTGTTTTGCGACAATATCGAATTGTCTGATTGGCCTAAAAGTAACAATAGTTTACAAACTTTTTCAAAACCAGTATGTTACATGGACAAGAAAAGACGACCAAAAGTAATTTAAGAAGAAAGTGGCAAGGCCTTTCAAGATAGATGCAACGCAAAAGTTTATATTCACTAGTCGAACCGGCAGACGCTTAAAGAATATCGAGTAAGTGCTACTCTCTGAGGCAGTCATTAATTCAAAAGAATTTAAAGTGGTTTCTGTGATTTTGATATCAAAAGTTTCGAAGCTTCAACTTCTTCTACTGGGTGAGTCAGAAAAAAGAATCCCCACTTGCAAGGCCACTGCTCCATAAATATCAAAGCAATAATATTGATGTCAAATTCATGTCAACCGTACGAAAATGGCTGCTGCAAAGCTCGAGAGACAGTTGGAAGCTCTTGCAAATGAAAATCTAACCAAAGCAGAGAACGCACTTTTGCTTACAGAGCCAGAAGGAAAGCTGCAACTGCAAAGTTTGACTCGACCTGACTAAAGAGAAGCTAAGTTTATTGAAGAAAGCTAAGAATCTAGTCAAAGCAAGGAAGGATATATTGGATTACGCTTTTGCAGATACAAGCTGCAGTCTAGCTGTAAACCTAAAGAACGGAAATTTTGTATATTTCACATCAATTCAAAGCCTGAAATCCGTTCAATTGAATTGAAACATCAATTAAAACCTGAAATTGTTTCGCTCTTGTTTTTGTGTATGAGTGATTTTTTTAAAGAGAGTAGCGAGGTAGAGTCTTGATTCTATTGTGGGTGGATAACTCAAAGGATGGATTATGTTAGCCGAGAACTGCCATTCAAAAATTTTTATATTGATATAATTTTTCGCAATAATTTCGAACTTCATCAAAACATTAAAATAATCTTTTCGGAATTCGTTATAAAAAATTATGAAAAGTTTTCAAACAAAAATTAGTGAAATGAAACAAACCGGAAACATTTTTTTGAATTTTTTGTCAATTTAAATTGCAAGCAAGTTCACATTTTTATTTGCTGGAATCTTCTCATTTATATCTCATTGGTTATTTGTTCATTTCAACCACAGTCAAATATGAAATTATCCTTGCATCCTTTATCAAATCTTGTACAAAAGAAGGAGGCTTCCATATTCCTTTAATGCACAGCTAGATTTTATGAAGATGTTGCCATTATCTGACATTTTATGTGATGATGCATCAGAAATCTACAGTGTGTGAAATTGTGGAATCAATTTCAAATAAATTTTTTATAAGAAACTGCCCATAAGAAACTCAACTCTCAGATCCCCAAAAATTAAGAAACTCCTGTACTGGGAAAACATAACTTAAGAAACTATTTATTTTGATAAAAGAATTCCTTAACATATCATATTACTCTAAAGGTACTCGAGCTATGTGTAAGGCTTCAACAACTTTGTTTAGAAATGTTCAGAATGAAACAGGAAGTAAATATTAAGATTGTTATAGAATAATACTAATGCAAAATAGAGCCTATAGAAACTCATTAGAAATTCCAAGTACTCAAAATATTATGATTTTAAGAAACTCTCAGAACTGGCGCAAATTCTTTAGTTTCTTCAAAAAATACCTGTTCTAACCTGTTTTCTAGATTTTAGGATGTCCACCACATTGCACAACATTTTCAATCATATACTGGGTGAGTCAATAACATCCATTGTGCAAAATCAACATAATTGCAAAGAAAGCTGCTTTCCTTTCAATTTCAGCAGGATACTTTTGGCATATACCAATGAAGCATGTTTTTTGGAACAAACATATTGTCTACGTTAGCAGTCAGAGGTATTGGCTTTGGATATTTAGCAATTGAAGATTGGTGTGCCAGCATGAACATACCACATCACATGAATGAAAAAGAAGCTAGCAAATAAATGTGCAATTAAATTTGCCAGGGATAAGTAAAGGTCATAACCTGCAAGTATGCAAAACTTGGCATTGAGCCTGATGAGAACAGGGTATTGGACATTGGTGTTTCCTATGATGGGTCTTGGCAAAAGCGAGGTCATTCCTCCCATAATGGTATATAGAATCATGTGGCATCAGCTGACACGGTGAAATATATTTATCATGAGTGGGCTACCACAATTCGAGAATTAAAATGTGCCCCTGTCTTTGTGTCAAAAGTTTCTCCAACATCCTCCCATAATGGGATAGCCTTGGTTATTGATATTATACCTGGGGTACCCATCGGCTATAAAGTCCTTTCAAACTTCTGTACGGAAGGTGTACAGAGGTGTAGAGGTGTACGTGAATGAGGATTGCATTAACCATGCGAGTAAGAGAATGGGAACCTCGTTGAAGAAACTAGTTGATTCATCTAATGCACTAGATTCAACTATTTCAAGGAAAGGAAAATTGACACATGAGAGAATATCGAAAATACAAAATCATTATGGCAGGCCCATAAAGGATAATGCTCATGTTATTGAGTTGGCAAAAGATATAATTTTTGCTATTTTGTTTCACATGACATAATCTGATACACACCCAAAGCATATGCATTGTCCACCTGGACCCACATCATGGTGCTTTTAGCAAAGAAATGTGGTCAGTGGTAAAGAGCAGGGTAGTTATAAAAGAGCAAGAGACACTGCCTGCTGATGTTGGAAAAAGGCTGGTACCAATATTGAATTGTCTTTGTACTGAAAACCTTTTGAAGCGATGTTTTCATGCCAAAACTCAAAATGCCAATGAATCTTTCCATAATGTTATTTAGAAAATAGCTCCAAATGCCATCTTTGTAGGAAGAAAGACAATATAAAATGCAGTTTCTCTTGCTGCCTGTTAAATCACACTTGGTGCAAATTTTAGGAAAGTGCTGTGCAAGGCACTGGGGATAGCAACTGGTGCATTTTTGAAAGCTGTAGCTACCAAGAAGAACAATAAAAGATTGCAAAATGGCGACAAAAAAGGACAGTTTGTGCTTGTTTGATCGGAAAATTATTTCCCCAAACCTTGTTCCAGTCCCACATTCAGGCGAGATTTTAAATTCGGCAAGATATTCCATGATCAACTGTGAAGGACATACAATAAAACATCAGAAATGTTTGGTAAACAAAAGATGTCCCAAAGGGTGGTAATATTTCTGTGAACTAAATAAGCAAACATATTCAACCCAATGGTTATATAATCATGTAGGAGCATAAAAGACTTGCAGTTATCTGAGTACAGTATCCAAAATCTGATGCAATTCTTTTTTTTGCAATAGTTAGCAAATGTTGTAGAATTCAGCCATCTGGCTGCTTTATAAATTCCTTGCAAGTTCAAACCTTTACTGTGGGTACGAGATGTGGCAGCAGATCTTGTAGAGTGTCTGAGTAGAGCAGAACTTTGTGAAGTAGAATTCTTCTTCCTTTGAGCTAAAGTGCCTGTGGATCGTAAATCTCTGTCCGAGGCATGGCTGCTTATCTCCCTCTATGCAAACTGCTGTACCTTTACGATTATTTAAATCATTCATGGATCAGCCTCAAAATGTAACATCTACCGGGTGTCAAGACCATTAATTGTTGCTAAATAGGCAGCACAAGCGCTGATGTGGCAGAATTCAGCTGATATAGCAGAATTTATCCCTGCAATGTTGAGAGCTAGAATTCAAGGTCACACAGCCTACCTAATGATCAACCGTTTGGTGGTTTGAATAAATAATGTTAACCCTGGATCATCTAGTATATCTCCCAACACCCAAAAGCAAGATAGGACAACATGTGATGTTCAAGCAAATGAAGGCAAGGTACATGAAGTATTCACTAGTGAGAAAGACTAAACGGACTAAACTGCCATGTGAAGCATTTAGACAAATTCAATTGATTGTTACTTGTGTTAATCACTGTGAATTCAATTCAAATGTTTTCCTTTTTTCAGTTTTTTTCAGTTTAGTTAATCTTTGCATTTAGAAATCAATGAATAGTAGCAATGGTCTATCAGATCTGATTCTGCTAAATCCAGGAATGAAACTCCATCCAATTTCAAACAGTCTCTTTCGCTAGTGATTTTCTGTCGTGAACTGAAACAACATCTTTTTTCCACCAAATACCAGTCATGAATATCTCTATCAAAAAATGAAATTAATCCTAATATCCTTGAAATTTGAAGAATGAGTTTTTTTAGTTTAGGGGGTGCTCTCTCCTTGGTTAGTCTTCCTACTGAGAGAGCTCCTCCTTAAGAAATTCCTCCCCAAACAAAAGTATATGTGATCCTGTTGTATTATCTTATTAGCTATGCTTTGTTTCCTGTTTAATTGAAATTTTTGTTAGTTGTATGTTGTCTTAAAGAGATTGTTTTATGTGGTGGAATTTTGAAATTAAACTGAACCGAGCTCTTCAACACATTTTGTTGGTCCAAGCCAGCAACCACAGCTCCAGTTCTGCACAAAATAATTTGGGTTCAACTTTCAGCCTGGCAAATGTTCAAAATTGCGTATTCAACATTATTCAGAATCAAATTAAATCCCCAATCTTGCACAAGAAGAAGACGCCTCATATGATATACGACACTGACTCCGAATGACATCTTCAGATTGAAAGAACTATTTTAGTTTGATGAAACAATTGCACCGTTTTAAACGTATTATTTTTAGGAAGAAAGTTAAAATGTATTGTTTTTGTTTCCACTTCTTCTTCGAATAGCCTAAAATGCGGACCAAAGATCTCAGTGAGCAGTTCAGTTACCCATAAAACCAACTTTGAAATCTAATTGTTAGCATACAAATGGAAACGATGAGGAAAAGCATGTCCTAAAAATGAGCGATCAGGTAATAAAACTCATACTAACCACGGCTTGTGTAAAACGCAGGTCATGCAGGTTAAGAAAACGCGGGTTAAATCGTTCGGGTCAAAATTAGTGGCCATGGGCCTAAGGGTTTAGGCTTACAGCCTATTGATGTCCGTTGCGAAAAGAGATGCGCAGCGCAGTTCATGATTGTTTGGAGTTCGTTCGTTGGGATGTTTCAGAGGGACAGAAAGACATGAAGGAAGAATTTTCATATCAATTGGGAACTGGTGCAGCCTTGGCTTGGTAAGATATTCAGTTTCAGAGACCTTATGTAGAAAGTATGATCTAATTAGGTAGGTGTTTCTAATTATTTGAAAGCATAATTAGATCAGGAATGGTGCTCTTCACTTAAGTTCAAATTGTATGGCCTAAAACCGTTAGTTCTGTTTAGGCCTACGAAGCAGTGTGTGTGTGGTGGTTCTGTATTGTTTGATCTTATTCATAAATCTATTTGCCATTGCACTTGTTGACCTTATTATTCGATATATGGTAGGAAACACTCAGAAAAAATGACAGGTGTAAGCTTAAATATTTAATGTATATTTAAAGACAATTGTACCTTTACTGCTGTAAATATAACAACAATTCAAGAATTGTAAGCTTTGTCTAGCTATATATCTTTGTATTCAGTGCCTTCTTAACATACTATCTGGGTGGCAATTACCCCCCCCCCCCCCGAGTCCTGATCCCTTAAAAGCGGTTCTGATAGTTCTGATTTACAAAGTAAAATTGCCAGGCTAAAATTAAATCGCATATATAAAAGACAGTTTATACATCTCATCCACGCTAGTTTCAATCTGCTAAGGCAAAGAATCATTTTGACACCTAAGTACATTGCAGTGTACTCTACACTCTACTTGCAGTGTAAGATGAAATCTACAGTACAACTAAATCTCCCATGTTTAAATTTTTTTGTGGCCAGTACTGACCACTTATTAGACGTAAATACATTCAGAGTATAGTGGATTCTATTAGTATTGCTGGTACTTTTTACCCTCCTCGATTGTGGTTTTGCATAAGAAATAATCTTGGACTGTGCTAATTCTTGTATGGTACTTTCTTAAACCACAGTGGTAGCTCTTCCGATTTTATTTTAGTTGTAGTATGAAATTGTAGATCTACTCATTTGAGCATAGGAAAAATAGTCTCTGCAAATTGTTGTAGTGGTTGTAATGGGTTGTTTATACACATTTGCTGTTGTCTGCAATTGATCTGCTTACCTTTTATTTGTTTGAATTTTGAACACACCTACAGCATTCTCACTTAGACCTAATTGATACGAATGTGGCTTGGTTGTACAATGGTTGCTGCTCCTCTGTTTGCCCAGTTTGGCTGCTTATTCCATTGTGTGCTTTTGGTTTGTGACTGTTTTCTGGCATGTCATGGCATGTTATTGTCATTAAGTCGGTCATTACACTGTGTTCTGGAGTGGTTGGGGTTGCAAGTTTTTTTAAAATTGCAAAATAAGTTTTCAAAGATTAATTCTCAGCAGATGATTCACTCAAATTATCAATTGACAAAGCCACTTCACTGGTTGCCTGAGCATATGCTTCACAAGGTAACATTCCTGCTGCATTTTTATACCGGTATATCGTCATTTTCCTGTAAATTCTTCTCACGCATTGGTTTTTGGATTGAAGTGAACAAAATTATTGATAATTTGAGTGTCAAAACTGTAATTCCTTGCACACTGACTGAAATGAAATAAGGATGATAACTTTTTTATAACACAATGCATAAGTAAGCTGCAATAAGGATACCATTGAGTGTGACAAAAGTGGCAAGGATGGAAACCAATATCCACATAAACCCACTTACATGATAGTGTTAATACTCATGTATTTACATGGACACAATGCCTTTAATGAAGTTTGTGCACAGTTTTAATTATGGATTTTCAAGCAAATGATATCCAAAACTCGGTGTTGAGAAGGTTTTGATGTCCTTGGGTAAGCTTTGTCTTTGTGTCATCCTCAATTTCAAACATGATTGGGGAGATGGATGACAATTTATTCAGAAGACATTTTCTCTTTGGATGGTAATAAACGTTCTCCTTTGTTTTCCGATCTTTATGATCTGCGACCCCTTTTCCTTAAAAACACGGCGCTCTCTCCTGGTAATTACAATGTCATACGGTACTGGGGGCACATTTCCTAGGCGTACATCATCTTTTGATCTAATATTAGAGCCACACCCATAACATACCCTTGCTTTAGTTGCTCCTAGAAAGATTACTTTCAAACTGTCATCATCTGGAGGCAGATTTTGCTGATTTTGGCCAGGGAAATTAAGATTTTGGACTGAGCGTGAAGCTGTTGGGTTTCTAATTCGCTTGCGTCTATCACTTTTCTTGTGGCCTGCATTTGATGGCACAGTACCCTGCAATTGTCTTGATAAGTCAGGCTTCCATTTTCGTATTAGCTGTTCTATAAATGACTCCAAATGAGCAACTGCAATTATATGTTTGCAGATGGAATGATATTTGAAACGTGGACAGTCACATTGAACAGTTGCCTTTTGTGCTGAAAAAGATACGGAATGACTAATTTTTGCATTGGAATCAGAACGAACAATATAACTTCCATCATCCCATGGACACTGCATTGTCTTTTAAGATTGACGAAGCACCATTCCAATCTATTCTGTGATTTTCACTTAGACCAGTTTTAGCAAAGTCAAGCAAAGTTCTACTTTGATTTGATAATTGAGATATGTTGTCATCAAGTAGGAAAGATATTTGAATTTGGTTTTTTGAATATTGATGTGGACGATATGGTCTTCAATTATATCAACAAAACAAAAAATTACCGGGTGCGCCAAAACAAACTATGCACGTTTAGCAGGCCATAAAAAATCGTTCACTGGACTTTTTGCAAATGTTTCTGTTCTCTGTTCTAGGGCAAGAAGTGAGTGTCTTAAAATGTTTGTTTTTGAAAACATTGAAAACGATCAAAAAAGGTTGATCAAATTTTAAAAGATTCAATATGAATGAACAAAGAGAAATCGCTTCAGGGGGATTTGGGGGTTTAATACGAACTCTCATATAGCGGATTACAATTCGTCGATTTCTGAATCACAAATCACCACGAACAAGTTCTCTCTTTGTCCATTCATGTCGATCATTTAGAAAACTTGATTGATGTTTTTCGATATTTTCAGTGTTTTCGAAAACGAAGATTTTAGGAAACTCGCTTCTAGCTCTAAAAATTGAAAGTGATAAAATTTGCAAAAAATCCCAGTAAAAATTTGTAAAAATTCAGGCTTTTTCAAACGATTCAGTCATAAATCATCAAAATTGATCGAGTGTACGATTTATTGTGGCTTGCCAAACGTGCATAGGTTATTTTGGCGCACCTGGTATTTGTTGGTTGCATAAGCACTTTAACAATCAATCTTCTTTTGGGAAACTTTTCATGTCCACAAATAAATAAAGCTCATTCAAGCGTCCACACAAACAACTGATGTTCACTCAAGATGGCCGGAGCCAACAGCCAAGCAACATTATCATCCTCTCTTCCCCATAAATTGACTCGCTCCATCTGACCTTTAGTCACTTTTTTATCAAAACCTCCTCTTCTTGGTATTCTCTAAAATCTCTTCATCCTCATTGCAATGAATGTTGTGAATTTCAGCAAAAACCAAATCTATGTTGCTTACAATAACCCTAAATTTAAACGGGCCTAAAATAGAAAGTGCATCTATTCATTTTGCTCTTTTATGATGCATTGTGGGTCTATCCTACATGTGATATATAAAAATCGGACCAGGGAGGGACAGTGAGTGAGGGAATGAAACCTTTTTTCGATTGAATGCATATTTATGGGGAAACCCCCATAGCAACAGCGATAAAATACAGTTGGTAAGGAAGAAAAACATTGGGTGCTCATTATAAAACCATTGCTTTGTGTGATTAGAATTGTAAATTTCGAAAAATGAACTTTTCCATCAGAATCTTCAATACATTTTGGAGGTTGTGATAACAAAAACCGAAATTTCGACGAAAAATAGCTCTTTAGCCCCTTTGAGTAAAGACAGTGCAGATTATGAAGCTGTATGGGTTGAGGTTGAAAATGGGAAAGAGAAGAACTTTCTGTTTTGCTGTTTATATCGTCATCCACATTCTAATCCTGATAACCTAAGCACCTATTTACAAGAAGTTCTTTCTAATCCTGCTGTCTTAAATAAACAAATTTTCCTGCTTGGGGATTTCAACCTTGATCTTCTAAATTATGATTCTCACACTGCAACTGGCAAATTTGTCAATTTACTCCTTTCCAAGCAACTTTTGCCATATGTTGTACATCCTCCTCGAGTGTCTGATAATTCTTCTACCATCATAGATAATATCTTTGCCAATGTGTTTGATCAAGAAACAGTAAGTGGTAATATTCTAACACAAATAACAGACCATTTTCCTCAGTTTCTTATTGTAAAGCATGCAGGTATAACTTACAAAAACTTATCATACTCCTACCATGATTTCTCTAAACTTAATGCTGAAAGATTCCATAACGACTTTGCAAATGTAGACCTGACTTTCTTGAATGATGGTCAACTAAGTATTAATTCTAAGTTTAACAGATTTCTCTCAAATCTTGATAAACTAGTGAAGACTCATGCTCCTCTGAAAAAACTCACAAAAAAGATGTGAAGTTAAGAAATAAACCTTGGATCAACAGTAAAATACAAAAAATGATGCGTATCAAAGATAGGTTGCTTAAAAAACTCAAGAGTAATAATGATCAGGCTACAAGGGATCTTTTTAAAAAATTCCGGAATCGAATTGCAATTGCTTTAAAAGACAGCAAAGCCAATTATTATTATAATTATTTTCAAACAAATAGTAAAAATATGAAACAGTTATGGTCAGGGATTAAATCAGTCATAAATATTAGGAAATCTTCTAATGTAAACGTCATAAGCAAATTAAAAAATTCTAATGGTGCCCTTACATCTGATCCTGTTGTAATTGCTAATCTATTCAACAAGTTTTTTGTCAATGTCTCTCATGATATCACTAAGAACATACCAAGAACCAGAAAGTCTCCCTTGGATTTTGTCCATAATAGAAACTGTGACTCTTTTTTCATCGCCCCCTCAGTTCCCTCAGAGATATCTGATATTATCAATTTGCTAAAGCCTGGTAAGTCTTTAGGTCCCAACAGCATTCCTGTTAAACTTCTAAAGCACCTGTGTCCCTTAATAAGTTTACCACTCTCTCAAATCATAAATGAATCCTTTCAATCTGGTATATTTCCTGACAAGATGAAACTTGCAAAAGTTATCCCTCTGTTTAAAAAGGGTTGTTCGGTTACTGCTTCTAATTATCGTCCCATTTCTCTCTTTAGCAAAATCACTGAAAAAGTTATGTATAAACGTTTGTATGACTTCTTAGAAAAGCATAGTATCTTATATTCATTTCAGTTTGGATTTCGTGAAAGTCACTCCATTAATCATGCTTTAGTCAGCATGACAGAAACTATCAAAAATTCACTTGACAACAGAAAATTTGGCTGCGGAATCTTTCTTGATTTGCAGAAAGCATTTGATACTGTAAACCATAGCATTCTTTTGTTGAAGCTTGAAAAATATGGAATTCGAGGACCTGCGTTGGAGTGGTTCAAATCTTACTTATCAGGTAGAACGCAATTTGTTTCTGTGAATGGGTCTAGCTCCAGCCATCTAAATGTTACATGTGGAGTTCCACAGGGTTCTGTCCTTGGCCCCCTCCTTTTCTTAATTTTTATTAATGATTTACCAAATTCATCATCCTTACTCTCCTTCTACTTATTTGCGGATGATACAAATATCTACTTTGAAGCTGAAAATCTTGATATGCTGCAAAGAATAGTAAATAGAGAGTTAAAAAAGGTTAAAGAATGGCTTGATGTAAACAAGTTGTCATTAAACATTGATAAAACTAATTTCATAATATTTAAATCTCCTCAACATTCATCATTGGAAACAGTAAATATTAAAATTGGAAATCAACCAGTAAAACAGTCTAGGTATGTAAAATTTCTTGGCATTCTTTTGGATGAACATCTTAGCTGGAAATACCATTTATCTGAACTTTCAAAAAAATTGGCCAGAACATGTGGTATGTTCTTCAAGATAAGACACTTTCTTCCTATAGATGTTTTGATCTGTCTATACAATTCATTATTTTCTTCCTTTCTCCAATATGGTATAGTGGTATGGGGACTTACATATGATGTTCATATAAAGCCTGTATATTTGTTGCAAAAAAGAGTGGTAAAAGCTATTGCATTTGAACATTTCACCTCACCCTCCACTCCTATCTTTTCTGACTTGAAAATCTTGAAGCTTCAAGATCTTTTTCAGCTAAAATTGCTTTGTCTTGTTTATGATTGTGTGAATAAGATCTCTCCTAATTGCTTCCACAATTTTTTTGAATCAGTGACAAATGTTCATCAGTATGGTACACGGCAAGCCTCAAAAAATGACATTTTCTTAAATCGAAAAAATACCTTGCAATACGGTATCAGGTCTGTGCGTTTCTTTGGTGCTAAATCTTGGAACAACATTCCAGTTGATATAAAGACATCGTCATCTGCTTTCAGTTTTCGTCAAAAGCTTAAAGCCTTTTTATTCATGAAGAACTATCAAAGTTGATCCTAAAGTGATAAATATCGCTCTGGTCCCTCGATAAATGATTAAATAAGATTCAAGACCATCTTTGAAAGGGGGTGCTCTCTCCTCGATTAGTTTAGCTATTGAGAGAGCTCCTCCTAAAGAAATTCCCCTGCATGCAACATCTTATGTAATTGTTATTCATTGTATGTTATAAGTTTGTTTATGTAATTTGCAGTCATTGTATGTAATTAGTGTTTTTATTGAGATATTGTAGGTAGAGGAATTTTAAAATATATGAACTGAACTGAACTGACTCCCATAAGAACCTACTTTTTTGGCTGAAATAGGTTCTGATCTTAAAGGTACTGAAACTAATGCCAAGGCATGAAGGTTCTGATCTGAAGAGTGCATTGCGTAGTTTTTTTTTTTTTTTTACATTCCATTAAAAGCTTACAAAACGAATTACTAACTACACTACTTACAATATACTATACCCTACTACTAAAACAATACCATTAGGAGCGAAAAACAATGACTACCTTATGGCAACATAAAACAGAAAAAACGAACATAGCACAATACGTAACAACTAGAGAAAGAAGAAAGAGAAAAAAAAAATAGCGCTTACTAAAAGAGGGATGGTGGTTGTATGATTTAGGGACTTGCTAATCAAATCGGCCAGTTTTATGGATAAAACGCAGAGTTAAAAGAAGTATGTTTTTATTAACATCATCTGGAAGATCGTTATCACCATACATTAAAATCTTTAGTAGAACATCATTTGAAGGATTGGCGAATCCATGTGGTCGTAATAAAGAGGAAACTCCAGCGAGATGGTCTCTTCGTAATACTTCAAAGGAAGGGCAGAGCAACAAAAAGTGTTCCGTGTCCTCAATGCCATCATTGGTTGGGCACATTGGGTTTATGGTATCTCTGAAATTATGCTTGAATTTGTGAAAGTTCAATTTACTGAGACCAACCCGAAGTTGTGTAAGATAAGATAGACCTGTTGGGTCGTGTATTTTGAAGACAGATTTTGGCAGGGGGCGAATTTTTGATAGCAGCTTTGTCTTGAAAGCAGCAATGGAAGGCGCCGTTTTAGAACGTCAACCACAGATGTTCAGCCCCACTATTTGATTTGGAAAACATATACTGTTTACAAACCAATTCTAAGTTTACAAACAGCAGGGGAGGAGATTCAAACTTTAACAGCCCACTGAGAAAAAAAAATCAACTTAATAATGACAATCCAAAATCAACTTTGCTACCCCTGCTATAAGAACATAATTTATATCAAACTGAAACAGGTTCTTAATGATAAGGTGCATGGAAGAAGAGCCTCTAGTTTCTTCTTTTTGTAGGCTCTTATATGCGGGGATTTACTGTACAACATATTGCAGCAACACAGTATTTCAGGCTCAGATGTTTATCGTAACACACATTTACAATTAGTCATTTAGTTGAGAACAATTGTGTGCTGCAAAGTATATGGCAGCAGCGCGAGCAGCGTTGTAACCTCCTCAACTGCTTGGATCATGTATGAGAACATTGTAAGAACGAGTGTATCATTCATTGTCTCCATGACAATTTGCGGCCTGTACAGTAGGCAACAGTGTTGTACACTCATTTTTTTGTAAGAAACTGCTCGTAAGGAACGGTGGGCTCACTTTTTTGAAAGTTAAGAAACAAAACCCTACCTGAATTGAAAAAGCTAAGACACTCTTGTAATTTACAGTTTTAGTTTTGCTGTCGCACTCAACAATGTTTTCACATTGTGTATAGTTATAGCAACTTCTCGGACATTATTTTGAGTACAAATTACGGTACACACTTTTTATATAAGAAACTGGTTGATAAGAAACTAGTATTAGGATGGCGAAAAATTTAAGAAACTCTGGTACTAATGCTTGAGAATTGCGAAGAAACTCATGGGAAAATTGTCCTTAAGCCTTTGTTTTTAAGTAATATTTGTAATAAATTTATGTTATTGCGTACTAATTATGTTTTGAGTCAAATAGAACCCTTCTTCTTGCATAGCATTTAGCCGTCTGTCAAGAAAGAATATGTGGCAGTGGTAGAAACAACATGCATCCAAAATATAAGAAAAAGATTAAGAAACTTTCAGTACTAAAAAGCATAAATTTTCACGTGAAATTAAGATACTTTTTATACTATGGGCTTACACAAGTTTCTTATAAATGAGAAAATGTGTATTTACTTGTTTTGAGATATTACTACCTAATTTGGATGCCCTTTAGACAAAACAAAATTAACTTTACACTTCTGTCATTAAACATATAAGAAACCCATAAGAAATTTTTGAGAGCAAAATGACCTACAATTTTAAGAAATTGCCTGCCATCCCCGAACCTTAGTTTCTAATAAAAAAATGAGTGTAATGACCATTCTCTAGAACTCTACCAAACATTACATGACAAGTAAAGAACATAAATTTCATCATAGTCACTAGAATATCCAATTCGGAAGCAAATACCTCCATGCTTAGTATGCACAATAGTCTACTTTTTGCTTTGTTTTGCTCCTGAACATAATTTAAGTTCACGTTTTAACAGAACTGTGGTTAGTCATCCCTCTCCCTTGCAAAGGAGCTAGGTTATGAAATGTTAAGATAATGGTGTCACCCCTCTTTACTTTCAGTTAAAACACACAGGCTGGCTTTGTAGGTTTCGCCAGGCGATTTTCCAGTCTAAAAAACCATTGTGAGAAATTCCAGAGTGATACTAGATAGTGTATCCTTTTATACACATATCTACCGGAAGGACCCCACTAAGTAACCGGGATTACACAACCAAAGGCCTAAAGTCATTTGATAGGCCGAAAAGTCGTAGCATGATAGTATGAGTATACCGGGTGTCTCAGAAAAAAGTGCCCCCTTCTGACTGCAAATAGGAGCCAAGCAATAACATGACATTGCTCCCCGACTTCACAGCTAAATTTATCAATGTTCAACTTAGATGCACGTACCTTGCATTTAGAAATCGTCCAACAGACACCGGAGATACAGTTTCGCACAGTCAAAATTTAGAGCGCACCCAAAACCAGAGGTTTTGAAAAAGAGCCTAGTCATGATTTGTATCGTGGACATTTTCCAAAGTACCTGTAGACTTTAAGTTTCCGTGTTTTGCTTTTGAAAAGAATAAAATATGCATGGACATGGCGCTGATTAAACAAATATAGTAAAAATGTGGTAAGAGTGAGAAAGTTGTGCCACATCTCCAAAATAAGCGTGCATGTGCTCCTACTCTTCTTCTTTAATACAAAACACTTGGGATCGAAGGCAATGCAAGGACCGTTTCCTAAAAAGAAAAGTCACTTCAAGAACAATTGAAGTAATTCAAGGCATAAATATTTTCAAAAATAAAAAGTAAAGGTCAAAGTCGAAAATTTGTTTGCAAAATGCCCGTTTGTTGTCAAATTATGGCTAGGCCATTTCTCAAAGCCTCTGGTTTCAGGTGCTCTCCAAATTTTGACCTTGTGAACTCATATCTCCGGTGTTTGGTGGTCGATTTCCAAATGCAAGGTATGTGCATTTAAGTTGAAGACCAACAAATGTAGCCATGAATTCAAAAAGTCCCAAAATATTATCGTTTTGTTGCCTGTTTGGGTCAAAAGGGGGTACTTTTTTGAGACACCCGGTATAGGGCATCGGACCATCCCATTGATCCATGAGATCGAACCATGAACTAGGTCCCATATTGGGAAAAATTGAACCTTCAAATTATCATAAGCTGCTTAAAAAGGTCAATATCCAAATTGTTTTCCTTTATGCCGTTCAGCTAAAGGAATTTATGCCCTCCATATAATTTAGACGAACATTTAGTCAATGCCAATATGTACACATAAAGCAGAAAGAGTCTCAGGAACAACCAGTGATTGGGCATAAATTGATTTCTCATGACACACCAAATTACAACAAGCAAACTAAGCCAATCTAATTAAGTATCTCTTACGATAATAACTAATACGATATTTATGTCAGCATTAATATAGAAATCATCCAAACCCAGAGAAAAAAGTGTTGTTAAATGTTATTGTAGAGGTATATGTCGGGACAAAGTATAGTAGCTTGAACCCTTATGTCTAAGGGAACAGTGAGATAGAGAAGCACAGCATTGGACTTCCAACTACCTTGGAGTTCAATGGAGATACCTACTTGGAAGGCCAATGGCGCACCTCCTCTGCGGAAGGAATGGGTAACAAATTGACCAGGAATGCCTCTGAAATAAATCGAAAACTAGAAAAATAGACTAAAATCTCCTGAAAGTAGATTAATCAATGGCTTACTATTTTCAGGTTTTTGAAGATTCATCGGTGCTACAAACACCAAGGAAGATTGATTTTGATACCAGGTTGCAATCAACTCCTAGCTCAGCAAGGTGCAAAGAAATATTTTCAGAAAACGAGCAATTGAATTATATCAAAGAGGCTGCTATTGATCATGTTCTGCATGATGCAGGAGTGTCTCTCTTGCAAGATGTTGTAGATGAAAGGGATAAAAAAGATGAGTTGCCATTTGCGGTTATCTCTAAAATGTGCCATGTGTCGAATTACTCCCTTCACAATCATGATGCTATTGGGCGAATAAATACAAGAACATAAAAATTTCAATCTAGCTTCTATCCAAACTGCATCTCCCAATGGAATAAACTTGATCCTGAAGTCAGGCTTGCACCGCCCGTTCCTGTTTTTAAGACAAAGCTTCTATCAATAATTGGCCCCCTCCTAAACCTGTATTTGGTATTCATGACCCAATATGCCTATCACATCTTTCCCAAATAAGGCTCAGTCTCGGTAGACTAAACTTCCACTAATTCAAGCACAATTTTAGAGACACCGTAAGCCCAATGTGCCGTCTTCTGTAAAATGCGGTTCCGCAGGTCTGATGAAATGCGGGTCTGCAGGCCTCTTTGAATGTAGGTCCCAGGGCCACAGACAAGCCGTTGTTGTATGCGGCAAGGAGCCCTTTGTAAAGAACGAAGCGATAGTCACCAGTGCAATTCATCAAGCGAAACCCTTGCAATATCGATGGGATTGAATCATTTCTATGGATTGAATGGTGACGCAGATCGCCACAAAGGTCACAAAAAGAAAAATACATTGTGAAATCGTACCTGATCAATGAAAAGATCCTGAGTTACAGCTTGCAAAGAATTTAAATCCCAATGCAAATATGGGAGAACTTTGTACTTTGGAGGGGATCCCTTCACATGGTTTAACATACACCTGCCAAAAAGATGATGCATTAACAGTGCTCCAGCAACAGCTTCTTGTGAGCTTGAAGAAAATCAAAGAGAGTTCAAGGAAAGAAAATGGCCTTGTTGTCGAAAACATCAAAGAAGAGCAGAAAAATATGACAAAGAAAAGAAGAGTAGTGGAGAAAGAAATCGATACCCGAGCAATGTTGCCATTGCCACCAAAACGCCAGAAACACACAAGAGTTGGCAGAGCAGCAGAAGAAAAACAAAAAAATGCAAACCAATTTCTGGACATAGCCACAGGAAAAATAGGTACAGTAGAAAGCATTTGTTAATTATTATGTATGAATAAAGACAAAATATGTGCTGAGTTGCCAAGACAGTTATTCAAAAACACCAGGAGGTCAACTTTTCGCCACATATATACTTTTCAAATCTGGCTGTTTGTGAAAAAGATATCATTCTAGTTTGATGTGAATGATGTGAATTTCAAAACATCACTTTACGCCCAATACCGGGTGCCCCAAAAAGGTATACAGATTTGGTTGACTTCAGCGATGTGAATTTAGCTTTAATCAATGGCTATTCACTCTTGAATTGCTTCTCAATAGTTAACTTGGACATAGTTACCTCGTTTGTTGGTATCGGTACTTTGAGAGCAGAAATATTAATTTTGAAAGCTGAAATTTTTGTCCACCTGTAAACCAGAGCTGTGGCATTTTGGCCTGAGCAAGTTTCTAAAGCGCATCAAAATTAAAACTGCAATTAATGAAAAATTAAGAAATAACACAAGATCCATTATTGTTCAACTTTTATCAAGGCAATCCTTGATTTATATGCTGTGTCTCAAGGATTTGCTCAGGCAAAAACGCTAAATCTCTGGTTTGCAGGAAGAGGCAAATTTGAGCTTTCGAGATTAACAGGTCTGCTTTCAAAGCACCAATACCAACAAACGAGGCACCTATGTTCAAGTTAACTATCGAGGAACATTTTAAAGGTGATTAGACATTGATGAAGCTAAATTCACATCAATGGAGTCAACCAAATCCATATACATTTTTTAGGACACCCGGAAGATCCAATATTTGCAATGTTTTAAACGAGTTATAACAATTTCTGGGAACCCACGGCAGTCTAAGAAATTTTCAAAACGCGAAGCTTGTATAACTGAGATCGTTTCTGATATTCATTAATTGAATTGCCACCCATTATCTCCATATCGTTGATAATATTTGAATTAGATCCTCAATGGGGTTTTTATGAAAAAGGGATATGGATATGAAAAAAGGGTTTTCATGAATATAACTAACTAATTGAGAGAAACTTGTCAACGTTTAAATCTAATCAATCAACCCTACATAGAGATTTTAAAGTTTTGAAGATGGGGGTAAAGACCGCATTGTCACTAGGCGTCGTCCTTTATGGCAAACGGGTAAGCAAGTCACACTGCACCACGGTGAAAAGTTTTGATAAGACAAACTCTAATTTTATTTACTGTTAGTTGTCTATCATTGAGGACTTTAAACCAAAAAATGCAACAAGACCTAACCTAAACTTTGAGTTTTGGCAATTGAAATGCATGCTTTGATGCTTTGACTTGTTGTAAATCATGCCTCATCTCTTGTGCAAGCACAGATGAGTGTTCGGCGTACGTTTCTAAATGGAAGTAAATTGAATAATATGATGCTGCATATTTTGCGTTTTTCTTTTTCAACTACTCTAGTTTGCCTTAAATCCTAACTCAAAAACACTAAGGTGGATTCTTCTAATTTGGATTCTATAATGGAGTTACTTCTAAGTTAATTTTGTCAATGCTGTCCAATCCCAACTGCCTCAATAATTGGGAGCTTCTAAATGTCAATATCTTTGCAGGAGCAAAACATCTCAAACAAAAGAAAAATGCCGCAATGAACAAAGCACACATTAGTGAAAAGCACCTTCAATGCAGCGAAGTACGTTTTAATCTATATACATGTATATATACAACTTGATGTAGAGAGTTTGGATGCCAGAAAATACTTTACATGTACTTTTAACACATTGAGGCCTTTCGGACTTGTGTCCTAATCGGAGTGTGATTTATATTTGTCCTCTCAAACTTCTCTCCATTCAAATCACACTCTGATGAGGACACAAGCCGAAAGGCCTCAGTGTGTTAAAGATATATCTTACTATTTTCTGTCATCCAACCTCTCTATATCAAGTTTCTACTTACAGATTTTACCAAGTTTTTTGTATATACCGGGTGTCCCAGAAAAAAGTGACCCAACGCAATCTGTTATAGAAAAAAAAGTAAGTGGCAGATTAAAATATTTCAAGCATTGTTTTGTCTCTAAAAGACCAGCCTACATTATGAGTATTTTTCGCAATTTTTTTGGGGACGGGAAGGTTTCCGAATGAAGGATTTAGAGGAAAAGGGCAGGCTTGAAATTCTCAAAAAGTCGTCAAAAACAAGGGATCGATTTGAAGCCATTTCGGATCTTCAAAACAGTGAGGAGCGTGTTTCATTCTGCCTGAGAATATTTTCAAGTACCTAGGGACTATAAACTTGCTCTGAAGACTTCCGACTGTGTTACCTATTCCCAGTTTGAAATGAAACACGCTCCTCGTTGTTTTGAAGATTTGAAATGGCTGTAAATCGATGCCCTGTTTTTGACAACTTTTTGAGGATTTCAGGCATGCTCTTTTCCTCGAAATCCTTAATTTTGGAAATTTACCGCGCCGAAAAATTGCGAAAAATACTCATGGCATAGGCTAGTCTTTTAGCGACAGAACAACGTTTGAAGCATCTCAATCGGCCACTCAGTTAATTTTCTGTAACAGATTGCGTTGGGTCACTTTTTTCTGGGTCACCCGGTATATATATATATACAGAATGACTATACCGTCATTTTGTTTTCTTAGATTTCAAGAAAATTGTCTTCTCAAACTTCAAGGAAATAAACAAAATGTCTTGGTGGTTTAACCCATTCAAGCCCAAAGATGAACATCTCCCAGACAATGATGATGACATTATCAATGATCCTTCATTGACTAGTGAGCAAAGGCAAATACTTCTAGATGACAGATCGGAGATGAGAGAGAAAAGAAAAGAAGATCAAAGACTGAAAGCAAAAGCCAAACTTGATCACAGGAATAAAAGAGAAAAAGACAGAAAGCTAAGGATGGAAAATGAGAAGAGAGAGAGAGAAATGCAATTGAGAGAGCGTGATAAGGAGATAAGGTTGAGGGAACTTCATGACAAGTATATATTAGAGCATCAAGACGATTTTCATCAGAAATTGAATGTGATTAAGAATAAATCTCGCGATCTTTTAGCAAGGAATGAAAAGGTAATACAGACTGGAGAAGGAGGGCCATTACTGACAGATTATAGTGATGAGCAAATAGAAGAACTTAAGAAACAATTTAGAGATGCTGCTGACATTTGGGCCAAAGCTACATACAGTGGAGAAGTTGGAGAAACTTTTCTCAAAACATCAAAGAACTTGAGTTTGAAAACAAAGGCAGACAGAGCACAGTTCATGAAAGAAATTAGAAATGGAGACATTGAAGTTTCGAATGAGAGAGACAAAACAACATCAAGGGGATGGGATGATTCCATGTTGAAAGTTCCAAGACTACCTGATGGGATAATAGACGGACTACCAAATTGGATTATCAATGTAAACGGAAAAGATGAGCAGTTGGATTGCGGCCATGTATACATGTTGTACAAAAAGTTTGTTAATGGATCCACAACCAATAGTGATCGAACTAGAGGAACACCAGACCGAAGCATACCAACCAGCCATCTCCAAGCAACAGAACCAACAACTTTCGCCAACAACAACAACAACAACAACAAAGCAGACCAAACCGCAACATCGATTCAGATTTCTGGCAAGACAACAGAAGACTCACCAACAGGCAGGAAAGAGAAACAGACCGAAACATGGCAACAGGCCAAGCAGCAGGAAGCCAAAATGGTTCTTTTTTGTCCCGAGGCCGGGGACGGACAACCAAATTCTAGCAGCAAGTCAACAAATAACAAAACCGAAGCTCCTTATACTAACAAAAAGGGCTATCGGTGACAAGGCAAAACATGTCTTGACACAATTTGGACTTAAATTTACTCCAACACCAAGGAGTAATCATGTAGAACTAAGAAGTGATGTAAAAAAATTCTGTAGGAAATTGCGATTGATTGAATATTGGACGGATAAAAACGATTCTACTAATCAAAATGATTTTGATCCAAGCTTGGTAAAAAATCCAAGTACATTTAATCCCCCAGCACACAGAGACATAATTTTGGACACATATGTAGATTACCTGACAAAATATCCTTTTGATGAAACATGTCAAAATAAGAAAAGAATTTCATGTAACCTCAAAAAGGACGAATGGTCAGCAATCAAAGAACTAAAACAAAATGAAAATTTGATAATAAAAGAGGGAGATAAAGGAGGATCATGCGTAGTTATGGACAAAATTTATTATAGAGACAAAATATTGACACTACTAAGCGACACGAATACGTATAAATGTATTGATAACAATACCATTGAAAAAGAAATATTTTATAAAATCAAAAACTTAACAAGACAATTTGACAACGACTTGACAAGAAAAGAATGTGATTACCTTACAAACTTTGATCATAAACCTAGCAATATCTACGGTTTACCTAAAGTACACAAATGTAAAGAAATAATCGACAAAATAGCACTTGAACCAAACGAATGTGTAACTGTAGATTGCCCTTCAAGCCTTACAATGAGACCAATTATAGCAGGGCCACAATGTGTCACAAGTCGACTCAGCGACTTCATTGATAAAATCCTGAGACCATACCTCGACGAAGTAAAAAGTTATATAAGAGATGACATTGATTTTCTTACCAAAATATCACGGGTGGCCGATAAAACACGAAGATTTTTAATATTTGATAATTCAAGCATGTACACTAATATTGACAACGACCTAGGCCAAGAAGCCATAAAATACTGGTTAGAAAAGTATCCTTCCACAAAAGCAAGAAATATTGATGATAAATTCATTTTACAAAGCCTTAAAATAATTCTCGAGAAAAATGTATTCAATTTTGATGGTCGGAAATATTTGCAAATCCAAGGAACAGCTATGGGCACGAAATGCGCTCCCGTCTATGCAACTTTGGTAGTAGCCTACTTGGAAGTCAAACTATACCAAAAATTTGAAGCTAAATTTGGGGAGGAACACCGAAAACAATTTGAAAAGGAATGGCTAAGATATTTAGATGATTGCTTCATCTACTGGGACATTAAACTCTGTCACGAGGACGAACTTCACGAAATGCTAAACGACTTACATCCAAGCATCAAATTTACTATGGAATCAAGTTCTGATACGATGCATTTTTTGGATGTCCAGCTCCTAATCTCAAATGATAAAGTTATAACAGACATATATTATAAACCAACAGATACCCAAAACTATGTACCATTTAAATCATCCCATCCTAAACATACACTAAAAAGCATCCCATACAACCTTGCAAGAAGATTATGCACCATTATTGACGATAGATCCACACTGGACACCAGATTAGAACAACTTACAAATACCCTTACTCACCTTGGCTATCCATTAACTCTGATACATCAAGGTATAAGTAACGCCAAAAACATTCCACAAGAAACATTACGTTTGAATACACCAAAAGACAAAACAGACAATCTGTTGACTTTTGTATCAACAAATAATCCAAGGAATCCAGATATGTTCTCAGTAATACGGGAATCTATACCAATTTTAAATGCAAGCCCCAAAATGGACAAGGCAATGAAAGAAATAAAATTAATACCTAGTAGACGACAACCAGAAAACCTAAAACGAATTCTAACCAGAGCTAAATTCGAAACGAACCATACTACTTCCAACGAACCCAAAATATCTCAATGTAAGGACCCCCGCTGCCAAACCTGCAAAGAAATTCTTGTTGGCAGCCAGGTAGAGATAGGCTGCAAAGACAACAAGGCAATCTTTAACATTAAAACAAAAATGAATTGCGGGGTAAGAGACTTCCTTTATGTCTTGACATGCAATGGATGTAAAGAGAACTACATTGGAGAATCAGGTGACACATTAAGACATAGAACAGCGGTCCATCGAAATCAAATAATTCATGACCAGTATAGGAAATTAAATGTAAGTAAGCATATTTATAACTGCGCAAAAAATGTCTCTCCAATGTTTAGAATTTGTCCATTCTACAAGCTCCAAAACCAGGATGAAACATTTCGAAAAGAGAAGGAAGAATACTTCATACAGAAATACAAGCCTTCCCTAAATCGTGCTCAGAATAATTAACAGAGCCTCGTTTTCCGAATATTCAATCAATACGTCACATTAATCAAAGTATAACATGTATCAATTTAACGGTATGAATGCATAACATTCATTTTAGCCTGAAGAGTCCGCTTGAACGGACGAAACTAGTAGCGTTTTAAAGTTGTAGTCACTTGAAGTTCTGAGTCATTTCTGTGTTTTACTCTATATATATATCTAATCTATCTAATTTGGAAAGCTATTACTGATGAAGGCTTACGCCGAAACGTTTACTAGAATGTGTTTTTCTAGACTACATATATCTTTTTTATTACATATTGCGAATGAGCTTATGAGAATATATATATATATATATGTTATATGGGATGTTTGATCTTCCTCTTCCCACCTCTGGTAACATCCCATATTTAAAAACTTTTGTCAGTTCGGTTCGGTTCTTTTCTTTGGCGTTTTTCTCAGTGTGGTGGGTCAGGGTGTAGTTCGTAGTCAGATCCCACTTAGGCTATAATTGTTGTATTGTTTATGGATTTGAAGGTGTGTATTTAAGCTCTGTCTGATTATTGGAACAGTCATTACTGATGAAGGCTAACGCCGAAACGTTTAAAGAATGTGTTTTTTTCTGAGTTGATATACCTATTTTATTACGCATTGATAAGGAGCTTATGAGTATATATATATATATATAAAGATGAACAAAAATAAAGACGAGCAGGAATAAATACATACAAATTTTATCTCAATTCCCAACTAGTTTCGACCGTGTGGTCATCATCAGGAGAATGAGTGATATTTTCTAATGCAACTGGTTTTACAATCTATGTTTACAAATATGACGCTAAATTAATTGTTTGAAATTACGAATGATTAAGAAATAACAAGCCACAGGGAAATAATGTAATGACAAAAAAGTGAACGTAATTCTGTGGCTTATCCATTTGTTAAAGAGCTATAATCTTATGCTTTCTGGGTGGTTAAGTTTGCTGTTTAGGCCATTTGGGGATAGGGTTTTAAGACGTAACATCCAGTTATCTTCATGTGATTCTAAAATAAAAGTTATTTCATCTGATACATTTTTTTCAATCTTTTCTATGATGGTAAATTTTGCATCTGTAGAGAAGTCATGGTTTGCTAGGCGAAAGTGTTGTTCAACGGGGAGTAGTTTATCGTAGTCTGTTGATTTGATTCTATGCCTATAGTTGTTGAGTCTAATATTGAACGGCCATTCGGACTTTCCGACATATTGTTTTGAGCACCGTGTGCATTCTAACAGATATATCACATTTTTGCTTTTACAGTTGGATTCATGGTAGATTTTATATGTGTTCTTAGTTACAAAACTAGTGAATGAGTTGGTAGATTTAAGGTGATTACAGCATAGACTGTTTCTAACATTACATGGTTTACAAAATTCAATAGTATTTATTGTGGGTCTCTTACGGATAACTTTGTTATTTAAAATGTTATTGCTTCCTACCATTTCTTTAAGGTTATTTGGCCTACGATAGGCTAGCATACCAGGTTCCTTAAAAATATCTTTCAAGTTTGGTTTTAGTTTTAAAATATCCCAGCGGTTTTGGATAATCTTAGCCATTGGTGGGAGGGTGTTGTTAAATGTTGTTACAAGAGGGATGCGATTATTCCGCTCTTTGGTCGTTAGCTTTAAGGTATCTTCTCTTGGTATATCGACCGCTTTTTTTATCTGGTTGTCTACTAAGGTTTGGGAGTAACCACGTGCTATGAATTGTTGTTTTAATTTGTTACTGTGTTTACTAAGTTCGTTATTATCAGAGCAGATCCTTCTAAGTCTTAGTGCTTGGGAGTAGGGTAAGCTTTCTTTAAGATGTATAGGGTGGGAAGATTTAAAATGTAGATAGTTATGGGTATCAGTTGGTTTCGTGTAAAGCGTTGTTTGTAGTTGTCTATTTTCATCAATGTATATTAAAGTATCTAAAAATGCGACTGATTGTGTTGATTTTTCATGGTCAAATTTAATAGAGTCGTGTTTCGTGTTGAGGTTTGTCAGGAATTCGTCGAGTTGGGTTTCTAGGCCTGTGTATATAAGGAAGATGTCGTCTATGTATCTGGCGTAGAAGAGACAATCATTGTTAATTTCTGGGTAGATGTGGGTTTCTTCAAAATGTCCCATGTAAATGGTGGCATATGATGGGGCTGCTACAGTGCCCATGGCACAGCCTTTTATTTGGAGGAAGTGTCTTCCATTAAAGTTAAAGTTATTTAGTGTTAATATGTGGTTCATTAGGGTTATTATTACTTCTGTAGGGGGTTGTTTTGATACTCTGTGTTCAAGGCATTCTTTTAAGGCAGATATTCCATCGTTGTGCTTTATGTTTGAGTATAGAGATCGTACGTCCATTGTGACTAGAATTGCGTTATGTGGTATTCTTTTGATGTGTTTTATTTTGTTTATGAGGTCAGTTGTATCACGTATATAGGATTTAACTTTCTTAGCAAGGGGCTGTATGAAGTGGTCAACGTATTTTGATAGTTTAGTGGTGTGGCAGTTAACTGAGGAAATTACTGGCCTTCCAGGGTTGTTCTTTTTGTGTATTTTTGGAAGTAAATAGAAGCGAGCAGGTTTAACATTTATTGGTTTTAGTATATCAGATGTTTCTTTGTCAATGATATCATTTGAAAGCATTTCGTTAAGTGAATTTATTATTATTCTCTGGTGATCTTCGAATGGGTTAACTGTGAGTTCTTGGTAAAATTCTGTGTTGTTTAATTGGCTATTGGCCTCTATGAGGTACTATTCAATACCCCAGATGACTATTGCTCCGCCTTTATCGGCTCTGGTTATGACTGAGTCTTCTAAGTGTTGTTTTTGTTAATGCCTTCTATAAGTTTCGATATATATTTTACTCGCGTATTGTACTTTTTTCGTTTCGACATATATATATATATATATATATACCCTAACCCTAACCCTAACCCTAACCCTAACCATATATATATATGTCGAAACGAAAAAAGTACAATACGCAAGTAAAATATATATCGAAACTTATAGAAGGCATTAACAAAAACAACATTCGTTTCTTTCGCGACTAGTTTCATCTGTTCATGCAGACTCTTCAGGCTAAAATGATAAATTTACAGTGGCAACAGAGTTTATATTTATGGTTCTAATTCTTATTCATATGATGTAAGATTTCTAATTATATTTATGTGACGTAAGATTCAATCTCCGTCTGGCTTTAGTTAATTTCTTGATAGGCATAGGAATTTTAGATTTAGGGTGTGCTTGATGCTCGTTTCCTCAAATCTAGAAGCAATTTTTTTGACATTTCTACTACAGTTATATTTATTGTCAGTATCAGAGCACAAATTTCGAATTTCACAATAGTCTTTTTCACTGGTGGTAGCTCCAAGGACTTTCCCAAGTTTGTCCATTTCTGCGCCAATTCTTTCAAGTGCAGATTTGTCAAAAAATTCACCATTTTCCTCAGCGTGCATCATTTTTTCATATTCCTTTATATATGTGCATTCAAGCTCTCTAATGTTGCTTATATTATCATCTGGGCAAATTTCATATTTCTTTCCTTTTCGTGGATGTTCTTTTTTGACAGACTTCTGTCTAGGCACTGTTTTTGTAAAAAATGGCTCTCTTTGTCCAACTTCTCCATCATTTGAATCGGGAGGGATTTTGAATGTCCTCATTTTCGATTTAATTTTTGCTTCACTCGCTTGCCATATTTGTTCAGATTTTATTTCTTCGTTTTCGCGTTCTGTTTTCCATTTGTTTTTAAGCGATTCCATATTAAAAGGATTTTCGCCATACTTTATCTCGATTAAATTTTCAATTTTATTGTCTATTGTCTTAATTTTTTCTTCGTAGATAGATCTTTTTGATTGTGATAATTCCATTTCTTGTTTTAACTTCTGTCTGGCGTGTTTTGTTCGTAGTTCATACATCTGTTTGGTGTCTTCTGGGTGATGTCTCGGAACTAGGTGCATTGTAACATTCCTCGTAAATCTCGGTGATTTTCTTGTTCTTTAAAAAGTAATAGTAGGCTAGCTTTCTCTTTTTCTTCATCTTTCGCATGATTTTCGAATATTGTAATGGTTTTTGCTCTTTAGTTGTAGCTCTTGGTGTGTCGGTCTGGACGTAATCTTCAAGGATTTTTGTCATTTTTACGATATTTCCCGCTAAATCAATTTCTTCTGTGACGTTGCCTTCTGATAAGAGAGTTGCTGTCTCCCTAATTTGTTTTATAACGACGAGAATAAAGGATGCTTGACCTAATTGAAATCTTGCTCCATCTTCTTGGTCATAAAACCTTCCTGTTGTTAGCTTTCTGCCATCTCTTATGCGTAAGGAGAAATATATGTCGAAACGAAAAAAGTACAATACGCAAGTAAAATATATATCGAAACTTATAGAAGGCATTAACAAAAACAACACTCGTTTCTTTCGCGACTAGTTTCATCTGTTCATGCAGACTCTTCAGGCTAAAATGATAAATTTACAGTGGCAACAGAGTTTATGTTTATGGTTCTAATTCTTATTCATATTATGTAAGATTTCTAATTGTATTTATGTGACGTAAGATTCAATCTCCGTCTGGCTTTAGTTAATTTATTGATAGGCATAGGAATTTTAGTTTTAGGGTTTGCTTTGATGTTCGTTTCGTCAATTCTAGAAACCATTTTTTTAACATTTCTACTACAGTTATATTTATTGTCAGTATCAGAGCACAAATTTGGAATTTCACAATAGTCTTTTTCACTGGTGGTAGCTCCAAGGACTTTCCCAAGTTTGTCTATTTCTGCACCAATTCTCTCAGGTGCAGATTTGTAAAAAAATTCACCATTTTCCTCAGCGTGCATCATTTTTTCATATTCCTTTTTATATTTGCATTCAAGCTCTCTAATGTTGCTTATATTATCATCTGGGCAAATTTCATATTTCTTTCCTTTTCGTGGATATATATATTATGCTAAATTTGTTGAAAAATTGAGAAAAATGGAAATATATATTTCAAACTAAACAAAAGTGTGTGAAACAAATTTAGTGGAGTTACAAAGAATAGCACAAAAGTCTAACAGTAAAATTTACTAAACTTTAAAAAAAACTATCTTTTATAAATTTTTGAAAACTTTGGACTACATGTATTACGCTCGTTGTTCTTCTGACAACTTGAGCACTCTGTGTAATCTTGAGCCAAATCCACCCATTGTGAAAACT
This sequence comes from Aurelia coerulea, assembly GCA_039566865.1. Lineage (NCBI taxonomy): Eukaryota > Metazoa > Cnidaria > Scyphozoa > Semaeostomeae > Ulmaridae > Aurelia > Aurelia coerulea. The sequence continues at coordinate 4,066,536 of CM076951.1, read as the reverse complement.
TTGAAATGTTTCAAACAATTAAGTGGAATTTGCTTTTCTTTAGGAGGACATTTGCTTTACTTGGGTGTATGAGAGACCGTAAATTTATAACAACACATACACTATTCAGAATTCTCAGGCAAGAAAACAAATGTTAGAGGGTTTGTCCAAGGTTATAAGCTTGCATTTGCAAAGAGCAAAAAAGTCTAAAATAGCCTGTTAAAATTTATGTCCCACACAAGAAACAATGTCTGAGTGTTTTCTTTGTTCTACTGTATTTATAGCCTGCCCACAGACTTTACTATTTTGCAGAGGAGGAAAGGAAAAAAAGCCTTTTCCTTTCCTCCTCCGCAAAATAGTAAAGTCTGTGCGCAGGCTACTGTATTTATAGAAAAGCCTAGCATATACACTCCTTTTAATGTGCACAAGGCCAAGGCCCATCTGTTATAAAATAAACCCATCCCATACTGCATTATTACACTTTGAACACTGCAAATTATACCGGGTGACCCAGAAAAAAGTGACCCAACGCAATCTGTTACAGAAAATTAACTGAGTGGCCGATTGAGATGCTTCAAACGTTGTTCTGTCGCTAAAAGACTAGCCTATGCCATGAGTATTTTTCGCAATTTTTTCGGCACGGTAAATTTCCAAAATTAAGGATTTCGAGGAAAAGAGCATGCCTGAAATCCTCAAAAAGTTGTCAAAAACAGGGCATCGATTTACAGCCATTTCAAATCTTCAAAACAACGAGGAGCGTGTTTCATTTCAAACTGGGAATAGGTAACACAGTCGGAAGTCTTCAGAGCAAGTTTATAGTCCCTAGGTACTTGAAAATATTCTCAGGCAGAATGAAACACGCTCCTCGCTGTTTTGAAGATCTGAAATGGCTTCAAATCGATCCCTTGTTTTTGACGACTTTTTGAGAATTTCAAGCCTGCCCTTTTCCTCTAAATCCTTCATTCGGAAACCTTCCCGTCCCCAAAAAAATTGCGAAAAATACTCATAATGTAGGCTGGTCTCTTAGCGACAAAACAATGCTTGAAATATTTTAATCTGCCACTTACTTTTTTTTCTATAACAGATTGCGTTGGGTCACTTTTTTCTGGGTCACCCGGTATTTAGAGGTTTTGTGTGTAAACTATTCCAGAACCTGATTGTAGATTTAATATGAATTATGGTCAAGTTCATGCAAAAAACTCTTCTGTTGATGAAAGGTTTCAATTTGGTTTTAGGTGCAAGAGCAAATTTATGTCAGCAGTGATGATGATGATGAGAATTCTTCAGAGAATGATAGTGGTTCTGAACAGGGTGAATCTAATAGAGAAAATCATGGCAAAGAAAGTACATCAAATCAGTGGATGGAGGTTGATAATTTTCACCTTAAGCAGGAGGACAAACAAATTCTAATGTCTGAAGATATGTGGTTAAATGACAACATCATCAATGCAGCTCAAAGGCTGCTTAAGTACCAGTTCAATTACATTGGAGGTTTTCAGGACACACTCTTGTAATCAAAGCTTCAATTGGAAATGGAGAGTTTATTCAAATCCTCAACAAGAATAACAACCACTGGATTCTTGTAACCAATGTTGGCACAGAGCAGTTCTCATATTTCAGAATAGTGGATAGTTTAGGGAGTAAACATCTGCCCTTAGAGATTCAAAACATCATTGCCTCAATGCTACATACACCATCTCCAGAGATCAAACTGAAATTTGATGACGTCCAGCAGCAAAATGATCTAAATAGCTGTGGACTTTTTGCTGTAGCCTTTGCCACAAGCCTGTGCTTTGGCTAGAGTGTTTCAACATCAAATTTTGATAAAAGCAAAATGCGATCTCATTTAATGCAGTGCCTGTTAGCAAAAAAGATGTCACCATTTCCTATTGCAGGGACAAGAAAACCAAGACTTGGAAAGCTTTCATCTTTTCGAGTTCATTGCAGCTGGAGAATGCCATTGAATCCAGATGATGTTTTTAATGTCAGACGATGCTCTCTGTGCTCTGTTTCTTACCACAAGCATTGCATAGATTTAAAAAAAGTGGTTTTAAAGAATATTCCTGGTGAACAGAAATGGATCTGCAAAAGCTGTAGTGATGAATGTAAATTAAGTGACAATTGGGAAATCCTTAATATAAACAACCTGCACTCTTCTGTTAGTATTAGTAAGTAGAAAATATTAGAATAGCTGTTATGACAACAAAAGGCTTGAGAAGTTGATGGGTTAAATTATGAGCAGAATGAGCAGAGAATTCTTGATGGATATAGACACTTATCCCAACAGAATGATATTTTTTATGTACAGTTGCAGAGATGCTCTCATTACCCACCCAACTTGCAAGTCCTTGGTTGCACATAAATTTAGTATGTCTCAAAGTTTCAATAATTTCTAGTGTTTTCCCCAGCCCAGCAGCAGATTATCTTTCTATACCGCAATGTATACAGTATGCACAGGTAGCTTTGGTTAGTTTATTTAATATTTGGACGCCATCCCCCCTTATAAAACCAACAACCCTGGATTTTATATGAAATACATTGAAACAGCCAGAAAGGAGCCCCTTGATCCCCGGATATTCAGGGCCGTAGGTGGCATCTATGGAGGGGCATGGCTTTTTCATAAGAAGGGCACTTTGACATACTTCAAATTTTAATAGTAAGAAACGTAAATCAATGACAAAGTAGGTAACAATGTTCCATCCGGTCTCCGGACAGGGTTTCAATGTTTTGTAAAACGAGCATTTTAAGAAACTCGCTTCTAGCTCTAAAAATTGAAAACGGAAAAATTTGCAAAAATCCTAGAATCTAATTCAGGCTTTCTGCTAACGATTAAGACATAAATCTTCAAAATCAGTCCAGTGTACGACTTGTTATGGCCTACCAAACGTGCATAGTTTATTTTGGCGCACCCGGTACTATTCATTGTGTTGATTTGCAAATTCCACTTACATTTGGTCCTTCCATTTCTGATATGAAGTCAATAGCCTCAAGGAGTGTTTTTCTTACATCATCTGCAGGTACAACCCTGTCGATGGCTGATGTGAACGTCCTCGTTTCCGGAGTTGCATCTTCCTTGTGGCAAACTTGGTTTGCAACGGTGAATGGGACAATTTGTTCCTCGAAGTATTTCAGCACTTCAGCGTCACTAATTGCAGTTGTGTGCCTGGCCATCTAAATATAATTATGTGGGTTGCATAAAAATTAGATGAACAACTCAAAAGGTTAGTTCATCATGTAATACAGTTGTGCCCAAAAATGTAAGACCAGGTTTTTGTTGACAATCTTTTCTTAGCGAAACGAAATGGAACCCTGCCGCTCTCTTGGAGTTTATTTATGTCAACTTTCTATCCAGATTCTGAATTTTGCTGCTGTATGTTGGATTTCTCTGCCATTTGGCTATGGCGTTACAATGACATCTAAAGAATTTTAAAAAATTCTAGTGGTTCTGCTGAAAAGGGGTGTAACCCAATTGATTTGTTACTCAGTTGGATTTTACATCAATCTTTGCAAAAGTCATTTATATGATTTGTCTGCAAAATATCGAAAATCTATGAAGAATATTGCCTCGGTCTGCAGCTATGGCCATAAGTTTAAGACCACCCTTGGAAAAGTGTGAAAAAAATAAGTGCTTATTAGGTAAAAGCCTGGGATGCTCAATGAGTTGAATAGTATTATAATTCTTGAACATCAATTCAAATGACTTTGTGTAAAAATCAAGGGCTGGTCTTAAACTTATGGCCTTACCCAACTGAAGGTCCTCTCTAACTTTTTCCCCTAAGAAATATTTTTTGTGGAGTTTCAATATTTTGCAAACAAATCATATAAGTGAATTGTGCACAGATTGATGTAAAATCCAGCTGAGTAACAATTTTTGTTGGTCACACCCCTTGTCGGCAGAACCACTATAATTTGCGAGAATTTCTATAGATTTCATTGTGATGTAATAACAAAATTAAAAAAACAACGTCAAAATTTGGAATCTTCATGGAAAGTTGACCTAAACGAAGTCAAAGAGAGTACTTGTTACACAAAGAAACGGTGCTGAAAAAATGTGGTCTTACATTTTTGGATACAACTGTATACTTATCAAAGACGATTGTCGTTACAATTAGTTACATCAAAGAAATATTTTCTAACCTTGCTACAGTATGTTCATATCTGTTAGCAATTGTACCTACAATAACATAAAGTGCCATGAAACATAGAGGAAGGGTCCATTGTTAGTAGTGTTTTTATTATAGTAGGTATTTCAGAGGATCAAATGTTTCTTCAACTTCCATCAACATTGTTTGACATGCGGAAGCTGATTACCTGGTGGTTTTAGGTTCATTTTGAAATATATTTATTATGGTTATAAGGTGACTACTATACACAAGAGCCAGCAACTGCTTTTGGAATAACGAGAATGTTCCACTTCAAACAACAAAGCAATGCCATTTTCAGTGACCATCATATTGACTAATCAAAGCTACTATCTCTTTAAAAAATGGTGGACCCCCATCAAGACATTGCATTTTCATACTCCTCCCCCTGTTTCAATGTTGATGGCGTTTCAAGGGTGTTTTTCATGCAGATTCATCAAAAGAATGATTCGCCACAGGACATTGCATTGATATGGGGATAGGGGGGCTATAATTCTGAAAAATGTAGATTGTTTGGGGTCCAATACTTTTATGCGAGATTGTAAAAAAGGCACACCTCTCTTGTAGCTAGAAGTACTGACTGCCATGACTTAAGCAACCTGTCCATTTTCCACACATTGACCCCAACCTCTTTGAATGCATTTATCACGATGGAAAAGTTCTCACTCAGCTTTTCTTTCCCTGCAGCCGTCTGCAAGTGCTCCCCAAATCTGATTAGATTTCCAACCATGGAAGATGCCTTTGGAAGAAGCACAGATTGGAATCTCTCTAGCCATAGGCTCTGTGATCTGATGCTCATTTCAGGTGCATTTATGAATGGTATTGGTACCAAACACATTCTATCCAAATATCTGTTATGAAAACAAGTGGCGCTCTACTCAAATGGGTAAGGCTCTACTATATTGATATGTATCTTATCTTTAAAATTTGATGATTTTCAATAAAATACAACAAACTTTCATTTATCATAATGAGGTGCAGACCGAAGTTTTTGACAGAGTACTGTGTGATAAACAGAGTAATTTATGTAGGTCATTTTGGTGATTGCAAAGAATGACGATTAGATAAAGGTCCACAAGAGATTCAAAATTAATAATTATTGTCTTTTGTTAGTGCTCCAACAGAATGCATGCCTTATTATAATTTGTTGGCAGATAAACATTTCTATTTTTCATGGTTAGGATATTGATTCAAGCATTAAGTGTGATTAAGACAGACAATATTTATTTCTACATACCTGATATTTACTCTTTTTTGTAGCCACTGCAATACATGCATGTTGAATGTGAAAATGGGACAGCAGGCTGGCTCTGTTGCTGATGATCTTGCTGAGGTAGCATCTTGACCACCATCAAAGTACCGCTCTGCTGCCTCAGCTACCTCCTTCGGATCACTTGCATCATCAAGACACATCCCCTGCGTGGTAAGGGATGAAAGCTCTTTTGTCTGTTTGTCAGACACTCGTGTGATGTGGAATTTGGGATAAGACCCTGAAAATGCTATAGCCGCCATTGCTGCTTTTGATTTGCCACAACCTGGGTCCCCGACCGCTGCAATTACTGGGCACGTGCCTGCAGTTTCCCAGATCTAGGAGGAAAAATCATTGACCTGATACATATTTCAAACAACAGCAGGTGTGTGTAAAAAAATATGATGTATTTGTCAATTCATGGTGTCATACTTTTTGTAGCAGTTTCTTCTCTTTGATGTTGCTGCATTTTACAAAAATGGTTTCAACAAGATTTCTCAAACACACTTCTCATCTTATTGACAGTGCTCTCAAGCAGGAAGTCAACCTAAATTTCATTCTAAAAATTTCAATGAAATCTGGGACTACAGAAAATTGATAAAACAATAGAAGGAAGAATTCTAGTTTAACATCCCTTCGCAGGAAGGCAAATATTTTTCCACCACTGCAGTGACATTTGGTGATGTGGAAAAGCCTATCTTGTATCATTTACACTTGTTTGAATCATTCGTACTCAAGTATCTTACCTGACAGTAATTTGATATTATAGCAGAACTTGCTACTACAAAGAACTGTCCTACAAACAATGAACCAGTGTTAAAGACGGCTTCTTCCTTTGTTACACTTAGGTTCTTCCCTTCAAAAGACCGTTGTGCCAATAGCATAGAGGATGGATCAGGCCCCTCTGTTGCTTCTGGTGAATTGATGATCCCATAAATGTCACCTGTAGAATATAGAAATTTAAAGATTACTTTCCATAGTCTTCCTAATATGTTATTAACGTTCACAGTCAACTTTTCAAGCCGTCATTAACGGCACTAGTTTGGAATAGCAAATAATATGTGAACAAATCCATTGCACAATAGATACACAATAGATACTTTTCATACTACATTTGTTTTTTTTAAACAAACAGCATGTAACAAACTGTATGCACAACGTGCTATATGAATTAGGACGCTAAGCATCTTCTATAAATGACAGTGCTCAATTGCCAGGTCACTCAGAAGTGATTTGACATTGTACAGTATTGAAGAAAGCTTTGGCATTGTTTTGAGTTCAAAATCTGTTAGCACTCATTTTGATATCTTAATACAATGCCTGCAGAAAGCCTTGGAACACCATTGCTATTTTGCCTCGTTTTGCATTTGTATTTGTCATCTTTGGAGCCATTACCTCATGTGACTATACAATATGAAGATGACTCCGATGGAATGATTGGACAATAACCTTGAAAATCAAATACCGTTAGGGTTGAGCTGGTGCTATAACTAATCGCTATGGATAAGAATGAGGTAGGCTGTCTTTATATAAAAATGGTGGAAGGGTTCAAATTACTTTTGGACTTGTTACACAGGTTGTCCCAAAAAAATTGTGCCCTTTTTGTCTGAAGATTGCAACAAAACGCAAAAAGATTCTCACCAAATCTGTGCATGGTGTTGCTCTTCAGATATTCAATTAAAGTTTGCTACCATTCCCGTAAAAATCCGTTGAGAAATGATGGAGCAATGACCTTCAGAAGACAAAATTTGCCTGATGACTGACACCAGCAGTGTGCCATTTTCTCTTCTTATTTTTTTGAAGTGTAAGAAGTGTCTTCACATGAGGTAAGAAATAATTTCTGTGAGGTCAGTAATGGTAGAACTCTCCGAGGGTTATCGGAAATTTCATGAGAGCTATGACATTGGAGGCTGCTGTTTCATTTTCAATCCCTGAAGCTATTTATCGCTGCAAAGTAGTAAGACAAAATGGCCGACCGATGGTTTCAGTGATCTGGAAAATTTGGTCTCCTGCAGGTCATAGCCCCATCATTTTTCAACAGATTTTTGTGGGGATGGTAGCAAAATTTAATTGAACATCTCAAGAGCACTTTTCATCGATTTGGATTAGTTTGCATGTACATATGAATTTGTATGTAGTAAGCTAGATGTATATAATCGATGTACAATAAGTGGACAAACAAACAAAAAAAGCACCTTCATGCAAAACTTTGGCGAGAATCTTTTGCCGTTTTGCCGCAGTCTTCAGGCAAACGGGGCAAACATTTTTTTGGACACCCTGCAGATAAATTGAAGAGACTGGTAGTCAGTCTTATGCGTAAGTTTATCGAAAATATAATATTGTATACAATGAATATCCATTCACCTTTCAGAAAATGGCAAACAGCATCAAACCAAGTAGATGAAAGAGGCGTCTCGATCGTGGTTGAGGCCTTGTGTGCAGCAACTCCACTCAAACTCTTCACAGATGTTGGTAGGCCATTGCTGATATAACGGAGGCCGTAATCTTCAATGGCACATTCGTTTCCCTCACGATCAAACGCTTGATTTTCGTTGAAGACCCACACTGGCTCGCCATTTTTGCCAACGTTGCGTTCAATCACACTCACTGCTCGGGCTTCTGGAACAGCATCAGAATCTTCCGTGGCAGACTATAGAATTTTTTCAAGTAGCTGTGGCCCAGCATTAATGGACAGCTTTATGTGAGAATTCACTGGCCATTCGTTGTCCAATCCTTGATTGAGGTATTTGTGAAACAGTGATTGATTATATTTGCATGCCTATGGAAAGAATTTGGGCATGGACAGGGAGTTTCTTAAAATTATCAGATTGTGAGTAGCCGGAGTTTCTTAGACCCGTTTACACAGGGGAGTCACTAATTCAAGATCCAAGATTCAAGATCCGGAATTCAAGATTGACACTAATTCTAGATCCGGAATTCAAGATTGACACTAATTCTAGATCCGGAATTCAAGATTCACACTAATTCTAGATCCCGAAATCAAGATTCATGCTAATTCTAGATCCGGAATTCAAGATTCACACTAATTCTAGATCCAGAACTCAAAATTCACACTAATTCTAGATCCCGAAATCAAAATTCATACGAAACTGGGCTTTTTAAGAATTCCTGGGAGAAGCTGTGTGGTTTCATCTTTTTCGCTGTATTTTCTTTGTATCAGGCTTGTGAATAAAATGGCTGATCTACCCAATTCCTCAATTTACAACACACACATTCTTTGTTTTCTGTATCATATTACTTAAAATTGAACAGGTATTTTGTGCACGTGCTAGGAGTCACGCAGAGTGATAACCCATGGCTTTTGACTGATTTATAAGGGCCTTTTTTCGTGGCAACCCTAGGCTAATGCCTTTTACATCAAAGGGAAAAGTTTCTTCAATCTTGCAAAAGATAGTTGAATTTATTCCGTACGGCTACCCTTCGAAGAATTCTAAAAAAAAATTCCACCTTGGCTTTCCTCAAGCGATACAGTCTGACATGCTCTATATTTAGAAATTTTTTACATTCTTCCTTGCCGGAGCTTGAAATGAGAGCTATTCTCCAACCTTTAAAAGATCTTGAAGAGAAACAGAAGTCTACAGTAGAGGAATTAAAGAAAGAAGTTCTTCAATATGCCTTGTGCCCCATCACATATCTGGACAAACACGTAGTGTTGGAGAAAGTTGAAAACCTCAAGAATGTTGCAAGGGACAACAAAGATCCAAAAGCGGACTACATTGCTCCTTTATCTAGACCTGGTAATGAAAGTAGCAAATTGTGATTAATTGGCAATATTTTTTGCAACTGTGGTTGGAAAGCAAATTTGAAATTTGCTCTTTGATAAAAAACCAGAGCTACAAGCATTTGTGAAAAATGATATTGTAAATGTGATAAAGACTTGATGCTTGATCATAACAGCAGATAAGAACCTAAAACTAAATCTCGATAAACGCATATCCAACCTCATCAGAAGAGGCTACACAATATAAGAAATAAAGACACAGTTTGATAGAGTTTCTAAACCCTCGGAAAGAGAGATTCTTTTCAAACCCCCAAATTCGAACAAACGGAGAACATTATCCCTTTCGTAATGCCTTACGATGAAAACGAAATAGAAATTAACCACATCTTACAAAGAAATTGGAGCCTAATTTTGCCATTGGAATTGAGACACATCTGCAAGAGTCAAAAGGCGGGTTTCCACTTGTGCGAATTTGGTTGCGCGATCTGTGTGAGCAGCAGTCGCGCAAATGATTTCCACTTGTGTGAATCTGGTCGCACGACCAATGGTCTGAGCATGCGTGTTTGCTCTTGTTGGCTTGGCTTGATCTGCTCGTGCGTATTTGATTGGCTCTCTGGTCGCGCTGGTTGCGAAAAAGCGATTCACCAATGCAGTCCTAACTCCAAAACAACGCTACTTCAACTATCGCCTAAGCAGAGCCAGAATGATTGTGGAGGGGGCATATGGCCAATTAAAGGGACGCTGGTGGTATCTCATGAGAAAATCAGAAAGTAACCCATTTGAAGCAAAAGTCGTAACACTAGCCTGCATGGTACATCCATGTCTTGACAAGGCGATGATAAATTGCAAAGATTCCCTTTACACTTTGAAGTGTTGAGTGAAAAATCACATCTTACCACGGAGAGTTTTAAATCCAATAAGAGCATACCTGAATTGCTTAATTACGCTTTTATAGGAACACTTTGAACTGAGCTAACATTAAATTTTTTTCTGACTTTACCCCGGCTGGAGCGGTACACGACTCGTTTTCAGAAATTTACCCTCTTCTAATTGCCGAAACTTGCCTTGGTACCCAGATTTATGAAGACTTTTTTTGGAAAACTCCACATTTGTAACTATTTTTGCAACTTTCAGCGAAACGCCACTAATAAATGGAAAATCTGCCGAAAATGATCCTTGTTTAGAGAATGTTGTTAAAAGAAAGTTAGGCCCAAGAACCCACCCATATGGGCGGCACATACCATTACCCTGAACATGTTATATACCCCCTCCCGGGGATTTTACGTTAAAGACAGAACAGAGCTCTTCATAATTAAAAGTTCATCAGAGCTTGAAGTTTTAAACCTTGAATATCTTTGAATCTTGTGAACTTATACTTAATTTGAGAGTAAAAGTTGTTAGTTTGATCGTGAAGTTACGTATAATTCGTTCACTTATTACCCTTATTGAGATACCCTGGGTACCAGACTCTCTAACATTTAAATATTAGAGAGTCTGGTACCCAGGGTATTATTGAGACTACTCTGGTTCAACTTCAAAAGTTTGGTTCATTTCAAGAATCATCATTGCTGAAAAATGAAATTGATGGCAGCATATTTTACAATCTAAAACACACTCTCGAATGACCTGTAATATGAGAATCTTAAAACCGCAAAATCTTGAAACCCGAAAACGAACATAAAAGCATCAAGCCCTCAACCCTGGGGGCAAAAATTGGCCAAACCCGCAACCCATCAAAGCCCAAAACCCAAAGCCCTTTCACAGTATGAGGAGAATTGTCTTTAGCAGTTATTGAATTGACAGAGTTTGTTCACTGCATTGATTTACTCCTACAAATTACTGTAACGGACCCCCTGGCTAGTTTTGCATGCGTCATGGTACTTACGCAATATCGATGCATCTTACCAACAATTTTCAGCATTCTTTGTAATATTGTATATAATTATATCACTCTATTTCTTTTAAGAATTATGTAACACCCCTTTGAGATATGTGGATAAATGGTGCAATATAAATGCCTTTTATTACTATTATAAATATGTTTCCATAACTTTGTAACAAACAACTTCTCTGAACCTTTTTCTGAATCATGAAAATACTCCAGAGCCACGTTGTAAATATCCCTTTTTTACACGAAAAAATTAAACCAACTTTCTCTGAATCAAGATAAATTGTAGCCTGCGAGCAGACCCAATATTCTGAAGAAGAAAGGGTCTGCGCAGCAACGACCAAAAGCTTGCTACACACTGCAAATCCCTTTATGACATTCATTTTACTCGGACTAAGGATGAATTATAGCATAGTCATTAGAGAAAACTTAATTTTTCTCTTATGACTATGATAACATAGCAAACGACATGTTATTCAACACGCTAAAACAACGCATCGTTAAAAATCACACCTTGCCCAATCCTTTTGGAGTCCTTTTGCGAATAAATAATCAAATGTTCAAAACAAAAGCAACTATACAATCCAAAACATAAAAGTGACGAGAACAAACAACACAATACACGACTGAAGATAAATGTATGACAGCATATTGTGACAGCAACAAAACGATACTCATGAATTAACTACTCATGATTGCATACATTATTTTCCCTGAAACCCAGAATTGTTCGGTAGCAAGCTTTTGCTTGTTGTTGCGCAGACCCTTTCTTCTTCAGAATATTGGGTCTGCGCGCAGGCTAGATAAATTGTGGCTTTGAATGAATTTGATCTTTTGGATTGGCAAATGATTAAGCTAATCTGGTATAGTTGACCTGGATTTAAATTGCAAGTGTGAATGAATAGGCTAGATAAATGATACACATTCTCACATGTTTTCCTTAATTCAAGTCTGAAATAAACATGGTTTTCAAAATGAAAGTTCCCTTCATTTTAGCTTCTGCAAAACTCATAGTTATCCAAAATCCGTCTGATGATAGACAACCATCTTCACAAGACCCTATCAAAATAAACAGACAAAATAGCCACACAATCTATTTGGATTTGTGACTATATACCAAGATGAAAATACTACTAATACCTTTACTTCCATTTAACAAGGTTGTTAAGATTTCACAGCAATGGATGGAGTGTGGAAGCTGAGGTTCCCACATTGTATGTGGCCAGTGTCTTCAAAAGCAACAAATTTTCCTGGTCTAAAGCTTCTAGATATTTGCATCAATGAGCCTGCAAGTCAAAATTAAGCATTTTGTGTCACACATTCAATGTTGGCAGTGCAAAAGGATATCCCGACAGGGCTGAGAGATTTTTTAAAGAGTTGTGGCATCAACAAGGAGAGCAATGGTAAGCACAATACTTTCATTTTGTCTCCTCACAATGTAATAACTAAAGGTAAAACAACATTTGGGAAAAAAATAAGGCTATCTTGAAAACATGGAATGTGGAATACTGGAATGGAATACTGGAATGACATGGAGTACTGGAATACTGGAATACCATAGAATATCAATTAATATTCCATGGAATGCTAATTGATATTCCATGGAATGCTAATTGATATTCCATGGAATATCAATTATGTTTCTATGGCATTCCAGTATTCCATGGAATATCAATTAGCCTTCCATGGAATACTTAAATAGGCTTATATCCCAGACATCTTTTCTTTTCTTGATTGTTATGTCTTATCAAGCAATTATTCTCAATTAACTTTGTCGGAGTGGCAGCAATTATTCCTTTTGTCAAGGAGATACCACCATTTTAAAGACCAAGTTCATGTTATGAAATATTTGTCAATGATCAGATAACTTTAGTATCTCAACTTAAACCAATAAATCTGTGACAGTACTTTCGACTCACTTGATGCGAAAAGTAGAAATTCTTCAGATCCTTTGATAGAAATTTCTAAGGATCATACAATAAAGCTCTTTATCTGCCAATCAATTGCGTAATGTCTTTTCATCAGACCTGCATACCTTCATCAATTAATCTTCTATGAATGGGAACTTTAGACCCAATGCATGTGGCAAGATATAGACAGGGGCAAATTGCTGCGAAAAGCATCTGCTTCTTATAGAAGCCTTCATCAAACATAGTCAAACTATGCTTCAAATAAAGCATTTTATTTCAAATGTAATTTACCTCAACTATGCAACTTTAAAACTTGTTTGTTCTTAAAACTTAAAACCGTTTGCAAATACCATACTTTCTAGTTTACTGTGTTGCTTCCGTAACGGTTACAGTACACAGCACGTACTGCTCCGTCTTATTGAAGCTTGTCGCAGTACACTGGATAAAAAGGGCTATGTGGGAATGGTACTGATTGATTTGTCAAAAGCTTACGACTTAAATGCCTTCCACATGATCTCTTAATAGCTAAGCTGGCTGCCTATGGTTTTGGTCTAAAAAGCATAAAACTATTTTCTAGTTACCTCTCAAATAGGAAGCAACAAGTCAAATGCGGCAACTCATTTAGCGAATGGCAAAACATAGAATCAAGTGTCCCCCAAGGTTCAATGTTAGGTCCATTTCTGTTTAACTTCTTCATGAACGATTTCACATATGCCATTACTAAGTCAGAGTTCTGTAATTTTGCAGATGACAACACAATACATGCATGCAGTCAAAACCTAGAAAATGTTGTATCCTGTCTTAAGGATGATACCCATAATGCGCTGTGTTGGTTTCGGGACAATGGAATGGTTGCAAATCCTTCCAAATTTCAGGTCATATTTCTTGGGCTGAAGCCAGACCAGGAATACATGTTTGAAATTGATAAGAAACTGATTCCTGCAACTAGCTCAGTGAAACTCTTAGGTATTACTATTGACCCCTGGCTAAAATTTTCCGAACCTGTAAATACACTTTGCACAAAAGCCAACAACAAGACCAGTGCGTTTTCACGAGTAGCAGAATATTTAGATCAGGACAAGAGGCGTATTCTTAATAATACATTTATCATGTCAAATTTTAGTTATTGTCCTTTAATCTGGATGTTCTGTGGATAAACAGAGTCCATAAAAGGGCACTGAGAATAATGTGGGAGGATGTCGCAGCCCCCTTTGCTGAACTCTTAGCTAGGGGTAGCAAATGTGTTATTCACACTCAAAATTTGCAAAAATTAATGCTGGAAATATATAAATGCCTCAATTTGGAAAATTCATCTTTTATGTGGATTATCTTCCAGGCAAAGGATGTAGGGTTTTGCCAATCAATGGCCCTGGCCCTATGGCCCAATGGCACTATGGTCCTATGGCACTATAATCTTGTATCTTTTATTACGAAAACCCTAAGTATGAGTTTGACAGTGTATTCGACTAGAATTCGTATAAATATTGCTTGAAATGATGCCCAAACTGAGATGCACAAAGTTCTCGTTCGCCGAGCAAGAATTCCCCAAAGTGATGTGGGGAATTCCCCTTGAAATCAACAAATTTGAAAGGACTGTACGAAGCTTTCACACACATCCTCCAAAGCAACAAACAATTATTGTTTGGCGATTGTATTGGTATTTACCCGGTCTTTACAAGTTAACAGGCAATACAATACAATAATATAATACAACGCAGCACACTTTGGCTCTGGCACATTTTGGGGTTTTACCAATCAATGGCCCTGGCCCTATGGCCCAATGGCACTATGGCCCCATGGTCTTGTATCATTTATTACGAATACCCTAAGTATGAGTCTGACAGTGTATTCAACTAGAATTCGTATAAATATTGCTTCAATGGGAAACACGGCAAAGGGCGTAGCATTGTTGTCAATAATGTGTTTCTTATCTCGCTTCAGTTGTGAGATAAAGCAGAGGAAGGGGTCCGACAAATCTCCACTACACGGTTTTTTTTACAAGAAACTGGTTTATAAGAAACTAGTACTACGATGACCAAAAAATTAAGAAACTCTAGTACTACGCTCAAGAACAGTTAAGAAACTCTAAAACTTTATTTCTTTGTGTCTCTCTTATTCTATGTCTTTCTAACAAAGGTACATTCGTCTTTTCTTGACTTTTAACTGCAAAATTGGTAAATTTTTGCCTTGATGTGCATGGCTTCTTCTTGATGACAATGTCAATGCAAAATGGAAGCCCTTTCTCGAGAAGAGGGCTCAACTTCGAACAATACCGCAATTTTAGGCCCAAAAAATAAGAAACTGATTAAGAAACTTTTACTACTAAAACACCTAAATTTTCATACGAAATTAAGAAACTTTTAGTACACAGTTTCCAACACATTGCAACGGAGCTAATATCATATGTCTTAATTTTCAGAACTTTCAGCAGTGGCTCCTATTCTTAGTTTCTTATAAAAAAGATGCATGCATTACTGGGGCATTACTAATGATATTGCATGTAACAGATTTACAGCCTGTCGTGCTAAAACCGCAAAAACACTTTGAGGAGTGGGGCAAAATGTGGGGTTTTACCAATCAATGGCCCCATAGTGCCATAGGGCCATAGGGCCAGGGCCATTGATTGGTAAAACCCAAAGATGTAGCCTATAACCTAAGGACTAAAAGTCTTCTACGTTCACCATGCACCAACACCTTGTCATATAGGAATTATTCATTATCTTTCAGGGGGGGCCATCCTTTGGAACACTTTGTCTGACTCATTAAAAAGCCTGGCAACCAGTGCAAGCTTTAAGACATCAATTAAAGAGTGAAAGGGTGACAGTTGCTCATGCAAAATATGTAGATAAAGAGTCCGTGGGAATTTCACCAGAAATATCTCTATATTATAATCATGTATTTATCTATTCATTATAATTAGTATTCCTTTTTGTGTAAATAGTTGATCTTAATTAGTTCAATTTAGAACTATCAGTTTTTATTAACCAACTGTAAATAATGTTATAATAATAATAATAATAATAATAATAATAATAATAATAATAATAATAATAATAATAATAATAATAATATACTATGTATCAGTAAATTAATGCCTAAACAAGCTTTTCATTCACGGAATTTATCCAAGGTCAAGGGGATTCTACCAATTTAAAGAATGTTCGTAAAAACGATTTCAAGAGTAACCTTCAAAATTCCCATTTACTGGAGCATTATTCCCTGTTGACTATTTCTGCCAAGGGCGCAGCTCCATCCTTTTCATTTTCTCTCTGATTACCTCTTCAGCTTCAGTGTTTTTCATCCTTGACGCTGTATTCTTTATGGCAGAGTAGTTCGACCAAAACTCATCGCCATACTTTATCGAAGTATCGCCCTCTCCATTCACTTTCAGCTCTTCTGCCATCTCCTCCAGTGTGATGCATTCTGTTTGTTCCTTCATTTCTTGCAAATTACCTATTGCGCTGCATTGCCTTACCAATTGTTGTTCCGATGGCTTTTGCCTGCTGGAACGCTGTCCTTTCTGCAGCATCACCAAAAAGACTCTTTATTTGGGATAAGTACAAGTTCTGCTCTGCAGCTTCATTTTGTTTGCTTCTTCAAATCATGATGCATAAGCACAACCTCAATCAGGAGCTTCTTTGCACTATAGAAGAAAGAAACCGTGCCATGCACAAATACATTCAGCTGAGAAACAGATTCCTGCAGAGGAAGAAGAAGCGATTCTGGAAAAATCCTGGCCGCACTGAGAAATGGTGGAAAAACATGTTGAATGGATCTATGCTGCCAGAAGAATGCGTCGTCAATTTTAGGATGTCAAAAAGCGATTTTATGAAACTGGAAGAGAAGTTAAGGCCCTACATACAACCAAGCATGGCTTCATTTCGTGGAGATACTATAAGTTCAGTAAAGAAACTGGCAGTGACCTTGTATTATTTGAAAGACCAAGGCTAAAATAAAATTGTACATTATCAAAAGGAAGTGTTGGGAATCCCAGATATGAAAGAATTGATTGAGACAATTATGGTGGCCTATGAGTGCCATAGGAAAATTTTCTATGTTTTTCTCTACATTGTATGATTTCATATTACTATTCAATTTTTTCCTTGCTTTTATTTGAAATTGTTTTCAAAATGTTTTGAAAACCACAGGTACAAAAGCAGTGAAATACGCTCCGAAATGTGCTCTGAAATCGGCCGTGAAATCGTCCACGCTGCAGGGAATGCACTGTGAAATGCGCCGTGGTGAAATCGTCCAAAGGAGCGGAAGATTGTACAACCGTTGAAATACTCCACGGCCAATTTCACAGCCGATTTCGAAATGTATTTCATGCTATTTTCGGTGAAATTCATTGCGAAATCGACTAAGAAATCGCCCGTGAAATCGACTCAGAAATTGGCTGTGAAATCGACTTAGAAATCGCCTGTGAAATCGGCCGTAACTCTGGACGGCAACTGTTGTGAAATCGGCTGTGAAATCTTCCGTGAAATCTTCCGTGAACATGACAGTGAAATGCGCCATTGTCACTTGGCCTAAAATGGTAAAGCCAAGAGTTCTACTGCTTTGATGTTTTCAATTCAGCTTTCTTAATACCGGCTTTCCGATGAAAAGGGAGGGGCTACGGGTTCGAGATGTGTAGACATGTTTTTGAAACCTCTATCATTTGAAGGGCAGACGATATAACAATTTTTCTATAAACAGAGCTGCATGTTCCATATAATATTTGTGCTGTTTGGGTTTTAGGTAGCTTCATGGTAAATTACTAGTTCAAATGAAGGATTGAAGAGATTGCAAGTTATCTTGAAAGTCACTCTCGCACATATTTTCCAGTCAAGAATTGAATTGAGATCAAAAAGACAAAAAATCTCATAGAGTTATAGTCAGACTTATAGTCATAAAAATAATGCAAGAATTTGTCATTGTTTAAATAGTTACATACGAGGTTAGCGTTGGTTAGCCTTTTTCAATAATGAGGGGGCATAAGATTATCAATAATGAGGGGGCATAATATTATTGGATAAGATTATCAGAATTTCAGCTTTCAGAGTTTCTTATATAAGTTTCTCAAAATAAGGATCTTCATGGTCATTACCTGTGCCCTGTGAAAATTTCAAGAAAAGGTTTTGAAGCCTTTCTAAAATTTAGACACTATTCAAGTACCCGCTGAGTAATGTGATATAGGAAACAAGTAAGAATGTGACAAGAATTTCCTTTATCAAAATAAATAGTTTATTAGGTTATATTTTTCTAGTGCTGGACTTCTTAAATTTTTGTCAATTTCCAGAAAATATAAGCTAAGAAGCTATTCATTTTGATAAAGGAATCCTTGTCATATTCTTGCTTCATTTTTACTTATTACCTGTATCATATTACTTGGAAGGTACAGTACTGGACTACTGTCTAAAGATTGGAAAGGTTTGAAAAAACTTTGTTTTGAAATGTTCACAAAGGGTACAGGAAGTAAGCACAAAGACTGTTATTGCAATTTTAAGAAACTGGTCAGAAACTCTGAGTACTAAATAAAATCTTACAATTTCAAAAAACTTTCAGTTCTGCCACAGATTCTTATTTTTCTTATAAAAATATGTGTATTTCCATAGCAATTTTGATTTTGAACAATTTTTGTCACATTGTCAAATCTGCTATTTGGAAATAATTAAATAGGAACCGATTCTGGATTCTATTAGCTTTTTGTTGATGCAAATTTGTTGAAAAATTGTGTTGGGTTATTGGATCTTATTACGCCCCTCAGTTATAACTTCTCAATAATGTTTTGATCATAAATGCTGAACAAAGTCCAACTCGGATAAAGTCCACTCACACATCTTGTGTCATCAATGTTGCTACTCCTGAAAGTAAAAATGAAATGGTTTAGCATTCTGAAACATCAAATATAAAAAACAACCAAAAGAAGTGCCATTAGCCTTTGCTTTACATCATACGGTATATACATTCATATTTTACATTTTTAAAAGAGGTAAAACCTTTCAGCCTAATGGCACTTCTTCTTCTTCTTCTGGCAAGGTTTGCATTGTAGGAGAGCTTATACTTCAGAACTATTTGAAGAATATCTAGTCCTGATGCCTATTGAAGAATGTGCACAAAATTGTGTAAAAAAAATGTACTAGCAGAATAGTTACCTCAATATGGGTTAAATTGTGTCTCATCGTCGTCAAATTCATTTTGCCCATATTCGCTACTTCCAATGACCTTGTTCAATATCCATAGCCTGAGCTCTAATGCGTCTACCTATATTTTAGAAGGTAATTAAACAAATTAATAACCCAGGGGGAAATATTTAATTTTACAAGGCAATTGTTCAAATACATAAGATGAAACGTCAATTAATTAATAATGGATAAAACTGTTTTATATGTCATATCATAAATATTCACTTTATGTTAACCTACAAACATTTCAAAACAAAATTTTTCAAGCCACAGCACTGCAAGAGATCCATAGCCTGCCATAACACTGGTGGTTTTGCTAGGCCTTAAAATTGAAGATGTGCCTCCAGGAGGGAAAGCGTAAGGCTCCTGGAGGCGCATTTTCAACTAACGAAACCACCAGCATTCTGGCAGGCTATGGATCTCTTTCAGTGATGTGGACAGTTTTGATTATTGGAGAGCAAATGAACACAGAAGAAAAATGAAGATTGTGCTTTTGACATTTAATTGATGCTAAGCATGCTTTAGTTAAAAAAGGATTGGAGGTGTGTAGCGAAGGTTGTTGATTTTAGGGAATTAGGCCATAATGGAAAAAAGCTAGGATAGCTAGGCCTAGATTCAGTTGGATCTTTCATCAGCCCATGTTAAAAGTAGTTTCTTATTTGTAAAAAGCATGTTTATGTGGTTACACGAGCAAGGAAACTAATTTTTTATATGTTGCGTATGAGTAAGAATTAGCTTTTGAAAAATCAATAGCAAGAACATAAATTTTCAACATTTCTCACCTCACTGGGAAACTGTGTAAACGTTGTTATTTGTAGTGAATACTGCAAAGGAATAATATTAATATCTTCAATATCTATCTTACCTTCTTGGCTATTCTATGGTCTAAATCATCTTATTGTTACTGTCCTTATTAAATGAAAATACACACCCACTTTAACACATGGATCTTGAAAAGATTTGAAACATTCTTTTAAATAATTTAGACCCACTTGGATTATTGTAACTAATGGACTTGTCTGAACAAACTTTTGAAGAGTTGTCAATAGAATAGAAAGATCAAATAACATGAACATGATTCTTTTTATCATCGTTTGTGCTCTCCGATTCACAATAGAGTAAACAATTTTCAAATCTCAAGGAAAAGTCTGACAAGTTAAAAAGATGTTTCAATTTATCAGACATACGGATGATATACAGTGATGTAATTACTGTAGAATACTATATCCATCTATAGTGATAAATTTGAGATTGAAATTGAGTTACAGCATATCAATAACTCCTCCACATAGTATGTATCTACGGGGTGAACCAGAAAAAGTTCCCACTCTTGAAAACTTATACAGTAGTACTGAATGAATGGGAATGAATCAATATTTTCTTGACAGCCAAAAGATTGAAGTATTTTTGTGATTTTTCTTGTCTTCTTACGAGTACTGGAAAAATTGGTAAATTCAAATTTACAAAAACTTGGTGATTGCAAAATGACTGAAAAAAGGCCTAAAATACTTGATCAAATCATACACGAGTCCTCGCTCAAAACAACAGAGTAAAATGCAATTTCTCATTAGGGAGAGATATCCTCTGCACATTTATTGCTATGGGATTGAAAATCTTAAGTATCTGTTTGAGAATCTATGTCTAATAACTCTTTTTGAATTTTCGAAAGTGGGAACCTTTTTCTGGCACACCCAGTAGATGGATAAATGTATAGACCTACTGCATACTACTGTACGAATAAAAGTGTCTTTAAAATGATAGATATGGGGAAAATGCTTGAAGTACTTACCAGAAATATAATTATGCCAGTGTCAAAGTGAGATGTTGTCTTTTGCAATTTGAACTGCAGATATGGGTGTAAATATTAGTACAATGGCTACTTAGCAAAATAATTCTGCACATGCAGACCCAAGGATATGTACATTTATCTATCATTCAACAGCGCTTTTCATTTGCATCAATAAAAATTTTCGCTTCAGATAACCTTTAAATATGCAGTCTCAGTTGATCGGATCTCAGTCCAATCACCTCAGATTACCTATTCTATATATACTATATTGGCAAAAATTGGTTACTTAAAGAAAGATACTGTAGAGGAAGATGCAAAAAATGAAAGCTTTTCTTAGCACACTGAGGTCTTTCAATCTTATGTTATCATCAGAGTGTGTATATGCACATCTATAACTGTATTAATCATTCAAGATTATGTACCTTTTCCCGGATTTCAAAATCATTGTTGATTGAAATTTTCCAATTTCCCTTCACTTGCAAAACCTGATCATAGTAGTATCTAGAATGGAAATACATTGATGATTTCACTCATGTTGATTATATGCAGTGTTTGTGCTTACTAGTGCACACACTTAACAATTTAAATTATTGAGCATAGTTGCACCAGCTCTCGTTTTCCACAATTCATACAGTTCTTGTTTAACTTCATAAACTATCAATCAACCATGTCCAATGGAGTTTAAAATGAAGTAAAGGCCAATGAGGTCTTACGCTAACTTATTGGCTTCTTTGGTGCAGTCCTCCCACAAAGGATCCAAGAAGGCAAGCTTCTTTCCGTCTTCATCAATCATAGCAATCTGAAAGGAAGTGACAAACTTTTAAGTTCCAACATGAATCTATAAAACTAAATTTTTGAGAAAATTAGTGAACAAGACTTGTACTGTGAGATCTTGGCAATGGGTTGTAACAATGGAACTTAATTGAGCCAACAAATACAATTCTTCAAATTTTGATGAGAGGTGTTTAGTAAAACCAAATGAGGGAGAGCAATGCCAATATAATCTACATATAAGTTTCATGCATATCTAGTAAATAAAGAGGGGGACCAATCAAGGAAAGAAACTTTCACAACTTGCAGGAATATTCTTGAAAACTTTTGTAAATTTTGGCCAAAATTTTGTAAATGATTGTCTCAAAGATGTGCAAAAAACTCAGTAGAAAACGATTATCATAATTATACTTACAGCAATGCACCAACATTGCTTTTGTTGGCCATGCTCCTGACGCCTAACAACAGGAGTCACCAGGAAGATGTTGTTCTTCTCTGTCTAAGTAAATTGGATGTAAAATAAAATAAAACAATGTTACTATACCATCATACAACTTGTATGCAAACCTTTTTAAAAGAAAAATCAGTATCTCCTTTATTGTCCCTGACTCTCCAAAATAGACCTTTTAGCTATTCTAAAAAAGAGCCTGGATCGAGCGTTATTTTTATACACGTGGTTCGATAGAGTGGCGTTAGAGCTTCTATCAATATCTATCAATATTGTGCACATTCGAAAATTCTATGAAGTGTACTTTGTAGAATTTTCGAATTTGCACAATAGTGATAGAAGCTCTTAACGCCACTCTATCGAGCCTTGCGTATAAAAATGACGCTCGATCCAGGCTCTTTTGTAGAATAGCTAAAAGGTCTATTGAAGATTCTATTCAATTCTTCATATTTCTTTTTGTTTCGTTTAGTTTCATGTTCTTAAGCACAAAATAGAGTATTAACTTACGAAAAACCTGTACTGTAATATAATCATACTAAATCTGAATAAAATGCAGTGCCATCATTTGTCATATTCTTACAGTAGTTTTGGTTCCTACAACACTGAGTCACTGAAATGATAAAAGCCTGGATCCTAGTTCTTTGATGTAAATTGTGAAAAAATAGACAAATACATACCCCTATTTCTCGCTGCTGTTTCTCTATTGCAGCCAAGAAATCCAAATCCCAAATTTGATAGCCATCACCATCATTGCTATCTAATATTTTGCCAATGCTAATTGGGTTCATGCACTTTGCCACTTGTGTTACCTGCTGGTTGAACAGAGTTTATATGAAGGAGTTGTAAGGCAACATCAGGCCTTCTCATTTCACGCTGGTGATCACCCTCGCCCTTGCAAATTTTTTTATGTGGGCTATTGATTTCCCTTGCCAAAGCGTGCTTCACTCGAAGTTCCAACAGGACTTTGTTCAAAAAGCTTCTTGAAATGAAGCCCTCTAGATTTAAACTTGTACCTTCAGTCATTGCTCAGTGTTCATACAATTTTACTGAATAGCTCTTTACGAAAGAAGAAACCCACAGAGAAGGCTGCCCACTAACAAAGCAAATACGATGCAGAGAGCCCAAACAAAGCTCTAGAAATGCTATGTTTCTTAATTTGTCTTTGGCAAATGATTCAAAGAAGTGCAACATGCAGAAGAAATAGTGGCCCTCAAGACTTTTTTGCACTATTTTGCTTTGATTTGATGTTTTTGTAAAATCCCTATCATTTTCCACAAGTGTCATAGAATGAGGTCATAAAAGTTAGTAACATACCTGTGAATTGCTGTAAGCAACAATACTGCATAGTAAATGGTATATGACCTACAAATGAGGATGGGGAAATTGACAAAAAATGCAAAATGGGAGAACAAAGAATCACAAACATCTTCAGGGCAACAGCTCCTTTTTTGAGAGAGGAAAAGGAACCGGTAAAAGGGTTGTATTGGTTGAAAAGTTAACTGAACAGACAGCATTTATATTTTTAAATTGGGGTATTTACTAATAATATTTCACTATTTGTTTACCTTGCCAGATTGTAGTCGCCCTGGAAAAAGCTGCTTTAAGTCAGCTCCAGAACAGGAACCCCCGGGGGGGGTACATAACATATTTAGGGTACGGGTATGTGCCGCCCATATGGGTGGGTTTTGGGGCCCAAAATTCTCTAAACAAGGGTCCTTTCTCGCCAGATTTGTCATAAACATGGGTGGGGTTTGCTGAAATTCGCATAAAATGGTCAAAATGGGCAGTTTTCCGCCAAAATTCATCATAAAAGTGGGTATCAAAAGCAAGTTTCGGTAATTAGAAGAGGGTAGCTTTCTGAAAACCGGGCGGCAGACCCCCGTCCATCCTCAAGTCATGTACCCCCCCCGGGCAGGAACCCCAATTGGACTTGAATTGGTCTTGTTCAAGTATCTTTGTTATCTAAAAAGATTAGAAAAAAGTGAACGTTGGGGTATTTTTCAAGGCAAATCCATGTTGAATTAGCTTTATGGCAATAAGCACAAGGAATGGATGAAGCTCTCCAGGATTTAAGTACAAACACCAGAGGTGGAGAAAGTGTGTGGCCTATTCTGCTTCTGCGATCCCAGCGCTTGGCGCTAAAAACCGCAACTTCACCTTCTGGTTTTGACTTTCCTTTGCAGGAAGGCAAATATTTTTCCACCAATGACAAACACCATGGGATGTTGAATTTACTATACAAAACAGAGAATAATGTATGCAGTTTAAATTTGATTGAGAATATCAGATGATGAATCTTCTTGTGTGTATATATACCTCAGCAAATGGCAAAATTTGTTGAGCTTCTCATGGACATGACTCATTTGAATTTGATAGTTGCCAGTCGCTCTGCAATGATTGCCGTTTGGCAGTCAAACTGCTTGTGCTGCTGCAATTTGGTGTGGCAGCTTGCTGGTTTCTGCAGATTTCAGGTGTAGAGATCTGCGTTTCTTTCAACACCTTGCAAATTTTCGTTTGGGCTGCCTCCTCGCACGAATCCCGTGTGTTGTGAAAAGCCATTATCTGCAACATTTTCACTAGACGGTAACTCAACATTCTGATCTGGATGCTGACTGCCCCGTGCTTGACTCCTTATCTGGTAATATGAGCTGATAAAAGCTCTTCTCCCAGCTGCCAGGGCATCACGCCTCTTTAATTCCATGCGTTTTTGACCATCCTCATCATCACTGTTAGGTGGCGTTTCAATATCAGTCACTGTTTGGACCTTCAAGGTTTTTGTAAATTGCACCAACTGGTCGTCGGAATCTGTTTTCAGCAATCCATTTTTGCGTGCTTCGGTTATTGCTTTGCTTCTTATTCTCTAAATAACAGAAATGCATCATACAAACAACCTTGCAGTTGGGAATGAAAGTGCCTCAAATTAGATTTCACCAGAGATTTGCAATTTTTGTTTGTTTGTCATCTTATTTTAATTCAATTTCATTCTAGCTTCCAAATAGAAACTAATCTAAATCGAATAAATATTCCTTTGCAAAACATTTCGATGTTGTTATTCGCAGGTACTTGCAGGTGAAATCCAATTTGAGGCAGACTATAATGTCTTATAATAACATTAACACAATTTTGTAGCAAACCTTGAGTGGCTTTCCTAAAATGGAGGTCCTAAAATCCGTATGGAAATCTCGTAGAAAGTTGTTGTCTAAAAAGAGGTGATTCTCAACCGGAAGTTAAGGTGAAAGGATACGAGTAACACATGGCCTAGACTTATGACGATGAGTCCCTTGTATCCCTGCGGTACTTTGCTCAACAGGGACTCATATTGAAGTAATAATACGAGTCTCTGTTGACTGAAGTGCCATCTTGAAGTCAAAGAGCACAGGGAAACAAGAGACTCATCGTCATAAGTCTACACATGGCCCTGAGAATGGTTGCTGTAACTGAAGGCCTCCGTATGGGTTTTAGGGAAAATGAGATATTTCGGATCTTTAAGCTTAGAACATTTTTTTTTATTTCATAAAAAAGTCCATTGTAGTCTATCTATCTATCTATCTATCTATCTATCTATCTATCTATCTATCTATCTATCTATCTATCTATCTATCTATCTATCTATCTATCTATCTATCTATCTATCTATCTATCTATCTATCTATCTATCTATCTATCTATCTATCTATCTATCTACATCGATATGGATAAATCTTTTAAACACAAGTGAAATTAAATGTATTGTTCAATCCTTACCCTCTGACCATCCTTCCTGGGGTAAAACATTACTTGCACAAATCATTTTTGGTGAATGCCCCTGGCCAGAGTGAAAAGTTTTTATTTTGAGTGTGCAAGGTGAGATGATCTAAATAAGATTTTCATGGACATTTCGCAGTTGAGAACAATATTCTAGGTTACAACAATAGATCTTATGAATACTGCCAACCACGGCTCAGACTGAAAAATGCACAAGTTCCTGCAAGTGCAAGATGTTGCGCGCACAATAGGAGTTACGACTCTTGGCCCTGGTGCCAGGGAAAAATTTAATATCAAATGCCCAGGGGGATGGTCAGGGTAGGAAAAGAGATGAATAAGGCATAGCCAGTAGCTTTTGAACTGGCTGTTATCATGCAAAATTATGAACAGGTTCTTACATGATTAGTAAGGTGCAGCTTTCTGGTGAGGCGCACCTCTCTTCTTTTCTCTGGGTCACTGTTAATCTTGATGACCCTCCTCCTGTTGTTGTAATATTTCCTCAAGCGTTGCATTATGTCACGTTCATTTGGTAGCACCATGCCATTGGCTAAAATTTCATTCTTCAATGATTGAAGCAATGCAGCTTTTTTATTAGTATTTAAATCTTGCCATGCAACATTTGCAGCATCTTCTTTTGCGTCTTGTTGCAGTTCAAAGGCATTTTGAATCAATTTCTGGCAACAAAACAAAACGTCTATTAGCATCTATTAGCATAAAGGGGCTGCACAAGATTCCCTTCATTCTGTTCCCTTCCAAGAATGAAAATAAAATCAATAAAGATCTTCACTGTATATTCCAGACCTTTAGGTTTGAGCTAATTCGCTTTATTCAAACAAATCAGGGTCATTCGAATGACCCTGATTTGTTTGAATTCCATGATGCATCAATAAAATTGTGGCTGAGAATGTCGGGATTTAAATCCAACTGCATCTCCAGCATCATTAATTGTATGAAAAATCCCATTGCTCTATATAATTCTACGCCGTTCAAGCATGTCGAAAATATCTACATTTGGAAAGTATAGGGGCTGGGTGTACAAAATTGTTGTAAACAAAGATAAAGATCAGCTGGCCGTATCATCAAATTCGATGAGAAATTCCTCTCTATTGGTGGCGCGTGGCATACACCCAAGCCTCCAAAAATACTCGTTAAAAATCCACTTATATCCAAGCAATCGTAAGAGATACAAACGTTTGGAATTTTCCTCTGTGAAATAAAAAGATATATCTTCAAAATAATGCTTTCATTTTCGAAAAAACAGGTAAATGTCTGCCTGTAAACGCAAAATTTAGGCCTAAAAAAGGCTATTGGTAAAAAATTAGGCAGCTTGAACGAAAGGAATATTTGACTCACCGTAGGAATAGCCAGTGGCATTGTACGACGATTTCCTTGGTCTCTGTTTTCATTTGGAGCCTGCATATTTTTCTCTGGACTTCTGCTTCAATTTTGTCTCTAATCTCTATCTAAAACACGCTCACCACAAACTTCCCGCAACGAATTTCAATTTGAATTTCTAAAGGATCTCGCGCTTACAGGGGTCTGGATCCAACTGATAGCACAAAGAGAAATAAAGAAATTTTGCGTGCCAAGCGCGCTATTCAGCCACAGCACAAAAGGACAACCAACAACTACTTTGAGGTCAAATTTGCTGTAGTTTTCAGAAAAATGGAGAGGTGCAATTGCAATAAATGTAAGCTAACGAAGTTTGTGAAACCGCGTGTTTTGCAGAGTCACTATGATATTTATGGGGAGATGGAAGAAGTTCGAGGAGACGATGAACAAGATGAAGAAATCGATCTTAATGTGGACACAGACGACTTAGGCAAGTAGAGAAGTTAACTTTTACTACTTGTTGTAGGCCTAGTTTTCGAACCCTAGCCTAGGTCTTTGTTGAAGAAAATCTATTTCCTACTTCTTGGCATTGAACATAAAAGGGGATTGTTCTGATAATGATTACTGTACCACTTCATGAAGGATTCCTTGTAGTCTGTCTAGCCATCTAACTATGTTTTTCTATTTGCAGATGCTGAACCAGAGGCTAAAGAACTGGAATCTGCAGCTGCTGATGAAATTGATATGCTAGATGTGCCAATGAAAGAATACAACATCAATGGTAAAGGGAATTCATCTTGCAATTCATATCTGGGGCCCGGAGGAGGGAGTCTACTTTTGACAAATTTTTGTCTAGAATTGGGTAAAAAATTCTGGAGCAGGGTAGAAAAAATATGTTGTCGTGGGCACACCTCACCACGACAACATATTTTTTCTACCCAGCTCCAGAATTTTTTACCAATCCTAGACAAAAAGTTCTCAAAAGTAGACTCCAAGACATAAAAAGTGGACTAAACAATGAGCTATTCTAAAAATTTCCCCTTCCTACATGTTTTGACAACTGGCTAAAGAAACACTGGCTTCTTTGATACCCCGCTATGGAAATGAAACGAAATAAAACAGGTAAAAACGACCTTTAAAAAGCAGCACATCCCCGTAGGAAAAATATACCAAGTACCCCCTCCCCCTTGGTTCATAACCTTAGCATATGATGCATTTGCGCAATGAAGAGGGGAAATTTCAAGAATCACCTGCAGATAATGGGAGTACCATTCCACCTGCAAAAAAATTCCAAATAATGGGGGTTCCCTTCCCCTCATTATTCCTGTCAATGCACACAAGGTCCAGATTTTAAACTTTGAATTAACTTCCATTGCTAAATTCATTTTCAGAACTGAATGAAGATGATTGCACAGTTAATGCTGAACATAACCTGGAGGAGCCAACAGAAGCTGAAATTGATGAAGGTAAAAGTGAAACATGTGAATCACTTGACAGAACTTTTATGTACAAAATTTTTTTGTATGAAACTGAGGAGGGGATTTGCCTTAAAAAGTTTGTTTTGAGGTCCTGAAATGGTTTATGCTTTAGCAGCATTGATCAAGTTCATTAAAGGTTTTTCAGAAGAAACTTCTTAAATCTCATTTGACATATCACACTCAAATCAATAATTCTAAACATTTGTCAACAGTTGATTCACAGTGTCAAAATATTTTTGCGAGATCGTGGCTGTATTTATAATATGTTGGCTCTAGTAACCAAGGTATAAAATGTGAAAGTTTCACGAAACTCATTTTTTTCTGATAAGGAACCGCTTACGAGAAACGGTAGGCTCAATTTTTCGAAAGTTAAGAAACAACCCCCTGAATTGAAATAGCTAAGAAACTTTTGTAATTTACAATTTTAATTTTCCTGTCGCACCCAAAATTTTTGACAGGGTGCAGTTATAGCAACTGTTTGGGCATTATTTTGATCCCGGATTATGTTTTTTACTTGTCTTGATATGTTAAGTAATTTGGGAGTCCTCTAGACAAAACAAAATGAACTCTACACTTCCTGGCATTAAAAAAATAAGAAACACATCAGAAACTTTTGCTAGCAAAATTGCCCAAAAATTTAAGGAACTGCCTACCATCTCCGGACCTTAGTTTCTTAAAAAATGAGTGTATTTAAGCAAGGTAACCCATTCTGTTAGTTTCAAATACAGTTTCTTATTTCCAGGAAACATCTTTGGTGAATATATCACACATGATGATTGGGATGAAGATATCAACAATTATGAAGATTTGCAAAATGATTTAGCAAATCCTGAGGCTGCCAATGCAGTGATAATGAAATGGTTTTCCCATATGTTTCAGTGGTTTCTTGCAAAGTTCAACATCACACAAACAGCAGCACAATTCATTCTTTCATTGATCTATGCAATGCTAATATTATCCTCTCATCCATTGAAAAACTGTTTCCCATCAACCCTTCACCAAGTTGAGAGCATGCATGGACTGAAGAAAGTTTTGAATTGCTCAAAGATGATTGTATGCCCTTCAAACAAATGTAACGCAGTATATGTTGAAGAAGATACATACACAGATACACCCGATTCTGGTAAGGTTGCAAAACGATGCTTGGCGAATCATTATGGGAAAGTCTGCGGTGAGCCTTTACATCATCAAAAGAAGTTTGGACCCCATACTTTGCTTCGTCCATACAAAGTATTCATGTACACTTCTCCCATTGAATGGATAAAAGAACTGTTTCGCAGTGAAGTGTTTTTAGCTCAACTGCAGATGCGTTTTAAGCATCAAAATGATGGTAGTTGTATGGAAGATATTTGGGATGGCAGACTCTGGAATGAGTTCCAGAAAGACCCCTTTACTGGTGCACCTTTGTTGGAGAAAATGGAAAATTTAGCTCTGATGCTAAATGTTGACTGGGTTAAACCATATGAGCGTGGCCAATACAAGATTGGAATGATGTATCTAACTCCACTAAATCTACCTCGTGCAGAACGCCTGCTGAAGAAATGGACTCTGGTTGTTGGAGTTATTCCTGGTCCATCAGAACCTGAGGAGCACATGAACAGTTATTTGAGGGTTTTGGTAGATGATCTACTTACACTTTGGTCTGGAATTGAAGTTGAAGTTGGTATTTCTAGAAAGGCTTGCACAGTCCGTGCAATGCTTCTTGGAATTTCTTCTGACTTGCCTGCTATGAAGAAGGTAACACAGTTTCTAAGCCACAAGGCACATTTTGGATGCAGCTATTGTCAATTCTCTGCAAGAAGGGAAATTAACGATGAGGGTGTGCATACAGGCCGCATGTCTTACTATTCAAAAACATGCCAATTCAAGCCTCGCACCAAAGAAGTTGTTCTGAGACAATCAGAGACTTACAAGACTGCAAGGAACAAAACTCAAGCAAAAGAAATGGCCTCAGGGTTTGGTGTGAGGTACAGTGAAATACACCGATTACCCTACTTTGATCCAGTTAGGATGGGTGCCATTGACCCGATGCATGCTTTGATCCTTGGTTTGATCAAGAAGGAAACTGACATCCATTTGAGTCAAGATTCAGCTTCAGAAAATCATGTGTTTGCTGTGAAAGACAGAGTACAATTGCAGAAGAGATTTAATTCAATTGAAATGCCAACTGATTGTGGTCGTCTCCCAAATAGCCTGTGTACCAAAAGCAATACAGATGGTATCACTGCTCAGCAGTTACTCATTTATGCACAAGTGTATGCCAGAGCATGTCTTGTTGACCTGATTCCTGGTGAAGCCTACAAGTGCATGAAAATCTTGTGTGAGCTTACAGACATAATTGCCAGACACATCATCACAATGGAAGATATCAGAGTTGTTAAAAGCAAAGTGGAGCAACATCATCATCTGTTTGCAAAGCTGTATGGTGAATGGAATATTTCCATCAATAATCACCTGTTGCTGCATTTGTGTGACACACTGCTTGATTATGGACCAGCTCATGTTTTTTGGTGTTTTGGCTATGAAAGGCTAAATGGGACAGTTGTTGAAGCACCAAACAGTGGGAGAACCATTGAAATCGAGCTATGTAATAAATTTAGATTGCGGCAAGTGTTGTCAAAGGGAAATCCAGCAGAAATATTGAGTAGAGAAATGCAAAGTTCAGTCAATGACCTATGTCCCAAACTTCATGATAAATTATTGAAAAATTTGGATGAAGACGATTTAGAGAAAATTAAACATGACAATGAGATAGAACGCCTCAATGCAGAGCAATACCTCCAGGGGAAATTGTCAGATACTGAAGATATGTTTGATGTCCAGTGTAATGTTGAAATGCTTGAAGCAAATTACAACTTTCAGCATTACGAAATGAAAGGCCCAGAAAGGTTGGGCATTAGAATGAGTGATGAATTGTTCTGGGAAACAAAGCTCTATATTGAGAACATCTCAGAAGGCAGACTATTACATCTGTCACCAACATTTAACAAATATGCGCGATGTAAAGTAAATGGAGTCAATTTCAACTCATCAATGCACCGTACAGAAAGATCTGGAAAGGCACTGGTTTATGGTGCTCTGCAAGAAATTGATGATGTGGAGCGCTATTATTGTAAAATTGACTTTTTCTTCAAAGCAAACACCATAGTCAGGGCAGTTGATGGAAATGAAGAAAGGAGAGTACTCCCTTTCGCTTACGTGAAGTGGTATCGCCCTGGAAGCAGGAGGACAGATCAGAAGACTGGTTATGACCAAATACAAAAGAAAATGTATAGTGGCAACCACATAATTGGTATTTATCGTCTTTGCCAGAGAATAGTCACAGTTGACATTGGAGCCAAAGTTCTTGTTGTACCCTTGCAGAAGTAAGGATGTTATCATTTCAGCTGCTAACAGTATTTGATAGAAGAAGTTTCAGTCAAATGTCCCTATTGGTATTAGCATGTTAGGTTCAAAATCTTTAAATCAGCAAAAATAATAGTACATGATCAGCTCTTCCTGTATCCCGTCAAGGACCATTGTTTTATATATATAGGACTTTGAATTAATTTTTTAAGTAACTTTGTTCTGCACTGTGACAATGTACTGTACCTTCCACACCGTGGCGTAACGCAGTTTAGGCTGCCTTTGTTCCCGACCAAAAGGGGCCCCCAACAAATTTTTTCGTATCATGTGCTTTTTGGCTGTACTGTGCCAAATGTCTTCCTTAGGCCATACCGAAAACCCTTACTAACCAGGGTTGCTAACACAATGCTGGACTTTCATTTTGTTTTCGTTCATTCCCTATAATTTGTCTCAAAATTTTATCCTTGTGAGCAAGAGCACCTAATGGCATACTGTACTGTGACTTTGCATTATGTTTAAAAATTCTTTTTATAACCTATTGTGTTTATTCACATGGATATGGGTATAAAGAGAAAACACTTAGTCTGCACTAAATTTACTGCACCTATTGCATTAATATTATTCGTAGAAGCTTTAAACGTAGGTTAAAGCTAAAGAACCTGCCATGGACCATATTTTTGGTAACATTTTTGTGTTTTGAAAGTAATCTTCATCAAACAGCACAACAGTACCGTCCGAACCTTTGAATATTGCCATTTGTCTTCAAAAAAATTTTAGATGCCATACCGAAGAATAACACTAGTTTGTTATGTAAACTACTTAACTGTTTTAAACGCAATTCATATAAATGTGCTAAATTTACTGTTGATATTTTCTATGTAAAACTTTCTTTTCCACATAAGGGGGTTTTTTCGATGTTTAAAGGGCATGGTTTCAAAAATTACCCACCACCCCAAACCCCCTTCCCCATAGATCTCACTTCGCTTCGCGGTCCCTACATAAGGGCCCCATCTTACCAAACTCCTACAGGCCCTGAGTGTCTCCGTTATGCCACCGCTTCCACAGTGAAGTCAGATAGAAATCTCTGACAACACATTACTACCTTGACACAGATCGTCAGATTTTGAGTATTGCTGAAGTTACTTTTCAAGTTTTTTAGGAGTTTCTATAGAACAAATTGTACACAGCATGACCTTCTTACAAAAAGACAATATCAACTCATGAATATCAGTTGAACTCAAAGAATAGTAGTTGAATTTTATTGTAAATTCTGGGCCACACCCTTAAGAAGGGACATACAGTATAACTTTGAACAACATGCTTTGAATAAAAATTGTGCGTAGTCTTGGTATTTCATCATGATTAATGAAATACGCCACAGTTGGAGTATTTCAAGCAGTATGCAGTATTTCAGAGTGTGGCGTATTTCATCTGCTGTATTTCATGGTAAATGAAATAGGCCACAGTTGGAGTATTTCACCAAAGTGGCGCATTTCACAGTGCAACATAATTTATTTTAAAGTCATTTCTTTTATTTAAATTTATTTTCTATTTCTATTTTGCAAACTTTTCCAATGTTATGAGGTTGTAGCCCCTCCCCATTAAAATATTTAAATTGTTTGGACTGGAAAGGAGTTGCGAATTTTTATCA
This sequence comes from Aurelia coerulea, assembly GCA_039566865.1. Classification (NCBI taxonomy): domain Eukaryota; kingdom Metazoa; phylum Cnidaria; class Scyphozoa; order Semaeostomeae; family Ulmaridae; genus Aurelia; species Aurelia coerulea. Next base: position 4,032,901 of record CM076951.1, on the reverse strand, counting down.
CAATTTTTTAGCACGGTTCTTCAATTTTGAAAATTCGAGGATAAGGGAAGCAGTTTTTCTTATGAAGAGAAATGACTGTATTGGGAAGAAAATTCAGATTCCAGGTTCAAACAGTTTCAGGCAATGAATTTGAAACAATTCCGCTACGATTACAGCTCCATTTTTCAGCTCCATACTCTAGTTGAAAGCTAAGAAACTTTTTACACTTAAAAATGTTTTGACAATGTACAGTAATGGCAAATTTTCTGACATTGTTTTGAGTGCATACACATATTTTTTTCTTATAAGAAACTGCTTATATGAAACTCAACTCTCAGATCGCCAAAAAATTAAGAAACTCCAGTACTGGGAAAATGTAAGCTAAGAAACTATTTATTTTGATAAAGGAAATCCTTGACATGTTTTTATTCTACTTTCACTTGTTTCCTGTCTCATATTACTTGTAAGGTACTTGAGTAATGTCTAAACATTGGAAAGGCTTAAAAAACCTTGTTTTGAAATGTTCACGAGGGCACAGGTAGTGAACATGAAGATTGTTATGGAACCTCTAAGAAACTCGTAAGAAACTCTGAGTATTCAAAATCTGATAATTTTAAGAAACTTCCAGTACTGGCCCAAATTCTTAGTTTCTTATAAAAAAATACGTGTATTGTGTTACTGCATTACTTGTTTGACAAAAAACTTTATATTCTGCCAACATTTTAATGAAACGATGTATTTGTTTATACCCAATCAAATTAAATGCATAATTATGCGGAAGTACCCTTCAGATTCCTAGAGAAAATAAACAAGTTTTCCAATGCTCAGCATTACGACATTTTGGTGATCTTCGCTGTTTCAAAATCATGATATTTCTGTTAGGCCATTTTTCGTTATTTCGCTATTTCGTTATTTCGCTATTTCTTTATTTCGTTATTTTATTTCGTTATTTCGCTATTTTGTTATTTCGCTATTTCGTCGAATACCGTTAGCCGTATGTGTCTAATCCACTATAAATGCATAATGGGAAAGTTGCCTTCTGATACCTGCAGAGCTTGTCATGCCCATCCAATGGCATCGTCCAGTCAGAGCCCTTGAGAAGCAGAACATGTCATTATATAAGGTAGAGTTCATTGTTTACAACTTTTTGAAAACTGTTGTTGTTATGACAAATTACATGCTGCAAAGTCCCATCTTTAAAAAACCATTTCACAAGAAACTTAGAGGGTCTAGAAAAGTAAGAGACAATTGGCTTTGGAGAACAATATGTTGAGGTGAAAACAATGGGCTTCTTAAAGACAGAACTTTACTGTATGTCTCTAGCCAGACTGTCAGTGCATGTTTTGATCTGTCTTTACAACTCTGTGTTTTCACCTTTCCTCCAGTATGGTATTTTAGTTTAGGGTCTTAGATATGACACACATATCAACCCAGTGTTTTTATTACAGAAAAGGGCTTTAAGGGCAATTTCATTTCAATACTTTAGGTACCTTCTGCACCAATCTTTTCAGACTTGAAGAATGCTGGAATCATCCGCCCCCCCCCCCCCATACAGGTGTCGTTATCATAATGTCAATGAAAGAAATCAAATTTATATGAGATACTTTTATAATAGGGGTTGTTTTCTGCTCAATTGGTCTAACTACTTTTTTATTTTTCAATCAACAACACTATACCAGAGGTACTGTACATGGTCTCTACAGTCAAGTTAAATCTACGAATATACAATAATGAAGATAAAGCTACGAACATAAGTTATAACTAAGTAAAAACCAACGCGAACAGTAAAAAGAAACAAATGAACATGGTTTGAAGCCAATGGACAGAGAGATCAAACCTCCTTTAGCTAATATCCATTGTGCTTTTAAATGCTTCTTTTAAATATTTTCCAATATATAAAATGTTGCCTGGGTCTTCGTTGGTATTTATCAGATTGAATGCTTACTTTTGTTGATTATTTGCATGATTTCCTGACTCAGGTACACATTTCCTGTGACTATGCTGATTGTATAATCTTCTGTAATATTTATTGTTGTATATCTTATATTCCTTGTAGTTTAGTTGTTTGCATGTCTAGTTATTATTGATACATTGTATGTAGAGTGGAATTTAAAATATGAAAACTGAACTGATATATAGGATAGGTACCTCGGATGAAAAACCGCCGGTTCTTCGGTGTCTCTTTGCCTTGCCAACAACTGCCCGTTCTTGAAGGCCAGTTGGGTCAACTTCCTCCATCATGGCATAAACAACATCCCATGGAACTTTCAATTGATGGACTTCGCATATTTTTTGTGCAGTGCCCTATAACCTAGTAGTTTCCCAGGTCCATTCAAATCTACACGAACAGCTTCTTCGACTTCTTTCAGAGTTGTATCGCGTTCAACATATCTAATGTTAAAATGATTCAACCGACGAGCTAGTGTTCGAAGACTCCAAGCATACATCGGATACTTTTTGGAAAGGAAGTCCAGCATTTCCTCCCTCTTGAGATTCTTGCTTACATAAAGCAACAAATCCTCTTCAAGTGCTTCATCGTCTTGCCAGGTTTCATTCCTGATTCTGGTCGCCATTTTGGTCATTTGACGCGCACTGAGTGTAGTCTCGCTTTGGCTCAGTTGCGCAAAGCATTGTGGGCTATGGCCTTTCTAGGCAGTCCAAAATTTTATTTTCTAACAAAACTTTGTAAGGCCTGGTTCAAACGTCGCATTGATCATGTGTCGAATTCAATGGCTATTTTATTCGACCCAAATGCAAATTTCCAACTTTTGATTCAAGTGTCGAAAATATCATGCGCCAAATTAAATTCAGTGGTCTCACTTTGACTGCAGACAGCCTCGATTTGAATTACGGAACAAAAACAACATCCATCTCATCTCATCCATCAGCAAACATGGCCAACATAAATACTTTGAGAACGTTGATTGATTGATTGATTGATTAAATATCTTTAAAGAGGATGCCCCAATCACCAAGAGGTGCTTTTCATGGGGGTCCTCAAAAGTAAAAAGTTACAATGTAGGTATAAAAAATAGAAATTAATAGTAAACTACCTAAACTTAATAAAATCTTACACAGCTAAAAGCGATTACAGTCCTTCGTTACAATTCAAAATTGTTCATTCTGTTCTTTAAAAAAATAATATGAAGATCTTTGCTTCCCCCAATTAGTTCTTGAATTCGGTAATCTAAAGTTCCCCTTATTTCGAGTATTATAGGTATGTATTTCATTACCCCTCACGTTCGCTGTGTTCACATTATTTAGCAAGAAATAGAAAACGTAGAGTCAAGATGTTTTCAGTATTTAATGCCATTTTGGCACGAAGGAGAAGGATTGTCTTCACGGCAACAATGATCATCATGCAGCTTTGCTTGAACATCAGCCGGAATACAACGATTCCTAGGCCCATCCGATCCTGCCGTCGGCTTGTTCGTAACAACGGTTGGTGGGAAACAGTTTGGACACAGTATTCAAATGCAAGATTCAAGAAGACGTTCCGAGTTTCCAAGAAGACATTCGCATACTTGTTAACAAACATTAGACATTTACTTGAAAGACAAACATTGTGTGAAGTGCCCATTTCCCCGGAGCAACGTCTTGCAATTTGCTTATACCGATTAGGACGTGGAGATTACTTCTACACAATCTCTGAAATGACTGGCTTAGGGACATCTACAGTCTGTGCTATTGTGTCTGAGGTGTCAAGTGCACTAGTAGAGTGTCTATGGGAAAAAGAGATCACTGCATATATGCCCAAAAATGAAGCAGAATTCCTAGAAAAAATTCATGACATGGAACAGTTGTGGCAGTTCCCTTGCTCTTGGGCTGCTGTTGATGGCTGTCACATATCCATCAAGTGCCCACCAGGGGGATTAGAATCTTGCAAAGAATATCACAATTTCAAGAACTTTTATTCCATAATTCTGATGTCTATGGTAGATGCAAAATACCGTTTTATTTGGGGAAGCTGTGGGTTTCCAGGAAATTCACGTTTGGGAATTCGTGATTACAGCCATTATTCGCAAGACAATCTCCTGCTACAAGACCTACAAAGCCCTTTTGTCCAACCGATATTCCATACAAATATGATAAAACCTACCCAACAACAACTCGCAGCCTTCAATTTCTAACTTATTATGATTACTACCCATTTATTGTTTCCAAAGTAAACATAAATCAAAGGTCTTGCCCAAGCCGTATGGTTAAATATTGATTCAGTTCATGGTAAAATAACAGGGCCTGACTGCATACACAAAAATGACAGGCCTATCCTACCGAGATTGCCTCACAGTCGCTGAGCTTTTCCTTCATAACTTCTGGTATCTAGTGAAGCTTCAAAACAATCTTGGATTCGTTGATAAATCTTAAGTCTTCCAAATCGAAACTTCTTTTCCCCGTGGAAGGGATAGCCTTACTTGCGTCGTCGGCCTGGTCGTCTTTGAGAACATTGCATTGGCCTCCATGTTTTTGCGCGGTATTCTGTTGTGTAAGCAGTTTGTTCTTCATCTGGTGATTGGCTAATGTCTAGTCATTTCTATCAGACGTTCTCCTATTGGCTTGCACCCCTCAAGGTTCTTTCCGATTGGCTTGCACCCCTCAGTTTCAAACTACGGGTGCCCCCACCAATCTCAAGCAACCCTCATGCAGCTCTCTGATTGGTTTGCACCAAGGCACCCTATGCGAGTTGCACTGTGCCTGCCTCCGCAAGAGGATTTGATTTGGGAATGGAAACGCGGAGATTCCCATTATTGTTGGGGATACGAACAGGCTAAGTTGAAAGCCTCGAGGAATCCCCCAAAAAGGGCTCCAGATCGCATGCGCAGTAACGATTTACGTCACTTACGTAATATGCAAATTAGCTTGACCGTTGAGAACAAGGGAAGAAACAAAAGCAGCGATGCGAATGACAACGTGAGCCCCAACGTCGATTCGCTCTCAACAAAGCTGAAACACAATGTATCAAAACAATAGGGTCAGCACTTCATCTCCCCAACAAATTATGAATAAAGACTTTTTGTTTGCGACGATCAAAGCTGCAGGAGGATGCCCTACGACAAATTTACCATCGATGAATGGGGCTCAAGGGGTAGGGGGGGGGGGGCGGGCTAAGAAATGAGAATGCGGTGATTTCATGAAAATTTAATTAAACAATTTTAACAAGTATTGTTTTAACTAATACTTCACAACAGAAGATTGTTGGAAGCTTGCCTTTCCCAAAGTTCAATGATTTCCTTGCAACTTTGACAGGTGCTTGCACACTCGTTGCACCCCCCTGGATCCGCCCCTGTTCACATGATTCCATCATATTTCATTCAACCGAAATATGGAATAAAATTGAAGAGAAAGATTACCTTCCTCTCATTGCAAAGAATCTTGGCAGTTGAAAGATACCTCCAATCTTATTAGCAGATTCAGCATTTCCTTTGAAGCCTTGGCTACTGAAACCATATAGCAATGCAGTATTGACTCCAAAACAGAGGAACTTTAACTATCGCCTAAGCAGAGCAAGGATGGTAGTTGAAAGTGCATATGGTATGTTGAAAGGCAGATGGCGTGTTCTCCTGAGGAAATGTGAATCTTCTGCAGCCTAAGTTAAAGTTGTGACATTAGCATGCATGGTGCTCCACAACGTTTGCATTTCCCAGGAAAATTCAATGCCACAAACTCTGGACATTACAGTGGACCAAAAGACAAAACGTAAAAGGAGCAGCGAAGAGGTGCGGGATCTTCTTAATATGACCACATGTAGGAAGGTGAAAGATAGTGACTGCTCTGCAACAAGACTTCGTGATGAGCTTGCAGATAAGTTTTGGCAAGAAAAAGAAACAGTGATAAACCAATAACTCTTCTGATATCTTAAAGATGTAAAGGACCTGTCATTAATTCTTCCCAGGAGAGGGTGGAAGATAACAAGGAGGGTGGATCAAAATTTTACTGATTCAAAGATGGTAGAAAAATATTAACATCAAAAAGTTGGGGTATGAGAATTGTTTCAGGTTGAGAAAACTGGTTCTTACATAGATTTTCCGTTTATAAAAAGCTTGATTAATGTGGACATACAGTAAAAATCTGCGCATAAGAACCTACAATTTTGCAAGTCAGCTTTGCTAGGTTCTTATGTTTTTGGTACGTCTTTAGTGGGAAATGAGGTTGTTCAGGCTCTTAAAGGGTTTGTTTCATCCAGCATTCCTTGCATGCGCCGTCTCTTGGTTTTCCTTTGTTGTCGCCATTTTCATGGGCCATGAAAATGGCGGTAACAAAGGCTAACCAAGAGATGGCATGCGCAAGGCATGCTGGATGAAGCAGACCCTTTAAGTTGGTTCTTATTTCATTCATGGCTTTCAGGAATTTCTTTTCTTCAGATTCAAACTTCAGGCCTATTATTTACTGTCAGTTCACATAACTTGAGTTTATGAGGTAGTATTCACAACAGAGATTTGAGGAAGAATTAGAAATGTTTATATAATCCAAAGAAAAGTTTTGAAGAGCTTCTCATTGGATAATATACAATTTTTTGATTCTTCCAAAAACTTCTGTTGTGAATAAATCTCTACAAATAAAGCCTATTTCAAATTCCATGCTGAATGGGTTCTTCTACAATGGGGGGGGGGGGGGGGGGGTTGGGTTTTCTGTAGTGTCGGGAGAGAGGGCCCATATTTTCTGGTAAATCCCCCTTGTTACTCTTATCAACATTAAAAAATATCATGTGTGTGTTAAATGATCTGTACTATGATAGCAGTCCCTTCAGATTGTCACTTTTTCTTCTGCTTGTAACATTATCTGAAACACTATAGTGTCTGATAAGTGTTTGGGCTGCCAGATTGATTCAGGTTGTCTGCTCTTTGGTACTCTTGATATGGGGAAAATGAGTTCAACTCACCCATAAAGCCATGCATAAAGCTGGCATTATTGGCTGAAGGCAATGTTACTGTTTGCTGCTGCCATTATAAAGAAGACCACTTGCATCATGCTGCTGATGATTCCTGCCTGTATTTTGTGAATTGAACATCAGTTGATAAAGCATCTGCTCATGCTCTCGGCTACTCCTCATCTCCTCTCTCATTAGATTGACCAGATCCTTCATTGGATCATTCTCTATCATGCTTCTCATGCATTGCACTGCTTCAAGCAACAAATCATTGCTCTCTTTCTTTTTTTTCCTTTGACTTTGACCTAATGGGTACATAAACTTTTGCACCCATTTCATTGCCATCATCAGCAACATCAGGTGGCTGACTTGTTGTTTCAGCAGATGGCTCTATAGCCTGCTCTGGCTGGCATGAATCTCTTGTTTTTACTAGGGCAAATAGCTGTTGAAACCAGAAACCATACCCCTTTTCTTCCTGGAACCTTTTAATTCCAGTGGCAGTTTTTATTGTTAAGGCTGCTTTTTTGCAGTCAGCAACACATTTTTTGAATTTAGTGCGGAGCTGAGCGACAGAGAAGTCAAATTCATCACCCCGTTTTGAGCATCTCTCCTTTAATTCTTTCAAGACTTTTTCGTAAACCACGCCATTCTGCATGTTTTTCGTATTTCGGAATATTAGCTTCTCCTTAAAGCTTTCATTGTTTACAATGATGTCAATGAAATCATCCAATTCACTTGACGCCCATTGGCCTTTCTGCCTCTTTTCTTTGACTTCTTTGATCTGCGAAAGGAATCTCCTGAAGTATGACTCTCTGAATCTTCAGCATCACTTTGACGGCCAGGTCGAAAACGCGGAAACCGCGGAAAACGCGGAAAACGCGGAAAAAACATTTGAAGTTTCTGAATTGCGAGAAATACTGTTTATTGTGTTAAAATATAGGCAAGAAACCTCTAAATAAGCCAAATATTCCATCAAGAAGACAAACAAGAAATTTCCGCGTTTTCCGCGTTTTCGTTTTTGCTATAGGTGATTTTCGAAAGCGCGGAAATATCTTTATATGAACTTTTATCAGTAGCTTTTCGCAAATATAGACGAGTAATACGTTAAGCTTTCTCTCGTAATGAATTCTTTATCAAAATAGACTTCGCAGATACGAATGAAACTTTTGGATCATAAGATTTAAAAATTAATGGGCCTAAGTGGCCTATCAGGAATTCGAGGGGCAGTTTGTTTATATTTTCTCGACTGTATCCCTTTATGATGCTATGGGCAGATACAGCCTGTTATGTCGCCATAATGAAGCAACAAAATAAACATAGAGCCTCCTCCTTTGTAGAATAAAATTTTTTTCCGCGTTTTCCGCGTTTTCGTTTTTGCTATAGATGATTTTCGAAAACGCGGGAAAACGCGGAAATCTCTTTGTATCAACTTTTATCAGTAGTAGCTTTGCGCAAATATAGACGAGTAATACGTTAAGCTTTCTCTCGTAATGAATTCTTTATCAAAATAGACTTCGTAGATTCGAATGAACTTTGGATCATAAGATTTAAAAATTAATGGGCCTAAGTGGCCTATCAGGAATTCGAGGGGCAGTCTGTTTATAATTTCTCGACCGTATCCCTTTATGATGCTTTGGGCGGATACAGCATGTTATGTAATAAACTTAGAGCCTTCCCCTTTGTAGAATAAAATTTTTTCCGCGTTTTCCGCGTTTTCGTTTTTGCTATAGGTGATTTTCGAAAACGCGGAAAACGCGGAAATCTCTTTAGGCCTATATCATAGCACCATAGTAGTATCATAGCATTATACAGATATTTCCGCGCTTTCGAAAATCACCTATAGCAAAAACGAAAACGCGGAAAACGCGGAAATTTCTTGTTTGTCTTCTTGATGGAATATTTGGCTTATTTAGAGGTTTCTTGCCTTTATTTTAACACAATAAACAGTATTTCTCGCATTTCAGAAACTTCAAATGTTTTTCCGCGTTTTCCGCGTTTTCTGCGTTTTCCGCGGTTTCCGCGTTTTCGACCTGGCCTCACTTTGACTGTCATACTTCACCCTGTTCAATAAAAGAGTTATATCATATTTAGGCACTATTTAGGCCCGATTTTTGTGCTAGATGTAAACAAAACTTGTGTTGCCATCATTTCTACGGTTGCCATATACATATTTTGCAATAAGAAACTGGTAATATTCGAAAACAGTAGACAAATAAATTAAAAATCTGCCATAGAGATCGTTGTCTGCAAGAAACCTTTCCTTAAACGTTTCAACCAGGCTTAAGCCAAGGTAGCTACTGAAATTTAGTTGCTCCAAGGATTGTGTGTTTATTGGAGTTTAAATGAAGATTCCATCGCACAAGAGAGAGACCACTGTGTAAAACAAATCAGTGACAGTATTTCATCTTCATTAAATATGGGGGCTCTCTCCTTCCAATCACCCCCAGCCCGCAAATAAGCAACAAAATCCACAAAAATTATATAAGAAGATACATGAAAATACACTTCTGTGATTAGTTAGCACATTTGAAGGACCTTATTTTCAAAGTCAAAGTTCTTATTAGTCAATTCCTGTGACATATATTTCAAAGTAGTGATTCCTTTCACTTTAATTCAAAGCTCCATTTGGCTGGAAAAGCAATATACGATCATAGTAAAGTCCTGCATTGTTTACTAATACATCTCCATTCAAGCCAGCGATGCAATTTCAAAGCCTAACCCCCCCCCCCCCCCCCCCCCCCGCTAAGACTCCACGAGACAATCCATTTCTGCATAAGCCAATAAAACATTTGATAAGTATTGTAAGTAACACTGGAATGTTGCATGTAGGAAAAATCTTACCTGCGCAGATTTTTCGCTGTTTTTGTTTCTCTTCCTCATTTTCTTCTTCTTCCTTTAACGAATCGGTAATTGAGTCGATTTACTATGAACAAGGTTGCCCCAGAAAAATTGCTCCACGTTTGATTAAATATTAGAAGTTAACGATCACATTTAGATACAGGCTTCTTGTTAGATAATCCTGTTATTAAAATTGTAAATGAATTTTGGACACAAGTATGTTGGGAATCTGTTTAGAATTCACGGAGTTATAAGCATTTGAAGTTCAAGTTTATGTGAAAGCTGAAATCAGACGCCCCAAGCTGATTTGTTTTTCAAAAAGACGTTCCAAAATTGAGGCAAAAGAAATTCAAATTTGAAATTTTCAAATGTCATTCATCACAGATGTTTTGAACATCTTCTTTCATCATATAAGTAGGTCTGGAGGCAAATTTTAGCAATTAGCTTCCGAAAACTTGAAGGCTAACACATATGCTTCGTGTAGCTACCGGGAGGTATATTTCCTTTCAGTATGAGGTCGTATCTAAATGTCGTAATGGGATTTAGCCATACTCTAAAGGTATTCAATATGCTATATGTTGAATACCTTTTGGAACATCGCAAAACATCTCTATGTGACATGAACTCTGTCTATTACTCGACCTCTGGATTTGTCGATATCAACAGCTAGGTATTCAACAGAATCTTCCTCGGATGACTGTTTGGTAGAATCACGCCTAAAAGTTGCAAGAATGCAGATATAAATTAAAAGACAATAATACGTTTAAAACAATCACACTTGTAATCGAATACCTGACACACAACATGCACAAACATCACTCTTGCGACAGTGAAGAGCTGAGTTTCATTTTGGAGTTTGGAATCAACATATAAATTCTAGGTTTTACAACAAACAAGGGAGACATTATAAGATTTTCTTTCTTGGAAGTTGTATTAGAAATAGTCTTATCCCCTTTAAGCCAACTCCCATTCTCTACCGTATTTAAAATATCATCATTTTACACTCATCTTTTTTATAAGAAACCGCTTATAAGAAATGGTAGGCTCATTTTTTCGAAAGTTAAAAAACAACCCTACAGGAATTGAAAAAGCTATGAAACTTTTATAGACAGTTTTAATTTTCTTATTGCACTCAAAAATGTTCTGACATTGTACAGGTAACGCAACTGTTTGTTTGGATATTATTTTGAATGCTAATTATGTTATTTACTTGTTTTGAGATCTTACTAAGTAATTTGGAAGCCCTGCAGACAAAACAAAATTAACTTTACACTTCCCGCATTACAAGTATAAGAAAAAAATTAAGAAACTGCCTACCAGCCCCGGACCTTAGTTTCTTATAAAAAATGAGTGTATAATATAATTGAAATACGAACTTTTTTGACTTTGTGGATTTTGAATCAGAAAACGAATCTAATTCAAATCTTCAACAAACCTTGAGTAATAGGAGTCCCCTCGTGCACATGAAGGAAGTTTTGGTTCAGATTTGGGTGATGGTTCTGTTCGTGGTTCGGGCGTTTGTTTCTTACTTGTCATACAGCCTGTTTGGGTATGAAACATGAGAGCATGATGTTACAAAAATGTCTTCGTAGGAAAGACGGGAGCATCTCTGTTGAACCAGAAAAAGTTCCCACTTTCGAAAATTCGTAGATGGCACTTGATGAAATCGTTAGAACTCTCATCACGCAGAACAATACATACCGGTGCTTAACCTTTCTCAAGGGTAATAAGACATAGATTCTCAAACAGATACTAAAGATTTTCAACCCATAGCAATAAATATGCAGACGATATATCCCGTTCTGGATCGATCCAGTTTTCTCTTGTGTAAACGGGGTCTTATTGGTGAAGAATATTCAATTCTAATTCTGCCAACAAAGGAAAATAACACCACATACCCCCTCAACATAATGTTTGAAATGGCTAACCGCTAATACGGCTGCGACTAATCGCAGGATCGGCATCACAGTTTCACTTTCAAAAAGAAGTTTCCCGATGGGGTTGAATAAGCAGTCTCCATTACCTGTGGCAGTGACTGGTACCAAACCAGGGGGTACTGCATCATCTCGTTCAAAACTAGGAAGAAATTTAAGATAAAAGCAATTACTTTTAGCCACCAAAGGTACTTTTAAATCCTACTTTATGGATATGGAGGGTTAACCCAAAGATTTCCATGAGTAATTAAAGAGATACTCTACTTTCCTTTGTAAAAGATGCTAAATTACCTCTTTTTGATCACTTTTGCACAGACTGGCATCATTCTCATTGTGAACTGCTCTTGATGATCTTGATCTTGATCTTGATGACCAGCAATGAAGGGCCTGCAACTATGCAAAAATGCTTTGTCAATCTGCTGGATATTTGCGTTAAATCCTTTCCAGTTGCAGCTGGCAAAAGTTTTCAGGTATTCCTTTGACAGAATAGCCTAGAAGAAAAGGAAATTGCTACATCCATGTTCCTTTGCAATTCTGCCCAAACAAAGGCATGTCTATGTTGGATGTGGGTGTATGAGCACCCCGATGATTTTAAAAAATGTAGACATTAGGTCCAAATCAAAACTGCTCTGGCAAATGCTTGGTTTAAGTTGTACAAAAAGTGGCCATTGTTAATAAAGTTATTCAATTTCAACAGTTTAAGAAGTAGAAACAATTCGTCCAGTTTCGAAAATAAAGTGGCAAATGTAAAAGTAGTGGTTGCTTGCTACATCCCAGGTCCCAAAGGACTATTTTCATACAATAGAGCAGGCTGGAGATACAGGGACCATAAGGTTGAATAGATTTTGGTTTTTGCGTTTTCGTGATAAGCTTAAGAGTACAAGCTTAAGGGTACCCAAATATTACGTCCAATACAGAATGTGCTCACCAGTTTGCTAGCTTGCTCACATGGAATAACATTTGGCGAACCAGTTGACTTTAGATCAGCACTTTTTTATTCTGGTTTTGGCCTATAAACAAGAAATATCAATGCTGAAGCATACAAATTTTCGAACCTGGTGACCATCTTTTTGTGCTGAGCAGAAGCTTGGCTTATTAAGGGCAAAGATGAGGATGATCATCAAGCTTTTGCCGCAAAAATGCAAGTTTCATAAAAGGCATTTTTGCATATCTTAGGGTTCATAAGGTGTTCATCCCTAAATGATGGTAGCTTAAGAAGATTTATTGTCTCACTTGTCTACAATCTCACTTTATTAGTCTGATTTATTGTTACAATCTCACTTGTCTAATTTTTCAATGAAGGCTACACTGCAAAGCCTCGCAGGGCAGTCTGGGAAATTTAGAGGCTGACTTGTGTGAAGAAATTCCTGGGTAGGAACAGTCAAACTAACTGTGATCGTGAATAAAAGACATATCTCCATAAAAAACTGTTTGAAAATCTGAAATAAATGTAGTGCAAAGCCTTTTGTTCAGTTCATACAATTTAAAGGTCCTGATATGTTGGGTTGTTCATGTCTACTTCATCTTGTCCTTCATGTAGTTGGTATGGTCTTTGCATTGGGCTATTCCATCTTTAGTCCGTACAGGGTGGTGGAAGGCGTATTCCTGGGGGGGTTAGGATCAAGGCCACTGGGTTTTTCCAGGGGGTCTGGAAGCTACGGTATTGGATTTCCAAGGGGGTTACGAAGTTTATAGCTCTGTATTCCAAGATCTTTCCAGGGGGATGAGAAGACAGAGTTATCATTTTTCCAAAGGGTGTTTCCTTCCTTCTGCTCCCCTCAAGAAGGCATAGGACAACAAAAGATGTGCAGAAATGCAATGGGAAATGTCATAATATTATATATTAAACTAACAGAGCAAAAGTCTAAATAGATTAAAAGCAATCAAATCACTCAATTATGAAATAAATGGTGTAACCTACAAGCATCCTACAAAGCTAAATTTACAAGGCTGCATATATACAAAGTTAACATAGAGGAACCTACCCAAGATGCGCAAGCGCAACCACTTTGCAAAGCCAATAATTTGGTGTTTGCTCTAAACAATAGAATAGTAACCTCGTCTCTCCAACAAAAATGTATTAAAACGAAACAGAATGGTTTTCTGGCTGAATCTCGATGAGGTGTGAAATTTTACATCAAATAAAACTTTGGGGTGTGTTTGAAGGGGTGTGTGTCCACAATTATAGATGTTTTATCATGTTTAACATAATTCATGAATCTGAAAAAGAATCTTGCAGTTAGTTGCAAATTGTTATTAGTTTAATCATAAGCGTACAAGCAGGGGGTGGGGTGGTAGCCCCTCAACTTTAGAAAAATTATCAAAAATCAGCCCCGGAAAACTTTGATCTTAGTCAGACAAAAGCGTTAATAAAAAATGGACTTTGTGTCTGGCAGCCCCCTTGGAATTTTGTTCCCATACGCTGAATTTAAGTCACTATTTTAGTGTTAAATAATGCAATGAATAGCATTATTTGGGACCTTCAGAACCCAGAACCTAGACAAAGAGATTATGAAGCAGCAAGTCATGAAGGGGCATCACAGAATTCTGCAAGCACCTAATATTTGAAGCAAAATTCTCCAGAACTAAAAACGTTTTATTCTCGCAGTTTGTGAGAAGAAATCCCCAAAGCCAAATTTCCTACGAGTTTTGGAACAATCTTAACCATCTTTCTAACCTTTCCGATGTTGTGATTCGTTTCTATCAAATTGACCATAGCAATTCCGATTTCAGCCCGTATATTTTTAAATTTTGCCGCAAGTGTATTTTTGATGACGTCAATTATCAAAACTCTTGAGGATTAATGTGACAATACCTTTCCACAGTTGTGTTTGATTAGCTTCTTCTAAATAACACAGTTGAGTTCTGCTTAATAAAGATCAGAGCTTTCAAATTATGTATAATAGTTTGTTTTTTATTAAGCTAGAAACAATTTAATGCCATCAACTCAAATTCTAGGTCAAGAGTTGAGCTTAATATAAATGTAAGAAAATGTTGATGACGAAGTCATGGGATTGGTGACATCATAGATTATTTCTATATTTATTAAAATGCAAAAAATTGTGTATCATACGAAAGCTCTATTCAAGCTGAATTTAACTGTGTGGTTCAGAAGCTTATAAGACATGCATGCGAAAAAAATAGATATAGTCATATTAGTCAACAAAAGACTAGTTATTGACGTCATCACAATGACACTCTGGTCAAAAAATTAAAAATTGGTACCAGCTGAATTTTGAATCTTCGTGGTCGATTTGGTAGAAATAAAGCACACAATCAACGCTTTGCAAGATGATTAGATTGTTATACAATATTCCCTGTCTGGCTTAAGTCTTTAATTAGATTGTCAATCTTGAATCTCCAATTTTCCTAAGGAAAGAAATGAACTAACATCTATTTTGTAAATGCACCCAGGCTCACTTAAGTATGTCACTTTAATCCAGTCATTGTCCATGTCAGCTGCTTCTACCGTTGCCACATACCAGTCAGGTCTCCACCCACTGTCTCCGATCTCATCTCTGGTCCAATTTACCTTTACCCTTGCACCAATACAAAACATGTTGTCGACACCTGTTCGTAGTTGATTGTGGCTTGGCAGAGTCCGCAGCATGATGCTTGGATCGATATGCTCTTGGTTAGCGGGAATCTTTAGATGCGTGCTTAGTGACTTCAGCATTGATGTTATGTTGTCTGCTGTTACTCCTGGTGGTACAGGTAAGATACTATTGTTATACAAACGGGAGCGACTTGCCATTTGCCGTGGATTCTTTTCACTGATAGATGGTTCCTGTTGAGTTTCAAATGTTCTTCGTTTGGTGTGACGTGTGGGTGAGAGAAGACCATCACTAATTTGGATATGTATGAAATCTTCTGCTTTGTGGATAAGCTCAAGCAGCCCCTTTTTCAAATGATAGTGAATCAGGTTTTTCCTGTTAGCCCTAAGAAGATAGACCCTGGGAGCTAGCTCTTCCTTCGTACCATCATGGCTAACATTATGGTAATGCAAGATGGCCCTTAAGACAGACACATTAAGTTTGTTAATGGCTCCAATTGATACTGGCAGAGACTGGAGATTCCCATCATACAAACTGACTGTAATTTGATCCAAGTCAACACCCTCAGAGGCTGCAATCCTAACTCCAAGATCGATCTTTGATCCATCAGTTGGCAGTTTTTTCTCAAGGCACGATTTTTGAAGGTCTGATTTGCTTTTTTCAAAAAATTTCAATTCTCGCAGCTTTTCTCTCAAAATGTCGTTCTCAAGTACCTCTTTGCTCTTTGCCGAAATATGTTGCCAATATTCTTCCACCTCCTTCATGGGTGTCCACGTTAGAAATGCTGATGCTTGAATCAGATCTGCTTGAGGCTCTGGGAAGATGCTTAGGATTGGCTTGAGGATCAGTGATGGAAGATAAAGCCCAAACTTGCTTAAAATAAGCTCTGCCTTGTACTTCAAACAAAGATCGTATGGTAGATAGTGTAGCTCACCTTTTGTTTGCAACCATCTCCAGTAATCTGGCACTGGCTGTACGGCACACTCCATTCCCTGAGGCGAAGAGTAGCTTGAAAATGTATATTTATCTCGTCGTGTAACTAAGCTGTCATTTAGCTCTTGATAGTCATCAATGTATCGCCTTGGTTCTGGCTGCTTGATGTTCCAGATCATTGTAATTTCACGCATTAGGCTTGAATAGCTGGTGACGTAGCTAGCTTCGTGTTCCTCTTTTGATGCTTCGCTGAGGGACAGAAAGGATTTAAGTTCTGCTTCATCGCTATAGACAGCATCACAGTCTTTGATACCTAGGAAGTAAAAATATTATCAAAATTTGGTCATGAGTAGGGAGAGTTTGTGTACATGTCTCTTGGCATGCTTTCCAAGATCATTCAAAACAAAGTATGCATTGAAACCAAATTGCGAGAAACTGGTCTTGCTGGATTGCAGCAAAATAAATAATTCATAAGTTTTTGGTTGTGCTATGCGTTGTTGAAAGATATCTTGGTTGTTGTAATCAGTCGAAATGATAAGCTTTCAGCGTCTAGAAATTAGCTTTTACTTGACATGTGCCCTGGGGAGAAAGACTTTCTGATCCCAACCTGATCCAAACGAACAAGCTCGAAACAAAAATTCTTTGTATTTAAATAAGGCTTTCATGTTGCCAGAAAATGGATTCAGAAACGTTAAATTTGAAGACATATGCGCATATGCAAGAGTATTAAAATTGAATCTTATCTTAAAGGTGTCTTTAACCTTTACTTACCTCGGAATGATTGCAATGGCTGCCCACCAAAGCGGGCTTCTCTGAGACAAGAAATTGTTTCCTTAGCCATGTGCTCCATATTTTCTTTATGCTTGTCGGAGCCAGTGGGATAAACAGAGTGCACCATCTTACTCGAAAATGGTCCATGTCTTGACAAGACTCGGTCTTCCTCAGCATGAACTCTTTCCACGAAGTTTCTCTTGCTGTTATATTCGGCATACGACACTTGTGTTATGCTTTCAAGGCCAAGTAAATGTCTGATGCGAATTAGAAGCATCTGCACCAAAGGACTCGCGGGCTGCTCACCTGCACCGTTGTCTACAATAAATAAAAAATTTTTCGCCAACTTATTTGTCTCAGAGCTTCTGAATTTGCTTTCCATTGAAGGCATTGACATCAAGTGGAGAATTTCATGCATCGCTCTGAAAGCTGTAGAAGGCTCGAAGTAGGACAGATTTATCAGGGTTACTGCACTTCCAGATCTTGTTACTTGCACAATGTTGTCTGCACCGACAAACTCGGATTCCTTGCTTACATCAACAAAGAGATGCGTACTTGGTGTGACAGCATTTGTCCGGGACTGGTTCCATTCATGGTCTAGAAGAATGCCTTTAGACTTCTTCCAAGTTTTTCCTGGCTGCTGCACAGGGGCTACATCAGCGCATACAATATTCTTTGGATCTTTTGAATCAATGACATAGCTGTTTGGAGCTGTAGCAGCTTTTTCAAGGCAATAGTTGACATTCGCAGATGACCAATGAAGATTTACAACAGGGCTTACAACGGTTTTTGACCGAGAAGGCTTATTCAGCGAAATGCATGCATTGACTTGTCGTCCATGATGGTGTCGCTTGGCTTGCAGAGTTCCCACTTTGTAATTCTGTGTATAGTTGTACAGTGATGAGAGAGAGACGGAGAAGCTGGAAGGTGCCAGGCTTAGGATCACTTCTTTGGCCCGCCTCATTGTAAGTGTGTTCCCTTTTGATCTGTACAGAACTTCGTCAGTGAGCCTTGGATGTGCCTCCAACCCTTCCTCAGCAAACAAGCATTCCATTACATGTGTTAGATCCGGGTATTCGTGTGATTTTAGCTTCCTACCACGTCCATCCGCAATTTTATTCATTTCTTTGAATTTTCGTTTCTGTATAATAACCTTGTGCAATCTGCAATATAACAGTTCACTTTCTATTATCACTGGAGTGGTTTACGTTCATAAAACCTCCTAAAACCATAATCGCTATTTTGCGCACATAAAAAATTTGTGCTTGAAAAGTGGGTTTCAATTTGGGTCTTCGCTCCGAGCGCACAGTAAAAGCCTGAATACACGGACCTTCATTGAATAAGAATATACAGCCTGAAGTGGTCAACATATATACTCCTTTATGTTTACGCCTTATTTGTTTGCAGGTTCTTATTTTGAAGAACAACTGCGTTGATCTATGCGTCAGCTATGACCATGCAAAATATTAATTTGAATAATGAGTGTAATAAAGATAAAGTTTACAACTAAGTCATCTAACAGATATAAACAAGTTTGATTCCGTAGATTGAGTAGCGTTTTTGCTTCTATCGCCTTTGTGCATCTTCGGAGATTCTGCAAGATGTATCAAAATATTGATCGATTCAGGTTCCTTTGTAGACTAGTCACCAGAAAAGAACATCTTTCCAAATCTTGTCTCAATCCCAAAGGCATTGCGGAAACCATTGTAATTCAAGGAATTGATGATCTTACCTTGCTTGCTGCTGGTTAGTTAGATCGCTCCTAACAGTTTGAGAAGTCATCTTCAGTTTATCAAATGTAAGAAGATCTCCCTCTAGTTTCATTGCTGCACGTCTGCAACCCTCTCTGCTCTTGCGTTCCTCAAGACGTGAGGCAAACCTGATGCTTGTCAAATTGGTGAGCAGGCCTCGCAGTATGTCTTGATCCCTTTTTGTGTCCATGAATTCGAGTGCATCTTTGTATGATTTTCCGATCTTCGATTCGATGAGGTCATTTGTCGCACTTCTGCTCACTTTGCTTGAGACAAGCTTTTCCACAACCGAGAAAATGTCCGACAATCTGTCTTCAATGACATAAGCCGTACCATCGATGTATATTTGACAAACTGGCAGATACTGGCTCACTTTTTCAAAGATTCTGATCGCCTTTTCTTTGATATGCACCTGTGAAAATTTAAAGTTCATTGATATCTTAGTATGTGAGCATATCCTGTAGAATAAAGTAACCAGGAGATAGGAAGAAGCATTTACTCAAGTAGCCTGATACCTGCCTGATAAATAGACCCAATTTCAAAGGGTTGGGTTATCAGGCCCAAGCTTCTGCTCTCAAAAAACATTAATTGAAGAACTTGCGGACAGGATTAAAGCATTGTAGCAAATTGAAGCAAAAGCAAAATGCACAATTATTCGTTATCATAAAATACTAAAGAAGGCTGCCACAAAAGAAGCAAGTTTTCAGATTATGTCATGTAACATTTTGGGAAATTTGCTTTCCTTGCCCTGTTAGAAATAACGCAGAACCGTCAGATCAAGATGAATCGCTGTCATAGTTAAAATTCACTTTTTCATCCAAAGCTTTTGATTATTTTTATGAATAGATCGGGACACGTGAGGCGTGAAAATTTTAAAACTCTCATCATAAATTTTCCCTCATGTGGTGTTTGGCCAAAAGGAGACAATCGTTGTACGTAAGGTATGATGAGAATTTTAAATCACAGCTTCTTATCTGTCTACAAAAATACAAAAGAGCTTTTAGATCAAGCGTTGACTTTCAACTAAAGATATGATAGCCTACGTGCTGAACACATACAACTTTAAAGATTACAATGTGTTACCTCGTCTCCTTGATAAATTTTCCCAACCACCTTCGTTTCTGCAAGGGGTTTTTGATTTATCAGGAATGAAGCAACTCTTCTGGAAGCTTCAAGTTTCTTGCGTTGAAGACTTGTCGCACTTATCAAATCCAAGTCGATTCTGTCCACAGCCTCCCGCAACGATCCCTTAACTTTTCCTCTTAGAACTTCGTAATTTCCAGAGTCTTTTCGCTTTTGACGTTGTTCGTCGCGAGCTGCATTGCCAAGGACCGTCCTCCCAATTTGTTTGTACCAATCTGCTGGCATGGCTAACGGTATGACAGGGGATACTTCAGCTCTGTGGGAAGTTGGTCCGCTTTCCGAAATTGGCTGCTGTTCATCGATGATAACGATGGGAGTTTTGTTAGTTTTACGCTTGCTGAAAAAGTTTTCGAAAGATTTAGTTTCATTTGCTTTGAAGTGTTTGGTCCTCGTTTGACTGTGACGAAATGGCTTCGGTAATGCTGGACGACATAGAGATGCTGGCACAAGAGGGACAAAGTGGTTTGGCGAAAAACGTGAGGAGCGATCAAACCATCCAAGTGTATGAGTCCAGCAAAGTGCAATAGATGCTACGTTTGAGCGTACACTTCTAGAGCTAATGGCACAGTTGTATGCGTCAAAAAACTTGTAACTGTTGTCTGGGTAAACAGATGTGATTGGTCTACCTGTGACACTTGATAGTGCAAGTATGTGCAACAAGCAAGCATCATGCCCAGGTATAACGGTTTTACATATCTCATTTCGAAGGGCAGCATCAAATCCTTCTGCTTCTAAGATGCTATATGTTTCGTCATAAAAGCATAACGTCCCAAAAAGCGTCTCATAACTCATGTCACTGCTGTTTTTTATGTGGTAATTTTCGATGAAAGGATGTCTTGCATAGTATTCATAGTTGTTGTAAAGCTCTAGAAATGTTTGCATTCGTAGGTGGGGTGCAAGAGCTTCAGTTCCGCAAAAAAGTATACTGACACTGTTAAACAAGCAGTTGCCATCTGGTTTGGACAAAAGTGGAACGAGAGATTCTCTGCAGGAAGGGGAGAGTATCTTTGATGTAACCTCGTCAATAGCAAATCCTTTGAAATCAGTCTTTAGCTCCCTGTGACGAAATTCATCTTCTGGGTAACTCGGGTCTATGGTTTTAACCAATTCATCAAAGTCATTCTGTGACTGAATAACAGATTTGAGGGAATGCAAGTCGTTTATAGGATTCATTTTACATCAGCAATTTTACTTTCGACGATCGATTGTCTATAAAAGAAAGAATTCAAATGTTTAAATTAATTCATCTTTTCATAAATCCACACTGGCGACTGCTACTGACAAAGGTGATGACTTTAGACCAGGCGGAGAATGGGGGTAGGGTCCCCCTTCGGGGAAGTAATTCAAATCAGGTGGTTTTGGGTAATTTTGGGGTGCTGATTACGAAAATCGATGTTATACGGGCAAATTCGGTGGCTTTCGGCCTCTGTCTCATATCAAAGTCTCGTTCTCATGCAAAATAGGCCCAAATACCATGCAGTGTCCATCCTCTGGGGAAGTAAGTCAAATTAAGTAGTTATGGGTAATTTTAGGGTGCTGATTACGAAAATCGATGTTATACGGGCAAATTCGGTGGATTTCGGCCTCTATCTCATGTCAAAGTCTCGTTTTCAGGTAAAATAGACGCAAATGCCTTGCAGGGTCCATCCTCCGGGGAATTAAGTCAAAGTATGTAGTTTTGGGTAATTTTGGGGTACTGATTCCAAAAGTCAAGGTCCTAAGGGCGTATCGGGGAATGTTTGGCCTCTATTCCATGTCAAATCTCGTTTTCATGCTGAAACGACAAAAAATGCCTTAATAAAACTCCTCCCCATAAGGGAAATTTATTAAATTTGGTAGACTTGGGTAATTCTGGTGTGCTGATTCCAAAAATCTATATTATACAGGCATATTAGGCGTCGTTTGACTTTATTTCATATCAAAGTCTCGTTTTCAAGCAAATGATACTTGTCCATTTGCCTCTATGAAACTCAATATAATCTATGTACAGAAAATATTCTCCTCTTTGAATATGTAAACGATCAAACATCGTAAAGATCTATTAACTCTTCATCAAAGTTGTTGTCACTGTAATCGCCTTCCATTAGATCGGCGCCATCATCCTCATTCAGTAGTCAATAGCAGTTCTGCGATATCATCCAGGTAGCAAACATCACTCCAAACAACTGATCCTCTTTCATCCCATCAATATGATTTGCTGGATCGTCCAGATCCATCATTAAGCAGCCAGCTTGCCTAAAAATAGATGCCACATAATTTGATCGCTGGATGTGAAGCCTTTAATTTGACTGGCGGCAAGCTTAAATCGGTTATTCTCTTTTCACTTTCGAACTTCTGCAAGAACACTTTCTTCCTCACTTCGTCACGCAATTGAATCCTTTCATTTCCATATATGGTGCATACGAACTTTTCCAAGCCTGTCTCGACTTCTTCAGGTACATGAAGACTGGTTTCCAAATCTGCAAATAGATTTACATATTCTGTCTTTTTAACCATTCAAGCTACTTTCCTCTTTGTAAAGAAGCTAGAAACGACACCATTTTCAGAAAAAGCACGAAGACCAACGAGCGCTTTTCGATCTCCTTGTTTGAAGATGTTGCATCTATTATTTTAGTATTGAGACCTGTTCCGTTGTCAATCAATATTTGGACTCCTGGAAAATGATGGAGAACGAAGAGGGCTACGATATCGACGTCCCCAGAAGGTGCCCTGATCATCACGGAATCCCCAGTTGCTACGTTTGCTGCCTGAACTAGAGCGACCAGCTTTGTATCAGCTTCTTCGTGGTTGCTTTCTAATCTTTCATCGACGACAACTTCGTCTTCCAACACTTTAGTGCAGTGGTATTCGTCAGAGAAGAAGATGGTCTTTCCTCGTGGTTTGTTTTTATCTTCTTCTATCGCTCTTTGGATTAAATTGAATAACATTGCTTTATTTTCTCCATTCTGAAGGAAACTTGTGAAATGGTAAGGAATCTTCATATCATATCTGATCGCTTTAGTTCAGGCAGCAAACGTAGCAACTGGGGATTCTACGATGGTCAGATTACCTTCTGGGGACATCGATATCGTAGCCCTCTTCGTTGCCCATCATTATCCAGGAGTCCAAGTCTTGATTGACAACGGAACAGGTCTCAATAGTAAAGTGATAGATGCAACATCTTCAAACATGGAGATCGAAAAGCGCTAGTTGGTCTTCGTGGTTTTTCTGAAAATACTTATGTTTCTAGCTACTTTAGAAAAGGGAAAGTAGCTTTTTGGGGCTGAAT
Source organism: Aurelia coerulea (assembly GCA_039566865.1). Classification (NCBI taxonomy): domain Eukaryota; kingdom Metazoa; phylum Cnidaria; class Scyphozoa; order Semaeostomeae; family Ulmaridae; genus Aurelia; species Aurelia coerulea. The sequence goes on along the minus strand of CM076951.1, from coordinate 4,009,862 downwards.
GGTTAAAAAGACAGAATATGTAAATCTATTTGCAGATTTGGGGACCAGTCTTCATGTACCTGAAGAAGTCGAGACAGGCTTGGAAAAGTTCGTATGCACCATATATGGAAACGAAAGGATTCAATTGCGTGACGAAGTGAGGAAGAAAGTGTTCTTGCAGAAGTTCGAAAGTGAAAAGAGAATAACCGATTTAACCTTGCCGCCAGTCAAATTTAAGGCTTCACATCCAGCGATCAAATTATGTGGCATCTATTTTTAGGCAAGCTGGCTGCTTAATGATGGATCTGGACGATCCAGCAAATCATATCGATGGGATGAAAGAGGCTCAGTTGTTTGGAGTGCTGTTTGCTACCTGGATGATATCGCAGAACTGCTATTGACTACTGAATGAGGATGATGGCGCCGATCTCTATATATATGATGCATATTGAGTTTCATAGAGGCAAATGGACAAGTATCATTTGCTTGAAAACGAGACTTTGATATGAAGTAAAGTCAAACGACGCCTAATATGCCTGTATAATATCGATTTTTGGAATCAGCACACCAGAATTACCCAAGTCTACCAAATTTGATAAATTTCCCTTATGGGGAGGAGTTTTATTAAGGCATTTTTTGTCGTTTCAGCATGAAAACGAGATTTTGACATGGAATAGAGGCCAAACATTCCCCGATACGCCCTTAGGACCTTGATTTTTGGAATCAGTACCCCAAAATTACCCAAAACTACTTACTTTGACTTAATTCCCCGGAGGATGGACCCTGCAAGGCATTTGCGTCTATTTTACCTGAAAACGAGACTTTGACATGAGATAGAGGCCGAAATCCACCGAATTTGCCCGTATAACATCGATTTTCGTAATCAGCACCCTAAAATTACCCATAACTACTTAATTTGACTTACTTCCCCAGAGGATGGACACTGCATGGTATTTGGGCCTATTTTGCATGAGAACGAGACTTTGACATGAGACAGAGGCCGAAAGCCACCGAATTTGCCCGTATAACATCGATTTTCGTAATCAGCACCCCAAAATTACCTAAAACCACCTGATTTGAATTACTTCCCCGAAGGGGGACCCTACCCCCATTCTCCGCCTGGTCTACTTCCTTCCTATGTTTCACGAGGAATACACGCCGAGAAAAAAAATATGTTCCATGTTATAAATAGGAGAAAGAAATGCATACGCATGTAATTGCTCCCTTAGTGAAAAGATCTGCACGCACGTGTTGAAATCATCAAACACAATAGGCTAATTTTATATCTGCATATGCAGCTCTTGTGTTAGCTATTCATCTAACTGACAGAGATGAATAGCTAACCCAAGAGCTGCATATCCAGATCTAAAATTAGCCAATTGTATTTCATTATATCGATACGTGCGTGCATATGTTTTCATTGTTGGGGATACGAATCGCCAAAGTTCATAGCAACGGTCATCCCCCAAAAAGGAAACCTGTGATCATGTGCAGAAAGCATGTTTGGTTTTGTGGAAAGGATGTGGGCGGATAATCCGGCCACAATCCAAACAAGAATTAGCAAAGAGACAAAGAGATTCTCGCGCATGGTAATAGGTTTCCCAGCTGTTGATCTGCTTTGAACTTTACCAGCATAACAAAAGGCTCAGACAAAAGGGGCAGTCCTCGGTATCCTCAACAAAAGGGAGCATTACTGTATGAGAAGAGGGCCAGCCCGTAAGATCTCGCCTAGGATGTTAGAAGGGCTGGAAATTTCCCATGTAAACGCAAACATGAGGGCTAGCCCTCCTAGGCGGGCTGCCAAAACCAATAGCCTGGGTACAGACTCGACTGGTTTCCTGGTTTTACGAAATCAAATGGAGTTGAAAGGAAAATCAATTTTCCATTCAACTCAATTCGATTTCGTAAACTAGGATACCAGTCGAGTCTGCGCCATAGAAATAAAAGCACCATAGGATTAGATTGGATGGCGCCAGCATGTCTAGCCCTCCTAGAACGGCTAACTTTCCATGTAAACGCAAAATAAAACCCAAGGAGGGCTGACCCTCTTCATATGCTAAAAGGATCTTTGCCACCGGCTGGCTGCCGACGTAACTATTAATATTTTCAACTTTTATGTAAACTTCATCATGATGCACAAGTAAAAGGTGCTTTTCGAACCAACGTGCTCATCAGAGTGTGACTTAAAAAAGGATTAATATGATTGACAGACGATAGGCTTGATTTTTCGAAAGTTAAGAAACAACCCTACTTCAATTGAAAAAGCTAAGAAACTTTCGTAATTTACAATTCTAATTTTCCTATCGCATTCAAAAATGTTTTGACAATGTACAGTTACACAACTCTGCGGACATACTTGAGTGTGAAGTATGTTATTTACTTGTTTTGAGATCTTACTAAGTAATTTGGGAGCCCTTTAGACAAAACAAAATAACTCTACACGCTGACTTTAAAAATATAAGAAACACATAAGAAAATTTTGGGAGCAAAATGGCCCAAAATTTAAAAAACTGCCTACAAGCACCGGTCCTTACTTTCTCGTAAAAAAAATGAGTGTATTTATATTCGAAGAAGTTATTAGAACCTATCAAGCTATCATCCTCAATATTATGGAATTCAAATACAATCTTTATCCTCGTGAAATTGAAGTCTCATTATTCAGAATTTTCTCGGAAAGACCCCCATCAGACATCCTCTGCTTTTAATGGCCAATTCTTAAAAAATGGGGTGTTGTCCAACAATCTAAAGAGCCAGCGTGGAGCAAGGGAGTAAATGGAGTAAATTTTCCCGGGAGCAAGTCCCCGACCCCCATCTTTCACAACTCCGCTCGCATGAAGTTTCAGCGCCCTCAATATGAATTTCGTTCCGACGGGCCTGATGGAACCAACAAAACATTTTGAGACTCTGCGCTAACAAGCAGTCTCTGCGCAGTGAAGCTATACCACAATGCAGTTTGTTCAATACCATATTGGAATTCTAGAACGTCCACTTGCTACAAAAATATTTCGAGTTTTGCACTTCTGGAATCTCTTGCCCTTGTGGACCTTGTGAGCTAATCTTTTTTAATCTTTTCAATGCCGAGTTTCCTGTGAGCGCTCTTCTCATGATAACACGCTTTTCTTTCTGATGACAAAACAAATCACTATACATCTGAATAGAGCTATTAACGTAGACAAAACGGTAGTGTCCAAAATTTGAAATTCGAAATTTCTCTTTCTCCAATTTTTCAAAGGGCCTTGGGAACCTGCATACCTTGCACGTGTCGTCAATTTTGGTCAGGAAAATAATGTTGTTTATTTTGTTTGCAGAGAATGCATGCAAAGGCTGCTGGTTAGCGCAGAGTAAGAGCTGACAAGAGGCAATTTCGGAAGGCTCAATTTTTCGAAAATAAATTTACAATTTTAATTTTCCTATCGCACTCAAAAATTTTTTGACATTGTACAGTTATAGAAACTGTTTGGACATTATTTTGAGTGCGAATTATGTTATTTACTTGTTTTGAGATCTTACTAAGTAATTTGGGAGCCCTTTAGACAAAATTACAAAATTACAAAAAAATCTAATTAACTTTACATTTCCGCCATTAGAAATATAAGAAACACGTAAGAAACTTTTGGTTGCAAAATGACCCAAACATTTAAAAACTGCCTACCAGCGCCAGCCCCGGACCTTAGTTTCTTATAGAAGAAATGAGTGTATCATGAATATTCATAGAGAAAAACTAGTCCTACAGGGTCACCTAAATGGAAATTATTATAAAGAAGTAACATTAGACCAATCCAGTATCATCATGAGAAACTTGAAAATGTTAGTTAATAAGTATCAGGACGTTTTGACAACAAAGAACAACACTTAATAACCAATTTCGCTTTGAAAAGCAGCAATTTTTACGTACTTCCAAAGATCCATAAATGTAAAGAAATAACACTATATCGAAATCTAAGGACCTGTTCATATGGAGGCGAGCCAGCCCGCTTACCGGGCTGGCCCGCTAAGTGAGCTGATTTCGCATTCTGTTCATATGGCAAATCCATCCCGCCTACCGGGATGGAATTGGTCACGTGCCATCGTTGGTGGTATTGTTTTGCATGCCCACGCGTGCGTAGTAGAGGCGTTTTCGTCTCGGCAGGCGGGCTGGAGTGTTCATATGGGAAAATTTTGATCTCGCCAAGCGGGATCTCGGCAGTACTTGAGTGAGATCTCGCCTACCGGGCCAGCCCGCTTGCTCATATGAATAGACAACAAACTTTGAATGGGAAACAGGGACAAGGTGAGATCTCGGCAAAAACCTCCAGCCCGGTAGGCGGGCTGGCTCGCCTCCATATGAACAGGTCCTAATGCCGAATACATCGAAATTTCAGCACCAGAAAACCTGAAAGGGAGACCGATTGTTGCAGGTTATCGCCCATCCAAAGACTCACCGAATCTTTAGACACCCTTTTAAAACCAATTGTAACTTCATTATCGACTTACGTCAAAGACGACTGGGATTTTCTCAGAAAAATTCTAACACAATTTGAAACGGCCTAAAACACGTAGGAAAACTGTACTCTTATGATTTCGCATAAGAATTCTTTTTCTTATAAAAATACGTTCGATGCAGAATTTTTCGCTATACAACATACATTTATGCAAAATGCATGAAGATCTATTTTGAGAGAGAAGTTGATTCTACCGTGGTGTGCGCCAAAATAAACTATGCACGTTTGTTTTGGCAGGCCACAATAAATCGTACACTGGACCAATTTTTGAAAATTCATGACGTAATCTTTAGCAAAAAGGCAGAATTGGGTTCTAGAGTTTTTTTGCACTTTGTTTTTTTTGTCATTTTTAGAGCGAGACGTGAGTTTCTTAAAAGTATTTTCGCCAAAGGTGTACAAGATTTTTACAGAGTGATTCGCCCCTCGCTCGGGATTATGGGTTGTTTTAGGTTGTCTTACATCTTGTTGGGTGGTTGTGGCTTGTTCCTCTTTTTAGTCTCTGTTTTAGTAAGTACGCTCAAGGTTTTCAAATTTCGTTGCTTATAAAAGGCAGAAGATAAAGTGATATATATGTGTAAAGCCACCTAAATGATATGAAATATATACGTATTAAACGGAGAACCATTATTTGACATCGGTTTGATTGTGAGTTACGTTATTTGGTTTCAACTATAGTCCAGCGAAGATTAATGTCCCCTGAGATTTGGGATAACCCAAAATTCCTTTGCAAAAACACTTCTTTTGTTGTTGGAAAATATTTTCATACAGAAATGAGTTAATCACAGATTGTGTTGTCTGTCACTCCCCACGGGAAAATAAATACGTCGCTAATTGCTTTAGTTTCTTTTATCGTTCATTGTAGATAAGGTGTTGTCACTAATTATAGCATCTTGAAATGCGTAAAGGTAGTATCCCCTGGCTAATTGGTTTTCTTTATTTGACAGTAAAACGAACGATAAAGATCTATTGCTTTACAAAAGCAATCACTTGCTTTCTGGCTATGGAAAAAACTGGTTTTATTTTGATCGGTTGCAAAGGATTATCTCCTGTTACGTCATATGGCGCGCCGTTGCGGCAAAAAACATTAAAATTTTGTGCATGTCAAAATATTATTTTGTGTATGTCATTTACAACTTTTGTGCTTGTTAAAATATAAAATTGTGCATGTCAAAAAGTATTTTTGTGTTGGCCTCTTTCGAATTTACTTTTGTGTATGTCAAAACTAAAACTTTTGAGTATGTCAAAACTAAAACTTTTGTGTATGTCAAAACTAAAACTTTTGTGTATGTCAAAACTAAAACTTTTGTGTATGTCAAAACTATAACTTTTGTGTATGTCAAAACTAAAACTTTTGTGTATGTGAAAACTAAAACTTTTGTGTATGTCAAAACTATAACTTTTGTGTATGTCAAAACTAAAACTTGTGATGTCAGGTTAAGAATCATATTGTTTTGTCTCTGGCAGTACCAAATTACTAATCTTGGGGGGGGGGGGGTGAAATTGATTTGTTATTCGTTGGCTGCGGTCTGTTAGGTTCTTTCTGGAAATCAAACGTTAGAGCGCGTTACCCCCGGCAAGGAGATATGTCGACTGCCAAAATGCAGTACGCGATTATTTGAAGGCGTGTATTCTTGCTTTGATTTCACCATGGACAGGCAAGGAAATCGCGGTGAAGACCAGCAAATTGTCAGCGACCTTATGGAGGCTGCAAATAGATTAAGCTCACTCAACAGAAGAGCGTTTAGCGAAGGCCAAACTGGTGATGTACGTGGCTATTTGGCGAATGCTTTTCCGACGATTCGCTCATCGGCAGAGCAACCAAGAATGTCAGCGTCGAATGCTGCTGGATCTGACGAAATGTCAGCTCAATTGAACCAAAGTAAGTATAATTTCTGCAAATGTTGAGTCTACCATTGCAAGCAATGACAGTTCTTTGAAGCCATGGCCCTCTTATCAACCCTGATTAAAACCCTTCGCGTATTTTTTGTATGAGAAACGCCCACAAGAATCTTCAGATTTGTTTGCTTAAAATCAAGAATCTCCACTGCATGGTCCTAAAACTGCTGTTGTTGTTGTTGCTGTTGTAGATCATGATTGTGCCGTCGGAAAATATTCGTTCTTCGCCCCCTATAAAGGAAATCGTCAGCAAATTTTTCTATTTTTACTAATACTCTCACTTGTTTCCTCATCATTAGTGAAAAGGCACTTCAGTTGTGCCTCTCCCCTTGGGGAGGGGCACTCAGCACGAGGCAGGGGTTTGGGAGCTACAGCCACCAACATTTGAAAAATGTAGAGACTGAAGACATGTCCATGATATTTCTTGGCATCAAATATAGTCAAACTGAAATTTTTGGGTTGCTTAGAGGCAATCCTGATGCAAATTGCATTGTTTCGTGATATTTCGTGAAAGTATAAAATTAGCTGATATTGTAGGGTAGCAGTGAAACTGAACTCATATTTTTGGGTTGAGTTCTGCTCTGACCTTCTCAGATACGTATGTGCTCTAAGCGCCCCCACCCCCCCTTGGGTGTTTTTGTCTAAACATTTCAAATATTGTTGTCTAAACGTTTAGAAAAAGGAAATAAACGTTTTTAGTGATGTGGAAATAAAATAAGCATTGATAATTCACATTTCTCACAAGTATTGCCCGCCTAAGTTCCAGACAAGTAATTAGCTTGTAAAGAGTTGTGTGCATAGACCTTTTTGTTGAACTGATTGACAGGATAACGACCGAACAAGGATGAAGAACCGGGTGTCCCAAAATCATGTGTTATCGCTCGATTGCTCATTATATTTCCATAACCAATGAACCGATTTTCAAAAACTCTTGTTTTATCCCATCGCTGAAAGGCTAAATTGTATTTGAGAACATCGGTTGTGGTTTAGGCCGATGTCTTCATGTCGAAAAGAAGATCGATAAACCATGGGTAGTTAGACATTGCTAGTGTGCTTCTATGGAGGAGCGCTGGATAATATGTATCTGCGGGGGAAATTTTTTGTGGTACTGCGGAGGAGATATCGAAAGAACACTCCTCCGCAGTACTATACAAATTTTCCCCCGCAGATACATATTATCCAGCGCTCCTCCATAGAAGCACACCAGCAGTGTCTAACTACCCATGGATAAACCTGCTCAAATTCAAGCCGTGGATGGCATGAAAATGAAACGGCCTAGTTTTCCAGTCAACATTTTAGATGTGATGCAAAAGGCTGAACTTATATGCCGTTGAGAAAATATATATCGTTCAGAGAATACGAATTAAGTTACTACTGAGTTCAGAGAAAACGACTTCGAGTTCAGCCTTTGGTATCAAAAATAGGCCTTTCCTTTCTCATGCCATCAAAGGCTTGAATTTGAGTAGGTTTATCGATCTTCTCATTTTTAGAGTTTGATAGGCAAAGAAGGGTGTTTCCTGAGGGTAAAAAGGGCGTGATGCAAAACAATTTCCTGTAGGCTACGCTTACCCTCATTCCTTCTTCCCCTCCATTTTTTGACGCTAGCGCTGCCAGTGGAACTAACTCTTTTACAAGCTGGCCTGTGAAAAGCCTCAATCGCAAAGATAATATTGCACATGATAATATTTAGTTATAACTTACACGATTTAGCATAACTAAACGAAAATGAAAATTAAAAATCGAATTGATTTTTAAAGGTAGCCAAAGAGGGTGCCAATCTTATTTCCCTGCTATGATTATGCTTTCAAACGAGGAATATTTCAACGAAATTTTTTATTCATTAGGGCCTCCAGCATCTGCAAACACCTATCAAAGGAGTTCTTTCAATCCTGCTTTCAGTCGTCCTTTCAATCCTGATCGCAGGCCAGCCTTTAACGGTGGGACAAGAGGTGGAAAGAAACGAAGAGCCACAGTGCAGATGCAAAAAGCAAAGCAACCAGTTGATAAAGTATGGATCAAAGATGTTATTCTGCTGCCATCGCCATACATGACCTCAGTTCCAAAGGGTGCAGCGAGAGAAACTCTTTATAATGATGGATTCGTTATATCTGGCTTCAAGCTACACTCGACTGCCTCTGAGAAGGACCTAATAACTGCGATGGAGAGCCAATTCGTTCAGACCTTTTCATTGTCATCTAGGGTGATAAAGTTCACTTTTGTCCGTGCAGTGGAGAAAAAAATCGTCCCAATAAAGAACGGAGAAGAAATAAACGGCGAAGTCTTGAAGCATGTATCTGGAAGTCGAGATCGTCCGATATACATAAGAGCAACAGAAGACCTTACACATTACATAAGCAACCAAGGTGCCCTGGAAACTGAAGACGATCTTCCAGATATTCCAGATGTTGAGATGCCACCATTTTCCAGCCTTTTAGGTGAAGATGAAGCAAATTATATCGATATGGAGCCACTGACTGAAGATCATGTTGGAGCTGGAGAAGTAGAGATATCCCGTAGTGACACATCTACAAGATGTCGTTCAGTGCCTGTCATTGAGGTACCAGAGGAAACTGGAAGTCAAATTTGCCCGGTTTTTCAACACAGTTTTCCCATTAGTGAAATCGTCCAACATGCTAGTTTGTGTATCGAAGCAAGAGCAGGACCATCCACGCTTGAGGAAACAACAAGAGCACGACCGTCAACGCTTGATGGCTATTTTACTGAGGAGCAACCACATAAGTCACTGAGGTCAGAGCTAAGTAATAAGAGGGAAAAGTACGTGCGAGGACAGCATCCAGTAAAATTTGTCATTCGTCGGAGCAATGTTGTTCGTGATGTGATGAAGAAAATGGCTATTTTCTTTTCAGAAGACCCTATCAAACCAATAACTGTAGAGTTTGTAGGGGAGGAAGCAGTTGACGAAGGTGGACCTCTCCGTGAATTATTCACAGCCTTTTATGATGAAGTACCTCAAGTCCTCATGCAGGGTAATGAGAAAAATTACACATTTCAACACGACTTGCATCAATTAGAAAAGAAATGGTATGGTTTGTATGGCAAATTCATGGCACTTGGTTTTATGAATGGTTTTGCGGGGCCACACAATTTTTGCCAACCCCTTGCCCAGTACGTTTTATCAGGAGATGCACCAATATGTGAAGTAAGCGACGTGCCATGCTTTGAAGTGAAAACCAAATTAGAAGAAGTAGTCAATGCAACTACTCAAGAAGACCTTGATGCAGTCACGACCAACTTCGATGAAAGGTTCGAGGCAGGTTACAACAAAGCAGTCATATTGCTGAAAGATAAGGCAGATCTTGTAGGCAAACTATCAAAGTACTGGGTGCTAACACGGCAACTGGAGGAAATCCAGCAGTTCATGAATGGTTTGTCAGCCAATGGGATCCTAGATGCGTTGAAGAAACACACAGAGGAATCAACTAAAGAACTGGTCTATGAAATTTCTCATCTCACATCCAAAGCTATACAAGAAATGTTCCAAGCTGAGTACACGAAAAACCCTTCAGAAGAGCAACAGAAGGCAGAGCAGGATATTGTTTACAATTGGTGTAACTTCTTGGATGAGTTGGAACAAGGTATGGTGCCAACAGCTAAAAAAACTGATTTTCTTGCTATGAGTGAGGAGATCAGAATCATCCACATGAAGCTTGAAGATGTCTTGTTTTTCTTGACAGGCTCAAAGTTTTTGCCACCCTTATCACTGGGAAAGGGAAAACTCACGTTCTGCTCCGAGCAAAAAAAGCGCGTGACGATGAGCACTTGCACGTTGAAAGTTACTTTTCCATTAGACGAGAGGTACAAGGGTGAAAACTTCACTGCCAATATTATTGAAGATATCATTGCATCACCTGGTTTTGGTTCCGTTTGATTGATAGACTGGCGAAGAATGCTTTAAAGGCCTTACACAATGAAAAATTGTCTTTCACATTTATGACACCTTAGACATTTATAAACGTTTGTTACAATATGATTATGTTGACGCAATTTGGAACTTTTCATGGATGGCTAACGATTTGTTTTGTTCGTCGAACTTACAAGATTCTCCTTTTAAGATCCTTTTTGTTACACGTTTTAGCTGATTTTTAGCAATTTGATAAATGTTGTTTGTATTTGTAACCAAGTTATGGTTGTTCGAAAAGTGGAATACTTTGGCAAGCTGACTCTAGAGACAAAATAAGTTGGAAAACTTTTTTATGTTTGTCCAAGGGACTGTGACCGATTCATCTTGAACGAAAAAGAACGGACGACTTTTCCCTGCAGATTTTAGTTGAGAAGCTGGATATAAGCAGCAATGTATATCTTGATTTTCGACAAATAATGATACGTAGGACCACCAAGAGCATTATCATTATTTGCTTGTTCTATAACAAATACTCAAGTACAATAAAAAATGTCAGTCAACTGAAACACCGGAAACTGGAAGCAGTGTAAATGAATCTAGATAGGCTCTTCGAAAATTTTATCAAGGTCATCGAAAAGATGTTTCAACATTCTTGACAAAACATTTACAGATACGATATCTTGTATGAAGATGTAGTTAGGGGTGATAACGAGTCGCTTCTGTTATTCTGTAGCCCCCCCCCCCCAGTACATCATGGCACCCTGTGTTAAGAAACCAACTGGTGCTGTGCATACACTGCAAATCAACAAAATGAGATATACTAAGTTTTTGTCCGTTGATCGGTACAAAAACGGCTAACAGGTGCATATTGGAGGAGGGGGGGGGGGCTTTACACCGGTACATTTGATAGGCCCACCCGTTCCCTCCATTTCGAACATTTAAACGTGTGTAATTAGTGCTCTAGTTTGTAGTTTGCAGCAACTGTTTACTTCTAATAGACTGTTTACTTCTTACTGTTAATGTTATGTTGATCCAAGGATTTGATGTTTATGGGAATCAGGTTGTTTTTTTGAGTCTCATACGTTTATCTGCTCATACTCGATAATATGCTCGTACACTATCTAACCCGTGAAGAATATCAACGACGTGCAAGAAAATAGCAACTCCAAATTCTCCATCATCAGTAAGGGCATCAACATGACTTATTAACGCCTCTTCGTGGTCGTTAAAATCAAATGGATGTCGTGGAATACTAACATTGTTGTTAGTTTCCATTTCCGCCAACTCATTGTCCCGAACCACATCAACTCCATACTGAGCTGGGTCAAATTCATCTCTGTTGACCATGTCTCTGATTGAATCTCCCATTATGTTTTTGTAAATTCCTCCCATCCAGAGTTGCATTGGGGTTCTTGATTGTTCAGTTCTTAAGGAGTGGAAATTCCACTGCAAAATGAAATCATTAAGCGCCTTATCAATTCTTGGGACAAATACTTTTTGAACTGCCAACAAGTGCACTTCATTCAAAGGATCTAGAATATTACTGCTTTCCATGCTATAGAGCAATTCCCTGAAATGCGAAACAACGTATGTTACTACATCTCTCCATAACCGCTCAATTCTCTGATTATGGACGGGTAAACCGGTTAAATGAGGGGAGGACTGTGGCCCATGCTTGTTTAGCATCATACGAGCGACTTCTATGTTCTCCATGCCCATATCAGAACGAACTCGTCTTGGCCAGTACAACCTTTCAACTGATGAGCCAAACAATGCAGCTACTGTATTAGCACGATTGTTATCACAGCAATGCAGATATACGATGAGCCTTGAGAAGCCATCAATGCAGCCATGTATGACGATTCGCCACCTAATAAGCTTGTGGTGACTGTCAATATGCCTGAAATGGAACGACAAAAGAGTTAGATTTAGATTTTCGATACCAAATATTCGGTAAGTCTAAAAGAAGCATAAAGCAAATCTAGGCCCCGTTCACATGAGAAGGGAACGTACCAGCACGGAACGATATGGAACTGCTCCAAAAAAAGGACTTTTGCAGGTTTTCACACCTGAACGATGAGAAGCACTCCGTTCGGTTCCGTTCAGAATAGTGGCGTCTCTGAAAAGTGAGCCGTAAAACGGAACGGAGTATCGATTAATCTGAAATATTGTTCACAATTAATCGAATAGTAAAATCATGGTCGATGGACAGGCCTATTTTCGTTGCTAAATATGCAGTACACGACATATAACTGGATAAACTAAGAACCTACAGGGCAAAATTGTTTAATTAAAATCCCAATATTTTACGAACTAATCCATTGTTTTAATTGCACATGAACCCAGGCTGAATTTCAAAGTGGAAGGTTTTTATGCGCAGGTGCTTACTATACTGCATTTACAAACTTGGATAAAGCCATAAGTACTCTGAGTTTCCAGGGGTGGGCAAGTACTGTAAAATATTTGACCCCATGTTTGTCCAGAGGAATTGGAAAAAAATAACCGGAGCTTTTATCAAATAGTACACCTTTCGTGCCCAAAATAACCAGTTTTTGGGACAAAGGTGAAATTTGAATCTCATTCTTCATATTCCATCAGTTTGTCACAAAAATCAAGTTTCCCAACCTCCTATCTAATCAAAATTCTGAAGTTTACCTGTAGGCGGGTTCTCCCTTTGTCCGCCAAATTTAGGCAGAAAAGACTAGTATTTCAAAATTTTCACATAAGCGGTTTTACCTTTGTCCGCCAAATTTACGGAAAAAAGACCAGAAATTACAATTTCTCACTAAAGCGGTTCTACATTTGTCCGGCAAATTTCCGAAAAAAAGGCCAGAATTTCAACTTTTTCACCGAAGCGGTCCTACCATTGTCTGGCAACCGGTTTTGGGACACTTGTACTTTCATATCTATAATTACTACTTGTTTGGAAAACAGTAGTAGGTCGAAACTACCGATTTTAGGGACAAACATCGTCAGTGATACATAATGTTAAAAATTGTCCTTCAAATTGAAGAAAAATAACAGTGGAAATTTGCCATCAAAAACGACCAGGGACAAAGTTGGTGCAAAATTTTTTCATGAACGACCGGTTTTCGGGCAAAGGTAGGACCATCCTTCCCAGTGTGACATGCCCGCCCTTGAGTTTCTTAATTCAACATGAACATCTTCACATGAATTATCAATAATGTGGTATCTTACAGCTGCAGATGTTTTTTACTTTTTAAAATTTTTGCCATCTTATAGGCCCTTTACATGGAGACCCAACATGCAGCTCATGCTGGCATGAACTCATGTCACCATGAGACCCCACATGACATGAAAATTTCCAAATACGCGGCAAAGGCAATTTGGTTTTCATATCGCCCCGATATGAGAAAATTGTATTTACCATGTCGGGTCTCATGAAAAGGGACTATTAGCACTGGTCTTATAAGCCAATTTCTTATCTGAAAAATACGTGTACTGTACTTGCACTCACCACAAAGCATTTGGTCCTTCCACTGAATATACTCTCCTTCTTAGCCTTCGGAATCTGCGGAGTGCTTTTCCTACAGGATCCACCCGAGACACTGACTGGCGCATACGTTTTCTCTGTATGTGAATTCCTTTTGCCAGCAGAGCACCTGATAAAAGCTTTTCACCCATGTTTGGTGATTCCAGCAACAATTGTTCAACGAGAGTATCAAGCTGATTGTCATTGATATCGGTATATTTTTCCCTTATTTCCAATTCCTTCCTTCTAGTCCTTAGAGTTCTTTCTGATATCGACAACAACGAGGCAACCTGCTTCCAGGAAAACCCGAGGGCGCGTAGACCTTCGATCTGTTCAGGTGATACGAGGTAAGCTGGTCGTCCTTGTCGACCTGTCACTTCAGTGGGACACTGAAAATTTGGAGCAACAGTTGCTTGCACTTGCTGTGTAGAATTCTTTTCTGCATCATTCAGTAAGAAGTTGCAACGTGTTTGCAATATCTCAGTTAAACGAACAAGGCCATCCTCTATTTCCTGATTCAAATCGTACTCAAACAGTATTTGCTGCAGAGTTGTAACTGTTTCCTTGATCCTGTCTATCAGCAATGTACAAAGCGTGAAGCTTGAACTGTTTTCGAAGCAGTAATAAGTTTCATCTATCAGGTTCTTCGACGACTGAAGAACGTCTCTGAAGTCTGATACTTCGTCTGCCATCTTGGGGCCATCTTACAAAAGCTGTTGAAGTGACTGGCAGAAGAAGGCTGACCTGTTTCGCAACTTTCTTTCAACTCCAGAGCGATCTCGCATACAATAGAAATTCCGCCCGCTCAGAAAATTCCACAAGTTTAGTTATAGTAGTTTTGACATACACAAAAGTTTTAGTTTTGACATACACAAAAGTTTAGTTTTGACATACACAAAAGTTTAGTTTTGACATACACAAAAGTTTAGTTTTGACATACACAAAAGTAAATTCGAAAGAGGCCAACACAAAAATACTTTTTGACATGCACAATTTTATATTTTGACAAGCACAAAAGTTGTAAATGACATACACAAAATAATATTTTGATATGCACAAAATTTTAATGTTTTTTGCCGCAACGGCGCGCCATAACGTCATCTAGGTCACAATCGAGAGGTCATAGAAATCCAATGGATATATTTAAAAAAGGGAAAAAGATAAATCTTACCAGCGTTCTTGGTCTTGATTCTTTCTAGTTGGCTGCACTTGATTCCTTCTCGCAGGTCTGTTGCTGGCTGCTGCCTGCTGTCTGGATATTCTAACCAATTCCCTCTTTATTTATACAGAATTTTGAGGTATATTTAGACCCCATTCGACAGGGCCCGTAACAAAGGGAATAAAATTCTTTTGTTGCTGCGACGGAAAAAGACGCCAGTGGCTGTTTATGAACCACAAAGTCACGAGATCACGCACGAAATCACGAAACGAAGTAACGAAGTGGCGCAATGTTCATTTTTAGTATAAGAAACTAAGAAACTTTAACCAGGCTTCATACCTCCCCTCCATCTTCTTTTCCGATAAAGATACACGTTTTTATATGAAACTTGGATCAGCACTTAGGCCTAAGTTTCATAATTTTGCATGAAAATTTCGGTGTTTTAGCTTGGGGCTAGGGCTACCCATTTCTAGGGATGGGGACTTCAGTAAGAGACCTACACAAAAGCACTGGGGATCATAACTTGAAAAGACCACCCAAGGTTGGGGTAACTTTTATGATGACATACCCAAAATTGGGGAATTCTGGTAATCCCACACCTCACACCTGCAAAGACATTTCAGATGCAAGGAACTTTTCTTCTCAATTCAAACTGTGTAGAAGCTCTAAAATACATTCTGTATCCTCAAATTTTAACCCTAATCCATAAAATATATAATCCCAATTAAATCCCCATCTAAATATAACCCGAAATTGGGGATTGATGGGATGGGAATTTATGACCCAAAACTGGGGTCCGCAAGTCCCTGTCGCCCGGTTTGGGTAGCTTCGCCCTTAGGTGTTTTAGTAGTAAAAGTTTCTTGATTAGTTTCTTATTTTTTGCGCCTAAAATTGCGTTATTGTTCGAAGTTGAGCATTCTTATCGGCAAAGGGCTTTCATTTTGCATTGACATTGTCACCACGAATAAGCCATGCACATTAAGGCAAAAATTTACCAATTGATTAATTAATTAATTCATTCATTCATTAATTAAGAACACAGAAATAAAGTTTTAAAGACAAATGACGGATATATAGCGTCTAGTTTAAAAATAGAACAAAAGATGGCTTAGTGCTTTCATTTGTCTAATTGATTTGCTAATCTCTCAAGATCATCAAATACAATGAAATTCAATAGTTTATATTTAGATTGCCCAGGCCCCTGATTTAAGTCACCTTATATCTCCGTCATTTGTCTTTAAGAGTTTCTTAACTGTTCTACGTCATAGTACTAAAGTTTCTTAAATTTTGGTCATCGCAGTGCTAGTTTCTTATAAACCAGTTTCTTATAAAAAATGTGTATTCAAAAGTGTTGTTTTGGAGGCAAATACATCACTCTATGCCCAACGATAATTCAAGAGCCAGTAGTTATCAGTAAACTGCATGTATCTACTTAGGTGCGGGGCTGGTAGCTGGTTCGTAAAATTGTAGAACATTTTTGTTGTCAACATTTTATTGGCGGGTTTCTTGAATTTTAATGCTTTAAAAGTTGCTTGATTTGTGCCTGATCCTTTGAGAACATTTCAAAACAAGGTTTTTGAAGCCTTCAAAAGTTTAAACATGACACGTGTTTTATTCATAAGAAACTGGTTTATAAGAAACTAGTTTATAAGAAACTAGTACTACGATGACCAAAAGTTTAAGAAACTCTAGTATTACGCTCAAGGACAATTGGGAAACTCTACAATTTTATTTCTTGAGCAAGAATCGGTAGATTACAGTTCACGCGGTATTGCGCTTGTAAGTATCAAGTTTTGGTTGCAAAAAAATGGTAACTATTTGCCTTAATGTGCATGGCTTATTTGTGGTGACAATATCAATGCAAAATGAAAGCCCTTTGTTGATAAGAAGGCTGAACTTCAAGCCATAACGCAATTTTAGACCCCAAAAATAAGAAACTATGTAATTAAGAAACTTTTACGACTGAAAGATCGAAATTTTGATGTTAAATTAAGAAACTGTTAGTAGTAAGTGCTGATCCAAGTTTCTTATGAAAAAACGTGTACTCTGGTACCTTTGAATGAAGTAAATCAGGTACCTTTGAAGTGAAATATGATATATCTAATGTCATTTCATACAGGAATGCTTGATACAGGAAATAAAGGGCAATAGAGAAAAAAAATTCAGGAGTTCCTTTATCAAAATTGATAGTTTCTTATGTTATTTTCCCAGTACTAGAGTTTCTTAATGTTTGGTGATCTGGTTTCTATCAAACATGAACGTGTAGTAGTTTATCAAAATTGATAGTTTCTTATGTTATTTTCCCAGTACTAGAGTTTCTTAATGTTTGGTGATCTGGTTTCTATCAAACATGAACGTGTAGTAGTTTATCAAAATTGATAGTTTCTTATGTTATTTTCCCAGTACTAGAGTTTCTTAATGTTTGGTGATCTGGTTTCTATCAAACATGAACGTGTAGTAGTTGTTCCCAGTGCGTTAGCGCGGCCATTTTTACGAAAGGCAGATCAATTTCCTTAAAAAAATGATGAAAAGAATTATTTGCAGTTCTTCCTGTTGTTCGCAAATTGAAATTCGGCTCTAAATATTGCGTGAGTACCTTCATTTCCCACAGCCTCGTATTTATTTTTAGCTTCTGTTGTATTCACACTTCACACATACATGAGATGATAGGGTCATTGCATGTGCTAATTAATTCCGTAAGCCCGCTATAAACAAACAGGCAGACAGACAGATTAATGAGGAACGTCATGCTATTGTGCTGACAGAGGATTATCATCAACATTAATCCAAATCGCACATTTGCTTCTATGATGTCTCCTGAACAATGTCTTGCACGGAAACATTCAAAGAGAGCCATAAGAAAATCTTCCTGATTGAAACTATGATGCAATCGCACTTTGTTTCACATTACAAACCTTGATTGAATAAGAACTGAAACCATAGAATTTAGTTAAAAGAACACAATGTTGTGACATTTTTCCCTATTGTTATGGATCCCTGACCCAAAGCAGAGAGACAGACAGATTAATGAGGAACGTCATTCTATTGTGTCGACAGAAGATTATCATCGACATTAATCCAAATCGCACATTTTCTGTTGTGATGTCTCCTGAACAATGGAAACATTCAAAGAGAGCCATTGATGAGGGCATTAAGCAAGAAAATCTTCCTGATTGAAAGTATGAGGCAATCGCACTTTGTTTGGTTTCACATTACAAACCATGATTGAATAAAAACTGACACCATTTAATTTAGTAAAAAGAACACTATGTTACGACACATTGCCCCTATTGTTATGGATCCCTGACTCAAGTCTCTAAAGTGAATTAGCCAATACACTAATGTGATATAATGCATTTATAAATAGCTTTTCTTTGTCTTATCGAATGATATATATAGAGGTGCTTCTCTCGGTTCAATCAATTTCAAACCTGCAACATTGTCACAAAATTCATATCTATTCTCAAATCTTCGACGTCTACATCTTCTAAAATGGATATGGTATGTAATCACTTACTTACACTTTGCGTAATTTGATTTGCCTACGAATTTCTCTTGGCTTTTTATAAGAAACTTGGATCAGGCAATTTTGCTTAAAGTTTCTTAATTCAACTTGAAAATTTTGGCATTTTAGTACTAAAACTTTATTAATCTGTTTTTATTGTGTTAATGCATTAATTGGCATTTTGGTCTCTAACACTACTGCGGATAGTTTGATAGTCTTTATTGATATTTAGAACATAAACAATGTTCTATCATGTTTAAAATATAAACAGTTAGTCCATATTACTCAAGAATAAAGGTTGAATGACATGTTTGCCATAGTCCTTGTAACAGTTAAATAATCCTCAGGTAGTGCTAGAAAATGCGTATGTAACTCTAATACATCTGTTTGACAAAGTACTTGGATCAGCCCATAGTACTAAAAGGCTATTCTTATTTAAATTCATCAGAAATTGAAATTGTAATGAATATTCACATCTTTTATTGCAGGGATCTTCCATTCAGATTATATTTACTGAAGCCGAAACCGAAAAGCCTCATGGGTTCCTTGTTTGTGGGAAAGTCTTGGTAGAGGAATCTCTTAGTAAGTTGCGTGAAACTGCTCTGGCAGAAATAAGCGATGTCTTGCCATCATCATACTGTTTTGCAACCAACGGAGTACCTATTGCGGCAAAGCAAGAACTTGCCTACCCAACAAAGTACTTCCTCAAAAAGTCAAAAAACGACCCAATGATCATGGGACTTGATGCCATGTCCATTTCCATCATCAGTAGTCCCAGACAACATGACAAATTGACAAAACGGCAGGAGACAGAAAAATGCGAAACAAGTAGCAGTGAGCCTGTCATGGAGCAACAGCCAATCACAACGGAAGATTGTGAACAAGAGAAAGTAAAGGAAACAGCTGGAAAAGCAAGAAAGAGAACACAGTTCAGAATCCCAACAACAGACTCTGAAAGTGAGCCTATTGAGGAAAAACGCGAGAAATCCGATCCTTTTGAATTTTGTGAAGAAGAGGACGATCGTATTGAAGAAGATACAAGAATTTCACCTTCTATCATTGACCAAGATCTGCAGAGCGACGATAGCAATGGAGCAAACGAAACAGCGTCATACAAAGCAACTGCAACAGCGTCATTGTCAAAAGACCAATCGGAAAAGCCATATGAAACAATAGAAATTCATGATGAAAGGGAATCTAGCTTGGAAAATCCTTCTTTCAGCGTCTTTAGCAGCACGGCGAACCTTGCAAGAGAAGAACAACCAAGTACTTCAACGCCAAAAGCAAAGGATGATATGCAACCGAAATACAAATCTGGCATGTTGCAAACATATTTTGGAAGCAAATCAGCAAAAGACGACAAATATCCACATGCACGAAGCAAAAACATTAAGCTGTATAGCGATGGTGACATTTCGAAAGCAAAAGGCTTTAATGTGCATCGTCTTCGTTTCTGGAACGAAAAAGCTGAAGAGCTGTGCAAGAGCCCACTCACCAGAAACTGGAAAAAGGAGCAAATTCATGGAGCCATAGATGCTGATTGGACTTTAAAAAAGACCACAATAATGAAGCAGGAGGTTCGTGCACTGGAGGATAAGGTGACGCACCTAAAAGATATTTATGCAGAGATGGACGAAAATATAATTGCAAAAACAAACGTTGCAAAGAATGAGGACCGAGTTGGTGTGGCAGCAAAAGTGGTGGATGATTGCAATGAAGCTCTCATTGATATTAAGGACCAAATGAACAAATGTTTTAACACATCTGAGAGGCAAACATTAAAAAAAGAGAAGATACGCCTGGAAACGGTGCAAAAATCAAATTGGGTAGATCTGAAGAAAGCCCAAGATGCTCTTCGCAAAAGCTTGGATCAAGCCAGGAAAATAATTTCAGTGGAAGAGCTGGAACAAGCAGAGAGGAGGCTTCGGGAAGAAGAAAGGACAGATGAATTTTCAGAGTTAAACCAAATTGAAGAAGATCATTTAGTTGCTTCTGTAAAGACAACTTTTTACGAAGCTGATTGATTTTGCGTTGTGATTTAATGAAAATTTGAAAAAAAATTATTATCTATACCATTCGCCCAGTATGTAATATTTATTTATTGTTACGAAGTTAATGCTATGTTTGGTTTTGATGCACGTTTTTTCTCTCCTGCCTGAGACCCTTTTAGACTGATACTTGGAAGACATAAAGTACAAACCTGCGCACATTAACCTGCTAAGGATATCCTTTTTAGCTATTCTCCAGAAGATTGTGGATCCAGCGTTTTTTTTTTAATTTTTAGGCTCTACCCAGGGTAGATCAAATGTTCATTTTTGTATGAATGAAATGTTCGGTTAAATGGCGTTAAAACTTCTATCACTTTCGTGCACATTCAAAAATTCTACAAATTGTATAGAAATATCATTTGATCTAGAGTATTTTTTAGAACAGCAAAAGGTGTATTTTAACAATTCTTAAGAATTATAAGAATTATCCACATCTTGATAAGCTGAAAGAATTGTTGACATGCGAAAAGATGTAAAATTCTGAATTTCATGAGTTTTTGAAAAATCAAAAGTCTTCTCAAGGATTCTGGAGAATTCTTTAGCAGGAAATGGAAAACATGTTTTTTAATGAACAAACATTTTCATTTAACAAATAAATTGTCAACCTTTGCTGTTTATGACACTGAAGTCATGGCTTGGGAGATAATGTGTATAAATCTGACATTTGTTGCAAGGCGGAGTTTTAATTCATTTTGCCTGGGGATGAAAGAACATATTTGACCATTTCGCAATTTTTGGAAGAGGGATTGAGGAGAAAGCAATTTGCAGATATATAGAGGAGGCTTCCCTGGATCCCTTGTTGCACAGGCTGGCAGAATTTGCTGCACTCACCTCAGTCCCTTGCTCCAAATTGTGAAATGGTCTGCATCCAGAGGGGCAAATGAGAAGATAACTGTTTCCAGGGGGGTGAGAGCAATAAATAGCAAATTCCAGAGGGGTTGCAGACAGTTGAATGGTAGGTTTTCAGTTTCCAGGGGGGTAGAAGCTAAATTTTGAATTTCCAGAGGGGGTTACGGTAATTTTACCATTTCCAGGGGGTGTCGGAAATGGACCCCCTGGAATTTCCAGCCCAGGAAAAAATTGTTGAATATGCCTTCCACACCCATGTACGGAGAAAAAATGGAATAGCCCAATACATTACATTGGGCAATGTTCAATGTGCCAAACAAATGGAAAATTACAATTATTTTTTCCCTCCCTCAGTCATTCATACCTAGAGTACGGCATCCCATGTCATGTGTTTTCTATGACCATTTCCATCAGCGATGCATAGGGATAATCGGATTCCTCCAAGGTCTGGTCAGTATGGGTCATGGTTCTATATGGTCCAATGGTCCTAGTAGATCAGGGTCTGGTTAATAGACCATGCCCAGACACTTGGAGGGCCAGGAGCACCCCCAATCTTGGCAAGAACACGACTTTTGTTTGATAACAATTGAAACTAATAATGCTTTTTACCTGAAACAATAGGTTTGTGAACTAGCTCCTTTTGCTTACAATCTTCTTAAAACCATCATTTTCGATCGCAGATATTTCCCGTGGCATGTAATTTGAGACAGACATTAGTTTTAATCTTTAGCTTCAATCTCTATGTCATAATGGCTTTGGGGTAGTAATAGCCTTTTGCTCCTTGGGGTTTCATTCCAGTATTTGGATAGTAATTTTGTAAAGTAGTGTAGTTTGTTAATATATATTGTAATTTTTAGATGAATATAAAAAAAAAGAAAAGACATCATTTCTGAAGTGTTTAATCTGATTAATAACCAGTATCTGTAGTTTTCCAGAATGAAAGCTACTGCACTAGTTGTTATTGGTCAACAGAATATTTGTGATAACCGTTATACAAGAAACACATTTGAGAGGACCTAAATTTGCCAGAATTTATTTAAAAATCCCTTTGCAGTATACTGTGTCTGTTTGTTCACATGTCAGATATACGAGTCTGAACATTACAAGAAGTGGCTTGAGACAATGGAAACATAATTCGGTAGTTGATTTACAAAGTTATTTTGAGGCCCAATGTGGAGTGGTTTGGAAAGGTCAGACTTAAAAAATCCTTCGAAGGTATTATTCATATCACTTCAAATTCTATACATTCTGGTGTCTAAAATTAATTTAAAATCTCAGCAATATGGTTATGTTAACAGGGAGCCCATTCATTATTTTGTTAATTTTTTTATATCTAATCAAACGTCAAAAAATTTTTTGGGACACTCTGTAACATGGTTGTCAACCACAGAGTATCAATTACATCCTCAACAATAATGTTAAAAATAAGAAATCTAAACCAGACAGACTTTTTCCTATTGAATTCATCCATGAATCAGTATAACACTAGACAGGCTAGTAAAAGTGATTTGTTTCTTGCTCGTAAGAACACCCTTCAATTTGGGCTCAATTCCATTCGATATAAAGGAGCTAAGCTATGGATTGAAATCCCTGTTGAATTAAGAAACTCTCACTCGAAAGCTTCATTCAAAACCAATGTAAAGATCTACTTTCTGTGCCACAATTACACCCAGTAATTCACACTTTATTATGTGTCTTTCTGCACCAGTTTCAAATAACATCTATAGAAAAGTCAATTTTCTTTTTCAGATAGGGGGTGTTTCAAATAACATCTACCGGGTGTTCCAAAATAAACTATGCACGTTTGGCAGTCCACATAAAATCGTACACTGAACCGATTTTGAAGATTTATAACTTAATCGTTAGCAGAGAGCCTGAATTAGATACTGGGATTTTTTGCAATTTTGTTCATTTTCAGCTTTTAGAGCTAGAAGTGAGTTTCCTAAAATCTCAGTTTTCGAAAAAAATTGGAAACAATCAACAAACTTTGAGCAAGTTTTCTAAAGAATCAACATGAATGGACAAAGAGATAACTCATTTGCGGTAATTTGCGAATTAGAAACAGAGGACAAAAGCGAATCTGAGACTGTAACTGGAGAGGATCTCGTCATCAAAGAAAGCCAAATTTACAACACACATGAAAAGTGCAAAGAAACAATAACTTACCTCCCAAAATTACACAAAATGAAGGCAGAGCTAGTCAAATCCAGCGCCAAACGGACAAGTCAAGAAATACCAACTAAAGACAAACTGGAGAACGAAAGTCCAAAACCAAAGAGAGACCCAAAGAAAAACGGCAAAGCAATTGCCAGAAAGGGACTGTAACTTTGTGTCTGAAAGATTTTGCTCTCGAGTAAAAAGTGCCATTTTCACATCACAAACATGGCATCTATTTAGGATCAAAACTACGTCAAAAACTTTTAAGCTCCACAGCTTATGAGAGGTGAAAATGGACAATAACGATAGCTGACCAGGTCAGGGGCAATTGTAACAAGCTGTTGCAATTGCCTCGGTGTAATCTGGCCGATGGTTTGGTTTTGATTAATTTTCTAATCTGGTCGAGCCATGTGAAGGACATTTTGCCTCAATCGATTCCATTTTTTCAACTGATCCACCGAAATTTACAAAGAAATAAAAACGACGTCCTATTTTGAATTTGTTCTTTTCAAAACCATGAATCATCTGCCACCTGGTACCACATTATGTGCAAGGTAAAAGCAGAGTCGTGCAATAGCATCTGTGATGATCTTAAGATACGTAGCAATTGCTCCAACCATCTGTTACAATTGCCCCGCGTTACCGGGCCAATTTAAATACTTGACCATTGATTTTAAAACTATCACAGCGTCACAACAATTGGTTCAATGTGATGGAAACTAATGTCTATTTTTGTCCAAGGGATGCAACTACAATATCATTCACCTTCAAGAGCGTAATTAGTTAGACGATATGGCTGATTTTCCAAAAAGTGTTACAATTAACCACGATCTCTCCTACTCGTTTTACTTCGTAAATAAAAAAAGCAAAACGGAGATGAAATGGAACATGGCTCCTTTCCTAAAATTACATCTAAACAGTAGTCAGGCTGAAGGCGGAAATACAGCAAATCTCCGCATGTTAGAACCTACAGAAATAATAATGTGCAGTCTGTATTTACTGAATTATGCACCTTCTAATTAAGAACCTGTTTCAGTTTGATAAACCAACATGTTCTTATCACAAGTGCAATAAAGTGCATTTTTGATTGGCTGTTAAATTTGGACCTCTTCCCTTGCTATTTGAAGCCTAAGAGTACAAATAGGCCATAGTAACATTACCAAAACAAATGAAAAATGTACAGAAATGAGGCTTTAAATAAGAACCTTTAAGGACCTTTATACCCCGAAATAAATCTAAGAGCCTTTAAAATGTAAACCTAATTCAGCCTGGCTCTCAAAAGTAGATTCTTTTATGCGGGGATTTACTGTACACGATCAGTTTCAACTGACAGTTTCAACTGTATATAGAAATTTTTAATGTTGGACGTGTTCAACTATCCACCTTAAATTGAATGTCAGTTATGCTTTAAATCATATTGCAACGCTAAGCCTTGCAGATAGACGAATTGTACTTGGATCAACTATTGCGTAGTGTAAAAGGTTACACAAGGAAACATCAGACGAAAAAAGGCTTCAAAAGCAAAACGCGTCGAGCAAACTGAATATTTCATCATAGTTTTGATTAAGCAGAGCCAAGTTTTGTAGGATGTAGAGTCAAATGATTACAAAGACCACCCACCGTGATGTGGAACAAAGAAGTTTTGAACTCACAACACCTGGGTTCACTTTTGAAGGAAAGATTCAACTCATGCAGATGTTTTTTTGCATTTCAAACGTTTTTTCGTTTTATTATACAGCAACTACTATTGCTGCAGCTGCACATTCCGAGGTCATTGAGCCACCCCCCCCCCCCCAGTTCATCAATTTAAACTGATCGTGCATGCAGGCAAGACATATCAGTTAAAACTGATGAAAAAATGTCAAATCAATAAGTTTAACCTTATCAGGTATTTCAGCCTTGTTCTATCTAGAATAAATGACTATCGTCAAAGTCATGTTCATCGTTTTGAGCGTGTCCGTCTTCCTCCTCCGTGTCGTCATGATGAGGATCATCTGAATACATCTGGATAAACCGCCTGTGCAGCTTTTTGGATGGAAGTCTCCTTCAAAGGAATCCATGGATCATTTCTTTGAGGGTAATATTCTTGTTCCTCCCCCTGTCCAATCCATCTTCTGACGATCTTATACAACAAGCACGGTGAGTTGATGCCCTCTCCATTCTAAAGTTTTCATGGCAAATACGTTGTCAGGCCCATTTTCCTCATCGGACATCAATTAATTCCAAATACCTTGCCACATACGCTGCTCTTCACCTCCAGATATATATTTTGAACGATTGAGAAATAGCTGAAGATAAAATAAATGTAATGACTCAAATCTATCAAAATGAGTTTAGCGCAAAATAAATAAACCGAAAGTTGTCTATCGAGGTAACTGCTGATTATTACCATATATTTAAGCGGCTTTAAAGGTACTACGTATGCCTCTATATCCGAATATCAAAGCAATCCCCTCTTAAAATCACAATGAACTGAGAGACATCAGAAATTGACGTTGTTAAGCACTGATTAAGTTGACGTTATCAATCATCGTTAAGTTGCTTTTCTTTCAACTCAGCTTGGGCCACATTTCTCTTTTAGATCTTTTTGTCCCTTCAGCTACCTCCTTGGCTTTTTTTCCCTCGTTTTCCCCTGAATATGCATATGAATATGTAAAAATGTATCTATTTCCCTTATAACTCACTTTGGCACTGGGGATCACTGGAAGTACAAAGTGTCTTAACATTAAATGTGACAATAACTCCAGATGTCTTTAGAATTCTTAAATTACAAAAAACATGTCTTATTGATTCAGGCCCTGACAGTCATCTAGAGACAAGTAAGGAGCAACACCGTGTAATGGTTTACCAGAAAATCTATCAGAATATGGAACAGGGCCTTAGCATTTGAAAGTGAGTAATGTAACTGCTAGCAGCGAAGCAGTTTAGAAGCAGTGACCCAAACCATCACATTTAATTATATATCCTACCATTGAAAGGATCTCAACAGTTTAACTTGATAAAATTACAATTTAACCTCAAATTGAAACCATAGACTTTAAGCAAAGATATTGAGTTGATTTCTATCATCAAAACTGGAGCTACTTTTCAAATAAAAAAATTTTGCCAAAGGACTTTTGATACCAATAAAGAACCAATAGCCTAATAGCTAAATAAATGAATGAACTAACAGCAAAGACATTTGGCAGATTATTATCATCAAAATTATATCCATTTTGGCAGGGAAAGTTTTGCAAGGGGCTTACGTATTCAACAAATCAGCCAGGAAAGAGGAAAGGAATGTCAGTTTTGCCACAACGGGGTCTTTCTAAGTGTGTGGTTTAACTTTAGCTAGGACTATCACACACTAAGGCAAGCCGTCCAAACTTGACAACCTTTCTTGGAAGTCCCAAAATACATATTTTCAAAGTAGTTTGATGATATGTACAACCATATGTTATTGCTTGGCAGTACGGAAACCATAAATTGATTTGTACACTGTTGCACTGAATAGTATCATGACTAAGGACTTGCAATACCAATAAATAACCAATAGCCTAGATAAATAAAAGAATAAACTAACAGCAAAGACATTTGACAGAATATTATCATCAAAATTAGAACCATTTTTGCAGGAAAAGTTTTGTAAGGGGCTTACGTATTCAACAAATCAATCAGGAAAGAGGAAAGGAATGTCAGTTTTGCCACAACAGGGTCTTTCTACAGTAAGTGTGTGGCTTAACTTTAGCTAGGACTATCACGCACTAAGGCAAGCAGTCCAAACTTGACACCCTTTCTTGGAAGTCCCAAAATACATATTTTTCACAGTAGTTTGATGATATGTACAACCATATGCTATTGCTTGGCAGTACGGAAACCATAAATTGATTTGTACACTGTTGCACTGAATAGTATCATGACTAAGGACTTGTATTACCAATAACTAACCAATAGCCTAGCTAAATAATAGAATGAACAGAGAACAGAGAGCATTTGGCAGATTAATCATCAGAATTAGAACCATTTTTGCAGGAAAAGTTTTTCAACTATACTTTCTTGGCTTCTGCTTAAATAAAATCTGCCTATCCTATGTTAAATAAATTGACAATAACAATAATAGTTGATATGCATCAATTATTGTTTTATTAAATAAAGCTTAACTGTTAATCATGTACACAGCCAAAAATTCAAGTTTTGGATTTTCACCCACCAACTAAAAGCAATCACCTTCTCTTGTACTTGATTGTTTGTTGCCAATGTTGAAAGGATGTTGGTGATCTTGGTGCACCTTCACAAAATTTATAAAATATTTTGGTTGCACAAGCTGCTGCTTTCTGATAACTTGTTTATCATCAATGTGAACTAGCATAGGTGTATAAAAAGTGAACAGTAGCAGCTAGGCCTATTAGGCCTGCTGGATGAGACAAGCCAGCATCACCACCAACCACACAACGACACAACAACGAGAAGTCTATCTACTGAGAGAGCTCCTCCTTTAAGGAATTCCCCACATACTGTTTTCATATGTTCTCTTCCTTAGTTTAATTCTAGGTGCTTGTATCGTTTGTTATTATCTGTATTATTGTATTTAATGTATTTTGTATTGAAAATTGTATGTTGGGTGAATTTTAAAATGAAAACTGAACTGAAGGACTTTTTATATATATATAGCTCATTACAGCAATTACAATGTACCTCCACCTCTTCAATTGCTGTCAAAGTGTTTGTGCTTTGGCTTGTAATCTTTGGCCCTCCCTCCCATCATTCGTTTGCTACTCGTTTGCTTTGCTGCAACCAACTCCACTACAAGAATTTTGATCTTCGGTCCCTTGCTGCCCTGCGTTCTTACAAATTGAAGAACGCAGGGAAAAAAGGGATTTAGGCCAGAGTCTGCAGACCACCATACCATAGATATGCTGCTGACGATGGTTGCACGCCTTCGCTGTGATCTGGCCAGAATTACAGATAGCACTGCAATAACTACATTTATGATAAAAATATGTTCCTGATCAAGACAAAGTAGCAGTGCAGATATGGCGCCAGAAACCAAGAAACTACGAAAACTAATTGTTTTTTATACTTAGGTAATTTCATACCTTCATTTTAAAACCATTATTCTAAACACACTTACACGTTTCATGTTTTGTTCTCAAAATTTTCACCACCCCTCGGCGGCCTCTTTAGTGAGAATGTTCAAATCTCGCGAACCTTGTGTTCTTGCACTGTTCGTAAAATTTACGTTTGAAAAATTGATCAGTTCGAATCCGTTGTGTCGTTGTCTTAATTTGTTCAAGTTTCCCTATTCTTCTTTCGTATTGAGCATTGGGTTCAATTCATTGATAAAACCCGCTTCCGTAACTTGCCTGAGCATTGCGTCACCCGAGCACGTAGCCAGTATATCCACCGTAACCTCTTGCGGAACTGCATCATGCTGCTTTAACATGTGCTTGTAAAACACGGAAGTCTTTTCACTGAT
Source organism: Aurelia coerulea (assembly GCA_039566865.1). NCBI lineage: Eukaryota > Metazoa > Cnidaria > Scyphozoa > Semaeostomeae > Ulmaridae > Aurelia > Aurelia coerulea. The sequence continues at coordinate 3,980,978 of CM076951.1, read as the reverse complement.
GTAACACCGAATGGAGAGCTAGCGGCAAACCGAATGAGGGCAAAAACAAAAGAGCGCCTCCTATTCCCTCTTTGATGGGCCTCCAAACGCCGCTCTCTTTGGCAACTTATATAATTGCTACAACATCAGTTACACTTCAGTTACATTTATCCAGGATGATTGATAAAGCAAGTATGATGCACAAAGCAAGGCAAGCTTCTGTTCCTGAATTACAACTGTTGCTTTTCAGCCAGGCAGTGACAGCAATCTAAATGAAAGCCTAAGAATGTAGGCCATTTTACAACACAACAACCTCAACCTGTGGACACACTATTACTGTCACTGTGTGGACACACTATTACTGTACTCATGCTACTCTCAAGACAATTGTTGACCTTGTGACCTTGCTTTAAGACCAACTGTTTGATACATTATTTCACTTTACTCTTTGTGTTGGGTTTTTCATTCCATTTTTGTCATCAGCTGATCAGTAAAATTTCAGAAGATTTACCCCTATTTTTAAATTCACTGACTACCTTTGCAAAACATACCCTTTTTTCTAAATCCTAGGTCCTAGCTTTTGGCTAGTTTTATACCCTTTCTCAGTGATTTTATGGACACGGGTGATGTCACTTTTCACTCAGCACTGCACCCGCCGGGGAAATATTATAAAGAAATCTTTTCGCACACGATAAATCTCATCCAATCTCATCTGTGTCTTGCAATATTTTGCAGCTTATACTGGTGAAGAATCTCGTGATATCGCAAGGTGACATTGCAAACTTTATTCATAAAGTTAACTTTGTATACACAGTCATACCTGCAAACAGTAAAGAATGGTTCTCGGTTATTTTGATATATTCAATGGTAAATTTTTTGAAGTTGCCTTTTTAGATCCTTGATGAATCCTAAGTAACAGTGGCTTTTTATCGTAAGAATGGAAATTTCTTAGTAAGACGACAGCCTGGAATGTTCCATCCAGTGGCATCGGATCAGTGTATCGAGCAAACCAAATACGTCTCCTGGCATAACTGTAAACTTTACGTCAATTTAATGCTAAAATTCAAGATAAAAGGTTAAGTACAGAGACAAAATCCTCTGGTTTCGAAGCAACCAATGATTGTGACTTTCTTTCTCAATAAATCAGCAACCACTTGTCAGATTTACACAAACTCGGTGCCAAACTCTAAGTTCAAGTTTCTTCTATTCACAATCTTAAAAAACAGGAAATTTAGATTTATGGCTCCTCCACAATAGCCATTCAAACGGCGCACATGTTTTTTGGGACACCCTGTATGTCTTATTACTCTTGAGAGGATTTAGAAATATTTCCAATGAGCGTGTGGATTCAGGACTTCTTGATGTGAAGACCTACTACCTAATTCCCTACAGGCACAAGCTACAGCAGCTAGCAAGTATCATTTCAAAGAAACAATAAAAAACTGAAAGTCTTTGTATCGATGAAAGTAGCACAGGCACAAGCACAGGCACAGGCAAGGGCTACAGCAGCTAGCAAGTATCATTTCAAAGAAGCAATAAAAAACTGAAAGTCTTTGTATCGATGAAAATGATACCATTGTTATGCAATCATCAAAAGACTGCTCGTGCGACATACCGGGTGCGCCAAAATAAACTATGCACTTTTGGCAGGCCACGATAAATCGTACACAAGACCGATTTTGAAAATTTATGACTTGATCTTTAGCAGAAGGCCTGAATTAGATTCTAGAATTTTTTGCAAAGTTTTCTGTTTTCAGTTTTTAGAGTTACAAGCGAGTTTCTTAAAATTTTTGTTTTCGAAAACACTGAAAACGATCAAAAACATTGATCAAGCTTTCTAAAGAATCGACATGAATGGACAAAGAGAAAACTTGTTCGTGGTGATTTGGGATTTAGAAATCAACTAATTGTAAGCTGCTGTACAAGAGTTTGTACTATCGTGTGAGAAATGTAATAATATTTTCAAGAATATAAAGAAATGTCTTCTCTTTTGTAATGTCATTGAATTTATGCTTTGCTGCAGGCTGTGTTCCTGTATCAAGGGGGTTAAAAGACAAGAGAAGAAGAGTCATGGGGCCAGCAAGCATGGAGTTTTGTTACATTTTTATTTGTGACGGCTTTTGGGGCGGCACTTTATTGCAACTACTACAGAATTTCGCAACAAGCCAATCTTTGAAATAATACTCGTGCAGAATCACGCTGAAAACATTTTCTCTTTGTTCATTCACGATGAGTCTTTAGAACATTTGATCAACGTTTTTTGATCGTTTTCAGTGTTTTTGAAAACGAAGATTTTAAGAAACTCGCCTCGAGCTCTAAAAATTGAAAGGCTTTCTGCTAAAGATTAAGTGACATATCTTCAAAATCTGTCCAGTGTCCGATTTATCGTGGCCTGCTAAAAGTGCATACTTTATTTTGGCGCACCCGGTATTCCATTTCAAATTCCCTAGTCATTTCGAGGAGCACTTCCTTCATTCTACCAAGTTCAGTCTTTAGAAAATTTGATCACTGCAGTGAAAATTTGATATCTTGAAATTCTTTTGCTTGGGGACTGCCCGAAAAGATCAAAGTTTTCAATCTTTTTGTGCAGTCCGCAAGCAAAAGAATTTCAAGAAATCGTAAATATATCGATAAGAAGGCATCTGAAAAATCAACAAAAAATAACCAAGAATAATATTGGATACTGACAAAGGATTAAATCAAGAATATTTGAAATTGGTCCAGTGTATGATTTATCATGGCCTGGCAAGAGTTGCAAACCTGGTGCAAACGCCTTGTGGTAAGTGATGATAAAGTTCTTGTACTTCCATTTTGTGAAGTAGATGCATTGTTCATAAGAGCAGAGTAAGAGCCCCCTGCCCCTGAACCATTGCTGTTTCGTAAATAAATTCCAGGGTTTCCAATGAATAGAATAGTGTTCTTGGTGATAATTTCTTTTTGTTATTACATTTGGGATATATCCAAATTTAATAGCCTGATATTTCCAAATAATATGGGTTACATGAGTACTGTTCGTCAATGATCATGTTTTTCACACTTTCAAAATATTAAATGCATTTGAATTTCTGAAGGGTTTCTGCAACGTTGAAAGCTACCATACTATTTGCAGGAGTACAAACTCTGTAATCAAAGTTGCCCACGCTGTCCGTCAATTGCTAAATCACCTGCACCCTCTAATCCAATGACTAAATTTGTCTTTAATCCATTGACATTTACTGAAGCTGTTTTGTAGAATACTAAAGCACTTCTCTAGACCTCATTCCGATTTACAGATATCGTAATATTTTCATCAATGTTTGTTTGCTCCACTTTACTGACCTCATCTTTACCACACAAAGCTGAGCTGCTGTTATTTAAATATTGTCTTCATTTTCTCTCAACACATATTGAACTTCCTCCATTGTCGTATTAGTTGCAATTTCCATCAACCTCTGCACTTTTTCAATAAAGGATCATCCAATGCAGGAGTACTATCTCTGCTGGTGTTCCACCAGGTTGTGTCTTGGGTCCTCTGCTCTTTTTGGTTCATATCAATGACTTAGTAAACGCGATGAAGGCTTACACCGTCAACCGAGTTGAAACTCAACCCGTGTTCAACTCAACCCGGGTTGAAATTTCTCATGTAAAGGGCCTCTTAGTTGATAATATAAATTGAGATGTTTTTGCATTGAGATCCTTTTTTATACGGTAACAAATGAAGCTGTGACAGCAAGGGTGCTGAATAGGGACTTAGAAAAGGCGTGATTTTGGGCGTTGCAATGGAAGGAAGAAGCAATTTAATGCTGGAAAAACGGAAGAGGTTAATCACTTGATCAAAACGCTACTGCTGCAACATCCTTCATTAAAACTGGGAAATGAGACAAATTCATCTAATCCTGTGCTGGATAACTAGCACTTTTTGTGAAGGACATAGTCAAGTCCAGCATGGCTGACCTGTTGAAAGAACTAAAAGAAAGCCCACAGCTGCTGGTACACCGTGAGCAGGTAGCAATACTACTGGGACAATCTATTCCAGCCAGTTTAGCGAATTTTCCAATGACGACAGGAATGTCCCACAAACTAACATCTCTTCATTCACTTGGTGCACACATGCCCTTTCAAACCATTTTCTGCGACTACAAAAGCCAGGGAACATCCTGGGACAGCCTCTGCTGCACCAGCAAGCCTCTCCCCATTTGTTGGGCGTTTCACTCCGAATGTCCCAGCAACTTTCGAGCAGAACCTTCAAAGTGGTGAGTCTTTCGATTTATCCAAACTTGTTCCTGAGAACTTGCATGGTCTTGCCAATAAGGACAACTGCTATTGTCTCTCCATGGGTGAGGATTCCATGTTATGCTTCAATCAAGGAAAGGGACCTAGGAAGAAAACCAGGGACATCGAAAGCTGGAAAAATGGTTCATCTGTTGTAAAGAGCAACAGTTCTTCGCATTTCCATCTCTACAGTATAACTCCCAACTATCCCACAGAAGCCACATATTGTCTCGTTTAGATCTCAAACTGTCATTGCCTTTTGCCTTTCTTTTGAGATCGGTCGCATTTTCGAGTTCTGTTACCAAAAATCCTGATATGGCTTCTGCATTTGAAAATGAAATGATTGAGACTGACTCTGGAATAATATTAGGAGAAGCTGAATTGGAAGAGTTGATTTTTATGGAGATGAGAAGTTTGCAAGACAAGAGACAGCGCACCGAGTCGACGAAGATCTGCAAGGCACTTCGCAAAACACACGGCCTAAATGAAAACGTGGTTCGAATGTCATTGAATTACATGCTGAAAACAGGAAAAATAAAAGATACCAAGCACGCTGGTCGTGAATCATTAAAGATAAAAGAAAAAAATGTCATGGGTGAAGTGGAAATAGCCTCCGAACATGAAATGCAAAACGTGGACGAAAATCCAATTTCGAGAAACGATTCACGTAATGGCGGCGGGTCCGCGGTAGACAGAGATGAAATCAGAGAGAAAGCGAGGAAAATATCGAATGATGAGGAAAGGATAATGGAATTAAGAACTGAATTGACAGAAAGAGCAGACAAGGCAGAACAGGAGGAGAAATTGATGGCAACGTCTGACGAAGGTGAAACAGAAGATGAGGAAAGTCTGTCAAATTATAGTGAAAGTGACGAGTCAGAAGAGGTTACAGACAGCGACATGGAGATGCCGGATAAAGAGGAGTCAAAACAATTAGGGACAGATCATACTGCAAATCGTTTGAATGAGATTGAGAGAAATTGGAAGGAATTGAAGCTAAGTTAAAGGAGAAGGATAAAGAGCAGGATGCTGAAAGAAGAATTAGAGATAAGATCAAAGTGATAGACGAAAAATACATTGAGCTAATGGTTAAGACAGAGAGGTTGGAGAAAGAAAATATATCATTAAAAGATGAAAATTACGGATTGAAAATAAAAATTTTAGATTTAGAAAAAATGATTGAAAAAACTGGATACATACCTGGCATGGAAACTTTTTCGCAAGTTTCTGTTTCGAAGCCTCGACACCCTAGAGCCACAACCCTTGGGGGATTCCCAGAGAACAACAAAGTTTTAATACAAATAATGCAAGAAAAGATATCCAGCCACATTTTAAAGAAAGCCAACATTTTAAAGAAAATCAGAAAAAAAGGCAGCCTTGGGGTGTCCCAATGGAAAGAACCTGGTCTTCATCTCAACAGAAGGAGATTGGTATTCACGGTGGACAAAATATATGGCAATTCCCAAAACGATCTGTAACAATGCAGCAGGAAATACCAACGCAAGTCTTATGTAGGAATAGATTCTAAATATTAGCAGAGGAAGAGTCTGAAGAGAAAAATGGTATGCCCACGGGAGAAACTTTTGAGAATGACGATCTCCTTCAAGATCAAATAAATCGTAATCATGCGTTAGCAGGTTCAAAAACAACAGCACCAAAGAAAAGAATGCAAAACGAGGATGGGCCTTCTAGAACAAAAGCAACAACACCAATGAAACTAAACTCAATCCACAACAGGCCAGGTTTAGCTGATCAAGAAAAACAAGATCAAAATGAATTGCAAACAGAGTCCATAAAGGGTCAAAGATTTGGCAGACGAAAACCAACAGTTGCCTTTATTGGAGACTCTATACTGAGAGGGATAAGAAAGCAAGAAATCAATAAAAGCGTAAGAAACTACTATGCAGTTGTGAAGACGTTCTCGGGAGCAACCGTGGAAGATATGGAATCATACATGGTGCCTACGTTAAATAAGAAGCCTGAAGGCCTAATAATTCACTGTGGGACAAACAATTTAAGAAGCGATGAGCCGGAAGAAATAGCAAAGAAAATAGTTAATATTGCAATGGAGGCTAGTCGTACAGTGAGAAGTGTTGCAGTATCAAGCATTTTGGCTCGAGGAGACTCCGATATGATGGAATTGAAGAGGGTGCAGGTAAACAATTTATTGGACAAATCGCTTAAAGGTGCAGGTATAGATTTCATAAAACATGATAACTTTGATGAAAATTGGCAAGAACTTTTATATGATGATGGAATTCATTTGAATCAAAAAGGAACTAATGTCTTAGGAGGAAATATTGTGGAATTTTTAAAATCGGCTTGACTGAAAATGGATTATACCCTAAGTTTGTCAAATATGCTATCAAATACGAGGACTATTAGTAATTCTGACATTTCTGGAGAAGGCGTGACACCATCATCTCCTTCAGAGGTGTCAGTTCCATGCTCATCTAATCCAATCGGTTGTTCAAGTTTAGGATTATCAAGGGCTAGTATACTTTCTGAATCTTCGAAAGAATTTTCAACTGATGTATCTTTTCAGTCGGTTGCGTCCAATGATGTTGATAAATTATTTGATTTGAGAGTCAAGTATCCTAACAATCCCTTTGTAGGGTTCCTGAACATAAATAGTCTGAGGAACAAAATTATAGATTTACGAAATATTGCTGATAAATGCCTTCCCGATGTGTTGCTAATAGAAGAGACAAAACTGAGTGCTGAATTTAAGACTGAACTTTTTCTTTTAAATAACTACCAGCCCCCAATGCGACGTGACAGAAATGAACATGGAGGAGGTCTCATGCAATATACCAGGAGAGGAGTTGTATGCAATAGGCTAAATATATATGAATCTATTTCATTAGAATTATTATGCTCTGAACTAATAGTTTGCAAAAAGAAATGGATTATATTTGGTGTTTATAGGCCCCCTGATTCAAATCTAGATACTTTCTTTGCTAATTTATCGGTTTCTTTGAACAAGGCGCTAGATAAATATGAAAATGTAATAGTGATGGGAGATGTTAATATCGATACTCATGATACGCAACACCCTGGATACAATAAACTTGCATCCTTTTGTGATGTATTTGGGTTATCAAACTTGGTTACAGCAAAAACATGCTTCACAAAAGATCACAGCTCTTCCATTGATGTAATTCTTAGCAACAAACCAAGGAGCTTTCTAAATACCTCTGTATTTGAGACTGGTCTTAGTGATTGTCATGGTCTTGTAATTACATCAATGAGGGCAATGATTGCTAGGCTCAAACCTAAACTAATTAGATACCGTAGTTATAAAAGGTTTGACCCCAAAAAGTTTCTTCAAGATGTCAAGAAAGCCATTTTTAAATATTATGCGAATGATCCTGATAAATCCTATGACAGCATAACTAGTACTTTCCGAAACTTGGTTGAAAAACATGCGCCGTTAAAATCAAAAGTTCAGAGAGGAAACTCGGCCCCTTTTATGACACCAGAATTGAATAGGGCAATTTACACTCGATCTAGATTGAAAAAGAAATATAACAAAAATCCCACATATGAAAATAAGACAAAGTTTAAAAAGCAACGTAACAAATGTGTTGCACTGCGGAGAAAAGCCATCAAAAATCATTTTAATAAAGCTACTAAAAATGGTCTGATATCTAATAAAGCTTTTTGGGATCTTGTCAAACCATTTTTATCCAACAAAGGAGCACTAGTTGGCTCAGATATCTCTCTTGTTAAAGACAAAAAAATCATAACCGATGATAAAGAATTAACTGAATTATTTAATGATTATTACGTAAATATTGTAGAGAACACTAGTGGTAAGAAACCTTGTGGTGTTGCTGATACAACAGACATTGATGATGATAGGGACATCGTTAGATTGATCGTAGAAAAGCACAAGAACCACCCAAGTGTTATAGCCATAGTACAAAACCCAGATTGCAATGTTGAAACCTTTTCTTTCAAGGAAATAGAAGCTCGGGATGTTGCAATATTGTTAAAAAGTTTGGATGGGAGAAAATCCACAGGTGAGGATCAAATACCCCCAAAACTAGTATCACTTGCTGCAAATGAGCTTACAATTCCATTAACCAATGCTATTAACTGTAGTATACGCAATTTTAGATTTCCAGAAAATGCGAAAAAAGCAGCGGTTTGCCCCTTGGACAAAGGGGAGCTGAATCGCACTGTTGAAAGAAATTATCGTCCTGTCAGTGTTCTAAATACTTTTTCAAAAATTTACGAAAAAGCCTTAAAACAACAGCTTATCTCACATCTAGATAAAACACTCTCTATTTTTATATCGGCTTACAGAAAAGCATACAGTACACAACATGTGTTGATAAATCTAGTGGAAGAATGGAGGGCAAAACTTGACAAAGATTTCGTCGTAGGAGCAATCTTCATGGATCTCTCAAAGGCCTTTGACTGTATTCCACATGATCTAATCATAGCAAAATTACATGCATACGGTTTTGATGAAAATGCGTTAGTTCTTATATATTCCTATTTAAAACGTCGAAAACAATGTGTCCGGATAAATAATTCAAATAGTTCCTTAAAATATGTTGTATCAGGAGTTCCACAGGGTTCTGTGCTTGGTCCAATTTTATTTAATTTCTTTATAAATGATCTTTTTCTGAATATAAAGCAGGCAACCCTTCATAATTATGCTGATGATAATACACTTTCATATTTTTCCAAAACTATGCCCGAGCTTGTCAGAGTTTTGGAGAATGAAAGCAATGTTGCTTTAACTTGGCTAGAACAGAATGAAATGATTGCTAACCCTGAGAAATTTCATGCTTTGTTAGTAAGAAAGGATCGGAAAGATACTAGTGGACAAAATATAAGCTTTCAAGGTCATGAAATCAAATCAGAAGAAACTGTAAAACTTTTGGGAGTTACTCTGGATAACAAATTGAGCTTTGATAAGCACATATCAAATCTTTGTAAAAAAGCTGCGACACAACTAAACGTTTTGAAAAGACTGAGATCATTTATTGGTTTTGAGCAGAAAAAGGTACTTGTACAAAGCTTTGTTTACTCTAACTTTAATTATTGTCCGTTAGTTTGGTATTTTTCTTCCATGAAGTCGCTTCATAAAATTGAAAAGTTACAAGATCGTGCACTAAGATTTCTTTACAATGATCATAAGAGCTCATATGATGATTTGAGACAAAAGTCAGGAAGATGTACTATGCAAGTCTCGCGTCAAAGAACTCTTTGCATTGAAATTTACAAAACATTGAATAATCTAAATCCACCATTCATGAAAAATTTCTTCAAATTCAGATCTTCGCAATATTCTACCAGAAATCCTTATGACTTAAAACATATAAGACCAAATCAAGTAACTTTTGGTTCAAACAGTCTTGAGTCCGTTGGCCCTCAAATATGGAATGACCTACCAATCAAAATGAAATCCGCAGAAAACTTGAAAAGCTTTAAACTTTTGATAAAGCAATGGAATGGCCCAAAATGCAAATGTAGCGCCTGCAGTAGTTTTTAATTTTATTCAGCATTAAGTTTCTTATACATTTTAATTTCATTCGATTTAGATTAGTTAACTTTGTATATATTGTATATATATTGTTTAGCTATGTAAATATCGAATTAAAATAAATGAACATTGCTTCAAACGCATAAAACCTGTTATACAGCAGTTTACAGATGTACTCGAATTCGACATCTTCTGGTCTTTGGCCCTATTGAATGAAGTGAATATATTGAAGATTTATGATTCAAGATTTCTTCTCAGAAAAAGAACGTAATTATGAAAATACCAACTACTCAAACGAAGAAATAATCACATCGAATTTGGTGGCCGTACACAATTTATCCTCCCAAACTCTTTGTGTTGCGTACAAAAATAATTGTTCTTCATAATTGTCAAAAGACACATTTCTCACGTTGTTTACGCGAACTGTATTTCGTGACCTGACTTGAACTTTGAACCCTACGTGTCAGTCGGGTCACACGCTTTTACCATACCGGGTGACCCAAAAAAAAGTGACCCAACGCAATCTTTTATAGAAAGAAAAGTAAGTGGCTGATTGAAATACTTCAAACGTTGTTCTGTCGCTAAAAGACCAGCCTACATTATGAGTATTTTTCGCAATTGTTTGGACCTTGGAAAGTTCCCGAATTAAGGATTTTGAGGAAAAAGGGCAGGCTTGAAATTCTCTAAAAGTCATCAAAAACAGGCGATCGATTTGAACTGATTTGAAGGCATTTCAGATCTTCAAAACAACGAGGAGCGTGTTTCATTCTGCCTGAGAATATTTTTAAGTACTTAGGGACTATAAACTTGCTCTGAAGACTTTCGACTGGGTTACCTATTCCCAGGTTGAAATGAAACACGCTCCTCGTTGTTTTGAAGATTTGAAATGGCTGTAAATCGATCCCCTGTTTTTTACGACTTTTTGAGGATTCCAGGCATGCTCTTTTCCTCAAAATCCTTAATTTTAGAAATTTACCATGCCGACAAAATTTCGAAAAATACTCATAGCATAAGCTAGTCTTTTAGGGACAGAACAACGTCAGAAGCATTTCAATCGGCCACTTACTTAATTTTCTGTAACAGATTGCGTTGGGTCACTTTTTTCTGGGTCACCCGGTATTTGTAATGTTTTTTCCTAGTTTTGCATGATTCTAACCTTATTAGGGAGTAGCCTGGTTCCCAGACTCGCGGCTATAAAAGCTTCGTGCATGCAGGTTTGGGATAGAGTCAAGGGCAGATTCAAGAACACAAAGCATGAGAGATGTTTTGCTGTGAAAGACCTACTTGCCTTGGTAGGCAGCTTGCTACGTTTTGGCCTGGTTTCTTGGGGATGTTCTTTTAACCGGACCCTACGACCCTACGACCCCGGACCATACGACCCAGGACCATACGACCCTACGACCTTACGACCAAAGTTCATTATTTAGATTCATTTTGCTGATAGAGATTAGCAAGAAAGAGCCATGTGATGCTTGTATTGGAGGACCCTCTGATGGTTGATTGGTGAACACACAAGACATCTTTAGGTGTCAATGTTACCTGGCTAGGCAAATTCGATGAACTCGGACAGAGCAAAGAATGAAGCCAGGAATTAATAACCCAGCCTTTGTAAACAAAACTTCCAATAAATGAACATAGAATGTCATAGCCTATTGTATTCGCACGGCTATTTTCATCGAGGGCTTACATATATATGCTTAGATTCCCTTTAAAAACCAATGTATAGGCTTCTTTGCTTGAATCAAATGAAAGAAAGCAAACTTATGAATGTGCAAGTTTTAAGGCCATAAAAGCAACTGGAAATTTCCAAGTGGGCTGAATTTTACACAATATAAGGTCGCTCAGTCGCAGCCTTCTATTCAGTATCAGAGCAACATTTTCTCTCGTTTACAATATAATTTCACTGACTGGAAACCAGTCAAATTGTTCGCGTGACAAAGGTCACTGGTGCACAGTTATGTAAAATGTTTACGTTTGAAAACTGCACGCACAAATATGCGACACCCTCGCTTGATAGATCGCCATCGCAGCAAAATAAATTCTAAATGATTAAATATAAATGAAACTAAATAGTTATAAATAATGATAACATTTTGTAAAACTAGGGTTGTATGGTCGTATGGTCGTATGGTCGGGGGTCGTATGGTCCGGGGTCGTGGGGTCGTAGGGTCCGGTGAAAAGAACATCCCGGTTTCTTGCTGCATTTTGGCCACTTATTGCATGAAGTTTTATGGCTACGAGGACTAATAGTTTGTACGTTTTATTCTATTTCTTGTTGTAGTTTTGCTGTGTACTTTAACTATGTTTATTGATTTGCTGACGTTAATTTTCGATTGTATTTATTTGGTATTTGTAGTTGTTGATTGCTGTTTGATTTGTTTTAGCAAGCCGAACTTTATGGATGTATGTTCAGTATCTTCAGTATCTAGAAATGCTATGTGGATGTATGTACCAAATATCTGTTCGCTAGACCAATATTGTCAAAAATGATACCCTTGACTAGACCGTTGCTAGGGCAAAATTGCAAAAAAGTATATCCTTGGGTAGACTGGAAGTCCAAAATAGTATACCCTTTGTCGCGGCACATCCCCAGGTACCTTTACTATGGAAGAACATACCCCCCCCCCCCAAGGGCACCAGGCCAGACAGACAGACGGAAATAAAATAAAAGGTTGCCATTTTTGTAAATTGATCCGTTAATCAAGGCTGGATTCTTCATTTCCACCTTGCTAAGGTACTTGAGTTACTACTTCCCGAAGGGTTCTTGACAACGATTGACAACATTCTAAAACTAATAGAAGAAATGCCACTTTGTCTTGATATGAGAGAGTTTTTCTGCACCATTATCTTTGGGACACCCAAATGACACCAAGAGAATGACCGCCAAGAGCAAGTTCATGGAAAGTGTTCTCTCCGATGAAAGCAGTTCATTTGACCCCAAAGAACTGTCCACAAGAGTCCCAAAGGGAAAAGTATCAACGTATCTCGTAGATCTGATGGCATTTGTTAGATCAAGCCCAAGAATCTGTGACACATACCACGAGCTTGCATTCAAGTTGATATCAGCACTACCGAATGGCTATGACAGAATCGATATCGTTGCTGACACCTACAGAGAAAAGTCACTGAAGGATCTAGAACGTGCAAGATGTGGTGTTGCAGGTAAAGTCATTGTGCAATCTCTCTTTCGAAAATCCAACCTAACAAAACGAGACTGATTGAAATCATTTGGGATGTGATAGCAGGTAACGGGATCGAAATTCTTGAGCAGTTGAAATGCAATGAATTGATACATTCTATGGATGGTATTTGCCACAAAATCTCTTCTGAGACAATTGATGTGATACAAGAATTAAGCAGGAACCAAGAAGAGGCTGATACCAAGTTGCTGTTACATGCAAATAATGCATTGTCTAAAGATTCTACCACACCCATCGTTTATCGTTCCCCGGACAATATTCTCTTCGTATCCATGTTGGAGGAAAATTTTGACAAGATACATATTGACTACGGGACTGGTAAAAATCGCAAAATTCTTAGTGTTGGCTGAATGGAAATGAGCAGGGAGCTGAAAACGGCGCTGAATGGATTCCATGCCTTTACCGGCAATTATTACGTGGCATCCTTCTTCAAGAAATCAGAGAATCATTGCTGGCGACAACTGGAGAAAAATAACAGATTTGTTCAAGTGTTCAATCGCTTGGAACTGACTGGTATCTTAGGGACAGTCTCTTTGCTGCTTTGGAAGAAGTTGTATGTCACATGTACGGGAAGAAGAAGGTAGATGTCGATGAAGTTTGCCAAAACATATTCGAAGGCGTTTACGAGAAAAATGATAGATCCAGGATCTGTCACTGCTTCTACTATGCAAACAGGCATTGAAGCTTCATTCTAAACGAGCTAACTTAAACTATGTAGCAAAAGTGTGCAAATCGACTTTTGTTCAAGAAACTGAAGTTGGGAACATTGAAGTCAGGAGAAATTTAGGTCAGGAGAAATTGCTCGGGTGGAAACTGTATTTCCTGAAGATGTAACAAAGATTCTAGAAGAAGATGATGATGATACTGAAGAATTTTGATTAAGGACTTGATAATGAAGGTAGTAGCGACGGAGAAAAACAAGGATATGATAGGAGTAAGAATAGATGTATAGCTTTTTTAAGAAATGAAAATTATGAAATGATTTTGACTGACATAACCCCCTTTTCAGCAAGTACTTTCGTTGATAGTAACTATTGGCAATGAGTTTAAAGTAGGTAATAGAGAAATTAGCAAAGGAATTTTCTCATATGTTTGATGGAAAGGATACCGTTCAATGTACGAAGTAGGAAATTATGTGAAATTGGCACCGATTGAAGGTTCAACCCCCATCTTTTGAAGGTATGAAATAAGAAATTCATACATTCTACTATCACCTTACCACAAAAAAGTCATTTTAACTGCGATAATCATAATACAATCATGTCATTTCGAAGCAGGAAAACAGTAGGTAGAGTAAAGGTTACAGTACGTTCAGTTCGGACAAAGGCTCTAACCCCCGTTTTGGAAATTGCCCATATATGGTAAACGCAGCAGGTATTCGCCGTTTACCAAAAATTTTCTCATTACCAGAGGGTATGGGTTGCTAAATATCATAGTTGCACAAAGTTCGGAGAGATGTTACCCTTGCCGTATTCTCCGCCTGGTCTAATAGACATTGTCATTCTTTCCATCATATTTGCTGAACTGCAGAGAAAGCAAGGCTGCTTAATAACTGCACAAAATCTCATAATTGAAGCTAATCATGTTTAATTAGCAGTGTGTGAAAATTTTGTGTCATCAATATTCAAACAATTTACTTCTGTATCCAAGAAACAACTTTGCAACTCTTTGCTGATAAATGCTGCAAATTGTAGCATTCAGTTAGGAAACAGTGAGAAATGTATTGAAATTCTTTTGATGTTTGATCCTATGTTATGTGATCTTATCAGCAAATACCATGTTGCATGTTATGAAACATTGCTTGGTTGTGCATATGCTTCAACTGGAAATTTTGAATTAGCACTTGAAAGAGCTGAACTTGCCCATATAAATTTGTCTAACATTTTGCCAAATGATCACTCTGTTCTTGCAGTTGTCAATAACTTAACAGCAATTTTACAGGCAGCAAACAACCAAACTGAAAATGCAACAATTGGGATTGATACAGCTTTACACATCCTTAGTAAAACAACAGGTATTAAAAGTTTTTCATATGCATTTCTGAAATTCGACAAATTACTAATTGATTGCATATGCCATGAAATAATCAAGGTAGAAAATGTAGAAAGGCTAATTTCTGAGCTTTTGTGAGTTGCTACCAAAAGAACATCATATCAGGCAATGTCTCATCAATGGCGGCTTCTGTAAAATGCGGGTCTGCAGGTCCGATAAAATGTGGGTCTGCGGGTCTCTTTTGACGCAGCGCAGATCGCCACAAAGGTCATCACAAAAAGAAAAATACATTGTGAAATCGTACCTGATCAATGAAAAGATCCTGAGTCACATACAGTCACAGCTTGCAAAGAATTTCAATCCCAATGCAAATATGGGAGAACTTTGTACTTTGGAGGGGATCCCTTCACATGGGGAAGTCCCATTCGATTCCATAGAAATAGAAATAGGAGGCACTCACGTCTTTTTGTGATTTCAACATGAAAGTTTTCAAATTTTAAATTTAGTTTCTTACGCTGTTTCTTATTTCCTATTGACTTTGTTATTTCTTAGTAATCATATTACAGTTTATAACACTGCTGCAATTATGTTCCTTGACGTATGCAAAACGTCAGGTGGGAAGAACTCCCAGGGAACATGTACATGTTCTTTTCTCCGGAACTTATGCTTGACTAGATTGATACATGTACATCGCTGTATAGCATAGGAGTTCCTTGCTGAAGTTTGGCACCACAACGGTAAATCCTTGCTAAAGTTAAACAAACCAGAACAAGCCCTATCTTCTGCGCAGTGTTGGATTGAACGCAAAGCATTCGAGGATGAAAACAGGAAGTGGGCATAAGCCTCGCAAGACCCGTCAACCGCTGTAGCATGCCTTACACACCGAGACCCACCACCAATCTTGGAGTGGGACCCGCATTTTATCGGACCTGCGGGCCCGCATTTTACAGAAGCGGCATCAATGGTTCATTTTTATCAGAACTGAGATTGTTACAATGCCAAAGAAACTTGCAAACAGTCCTTTCTCTGGAAATGGGGTTTTGTAACATTACCAGATCATCCTTTCAGCTGGATTGATTACCCTCCATGTGCTAATGTTGTTGTTATGGGGGCAGACTACCAGGTATGGGCTCATTTGGATAAGCTTCGGAATTTGCACCCTATGCGATATTCTTGGGTATCAACATTGTCCCTTGGATCCTTTCATAAAGTATCAAATCTGCATGATAAACTTGTGAAACGATATGGCAAATTCCATCTACAAAACCATGCAGTTGCTTTCTTAGATGGCCCTAGTGCTTCAAAGGTTCAGTTTCTGTTGTCAATGAAAGTCTTTGACTCCTCAAATCAATTTTTTTACCATGATGTGATGGCTGGTCTTACTGAGTTGATCTTTGCCTATGCAAAATATCACTCCAAAGAGACTCACGATTCTCAGGTGCCTGAAGCTCTGACAATTCAGGATGCTGATATCTTAAAAGTTTGGATTTTCTGTAAGAGTCAATCAAAATACCAGCGAGCACTATCATTTGTTGCCAACTATTTGTTTGAGGAGGGACTGTCAGCTCTTGGACTTCTGGAGGCACAGCCATTTGGTGACTTTGATCTAGACATGCTTTTCACAAAACTCATAGTCCCTCTGCAGTTCCCAACAAGAGGCATAAACTATGGACCAGCCCTCTGCTACCAAATGCAATCAAACGAGAAGTTAATTCAAAGTGAAATAAAATGCTGCTCACATTCAATTTGATTTCAATTCATCAGCCATTTCACGTGACTGCCTGTGGCCGAGAGCTGCCAAAATTTCAACGCCAAACCGAGGCTACCGTGAAAGTAAAAAAGGCGGGAAACTTGCGAAGAACACGAGGAGTGGTCCTACGACGAAGTGAGCATGGCGAACAAGGATCAAGTTGATAAGTGGAAGAAATTCGCAAATTGCATCAAGGAAAAAAGGCTGAAGAAACCAAGTTCAAACATTGGTGGAAAAAGGAATAAGGATGCGAAGGCTGAGCCCACAGGGCTGTCCTATATCATCCATAAAAAGGAAATAACGGTACAACCACTAGCAACGGAGGCCACTGGAAAGGCCCAAAAGTACGACCGAACAGGAGCACAAGAATTTGTCAATTTTCCACACGAGGAAGTTACTATACCAAATACAATTGATGCATGCAACAAACATTTTAAAAGTCAGAATCAGCTCAAGAAAGGGATGACCTGTGATGTTTTGGCTGGAGAACGTGGTCCCTCGTGCACCAGATTGGACGAAGCTAATACATATCAGATTTATAAGAAAGGATATGTACAATTCAATATCCGAATGCAGTTACACAGCTTCACAATCAACAGCACATTTTCCAGGCACAAGTATTGCATTATCAGCAGCAGCCAGCAAGACAACTTATAACACCAATTATATTGCAAGATCACTTTCCATCATTCCACATCTAAAAAGAAAGGCAACTGAAATTTCTGGTATTCCCAATCTGAAGAGAAAGAAAGAACATGCACATTCATTGCAGCCTTGTCCAAGAAGCCTGTCAGGAACGGCAATAATGAAGTTGGGCACTGCAATTTCAACAGCTGCTCCACCACCTGTTTCTATTGAGGTATCACAGTTTGATATGGAACAATTGGGATGGTCTGCACCAGTCCTTGCATGTTTCGACATTGAAAAAACAGAATTTGCAAGAGATGGATTCAGGGCAGCATTCAAAGCTACCTCCAAATCACCACCATTTTGAGGGGGTACAACGTACATAGTAAAATTTTACCATCCAGGCACACTGAGAGCCATCAGCGCACTCAATGATTTTACTGAGGATCATGCTCTCAAATCTGTTCAAATGCATGTACTAGCAAAAAACTTTGCAGACCAAATAACTGTACAGGTTGCTAAAGAACAGAAACAAGAGGTATTTGGGAAAACATTCTCATATGTTGATGTATTCCTTGGGAAAATTGAAGGCACAGGTGAAATTGTAACAATTTAAGACTTTGCTGGAGAAAGGAGTTTTTGTAAGTATGTGAACAACAATGGAGCAATTGCAGTTAGAAATGACCCTCGACTGCAAGAGAAGGCAGAGTGTCTTGTGCATTTTTCTTTTGCTAAATCCAAGAAGAAACTGATGGTAGTTGATATTCAGGGATCAGGCTACAACCTCTCAGATCCTGAGATCAACCTCTCAGATCCTGAGATCACCACTACTGGAGAAGCCTTTGACGAAACAAAGGAGCTCCTTTTTTGTGTGGGTAATCTTTCAGATCATGCATACAATTCATTTTTTGATGGCCATGCTTGCAATCTATATTGCGACCTTTTGGGTCTTGAAGCTGAATGCACAGTTTCAAATAACACTTCCAAGTAAATTCTTTTCAGATTTTGAACATTTTTTAATCTTTTTGTATGCATTTCATTTTGATTTGTTGACACTTAAAGGAATCCAAGATTGGGAGTTGCGTAATAATTGAATTTAGATAGCTGCATCTTATATTTTGTGAACAGACCATGTGTTACTGTTGGAAGTCATTTCAAAGGAAAATAGGTAAAGGAGGAAAGAACATGAACCAGGCAATACAATTTGTTCTATTCAGTTACAATAAACCAACTAAAATGCAGTCTCATACCAGTACACAGCTACACCAATAGATTGTTGATGTTGACACCTTGGGGGAATTTCTATCTGAGCCAGGCAGGGGGTCCACTACGTTTTTGGGTCTCACTGAGTTGACATATTATTTTTCTTTATTATACTACCAGTCACAGACAGTTTTAATGGGTTTGTTTCTACCACCATACATTGCATGTGCCATATCTTTGTTGGCCTTTGTTGTTGCCATTTTCATGTCCATGAAAATAGCAACAACAAAGGCCAACCAAGAGATGGCATGTGCAAGGAATGCTCGTTGAGACAGACCCTTCAAGATTCCTTAGCAAAGAAGATAATTGCCATTTAGTATGTTCACCCACATGACAATACAATCAAGTCTCCATATTGCAGCTATGATAATCATCAAACTTCAAATTTGTCTTCAAATTACACTTACAGAACTCTGTTTTGTAAGTGTATGCATTTTAGCTTATAAAGCATTGTATAGCTTTTCATTATTTGATGCAAGCAAAAAGGACTCAGATTCCAGGATCTTACACTACCTGACTGAACTCCCTGTCAACCATTAATAGGATGACCCCTGGTTGTTTGTACCATTAATTTAGAATTCAAAATTTTCAAGCTCAACACTTGAGTACTTGATAGATAAATAGGCCTGCACAAAGTCAGTTGCATTTATTTTATCTGGCTCTGGGAACACTGCCTCCAGCTTGGCACGAACTCTTGCTGAAATATAATCTGTAGGGGCATCAAGAACTCCAGCTAATTCAGATACTGTTTTGAGATCATCTTCTTTCACACTGAAACCTATAGACAGAGAGGACAAATATATCAGTTCAGTTGGCAATACAGAAATGTTGTCAATGTTTTGTTAATAGATTTACCAAAAAGATTTACCTGTCATAGATTTATTGTTGGCTTTATAATACTTCTGAGTTTGCTGTTGATTGTTGACTTTATGATTTGCTGTATGTTATTTTATGTGATGTTATGCAGGGTGTCTCCCAAAATTAGTGCCCTATTTGACATTGTGCCACCCTTATGAAGGAAGAGGTGCATTTTTCAATTGTCTCTTTTTTGATACAGTTGCAAAGCATAGGCTTCAGCTTTCAGTTTGAAACCTTGTTTATGTCAACAAGTCAATTAAAAAAATCAAGATTTGAGAAAGAGTCTACTGTGTTGTTTGGTATAAATGAACAACACTACTAACCCTTTTTCAAATGAAGAACAACTTCAAATACAATGCTAGAAACATTGCTTGCAATATTTACTTGATTTTGACATTTTTGAAGAAGAAAGGAACTGCTATTTTTGAAGCAACCACTTATTTCATTTATGTCCTATAGATCAACAGTCACCTGTCAGATTCCCTTACCAAGCTCTCAACTTTTTAGATGAATCATAACCTATGCAACTGAATAAAAACAGGATAATCCTTGAATTTACAGCTCCTCCACAGAAGCTGCTCAAACAGGCACCATTTGTGCTTGTATTCTATTGATTGTTATCGTTGTTACAGTCATAGTTATGATATAGTTATGCCATTTATATATAATGAAATATCCTAACAGCCAAGAGAAACTTTGCTTGATTTTGCCTCAAATGAGTTTTATAATTTAAAGACCCACTGCTAACCATAATCCTTTGTGGCGCCAAGGTCGACTTTTCTATTATCTGAAAGTCGTTTCTGGCCTAAATTCTCTTTGCCTTGCTTTTCATTCGGCACACAAATGATTTTGTTTGACAATGGTTTTTAGCGTAGACAAAAGCATAGAGTCCAAAAGTTGATATTTCCCTTTCGCCAATTTCAAAGGGTCCTTCGCAACAGACATACCTCGCATACCTCGCACGTGCCATCTCTAGTTGCACAGCAAAGAATGCCCGCAAAGCCTCTATGTTAGCAGAGGGTCTTTAAAGTCTGTCTCAGCTCAATTTAGATGTAAGGTAACATTTGCAATAATGTTAAGTTAATGATGCAAAGTATTTTAATCAGTGTTATTGGCGGGCACTTTCACCTGAAGTCTGATTGTAAACAGACTATAAGTTATCTCTACCTTGCTTTTCCATTCCATATCTTTCTGGGAATTCAAAAATGTGATTAGGAACCCCATCAGCCATGAATGTGTCTTTCTGTGCGCGAATCCTGTGGCTGTTCCATACTGTATATCGGAATTCATCTAACTACTGCTGCATCAAAGGGATCATGATAGAAGCAAGGATGGATCTGAAAATGGATAAAAGTACTTTTAGAATGAGTCGGCTCTTTTACTGAATGCTTCAATTTTTCCTTGTAATGGGAGAGTGCACAACAACAAAAATTTGATGGAGTGTTTAAATATGATATATGAAGAAAACTGCTCCTTTTTATCAGAAAGGTTTTAATTGTATACCCCTCGTCATCCCTTCCAACCACCCTATTTAGTCAGTTTGGCCTCGCTGTTCCTTTGAGGAAATGACCAAAGAGTGTCTGCTCTACAATGCTAGTGAAAACCAATGTTAGCTATGTGAAAAAGCCAGTATGTATTACCTGTCACTGGGATCATGAGGGTTGTAATGACATTGTTCTTTTAACCAAACTAAACCAACTTTGAAAAGTTTCTCCAGTCTTTCATGTAATTCTCTCCACCATCTCTCTATCTGCAAAAAGGAAGGCAAACTTGTTTCTTTAGCAATGGAAACAATTGTCTTTGTTTCGAATAGAAACTGATTTTGTACCGCACAATAAACACTGATTTGTCAATAACCCGTTGTACCCCACCTCTCCTAAATGTTCTGATATATTTGCTGGAAGAACATCTACAATATTTGTGATTCCAATAGTGATGAAGCAAATTAAGTAATAAAAGTAACTGAACCTGGTTTGATGGTGAGGGTCCAAATATTATTGAATCTGTAGTCTCCTTGTTGGCTTCTAAGGTATGAATGCATGGTACTCATCACAGTAGTCTCAGTTCCCTTATCCATTCGTAAGTGGTTTGGTAATAATTTGGTCTCCATCAAAGACTCCAGATACCATTTTCCTATAACCAATGGATTTGAATTTGTGTTCCAAATTTTCAACCATATAAGTTTTCTGCTGGCAGTATCTATGCATCCATAGATGGCCAGTGGAAATGTGGAGTTCTGGTACCCCATCAATTTATCATGACCATCTAAGGAATACGTCCAATTGGGGCCCATTGTAACAAAATGCCCCCTTGGTTTTCTCTTCTTGGCCCCAGGCGTTCAACGTGCTAGCCCTTCTGGATCAAGTTCAAACATAACTCCATGAATTAGGTCTCTTGGGACTTGTAGGTGGTACTTTTGTCGTATCTTCTGAGTCATTGCCCTATACCCTAGTAGCGCACCTGGGCCTTCAAGTTCTTTCGCAACAGCTTCTCTGATATTGGCGTCTGGTATATTACCATCAATGTAACGAATATTGAAGTAATTAAGTCTTCGGTCGAGCGTTCTTATGCTCCAAAAGTAAAAGTCATAGTCTCTCTGCATGTAGTCCAGTATCTCATTACGTTGCAGGCGCTGTTCGACGTATTTCTTTAGGGCTGCACTTAACTGTTAGTTGTCTTTCCATTTAACGTTGGCGGCTGCCATCATCCCTCAAATATGCAATCTAACAATCTGCTGGATCTGCTCGATCTGCTGCTTACTTGCTTGCTGTGACCAGTTCAATGGCTGTGTTCTTCGCAAGTTTCCCGCCTTTTTTACTTTCACCGTAGCCTCGGTTTGGCGTTGAAATTTTGGCAGCTCTCGGCCACAGGCAGTCAGTCAGTATGGAAATGGCAGTGCTCGGCCACGCGAAATGGCTGATGAATTGAAATCAAATTGAATTGGAACATCATTTTATTTCACTTTGAATTAACTTTCTCGTTTGATTGCATTCGTTTATTTCAAATCAAATAAAAAATAAACAATTAGAATAGAAAAGAAAATAGTGTTAAGATAGAAAAGGAATTAAATTGGAATTAAAAAGAAAAATAACATGAAAAATAAAAAAGTGAAATTAACAATAAAAATATTGAAATTAGAAATGGCAGTTCTCGGCCACCATATACATATTACTATGGAGACTAAAGGCAAAAATAATATATTGTGTAGATTCTCATGGTCAGAATATACCGACTGTCTTTTCTTTTATTTACCTCCAATGGTATGCTGTGTTGTTCAGGTACACGGTCAAAAATTTCTCTAGCCCCTGCGTCCTAGTACACTACTTTTTTTTTCTATTCATATTCATATACATCAATACGTTCTACCATACTATCTAATTACTATACAACAGTACGATACCATGAAGAGCTAAAGACAATGACTGCCCCATGGCCAATACATAAAGATGCACAATGTTAAACAAAAATACAAAGGAAAATAACTAAGCTAAAATAAATATTGGCTACGAATATACAATGAAACTGAAAACAAAGTAGGTGCTTATCTATGGGACTTTGCAGCCATGGAACATTTAAAAGCGTTCTGTAGCATGAATGAATTTGAGGGTTGCCTCGAGTAGCTTTTTATTGTTGTCGATGGTTAACCTTTTATCTCCATACAGAATGAATTTGAGTAAAACTGCATTTGAAAGAGAGGAAAAACCATGAGGTAGCAATATTGCATTTACACTATTGAGAAGATCAGATCTAGGCCCATTATAAGAATGACAAAGCAGCAGGAAATGTTCCGTGTCCTCTACCCCATCATTTGCGAGACACAAGGGGTTGACTGTATCTCTGAAGTTATGCCTAAATTTATGAAAATTCAGTTTGCTGAGTCCTACCCGTAACTGAGTGAGAATAGCTAGACCTTTTGGATCATGAATACCGTACACAGGTTCAGGAGGAGGTCGAATAAGTTTCGACAATTTTGCTTTAAAAACACACAGTGAGGGTGATAATCTAATATCTGGATCAAGCGTGTTCCATTCAGATAAACAGTCAGGATAAAAGCTATTCTTGAATCTCGCCGTTCTTGCCTTTATCTGCCCTATTATATCTGCTTTACGAAAACAATACATAGCTTGTTGTAATTTTGGAATGGGGTATCTTGTATAGTCTGGGGTAATACCGTTGACAATCTTGTAAAAAAGGACAAGGCGTCTGCTCCAACGTCTTAGGCTTAAGGATTCCCAACCAAGTTCCTCATAGAGCTTTTCACGAGAAGTTCCTTTCCATGCACCAGTCACTGCAAGTGCAGCAGAATATTGAACTGATTCAAGTTTTTCCATATGATTATTCAGTGAGGTATCTTGACTGAATTCACATTTTTTGGGTGGGATGTGGTAAATGACATCACCATAATCTAAATGTGGCTGCACATACAGTTTATACAATTAAATTAAAGTGTGATGGGGCAAATACTTTGACAGAAATTTTATCATTCCTATTCCGCGTCTGCATTTTTGTATCGCTGACTGAATGTGAATGGCAAATGACAATTTAGAATCAAGTATAATGCCAAGATGTTTATGTTCATTCATTCTAATGACTGGGATATCATTGAAGAGTACTGGTGGATGATCGGCAGAAACTTTCTTTCTTGAAAAAGTCACTTCAAGTGCTTGTTTGTTGCATCAGGATTAAATAACATGCGCCAATTATGTGCCCAACTTTTGATGAGGTCAATGAGTACACTACTCGAGGCCATAAATGCAACTGTAGTTGAACTCAGACGGGGGCCTTTGAAATCTAAAAAAACACTCACGTAGAGTGACTGCATAACAGCTGCTCACTTGCGCCTCTCACAGGCCACTCCATTAAAGGCATTGAGTCCATATAAATAGATGAGCGTTAACGCTATCCTGAATTTTGCTCACAAACTGCTGATGGCCCTTTGTTTTCGCACAATAGTGCAAAAGTCATTAGTAGTGGAGACCAAAGGGTTCAAAATCCTTGCATTGTCCTCAGGAATTTCTTTTGTTTAATTTCAACAGCACTGAAATCACAACTTTTGTTTTATGATTGAAAAGAAGTTGATATTGGTCATGAGCAGGCTATTTATGCGGACTCAATGCCTTTAATCATTAGATTTTAGGCCATATTTAGGACATTTTTATTCTCCTTTCCCATGTGTGAATCAGTCAAGACACAATTATTATTATAAACATTGCTTTAGCCCAGCCCATCACATGTATGTTGTCATTGTTTGATGAGCCAATCAGCCAACAGTTCTCTAGCAATACAATCATATGCAATCTATGTATGCAATTTAAGTACATGATGGACCAAAATATGATAAAGATATGGCTATTATGCATAAGTTAAAAGGTTAATTTTGAGATAAATTACATGGCGAATACAAAAAAGTGCTTTGCACCTACACTTCCCTTGACTAGATGAATTCAATTCAACTTCTGTTTTCCTCTTGTCTTGCTTTGCTCTTGCTTGGTGTTCGCTACTACCAACTAATAATAATAATAATAACTAACTAAGAAAGAAAGTACGTTTGAGCAGTTCATAAAAAAGACAGAAGTATAAAATAAATACTAAGCCCTGAAGTCATTTTCGACTACTTTTAAGTGTTTTGATCAGCAGCAGCAGCAGCAGCAGCAGCAGCAGCAGCGAGGCCTCCCCCCATTATTTAACTTGATAGGCCTAAATAAATGTAATTAAAAAATAGATTTTGAGAGCAAATCCTTTATTCATTCTGTTCTAAAATAAATTTCCGACAGATAGTGGCATAAATAAGTAAAGATACAAGATGCTGAGGAACCAGGCCTCGAAAAGACGACGTTTGTAGATGCTGGTGGTGTAGCGCTTTCCTCACTACTAGCGTTGGGGAAGCTGTCCGCCATTTTTTAATATTTGGTGAGGTTAGCACTCTGTGCTTATTGTATACGAGGCAGGCTATTAGCTGCGCACACTGAACACAAATATAGCCGTATCCAGTCATATACGGGAAAGAAAGACATATGACCAACAGTTGTCATATTTCATTAGGAGACTGTGTTGGGATTCCTCGAGCCTGTTCGTATCCCCAACAAATCTGACATCATAAGGCTGTAAAGGCCTATCTGAAAGCAAAAGATTTCTGACCAGTTTGATCATACGCAACTGAGAATGTTGAATCCAGCAGAGAACAATTAGAATGGCGAGATTCATTCATTTTCTCAGGAAAAGTGCAATTAATAATAAAAACAAGGGTTAAAGAAAATAATAGAAAGAATTTACAGCAAGAGAAACAGTGTGATGCAAAATTACGGTCAGGGGTCTGCGGCATGGTCCAATGGTCCAGAGGGGCCGGTAGATAGAACATGCCCAACATATTAGTATACAGAATGAGTTGAAAGCTTTTGCAAAAAAGTTTACTTTTAGATTAATGCTCATTGTGGAATCTTAAAGTAATTTATAATTTGTGAATGCTCAGGAAAGTCTTAAAAGACACTCATTGCATGGTTTCGTGAAGTTGCTGGTAACAGTCAGTAACTTTTCATCAATAGATGCAAATAATACTTTCACAAGCACACTAAGGATGTCTATTGAGACTTGGGTATGGCATTCATCATAGATGCTGTTCATTTGTTTGCCAATGGAAACATTTCTGAAAGTTATTTCAAGCCTGATTTTTTGCAAGCGCGCTTCATAGCATGGTAATCCGTTGACCAAGGTTTCTCCCTTTCGCTGTTGAAAAGTAAACAGTAACATAAACTTTGATTTCAGGAAATCTAGCCTAGCTTTTTCAATCAGACTTGGCAAAATTGTAGATCAACTACCCAGCTAAAGATGGGGTGAAAAAAATCGAACATTTCTCTAGTATCGGGTGACCCAGAAAAAAGTGACCCAACGCAATCTGTTATAGAAAAAAAAGTAAGTGGGCGATTGAAATATTTCAAGCGTTGTTCTGTCTCTAAAAAACTAGCCTACATCATGAGTATTTTTTGCAATTTTTTGTGCACGGTAAAATTCCCAAATTAAGGATTTAGAGGAAAATGTCAGGCTTGAAATCCTCAAAAAGTTGTTAAAAAGAGGGGATCGATTTGAAGCCATTTCAGGTCTTCAAAACAACGAGGAGCGTGTTTTATTTTGCCTGAGAATATCTTTAAATATCTAGGGACTATAAACTTGCTCTGAAGACTTCCTACTGGATTGTCTATTCCCAGGTTGAAACTAAACACGCTCCTCGTTGTTTTGAAGATCTGAAATGGCTGTAAATCAATTTCCTGTTTTTCACGACTTTTTGAAGATTTCAGGCATGCCCTTTTCCTGAAAATCCTTAATTTTGGAAATTTACCGTGCCAAAAAAATAGCGAAAAATAGTTATAGCATAGGCTACAATCTTGGCCAAAGTACTTGGGACAAATCATAA
Source organism: Aurelia coerulea (assembly GCA_039566865.1). Classification (NCBI taxonomy): domain Eukaryota; kingdom Metazoa; phylum Cnidaria; class Scyphozoa; order Semaeostomeae; family Ulmaridae; genus Aurelia; species Aurelia coerulea. The sequence continues at coordinate 3,954,150 of CM076951.1, read as the reverse complement.
AATTGCACTACTTCGGTCTTTGATTACGTGCCCCCCGCTCCCCCCTTCTCAAAGTTGCTTGAATCAAACGCCTTTCGTTCTTCTCAACATTGAAGTAGGGGGAAGGGGGGATTAGGAGACTCTAAACGTATGTTTTCTCCTCGATATTTTAGGAAACATCATGAAGACACTGAAATTTGCCTGCGTCCCAGCTTCTATTGGCCAGGATTGTCTGAAAATAATTGTTAACAAATAATACCTCATAGCTTGAGAACCCATAGAGATTTCTTTGTGAAATTTTAACACCGTTATCCCCAACACAAGAAGTGAGTTCTCAGCTATCTATGCCGAAATAGGCGTTGTTCGTTAAATTCGCTGAGCACCTTCTTAAAAATGGGCGTGACAAAATTGCTGCAATTTTCACTCACATAAAGATTCCCTTATAAAAAGTGACATACATTAGGATTCTGAGGTTTCTTCCGCTATCATAAGATTGTGTACTCCGCTGCTCTTTGAAAATGACTTATCATTGCAAGAAAGCTTTTGGGCTCATTGTTTGAGGTCCGGTTTCTTGTGAATTCTTCGGTTCTCACAACAGCGCTCCACAGAAAAATGCCCCATAATTTTGGGATAAGTCACGCTTTTTTGGCAAATTCGTCTGATTCCACATTTTAACATCAAAGTCTTCCTATTCATGCAAAAAAACCAAGTAAAAATTGCCTGGAAGGTGGAAATGTCACGGCACTCCAAAATTAGAAAACTTAAAATAAACAGTTCCGGATAAGTTTCTTTTGAACTCTATTGAGAACCGTCAGAAATCATATTTCACGAAAATATCGATGCAAATACTGCTATAGGCTAATAAAGCTCGGCCAGGTGAATTCCGCGGATCCCGCGGATTTCGCGGATGCCGCGGATGTACAAAAAAATCCGCCGAATACAAAATCCGCGGAATTCATTTTGGCATAAGGGGAAAATGAATTCCGCGGACTTCGCGGATTTCAACTTGAAACATTGTCTGAAGAGCTTGTAATATCGAGAAAGCAGAAATTTACGAGTTCTTTCTCTGCTTAATGCCGTGGAAGGGTTTTAAAACTCTGCAGCCGTAGGCCTGAGTCACAGAGCGGTGTTGAGTATTGCGTGTCCAGTCTTAGCTTTAAAAGCTAACCAAGGGCAAAAAACATTCTCATTTTTTTATTTATTTATTTAAACATTTGATACTGAAATGAGAATGTTTTTTGCCCTTGGTTAGCTTTTAAAGCTAAGAATCGACACGCAATACTAAACACCGCTCTGTGACTCAGGCCTACGGCTGCAGAGTTTTAAAACCATTCCACGCCATTAAGCAGAGAAAGAACTCGTAAATTACTGCTTTCTCGATATCATAAGCTCTTCGGACAATGTTTCAAGTTGAAATCCGTGAAGTCCGCGGAATTCATTTTCCCCTTATGCCAAAATGAATTCCGCGGATTTTGTATTTGGCGGATTTTTTGCGGATTTTGTATTCGGCGGATTTTTTTGTACATCCGCGGCATCCGCGAAATCCGCGGGATCCGCGGAATTCACCTGGCCTTAAAATGAGACAAAATTTGTTAGAATAGGGCAAACGTTGCCGACGTTATTAATGTTTAAAGTAGGGAGCGGCGTTGACAAATTTGATCCCTTTCTCAATTTTCCAGACAGTGCAAATCCACCTTGCTGCTATGCAACAGGTATATTCTTCTTCAACAAAAAGTTGTGGATTACAATTCATCGGGCACAATAGACCATTCAATGCCGTCCAGGGTGAATGCAAGTTTGGTGGAGCGAATTTAATCTCATTGAAAATGAATGAATAGTTAGAGAATTGGCTAACGGTACATTTGAAAATAAGACAATTGCACTGCGGAGGCGCAGAATTTGCACTGATTCAAAAGGAACTTTGTTTTCAGTTGTTCTCTTTGATAACTGTGATGTTTTCAGGCGAAAATCATTGGCAGGTTTCGTGCACAAGAGGAGTTTCGCTGAACGTCATGGGAAAATTTTGCATAATTTGATGACGTCATAGTTCTGATGGATGAACCAGTAACAATGAAAACCTTAACATCTGAAGTACTCTGGAGTTAAGCCCACAGTTAGTGGCTATCCATTCATAGTGAAAGAAATTGTCTGATACAAGTAGATTTGGATTCATAGAAACATATATGATAGGTAGTGAAAGCAATTTTTCAGACAATCTTGGCCAAAGTACTTGGGACAAATCATAAAATTGCACTACTTCGGTCTTTGATTACGTGCCCCCCGCTCCCCCCTTCTCAAAGTTGCTTGAATCAAACGCCTTTCAACCTTCTCAACATTGAAGTAGGGGGAAGGGGGGATTAGGAGACTCTAAACGTATGTTTTCTCCTCGATATTTTAGGAAACATCATGAAGACACTGAAATTTGCCTGCGTCCCAGCTTCTTTTGGCCAGGATTGTAGTCTTTTAGCGACACACCAACGTTAGAAATATTTCAATTGGTCACTTACTTAATTTTCTGTAACAGATTGCGTTGGGTCACTCTTTTCTGGGTCACCCGGTAGTTTTGGAGATAAATCTACTTTTCTGAAATCAACAAAAATGTTTGAACTAGGGTTTGCGAAACCAACGTTGATGGTAAGATAGTCCTAAGTATTGTAAATCCCACCCCAAAGGTGAAAGTATTTGGGACAGTCAATATACAACTGATTCATCAGCAGACACAAGCAAGTATCCAGAAAAAATGAGCGGAAAAAGCTGCATGGAGGGAAGGGAAAGCAAAGGCAGACAAACTTGCAAAGTTAGTTGGCATATTACGATCAAATGAAAATGCTAAGCAATCAGATTGGTTTTATAAGCCATTTTCATACAACAAGAATAAAATTGTTCCAAGGATTTGCCAGTCATGAGGCAGTGGCTGAGGCAATGTTTGAAGGTACTTATTTTTAAAATGTATAACAAATTTTACAGTATGCAAATGAGTAACAAATTTGCTGAATTTTCAGGCCACAAAAGCTATAAAAACGATAACCAACTATTTGTTTACACAAAAGTAGCAAAACGCTCCTCAAATTAGCAATGTTGTTTGAATGGGAGAACGTACTGTTTTCATTTGTTTTTACTCAGCTGATTCGTATGATATGATATGCCAAATGCAAAATAAGTATATGCATGTTTTGATTTTCTATGCGTAAAAATTTCAATTATGGTTGGATTTAAATGATTCCGAGAAATATACGCATTTGGTTTTCATACAATGAAATTAGAAATTGTCAAAGTATCAAAAATAGTTCAGAGTTATTGATTGACCTTGTTCAGTAAGTAAATTTTCAGTTGTTTTTTGAAGGATATCCTTGATGGAGCATTTCGGAGTTCCACAGGTAATGAACTCCAGAGTTTAGCACCAAGATATCGAATTGACTTTAGACCATATTGAAGACTGTTCATTCGAGATAAGTATAGATCACCTGGACTGGCCTGTCTAGTGGAATAATGATGAACAGATGAATTGAATAGGGAGAAGTTATGAAAGCAACTAGGTGAAGTTTTATTAACCCTATTCGTACTGGGGGGGGGCGTTTTTCGCCCCCCCTACCAGTTTTTGCTGCATTACGCTAAAACGACAAGAGATATAACCACCAGTTTTGGTGACTTTTACTCAAATTTCATAGGCAATTAAATTCTTAACATTTCATTGTTCTACCTCTGATCATGTGACCACAGTAATACCATATTTGGAGAGTAGTCAACAAAAAAAAGCTTAAAATGTCCGTAGTTTTCGTGTCGTTTGCTTGATCGATCTCAAACATGCACCATTCGATTGCATTTGATGAGTACTTTCATTTGATATATAAATTTTTCATATTTGCTGATGTCAGCAAAATTTAATATCTATGACATCATTCACATTTATGACGTCATTTACCTAATAAAGAAGTGTCAAATATAAAATTTTTTAATCTAATTTGCTTCATCTTATTAATTTAATTCATTTTGAGTCTATATTTACCAGATAAAAGGGCAGAACTGGCAAAAACCTACGATGAAAGTAAATGCATGCAACAAAAGGCTAATTTAAGGCTAATTGTGCTAAAAATAGAAACTAAAAATTTTTGCAAAGTATGTATTTTTGAACTATGACATGTTTCCTATTATTTAAAACAAATTTGGAGAAAATCGGTTGAGTGGTTGATTAAATAGAATTTTTCTGGTTAAGAAGGTATAAATTTGCCAATTTTTGTCAGTTTTTCGGTTGCCTAGCAACGAATCACGTGACTTATTAATTGCCATTGTTATATTTGAATAGCCAATTGTCTAAAGAACAATAGGGGTAAGTCTCATTGTTATATCTTTTGTAGTTTTGGAGAAAAAGAGGGGGGGCGAAAAACGCCCCCCCCCCCCAGTACAAAATACCTAAAAAATCGCCCAGTACAGATAGGGTTAACAGAGTCAAAGACAAAGGTTAAAAGTCTGAGTTCAAATATCTCAGAAAGTTTGAGAAGTTTAAGATCTTTAAAGATCGGAAGAGAGGGTGACAAGCGAGGCTGAAATGAGATAGCTCTAACTGCTTTTTTCTGTAATTTAAAAATTGGATCAACGTATGATGCATATGTTTGACCCCAAACAATAAGGCCATACTGTAAGGAGGACAGAAACGAAGCATTGTACAAGCAAAGCAAAACATCTAATGGAAGTAAGTTCCTAATTTTATAAAAGATTCCACAAGTTCTGGCTAATTTTTTAGAAAGTTCACTAAGATGGTATTTCCAGCTTAGATGTTCATCTAAGAGGAGTCCCAAGAATTTAACAAATTTGACCCTTTTAATATATTTTTTCCCCATTTTAATGGTAGAATCAGAAGGAACATTCCTAGAAGAAGAATGAAAGATAATATAGTTTGTCTTATCAATGTTTAATGATAATTTATTAGCATCAAGCCATTTCTTTATTGATCTAAGTTCTTTGTTAACAATTTTAACTAAATTAGGTAAATCTTTGGATTCAGAGTAGATGTTTGTATCATCAGCGAAAAGATAGAAATTAAGTTTCTTAGAAGCATGTGGTAAATCATTGATGTAGATGAGGAAAAGCAATTTCATCATGTGCTACTCAAATGAATTGTGACCATGGAGTACCTTGCACATTCTTTCAAATTTCCCTCATTGTGTTAGCTCCCTGTAAGGGCTGGCTATCTGTAAAATGGGGAACGGGGAATCTTGGAGTCATTGGGGGATCTGTAAAAGGGGGTTGCAATGCTTTCTGTTTGTTTCCTTTGACCACTGCAAGTGACTGCCCAATTTCAGACTTGGTTCCATAATCGTCAATCCTGTTCCATAACCAACGGCAAAGAGAGGGGGCAAGATGAAGGATGGTTGGCATCATACGCTCGAATGTGACCATTTAGATTCCCACCAAGCTTTTCAGGAGTAGATTGAGTATCGAGAAGGAACAACATGTTCCCTATCTTCCCTATGGTAACTGTATGCAGCTCACAAGTGAATATCAAAAGGAAGCTATCGTCACCACTTAAGGGGCCTACAATCTAGTTTGTAGCCTTTCATAATTGCTTTCTTCATACACCTGCAAATATGAAGAGATTAATTCTCAAAGCATATTTCATAGGTATAGTCCGTCAATAAAATCTCTCTCAATTCAACAAAAATCTGGTGACATGTTCCCAGCATTTTTTTCTAATTTTGCAATATGATTTACAAATACCAATATGGAATAAACATCAATTTAATTTATCTGACCACTTACATTGTAGTTAAGTTCAGCATCTAGAGTGTTGCAAATTTGTTTATTTCCCTTTGCGACAAGGAATATGCTCGGCCAGTAGCAGTCATTGGGTCAACTTTAGTCAGTATGCTGGATCTTGGTACAACTAGGACATCTTCCCTTCTAGGATACGTGAAGGATGGTGCTGGTCCAGATGGATGTAGAAATGTTACTTTCACTTCATTCCTATCAACGCTGGTGGCTGCAACATGTGCAAGCCACCATTTGCCATCATATTCGCAAGTAACATAGCTGTAAATGTCATTCCATGGCAGTTCATCTCTCGTTTCTTGAGTGCTGACATTGACTACATTTAAAGACGCTGATGAGGAAAATTCTCTTGTAATTAACTTACTTGTTGAACCTGTAACTGGCACAAATGCATACCATTTCTGTGTTCCTTTGATAGTCCTACTATTTTCGAGCCTGGCAGCAATTATGCTCTCTTCTTCCCTTACTTCCTCTTTTGGTACAAACTCAAATACAACAGTGGGTATGCTTTCCTTGACCTACTCGAATAGCTGTAAAGGAGTCTGCAATTGGTCATTATATGGCCGTTGAAGACTAGCTCTTGCTGCCAAACGCTTAATCGTGCCACTGACCCCAGCATATGGATCATTCCGATGGGATGTTGCAAAAAATGCCATTCAGCTGGTATTCCAAAATCCTCCTCATAATAGACAAGATTTATAAAGTTCTTCTTGTTCTTATACTGGGATGCTGCTCCATCAGAAAAATAAATCACTTTCTCAAATGGAAGATGATCTTTCAGATATGCAATAAGTTTTCTCTGGAATCTGTGTACTGCAATGGTATCGTGAGTGAGGCAATCTGATATAGTTACAAAATTAAGGCTTTTCAAATTTGTATTCATATCACCAGGCAACGGAAAACGGTGATAGTTCACAAAAGGATGGATGGTAGCTTAGCTGTTGTTCCAATGAAAACCTAGTGCTGTATCCTGTAGGACAAAGGTATAATTTTCAGCAATGTCTCCAATCACAAGTACTTCCCCTTCCCTTGGCCCTTCTCTGATTTTTGCTATGTAGTTTGCTTGTAGTCTTGCTACGAAGGTGTGTCTTCGCAGCACTACGATATTTTCGATTTTTGAGAAGAGGCAGGGAATGTGCAATAAGAACATATGATAGTTTGATGATAGAGCAAGAAACACCATTTGCACTTTTATGCAAAATCACCAAAATTTGATTATGTTATTTGTCTATGTATTTGCTCCTTCTTTATTAGTGTTGGGACCAAATAGAGATTTAATATGTTATTATTTCATTTTGCCAGGCAAGGAATGGTTGATTCGTTGTATGAAATGCCATATTTTCAGCAGTAGTATGTTGTGTATTTCCATCCGCAAACTTGCTTCTCAATTTCATGTGAAAGTTTTAATTTTACATGATAGAGCAATTACATTAGCAAAGACGCAAGAAACCAATTAAATGTAAGAACATCATGAAAATATCTGTCTAATAGTTTTGATAATTCTTTGAAAGGTTCCCTGTCTTTGTCCTAAACCGGTAGCTGCAGGAAACTACAATACCTGTTTGAATGCATTTTCATTAGCATAGAGTTTTTTGATTGTTCGTTTCTTTCGCTGAACATCTTCCATATCCACTACCTCAACTGCATTTTCTGGTTCCATATATTCTTTCAAACTCTTGAGGTACCATGCAACATCGCCACTAGACTTATGACGATGAGTCCCTTGTATCCCTGCGGTACCTTGCTCACAGGGACTCATAATGAAACAGTTAAAAACCTGACCCTATCTTCTGCATTCGATTGATCGAATCTGGATCGAACGACTGCTTCGGCTCTGTTCAACGGTCACTCCTCAGAAAGGAAATGCGATAGAAACCATGGTAAGCAGACTCTTAATTAACGAATCTTGGTATTCATCTGAAGAAGAAAGTTCACTTTACCTGGTGAGTGCAAAATAAGTCTTTAAATGCTGCAATTTTCATATTTTTAAGACCAAAACATTGCAGAGAAGTCTTCAAGTACCTGCTGCAGCAACTTCCTTCAAATTTAGTAAGCTGCGTCAATCGAATCGAAGGTTCGAAACTTATTGTTCTTTGCCAAATCTCGCATTCTGATTGGTATGCTAGGAATCCCAGCATATTAGGCCTAATAGGGTCAGGTTTTTCAGAGTAATATTATGAGTCTCTGTGGACTGAAGCGCCATCTTGAAGTTAAAGAGCACAAGGAAACAAGAGACTCATCGTCATAAGTCTACATCGCCACCACATGTGAGTTCATCCTCAGTCATGTTTTGCCACAAGGTGCGTTTCTTCTCCTCGACACCAACAAAATTATCCCACCATTCTCGCTCCTTTATCGTGAATCGATCGGCACAATTCTTCAGTCCACTTTGAATCATTTCCAAGCTATTTTGGTGAGCTGATGAAGCATGTGATAATAAAGGGGACCCAGTCGGCAAGCTTTCCAGGAGAACTAACGGATCTTCATCGCCTTTCCAAGTACCCTCTGATGACCAGTGTCGATACAGCATGCCAACTTGACCATCCTCTTTTGCGTAGAACCTAAAGGCACGTGGCCTACCGTGTTGCTCGATCTTCCTCAGATGCGGTGCAAGCCAATCTTTAATGGCATACATGTAATGCAATGATGATGTTGTATTATGCATCATATGGAGTTTTCACCAACAAAATTATTGGAGCAAGATTTTTTTGGAGAAATCATGCTGATTGTAATGAAATGTAAGCAGTCTGCTTTTAGCTATTGATAAAATTTGGGCCTTAAACGATTTTTGATAATATAAATAGCAAGAATGTCTAGCTGTTACCTGGAAACCAGCAGTTATAACTGTCAAGGCCTGCAATATTCGTAGTTCTTCAACATTTGCATAGTCCTTCAAATTGCTTGCGACCTTGGTCATGTCTCTTGATAAGATGAAGCCAAACGAGAATGCGTGTTTTATAAGGTCAATTGCGTATATGTCTGGGTTTGCGAAGAGGTCAGGTCGAGCAGCTGCCGAAGCAACATCAACCAATGCTGATCATACTTGTCTTCTTTTTTAATGCATCATGTGAATACAAGGAACCGATTAGCGCCGTGCTATAGTTAAACTCCAATTTCGTAAATTTGTCCATAAATTGAAAGAACATACCATATGTACTTGACTACATATTTCGCTGATTAATCAATAAATTGTAAATTTTTTCTCTGCCCAGTTCTCTTTTCCATCAGTTTCAAAATTGACGATCGATTTATTTCTTCCGTTGCAGTTGTTGTATTTCGATGAGGTCAGGTCGAGCAGCTGCCGAAGCAACATCAACCAATGCTGATCGTACTTGTCTTCTTTTTTAATGCATCATGTGAATACAAGGAACCGATTAGCGCCGTGCTATAGTTAAACTCCAAGTTCGTAAATTTGTACATAAGTTGAAAGAACATACCATATGTACTTGACAACATATTTCGCTGATTAATCAATAAATTGTACATTTTTTCTCGGTTGGCACTAGATCATGGTGGAGATAAGTACCTCGAAAGTAAGCTGATACAGCAAACAACTGAAAGTAAAGTAAAAATATATGTCAACAATTTCCTATACACGCATTTTTTATAAGAAACTGCCCATAAGAAACTCAACTCTCAGATCGCCAAAAAATTAAGAAACTCCAGTACTGGGGAAATATAAGTTAAGAAACTATTTATTTTGATAAAGGAAATCTTTGACATATTTTCATGTTACTTTTACTCGTTCCTGTATTATATTACTTGTAAGTTACTTGAGTAATGTCTGAACATTGGAAAGGCTAAAAAAACCTTGTTTTGAAATGTTCAGGAGGGCAAAGGTAGGGCACATAAAGATTTTTATGGAACCTCTAAGAAACTCGTAAGAAACTCTGAGTACTCAAAATGTGATAATTTTAAGAAAGTGTTAGTACTGGCCCAAATTCTTGTTTCTTATAAAAAATACGTGTATCAAAATGAATAGTTTCTTAACTTATATTTTCCAAGTACTGGAGTTTCTTAATTTGTTCGCTAGTTTCATTATCAAATAGCGGCCAGGACGAAAACCTTGGAAAACTCGGACATCTCAGAGACCTTGGAGTTGGAGATGTCAGAGAAATATCTTCAAGTTTTTCAAACTCTTAATTTTCGTTGTGCCCCTATTTGCATTGGTCAAAAGTCAAAGATATTGGTTATTAGTACCTTTTTTGTCCCCAGGTTCTTGGATCGCTTTTGTCTCGTGCCCATAGAAGGCTTCACCGATTGCCAATTAGCTGACCGAACGCTTGCTTTGTGGCAACAGCGCTTTACCACACTGTTGCCAAAATGCTCTTCATTCATTGGCCACCTAATCCGCTTTGGGCAAATGCTGGATGCACCGGAAGGGAAAGAGAAAATTTCTCAAACTTACGCAATTGTTCGTGCTGCAATGAAAGACGGCGACTGGCATGACAAGCGGTTGATGATGTCATGGTGTCCGTACTTGTTAGCAGCCAGAGAGGTACAGTTTACTGCTTTAGCCCTTTCATTCCCACCGTTGCCATTTGGCAACACATATTTCAGAATATTCCATGACTCCCTAGCTTCCTTGGTCCGGATTTTACACCTTGTATTGCTGTTTAGGAGGTATCCATAGAAATTGGAGGACTCTGTTTGATGTTTGACAGCTGTTTTATAAGAAATATTGAGCATTGAAAAGGAGAGGAATCTCAGTGATGTCGCTTCACTGAAATGGTCACTGGGTAATGATCGAGACAAAGTTGAGTGAAGATTGAAAAATATGTTTTTTACGTTTATTCCTAAACTGAAACCTGTCTATTGTAGCAGGTTAAATCACATTTTGAATATCACTTGCTCAGTACCATAAAATTTGTCTCAAATATTTGCATGCCATTTGGCAACAATGGGTGTTTGAGGTTAAACAATAGGAAATTTGTATTAGGAAATGTCAAGGAGGAAAAATGTGTGAAAAAGTCATGCAGTTTTTTCTCGAAAATGAGTTATTCGATAGAAAAATGTAACAAAGAGCGCAAAAATAATTTTTGACAAGTTTTTCAAAATTTGGGAAGGAAAGGGTTAGTAAATGCAGCACAGGCCTTGCTCACCTCAATATAACAAGAATTTTCAAGAATTCTCAAGAATTTTAAATGTTCTGATGAGAATTCTTAAGCAACACGGTATCTTTCAGTACAAGAATTCTAAAGAAATTGGAGGTATTCTTGAGAATTGTTAAGCAGGAACACCATGTTACCACTCAAGGTTTGTGGTGTAGCAATGAAAAACGGATAAGAAAAAATTGTCATTGTTAATTTGCACACGAATGAAGTTAGTAGCTAGTTTAGACTATATTATTTTGAGTTGGGTAGCCTATACTAAATTTTTGACGCACATTTCTGTTCGTTTTTTCTCAAAGATATTATCTATTACAATGTAATTCTTCTTGAACTAGGAACTAGGTTACGAATAAAACGAATCAAAAAACTTTATCCTTGTAGAACCTCTTGTAGAACACGTAAAATTGGTCCGTTTTCGCCATCTGTATAATATAGGATTGCTTGGAAGCAAACGAGGAGATATCAAAGAAATGTTCCTTTGCTAAAGATAAAGGAGCATTCTTTAGTTCTCAAATGATTTGTGAGTATGGACAAGACCAAATTCTCCAGACATGGCCGATGTCTTCATGGCCGATATTACATCCGATGTCTTCTAAAGCCGGCTATCATCTTTAGGGGACAAAGTTTAGATCAAGTGAAAACATCGTTTCTTAGAGCTCACCCTCCGTATTAATGAAAGTCACGTTACCCCCAGGGCCTTGACATGTTAACTATTTCTGTTTCCTAACTGCCATTGTACCTCGTCTTATTTTTCAGCTTGCCAAATGCACTACTGCCATAAACGATGATCAACTTATAGAATTTTTCAAAGGGAAAATAGGAGAGTACGCCAAGGAGCACCAGCTCAATACGAAAAGAAACTTAGCATCAACCGGAAGGCAATACTGCGAGCAAGATGTTGCTATGACGATGATATCCAGGGGGGTTGGCAAAGCCCCCCGCAAAGTTTTTGAGCGCCGTTCTTCGAAACTTCGCAAATGGCAGAAAATCTTTCGTTCACTTCTGCACTGGGATTGAAAATTGGCATTGTAGAGACAGAACAGTCAATCTAGGTAGGTGAATTGTTTCGAATTATGACTAATGGGCATTTACACATAATTTTATTATGAATTGCAGTTATTGTCAGTTATCGATGAGCTTTAATCGGCCGTTTTCGTGGGAAGTTACTGTGGGCCTAAGTACCGCAGTTCGACCAATATTTATCAAATTTGTTGTTCGTTTTCTGACAGACGGGGAAGGGACTTAGCATTGTTTTGCTTTGATTTATACTTCGAAAGGCTTTGGCTGCCAGAAAAACATCTAAGTCCCGCTAAGTCCCAACATCTAATGCTCTATTTCACCTGAAAACAAGATGCGGTTTTTGTCCAATTTGTCCAAAGACACTATACGTGCCCCACAACAACGCTGAACAATATTCTCGTCCGGTTTCACTGCTATATCTTCTCCTGGTAGTTGGTCAATGCTATAAAGCTTTTGAGTGGATTTATTTTGTTTCAAAATCGGCGAATTGACATCTCGTAAAGCTTCCATTATTTTAGGCCAGCATCACAGCTTTGTCCTTTCGCGCTCGTACAAAACTTACGACGGATTGAATTTCAATGCGCAATTCCAATAATATGAATGGTACGCAAAGCATTGTGGGATACTATTCCGTCCCCCCCTGGATGATATCGGAGGCGTTGGTAAAAATAAACGAAACTGGAGACATAAAGAAAGTAAGTAATAGCGCTTCTGCATCAGCTTTCCGTCAAGTTAACTTGTCAAATATAGAAGTGGCTAGTAGATGGTTTATCTGCAAAATGACTTCTTTTTACATATCACCATAAAATATCTACACGCACAAAATACTACATATCTACACTACATTACTGTGTACCATTCACAACAGGAGATAACACAGTGTTATCTTGCTCCCATTTCGACTGGTACTTAAAATTCAACAATGATATTAATATCTACAATCTAAAAACGCTACAACTAAAGACAACAACATTATAGCAACCACAAATCAAGCAAAATAGAAAAAGGGGTTGTGGTGCTGCAGTTTCAATACATGTATCAATTTAGCCTCTTGATCAATTCAATGAATGAAATGTTTGCTTCAAAGATAATTCTGTTCTCCATTACATTAAGGTGTGGGTGTCAATGCCGATGTTAGTGACTACCCTGGTACTTTTGTGATTTCATCTTTTCAAAACCTGTCAATAGAATTGTTAGTTGCGATGGTTTTTAAACCTTGAAGTCATGACATTTTCTGCAAATATACAGGTACACACTTTCAATGATAGTTTGCACCCACGCTTCTTACATGCAGTTTTGACGTTGTTTTCAATTGAAATATTACATCAAGTCTGACTTCGATATGGTGTTCATCCGACTTCATGAGATCGCAAAAGTTTTGAAGACGGTGACAGGTGAAGAAATGGATCTAAATTATGTGCGACAAGCTATCAAAGACAACAAAGAAATGGGTAAGTTAATGCCCAGTTAATGGCTGTTGTTAAGATTACCACCCTTGTTATCTGCCATTCGTGATAACTCTCAATATGTGAACTAATTTGAGGAAAGAAACTTGGGGAATTTATGAAGCATTCTGAAAAATGCTTCGTCATTATTATGTGGTCAAGCCCACAGTCATTTGATATAGCTCTATCATGCCCTTAGATTTGCTCTCACTTTCATGAATTTGATAGCAAAAGTGCATCACATGCACATGTTAGTAAAGTTGGAACAGCAGTTATTTGCATTGCGTTAGCCCAGTAGCAACGTGTAGCTAGCCCATAAAGATTAGAGTATTTGCTTGGATTATTAGAGTCTTAGTATTATGGTATTAGCTAAGATTAGAGTATCTAGCACATAGGGTAGCCTCTGTTACTTGATTTGCTTGAGGCATATCTAATACCAAATGTAATTAGGTCTCTACGATTAGCTTTTAATTGCATTTTCACATCAGCTCCTTAGAGCTGCCGAATTTTTAACCTGCAGAAAATATCTATGCAATACCCACTCTCTAAATTGCCTTCTAGGGAAGCAAGCTGACAGAAGATTCTACTCGCCAAGCAAAGGAAGGACCTTACCTAAGTTTTGTTCTGGCATCAAAAAGTCTTTATTCTCCAAAGAAGCATTAACGATCATTCAGACAGGTGAAATATTATCATTTGCCAATTGATCACTAATTTAAGAACCTCATTTAAGGTGTAGCACGCATACTGGTAACTATGTAAGGGATTCAAAAACGATTTTGAAATTGGGATGGCTACCCATAAAGGAAAGAAGGGAACTCAACCTTTTAAAAACGACATTCAAGGCGATGAACTATGAGTCCTGGCCAACATACTTGACACTTGAAGAAAAAAAGTCTACTAGAGAGCTTCGATCAAGCAGTGCAAGATCACTTGTGATCCCAAGGGAAGCTGGAACTTGCCAGGATAGTGCAGCAAAACTGTTTAATTCTTTGCCCGCACATATAAGAAACTGTCGCATCTATAATAAATTTCTGACATTATCTAAAGACTTTTTAAAAAATAAAATTGTTACATAAATTTTACATAAGTTTTTAATGAGGTACAATGTAATAAGTTAGTGTAAGAGTTTATTCTAATGTATTATGGACAACCTTAATTTATTCAGGACAATCAATACTTCTAATTACAGACAATATTTTAGGTAGCATTTAACAGAGAATAGCCATGTCATGTGGATCTGTTAACATCCATTATTATTATTATTATTACTATTATTACTGGATGCTTCTTAACAGCACAAAAACACGCAGTAAATTTTAATCAAATATGCACCATCAAAGATTAGGCATTTCAATTTCGTAGCACCTGGAATGCTACATGAATTTAATATATTTGAATTTGTTTATTTTAACTTTTCTCTTTCATTGAATACCACTTGAATGTTCAGTTCAGTTTTAACTTTAAAATTCCACAACATACATCCTTCATATAAAAAAATTAACTAAGCTACCAAAATAAATTACACAAATTATGCTGGGTGTCCCCAAAAAAAGTACTCCTGTTTAATAAATCACCAAAAATTGATTATCAAACTTTTGATGAAATTTTCTTTTTGAATTGCTTTGTCAAAGACCTAAAAATATTCACAGATGATAAAATGTTTCCTTTTGATACAGCAAGGTAGGAAATTCACACGTTGAAAAACCTTATTTGAGCTATAGTTTTTCAGCGAAATACTCAGTCTTGCCTAGGAGTCAACATTTTCAAATTCGTTATCCTCATTGAAGTCTCCAATGGTAGTGCACATTTATTTCTGTCATTTATGACCATACTAGAAGTGTTACACACACAAAGAAATTGATTTGGCAATCATCAGTGCTTTTTGGAGTATGATTCAAAACCAGGTAGCCCTAAAAAGAGCTCAATTTGCTCATTTTAAAACCACTTTCAAGATCAGCTATGTATTGGAAAATAATTTGGTCTTCGATCTACTTGACAAAAAGAAAATTGAAGATCGGCCGTATAATCAAATTTTGGGGATTTTTCAAATGGGAGTACTTTTTTGGGACACCCGGTATGATATGACATAAAGCAAATAACAAAATTAAATTAAAGAAAAAATTAGGGAATGTATGCAGAGGAATTTCTTAAAGGAGGAGCTCTCTCAGTATATAAACTAATCGAGGGGAGACCACCCCCCATTTTAAAAGCCTAGTAAATCAAAATAGTGATCGATTATTAGAGATGGATTGATGAGAGACAAATTGTCTTATCAAAAGACTTATTGATAGTTAGTAGAAAATAGATGAATTTTTAATTGACGACGGAAACTCATTGCTGAAGGAGCTCGCTTGATGTCGATGGACATGTTGTTCCAAGATTTAGCACCTGCATATCTAACAGATCGTAAGCTGTCGTGCAATGTATGCTCTTGTGTCATAAGAATATCACCCTCACGGGCCTGCCTGGTATCATATTGATGAACATCTGACAAAATTTCAAAAAAATTGTAAAAGCAAAAAGGAGACCTCCTATTAACAAACTCATATACAAATGTAAGCAACTTTAAGTCAAGTAAATCATACAACTTAAGAATTTTCAAGTCAGAAAAAATTTGAGTAGACGGAGCAGTAAAACTCTTAAAAGCAATAGCTCTAACAACTTTCTTTTGCAAAAGATATATTGGTTTAGTATGGATGTCATAGCTAAGACCCCATACAATGATTCCATACTGAAGAAAAGAGGCAAATAAATGCCTTATTTTAAAGAATGCTAATGTAGTTTTATCTTTGCGAGCTTGACCCGCACGATAACTCTAGAATGCTTAATTTTCTGCTATATTCTGCCGTGGAAAATAGACATGTCATAAGACTCTGAATTTTCATTGCAGCTGGTATGGAAAATCTGCATATAACAGCTTTCTACAGACAGTTAACATACCAGAATAATACCAGGACCAGAATAAAATTCCCACTTTTGAAAATCCATAGCATCAAGAGTACTGGATGGATTGGAATGAATCAATAATTGGTTGACAGCCAAAAGATCGAAGTATTTTAGTTATTTTTCTTGCCTTGTAATGAGCACTGAAAAAATGGTAAATTCAAGTTTACAAAAACTTTGTGGTTGCAAAATGACTGAAAAAGGCCTAAAATACTTGTTGGGGAGATGAACCTCGGCCTGCATTGTTCAAAACAATCGCAGATCGCGTAAGTCCTAACCAATAAAAACTTCCGTCATTGGAACATGCGCAGAACGTAGTATTTTGTAGATTGATTACTTGATTCTGAGTTTTGTCCTTGCGCAGTAAATGACAAAGGTCGGATCAGCCGGTTTGAAGGAGCGATGCCCTTTACCCTTAGTAATCAGTCTATATTTTCCCAGCAAAAGCAGCGCGTGTTCTTAGGCCAATGTTCAGTTGTGTTGATGCTTTTGTCTATCTGGTTTGATCAACAAACCATTGATAGCGGTAGGCCTAGGAGGTTGGTTTTGTGGTGGTTATTGGCTAAATGTACTCATCATGTCGGAGTTTTGGGTGCAGGACTACTACAAATTCTGCTGTAAAAGCACAAGGAAAGGCAGACATTGTGAGTACACAAATTTTTTATAAGAAACACCCACCTCCAGTACTGGGAAAATATAGCTTAAGAAAATATTTGTGTTGACAAAGGGAATCCTTCACACATTTTTACATCATTTTCACTCGTTTCCTGTTCATATTACTCCGAAGGTACTTGAGTAAAGTCTAAACACCGGAAAGGCTTGCAAAACTTCAATTTGTCAAACGTTCAGGCCTGAGGCTCAGGGGGAGTTCCTTCATCATCATCATGAAGCTTTACAAGGTATGGCAGCTTAAAGAACATAACAAAAACAAACAGGTGAACTGAACTAACTAACGAAGGAAGAAACAAACAAATAATAAAAAATACCCTGGGAGTAATCAAAATTTGATAATTCTCAAATTTGATAATTCTCAAATTCTCAAGTTTGTGCAAATTTGCATGCTTTCAGAAAGCTTAGAAAGCTCTTGCAAACTGTTTGGTGCAAAATTCAAATTCTTTAAAACTACTGTATTTGCTAATTCCTAAATCTAAAAACATATTACTGAAAGCAAACTTGGCACTGCAAATTTGCTGTAAAGTAAATGCAAACTCCACTTTTTATCATTGGTTTGCGTCAATAACACACTTGTAGGTGCACTTATTACTCTGCAATTTTTGTCCTTTTCAGGTATGGCATCCTTGCTGACGAGCATGAATTGGTAAATGATGACAAATGTGTCGTATCTTTCAGCCAATTGAAAATTCTTCTGGGATTCAAATGTAGATTCCCCGAATGCACCGCTGATATCCAAAGAGTTCAACATAAAACAGTAGGATTCTGTATGAAGTTAGAATGGTATTGCACTGAAGATCACAGGGGATTCTGGTATTCCAGTCCATTTTATTCATCAGGACTTGCAATAAATTATATCATGCACACTGCACTACTCTTGTCAGGAGGTCAGGTCACTCAATTTCGACGCTTCACAAAGTTTGCCAACATAGGAAATTGCTCAGTGACGACATTTCATGAAAATCAGAGGCTTTATGTTTCACCTGCTGTAAACCAGAAGCGCCGGGAGGGGGGCAAGGGGGGGCGGTCGCCCCCCCAATATTCTCCAGGACCACTTTTCTAATTCGTCTAATTCCGGTGTAAAATTATTGGGGGGGGGGGGGGGTAAGGCCGATGATCTTTGGCAATTATAATGTGAGTATCGGTTTGTACAATCTTGCTGTCTTATTGCATTTTCCAACGATCTGTAGGGCACTGACTCGGAATTTTGTTCTGGTCGCGAAGGCCCTAGACCCCCGTTCTATGTGCCCTCCGAGCTTGCACATCTATAATAATATATATCAAATGAGGGAATATGAGGCTTACAGCCTATGAAACCCTAGAAGTTGTATTTGTGTTCGCGGTGGAAGCTATCATAACGTTTTTCAAAATGTAATACTGTCGTACAGTTGACAAGCTCTTCGGATAACTCATTCCACGATTTTACTATTCTTTGTGAAAAGAAGTTTTGTCTTACGTTCAGGCGATTTCTTTGCTTAAACAGCTTGAGCTTGTGTCCTCTTGTTTTGGTTGTGCTTAACTTGAAGAAGTTTGTATGGTTCAAGTCGACGATACCTTTCATGATCTTAAAAACCATTATCATGTCTCCTCTCGTTCTTCTATATGCAAGAGTTGGGAGATCAAGGGCAATAAGGCGTTCAGTGTAAGTCAAGTTTCTCAGCGATGGCACTAATTTCGTGGCTCTTCTTTGGACGCTTTCTAGCGAACGAATGTCTTTAACGAGGCTTAGGCTCCATACGGCGCCGGCGGATTCTAACAAGGGTCTAACTAAAGCTTTGTACAACGTGTTGAAGGTTTCTAGACTTAAATACTTGATCGTTCTTTTTATCGAAGCGAGGACACTGTTCGCTTTTTTTATGCAAGATGCGATTTGTTTTGAAATTTTAATTTGGTATCAACAATAACTCCTAAGTCTTTTGTCTCTTCCGATTCTTTTATTTCGATTTGACGATTGTCTTTTTGGTCGATAATATAATAAGTACTTGAGTCTATCTCCTCTCTATTCTTAGTGCTTACGTGCAATTTAGAACACTTTTGTGCATTTAGGGGCAACTGCCACTGACTGGACCAGTTTTCGATTCGATTTATGTCATCCTGAACGGGTTGGCTGCTGCCTGAGTTTCTTCGGTACAATTTCAAATCGTCAGCAAATATCTTCACGGAACTATTTTCAATGCAATCTGGTACGTCGTTTATGTAAATAAGGAACAATAAGGGTCCAAGGACGCTACCTTGCGGGACTCCACTTAAAACATTCGTCCAAGAAGATTTAAAACCATTCAGTACTACTCTCTGCTTTCTGTTATGGAGAAAAGCAACGATCCATTGAAGTACGTTTCCTCTAATTCCATACGAATTTGACTTCGAAAGAAGTCGTTGATGAGGTACGGAGTCAAATGCCTTTGCGAAGTCAAAGTATATTACATCGATGCTGTTACCTTCATCAAGGAGAGAAGTCCATTCTTCTAAGGCTTCTAACAACTGTGTTACACAGGAACGTTTTGCTCTGAAACCGTATTGATCATTCGAAAAAAGTTCATTTGTATCAAGGTGTTTCACGATTTCATTCTTGAAAATTCGCTCTAGCAGTCGACAAATTATGCTTGTAAGACTGATCGGTCTGTAATTTTTTTATCATGTTTGGATCCTTTTTTAAAGACAGGAGTTATTTGTGCCCACTTCCATTTCTCAGGGATCATTCCTGTGCTGGAGCTGGATTTAAAAATTAAGCACAAAGGGAAAGCAATAACTTCTGCTGACTCTTTTAATACTCTTAGGTGGATGCTATCCGGACCCGGCGATTTCGATGCATTCAAGGACTTCAATGCGTTCAATACTAATTCTTCAGTTATGTTAATATCTGTGAGCGGAGAGGCGAACTGTCGTTCTTCTATTTGCGGAATAGACGATAGGTCTTCACGAGTAAATACTGAAGTGAAGAATTGATTGAGGACGTCAACTTTTTCTTGCTCAGAATTTGTAAAGCGATTGTCACCGACCTTTAGGTCAGGAACCCGGGATTTGGTTTTTAGTTTTGAATTTGCATACCGCCAGTAATGTTTATTGTTTATTTTGATGTTCATTGCAATGTTTCGTTCAATTTCCTTTATTCTGTTCCTGATAGTAGTTTTTACTTTATTACAGTGTCTTCTATAACGTATGTAATCATTCCCATTTTTTGTTATTATCCAACGCTTATATGCATTGTGTTTCTTTTTTAACGCTCTCATCGCATAGTTATTGAGCCATATCGGTTGTTTCTCGTTGTTTTTTGAAGGGTTGATTTTGCGTTTTGGTATGCATTGTTCTATGGAGCTGCTAAGTTTAGCTTCAAGATAATTCATCATGGCCTCAGTTGACATGCCTTTAAATTCCTTATTCCAGTCAATCTCCTTCAAAATATTTCTAAGTTTAATATAATCACCGTAATCATATGAGAAACGTTCTGATTTATCACCATGGTTGTGTGACTCTTCGATTTCTACTATGTATTGTAACTCTAACGTCAAGTGATCACTCGAACCAAGAGGATCATTGTATAGTAGTTTTTGAACAGAGTTTTCATCATTGGTCAAGATTAAATCTAAGCAATTCGAAGTTTGGTTGTGTCTGTGTCTTGTTGATTTATTTACATGTTGGGTTAAGAAGCAATCATCAGTTAATTTAAGAAACTGTGATGCAGGGTTTTCTTCATCAGTGTTTGACAAATGGCTTTCCCAATTGATATCTGGATAGTTAAAGTCTCCGACGATAAGTATTTGGTCATGTTGTCTATCACTCGTTATATTTGATATCAATTGACGTAGAGACTCATGGTTATCTTTTGAAGGACTTCTATAAACGACCCCACAAACCTCTCAACAACATAGCTTGTGAAAGATCTAAGTCAAGATCTTTTTCACAAACCAAATGAGGAGAAAGTAGTTCTGTATAGGATGGGTGGTAGGGTAAGATTCTTTCGGAGAAATGATGGAAAGTGAATGGGAGAGTCGTTCTAAGCCAATGTATAGGTTGGATTTTTGAAAAATTTCTGAGACAAACTATCACAAAACTGTCAAAATTTCAATTTTGAGGCCAGGCAATTTGGATTGTTAGAACGGTTCTGGGACAAATTATAGTGTTTGCGCAAAAATTTTCCTGTGGTGGTAATTCATAAAAATACTGTTATCTAATTATGAAAGTTTTCAATTGGGCACTGGTAAAGATGGGATGCATTCTAAACCAAAGAATATCATATTTTTACAAAAATATTTTCCAGGGGCTACAAACTAGGCCCCTTATATGTGTCAATAAGGCAAAATGTGGCTGGCTGAAGGAGAAACATTTGAGGTAAACTTAGGCCTTATGATCATATGAAGGTCCAAAATTGGTTTCGTGGGATGCTTTTCATTTCAAAATTTTATCAGTTATTAATTAGTTAAGAAAAATTTGACAGCATTTTAAGGCAATCTAAAGGACGTGGCTGCAAAAATTTTCTCGTGGGAGTACCCCCGCACCCCCCTAGCTTCGCTCACCTTCGATCTCATCATGGGAACTCATTAAAAAGCCGGCTAGATCCACCCCTGAATATATACTGAAATTTGAAGCTTCGGTTGGTCCCGATGCCCTCTTTTTCACAAACCATATACTTCAGATCTCTGAATCTGAGAGACCTTGACATCCCTTCGATAATTCCATTACGGAGTGACTTTTGGATTCGTTGCGGAAATTTTTGGAAATTCGAAGTTCGTCGTTCGGTCGCCGGTAGGACGTCATTTTCTAACTGTGGTACCCTACTTTTGTTATTTCAACAGACTCATTTATCCTTATGTCAACTTAAAAAGGGGCGTTGGCCGCATTTACAGCCAAAGTAGAGGGCGTGGTCCAAGAAAATTTTTCTGGGGCTCCGCCCCAGACCCCGTTGTCTTTCGCCCCCCCAATAAAAAATCCTGGCGGCGCCACTGCTGTAAACCAGGAATTCGAAGAAATGCGTGACACAACTGTACAAGAATTTAAGGTACATGCATCAAAAATGGTTGTCTGTGGGGATGGGAGGATGGATTCTCCTTGGTACAGTGCAACTAAGGGTACATACACCCTTATGGAGTACGAAAGCAAAAGGCTAGTAACGATGGAATGTGGAGATAAAAGAGAAGTAAGTTGACAAATTAAATTTTTTAAATTTTGGTATGCATATCTATTGAGTTCTCTTGTCAGAGCTATGCTGAAGATTATGATATTCCCAGGATAATGTTTTTGAAGGGAATCAATGGAGATACAGAGACGTGAGGGTCCTATAGTATTTCTAATCAAATCAGCCCTATAGACCAGGCGGAGAATAGGGGAATGGTCACCCAAGAGCGAAATAGGAAATAGAAACAGCTCAACTGAACATCAATAGGAGAGCTGTTAACTGCTCGCTTTGGGAAAACCACATGGCCAGGTCTGGTATAACTGTCCAAAAATAAAGAAAAATGTGGTGGGAATACACCTGCTGTCTCCCTTTTATCCACGATCTGAATATCAAGAATAGCATTGGATGCATTCTCCATCATACTTGGCTGAATGACCTGGTGAGTCATTCCTACCATCTCCAAGGATATAGAGTTCTCTGTCTTGAAATGTGTCTCTGATCTTATGCTTCATGTCTTCCCAGAAACAACAGACTGTAGGTGCAATGCAATGTTTCTGGGTATTTTCATATGCTGTTTCCAATGGGAACTGTAAGTTTAGTGTTTTACAAAATAACACAGTTTTGGCATAATTGTTCCCAGTAATAACAACACTAGCAGAAACAAGGACATCATTGACATGTACGTTGTTGTTATTTGATACCTTCGATATCTCAGATGAGTGCTAAATTCCACAATTATTATTTTTACACTTCCATGACAAAATAACCACCGTCCTTTTTCCATTTAGCCATTTATACTCCAGTTGATATTCACAACGCTGGACATTGCATAATCCTTTGCAGAACTTTCCTTTCAGATCTTTCAGTTTTTCAACAGTTACCAAACAGTGTGGTTGATCAACAGTTGCCCCAAGCTGGCCTAATTGGAGACAATCAAGCACTTCTTGAACTTCATCTCTAGTTGATCCTTTAGGGACATATCATCCTGTCCCATACTTTCTAATTCAGGCAGTAATTCAGTTACATCAGAAGCTACTTTGTTAGCAAATTTGATTTAGGTGTATCCTGAGACAACCCCATTCCCTCTCTCTCTCTCTCCCAGCAGCATACTCATCTCGAAATACCCAGTTCAAATAGTTGATAAAATTGTCTCTTTCTATTCTACAAGCGGCTGTGAATCTGAATTGGTGGACCACTTATGTCCAAGAAACAAAGTTTAAACCTGAAGGAATGCACTGATGCAGATCATTGTTTAACCCTATCAGGCATAGGGGGGGGGGGGCTGAATTAGCCCCCCTAGTTGCTCTTCTTCTGGGGATTTTTACCAAGTGCAATTACTACACTGAAACTTTCTGACTTTTAGTTCTTATCCTTCTTATAATCAAAAACTAATTTTTAGAAAAATTAAATTCATTCCAGGGGTAAATGCAATCAATTTGTGAGAGCTGTCTGTGCAAAATGTCAATAAATGCTAATAAAGTATATGGCAAATGCAGAAAAACAATGAAATTGGAGGAATATATGCTACTTTTGATCCTCTATCCAACTGCATAATCACACAATATTTAATCTTTTTTCCACAATTTACAACCAATTTCATATGAGACAGGTGTCGGTTATATTTCTCCAAGCTTTCGTTGGATTTGTTTTTACATTCAGAATTGAATGTAGACTGAATTAAAATTGTTTACCAACAGCGTAACAGAAATTTCTGATTCAGATGCAGTTAAAACTTTTAGGAAGAAAGTGGAGGGAAAAACCTTAAATCAAGTCGAAACACCACCACAAAGCGATGATGAAGAGGGGAGAAGTTGCCAAAGAGAGCGGCATTTGGAGGTCCTTAAAAGAGGGAATAGGAGGGGCTCCGCTGTTTTTGCCCTCATTCGTGAAGAGGAGGAGCAAGAAGAGCTGGAAGATGGCACTTTGCCAACAATGGTAAATCTAACTTCTACACCAACCAATAGCCAGGTCTCACCACCAAACTTCACTGCCAGTTTTGATGGAAGTTTCACAGGGCCACATTATCGGGATTGGTGGAGTACCGCAAACCCTTGGGAGGAACCCCCCCCCCCCCACCAGATCATTTCAGGAGGTGAATATATAAATTTATTTATTAAGTCTACCAGATGAAATGGTAAAACCTACACGCAAAAGATGTTTAAGGACATTCCATTTAATATCTGTACACCATGAAAGATGCAAATCCGAGGGGGTTGTACACAAAGAACATAAATGTCCAATGGTCTCTTCAAATCTGGCCTCTTGGTCCAAGGGGTTATATCCTTCAGTGAGACCTTGCAAATCCGAGTACCAAGTCACAAGAAACCAACAAATCCGATAGGCTAGTATATATTCAACATTTTCCTGGCAGGAACACCGTGCAATAAAAAACAATGAAGATTTCCTTTGAATTGAAAATCATTTCAGAATCGAGTGAACTTGTAACATCTACCGTTCTTCACAATATGAATTTGAATTTAAACATCAGAATTACCACTAAACAACAACATGTGTCTCGTTGACAATAAACAAAAAATCTTACGAATGTAGCAACCGAAAAATGGAGGAACCAACTCTAAAATAGAAACGAATAACAAGTACTGTAATAACAAGTACCGTATTGTAACTAACTGATGAGAAACTTTGTGTTCAATGACAAATCAAGAATCTTCAGTTTTTGGAGAAATTAGCTTCTTCAATCTTTCATAAAGCTTGTGACTTGTGAGGTCACGAGGGCACCGAAAGGTAAGCATAAAGAATGTTTTTAAACTCGTAAAACACTTAACTTGTACAACAATAACAATAACAACATTGTACTTGATTTGAATTACAAATATTTCATTTCATATTCATGCAAGTTTCTCGTTATTTTCATCTGTTTTTTTATGTCTTGTGAAACGTTGCAAAACATCGAATTGATAGGGACAGAGTCGGTGTAATTTTCGTTTTTCTACTAAAACCGTTGTAAAGTCAAAACGACATTAAATTTGTACAAAATATTGACAGATCCTTAATCCTCGCCAAAAAATACATGGCATATGAAAAAGTAGTTTTGGCGTGTCAGTTCTCCTTTAAATTTTGCTTATTGTAATAGTTTCTTATGAACCAGTTTCTTATAAAAACTATGAACCGCATATCCAAGAAACTTGTTTATCTAGGCTAAAATTGGCTGCTCAAATGCTCATGGAGATTCCATTACAATCAACACAACAACTATACACGGGAAACTGTTAATAAACAGTCAATGCTGTAAATGTCACAATTTTAAAGAAACTTTCTTGACTGTGCCAATTTCTAAATTGTCTTGGCACAGATATTTTTAGGAAGAAAAATTATAAAGGTAATCAACACCTGATAAGACACGCCAGTTACAAATGGAATATATCATTACGTGATCTGGTTGCACCTTTCTTTCAAAATGCCATTTCATTGGACCGATAAAGATAGATGTGGCAAAAGACCAAGCAAACTGTGTTGATTCCCTTTCATCTTGTGTGTTTGTTCCTTGTATTACCAATTATAATGAGACGCATACTATAAATAAATTGTCTTATTTGTAGTACGGATTCAACAAACTTTACAATCTCCTATGAACAAATGCACACTTCACAGCGATTGCATATTGATAAACAGACGAAATGTTGTTACAGAGGTTAGCAAGAAGTATGATGAATGCACGAAATTTATCTTGTTAGAAGTGGAAGCTAGAATTGTTGCTGCCTGCAACTTTGACATGATGTGACCATGTCTCCTGTCAAACCATTCATTAAAATTAGTGAAACTGCTACATCTGTGATGGAAAAGAAGACTGGTTGGAAATAAACAACCCAATAATTATGGATGGAAAATTGAAATGCAGAGAAGATTCAGGTGCTAAAGTTTTTCAGTATGATGGGAAGCGACGTTTAGAGCATGAAACAACCCATGACCTTCATCAAAACATGCTACAGCAGCAGAGGGGCAAACAAATGTCAGATGATATGCAGTGCAGAATTACCAATTATCACTGCTTGATTATGGAATGCTTGTGATCAAATTTTTATTCAATATCTGAAGCCAGGGGCGCCACTGAGGGGTATTCAAGATATTCACTAAATACTTATTGTTTTCAGAAATTTCCTAATATTTGTTAACTTTCAAAAAATTGGTTTCCCATGATGAACCTCTTCGCAGGAGATACGGATGTTTGTGAAAGGACCCTTTTATGATGTCAAAAATGACCAGCAGACTATATTTACTTTCTTTGGGATGATAATCTGCTGAGGAATTCCTTCTATAGCGAATATGATAGCTGTTAATATTAGGGAATATGAAGAACCCGAAGGCTGCGAGGTATTCAGATGCCATCCTGAGTACTAACTCTTTGTTTCTGTGACCCTTTTTGACATCGGTTACCATTGAAAATTTGGCTTCCGTGACAAAGAGTTTCAAGACAGGACATATTCAATTTTCATTCTGAATACCACAGCGAGGTTTGGTCTTGCTTTTAACTAACGTATGATGGATCGGGTTTTGGGAAACGAGTATCGCTGGGGTGTTTCCAAAATGTTTTCTTTGCGATCTCAACAAAGAAATCAACTCACCCACGAGCAGCGTCTGCGTTTTAACTCATTGACTACTGCGCGCCCTCACAGGTGTCAGGTCTGGAATCCCTGTACAAAAAATTTATTCACCTGGCTGTGTCCCGAGAATGTCGATTTCAAATACAATTTTTGAAAAAGCGGTAAGTAGTAACAAAAAATGTTCTAGAGATGAAATGAAGAGAAAAGATAGAATTTTTCCTTGTATCATTAGATTTTTAGAAAGCCGATTTTTCACTGCGTTGTTGCCAAACGAAGAAAGGAGAGCATAAGAATCAGTCATAAAAAGAGAAGAAACATGCCTCAAAAATCGCCAAAACCAAATGAAATCTACAAATTCAGTAAATTAAAGTCATTACAAAAGTATGTGTAAATCCCTCTAAATAATAACAGTTCATAAAAATATGCGAAATGTTCTTAAATTGTCTTTATTTGTGATATGCTTCGAAGCAGCCGATGCACAGATTGACAGACTGGCCTAGGCCCTCTGTACATCTCTTGCATTTCACACGCGATTCGGATCGCTTTTGCTTCCCCTGGCAGGACTTACATCGGCGCTTTGTTGGGGTGGTTTGAGGCCAATGTTGTTCCCCTGCTCTATCAGGCTCTGTAGATCGCCTTCTTTTCACCCCTCTAAAATCGCCCACCAGTTGCTTTGCCAGAGACATCCTAAACTCGAGCATCGTTTGCTCCTTCGCCTTGTCTGTCCTCGTTCGTTTTTTGTGGTTTGGTGACTTGGTCAATAACACCAAAGCATCTGCAATGGCCAGATCTAGCAGAAAAAAGAAAGAATATAGGTCCACCACCTCTTTGACATTCTTGTTGTGGTGTACTCTGTTCGCATTTGATATGTTCGATCCATTCCGTTCATGTTCGTGTTGTAGTCCTTGATTGGTTTTGGGCAAGGAACTTCAGCCAAAGCTCCATTTTTCTGCCTACGGTGAACCGAGGCGGCAACACAATCAGGCGATGAATTGGTACATGCAATCAAGACTGGCTTTCGTTTTGGTTTCTCAAGCCAAGCAAGTGCAGTGACAGCTCCTTTCTGGAAAACTGCACTGTCTCCACTCTGTTTTAGCTCCTCTTTGATGGTCTTCTTTAGATTATTCTGGTTGTTGTTTTTTGTCTTAGGCCGCAACTCAGCAGGCAAGCCCGATCTGTTTGACCTCATCGTTCCACAACCATATAACTTCTTATCTAACAATTCTTCAAGAAGGGAAACGCTATTAAAATAATTGTCAAAATATAGATGGTTGTATTTCCCTTCCAAGTCCTTGGCCATGTCCAATACTACCTTCTTTCCAAGATCCGTCTCTTTTTTCCCCTGCAAGGGTTTTCCCAGATAAATTGAGAAATTGGAACAGTATCCATTTTCAGAGACACTCAGCTGCCACACTTTTATGCCGTACTTTGTTGGTTTGGCAGGCATATATTGTCTGAAGCCCAATCTACCTCTGAATGCTATCATGGCTTCATCGATAGCGACATCACGAGGGGGGACATAGTTTCTCTTGCATGCTTCTTGTACCAAATCAATAATTGGCCTGATCAGGTAAACCCTGTCTTTTGGCTTCCCATTCGCGTCGAGCTCATTTTTTGTGCTGTCGTTCGCATGAAGAAATTGGCAGAGCT
The DNA here is from genome assembly GCA_039566865.1 of Aurelia coerulea. NCBI lineage: Eukaryota > Metazoa > Cnidaria > Scyphozoa > Semaeostomeae > Ulmaridae > Aurelia > Aurelia coerulea. The sequence goes on along the minus strand of CM076951.1, from coordinate 3,925,889 downwards.
TCTCGAACCTCTCTCTTGGCATCACCTTGGCTGGGAAAAAATTACCAAAAGCAAAGTCCTTGGACCAGTACATCTTAATATTTGGCAAACTTACGATGCTCATGAAGATTCGAAGTCCCATGTAAACTTTAATTTCTTCTACACTGGTTTCGAACCATCTCTTGTCTTCCTTCCCTGCCTCTTCGATTTTCTGGCGTGCATATAAGTTCGTTTCTCGAGCTAAGATTTCGTAGATAGCTGGCGGGAACATTAAATTCAAAAAGTCAAGTTCTTTGCTATCTTCGGGAAGTATATTTACAGGGCCTGTATTAACTACAGCATAAGGCTCGATCGCAGTGCTGGTCAACGTTCTCGTCCAAATCGGTTGCCTTCGTGCTTCCCTCTCTTCGTTAGGCCGACGCTGATCGTCAAAGTCTTCCTCCTCACTATCTCCTACATCTGAAACTGCTCTTTCGCTTGAACTTCCGTCACTAACATCAACATCTGAATTTATCCCAAGTTCTTCGTTCGTGAAGCCGTAAAAATCCTCTTCTTCGTCTGAAGATTCGCCAAAGATATCGATTAGACTCATTTTGTAAACACTAACTGAAGACCGGCCGGCAAAATTATAAAAATTCCTACACAAACTTTGAAGCCAAATATCTCGAACAGTTACTATGGACACCCATGGACCTTTTGACATGGAAAGAAAGAGGATTTCCTCCTCTATTGAAAGCCCTTTGTTTCAGACATACAAGCATGCTGAGAGTAGAGATATTACGTAATTGGTAGAGCATGCTGGTCACGCGCCATATGGCGTTTCCCGGGAAACAACGCTGATTCAAAGGTGCGCTGTATGGCGCTTATCGGGATGTGAGACTGAATCAAAAGGGCGCCATATGGCGCTTATCGTAGTCAATGAGTTAAAAAAGATGGCAGACCTTGCCCCAGAATAAATTACAAGGAAAGGGCAAGCCATTTTACATGCGAGAGTATTCCATGAATATGCGGACGAAAAACTGAGGAAGGAAAGATCACATTCTTTTGCTGGCCTTGCTTAGTTATGGGAGATATATCAAAGGTAAGTTAGTAGTTTAATTCATGTCTTAAGACCAATGCTGCAATGCTCATATTTTCTAACCTTCTGATGGTCATTTATGTCCAATAGATAGTTGTATGAAAGGGGACCTTCTAGCCTCAATATCTTCTTCCCTGCCTGTCCTTCAGGAGTGGGCCCACTTGTTTTAGAACACTCGTATTTGTCATAGCTGCAAAATTGGGATGTCGCCGACACAGTCGTGGTATAGGCCATCAAAAACAACTTTGCCATATGCTTTGGCAAGCTCCCTGCAACGGCAAAATTCCCGCCAACCAACAAAAGAGTTGTGTTTGCATTTTGTGCACATATACCAGGAGGCCACAGGATCAGTCTTCAAAAACCTCGCCTCTGAAATCGCCGGCATCAGACCATCTTCGTCAGCATCCTCATGAAGTTTATTCAATCAAATACGCACGAGCAGATCAAGCCAAGCCAACAAGAGCAAACACGCATGCTCAGACCATTGGTCGTGCGACCAGATTCACACAAGTGGAAATCATTTGCGCGACTGCTGCTCACACGGATCGCGCAACCAAATTCGCACAAGTGGAAACCCGCCTTTAGACTCTTGCAGATGTGTCTCAATTCCAATGGCAAAATTAGGCTCCAATTTCTTTGTAAGATGTGGTTAATTTCTATTTCGTTTTCATCGTAAGGCATTACGAAAGGGATAATGTTCTCCGTTTGTTCGAATTTGGGGGTTTGAAAAGAATCTCTCTTTCCAAGGGTTTAGAAACTTTATCAAACTGTGTCTTTATTTCTTATATTGGGTAGCCTCTTCTGATGAGGTTGGATATGCGTTTATCGAGATTTAGTTTTAGGTTCTTATCTGCTGTTATGATCAAGCATCAAGTCTTTATCACATTTACAATATCATTTTTCACAAATGCTTGTAGCTGTGGTTTTTTATCAAAGAGCAAATTTCAAATTTGCTTTCCAACCACAGTTGCAAAAAATATTGTAAATTAATCACAATTTGCTACTTTCGTTACCAGGTCTAAATAAAGGAGCAATGTAGTCCGCTTTTGGATCTTTTTTGTCCCTTGCAACATTGTTGAGGTTTTCAACTTTCTCCAACACTACGTGTTTGTCCAGATATGTGATGAGGCACAAGGCATATTGAAGAACTTCTGTCTTTAATTCCTCTACTGTAGGCTTCTGTTTCTCTTCAAGATCTTTTAAAGGTTGGAGAATAGCTCTCATTTCAAGCTCCGGCTAGGAAGAATGTCAAAAATGTCTAAATATCGAGCATGTCAGACTGTATCACTTGAGGAAAGCTCAGGTGGAATTTTTTTTAGAATTCTTAGAAGGGGTAGCCGTACGGAATAAATTCAACTATCTTTTGCAAGTTTGAAGAAACCTTCCCCTTTGATGTAAAAGGCATTAGCCTAGGGTTGCCACGAAAAAAGGCCCTTATAAATCAGTCAAAAGCCATGGGTTATCACTCTGCGTGACTCCTAGCACGTGCACAAAATACCTGTTCAATTTTAAGTAATATGATACAGAAAACAAAGAATGCGTGTGTTGTAAATTGAGGAATTGGGTAGATCAGCCATTTTATTCACAAGCCTGATACAAAGAAAATACAGCGAAAAAGATGAAACCACACAGATTCTCCCAGGAATTCTTAAAAAGCCCAGTTTAGTATGAATTTTGATTTCGGGATCTAGAATTAGTGTGAATTTTGAGTTCTGGATCTAGAATTAGTGTGAATCTTGAATTCCGGATCTAGAATTAGCATAAATCTTGATTTCGGGATCTAGAAATTGTGTGAATCTTGAATTCCCGATCTAGAATTAGTGTGAATCTTGAATTCCGGATCTAGAATTAGTGTCAATCTTGAATTCCGGATCTTGAATCTTGGATCTTGAATTAGTGACTCCCCTGTGTAAACGGGTCTAAGAAACTCCGGCTACTCACAATCTGATAATTTTAAGAAACTCCCTGTCCATGCCCAAATTCTTTCCATAGGCATGCGCACATGGGTCATGGTATGGGACTAGGTCTCACCCCGTTGGCCTTCCGTTGGCCACCACGAGGCCAACCACTTGGGCGCGCATGTTTTTAATGAGAAGGTGATAAAATTTCGATTGGAGCATGATGTTAATAATTGTTGCTCAGTGACTTGGCACACGTTGCAGTATCATGTGAGACGAATAAGGAGACAAATTTACTTCACGTAGGTGATACGGAGTAGCTGAAGGGTTCCAGAAGAATTGCAGCAACGCAGCCATGATGCGTCAAAACTCACTAGGCCTATCAGACTGTGTTGGCCTAGACTGTTTGTATGGCAGTTATGGTACACAAATATGTCATAGGAACGGCCTTTTTGGCACGTTGTTCCTTCGTGACCACACTTTTGACTTTTCTAGATGGTAAGTTTCGCATGAATGGTACATCTTCTGGAATCACGGCCTTGTGTCTTGCAGCCACTACTAGACTGAATGGAAAACCATTTTTAGGGCAGACCACACTACTATCTATACGCGTTTATCTTTTAACTTAGCCAGCAGAGTGAGAGAGTGCTGCGGGGCGCGGGGAAATCTTTTTCAGACACCAAGTGCTTGCATCGATGAGCCTTTCAGTGATACCTCATGTTTCTTGAACATTTGGGACAAATGCACTTTGGCGGACACAGTTTTCAAGGAAAGCAGAGGTTGAATTATATTGTTAGAATTAACTGCTGATTGGCTTTCCACACAATAGTGATGTAAATCCTATCAACTGATTGGATAATGCAAGATTCGAACGTACAGTAATTGGACTAATTCGCAATAGACCTTTTACCTATTCTGAAACAGAGTTTGAATCAAACGATATTTTAATAATTTTGTAGAATTTTCGAATGTACACAATAGTGATAGAAGTTCTAACGCCACTCGATCGAACCTCGCGCATAAAAATGTATTAAAATGTTGCTCGATCCAAACTCTTTTGTAGAATAGCTTAACCCTATTTTAACCGGGTAAAAAAAAAGTGATTTTCTACCGGGGGGCGTTTTTGGCCCCCCCTTTTTTTCTCCACAAGTATAACAGCTATGACAATGAAACTTGCACTGTGTCATAATTGAACAAAGGAGAATCTAAAATAGCATCAATCAATCAATAGTCACGTGATTGGTTGCTAGGCAACCAAAACAATGCAAATTTTGAGAAAATCGAGCTATTTGCAGAAAAGGGCCCATAATTAGCAAATAGCTTGATAAAATTGGCAAAAAACCATCCAAATACCTGCTTGACACCATTAATTTGTAGTTTTATATGGTTTCATACGGATATTTGTGGTTTCTAATAAATTAACTAACTAAATAATGAAAATTTGATTCAATGCAAAATTGTTAGCTTAATAAATATGATTTAAAACCATTAATTTCGCATATTATTGGTGAAATCAAGTACCTTCATCAATATTTGAGGTAATTACATCAATTTTGCATGAAAAAATACTCATTCATTAGGAATATGACGTCATAAAGATTGATGACGTCATAGAAATAATAAACTGCTGATGTCAGCAAATATGAATAAATTATATATCAAATGAAAGTACTCATCGAGACGAATCGAATGGTATATATATTGTTGAGATTTAGTAACAAAGAAAAGAAATTAGAACCGTTTTAAAGAATTTCTTTGTGACCACTCTCCAAATATGGGCATGTGGTGGTCACGTGATCAAACAATAGGTATTGAAATTTCTATTTTCTAATTGCCAACTAAATTTTAGGAAAAGTCAAGGAGTTTCAGCATTGTAAGTAGCATCGTTTGGGAGCTATTAAAAAAAATCCGATAGGGGGGGCGAAAAACGCCCCCCCTCGTAAAAATAGGGTTAAAGGTCAATTATACTTTAATCTTAGTACTGATACATTTTCCATCTAAAATCAGTACAGAATTCACACACAGAGAAATGTTAAAAGTATGTCCGCTAAAGTGCAAACTAGCCGAATATTTTAATGTTATAGCCTGTATGTTTTGAATGTGTTAATGATATATGTTTTCAAAGTATTTCTGAGTTTGTTACATTTCTTATAATTCTATCAATTGTCAAATGATGTTGTTATTGTGTTGAAGGCAATATAAATGACTTATCACTGAACTACCTTGGGAGTTTTGCATGCATGCAGCAAATCCCTCACTATTCGTTTTCACTAATATACTTTTTGTTATCATTGTTATGTTATAAAGTTCAGCCTGTCTTTTTATATTTCACAGTATATATTTCAAATGCCTATCAGACTCCGTTTAGCAGGTGATACATTCAATTACAGGAGATACAGGAAAACCTGTGCACTATTTGTCTCCTAAGCTATTGCACCTGTCAATTTCACCTATTTCTATTCTTTGTTACTTGTGCCCATCCCCTTCTTAATGAACATATCTTTTAACCCTGCTGATTACCTTTAACTTGGCAAATGTTTGTTCCTTTACAAGTCATTTGAAAGAAACACAAAGTTTTACTTAATGTGTCAAATTTTGCAATAAAATTGGAATCTACTGGGTTACGCAATTTTACCTGCCCTGCAAACCCTAGCATATGCTCTCTTTTATGAAAATGATGTTCAAAAGAATATTCAGGCTCAGAATCATCCAATTTTTAAGAATATTATTAGAATATTGCTCAGCATCAGCTCACAGATTTGTCTCATTTTTCAGCATTTGCCTGTTCCGGGATGGTCATCACAAACAGAGGGGTCTTCAAGAGGTTTTACTAACACGCAATTTCATTGGCTAGATTTGAATTTATCATTTGCATAACAATAGGAGCTCAGTACTGACACACATAAACCCAGATGTTCTTGGAGACGTCTCAAGGGTCTCAGTACCGACACACATATACCCAGATGTTCTTGGAGACGTCTCAAGGGTCTCAAGGGTCTCAATACCGACACACATATACCCACATGTTCTTGGAGACGTCTCAAGGGTCTCAGTACCGACACACATATACCCAGATGTTCTTGGAGACGTCTCAAAGGTCTCAAGGGTCTCAGTACAGATACACATATACCCACATGTTCTTGGAGACGTCTAAAAGGTCTCAAGGGTCTCAGTACAGACACACATATACCCACATGTTCTTGGAGACGTCTCAAGGGTCTCAGTACCGATACACATATACCCAGATGTTCTTGGAGACCTCTCAAGGGTCTCAAGGGTCTCAGTACCGACACACATATACCCAGATGTTCTTAGAGACGTCTCAAGGGTCTCAGTACCGATACACATATACCCAGATGTTCTTGGAGACGTCTCAAGGGTCTCAAGGGTCTCAGTACCGACACACATATACCCAGATGTTCTTGGAGACGTCTCAAGGGTCTCAAGGGTCTCAGTACCGATACACATATACCCACATATTCTTGGAGACGTCTCAAGGGTCTCAAGGGTCTCAGTACCGACACACATATACCCAGATGTTCTTGGAGACGTCTCAAGGGTCTCAAGGGTCTCAGTACCGATACACATATACCCAGATGTTCTTGGAGACGTCTCAAGGGTCTCAAGGGTCTCAGTACCGACACACATATACCCAGATGTTCTTAGAGACGTCTCAAGGGTCTCAGTACCGATACACATATACCCAGATGTTCTTGGAGACGTCTCAAGGGTCTCAGTACCGACACACATATACCCAGATGTTCTTGGAGACGTCTCAAGGGTCTCAAGGGCCTCAGTACCGATACACATATACCCAGATGTTCTTGGAGACGTCTCAAGGGTCTCGAGGGTCTCAGTACCGACACACATATACCCAGATGTTCTTGGAGACGTCTCAAGGGTCTCAGTACCGATACACATATACCCAGATGTTCTTGGAGACGTCTCAAGGGTCTCAAGGGTCTCAGTACCGACACACATATACCCAGATGTTCTTGGAGACGTCTCAAGGGTCTCAAGGGTCTCAGTACCGATACACATATACCCAGATGTTCTTGGAGACGTCTCAAGGGTTTCAAGGGTCTCAGTACCGACACACATATACCCAGATGTTCTTGGAGACGTCTCAAGGGTCTCAAGGGTCTCAGTACCGATACACATATACCCACATGTTCTTGGAGACGTCTTTTTTTTTAACTGTCGAGCTGTCACGGAGCGGTCATGCTATTCGCAGCTCCGTGAAAAACTATACTTTTTTTGCTGGACAATGTAAATCAAACAAATTTGGAAAAGTAACTTAAAACACAGATTATTTCCATTATTAATTATTTATTGGAATTAATGGAATTAATTATTTCCATGATTACTGCAACTTCTGCAACAGAAAGTTAGATCGCAACACGTACACGTGGTATGGATGCCGAACAGATCAAGAATTACTATAGCTGAGCTGAGAAACGAGGTACGTATTTCTTGACTCAGTTGAAGAACTGGAGAAAACATTGACAACCGAATTACCAAGTGATGATGAACTATCGGTCACCGAAGTTCAAAAGCAAAAGCAGCCGCAAAAGCAGCCGCAAAAGCAGCCGGGCCTGATAATCTCGCAGGAAAATTCCTTAAGGACGGTGCACCAATACTGGCAAAACCAGTCAAGGAGCTATGCAATCTCTCCATCTCTCTAGCTCGTTTCCCAGACGATTGCAAGCAAGCTAAATTGAAACCACTTTTTAAAAAGGGCAAGAAAGATGAACCAAAAAATTACAGGCCAATCTCACTCTTGCCTCAGATCTCCAAAGTTATTGAAAAAATTGTCCACGAGCAGATACAACAATACTTGGATACAAATAAGATTCTCTATCAATACCAGTCTGGTTTTCGTCCTTTCCACTCAACAGACACATGCCTATCATATCTAAGTGATAAAATCATACAAGGGTTTGAAAACGGGAAGTTTACCGGCATGATATTAATTGACTTACAAAAAGCGTTTGACACAATCGACCACGAAATTTTCCTTGAAAAAATGAAACACATAGGCTTTGCCGATTCAGTTATTTTTTGGTTTAGATCATATCTAAAAAACCGAACTTTTTTCGTAAATATAGGGAAGGAGATCTCGTCACCTGGGGAACTATCATGTGGAGTCCCGCAAGGTTCTATTCTTGGCCCACTAATTTTCCTCTTGTATGTCAATGATATGCCTCAGGCAGTTGACTGTGACCTTCTTTTATATGCAGATGACTCCTGCCTTGTATTCAGTGACAATAGCGTCAATGAAACAGAAAAGCAACTAAATAAGAATTTTAATTCCCTCTGTGATTGGTTCCTTGATAACTTGATAATTGGTTCCTCTGTGATTGGTTCCTGTGATTGGAATTGGAAAGTCTTTTTCCCCTCGGGGTTGAATCCCTGAAACTTTGTTTCATTCTCCCTGCCGGTGCGCTCGTGGTTGTGGTTTGGTGGGTGGTGGGCTGTTTGTGCGGGTTTTGGGGGTACTTCAGTTTTACCTTGGCTTTTACTTTGTCCTGATTTAGTGTGCATCTGTATCTTATTTTTTTGTTTTTTGTGTTCTATTATTAGTTTATTGTTGATAGTACTTAGAAAATTGTAAGTGGCATTTGTAGTGAGGACCCGGTGACCATGCGTCTTTCCTCGCTGCAAATGCCACAGTAATTTGCATTAACTTGTTGTTTTTAAGTTTTAGATTGATAAAAAAAAAAAAAAAAAAAAAAAAAAAAAACTAAGCATTCATTTTGGAGAGGACAAAACAAAGTCTATACTTTTTGGCAGAGCAAAAATGAGAACCGACAATCAAAATCTGGACATCAGAAGGGGTGACATCAGGATTAAACAGCACACCTCAGTGACCTATCTGGGCTGTATTCTTGATGGAGACCTGTCTGGTGAATCAATGGCTACCAGGACCCTGGGCAAAATAAATGGCAGGCTAAGGTTCCTCTATAGAAAGCAAAATTTTCTTGACTTCTCTCTTCGTAGGTTACTAGCAAATGCTCTAATCCAGCCCCACTTTGACTATGCATGCAGTGCTTGGTTTCCATTGATTAATAAAAGGCTAACCAAAAAATTCAAACAGCTCAAAATAAATGTATCAGGTTTTGCTTAAGTATGAATAACAGAGCACACATAGGAATCAAAGAATTTAAAAATATAAATTGGCTCCCTACTAAAGAGAGGTTTAAACAATGTACTGCTACAAACGTTTACAAATTTTTCGATAATTCAGCCCCATCCTATATGTCGGAGATGTTCTTACCAGCTGGCCAGAGTCGGATTACTCGAAGGTCTAAAAACAAATTAAATCAACCATTCCGAAAGAGCAACATAGGGCAAAGTGGTCTATCTTACCTAGGACCTAAGATCTGGAACAATCTACACTCTGACCTAAAGTCTGCTAAAAACGTTAACAGTTTCAAACATAAGATAAAGGACAATTTCTTTAAAGACCTCCAAAATCAAGAAAACAGTCCCTATATATATTATTAAATTTCTAAAAACTGCATAAATAACAAGCCCAACAGGCTGTTACACTTTCTTATGAACGTCTCTTTTTTTTTCATGAAAACTTTTCTTTTCTATAATACCCCTGGAGGGACCATTATGGAAACAAGGTTGCACTGACCTTTTAATACTATCCCTGCCATTTTAAACTAGGGGTATTTTTATACTAGATCTTTAGTTTTTATTACCATTTTATACATGTAAATAGCTTTTCTTTCCTTTATTACATTTTCAATTTTTACTTTGTATGGCAAAATTTTACATACATACATACATAGTTGTTGGACAGAGCGAAAAGGCAGAGGAATCCTAAATTTGTTTTTTTTTCGTTCGTTTGTTTTGTTTTTTTGGAAAAAAGTTGAATTTTATCAATGTAGCATCCACGCTGAGGGGTTTTTTTAAGCAGTCCGAATGAAATCAGGTATTTAAGACAAGTCACGGAATCATGCTTGAAGGGATCGTCTTCAAAAGTGCCCATTTGAAGTTAAAGCTTTCTGTTTTTTTTTCAAAATTAATTCAGGGTTATTCTAGTAAAATTTACAAACATCTGTTGTATTTTGGTTTGGACTGCTTTGGACTCCTCGGTGTGGTTGCAACGTTAATCAGGACTTATTGTTGTTGTTTTTTTTTCAGATCGGTTGGCATCTATATAGATTTTGGACTTATTTTTGGCCTGGTGCAAGCTTTGTTTGTCAAGGGGCTATATGTAGTATTCAAGAGAAATAGGGTTAAGATTACAAAATGGCAGTTTCCTTCATATGATTCCCTCGAAAATCCCAAATTTTGCATTTTGAGTATCTGAACACTACATATTGCCCCTTAACATAATAAATGGTTCGTTGTGCTCGGCGGGGAGGGGTGGGCGGAGCGGGGGCGGTTGTTTCCGTTCCGTTCCGTTCGCTTCATCGAATATGATAGCCACAAAAGTTTCTTTCTGCGGAAAACCCCTTATTTGCCGCGCGCTAGAAATCAGCAGTGCCGTTGTTATTCGATTATTTGGTTTAAGTTTTCTCACTATGCAAGTTTTCTTTATTTGGAAGGCGCTTTTTTTTTATTCCCAAAGGGAATATTTATACGGCAATGAATACAAAGATAGCGTTATATCTCCTTAGAGACCAAGACTTTTCCTTATTTAAAGCAATTATTGCACAGAAGCCGGTTTTGTCCAGCAAATCCAATTTTCTCGACCAAACACACTTCCTTACAATGATTTTTTCTCATGCTTTCCTTTCAGTAAAACTTTTACTTTTGATAAATTTTGTTTGTTTGTTTTCTCTTCTTCTCTTTGCTAGCTGCATTTCCCTTGATAGCCTTGAATACGGGTTTGCGATATACCCTCCTTTTCGGTGCACCTGTCAGAGAGATCTTGTGCAGAATAAATGCCAATAGGAATAATTGAATGTCGTGCAGGAATATCGTCAAAGTTGAAACTACGGACAGCAGTTTGGAAGCGCGTGAGATTTGCAGGACTTTTCCCCACAGCGTGCATTGCTTGTGCGTACTTGTACCTGTTCATCCTCGTCTCCATTGTTGCATTACCGCTAACTGTTATTGTTCAATCTTTCTCTTCTCTCCTCAGCCCTGAAATTTCCCATTTCTTTGGTATCTGCAATTGTCCCCTTTTTACGTTTTTCAAGCTGATAAATCAGACCTTTTCTTATGGGTTCTCCTTCCTTACAACGCTTTTCAAATGTCTTACTCTAAACAAGAGAATGTTCCTTGGCTGCCCTGATTATCGAAAGAAACTACTAGGCCTATTACAGCGTTTCATACATGCAGTTCTTCTATGCAAGTTCCTTGAAATATTGCTTTCTAATAAACACTTCCCTATGAGCATATTTTTGTTAATCGCTGGAGATATTGAATCTAATCCCGGTCCTACCAGCCATGCCTTACTAAAATTTTGCCATTGGAATTTAAACATCATTTGTGCCAGAGGAAGTGCAAAAATCCCTCTTATTGAAGTATACAACTCTTTACATCATTACGACATCATTGCTCTCTCTGAAACCATGCTTGACAGTTCCATCAGCAGTGAAGATATCTATATTGAAGGCTTTAGTCGCGAGATCTATCGTAATGATCACCCAAGTAATTCCAAAGTTGGAGGTGTTTGTATCTATTTTCGAGATGGACTTGCCATCAAGCAAAGGAGAGATCTTGAATTGATGCAGGAAACTATTGTATGTGAGGTTAACATTTCCCGCAAGAAAATTTTCTTCATCACTGTCTATCGAAGCCCAAGTCAAAATAGTGAACAATTTGAAAATTTCATTAATAATATGCAGATCATGATAAATCGATTACAAATGGAAAGACCCCACTCAATTGTTCTTACTGGGGATTTTAACTGTAGGACCTCACAGTGGTGGACTGAGGATGCAGAAAGCCCTGAAGGCATGGCATTGGACGAAATGATAGAAGTTAATAACTTGTATCAGCTTATAGACGAGCCAACCAATATCCGCGGTGAGAGCATGTCTTGTATTGATTTGATCATCACAGATCAACCTAATTTGTTTGCTGAATCAGGAGTCCATCCGTCATTAGATAACAATTGTCAGCATCAAATTATCTACGGTAAACTAAATATATCCCTGCCGAATGCACCACCATATAAGCGCACTGTTTGGGAATATGAAAAGGCAAACATTCGTTCAATTAGGGCAGCCATATCAGCATTAAACTGGGAGTCAATATTTCAGGGTCTGCAGGCGGATGAGATGGTTGAGGTCTTTACAGATACAATTTTTGAGATTCTTTCTTCTGAAATTCCTAATAGAACTATCAAATGTGATGACAGGGATCCGCCTTGGATAACTAGCGAGCTTAAAACGGCCATCAAACGTAAACATAGAGTCTACAGAAGATATATTGAGCGAGGCAAAAATCATGATGACTGGTGTCAAGTCAAGATCATTCGTAATGAAACGTCTAGGATGATTGTTAATGCGAAAAATAAATACTACCAAGATTTAGGTCGCAAGCTTTCTGACCCAAACATGGGACCTAAAAAATACTGGTCAACCCTTACAAGACTGATTAACAGTAAGAAGACATGCAATATTCCTCCACTCCTTGAAAATGGCCTATTCATCACAAATCCTGCGAATAAAGCTAGTACAATTCAGCGATCTGAATGCACACAAATTTCATCATAATTTTGAGTGTCTTAGGCCTATATGTAATTGTGGTACAGCTAACGAGGACAACGAGCATTATCTCCTGCACTGCTCTCGCTTTAATCAACTGCGAATGGATCTCTTTGGCACTGTCACAGAAGTGTCGGGTATTGATATCGCAAACCTGGATTCAAAAACCTTGTGCAACTTGCTTCTTTACGGCAGTTCTAATATGAATATTATTGACAACAGGATAATTATTGAAGCAACAATTGAATACATTGAAAAAACAAACAGGTTGAATTGACCGTGGGTGCTGGAGTGCTGCCTGGGCGAGGGGGTGAGGTTTTTTTTCGTCCTTTCCCTTGGGGGGCACGTTGGTATCCGTGGATCAATATGAAATCAATTTGAAATAACGCAATGATCTAGCAGCTCTCCCTCCTTTCTTCCAGACAGTTCAGCACCAAACCACCCAAATTTTCCCATAGTGCTTGACTTCCGTCGTCATTGTACCGTCCAGTAGCTATGTGATGGTACAGGGATGATAGAAGTCTACAATATAAAAGGTTAGACCCATAGCATGGTTTGGTGTGGAACTGCCAGTCTCCTTATTGGTGTGTTGTTTTCTTGTTTTGTTTTGTCCCTCGTATTGCTGTATTATTATTTTTTTTTATATCTTGAAGTTATTTGCAAATTGTAAGTACCGTTCTTGGTGTAGGCCAGATGACCTTGTGTCTTCTTACACCAAGATCGGTACAGTAGTAATGTATTTAGTTTAGTTTTAATTTATTATGAATAGAAAAAGAAAAAAAAAAAAAAAGACGTCTCAAGGGTCTCAGTACAGACACACATATACCCACATGTTCTTGGAGACGTCTCAAAGGTCTCAAGGGTCTCAGTACCGACACACATAAACCCAGATATTCTTGGAGACGTCTCGTGGGCCTCAAGGGTCTCAGTACCGACACACGTATACCCAGATGTTCTTGGAGACGTCTCAAGGGTCTCAAGGGTCTCAGTACCGACACACATATACCCAGATGTTCTTGGAGACGTCTCAAGGGTCTCAAGGGTCTCAGTACCGACACACATATACCCACATGTTCTTGGAGACGTCTCAAGGGTCTCAAGGGTCTCAGTACCGACACACATATACCCAGATGTTCTTGGAGACGTCTCAAGGGTCTCAAGGGTCTCAGTACCGACACACATATACCCAGATGTTCTTGGAGACGTCTCAAAGGTCTCAAGGGTCTCAGTACAGACACACATATACCCACATGTTCTTGGAGACGTCTCAAAGGTCTCAAGCGTCTCAGTACCGACACACATAAACCCAGATGTTCTTGGAGACGTCTCAAGGATCTCAGTACCGACACACATATACCCAGATGTTCTTGGAGACGTCTCAAAGGTCTCAGTACTTTACGTCCTACAAAATTTTCTTCAGAAATATCAATATCGATGTAAAATACCTGTTACAGACAAATGGACGAGGAAAAGTAACCAAGATAGCCATTTCCGTAGAGTTGCTCCAAGTCTCGTTCATTAACTTATTGCCAGAGTGCAGTGGGCCCGAATAAGATAACAAACGAGACTTTGAGTAAATTTACCATTTCCGTAGAAACCATTTCTATGGTAGAAACACACTATTTCCACATAGTGCATACTTATTAGATACTCAAGAAAGAGCTATTCCGTGTACTTTCGGAAATTGCTTTACTGCACCGCACCAATTTTTACGACAATGAGTTGAACCAAAGTTAAGCCTTCTGTTCAAAGGCCAGTCGAAAATCTTGGACAGCGAACGCATAGAAATCATATCATACACTTTTCGCCAAGCGACCGCGAGTACGATGCAGATGATGAATGGAGCGAAGATGAAGAGGACATACGGTGCAAATGGTATTTGTTGATGGGCATGATGCAGGATATGATGCTGACAGGGGCGGCTCGAAGGGAAAAAAAGTAGGTAATCAAATTGGCGAAGCCAATTTGATTGCCGTAGCGAAGGGGGGTCCGGGGGCGGAGCCCCCGGAAAATTTTTTGGGCCACGCCCTTTTTTATGTTGGGAAACGCCCATATTTCGCTTATGATAAGACCACACCCACTGCCCTGTGCACCCGATCCTCTGAAGTCTATTTCGTAAAAATCAACAACATATCATGCAAGTCTTCGAGCAATCGGTATTGTGATACAAAAGGAGCGCAATTCATGGCTGTAACATGCGACGAGGTCCATAAGCTCCAGAAAATTGCCCCGGTTCGATGACAATTTGGACTCATCGTGCCCTCGAAATGCCAGCCCTTGGGCAGACAAGAACACAACAGCAGCATCAATGTGGTGGTGCAGCATCTTTGTGTATCTTGATGCATTGTGGTTGTGTCTTGTCACTTCTCTTTGCCTGGCCTCGTCTATAGCACAAGCGACATCTATGTTGCCAAGCAGTTTGTATGATGTGTGGTTCATCATATGCTTTTTTGAAGCTTGATGGCTCCCAGCAATATTTGTAAGGTTCCTCCCTTCCCTGTCGATTTGAAACCGTTCACTTGCACAAATGACCCTTTCATCTGTTGAATCAAATAAAATTCAAGATTAGATGTACATACAACAAATATACACAACTTCAAGATCAAAGAAGAAAACACTTACACAGCCAGAGAACCTCCCGAAAATAAGAAAAATCAAGAAAAATTTTCGAACCAGATAATCTTACGCGATATTTTCCCAGTACTGGAGTTTCTTAATTTGTTGGCGATCTGAGAGTTGAGTTTCTCATATGCAATTTCTTCAAAATATTTGTATCATTTTTGCAACTTTCTTAAAGGTTCCATAACAGTCTTCATATTGTATTTACTCCCTGTCCCCTCGTGAACATTTCAAAACAAAAGTTTTTAGGACTTTCCGCTGTTTAGACATTACTCAAGACTCAAGTGAGTGATATGATACAAGAAACAAATGAAAGTAAAGTAAGAATATGCTAAGGTTTTTCTTTACTGAAATAAATAGTCTATATTTTCGCAGTATGGGTATTTCTTAACATTTTTGGCGATATCAGAGTTTAGTTTCTTACAAACAGTTTACGAGTTGTGGTTCATGCAGCGGTTGTAGGCCCGCGGCTCTTTTTCATATGGGATTAAACCAGCTTCATGTCTGCCCTCCACGGCCTCCATACACCTAGCCTCTAAAAGGGCAAGGTAATCGCTGGCAGACTTGACTACCTTGGCCGAAGAGATTTTGTCATGTGTAATGTCCAGTGACCATGGATCGCAATTTTTGGTATAATGTTATTTCTAAACTATCCCACAAAATGTTTATGCGACTCCAGCCTAATTAATGCTGTGCATGCAGTTCTATTTGATATATTTCAGTTTACTTATTAAACTCTATGTGATGTGCAAATCTGATAGGAAAATGGATCTGGTCAGATAAAATAATTTCGAAAATTATTAGTAAAATGCACACTTACCGTTGATATGTCACCCATCACTAGGCAGGGCCAGCAGTAAAACATTTCTTTGCCTTCTTCATTTTCTCCGCCACATATCCACGGAAAAGACTCATACACCGTTAACACTTGTTCTCCCCGCATACTTTATTCTTGGACATGGCCTTCCATCCTTCTTCAAGCGCAATCGTTGCTCGTGATTTAAATTGTTATTCTGTGCTGCACGCAGTGAAAAAATCTTAGAAACACCCCATCTATACTCGTTTCCCAAAACTCGATCCATGACAGAAGATTTGAACAGATTTCTTAAGAGCAACAGTGCAAGGTAATCAGGTTGCGGAATGACTAAGTTGCTGCGAGGCGCTATCTGTTTTAATACGATCTGCTCAATAGAGAATTACGTCACGACACCCACGAAAACATTGCCTTGAACTTCGCCTTTGCTCTTTGCCACATTGCTTCCACTCGATTTGTTGTCACTCCAGTTGCCGGGTCCACAAAATGCAGCGTGTGATTCACTGTGCCGTGCACGAATCCTTGTTGGCCAAGCTGTCTGTATGCTGCCCATTCATCTGACCACACTGTCGTTCCTGGTTCAACCCAGTCGACGATTATAGGCAATAGTGTCCCTGCGTCTCTTCTTGGTACAGGTACCAAAAACACATGCTTTGTTTGGATGTCATATCCACCCATAATCCATTTTTCTACAACGACGTGACCGCGATTGTATTTCCTTCTGGCGAACAGGCTCTCGTCAATTTCTACAATCATTCCTGGACCACCAAGCCTTTGAGGATGATTTAGGAAATACTGCACGGCCACGTCCCTGCAAAACTGATTCCAGTCCGTGACAGTGTGCTCTGATCCAATGTCCAGCTCGTGCATACACTGTTCCACGGACATCCCCCTCGAGCGGCCAGCATTCCAGGCCCACACATATGTGAGCCCCAATATTTGGTACAAGTGGAGCTTCGACCGGTTGAAGAAGCTCCCTTTCCTGATATTGGTTGTCCCCTTGCATCTTGGACACCGCCAAATGATGCCATCCAGCCCGCGACCATAAATCCCCTCGTTGCATGCAATATGGCACGTGGGGCAGTCGCAGCTGTTGGCCAGAAGGCCATATCGGCGGCACCAAGCAATGGTATCAGGTATACTATTCTTGAACTGTATACCAAGTTCCATCATGTTGATTGCATCGAAGACGCCCATGACGGGCTCCCTGCGTTGTTGTGCTGCTTGGGCCATGATGATTTTCAGCTGCAGTCAATGGCGCGCAAGGGAAGGTTTTATAGGAAAAAAATGTTTCATCTCTACACCCCCGTCTAAGTGCCCCTTCGAGAGGTCAGATGTACCGGGGCA
Source organism: Aurelia coerulea (assembly GCA_039566865.1). Classification (NCBI taxonomy): domain Eukaryota; kingdom Metazoa; phylum Cnidaria; class Scyphozoa; order Semaeostomeae; family Ulmaridae; genus Aurelia; species Aurelia coerulea. The sequence goes on along the minus strand of CM076951.1, from coordinate 3,908,480 downwards.
CTTAGACGAGGGTCTATCTTTATTTCTGGAATATTATTCACAGTATATAGAAACAGAAATATAATCAAATAAATGATTGATTTTGATTCATTGAGCAGAATTTGTTGACAACGCCTTCCCTTATTTTTTTAATTGTTTTGTCTTCAAACCTATTTTTGATCGACGAATTGAAGTGTAGTCAAACGAAGTAATAATAACATCTGGAAAATGTATTTCAAAACATTTTTCAATCATATTTCTATATTGGTTACATCTGCACAGCTGATAGATTCCACGTCAAATACACGAATGACCTTTAAGTTTCACGTAATTTTTAAAGGAAATTTGGAAGCTAAATCAATGTAATTTATCAAATTAAGAAATCCAGTGCAGTCTACTGATGGAGCCTCCATTTAAAGATGAGGTTTGGTGTCCATACTTAAAACAGAATTTTAAAAGTTACACTAAGTAGCCACATATAAGAAACGGACATATAAGACACTGTAGTCTGCCAGCACAGAGAATACTCTCCCATTGATAAGAAACCAGGCATCATAATTGACTTTGGGGTATTATTGGGCTGAAATGGGCATTATTATTTCGAATACAGTAAGTACCCGCAAATAAGAAACCCCTTGTATAAGAAACAGGCCTCACTTTTTTCAAAAGGGGCTCCTTTAATAAGAAACAACTCTAAGTCTGAAATTTAAAGTATAAATTTTTACCTCTCTCACCGGCAGCTCGAGGACGGACAGCTCAAGGGTCTAGCTCCCTGGTCTAAAATCGAAGTATAAATTTTTAGCTCTCTCACCGGCAGCTTGAGGACGGACAGCTCAAGGGTCTAGCTCCCTGGTCTAAAATCGAAGTATAAAATTTTAGCTCTCTCACCGGCAGCTCGAGGACGGACAGCTCAAGGGTCTAGATCCCTGGTCTAAAATCGAAGTATAAAATTTTAGCTCTCTCACCGGCAGCTCGAGGACGGACAGCTCTAGGGTCTAGCTCCCTGGTCTATATTCCAAGTATAAATTTTTAGCTCTCTCACCGGCAGCTCGAGGAGGGACAGCTCAAGGGTCTAGCTCCCTGGTCTAAAATCGAAGTATAAATTTTTAGCTCTCTCACCGGCAGCTCGAGGACCGACAGCTCGAGGGTCTAGCTCCCTGGTCTAAAATCGAAGTATAAATTTTTAGCTCTCTCACCGGCAGCTCGAGGACGGACAGCTCTAGGGTCTAGCTCCCTGGTCTAAAATCGAAGTATAAATTTTTAGCTCTCTCACCGGCAGCTCGAGGACCGACAGCTCGAGGGTCTAGCTCCCTGGTCTAAATTCGAAGTATAAATTTTTAGCTCTCTCACCGGCAGCTCGAGGACGGACAGCTCTAGGGTGTAGCTCCCTGGTCTAAAATCGAGACGTAAATGTTTAGCTCTCTCAGCGGCAGCTCTCTCACCGACAGCTCGAGGGTCTAACTCCCGGCTCTTAGTTCTCCGAGGAGTAAACGATCCATGAGGACCCCTTTCTTTGAGTTTGAAGTCGAGGCTACTGGTCACGTGACCGAAGAACTCGATCGGATTGATAATGGCGGACGGAGTGAAGATTTGGAGGTTAGTCATGGATGTATTTTGGCTAATAAAAGATGGAATTGAAGGTGAGTAATTATTAATTATATATCAAATTAATCCCCATGTTGTGGGCTATCGATTGATATACAATACATATGTAACAGACATACAACGACAAAGTTATAAGTACAAACAGTATAGACACGGTCTGAAGAGGGTGTGCGAAACTGCATTAGCGCCAGTAGTTTTGCATGGGATGATTGTGCTAAGATGGTTGCAAGGAACATATCAAGATTTGATTCTTCAATATTTCAATTTTTTTGAAATGTTTCTTGTGGTCATATCTTCAGTGAAATCATATGCGGTCTTCTACGCTTTTTGCATCTCTATGACTTTCATAGAAAAATTGGGAGTCTCCTTTGTTTATTTAAGGCTCAGGCATTTGGTGTGGGATATACAATGGAACCATATGATCATTAACCCTCAAGGGAACAGAAGCTGTCTATTGAAGACAACAAAAAATCTACCAGCGGCACGTGAAAGGAAATTAAACCTCACAGAGGAGAAGACCTGTCGTTTACTGGTAACAGTACAGTATATCGTTTTGTAGCAATTCATAGGATGCTTCAGCATCAATTTAGAATATATATTTGGCCAGGTCGAAAACACCGAGCTCTCGGATCTCTCGGAACGAACCTGTTCCGAGGTTTCCGTGATTTCCGAGAGTTCTGTGTTTTCGAGTAGACATAGGCCATACTCGAAAACATGGAAATGTTAAAAATGTAACGTAATGGCGTAATGCTTGTACGTGGAGCGTTCTGTTCATTCGATCAATTCTAAGAAATCAAAATAACGCTGATTTTAAGGGTCGACCAAAGAAGACAAGGATTCAGCTTGATGATAATAAACTTAGGTCAATCGTTGCGAAATTCATTAAGCGAAATCAATTGCAAAAGAATACGATCAATGTAAGGTGAAAGTTTCACCAAAAGCAATAGGTTTCTTGTACAATCACTATAGAAAATTCTCTGCCTCAAATTATGAATCACCGACTCTCAACGTAAGTAACATTTCAGAGTCTGACATCTGTGAAGAAAATAATGACTTTCACTCAAAAAATCTGGATGAGCCTATAGAAAGAATAGAAATAGTACACAGAGCTAGCAAAAATGAACCGGAAACATCGATGTGAATTGATCAAGATGAAGAAGAAAATGAAGCAAACGATGAAGAACTACGGTTGTCACCAAGTCCAGGGAACAACCTTCTATCGACAGAGACTCCATTAAAAATTTCAGATGATGTAGACAACGCGAAAGGAAGGACGTCTACTCACTACCAAGTCAAATGCAACTCAAGTTCTTGACGGATTGATGCTTGATTCGAAGGAAGAAATTTGCACGAAGTCAATCAAACGTTCAATGTGCTCAAACGTCAGAGAAGAGGGAATTTGACATGAAGCATCATTTGATTCGTCATTCCAAAGTTGGAGCCCGATAAAACCCATGACTCCACTGAGTGTGAATGAAGGAGACATAGACAACTCCAAAATGGAATCAAGACATGCTTGAGAGGATGAAGAAGAAGACCGTAACCTCGATGAAATCTCCATATCCAACGAGTCCTATGATGAGGCAGAAAAGCAAGGTATTAAAGGACAACACAGCGGTCTCGTATATGGTGACCGTAATCCACCAACATCTTTCTCAGGAGCTACATTGTCCAAGACAACCAAGAAAAGAACCACTAGATATAAAAGGAAAGTAGCACCAGACAATTGCAGACAATAATACTGGTCGAGGAGTAGTGCATCAAAATAAGGTCTCGGGAAGAGAGAGGTTTTCGGAAGAAAGAAATAATGCCACAGTTGCAGCTAGTGACCATGTTGCGGGAATCATCAACGTTTTAAGCTAGCGTTATGTTCACCAAAATGAGTGTAAACCAATATCGAAGACCCTTGTCACGAAAATTTAACAGCATTTCAAAGACCTTGGTATCAAGAAAACACACTTTATCCAGGTTATTCACTACTAGGATCAGCTTATGAAAATAAGCCATTGTAAACATGTACTCACATAAATTTTTTTCACTTCAGACCCAATTTTCGACCCAAATAATGGGATGCAATCAGTTCAAGTTATGAAGCAATCAATAAAATCATGTCTTGCAAAAGCTGAGAACGCAAAGATGAAAACAATTGCATTAAAGGCAGAATCACCTGACAGTAAAAACTGGAATTATTATTATTATTATTATCTTTCTTTACCGTTGGATACATAAAAATATAGCTAAAAGCAATCAGCTAATTAATTCCAACGTTATTGTTGGGGATACAAATCGTCAAAGTTCAAAGCAACGGTTATCCCCCAAAAAGGAAACCTGTGATCATGCGCAGAAAGCATGTTTGGTTTTGTGGAAAGAGTGTGGGCGGATTAATCCGCTGTTGATCTGCTCAACTTTAATCCAAACAAGACTTAGCAAAGAAACAAAGAGATTCTCGCGCATGGTAATAGGTTTCCCAGCTGTTGATCTGCTCTGAACTTTACCAGCATAACAAAAGGCTCAGACAAAAGGGGCAGTCCTCGGTATCCTCAACAAGTTAGTTAAAATTTAAAAATACAAATGTTACATCAGAAAAAAGGGGATAAAATATTTACAATTCATCAAAAATTAGGTTAGGTTACCTACTGAGAGAGCTCCTCCTTAAGAAATTCCCCGGCATACAATTCCTGTTCTGTTTCGTTTTTCTTGCATTTTCGTTATATTTGGTAGTTTCTTCTCTGTAATTTTCCTTCTGTGTGTCTAACGTAGTTTTAATTTAAATTGTATTGTACTTTTGAATTGTATTTTGTTGATATTGTAAGGTTTGTTGTTATTTGATTTTGAGTGAAATATATTTTTAGTTTTGAATTTGTATGTAGTGGAATTTAAAATTAAAGGAACTGAACTGAACTGGGTGTTACGCAAGACTAAGGCCCCGTTTACACGAGACCGTTTTCACACCATATCGGATTAGCCTCCTGTTTACACGAGAACGCACCAATCCGATATGCTTCATACGGTTTTTGCGTTTTCAAATGAAAACGCTCTGAAAGTGGCATGAAACAAATCCGATATTGTCTAAACGGTCAAATCCAGTATCAACTCAAAACTGAACCTCTTTATCAATTGTACAAGCCTCCTATTCATCTGGCCCACTGCGCAGTTGGGTGTTGAAGCAAAGGAAATCCTTTGCAGCACAAGACAAAGCGTTTCTGTGTAAACACAACCCCCAATTCGATATGAAATGAAAACGGTGTCGTGTAAACACAACCCCAACCCGATATGAAATGAAAACGATATCGTGTAAACAGAACAATTTTTGTATCGGATTGCCACCACAAATCCGATATGAAATGAAAACGGTATCGTGTAAACGGGCCTAAGACGTCCATCAGTAAGTGATGTATTTGCCATAATATTACTTTGATATCGAAGGAGGAATGCCCTTTCAAACGGAGATTTTTTTCTCATCTAATTTCCTTTCATTCTATCTTATAGCTGCAGAATTGCCAGCTCTGGAAGGCCCAGCTGAGAAAACAGCAAATATTAAGAAAGCAGAGGAAAGTAAGCTTGCACTTATTTCCTAAGAATGAACATGTTGACATTGTTCTTACCTTGTATCCCTGTACTATGGAAGGTATGTCAAAATGCCTCAAATTGGTCTTAAATGACCCCAGTGCGTAAGATACTTCGCCAAGGTTCCCTCATAAATGATGTACGGTGTATTTTTTTCCAATCAACTTAAAATCGAGAGAGTGCTTTGCCTAGGGAATGCATGTGTTTTTTCTTCCATAAGTGACAACCGAAAAGGAGAGCAAACAAAGGGTTTTGGTTACGTAACTGTAAACAAACATTTCTTGAAACGGTGATGTTCCTGTTTTTTGGCAGGTCATATTACACAGGTTCGTAATTTATATAAGTTAAACCCACCTGAACCCATCTGAACCCACCTGAACCCAGCTGAATCCATCTGAACCCACCTGAACCCATCTGAACCCAGCTGAACCCATCTGAACCCAGCAGAGACAAACCCGACTCGATAGAAATTGCCAAGAGGTCTCCTGCCAGGTGTTATGGCTCTGTTTGGAAATATCAAGAACAATGTATCAAAAGAAGCGGGTGATAAGCATAGTTGGCGCTTTATGGTGTTAATGAAAACAGCTGAATAACAATCGTTCTGATCTCATTGGCTTGGACGGTTTTTCATTTTGGCATTTTATGGGTTCAAAGTGTCTTATCAATTTGTGTGTGGCCATAACTCCGCCAATCCAGAAGATATTTTAGCCGGCATCCAAACTTTAATACCCAAACATCTGGAGAGTAGATTTCTTCAAAAAAAAATCGGGAAATTTCAAGCAATTTCTTTCCTGGTTGCGTTCTATGAAGGTAGGTAGGTAAACTGTCGAAAAATTGTCATGGACTTCTTTCGCAGTGATATCACTCTCCTACTAAATCATCAGGCCTAACTTTTTCACCTTCACGTGTACACAAGATTGTTTTCGTCATTTATTTGACTAAAACGTCCTTTGAGTTTCCGTGTTTGTTAATCTGAAGGGCTATAATTCCAAACAGAGCCATTAGAATTATGAACAAGTGTTGAATGCCAATTCCCTGCTTGTGTGCTTCATACAAATCACAGGACCTCTTGGGATTTCTATTGCGTCAGGTTGGTCTCTGCTGGGTTCAGATGGATTCAGCTGGGTTCAGATGGATTCAGATGGATTCAGCTGGGTTCAGATGGATTCAGCTGGGTTCAGGTGGGTTTAACTTATATAAATTACGTACACAGGTTCACTTTTTTTCAAGATGAAAGGGTATTATGAACCTTGCAGTATTATTGCTATCACCACAGCATCCCCACACTGAGCAACAATTGCTCAAATGAGGCTCAACAATACTTGAATACTTTTTCTTGGTTTTCTTAGGGTATCTCTTTGGACAAATTGCTTGGCATTATTAAAAAGCTCAAAGGCTCGTGACATTATCTCTTGAATGAACTTTGCCTGGCTTCCCTATTTCAAATTTTCATCAATCATTACACCAAGATATTTTGTTTCATGAACAAGATCGATAGCATTCCCATAAACTTAGAAGCAAGGGGTGATTTCTGACGTTGTCTGTTTATCTGCCTCAGCTTTTGGGCTGAACTAATGATCATGGCTTGTGTTTTGACGAGCCATCAACATCGAATATCAGCATCATTCCAGGCGATGTCATCCTTCCAAGAGGTTTGAGAGGAAAGCAGCTTCCTGGACCGTTGTAGTTTTATGATATGAAATTCGTTGAAGTAATTTGCAATGACATTTGTAGTTTTTGTAGCCTGTTAGATATGCTCTGTATATTTGTTGTTTCTATAAAAATCAGTTTGCTTGCAACCTGAACGCCATTTGTATTTTCGTGTGACTCACTTTTATCTGGTAAAGCGGGGTAACTGGGACAAGGGAAATTCGTTTACACGTGGTCAGTCTATAGCCATACGTTTTGGTAAAAATGTGTAATTTGAAAATTGTAAATTATATTTCTATAAAAATCAGTTTGCTTGCAACCTGAACGCCATTTATATTTTCGTGTGACTCACTTTTATCTGGTAAAGCGGGGTATCTGGGACAAGGGAAATTTGTTTACATGAGTGAGCAGAAATTGCCGCCATCTTGTCGCAATATCGTGTTTGGCATTACAATTATATTTCAAGAACCACATTGAGTAGAAACTTCAAACTTTTTAAACTGGCAGGCCATGACAGTGGCTGAAATCTAGACCAGTTATTTTAGACCAAAGTAAAAAAGCATAAAATGTTGACAATATATTTCAAAATGAGACGAAATAACTATGCTGCACCCTTTTTCATAGCCTTGTTGGTCGGGAACTACAGCAAATAAGCAAGTCAATGAGGTCTATCTTGTAAAGGATGCCATGAGGATTATCTGTACCAAATTTCATGATGAAATGATGATTCTGGTTAGAGATATTACTGTAACAGAGTCGGCCAATAGCTTAAAATGAGAAACTGAGAAAACGGAAGGAAAATATCTTGTATGCAGTACAGTTTTTTTGGCAACTTAATATTTCCCTGAAGCATACATTTTTCACCCTCATCCTCTTTCTCTTTGTCAGTGAAACCTTTCCTTTGGGCTCTGAGCTGTTTTCTTCTATTTTTTGGTGTTTTCCTTTGATTTATTCCAACTGTTCGAAATTCGGTGGTCCTTTTCTATGCAACCTGTCTTGTAAATCTTCCAGTGGTCATTCCTTTAAAGCTTAGAAAAATGGCTTTAAACATACAACTAGTGTCAGATATGAGGTCCCCCCAGTCTAATGGGCTTTAGCCCCCCCCCCAAAAAACATTGTCCCCTGTCTTTTTGTATTTAAGTTTCCGTCTCTTTTTGCAGCTTCACTATTGAATTAGGAAACCTTCCCAAAGCAAAAGAAGTTGAACATATTTCAAGTAATCAAAATTAAGAAAATTAAGAAAATCGAGGATCCTACATCCAGGATCCGAGCTCACAGAAAGAAGCAACCGCTGAGGAGGACGATGCCGATATATTCATGACACAAGCAACACCACCCCAAAAGGAATCACGACGCTGACCAAATACGATGGTGGTTCGACGTCGAACAAAGGCGACGAGGATAGTTACCACCTCTGAAGACGAGGGTGAGTGAGACGAAGGACACTGCAAAGACTGTGAAAGCCATTCGTTATATTGTTTATTTATGTTGATGCTGTGTTTATGTTGTGTTGCTAAATCACATGTTTAAATTGCAATTTACGATATGTACTTAGTCAAATCTTATGTTTATATTCAAATAGAGCAAAGAAACACGATCAGAGAAAAATTCTTTCTTATTCCCTTACACTAGTCTATCAACAACAACAACAACAATGACGAGATTGCCAGCAAAACAGCAACAACAACGCCAACAACAACAAAAACAGAATTCAAAATGGCTATAATTTGTTCAAGTAACGTAAAATACAATCTATTATCAGCAAACAGTGAGCTCAATGAGCATCAGTGAGCTACGCTCTCCAACGGTGAGAAAGTTTTCGCGAAATTGAGATTAGCCTCGTATTTGGTCATGTTTGCTCACTGCTGCTCATCGTTACCACACGTAGCTCATTGCCATTCACCACTGCTCATCAATATTCTTAGCTACTACAATACTGCATACTGCATAACTGTCTGTTTTATGTAAATGCTACATTCAATAGTAGGGTTCCGAGGGTTACAGTACTGTGTTTCTATATCAACAGTTCATATCTCAAGGTACCGAAAAGGTTCCAGTACAAAAACTGCATAACTGTCTGTTTTATGTGAATGCTTCATTGAATAGTAGGGTTCCGAGGGTTCCAGTACTGTGTTTCTATATCAACAGTTCATATCTCAAGGTACTGAAAAGGTTCCAGTACAAAAACTGCATAACTGTCTGTTTTATGTGCAGTGGCGTACCCAAGGGGGGGAATGGGGGGGTCTGGACCCCCCCCACTTTTCAAAAAGATGGTCCTCGAGATTTGTACAAAAGTGCAATAAAATTTGTACCTCAGGGGGGGGGGTCAGGCAGATCTGTCAGGCGGTGGTCTTCGAGATTCTTGAACAGCAAGGAGAGAATGGTTTTGTCTAAGGTTTGGTGGAGCAATGTTTTGGGTTTCTAAGAAATGCTTGAACGATGTTGGGAGAGGCATTCTAAGCCAAAGTAGAATGTCTGGTTTCAAAATTTTCCTGTTTTCAAAAGATTCTTGCAAAAGATGCCATTTACTGACTAAACAACGATGAAGTGGCGACAAGTGGCATTTCCTTGAATATCATAACAACAACTAGCGCCAAATCAATTTTGCAGTAAAGAAGAAAAGCGATTTTGTAATTCGTACTCGATATGCTGTATAAATTCTCAATGAAAATTCAACAAAACATCCGGCCTATTTTTGCCTAATTTGTGTTTATTGCAGTCATGTTTACGATGCAAAATATAACTAAAAGGGGCGTGTCCCTCATTTTCCGAGCGTCTGAAGGGCGTGGTCACAAAAATTTTTCTTGGGCTACGCCCCAGACCCCCTCACTCCTGAGGTGCTGCGTACGCCTCTGTTTATGTGTATGCTTCATTGAATAGTAGGGTTCCGAGGGTTCCAGTACTGTGTTTCTATATCAACAGTTCATATCTCAAGGTACCGAAAAGGTTCCAGTACAAAAACTGCGTAACTGTCTGCTTTATGTGAATGCTTCATTGAATAGTAGGGTTCCGAGGGTTCCAGTACTGTGTTTCTATATCAACAGTTCATATCTCAAGGTACCGAAAAGGTTCCAGTACAAAAACTGCATAACTGTCTGTTTTATGTGAATGCTTCATTGAATAGTAGGGTTCCGAGGGTTCCAGTACTGTGTTTCTATATCCACAGTTCATATCTCAAGGTACCGAAAAGGTTCCAGTACAAAAACTGCATAACTGTCTGTTTTATGTGAATGCTTCATTGAATAGTAGGGTTCCGAGGGTTCCAGTACTGTGTTTCTATATCAACAGTTCATATCTCAAGGTACCGAAAAGCTTCCAGTAAAAATACTGCACAACTGTCTGTTTTATGTAAATACTACATTGAATAGTAGGGTTTCGAGGGTTCCAAAGGTTCCAGTACTGTGTTTCTATATCAACAGTTCATATCGCAAGGTTCCAAAAAGGAAAACAGTGCTGGAACCTTTTTGGAACCCCTTTACATTTAAAATTGAAAACAAATACACTGTACTGGAACCTTCGGAACCCTTGGTACCTTCGGAACCCGATTTCAAGATAAGGGTTTAGCAGGAGAATTAAAGTCTATAGGAAAATATTACTGGAACCTTATCGGTACCCAGCATTTTAAAAATTCAATACAGAAACCCTGTACTGGAAAACTGGGAAAATTCCCAAGCATCTTCAACTAAGTAGCGTAGGTACCATAACAGTCCATAATCATTGTATAGGCATTTTATACTGTCAACCCAAGAACCCGAGCATCTTCACAATTTCTACATTTTTATTTCTTTCCTTTATTTGTTATTGTTATTCTCTATGTTATCAATCCTATGTTAAATGTTATTTACTTTTATTACCTATTATTTGTACTTGGTATCCAAGGTGCAAGGTTACATAGTTCTGCAACCAATATCTTCAGAAATTTGCAGATGATAACCAACACAAAGATGCTGGTCTGGACTGAGCTAACAATTATTTTTGCTGTTTCGCCCATCCAGTAGTCTGGTGCAACTTGCCGCTCTGTTGTTATTTGACATATTTGCCCCTCTAATAACATTTAACCCTATTTGGACCGGGTTGAAAATTTGATATAATTGATATAATTTGAAGAACTCATATTAAGTCTAGCGACAGGGTATCACAAGGAAAATTTAATTTGGAAAAAGGCGACATGGTATACTTTTGGCACATTTTTTATGCGACAGGGTATACTGTTGGCCCATTTTTTATGGAACAGAGTGCAGGGTGTGAAGAGATTTTCCACACACCCCCGTCACTTCCCTAGTCAAGTACCCCCCCCCCCCCCCCGGGACTAGCCATATCAAATTAGAACAACTAACATTTGTTAAAGGTTGATTATGGCTTTTAACAGTTGGGAAATGAAAAGAAATAAAAACTCTCGATGCATATCTTGGTTTTTGTTTTTTCTCTATCAAATCTTAAAAGCTAAAAACTACAATCTACAATTCAACTGTGCCAATCATAACGGGGAAAAAAGGTCATCAAGTTTCCACTATGACTTGGCTTTAAACATATATGAAGTTCTTCATGGTGCAACCGGTGCGGTATATGCAAGGCTTTATTCAAGGCTGTTTGATCAAAAACTGTAAATTGAAATGAATTGTTATCTTATCTCACCTTCTCAAATTTAGACAACCACTCCTTGTGGATTTTTGTGAAGTCTGGGGCTGGCTTCGCCCTGAATGGCACTGGCTATGGCAAAACAAAAATAAACAATGAGCATAATAATAATAATATAATGATTAATTTATTTACAGTTGGTGGAAGCAATAGTTTTAAAGAAAACTAATAAATACCAACTATTTACAATACAAAGTTCAAACATAATATAAACGTAAAATATATACAAGAATCTATGTACACATCATCTGCAGATGTTGCAACTGCAAGTGTCTCCTTTCCAGCTCTTAATCATATTTTAAATTGATTTGTGTTTTGCGCAGCTTTTATCGTGTCAGATAACGTGTTCCACAATATGCTTCCTCTAAGTGATAAAGAATTGTTCCCATAAACTAACGTATTGGTTTTAGGCATGAGGTTATTTGTTCGTAGGTCATATTGAATGTCCTTTGGTGTGAAGAACTCAAACATATCAATGCCTCGTTCCTCAATAGATGATAAAAAACAGATTCAAACCGCATACCCTTTCCTAACATAAACATTCAGGCTACTGTACCCAATGTCGCAGTATTAAAGAAAAATGGACTAAAATGCATGTACACAAATGCGGATTGTTTAAGCAATAAACTACAGGAACTTCAAATCAGATTAATTCAATCAAAAACAGATTTGTGTGCAGTTACAGAGATTCTACCAAAAAAAGTAACTACCAAATGGACAGAAAATAATTACGTTGTCGATGGATATAAAATATTCACTAATTTTGGAAAAAGCGAGACAAGAGGAGTAGCTCTTTATCTCAAAGATTACATTAAAGCACGGCAGTTAGATTACAGCTTTCCCTCCATTGAGTCAGTTTTTGTAGAAATATCAATAAACAATAAAGAGAAAATAGTCTATGGGGTTGTTGACAGCTTCTTTCTTGTCTTTCCTTCAAACCTTCGTCGCAGCAACAAAACTTCAAAATTCAACCGTGGTAAATAGAAAAAAGAACGCGAATAAAATCCATTTTCGAACGCTTTGCGTAAGTCATGTGATATTTGCAGTCATAAGGGTGACTTTGAAGTACGTTTTTGATCTGAAGTACCCAAGGGTTTTCTAGAATACCCTTGAAGTACCCTTTAGGGTTTCTCTAGAATAAGGGTACCTGTTGGTCTACAAGTACCCTAGTGTACTATAAACTATTTCTCAAAACCACCTTTTTTCTGTGAGTGTGGGGAGCAAAATACCATGACTACCCCATGGCTGTGACATAAAGTCACTGCCTATAATTTTCTTCCACTGAGACTTAACTCTCTTCAAATGGTTAATGAAGTACCACTTTCTCATTACCACTAGTTAAGGTTTTGGCTGTCTCCATTACCCTATCTAACTGCAGATTGGCAACAGTATTCCTGTCTCCTATCAGAAATTGGCTTAAATATTTTGAAATGGGTACCTTTGTAGCTGCTTTCTTCTTCATTGCTTTTCCCTGCAAGGACAAAAATATGCTCAATTTAGCTCTATTTGGACCTGAAAAGAAAAAAGTCACTTACCACTGTCTGTCTGTGAGTCGTCATAAAAAAGCGTTGTTGATGGCAAAAAGACTATGTCTGCACTGCGGCGAATATTTTCTGAACTGATTTTAGGAGCACAAGGACAGACTTAAAGAGAATCAACGGATATAAAAGCCCCGCTCGGATGGGGTCTGGGTAGTCTATAAATAAATAGCCAATCATATAGCGCGTAGGCAGACTGACACTGCGTCAGTCACAAAATCATGTGATCAGTTTCTATTGGTAGCAACACAGCGACAACAACAGCGTGAAGGTGACGATGTAGTTTGTCAAACTGGGAAAATTCCCAAGCATCTTCAACTAAGTAGCGTAGGTACCATAACAGTCCATAATCATATACTGTCAACCCAAGAACCCGAGCATCTTCACAATTTCTACATTTTTATTTCTTTCCTTTATTTGTTATTGTTATTCTCTATGTTATCAATCCTATGTTAAATGTTATTTACTTTTATTACCTATTATTTGTACTTGGTATCCAAGTAGCGTATGTTATAAAAGTTAAAATCACCTGAAATCCCCTGAAATCACCTGAAACCACCTGAAATCATCTGCAAATCATCTGAAACCACCTGTAAGGGCCTGTTTATATGAGGCGGGCCAGCCCGCCTAACCGGGCTGGCTCGCCTAGGTGAGATCTGAGTGAACAAAGACATCCTTTGTTAAATAAAGTTGTGTTTATATGAGCAGCGGGCCAGCCCGGCCAGCCGAGATCTGTGAGTTGGGTAGGCGGGATCCCGGTGAAGCGAGCTCATATAAACAGCGTCAGGCGGGCTGGCCCGGTATAATTGATTGATTGATTGATTTGCGTAACTGATTTGCGTAGGCGAGATTGCATTGTTTAATTTGAAAGTGGTTGTCTGGCCATTGTCTTTCAAAATCCCTTGATACGTCATAACATGCGGCATTACGAGGCCAGCCCGTCTGGCCGGGATAGTTTTCACTCATATAAACACAAAATAAAATCATCCCGCCTAGACGAGCCAGCCCGGTCAGGCGGGCTGGCTCGCCTCATATAAACAGGCCCTAAATCACCTGCAAATCATCTGCTCATTGTTTTGATGAATGGGAAAAAGAGTTATTGTCTTCAACTTTGATCATTAACACCTAAAAAGGCAAATAATCCTACTGGTGTGATCAGTAGTTCTTAGGTCTCACGCCTTTTGTCTCATTCAAATTGCTTTGTTGTCTCATTGGGCTGATCAGAGTTAAGCTACGTCCACACGTATCTAGCCTGCGTTGCAGACCGAATTCCAAAAGGAAAAGGTCTGCCACACAGGCTAACACGTATCCGGATATTTTTGAAAAGTTCTATGCTCCATATAAATTTCAAGACTCAAGAGATATTCCCAGTTATCGCAACACCAGCAACAACAACAACAAGAACAACATTTGTATAGCGATAACTACGATCTGGTTAGACTAATTCCAAAAAAGTCTCTTGTTTCGCTCCCCCCCCCCCACTGCAGACTTGTCGCTGCAACACAGAAGCTATATTCAACAACAACAACAGCGAAGGATAGAGGGACTTATGTAATGAGTCTACGAACTTGTATTATTAGTCTAATATATTTATAGGTCTATCCATATAAAAAGATCCGCATTCCGCATCCACACGAGCAGCATCTTTGAAATTGTCCACATGAAAACCCTGCGACACTTGAAACTGGGTGACCGAAAACGTCGTCCACTTGTGTGCGTGAAACCAAAACGGCTAAAAAAGATGCGTTTTCAAAAATATCCAGATGCGTGAAGACGTAGCTTAGCTTTTATACAATTTAGATAAAATACTAAAATCAGCCCAGTGAGACCAAAAGCAATTTGAATGAGACAAAAGGCGTGAGACCTAAGAAAAACCGATCACACCAGTAGGATTATTTGCCATCTTAGGTGTTAATGATCAAAGTTGAAGACAATAAGACTTTTCCCCATTCATCAAAACAATGAACAGATGATTTGCAGGTGATTTACAGGTGGTTTCAGATGATTTGCAGATGATTTCAGGTGGTTTCAGGTGATTTCAGGTGGTTTCAGGTGATTTCAGGTGATTTAACTTTTATAACATACGATCCAAGTAGTTCTTTTTTTATTCTGGAACGAAATTTCATTCTGGAATGAAATTCTATTACCAGTGTAGAGTCACTGTTTAAATTTCATTCTGTGATACATCGAGCCACTACCGTTACAGAGGTCTTAAACCAATACCTTCAGAAATTTTGCAGATCATAACCAACACAAAGACACTGCACTGAACTAACAATTCATTTTGCTGTTCCCCCATCCAGTGGTGTGGTCTCTTTTGTTAGTGGACATATTTGCCACTAAAACTCAAATTATATTTAAAGTTAGAATTTTCGTTCCAAGCTGACTTCTACTTACAAGAGATATCCTATACTATTGATAGAGTTTTCTTGGTGCAAGGTTACATAGTTCTGCAACCAATATCTTCAGAAATTTGCAGATGATAACCAACACAAAGATGCTGGTCTGGACTGAGCTAACAATTATTTTTGCTGTTTCGCCCATCCAGTAGTCTGGTGCAACTTACCGCTCTGTTGTTATTTGACATATTTGCCCCTCTAATAACATTTAACCCTATTTGGACCGGGTTGAAAATTTGATATAATTGATATAATTTGAAGAACTCGTATCAAGTCTAGCGACAGGGTATCACAAGGAAAATTTAAGTAGTATATAGTATAGATTCAACAAGGCGAAACGCCCGAGAATTCTGGCCAGAGCCGAGAACTGTCACCGAGAATTCTCGGTATTGTTTGAAGAGTCGCCGAAGAATGTCGGAAATTTAAAAAATTTTAAATGTTTTTGGAAGAAAATAGTGAAATAGAAGAGAGTTGAAGAGAGATAAAGGAGCCTGGGAAGAGGGGCACACCCCAAAATGACGTAATATACGTATATTACGTAATTTACGTAAGAAACTTTTAATTTTAAGAACCGCGCGTACGCATGCGCGCTAAGACATGTAATAAATCCACAAGACTAGAATAAGTGGTAAATAAAAAACTCAGATATTGTAATGAATGTGGGTGTGCCGATGCCCGATATTCTTCTTCTCTTCTCTCTCTCCTCTCTCCTCTGCTTCTGCATTAACATCTACGACTGGATACTATTCCAGGAGTTTGTGCTAATTCGCTTTCTCCAAAGAAGTGAGGTCTATGAATCAGTCTATCAATAGCAATAACTACGGATTTGCAATATCGAAACATCGGTACACCCCTCCCTTTTTATATTTTTTGCAAAGATTACGCATGCGCTAAGAGCTTAGAAAGAACTTGTAATAAATCCACAGGATTAAAATAAGGAGTAAATAACAGACTCCGTTATGTAAGCAAACTGTAGGGGTGTACTGGCACAGTTGGATATCCTTCACAGGATATCCATTCACTGACTATTCATAAGGCACGAGTTGTAAGAACTTAAGAACTCCTATGTGTATAGTCAGTTACTGTTCCGGGACACTCCTCCCATTTTTATTTGTGATGCAAAGAATAACGCAAAGAAAGTAGTCATTATTTTACTCTCAAAAGAAACAAAAATCTATAACAAAACAAATAACTCCGATTACTATAAATGCTACAACCATGTCAACTGTATATCCTAAAGCTTTCATTTCTTTTTGTACATCGACAACGTTGTTAGTTAAAGTTTTATATTGTTCTTTATAATTGACCTAATGTTCCACCAATTCATTTCTAACAGCGTCCAGTCTTTCTTTTGCTTCTTTTAATTGATCAGCTTTCATTTCAATTATTTCTCGTCGTGATATGAATCTTCTTTTTATGCAAGATTTCAATGTATCGATTTCATCAAAGAGAGAGTAGAAAAGACCTAATGCTTGTACCTTTCCCAATATAAGAGTCTTTGAAAAATGTTCATCACCAACTTCAGCTCTGCAGTAGGGGCATCTGATGTTGGGTTTTAGGACCTGAGAAGAATCTTCATCTGTGTCGAGACATAGTTTTCCGTAGCATGTTGTGCAGCATCGATGATTGCAGGATGTAGAGCAACTCCATGAAATCGCAATATCTGAATTTGTCTTCTGAATTATATTTTCCCATGAATCTAAACATATACAGCATTCATCATATTCGAAGGAATTGTCATCTGTAATTATTTCCATTTTGTCCGGCTGCGGCGGTTGTGTTAGATATGATGCGGTTTGCAGTTTGGTGCGGTATGTTGAAAGTTTGTTCCGAGTTTCTTATATAGTGAATATTATAGAATGGTTTGTTTTGTGTTGTTGTTTTGCAGAAAATTTTAACTAATAGAGACATTGTTTTGCAACAAATTTTAAATAATAGAAGGATTTATACCGGAAACACCTGTCAAACATTAAAATTCACACAATTGGCAAAGCTCAAAGGAATAGATCTCGCGACGACGTTGACCTAGGTTGTGGAATCCGCGTTGACCCCGTTGACCTGGTTGAGCGGCAATTTGAAAAATTTAAAAAAAGTAGTATAAATTAAAAGGTGGAATATCCGACTCAATTAAGATTGAAGATTCAATTAATTAAAGTGAAAGATAATATGGATATTACAGAGTGTACAGGAGAATGTGAGGAGTACGTCTTATGTGCATGTGAAGAATCGGATGGGGAATGTAAAGGAGCTTGTGGTGATGGTCTATGTGCGTGCAAGAATATGGCATATCTGTTAAATTTCAAAATCAACACAGACGAGATTTGTAATAGAGTCTATTTGAAAAGTAGAGAGTCATACAAGAAATTTATAAACAGTGAAAGACCAGACCGTGACCCTGAAGACGAAGAAACATTTTTGAAAAAAACAAAAACAACTTCCGAAACAACAACAACATCAAAGACAACAACTTCTTCAACATAGACGAAAGCAGTTGAAATATGTATTAAATTCCAGAAAGAATAAAACCGTTGGAGAGGTATATGAGAGACATTGAGTTTTACAGTAAATATCACTTAACATTTGAACTGGACATACACAAAATGTCGATGGGATATATTCAAAATCTTCCACCATTTTGTTTTGACATTGTTATGAAGATTGTAATAAAAAGAATGAAAGAACTCAATTATACAATAAAAAGTATGTCATAGTTTTATCGATAGTTTCATAACAGTTTTTGAGGGGGTAGAAGTATATAGTAAATATAATATATCTTTTGTTATATTCATTCGAAATGATGTCTTCTTTTTTGAAGTATGTGTTCTGTTAAGTATCGATGAAAGGGATCTGGTAGAATTCATAAAAAACGTAAAATTCGCGGGAGAGGAATAGCAAGTTTGGCAAAATTAGCACTTCCATTTGTTGCTAAAGCAGCGCGGTATATAATTCCAGGATTAGTTTCAGGAGCTTCAGAAATTGGAATAAAAAAATTGATCAGTGGAAAGGGAAGAATAAACAGAAAAGTTAAGAAACGGAAAGTTTTTTAATAAATAAAGAATTATGTACGGACCAGTACATTTTGGAAATCAACCAGTAGGGACGGTTAGTTATCTTTTGAAACCTCACCTTTATTCGAAAGTTAATGGAAGGGGGCGCAAATTTAAAGCCCCCGGGAAGAAATCTTCATTAAAGGGAGAAGGTCTTGGCATGTTGGCAGCTGGAATAGGAATTCCGTTGATATTGAAATTGTTGACTGGTAAAGGCAAGCATAAAAAAAATTTGTCCAAAGTTCATCATGGAAATTTAAGGGGACGCGGGATTCTGAGTAATCTATTGAAGATGATTGGTTTGGGTAGAAGAAGGGGAGGAGATGGTGTAAGAACATTTCGCGCAAGTGGTAGATATCGAATTTGAGATACACAAACAATTGTAACACCACCGAATGATTTTATCATTCAATCAATAATCTTATTATGAACAATAACTGGCGAACAATCATGTCACGACGACGACGACGTTGTAGGTCAAGCCGCCGCCAGGATAGAGGAAATAAACGCCGAAATAAAAAGATGTGCGGAAATGGTTTTATGACAACACTAATGTTAAAAACACGTCGCAAATATCGCAATTTTGATGGCAAGTCTTTTATGATGCCATTTATGAGAGAATTGGCGCGCAAAACTCGTCGAAAATAAACCGCGAGTAAACCAACACAACCGATTGGACAGATAGAAAAAATAGATAAACACAAATTAATAGAGACTGGTTGTTTAAAAGTAAGAGTAGTAATAAACGCGTGTATCATACGAAATCCTATATCGAAATCATGTTTAAAGTTTGTTTTTACTTAAATTAAATTTAAAGTTTCTGGCATTAATGATTCTTTGTCTCATGTCTTTGAGTCTCTTCATCTTTTCTTGGTTGATCAACTTTAAGATTTCATTTGCTGGGTTCGCATCTCTTTTAAACAGCTGATAATTATGTTCTATTGGATCTTTATACTTGAGTGCTCTCCTTGCGTGTCTTTGCTCTCCTGTTTCTTCTTTCTTGATAGCATTGAAGGTCGGATAAAAAAGGTCTATAATCTTTTGCGGATCTTCGTTAGGAAATTCTTCCAACGGGTAGCAATCGAATCCAACCAAAACTGATACATTTAAATACGGCAGTTCCTATTCGTAGTTCGCCTTTTCTTCATCACTCATTGTATCGAATGGATGTGGTGGGAGATTATACTTTTCGATTGCCTCTTGAACTGTTTGATTGAATTCCTCTTCGATTAAATTATTCATCGTTGATGTCGGTCGTCGTCTGATGGGTCTTCTGATGATAAGAGATTTCTGCTGATGAGAGACTTCTGAGTGTGCGAATGAGTGCTCGAATGATTATACTTGTGACCGCGCGCGTGGTTTTATAGTTTATCAGGGTCTGCGATCAGTTACGATCCTTTCCGATATATGAAAACCGGGAATCGTAATTCATCGTAATTCATCGCAATTCAGGTTTTCATAGATCGTAATTCATCGCATTTCATCCTATTTACCCTTGGGAACAAAAAGAGCGCGCATTTCAAATCAATTTTGGGCACGAAAATTAAAGCAGAATCAAAAACAAACAGAACACAGAATGGTCACCATAGCGAATCAAAGGCTGCTGTTGCAACATAGTTTACTGCTTATTTGCCTTCTTGGTTTTGTCTTTATTTTTTCTCCATAAAATCTGCGTTAGTCACTATCTTGAAATTTGACTATGTGCTCCGCTCGTAGACTCATACAATGCGTTCTAGTCCTCATTCCTCAACACGAGACTGACAGAGTTAACGAAGACCGATCCATCATTAGCAATGAGGGTGGTGATGTATAAGTCTGCTCTGCTTCCGACGAATCGTAATTCATCCCATTTGTCGCAATTCTGGTTTTCATATATTTCATTGATCGGAATTCGTCGGAATTCGTCCTATTTCATCGCAAGAAACAAACTTTTTTGATTCGATGGGATCAATTGCGACGAAATAGGATTAATTAGGATTAATTAGGATGAATTAGGACGCACAGTTTTCAGATACTTTGACCGGTTTTCATATATCGGAAAAGATCGTAATTGATCGCAGACCCTGAATTCTGATGAATTACGATGAAATGCGATGAATTGCGACATATGAAAACCAGCCTTTAGTTTAGTATAATGCAACCCGCAGGAGAGAAGAGAAAATAAAAAACGAGATAATAGAGGGTGCCTCCTCAGAGGATCATAACAAAAGAACAAACAAACCTATTTATAACAAACAAAATACTTTCCAAACAACATATCTACAATCCCATATTTATAAGTCTCTTTATTTCTTTTTCGTTCCAATCCCTCTTTTCTTTTAATGCGAAATATTCGTTCATCCATCCTCCTCCTCTCCTCCTTGTTAGCCACCGCATCTTCTTCAAAATCTTGTCACTCTCGTGCTTTTGTCTTTTAATTTCGATATATATTTCTCCATATCCTCTTTGTGTTAAATATTCCAAATGCGCTTGGAACTTTTCCTCTATTATTGCCTCTCTTTTCTCGTGACATGCGTTTAAAAAAACGCCATCATGTTCATCGTCAAATAACGCCATACGGTTGAACAATGCATTAACTTGATCTACGTCGTTTACTTCGTTCAAAGCTGCCATTTTCTTGATTTCCTTTTTTATTCCCACAAACAAACAAACTGACTTCTAACTTCTTGCGAGAATGAATTTTAGCGAATGTTTTTTATCTGAACTTGGAGCGTTTATTTATATTCAAAAATTTATAAAAGGATCTTTAAAAGTGTAAAAGCACGTTTTTTTTTACTGAAAAGATTAGGATCTTTGTATCCAAAAAGTTTTTGAAATATTATTGATATTTTCCGATCATTTTGTCGGTAAATCTTTTGACATAATAAGATACCGGCGCGTTTTTTTTCGTCAACAGATTTGAAATAATAGAAATTATCACAAAAATATTTGTAAGCATGTCTTGAGGGGTTACGAACAGCGGTTGAAATATTGTATAGGAAAAACGTGCTATACTGACCGTATATATTTGTGAAATCGTCTTGTATTTGATAGTTCCAATACCGAACAATGGAGATGGGACGGTTTTGGATGTCTTTAACAGCTCTATTGTATCCATGTTGTTTATAACTATCAAGTGTAAATTCTTCAAAGGCCCGTTCCACGTGGTGATTAAAAAAGTTAAAATAATGAAATAAGCCGCGGATTAGAAATTCAAATTCCTTGAAAATAACAGGTGCGACGCACCCGTATGAATCAAAGAAATAAGAAATTCCTTCATTGTCAAAATAAATTGCCTGCCAATGTTTTCCACCATTTTGATGTGTGCCAGTGTTGAAAATAAATCCAATGGGAAATGTTCTTATTCCACTATCGTGATGTAGAAATATGTTTTTTGACCATTGTAAAAAGTTTTCTCCAGTTGATTTTATATCGTTTATTCGTTGTACATCGTCCGAAGCAAGAATACAACCAAAAGCGTTTTTTAACGAGGAAGTGTTGTTTACGATATTAATAATTTCTTGACCGTCCATAATGACAAAAATTAGTGTGACCAATAATGTGGTCAATAGTAATTTACTTACAACTTACAAACTTTCAAAAATTCACAACTAAAAGGATATACAGAGTTTTTTTTGAAATAACAGTTTATAAAAGTTTATAAGAAATTTTTGCTGATTTGCCCAATGTTATCAATTGAGTAGTTTCTTCGTGAGAAGGCGTGTACGCGCCATTCGTAATTATCCGGCCATGTTGCACCGTTTGTCAATTGACAAATCAATTCCATATTCCCACTACGACGATCTTCATAAAAGGTACCATCAGATCCTTTTCCCGTCATTGTCATGACAAAAGCGTACGCCGCATATCCGGTTGTTTTCATTTCGGCATCATACAAACCACTGTCTCTCGTGTCATTTCCAATAATTGCACCTCTATTTAGTAGAGGATTGCGATAATTATCGTAGAGAATGTCCTTCATTCGTCTATACGCTTCAGCATTATTTTTGATTGGTTGAGGTCGCCATGTTTGATTGTTTATTTTGAGACTCACTTCAAACCCTTTTTCCTTAGATGCTTCTGGGATGGGAAATGTTATGAAGGGGGAAGTTGTAAAGGATCCAGTTATTGACCTTTTGTCTCCTAAAGTTAAAAAGATTAAATCTGGAATTCCATCCCAATTAAGAGACTGCTGAAATGTCGTAGCTGATGGGTTGATTGAAATGGTTCTGAATTCATGATGTGTAAACATAAATGTGTCTGGATCACGCCCGACAACACCTTTCTCGAGGAGTTCAGCCTCGCTTTGATGCCCCTATACAAATGTATTGGAAAATGACCGGAAGTGAATATTTTCATCGACTTTGAAATCTTCTTGCAGTGATGCGGTGTGATTTTTCCGCGTTAATTTAATCTTAAAAGGAAGTGAATTTATCTAAGAAATGTTTAAAACTAAAATTGTTTTGATTTAAACTTCCTGGTAAACTCCACGCAATTTGACAGGAGTGATGGTCTTATTTTAAGAGATTTTCATACGTATTTGGGCAAATTTTTCGAATTCATTGTTTTCGGTGACGTAAGCAGCGCCTTGAAAACCATGACATTTAGAAAATGCCGTAGATCGTAGAAATCGTTTTGAAGCGGCGTAGTCTGCTTGCTGCTTGCTTTCAAGAAAACTTTTTAATTCTGATAGGAAACGAAGCAATAAACCAATATGCAGAGCACTAGCGATCCTTTTACTGCCAGTGAAGGACAAGAGATGCTTTCATGTTTTCAAATACTTTTCCAACCCGCCAGAAAGAAAGAGACAAGAAGAAGCAGCTTCCAACGAAAGAACTCAGATATTTATGGATCAAGAAGTAAAATCGTTTTGTTTATGATGGCAGATGTCTTTGATGGACAAATGGATAGCAAATTATAGAAAATATGTTATTTGTACTGGGCAAGTTCCTCTCAATGATGGAGCAACTCAATGCAGTCTGGAAGTTTTCTCTTGTTGGCTCTAAAAACTCACAGACAAGGAAGATAGGGAAGGATGCTGTCTATCGAAATTGCAATGACTATTTTTGAATGGACAACGGCAATAACTGCTTTTTGGTAATTTTCAGAAACTCATGAATAAGCATGGCAGTAGGGGCTACAGGGTGAAACGGGCGAGCTTTGTCTTTGTCTTTGCAAACAATTGTCTTTGCAGATCCAATTCAGAATAAGTTTCAGAATTGGAAGCATTAAAATTTCAATTTTGTGATGATTCAATTGCTATTATCTTACCATCTTCCTATCATCAGAGTAAAATGATCCGAGTATCAATTATTGGATTACTCAAATTTTTTGATATATCATAATATTGTTTTTCATTGAATGCTGTGTTTGCAACAGTCATGTTCCATCAGTTTTGCATCAGTCTTCAGGCATTGAAAAAGCAAGAATTGCAGTCTTTTGTGGTTGTTGTCAAATGCCGCTTCAAGGTTGGGCTTGATTGGTAAAGGATAATCTTGTTCTGTTTGGGTCCTAAAATAAAACAGAGACAATATTATTTCCTCCTATTAAAAATGTTTGCTGCATAGCAAATTTCACTTTGTCTCATTGAGAATTGCATGTGCAAAAAAGAGCAGCAAACCAAAATAGGAGATGTCTTTGCAAACTTAAATTAGAGCAGCAATACCCTGCTCAAGAAAAAGAAAACAGATTTAAGGGCAAATAACTGCAGTAAACTATCGTATTTATAGGCGAAATAATCAAAGCTGATAATTTTTTGTACAAGGTAGCCTTAATAACATTGTTTTAGTAAGCAAATCTGCTATTTCTAGGTCAGAGCTTCCCCATTAGTCTTGAAGAAAATAAGCAACAATGCAACTTTATGTTTGTTTACAGTTAGGCAAAACCCGACGAAAAGTTCTCTGAGAGCGAAGTCAAAATTTTTTTATTATTCTCATTGCTCTGGTGGCCAAAACAGCTAGCAAGTACTCTAAAATACTTTCATTTCTGAAAACATCAGATTAAGTTCGAAAGTGATACATTCAACCAAGGTTAACGTTTGTTTTCTGACTAAAAAGCAGACAAATTTGTAAAAGGAAGCACGTAAAGTTAACGCAGATTAAATAGTCATGGCTCTCGAGGAAAAATTGCCTTTGAAAATTGTGGAAAACCGGCAAAGGCTACAGCAAAACAGGCAACATTCTTAGAAACTAGATGCTTACAGCTATTGCGTTATATCTCCAAAATGAGAATTCCTGTCTTAGTTTAGAAAATATTGGAGTTTGAAAAAAGTTCGGTTAAATTTAGGCCAACAAAAGTTCTTTTTCTTGAAACTGCAAGCCGAAGTTCAAGACGAGAAAAAGACAAGTTTATTTCGTCAACAATTGGCGAAAGGTGGCAAAATAGGACAAAACGACATCGAGGAATCCAAAACTTTCAACAAAATTTCCATGAAGCAAAGGACAAACGTTAAATTTATGATAAAGTCTGCTTACCTGCTGTGCTGAATCCCGAGTTTGTAAACAGAGTTGTCCACGGCCTTTGAAAAATATGAAAAACCAAGGAGCTCTGAGTCCAAAATGCTCAAAGAACTTGAAAGAGCGAAGATACAGCTATTGCGTTGTATCTCAATATTTTGCTTTGGGACACTTGGGACGCCTGCTGACGCCATTTATCACAAAATTTTACTTTCGCGCCACAGCTTTCTTGCAAGAGAGGCTGGAAATGACGTCAGAATTCAGGCTTGGTGTTGTCGGGCGTGTGGATGGTCCATAGTGTATGATTTAATGTATGATTCAGTGAGGGATGGAGACAATTCATATTTCTTAAATCTGTACTGGACATCAGTGACACTAATCCTCAATTGCTTGCATAGCTCTAGCGCTCCATCATAATTTGTTTTTTTCTCAGTAGGAGTGCTACCGGAGCATTTAGACTGTGGGGAAACTTGTAGGTAGAATTCTGGATTATTCAACACTGTCATAAATTCAATTTTATTTGTCATTGGAACAAATGTTGTTGAACCAGTCAAACAACTTTTTGGTTTTATCGTAACACAAACTTTTTCACCTTTCATTAACTTTTTGGCATAGTACATTGTCTTGGCGTTGCTACTTGCCCCGTTTGCTATTGGACAGTTAGACAAACTACCTGGACTTTCAAAGATAAATCCTTGATCAATCAAAGATCCACTTACTTCTTTATCCAATTCTGAAAACCACAATGTTTCAAAATAATCGTTGATTGCATAATTGGTTGTGTTTACATTAAGAATCTGATTATTTATTGTGATTGTCCAATGTTTGATAAGTGAAGCGGCAATGTTGTTTATCAAAGAAATACAGTCCAAAAATTTTCCTGAGGCTGTAACAGGAGCTCCTGGACTATTTCCTTTCCATAATTGCATAGTATAATCTTTTTCAAGAGTTTTTGTATCCATATATGCACCCGCTTGTTGTGACAGATAAGTCCAAATTTGCAAGTCGACAATCCCTGGATTTCTGTTGCTGGCAGGAACTATAATTTCCTGAACATTATCAAAAGCATCTTGAATTTTAACGCTAGGTTCAAAATTCAATTTTTCCGACCCAGGTTGTGCACTTCCCAAGCTCCTTTTTCCTTCCAACGTTGGAGTATTGGAATAATCCATATTTCCAGAAGGAGCTTGAGATCCTAAAATATCATGAACATTTGGATCAGTTGGAATAAGTCCACGTCCTTTTAATGATCCACGACCTTTCAATTTACCCCCATTCATTTTTATGGTGAGAGCTTGTTGTTCATCAGCAAGAGCACGAGCATATGTAAATGATTCATATGAATTCATATTTAATTTTTGACGACCTACATTGTAGGGAATAGGTAGTCAACAAAATGGAATATAAGCAGCTTTAGATTTAACGGCTGCTGCTGCTCCAAGCATGTTGTTGCCCCTTTTTTCAACATTGTTGTTGTTGTTGTTGTTGGGGCGGCACATCCCATTACCCCTAAGATTGGCAACTGATTGTTCATCTTAATCATCTTCATCATTATCATCATCATATAACTCATCATCATATTTTCTTTTGATGGAGAGAATTGTTTTTGTTGCTGCAGCACCTTGAGAACAACGTTTTGTAATGTTATTCAATTTTTGAAGTGCTTTTTGCGCCACAAGCGCTTTATTATATTGTTTTTTTCTTTACCCATATTTATCACATAAGTTTCTTCAGTATCAAAGCAATAATGACAATAGATTATAGAACGACTTTAATTGTTAATGAAAATGTTTCTAATAAGAATTAATAAACTGTTATTGAAAAAAATGTTATACACCAATGTTTCCTTTAGATGCAAATCCTCTATCTATGTAATCTTGAATTTTTCTTCGTGATGAAAAACTATGTTTTCCCAATCTTCTTTTCTTGTTCCGATATATTTTTCCCCTCCTCTTCTCCTTTTAAGGAAGCGCCAACAAGAGGAATCAAAATGCAGATGCAAGCAGAGAAACTGTATTCAAGGGCTGTTTTCCTATAGGCCTGTTTATTTAGGCTGTGTTGAACAATAAACCTACTGATGCGCAAGCTTTGGGCTGGAACAAAATTACTGTGACATGGGAGGAAGGACCATGAGCCTGTGGATGGTTTGTGAGGGTGACCATTAAACCTATGCGAAAACATATACGGACTGCTTGTACCAGACCAAAGCTGTGCAGTACATGTAGGTGTGGCTTGAAGCGCCAACAAGAGAAATCAAAATGCGGATGCAAGCAGAGAAACTGTATTCAAGGGCTGTTTCTCTATAGGCCTGTTTATTTAGGCTGTGTTGAACAATACACCTACTGATGCACAAGATTTGGGCTGGAACAAAATTACTGCGACATGGGATGAAGGACCATGAGCCTGTGAATAGTTTGTGAGGGTGACCATTAAACCTATGCGAAAGCAACATGGTTTTGTGCGGGGGACCATGAACCGATACGAAACATACACGGACTGCTTGTACCAGACCAAATCTGTGCAGCACACGGAGGTGTGCTTGAAGCGCCAATGAGATGGATTGAAATGTAGATTCAGGCAGAGAAACTGTATTCAAGGGCTGTTTCTCGATAGGCCTGTTGTTTTAGGCTGTTTTGAACAATAACCCACTGATGCGCAAGCTTTGGGCTGGAACAAAATTACTGTGACATGGGATGAAGGACCATGAGCCTGTGTGAATGGTTTGTGAGGGTGACCATTAAACCTATGTGAAAGCGACATGGTTTTGTGCGGGGGACCATGAACCGATGTGGAAACTTATGAACTGCTTGCCCCAGACCAAAGCTGTGCAGCACAGGAAGGTGTGGCTTGAGCGCCAACCAGATAATTCAAAATGAAGCTGTATTGCTAAAGCCTGTTAGTTTTAGGCTGCATGAAAAAACCTACTGATGAGCAAGCTTTGGGCTGGGGCAAAATTAAACTTAACTACCTATAATTATACAAACACAAATAGAACACACAAATACCAATGTTAAAAACGAGCAATCAAGATTTTATGAGCTACTTGAAGGCTGGTAACAACTTACATTTGAAAGGACACTAAAGGCGCAAAACAAAGATCTGGAATATGAAGTGAGACCATATTGAGTAGGAGGAAGTACTGCTAGGGAGGAGCCAGTCTACACTTAGATTTGAAATGCATGTGAAAGAGCTATGTAAGAAGGTCAACCAAAAAGTGCATGCATTTGAAAGGTTAAAGCCATATTTAGGAGAACAAAAGTCAAAGTTACTTTTAAACTCAGTGGTACTGTCGAACTTTTCCTATTGCCCTCTGACCTGGTTATTCTGTAGCAAAGTTGCCAATAATGAAATTAATAGGACACACAAGCGTGCACTGAGAACTTTATATAGTGACTATGAATCCACACTTGAGGAACTTTTAGAGAGGGGTGAAACGAAGAAAATACATGTAAAGAACTTGCAAAATCTCATGGTTGAAATTTACAAATCAATCAACCATCTCAACCCAGGGTACATGTGGGAATTTTTTGTAGAAAAATATGTTTCCTATAATCTTCGTACCAAGGAATTATGCAAGCTGGCATGCCTTGGCTTGGCTTCAAAATGGCATGCCTTGGCTTTAGCAAATCTGCCATTTTGTGGTTCAAATCTTACCTTCAGGACCGTTCTTTTGCCGTCAATATTGGCAAGGAATACTCAAATCATGGTAGTCTGTCATGTGTGGTCCCTCAGGGGTCAATTCTTGGCCCACTCATATTCCTTCTTTACGTGAATGACATGGCACTAGCGATCGACTGCGACCTGCTTCTGTATGCAGACGATTCTTGTTTAATTGTTAGAGACAAAAACATTGAACTAATAGAGAGCAATTTAAATAGAAATTTCAATTCCCTCTGTGATTGGTTTGTAGAAAACAAACTAAGCATTCACTTTGGAGAGGACAAAACCAAATCCATTCTCTTTGGACAAAAAAAGAAAAAAAGCAAGAACTTGAAAAGTTGGACATTAGGAGAGGTGACATAAGGATTAAACAACATTCAACAGTCACATATCTGGGATGTGTCCTAGATGAAAATCTCTCTGGGGAGTCGATGGCGAATAAGATGCTTGGAAAAATAAATGGCAAGCTAAAATTCCTATACAGGAAACAAAACTCCCTGGATAAATCCCTTCGCAGGTTGCCTTTAAATGCTCTTATTCAACCTCATTTTGATTATGCATGCACTTCTTGGTATCCAGGGTTGAATAAGAGGCTGTCCAAAAAAATTCAGACGGCACAAAACAAATGCATTCGTTTTTACCTCGATTTAAAAAACACAGCACATATTGGGGTCACAGAATTCAAGTATATAGATTGGCTCCCTACAAAGAACAGGATGGGTCAATGTGTCTGTGTCAACATAATGAAGTTTTTCAGAGAAACTGCCCCAGCATACAGTGCTGAGATATTCCGTCCAGTCAACCAGGGCCGAACAACACGAAGGTCCAAGTTCAAATTGGATATTCCATTTCGCAAAACTACTGCTGGACAAAAATTCAAACATAAGATCAAAGAGAATTTTTTCCAAAACATACAAAAAGAGGAAGATGACATATATATTAAGACTTGTCATCATCTCTCCCGATCATGGTATGATATTATAAACCATGTTTTATACCGAAAACAAACTACAGTTTAGTATATTTTTTTTCTTACGTTTTTCGTTGTACCAGCACCTCTAAGGGGACCATTATGGAATTAAGGTCATCTTGACCTTTTAATGCTATCCCTGCCACTGTAATTAGGGGTGTTTTTCCTTTACCTTTTTAATATTATTTATTGTATTGTATCTATTTTTATATTATATAACTTGTAAATAATTGTAAATATTGTGGCAAAATGATACATACATACATACATAAGCTCCCCCCAGTGAGTTCTTGGCGCTACGGAATAAATTCCCTATCCTTTAGAGGGAGTCTACTGTGGAATACCCTTAATGGTGATCTAAAATTGACAACTTCTCTAGCGAAATTAAAAAAGGAATACGTTGCTGGGATGGCAACAACTGCACGTGCTATATTTGCACTTAAATTAGGGTTTTTATCTTTTTAGTTCTATCTTGTATTGTAAATAGTTGGTATTAATTAGTTGTTGTTAACTAGAAACCAACCAACTGTAAATAAGTTTGATTTGATTTTGATTTGATATACCCCAGCCAGAAAACCATATGATGTAAACAAAAAGCCTAAAAATACGAGGAGCCATCGTTGGCATTTGGGAGCCCATTTATGGCGCAAGAAAGCCAAAATTATTGGCCGCCTCAAAACCAGAGGATTCATTATTCTCCATTGCGTTAAAATCAACAAAAAGGATTGCAAAAATCATACCTAGCCCTGTTTTCTGATGTTTATAAGTGAGACAGATAGTCATACATTTAATTTTGTGACAACCAAGCATATTGGACATATCTAAGTTTGCTAGGAATGGAAATGTGCAGCACAAGTGTTTCAGGCCATGGCATGCATCCATCAGATATTTTGCTTCTCAAAAGTGACAAAGTCGTTTTAAACCAACAATATTGGGTTCAGTATGTTGCTCGGTCGATAGTATTCAGTTATATGGTCATTGATTACCCCCAAATGTAATGAATTTCTCCAAGGCTTTTGATAAAGTTGCTCACAATAGACTATTGTACAAGTTAAACAAATGTAGTGTAAAGGGGAAGACTTTGAGGTGGATACAGGCATTCCTCAGTGAAAGATCTCAAAGTGTGGTTTTAGATAACAGCAAGTCAAAGTCAATTCCTGTGTTATCTGGGGTACCTCAAGGCTCCGTATTGGGGCCAGCCCTTCTTCTTGTATACATGAATGACCTGCCACAGTATGTTAAGCATAGCACTGTGAGATTATTTGCTTATGACACCTTATTGTACGTAACAATCGCTAATGAAAGAGACTGCCAAAAGATGCAAGAGGACCTACACAACTGGGAGCAATGGGAGAATGAGTGGCAAATGTGTTTCCATCCTGAAAAATGCCAGGTAGTATCAATATCAAGAGAAAAAAAATCCCATAAAGTATACATATAGGTTACATGGACAGGCCCTGAAAGCAGTGCCATCTGTTAAATACCTTGGCCTTACTGTCATACATGATATGAAATGGAATAATCACATAAGTAATATTACTGCAGCTCTCAGTAGAACACTTGATTTTGTAAAGAGAAATTTGAGAGTCAATGCGGCGGAAGTTAAAGAGCAAGCATACAAAGCTTTAGTGAGGCCTAAATTGGAATACTGTGCGACGGCAACATCAGATGAATTCACAGGATCAATGATAAATCATCGTCTTGTTAATCAAATTGAAATGGTTCAACGCCGAGCTGCGAGATGGGTGACAGGACGTCATAATAATACATCTAGTGTTTCTGATATGCTCCAATCACTTGGATGGCGCAGCTTAGAACAGCGCAGAGTTGACGCCAGGCTGACAATGTTATATAAAATCATACATGGACTTGTTTCTACTCAACTTAAAGAACGTCTCAAATATTCTGTTAGAAATGGAAAACTAATACAGCTTCAAACGAAGACAGATTATTTTAGTTTCTCATTCTTGCCATGTACTGTTATACAATGGAGAGGCTTACATTCAAATGTCACTGACAGTCAAACTCTTGCAATTTTCAAGAGTAGAGTGCAGAATATGAAACATGAAAGATTTGTTCAATGATATACCTAGACATGTTAGAAAAAAATTGTATTATACGTATATATAGTGTTTTACTGTATTATAGCCTCAAAGGAAACTAAGCATATAAAAGTGTCTCAGCTTCATCGGTAGATAGATAGAAAGAATCTTCGTATCGCAAAGTGATCCAGATTGCTAGATATAAACTCAGCAATATGTACAGGAGGGCTCAAATTGAATGGGTGTCGGATTACACAGGCATAATATAGAATTTTCTTCAAGTATTTTGGCTGCTTCACAACGGAGCCGGTTGCATCTATGAAAAGAATATAATTCTTTACCGTTTGATGATAAAGCATTGCCATCTTTTGATCCATTAATATTATACTTAATTCGTTTCCACTGACAACTGTACAGTTAATGTAACCAAATTTGTTTCTAAATGTATGGTCAAGCTCTACTATGGCTTCTCATTCATCGCGCACCTGCTGTTCCTTTTGAAGTTCAAAAACAGCCCCACTTAAACTTTCAACCAAGTCTGCTTCATGTCTTGCCTTGGCAGCAAGTTGCTGGTAGGCAATGTGGCTTTTTCCAGAATGTGTAAGATTACCAGCTGCAAAAGACTCGCTATCTACATCCATAAGATCCTCCCTGTGTTTCTCTGAAGGCAATGCAGACTTGTTATCAACAAAACATTGTTTTAGAGATTCTCTTTCTTCACCTGTTATTCTTCGAGCACTTACTGATTCTTTATTATGTATTATGTCACCTTTGAAAGAGAGAGTTATTTCACTAGAGTTGGAATCAGTGATAGAATAAGAAACTTTATGGGGACATTCTTTAAATTTGCATTCCGCATTTCCTTTATAGTATTCACAACCTGATTTCCGGAAATTCTTCGCCCGAACATGTTGATAACCTAGTTTCCACACACAATACTTGCTGTACTTTGATAAGATTTTCGTTATCATTGGTGAGGCGGCAATGCCAATCTTTGACCAGCCGCGAGGAGTAGATTGCAGGTCAAAAGATCTGTCCTTTTGGACGATTGTCTGGTGGAGTTAAAGATCGCCAGTTCTTTGGCAGTGGTACATGCAGGTTTGTATTCTTCAGCTTTGCACGAAATTTTGTTTTAAAAGAATTCATATGCTATTTCACATTTAGGGCAGCATTCTCCTCAGGGTTTCGTAGTTACACCACTCATCAATGTAATTCTTCATCTTTTGAAATAACAGTAAAATTACGGAGGCACTCCTAAAAGACAACATGATCGAAAAGATGAAAGCATCTGTCTTTGAGGAGAGGCCAGCAACATTGGACAACCTCAACAACTTTCATGGTCAGATCTTCAATTTCGTTATTTGAAAACTGCTTTGAAAACTGAAAAGAGAAACATGCCCCAATGTCTCAAATAAATGCGTGTTGCTGAGAAATATTTACCCTGGGTTGACAAAGATCTGAAGAAACTATTGCAGACCAGGGATAGGCCAAAAAATTTTCATCCAAAAGAAAATCCTCAATCCTCATCAACTCATATAGAGAGCCCAAGAACAAGGTCAAGGTCCCAGGGAAACTTGCTATGGTTACTCCAATTTTCAAAAATAGAGATAAGACTGATAAGTCTAGCTACAGACCAGGAACCGCCTGTCATCTCATATAGTGCACAGTGATCCAGAGCATGGAATAAATGCCAAAACACAAATAGTTGCAAATGCAAAAACTTTTACACCTATCATAGAGAGGACACTTTGAGGTATTCAGAACAAAAATCCGTATAGAAATCGGACCAACTACTGCAGAGAAATTGCACTTTTAAGTTGACAAAAATTGCCAGGCCATGTTTTTGTTTACATTTCCGGTGTATCACTTTTGAAATGGGCCTAAACCAACAATTTCAAATGTTCATTTCTCCAGTTGTATTCGTCCGATTTCAATAAAAAATTTTTTAAATTGACCCTCAATGTCTGCGCAATTATACAACGTATCAGTTCTATGAATTTACATCAATTTATTTAATTTATTTGGCACATATTTGTCAAGGGGTATTTTTAGCAGTAGAACTACTCAAGACCCCTAAATTTCTTCTTTCCTGGTGCAAACAAAAAAAGTGAGGAAAAAAGAGTCTTAAAAACTCATTTCGCACTAAACTTCAGGTATCGATGAAGGTTTCTGCCAAAGGGTTCGTTCAGGTTCGTACATGTAAAAATTTTATAGCTGATATAAAAAATCGAGTCATTTAGGCCTATGTATGCTATTTTCTGTGATTTTCAATGATAGTATGTATATTTTTGTTCTGAGTGTTTCCAATGCATAGTTTTCGTTTTAATTGCACAGCTTTAATAGCGAGGGTTTAAATTCTAAATAAAAAGAGGCATTATTTCATTACCTAACAATCACATTAACATTTAAATGACTTGAATCGTACACGGGTTTAACATGGTTTACACTAAAATCACGGCAACGAGCATCTTACGTCTATGACTGTTAAGATACAAAGCTTGGGCTTGAGGTCCATTTTTCTATCTTGGAAACTGCACTAATAGGTTACAGGAAGGTGTGGTGTGCGGCAAAAGGATTTCTGTCATGACCCAATCCCAGAATTTAGGGAAGATTTTGATACCTAATCTTTCAATACGAGTTACGTTTTTACAAAGAAAAATTTTTGCTGCAAAACCACTGCAATATTTTTGTTTCACGTAAACAAAGCATTAGCAGGACTTTAAATTACCTAACATTAAAGTCACGGGAAACAGAACAGTGTCAGAATGTTTCGTAAATGATAAGCCCCAGTACCAGAAAATTCACAACAAGATTATGAAAGTATACCCCGTTTCTATAATTTCTGACAAAAACTCCCCTAAATGCCTATATGACCAGAAATTTGAGAACCCCCTCGCCTGGGCTTTTGGTCTATAAAGTGCACTTCTGTTGTATAAGTCTTGAGAAACGAACTTCATCTTGGACTTCAAATTAAAGGTCTCACGAGCCTTAGCTTTTTGGTTCATTACATGTCGTGGGCGATGATAAAAACTATATAGTTATCATGCATTTTATGAACTTATAGTTACTCCATAGGCTGTGTATTTATCACTTTATCTTTCTTTATTCAATACCTACTGCCGAATTTAAAAAATCCAAAGGAACTTTACATTTATTATTGGTTAAGGTTGAAACTGATTACAGAATCGCACGGACTGAAACTATATTCTAAAAGTTATCTACAGTTTAGAAGACTAAAACTGTCACTTCAAAGAAAACCTCTTAGTTTATAATCCAATTAGAGTTTTTGTGGAACGAGTACATCTGAAAATTTAGAGGAACTTTTGGTTGCAGACTGTGAACAAGTTTTGTGTCAGTAAATCATGGCCCCTTCGTCCGGATGCTCATCAAATTTGCACCAGATATTCCCCATGCTAGACACGATCTATTGAAGCGACAAATTCAGGCATGTGAGAATGAGACTTTCTTTGCATCAAACCAAGAAGAAGCGCTTTTTCCAAACATGAAAAAATGAACTATAGTTAATAGATCGAATGGTAGAGTTTGGACTTAAGCCTAGTGTTCTCAAGTCATAGATAGACATAAAATACTTGTCGGCTAGACTACGTTTGATCCACTTAAATGCTAATATGCTTGTTAGGTAATGACATAATTCCTCTTTTTATTTAGAATTTAAACCCTAGCTATTACAGCTCTGCAATCAAAACGAAAATTCTGCCATGGAACCACCCAGAAACAAGAGATACATTCTAATCACGGAAAATGACAGAAAATAGCATACATGGGCCTAAATGACTCGATTTTTTATATCAGCTATAAAATTTTTACCTGTACGAACCTGAACGAACCCTTTGGCAGAAACCTTCATCGATACCTGAAGTTTAGTGCGAAATGAGTTTTTAAGACTCTTTTTTCCTCACTTTTTTTGTTCACACCAGGAAAGAAGAAATTTAGGGGTCTTGAGTAGTTCTACTGCTAAAAATACCCCTTGGCAAATATGTGCCAAATAAATTAAATAAATTGATGTAAATTCATAGAACTGATACGTTGTAAAATTGCGCAGACATTGAGGGTCAATTTAAAAAAAAGTTTATTGGAATTGGACGAATACAACTGGAGAAATGAAAATTTGAAATTGTTGGTTTAGGCCCATTTCAAAAGTGATACACCGGAAATGTAAACAAAAACATGGCCTGGCAATTTTTGTCAACTTAAAAGTGCAATTTCTCTGCAGTAGTTGGTCCGATTTCTATACGGATTTTTGTTCTGAATACCTCAAAGTGTTCTCTCTATGATAGGTGTAAAAGGTTTTGCATTTCCAACGTTTTGTGTTTTGGCATTTATTCCATAATTTTGACAATCTGGATCACTGTGTAGTGACCAGATGGCATTGCCTTCGTTTCTACAAACCACAGAGTTAATGTTGGTAAAAGATGTAACACTTCTAAAAAACATTTCTCCTAATTCTAGACCAGAAACACGAATTGCAAAAAATTAAGAAAATCAAGTACTGGGAGAACATATCTTAAACTATTATGTCAGTAACGGAAATGCAAAATATGCATATGCGATCTCAATATAACTTCTGCTGCCAAGCTAGGGCTTCAAACGGCTTCCAATACAAAACACAACATGGACACAACTACTTTTGCAAGCTACTTTCTTCAAGGTAAACTAAACCATTCGTCCGATCTTAGCCTTACTTATCCGGTCACTAATTAGAACAATATGTCAACATTTTAGCTCTATTACATAACCCATGACACATCTAATTGGCCAAACTCCCAACCAGTGAAACTGCAAAGCCTCCCTCAGTTTCTCCACCCCCTTACCCAGTTTTTGCATCAAAATGAATACTTAAAGTATCATTTGTTACAAAGCTGCCTCTGCTTGCGCTCGTTGAAGCAAAGAATCACACGCAAAGCTCCATATTTTTTTGCATGCAGAATCTCAATCTAATCGTCAATCTAACAATCCCAATCTAACTCAAATCTACATGCACGTTATTTTATACTTGGATTAAATACAATAAACAGCGAACAAACACTAAAATAGTAAAACTAAAATAGAATTTGTATTGCAGGCGGAGCCTAGACAATAGGTTAGCACCCTCCTAGAAACAATTACGTATTTTCCATAATTTTCTTAAAGTTAAAATTTCCCTTCATTAGGCCAAATATTTAGTAGAATAATGCTTCTAATGTAACTTAATTTTGTCAATAAGAGTTGTTTATGTCCTGTCTAAATTTAGGAATAATACCAATCAGATCTTTTATTCCAGTCATGGGAATATGTTTCTACCAAGGTCATGTAGCATAGTTTCATGCAAAAGTTTTCCTTGTAGTAGAGGGCGTTTAATTACAATGTCATTTTTACTGACCAATATGGAGGTTACTCAGGGGTGGTCCAGTGACATCAATTTGGTATTTTGTTGGTCCGCAGACAGAAATAGATCAGTTAGAGTGGGAATCTGGAGGAAGGAGGTTTGTTAGCAGAAGGCCGTTATGAAGAACAGTTAAGAGAAAATAGACATTGAGGGGTATGTAAACAATGTCTCTTCTAGCAAGTTGTCAAAGCGGAGGAACAAATATTTTGATGTCCAGGTATACACGGGACAATCAGCATGCAAGAAAATAAGGATAATGGAGAGCAAGATAGTCGGAATCTGTTCCTTGAGAAGTTGGAAACCAAGTCGCCGATAAAGATGAAAAGCGTCAGTCAGTTGAAGGGTGGAGGCATGGCGTTTTTTAATGCTAATATGGGAAGTCGGGTAGACGAACCGCAAGAACATTTGCCCTTTGAGATGGTTCATATTGAACCACTGGATATTAATGAAATCTTAGAAATGGAACCAGAATGCCTATTTCCAGTGAAGGGTGCTGTAAAGTGGAAGAAAGAAGAACAATTGGTGTTTGTTGGCGCGGAGCACACAGAAAAGCGTGTGCGAGATGTCATTATCCCAAACAACACGGGGCACATCGTGCTCTCAGTGTGGGGTGAAGACATTGAGAAGGTGGAAAATGGTGGATCAGTGAAAGTGACGAATGTCGCCATAAACCATTTTCAAAGAGTGATATTGAAAGTAAACCATAAACCATTTTCAAAGAGTGATATTAACAACTACGGCTGACACAGAAACCAGCAATATGTCTGATCAATTTGGTGTTGATTGGACAAATATAGTGGTGCAATTAATTTGTCATAAAATTGCAGCTGTTGAACAAAAGAAGTTCCATATTTGCGCAAACCTTGATTGCAAACGCAAAGTGTTACAATATCCCCCCGGATCCGAGTGTGATAAAGTCGATGGCAGGCTGTTTTGACTTGAATCTGCTTTATGAAGCCTCAAAGAACGACAATTTCTTACAGCATGATTTAATTTCATTCCCTCAATTCCCTTAATTTCATTCTGGTCCATGATTTACCTACCATTGAAATTTCAGCTCAATATGATTGTCAGTTTCAGAAATAGAATTTAAATTTCATTGGCAAGAAAATCACAGACCAGAATCTAACATGGAATTCTTGAGCCCATACAAACCCCATACCAGCCTTTTACTCAATTTCTGGATCCAAACAAGATTTGTACATCTATGTTAGCCTTTGACTGATAGATGAAAATTTTAGTAGTTGTGAATATTATCCACATGCTTTGTATTTAGTGGACTCGCTTAGGAATTGTATTGTGCATTTTATGATAAAAGCATGGAATTTGGTACAAGTGCACAATTTGATGTGCTGAATCTGATGAGAAATAGATCCCACTCAGAAAATGCCCCCAAAAGCTACTTTTAGAATGGGGTACTTTGCCCCAGCCCTCTAAAGGTTTTCCCTTTACAAATAGAAAACTATTGATCCTATTTACTTGAAACTTGGTATTCTTACACATTTTGACATGCTGAATCTGATGAAAAATAGACCCCACTCAGAAAATGCCCCCAAAAGCTCTTTTTTAGAATGGGTTTAACGCACCTCTTAATGACTCATCCACCATTTCCATCAAACTAGGCACAGTGTAAATTTATGGCACTGCTGGGTTTTGCAATTGTTTCTTTCAATTGCAAATGATTTGTGCGAAGATCTTGTACATTGATCTATTGTCCTGCTCTAATGATGCATAAAGCCACTCTATTCACCATCTCTCCCTGTTAATGATGTGCCAGGTTGAGAATTTTAAAATGTAAGATTTCAAAACCTTCAATTTCTGCTGGGCAAGCCAAAAAAAAGTTCCTACTTTCAAAATTCATGGCATCAAGAATACTTGACAGATTTAAATGATTCCAATTTCACCTGAAAGACAAACACCAACACATGTTTTTTTCGATTTTTCTCGTGTTTTAGCTAGCACTAAGAATGTAGGTTGATTAAACTTTACGAACATTTCTTGATTGCAATATCTGCAAACTGCATTGATATTTCGTACTGCTCTAATGATTCACTAAGCCACTCTACTCAGCATCTGTGCTTGTTGTTGATATGCCAGGTTGTTGAACTTCAGGATCACCTGCAAATAAAGGATTTCAAAATGTTCAATTTCTGCTGGGTAAGCCAATGTAAATTCCCACTTTCAGAATTCATAGCATCAAGAGTACTTGGTGTATTTGAATGATTCAAATTTCAGTTAAAGCCCAAACACAAAAATGTTTGTGTGCGATATTTCTCGTGTTTTGGCTAGGACTGACAATGTAAGGTCAATTCAGCTTTTGCGAACATTTCTTGATTGCAATATCTGCAAACTGCATTGATATTTCGTACTGCTCTAATAATTCACTAAGCCACTCTACTCACCATCTGTGCTTGTTGTTGATGTGCTAGGTTGTTGAACTTCAGGATCACCTACAAATAAAGGATCTCAAAATCTTCAATTTCTGCTGGGTAAGCCAATATAAGTTCCCACTTTCGGAATTCATAGCATCCAGAGTACTTGGTGGATTTGAATGATTCAAATTTCAGTTAAAGCCCAAACACAAAAATATTTGTGTGCGATATTTC
Source organism: Aurelia coerulea (assembly GCA_039566865.1). Taxonomy (NCBI): domain Eukaryota; kingdom Metazoa; phylum Cnidaria; class Scyphozoa; order Semaeostomeae; family Ulmaridae; genus Aurelia; species Aurelia coerulea. The sequence continues at coordinate 3,868,959 of CM076951.1, read as the reverse complement.
TCGTGTTTTGGCTAGGACTGACAATGTAAGGTCAATTCAGCTTTACGAAAATTTCTTGGTTGCTAAATGCTTGAAAATAGGCCCAAAACACTTCTAAAGTCACAATGAATCTGCTCACACAGAAGTACACTTAAGGGCATTTCACCCCTCTCAGGAGTTTTAAGAATTATCGAGAAGTTTCTTTAAAGCTTGATCAGGTGTTTTAGGACATTTTAGAAAAAACATGCTACCCAGGACTATTTAGAAGATATATGGTAACCAGAAAATTGGTGAAACTTTAGAGTGACCACAAAAAGTAAGTTGATCGTAGATCTATCGTTTGACGTTGATTTCCGTTGTTATTCCGTTGTTAAACCCACAGTCTGTAACCTTTAATTTAAATCTGTACTTTTCATAAAAATACTGCAGATTGTCAATCCCAAGGCAATTAATATGCGATCTGTGTCAGGTGTAATCTACGTCAGGAATGTGGAATTACAGATTTTGGGAATTTGGGAATCCCGAATTCTGTAGTAGCCAGAACCAGACAGAACCAGCCACTGCAAGTCATTTAAAGCAACTATGGGTTCAATACCTCCTCCAGGGGCTCCGCACTGCCGCCTTGAGAATGGGGGTAAAATTTTGCCACGCGCAAATCTGTCAAGTAATTCCGATTTGCACGGGATAAACGGCCGAGGCATGTCAAAATTTGACGTTAAACCAAATTCTTTATCTATTTCATACATTATTTGCCATTTAATTCCGAAATTCGGAGAAAAACAAGCAATTTCATTCTGGAAGCTGCCGTGAAAGTTTCTTAATTTGAAGCTTAGGCCCACTTTCGCTCCAAATAAATCTTGCTTTTTTCACATGTACTGCTTTCTAACTCCAAATTATCGTTGCAAACCTTTCAAAAGGCTTAAACGAAGGTCTTCAAAGATTTTTTTAGTTTCTTGCATTATCTACTACAACAGCACTAAGTACTACTTTCTTGCTTTCGCTAAGCATTAACTTGTCTAGGTGGGCTGGAATGACTACTTCCGATAGTGCATCTATAAAGCAAGTTATCGTAGTTATAACATCGGATATAAAAGTGGGTCTATCTCCCTTTGCAAACTGAATGACGTTCTTGTCAGCAAATGTCACAAAGCAACCTCTGACATTAATAACAGCAATCTCTCCCGAAAATCTCTCCTGAGAACGACATTATATGCTAGACCAGGGACGATAGTTGCATCATACAAATATTCTTGGTCACCAAGCAAAACGGGAAAGTTTACCGAACCACTAACCCAAACTATACTTTCATTGGCAGTTTTGATACTTTCGATTTTGTCACTTTTCGTCATCGCAAAATTTGAAGGCAAAACATCAATATAAAACTTTTCACTTACGACGGTAATAGCAGCACCAGTGTCAACTTAAACTTGCGTTGGTTGTTTGCAAACAGCTCCCCATATTAAAAACGTTGGAGGGGGCAGCTGGCAAAAGGTTACTTTCTAGTTCAAGACATGGAATGTCAACATTTTCATTAATCTGCAATTTCGAAGGCACTTCTACGTTTTTATCTTGACTGTTCATCGAAATAAACGGCTCACTGTCTGGGCTCAATTTTGAAACAGTTTCAAATTTGTTCATCCTTATCTTAGCCCAATCTCCTAATGCACTGTCAGTTTTGCTTTTCGTTTGGGGCGGTTTTTGAAATTGAAAGTTGTTAGGTCTTCAATTTCCCCACTGTGAAGAACCAACTGGGCTCGAAAATTACAGTATCTGGAAACATGCCCTACACATTGGCAACTGTTGCAAATTGGTTGGCCGTCGGTTGTTCGTAAATTTTGACCTCTTGAAACGTTTTGGTTACCTAGCGGTTGACGTGGTTTTCCTCTTCCGTGTTGGAATTGATTCCCCCAGAAACGAGTTTCAAAGGCATCAATTATCTCTTGTTTCGCATCTGCAAGTTCATTTCTGGCATCAGATTGATGCATCACAGGCGAAAATGGGTTTGTCTGAGTTTTCACAATCGAGGGCATTTTAGCTTTGAGAGCCTGGAGGGGTTTTACAATTTTTCTGGGTGGCCAAAGTCATGAGCAAATTGACCTGACCTTCAAGCTCCTTTATCTTTTGTTCTTGCGAAAGATTTGGGTGCTGGCAGTAGCCTGTGAGTTGGCTCATCCTGTGGCACTCCCAACGGCACTCTTCAATCATGCAAGGCTTTCATCTTCACAAGAGATTGGTGCTGATTTAAAATGACATGAGTTTTTATCTCATTGCTCAAACCGTTTATAAAAACATTCATCATATCATTATCATTTGGTAATAACCGCTGGCGTTTCCGCATAATGTCGCAGGAAACGGTTCGTTTTGGCCTTGTTTGCTTGCATAAAGTTCTTGTCCAAAATAAATTCAGGGTTTTGGGCTCCAAATTGTGCTTTTAATCCCTCTACCAACGTAGCAAAATCGTTCACAGTTTCCTGAGGCAGAGTCTGAAACCAGGTTAGGGCGGTTATAAAACTTTGAAAGTCGTTCAAATTTTGTCAACCATTTGTTCACATTTTCGTTTGGGCTCCCACAAAACGGGGCTTTTCTAAATAAGCCTGACTGGGCGTTTCCTTCTAAAGCAGCTTGACTGGCCGTCATTTGAGCTTCTAACTCACTTACCGTGGCAGAAATTTCTTGATCCTCCATTTCAATACGTTATAACAGCAGAAAAACACGAATAAAGAAACAAATCCAACAAAATATGAGCAAGGATAAATAAGAAGGGTTCAACAAAATAACGTTCTGAGGAAATGTACGTGACTTGAGAATGAGTAAAACGATGAACTATGCGTGCAAAGTCTAGCAAGAGATCTCAATTCTCAATAAAGCAACTCATTAGTGAATTGTAAAGCAACTCATTAGTGAGAGGATCTTCACTTGACCATATACTACCACATCCTCAGCATCTAAACTCCTCAAATAAAACTGGCTGCAAAATCAATTTTTCATTCTTGATACTTTTAGATATCAGCTCAAACTCCGTATTTCTTTTATCATCCTCTTTCATGTTGTTGAATGGTATTCTTTGCCAAGAAATAGTGTTTTGGGAGTATTTTAGAGAGAGCTGAAACTATTCTCTGCATGCATCAGTAAGTGCGAAGAAGATTTTAATTCCTTGACAATCCATACATGTCTACATCCAGGCGAGCTATTTCTTTTAGCATCCTCTTTCATGTTGTTGAATGGTATTCTTTGCCAAGAAATAGTGTTTTGGGAGTATTTTAGAGAGAGCTCAAACTATTCTCTGCATGCATCAGTAAGTGCGAAGAAGACTTTAATTCCTTGACAATCCATACATGTCTACATCCAGGTGAGCTAGGGCATGATGAATAGGACAACTGACAATAGTCACTGCTCCAAAGGTGGTCCTGTCCTGGTCTCAGACTATCACATAGTTTTCACCAAAGAACATATTGTAGAGTCTATGTGATTTTTGCAAATAATATATGACATCAATGCTCTATTGTTATGCAAACGAGAAATTCTATTCCAGCCAATCACAGAGCATCTTATCTAAACTTCAGAAAGACCCATAAAATTGATACATCTTCACCTGCCTTTTTAAATTTTTTGCATGGCGGTTTTATACAATCTTGCCGTTTGCCACTCTTTGCCTTGCAAAAGGCACCAAAGCTCAGTGCTTTGCTGGGTCCGGGCAGGTCTCCCAAAAGACTGTGCTGGAATTGCACTTGGTCCTGCATCATTTGACTGCTTTGGAGGGCAAACTATTTGCTGATCAGCTTGGCACTGCCAGCAATATCTGCAATCCTTCCGTAATTTTGCTGAGCATGAGCTGCAGTAGCTTTAGTAAGAGCAAACAATAATATTGAGATTGGTGTTGGAGATGGTACTGAAATATTATCAACAGCAATTCTCAATGCAAGAATTTTATGGTCTGATGAGAGGTTTGGTTGAGAAAAATAAGATTGTAAGGGGCTTTAAAGAATCATTAATTAGTAGTTATTATCATTCTTAAGAAAGACAATCTATTTTTCATTCGAGACAAACACAGGGAACAGTAGACCTTGTTTTGTCACTATAAAATAATGAGTTAGCAGTAGAGTCAAGTAGGCCTGCTATACATTTCAAAGTCCCCACAGTTGCAACATAATAATATTGCATGGCAACAAGTTTTATGTGGCTTTCTGGGGCTTAGGCCTACCGTTCTAGTATTTATTGAAGCATTGAAGAGGAGTGGATGATGAGGACTTTTTAGGCCCTTCTTTACATAAAATGATATCTGGTAGTTTTTGGTTTTGACGCCCATTTTTTCCTTAAAATATTACTCAGAAATGAGCTATAACTTGATTTAAGCAGTACCACACGTCAAGATGTTATTTTAAACCAGGTATCTAAAAATACTTACAGAAAATCATGCACCATCTCGGCCATGGTTTCTTTTGGCTGCTGCAACACCCACCAGAAAAGCTTACACAGTCAGTCTGCACGTGCTTTCCGGAACGAGGCTATGAAAGTGTGCCGTGAGAAACAGGAAAGTATGCATTGAGACATATGAAAGTGTGCCATGAGAAATATGAAAGAGTGCCATGAGAAATATAAAAATGTGCCCTGGGAAACATAAAAATGTGCCGTGAGAGATATAAAAGTGTGCCGTGAGAAATAGGAAAATGTGCCGTGAGAAATATATAAGTGTGCAGTGGAAAAGGTTTGTGCCGTGGCTGTTGTGGGCCACCGTACTTGGGCAGGCACCGCCATGTATTACATTGCATCCTGGCTTCATTCCGATATGTCTCAAACCATGGGCATTACAGATGTTAGCAGACCAGTTTAAAACAAGACAAAATAAACGATATAAAAGCCTTGGGTCAAAAACAAGTTTTTACGAGCTGTTGCTTTCCGTGCTTTAACGAGGTTCGTGCAAATTACACCAATCATCAATGTAATTCTTCATCTTTTAAATAACAGCAAAATTACGGAGGCACTCCTAAAAGACAACATGATCGAAAAGATAAAAGCATCTGTCTTTAAGGAGAGGCCAGCAACATTGGACAACATCAACAACTTTCATGGTAAGATCTTCAATTTCGTTATTTGAAAACTGCTTTGAAAACCAAAAAGAGAAACATGCCCCAATGACTCAAATGTGTGTTGCTGAGAAATATTTACCCTGGGTTGACAAAGATCTGAAGAAACTATTGCAGACCAGGGATAGGCCAAAAAATTTGCATCCAAAAGAGAATCCTCAATCCTAATCAACTCATATAGAGAGCCCAAGAAGAAGGTCAAGGTCCCAGGGAAACTTGCTATGGTTACTCCAATTTTCAAAAATAGAGATAAGACTGATAAGTCTAGCTACAGACCAGGAACCGCCTGTCATCTGATATAGTGATCAGATGGCATTGCCTTCGTTTCTCCAAACCACAGAGTTAATGTTGGTAAAAGAGGTAACACTATAAAAATCATTTCTCCTAATTCTAGAGCAGAAACACAAATTGCAAAAATTAAGAAAATCAAGTACTGGGAGAACATATCTTAAACTATTATGTCAATAAAGGAAATCCTTCGCATGACTTGAATGTACCTGACCAATGTCTAAACATTAGAAATATTTCTAACAATTTTGTTCAAAATTTTTACAAGAGCGCAGGTAGCGCAAATAAAGATTGTTATGTAAACTCACCATTCACCAGATCTGATAATTTTAAGAAACTTCAGTACTAGCCCGAATTCTTAGTTTCTTGTCAAAGCTTCATTTTAAACTACTCTTTTTATAAGAAACAGTATATAACAATTTCCACTTTTTAGAAGCAGAAAAAATGACAGAAAAAATTAATTTTAGACACCAGAAACTAGCAAATCGGCTAAATATTCACGGAATTACGAGCGTTTGAAGTTCAAGTTTGTGCAAAAGCTGAAACCAGACGCCCCTAAACTGCATATTTAGTGAAAGTAGAATCTCGGTTATTCAAAGCAAATCAAGTGGAATTTGAAAATCACTTTCGATCAACTAGCTTTCTATAACATTGAATCAAGGTTATGGATGCTTGGAGGAATCATGTTCAGCGCAATTTAGAATTGCCCCATCTCTCATTGATTAAGTTTTCATTCAGTGTTTTTGAATACTTGCAGTCTTAAAGTAAATTTTGGCAAACCTTACAGGAATTAGATAACTTTGGAAATCTTTTGTGTCTTGCTTTGATATCGACGAGAGGTAAAACATTGGACAGCCTTCTTTTACCTCGATTTTGGAGCGTCTTTTTGGAAAACAAGTCAGTGAAGGGCATCTGTTTTTAGCTTTCGCAGATATTTGACCTTCAAAAGCTTGTAACTCCATGAATTCTTAGCGGATTCGCAAGATATTGGCATCTAAAATTCATTTAAAATCTGAGGAACAGGAATTTTTAACCAGGAGCCCTTACCTTTTATCGTAATTTTTCAACATTTAATCAAACGTCGAACAATTTTTGAGACACCCTGTATATGGTGGTATTGAAACAATAGCAACGTTGTTAATTGTATTTGAGGCAGTTAAAAGCTCCTTTCTTCCACACATTCTACAATGAGATCCACGGATCGTATCGAATCATAGGCATCTTTAATTTCATATTGCTCATTGACATCTCTGACATTGTTGAATGATTTTGGGAAGTCTTTGATGATCTTGGATACTTTCTTCATGAGCAGAATCCAGCTTTCAATTTCAAATAGAAGGAGATGTTCAGCAATCTTCAATGATAAAAATGCGCATGAATTTGTCCTGTCATTATCTGGACGTACGAATCATCCTTCTTCTCCAAAAGGAAAGGCATTTTCAAAAGCAGAGCCTTGATGGACTTGGCAGATTGCATGTTTGTGACTCAACTTTGCTGAACAGAATCATCTCCATTTGATTTAGTGTTGGACGCTTGCTTTGATCAACTATGACACCAGAGATAAATGCCTCATAGGCTTGGAGCCATTCTGTTGATTCCAGGTGGTCATATTTTCCATCGCCAATTGGAATATTGCCGCAAGAGAACTTATCTATCCCCCTTGACGCAAGAGAACTTATCTACACTTATCTATATAGGATGAGGGGGGGGGGGGCTCTCTCCTCGATTAGTTTACCTATTGAGAGAGATCCTCCTTTAAATAATTCTCTCCGTACAATTTATCTGTATTTGTATATTGTATTAATTCTTCGTACTTATGTATTAATTTTCTGTAATGTTATCTTATATTCTCGTAGTTTAGTTGATTTGATAAATTGTATGTGGTGAATTTAAATATATATGAAACTGAAACTGAAATCTATCATGAAATCGTTCCAAGGATGCTTTGCCTTTGTTTTCTTTGCTTCATTGAAAAAGGGAACTTTGGCTGTTGGATTCACTAAACAAAAAATACCATAGAGAGACTCCACACATCAGCTTTCCTTAACTGCTCTCCGTCCATGTTAAATGGGCGAAGTTTCGGGCTTATGACTTCGGGAGCCATGAAAGCAGGCGTACCCTTGTAAATTCTTACTGTTTGTGATCTTGCAGCTCTAGCAGTGTCGCTTATTCGTCCCCAGCTCTCACCGAAATAAGTCAACTTTGCAATACAAGGCTCAGACTTCCATACCTGTTCACGCTCAAGAGGAGTTTGCACGACTATACTAAAGCTAATCAAGGCCAACTGAAAATTACAATATACATAAATATACATAAATAAACGGTTAAAAGTAGTAAAATAGTAGATGCAATCAATTTACAAAATTGAAATACCTTCCGTATAAAAACGATAAATCAAAGTTAAAATCAGATAAAGCCACAAAAGTTTTGGAACAAAAGTTTGACATAATCGGCAGACTATACTAAAAGACTATACTAAAGCTAATCAAGGCCAACTGAAAACTACAATATACATAAATATACATAAATAAACGGTTAAAAGTAGTAAAATAGTAGATACAATAAATTTACAAAATTGAAATACCTTCAGTATAAAAACGATAAATCAGCAAGAGATGTAGAATCTTTGATAAATTGTGGAACAGTAGCCCAGACTTGCGGGCCTGTGAAAGGAATCGTTTCTGACCCATAAGTAACAGTCCTAACTCTAGGAAGAGAACAATCGTTGGTGTTCCTCAGATTATATGGACTTTCATTTTGACAAAAAATCTCTTTCATAAAAACTGGATTAAAGCCATCTTTAGTCCTGTACATTTCGGTCATGAGAAGCTGTAACTTTCTCTGGTGTACAGTTATTGATCTATCCTTTTCTATTAAAACCTCAAAACTGGATTCATAGTCCTGATAAGTAACTCTTAGTGCTCCCTCTTGGATTTTATCAATTTTGTGACAAAGTTGACGGTTGTGGAACATCCATGCCAAGGGACAATATTGAAACTGGCTGCTTATAAATGCTCTCATTAAATATCGTAATTTGTCCTGATCCATAAAGGGGGCAATGCCCGAGAGAGCATACAACTTATTGCTAGCCTTTTGACAGAGCCCTGCAACATGATGCTCAAATGTCAGTTTATTATCTATAGTAATACCTAGCAACTTTTCCTGAGTGCTGTTCTGCACAGATGCATTACCAATCTTAACTGTAACAGGTTCATCAGCAGAAGTACCTAATGTTAAAAATGGCATTTATCTTCATTTAGCTTGAGGAAGTTGTGAGAGAACCATTTTATCACTTCTAAAGAGACATTTTCCAGCCTCTCTACTACATTTTGTAGATCTTGATCACATGTATAAATATGGTGCCATCAGCATAATTACATATCTCAATATCATCAACAGAAAGTAACATACCATTCAAATAGATATTAAAAAGTAGAGGTCCTAAAACCGATCCCTGTGGAACACCCAAATTCAGTTTCTGTTTAGAACTAAACAAACCGTTTATTTTAACTCGTGGCTACTTTTCATTTAAATAGCTATACAAGAAGTCAATGCATCATGGTTGAAACCATAGGCATGCCGTTTAGCAAGAGGTAGATCGTGCTTGACACAATCGAATGCCTTTGAAAGATCCATAAAGACTGCCCCAGCCTTTCCTTCTGTGTCTAAATATGTTTTACATCTTTCTAGAAAACGAGTTAAAGGGCGTATGTTGACCAGCATGCTTTGCGATCTTTTGTTTATGTTTTGGTTTTGATCAGTTTTGATTTGTACTCCTCCTTTGTGCAATGACTTTAGCTGCACATAGAGCTGCACCATAATTTTTCAGAAGAGATTGTCACATGATAATTTGCGAAGTTTTACCGAAATTTCATATTTGAGTCAATTTGCTTAAATTAGTTGTTTACCAATGCATTTGGCATTGTCTATGTGTGTATTGAAAACATTGAAAAAAACTTTGCAAAGTTTTTAAAAACTTCACAAATTATCATAAGCCGATCAGCCTACTGCAAAGTATTCTGTGCTATAAATGAATCAGAAAAACCAGAGCCATACTTCTGCAAAGTGAACTACTTCATTTCAGTGACAGCCGTTGTCAGGACCGTAACAGGGCAGCAAGAAAATAAGAACCTGAAGTTTGCATTTGTCACATGGTACAGACCTTATGGAGGTAGAAGCTCAGTTGAAGCAAAATGTGGATTACACAGTCTAATGACCACAAAATACAGTAGAACAACTGACTTTGTTTGTGTCCACAGACTAGCTGCAAGAGTAATTCCATGCAGTATTGGAAACAAAATATTGGTTTCAAATCTTCAGATTTGATTCCATTGTAGTATTTAGTATTGGACTCCCTTGACTTAAATACCTTCAACAAAATATAAATTGCCTCGCATATGTTATACAACCATTTCTGGCACAATATCCTTTTAGTTTGAATCCATTTGATGAACATATCAAATGCTAGATTTAAGATTTCCTAATCCTTGTTGCACTATTCTTGGGAATTGTATTGGCTCTACAGTATCAACACTAAGAATTTTAAGTTTCTTATTAATTGTTTAATTTTAGTTAAGTTACATTACAACAGTGTTTATACAGTAAATCCCCGCATATAAGAACCTACTTTTTTGAGAACCAGGCTGAATTTAGTTCTTATTTCAAAGGTTCTTAGATTTATTTCAGGGTATGAGGTCTTTAACGATTTTATTTAAAGCCTCGTTTTTGTAAATTCTTATCAAAGGATCATCAAATGAGTCATGACCAAGAGATTTTGAAACTTTTCATTTCTTTTTGGCATATTATTATCAACCTTATATCTACTTTGAGGCTTACAAATAGCAAGGGATATGTCCAAATTTTAACAGCCAATCAAAAATATTGGTTTATCAAAGTGAAAAAGGTTCTTAATTAGAAGGTGCATAATTCAATAAATACAGCCTGCAGGTTCTTATTTTTGTAGGTTCTTATATGCGGGGATTTACTGTATTACACTGATATTGAACATCCTGCACCATTACACTGCTGTCATATTACAAGTGCTTCCTTCCTGACATGCAAGTTGATGCTATATTACAACAGTGCTTATATTACACATTAGAGGTGTAATATAAAGGCTGATGAAATATGATGTAATATTGAACATCCTGCACCATTACACTGCTGTCATATTACAAGTGCTTCCTTCCTGACATGCAAGTTGATGCTATATTACAACAGTGCTCATATTGCACATTAGAGGTGTAATATAGAGGCTGATGACATGTGATGTAATATTGAACATCCTGCTCCATTACACCAGCACCATATAACACATCCTGCTCCATTACATTGACATCATATTACAACCACTTTCTGCCTAAGGTGTAAGTTGACGTTCAATTACAATTATGTTAATATTACACATTGCTCATGAAATACGATATGATATTAATCCTTTCGCCCCATTACACTTCTGTCATGTTACACAGGAGTTCTACCTGTGGAAGTGTAGCCTGGTGCGTCATTTGGGAGGTCCCTATCATCTCCACTGTCACTTGATGCATGTTGGCTTAGGCCTGTTTGGTCAAACTTAGCAACAGACTCAATCAGATACTGATACACAGACCATAGTTGAACGTCATTGGAGTATCAGTAGTTGGAAATGGGGTGTTTGGAAAACTAAGACCCAGAACACGAAGACCTAAGACCTAAGACCACGAAAACGAAGACCCAGAGAACGAAAACCACAAAAAAGAAGACCACGAAAACGAAGACCACGAAAACCTTGCTTTGAACTGTTCATGAGGGCACATGCAGTGAACATGAAAGTTATTATGGAACCTTTAAGAAACTAGGAAGGAACTATGAGTACTCCTATCGGAAAACAAATTTTTGGTTCCTTGCAAAAAATGCGTGTAATTAGCTCATGATAATTAACAATTTATTACGTGGATGCAGTAGTTTTCTACATACCGCATATGAATACAAGATAAACTTGAACATAACGGTCCTGTAAATATGGGCTCTCCTCTATCCTCTGTCATACTGAATAAGGACCAGAAGGAATTCTGTTATGATTCCAATCCAGAACAGACCCTATAGCTATTCTAAAAGAGTCTGGGTCGAGCGTTATCTCTGTACATGTTTTCATTTTCTTATCCATCACGAACCTTTTAATTTTCCGAGAATTTACACAAGAAAAACCACGTGTTAGGAGTAGTGGCGTTGACTACAGTAAAAACCCGCGTATAAGAACCTGCAATTTTGCAACTCAGCCTAACTAGGTTCTTATGTTTTTGGTATTTAGTGGGAAATGAGGCTGTTCAGGTTCTTAAATTGGTTCTTATTTTATTCATGGCTTTCAGGAATTTATTTTTCAGATTCAAACTTCAGGCCTATTATTTACTGTCAGTCCACATTAGTTGAGTTTATGAGATATATCCCCTGACAGAATTTGTGGAAGAATCAGAAATGTTTCTATAATCCAGAGAAAATCTTTCAAAAGCTTCTCATCAGGAAATATAAACATATATTTACTTTAATTAATAGATCTTGAGTACTCAGAGTTTCTTACGAGTTTCTTAAACAAATGCCATGCCCTCATAACCATTTCAAAAAAAGGTTTTTGAAGCTTGCCCAATGTTTGGACATTTCTCAAGTATTACCTTCCGAGTAATAAGATAAAAGAAACTAAGTAAGAAATAGAAAGGAGAGAAATAGAAAACATATGCAGCTCGCTTTCAGAAACCTTTGGTTTTTGTAGATAATGTATGCACATCATCGTTCTGCTATCATTTAAACCACATATGCTGGGGTCTTCGTTTTCTTGGTCTTCGTTTTCTGGGTCTTCGTTTTTGTGGTCTTCGTTTTCGTGGTCTTCGTTTTCTGGGTCTTCATTTTCTGGGTCTTCGTTTTCTGGGTCTTCGTTTTCTTGGTCTTCGTTTTTGTGGTCTTAGGTCTTAGGTCTTCGTTTTCTGGGTCTTAGTTTTCCAAACACCCGTTGGAAATGTTCCCCAACCTTGCTCAGGAATCTCTGTTTCTTGAGTGACTCGATGATTGTAGTTCTCTTTTTTGCTTTTTCTGCTCGTACCACTTTCCTCCGTCAACCTTTGGATCAATACCTTTCTTTATTATCTTATTCCATCGACAAGTTCTCGTTTTCTCCCCGACTTCTTTCCGCCATGACATTCCAACCAGCGTTTGAGTTCAAGAACAGAATATTCCATAAGGTCTCTGGTCAAATGTGAACCTGGAACATCACCCTCCGAAAGCACTACTTCCTCCATCTTGAAAATGCAACTGCTTCGTGCAGCTTTTCCATGGACCCTTACCCATACATTGAATTGAATTTTCCAGATAAAAGGAGTTTTGTGACCAAAATCTCGCTATGAATGAAAGGAGTTGCGCACAGATCACGTAGGTAAGCACACGGCAATCAAATATTTTGTCCGCACACATATCCCAGCATACAATGCGCCATTTTGTGCGACGTCAATCGAGAAGAGTAATATTACAGCGAACAAAGAGGTACAGTAGACATGTTTTGGTATTTAGGCCTATATGAATTGGATTGTGACACGCAGAATCTGCTACCCGCCTTTCACGTCTGACTGCCCCTTTAAAGTTTCATTAACAGTATTCATGCTCACTACATGTGCCCTCAAAGTAAGGTTTTTTAAAAGTATTTGCAACGTTTAGACATTTGCTCAAGCTAAAGTACCTTTAAGTAATATGATACGGGAAAAAAAGGATTGTGTGTGTTGTAAATTGAGGAATTGGGTAGATCAACCATTAATTCACAAGCCTGATACAAAGAAAATGCAATGAAAAAGATGAAAGCACGCAGATTCTCCCGGGAATTCTTAAAAAGCCCAATTTAGTATAAATCTTGATTTTGGGATCTAGAATTTGTGTGAATCTTGAATTCTGGATCTTGAATCTTCAATTGGTGACTCCCTTTCTTGACTAGGTGTGTGGGAGGATCTCTCAACATTGACTTTAAAAATAAGGCTTTCGAGCAAAATTGTTGCCTCTTTCGTGTTCGAGACTAACTCCTCGCTAGATTTAACAATATAAAGGGAGTCATCGAGATATATGTGCATGAAAAAACCACATTTGGGCAAATTTGAAAAGACGGGTTTCATAACCTTTGTGAATAAGTATGGAGTGGAAGAAAGGCCAAAACAAAGACAAGTGAACTCGAAGAGTTCCTCCCTCTAAGCAAAACGGAGGTATTTACGATGTTTGTCCACAATATGTAAAGTGAAATATGCGTTGGTAAGGTTGAGCGATGTCATGGAGGCGTCTTTTTGTAGCAACGGGAGGATAATTAACATGCGGCTAAATCCCAAAATGCCACCGGCCTCTCATTGGCTAATTTTCCTACCTCGTTTTCATGTTTATTATGACAGACAATGATGTAGAAAGTAGACAAGTATAAAAGATGTTCTCTCATGACTATGATTAGACCTAACAACAAAGACAGAGCCTTGCTGAGCCGTGTCGCATCATAAATTTTAAGAAAGGGAATTTCTTTGATAAAGATAAGAAAGATCTGCCATTCTGTACGGAATTTTGTGAATGCTACCATGAAAAGGACCGCTTCAGAAATGAGGATAACCGCCCTGCCATCTTCATGACATCTTATGTTTTATTGGCTTGCAAATTGCTTCCTTTATTTCCAAATTTAATTCATACCTGTCTGCACAGGAATAATAAGGTTGACAATTAAACTTTTCAAAGTTTGTAAACAGGAGAATGAGGAACAAATTCTTTCCGCTTTGCAGGAAGGACAGAACATGCCTGTTTCCAAACAGTTGGCCTAACCGTGAAATTATGCAAAGACGAGTTCAGAATAGAAATAATAAAAATTCAGTTCTTTTAAATTTTAGGGCCAACCATAATAGATAAAAGTCATTCAAGTCAAGTTCTTGAATTGTGTTGAGGAACAACCCTCACAGCTTCAGGTCAGCTGATGACTTTTTTTAAAATAGACCTCATGTCATAATTGTGTTTTTGTTTATTTGCCATTCATTTTTTTAACACTCACACTTACATTGTTAATTTTGACAAAATTAGCAATGTAAGTGTGAGTGCTTGACAAAATTAACAATGTAAGTGTGAGTGTTAAAAAATAAATGGCAAATAAACAAAAATACAATTATGGTTTAGGATACAACACTCAGGATCAGATAAAAGCTTAGAGGCAAATTTGAGGGCAAGTTCTGCTAAAAGAAGAAATACAGACTTCATGTCATCTTCTACATAAAAATCATGAAAACGAGGCAGAAAAATTAGCCAATCAGAGGCCGGTGGCATTTTGAGATTTAGCCGCACGTGGATAATTAAAAGATGTTCCATCTTGGAATGGGTTTTTGTGAGAAATTCATTGAGACCTTTTAGGTTACTAATCGGGCGCATGTTGCCGTTGTTTTTGGGCCTAAAAAAAGATGTTGGAAAAAATTGATTGTTACATGCCTAAGTACATGTTATAGCTCCTTTCCGAAGCAGCATGTATACCTTGTTGTCAATTATTTTTCCCTCATGCGAGGAAAAAGGAATGGTTTTAGGTAGGGAATGTTGGACTGGCGGAGCCACAAAGTCAAATTTGATTCCCTTTACAGTATTGCGAACAAACACATTTTTGTGATCTTACACCAATTAGGATAAAATTGTTTTGTTTGGGATGTTACCTTAGTTATCTGGAACAGCTTCTGCCCCCCCCCCCCCCTTTGACATGTGGGGGGCTCCTGAAATTTAAATATCCAGCTTAGTTCTGATTCCTGTTGGTCGAATTAGGGCGATTTCCCCAAGAATTCCGATTTTTGCCACCACAAACAGAGGTGTGGCCAAATGATTGCAATATACGCTGGACTTCATTTATCTCCTTGACAGAGTCAGCAATTTCATCTCCAAAGAGCAATTTCGTGACCAGTGTTGTACTGCTGCACAATTTTTGGTAGCGGTCTGCCAGGACAGGTTTCAGTAAATCTTTGCGACGCTGAGAGAGTTCGTGGAAATAATTATCCACGAGGGCCATGGAGGATTTAAACCTGGCCTTAATGTCAGTAATGTCACTATTTGCAGCAGTGGTTGGCTATTCAATTTTGTCCAGGCGCTCTTCAGCCTGAATCAAGGTGGTCAATCGTTTCAAAAGCATCGCCTGGCAACTTTGCAGTTTGACGTCGTTAGTTTTCAAACGACGATTCAATTCACCCCAAAATGGGTTGTGTACTAGGGGTACCGTTAGCGTGGAGCAGTTGTTTGGCCTAGAAAACTGTTTCATGATCTCTTTCAGGCGATCCAGTTTGATTGTTGTGGTGGTGCAGTCTTTAATGTAGTCTGCAAGAACCTGGGTAGTAGCTGGGCCTGTTTCTTCATCACCTTAGAAGGTGATCTGCATGTTGGTGGACTGAGGGCACACAAAAAACGATGGCAGAAGGGCACGCCAAAAATTTGGGCACGAGGCACACCAACATGGAAGGCACCAGGGCACGCCAACAATTTGGGCATGCGGGCACACCAACATCGATGGCACGAGGGCACGCCAAAAATTTGGGCACAAGCGCAAGAGGTGAAGGGCACGCAATGCACGCAATTTAGAACACTCTGTCTTCTGTAGCATTGTTATCATGACTATTGTTATCCTCCTTTGTCTCACTTAAAGCAGAATCTGACAGGATTGAATACCTATTGTGTAAAGTTACTTCATTTGGTTTCTGCGGTATCAGCACGTCTAACTTCACTTTTTCTTTGGCTTTTATAGTTGCTATTGTTGTAGCAGCTTTGCTTCAATGGAGGGGATTGAAATCTGCCATATTCCTAGGACAGGGATTCGGGACAACAAAACATGTTGATTGTGACTGTAAAAAGCAAGATCTTTGTAAGATGCAAGTCTATTCAGCAGTGGCGGCTCGTGCATAAGGGCAACAGGGGCATTCCCCCACCAAATTTTCTCAAGAAATTGGTCTTTACTTCTTTGTTGATGATTTGGTTGCATTCTGTTTTACTTGTGTTGTGTATTCATAAATGCTTGATACATTAGTTTAGAGGCAGTTGAACGATTCTCCGGCTAAGGGCTCAGGTCATGATATTTTGCGTCTGATAGTTTATTTTCCTCCTCCGTACATATATATATATATATATATATATCGGTCATTCCCGCCTACATTCTCAGCTCTTCGAAAGTGGCCAAATCTTCCTTCGCCCCATTTCAAGCCTTCTGAGCTTGCGCAGTTTGCACTTGAGGTGGATGAAAACAAAAGATTACACACTGAAAATGGGGCAAGATTTGATTTGCCCTTGCTTCAAAAGAACACAGGGATTCAATGCAATGCTTTAAGAGCGATGAATTTCAGCATCAACAGGCCTAAACATCAAATTGACCAAATGAACAGTGTAAAAAGCCTTCAAGCTCGCGATCCAGCCAATATATCTTTTGCAGAGAGACTTGAAATAAAACAACTCGGCCCTGAAAGACCAGATATTGTATCAAATTCAAATAGAAGATTTACATCCCACTGGTATTCAAAGCACGACTGGATCACTGGCTGCAGCGAGACCAACAAAGTGTACTGCTTTCCCTGTCTTCTCTTTGGGGGAGAGAAGAGACAAAAAACGTGGACAACGATTGGCGTAAGTGATTGGAAGCACTTGTCAGAAAAGGTGAAAAAGCACGAAAAATGTGTTGTTCAGGTGGAAAATTGCTTGAAGCTTGCTTTGTTGGGTAAGACTAACATATAACAACATTTAAGTGAAGCATACCGTGCATCACTTGTAAAGCACAATGAAGATGTGGAAAAGAATCGCTATATCCTGTCCAGAATTATTGACTGTATAAAATTTTGTGGAGCATTTCAGTTAGCATTGAGAGGCCACAATGAAAGCAGCAGTTCTGATAACCCAGGAGTATTTATTGGCTTGGTAAACTTTACTGCTGCTTTGGATGCTGTGTTGTCTAAACATTTGAGCTCTGCCACTATTTTTAAAGGAACGTCCAAAACAATTCAAAATGAACTTCTTGATATCATGTATGATGTTACTACTGGCAAAATCAAGAATGAGGTTAAGGATGGCATGTTCTTGTCTGTTATCTCAGATGATGCAACTGACATTTCAAATCAGTCCCAAAATGTGGTTGTGTTCAGGTATGTTCTTAAAGGCAGAGTATTTGAAAGATTTTGGTCATTTTGCAGTATTGCTGAAGCAAATGCTCAGAACTTATCAGAAAATATTATTTCTTGTTTGGAGCATGTTCTTCCAAACAATGATGATGATCATAAACTTGTTGCACAGTGTTATGATGGTGCTTCTGTAATGAGGGGAGATCAAAGAGGTGTGAAGACTATTGTGCAAAACAAATACCAAAATGCATATTATGTACATTGTTATGCCCATCAGTTGAATCTTGTACTGCAGCAGGCAGTCAGCAGGATTGCTAAAGTCAAGCTTTTTTTTGGCAATCTTAATGGATTCTCCTCCTTTTTCTCCCGTTCCCCTAAGAGAACAGCATATCTAGATAAAAGTGTTTCCAGAAGAGTCCCTAGGTCTTCTCAGACAAGGTGGAACTTTGGAAGCAGATTGGTAAACACAATTTTTACATACAAGGCAGCATTCACAGAGTGCCTTGAAGATATAATTGAAACTTGGAGTGGAGATGAGACAACAATAAGGGAAGCTAATGGACTCCTGAATTTCTTGAAAGATAGAGAGTTTCTAATTATGCTGGAATTTTTCCAAAGAATAATGTCCCATGTCGATATCTTGTATGCTCAGTTACAGAAGAGACAAGTTGATCCAATTTTTATTCAGAGAAGTATGAGTGCTTTGGCGGAACTTACGAATTCGGAACATCGTTTATATATGTAAAGTATATCCCATATGAAAGCCTGTACTGTAAGGAGTCTGAATATGCAATAATATTTGTGGAAACCCTCATACGGGGAAAGTTATCGGCAAAACATGATCGCAGCGATTTGGCCTAAACTTTGCAACATAAGTCGCTTACCAAACGTACCACTTGGTCGTTACGAACACAAAAAAGTACGACTTCTTTGGCCTAAAACGTTGACTGTACACACTAATTCATGGCCTAAACAAGGCAGCCTTTCACACCAACATTAACAACAAGAAACAAATGCTTTAGAAAGTACTTTGTAAACTCACCGCCATGAGCAAGTCTTTTCTCTACACTACCAAGGCTGTAAATGAAAATTTGAGCGCCACTTCAACCTGGTTTCTTGCAAACTGGCGGCGCCACCGCCAAATAATTATCTGTTTCGCGCCAAAATCCAAGCTCACATCCAAGTGTGGCAACCTCAATTCCATTTGTATGGGGCACTGTCTATTTTTAGCGCTAGGGCTACAGGGCCAGAGGGTTTCGTGATGGGGGTATCAGAGTTTTTCCTCTATTTTCTCCCAAACTTTATGGTCACAGGCTTTGCTTTTTTTAAAGTATGCCTATTTTTAAATTTTATCTTTTTTCTCCAACTTTTAGGTCACAGACTTTGCTTTTTTGGAACAATAAGCCAATTTTGAAAAATTTTTTTTCCAAACTTTTAGGTCCATAGGCGTTGTTTTTGGAAAAAAGGCCGATCTTGAAAATTGTATCTTTTTTCCCAAACTTTAAGGTAACAGGCTTTGCTATGAATTTTGAAAATTCTTATTGAAAATTCTGAAAATTCTTACGGTCATAGGCTTTGATTTTTTCGCAAAAATAGGACGATAATGACAATTCTTATTTTTGCATAAACTTTAAGGTGATAGGCTTTGCTTTTTTTGAAAAGTATGCCAATTTTGAAAATTGATACTTTTTGCCTAAACTTAGAGGTAATAGGCTTATTTTTGGAAAGGTAGGCCGTTTTTGAAAATTTATCTTTTTCCCCAAACTTTAAAGGGGCTGGATCACGTAAAGTAAACAAACTTCTTTCAAAACGATGATTTTCCGGATTTTTTTGACAGGCCATATCACACAGATTTTCTACTATTTTTCTCAAAATGAAAGTGCTATTTTGAAGATGAACTCTTGAACTTTAGAGAGAAACAAACGAAACAAGCATATGTTGTAAGATTGCAAAGATATTGATGGATTTTTAGAAGTAACTTTATTGTGGATTCACCCCATCCACCAAAATCTGTGCAGAACACAATGGGCGCGTGCCGGCGCGTGCGGGCAACAATATAGATTATAAAGATAACTGATTTGTTTACGGTTACGTGACCCAGCCCCTTTAAGGTCACAGGCTTTGCTTTTTTAAAGTATGCTTATTTTGAAAATTCTTATTTTTGCCTATACTTTAAGGTCATAGACCTACGCTTTTTAGAAAAAATAGGTGGATTTTGTAAATTTATCTTTTTTCCCACACTTTAAGCTCATAAGGCGTTGCTTTTTGGGAAAAGTAGGCCGAGTTTGAACATTCTTCTTTTATTCCCCAAACTTTAAGGACACAGGCTTTGGTTTTTTTTTAAAGTATGCCGATTTTGACAATTTTTATTTTCACCTAAACTTAGAGGTCATAGGCTTATTTTTGGAAAGGTAGGCCGATTTTGAAAATTTTCTCAGGCTTTATGGTCCATAGGCTTTGTTTTTTGGAAAAATAAGCTGATTTTGAAAATTGTTATTTTTTTCCCAAACTTTAAGGTGATAGGCTTTGCATTCTCCTTTTCCCCAAATTTTGCTTTTTTGGAAAATTGAAAGAGGACACAGCTTACCGCGTGGACAAGCCAGCTTACTGATGATGTCACACAAGACAATAACTGTAGTCATTAATAGGATTGGAAGCAAAATAAACAGCACTAATTATTTGCTACCTTATTTGAATAAGATTTGAGATATAAACATGCAGTTGTTGGCAACAAAATAGAAATGCAAATGTATTAAAGGTAGAAATGAAATGTCTTAAATGAAAAGTGATTAATTGTAGTGTTCTGCGATGTGAGCAAGCATGTTGTTAAATGCCTCAGCTGTTTGTAGCCCAAAACGTTCTCTCCAAAGGAATTCATCCAAATAGGACGGGACCATATGCAGCCTCGAACCATATACAGCCTTGATCTTCTGCTTTGCCCTGGACCAGTATGCTTCTATGCCATTTGTATGAACCCCTGTCACAGGATCGACAAAGTTATCAGCGTGTATAACACTTTTGTGCCCATAGCCAATGTTTTGCAGGTTATTGTACGCCCCCCAACCATCGGAGTATATCATAGTGTCGGGACGTACATATCGTTGGATAACTGGCAGTAGTGTTGGAGCATCTCACCTTTCCACAAACTCGATCCATCCAATGCTCCTTTGACGGTCGTACATGCCAAACACCCATTGCTCGTGCTGTTCTCTGAGATAGCCTCGGTTATGCTTCCTTTTTGTCATCTGTGATTCATCCACTTCAACTATTTCACCAATACCGCCGATTAGTTTGTCTTGCATAGGTATCTGCATCAACTTTGAAGAACACTCTTCTCTTAAAATGTTGTACCAGTCGACGACAGTTTTCTCGGCCAATCCAACAACAATAGTTGTTGTTGACATTGACATCCCAACACACCAGCAGTATATCACAGATATAAGCTGCTGAAGTGAGAGGTTCGATTGGGCGAAGAAACTGCCGTCTCTGATGCTTTTGCTAGATCGACATATTGCGAAGGGGCATCTCCATCTGTAGCCATCTTGGCCCTCCCTTGCCTGCAATTGCATCTGCCGTCTGCAGTTCCTGGCCACGCACCTCATTTGTGGCTTTATCAGATTCTGTGCCTGCATCCACTGGATCAATTGTAGATTACCTTGATACAGAATTTGGTACAGATCAAACATATTCATGATTAGAGTTTCGCTGCAGTGATGTAGCAGTACAGTGATGAAGTTTTTACTGAACTTTTTTACGAATACATCAATTTTTATAGCCTTACGGCTCATTATTCTATCAATGCATAATTGTAATGTTGAATTGCCCAGAAAAGACCTTTAGCAGTTGCGTCATCTTGCGTAGCACAGCAATTCGTCATTCGCTTTGTCAAATATGGTATGAACTCCGAAAATATACATTACAATACAGGGAGCATCGATTGATGACAAATTACAGATACGAAACAAAATTGAGATTCAATTGAGGTAGCGAAGATGACTGTGGGCGTGATAGTAAACGTTTTGTTATTTCAAATGCAAAGATGCTGGCATTTTCCCCTCCGACGTAACATTCCGACATGTAGCGTTACGCAAACCATGATGCAAAAAGGGGTGTGGTGAAGTTTCCAAGTGCAATGCGAAACATGACGAGGATCTATGTTAATCAAATATAGATTTTTTAACTTATATTTTTCAGTGCTTTAGTATTTGATTTTTATGCATTCTGAGATTTACACTTCGTATTATTGGTTTGTTGCAAAAATACGTGCACCATACGGCTGTTGAATAATTTCATAATAGATATTTATTTTCCTACCTAATTATTGTCTTTTTATCACATTTTCGACTTGACAACTTTGACTGCATTCAACAATGGCAATAAAAAAATCGACTCCAACTTTGGCGACAACGGTTCATGGCTAGTGTTAATGGCCAGTTAGATTTTAAACCTTATCGTCAGGTGTAGCAATACGAAAATATAAGAAAATATTTACGAAAACCGATACAGAGCAGAGCATAGATGGGTATAGGAATACACTTATTTTTCTTATAAGAAACTGCCCATAAGAAACTCAACTCTCAGATCGCCAAAAAATTAAGAACTCCAGTACTGGGAAAATATAAGCTAAGAAACTATTTATTTTGATAAAGGAAATCCTTGACATATTTTGGTTCATTTTCACTTGTGTCCAGTATCATAGTAACGTCTAAACATTGGAAAGGTATAAAAAGACCGTATTTTGAAATGTTCACGAGGGCATAGGTAGTGAACATGAGGATTGTTTTGGTTTTTAATGAAAGAAACTCGTAAGAAACTCTGTGTACTCAAAATCAGAAAACTATAATAAACTTCCAGTACTGGTCAAATTCCTAGTTTCTTATACAAAAAATATGTGTATGAATGGAAATTGATCAAATTTAATACACTGCAGTAAGGCCCCGCATTTAAGAAACCAAACCACTTAAAAGAAACTTTTAGGCAATTGAAGAATGCTTAGCCCCCCTAAATATAAGAAACTCACGAGGCTCCTACCCAAAATGAAGTTTTTGCATTTTGATGAACACTGAGTCCTGGTCTGACGGTCTGGGGAGTATTCCACTGCGTGCAGGGCTCATAAGAAATTGCTACAAATACAGTATGTCTTTGATTTAACCATTTTTTTTAGGTTCCTTGTTTTTCAAATGTTAATTGATGTTCTTGAAAATCATTGACAACATACACCTATGGCTAATCTATCTCTAAATGATATTTGTCTGTTGGGACCTATTTTTCCGAGACTTTCCAGCAAATATATTAGAAACTTAAGAAACTTTCAGCCTATAAAATGCTGTTTTTCAGGGTATCATATTCAACTATCTCTCCTAGTGGAGGATATTAAAAGAAGGCGATGTCTCTGGAGCAGGTTTTCGAAACAAAGCAAAAGGGGATAATTTGTTAAATCAGATGGTTTTTCGGTCAAATTTATCCTTTGGAGTATGGTTTTCACGGAGCAAAAATTCAGGAGGAGGGTATAAAAGATTAATTAACAATTGAAATAAGTTTAATCCTTGAAAAAATCAGTTGTGTTGCTTCTTAAGAAGTTGCAACCTTTTCAGTTTATTCACGATCATGAAATGTTGCTCTCGTTCTTATTTCAAGACAAGAAACGTTCACTTCATTTCATACCATATTTCAAATGTGTTTCGAATCTCCACGATAGCAGTTACATTTTTCAGCGATCTATTATTCCTTCAGCCTTAGGTGCTTGTCATTTTGATTGTTTGAATTTCATTTCTACATCGTGATATTAAATCATTGCGTCTATAACATGAACTGGCCAGTGACAAATTTGTCCTCCAAGTTTTTTAATTATTGAGCTGTAAACGAGTTTCCTAAAAAAATTTTAATTTCCAAAACACATAACACGGTCAGAAGACTTGGAACAAATTTTCTAAGGACTAAACATGAATGGACAAAGAGGAAATTGCGCACGCCTGTCAATTGGTACCCACACCCCTGCTGACGAAGTTGGCATTTATAAAGCTTTTCTGTTATGATTTCATCAGCGTTGCATCCTCATTGCATCATTCTGCTGTTGTAATTGGAAAAGAAGGTGTTTCCACTTTCGTACCATGTTAGGTCTTTCAGAGGGCTTCAAGAGCAGTAGCCACCCTCTCTGACAACATAATTCTTAACGTCATCGTCACTACAATAGCATTCCATTTTCACTGCATACTACTCCATTGAATCGAAATACCTGAATTAATTACCTCCTACAGATAGCGTTCATTGTCTTCTTTTATGCATCTGGTTTACATCATACGTCTCCTTATAAGTATGGTTGAAGCAGGACTCTGAATTAAAATTCAACTGATCATTCCCGAGATTAAACAGTAACAGAAATGGCAGCCCTATACTCGATGGACCTTTTTGAAGAATCTGCTGAACCAGCAAAGACCGACGATGATTCTAAGGAGGAACGAAATGTGCAAAGTACCACCAAAGATTTGGCGAACTGGTATGTATCGAATGATAGAACAATATTTAAACTGTATAAAAGAAGTTCGGATGCAAACAAGACAAGATATTTAGCACACTGAGGCCTCTCTAACTCGTGTCCTCATCAGAGTGTGACTTGAACAATATTTAGGTATACTATTCATTGAGAAGGAACGAAGAAGAACTACAATAGGAATCGTTAAAAAAACGACACAGTCCATGTATTTTAGAAACGTTGGTAACAATCCAATGCAATATTGTTTATGTGCCATGAAATTTTTGCTGTGATTATAATTTCCCCTGAAAATAGGGGGAGCAATCGCCCAAGGGGGAGTAAGGCATAAGGGTGGCAGTCCCTTAAAACAAATATTGTCTGTTCCAAATCTAAAAGATAAGTGACTACATCAAATTAAACTAGTCTGCAGAAACTAATGCAGTAATAATGAAGTAATGAAGGAAGTAATGGCATATTGTCTCCATCCTTTTCAAAGAATATTTTTGTAAACTTGAACTTAACGCTTGTTCATTTCAGGTTGACAGATAAGTTCGAATTTGATGACACCAAGAAAGGGAGAATATGGAAAGAAAAGTTTGCTGTCAGTGAACTGCTATTACTGGTGAAAGGAAACTTCATTGATAGACGCATTTCAACCAAGCATCTGGGAATGGCAATGAAGCAGGCTTTTCCAGGAGTGAAACGGCAACACACTGCATCGGAGCCTTATAGCTATTACGGGTTGAAGCTCAAGGAGACAATTGCAACAGCGACAGCAGACCAAGCTGCAATCTTCTTTGAACATGTAGCATGTCAAACAGATCCTTGTCAGCAACACAATAAACCTAAGGACACTAAGTCGCTTGAAAGTCAAGCTGCAGAGGTATCCGCATATAACATCCCCCAGTCTGTGTATAGCGACATACCAAAGGACAGATACATCGACAGAAAGATGCTTGTGCCAATTGGAGGAGGAGAGTCATTGATGGGTGAAGGAACTTTCGCAAGAGTGTCAATGATGGTATACCGCAAGTTGCCTGTCGCTGTGAAGGAGTATAAAGAACACGCCAGCTATTCACTCAATTCATTGAGGAACCGAGCAGTGAAGGAGGCAAGGACACTCATCAACATCACTCCACATTATAGCATTCCTTTGCTGTTTGGAGTGATTTTAAATTCTAGGCCTTTTTCCCTAGTGATGCAGCTGTGCACCAGGCATGACAGCTGCATTACCATTCTGAAACTTCTGCGCAATAACACTGAAAATGTCACTGACGGGGAAAAGTTGTTGATTATGGAAAAATTAGCTTTGGGACTTCACCACGTTCATTGCAATGGGTTCCTCCATAACGACTTGAAGACTGACAATGTCGCAATAGTGAAGTTCCAGATTGTGGCAGATAATGGTGACCAAACGAGGGAATGGAATCCGATGATTTTGGACTTCGGCGAAGCAACAAGAGCCTCAGTTGCCATCAAACGAAAATATCAGTCCTTTCATTCTCATGTGGACCCTGACATTTTGAGCGGGCAAGAGGTTCATTCCACCAACAGTGACATATTTTCTTTGGGCGTCATTATGAAGAAGGTTGCCAAATCCATGTCCTCGGGCAGCAGGAAGGACAAACTGTTGGAATTTTGTGAAACATGCAGAGCAAAAGACAATAGTCCGAATGCTGAAATGATAGCTGATTCTATAAAAACCATCAAATAGAAAAGTATAATTAATTGCAATTTCAAACTTTTAATACATTTTCATTTCTATTGTTTAGTTATCGTAGGCTAACCTAATTATCCCGATACCTCTGCGGAGGAGAAAATTGATAGTTTGACTTTATATATTGCAGCATTTCAAAGCAACATTAACTTTACATGTCCGGCATTCAAAATAGAAGAAACACGTAAGAAACTCTTGATATCAAAGTGGCCCAAAATATAAGAAACTGCCTACCAGCCTTGGACCTTAGTTTCTTATAAAAAATGAGTTTATTTGTGCCCTAATACAAACTATTTTGTGAGTATATAAACCTGACTGTACCACATGACTGTATCACATGATTAGGTCACATGACTATAACTCTTGATGTCTAGGATTGTGTTATATTGATGTTGATTATATTATATTGATCCTATCTTCAGAGCAATTTTCTCCTATATTTGGAAGTAGTGCGTTATTTCACCCCAAAGTTGTTTCGCTAAATCGTATTGAGAATAAGCGACAGGAAATATTGCTCATGCTACTACTGATATTTTCGAATAAATAAACTCTTTCAGAAAACTACTACTTTTCAATCTACGTTCCTCAGGCCCGTTGGAAGAGATGTAATTTTTTATATTATGCATTCGAAAGGAATCTATATCCTCGTGAAATTGACGTCCTACATTCAAAATTTTCCGGAAAGACCCCTATCACCTGCGATCCCTTTTTTCTTTGATCAAGCCCCCGAACTACATTTCTGCTCCCTACGCTCGCATTGAGTTCTTGCATGCCCCCCAATATACCTAGTTTAAAAAAACAGGCCTGGTTCTTGCAGTTTCTTATTTCCAAGCTAGAAATAAATCAGGATTGGACATTGCGTTGCACTTTAGTCTGAAAATCCGACAAAAATATTCACAATTTTTATGTTCTGGAATTCATGAAATTTTCCCAGTTGTGCGCTCTTCGTAGACTCATTCCAAAAGTCTCTTGTTTTGCTCCCCTTGCAGACTTGCCGCAACAACTGGAGCGATAAGAACAAAAACAACACGCGAAAGGTAGAGGGACATATGTCATGAGTCTACGCTTTTGGTTCCAGTATTAAGCAAGGGGCCCGCATCCACTATTTGCCCCAGGGCCCGCCCTCGCTCTCGGCAGCCCTGAACAAGACAAATAAGAGAAATTAATTTGGGGGGAAGGAGATGGCTATCTGTTTTAAAGGACTTGCTTCAGCTTTTAAGAGAAAATTGGCCCTTGATGGACTTACAGTACACACAGACTTACACAATCATTAGATAAATTCGGGATAGAAATCGCTGGGATATAAATCTCTATGCGATGAGATTAAAGTTCGCTTGATGAGGGGGTTTTGGGGAGAGGGTACTAGAATCTGCAAACCGGTACCAAAACCCGAAACTACACGTAAAAAAATAGAAATACAATTCTCGTCAATGATCTTGGATTTATGCATTGTTTAAAGCATTCGGAAGCAGCTTTCTCAATCTCAGCCAACTACGGGGACTGTATGACTTCGAAAACATGATACCACAAAGATTGGCCAAACCTGCATCCGTGACACATCTCAAACCCGGGAAACCCGTATGATTTAAACCCAATAACATAAACCTAAGCTCTAAAATTAGCCACACCCGCAACCCATGAAGCCCCCTTCGGTAATCTGAGGGCTGCTCGCATTGTTTCAACTCAGATACATACCAGTACTACATGTAGTAAGTCCTAATGAATAGCTGTATAAACAGTAACGTTGAATTTTTAACAATTTTTATCCTAAAGATGAATACCTTGTTATGCGCCCAAATAGACTTCTTTGGGCCCAAATAGAAATCTTCATGCGGTTGGATAGAAGTTTGGTTAATCTGAGGGCTGCTCGCATTGTTTTTAGTTAGGATAAATAACAGTAATACATGTAGGAAGTCCTAATAAATAGCTATATAAACAGTAATGTTGAATTTTTAACAATTTTATCATTAAAACGAATACCTTGTTATGCGCCCACATAGACTTCTTTGCGCCTAAATAGAAATCTCCATGCGGTTGGACAGGAGTTTGGTTAATCTGAGGGCTGCTCGCATTGTTTCAACTGGGATACATACCAGTAATACATGTAGGAAGTCCTAATAAATAGCTGTATAAACAGTAATGTTGATTTTTTATACACGTATTTTTTATAAGAAACTAAGGCCTGGTTCAAACGTCGCATTTATCATGTGCCGAATTAAATACCTTGAATTAAGTACATGATAAATGCGACATTTGAATCAAAATGGCACTGCAGATTTAATTAAATTCGACTCAAGCTTAAAATGCGACTGCACTGGTCGCATAATTCGACTGAAATACGCCTTTGATTCAAACGTCGAATTTTTCAAGTGCCGAATCAAATGCATAAATCATTTTAATTTATTTTGTGGAATTCTCTATTGTCCCCAATCTCCAAATTACGCACCATCAAAAAGTGCGCGCAATTTACTTTCTTCACAACATTGCAAACATGGCGTCTGCAACTGGTGTTGATGAAAACCTGTGCAAAAGCTGCCTGAAGCTTACAAAATATAAATGCATTGATTGTGGCTCCTTTGTGTGTGTTCCTTGCTCAGAGTTCGAGGAAAATGACGATGCTCCTGGCTGGACTGCTGGAAAGGCCGTGGCATATTGCCATTTTTGTGCTGGTGACAGGTCGTCGTCAGCGGAGGGTTCAGCTGAGGAACCAAAAACGCCAACCCTTCCTCCATCAAGAAAAAGGTAAATACTTTTTCATAATGAAGATGAAATACTGTCACTGATTTGTTTTACACAGTGGTCTCTCTCTTGTGCGATGGAATCTTCATTTAAACTCCAATAAACACACAATCCTTGGAGCAACTAAATTTCAGTAGCTACCTTATCTTAAGCCTGGTTCAAACGTTTAAGGAAAGGTTTCTTGCAGACAAGGATCTCCATGGCAGATTTTCAATTTATTTGTCTACTGTTTTCGAATATTACCAGTTTCTTATTGCAAAACATGTATATGGCAACCGTAGAAATGATGGCATCACAAGTTTTGTTTACATCTAGCACAAAAACCGGGCCTAAATAGTGCCTAAATATGATATACCTCTCTTATTCAACAGGGTGAAGTATGACAGTCAAAGTGATGCTGAAGATTCAGAGAGTCATACTTCAGGAGATTCCTTTCGCAGATCAAAGAAGTCAAAGAAACGAGGCAGAAAGGGCCAATGAGCGTCAAATGAATTGGATGATTTCACTGACATCATTGTAAACAATGAAAGCTTCAAGGAGAAGCTAATATTCCGAAATGCGAAAAACATGCAGAATGGCGTGGTTTACGAAAAAGTCTTGCAAGAATTAAAGGAGAGATGCTCAAAACGGGGTGATGAATTTGACTTCTCTGTCGCTCAGCTCCGCACTAAATTAAAAAAATGTGTTGCTGACTGCAAAAAAGCAGCCTTAACAATAAAAACTGCCACTGGAATTAAAAGGTTCCAGGAAAAAAAGGGGTATGGTTTCTGGTTTCAACAGCTTTTTGCCCTAGTAAAAACAAGAGATTCATGCCAGCCAGAGCAGGCTATAGAGCCATCTGCTGAAACAACAAGTCAGCCACCTGATGTTGCTGATGATGGCAATGAAATGGGTGCAAAAGTTTATGTACCCATTAGGTCAAAGTCAAAGGAAAAAAAGAAAGAGAGCAATGATTTGTTGCTTGAAGCAGTGCAATGCATGAGAAGCATGGTAGAGAATGATCCAATGAAGGATCTGGTCAATCTAATGAGAGAGGAGTTGAGGAGTAGCCGAGAGCATGAGCTGAGGCTTTATCAGCTGATGTTCAATGCACAAAATACAGGCAGGAATCCTCAGCAGCATGATGCAAGTGGTCTTCTTTATAATGACAGCAGCAATCAGCAAACAGCAACATTGCCTTCAGCCAATAATGCCAGCTTTATGCATGGCTTTATGGGTGAGTTGAACTCATTTTCCCCATATCAAGAGTACCAAAGAGCAGACAACCTGAATCAATCTGGCAGCTCAAACACTTATCAGACACTATAGTGTTTCAGATAATGTTACAAGCAGAAGAAAAAGTGACAATCTGTAGGGACTGCTATCATAGTACAGATCATTTAACACA
This sequence comes from Aurelia coerulea, assembly GCA_039566865.1. Classification (NCBI taxonomy): domain Eukaryota; kingdom Metazoa; phylum Cnidaria; class Scyphozoa; order Semaeostomeae; family Ulmaridae; genus Aurelia; species Aurelia coerulea. The sequence continues at coordinate 3,839,189 of CM076951.1, read as the reverse complement.
CACATGATATTTTTTAATGTTGATCAGAGTAACAAGGGTGATTTAGCAGAAAATATGGGCCCTCTCTCCCGACACTACAGAGAACCCAACCCCCCCATTGTAGAAGAACCCATTCAGCCTGGAATTTGAAATAGGTTTTATTTGTATATTATCCAATGAGAAGCTCTTCAAAACTTTTCTTTGGATTATATAAACATTTCTAATTCTTCCTCAAATCTCTGTTGTGAATACTACCTCATAAACTCAAGTTATGTGAACTGACAGTAAATAATAGGCCTGAAGTTTGAATCTGAAGAAAAGAAATTCCTGAAAGCCATGAATGAAATAAGAACCAACTTAAAGGGTCTGCTTCATCCAGCATGCCTAGCACATGCCATCTCTTGGTTAGCCTTTGTTGCAGCCATTTTCATGGCCCATGAAAATGGTGACAACAAAGGAAAACGAAGAGACGGCGCGTGCAAGGAATGCTGGATGAAACAAACCCTTTAAGAGCCTGAACAGCCTCATTTCCCACTAAATACGTACCAAAAACATAAGAACCTAGCAAAGCTGACTTGCAAAATTGTAGGTTGTTATGCGCAGGTTTTTACAGTATGTTCACATTAATCAGGCTTTTTATAAACGGAAAATCTATGTAAGAACCAGTTTTCTCAACCTGAAACAATTCTCATACCCCAACTTTTTGATGGTAATAGTTTTCTACCATCTGTCCTGTCCTGGGAAATGCAAACGTTGTGGAGCACCATGCATGCTAAAGTCACAACTTTAACTTGGGCTGCAGAAGATTCACATTTCCTCAGGAGAACACGCCATCTGCCTTTCAACATACCATATGCACTTTCAACTACCATCCTTGCTCTGCTTAGGCGATAGTTAAAGTTCCTCTGTTTTGGAGTCAATACTGCATTGCTATATGGTTTCAGTAGCCAAGGCTTCAAAGGAAATGCTGAATCTGCTAATAAGATTGGAGGTATCTTGCAGCTGCCAAGATTCTTTGCAATGAGAGGAAGGTAATCTTCCTCTTCAATTTTATTCCATATTTCGGTTGACTGAAATATGATGGAATCATGTGAATTTCCTGGAAACCCACAGCTTCCCCAAATAAAACGGTATTTTGCATCTACCATAGACATCAGAATTATGGAATAGAAGTTCTTGAAATTGTGATATTCTTTGCAAGATTCTAATCCCCCTGGTGGGCACTTGATGGATATGTGACAGCCATCAACAGCAGCCCAACAGCAAGGGAACTGCCACAACTGTTCCATGTCATGAATTTTTTCTAGGAATTCTGCTTCATTTTTGGGCATATATGCAGTGATCTCTTTTTCCCATAGATACTCTACTAGTGCACTTGACACCTCAGACACAATAGCACAGACTGTAGATGTCCCTAAGCCAGTCATTTCAGAGATTGTGTAGTAGTAATCTCCACGTCCTAATCGGTATAAGCAGATTGCAAGACGTTGCTCCGGGGAAATGGGCACTTCACACAATGTTTGTCTTTCAAGTAAATGTCTAATGTTTGTTCACAAGTATGCGAATGTCTTCTTGGAAACTCGGAACGTCTTCTTGAATCTTGCATTTGAATACTGTGTCCAAACTGTTTCCCACCAACCGTTGTTACGAACAAGCCGACGGCATGATCGGATGGGCCTAGGAATTGTTGCATTCCGGCTGACGTTCAAGCAAAGCTGCGTGATGATCATTGTTGCCGTGAAGACAATCCTTCTTCTTCGTGCCAAAATGGCATTAAATACTGAAAACATCTTGACTCTACGTTTTCTATTTCTTTCGATCATCCTCTGAATGGTTATCGTTCTCAAAGTATTTATGTTCGCCATGTTTGCTGATGGATGAGATGAGATGGATGTTGTTTTTGTTCGGTAATTCAAATCGAGGCTGTCTGCAGTCAAAGCGAGACCACTGAATTTTATTCGGCGCATGATATTTTCGACATTTGAATCAAAAGTTGAAAATTCGCATTTGGGTCGAATAAAATAGCCATTTAATTCGACACATGATCAATGCGACGTTTGAACCAGGCCTAAGAGTTTGGGCCAGTACTGAAAGTTTCTTAAAATTATCAGATATTGAGTACTGAGAATTTCTTACGAGTTTCTAAGAGCTTTCATAACAATCCTCATGTTCACTACCTGTACCCTCATGAACATTTCAAAACAAGTTTTTTTAAGCCTATGCCGTACTTTCTTGGAAAACAGAGAATGTTCAAATTCTAGTTTTACTAATGAAAAGGTCTATTTTTCCAAAAAGCAAAGCCTATGACCTCGAAGTTTAGGCAAAAATAAGAATTTTCAAAATCGGCCTATTTTTGCGAAAAAAGCAAAGCCTATGACCTCAAAGTTTAGGAAAAAATAAGAATTTTCAAAATGTCAATTTTTCCAAAAAGCAAAGCCTATGACCTCAAAGATTAGGAAAAAATAAGAATTTTCAAAATGTCAATTTTTCCAAAAAGCAAAGCCTATTACCTTAAAGTTTAGGAAAAAAGAAGAATTTTCAAAATGTCTATTTTTCCAAAAAGCAAAGCCTATTACCTTAAAGTTTAGGAAAAAATAAGAATTTTCAAAATCAGCCTATTTCTCCAAAAAACAAAGCCTATGACCTTAAAGTTTAGGAAAAATGCAAGCATTTACGCCAGCAGGAGTAAATGCAGCTTAACGACATGCTACTTAATTTGTTGCATCCCCCCAGGATCATCTCATGTCAAGCACCAACTAGTTCCAGACCCCACGGTCAACAAGCATGCCCTCGTGTTAGCCATATTGATTGATTGTGGCTGCTTGTTCTGCTTTCGTTTCAAACTAATCGAGATTACTTGGCCATATTTGTGCGCAATCAACTCTTGGTATCGTTGCAAATCTTCTTGAAACAAGACTCCATTAGAAGAGGGGATTGTTGCGTACAGTCATCCCGGTATATGAATGAGCAGATAGGTGAAAAGTTTGCTGTTCTGTCTTTGTCGACACGCCCTCCGTAAATAGATGGCCTATAGGATTGGCTTACGCTTACAGTACATTGCATCACAAAGAGGCAAGCTGAATCAACAAGAAGATTCAAGAGTGTTGTTTTGGATTCAACTTATACTAACAATTTCATTCATTTGGATTGCTGTCACAAATCTGTGGGTAATAACATGGACTAGAACACTGAAGCTTAGCTCAACTCAAGTCAACATGAAACTTGCATGAAAGCCCCTGAAAAGTGGGCGCCAAAACGACAGTTGATTTCATTTATCTCCTACTTCTACCACATCAGAAATCAGCGATATTTTATTGGCAAAGATGAAACTAAAACCAATTATTGGAACTGAACTTTCAAATGTGCAACTGAATTCTGAGGGTCTTTGAAGCCATTGAACTCAGTTAAGAAGAGTGTTTATGCAGACCATGCAGACAAGTAAACATGGACACAAAAGTTAATGGTGCCTGAATAAAATTCCACTGTACTAGCTGCCATCATCACTGTCAAAAAAAAAAAAACAAAAAAAAAAAGAAGTAAGAAACAGAGACAAAACCATCAAGACAAATGGATTTAAGTGGAGAAGTGGTAGAAGAGAATTGAAAACATTAGAAACAAGGTATCTTGTCAATCTTATCATGCAAACCTTTCTTTATTTATCTCTGAATCCTCCAAGGAGAAGGTCATTTTAATTCTGTTTTTAATTTTATATTGCATGCAATAACTTCCAAAGAGTTCAAATTTGCTTTATAGGGTAGACAGAGCCTACAGCATTGCTCTTTGTTAAATGTAATGATATCCGTGACAGGTGAACAACAAATACAAGCATCAAGTGAACACCACTGGTTTAAAAAACAACAACAACAATTAGTAACACAATATCACTTTATGATCGCTGAACACACAGGTGCTCTAACGCAGTGTGACTGAAAATATGCAGAAGGAAATTGTACACGAGCATTCTGCACAATCCATATACTTCAATTTGAATACAAACTTTCCCAGTTCAGCAACCCTCCTCCCCCTTTATGTTTTCTTTGCAGGTAATTTAGATCACAACATCATAATCAATTTTTGTTTCAACAATACAGAACAGAATAGTTCAGTAGCAATCACAACAACAAATCTATTTCATGACAGGAGAAGGATGCATGACATGTCAAAAATACAAGCAGGATAGCAGAAGAATAGTAAATGTTTGATATTGAACAACATTTACTCCTCTTTCACCACTTACACATATATGCCCAATGCTTTGTGGGCCAGACTAAAACTTGCATTCATCATAGCAAAGGAATTTGTAATATCAACACAAATATAAATTTTCCAGACTGGCGCTGATGAGAATCTATTATTTATTTCATATGGCCTAATTCTGTTTTACTTTTATATCACTTGCAATAACATTCAAATGCCTCAGCTTTGCCTTATTGTGTATACAGATCCTAGTACATATTGCTCCTCAGTAATATCCTGAGATCAGTGACAGGTGAACAACAAATGCACTCCTCAAGTGATACGCCTTTGAAATTAAATACAATTGGTAACACAGTAACACTTCATAGCTGCACAGGTGCTCTAACACCGTGTGACTGTAAAAATGCTAAAGGAAATTGTACAAGCATCTAACAGAATCCATATAATATGTCAATGTGAAAACAAACTTCCCTACGTTAGCAACCCCCTCCCCCTTTATGTTTTTTCTTTGCAGGTGCTCGAACACTGCATGACTGAAAATATGCTAAAGGAAACTGTACAAGCATCCAACAGAATCCATATATGTCAATGTGAAAGCAAACTTCCCTAGTTTAGCAACCCCGTCCCTCCTCTATATTTTTCTTCGCAGGTGCCCTAACACGGCGTGACTGAAAACATGCTAAAGGAAATTGTACAAGCATACAACAGAATCCATATATGTCAATGTGCAAACAGACTTCCCTGGTTTAGCAACCCCCTCCCCTCCTTTATGTTTTTTCTTTCAGGTGCTCTAACACAGCCTGACTAGAAACATGCTAGAGGAAATTGTACAAACATCCAACAGAATCCATACATGTCTATGTGAAAACAAACTTCCCTGTTTAACAACCCCCTCCCCTACTTTATGTTTTTTCTTTGCAGGTCCGGTAGTTAGATCACTACATCATATCTGACTTTTAGGTCAACTAAGATACAAACAAATAACAAAAAAGTTTTGTGCAACAACAGTAAGACCAACAGATTTAATTCATACCAGAGAAGGATGCATGACATGTCAGGAAGACAAGAAGGATGATAAATGTTTGATGTTGAACAAAGTGCAATCCCTTATTCACCACCTCTCCCGTTCTTCTTTCCTTTGTTTCCGTACAGGAAGCTCACAGAAATATACGCAATGATGTTCATTCATTAAAAGCAAAGGAAGTTGAAAGTCATTACAGAAGAAGATATCATTGAAACAAACAATTAGGAACGGCTCATATTGTACAGATCAATTGTTCCTCTATCTAGCAAACCCCCTTTCATTGTGTTTGTTTGTTTCTTCCTTCCTTCCTTGCAGGTCAAACGAATTCTTACTTTCATGCCCTAATTACTAGGCATCAACAAAGTTGTAATCATCTCTCCCCCCCCCATTCAGCATCCCCTCCCCCTATTCTTTGTGTTTCCTTTTCTTGCAGGTAAAGCCTTTTTGGACAATAACATATATTATACTTATTGCAGGTTCAGACATCAGACAAAAGTGTAATAGAATACAAGGATAAATGAGAAAGATAATGAAAATAGTAATTCAAATATGACATCAGAATGATGAGTACAGTATGAAATGCAAGTAGTACCCCAATTCTACCATACAGTCTTGACACACAGTCAAAGCATTTCAAACAAGCTCTGATTGCCACACCCTTGTACTTGTCCACTGGTGTAGCCTTCTGTTTTTAATACGAACCTCAGCTTTTATTAGAACATCCAATGCTCTCGCTCTTTATTTCCTGTCAACAGGTAGTCAGAACTACAATGGCTAAAACAGCCCAGAAGAGGAACAATTAACTACCTCCTGCTTCAGAATTTTCTTCAGTATCTTCAACAAAGGGAAGGGACTTTACCAGAAACTTACGGTATGCATGTCGTAGCCATTAGTAAATTTATTAATAATTAATGTATGTACAAGCTGCCCTCGACCAATGCAAGCTTGTTTTTATACTTGGTGCATTTGATTACCCTCAACCGAATGAAGGAAAGAGGGGGTACTACTAGCTTTTGATTTTGATATACATGTTATCCTGGACCAAAGAAAAAAGGGGGACAATTCCAGCTCTTTTGCACATGTTAAGCCATAACAATGCTGGACTCCTCTACCTTCCCACCCCTGGGTCGCATATCAGTTGTCTCGGCGGAGTGAAGATCATATATGGGGTTGAGCACGCATGTTAATTGGGAAATTGTACCGTGCGGCATGCAAGCATGAGATGCAGGTAGCTTTGGGGCGTATTTTGGCCGTTCTTGGCCGCCCTTCGTAATGGCGGCATAATTTTATAACATATGTTTACATCTAGATCAAATTGTAGTATTGTTTTAGTTGTTTATACCGTGTATATGCCTAAGCTGGGTCCCCAACCAAAGGATGGAGAAGGGGTCTAACCAGCACCTTAATGTATCCTCAACCGAATGAAGGAAAAGAGGATCATGTATTGATTTGTGTATATAAGCAATTGCCAAGATACGACCCCAATTGCTGCCAAATGCATCGTCTATCTCTTTGTGTTTCTGCAGAGTGTTACAGGGGCCAACTGTTCCTGTATCCATATAGTTCCTCTCTGAGGCGAAGAGGGTTGCCATCTTGTTCAGGTCAGTTAGTAGCGCCAGGCGTTAATGCAAGCATTTACGTCAGCAGGAGTAAATGCAGCTTAACGACATGCTACTTAATTTGTTGCATCCCCCCTGGATCATCTCATGTCAAGCACCAACTAGTTCCAGACCCCACGGTCAACAAGCATGCCCTCGTGTTAGCCATATTGATTGATTGTGGCTGCTTGTTCTGCTTTCGTTTCCCCTCCCTTCCCACCCTTGGGTCGTATCAATGTGCTGAAGCCATTGGATTTTCAATCCCTTCCGTTCTTGGCCGCCCTTCGTAATGGCGGCATAATTTTATAACATATGTTTACATCTAGATCAAATTGTAGTATTGTTTTAGTTGTTTATACCGTGTATATGCCTAAGCTGGGTCCCCAACCAAAGGATGGAGAAGGGGTCTAACCAGCACCTTAATGTATCCTCAACCGAATGAAGGAAAAGAGGATCATGTATTGATTTGTGTATATAAGCAATTGCCAAGATACGACCCCAATTGCTGCCAAATGCATCGTCTATCTCTTTGTGTTTCTGCAGAGTGTTACAGGGGCCAACTGTTCCTGTATCCATATAGTTCCTCTCTGAGGCGAAGAGGGTTGCCATCTTGTTCAGGTCAGTTAGTAGCGCCAGGCGTTAATGCAAGCATTTACGTCAGCAGGAGTAAATGCAGCTTAACGACATGCTACGTAATTTGTTGCATCCCCCCCTGGATCATCTCATGTCAAGCACCAACTAGTTCCAGACCCCACGGTCAACAAGCATGCCCTCGTGTTAGCCATATTAATTGACTGTGGCTGCTTGTTCTGCTTTCGTTTCCCCTCCCTTCCCACCCTTGGGTCGTATCAATGTGCTGAAGCCATTGAATTTTCAATCCTTTCCGTTCTTGGCCGCCCTTCGTAATGGCGGCATAATTTTATAACATATGTTTACATCTAGATCAAATTGTAGTATTGTTTTAGTTGTTTATACCGTGTATATGCCTAAGCTGGGTCCCCAACCAAAGGATGGAGAAGGGGTCTAACCAGCACCTTAATGTATCCTCAACCGAATGAAGGAGAAGAGGATCATGAATTGATTTGTGTATCAATGGTCTTCATCAGTTGATATCAGAACCAACCCACCTGATGGGTGATTCCAAATCCTGTATTGATTTGATATTTACTGATCAACCTAATCTCATCATTGAGTCTGGTGTTCATCCGTCACTACACGAGCAATGCCACCATCAAATTGTTTACGGAAAATTATCTGTCTCAAACATACCACTACCTCCGTACACCCGCAAGATTTGGTACTACGATAAGGCAGACTTTGTAGCTATTAGAAAAAGCATCGAAATGTTTGCTTGGAACGAACATCTTGATAACATGACATGCCCTAATGAACAGGTTAACCTACTCAATGAAGTCCTTTTGAACATTTACTCTAATTTTATTCCCAATACAGTTAAAACAATTAGAGCTCGCCAAGCACCGTGGATTACGGAAGCCGTTAAGAATTTTCTCAGGAAAAAAAAATCGTGCATATAAAAGCTTCGTGAGGAATGGTAGGCCTAACGACAAGCTTGAAGGTATACAAAAGATGATATCTGAAGGTGCCAAAATGATTGAGGAAGCTAAGCAAAATTACTTCCGTAAAACTGGAAAATCTTTGGCTGATCCTGGGACCAATAGAAAAACCTATTGGAATTTAATAAACACTGTTCTAAACAAAGTTAAGATTCCTATGATACCACCTCTTCTAGAAAACGGGCTGTTTGTAACGGATTTTACCGAAAAGGCACAGATATTTAATGACTATTTCATCCTTCAATGCACGACCATTGACACAGGTAGTGAAATTCCCCAAGATACTCCGATGGCTACGACTCTGATAAGTGATATCGTCATCTCTGAGGAAAAGATACTTAATATCATTAGATCGCTTAATCCCAATAAAGCACATGGCTGGGACGAAATATCTGTGAGGATGATAAAGTTGAGCGATGTTGCATTGGTTCTGCCACTCAAGATAATTTTCATAAATTGTTTGAGGCGTGGTTTATTTCCCGAAATATGGAAATGTGCAAATGTAGTGCCGGTTCATAAGAAGAATGAGCAAAATGTGAAAGGGAATTACCGTCCTATTTCTCTTTTACCAATTTTTGGGAAAATACTTGAAAAACTCATATACGATTCTCTTTATTCACATCTTGTATCACATGAACTCCTTAACCAAAATCAATCAGGATTTCGCCCAGGGGATTCAACAATCAATCAGTTACTCTCAATAACACATACAATATTTAAAGCGTTTGACTGTAACCCTCCTCTAGATGTTCGTTCTGTGTATCTTGACATCTCTAAGGCATTTGATAGGGTATGGCACGATGGTCTAATTTATAAATTAAAACGATGTGGTGTCTCGGGACAACTTCTCTCTTTAATCCAAAGTTTCCTCAAGGATCGAAAGCAGAGAACTGTACTGAATGGACAGAGTTCTAATTGGGGAGATATTTCGGCAAGGGTGCCCCAGGGCTCTATTCTTGGACCTTTGTTTTTCCTTGTGTATATAAATGATCTAGCCGTAAGCTTGAAGTGCAATGCTAAGTTATTTGCTGATGATACATCATTGTTCACAGTGGTAGAAGATTCCAATACAGCTGCCAATAATATGAATCATGACTTGGACTTGATAAGTCAGTGGGCTCACGCTTGGAGAATGTCATTTAATCCTGATCCGTTAAAACAAGCTGTTGAATTAAAATTTTCAAAAAAAAAATTGAAATTGAACACCCAGTAATCCTTTTTAATGACATACCTGTGAAGAGGGTAAACGAACATAAACATTTAGGAATTATCCTTGACTCAAAACTATCTTTTTCAGCTCATATTAAATCAGCTATCTCTAAGACAAGAAAGGGCATTGGTTTGCTGAAATATCTCTCCAAATATCTGCCCAGGCATACCCTTAACGAAGTATATAAGCTCTACGTTCGACCACACCTGGACTATGGTGATGTCATTTACCATATTCCTGCCAAAGCATGTGAATTCAGTCAAAGTATCATTTTACCAAATGCCATGGAAAAGCTAGAGTCCGTTCAGTATTCTGCTGCTTTGGCTGTAACAGGAACATGGAGGGGAACATCTCGCGAGAAGCTGTACAAGGAGCTTGGCTGGGAGTCATTAAGTTCCTGACGATGGAGTAGACGCCTTACCTTGTTCTACAAGTTTGTAAATAATCTTAGCCCTGAGTATACAGTAGATCCAATTCCTCCTCTTCATCAGTCGCAGTACTGTCTTCGCGACCAGGATGTCATTGGGCGATTAAAGGCACGGACAGAAAAATTTAAGTATAGTTTTTATCCCAACTGCCTATCCGAATGGAATAAACTCGAGCCTGAATTGAGACTTGCACCCTCAGTTGCTGTTTTTAAGAAAAAGATCTTATCAATAATCCGACCCCCTGCAAAATCTGTTTTTGGAATACACGATCCAATAGGATTGTCCTATCTTACTCAACTTAGGGTTGGTCTCAGTAAGTTAAATTTTCACAAGTTCAAGCATAATTTCAGGGATACCATAAACCCAATGTGTCCAACAAACGATGGCATCGAGGATACGGAGCATTTTTTGTTGCTCTGCCCTTCTTTTGATGTTCAACGAAGAGATCTTCTCGCTGGAATTGTACAATTATTGCAACCGTATGTACAAATCGCTGGCCTTTCAAATGATGCTTTGACGCAGCTTTTACTATATGGTGATCAAGACCTTTCTGATGACTTGAACAAAAATATACTCGAATTGACTTTACGTTTCATCCAGGAAACTGGTCGGTTTGTTTGAGATCCTTTGAAATTTCAGCGATGTTCTTAGCAACCACCAAGTCCCTTTACGTGAATGTTCTTTGTTTTCCTTGTAAGTTCTGTTTGATATTAGATGTCATGCATCTTATGCATCTCAATTTCAAACGAGCCGCACTCGTAAAATTTTTGAGTTCTTCCCAACCTTGACACGACATCCAATATCAGACAGAATCTAGTATATTATATCCTTTATCCATTAGTTTTCTGATCGTTCGTAGTGTACAGTTAGTTGCATGTAGGTTAACGTTATATGTCTTTATGTTTTTGGCCATGGGGTAGTCATTGTTTTTCGCTCCCCCTGGTATCGTTCCCGTAGTGTTGTATAGTAATTAGATAAGTATTGTAGATTGTAGAACTCATTGTAAACTTTTTAAATGAATGATATAAAAAAAAAAAAAAAAAACTTGTGTATATAAGCAATTGCCAAGATACGACCCCAATTGCTGCCAAATGCATCATCTATCTCTTTGTGTTTCTGCAGAGTGTTACAGGGGCCAACTGTTCCTGTATCCCTATAGTTCCTCTCTGAGGCGAAGAGGGTTGCCATCTTGTTCAGGTCAGTTAGTAGCGCCAGGCGTTAAGTAAGAATTTTCAAAATCGGCCTATTTCTCCAAAAAAGCAAAGCCTATGACCTCAAAGTTTAGGCAAAAATAAGAATTTTCAAAATCGGCCTATTCCTCCAAAAAAACAAAGCCTATGACCTTAAAGTTTAGGCGAAAAAAGTTTTAAAAATCAGCCTATTTTTCCAAAAAAAAAGGAAAAAAAACAGAAATAAGGATTTTTTTAAATAGGATTTTTCAAAAAGGTTTACTTCTGTGAAAAAGTGAAGGTTGAGGCATTACCTTTTGGCAAGGAAAAGACTTTGATACCCCCAGCACGAAACCCTCTGGCCCTGTAGCCCTGGCGCTAAAAATAGACAAATGGAATCGAGGTTGCCTCGCTTGGATGTTAGCTTGGATTTTGGCGCGAAACAGATAATTATTTGGCGGTGGCGCCGCCAGTTCGCAAGAAACCAGGTGGAAGTGGCGCTCAAATTTTCATTTACAGCCTTGGTGGTGTAGAGGAAAGACCTGCTCATTGCGGTGAGTTTACAAAGTAGTTTCTAAAGCATTTGTTTCTTGTTGTTAAAGCCTGGTTTCCATTAAATCGTAGAACGATCGTAAGGAGATCGGCGACAGTCTGCGATCGTCTGCGATCGTCTGCGTTGCGTTCCCGATTTAATGGAAACACTTGCTTACGATCCTTAAGACCGTCGGCGATCGTGGATCGTAAGCGTCGGGAGAGTTGAACTAAGTTCAACTTTCCCGATCGTTACGACTGTCCCGATCTGGGAAAATGTTTATGGAAACACACATCGCAGACGATCGGCGATCATCGCAGACGCGCTTTTGTTAAACTAATATCACGTGGATCTAATTAGCCAATTAGATGATAGTAGTAATTGTTGTTACGCTTGCGCGCTTTCTTGTGGGTTTGAAAAGGATCATGGTATAGGTGCGTCGCAGACTGTCGCAGACTGTCGCCGACTGGTCGCCGACGAATGGAAACACTCTGCTGAAATCGCAGATGGAAGATGGAAGATAGGGATCGCCGACGATCGCAGACTGTCGCTGATCCCCTTAACATTTAATGGAAACCAGGCTTAATGTTGGTGAAAGGCTGCCTTGTTTAGGCCATGAATCGGTGTCTGCAGTCAACGTTTTAGGCTAAAGAAGTCGTCATTTTTCGTGTTCGTACCGACCAAGTGGTACGTTCGGTAAGCGACTTATGTTGCGAAGTTTAGGCCAGATCACTGCGATCATGTTTTGCCGATAACTTTCCTCGTAGGGGGGTTACCCCAAACATCATTGCATATTCAGACTCCTTAGAGTACAGGCTTTCATATAGTATATACCTTATATATATAAACGATGTTCCAAATTCGTAAGTTCCGCCTTATTGTGATAAAGGAAATTCTGAAATATTTTTACTTTATTTTAATTTGTTCCCCATATCATATTACTCGTAAGATACTTGAGTAATGTTTACTATGGCATAGAGGTAGTGAACTTAAAGATTGTTTCGGAGCCTCGAAGAAGCTCATGAACTCTCAGTACTCAAAATCTGATAATTCTAAGAAACTTTCAGTACTGGCCCAAATTCTTAGTTTCTTATAAAAAAACAAGGAGTACTATTATTTGAAATTTGAATTCTAGGTGCAGTTGTGGAAATTGCAATGTATTACTGCTACAAAATCCAAAGGAGTGCAAATGTTGCAGAGAGGTACAGGGGTGCGTCAAAGCTATTAATGACGAGATTGTTCTGGAAGAATCCATTCTAAATATTACTTGCATAACGGAGCATCCTGCATTCAGACCAGTTGTTATCGAAAGATGGTCATTGCGGCAAGCAGCTGACAGATACACCACTAGAGACTTCAGGAAATGTCATAAAAAAGGCTGTGAAAATGAGTAAGTTGTGCACTTCAGTTTTGTAAACTCGTAGATAGTTTAGGATTGTTTACAGTATGAGCAAAAGTTTGCAGACTTGAAATTTTTTGAAAGGCACTCATCTAAACTTCAAATTGTGCATAGTGGATCTTCTGTAAACACGGCAAACTTTACACATTGTATATAGTTCAAGTTTATACTATGTGTCCAAGCAAGTTAAAGTGTTTTCAAGTTAAGGAACAGATAAATACTAACTATTTGATAAAAATATGACAAAAGAAGGAAATGTGCCCCTTATGCTGCTATTGTTTTCATACATCAAGGACATAAAATACAATCAGTTATATTTATATTACCCCAGTCCCTCCAGCTAAACTACAGTTATTTGGACTCTTGTTGATTTACTCTGATTTCTTCTATTTCTTTCAGTTTCTTACGGAGTGTGGCTTATTGCGAGTTCACCAGGTTAGTGCACCAAAGACTTGGCACAAAAAGGATCCTGTTGCCTGCATGTGCGTACAATGAAATAAGAAACAATTTCCCAAATACAGACTTTAAAGGGTTTGAAGATGAACTAACGAGCAAATGAAAACACTATGAAATGATTTTTATGATGATAAACTGTAGGCTGACAAAAATATGAGGTTGCATTTAGGCCATTTAAAATTCTTCCTTTAGTGTAAAACATCAGAGGCATTTCAAATGAGACCAGACAAGAAAACCATGCTAAGAATTACATATTGTCTGCACAGTATGCATACCAATGAGGTTACCTAATCCATAGACACCAAATGCATAGCATTTTAGGTAGGTACAGTTCTGCACATGGGGACGCTTCAGCATATTACATTGGCATGTCAGCATGAAAATTTTTATGGAAATACTTTTCTCTTAAATCTTTACTTGATTTAGGGGGAACTCAAACTAATAGCCTTCAATTTCTTTCTCAAAAATCAGTGTCAAGTCACATCAAAAAATGCGTAACAATTTGATGTTGGGTCACATGTACAAAGGAGTACATTTTCTCAAATTTTCATGGTGGCATCAGTTTCATGTTGGGTATCATGTAAAGGAAACTGACTCATAAAAGCAGATAAAATAGTGCTGCTTTAATGTGCTGCAGTACAAACAAAAAAGATTAGCTCATTCCTGTTCCTTCTGTTCTGATATTTAGTGGACAGTGCTGAACATCTTTGTGTCCCTTTTTGGTTCTTTGCATACCCTGCAAGTTGGTTTTGCTCTTGGTCTTCTGACAGGACCTGCAGCTTGTATTTCACCTTGATTGGGCTGATCTATGACTAAAAATAACTTGCATCAACCACTAGAAAAACAATGGACGCATTTGTTTAAAGAAACTAAGAATTTGAGCCAGTACTGAAAGTTTCTCAAAATTATCAGTAGTTTTAGACTTTACTTATAAGTACGTACAGTACCTCCCAAGTAATGTGATGTAGAAAATAAAATGAAAATAACGTTTAAAATGCTAAGGATTTCATTTATCAAAATGAATAGTTTCTTGGGTTTCTTAATTTGGGGGTGTCAGAGAGTTGAGTTCCTTAGAATCAGTCTCTTATAGAAAATTTGTGCATGCAAAATGAACTAGGTACATACTGCAAATATTTTACTATTATTTGCTGTTGAATTCATATTTACAATGTGTGACTGGATATTTCGAATAAGTGCCTCAATAAAGTATGAAATGGAAGTTTTGATAAAAACAATTTGAACAACATATTTACCACAGACCATTGCTCTTTTGTGCATGTGCAAAGATTTTGAGAAACAACATGGTTACATGCTCCAAAGCCCCACATACCCTTGAGACACCTTATAATAGTTTCTCATGGCTTGTTAGGAGGCATGAATTAGCCCCCCCCCCATTCTACCAGGGCGCAAAGAAAGACTAAAATCAAACAACTTAAAAACTCTCTCGTCTGGAAAAAATCCTGACAGAAATCATATAGTGGTTATATCGAGAATAACTGCAAAAACTCTCTAATCTCATTCTCCCTCTAATTTTGAAATAGACTTACCCCTCCAGTATTTACCCCCCCCCCCCCCCCTCCCCACTACAAATATTGATCAAAACATCATGAAAAATGCAGAACTGATTATCCTATCAATTTAACATGCTTCAATAAAGCAATTGTTATTGTATATTATGGCCAGCCCCCTTCAGAAGGCCCAGACCCCCAATTGTGGCTAGAGCTATAAATCAGCCCACCAAGCAAGGAGAGAATAGCCCTGTGGTTTATTCAAGTCTTTTGATATGAGATAAACCCAAAGGGGGTGCTTTCATGAGACAAAGAGAGTACGTGTGAGAAACTTTCTGTTCTCAAATAGACCCCTGACTCACCAAAATAAAAAACCCATAGAACCCCAATGATACCACATTTTCGCATGACACCCAACAAATTTGGATTCACAATGACTTTCTCTACCAGGATAACCAATCAGACCTTTTCTGTAGTCTGGGTTGAATGAACACGAAAATAGGATGACATATGGAAATTAGCTAGGTGACTAAATGTAATTTGAAAGAAATAACATTTCTTGGAGTCATGTTTCTTGGTAAGAAGGATATAATGAAATAAACATTTGTTTAGGGAAATGAAACAGTGATTATATAGAGACAACAAATTAATTATCTACCAAGCATAATCATGTAAAAATATGATTGGCATTGGCTTGTCAACAAGTCTATTTTTTGTCAATGATTCCAGCAGGAATCTCTCCAAAAATTCCCACAGTTGGATGTCATCAGCAAGAATTAAATGCCTGTTCTCAAGAGAAAAAATGAAATGTGTAAGATGTTCATTGACTTCTTGTAAAGTACTGCATTTAAGGTAACTCTGCTTTCCGCTCTAGTGCACAGCGAGATGCCGTTTCGCAAAACCACTCTCCTCAGAAAACAGTTAATTTCTCCAATATTATTCGGTCTATCGAAAAGCGGTAAAAAGGATGTTGTTCTGTATAATCTGGGCAATCGAAAGATGTATAAATCGCAATGTTTCCGTCAATCCTGGCTTCGCAAATCCTTGCTCAAATCTTTTTGCTGATTTCAGAAACGTGGACTTACCTCCAAAACTACTCGAAAAAGTTTCGATTTTTTTTCGCTCAATCATTAGCTAAGTAGTTGATCAACAACTTTGCCAAGTCTGATTGAAAAAGCTAGGCTAGATTTCCTGCAATCGAATTTTACATTTCTGTTTACTTTTCGACATCGAAGGGGAAAAGTGTTGGTCAACAGTTTAGCCCATGCAGAACGATTTGAACGCCCGTAGAATGTTTTTGCAAAAAAATTAGTTCTTGATCTAAGATCTATGCTCATTGTGGACTCTAAAAGAAATTGATAATCTGTGAATGCTTACGAAAGTCTCGAAAGACACCCAAAGCACGGTTTCGTGAAGCTGCTGGTAAAAATCAGTAATTTTTAATCAATAGATGCAACTGATACTTTTACAAGCGCACTAAGGAGACCTGCGTATGGTATTCCCAAAAGGTGACGTTCTTTTGAGACCTTTGATAGTCTTTGATAGTCTTTTGAGACCTGCGTATGGTATTCCCAAAAGATGACGTTCTTTTGTTTGCCAATGGAAAAACTTCTGAAAGTTACTTCAAGCCTGAGCTTTTGCAAGCGTGCTTCATAGCATGGTAATCCGTTGACCAAGGTTTCTCCATTTCGCTGTCGAAAAGTAAACAGAAATACGAGATTCGATTGCAGAAAATCTAGCCTAGTGTTTTCAATCAGACTTGGCAAAGTTGTAGATCAACAACCTAGCTAAAGATGGAACGAAAAAAAATCGAACATTTTTCGAGTAGTTTTGGAGATAAATGCACTTTTCTGAAATTAGCAAAAAGATTTGAACTAGGATTTGCGAAACCAGGGTTGAAGGAAACATTGCGATTTATACATCTTTCGATTGCCCAGATTATACAGAACAACATCCTTTTTACCGCTTCTCGATAGGCCGAATAATATTGGAGAAATTAACTGTTTTCTGAGGAGAGTGGTTTTGCGAAACGGCATTTCGCTGTGCACTAGAGCGGAAAGCAGAATTACCTTAACTTGCACATGAAAACTTTGTCTACTGTATCATTGTCACACTACCCCCAAGTCAATGCTGTTTCTATGTTATTGTTTTAGTGATTTGTATACTTGCCATCTTTTGCTTTGATTTCCTCCCTAAGTTTCTTTATTTCAAATTTTTGAGCAATCCATCTGTTACGTTACAGCAATCTCTCACCCAAACAATTTCAGAGCTTGACTTTAATAGACTTGCATTCGCGTATGATAAAATTTCTAGACAAACATAAAATACTTTTCAAACATCAGTTTGGATTCCAAAAAAACAAATCAACAACATTGGCGATTCTAGATCTCTACACAAAGTTAGTTGAAAATATTGAAAGAAAACGTTTTTCATGTTGTATTTTCCTAGACTTCTCTAAAGCCTTCGATACAGTTAATCACAAAATTCTATTAGATAAGCTGGAACATTACGGAATAAGAGGTATCGCTCATTCGTGGTTTAAATCTTACCTTACAGAAAGAAAGCAAACTGTTTCAGTAAATGGTGAAACGGAAAAGATCTTTCTATTAACTGTGGAGTCCCACAAGGAAGCGTCTTAGGCCCACTACTCTTCTTGCTATATATCAATGATATCTACGTTTCCTTATGGAGCGTTTTTTGTGCCAAAATTCTCTATTTATTTTATTTTGATGAGTGATATTATTCACGGAGATATCATAACATTTAGTGCATTATATTAACGCATTTTTATCTTACCCAATGTTATTTACTGCAGTTTATTTGTAATTTCTTGTGCAATTTCAAATTATTTCGTGCAGAACTATATTTTCAATTCTTTTCGCATAATGCATTTCGGCATGGCATAATGCATTTCGGCATGACATGATGCATTTCATCATGGCATGATACATTTCGGTCAATCAAAAAATGGCGGGAAAACACAACGCATTGCACATGGGCAGATCCCAGTGATCACAACATCATATGGCGTCTAACTGTGAACGAGATGCGAGGTTAGAGAGTGCAATATCGGCCATAAGTGAGATAGCAAAAGAAGGAAGGCGTTTGCTTTCTTTGCTTGACGCTTGGTATTGCCAACGTGAATCAGAGCCAGCATGCAGAACCAGCAACATCAAACCAATCAAACACAGGCAACATTTCAAATCCAGTTGGGCTTGGGCCTACATCTGGTGTTGGCGGCCTGTGTCAGCCCTACGATACACATTACTACTTCTACGATACACAAAGCCACACCACCGGAGGGCTGTACCCTGGGGGTCTAGTACTAGCATCATCTCTTATTCTTCTCTGCTGCGCCCTGTATCCACGTGCCCTTATAGCACCAAGCATTCTCCTTTGGCCAATGTTGGGGTTTTCATTCATTATCTCTTGCATAACAGCAGCCAAGTCATTATCGTCGAGGTACTTTTTATTGCCAACAAGACCCAGTTCATGTCTACGCCTAATCAAAGTCCCGTGTGAGACACCCATAATTCTTTCGATTTCCGTCCACAAAATGTTGAATTCACGGAGAAAAATTAGCTGCTTTTCGCTGATTTCGATTCATGGTCTACCACGACCCGAATTTTGACGTATTGATACAAGTGGGCAGCCATTCCTCTGATTCACAGTATTTTCCATGCCGAAATGCATTATGTCATGCCGAAATGCATTATGTCATGCCGAAATGCATTATGTCATGCCGAAATGCATTATGTCATGCCGAAATGCATTATGCCATGCCGAAATGCATTATGTCATGCCGAAATGCATTATGTCATGCCGAAATGCATTATGTCATGCCGAAATGCATTATGTCATGCCGAAATGCATTATGCCATGCCGAAATGCATTATGTCATGCCGAAATGCATTATGCCATGCCGAAATGCATTATGTCATGCCGAAATGCATTATGCCATGCCGAAATGCATTATGTCATGCCGAAATGCATTATGTCATGCCAAAATGCATTATGTCATGCCGAAATGCATTATGCCATGCCGAAATGCATTATGTCATGCCGAAATGCATTATGCCATGCCGAAATGCATTATGTCATGCCGAAATGCATTATGCCATGTCGAAATGCATTATGTCATGCCGAAATGCATTATGCCATGCCGAAATGCATGATGCGAAAAGAATTGAAACATATAGTTCTGCACGAAATAATTTGAAATTGCACAAGAAATTACAAATAAACTGCAGTAAATAACATTGGGTAAGATAAAAATGCGTTAATATAATGCACTAAATGTTATGATATCTCCGTGAATAATATCACTCATCAAAATATAATAAATAGAGAATTTTGGCACAAAAAACGCTCCATATTTCCTCACAAAAACTGGATTTTCACCTCTTTGCTGATGACACTAGTCTTCTTTTTTCAAGCAAACATTTACAAACCTTGGAGCAAACAGTAAACTCAGAATTGAAAAATATTTCTGATTGGCTATTGGCTAACAAACTTTCCTTAAATGTATCAAAATCCAATTTTCTGATTATAAATCCACATCAAAAAAAGATCGATAAAACAATTGTTCTTAAGATTGATAATGAAAAACTTGAACAAAAAGATTACACTAAATACCTTGGCGTAATCATAGATAAACAATTAAATTGGAAACAGCATATCAAGCAACTAAACATAAAGATCTCAAAGAGCATTGGCTTACTTTACAAGACAAGACACTTAGTACCCCAAAACACCCTATGCACGCTCTATAATTCATTTATTCAGTCTCACATACTTTATGGCATACTAAACTGGGGTAGTGCTTATAAAACTAATCTGGAACCATTGAAATGTAGTCTTTGTAAAGCAGTTAGGGTAATTGATTTTGCTAACTACCAAGCTCATAGTGAACCACTGTTCAAAAAATATAATCTGCTTAATTTTGATAACATGTATAAACTTGAAGTGGCTAAATTCATGTTTGATATTTATCATGAAAACAGTAGTGACATTTTCAATGACTTGTTTATCAAAACAAATTTACGTCATCATCACATGACAAGGCAATCCTCAAATGACAACTTCTCTCTCCCCCTGGTATCCACAAATTACAAACAAAGGTAAATTATTTATGAAGGAGTCAAAATTTGGAATTCTCTGCCATTGCGCATAAAAAAGTTACAAAATAAGCCATCCTTCACAAAAAAGCTGGAAAACTACTTTTTAGAGACGAATTGACTAATTTATTTTTCGAACTTTATTATAAACTTATATCATCATCATGCACCGCACTACCGTATTTTTCATGTTGAACACTACTAACAATACTAACCTACTAATATTTTCTTATTCTTATTCGCATTGTTACAGTTTCTAAACCTTCTTTTCGTTTACTAAAGAAAAAATGTACGCTTTCTACACACGCCAAATCGGGCATATGGCCTAGATAGCTCCTTGTGAGTTCTTTCCATATGTCCGGCAGCAAATTTTATTGAACTGTATATCAATTGTATGTAATTTTTTATATGTATCTTAATTAGCGGTTCTTTTATCTAACACAATGTACTAAGTTTATTGCTGTGAATGAAAAGTTTCAGTTTCAGTTTCAGTTACGTGCATTTTGCAACTAACACAGCCAAGGGTCTGACTTGCAAAATGCCTCACCTGTTGTATTAGAAAAGGAATCATACTTCAAATGCCATGACATAATGTGCTGCAATCTATATTGAAACTGGTCACTGAAATATCAACATAATTTACATTCAGAAAAGGAAGCTGCACATACCAAGCAGACCAAATGTCATGTTTGTGTCACTTGGCAAAGTATCCTGAGAGTGATGCGTTAGTTGTCAGCTTGAGGAGAAAAAATCTTCTTTCTCAAAACCTCTTTTTTGTAATAAAGTAACATCTCAAAACATTGTTTTTCATCATAAAAAGATTTGTTCTTTTTTGGTGGTAAGTGCAGTGGTACTTAGAAACCAACCAAGATGCTCCTAAACATAAAATGTAAATCTGAGAAATTTAAATCTTCAAAAGTAAAATACTGCAATTCTTTTTTCTGGTCATTCTAATCCAGGAATCCTTGTTCCCTAGAATATTTAAATACATGGTCATCCTACACTTTCTAATACAAAATGTGTTCGTATAAGTGCGGGAAAGTCTTCCCTAAAACTTAAGTATACACGCCGGGCATGGTTTGCAAACCTGGTCTAGGAAAAGAACTTTGTTGTTTTGAAGTTTATAGAAATGTCACAGTCTTTCGCTTTCATTTCTTTTGCAACGTCAAAAAGATGCTCAAACTCTTTTCCATAATAACAGCTTTGAAAACATCCCCAACAATGTTTGTTACAGTGACTAACCATTGAAATCCGACATCTTTTCTTATATGCGTGTCTTGTAGCCCGGCCTTAATGCGATGGATCCCAGTCGTGATGCTTCTTACTTGACCAATCATATCCAAAGTGTTGATCCAACTTTTCTGGGACACTCAAATTGAAATATGCACCATCAAATGACCCACCTAAGTACCGAGATCTATTAATATCATATATCTTAAGGCACTCAGTAATACTATGGGTAACTCCATCACCATCATGCTTCTTTACAACTGGGTGGCCAAGGAAAAATGAGTGTAGTAGTTTAGGCGAGTCGGGTATAACAGTTGTAAATGTGACGAACTGCCTAGTTCTGTGTTTCCATGTGGCTTTGTCAGCCCCAACTTTTCTTGCAGGACGAAAAGCGGTTTGTTCAAGTGGGGTCGTAAGAAACTCTTTTGTTCTTCTGGCTACTTCTTTGGAAACGTAGGGTAAAAATTTGGATGGGAAATGGTTTGAATGATTTATATCACCAACATCTGAATTATTTCAGAATGAAGGTAGATAAGGGGCTCAAAATCAATGTCTGGCCTTTCAAGTCTGAACATATAATAACAGAGTCTCCCAATCCTTTTCCCCAGGGCATGTTCCCTGTAATCGTTTCTGTCAAGCT
Organism: Aurelia coerulea; assembly: GCA_039566865.1. NCBI lineage: Eukaryota > Metazoa > Cnidaria > Scyphozoa > Semaeostomeae > Ulmaridae > Aurelia > Aurelia coerulea. Next base: position 3,817,128 of record CM076951.1, on the reverse strand, counting down.
CCCTTTCCTCAGATGTGATCTTATCTAAAGCTTGATTATGACCTTTGGACCTCAAATAAGCAATCAAGTGGCTTTTCAAATTTCGAAATTTTTTCGTCAGAATACTGGGGGTGGGACCTGAATCATTACAAAATGCAGTATCGCTAGCAGCTCTGTCAAATTTGAATAAAGCTACTTTGTTACTTTCACTTGTTGTTTCGGGCAAATTTTTAGTTGATGGTGAACAAACAGAACTAAGGCTCGCCTTTCTTCTTCATAACGAAACTCTGCAAAGTTCTTATTGATGTCTTCCAATGAACGACATGTATACATAATATAATTCTCTTGTAAAGTTTCTTCTTGCAGCTTATCCTCCTTATAAATATCATTCTCTCTTCTTGCGTTTTCAGAGGAAACCTGAATTCCTGATACTTTTTTCGTCAAATCATCTAATTTTCCATTCATTTCTTTAAGCAAACGGTTACTCTCTGTAGTATACCTAGTTTCTTCCGCCATAGATTCATTTTCTTGAAATTTGCTTTCTTATTCTTCAAATCCCAACGGAACCTTAAAAGTATCCAATGAAGTATCAACCTCAAAACCTTGTGGCGCATCTAAGGCAAATCTTTTGACTGGCAGACTTCCATCCTCTTGTAAATTCTCATCGCCTTTTCTGTTCCTCTTTGTACCAGTCTTGAAAGTGAGGCGACAGAAACTTGCGAGGCAGCGCAGAGGTCCTTTGAGTCCTCATTTGGATGCCTACATTGCAGGTGAACGCCATAATTTTGAAGTAAAACCTCTTTTCGCCATATCCTACATTTGATCTTATTCGTTTTACTAAAACTTGATTGATAAGAACTTGAAGACATCATGAAAAAACATTACACTTGTGAGAAAAACTACAACTGTACATTCATTGAATGACGTTGCTTTTCAGTTTGCTTTCAGTTCCTATGGAGACTACAGATGTAATAAGCCATAGCTTCCAATATTTTTTTATCCAGGAAATTATTGTCAGCTGGGTGCCTTCCAAGGACAAGAGACTGAGACTCAAAATTTTGGTGCTGTTCAAATTTCAATGACTCAAAATTTCCAGAGTGTTCCAAAATTTCACCTGCTGTTATCCAATATTTCAGTTACGCTCAACTATGAAATATTACATTTTGCCTCCTCTTAAAATTTCAACTACTCTTGACTAAAATTTCAGTTACTCTGAGCTATGACATATTACATTTTGCCTCCTCTAAAATTTCAACTACTCTTGTCTAATATTTCAGTTTCTCTGAGCTATGACATATTACATTTTGCCTCCTCTAAAATTTCAACTACTCTTGTCTAATATTTCAGTTTCTCTGAGCTATGACATATTATATTTTTGCCTCCTCTAAAATTTCAACTACTCTTGTCTAATATTTCAGTTACCCTGAGCTATGAAATATTACATTTTGCCTCCTCTAAAATTTCAACTACTCTTGTCTAAAATTTCAGTTACTCTGAGCTATGACATATTATATTTTTGCCTCCTCTAAAATTTCAACTACTCTTGTCTAAAATTTCAGTTACTCTGAGCTATGACATATTATATTTTTGCCTCCTCTAAAATTTCAACTACTCTTGACTAAAATTTCAGTTACTCTGAGCTATGACATATTACATTTAGTTTAGCGGCCTCGGTTTGGCTGCAGTCTCGGTTTGGCTGCAGTCTCGGTTTGGTTTTGGTTGTGCTTCCCGCTTCTTCCCACTTTTTTCTTGCTCCTGAGCCACGTTCTTGGAAAATGGCGGGAAATGGAGATCAGCGAAGAAATGAGCTCCTTCGGATCTTGAGAATAACCGAGACGCTTTTAGAATCTGATGATACAAGTAGACAACAAAGAGAAAATAACGTGGTAAACATTACCGATTCAGGTGATGTTCCTTCGTTGTCAACACCAGCTTCTTCTGCAATAACCAGCGCCATGACCAGCACTGCCACCACAACAGCAAGACCAAGCGTGAATCTAAATATAAGACAGCTGTTTTCCCCTTATCAGAGACCTAGAGGAGGAACTGCAGCTGCAAGCTCGATGCAGTCAAGGCATCAACAGTCTGTCAGAGGCGGCAGAGGCCGTGGACATGGCTTTTCTGGAAGGAGAGGGGTGGCGCCAAGCAGAAATAAAGTGAAGGACACATGGACTCACGATTTTCTGTGCCTTTCCAGTCAACTTTGTAATTATCCTCCAAATTCTCGGGAGCGTTTGGAGCTCCTCAAGGCAGGATTAGGCCGGAAAAAGATTGTCTTTGGAGACAATGATGATGCCATTCATATGGGGGGCTAAATTAGAGCAGGCCTTCCCCAAACTTGCTGCCTGTGGAGGACTTGAAATATTGCGTTCTCAAGGAAACAAAGATGCGTTACGTCTAATGAGACCACCAATTAGTGGCTATTCAGTTCCTTTTATAAGAGACGTATCTGACATAGGGGCAGCTATTGGCTACATCCAACCTATTCAGAAGGATATAGACATGGTGTCTGTACAGCCTTATGATCCTGCTTCACAGGTGAGTTAAATTGTAAGAATGAGTTATTACGTTATTTGAGTCATATGATTATTTTTGACAACAAAATGAGCATATGCTCATTTTATGCTCAGTGGCCCACAGTTATGCTTCTATCAGAGAGAAATTCTTTCTCATGTGAACAAGAAAGTTGACAATATCAATGAGCATTTCACAACAAAATCCTTTGTCTAAGGCCACTTTACAATTGTGTGCTTCAAGATTATTGGGCTGTAACAATGGTTACCAAACCTACCAAAGATGGTTTTGTTTGCACATTTCCAGGTGATACCCAAATATAACACTCTCTTGTGGGAATTTTTTTATTCCTGTTTTGATGGTCAGATTCCCCTTCCTTGGGCCCAGACTGGAAAGTTTGTATTTTGTGCGCGCAAGTTGAGATGGCCTTAAGACTTTTGCAGAAATTTTGCAGGCTCTGCAGTTAAGAACAATATGTTAAAACAATGGATCTTTTGTATAGTTAAAATGACCCAATAAAGTTATATTTTTGTGGGATAATTGTATCATCAATTGTAACATACTGTACCATATTTAGGATCCCCAAGATGCTTCATAACCAAGACCTTGCTATTGACGTGATTCAGATAATAAGTCAAATCAAACTGTCCTTGGAGTATTAGGAGAACAAGATATGTCTCTGTCTGTATTACAGTTGTATATTACAAGTTTTATTTTTCAGCAGCATACATTTTGTTTGGTCTTAAGGGCTCCCAAATTACTTTGGTAAGATCTCAAAACAAGTACTGTAAATAACATAATTCGCACTCTCAATAATGTCCAAACAGTTGCTATTATTGTGCAATGTCAAAAAAATTTTGAGTGGCTTCAGAAAAAAACTGCAGATGACAAAAGTTTTCTTAGCTTTTCAAATTCAGGTATGGTTGTTTCTTAACTTTGAGAAATTGAGATTACCATCTCTTAGTTTCTTTTCAAAAAATATGTGTATTTCACATCTTTCAGGAACATATTTGGCCAAATACTCTCCTTTCCCTAACTAAGACCTACCTTATCTCAAAACCTGTTCCAACACCTAGCTTTAACTGCCTTCCCCATACATAACTAATAGCTAGCCCGCAATGTTACCATTTACCAACAAAACTGAAATACAAGAGGTGTCAGCTTAATTCCAGAAAAAAAACTGCAGATGACAAAAGTTTTCTTAGCTTTTCAAATTCAGGTATGATTGTTTCTTAACTTTGAGAAATTGAGATTACCATCTCTTAGTTTCTTTTCAAAAAATATGTGTATTTCACATCTTTCAGGAACATATTTGGCCAAATACTCTCCTTTCCCTAACTAAGACCTACCTTATCTCAAAACCTGTTCCAACACCTAGCTTTAACTGCCTTCCCCATACATAACTAATAGCTAGCCCGCAATGTTACCATTTACCAGCAAAACTGAAATACAAGAGGTGTCAGCTTAATTCCATGATGTCTTCTGTGGTAAACTGTAGAATGGGCATGGGAAAAGATGTTGATAAATTTTGTAAAATCTTTCTGATATGGATTTTATCTAGCTAAATCTGTTAGAACTATTCTCCCCTTTCTTGAAGCACTAAATGTATGGATTGAATATCCATGAACCACCCTTACCTTGTTTGGAAATCAACATCACCCAGCATAGGAATCAAATGTTGTCTTGGGCCACTTGTTTGTGGTCCATGGCCAAAACCTCCAAAGCCTCATTTTCACGGACCAATCAGACAGGGAAGAACACAATAAGAAACCTGTGAAAATCTTTCTAAATTTTACCTACCGTTACAAAATGCAACCAAACCTATTACATGCTTGAAATTTTCCAATTTTTTTAAGAAATGTACTCCCCAGATGTTTGGATATATGAATTTGGAAGCCGGTTAAATATCTCCAGGTTTGGCAGAGTTATGGCCTGTCCAATTCACACACAACCGGTAAGGCACTGAACCAATTGAGCAATAGAAATTCTGGCCAAGAGATAATAGTAATAACAATAGTGATTGTTGTAAGAACGACCTGGAAACGTCAAAATTTGCATTTTCAATTGTTCTTGCTATTGTCTTTCTGTTAAATTTTCTTTTGTTCAAGATTCAATGCCCCTACGGTTTCTATGTGAATTGAAAAAGTCTACAAAGGATTGTGTGTGCATTTCAAGTCATGTGGCAAAATAACTTACCCTTATTTTGTTTTTATAAGAAACCGCTTCCCCGAACCGCTTATAAGAAAAGGTAGGCTCAATTTTTTGAAAGCTAAGAAACAACCCTACCTGAATTGAAAAAAGCTAAGAAACTTCTGCAATTTTCAGTTTTAATTCTCCTATCACACTCAAAAATATTTTGACATTGTGCAGTTAAAGCAACTGTTTCAACAATATTTTGAGTGCGAATCATGTTATTTACTTGTTTTGAGATTTTACTAAGTAATTTGGGAACCCTTTAGACAAGACAAAATCAACTCTAAACTTCCGGCAATAAAAATATAAGAAACACGTAAGAAACTTGTGGTAGCAAAATGGCCCAAAAATTTAAGAAACTGCTAACCAGCCCCGGACCTTAGTTTCTTATAAAAAAATGAGTGTATTTATAAAATTCAAAAGAGGTTTTATTAGAAGTTGTATCACCTGACTTGAAGTAGCGTAAATAGACTTTGACAAACCTTCACCTATTTGGTGCATTGGAGAGGCAATTAGCTCCACAAAACCTAGAGATACATATAGAACCTGGGGGCATTCAAAATTATATACCCAAACATCTGGAGAGTAGATTCGTTGAAATAATCGGGACATTTCAAGCATATTTTTGCCCTGGTTGTGTTTTATGAAGGCAGGTAAAATTTAGAAAAAAATCTTCAAAGGTTTCTATTGTCTTGGATTCTTCGGTCCATGAAAATGGGACATTTGAGGTTTCGGCAATGGGGCCCACACAAGACAACATTTGATTCCTATACTCTATTTTACCCCTCAGTCAGTTCAGTCAGCAGCCTGCCCATTTTATCCCTGCACGGTCCTGATGTGCTCTCTTCCCATGATGATCATTGACATTGAGGAACTTGCACTGTAATACGCTAGTGCTACTGCTGGTCTGATCATCAATTCTCTTCCCTGTGTGTAAGCTTTCTCAAAAACCTTCAAATGTTGCATGAAAGTATCGTCAAGGTCAAGGAATCAACAGGAATCGGGCTGCATATTTTATGTGCTAAGTCTTGTGTATTCCCTTTTACTGTTTGTTAGTGTTGTAGTGACGACTTGAAATCAAGAAGGTTAGATAGAACCGCAAGTTTGAAGCCCTTCTTTCCTGTAGACAATTATGGGCCTAAAAACGAACAAATCATTCAAAATATAGCCTTTTTAGTAGCCCATGTTTTCTTCTGGTCCTCCAAATTACTGAACTTGAAAGACACATGATTTGTAATACCACATCAGCCTTCTTTGCTTTTTCCTCTCACGTATTGTTGCAGCAACATCTTATTTTCAGACCTGTAACATCCTTTTTTGTCAGCTTTGCTCTGGTTTGCTTTATTAGGCCATATATCAATCATTATGAATGTCTCTTCCGTTCAAATTCCAACGCTTCCTCTGGTTCGTCTATGCTCAGCATGCCTTGTCACTCCTGCTCCAAGTTAGAATTCATGGTTACTTTCTTCTTAAATTAGCTTTGAGACTCCATTTGATTTCCTATTGCTTCTTTAGGCTGCCATGAAAAATTTCCAACTGGCATTTCTCAAAATCTGTTCCTGACAGCTATCCAATCAAAATACATCATTTGAATCTTTATTGTATAGGCTACAATATACGATTGTTATTTCGACCACTTAGACAAAAGGACATGTTTTCAAAAAAGATTCTTCCGTACTGAATTTTAACCATGCAAAATATGGTGTGCCAAGTGCCAAATTGAAGGAGTCAGTTGCCGTGGGGACAGGGTAAGTTTGAAAACTTGAGAAAAGTGATACAAGCATGATCCTGTAGGAACTTGTTGAAGTCTCTTAACCCTATCAGGCCTAGGGTATTTGATGCTCTAGGAAGACTAGGGGGGGGGGGGGGGGGTTCATTCAGCCCCCCCTGTTTTATTTCCGTTCTGAACGATATAGAGCCTTGAAACTTGGCATGTGCATAGAACATCAAGAGCTGCACCCAAAAAATGAAATCTATTTTTAGTTATGTCACGTGACGTGCTCATGACGTCACAAAATAGAATTTTCAAAGTCAATAGGGTTCAGTACTAAAAATTTTAAATCGTTGATTGTGAGAAAACGAAAGGCAATAAGGACATGGGTCCAATTTTAGTGTATTCTATGGTTGAATAGCTTTTGCATTGCAAAGGAAATTTTTTAAAAAGTGTTGACGTCATCACACAGGAATTCGAAGAATGTGCGCATGCGTACAGCAAAAATACGCATAATCATATGTTTAAATTAAAACCAAATTATGCAGTTGGATAGAGGATGAAAAGTAGCATATATTCCTCTAATTTCATTGTTTTACTGCATTTGCTGTAGATTTTATTAGCATTTATTGAAATTTTGCAAAGACATCTCTCAAAAATTGATCGCGTTTACCCCCTGGAATGAATCTATTTTTTCTAAAAGGTCCATTTTTGATTATAAGAAGGATAAAAACTAAAAGTCAGAAAGTTTCAGCGTTGTAAGTGCACTTGGGAAAAATCCACAGAAGAAAAGCCGCTAGGGGGGGGCTGATTGAGCCCCCCCCCTAGGCTTGATAGGGTTAAAGAGAATCCTCAATATGAATTTAAAAAGGTCCTGCTAAGATCCGGTAAGAATTTACAAAAGTTCCTAAATAGGATCTTTCATAGGATCTCTTAAGATCCTGCAGTAATCCGCATGGACCTTGAATAGAATTCTGATAAGATCCTGTAGGAATTTGCATAAGAACTTACACAGGATCCGGAGTAGGATCTTATAAGGATCCTGTAGGAATTTGCATAAGAACGTACACAGGACCCTAAGTAGGATCTTATAAGGATCCTGATAAGATCTTATAGGAATCTGCAAAAGATATTACACAGAATCCTGAGTAGGATCTTACAAGGATCCTAGTAAGATCCTGTGGGAATTTGCATAAGAACGTACACAGGATCCTGATAAGATCCTGTAGGATTTGTATAAGAACTTACATAGGATCCTAAATAGGATTTGGATAGGATCTTGCATAGGATCCTGATAAGATCCTGTAGGAACTTGTCAAAATATCCTAAATATGATCCTGCATAGGATCTTGCATGGGATCCTATGCAAATCCTACAGGAAAGGTTTAATAGGATCCAATATAAGATCTTGCATAGGATCCTACTTAGGATTTTACTGATATAGGATCCTGGCAGGATCTTGAAAGGATCCTGTTTAGGATCCTATTCCTATAGGATCTTATAGGATCCTGCAAGAATTTTCACCAGGGATGTAGTACCCCCACCAGAATACGGTGCAGTCTATGCTTATGGAATTCAAAACATGACCAAGAGTGTTGTCAAGAATCAGCGAGGAATTACGAATCCATACAGAATCAAAACAAACATTGAGTTGAAAAAATTTAACAAGCAAATTGTTCTTATCAGTGACCCGTGTGCAAACAAAAATTCCAAAACCTTGGCCAATGGAAAGAACAAGGAAAGAAAACGCCCAACCAGTCAGAAAAACACACAGACAGAAACGATGGCGATTGACAATGTTGACATGCAACAAGAAGAAAATGATGATGATGATGATGAAAATCCCATAAATAAAATCCCAAAACAGCAACAGAGCATGACATATATGAATGCTATGACTATCAATGTTGTGCTTAGATGAAACACTTACAACAATAAATACGTTTAAATACTTGTCTAAAGTATGTCGCTTTTTTAACTATGTTATATCTGTCCTTTAAATACGCCCAATGAAGTATTGTTTTTTCTGTGTTAACCTTGATTGTGAAACAATTTGATAACTTGGGTGGTTTGGCATAACATCAGCTGGGCAATTCATTTTCTCTAACGTTAATATTCAGAGAATCAATGAGTCTATCAACATATATCTAAATATGCTACATCCGAGCAAGATTTCTCTGAACTTGACAAATATGGGCAGATATTTTTCTTGTAGACTTTTTTGAATTGAAAAAAAAGTTTCTTCAAAACTTTCATGTTCTTTCAAAAAATTGGATCTTTGAATTGCAAGCACTGCTTCCATTTGACTCTCCAACGTTTTTTCCATGCCTCCATTAAACAGCGGCAGCAGGTAATGTCGCACAATCTTTGATTCTTGAATCAGGGTTTGATAAAATGTTGCCTTTATTGTTGTTGAATACATGTGTCGAAATGCTCCATTGATGGATAGAATTTCCTTCTGCTCTGGCGTGTATGCTCCCATCAACAACACCATTTGATCTTTCCCATCGTCGGAAGACAAAAGTGACATTTCTCTTCTGTGCCTGTTTTGAAACTGTGTTGTTACACCATATTTGAGAACTGCATTTTCCAAATTCGGTCGAGGATATGGAAATATTAACCTGTCTGCTTGGAATATGTTCTCTTCTGGATAAATCAGGATGTGATCCGGAACAGGATTTGGAGGCCAATTTCCTAGTGCACCATCCTGCCCCTCTTCTCCCAGTAATGCATCAATTGCTGGATTTGGATTGAAGTTTTGAAATGCTACTTCGTGTTTAATTTCTCCAGGTAGGCCATCTTCCAAAACGGAGGGATTTTCCAATCTGCCTAGGCCCATGACGTAATTTTGACCAAAGCTGAAATTCCATGGTTGACATATCAAAGGGGATCTTTCTACCGCATATCCATGTTTTGCTATTTCATTCTGTCGTATAATTCGCACATAGTTTAACATCTGACAGTTCATCATTGGTTCTTCTTCATATTTCGCCACTATCTTGCTGAATTTCACATCCAAAATCTTTGAAAATTGATTCCGCCAAGTGGTAGGTTTCACCATAGTTTCAGCTGCTCTAATGAATTTTTCAAAATCACGATACAGAGTTCTTGTTCCGCGCACACCTTCACTCATACAAGGTTCTCTACCAAGATCTTCAAAAATGCTTTATACAAATATATGCCCACACTATTAGTCTTATAAATTGTAATTTCAAGTTCCCGCATTATAGCTAAAACCTAATTTTCCTTTCCCTTTTCCTTCCTCCTGTACCCCTGTATTTATATATCTCTCTCTCTCAAAATCTTGCTCAATGTATTTGACAAATAATATATTTTCACATTGCATACGGCCAAAATAAAATAGTACTTAATATAGTGACAACAATAATAATATGTCACAAGGATAAACATATACAATTGCATACAATTATAGTTCGATGATACACCACCCTAAACAGCATAAAACCAACAACAACAACAAGGGAAGCTTCCCATTAGTTTAAAACTCTTCCTATCCGATACATATAAACAAATTTTCTCATGATCTTGATCACGTCCTATTACAATAGGTTCTTTCCGCTGCTATATTTACCTCTCTAACTATTGTCTTTCCCTGATTTATGGCCTGTCACTGTTAGGTTTCCAAAGCGATAGGCATTCCTAACTCTATTGATGCCCTGCAGAGGTCTATACAGTCCACACAATAGATAGTTACGCACCCCGCGTCATAAACATCAACCAATCTAATTAACAAACTGCCACCAACATCTTCCGCTCACAGAATTCTCCAAGATTTATTACTATTTTATACTTTACCTATTCAATAATATCCTAATATGGTGAACCACTACTCTATTTCTGTGCCCATCAAATACCCATCACTACACAACCAATCAAAAACCCCCAGAACACACCCCAACAATCCTAACTACAATACCATACCGTATTTGTCAGTGATTTTACGGGTAGTTCTATGCCTATTGAATTAACATATATTTAAGCGCGTGCGACCCCAGCTCATCCTCGATTGCATACAGTAAAACCCCGCAAACAAGAACATAGATAAATAAGAACCTGCAGACTGATTTTGTCAAAAAAGACACCCAAAGATAAGAACCAAAAACAGACTGACTTCTTTCAATGTTCTTTAAGATGATACCTTATTAATAAAACATGAAAGTCTCTGGTCAGAAAGTATAGTTTTCAAGTCCTTGTGGTTTAATTAGGTGATCTTCAGAGCCATCAATGGTCATTAAGCATCCAGTTCTCTCAAATGATTTCTTGAATATATCTTCATACTTTTGAAGCTCTTCCCAAGCCTCTCCTGCCCATTTTGTCATCAGTATGCGTCTCTGCCTGGCACTTATCTAGTCATGCCATTTTTCTATGTTGTCTTCATCATCAAGCCATTTATCCATTTGATCCTCTATTTTCTTTTTGAACAACCTTCCTATGCCTGCATCTATTGGTTGCACCTTATCTGTCTGCGAGTCTGGAAGCATATAAACAATTGTGTTACATTTCTCTCTGCAAGTTTCGTTAAATACTTTTTCTGTTTGAAATGAGACATTATCTGTAAATAATACATTCTCATGTTTCTTATCTGCTATTCCTGGCATCAGTGTTCTCTCTGTCCATTCTCTATTTGTTTTACAATCCATCCATGCATTTTGCTGGAAGTAGATATCAATTCTACTGTCATACTGTGATTTCTCATCCAGAGCTACATTGCCTTTACCTCTGAACACGATGGCTGGTTTTACTGATTGCTTGCCTGATCCTCTGATGCACAACTGCAAAGTAGCTTGCCTTTTGTCCAAGCCACTTGAAGGTTGACTAACCCATACTTGCTTGGAACCCCTATCAGCATAGGTCTGTCCTTGATTAACAACAAAAGGTAGTGGAACTTGATCCACATTATACCTGTTCTCAGGGAGCCACCGGCCCCATTTTGGATGAATGTGTGCATTTGTATTTCGCTGTCTGCATGTCTTTAGAGATTTCCTAAGACTTCTATGAAACATCTGAATGGTTTCTCTACAATCCTCTGATGAAATGTTTTTCTTGTTGGTTCTGTTACGCAAGGTAATTTGGTGTCTTTTTTTGAATCTTTGGAACCAACTCCTACTTGCTTTGAAATATGAAGCTTTGTTTGCCCCATATAGCTGTTCAACCTTGCACTTCATTTTCTTGCATAACCATAATTTTGAAACTTTAATACCCTGTTGTCTTCTTCTCTTAAACTCAGATACAACTAACTTTGCTGCAAGTGGAAATTTTTCTCTTTGTTCAATTTTATCTCATGTTATTTTTCTCCTTTGCCTTGCTGCTACTATATTTCCCTTCCCTTTCTTGATCTTGTTTGTATTCATCTCATTGTTGATATTCAAACGCTGCTTGTTCCACTTTGCAACCAAACACTTGTTTGGAATTCCCATGATGCTTGCAACTTTCTGCCATTTATTCTTCACCTGCTTTTGTGTCATTTGGTCAAGTAGTTTAAGAGCTTTCCATTTGAACTCTAGAGTGTAGGATTTCCTCTTTGAGGAGCCTTTCTGACTATCCCCTTTTGACTTCTGGATTTGACTTACTTGAGAAAGCTGACAGTCCCCATTTCTATTTGTTCGATCCACAGAATCACTGTGCTCAGTGCCTACCGGATATACTGGATGAGCATTTGACATGTTCAGTCTGTTAACAGTTTCTTCGGATGCAATAGTTGATTTGTTATGTTTCCAATGAACATGAATGTCAAGATATTGCTGGGAAGTGAATTTGCATTTGCATATCGCACACTGAATTTCTTTGACATTTGCAGACATTTTTGCAGACATTGGCATTGATGATGTGACATCGTAAGTGCGACCAGAAGCAACTTGTACTTTCTTTGTGATACCAAATCTAAATAGTGTTCCCTGCATCATTAAAAGTTTCGAAGAGAAATACTTGCATTTGCACGACCGCCAAGTATTCTGTTTTCCTCGTGGTTTTCGGTTTTCCTTCCCCAGTCCTGCGAACGAGGCTTACTTTCCCGCCATAAGATATTCATCTCGAGGCTATTCCGTGGAAAAGAGATTAAATTGGTAGAGCCCACAGCCCCTTCTACATGCGGCCTAATAAAACGAAGCCAGAAAACATCGAGAATCCGAGAATCAGAATGGCTAAGCAGATGGAGTTGTTTTGTGAATCAACAATGCGAGGTTATCATGCCTACATGAATGAAAGGAGAGTAAGCATTGGAGAAATTATGTTTTGTGAAATGGAAGGTGATAATGAATATGATGATAATGCAGTTGCCATCAAGACGAAGGATAGTGAAATTGTTGGACATATTCCAGAAGAACTTTCGTCTCTCTTTCACAAATTTCTTGAAGATTATGGTGAAATTGAGGCAGAATGTATTGGCTGCAGGATTAACAAGGGTGCTGGAAAAGGGGTGGAACTCCCCATGGATTACAGATTTATTGGAAACTTGACTTTTCTTAAAACATTGCAAAAGGACTTACAAAAAACTAAAAAGCGACTATTTTCAGAGGAGGCAGAGGGAAGACTGAAAATTGATATTTCTGACATTAGACGTTCAAAAAAACTCATTTCTTGTTACTCTTTTGACAGTGACGTGCAATAGACGTAAACATTTTGTTTGTGTGATGCTTTTATTTAGCTAGACTAGATCATATCATGGATGACAAGAGCATCTAATTTTGTGAATATTGTGGTCACACTTTTCCATTTGTCGAAAAATTACCAAAAGTAATCTTGTGAACATGGGAGCCAAGTATTTTTGAAATATTTTACCATATCAGTGTATACAAACTCCAAAACATTTTCTAAAATTTTGATAACTGGACACATGAAACAATACCAAGGGATAAGGAAATTGTTTCATGAAATTGTGTGACTGAAAATTGGATTGTTAACAAAAAAATTCCATATCCTCCAACATTTGAAATTCAATTGCGCCACACTCAAGTCCATTGTATACATACTGTTTAGTTTTCTATGCATCATAGCTGTAACTGTCCTTGCAATAAGAACCACACCCTGAAAATATCATAAGTACCACATTCATAAGAACCTAGTCAGTCTGTTTTTTAGGAAAGTATGTTCTTGTTTGCGGGGTTTTACTGTACCACAACCACTGCAAGTAAAGAAAAGGAAGGAAATCACAGCAAAAAACAACAGCAAAAAACTGCACTATGGATGCCACCTCAAACACCACTGCAAACACCGCCAAAATGGATGTCGACACCAATGACATAACAGCAAACAACTCAAACTCAATTACAGAAAGTGGTAAGCTTATATACTGACACATCTTATACATTAAATACATGCTTTTAATCATCACTTTTGTGCTTAACTAGAATCTTCCTTTTCAGCCTAACATACCTACCTTTTGGTCTCGCCCTACGTATACTACTTAATATTGTCAATTTAATCACATTAGTTTTTAAGATCCCTTCAACTGAACGTTTTATATGTAAACTACCACCAGCTCTCTATATATATTTAGTTTCTTAACTATTTTCTGATAGTACAACTGGGTTAAACCCTCGATAAAGACGCGCAACTCTTTAAACTGAAGAGAAATACAAATTCCACCAAGTCAACATGCACAACAAACCTCGTACCTCATTCCCAGACATCTGCGAGTATAAATGACTAACTATTGTATTCACTCTTTCCCCTAGTACCTTGCCGCTCAGGGCAGATCACTAAAGAAACGATGCACGCAATTATAACCACCGAAGAACTGTCAAGAGAAGAAGAAGATGACATTCTAGCCTTGACAGACGACATACAAATATGCGACGATGATCAAATAAAACCTGCTCCTAGACAGGATTACAAAGGCAAAAAAATACTAAGCAAAAAACTGGGCCTAAGAGGTAATACAAATAAATTCAACCCGCCGTCTAACAGTGGCTTACTCCCTACCCCTTCTACTTTCTCATTCATTCGCTCTCCTTATAGCCCCTCTTGCTCGCATTCTATCCCCTCTCGTCCAGGGCCCTCGGGCCTAACTTCACACGCTCCCTTTCCTTCTCCTAACTCTCCTAAAATTCACGCCTTCGACACACCCACTTCACGTGGTTTCGTCCCAGCTATTAGCTCCTCCGCAACTCCTATTCCTTCTTCACTCCTCCCTTCTCCCTTGCTATTCTCTACTCCTTCTCTCCGACCCTCCAGCACTAATCTCCCTAGTTCTGCTCCTGTTCTTATAGAGAGACTTCCTTTACCGCTTCCTCAAACTTTCGTTAATGATCTATCTAGACATTACTGTTCCTTGATCTACCATCAAACCAAAGAATCTTATTTTTCCCGCAGCATTGAATCAAGCTACTTTCCACCTTTTACTCTTCCTCGCTTTAACTCTGATCTGACCCGGGGCCTTAGCCACAATCTTTCAGCACAATACGCAGATACGGTAGCTACTCTAAGACACAAAATCTGCCAAATAATGAAGGACCACCACAATATCCTCCAACGAGAGGAAACAATCAGAATAAACGCTATTGTAGACAACATGAACAATCTATATGAACCGGACATAGTCCGGATTATCACCGAAAATGCAAAAAGAACAGCGAGCAACAAAAACAGCAACATGAACAATAACAGAAGAGGAAACAGACAATGAACTTTACATAACTTTGTATATATACTACCATTTATTATTTATCAATTATTATTTATAATCGCTAATATTTTCAATGTTGAACTTGGGCCAAAATTGATGAGTCTTTTCTTCTCACTCTCTATCATGACCACAGGTACAAAGGATGGGGCAAATATAATTAAGAAAAAGAGTCGGAAAAGAACAACATTAAGGAAAATTTTGAATAAAAATCGGAAAAAGGAACACGGCACAATTGGAACAAATGCGATAAAAAAAAAGCTGCGCAGGGCGGTTACACAATACAAACCAATCAACAATATTGTCAATTTAGGGACAACTACATTAACAATGGGGGAAACTTTACTCCTTCAAAAAGGTCTATCTTTCATACCCACCCCTGCACGGGTACAGCAGAAAGATGTTACGAAAGGGCTCGCAGAATTCACACGTAGAATGAAACTACAATTTCATTTCTTTTACCACCCTACACAAACAAATTATGAACCATTTAATCTGGAATCCTCTTGGGTCCCACCAGGAGATACTTTTCCACCTCTACAAGAATATTTTGACAAAATAACAGAAGATATAACTAACCACACTCACAACATGAGAGAGGCAAACACATCTAACCTGTCTCCAAGTGAAGGAAAAGCAATAGATACACTAGCCAAACAAAAAAAAATGTTATCCAAAGGGCTGACAAAGGAGGAGCTATTGTACTATGGCCTAAAAAATCTTACCTAGCAAAAGCGTCAAAACAACATGAAAACACACGCCACTATACAAAATGCCAAACAAATGATATCCCAGAACTCACTGCTCAAATCATTTCATTTCTGGCAGACCTGTTAGCTAAACAGTGCATTTCTACTAAAGTACATGAATTCTTAGAACCCAGCAATTCCCCCCCGGACCCCTAGATTCTATTTGCTGCCAAAAATACACAAACCAAAAATTGATAATATCACCCCAGGGAGTCCTATTGTCTCGGGATGTGGTTCACCCACTGAAAAACTCTCACAATACCTAGACTACTACCTCAAACCAATAGTCCAAACAATTCCGTCATATATCAAGGACAGCAAACATTTCCTACAAATAATAATGAACAACAGGGCTACTATTCCAGAAGGAACTTTGCTAGCCACTCTAGATGTTAAATATCTATATACAAATATCCCTCAAAATGAGGGAATACAATACTGCCTCGATGCCATGCAACAATTCTATAACCAAAACCTTCCTCTACCAATCTACAAACTACATCAAATGTTTGAATTTGTACTCAAAGGTAACTACTTTGAATTCAACGATCAGATATATTTACAGATACATGGAACTTCCATGAGCACACCTATGGCACCCAATTTTGCAAACATATTCATGGCTCACATAGAAAACACTATAATCACACATGCCCCTGAGGCACTACAGCCACTTCTATGGAAAAGATATATTGATGATATCATAATCATTTGGCAACATGGGGAACAAGCCCTCAAAAAATTTCTCAAACATGCTAACTCTATTCATGAGACAATTAAATTTGAAAGTGACTACTCCAAAGATAGAGTCAATTTCCTTGACACAACAATATACTTTAACGATAACAAGGTATTAGAAAGCACGATTTTCATCAAACCTACAGATATATGTACATTACTGCAAGCATCATCTTTCCACCCACCTCACTGCAAAAAAGGTATCATCTACAGCCAAGCACTTAGATATACAAGACTTATCTCTGATGATAGGATACTAGCAAAACATCTAAACTACCTAAAAGAAAACCTGATAAGAAGAGGATACGACATATCACTGATAGAAAATTAATTTGCTAAACTTTCAAACATATGCCAAAACGATCTACTATTCTCAAATCAAACCAGGGAACTTAATGGGCCTAAACATATTACCACGAACAGTAGGAAGAACAATCAAGATAAAGTAATACCCTTCATAGTCCCATATGATTCGGAAACAGCGGATATTGGGTCCATTCTCATGAGCCACTGGCACCTTATCAGTAATAATCCAGTCCTTCAACAGGTTTGGAAGAACAGCAAACCAATTTTATCCCTTCAGAGAAGGCCTAACCTAAAAGACAAGCTGGTCCGAACAAAACTGCTACCATCACAGAAACAACAACAACCACCACACACAAACAATCAATTTCCAGGAACCCAAACGCGAGAACAACAACCACAACAACAACCGCAACAACATAAACAAACGTGAGCGAGATCGACAGGAGATTCCAAGCCAAAAAAGAACTTACCTACAGGAACACAAATATGGATTTAGGATTGATCATATAATGGATTTCGATCATTAAATTACGCTGGAGAATATTGGAAATTATTATATTGGAGAATATCAAAGAAAACTTTATTGGTGCTTTGAACTGAACTTAGCAACTGTGGTCCTGGACGCAGGACTGCATGGGGCACCCACATATGAAAGGATATACTAAAATTAAAGCTCCGAAATATCCATGTGGGATTTTTAGCTGATGAGTTGCGATAAGTCAGATATCAAAGCATAAACATTAACTATCAATCCGTATACCTACTCCGACCATTGTTACATCAAAGAATTACGATGGTGAGATACAACATGCCGTTCCAAAACCACCACCATGCCAACAGTACCCAATCCATCAGCACCAGCATGAAGTACACACGTTTATATTGGTTCCACCCTTTACAAGCTTTCCTGACACACCCTGCATTACCACAGCTGGCATAGCATATAGGTGGTAGGTATTACTCCCATAGGTGGTAGTATTGTATTTTAGTAGCATCTTAACATTTGCTTTCATTCTGTGCTATCCGAAAAATTGACTGATGCTACTTCGTGAAACAATATTCATCAATAAGAAACATTAATGGGACATTATCGCATGCATTTCCCTATATGTTATATTCAATGATTTATAAGAATAGTAAGAAGTAGATATAGCTTCCGCTGCAATCATTCTATGAATAGCTTTAATTAAATATGATTCTCTTCGACTGACCTGCTTCTTCATGAAACAATATCCATCAATAAGAAACATTAATGGGACATTTTTTCAAGACCATTTTCTAAGATCATCTACTGTATTTTCTTTGGAAAGTAAGAGGTAGGTGTAGCTTTTGCTAAAGTCGTTCTATGAATAGCTTTAATCAAATATTATTCTCTTTGACTGCCTGCTTCTACATTAAACAGATTCATCAATAAGAAAAATTAACGGGGCATTTTTTCAATATTATTTTGCTAAAATCTATACCGTATTTTCTTAGGACAGGAAGTAGTAGATATGGATTTCACTATTTGGTTTTGACACCTTTAATCAAATATGATTCTCTTTGACTGATGCTTCTTCGTGAAACAATGTCCATCAATAAGAAACATTAATGGGAAATTATCTCATGCATTTCCCTATATGTCATATTCAATGATTTATAAGGATGGGAAGAAGTAGATCTAGCTTTTGCTGCAGTCATTCTATAAATGGTTTTAAATAAATAGGATGCTCTTCGACTGACTGGCCTCTTCATTAAACAATATTGTTTAGTTGAAGTTGAAGGCTGCATTGATGCAATGAATGAATTTAGGGTCCTTGAAGAACTTGGAGAGTCCCCTGCTTGTGTGATAGACCATCTAGGATGTAAAGCCATCTGCCTAAACCCATAGACCCTAGAACTCTTAGCAGATCAATACAAGACCATTCAAAAGGCACGCTACCAAAATCTAGGATCAGAAAAAAGGCATGTCTGATTTTTGTTAAGCTGTTCACTGGTAGTTAACAATTCTATTTTACAGTCATCAAATACAATGGCTTAGCTCAAAAGTGATTTTGTACTGTACTGTAGTCATTTTGTATAATTGGCCTCCTACCACATAGGGACGCAATCCATTGAGCCACCAAGTCCCTAGTGACTTTCACATTTCTTGAAGAGTAATGTCAACATTGTCAAAACTACACTATTGCAGTCACAAGCAAGCTCAATTTGTAGATTGTACTGCATTGGTTGCGCCTATTGATCACATATCAGATTTTTGCTCCTGATGTACCCCAATTTTTATCCTGTGACACAGCACTTGTTCTTGCAATGCAAATACAGTAGATATTTTTATTGTTTGCCATATCAACATGAATTGCTTCATGTCTGCACACAACAGGTTAAGCCCTGTTTACACTACAACAACTAACCTGGGTTCGCCCCAGGTTAGAACTAACCCAGACTCGACCCAGTTTTGTTTACAGTGCCTGTTGCAGACATGACAGTGTAAACACGAACCTGGGGCAAACCTGGGTTTGTTGATACCACTGATCTAAAAAAAGGGGTTGATACGTACGCATGCGCATGGTAGATGTTATGTTCCAGATTCCAGAAGCAAAATGGCGGAGGGAAATCAGCTTTGGGGAATCTATTTCGCGAGGCAAATCTGTCTCTTGAAGTTAATCGTTTTCTCCGTGCATCAAATTTTGAAAGTTATTTCACTCAGGAGGAGAAAATGCCAGGAAAGACAGCTCATTGCAGCTAAAAATCGAATTCATTGACCCTCTGTCGGGTTTACCTTGGCTGTCGCTAATGGTTAAAACAGAAAGCTTCAATAATTGTGAACTCGCATCAACAAAACGGGTGAATTCACATCAACTTCACGTTGACGTGTTTAGAATCGGCGCGTAATTCTTGAATGCGCATGCATCCTACGCATTTTAACCCAGGTTTGCCCAAGGTTTGCGTTTACACTGCATTTTTGTGCAAGCTAACCCAGGTTCGCCCCAGGACGAACCCACTTCAAAAGGTGGGTTAGTTTAACCCAGGGCGAACCCAGGTTAGTTGATGTAGTGTAAACAGGGCTTTATGTTCACCAATAAAAACCTCCATGTTTGGTTGATAAAAAATTTGTGGTGTCACCATCACGCTTTAGCTTATTTTCAGCTGGTGTGTTCCAGAGTTGATTTGAACTAAAATTGTACAATAACTTTTGTCAACATTGTCAACTTAAACATTTTTGTCATCTTCAAGTTCACGATATTCCTCCCCATATTTCAAAAATTATGAAATCAAATTCATTTTTAAGGCATGAAAAGACCATTCCCAATGCTACTGAGGAGCAGGCATCAGATATGAACAAAGATTTAAATACAATTTACAAAATACAAAATTACTGTAAAGTTGAAGAAACAGCTCAAAACCCCTGCAAGAAAAAGTTAAACAGATTATAGATGATTTAAATGCAGAAGAATGTTTTACTGAAATACCAGGTAGAGAGTACAAAAGCTTCCCAGGATTTGACCGAAATATATTCAATCAAGTGAACTTTCAAAAGTATCTGCAATGGGTCAAGGACAGACTAAAAGATGGGAAGCAATATGAGTAATTTAGTAGTGGGTGAATGTGGCTCAAGATATACACAGAGTGCTCAAGTTGTCACAAGAACAACGAGCGTAATAGATGTAGTCAAGAAACCAAATGTGCCTTCCCGGTTATCACCAAGCTGGCTGCATGGCAACTCGTGAACTTGGGCACACAATGTATGGTTACACATTTTTTTGGTATCCAAGTACCAAAGAGTGTGCCAGGTCTAAAACGCGGACACCGTGGACATGAAGAAAATTGTCAACAACCTGTGCATTAAGATTGCGGAAACGTGGTTATCAACACTTTATTTTGAAGAATTGGAAAATGTCTGCGATGTCCGCGTTTTAGGTTTTTCCCTATGTAAAAACCTAAAACGCGGACTTGCAAATGTCGCAGACATGTCCACGATATCTGTGGTGTCCGCGTTTTAGACCTGGCCCCAAAGAGTGCTCAAGTTGCCACAAGAGCAACGAGAATAATATAGTGGGTGAATGTGGCTCAAGATATACAGAGTGCTCAAGTTGTCGGCCAGGTGAATTCCGCGGAAACTGCGGAAACTATTGTTCTCTTATAAACAATAGCTTCCATGGAATCCATTTCCGCAGATTTCACTTTCAATGTAAGGCCAAAATCCCCAAAATGAATCCCACGGAAAATCTTTGCCCTTCACTCCGGCGAAATAGAACAGACTGATAATTTTTGTGTGACCTTACAGCGAAATTGCATGAAAAAATATGTATTGTATCGTATTGTTTTAGAGTCATTTTTTGTTGGTTTCTTCCAGAAAGGTCAAAGTTAAAGCTGACTTCTTCAATAAACGGTCTGGACAGACTACCTAAACCGATGGGCATTGCACACATTTGAAAAAGCGTACGAGAATTGTTTGGAACAAACGGATTTTACCGAGTTTTGATGGATTTTTCTTGAAAACAAAATGATGTGTATTAGATATTTCAGGAGGGAAATGCCCCTCGGCTCAGCCTAAACATTTTCCGCAGAATTCACGTTAGCTGTATGTCAATTGCAAGATAGGCCTATGTATGACGCAGAGCTCTGTTTCAGGATACTTTGTTTCTTTTTCAGATGGTCCATATCTTTCATTGCAAGAATGCTGCTTCATAAGCCTTTTTGTAAGAATTACAGTCTTAAATTACGTAAGAGTTATTGTATTTATTTTCCAGTCCGTTTGGTCCCCAATTTCCTCTTGGTACTTTTAAATCTCGAGGCAATCATAGAAGATAAATATCGCCGCGCGACGCCACAACGCTAAAGGTCAAACAACAAGCAAACACAGCGTTTGAAAAGTCGATGAAAATAAGATATGAGATGTGAAATAAAGAGCAATCCTTCTTTGCAATTAGTGTTAATTTCGAAAGTTCTTGAACAGACCAGTAAAGGAGGACACCAAAGGAATTTGATGCATACTGTATTTGTTTCACGCAGTTTCGCTGTAAAGTCACAAAAAATGACCAGTTTATACTATTTCGCTCAAGTGAAAGGCAATGTCCACACAAGCATCTTTCCGCAGAATTCACTTTGACCTTCATCCATAGTGAATTCCGCAGAAAGTTGATTTCGTGAAAGCTATTGCTTATAAGAGAACAATATTTTCTGCGGAATTCACCTGGGCGAACTTAAAGCGAGTAAAATGGATTTCAGTACCTGGATCAGCAGCAAGAGAGAATCGTTTGGCGCCTTATTTGTTTGTACTCAGGAAATTGTTTGTGTAATGCGCATGTGCAGAGTGAGTGAGGTGAACTCAAACCGGTGTGAACATTTTCATGTGAGGTGGAAGCAAATTAGCAAACACAGCCAAATTTCAAACCGATCTCAAACTCAGACTGGTTTGAGTTTGCTCATGCGAGGGCAGTCTAAATTTGATGACACATGACAAGAAATGGGTAGAAAATAGCCCTTAGCCGATTATATCTGTTAGCTACTCCTGATTTTCTTGTAGCAAAGATGTTGTACAAGAAATAACATGTTAAAAGCTCGCAAAATTATTCTCATCATCCAAAAAAGAAGTTGTCAATTATACAAAGCAATTGTATTTATAATGTGAAGCCAAAATTTGTAGAAGACAAAATACTTGAACTTCAAGTTTTTACTGATTAAATAATGCCTCTAAACGTTCATTATTCGCCCAATCACTCTCAGAAAATCTATCCATTTAGCTCTTTTGGGCCATACCATTGAGGTCAGTCAGTCTTCCTTGGACTTCAAAATTGGAAAGAACGGCTTCACTTGATATGAAGATTGCCTCCAAAGTGCATACAGCAAGAGCATTTCGGAGCTTTGTCTTGTTGCTGTTCACCTTTGAAAAAGTGCGTTCCACTTTGGCAGTACCTTGAAGCAGAGCTGTTATCTCAAGCATGAACCTTGTAAGATCTTGATATTCTGGAAGAGCAAGCATGCCTTGCCAGAAATCTATAATGCTCTTCTTCTCCCAACCTCCATCTTTAATGCATTGATCGATTTGCAACGATCTCCACTGTCAATCAATGGTGTGAATGGTCTGCAGCTGGGAACTGGAACTGTCCAACAGACATGGAAGACCTTTAGCAAGAACTCCAGCAGATCATGCCTCGGCATTCCCATTTCAAATGCTGCAATGGTTGACATCCTTCAAGGCAACAAGGACCGGATCTGAAACATCAATGCACTTCAGAATTTGATTAATTGCCTCCTTGTACCAATCACGACATCGCTTCAAGAAGCTTTCTCTTTCATGGAGCAACATTGTTGTGACCGTGTCACTTGCCATTTAGCCTGGATAAAATTTTTCAATTGGAACCCATTGTGATTAGTCATCAAAATCGATCTTGCCAATCTGCTGCTGGGTAGATCTCCTAAAATTGTTGCACAACATGTGAACTACGCATTCAATTTCTGGAACAAGTCGATGCAGATGGAAGCCGCTTGACTGGAACATAACATTAAGCCCAGTTAAATCTCCAAGGACAAAACTTGAAAATTCAAGCGTAGCTTTGACATACGGGGACTTCAAGGCTTGAAGGATTCTGTCTGCTTGTGGAGATTTGCTCTCAAAGGACCCGGCAGTGAAGAACAATTTGAGGGCAGGCCATTGCTCCAAAATCCGCTGAACAGATTGTGCTACCGATAACCATCCCGTTTGGCAGGGCTTCAAGATCTTGTGCTCTTGCACCTCTAAAAATTGCTGAAATTCTGCAAGGGATTTCTGCCTATTGGGGGACAACTTGAAGTAGTTGTAGACATCATGGATCAACTGGTCAGCGGTTTTTGAAAGAGCCTTACTTCCATGTTCAGGTAGCATTTCAGCACAAATAAGTTTGGAGCGCATCTCTCATTCTAATCAGAACAGAGTCATTTTGTCCTTGCATTAGATTTTCACCGTCTGATGCATAGCCAGTTACTCGTTCCCAAGCCAGGTCATCTTTTTCAAGGGCAATTTTCAACGAATTGAGTAAACCAGTTGCATCCCCCTCTTCTACTGGTATCAGGCGATAAAAACGAGTGACTGGTTCAGAGCGGCTGCTCTCAAGAAAACGAACATTGACACAAAATACCGTGTTCATGGTAATGTCAGTTGCTTTGTCGCAAACAATCGAAAAACCTCTAGACTTTTTAAAATTTGCAACCAACATTTCATGAGAGAATACGGATAGGCATTCCGTTACCAAATATGTTCCTTTTGTCCTGTTGCAAGTCATTCCTTTGATGCCTTTTGAATCATTTGCAATGCCATGAAGGGTCGACACGAGAGAATCAGGGAAATTGAGCGAAATGTTCTTTCTGGCAATGAGTGCAACAACATTTAACTCTGCTTTGATGGTTGAAGAGTCTTTCACAGTTATAAATGAGGACATTGGGCGATTCTCTTCTACTGCTTTGGCTCGTTGAACGTGAAATATGGATTTTGTGTGACCAATGAGTTCTGACTTCCCTGCTACAAGAGTTTTGTCACAAAAACAGTATGCCTTTCCTGCATGATGCTTTGAACTTGAAAGCCAACCTTTTGCCCAACTCTCTTTTTCCCACTCCCGGCGATAATTTTGAGCACGATATTTCTTCTCAGCATGTTTTAGCATGGCTAAATAATTGATTTACTGATCGAAAATTCTTCTACAGTAGAAGGCATGGAAATCCCGCATTTTTCTTTGGTTTATTATAAAATTTAATTTTTGTACTTGTAGGTGTTTGATTAAGAGTCATATGAAATACGTTCTTTCAGGTATTACCACCCTTTCCTGCATAACCAACAAGTTTCTGATTTTATTGCAATATTTGCGTATTAACCTTTGTTTTCATTACTTTTCGGCACTTCATTTAGGTCCATGACTTATCTTTTACTTGCCTCGCCTCTTGGTCATGTTCCTGGCCTCCCACTGTTAGATCAGGAGATACAAAATACTGCCCTTCTTAATGATGCGTCTGACGTCAAGTTTTCAGTACCTGATATTTGATCTTACCGCTAAGAAAATTTTCGTTCATTAAGAAATTCCATACATTCTCCTATCCTTTGCATGCATATGCGTATGTGTGATTCCGAAATCTGTTTATTTTCATCGACTCATAGCATGGTTGCTTTTTACTATGCTTTTTGATAATTTTCTGAAAATTTTGCAAAATCCCTACGTCCCCCTACATATTTCCTATTTTCCCCGTAGGTTTCCCCTACCACCTATATTTTGCTAAAATCCCCTACCGTAGGGGAATTCTCCTACAAGTGGCAGCCTTGGGTGAGGATTTTTAAAGATGTCCCTGCTGTTGGATAGAACCAGGCCTTCCTTCCTTCTATGCTCCATCCTTTTATGCTCCATCCTTCCTCCACACCAATTTGCCCATCACTGCTGTGCATTGATAAGGACTGCTATTGGTAACTGTCACGAGAAAATGCCATATATCAAACTACTTTGTAACACACAGAAACTTATTTCTATTACCTGAACCAAATCAAAATGCACAATAGATGACAGTGTATTAGAGTAGATTGAGGAAGCACCATATTTAGCATTGTGCCCCATGCTGTTGTGTCTGGCATCACCTGATGATATGATTGGCGCATTCAATGATTTGATCCTGCCCAGTAATCTTGACTGATACTTCTTCCAGTAAATGTAAATATTTGGAAATAATTTTATCTGTAAAAAGTTAAAAGCCTTTGTTAAGTACAAACCAATGATTGGTATGTGACCCATAAAGCAGTTATTTGGGGCAGGTCTCATTGAGGATTTTCCACTTTCCATTTTGTAAACTTTTATCCAGATGTATATCCAAATACACTTCACAAGCAATATTTTGTGGCACATGTGTAACCAACCATACCAGGAAAGTAACTGGAATTTTAAAAACCTCAAAACATCTCAAGAAAGAATATCGTAGTTGCAGGCCTTGTGTTTTTATCAACAGTCTCTATGGCAGCAAAGGGATGAGAAGCACATGACAAGTTCAAAACAATAATTACTGTAGCTCAGAATTTATTATCAGACATGGACATGGTCAAATTATTTCCACAGAGTTCTCAGTTGGAACTAGACCTTCTAATGTATCTACTGCATGCCACCAAACAAAGCATATAAACAGTTTAGAGTGTTGAATAACACCTTTTGATGCTTGAAAAATGTCACAAGTGACACTGTACGAAGACCCATGTGCTTGCAAATATGCAGAACTTTTGAGATCGAGCGTCCAGCAAGAAGAGTGGCCATATTCAAAAGGAAGTTTCCTGCTGAAATTTGCGTTCCTGGCATCTTTGGTTGGCGTCTCCAGATGTTTTCTTTCATACATGCTGGGTTACAGATAAAAATATATTTTTTTGAAAAATTAATTTCATTAATTTTCAAAAGGAGCTCATGTTAAATTTCAAATATATTCCAATAAAAACCACATCTTGCAAGGCAAAATGACACAAACTTAGAAACGAGGACTATTTTTGATGCTTTATCAGACTCACTACATTTTTTGCAATTTGGACATCTAAAATGGCAGATTTGTTTGATGCGCATGCGCTAATTCCATGCTTAGTTTCGAGAAGATGTTATAATATTTTTTTAATTTTTTTGTTGCAAAACATAAATAAACCGGTAAAGAACTAGCAAAAATCGAGTTGGTGTTATTGCAACATGTAGTTTTCTTGTAATCATTCTTTGAAAATTAGTATAATTTTATTTCTCAATGCTCCAATTGAAGAATGTTTTTGATGAAGGCATTCAATGCCACAAGTATTGCATTGGAGTTCTGAATGTGCTCAGTGCAGTGCATATATTTACTTTCCTTTGTTCAGTTCTTCTAAGTGTTCTAAAGATACAGCATCATGAGCTGTGAATGAAATTTTTCGATTTATTGATGATGAAGTGAACGAGGATTTGGCAGACAATTTGGATGAACTGAATGGCAGTGAATGTGATGATAGTTGCGAAGATAGTTCTGATGAAGATGTAGATTTGGAAACTGCCCCTGGAAGTAAAAGATGTCAGCGACAAAGAAAACTATTGACATGACAGCACCTTGTTCACAGTATAGATTCTGCTCTTGATCCAGATAACTATGACAAACAACGTATTCCATCTCCACAAGATCAGCATACTTTGGTTGGCTTTCTTGGACCAAAAAAGAAACCTGATACACCAAAAGTCTTCTGGACACAGTCACCACCATCAGCAGCTGGTAGGCAAAGTGCCTGCAACACATTGAAAAGAGCACCTGGCTCTGTAAAAGGTAAAGCAAATTCTGCAGAAACACCCAGGAATGCCTTTGTCCTCTTCTTCACAGCAGCAATGGTGGATGATATTGTGCAACATACCAATCATAAGATTGCTGAGAGTCTGAGAATAGGTCCCAAATCTTTAAAAAGGCTGGTGTAAAATTGAGTGACCTATTTCTTTGAACTGAATGATTTAAAAGAAACTTTAGCTAATTCTCTATAATTCTACCATTGGAAATTTCTGAAATCTTCACTATTTTCAGAATTAGAATGTTTTTCTTCTTTTTCAAGTATTGAAGAAAAATTTTCAAAAAAACTTAAAACCATCGTAACTTCTAAACTGTTTGACGTAACATGAAATAATTTTGAAGAAAACTACAATTTATGAATGCCTACAATATCGCATCAAGAAAAAGTCTGTCACTCATCTGGTTTAAGATTTAGAAATTTGATGATGTCACTTCCTCAAATGAGTCGAACTTTAAGATACGCTGCAATTTCAAAAAATATTCACAATTTCTGAAAAGTCCAACGGTAGAATTATGGATAAGTATCAAGTGGACAAGACTTTTTCAAGCCATTCAATCAGAAGAAATAGGTCATTGAATTTTACACCGATCTTTTTATGCCGAGATAAAGATTTGGAACCTATGCTGAGAGTCTGAGGCCCCGTTTACACGATACCGTTTTCATTTCATATCGGATTGGGGGTGGCAATCTGATACGAAAATTATTCTGTTTACACGATACCGTTTTCATTTTATATCGGATTGGGGTTCTGTTTACACGACACTGTTTTCATTTCATATCGGATTGGGGGTTGTGTTTACACGGAAACGCTTTGTCTTGTGCTGCGAAGGATTTCCTTTGTTTTAACGGTTTTAACACCCACTGCGCAGTGCGGCAGATGAATAGGAGGCTCGTAGAATTGATAAATAGGTTCAGTTTTGAGTTTGAGTTTTGACTTTTATATATGCCTTTTGTGTGCCAGCAGCAATTTCCTTAGACACATAGAACTTGTCCAAACGGGAGGAACCTTTAAAACTTGTCTAAGTAAACACACCTGCTGAAGACCGAAAAAAATGTCAACAAGTTCAAAGGATTTAGCTACATTTTTCACGGATTCAAAATCCGATATACCAAACTGCCTATCCCCACCGATTTTATCTAAATGTCTTTTAAGTCTTCAATAGTGTTGAAATCACCACCAATAATGGTTGGAATTCCACCCCTAAGATTGACTGGCAGTGTGTCAAAAAAATCAGCTCGCTCTTCAACAGGACAAGGGGCATATATGTTCTTCAATTGAATTTTAGAATCAACAGCCGAAACGATGACTTTTACCCATCACCCATCAGTATCACGTGAAACATCAGCAACTGTACCATTGAATGAGTTTTTGAACAAAATAGCTACTCAACGACTGTGATAAGTGTCATACGAAAAGTACGCTTTGCCTGGCCAAGATTTTTTTAAAAACATGAACATCCTGATTGCTGCAAAGGTAAGTTTCCCGGGGAAGAAAAATGTCCTGTTTCTGTTGTTCAAGCCAATGAATCAAGTTTGGTCTTTTGTAGAGTCCCATATCCCATGGACATTTATGGATAGGACTCTTAACACTGCCATATCAGGCAACAGAGGGGAGAACTCTAACATTATGCTATTTCTTCTAAGTATCTTTCATTTTCTTTCTCGTTAGGTATCTATTGACAAACGAAACCTCTGACACCGTGTCATCAGCTTGTTCACGCTTGAGGCTTGAAACAATAGACAGGAAAGGCTCCGTCTCTTCACCACAAGCGTTACTGTTAGCAAAGAACACGGAGTCAAGAGGGGAGAACAGCGATTGAGAAAAAGAAGGTGATCTAACCTCAGAAAATTTTCTTTTCCACAGCATGTTCTTTTTCTTGATAACAAAATGTGCCCCAGTCGAGCCCAACAGGCTCGGTTATCCCAGTGGCAGCTGCTTCATCACCATCCATCACAGGAGGGATGGCTTGAGCACTTCCCCCTGGGTTTGACGCCACCTGAGGGCGTGACTCCATTCTAACTGCTCCTTACTTACACGGAATACTTACTTACACCATTCCAACTTACACGGAATGGTCGGGAATAATCGCATACTCTCTTGTAGAACGAGAAAGATTGTTGCCAAAGAGCTTCTCTCTCAACTTCTAGGATCTGAGAGACACACTTACTTTCGTTTTGAAATAATCAGAAATACTAATTTAATTCATTTCACAATCTAAAAAGGTAAATATGTTGAGAACAAGATGCAATAACTCCTTGGAGTAAAACTTGAGAAAAAAAGTTGAGAATAAAACTCATCGTTGAAACTTCCGTCAGGTAATGAAGGCTTAGAAATTACTAGATTGATTACTTGAGTCCTTTTTATCCATTTGGTAAACCTTGCTTGACATGCTGTCAACGGAAGTGATGGCATCCAGTCAAAAAGTACAGGAAAACAAGCAATTCTAAGTAATAATTCTAAGTATAACTCTGGATAACTATGACTGCCATCAACCATTTTTCTAGCACAGACTTTGACCTGTCGGTTTTTAGTAGGCTACATGTACAGAGCACAGTTTTAGAATTTCAGGTTATGCTTACCGACACGGGAACTTTGATCTGATGCTGATTGCATTTGGCTGTTTGACAGCAGCTCATCAACAGCCAGTTAAACTGACATGCTATTCGAGAGAGCATCCTCAACTTTAGTCGGTGGTTGTGACGGATTTCATGCAATTGTGAGAGATTACATTGCTTGTCTTGAGTTACTTGATTACGTGCTCCCTATCAAAGTAATGAAAAAATTATTTAATAGCCCACACTGTGTTTGCCATTAAGAATAATAATATTAAACAACAAGGTTCCAGAAAGCAAAAAAGGTCCTTTCTTTAAAGCTAATGCTATTTGCACCATTAGTGCAAATAGCATAATTTGCACCATTAGTGCCACTGCAAGGCACTGCTGCAGATTCAAACTGAGACGTCAAATAAATGATTTTGCAGTTTGTTGGAAATACTGAGAATGACTCATTGATATTGAAAGCACGAAGAATAACTGGAAGTAAAACTGGAGGAATAATAACTGGAGGCAAATTCCATCAAGCTAGTAGTGCAACAAACTGTGTGACCTTGACAATGAATCATACCCTTCAGGTAACAGATCGGGCAGTAGGGTGAATCCAAAAGCTTTTCAACACATATCATCAGAGGCAAATGCAGTCCGAAACGACGTTAGCATTATGGCAGACAAGATACGAAAATGTGATGAAAAAAATTGCGAGGAAAATCAGCAGCTTTACAAGTCCCTAATAAATATTTTAAAGATTCCTGGCTACTTCCAATCTAACAACATAAGAAATGACAGTTGAAGCATCCGGCTTTATGTGATGACAGAAGCATCCGGCTTTATAGATCTTGCACCGAAGTGACAGAGAAAAAACGCAAAGAGGTAGCAGCTAGACAAATCGAATTTGCCAAAGAACACATTTCTGCTGCAGAAGATTGTGCTTTATCAGTTATAAACATTGCAACATCAAATTCAGGTGACTGTAGGATCATAAAAGAGGCGATGATGACCTAATTGTGGACCGTTTCACTAATGCTAGTGATCAGCCTTTTAGCTAGAAAGAGTGAGATGCAGGTTTATAGCATAGAATGACCAACCTTCTGGAATATTTCAGCTTCTATCAGAAACTTTGAAAGCCTTATTTTGTCTACCATCACCGTTAAAAAAGGGCCATCACCATCGCTTCCATATGATAACACTTTTATGTCTGGCAAGCAACAAGCCATCTTCAATGTGCATCCATCTTTGGGCAAGACAAACAGTACAAATGACGGTACAACAGGATCAACAGATTTCACCACAACAAAATGTGCATACTATTTTTGTATCTACTGCCTCTATAATTTCCTCAAAACTATCAAGAGGAAAAGCATGGGCACAAGGCAACCCTTCTTCTTTAAGGTGTCGTCAGCACAACGTCATTTTTTATCCAGCAAAAACCCCAGGAAGACGCCATCTTGGGAAGGCATTGTGGCAGAGGTTTCCTTTCCTTTTCCCTTATTTTTTCAAAAGAAACCAGCAGAGGAGAGTACCATGGCAAATCACACAAAGAAGATCGTGCAAATGCAAGCATTGGCAAAACGTTTTCCAAAATGCCAAAGTTGAGGAGTGCTGCAAGGATGAATTTGGCAAGGTGTTTGTTTACACTGAAAGCACCATGGGGAAAATGGAAAGTTTGTAACCATCGAAAAGTTCAAATGATCTCAGCTGTGGAGGATATTTTCTACCCTTTCCAGACACCTTGATTCATGTAAGCCTCTTCATCACTTCCAATGGCACACCAAACACTGTTTGATTTAGCATTTCTTCGCAGTTTGAGGATGAGTTGTTTTTCTCAAAGTTGCTTTACAACTATCTTGAGTGACTTAACCTTAATCTTCAAACAACGAAATTTTTCTGGGAGGCCTAAAGCTTCTTCTTCAATTGCAAAATTTGTTTAGTGCTCTTGTTGAGTCTTTCCTTGAGCTTTCTTGGAGACTTTGTGATTGAGTAAGCATGGTCTTCTGTTGTTACAGTGTATGTCTTTTCTGGACTAGGTTCACTGGATTCAACTGGAAACCCTTAAACAGGGTTCCTTTCAGGAGGCAACTTTCGTTTTTTCACTACCTGAATGAAGTAAACAAACTTTGTTGTAAGGAAATTGTACTTAGAGGTTTAAGATTTGGTATTAATTTTGAGCTAGATAATCATGCTCTATGATCATAGCATGTATAGTGTCTGCAGGAGTAAATTGATTGGGTGTGGGGAAAATGGATAGTGTTCTTGGCCAAAAAATCATACACTGCAAACTTTTAAATCAATTTGCAATCAATGGGTGTAGTTCTAACTGTTGTAGCTATAGCGAATCCACAAATCAGAATCTCTATTTACAAAAGTTTTTCACAGTTTACCCTATTTTACACATTTTAGA
The DNA here is from genome assembly GCA_039566865.1 of Aurelia coerulea. Taxonomy (NCBI): domain Eukaryota; kingdom Metazoa; phylum Cnidaria; class Scyphozoa; order Semaeostomeae; family Ulmaridae; genus Aurelia; species Aurelia coerulea. The sequence goes on along the minus strand of CM076951.1, from coordinate 3,785,079 downwards.
ATTTATACATTTGTATGAAATCCCACCCGACATACGAAATGTAAAATCAAAGAAAAATTTTCTACAAAAACTAAAAAAATACATTAACAATAACTACGATTAAAACTCTGACAATCTAAACCACCCCCAGCTCATTTACAATCCATCCTCTTAGTATTTGAATTTTTATTCCACTTGTTTTTTCTTAATTCTTTCAATTCTTTTTTTAATCCCTTCATTAAGATTAAAGTAGATTGATAGATAATTATTCTCCTAGTTTTTTCTATAACCTGTAGCAATGCATTACTTTCATAGTATATTCAAACTGCTGTTCTTAAAATTGTAATTCACAAGAGGGGCATATGGCTCCAATGCTCATTTGAGTTCTTTTCATATGTCCTTCAGCAATATTTTGTTGTTAATTGTATGCATATTAATGTCATTATTTGTTTTATATAATTTAGCTTTCTATTATACACTACACCAGTTGAAATTTATTAGTTTTAAATTTGCTGAGAATATACATTGAATACTTGAATACTTGAATACTTTCTCGATCGAAAAAGTGGGTTTATCGGCGATAAACTAGGTTTTTCCGAATCTTGTGCATTTCACTTGCCATATAGGTCAATCTCTGGTTCAGCTTCTGAATCACTGCAATCTTCCTCTTGTTCCTGCAATCTTCCTCATCCTCAGGGCAGCGCCTCAGGGAATGGCCCGTTTGGAGACATGCAGGGCATTTTGGCTCTTTGTTACATTCGTTGCGAATGTGCCCAGGTTCACCACAATTATATCACTTTTTGACATTGCATTCTGCTGCTTTATGGTCTTGTGAATCACATTTGCGGCATGTTGGCGGCTGACTATTGTGGAGGACAAAGCGACTGTATGCCCCCCATCATAATAAAGTCGGGCATTGTCTTCGCCAGTTCCATGATGACAGTGATGATTCCATTAAAGGTCTCAGTACCGGCAATTTTCTGCCTTCGGGACTCTATCACTTTTCCGTAACTCACATAGATTCTGTCGATCACCGTGAGCTTCATCTCCACCGGAGCCTGGAATATAGATACAAATGTTGTCTTCTTTCTTCTTCCGTATAAGTATATCAGACTGCAAAATGTCTCTTTCTGTTGTGTGGCATTCAATGGTCCTAGGTCTTTTCCTATTGTCTTCCTTGGCACTTAGGCTCTAAATAGATCCTGGCTATACTGTTCAGCGAGTGATTGCAGATCTTTTATTCTCTCTGCTCTTTCGGATATGAATTGCCTTTCAAATACTTCTCTTTCCTTTGTTACACTTCTTTCGATATGCAAGGCTTTCTGACGTTTTTGTAATTCCTCTCTTTCAACATCGCTGCTTACCTCACTACTGACGCCACTGCCATGCTTTTATCACAATGTGCACAATGATTTTACTAAGCTGCCCCACTATATTGTGTAATGTAAGAACCAATTATTTCCAATATCTTCGAACAAACATGGGGACATCATTTTACAGCACTTGCCCGGCGTTGTGTATATCATTTGCAAATAAACGAGGCACTTTATCCAAATATAATAATACTGCGCACACAGGATCAAGGAGTTTCTACTGATTAAGAGCGAATTATAGGTGAACGTGCATGGATGCGAACTAAGCTTGTATGTAGATATTTTGTTCGTCAATCGTGAATTTTGACACTGATGGTAATGTCTGTCATATTGTTGTGGCCATCGGATCCTGGAAAGTGCAAATGAACCAATTAAAACCTGTCTCAAATTGGATGTCATGTGAAGAGATCCGTAAAAAGACATCTGAAATGTTTGGCATGGTTTATTTTCCTTTACCGCAAATGTCATATGACATTAAATTTCAGACACACTTTGATAGAATGCACAGGAAGTTACAGTTGTCTACCCCTCATCAAAGTTTCTCTTTGCATTTTTTATACTTTCCAACAACCTTTCCGTGTTGGATTTGAAGCTGCAGGCAAATTCCTCATCATCCTCGAGCATCTCCATCTTATCCAACTCACCAGAACTATCACTACTGCTAGACCACGAGTTGGAACGTTAGGAGACACTGGGAGCTGATTCATTGTCGGAGCTTATGACCACATCAGCATCGGATATTTTGTCTGAAATTATGTCAACACAATCATCATCGAATGGAGTTGCCTGTCTCTTGGGTGCATCATTTGAAATGCCATCAAGTTGTTCAAACATATCGTCAATGAGACATTTAATTGAGTACCGATATTGTGCATTTTTACTATCAAAACATTTACCATCAACTTCTTCACCCGGGAAAATTTCATCGCGAGGTGTTATATGATCCTGTATGTTATTACCCTTTTCTGTGTCATATCTATAGGTGCTTTCTATTCCTTGATCCATTTTTCAGGATGCCTCTTTACCATGAATCTTGTGATGCAAATATTCAAATATGTCCCCAGTTGCACCTTTGACATTTGAAGCAGCATTCGGTATGTCAAGATGACACAAATTGGCTCATCGATGAAAATGGCATTGTCAATTCCATAGATGAAAAGTTGAAAGACGCGTCGGATCAACGATCGACAGTGAATTACGAAAGAGAGCTTTTTCTACTGTATAAGGTAAGGTGATATTACAATTTTATGTGTCCAGAGTAGGCCTGTCCACCGAAGGTCGAATAATCGCTATTCGGTTATCTGATCACTATTCGAATAGCAGTGAAGCGAAACGATTATTCGCTGCCAACCGAATACTACGAATAGTGAGATTATTCGGATTGAATGACCAGTCGAATAGATCGATTATTCGGATAGTATGACTAGTCGACTGATTGGAATGCAAAATGATCAGTCAAAGAAACCGAATAGGTTGACATAGCGAATAATCCGAATAGAATGACAAGCGAATATTGCGAATACTATGGCTGATTGAATTGATCAAACTGTCTTGTCTACACAGTAGGGAGATAGTGAGACAAGGGGCAATGGCAAGGATATTGTTATGTAAAACAATCAGGTATTGTTAGCTTGTTGTATTCCTCTGCTTTACTCCATTGTATTGCTATTCTATGGGTGAATAAATGAAGCACAATAATGTGATGTAGCCATGTAGCAAGCTTTATTTAGCCTGCATGCATGCAGGCAAGCTTCATTTGGTTATCCCACACCGCCAGCAGAGTGCTGTAGCACTGTAGCTAGACCAAAGGCGATAAGACAATTTGCCATTCAATGATTGATTTGTGCCATACTACTGAAATTTCAAACTTCTTTGAACCACGCCCTAGCCACGCCCCTATTCGCCGAATAACCGAATATTCGGTAAAATTAGCACCGAATATTCGAATACTTATAATCTTTCATTTGGACAGCCCTAGTCCAGAGTTCATCGGCGATCATCAGCAATACTGTAAGAAAACAAGTTTCTTGTGAAAATACAACATGGACGATAAAGGGCTTTCCTCACCATTTCTGCGTTTTAGTGCAGATATTGATATTTAATTAAATAATCTTTGAGTCAAAGCTGCAGGGATGCAAAGTTGTGTGCCAAAACACAAGCCGAATTGGTAGACAATGGATTTTTTGTTAGATTTTTTCTTCTCGCACACTTATGTGGCCAATCTTCGCCGATGGACCATGTGTTGCTGATGTGGTCGCTGAATAAATTACGATTTATATCGTTTATCACTGTGAAGAATGCACCAGGTGCGTGGGCTGCAGGGGCGGGTCTGCTTTCTGGAAATGGTCTTCAAGTCTCTTGCAACGATTGACGTTTTGAAATTGATTTACGTTGCCTGTCAAGAAGTAATGTCTGTATCACACAATGCACGATGTTTCTATTTTGTCAGCAGGCTTGATGATCATTTCTTTCCTCCTTTCCAGATTTAATAGGGCAGACGACTCAGCAGGGCTGAGGTTATTGTTGTTTTGTTTGGGTTGTTCATAAAGCTGCAATAAATCCTTGCTCACATTCCTGAAAAAAGTTTGTAAGATGGTGGCACCCAATTTGAGCTGGATTTAAAAATTCTTGGTATCGTTTTAGTATTATTATTAGCGGGTCTTATGAAAAAATGATAGTGTAGAAGCATGCGCCTTTTAAATTTCAGGAATGCCTTGAATACCTCATTTTTCGGAACCATATCTGGAGAACTCACAAAACTGAGCCCTTTATTTCAAACACTTTTTTCGGATTGGCTAAGAGGGAAATTGTAATAATCATATTGTAAATATTGTCAATTGCCATAGTTGTGGCAATTTGTTTGTGCAGATATTTCTTTATTGCATTCTTATCTTTCTTGTTATCTCTTCTCAGTTTTCTGTTTTGTCCTAAAATTGTACGCAGGGTCGGAATGTTAGGCGCTTTGTCAGGTGCCACGGCCTTGGATGTTCGCTTAAAAACGTGTGGTGTGTGATGTAAAATAATGCGAGTTTAATGCGAGCTGCCTTAAAGTTTGCAACTTTGTAGACTAAATAGTCAGTAAGTGCTTCAATAATATGTTTATCAAATGTATATACCTGTTGTTTTGCAATTTTCTAAGGCTTCATAAATTTTCGCTGTTGTTGCTGTTGTTGCTGTGGTCGTGGTGTGTGAACTTGTTGGGGAGAATATGACGACATCCTCTCCCTTGCCCCTAAAAAAGATTTTGACCGATTTGAGTATCCGCCACGACTAGGGTTCTTCAAATGCAGCATTGTTGGCATATCCTGAGGGTGCAGGAAAACGCTGGCATTGTCTTAGTCCATTCGATTTGAATGCATTATTTACAACTTTATTTGTTGCCTTTAAGGCCTCAATTGTTTTGGGGAAGTCATCGCCAAATAGCATTTTGCTTGGTTTCATATTTCTAGAGCAAGCCTGTTTGAAGTCATTGTTCAAATGTGGGCGAAGGGAGTCTCTACGTTTAAAAGACATCTCCTGACTAACATCATCCAACAAAACAGTGCAATCAAGGAGCTGTGCAATAATGGGTTTGACCTCAACTTGATATTTTTTCTCTCTTGCCTTTAGCAAATCATCAATAGTTGATGAAATACCGCCAGTTACCCTGGCTACAGAGTCTTGCAAGGAGGACATCTTTATATATCCCTGTTTACTATTGGCAGGTAACCTGGCCCATATTTCAGAGTTGACTTTTGGGACAAGCAAGGATTCACAATTTGTTGGTATTTTACATTTTCAAGAATCTTCTTGCGCTTTTGTTGGTCAAACTCAGTTGAGAATTTTGCATTGACAATTTTAGCCAATTTTTCTGATGCGGGTGGCCCTTGATCCTCAGATGGCAGTAACAATTCATTTAGATCATTAAGAAGGGAATCATTGTCAACTTCCTCTTCCAAATCAGAGCCCTGATGGTCATCAAACTCCTTTCCCCTATAAAGACTTCAAACATCTTCTTCCGAAGATCTGAGCATAGGGTCTATGAAAGTCTCTGTGCACTTATGCAGATGACCTTAAGATTTTAAAAGCCCTGCTAATCTGGGTACAAAATAACCCGTAAACACTGTATCTTCTGCAGAACAATACTTTCTTCGATTCATTTCAACCACAATGTCCACCGTGAGGTAAAGAGGAAACCAGATGGGTCACCACTCATTAAAGTGTTCTACCCAAAATTGAAAAATGGTGAGGCGACCATCAAAGAAGTTTGTGTGACACAAAATTTTGGTATGTTAGCTAAGTTTATTATTCATTCTTCAAATCACTAACTTTGGCACTTCTACGTTAACAGGATAACTTTTAGAGTCTCTGTCCGCAACTGAAGATACTACAATTCATACTACAATACTACAACGATAACATATGTGCACCTTTTCATTTCAGGCTATGTAGAGTGTATTTATCAAACCTGTGGGAATGTAGAGCTGCTAAAATGGGGTGAAAATATGTTGAAAGAAATGACACCTCCTCCAATCAACTCAATGCTCACAAAACAGCCTATCATTGAAGCAGTTGCACAAAGAAAGCAAAGAGCAGAAATGAAAATTGTAGATGTACCACCTACAGCAGGTAATTACACTTCAATATGAAAATTTTATTTTTTTGAACACGTTTTATCCAAATGGTAATAATTCACAACATGTTTTGATGTTGCAAAGGAATGCATCCGCTGCTGAGATTAGCCAAAGTTTGTCCACATTTCCTGGTAGTTATCAATTATCAAATCATTTTAATGATTTCAATAAAGGTGTCTAATTTTTGTGGAGAGTATTTTGATGCACTCTTTGACCTATTTTATATCCATCGTTTTAAATAGAAAGCATGCAGCAATGGGTTTTAACAATTGAAAATTCATAACTTGCTTTTCAGATCCAGATATGGTGGAACAGCAGAATTCAAAAAAGCAAAGAGCTCCACCACGTTGTTTGATTTGCAAGCACCCCATGCATGGCCACAAAGATGTTGTTGACTGTCCAAAGAACAAAAAGTAGCATCTCATTTTTTACTCATATGCAGTGTACTGTACATACACATATTTTTTTCATAAGAAACTAAGAATCTGGGCCAGTAATGAAAGTTTCTTAAAATTACCAGAGCTGTGCACTCAGATTTGTTTCATGCATATTTTCATGCATAGCATATAAAAACATGCAAGAGTTTCTTAATTTTTTGGCAATCTGAGAGTCTGAGTTTCTTATCAGCAGTTCGTATAAAAAAGATATGTGTATGTGTGTGTGTGTGTTATAACATATTCCATTTTTTAAGTATCATAGACGTTTACATGTATCTTCTGTTCCTTACATGTATCTCCTGTTCCTTACATTGAAGAGTTGCATTTGATAGGCTCTTTTGGGATGAAATGGTGAAAAGTCTCTCAATCTTTTTCAAGCAATATGTTCTGAAGTATCTCCTTGGTATGCACAGTCTTAAATTGTGTGGCCACTGTGGGAAGTACCTGTTAACAGATGAGGAAATTTCTGGTTTAAATGCAAGCCAAGCCAAGTTTGAGTGTCATACCTGCAACACTCAGTTCCATAGAAAGTGTTCAAATAGAATAGACGGTTTTTGTGAGGCTTATTATATTCAACGAAACGAAACGAAACGAAACCGAACGAAACCAAAGCAATGTCACCAATTTCAGCGATTTAAATTGCAAATTATTATTTCTTATCGTTATGATGGATGTAAACAATTAATAATGATCAAAAACCGATGATTTAGCTTTTGTTTCATTCCCAAGGGAACGAAACGGATTGTTACGCAGCCGTTTCGTTCACCTGGGAACGAAACGAATTGTTTCCATGTCATGAAAGAAAAAAATTACAGAGTGCAAATCTTTTGTGATTTGATTGAGTAACTCATCAGCGTCAGAATTAGCCTGATAACCAGAGGGAAGTCGGGTCTGGTCGTCAGAATTGCAATACGTCAGAATTGGATAAAGGAAAGATGGCTATTTCTAAAAGGTGGAATGTGGAATGATGGAATGGAACGTGGAATAGAATGATGGAATGGGGTTTTACCAATCAATGGCCCTGGCCCTATGGCCCTATGGCACTATGGCCCTATGTCACTATGGCACTATGGCCCTATGTCACTATGGTCTTGTATCTTTTATTACGAATACCCTAAGTATGAGTCTGACAGTGTATTCGACTAGAATTCGTATAAATATTGCTTCAAATGATGCCCAAACTGAGATGCACAAAGTTCTCGTTCACCTAGCGAAATTTCCCCTGAAGTACTAATGCAGGGAATCACCAGCTGTAAATTTCTTTGCTTATTTGTTGCTATGGGAAACACGGCAAAGGGCGCAGCATTGTTGTCAATAATGTGTTTCTTATCTCACTTCTGTTGTGAGATAAAGTAGAGCAAGGGGTCCGACAAATCTCCACTACACGTTTTTCTTTTTATAAGAAACTGGTTTATAAGAAACTAGTACTACGATGACCAAAAAATTAAGAAACTCTGGTACTACGCTCAAGAACAGTTAAGAAACTCTAAAACTTCATTTCTTTGTGTCTCTCTTATTCTATGTCTTTCTAACAAAGGTACATTCGTCTTTTCTTGACTTTTAACTGCAAAATTGGTAAATTTTTGCCTTGATGTGCTTGGCTTCTTCTTGATGACAATGTCAATGCAAAATGGAATCCCTTTCTCGAGAAGAAGGCTCAACTTCGAACAATACCGCAATTTTAGGCCCAAAAAATAAGAAACTGATTAAGAAACTTTTACTACTAAAACACCGAAATTTTCATGCGAAATTAAGAAACTTTTAGTACTAAGTGCTGATCAAAGTTTCTTATAAAAAAACGTGTATTTTCCAACGCATTGCAACGGAGCTAATATCATATGTCTTAATTTTCAGAACTTTCAGCAGTGGCTCCTATTCTTAGTTTCTTATAAAAAAAGATGCATGCATTACTGGGGCATTACTATAGATATTGCATGTAACAGATTTACAGCCTGTCATGCTAAAACCGCAAAAAACACTTTGAGGAGTGGGGCAAAATGTGCCAGAGCCAAAATGTGCTGCGTTGTATTATATTATTGTATTGCCTGTTAACTTGTAAAGACCAGGTAAATACCAGTTCAATCGCCAAACAATAATTGTTTGTTGCTTTGGAGGATGTTTTCCTTTCAAATTTGATGATTTCAAGGGGAATTCCCCACATCACTGTGGGGAATTCTTGCTCGGCGAACGAGAACTTTGTGCATCTCAGTTTGGGCATCATTTCAAGCAATATTTATATGAATTCTAGTCGAATACACTGTCAAACTCATACTTAGGGTATTCGTAATAAAAGATACAAGACCATAGTGCCATAGTGCCATAGGGCCATAGGGCTATAGTGCCATTGGGTCATAGGGCCAGGGCCATTGATTGGTAAAACCCTGATGGAATGTGTTTAATGCTACATATATTGATCTAAGACAACTGCATGTAGTCTATTTCACATTTCTCACTCAAACCCTCACACTGACCTGCTGGTACTGAAAACAGAATTATTGTGATGGAGACAAACTTATCTGTTAGTTCAAACATGGTAAAAGTGGTTAATTATCCATAACGGAGATAAATTGATGTTTTGTTAGAGCATCATCGAATTCGCAATGCAATAATTTGTGAGATGGAACAATATGCACTTTTGGTCAAGGCGGTCGAGAGTTGTATCACTCTTCAGAAAAAGAGTACGAGATAAAAAAAAATAGGATTTTCAGGGAATTTTCAATAGATTTTTATTGGAAAAAAAAGGCTTTTGCTAAAGATGTGCCAGATTTTTAGAGAGTGATATGCCCCTCGCTTTTGGTAAAATGTAACTATGCAAGGAAGGCAATTGATAGTCTACAGATCGTACTTTTACGAGACAGGATCTAATTGTCGCCTTTATTTTGCTGCTGACTGAAAGGACTGAGGTTTGCATTTGCCTGGCAGGATTGCACTCTCCATCTCGGTCATTAGAATGAATGATCCTATACAGATTTCAGTCTTGGGAATGGAAAACAAGCCAAAGTGCTTTGGTTTCGTTTGGTTTCGTTTCGTTGAATATAATAAGCCTTTTGTGAAGGGTGCACAGCTAAAGACATTGGTGAAGACATCAAATTTACATAAGAGTTTGTTAAAGTCTTAAAAAATCGTTTAGACCATTGTTGCTATTGAATCGTTCTAAAAGTGAAATACAGTACAGGAGTAACAGTACGAAACTGAACTAAAAACATAACTTCAACAAACCAGTTTTAAACACGTACTGTAGAGTAACGAGATAATACACACAAAGGATTATCCCTAAGAATTAATCAATTGAGAAAAACCAATCAAATTGTGCAGTTTTGCTCAGACTGGGAATAAGACCTTTTCTTCCTTTTTATCCATATCTGTTAAAAGTCATCAGCAACAAAAATGTGTATTATCAGCAACAAAAGGTGCAAGGTTTTGACTGCTTTCAGGGCTTTGGTTTCGGCCAGGTGAATTCCGCAGAAGTCACGGAAAATGCGAAAGCTATTGTTTTCACGAGAAAAATAGCTTCCGCGGAATCAATTTTCCGTGTAATTCACTTTGGCCTTACACCCATAGTGGAGTCAGCCGAAAATTGATTCCGCGGCAAAACTTGCCATTCACTCCAGCAAAATAGAATAAACCGAGGAACAAACAGGAATAAACTGATCACTTAAAGCAAAAAAGGCGTGAAACAAATCTTTATCAAATTGCTTCTTCCTGAACAGCCTTATTTCTTGAATAAACGATCATTTATTTTTATGGAAAAAGTCAATAATTTGCGCGTAATTCACTTTGGGTGTACGGCCGAAGTGAATTCCACGGAAAACCGATATCGCGGAAATTCGTCCGTATTCACCTGCATATTCTCCAAGATAAAGAATTTGCTGAGTCATGGTTTTAATGGCTAATGTGAAATGAAGAAACTAGTAAAAGAGGAAGCTAAAGAAATTCTATACGAATTTGTTTCACGCAGTTTCACTGTAAGTGTATGCCTTTTTTCAGCGCCAAGCACTGGGATCGCAGAAATAGAGCAGACCTAATCGAGTCTGTGACCCCTTGTCATGACGCTCAAGTGATGGGGTCCTACCGGGTATCGAACCCACTCTGCCTGACTGTTCTGGCTGCAAAGTCAGAGGATTACACCACTGCGCCACAACACCAATGGTTTAAGCACTGCATAGCAATGTTTGGTTGGAACATTGAAAATCAAAAATTAATGATACAAATAATGCTATTGCAGGAGGAGACTGACTGGACTAGACCTCCCACGTGGAATAGGGTTAAATCCTTGTGGTGAAATGTTCACAAAGGCATATGTAGTGAACATGAAGGTTGTTATGGAGCATCTGAGAAACTCGTAAGAAACTCTGAGTACTGAAAATCTGATAATTTCAAGAAATTTTTAGTGCTGCCTATTGGCCCAATTTTTAGTTTCTTATAGAAACAATTTGTTTTACAAGAAAGTAATCAGTGAATTCACTATAATAAAGGTCACAAAAAATGATAGTTATTCAAATGTACTGAATTTCAGTTGCAATAAGGTTAAAAAAGCTACACTAGCTGTTGCAATGCATTTATATGTCATTCATCAATCGCTCAATTAAACTTAGTTAAAGTTTTGGACATTGCTGAGAAAAATGACTCATTGTATGAATTTGAGAATGTTTATCTGGGGCTGGGTGGTGGATTATTTAATTTTGAATTATGTAGATATTTTAGATACTTTGGTTTTGTTCATGTTAGTCTTAATCGTGACTCTGTAGATAAGTTTAATTTGTTTCTTACTCATTGTAAATATTGTAATTATGTAATTATGTAAGGAATTGTAAAATAGTGGATCGTATCGAGCACCGGTGAAGATGAGGTTTCAGCACAGGTGAAGAAGCAAATTATTGGCTAGATGGCTTTTTCCACGTAGATAACATACGGGTCACAGGGGCTCAGAATAAAATTATGTAAAACGATTAAAAAACAACAAGGCTCTCCATTGTTATTGGAGAAAACATGGTCCGCTTTTTAGCTCAGTTTGCCTGCCTAGCAAATCAACCGTGAGGGGCTGGAGGGCCAAAAAACATACTTTGCGGACGGCTGAAGGTATCATTGTGTTTGATAAACTTTAGTAAACAATGAATTGCGATGTAACTCATTGTTTCTCAAAGCAACCATACATAGGATTGAACTTATCAGTGAACATCTGACCGGGGCTCAAGCCCCCTTCGCCCCGGTCTGGATCCGCCACTGCCGTGACCTTTCAGACTCACCCGGTATAAAATAATGAAATAACACATATAGATTATGCGTGAGGCTAATATAATATTATAAATAGTGCACTGCATTCAAGGTATGTTTCTTCTTTTTAAGATCCTCTAAAACTTGTTATGACCAGTTTCAGACAGGGGCGGCTGGGACCAAAAATAAATAGGTATTCAAATTGTAGGAAAAGGGTCCTTTCTCCAGAGCGGTGTAGGGCATGCCCCCCACCCAGAAAGAATTGGTTTTAAGGTATACTAAAACGTTGCAAAGAGCCCTTCATAAGTTGTTCGTGGAAAAAGTTTCTCTCCTGCAATCATTATACAACAGAAATTCAAGCTTACGTTAAGGCAAAAATGCCTCAATGTACACATTGAAAGGTCAATATGACCATTTAAAAAGTCACGTGACTAAGCTACGACTGTTCTTTCCTTTGTTGGCGCGTTGAACCAAAGACAGTTTTTTGCCCGGTCTCAACTCGAACGTCTCAAATTTATTAGCGAAACCTAGCAACGATGAACATGGAAAACAGAGTAGGAGAGTTAATGGAAAGAGTAACAGTTATGGAGGAGGAGAAGAAAAGCTTAAGGAAAATACCGGGTGTCCCAAAAAATGTATACAGGTTTGGTTTTCTCCAGCTATGTGAATTTTGCTTTAATCAATGGCTAAGCACTCTCAAAATGTTCCTCGATAGTTAACTTGAACATAGATACCTCGTTTGTTGGTATTGGTGATTTGAGAGTGGAAATATCAATCTTGAAAGCTCAAATTTGCGTGCACTTGCAAACCAGAACTTTGGCCTTTTGGCCTAAGCAAATCCCTGAAGAACATCGAAACTAAGAACTAAAATTAATGAAAAATTAAGAAACTTCATGATGGGTGACTGGGGAGTGACTTCTGGAAGACAGAATAACACAAGATCTAATATTGTTCAAATTTTATCAAGGCGATCGTTGATTTATATGCTGTGCCTTAAGAAATTGCTTAGGCCAAAAGGATAAAGCTCTGGTTTGCAGAAAGAGGCAAATTTGAGCTTTCAAGATTAACATGTCTACTCTCAAAAGTACCAATGCCAACAAAAGAGGTATCTATGTTCAAGTTAACTATCGAGAAACATTTGTAGAGTGATTAGACCTTGATTGAAGCTAAATTCACATTGCTGGAGTCAACTAAATCCGTATACATTTTTTTGGGACACCCGGTATGAATACGGGCAGGAGAAAAAAAGAGATTCCAACTGTGAGTGTTCTCATTTTCTCTTCTCACATTCTGCTTGATTTCGAGTGTCGTTGTGAAATTGAGACATTATGTGAAACAACTAGCTACTGTCTTTGTTTTCTTGGGTACTTAAAAGAGCTTATTCCGATTTATGCTAATTAATTTGCTGTGATCGATATTGCAAATAAATTTATCATTTGAATCACAGGCAATGTGTTTAGCAAGTTATTCAAGGCCTAGGCAAACATTCATATTCGAGAAATCACAGCCTCATTGTTTTATGCCAAGTCAATCATTTAGGAACTGTTTATAAAGAAACTATGTCAATTGATATGCTTTATTTCAGCATTTCAGTACTCCAAAATGTTTCCGTACTATTCCCCATTGGGTCTCATTTCCTCAAAACATGTTTCAGTCCTCATAGAACTCGTTTGACATTTCCCTTCACATAGACTAGACTATTTAGGCCTAATTCAGTGTTTCTTGAAATTATTTAATCTTTTTGCAGAGAGTTCTGAAAGTTGCTTTCAAAGCAAATGCAAGAATGCTGGATGGGTGCAGCCATGCAAGATGCTAATGATGTGGATGGACCTGCATCCAGAAATCCAAAATTTCCGGAATAGATAAGTGAAATCAAATGAGCTGTTGTTAACAAACTGAAGTCAAAAGGGTTGCAAGGGTATGGCGTGGCAACAATACATGATGCTGTAAGATGTTTTTACAACCAGAAGAGAAGGACAGATAAAATTAAAGCAAATCTTGAAAGTCGCAGAGAACTTCAAAAGCACCAAAAGCTGCACCAAGTGAATTATGTAAGGACACATCGATTTAACTGAACATGACGATTAAATGACGATTCAATGACGATTCACCTGAGATCGAGGTTGAATCGACTGAGGAAACCACTGTCAATACAAGGACGAATAAAACCGAGTGATCAAGGAAAATTGAGATTGAAATAATATTAAAAAAAAAAAAAAAATAATATTAAAAGTATATTTCGGTTCTTTCTCTCCAGTTTACAGGCATTTTCATTGTGTTTATAGGTTTTCCAGGTAAAATGTTCACCCTTTGAAAAGTGGCCTCAGACGCGATTCTTCATCAATGTACCAACATTGCGACGATAAATAACTTGTCTTGAATTTAAAATACTATTAATTGTGATGGTTCAATCAATCATTCAGTTGTTTCTCTCCAGTTTACAGGCACTGTCATTGTGTTTATAGGTTTTCTATTTATATCTATTTATTTTCTATTATTTAGGAAGACCGAAAAACGTCAGTGGTTTTTTCGGAATGGCCTACACTTGAGCGAGGACCATGGACTGCCTCTGCTCTTAGCCAACATCGCGGTACTTCTAAGAGTTTTGGCAACACAAAAAAGAAACACCAAGGAGCAGCAGCTGACTCTACGCCACTACATTTCATCATTACCTATTTTTTTTTTGTTGCTTGCACGAAGAACTTTGTTATCCGCAATGATTTGGGCTATTTCCGTTTTCATAAAGTACTTTGGTTGATGGACAGAAAAAGCGCACAAGGGTCCTTGTTGTTGTGAAAAACAGGCACAGAGACATCGAGAGGAGCAACAACGCCCGTGTTTCGTGCAGCCCATAATTCCATTAAGCTTGGTAAGAAAGTTTGGTTGTTGGTTGCAGGAAATAAACATTATTTTTATCTTTTCGTAGTTATGCCAGAAAGGAACTTTGACAGACAGACAATGAAAGAGACTAAAATTGTGCTAAAAAAAGAAAGAACTGAGCAGAAGTTCTTTGATTTGAAAGCCAACGTAGCTAAGAAAATAAAACGGTTCTGAATTTTCGTTTTCCCCAGCTGAGTAAAAAACACATTGCATAGTTGTAGGCTGATGTGATTGCAATTAGCATTGCTTTTTGTATTCTAAAGTTGACTGCAAAGAGTACTTTGTTCAAAATTTATCTTATTGTAATACGTTTTGGTCCTATTTCCACAAATAATAGACAAAGTGAATTGCTCGCCAAAGATATCTACCTAAAATATCAAGAGAAATTGCCGACTGCAGCAAATTCGATTTCATAGCTGATTGGATCATTTACGTCTTAAGGAATTTCAGTGAACACTGTCTTAATTATTTTCTATGCATCCGTTTTTTGTCGCAATCTGCTTCTGCTAATTCTGACCGGCTCTGGTTGGCTTCTTTAACATTTCTGCCGGCTGTTAGCAAGTGGAAATTTGTTTTCATGGCAAAAGAGTGCTACCCAACGATCAGTAACCGTGGACGTAAATCTAAGCGCAGGAAAAATTGAGGAAAAGCTCGAAATGAATGAGTCATGAAGCTATTGACTTGCTGCTTAAGGTTTTTAGTTCTCTTCACAAGCATTATTCAGAGTTTAGCTTTAAAGACAGTCTGTCTTCCGCAGGTATGAAAGTCCGGTCCCTCCTGAGGACTCAAGAAGAGCAATGTTCAACATGGTGACATATATATACGCCTATGACCCGATACGAGTATAACACAAAAACAAAAACATAAAGATGAGTTACAGAGTCCAAAAATACACGATTGAAGTGTTCAAGAAGCCTCACATAGTTTGCTCTTATTTTCTCTGGTGTCGCTTCTCACCATCCTTTTGTTGTTCTCTTTCCTCTTCTGATCCATTCGGCCACCCACTTCAAACGTCAACTTGCGCCATTTAAGACGATCATCTACATTTTCTGTCCATGTTTCAAGAACATGGTGACAAGACGGGGAGTAATACTCGATAAGGATGATAACTTCTTGGTCGACGAAGACAAGTCCTAGCCTATACAAGGTAGCAAACCATAAATGATTAAATGTATTCATTACATTTTTAAAAATAATGAAGAGGCAGATTTGCTTTGTGAAAGTAATCATATTGCATCAACATTTATACCAATGACCACTTAGATACAAAAGCAGCCCGAAATTGGCATGTTGATGCCGAAAATAACGGAGTTGTAAAGTTGCAAAATGAAGCAACGCCATAGCTCTATATCGTTCTAAAGATTGCTAACGACAGTCTTTACATTCGCAGATTGTCAAAGATTATGGCAATGGCACAAAAAAGAGGAAGAAGAAGACCAAAAAACCTGCCAATTAGACAGTAAGTCCGTTCGATGCTTTGTCACTTTGCAAACATAACATTGTAAAACAGCATTCTCAGATATACTTTTAAAACAACTTGTTTACCGTTATTAGCAAATATAGCTACAGCAACCTTGTAATGCTCTGATAGTATGAATCTTTGCAGTAAGGGCCTGTTTACATGGGAGTTTTCAGCCCTGCTACCCGAGGTGAAAATAATTTGCCATTACATGGAGAGTTTCAGCCCGGGCTGAAACTCTGTTTAGTGCGAAAAGTAGACATAAGCGCATGCACCATTGATTTTTCAGCCCGGGCTGAAAAAATATTGGCCATTATATGGGCGCACGTCACGTAAAACAATGTGGATTAACATGCTAATTAAGGGATTAACGTTTCATCTTGGCTGGCACAAGGCGAGATGAAATTTCAGCCCGGGGCCAATTTTCAGCCCGGGGCGAAACATTTTCCACGTAATGGCAAATTGATATTTACAAGCTTTTGACTGTAGAGGAGGGCTGAAGTTTCACCTCGGTTAAACAGGCTGAATTTTCAGCCCGGGCTGAAAACTCCCATGTAAACAGGCCCTAAGAAATGTGTAAATAAACATTCACAGTTGCCTTCGCTTTAATATTTATCTTGTGTACTGCATACTTTTTCACAGATAAGTTGCAATTTCAATAGCAGTATGTGAATGCAGCTGCCAGTACTCAAGCATCAAAACATGTAAGCATTCCAATTCCTTATAATTTACGATTATGGGTTAAGCTAAAATTAACTGCTGCTGCAAGATAGAAGTAACACTAAAGGTCATATTGTAGTGCGATGCGATGATGCGGTTTGGTGCAATAAAGTGCGGTTTGGTGCAATAAAGCTGCTGGTTATCTGGAATGCGTCAAAGACGATGTTAGAGTATGAATTCAGCTCTAAATGAATGACCAGAGCTAAACGGCGTCCATCTATAAATGTGAAAGAGAGAAACCTTAGCACACCCTTGCTTTCTTCGGCTTTGCAATCTCTCACCATTTGTTGGATAGTCAAATACAACAGGATATTTATAAACTCACAAGATTTAAATGTTTTTACTTTCAGCACAACTAATAATGTGGTTTGGGTGCATGTTGCAAAAAAAAGATACAAAGCACTGAATGTAACCCTACCCACAAAACAAACCATTGACAGGCAGTATTTACAACAAGTTCTTTGCTTAACCATAGGTGATGGAATTTGAAGACAAGAGAAGAAAACCGAGCCCTACAAAAAGGACACAAGTTAGAAATGGTAAGCACCAAGTACATGTGATATTACAGATGTCTTGAAAAGGCTTGATAGATAGGACACCAAAAGAGCAAAATACGGCTGTCATTTCAGCAGGCAACAGTGCAGCAGGTACCTGAAATAAGTATGAAATGCTTATGTACGTACGAATGTAATGCAACAAACGGAAGAAATGTGCATTTTGTTTTTAATGTAGGAATCTTTGGCAAACGGTACTGTTGCTTGATTTGTTTCTGTAGTGCTGTATTCTATAGGTCTGTAGTTCTGAATTTTGCAGAGGTTTTGCACGGAACTTCTGCATAATTTGCTTAAACGCTCAAAATGATAGAAATTAAAAGATTTGAATTGAAAAATTGAAGAATAGAGCTGCTAACTTTTTACTTCCCATTATCCAGGAGCAGACATGACTTCGGAGATTTAGCATTTGGTTGCTGCCATGCACCAAGAATTCAGCATAAGACAAAGGTCTGCCATTTATGATCCAACCAAATTGGAGCCCCCACAACATTCTTTGCATATTTATGTCAATCATCACAGATGCTAGACACTTGGAAGAAAGAAAAACAAATATGTTACAATAACAGTTATTCATGAGCTATACTTTGCAGGAAGTAATTACCTCTAGAAAGATAATGGCATTTATTCACTCTGGGTTTATAGCACAGAGAATTATACAGGAAGCAAGTTCCTGGGCTCAGAAACTGGAAACAGGATTGCGAGTTTATTCAAAGCATTTGTTGATTTGGAACTCAGTAAGTAAACTTTTCTGAACAGTCGTGCATTTTCATTTCATTATTTCGTTCTCTTCTTGCATCTTATTGTTGATTTGTTATTTGTGAAATGTAAAGTTACAAAGTTAATATTCTGCATACTTTTTTTGTAAACCGGCTGAGTCAAAAAAGGCCCTGTGTGTGAAAGGCTACTGCTCCCTGAATACATTAGCAGTGAAATTTTGCAATATCTGATTGAATAGCCAACATGCTTACTTATTTTTAGAAGTTTTCCTGGCTAAAATTGGTCTCTCCGTTCAGATCTTACAAGGGATTTTCCAAAAGAAGTCCTTTCAACAAACCTTAAGATCCCGAGCAAGATTCCCTGATGTGTTCACCTTTCAGCAATGACTTGAGCGTGCTTTAGCATGTGCTATCATCTTGTGGGAATGTACAAGTCTTCCCCCTGGTATGAATAACTTATTCATGGGGATTCCATTCTCCCAAGAGGACTAAATGCACGAATAAATTGGAGTGTCATTATTGAAAGGAAGGAAAGCGAAGGGTTTTCCTTCTCGTTTTCCTTCGTTTTTACAGGATTTCGAAAGGAGCTTTCTGTAGTAAATCTCTCATATTGACAGGAAGGAATGGAATACAGTAAAAACCAGACCCTAGGACCATTAAGTACCAATGTGTGATAGGACCCTTAACACCGGAGGGTCATCGCCCTCAAGAGAGAACAGAATATCACTATTTCCTCATATGATACTACTATTTCCGCTGTTTTTATTACATCAGAAAAAGTCAAGAGGTACATTCAGCGAAATTTTTCTATACGGCTATGTGTGAATTTATTACATAATGATAATGATTCCACATGGATGTTTTACTACACCCAGTTACCAAACGAATGGTTTGCATCCAAACGACAAAAAATTTGAATTGTTTATGTAGTTTGGAAAGGATTTACCACAAAAAGAAAGTCATTTGAATTTATGGGAGGTGAGCTTCCTTGGCAGTTTGAAATATTTGCTTGAAAGAAGGTAACAAAATGCGTTGTAATAGTGACCATGCTATAAAGGAAAATATTCCCCAAAATGCTGTACCAGTCCCCCCCCCCCCCAACAGGTTCAAACAATTAGATTTTGAGTTTTTATGGCAAGACATCTCTAAAATTTACCTGAATTTAAAACGGCTGGTGTAATCTGCATAATGCAGGTTGCATAATGCAGGTTGCAGGTTGCATAAAGCAGGTTGCAGGTTATCATTTATGGCCAAGGGCTGTATGGCCGTACAGAGGGGCCGTCTCCTTTATGACTCTGACATTTTCATCTCAGGGGGTCACTATGCGCTATATCAGTTCAATTATTCTTTGAAATAGCTTGCATGGAGATCAATTCAGGGGATTAAATCACATGGTTACTCATAATTAGGTAATAACATTGTTGAGGTTCTTCACTTTGTCTGATATTGTCACAAGAATGCACAGAGAATAAACTTGTAAACACATACAAATAACAGTGCAACGGATGTGGTTGCAGTTTTGGTTGCTGAGTTGCCTATTCGGGATGTTTCCCAGCTTCAACAGAATATGTCAGTAAGTATGATCTTTTTGTTATCTTTCACTTTTACATTCAGATATTCAGATAGCAATTACAAATCTTTTTATCTTTAGTTTGATCAGGAGATTCCAATACAATAGCATTTTATTTTTAAGAGTTGTTCAGAATAGCTTCAAAATTCCATAACATTTGTCTTACTTTATAAGAATCACTTTCACTTTCAGCATGTAACAGTGTATTATTTTGATGGCTTGTGACAAAATCTTGCATTGTTTGCTACAAAAGCTCGATGCATTCTTGTGAAAATGAATTCAGTACAATTTTGTATTTTGTTTATGCGACATCAAGTCAAGCAATCGCTGTGCTAATTATATTTCTTCTCATTTTATTTGTTTGGGAAGAATGATATAAACAGAGACAATGCCCTTGTTTGACCATGAGCGATTGGACACCAAGTGCGTGAACATTTTATTGGAGGCGAGCCACCTTAATCAATTTGTTGCGTGTGCTTTTACTTAATTTTACTTGGTAGTGAGCCACCTTATCGCTGTTTTGTCATTTTGAATTTTTCGGTAGTGAGCCACTTCAAGTGCAGATTCACCTTAATCGTAAAACCTCCAGAGTATTTTACTCTGGAGGTGGATTTGCACTTACAGTGGCTCACTACCGAAAATTTCAAAATGACGAAACAGCGATAAGAAGCAAAAATTAGGTAAAAACATAGACTGGCTATACAATCTCTGTATGCTCCTTATACTGATTTTGCCAAACAGCGTCTGAAATCTGAAATCGGAAGAACTTGATAGCCTCGTTTTCAAAAGTGCTACAAGCTTAAAATTCGGACCACGGAATCACGGAATAAATGTTTCAGTTGTTGCTGTTGCTGTGAACAGTAATCATCAAACAAATAAATAAAAATGGGAAATAAATTGTAGTTCCTGTTGAATACTCTAGGAAACAACACATTGATACCAAGTTTTATTCATGTGAATTTGAGAGAATTGCAGACAGTTTACGACTCTGACAAAATTGAGCATGGACAGTGAACACACAAAGTTGAAATTTCAAAGGAGTTCAGAGTGACAAAAGACTCAAGAGACTTTAGAGATGTCAGAAAAATAAATGCTTGTGATTTGTAAATTATCCTTCATTTATTAGAAACTCTGTTTAGAATGTACAGTTAATAATATGCGATATTCAAATGCAGAGTTATTAATGTAGATCACATTCAACAGAATATTTCATGCAATATAAAGTGTTCATATAATATAATCTAAGGATCATGGTTAGTATTGTAAGGTCATTGACATTGACATTGCTGAAACAAACGTGCGTAGCTGCAAATTTGCAAGCCAATGTATAGCAGCATTTGATAGCAGGATATCAATGATTTTAACTGCAGATGCTGTTTCCCTGCTCCACAGTCGTTTGCAGTTTTTTATTAATGAAAGAGATAACGCATTTTAACCTCTCAGTTTGCACGTGGAGGGATCACAACTCATCTTAGAACCCCATTAGAACGATTTGGACTGGAATAAGGTTGGATAATATTTTATACGTAATCACCAGTCAATCTGGAGAGTATCTAGAGAGGTAGAATGCCAAAGTTGTATTACTCTTCCTTGCCCGTCAGGAAAAATAGCCCTTGTGATAGATAACCTTGAAATGGAATCTAAGCATATGAAAGTCGCATTCTAGCCAATCACATATCAGTATTGCTTGTTGACTTCAATAAGTTTCCCAAATATGGTACATGCTTAGATTCCCTTCAAGAAACTGATGCACAAAACCTGATGACAATGCTGTACTACAGATGATTTACGGAAACGATAATGTCGAGGGGCATCTAACCAAGATGCATTGCTCTTAATGATCAAATTTCTATAGATTGAATTCATAAGAGGGTGCAATGCTTTTCGCCCTCTTTTTCAAAATCATCAATTGCTAAACCTTTTAGTGGTGCCATGTAGCTAATATGCAGAATGTGTGATCAACGTTGTCAGGGTGGCAGACAATTAACTGACAAGCATGGCGAGATTACGTCCAAGTAATATTCAAATCGAGATGTTAGAATAGTTTGAAGCATTTTGCATACCGGGTGTCCCAAAAAAAACGCAACGGATTTGATCGGGACTAGCAACAAGAATTTCAGTCCAATCAATCAATAATGATTCTTTATATAATCCTCGATAGCTAACTTGAAGATAGATACCTTGTTTGTTGATATTAGTGCATGGAGAGTGGGAATGCTTGCTTCGCTCAGGACATACTTTGTAATCATCCAAAAGGATCTTATGTTTATGATGGGTTCTGAAATGACAGGGTATATTTTGTGTGTCTTTTCCACAAAAAAACAGGAGTAGATCTTGTCATATTTTCTGCTCCCATGCTCTGTCTTTGAAGATCATGGAACAATAATTGCAAGGAAGCAAAGAATATGACAAGATATGCATCTTCAGCAAAATTTCTGTCAAAATATAAAAAAAGTCAGAAGAAATTAAATTGCAGTTTCATTATATGTGTAAATTAAGTAAGCCCTTTTGTAATATCCTCCTATGATTGCTTAACGTAATACCGGGTGACCCAAAAAAGTGACCCAACACAATCTGTTGTAAACAAAAAAGTGGCTGAATGCAATGCTTCAAACGCTATTCTGTCGCTAAAAGACTAGCCTACGTTATGAGTATTTTTTGCAATTTGTTTTGATACCATATATTTCCCGAATTAACCCTATTCGTACTGGGGGGGGGGGGGGGGGGTTTTTGGCCCCCCCCCCCCTACCAGTTTTTGCTGCATTACGCTAAAACGACAAGAGATATAACCACCAGTTTTGGTGATTTTTACTCAAATTTCATAGGCAATTAAATTCTTAACATTTCATTGTTCTACCTCTGATCATGTGACCACAGTAATACCATATTTGGAGAGTAGTTAACAAAAAAAATCTTAAAATGTCCGTAGTTTTCGTGTCGTTTGCTTGATCGATCTCAAACATGCACCATTCGATTGCATTTGATGAGTACTTTCATTTGATATATAATTTTTTCATATTTGCTGATGTCAGCAATATTTAATATCTATGACGTCATTCACATTTATGACGTCATTTACCTAATAAAGAAGTGTCAAATATAAATTTTTTTAGTCTAATTTGCTTTATCTTATTAATTTGATTCATTTTGAGTCTATATTTACCAGATAAAAGGGCAGGACTGGCAAAAACCTGCGATGAAAGTAAATGCATGCAACAAAAGGCTAATTTAAGGCTAATTGTGCTAAAAATAGAGACTAAAATTTTTTTGCAAAGTATGTATATCTGAACTATGACATGTTTCCTACTATTTAAAACAAATTTGGAGAAAATCGGTTGAGTGGTTGATTAAATAGAATTTTTCTGGTTAAGAAGGTATAAATTTGCCAATTTTCGTCAGTTTTTCGGTTGCCTAGCAACGAATCACGTGACTTATTAATTGTCATTGTTATATTTGAATAGCCAATTGTCTAAAGAACAATAGGGGTAAGTCTTATTGTTATATCTTTTGTAGTTTTGGAGAAAAAGAGGGGGGGCGAAAAAGGCCCCCCCCCAGTACAAAATACCTAAAAAATCGCCCAGTACAGATAGGGTTAAGGAATATAAGAAAAAGAGCATGCTTGAAATCTTCAAAAAGTCGTCAAAACAGGGGATCGATTTTCAGCCTTTTCAGATCTTCAAAACTATGAGGAGCGTGTTTCATTTCAACCTGGGAATAGGTAGCTCAGTCGAATGTTGTCATAGCAAGTTTATAGTCCCTAGATACCTAAAAATTCTTATCTCAAGGGACAGTGAAACTCCTGCTTTTCTGTGAGCAATTCATGAAGACTTCGATTTGCCGCTCATCTCAAGGGACAAGGATACTCCTGCTTTTCTGTAAGCAGTCCTTGAACATTTTGAATTTGCCGCTATAGCAGCTTTCTTTTTCAGAGCCTTCAAGATATTCTTACTTTTGTGCCAGGTATCAAATGAATGTAACAAGTCTCTTATACCAATGTGTTGCCCTGAAGTCAGATATAAATATTGATGTGTGAATAAAAAATATTGGGTCAAATTTTAAAGGCTTTTGTGCTTGAGCAGACTTTTCATTGAGCAGAAAACCTGATTTGAACTAGCGATTGTGATGGCAAATCCAAATTGATGTTTAGACTTTATGAAGATGTACCAGATATAGCATTTTGTTCCAATCCAAATCTGCTAAAATGAGCAACACCCAAATATTTCAAATAATCCAAGATGAGAACTTTCAACCTGTAAAGCAGTTAATTTGCCTGTTCACTTGCCATAAGTTTCAAAAATCCACACATTCTGATACTCTTACAAATATAGAATAACAGGCCTGGGAGTTTGAGGAGGGCCAATCACTCACTCCTCTCCAGGCTTGCATCAAGGCTGCAGGGGGCTGTAGATTGCTCTCGTGGACTATTCAGAATGGTAGAAAAGTGCCCCATTTGAAATTTTTTTGTCTTTGTTTGCTATATACTCACTTAGAGACAGCTCAACTGAACATCAATAGGAGAGCTGTTAACTGCTCGCTTTGGTAAAACTACATGGCCAGGTCTGGTATAACTGTCCAAAAATAAAATAAAATTGCAGAGGAACACCTGCTGTCTCCCTTTTATCTACGATCTGAATATCAAAAATAGCCTTGGATGCATTCTCCATCATAACAAATTACCAAACAGCATAGTTAATGCGAGTTCATTGTGTTTATTCAAAATAAAAATTGATAATTTATTCGGTGACACGAAGTACTTAATGGACATATCAGAAATGATTTCAAATATCTGAGTATCATATGAATTAAGACAAGGGGATGTTCCGGAAAAACTGAGACAAGTCATACTTTTCAAATTTTTAGCTTGATTCGGTTTCCTCCTAACCACAGGGCATGCTGGGTTTCTTTCCATCGCGCATGGCCTCCAATGTTTTAACTTGCATGTTTTTCAGGAGCATCCCCTACCTAACAACAACAATTAGATTTGAGGCGATCTGTAACAGGCTTATAGCCTACATTACAGCATACTTTATGTTATGTTATGTTTTGTTATAACATAGCAGCAATACCTGGCTGAATGACCTGGTGAGTCATTCCTACCATCTCCAAGGATATAGAGTGCTCTGTTTTGAAATGTGTCTCTGATCTTATGCTTCATATCTTCCCAGAAACAACAGACTGAAGGTGCAATGCAATGTTTCTGGGTATTTGCATATGCTGTTTCCAATGGAAACTGTAAGTTTAATGCTTTACGAAATAACACAGTTTTGGCATAATTGTTCCCAGTAATAACAACACTCGCAGAAACAAGGACATCATTGACATGTGCGCTGTTATTTGATACATTCAATATCTCAGATGAGTGCTAAATTCTACAATGATTATTTTTACACTTCCATGACAAAATAACAACCGTCCATTTACCATTTAGCCATTTATACTCCAGTTGATATCCACAAGGCTGGACATTGCATAATCCTTTGCAGAACTTTCCTTTCAGATCTTTCAGTTTTTCAACAGTTACCAAACAGTGTGGTTGATCAACAGTTGCCTCAACCTGGTCTAGCTGGAGACAATCAAGCACTTCTTTGAACTTCATCTCTAGTTGATCTTTTAGGGACATATCATCCTGTCCTATACTTTCTAATTCAGGCAGTAATTCAGTTACATCAAAAGCTACTTTGTTAGCAAATTTGATTTAGGTGTATCCTGCGACAACCCCATTCCCTCTCTCTCTCCCGGCTGTGTACTATTCTCTAAATACCCAGTTCAAATAGTTGATAAAAATTGTCTCTTTCTATTCTACAAGTGGCTGTGAATCTGGCTCGGTGGACCACTTATTTCCAAGAAACAAAGTTTAAACCTGAAGGAATGCACTGGTGCAGATCATTGTTTAACCCTAACAGGCCTAGGGGGGGGGGCTGAATCAGCCCCCCCCTAGTGGCTCTTCTTCTGTGGATTTTACCAAGTGCACTTACAACGCTGAAACTTTCTGACTTTTAGTTCTTATCCTTCTTATAATCGAAAATCAATTTTTTTAGAAAAATTGAATTCATTCCAGGGGTAAAGGCAATCATTTTGTGAGAGATGGTCTGTGCAAAATTCAATAAATGCTAATAAAATCGATGGCAAATGAAGGAAAACGATGAAATTGGAGGAATATATGCTACTTTTGATCCTCTATCCAACTGCATAATTTACGCTATCATTTAATGACACAATATTTAATCCTTTTTCCACAATTTACAACCAATTTCATATGAGACAGGTGTCGGTAATATTTCTCCAAGTTTTGGTTGGATTTGTTGTTTACAGTCAGAATCAAATTTAGACTGAATTAACATTGTTTACCAACAGTGTAACAAAACTTTAGAGGCGAAGAAGGCGATTGAGAGGGGTGAATTGAACCCGACAGATGCAAATGCAGTTAAAACTTTTAGGAAGAAAGTGGAGGGAAAAAACTTAGATCAAGTCGAAACACCACCACAAAGTGATTATGAAGAGGGGAGAAGTCGCCAAAGAAAGCGGGGTTTGGAGGCCCTTCGAAGAGGGAATAGGAGGCGCTCTGCTGTTTTTGCCCTCATTCGTGAAGAGGAGGAGCAAAACGAGGTGGAAGATGGCACTTTGCCAACAATGGTAAATCCTACATCTATACCAACCAATTCTCGCCACCAAGCTTCACTGCCAATTTCGATGCGAGTTTCACAGAGCCACATTATCGGGATTGGTGGAGTGCCGCAAACCCTTGGGAGCAACCACCCACCAGATCATTTCAGGAGGTGAATATATCAATTTATTTATTAAGTCTACCAGATGAAATAGTAAAACCTACAAGCAAAAGATGTCCAGACCTTTGACAATTTGTACAGTAGTATATCTAATCCACAAAGAAATTTATTCAAAAATATTGCTCCGTCTCTTGTTAGAATGAGATCATTTGCGGTAGACTGACCTTAATATTTCATTTCTAGATCAAGGCATTGCTGAATGGAAGGGCTTCCAATCCAAATGTTGGAGCATGCCAGCTTGCAGACATGAAGGATCTCTTGCCAGGGATATCCATGAAAGTGAAGGTATATAAACTGTAGAATGTTTTAAAGGGCGTAAGTTGACCAGCATGCATTGCGTGAAGTGATATCTCTCGCTCTTCATAGCTCAAGAATTTCTGACTGTCATTGATTCAGTGGCAGTTTTAATCCACGAAATCTTCAGCCATATTTGCAGTTGACGCAACCTGGACGTCTTTTTTGGAAAGAATAGGTATTGCTTTGGTATTGTGGCTACTTATTTCATGCAAAAGCACTGTTATTCGCTCTTTTTGGAGGCTTGGATGATAGATGCTGCAAGCTTGAAACTCTTTTGAAAGAAGCAGGATTCCACGATAGAAAACCTTCAAATAGCAACTTTGGATGGACACTACGAGTTGCTCAGCAGTTGTACGAATGATGGGCGGCCACAACAGGTTAGTTTTTACAGTTGATACTTGCCTTAATTCGCCCAAATTGCCAGCCCAGCTTGAGCTGTCTAGGCCTAAAATTTGATGCAATTCTCTGACATTCCGTTTCAGAGTTTTCAGCTGTTGATAACGATAGGAAAAATTATGTTATTTATGTTAGATGTCTTTACACAGCAAAATTGCATAATGACTTAATTTAAAAAGGCCTTGCAATTTTGGACCGTTTCTGGGGTTAGTATTACTTGCCTTGCAGTATGTGCCATACACATAGAAGTGGCCAACAGTCTGGACACTGATTCCTTCATAAATGCTTTGAGAAGGT
The DNA here is from genome assembly GCA_039566865.1 of Aurelia coerulea. Classification (NCBI taxonomy): domain Eukaryota; kingdom Metazoa; phylum Cnidaria; class Scyphozoa; order Semaeostomeae; family Ulmaridae; genus Aurelia; species Aurelia coerulea. Next base: position 3,757,789 of record CM076951.1, on the reverse strand, counting down.
TCATAGCTAGACGTGGATCACAACAAGAGATAAGATCAGACAACGGGACTAACTTCAAAGGTGGAGAAAGAGAACTACGAGCAGTGATACAGGAGGGGTACTTCGGGGGGGTCCCAATACCGCAATACCGCACGAAAAAGACACCAAATACCGCAATACCGCACCAAAAAATAGCAAAATACCGCAAACGCTAGAAAACTAAAAAACAAAGCTACTAATACAGTACACCGGTCTGTTGCAGTTTGATTGCGACCTAAATCCACTTTCCTCCATCAAAATTTGTAGTCTGATCTTTTAGATCGTAGTTAGATGTTTTACAGACAAAATAGTGATGTGAAAACGATGGGGAAAAATTTCATCGATGTGCTTTCAGTAAAACTGCATTGACGGCAGAAATATTATGAATATATAGAAGAAATCTTATATCATAGTCGTATCATTGATCTAAACTGTTCACCCTTCAGCGGTACTTTTAATATCCGGGTCAAAGGTGCAAATGTATTCGAAAGCAACATGGTTCGAAAGGAAACTTTTCAAAACAAAAAGTAATAATAAGGATATTGATAATAACTAATATTTTGACAGGTTGACTTGTTCAGCATAAAACTATCTGTTATCATTCCAGGACATGTAGTCCTACCTATTGACAATCGTTGTAGTTAAAATAAAGGTAAAAAGTAGGATAAAATGAAAATAGTTTAATGTACAATTAAAGGATAAGAATTGATTAGAGTCAAATACGTTTTTTTGGACATCTACAAAGACTTCGATGGTTTTAGTTTCTTTTTATATAGCAAGATAGATATTTCGTTGGTTGAAAATGCGGGCTCCCTGGTAGGCAAACGATTATTGTCCAGTTTCAGTGCGCATTTTCGGTAAAACAACACAAGAGTGTTGATTTCATGCTGAGATCTTTTGAAGTAACCATTCAGGTTTTGCTGTCCCATGACGGTATCTTTGCTCTTGGGTTGAAAATTTTGGCTGCTCTTTTTTGTATATACTGAAGCTTGTTTACTGTTCTTTGGGGTAGGGAAAGCTGTAGTGGGTAGCAGTACAACAGTAGTGGCCGCATCGTATCATTGTTATGTGTATCGATTCTGCTACATAACGGCTGACTTTTTCGCGAATACGAGATGAAAGCTTTACTGCCTTTTTTGTGCACATTTTTAAAATGTTGATGTAGGTTCAGATGGTTATCCAAATCTGGACCAATGTATTCGTATGATTTTGTCTCATGAATAGTTTGATTGTAGGTTTTGATGTCCACCTTTGGCTGTTTGGACAACTTTTGATGTGATTCATATAGCAAAATTCAGTTTTACCTTTTTTCAAGTTAATGAACAAGCTATTTTCATTAAAACAAGTCTGCAACTGTTTGCAGTGCACTGTTAAGTAAATGTTCTATTTCATTTGAGTTCTTTCGTGCACAATATTAAACAGTATTGTCAGCATCAGTGAGCAGAATATGGAACGATGTCGTTGATTATCAGCCTGAAAAGCAGCGGCCCCATGATGGATCCTTGTGGGACACCACATGTAACACTTTCTTCGCATGAGCTGGTGTTATCAAAATAACTTCTTGTTTTCTATTAAAGAGATAATCACCTATCCATTGTAATTCCACATCCTCCATACCATCACCTGGTAATTTTTCCAGCAAGGTTACATGACGTGCTGTATCGAAGGCTTGACGGAGGTCAATATAGTCAGCACCACTATACATAGCCCTTTATCAATGTTCTGTGTAACCTTTTCTGACAGTAAGGTAACTGCATGTTGCGTGGATCTCCCTTGTCTAAACCCAAACTGATATGGGCAAAATAGGCCATTCGATTCAAGGTACTGGGATGTTTGATTGTAAATGATCTTCTCGATAACTTTTGATAGAGGAGGAATTACCGTGATAAGCGTATAGTTGTCCAACATTGTCAGATTGCCTAATTTGAAAACAGGGGTGATTTTCTCATTTAAGGTTTTGATTCGTGCAAATATTTGATTCCTTTTCTTCAGATAAAAATGTTGCGTGCTCTCCTCCGCAGGTACCTTTTTCAAGGTTGAGCAGGTGGGGCAGGCACAGGGAGAGAGAGAGACATAGATAAGGGACTTCCCTCTCCTTCGTTTTCTTTCCTCTATATCAATTCATCTCCAAGATACTTCGTTCCTAAACAGGAATATGGTATTACAGGAAATTTGGATGTTAATTTTCGTACAATACCGCATACCGCGCTGTGAAAGTCTGATACCGCAATACCGCAAGTTTTTTCCGTCATTACCGCAATACCGCACAAAATTTACCCCCTATACCGCAATACCGCAAACCCCGAAGTACCCCTCATACAGGGATGGAATCAAGACCAGGTTTGTTTGTCTTGTTTGTCAAATTATTTTACATCGATTATGTACATACTCTAGCTTACTATATACAAATGTACAAAGTAAACTAATCTAAATCGATGGATATATATAATTACATAAATAAATATTTTTACAGTATTTTGATAATCTAACTAAATATAGAAAACTAAAGAAAACTAGTTCATTGATACATATTGACAGGCACTACATTTACAGTCTGGGCCGTCCCACTTCTTTATCATATTTTTAAAACTATTTAGGTTTTCGGCTGATTTCATTTCATTTGGCAGTGTATTCCAGATCTGAGGTCCCAATGATCGAAGGCTGTTGGACCCAAAGGTGACTTGATTTGGTCTATAATGCTGTAAGTCATTGGAGTTACGTAATGAGTACTTGGAAGATTTTATTTTGAAAATATCGTGCATGAAAGAAGGATTTAAATTGTTTAAAGTCTTAAAAACTTCTATGCAGAGAACTCTTAGACGGGAAACATGCATAGTACACCTATCTGATTTGGAAAGTAAGTCGCTATATGAACTAAGGTGATCATTGTGTAAAAATCTAAGGGCACGTTCTTGAATCTTCTCAATTTTTTGTACAGATTTAGCTGATGAGAAGTACCATACTAGAGGGCAATAATCAAAATTTGAATATACAAAGCTCTGGACAAGAATCTTCTTTTCATTAAAGCCAATATATTGTTTCGGTCTTTTTAAAACATTGAGTTGTGATGCGGCTTTTCTGCAAATTTCAGAGATATGCTGTTCAAAGTTCAGTTTATGATCTAGTTGAATACCTAGCAATTTAACCGTTTCTTCCGATTTGATTATTTTTCCTTGGATGTTGAAATTTTCTCCACTTGTATTCGTTCGATCCTTTCTAATAACAAGTGCATGGAATTTGTCTGCATTAGCTATCATTTGATTTTGTTTTAGCCAAGTCAAAGCAACTCCAGCTTCTTCTTCCAGCACCTTAATCAAATTTGGTAGAGTCTTGGAAAAATAAGCTAGAGTGTTATCATCAGCATAATTATGTAACGTCGCTCGTTTGATAAACAGAAAAGATCGTTTATATAAAAATTGAATAAAATGGGGCCCAAAACAGAGCCTTGAGGAACACCTGATAAAATAGTTTGAAAAGAACTATACGTATTATTGATTCTCACAGACTGTTTCCGCCGTTTTAGATAAGAGTAAATAAGGACGAGAGCATTTTCATCTAAGCCATAGGCATGTAGTTTGGCTATGAGTAAATCGTGTGGAATACAATCGAATGCTTTTGACAAATCCATAAGGACAGCCCCTACAATATTATCGTTATCGAGCTTAAATCTCCATTCTTCAAGCATTCTTATTAGGACATGTTGTGTGCCATATGATTTTCTGTAAGCAGCAATGAAAAGGGAAAGTGTTTCATCTAGGTATGGGATAAGTTGATTTTTCAAAATTTTTTCATAGATTTTGGAGAAAATATTGAGAATACTGACAGGACGAAAGTTTCGTTCAACTGTACGATCTGCCTCTCCTTTATCTAAAGGACAGACAGCGGCACGTTTTCCATTATTTGGAAAACTATAGTTTCGTATACTGCAATTAATTGCATCTGTTAACGGGAGTGCAAGCTCGTCTGCAGCTAACAAAACCAGTTTTGGGGTATTTGATCTTCACCCGTTGATTTCCTACGGTCTAAAGACTTTAGTTGTTCCCTGACTTGACAATCTTCTACTTCGTGAAAGGAAAATGAATTGAAATTTATTTCAGGATTTTGAATGATAGCTAAAATACTTGGATGGTTTTTGTATTCTTCAAGAATCAACTTAATGATTTGCCGATCATCATCATAAGTTTCTGCTACAATGCAGTGTTGATTGGATCTTTAATCCTCGGTATGCCTCACACTTTGGTGGAGTTTGGGAAAGATTGATCAGGTCGATTAGATGTGTACTTAAATCTCTACTAAAGGTGCACATTCTAAATGATGAGAGTCTACAAACTTTGATGTGAAGTGGAAGTATATCCACATTTTGGGGTTTCCCTGTACACATTCAATACAACAAAAATAACTCTAGGAAAAACCAGCAAAGTCTGCCTGGAAGAAATTCTGACAGATGTGACGTCAATATTAATTCTGCATGACGTGCGGAAGTTGTCATTGAAAGTATATGAATACAAGACAAAGAATGCAGCCAAATTGATGTAGCACACTATTTTGTCTCGTTCAAATGAACAATATCATTTATTATGAAGAGATTTGAACGAAGACCAAAATGGAATGCAAAGAAAATGCCAGGAGAAAACGCAGAGACCAAAGGGAAGCGCAGAAAAGTTGTTGAAATCAAAACGGAGCACAAGGCAAAACAAGTTCTGCAAAATACGAGATGATTGTTGTTTTGCTGCATTCTCAATAAAAAATAAGCCGTTTTTGAAAAAGAGATAAATCAACAACGAAATGAACCTGTCATAAAACTCCCAAAAATTAATTTCACAGTCTACCAGAAATAAGGAAATTCAAATAATTTTGATTACATTTATTCAGATATGTTTCAAAAAGAACCATCCAACTGCGAAGTGTCTGCCATTATCTCTGATGGACACAGCAATCACTCTTTGAATCAAGGGTTGCAATCAAGATCGCGATCACCATCGCAATCAACATTAGCCTCATAATGAAGTTCACATTGGCCTCTTTCTAATATTTTTGCTTGGGAGAGGTGCTGTCCCTAGTTTCACGGGGGTGATACATTTTGCATATGTTGTGTTGTTCTTCTACATTTTAGACTGCGGTCCGCAAAGTCTCCTGATGACACTGCAGATATGGTTTTCACAAGACTAAGATCAACCTTGTGCTAGCCTCGTGAAAATTAGGTTTAAATTCCGAAAGGAAAGGCATTTCTTTGTAACATTCAAAATACCCGAAGCCTGATTCACGCAATAGGTCTTTTGGATAGTCAGAGTTGTGCAGAAAGACCCAAAAGATACCCAGCATGATAATCCAATACACTCTTGTTTCATTGGTTTGTTTTTTTAATTCCATTTCAACTTTGCTTTGTGATGAGAAATATAACCGTTTTCAAACTATTTGGATGCCAGATCACGGTTTGTCTTTCACGCAAGATAAACTAGTGGAAAAGCTCAAGGGTTTAGCAGAGGGTGGTTGCAATATTTTCCTTGGCTGGCACAATCAAATGATTTGGATCGCGCATTTTGTATTCCATGTTTTTTCTTTGGAAGAAGTGTTTGCTCAAGCACATGTAAGCTAGCCAAACTGATGAAAAGCCCCTTGACAAATTTGTCCTCAGCAAAAACCAAATTAAAGCTGCATGAACTTAAATCTGAGGTTCACAAGACGGCCTTACTTACAATGCAAGATTTCACTGCGATGATGGAATACACGAGGTCTGTTGTCAGGATTCTTGACTCTGCTCGCAATGCAAAGATCAATCACAATAGGCAGAAGCTTGCTCCTGTTGTGAAAACTGTTCTTCTTTGCGCTAAACATAACATACCTCTCTGCTGCCACAGAGATGATTCTAAATTGTATGACACAGAAGATTGTGGGAATTTCCAAGCACTCTTTGATTTTAGAGTTGAAAGTGGAGATGTCGTCTTAAAGAAGCATTTTGAATCTGCCACCTATCGATCAAAGACCATTCAAAATGAGCTGATTTCCTGTTGCATTGATGCTGTCAATGATCAGATAATAAAAGAGATAAAAAGAATGTGGGTTTTATGCCATTCTGGTAGATGAGGTAACTGACTGCTCCAACAAAGAATAAATGATGTTGGTTCTCAGATATATCAATCCCCAAGGCCAGATTCAAGAGCGGTTTCTTAAATGCATATATTGCGACATTGGAATTTCTGGAGCAGCTCTTAACGATAAAGTCATCCATTGTGCGTCATTTTGCTTTAGGGCTTAGCTTCTACATCAAGGAAACATTGTATTTCTGCGATTTTGGAATATGAAGCAACAGTTAAAGAGGACTATTATTTGTTGTTCAATGTTGCTATCTGGAAATGTTGCTGAAGATGCATGTATTTTCGTATTCTTTGCTTCTATGCAGTTATTGTTCCACAATCTTCAAAGACAGAGCATATGGGAGCAGAAAATACGACAAGATCTACTTGTGCTTTTTTTGTGGAAAAGATGCACAAAAGATACATCGTCATTTCAGAACCATTTCAGAATCATCAGAAAAATCATAAAAATGAGCCTGAGGTACCGAAACTGGAATCATTGTCAGACAAGAAGGAGAGGGAAATTGAACTCGACCCTTTGAGATTGAAAGGTAAGGCCGAAAAGTCGGAGATGTCGGAGATGTTGGAGCAATTTCTCAAACTTTTTCATATCTGACTTTTCGTTTTTGCCCTATATGCTATAAACGAAAAGTCGGAGATGTCGGAGCAGGGATTTTTCTCCCTTAATTCAGTAAATTCTGATTGTAAAATGCCCTTCTTCTAAGGTAGTTTCCCACGCTTTGTAGCAGTGTTGTTAGAAAATAGCCTCGGAGATTTTCCTCCGACTTTTTTTCCCCTATATGCAAAAAACGAAAAGTCGGAGATGTTGGAGCAGGGATTTTTCTCCCTTTATATCTGTAAATTCTGATTGTAAAATGCCCTTCTTCTACGGCAGTTTCCCACGGTTTGTAGCAGTGTTGTTAGAAAATAGCCTCAGAGATTTTCCTCCGACTTTTCGTTTTTCCCCTATATGCAAAAAACGAAAAGTCGGAGATGTTGGAGGAGGGAGTCTGTAGAACTATAATAAGATTTTTGCGAACAAGAATCTAAAATTAACCTAATGTTACATACTGCATTTTCCCTGTCAACTCGATGTACCTTGGCTCTAGCTGTTTGCAATAAAACTGTCGTATTCCTGGAGTCACATGAAGTAGAAATAAAGGTATTTACTGGTGGATTTTGCGTGTTACGAACACCCGCTGGTTGCTGTGGTTGTCTGCTCACCTGATCTCTTTCGCCGCGCTCAGGAAAGGCGGCTTAGGGGGGCTTGCAGGACCTGAGGGACTTGATGGGTTTGGGAGGCATAACTGATGTTTGGTTTCAATCCACAAATGGTGCATTTGTTGCTGCGCAAAATAGTTTGGAGACACAAACAACAACAAAGGTTAAGATACAAAAACTTGCATAATGCGACATTAACAACAACAAAGTGAATCATGAAACAAAGTCAATAATCAGTCAGATTGTTTATTCTCACGTCTCTTTCCTTGCCACCTCATTGGTTTCTTTGCTTTGCTCATCGCGTCAATTTTACTTGTGAAGGTATCTGCATCTCCTCGCATTTTCCTCTTGCAATCCAATTTATAGAAAAGCCTGGCGATTCTCGTTATTTCGATGTTTCTTGTTCCCTTGAGGTTCCCTGTTTGTCCCATCTCACTGTCTGATTCTGTCCCGGAAAAACAGTGGAATCGCTCTTGGACCATTCCCTGGAGGCATCTTACTATTTTACTGGTGCACTATTCCTTTGGGAGCGACCCGTAGCTTGGTCTCTCCTAGCAGCAACAGCAATATACTCCCCGCCTTGAACTGCACTGGCATTCAATGATTCTGCCTTTTCCAGAATATGTAATTTGGCTACGGGTCTGAGGTATGTTCCCGACTCTGTTTTTACTTCTGCTACTCTAGTTCTGCCGTCTCTACCGGGAACCAATTTCGCGATTCTTGCCAAGGGCCATTTACCTCTTGCTGCATTTTGATCTTGGAGTAGAACCAAATCTCCACACTGCACTCTTGCTTCAGAGTTTCTCCATTTGGGTCTTTTAGTTAGTGTAGGCAGATATTCACGTTGGATTTGTCTCCAAAGGTGCTCCGTCAACATTTGTACTTGACGCCATCTCTTCTGATTGCTTATGTCAGTCTCGTAGAATATTCCAGGGGGCAGATTTGGGCTGGCACGGCCAAGAAGAAAATGGTTTGGAGTCAAGGCCTCTAGATCATTAATGTCATCGCTTGTAGCCGTGAGTGGTCTGCTGTTCATTATGCCCTCAGCTTCTGTAAAGATTGTGGCAAGATTGAAGTCATCTACCAGCCTTCCTTTCAAAATAGCCTTCACTGCCGTCTTGGCTGACCGTACCAGTCTCTCCCAAGCACCACCCATGTGAGGAGAAGTTGGTGGGTTGAATTTCCACTTGACACGTCTGTTAGAAGCAAATGTTTTGATCCTTTCCTGATCTAGTTCCTTTAAACAGACTTTCAGCTCTCTGTCTGCACCACAAAAAATTGCTGCCACAGTCAGACACAATTAATTTAGGATGCCCTCTTCTATTCATAAAGCGCTCAAGTGAATTGATGAAGGCATCTGTTTCAAGACTCTCTACGACTTCCAGATGCACTGCTCTCACTACAAGACATGTGAAAATGCATCCCCATCGCTTCACTGTAGATCTGGCTCGTTTGACTTGCATTGGTCCAACGAAATCAACTCCAACATGACTAAAGGGAGGCTCCCCAACTGCAATTCTGAATTCCGGCAAATCAGCCATGATGGGAATTGCTGGCCTTGCTCGCTCTTTCTTGCAATGCATGCAGTTGTGTATGACCTTCCTAACAGCTGACCGGCCTTTTACAATCCAGTAACTCTGACAAATCTCAGCCAATGTGAATTCAGAACCTGCATGGGCAAACTGCTCATGTTCATGACGTATCAACAGGGTTGTCAAGTGATGTCTAGCAGGAAGGATCAGTTGATGTCTGGCGTAGTAGTATATAGGTGCATGTTTCAATCTTCCACCAACCCTTAGCAGTCCTTCTTTATCAATGAATGGATTGAGAGCTTCCAAGCGACCTTTCAGCTTCCTCGTCTCAGCTTGTAGAGCTTGGAATTCTTCAGAGAATGCGGCTTGTTGTACATGACAAACCAATAGTTTGATTGCAGTGTCAATTTCTGTCGGATCTAGGGAAGTGAAGGTCATCTTTGGTTTTGATGAAATCTGTTTTTTGAACATCTTGCACGCTCTGATAACCCATGAAATAATTCTTGCGAGTCTCTTCCAAGTGGAGAAGTCACCAATTTCTATCAGAGACTGGTGCAAAACAGCAGTTTTTGTGACCAAAATCCTTTCCTTTTTCACTTCAGGGTCTTCTTCTGCTAGTGAACATTGGTCTTGTTCTTCAGGCCAAATGATCTCATCATGACATAGAAACGCCGGTCCATTCAACCATCTGCTTTCAGGAGTTATTTTTGAAACGTGCAGGCCTCGAGAGCAGTCATCTGCTGGATTTTCTTTCCCATCAATATGGTGCCACTAGCTTGGCTTTGTGTTTTTGCGGATTTCAGTCACACGATTTGCTACAAAGGTCTTCAACCTCCTGTTTTCATTTCTTATGTACTGTAGAGTAATCATGGAGTCTGTCCAAAAGTGTGTGGAGCTTGTCTCCAAATCAAATTCGGCTTGAATAGCACTGTGTAGGCGGACTGCAATAACCGCTGCCTGCAACTCAAATCCGACTATTGTCAAGGTATTCAAAGGGGCGAGACGTGTTTTCGACATCACAAAACTGCAAGACTTTCTTCCTGACGAGTGTATGCACAAGAGATGCGCCACAGCGCCAAATGCGTGTTCTGAAGCATCAGCAAATAAGTGTAGCTGGTATTCGACAACTTCTTCATTGACGTATCTTCGTGTTATCATAAAGTTGCCTATCAAGTCAAGAGCATCCAGCCATTTCCTCCAAGATGTCTTCAGGTCTTCATCTATATCATCATCCCATCCAAGCTTTCTTCTCCATAGCTCTTGCAACAACATCTTAGCTAGTACAATGAATGGAGCAAGAAAACCGAGGGGGTCAAATATGGAGCTCACCAAACTCAGAATCCCTCTTTTGGTAGCAGGAACTTCTTTTTTGATAGTGGCAAACACAAAGGCATCCTTCTCGATGTTCCAGCGAACTCCAAGCGCTCGTTCAGTTGGGAGGGAATCTACACATAGGTAGAGGTCAGGTTTGGCCAATGCAGATCTTGGCCGCTATTAGAGATCACCGGCCCCCCGGCCCCGGCCCTCGGCACCATGGCCCTCGACCCTCGGCTCCCACATATGCAGGTATTGCTTCGTTTCATAACTGTCTGGCTGTTCCCACATTTAAAATGATCCGAACGGTGCCGTTCAATCGAAAGATCGCAATGTTTGAAGCCTCCAAGAGCTTAAGAAACTCCTTTCAAGCAAAGTGAGAGAACTTTGAGCGGCCGAGCAGTCATTTGAGTCTCGCAAAACAAGTTGAGTATGATTTCCTAAACAAACCACAAATGTACATACGCCATACGCTCCTTCGCATACAATTCATGCGCCTTCGTACTCAATCGAGGGAGTCACATTCCATATGGTTGCATTCTTTGATGCATTATTTACAAATATGTGGACCGCAAACTGTTCAACATTTTTCTTGACTATTGACCCTTGGAACGGACAGTTTTTCGAGAGGGTGACAGGACACCAAAGTGAATAAGCATGAAGTAAAGTGTACTTCGAAACCATAATCAAAACGGAATAATACTCATGTAAATGAGAATTTTGAAGGTTCCTCTTGAAATCGTTTTTACGAACATTCTTTAAATCGGCGGGATCCCCTTGACCTTCAATAAATGTCTTGGACACAGGCAAGCACAGGTTATGAGAAGCAAGTGAAAAGAGGAATTAACTTCTTTCAACAAAATGGAAAAAGCTACTTCAACAAAGTCTTTGGAGTTTCTTTTCTTGGTAATGGTCATCTCGCCATCGGTGCGTTTACTTTCTTAGAAAGAGTTACTGACAAACAATTTACTCTGCGTAATTTCGAAACAGGGGAAAGAGGGGTTTTCAGGGCGACAGTTAGCCAGAACGACTACGAGGGCGCATGAATTGTATGCGAATGAGCGTGTGGTGTGTGTACATTTGTGGTTTATTATACTCAACTTGTTTTGCGAGACTCAGATGACTGCCTGGCCCCTCGAAGTTCTCTCACTTTACTTGAAAGGAGTTTCTTAAGCTCTTGGAGGCTTCGAACATTGCGATTTTTCGATTGAACGGCACCGTTGGGATCATTTTAAATGCGGGAACAGCCAGACTGCTATGAAACAAAGAAATACCTATATTTGCTGGGGCCGAGCGCCATGGTGCCGAGGGCCGGGAGGCCGGGGCCGGTGATTTCTAATAGCCTGTTTTAGAGCACTGATAATTCCAAATATGGCAGCAGGAGTGGAAATTGATGGAGAAGTTCTACTGAAGCTTGCAGGATAATGTGCAGTTTATATTCGGGAACGGTTCGCAGAAAATGACGATTACTTTGAAGATGAACGTGATGATGATGAGCTTCTTAATATTTCAATTTCTAAGGGCTCTATTAAGATGAGCACACTAAAAACACCTGGATACCCAGAAAGTTCAACCATTTCAAAGGCACCATCAAGCACAGATGATTTCATAAGTCACGCACAATTACCAACATCAATTACTCAAAGATTATTTAATTCAATATCAATATCTGCACTAAAACGCAGAAATAGCAAGGAAAGCCAAGCCCTTGATCGTCCATGTTGTGTTTTCACAAGAAACTTGTTTTCTTACAGTATTGCTGATGATCGCCGATGAGCTCTGGACACATAAATTGTAATAGCACCTTACCTTATACAGTAGAAAAAGCGCTCTTGCGTAATTCATTATCGATTGTTGATCCGACACGTCGCTCAACTTTTCATCTTTGGAATTGACGATGCAAATTTCATTGATGAGCCAATTTGTGTCATCTTGACATACTGAATGCTGCTTCATCAAGACAAGTAGGCCATTTCTTGCATCTCGCTTTGCATTTTTGAATTTGTTATCAAATTCCATCCCTGACTGAAATGATGTCACAAAGCCAACTTTGTTAAATGGCAACAGCAGAACTCTAGTTAACAATCTGAAATATAAGAAGTATAAAACATAAGCCGATCTTAAGATGTCTTGGGTCTGTCACAACCTCTTATTCAATTTCAAATGGAATATCCTTCATCTTTGTTTAAAAAGTAAGACAGAACAAACACAATTTGTCTCAAATCATTAGAATGGTCGGCATAAATTCTATTACAATTTTATTTGAAATAAATTGCTTGGAAGCAACATAGGGTTTTTTTCAGCAAATCTGCCGTAGAAATTTATTGATATCTCCATCAGTTTCAAAATGACAGCATTTATCAAATCTGATGCTATGACGTCATCGTATACCTAAATCCTATTCACTAGAACAGCTGCATATTCCAGCTTGCTACTATATGGAATACATTCGTAAATATGATTTCCTTGAAGATTATATCATTTTTCCTCTATTACTTCAGGATCCGATGATTTGAATTTTCCACGATTTTTTTCAAAAATAATTAAATTGCTATAATTTTGGAAAAAATCAAGATTTCAAGAAATTTCCACTGCAGACTTACAGCAAAGTACCATAAGTTCCTTGTGAGCCTCAAAGGAAAAGTCAGAATTTTACACCCACTTTTTTAAAGACATGAAAGATTTGAGCCCTATGCTTATACCCTGCTGATAGAACATAGATATGAGTGTGTACTCTTTTCTGGTTTTCAATATCTTATTCAGTTTCTGGGATATCAAGGTTTGAATAACACATTTTCAGACTATTACCGTATTGAAATTACTTTGTGTTTGAATTTGCAATTAAAATGTGTTTATAGGTAACCCAACCACAAACTCAATGGGCTTCTGCAAAAAGTTTCTTTGATGGAATGTTTGCATTTAGCATGATTTATATGCCAAATCTCTTTATGCAGCATCTGAATCGTCAAAATAAGAAATCTGGTCAATTCAGCTAGAATTACAATGGAAATTTTTTGTTTGTCTAGTTTGTATTGAATTCGAAAGAATTTGTATCTGATCCCGAGTGTTGCACCTAAGGCTATTTATAAAATTTAAATTGGTTCTACTTGCCATTATTTTCACTCATTGCGCTTTTTCTTTTTTCGTGGGAGCTTTCACCTCACCTCTGAGGCCTCTTCAGCGACTGATTGATTTGATTCTTCGATCAGTTTCCAAACTTCGATCAGTTTCAGTTTCCAAACGTGTTCAAATTTCTATTTGACGAATGAACAATACGAACATAACAATAATCAAAATAAGTTGTTGTTGTTGCGTCTTGGGCGTGGGACGTTTGTGTTTCCCCATTCTTCTTTGGAATTCAAAGATGGTGCCATCTCACTGATGAAAACTGCCTCTGTCACCTGCCACAGCATTGCATCACCAGGACACGTCGCTAGTTTATCCATCAAAAGTTCTTGCTTAACACCGCCATGCCTCTCTTTCATATGTTTGAACAGCATCAAGTTCTTATCTTCCTTTTCATATTTGTTTATGTGCTGGTGTATTCTCTCTCCCAAGCTTCGAGCTGACACACCTATATATGCTTCCCTGCAGTTCTCCTTGTTTGATCCGATGCATGTTATATTGTAAACAATGTCTCTGATACCCTTTTAATGCACTCTAATGTTGCCCCAAAAAACAATTACCTTCCACATCAATGCCCTTGCATTTTGCTCTGAAAACAAATGATTGAACACCATTCCCAAGTTTCACAGAACTTTTGATTTCATCCTCATAAATGATTACGACATCTTGTTGGAGTAACTTCAAGTCTGAACCAAGCCGGCCTTTGTGTGTTGCAGTGGCAGCAATTTGCAATGTCCGCTAGCTGACAAACTCTTCCATAGACTCGTACATAGGTTTTGAATCAAACCCCTTAGCCATTAGATAGTAAAAATGATGATAGCTGTCACTCCGCTCAAATTTGTCAATTTTATATTCCTTTTTCTTTACAGTCCACTCTGAAGTCTCCATAGGTTATATTTAGATGGGCCCTGTCCCTCTAGCTAAGTTGATTTACTTTAATTATCAGATCTTGAGTACTCAGAGTTTTTTACGGGTTTCTTAAACAAATGCCATGCCCTCATAACCATTTCAAAAAAGGTTTTTGAAGCTTGCCCAATGTTTGGACATTTCTCAAGTATTACCTTCCGAGTAATAAGATAAAAGAAACTAAGTAAGAAATAGAAATGAGAGAAATAGAAAATATATGCAGCTCGCTTTCAGCAACCTTTAGTTTTTGTAGATAGCGTATGCACATCATCGTTCTGCTATCATTTAAACCACATATGCTGGGGTCTTCGTTTTCCGGGTCTTCGTTTTTGTGGTCTTCGTTTTCTGGGTCTTCGTTTTCGTGGTCTTCGTTTTCTGGGTCTTCGTTTTCGTGGTCTTCGTTTTCTGGGTCTTCGTTTTCGTGGTCTTCGTTTTCTGGGTCTTCGTTTTCGTGGTTTTCGTTTTCTGGGTCTTCGTTTTTGTGGTCTTAGGTCTTTGCCTTATGGGTCTTAGTTTTCCAAACACCCGCGATATGATTGGCTGATCTGAAACAATCCAGCTAGAGCCAATGATATGAACAGGTGTGCAAACAAAGGGTGCTGTTCATATCAAGGATGTAGTACTGTTTTGTGTTACAACAAAAACCCATTCATGAAACTATTGTATCAGAACAATTTAATTGTAATCAAGGTGCTGCTGGTTGTTGCTGCAAAGCAAAGGTGTGATAATCTTTGACACTAAGGTGTGATAATCTTTGACAGATAGGGAATTTAGGAATCTTAAGTAAACTGTAGGTACTAAAACACCAAAATTCTCATGCAAAATTAAGAAACTGTTGGTACTAAGTTTGTTATAAAAAAACCTGTATTCGAAACATTAGCTTCGTAGTGGCCATGACACTTAAATGCAAATTCCCTATATCTTGACTGTGAGTCGCATTTTCAAACTCGGTCTCCAATTTTGAGTGATTTTGGTCTAGGTTTTGTCCATACGCATCTGGATATTTTTGAAAACGCATCTTTTTTAGCCGTTGTGGTTTCACGCCCACAAGTGGACGAATTTTCCGTCACCTAGTTTCAAGTGTCGCAGGGTTTTCGTGTGGACAGTTTCAAAGATGCTCCTCGTGTGGATGCGGAATGCTTAATCTTTTATATGGATAGGCCTATAAATATATTAGACTGATAATACAAGTTCGTAGACTCATTACATAAGTCCCTCTAACTTTCCCTGTTGTTGTTGTTGAATATAGCTTCCGTGTTGCAGCGACAAGTCTGCAGGGGGAGCGAAACAAGAGACTGTTTTGGAATTAGTCTAACCAGTTCGTAGTTATCGCCATACAAATGGTGTTGTTGTTACTGTTGTTGCGATAACTGGGAATATCTTGTGAGTCTTTAAATTTATATGGAGCAAATAACTTTTAAATAAAATAAGATATGCGGATACGTGAGGACGTAGCTTAGCTTTAATAAAATTTAGATAAACTACTAAAATCAACCCAATGAGACCACAAAGCAATTTGAATGAGACAAAAGGCCTAAGAACTACCCATCACACCAGTGGAATTATTTGCCTTTTTAGGTGTTAATGATCAAAATTAAAGACAATAAGACTTTTTCCCATTCATCAAAACAATGACAGGTGATTGCAGGTGATTCGCAGGTGATTTACAGGCGGTTTCAGATGATTTGCAGATGATTTCAGGTGGTTTCAGGTGATTTCATGTGGTTTCAGGTGATTTCAGGGGGTTTCAGGTGATTTCATGCGGGTATTTGAATATGAACCATTTCTTTTCATTGTCACTCAATGTGTGACTTTTTAATCCGAGATCCTAGTTTGGTAGCATTGTGGGCATCATCACCTTGGTCAAATCATCTACTGTGCCTTCCTGTTGCTGAAGAGCATTCCCAGATGCAGTTAAAGGATGATAGCATTGACTTTGACCTTTTTTGCAATTTCAGCACTCTGCAGCAAGAATTCTCTTTGGTTGATTCTTTCTTGAGTTTTAACTTGCATTGAAAAAACAGATACTTTTTTTCCAAAATTGCTGATCAAATAGGCAAGTAAAACATAACTTTCCCTGATGAGGTTAGGGCATACAGGACTTTGAGGTATATAGAGAGGTCTAGTTCCTCTACCTCAACTTGCAAAAAATGAGCCTGCCGTTTCTTATACCGGGTGAGCCATAAAAAAGTTCCCACTTTTGAAAATTCGTAGCATCAGCAATACTTCACAGATTTAAATGATTCAAGTTCTAATTTAAAGTCGAAAGATCAAAGTAGTTTTGTGATTTTTCTCGATGTCTTTCGAGCATCAGAAATGCAGGTAAATTCAACTTTACAAAAAATTCATGGTTGCAAAATGACTAAAAAAGGGCCTAAAACATTGATCAAATCATAAGGCACTCCTCACACAGAACAATAAAGAAAATGCATTCTCTCATGTTTGAGAGATATCCTCTGCACATTTATTGCCATGGGATTTAAAATCTTTAGTATTTGTTTGAAAATCAATGTATTATAACACATGAGAGAGGTGAAATGCCCATTGCGTATTGTTCTGCGTGAGGAGAGTATTAACGATTTGATCAATGTTTTAGGCCCTTTTTCAGTCATTCTGTAGCAATGAAATTTTTATATAGTTGAATTTACCTATGCTTCTAGTGCTGGTAAGACGGCGAGAATTATAACAAAAATATTACGATTTTTCTTCTTTTAACTAGGATTTGAATCATTCAAATCTGCAAAGTACTCTTGGTGCTATGAATCTTCAAAAGTGGGAACTTTTTTCTGGCTCACCCGGTATATTCTTAGGGGCCCTTTACATGAGCAAACTCAGACCGGCACGAGTTTCAGATCGGTTTGAAATTTTTCCATGTCTGCTTTTTTGCGTTGCGTTTACATGGAGTTTCAGACCGGTCTGAAATTATACTAGCGTCACATTGAACATGCGTTGAATGCAATTGAGGCAACTGTGACAATGGTTTCTTTTCTCATGTTTTGGATTTAGGCCTATTTTCATTGTTGCGCTAAGTTATCAACAACACAGGATGTTATTAGAGTTGATAATCAAGGATAATCAACTGTACGTTTGTACTGCATTACAAATCTATTTTGGTTTGATGGTTCAAATGCTGCTTCAGAACCTGAAAATAAAACAAGAGGCTTTAGTTTCTTGCGTCTGGAGAAAAACAAATGGATGACCAAACAATGAAAATGGCTCCCAATAGTGCAGTTATCACTTCCGCAATTATTCATTTCGCCCCGACCTGAAAAAATTTCTGTTTACATGAGAATTTCAGGTCGACCTGAGTTTTCAGATCGGTCTGAAAGACCGAAACCAACCCAGACCGGCACGAGTTTCATTTCGCCCCTTCTCATGTAAACACTCTAAGGGCCTTGACCAGACACCGAAATGAAACTCATGCCGATCTGAAACTCGTGCCGGTCTGAGTTTGCTCATGTAAAGGGCCCCTTATAAAAAATGTGTGTATCCAGTATGTACATATCAGGGAGCTGATGCCAAAATGTTACGATATTTTTCAGGATTGTATACATTTTCCAAGTTGCGTAAACATCTGAGCTCTTCCTTCTGCAGATAAATCAGGTATATACAAGGAATCAGATGTTTTAGACATTGACACAGACAAAGAGGATTACGATGAAAAGAAAGAGCCTGAAAGGGAGGATAATCAAGAAATTATAGATGAAAATGATAATGAGTACAAAATCTTGGATGAGAGTATCGATGCGGAAGTGGATATTCTATGTGACCTATTAAGATATTCCTTCTCCAAAGATGCAAATATTCCCCAACATAAACTCTGATGCATTTGCCCCCCAAGAAATAAAACAATCGAATAGCCTCTGGTAGTAGGCATTCATGTCAAGTATGTGACCCTCTTTTTTAAATTCATTCTCTGCAAAGGACCAGTTATGAGCTTGTCAATCATACCATAGCTCTGCAAGCAGCCATAAAAGAAGGAAATTGAAGATCACACTGGACAGCAGATAACAGCTTGTTTTCCTTGTGATATCTTTCAAAGAAAACCCTTTAAATTTTCTTCAAGGAAAAATGTGCCAGCATCATCATATTAAAACATGTTAAATCGATTTCCAAAAAAATGGATCAAGAGGAATTTCAGTGATATTTGTTTCATCCTTAACCCTATCTGTACTGGGCGATTTTTTAGGTATTTTGTACTGGGGGGGGGGGCGTTTTTGGCCCCCCCCCCCTTTTTCTCCAAAACTACAAAAGATATAACAATGAGACTTACCCCTATTGTTCTTTAGACAATTGGCTATTTAAATATAACAATGGCAATTAATAAGTCACGTGATTCGTTGCTAGGCAACCGAAAAACTGACAAAAATTGGCAAATTTATACCTTCTTAACCAGAAAAATTCTATTTAATCAACCACTCGACCGATTTTCTCCAAATTTGTTTTAAATAATAGGAAACATGTTATAGTTCAAAAATACATACTTTGCAAAAATTTTTAGTTTCTATTTTTAGCACAATTAGCCTTAAATTAGCCTTTTGTTGCATGCATTTACTTTCATGGTAGGTTTTTGCCAGTCCTGCCCTTTTATCTGGTAAATATAGACTCAAAATGAATTACATTAATAAGATGAAGCAAATTAGACTAAAAAAATTTATATTTGACACTTCTTTATTAGGTAAATGACGTCATAAATGTGAATGACGTCATAGATATCAAATTTTGCTGACATCAGCAAATATGAAAAGTTTATATATCAAATGAAAGTACTCATCAAATGCAATCGAATGGTGCATGTTTGAGATCGATCAAGCAAACAACACAAAAACTACGGACATTTTAAGCTTTTTTTTGTTGACTACTCTCCAAATATGGTATTACTGTGGTCACATGATCAGAGGTAGAACAATGAAATGTTAATAATTTAATTGCCTATGAAATTTGAGTAAAAGTCACCAAAACTGGTGGTTATATCTCTTGTCGTTTTAGCGTAATGCAGCAAAAACTGGTAGGGGGGGGGGGGCCCCAGTACGAATAGGGTTAAAAAGCTTTGAAATTGCATCATCCTTCCTGGCTTCTCACATCCCTTTTCATGTACAGATTTGCAAACTGTGCGTATAACCCTATAGACCCCAGATTCTCCTTTGCTATAGTCTCCATTTGCCAATGACCCAAATTTTTTATCCCCCAACATAAAGTGTCTCAAATTTTGCAGCAGACATGAGCTTGATCAGCAAACCAACAAGAACATGCATAAGTATTTGTTAACTCTGGACATCTTTTCTCTTTCCTCTTCTGACAGTGGCTCCCATTCTTCAACAAGTGTTGGCAAAATTTATTTCCTGCAATTGGTGAACAAATTATTGAATTTTTTACCAGCACATCTGTCAAACATTACGTTTTTAATGCTTTTCACAATTGTTTTTACAGTGTCGTCTTCCTTTTCCTGATCTTTCCCCTCACTCTGCCTTGCAAACATAGCACACACATCTTCAAAAACATTTTCCAACACTTTCAACTGAGAGTGACATGAAGGCATATATCAAATAAGAGGCTCTTTGCATGGAGAGCTGGCATGAACTCTTGTCACCGTGAGATCCAGCATGAAAATTTCAAAATACGTGGCGAAGGCGATTTGGTTTCCATAAAGCCCAATATGAGAAAATTTTGTTTACATGAGATTTTCATCCTATGTCCATGCCGGCATGTCGCCCCAAAACGAAAGTTTCATGTGGTGCCAACATCATGTAAAAGACCAGCACCCGATATGAAAACAAGTGCCGGCATGAGTTTCATGTCGGGTCTCATGTAGAGGGCCTCTGAGATATCTCCTCAAAAAAAGTTGTGAGTTTTGCTTTAGCGGCTTATAAATAGCCACCATCAACCATTTTTGTATTCTGACATTTAACTCAAATGGTAAAACCTGTATGTCTGGATGCGTATTAAGGACAAGAGTCAATCTTTGTTTCAGCAATTGCCAGCAGGTCAATGATATCACTGATCATGCTTGAAAAGTTATCAACTTTATTTCTTATAGAGTTGATCTTGATGGACGCCACAGTGATTTTTTTCAGTATTTGAGGAGGAGGAGTTTTAATTCATCAAAACAGTCAGCCTCATTTGGAGACAGGTCTGACAATTCAAATTTTTCAGCTACTGGGTGTCCCCAAAAAACGCAACGGATTTGATCGGGACTAGTGAAAATAATTTAGGTCAAATCAATCCAAAATAATTTTTGATATTATCCTTGATAGCTAACTTGAAGATGGATGCCTTGTTTGCCTGATTCAGACTGACAAATCCTTTAAGAAGGACCATATCCTCCTCCAATATGTAATCCTCTTTTTCTCCCTCTACTGACACAAAGTCAATGAGCCATATATACACAGACTTGCAAGGATCTGCCTTCTTCTTTGCTGCTTTGCTGGGTCTGAAACTCCATGAGTCATTGCAGAATGACTGCAAGTTCAAGGAGCAGCATCTCCAGGATAAAATTGAGCATTCAGAGTGGACTGTAAAGAAAAACGAATATAAAATTGACAAATTTGAGCGGAGTGACAGCTATCATCACTTTTACTATCTAATGGCTAAGGGGTTTGAGTCAAAACTTATGTACGAGTCTATGGAAGAGTTTGTCAGCCAGCGGACATTGCAAATTGCTGCCACTGCAACACACAAAGGCCGGCTTGGTTCAGACTTGAAGTTACTCCAACAAGGTGTCGTAATCATTTATGAGGATGAAATCAAAAGTTCTGTGAAACTTGGGAATGGTGTTCAATCATTTGTTTTCAGAGCAAAGTGCAAGGGCATTGATGTTGAAGTTAATTGTTTTTTGGGGCAACATTAGAGTGCCTTAAAAGGGTATCAGAGACATTGTTTACAATATAACGTGCATCGGATCAAACAAGGAGAACTGTGGGGAAGCATATATAGGTGTGTCAGCTCGAAGCTTGGGAGAGAGAATACACCAGCACATAAACAAATATGAAAAGGAAGATAAGAACTTGATGCTGTTCAAACATATGAAAGAGAGGCATGGCGGTGTTAAGCAAGAACTTTTGATGGATAAACTAACGACATGTCCCGGTGATGCAATGCTGTGGCAGGTGACGGAGGCAGTTTTCATCAGTGAGATGGCACCATCTTTGAATTCAAAAGAAGACTGGGGAAACACAAACGTACCATGCCCAAGACGCAACAATAACAACTTATTTTTATTATGAGTGAAAATAATGGCAAGTAGAACCAATTTAAATTTTATAAATAGTCTTAGGTGCAACACTCGGAATCAGATACAAATTCTTTCGAATTCAACACAAACTAGACAAACAAAAAATTTCCATTGTAATTCTAGCTGAATTGACCAGATGTCTTATTTTGACGATTCAGATGCGGCATAAAGAGATTTGGCATATAAATCATGCTAAATGCAAACATTCCATCAAAGAAACTTTTTTGCAGAAGCCCATTGAGTTCGTGGTTGGGTTACCTATAAACACAATTTAATTGCAAATTCAAACACAAAGTAATTTCAATACGGTAATAGTCTGAAAATGTGTTATTCAAACCTTGATATCCCAGAAACTGAATAAGATATTGAAAACCAGAAAAGATTACACACTCATATCTATGTTCTATCAGCAGGGTATAAGCATAGGGCTCAAATCTTTCATGTCTTAAGAAAAGTGGGTGTTTTCTATGACTTTTTCTTTGAGTTGAGTGGCTTAAAAGGAACTTATGGCACTTTGCTATAAATCTGCAGTGGAAATTGCTTGAAATCTAGATTTTTTCCAAAATGATAGCAATTTAATTATTTTTGAAAAAAATCGTTGAAAATTCAAATCGTCTGATCCTGAAGTAATAGAGGAAAATGATATAATCTTCAAGGAGATCATATTTACGAAGGCATTCCATATAGTAGCATGCTGAACTATGCAGCTTTTTTGGTGAATAGGATTTAGAAATATGATGGCGTCATAGCATCAGATTCGATAAATGCTGCCATTTTGAAACTGATCGAGATATCAATAAATTTCCACTGCAGATTTGAAAACCCGAAGTTGCTTCCAAGCCATTTATGTCAAAGAAAATTGTAATAGAATTATGTTTGTTCTGTCTTATTGTTTAAACAAAGATGAAGGAGACTCCATTTGAAATTGAATAAGAGGTTGTGACAGACCCAAGACATCTTAAGATCAGCTTATGTTTTATACTTCTTCTATTTCAGACTGTTAACTAGAGTTCTGCTGTTGCCATTTAACGAAGTTGGCTTTGTGACATCATTTCAGTCAGGGATGGAATATGATAACAAATTCAAAAATGCAAAGCGATATGCAAAAAAAGGCCTACTTGTCTTGATGAAGCAGCATTGGGTATGTGAAGATGACACAAACTGGCTCATCGATGAAAATGGCATCATCAATTCCATAGATGAAAAATTGAGCAACGCGTCAGATCAGCAATTGACAATGAATTACGGAAGAGCGCTTTTTCTACTGTTTAAGGCAAGGTGGTATTACAATTTATGTGTCCAGAGCTCATAGGCGATCATCAGCAATACTGTAAGAAAACGAGTTTCTTGTGAAAACACAATTTGGACGATAAAGGGCTTTCCTCACCATTTCTGTGTTTTATTACAGATATTGATATTGAATCAAATAATCTTTGAGTCAAAGCTGCAGTGATGCAGAATTTCGTGCCGAAACACAAGCCGAATTGGTAGACAATGGACAATGGGCAACATGAGAGTGTCTTAAAAGGGTATCAGAGTCATTGTTTACAAGATAACGTGCGTCGGATCAAACAAGGAGAACTGCGGGAAGCATACCGGGTGGGCCAAAATAAACTATGCACTTTTGGCAGGCCACGATAAATCGTACACAGGACCGATTTTGAAGATTTATGACTTAATCTTTAGCAGAAAGCCTTAATTAGATTCCGGGATTTTTTGCAAATTTTTCTGGTTTCAGTTTTTAGAGCTACGGACGAGTTTCTTAAAATTTTCGTTTTCGAAAACACTGAAAACGATCAAAAAACGTTGATAAAACTTTCTACAGAATCGACATGAATGGACAAAGAGAAAACTTTTTTGTGGTGATTTGAGATTTAGAAATTGATCAATTGCCAGCTGCTGTACCAGAGTTCATACTATCTTGGGAGAAATTTAATAATATTCTCAAGGATACAAAGAACTGTCTTTTCTTTTGTGATATCATTGCATTTATGCTTTGGTGCAGGTTGTGTTCCTGTGTCAATGGGGTTTAAAAGACAAGCGAGGAAGCTTCATGGGGCCAGCAAGCATGGAGTCTTGTTACATTTCTTATTTTTTGGGGCAGCATTTTATTGTAACTACTACAGAATTTCGCAACAGGCCAATCGTTAAAATAACTCGTGCAGAAGTTTGCAATGATAAATTTTCAAATCCCCAAATCACGTTGAAAACGTTTTCTCTTTGTCCATTCATGTTGAGCCTTTAGAAAATTTGATCAACGTTTTTTGATCGTTTTCAGCGTTTTCGAAAACGAAAATTGTAAGAAACTCGCTTGTAGCTCTAAAAACTGAAAACGGAAAATTTGCAAAAAAATCCTAGAATCTAATTCAGGCTTTCTGCTAAAGATTTAGTCACAAATCTTCAAAATCAGTCCTCTGTACGATTTATCGTGGACTGCCAAAAGTGCATAGTTTATTTTGGCGCACCCGGTATATACCGGGTGTCTCAAAAAAAGTACCCCCTTTTGACTCAACAAGGCAACAAAACGATAATATTTTGGGACTTTTTGAATTCATGGCTACATTTGTTGGTCTTCAACTTAAATGCACATACCTTGCATTTGGAAATCGACCACCAAACACCGGAGATATGAGTTCACAAGTTAAAAATTTGGAGTGCACCTGAAACCAGAGGTTTTGAGAAATGGCCTAGCCATAATTTGACAACAAACAGGCATTTTGCAAACGAATTTTCGACTTTGACCTTTACTTTTTAGTTTTGAAAACGTTTATACCTTGAAATACTTCAATTGTTCTTGCAGTGACTTTTCTTTTGAGGAAACGGTCCTTGCATTGCATTTGATCCTATGTGTCTTGTATTAAAGAAGAGGAAAAGGAGCACATGCACGATATTTTGGAGATGTGGCATGATTTTATCACTCTTACCACATTGTTACTATATTTGTTTGATCGGCGCCATGTCCATGCATCTTTTATTCTTTTCAAAAGCAAAAACACAGAAAGTTAAAGTCAACAGGTATTTTGGAAAATGTCCACGATACAAATCATAACTAGGCCCTTTTTCAAAGCCTCTGGTTTTGGGTGCACTGTAAATTTTGACTTTGCGAACCAGTATCTCCGGTGTTTGGTGGACGATTTATAAATGCAAGGTACGTGCATCCAAGTTGAACATTGATAAATTTAGCTGTGAAGTCGGGGAGCAATGATATCTTATTGCTTGGTTCCTATTTAAAGTCAAAAGGGGGTACTTTTTTCTGAGACACCCGGTGTAGGTAGAATACTGAGATTATTGTAAGCAATTAAGCAGCCTTAGGGCCTGTTCATATGGAGAAAGTTTCCCTGGCATTTCCCCGGTGAAGCGGGATTCCCGGCTAGCCGGGGAAATAATCATCGACCTTTCATATGAGAAAAGTTTCCCCGGCAAGCCGGGATAACTATAACCACGTGACTACTGGCGCGGTTTTTTATTTTGGCGCTTGTCAACAATATGGTGTCTTCACGTAAGATAGCTGTGCTTGCTTCAATCAGCATAACCGGCCTGTTGTCGATAGTCCTTCAATTTCAAGACTTAATACTGATGTGGGGAGTTTCTGTGATGAAAAGAAATGCTTCCTTGATTAGTTACGATGTCAGAAAGCGAAACATTTATTATCAGAAGTTGAAAAGAATGAAACAAAGGCTAATGTATCGAAAGAAGAGGAGTTGCTGGACCAGACCTGGAAGGACAGAACAATGGTGGCAAAATATGATGAATGATATCTCTCCTCGTGAACTGTGGAAAACAATTTTCGCATGTCCAAAGAATCATTTATGGAACTCGTAAATGAGCTCAGACCACATATCACACCAAATCCTAATTCCCCAAATTACAGGGCTGTTGTCCCGGAAAAGAAAGTGGCAATAACACTTTTGGGGTTGCAATAAACACTGCTGGAAAAATCATTTTTGATGTTTGTTATCGATGTTACTAAAACACGGAACAAGCGGAACAAGGCAGCAACAAGCGGAACTAGTGCGGAACAAGCCAGTAACAAGCGGAACAGGTCAGTAACAAGCGGAACAAGCGAGGAACAACCCAGTAACAAGCGGAACAGCAAGGAACATATGTCTCTATCCCAAGGGGAGTTCGAAATATGTTGAAATGAAAGAGTAGCGCGCGGCATTAGATAATAAGCCATAATAAGTCAAGAGGATTGTAGGGTAAAGAGCACAAAAAAGGCGCAGCATGTCCCAAAGGAGTCTAGAGTCGTTGCAAGGAAACATGAACAAGGAAGCAAAGGTGTGTGTGTCTCTTCTTTCTTCTGCACCTTATTGTTGCCGCAACTTTCTCGCCATTCTTTTTTTTTTCTTTTCGGCTTTCTTTCCCATTCATCTTTTTGTGCACTTGAATATTTCGAACCCGGGCGGGGGGGGGGGGGGGGGTACTTAGTATATTTGACCAACGGGGATGGGCCGTTTTTAAGAGTATCGCTTTCACCAATTTTTTCTAGCACAGGGTATCAAAATGAGGCAATTTTTCTAGAGCAGGTTGGCAAAAGATGTCAAAGGGGAAAATTCTGCTAGATCGGGTCGTTTTTTGGTCAAATTTCATGTTTTTTGAGTATGCTTTTCACCAATTTTTTCTAGAACAGGTTATCATTTTGAGCGAAAAATTCTGGAGCAGCAGGGGTGGATCCAGGAGTTTTGGTGACAGGGTTGTATTGCGGCGAAGCCGCAATGAAGGAAAGGGACCACGCCCTTTTCTTTGTGAGGAAACGCCCTTTTTCTGTGCAGTTTTTGACCACACCCTTATTGTTTTTAAGGGAGTTCCATGTTTGATAAAAGAATCATAGTTAAAGTCACTGTCACAGCATCAAGCCATTAGCGAAGTGAATTCTTTTCCATGTTGTTCAGTATGACTGTGTTTCAATCTTGCTCCAGAAACTTCATCATTGAATTTATTTATCTTCCCCTTTCTGTTCAATAGCAAGTTGTTTCTATTCTCTCAGGCTTCTATGTTCATGAAGATTTTCAGGAATGTATTGAAGTGCTGTGCTGCTGCTCAAGGCCCTCAAGCTAACCGAGCTGACCCATAGAATGAGCTGACCCTAAGCAAGACTGAATTATGTTTTTTATGCGCGCGCAGATATCCCTCGAAACCGAGGCAATGGGGAAATCAGAATTATTACAAACGCTCCTTTCCTCAATTCTAGAACTGACCACAGCTGAAACCATAACAGCAATAACAGCAAGCATAGGTGAAGGTCACATGGAAAGAGCTTAACCCTATCCAGACTAGGGGGGGCACAAAGTGCCCCCCCTAGTAAACTTTTCCACACAGCTCGTCGAGTACCTCTAGAATAGTCTAGCTTTTTTTTGACTTTTAGTTTCTATCTATGAGACATCTTTTCATGTCAATTTCAAAAATTTCGACACTGATTCCGGGGGTCAACACATGACTTTAAATAGAGTGCTCCGCAAAATAAATACTTTTTAAGTTATAGATTTGGAACCACTGGCTCTATGACAATGAGACAAACATTTTTGAACTCGTCTTGAAACAAGCTTTCATTTGATATATAGTTTATTGATTTTTGATGACGTCATCAACAATTGGTTGTTGCGCATGCGTACTGACGAAAAACCATGTTATGCTTCATTTTTAGACAAATGAGTGACATGATATGATGCAGCAGGTCTTTTTATGTATATTTAGCATTTTTTGCTATTTTAAAAAGTAATTTATAATCAATTTTAGGCAAAAGTCGCTATTTTTCTCGTACAAAATAAATGAATGCTGACATCAGCAAAAATATTAGACTTACAAAGCCAAAATTTCAAAATAAGAATTAGAAGGATATAATCCTTCTATGTTTCAAATATCACGTCGATATATTTTATCAATTTGGAGATACAACGCGACAAAGTACATGTGGTTTTACACCCAAATTAGCAACATTTGCTGACGTCAGCACTTAATCACGTGACATAAACAAAAACAAATCACACCATCTTAAACAATTAAACAGTTCATCGTTACACTTGTCATGAGATTTATATTCTGGCTGCTTTTTCCTGGGCATCTTCCTTAAAAATCAACAAACTACAATATCCTTTGAATTTAGATTGGCTTTGCAACGTCTTTTGAAAACCTTTCTTTGATTTCAGACGATGGGTCTGCCATTCTTAATGCACCTCCTTAATGCATTTTGTAAGACTACCATTATATCATAAATACTATTTACCAGCTACTGATTAAAAGATACTGAATGGTGTATCCACGAGTGACATACCTTTAGTGGCATTGAACGACATAAATCCTCCACATTTACGTGTAGCAGGGATGTCACTTGAAATGCATAAAAGTGCTAACCGATAGAATGGCATCAAAACGCACCCTGGCTCCTTCACATACTGTCCTTCCCAAAAGGAAAGTAGCTCATGAACAAACGGTGCAAGAAAGCTGTTGACATGAAATTTTGGCTCTGATGGGCCTGGTATTATACCAACAATCAGTATGTTTTCCCATTTAAATCTGTGCTCTCGAGGTAAATTAAGAATTGCCAAATAAATAACACCAATAGAATGTTCACTGTTTTTGAATGGGTTGAACCAATCAATATTCAGCATAAGGCCAAGGTTTCTTTTGTCTGCAAAATAATCATTTTCTTCTTGATCTTTAAAAGTTTTATACACGTTTCCATCAGTTACATCTGAGAACTCATCAAATTCATTCTTTCTGGATTCCAAGAAGAGAAGATCTCTAAAACCAGGTCTTGCTAAAAGCTCTTCTAGCCCATCTTTCAAGCGACGAAAGGAATACACCTTCTTAGGGTACAGACATCTTTGAGTGCCATCTCCATTGAGCACTGCCTTCATTAATATGGCCCCACATGGCTTCCGGCGATTTTTCTGTGGATGATTTGGAAACAAAACATTATCACACTTTTTTGAAATTTTCTTTCCCCCTGGCATTGTATGCCAGCACTCATCAAAGGAATACAGCTTGTTGCAGTCGGGGCAAACAACAGATTTTGTGAATCTGTCACGATCTAATCCAAGCAGTTTTCGTGCTGAGTACAGCGAGGATGGGAATTTCTCTAATAAAACATTTAGAGACTCCAGTCCAATCATTGTTCTGAACAGGAGAATGAGCAACCTGATCACACTAAGTAATGCCTCCAGAGCAGTATCAGATACACCAAACTTTACTTGCCATAAGAAGAGAGCAAATAAAGTGTATTGAATTAGCGTGTGATAAACTGGCAGGTCATCTTGGGTTGAAATCACGAAATCTTCATCTGGTTGCTGGCTTTCATCAACCAATACCTCGTCAAAGTCTTCAGTATCCTCCTGAAATTAACAATTAGGCAAATAAAAGATTACTAAAATGAGGAATCAGGGAATATGGAGACTACATCCCGGGGAGGGGGGGTACATGACTTGAGGATGGACGGGGGTCTGCCGCCCGGTATTCAGAAAACTACCCTCTCCTAATTACCGAAACTTGCTTTTGATACCCATTTTTATGATTAATTTTGGCGGAAAACTGCCAATTTTAACCATTTTTTGCAAATTTCAGCGAAACTACACCCATTTTATGAAAAATCTGCCGAAAAAGGACCCTTGTTTAGAGAATTTTGGGCTCAAAAACCCACCCATATGGGCGGCACATACCCGTACCCGAAATATGCCCCCCCCGGGGACTACATAAGCTACGGGAAACTTTCAAACGGCAGTATAGAGATTTCCTTGGAATTAAGCTAATTCTCTCTCGAGCTTTGTGGTTTTATCTTCGATAGATAAGCCATAGCAGAGCTCTGAAGTTTGCTGCTGATCTGTTTGCATTTATGGCCAGTATCGAGCAGGCAAGAAAACTTCATATTTAAATGCTATTCAAAAAGAGATTCTAAGATCAGATCAGATAAGATAAGATTTTGATACATCATGCGTCAGAACGTAGGAAAGCCCCCTCACCACAATAGTCTGGATCTCCTGTGACCATACCAGAAGAAGGCATAACTTCTGCTGCTGAATCCACGGATGATGGAGAGGGAGCAGTAGTGTCTGATTGCTTTGGTCGCTGTCTGTCTGAACTGATTTTGGCAACTTTCTCTTCTCTGTACCATTCTCCCTGCCGGCAGTACAGGTCTTTGTGGTTGTAAAAGGTAGATTTTGACACCGTTTCATTGCAATGAGGGCAAAATCTCCTCTTACACGCAGGCATTCTGTTCGATGATGCTCGATGATTGACCGAAAACATGATCTATTGATTGATTGATTGGTTGATCGATTGGCTGTTAGATGCTTGTTGCTACCAGCAACGAATCAACCAATCGATCAATTCCCATAGTCATATGACTTTGCACTTGCTAAAATGCGCGCAAAATTCATTCACCAATGGACGACCCACTGCAAAGCTGAACAGCGAACAGACTTCTTTTCACCGACGCTCAACGAACAACATGTCTGGAAATAGACACAAGGCGAAAGTATTGAGGCCTATCAATAGCAACCACACCACGACAACCCATCAACATCCTTCTCCAGACGAGAGATACAGGTAATTTTTTAAATTGATTTTAAGATCAGATATTCAAGCGGCTGTTTGCCGGGACATGTGTTGTGGTTGGTTGGCCTAAGCGCGCCACACATGATGAATGATGTCTCTTTTATTTCTCTCAAATATATTTATATCTCAAATATTCAGAACTGTATTTCAACAGTTAGTCCCGATGATGTTCGGCATAAAGTAGGAGAAAGTTGCAATTTTTTGCTATTCTCCTAGATTTTTTGTTTCGGACAAAGTGTCCATTGTCTTGTGGTTCGTTCGGTGGCTTCAGTCAAAAAATGATCGTTAGCAATCCAGTTATATCTGAGCAATCTTAAAAGATGTAAATGATTGGTTTGTTCCTCTATAGAATGCAACTATTTTTCTTCCAAATAAAACTTTTTTCGAGAAAAAATTGATACAAGTCAGTCCAGCATGGAATGTAAGATTTCCGTGCACCGGACAACAAAATTGTAAATGATCGGTATCCACCAATTGGCACCGGGTCACGAGGGGGTTTTTCCATAGTAAAGGTACCTGGGAATGTGCCGCGAGCAAGGGTATACTTTTTCGGACTTCTTGTCTAGCTAAGGGTATAATTTTTGGCAATTTTGGCCTACAACGGTCTAGCCAAGGGTATCATTTTTGACAATAGTGGTCTAGCGAAGGGTCATGATATCATATTTGGTACAAGTTTGGCAATATTCTTCCAGGAAATCGTCAAAATTGGTCTAGCCAAGGGTACCATTTTCATAAAAATTGGTCCAGAGAATGTGGTCAAATTGGTCTAGCCAAGGGTACCATTTTCGTAAAAATTAGTCTAGCCAACAGTACCATTTTGAATATGCTCGCGGCAGACCCTTACCCAAAATTTGGCCAAGAACCCCCTCCCCTGTGCACCGGGTAGCCCAGCCACCCACATGCGCCTACTTCAATCAATCTAAGGGGTCCGGGGGCATGCTTCCCCGGAAAAGTTTGGATTTACAACATCTAGAATTATGTAGAATGCAACCAAATTTTGCTTTTCTTTGCCTTGCTTTTCGGCATGGCCAGTGTAAATGAATTGATGGGGACTAAAATCAAGGAGTCTGAGGGAAGAAGTCCCCAGGAAATTTTAAGGTGACACCCTCTACTTTGGCTTAGAACAGTTCTGGTGATCTCATATTTGCTGGAGTTAAAATAGAACCTTGACTATTTCTAATTACAGTATTTTTAAAGATTAGTATCACCAGGAAAATGTTCGAGTAAGTATATTTTTCGTTGGCTTTTAGAATGCCTCAATCATCCCATTACATCTTTACCAGAGACAAATTGAAAACTTGACATTTCTGACAACTGCACGCAAAGATCACAAGGAGATGAGCAAGGCTATACCAGGTTGGAAAACATGCGTGATTTGGCCTACGCGTAGTAGCGAGTGAAATAAATTTGAAGGTGCGAGCTGCGAGTGGAATTTAAAAAGAGTTTAAAAAGCTGCGAGAGAAGCAAAATTAACAATAGATCTTTTTTTCTCGCATGCGAGGATTGGTTATTGTAGCTGCGAGCAGCGAGTTTGACAGAGTTTCATAGCTGCGAGCGAAAGCAAGTTTTCCAACCTGGAGGCTATAGACTCCATAAAGATGCTATGCAGACAGAATTCATAATTGTATCATTTTTGAAGCTCTTGAAACCCAAAAGATTTCTGAAAGATGAGTGCACCAAAGGAATGAAATTATAGGCTGGTGCACCGCAAGGTTCTTACACAGTTTTATGCACCGGACATGTGCGGTGCACATTCAATTTCCGTTTTGACCCCAAGGGGTACTCGGTCTACCAAAATACGGGAGGTGCCGCTGGAAAATCTGAAAAGGCACCCTGTTGTCCTGTCCTGGAGTAAAATTATAAATTTCTTACGAGTTTCTTAGAGGTTCTATTACAATCTCCATGTTCACTACCTATGCCCCCGTGAACACTTCAAAACAATATTTTTCTAGCCTTTCCAATGTTTAAACATTGCTGAAGTACCTTGCGACTACTAGTAATATGATACAGGAAACAAGTGAAAATAAAGTGAAAAATGTCAAGGATTTCCTTTATAGTTTCTTAACTTATATTCTCCTAGTAGTGGAGTTTCTTAAATTTTTGGCGATCTGAGAGTTGAGTTACTTATGGGCAGGTTCTGTTTTCTATTTGCAATCCTTTATTCAGAAAGAGGCTTCAATGAATTTTGATCAACTGTGATATTCAATTTTATGAAAATTAAGCAAGTATCTGCAAGAAATGATTTAATTACATACAGGGGTTGTGCCAGGGGGGCTAGGGGCCTCTAGCCTCCCTACTGGAGGAAATTCTCGGTTTTGTTAGAGGAAATTTTGGCCAAATAAGGTACAAAAACAGCATCTTTAGCCCTCCTGTCGGAAGCTTCGCCCCCCCCCCCCGTGTCAGAAGATTTCTGGCACTACCCCTGATTATATAAAACTAAGAGCATGATCCTATCAATTTTGTAAGATTTTGTGACATTTCAATGTTAAAGGGGGGTATGAATTTGAATGGGTTTTTAGGAATTTTCATGCATTCTTAGTTGATAGTAATAGTGCAAAATCAACTTAAAATCATAATGATTTCGAGAATAAGCAAATCTTATCAATGAGAAGTCTGTGCAAAGTACCGTTTTTAGGGGCAGGGCCTCTGAGTAAGCAGTGATTAGGGAATGGTTGTTTCCATTAATGGTACCGTGTAAGGCTGATTCAATAGCATGTGTTTAGTTAGTAAAGTTATTTCTGGTAAATGTCTTCATTGTCTTTTGTTCAATTAGGATTCAACAACTGGAAGATGTCACGCCACCAACTGGGAGGATGAGAAGGTAAGAATTACATTTTAGATTCAAAAAAGACATGGCTCTAGGTTACTGTTTTATTCTTTCGAATTAGCAGTTACCAGCATTATTGCAATCTTGATTATATAAAGATGCTCTATAATGGACCATTCTTTGGAACAGAATGACATTGATATAGGTAATTCTTGCACTATTGAAAACCATCTTTCTCACATCTTTCAATTTTCAGCCTCATAGAGGTGTTGTTTCCATGGAATCTCCTTCCTTCTGTTTTGAGACACACTTTCAGTAAGCTTCTTTTAATTTGTGTCTTTCTTATTTTTCTTTATTCCGAACTCTGTGATATGTCTTTTTTGGCTTTTTCGGTCTATTAATGTCCTCTGCAAACATAGTATGTTAATCCCTAAGGATTAATCTGAAGGATGCCTGTCATTGGTGTGATTGGGTAGATCTTTAGGTAAAAACTGACCATGAAAAGATCTACTCTAGTAATTGAGCATAAGCATAAAGCCTCTAGCTTGTATGCTTTTGCATTGTGCTTGCTCTCACAAGTGAAGGGAGTTAGATTGTTATCATCTTTATAACATATGCACTGGGAGGAAATTAGCATTTAATAAAATATTCCAGATTAACACAGTCTGCACGTTTCGTAACGTGCAGTGGCGGACACCTGGGGGTGGGGCCAGGGGTGCGATCGCCCCCCCCCCAATGTTGGCCAGAACAAAGATCTTTTGTTGGAAAACAATAGAAACAAACAATACTTTTTAACTGAAACAATAGCTTGGCCCCCCAATATTTGGCAAAGTGTCCGCCACTGGTTTCGTGCTGAGACTAAGTATGTGTGTATGTACGTATGTATGTATCATTTGCCACTTAAAAATATGTCCAAGTTTATAATATAAAAATAGATACAATATGTATGTATGTATGTATGTATGTTTGGATTCACCACAAAATTAAATATTTACAATTTACAATTTCTACAATACAATATTATAGGTTAAAATGTGAAGGAAAACACGCCTAATTGGCAGGGATAGCAAAGGTCCAGATGACCTTAATTCCATAATGGTCCCCTCAGAGGTGCTGGAACAGCGAAAAAACATGAATCCTGTGTACATAAATGTACAAGTGTGTGTACAAGTGCGTGTACAAATGTACGAAAATTGAAATTAAAGATAATAGAAATCCTACATTTCGCAATTTTACATATCTACATTGCAGCTACCCAGCCGCTTTTTGACTGCTTCGCAGCAATCAAATGGTTTTGAATGTAGCCTTTGATTGGCACATATTTGAAACAAATATTAAAAGACACATGCCAGGTGAGCACCCCCCAAAATATTTTTGGTCTTAATAGTTTTTAAATCAAGTACATTATGAATATCTATGTGAAATTTGAAATTTAAACAGATTCAGGCTAGAAAAAATGAAATAATTTGGCACACAGGGGCCTTTCTGACTTATTTCATCACCAGAATGTGATTTTGAAGCAAACAATTTTATTTAGAACTTTATTTGTGTTGCTGTTTATGATATGTACAGCAGATCTTGTGCACATATGCTTTTTTTGTCTTCTGATAACATAAATAATGAAAATGATATTTCATAACAATCTTCTTTTTCAAGCATGCAACAGATTGATAACACACAACAAATTGACCCTACGAACCATACTTTGAGGAGGTATGAGAACTTTGATAGTTTTATAATGTACTTTCAGGAAGTTTTTAATATAGCCATTTGTTGTAAAACTTCCTTGCAGTATGAATAAATCAATGCTTTAGATATTTATGTGGCTGTTTTATTTCCGGTCTTGAGATAAATTCAATGGCATGGCACTAAATAGTTTGTTGTGCATTACCAATTTTGACATACTTTAGGGAAAATGTGATGGTCACATATATTTTCAATTGACCTTTTATAAAGATTAGATAAAGGGGCCATGAATATGAGAGTTGCTCCAGCTTGATCAAGCACCTTCACATCCACCTGAAAAATTCTAGGACCTTGATAAAGTGGGCACCTACAGAGTATGCATGCATTTCATTAAATGTCAAGAAGCTTCAAAGTCATATTTGTTAATGTTAAATGTTAAATGCCATGTACATTGTACATTTAAATATTGTTAAGTTTAAAGATTTGCAAGAAATTCTTTAAAATTCTTCTACCAAAAATTGATATATAGATATATATATATATATATATATATATAGCTAGGTTGTCAGACAGCCAGGTGCACCAGTGACAAAGCATTTAATTGCTATAGAATGAAATTTTTTGTACATATGAATGAGCTTCTATTTAAAGATTTTCACTAATAGATACAAAATTTAATTTTAAATGCTTTACCAAAAGTTGATATAGCTAGGCGCAATTTGTGCTACAGCTAGTCAGACAGCTAGGCGCACCAGTGCCAAAGCTGGGTCAAAGCATTTGATAGCTATAAAATGAAATTAATTGTAAATATGAATGAGCTTCTATTTAGAGATTTTGGCTCAAGATGCAAAATATATTTTAAATGCTTCTACCAAAAGTTGATATAGTTAGGCGCAATTTGTGCCACAGCTAATCAGACAGCTAGGCGCACCAGTGCCAAAGCTGGGTCAAAGCATTTGATAGCTATAATAAAATGAAATTAATTGTAAATATGAATGAGCTTCTATTTTAAGATTTTCACTAATAGATACAAAATTTAACTTTAAATGCTTCTACCAAAAGTTGATATAGCTAGGCGCAATCTGTGCTACAGCTAGTCAGACAGCTAGGCGCACCAGTGCCAAAGCTGGGTCAAAGCATTTGATAGCTATAAAATGAATTTTATGTAAATATGAATGATCTTCTATTTAAAGAGTTTGGCTCAAAGATACTAAATATGATTTAAAAGTGCTTCTACTAAAAGTTGATATAGCTAGGAGCAATTTGTGCTACAGCTAGTCAGACAGCTAGGCACACCAGTGCCAAATCTGCCTCAAAGGATTTGATTGCTACAAAATAAATCTAAGTTCACATTTGATTAGCTCTTTCTAAAGATCAATAGACAATGGGTACCTGTGAACAAATTCTGGCATAACATTCTTCTTTTTGGAATATGATTAAGTTTTGTTAATTATGATTGTAAATAGAACGGTTCTTTGTTGTAATTGAACGTCTAAAACGTGTTTTGTGAATTCATAGCTTTAAGTCTTTGATTCTCACAATCTGACAGAAACCTAAGAAAGCTACCTGATCGAAAATAGACACATTACTGAAAAAGCACTTTCTATTCTGTCAGCAAAAGGCCAAGTCATCAAAGGAGCAAAACTGGGAAACGAAGAAAAAACAAAAATTTGAAAGAAAAGCAGAAGGCAAAAAAAGAATGAAACAGCTTCACAAAAAGTCTGCTGACAGTAATATAAAAGAACTGCAGCATGACGTAGCTGAGATGTCTCAACAAAATGAGAAGCTCCGGCAGTTTTTAAGAAATTTGCAAAGTAAATCAAAAATGCATCATCCAGTGTCAAACTTTGCCAAACCACTTTCCAGAGCTGATCAGGTAAAACAGAGTAAGCTCGCTGTCTTGAAGCTTTTACCTCACGAGCCACCACAGTTCGTTAACTCAGATGTTATGCAAGGAAGTCAAATAGGTAATGGTGTCTTTGGTGGCGTTACAGTAGCCAAAATATTGTCAATGGGGTCCATTTTAGTGGCTGCAAAAACAATAAAGTTGGACCAATCTTCATTGCTTGACGTACAAGCTGAAAGGAGAATAATGCAAGCTTTATCAGGTCATTCTCTTTTTCCCTACTGCTTTGGTTTTATAAAGCCAAACATCATATTGATGCAGCTAATTGGGAATGCATCTTTATCAAGTCATCCATCTGTGCTGACAATCCATAATCAGATGAAGAATACCATACTGAACTCGTGCGACTGGATTAATGTGTCCACTCAAGTGGTCAGGGGAATATCTTACCTCCATCAACTCCTTCTCCTTCATAATGACATCAAGAGTGACAATGTTATCCTAGATCCAACAACTAAGAGGGCAGTGATAATTGATTTTGGAAAAGCAACTACCATTGAGTATCCTCTTACCTATTGCTTGAATGAAGAGCAACAAGAGAAATACAACAAGCATCACAGGCATTTAGCCCATGAGTTGCGCAATGCAGCAGGTACACAACAGTCTGTCATGACTGATACCTACTCCATTGGGTACTTGATAAAATACATTGGTTACTATACAAAACATGATGAATTGTACAACATAGGCAGAAGGATGAAAGCAAGCAATGTATGTGAAAGGATGAACTTGAAAACAGCATATGATTTACTGTCAAAATTGTCCTAGATTCAAATAGCAGAGCATAAACTGAACAAGATATCAAACTAAGACCCTACTTGGGATGCTAGCATATCGTGTTGTAAACCCAAGTGGTTCAGTGACATTAACAGAACAGTTACATTTTAATGTAACCAATGACGATTCATGGAGATTATATCGTAATATTCAAAGCAAGACTAGAATTCTAAAATGCAAAGCTATTCCTGTCTTGATTCCCATCAAAGGAAATTAGAGTTGTAGCATGGTAATATTTAGGAGCATGATCAACTGATCGACCTTTTTGATGAAGCCAGAATACCAGAATGTGGTTCATTGATGAGATTCATGACATTTTGTTACCTTGTTGATTTCATTCCTTGTTTAGCTAGATGCATACTTTCTAAAGCTAATCAGGCAGCTAGGTGGAGCAGTGCAGTGACGAAGTAAGCATTCTTTCAATAATGACTGGTGTTTGAAAAATAATTCAACAATTGGAACTGCATTAGCAGTTAGACTAAGCTGACTACAATTGTCTGTAGTTTCACTATTTCATTTTCCTTATAGCCGCTACAACCACGACTCATTCCTATGTTGAAATATGCTTCTAAAAGCAGATCTCCTGAACTGCTGCACCTGAAACCACTTTGCAGTTTTTAAATGAATGATTCTTCGATTCATGACTGGAAATTTCCTTCCTTTTAATAATATTCTGTTTGTTGTCGTATTTGCGATTTTAAGCTTTATAAGCTTTTATGTTGCCATACATAGTGGAAACTCGCTGACTATAGGTCATTTCCCACTATGGATGGCACGTAGTTAATTAGCCTTGTTGTTTCTGTAAACGGTGGTTTTTTCAAATGAATAAAGAAGCTTTGATTCATGAGATCTGTCGAACGCTGCTTTATTTACTTTGGTGGGGATTAGAATTTGAAGAAGGATCAGCTAATTGAACAAACTTACTCATATCCTACTCTCTGATTGGAATATTCATAATCATGTTCCACAGTTGGAAATTAGAAGGTGCCTCTACGCCTTTGATCGAACCTGGGGTCTTCATGCACATGTTTCTCCGACAATCCACTGCAGCATTCAAGTGCAATAAAACATCAGAGAAATCTAAAATCAGTCTGATATCTGGTTATACACCACGACAGAAGCCACTTTTTTGTTTGTCGTTTTGGCACCAACCCTTTATCGGAGCCATGCATATATATTTATATTCATTTGGCATCAGCTGACACGGTGAAATATGTTTATCGTGAGTGTTTTATTATTGTGAGTGATTTGTTTACTCACCGTATCAGTCAATGCCGCATGAATATACATAATTATCTGCCAATTGAGATCTTTGTTCAATTTTAGAATTATTTGGAACCAAGGGCCTCATTGAAGTGACAACAAACATATCAATTTCATTCATAGCAATTTATCACTTGCAGTCTTAGAGAGAATTATACGCATTATAGCTATGCGCAGCTTTATTCTGTAGATGGATACCTAAGGGCCCCTAAATAAACTACATGCAATAAAAAACTGCAACCTTTACTTTTTGCACAATGTAGATCCAACCCGTGTCGTAGATTTGTAAGTCGAAGCTATTTATCGATCTATTGCCTTAGCAATGTATTTAAGAAATAATATTAATGAATACATAACGTACAAGGTCATTTGGAGCCACCCGGTATTGTTTCGGGTCCTTTCCAATACATTCGACACTGTGCCACGGAGCACTCAATGCACGGTACAAGGAACTAGCCGCATATTCACAATTTTTGAATTGAAATTATATTATCATTTGAATTAAAGCTTCCTTTTTCTTTGAACAAAAAAAATTGAAGAATTTGAACATATAGCTGTTTACCGAACCTTTTTATCCAGGCAGTTAACGAATATGTGTGATTCAATTCAAATTATCAAAGAGCAGACCAGCAATGCCCTTGCAGATATCATGAAACAAGTAGAAATTCTGAAAGAAGAAGTATTGTTATTAAAGAGAAATGCATCTGAAGCTGCTGTTCCATCAGGAAGGTTGAAACTGCCTACAGACCTTACTGTAAGTTTACCTTTAGTAACGATATGCGAGGATTCATGGATAATCTTCCTTTCGTAATTTGTTTTCCTAAATTTTACAAGTCAAGTAAATGGAAATGTATGAAAATTTGAAGGCTGAAACGGTTTATGGTTTAACGGTTTATATTCATGTTTTTTTATTCAAGCTATGAACAAAGTATGTGGAATGCAAACTATATCTACAAAAGGAAACTTGCTTTATGTATTTATGTGCGCATGTATCGTGTGCCACATCAAGTAAAAATATTTACAAGTTTTATAATAAAACAGTACATAGAATACAATTTATAGGGTTTAAAAGGTAAAGGAAAACACCCCTAATTACAGTGGCAGGGATAGCATTGAAAGGTCAAGATGACCTTGATTCCATATTGTTCCCCTTAGAGGTGCTGGTACAACGAAACACATGACAACAAATGCAAAACTGTAGTTGCTTTCGGTATAAAACATGGTTTTTAAGATCACGTCATGATCGGGAGAGATGATGACGAGGCTTCGTTGACAAGTGGAGAAAACTCGTATTCAATAAAATGGAAATTCCATTTGATGTCCAGAATCAAAACTCTGCCGTTTCACTTCAAGTAATTCTGAGCGTTTATCATCAATGCTGCAATAAACTTCGCAGTCAAACGCATTTATTGTACTGAATCGTTAGTTCGCCTTTATTATTTCATCAAAGCTAGCCATCTAATTGAGCCCTCTTCTTTCAGCAAATAATTCGCAATGGATATCGAGCGGTAGAAGATGAAACGGAATGGAACTTTGATCAGCGGTAAATATCATTTAAAAACGGTTTTATTTTCGCCTTTTTCCATAGACCAAATCACATGTTCTCACGGGTTCTTAATCTTTCCATCTCGATGTTTAACATCAATATTTTCATTTTCAGATTCAACTCAGTTGTGAATACTCGCATTACTGATCATCTTATGGAATGCGTGAAGGATCAAGTATGTAACTATCCAAGTAAATTAGCAAGGAGTGAGTGTCATCGTATTTTTATCACATTATATCTTCATGCTACTTTCTTTTATTCCCCAATATTACAGATAAATCATATTTATGAAGAAAGAAGGTTATATCATGCTTCAGAGTGGAATGAAATTGAATGGTAATATCTGGATAGACAACACTTTGTGATAAATTTTTAATCTAGCTCAGCTAAATGATCTTTCGTTCTGAGATAGATAGTTGTGTTGAATTAAAACATAGTTTTTCATTCTAAATCAGTGACTACTGTACCAATTACCACGTTATTTTCTATCATCTCACCTATAATTCACGCAGGTGAACCGATACGCTTGACAGCTATGGATATGCGTAAACGGAATGGTAATTTGTCCTTAAAGGGGCTGGGTCACGTAAGGGGAAAAAACTTCCTTCAAAACCACGATTTTGCAGCTTTTGAAGGTCATATCACACAGATTCTCTGTTATATTTCTCAAATGAAACTTTGAGAAACTATGATACTTTGACGATGGACTTTGGCATCTCATAGAGAAACATTCATGTGCCATAAGATTCCAGATATATTGATAAATTTCCAAGAGTACCTTTATTGTGGATTCACCCCATCCTCCAAAATTTGTGCAGAATGCAATGGACACGTGTGGAAAACAATATCGATGATAGAGATAACAGGTTTGTTTACGGTTACGTGACACAGCCCTTTAATATGGTATGTACGTCTTGGTTCCCACAATACAAGATTATGTTCTTACTGGTGTTACCATCCTTGTTTCGTAAATTTTCTATGGTAGTGTATGAAGGCGGCACAGGCTGTCTGTTACTATTTTTATCCCTATAATTTACGACAATATGCAACCATTACGATCTTGCTAATCATCTAAAATAACATACGACCATGATTATGCGTATCCGCCAGAGTTATGTTAGGTATGTATCTTCCCTAATAGCTGATTTTTCATGGCCTAACCAATAAAGTTTTTCTTCATTTTATCACAGAAGCAGTTAATGATCTTGAACAGATTTCGTCCTTTTTGCAGAAGCCTGTCAGCGGTTTTTCGAAAGTCAAAAGAGGAAATTCAAAGAATACCAAGAGGACAGCGATGTACAGGATAGGAAGTTAGCGCAGCGAAGGAGAACCAATAGGAGACATCAGGTAATGTCCCAACCGTATCAGATTATATACATAGAAAATAGAATTCATAGTAGGATATAGAGAGTAGATTTTATCTTCCTTCCCTGTACTCTTTTGGAGATTTTACAACAGAACACAACTCCATGTTTATTGATTTATTCCGTCCATTTTATCCTTATTTCTGAAATTCATAGTCAGATTCCTTCTGAACCCGTTAAGTCTTGAATATGTGGAGGAATGTTCACCGCAAAGTGTGCACATGTGGGCCTTTCTTTGAGAAGTTTCTGCTTATTGCAAGAATATCACATAAGAGTTATCGTCATTTGAAAATATAACGTAGCATCCATTGCCTTCCCTAATTAGATTTTAGGTCCTCCGTCGCGCGACTACGCATTTAAAATGAAAGTTTAGATTGTAGTGATATAATATTGCTCACGCTGAATTGCACTGTTTTGGTAAAGATCAATTGCAAATTATTGCATTCATCGACACAACGTTGCTTCATAACCAGGTATCGAGAAACGAAAAGACTCTTACTGTGAAAAACTCGTCGAAATTGTTCTCATTTTATGAGTTTTAAATCTTGAGAGTTTCTCTTTGGTCAAAAGATGGAAATCAACTTATAGTTTTAAAAGATAGTTAACTGGAACCTATATTTGTAACAAACATAATTGGACATTTATTATGGTTAGCTGAAAAGTAATTCATTTTTACCCCTGTCAATTAGTGCTAAAATTCTGGAGGTATTGACCCTTTTATTTTTCCGCAAGGAGATGTTTATTTCTTGATAAACTATGCTCGTTTATGCTATGTAACTTGATGCTATGTCATCCTTAGAACAGAGGTGGAAAATATATCCGAACCCAGGAAAGTAGTTTCCAGAAATTTGTTGACATTTTTGTTATAAATATTCACAGAAAGTTTCACAGAAATTGCTGGATCCTTTCGCTGAACTTGACAGAATTAAACTTACTGTTCAAAAAAAGGCCTTTGTGTCCCTTGTTCTTCCTAATTTTAAGTAGTTGTGCAATAATTTTTAGATTTCACTGAAACGCCAATGAAAATTATATTTGGCAGTTAATATTCTGCG
Source organism: Aurelia coerulea (assembly GCA_039566865.1). Taxonomy (NCBI): domain Eukaryota; kingdom Metazoa; phylum Cnidaria; class Scyphozoa; order Semaeostomeae; family Ulmaridae; genus Aurelia; species Aurelia coerulea. The sequence goes on along the minus strand of CM076951.1, from coordinate 3,715,456 downwards.
GGATGAAAACATGATACGCTGAGATTCGTATAGTTGTTTGGGCCGATTTTCACAAAAGAAACAAGAGATATTTCATAATTTTAGGAGCCCTTTAAAGTTATTAAAGTTGATTATCAAGGATAATCAACTATGCGTTTGTACTGACTTACAAATCTATTTTGGTTTGATGGTTCAAATACTGTTTCAGAACCTGAAAATAAAACAGGAGGCTGGCCTGGTTCAGTTTTTTATGTGTTGATTCTTAGTTTTAGTTTATTGTGTCTGGAGAAAACAAGTGGACGATCAAACAATGAAATGGCTTCCAATAGTGCAACTAAGAATTTCCTGTATGAATATCGATTAATTCACTGAAACGTGACACAAATGAAGTGTTGAAACGAAAGATCTTGGGGGATATTTCATTATCATAACCATGTTCCTTATTTCAATGATGTCACCTAATGCGTATAATAATAGTTTTTGTATTTTTAGGCTTACAAAGCAAGAAATCGCCATGTGAGGTCTCAGGAGGAGATGATTATATGGGAAAAGCTGACAGCAGAGGACATGTCCGACCAAGAATCAGACGGCGAGAATTGCATGCTAATAAAAGAAGTGGTTTGGCGAAGAAATGAAGAACAGATGCTGATTAACTTGCTAGATGAACGAAGAGCCTCTTCTTCTTCTCGACCTTGCCTACCTCGGAAGCAAGGTTCACCCTCAAAACGCATAAAATCATGTGTTTCCTGAACCTTGCTTCTAAGGTAGGCAGAGTTGGTTGTATATGCGGACTCAGTCTCTAATTTCCGAGATGAATTAAAGGAAGTAGATGTCTCCTCTAAATTTGAAAGCAATGGCGCTACTGTGCAACCAAATTTCATGCCAATCAGTGTTCTACCCTCTGTTTCAAAAATCTACGAAAGAGTTTTCAAACACTAAATAACACCATTTTTTAAAGACAAACTCTCAAAAATATTGTCTGGTTTCCGAGAGTGTTATAGTACTCAACATGCGCTGATCAGGGTGTTGGAACAATGGGGAAGATGCGTAGACTCCTCTGGAATTGAAGGAACGATACTCATGGACCTATTTAAAGCCTGTTATTGTTAGCCTCATGATCTTCTCGTAGTGAAATAAAAGGCATATCCTATAGATTTAGCACTAACATCCGTCAGCTTTTATATAGTTACCTAGAAAGCAGATACAAGAGGGTAAAGATTGGTTGATGTAAGAGCTCACGACGAAAAATAGAGATCGGCGTCCCACAAGGTTCTGTTTTGAGTCGTTTGCTCTTCAAAATCTTTATCAGTAACATTATGGAATCAGAACAAATATTCTACCATTTAAGGAGACGTCTTGTTTGATGCCAACACAAACTCTTCATGCAAACTCGAATGGTGTCATTGCTTAAAATCGTGTTAAAATTGAGGATTAGCTTCGAGCTGTGTAGTCCACATGTAGCACTGTAGAGCGGCTGTTAATTTCCTCTTCAGTAAAGTTTTTGCTCTAAAGCACCCCCACCTAGGCTCAATTTGTATGCAATTCTCAGCTTCTATCCACAATTATTGATTTTAATGCCAAGCTTCATCTCATCTCCAAAACATTTGAAGTATTAGACTTAAAAACAAAAGAAACAAAAACGTGTTGCAATTCAGCCATTCAAATAATTGAAATATTGGTTTCCTTTGACTTAGCTCTGTTCTCTAATTTATAGACCTCTAAAATCAAATACCTTTCAACGTTATTTTGAAAGATCGTTCTCTTTACAACATTTCTAGATAGACTGGGTTTGTTTATCTCTTATTTATTAGTTTACCTTGGTGCCGCTTATTTCGTTGCCGCTTACTTTATCTTTCGTTTTTATACGATTCGTTTGGCGTATATTTATATAAGTTATTGTATACGTAAAAGTTATACAGTTTTCTTTACAAGAAGAAAGAATTAATTAGTTTCAGATTGTCTTTTTATTAAGCTGTTCTTTAGTTTGGCATTTCAGCATGCATTGATAACGTCGCACAGGTTGGGAATCTTAAGCCACTTATACTCATGCTAAGACTACTTTGCTGTTGTGCCTTGCCCAACACGGGATGAATTTTGTTAGTGGTGCGAGTTTTATTCAAGCTGTGCAAAAAAATTACAGTGCACAGGGGTTAAATTTTGATTGAGCTCTCAAATGGTCATCTCGCAACTCGGTAAAAAGGACAGTGGACGAATTAATACATCTAGTAATGCTCTTGGTACATCGTGGTTGTGGTGGAAAGCTTGCTTCATCATTTCAAGGTTTAGACAGACGATGTGGATCATTTTTCAAGTAATAAGAAACGATGGGGGCATCCTGATGATAGTTTTCAAATTTAAACAACGACAGTTTTTAAGATTTGGAAAGAAACCGTTGTAATTTTGATGATTGCCCTTTGTAGTTTTGGCAACAGGAGACATTATTGGATCTTAAATTTATATCTAACGATTAAAGGATTTTTTGCCATTTTCGGTGCTATTCCCAAGCAGAAGATTTTCTGTTTCTGCTGATAGTTTCAAAGTGTCATCATAATAATCATGCCCTGTCATGTGCTTGATATTGACAGGTATCCGCGCCATATCACCTCCGTATATGTTTCTCTCGTGTATACTCATTCACGTATTGCTCCGTATCGTGATCCTAGATACGGTGTCCGAATTTATAAGGATATTTTAGTAGTCCATATCCTCGACAATACGGAATCCTGCATCTACCTAGATATTGTACCGTATACATCAGTATCGTTTGAAAAAGCGGTGATGCATTGTGACGTTTTTTGATGTCTTTCGTGCCGTGTATTGCGTACATTCGAAAATTCCATTTGCAAAATATTGTTCAATTCTAATTCTTTTCTGAATAGCTAGGGGGCTTCTTATATATTTAGTTGTATTTTAGTTAATCTCCTTCATGTGATGGCCCTGGGGTAGTCATGATCTTTTGCTCCCCTTGGTATCGTTTCTGTAGTATTGTATGGTAGCTTGTTTGTAATCTTAGGTAATTCGTAAATTGTAAATTTTTAACATTGAATTTATAGAAAAAAAAAAATCTTTATGACGTCATATTCCTAATGAATGAGTATTTTTTCATGCAAAAGTGATGTAATTACCTCAAATATTGATGAAGGTACTTGATTTCACCAATGATATGCGAAAAAAATGGTTTTAAATCATATTTATTGAGCTAACAATTTTGCATTGAATCAAATTTTCATTATTTAGTTAGTTAATTTATTAGAAACCACAAATATCCGTATGAAACCATATAAAACTACAAATCAATGGTGTCAAGCAGGTATTTGGATGGTTTTTTGCCAATTTTATCAAGCTATTTGCTAATTATGGGCCCTTTTCTGCAAATAGCTCGATTTTCTCAAAATTTGCATTGTTTTTGGTTGCCTAGACAACGAAAAATTCGTCAAAGTTTGAAACGTCGTGTAAAAGTTCGGTTCCAAAGTGTGCTGTGTTCTGCCACAGATCCATGCTATCACGGGATGTGATACAACTGCATACAAGTACAACATTTAGAAAGTTAAAGTAATGAAAAAGATAGCAAGGAGCGAACAACAATGTGCACTAATACAAGATATTGGCCGTAATGAGAGTCTCTTTCAACAAGTTATGGCTGACGCAAAGACGTTCGTGCAAACGGTAATGTATAGTGGAAAACGTCAGGAAGGCTATGTGGAGACAAGAATACGCATCTATCAAAATCTGAAAACTAAATCATCCGCAGCAGTTCCAGCTGACCCAAAATCAATTTGGGAAGAGTTGCAGCGTGTCAACTTAACATGTTTCATTTGGTTAGGCTGTGTAGATGCCACTGTTACAAGACCAGACCCAAACGCCTCTGGTTGGTATTACGAAAAAAGACTCAACCGTTTGATGCCTAAATGGTTCACAGGAAAGCAACTTCCCCCATCTCTGACGAAATCTGTTAAGCGCAAAGAGAAGGCTTCCTCGCAAGCACAAGGAAATGAAGCTGACGCAGAAGATGAGATAAGCAATGACGAAATTCATGCACCGTCAACAAAGCGCTCAAGACATGTGACGAGAAGGCGTCTTGAGCAGCCTACTAGAGAAGCTGGATATTCTGCAGATTCAGAGGCACGGTCAAATACAGATGTTGGCAATGTTTTGTCAGATTCAGAGTGGGAGCAAGATTTCACAACTTCCGAGGAAGAAATGAGTGATTCGTCAGATAGTGACTACCTTCCTTGAGCCTAGACAGCTATGGATCGCAACAGTGGAAGTTTTAACGTTGCATAATTCCAAAAACAGGCCCTGGTCTCAAAAATTATAGACAAAATGCTTATATCATTTACTATAGCTTTAGAATAAAGAAAACTTTTATTTCATTGAAACATTATCACAACGAGTCATGTTAACTTTCAAAAAGACAATTATTTTCCTTGAAGTATATTTCATATATTTTCATATTTTCATATTTCATATTTTAAACATATTTATACAGGGTACAAAATTCAATAAATATTGTTTTACAATTTGGCCCTGTCAAAAGTAAAGTTCCTAATATAATACATATAAGCAAATTAGATAAAAATTTACACCTGAATACAAAAAATATCTGTACAAAATTAAAGATGTTCGTACCCCAACTGTCTCAACCTTGATTTAAAAGAGTAGACCGAGGGAGCCTCTTTGATATTGTCGTTAAGCATGTTCCACACTTTTGTACCACGGTAAGAGAATGCCTTTTGGCCACTTACTGTTCTCATTAACGGTACCGCAAGATCATTTTTAGTGTTTCTTAGCTCACGAGTGTGGAAATCTGATAGTCTTACGAAAAGATCACTGATGTACTGTGGTGCTAGATCGTTTAAAGATTTGTACATCATAGTAGATGTTTCTTTCAAAATCATTTCTTTGATGGACAACCAGCCTAGTTCTTTGCGTAACGGCACAGATGGTGCATCATAAGGACTACCCGTAACGATTCGGGCAGCCCTGTGTTGCAGTTTTTGTAGAGACTCTATTCTAGTAATACCACTACAGCCCCAAACGAAGCAGCAATAGTTTAGATGTGGTTCTACAATACTACGATAAATGTCCTTCAATGTCTCCATAGATACGAAGTTTTTACAGTATTTCAAAAGGCCAATTGCTCGAGAAACTTTCCCTTTTATACTCTCAATTTGGCACCTCCATGTTAGACTGTTGTCTATTTGGAGACCAAGGTATTTTACTTTGCTCACTAAATCAATGTCAGTGCCACCAACGTTAAACACAGGTAACAAAGCAGGCTGCACTGCCATTTTATTTACATTTTGCATTGACCCAACTATCATAGCCTGTGTTTTGACGACGTTCAAGGATAGCTTATTACCTTGAAGTTCGGCGTTTAACACCATGTGCATTTCTTCCAAGTTTTTGGAGGAATAGGAAATCATGGTATCATCAGCATACATGTTTGCCTCGGCCTTCTTCAGTGCAAAGGGAAGATCATTTATATAAAGCAGAAAAAGAAGTGGTCCCAAACAGGAACCTTGCGGCACTCCGACATCAATATCTTTGATGTCAAAAGAGACGCCATTTACTTTGCAAAACTGCTTTCTGTTATTCAAATACGACCGGAACCAATCATGTTCCAAGCCATTGATACCATAGAAATTCAACTTATCGAGAAGAATACCATGATCAACGGTATCAAACGCCTTCTTAAGGTCAATGAAGATCATAGCTGTAAATTTCCCTTTATCAATGTTGACGAACCAGTCATTCGTGCATTTTAGAAGGCAAGTGACAACAGAGTGTAAAGAGCGAAAGCCGGACTGTTGTAAGCATATGAGCTTGTTATCGTCTAGATATCTATATAATTGGTCGTACACGAGTTTTTCAAATAATCTAGAAACAGCTGGTAGAACAGATATTGGCCTGTAGTTTGATCTTTCATCAGATGGGCCCTCCTTAAATAAGGGAGCTACTCTAGCAACTTTCCAGCTGTCAGGGAAAACTCCAGAAGATAAGGAAAGGTTCAAAATATCACAGAGTGAATCTGAAATAACAGGAAAGGCTACTTTTAAGAAATAGCTAGAAATGTTATCCACACCAGACCCATGGGAGGTCTTGATTTTATTTAAGGCCTTTTCGATGGTCCTCTTTTCGATGGCTGCGAATCTGAATGGTTCTCTACCATTCGAGGGATTTGATATTTCATATTGATGAGACAGAAGGGGATTAGCCTGAGCAGGTATCTTGTCACTGAGATTCTTTCCCACACTGCAGAAATAATTGTTCATCGAGTTAGCGATATCATCATCTGTTTTTATCTCCTGTTCGTTCACTTTTAGGGAATCAATATTGGTAGTCTTAGGGCCTGATTATATGGGAGTTTTCAGCCCGTTTGTAACTTTAGCCGGGCTGAAAAGTCAGCCCGGTGTTGCGGTGAAAGTGCTGTAAAAACAAAGTTGCGATTACATGATAAAAGTTTCAGCCCGGTCTGCCAAGCTGAAATTTCAGCCCGCTTTTATCAAACGGGCTAGGATTTTCAACTCGGTCGAACGGGCTGAAAATTCCCATGTAATCGCAAATCACAATTTTTAACCGGGCTGAAACTACTGGAGCATGCGCACAGTAAAGAAATTTTAATTCAACATGGCGGGGAATTCTGGTGAAAAGGCAATGGCTGCTCACTTTAGATGGGACAAAGGAGACAAGGTTCATAATCTGATCAAATGTTTGGCATCTTACAAAGCTGCTTGTATGTACGAAGGAAAAGATTTCAGTGCTGACAAGCCAAAGTTGTACGAATGTCTACGAGAAGAGATGGCTCGAATTTATCAGGACGAGCCTAGTTATTTTGGGCCTATCAATATCACTGCCGACCCCTTCTATGTTAAGTCCAAGGATGCCATGAACGAACATGAGCTGTTGGAAGAAAAGAGGATATCGCAGCAGAGGAAAATTGACAAGGCCCTTATAAAACGTGGCTATACAAGGGTGCAAGAAAAGCTCAAAGAAATCCTCAGAAATTTTCAGAAGCTGTGACATCAGGACGGAGAAGTGACAGTGGCAAAATTATTCTGGAGTTTTATGATCAGTTGGTGCAGATTTGGGGTGGTTCCCCAGCTACAGAACCTTTGTCTTCTGGTATATGTACCCAAGATATAAACAGTGTGAATGTTGATGATCAGAGAGAGGGGCAGAATCCAGTTGCAGCATTTGACGAGTATGATGATGGTGATGATGATGATGATCTAGGGCAAGCTTGTGGTGTACCACCATGCAGTGATGAAGAACCTGAACAATCAACTTCAGTGTCAAGTGGAAAACGTAAAAGTTCATCTCCTATCCCAAAGCTTATTGATGATAAAAGGAAGCACTTAGAGAGAAAACTGAGTGCAGCCCAGAGAGACCAGCTGTTGTTAAAAGAGGCTAAAGAAGATGCACAGTTAAAGCGTGATATCGCAGAGGCCATTCGCCAATCCAACGAGTCTTTCTCCAATTCTATTCAACAAATGAGCAATTCCATGTTGCAAGTTGCACAAGGCCTCTCAAAATCTGTTGAAATGATGACAAAAGCCATGGTTGCCGCTCCACAGCATACACCTGCACCTTTTAATATACACCCGCAATATGGGCATTTTCAGCATGTAAACAACTATGCAGGATCACCAGGCATTCCATTTGATATGCAGCACAATTCAGGTCCTCAATTTCATGGTTCTGAGACCAGTGATTCCAATAGCAGTGAATATGGACAAAAAAGATATCATCAACTTTAAACATTTGTTACTTGAACTTTTTAACATTCTTAGAACTGGTATGAGCAATGGTAAAAGGGAAGTTGCCAAGAGCAAAATTTAACTTTAGTTTAGATTGTTATTTTTGCTGGCCAAACACTACCAAGAACCTCAATAGTTAACAGATTCCAAAGATTTGGATGACCAAAAACTCAGTATCACTTTTTGTACGTTCTTAATTTGGTGAATCTATTTCAGAATTCTTTCTGCAAATTTGCAACGCAGACCTCTTGTGACATTCATTTCAAGAATAAAGAATTAAGTCTTACCCATTCAGTTATATCCCTTCCTGTTCTGGTCGCTTTTCTCAAGACCAGCTCAAGCAAACAGGAATGTCAGTACTATCAAATGATCATTAATTATCATACAAACTTTTGTCTATGGCCCTTAAAAGGTTTTGATAGGTGAAAATTGTATACATTCAATTTCATCAGTCCTTCAATTTCAATTTTGTTGCAATATTTAGTTTTTGCAAAAATTCCATAAACATTGTGATAATAATACATCAATGTTTTACTGTGAACAGGCAATTATGCTAAAGATGATGGTGAGGATCTTTTTCCCAAGATGCACTGCCTTCCAGTTATGAATCTTGAAAAATTCTACAGCATTGGATTTTGGGAAAAAGTTCCTCATCACCATTTTTAGTGTAATCATTATTTAAGTAGTTTGCCATGCATTTGAAAACCAAAACAAGTACATTACAGTAACAGGTTACTTTTGTCTTTCAATAGTTTTCTGGTAAATGCTGTTGTATGTATTCTGTGAGAACTGTTCGCACATATTCACCCTCTTCATTGTTACACGAGTAAACTGGATCAGGAGTATTCAAATGGTGTTCCTCGTCTTCATGGTGCTTCATTATTTGTGCTTGGACCTCCTCATCATCTAAACCACAGCTTTTTCTAGCTTCACAGTAGTTGTGAAGAACAAAACAACTGTAAGCAACTTTTGGGACTATTTCAAATTTCAGGTCAACTTTTCTGTTCATGAATCCCCAGCGAGCCTTGAGACGACCAAAAGCACATTCTACTTGGTTTCTTGCAGATCGCAGCATGTTGTTAAAAATGACTTGTTTATTCTCTGTGCATGTTTGGTATTCTTTCATACAAAATGGTGTTAAGGGGTATGCTGGATCTGCAATCAAGTAAGTAGGTATTGCTTCATATCCAGGCAGTGCTGTGAAGAAGGTCTGTGGAAGTTCCCCTTGTTGCAATTTTAAATTAACTGCAGAGTTTGCAAATATTTTTGCATCATGAACTGAGCCTGGCCATCTGCAATCAAGATCCATAAAAAAGCCTTTACTGTCACATATTGCTTGGATGTTGAGGGAATAAAACTGCTTATAGTTAAAATAATCTTGAGCATTTGACTGGGGGCTTTTGATTCTAATCGCACCCAAATGCTTGTATCATACCAAATTTCAACTCAAATTCAGAGACTTTTTTCCTCATTTCTTCTTCGTTTTTAGGCAAATGAATGTATCTTGGGCCTAGCTCGTTACTTATTGCATGGCATACTTCTGCAATGGTCTTTGTGACAGTGCACTGGTGGATACCAAACGTGTTTGCTGTCATCCACAATGACCCAGTGTCCTTCAAATAATATAGTGTGACAGCCAGTATTTTCTCTGTACTGAGGAAGCGATAATTGGGTGTATTGATTTTCGGTGCTATAGATGGTTCTAGTTCTGCAACTAAATTATAAAAAGATTGCCTGCTCGTTCGGAAATTCTTTTTCCATGAACTCTCAGGCACATTAGCTCCCAGCATGTTTTGCCACCATTGGTCAGTTCTCCCATTCACCACCCATGTTGATCTTGGTTTTTGATGCAAGCGTTGCTGTTGTAGATATCTTCTTTTTCTACTCTTTGAACATAAATGTGCTGCCAAAATCAGGTTCATTTTGGCCTCCAACAGCTTGTATGTAATCACTATGCCATTCAATTGAAAAAGAAGAGCAAGCAGCAAACTGAACTGCGAGAAAAACGAAGAGAGCCACTTTCTTTATGCTACGTGGCGGCATTTTGAAACGATTTCCCGCGCAAATTTGTCGATTTCAACCTTGGTTGAACCCTCCATATAATCGATTCAAATTTCAGCCCGGCTAAAGTTACAAACCATGTAATTGATTCAAATTTCAGCCCGGCTAAAGTTACAAACGGGCTGAAAACTCTCATATAATCAGGCCCTTAGATCTTTTATTCAACAGGAGGTTTATTGTTTTCCATGACTGCTTTAAGTCACCTTTACAGGCAGCTAACTTCTTGGAAAAATATTCTCGCTTGAGAGTTTTGTTGAGAATGTTAGCTTTATTTCGCAATTGCCTGTACGCATCCATCAGTATAGCTGACTTGCGTTTAACGGCAGCAGTTTTTATTCTGTCCCTCTGACGAGAAAGCTTTTTAAAATCGCTATTAAGCCATGGGGAGTATTTGTTAGATACTCTCATTTCCTGCAAAGAGGCATGCATCTCAATGACAAGAGACAGAGTTGTAGACCATTGTTGAACGGCATCATGGACGTTATCGCAATTACGTATAATACCATCCCAGTCAATTTGGCTAAGATCAGATAAAAAACTTTCATGGTCAAAGTTTTTCATTCTCCTACTTCTGATAAGTTTGGGTTGACGCTGTATGAAGCCCTGAAATTTTCGAATACAAAATACTAAATAATGATCGCTAAGAGAAATTTTTAGGACACCGGATTCGACAATATTTGCAGGCGTGTTTGTTGCAACATGATCAATTAATGTAGATGTGTCCAACGTCTCTCTGGTTGGTTCTTTAATCAATTGCTTGAATCCAAACAGGTTATAAATATTGCTCATGTGCAATGAATTTCCTGCAAGATTAGAAACTATCTCTTCCGAAAACTCCTTCAAAAGGTCACAGTTTGTGTCACCTAATAATAGGATTTCTTTGTTCTCTCGATCGAAAAAGTCCATATTCTTTTCAAGTTTTGTAAATGTTTCGACAGGCTCAGTCGGAGGGCGATACCAAGCTACTACCAAAAATGGTCTAGCCCCCTTTGGCACAACCTCAATGCTTATCATCTCTAAAGCTTTCTCAGGAAAATCATTTCTACGCGAATGCTTTAAAGAGTCACTAATGTAGACTGCAACCCCTCCCCCGTTTCTTGTTCGATCCTCCCTGTAGAGGGTGTAGCCGTCGATTCGCAACAAGTCACTGGCAATTTTGTCATCAAGTTTTGTCTCGTTAAGTGCCAATACTTGAATTTTTTTCTCTTTTATCAAATTTTTTATTTCATCAATGTGCAGAAGCAAACTGTTGACGTTTAGTGACGCAATTGCCAGCCCCTTCCTGTTTCCCAACCGCCGCACCACCCCATCCCGAGGAAAGGAAGATTCGCAAGTACTAGGGGGTTCATCCAAAGATATATGGTCGGCAGTACTACAATGATCTAAGCTAATTAAATCAATTTGCCCAGTTACATTACCACGAATATTTTCAGATATTTTAGAGTGTCAGATGTTATCAAAATAATTCACAAAGCAAAATAATTCACAAAGTAAATTTGTGATGACGTCATAATGGAAAATGCTGATGTCAGCAAATATTGTTTACATATGCATCAAACGAAAGCTTGTGTTGTGGCGAGTCTGAATATGCAATTTTCATTTAAAAATAACGGACCAGTGAAGAGCCACAGATAATTTTTTTCAAGTTTTTTACCGCTAAATGACGTCATCGATCACGTGACATTTAGGCATTTTCGAAAAAGTCACCTGGCAGATTTTGAAAGGCTGAGCCCTCCTCTACAAGAATCCGTTGAGAAAACAAACATTAGGCTGAATGTCAGATTGTCAGGCTATATGTCCTGTCTACACAGTTCCCCCATACGGAACAGCAATACCTAAACTGAGGCTCTACAATGCCCCAATACATCTTACGTAGGGTATTTTGAGGTAAACATTTCCTGGAATATTTCAGAAACCCTATTCCATGAGAAACTTTAGTAGGGAGACTATTGATATGTTTATATTTCAAACAATAAAAAGTGAGTAACAATATGAAATATGACTAATCACCAGCCTAGCGCCGCAGGATGATCATCCATGTAAAGTTTGTTTGCAGGAAACGTTTTACTGTCTCTACATGCATTTAGAGACGTAGTGTAGTGTTTGAAGTATACTAATTTAACCCACCAGCATGGCGGAGGCGTACGAGTCATCAAGCCAACCAACTGCGAACCAGCTTTTCGGATGCATTTTACAGTCAGGACGCTATAAGGTTCACAGAGCATCCAGTAACCTTGTTTCCAAAGTTACTCTCTGCCCCTCACGCATGCCAGTAGGTTTTCTAATTAGTTATTTCTGTAAGCTATGTATATATCTGTGTCAGTTTTTGAACTGTTTTCACAGGGAAAAGCATTCTCTTCCCGGTTTTATGTTGCTTTGTTTGGGCTTTGTTTGTTAGTTTTTTCTGTTTGTAGCTTTGCCACGATAATGTGACACATTGATAGGAGAATTATTTAACTATACTCATGTATAAGGAAAATCAAGTGGGTATATAAACTCACGTTTTTCTTTCAAAGTTGTAGCTTGTTCTGGTCTTGTTTCCACGCGTCAGTCCTTCATCGCGAATTTCTTGAATGAAATGTGATGAGACAAACGGGTATTTATGTACCAGCTTTTGTGGTGTAAATCAGTGGTGTCTAATGTCTTGTCATATACAGCGCCTGGAGCTCTGACTAGCCCTAGAGGCAATTCATGATGTTGTACAGACGAGTGTATTTTTATCTTCTGGGTTTTCTAGTGTTCTTACAGTGTACCACTACCAACTACAAAGCAAGAACATACTTTTTGCATCAAAGTAATTTCCTGTTCCCCGCAGTACTTCGGCATTGGGAGTTGTACCAAGCAGCTTTGACCAATGAAATGCAAAATTTGGATGAAATTGTGGTTTGTGGTGATGGTCGTTTTGACTCAATGGGTCATTCAGCTAAATATGGTGCATATACAATCTTCTGTAGCAACATAAAGAAGATAGTACATTTCCAGATTATTCAGGTATGCTTATATACATAAGATATACACTGTATTGCACTGTTTATCTGCCTACCTTGCTATAATGGTGAACCTTTCTAAATCTGATTTTATGCTCAGATAAACAGCTTTGGGCAAGCCTCATAAAGAACATTTGGAAAAAACCAAACAGATCTGAACAGTTACCCTTATACAGAAAGCTTACAGTATAAATATTTTACAAGTCTACAGCTACGAAGGGTACAATCATGACTCATGACTGGTTAATGGCATCATAAGTGACAAGGCGGGAACCAGGGGGCTGCAGCCCCACAACTTTAGAAAAAATGTTGGAAATGAGCCCCAATCGGGAAAAAAATGCCCTCGGTCGGGCAAAAATTATGCCAAACAATGGATGTTGTGTTGGGCAGCCCCCCTAGATTTTTTCTTCCCGTACGCTTATGGATGGCATGAAAAGAGATTTTCATGGTGATTTAATTGGAACTGTTTTCATGTTCAGTGTGATTCAAGGCCATACTGCAACAACTTTGAATGCATGCCTCAACCCATACAGTATTTCTACAAGAATTCTAAAACAATTCAGAATTGTCGAAATGCACATTAGAGTTATTGGGGGTATGAAATATTTGACAATTTTTATGTTTCTTTTGGAAGAAGGCTGAAAATGTGCTTTAAGTCCTGTGATGTAATATGAGTAACAGTTGCATGAATGCGAATATGGTTATTTTTCAAGTGATGATAGGCGTAATCGGCTACCGTTTGTCTGCACCCATTCTGGTCAAGAAATCAATCTCTTGTGCTTCCTTTAACTTACAGTACATTATGTCATGCCATGAAAGCTTGTGCCATGAATGCAAAAATACTGAAACTCTGAAACTTCCCAAGAGTATGGTCACATGAATGTAAATAGGTAAAACAAATCTAGCCAATTTTGTATATCATTCCCTTATTTCATTTTTAGTCTAATGAAACAGAGGGTAGCTCGTCAAGAATGGAACTGCTTGGTTTGCAGCGATGTTTCAACTTTCTGGAAGAACAACACACAAATATTGCCCAGTTCATTTCTGATAGGCACACAAGTGTTGCCAAATGGTTAAGAGAAAGTGTCCCAACAGTTAGGCACTACTATGTGCATACTAACCGGATTTGTTGTTGTACAGGGAAATATAAAGCCCGAGGTCTTAAAAGTACAGACCGAGCTTGCGAGGTCTGTGCGTTAAGACCGAGGGCTTTATATTTTCCTGTGCAACAACAAATCCGGTTAGTATGAGTTTTATTACCTGATCGCTAATTTTTAGGACATTTTTTTCCTCACCGTTTCCTTTTGTCGGCTAACAGTTAGATAACAAAGTTGGCTTTATGGGTAACTGCTCACCGAGATCTTTGGTCCGCATTTTAGGCTATTGGTTTATTTTTCGAAGAAGAAGTGGAAACGTAAGCAATACATGTTAATTTCTTCGTAACAATAATATTTTTAAAACGATGCAATGGTTTCATCAAACTAAAAATAGTTCTTTTAATCTGAAGATGTCATTCTGAGTCAGTGTGGTATATCACGCGGCGCCTCTTCTTCTTGTGCAAGATTGGGGAGTGAATTTTATTCTGAATGATGTTGAATACACAATTTTGAATATTTGCACCGCTGAAAGTTGAATCAAAATGATTAGGTCCAGAGCTGGAGCTGAGGTTGCTGGCTTGGACCAACGAAGTTCGTTGAAGAGCTGTGCAAGTAGGACCGGCTGAGGTTGCATTGGAGTTGTTTGCAAGAATTTTGGACATTTGCTATTGCTTAGGACGAGATGCTGCATGATAAGACTTCAAACTGTTGATGTTTTTGTGGCCACTCAGCTGAGAAACGTGCAGCGGATGAATGTTGTTGTCGAGCAATTTTGAGATGGAGGTTTTTCTTGCGGAATGATTTGCAACTTTGGAGCGGGATTTATGTGTTTTGCCAAGTGCTGGAGCTGCTTTGCTTAGAAATTCTCCAAGCTTGTTTTTCCCAAGAGGACGTGAGAAGAACCAAATATCATCCTTTGTTTGTGATGGTTTGATAGCAGCAAGAAAGAATGGTGAGTTTGACATTTTTGCATCTGCTGGGCGGTGTTGGCAAAAGTTTTCGTATGTGGCTACAGGGCAGTCCCATGAACCTGTCTCGTAGGCCTTAGGATTGAATGCTCTTTGATGGGAAGACATCTTTTCTCCAGTTCTTGTTTTTGAACCACGTTCTGTTTCCCATTCCAAATATCTTTGCCCGTCTGAATCCCTGCAGAGTACAGTATCTCCAAAGCATAATTTCCTGGATTCATCGCGGGCCCGATAACCAAATTGTGCAGTAATGCACCACCACATCAAACGTTGAAGCTGCTCGGAGTTTTCCCATCTGAAATATCCTATTTCTTTTAGTTTCTCGACTTCACTGTCTTCCAATGGACGAGTTGCATTCGGCTTGTTTCCTAATCCAAGCTGTGTTAGCTGTTTTCTTCTCGCCGCTAACACATTTTGGCTTCTTTCAAATTCCATTGAGGTCTTCAAATTTATTTTAGAGCCTCTGTCTGCTAGGACACGCTGTAATGAATTTCATATGCTTGTTAGCGAATCAGGCTGATAAAGTTCTCCATTTTGCTTTCTTGCATGCATGAACAATTTACACAACATTTCATCTAACTCTCTTGCCGGAATATCCTCAATTTTTATATCTTTGTACTTTTCGTTTTTGGCGTCTTCCTCTCTTAAAAATGCCTTGAAACGTGTGTAGTCACTCTTGTCTTTGTATACTGTTGTCTTGGCTTTCCTTTCATGCAAAAATGTTTCTATTTCTTCGTCAGTTTTGCTTTTATTGGCAACAGTGCTTAGGCCCTCCGCAGTGTCTTTTCCAGCTAAAGTAGATGAAGAATCCAAGAAATCTATTCCCAAGTCAAAAGTGATGAAACCATCATCAAACATGTCAAACGAGTCTTCTGGGTACCACATTTCGATTATTCAATATATTTTATTTTTCATTGTTGTCACGGAACTTCATCGTAAATCCCGTATATTGATTGCTATGACGACAAAAAACGCGTCCTTGTATCGTATTATACAAGGCTACGGGAAACCCGCGGGGAATTTGCGACTAGCCAATCAGAGTGGCGGGATTCCTGTATTGCCTCGTTTTTGAAACTTCGATCAGGTAATAGCAACAGGTATTTCACAATCTAATGCTAGAGTACTGCCCAAAAAGAATTGGTTATAAGCATGACTCATTTACCACAAGGCTTCAACTTGCTTTCATCAATTACAACAACCATCAGAACAGAGAGCAGCTTAAGACGAAAGAAGGTGACCTGGTTTATTTCAGAAAATGGGGCAAAAGAACAAATACATGGCATGCTGTACCTGTCCCCCAACCTAAGCAATATACTTATTTGCCAGGTAAATAACATATTGATATAAATACCAAATTATCAGGCCTTGTCATTAGATTTGTAGCAGTTTCAGTTTTGTATATTTCAAATTTACTTACATGCAATTTAAAGTTTACTATACCAACAAATAACTAACTACAAGGAAATAAGACAATATTTACAGATAATTAATACATTGATTTGTAAAATTAATACCAATATACAAATAAAGGGAATAAATTGTATGGAGGGAATCACTGAAAGAAGGAGCTCTCTCTATTCTATGACCTATTTATTTTAACTGAATGGCCCCAAAGAAATTTCCAACACAGTATTTTTCTATAATTCTACCACTACCTTTATTGAAATCAGTAATGTTTTTAGAAAGGTGTTTTTCTTCTTTTTTATGAATTCAAAAAAATTAGAAATGTGTGAGAAAGTATGACCAGATTTATCTTTCATTATGTTGTGCTTGAAGTAACTTGAGCACTCTTTGGTTCTTGAATACCAAAAATGTGTAACTAGTTCCCTAGTTCACGTGTGTGCCCTAGTTCACGAGTTGCCATGCAGCCTGTATGGTGATAACCGGGGGGGGGGGGGGCACATTTGGTTTCTTGGTTATATCTTTCATACCCTATAACAATTTCCCAAAAATTTCAGCTTACTATACCCTTCTCAAATGCTTTGTGTTGTAGAGATGATAGCAAAAACTATGTGGCGAAGGCATATGTACAATGGGAATACAGGAGCAAGAAATATTGCAAGAGCAGCAACTAAATTATTGGCAAAAAACATTGCTCCAATTGATGCACCTCCTACTGCAGAGCTCATAGCAAGGCATGTAAGCAGAATGAGCATGAAACAAAATGAAATTTAATCTTTGTAAATACAATATCTACTGAACAATTTGACAATTACAGAACAATATACCTCACAGGTTATAGTCAACATCAAGGAATCCTGTGTAGTTGCCATCTTTTTGTGGGAATCGATCTCTAATTTTCCAAACGATGCATGATGGGATGACCTTTCGGTTCCTTCTTCCAAGTTTGCCCTATCGCCAAAGTATATATTGGCGGTAAGCTATGTGTCGCCATGATGAATTTTTTGCTGAATCAAAGGGGAAATTAAGGTAATCGGCGCTAGATTGCATGGCAAGTTCCCAATTGTGTTCTGTTAAGACATGATTCTCAAACAGAGGGTGATCATGATTTTTAAGAATATTTTCACAGCATACCCTTTCCTCTGCTTTTGGCATTTCTCTGCATTCTTGGCAATGGCACTACGGTGGAATACCAATATAGGATGCCTCTTCTACTTCAATTAGTATCTCCTCGTGAGCAAGCACAGGTGATTTCACAACATCCCATAAAGTTGGTGAGAACTTTGCCATTCCAGCTAGCAATTCAACAACTTCCTCCTTGTCCATGTCATTGCATAATTCCTGGAAAAGCAATGTTCTTGATGATGATTAAAAAGATTTTGTGGAAGGAAGGTTGTAGAGCCCAGGCATGATTCAAATATTACCTCCCTGAATTAGATAAAATATGCTGTCATGAAACTTTTAAACATTGTCATACCCTAGAATCAATAGCATACAATAACTTTATTGATAATTGGATACTAAAAAGTGACGCTCAATTTAATTCTGTTTCAAAAAGGAAAATATATGATAAAACTGTATTATTGTAATATAAACCTAGATCCTCCTCAGTATTTGGTGCATGCAGACCTGACTGTCTAAAATATTTCAAATCAAATTGATGACGTAAAAAAGTTTTTCTGACTTTCACTTGCTGATAGGCAATATTGCATCTTTTCTCGCGTGTTTCTCCAATGCTCCCTATGTCTTTTACTTTCCTGGGTTCTTTGGCTTTCCTGCAAATTGTTGACTGCCTTCTGTCACACATTTCCTTAGAACAAGCACAAGTTGAATCTTTGCAGTACTCATTTCTTTGTTTGCAACTACAGCTTCTTTTGCAGCTTCCTTTGCATTTGCACCCATCTCTTGATGATAAAGGCTCAATTTGGTCACTTTCTAGTTCTGCAATATCCGACATCAAGCTCTCCTCACTACAGCTGCTACTGCTATCATCTGGAAGTTCAGCTTCATTTACAGCAGCCTGAAATTTGTTTTCAAACATAAGTTGTTGATTAGATATTGGTCGTTTTACTGGAATAGTTACTGTAGGGTTGGTGTATTACATCTTACTTAAGCTCTGGATAGGGCTGGCAGATTACAACAGTAAGATTATACTGTAGATGCTTAAAGAGCACATGAACTATAAATTTTTATTTGCAAAATCGATTAAATGGGCTCTTGTGGGGTTTATCGAAAATTTTTTTGACCAAATTCTTTGAAATGGGGGTATTACATGGTTTTGAAATTAAGATTACCTACAATTTTTTTTATTCAAAAAAAGCGCGGCCGAGATCACGTGACAAGCTGTCTTGTGACGTCAGATTGTTTGCTCCTTGCGAAAGAGCTAAAGAGTATTAAAGGCGCAAACAGAAAATGGTTGAAGCTCAAGCAAAAAAGAAGAAAGGTGGCCGATATTGTGTTGCGGGCGGGCCTGCTACTCTGCCTGAACAAAAATGCATCAATTTCCACTTGATCCGAAAATTTGCAGGAAATGGATAAAATGTGTGCAAAAACATAGGCCTACCTTCAAAGATCCCAAGAAATGCACCTCTTTTTGCTCTGCACACTTCGAAGACTCCTGTTATTTCCGGCATCAGTCCTTTGAAACAACAACTGGAATTACCTGGCGAGGGAATTTGGTTCAAGGATCCATTCCAACTAAAGATTCAGTCAATTTGGCCTCACCTAAGAAGTTAACAAGTTGTAGCAAACGACAGGTAGGTTGTGGGCTAGTTGGCCAAAACATAACGATGGGCCTAATAAATAATATTGTATTGCTATCTAATTGACTCATTGCTATTTTACTTGGACTCTGAAAACATTTTTTTCATGAAATCTTAATTTGAATTAATTGAGAAAATGATCTGATGATGATGAAACAAAGGTCTTGCCTTTGTTTTGATTTGTAAACAGTAGTGGCACTTCAAAGTTTTTGAAACAGAAATTGAAATCTTTTGAAACAGAAATTGACCGAAAATTGATTCCAGCAATGTATGATTGTAGTCATATCGTTTATGCCCAGCATTTAATGTTATTGGTAGCAATAAAGTTCTCTGTTCTGAAGGTGGTATATTCCTCTGACTTTACAGCCAGATCAATCTGACGGACAGAGTTATTTGATACCTGGTAGAGCCTCACCACTTGAGGAGGGGTCGCAGACTTGATTAGTTCATAGCTACTTCTGTGATCCCAGCTCTTGGAACTAAAAACCAAACTTCACCTCCACCTTTTCTGGAGGTTTGTGCAATGTAGCACCTATGTCAAGGATTGGCACAGATCAAGAAGTTAAAAATTGAAAAAAATATCTTCTACGCACTGTACAGCATATGCATGGAATACATTGTAAGAAGTGGTTCTGCTTAAATGTTGTTAATTTTGTTTTGCAAATTTACTTTTTTAGCTTCTTCGCCATGCCAAGAGAATTATACAAACTGAAAGCCAAGGAGAAACAGCAGGGCCTAGAGATGAAATAGCAATGCCTTACCAGACAGGATCTGCAAGTTTTGAAGTAGCACCTCTCAATGATGATATACCCAATAAGCTAAGCTCAAGAACAACAGTAGCACGACAAAGTTTTGAGAGCCAAAGGAAATTTTCAAACGCTAAAGAGGTAAAGAAAGAAGAATAAATTTCTATACTAACATTGGAAAACCTCAGCAATGACAGCCATACAGTAGGTTTAGAACAGTAGCAAAAAACTTACAAATTTGGCAAATTTGGGCAGACAGATCATTTTTATGTAATCAAGGCCCATTTATTGAAGAATTGGAAAGGGGTGTCCTCCATAATCCTCCCCTTGTGCCACCTCTGAATCTTAGCAATCATATGAATGAACCCATATGGAAAGAAAGGCACCAGTTCCAGACATGTCAGGTGTACAGAGCACTTAGTTTTAATTTTTTCATTGTTTATTGGTGCAATGTCCAGTGCACAATATTTTTAATTTCCATATCGGTCAACAAAACTCTGATCAAAATTCTGAATCTTCTGCTAGAAGGCCAAGGAAAATGGCAAGGTAGCAAATAAAAAACAAACTATAAAATTACTTATTGTTACAGTGTAGTGTCAGTGTTACATTTTTTCTTTCAGACTACCAAACACTTTTCACAAGACAATGTCCAGGAATTTGGAACTGCTGTGCAGAGTACACCTGATGAAATGCACTGTGAGGAAAACCTTGATGAAGATTTAATGAGTGATGATGATGGAGATACAGATGAATCAGGTGATGAATTTGTTTTGGATAGTGATGAAGAACAGAATTGTGATACAGACAGCGATGATGGTGATGATACCAATGATGAGAACATAACAACAAAGAACTTTGTTAGGTAAGTTGAAGATCTTGAATACCCTGCTTTGTTTAGGTGGAGGTTGCACAGGTTGAAAATTGAAACTTTCAGTGAAATGGTACTATTGATTAAGAATCAGTTTTTACTTGCTAGATGATATTAACAACTTACTGAAGAATGCATGATGTTCATACCCTTTTGGCCATTTCTTTTTTCCATTTTTAAGCTGTGACTGAACCAATGCTATCAACTTATCCGTTCATTTCACAGTGATGAACATGGAACACCTTCGCACAAAGAGCCAAAGTTCATAGTGTTTTATTCCATGCTGATGAAAATTTTCACTATGTTTTGCTTTCGATGCAAGGAGACCAGCCCTCATGTGAAAATGACCACCACTGGTACAATGGTAACGGTCAGACAGTCCTGTGAAAAATGTGGGGAATCAAGTTTTGTGTGGAATTCACAACCTCTGATATTTGGGAGACATCCAGCTGGTAATTTGTGTTTTAGTCTGGCAATTTTGATGGCTGGTGCAACAGTTTACAAGGCTCTCCTCCTTTGTCAGCACATGGGTTTGTCAGTTATATCAGCAAGAACCTACTTCAAACACCAGAGAAAATGTCTTTTTCCTCTGATTCTAACCTATTGGGAGAGTTACCAGCACAAGTTCGTGAGTCAACTGGCAAATGTAAAGAATATCGTTTGGAGTGGGGATGGCCGCTTTGACTCCATGGGGCATTCAGCCAAATATGGAGCCTACAGCATGTTCAACTGTAATTTGATGAAAATCCTACACTTTGAAGTTGTGCAGGTTAGTTTACTGCAGTGAAGTCTTATGTTCTTTGAGGGGTAGTATGATACAGTAGATAACTTTGGCATATTAACACTGCTTTTTGCCTAAAGCCTGACCTAAAATTCTGAAAAGCATTTCATACCTGGCAAACACTATACCAGAACTTGAATATTACAGTACTGTAACTTCATCTTGTGATGTTAATATGCCTAAGGCCTGTACTGTAATGGGACCACAAGTAACAATTCATGCTGATAGCTACCACACATTATTTGTCTTTTGTC
The DNA here is from genome assembly GCA_039566865.1 of Aurelia coerulea. Lineage (NCBI taxonomy): Eukaryota > Metazoa > Cnidaria > Scyphozoa > Semaeostomeae > Ulmaridae > Aurelia > Aurelia coerulea. The sequence continues at coordinate 3,693,792 of CM076951.1, read as the reverse complement.
AATTGATGTCCAGCCTCTTACAGTATTTCCTAACACAACTGTTTTGCATTCTCCATCTGGGTATTTCACTCTCTAAAAAACTCATAATCTCATTCCTTTTGACAAAAATACCTTTACTTTCAGAAAAATCTGGAAATGATCCCTAAAAATCCTTTTGTTTTCAAAAATCGCATATGCTGTTTTGAAAAAGTGGAATGTCCTTTGCAGTGTAATGTAATTGCAGTGTACCTGCATATACTGTAATTGACAAAATTATAATTGCCAAAACTTGTTCACTGCCCTTGAAATAGCTAAATGCTATGCAAACATCTTGGCATTATTATATTGTCAAATGTCATAATGTCAAATGGCAAATAAAATTCTATCAATTTTTTGCAAAAGGCGTTTTTTGCATACACTATGTTGTGTTAGATTGTACATTTTATTCTCTCTCCAGTCAAATGAGACAAAGAGTAGTCCTGCAACAGAACTTGAAGGGGCAAAACGATGTTTCAGCTTTCTGAAGAAATGTGGTCTTCGTATTGACACTTTCATCTCTGACAGACATAAGGGAATCGCCAAATGGATCAGGGAGAGCCAAAGTTTGACATCACATTTCTATGATATATGGCATGTTGTGAGAACGATAAAAAATAAACTGGTCAAGATAGGCAAGGAAAAGGATTGTGACATCATACTGGAATGGGTGAAAGCTGTTCAAAACCATCTTTACTGGGCAGCAACAACAACGAAAAGTGGATTTGGGGAATTAATTGCTGCAAAATGGTCTTCATTTATAAGACATGTTGCCAGCAGGACGGAAAATTGTTTTCACACAAAATGGCGGCAAAGCTGCGACGTAGCTGTGAGGGCGTGCGTGCGCAGAATTAATAGAAACTCATATGGTTGAAGAAATAATTTTTAGCTCAAAAACTCTCCGAGGTTGCAAACAAGATTATAAACAAATATCTTTGTATGGCTGCTGGTGGCTTTGGCAGAGAAGGTCTACTATTGCACAGCTTTTTAAAAGACACGGTGAAGTAAAATATCACGACTCTCGAAGCAAGGTACACGATGAAAGGAAAGGTAGGTAGGCATAAATCTCTATATCGGACCTAAGAGTCATGACTGTCCTAGCGAGAAAACCCTTCGCTAAACCCGAACACTGTGGCAAAACTACACTATGCAACACTAAGATTTTTTTAAGTTACCTTGTTTACACCTCCATGAAATATGTTCAATCCCCAAAAAGTTTGGGAAAATTGGTGGAGGGCCCGAGCGGAACGAAAATTATACCCCTTTCTAAATTCTCCAATTTATCGGGCCTAAGAGTCATGACTGTCCTAGCGAGAAAACCCTTGGATAAACCCGAACACTGTGGCAAAACTACACTATGCAACACTTAGATTTTTTTAAATTGCCTTGTTTACACCTCCATGAAATATGTTCAATCCCCAAAAAGTTTGGGAAAATTGGTGGAGGGCCCGAGCGGAATGACAAATATACCCCATTCTGTTTCTATTTCTTTGTATTCCTATTTGTAGAGATCATTGCAATTAGAGAAAGATAGGGGTGCCGTTTCCTCTTAATACAGGTTTTGCCGCAGAACAAATTATGTTGGGTGATAAACTAGACTTACTACAAAATTTCCACCATAATGGCTCTTTCCTCTTAAAATTCCTGTCCTATTTCTCTGGTGATCCTGCCGTATGTGTTATGAACTTGTGTATCTTCTGCTGCAGCAATATTGTTTCAATTATATTCTGATATCTTCAAATACCTAATGACAGGTTTTACTAATTGGGTAAAATATGCCTTGTTTCAAATATTTATAAAAACTGATGAAAGTATTTTAACGAACCTAATTCATTTTCATATCATGAGAAATCTCATATTTTCATCATAGAAAAAAGGAAAATTACAAATTGGATAGAGAAAAGAGAATCTCATCATACAGAATGCAATGGCTTGATCACATTAATAAGATGGGCAGTAAAACAGAAAGGTGTATGCTATAAAGCAATGTTAATTGAAGAAGAACTACCTAAACAAGGACTTACAGTATGCCAAATTTGGAAACACTTGAATGCAGAGATGTAGGAACCAGGGGGGGGGGGGGCACTGGAGGCACATGTCCCCTCAACATTTTGCAATAAACAAAGAAGTGCCTTCTTATTTTGAGGGAGTGCCCTTTAGCTCAATGAAAAGTGCCCTTGAAGTGTTGTGCCCCCCAACTTTGAGATGTTTCCTACGTCCCTGCTTGAATAAAATGTAGCTGTTAACAATCATTTATGATTCAATTGACTGTACTTTACTCTTTGAAGAATTGTTTGGATCATAACATGGTCTAACTTATTCTCTCTGAAACTTGGACATTATTTTATGTTAAGGGGTATGGCTACTGCAAATTTAGGTTAAATTAGCTCATGACAGCGAAAAATTTTTTTTTGCTCAGACAGGTACTTATGACATCTAAAAATAGTCTGCCATTACTAATTTTGTTTTTCTCCTATGTTTTCCTCCAAAAAACTAGAAAAATTTGAGGTGTGGTCTAGAAAATTTTCCTTAGCAACCATGTTTTCCTCGTTGTTAGGGTGCAAAAATTCTTCCTCGATGACTTTTTATGGCAGTTTTAGCCCCCTTAGAAAATTATAAGTCTCGAGATCATGTAGAGGCCACTTTTAATACATTGGAAGGTACGAAGTAGCTCTTAGATGAACTTCGAGACTCCTGATAAAAATGTCTGAATCAAATGTTAGAATTGGCCTGGTGAAAATGGTGATAGTCTCCAACCGTTCTATGTTTTGGCAGTTCATTTGTACATGAAGACACGAGTACAAGCAAGACGAAAGACCAAGAAAAGGAGGACATGCAATGCTAAGTTGTCAAGATGTAGTAATGTAGCAGGTACGAGCAATGCAAATGATACCTCCTCAGAAACAAATCCTCCTTCATTTAGGCCCAACAAGAGATGATGATGGCACAACACAACGAACGTTGGGCATATAACCCAGTCCCTTGGAGTGCCAATGTAGCAAATACTCCAAGCCAGATATTTAAAGAGATTAGAAATGTAAGTGAAGAGAAATTGTAACATTCATACTTCAATAAACAAAGCCCATTCATGTCAAAGGGAAAATAACACAATATCAAAGTCAGCAGCTAGCTCAGCACTGCATTCGTTTCAAACAAAGACATGTCAACAAGCAAATGGATAATGCACTTAGAGCAGCTGAAAGCAGTTTTATCACAGGCAGCAGTTTGCAGCTCCTGCAAAACTCAAAGAGGAAATCAGAATTGTTCGAAAGATGGCGCTCATTAGTCAGGATCAGAATGAATCTATTGATAGTACCCTTTGCAGCAAATGCCCAAAAAGAAAGTTTTGTGGATGGAAGGCCCACGTTAGTATTAGGTGCTGTACAGAAACTGTATGCCATTTTAACACTGGTAATGCAACCGTAGCTGAATTGCTTCAAGAACGTTATGTTGCTGTTGGAAGCAACTCAACTCAAGGCACATCCTTGAAAGTATAGATCGTAAACATATACTGCAGGCCACAAAGGAGATATCAATAAAAGCAAGGCTTGTTCGAAGAAAGAAGAGAGCTGAAACCAAAGGCAAACCTGTGAAAAAGAAAAGTTGTCAGGCAGGAGCATTTGGCGCAGGAAATCTTCCAGAGATAGCTCTCCTTGAAGATAAAGTTAACGTAAAAGAGAAAACAAGTCCAAGCGTGAAATCAGGAGCTGAACCCTCAATAACATTTGTAAATGAATATAATATTAGCCTTGTCCAAACCAACAACAAGCTATACAGATTATTCTGCTGCTATTTAAAGATCATAACACAAAACTGGTTACAATTTCCTATTAATTTCAGTGTTCTCAATATTGTAGTATTTCATGTTGAATTCATATTTCGGAGGCAACCCCCTGAAAATTTCAAATCCAGCCCCCAGAGGAAAAAGCAACTTTATTTTCAATAACAGACTTGGAAAGATGTTTCCTACCATGATGGTAAATTATGATTTGAGTTTGGGAATTATTACTATCACTTTTAGACCCATTGGTTGAAGCCTTTAAATATTTCAATTTTGGTTTTTCGTGAAAAGTGGTGTTTTTATGCTGAAACCCATTATTCTGAGAATTTTCTACAGCTATATTTGAAAAAGCCAAGTATATCTGAGTTGCAAGTGAAATAAATGTAACTATGATTCACCCAGTTCATGATAGGTAACAATTTCATCTTGCAGAAAATGAATTTTGATGGTCTAAAGTTAACCCTAAAGTTTAAATGCGAATTTCTCCAAAACATGATTTCCGGCAGTTCATATTCCCTGCAGTTCATAGTTTAATTATTGATTGAGGTAAAATTGTGAAATTTTCAGGGTATGGATAATTTCAGTCATGTCACAGTATTTTACATGAGTATTACAACAATATGAGTTATTTTGATGTAATGATGAGTTATACTTCAGAATTCCCTGCAGCAGCATAAAAATGATCATCTTATCAGAGGTGACCCCCCGTCTTGAAGTGAATATTTTCAAAAAATTTCTTCGTCTCCTTATAGCAAACATATTACAGCATAGGTATGCCAAGTTTCAAGCAAATATCTTTTGTATTTCCGCAGTTATAACGAAAATTCAATATTGTGTTGGTTTTTTCGTTTTGCAGTAGCCATACCCCTTAATGGAAGCTTTTAGAATTTTTCTAATTTTTGAGAATTGAACTTTACTTAAAAGTTTGTTAGAGCGTGCAGCAAAGTCTTCCAATTTTCATTGATGGGGAATATCTTGATTGTGCCTTTGTGATCGAAGTATAAATTTTTAGCTCTCTCACCGGCAGCTCGAGGGCCGACAGCTCGAGGGTCTATTTCCCTTGTCTAAAATCGAGACGTAAATTTTTAGCTCTCTCACCGGCAGCTCGAGGACCGACAGCTCGAGGGTCTAGCTCCCTGGTCTAAAATCGAAGTATAAATTTTTAGCTCTCTCACCGGCAGCTCGAGGACCGACAGCTCGAGGGTCTAGCTCCCTTGTCTAAAATCGAAGTATAAATTTTTAGCTCTCTCACCGGCAGCTCGATGACCGACAGCTCGAGGGCCCGGGGGGGGTACTTCATTGTCAACATGATTCGACCTGAATCTGGACTTTGAGAAAAGGACCCATTCGTATGACAGAATATTCAAAAATTTCCAGCCCATTTGCATGAATATCAGGAAATTTTTGACCCATGTGTATGAAATTGTCGATTTGAAACAAAGGAAAATTTCAGTTTTTTTGCGTGGATTATCATTATGGGGCCGATTGATAAGAAAATTCTCAAAGAACTACCCATCTACCAGAATTGTGGTTAAAAACAGACCCATATGTAGAGAATTTCGGATGAAAAAACCCATCCATATGAGCGGCACGTCCAGTACAACTTAACAATGAAGTACCCCCCCCCCCCCCGGGCTCGAGGGTCTAGCTCCCTGGTCTAAAATCGAAGTATAAATTTTAGCTCTCTCACCCGCAGCTCTCTGACAGGCAGCTCGAGGGCTTGGCTCCCTGGTCTAAAATCGAAGTATAAATTTTTAGCTCACTCACCCACAGCTCTCTGACAGGCAGCTCGAGGGCTTGGCTCCCAGGTCTAAAATTGAGACGTAAATTTTTTAGCTCTCTGACCGACCGCTCGAGGGTCTAGCTCCCTTGTCTAAAATCAAAGTATAAATTGTTACTCTCTCACAGGCGGCTCGAGGACCGACAGCTCGAGGGTCTATTTCCCTTGTCTAAAATCGAGACGTAAATTTTTAGCTCTCTCACCGGCAACTCCAGGGCTGACAGCTCGAGGGTCTACAATCGCAGACAAAACTCTTGTAACAGTACTCTTTTTTTGTGTAAATTTAGCACTGTGTGTTTTAATTCCCCCCGCCCCCCTAATCAATGTTGATTTGCACTTTGGTGGTTTTGGACTTGATTACGAGACAACATGTGACCATTACCACCCAACATTGAACCGGGGGGAGGGGGTTTGTAGCAAAAGTTGGCCTTTTCTAAGAGAGGCAGACAGGCCTGCTAATTTTTTTTACAAAAATCAACGACTGTTACAAGGAGTTTTGTCTGCGATTGTCTGAGCACCATTTTTGGAGAAAATGCGCATATTAGCCTATTACAATGCATTGTCCAAGGGACCTGGTCCCAAGAACCAATTTTATGATGTTTCTTGCGCAAATTGATTCATGATGACGTCAAATGAGGCTTTTGTTTGATGAAAATTTGACAAAAATGCCTGAGTTGTGTAGTTGGTTGGTTGTGTTGCTCATTAGCAGTTGAAAATGGTGTATCGCGGTCCTATTTCGTCGGAGACTCGAGCTTTTATAAAGTTTAAGAGAAATACTTCTGCTACTAAGCTTCACAGAGAAACGGGGGTATCACGAGTTCAAATATATCGTATCTGGAAAGAGAACTCAAAGGCAAACATCAGATCGAAATCCAGGCAGGGAATTGGAGGACGGCCTAAGAAACTAACGGCGAAGGATGAAAGGCTGCTTGTAAGGCAGGTTCCTAAACTTCGAAAAGAGTTTCCTAACTGGACGGCAAGGCAGTTGATGGTAGAATGCAAAATCGAAAATGTCAGCGTGAGAACCATAACGCGTCTATTGAACAGGAATGGCTACAAATCCAGGCAAGCACGAAAAAAGGGACTAATATCGAAGTCGGATCAACAGAAGAGGGTTAAATTTTCTAAGAAAATGATAAACGAGTATCCAGAAGATGTCTGGACGAAACATATAGCATTTTATTTCGATGGTGTCAGTTTTGTGTACAAGAGACATCCTAAAGATCAGGCACTGGCACCTAGGGGGAGGGTTTGGAGAAGGGCAAACGAAGGACTTTTGCAAGGCTGTACAGCGAAGGGAAAGAAATGTGGCACTGGCGGCAAGCAAGTGAAGCTTTTTGTTGCTATATCGCACAACGAGGGAGTGATTTCTGCAGAGACGTACGAGCACTTAAATGGGGAAAGCTTTGCACAATTCGTGATTGATAAATTTGATACCATTTTTGACTCTGCACGGAAAAATACTTGAATGTGGATCCAAGATGGTGACCCATCTCAAAACTCAAAGTTAGCAAAGGATGCCATGGTTGCTGTGAATGCAGACTTATTGCAAATACCACCACGTAGTCCGGACATCAACCCTATTGAAAACATTTTTCATCTGGTTAAAAGACAACTAGACAATCAAGCAATTAAGGACAACATCATAACGGAGAGCATGGTCGACTTTGAAACAAGAATAAAGCACACTCTGTTTGAATTACCAGTATCCCATATCAACAACATAATTGAATCAATGGGAAGTAGAATGAAGAAAATCATCACGGAAAAAGGCAACAGACTAAAATATTAATGAACTAATAAACTGCAGTGAATGGTTATTCCCACATAATATAAATGTTCCTTTTTGTTCATAAGTATGCAATTAATGCAATGTATTTGATTCTATCAATTATTTGTGTTGAAAACCAATTAATTACTCTTATCTAGCTGGTGATACTATTGCCGATTGCGCCAAGTATGCAGTCTCTCTGATAAGTAGAAGTATGTCAGTCTCTGTTTTTCTTGAATTTTGCGACAAGGTCACATTATTGAAATTCAGCAACCAAGAATTATCACCTGCTGAGAAAAATCAACTCCGGCAGCCCTAATCAAGAACAAATTAAAAAGTGCGGTTAACCAAACGGTTAACCTCTTCTTCGAACAAAAACAGGCCATTTCACTGAATGATGTAGCGAATAACCACGGTTAACCAGAGATTTTATAAAAAAAATGTAACAATATTTGTTTAACTAAGATTGGTTAATTGTGGTTAACCGAGGTTATTTGTCTTAAAACAAGCAAAATCCTTTATTTTTAACCCAATAGCTACTTAACCAATTGGTTATCTGCATTGTTAACCGAAATAGGTGTTCAAATACTATATCTGCTGGATGAAAATTCAATGAAATAGTTTGTATCAAGTTCGTTCAATCAGTCAAAATTGGAAAATTATCAAAGTTACTCTAAATCAGCGCCTAGCATCACAAGCTCTGCAAAGCATCGTCCACAGGGAGGGATCTCTTTCTGTTCACCTTGTGGGATTTGATGTCGAAGCTCGAAGACCTTCCAACGCGAGTCCATCATGTCGTCTTCCATCCTGTTTGAGGCTGAGGTACAACGGCCTGTATAAATTATCGGAGCAATGCTTGTCGCAAAAACCGGCGTGTCCTTCTCCAACACAATGTCACATGCAAATTGTGACTTAGGTGCAGCAAATCGAACTATCTGCCCCTCTAGCAGCAAAAGTAAACCTTTCCAGGCAATTATTTCAGAAGACCAGCGAAAATCATTCAGAAATATGATCTCACTGTCCTGCACCCCTATCCAAGCAAAGGTGGTTGTTGCTGGATTCGCAAATGTCTTAAAGATAGTAGTGAGTGGCTGCAACAGAAATGTTTTACCGCAGTTTGCAGGCCCTACTATCATGAGATTACGCCATTTGCCCCTTCCTTTCATCAACAGTTCTCTAAGTGCATATGAAAACACATGGACATTGATGTGATTCTGTTTGATCACTTGCCTTGCACTCTCAATCCACTGCTTAGAACATCTCGGCACACAATCTCCATCAAGTGCAGCTTTTATGAGCTCCATTCTGGACGATTTTTCCCGCTCAAGAGTTGAAAGAGACTCTTCTAACTTCCAAGCGTTTACAATCATTGACTCCCGCTGTGCGTCTTTCTTGCCTAAAATCGCTTCCGTAAAATCCTCCCGTCCTTTGTCACTTTGTCTTTTCGCAAGAGCCCATAGTTCGTTGTCGGTATGAATTTTATTGGCAACAATCATCTTTTGCATTTCAAGATTTGATAACCTCCTCCGTTTTGGCTTTGGCTTTGAACTGTCGGTGGCAGAAGATGTGCTGGCTGATGCAGAGTCTGTCGAAGATTCACGACGCTGACGCTTTGCTTCTTGGCTTGCCATCATTCGTGCTTTTGATGGCAGTTTAGTTCTGGGAGATCGTGAATCTGCTAATGGTGGGTGCCCCTCAGAATGGAATGATGCTGCTTTATCGAACTTCGTCGCGTAATCATAAGCGGAGTAATAGTTCTCATGTCTGCTTGAAAAATGTACAGAAATGCCGTATTCGTCCATTAAACGAGCCTTAGATCTATTCCACCGTTTGTTGCCACTGAGTTTGAGAGCAAGGTGATAGTGCTTTCCACCATCAGCATGATCTTCGCGGCTGCAGGCCCAGTGCAATGGTTTCACTTTTCCTTTTGATTCAAAAGTGCGAACAACTACCTTTGCAAATGACTCTCTCGTGGGGAACCTTTTGAGATCTGCTTGGCTGTATGTTACCATGTACATGGATCGAACAGTTCTAGGATCCAATTTGTTTTCAATAAAATTTGCCGCCATCTTACTTTTACTCGGCAGTTCAACTCGAAATAAATTTGGCCTCTGATAAACAATTGCCCTTTTATCGCAGATTTAGTTCATTCATTGGTTGTATTTGCCTTTGGGTGAAATTTTCACAAGCATCCGGTGATGGCAAATTGGTGGCACAATGGATATAAAAACATTTTTACCTTCATGAGTGTAGGAGACGAGGGCTTTCATCAGATATATCCGCTAGCACACACACTATAGCTATTTTGAACCTCAAAAGGAAATGAGTACATCCTCTGATGGAAGCAATACAATGCCTTTTCGATAGTAATATGCTAGTACAATATATTTAAACTAAATGAGTGAACTTTGTGATACGATATTTGCCGTAGTAAGCCGTAAGACTCGATTTACCAGAAAGTCTACATTCAGACAATCGCAGACAAAACTCTTGTAACAGTACTCTTTTTTTGTGTAAATTTAGCACTGTGTGTTTTAATTCCCCCCGCCCCCCTAATCAATGTTGATTTGCACTTTGGTGGTTTTGGACTTGATTACGAGACAACATGTGACCATTACCACCCAACATTGAACCGGGGGGAGGGGGTTTGTAGCAAAAGTTGGCCTTTTCTAAGAGAGGCAGACAGGCCTGCTAATTTTTTTTGCAAAAATCAACGACTGTTACAAGGAGTTTTGTCTGCGATTGTAGCTCCCTGGTCTAAAATCGAAGTATAAATTTTTAGCTCTCTCACCGGCAGCTTGATGACCGACAGCTCGAGGGTCTAGCTCCCTTGCCTAAAATGGAAGTATACATTTTTAGCTCTCTCACCCGCAGCTCGAGGACCGACAGCTCGAGGGTCTATTTCCCTTGTCTAAAATCGAGACGTAAATTTTTTGCTCTCTCACCGGCAGCTCGAGGGCTGACAGCTCGAGGGTCTAGCTCCCTGGTCTAAAATCGAAGTATAAATTTTTAGCTCTCTCACCCGCAGCTCGAGGACCGACAGCTCGAGGGTCTATTTCCCTTGTCTAAAATCGAGACGTAAATTTTTTGCTCTCTCACCCACAGCTCGAGGACCGACAGCTCGAGGGTCTATTTCCCTTGTCTAAAATCGAGACGTAAATTTTTTGCTCTCTCACCGGCAGCTCGAGGGCTGACAGCTCGAGGGTCTAGCTCCCTGGTCTAAAATTGAATTATAAATTTTTAGCTCTCTCACCGGCAGCTCGAGGACTGACAGCTCGAGGGTCTAGCTCCCTGGTCTAAAATCGAAGTATAAATTTTTAGCTCTCTCACCGGCAGCTCGATGACCGACAGCTCGAGGGTCTAGCTCCCTTGTCTAAAATCGAGACGTAAATTTTTTAGCTCTCTGACCGACCGCTCGAGGGTCTAGCTCCCTGGTCTAAAATCAAAGTATAAATTTTTAGCTCTCTCACCGACAGCTCGAGGGTCTAGCTCCCTGGTCTAAAATCGAGACGTAAACTTTTAGCTCTCTCACCGGCAGCTCGATGACCGACAGCTCCAGGTCTAACTCCCGGCTCTTAGTTCTCCGAGGAGTAAACGACCCATGAGGACCCCCGTCTTTGAGTTTGAAGTCGAGGCTACTGGTCACGTGACCGAAGAACTCGATCGGATTGATAATGGCGGAGGGAGTGAAGATTTGGAGGTTAGTCATGGATATATTTTGGCTAATAAAAGATGGAATTGAAGGTGAGTAATTATTAATTATATATCAAATTAATCCCCATGTCCAGGGCTATCGATTGATATATAATACATATGTAACAGAGATACAACAAAAAAGTTATAAGTACAAACAATATAGACACAGTCTGCAGAGGGTGTGCGAAAATGCATTAGCGCCGAAGTTCCTTGGTATGTTTTTGATATCTTTGATGATATTGATGATAGTGTTTGGGCATGGAACCAACTATATAAAAATGTGAGGAAAGACTACATTAAAGAAAGGTGTGCTAAGGTGCGCTCAATAACATTACCATAGATGAATGGAGAAATCCAGAAGGAAATGAATAAACGATATAAAATTCTAAAGAAGGCAAAGACCACAAAAAGGGAGGCTGATTGGTTAGCCTACAAAAGCAAAAGGAATGCAGTACCAAACATGTTGCGGAAAGCAGAACAAAAACATTGGGAAGAAAGTTTGAATGATGCGCATAACAAGGGAGCAAAGAGCTTTTGGAAAGTTGTAAAGAAACTGAATGGTAAAGATAAAAAAGAACCCATAGGACCCATAGAAAATGATGAGGGGCAGGCAGTATTTGATTATAAAGTCAAAGCTGATATATTCAATGACTTTTTCACAAATATAGGATGTGATCTAGCCAGCAAATTTCCCGACGACTTTATTCTGCATGCCAGCAGTTCAAGTAATCTGCGGGTCAAACACGAAAGCAAACATGCAGGTCACCACCAGGGCCAAGGGCTCAGTGGCCTCCAGACATGTCATGAAAAAGCTGGAAATGTATTGCTTACGTCAAGCACATCCCGTAATGGGTTTAGATAACAGTACAACAAATATCGTTATCTGATTGACAGAAATAGTCAAGCCAAATCGTATCATCTGCACTCCCGATGAGGATTGCATCGGAGTCATGACTGCATCTCTATCTCCGAGTGTTTAGGCAGGAAGTAGGCCCCATTAAAAGCGAAAACTCTCGAACGATCAAACTTTCAGACGAATTGGAGAGTCGAATGACTATGTTTGAATTAGTCTCCCTACCTACTTTCAGTTTCAGATTATGTTCAGTTTATCATTTGATTTTGGGAGCCACCGAATCGAGATTAAGAATGTCTCCTCCCCCTGCAAATACTTACAAGGCACATGGTCTAGAATTGAGCAATGAACAATCAAATGTGCTGAATAATAGTATAGTTCATGTATCCTCGCAACGTTATCAACCAAATTTATCAACAGTGGCGTCGTGGGAGCATGATTTTAAGGGGGGCCAAGGGTCAGAATTTCCCGACAAAGAAACATTTTTCCGACAAAAATTAAGCAGGAATATAACGTATAAAAAGTGGCAAAATGTCTCAGAACTTTTGTCATATAAAAGTTCCATAATAGCGAAGAATTTTTCAAAGGGACACAGCAGTCCTGTTAAGAGGCGATTCTTGTTGGAGGTGAGGCTGTTGTCGAGACTTGATTGGTGTTGGAGGTGAGGCTGAAGCTAGATGCGCAAGGAGGGAGGAAAACTGGGGGTCCGGGGGCTTGCCCCCGGGAAAATTATTTGTGACCACGCCCTTTAGATCGTTGCAAAACGTCCCTATTTTGAAGAATCTACTATTTGTTTTTCATGAGAAATTTCGAAAAAAGGACCTCAAAAGCACTGCAAAATAGATCGTTTTGAAATTTTAGATAACAACGTGATAGCTTGATATAAATCCAGGAGCGGTCTGGCACCATAGTTGTAGAGGGGCTAGCAAACGAAAAGGGCCTGGTTCAGGGTGTGGCAGATAATCTTTTTACCCTATACCCACTAAAGAAATCACCTTAAACACTCTAAGTCGATACATTGCCGATATTAGTTATTGATTAATATATATGCCATGCCATTGTCTATTGATATGCCGAAGAGCACGAAGAGCAACTTTTATTTGAGAAAAACTGTCTGCACGTTTCGTACTTTATCTCAATCAAACGTTGTTTACATACAGTTAACTTACTTAGATCCTAATATACCAGCATGGTTCTTCATGGTTCTTAATGGCTCCAAAGTATAATTTCTTTGGAAACGTTAAAGGAATTGAGTCCATATAAATAGCTGAGCGTTAACGCTATGCTGACAAACTGCTGACGGCCCTTTGTTATTGCACAATTGTGCTAAAGTTATTAGTAGTGGAGATCAAAGACTTCTTAATCCTTGCATAGGAAGTCTTTGATCTCCACTATTAATGACTTTAGCACAGTTGTGCGATAACAAAGGGCCATCAGCAGTTTGTCAGCATAGCGTTAACGCTCAGCTATTTATATGGACTCAATTCCTTTAAAGGGTATGTGCAAGGCTAAGTTGGCCTATCTAAAAATAGCTTTTGATCTAGGCATGCGCAATACGCCGCGCTGAAAGTGATCACATGATGGGCTGCCGGGTTGTGTTGGTTGTGTTGTTTTGAAAAATAGATAGGCCCGCACTGTGCCGCTCGGCGCCCTACCCCGTTGCTATTTGTTGCTCTCCTCCTCGCATTTTTTGCTCTATTTCTGTCCCCTCAATTATTGGAAAGAAATATCAAATGATTCCTTGTGCAGAAGTAAAGCATGGAGATCTTTATCATTTGTCATGGCCGTGAAAATAAAATTGTATTGCTTCTCATTGAATTTTCACAATACTATATGTGAAAGTCTGCAGCTTTAGTAGTAGTCTCCATGGCTGGGGACACTCTGCCTCAAATTACAATAGAAATGTAAGAACTTTAATTTCAAACAAATTAATTCTCTGGGTGGTGCTTTTATAATCCTTTTATAATCCCAGGTCTCTTGGCACATTTCAAAATCTTTCGCATGAGATTCTCATTGTCCGCCATATTCGTTTCTTCCTTTCCTCGAACTGATCACATGAAAGTTTCTCGTGACCTGAATATTATGCTGTCATTGGATGATTCGCTTGATCTATTTTTAGATTTTTTTGCTTGTGCAAATGCAGGCTTTTAACCTTGCACAAACCCTTTAATAAAAGCCAGAGTGGCAAATAATAGTTTCAGCCTCCTCCCAATATAGTTAGGTGTACATGGGGTAACAAAACTAGCCCCTCACGTTTAACGCCACTTAGACTCCTTGCAACTAACTTTTCCTTCTGTTCTTTCTCCTTCCAGATACAAGACTTACCGAGTTGATAAATAAGGTTTCATAGTTTGATTTAATTGATATTTTTTTACTTTGTTTCAGTAGATTTTAACTAAAAAAAAGTTAAACAAGGTAAAGTGTGGTTTTGCGCAAACTCTTTCCTAAAGGTTTCATGGAAAACTGTCGCAAAATTGTGAACGTTTCTAATTTGGCACAGGTAGAGATAGCTTCTTTTTGCAGATGGGATTTAAAAAGGCGCTACGCCCGCCTTTGTTGGACTGTCCCTGCGTTTTACTGATGGCTTCTAGCCAATATGTGTGATATTTCTTATATTACTAAAAGATAAAGGTTAAACTTCTTAATAATGCAAGGATTAATGATACACTCATTTTTTTATAAGAAACTAAGGTTCGCAGCTGGTAGGCAGTTTCTTGAATTTTTGAGTCATTTTGCTACCAAAAGTTTCTTACGTGTTTCTTATATTTTTATTGCCGGAAGTTTAGAGTTGATTTTTTCTTGTCTAAAGAGCTGCCAACTTACTTAGTAAGTCTCTCAAACGAGTAAATAACATGATTCGCACTCAAAATAATGTCCAAACAGTTGCTTTTGTCAAAATATTTTGTGAATGTGATAGGAAAATTAAAACTGAAAATTACAGAAGTTTCTTAGCTTTTTTCAATTCAGGTAGGGTTGTTTCTTAGCTTTCGAAAAATTGAGCCTACCGTTTCTTATAGGCAGTTTCTTATAACAAAAAATGAGTGTAATGCAAGGATTAAGAAGTCTTTGGTCTCCACTACTAATGACTTTAGCACAATTGTGCGATAACAAAGGGCCGTCAGCAGTTTTTCAGCATAGCGTTAACGCTCAGCTATTTATATGAGCTCAATTCCTTTAACCATGTCATAGGAAACCATTCAGCCGGTTGCCAGATTAACGGCCTTTTAAAAAGAAACGAAACAGGCTGTTTTGAAAAAACAGGTTTCTATTTTGCGGGTTCTTACTGTATTGCTTTTTGTTACATTGATAAACATAAATTCAATATTTATAATCCAAGCAAGAATTTCAATCAATGTTTTCATGATATGAACTTATCATTTTGTAAAGCTTCACCACAATCTTGAATCATGAAATGTTAAGTCTATCGCGGTCATTTTTGACTGACAACTTGTTCCTTGTTTCCTTTGTAATCTACATTCCACCTTTATCTCAATGTCAGATGAGTAGTTAAACTTGGAAGATCTCTTAGTTTTGAAATTGTTGGGTGTCTAGATTTTTATCCCTTAGGGATTTGCCATTTGAACAACATTTTGCGACACTATGTAACATAAATTCCCAATTGAGTTTTCACTGAACGCAAATATTCGTCAACTCATGATGTTTAATGTTGGTAGTGCTATGTTTTAGTAGAAGACTATACCACTTTGCTGGATATTATCTAAACCAATGTTTTCTTTAACCCTATTGTACCCGGGGGGGGGGTGCAAAAAATGCCCCCCCAACCAAACTTTTGATTATAAAACAGAGAGGAAATACAAAAATGAGCTGAAACTTCCATGACTTTTCCTAGTTTCTAATTGGCAATTAAATTTTAGACTTTTCATTGTCATAAATTTAGTCACGTGACCAGTAGATACCCATATTTGGAAAGAAGTCACAAAGAAAATCACACAAACAGTCATAATTCCTTTGTCTTAACCTTGATGAAGTTGTGATTGGTACCAAACGATTCCCCTTGCAAAGTACTTTCATTTGATATATACATTATTCATATTTGCTGACATCTGAAAATTAAAGTTTCCATGACGTCATGCAAATTGATGACGTCATATCTCTAATAAAGAAGGACAAAATTTTCAAATTTTGATATAATTCGATGGATAAACATATTCTCTTCATTTTTAAGTAGTTTATTGAGGTTTTCATACATTTTATCTGAATTAATTAGCTCTTTTTGTGTTTTCAGTACTGAAGTTCAGATAAAAACATTCGCTCACACTCATCGATTATACTCGCTAAAAAGTTCAAGTTCAAGAAAAGTTCAAGTTCAAGTTCGTAATAATGGCTGCACAAAATGGTAATCTTCAACAACAACAATATGATGATGTTTTTGTCAACGCAGCCTTCCAGAAAAAAGAAAAGATTAGAAAAGAAAAATTTGACAAACTATTGGCATATAAGAAGAAAGAGATAGAAGAACAAAAAGGAACAGATAGAAGACCACTAGCTGTGATGGGCGAACTAGAAAGAAGACGCCAAATCGCAAAATTGAAAGGACACGATTTAGCAAACAGAACTTTGCTAGACATGAAAAAGAACATTGAAGCCCAAATAAAGCAACTCAAAGAAGATTAATGACGCCGTGACGCCGAATCCTCTGAGAGGCAAACTTTTTATCTCGTTTTTTTTATTTTCTGTAGTTTGTTTGTTCTTTTGTTGAATGATGAATCCTCTGAGGAGGCACACTCTATTATCTCGATTTTTATTTTCTGTTCTCTCCTGCGGGGTTGCATTAAACTAAACTAAACTATAAAACCACGCGCGGTCACAAGTATAATCATTCGCGCACTCATTCGCACACTCAGAAGACTCAGAAGTCTCTCATCAGCAGAAATCTCATCATCAGACTCATCAGACGACTAAGACCGACATCAACGATGAATAATTCAATCGAAGAATTCAATCGAATAGTTCAAGAGACAATCAAAGAGTATAACCTCCCTCCACATCCATTCGGTAGCAGTCATTGTTCTCGTTATTGGTTTGATCAGTCACTTTCTCAACTTCAATGTTCAAATCGATTCCAAAGAACTTCATCTTCTTTGCACTGGCGGAGACTTGGGGCTCCTCGTTGTTTTCCTTCTCTGGTTCAGCTTGATGGCCTACTTCTTCATCAACAACAACAGGTTCTTCGACAACTGGCTTCATCTTCCTCGCCATATTTTGGTTTTTTCAACGACCAACAAATGGTGCTTTTGATCGCTTCTTAATTTTAGCCATTTATGCTCTCGTTTTCTTGAAATTTCAATATTTAGGAACTAGTAAATGAATCACGGCAACTTCCAAACGACTGAGGAAATATTTACCCCTCAGATCAGCTGAGAACGGTTTCATTGTCTTGCTGCGTGTTGGCCAATGAGAATGGTTGAATTTTCTTAGTAGCCAATGAGAATCGTCCAAAACAAATATGGTGGATTTGCTAAACAATTCTTATAGTCTACTCAACCAATGGAATTGCAAGGAAGACAGAAGAATGCTATGGGATACAATAGAACAGAATGTGAGAGTAAATGAAGATAGAAAATAGCTTTCAATCGATACCAAACATGTGGGGATTATTCATTGGAACCCTTCGTGGCGATGCTCCAAACTTTGCTCTAATCCCGCTGTAATCCTGCGAATCGTGCGAGGAAAAGACTTGCCAAAGCTGACTACTCCCTTGCAAAAACCTTCTTGCCACAAAATAGGAACTTTTTTGAAAGAAATGTCACGAGCAAACTAAATTAGGATGATGTCTCTGCCGTATAGAATAAAAAACATGAAATCGTTTTTTCTCCCAAAATTTGCAAATTTCGAGTGGTACACCCCCTTAAGAGCAATGAGAAAGGTGCTATATTTCAAAAGTACTGCGCATGTGTATCGTTCAAGTTTTGTTAACAGTTTTGTAGGCTAATCTTGTTCGTATTTTCAAGGATAACAATCAATATTACAGGTGTGATTCATCCTGCATATGGCATAATATGCGAATGAATTCATCCAAATAGAATGTGATTTTAGAAGCGAGTTAATTCCTCTATTTATTGCGCGAAAGTACGCGAAAGAATCGGATTCCAATGTCTAATTGGCAATGGGAAGCGAAACAATTCGATTCCAAAATCACATTGGATCACAGAATCGAAACAACTCGCTTCCAATGTCTAATTAGATGTCAGACGCGAAACAACTCGCTTCCATGCTTACAATACATTATAGATGCAGGGCGAAAATAAGCGAAACATTTCGATTCCTAAATCACATTAGATCACGGAATCGTAACAACTCGCTTCCAATGTCTAATTAGATGTCAGACGCGAAACAACTCGCTTACATGCTTACAATACATTATGGTATTGAAAACGAAAATAAGCGAAACATTTCGATTCCAAAATCACATTGGATCACAGAATCGAAACAACTCGCTTCCAATGTCCAATTAGATGTCAGACGCGAAACAACTCGCTTCCATGCTTACAATACATTATTGTATGGAAAACGAAAATAAGCGAAACATGTCGATTCCCAAATCATATTAGATCACAGAATCGAAATAACTCGCTTCCAATGTCTAATTAGATGTCAGCAGACGCGAAATCCATGTTTCAGTTTCCGTGACAAAGGATTTCGAATACATGTATTTTTTATAAGAAACTAAGGTCCGGGGCCGGTAGACAATTTCTTAGATTTTTAAGTTTCTTAAGTGTTTCGTATATTTCTAATGCCGGAAACTTTGTTTTGTCTCAAAGGTTCCCAAATTATTTATATAATTTAAATTGGTTCTGCTTGCCATTATTCCCATATTACTTAGTAAGATCCTAAAACAACTAAATGATATAATTCGCACTCAAACTAATGTCCAAACAGTTGCTATAACTATGCAGCGTTAAACCATGTTTGAGTGCGATGGGAAAATTAAAACTGCAATAAATTCAGGTAGAGTTGTTTCCTAACTTTCGAAAAATTGAGTCTACCGTATTATAAGCGGTTTCTTATGAAAAAATGCATTTATATCTGTCTGGCATTATCAAAGCTAAGAAGCATTTGACTACCAACATCTTTAATGAGCCACAAATTTTATGTTCAAGCTGCGAAGGGTTAAACTCTTTATGTCTGTTCGAAAATTGCATTTGTGATTACTAGAGACGATTGGGGTACTTTCAAGATCCAACCGATTATTTTGCAAAGTGATTGTGGTCCAACAATTGGGGTGCTGTTTGTTTTCATAGATGATGGATGAGAAATGCCAAGTTGCTGAGCTGCAGGCTATTTTAGCTCTTCAGTATCCTAGTCATTTCTAGAAGGTGCAACACTGTTATATCAAATCCTTTTGAGAGGCTCGACATATTATATGACATGATGCTAATGTATAATAGCATATGTAGATGCATGTGCATCAGGTGCTAATTAGTGTTCCGTGAAAAGGTGTTGCAAACTTGTGACAACTTTAGCATTAGATCCACTGCAAAAAATTACAAATTGTTATCATTGAGCCTTTTGTACCTTCTCCGTGATCAAACTCTTTGCACCATATTAGAAAAAAATATGTTGTTAGATTTTTGCTTAGACATAAAATAAGGCTCAAATCCTTACTATGCCTTGAGATTTGAGATTACTCAATATTTTAAGATCTAAGGAAAGCAAATGCATGTAGGTTACTGTCAAGGGACATATGCGTATTCTGTGAAATTTTTCATCGCTATATCTCCTATCTAGCAATTTATATGAAGTTTTGAAGTAAGGTCAACTTTTCTTGGCTGGTAAACGCTCGTAGCTCCGGCTGGCTCCAAATAAGATATTTGCCTAAACATGTCAACAACTCTGGACGGATATCTTTGCAACCGATTTATCAAAATATCGTTTAATAACTGCAATAATTTAGCATCCATTTCACTTTTCGCAAGGGTACTGGAAATTCATCTGAAACAACTGATCTTGTCTCAAGGGCTCAGAAAGCGGCGATGCCATTGGCTAATTTTCGTGAGGTTTAATTGCTCATTAGATCTGTTCTCTTTATATTTGACTCCTCTGTGTCGCACTCACGTCGTCGCTCTACATTTAACATAATTGATGGAATGACATTTCGTCTTTTTAGACATTGGAAGCGAGTTGTTTCGATTCTGTGATCTAATGTGATTTTGGAATCGAAATGTTTCGCTTATTTTTGTCCTGCATACTATAATGTATTGTAAGCATGGAAGCGAGTTGTTTCGCGTCTGACATCTAATTAGACATTGGAAGCGAGTTGTTTCGATTCTGTGATCTAATGTGATTTTGGAATCGAAATGTTTCGCTTATTTTCGTTTTCCATACCATAATGTATTGTAAGCATGGAAGCGAGTTGTTTCGCGTCTGACATCTAATTAGACATTGGAAGCGAGTTGTTTCGATTCTGTGATCCAATGTGATTTTGGAATCGAAATGTTTCGCTTATTTTTGTCCTGCATACTATAATGTATTGTAAGCATGGAAGCGAGTTGTTTCGCGTCTGACATCTAATTAAACATTGGAAGCGAGTTGTTTCGATTCTGTGATCTAATGTGATTTTGGAATCGAAATGTTTCGCTTATTTTCGTTTTCCATACTTTAATGTATTGTAAGCATGGAAGCGAGTTGTTTCGCGTCTGACATCTAATTAGACATTGGAAGCGAGTTGTTTCGATTCTGTGATCTAATGTGATTTTGGAATCGAAATGTTTCGCTTATTTTTGTCCTGCATACTATAATGTATTGTAAGCATGGAAGCGAGTTGTTTCGCGTCTGACATCTAATTAGACATTGGAAGCGAGTTGTTTCGATTCTGTGATCTAATGTGATTTTGGAATCGAAATGTTTCGCTTATTTTCGTTTTCCATACTTTAATGTATTGTAAGCATGGAAGCGAGTTGTTTCGCGTCTGACATCTAATTAGACATTGGAAGCGAGTTGTTTCGATTCTGTGATCTAATGTGATTTTGGAATCGAAATGTTTCGCTTATTTTCGTTTTCCATACCATAATGTATTGTAAGCATGGAAGCGAATTGTTTCGCGTCTGACATCTAATTAGACACTGGAAGCGAGTTGTTTCGATTCTGTGATCTAATGTGATTTTGGAATCGAAATGTTTCGCTTATTTTTGTCCTGCATACTATAATGTATTGTAAGCATGGAAGCGAGTTGTTTCGCGTCTGACATCTAATTAGACAGAGGAAGCGAGTTGTTTCGATTCTGTGATCTAATGTGATTTTGGAATCGAAATGTTTCGCTTATTTTCGTTTTCCATACTATAATGTATTGTAAGCATGGAAGCGAATTGTTTCGCGTCTGACATCTAATTAGACACTGGAAGCGAGTTGTTTCGATTCTGTGATCTAATGTGATTTTGGAATCGAAATGTTTCGCTTATTTTTGTCCTGCATACTATAATGTATTGTAAGCATGGAAGCGAGTTGTTTCGCGTCTGACATCTAATTAGACAGAGGAAGCGAGTTGTTTCGATTCTGTGATCTAATGTGATTTTGGAATCGAAATGTTTCGCTTATTTTCGTTTTCCATACTATAATGTATTGTAAGCATGGAAGCGAGTTGTTTCGCGTCTGAGATCTAATTAGACATTGGAAGCGAGTTGTTTCGAAAATGTTTCGCTTATTTTCGTTTTCCATACTATAATGTATTGTAAGCATGGAAGCGAGTTGTTTCGCGTCTGAGATCTAATTAGACATTGGAAGCGAGTTGTTTCGATTCTGTGATCTAATGTGATTTTGGAATCGAAATGTTTCGCTTATTTTCGTTTTCCATACTTTAATGTATTGTAAGCATGGAAGCGAGTTGTTTCGCGTCTGACATCTAATTAGACAGTGGAAGCGAGTTGTTTCGATTCTGTGATCTAATGTGATTTTGGAATCGAAATGTTTCGCTTATTTTCGTTTTCCATACAATAATGTATTGTAAGCATGGAAGCGAGTTGTTTCGCGTCTGACATCTAATTGGACATTGGAAGCGAGTTGTTTCGATTCTGTGATCCAATGTGATTTTTGAATCGAAATGTTTCGCTTATTTTTGTCCTGCATACTATAATGTATTGTAAGCATGGAAGCGAGTTGTTTCGCGTCTGACATCTAATTAAACATTGGAAGCGAGTTGTTTCGATTCTGTGATCTAATGTGATTTTGGAATCGAAATGTTTCGCTTATTTTCGTTTTCCATACCATAATGTATTGTAAGCATGGAAGCGAGTTGTTTCGCGTCTGACATCTAATTAGACACTGGAAGCGAGTTGTTTCGATTCTGTGATCTAATGTGATTTTGGAATCGAAATGTTTCGCTTATTTTTGTCCTGCATACTATAATGTATTGTAAGCATGGAAGCGAGTTGTTTTGCGTCTGACATCTAATTAGACATTGGAAGCGAGTTGTTTCGATTCTGTGATCTAATGTGATTTTGGAATCGAAATGTTTCGCTTATTTTCGTTTTCCATACTATAATGTATTGTAAGCATGGAAGCGAGTTGTTTCGCGTCTGACATCTAATTAGACACTGGAAGCGAGTTGTTTCGATTCTGTGATCTAATGTGATTTTGGAATCGAAATGTTTCGCTTATTTTTGTCCTGCATACTATAATGTATTGTAAGCATGGAAGCGAGTTGTTTCGCGTCTGACATCTAATTAGACAGAGGAAGCGAGTTGTTTCGATTCTGTGATCTAATGTGATTTTGGAATCGAAATGTTTCGCTTATTTTCGTTTTCCATACTATAATGTATTGTAAGCATGGAAGCGAGTTGTTTCGCGTCTGAGATCTAATTAAATTAGACATTGGAAGCGAGTTGTTTCGATTCTGTGATCTAATGTGATTTGCAACGCAAGCTGTTTCGCTTTTGTCGTCCAATTAGACATTGGAAGTGATTCGTTTCGCGTCCGCAGTCACAATAATAGAACGATTTCTTGCGCTTCCAAAATCACAATATATTCGGAGGAGATGTTTAGCATAATATGCTAAACGGTGATTCCCGCCAAATGATAGCCTAAGAAAAATTTGGCAAAAAGCATCTGTATACTCCAAGATGTAAAAATACATTAAAAGCAATTAAATGAGAACTCACTCTTACAAAATACCCCTTTTGACAACCAGCTCTAAGAAAAAATACCGTCTTTCGATATCCGATGTTAAAAGAGGCAACATAATGTAATAGGCAGAAACGATACCCGGAAAGGAGTGCAAATTCTGTCAGCAAAATATACTATGTACCCCTGGGTACTCAAGTCCCCTGGATTATGGACATGGCATTTGCGAAAATATAAATGCACGCCGCCGCGAGTGGCCCTTGCAGTGAATGGCACAGGGAGGCTTAACCCTATTTTTGTTGGGGGGCAAATTTGCCCCCCCCCCTTTAGTAGACCTTTTGTTGTAACTCTGCCAGGAGAACAATTATGGCCCGGAAACTTTCTTACTTTTTGCTGCTACTTATTGCGCATCGACACATGAAGTTTCATAAAGATACTTTGACAAATGAGGGGGAGGGAGACAATTTTCTGGGACTGACTCTGTTAAAATTGCCAATTCTAGAATATTAATTTTGGGAATATAGTAGCAACATTGCAACATTTTGCAAAGATATTTTGCAGGGTAGTGATATTTGATTCAATTGTCTTCAGAGGCAGTATTCTTTGGAACGCTTTACCTGATGAGATAAAGTCAAGCCAATCTATAGCCTCGTTCAAAATTCAAGCAATGGAATGGAGACAGTTGTAATTGTAATATCTGTAAGTAGCTGAAATTGTAAATATTGTATTTTTGTAAATAGTTGGTTTGAATTAGTTGCCCTGTTCTTAGAGTAAACTATACCTTGTATCCAACTTTAAATAAATTCTTTATTAGTATTATTAGTATTATTATTATTATTATTATATGAGCAGGGGGGCATTGACCGTGTAATACAGGGAAAATTAAAGGCAGTCTGTCCATATCAATATCAGTTGCATGCACACTCGTTGAAACTGCTGACAAAATGCTTGCATGCTGACATGTATGAAGCTTTTGGATGATTTGATCGGTTTAGACCGAGTCTGTTTCAAACCGATCACATGAAAAACATTGGACTTTATTATTGATTTACTGTTGATTGTGTGGTAAGCCATCCAATACTCAACCTCGTATTTGCAAAAAAGCTAAGCACATGAGTCATGTCACGTGGATACATTGGATATCCCCATCGAAGCATGCTACTTACATGGACACATTGCCTTTAAATATCACTCTTAATATATTTGTACACCTAGCGAGACTGTGTAAATCACATGATACTTCACATGTTGAGCGCGTAGCTTATTCCACTTTCTAAACTTTCTCAATCTCAAGAACTTGAGAAAATATCTAAACTGGTTTGTTGCTTGGATTGACATTAAAAATAGTAATGAAAAATGCGCACTACTTGTGAAACGAACATACAAACGATGAATCAAAATTATTTGCGAAAAAATCATTGCTTCAATAATGCAATAATGGTTCGATTCAATAATGTTTATGTTTTGTTTGTTTCTTTACAAAAAACTGACACGAAACAGCATATGGGAGCTAGGTTGTGCGAAGATCTTCAAAGTACTCCCCTTGAACGATTTACTTGTGATCATTGACCATTGTGAGCAAAGAAAGTTAGAAGTCTCCAAATCCTACGCTTTCAAACTCAAGGGCTTTATTGATCATGAAGAAAAATTCTTCTTTGTTACCTATTGCCATTGGCAGCCGGAGCGTTGTTGCACAAGCAGATGCTTTCGGCAGTTTTTCATTGGTCAAAAACTCCACGAAGATGGGCTTGTCACCAAAAGAAGCAGCATCTTCAAACCCTGTAGAAAACCTAAGTAGACTTACAAGGGTTTCCTGGCTAGCTTGCTCGATGAATTCCTTGAACCAGTCTACGCATTGTACTTTATCGGGTTCTTCATCACAACCATCAAACTCAAATAGGCGCAGGAATTCGTCATTTTGAATCAATCTTCTTGACCCAAGAAACATGCTTTTTGTAACATCATGATTCAGATGCTTGTCGAACCCTAAAAAATGCAGTCCTTCTCTGATGGCACTGATTTTCCTTCCACTTTGAACAATCATTTCTTCATACAGAAGCATATCTATGAGAATGTTTTTGTTTTTGACAGTTATGCTCTGGTTTGGTTCCCAATCCGATGTGCTTATGATTTGCTCAAAAGCTGGCCCGTCTGCAGAGGTAAATAGCTCATCGATTGCCTCATCGTTTTTGCAGCTTCTCAGCGACTTGATGAAATTTATCATACCACCAGTTGCAGAGTTAATTGGTATGTGCTCTAATGGAATATCACCTGATATGCCATTATTGTTGACAAGCACATCTACAACCCATGGCGCTAGGAAATTGAAGAACGGACCACCTTGGAGAATACTGTGTGCAATGAAAACCCCTACAATCTTGAAAATTTGCAGGTTTCCAGCTGATCGTTTAGGGACCAGAAGCCAGGACTTTCCTTCAATTGGTTCAAAAAGATTTTCTTTTGCACAATTGAAAAAGAGTGTGAAAAATTCCACCATCAACGCCCCAGCGTCAATTCCATCTTCTCCGTTGAACGAAACAGATAATTTCCTAAGAAGCTTTTGCTTATCACCCATATTGCATTTGTAAAAGGTGAGGGCGTCTCGCCACAGATTTTCTCTTGATATGTGGATTACTGCCCTGCCATCATCAACATTGAAGCTCTTTTCTTGGTATCTCTTCACAACATTTACTGTTGTCTCAAAAGGGCCAACATTTGCATCACCTACATCTGCGCTTCTTGAGACTAGGACTTCAATTGCCTCTTCCAGATTAGTTGAAGTGCTCAGCACAGCATCTATGTCCTGCACTGGGCTGTCAGGAACTATTTCCTGAAGGCGCCTTATATTGGCCGGTGTGTTCAACGTATTTTGCCATTGTGTAGATGGTCTTTCATTTGCAATCTGAAACGAACAGCAATGGACTTTAGTTAAATCCAGGAGGTAAATTCAATAGGCACATGATGTGGGTGTGCGATGCTGACTTGTGAAATCGTACCCTAAAATTTCCCCCGAGTAACGACCCCGCTGAAACGATGCCCCGCCAAGGTTAAAGGATGACCCGCCAAATAATGTGTTTCCCCGCTAAGTTTGAGTTACAACATTTCCCTGCCTTGTTTCTGTTATTTCCCCGTTGAAATGTTTGTTTCCCCGTCGAAAATCATGGATAAATGATCTATTTCAACGGGAAGTTTGATATTTGATAGTCCAGGATTCGATTGCAGGTAGCTTGAGCCACTTTTATATGCTTTCTTTTATCTACGTCTTCTTTATTTCTCGTTATTTTTTCGGTTCAAAGAACTATATTTACCGTCCACAATGAATAGTGATAAATTAAGACGTTAAGACAAAGTTACTACAAATTTCAGGACCTAGTTTCTTATTGATTGAGTGTTGTGACGGCGAATGAAGAGAATTTGAATTGTAGAGAGTTATATAATATGCAATCTCTGAACATCTCCGACTTTTTTAGTAGAGCATATAAGGCCAGGTAATAAAGTCGGAGTTGAAACCCTAAAATTTATAAATTTTCCAAAAAACCATACCCCAAAATTATGCAATCTGCATGTCAAGTGCAGTATGGCAGCATAGAGCAGTGCTCAATGTTAAAAACTGTTTTGAGTGACGGGGAAATTAAAACTCAAATTGCCAAAGTCTCTTAGCTTTTTAAATTCAGGTAGGGTTGTTTTTAGACTTTCGAATAATTGAGCATACCACTTCTTATCAGCTGTTTCTTATGAAAAAATTATGTGTACTGACTATTGCTACTTGGAAAGCCGTCTTGCCTTTTCAAAACACGGGCATTTTTTAGACTTGCCCCAAGTCTGTTTTGTCAACTGTAATAAGTCTACCGGAAAGTATATTGCTAAACAGACTTGTTGAACTGCGGCCCTCATGAATAATTAATGAGTAATTTGATCCGAAGCGTCCCACATTTGGGACGCTGTCGGTACCTTTGATGTGGACTTCAGCCAATCATTGAGCTCTTAGAAACAAAAGAATACAATAGGCAGGCCACACTGAAGAGGAGATCGGGGTGTTGTGTTGCACGTTGCGCAGTTCTGCTCACTTGACTGACTGAGCAACGAACAAAATGGCAGAGGTTTGCAGCAGAAGTTTGAATTTTGCAACGGTGAGCAATCGAGGCTTCGAAGACAGTTTTAAACATGGAAGAATTGCGATCCTATCAAGTGGATGCTCTATTAGGATAAATGCAAGGTCGCAATATGCTTGTAGCACGGTGAACTGGCTTTGGCAAATCGCTTTGTATATCATCACCAAAATTCTTAATGTTTGCACAAGCTGCGAAGACAGTAAATGCCATGGGAAGTTTTTAAAGGTACTGCCTGTAAGGGATGGACAATTCCTCGTGCAAACAAGCACAGACTGACAGATACATGGCAGCATTTGGGCCTAACAATCTACACATTCTCTCT
Source organism: Aurelia coerulea (assembly GCA_039566865.1). Taxonomy (NCBI): domain Eukaryota; kingdom Metazoa; phylum Cnidaria; class Scyphozoa; order Semaeostomeae; family Ulmaridae; genus Aurelia; species Aurelia coerulea. The sequence goes on along the minus strand of CM076951.1, from coordinate 3,666,386 downwards.
TTATTGGCCTTGTTTTGTTTTGACCAGAGCTTGGGAGAGTAGAAGAAAGAGCAACTTGTGAAAAAGACATGACCAATTGCAAGAAAACAACTCTGCAGTTTTTTTGGTTATATAACCTGTGATATCTTCTTGATGAAAGATCAAATGCAGTCACTGACTGGAGGCAAAAGGATATATTGGATTGGTCATAGGCCTATGCTAATTGATGTATTCCTCAGAGCCAGGGGTGTCATCAAAAGGGGACAAAGATAACTTTAAATGATACGGTTTGAAATTAGAACAGGCATCAGTTGTTTTGTAAATATTTTCAGGCACGGGGGGGGGGGGGGTTCTTCCATAGTAAAGGTACCTGGGGATGTGCCGCAACGAAGAGTATACTTTTTCGGACTTCTGGTCTAGCCAAGGGTATCATTTTGACAATATTGGTCTAGCGAATGGTCATGATATCATATTTGGTACAAATTTGACAATATTGGTCCAGAGAATGGTCAACATTATTGGTCTAGCCAAGGGTACCATTTTCGTAAAAATTAGTCTAGCCAACGGTACGATATTGAATATATGCTCAAGGCAGACCCCTACCCAAAATTTAGCCAAGAGCCCCTCCTCATGTTTTCAGGCCACCACCCTTTTTGATCCATACAGTTTATGAAGTGCAGTTGATAGGATGATATACGTAAAATTTTGGGTCTTATCTCATTGTTGCTGCTAGGAAACGCAAACAGTAGGAAACACCTTCTTTACAGCTAGAAAACACCCTTCAAGCACCCATCAGCATTAAGAAGCGGCAAAATCTAAGGAATTTTCAATAGAAATTGATAGGAAATCCTGCAAAACAAAAATTGGGAAACGCAGAGGCTCTACAATTTTAACATCAAATGTTTTTAGTGATTCAGCGTGCTCTCAAGTTACAAGTAGTTTTCCATAAGAAACAAGAGATAAAAGTACCAAAAGTACTTCAGTAAAATCTCACCGCTCCCTCAACATTTTCTCCTCGGATTTAGATGAATTACAAATTGATCCTGGGAAGAATAGCAGAGGATAAGCCCCCCAGTCCACCCCCATGGTGCTGCTATTGCTCACTAGAAGTAGTGCTATACACAGAGTCATTTGAAGATCTCCTGCTTCTGAGATCTCTCTGATTTCTCTGATCTTAAGATGTCTCTGAGAGGAAAGTCGACTATTAAATATGATAAGATTGACTATGTGATCTTTTTGGGGCCTCTCAAATCAGTCATCTTTCACACACACTGCAGGATAATCAAAGAGAAAGAAACTTCATTTTTTTGGAATTCCATCCATGAATTCAAAGGCTAGCTGCAGTGATACCATTTTCAAAAGAATAACCAGTTGAAAACATATTCCTTTATTGTTTCAGAGTTTTATTTTGCAAATTGACATGCAATTTCCAATTGTTGTTTAATAACTAACTTTGTGTGTTTTCATTATTCCATGCTACCAAATTGAACATTCAAACAACCTCTGAACAAACATTTTGAGCTTTTAATAATTCACAGCAGCCAGACACATATCTTTTATAAGAAACTTGGATCAGGCTTGTACTAACCTTGCGTTCCTTTGGCAATAAAAATAATCATGATTTCATTCAAAATCAGCCAGCTGGATCTAAATGCTTTTAAATGAAACAATGCTAAAATCTTAAACAAAACAATCATGATTGTTCTGATTGCCAAAGCAGCACAAGGTAAAAGTGTCTTAATTCATCATGAAAATAATCACATTTTAATGCTGAAAGTTTCTTAATTTTTTCTTAGTTTTTAAATGCATGAATTATCAGTGTGGTCTGTAACACTGCTGCAGATAGTGTTTCTTGACATTTAAAGCATAATATAGGAATAATAAACAGTATTCTATTATGCTCAAAGCATAAACAATTAGTTAACATTACATTACTCAAGAATAAAAGGTTCAATGACATTTGCCATAACTATCTAACTTATTTGTATGTGTTTCTTATATATTTCTCAGACGTACACGTTTTTTTTTTATAAGAAACTGGTTTATAAGAAACTAGTACTACGATGACCAAAAATTTAAGAAACTCTAGTACTACGCTCAAGAACAGTTAAGAAACTCTAAAACTTTATTTCTGTATGTCTCTCTTATTCTATGTCTCTCTAACAAAGGTACATTCGTCTTTTCTTGATTTTTAACTGCAAAATTGGTAAATGTTTGCCTTGATGTGCATGGCTTCTTCTTGATGACAATGTCAATGCAAAATGGAAGCCCTTTCTCGAGAAGAAGGCTCAACTTCGAACAATACCACAATTTTAGGCCCAAAAAAATAAGAAACTAATTAAGAAACTTTTACTACTAAAACACCGAAATTTTCATGCGAAATTAAGAAACTTTTAGTACTAAGTGCTGATCCAAGTTTCTTATAAAAAAACGTGTAGTGCTAGAGTTTCTAAAAGTGTTTGGCCATCTTATTTACTAGTTTCTTATGAACCAGTTTATTATAGAACATATGTTACATCTGTCTATTGGAAGCATATTTTTTATCAACTTAAATTTTGTTGATGCTAGACTGAAGCCAGTGATTGGAAGAAATCCAGAAAATGGATCAATGAAATCCCTTCCAAAAAGGATGGGGCTGTCCAAAAGTACTGGCACCATTTTTAGTTTCTTACAGACATTTTTTATAAGAGACAAAGATTGTGGCCCAGTACTAAAAGCTTCTCAAAACTAACAGATTTTGAGCACTCAGAGTTTCTTAAAGCTTCCATAACCATCTTCATGTTCACTACCTGTATACCCACATGAACTATTCAACACAAGGTTTTTGAAGCTGTTTCAATGTTTAGACATGACTTTAACAGGAAACAAATGAATATAACTAAAATATACTAAGAGTTTTCATTGTCAAAAGAAAATTACTCAATTCAATTTCTGTAAGCCAGTCAAGGGAGTCTGCACGCGGGCTATATTTTCCCAGCACTGGAGTTTCTTAATGTTTTGGCGATCTGAGAGTTGAGTTTCTCATAAGCAGTTTCTTGTGAAAAAATATGTGTACATGTAGATAATGATTTGCCAAAACCATTTCCAGAGTATTCAAATTGTTGAGCGAGTCATGTTGTGCCCTGCTGCATCCTTCTGATGTATCATCTTTTGCAGAGTTTGCCAGTGTTGAATGTGGATCAAATTTTTTCACAAAGCCTGTGTTCAGTAATGTGAAGTGGATCTTGCCATGATGTCTGCAGAATAACTGTGTTTACTTAAGATGGAATTAGTATGATACTTCACAAAATACCTTCCCCAATTAGGATGCATATACTGAAAGAATAACAGAATAATCAAAATGAATTAACAAAATGGTACATATCAAAAGACAAAAGATAAACATGCATTGAATACACATATTTTTTTCATAAGAAACTAAGAATTTGGGCCAGTACTAAAAGTATAGTATCTAGAAATTTTCTGATCTGTGACCCCTGAACACTTCAAAACAAGATGTTTTTAGCCTTTCCAATGCTTAGACATTACTAAAGTACTTTCCAAATAATATGATACAGGAAACAAGTGAGAATAAAGACAAACATGTTTGAGTTTCTTAATTTTTTGGCGATTTGAGAGTCTGAGTTTCTTAGAAAAAATACAGTATATGTACTGTATATCACACGAGAACATGGTAAATCAAGGTAGCTAGTTTTTGTTTGATCAAAATCAATCACAAAAGCTTTGCACTCTGACTGAAGTTGAGATAAATTGAGTTCTGTAAGTAATATAAATTACAGTCACTCTTTCTGGTGTTTCTTATATTTTCAATGCCGAGAAAAGAATCATATACTTATAGAAGGGCTCCGTAATTACTTAGTAAGATTTAAAAACGAAACGAGTAATCACAGTTCACACTTCAAAACAATGTCAAAACAATTGCTAATATTGTCCAGAGTCATGACACTTTTGAGTACAAATCACATGTTGCTTTGATTTGTTTAATCACGTAGGGTTAGCTTCTAGCCTGCGTCACAGACCGAGCTAGGCAGCTTCTAAAGTCTCAAAAATTGAGCCTGCCGTTTCTTATAAGCTTTTTTATAAAAAATGGGTGCATTGCATTGTGAACTGATATTTCTGTTCCAACATTAGGGCAGAAGGCGCTCGACCCAGATCAGACCCTAGCCCTAGGCCTAACTAAGCTGGAAGAACAAACTGCTATTTTTATCATATACTCGACTCAAGGCAAGCTAAATCATACCTTTCGCACTTTACCAGCCAAATATTCTTTGTCCTGCTCCACCATTGCTAGCCATCTTTGGCCAATGCCTCGTTTGACCATTCAGACATAGACACATAATCCAAAATACTCTGTTATTCGATCTTCACAACATGTCGCTGCGCGCCGCCATCTTTGGTCAGCTTCCGTTTTTGAACGCAACCCCCTGTTTTTTCAGTTGACCACAAAGAGATTAGCTATCTCATTAATTATTCATGAGGGCCGGAGTAATACAAGTCTATTTCGCTTTTCACTTTTCCCTTCAATTTTTTGACGAAATTTTTTTTTTGACGAAATAGACTTGGGGCAAGTCTAACCAACCCGTGAACCATCAAGGAGTTGACCTTCTTGTAGACATGGGGCTTGAAGCGACTTCCCAATACCAACTAATAAAGTGATCCTAACAAACAAAATACAGTTGCATTAAGAGAAGCAAAAAATTTATGAAAGATTAAATTAATCCCACCAATCCATAGTTGAAAATTGGTCTTTGCCTTGGGTACCAGAGCCTAAAAATTAAAAAATTATCTCTTTGCATTCTTTTCATTTAGTCTTTTTCAATTTTTAGGCTCTTGTACCCAGGGTACTATGTCTGTAACGTTACATGACATATACGGGCAGTGGACATAATTATTTTACGGGTTGTAATATAGAGGATATAATAACACCTGCCAGGGGTAAATTGAGGGAGGGGGTAAATGTTAATAGCAGCACAATGATACATTTTATGGGATTATGTAAATCCTACAGGGAGATTTCTAATCAAATAAACCAACAGTGCGACTGCACATATTTTTTTATAAGAAACTGACCATAAGAAACTCAACTCTCAGATCGCCAAAAAAATAAGAAACTCCAGTACTGGAAAATATAGCTTAAGAAACTATTTATTTTGACGAAGGGAATTCTTAACTTATTTTACTTTATTTTCACTCGTTTCCTGTTTCATACTACTCGGAAGGTACTTGAGTACAGTCTAAACATCGGAAAGGCTTCAAAGACCCTGTTTTGAAACGTTCAGGGAGGGCACAGGTGGTGAACATGAAGGTTGTTATGGAACTTTTAAGAAACTCGTAAGAAACTCCGATTACTAAAAATCTGATTATTTTAAGAAACTTCCAGTATTTGAAAATTTCTTAGTTTCTTATAAAAAAAATATGTGTAAACATATAACTTTACGAGCCAGATCCCTAGATTCGACACAGTTTTACCTCAAACCATATCAAAATAAAAACTTATTTGGCTCAAAAATGGATAATCTTCGAAACCTTCGGAATTTGATACAATTGGGGGGGGGGGGGTTAACTGATAGGGAGCTTAATAAAAGAGCTTTTAACCCTATTTCTGAGAGATGTCTGTGGAAAATGTCTGTGTCTGTGGGGTGAGTGGCCGAGCGGCTTAATCGGTTTCCGTCAGGAGACTGAAGTTAAGCTCGGTTCAGTGAGGTCAAACTCCGGATGGGTGACCTCGGAGGCTTAGCTTCGCAACTCACCTCACCGTCCTTCGGAAGGGACGTTAAACTAGGGGTCCCGTGCCTGGATGCGGCAACAGTGGGCTTAAATTAGCTTTAAGATGAAATTCCTGATAAATGTATGATAAATGTATGCTACTTTGGATCCTCTATCCAACTACATAATTTGTCAGTGATTTGATTCTGTACGCATGCGCAAATTCTTTGAATTCTTGCGTGAGATGATGTCATCATTTATTATTAATTTTATTTTTCAAAGCAAAACGCTATTCAAGCATTAAATATACTAAAATTGGAATCATGTCCTCACTGTTTTCCGTTTTCTCAAGATCAAAGATTGAAGATTTTAAGTACTGAACCTTATAACGGTCCCTATTGACTTTGAAAATTCTACAGTGTGACGTCATGAGCATGTCACCTAACATAACTAGAAATATATCTCATTTTTGGATTATTATAGCCCATGACATACTATACACGTGCCAAATTTCAAGGCTTTACGCTGTCCAGAACAGAAATAAAACAGGGGGGGGGGGCTAAATCAGCCCTGTACCTCTAGTCTTACTAGAGCATTAAATACCTAGGCCTAAGAAACTAAACTCTCAAATTGTAAAAAAATGAAGAAACTTGTATTTTTTGTGCATGTATTTTTTATAAGAAACCTCTTATAAGGGTAGGCTCAATACTTTGAAAGTTAAGAAACAGCACTACCTGAATTGAAAAAGCTAAGGAACTTTTGTAATTTACAGTTTTAATTTTCCTATCTCACTCAAAATATTTCTACACTGTTTTAAGTTAAATTACACTCATTTTTTATAAGAAACTAGGGCACGGACCCTGGGTACCAGACTCTCCGTTTTTTTCATATTAGAGAATCTGGTACCCAGGGTACTGTATATATAGGGCACGGGGCTGGTAGGCTAGGCAGTTTCTTAAATTTTTGGGCCATTTTTTGCTCCGAAAATTTTCTTACCTGTTTCTTATATTCTAATGCTGGTAGTGTAGACTTAATTGTTTTGTCTAAAGGGCCCCCAAATTACTTGTAAGATCTCAAAACAAGTAAATAACCTAATTCGCCCTCAAAATAATGTCCCAAAAGTTGCTATTACTGTACACTGTCGAAACATTTTTGAGTGCGAAAGGAAATTTAAATTGTAAATTACAAAACTGTCTTAGCATTTTCAATTTAGCTTCTTAACTTTCGAAAAATCGAGCCTACCCTTATAAGCGGTTTGTTATAAAAAATGAGTGTAGGTCATGAAGTCATGGGTAAGGAATTAGTCTTGAGAGGGTTTTAACCAAAAACAAAGAAATAGGACAAGAACATTGCTATCACATTTCATTTCACACACGATATACAAATAAGTCACAGACAAATTCTAAAGTAATCCGGGGGTGCTTACCTGCATTATCAAAATTAAGGACAGTTGGATTTTGGGCATTTACAATTCAACTTAAAGACAAATGACGGAGATTTAAATCAGGGGCCTGGGCAATCTAAATATAACCTATTGAATTCCATTGTATTTGATGATATCGAGAGATTAGCAAATCAATTAGACAAATGAAAGCACTAAGCGGCTATTCGAAATCACCGGCCCCGGCCCTCGGCACCATGGCCCTCGGCCCTCGGCCCCCACAATTTTAGGTATTTCTTCGTTTCATAACTGTCTGGCTGTTCCCGCATTTAAAATGATCCGAACGATGCCGTTCAATTGAAAGATCGCAATGTTCGAAGCCTCCAAGAGCTTAAGAAACTCCTTTCAAGCAAAGTGAGAGAACTTCGAGGGGCCGAGCAGTCATCTGAGTCTCGCAAAACAAGTTGAGTATGATTTCCTAAACAAACCACAAATGTACACACGCCACACGCTCCTTCGCATGCAATTCATGCGCCTTCGTATTCGTTGGTTCTGGCTAGCTGTCGCACTGAAAACCCTTCTTTCCCCTGCTTCGAAATTACGCAGAGTAAATTGTTTGTAAGTAACTCTTTCTAAGAGACTAAACGCACCGATGGCGAGATGACCATTAGCAAGAAATTAGGAACTCTAAAGACTTTGTTGAAGTCAGGGACGTAGGAAGCATCTCAAACTTGGGAGGGCACGACACTTCAAGGGCACTTTTTTCATTAAGCTAAAGGGGCATTTCCTGAAAATAAAAAGGGCACTTCTTTGTTTATTGCAAAATCTTGGGGGGGGGGGGGCACGTGCCCCAGTGCCCCCCCCCCCCCGGTTCCTAAGTCTCTGGTTGAAGTAGCTTTTTCCACTTTGTTGAAAGAAGTTAATTCCTCTTTTCACTTGCTTCTCGTAACCTGTGCTTGGCTGAGTCCAAGACATTTATTGAAGGTCAAGGGGATCCTGCCGATCTATAGAATGTTCGTGAAAACGATTTCAAGAGGAACCTTCCAAATTCTCTTTTACATAAGTATTATTCCGTTTTGATTATGGTTTCAAAGTACACTTTACGTCATGCTTATTCACTTTGGTGTCCTGTCACCCACTCTAAAAGCTGACCGTTCCAAGGGTCAAAAGTGAAGAATAATGTTGAACAGTTTGCGGTCCACATATTTGTAAATAATGTATCAAAGAATGCAACCATATGGAATGTGACTCCCTCGATTGAGTACGAAGGCGCATGAATTGTATGCAAAGGAGCGTGTGGCGTATGTACATTTGTGGTTTGTTTTACCCCTGGAGGGACCATTATGGAAACAAGGTTGCACTGACCTTTTAATGCTATCCCTGCCATTTTAAACTAGGGGTATTTTTATACTAGATCTTTAGTTTTTATTACCATTTTATACATGTAAATAGCCTTTCTTTCCTTTATTACATTTTCAATTTTTACTTTGTATGGCAAAATTTTACATACATACATACTTGTTTTGCGAGACTCAGATGACTGCTCGGCCCCTCGAAGTTCTCTCACTTTGCTTGAAAGGAGTTTCTTAAGCTCTTGGAGGCTTCGAACATTGCGATCTTTCGATTGAACGGCACCGTTCGGATCATTTTAAATTCAGGAATAGCCAGACAGTTATGAAACAAAGAAATACCTACATATGTGGGTTAACCCCCATTTTATAGATTGCAAACAAAGCAAACATTGGGCCTCAACGCTAGGACATAGGATACAGAATGGAGGATTTCTTCCAACTTTGCAATGGACTGATGACTCCTTGTCTCCGAATGTTCTTGACAGCCCTGAATTACAGTACTTATCGCTTATCGCGTATTTCAACGATGCTTGAAATAAATTCAAAACTTTGCGTAGTCTCGCAATGTTCTTTTTCGGGGTCAAATGTATTCTATCCTCCGGCAGGGACGCCGGATGGAGCAGACTTTTTAGGGGGAGGGGATGAAATTGCTTTGTTGAGAGCAAACAATATGAGAATAACAAATCCCGGCCATATTTGAGAGGGCAGGAAGGTGGGGGGTCGCCCCTCTCCTCAGCTCCTCCTCCCTCTCTGGCTTTCCTGTTCTACGGCTTCCCTAGTCATTGCAGTAATTCAAATGTATTTTGGTCACAACAAATAATGAAGTTACCTACCTTGGTATCCCAGGCACCTTAGGAATCGTAGCAAGTTTTTCTTCGAAACACTTTTCGAAGTGTTCTTCCACTTGTTGAGCTGTCCATCGTCTGTCCAATTCCAGTTCCGTACGTATGAATCCATTGTTCATCAACAAAACCTTCCTATTCCCTCTGCAAACTTCAGAATCATTTTTACCAGGTAAAAGAATTACTTCTTTAGTTCTATAAATTGACGAGGCGCGGCCGGCGCTTGAAGAACCTGCTCGTGCTGTGCATGCTCTTCTGGACGAAGAGGCCGACCGCCCACCTTGACCTTGTGATTCACTGCGGTTCCTTGTGTACGGTGTAGGGAGATTAGCAGGTCTTCTTCCTCTGGTATAATTTCTACCACGTTGGTAAGGGATGCCCGAGGAGGAACCCCCTCTTTGAAACAGAGAAGAGAACTCCTGGGCGGGCGAGTCAAAACGCTGGCTTTGTCGCGATGCTGGATCAACAGGATCAACAGACGGTGGTGTCACAATACTGCCCGTTGTAGCGCCACTGCGGACATCCAGAATCTGGTTTAGCGTACTTCTAAAATTCGGGTGGTTAACGATACTTGATACAATTTCATTTATATCACTCTGGGTGCTGTTTCCTTCGCTCATGCTGCAAGTGTCGTCCTCCGAGCAATAAGGCACACAAACACAATTACTTGTCATACATACACACGTGCGAAATTTGCTAACGCGCAAGTACCTTGCGCAGGTTCCTTAGGTTTGCTAACGCGCAAGTACCTTGCGCAGGTTCCTTGTACTTTACATTTATACTTTATACGTTTACACTTTATATGCAATGTTTTATACTTTATACGTTTACACTTTATATGTAATGTTTTATACTTTATACGTTTACACTTTATATGTCAAATTTTAAATGAAATAGATACAAAGATAATAAACATATTAATTTTTCAACTCTATATGTCTAGCTTGGAACTTTATAAAAGTTTTTGATGTATATATGTTGCATATTTTTCGTAGAACATATATACTATTTTCAGATTTCAACTATATATTCGCCTTTTTCAATATATAAGTAATTTCATACTTTTGTCCACTTTGGCGGGGTATATGTTTCCTACTATTTGAAATAAATTTGGAGAAAATCGGTTGAGTGGTTGATTAAATAGAATTTTTCTGGTTAAGAAGCTATAAATTTGCCAATTTTCCTCAGTTTTTCGGTTGCCTAGCAACGAATCACGTGACTTATTAATTGTCATTGTTATATTTGAATAGCCAATTGTCTAAAGAACAATATGGGTAATTCTTATTGTTATATCTGTTGTAGTTTTGGAGAAAAAGAGGGGGGCGTTTACGCCCCCCCCCAGTACAAAATACCTAGAAAATCGCCCAGTACAAATAGGGTTAACAATGCCTCCGATGCTTTAAGGCAATGGCCAGACATTACACCCCCAACACATCCTACAATCAAGCCAACTTATAACAAATTTTTGCCAACATGGCACCTGTTTGGATAGAATAAAGGGAATCAGTGGCAGACGCCGTACGGCGCGGAGCCTGGAAAATGTAGAGAGAGTTCAAGAGTCAGTCACAGAGAATAGTAAAAAATCATCAAGGCACAATGGCCTTAATATGACAAAAAGCACCTTCAACAGAATAGCAAAATAATTACATTTCCACCCATACGTTTTAATAAAGCATCAACAACTTAGAGAAGATGATCCAGATTCACGTTTAGCATTTTGCAGCAGATTCCTTTAAACAGTAGCAGATGATCCAAAATTTCTTGATACGTTGATCGTTTCTGATGAAGCAATATTCAGCCTTAATTCTGAAGTTAATACAAAAACGTGATTCAGTATTCTGTTTGTGGTGAAAGTCATCCAGAGGATCATTATGTCGACTTTGAGAAAGGAGCCGGTCAGCTGATTGTATGGATGGGCGTAACCAGGACAGGGGCTATCTTTGGGCCTCATTTCATAGAAGGAAACTTAGATCAGCAAGAGTACATCAGGATTATTCGCTATCATGTTATTCAAAGGGATTTCCGAGAACAAAATATCAATTGAGATATAATGTGGTGGCAAGAAGATGGAGCACCAGCTCATACGAGCAACGGAGCTATACAGTACCTGAGAGGCCAGGGTAGACTCATGAGTAAACAGGGTGACTGGCCTTGGCCCCCTCGCTCTCCCGATCTCACTGTTTGTGACTTTTTCTTATGGGGATACCTGAAACATGCCATTTGGAATGTCCCTCAAAACTTGCAGCCTCAAAAGTCAAAACATTCAGGATCTTTGTGCTGCAATCATAGCAGCTTCAGAGAATCTTCCAGCTCAGATGCTGAGGGATGCATTTCATGGGATGGTTAATCGATGCAGCGAGTGCGTAGACGCTGAAGGGCATTCCATACCAAACGATTAACCTGTGATTTAATAAATTTTGAAAATATGACTGTTGTAAATTTTTTGTAAGAATCTGTAAATCGTGATGAGTAGCGGACACATAGCGACGATGAGGGGGGGGACACCATTGTTCAAAATACTGGAAAAATTGACCATATGAAACTGTCTTTCGTACCAATTCGCTAGATATGGGTTGCTAAATGTAAAAGGGCTGTGAAAACCCTAAGGATAGGACCAAAACTTAACAATTTTCCCAAAAATGGGTGGGTCTTTGGTCTAAGAGTTTTCAGTTTCAGTTTCGTATACTTTAGTTTGCTGTGGAGGAGAGGAAGTAAGTAACTACTTGTAGAAAGGAACTACCTGCTACTACTTTCTTCCTCTCCTCCACAGCAAACCAAAGTCTGCGCACAGACTAGTATTGCCCAGCCACTAAGAAACTTAAAAGAAACTTAAAAGAAACTGAAGCCTGCCAGATGGAACCATGTTCATTGTCCAACATTTGGTTTTATATAACATTTATATAATATCTACAAGAAACCAAACAGCCTGGTTTTTACAAAATGAGTTTCTTTGTCTCGGGGTAATACTGTGAATGAGCAATTTATCTAGAGGCAAACTGCATGTTCCTAGAGCCAATGTTCTTCTTACATAAAAATGTCAAGCTTTGTACAGTTTCAGACTTTAGCTGTCACTAATTTTAAAAAAGGTACATGTTCTTACGCATGTCTGACGAGATACCATCAATAACCTTAGATAAATGCTTTTTTCAGAATCTGTCAAGATGGAAATTCTCTTTATAATGCATGTTCACGGGCAGTTGTTGGTGATGAGTCAATGTCGATTTGTTTAAGGGGTCTCACTAGTGTTGAGTTTTATCTAAATGCAGATTACTATGCTTGTCATACATTGTTTGAGAATGTTGGAACTAAATCAGGCCATCCAAATGTGCTTAAGTATGGATTGTCAGTTGAAGCCCTTGAGTCTTACACCAGTGACAACCCAATTGCTGCGATACATGCAGAAGCATTATGTAATGCAGAGAACTATAAGCATGGTTCTTTTGTTTGCATGCTGGTCTTGTCAAGTGTCCTCCAGCAGCCAATCGAATCTTACTTCCAAATTGCAGATGCATACCATTTTAGTGCCAATGAGGTGCTCCTCAACAGTTTGATACTGCCAAGACTTGATCTCGACCTAGATTCTCAAGTGATTCATATCTTTTGATGCGGGGGGACACCTATCAACTACGTGATATCAGGAAATTTTTCAGAAGATGAGAATCATTATTTGCCTCTGTTGCCTTCTAAGGTAGTTTGTGATGAGGTGATGAATCCCACCACAAGTAAGACATCAACCAAGGTTAGCAAAGTAGGGGGTCTCGCTGTCAGCCGATCATTTGCTTCCTCGACCACTGTTTCAAACATAGGGAAGCAGAAGGCTGTTCCCATATCACCACCAGGTTTCCTCTCAATAGGTAGACCATTGTTGCCAAATAACCCTGATACTGAGCAGCTTCATTCATCACAGAAAAGGAAACAAATGTAAATTTTAGATACCATGGTAAAAAGGAAACCAAATAACGTTGATCTCACTGATGTGGATAAGGTGTCACCAACGATCACCAATCCTAAACCCACAGAAACGGCCAAATCTGCAATTTCTTCTTCCTGTCAATCATTTCAGATCATTGATTCAAGTGCTGCGGCAGTTGAAAGTGAATTTCCCGAAAGTGCTTCGGCAAATGCTACCTTGCCCTCAACAGCTCATGAATTTGACATGGGCACCTACTACCAGAGCGCCCAGTCTCTTTCACACAGTCAAAAGTACAACCTGATCTCTTTTCCAACAACTCATCTCGCAGAATATTCCAGTTCAAGTGGTTTACAAACTTTAACTGGTTGTCCTATTCCGCTGTACTTGACGGCACCTTTTGCATCAATTGCGTCTTGTTTGGGGGAGAAAGCAGTCACAATGCGTCAAAGCTGACATACCTTTACAGACTGCCGTTTAATCAATGTAGTACAGCAGTAAAGCGATTCAATAATCACGCAACAAAATCTCCAGTTCACATAACAGGATTGTTAAGGGCAACACAGTTCTGAGCCTGCATGGAGAATAAAGCAACCTCAATAAATGTCCAGTATGATGGAATGATTTCAAAAATTGTAGAATCAAATAGAAGGAAACTAGTTCCTATTGCTGAAACTATCCTTCTGTGTGGAAGACAGAATATACCGTTGAAGGGACATCGCAATGACTCACAACATTATGACGATCCGAAGAACAATCTGGGGAGTTTTCAAGCAATCCATGTAAAGTGCGGAAATAACACAATATTCGAAGAGCATCTTTCAAATGCGCCTAAGTCTGCCACATACCGCTCAAAAACAACCCAAAATGCAATCATTGGTATCGGTGGAGATATGATCAAAAAGTCTCTTATTTATGAAATCAAAATGGCAAAATTCTTTTCTGCCCTTGCTGACGAAGCTGCAGATGTCAGCAACCAAAAGCAAATGGCACTTGTCCTCAGATTTGATGACCAGAATTCCCTCATTCGGGAGTCATTCCTTGGCGTTTGTCTGTGTCAAGGGACTGTCTGGGCAAGCAATTGCAGCTAAAATTTGACAAGTAATCAAAAACCTTGACCTTGACATCAATCATTGTCGAGGTCAAGGCTATGATGGGGCTGGAAACATGGCAGGGAAATGTAATGGTGCTTCAACAATAATTCATCGGTAACATCCAAAAGCACTGTACGTTCACTGTAAGTCTCATGTGTTAAATATTTGTGTTGCATCTTCGTGCAAATTACAGTTAGTTCGCAATATGATGGGACAAGTTTGTGTTGTGAGTCAAATTTTCAATGCGCACCCTAAACGGTTTGCTGTCCTTAAAGAAGAAATTGAGTCCCTTTTGCCAGATAAAGATCATAAGCATCTTCTTGATGTTTGCCTAACTCGATGGATTGCAAGAATTGATGGGTCTCGCTCGCTTGATTCTCGCTCGCATGTCATCGTGGTGTGCGGACGTGGTTTTTGGAGCTCCTCAAATCCAAAGATCGACAATCAGAATGTAGGGCACTTATGCCATCTTATTAATGCAGTTAACTTTCTTTCTTTCATTCTTACAATTTTAAGTTTTAATTCCTTCAACCAATGGTTCAATCTACGCTTTTCACATGGTAAAACACTACAAAAGACAACATGGGAGACGAAATGGGAATGAAAGATTTGGTAGCTATGCTCAAGAAACAAGATCTCAACCTGAACAAACGGCTGGACGAGCTTACAAGCAAAATGGACAACGTTAATTCAGTGGTTCTTGGAAAACTCAAAGACCTAGAAGAAAGAATCGACAGCCACGAAAAGTCAGCCGAGTTCATTAACAACCAATATGAGTCTCAGAAACAAATGACAGAATCCGTTATCAAGGACCAAATGAAGCTTGAACAAGTAAATGCCGATCTCACCAAAGAAATCATAGAATTGAAAAAAGATTTTAAGAAACAAGGAAGTGAGCTAAACAACCTCCAACATTACAGCCGTCCTGAATGCATAGAGATAAATGGAGTACCGCAAACCGATGACGAAAATACAGAGGAAATTGTGATACATATCTGCAAAGAAATAGGAGTTACCGTCGAAAAGAGTGATGTCGTTGCTCGCCATCGAGTTAAAACATCCAAAGGAGATCCATATATTATAACAAAGTTCCTTAACCGAAAGACGAAAGAAAATGTCATGAGAAATGGCAAGAATCTGAAACATAAAACGGTCGAGCGCCTTGGCTTCCCAGCTGAAGAGAATAAAAAACAAAACAAAGTCTTCATCAACGAATCCCTAACCCCACGCAACAAAAATCTATTTCGCTTGGTTCGATTGAAAGCCGATGAGATGAAATGGGAGTTTTACTGGACAAAAAATGGAACTGTATATGCCAAAAAGAACGAAAACACTGTGCCTGTCAAGATATCCGACTTCGAGAACATTGCAAAGAAGATTATATAAAGGACTTAAAAGACTTCTTGAACGTATTTTGTCCCTTCATACCGTATCCCGTTGGTAAGCACTCATTCTTTTATGTATATCAAATAGTCTCGCACTTTTTGCAAATAATTAACAATTCTAATTTTCTACTTCAAATGTGTTTAAATCATGGCACGATGGGTCAACAACAAGGTACTGAAAATCTAAGCTGTAAAAAATGCTCAAAATTCGTTCCTGATGACCGAGATGCTATTTGTTGTGATATGTGCAATTCGTGGTATCATTTTGAATGTTCCAATCTCAATAAAGTAAAGTTTCAATTTTTCGTAGAAAATCCCATCTGTAGCTGGTTATGTTGTACTTGCCTTAGGGAAGCCCTACCCTTCACTCACTTCAATCACTAAGTGACAATCAATTTAGGAATACCATCATTACTCAAACAAAGGAAAGCATAGATTTACACCATAGACTCACGTCGCCGGCAACTGGCATGAATCGGAAATGCAGTGTTTGCCATATGATGGTATGTGACGTTAAAAAGTAAATACCCTGTGGTGATTGTAATTCCTTGATACACAGAAGATGTTCCCGGCTTCAATATTGGCAATTTGCGGATACTTCTAAGATTTTCAATGAATGGTGTTGCTTAGCTTGCTGGCAGCACAAATTTCCGTTCTTCGATCTTGACAAGAATCAGTTAATAGAATTAACTTTCAATTCAAATTTTTCATGTCGGTGTCAAGTGACTAATACAGAATCATCGGACTATCGTCTCCTCGGTAGACTAAACCTTTGTAAGCTAGATTTAAAGGAACATGACTATCTATTCGAAAACGACATTGATACTCATGCCAAATTTCATTCAAATTTTGACTACTATTCTACTCATGCATTCCATAAATTAACCAAAAATCTTCAGTTGCAGACAAAACCTACATTTAGTGTGATTCATACAAATATACAATCCTTGCCCAGCAACAAAGAAAATCTCGAAATTCCCTTAGCCAGCCTTGACTTCAAATTTGACGTAATAGCTCTGTCTGAAACATCACCCTGGGTAATGTCTTCGCAGTACGGTGGAGGGTGCCGAGTACGGTGGAGGGTGCCGAGTACGGTGGAGGGCTATCTTGGAGTACGGTGGGGGGCTATCATGAAGTACGGTGGAGGGTGCGGAGTACGGTGGAGGGCTATCATGCAGTACGGTGGAGGGTGCGGAGTACGGTGGAGGGCTATCATGAGTACGGTGGAGGGCTACCTGAAGTACGGTGGGGGGCTATCATGGAGTACGGTGGAGGGTGCAAGTACGGTGGAGGGCTATCATGGAGTACGGTGGAGGGCTATCTGCAGTACGGTGGGGGGCTATCATGGAGTACGGTGGAGGGTGCGGAGTACGGTGGAGGGCTATCATGGAGTACGGTGGAGGGTGCAAGTACGGTGGAGGGCTATCATGCAGTACGGTGGAGGGCTATCATTTTTCGTGTGGGGGGCTATCATGGAGTACGGTGGAGGGTGCAAGTACGGTGGAGGGCTATCATGCAGTACGGTGGAGGGCTATCGTGCAGTACGGTGGGGGGCTATCATGGAGTACGGTGGAGGGTGCGGAGTACGGTGGAGGGCTATCATGGAGTACGGTGGAGGGTGCGGAGTACGGTGGAGGGCTATCATGCAGTACGGTGGAGGGTGCAAGTACGGTGGAGGGCTATCTTGCAGTACGGTGGAGGGCTATCATTTTGCGTGTGGGGGGCTATCATGGAGTACGGTGGAGGGTGCAAGTACGGTGGAGGGCTACCATGGAGTACGGTGGAGGGCTATCATGCAGTACGGTGGAGGGTGCATAGTATTGCCAACAGCCTCGCTATATCGTCAACAAAAATCTTTTGTTTTCCTAAGAATACCAAATGCTATAACATATATAAATTTTGTGTGGAAGACGTCATTAATTTCCTATCGAATTCACTTGAAGACTTTGTGTCACAATACATGTATTTCTATTAGAAACTAAGAATCTAAGCCAGCATTGAATGTTATCAAAATTGTAAGATTTTGAGTGCTCCTGAGATTTTCAAAACGGATGATTTACATACTTTTCCGATGTTTAGACATTACTGAAGTAATTGCCGAGCCGTGCTAGGCTTTCCAGTATGATAAATGGAAAGAAAAAACATTTAACTCGACTCGGAAAATGTACTGCACTTGCTTTGCCCTCCACTAAAAAAATTGAATTTCTGATACTGTGAGCTGAGTCTCTTATGCGCGGTTTCATATAAAAAGATACACATTATGATTCTTTTCTTGGCACGAAAGGGTGATAAACATATAAATAATCTCATATGTGTTACAGTACTGCAAAAACTAGATGAACAAGCAAAGTATCTTAATTTCTGCACACATCATTACCGCTAGAATTAATCAAACCAAGCTGGAATTATGAAAGATCATATAATCAAGAACAAAGTTCGACTAGAGGAGAATTGATTCTCGCAGTTTGTTGTGAAATGACATTCTCAACTGCTATTTTTTGAAATGGTTCATACCTCCCCCATACCTCCCACAGTTTGTTTAGTTTGTGGGCTATGAGTGGGTCTCTACAGGTTTTGCGGATATGAAGATTTGGCCAGATTTGAGTGCAGTTAGCGGATTTTTTGCCAAGGATTTCTTTATTGAAATAAATATTTTCCCAGTACTGGAGTTTCTTGATATTTTCGCAATCTGAGAGTTAAGGGAGTTGAGTTTCTTATTGGCAGTTTCCGATGAAGAAAGATACGTCTACCATAGTTAGTATCAGCAGGCTACTTCTCGATAATCTATTGTATATACGTATACTCCTGTTCCTGAACATGAAAATGTCACAGAACGAAGAATAAAAGTGAGAAACCGCGGTTATAAAATGCCCTCATGAAAAAGTGTCTTGAAATGTCGCCCCTTTAAGTTTAAAATGCTTCCTACGGCCCTGTTTACAAGCTACAGAAGCGTCGTGGCCGGGGGGCAGGGGGGGCACGTGCCCCCCCTAGCGTCTGAAATTCGGATATTTGTCGGAAATTCGGATTTTTGTCGGAAATTCGGAAATTTTACGGAAATTCGGAAATTTTTCCGAAATTTCTCATCTGTGTGAATTGAAGCTTAGCTACTATCACGACCCTATCTACTAACGAATTTTTAACAAGAGGGGCATTTTCCGACAGTCTGAGGGAGGTCATACAAAAAAATGTCCTGGGTGCCACAGCCTTTGTTTGTTGAAATCTGGTTCTCGGGATTCCTTTAAAACCGAAGAGAAAATAGCTGGGTATAGGTTGGGTAAGAAGTTTCCGAGAAAGCTCAAATCTTCTATTTTAGCACTGGTAAATATGGAATCAAGGGATGTGTATTTTAAGCCAAAGTAAAGGATGTTTCTTCAAAAGTTTTCTCGTGCTCCGATTTATAGGAGAACTGTCACGAAGCTCTCAAGGTTTCCTTGTCGCTAATAGCAGGCATGATATTGGGAGATGCATTCTTAGCCAAAGTAAAGGATCTTTCTTCAAAAATTTTCCTCGTGCTCCGATTTATAGGAGAACGGTCACGAAGCTCTCGAGGTTTCCTTGTCGCTAATATGGCAGGCATGATATTGGGAGATGCATTCTAAGCCAAAGTAAAGGATCTTTCTTCAAAAATTTTCCTCGCGCTCCGATGTATAGGAGAACTGTCACGAAGCTATCAAGGTTTCCTTGTCGCTAATGATAGGCATGATATTTGAAGATGCATTCTAAGCCAAAGTAAAGGGCGTGGCCCCAAAAATTTTCCATTTCAATGCTCCAACCTACTTAATTTACCCTGGCCACGCCACTGATTGTGGCACGCTCTATTCCCATACAGTTATGGCGAACTAATCTGTATTATGGCTTCGATTGAATACCAGATTAGAGTCTTTCTATCTCTGTCTGAAAATCATCGTTGTAACCAAACTGCGCATGCGCATGGTGACGTCATTGGTCTTGACGTCATCATTCGTCGGAAAATCAGCAAGTTGTGCCCCCCCTGTCAATTGCTACCCACGACGCCCCTGACAAGCTACGGCCCTGTTTACAAGCCAAATGCATTGGAAAGATGTATATTTGAATAATAATCACTGCAACCTTATTTTTTCCGGAAATCAACCACTTAAAGTTTCTTTTTTCAACAGAGCTGTCGTTCTTGCCAATTATCAAGCGACATTGTCAATATGATCTGACTATATTCATAATCCACAGACACAAACAAATAAGACATAAATTGAGCAATTTCTATTACTAACATGTGAAAGTGCACAATAAACCCGACAAGCTGGCTGATACGAGCTGGCTGGACTCCTTTTCGATGGTTTTTTCAGCAGATGTGATTTAAACTTGACGTCCATATCTACTGAACAAACAAAACATTCTCCCTCGAATAAAACTACGAATCTTCATTAAAATTGCACTGTCAAAAATCGTAAATGAAGACATTCGTCAACAGCGAAAATTTAACTGAAAGTTTGTTATGCAACGAATTTATGCCCGCAAAATATGTGAACATTACACGCATAGCAATACTGCTTTTTGAATCAAAAATTAATGTCTTTTCTTCGTACAATGGAAGCAAAGGAGTGTGAGAAGCAGAAAAGAAAATATTCGCTTTTCGCTGATTAGGAAAATGCTAGTCACGATAGATTTTCCAAGGTTATATTTTAGGTTTGATATATCGAGTGTTTAGAAACTCCACTTGTACTCCGCACCCTCCACCGTACTGCATGATAGCCCTCCACCGTACTCCATGATAGCCCTCCACCGTACTTGCACCCTCCACCGTACTCCATGATAGCCCCCCACACGCAAAATGATAGCCCTCCACCGTACTGCAAGATAGCCCTCCACCGTACTTGCACCCTCCACCGTACTGCATGATAGCCCTCCACCGTACTCCGCACCCTCCACCGTACTCCATGATAGCCCTCCACCGTACTCCGCACCCTCCACCGTACTCCATGATAGCCCCCCACCGTACTGCACGATAGCCCTCCACCGTACTGCATGATAGCCCTCCACCGTACTTGCACCCTCCACCGTACTGCATGATAGCCCCCCACACGAAAAATGATAGCCCTCCACCGTACTCCATGATAGCCCTCCACCGTACTTGCACCCTCCACCGTACTCCATGATAGCCCTCCACCGTACTCCGCACCCTCCACCGTACTCCATGATAGCCCCCCACCGTACTGCAGATAGCCCTCCACCGTACTCCATGATAGCCCTCCACCGTACTTGCACCCTCCACCGTACTCCATGATAGCCCCCCACCGTACTTCAGGTAGCCCTCCACCGTACTCATGATAGCCCTCCACCGTACTCCGCACCCTCCACCGTACTGCATGATAGCCCTCCACCGTACTCCGCACCCTCCACCGTACTTCATGATAGCCCCCCACCGTACTCCAAGATAGCCCTCCACCGTACTCGGCACCCTCCACCGTACTCGGCACCCTCCACCGTACTGCGAAGACATTCCCCAGGGTGGAGGACCTTAATAAAGCTTTCAAAGATGAAAACTGTGAATTTGATGCCTTTTGGATAGAAATTGAAAATACAGTGTTAGGTGTCATTTACAACCACCCTCGAAGAAACTCTTCAAACTTCCTAGAATACTTGGACCCTGTATTGAAAAAGCTTTCAAAAGAAAACAAGCACGTGACAATGTCTGGTGATTTCAACCTTGACCTACTGCGAACCGATAAGATCAAAGTGGCAGAAAATTTCGTAAACGTCATGTTTTCAAACCTTTACCAACCTGTTATCTTACAGCCTACCAGATATACTGATAACCACAAACCCGCATTAATAGATAATATCTTTGTGAATTTGTTGGACATTGATGGTGTAAGTGGCAACCTAATCGCTAAGGTTACTGATCATATGCCTAACTTTGTTCTAATAAATAAACAAATAAGTAAGAACCAAAAATCGAAAATTTTAAAAAGAGATTATAAAAACTTTGACGACTCTAGTTTCATAAATGACGCAAGCATGATTGACTTTGATCCTAACGGCCTCTTAGTAAAGAGTCTGGATTCAAGATACGAACACTTTCAAAACAATATCGTAGACGCTATTCTTGGCTTTCCTTTGTGGCCAGTGTGGATAAGGACAAATTTTTAATGGCTAACTGTATGAAACTTTTGAGAGATTCTTACAAGAACTAAATGTCTATTGGATGTATCTGTGCCGAAAGTTTCCAAAGTGGATCCTGAAACGTTTATTTTTTCAATTAAGAAATGAATTAAAGGGAATCGACATGGTTAAAAGCTGGCCCGGGCCAAGTTAAAAGTATAATCTATTGTATTCAACAACTTTGACCCCTGCTGTTCCATTGTGTCGCGAAGGACACAATGGGTTTTTAGGCGTTTCTTCAGCCTATTTATAGCAGCTTGTCGATATAGCTATGTCTATTCCCTTTAAGAAATGTGATTGCTTAGACTTCTGCTCATTATTGTGATCAGTAAAATCAACAAGCAACGTGCTTAATTGAAAGTGGTTTAGTCCCTGGGCTGACAGGGAATTTTGAAGCCTTTTTTCCAACTGGGGTTCATTGTTCTTAATGATTTAGCTTTTATGTGTTCATATATTGAACCAATAGTATGCCACCATTGTTTTAATGACGAGGTTAAGTGGTTTATGTGCTATGAGATGAATTTGATATGCCGAGAATTTCTATTTCATAAAGTTGAAATAAAAAATTTTTACAGAAACTGTCCAAACGCTTTTAATCTATTTTGGGACACCTGGTGTCGTTTTCATGTGCGAAAATACGCCATTCTATGGATGTTTCAAGTAAACTTACGAAAATGACTTAAAATAGACATAATTGCCTGAGGTTTGTTTACATTCACTTCAAGTCAAGTGATTTATCTCTTGATGAAACATCTTTTGTATTTTTTAACATATTTCACGTCATAAACACTTGCGCCATGCATGCAACAAATAGAATGATAGTAAATCTTCCCTCAAGAATTTTAGAATATTGTCTGATGACCTGCAATGGGTAAAGAAGGCCTTGTTAATTTTTACTGTTTCCACAAACGTGCATTTTTTTGCAAATTTGCAAATTTATAAACCTTTATCTGGCAAGGGGTGGATAAAAAGTTGAAAAGCATTGAAATGTTTTGTTTTTCTTTGACCTATATTTATCTATGATTGCTTAAACTTCATCTTGGCATATTTCCATTGTGTCAAGATTTGTTTGCAATAGTTGACTGCTTGGTGGTTTGTGTTACTACGAGAAGCTTGAAGTATATTCGTTATGTTCTA
The DNA here is from genome assembly GCA_039566865.1 of Aurelia coerulea. Taxonomy (NCBI): domain Eukaryota; kingdom Metazoa; phylum Cnidaria; class Scyphozoa; order Semaeostomeae; family Ulmaridae; genus Aurelia; species Aurelia coerulea. Next base: position 3,643,462 of record CM076951.1, on the reverse strand, counting down.
CTATATTAGTGCCATGTTGATGATGTTCAGTTTATTTTATTGGAAACAGTGAATTTTCCACATCAAGATCATTTTTACCGTTTATTTTTACTACGTCTCTTTCTTGCAGATACCATATGATCCTTGAAAAATTATCAAAATTTATTATTTTACCGATATATAAATTTATTTTGTTTAGCAAGGGATCAAATAATCTTGGTAGTTTGATACACTTGATGCCAGAGCATACCTTAATAACTGATCGTTACTTCATTCTTTTGAGACAGAGATGTCAAAATTACCGCGTGATAAATATGCATGAGATGACCTATACCTTTTGTCAACAAGTGATTCCTTGCGATATGGTATGAAGTATTGAGTGTTGTATGATACAGGAGCTTTCTCGATGACATAGGCAACAAATTTAAAAAGCATTGCGGGATAAAAGTCGATTTGATAACAATCTATTTGATTTTTCAGAGGGTGCTTATGATTCAAAACCAGGTAGCTTATGAAACCAAGAATTCTCACAAATGTTAAGCCAAATTCAAAACTTTGCAGCATGTCTACAATCACTCTCATCTTTGATGCAAATGCACCAAAAGAATTTTTATGGTTGGTCATATAGCAAAATCCACGTAATTTTTCAAAATGTTTCTTTCTTTGGGAAACCTGGTTTACAAAGTTCCTTTTAACTAGATTTTAGTTTATAAAATCTTCGTCAGCCTAATTTTTGAAATTTTGAATGTTTCTTTGATTTTTCGCCAAATTTTAAGCACAAGTAGAGTTTTCCAATCACTTAATTCTGTTGATAAAGAAATTCCGATTCATCTTAAGTATAGAACCCCCGTTTTGCCCCAATTGAGAGGCTCCAGATACAACGATTGAACCAAATGCAAGATGATTGCATGAAATAGTACCTTACTGGGACCTAGTTTTTGGAACGTTTACTCACCATCATAGCGGGACCGTGGGTAAACTCAAAGCAGGGCTCATTCGAAGCAAATAAAGGAGTATTGTAGTCTAGGAATGAACCCTTATTGTTTGGGGACAAAGATCTTTCACAAAAGCGAAGATTAAGCTGGGGTCCCGTTAAGACTGGTTTCTACAAAAAATAAGGGCAAACATTTTGATACATTACCGGGACATTTCAGCGCCATAAAGGAACCTTGATATGGTCACCTACAGTAAGAAATTGATGTTTAATTATCGGGACCTAGAGTAAGTCCCGCTATTTCGCAAGGTCCCGGGAAAGTGGTGTGCAAACATATGTTCGTCCCGCTAAGGTTGTATATATAAGAGCTTTCAAACCAGTGTCTTTTATAAACCACAAAAAGGCAAACAAACAAATATCTCTCTCAAACTGACCTCCCCTGGCTTTTTCTGCACTTAAAATTGATGATGGTGCGCATACCATTGCCTTACAATACAGGCCTTTGCGCATCATCAATAAAAGGATTCAAGACTTCTTGAGAATTTTGAAAGGATTCTTTCCATTCTAAAAAGAATTCTTAAGCCATATGAAAGAGTATGTTTTGAAAGTTTTTAATTTAGCTCACTCAGTATAGCTCAGTATCAGGTCCTGCACATCTAGTGGAGAGACGGGGTCTGCATGCAGAGGTAAAATGGTTAAGCTACTGTATATACAGGGTACAGGTTAAGTGTCAGACAGTATTTTGCAAAAATGTTTGAATTAGTTTTGAGATATTATTGAGCTACAGCAAACCGTTTGATGTTAAACTCAAGTCATAAGTGAAGTGGTAGTGAAGTTGAATTTTTGAATGTTGATAAAAAATGATTCACATCACAGGCCTTATGTGTGGTCCAGTCCAGTTCAATCAATGATCAAATGATGAGCAATGAATGAAAATAATTTCAAAATAGGATGTGAAATCATGCCACTGGCACTCCTAGTTCTAAATTTAATAAAATTCAATCTTACCTACCAGTTAATTGTGCCACATTGTTCACATCTCTTCTCTCACTTCAGCTCAATTTTCATTTGTATTTGTTAAAGGACATCATGTTCCTGTGTTGTTGCTGTTGTTGTTTTATCATAGAACAACAACAACACTTTGGCATGATGGCCTTATGCAAATAATATGAAAGTTGATATGATGAGATGTGGAGAAATGAGGAGAGCAATGTGACCCAATCAAGTGGCAGGTAAGATTAGAACGACTACCAGCCGTTCTAATCTCCACCACCTGACAAACAAACAGATTAATGCATGTTCTGTATGAGAAGTGCCTGATGATAGTGCTAGCACACATAAAAGCTCATAAAGGGCAAGGCGCCTACCTTTTTTATACATGAACATGATATAGTCTAGCGCTGTTTGGTGGTATGAAGACTTGTATGATGTACATTTATGTAATGGCTCGAAAAATAGGCTAAAATAGCTTTAGTACCTGGCTTGGTACATGTACATACACAGACATCATAGCTCACAAACGTATCTTTACCGAGGTGAATTATTCTTGTACATCTTGCTTATATCTTGTTTGAATGAAAAACATGTCCAAAACTGGGTGGATTGTAGAAACCATACCCAAAACTGGTGCATTATTGAATTATGAGAAAAGGATACCCAAAACTGGGAGGGGGTAGAAATCAGACCAACTGGGGTTCACACATACCCATCCTTGGCTTTAGGCACCTCTAGGGCCTCCACCCCCAGGCGCTAAACTTGCCTCCTAATAATTCTGCAATATTTCTTCAGAATGATACCCAAAAGCCTGCATGTTTCTTCAAATGGTACCCATAATTCCGCACATACTTATGAAAATGATACCCATAATTCCGCACATACTTCTGAAAATGATACCCATAATTCCGCACTTTTCAGAAAAAAGGTACCCCTAAATAATGGCACGTCCCCGCACCTCAAACCTATTAAGTTACCCCCCCCCCCCCCGAGTGTTGGCCACTTCTATGTGTATGGCACGTACTGCAAGGCAACTAAAACTAACCCCGTACCTCTTCTCAGTTGCACAACCTCTTCTAGCCAGGAACGGTCCAAAATGGCAAGGCCTTTTTAAATTAAATCATAATGAAATTTTGCTGTGTAAAGACATCTAACATAAATAACATAATTTTTCCTATCATTATCAAAAGCTGAAAGCTCTGAAACGGAATGCCAGAGAATTGCATCAAATTTTAGGCCTAGACAGCTCAAGCTGGGCTGGCAATTTGGGCGAATTAAGGCAAGTATAAACTGTAAAAATAACCTGTTGTGGTCGTCCATCATTCGTGCAACTGCTGAGCAACTCGTAGTGTCCATCCAAAGTCGCTATTTGAAGGTTTTCTATCGTGGAAATTGGCTTCTTTCAAAGGAGTTTCAAGCTTGCAGCATCTATCGTCCAGGCGTCCAAAAAGAGTGAATAACAGTGCTTTTGTATGAAATAAGTAGCCACAATACCAAAGTGATACTTATTCTCGCCAAAAAAGACGTCCAGGTTGCCAGGTTGCGTCAACTGCAAATATGGCTGAAGATTTCGTGGATTAAAACTGCCACTGAATTAATGACAGTCAGATATTCTCGAGCTGTGAAGAGCGAGAGATATCACTTCACGCAATGCATGCTGGTCAATGTACGCCCTTTAAAACATTCTACAGTTTATATACCTTCACTTTCGGAGAGATCCTTCACGTCTGCAAGTTGGCATGCTCCAAAATTTGAATTGTAAGCCCTTCCATTCAGCAATGTCTTGATCTAGAAAGGAAATATCGAGGTCAGTCTACCGCAAATGATCTCATTCTAACAAGAGACAGAGCAATATTTTTGAGTAAATTTCTTTGTGGATTAGATATACTACTGTACACATTTTCAAAGGTCTTAACATCTTTTGCGTGTATGTTTTACTATTTCATCTGGTAGACTTAATAAATAAATTGATATATTCACCTCCTGAAATGATCTGGTAGGTGGTTGCTCCCAAGGGTTTTGCGGCACTCCACCAATACCGATAATGTGGCTCTGTGAAACTCCCATCAAATTGGCAGTAAAGCTTGGTGGCGAGACCTGGCTATTGGTTGGTGTTGATGTCAGATTTGCCTTTTTTGGCAACGTGCCATCTTTCTTCTCTTCTTGCTCCTCCTCCTCACGAATGAGGGCAAAAACAGCAGAGCGCCTACTATACAGATACATCGACAACTCCGACATCGATCCTTCACTACATTTGAATTCAAGTGAGCTGCACCTAAACAGATCAGGTGACTGTATCTCAGCAGATAATCTATTCAAAGGAAGCAGGCACTGACTTGAAAATGCAATTCACAAAATATATGAAAAAGACTGCAAAAAAGAAATAGTTTTTAGTCCTCTTGATGCTTGGGCGGAAGGAGATGAGCGTAATTTAATTAGAAATACTGCTGATATCAAAAGTGAAATGATCTCATCACTTTCCTCCTTGGCATTAGGTGTCTCAAATAACGATAATAGGCATGAAGAGGCTAAGATCGAGGGTGGCACGGCTACAGTTGCCTGTGGCCGTGTCCCCCTCTCGTCTTCCGGGTCTGGCTCATGTGCAGATGGAACGGAGGGCGAGATCGAGGTCGACACGGCCGCAGTTTGCTGTGGCGGTGACCCTCTCTCGCCCTGCGGAGCTGGTGCGTGTGCCGGGCTGGAGGACGAGATCGAGGCTGATAATGATAATGAACAGAATGATGCATTAACTAACGTAAATGTCGACAAAAGCACTGCTGGCGAATCGGTCTCCAGGGAGGCCGATGTTAACACAGCATTGGAAACTATTCGATTGAAAAACCGTAACGGTCTTCTCGTAGCATATCTAAACATCAATTCAATTAGGAATAAAATCGATTTTTTAAGACCTATGATATCAGAAACTATTGATATTTTGGTGATAGCTGAGACTAAGATCGATAGTACTTTTCCAACAAGCCAGTTTGCTATTGAAGGATTTATGAAGCCATTTAGATTGAATTGAAACAGTATAAAACCCCTAACGACATTGAATGTGGGATGATAGAGATTAATCTGCGAAAGAAAAAATGGCTCCTTGTTGCCATTTATCGTCCCCCCTCTCAAGCGAAACAGTATTTCTTTGGCGAGATTGGTATGGTTCTTGATCACTACTGTAGCAATTATGAAAATCTCATTTTGATAGGAGATTTTAATTGCGAAATAGGCGATGACGTCATCAGTGATTTCGTCGACAGTTACGATTTAACTAGCCTTGTTAGGAGCCCAACTTGCTTCAAGTCCGACAGTCCTCGATGTATTGACTTGATTTTAACAAATACGAAATCAAGTCTTCAGGCTACATCTACAATAGAAGCGGGACTGTCCGACTTCCATGCAATGATTGTCACCGTTTTAAAGGGTGGATATGTCGAAAGGGGGCCTAAGATAATCTCCTATAGAGACTACAGCCGATTTGGCGCCGTGGACTTCAGAACTCATCTCATTCATATGTTGTCATCTGAGTTGGGTGGGAGTGAGGACTATGGTTCTTTTAAAGCTGTGGTCATGGCCGTGCTGAATGAACACGCACCCGTTAAGAAGAAATATATTCGCGCAAACGATGGGCCTTTTATGACTAAAGCCTTGCGTAAAGAAAACATGCATAGAACTAGACTGCGTAATAAGTATCACAATGATAGCACTGAGGAAAATCTCAAGGCTTTCAAAAAGCAGAGGAACAAATGCGTGAACTTACTACGTAGGGCCAAATTTGACTACTATAGGGACATCGACCTTGGTAAGCTTACCGATAATCATAAATTTTGGAAGACAGTAAAGCCACTGTTCTCAGACAAAGTGCAAGTAAATTCTTCCATCTCTTTGATCGAAGACGGAAAAGTGGTAAATCAGGACTCTCAAATTGCAGAGATTTTCAATCAGTATTTCGCAAACATCACATATAGTTTAGTGATCTCTGTAAATTACTCACTTTTGCTACCAACAAGTGATATACTAGATCCAATTGACAAATCTGTTAAGAAATACGAAGCTCATCCAAGTTTTTGCAAAATTAAAAATACTATTAAGTGTTCAGACAAATTTGATTTCAGAAAGGTCACCACCGAAGAGGTTGCTATTAAGATTAGACAACTCAATCCAAGAAAAGCCTCTCCAGTTGACTGCATCCCTGCAAAAATTCTAAGGTAAGGAGTAGACGCCTTACCTTGTTCTACAAGTTTATAAATAATCTTAGTCCTGAGTATACAGTTGATCCAATTCCCCCTCTTCATCAGTCGCAGTACCGTCTCCGCGGACAGGATGTCATTGGGCGATTAAAGGCAAGGACAGAAAAATTCAAGTCTTCGTTCTATCCAAACTGTTTATGCGAATGGAATAAGCTTGAGCCTGAATTGAGACTTGCACCCTCTATTGCTGTTTTTAAGAAAAAGCTCTTATCAATAATCCGTCCCCCTGCAAAATCTGTATTTGGAATTCACGATCCCACAGGATTATCCTACCTAACACAACTCAGGGTTGGTCTCAGCAAGTTAAATCTCCATAAATTCAAGCATAATTTCAGAGATACCATAAACCCAATGTGCCCAACAAGCGATGGCATTGAAGACACGGAGCACTTTTTGTTGTTCTGCCCTTCTTTTGATGTTCAACGACAAAATCTTCTCGCTGGAATTGTTGAATTATTACGACCATATGTACAAATCACCAATCTTTCAAATCATTCTTTGACGCAGCTTTTATTGTATGGTGATGAAGACCTTTCTAATGAGTTGAACAGAAATGTACTCGAATTAACTTTACGCTTCATCCACGAAACTGGTCGGTTTGATTAAGATCTATTGAGAATTTAGCCATGCCCTAAGCAATCACCAAGTCCCGTACCGTTAGTGTTCTTTTCCTTGTAAATTCTGTTTCACATCAGATGGAGGCATTTTACTTGCCTAAATTTACACCAAATGAGTTGCACTCGTTGCATCTACAAATTCATCGCAACACTGACCTGACATCTGCAGTGAAACTGAATCCAGTATAGTATCCTTTAATTTATAAATTGTTCGTAGTGTGATTGTATACGGTTTAACGTTTCATGTTTTTAGATATTGGCCATGGGGTAGTCGTAGTCTTTTGCTCCCCATGGTATCGTACTTGTAGTGTCGTATAGTAATTAGAATTAGGTATAGTAAAATGTAAAGTATCTTGTAAAATTTAATATTTGAATAAAAAAAAAAAAAAAAAAAAAAAATTCTAAAGGAAAATTTGGACATATTCTCTGTTGCCATACAGAATTTGTTCAACTCTGGTTTATCCCAAAGAATTGAAAGCTGGAGATATAAGCTCGCTCTTCAAAAAGGAGGATGCCTTTACGAAAAAGAACTACCGACCGATTACAGTCTTACCATCGGTATCAAACATTTATGAAAGATTGGTGCAAGACCAAATGCTACCTTTTGTCCAAAGTTTCCTGTCCTCACTCCTTTGTGGGTTTCGAGAGGGCTATGGTACACTGCATGCACTTCTACGTTTTGTGGAAGCCTGCAAGAAGACAATGGACAGCGGAGGCGTCGCAGGGGCTGTCCTTACAGACCTTTCGAAGGCTTTTGATTGTCTAAATCATGAACTACTAATAGCAAAATTGAATGCATATGGCTTCAGTAGACCTGCCTTGCTGTTTATCAATAGCTATCTCACCGACAGGAAGCAGAGGGTAAAGGTCAATGGTTCATTCAGCACATGGACAGAAACCGTCCTGGGAGTACCGCAAGGCTCGGTCTTGGGACCCCTTTTGTTTAACATATACCTGAATGACCTTTTTATGTTCCTGGAGGACACCGAAATCTGTAATTATGCGGATGACACAACTATTTATGCGTGTGGTCCTAACATCGAAAATGTCATCATGCATTTGGAGAATGATGCCCTTAAGATAACTGAATGGTTTCCAAACAATGGCATGAAGCTAAATGAAGACAAATGTCACTTAATGATTTTTGGTGCAAAAGGGAGTACTGAAACAACAATTAAAATAGGCGAGGCCTATGTGAAAGAAAGTTCAGAGGAAAATCTTCTCGGTATAACCTTTGATAAATCACTTTCTTTCAAGCAACACGTCAAGACTGTTTGCAAAAAGGCCAGCCAAAAACTCCACGCTCTTGCTCGAATTTCACGATACATGGACACTGAAAAACTGCAGCAGTTAATGAGGGCGTTCGTTTTGTCCCATTTCAGCTACTGTCCTCTTGTTTGGATGTTCTATGATAGAGCTTTGAATCATAGAATAAATCATATTCAAGAAAGGGCATTACGCATTGCATATAAAGATTACGAGAATGATTTCGGTTTTCTCCTGGAGCAATCTAAATCGGTGCCAATCCATGTAAGAAACCTACAGTTGCTCATGACTGAAATTTATAAAACAAAATGCGGTCTGAATCCACCATTCATGAAGGATATTTTCATGCAACGAAATATTAGGTACTGCCTAAGGCATGGTAATGACGCTCAACTGCCAAAAGTACGAACTACGGCTTTGGAGTTGAGTCCATTACTTACCTTGGAAATAAACTGTGGCAGCATTTACTGCAAGAACTAAAACAATTAAACAGCCTTCCTATGTTCAAAAAACGAATTAGATGTTGGAATGGTGGAACATGCAGCTGTAGGCTTTGCAAAGTATATATCCCGCAAGTTGGGTTTCTAACATGATAGATTTTAACTCTGATTTGTCCTTATATATTAATTTTAGTTTTATTGTAAATTATGTATATTGTAAATAGTAGGCCTTAATTAGCTGCAATTTAGCTATTCATTTTTTAGCCTACTTTAAATAGATATTTAATAATAATAATAATATTATTCCCTCTTCGAAGGGCCTCGAAATGCCGCTCTCTTTGGCGACTTCTACCCTCTTCATCATCGCTTTGTGGTGGTGTTTCCACTTGATCTAAGTTTTTTCCCTACACTTTCTTCCTAAAAGTTTTAACTGCATTTGCATCTGTCAGGTCCAATTCACCCATCTTAATCGCCTTCTTCGCCTCTAAAGTTCTGTTACACTGTTGGTAAACAATGTTAATTCAGTCTAAATTTGATTCTGACTGTTAACAACAAATCCAACGAAAACTTGGAGAAATATTACAGACACCTGTCTCAGATGAAATTGGTTGTAAATTGTGGAAAAAAGATTCAATATTGTGTGCAGGCAAGTTGAAAAGGTTGAAACAGATACTGTAGCATTAATACTGTCAGTATGGCATCATCCTAAAGCATAAGAACACGAGATGTGATATTTTCTAATGCAGCAATTGTTAGTTCCTTCGCATTTTTTAAGTACTTGATGCACAAGCAGTTCGTGGTTGCTGTTTTAATTTTGCTCTATGCCATGAACATGTAAGCAGTGGTGGGCAATTTGCCAAATATAAACGGGGAGCTACAGTTCTGCAATCTTGGACATAAATTACTGGACTTCTGCTGGACCTTTCAATTACCCCCCCCCCTCCCCCAAGATCAATGTTGTTATTGACGTCGAATTTAAGGCTTGATGGGAGCAGAAACCTTTCCACCAAAATCTCATGTCAGACCAACATTGATAAGTGGGGGGAGGGGGGAAATTGGGTGTTAAAATTGGAATTGTTGTGATAATATACAATACAGTCCGGATATATTTTGTCCAAGATTGTAGCGAAAAAACCATGCTTATTTCTGTTGTTTTTCCAATTGATGTCCTTGCAACCAACATGGAGGCTGTGAAGAAATAATCCTAATAAATAGTTTGCAAGATATAAAATATATAACTTACAAAATTTATACTGTTCAGTGTTTGCAGTTTGCGTGAGGCACGTCTTTTTCGTGGGCTGGCAGTTACTTTTGCTCTGCGCCTTTTATAGACCAGGCTGTACTGGCGCTAGGTACCACTTTTCGGCGGAGAAATTGGGACTATGATTTTTGGATAGCTCTATGCATTGGTATAACGAAAATCGATGGTAAACGGGAAGTTTGTAATGATCTTGCGCGAAACGCGTCAATTAACGTTCGGTACTTAGGCCCAACGCGTGGTTTTTTATATTTTCAATCCTTTCTTAGACAGCGCAAGTATGTGATACCTTTTATGCCATTTCTTGACTGTATAATCGTCTTTCGCATAAAATTAATGTTCTTAATTCAGAAAATATCGAAATTTACCGAATCTATAGAGCAATTTGAGCATATGACGTCGTTTTTATGTGACGTCATCATTGCAAAATGAAAAATTTCGTAACTTATGCTCAGCATGCTCACCCTTATAAGAGTTTGTGAGAACCTCATTTATTGATTATAAAAACGGACGGAGTTGAATTCCCCGTGCCTGCAGACACCTGGAAATGCCGCACGATTGGAAACAACAGACAATGGAAAAGATTGATACGGAAGATCAATCTGGGAGACTAGACGTTCCATGTTGAATTTTAGCACAATACTACCATTATTAATTCTTTGAGCTTCTTATTTCTTGAATTAAACATGTTTCTACATCATAGCTTTCGCAGATTCCTAGTCAGTCTTTGCGCTGGATGAATAGTTCTAAATATTCTAATTCTACGGGATGAACTTTCTCTCTCGAGTTTGAGGACGCAAAAGTGTTTCAATAAAAATCTTGCAAAGCTGTTATACTATGATATGACGCTATATATTGAGTTCATTATCACATGAGTTTAGAACACGGAAGCTCAGTTGTTCCCTTTCTATGTACAACGTGGCTAAAATTATTCGGCTATTCACATATACAGGTTACATTTGGATGAATATAATTCTTAAACTTTGTTGTCACTGCCCATGTCAATCACATCAACTGCTTTGTCCGTCTCAGAAAAGTTGATATAGAAGAACACTGTTCAAACCTCTCATTCATCGAATGAGTTTCAAGTTTTCCATTTCAAACAGACAAAACAGACAGAGTGAATTCGGGTACTTCCAGAATTAGTTTCTGCAACAAACTCAAAATTCTAGCGACAGGATTTGTGCTCTTTGAATGCAATGATAAAATTGACTGGCAATGTGATATATTGATCTCCTTTTATTGATGTGTTTGCGTTCGAAAATTTTATATTACTGCCGTACAGAAACCAATCATATTGCTCAAGAATATCAGCTAATTCTTCCAGCTAAGTCCCAAGATAAACCAAGTGATCTAGATCTATAAGTTAGTTTGTTAAAAATTTGGATTATTTGCTGCAATTTTCTAGCAAGCTGCTTTTCCTATGTACCATATATAGTCACTACCTGTAAAAGTGTTCAAACCTAACATGCATTTCTTCAATGGATCAGACAGGTCGATATTAATAAGCTAAAGTAATTTGTGGTGCATTCTATTCCATTGTCGAGATAAACTCTGTCTTGCTGGTCAAGCAACGTATTTAGCTTGATGACAACGATATCTGTATTATCTTTGTTATACCATCTTATAATAACGTTCATGAGAGGATGGACGCTCAACACGTGGTAGCAGTGCAGTAGAAGCTTTGGACCAGCCTCTTCCTGTTTGCTAGCTAGCTCCGCTTTAATTTCGCACAGGGCAAGTGTCACTTTGCAGCAGTCGTTACCTTTGAGGAGCAGATCTTCTAGCAGTGTGGCAAATTAAATGCCTTCGCCCTGGTTGCAACGATGGTAACCCTCATACGAAACATCAATTGCCGTTCGTTGTCATCACAAGTTGAAAAGTCACGGAAATTCCGAGGAAACCTTTGACTTGTTTGATGAAATAACCACTTTGCTGAATTCAACTTGAGTTTCTTTCGGCTGATGTTAGGGAGACTTCTTGGTATGTAGCTGCGACAATGTCAGCTCGACTATATCCAGACAGCAGCTGCTTCAAAAACTTTTACATTGAATCTTTGTATGTTTCTGCTGCTTGTGTTATGCAAACAAAACTTGCCAACATGTTGACAAAGGACACAGACGCGATTGGCTTTTAGGACTGACTTCCCCTTGGTTTATCACAGGGCTCTTCATTTTCTTGAGAATGACTTGGATCAACTTGCTTTTGAGATGAATCTTCTTGAATCGTGCAGGTTTGCCAAGTGAACGGAATTGGGCATAAAGTGTATTCAAGTTCTCTCTCAAAGTTTATAGCTTGCCCTCTCTTTGCTAAAGGGAGGTAATACTCCAAGGATATTTTGATCGGATTGCGAAACTTGACTTGACTGGACTCAAGGGATTCTTGACGGAATTGCTGGCTCTCATCCTCGCCAAGACATCTCCTTAAAAAAGTAGTCAGGCAGCAATATGGTCTCCAAGAGCAATGCTGCCAGAACTCAAAGCAACAGTCTTTTCTTTCTCAAGATTTAGACAAAAAAACGCTCGCTAACATGCTCCTGTTTGAATATCTCTACTGTTTGATGATACGCTTCACGAATTTTTCTGTCTGCTAGATATATGATAGTCACAGATGTTTGCAAGTGCTGGCAGCCCTGTTCACCTCTGCAAGTATTTTTGTATTTTACACTTGCTCTGAACGATTCAACGTCCACTTCAAAATAACTCAACTGTCGCCAGCAAAGCACTTGCTCACTCCTGATGTCATGGCATCTCTGCTGATCATTTGTTCTCCTTTCTGATAGGTAGTATCCCGAAATAACTCTTGAACTTGCACTTTTCAGTCCCAGATAGAAATCAAACCATGGTCAGCCTTGTTCATTTTCTGGTGCAAAAATACAATGGCAAATAGAACTTCTAGCAATGAAGTCGTATCTCAAAATAGTTATGTTGAACCGCCAAATGAATGAAACGCTGAGTTTGCATAAGATCCAAGTACAAAAGTGGCCAGAAACATGATGTTCCACCTAATTTTTCCCTTGCAAATACTTTAATCAAGATCCTGATACAGTGCCACAATATACTGAAGATGTTAGCACGAATAAAGGAAACAGCCTGTCCGTTGTTTGCAACCGTCCGGGATTTGCAGGTGTCCACAGGAATGAAGTATTTTTAGTTCGTCTTTATAGGCGTCTTTGTAATCAATAAACGACGTTCCACCCAAGGTCTTCCAGAATAGAACGTCATGATCGTCAGTTGCGAAATATTTCGTTTGCAGTGATGACGTCATATAAAAATGACATCATATGGTCAAATTACCATGTAGATTCGGTAAATTTCGATATTTTCTGAATTAATAACATTAAGTTTGTGCGAAAGACGATTATACTGTCAAGAAATGGCATAAAATGAGTCACATGCATTCGCTTGTTAAGAAAGGATTGAAAATTTAAAAAGCCGCGCGTTGGGCCTAAGTACCAAACGGTAATTGACGCGTTACGCGCAAGATCATTACAAACTTCCCGTTTACCATCAATTTTCGTTATACCAATGCTTAGAGCTATCCAAAAATCATAGTCCCAATTTCTCCGCCGAAAAGTGGTACCTAGCGCCAGTACAGCCTGGTCTATTACTATTATAGTAGCATATCAGGCTCTCCAAAACCTCCTCCATTTGCATGTTAGGCAAATTTTTGGCCTTCATTTCATTTTTGGCTGCTAGACCAGTCGCTTAACCCTATCTGGACCGGGGGGGGGGCTAAATTAGCCCCCCCCCTCCTACATTTTTGCACATAAGTTCAAATGTAACAGCCAGATACTGTTGAGGTTTTATGACTTTTCCTAAAAATTATCTGCTGACATAATGATGTAGTTGTTGACTTAATTAATTGTTTACAGTTGCCATAGCAACCAACTTTTGAGAGAGTACTTTCTGACATAGAAATTGCTCTCTGGTTTTCTTATTAAAAGCAATTTTTCTTTGAAACTTCTACAATATATATTGGGAACCATAAGACACATTTTATTATGGTCAAAAATTTTTTTAATCTATTTTTAGAAAGTTGCTGAAGTCAGCTAAATTTGCTCTTCCTGACTAAATTGTTGGTTTTTTTATGTTCATCTTGTGTTTTTGGGTGGGATTTTTGCTTAGATGTGACTTGTTGCTGGGATTTTGTCATTTTAGACTATTTTAGAGCAGTAAATACACTTTTCTTACTGCGCATGCGCAAAATGCTTGCCCATAATGACTGCACTATACCTGAACACTAATTTCCACAGAATTTTCTATGTGGCTTCCTCTTCAACAACAAGTTTTCAGTATTGTATCATCGACAGTATGTCCAGGAAAAGAGCATTGACTGAAGAAGAAGCCTTGAAAGATATTTTAGATTTTGTTGATGGAGAATTTGTTGAATATGATGATGACTTAGATGAGCTGAATGGAGGCGATGATGCAAGTAGTGATGAGGAATCTGGTAGTGATGAAGTTGGGAATAATGATACCGCTGACTCAAATGATGGTGTTGGTGAAGCAGTTGAGGAAAGTGATGGTGGCCCAGTGACAAAACGCAAAATTTTGACAAAGAAGATATTGGTTCATGATATCGATTCAGCATTAGATGAAGCAAACTTTGATCCAATGGCATTACCAGATGGTGAAAATTGAGAATGGGAAACGCTGACTGGTCATCTTGGACCAAAAAAGAATCCAAACACGCCAACAATCCAATGGTCAGATGAACCTCCAAATGCTGCTAGAAGAAAAGCAAGGTATGACATAGTTTATGGAAAGCCAGGAGTTACACCAGCAGGGAAGCATGCTAAGCAGCCAAGACAGGCTTTGGAACTTTTTCTTTCGCCAGTAATTGTCAACCTGATTGTTATGGAAACGAATAAGAAAATTGCAAAAACAGTGTCCATTTTGCCGAAAAGTTCCATAGAGAATGACAAATATTCCCATTATGAAGAGACAAACTATGAAGAAATTTATGCTCTTTTTGGTTTGATGTATTTTCGAGGTCTGCTTGGGCTCAATAATCATAGAGTTGATATTCTATTTTCTGAAAAGGCTGGTCATCCTGTTTTCAGTGCTACAATGTCTAGAAATCGTTTCAAGTTCCTTTTGTCCCATTTGGCATTTGACGATGAAAGCACTCGTCCTGGAAGATGGCGCAAGGATAGATTTGCTGCACTACGAATGGTTTTTGAAATCTTCAATGAAAATTCCTCAAAGCTCATGGTTCCCAGTGAGTATATCTGTTTGGACGAGACCTTGTATCCAATGAGGCACCAAATCAATTTCAAACAATATAATCCTAATAAGCCAGCAAAGTATGGAACACTGTTCAAATCAATCAACGAGGCACGATACAGCTACACCTACACCTACAGAGCCTCAGTTTATGCCGGAAAGCCAGCAGATGAATATGGTCCTTTTTACATATCTGGAACAGAAAACTATGTGAAAGATCTAGTTCAAAATCTGGCGAAACATGTTTACCTCCAAGGTCGAAATATATCTATGGATAGGTTGTATACATCAATCCCACTAGCAAAATGGCTTTTGACACAAGACATGACTTCAGTTGGAACACTGACATCCAACAGAGTAGGAATTCCCGATGAGCTAAAGTCAACTAAAAGTCGAGGTTTACTAGTACAACTCACTGAGAAACAACAGAGGGTGTACTCTCCATCACCACATACACAGTGCGTGCTTTGAAAGGCAAGAAAAATGTCATGGTCTTGGCAACAATGCCCCCACTTCTTGGAGTAACCAAATATGATGGTAAATTGAAACCAGCCATTATAAAATTCTACGACTCTACAAAGGGTGGACCCTAGATGGACAATAGCTGCATTCAGCTATATTTTGGATCAATGCCGTATCAATTCTTCTACTGTGTGGAGCCTCAACAACCGTATGGATCCAAAGAAAGTAGACGCCTTTGATTATGGCTGGGATATGGCCTTGTCTCTCGTCAAGCCCCTAATTCAGTGCAGATCCATCAACGGTTTGAACTGGAGCACACAGCAGAAGATCAGAACGAAGAACAGAACGAAGTAGAGGACATCCTCACCATCATTGTTGCCTTGATTTGACGTTTCAGGTTCAGACAGCTGTGTGATCGACGTAGAAACTCCTTGATCTTAAATAAATACGCAAAACTTAAGAACTTAGAAAATAGAAAGCATGGCATTAGTTATGGAATTGATTACTTGACAAAGCAACAAAAAAAACTAAATACGGACAAAGTTTGATACTGCTTCTAACTTTTGTCGTGGTCTTATCATGGTTTGAACGGTATCGGTCTGATGTAAGTCACGTTTTAACGAACGATTACTGAGACTCATGACGTTCTGCTGGCAGTGTAATCTATTTGTCGTGTTGCGGTGTTTCTGCCTTTAAATTTATTCATTTTTTCGTCATCGCAAGCATCTTCGGATCCGGCAATCGACGTTGGTATCGTGGCCTTTACTTTTTCAAATTATATTAATGTAATCTATGTTGCCCAAACTGTAGCCCCAACAACTAACCGAAGGATTCCTCACTTTTTCCAGTCGGTCCACTTGCATTTGCTAAAGGAATGAGCAATGAACAGCTAAACGAATGTTTCTGAGATAAGCTTACCGTTACTGTTGTTAAATGCAATAATCATGCTTTGCCATGCCATATTAACTGTTGCATGTTCAGGGATAACTTTTCGTGCAAATCGTACGGCTTCATTCCGATATTGCATGACTATGTTTGTCGTAAAGACTTGCTGGCAGCAGCTCTCAAGTTTGACAAGGAATAGGAATACCTCGTTGTAAACATGAGTAAGTCCACCTCTGTTATACCTTTCGGTGTGTTCCAGTGTGTCTTGGTAGTCTGTCAGTTGAGTGACTCTGTTGTGCGATGCACTCATGCTTTTTAGCACTTTCATAACCTCCTTCTCAAAAGAGAACTTCTTCAAAACACCCTTGCGCGTTTAACCTGCATTCCTTGTTATATAGTTGGCAGCTGTTGTCTTCTCCTTGTGTAAAACCCAGCCAGCCAAATAACGCATCTTACCAAGTTCAGATTGCGCCAGTAATGGAGCCTGGGTGATAGTTCTCGTATCCTCGTTGCCTCCTATCTTGCTTACCATTAACCCTGTAAGATGAAGATAGTCACAAAATTATTACTCGAGTGTTGATACCATTCCAAAAATTGATTTGATTTCACTGATGCATTACTTGCCATTTCAGCAAATTGAGAGAGAATTGCCAAAGCTTCCTGCTCGACAAGAAATATATGCAGAGTAATTTCCTTGGGGAGGGGGGCACATATATACCAAATCCCTAAAAGGAGTGATCCCATTCGGAAAATCTCCGCTCACCCGCCATTCAATTATCCTATTCTTTCTATCGTCATTAACACCAAATCAGATGCGTGACATACTGTCTTGAAGTAAATTACTCACCTGCTAGTCGTAGTCGCAATTCATTTATGATATCAACCATTAAAGTTCTATGACAAGGATCCAGTGCTGTATCGTTCACTCCCAAGATAGATACATCAACCAGGACATGCAACCAGACGTTCAACAACGTAGTGTCCAGCTTCAATTTGATGAAATCTTTTGTTTTATTTTCATGACGAGCTGTGCTAATTGCCTCTTTAATGTCACACTCAACATCAGCGCCCGTTGGTGCGTAGATATCTTCCAATTTCTGCCATACGTAGGCTGCAAACAAAGTTATACTGCGACATTCAGACAACTTATCTATAGCGTCTGCACACATCTTCAAATAGCGAGGAGATCGGCATTCATTTTTTGCAAGTTTTTCGAAAACAGTTTGCATTTCCACTTCCTGAGGTAGATCAAGATTCTTTTGCAATATAGATTCAGCTGTTTGATCAACTATCTCGGGAACTGCATCGTTTAGTACTCCTTCCGCATATGGATCTGTTTCATGTACCGATGAATCCACAGAGGCAAGATGGCAATCATTTGTATTTTTGTCGTCATCTTTACGAAATTCCATCACCGTTACCAGCTTGTCGTAGAAACTAGTGACCGTGACTGGTTCACAAGGAATGTTGTTGTCCCAGCCATCAAATACAGAAAGTTCAGTCAACGAAACAGCCCGGGAAAGGGCAACATATGCCTGGCCATACGCGAATATTCCTAACAATGAAACTGTAAGATGATTTATTGTTTGTCCCTGGCTTTTATGTATTGTCATTGCCCAGGCTAGGACCAAGGGGAATTGCTTTCTGCTGGCGCATACAAAACCGTTATCATCTTGTGCTCCCCAAGTGCACTTTTCTATCTTCAGGATCTGACCATTCTCAAAAGTAACAACTGGGCACCCACTCACTACAGAGGAAATTATTCCTAGAGAGCCATTTACCAAATTTTTTTCGGGCATATTTCGCAACAGCATGACTTTAGCATTTACCTTGAAAACTAACCTTTAAGGGTATGGGCAGCTCTTGAGCCTGTGCCTCATAGTCCCAGTATCTGTCGACTTTGATACATATTCTTCACCTGGCACGTCACGCAATATCTCAATATTCTTCAATTGGGCATCAACTTTCCTTGGGTATAGATACACCATTCCTTTATCCTCTTTGTCGGCAGAATGACATTTTGCAAGTCGAAGTAAATTATGCACCGTTGGTGTGAAAGTCCCCCCTCGTTTTATTTCATACAGTAAAAGTATCAGCTCAGGGTCCGATTGTCGATAAATCTTGGTCAATTTGATACTTGCATCAATGCAGGAAGACCACATTTGTGAGCGAAAGCAAAATGTTTTCCTCATCATAACTCACTCTATCAGACTGCAAGTCCAT
This sequence comes from Aurelia coerulea, assembly GCA_039566865.1. Taxonomy (NCBI): domain Eukaryota; kingdom Metazoa; phylum Cnidaria; class Scyphozoa; order Semaeostomeae; family Ulmaridae; genus Aurelia; species Aurelia coerulea. The sequence goes on along the minus strand of CM076951.1, from coordinate 3,624,930 downwards.
TACTGGCGGAAGCCACCAAACCTTCCACCAAACCGTTCGGAAGAGTTTCGAATTTTTCTTCCTATGAATTCGAGTGTGTCAAAAGCACCCATTTCTAGCATAGAAATTTCATCAATTATCAAGGCTTTACAAACCGCTATCAGAGATCACCGGCCCCGGCCCCCCGGCCCCGGCCCTCGGCACCATGGCTCTCGGCCCTCGGCCCCCACAAATATGGGTATTTCTTCGTTTCATAACTGTCTGGCTGTTCCCGCATTTAAAATGATCCGAACGGTGCCGTTCAATCGAAAGATCGCAATGTTCGAAGCCTCCAAGAGCTTAAGAAACACCTCTCAAGCAAAGTGAGAGAACTTCGAGGGGCCGAGCAGTCATCTGAGTCTTGCAAAACAAGTTGAGTGTGATTTCCTAAACAAACTACAAATGTACATACGCCACACGCTCATTCGCATACAATTCATGCGTCTTCGTGCTCAAGTCACATTCCATATGGTTGCATTCTTTGATGCATTATTTACAAATATGTGGACCTCAAACTGTTCAATATTATTCTTCACTTTGACCCTTGCAACGGACAGCTGGAGTGGGTGACAGGACACCAAGGTGAATAAGCTTGAAGTAAAGTGTACTTCGAAACCATAATTAAAACGGAATAATACTGATGTAAATGAGAATTTTGAAGGTTCCTCTTGAAATCGCTTTTACAAACATTCTTTGAATCGGCGGGATCCCCTTGACCTTAAATAGATATCTTGGACACAGGCAAGCACAGGTTATGAGAAGCAAGTGAAAAGAGGAATTAACTTCTTTCAACAAAATGGAAAAAGCTACTTCAACAAAGTCTTTGGAGTTTCCTAATTTCTTGGTAATGGTCATCTCGCCATCGGTGCGTTTAGTTTCTTAGAAAGAGTTACTAACAAACAATTTACTCTGCATAATTTCGAAACAGGGGAAAGAGGGGTTTTCAGGGCGACAGTTAGCCAGAACGAATACGAAGGCGCATGAATTGTATGCGAAGGAGCGTGTGGCGTGTGTACATTTGTGGTTTGTTTAGGAAATCATACTCAACTTGTTTTGCGAGACTCAGATGACTGCTCGGCCCCTCCAAGTTCTCTCACTTTGCTTGAAAGGTATTCCTTAAGCTCTTGGAGCCTTCAAACATTGCGATTTTTCGATTGAACGGCACCGTTCGGATCATTTTAAATGCGGGAACAGCCAGACAGTTATGAAACGAAGAAATACCGATATTTGCGGGGGCCGAGGGCTGAGGGACATGGTGCCGAGGGCCGGGGCCGGGGGGCCGGGGCCGGTGATCTCTAATAGCGTTTACAAACCTTCCATGGACGAGTCGCGTCTGGATTAGCAAGGACATTCTGAAGCAATTGGTATCGCGAGCCGCCTCCAATGCCTATTCCTGTCCACGAGTGTATAGTTTGGCCATTGATTTGTACAGCTGCAAGACCAGTCGTGGCGGTTCTACCAACAGAGCCAACGCCGAACTTTTCTTCGAGACTAGCTGCCACAACTTTTAGCGTTTTCGTTTTCCCTGACCCCGCACTGCCGGTGTAAAACACATTTAATCCAGCAACGCAGAAACTCACAATCGCACTTTGTTCATCGGAAAGATCATCTTGATGGCTGGACATAACAGCATCTTTTAGTAGGAACTGCTCACTTAGAACAGAGAGAGCATTTGCAATGAAACAGGACGTGAAATTTGATTCCATGAAGTTGGCGGGCACCACTTAAGTAAACTATCTATTTTCTTTATCATATGCATTTTTAGCGGAAGCAGTACTTCACATAATTATAGTACTTTTCTTCATTGCAATGAATTGGTAGGATTTTCGTAGACAAATACACTCTGTTTGTCGTACACGGGCCAACCGGAACGAATATCCGTATTTGGAGGGGGGAGGTATGTGAAACTCCACTCAAGCGTAGTTGGCAAAAATGAGAGGTTCAGGGGCTCGCTCCTGGGAAATTTTCCATCACTGCGTCCAATAGATCTTTGGAAAATTCCCCATTTTAGGAGAATCTGCTACACGTATTTGTTTATAAGAAACTAAGAATTTGGGCAGGTACTGGAAGTTTCTTAAAATTATCAGATTTTGAGTACTCAGAGTTCCTTACGAGTTTCTTAGAGGTTCCATAACAATCTTCATGTTCACTACCTGTGCCTTCGTAAACATTTCAAAACAAGGTTTTTTAAGCCTTTCCAATGTTTAGACATTACTCAAGTACCTTACGAGTAATATGATACAGGAAACAAGTGAAAGTAAAGTAAAAACATATCGATGATTTCCTTTATCAAAATAAATATTTTCTTAGATTATATTCTCGCAGTACTGGAGTTTCTTAATTTTTTGGCGATCTGAGAGTTGAGTTTCTTATAAGCAGTTTCTTATAAGAAAAAATATGTGTATTCAAAGGGATAGGACAAAAAATACTTAAACAACTCTGCACTCGTTTTTTTATAAGAAACAATAGGCTCAATTTTTCGAAAGTTAAGAAACCACCCTACCTGAATTGAAAAAGCGAAGAAACTTTTGTAATTTCCAATTTTAATTTTCCTGTCGCACTTAAAATGTTTTAGCAACTGTTTGCACATTAATTTGGAATGCGAGTTATGTTATTTATTTGTTTGGAGATCTTACTAAGTAATTTGGGAGTCCTTTAGACTAAACATAATTAACTCTACACTCCCGGCATTAGAAATATAAGGACCTTAGTTTCTTATAAAAACATGATTGTATGGTTTGTGCATCAAATTTTGCATTTTAAAGCTCGATTGTTCTCCAAGCGACAGGCACTTTAGGGTTCGGACGGTTGTTTTCTCTTATTTTGCCACCTAACTCCGGAACCCCAAGGATGAAATGTCCAACCACTTTTAGTCTCGTTAAGGGTTTATAGTAGTTACCCACAAACAGTGGCGTAGAGCTGGGGGGACGCCCAGGGGGCTCAGCCCCTAGTCCTTTTTTCTGTAATTTTTCTTGGGGGGGGGGGTTTAGCTCCCTAGTTATTATAAAGAAATTTTGAGTTTCTTATTTTGTTTATTATGGCCAATATGATGGAAAAGGTAACATTTCATATTCTTTTTTGAAAGAAGAGATTCTGGTAACATGCTCACAGGCTATACCTTCATTTCTCTCCATACACAATCCAGTCGCAGTTCACAGCAAAGAAGGACCTCCTGCACATCTATGGGGTGCCACATTATGCTACATCAAAATGACTTCAGAAACACAAAAGTGCAAATGAAATAGAACAAGGAAATGCAAATAGACATAATTCAATGTTTAAACCGAGTTCAACAACTTTCCTGCTGAAATATCTCTCCATATCAAGTTATTTCAACTGAACATTTGTTGAAATCTGTGTATAAATCACTGAGTATGTTTGTATGCAGCTATGAAAGGACACTGTTGTACTTTTCATCAAGGACAAGAGTAGTAAGTAGTATTCATTCCAATTAAGAGTGAAGTGAAGAAACAATAATTTCAGCCGAATAAATGCTCACTTAAATCCAAATAAGGTTCATGATATGAAAACAGTATTTCTAGGAGGGTCTCAGTCATCTCAAAAGTTTGCAGTGGGTCATAACTCCGTATCCCAGCATTCTTTAGGCTTTACGTACCTCTCTACCTGAGCCCCCCCCCCAGTTATCAATTAGCTCTACACCACTGCCCACAAATATGCCACATGTCCACATTTTTAACAATTTTAGCCTAAGGCAAATTTTATCCAAAATCTGAAGCCTCGAAGCATCTGGCAGAAAAGTTGAAAATGCAACTTTCAATCCAAGTACTTTAGTTTGAAAAAGCAAAAAACCCTAAAAACACTGCCTGTGGGCTCTTTTTCCCAATTGGTCCAATAAATAAATAAATTTTGTGCAACATTTTAGTGCTCAAGCAACTTTCCTCTTGTGAATTGCTAACAAATGATATATACATATCTTCTTATATCAGAAACTTGCAGAAATGAAGAATTTGGGCCAGTACTGAAAGTTTCTTAAAATTATCAGATTTAGAGTACAGTAGAAACCCGCATAAAAGAACCTGTTTTTATAAGAACCTAGAGACTGAAATTCAATCTTTAAAACCCCCTAAATAAGAACCCCTAAGAGGCTGAAACTGGGAAAGGTTCTTATATAATAGCTGTAATGTAAATTATTAAAATGACAAGAATGTTTAGAATTCTTCACAGCCTGATCAGACTTCTTTGTTGGTACAAAAGATTTGTTCTCAAGAATTCTCAAGAATTCTCAAGAAATCTCAAGAATTCTTGGGCTGGAAAACAGTGTTAATGTGTGCAAGGCCTGCTCGTATATAAGAACCTTTTTAAGAACCTTACAGGCTGGAATTTACAATAGCAGCCAGTTAATTAAGAACCTATTCAGGCTGCCCAGAAAAAACCTAGGTTCTTTTATGCGGGTTTCTACTGTACTTGGAGTTTCTTACCAGTTTTTTGCAGGCTCACATAACAATCTTCATGTTCACTACCTGTTCCACTCTGAACAAGCCGTTCTGATGTTCAAATATTACTTATAAGTGACTTCTCATATCATACAAGAAACATATGAAAACAAAGTAAATCTGTGTGAAAGATTTCCTTTATATCAAAACAAAACGTTTCTTAACATTGATTCTCCCAGTACTGGAGTTTCTTAATTTTTTGGTGATCTGAGAGTTGAGTTTCTTTTGGGCAGTTTCTTATGAAAAAGGGGGAAATGCACAGACGCCAGCAGAAGACAGGTCCTTTCCTCTGTGAGGTTTAGTTCTTTTTCAAGTGCTATGCTGGTAGAGTTTTAGTTGTCTTCAACAGACAGCTTCTGTTCCCTAGAGGGTTAATGATCATGGGGTTCCATTGTATATCCCACATTAAATGCCTTAAGAATCTGGGCCTAAAATGAACCAAGGTGACTCCAAACTTTTCTATGAAAGCCGTGAAGATGCAACAAGTGTAGAAGACCACATATGATTACACTGAAGATATGACCAGAACTCTTCAAAAATTTGAAATTTTCAAGGATCAAATCTTGACAATATATTTGTTGCAACAATCTTAGAGGACAATCATCCCATGCAAAACTACTTTATTACTCCTGGCTAAAAACCCCAACCTTGCCCAAGTGTAAATGAACAACTTCTTTCAGTGACCACAAAAACATAAATGAAACACTTTTTAAAAAGTAGCAGCAACTCATTTTTCAAAATATCACATTGAAAAATGTTCACACAAATTCTACCAAAGACTGAAATGCTATACAAAACAAATGGGAAAAGATGCTATGAATCAGTGGTGGACACTTAAAAGAAACAGGGGTGTCATCATCACCCCCCCCCCCCCCAATGTTGGCAAGAAAAACACTCTGTTGTTTGAATATTCTTGCTTACTGAAACAATAGCTAATTGCCCCTCAATATCTGGCAAAATGCCCACCACTGATATGAATGTAAAATACAGTATATGCTATGGATTTAATTGATACAAAAAGTCTTTCAGCAAATTGTCCGCACTGAATTATTGTATCTGAATTGAGCTTCTTTAAAAAAACTATTTCCAGCATATAGAATCATGACTAAATGAACATCATTCACATTTCAAGGGTCCGCAGAGGTTAAATGGGTAAGCTGGGGGTTAAATGAGCAATGTTAATTACTGAAATGGTAGATCATGGCCATGGACTGTTTTATCAACATTCAACAAGGAGGGTGGTTATATTATACTGATGTACATGTAGGTAGAGAAAATCGGACTCAGATAAAAAATTCCATATTTTTGCCCAGTATGGAAAGTAGGTTAATTTTCACCCAAGACCTTGGGTGTGCAAAGAAGGGTCCTCTATTGTTTATCTATTGTCTGTTTAGAATATATTGTTTTTTAGAGTGTCCAAGTGCCACATTTTCCATACAGGTGTTTTGCCTTGCATAGTTTACCCAAACCCATCAGACTTATGCAAAAGATTGCCCACCTACTGGGAGTGCAATCCTAGCAAACAGGCTTGTATATTAAGAGCGATAAAGAAAACAAATTAAAAAAGAGGACCTTATTGCCACAGGCCCACATCAACTGCTTAGCTACATAAACATAGAGTAGCTGCCATACCCAGCCCGTGTTAACAAATAACATTGATTCCTTGCTTGCTGGGGACACAGTAGTGTTTCTTTCGCTATTCTTAGTTTATGGTCTGACCATTTTAAATTTCAATCGGATATATTTACATCCTTCTGTTTTATTGTCGGCAATGCAAGGAATTGTTTGTCTGCATTCTACAGAAGACCGACCAAGAGGGTAGGGTACCTACTCCTCAAATAAATGGGTGAAATGCAAATAGGGCTTATCTGCCTTCATAAGAATTTCACAGCAAATTTCATGAAACCATGTCTCCAATTATTTCTACATTCTCCAACCTTTTGTGTGTGGTTGTTCTTCTTTTGTTCTCCGTTGGTGGGTCACATTCACAACCTTCAGCACAGTCTACAGGCCTACTCTAACCATAGTCACTCTAACAAGGCAGCAATCTCAAGAAAAATTCATGGTCTTGGCTTGTTCTGGTGTCTCCTTTGCTATTGTCTTGCCTCTCCATTTTTATTCGATGAAATTACACTGCCCCTCCAAATTTGACCTTTTCTTTAATCACCATCTTGATCCATGAGAAGCCACGGACAATCGTCGTTACTAAAAGACGGAACACCCCAGAACAACCCAAGAACAACCAGAACAAGCCAGGAACAAGCCAGGAACAGGCGGAACAACCCAAGAACAACCCAGGAACAACCTAAGAACAGGCGGAACAACCCAAGAACAAGCCAGGAACAGCCTAAAACAGGCGGAACTACCCAAAAACAAGCCAGAACACTAACTTATTTAGTATTTCTATGCGATGTGACAGATTTCTTGGGTAAACAAAACGGAGTTCTGATCATTCAAGCGAGGGGTGTATCACTTTTCCAAAGATGCGTACAAGATATAAAAACATTGGATTTGTTGGGTATATTTTTAAAGAGTTTTCTTCAAAACATGTTTGTCCAGTGGAATTGGAAAAAGCAACCTGTTCTTTTATCAGATAGTTTGACTTTCGTGCCCAAAACAATCAGGTTTTGTGACAAAGGTGAAATTTGAACAGCAATCCTCCTATTCCACCAGTTCGTCACAAAAATGAAGTTTCCTTACCTTCTATCCAATCAAAATTCTAAAGTTTATCAGATTTTGAGTACTCTGAGTTTCTTTTGAGTTTCTTAGAGGTTCCATAACAATCTTCATTTTCACTACCTGTGACCTCGTAAACATTTCAAAACAAGGTTTTTTAAGCCTTTCCAATGTTTAGATATTACTCAAGTACCTTGCGAGTAGTGTGATACAGGAAACGAGTGAAGGTAGGGTAGAAATATGTCAAAGGATGTCGTTTATCAAAGTAAACAGTTTCCTAACTTTTTCTCAATACTGAAGTTCTTGATTTGTTGGCCATCTGAGAGTTGAGTTTCTTACAGGCAGTTTCTTATATAAAAAATAAGTGTATAATGGTCAAACACTGTATTTTTGATCCAAAATAGTTAGAAGGCAATCATGTGAAGCTGGGTGTCTTGGATTTAAGCTTCTCCTATCTATCTTAGGCATGGCTGCAACAATAATGTCTCTGACAGCTCCTTGTGGCAATTTAAAAGAGATGTACCTATGCTAATACGCTTCACAAACTTTAATCGGCTGTTTTGAAAATCGGACCTTTTTGTTTTCTAGAAAAGATATTTTCAGATCCACAAGATATATTTAATTGAAATTTACTCTGAAGGTGTATTTTGATATGAAGATCAAAATGAATTGAGGATTTTTTGAAATTTAAAATACAAGGTACGCTACCTTACAGAAACAGTTTTTTTAGGTTGCCATGGCAACGGTTGCCATGACAAAAATTATGTCAATTCATTTTGTAGGTTTTTCAAGTTTGGCCACTTCAAGCCATATTTCACCTTGCAATATGATCATATTTGCTCCTAATCCTTTCTACAAGTATTCTCTTAATATTTGTTGCTATGACAACAGCTGCCATCTTAGCAATGATTTTTCAAAAAAAATTTTAAAAAATGAAATTTTCATCAATAATCTACTGTCACAACATAGCAAGTAGCTGCAACTATCATCAGAAGTAGTTAAATAAAGCTTTCTTTGAAGGAAGTCATGAATTATAAAAATTGGGATCATCCACCTTAAGCTATTTTCAGGGTAGAAATATAGATATTTGCTGCTAAATATTTCTGTAATGTTGTGGGGATGGGCATGGAGCCAGCACAAATCTGCAGCCGCCATGTTGGTAGGTCCCACTTCCTATCTCAGATCAGTGCTTACGGTGAAAAGCCTTAGAAAATGGTTGTGAGGATCATTTCTTCTCCAAAGTAATGCAACACTTGGTATAATTATATTCATAAAGGGAAGAGGAAATCAAATTTTCGCCATCAGCGAGTATTGTAGAGATCAGGGTCTAACAAGATGAAATGCCTGCATGAATATCAACTTTGCCCTCTTGACTGTCAAGTTCCTCTCTCTCCGGACTGTGGGTTGTCCAACAAAACTCTATTAGAATTCTCATTTAAATAATTGTTGTTTAGCGAAATCATTCCATCCTCAAACATTCTGGTAATGTAGACAGGAGGTTGCCAGTCATGAATTTCCTGTAGCTTACCTTGATCATCTTGCAATGATGTGCTGCAGACAGGCAAATAGTGTCCTGGGTTCTTAAAATCTGGCATATGCTGTGGTATTCTGCATGCTGGAGGAGCTGTCCAGTTATGTCTTTGGCAGAACTTCGGCAGAAGCGAAATTTGTTGAAGATGATATAAATGAAATATGTCCTGATCCATATCTCAAAAGGGCATCAAAGACAATCAAGATGAGTGATTCGATAAAAGAAAATTTTCCAAGGAAGAAGAAAAGTATTTTGTACCCATAAGCGTACGGGGCGGGGGGGCTGGGGGGGCGGCAGCCCCCCCAGTTTTAAAAAAACAATGTCAGTCGGGAAAATTTTCAAATATTTCTCTGCAAATAGTCGGGCAAAAATGACACTGGAATGTAATAGAATTGGTTGAACAGTGTTCAAGGACATCTGTACGTCCAACAGAGTAATTTCTTTTCAACATGTTGTTACCGTCAAAGGCTTAACGGCACCCCCCCCCCCAATTTTACGTAAGAAATTTGATAGATATGGTTTGAATGAAACTGTTATCGCGGCTCCATACTCGCTTTGTAAATTGATATAGGACATAAATAGACTTTTAATACCGCCCTCTGTCCTCAACAAAACTGCGTGACGCAGATGATGAGCAGTGTGCATTTATTGACTTAATTGTCTATGACGCAAAGGTTTCGAATCTTAAATTCAGAAAATATGACGCAATGCTATCTATAGTCACGATCGTTTAACAGATAAATAGGGCTCACTTGAAAATGGCATTTAAAATTTGAGTTGAAGTGGTGGAGTATTGTGAAGTCTTCAGAAGAAAAAGAATTGAAAACAGCCAGAAGCCAGATAATTCATCTGACAGTCATGGCTTCGTCGACAAGAAAAAGGAAATACAGATATTCAGTTGAATGCAAAGAATGTAACAGTGTCTTTGATTCTGACTACAAGGTTACACACATGAACAACATGCACAATGGCCAACATTTTGAATGCATTGCTGTAGCAGATGCATCACAGTCAACATTGAGTGGATATTTTGGAAAACCAAAGGCGCCCGTTAAGGGTACTGCTGGAGAGAGCGGAAAAGAGCGAGAGCAAAATAATAGCGAACAGTGTCACTCTGTAATTCAAGAACTACACGAAGAAGAGCAGGCCAAGGAAGAACAAGCCCACGAAGAAAGTGGTGCGGAAAAAGAGGCCTTTCAAGAGCTACAAGAAGAGCAGGCCAAGGACGAACAAGTCCATGAAGAAAGTGACAAAGAAATCGAGATCGCTATTTCATTAAGAAGGGACGACGATGAGATCTCTACTCAAGATGAGCAAGAACCCAATGCCAGCCCAAATCTTCACGGAGACTCCACTGTGAATCAAGAACTTGACCTTGACAGTCCTTAGCAGCCACTGCTGCGACAGTTCCCAGGAGGAAAATTTAGCAATGAGAGCTTTGTACGAAGATTCAAGCCTGAATGGTACAAGACGTATCCATGGTTATCGTACAGTGCAGGAAAAGATGAAAGCACTTGTTTTGCATGTTCAAGATTCAGCAAAGAAAAGTCATTTGTTTTTAATAACTGGAAAAAGCCGTACAAACTCAGTAAACATAACGCATGTGGAAAGCATCTGGCTTCAATGACAAAATGGGTCCTTTACAAAGCCACAAAGAACAGTTCTTCCTCAGTTCTGAAGCAGTTGGACAGCTTCCACTCTGAAAAGGTAGAGAGCAATCGCCAGTACTTGCAAATCATCATCGAATGCCTAATGTTTGCTGCACAACAGAATATTGCTGTTCGAGGACACGAAGAATCAAGGCAGAATATTTGGGAGATATCTGACATCAATAGAGGAAATTTTTTGGAGTTACTTCATTTAAGGTGTCAGGATTTGCCTTGGTTAAAGGAGAAGCTGCAAAATCAGCTCAAGTCCCATGCACAATGGACGTCGCCTTCGATACAAAACGAGCTCATTGGTATCCTGTCAGACCAAGTTTTGGAGAGAATCCTTACAGAAATTAAGTCATGCAAGTTTTACAGCGTCATCATGGATGAAACGTCCGATATAAGCAAGGTGGAACAAGTTTCGGTTTGCATTCGATATGTATTCGAAGGCTCGACAAAGGAAACTTTCCTCGGATTCTTCGATACAGAAAACACAGAGGGTAAGGTTTTGTATGAGCTTGTGAAGAGGGTGTTTAAAAAGTTCAACCTGACACTGAGTGACATCATTGCTGAATGTTTCGACGGTGCAGCTAACATGAGAGGGGTGCACAAAGGTCTTGCGACCCGGATGAAAGAATGTTCTCCGAAGGCTATCTATGTTCACTGCTATGGTCATCTATTAAACCTTGCCTTGCAGGATGTCCTCAAAGAGCTAGAGCCTTTACGCAATGCACTTGGTACAGTCCAGAAGCTTTACAATTTCTTGGAGGGTAGCACAAAGCGACATGCTATTTTAAAGAACATCCAGCTGGAGGAAGGTGATTGTAGGCTTACCTTGAAGTCATTGAGTGCAACGAGATGGTCTTGCCGTTGGTCAGCTGTGAAAGCCATAACTGAGCAAATCCCAGTGATTCTCAAGGCGTTGCTCGTTCTTACAGATAACAGTGATCCATCCTGCTATAACGAGAGCAGCTCTTTGGTACGAGCTATATGCAACTTTGACTTTGTTTTTGGCTTGCTGATACTAAGGCTGATCTTGTCTAATATGGATGCCTTGAGCAGGTATTTGCAAGGAAAAGACATAGACGTGATAACTGCAAAGGGAACAGCTGATGCGGTAGTCCTTACACTGAGCGGATGCCGTAACGAGGAAAGCTTCAAGCTATTTTGGGAGTCAGTGGGTAAAATGGTCTCAAAAATAAAGGAAGGGATCAACGACACAAATTTTTCGTTTAGAGATGCAAGAGTGCCACGAAGAAAGCCATCTAAACGACAGCAAGCCCTGGTTGGTGAAAACCAAGAAAACCGTCAAGAGATCAGCCCAAAGGACCATTACCGTGTTTCAGTGTACTACGAAAGTGTTGACACAACTGTGGCTGAAATACGGTCCCGCTTTGAAGAAAATGACCAGCAAATTCTATGTGCTTTAGCAGACGTCATATTTTCAAATAAACCGAAGACTGAAAGCTACGAGTCGATATCATCGCATTATCAAATGGACCAAGACTGCCTTAAAAACGATAAGGTGATTTTTGAAAATTACAAGAAGCAAAGCGATTCCGAATCTCACGGCAATAATGCAGCAATGCTTGTGCAAAAAATGTTTAAGGAAGGTTTGCATCAAGTACTGCCATTTCTGTATGAAGCGACATCATTGCTAGCAACGATTCCAGCGACATCTTGCTCGGCTGAAAGATCATTCAGTGGTCTTCGACGTCTGAAGACATATCTGAGATCAACTATGGGCCAAGAAAGGCTGAGCAATTTGGCTCTACTTAGCATCGAGAGGAAATTCTCAAACGAAGTTTTGAAAAGTGACATGAATGCAATAATTGATACATTTGGACATAGAAAGAGTTGGGACTCATATTTCTTTTGACTGTAGTGGAATTTAGTTAATAGTAGTAGAGTAGTAGTAGTCTTTTAAGTGATTTAAAATAAAATATATTGCTGCCCTTATACCTGAAATAGTATTGGAGGAAACTACCCTATGATACCAAATATACTCTAGAAATTCAGATCAAACTATCAGGTCTGAATAGTAGACATTATAAGAGAATCGATAAGGATAGATTGCAAGTCCCCCTAAAAATGTTTCTGATTCGTTTACTCAGAGCTCAACTATGTTTGCTTCAAACATTCCGGTTATTAACCAGACTTCACACCAGGAGAGCTACGTCTGACCAAAATAACTCGTATATGTACATATTTGCATGTTCAACGTCTATATCACCAACAGACTCATGAATATAAGCATGTCTCTGTACTCGGGCAAAAATTCAAGGCCCCCCCCCCTGGAAAAATTCAGCCATACGCTTATGTTTGTACCTGCAGTCCATTGGTGCCTTTGATGACCTGGTTGAGGTCACAAGCGATGAACAAAGTGAAGATATAGACTGTAGTGATTCTGACATGAGTTTGGATGGCAGACGGTTTCAGACACTCATTAATATTATGAATATTTTGAATAATCTGAATATTTTGAGATAAAACTTTTTGCAACCCAACCATTTAGTAGCACAAAATTATGTTTTACCCAACCTTTTAAGAGGCCAGAAAATGGATTACCCAAATAATTTTCTCTTCCGTGCGAACCTGATGAACAAGTAATTAACGGAATTACCCAAATAATTTTCTCTTCCGTGCGAACCTGATGAATAAATAATGAACGGTCCCTAGGTAGAAACTCTGTAACTCCTGGTTTATCAAATTGTAACATCTGTATTAAATTTGTTTGATTTTCCTTGCTCTGATATATTTATTCACTTCTTCAATGCTAGGAGATTTAAGAAATGATGATCTTTGTTGTTGTGACCCATTGAGGTGTAACAGGATTTCTCTCTTATCTCTAGATTGGCCCGCAACAATTACATAACCTGTCATTTTTTGTGTTGATTCAATTTTGAATTTTAAAGTAGAGTCAATGTGTAACAACAGTCATTACTTGCTTGAGGAGTAACCAATGGTTTTCACAAAATCAATAGGAGAAGCAAGAGAACCTATGTCAGCGCCAAAAGTTAAGCTGTCATCAATGTGAATGAGATCTTGATGAAATGTGGGTGCCTGTCTTAACATCTTCAGACTCTTTTCCCAATATTTAATGGCAATACTGCTGCCTTTAGCTATGCTGTCTTTAGCTATGCTTAACCCTACCAGACTAGGGGGGGGGGGGGCACAAAGTGCCCCCCCTAGTAAACTTTTTCACACAGCTCGTCAAGTATCTCTTTAATAGTCTAGCTTTTTTGTGACTTTTAGTTTCTACCTATGAGACATCTTTTCATGTCTTTTTCAAAAATTTGACACTGATTCCGGGGGTCAACACATGACTCTAAATTGAGTGTTCCGCAAAATAAATACCGTTTAAGCCATAGCTTTGGAACCACTGGCTCTATGACAATGAGACAAACATGTTTGAGCTCGTCTTGAAATAAGCTTTCATTTGATATATAGTTTATTGATTTTTGATGACGTCATCAACAATTGGTTGTTGCGCATGCGTACTGACGAAAAACCATGTTATGGTTCATTTTTAGAAAAATGAGTGACATAATATGATGCAGCAGGTATTTTTATGTATATTTAGCATTTTTTGCTACTTTTAAAAGTAATTTATAATCAATTTTAGACAAAAATCGCTCTTTTTTTCGTATAAAATAAATAAATGCTTACATCAGCAAAAATATTAGTGTTACAAAGCAAAAATTTCAAAATAAGAATTACAATGATATAATCCCTCTATGTTTCAAAAATAACATCGAGATATTTTATCAATTTGGAGATACAATGCGACAAATTACATGTGGTTTTACACCCAAATTAGCAACATTTGCTGATGTCAGCACTTAATCACATGACATAAACAAAAACAAATCACATCATCTTGTTTGCCTTATCATGTTTGTTACTTGTGCCAAGTTTCAAGTCTCTAGCACTTATGATTCTATGAAAAACCAGGGGGCGCACTTTGTGCCCCCCCCCCCCTAGTCTCCCCAAAGTTTCAAAAAGCCTAGTCTGGATAGGGTTAAAGGAAAGGGTGTTTGACCTGACAAGTATAAATTTTTCCTCTAGCGTAACTTTGCTTTCTTTGCGCAATGAACTTCTACAAGTATCCTTCTTATCAACAAATGCTATCTGGACCCCATTGCTGTCATTGTTACTAATGTTCCTTTTTTTAAAGGCAAGAGTTACTTCAGGATTTTAACTTGTGCCAAATGCACCTGATAAATAATTTTTTCCAATAACATGTCTGCCTTCCTTTCATGGCGGAGTTGTCTTCTTCTTCTTCTGTATTTGCTTTGGCATTTTACTTCTGCATTATTTATGCGAGATTAATTCTCCAACCTGTATCCTGTCATGGTGTTAATGTCAAGATCCTCAACTCCTCTATAATACTGATCCCATACTTGCTGTTCCTCGATTCCAAATTAAATGAGCAATGTGATGGCACTGTGGTTGTTTCAAGTCTATGACTTTCAACAAATCATGTTTGCGGCATGTTACCCATAGGGAGTTGTTGCTGGACTCATTTCTGTTCTGGGTATATCCTTTCAGAGATATCTTTTCAGCAAATTCTTGTCACTAAGCCTTTTCAAACAACCTTTTTCAGCTCTTCTAGTCTAAATATAGCAGGAAGGCATCATATTAGTTCGTGATTCTTGTCCAAAATCAAGAGCTTTCTTTCTTGTTATAACTTGACCTGCAATCTTTTCTAACACTGGCAGTTTGATGATATCTTTTCAGAACATCTGTTTGGTTTGGTTTAGTGGGAGAGGACGAACCTGTTCAATGGCCTTGGCATGGCTAGGCCCAATTGATTCAGTGACTGTTGTTGGAACCCTTCTCCGTGTCCTTCAGGGCACCGTAAGTCCTGTTCTGAATACCATGGAAAGTTCTCTTCCTTGTCTTTCGATATGTAGTTGCTGGCTTTTACAAGGCATCCTTGATTTAGATCATTGGTTTCAAAATCTACCCAAAAATTGCTGCAAGAGAAGAAAATCTCTTTTTGACAAGTGCGCAGAGCCCCCTTAACAGCTGAAGTACTTCAAATGAAACGTCATGAAATCATGGCGTCACAGATATCAAAATGTTGGGTTTTGGGGGCATCATGGTACAAATATTTAAAATTTTACTCACATAGAAACCGTTGCTAAGGAAAATTCAGCTAAGGTCCCCTCGAAAGGGGGCTTATTTTACACATTTCCTTGAATTCTACATCATTTCTGACTACACCATCTTAAAGTTCGATGTTGAAACCATACTTTAGCAACAAAAAATTTGATTCCTTCAAAAATCGATTTCCTTCTAAATTTTTGGGTACCATCCTCCTTAATCCTATCAAGCCTAGGGGGAGGGGCAGCCCCCCCCTATCGGCTTGTCTTCTGTCAATTTTTATGTAGTGCATTTACAATGCTGAAACTTTCTGACTTTTAGTTCTTATCCTTCTTATAATCAAAAATGAACTTTTTAGAAAAATTGAATTCAATCCAGGGGGTAAACGCGATCAATTTCTGAGAGATGTCTGCGCAAAATTTCAATAAACGCTAACAAAATCTACAGGAAATGCAGGAAAACAATGAAATTGGAGGAATATATGTTACTTTTGATCCTCTATCCAACTGCATAATTTGTTTGTACTTTAAACGTATGATTATGCGTATATTAGCCTGCGTGCAGACTCTACTGATTCCCTGAAGAGAAGTGAGGTTCCTCCTCCAGTAGAGTCTGCGCATCAGCGACGAAAAGCCTGTCTGCTGACATCAGCATTTCGCATTCTGATGTTCCCGGATGTTGCCGTCTGTTGTACATTCAACACTGCATGAAAGTAGGTATTTACATAATCTTTTAAGTGCACAAAAAGATAGTGTCAATATCATCTGAAATAAATTGAACTAAACCACCATCAAAAATTAACAGAAATAAAATGAATAAAAACACAACTGTTAGAATCTTGAACATTTCGATTAAAAATCTTCGTCAGCAATATCATCTGTAATATTTACACAACTTTACGGACAACAAATATGATCTTTCAAATTTAAACGAAGAAAATTTGTGTAAATGTGATATTTTATCTTTAATTTGTGATATAAAGTTGGTGTATGGATGGAATTCAGGAAGTTTCATTTCATGAAGTTTCATCTCCAAATGGATTTACCAACCCAAAAATCAAACTGTTTTGAGTGTGATACAAGATCACCCAAGGAGCTTTTACCTTCGACAGATCTTTCTCTAGTTCCTTAAAATCCCTGTACTTGTACAAAATTGGCAGGACAACTTCACTTTTTAGCACAAGTTGACGTCTTTCCTGCCCTTGCCTTCCGTGACTCCTTGTTGCAATAAAATGGGTTGGTAAACTACCCACAATGAGATCCTTTCTTCCTGTCTTGCCTGAAACATAATAATATTTTCAATCAATAAGTATCTTGTATCATAAGTGACAACAGTAGGATAAAACTTTTAGAGAACTACAGCAGACTTCTAATCTAAGTAGTTTAAATTTTATATCAATGAACATATAGATTTCCAATTGCAATAGATTTTCTGAAATAAAATCAAACTGGAGAAAGTGGCTGTAAGGAGTGGGGAGGGGTCATCACAAACTTTTCAATATGATTGTGGCTAATAATTATTCTCTAATCCTCCTGTTGGAATGCAAAAATAAAAAAAAACAGTCTATCTATCAATTTCCAACATCCAGGCGCTTGCAACGAATAGCATCGAGTCAGCATCAGGTAGTTTATGTGATTTATCATTAGGACTCTGTTTATATTTGTTGTGACTGCCCCAAAAAGTTCGTAATGACACAGTTGTGAAAGGTGAAAGCATGAAGTCGAAGCTATAGCTTGGTGTTCCACTTACCTGTTTTGAAGCACTGAGGATCAAAGTGTCTTGAACATATATGAGCTCTCTCCGAATTGAAACTTTTGTCGCTTCTATTAACAGTCCTTATCAGGCGCGCTCTCCAATCCTTTTTGGCTTGGCTCTTTATCGAACTTCGTGGTATTTTGTGAAAACTCAAAAGTGGGTACCGTGCTTTATTCTCGTATGTAGTACAACCAACCATGTAGTACAACCAACCAACCATTCACGACCATAATTCTCTAAAAATCTGAATATGCATTATCTAAAACTTCCTCTTCGACAGCGACACAGGCTACTTCGACAAATTCTGATGGCGTTTCCTATCAGTTGATCCGTAACATCGTCTTTTGTTCTCGACACAGTCTCCTATCCAGTCTCTTTTCCATGATCTTTGATCAAAGTAGATGACTGAACGGTTTCTCTAGTGGGTTCTTTAATCAACTGTTTTAAACCATATGTAGCACAGATGTCCTTAATAGACTTAACATGACATAAACTGTTTGCATCACTGAGATCACAATTTGTGTCCCCCAGTAAAATAACTTCCTTGCTTTCACTTTCTAAAAAGAGTAGCACATCTTAAGCTTTTCAAATGTATCTTTGTTATCACTGGGAGGCCTATACCACAGAAGAATGACGTAAGGCTTTGCCTTTGGGGGAGTTATTTCAACGCATAAGATTTCTAAATCTGATACTGGGACATCATGCCTAATATCACACTTAAGGGTGTCTTTACAGTAGAAAGCTACTCCACCACCGTGACGGTTTCAATCTTTTCGTCCAAATTTGTACCCATCGATTTTTAACGTTTCGCATGGAATATCGCTACTGATTTTGGTTTCATTGAGGGCAAGGAATGAATACCATTATCTACCATAACAGCCTCTAATTCATCTAGATGAGGGATTAAACTATTTACGTTCAGTGATGCAATCACTATTCCTTTTCGAAAACCGAGTGTATTTTTTTGGGGAATTCGTAGTACTTTTTGAATTTTTTCCACATGTGTCCGTTGTATTTTCAGAGAGTCAAATATCATGTATGAAATGTTTAAGATTGTTAGCCAAATACGACATACCCTTTCTATTTAGTATGCCTTGTATTACATAATATGCCTTCAAACTTTGTCAGATAGGCAGGCCTGATGACACAGCCACAACTCCATTGCCCATCGTTCTCAACACCAGCATAGAGATTTGCGCCAATGCAGAGCTTATGGTAATGCTTGCTACATGTGGCACAAATGATGCAACTTAGACAATCTAGATCTTCTGGCACCAGCACCTCATCCATCATGCAGCAAAGAAGATTTCCATTGCAAATTTTTAGCTCTCTGCACCTGCAGGCATCAACAGGAACAGAAACAGTAGTGGCATCTTTGTTCCTTGTGGCCTCTTGGATCCATTCTAAATATTTGCCTTGCTGAGGCTCAACTTCAGCCACTCCACCATCTGCTCCTAGGGGCTCTACATCACCTTCATCTTCAATATCTTCTTCCTCCATTTCATCTGCTTCACCAGCCAACGCCCTTACATAGACCTTCACCGATGCTAAAATGCTATCCAGTTCCTCTCTCAGCATAGCTGGATTGCGCAAATTAGGGCTCCTGAACTGAATATTGTCTGGCCACCATTCAGGAGCTTTTCCCCAGTTTCCATGACTCTTCATGTCTTTAACCCTTTGCATGCTGAATTGTTTCCAGGTGATTGTACTGTGACGCTGGATATTTCCCGCAAGATCTCAAACGTCTGGATCGAAAATTTCAAAACTCTTTTTTCACCGGGAAGAAGCTCTTTAACCCTTTCCTGCATGATGTTGTTCCTCAACAACAATCTTTTGAAACAAAGCTGTCGCTGCACAGGAGCTCATTTTTGACTGAGGACCCTGTGGTTTGACAGGGCACAGGTAGTCCATGTGAACATTCAATGAGAATTCCTTTATGGTTGCTTACATGAAGTACTGGCGTTCCTACAATTGTGGCCTAAACAGTTTTCGGAAGTGTGACCAGACCGCTGCTTTTAAACACTCTCCGTGCTAAGGTAAGCTACTTTTTTACATGATAAAAAATATTTTCTACTTCAACTAGCTTAGTTATATACATTTAGGAGGTCGTTTAGTAAAGTTCTTTGTTTAGCTAAATAGCAGGCATGTCTTCTAAATAGAAGAAGACAAAAACTCATGCTGTAGCAACGCCAATCAATGATGTTCGCTATGATGATGTTGGACATATACCAGATTTTGAGGAGAAGCAGCAGAGATGTCGTTATTGTCCAAAGGGATATTCTGCAGTCAGGTGTTTGAAATGTAAAGTTCCCCTCTGCTTTGTGCGGGGAAGAAACTGTTTTAAAAGATTTCATTTGAAGTAAAGTTCATGGACAGTTTGCCAGACATCATCTATAGGCATCTTTTGAGGTTGTAAGATTGTGAATTTGAGACATTTTATTAGGAAACAGTTGATGATACATATGTAGTTTTTAACAAATTAAAAATAAAGACAATCTGTTATCACTTGCATGAAAAAGGAACCAATCTTTACATAGAACTGCAGAGAATTGGAAAAAGTAAATTAGGAAGGACGCGAATACCATTGGCCCTTTTTACTCCTCCCACAATCCCTATTTAAACTGATAATTTATTTTTTGGTTGCCTGGCTTACAATGTTGTGTAATAATGTACAGAAAACCACCTTTTTGGATAATTTGAGTTTTTACTACCAACAACATTTTCATACCCTTCCCGCATGATGTTGTTGTGGAACAACAATTTGACATGACGTCATGTTGTCATGGAAATGTCAAAATTGGCCTGAAAATAGTTTATTCACTTCAAAATAAAATTATTTTAAGCAAAAATAATTTTTTCTATGGACTCAAAAAAAGTCATGCAGGAAAGGGTTAATTTGACATTAAAGTATATGAAAACTGTTCAAAAATAACTAAAGTCTACTTTTCTTGCCTCTATTTCACTATAAAACATTTTAATTTACCGTATTTAGCAGTAGAATGAGTGCTGAGTAGTTTGCGTTTTGTTTACGTCGGAGCTTCGGGCGATTGCTGACTTAGGCCATATTTTGACCTCACTGCATCATTTAGAGGCTACCCACATCACCAGACAGAGGCTGAATCGAAAGGGCAGCTGTCACGCTATCGAAAAACACATTTTCAAGCGACATTGGATGAGAGGAAGGTATTTTATCGCAAGAAGGAAACAGGTTGAAAATAATGAAAAGTTTGACAAATATCAACGAAAAACTCGCGATTTAGTTGCAGAAGCTTCCATCACTAATAACTCAGTAAATTTCACTGTAAACAACGTTCATCTTTCGTTGGAAACAATTTCTCATTGCTTGAGGAACAGCTTAGTCCAGTTTTTGCCCAGATTTGCTTGAGGAAGAGATTAACCCTATCCAGACTGGGGGGGGGGCTCATTCAGCCCCCCCCCACCTACTTAACTGAGCACTGCTCCAAATTGGTTCAACGAACCAGGAAATTATTTTTTGACTTTTAGTTTCTATCCTTTTGAAGTGTGAATTTGTGTGAAATTTTGAAAAAAAAATTTAGGGGGCCGGGGGGTGGCTGTTTTTTTCAGAGTGGTTGGGGCGAACTTTTAGGTAAGCTGTTTATGGGTGTAATTCCAGATCACCTCATAATCCTTTGATAATATCCATTTTCATTTGTGAACTTATAATTTGTAAGGTCTCTTTAATTTTTTCCAAGAACAATAGAACAATTATGTGTCACGTGACTTCATCAATGACGTCATCTTTAAGAAAATGGCAAAAATTAGTTCGCGGACTTTCTGCAAGGATATTTCGACCCCAAATGTTTTACAGCAGCAATAAATACATTAAAACTGATCAGCAGGGTTGTTTCCACCTAAGCTGTGTAATTTTGTTTGAATTTTGTGCATCATTGGCCGCAAACGGTATAAGATTCCCCGGGGGTATCCTCACATAGTACTACTAACGGTCAGTTTGTATGCATATCTTGAGAATCTGCTTTACAGTGAGACTTTTTTGACTTGAAAGTGTTTAGTTTGTCAAGATATTATCAAAATTCCACCAAATAACTATCCTCAATCCCCTTTTTCCCCCTTCCTTCTTCCTTACAACTCATTTGCTTACTACTGGGAAAAAATGCTGATGTCAGCATTTTTTGCAATGATCAAAACAAAAGTTTCAAAAGGAAAAATGAAGTATGCAACGATCACTTATCATTGAAGTAGTTTTCATTGTAAACTATGGAGAAATTCTCTAATATGGCTGCATTTGTCATTTTTCAGAAAAACAAGATTTTTAATCTCTTTGTCCGCCATCTTGAATTTGAGAAAATCAAATTTTTCACTTTATAAGTATATTTTCACCTTCTAACAATGCTTTGATAGGCACAATTTGGTTTCATGAATCATTCTTAGAAAATTATAAAGATTTAAAGAAAAGTTGTTTTTTTCATTTTTTTTAAGGACACGTGCCAGTTGGTCCTGAATAATTATGACGTCATATCTATTTTTAGAAATTTTTTTACTAGAAATGATAGATCATAAGTACGGCTACCTGCATGGTGAGTTTCGTCTTCGTAAGTGAAGGAATGGCGATTTTAGAGAGGGGGGGCTGAATGAGCCCCCCCCCCAGTCTTCTAGTAGCTCAAAAAGCCCAGTCTGGATAGGGTTAAAACACAAGAAAAAGAAAGTACGATCTTAAGTGGCAATTCTGCGACCGCAGCATGCGAAGGAGAATGAGGCTGGTCACAAATCTGCGACTGCAGCATGCAAAGGGTTAAAATAATCTGATGTAGTACGCCATATTTTTGAAAATCGTTGACAAAACTACAATAAATATATCGTCAAGCTACATCTACCTAACCCCAAGAGCCATGAATGATATCTAGATATATAATATAACTATATCATATTTTTGCCCCCCCCCCCCACCCCCTCAAAGCCTTAAACGATACTTTAAAAGAAAAGGACCATCTTAAATATCTTGTAATTTAGGCTAACTCAGGGAAATTCAACCTGAAAGCCTACAGTTAGGGTAAGCTGAAAATTATCAAGTTGTGTTACTGATCTGCAAGGTAAATCATGGTTGAAGTAATTGTTGATATACCGGGTGTCCCAAAATGATGTATTATCGTTTGATTCTTATATTTCCATAACAAATGAGCCGATTTTCAAAAACTTTATTCCATCCGATTGCCGAAAGGCTAAATTGTATTCGAGGAGGTTGGTTGTAGTTTAGGCCTACGTCTTCATGTCGAAAAGAAGATCGACAAACCTGCTCAAATTCAAGCTTTAGATGGCAAGAAAAAGAAACTGCCTCCTTTCCCAGTCAATATTTTAGATGTGATACAAAAGGCTGAACTTATATGTCGTTCAGAGAATATTTGTCGTTTTGAGAATACGAATTCACTCAATACTGAGTTCAGAGAGTACGAATACGTGTTCAGCCTTTTGTATCACATCTAAAATGTTGACTGGAAAATAGGCCGCTTCTTTCTCATGCCATCTAAGGCTTGAATTTGAGCAGGTTTATCGATCTCCTTTTCGACATGAAAACGCCGTGGTAAGACCACAACCAACATCTTAAAATACAATTCAGCCTTTAGGCAATCAAATACAACAAAGTTTTTGAAAATTGGTTCATTGTTATGGACATGTAAGCAATCAAACAGTAATAAATCATTTTGGGACACCCGGTACATTAAAAACCCGCGTATAAGAACCTAGTGAACTAAGAACCTACAGGCTGAAATTTTGCAATTAAAGCCCACTTTATAATTTATAATACTGTATTTGGAAAATCGTATTACAATTTTGTGCGCTAATGCTTAGTCTCTAGGAAACAAAAACAGTTTTTTTAATGTAAATTAGAAGATTTTCTCTCATGATGATTCTAAAACAAGCATCATAACTAAAAAATAAATCATAAATTTCTTCAAGCATCTAGCTATGATTTGAGCCACCAACGCAACACTAATCAGACTACTTATCCACATACCAGCACCCGTTATGGCTCAATGATCTCTTCTTTCCAATCAGCAAATGTAACAGGCTTTCCAACCACTCTCTAAGCAACAATTGAATGATTTCTTGATCAATGCCTGAAAGAATCCAATTTATGACCTCTCATAAAATAAACCCGGGGGGGGGGGTACTTCATTGTTAAGTTGTACTGGACGTGCCGCTCATATGGATGGGTTTTTTCATCCAAAATTCTCTACATATGGGTCTGTTTTTAACCACAATTCTGGTAGATGGGTAGTTCTTTGAGAATTTTCTAATCAATCGGCCCCATAATGATAATCCACGCAAAAAAACTGAAATTGTCCTTTGTTTCAAATTGACAAATTCATACATATGGGTCAAAAATTTCCTGATATTCATGCAAATGGGCTGGAAATTTTTGAATATTCTGTCATACGAATGGGTCCTTTTCTCAAAGTCCAGATTCAGGTCGAATCATGTTGACAATGAAGTACCCCCCCCCCCCCCCCGGGAAAATAAATCTTAGGAAGGATTGGAAAAAAGTAATCAGATTACTTATGCACATACCAGCACCTGTTATGGCATGACAAATCAATGATCTCTTCTTTCCAATCGGCAAATGTAACAGGGAGTTGTAGCCAGAAACGATTGGCCGGCTGGGGGGGATTTCACTTTTGTGTATCTTCGGTAAGAGGTAAAATACTGCTGTGCGTACGTTGTTGCTTAAGTGTAGGAAGTCTGCCGTATTATTATCAAGTTTGTCACGCTTCTTACGGCTGCAGATAAAGGACTCAATTTGGGTGGCTAGTTCTGTGGTGGGATCGTTGTCTATTTTGAGATAATAGTCTTGATCGTTTAGTTGCTTGTATGCCTCTGCGAGGTAGAGGTCACTGGGCCACAAAACGATTTTGTTACCTTTGTCTGCTCTCTTTATTATGATGTCCTTGTTGTTCTTTAATTGCGTGAGGGCTAGCTTTTCGTTTTCGCTTAGGTTTTGTTTTGGAGGGAGGGGGTTGGCAAACAGTCTTTCGATGGCAGAGAGGGTGTCTTTTAAGTATTTTTTAAGTGGTTTAGATTCTGGAATGGGTGGTTCCCAGCTGGATTTTGTATAAAGTGGGGGTTTTTTCGTTTGTTTACCTCTGAAGTGGTAGTGCAGATACATCTTTCTACGAAACTGTGAGAAAGAAGTTCTGACTGTGTTGAGGGAGACACTTTTTGGCGTGAAGACAAATGAGAGACCCTTGTTTCAGAGTTTTATTTGTGGAGTTGTAAGTTTGTGTTCCGTTAAGATGACAATTTTGTTGACTGTGGGCTGCATTTTATGAAGCTTTTTGTACCATTTCTTGCCTTTAGAATTTGGTTTTTTGTGATTGTTGAGTTTTCTAGGTACCTGAAGGACCCTTCTAAGATGCAACGAGCCATTGGGGTGTTGGAGGGAGGGTTTGAATTTACGGCCCATGTGTCCATGTGATGTGGCTAAAGAGAGTATTGTTAAAAGCTGAAAAAATGTGTATATTAGTAAGTTATACGCGCTAGGAAGTATGCAAGAAGATTTATGACAAAATATTTTTTTTTATGTTTGTTTGTTTGTTTTTTTGTTTTGAAAGAAATTTCAAAGTGTACAAAACAGAGCGCAAAAAGTAATCTACGGATCGCATAATAACAACAGATGTAAACTTATCTTGGTCAACAATCAAAAAAAGCTGAAAGTAGTAATAGAAATGTTCAAATGCCGTCAAGGGACCTCCATACCAGCCCTCAGAACGTATGCAGACAATGTCGACCATAAACACGAAACAAGAAGCAATAAATCGCTACTTAGACTGCCTTTAGTTAAAACAGAAACTGCGAAAAGGTCCCTTTACTTTCAAGGGCCGTACTGCTTTAATGAACTTCCAAGGGACATACGTTCCCTGGAATCAATTGTAATTTTTAAATCCAAGTTGAGAGAACACTTTTCATCGTAAGAAAAAAATGTAAAGGTAGAGGACAATTTTTTAAAAAACTTTAGAGATTTTGATTGTAATTAATTCAATTTTAATTAAGTTTTTTTTCTAAGATCTTTTATGTTTTTAACAGGGCACTTATTGATAACAGCACTTTTGTTGCTGAAAAGGCTACCCCTGTATAAAGAACTGTATTATTATTATTATATTTGTTTGCAGTTCATTGATCATCAGCCTCTCGACCTGCACGACGTTTCGGGGGCGTTATGAGCGGTTGTTGTAAGAAATAATAATAAGATGAACGAAAAGAAATAAGGGGTATTACCAACCTGTTGTTTCTCCAGGTCTGTTCTCGTAACCTCGTTGCGGTGTCAATGGTATTATTTAAGTCTGAAGTGGGAGGTTAATGGCGAAGCATCACTTACAGAAGGGGTCTTAATTTTTCTTGGCTTATTTGTTAAATTTGGTTGTGACAAGGATATCTTTGATATTTGTGTGTCTTTTCAAAGCAAGGAACGGTTCATTAGGCCAAATGGCTGATAGGGTGGGGTCTTCGCGAATATAGTGCCAGTGCTCTTTGATAATTTTACCGATTTGGGAATTAGTTGGGTCGTATGGTACGATGAATGGAAGGGGCTTGGGGAGGGCATTTTCTTGGAGGTTATTAGAGAGACTGTGTTTTTGAGTCATTGTTGTGACCTTATTAAATTGTGTATAAATTTGAGTTTTGTTGTATCCTCTTTTAAGTAGGTCTGTACCGAGGTCCGTTAAGCATGATTTCAGTTTTACATCATCTGTAATGACTCGTCTGTACCTAAGGGCTTGGCTGTGAATGATACCTCTTCTTGTGGAGGCAGGATGGAATGACGTGTTTAGCATGATCTTAATGCTAGACAGCAAATTCTGCTCAAAAAGAGCACTTCTCTCGGCAATAAGATAGCTATAAAAGTGATCGAGACTGTGAAGGTAGGCCCTTATTGTCCTTGCCTCGTATTTCTTATCCACGCAATATATCTTTAAGAATTCATCGCAAATTTTTTTTGTGCGAGCCAAGGATGCAATATCCATATTATTGTCTATTACGTTCAAAATTGTCTTCACTTGCATTCTGTGCTGCTTCGAAGACCTCTCGTCTTTATTTCCACAATCCGCCGATATCAAGTAGTGGGAAAATTCATCCAGTATTGATTAGCATGTTTGCCGAATTGTCACGTGGTATGCACTTAGGTTGTGTATTAAACTTTCAAACACCCTTTCCCCTGCTGGGGAGTAAAGAGGTTTTGAAAGACAAATATGGTGCATCATGGTCTGAAAACGGAAATACTTTTATATATGCCTTTTGTGTGCCAGCAGCAATTTTCTTAGACACATAGAACTTGTCCAAACGGGAGGAAACTTTAAAACTTGTCTAAGTAAACACATGTGCTGAAGGGTGCATTGACCGAAACATGTCAACAAGTGCAAAGGATTTGGCTACATTTTTCACGGATTCAAAATCCGATATACCAAACTGCCTATCCCCACCAATTTTATCTAAATGTCTTCTAAGTCTTCAATAGTGTTGAAATCACCACCAATAATGGTTGGAATTCCACCCCTAAGATTGACTGGCAGCGTGTCAAAAAAATCAGCTCGCTCTTCAACAGGACAAGAGGCATAGATGTTCTTCAATTGAATTTTAGAATCACCAGCCGAAACGATGACTTTTACCCATCAATCATCAGTATCATGTGAAAAATTAGTAACTTTACCATTGAATGAGTTTTTGAACAAAATAGCTACTCCACAACTGTGATAAGTGTCATACGAAAAGCACGCTTTGCCTGGGCAAGATTTTTAAAAACATGAACATCCTTATCGCTGCAAAGGTAAGTTTCCTGGAGAAGAAAAATGTCATGTTTCTGTTGTTCAAGCCAATGAATCAAGTTTGGTCTTTTGTAGAGTCCCACATCCCATGGACATTTATGGATAGGACTCTTAACACTGCCATATCAGGCAACAGAGGGGAGAACTCTAACATTATGCTATTTCTTCTAAGTATCTTTCCTTTTCTTTCTCGTAAGGTATCTATTGACAAACGAAACCTCTGACTCCGTGCCCTCAGCTTGTTCGCCCTTGAGGCTCAAAACAATAAACACGGAAGGCTCCGTATCCACTGTCTCTTCACCACAAGGGTTACTGTTAGCAAAGAACACGGAGTCAAGAGGGGAGGATAGCAATTGAGAAAAAGAAGGTGATCTAACCTCAGAAGATTGTTGAGTATCGTGTTCTTTCTCTATTTTCTTTTCCACATCATTTTCTTTCTCTTGATAACATAATGTGCCCTAGTCAAGCCCAACAGGCTTGGTTATCCCAGTGGCAGCTGCTTCATCACCATCCATCACCACCCCCCCTGGGTTTGATGCCACCTGAGGGCCCGATTCCATTCCAACTGCTCCTTACTTACACGGAATACTTACATACACCATTCCAACTTACATGGAATGGTCGGGAATAATCGCATACTCTCTTGTAGAACGAGAAAGATTGTTGCCAAAGAGCTTCTCTCTCAACTTCTAGGATCTGAGACACACTTTCTTTCCGAAATAATCAGAATACTAATTTAATCCATTTGACAATCTAAAAAGGTAAATACTAATTTAATCCATTTGACAATCTAAAAAGGTAAATATGTTGAGAACAAGATGCAATAACTCCTTGGAGTAAAACTTGAGAAAAAAAGTTGAGAATAAAACTCATTTTTGAAAGTTCCGTCAGGTAATGAAGGCTTAGAAATTACTAGATTGATTACTTGAGTCCTTTTTGTCCATTTGGTAAACCTTGCTTGACATGCTGTCAATGGAAGTGATGGCATCCAGTCAAAAAGTACTGGAAAGCAAGCAATTCTAAGTAATAATTCTAAGTATAACTTTGGATAACTAGCACTGCCATCAACAATTGTTCTAGCACAGACTTTGACCTGTCGGGGTTTTTAGTAGGCTACATATACATAGCACATATTTAGAATTTCAGGTTATGCTTACCGACATGGGAACTTTGATCTGATGCAGATTGCATTTGGCTGTTTGACAGTAGCTCATCAACAGCCAGTTCAACTTACATGCTATTCGAGAGAGCATCCTCAACTTTAGTCAGTGGTTGTGACGGATTGCATGCAATTGCGAGAGATTACATTGCTTGTCTTGCGTTTCATGATTACGTGCTCCCTATCAAAGTAATGAATAGATTATTTAATAGCCCACATTGTGTTTGCCTTTAAGAATAATAATATTAAACAACAAGGTTCCAAAAAGCAAAAAAGTCCTTTCTTTAAAGCTAATGCTATTTACACCATTAGTGCAAATAGCATAATTTGCACCATTAGTGACAGTGCAAGGCACTGCTGCACATTCAAAATGAAACGTCAAACCAAATGATTTTGCAGTTTGTTGGAAATACTGAGCATGACTCATTGACATTGAAAGCACGAAGAATAACTGGAAGTAAAAGGCAGAGCATTAAGCAGCAGTTTATCGACAGCAGGAAAATTCCATCAAGCTATTAGTGCAACAAACTGTGTGACCTTGACAATGAATCATACGCTACAGGTAACAGATCGGGCAGCGGGGTGAATCCAAAAGCTTTTCAACACATATCATCAGAGGCAAATGCAGTCCGAAACGACGTTAGCATTATGGCAGACAAGATACGAAAATGTGATGAAAAATTTGCGAGGAAAATCAGCAGCTTTACAAGTCCCTAATAAATAGTTTAAAGATTGTTTTATATGATGACAGAAGCATCCGGCTTTATAGACATGTCACTTTTTGCACCAAAGTGACAGAGAAAAAACGCAAAGAGGTAGCAGCTAGACAAATCGAATTTGCCAAAGAACACATTTCTGCTGCAGAAGATTGTGCTTTATCAGTTATAAACATTGCAACATCAAATTGAGGTGACTGTAGGATCATAAAAGAGGCGATGATGACCTAATTGTGGACCGTTTCACTAATGCTAGTGATCAGCCTTTTAGGCAGAAAGAGTGAGATGCAGGTTTATAGCATAGAATGACCAACCTTCTGGAATATTTCAGCTTCTATCAGAAACTTTGAAAAGCCTTATTTTGTCTACCATCACCTTTAAAAAGGGTCATCACCATCGCTTCCATATGATAACACTTTCATGTCTGGCAGCAACAAGCCATCTTCAATGTGCATCCATCTTTGGGCAAGACAAACAGTACAAATGACGGTAAAACAGGATCAACAGATTTCACCACAACACAATAGAGAGTTTATGATTGACGACGCGCCTGAACACGACGCGCCTTGGAGCCCTGGTAACTAGTACGTAGCGCGTCGCGTTTCAGCTTTGGTTATGATTCTCGTCTTTTTAAGACGCGCCAATGAATCCCGCATTTTAAAACGGCGCCAAAAATCAAAATGGCAAATTTACAATTCGACTTGAATGATATCGCTAATTTAAATGACGAAGAGTTCTTGCTTTTATATAATGTAGACGGTCCAAGAAACCATCATCTTAGTTTACCATACTGGAAGTTTGATCCTTTCAATCTTGAAGAGATGGATGATGATGAATGCCTTGTAGAATTTCGTTTTACCAAGGATGAGATATATGGCCTAGTTGCTACTTTTCGTCTCAAAGAAGACATACGCTGTTACAATGGTTGGGTAGCAGATTCAGTAGAAGCTTTATGCATTTGCTTGAAGAGGCTTGCATACCCTTGTAGATATGCAGATATGGTCCCAAAGTTTGGCAGACCTGTTCCACAATTGTGTGCTTTTTCGAATAAAGTTATAGACATTTTGTTTGATCAGTACTCTTACCTTTTGGGGGACCTGAATCAACCATGGCTAGCACCTGAAAACCTTCAAATTTTTGCAAATGCTGTTTTTGCCAAAGGAGCAGCCCTGGATAACTGCTGGGGATTCATCGATGGGACAGTCCGGCCAATATGCAGACCAAGTAGAAACCAGCGAGTGGTGTATAACGGACATAAAAGGGTGCATGCTTTAAAATTTCAATCTGTGGTGGCCCCAAATGGTTTGATAGCAAATCTGTTTGGACCTGTGGAGGGCAGGAGGCATGATAGTGCGTTGCTGGCCATGTCAGGGTTGCTCAATCAGCTTGAGGAAAGGTCTTTTGCCCCTAATGGAAATCCATTATGCTTGTATGGTGACCCAGCTTACCCCCATAGATTGCATCTTCAATGCCCATTTGCCAGAAGATTGCAACTAACACCAGAAGAACAGGCTTTTAACCAGTCCATGAGCAGAGTAAGAGTTTCGGTTGAATGGGTATTTGGAGACATCATCAATTATTTCAAGTTTGTTGATTTTAAGAAAAATTTGAAGATTGGATTAAGTGCTGTTGGAAAATTCTATACAGTCTCAGCATTATTAAGAAATGCCATGACATGTCTTCATGGAAACTCAACATCAAGATTTTTTGAATTAGACCCTCCAGACATCAATAACTACTTTCTGTAAATATTTAGCAGATTCATAGCAGATCCAAGGTAGATTTTTATGACAAAATGCAGCAGTAAAACCAAACATGTTTAAAAATTTATACAGAATCATCTCAATGCAGTTTCAAAAGTGCACTTAATTCAAAATCTATTTTTTGAGTAAACTCATCATCAATTCATTTTGTTTCCTGATTTCCTCAATAATCTGCTGCTGCTGTATCATTTGTTGCTGCAAGAGTAACACAAACGTATTTTCTCTTTCCTCTCTTCCTTCCATGCTATTTTTTCTGTCTTCATATTCCTTTTCTCTCAAGGCCTGCTCCCTTTCTTTCATATCCAATGCTCTTTCTTTCAACTCAATTTCCTTCTTTCTCACATCAAATTCCTTTTCATTTTTTTCTCTCAAATACTCCACAGCATCAGATTGCGGACTCATTCTTTGCTTTTTCCTTGCTTTCTCTGAATTGCTTTCTCTCTCTCTTGTCTCACCCAATCTTTCCATAGACCTCTTCCTCACACTCTCTGCTGTCGCTTTCTCCATCTCAACATTCTGTCGTTTGCTTTCATCTACTTTCCCCTGTTCTTCCTCTGCTGCTTGACTTTTTCCAACTATTTCCTCCATGGCATCATCTACTTCAGTATTCTCTGTGTTTATGCCACTTGCCCCCTCTTCTTGTGCCATTTTCTTCTTGTATGCCCTTTCAAGTTTCAAAAAATGGTCTCTGACAGCCCTCTGGTCAACACTAAATTTTGGGCGATCAATAGCATTAAGAAAAGTGGCAATTTTCTCCCAGGCCTGGCCTCTCTCCCTTGATCCATGTTTGCACCTAAATGGCTCCACCACTAAAATCTCCCTGCACAACATCACATCATGCTGAAATGTCCAATTCATCTTTTGCCTTTAACAAAAATTTCATTTTATATACCTACATACTGCAGAAAAGTCATAGAAATAACACTGGGTTCTGTGCAAGTGATAATACCTAAGAATTATACAAGTTGGTAGATTAGGCTGCCCACATAATGTTGCTTGTAGTAGAAATAAATGAACACAAGCCATGTTTTGCAGAGCAGTCATTTCAGTAGTATGTAGGTTGTAGTAGGCTGAATTTCATTTTGATGTAAATTCACTTCATTTGTAAATAATCTATTAAATCTAAATCTTGCTTGTGTTTGGTTGATTTTGCAAACAAACAAAATTACACGCTCAGTAAATTACAAAACAGTGAATGATTCTGGAATGAAAACTGGAATTTGATGCTATTTTCATGTTCATTCTCATACTCCTGCTAGGCCTGATTTTATCAGTATTTTCATTTCTTTATGAGACTCTTCACTCCTGGACAAATTTCCACTGAACTTAGGTGTCTGTTTTTCCTAAATTCTGCCAGAATCAAACACTGAATTTGTTCACATGTTTCATTAAAGTAAACAGTTTTAAAAAGTCTCAAAAGGAACTACAAACACTTGTGACTTTCTTGGAAGTTGTGAACATGGTGTTTCTAACGAGTAGGCCATTTCCCTGTGTAAACAGAAAGTAGAAAAGCAACCTTAAAAAATTGTTAAAAATAACTGGGAGCTCGAAAAAACGAAGAACTAGATGTCTACAACTCATACGGAACTTTACTGAAATGAATTATGAAGATTAATTGAAAATACATACCAAATAAATCAAGATATTTTCTGCGTTGTGAAGACGACGTTGAACAGAGCAATTCCGCGTTGTGAAACAGCTAAAGACGCGTCACTGCAATGGGTCATCACCGAAACCGCGCTAGTGACCAGACCTCCAGAGCGCGTCTTTCACAGGCGCGTCGTGAATCATAAACTCTCTAATAGGTCTGCTCTATTTCTGTGATCCCAGTGCTTGGCGCTAAAAACCCACCTTCACCTTCATCAAGAGGTAAAGAGAATCTCACAAACCTATCGTTTGTCTGGTCATATTCCACTCTTTTCAAAATCCTGGTATCATCCAGATGTACATGAACATAACGAGATGCATCCCATTTTTTCAAATGCTCCTGCAATTCATCAAAACGAAAAGCACCTTCTTTCATGTTTACATCCTTCCAGATGTTTTTCCTGCAATGTTGAGACAGAGGGCAAACCATTTCCTAGATTAACTTGTAGCAACTCATATGATGCCTTTCCCGTCCAACAAAAGAGAGATTACGCAAATTTTAATGTGGTACTGTCATGTTGATACCCAGCTTTTGATGTTTTTTCTAGGCATTCTGTTTAGCATTTTTCATTAGTTTTGCAAGGATGGAACTAACTGTTCTTTCCTTATCAACTCCACACATACCATTTATCGTTTCTCGAAATGTGGCACATTCAGCACGTATTCAAAATTTAGGGAAATTTTATTAAAATGTAGATTCATTGATGATACAAACTTACTCAAAATAAATGTTCAATGTTGCGTTGTTAGGTTCTGCTGTGTTTAAAATGCTTAAAACAAAGTATAGCAGTGTTATGTTATCTTACCATATTATCTGTTTCTTAAAATGAAACAATTCCAAGAGATTGTTAACTTAGTAATTAGACAATAATATATAATAATAATAATGATGATAATAATAATAATGAAATCAAGACCAGTATCTCCACAGAGTGGCTCTTCACCTGGTCGCTACAGACTACTTTACATGTATTTAAAGGAAAAAACTAATTGAAATATTTACAATGCGAACACTAATTTTAAGAAAGTAATAACAATTCAATCCATTCTAATGTGGAGCTAAGAATCTTCTCTTTGCTTCTATGAATAAGTTATTGCCCGTTTGTGTTGAAAATTCCTTTGCAGTCTTGGCTTTTCTAATTCCGGCGGGCAGTTTATTAAAGAGTTCTGCCGCATCGTTCCTGAAAGTGTTGGAAGCCTGTGACGACGCGATAAGCGGCACAGAACTAGATCTTAAGTTTCTGGTATTTTCTTTCAGCGATATGTCAATATATTTGGGCTTTTGTTGATCTAAAGCATAGCGTTCCTTTAGGCCTTTCCCTTTATACCGAAAGATGCGGTGTGGTCCCTGAGCCTTCGCTATCAAATGTTAGTTGTACTAATAAACTGCAAACTATCTTCCACTTTTAACACGATTTAAAGTAGGATTTAATGGTTAAATATGCTACAAATGAATAACTTTTCCGGGCGTTTTTGGTATGAAAAGGGCGTTGCTTGCATTTATAGCCAAAGTAGAGGGCATGGTCAGGAAAAAGTTTAAGTTTCTCCATACTTTTTAGCCCCCCCCCCCCCAATCGAAATTATGCTCAGCGGTCCCTGCCTCGGCTTATCGAAAAAGATGAGTGTAACGCATATTTAAGAAGATACATGTGACAAACTCCCCCCTAATAATTTTATGGGGCCACCATGGGAGCTAACAATGTCCCAAAGTATTACCAGCGTGCCTGATAAATTTGAACTAAGGGCTGGACAGAAAGATTTCATGTACGAGATTTTTTGAGTGAAATTCCCCTCCTTTCGGTTACTGACTTCCTATCCAACGTCAAAGCGAGTGTAGGGCATTCCATTAGGGTCTGGTCGGTTAGGGTCCGGTCCTAGTGGTCCTGGGTCTGGTTATTCCGTTATGACGTGAAACAGTCAAAATCCAACTTTGATATCACCAGCATCACCACTTAAATAAGCCTTAGCCTTTGCTTGCCTCGGCACAATTGTGAACCAATTCTCCTCATTTACGTCAATTCTCCTCAAAAATCCAAAGACATGCACTTTTATTTTTTACATAATTAGCTGATTTAGTAGATGAAGCACTGAAAATTACAACTATATGAACACGTAAAGTGATAAGGCAGCCCTTGTACTTCCCCCCTCCCCCCCCCCCCTCACGATATATCTTGGATTGAAAACTCAGCGGCTCCGAACGGGCTTTTCTTTCAGTTTCATGAACTGGCCCATAAGATATGTAAAACACAACAGCAACATAATCTCAACATCGCATGTGAGTTGCAAAGTGGTCCATGGCTTATCTAAGCACACGTTTCCCATCGCCCTGAGCATTCGTCAGTTCACATGATCAGATGCTTGACCAATAGCATCATCGATTGATGGATGCTCAGTTTTAGTGCGAGCATCCGAGATTCAAATTTCCAAGGCTAAACCAATCAAAATTGTGTTTGAGGGGTGGTCGGCCTAATCAAAGAGTTCTGGTGTTGATCCAGAAGATCCTTTTGATGGACCCAAATGATTCCACTGAATCTTGAAAGTTGATGTTGTTGCCACGTTAACAATTCTGCTCACTCACAAACAGTGTCATACCTTGGGACAAGAAGGAATGTAAGGCTGTCGCTCTGCAAGTGGTATGTTTGAAAAGAATACAAAGTTTGTTGCACGGAAAACAGAGATAAGAAAACGAAGGAAACTTTCACGACGCTGAAAGATTTAGGCCAAACCATTTGTGAAGTTTCTTGCTACTTTCTTGCTATCAGTTCCCAGCCAAGGAGAGGACAAGAGCGCGAGAATTTCTTCCAGTCAGGTATTGACTGCATAAACAAGCCTTTTTGGCTAAAATTTCAAATACTTCATATATGATTCTTATTTGCAGCGAAAGTCGCATTTCTAATCAAGTTGAATCAGAAATTTGAGGGGCATTTCACCTATTAGCTTTTGTACCAGATTTTATCTAAACAAAAGGATTTTTACGGATTTATTTTGATGGATTTTTCTTGGAAACAAGGATTTTAGCCAAAGATGTACCGGATTTTTTGGCAGTGAAATGACCCTCGCGACAGAAATTGCCGATTTGACCTCCAGACGATAGAAAGTGTTTGCAGGGATGAAAGGTCAAAGGCAATGGTAAAAAAGTCTTCTGTTGTTTTGTGGAATATGTATTTGTCTGATTGCAGCTGTGATCACAAAGCCACTTTCACAGGTGATTGAAACTTTTGATTCGGAATGTGAAATTAACAAACAAAACATAACAGCATGCCCACCAAAGTCATTCGATTTCAATTAGTGGTCAAAGGTCAGAGGAGGAATGTTTGCCCTTTGATTTGGCTTGCTGTAATACGCAGAGATTTTTACTATCCTTGTGAATCCTTGCAAAGCAAAATCAAGGAAAGGAACCTCTGCATAGGAGAGCAGTAATTTGCTGAATTTTCGCAACATGCAAAAATGTGAAAAATTCCCAAAGTACAAGACAGGTATTTAAAATTGTAAACTGTGTAAATGTAATGCATGAACGTGACTCGTAGCTGGATTTCCAAACAAGTTACC
This sequence comes from Aurelia coerulea, assembly GCA_039566865.1. Lineage (NCBI taxonomy): Eukaryota > Metazoa > Cnidaria > Scyphozoa > Semaeostomeae > Ulmaridae > Aurelia > Aurelia coerulea. Next base: position 3,589,113 of record CM076951.1, on the reverse strand, counting down.
CGGCCAGGTCCATAACGCGGAACTCGCGGAAACCACGGAACAGAATTTTTCCGCGAGATATAGTTCCGCGTTATTCACTGGCGTATTAGGCAAAAGTCCATAACGCGGAATTGAAAAACGCGGAATTTTTTTCAAGCCCTGAAAATTACATTCTTAGTTCAAAGTCATCCTTGGATCTTCGAAACACTTTTAAACAGTGCACTTGCACCCCTACTCAAGTTCGGCCTACTATTGCATCGGTGTTGTTATTATTCATTTGACTAGGCCCATCGAGGTCAGTGGCCTAACTATGAACAATGTTGACATTGTGTTGGCAAATTCAGAAGTAAAGCCACGTTATCCTTTTAACTCATCAGTAGGAAGAATAAACAAACAGAAATTCATCTGTTTTTCCTTCAAACTTTGCTGAGAAAATTCTCGAAAAATTTCCGCGAGATTGAGCTCTGCGTTATTCACTGGCGTATTAGGCAAAAGTCCATAACGCGGAATTGAAAAACGCGGAAATTTTTTCAAGCCCTGAAAATTTCCGCGTTTTTCAATTCCGCGTTATGGACTTTTACCTAATACGCCAGTGAATAAAGCTTCCTACTGATGATTTAAAAGGATAACGTGGCTTTACTTCTGAATTTACCAACACAATGTCAACATTGTTCATAGTTAGGCCACTGACCTCGATGGGCCTAGCCAAAATGAATAATAACAACACCGATGCAATAGTAGGCCAAACTTGAAGAGGGGCGCAAGTGCACGGTTTAAAAGTGTTTCGAAGATCCAAGGATGACTTTGAACTAAGAATGTAATTTTCAGGGCTTGAAAAAAATTCCGCGTTTTTCAATTCCGCGTTATGGACTTTTGCCTAATACGCCAGTGAATAACGCGGAACTACATCTCGCGGAAATTTTTCGAGAATTTTCTCAGCAAAGGGAAAAACAGATGAATTTCTGTTTGTTTGATTCTTCCTACTGATGATTTAAAAGGAGAAAGTGGCTTTACTTCTGAATTTGCCAACACAATGTCAACATTGTTCATATAGTTAGGCCACTGACCTCGATGGGCCTAGCCAAAATGAATAATAACAACACCGATGTAATAGTAGGCCGAACTTGAGGAGGGGCGCAAGTGCACTGTTTAAAAGTGTTTCGAAGATCCAAGGATGCCTTTGAAAGAAGGTAATTTTCAGGGTTTGAAAAAAAATTCCGCGTTTTTCAATTCCGCGTTATGGACTTTTGCCTAATACGCCAGTGAATAACGCGGAACTCAATCTCGCGGAAATTTGTCGAGAATTTTCTCAGCAAAGTTTGAAGGAAAAAACAGATGAATTTCTGTTTGTTTGATTCTTCCTACTGATGAGTTAAATGGAGAACGTGGCTTTACTTCTGAATTTGCCAACACAATGTCAACATTGTTCATAGTTAGGCCACTGACCTCGATGGGCCTAGTCAAAATGAATAATAAGAACACCGATGCAATAGTAGGCCGAACTTGAGTAGGGGCGCAAGTGCACTGTTTAAAAGTGTTTCAAGGTCTAAGGATGACTTTGAATTAAGAATGTAATGTTCAGGGCTTGAAAAAAAATTCCGCGTTTTTCAATTCCGCGTTATGGACTTTTGCCTAATACGCCAGTGAATAACGCGGAACTCAATCTCGCGGAAATTTTTCGAGAATTTTCTCAGCAAAGTTTGAAGGAAAAACAGATGAATTTCTGTTTGTTTATTCTTCCTACTGATGAGTTAAAAGGATAACGTGGCTTTACTTCTGAATTTACCAACACAATGTCAACACTGTTCATAGTTAGGCCACTGACCTCGATGGGCCTAGCCAAAATGAATAATAACAACACTGATGCAATAGTAGGCCGATCCTGAAGAAGGGTGCAAGTGCACTGTTTAAAAGTGTTTCGAAGATCCAAGGATGACTTTGAACTAAGGATGTAATTTTCAGGGCTTGAAAAAAATTCCGCGTTTTTCAATTCCGCGTTATGGACTTTTGCCTAATACGCCAGTGAATAACGCAGAACTATATCTCGCGGAAAAATTCTGTTCCGCGAGTTCCGCGTGTTCCGCGTTATGGACCTGGCCCAAGTTACCCTCCTCTTTTGCAGAATGTTTTGTTAGTTACCCTAAAGGTTTTAAATCATAGTGTCAATTAGTGGAATTTTTTTGCTTTAAAAATTCGTTTTTGCAGCTCTAAAAGGGCGTGGTTATCGTTTCTGGCAAAGTAGAGGGTGTGGTTCAAACAAATTTATGCGGGCCTCACCCCCAGACCCCCTCGATTCATCCCAGCACCCCTCAACAAAAACCCTGGATCCGCTCCTGAGCAGACTGCTAAGGCTAAGGCTGTAACTTACAATGACTTAAAAAAGTGGGGGATCCTACAATATTATAAGATCTCCTTTCTTCAAGTCACTCAGAAGAGGAAAACTAAATTTGCTGTCCTGTCCATCAATGTCATAACATTTTTACGAAGCTTTTTCAGCCTTCTCATGTTTTGACTTGATATTTTCATGGTCAATTTGCAAATTTGCTAATTCTCCTTTAACATTTCCTAGGTCACACTCATTTTCCAAACAAAGATTATACACAATGTCTCCATATCTGTGTTCAATGTTATTTTCAGGGTACTATGTCTGTCTCTAGTTTTGATGTTGCATTTGTTACATCCATCTCCTGACTCAGCTTTCTTTTCAAAGTAGTGTTTTCCAGTTTAGATTTGTCTAATATTTGTTGTAATGCTTTTTCCGTAGAATTTCTTGTTGGACATTTGCTCTGTTGACATGCATGTCAGGTTGAATTATTTAGCTCTGCTCCTCTGAGTTTTAAAGAATTATCATGGTACAGTCTTTTTTTATCTTTCGATATTCGTTCGATGTTTCAAAAATGTCTTTCTGTGACCTTTCCATTTGAAAGGACTTGGTCAAGATAACCTGCTGCCAAACTTTCTGCTTTCTGCTACTAATCATCTGGTAGCATTTTTTTACATGACAATATGCAATATGCAACAATATGCAACTGCTCTCCCTATTTTTAGACGTATTTACGCTAGATCTACAATATATATAATATGGTTCTATTTCAAAATTCTCCGTCATCGTGTAGTTTGTTTGTTTGTTTGTAACCTTATTTTAATTCGATCTTTTCATATCTAGCTATACATACATATATACATACATACAACTAATCTAAATCGAATCTAACAGTAAAATTAAAAAGGAAATAACTAAGGAAATTAATACGTAAATACATAAGCTAAAATATCAGAACTATGTGGACATAAATGGACAAATCTACAGGATATTATTAAATTTACAAGCATTGCATTTACAGGTAGGCCCATTCCATTGTTTTATCATACTCTTGAAACTGTTAAGATTTTCAGATGATTTTAGTTCATTTGGCAAACAGTTCCAGATCTGAGGTCCCATAGCTTTAAGGCTCTTGGAACCGAAAGTTACCTGATTTGGTCGAAAATGATTTAAATTGTTGGGATTCCAAGATGGATGCTTTGAACTTCTGGAACTAAAAATGTTATGCATAAAAGATGGATTCAAGTTGTTTATTGTCTTAAAGATTTCGACACAGAGGGTTCTTTGCCGAGCAACTTGCATTGTGCATCTTTTTGACCTAATAAGAAGATCATTATAGGAGCTTTTGTGACAATTGTACAGAAATCTAAGCGCGTATTCTTTCAATTTTCTGGACTGATTTTGAAGATGAAAAATACCAAACTAAAGGACAGTAGTTAAAATTCGAGTAAACGAAACTCTGAACCAAAACTTCTTTTTCAGCAAAACCAATAAATGACTTAAGTCGTTTAAGAATGTTTAATTGTGCCGCGGCTTTTTTGCAAAGGTTTGATATGTGTGGGTCAAAGTTCAATTTGTAATCTAGTGTTACACCTAAGAGTTTAACAGTCTCCTCAGACTTGATAGAATGTCCTTGGAAATCAAGATTTATTCCACAAGTGTTTGTCTGGTCTTTTTTAACAAAAAGTGCATGGAATTTGTTAGGGTTAGCAATCATTTCATTTTGTTCGAGCCAAGAGAGAGCGCTGTTTGCTTCACTTTCAAGAACCTTGACAAGATCCGGCAAGGATTTGGAAAAGAAAGCAAGCGTATTATCATCAGCATAATTGTACATGGTTGCTTGCTTTATGAAAGAGAAAAGATCATTTATATAGAAATTGAAAAGAATAGGACCTAAAACTGATCCTTGGGGTACTCCTGATACTATTTCTTGAAAAGAACTGCAGACATTATTTATCCGGACACTCTGTTTCCGTCCTTTCAGATAGGAATATACAAGAACCAATGCATTTTCATCAAAGCCATATGCATGAAGTTTGGCTATTATCAAATCGTGCGGGATGCAATCAAAAGCCTTTGACAGATCCATCAAGACGGACCCTACCATGAAGTTATTATCAAGCTTAGATTTCCACTCTTCTACGAGTTTAATCAAAACATGCTGTGTAATATAGGCTCTTCGATAAGCTGCAATGAAAATCGAAAGGGTCTTATCAAGGAAGGGGCTGAGCTGTTCCTTTAGAATTTTTTCCAAGATTTTGGAAAAAGTGTTAAGTATACTGACTGGACGATAATTTCTCTCCACAGTACGAACGGGTTCACCTTTGTCTAAAGGGCAGACTGCTGCAGTTTTTGCATTCTGGGGAAATATGAAATTGCGAATGCTGCAATTGATGGCGTTAGTAAGAGGGATAGCAAAATCATCGCTAGCCAAAGAAACAAGTTTTGGTGGAATTTGATCAACACCTGTTGATTTACTGCCATCGAGCCTTCTCAGTTGGAGCCATACATCTCTAGCAGTAACCTCATTGAAAGAAAATGATTCAAAAGTATGTTCAGGGTCTTGAAGTATGGCTAGAATACTCGGATGGTCCTTATATTTATCGAGAATTAACTTGACAATTTCTCGATCGTCTCAATCGAATTCGTATCTGCAATGCTGGAAGGTTTCTTACCAGACATATTTTCGACGATATTTATGTAATAATCGTTAAAGATCTCACATAAATCATGATCATTGGTAACTATTTTGTCATCTTTAACCAGTGAGATGTCAGTACCAGCTAGCACACCCTTATTTGAGAGAAAAGGTTTCACCAGATCCCAGAAAGCTTTATTGGATATGGGACCATTGCTGGTGACTCTCTTGAAGTGATTCTTAATGGCTTTTTTACGGGGGCAACGCAGCGATTTTGTTGCTTCTTGAAAGCCACTTCATTTTGGTTTGAAGGGTGTTTATTTAATCTTCTTTTAAACCTAGAATGAGTATACATAGCTCTTTTCAGCTCTGGATTCATAAAGGGTGCATTATTTCCCCTTAGAAACTTTGTCTTAATGGGAGCGTGTTTGTCCACTATATTTCGGAAAGTATTGGTCAGATGATCGTAGGATTTGTCAGGGTTAGTTGCATTGCATTCAAATTGGGCTTGCTTTACATCATTCAAGAAATTTTCAGGAACAAACTTTTTGTAGCTGCGGTATTTTATTTGTTTCGGTTTTAGCCTAGGAACAGTTGATTTCATAGTGGTAGCTACGAGACCATGATAGTCACTTAGACCTACTTCAAAAACGGAAGTTTTCTGGAAAGACATGGGTCTATTTGTTAAAATAACATCAATAAATGAGCTATGGTTCTTTTTGAAACAAGTTTTCGACGTCACTAAATTGGACAGACCGAACACATCACAAAAAGAAGCCAATTTGTCAAAACCAGGATCTGTTTTATTTTGAGTATCAATATTGATATCGCCCATTAAAATAATGTTATCGTACCGATATAATGCACAATTTAAGGAAGTGGACAGATCTGAGAAAAATGTTGGGAACGGGGAACTTTAAAATGGGGAACTTTAAAACGGGGAACGGGGAACGGGGAACTTTAAAATGGGGAACTTTAAAACGGGGAACGGGGAACGGGGAACTTTAAAATTGGGAACTTTAAAACGGGGAACGGGGAACGGGGAACTTTAAAATGGGGAACTTTAAAACGGGGAACGGGGAACTTTAAAATGGGGAACTTTAAAACGGGGAACACTTTAAAACAGGGAACGGGGAACTTTAAAACGGGGAACTTTAAAATTGGGAACTTTAAAACGGGGAACTTTAAAATGGAGAACTTTAAAACGGGGAACTTTAAAACAGGGAACGGGGAACTTTAAAGCGGGGAACAGGGAACTTGAATTTGGTGAATTTTCCAGCCGTATCATTTCTTGGTGGATATGCATTTCTCAGCTGTAATTTTCCTCTACCTTCCCTTTCAATTTATCTACTCACATCACTTGCTCTGGTCTTCAGATGTTATGACTTCAATACGGCACAGTTGTAGTTTTTCGACCTGTGTACGAATGTTCAGTCAAGGACACTTACTTTATTCATAAGTCATGGCCAACGCAAATTCATTTCAAATATGAAAAAATAATCGAGGGGATATGGTAAAATGTACTCTAAACTAGTATTTCGTTTGTTTCTATCTTAGTATACTGTATAGCAACATTAAGAACAGATGTGAATTCAGAGCATCTAAAACATGCAACATTGGGAATTATGACAGTCATGTACCGAATGCTTGGATTCTCACAGGACCGAATGCTCGGAATTTTTAATAAGTTATTCCCACGGGCCTAACTTTTGCAAAATCCCCTATCTTGGGACTAGTCCTAGTCCCCCACAGTCGAAGGGTCATATTTAAACCTTTGTAGCAGTCAGTTTTAGCCTTCAAGAAACAATGAACATCGGTGAACTCAAAATCAACCCACCCTACTCCCTCAGTGGCAGCGCACGTTTAGTACCACTCTCCTCACCACAACAGCGAAGTCTCCTTCGCACTCCCCATATCTAAATATTTGGTAAGGAGAGCATAAGGTCTGTGAGAATATAACACTTTTCCTCGTGGCACAGTCATGTAAAATAGCTGCTATGTAGATATAATAGCTGCGAGGGACACCCTCATTGCCATCAGGTTTTACAGGGCTTTTACCAATTGCTTGCGAGCGCACCTTTGCACCTATTTCAATTTTCCTCCTGTAGCTAGCGACATAAAATCTGTCCTGGGTATGGTTTCTTTTTCCTGTCATTAATTTTAGTGGATTTTTAATTCGTAAAGTTTTTGGCACGTTCCCCTGAAAATCAGTCATACTAACTGAAGGGGCTACCGTGGATAAATGATTTTAAAATGAAATGAAAGTAAGTAAAATACTCTAGATTATTTGAAAATTCCATCTGATGGTATGAAACTGACCAAAAACTCTGAACAGAACTAGCTTCTGATAAAAACAAAATAAACAATAGATAATTGTTGGATGTTTGAATGTATGTAGCTATTGAATGTTTCTTGAAATTATCAGATTTTGAGTACTCTACTTTAAGATTTTCCTATGTTTAGACATTACTAAAGCACCTTCTGAGTAATGTCATACATGAAACAAGTGAAAATAAAACAAAAATATGTCAATGATTTCCTTTTCCCCAGTAGTGGAGTTTCTTAATTTTTGGCGATCCGAGAGTTGACTTTCTTATACCCCATTTTAAAGTTCCCTGTTTTAAAGTTCCCCGTTTTAAAGTTCCCCATTTTAAAGTTCCCCGTTCCCCGTTCCCCGTTTTAAAGTTCCCCATTTTAAAGTTCCCTGTTTTAAAGTTCCCCGTTCACCGTTCCCCGTTCCCCGCTTTAAAGTTCCCCGTTTTAAAGATAGCCACTCGAAAGGTACCTGAGTGAAGTCTAAACATTGGAAAGACTTCAATGACTCTGTTTTGAAACGTGTGAACATTCCTGGGCACAGGTGGTGAACATGAAGATTGTTATGGAACCCCTAAGAAACTCGTATGAAACTCTGAGTATTAAAAATCTGATAATTTCAAGAAACTTCCAGTACTGGCCGATCTCTTATAAACATACGTGTATGCCTGTGCCACGAAGAAAAGGTTATGGTAATGCCCAATGTTCCCCGTTTTAAAGTTCCCCATTTTAAAGTTCCCCGTTCCCCGTTCCCCGTTCCCCATTTTAAAGTTGCCCAATTTAAAGTTCCCCGTTTTAAAGTTCTCCGTTCCCTGTTTAAAGTTGCCCGTTTTAAAGTTGCCCGTTTTAAAGTTACCCATTTTAAAGCTCCCTGTTTTAAAGTTCCCCGTTTTAATGTTCCCCGTTTTAAAGTTCCCCGTTTTAAAGTTCCACGTTTTAAAGACTTTGAAAGGTACCTGAGTAAAGTCTAAACATTGGAAAGACTTCAATGACGTTTTGAAACATGTCAACATTCATGGGCACAGGTGGTGAACATGAAGGTTGTTGTGGAACCTCTAAGAAACTCGTATGAAACTCTGATCTCTTATAAACATACGTGTATGCCTGTGCCACGAATAAAAGGTTATGGTAATGCCCAATGTTCCCCGTTTTAAAGTTCCCCATTTTAAAGTTCCCCGTTCCCCGTTCCCCGTTTTAATGTTCCCCATTTTAAAGTTCCCCATTTTAAAGTTCCCCGTTCCCCGTTCCCCGTTCCCCGTTTTAAAGTTCCCCATTTTAAAGTTCCCCGTTCCCCGTTCCCCGTTTTAAAGTTCCCCATTTTAAAGTTCCCCGTTCCCCGTTCCCTGTTCCCCGTTTTAAAGTTCCCCATTTTAAAGTTCCCCGTTCCCCGTTCCCCGTTTTAAAGTTCCCCATTTTAAAGTTCCCCGTTCCCCGTTCCCCGTTCCCCGTTCCCCGTTTTAAAGATAGCCATTTCTTTTTTGCAACTACCAGTTCAGAACACAATAGCTCAAGAGAAGGGACTTCAAACGTGGGCACCCTGTTGCAAATGATGCCATTCCTTGAGTATTGCATGAGACGCTGTTAAACTATTTACAGAGGGCACAGAGGGGCTGCCTTCAGGGGTTGGTTCAGAAGCGTCGCTACGAAATTCTCTGACAACTTCTAAACTAGTTAGTCAGACGTTTGATAAAAAATTGATAAAGTTTACCTGTGAGAAGGTTTTTACCTGTGTAATTTAAGTGAAGTCCCCAACGATCTAAGTTTTCATTCTTGATATTGTCATTGTTAATAAATTCGATTTCATGTTTTGATAATTCCTGTTCTAAGATGCTGTTTACGTTCATTCTCTTCACATCCAAATCCGAGCTGTCTGCTCTACGTGCAATGCTCGATACAGCAACTCTCCGTACTCTTTTCTTCGTGTTGACAGCCAATTCAACGATCTCTTTTGCGACTTGGTTTGGATGATCATTTCGGAGATTATTCGTTCCACACATAAATATTATTTTGTCAGGATCCATGTCAAGTGATGGTATGACATGCCATTTCATATGCCCCACCGTAGCACCAGGAAACGTCTTGACATAAGTGTTTTTTCGCTTCACTTCTCTGTTTATATCCTGTCTCCTTATCCCTCGCAGCATCGAGTCTCCGACGATTGCAACCTTTGTTTTGCGAGGTCCTTTAGGGTCATCATGGGTTTGAAATTCTTTGCTACTTTGCCATTCCCGAGGGTCGGCATTTCTTGCGGTTGCATTTGGAAATCTTTTTTGTGCAGCCTCGCAGTAGGAGTGCTCACCTGGGACCACATTTCTTGCATTTCTTTGATTTCTTTGGCCGTTGTTATTTTTTGCAGGTGCCTCGTGATCTTTCTCATAACGATTTTCCAAGGGGTTGTATCTCTCACGAGCCTGTTGTCTTTTGCCATCTTTGTCTGCTGTTGTTGAATTGTCATATTCTTTTGGGTTTTCTGACAATTTCCAAGAATTATCCACTGAACTATATTCTCCGATACCAGCAAGGGAGCTGAAACGATTCTTTGTTTCAAAAAGTGGTTGTGCATTTGAGGCAGTTGTAGATCTTGCTGCACGCGATTTCGGCACTTGCCATTCATCTTTGCTGGCTGTCGCTGATTTGAAATATTCACTGGGGTATTCTGACAGTGACCAAATGTTTGTCCAACTGTTATCAATTGGAATACTTTCTCTGATGTCGCTGAACTCCATTGTGGCAAAATTTGATAATTCTCTTGGGCGCACCTGTCTCTCATGTGAGGTCACAGAGCACCTGTCGCACCTGTGTAGTGAGGTCACAGAGAAGTTTACGAGAATATTTTGGTATCCCAACACAATATGAGAGTCTTTAAATGTGGCCCTAAAATGTGTCAAAATTCAAGCTGTTTTTCGTGGGATCAGATCTAATAATGATAATTTGGGTCTTTTTGGCACACATAGTGGTAACGTTACCAAGAGCCTAGGGCAAAAAGAGCCGGCGGCAGCAAGAGCCCAGGGTAATCTATTTTAGTACAGACAATAGGATTACGTGATGACGTCTGGTGAATGTTTGTGTTCAATGATTATGTGATTGAATGATCGATAGTAAGTTATCTTTTCTTCATCTGGAATATAATTTTGTCTACCCTCATGTTTCATACAAATAAGAAGGGGATATCCCAATGACATTTCACAACAAACTAAACAATTGAAATGGAAAATGGAGAATGGAGATGGTGATGCTGATAGCGTGCTGCACGTGGTAGTTTTGGATAGTATTTGTGCTGTCTAAAATACTTTGAACACAAATAATTTAGCACTATTATAAATATAAATTTAATGTGAAAATACAGAAATATTGAAATGGACAAACAATCGTAAGCACCTTGCAGTTGGCGCACAAATCGAAGGTTCGAAGCCCAAGGGCAGTTCATCAATCACATCAACCATTGCACGGGATTGCAACACACTACTCCCTCCATGTAGACAGCCTTTACCTATTCATTTCAAACAGAACAAATCTGATTTCAAAAAAGGTGTCTCGCCGTTTAGGCAAAAAAATCCCATGGGTAACATCTGGCAAGAGCGGAGGGCAGTCCTTCACAGCATCCCGTTCACTGCGCCGAGCCGAGTGAAGGAATTTTGGGGGGGGGGCATCACGGAAAAATTCCAGGTTGGTTCCATTACTCGTATTTTATTCAAACAAATCTAATTCGAAGGAAGGAGCGTGCGTTTAGACCAAAAATCCCAGCGGTAGAAAGAGCGGAGGGCAATCCTGTTCATCGTTATTTTTAGAGAAAATAAATTACGTAACACACCGGAAAGTGTCATTGGTTTCTACTGTGATTGGTTTGTTCTCATCTTATTGCTCTCGCAAAGAAGGAGAACAATGCATACAAAGACAGTGCTCACGGCTATCAATACTGTGGTAACATCTGGCAAGAGCGGAGGGCAATCCTTCACAGCGGCCCTTTCACTGCGGCGAATGAAGGAATTTTGGGGGGGGGGGCATCATGGAAACATCCCAGGTCGGTGCATTCTATCGTGTTTTATTCAAACAAATCTAATTCGAAGGATGGAGCGTGCGTTTAGACCAAAAATCCCATGGGTAACATCTGGCAAGAACGGAGGGCAGTCCTTCACAGCAACTCATTCACTGCGTCGAGTGAAGGAATTTTTGGGGGGGGGACAGTGCATCACGGAATAATCCCAGGTTGGTTCCATTACTCGTATTTTATTCAAACAAATCTACTTCCAAGGGAACATCGTGCGTTTAGACCAAAAATCCCAGCGGTAACATCTGGCAAGAGCGGAGGGCAGTCCTTCACAGCGGCCCTTTCACTGCGCTGAATGAAGGATTTGGGGGGGGGCATCACGGAAACATCCCAGGTCGGTGCATTTTATCGTATTTTATTCAAACAAATCTAATTCGAAGGAAGGAGCGTGCGTTTAGACCAAAAATCCCAGCGGTAACGTCTGGCAAGAGCGGAGGGCAGTCCTTCACAGCAACCCGTTCACTGCGCCGAGTGAAGGAATTTGTGGGGGGGGGGGGGATCATGGAAACATCCCAGGTTGGTTCCATTACTCGTATTTTATTCAAACAAATCTACTTCCAAGGAAGGAGTGTGTGTTTAGACAAAAAACCTCATGGGTAACACATGGCAAGCCCAGGGGGGGAGTACTCATTGACTCTCAATACGGGAGGGTCCGTGACAATATTTAGGGTCCGATATTTTATGTTTAATCAATATTTGGGGTCTGTGGATGGCAATCTGGACAAACATTCAATATTTGTGGTCCAAAAATCCGAAGAAAGGAGGAATTGTGCAATTTGGCCCTGAAGTTTTGAATCATGAAATAAATGTATTGATATTATTTGAAAACTGAGAAAGATCAAGAAGCTCAATTGAAATCATTCAAAAACATTTTAGGGGCCCCAGAAAGAGATAACGATATTTGGGATCTCCAGAACATTAGACTAAATATTAGGGGTCCCCACAATATTTTAGGCTTAATAAAATGAAATAGTAGCATGAACCCCCCCCCCGAAGGACCCTCCTAAGATGCAACGAGCCATTGGGGTGTTGGAGGGAGGGTTTGAATTTACGGCCCATGTGTCCATGTGATGTGGCTAAAGAGAGTATTGTTAAAAGCTGAAAAAATGTGTATATTAGTAAGTTATACGCGCTAGGAAGTATGCAAGAAGATTTATGACAAAATATTTTTTTTTTATGTTTGTTTGTTTGTTTTTTTGTTTTGAAAGAAATTTCAAAGTGTACAAAACAGAGCGCAAAAAGTAATCTACGGATCGCAGAATAACAACAGATGTAAACTTATCTTGGTCAACAATCAAAAAAAGCTGAAAGTAGTAATAGAAATGTTCAAATGCCGTCAAGGGACCTCCATACCAGCCCTCAGAACGTATGCAGACAATGTCGACCATAAACACGAAACAAGAAGCAATAAATCGCTACTTAGACTGCCTTTAGTTAAAACAGAAACTGCGAAAAGGTCCCTTTACTTTCAAGGGCCGTACTGCTTTAATGAACTTCCAAGGGACATACGTTCCCTGGAATCAATTATAATTTTTAAATCCAAGTTGAGAGAACACTTGTCATCGTAAGAAAAAAATGTAAAGGTAGAGGACAATTTTTTAAAAAACTTTAGAGATTTTGATTGTAATTAATTCAATTTTAATTAAGTTTTTTTTCTAAGATCTTTTATGTTTTTAACAGGGCACTTATTGATAACAGCACTTTTGTTGCTGAAAAGGCTACCCCTGTATAAAGAACTGTATTATTATTATTATATTTGTTTGCAGTTCATTGATCATCAGCCTCTCGACCTGCACGACGTTTCGGGGGCGTTATGAGCGGTTGTTGTAAGAAATAATAATAAGATGAACGAAAAGAAATAAGGGGTATTACCAACCTGTTGTTTCTCCAGGTCTGTTCTCGTAACCTCGTTGCGGTGTCAATGGTGTTATTTAAGTCTGAAGTGGGAGGTTAATGGCGAAGCATCACTTACAGAAGGGGTCTTAATTTTTCTTGGCTTATTTGTTAAATTTGGTTGTGACAAGGATATCTTTGATATTTGTGTGTCTTTTCAAAGCAAGGAACGGTTCATTAGGCCAAATGGCTGATAGGGTGGGGTCTTCGCGAATATAGTGCCAGTGCTCTTTGATAATTTTACCGATTTGGGAATTAGTTGGGTCGTATGGTACGATGAATGGAAGGGGCTTGGGGAGGGCATTTTCTTGGAGGTTATTAGAGAGAACGTGTTTTTGAGTCATTGTTGTGACCTTATTAAATTGTGTATAAATTTGAGTTTTGTTGTATCCTCTTTTAAGTAGGTCTGTACCGAGGTCCGTTAAGCATGATTTCAGTTTTACATCATCTGTAATGACTCGTCTGTACCTAAGGGCTTGGCTGTGAATGATACCTCTTCTTGTGGAGGCAGGATGGAATGACGTGTTTAGCATGATCTTAATGCTAGACAGCAAATTCTGCTCAAAAAGAGCACTACTCTCGGCAATAAGATAGCTATAAAAGTGATCGAGGCTGTGAAGGTAGGCCCTTATTGTCCTTGCCTCGTATTTCTTATCCACGCAATATATCTTTAAGAATTCATCGCAAATTTTTTTTGTGCGAGCCAAGGATGCAATATCCATATTATTGTCTATTACGTTCAAAATTGTCTTCACTTGCATTCTGTGCTGCTTCGAAGACCTCTCGTCTTTATTTCCACAATCCGCCGATATCAAGTAGTGGGAAAATTCATCCAGTATTGATTAGCATGTTTGCCGAATTGTCACGTGGTATGCACTTAGGTTGTGTATTAAACTTTCAAACACCCTTTCCCCTGATGGAGAGAAAAGAGGTTTGAAAGACAAATATGGTGCATCATGGTCTGAAAACGGAAATACTTTTATATCTGCCTTTTGTGTGCCAGCAGCAATTTCCTTAGACACATAGAACTTGTCTAAACGGGAGGAAACTTTAAAACTTGTCTAAGTAAACACATGTGCTGAAGGGTGCATTGACCGAAACATGTCAACAAGTGCAAAGGATTTGGCTACATTTGTCAAGGATTCGAGATCCTATATACCTAACTGCCTATCCCCACCAATTTTATCTAAATGTCTTCTAAGTCTTCAATAGTGTTGAAATCACCACCAATAATGGTTGGAATTCCACCCCTAAGATTGACTGGCAGCGTGTCAAAAAAATCAGCTCGCTCTTCAACAGGACAAGAGGCATAGATGTTCTTCAATTGAATTTTAGAATCACCAGCCGAAACGATGACTTTTACCCATCAATCATCAGTATCATGTGAAAAATTAGTAACTTTACCATTGAATGAGTTTTTGAACAAAATAGCTACTCCACAACTGTGATAAGTGTCATACGAAAAGCACGCTTTGCCTGGGCAAGATTTTTAAAAACATGAACATCCTTATCGCTGCAAAGGTAAGTTTCCTGGAGAAGAAAAATGTCATGTTTCTGTTGTTCAAGCCAATGAATCAAGTTTGGTCTTTTAGTAGAGTCCCTTATCCCATGGACATTTATGGATAGGACTCTTAACACTGCCATATCAGGCAACAGAGGGGAGAACTCTAACATTATGCTATTTCTTCTAAGTATCTTTCATTTTCTTTCTCGTTAGGTATCTATTGACAAACGAAACCTCTGACTCCGTGCCCTCAGCTTGTTCGCCCTTGAGGCTCAAAACAATAAACACGGAAGGCTCCGTATCCACTGTCTCTTCACCACAAGGGTTACTGTTAGCAAAGAACACGGAGTCAAGAGGGGAGGATAGCAATTGAGAAAAAGAAGGTGATCTAACCTCAGAAGATTGTTTGAGTATCGTGTTCTTTCTCTATTTTCTTTTCCACATCATTTTCTTTCTCTTGATAACATAATGTGCCCCAGTCGAGCCCAACAGGCTCGGTTATCCCAGTGGCAGCTGCTTCATCACCATCCATCACCACCCCCTGGGTTTGATGCCACCTGAGGGCCTGACTCCATTCCAACTGCTCCTTACTTACACGGAATACTTACTTACACCATTCCAACTTACATGGAATGGTCGGGAATAATCGCATACTCTCTTGTAGAACGAGAAAGATTGTTGCCAAAGAGCTTCTCTCTCAACTTCTAGGATCTGAGACACACTTTCTTTTCGAAATAATCAGAATACTAATTTAATCCATTTGACAATCTAAAAAGGTAAATACTAATTTAATCCATTTGACAATCTAAAAAGGTAAATATGTTGAGAACAAGATGCAATAACTCCTTGGAGTAAAACTTGAGAAAAAAAGTTGAGAATAAAACTCATTGTTGAAAGTTCTGTCAGGTAATGAAGGCTCGAAAATTACGAGATTGATTACTTGAGTCCTTTTTGTCCATTTGGTAAACCTTGCTTGACATGCTGTCAATGGAAGTGATGGCATCCAGTCAAAAAGTACAGGAAAGCAAGCAATTCTAAGTAATAATTCTAAGTATAACTTTGGATAACTAGCACTGCCATCAACAATTGTTCTAGCACAGACTTTGACCTGTCGGGGTTTTTAGTAGGCCACACATACATAGCACATATTTAGAATTTCAGGTTATGCTTACCGACATGGGAACTTTGATCTGATGCAGATTGCATTTGGCTGTTTGACAGTAGCTCATCAACAGCCAGTTCAACTTACATGCTATTCGAGAGAGCATCCTCAACTTTAGTCAGTGGTTGTGACGGATTGCATGCAATTGCGAGAGATTACATTGCTTGTCTTGAGTTACTTGATTACGTGCTCCCTATCAAAGTAATGAAAAAATTATTTAATAGCCCACACTGTGTTTGCCATTAAGAATAATAATATTAAACAACAAGGTTCCAGAAAGCAAAAAAGTCCTTTCTTTAAAGCTAATGCTATTTGCACCATTAGTGCAAATAGCATAATTTGCACCATTAGTGCCAGTGCAAGGCACTGCTGCAGATTCAAACTGAGACGTCAAATAAATGAGTTTGCATTTTGTTGGAAATACTGAGCATGACTCATTGATATTGAAAGCACGAAGAATAACTGGAAGTAAAACTGGAGGAATAATAACTGGAGGCAAATTCCATCAAGCTAGTAGTGCAACAAACTGTGTGACCTTGACAATGAATCATACCCTTCAGGTAACGGATCGGGTAGTAGGGTGAATCCAAAAGCTTTTCAACACATATCATCAGAGGCAAATGCAGTCCGCAACAACGCTAGCATTATGGCAGACAAAATACGAAAATGTGATGAAAAAATTTGCGAGGAAAATCAGCAGCTTTACAAGTAATTAATATTTTACAGATTCCTGGCTACTTCCAATCTAACAACATAAGAAATGACAGTTGAAGCATTGTTTTATGTGATGACAGAAGCATCCGGCTCTTTCACCGAAGTGACAGAAACAACGCAAAGAGGTAGCAGCTAGACAAATCGAATTTGCCAAAGAACACATTTCTGCTGCAGAAGATTGTGCTTTATCAGTTATAAACATTGCAGCATCAAATTCAGGTGACTGTAGCATCATAGAAGATGCGATGATGTCCTAATTGTGGATCATTTCACTAATGCTAGTGATCAGCCTTTTAGGTAGAAAGAGTGAGATGCAGGTCTATAGCATAGAATGACCAACCTTCTGGAATATTTCAGCTTCTATCAGAAATTTTTGAAAAGCCTTATTTTGTCTACCATCACCTTTAAAAAAGGGCCATCACTATCGCTTCCATATGATAACACTTTTATGTCTGGCAACAACAAGCCATCTTCAATGTGCATCCATCTTTGGGCAAGACAAACAGTACATTTGACGGTACAACAGGATCAACAGATTTCACCACAACACAATGTGCATAAGAGGACACTATTTTTGTATCTACTGCCTCTATAATTTCCTCAAAACTATCCAGAGGAAAAGCATGGGCACAAGGCAACCCTTCTTCTTTAAGGTGTCGTCAGCACAACGTCATTTTTTATCCAGCAAAAACCCCAGAAAGACGCCATCTTGGGAAGTCATTGTGGCAGAGGTTTCCTTTCCTTTCCCTTATTTTTTCAAAAGAAACCAGCAGAGGAGAGTACCATGGCAAATCACACAAAGAAGATCGTGCAAATGCAAGCATTGGCAAAACGTTTTCCAAAGTGCCAGAGTTGAGGAGTGCTGCAAGGATGAATTTGGCAAGGTGTTTGTTTACACTGAAAGCACCATGGGGAAAAGGAAAGTTTGTAACCATCGAAAAGTTCAAATGATCTCAGCTGTGGAGGATATTTTCTACCCTTTCCAGACACCTTGCCTCATGTAAGCCTCTTCATCACTTCCAATGGCACACCAAACACTGTTTGATTTAGCATTTCTTCCCAGTTTGAGGATGAGTTGTTTTTCTCAAAGTTGCTTTACAACTATCTTGAGTGACTTAACCTTAATCTTCAAACAACGAAATTTTTTCTGGGAGGCCTAAAGCTTCTTCTTCAATTGCAAAATTTGTTTAGTGCTCTTGTTGAGTCTTTCCTTGAGCTTTCTTGGACTTTGTGATTGAGTAAGCATGGTCTTCTGTTGTTACAGTGCATGTCTTTTCTGGACTAGGTTCACTGGATTCAACTGGAAACCCTTCAACAGGGTTCCTTTCAGGAGGCAACTTTCATTTTTTCACTACCTGAATGAAGTAAACAAACTTTGTTGTAAGGAAATTGTACTTAGAGGTTTAAGATTTGGTATTAATTTTGAGCTAGATAACCATGCTCTGTGATCATAGCATGTAAAGTGTCTGCAGGAGTAAATTGATTGGGTGTGGGGAAAACGGATAGTGCCAAAAAATCATACACTGCAAACTGTTAAATCAATTTGCAATCAATGGGTGTAGTTCTAACTGTTGTAGCTATAGCCAATCCACAAATCAGAATCACTATTTACAAAAGTTTTTCACATTTTACCCTATTTTACACATTTTAGAATTTATACATTTGTATGAAATCCCACCCGACATACGAAATGTAAAATCAAAGAAAAATTTTCTACGAAGACTAAACAAATACATTAACAATAACTACGATTAAAACTCTGACAATCCAAACTACCCCCAGCTCATTTACAATCCATCCTCTTAGTATTTGAATTTTTATTCCACTTGTTTTTTCTTAATTCTTTCAATTTTTTTTAACCCCTTCATTAAGATTAGAGTAGATTGATAGATAATTATTCTCCTAGTTTTTTCTATAACCTGTAGCAATGCATTACTTTCATAGTATATTCAAACTGCTGTTCTTAAAATTGTAATTCACAAGAGGGGCATATGGCTCGAAAGCTCATTTGAGTTCTTTTCATATGTCCTTCAGCAATATTTTGTTGTTAATTGTATGCATATTGATGTCATTATTTGTTTTATATAATCTAGCTTTCTATTATACACTACACCAGTTGAAATGTATTAGTTTCAAATTTGCTGATAATATACATTGAATACTTGAATACTTTCTCAATCGAAAAAGTGGGTTTATCGGCGATAAACTAGGTTTTTCCGATTCTTGTGCATTTCACTTGCCATATCGGCCAATCTCTGGTTCAGCTTCTGAATCACTGCAATCTTCCTCTTGTTCCTACAATCTTCCTCATCCTCAGGGCAGCGCCTCAGGGAATGGCCCGTTTGGAGACATGCAGGGCATTTTGGCTCTTTGTTACATTCATTGCGAATGTGCCCAGGTTCACCACAATTATATCACTTTTTGACATTGCATTCTGCTGCTTTATGGTCTTGTGAATCACATTTGCGGCATGTTGGCAGCTGACTATTGTGGAGGACAAAGCGACTGTATGCCCCCCATCATAATAAAGTCGGGCATTGGCTTCGCCAGTTCCATGATGACAGTGATGATTCCATTAAAGGTCTCAGTACCGGCAATTTTCTGCCTTCGGGACTCTATCACTTTTCCGTAACTCACATAGATTATGTCGATCACCGTGAGCTTCATCTCCACCGGAGCCTGGAATATAGATACAAATGTTGTCTTCTTCCGTATAAGTATATCAGACTGCAAAATGTCTCTTTCTGTTGTGTGGCATTCAATGGTCCTAGGTCTTTTTCTATTGTCTTCCTTGGCACTTAGGCTCTAAATAGATCCTGGCTATACTGTTCGGCGAGTGATTGCAGATCTTTTATTCTCTCTGCTCTTTCGGATATGAATTGCCTTTCAAATACTTCTCTTTCCTTTGTTACACTTCTTTCGATATGCAAGGCTTTCTGACGTTTTTGCAATTCCTCTTTTTCAACATCGCTGCTTACCTCACTACTGACGTCACTGTCATGCTTTTATCACAATGTGCACAATGATTTTACCAAGCTGCCCCACTATATTGTGTAATGTAAGAACCAATTATTTCCAATATCTTCGAACAAACATGGGGACATCATTTTACAGCACTTGCCCGGCGTTGTGTATATCATTTGCAAATAAACGAGGCACTTTATCCAAATATAATAATACTGGATCAACGAGTTTCTACAGATTTAGAGCAAATTATAGGTGAACGTGCATGGATGCGAACTAAGCTTGTATGTAGATATTTTGTTCGTCAATCGTGAATTTTGACACTGATGGTAATGTCTGTCATATTGTTGTGGCCATCGGATCCTGGAAAGTGCAAATGAACCAATTAAAACCTGTCTCAAATTGGATGTCATGTGAAGAGATCCGTAAAAAGACATCTGAAATGTTTGGCATGGTTTATTTTCCTTTACTGCAAATGTCATATGACATTCAATTTCAGACACACTTTGATAGAATGCACAGGAAGTTACAGTTGTCTACCCCTCATCAAAGTTTCTCTTTGCATTTTTTTATACTTTCCAACAACCTTTCCGTGTTGGATTTGAAGCTGCAGGCAAATTCATCATCATCCTCGAGCATCTCCATCTTATCCAACTCACCAGAACTATCACTACTGCTAGACCACGAGTTGGAACGTTAGGAGACACTGGGAGCTGATTCATTGTCGGAGCTTATGACCACATCAGCATCGGATATTTTGTCTGAAATTATGTCAACACGATCATCGTCGAATGGAGTTGCCTGTCTCTTGGGTGCATCATTTGAAATGCCATCAAGTTGTTCAAACATATCGTCAATGAGACATTTAATTGAGTACCGATATTGTGCATTTTTACTATCAAAACATTTACCATCAACTTCTTCACCCGGGAAAATTTCATCGCGAGGTGTTATAGGATCCTGTATGTTATTACCCTTTTCTGTGTCATATCTATAGGTGCTTTCTATTCCTTGATCCATTTTTCAGGATGCCTCTTTACCATGAATCTTGTGATGCAAATATTCAAATATGTCCCCAGTTGCACCTTTGACATTTGGAGCACTTTGTATGCAATCGAGTATCGCATGGCGCTAGAATCTTCAGGAGTTGGTAGCCATAGCCTCTTACGTAGCATTGCAAGGCATTCATATGCGTATAGGGGCGGCAATCATAGTTGTTGGATTGCCTTACGATTTCATTAGAGCTAACAAATGTCCAGTCCCCATATTTGTACGGACTATTGAATTTTACACTCCACTGCTTGATAACGCTCATCAATGTGGAAAAAGCTTCAGGATGGATGCGATGTAACGAGTCACAATGCAGCATGATCTTTAACTTGGGATAGATTCCTGCAACTGACCAATGCAAATTTTCACCTCTGGTTGTACGTTCATGAACTGGCACCAGAATTAGATTATTTTTCGACCAATCTACTGCCATTAACCCTATTCGTACTGGGGGGGGGGGGTGTTTTTTGCCCCCCCCCCCACTATTTTTTGCTGCGTTACGCTAAAATGACAAGAGATATAACCACCAGTTTTGGTGACTTTTACTCAAATTTTTATAGGCAATTAAATTCTTGACATTTCATTGTTCTACCTCTGATCATGTGACCACAGTAATACCATATTTGGAGAGTAGTCAACAACAAAAAAAGCTTAAAATGTCCGTAGTTTTTGTGTCGTTTGCCTGATCGATCGCAAACATGTACCATTCGATTGCATTTGATGAATACTTTCATTTGATATATAAATTTTTCATATTTCCTTATGTCAGCAAAATTTAATATATGACAACATTCACATTTATGACGTCATTTCTCTAATAAAGAAGTATAAAATATAATTTTTTTCAGTCTAATTTGCTTTATCTTATTAATTTGATTCACTTTGAGTCTATATTTACCAGATAAAAGGACAGGACTGGCAAAAACCTGCGATGAAAGTAAATGCATGCAACAAAAGGCTAATTTAAGACTAATTGTGCTAAAAATAGATGCTGAAAAATTTTGAAAAGTATGTATTTTTGAGCTATGACATGTTTCCTACTATTTGAAACAAATTTGAAGAAAATCGGTTGAGTGGTTGATTAAATAGAATTTTTCTGGTTAAGAAGGTATAAAATTGCAAATTTTCATCAGTTTTTCGGTTGCCTAGCAACGAATCACGTGACTCATTAATTGTCATTGTTATATTTGAATATCCAATTGTCTAAAGAACAATAGGGGTAAGTCTTATTGTTATATCTTTTGTAGTTTTGATGAAAACAAGGGGGGGGGGCGAAAAACGCCCCCCCCCCCCCCCAGTACAAAATACCTAAAAAATCGCCCAGTACAAATAGTTGTGAATTTCTTTGTACAAATGTTGTGAATTTCTTTTGATGCTCGGCCTGATGCTAAATCTTCCACCGGGAAGGTGCTGGCTGTTCATATTTCACTTGTTTCAAGGCACAACAGATCAATGCATGGGCGTACAGCAACATCATTCACCCAGTTCTTTCCTGCTACTTTAAGGACATCCTCTTCTGAAACTCTTGGGGAGTTAAAGAGAAAGCCATCTGTTCCAAGACAAAATCTTTGCACCCGTTTTCTTTGAAGAGAAACCAACGTCCAAGGATTGGCCCTGTTGCTTTTTTCAGGTGTTTTATGAGCTGACAAGTATTCAGAATGCACATAGAATAGCAAATATGTTGACTTTGCAAATGCTGGAGAGCACAGATTGTGATTGGAGAATTTGCGAGTTTGACATGGTCAGTCCCAGAAAATTGCCTTCCTCCCCTTTCATTTGTTAAAAACATTTCAATGAAAATTTACTAGCAGTACCACAATAGGTAGCTGCAAAAATTGATAAAGTTTCATTGCCAGGAACTTTCTCATTGCAGAGTTATCAGAAAAAATGGCGGACTGCGTAATAAGCATTTTTTAGGTCGATTTTTGTTGGTAGATTTCCTTTTCGAAGAAGATCTTTTTCAGGGTCTCCATCTTGAATGTTTCGTGGGGTATGAATTAAATTCAATTTTCTTTGTAGAATACAAAACCTAATACAGTATACGCTAATCAAAAAGATGTATTCTACATGACCCAAGAAAAGCAAGCTTATCTAGCTTGGGCCGTTTACAAAACAATGGAAAAAAAAACATAATGTATGATGCTCAAAAATTGATTAATATGGAAAATACAAGCAAGACTAGTGCTGGTCATTGGGTTTAATAGCTTGCAATTATGGTTTCTTTATATTTACTGATAAAGGCTTTGAAGTTAGAGGTTGATCTTAAGGGAGGAGAGAGGTTGTTCCAGAGGCGTGCTCCTACGTTTCGTAATGTGCTGTCTCCCCACTTTTTATTAGCTTTGAATACTTTATAGTCGTATCTTTGTCTAGTCTCGTAATTGTAAGATAGTTCATTTGTTTTAAAGTAGTTTTTGAAAACCTCAGGAAGGTCTTTGTTCTTAAAGTGCATGTGGTGCATAAGCTTTAGGACCTTTAATCTGTAGAAATCAGCTAATTTAAGGATATTTAGCTCTTTGTGCCAGAGGTTTGTGGAATAC
The DNA here is from genome assembly GCA_039566865.1 of Aurelia coerulea. Taxonomy (NCBI): domain Eukaryota; kingdom Metazoa; phylum Cnidaria; class Scyphozoa; order Semaeostomeae; family Ulmaridae; genus Aurelia; species Aurelia coerulea. The sequence continues at coordinate 3,565,988 of CM076951.1, read as the reverse complement.
TTACGGTATTTGAAGTGAATGATTTTGAGTATTCTATTTTGTAAAACCTGTACCTCATTTATGAGTTTATTAGCAGCGATGCCATATGCTTCGAAGGCATATCCTATCTTTGATGAAACGAGGGAATCATAAAGAGTTAAAAGGCACTTTTTAGGTATTGAATGTCTTAGTTTAGCAAAAATGGAAGAGAATTTTACTATTTCACTTTCAACTTTACAAGATCATTCGTCAATGTCATCTTCATCGTCCAGCATCGCTTTGAATGAATTGAAGGCTTTCTGAAAGACTATGAACACTACTTCAAGTTTCTCTTCCAAATGGGTCAAATATTCTCTATCTTCTAAACCATGACACACCAAAGCTGCCGTTACCTCCTTCACAGTGTTGGTCAATGCTCGCTTGGCACTTGCCCTTTCTTGCTCCATCATCTGTTCATCACACTGCACTGACATGAACTCATTTTGGGGCTCTTCTGAAGGCTCATACTCATCCATCCTTTAGGCCATACACCGTTTGGATAGTCTCCAACTGATGTAATTCGTACTTCACAGCTCCGGTTCCAACGGCTCTAACACACATTAATACCAAAACACCAAGAAATCACAGCAATTACACACAAGTTAGTTTTCAGTATTAAGCATGGTTTGCTACAATTCAATTTATCGGAACTGGCAAATAACAAAATCAACAAGCAAAATATAAGAAACTATTGGCCTAATGTACTCGATACAAAATAATGTCAACATCAGGACTGCAAATGTCAATAATCGCTCGTAAATTAATACAGAAAATCAATGATTCGATGTTCTCACACAAAAACTACAAAGTTCAACAATATAAAGTCAATAAGAGCTGTCACAACTCGCAGACTGTTTGTCCTGGACTCCTTATGGCCTAGCCATCTCTTCGCAGTAGAACCACCAAGTTCTCTTTACAGTAGCTCCGCAGTCTTGAAGCTCTCAAAATCCCTTCCCAATATGTTTGCAGCGCTTTTATATCACAAGGTAAACAATAGTCCCAAAGGGAAAAAAGATCCGCGAATAATCCCCCTTAGTCTAATGGTCAGGTCGAAGTCCAAAAGTCCACAAAGTTCAGAGTTCAATCCTAAATATACCGACTGACTTTGCACAATACACAAATCTTACATACTTTTTCCTTTGCTCAACATTAACTGATTATCTGCCAAGCTGAATAACAATCAGCCAAATGATGTCCTGTGAAATCTGTACTTTATATTTTACTTGAATACTCAAACAGAAAAATATTTGTAAGATATCTATTTTGAGACAAAATATGTAGGGTAAGCCATCATATTTAAGACATCAGCAGCAATTCTGCCCACTCCTGGCCTGCTTCAACAATAAATGTGTATAAGGGGTACATATAACTGTTGAGGAGGGGGGGGCCTATCAGGAAGGAACAAATACGGTTTAAAGCTGCAGGCTCAACAATTGGTGTAAATTAAAAAATGAAACTTAACAAAGCATCAAATTTACCTTTCATATTCTTTTCTGGTTAATTTGTGCACTGTCTTGAGGTGCCTTGTCATGTCTTTAAACACAGATCTTTTTTTATAACATGCATCAACTTTGCAAAATTCTTCCTGTCTGTATTTCATGTAAGGCCTGTTATTCGCTTCAAGAATTGCTTCATCATTGCGGACTGGAAGTCTCATGTGGTCTATCCATCTTATATGGGGATGCTGTATGCGAACATGTCTATACAGGTCAAGGAATATCTTTCCATATAATCTACATCTTCTTACTCGGCAGGCTCCACCAGCTTTCTTTTTCTTTTCTGAATTACACTGAAATGAATAACAAAAAACATTATATCCCAACCTTATATTTTCCATTAACTCTTACAAATTTCAATGTCAAATTAAATTTTTAAACTAACATTACACCAGAGAAAACAAACTAGAGTACTTTGTTACATATGACAAAATGTACCTATTCTTCAGGGCTTGAGTAGGACAAATCCTCAGGACAAACAAGTTTCTTGAATTTAGTTTTTATGTACTGTAGGTACTCACTGTACTTAAGAGTAGGAGAAGGCCCTAATTTTCATTGACAGGCAATGTCCCACATGAGGATGGGCTTTGCAATGGGAAAATTCTCTAAAACTAGGTTTAATTTTAGAAAAATTTCCTTAAAAAGGCCAAAACGTCAAATTTCTTGAAATTATTGTTTAACCAGGCTATTTATATCACACCTTCATAAAAAGAGGTTGCTCAACTGTTACATAATTATGGAATTGGGATGCATCAGAAGTTGGAGCATACCCCTGTGCAATCATGGGCCAGCAAACCATCCGCAAGTATTGTATCTTAAACTTTCTTTCAGTTCTAACTAGTCTGCTTACCTTTAACAGGACCTTCTAAAAGATGTGACAATGGAAACATTGCAGCAGCTAATTGTTGAGATGGCTGTAAGTGGCGAAGGGAGTTTTGACTATGTCCGGGACCTTCTTCACAGTGTACAAAACCCTCGGCAGCACCCAGTAAACGATCCAAATGTACCGTAGTGTAGTGTGGGAAATGTGTAGTAATTAGGATCCAGTGGAAAATATATGTTGTGGACGGAAGGTATGCTTAACTTCATAGTCAATTTCTGAGTTTAAGCGCAAATTACTTGCGATGATAAGACCCAATAAGAATTCAATTTACAATATAAATGATATTGCTGGGATTAGGCACTTGTTGAAATTGCGACTAAAGTTTAGTGGACTAAATGAGCATAGATTCAGAGATAACTTTGACTGTCTCAATCCTGTCTGCCGGTGTGGTACTGCTGATGAAGATAGTGAGCATTTCCTCGTGCACTGCCATTTTTTCGAAGAAGCACGAAGAGGTCTTCTTGGCAGCTTATCAGATATTCCTGGGTTAGATATAGTTGGATTGGACACACAATCCTTATGCCATTTAATCTTATTTGGAAATGCAGACCTAACCCTAATTACAAATAGGATGATCATGGAAGCAACAATTACTTACATCAAGGCAACAAAGAGATTCGATTGAAGCGTAAACAAAGCAGCAGCATCTCCCCCCCCTCTCCAAATATCCTTTTGAGTGATTTAGTAGTTTTTGTAGAAAATTATGTCTCTCATTTGATGTTGGGCGATAGACAACTGTAAATTTTTATCTTAGGGTGCAGGGTGGATGGGGTCCGGCTGTGTGGATGGGCGGCTGCTGGCCTTTAGTTTCATGTGTTATCCCGGTGGGGGTGGCACATGTGAAAAGGGGTGGCGGCTGTTTGTCCGCGCGTGGGGTCCTCTGTTAACTGCCTTGCATCTATTTTCACCCAAACTATAAAATGTGTGATATCATTGCCTGACATCAAATGTGAGACAGACATTTACTTTTTCTTTTAGTTTGTTGTTCTTTCTTTCAGTATATTGTAATTTTTGAATTGTAAGTGCCTTTCATGGTGGGAACTCCGATGACTTAGTGTCTATTCCTGCCATGATAGGCACAGTATATGTACTTTTTGAGTTTTGTATATTTTAATTGATTATATAAAAAAAAAACTTTGGGCGTGATAAAAAAAAATATGCAATGTTTAGAAAGATTTGTTTAGACTGGGATGTCCTCCAACTAAACATTAAAGCCAGGTGCGATTTGAGAGCAGACAACATGGACTTTAGCACCAACAGCCTCAGAAAAGCAGCATACCGCCAAATGACACTTTGGAAGTATGGCCGATTGGGTACAAGCAACAGAAGAGTTTTGGCATCCAGTATTTGAATACCATCAGAAGATTTTATCCATCCCCTGGTGACCAATACATGGGTTTCAAACCAGACTGACATACAACAAAGGACAGTGATACATTATATGTTTCATTTGTATATGCAGCACTTGCAATTTACATGTTATATATTACATAGCATATTATTTCCTCTATAACTATACGTAATATAATCACATCTCAGCTTCAAATTTTCATGTTGCTTTTTTATCCATGTTGACTCTCTGAACTTTCAATAGCCTTTTCTCATGACCTGTATGGAAATTACTTGTAACTTAGACCTTAGCTAATTTATCACAAGAGACCCAATCAGGTAAGTTTTTACACCCAATTCAAGTGCAGAAAATCAATGTCCTAAGTCATTTATTAATATCTTGAGCATGTTTTGTCCCGGGGGGTACTCACGTATATCTAGGATAGGGGTGCTCAGGCTGGGGTACAACACATTAATCCAAAAAAATAATTTCTAGCGCGAAAATAGACCCAAAATATAGTTTTTCCAGGCATACAGTAAAAACCAGACCCTAGGACCCTAGGACCATTAAGTACCAATGTATGATAGGACCCTTAGTACCGGAGGGTAATCACCCTCAAGAGAGAACAAATATCAATATTTCCTCATAATACTACCATTTCTACTGTTTTGTTACATCAGATGAGCTCAAGAGTAGATTTAGAGAACTTTTTCTATGCTGAGTGCTATGTGTGAATTTATTACATGTAAAGGATGGTTTCATATGTTGCAATGCTTTTCAGCAATTAAACGTGTCATATCCTTTTTCATTGCTCATCACGGACAAATTTCCTATCTCCATGGACTTCATACTGAAGAAAACAAATGATTCTTTACGGTGGAATGATGCCAATATTGCTCTCTGTTCTAAATTTCAATGAAATTCTATTGGCGCTTTTTCTTCATTGACGTGGAATTCTTCGTTGAAAGAGAGTTGTTTCAATTTCAAAAAGTTCCTTAGAAACCTTATTTAGTTTTCCATGGTTTCTTTTATGAAGGAAGCTCAGAGCACAAATAGATAATTCCAAACGACCTTTTGAAGTTGAGATATTTCTTTTACTTCTGAAATATAAATACCTGCCAAATCACAGAAGAGTTCAAACATGGTTCAAATAACTTTTTTTTGTAAATCCTTTCCAAACTGTATAAACAATTCAAACTCGACCCAGTTCCCTTGTGAACGGCTGAAGAAAAAAGAACTTTTTTGTCGTTTGGTAAAACATTCATGTGAAGGCAAGTCAACCGGGGTCGTGCAAACACTTCATCCGAAATAAAAAATACCTTGGCCTATCATTGATGTCAGTCATGTGCACGTCGAGTAATCTTCAGAATTAAAGTACATGTTTTCTTGTAAAGCATTCAAAAGTTAGAAAGCACACAATAGAATTTCATTGAAATTCAGGACAGAGAGCAATAATGGCATGACTCCACCGTAAAGAATCATCTTCCTCCTTCCCATGTATTAAATTCACACATAGCAATCAGCATAAGAAAACGTTCTCTAAATCTACTCTTGACCTCATCTGATGTAATAAAAACAGCAGAAATGGTAGTATTATACGAGAAAAAAAATTGATATTGTGTTCTCTCTTGAGGGTGATGACCTTCCGGTGTTAGGGGTCCTATCATACATTGGTACTTAATGGTCCTAGGGTCCTAGGGTCTGGTTTTTACTGTATGCCAGTTTTTCCAACCCTACATACCGAAAAGTTATGAAATCAGTATCTGAAATTTGTAAAAAGTGCCCAGATTAGATTTCTCCGTATTGTATTTCGATATTCGACTTTTTCTTTTTCAGTAATATTACTTGATTTTGATTTCATTTGCAAATTATTTCTCCCAATTTTTCATTTTTCCTATATTTGAGACCAAAAAAAGCTTGAGACAAATAAAGAAAACCCTGTAAGTTTGAAATACGTGAAAATTGTGTACCCTTTCAGGAGCACCATACGAGAGATGCATACCCTGTTCAGGAGCAAAATAGCTCAAAACAATACCCTCTTCAGTGGCACATGCCTGTTACCATGAAATAGTCAAGTGCCCCCCCCCCCAAGGCTGTGACAATATCACATATTTCAAACTTGCCTATTGAATGTGCAAATGAAAAACGGTGACAAATTTATGATCCCATAATGAATTTTCAAAGAAGAGTGGGAAGAAACTTATATTTGGGAACTTATAACCTTTCGTCTATGCGCGATTTTCTCTCTTCGATCAGCTTACTGGTTGCTGGAGGCTTGTTTAGCAGATCTAAGTTGGGAGAAATGTTCTTGGGATCACTGGCAACTCTTTACAGCACATGTTGGTCTCTCTCTTTCCGTTCTTTGATGATGGCTGCTAATGCATATGGAATGTATTTTTTTTTATATCATTCATTCAAAAAGTTTACAATGAGTTCTACAATCTACAATACTTATCTAATTACTATACAACACTACGGGAACGATACCAGGGGGTGCGAAAAACAATGACTACCCCATGGCCAAAACATAACAACATATAACATTAACATATGGAATGTATGAGTAAGGTTTAACAACCTTGACAGCTCTCTGGGCCTTGTGCTCTCGTTATACTTGCGCTTAAAGCACTGTCTACCATCTTTTGTGGTGGCAAATGGTCGATTAAGGTGCATGTTATGGTCTAAAGCAGCCAAGCCAGTTCTACAGATAAAATATGGGTATTCAAATGCGCATCTTTTTGTGGCATACTTTGTTAACATGCTATTGAAATTTTCAATGCGTCCTGTGTGGCAAAATCTTGTGTAATGATCCAAGTTTGCCAAAAGCCTTTTGTTAAAGACAACATCACGCAATTTCTCCAAGTATTTAGAATCTTTGGCAAGGAACACTTTTTGTTCAGATGCTACAAACGGGCCAGATGATTCAGCCCATGTGTGCTCATCACAAATGTGGTGAACAACACCAAACCAGGCATCTTCAAGTACTTCAACATCGCCACAGGCAACCTCACAACTGTACCAATCAAAGGACCTTAGAAGTGACTCACGGGCTTAATGATTTTTATTGTGAAATTTTCCAAATTATGCCATGAGAATTCAAAGGAAGATCAGTGCAATTTTATTGCACCTTCCTCGAAATATGAGTAAATATGCTGTAATGTTACGTTACAGAATGCAGTCTGAGGAAGCAACCATCAAAAATTGGCGTGCAGGAAATGTTTAGTCTTTGCTTGAAGATTTTTCAGTGGAGAACAAACAATCTAATTAAACACACAAGCAATCAAATTAATCACGAAATACACGTTTTTTTATTATAAGAAACTTGGATCAGCACTTAGTACTAAAAGTTTCTTAATTTCGCATGAAAATTTCGGTGTTTTAGTAGTAAAAGTTTCTTAATTAGTTTCTTATTTTTTTGGGCCTAAAATTGCGGTATTGTTCGAAGTTGAGCCTTCTTCTCGAGAAAGGGCTTCCATTTTGCATTGACATTGTCATCAAGAAGAAGCCATGCACATCAAGGCGAAAATTTACCAATTTTGCAGTTAAAAGTCAAGAATAGACGAAGGCACCTTTGTTAGAGAGACATAGAATAAGAGAGACATACAGATATAACGTTTTAGAGTTTCTTAACTGTTCTTGAGCGTAGTACTAGAGTTTCTTAAATTTTTGGTCATCGTAGTACTAGTTTCTTATAAACCAGTTTCTTATAAAAAAACGTGTAATCCGTTTTCAGCATGATTAAATAGTGCGATTGTTAATAAGGAACTCTTTTCCAGAATTCAACTAAGAACTAAACCAGTAAGAACCTCGACTGAGAACTTGGATATTGCTCAAGATACTGGCATACTCGCATACTGGCGCTGTATTCTGGTAAAACTCACGAAATGCTTGGGAAGTTACCTATCAATGAATATAACGAACATTTAAGAAGGATGCGGAGAAACTGCAAAAACCTTTGGTACCCATGATCTGCTAATTTCAACTGTTTACTGAAAGCTAAAAGAGACTTTCAGTACTGGGTGGGAAAATTTATTGGTTTCTTGAAAACTCTTCGATTGTTGTTCTACTTGACTGATCAGCTGCCTAAAAGTTCTTAGAAAACTAACAATAATCTTGAAAAAATGCTAACAAAGAGCTTTTTGAAATAATTTTGATGGGAACGTCATTGAGCTAATTACTGCACTCAAAGAGTTCATTTTGTTGGAGAAGTTTCCCTTAGCAACCAATCTCATTCTGTGAAATGATGCATCAACACAGGCGAGCAAGGTGGCTGCCATGCCACACACATTATATTTTCCAATCTCGGCCTGTTCTCAGCTGCAGTCCCTCTATTTTCCAGAAGTTTATTATTCACAATTTAGCGCAAACCTCAAGATCAATGTGCTTTGCACAAGTCAACTTAGAGGTCTAGTCCGAACAAAACATTGAATTCAGACTATTGCTGAGCAAATTAAAAGTCTAGGCCTACCTTTGAAGCAAAATCGGCTATGATTCAAATAAAATGCACAGAAAGTTAAAAAATGCAAGGCTTGAATTGAAAATTGATTTTAAGCAGCTACGAAAAATTAAGTTGATAAACTTCTTGATCAAAGATGAGAGACGTACCTTTCTTTGCTCGTTGAATGCAGTTTTTCATCCAACATTTTGAGCGCGCAGGCTCCGCGACCATGATCCGTTCTTTCCGTAGAGTGGCCGCGCGTGCTCAAACCGCTGGAGCGTTTGACCTTTAAGATGTCATACACCTCAGGAGGGCCTCCGCTGAACGACAAGCTTTGACCTCGCGTTGTTGCAAGGCTTGATGTGGACTTCATCACGTCCTTCACCCCATGACATAAACGATTTTGTAAACAGGAAAATGCCCACCACCCCTATGACTTCACTACCGTGAGTCAAAAATGGTTTATAATGCTTTCAATCCATGGTTTGATGTCTCTTCCTCCTTTGTCATTTGCTGCTTGATGTAGCAATTTGGTAAGCTTTTTTGCCTTGTGCCAAATGTCAAGGGAATGTAAGAGATTTCTCAACCTTTGGTTTGCACTTGAAAATAAAATTGTTTGCTATTGAAATGATGTTACAGTCAATGGCACAAGTTTGCTGGCACAACTACCAAAAAGCTCTTTTAAAGGTAATCGGCAACAGGTTAAAAGATGTGTTCTTGAAAAAATGTTTGGGCATTAGTAAATAAACAATTGAAATGGATGAAACTGACATGTGCAAGAGCTTGACAGTGCGCGAGTTGTTCTCTATTCTCTGCAAGAAGACAGTTGTATTTAACTAGTCTGCCTACAGTTATGAGATTTGTGAGGCAGGGCTGGGCTCACTCAAAACATCAAACATGTTAGGTCCTAAAAAGTCTAAAATGTCTTGAATTGTGCTCCTCATTTGAAATGAAGGCTAAGAAATATGGTCCTTGTCTCCCAATTATTTAATTCTTTGCAAAATAAAGATTCTCAATGAAGACCTTTTACAGTAGCTACTCTACTAAAGAGTCTGAATGAAAACATTTGAAGTTAAATAGAATTGCAGTCGAGCTTCCATCACTTTTGTCCACATTTCAAAATTCTACAAAATATATCAAAATGGCACTTGATTTAGGTTCTTTTTTAAGTAGTAAAAAAGTTAGATTACAGTCAGTGATTTGAAGTTTCTTAAAACACATAGAAATTTAACAATTTGAGTGTCCCATTTAAATTTTTTCAAAACATTTCTCGTATTTTTTCAAGCTTGGTATTCCTTCTAACTCACATCAAACAGAGCTACACACATTACCTGTTAGATCTGACACCCTTTTGATTATAGAAGATGACGCGTCTGTTGTTATCTCCCCAATGATTAGTTGAGTCATCAAAAGAATGAGAATCCGTGTGAGCCCCTCCCGCTCCATGTTTGTTGATGAGCCGCCAGTTTCCCTTTTGTCTAGAACTTCCAAGTCTACAATCACCCCACTCAATAACTCCATAGCAACATAAACACAGTAGCGGGCAGAGAAACCGGGTGAGTCATTCCGTCCATCTCCCCCAAGAAGTATGTCACTGTAGGGCTTCAATACATCAACGATCAATGCTTTCATATCATGCCACATACTGAGGATAGGTGGCAAACAAAACAGTCTTTGGTTCCTTGAAAAAACTGAACGGTCTGGTATAGCTAGCTTCATGAACTGAGAAATCTGTGCAAACTTTGTATAGTTGTTTCCAGACAATAAGACACATGCAGTTGTTAGTAAGTCATTCAAATAAACGGGTGCATTATGTGGCTCAGCAACAATTTCGGAAGATGTCCACAGCCCATGATGCTTGCTGCTACACTTCCAACGCAGTTTTGCAACACTGCCTTTGATTTCATGGGAATAACTTAGGGGCTGCCCACAAATAATCCCATTCTCTAAAATGATACAACATGTTGCTCCTTTTATTTCCATAAGCTTCTCTATGGAGACAATTACCCTTTCCCTACTTGCAAGCAAATTTGATTCATAAAATCTGCTCACAGGAAACAAAGTTTTTGAATGAATCATACAGTTTTGTTGAAATTTCCTTTGCATTTGGTTCTGATGGTGCATAAATAGTTGTTTCTGCTTGTTGTGTTGTTTCTAAATCCATTGGTGTACATTCAATGTTGGTGTTCTCTAATGTAAATGTTCTGTCAATATCCATTTCACCAAACATGGTGGATTCAGGTGGACTTTTGTGCTCATCCATATTTGTATTGTAGTGTTCAATAACATCTAGATCATCAGCAGTCAATCCTTCATCGTTGTCACTTGAAAAAAGTTCATCTTCTTCACTGCAATGAAAGAAGGTAAGACAGTCAATTAAAATAGCATGGACTCATTGAATTAAGCCTTGAGTACTGTTAATTGTTTCATTGGATTCAGTCTTTGGAACTGTTTTGTCTACTGTAGCCTGGCGGAAAAGTACATTCATGAGAAAATGTGAACCTGTGTCTCCTGTCTCTGTCAGTTCTGTTTAAGGTCACACTCTGATGAGGGAGTCACTAATTCAAGATTCAAGAACCCAGAACCAAGAACCAAGAACCAAAACACCCTAATTCAAGAACCGGAATTCAAGAACCAACTCTGGACACCCTAATTCAAGAACCGGAATTCAAGAACCAACTTTGGACACCCTAATTTAAGAACCGGAATTCAAGAACCAATTCTGGACACCCTAATTCAAGAACCGGAATTCAAGAACCAACTTTGGACACCCTAATTCAAGAACCGGAATTCAAGAACCAACTCTGGACACCCTAATTCAAGAACCGGAATTCAAGAACCAACTTTGGACACCCTAATTCAAGAACCGGAATTCAAGAACCAACTTTGGACACCCTAATTCAAGAACCGGAATTCAAGAACCAATTCTGGACACCCTAATTCAAGAACCGGAATTCAAGAACCAAAGTTAGACACCCTAATTCAAAAACCGGGATTCAAGAACACCCCAAACTTTATAATATTTTTGGCATTTACCAATGGACCCTGCAGTGTTATGAAGTTTAGATTCCAGAATTCAGAATTAGAAATTCTGTGTGCAAAAGATTTTCAGCCTTCTCTTGCTTTTCATGATTCAAAATTACATAATTTATGCCATATCACATTTATTTCAAAACAGGCTTAGAATATGCAGCATTCTGCTGATGCAGGCCAGTGGCGTGGTGGTGGCCAATATTTTATGATGATTTTTAGCAATACGACATACATTTCTATGCTTTATACTCTTTGCTTTTGACAAATTTCATAGTGAATGATAACTATCCATTCCAAGTAATCACAAATATGCAAATACTAAACAGAGATTCACCCTCTGCTGCTGTCTGCAGTCACAAGTAGAAGTAGTGGTGGAAAATCAGTATGAAATTAACAAACTTGCCAATGTTTTCTGGATCAGGCCATATATATAGACAATGGTTGGTCACAAAGTTAGTGATGTAACTCTTTCCAAAGAAGTGTATCACAAGCACACAAGTTTATGGAAATTTAAAACATAGAGCAATAATGGATAGCCTAATTCAACGACAAAATGAATCAGGCTAAATAATGGCATGATTCTTTGGTAAATGCCAAAAATATTATAAAATATGGGGTGCCTAACTTTGGTTCTTGAATTATAAAATATTGTGTACATTGAGACAGGTTGTCTTAATGTAAGTTTAAATTAGAGAACTGTGAATTGGGCCTAAGTTGCAATAAGCAAGGGTATTGTCTCATACCTATCAGGTGATCTCCGTGGCAGTCACGAGGATACTCCCCCACAGAACATGCATCATAATTGATACCTTTGAATCCTACGCATTCGTAGTTCCTGGTTTCGTATTTCGCAATGGATGCACGTAAGCATTCTTCAGCCAATCATATTGGAGAACGTATTCCTCCTTCCATATTTGGCTCAGTCAGAACATGCTATTTAAGTCTGCACTCAGTTTTTCTGATCAGTTCTAAAACTTGTGGAAAAACTGCATGTTGAATTTGAATGAATATGAAATATTCCCCTTTTTAAACATGAAATATTGAATGAATATGAAATATTCCCTGCCCCTTCTTGTAGTCAAATGTGATTTTATTTCCCTTCAATTCAGTGCATATTCCCAAAAAATGGGAGAATATTTCATATTGATAGGGGAATATTTCATATTCATTCAAATTCAATATACACTACTTATGTATCTTAATTGTTGTTTTAGAGTAATTATTTGTAATTGTTGTATTTGTACCATTATTGTTAGTAATTCTATAAGTTGTCTTTAGAAATAAATTCAACTTTGGCCCAGCTCTTGTCTTTATCTCATGGTCTTCTAATTTAAGGGGTGTCTAACTTTGATTAGGTTCAAGATTAGGTTCTTGATATTATGTTCTATCTCACCTGTCAGAGCTGCTTTCTCCACTGCCACTGGTAATTTCATGGCTGCTGGAGTTAGTGCTTGCCATGGATGTGTCAGACTCTGAGTCATTAAATGGATCACCAATTAGTGTCCCAATTTCTGTATTGATGCTCAATAGCCTTAGGGTACTATCTAGGGCTGTTACCGTGAGTTCTTCATCATTATCTGCTTCTAAAGCCTGGTCTTTTTCAGCAATGTCTTTGTCCTCATCAACTTCAATAGGGCTGAATGCCAGTAGCTGTTGTCTACGTTTTTTAGAGTCTGCTGGTGTGTGGATATACATGGGGATGACTTTTCTAAAAATATAAAAACAAGTGGGTCAAATCAGTTTCTTAAAATATTTAAAGACTTTAAAGACCTTTGCTAAAAAAATATTTTGGGCTGCTGCTTATGGGGCAGCGTATTTTTACAGCCTTTTCATTGGTTGAAATGAGATCATCTTTTTACCTTTTCTGCTAAATTTATCTTCTAACTCTGTCAGATAATAAGAATTTTTCAATATTTTGCAAAATGTTTTGTTTCAAGATTGCCAATGAATAATATAAATCCAACATCGAAAAAGAGCTGAGAAATGATTCTTCTAATTATTTTCATAGTAAAATGAGTCTGGAAGCTGCTTGCAATGAAAAAGAAAGCTTGCAATTAGAGCAAGGAAAGCTAAAAAACAGGAGGGAAGCCTTACCTTGATCACAAAACGTATCATCAACAATAGATTCCAACGGTCGCAGTACATGCAACACTGGAGTTGTGAAAGCAGTAGCAGGAGTGATGCTGCTTGGAGTTGGTTGTGGCAAATTAGATTTTGAATGGTATTCATGGTCATCGAGATTAAATCGGACGGTACGAGGCGTTTTGAAGCTTGATGTTTCCTTGTCGTTGGAGCTGACCAAGGGCAAGTTTGTCTCGTGCAAAAGCTTCTTGGCAAAGCTGTCACTTGTTAGCGAAAGCTCGCTCTTCTTCAAATTCCATAAATCGAACGTCGATTGGGTGAAATACACTTTCTTTTTGGGCTCTTTGCGCTTGGGGCGACCCCGCTGCTTTCCACTGGCATTAATTCTTTAAATTCGTTCTCGATACCAGCGTCGACAGAAATCTCCTTGCTTAGGCCAGTGCTGATTTTAGGGGTCCCTTAAAATGCATTATGGGATAGCTGACGATCGCAAAGACGCGTGGTTAGCACAGGGTCTTTAACATTTTAAAACTCACTCTTAAAATATTTTTTTCATCTGCTGGCTTCGCGATTGAAGTCACATTCTTGTTTTTGATCGAGAAGTGTGATATGTTGGGAGCCGTCGGAGGGGCGTGGAAGAAGTGCAAAAAGGGGTGTCAACAGCGAAGGATCGCGGGAAGAGCAGAAGACGCAGAGCTTAGTGCCAATAAAAAAGTATGTAAAATTTATCGCTCTATACGTGTGCAAAAAAGTTGGAGTTTTTGCGAAAGTATAATTTCGTCGCGAGGAAAAAACGAGGGTGTGGTTTTCTCCACAGCAAACCCCTCCTTCCGCCATTATCATCAGATGACGCCATAGAAATAGAGCTCTCTGATTGGCTAGTCAACCAAGATGGCGTCATATGTAAACAAACCAAAGGCTCTATTGTTACAAAATCTGCCCTTGTTTTTTTCAGTAGATTAACCAAATTATGAGAAAGATTGCATCTATTTGAAAGGTATCTTCTATCTCTTTTCACAGTCTCTGGAAAGTAGCAAAACCCTTCCAAAAAGAAACACAATGAAACGCACTGGAAATTCGAAGCAGGCAAAAAAGAGCAATGTTAATTGTGATGACTGTGGAGAAACCTTCAGTTCAACACACTGCCTGTACAAGCATCGTAAACGCAAACACTCCATTGGTGAACCAAAGAGTGACAGAAACATGCCTATAACGTGCTTGCAATGCACCAACTTCAGGTAATTCTTATTATATTATGTAGCTAAGCTAATCTAAACCAAGCTCGATAAATCTACGGTAGCATTTTGTTAGTAAGTACTAGTTAGTAACATTTAGGTAGGAACATTTAGCTAGTTAATTGGTACATCATCAAAAATAAGTAGTCCTGCTGTCCATGCACTGTTTTGCATCTCTTTCGGCATATGATGTTACCACAAATCGTGTTTGACACACTGCACCACTTCATTGTTTCTTTTGTTCTTCCCCTGATAGTCCTAACCTTTTCAAGTTTCCCTTGACGTTTTTATATACGGCCCAGAATGATCCAAAGCAAATAACGCTGATACTTGTTGCAGTTCTATGTTCATTCAGTAAGTTTATCAAAATTTTAATACTTTGTTAATTTTTCATTGTAAGATGTGTCCATATACAGATCGAAGCCAACAGTGACTTCAACAATTTCACATTCTCTCTTGTTCATCTTTATCTCTAATATATCAGGCTTCCTTTGGGTTAGCTGTTGCAATGCATTTCTGATATGCGGAGAAGCTGTTTCTACCATCTTGTTGACAAATAAAGTTGATGTTGAATTCTTGTTTTTGATTTTTTGGCCTAAGAATTCTACTATTAATGATAATAATAATGATAATAATAATGATAATATGAAGAATGATAATGATAATTGAAAGTAAAGATCGTTTCGTGTTGGTTATTTAAGTAAAATATAGTCAAGAAAAACAAGAATTTTTCAGTGAAATATTTCGATCTTTTGTAGATCTTCTTCAGTCACAATGTGAATAGATTGCAAGAGTGTACCACGATAATGATCATAATAATAATGATAATAATAATTATTATAATTTAAAGAATTTCATGTGAAAAATTCATTCTAAACTGATGATTAGAAGAGATCACACAAACCTAACTTCCTAGAAATCGGCTAAGGAATGTTACAAACAAGGTCGGGGAAGGGGGTAGTCCCTCCGGGGCCAAATAGAGTCATGACTGATATAAATACATGTAACTGTTGCCTTATGAAATTCACTGTTGACAGACAAGATAATGGTATTTGACTTTGTATCCTTGGTTAAGTCTCTTTCTTTTATACAATAGATGCAATACAATACAATACAATAGATCCCAATTAGCCTTCTTTCTGGACATATTTACAGGCTGCTGCTTGAACACCACTTCCCCAACTTTGCTCGTGTGGCGTGCAACCTCAAGGAGACCTCATCCCACGAGGTAAAATTACAAAGCATTATGGGCCAATATAGCAAAGCATTGTGGGCTATGGCCTTCCTAGGCCGTCGAAAATTTTATTTTCCAACAATTTCTATGTGCAACTTTGAAAATTATTTTCGTAATGAAAACTTTTCGCAAAACTTTTATTCCGTTTTGAAATTTTTTTAAGAATAAAGAATATTTATGAAAATAGAAAAGAAATGACTTTAAAATAAATTGTGTTTTCAATTTTTTTTTAGAATAAAGAATATTTATGAAAATAGAAAATAAATTTAAATAAAAGAAATTACTTTAAAATAAATTATGTTTTCAAAACATTTTGAAAATAATTTCAAATAAAAGCAAGGAAAAAACTGAATAGTAATATGAAATCATACAATGTAGAGAAAAACATAGCAAATTTTCCTATGGCACTCATAGGCCACCATAGATATCCTAGCCATGTTAGTCTCCTTTCTCTTATTATTTCACTCCATTGTTTACATTTCGTTCTGGCATAGAGCTCTTTGTTGGTAATATTTCTTTGCCAGTTAATTCCTAGAATCTTTCTTAGATGTCTACGTTGGAAGGTGTCAATTGTGTTTTCTAGCTTCTTCGTTAGAGTCCACAGCTCGCTATTATACAAAAACACACTTGCTACATAGACATTAAAAGTTCTCAGTTTCATCTTAATGGAGTTTTTCTTGCTGCTGAAAATGCTGTTGAACGTTTTAACGTGTCAACACAGCAAGATAGTTTTACTGGGTTTTAAAATACCGTAATGCTGCGGAAAACTTTGCTATACGGCGTTATACGGTAACTCTGTTATACCGGAAAACTTGAGTTTTCCGACGTTTTCCAAACATCGAACAGTCTTGGAAACGGACTCCTTGTTTTCCGTTGTTTTGCGGGTTCCGTACAACTCAGATATCCTACGCAGCAAAAGCCAGGAAAGTCCCGGAACATTCCTTAACATCTGTACAGTTTTCAGGAATACCCCGGAAAACTATAGTTGACGACTACGGATATCTCCGGATATCTCCGGATATCTAGGTAGGCAGGTGTTTTGCAGTCCCGTACAACTCAGATATCCGACGCAGAAAAAGCCAGGAAATCCCCGGAACATTTCTTAAAATCGATACAGGAATACCACGGAAAACTATAGTTGACGACTACGGATATCTCCGGATATCTAGGTAGGCAGGTGTTTTGCAGTCCCGTACAACTCAGATATCCGACATAGAAAAAGCCAGGAAAGCCCCGGAACATTTCTTAAAATCGATACAGGAATACTACGGAAAACTATAGTTGATGACTACGGATATCTCCGGACATTTAGGCAGGCAGCAAGTAGTTTATCCTTAAAAAACCTGGCTACACCCTGAAAATTCTATCATTCATGTAAGGAATACTAGATTTATGGTAACCGTCCAAACAACCAATAAATTTGGATTCACAACAACAAAGAGGATTAAATAAAAGAATGCACGTAGAAAATCCCTCTTCATGTCAATATCTAATTATAAAGTTCACCAACACACATAACGCAATTAAATAACATAAGAAATAGGCAAAATTTTATAAAATGTTATGCATTGACGTTTTAGCTATTCTAATAAATTGAATGATATTTTGATACATTTAGTAGAATTTTTGAATGAGCACGATAGTGATAAAAGCTCAAACGCAACTCATTCCAACCTTGTATGAAAATAGAAAATATCCCTTGATCCTGAACCTTTAGTTTAGGTTGTATAGCAAAATTTCGTTTTTATTGTAAATTAGTAGTTATTGTAAGTGTTTAGCATGGCCCCCTGTAAAAACAATTATTCTTATTGAGGGGCTACCATGGCTAAAAAAGATAAAATCAAATCAAATCAATCTTTGCAGAAAAGCTAGAAGGTCAATTGCTGGATTTGAATTTGGTGATAATACAGAGTAAAATGAAGATATGGTATACAAGTTTAAATGGTGCGACTTTTATCAGCAGCTAACAAAATGATGTTTACAAATATCATAAAAGAGCTATTTAGCCCTGTCTCCTAACTAGGCCCAAATCCAAGCAACGTAGATTTTTACCACTGGGAAAATATAATGAAAGTAGTAATAGCAAGCCATTGTATTGCCCTGAAATTACATCTTTTTAAATGAGCCGTGAGACTCTCGAAATCCAACAAACCTCCAGGGATTGAATACAACAACCGTAATCTGGGCAGATAGCAAGATAATAATATACACGCAGAATAACCGAAAAAAGTAAAAAAAATGACCTGCCAAAAATCAGTCAGGCTGAGGGGGATATGCATGATCAATTTCAACTGACAGTTTCAACTGAATATAGAATTCTGATCGTATAGAAGGCAAACACTGCCGTTTTTTACCATCAGCTTGAGCTGATCAGTCTTTTTTTTAAATTGGACCTATTCAACTATCCACTTTGAACTGAATGTCAATTATTCTTAAATCAAATTGCGACGCTAAGCCTTGCAGACGGACGCATTGTACTCGGACTATTTTTTCCGTAATGCAAAAGTTTCAAAAAGCTCAAAAGTCAGACGAAAAATGGCTGCTAAAGCAAAACGCATCGAGCAGACTATAACCAGATATTTCATCAATCTTTTTAAGCAGAGCCAAGTGTTTTAGGATGTAAAATCAAATTTTTACATAGATCACCGTGATATCGAACACCTGCGTTCACTTTTGAAGCCAACAATTAACCCATGCAGATGTTTTTGCATTTCAAACTTTTCATTTTTTGTTTCGCTGCATTAAAGAGACACAATCGCAAATTTTTAATGTGGGAAAATCTCAACGAGATTCTTCGTGCATAAAGAAGAGAACTTGTTCATTCCGAAAACGTATTTAGTAGTTTCATACGACTTCTAGACGTATCATAAAACATTAAAACGAAAGAAAAAACAACGTATTTGTACCCACACTGTTCTGCGGCACGTGCGCATAAACAATGGAATGACAATAGACAAATTCTCGCTTTGCAAGTTTCTTTTCATAAATCTCGGTCAATTAAGTTGTCGGTTTTGTGTATTAAATATATTTTCAGAATGTACAAGGTCTCTACTTTATGCATGAGGAATCTCGTTTAGACTTTCAGACACAAACAATTTGCGATTGTGTTTCTACTATTGCTGCAGCATATTCCGAGGTCATTGAACCACCCGCAATTCATCAGTTTAAACCAATCGTGCATGCGGGCAAGACTGATCAGTTAAAAATGATAAAAGAAAATTTAAAAAATCCATAAGTTTAACCTATCATGTATTTCAGTCTTGCGTTATCTAAAATAAATGATCATCGTCAATGTCATGTTCATAATTCTGAGCATGTCTGTCTTCTGCTTCCATGGCGTGACGACGAGGCTCATTTCCATCCATCTGTATGAACCGTCTGTTCACCTTTTCAGACGGACGTCTCCTTGAAGGGGATCCATAAATCCTTTCTTTGCGGGCAACATTCCTGTTTCTCCCTCTCTCCATTCTATCATCCAATGATTTGATGAGTGCCGTCAGTTGATGAGCCCTCCAATCTAACGTTTTCATCACAAATGTATTGTCAGGCCCATCTTCCTCATCAGACATTAACTCGTTGCAAATGCCTTGCCACATACGCTGTTCTTCAATTCCAGAAATGTGTTTGGAACGATTGAGATATAGCTGAAAATAATATATATATATATATATATATATATATATATATATCAACTCAGAAAAAAACACATTCTTTAAACGTTTCGGCGTTAGCCTTCATCAGTAATGACTGTTCCAATAATCAGACAGAGCTTAAATACACACCTTCAAATCCATAAACAATACAACAATAATAGCCTAAGTGGGATCCTGCCCACCACACTGAGTGACAAAAGGTGTTAAATATGGGATGTTACCAGAGGTGGGAAGAGGAAGATCAAAGAAAGCTCAGAGTAAAGAGCCGCTAAAGTCGGCGGCGGTATCTGTCTCGCGGGAGCTGAAAAAACGTGTGTAAAAACAAAACAAGCAATAGAAAGATCCAAGAGCGGATTGGCAGAAAAGAGATCCCTAAAAAAAACAGCGTGTGTCCCTAATTAAAAGCTGAGCGCAAAATTTAAAACAACCAAACAACCAAAATGTAAACCAAAATCAAATCTATGTATCAACTTGTCTAGTGTTTAATCCCTTAGGGGAAAAGCAATCCAGCCGATACTGCCAGAAGCTTTCCCGCATCCTATTTCCCCCCGTTAGCCTATCGATTATCTTTATACTAATATCCTTCAGAAACCCGGGGTGGCCTTCTCCAGTAAAATGCCTGAAGAATTCCGCCTGGGGTACTGAGGCCCCCGAATTAAACTTATGACTGCACGCCTTGTAATTGTTAAACCTAAGCCTAAAAGGCGTGCAGGTGCTACCAACATATTGTACACCACAAACAGTACATTCCAACAAATACACAACATTTGACGAATCACAGCGCCCATTGGCTTTCCTGTTGAGACTGACGTCAATAAATATATAAAAAATACACAAGTCTGCAGTAAATCAGTGATGCCTGTACTCATTTTGTATTTCGTTTCGACTTATATATATATATATATATATATATATATATAACAGGATTGAGACAATAAAACAGACTACATTCTGTGTTGTTACTCAGAGTTTCACGCTATACGGCGATCATCAGACAACTGAAAAACTCTACTCATTTTTACGCATTTATACATGATATACCGTGATGACATAATCTTACAACTATTCTTTACGTGGGGTCTCTTTTGAAATTAATTAGATAATATTTGTTCTCATGGCGGCACTTGGAGATTAACTCTGATCTTTTGTTCAGTAGGCGGGTCTTGTCGGCTTTGCTAATGCAGAGCTTTTCCGTAAGACACAAATTACACCTCTTTGTTTCGTTTGTGTAAGCCGCTGCTTGGTTGGAGATGGACCATTTTACGTCACACACTTCATTCCTATCTTTATGTTCCCAAATGTGCTTTGATAATTCTGTACTGTTCTCATATTTCTTATGCCTGAAGGAATTCATGTGGTTGTTGTAGCGCTGTTTGAATGTATTCTCTGTTAAACCGATGTACAGTTTGGGGCTTCTTTCGTTAATAGTGGAGGTGATTTGGGCATTGTAGATGATGTTTGCTGTTTGGCAATTTCCCTGCAGGGGGCACTGGTCTTTTTTCGGCAGTTGCAGCCTTGCTTTGGTTTTTCTGATTCTTTTCTTATTATCTGCTTGTTGTGGGCTTTGATGATGCATGCCATGTTTTCCATACAGCTGTAGCTAACTTTGATGTTGTTTTTGTTGAAGATCTTATGGAGTTTTGTGTTTTGGGGGAAGTGCTTGCTGATTAGTCGGAGGAATGTGTGGCCAACATTTGTCTGGACGTTTTTACTGAATGGGGGGTTGAACCAAATTACGTTTCTTTGCCTGTTCTTTCTCTTTCCTTCGGCTGCATTCTTTTCTTGGTATGTTAGACTCTCTTCGTATCCGCTTTTCTTTAACGCATTGACATAAAATGGGGCAGCTCTTTTGAAAACATCTTCGTCGTAGGAGATGTCGGATACCCTTCTGCTTATTGCTGCTGGGAGGTGCTTGATAATGGTTGGGGGTGGTTTGATTGGGTGTTGATGTACATTGGTTCATCGTTTGGCTTTCTGTACGGGCAGTATTTTCCGTTGGTTAGGTTTAGGGTGACGTCGAGGAAGTTTACGATTTTTAAGTTGGTTTCTATCACTATCTTTAGTCCCAGGTTCTTGAAAATCTTGGTTATATCTTTTTTTATCCTTTCTGCTTTGTTGCCTGACACATCCTTAAAGACTGCTAAACCGTCATCTCGATAGAGGCCAATTTGCTCTTTGTCGTATTTCTTTGCGAGGATGTCAAGGATGTAGGCTCCGACTAGCTCGCATATTTCAGCTCCATCATAGCTTCCCATGGTGACATCGAAGGTACCTTTGTTATCTTTCTTTGACCCGCCTACTGAACAAAAGATCAGAGTTAATCTCCAAGTGCCGCCATGAGAACAAATATTATCTAATTAATTTCAAAAGAGACCCCGCTAAAGTAAAGAATAAAGTAAAGAATAGTTGTAAGATTATGTCATCACGGTATATCATGTATAAATGCGTAAAAATGAGTAGAGTTTTTCAGTTGTCTGATGATCGCCGTATAGCGTGAAACTCTGAGTAACAACACAGAATGTAGTCTGTTTTATTGTCTCAATCCTGTTATAATTCGCTCTGCCTACATGGCATTGAGCACTGTTTTAACCAGTAAAGACACATACAAACTTTTGTGATATATATATATATATATATATAATACAAAAGCAGTCCTCTTAAGAACATCACGATGGACAGAGGGACATATCAGAAATTGATATTATCATGCACTGACTAACTGTTGCGTTGAGTAACAGAGCAATTATCAAATATTTTTTTGATCTAGACAAAGATAACAAACAAATCGTGCGATAAGAGAAAATGAATTCCTTGCTCTGCAGTCTTAAAAGCTCTCTAGCAAACGGTGACTCTTCAAAATAATTTCCTTGAGTTCGTAAATTCCGAATATGATAAATCAAAGTTTTCTTTGAAGCAAACAAGGTTATTTTAAACTGATGAGGGAGCAGATACTTCAAAACGCGAACAAACAAATCATAGGATAGGATAGGATTGCTGTAAACGCATAGGATTGCTGTAAACTAGCTTTGTAGAAAGAAACAAATAACAGCAGCTAGGATGACAGAGCTTCACTATATTTTTATGCTTATGGCAAGTCCATTATTATACATAACAAACCTTTTGTCTTCTTGCTCTGCTTCTTTTGATTTCCCGTTCACGCTGAAGCTTCTCTTCGTCGTCCTTTTCCTTGAACTGCCTTCGCAAATTCTCATAATATCTGTAGCAAGCACCTAATTTCAAATAAAGAATTGATCTCAAGTTCTTGTAATGCCCTTGAAACTACGAAGTGGAGTTACAAAACAAGCCATGTTTATTAGCACTTAACTGAAGATGAGTCAACTTGAGCGTTGGGAAATTTGGATAAGATTGGCATTTCTAATGGATGCAAAGACAAAGCGCAATCGTGATTGTGAGCGTCAAGGAGTACTTACAAAGTGCATTATTAGACCTAGCCAGTTAAAAGATTACATTAAAAGGAAAGTTGAGGAAGTCTACATTTGGGCTTCAGAATGCCACTGAGAATAAATGTGTAAAGCATTTATCAAGTCTGCTGATTTCAAAATCATAGTTAACGTCTTTTCTATTGTAATTTACAAAAGGGGGAATTCGCAGTATCTCAAACAGTGTCTTTCACCCCAGTGAAAATGAAATAAAGTCTAAGCTGCTTTTTGGTATCCAAATTCTCAATTTGCATGCTTCCATTTTGCAATATCCTCAACAAGCAAGAGAATTCCAAGTAAAGGAGGTGGGCAATGATGAAATCTACAGATCTTTAACAGAGTCTTTCTCTTTATCCAAAAGAGTATGTGTGGAAGGAAAACTTTAGTTTCTATTCTCTTTAGCTTCTACCTCGCCTCAAATGAGATACTGCACGGTAGTCACTTTCATAATACTTCGTCCACTCAGCTCTTTCCTGGTTGAGACACAGTTTTTTAAGTTGTCTCTATCATTCAAAACTTATAACCGGCAAAGTAAACGTTAAGAAATTATAGACCAAAAGTAAAATATTGGTAAAAATTGACACTTACGTCTGATGATTCCAGTCTCATACTGGTCCTTCGTTTCTTGCCGCACCATTTCTATTAGATTTCGAGTCTTCAGCTCATTTGAAGGTTCTTTAAAGCTGGGAATAAAAACCCGTCGCTGTCATCATATATCGTAAATAGAATCATAAATGAGGAAATATTACTATGGAATAACATAGATGAAAAGAGAATACACCTTTTTTTTTTTAAGAAACTGCGGCCATAAGAAAATCAACTCTCAGATCGCCAAAAAATTAAGAAACTTCAGTACTGGGAAAATATAAGTTAAAAAACTATTCATTTTGATAAAGGAAATCCTGGAAATATTTTTACCTTACTTTCACTTGTTTCCTGTATAATATTACACTTAACCCTATCTGACCTGGGTGATTTGAAACACTCAATGCCTGGGGGGGGCGGATTCCGACCCCCCTGTCTATCTCTGTTGTCATAAGAGATATGGCAGCCAAACTTGGCACAAAGGTAGTTCATTATGTAAATAATGAACATTTTAAGTCATAATCCAGTTAGCGATGTTGTTGTTGTTGCTAGAGCATGACGATCATTATGATGTCATATGACGTCATATAAATGAAAGGTTGCTAAAAGGTCATGAAACTTTATTTTTCATAAAGAAATGAAAGATATAGATCAAAATATATATAAAGTCTTAATTTAGACTTAATTGGGCCAATTAAACATGATTAAAAGAGATACAAAGTATGTTTTTCACAGAGTGCAGTATGAAAAATTGGTAACCATGGAAACAAGGCTAAAAATAGAATGTCCAAATTGTTGCAATTTGATTGCTCTATGATACAAAGTTAAACTTACGAAGTATCAGAGGCCTACTGCATGTGTGGAAAACGGTGTAAACAAAAATGTGCTAGGGGGGCGGAATCCGCCCCCCCCCAGGTCAGATAGGGTTAAGGCACTTGAGTAATGTCTAAACATTGGAAAGGCTTAAAAAACCTTGTTTTGAAATGTTCACGAGGGCACAGGCAGTAAATATGACCATATGGAGCCTATAAGAAATTCATAAGAAACTCTGAGTACTGAAAATCTGATAATTCAAGAAACATTCAGTACTGGCCCAAATTCGTAGTTTCTTATAAAAAAGACGTGTATCATAAAGCAACTTTGTCGACTGGTCTTGCTTTTCTATCGATGAATCAAATTCGACGAGCAACGCTAATAAAGAAAGAGATTTACGTTTGAATTAAATTAGGAAAAGTTTCACATACCTTACGTCCAAGTCCCAGGTTTGATCCTCTTGCATGACTTTGTGTGATGATCTTACACATAGCTGTGAAAAAGGAATAGAAACTTAAGATGCATTCATTACCTACAGGGAGAGGGGAAATTTACCAAATCTGCATCAATATAGATGTTGTTGTTGTAAATTTATTTTACATCGATTATAAATAATCTAGTCTACTAGACACAAAATGTATAGGCAACCTAATCAAAATTGATGAAAAAGATGGACATAAAACTAAGCCTCATCTTCTTACAAATTAAGGTGAATCAATCAATATGGAATCTTTTTTTATAGCGCTTTCATTGATTCCTTGTCGTCAGATAGTGCAACAGACTGAGGTCCCGTACATCTACTCTAGGTATTCATCAAAGCAGATATATGATAAGATATCTTACTGCTAAAGAATTTGGCACTTTTGACAGCTGCGTTCGTGGCTCTTTTTCATGAGTTGTGGCAAGTATCTTTTCAACGTTGCCAATGCGATTTTCCATTTCTCCAAATTTAGCAAAAACCACGTCAAAATTTGTTTTCATTAAGTCAGTCAAGTTGTTGATTCCCCTGCAATTTTATGATGATTTGTGAGCTCTCAGCGCAAGCAAAGATAATTTATTTGCAGAAACTCAATGATGCATAATAAAGACCTGAAATGTTTCAACATCGTTAGATAAAGTTAGGTTTTCAAACTGATTCCCTTACATTATGAAAATAACAAAGAGTTAAAGAACTAGAAACTAAAACAAAGTACTGTACAGCACCTGGACTGTACAGCACCTTTTGTGTATATATTTCAACTCACGTTTGAAATCCATCGAGACACGCGCATAAATATTTTTGCGATAATTTTTATTATTTCAAATCTTGCGCAGATAAAAAACGTGCTGGTACCTTATTACGTCAACAGACTTATCGGCAAAATGATCGCAAAATAGTAATTATATGTCAAGAACTTTTTGGTTACAAAGATCCAAACCTATTCAGTTGACATTAAAATTGGTTCATCACAGATCAGCATTTTGCAATTCGACGCCCCATAATATTTCGACTTCGACTAAAGAATCATGGGGAGAAGCGCTTGGGAAAATCCAGCTCAAAAGTATACCTTATTTGCATATATCATCTATTTATATCCCCTTTTTGGCTATAAACACCACCCTAAGTTCAGGGAAAATCAATCGTTGCAAGAGCTTTACGCAAATATTTATGCACATTTTCCCTAAGAAGAAGAAATCCAAAGATGGCACATTCGAAAGAAGCTGCATTTGACCATTTTATCAAGCATCACGCCATTAAATCACATGTATATGAGGTTTGGAGGTTCAGGCAAATTTTGACTTTCAAGATTGATGTTTACACTATCAGAGCATCAATATACAAAAATAAGGTGTTTATCTTCAAGTTAACTAGCAAGGATTACTTGACACTTATCAGGGACAGATTAGACCCAAACTCTTGTTGCTAGCTCTGATGAAGTCTGTTGCGTTTGTTCTGGGACACCCAGAAGTTTAGCCGGTGAGAGGCACAATGCACATAAACTGCCTTTGGGTAATCTGCTCGTATACGCTGTGCAGCCCCTATATTCTTTCCTGCCATGTTCCCACAACCATCATAGCCTTGTCCTCTGCAATCCTCCATGTCTAGACCCAGATTTCTGATTTCCTCTTTGATCTGACCGGATATGGCTTCACCTGATGTTCCTGCTTCGCAGTGAATTAAGCGCATAAACTCTTCTCTTATCATGTGTTGCCTGTCTACGAATCGGATGATCAATGCCATTTGTTCTCTGTTGCTAACATCTGATGCCTCATCTCCTAAAACGGCGAAAATCTTCACTTCCTTGATTTCCTGTACAAGTGAATTTGAAATGTATGCTCCACAGCAGTGAATCATTTCATTCTGGATGGTCTTTGAACGATAATTTGCATTTTGTGGTGCTGTCTCAAAATGTTGCTTGATGATTTCATCTCCGCTCTTGGGACGAAAGTCGAGGAGCTCTTGAAAATTTCCTGTGTTGCTGTTTCCTTCAGATTCTCTGTGTGCTGAATCGTCACGGTGACCGTGAAGTGCAATGTTTTGTCTCCCGCAAAAGATTACTGTTTCAAGTATAGGCTCGATCTTTTCTTTGTTTTCTTAATTCTTGCACTGCAAACTGTATCTACAATCTCATCAATTGGCTTTAGCTTTCTCTCAACAAGCTTTTTTGAAGTCATCCATTTCTAGCGTTGCTTGGTGGTGAAGCTGTGATTTCATCTTGTGATCCTTGTATTTAGAATGAGCACTCGACCAATAAGTAAGTGGGGACTTAAAGAGGTTTGTTGGGGATACGAATCCTTAACGTTCGAAGCAACGGTTATTCCCCAAAAAGGAAACCTGTGATCATGCACAAAAAGTATGTTTGGTTTTGTGGAGAGAATGTGGACGGATAATCCGGCCACAATCAAAACAAGTGTCATAAACGAGCCCAATGTCTCTTATATTCACATCTGAAAGTGGAAAAACTGGGTTGTCTCTCTTTATCACTCCTGTGACATTGTTAGACTCTGTATTTTCCTTGGGTTCTCTTTTTACGGCCTGTTCTAAAGAGCTTTGTGGGTTAGCTTTAGTCGCGGTCACAAACCCAGTTAACTTTACTTGCTTCAAAACAGGTGGCTGAGTGACCTCATCGCTTGACTCCACGAGTGTGTCTTTATGGCGTTTCCTTGCTTCTGCCCCTTCAACTTTAACTGTTGCGCTCTTTATGGCCATTGCATTAGTTTCTTGCAGCTCTCTTTCATCAGCGAAAAGAGGCACACAATGATTTACCTTATATAATGCCCTTTCTTTTGTTAGCCCAAGATCATACCAGAGGATAACAATTTCATCACACTTGCTTTTTCCATCTTTGACACGAGGGTTTATTTGGCTAGTGAATAAATTCTTCAAACCTCGTTGGTTGCAATCAGGAAAAACAGACTTGATGTTTCTTTCAATAACCGATGACAAGGCCATTAAACTGATGGTGACCAAACAGCAAAGGTTCAATTTTCTTGTGCTTGAACCAGTATGGACTTACTCCAGCTATCCCCTTTTGAGAAGACCCATGATGATACATCCCCCAGGCATGTTGACATCGCATTGTTGATACTTTTGAAAGTAGGAGAAAGCTCACCAGAGTCAAACTTGCCTTGTATGTAAGGATGTGTTGCATAGAAGGTAGAGTTTTGATATAACTCAATAGAGGTCAGGAGTCTCAGGCAGCCACTCAAGCTTTCATTGCCAATTAATGCAACTGAACAAGCATTGTATAAACAGTTGCCATCAGGTGATGTTCTACAAGGAAAAACATGTATCTTGTGCACTTGATACCCTATTCTTGGTTCCAGTGCCAAAGAATAAGGTAGAAATGAAAACCAAGCAAAAATTAACGTGAAGAAATATGTAGACAGACTCTCTGCACGTAGGCTAGTAGATTCCTTAATTTTTTAAATTCCCTTTTCTGCTTCCTTCCCGGGGGGGGCGGGGGGTACTTGACCAGCCTTTTGTCGGGGACGCGCCATCGAAGCTTCAAAAACATACCTGTTCCTTATACCAATTTTTGAAAATGTATACGCGACCTTGTACCGATTTTGCGAACAAGTATACCCGACCTTATACCAATTTTCCAACAAGTATACCAAAATCGTTCCTTAAATAAACCAAAATTGCGGAAATCGATACCATTCCTTATACTAAAATTATGAAAATCGATACCGTTCCCGATGATACCCAAAATATGTGTAATACCCCCCCCCCCCGGGAGTTCCTTATTAAACTGTCTCCCCGAACCTACTGTTGCATCGCCAGGCATCTCTGTCCAGCAAAGGAAATTCGAAACTAACTGATTCTAATGGCATAATGAACTGACCAAATTCATTTGCTGAAAACTCATTTTAAGAATTAGTAAATTCCGATGCATCGTGGAAAGCATATGTTATTTAGGTATGACGTAGCTTAACGACTTTCCACATAGCCTGCGTGCAGACTCTACTGATTCCCTGAAGAGAAGTGAGGTTCCTCCTTTAGGAACCTCACTTCTCTTCCGGGAATCAGTAGAGTCTGCACGCAGGCTACTTGCCACACTGATTATTCACAAACTGATTCGAATTCGACCCACTGTTATTTTATTTGACCCAGAGTGCAAAAGTTTCCTAATAAAATCCTCTTCATTTGATGAGGTTTATTATAGATTTCAAAAATGTGTGTTGTTTGTATGTATGGGTTGGGGAAGAAACAAAGATGAACGGAAAACAGATGTCTACCCTTTGGGAGGCAAGACATGAATACCCCTCCCAGAAATTCTCAAGTTCATAAAAACATTTCTAAGATCCTTCATTTCATTTTTTCATTTCATTTTATCTTTTTTACCCATGGTAGCCCCTCAATAATGATAATTGATTTACAGGGGGCCATGCTAAAAACTTACAAATAACTACTAATTTACAATAAAAACGACATTTGCTATAAAACCTAATCCTAAACCTAAACTAATTACAAATTGTCATAAATAAATAAAAGAAAACATAAAAGAATTGGTGAGAAATTCATGGCTGCACCTTCTTTTTAAACGCTCTCAGGGTTGAAGTATTTCGGATCTCAGGGCCAAGACTGTTCCAAAGCTTGGCGCCTCGGTACGCGAAACATTTCTGCCCCCCTGCCGATTTTAATAATGGCAACCTGAGATTGACTTTGGCGTTTCTAAGAGAACGACTGGTAGAGTTGTTGACTCTCGTGAACATGTCTTTCATATAAGAAGGCACGTCACCATTAAGGGATTTAAAGACCATTTTCTGAGCTTCAAAATCAATAAGCTCCCTGACAGTCGGCCATAGCGAGGTTGGCTCAGTGGTTAAGGCGCCGGACTCACAACCGCAAGGTCGTGGGTTCGAATCCTACCAGGGTCATACTTGCTGCGAAAGTGTGAGGAGAGCTGCTAACTCTCTGTAATTCCAGGCAAAAGGCAAAAGGAATCACGAGGTGTGGTCACATCGAGAGGAAGGACCGGGGTCGCCCTGATGGGCCCCCCTGCGCCAAGCGCAGAAACCCATACCTTGCGAGAATAGCAAGTGTATGTGCCTAAAAAGTGAAAGGTTATGTATAACCCGTGTCCCCTGCTGGAAACAAGTCATCTCGAGACTTTCGCAGGCTAGGCACGTTAAATACAAATACTCACTTACTCACTCACTCATTTAAGCGGCCGAATAACTGGTAAAGCAGTAGCATCAAATGGACTGTTGGAGACGAGTTTTGCAGCCCGATTTTGAAGTTTCTGCAATTTTTCAATGGCAGTCACCCCAGCATTTCCCCAGACAGGGCAGCAATATCTAAAGTAAGGCTCCACTAAACTCTTATACATTGTCTTGACAGTTGAAATAGGAAGGTACTGCTTGGCATAACGAAGCACACCAATACCTCTAGAGATCTTATTAGTTGTTAGGGCCAATTGAGATGTCCATTTAAGTTGATGGTCAACCTGAACACCAAGGTATTTGACCTCCTTTACCAACTTGATATCCTCGGAACCAATCTTAAGGTGTGGTTTGGTTGAATCAACAGAGTCAATTTTTCGCAGCTTACCTTACCTCTTGGCAACAAAGGGATTGGTTTTTGTTTCTGCGTCTGCAAATTTTGATTCATTTGGTATGCATCTCTTTTCAATGCTTACAGTCTTGCTCTATATACTTCATCGTTGAATTCACCTTCAACTTGTTCCTTTAAGGTAGCTGGATACACATTTTTTCAGGAAGTTTTGATAATTTTTGCAAATTTTTTTTTTTTGCCAGAAGGTAGCTCAATCTGTAAATTATCATATCCCAAAGTCTTGTTTCAATGCAATGTTTCTTTCAGCTGCAAAGAGTACTTTTTCTCAGGGAAGTAGGGCATATCTTCCTTAGCAACGCAATGTTTATGAACATTTATTGGTTTCTAGGGACGTTTTAGGTGCAATGGGCACAATTTTTGCACCCCAAAAGTACCCACAACAACCATTATTTGCTTTCTGCCTGTTTTGCCCTTGTATCCCTGTCAATCAAGCAAAGGATGATGGGAAGGTGCTCAGCAACCAAACCTGAAAAGTAAATTGCTCATATCGGCTCTTGCAGTGTTGTCGTGAAAAGTGTTCCTTCACGGCAAATGATGGAAACTTGTCAAGGTGAAGGAGAAAAACACGTAGAAACAGAAAGCACTGGCGTAGCAGATAAGGATGCAGGTGGAAAGCGTGAAAAGAGCAAGAAAAAATACAAATTCAGAGCTGGTAGGAGATGGCAGAGTAGAAAACCGAAAGGCTTTCAAAAGAGAAGGAAAGAGGGCCTAAATGAGGAAGGAGAAGGAAGTGGCATTAGCCTTGAAATCAATGAAAATATTACACCACAGAGAAACAAGAATAAAGGTGAAAAGGAACAACAAACCGATCCAACTGCTGCCACAATTTATAAACCACTTATCAACAGGAGTGCAGAAAAGTTGAAGTCAAGTCCATTTGAAAGTTTGATATCTAATGAAGGAAAGGTACAAACAAGAAGTAGATCTTACAGAAGAACAACTGGAAAGGGAGAGTCAATGAAGTCAAAAGGCTTCAAAATAATGGATACAGAATTGATTGCAGATTGTATAAAGATTGCTGCAATATGCAGTATTTGCAAGAGAGCAGATAGTCAGCTGACTTTGAAGGAGATGCCAGAAAAAAGAAGAGGGATGGGAGAAGAGTTATTTCTTGAGTGTAGTATTTGCCACAAAAGAACAGAGTTGAAGACAAGTAAGAAAGTTAAAGTTGGGAAAAGAAATAATATTTTTGAATCTAACCTAAGATCTGTTTTATGCTTCACATAAAATAGGCCAAAGAGGACTGAAAAAGTTCTGCGGTGTCATGAATATGCCACCTCCCGTTACAATGAAGTCTTTCAGTAACATCAACAAGATTATTCACAGAGAATCGAAAGAGAGGGCTGAAGAAGAAATGAAAAATGCTGCAAATGAGTTACTTGATCTAGCAATCAATGAAGATCCAGAAGGCTATCTTGAAAACATGGAATGTGGAATACTGGAATGGAATACTGGAATGCCATATAATATTAATATGTTTCTATGGCATTCCAGTATTCCATGGAATATCAATTAGCCTTCCATGGAATACTTAAATAGGCTTATATCCCAGACATCTTTTCTTTTCTTGATTGTTATGTCTTATCAAGCAATTATTCTCAATTAACTTTGTCGGAGTGGCAGCAATTATTCCTTTTGTCGAGGAGATACCACCATTTTAAAGACCAAGTTCATGTTATGAAATATTTGTCGATGATCAGATATCTTTAATATCTCAACTTAAAACAATAAATCTGTCACAGTAGTGTCGACTCACTTGATGCCAAAAGTAGAAATTCTTCAGATCCTTTGATAGGGATAAGGATCATACAATAAAGCTCTTTGTCTGCCAATCAATTGCGTAATGTCTTTTCATCAGACCTGCATACCTTCATCAATTAATCTTCTATGAATGGGAACTTTAGACCCAATGCATGTGGCAAGATATAGACAGGGGCAAATTGCTGCGAAAAGCATCTGCTTTTTATAGATGCCTTCATCAAACATAGTCAAACTATGCTTCAAATAAAGCATTTCATCTTTACTATCACTAAGGTGAACGAAATTGGAGAGCTGCTTTAAAGTGCCGAGTCTTAGAAAAGAGTGCTTTCCAGCTCATTACTTGCTTTGAAATAGAATAGGGTCTGGTTAACAGGCTAGAGCAAATTAGCTGTCTTAGCACACATTGTTTTGATATGAAATTCTGAATAATGATAGCGATCTCACTTCCTCTATTTCGGGGAACAAAAGGAAAGATTAGTGCAGTTCAAAGCAGTATACCCTTGCTCGCGGCACATCCCCATGTTCATTTACTATAAGAACTCTCCCCGTGGTTCAAAATTCGCCGTCATCCGCATTGAAAAGCTTCAAATCACTTTCCAAACTGATCCCATTGTATACTTGTTTACGATCAATAAGGATTATTTCCTTTTAATATTTTCGATCATTTGAAAGATTCCAGATTCCAGATTCCAGTTTCCAGATTCCATGTTTTAAAGATAGCCTCAGATAATAAGCATGATAATTTGTGTCACCATGTTTAAACTGCTCACGGCTGTTTATAAACTCCAGATGATTTGATTACAATGGTCTGTTTAGAATTGAGTACCTTGCATCAGGAAAGGCATCATACAACTTCTCTGTGAACTTTTCTTCAATTTTTTGCTTGCCTTTTTCATAAGCATTCATGCAGTTACTTGGTAATACTCCAGATTCTTGACCTTTTCAATTTATTGGATGGCAATTTATTGCCTTCCTTTGATCATTTGGCTTGAAAAATCCTTTCTTGAGGCAAAACCATGCTCCCTTCAGCTGGTCTGGGAAAGATGTCTGCAGGCTGTGTCTTGTGGAGCTGTGAACAGCAAATCACTCTTTGCTCTTGTATGCTTGTCTAATTGCATGAAAAAGATCAAGATTTGCCATTATCCGTTCACACATTAATGCTATGGAGTGGCCTGCTGCATAATCCTTAAGTGGCTTCACTAGTTCTGCTTCTACATTGCCATCTAGTTCTATCCCACATCCAATCTTACCAGAAAAATTCACAGCCCAGTTTTGTTGCATCAAAACTCTTGTTGCCAAAGGCCATTTGGCAAGGAAATTGACTGTATGCCTGACACATTCTGTAAAGTAATAAGGAAAGTTCAGCTGTGCATAAACATGAAGCTGCAGTTGGTAAATAATTTCCTTTGCAAAGCCATCTCCATGCTTTATTGCTTCATTATACAATGAGAGCAATGACCCAAAGTAGTGAAATGCAGTAGCTCTGTGATTAAATGCAACAGCTGCAGAAGCAGATGACTTCAGCCAGGCTTTGAATTTTTGGAGAACTACTTCAGTGTGACTGCCAGTTATTTGCTTGCAAGAGAGCAGCTCTGCTTGATTTGGGAACATATCACTTCTCTTGAACTCAAAGACAGAAGCCAAGCCGTATGCCCTACAACCATCATTTATTCCTTCTCGTACTAATGTTAAGTTGTGATCATTGAATTTCCTTTCCTTAAACACTTCCTTTGATAACTTCATCCTGTTTAATACTGTATACAAGACATAGTGCATGCCAGATGATCCATGTGCTTTGAAACATGCCTAGAGAAATATCCTTGTTGTTCAAATCTCCAGGACATAAACCAACCCACTGAAATTCTGCAGAACGAGACATGACTGCTGCGTTGGTCTTGCAAGTACCAACATCCCAAACAACAATACTGACATTCCCTTTAGCCATACGACCCACCTGCTCTGAATGAACTTCTTTGGATACTTCTGATCTTTCTAAATTGTATGAAACATCTATCGACTTGATAGCTTGGTCTTCTTCCTCTGAATCGTATCCATCTCGCTCAAAAATTTCCATGATAGAAGGGCATTGGATAGCCATGGCCATCTCTTTTGGGGAAGGGATGCTGGTGAAAAGTGGTCCATTCCATTTGGCACCTGAAAGGACCGATAATCTAACCAGCTCCTCATTTTTTTTCAACACAGCCAAGCTTAATGGTGTCAAACCACATCCTTCTTTTGCATTTACATTGCAGCCAACATATACGAGAAATTTTGTGTACGAAACATTCTGCTGCATGGCAGCAATGTGGAGTAAAGTTCGCTGCAAATGGTCAAATTTATCTCCTAGTTTCTTGGACTGGCACTCTCTTATATGGAAGATGTATTGCTCCTGTTTGTGGCTTTCAAGTACTTCTTTGAACTTTGAATATAGTGCGTTGTACATTCTCCAGAAAGACCTGTCCTGCTCTTCAAAGTATCTTTGTTCACTCGCTAAAGTCACCTTTTCAATTCCCTCATGTGCCACAGTATCCGCTAAAACTCATCATCATCATCATCCAATGATATAATTGTTGAAAAATCTTCTCTCGCCGTCTTGCTTGTTTCTATTTCTGCAATCTTTTTGTCCTTTGATTGCAGTGTGGATCTCAATTGTTCCATGTAGTGTTTATGATGGCTCTGGCTTCACAGGAGCTCAAAATGGGATCTTGCTTTCTCAACATCAAATCTTGACTTTGCTGAGTCTAAAGGAGCATATTTCTGCTTACCGGTATCATCATACATGTTGAATTCCTTTGAAAGTTCAGACAGTATGGCATAAGTGCCTGCCAAAAGTGCATAGTTTATTTTGGTGCACCCAGTATAGTTTTGATCCATGGTCGTTGAAGTGGTGGAGGCTGTGTCGTCTCTCGTCTGTATGAATGTTTTGAGATTTGGGCTGGTTCTCCAGCAGTTCGAAACCAACTCCCTGGAAAACACTGATGTTTCCTCAGAATCACAAAGTATTTGGGGAGATTCAAGCTCAGTCGTAAACAGTGACTCGGAGAAGGAAAAGGAAGAGGAAAGTTTTGGTGGGGTACCAAAGATAAAGGATATCTTCAGAAGAAATCTTTTGAATCATCTGAAAGAAAAGAAAGATGCAAAGTTGACTAAAAGAATGTTCACCGATGCTCAGCTGTTAGATGCTGCAAAGCAAGAGATTGCTGTCAAGAAAAGAATTGTTGAAAGCATTGAAGACTCGGAGAAAAGGCATGAACAGCAAATGAAAACATTCAATGAGACAATGGGTGCCCTCATATCTGCAATTGGAAATGGCTTTGCCATGCTACAAGGATTGATTCAGCAGCAAATGCACCAACCCCAAGGGAGTCACTAATTCAAGATTGAAGATATATATGAAGGATATATGAAGTTCTGAATAATGATAGCGATCTCACTTCCTCTATTTCGGGGAACAAAAGGAAAGATTAGTGCAGTTCAAAGCAGTATACCCTTGCTCGTGGCACATCCCCATGTTCATTTACTATAAGAACTCTCCCCGTGGTTCAAAATTCGCGTCATCCACATTGAAAAGCTTCAAATCACTTTCCAAACTGATCCCATTGTTTACTTGTTTACGAATTAGGATTATTTCTTTTTAATATTTTCGATCATTTGAAAGATTCCAGATTCCAGTTTCCAGATTCCATGTTTTAAAGATAGCCTATTATCTGACACTATTGACAGCATGAAACAACAGATAATTGCAAAAAACCCACAGGAATATCCACCCTGGTGCTTTTGGGAAAAGGCTAATCATACAATTCATATAATTTGTGTTTTGACAACTACTGTAATCACCTAAAAGTGGTCAAGGCAGTTTCGAAATTCTGTGCCACTAGAATACTTGTCAAAATCCGGGACTACAGAACTTCAAATGTAACCGAGTTTCATCATCTTAATCAATTTTTATGATCTGGTTATCTTTAAAATATATATTTTTGATTTTATCTTCATACAGAATATGTGCAGTCTCACATGAAAGGTACAACAAATAGTGCTTTTCTGCCAGAGACTTAAAATGTTCTTTTATCACATTATGGATGATAAGGTGCTCCACAAATGCTGACAGCCTTGTAGCAGACTTAAATTTTGATAGATCAATGAAAATTGCCCCTTTTAGAGAGCCTTTGTCGGCCTCCTTTCTTATGTAATCAGGAAAGAGCGTAAGCGCCAGTTCCGTAGAACGCTTTGAGCCGAAACCAAATTGGTGCTTAAAAAGCAAGCAGTTCTTTTCCAAGTAATCCAACAGTTGCTTATGCACGAACCTTTCCAGGATTTTTGACATGACCGGTAATACTGATATAGGTCTATAGTTATCGGTGTCAGTTCTGCTACCATTTTTGAATCATGGTATGACTTTTGCTGCTTTCCATGCAGATGGCACAGTCCTAGTTTCCAATGATAGATTAATCAAAAATGCTAAAGGTGCAGCCAAAACGGAAGCTTCATCTTTTATCATACCGTGTGGAAAATCGTCTAAACCGACAGACTTTTTCCGTTTTAGGTTTTTAAGCTGGTAATAGACTTGAATTGCATTTACCTTGTTGAACGAGAAACGGTTAGAGCATGAAGGGGCAGTGCTATCATGAGGCATCCAGATGAAATTTTTTAGAAGGATTTATTTTCTTTCTGCAACGGTTGCAAAATGATTTGCGAAAGCATTTGCTATTTGTTTACCATCTGTAGTCTTCTGACCATTTACATCCAGTACTGGGGTTGAAGATACAGAATTTGTTTTTGTTGGATATACCTTCTTTAAAGCCGACCATAATTTCTCAGCTAAGTCTGCGTGTTATCACGAAGCAGTTCTTTTTTGTACCTGGCTTTGTTATATTTAACAAGATTATTTACTCTATTGCTTTGTTGTTTGTAAGTTGACCAATCAAATTCGCTCTTCGTGAGGTGATCTCTGTGAAAGAGCTTGTCTCTGAGATTCATCTCTTTTTTTAGTTCCTTGGAAAGCCATGGGCAAATGTGTCCCTTTACTCTTGCAGTTTTGAGGCTCATTTGAACAAATAACATCAATGAGGGTGGAAGAGTGTGGTTTGTGATCCTCGTGGGACTTGTGATCAGCTGTTTCAAACCAAATGAGGAAATTATGTTCTTTATTTCTTTGTGATCAGATTTTGCCAAATAGTTACAATTCAAATCTCCCAACATGAGAACTTCTTTGTTTTCAATTTGTTTTCAATATCAACAAATTGCAACTAGTATAGTAAAACAAAATGCATGGCATACTCAGGAATTTTGCTGACTTTCTTTCACAAATTACTGTATTAGATGACATAACTAATCTATATCAAAATGAATCAATAGTTTTTACATCTTGTTAGGCAGTAAGAATGTATGGTCTACTGGCTATCATCAAACTTGGGATTTTAATCCAACATTTCTTTTTACTCAAGGTGCAATCATATGCGAAACATGATGCAAAGGCAGGAATAATATAATTTCGCCTTCCAAAGATTAAAAAATATCTAAAAAAACATAACAGGCAATCTTTAAATGAAGAAAAGCTTTGTGAAAGCATTCACCATCGCAATATGGGTAAGTGAAAATGTCAAATTCAATCAGAAAGTTACATGACTGAGACACAGGATCTTAATTGAATGTCTAATATTCCAATATAACTCAGTGATTATATTCCATGAGTTCCATATTCAATCCCATTTGACCAAAACAAAATTCAGCTCATATTTGGTTTTTTTTATATCATTCATTTAAAAAGTTTACAATGAGTTCTACAGTCTACAATACTTATCTAATTACTATACAACACTACGGGAACGATACCAGGGGGAGCGAAAAACAAGGACTACCCAATGGCCAAAAACATGAAGACATATAACATTAACCTACATGCAACTAACTGTACACTACGAACGATAAGAAAACTAATGGATAAAGGATAATGTACTAGATAGATTCTGTCTGATATTAGATGTTGTGTGAATGTTTAGCCTGCGTGCAGACAATACCTAACTGAGGAAAAGGTATAATATGCGCAACGCCGTTCCATTTTGTGTATTGTATGCGTCAGCTATTTATTTCATTGGCATTTGAATGATCCTTTCTCCTTGGCGTCTGTTTATTGTCTGCAGTAGGGTAGTTAAAATTCCAGAGTATTGTGTTGCTAGTGAAGTTTGCCTAGAGAACAAAGTGACACCTGAGATTTAATCACATGATGGCCGTTCTCAAATCTGATTGCTTCCTTGTTCACGGGAAAGTCATTTTATTGGCTGCTACAACAATAAGCTTTCTTTGTTATCACCATTGCGAAATAAATGCTGAAGCACGCACTACACAACAGTGAGCGACGCTGCGCAGTTTATTCCTTTTCCTTTGGTATAGTCTTCATGCAGGCTAGTGAATGTTGGGAAGAACTTAACAATTTCACGAGTGTGGCTCGTTTGAAATTGAGATGCATATGATGCATGACATCTAATATCAAACAGAATTTACAAGGAAAACAAAGAACATTCACGTAAAGGGACTTGGTGGTTGCTAAGAACATAGCTGAAGTTTCAAAGGATCTCAAATAAACCGACCAGTGTCCTGGATGAAACGTAAAGTCAATTCGAGTATATTTTTGTTCAAGTCATCAGAAAGGTCTTGATCACCATATAGTAAAAGCTGCGTCAAAGCATCATTTGAAAGGATAGCGATTTGTAAATATGGTTGCAATAATTCTACAATTCCAGCGAGAATATCTCTTCGTTGAACATCAAAAGAAGGGCAGAGCAACAAAAAATGCTCTGTATCCTCGATGTCATCGTTTGTTGGACACATTGGGAGTCACTGAAATTATGCTTGAACTTGTGAAAATTTAACTTACTGAGACCAACCCTAAGTTGAGTAAGATAGGATAATCCTATTGGATCGTGTATTCCAAAACCAGATTTTGCAGGGGGTCGGATTATTGATAAGATCTTTTTCTTAAAAGCAGCAACTGAGGGTGCAAGTCTCAATTCAGGCTCGAGCTTATTCCATTCGGATAGGCAGTTGGGATAAAAACTAGACTTAAATTTTTCTGTCCGTGCCTTTAATCGCCCAATGGTCGCAAAGACAGTACTGCTACTGATGAAGAGGAGGAATTGGATCTACTGTATACTCATATTTGGTTGGTACAGTATCTAACGATGCAGTTAATTCCTATTACTGAGTCATGAAGAAATGAAATACTAACCAACAATTTTCTCTTTACAAGGCCAGGAAACAACGTATAGAAGATTTTCAACGCCCAGTAAAGGCTCTTCTGCACAAGACCCATTGCGAATGTGTTTGGGCTTGAAAGAGGAACATTTTGAGAAAGATTTCCTCCAAATACTCAAAGGTATTTACTATAATACATATGCTCACCAACTTTCTGTAAAAAGCTATGAAGCAACCCTTTTGCTTTTCCAATGGTATACTAATGATTTAAATCTTTGGATAGTACAGTAAAAAATACGGGAGGGTTTATTAAAAGAACTTCATAAAATGATACCTGGTGATTTTTCTTTTGTTAATTTAGTATAAAGCTCCTGATCAATTAACAAAAAATCCTTAGCAGGAAATGTCACCAAATTCATTGCTAACGTACCAGA
Organism: Aurelia coerulea; assembly: GCA_039566865.1. Classification (NCBI taxonomy): domain Eukaryota; kingdom Metazoa; phylum Cnidaria; class Scyphozoa; order Semaeostomeae; family Ulmaridae; genus Aurelia; species Aurelia coerulea. The sequence goes on along the minus strand of CM076951.1, from coordinate 3,526,301 downwards.
ATTTCACACCAACACGAAAACGAGTATATGAGCAGGTTGGTGTAATACTGTAGCTGCATGTTAACTACGTGAACAACTTTATTGAAAAACAAATGAAACCAATGTTCTAAAATCCAGCATAAAGAGTATTGTTATCATTTCTCATATGACTATTAGCTTGACCCGTTATTACAAAATGACAATTAAAACTTTCCTGACACATCAGGGCACTGAGGGGAGACAAAACACATTATAAATGCATATAAAAAGTTTTCTCCAATTTTGTGATTAACTAGTCCATGAACCATCAGGCTTTATTTAACACTGTAGATGTGTAAAATAATTCACGTAGGTCTTATCTGTTCTGCCAACATGTTTTTCATGTTTTAGGGTTTTCAGGCAGCACAAAGAATCAATGAAAGAGGTAAGATCGCTCATATTTCATTTCCTGTTTTCCTTTTAACCCTATCCAGACAAGGGGGGGGCACAAAGTGCCCCCCCCCTAGTAAACTTTTCCACACAGCTCGTTGAGTATCTCCTGAATAGTCTAGCTTTCTTGTGACTTTTAGTTTCTATCTGTGAGACATCTTTTCATGTCAATTTCAAAAATTTTGACACTGATTCCGGGGGTCAACACATGCTATTAAATTGAGTGTTCCGCAAAATAAATACCTTTTAAGTCACAGCTTTGAAACCACTGGCTCTATGACAATGAGACAAACGTTGTTGAACTCGTCTTGAAACAAGCTTTCATTTGATATATAGTTTATTGATTTTTGATGACGTCATCAACAATTGGTTGTGCGCATGCGTACTGACGAAAAACCATGTTATGCTTCATTTTTAGAAAAATGAGTGACATAATATGATGCAGCAGGTCTTTTTACGTACATTTAGCATTTTTTGCTATTTTTAAAAGTAATTTGTAATCAATTTTAGACAAAAATCGCTCTTTTGCATACAAAATGAATAAATGCTGACATCAGCAAAAATATCATTGTTACAAAGCAAAAATTTCAAAATAAGGATTACAAGGATATAATCCTTCTATGTTTCAAATATCACATCGATATGTTTTATCAATTTTGAGATACAACGTGACAATGTACGTGTGGTTTTACACCCAAATTAGCAGCATTTGCTGACGTCAGCACTTAATCACGTCACATAAACAAAAACAAATCACATCATCTTGTTTGCCTTATCATGTTTGTTACTTGTGCCAAGTTTCAAGTCTCTAGCACTTATGATTATGTGCCCCCCCCCTAGTCTCCCCAGAGTTTCAAAAAGCCTAGTCTGGATAGGGTTAAAAAAAATTAGCAAAATACGGATTTTGATTGTAAGGAGAAACTGAAGACGAAAATGCTGCTGGGAAATCTCTAAGGCCTTCTGCCAACAGGAATTGATGCATACAAATGTATGTAAATACTGGCTTCTCGGCTACATTTATGTTTACCTTGCCACCACACAACAATTTTTTAAGGGATACAACCATATGCTGCAAAACAGTGTGCCATTCCTACTCCTAAAGTGTCTTATTTTCTCGTTTATTCAGTGAACAAAAAGACTGCACGAAAAGAGCTGTTTACTGGAGGTAAATAAATCCATTTAGCAATATGCACTAGTCCTCTGAGGTCCTAGATTGGATCCAACTACCTTTGCACAAGTTTGTCCATTTGAATAATATTCTTTACTAACAGTTGTTCAAGATTCTTTTTAACCAATACAGAACACAACTTTGCAAGATGCCATAGCACTATAACTGATTTTATCAAAATATTTTCATTGATAATTTGATCTTATAGCAATACATCATTCAAAACTTAAAAGTTTTCTGTACTTCCATCTTATTTGTAGTTTGGTATTGTAGAAATCCATTCAAAAATTCAACTTTGCCTTGTACAAAAATCTATTGTAACGTTATATTTTTTCAGGGGCGCAATCTAGTACTGTGGTGACTCCATTGCAAGAGAAAGCCCTACTTGTCTCACCAATACCAAGTAAGCAATGAGACTTAACTTTTTCTGTAATTCCACCTTATTGACAATGTGGTATTATAGCAATCCATTCAAAACTTCAACTTTGCCTTGAACACAGAAGTACAAAAATCAAATTGCAACATTATCTTTTTTCAGGCACTGAATCTAGTACTGTGGAGACTCCATTGCAAGAGAAGGCACTACTTTTCTCACCAACACCAAGTAAGCAATTAAACTTAGATTTTGCTTTAATTCCACCTTATTGACAATATGGTATTATAGCAACCCATTGAAAAATTCAAATTTGCCTTATATTCAACCATAATGATTATCTTTTTTTCAGGCGCGCAATCTATTACTGTGGTGACTCCAGTGGAAGAGAAGGCACTTACCTCAGCAATACCAAGTAAGCAATGAGACTTTAATTTTTCTGTACTTTCATCTTATTGATAATTTGGTATTGTAGAAATTCATTCAAAAAGCAAACTTTGCCTTGTTTTCAATCTTAATGATTATTTTCTTTCAGGCGGGTCATCTAGTACTGTGGTGACTCCATTGCAAGAGAAGGCACTACTTTTCTCACCAACACCAAGTAAGCAATTAAACTTAGATTTTGCTTTAATTCCACCTTATTGACAATATGGTATTATAGCATATAAGAAAAAGGGTAATTTCCACATAATTTCTACTATCTGACATGTTGAAGTCTCCTTTAGTTTCCAAAGTGGAAATTTTCTTTCACTAATTTTTGTTTAGAGGGAGGGGTTCTTTGTAATAAACATGTAGAATGAAATTATTTAATGAGCCTGAATTGTTTGTACACTGATAATCTTTGTTGAAGATAAGTCCATTAATGAGTAGCTGCCATATTTTGCCGAGAAACCAGGAGAATCAATCCTTGCATCAACTCCTAACACCCTTATATTGTTGATGTAATCCTCTATTAATTGAGTCCTTTCTCTTTCCCAGTGCTCAAAGACGGATGGAACCAAATAATACCGCTGTATTCTGTTTTATGTTCTTTCTGAAATTTGAGGAATCTGTAAATTATGGAAGAATGAGTAGATTCTGGCTGGCTGACAACCAGAAAATAGAGTACTTGCAGCGACAAGAAAGTTACCCAGTGGCATGTTACCAAGAAACTGTTGGCTGTTCCAGATCATTTATGCCCATTAACACAAGTTGCATGTTTCCTGAGCAGTGTTCAAGAAATCACCTTTTTGGGGCTATGACATGGTGCAAGGCAGAATATGCATACCGCAAAAAGTTGCACAAAGCAGCTTTCAAAGACGATGAATTTCATCTCTTCGTATGACTTTGGTTGCAACTCATCCTGAGAATCTGTTAAGTCACTGGACGATTCATCATCTGAAACATCTGGTCACCATTCAGGAGTGTCTGATCTGAAGTCCTCATTATCTGACTGTTCATCAAGGTTCTGATACGCTACAGTCTCATGCTAGCATTTTTGTACAGTTTGCATTGTTTCAATTCCTAAAAAATAAATGAATAATGAGCGTTGAGCACAAAATACACGTTGTTAACTCATTGAGCTGCTCCGGCATCTGATTGGTCGATATAACAATAAAATACAGAAACAAAGGGCACGGCCGATTTGTTTCTGTATTTTATTGTTATATTGTTATATTGTGACCGCAAATCTTCTGTTGCTTGACAAGTTACCGCTGTGGTCAGAAGCGATTTGTGTCACGCAGTGGAAGGGAAGCGTTTACAGGAAATGTCTTTGTGGAAAACCAAATTCTTGAGTCAGATAACATTAAGAAATTTGAATGCAAAGGAATTGTGAATAAGTTTGGTCAGCGGGATGATTCAATGACTTTGCCTAAAAATTTTTAAGCTCAGGCTCACTAGCCTACGCATAGACCCAATATCCCAAAGGAGGAAAGGATCTACAAAACAAAAAGCAAAGGATTGATATAGCTGCCCAATTAATCATTCTAATTTTGTGAAACACGTTGAAACCATACAAATAGAAATATTTCTATGGTTGAAACAAAGGCTGCATAGATGAAGTTTCCAGAAATCTAGAAACCTCACTAGCAAGCTTTTGCTCTTTGCTTCGTAGACCCTTTCCTCTTTTGGGATAATGGGTGTACGTTCACTGGGGAGCGATAAATCGCGCGCCCAGTAATAAAATATTTCACACTGGAAAACTTTGTAAGCAAAGTCTCGAATTGAAATAAAATTGCTGCTCGCATTCTTACCATTTTGGAAAAAGCTATGATACAAGTTTCTTCATCGAAAGTTCAACATCATGGAAAGGTTTTTTCGCTGCCACTCATCGGTTCAAACGAACTACATTTCTGTCATTATTATATCACAAGCTGAAGATGTCATTGGAAAGAGTCTCCACGTTTTGAATTTAGTTTCATGTAGTATGCAGGGTCGTCGAGAGCCATGTCGGGTCCTGGAGTGATTCATAGGATCGGGCCCAAAGGGGGTTTGGGGGTGAATCCCCAAGAAAATTTTTACACGGTCCGGTCCTTCCGACTCTTGGAGAATAAGGGAAACGCCCTTTTCAAGAAAACTAGTCGGAAAAATTGTTCAGATATTCCGTGAAAAAGTTATCAAGAAATTGGTATTGACGGTAAACAATCAAGAGATTGAAGACTCACTCTTACGTGGACTTGCTACAAGTCTTCCTTTTCGTTCTTAGTAGCTAGCTCCACTGCGCGCTCATTGCTCATTCGGCGCTGGTCAGTGGAGCTAGCTACTAAGAACAAAAAGGAAGACTTGTTGCAAATCCAACTCTTACGAGATGACTAAGTTTCAAAGGAGGGCACAAACTTTTACGCATAGCAAATGAGAAAATTGTTTTCTTATGACTATGTTTTTAAGGTAGATAGATAGCCATAAAAAGTTGTTGTAAAGAGATTTTACAGCAATAGTTAATTTATGTGCAACAATATTTTCATTTTTCATTTTTATTTATTTAGGCACGGTAGCCCCGTCAGTCCATAAGAACTGCTTTTCAGGGGGCCGTGGCAAAACATTTTGACTAGCTCCTCTGGAACCTGGGCCCTATGGGACTTCTATCCCTCCTAATCCCCCCCCGCCTCTCGACGGTCCTGGTAGTATGTATTTGTTGGCATCGTTAATTACTTGTGAGGATCTGCTGTTGCGTTCATGACTGTTTAGAAGTTACTTCTTTCCATTGAATGAATCAAAGTGCCAGTGATGTGATATATTCTTCTTTCTGAATTCATACTTTGCATTGCGCACAAAAAGAATGGCAAAGGACGGGATGATTAGTTTTTTTCCAAATATATAGCCATGATGTTTAAAATACAAGTCAAGCTTAATCAAAATAATAGAAAATTATGATTTTGTTCCGTACGTTCAAAGAGGACGCAGAATCTGAATCAGAATCTGAGTGCTGCAACGAAAGAATGGCAAATCCGAGAAAAATTTGGAAGACCTTCAGAGAGAAGAATCCTCTGGAGAAGTTTTATCTGGGATGATTCCTATAATGTCAAACCAGGACGCGTAGTGCTGACCATATTTGATGTTGCACCAAAATATCCAATAAATAAAATATCATGCGTCTCTTGAAATAGTATAATGGACAGGGAACCTATCAGTTTCCCTAAAATTTCCTACAAAACAAATCAGAATTTCGACTGAATTTCCTACTAATTTCACCTGGGGAAATGGTTGGTCTCCTCAGAATTTCCGACAAAAACTCGTAATTTCGCTGGGATTTCCTACTAAACTCAAGGATCTTACTTGGGGGAAATTTGGCGTTTCACCTCAATTTACCTAAAGGAGCACGAGCAAGTATGGAATTTCCCCAAAGTCTCCCAAAAACATGCCCAATATAGACTAAGATTCCAACTGTTGGAGATGCTAAATCTCACTTGGGAAACTGTGGGTAAAAGTATATTTCCCTTTACCCGTAGTTTACCCGTGGGAAACTACGTTGGAAATTTGATGTGTAAAAAGCATTTGTTGTTGGAAACGGAAGGGAAATGGCCCGTTTACCTCTAATATACAACGAAAAAACTATGTCGAAATTCGAACTTTTCTTGCCATGTTAACTTCATTCCTTGCTTTTTTCAACTCTTGTCCCATGGTCAAGTGCGTCCCATCTGATGCTGTTGCTTCTGCTTGCTGTTACTCATTAGCTGATTGAGGCTGGTAAGATAAGATTTTGTTGCAATGATTACACCCCTTTTATAAAAAAACCACTTTTACCAAACTGTAGTACCTTACATGGCCAAGAAAGCGAAAGAAGCTTTGTAATCTACAACTTCAACTTTTTCAAGTCATTCAACATACATAATTTGACAATATGAAGTATTATGCAACAAATATTTTGATCTGTTTTTGGCATCGTTTTGAATGTAAATTACAGTATGTCATTGCAAAAGAAGCCTGCTACCAGCCAGACCTAAGCCCCTTATGATGTATTACTACTTTCTATAATTTTCCTGATTTTGCAATTGAAAACGAGTTGGAGCAGGACAAAATGTGGACCTTGTTTCGCGGAACTTGTCTGTCAACATAAGAAGCTCTTTTTACGTTGATTTTGGTGGATGAAACTAAAGTTTCTAACCGTTGTATACAACTTGTGATGAAGCTTTGCTGTTAGGCTGAGCCAAACAATATTTTGTAGCCCTTGCTTGTATTGGGCATATTCCAATACGTTCGCAAAAATCCTCGGATTGAGGTCAGGAAGTGTGAAAAAAGTCCAATGAAACTGGTAAAACGCAGGTAAACCTCTTCTTAAGCAAGGGGCGGAAGAATAGGCTTTAAAGATGAAATTCCGTGCATTCTAATTTTAAACCGTATAGTCAGAAAGACCATTGATATTCTGAATGATGACAATGGGTACAAGGCTACCAGAATAAAAGAATTTGAGACTAACCTTGAGATAATGGGCAAACTATTTCAAAACAATGCTAATACAACTTGCATAAGTCAACAACTGTGAATTTCCTTCCGCAAATCCCTTTTTGGGAACCATTAATAAACTCATTGCCAATAATTTTTTGATCCAGAATTTGCTAAACACAGAAATTGATATCAACGAGGATTTAAACGATCAGAACACATAGCTGAAACTCTGAATCCAGTCCCTAGAGTTGAACATCAATGAAATAGTCAATGTTAAAGAAGCTGTGCGTGAGACTGTGCGTGAGAGATTTTTTTTCAAAGTTTCACACAAATTCACACTTCAAAAGGATAGAAACTAAAAGTCAAAAAACCATTTTCTGGTTCGTTGAACCAATTTGGAGCAGTGCTCAGTTAAGTAGGTGGGGGGGGGGCTGAATGAGCCCCCCAGTCTGGATAGGGTTAAGAAACAAAGCAAATCATGCATTCTTCTCTCTTAATAGCAAATACCAATTGAAGAAACTACCGATCCGAGTATGTCTAAAACTTTTTGATTCCCTATTATCTCTAATCCTGTTGTATTGCTCAGAAGTTTGGGCTCCTTTTGATTACATGGACCTTGACAAATGGGACCTATGTGAAATAGAAAAAATGCATCTTAACTTTTGCAAAAGAATCCTTGGGGTGAACAGATCTACAAGCAACATTCTAGCAAGAGGTGAACTAGGAAGATACCCCCTTAAACTTGCAGCTGATAATCGTTTCATCTCCTTTTACCGCCATATTGAAAATATGCCCTCAGAAAGCATAGTCTACCAATCACTTCTCATGAATAAAGAACTTCCACTAAACCTGAGTTGCCTAACACATCTGCAGAATATAGAACACTTCACATCCACCTCTTCTGTATCCAGTTTCTCCAAAGTTACTATGAAACATTCGTTAAGACAAACTTACAGATCCTTCTGGAAATCTAAAATTCATGAAACCCCAAAAGGTACTTTCCTGGCTGAAATCGATAAAGAGTTTGTATATGAAACTTATTTCGATTGTCCGATCAGAAATTTTATCTCTAACTCAACAGTGCTTTTCTACGTGTTCTCAGTGCAGTTGTTTTTGTGATGTACCATATTATGCTTGTATGCATATTCTTTCTTGCAATGTAAGCTTTTAGCAGTTCTTGTGGCAGTGTGGCAAAAATGCTTTTTCACAACTAGCTTTGCTGCACAAAAAGACTCTTCTCTCCTTATGGACACTTCCTTTTATAGCTTTGCAAGCTGTCCTTTGATATAAATATTTGGTTGCAACCAGGTGTATCACAACGAATGTCCTTCTTGCCATGTGAATTCGGTCTGTGTCTTTGAAGGTCAGCTTTGTCTCTGAAATGACGAATCGCTATTTCTGGAAAAAGTTTCCCTGCATCCAGGATAGGGGCTGTCAATTCTAGGGGCTACTTCTCCATCAGCTTCAGCAATCACATTTGGTTGGCTCAACCATGCTCCTTGCAGTTCACTGCACTTGAGATGTTGGATGCACAATCTGCAGTCATGGATGCAACACCTAGAATAGTGGAATCCATTTCAAGTGCTCAGCTAAACTATCCTATTCTATTCTACCAAATTCAGCATAACATTGATCTCATTCTGTATCAATCTATCGATCTGATAGCCACAGTCTTCAAAATCTTGGCTAATTTGACTTTCGGCAACTCTCTGTCCTCCACCCTCCGAGTCTTCCTGATACTTGCCCATGAAAGTTGTTACTGCGGAGGTCAGAGCAGTCTTTGACAAATTCAGTCCTCCCTCGCTACTCAAATATCGCGACTGCCATTTATGCTGTGGTGCTTTGACACTTCTGAATCCAGCTTGAGGGCTCTGAACGGATAAGGTTGGCTTTGATTGAGATCTTTAGCGATGTGACATTGCGATTGTATGAAATAGTTGTATTATTGTTGTTGTAATATTAGTTATTGTTGGAGTTTTGCACATGGCGGTCATGTTTTCAGCCGCTCCCGTGGAGTAACTGAAAATAGCTGTGAAATGTCGGGTAAACCAACGCTGATGAAGTGGTATGAAATGTTATAAAGTTTGAAGTGTTACTGTTTGATATTGTATGGAATTTGGACTGCTTTTTAGATACTTTTAAAATTTCGAAAATGTCTCAATCAACCAGTGATGGGCCTAGCACGTGGTCACAAGAGAAGACATGCAAACAAGGTGAAAGGTGTGGTCTAGAAAAACCTGAGAAAATGCCAGATATTAAACAGATGATAGCTGATGCCTTGGCTCCAAATTAGGGATGACTTGGCTAAAATCCCATCAAGAGAAAGAGTTGATGCCATGCTAGCTGATTTGCTCGTAAAAATTGAGGAAAAAATTGAAGCGAAAGTTCAGGAAAGAGTCAACGAGCTCATCTCACGTGTATGGTGGCCGATCGCTGCCAACAATAATTTCCATTATTTCTCAACTGATTTTTTGAAAATAAAATAGAAATGAAAAAATTATCAAAACATTCAATGGAAAAAAAAACGAAAAGCAAATGAAAGACACTGACATTAAGAAGAACTGAAGGGAAAACAAAATCAAATTAAAACTTAATTACAAACGAATTGAAAGTACATGAAAACAAACATAATTTATAATCATATTTTATTTTTCAAATCAAAATAAAACTTTCTGTGGCCTGACTTTGCCAAGTCCATCATGCTTTGCGGGGTTTCCATAAGAAGGACAACAACAACAACAACCACTTGATCAGAAGCTGAGAAGAGACACGAGGTAACCGTAGCTAAATAGGCCTAAACGTCAATGATGGCTGACGCGTGGAAACGACTTAAGAACGATATGAAGGTGAAAAGAACGAAGATTTTCACTCAAAACAAGGGTAATCAACAACGACCAAAAGGAGGAGAAATTGTTGTGCAACAGCTGACTGCACATGTATCGGGGAAAGCCCAAAAGTATGCACGCATAGGCCCACGAGAGTTTGTTTCCTTTGACAAGGACCTGGATATGACTATAGGAAACATTATATCAGCATGCGAGAGGCACTTTACTCCCAAACTTGGAAAGGATGATGTTTGTGACATGCTTGCTGGGGAGCAAGGGCCATCTTGTTCATTAATTAGCCAGCTACCTGACACGAAGGTGATTCATGTCAGGTTTGTTCCTGCCATGGCAACAACAGCCAGTGATGCCAACAACCCGGGTATATCATCATGAAAGAGAACTGCTGGGAAGGAGGTGCACAAAGGATATGCTGGACCTTCCATGAAGGAACCCCCAGTTTCATGGAGCGTAACTCAAAATTATGCCAAATCCAGTCCTACCAAATTCAAGCGGCCAGCCACATCAGCTGCTGAGGATTATCAAGTACCCAGTTGCTACATTGCACCATGCAGTCTTACAATTTCTGATATGTTAAAATTAGGGCAAGTGAATGCACAGACTGCAACCGTTGTCATCAAGGTGTATGAGTTTGACACGGATCTCTTTTCTTGGGTCAAGGTTCCAAAAACTGTTAAATTTTGTGAAGAGAAAACTGCAGTTGGTAGAGGTGGTTTCCGTACTGCATACAAGGCATCTTCAAAGCATCCTGATTTTAAAAGAACTTCATGGGTAGTCAAGCGTTATTTGCCAGGGGCCTTGAAATGTATTGAAGAAACTGGACAGACCATTGAGGAGCACAGTAAGAAAGTTGTAAAAATGCATCTGCTGGCCAGAAATATTACCTTGCAATTGGAACAAGCAGTAAGGAAGACTGAAGATCAAGATTTGTTTGGCGAAGTTCCAAAGTACAAGAAAATATTCCATGGAGTCACAGAAGCAGGGGAAAATGTGACAATTGAAGAGTACATCAAAGGTTCCTTTGTGAAGTACATAAACAAGGATGGCACAATTAGTCAAATTATTACTGGAGAAGCCAGTGAGAAGATGGAATGCTTTAAACACTTTTCCTATGTAAAGTCAGAAAAGAAGCTGATGCTGGTAGACCTCCAGGGAAGTGGCCATGAACTCTACGATCCAGAAATTGCATCAACAGATTTAAAAGATGATGACCACAAATTTATGTATTGCACTGGAAACCTGTCCAAATTAGCAATCAATATGTAATATGTATGCAATATGTATTTGTTGGCATCGTTAATTACTTGTGAGGATCAGCTGTTGCGTTCATGACTGTTTAGAAGTTACGTCTTTCCATTGAATGAATCAAAGTGCCAGTGATGTGGTATATTCTTCTTTCTGAATTCATACTTTGCATTGCGCACAAAAAGAATGGCAAAGGACGGGATGATTAGTTTTTTTCCAAATATATAGCCATGATGTTTAAAATACAAGTCAAGCTTAATCAAAATAATAGAAAATTATGATTTTGTTCCGTACGTTCAAAGAGGACGCAGAATCTGAATCAGAATCTGAGTGCTGCAACGAAAGAATGGCAAATCCGAGAAAAATTTGGAAGACCTTCAGAGAGAAGAATCCTCTGGAGAAGTTTTATCTGGGATGATTCCTATAATGTCAAACCAGGACGCGTAGTGCTGACCATATTTGATGTTGCACCAAAATATCCAATAAATAAAATATCATGCGTCTCTTGAAATAGTATAATGGACAGGGAACCTATCAGTTTCCCTAAAATTTCCTACAAAACAAATCAGAATTTCGACTGAATTTCCTACTAATTTCACCTGGGGAAATGGTTGGTCTCCTCAGAATTTCCGACAAAAACTCGTAATTTCGCTGGGATTTCCTACTAAACTCAAGGATCTTACTTGGGGGAAATTTGGCGTTTCACCTCAATTTACCTAAAGGAGCACGAGCAAGTATGGAATTTCCCCAAAGTCTCCCAAAAACATGCCCAATATAGACTAAGTTTCCAACTGTTGGAGATGCTAAATCTCACTTGGGAAACTGTGGGTAAAAGTATATTTCCCTTTACCCGTAGTTTACCCGTGGGAAACTACGTTGGAAATTTGATGTGTAAAAAGCATTTGTTGTTGGAAACGGAAGGGAAATGGCCCGTTTACCTCTAATATACAACGAAAAAACTATGTCGAAATTCGAACTTTTCTTGCCATGTTAACTTCATTCCTTGCTTTTTTCAACTCTTGTCCCATGGTCAAGTGCGTCCCATCTGATGCTGTTGCTTCTGCTTGCTGTTACTCATTAGCTGATTGAGGCTGGTAAGATAAGATTTTGTTGCAATGATTACACCCCTTTTATAAAAAAACCACTTTTACCAAACTGTAGTACCTTACATGGCCAAGAAAGCGAAAGAAGCTTTGTAATCTACAACTTCAACTTTTTCAAGTCATTCAACATACATAATTTGACAATATGAAGTATTATGCAACAAATATTTTGATCTGTTTTTGGCATCGTTTTGAATGTAAATTACAGTATGTCATTGCAAAAGAAGCCTGCTACCAGCCAGACCTAAGCCCCTTATGATGTATTGCTACTTTCTATAATTTTCCTGATTTTGCAATTGAAAACGAGTTTGAGCAGGACAAAATGTGGACCTTGTTTCGCGGAACTTGTCTGTCAACATAAGAAGCTCTTTTTACGTTGATTTTGGTGGATGAAACTAAAGTTTCTAACCGTTGTATACAACTTGTGATGAAGCTTTGCTGTTAGGCTGAGCCAAACAATATTTTGTAGCCCTTGCTTGTATTGGGCATATTCCAATACGTTCGCAAAAATCCTCGGATTGAGGTCAGGAAGTGTGAAAAAAGTCCAATGAAACTGGTAAAACGCAGGTAAACTTCTTCGTAAGCAAGGGGCGGAAGAATAGGCTTTAAAGATGAAATTCCGTGCATTCTAATTTTAAACCGTATAGTCAGAAAGACCATTGATATTCTGAATGATGACAATGGGTACAAGGCTACCAGAATAAAAGAATTTGAGACTAACCTTGAGATAATGGGCAAACTATTTCAAAACAATGCTAATACATCTTGCATAAGTCAACAACTGTGAATTTCCTTCCGCAAATCCCTTTTTGGGAACCATTAATAAACTCATTGCCAATAATTTTTTGATCCAGAATTTGCTAAACACAGAAATTGATATCAACGAGGATTTAAACGATCAGAACACATAGCTGAAACTCTGAATCCAGTCCCTAGAGTTGAACATCAATGAAATAGTCAATGTTAAAGAAGCTGTGCGTGAGACTGTGCGTGAGAGATTTTTTTTCAAAGTTTCACACAAATTCACACTTCAAAAGGATAGAAACTAAAAGTCAAAAAACCATTTTCTGGTTCGTTGAACCAATTTGGAGCAGTGCTCAGTTAAGTAGGGGGGGGGGGGCTGAATGAGCCCCCCCCCAGTCTGGATAGGGTTAAGAAACAAAGCAAATCGTGCATTCTTCTCTCTTAATAGCAAATACCAATTGAAGAAACTACCGATCCGAGTATGTCTAAAACATTTTGATTCCCTATTATCTCCAATCCTGCTGTATTGCTCAGAAGTTTGGGCTCCTTTTGATTACATGGACCTTGACAAATGGGACCTATGTGAAATAGAAAAAATGCATCTTAACTTTTGCAAAAGAATCCTTGGGGTGAACAGATCTACAAGCAACATTCTAGCAAGAGGTGAACTAGGAAGATACCCCCTTAAACTTGCAGCTGATAATCGTTTCATCTCCTTTTACCGCCATATTGAAAATATGCCCTCAGAAAGCATAGTCTACCAATCACTTCTCATGAATAAAGAACTTCCACTAAACCTGAGTTGCCTAACACATCTGCAGAATATAGAACACTTCACATCCACCTCTTCTGTATCCAGTTTCTCCAAAGTTACTATGAAACATTCGTTAAGACAAACTTACAGATCCTTCTGGAAATCTAAAATTCATGAAACCCCAAAAGGTACTTTCCTGGCTGAAATCGATAAAGAGTTTGTATATGAAACTTATTTCGATTGTCCGATCAGAAATTTTATCTCTAACTCAACAGTGCTTTTCTACGTGTTCTCAGTGCAGTTGTTTTTGTGATGTACCATATTATGCTTGTATGCATATTCTTTCTTGCAATGTAAGCTTTTAGCAGTTCTTGTGGCAGTGTGGCAAAAATGCTTTTTCACAACTAGCTTTGCTGCACAAAAAGACTCTTCTCTCCTTATGGACACTTCCTTTTATAGCTTTGCAAGCTGTCCTTTGATATAAATATTTGGTTGCAACCAGGTGTATCACAACGAACGCCATGTGAATTCTGTCTGTGTCTTTGACGGTCAGCTTTGTCTCTGAAATGACGAATCGCTATTTCTGGAAAAAGTTTCCATGCATCCAGGATAGGGGCCGTCAATTCTAGGGGCTACTTCTCCATCTGCTTCAGCAAGCACATTTGGTTGGCTAAACCATGCTGCTTGCAGCTCACTGCACTTGAGATGTTGGATGCACAATCTGCAGTCATGGATGCAACACCTAGAATAGTGGAATCCATTTCAAGTGCTCAGCTAAACTATCCTTTTCTATTCTACCAAATTCAGCATAACATTGATCTCATTCTGTATCAATCTATCGATCTGATAGCCACAGTCTTCAAAATCTTGGCTAATTTGACTTTCGGCAACTCTCTGTCCTCCACCCTCCGAGTCTTCCTGATACTTGCCCATGAAAGTTGTTACTGCGGAGGTCAGAGCAGTCTTTGACAAATTCAGTCCTCCCTCGCTACTCAAATATCGCGACTGCCATTTATGCTGTGGTGCTTTGACACTTCTGAATCCAGCTTGAGGGCTCTGAACGGATAAGGTTGGCTTTGATTGAGATCTTTAGCGATGTGACATTGCGATTGTATGAAATAGTTGTATTATTGTTGTTGTAATATTAGTTATTGTTGGAGTTTTGCACATGGCGGTCATGTTTTCAGCCGCTCCCGTGGAGTAACTGAAAATAGCTGTGAAATGTCGGGTAAACCAACGCTGATGAAGTGGTATGAAATGTTATAAAGTTTGAAGTGTTACTGTTTGATATTGTATGGAATTTGGACTGCTTTTTAGATACTTTTAAAATTTCGAAAATGTCTCAATCAACCAGTGATGGGCCTAGCACGCGGTTGCAAGAGAAGACATGCAAACAAGGTGAAAGGTGTGGTCTAGAAAAACCTGAGAAAATGCCAGATATTAAACAGATGATAGCTGATGCCTTGGCTCCAAATTAGGGATGACTTGGCTAAAATCCCATCAAGAGAAAGAGTTGATGCCATGCTTGCTGATTTGCTCGTAAAAATCGAGGAAAAAATTGAAGCGAAGGTTCAGGAAAGAGTCAACGAGCTCATCTCACGTGTATGGTGGCCGATCGCTGCCAACAATAATTTCCATTATTTCTCAACTGATTTTTTGAAAATAAAATAGAAATGAAAAAATTATCAAAACATTCAATGGAAAAAAAACGAAAAGCAAATGAAAGACACTGACATTAAGAAGAACTGAAGGGAAAACAAAATCAAATTAAAACTTAATTACAAACGAATTGAAAGTACATTAAAACAAACATAATTTATAATCATATTTTATTTTTCAAATCAAAATAAAACTTTCTGTGGCCTGACTTTGCCAAGTCCATCATGCTTTGCGGGGTTTCCATAAGAAGGACAACAACAACAACAACCACTTGATCAGAAGCTGAGAAGAGACACGAGGTAACCGTAGCTAAATAGGCCTAAACGTCAATGATGGCTGACGCGTGGAAACGACTTAAGAACGATATGAAGGTGAAAAGAACGAAGATTTTCACTCAAAACAAGGGTAATCAACAACGACCAAAAGGAGGAGAAATTGTTGTGCAACAGCTGACTGCACATGTATCGGGGAAAGCCCAAAAGTATGCACGCATAGGCCCACGAGAGTTTGTTTCCTTTGACAAGGACCTGGATATGACTATAGGAAACATTATATCAGCATGCGAGAGGCACTTTACTCCCAAACTTGGAAAGGATGATGTTTGTGACATGCTTGCTGGGGAGCAAGGGCCATCTTGTTCATTAATTAGCCAGCTACCTGACACGAAGGTGATTCATGTCAGGTTTGTTCCTGCCATGGCAACAACAGCCAGTGATGCCAACAACCCGGGTATATCATCATGAAAGAGAACTGCTGGGAAGGAGGTGCACAAAGGATATGCTGGACCTTCCATGAAGGAACCCCCAGTTTCATGGAGCGTAACTCAAAATTATGCCAAATCCAGTCCTACCAAATTCAAGCGGCCAGCCACATCAGCTGCTGAGGATTATCAAGTACCCAGTTGCTACATTGCACCATGCAGTCTTACAATTTCTGATATGTTAAAATTAGGGCAAGTGAATGCACAGACTGCAACCGTTGTCATCAAGGTGTATGAGTTTGACACGGATCTCTTTTCTTGGGTCAAGGTTCCAAAAACTGTTAAATTTTGTGAAGAGAAAACTGCAGTTGGTAGAGGTGGTTTCCGTACTGCATACAAGGCATCTTCAGAGCATCCTGATTTTAAAAGAACTTCATGGGTAGTCAAGCGTTATTTGCCAGGGGCCTTGAAATGTATTGAAGAAACTGGACAGACCATTGAGGAGCACAGTAAGAAAGTTGTAAAAATGCATCTGCTGGCCAGAAATATTACCTTGCAATTGGAACAAGCAGTAAGGAAGACTGAAGATCAAGATTTGTTTGGCGAAGTTCCAAAGTACAAGAAAATATTCCATGGAGTCACAGAAGCAGGGGAAAATGTGACAATTGAAGAGTACATCAAAGGTTCCTTTGTGAAGTACATAAAGAATGATGGCACAATTAGTCAAATTATTACTGGAGAAGCCATTGAGAAGATGGAATGCTTGAAACACTTGTCCTATGTAAAGTCAGAAAAGAAGCTGATGCTGGTAGACCTCCAGGGAAGTGGCCATGAACTCTACGATCCAGAAATTGCATCAACAGATTTAAAAGATGATGACCACAAATTTATGTATTGCAATGGAAACCTTTCCATATTAGCAATCAATACCTTTGCGAACGCACACAAATGCAATGTATTTTGCCGACTTTTGGGACTCGAACCACTTCTTTGATCTGTTTTAAGTTGATTTGTTGTTTTATTACTGGGACTGTCCATGGTTAACTTTATTAATTTCAGATGTTTTATGATTGTATTCCTTGGGAAAGTGCCCCTATGAAATGGTGCGTTTGAAGCTATGACCTTGAAGAGACAGTTATAAAATACAGTGTTATATATATTTATATGCAAGGCCTAAAGAGGTAGGGTCAGGGTAAAAGGCAGTACTGATGGCAACATCAAAAGGAAGAAAAGAATCTGTGAGCAAGATATTTGCTAAATAAAATATCCCCCAAGTTACCCATTTGACGTGGATAAACCCTCGATCCTGAATGTCTTTGTTGCACTTTTGATAAAAATTCTTAAGCATCTGGATCAAAATACACAGTATACCGGGTGTCTCAAAAAGAGTACCCCCTTTTGACTCAACAAGGCAACAAAACGATAATATTTCGGGACTTTAAGTGACTTTTCTTTTGAGGAATCGGTCCTTGCATTGCATTCGATCCCAAGTGTTTTATGTTAAAGAAGAGGAAAAGGAGCACATGCACGCTTATTTTGGAGATGTGGCACAACTTTATCACTCTTAATATTTTTTACTATATTTGTCTAATCAGCGCCATGTCCATGCATCTTTTATTTTTTTCAAAAGCAAAGCACGGAAACTTAAAGTCTACAAGTACTTTGAAAATGTCTACGATACAAATCATGACTAGGCCCTTTTTCAAAACCTCTGGTTTTGGGTGCACTGTACATTTTGACTTTGTGAAACTGTATCTCCGGTGTTTGGTGGACGATTTCTAAATGAAAGGTATGTGCATCTAAGTTGAAGATTGATAAATGTAGCTGTGAAGTCGGAGAGCAATGATATCTTATTGCTTGGTTCCTATTTCCAGTCAAAAGGGGGTACTTTTTTCTGAGACACCCGGTATACTATCAGTTGTCACCAGTTTTTAGTTAGGGTTGCAAGTTTTATATGTCCATATTGAATTTGCGAAGAAGTAGCCAAAATGTTATGAAGAGCTTTTTTTAGTTTAAAATTATAGAAGGTATCAAGGGACAACACAGCTCCCTCCCAAGTACTGATAGGAGGGTTGAAACACAAAAATAGACAATTTATTTTCAGAAATGATGATTCTGGTGCATTCAGCTCTAAATGCTGGAGACAGAAACGCGTTTACTATAACATGAAACCAGTAGAAACGACTAGGAAACAACAAGAAACGACTAGGAAACGACAAGAAACGACTAGGAAACGACAAGAAACAATTAGGAAACTCCAAACAAATAGAAACTGGAAACGAGTAGAAACGACAAAACAATGCAATTCAATGCACGACGTTACAAATTATTTCATTACTGATATATCGACTGCTGAAGCACATGCGCTCAATCAAGTTCAATTCAAGCGTCAAGGCTCAAGGCAATCACGACGCTTTTGGTTTGCTGATTATGTTGTTCTCATTGCTCATTGGCCTCATGTCAAAAAAGGTAAGAATATTATAACTGTATTTCTTCAGCTCTAGACATGAGTCGCGGAACTAGCTGGCTTTAGTTAGGGTAAAAACCGGGATCAGCTCAGGCAAGGCCTAGCCTGGGCTCAAAGGACGCCCACGCCACGAGTTGGCTGAAGGGAAGGCCTCATTTTTAATTTTTTAAAAACAAGTTCCCACTTTGAAAAATACTATCCAACTATCGTTTATACTTTAAACATAAATGCAGCTATAATTTTAATTTATTGCCCCGGCCCCTACCCCGGGATAGAGGCGGGGCTGATGCAGGGTCATTCACGTTTTTCTCGCGCGAAGTGTGAGCGACGTTTCGGTCTTTCGGGGCAAGATTCTTCGATTTCTAGTCATTTCGGCCAACCTCCATTTCGGTCAATGGACATTTCGGCCAACCTCGCTAGCCATTTCGGCCAACCTCACCAGTCATTTCGGCCAACCTATCCGGTCATTTCGGCCAACAATTTTTCCAACAATCTTACTTCCAATAAAAAGAAGATAATGCAATGAATAATAGACCTTTAGCTATTGTCAAAAGAATCAGAATCGAACGACTTTTCTAACATTTTATTAAATTTTGAATGTGCACGATAGCTCTGATGCCACTTGATCGGACCTCGCGTATAAAATGTATGAAAATGACGCTCGATCCAGGCTCTTTTTTAGAATAGCTAAAAGGTCTATTATCCAGTACAATATAATTTTGTGGAAAATTCCACTAATTTTCATTTACCAGCGGATTTGAGGCACTGTCATTAGTTTTTGGGTCGCAAAAACGATAAAGAGGCCAACATAGAACCGAGGTGAGGTATGCAGTGATGTAGCAGCCGAAATAATCAAATTCCAAAGTTTGTAAAATCAGCATTTTTATTAGGTATTCTTTGATGCTACGATTTACTAAAAATAAAACGAAAACAAATTAAACCCAAACAAACAGACAACAAAACAGACAAAACAGAACAAAACTAATGCTATAAACAAAGCTTTGTAAAGCGATGAAAATAACCCGATAATACTACTTACTGGAATACATTAGTGTCCATTAGATCAGTGTTCAAAAAATAGCGTTCCTTACGCGATGTCCATAAACAACCATCAAAATAAACAAGCTCAAGTCTCCTCGACCACGCTTCGCTTCGCCGCGCCTAATTCTACAAAAGAATATAAATGAATACACGAATACACAAAAGGCTCTTTCAAAAGACGGACGTAGCACAAAAGACTATACAATACAGGAAACGATCCAATCAGTACAAACAAGTTACGCAATATCACGGGTCACAGGACACAGTTACATAATTAAATTAAAAACTATTTTTTGTCATTTTCATCTTCCTCCCTTCAAGATATATAATATCTTGATTCTTCTTCAGTCAATCTCTTCTGATTCAAGCAGCAGCACTATTTTGTTCACAGGTCTATCAAGTGTACAATGTCTTGTGTCATTGTCATCTCTTCTGGTCAGCAATAATGTTACACTGCGCACAAATCCATTACAATCAACATTTGCAGCTATAACTTTCCCCATTGGCCAATCATTTCTGTCACTACTTTCTTTCAATAAAACTAAATCTCCAACCTGAAAGTTCCTTCTGGGTTCTGTCCATTTTTGCCTTGGTTGCAACAACATCAGATACTCCTTTTTCCACCTCGACCAAAATTCATTCAAAAGGTGTTGCACTCTTCTCCATCTTCTTCGGCAATATAAGTCAGCTTTCTGGAACACACCTGGAGGTGGCATGATAACTTTAGATTTCATCGTCAGCAAATGATTTGGTGTAAGTGGTCTGACGCTGTGTGGATCACTCAGTGTCTCTACTGTGAGAGGAGGCGAATTCACTATCGCTTCGGATTCAGTTAGCAATGTTCTCAAAGATTCGTCATCAAGAGCATGTCCATGATTCTTCAGTAGAGATGACAGTATGGCTCTAACAGAACGGATGTGACGCTCCCAGACTCCTCCCATGTGACTTGCTGCAGGAACGTTCCTTTTCCATAAAATCCAATCAGTGTTCTGACTGTGGGTAAGCGACCAATCTTACTATGATCCATTTTCTCAAACTCTTTCTGAAGCTCATTGAATTTACCAACGAAATTAGTGCCATTGTCGGAGTAGATTTGATGTACACTGCCTCTTCTTGCCATAAATCTGCGTAAAGCTTGAATAAAAGAGTCAGTATCCAACGAGTTTGTTGTTTCAATATGAATCGCTCAACTTCCAAAACATGTGAACAAAACTCCATATCGTTTCAATTCCTTTCTTCTTTCTTTGATGACAAATGGACCAAACAAATCAACTCCACAGTATGTGAAAGGTGGTGCTTCCTTTACTCGCTCCTCGGGAAGATCTGCCATCTTCTGCTCACCTGACTTTCCTCGGAGAAAGCGGCATCTAACACATCTTGAAATGAATTGTCGAACCCTAGAGTTCACATTGATTATCCAATATCCGATTGACCGAATTTCATTCAGCGTCATCCCTCTTCCTGCATGCTGTGTTGTTTGATGACACCAGTCAATTACTAATTCAGTAACTCTCCCTTTCTTTGGCAGCAAGATGGGGTGCTTGCATTCTTCGTCAAAAGAAGACTTCTTCATTCTTCCACCTACTCTGACAATTCCATTTTCATCAAGAAAAGGATCCAATTTGAACAAAGAGCTCGATTTCTTGAGATTTCTTTTTTTAACACGTGAGATTTCGCCATTCATTGAAACTGTCTTTAATTCTTTCAGCTCGACTTTAAATGCTGCGTCTTGTGCTAATCTGATGATCTTATTTTCTGCTGTCTGTACATCCTCGACAGTGAGCAGTGCGTCTTCATTATAGGACTTTGTTAAAACAACGTTCTCTTCTCTATTCTTTATCTTTCTTTTACAATTTGAAATGAATCTAAGCAGAAGTGCAACAACTCGCTTCATGCGTACCCAATCAGAATATTGATTCTCTAGTTCAATTAGGAGACTGTCATTCTTGGCAACTGCAGTGCTATTTACTATGAGAATCTTCCTTAACTCTGGATCGTCTTCCTTTGGCAAAGGTATTGCCTTTTCTCTTGGCCATTCGTTCTCTGATTTCCAAAAAAATTCTGGTCCTCTGAACCAACGTGAATTCTTTGCATTGTTACTTGCACGAATGCCATGGGATGCATCATCAGCTGGATTTTGCTTCGTGCCAACATATCTCCATTCTTCTATTTCTGAATGATCTCTGATTATTTGAACCCGGTTTGCGAAAAAATTTCCTGAATCTCCTTATTTCATTTGCAATGTAACTAAGTACAATCTGGCTATCTGTCCAAAATGTCTGTTTCAGATCTTCCATGTCAAGTTCTCTTCTCAGCATAGCGCCAACTTTTACGGATACTGATGCGGCTGTAAGTTCCAATCTTGGAATCGTCGTTTGCTTCAATGGTGGAACACGAGATTTACCCATGACCAAAGAACAGTTGATATTTCCTTTGACATCAATAAGACGTAAATAGCTTGCCTGACCATAACCTTCTTGCGATGCATCTGAAAAATTATGAAGTGTTGCTGAGACGACCTCACCGAAATGCTTTGGCTTGTAGCAGCGTTCCACCTCTATTTCTTCAAGGAGAGGAAGCTCCTGCCTCCATTTTAGCCACATGTTTTTCTGCTCTTCTGATAAGTCATCATCCCACTCCTTTTTGTCACTGCAAAGTTCTTGTAGTATTTTCCTCCCTTGTAACAAAAACGGGGCAGCCAAACCAAGTGGATCATAAATGGAGCTTATAGATGACAATACACCTCTTCTTGTCAACGGTTTATCTGTCAGCTCAATGCGAAATCCAAGTGTATCATTCTCTACACACCAATATACACCCAGTGCTCGCTCAGCAGGTAAATTGTCCCAGCTAAATCACATTTCTTTACTTCTTTTGATCTTTCTTCTTGTGGAATAGATTCCAACACTTCTTTATCGTTAGAGGCAAACTTTGTGAGATTAAAACCACCCGAAGCACACATCTTACGTATATTTGATATCAGTGCAATTGAAGATGAGCTGCATTCCTTCGATTTCAACATTTCATCAACATAGAAATTTCTTTTCAAAGTCATTGCAGCTTCACTTCCAAATTCTTCCTCTGAATCATCCGCTGTTCTCCTGAGTGCGAAATTCGAGCAACTTGGTGACGAAATTCCACCAAAGAGATGTACACACATTTCATAATCGATAGGCTCTGCTTCCAGGTTTCCTTCTGGCCACCAAAGAAATCGCAAATAAGACCGCTTATCTTCAGGAACGCGAACTTGATAAAACATAGCTTCAATGTCACCAGTAACGGCAATCAACTCTTTCCTGAAGCGAAGAAGCACTCCCACCAACTGATTCGTCAGATCCGGACCTTGTAGGAGCTCTTTATTCAAACAAGTTCCTTTGTATTGCGTGCTGCAGTCGAATACGACTCTGATCTTCTCTGGTTTCTTTGGGTGATATACTCCGTGATGAGGAATGTACCACTGCTTTCCAGGAATATCACAATTCTCTTCTACTTTCTTTGCATATCCTTTACTAATGATATCATTCATAAACTTGACGTAATCACTGTAAAACTTGGGATCTTTCTGTAACCTTCTTTTTGTCCACACTGCTCTTTTCATTGCTTGTTCTTTGTTATTTGGCATGTAAACATTTGGGTTACGAAATGGCAATGGTAGCACATAATGACCATTTGCTTTGATACTCAGTTCTTTCATCATTTTTAAGAATTTCTTGTCTTCTTGTGAAAGGTCTAATTTGCCATCATCGAGCTTGGTTTCACTGAAATCGGTATGATACATCTTTTTTAACAGTTCATTCGTTGTGACATCCTTTACTGTATCTTCTACAATAAAATGATGGTCAGCGATCTTTGCGGAACCAGCATCAGTGACTGTGATTCGATTGCATCTAACTGCTTTTCCATTCTCAGCGCATTTAATGATTGGGCCTGAAATGCACCAGCCAAGGCAGGATCTGAAAGCGTAAGGGCCACCATCTTGACTAGGAATTATTTCATGTGGTTCTAACGCTAATGGGCAATTTGCACCAATCAACAAACCAATAGGAATTTCAGAATCTTCTTTGTGCACATCTTTCATGATTTCTCTCAGGTGGGGCCAATGACGTAATTTATCGGGTGTAGGTATATCATCTCTCTGAATCGGAAGTCCTCTTCTGCTGTAGGTTTTTGGCAACGAGATCGTCTCTCTGTCTGCAGGGCCCAAACCAGACACAGTCAAATTATCGAGACAAACTGATCCTTCTGTATCTTCACCAGTCATGGTCTTCACAGTTACTGTGGTCTTCATGCCTTTCACCTTCAATGCATCTAATATATCCTCGTGTATGAAACCCTGACTGCAATTGTCAAGCATAGCATATACTATCAATTCTTGGTTCCCGCCTTTGACACCAAGTTTCACTGGGATCACCGATAAACTTATGACTTGAGCATCGAGAAAAGTCAAATTACAGACCACATCATCTCGTTTTGTTTCATTACTCTCTGATCTCTTTGCAAATTTAGATCCATGTAAACCAGTTGGATGAGATCCAGCACAAATATTACACGTTCTTCGTTGATTGCAACTCTTCGACACATGGGTTGGGGATGTAGGCATGCATAGCATAATATTTTCTCATAAAGAAACTTGCTTCTTCCTTTCACATCAAGCTTTAGATAATCTGAACATCTGTCCAAATCATGCAATCCTTCACATGATGGGCAACTTGATTTAGATTCATAAACTCTATTCGTCTCTGCTGAGGACATCTCTGTACTGTAAACACTCATCTTCGTATCTTTTGGCATTTCTCTTCTAAATCTGTCTTTGAAGGGGCTATGTACTTCGGACAAAGCTTCTCTTGAATACAATGGGTCATTGACCAGCCTCATTTCTTCTTCAATTAGGCTAACAAAGTCTGAGAATACAGCTGCTCTCAATTCATCTCTTTTGATACCAAAAGCTTTTCGATTCCATCTTTCTTGTAGATTACCAGGAAGTTTTGACTGGAGAACTTGCAGAATTTCTGGTGTGTTTAATACTTGTAAATTGGGGCCAGATTTCATACTGCTTTGGCATTTAACCAGAAATCTATAGAAAGTTCTAAATGCCAGTGCATCAGCATATTTGATTTGTGGCCATCTCCGTAGCTCCTGCATGTACGCAGCAGAAATTCTATACGAATCCCCATATTCCTTTGTTAATAATGCTTTTGCTTCCTTGTAACAAATACTTGGCGGCAACTGAATACAATGTCTGATTAGTTCTTTCGCTTCACCTGACGTATACTTGATTAATCTGGTCAGTCTTCCCATTGGATCCACAATTTTCTTCTCAACAACCTGACGAAATGTTGCCATAAAGTATTAATATTCCATGGGATCCCCACTAAAAACATCAATGTCCACATTCGGAGCATTTTGCTGGTTGAATAACGCATACAGTGCAGCATGTAGAGTGCTTTCATCAGTGCTCACTGTGTCTTCTCTTGGCCCATTGATGGATTTTACCCTTACATTTGGTTGTTGAGGCAATCGTGCTCTAGCTTGTTGAGAAATCTCTTCTTTACGCATCTTGGGAATACAAGGTTCTGAACGTTGATCAGGTCTTCCGATATAAAAAAAAACTGCATGTTGTGGTTGTTGTTGTTGAGACAAATTTCCAAGGTGCACTCGAGGGGGCTCGATTCTTTCTCTCTGCAGAAGACGAGGATATTTGGTGCCATCTCTCTTTTGGGTAATCCAGTCTTTGACATATGAATGCGGAACCTTTCCCTTTTGCTGAAATATAATATTTTGATCTGGCAAATCTTCTGTAACCGATTTCTTACAGCTGACAGAATCCTCAAACTCCTCAAAAACCTTCACTCTAGCTTCTGCTTTTGCTATTTCTTGCTTCATGCGAACCTTTTCAGAGGCAATTTCTGCAGCTCTCCTTTCTTCCAGAAATTCTGATTCTGCAAGTAACTCTGCTAAACGTGCCTTTTCTTCAGTTGCACGTTCACGAGCTGACGAACCAGACTTTCGCGACAACCCTTTTGAGCTCTTTGAACTTGATGACATAACGCTGTTATTATCTTCTAAATTCTTAGCTTGAGACAAATAATTATGAATATCTGTTTTAAAATCCACGACCTCCTTATCAACTTTTTCAAACCATCGGGTTTCAATATCATGTTGATCGCAGTTGTCCACTAACCCAATATAATTTTCAATAAATTGCAAAATATCTCATCTAATTTCGACAATTCACATCGAATAACCTCTATCCTGACACTCGAATTTAATGATGACGTAATCAATTTCATCTGCTTCTGTAAGTTACGATATAAAAATTTTCGATTTCCAAATTGAAGGTCGCGGGCATACAACTTCCCTTTCTCCGTTAATGATACAACGCGTTTGGGTCTGTCACCCCCAATACCAAACAAATTCGGAGCCTCCATATTGCTTTGAAATTCATCGCGAATATCCGTGACCGTATCTTTATCCAAATCTCTGTTTGTGCTCAATTCCGAACTGTTTCTTACCAATTCTTCAAAGGGCTCAACAAATTTATCCGAGGAATTCTCCTCCATAATCAAACTGAATACGCTGAAGTGACTTGTATTCCACTAAATGTAGCAGCCGAAATAATCAAATTCCAAAGTTTGTAAAATCAGCATTTTTATTAGGTATTCTTTGATGCTACGATTTGCTAAAAATAAAACGAAAACAAATTAAACCCAAACAAACAGACATGTAACAAAACAGACAAAACAGAACAAAACTAATACTATAAACGAAGCTTTGTAAAGCGATGAAAATAACCCGATAATACTACTTACTGGAACACATTAGTGTCCATTAGATCAGCGTTCAAAAAATAGCGTTCCTTACGCAATGTCCATAAACAACCATCAAAATAAACAAGCTCAAGTCTCCTCGACCACGCTTCGCTTCGCCGCGCCTAATTCTACAAAAGAACATAAATGAATACACAAATACACAAAAGGCTCTTTCAAAAGACGGACGTAGCACAAAAGACTATACAATACAGGAAACGATCCAATCAGTACAAACAAGTTACGCAATATCACGGGTCACAGGACACAGTTACATAATTAAATCAAAAACAATTTTTTGTCATTTTCAGTAACTGATGTTGTAGCAATTATATAAGTTAAGTCGGTATGATATGATAATACCATTTTCAGCCATTTTTAATCGTGCCAATTTGAAATCCTAACAATACCAAAAGCTGAAGGGCAAAGAGTTGAAACCTCCTTATTTTCATTCACTGCACTTGTCTCTCCTTTATTCCTTGAAATTAATCTTCTTTCTTGCAATGTATCTCTGTGTTTTTGCTGGTTTGTTGATATTTCTGCCATTTATAATCTCGATTTCAATCGATGTCTTTATACACAGAATGGAGGCTAGGCGCTTGCCCTTTTGTGTTTTTGTGGTTATGAGTGTGTGCGGTTTGTGTGGCTTGTGGTAAAAAAGGAAAAAGAATGTCAAACAAGGATTGTCGAGGTGTAAAGAGGGGTGAGTGCCAAAACTGCAATATATGTGAAATGTTTCTGGCAGAAAAAGGCACATTTATGTGCGCTTACTGTGGATGTCCCCCTGCAAAGCATGAGATTGAAGAGGTCAAAGATGATGAGCCGTCAAAGTTATTACAACCTGCAACAGGAGCTTCAACCAACGAAGAAGGTACGAGTTAATTCAAGTCATGAATCATTAAGAGCATTTTCATTCATAATATACCAACCAAGATCTGACACCCCTCCGATCAGAATTTTCATCCTCCCTGGATGAGCACAAGTAAAAATTTCTGAATCTTCAAATAATTTTTGCGCATGCGCATTTTCTGCATGTCCTTTCATACAGGAATAGGAAATGAATTGACCAATCATTCACTGTCCTGTCCTTTTCCTTTGGAATTCATAAATACATTGAATGAAATATATATCTTGAGCAAATTACTTCGGAAAACATCTGTATTCTGCGATTGCTTAAGAGTGAATTTTTCCTTCTAGTGATCCTTGCAAATACCGTTACTGTGCGTGAGGAAACTGGCTGCCTTACAGCTGGTAACATCAGCTATGAAGAAAATGTGGTAGTGAAAGATGACGCATGCAATTTAGGGAAGTTTTGGTGTTCCAGTGATGATCGTAGTAGCGGCATTAAATACTACACGGAAACCCTTGTCAAAATTCACGAAGCTAAGCTTGTACCAAAAAATGTTTTGGAGCTAAAACTGGAGAGTAATGGAAAGGTGCAGGTCATATGCAAAGCATGCTCGAAAGGGAAGAAAGAGAGGTTTATTGAGCCAGGTCCAATTTCTAAGGCTATGTCAAATGTAAAGGCCCATTTAAAAACCCCAAGTCACTTGAAAAATGTTAACATTTATCAATCTAATGTTCAAAAACTGGAAGCCAAAAAGATGAGCGAAGAAAGCAAAGAAACGTCTGAGTTGCGATTTAAGGAAGTAGAAAGAAGGTTCCCCGGAGGATTTCAGCTACTTAGATTTGGTGCTTCGAGTGGAAAATGCCGTTGCAAGTTGCAATCAGCTTGCGCGGATGTTACATCAGCAACTTCGAAGCGCACAAAAAGTCGTGTGGCACAACACCAATACGCAAACAGAGCAGTATAGAGAGTTTTGTTATACCCTCCAAAAAACCAAAGACTCAATGACTAGCTACTGAGAAAAATGCCAAACCATGTTTAGGATTTCACCGCAAAGTAATTTCAATTAAGAACAAAGAATATCAGCTGAACAAAATCACTGAAACCTATAATGAAGAGAGGCAATAGCGGGCCAGATATCTTGGCATTCTGTCCAAAGATTCATCAGTGAAGTTGACGGTCAACAAGTAAAAGGGACGATCAGAAGTGCAAAGTGTGCAATTATTTTATTTGATTCGGAGAAATCAATATGTTCTTTCTGTGAAGATCTAGAAAGGAATCAATCTTTTGTGAAAAGGGTACAGAGGGCAAATGAAGCATCCCAAGAAAGTGACTTGAAATCTTTATCTGGAAGAAACAACAGATTTCTTAGCGATGAAATCAGGCTTCAAAAACTCAGAAAGTATCGAAAAGTTTGTGAAAGTCAACGACTTAAAATGTACAACCTTTGTAAAACAATTGCACAGCTTCGATCTTCAAGAAAAACTCTTCTTGACCGAATTGGCGAAAACGCAAATCGTGGAGATGTCTCAGCAATCATTAATGATTTAAATTCGGCGTATGAGAAAGGTCTCCTGTCTGGAAAATCAAAAGTACTGCAATTCATCAGCAATATCGAGAAAAATTTTCAAAGAAAGTCCCCGCGTTACAACAGCTTCACGAAACAAATCTATAGTTGCCTTCGAATTATTGGGGGGCCCAGAGCAGCACAATTTATGTCGAAGAATCTAGACGGGCCATCTGACGACACCCAGAGAAGAACTAAACGCAAGTTCCAATTTAACTACCATCCAGAGAAACTTTCCGATAGGGTGTTCCAGAACCTTGCCCATATGTATGAAAATATCAAAAGGGAAAAGAAGATCGTTGGCGATGTCCTTGTCGAGACTGCCGAGGATGAAACCGTTATAATCGGAAAAGTAGAGTGGGATTCAAAAACCGACCAAGGATGGGGATGGTGTGGCAAAAACGGGGACAACCATGTGTGCCAGGAGGGTTTTGTGCACGTTGTAGGAGCTGATGATGACGCCTATCAGAACTTGACCGATGCCTTTAAGAATAATTGCGTTGCTGGGTATGCCAGAGTTATCTTGATCAACCCAGTGCACCAAGATTTGCCTCCACTTGTTGCCC
The DNA here is from genome assembly GCA_039566865.1 of Aurelia coerulea. Taxonomy (NCBI): domain Eukaryota; kingdom Metazoa; phylum Cnidaria; class Scyphozoa; order Semaeostomeae; family Ulmaridae; genus Aurelia; species Aurelia coerulea. Next base: position 3,497,144 of record CM076951.1, on the reverse strand, counting down.
TGCTCCAAGCGGTTTGTAATAAGTTCGACCACCACTTCGTCCAAAATCAGTGGAGAGAAATACAAAGGCTGTACGATCGTCATTTGTTGCATATCCTCGGTCCTCTAGTTGGGCATTCATCCGACGGTGACTCAAGAAGAAGAAAACTTCATCTGGCAAATCCATCCACGGACGAAGAACCTCGGTATCAAATAGACCACGAGAACTTCACGATGAGTGCAGCAGTAAAGAAGTCACATGATAAAGTATATGTCAGCGGTCTATCCGATCAAGATTTCATTCATAATTCGAAAAAACTTGTCAACCATTTGATGCACCCATCTAGAATCATGTACCTTGGCAAGAACATTTGTCATGTAAATCATCTGCAATTACTCATGGATCACGAAGGGATTGCAAGATTCGATCATGGCTTACAACAACCTGACATCGATCGTCGAGACAGAATGAATTGGGAGAGTGCTCAACGCCTGCTATTTCCCAAGGTGCGAGAGTCCATGCAAAAGATTCAATCAGGAACAGTGCAACCACAAGAAAATGTAATTGGTACTTTATTCTATTTGAATATGGCATGGAGATACGTAGAGATTTTCTACTCCTTACAAGCTTCCTTGGAAGAGCGAGTGTCACAAGCCTCGTATGTTTGCAATTTCCTCAGAATTTGGCGTCTATGGGTTTTCAAAACCAAAGGATTAGCCCTTAAAGAGAATTTCCTTTCAAGAGAAACGTTCCATATCATGCCATCACGTAGTTCTGTTCATGAAAGCTTCAAGAGATTTTGCACCAAACCATCCAATAGAGTTCCAGCGTCTTGGTAGCGATGTTTGCGAAGAGTTCTTTTCTGCCAATGGCTCTTTCGTAGTAAATAAGCAAAATTATACCATTACTGACATGTTTCGTAATCTCAACAACATGCAGTTTCTTCAAGAGGTGTTCGCTGATTCAGATGGTCCTGTAAATCCTAAAAGGCACCGAAAAGGTGAAAATATCTGGAAGAAAGGCAATCAGCAGCCAGAAATTGCACCAGATCTTCGCTGTTTTCCGTCAGATGCTTCCTTTTCAAGTGCATGGGAAAAAGGGTTAAAAGAGTGCCAAGATGATCTACGTAAGATCGGCATCAAACCTGACGATGAACTGCAGAGTAGTTCCAAGAACAGCTGGTTCTTTTCACCACATCTAATCAATGCAACTAACGAGGCGCAAATCATGGAGCAAATGCGTGTTGACCACGACAATCAAGAAATTTCAACTGGAAATGCAGTTAGTTCGGAATTAAGAAACCAAGAAGAAGCGATAGAAAATGAAGCTGCCCTTTATGTGGAGCAATATTCAGAGCTTGCACTCCATCTTAGACATGTTGCAGATGAAATCCACGTATGTCCAGATGACGAAATTCCTGCTGTAAAAGATGTACACTTAACTGTCCATGTGCTTGATGTAGGAGAAATGCATAAGTCGACTGTCTTTGCTATGCTGAATTCTTCACCTGAGGGTCTGTCGAAAGATCGATTAAGAAGAGTTAAATCGAAACATGTAAATGTATCATCAGCTTCATCTGTAAACCTTGCAAACGAGGTCGGACTGTTTGATGATGTTGCGGTGTGTTTGAATAAACAGAAAACATTGAAACTGGGTCGTATAATGCGAATGAGGAACAAAACAAGAAACGTTGTCGAATTCAAGAAGCCAGTTTCATTGAACGCCAAGTCTACGTATCCGAATCTCCAGTTAACGATTAACTTTTATTACCAAGAGGGCAACGAATATACATTAGTCCAGAGGGTGAAGGGGGAGTATTACCACCCGAGCGGGGACTTTACGGGACAACGTTTCTCTAGATCACTTTTTTTGCGTAGATTACGAATCTGGGTGTTGATCGACAGTTTTGGGGGGCTTTTCCGAGATATAAGGGGGTTTAGGCTAAAAATTCTGGGACTTTTGCGAAATGGATACATGCATAGGAATTGGTGATTCTGTTGCATGTTTTGAATGTAGAGGCTATAGTATGATACCAAATATACATATATTCTAGCCAAAGGGGCTCATTAGGGGGGTCAAGGGATTTATTGGGGGGTTGTGTCGAAAATGTCAAAGATAGATCTTATTATTGATAAAAGCAACAGACTTGATAAAACCTCTCAAAACAGCAACAGACGGTGCAAGTATTAGTATAAACTGGAGTTAGATTATTAATGATCTTGTGGAACAAAGTAAGGCGTCTTCTCCATTTTTGGCACTTTAGTGATTCCCAGCCAAGTTCTTGGTACAGCCTTTCTCGAGGTGTTCCTCTCCATGTTCCCGTAATTACTCGCGCAGCAGAATACTGGACGGACTCTAATTTTTCCATTAAGCTCAGCAAAATGATGCTGCCACTGAACTCTCATACTTTCGCCGGAATATGGTAAGTAATATCCCCGTAGTCAAGATGAGGTCACACATAGAGCTTATATAACTCGTTCAGGGTATGCCTGGGCAGATATTTTGAGAGATATATTAGCAAGCCAGTACCCTTTCTTGATTTGGAGATAGCAGATTTGATATGGGCAGAAAAAGCCACATTTGAATCTGGTATAATTCCTAATTGTTTATTTATCTACTTTCATTGCAAGTGTTTTGTTAAAGGGGATTTCTGGATGATCAGCTTTATTTTTTTCCTTGAAAATATGAGTTTCACAGCTTGTTTTCATGGATCAAGATTAAATGGCATCCTCCAGTCATGAGCCCACTGACTTATCAACTACAAGTCATGGTTCATGTCATTGGAGGCTGAATTAGAATCTTGGGCGACCGTAAAAAATGATGTATCATCAGCGAAGAGCTTAATATGAGGTCGCACATGAGGGGATTTAGGGTCCGAGATACTTCAGGCACTTCAAGTCTTACGTTAGGTCATTTATATACACGAGGAAGAATAAGGGCCTTAGAATAGAGCCCTGGGATACCGTTGCCGAAATATCTCCCCAAGATGAACTCTGCCCATTCAAAACAGTTCGCTGCTTTCTATCCTTAAGAAAACGTTTGATAAGAGAGAGAAGATTTCCTGAGACGCCACATCGTGTTAATTTAAAGACACACCATCATGCCAAACCCTGTCAAATGCTTTGGAAATATCAAGATACACAGAACGAACATCGAGAAGAGGGCTACAATCAAATGCTTTTAAAAAACTGTGTGCATTATGGAGATTAGCTGGTTGACTGTTGAGTCACCAGGACGAAAACCTGATTGATTCGGGTTAGTAATTCAGATGACACAAGATGTGAATATAGAGAATCGTAAATGAGTCTTTCAAGTATTTTCCAAAGATTGGAAGAAGTGAAATAGAACTCAATTTCCAGAGGCTCAATTTCCTCTCCACAGAGAAACCTTTCGATTTTTACTTTCCCCTTCCTTTCACAAGATAGGGCTCTAACATGATACACAAGAAGCCAACTTGTTTCGCTAATTAAAACTTCTCGTCAGCTTTGGCAATATCTAACACTGAATGTAGTTATTTTTCTAGTAAGAGGGTACACAATAGGCCCCATCATTCCCGAATACCCGATACGTTTTCAGCCAAATTCCTGATTCCTATCATGATATTTTACGGAATTCCCGCTGTCCTTCCTAAAGTACATCAAAACGTAGATTCATCATTTTCACGACGTTTGATGGTGCCCGGAGGCATGCATTCTGCTTTTCACTAGAATTATCATCCAGTTTAACCAAACATATCATAAAGAGCTGTGTAATATCTTGCTTTCACTTTTAAGTAGGTCTTTTTATCATTCTTTACAATTATTTCCAAAGTTCCTTCCATCCTCTTCTACAGCAGTTCATGACGCATGATGAGGGACTTTTATGTGTGATCAAATGCAATGAGCAGCGTCGTGGTCAGGGAAAATTATGTGGGAGGGTATTAAAATGAAGGGGTCTAGGGGCGAAGCTCCCAGCTAAATTTTGACGAAACGCCCTCTACTTTTGCTTAGAACACTTCTAGCGATCCAATGTCAGTGGTACTAAAATTGAAATTGATCATTTTGTAACAGATGTTCTTACAAATTATAGCTTCCCCAGGAAACTGTTTGAGTAAACGCAGTTTTCTTTGGTTTGGAATACCAATTTGTAACAATTTTCCATGAATCACAGCATTCAGGAAGATCTTTGTGCAAACGCATTTTACTTTGTCTTAGAACGATTCTCACAATCTATTTGCCTGCGCCCATGATGATGGAAGCCTTGACAATTACATGATAGTTTGTCTGTGAAAATTTTTGAAACACCAACCTTTACTTTGGCTTAAAATGACTCTCCCAGTCAACATCCAGCATTTACCAGAAAGATTCTTACCCTTCCCTACCTATACCCAACTACTTTCTCTTCATTTTGAAAGATCCTTGAGGACCATCTTTTGACAACCCTATCTGTGACCACGCAACTGCTGAAATGAGGCACATTAAACAAGGCTGAAGCTGAATCTAGCATCAGTTTTTCAAGCTGGGTCAATCCTGCTTCCCGAAAGCTGTCGCCAAACTTCCAAATCCCGCTTGAAAAATTTGACGATTCCCGGTTCACGCTTCCAAAAAAGTGGTCATTCCCGATCCCCGGAATCATATAGGGTACCCTGTGGTAAGGGAATGTCTGTTCCTTGGTGCCTGGACAGTTATAAAACATGTGATAACGACAGAGCTTCACAAATTTTAAATAAAAAATAATGAAGCTAAATAAATGTTCGTTCTCGTAATCTAACCAATGAGCAGAATTTCTGCTAAGCAAAATTAACGTTAACAAACTTTGTATAGTGACGTAACTTGGCAAAACTGAACTGCTCTTGTTCCGATCACCGGAATTTCCTCAATTTGCTGACTGAGTGTTACGTTCCCTTGATTTGCCGACTGAGATTTGGCCAGGAGGGGTACCCGACCCCTGGCACCCCGATGTAGTTACGGCTCTGATAGAAGTTACGTGAATGCCTTGAAAAACTTCAATTCTTCACGCACAATTTTCGACACAACCCCCCAATAAATCCCTTGACCCCCCTAATGAACCCCTTTGCTTAGAATATATGTATATTTGGTATTATACTAAAGCCTCTACATTTAAAACATGCAAGAGCATCACCCTTTCCTATGCATGTATCCATTTCGTAAAAATCCCAGAATTTTTAGCCTAAACCCCCTTATATCTCGAAAAAGCCCCCCAAAACCGTCGATCAACACCCAGATTCGTAATCTACGCAAAAAAAGTGATCTAGAAAAACGTTCTCCCGTAAAGTCCCCGCTCGGGTGGTAATACTCCCCCTTCACCCTCTGGACTAACATATGATGTATCCAAAACGATCTCCGATACAGCTGGCTTCAATTCCATTGTCATGAAAGTAAAATTGACATTAATGAAAACCGGAAGATTCAGCTTAGATCCAATTGATTTGCTGTCTTTGGAAGATGTTAGGAAGAATATGCTGAAAAAAAGAACACATAAAAAGAATCGAGGAGACAGGTGGCTACTGCTCAGTCCGCAATCAGCGCAGAGGGACGAGTTGTTTTGGTAATGAGAGGTGCGGAGAGTGACAATGGTGATGATCGCAGACGTTCGCAGAGAGCAAGAAGAATCGTGCTGTATGAAGCAGAGTAATGGAAGAGGATTATAAAGCTTCCAGCTATTCTTCAAGACCGTCAATGCGGCTTGGATTAGGCGCACGCATTTCGCCATAAGTAAGAAGTCTGAACCCCTCTTAACGCACATGAACAACTGAATTATTTTAAAATGGGTATGAGAGATTTTATTTTTGCGAAAAGTTTTTGCCTAGGATCAACCACAGGAAAAAATACAGTCTCTTGCATGAAAATGAACGTTATTTGTGAATTAAATATTTTTGCGAGAGAGCATGCGAAACATATGTGGCCTTCCTGTGGACACTGAGAAGATAAAGAGGGTAGGTAAATGTAAAATGGGTAATGGAGAATGTGGAGAATTAGAGTAATAGCAAATAGCAATTGGCTATTGGAGTAGCAGTTTGCGAAATTTTCCTTGACTGAAAATTCTCGCTCTCAGGATTTTACTAGCATTGCTTCCCTGTGGTGAGAAGTTTCTAGGAAAAGAGCACCATTTGCAATTTTAGCTTTTGATTCCAACATTTAAAAATGGCCAAAGCACATTGGATTTCCTTTCTAGAGACAGAGCAATGCTGTCAACGAATGGTAAGAGACGTTCAAATAATTATGGGTGAATTTTATATCTTCTAGAACCTGGAGCATTAGGCCTTTGGTTAGATTACTCTGTAAGGGCTTGTCTGTGCCTATGATCATCCACACACATGACCATGACATAGGCCCAACATATGCATGCCTACCTTGCACTAGTATCTAGGCCTACCAGGCAAAGGTCTTAGCCTCCTCGCATTTCCTATGCTGATTGAGCATAAGGAATAGACCAGATATATTGCTATAAGCTTCCAATATAAGCCTAGAATCCATGATTTCCTTATGTTCCATTTAGAATATCACACAGACAGATGAGAATATATAACATAATTTACTGTTCAGATAAAGATAAAGTATCTTCCACCCAAATCTAGATCAGACAACCCAAAACATCAGTGAATGCTCCAGTGTGTAGATCAACACCCTGGATTTACTAAGATGTATTTGGGATGTCTGATCTAGATTTTGGTGGGACAGCTTATTCATTTGTTGTGCATAAAGAGTAATTGTTTGGTTGGTTTCAGGACTGAGTATTTAGTTTATTGGACAGACAAAGATTAGAAACTTGAATTTAACAGAATTTGTTTGATTGTGTTTGTGTTGCATACCATTACAGAAGTTGAGTTTTGTGTGTGCCATTTCTTAACATAGATTTTTTATGGGTATTTAAAATCAGTGATTCCAGAAAAAAGGGTACTAATTTCATATGGAGGACCGGTAAATGTCAGGGAAAAGGGGGGTGAATCTTACTTTCTTTCTCAGTGAAAAGGGGGTCTTTTTTAGCATCATGGACTTGGGTGGGTGTGTTCCATTAAGTCAAGTGCACCCGCCAGTTATTATACCCCCACCTCAAAGGTTGTCAGCACAACTCGACAAGCATCTAAAGAAAAACTTAAAGAAGAAACAAAAAAATCCTTACAAGGATTTGTATACATTATGGAACTAATGAACGATTAACTCTATCGTCTTTCATCATGAATCTCAGACATCTCCCCTCTTCCTGCTTGGCCAGCTTCTAAGTTGGTGATGTCTCTTCAAAGACTGCAAAAAGATCTTCACATTCAAGGAACTCAAAAAACATTTTTAACTCATTGCTCTTACTCTTTGCATTATTTTTTGATGTGTGAAAATCATATTTGCAGTCATCAAATGATTGTCGTCTTCATTGCTTCATGTTCTCAAGTTTTATTTGATTATTCCAGAATGATGAAAAATGAAAAAAGTTCCTCCAAGAAGGAATCGAACCCTCGCCCTTCGCATTATAAGTACGACGCGCTACCAACTGCGCCACTGGAGCACGTCTCAATGAGTGGTATTCAATGAATATCACTCATTGCGCGCGGTGTAAAAGTAAGGATACAAGCACAATAGGGGTTTCCCTGGTAACCGTTGCTTAGAAACCCCTATTGTGCTCGTATCCTTACTTTTTTACCTACTCCCCTGCTTATTAATTTTTGAAAATTTTTCCAACCCCCCCCCCACTTTTATTCCAACCCCCCCCTTTTATTAATTCTTGAAAAATAGAAGTAATAGTGAAATTTTTTTTTAATAATTCCTGCTAAGCAAATGTACTTACTGTATTTATTAATTTTATTCTCCTTTGTTTGTCTGACCCGTGTTACATACGTGTTTTACATACGTGGTACCCATGTTAGATACGTGTTTTACTAAGAAAACAAAAAAACGACTATTCTAAATTTTTCCAACCCCCCCCCAATTGTTCCAACCCCCCGATTATTATTATATTGAACCATTTCCAACCCCCCGATTATTCTCACCCCCCCCCCCCCCCGTTTATTCGGTACTTGAGAGTACCATAAAGAAAGTGATAATAATAACAATAAATAATAATGATTATGAGAAACTTTGAATACTCAACTAGTGGGACTTTTTGATAACCTTGGACAGTTTGGAGTGCGGCTGCCTTTTGTAGACCTAAATATTTGATTCCCTAAGAAATAAAAAATACCTGATACGAAAGCTGTGCAAAAAAGGCTGCAATTGAACTGGAAAAATTGGCAGTATTATCTAGACTACCTTATACCATAGCAGTTGCATCTCTGGTATTGCACTGGCCACTCTCTCTCAAGGCAGTTATTTCTTGCTCAAGCTTGGCCATTTTCTCTTTTAGCTTTTGATTCTCTGCTTTGAGGTTCTGGCCCTCAGTCTCTCTACTGCTTGCTCCCTCACTTCCTAAATCGATCAGGATCTCTTTGGGATCAATATATGAGTGTTCATTCTTTTTTGAAGAGCCTTCTGTTCATTTGTTGTGAAGTTTAACGGGGAAATATTTGTTGATGCTCGTTCGGGGTTTGGACAAGCTATTCAGTCAAAAGTTGTTGAACCTAGGTACCTTGCGGGTGGTTCAAATAATAACGATGGATTGGCGTTTGGCTGGTTGATGATTGAGTGAAAACTTCTTGAGACTGGGTACCTTGGTGTAGTTCACATTACAAGGTCGAGTTGGCGTTTGGTTTGTGGATAATGGAGTTAAAACTTCTTGAGGCTGGGAACCTTGCGTGTAGTTCACATGTAAGGTGCCATTGTCCTGCAAATACTCTATCCATCTATTTCAACTTCCATGGGTGGTTCAGTATCCTCTTAATAGCCCTTCGTAGTGCCTGTTATTCCTCTCTACTGGTCAATATTGGAGCCATTGGCAGTGCAAGTGATGGTGGTACCTTTACAGCATGTGGTATGAAGTCTGCACTCTATGATGGCTCATTGAAGTTACCTGAAGATGCTACATTGCCAAATACTGATAAACAATGTCCGTTCGTCATAACAGCAGATGATGCCTTTCCATTGGGGAGGCATGTCATGAAGCCATATGGAGGACGGTATTTAGAGCATAAGAAACGTATTTTCCATTACAGATTGTCCAGGGCAAGACGAGTAAGCGAAAATACTTTTGGCATATCAACAGCTCGATGGAGGATATTCAAACGACCAATCAATGCCACTCCAGAACGTTGTACAGGTATAACCAAAGCTGTGGTTGCACTCCACAACTTCCTGATGTTTAATGAAACAACTTTGCCCAGGAATGAACAAAGATATTGCCCCCATGTTTCGCTGATTCTGAAGACAAGGAAGCAAAGTTCATACCAGGTGGATGGAGAAATGATGCTGCAAATGACACTGGGTACTATCCAGTAGAAGCTGCGAGAAATAGAAACCCATGCAAGAAAGCAGCCAATGAGATAAGGGATATGTTGAAAGATTTCTAATTCTCCAGAAGGAGCTGTACCATGGCAAAATGAATTTGTAAACAAATGACATTAGGAAACTTTAATATTAGCAAGCCACCTCATAGTATGACAGATAATGTTAAATATGGACATTTTCAGCAGTTTATGAAATGAACCAAGGGAAGGGACACTTGCAAACTTTCTGATGTTAAATAATATTTTTTCCACCAAAAATACTTGCATGCATACATTTTAACAACAATGAAAAATTCAATCTTAAAGGGTCTGTTTCATCCAGCATGCCTTGCACGTGCCGTCTGTTGATGTTCCTTTGTTGCCGCCATTTTCATGGCCCATGAAAATGGCGGACAACAAAGAAACATCAACAAACGGCACGTGCAAGGAATGCTGGATGAAACAGACCCTTTAAAGATTGTACCCTAAAGAATTCAATGCAAATATATGTCATAAAAAATTTGCAAGTCACTTTGGAAAAACAGAAAACATGCTTCTTCACTATTTTCAGTCACCTGTGATGGCCTAATATTCTATAAACTAATCCTTCCTCACAGACTTAAAATATGTAAAATAACTGTAATGTCAATGTTGGTGGTCAAACTGTCAACATTCATGGGATGGTGCTAGACGTTTCTTACATTTTCTGTAACATTTCCTTACCACAGAATCCAAACTAAACTTATGCATTTTAATCAAACTATCTTACAGGGTCCTATTTAGATCTTGAAACAGCCAACAATTGTACCTATATTTAATAGTCTGCTAATAAATGTCAAAATGTTGGATGACTATGCACACTGAAAACTTCAAATGAAAAAATAGGTGAATACTGTATGAGTAAAAATCAATAAAAACATGAGGAAAATGTTCAACAATGTGTCAATCGACGTTACTAAACACGGAACAAGCCAGAAACAAGCGAAACAGGCAAGTAACAAGTGTAACAAGTAACACTTCTTCCAGGCAAGTAACAGGCAAGTAACAAGTAACACTTCTTCCAGGCAGCTTAGATCCAATTAAATTTCTATACTGTAAGGTTGAACTGGTAATGATAATCAGGGAAATTGCAACTGGTTTGAAACCTGTTTAAAATTGTTGCAAATATGTACCAAAGTCTATTGTTGTTTTAAGCTCTTGTTGTTCTATTGCTTATTGCTTGTTCTATTCTATTGCTGTGAAATTGTGTACCAAAGTTATTTGGCAAGCACAACAAAGTGGTTGAACAAAGTGGCACAACAAAGTTATTTGGCAAGCACATCATGTTTATGGTACTTCATAAAGGGCAAGTGTAAAACGCAGGTTTGCAGGTTGGTAAAACGCAGGCTTGCAGGTTGGTAAAACGCAGGTTTCAGGCCAAAGGGCTGTGGCTAGAGGCAAGGGGCCTGCTATTAGTGACCAATCATATAAATGGGTTTTCTAGAACAACACACGATACTGAACCCATGTAGATGCCCTCTGCAATAAATAGGGCAGCTATAGATTATTCAAACTCAAAACAATCATGCTTGACAAGAAAATTATAAGACAAGAAGTGGGTACAAAATTAAAAGTAGTGCTACAAAAACCTAGAGTCGGGTTTCTTAAAGGCAAATATCAGAAAGAAGGAGACTTGGAAAAGAATGGAACAGATCAACTATCTCTCGGTATTTTACAGAAATGGAGGAAAACCAATGTTTGTGATTATATCGTTGTTCATGAATTATTTTCTTGGTCATTGGTTGGACTAGCAAAGCACACCCATTTTTATTCATTCCATTGTCCACATTAGGCAAGCATAATTTATTTTCATTCAGTTCTGAAGTTTTTAAAAACAAATGACTTAAGGAAAAGTTGGAGGTCTATGAACAGGAAAAAGAAACTGACAAACGGCACTGTTCCTTTAGCCTTATTTGTTACTGCTTCGGTCTAGATTGTGAAATAGAATACAATATAATACAAGACAGCACAGTAGGCTATTTATATATCAAATGATCTGATGTGTATATCAGGTCATGCATTTAAAATTCTCACTATTTTAATACTCACAAGTTACAAGGAGTTTCAGAAATTTGCATTGTTTACCATGTTGCCCTTTAAATATTACACAACAATGTCTTAGCAGATCATGCCACTGTTTTCAAGACACCACTGAATGTATTCCAGTAATATTACCTTATTTTAATTCAAACAAAATAATATGAGTCAATCTGCCAGCAAAAGTCCTTAGTTTCCATCATTCATTCCAATATTATGCCTTTGGAATGAGAATTTTGAATATAACCAGAAGTTTAAAATAGTAGGCACCTTGCCTCTAGCCACATCCCTTTGGCCTGAAACCTGCGTTTTACCAACCTGCAAGCCTGCGTTTTACCAACCTGCAGACCTGCATTTTACACTTGCCGCTTCATAAACATCATTTTTCAATGAAACCTAAATTAATGGATATACATTTTTTATAGGAAACTGAGGAATACAAATTTCAGATCACCAAAAAATAAAGAAACTTCAGTGCTGGGAAAATATATTTATTTATTATAATATAATGGAAATACTTGTAATATATATTTACTTCATTTTCACTCGTTTCTTGTATGATATTTCTGGGAAGGTGCTTGAGTAATATCTAAACATTACAAAGGCTTCAAAAACCTTGTTTTTGACATTTTCATAAAGGCAAAGGTAGTAAACATGAATATTGCTGTACAAAAGTACAAGGCTAGGCCAAGTTTGAGCCTTGTAGCGTGGATTATGACCTAAGGCTGCCAAAAGGTTTCCACAAGGCTAATAATTTAGCATTTTTCAAGCCGTGCACAAGGCTACACTCAAGGCTTTTCCAGGCTGGAACAAGGTTACAAGGCTATAACTACAAGGCTTGTACAAGGTATTACAAGGTATTGCAGGTACTGATAATTCTGGATATCATAAATTTGTGTTTTGAAGAGCGAGACTAGGAGCAAGTCCAGCCAAGGGCATACTTTTTTGCAATTTTAGTCTAGCCAAGGGTATCAAATTTGGCAATACTGGTCCAGGGAATGGTCATGTTTTCAGCAAATTTGTGTTGTGCTTTTCAACCAAGCCTTTGTAAGCAGGAATTTCATCCAGACAACCCATTTTTGTTGATAATACACCTATTAAATGAAATTTTTTTTTCGATTTCAAACTAAACATTTTGAGATGAATGCTGATCAGAAAGGCTTGGAAATGAATCTACATAGCTGAGGGTATCATCTTTTAATAATGGTCAGCCTAGGGTATCATTTTTGTAGAAATTAGTCGAGACAACATTACCACTTTAAATATGCTCGAGGCAGACCCCTACCCAAAATTTAGAAAAAGAACCCACCCCCTTGCCCTGCGAGCCAAGGCAATTTCTTTAAATTGCAAAGCAAATACTTTTAGGTATGAATACAAAACAAATCGCAAAGTACAGACATATGAAGCATCTCTTGTGTTGCTCTGTCATTATTGTTTTTGCCTTTGCAATGCAAAATGAACTGTAATAAGTGTACGCATATTTTCTGTCTGTGTTCAAGCAAGATCTCAGCTAGCCAGGGATAATAGGAATCCCACTTCACCAGGAAAATGCTGGGAAACTTTCCTCATGTGAATAGGCTTGCAATTCTAAGGGTTGACAGCAATTTAATCTTTTCTTTGTTGGTTAATTATGTATATGAGTCTCTTGTCAATTGTGCTGCAACATATAGAATATAAAGTATTCCGTAGTATTGTAAAGTCGTCTCATGTCAAGAACCTTTATTTGAAACGCCTATGAACCATTAATATCACCAAAATCGGTACTGCAAAGTAAGCCAAGGCTGATCTTTGTCTGACACGAACATACAACGAGCCAGGTCGATTTCTAACAACTACTGACAATGGCTGTGATGCATTTGGCCTAAAACATAACAACGTCTGTTGATGACCGTTCACAACTACATAAGTCCACCAATTTCCATCGTTCGTCCCTACTGTTGGAAGGCTTCTACTGTTGCAAGGCTTCGTTTCCCTTGGTTCATCAGTTCGTCAGTTTATCAGTGCTACGTACGAGCAGCGAAGAATTCAGCAGCCATAATTCCACACGCAACACAGCGCAGCCATCGTGGCAGCCATCTTTTGCGTTAGTACACACATCCACAGTCACAACCCCCTTACTATCTAGCGGACCAAAATCGGTCCGCTGAACTCATTAATATTCATGAGCCTCCAACTACGACAAGTCTATTCAGTTTCGTTCTCATTTCTCCTTCGCAGTGGCACCTTAGTAGTTTACGCCCCCGCAGTAGAAATCATATTATTTTATTATTGATTTACTATTGATGGTCCGCTGAATAGACTTGGAGCAAGTCTATGCAAAGTATGACTAAGCAGTGAGAAATTTAGCAATGTTCAGCAAAATGCATCTTAGTCCCAACTCCTAGCTCCTTGATTTAAACTTACATTAAGGCAAAATGCCTCAATGTACACACTAAAGGGCTTCCAAATTACTTAGTAAGATCTCAAAACAAGTAAATAACACAATTCGTACTCAAGATAATGTACAAACAATTACTATAAACTAAACATTGTCAAAAAATGTTTTGAGTGCAATAGGAAAATTTGAATTCTAAATTACAAACGTTTCTTAGCTGTTTCACTTCAGAAAGGGTTGTTTCTTAACTTTCGAGAAATTTAGCCTACCATCTGGAATACGAAAAGTACAAATACACATAAAAGTGCGAGAAAAACATTTCATCAACAACAAAATCATAAAATAATTACTGATTCTGTTTCAGGTGAACCTGAAATCAACCCGCCTGGAGGTTCATTTGTTCACAAAAACAATGAATTGGGTGAAAGATAAGCTGGATGGTTTGGTCGATGAGTGTTGCACAGATGCTCATACCAGTATATCGAAGCTAATGCGTAAGTGAAGGATCAGCCTGTTGCCCATAAAAGTAGTAGCACTCTTAGAAAAATCTCAAAACTTTAGTTTTACTGCCAATTAAAGAAAAATTTGCAGTAAACATAGTAGGAAGAATAAAACTAGTTTGTAAAAGATTGTCATTTTTTTACCACGATCAAATGTACAGTTCATTAAAACCTGAAAACCTTACTTTATGCTTCTAAGCACTATGCAGTTTTTACCAAAAAAATGTTTGCATTTTACAGTTCACCACATTATTTTCCGGTTCCTGAAGCCATTGATAACACTTACTGTACATTGCATATACCTTTTAAACATATATTTTTGTTATTTTTCATATATTTTTCAAACATATACTTTTCAGGGCCACCAGGTAATTGTAATTTCTGAATTCTGAATTAGCTGGCTGGAGAGGTTCATATAGTGTGCTTAGCATTATTTTCTGCATCAAAAAATATTATTATTTCCCTCGAAAAATAATACAAAACAAAATGTTTTCTCTGTGAAACAAATGCAATAAGGAATATATTTTGTCTGTTTTCACTTGCACATTGTTGTCCATTATAACCTTACACAGTAAAATTACATTAAATTTCTAGATTGCTAAGAAACCACAACATTCCACACTTGAGTGAATGCACTTCCAGTATTTGCAACCATTTTTGGTATTGTTGTCAACATTGTGATGGGGATGAGTTGAGGTTGAAGCTTCTTTGGATCAGGGTGCTGCACCATATATGTGATGATCATGACTATTGTGACCATGATGAATTGCCAGAGTCTGAGCAAAGTAAAACATTTCTTGAGTCAGTGCTACAAAGGAGCCACATGAGGCGACTGAGGGTAGTTTTTACACAACTATCAGATAATGGACTAACGTAGAACAAAGACAAATGTGTGTATTGTGCTGAAGAGCTAGAATGGCTAGGTGTTAAGAAATCAAGCAAATGATTTTAAATGTTACCTGACAATATCAAGGCATTTGAAGAGATAAGAGAACCCAAATATGTCACAGAGTTAAGATCACTGGACTAAGTACTGATATATGAATTGTGCCTCTCTTGTCATCTTCTTCCTCTTTGTTGTGGCATTGCCGCAATCTTTGACAACCTGCAAATGTAAAGACTGCTGTTAGCAATCTTTAGAACGATATAGAGCTATGTCCTTGCTTCATTTTGCAACTTTACAACTCCGTTATTTTCAGCATCAACATGCCAATTTCGGATGGAACATGTATCACTTTTCTCATAAGCGGTCATTGGTTTAAGTTTTGATGCAAGTGATTACTTTCACGAAGCAAATCTGCCTCTCATTATTATAGATAATGTAATGAAAACATTTAATCATATATGGTTTGCTACCTCGTATAGGCTAGGACTTGTCTTCGTGACCAAGAAGTTATCATCCTTGTCAAGTATTATCCCAGTCTTGTCACCATGTCGAAAATTGCTCTTCCTGAGTCCTCAGAAGGGACCGGACTTTCATATCTGCAGAAGACATACTGTCTTTAAAGCTAAACTCTGAATAATGCTTGTGAAGAGAACTAAAAACCTTAAGCAGCAAGGCAATAGCTTTATGAGTTAATCATTTCGAGCCTCAATTTTTCCTGCGCTTAGATTTACCTCCATGGTTATGTCTTATTAGTCTTTCTCTAAAGAATCTCAAGTGTGGAATCTTGTCAAAAAAATCACACATTCTGTTTAATGATACTGTTTTTCCATACCCAGCCTTTCCACACCTGGGTGATGGCATAACGGAATAACCAGACCCAGGACCAGTAGGACCGGACCCTAATGGACCAGACCCCAGGGGAATACCCATTAATTTCCTTCCGGCGTTTGTTTGCAATGGCGGCCAACACAGAAGTTTCGCTCCAAAGTAAGATAAGGCAGTCACTGCTGCAAGGAAAGTCTATCTTCTGGATGCCAGAACAAAAGCAAAAATGCATGGTATATTAAATCGTCTAACCAGCTGACAAACTTTGATCCAAGCCGCAAGCCATTGCCCACTGGGCCTAAGCATTTAACTACATAGCCTAAATATTTTACCTCTCTGCCTTGCTTGGTGATTCAAGTTGTTGCAATGACGTCGTGATGCCAGCCACGTTGTATTCCATCTCCACAATCTCAATTTCTGGACTTGATTCTGGCTTCTCCATGCTCTTTGCAAGTTAGTTTGGGACTGCAAAATCATTTAGCAGGCACCTTTTTGATAACATATTTGTTTGTAATGTTTATTGTGAAGGCACGCATTGACCCGGGCATTGACCCCACTAGTCTTTGGTAAATCCCATGATCACAATATTGCATCTCAGAATGTGCATTTGTGTGCATTTGTTTTCTCGTATCATGCATGTGCACTCACTTTTTTACAGGGCTGTAGGAAGCAGCTTCTGATTGGGGCAATTGTTCTTAGAACAATAGAACAATATAGAACAATACATCTAATTAATACTTGTGGCGTGGCACCATTGTTTTCAAAATTATTGGGGGGCTTAAGCCCCCCTGCCCCCCCCGCTTCTTACGGGCCTGTATTTTTATAAGAAACAGCTCATAAGAAACGGTAGGCTAAAATTTTCGAAAAATACTACCCCACAGCCTGTATCAATATGCTAAGAAACTTTCGTAATTTTCATTCAAAAATACTATTGCTGTTGCTATTACTTTACCGTGTCCAATTATTTTCAGAGTGCCAATTATGTTATTACTTATTGTTTTAGATCTTGTTAAATAGTTTGGAAGCCCTTCTACAAAACGAAATTACTTCTAAATTTTCGGCACTAAAAATTGAAAAAAAACAGATTACAAACTTTGGTGGCGAAATGTCCTAAGATTTAAGAAACTACCTAACGACCTCGGACCTCAGTTTTTATCGAAAAATATGAGTGTAACCCATATTTTAGAAGATACATGTGACCAACTCCCCCCCCCCAATAATTTTCTGGGGCCACCATGGGAGCTAACAAAGTCCCGAAGTATTACCTGCGTGCCTGATAAATTTGAACTCTAAGCGCTGAGAACCTGCAGCTTGGAGGCTGGGCAGTCTGAAAGCTTCTCTTCGATGAACTCAGTTGAGTGGGCCTGAGTGTGTCGCAGAACGTATGTGAATTCGAGGGTCACTCATTCGCAAAAGTGTACGAGATTTCAGAACAGAAAGATTTTGTGTACGAGTGTTTGAGTGAAATTCCCCTCCTTTCGGTGACTGACTTCCTATCCAACGTCAAAGCGAGGGTAGGGCATTCCCCTAGGGTCTGGTCCGTTAGGGTCCGGTCCTAGTGGTCCTGGGTCTATTCCGTTATGCCCTGGGTGATCCATATGTCCCAACATAATTCAATACTGAACCATCACCATCAATATGTTTGTACTCGTGATGGGGTTCCAAAAAACAAGACTTATCACCATTATCATTTCCACAATGCGTGTCATTGATCAATATTTTGCAAGGCAGTGTTACCCGGCTACAATTTAACTTGTAGGTACACGTATCCAGGTAATAACCTTGTCAGAGTCTCAAAGGGGCAGCCCTTTTCTTTTCTACCTCAACTTGTTTTAGTTTGAAGTACAAAGTAAGTAACCAGCAATTTCTCTTTTCTTTTTCCTTCTGAGTGTGCTTAATACTCTAAAGATGCTGGGTGATATATTGCTCCAAATGTTGTAAGAACCCTTTTCAACAGAAAGTGTAGCCTGGCATGTTAAACATGTTAGCTATCATCATTGTGCTTGGACTGCCCTTTATACTTTTCCTTTAGAATTTCTCCCAAGATATTTTTACCCTCTGCACCTCGGTTTGCATATGCAGCATTTGTGATGTGGCTCTTGCTCTGGCAATGAATTTCAAGGTTCTTGGAGAATTGCCCAAATGAAATATTTGTCGTAGAAACATTGTACTCTACCATTGTTATGAATATAACTAGAAATAATGATACGTTAGGAAATGCATGCGCTTGAGAGCCAAAAAGTAGTTGTATCATGGTGGTACCAAAGATCATGGAAAAGAGACTGGATAGGAGACTGTGTCGAGAACAATAGACAATTAGTCTTATCTTCGAAATGCGCGATTGTGAGAAAGTTGTAGGGTATCCTCACTTCCGGTATACAGAAATTGGTGTGAGCCGTGCAGGAGAGATCGACTTTAATCAGAATGGAATTTGACTATTTTGGCCCCGAAATAGACGAAGAAATGCTCGAAGATGCAGCAGAGGTAAGATTATTTGCTTTATTGCTGTTCTTCGTGTATCTGATATCTTTCTCACAAAGAGTTGAGCGTATATAAATCGAATATCATAGTGATCATCCATAATAGGCGTTTTCATTTAGGCCCGATTTTTGAGAAAAACCAAAATCGTTTTGATAATCTCTTGGTATCAAAATCATTCTATGTTTGAACTTTGGCACTCCGTTTTGCAGGTGATTACGATTACATTTTGCAATGAAGACAACACTGAATTAATCATTCAAGGGAAACCGAAGAAAAAGCGACAAAGAAAAGTGAGGGAGAAAAGCACATCACGTACTAAACTTCCCCAGGACCATCACTATTCAGTGAACATACACGTATTGCTGAAACGTGGTTTGGAAGTCATGGCAAAAAATGAAATGATGATTGAGATGTTTGGGGTTACGGTCAACCGTCTGTTGCAGCTTTCCTTGGGAACCTTTTCAGACCTAAGTTTTCTCAATGAAGTCTTTGAGAAGACTGTGGAAATGAAAACGTTCTCCATAGAAAGGATGTGGACCAGCTTCAACACGGTGTGTGTGAATGAGAACATTACTTCAAGGCTGGTCAAATGTTTGGGTGTACCAAACGAGTTTTGCTCTTGGCTGTTGTTGTATTGCCAAGAAGAAATTGCTAAAGATAATTGCCAAACAGGCGCTGCTGAAATCAAGAATATGCAAATAGAGCTTTCTGAACATGATAAAGAGACTGTAACCTACATTTGTGGCGCAGTATTATCAAAATTGATCAGAAAGGCGCATGATAATTTGCGGAAACCAGGGATCAAGACCACTGCCAAAGTTGTGCTAGAAAACAGAATTGATGCCCTTAATTGCTGCAAAAGTAGTCAGTCTGCAAGGATATTTACAGGGCAACTGATAGAAACTCTGGACCGTGGGGGCCTTACGTACCCTAAGGCCACATTTGCTGAACTTGGCAGAACAAAGGGAGTGCTCTTCGAAATGACTAGGGAATTTGGAAATGGATTACGTACAATCTGTCACACGAGCAGTCGTTCAATGATTGCACAAGTTTAATGTAACTTTTATTAGTACAAAGACTCTCAGTTGTTTTATCTTTTCTTTGAAATTATACTCGATAGCTATGTAAATTAGTGCATGTTGGGAATTGAAAATATTTCAAACAAGGGTGTAGATTTAGGACTTTGTGACGCGAAGACCTGCTAGCCGCGCGTTATTAGAACTATTCTTGACGCATGCAAGCCTTTCATTCAAGGCGCCTAGCAAGTGCAGTTCTTCCTTGAAGTATTTCAAGGACATTTTGCTTTATTAATGCGTTGTTTGCTCTCATTTTCACTCAAGTTCGCTTTCTGTTTTGATATTCCTGTTGGCCTAAGAGCGGCAAATATCACGTAGGCCAAAATTGGCAGTACACGATTTTTTTCATAAGAAACTGGTATAAGAAACTAAGTACCACGATGAATAAAATTTTAAGAAACTCTAGCACTACGTTCAAGAACAATTAAGAAACTCTAAAATTCTTTTTCTAGAATACGAGTCGGTAGATTACGGTTCGCGCAGCATTGCGTGTGTGAATATAAAGTTTGGACTGCCAAAATTGGCAACTTTTTGCCTTTATGTGCATATTGCTTATTAGTGGTGACAATATTAATGCAGAAAAGGACAGCCTTTTGTCGAAAAGAAGGCTCAACTTCGAACCATAACACAATTTTAGACCCCAAAAATAAGAAACTTATCAAGAAAATCTTACCACTAAAACACTGAAATTTTCATGCGAAATTAAGAAACTTCTAGTACTATGTGCTGATCCAAGTTTCTCAAACAAAAAAACGTGTAGCAACTTTTGAAAACGATGCTTCTCTAAATTAGGCAGCGAGAAGCGGAGGGGCACAGCTGAGTTTACTTTGGAAAAAAATGGATGAAAAGCTGGGTGAAGGGCAACTGACAAAGTCGTATCTCTATTGGAAAGTTTCTTAACTTTCTGCTGCAGTGCAGATAATAATGAATGCTCATTTTGAGCCGAAATTGACGAAAGAATAATCAGATGCCCAAATTTAGTGTAAGGAAAAGGGCTCAATTTCTTGATTATTTTCGTCTGGGATTGGTCACATCAAATCGATAATAAACATAATTTTCGAGTTCAAAAGTTGCTACTGGCCAATTTCGGCCTACGTGACATTTGCCGCTCTTAGGCCAACAGGAATATCAAAACAGAAAGTGAACTCAAGTATAAATGAGAGCAAATAACGCATCAATAAAGCAAAATGTTCTTGAAATGTTTCACAGAAGAACTGCACTTACTTGGCGCCTTGAATGAAAGGCTTGCATATGTCAGGAATAGCTAAAATAACGCGCGGCAATCAGGTCTTCGCGTCACAAAGTCCTAAATCTACACGTTTGTTTGAAATATTCTTGTGTGTGATTTATCCTGGCCTGCTGAAAGTGGGAACTTTTTTCTGGCTCACCCGGTATGTCATAGTGTTCAAATGTTCATAATGTTCAAATTTTCATCCCTAAAAGAAAGAGCCATGTCGCTTTTTTCTGCACTGGTGCATCAATTGATCTCTTACTTAAAGAATAATATTTTCTTCCTTTAGCTGCTGTAGTTGCAAACCTTGTCGAACATGAATTGCTTTGGAGCAGGAAGCAAGAATTAGATGAGTTTTCCAAAGGTTTAGATCGCGCAGGGATCTTGCCGCTGCTTCACTCGCATCCAGATGCATGCGAAAAGCTATTTTGCTACAATGACAAGAAAGGCTTTGGCCCTGCAGAATTCGAGTCCTGTATAATCAGAGAGCCTCCAGCTGATCACGAGTATGCAAAGAAGCACGCATACAACTTGTTTAACAACTATATATCAGAGAACATTGAGTCAGAGAGGTTCCCTGGCGGGTCAAGATTAAGAGCTCTACTGAGATTTGCAACTGGATATAAAGATATTCCACCAAGTGGGCGGCTGCCGCAGCGCATCACAGTAGAATATCTGGAAGACGATGACGAGTACCAGCTGCCAATGAGCCAGGCATGCTTTGGAATTCTACGCATACCAACAGTGCATGCGAGCCAGAAGAGGTTTGAAGATATGATGGATGCCGCTTTGGCGATCGAAAGCATGGGCTTCCAGTGTATTTGACATGCAGTGTATTTGACACTCTATGGTGACGGTAGTGTTTATCGTTATGTGATATCGGTTGCATAACTTTCTTTAGGTCTCTACAAAAGGCGGTTCAGTGTTTTGTCTTAAAGTGCTTGTTTTGTGTCTTAAAGGAATCCAAAATGCTAAAAATAAGACGATGGGTTCTTGTTCGTTAGAAGGTAAAAAGATGCCATGCCTCTTCCTTGGGCCTAAGGAAAATATAATAGACATGTGATATTCTGATAGCTATGTCAACAACTAGATTCTGACAAAAGCCAAAACGTAGCATCGAAGTCAAACTTTTGTTTATCAATGAAATCAAGAATGTTGATATATTGAAGTTGTCTCTACAATTTTCAAAAAGGTGCAAGTTTCTTATTGTTTCAAATTCACTTTCTTATTTGGATATAAACATTAATTTGTGGTATACTGGTGAGTTTAGATTTGCAGAACTGCGAAGCTGTATCTTTTTACCTATCAAACACATTATTCAAAAATAAAACAGCTAACACTTTATGATAGATACATTTTCCAAGGATCTTTGCTGCTATTTCCATAGCTGAAATGAAGCTATGGCCGTTAGGCAACGAAACTTGATTCAACAGGTGTTGGGCATATACCCCTTGAAAAATCTTCATAGCATGCTCAACAGTCTGCACTTAAAGTAAAAATGCACAAAGTCTTCACTGTATATGATCTGATACTAAGGAGAGTCCAGGGTCCAGGGCAATTATTCAGTGTCAGTTTGTTTACTCCTCGAGTTTCAAAAAAGAAAACCAGCACTTCCTCCAGTTCTATCTGCAATGTATCGGACAGCTTGTTCGTATATATCAATTCCGAATGATGCACTTTCTTGAAGAGGATCGAATTCTGACTGCATTTGCTCAAGGTCCTCCTGATGCAGAGGGCAGTTGATTTTGGGAGTCTCAATAGGTTCTTGAATATTATCTAAGAGTGGAAGTGGTCCGTTCCAGTCAATTCCAAACAGGTCCTCTGGTCCCTAGAAATACACATGCACACATAGTTAGATATAAGATTAGGCATTTCTGTAACAAACAAAGATCATTCATCATTGCTTGCTACAATATCCATCAGGTAAAAACGGCAGAAATAACAATCACAGAACCGAAGTGTTTGTCTAACCTTAGTGAAGGGATAGTGCTCTTCCAGGTCTCTAATTATACGGCAACCGTTTATCGTTGGTGAAATCATTCGTTAAGTTTACGTGTTATATTAAGTATGATTATTTGTCGGGGAGGGGGATTCTAAATATATGTTTCACTAGACGTGCCACCAAGGTTTATGTAATTTTAGACCAATTTCCCAATCTCAATGTTTAGCAAATTTATGAAATTTCAATTTTTTTAAGGAATTGTGCGCTTTCCTATCAAATAGAGTACATGTCTTGGGATTTGTCTCGGAAAACAGACCTCATATGTAACGAATTTCCGGTTGAATAAGTAAACAATTTTGATGGCACGCCTAGTATTTTGAAGGATGAGGTACACCTCCCTGGCAATGTTTTTTGATGCTGAATTTTACGATGAAGAAATAATAGGTTTTCATATTATTGAGGTTCTTGCTGGCTTTCCATTCCCTGATGATGTTTGGAGCGAAATAATTGCGCGTTATGCTTTAAAGATATCATTGTTTAGCTGATAAAAAAACAGTTGAAGGTCAATAACATGAAACAACTAACTGCTCTAGAATTTAGAATAATAAGGCTACTATCATTGTTACTGTTATCAACACCCTGCAAATCAAAACCTGTTTCCAGTGGCTCCTGTCTTGTAACCGTCTTCTATTGAAAACAGGATGACTACCAACGATGGTGAGGGAAATCATTCAACCCTGAATGAGTTAAACTCTAGATGGCAATCTTTTGAAGGTTAAAAGTTACTTTGCTTTTGCAAAGAGGCATTTTTGACACAGGGAAGATGTTCCAGAGATGAAAAGGGCAATTTGGAAAAATGAGGTTGATAGTGTCCCCGGATTTCAAGAGAAGTCAAATAAGTTTTGATTGCCATTTCCGAAATGACAACATTCCAAATGTAGGGGATTTAGAGTACGCTAATCAGCGCATCACTGAAGGTATTGGTATTATGTAATGAACGGAGATATAGCGACATAATCTAAACAAAACACAAAAGAACGGCAGCAGCCAGTTATCTTCCCATTGTTTTTATCGATCAAGAACATCAAGTACCATAGGTTATATTTAGATTACCCTAGTTCCCCTAGCTAAGTTGCTTTTAAAAATTTTCGTGGAGTGGAAAGCCCTTAATTTTATTGCTGTTCAATTGTGGGCTTTATTTCTGATTTAGTATTTATTTATCATACTGAATTCATTTTTTATGTTACATTTTCTGCCAATAATGTGCCTTTTTTTCTCTTCCCTGTTTTTGAAAATATTTTGTTTGAGAGTCTCTTAAAATCTGCTTACTATATTTGAAAGAATCTGTCTGAACGACCCAGCCGTTCTTTGCACGCATTTTCAAAGAGGCACATAGGAAGAAACTCTGGTAGGAATTTTTTTACAAGGCAAGTAACTCAAATAGTGAACGTTGAACTTTAATTTAAAGAAACTTTTCAAAATTTTACGTCATTTTACCTGCTTTACTGTCCTGGCCATGAGTACTTGTACAGCATATTAAACCTGATTGAGATTAAAGTGGAAGGGGGTATTAAACTGGTCTAATACAGCTAGTCTGAAGCAAAAAATTCAGCAGGATATAATTAAAATCTGACCATCATTTCTTCTGCCTGCAAGTTCTCTGTTCGGGATCTTGTCATCCACAACTGAAAAGGACTTTTGTTGTGCTCTGTTGACAAAGGATGCATGTCCCATCCATCGGAAAACATCTCCATGTGTCTGTTAATTCGTGGTATAAATACGGCATAGCTTCAGAATACCCCGCATCGCGCAGCGCCCCCTTTTTTGGGATGGATACGAACGTAAATCAGTTGGTTGATCAGTATAAGGACCGGTGGATACACTGGATACGGTGGAGACGGCATGTTTATGTTTGTATGTTTAAATTTGCCACGTAAAATAAAACTATTTACAAGAAATAAATATAATTTACAAGTCTTCAAAAGCTAAAGAATAGACAAAATACGATGACAATGTTCATTATGAAGGAATTGTGTGGATACACTGGATACGGTGGATACACTGGATACGCTGGATACGCTGGATACTCTGGATACGGTGGATACGCTGGATACGCTGGATACGGTGGATACAGTGGATACGGTGGATACACTGGATACGGTGGATACACTGGATACGGTGGCTACACTGGATACGGTGGATACGCTGGATACGGTGGATACACTGGATACGGTGGATGCACTGGATACGCTGGATACACTGGATACGGTGGCTACACTGGATACGGTGGATACACTGGATACGGTGGATGCACTGGATACGCTGGATACGGTGGATACACTGGATACGGTGGATACACTGGATACACTGGATACACTGGATACGGTGGATGCACTGGATACGCTGGATACGGTGGATACACTGGATACGGTGGATACGCTGGCTCAGTACAATGACGCTACCACTGAAATATTGTAAATAATATCCCCGGTTATAGGAGATTCAATCGAGAAATTCGTTTTGTAGATTTATTCTTAATGGGAAACCAAACAACAAGAACAACATGCATTACAGCGCTGTGAGAACGCCCACGACATTGCTATTATTTTGGAGTTGGTGGTGGGAGAAGAAGACGGAGATTTTCACGTATTCTGTGGTACGTATAACATCGCTTTTTACATCTAATTTCACTTCAAATATGAGGGGATCGATTTCTGTTTATCCTCTCTGTTTTCTTGAGCATGTACTGTTTTACAGCGTAGATCTCAGATGTTGCAGGAAGCTATGTATGTATGTATGTATATTTTAGCCATAAATTAACATTAAAAATAATTTTATCAAAAATGGAGAAATTTTGTTTCCATAATGGTCCCTCCAAAGGTGTCAATAAAGGAAAAGTTTTCATAGAAGAAACGGAAATTCTTGAAGATGTTAAAATATAGCTAATTTGTGCCTTTATGGATTTGAATAATAAAATACCAAATCGAGCGTAAGGGAGGGTGTACGGTGCCAATAGTACACATATACGTCACCTTCCTCTCTTTATCTATTTTTGAAGACATTTTCATTGATATTGTGTTTAAACGTGTTGATATTATTGGTGGATTTCAAGTCAGATTTGAGACTGTTCCATATTTTTGGCCCTTGGTAAGATAGACATTTTTTGCCTGTGTTACTCTTACAAAATGGGACGTGTAGTCTAAACTTAGACCTTCGCGTTATTCGACTTTGGTCGGCTGAATGGAATATTTCGTCAGCATAAGCTGGAGCAGTTCCATTGAAAAATTTCATTATATTTACAAAGATATTTTGATCTACTCTGTGCTTAGTGGGGAACCAGTTTATAGCTTTGAATTCTGTAGTGTAGCCCCAACGTGTGCTCTGTTTTTTAAATTAAGATAAAATCGGATGCATTTGTTTTGGGCCGACTGGATTTTTTTGGACAGCCTCTTATTTAACATTGGATACCACGCGAAGCATGCATAATCAAAATGATGTCGAATTAGAGCATTTAAAAGCAACCTGCGAAGGGAGGAATCCAGAAAGTTTTGTTTTCTGTACAGGAATTTAAGCTTGCCATTTATTTTTTCAAGCATTTTGGTTGCCAATCGACTCCCCAGAGAGATTCTCATCCAAAACAGATCCGAGATATGTGACCACTGAGTGCTGTTTGATTTCTACATCACCCCTCCTAATGTTCATCTTTATTCGGTTTGCACATTTTTTTCGTCCAAAAAGAATGGATTTGCTAACATTCATTGTGTCCATGAAAATAGTGTCTCATTTATTGCCTTCGTGAAAACGTAGGGTCTGTACAGGTGGCAACTAGCCAACAACCAACAACTCCTGTTCTGTCTGCCTCTTCTATCATGTACGAGAACATTATAAGAACGAGTGTATCATCCACTGTATCCATTAACATTTCGGGCCTGTGTACAACAGGTGGCAACTGTCCAATAACCAGCAAGTTTCCTGGCGGTGTGTGAGTGAGGACATGGTGCCAGAGCAGTTTTTCTACTTTTTGAATACTGGTAGAGTAGTTTGAACATTATAAGAACGAGTGTACTCATCATAAACAGCAGAAAGCATTGCTAGCCACAAGGAGGAATGACTTCTACGGCTTATCTGTTTCAAAGACAGAAGATGGGAGCCTATCCCAAGGCTATGATTCCATGGCCTAACTTGAGGCTATGTTGACTTGCAGAAACAAATTATATGTCGGCCATTTTACCTTCCTAAATCAACAATTAAATGATTTGCACTCGTGACATCTTTCAACCCATTTAAACCCTGACGTGACATCTGATATGAGACAGAATCTAGTATCGTATCACGGGGGGGGGGGGGTTCTTCCATAGTAAAGGTATCTGGGGATGTGCCACGAGCAAGGGTATACTTTTTCGGACTTCTCGCCTAACCAAGGGTAATACTTTTTTTGCAATTTTGGCCAGCAACGATCTAGCCAAGGGTATCATTTCTGACAATAAATTATCTTCCACAACATTCATTTTGAATAACTGAGTTTAAATTCACGAAAGCCATCGTTGTGACAACTACGTTTTTGCTGTGAAAATGTAAAGAGTTTTATCATAAGTACACAGATTTCCTTTGTAAAAAGTTGCTGCTTTTTGTATGTTTTCTTGCTTCTTTCTTCTGGCGTCCATTCCGTTGGATGGAGCCAATACCAGGGACGTAGGAAGCATCTCAAACTTGAGGGGGGCACGACACTGAAATGGCACTTTTTCATTAAGCTTAAGGGGCACTTCCTGAAAAAAAGGCCACTTCTTTGTTTATTGCAAAATCTTGGGGCTGTACCTACGTCCCTGGACAATGCTTTAAAGACAGCAACTATTCTTTACCACCCTCGCATTAGTATTGTTGGGCATCAACAACTTGTATATCAAGCCATACCAGATGTTGACATTGTCAAGGAGGCAGTGGCGTCCTGGGAGCATGATTTTAGGGGGGGCCAAGGGTCAGAATTTTCCGACAGAGAGACATTTTTCCGACAAAAATTAAGCAGGAATGTAACGTATAAAAGTGGCAAAATGTCTCAGAACTTTTGTCATATAAAAGTTCCATAATAGCGAAGAATTTTTGAAAGGGACACATCAGTCCTGTTAAGAGGCGATTCTTGTTGGAGGCGAGGCTGTTGTTGAGACGTGATTGGTGTTGGAGGTGAGGCTGAAGCTATATGCGCAAGGAGGGTGGAAAACTGGGCGTCCGGGGGCTTGCCCCCGGGAAAATTTTCTGTGACCACGCCCTTTAGATCGTTGCACAACGCCCCTATTTTGAAGAATCTACTATTTGTTTTTCATGGGAAATTTCGAAAAAAGGACCTCAAAAGCACTGAAAAATAGATCGTTTTCAAATTCTAGATAACAACGTGATAGCTTGATATAAATCTTCATTTCTATAAGCATCCGTTTACAGAAACTGAAAGTAATCCCATCTTAGTAATCATTTCCATCTTCCTCAACAATATTCACTTGTGCAAATTCTGACGAGCAACTCATTGAAAGCTTAATGCACAAACCATAAATGTATGACATTTTTTAAGTATGAAACGTGCAAAATAAATTGTAAATTTATTTTTTTTTAGTCACCAAAAATGTAGGTAAAGCGACCGGATTTTCGGGGGAAAAGTCCAAGAATGTTTTGACCGAAAGCATTTGTCTGAAATTTATTCGTCCGAAACTTTTTGCACCTAATGTGTCTATTTTTCCAATAGAAAACACACTTTTCTTTCGATTGAAAAAGGATTTTTTGCAGAAAAACGAACGAAGGACCTAGTTTTTTGTCGAAAAACCTACTTTTTCATCAAAAACTACGTTTTTGCGATCGAAAAAGTGACATTTCATGAATACATTTCGATTGCCATAAAGTAGCTATGTAAGGAAAATGGATTAATTCAATTTTTGTCGATTTTTCCGACAAGAATGGAAAACTGACGAATTTTCCGACAACATTTTCACAGGAGGGGCCATGGCCCCCCCTGGCCCCCCCGGCCACAACTCCACTGCAGGAGGTGCAGCTGTGGGTGTACATGGCTTAAGTCCGAGGAGAATGAGGAGGCGAGGAGGCGATTTTTTAACCCCGAGGAGCCGAGGATTGGCATTTTTCGTACGAGGGAGGAATCCCAAAAAATTGCTTAAACCAATGAGGTGCGAGGAAAAAATAAGTTTAGAGATTGAAAATCGAGGAGCTCAGGTTCCTTTGCATTGAAAAGCGAGGAGGAACAACGATCTGAAGACATGTCGTCAGAATTTCTTGCCCGAAATCTGATACAATTACGCTGCATTGCGCATAGAGCTGCACAGTATCATTTGTATGGAAACAAGCCTTCAAAAGTTCAGTGATGAGTTGCACAGATTACTCTTGGTACTTTTGTATAAAGATTGTCCTCGAGATCCCCCGAAAACCGAAGAGAAAAAGCTGGATATAATAACCCATCCAGTATAAGATCATAACCCACCCAGTATAAGATCGTAGCCCACCCAGTATAGGATCATCCACCCATTTAGGCGCATAGGTTCCATAGCGTGTATAGGTTGGGTAAGAATGTCAAATCTTTCACTGGCAAATATGGAATCAGGGGATGCATTCTAAGCCAAAGCAGGGGATGTTTTTTCAAAAATGTTCCTCATACTCCAATTGATAGAATAACTGTCACAAAACTATCAAAGTTTCATTGTCACTAATCGCAAGCATAATATTGGGAGATGCATTGTAAGCCAAAGTCAAGGAAGTTTCTTCAAAAATGTTACTCGCGCCTAGGATAACTGTCACAAAACTATCAAAGTTACTTGTCGCTAATGGCAAGCATGATATTGGGAGATGAACTCTAAGCCAAAGTAAAGGGCGTGGCCCTAAAGATTTTCCTGGGGGCCCTGCCCCCAGACCCCCTCATTTCGATGTATTCCCACTTAAAATTTACTCTAATCACCGCTGCTTACGAGAATTCACGATGAGTTTTGTAAAGCAAATAAGTCGAATATTAAATAGATCTTACACAACAGTCTTGACAAAGTATTCTTATCCTGTCGTAGTTTGATTTTAGCTAGCCTATTTGATATATATTTGGATTCGTAAATTTCCTATTTTTTCTCCAGGACCTCCGAGCATAAAATGCCCTTTCACCAATGCACAGAAGGGCGTTGCCAAAAGAAAAGAGGGCATCGCCCAAGAAGATTTTCCGGGGGCTGCGCCCCTGGACCCCCGTAGTCTTTACGCTTTCGGCGCGAGTTAGTGCCCCCCCCCCCTTTAATCTGAAAAACGCTCCTATGGGCCTGTGGAGTTAGAAGATAAACCAAGTAGAGAACAAGAGAAAAAAGGAAACGAAAGGGTGATGATTGTTATCTGCCAAAGAAGAAAAAGAAAAGGAGAAAAAAGGGAAACATAAAATGTATTTATTTATATCCGATGGATATTTCTTTCCAAAAACGTTCCAGCATGAAAACTCCTGTTTACATAAAGATTGACATATTGGTTGTAAATTTATTTTGGATCTTGATAAAGGCACATTCAAAAGTCTCATTTTCAAATCTTTTCATTTTACGCCGGTATTTAGCGTGTCCTTGATTTGTTAGATTTGTTTCGTTGTGACATCGAGGAGCGAGGAGTCAACTTACTAATTTTTGTAATGCGAGGAGGAAACAATTGGATAAAAACGTATTTGCGAGGAGAGCTGATGGCGTTAAATGCGAGGTAGGGAGGAGGGGTTAATTTTTCAACCCCATGTACACCCACTTATCTCAGAATGCCCCCTTTACAACCACTCCAGAAGAGATTTCTTAGAAAAGTGTTACAACTTATTCCCAAATATAAGGCTTCTGAACATGAATGACAAGTTTAGATTTCTTTTCTCCATCCCAGAACTGGTTGTCATGAAAGAAATAATTTCGTATTTATATAACCTTTCAAAAATTCGATCGGAAAAGCTAATTGTTGCACCCCCTTTGTAAATTAGTTACCTTTAACAGTATTTGATTTGTTTCTATTGTGCTCGTTTTGTTTTGTTACTCTTCTTAAACTTTGTTAGTAGGTTTTTACCTTTATATACATGTATGTTTAGAAGATTTATAAAAAATAAAAAAAAACATTTTGATCACATCCTCAGACCATACAGAATGCAGAATGAAATCACATTGCAATGTATTGTTTACACCTTTGTCTGCCCAAGTGTACCCTTTTGTTTTCTAGCTGTAGTTAGATTTTGAACTTGATTAGCAATGGCATGGTCTGTTAACAATGGGTGTTTCAATACACGTTTTTTTATAAGAAACTTGGATCAGCACTTAGTACTAACAGTTTCTTAATTTCGCATGAAAATTTCGGTGTTTTAGTACAGTAAGAACCCGCAAAATAGAAACCATTTTAGAAGAAACCTCAGGCTGATTTTCTTTAGAAATGGTGCCCTCATATAAGAAACTTCTCAGCCTGATTTAGGAAGGTTTCTTACAGGAGGATCCCAAATTAACTCATATCTAGCAATCTTTGTCAAAACCAGGTGCCAAAAATTTCATTCATCAAAAGCATCTCAATCTACTTATGTAGATACATACCTAGCATTTATGCTAAGGTTGAGTAAATTTCGAGCAAATACAAGGTAACAAGACAATACTGTTTGATAGTGTTTGCTCTGGGTTTTCTTTGAAGATTTAAGTTGAAATAACTGAAGGTTTCTTAACCATGTGATAAGAAACCTTTCAGCCTGTTTCAAGATTAATGACCTTTTAATAGGAAACTAAACAGGCTGTTTTGGAAAAACTGGTTTCTATTTTGCGGGTTCTTACTGTAGTAAAAGTTTCTTAATTAGTTTCTTATTTTTTTTGGGCCTAAAATTGCGGTATTTTTCGAAGTTGAGCCTTCTTCTCGAGAAAGGGCTTCCATTTTGCATTGACATTGTCATCAAGAAGAATCCATGCACATCAAGGCAAAAATTTACCAATTTTGCAGTTAAAAGTCAAGAAAAGACGAATGTACCTTTGTTAGAGAGACATAGAATAAGAGAGACAGACAGAAATAAAGTTTTAGAGTTTCTTAACTGTTCTTGAGCGTAGTACTAGAGTTTCTTAAATTTGTGGTCATCGTAGTACTAGTTTCTTATAAACCAGTTTCTTATAAAAAAAACGTGTAGATCTGGAGAAAAGTCTTGACTGCATTCTTTGAGATCTGTTCTATAGTTTCCGGTTTGTTGGCTTCTATTATTCAGCAGACGATGATATTGGCCTAAAGTGATAAATTACTTGCTGTTCTTTATCACAATCACAAGAATCGATGAGTCACCGGAATGTCCGCTGGCTCGCTAGCTTTGATACTCCACTGTCCACGGTCCGTCCATCCATCCATCGGAATGCTAGAACTCGTCTTTAAAGTTGCTGCGCATGCGCTCCGCAACAACTAGAAATATAAACAAAGTTTCAACTGGGAACCAATACAAACATGGCAGGGAAAGTGTTTAAACTCAAGTAATATTTTAAAGGGGCTCTGATGTCATATTCAAATTTTTGCTACATTTCTAAAAAGGGTTGATAGCTTTGTGTTAGTGTTATACACTCTTTTTTTTTATAAGAATACTATAACTTTTTTCCAGCCTCAATATTCTTAAGTAATTTTTCATTTTGAGCCTTAACATTTCTTAAAGTATTCTTATTTTTTCAAATCTGGTATGTTTTGAGGGGAACATAATTCAAACAAGTGTCATATCACTATGAAGAAATGGTTGAACGAAAGAAAAAGTTCTATAGTTTCCGGTTTGTTGGCTTCTATTATTCAGCAGACGATGATATTGGCCTAAAGTGATAAATTACTTGCTGTTCTTTATCACAATCACAAGAATCGATGAGTCACCGGAATGTCCGCTGGCTCGCTAGCTTTGATACTCCACTGTCCACGGTCCGTCCATCCATCCATCGGAATGCTAGAACTCGTCTTTAAAGTTGCTGCGCATGCGCTCCGCAACAACTAGAAATATAAACAAAGTTTCAACAGGGAACCAATACAAACATGGCAGGGAAAGTGTTTAAACTCAAGTAATATTTTAAAGGGGCTCTGGTGTCATATTCAAATTTTTGCTACATTTCTAAAAAGGGTTGATAGCTTTGTGTTAGTGTTATACACTCTTTTTTTTTTATAAGAATACTATAACTTTTTTCCAGCCTCAATATTCTTAAGTAATTTTTCATTTTGAGCCTTAACATATTCTTAAAGTATTCTTATTTTTTCAAATCTGGTATGTTTTGAGGGGAACATAATTCAAACAAGTGTCATATCACTATGAAGAAATGGTTGAACGAAAGAAAAATTTAAGCAATTGTAACAATAAGAATGTTATGAACATCGCAAAACAGGCACCTGCTGGAAAATGAGACACAAATATGCGGGCTGAGGCTGAGCAATATTCTTATAATATTCTTAAAATTTGGATGATTCTGAGCCTGAATATTCTTATAAACAATATTCTTATAAAAAAAAAAGAGTGTACTGTAGATAGAGAAAAATTTAGACACTAGAACCCTTCCTCCCCTTCCCTTTCAAACTGTGCTTAATTTTGACATTGCTGGAGAACAGTATAGGTGTTATACATTGAAGGAACCATTTATTCCCTGGGGGGGGGGGACTTAATTGTGAATGGGTTCGAAATGCATCTGGACTTTGAGAAAAGGAGCCATTTGAATGAAAGAATATTGAATGTTTAAGAAGTCAAAATCCATTTGCCTGAATATCAGGAAATTTCTGACCCATGTGTATGAATTTCAAGGAAAATACAATGGAGAATTTCAGTTTTTTGGTGCGGATTATCATTATGGGACACATGCTAAGAAAATTCTCAAAAAACTACCCATCTAGCAGAATTATGGTTAAAAGCAGACCCATATGCACGGGGGAGGGGGGGGGGGGGTTCTTCCATAATAAAGGTACCTGGGGATGTGCCGCAAGCAAGGGCATACTTTTTCGGAATTCTAGTCTAGCCAAGGGTATACTTTTTTGCAATTTTGGCCAGCAACGGTCTAGCCAAGGGTATCATTTTTGACAATATTGGTCTAGCGAACAGTCATGACATCATATTAGGCACAGCTTGTTTTGTATCATTAATTGCACTTTTCCTGATAGCATGTTGAATGTTCGGATTGTCTGCTGGATGCAACATTCTCAGTCTGCATGATCAACTGGTCAGAAATCTTTTGCTTTCAGAGGGGAGTAGTGGAAAAGTTATAAACTCTCCATCACGGGGGGGGGGGGGGGTTATTTGCCAATTTTTGGGTAGGGGTCTGCCGCGAGCATATTGAAAATGGTACCGTTGGCTAGACTAATTTTCACGAAAATTGTACCCTTGGCTAGACCAGTTAAATTTTGTTGCTCTCAGTCTTTTAAAGAACGCCGGTCAATCAGCATCCTTTGCGCGCATCACATTTTGCCTTTTGACTGCGGCAGCCATTTTCATATGGCATCATACATAGCAGTGCTCAGCAAAGCGCGACCGCAAAGGATGCTGGTTGACCGGCGTTCTTTAATTCTAACATATAAAGAAACAATGTACTGACATTGCACAGCAAGGGTAAGCACGCTATGGTGGCTTATTGTAATTTGCAAAAATTTTCGCATCATGCGCAAATTCGCAAAATACAAAACAGGTGCTTGAAATTGTAAAATGCGAAAATTCTTACATTCCTGTTAAATCGACAAAGTAACGTTTCTTTCTCGTAAATGATCAAAACAAAATAGCCAAGGACAACGGGAACAAGGTTACACAACCACCTGGTCTTGTCTTGCTTTGCTGCTGTCGTCCATGCATGCTCCATGGCCATGGCCTAAATCCGTTCTGATTCCAATGGAGATCCAAAACATAATCAATTGCTTGTTCAAAGTCCGCATTTGCCAGTAATGATCACCTTTGAAGCCAAATCCACGGCAATAAACCTCAACATGTTGTTATAAGACCTCAGGATGGGCAATTGTAAATGTTTTCGCAATAGTTATCTTTTGAGGCTTGAATGCTTACACTAAATAAGGAAGACTCTTCTAAACACTATAACCTCAACTGAATTTGTGTTTAGTTACCGTTTGTAGGCCACTTTTGATATTTTTCGCAAAATACAAAAAGTTGATGGTATTTTGTAACTTGCGAAAAATCAACAAACGGTCCATAAGAAGGCTTTTTGTTAACTGTTGAGGCTTGAATGCTTACATTGAATAAGAAAGACTCTTCTAAACACCATAAACGCAACTTTGTGTTTTAGGCCACTTTGGATATTTTTCGCAAATTACAAAAAGTGGATGGTATTTTGTAATTTGCAAAAATATTTTCCATTGCCCATTCTGAGGTATTGTAACAACATGTTGAGGTTTATAGGCATGAATTTGGCTTCAAATGTGATCATTACTGGCAAATGTGGACTTTGAAGAAGCAATTGATTATGTTTTGGATCTCCATTGGAATCAGAACGGATTTAGGCCATAGAGCATGCATGGACGATAGCAGCAAAGCAAAACAAGACCAGGTGGTTGTGTAACCTTGTTCCCGTTTTCCTTGGCTATTTTGTTTTGATCATTTACGAGAAAGAAACGTTACTTTGTCGATTTAACAGGAATGTAAGAATTTTCGCATTTTTCCATTTCAAGCCCCTGCTTTGTATTTTGCGAAATTTCACATTTTTTGCATGATGCGAAAATTTTTGCAAATTACAACAAGCCCGCTATGGTAACCATGCGCATCTTGTTGGTCCCAGAAGAGTGTCTTTGCGTTAAGATTTTGGGAGCGTAGCTGGAGGAGTAGGCCAAACAAAATGAGAAACGGATAGATATCTGGGGGCAAAGATAACAACATTTTAGCGTTTTCAAATTAGGATTCTACAAACTTTATTGCTATGACAAAAGTTTTCCGTGAGGAAGGCAAGAAGGATAAACACAAAGGGAAAACGGAAAGAGACCATTCTAAGGTAAGAATATCCTTGATATAATTTTTATCACGTTAACATTAATTTTGCTTCCTGGAAGACTTTAGGCAGGTGGTTGACATCTAAATATATGGATTTTGATGTGCCTAACGAAATCGCTACGGTTTAATTTAGTTTGAAGGTAATTTGAAATTTAACAAGTGACTGGAGCGTGTTTTCTTAAACCTGATTCCTTCTTAGACAAATTTAAGTTCAGTTGCATTGAATGATGGCTTTGTTATTTATTTGAATTTTCTTCTTTTGTCACATTTGAGTGGAAAACTTTTATCATGGTGATAAATGTTGTTAAATCCCAATTTGAAAACACTAAAATTTAGTTATCTTTGCCCCCAGATATCTATCTGTTTCTCATTTTGTTTTGGCTACTCCTCCAGATACGCTCCCAAAATCTTGTGCAGCGTTGTCCGGGGTTTTTGCTAATTTATCAAAGAAACCAACAAAATAACGTTTCATTTTACTTATGAATGAAAAGCAAACGAATTAGCAATTATTTCCCGGCCAAAACACCCGGTAGAGAAACCTTTAAATGCTGATGCTTTTGTTATGCAAATTTTGTTGATTGGGCTGAAAGACACTTTTGGGCGCCATTTTGGGTTAGGTGGTGCAATACTTATGTGAGGTAAGTGTACATTCATTGTGTCCATGAAAATAGTGTCTCATTTTTTGTCTTCATGAAAACGTAGAGCCTGTACAGGTGGCAACTATCCAACAACCAACAACTCCTTCTCTGTCTGGCTCTTCTATCATCAAGGAGAACATTATAAGAACGAGTGTATCACCCACTGTATCCATGAACATTTTTGGCCTGTGTACAACAGGTGGCAACTGTCCAATAACCAACAAGTTTCCTGGTGGTGTGTGAGGACATGGTGCCAGAGCAGTTTTTCTACTTTTTGAATTCTGGTAGAGTAGTTTGAACATTATAAGAACGAGTGTATCATTCATTATCTCTATGAATATCAAGGGCGTGCACAGGTAACGAGTTTGCTGGTGTGTGATAACGAGGACACGGGGCACGTTCCTGCTTCGGCTCTTCTTTTCCCTTCCATGTGTCCAACAAAAACAAGGGCTCCTCTTCTGGTCTTCCTTAATCATGTATCATCAGCTCCACATCAGCTCCTTTGAGTTGCCAGACTTTTTAACCTGCTTTGTGCTGTATGAAATGTCCATGGTCCATTCAATTCAGGGCTCAAAGTGATTTTAGGCCTATCCTATCATCCTGTTTGAAGGAGACCGATTTAAGAAAGTGTCATGGCAGCCAGTCATGAATAATACATCACGACTGTTGTAGATCTCCGTGTACAGTATGACATGTATGGTGAATAAATTTGCAAATGTCATCATGCTCTATCAATTTGATTTATGTTATCATTTTTAGCCCCATTTGCCCCCTGATTTAACCCCCAACAAGGCAAAATCGTCTAAAATCAAGCGCAAATTCGAATTAAGCACCCCTGAAATGCTCTAAAAACCAGCAGTCTTGAGAAGGATTGATCAACTTTAATTTGTTATCATTGTTGCCCCATTTGCCCCCTGATTTAACCCCAAAAAGGCAAAATGTTCTAAAATCGAGTCCAAATTCGAATACAGCACCCATGATGAAATACCCTGAAAACAAAGTTTGAGAGAGATCGATCATCTTTAATTTTTTATCATTTTTAGCTATCAACTGTAGGCCTATGACATACCTACTCCGTATCTGCGTATCCGCGTATCCACGTTTTTTTTAACATAGTCCTTCTGTGCGGGGTATTCTGAAGTTAAAGCTTTTATGTCGCTATATAAAGCTAATGGCAGACATTTATTCAGTCGTGTGATTTCTGTGCAGAGGACGGTCATGGGGATTAGCGCGGTTTTCTTTTATGTTAGTTTATTCCGTGTTATGCAAAATTACAATAAACTAACCTCAAAGAAAGCCGCGCTAATCCCCATGACTGTCCTCTGCACAGAAATCACACGACTGAATAAATGTCTGCCATTAGCTTTATATAGCGACATAAAAGCTTTAAGCCTACAAAGATCTTGTTCTTACGGAATTTAGAATAGAATGGTTTTAAAGTTAGGAGATTAGAATTACTTTGATGCATTTTATTTATCAGATGGTCAAGAGTCTATACAATCCCATTGAAAATTAGAAATGCGATGATGAACCTGCCTTAGTCCATCTAAGAGAGCAGTCGATGGCTCTTCTTTTCTCTAGTATAAGAGGGAAGCTTACACTGCAGTGAGTTACAGTTTTTGGATAATTTGTCAATTCCACTGTTACACGTATTCTTGAATATAGTCCCTTCTATAGTCACTGCTTACTTCCCTCTTTTAGGGTTTAATAGTGCTGCTCCAAAAGAATCACCAGCTGAAGTGGAGATCGATAATGTTGTGTCATCAGAAGGTAAATATGGTTGTATATTTTCCTGAAAGAATGGGAGGATAGGTAGAAGACTCAGGGACCGATGATTCTTCACCAAGTTTTTGTGCCATTAGCTTCATCTGTGACACATGTCTAATAAATCTATACATATTCCATTCTGTGTTGTGTCATTTTTAGACTAGAATGACGAATTTTGTCCAAAGATGGAAATTTGGCAAATTTGAAGAATGGGTTTCAATAAGTGTTCAATCAACTGGTTTAGTCTTTTAGACTGCGAGAGCAGAAAAGTTAAAATTTAGAATTCACAAAGGTATCAAATTCTATACAGATATACTTTAAACCAATTGCAGTTATTGAAAACAGAATATCATGAAAACCAAAGGGTCTGAGAAAGGAATCTAGAATCATACCGCAGCTAGATGAAAAGATTGCAATAAATAAAAAACAAAGGTGCTTAGTTTCCCGTTTAGTGTTTGAAAGTTCAGTCAAATCACTTTCTGCAATTCAGAACATTTGTAGCAAAGAAGACAGATTTGCAGGAATTAACGAAGCAATCTGGCTGCGTTCCAATGTGCATGATCATGCCTTTTTTATGCTTGGAAATTTATCAGAAAAGAAATTTTCTCAACATCTTTCTTTTCCATCAGTTTAAAGATATAAAGTGTTTTTGGTAGCATCGCTATATTTTTACTGTTTCAAGGTTGTGTTTTTTAAAGTTGCAGGAGCTTGATTTGATCTCTGCTTGCAGTTTTGCCTGAAGCGAAGAATATTTCTTCACAAATCAGCACAGTAATTGCTTCAATATATAGCTTTACTAAAATATTATTCTTGCTGATTTAAGTTTATACACAGATTTTGCTTCTTTGTAAAAACCGGTCATGCTGTAAAAACAAAATTTTGGCTATCAAGGCAGCAGTTTTTCTCTTACGAGCGAATGGGATTAGAAATTTTAAAGCATACTTCAATGTAGCAATGTTATTTTGACTTCTTAACGTTTTCTTAATTCCTTGAGAATTGATAAAGAGCACCTTATTTTCAATTTTCATTTGCCAAAGTCTCTTTTATTTTTCCTTTCCAGTTAAGCAAAGATCTTCTCGTGGAACAAAAAAATGCCACTTACTAGGCTGTGGCAGAGAGACTAGTGCTGCTTGCTTTGCACGTCACATGAGGCTTGTCCATAACCTTACAACTGCAGAACTGAAAGCCATTTGCTCTAAACACGGGACACGACACCAATACATTTGGAAAAACAAACGAAAACCAACAAAGCAAAAAGACTATCATTCCTGTAAGAAATGTCCAATACCTGGATGTGGCGTTATTGTGAAGCGTGTTGGACCACATTTGACTGGGGTACACCACATCAGCAAAGGCAGCGAAAGATATAAGACTTTATCAAGTAGGGCTATTTCTTATAAGAAGAACGTAGGATCAAGTATCATGGTGGGGGAAGACAATGAATCAAGGAAAGACATTCGTGTTATTGAAAAAGATCAATCAATTTCAAAGAGCGACAAAGAGCCCATACATGAGAATCCAGAAGGTGCCAACAGAATGGGAGAGAATGGTGGAAATGATAGTGATGAAGAAGAAACCGGAAGTGTTGATCTGTTTGCCGACTACGACAGCGCCAGTCAATCAGATGAACAGGGGGAAGATATGGGAAAGGTGCTTTCAAATAAAGAAAAGGCTACCAAGAAAATTTTGGATGATTGGTTAATTACTAGCTCATTTGACATTTGAGTCCGCAAATTAGCCAGACTGCAGAGTATGGTAAGTGCACACCCGAGATATTTTTTTCTAAAAATGACCCTGCACACCTGGGAAAGGGTGTGGCAGGTTGGGATGTGGGCGTGACATGGGTATGCCTTCTTTTAAAGCAAATGAAGAATCTTGTTTCTTCAAAAGCCTTATCTTGTATTGTAATCTAGTAATCTTGTTTTAACAAACGGTTTGATAAAAATTAAGAACAATTAATCATGTACGTTCTCTGTCGCTCATTTTCACTTTTTATTGATATCTTCACCTTGGGCTCTAGCATAGTTCTGACATGTAAATAGTCTGGTCTTTATCATTATTCCCGAGAATGTATTTTTTGCAGAGGCACACATGAAGGTAACAAATATTTTTCTCACATGTCTTCTCCAGGTATCAGATAACAAATATTTTCAAATACTTCTGAGTACATGACACGCAACAAAATAGCTGAACCTGAAGTGAAATTTGTTTTTGAAGCAAATTTTGCTGATAACTGTTAACAAAGAAAAAGAAGTAGCCTTTGATTTTATTGTAATACTCGCTAACACATTACAAACGGATGTTTCAACTAACAAGCGTGTTTACACAGTACAGGGTGTCCCAAAAAACTGTTCAACGTTTGATTAAATATAGAAAATAACGACATAATGAATGGGCTCCCTGTTAATATAACCATATTGCTGAGATTTTATATTAATTTTAGACACCAGAAACTAGCAAATCGGCTACATATTCACGAAATTACGAGTGTTCAAAGTTGAAGTTTGTGGAAAAGCTGAAACCAGACGCCCCTAAATTGCATATTTAGTGAAAGTAGAATCTCAATTACTCAAAGAAAATCGAATTTGCAAATCACTTTCGATCAACTAGCTTTCTATAACATTGAATCAAGGCTATAGATGCTTGGAGGAATCCTGTTCAGCACTATTTATAACTGCACCATCTCTCATTGATTAAGTTTTCATTCCGTGTGTTTAAATACTTGCAGTTTTAAGTAAGTTTTGGCAATGGTTAGAAGCATTAGATAACTTTTGAAGTCTGTTATGGTTTGCTCTGATATCAACAAGAGGTAAAACAATGGACAGCCTTCTTTTACCTCGATTTTAGAAGGTTTTTTTTTTGAAAACAAGTCAGTTAGGGGCGTCTGGTTTTAGCTTTCGCACATATTTGAACTTCAAAAGCTTGTAGCTCTGTGAATTCTTAGCGGATTCACAAGATTTTGGCGTCTAAAATTAATCTAACATCTGAGGAACAGGGATATCTAACCAGGAGCCTGTACCTTGTATCGTTATTTTTCAACATTTAATCAAACATCAAACAATTGTTCTGAGACACCATGTACATGTACGATTTTTAATCCATAACTGAAGTGCAATGGATCAGCCTCCAGTTTGCACTGTTACAACTCGTCCCCTACACTTGTCTTCTCTCTACTGACTGTAGAAGAAATATTGTGCAAACACTTTTGACCCGTAACATCTTTGTAACAGATCAAAAATGTACTGATACAGTGTAAACTTGGTCTTTGTCTAATGGGTTTGGGATCATGCCATTGATTTTTTAAACGATAATTTATTATTTCCATGTCTGTTGTAACACTGTTAAATTGTTCCTTTCAATGTAAAGGCCGAAGGCAAGCTAAAAACGCAAACTGCGACTGTCAACCTTGGAAGTCCATAAGTACATGTGGGCATCAGACTATTTCAGTTTCCATGCTGTCAACTACTTTGCTCACGTCGAATCTTTGGTGTGCTCTGCCCCTCTCATCACAACAAATTGCTAGGCGGTGCCTTGGGAGTCCATGTTCCGGGTCTCCTTCAGTATACAAGGTTGCTATTGCCTTCATCGTAGCTGGACAACAAATTGGATGAGGGACACTCCAATCAACGATTGCTCTTTGCATGAGGACTTTGTTTGATTGCCCCCCGCTTTTTTTGTGGATGTCAACGATACTGTAAAAACCTTCAACTACCCCTTCACAGCCACTGCCAGCAAGAGCAAGATCTAGTGCTATACAAAACTCTTGGGCAAGTGACTTCATAACTTCTTCATGACATAGAATGAAGATTTGATGAAGTCTTCATCTATACTCGCTTTAACTACTCTTCCTTTGCCAAAGGGGAGCCTGAACCACCGGTCAATGGAAATTTTATCCTCATATCGCATTGAAACAAGCTGGTCTGTTTCAAATTCAGAGACTGGCTGGAAATCCTCGCCTATGAACCTTCTGGAAGCGCATCTCCCAAGATTTTGCCCAACCATAACCACCAGTGTCATCTTGTATTTCCTGTATACAATGCTGCTACTGTGTGTTAGGAGATTCAGCATCTGCTTATCTTCCTCTTCAGTGAGGCTCTTGACATGGGCAATCATGCACACATTCTCGAAGAAATGAGCAAACTCTTCTTCCCCATGAACTTCCTACCTGCTTCTGCAATCTCTATCGATTTTGAGCTTGCCATCATCGTGCCGGAAAGAGCACAAAGTGCCCGCCTTGAAAAGATTCTTAGATCATAATCCAAAAGTTCATAATAGCTCTATAATCATCAATTTTCCTAAAGCAGATAATGTAACCATTTTATTACTGGAGCATTACTTGATCAATGATATCATATGATATCAATGCTTATGCCATCAAATTGTTTTGCGCCATTCATAACAAGTTAGTTGATGTAAAGACTGGCAAGTCAACTAAGAAACCAAAGGAAGATGCTAATGTTGATGAGTTTAGGGCCATGAGTTCAAAGGTAAAGATGAACTTCTATATTGATGTGAAAAGGCTTTATGCTACTTTGTCTGCTTCTGAATGTTTCAGCAATATTAGATTTGCTATTGAAAGTCTTGGTGCTCTCAGCATCTATACTGGGAATTATAAGAACCCTGGTATAAGACATATTACAAAATCTTTAGCGCTCACTGTATATAGCCAGGCTATGCAATGGAAAATTTTCCAACACTGAAAGTTGCAAACAGTCCTTTTTAATTTTGCATGCACGCATGTACTTTCATATGTACCGAGTATACATTAGACAGCTTGGTAACATTTCTTGGGAGACCATAATTGCCAATACAACTCCAAATTTAAAACTACTGAGAGACATTGGATATCAGTATGCAAAAGGACAACTTAAATAGGTACCACCAGTTGATGGAGCTCTTGATGAGATATTTGCAAGAGCATTATTCCAGGCTTCTGAATATAATCCAATTTTTGAAAACAACATCTCTTAATTGGACCCTTTAGAATTTGGATTTGAAGCTTGCAAAGGTGGTTTGAAGCCAAAGTTG
The DNA here is from genome assembly GCA_039566865.1 of Aurelia coerulea. Lineage (NCBI taxonomy): Eukaryota > Metazoa > Cnidaria > Scyphozoa > Semaeostomeae > Ulmaridae > Aurelia > Aurelia coerulea. The sequence goes on along the minus strand of CM076951.1, from coordinate 3,454,052 downwards.
AATAGAAATTCAATTTAAACATCTGAATTAGGCTCCCAAATCGTAATGAGTGAGGTAGATACAATGTTGCTTTGTCAGGAACATGAATTTGATGACAGGGATTGTTGCAGATGAAATAGTAAATCCCGAAGAAACCCGTTGTAATTCAAATGATCTAGTTGGTGTGGATTCGGAAGTAGACATGACAGGAGAGAATATTTTTAACATAACTTTAGGGCAAATGGATATTAGCCACATAGATGAAATGGATGTGTCACAAGATATAAATATGCCAACCTTTGCTGACAACCCACAGTCTTCCAACCTGTTCACATTTGAAGAATGGTTGTCCACACACAATATGCAGTTGGGGCTGGTATGATTTTGTATCAGATTTGTTGCAACTGGATGAAATCAGATGGGCTTGTCAAATTGTAAATAAATTTTAAATAAATTGTAAATATTGTTATACACAATTGTTTGTTCGGATTCTATTTTGTTGACCTTATGTTTCTGTTTGGTTCAGTTTGTAAATAGCCATCTTCGTGGACTGTGACCTTGACGTGGTGAAGATGCTTGTGTAACTCTTTGACCCATTAGAGCTTTACTAGCTGGAGCACTATCCCCTCCTTCTAAGGGTTACCCTTGCTAGTCAGATCAATGGTTAGAGTTCAGACAAAATCAGTCCACTGCACATATTTTGTTAATAACTCTTTGTAAATAATTCAACTCTCAGATCAATGAAAATTGAGAGACCTCAGTACTTGGACAAAATCATTTCCAAGAAATGTCATCTTTATAATGACGGCAAGCTATTGCATATTTTAAATTCAGTTCTCATTTTTTTTCACTTGATGTAAGGCACCTGAGAGTATGTTCAATAAAACTTTGCTATAAAATGCTCCTATGAACCATAAGTACTTCATCTGTTTGCACAAAATACTCATTGTGAGCTCGGCCGAAGTAGGCCCATTGTACTGCACTTCAAGGCTTGATGGCCTAATTCCCTTTCCCAGCCTTGTGGTATCTTTTCGTCATATTCGCACAAACATACAGCTTGCTAATAAATCGAGGTATAATTCAAGACCATGATAACTAAAACGACACATAGTTAGCTTTCATACCATCTCTTTACCATCTGTGTGCTGTAACCACACCGCAGCTCTCTTGCTCCTGCCGCCACCATTACTCGAACTTTCACTCCTGACCAACATTCAATTTTGTAATTCCCGCGCTTCATAAAACCTTACTGCACATCTTCCAATGACTCAAAAATGACGTCACGCAAAATTCACCGGACTTACGAAGGTCCATCTCCCCAACAAACAAGGTATGTTTGAAACCGAAAATTGATTTGCCCACAAAGTTTTCCAGTGTGAAATATTTTATTACTGGGCGCGCGATTAATCGCTCCCCAGTGAACGTAGACCCATTATCCCAAAGGAGGAAAGGGTCTACGAAACAAAGAGCAAAAGCTTGCTACTGAGGTTTCTAGATTTCTGGAAACTTCATCTATGCAGCCTTTGTTTCAACCATAGAAATATTTCTATTTGTATGGTTTCAACGCGTTTCACAAATTAGAATGATTAATTGGGTGGCTGTATCAATCCTTTGCTTTTTGTTTTGTAGACCCTTTCCTCCTTTGGGATAATGGGTCTATGTGTAGGCTAGTGAACCCTGAGCTTGAACATTTTTAGGCAAAGTCATAGAATCATCCCGCTGACCAAATTTATTCACAATTCCTTTGCATTCAAATTTCTTAATGTTATGCAACCCAAGAATTTGGTTTTCCACAAAGACATTTCCTGTAAACGCTTCCCTTCCACTGCGTCACACAAATCGCTTTTGACCGCAACGGTAACTTGTCAAGCAACAGAAGATTGGCGGTCACAGGTTTCTGTATTTTATCGTTATATCAACCAATCAGATGCCAGAGCAGCTCAATGATTTAACGACACGTATTTTGTGCTCAACACTCATTATTCATTTATTTTTTAGGAATTCAAAGAACACAAACTGTAAAAAATGCAAGCATGAGACTGTAACGTATCAGAACCTTGATAAACAGTCAGATAATGAGGATTTCAGATCAGACAGCCCTGAATGGCGACCAGATGTTTCAGATCAGGGAGATTAAGTAGGGAGAGGAAATGCGCATTGAAAGCGCGAGCGATGTGGTATGCAGCCTCTTCTGCACGTTCAGCATGGCAACAAACTTCTAGCTGTGGCAAGAAAAACAAAACATAAAGATGGATCTCAAATGGCTGTTTGGAAATGGAAATAAGGAAGGTGAGGATGAATCTTTGTCGAATGCAGATAGTTATGATAGTTTAGATGACGATGAGTTTGTTGTCGAGAGCAGTCTGTTTGAAGTAGTCGCAGGTAGTCATGCAGTGGAAGTCAGCACTTCTAGTTCTTCGATGTTGTTGTCGGCATTGAGTGATGGGCCTAGTAGGCCAAGTGCTATTCGTAGCAAGAGTATTCGTAGCAGGAGTAGTGTCGTCTTTTTTAAAACGGATGAATTGGATAGTAGGTTGGTAGTGGTGTTGTCTAGGCTTGTTAATCCCCTCCATAGTTTATCAGAGGAAGTGAGAATTTGTGCCAAATTGTTAGCAATACATTCTTCATCTGTTGTTAGAAATTTTTTAGAGTATTGTGGCCAACAAATGTCTAGTTGTATGGTAGTCAGGAAACATGTACAACATCTTAATGAGCACGTTACTAGGGAGAGAAGTTTTAAAGAGTTCCGAATTGCTTGTGAGAGTTCTGAGGCATGGTTAGGTGTTCTTGGTGCCTGTAATGTTGACCAATGTGTTGCAGCTTCTTGTTGTTTGCAGCACATTCTGCAGCACTTTTGGACAACGGCAGTGCGTTTCAATCAGGGGTCAAATGAACATAGAGCCATCTCCTCTGCAAATACTGTCAATGCAAATGATGATGATGATGATGATGATGATGATATTTTAGAGGATGCATGGCTTCTTAATCATGCAGGTTGGTGCATCAAACGAGACAGAGATGACGTCAAACCTATTGTCAATTTTAGAATAGGAACTGACTCTTCAGAGACCATCTTAGTTACAAAAGAGATTGTGAATGAAATGGTTGGCAGAATAGGGAGGGATGTTGACCATGGCAGTGATGGCTATAAATTTCACATAAGGGAACATTTCCTCCCAGTGTTCAAAATGCTACACAACAAGGCCTCCATCATGATTGAACATGGAATAAGGGAGCATAGAAAAGATACTGTGCAAGAGTGTTTTGCAACATTTGCCAGATATAATGAACTTAGGTTACTGTGGGAAACATGCATGAACCTGGAGGCCACAAGTGCACTATCCTATAAAGCTTCTTCACTCATCATCTTGAAGAGTACTGTTTTCTATTTCCTGAAGTCAAAACAGAAGTCTGTATGCAAAAAAATTGATGTAGCTCCTGAGAAGAAAAGTGTTGCACTGCGCCAGACATTGACGAGAGAAAAGAAGGGGAAAGAAGTAAGAAGAAATATCATGAACATCAAAAAAGTTTCAACGATAGTGAAAAGTTGGAGACATTGCTCTCAGATTTAGGACAAAATGAAAAGGTTGAGGAAATTGTTAAAAAATTCACAGGAAAGGAGCTCACATACATGCTAAAAGCAATGGGCAAGCCCAGCTATGGTGGGAAAGGAAAATCCATTCTAGTTCCGAAGTTCATCCATGCTATCACATCAGGCAATATTACAATCACACACAAACACACACACAAAGAGGTAAATTCTGTTCATTGCTTTGACAATTTTTGGTAATACTTTTGGCAATTTGCTCTCAGAAAAGTTGAATCAATGCTGCTAAGAAATTACTACCTTACAGGCACCAAGAACACCAAGTAAACTGTGCGACCTTTTGCCAATTTTATGATAAGATCACCTTCAAAATTTTAAGTTAGAATCTACCACTTTTTTAATTGCTCTTAGATAGGAACAGGAATATACCAAAGCCAGGAACATGTAGGTGTTACTGCACAACAAACTGGACAGAAAACTCCCCTAAGATGTTTAGTGAATAAGAGAAATCCATGTCATGTCGAAAAAAGCTCTGGTTACATCATGAATTTTGATTTGGTATCATCCTCTTCCCGGCATACTGTAGTTATACATTAAAACAGACCATTTTTGCTATTGTATGCAAGAGACTAGATTGAGCAATATTCCTGTAGATTTCTATTTTCTAAAGTTTAATCAACATTAGAGTATCTACAGTTTCTTGATTGTCTGATTTAGAAAATTTATCATACAAAAGATTACACACACAAATATATACTGCAGCAATGCAGACTCTATGTAGAAAAGCTGAAAGGTACTGTACAGTATATATTCTGTTGTGTAACTTTTGGATAGAAGGAAACTCTCACATAGAAAGCAAATCTTCTTGTGGTGCATCTGTCATATGTAGCTTTTAGCACTGTACCCTGTACAAAAATACAAGGCCATAGACAGTAATAGCCATGTACAAACCTTGTAGTTATGGCCTTGTAACCTTGTTATAGCCTGGAATAGCCTTGCTGTAACCTTGTAAATGGCTTGAAAAATGCTAATTAGCCTTGTAGAAGCCTTGTGGAAACCTTGTTAGACTGGTTGCAACTTGGAATCTTACTGATAGCCTGGTAATTTTCTTCCAAGGTTAGTACAAGGTCATAAGAAGGTCATAATCCCCTCTACAAGGCTAAAACTTGGCCTGTACAAGGCCAACTTTAGCCTTGTATTTTTGTACAGGACTGTACTGTATGATGTTCAGTAATGGACGTAACTTTTTATAAGGAACTGAAATGAAAATTATTATGGGACCTTTAGTACTCACAACCCATAAATTCTTAGTTTCTTATAAAAAATATGAGCATACAGTAGTGAAAAGGTGTTTGAAGAAATAGCATCAGAGTAGCAATTTTTGAAACTATTTCTATGAGGGGCTTTTTCAGTTGAGTGATACCAAGTTAAACATAAAAATTGAAAGTTGTATGAAGCCAAATATCTAGGAATTCCAAAGAATTTGCTATCGTAAAGCCAATTCTATTTTTCTCATTTGCTGCAGAGATGTCAGATATGAAGACAACATAATTGCAGTGCTAATTGTTTCTCATGTACATTCATGTATCATTCTCTCAGTCTGCAAAATTCATCACTACTTTGTGCTAGGTAAGGAGTGTTTCTTTCCATATTTCATACTCTTAAGGTATAGAAAACAATTTCAACAATGATCTGATCGATAAAGACATCTAAAACATGAAGATGTGCAACTACTGTACGCATAAACTTCAAAAGTCCACATTATTATGGAAAATGTAATCTATTGACACAATTATTGAATTGTACATACTGTATACTTTACTTTACTTACAGTATAACACCAGCATCATACTCGTGTATCTTCCCATCTATCTTAGCATCAGATCCTTGGGTCATACATTTACAGTATGTGTCTGGTGCCTTTCTCTGTAATTCTATTCATTTTTTTCTGTGTTTTGCAAAAATTGCAGTAAACAGAAATAAAGTAAAAGCACATTAATTTCCGTGACTGCCCAGGGGGTACCAGGGGGATGGTCAGGGTATTATGTTATGTTACCCTAGCCTTAAATGTTATGTTATGTCACATTGTGATAATTGTGTTAGTTTTTAGAGTACAATCTACTGTATTGGCAAACATGGGAGATCATACTCATGGATTTTTCAGCAAAATTAATCCTTATCATCTTTCTTGTTTCTAGTTGAATCAAACAACCAGCATGGATGAAAATCTGTGATGAAAAATTGCACTAGAAGGATGCTATCACAAACTGACTGGCTTTGACTCTTGCCTTGCATGTTTTAAAATGTTCACCATAAAATATTTCCAATTTACTGTTGAAAAGCTCTGTTAAGCCCTAGGCTTAGTCAATTTTTGGAGACTCGAGAGGGAAGTTTAGGGCCAATTTATACCTCTTGCTTTACTCGCATCGAATCAATTAGGATTTAGATCGACGAAAGCACAAGATAAGCGCGTCATGAAAACTTGATTTGATTTAAACGTCGCACTTCAGACGCGCTATTTCATTCCGGCAATTTCGGGCAATTCCAAAGCTACCTCTTTTTGGTGCTCATTCGGATACGAGGCTTTTTCATTGTAACATAATATTTCAAATTTCAAAGGAAACAGATCAACTCGATTTGATTCATCAAAAGCGCGACGTTTAAATCCAAGTCGCGCTATGTTCGCGTAGTGCGACCGGCAACGACGAGCTTACCTCGTGCTTTACATTTGATTCGAGCTTAATTCCGACTTAAACTTAATTGACACTTAGAACATTTTGAAACATCATATTTGATTCGGTGCGAGTTAAGCACAACGTATAAAGTGGCCCTTAAAAGAGATGGGTCCTCACTAGAAAGCAGAGCTGATTCATAAAGTCAAATGACAAGGAAATGAATGGTATTTACTAGCTTTTCATCCGTTTATTTATCCCCTACTTTTGCGGAGTCAAATTTTGCAGAGTCAGTAACCAAATTCAACACAATGTTTGTCCCAAACTATATCAAAATTATCATGCAAACTTGTGTAGCTAAAAAGATTGAAAATCTACTGGTAACCTCTGAAATTTGTATTAAAATGGGTGGCTTGAATTTATAGCGGTGGGTTGATAGTGGGTGGCCTATTTAAGAACTTTGGCTTAGATGGGTGGGGCTTATTAGAGAGAAGGGCCTAATAGAGAGGGGCTTAAGATTAGAGCTTAATGCAGTATACAATATAAATTGTGATAATCAGTTCAAACATTCTGTAACCTGATAAACGTTCTTGCAAAATGCAGTACTATTTCATGTTCATTTTATCCGTTAGAGGTATTAAAATATAAAATATCAAAGTATGCTACTGTATGTTGTATTGCCTTTGTAAAGTTTTTTCTAAACAAGAAATGCTTATAAGTAATTAAATGCACATTGTACTGAATATAAAAATTTCTGCCCTTTTCTCTCAACTGAATTGCTTTAAAGGAATTTTGTGTAATTTGCCATAATCCCAGTGAGATCATTTTTGACATCATGAGCATGTTAAGTGCTATGCAAGGATGTCTGAGATTAGGTATCTGAAGCGTTGACCAACATTAAAAGCACCCAAAAATTCTAAACTGATTGAGGAAATCACTTTAAAAAATATTCAGGTTTTAAAAGCCAAAAAAGATGGTATCAAGCATATTGTGTCACCGCTTCAAAACTAGTAGAAATCCTAAAAATACTTTAACTCTAAAAATAATGAAGATATCAAAAATACCCTCGCAGGGAGTGTGGGAATTTACCTACGTACAGTAAACTTTCCTTCAAACACGTCAGTGGAGAAAATGGGACAGTAACATTTTATGAAATTTAGTTTCAAAGTTATGCAAAGATTCTAGAGGGATGCCAATCCTAACTGAAAATGTTTTTCATAACTCTTAGGAATTCTTGAGAACTTCTAGGCTGGGAACCATTAAATGTGTACTGTAGAGTTAATAGAGAATGAAAGCCCTATATTTTGCAGATCATGAATAAATACTGTTTGTGGAAATATTTCAGTAAACATTTCTAGTGTTTGATTAACTCACATTTGGTAAGCAAACCAAAATAGAAATTACACAAACAATGTCCACTCAGTATCTAGCTTTACAGAATATTTTGCTGTTCTCTTTGGAAGCCTGTCAACAGCAAGAGAATCTATACCACTAGGGCTTACATTATAGCTTGTCTTGACATTGTTTAAAAGATTGGAAGACCTGCATGATAAGATGCCATTCAGATTATAGCCTTAACTATATGCAGTCATGTTTGTGTTTCCTCCACACATTTGACGATGCAAAGAGAAGAATGACCCCACACAGTCCTGGCTGATACGCTTCGGAATGATGTAACATTCACCAAATTCTCGCTTAAATTACTCACTTCCAATGTACTTTACCAGCTCTGTGATTCCATAAATTGATGCCTAAAATGTAAAGTAACAAATTAAAGAAGAGATTTTCATGCAAAACAAACAAATTCTTTCCTGGAATTGAATATTGTAATTGACACATTCACTGGTGCATGTTGAATTTCATAAAGAAACACTGATCATTGTTAAAACATATAAAGCCATAGTTTTAAGAAACAGGCGCAGTTGCACTAGTGAATGTGTTAATTACTTCTAGCAATGACCTGAGCAATGAGTGGCATTGACAGCAAAGATTGTTGATGTCAGATAATAGAGGCATAAAGATGACGACCAGGCAAGGGGCTATGAATCCATGGCTGAAAACCATGTCTGAGACTTACTAAGATAAACTTGACTTCATATTGATATACTGTAACATTGCTCCTTCACCAAATAATTCCAAATACTACATACTGTACTGTATACAGTACATTAAACAGACTACTAACTTGCAAATCAAACATTGTTTCGGATGTGATGAAACTTGTTGCTTGTTCTCTTTTGTTTTCTGTTGATAAACTGGATTTCCATGATATAAAATAATGCATTGCTCCCTCTATGGTATGCAGCCTCTCATCATCTACTGATGATAAAGGGAGCTTGCTATTGAAGGCTTTGAATAAATCACAGCAAATATTGATATATATCTGAGTTCCTGATGTATTATCATTATCATTGACTGCTATGTCATCAGCAACTTCTCTTGACAAGGTCTCAATGGCTAACTTGACTCTCATCTTACTTAAAGAGCCACTGCTGACATAGGTGCTTTGCGCGCCTAGAAAGTCGAAAGGAGGTAAATAGCAATGGCGACGAATATTTGTGCCGAATATCAAATGCATTGAACTGAATAATGTTTTGTTTGCGCTTATTATTGTTTATTGATTTGTATTTATTTCATTGCTAAAACACAAGCGGATTAACGCGTATTGACCACAATTGTATAGGCCCTTTCTTCACTTATAGCGTCTGTTTTATTATGTTAATTTGAAATACAGTCCTCTGGAGGGCAAAATGGCCTCATCATTTTCTAACGTAATCTAAACTTCGTATTTGAACCGTTCGATATGGCAAACTAAACCGTACAACGACAAGAATGACAGGAAATAATCCACATATTTACGGATCACCCATCATGACCGTGCAGGAAGAAAGCGATGAAGATAATGATGGAGGAGGCAACAGTGTAATTGAGGTAGGCTTCTTTCCACATCCGCAATAATGTTGACATGCTAGGCCAAAAAACACTTTTAGACACCCAGAAAGTCGAAGAAGCAATGCATTGTGGGATTCGCACAGGCGCAAAGCACTTATGTCAGCAGTGGCTCTTTAAGTTGTCCAGATTTACATGTGCACTAGTTAGCTTGGTATACCTGGCCCTTCTACATTTTTCTCTCTCATACGCTGCTTCTACGTGCTGCAATAGGATCAAGGAGCCATCATTTTTCAATAGCCTTGGACATTTCTCCGAAAAACCACTACTACTCAAATTGTTGCGCAATTTTTTAATCAGATGAGGTGGATCGGAAAGCATGAATAAAGGACGACAACTGAAATAATTATAACCAACACTTGTTGCATCACCACTATTCGTATTCATCTTCATGAATGCTCTATTTGCCGCAGCACCATCACAACATACCAGCAACACTTCAAAATTATGACTGTGTAGCAAAGACACACCTTCCCAAAACAACTTATTCAATTGGGGTGATTTGATACCGGTGGTAAGAAAGTATGCACATGGATATTCAAAATTGGCAAACAGACTTTTAAAGAAGAACTGCAAAACATGTGTTGCTAAGCCATTTCCACTACTACGTTCAGATCCATCTCCATTCAACAAAATATTCAAATCATCCTCATCTGTCCCAAGATCTGTAAACCCAATCAATTCCCAACTAGATGTATCGAACACCAAACCTTCCTTCACCTTCACTTCATCAAAAAATAAACCTCCGAGACTAGCACTGGCAAGCAAATCATGTTCCTGGAATCTTTTCCTCATTTCACCCAACTGGTACACATTCCATCGAACACCAGGCTTGTTGAAGTTCTTGTAGCCTGAGAGAGTTCTCCCTGTTGGCAGCTTTAAAAATCCAGAGTCCTGCAATGCATTGTAAGAGGAGTGGGACTTGTTGTATAATCTTAAGCACCATCTGATTATGACTGGATGCCATCGCATTTGGCAAGACTCTGTATTTAATGCCTTTGCTTGATCACGCAAGAGAAGCTCAAGGATATTTATTCTGGCATCTCTAGTGTGGCTTACCATGTGATTTTCTAATAATCTTTTTTTCTGATAACTTTTTCTACAATTTTCCCATTTGCAATCATAGTTCCTTAAGTTAGGTGCAACATCATTTTGAATACCTATGTGCGTTTTGGTGTGGCCTAAGAGTTCTTCACATGAACCAAACTGTTTGTTGCAAGAATCCCATTTGCATACTGGTGACTCAGACATGTTTCTCTTCTCCTTTAGTGCTTTTTGCAAATCTCTAAAAATTTGTGTTAAATCATCATTTGTCTTTGATCCAACATTTTCCATCTTACATTTGTAGGCATCCAAACGTCTCACCTTATCATGCACAAGTTTAAATTTTTGGCTAGTTTCTCTGGCAGTTTTCAACAATTCACTATGTTCCAATTGATCTAATCTCTTAAACTTAGTTTGCTTCTCCTCAATGTTGTCTGTGCTTCTTCTTGATCTTAACGTCCTTAGATAATGTGCGGATTTAATGCAAGAATCACAGGGGAAATTGTCAACTGTATCTATACTTGGTAAGAATATTGTGCATTTTGCAGAGCGAATAACTTTTTTGTGGAATTGAGATGGCAGTGTTTCAATGTATGCAGCTGGCTCTCTTTGAGTTGTTTTAAATGCAATTCCATTTTCACGAGAACAAAACAGATCATCAAATCTACCAAAATCAACTGCTGGGCATTTTTTCAATCTCTGAAAATCTCTCAACATTATCTCAAGATCTGTAAATGATTGTATCTTCTTTGGCATATTACACCAGCTCATATCTATGGAGCGTTTTTTCCCTTCAAAATATATTGCATATGCTTTGGTACTTTCTGATAAGATGATTTCAATTTGGGGATAGCCTTTTGATGTAAAATAATAAAAATGTGCTTCACAGTTCTCCTTGTCATGTTCATAGCTCCAGCCAGGAAAGGATGCTTTAAAATCGATCTTATTTATATCTTCAATTGTGAATTCTTCATTGAAGCATTTGTTTGCAGTGGCACACATTTTCAAAAGGTTCACTTTCTAGATGGCCCAAAATTTCAAAGTTGGGTTCACTACTCTGGTTCAGAAGTGCTATCAGCTTGGTCTCATGCTTCTCCCTAAAGTTCTCTATGCATCCCCTAAATTCCACCCATTGAAGATGTCCTTTGCTTGCCTTACCTAAATTTTTCACAATATTATTCTTTGATCTGTAAATATAGTTGTGAAGATGCTTGTTTTTCAACTCAATGTTAAAAATCTTTGCAACAAGAGATGTTACTGGCTCATATTTCTCTATGGAATACAACCTTTATGGAGCCTCAGGGAAAAACAATCTCAGGCAAACATAGATGAGAAGTTCTTCAGGAAGAAGAGGTAATCCTCTGCAAAATAGATTGGTTACATTTGATTCAATGTTATTTTATTGTGAATGCGTTTCTTTAGCCATGCCAGATATAATTGTTGGTGCATCTTCTGTATTAAAAACGAGTCTTTTCTTAAGTGGAACTGTGTTGGACGTATCAGCTAAAACTCGCTTGTAAGATTTTTCTTGCCCACTAATTTTGCGAGACGGTGTTTCCTCTTCTTCCATCTTGTTGGCAAACAAACCTAAACTTTTCTAGCCTAACATCCTTTCATGTCATTTGTTACCGATGATGCATGAACTATCTACTGCTAGGCTTGGCCTTCATATTGGTTTTGACGGAATTTCAGAGTAAAAAAATTTCCGTTGTAAACAAAAATTACGTAATACCTCTGAATCCATGGTTACAGGCTTTTCGAACATGGCTAATGTCAGACTTCAACGACTCTTCAACGTCGAAGGTGTGAGAAGCATGAGACCAGATGTGAAGCACTGACCTGAACAGAGTGCCGGGTACAAAACCTTCGTTATCCCAAGATACTCAAATTTGCTCAAACAAATTTTTACAGATCCTAAAAACCCAATAATATTCCTACAATTTCATCATAAATTTTAGCGTGGGCAAGCATGGGCGCGAAAGTATTTCAAGAAATGCGCGCTTGGTTGTCAGCAAAGGTTGAGCTGGCCTAAGGTGCTGCCAAAGTAAAACGAGTCACCACAGAACAACTAAAGTTGCGAGCGTCTTAATAATTAATTCTATCAATAACACGGACCATCAAAGAAAGATAGATATCCTAATATTACTTGCAAATGAAGACATACCTGTTAAATTCCGCTTTAAAGCTGCTCCCTGCTCCTGCCACATGCCAGCTCTTTTCCAAAGTGTTCACAGCAAAGTGCGCGGTGCGCTGTGGAGGCGGCGCATCACACATCGCTCAACGCAAGCGACTGCGCGTTTCATGGGCCTGTTTCAGATGATGAATTATCCAGTGCCTTAACAGAGTCTCAGGATGAGTTGCAACCAGAGTCACATGAATAGAGGAAATTCATCGTCTTTGAAAGCTGCCTTGTGCAACTTTTTGCGGTATGCATATTCTGCCTTGCACCATGTCACTCGCCATTAGCCGCAGCACACCTCCCAAGCATAATGGGAGGCTGGCACATCCTTGAAACGAGGCTAGTCATTTGATCAATAATCAACCAAGCATCAGTCATCAGATGATGATCACAGTTATGATCGCTGATCGTACATGCTTTGTTTGTACTGAGGGCATAGACATTTTATTAGGCCTGAGGAGTTTTCAGGGGTGGAAGTAGGCAGGGAGGCGAGCAGACAATAAGAAGGACATTCAGCTTAGCTAAGACATAGCCACATACTAGCAATTAGCATTGAACCTACGAACATAGCTTTGTTTGAAAATTGCTTTAGTCCTTTGACCTTCAGGACCTTTGTCCCAAAAACTGATTGTTTTCCCAATCTTTTTCATATTTGAGACCCAAAAAAAGTAAGCCAGAATTTCAGGAACCCAAAAAATAACTGTACAATTGATTGACCCAAAAAGATAATCCTTGCCCAAATTTTAGACCCAAAAAATAACCTGAGCACCCCTATCCTGAATAAACCAGAGTACCCCCCTGGGGATGTATCACTGACGATGTTTGTCCCAAAAACCGGTAGTTTCGACCAACTACTATTTTCGAAAGCAAATGGTAACTGTAGCCATGAAAGTACAAATGTCCCAAAACCGGTTGCCGGACAAAGGTAGGACTGCTGTGGTGAAGAATTTGAAATCCTGGTCTTTTCTCGGAAATTTGCCGGACAAAGGTGGAACTGCTTTGGTGAAAATTGGAATTTCTGGTCTTTTCCCCGTAGATTTGGCGATTTGGCAGACAACGGTAGAACCGCTTTTGCAAAAATTTGAGACACTTGTCTTTTGTGCTAAAATTTGGCGGACAAGGGTAGAACCAGCTTACAGGTAAACTTTATGGTTCTGATGAGATAGGAGGTTAGACAATTTGATTTTCGTGACAAACTGATGGAATTGGAAGATAAACATTCAAGCTGCACCTTTGTGGCAAACAATTTCGGGGAGGAACGTCGAACTGTGTGATAAAATAACCGGTTTTTTTCCGATTTCTTTGGAAAAACATGGGGTCAAATATTTTACAGTACTTGCCCGCCCCTGGTATGCCTCATGGCAATTATATCCTTTGTCCACCCCACCTTTTTAGAGCTGGTGCCGCCCCTGGACAAGATGGAAATAAGAAACTTCAGGGTCTGTTAGCGCAAGAATAAAATCATTAGACAAACTTTTCATATAATCAATACTCTAAAGTACTCAAAGTGAGGGTATTTATTTGCCAAAATTTAAGAAAACTATAAAATTGTTCAATGCCATTGTTCATTTACACTTTGCAGTTCAAAACTAGCAGCAAAATCACGTTATCCCCCCTGAACATGAACACCTATGACTACCCACGCCAAAGCGCGCCAAAAACGACTACCCACTGTTGGCAAGCCACGATAAATAAAACACTGGACAGTATTTGAAGATTTGTGATTCAATCTGTAGCAGAAAGCATGTATTAGATTCCAGGACTTTTGCGAATAGTTTTGCTTTCTTTTTTAGAGCTAAAAAGAGTTTTGAAAAGGAAAATTTTAAGATAGCTGCTTCTAGCTCTGAAAGTTTAAATTAAAGCAAACAACAAAAATTGCAAAAATCCTAGAATTTAATGCAGGCTTTCTTCGAGAGATTAAGTCAGAAATCTTTGAAATCGGTCCAGTGAACAATTTATCGTGGCCCGTCAATACTTGTTTTAGCGCAACAGGTAGGGTAAGTTAATGTCAATTCAGCTTCTGGTGCACAGAGAGCACTCGTAAGTTTCTGCATCAGTTGCACTATCACATGACGTATGTACCCAGACCTCACACCTTGGACATTGAACCCATTCAACATTGTTGTTCCCTGCTTTATCATCTTCCTTGAAACAGAAGGCACAAATTTTAGGTGTTTGCTGACATAAACTTTTTTTCATCTTCTTTTCTTCAATCAATGTTGGCTTCTGGACGACTCTCGGCTTCTTCGCAGGTTTCTTTTTGGTTTTTTGAAATCGAGGTTGAACTTCAAATTTCTTGTTGGATGGATATTTCTGCTTTATTTCAAAGTTGCTGATTTCACTTGGAAGACTGGAAAGACTTTCTGCCACTGTTATTGCAGAGTTCAAATGCGACATGCATGCTTGCAATGCAGAACTGTTGTCGGACGACTCAATGACAGCAATCAGTTGATCCACCTTGCCCCTGATTTTTAAACGAAGCCTTTCAATCTCAGGCTGCCCCTCTGTGTATTGGGCATCGTTTTTCAATAAATCTTCAAAATAATCAAGCCCTGACATTGGTTCTTCGGCAAATTCATTTTCCCCTTTGCGATCAAGTACTTTATCTTCTTCTTTGCCGCTCATGGCAACATGAACAGCATGAATATGCTTGCATGCCAGGGACCTGATAGCAAAATCCCTGCAGGTACAAGTATACAAATGAGTACAAACATTACAGTATGCACATCGAATTTGGCATTTGCACTCCTTAGTTAATTCGTGGACATCGTAGAACATTTTTTTGTCTTCCTGGGATCGCACACACCAGTTCTTATCATCGATCAATTGAACATCTCGCCTACTTATTTCCATTCCAGTTTTGTGCCTTTTGTCAGTTTCTCTTTGTTTGTATGATCTTTTTCCCTTCTCAACTTTGATAAGACCCTCAAAGGTTTTATCCCTTGCTATCTTTAGGAGAGTACATAAGAGGTGGTCAATTCGTTTGTTCTGTCTTCTTTGAAAATAGACACCCTTCAATACGTTATGAAACGCCTCAGTTACCATATTAGTATTTATTCCTGCCCCAATCCTAAAACAAGAAGCCCATTGCTTTGGATAATGCATGTATGTTTCCATGAAATAGGTATTGAAGCTGGGATATTCCTCTTCACACCAGGCACTGAATTCTTGGACAAGTTTTCGGAAAACAGTTTCCTGCAACTCCATCTGAATCATTTTGAGTGCCTTGTAGACCTTCCCTTGTTCCTCTTGCGTTGGAACATGCTTTCGAAGATTCTTTTGCCAGTTTTTATCTACATGCCAGGAACAGATCAGTTTTGACTCTGGTACAGGGAATGATGAGATCCAGGCGTTGTAGAAGTTGTTCGCATCGTCAGACATAAACACTCTTACCTTGACATCTCCAACAGCTTCTCTTATGGCAGCTAAGAAGGGATTTAGAACAAGTTGGTCTTCTCTGTTTGAGATCAACCAAGCAACTGGTAGACCTTCACCAAAATCATCAATAACTAGCACTGTTATTAGCTGAAAGTCATACTGGTTTGTAGAGTGGGTTGCGTCCATACAGATTATGTTTGACCCATGTGCCTTCATTTGATCCAACTGATATTTTGTTTGAATTCCAAGTAAAAAATCATCTGCAGGAAGGCCAAACTCAACTTTTCCTTGAGGTTTGTATACTAAAATAGGGTTGAATTCACATTTTTTTAACTCCTCGACCCAGCAGTGGACACTTACAGTGTCTTTCCTGTGCTTTTCCATAAGTTCGATGTTGAATTGATGCTTTATATTATAGATGTCCTGCCTCTCAACTAGATGACCACGATTGACTCCTGTTTTAGTGTCATCTCGTATTTCATCTAAAATTGCTTCCACTTTGACACCTTTTGCCAACTTGCCAGCAATCGTAGTACGGATATCATCGGGTATTCGGAGATGCCCAAGCTCACTGTCGTGTCCTACGTGACCAAGGCAAAATTCAATAGCCACCTTTCCACTCTCAAAGAATTCAACAGCTTTTAACGAAGCCGTGCAGTGATTTCCCATTTTACTCGTTCCCTGGTTCTTTAAAGCCTTCTTTCCACTACCATTTAATCTCGGCGCTCCTTCCCTATTGCAAGTAAACCACGTTGTTTTGAATTCGCGTGCCTTTCTTGTGCCACGGCATTGAACAAACCATGTCTTGGTGTTCTTTTCGATGTTCTTCTTCCACGTCTCAAAAGCCTGCCATGTTGGAAATTCTTCTTTTTCAATCTTGAAATCTCTTTGATGGGCATCATTGCAGTGTTCGATCAGTTCGATGCGGGTGGAACACCTTTGAAAAAGTAAATAAGATCACTTTACTAATTGAAAAAATCATTGATACACCATCAGTGATCTAGGACATACAATATTAAGTCCCAAGCACAATTGCAACTATATGATGATGGAGGAGTACATTAACATAAGGAAATATTTTAATAATTCCCAAGATTTTTCATGTTCAAAATTGCTGGCAGCTATTTGTGCATTCTGATGTGCATTTTGAGAATTCTTAAAAATTGTTGGTAACGATTTGGTGCTGATCCACACAAGGCCTGCATTTTGATACTGTATGAAGTTTAACTAAAAAGCCTTATCTCATACTAGGTAGAAAGTTAATCATATCTAAACCAGTAAGGCGTCAAGGTGAAAGGACAATTTTTGGTTTTCATCTCAAAACGAAGAGTTTAATTCATGTTACAATTAAGTAAGGAATTGTGATGGAAGATTGGTTTCTTTAGAGATTCTATGGTAAAGTCTAGAACAAATATGGGTCCCTGTGGGGGGATTATTAAAAAGGAACTTTTCACGACAGAAAAAATTAAGACCGTTCTTAATACGAAAAGACTTGAAAACAACTACTGCAATAGCAGTACTATGTAAATCCAAAGATACAGATAACAAGAAGGTAGTTTGAAGATTTGATCACTTTACTTTGGCTTTACGCACCAAAATTCCTTGCATGCACAGCACTGAATGGTCGGTTTGTTTTTTGCGTGTTTTTCTTCAGGGTGTTTCCTCTTTTTGTGTTTATAGAGTGTATGAGATGAACTCAGGATCATTCCACAATGTTCACATTTGTACTTGTTTTCCGGCGCAGAAGTTTGTGTTTCTGTGTCATTTGCTTTTTCTGAAGGGTTTTTCCTCTTTTCAGTCAGTGTGCTTGGCTCTTCTTCTCTGGCATCTGTAAATATCTTATTTGTATCATTCTCCTGTTGGTAAAATTAAAATCCTTTATATAATTCATCATCTATTGCATAAAGGAGTGTTGTCAGTGTTTCCGTTGGGAATTGCAGGCTTTGCATGTGCAAGTAGTAGCTTCGAGTTTTGGAATGGAGATTTTCAGACTACTACGGCTGTGTTTTAAATTTGAGACTTAAGCCATTGGCCTAAGTATTAGATGTTTTACTATTGTTGTGTTTCGTTTTTGGGACTAGGTCATTGGTCTTAGCTTTGAATGTTTCACCAATGGTGCGTTTTGATTTTGTGACTCGGACACTGGCCTTTAGTTTAGTATGTTTTTCTAGTGAAAGTGAAGGACTTTACTGCATCCAAAGTTGTAGAGCGAATGAAGAATTCAAAGCCAGAATTGTCCAAAGAGATCTGATTCAAATTCAACTCTTTAACCAAGCCATATTTAACGGAAAAATTGTGATTTGAAGGAAATTTCATATTTAGGTATGTTTAGACTGCGAGCAGCCTCGACTGATATGTTAACATGAACTAGTTATTCCATTGTGTACAAGATTGGTATCGTTGTTTTAAAGCAAACAAACTACTATGTGCGGATTCACATGTAGAATTGGAAGCATTCTAAAGAAAGACAAAATTTCATATATATTGTCTGTGATAAAAGTTTATTGTATAAGACATTATCTACCTTTTAGTACCAAAATGTCCTTCCCTTTAACAAAGTTTGCTTCATGTGATGCACAGATAGAATTCAAGTTCTAGATGATAAACGATGACAATTTTGAAAATTTTTGTGGAAATTTTGTGCTCGCAGGCACAAAAAACTCTTGGTGAAGTCTGAATAGGGATCATAAATTGAAACAATATTGAGTTAGGAATAAATAAAGACCACTTGGGGAGTGGGTTTGAATGAAATTTTTGTTTAGGTCATTGCAAGTTTTTAGCAATTTAGGAGTGGTATTAAGACTCACTTTCAACGGGATCTCATCACTGATAATCTTTGCTAGTGTCTCAATGTCATATTCATCACTTTCATTTGAAGATTCGTCCGATATTTGAATCACATCATAATGATTTTGACTGCTTTGTTTATTTTCCTCGCTATTGGGATGGTTTCCTTGGTCTCGCTTGCTTGCAGTAGATTCTACAGTGTTGCTGGTCTGAAAATTCCTCCCATGTGGTATTCCAATGTTGGAAAAGTCTACTTTTTTATTCTGCAACCATGTGATCAGAACCAGTCTCAGGTAGTAGCTGTGATCTGACGGATGAAGCATCCAGGCCAGCAACATGTTCATCTCCCCTCCATTGATGAATCTTTCCCACACCTTGGAGAGAACAAGAATTAATGAACAAAACAAACAATGTCCCTGTTTGCTTCCTTTGATATGTCAACAAAGCTTTTAAATTTCCTTGCATCACTTCCTATCCTTCCTATCCATATCAAAGCAATGCTGTTCTGCAATATCTGATTGAAAAGCCATGAATATGTTGGTTTTAGAATTTTTTCTGATCTGAAATCGGTCACTCCATTCACATTTCGCAATAAATTTTGTCAAGGAAGTCGCTGCAAGAAACCTTCAAAATATATCAAAATCACAGGGAGTTCCCCCATTATTTCTACTACAGCAATGACTTTAAAATGCTTCAGCACATGCTATCCTCTTGGAAAGATGCAAATATCTCCCCCTGGTATGAATAACTTATTCAGTGGGATTGCATTCTCCAAAGAGGTCAAAATATATGTTAATAAACTTACTCAGTGCCATCATTGTTAGGAAGGAAAGCAAAAGGATATTTTGTTCATGTTTTCACTGATTTTAACAGGGTTTTGAAAGGGGCTCTCTGCAGCAAATCTCCCATGTCAATGGAACGGAATGGCTGATTAAAGCCAAGTAAATTACAGAATCTAATTTAACATGCTGGTAATGAAGCAAGACAGTTTTCAGGGAGCAGTATTTTTTCAAATATTGGGCATTTTGACTAACCTGGTATATATAGCCAATGTTTGGTTGATATTTTGATTCACTGCCAATTACATTTACAAAGCATTTTTATTTGTTGGTTTTCTAACATTATAACAGTTTCTAACATTTGGTTTTCTGTTTCAGGCCTTGGACACATTAAACACTATTTTCCTGCCTAAGAGCTCTTTCAAAATGTTTTGTTCCCACAGCTCAAGGATCCTTATCAAAATGTGAGTTTGGAAAGAATTCTCAAGAAAACTGAAGAATTCTTTAGAATTCTTGCCATGCTAATGTTTTCAAGACTGTATACTTTTTTGCAGAGACGATTATAAATTAAGATGATATACAGTACCTCTGGTGCACCAACACACAAAGCTGACATTAAAATAGTAATAGGACCACAAATGCTAGAGCATTGCTGGAGAGGGTAAGCCTTCAGGCAGTCATTGCTACATGCGGTGCGTGCTTTATTGCAATTAGCTCTGTGTGCTCTGCCAACTATGCCACTGCCAGGAGAAGGAAGCTCAACACCAATCAGTCTGCCAGTTGCCTGAATGAGTGGATTTACTTTTTCGTGTAAGTTGATAGGTGTTGAATACCCTAAGGTATCCAGGTAGACATAGGATTTTGTTTTCAGATCAAGTTTGAGAATACTCCAATGAGATCCTTTCACTGTTTCTGATGAAACAACTGTGTTCTGTCTGGCATTTTTGGTGACATTCAGGATGATCAGAATTGTGTCCAGATCATAATGCCAATCACCCATTGACAAAAGGTTATTTTGTATTGCATGTACAGACATGCCACTGACCATTCCATGCAAGATCACTTTTCGCTTTGGGTTCATCTCATTGATTATCGAGATCATTGGATCAATGGCTTGCAGTGAAATCCAGCGCGAGCAGCAAAATGTAGCAAAATCTTCTGTTATTGTGTATTTGTTGTGTAATACTTTCCCATTTGGATTTGATAAGAGAATTTTCTCAAATTCTTTGACTGCCTTGTTGTTAGGAACGATGCAAGTTTGTGTAGGTGGTTTAGGTTCTTGCTGAAACCATTGCATTTCCTGTTCTACATCTGCCTTTACCTTTATAAGTTTATGGGCAGTAATCATATTTCCTAGGTCCTTGATGGAAAAGTACTTTCTCCAAGCTTTAATTGCATTGTAATCATTAGCCTTGGACTCAAGAGTAGACACTGCAGCTTGACACTCAAACAGTGGGAATATGTAATCAATATTCTCAAACCTATGAAAACCAGGTTTTTGGACTTTGGTATACGTAACATCTGCAACATGCCTTGTTGTGGGTAATTTCATGGAAGTGAGATGTCCTCTTGCAATTGTGTGATGTTTGGTTAAGTCATCCTAAAAGATAAAAAGAAGATAATCGCCTGTTCCTAAATTTAGCAAGGATTTGAGTGGAATGAATGGAGTGAATGTTTAGTGAGTGGAAGAGAAATATTTTGTTGTCAAAAACAGTCACATGAATTCAAGTAAAAAAGGCAGGTCAAGTCATACAAGTTCCTACAGTTGATTTCTTTGATAGAAAATTTACAAACCTTACTGTACCATAAAGATTTAGATGCAGCATCAAAAATGCATCAAACATCCATTTCAAACAGTTGTAATTAAAGGCAACCTACTTTAGGTGATAAACACACTTTTTATAAATTCGTGCACACTTTTAGACACTTTCCCTTGTAGACAATTTTACCCAAAGCTTTCCCATTGTAGATGTATGAAGCCACCTCTTACTTACCTTTGATAAGCGTGGCTCTTCACAGAGGCGCTTCTCAGTGCTTGCATTGCATTCTGCAAAAAGAAACAAAGCATCATAAGTTACTTGACTAAGCTGTCTGTATTCAACTCTAAATTCTTTCAGCCACCAGCCACAGTTTAATTTTAACTAGGCTTTGTATAAGAAGGATGCTTTGCTATGGTTTCATAATTTTTTTATATTTATCAAAAACTGACATGATGAATCTCCTGTCAAATTCATTTGGCTACAGTAGTATATTTTACGAACACTTTAGTTAGGTAACACCCTAGATAGTTAACATTTGCATTTTATTTTAAATTTTCTTTCCATAATAATGGTAATCCACTCAATATTTGTTTTAAATAAAGCCATGCTAAAATAAAATTTGATAAATATGCAAACATATAATATAATCCAAGGCCTATTTACAATAAGCTTTGACAAAAAGGAAAGCAAAAGGAGACAAATCATAAATTTTACTGACATAAGTACCAACATTACCTAACCTATACTGACATATTTGATGTGAAACATCATACCGCAACTTGTTTTTATAAAGACCAGCATCAAAGTTAACAAGGGAGTTAAGTTTTCCTTTCATTGGCTGTTGGCTTTCAGTTTATTCATTTATTGATCAATCCTAAGTATACAATTCTACATAATTACACTACACCTAAATACTTACAAGATACCGTACAATAAATGCAAACTTAATTAAACTTAGAAATTACAGAACATAAAACAATTAAATCTACAAAATAATTTATTAAAATCAAAACAAGAGATGTTAGGCCTAGCAAGACTTGTTCTATAGTCAGAGTAGAGACCGAAAAAATATAAGGATTTGAAAGAGACTTTTAATCAAGAAACGATGACATGTACGAGTCAATGAAATAAGCTTTTAACTTGGAACGAAAAATTGCAACAGATTTTTGGCAGATTTCTGAAGGTTTTTCTATTTATTATTATTTGATTTGTTGAGATTGTTTGGGCCTTGGCCTAAGCAGCAACAGCATGCTGTGTGCAGAATTTAAGTCTAAGAGCTGAAAGAAGGTGTATGGAAGACGTTGGGAAAAATACTGACCTTGAAGATTATCATTACTCTGTTTCCGTTTTGACATTGTATCGTAGACTCGTAGAAACACTATCACTCCACTATCACTGCACGTTTTGCTCCGGGACTCGGTCTGGATCTGAAGTCTACTGGAAACACCAACACAGAAACACTCTACAAATTTGCGCGCCTTTTTCAGATTAAGTATATCCCAGGATCCTCAGCCCACGTTGCTGCGATGATTTGAAATCTCAGTGATCACCAGTGATCGCTGATCATGCCAATTAGACCAGGCTGTACTGGCGCTAGGTACCACTTTTCGGCGGAGAAATTGGGACTATGATTTTTGGATAGCTCTATGCATTGGTAAAACGAAAATCGATGGTAAACGGGAAGTTTGTAATGATCTTGCGCGAAACGCGTCAATTACCGTTCGGTACTTAGGCCCAACGCGCGGTTTTTTATATTTTCAATCCTTTCTTAGACAGCGCAAGTATGTGATACCTTTTATGCCATTTCTTGACTGTATAATCGTCTTTCGCATAAAATTAATGTTATTAATTCAGAAAATATCGAAATTTATCGAATCTATAGAGCAATTTGAGCATATGACGTCGTTTTTATGTGACGTCATCATTGCAAAATGAAAAATTTCGTAACTTATGCTCAGCATGCTCACCCTTATAAGAGTTTGTGAGAACCTCATTTATTGATTATAAAAACGGATGGAGTTGAATTCCCCGTGCCTGCAGACACCTGGAAATGCCGCACGATTGGAAACAACAGACAATGGAAAAGATTGATACGGAAGATCAATCTGGGAGACAAGACGTTCCATGATGAATTTTAGCACAATACTACCATTATTAATTCTTTGAGCTTCTTATTTCTTGAATTAAACATGTTTCTATATCATAGCTTTCGCAGATTCCTAGTCAGTCTTTGCGCTGGATGAATAGTTCTAAATATTCTATTTCTACGGGATGAACTTTCTCTCTCGAGTTTGAGGACGCAAAAGTGTTTCAATAAAAATCTTGCAAAGCTGTTATACTATGATATGACGCTATATATTGAGTTCATTATCACATGAGTTTAGAACACGGAAGCTCAGTTGTTCCCTTTCTATGTACAACGTGGCTAAAATTATTCGGCTATTTACATATACAGGTTACATTTGGATGAATATAATTCTTAAACTTTCTTGTCACTGCCCATGTCAATCACATCAACTGCTTTGTCCGTCTCAGAAAAGTTGATATAGAAGAACACTGTTCAAACCTCTCATTCATCGAATGAGTTTCAAGTTTTCCATTTCAAACAGACAAAACAGACAGAGTGAATTCGGGTACTTCCAGAATTAGTTTCTGCAACAAACTCAAAATTCTAGCGACAGGATTTGTGCTCTTTGAATGCAATGATAAAATTGACTGGCAATGTGATATATTGATCTCCTTTTATTGCTGTGTTTGCGTTCGAAAATTTTATATTACTGCCGTACAGAAACCAATCATATTCCTCAAGAATATCAGCTAATTCTTCCAGCTAAGTCCCAAGATAAACCAAGTGATCTAGATCTATAAGTTAGTTTGTTAAAAATTTGGATTATTTGCTGCAATTTTCTAGCAAGCTGCTTTTCCTATGTACCATATATAGTCACTACCTGTAAAAGTGTTCAAACCTAACATGCATTTCTTCAATGGATCAGACAGGTCGATATTAATAAGCTAAAGTAATTTGTGGTGCATTCTATTCCATTGTCGAGATAAACTCTGTCTTGCTGGTCAAGCAACGTATTTAGCTTGATGACAACGATATCTGTATTATCTTTGTTATACCATCTTATAATAACGTTCTTGAGAGGATGGACGCTCAACACGTGGTAGCAGTGCAGTAGAAGCTTTGGACCAGCCTCTTCCTGTTTGCTAGCTCCGCTTTAATTTCGCACAGGGCAAGTGTCATTTTGCAGCAGTCGTTACCTTTGAGGAGCAGATCTTCTAGCAGCGTGGCAAATTAAATGCCTTCGCCCTGGTTCCAACGATAGTAACGCTCATACGAAACATCAATTGCCGTTCGTTGTCATCACAAGTTGAAAAGTCACGGAAATTCCGAGGAAACCTTTGACTTGTTTGATGAAATAACCACTTTGCTGAATTCAACTTGAGTTTCTTTCGGCTGATGTTAGGGAGACTTCTTGGTATGTAGCTGCGACAATGTCAGCTCGACTATATCCAAACAGCAGCTGCTTCAAAAACTTTTACATTGAATCTTTGTATGTTTCTGCTGCTTGTGTTATGCAAACAAAACTTGCCAACATGTTGACAAAGGACACAGACGCGATTGGCTTTTAGGACTGACTTCCCCTTGGTGTATCACAGGGCTCTTCATTTTCTTGAGAATGACTTGGATCAACTTGCTTTTGAGATGAATCTTCTTGAATCGTGCAGGTTTGCCAAGTGAACGGAATTGGGCATAAAGTGTATTCAAGTTCTCTCTCAAAGTTTATAGCTTGCCCTCTCTTTGCTAAAGGGAGGTAATACTCCAAGGATATTTTGATCGGATTGCGAAACTTGACTTGACTGGACTCAAGGGATTCTTGACGGAATTTTTGGCTCTCATCCTCGCCAAGACATCTCCTTAAAAAAGTAGTCAGGCAGCAATATGGTCTCCAAGAGCAATGCTGCCAGAACTCAAAGCAACAGTCTTTTCTTTCTCAAGATTTAGACAAAAAAACGTTCGCTAACATGCTCCTGTTTGAATATCTCTACCGTTTGATGATACGCTTCACGAATTTTTCTGTCTGCTAGATATATGATAGTCACAGATGTTTGTAAGTGCTGGCAGCCCTGTTCACCTCTGCAAGTATTTTTGTATTTTCCACTTGCTCTGAACGATTCAACGTCCACTTCAAAATAACTCAACTGTCGCCTGCAAAGCACTTGCTCACTCCTGATGTCATGGCATCTCTGCTGATCATTTGTTCTCCTTTCTGATAGGTAGTATCCCGAAATGACTATTGAACTTGCACTTTTCAGTCCCAGATAGAAATCAAACCATGGTCAGCCTTGTTCATTTTCTGGTGCAAAAATACAATGGCAAATAGAACTTCTAGCAATGAAGTCGTATCTCAAAATGGTTATGTTGAACCGCCAAATGAATGAAACGCTGAGTTTGCACAAGATCCAAGTACAAAAGTGGCCAGAAACATGATGTTCCACCTAATTTTTCCCTTGCAAATACTTTAATCAAGATCCTGATACAGTGCCACAATATACTGAAGATGTTAGCATGAATAAAGGAAACAGCCTGTCCGTTGTTTGCAACCGTCCGGGATTTGCAGGTGTCCACAGGAATGAAGTATTTAGTTCGTCTTTATAGGCGTCTTTGTAATCAATAAACGACGTTCCACCCAAGGTCTTCCAGAATAGAACGTCATGATCGTCAGTTGCGAAATATTTCGTTTGCAGTGATGACGTCACATAAAAATGACATCATATGGTCAAATTACCATGTAGATTCGGTAAATTTCGATATTTTCTGAATTAATAACATTAATTTTATGCGAAAGACGATTATACAGTCAAGAAATGGCATAAAATGCGTCACATGCATTCGCTTGTTAAGAAAGGATTGAAAATTTAAAAAGCCGCGCGTTGGGCCTAAGTACCGAACGGTAATTGACGCGTTTCGCGCAAGATCATTACAAACTTCCCGTTTACCATCGATTTTCGTTATACCAATGCTTAGAGCTATCCAAAAATCATAGTCCCAATTTCTCCGCCGAAAAGTGGTACCTAGCGCCAGTACAGCCTGGTCTAAATGGGAAAGGGCTTCAAAATTTTGTGAAAACTAAATCAGGTATTTGGAAATTGAAAATGCTGATGATGCTGACGAAAATTGCTAATGGAGATAGGAATGCTTTGCTTAGGATCCCATCACTTTGAGCAAAGTTACAATATCAGAAATACTATGGCCTACTTTGACCACCATCACATCATCATCTGAATCCTCTATTTCTTGGCAACTTCTTCTATCTTAAATGTCAAAATTTTAGCACAGGGATCCCAAAAAGCCAAATGAGATACAATCCATTGGTAAGGTCACAAAGGGCAGACCAGTAGTTCGTTGAAGAACACATTATTTTACAACATTAAATTCCTTCACGCTACAAACACTTTTCACAAATAAACATATGTTGCCAAGAGCATTGTTGATGCAAACAATATCAAGACCAAGTTATATTTTGTAATCCTGTGTTGACACACACAAGTGCGGCGTCCTAGTATTGATTCCGAAAGAGAATATTTTGCGGAAGTCTTAAATGTTCAATACCCTACTGATGTTATGAATAGGGAACAGACACAAGTAAATAGAAGTGGTTTAAATGAAATGACTACACCCTTTGTGACCTTACAAAACCTTTGTTACACCATTTGCTACTCTTTTTTCTGGTTGTCAGCCAGCCAGAATCTACTTGTTCTTCCATAATTTACAGATTCCTCAAATTTCAGAAAGAACATAAAACAGAATACAGTTGCATCAAATGCTAGAGTGACGCCAATGGCTGAATTATCAATACCAAGGCTGGAATTACTTGCTGCATTGATTACTGCTCGGCTTGTTAATTCGGTGAAAGAAGCTTTGCAACCAGTTATCAAGATCGGAAAGGTTTATTGTTGGACAGATAGCAAATGTGTATTGTACTGGATTAAATCTGACAAAGAATACAAGCAGTTTCTGTACAACAGAAGAAAAGAGATTGTGGAGTTAACAAGAATTGATTCGTGGAGACATTGCCCTGGGACTGAGAACCCTGCAGATCTTGGTTCCAGGGGCTGTTTAGCATCAGATATTGTGGAGAATCAATTATGGTGGGAAGGTCCTGTGTGGCTTAGAGGTCCCCCAGAAGAGTATCCTGTTGTTGATTCAAATCTTGATTCAGAGGAAGTCTTAGAAGATTGTCAAAAGGAGGTTCGTATAAAGTCAAGAGAAGTTGTTACATCATTGTTAATACCTGCGGCAAATGTTCCAGTTACATTGTCAAGTTTGATTGATGTGAAGCGTTTCAGTAAATGGGGAAAATATGTGAGAGTTGTTGCATTGGTATTGAAATTTGTGAGATTGTTAAGAAATCATGGCCAAGCAAAGGATGCAAGCATTGTTGCAGATGATCTCAAAGAAGCAGAGAAGTTACTGATTATTGAAATGCAGGCGGATCTCAGGAAGCAGAAGTCAGTATATGAGAAACTTGACAATCAACTTGGATTATATGCAGATGATCAGGGTGTTCTGAGGTGCAGGGGAAGGCTCTGTTATGCAAACCTACCCCAAACCACGAAATACCCAATATTGTTACAGAGAGACCATTACTTGACAAGATTAATTGTGGAAGATTGTCATTACAAAGTCAAACATGGAGGTACAAAGGATGCTCTGACAGAATTACGAGCTGAGTATTGGGTACCAAAGGGAAGGCAATTGGTGCACAAGATTGTTTACAATTGCACAACTTGTAGGAGAGCCCAAGGAAAATCTTATCGTGTACCAAAGCCAGCAGCACTACCAGAAGGAAGATTATCAGGAGCAGTTGCATTTGCTGATGTTGCAGTAGATTTTGCAGGACCATTATACATGAAAACATCAGAAGGATTCGAAAAGAAGATCGATAAACTTCTTCAAATTCAAGCCTTAGATGGCATGAGCAAGAAACGACCTACTTTTCCAGTCAACGTTTTAGATGTGATGCAAAAGGCTGAACTCGTATATTTGCATTCTCTGAACTCAGTATTAACTGAATTCGTATTCTCTGAACGCCATATCTTCTATGAGCGACATATAAGTTCAGCCTTTCCATCACATCTAAAATGCTGACTGGCAACGAAGGCCGTTTCTTTTTCATGCTATCTAAGGCTTGAATTTGAACAGCTATATCGATCTTCTTTTCGACATGAAGAAATCAGCCTAAACCAAAGCCAACATCCTTAAATACAATCTAGCCCTTCTGCAATTGGATATATAAAAGTTTTTGAAAATCGGTTGATTAGTTATGGAGATATAAGCAATCAAACGATAATACATCATTTTGGGACACCCGGTATATGACGTCATATTTATAATAAACGTATGAAATAATTAGTGTATTATTATCAAAATTGACTAATTAACAATTAAAGATCAATTTCATATCGCTGTTATTACTAAAAATGTATATAAAATGCCAATAAAGCATCAACTAATTTGTTTAGGTGTCAACCATGACTTTGATAACAGTTGTCATAACAGTAGAATTCAAAAAGTAGCATTTTTGACCGTTTTCATTAAGAACAATCAATATGTATTATATTTATAACTTTAAAGTTATTTATTGATGATGATTTTTGGTTGAAAATATTACGTTTTTAGGAGGAGAGCCAAAATCAGCAAATTTCCATTGTTTTTGCGTCGCCTAGCAACGGTTCATGTGACTAATTAGCATATTATGCTATTTTTAGAATCGAAATTGATTGGTGATCATGTGTACCAAGTTGCATTGCAAATCTCTATCACAGCAAAAAAAATCTAAATAATAAACTTGAGTGGTAGGGTCGTAAGGTCGTATGGTCCGGGGTCGTAGGGTCGTAGGGTCCGGTTAAAAGAGCAGCTCAATTTTCTTGCTCGATAAGTGCTTGTAGCGTCTGAAAAAGCATGGAGGAATGGGAATGTTTACTGGATTGATAGCTTCTAGCTGATAAGACTAGCTGAAGAAGATGGCTCTTTCATCATGGCTGGCCACTCAAACAGGATACTGAATGTAACTCCTGTTCAAGGAGGTGCCTTAACATGCGATCACAATGGTACGAATTTTGGATTAAAGATTTGCGGGCATCTACTCGCAGTTGCCTTTCACCAAGGGACATTCAAAGAATTTATTTGCTGGTTCAAAGGAACAAAGAAAACTAGGAACATGACCAACATGGGACTTCAAAGGAGTGCAGTGAAAAAACCAAGCAACCAAAAGAGAAGCAACGCCAATGTTTAAACTTGGTTATGGCTGGCAACTTACATTCTGTTCTCAGAACTACTATCAATAGTTTGCAGAGTGAAAGTTCATATACCGGGTGAGTCAGAAACAACGTGGAGCGTTTGGCAGATTGTGACATCGCGTTTTGCCACCCAATCGTTGTGAAATAAATCATTTCATGCAGCCATAAATCTGACTTAGATCATAAGCCTTTCCCCATCGAAATCGGTCATGTGATGCATTGTTTAAAAAAGATTTTCTTCGTAAGACTTTATATGAGAGTCTTCCAAACTGAGGAAACCTTTAACCAAGCCCCTTCAGCATTTTAGCCTCGCAAAAGTTACACGTAAATGTGGTATTATCAAGAGAGAGTGAAACAGTTTGGAAATAGTGTTTTCTCCCCTGGGATGCCTTGTCATAACTTGTCCTGCGTTGAGAGACAGTCAAAATGCATGCTTCTTTGAGTTGTAAAGAGATTTCATCCAGCAAGATCAACGCGCTGCACTGCATTATGACAAAACTATTTCCTTCTTCCCTGATAATACTACGTGTACCTGCAGCTTTGGCAAGGGTAAAATGCTGAAGGGGCTTTGTTAAAGATTTCATCAGTTGGAAAGACTCCCATACAACGTCTTAGGAAGGAAATATGTTTTTGATTAATACATCAAATGATCGATTTCGATGGGGAAAGGCTTATGATCTAAGTGAGACCTTTGGCTGCAAGAAACAAATTAGTTCATTATGATCAGATGGCTGAACGCGACGTCACAGTTCGCCAAATACCCAACGCTTTTTCTGACTCACCTAGTATGATGCATTGGTTGTTGGCAAAATATGCTGTAGTTTTGTACTCAGCTCTGTGTCATTGAAACATCTTCACAGCAGGTCACAGGAAAAAACTGATCAAGGTATTAATATTATGTAGGCGGTGAATCCTTGGCAAATTGGAGTGGGAGGCCTTGGTGCATTTTCCATATAATTTCGGTGTTGACTACACATTTGTGGGTATGCAGATATTGCAGGAAAAGGGTCTATTTTTATGTAAGAAATAATTTTTTGGGTTGATGTTTTTGCCGCAGCATGAAGACCCCTGTCCTAATCATATTAGAACAACAGTAACCTAGCCCCTCTGAGTTACCTTTCTTTTATCTGGTAATCGTTCTCTAATATTAAAAAAATCTGAGATGAGGCACGTTGTTTCACATTGCACCCTGGACAATAAAATAAGTTTACAATATGTGATTTTGAGTTGATGGAAACAAATTAAGTTAATCTTTAAAAGCAATTCCTTGCTCTGCATATTGAATGTCAGTGTGACTGATTTCAAATGAAATTGTGAAGTTGTTCACATTGTACTGAAGTCACAGATAAAAGGCACCTTCTCAGCTACAACTTCATTAGCAACTGGCACACAGTTGCAGTGAGCGTATTTGATGCACCTGTGTTCCACAATAAATTTTTCACAATGTATACAATCATTACAACATCCTCTTGTTCCAAAGCGGTTAGTATTATTCAAATTACTCTTGATTGATTGTCACTGATTGATTGGTTGATTGACTGGTTAATTATGGATGAAGGATGGGGTAGATGATCAAGTAATTCGAATTGAAAGAGCATTGGCCTGTTTCTGTGAATGTTTAAGTAATAAATCCCAATACTGCAATCAAACTCTTGTTCGTAAAGTCGTCAAAGAACTTATTCACATTGTTCCTCCCAATCGTTACTTGAAAGGACTCAATTTATTTGATTGTTATTCGTTGAACGCGCAATCAAACATTTTTAAAGTTTTAGACATTTGTGAGAAATATGACTCATTGTGTAAATATACACTGACTAATTATGTAGGCATTCATAAACTATAGTTTTCTTCGAAATAAGTTCATATTGCTTCAATCCTTTGTTTAATACAATATCATTCTGATTTTGACTGGACAGGTGCAATTCTATTTCCACATTGAAATTGTTTGATTCTGAACCTCGCCTCTGAGCAATTTGCAACGATAGCAACAACAAATGCAACAACAACCACCACACACATCAAACTGGAACTCAGTGTTGGAACTGGAGTTGTTGAAAAAGTTTGTTGATAACAAAGATGAACGTTGAATAATATGGATAGCCTTTGTTTGATCCACAAATGTGCTCTGAAAACGCATTGGAAATCATTGACTGATAACTATAGGTCTAGATGTTGGTAGGTTAGTATATGGAATTGGATGTTGGTTGGTAATCTGATGTTTATCATGAACAGCGTTGAGTAGGCCTAGGGCTGCTGCCCTCTGTGCCTGCTGTTATCATTTATTTCCCACAAGAATTGACAAATGACCAAATAGGGGACTAACAGTAATGCAGTTAAAGACTCGCAATACTGGAAGAAAAAGAGGGATTTCATTGTTGATTTAGTGAAGCAAAAACTTTAACCATAGTACTACCCGGCTTTTTTGACTATTGTAATACTAGAGGGAGGGGGGGGGGGGGCACAAACATGATGAAGTCAAAGTTGGTGCAAACTGAAGCAAGTGAGTAGGCATCACCAGCTGAATTTTCCCATTTTTTATCAACATTGTCTCGAATGATGGCAACACACATTTCATAAAACCTGTCTAAGCCATTTAAGCGGAGAACCCATCGTGTGCAGGAAACATCTTGTTATGCTGGTAATCCAGGAGATGTGTCTTCGCCATTTTATCTAGCAACAATTGACGTTTTGGAGAATTATTAAAAAATTTGGGAATGAATTGGATGTTGTCCATCCCATTTTTGAAATTCTGTATCTGGCATGATGCTGCAACACAAAGGTTAAGGCAGTGAGAGGC
Source organism: Aurelia coerulea (assembly GCA_039566865.1). Classification (NCBI taxonomy): domain Eukaryota; kingdom Metazoa; phylum Cnidaria; class Scyphozoa; order Semaeostomeae; family Ulmaridae; genus Aurelia; species Aurelia coerulea. The sequence continues at coordinate 3,421,874 of CM076951.1, read as the reverse complement.
GCAATGGGTGTAGATTGCCAAAGCACGGCACTTTCCAGCCAAACTACAGCACTTTCCAGCCATGCTACCAGCAGCATCATAACACTCTCCACGGCACTTTTGAAGATCCAGCTTTAACTCTTCTGTAACACAATGGATGATTTTATCACTAAGAGCTGCTTCAGAAATTCTAATGTCACAATATATGAATATAGGAAACAGCTCTTGGATCTGGCCTTGGGGATCGACATATCTGAGGACCAACAGCATCTATTCTTTGTTGAAGCAGTCAGTTACCTTATCTACCAGAATGGCATAAAACCCACATTACTTTATCTATTTTATTATCTGATCATTGACAGGTCTTTGATCGATATGTGGCATTACGGGGAGCAGATTCAAAATGCTTCTTAAGATGACGTCTTCACTTTCAACTCTAAAATTAAGGAGTGCTTGGAAATTCCCACAATCTTCTGTGTCATACAATTTAGAATCATCTCTGTGGTCGCGGAGAGGTATGTTTTGTTTAGCACAAAGAAGAACAGTTTTAACAACAGAAGCAAGCTTCTGCCTATTCTGATTGATATTTGCATTGAGAGCAGAGACAATAATTCTGTTAACAGACTTTGTTTTGTTTTCCATCATCGCAGTGAAATCTTGCATTGTAAGTAAGGCCGTCCTGTCAACCTCATATTTAAGTTCATGCAGCTTTAATTTGGTTTTTGCTGAGGACCAATTTGTCAAGGGGCTTTTCATCAGTTTGTCTAGCTTTGATGTGCTTGAGCCAACACTTCTTCAAAAGAAAAAACATGGAATACAAAATGCGCCATCCAAATCATTTGAATATGCCAGCCAAGGAAAATGTTGCAACCACTCTCTGCTAAACCCTCGAGCTTTTCCACTAATTTATCTTGTGTGAAAGACAAAACTGTGATCTGGCATCCAAATAGTTTGAAAACGGTTATATTTCTCATCACAAAGCAAAGTTGAAATGGAATTAAAAAACAAACCAATGTAACAAGAATGTATTGTTTTATCATGCTGGGTATCTCTTTGGTCTTTCTGCACGACCCTAACTACCCAAAAGACCTATTGCGTATATCAGGCTTTGGGTATTTTGAATGATACAAAGAAGTGCCTCTCCTTTCGGAATTTAAACCTAATTTTGACGAGGCTAGCACAAGGTTGATCTTAGTCTTGTGAAAACCTTGTTTAGGCAAGTGGTTAATGGAACAGCAAGTTTGCATATGTGTCCAAGGTTATACGATGGCTGAACAAGGTTGATGATTTCCCATATCTGCAGTGTCATCAGGAGACTTTGCGGACCGCAGTCTAAAATGTAGAAGAGCAACACAACATATGCAAAATGTATTTACTGTATGTTCTGCATTACAATGCATTTCCTGATAGCATCACCAGTTACATTATCGAACGATGTGCAGGGACTTCCCCATGTGAGGGGATCCCCTCCGAAAGTACAAAGTCCTTGCATTGCATGACACTTCCATGGCAACTATCTATTATCTAGGTATGTATTGGCATCGAAATTATTTGCAATCTGCAAGCATATCTTGTGACGATGCTTTCACAATGACTTTCCTATTTGGGACCTTTGTGTCGATCTGCAATCACCACTAATGCCCACCCAGAAATAACTGTTGAAATTCCCCACATCGCAATGGTGTTACTTGATCAATTGCAGCGGAGGTCAGACGTCACAGCATGAAAAACTCATAAAAATTGGTAATTATCGCTTTGTTTTTACAAACAGCTCCTTGCCACATATAGCGGCCCTTTGTATATGACCATGGGACCTACAGTTGAAGGGACCCGCAGACCCGCATTTTATGGGACCTGCAGACCCGCGTTTTACAGAAGCCGGTGGGCATAGTTGATACCATTTAAAATGCAGTACTTAAAACCTGTAGATGATGGAAAACATCTCCCCGATATGAATTAGGGTTAAGAGATTATCTACATTAAAACCGAAAACTTTCGGACGGAAAAGTTTCGGAAAAACAACTTCGTTAATAGTTGCATGGGCAAAATTCATGTTTTTTTCTATTTTCAAAGAATTTAAAACTTTCAGACAATAATATTTTCGGAAAAAAAATGGTCCGAAAGTTTGATCGTCCGAAAGTTTTCGATATTAATGTATGACACCTCTAAGTGACACCTCTATTGTTCTAAGAACAAAACAATTCTCCCAATCAGAAGCTACTTCCTATGGCCCTGTAAAAATTGTGAGTGCACATGCATGGTACGAGAAAACAAATGCACACAAATGCACATTCTGAGATGCAATATTGTGATCATGGGATTTACCAAAGACAAGTGGGGTCAATGCCTGGGTCAATGCGTGCCTTCGCAATAAACATTACGAACAAATATGTTATCAAAAAGGTGCCTGCTAAATGATTTCGCAGTCCCAAACTAGCTAGGGGAAGCCAGAGTCAAGTCCAGAAATTGAGATTGTGGAGATGGAATACAACGTTGCTGGCATCACGACGTCATTGCAACAACTTGAATCACCAAGCAAGGCAGAGAGGTAAAATATTTAGGCCATGTAGTTAAATGCTTAGGCCCAGTGGGCAATGGCTTGAGGCTGGATCAAAGTTTGTCCGCTGGTTAGAAGATTTAATACACCATACATTTTTGCGTTTGTTCTGGCATCCAGAAGGTAGAATTTACTTACAGCAGTGACTGCCTTATCTTACTTTGGAGCGAAACTTCTGTGTTTGCCGCCATTGCAAACAAACGCTGGAAGGAAAATAATGGGTATTCCCCTAGGGTCTGGTCCGTTAGGGTCCGGTCCTACTGGTCCTGGGTCTGGTTATTCCGTTATGCCGGCAGAAGAAGGGTTTTAACAGATGACCCCGAGATAGTGGGTCAATAGTCAGGTGACGAATACACCGTTTTCTTGACCAATGAAGTGAAAGACATTCAAAGCCTCGTGACTAATTGTAGCCAATCAAATGCATTTCCGTTACAAACAACCAATCAAAAGCCACTAAGGGTAACCATTGGCATCGCGCATACAACCACGAGCTCTAGCTTTCGAGAACATTCTCGACACGGCACAAGCCTGCATAACACTTCAAAGCGACTTCTGCCAGAAAATACACTTGTGAATTCGCGATTTTCTAAGTCCAATAAAGATGCCACCGATAAGACGGAGAAGTAATAGACAAGGAACTATAGCAAGCACAAGAAGCACTGAAACTGCATCCAGCTCGACCACAATATTTTCTAATGTCGGCAACAGCACGCTACCATAAATACCAGAAAGTCAAAGCAGTGGAAGCAGCTCGCAAAACAAAGAAACCGAGCTTCGCACGTTCGTTCAACAAGTTCTGAAAGAAATTTGAGCAAAATGACCACAGAAATCGCGGCAAGAGCAGCAACTCAAATTGTCCAACAGCAACAAACAAGTTTGGCCCAAAGTCAAGTTTGCCCCACGCCAACACAATCAGCTATGTTGTATGAACAAAGTCTGCACCATGGCAGCTATCCTTCCCCTGCAGCAGCAGCAATTCCTCGAGACCCGCCAAGAAAAGATGACTTTTCTTTTGCCGCAACTGTACCTGTAAGCTACCGAAAGAGTATACAGAATGGTGAGTTTTTGATCTTAATAAACTTCTACCAGAAAATCTACAAGGTTTGAATCAAGTAGACTCACAGTCACTTCAGCTTGTGGTAGGAGAAAATTTGTCAATCAAAATAGCGAACTCTGGAGCCCAGAAGAAGAAGATCAGCTCAATCGATGAATGGACGTCTGCGTTCACTTCATACACACAAATTGTATTGGAAAAGTTCCCAACAAGAGCAAATGAAGTTTTATAGTACTTAGAATTAGTTAGATATGCCGCAAAGTATCACCAATCACTCGGCTGGCTAGTATATGATAATAAGTTTTGTTTAAAGGCGGCCAATGATAAATTGATTAGTTGGGGCCAGATAGATCAGCCACTATGGCTTCGTACGTTCACAGTTAATCAATCAGAACATGCATCACTTTTTAACAATGGACCCTATAACAATAAGTCAGAAGCTGTTGCCAAAAGGGACGGAATTTGCAACAACTTCAACCGTGACAGACCCTGTTTGTCCAACCCCTGCCCCTACCGTCACATATGTAACCAAACAGGCTGTTTTGGTAGCCACGCCCGCACGCTTTGCCCCCAAGACTCCATGCGACGTAGCGGAGCAAGAGGGCCTAATTGTTTGGTTAATTTGTGTTTTGTTTTACCCGCCGGCCTTGGGGGGGGGGGGGTAGTGAGTGTTTAGGCGCCAAAAGATTACGTACGACTGAGGCTAGCCTGGTTTTAAACAGATAATGCGAATGAAAAAAAAAATGGAGGACTATAGCAACTTTTCACGGGAAAGGTGAAATGGAAGATTCTGGTAAGATGGCGGCTTCGGGTATGTCTCTGTGCTGAGATACACACAGGTAAATATAAACTATAAACAGCAAGCATGCACTGATGCTCTGTCAGCGGGTTCTCTCCGAAGAAAAGGTGCGATTAATTACGATACAACCTCCCTGTTTCTTGCATCAGAAATCAGAGGAAATTGTCCCTTTCCTCTGAGTTTCCAACTGAAAAATTGTCATGAAATTTTTATATTTTTTGCAGTGTTATAAACCTATCTGTTACATCTTCAGCCGTCTCAAAGGCTACCGTATACGCCTAACTATAACGCAGTTTTAATATGTCTCATTTGATTGAATTTGATAAAATAATATGACACTCAAGTAGTCTGCTTTTACTCAATATGTGATTTACTACACCTATCAGCACTCCGTAGGAGCTAGGAATGTTGAAGCGCGAGCGAAGCTCGCGCTTAACTTCCTACTCTATATATATAAGGCATGAAGCCGTTTATCCAATTAGCTTTCTTCTTTTGTCAACCATTGTCAATTCAACACTACTCCATTGTAAGATAACAATAAATCATTGAATTTGAACAATCAATCTTTTAGATGTATGACCGGGAAATCAATCCTTTCATGTCCCAGGTGGGTACTCTGGGATAGGGGTGCTTGATGCAAAAATTAAAATCCTGCCCATTTTTAAGTCTTCTTCCGCCCATACAATTTCGATTGGAGCACTTCTTCCTATGCATTCCTAATGAGATGATTCATACTAACAAAATATACAGCAACCCCCCTCCCCCCTTTAAACATTAAGATTCTAGCAACAATATTTGCGGGCCTATGGAAACTCGGCAACCTTCACCGGAGGCAAAAAAGTTTAGCAGGAATGGGAGGCAGATCTTAACTGGCACGACAAGTCTTTAGTAGATGACCCCAAATAAACATTATGCCATTGGATGTATGACGGGGTTAGCGAAGCAAAGAGATGTCAAATAGAACTGTAAGAAACTTGCCTTTGCGTCGAAACACCTCCATAAACTGAGATCTGATATTTATCTTTCTTCTCTCTCTCTTAAAGTCAACTTTTCTTTTCGAAATTTGGCTTGGTATCCTCGAAGGTTCTTCAGCTTGGTATTCCATGCAAAATTCCGCATGTAATGGGATTCATTTGCACTAACCATTAATTGATATGGTCACGTGGCAGGAAGATCTCAATCGCAAATGAATACATTCAATAAATTTTCCGCCACATGACCAGATATAGACAATAATTTTTCCTACCTGACCAAGGCTACAAATATTTTTTTTAAATTGGCATCTCAATGGTAAATGAAAAATACAATAATTTTGCCGTCATGTGACAAAATGAATGGGGACAAAACTTTGTCCTACATGCCCATTCTTATTATGGTCACGTGGCAGGAAGATCTCAATCGCAAATGAATACATTCAATAAATTTTGCGCCACGTGACCAGATATAGACAATAATTTTTCCTACATGACCAAGGCTTTATCTCTTGGCAGTACAGTTCGAATATTTCTCAAAGGTGAGAAGGAATGTACAGTGCATTAGTATTTGAGATGAGAGAGACAGAGGATCATCACGTGTCGTGATTAGGCATTTGCGAAAGGCTGATTGGTTGAACCAGAATCGCACTATTGAGCGGGCTTATGATTGGTTGCCTACTGCCATACGTGTTGAAAATAAGCTATTACGAAAGAACTGCCTATCCTCAAATTACTGACAATGGGGATAATTTATGATTCGCGAAGCAGATTTTTCTAAGATCTGCAGAAGAGGAGCCAATGAAATTTATTGGTTGGCAAGGGGATCAATTAGACGCCGTGATTTGCAGATCGTAATGAGATGCATTAAAAGATAAACAAACTAAGAATTTAGTGATTTCCAGGGTCGAAATTAACCGAAGTAAAATCTTCCTTTTACTAATATTTAATTTCTCCCCTTCCAGAAAATCAAGGTAAAGAGGCCCCAAAAGGAATCTTATCTTTCACCAGTCAGATCATCCACAACATAATTTGCAGCTAATACATTCTAAATCTCCGTTCTACTTCCATTATAAATCTCAATTCTATTTCCATTATAAATCTCATGATGTGCAAATGTGTGGGGAATGGAAACGCCTCGCGACGGTGAGATGCCAGTAACCTAATAGAATAGAAACTCGAGGAATTTTGGCCTCGAGTGTGGTGTCGGGGGAGCTGGGCCCCAAGGCCCCAATAGCCACTGGTGAGCCATGGAGGGAGCTGGGCCTCGACCTAGCCTGTCGGAAGATGGGCCTACAAGCCAGGGGCTCTATCCTTACCTATAAACGCGGTCCCCAACGAGGGAGATGGGCCTCGTGATTTTTTGCTGCGTGCATGCGGAGGAGATGGGCTCCGATTCGAAACACTGACTTTGGTGCGGGGGAGATGGGCCCCTACTCGAAATACTAAATTTGGGCTCCTAAGCACATGACAACTGTGGAGGATTTTGGCTCAAAGCTTGTCATGAGGAACCATGAACGTTATTTTGATGTTAGACCATTTTTCGAGTTTGTTTTTGAAGTGTTTTGTTTAAACATGCACTTCACTGCCACAAATTGCTTCGCAATTCCCCACAAACGAGATTAGCAGTAGGGCGTATGCTATTAAAACCACCTCCTTTTAAACGCGTAAAATAAGACTAATAATAATAATGATACAAATTATAAAACAATAATAATAATAATGATAATAATTAAACGGAATGGAGGCTCATCAGGAGTTTTCGTATGCAAAATATCAATTGTGAAAGACAAAACGGAACACCCAGTGCACAAAAGCATGGTTCTAGGAAGACCGGAATTCGAATTTCGCTAATTGTTTGGTTAGTTTGTGTTTTGTTGTACCCGCCGGCCTTGGGGAGGGGGGGGGGGGTAGTGAGTGTTTAGGCGCCAAAAGATTACGTACGACTGAGGCTAGCCTGGTTTTAAACAGATAATGCAAACGAAAAAAAAATGGAGGATTATAGCAACTTTTCACGGAAAAGGTGAAATGGAAGATTCTGGTAAGATGGCGGCTTCGGGTACGTCTCCGTGCCGAGATACACACAGGTAAATATAAACTATAAACAGCAAGCATGCACTGATGCTCTGTCAGCGGGTTCTCTCCCAAGAAAAGGTGCGATTAATTATGATACGACCCCACCCGTTTCTTGCATCAGAAATCAGAGGAAATTGTCCCTTTCATCTTAGTTTCCAACTGAAAAATTGTCATGAAATTTTTATATTTTTTGCAGTGTTTTAAACCTATCTGTTACATCTTCAGCCGTCTCAAAGGCTACCGTATACGCCTAACTATAATGCAGTTTTAATATGTCGCATTTGATTGAATTTGATAAAATAATATGACACTCAAGTAGTCTGCTTTTACTCGATATGTGATTTACTACATCTAACAGCACTCCGCAGGAGCTAGGAATGTTGAAGCGCGAGCGAAGTAATACATGATTTAAAAGCTCTTTTGGTTTAGATTCATAATATTGGATTGAAATTATTGAATCAGAAAATATGACGGGTGAAAAATCGAAACATTGGTTTTTACGTATTTTGACTGATGATTTTCAGGCCTTTCACAAACGGGTTCTTAGAAAAGTAATCCATCATTCAAAAGCTCTTTTGGTGTAGATTCATAACATTGGATCGAAATTATTCAATCAGAAAATATGACGGGTGAAAAATCAAAACATTGGTTTTTACGTATTTTGACTGATGATTTTCAGGCCTTTCACAAACGGGTTCTTACAAAAGTAATCCATGATTCAAAAGCTCTTTTGGTGTAGATTCATAATATTGGATTGAAATTATTCAATTAGAAAATTTGACGGGGGAAAAGTTGAAACATTGGTTTTTACGCATTTTGACATTGAACCTTGATTTTTAGGCCTTTTATTTAGAAAAGGTTTGTTATAAAAACGTATTCATTATTTGAAAGAAAGTTTTCGGTATACTGTATTGATTTTGTATATTGTAGTTAATACAATCTCCACGTTCAGTGGATCAGGGACAGGAATAGTCTGTCCCCTGCCCCTTCCCCTCCTTCCCTCCTCCCCCTCCTTCCCACCTGTTGTATTGAAAGGAGAATCTACAGTTGTTGCTGTTGTTTCCTAGAAGAAATGTGGCGGTAATTTTGTTTCACATTGAGCGTGTGATGGGAAAATTTGGCCGAAAAACAGAAGAGGAGACGGCTATAAATTTCAGAGTAAGATGTCAGTGACGATCATTACGGAAGATGACTAATTGTAAGTGCAAATTGGATTCAGGCTTATGTGAAATTTCGTTTCTTATGTCAAAAGGTTAGGCCCAAGATTTTCTTCTCATTGTGGATCTTGTCCTCTACAGTTCTTCAAGCCAACGACAAGCAAGGTCTTGTTTGTTATTTGGATTTTCGTTTCACCTTCTCTCAATTCCATTCGTTTCTCTAGCTGTTGGCGCAGTAGTGGTGTAATCCTCTGACTTGGCAGTCACAGGACAGTTATTCAGTTACCCCTAGACCAACATGTTGACAGGGTTCTTTAAATTGGTGTGAAAAGGTGGATGTAAAATTATATGACATTCAACAACGTTAAAATCCAATCATATCTTATTCATTTTATCGTATTTTCTTGAATTAATCGTTTCTCAGGCAAAAATAGGAGGACGTTTTCAGTTGTTTGATGCAGACAATCATTATGGGACCCATTGATAAGAAAATTCTAAAAAAACAACCAATATATTTTAACCCATATAACAACCCTAACCCTAGGTTAAAAACAGACCTACTGTATATGCAATTTCAGATGTAAAAACCCACCCATATCACGTAACAATGAAGTACCCCTGGAATGCTCAATTATAGAAATCAAAGTAACCTTACGTTATCAATGAGATGAAATGACAAATAGTCTTGTTTTGGTGTAAAAACTAGGACGTCTGATAGCCCTTTGTCTTGAAGATGATGGATTTCATTGTTCAAATTCAAAACTGAACAAGCTTTTTCACAATGAGTTCTTTGATAAGAAGCTAGCATGCCAGGGCGTCAACGAGAACCTGAGGGATATTATGGCATAATTACATTGAACCTTGAAGCAATACACTCATTCTGCTTCAAGGCACTGGACCCTGAAATTTGTCCTGGGCTTTCGTTCACATGGACTTTTCTATGATGGGAGTCTCTCGCAGAATTTTTTAGATTTCATGAAATTGATTTTCTCAATTTTCAAAGTTTATCAAGACTGATTTTGAACAAAGAGAACCAAATCATAAGCAGAAATTATTCATTTTTAGCATACCATATAATTCTTATATGAAACTAAAAATTTGAGCCAGTACTAAAAGCTTCTTAAAATCTAAAAAGAATACATTTGCAAGAAAACAATGCTTGTTAAAGTGTATGGACTTCACTGGGCCTTGCTTTTTAGAAGGTCTTTTTACTAGGCATCACAGAAATAGGAGAGTATACCTCTATCAGGGAAGAATGATTTGCAAGCAAATATTTAGAAAAAATATCTGAAACTATTTTATTTGAATCTAAAAGCCGTTGATATCTTTACGATCCACAGTTTGTTCCAAAGTCTTTGGAAAGGGAAGATAAAAGATCAAATATATGATTTTGCAGAAATCAGAATTCTGAATAAACACATGGCCACAATCCAACGATCCAGAAATATCACAGCTTTTCTTTTTAGATATGTGAGACTAGTTCTTAATTCTAGGCTTGGTTTGTAAGTTCTTGCTTGATCTTGTTCTTAGATCAGAGTGTCTAATGGCTCTTCAATCCTGATTGCTGAATTTAGGTGTCTGAACCTCGTTTTTAAAACTGATTCCTTTATAAGGATGTCTAAACGTGTTTCTTGAGTTACGGTTCTGGAATGAACTCCTCAGCAGCTAGTTACAGTTGCATATCTAAGCACAAATCTTGAATGCCAGTTCTTAAGTCAGGATGTATAAGCTTTGGTTCTTGAATTCCTGCTCTTTAATAAGGGTGGATTTTGCTTTTTAAATCATGGTGGTTGGTTCTTAGTTCTTGAATTTTGAATTAGGGACTCCTGAGATCTTTCCAGGATATCATGCATCATGTAAATGCCACAAGACATGATCAAGCTAAAATGTCCCAAGAAAGTGTGCTAACTGTTATACATTAAATATCCCCAGAAAGTGTGTACATCGAATGTCCCCAGAAAGTGTGTACATTGAATGTCCCCAGAAAGTGTGTACATTGAATGTCCTCAGAAAGTGTGTACATTGAATGTCCCAGGACACAACACTTTTCCTTTGGATTTGGAGGATTATTTTATAAACTCATTTATAATAATAATAATAATTGCTCTTTTGAATCTAGTAGATAATCGTGTAGCATTTTGTAGCAGTTGGTAATTGTCTTAGATTTGTTTTGTTTCATGAGTATTCAACTTATGCCCAACACTGCCTCTCTTTGGACTCACCTGATTTAGGTGGGCATTTTGGCTTGCTCAAATGTGAGTCTAAATCATTGAGGGTTTGGCATAGGTTGAATCTAGAGGAGGGATCTTAGGCCTATCACCTGATAGGGATAGTCAGCAGTTTCACTTCCCCTACATCTTCCTATTACGTTCAGGTATCAGTCAGTTTTCTGGTTTCGGTATGACTCAGGTATCATATGATGATGCCATGTTTTACATCAGCCAATCAATAGTAGACACCTTCAGGGTAAGTCTTCCCATTCCTTATTTGGGGTAGTTGGTATTTTCCTATAAAAGCTTGGGGAAATATAGTTGTGCATCCAAATCTTCATGGCCTAACTCATCTGCTATTCAAGTTCCCCACCCTCCTCTCCCTACAGAAGCTCATTTGTAAGGGTTTCGGATTATTTTATAAACTCATTTATAATAATAATAATAATTGCTCTTTTGAATCTAGTAGATAATCGTGTAGCATTTTGTAGCAGTTTGTAATTGTCTTAGATTTGTTTTGTTTCATGAGTATTCAACTTATGCCCAACACTGCCTCTCTTTGGACTCACCTGATTTAGAAAGAAGCTCAACTTCTCTATTGTCGTTGTGGTTTATACGAATGCACCTGAAGTCGTTAAGTTTCTGTGTCTTCTCGGCTGCTTTGTATTTCCCACCAAGGTTTGTCTGACATTTAGTACATTTCTCTGGTTTCCAGCAAGGAGAAAATGTTTTTGAACAAAGAGGACACACCGTTTTGTGGGCTTAATCTTTGGTAATTTACTAGGCATTTTTTTGTGCTCACACATTCACGGTTGATATCTGAACTGAACTGAGATATGGTTCAAATATAAAACTCAATGTCATGGAAATCTTGGTGAAGCGATCCTTGTCACACAAGTCACGCAAGCGATACTGGTCACCAAAAAAAACACTTCTGCTTCCGCTTCTGCAAAAAGGAAGCTTGTGAGCATAACATACGCAAGAGGTATGTTTACGAAAAGATTATAGGCAGAGAATCCAACGACAATCCAAACAAGGATTGGCATAGAAAAAAGGGATCTCGCGTTAGGGAATAACTTCCCCGGTCGTTTATCTGCTCTGAAGTTTGCCACCATAATAAGTGTTTGAAAAAAGGGACAGTCCTCTGTACCTTAAAAAATTATGGCATCAGTGAATTTTCTTAAACTAATCAACTCTACGAACGCACGAAATAAATCTGTAAGATCCCAAATTTCAGCAAAAAGCCGAATGGATCTCAAATTTCTGAAATTTTACGAAATTCGGACGCTAGGGGGGGGCACGTGCCCCCACCCCCCACCCACGATGCTTCTACGATCGGTTATTGTTGATTGTTGTCGGTTATTGTTGATGTGTTGCTTTTGTTAAAATCATTAGTGTGGTTAACAGAATTCAAGAGTTTGATGCTTGTCAAATTTTCATTTTGAGAGCCAATTTCTACGGAAATTTCAAAGTAAGTAAGGAAGCCAAGAAAAGAGAGTAGAAATAATAGAGGCATTTTTCAAATGCAAAGTTTTCATTGCTACTAGAAACTTATTTGAGTTGCCGAAGACCCTGATTACAGGGGGGGGGGGGGGGAATTCTAAGTAAATCATCACAGAAATAGCTGCCCACCTTAACTTGTGGATACTACTAGAACAGAACAATGGGAGATAAAACAAATTGAAAAACATAATATTTGCAATGAAAAAATAGCAGCTAAGTTTTGCACAAACTTAAATGAGTGACTAGTAGCAAATGAAACCATTGTAAGACATTGCTTGAGAGTAGAAATATATTCCACCACGGAAACACACATGATCATCAGATAAAACCTTATCCAAACTTTAAAAAATTTCACACTTTTTCCTTTAGACCATAACAATTTGTTAATAATATGTTAAAGGTATGAAATTACTAAGAAAAACAATAAACATGCATGGTTTATTCCGTCTCTTGTGCAGATGCATAACCTGTTGAATGTGCACTTGGAAATCTTACTTGTCATGGTATAAACAGGGAGGTATAATAGCGTTGAAATTATCGTAAAGGACCACACAAAATTTGTACGGCATACCTATTGATGGACCACGGGTTAGTGGCGCATGCGTATGGGCTATGCGTTACCAGAACATGGATTACTGTAATGGCGGCAGGTAGTGTGGAAGCTGCGCTGTTCCTTTATTTTTTTATCAGTAATGGATGGAAAACGTCAAATGTTGCCGTTCAAAGAAGTAGGAAGTGGTCGTATGAGATTCGCCCCTGTAAAGGATCGATTTAGTAAGGAGACAAAGAAAGGATCTGGCGCAACGAAAGGAGGGCCTAATAAGAAGAAGAAGGTGCAGAACAATATCGAAGCCAAAATTGGCTGCTTGAGGTTCAGGCTTGGCGAAACATCTCCTGAAGGCGCAATTCAATTTTGCAAGGAGGTAATGCATACTGGGCAAGATACTTCATGGCCAGAGATCTCCAGTCAGGCTCGCAGAAATGAGAGCAATTGCAGGCCAATCACAGCCCCCTCCTTAGACCCTCCTTGCAAGACTAGGCCTAGCAGTGCTGCTTCTAGGGGGAATGCTGCTTTATCCATGGAGCAGTTGCCAGTTATGGCCAGCAAAAAATGATAAAGATGACAGCAACGATGGTGATGATAATGGCATTGACGATGTTGATGCTAATAATGCTGATAGTGATGATGTTGCTGATGGTGATGATGATTGGTTTGATGTGGTAAGAATTTGATTGTTGCTTTATTGACACATTGTTTTTGTGTGTTGTAGCATTGATTAGGTAATTGCCACAATCCAAAAGAACCAAATTTGGCAAGCCTCAGTAATTTTCACTCCTCGCACTATAGATCAAAATTATGACTTTGGCACTGGGCCAGGGTGGAATCCATGCAGTCTACACCGGAGATCTCCGGCGTGGAGTCATGATAATCTATTGTTCTTCTTTGTTCTTCCATTGTTTTGGCAAAAATCTCAGGCGTGGACTTCGCATGGTTTCCACCAAGGGCACTGGGGAGGGGGGGGGGGGTTCTTCCATAGTAAAGGTACCTGAGGATGTGGCGCGAGCAAGGGTATACTTTTTTGGACTTCTAGTCTAACCAAGGGATACTTTTTTGCAATTGTGGCCTACGACGGTGTAGCCAAGGGTATCATTTTTGACAATATTGGTCTAGCAAACGGTCATAATATCATATACCTCCAGGAAATCATCAAAATTGGTCTAGCCAAGGGTACTATTTTCGTAAAAATTGGCCTAGAGAATGGACAAATTAGTGTAGCCAAGGGTAACATTTTCGTAAAAATTAGTTTAGCCAGGTACTATTTTGAATATGCTCGCGGCAGACCCCTACCCAAAATTTGGCCAAGAACCCCCCCAGACTTTGGTAGCAATATGGTTCCCTTTTTAATTTATACTCAAAAAAGGGCATGACCCAACATAAAAGGCATGAAAGGCTTTGGTAACTTCACAAAAACAACATGTTTTATTTGGTTATTTCATTCTAGCATCAAGCTAAACAAATGAAATGCCCGCGGCAGATGTGTAGATGCATCCTTCTCCTTTCGATCTACGCTCATGTTTGCCCTTAAAAACAGTTTCTGGAATGCACAGCGAGCGAGCTAGCTACCTGGGTTTCAGAGAAAATTTTGCGGCTTTGTTTGTTTTGAATTACTGGTTGATAGAATTTCCTTTCTCTGTGATCGCTAATTGCTTTGAATTTACTTGTTGAACATCAGTGGAACTTCTGGGCTTGAAAAAAGATGTCAAGGTCCTTGACACTTGTTTAGCTTTTGCATTCTCCAAATGCTTATTACTCTTAACATGCTGCGCGATGTTGCCAAAGATCTTACTTACTACACCCTTCGAAGCTGAAAATGATTTTTGGCACAGGATACATGTGACTGTTTCTTGGCTGTGTTTGAATGCTTTTGGGTATTTCTCTTCAAGCATCTTTGTCAACAGTGAAACATTAGTCGATTCTTGACTGGAGCTTTCCAGGTTAACCAAGTGGCATGTACTACTGCAATGCAGGTCTAGGTTTGAGACCTTTCTTGGAAAGGCTCCTAATGCAACTGTTGTTTCACATGTCTTGCATTTTGCTGTAAAACTATCATCCCCTGTCCTTAAAACTTTATACCCTAGTAAGTTCTTCTCTTTTGAAGCTTTGTCGTTGCTCAAACTTTGCAATACAGCAACTGCATTGTCAACTTCAGGTATGGCCTCTCCAAAAATTGGATCCTGATCACCACAATCAATTTTTGAGCATTTGGACGGTGGAGCACTTTCATCAGGAAGGTCTTGCCTTTGCTGCATTTCTCCTGACGATTTTGTTTTGGAATTGCGAGTTTCCTCCGTAATCATAATCACATTTTCCTTAAAAAATAGTAAGTTAAGCTGAGATATATATGGGAAACTACTCTTTGGGAGTCCCCCCTCGCTTGTTTTACTAAGTAATTTGGGAGCCCTTTAGACAAAACCAAATGTATTTTTTTGAAAAATCATTTGCAAATTAGATAAAATCCGTCACAAATAAGATGTCTCCTGAGAATTGCGATAAGGAAAGCGATAATAAGCCTCCAGTGGTCCATGCACCCCCCAGAGGAGCAGGAGAGCCAACTGCTACCGTAACTGGTCCAAACTTTGGGCCTGGTGTACAACCACTTACCACCGACCACACCGACCACACCGACCACATACCACTGACCACACTTACCACCGTCCACTTACCACACTTACCACCGACCATGATAGCCACTGACCACCGACCACCGACCGAGAAAACCACTTACCACCGACCAATAAACCACTTACCACCGACCAATAAACCACTTACCACCGACCAAAAAGGCCACCGACCACCCACCAAGAAAACCACTTACCACTTACCACTTACCACCGACCAAGAAAACCACTTACCACCAACCACCGACCAAGAAAACCACTTACCACCAACCACCAACCACCGACCAAGAAAACCACTTACCACCGACCACCGACCAAGAAAACCACTTACCACCGACCACCGACCAAAATTTTATAGAGTAAAATTTTAAAAATAATTTTAATGAGTTTCTTCTTACAAAGTTGTAGGCTGCCCTGGAAAATCCCGTATACCCTATCCAATATCTAATATTTGTCTGTTCTAGTTGATATCAAAACTAAAATAATTGATTTTCTGATTAACTCATAGATCCCCGAAGACGCCATATGGCGTCCTCCACAATCCAGCCTCATTTCCCCGAAGACGCCATATGGCGTCCTCCGCAGCTCAGTTTCTCTTCCCCGAAGACGCCATATGGCGCTTCAAAAGGATGTCTTAGAAATTGCATAACAGTGTCCAGACAAAAGGAGCTTTGTCTACGGGATTTGTAGCATTGTATAGAGGAAATGTCAACCATTCTTTTGGTTACAAAAGGTCAGTAGGGGTCAGGTCAAAGTCATTGAGAAAATTCGAGTCGAATATCTGTGTTTATGTTTTTGCGATCGCGATAAATTTTATGTCCTAGGACATCATGGAAGCAAACTTATTTGCATCTAAACCAGACGGCATTTTCATAGAAACTTAATCAAAGCATGGAAAAGAGTTTTGAGGGGTTTTAGAAGCTGAAGGTGGAGTTTATTCGGAGATTAAAGCGTACAAAATGTTTGTTTGATGCGAGTGAGAAGGAGAGGTGAAGCGCGCTGGTTACCACGAAGGGAAGCAAATGCTGAAGGAAAGCGAAGGGCAACGGAGCTCTCACAAATGAAAATCCTGCCCTTTCAGAAGAATACTGTATCTGGTCATGTTCATAATCTGGATTCTAGAAAAGATGAAGTAGATTTTTTTAATTTGGTGTGCCCGTTGGTTATTAATTTATGAAATTATTGCGATGAAACGGACAGGCAACGCAAGGCAAAAGATTGTGGTAGGGCCTAACACAAGATGGTGTTTGAAGAAGATTGCTGAGATACTAAAGTGCATATCGGACTGCTGATATTCATGAACTTGCCAAGTTTGAAACATTATAAACACCAGAAGTAAATATGATAAATGAATCATTCAGATCATTTGAAACAAAAATGCATGAAGAACTGGACAGTTTTACAAACATCTGTCTACAACTACTGTACTCTCTGGCTTGTAAAATTAATCGCTTCGGTTTCTTCTTGTTTGCAAATTTTTTTTACAATAGTTGGTTGGATTGAATCATGATATTCTAAAAATTCAATCATTTCTTGACCTTTCATTTTGAGAAACGTTTCTTCTAACGAGTCTTGTTTTTTTTTATATAAGAGATTCAAAAATAGTTATCAAAATTATGTCATGGAAGTTGAATAAGTGTGGGGATACAGGGCTGTCTTGAGGGCTTTGTTCATGGGGATTGAAGCATCGCGCATAGGACTTTTGTTTGGGGATCAATGAGTTAAATAGATTTTCATTTTCTGAAGTGATGCGTTTGGAGTATATAGACTAGGAAGAGTTCATCTTCGTTTGACGTGAAGTAAATATGATTTTCTGTTCATCCGTTGGTTTACAATTGAAATTGGAGATTGATATAATTTAAATTGGGGCAGAGATTTTGTGTTTTATTTACCGGGTGCCTCAAAAAATACCCGCTTAAATTGGGTATAGTAACAAAACGATAAGATATCGGGACTTTCCGAAGACAAAGCTACATTTGTTTATCTTCAACTTGAATGCACATACCTTGCATTTTAGAATCGTCTACCAAAGCTCGCAAAGTCGAAATTTAGAGTATACCTAAAAACGGCCTAACCATATTTGAGAAACGGCCTAGCCACATGATCAGAAATCACCGGCAATGTGCAAAAGAATTTGAAATTGTGTTCATATTTCGATTTTTAGGTTTTACTTTTGAAAAGAATTATACTTTGAGGACTTTGAGATGCTTCAATTGTTTATGATATTGTTTTTCTTTTGAGGAATCGATCCTTGCGTTGCATTCCATTGAACACGCTATTCTTATCAAAGAAAAATAAAAGGGTTACATGCACGCTTATTTTGGAGATGTGGCACGAGTTTATCATTCATATCACATTTTTATTCTATTCGCTTAGTTAGAGTTGTGGTCATGCATCCATAATTTTTTTCAAAATAAAGACTGAAAAAATAAAGTTTGCAGGTGCTTTGTAAAATGCCCATGATATCAAATCATGGCTAGACCCTTTTTCGAAACTTCACGCAGTCATACGGCTGGTTTTTATGTGTCTGTTTTGTGTCTCAATGCTTACATTTGATTTTTAAACATATGATTTGTATCACATTTTATCATTGGCGGAAACCATGGAATGTTCACTACACGTATTTTTTATAAGAAACTGCTTATAAGAAACTCAACTCTCAGATCGCCAAAAATTAAGAAACTCCAGTACTGGGAGAATATAAGTTAAGAATCTATTTACTTTGATGAAGGAAATCCTTGACCTTTTTCACTTTACTTTCATTTGTTTCCAGTATCATATTACTCCTCGTAGTAATCATATTAAATGGGCATCATGTACTAGAATCTAACAGGCCCTCCTATTGGCCAATTTGAATTTTCTCATTTGCATACAATAGAAAAGATTAAAAATCTTTTAGATTTTAGATATACATACAATAGAACACAGAGGCAGACATAACGACAGAAAAAGAATGCACAGACAGAGACAGAGACATATGAACACATAGATACGCATAGATCCATACAGACATATGGAAACATACTAGATGCATACAGGCACAGACATATGGACACAAAACGAATGCACACAGACAGACAGACATATGGGCACATACCAGATGCATAGACATATGGACACATACTAGATGCATACAGACACAGACATATGGACACATACCAGATGCATAGACATATGGACACATACTAGATACCTACATGCGCACACCAACAGAGAGTCGGAAAATGGGTCTCCTGGGTCTCGAGGGTCACATATATACATAGATAGATACCTACATGCGCACACCAACAGAGAGTCGGAAAATGGGTCTCCTGGGTCTCGAGGGTCACATATATACCGGGTGTCTCAGAAAAAAGTACCCCCTTTTGACATGAAATAGGAACCAAGCAATAAGATATCATTGCTCCCCGACTACACAGCTACATTTATCAATTTTCAACTTAGATGCACGTACCTTGCATTTAGAAATCATCCACCAAAAACCGGAGATACAGGTTCGCAAAGTCAAAATTTACAGTGCACCCAAAACCAGAGGTTTCGAAAAAGGGCCTAGTCATGATTTGTATCGTGGACATTTTTCAAAGTACCTTTAGACTTTAAGTTTCCGTGTTTTGCTTTTGAAAAGAATAAAAGATGCATGGATATGGCGCTGATTAAACAAATATAGTAAAAATGTGGTAAGAGTGATAAAGTTGTGCCACATCTCCAAAATATGCGTGCATGTGCCCTTTTTCCTCTTCTTTAATACAAAACATTTGGGATAGAATGCAATGCAAGGACCGTTTTCTAAAACGAAAAGTCATTTCAAGAACAATTGAACAAGGTATAAATCATTTCAAAAATAAAAAGTAAAGGTCAAAGTCGAAAATTCGTTTGCAAAAGGCCTGTTTGTTGTCAAATTATGGCTAGGCCATTTCTCAAAACCTCTGGTTTCAGGTGCACTGCAATTTTGACCTTGTGAACTCATATCTCCGGTGTTTAGTGGTCGCTTTCCAAATGCAAGGTATGTGCATTTAAGTTGAAGACCAACAAATGTAGCCACGAATTAAAAAGTCCTGAAATATTATCGTTTTGATGCCTTGTTGAGTCAAAAGGGGGTACTTTTTTCTGAGACACCCGGTACATAGATAGATACCTACATCCACACCAACAGAGAGTCAGAAAGTGGGTCTCCTGGGTCTCGAGGGTCACATATATACATAGATAGATACCTACATGCACACCAACAGAGAGTCAGAAAGTGGGTCTCCTGGGTCTCGAGGGTCACATATATACATAGATAGATACCTACATGCACACCAACACAGAGTTAAAAGTGGGTCTCAAGGGTCTCATACAGATAGATACCTACATGCACAGCAACAGAGAGTTAAAAAGTGGGTCTCCTGGGTCTCGAGGGTCT
The DNA here is from genome assembly GCA_039566865.1 of Aurelia coerulea. Lineage (NCBI taxonomy): Eukaryota > Metazoa > Cnidaria > Scyphozoa > Semaeostomeae > Ulmaridae > Aurelia > Aurelia coerulea. The sequence goes on along the minus strand of CM076951.1, from coordinate 3,401,986 downwards.
CATATATACATAGATAGATACCTACATCCACACCAACAGAGAGTCAGAAAGTGGGTCTCCTGGGTCTCGAGGGTCACATATAGATAGATACCTACATGCACACCAACACAGAGTTAAAAGTGGGTCTCGAGGGTCTCATACAGATAGATACCTACATGCACAGCAACAGAGGGTTAAAAAGTGGGTCTCCTGGGTCTCGAGGGTCACATAGATACCTACTTGCACACCAACACAGAGTCAGAAAATGGGTCTCCTGGGTCTCATATAGATAGATACCTATATGTACACCAACAAAGAGTTAGAAATTGGGACAAAGTCTACACGAACACATAGTCGAGCCTGGCAGCATAGGCGTTGGAGACAGGGGCTAGGGGTGGGGGCTACAGCCATCCTCATGTTGGAACAATTAGCTATATAATTGGGCAAAAATTGTCGTAAACATTAGATTTTCTATCAGGCAGCCTCCCCCCCCCCATCAAATTTCATCTCCCTGTGCGCTAATGCTCCTGGATCTCGGTGCTTTCATTTGTTTTCAAAGGAAAAGGGTTTAACTATTGTCAGCTCCCTGTCAGCTGTACATCCTATAGTATTCTTGCCGTTGTCGAATCAAACTGGTTTGAAGATGGGGGAATCTGCCATGCTTAAGAACCTGAGTTAAACATCGTCTCTTGCCGAGTCGGATTGAAAATGAAATAGCATGGGTGCAACAACTGATCAGATGTTGAAAAAAAAACCGCAAATGATAGCCTAGAATTGATGAATTAAATGCTGCATAAATACGGTGGTTGTCAAGTCTTGTTTGTCCCTCTCATGCGACAGAGCTTGTGATCTCCTGTCGTGTTTTACTCATTTTTTGATTAAATTCTGATAAAATTTTGCAGAAATTTTTCAGCTATAAACCTAAGGTTCCCAGAAAGGAAAATATTTGTTCCACCTCTGTCCTAAAGTCCCTTCTAGCATATAATTTTCTAAAATAGAATAGCAATAAACGCACTTATTTTCTTGTTTCTATTCGTATCCGTCATTTTTTTGTATACGTCCTTTAAATTGTAGTTGGTGTCATAGGCACTTTAAATAGGCAAAAGGGTCTTCTTGTTCTATGTCATTTTTGATAGCATCATCAATTTTGGCCATTTTGATATGAATTCTTTTCGACTTACATTAGCAATAGCGAGAGCATGTAAATCGTGATAGACGAAGAGAGCGTGGCTTCTATTTGAAAAAATAAGAATACTTCAAGAATAACACAAACTTGGCCTTCTCTATGGTATCTTTCGTGAACCCCATCAAAAGCACCAGAGTCCAGAAAAGGCCACGGCTCCACGGCTGTGAGCCGGAGGAAGGTTTTGCTTGCTAATGACATATTTGAGGAAGGATTAGTCATCTTTTTAGAAATTTGAGAAAATTGTGGAATATTTTGGCAATATGAATTATAAGGTTCTATTGATTCAACGCTAGAAGAGGGTTATTTTGACTTGATGAAACGAGGAAGGTTTAACTCATCAAATTTTTATCTTAAGGTTTGACTTTATCTTAAGCACGTTGGGTTATTTTTGTTACCAGGACAAAGGGAGCTGGGAGGGGATTCGGGGGCTTGCTCTGAACATTTTTAAAATCACGCTCTCTAGATAGTGAGAGAATGCCTGTCTTAAAAAGAGGTCAGCACAAGAAGAGAATGAAAGACACCCGCCTAGGCGAGACAAGTAACACTGAAAAGACTGCTCGTACACGCTTTTTATGAGAAACTGTGCTCTGAAGTTTGTTGTTTGGTTTTGCAACTTTGGGCCAATTCTTTTACAGGGTGAGAAAAAAAAGCAATCCCTATTTGAAAGGCCACTGCTCCTTGGATAAGAGAACAAAAATATTGGCAAATATATCATTCAATAGTGGACATGTTCAAATCCTTTTACGAATTTACCTGAATGAGGTCGGCCACTCCACTCTAAAATGGTAAGGGATTTTCTGGAAAAAGCCATTTCAGGAAACCTTTAAAACCGGCCCAAAATGACGACCAAATTTTCCTGATATCCCTGCTTCACAGTGATGACTTCAACAAGCATTGGCAAGTGTTGTGTTATACTCTTGGGAGGACAAAGTCACCTGGAATTATGCTGTTATGCTCCCAGGGCGAGAAATGACACTTTCATAATTCCAAAGGGATAACATGTGCTAAAAGCTGGTAAAAGCCATATTGCAGCGAGGAAGAAAATTTGGTCAAAATTTTCGGCCTACTTTGAAGATTTTTGAATGGGCTTTGTTTTTTGAGAAAATTTTGAGATGAAGTTGCCGATTTCATTAGGCAAATGTAAAATTAATTTGAACATGAACAATATCTTTGCCTTCATATCCACACAGCACTGGTCTTTCAAATGGGATTGTTTTTGCTCACCTGGTCGTAAAATTTTCTTGCAACTGCTTCTTTTAACAAAATGAGTCTTGTCTTTGAGCATCTAATTTGTAAGTGCTTTTCACATGTGCCATATAAGATATAAAGGAGTTGCAGAAATCTGTTGAAATTTTCAGCCGAATTTGCAAGTTTTTGAGCCTCAATGTTTAGAAAATTGCTGATAATTTCGGAACGATAAATCCAATTCAAGCGTAGTGAATTCTTAAACTATGTTCAAGATCTTAGCAATTCAAGAAAGCATTCAACAAATATTGATACTTCATCCCAAGAACCCTTAAAAGTACCGGTCAGTAACGTGTCAAATTAACATAATTTTCTCCCTAAAAAGGGCACTTATTTGCCCTTTTCCAAAAAGGGCAGGGGTGTGGACCCCCAGGACCCCCACCGTAGTTGTGCCCCTACTGATTGGACCCCTGCTAAGCATAAACAAGGAAGGGTTCAGCAACCTGACAAAACATACAATTTGACAAATTGCAGGGCTTTTCAATTCAGTCACAATGAAAGGAAAATGCCATTCACTCATTCAAAGAGAAAATCTAAGTAAAAATAAACAACGTAAATTTGAGAAAATCAACCATATCTAACAAAGTAATTTATTCCATCCAACTCATTCAAATTGCATTAGCCAAAATTACACATCCTGCAAACTTAAAGTCCCAACAGCTCATATGCCTCTCATTTTAAAAATGTCTTTGTCAAAGTTTGTTCTTTCAAATCTTTTCTTCAAATCAGAGATCTGTGAACTTCATCAAGAGTGGCAGAAAACCAGACAATCTTTGGGCTTTTGTCATTGACGTATGATATGCAGTTGCAAGCTGAAAAAAAACAATATCACTGGTGTTTAAACCACTGGTATGCTTAGAAGTTGTCTTAACCCCAGGTCAAAGGCATCCAATATTTCATCCAACATGCTGGAGACCTTTGTTTAATTATATGTTGGATGCGTTTGACCAACCATGTTGGATAACGTTGCATGAAGTTTGATGGAGATCAAAAACAAATTTTGTTTCAAATGCAATGCTGAATGCGTTTGACTGACGGAGAATTTACTTGTTGAAGCATTGTTAATCAGGCATTGTAACAGAGTTTTCATGTTGATAACTTCCATTTTTAAGCTCTGGGCCCAAATGTTATTCTCTTTAGAACTCTAAGACCACGTTGGTGCAAACCCAGGGATGTCACAAGGGGTGTTCAGACAGATTGTTAGTAGTACTCAAATAGTTATATTTAGTAGTACCCACAAATATAACTAATTTTCAACAAGAAACCCATACATAATAAATTCACTCAGGAGCCAGTCATTGTTTCAGCCTTTTTATCTTGAAAAACCTTGCTGACCTATTTTTCCTTGGTGCATCTGAAGCTATGTGTTACATGCTACACCTTGAAACTTCAAGAAGGAAGTCATCATATACACTGCGGTAAAATTGTTGACTATATAGTGCACAAGAGTATGTGATGTCCAAAGTTTTTAGAAAAGCGTGATTTTACTGGATTTGATGAATGTGATGACCCCTTTTCTAAGGTCAGAATAAAACAACCCATGCTTGTTAAATATTACATTTGGTTTGGTTTATACTTTTTTGGAATGTTCTATGAGGAAAGACTGCTTTTGATGTTCTGAGCACAGATGATGACAAAGGAAGAACAATAGAATAATAGTTTCTTAAACAATAGCCAGATGTGCACCTTTCATGGGCATCATATCATATAAGTTATAGCGTACCATATTAGCCTACATGGCATTGAGCACTGTTTTAACCAGTAAAGACACATACAGCCTTTTGTGATAGCGTACCATATTAGAAATCTCTAAGATAAAAGGGCCTCCAATTTGTTACGGTACAAATTTACAACAAAGGCATAAGTCAATGCGCATCATCAGTCACAAAGTCACTCACCCAAAATATATTAAAATCCAAAAAAGGCACAAAGCTTCAAACTGCATTGTTTAAATAATGTTTTTGATATATACCGGGTGACCCAGAAAAAAGTGACCCATCGCAATCTGTTACAGAAAATTAAATGAGTGGCTGATTGAAATATTTCAAACGTTGTTGTGTCCTTTAAAGACTAGCCTATGCTATGAGTATTTGTCGCAATTTTTTCGGTACGGTAAATTTCCAAAATTAAAGAGTAAAAAGGGCATGCCTAAAATCCTCAAAAATCGTCAAAAACAGAGTATTGATTTACAGCCATTTCAAATCTTCAAAACAACGAGGAGCGTGTTTCAGTTTAACCTGGGAATAGGCAACCCAGTCGGCAGTCTTCAGAGCAAGTTCATAGTCCCTAGGTACTTAAAGATATTCTCAGGCAAAAAGAAGCACGCTACTCGTTATTTTGAAGACCTGAAATGGCTTTAAATCGATCCCCTGTTTTGGACGATTTTTTGAGGATTTCAAGCCAGCCCTTTTCCTCAAAATCCTTAATTTGGGAACTTTACCGTGCCCAAAAAAATTCCACAAAATACTCATAATATAGGCCAGTCTTTTAACGACAGAGCAACGCTTGAAATATTTCAATCGGCCACTCACCTTTTTTTCTCGGCTTCTGTAAAATGCGGGTCCGCAGGTCCGATAAAATGCGGGTCCCACTCCAAGATTGGTGGCGGGTCTCGGTGTGTAAGGCGTGGTACAGCGGTTGACGGGTCTTGCGAGGCTTATGCCCACTTCCTGTTTTCATCCTTGAATGCTTGCGTTCAATCCAACACTGCGCAGAAGATAAGGCGTGTTCTGGTTTGTTTACCTTTAGCAAGGATGTACCGTTGGTGCCAAACTTCAGCAAGGAACTCATATGATATAACAGCGATGTACCGATCTAGTCAAGCACAAGTTCCGGAGAAAAGAACATGTACATGTTCCCCTGGGAGTTCTTCCCACCTGATGTTTTGCATATGTCAAGGAACATATTTGCAGCAGTGTTATAAACTGTAATATGATTACCAAGAAATAACAAAGTCAATAGGAAATAAGAAACAGCGTACGAAACTAAACTTAAAATTTGAAAACTTTCATGTTGAAATCACAAAAAGACGCGAGTGCCTCCTATTTCTATGGTAAAAAGTATCGAACGATGCATAGGGACTTCCCCATGTGAAGGGATCCCCTCCAAAGTACAAAGTTCTCCCATATTTGCAATTTTGCATTGGGATTGAAATTCTTTGCAAGCTGTGACTCAAGATCTTTTCATTGATCAGGTACGATTTCACAATGTATTTTTCTTTTTGTGACCTTTGTGACGATCTGCGTCACCATTCAATCCATAGAAATGATTCAATCCCATCGATATTGCAAGGGTTTCGCTTGATGGATTGCAGCGGTGATGAATTGCTGTCACAGCAGAAAAGCTCATAGAAACTGGTGACTATCGCTTCGTTCTGTACGAAGGGCTCCTTGCCGCATACAACAGCCGTTTGTATGTGGCCATGGGACATACATTCAAAGAGACCCGCAGACCCGCATTTTATCGGACCTGCGAACCCGCATTTTACAGAAGCCGTTTTTTTCTTGAACAGATTGCGTTGGGTTACTTTTTTCTGGGTCACCCGGTATATACACACACAACATGATAAGCTAAAGAAGCACACTGTTTTGTTCACAAGGGAGAATGAAAAAGGCCCACAGACAGGGACATTGTTCCACCAGTCAGTACGTTAAAAAATACCCTGTGATTGCCATTGGATTGGATGATTGTGAAGTGTTTAGTGAAAGTATTATTGTACAAAACAAATTGAATTGAACTGTCAAAGGCTTATAATAGCCTCCACAGTACATCGATAATAATGATGTACTGTATGATATGAACCGTTCACAAATTGTTGAGTATTTAAATAATTTACGATGCAGATGCTTTTGTGTCTTCTTGTTTGTTGTTGCGAGGGTCCTAGGCCTAACTAGGCCTTGAGGTGTACTGTCCTATAGAAGGCCAAACTAAAGAAGTAAGGCACACAAAGATTGGTGAATCATGGTTTCATAAACAATAAGTGGCTTTGCAACCTGGGACAACGAAGTTCTAGCAACAAAAATAGGATCAATTTCATTCATTACTAGTGTCACAACAGCTGAAAAGTTACAAACCTCTCTATTACCAATAATAACCATGATGTTTCTTTGAGAGCTTTCACTTTCTTTGGCCTAGCTTTTTAGGGTAGGCCTTTATCAAGTCACTTGTTATCTCATAGGATTCTGCAGTATTGCTTACAAAGACTTCCAGCACAATCAGAATGTTTCAATTGGCAAAGTTGCAAAATATTACTCCCATTTTATGCACGATTCGCATGCCTCCTCGCTGAACTAGTAGTCGAAGTATCTCACCAGACTCACACACAGCCAGCTTCTTCATGACATGTTGTGGTTGTTGTTGCCTCTGATAAACTTGTCAACCGTTTTCAGACATATTGCGATGTGATTGGCCAAACCTTTCGTGATTCCCCTCAAGAGCCAATCAGAATTCAAGTTACTTCCGAGACCCTAGAAACCCCCCTCTAGCAAGATCAACCAATCACAGGCGCTGTTAGATCAAGTACATGACTACTGTACTCGTTAAGGTACTTCAGTAATGTCTAAACATTGGAAAGGCTCAAACAATATTGTTTTGAAGTGTTCACGAGGGCACGGGTAGTGAACATGAAGATTGTTATGGTACCTCTAAGAAACTCGTAAGAAACTCTGAGTACTCAAAATCTGATAATTTTAAGAAATTTTCAGTGCTGGTCCAAATTCTTAGTTTCTTATGAAAGAAATACGTGTACATGTTCAGTTATGCGCGCTTTGTCAACGTTCGTTCACCGAGCCCATTTTAAGGATTTGCAGCTGCAATGCAACGTAAATGAACAAAACTTCATCCAGGAGTTCTGCATTTAGAAGGCTACAGATAGCTCCAAGCAGCTTCCTGCGCCTATGCCTGTGTCAGAACACACACATCTGTGCCATTTTATTCCCATTCCTTTATCGGAAAGTCTATACGTCCCGGTTTGGGTAAAATTATGTTGTTGTTGTTGTTGTTGTTGTTATTATTGTTGTTATTGTTGCTGTTGTGATGCGATAACTGGGACTATCATAGAGTAAAGCAAATTCTTAGGGGAACAATGAAAAATAACAAAAAATTGTATGAAGATCACCCAAATTTAGATGCAGGTATTACCATATGACTTCCCGTGAAGTACGTAGTTAATGCAACAGATGTGGATTAAGTGAATTGAAAGGGGGAAACAGATTGGTTTATCATTTCATTACAGGATCAGAGCCTTGCCACAAACCACCACTGGAAAAAGATCATTGAAGACGGGAGAAACCAAAATGCAGATTATGCATTATTTTTATTAGACTGGTAGGCAGTTTCTTAAATTTTTGGGCCATTAGTTTCAGAGTTAATTTGAAACTATAATTCAGCTTTAACGAAAAATGTCAAAACAAAAATTTTGCTTTCGAAAAATTGAGCCTACTATTTCTTATAAGCGGTTTCTTATGCAACTGGAAAATTTTTAAAAAAAGGTCACAATGTCCACAAGATAATCGGTTGTTTGCTGGTCGGTGGTAAGTGGTTTCTTGGTCGGTGGTAAGTGGTAAGTGGTAAGTGGTAAGTGGTTTTCTTGGTCGGTGGTAAGTGGTAAGTGGATTGTTGGTCGGTGGTCGGTGATAAATATGGTCGGTGGTAAGTGGTTTGTTGGTCGGTGGTAGGTGGTTTTCGTGGTCGGTGGTCGGTGGTGTTGGTTGGTGGTCGGTGGTGCTGGTCGGTGGTCGGTCTTGTCCGTGGTTGGTGCGGTCGGTGGTATGTGGTCCGTGCACTGGTCGGTGTGGTCGGTGGTAAGTGGTTGTACACCACGCCCAAACTTTGTGATGCAGGAGCATGTATGAGAACCCCCATCAGATTCTGGTATTCAAGACACCCACAGCCTAGCACAAGCACCGATGTTCGCCAAATTTCCCCTCGGTCCCAGACAAATGAGATCGTATCTCTTGGCCTTGATGATCTGCGTGATTCATTGCGCGTAGTCTCAGCTCAATCTGCTACCAATCCACCGGCAGTAAGAAACCAAAACATCATGCAGCTCTCACCAGCATTAGTAACCCCATTCACTCTTGCCTTCCCACCAGCTCCACCACCAGATCGACCCCCTCAGACGCCCCCCAGCCGAGTTGCATCGATCCAAATACCCACACTGCAGATTCCCAATCAGCCTACAACAATTCAGCCTCAACAAGCTTGTGCCCCCCAAGTTCCTCATGTGAATGCAGAGTCAGTTCCTATGCCGAACTTGCCGAACAATGGAGGTAATTTTCAAAATTTATTACATTCCCCCCTGAGCTCTCTCCCCTCTTTGTCTCCAAGTCTAATTATGGCAATGAAAGAGAGGGATTTCATTTATTTTAATAAGCTCTTCCCGAGTGCTCTATATGATTCATCGCCGACCCCCAACTATTTTCTCCAAGTTCAGCAAGGAGATGAGAGGGGGGGGGGTGGCTCACTCTCTTTGACGCAATCACACCATCAAAGCCAAAACAATATCCAATGTTTTGACATGGCTTATGGTCAATTTCCACCCATATTTGGCTACAGAGATGTTTGCCTACCAAGAAGCATTTTGCACCCTCAACAGGAGTTATCCCTTTAAAGCTTGCAGCCAGTATGACATAGCATTTCGAATGAACATTGCTCGGGATAAGTCTTCATCAGGGGCACTGACATATGACTATGCCTTCAATAAATTCATCCGTGGTGCCCCAGTTGCAAGCCAGGTAACTTGCTACAAATGTCATGTCTCCGGCCATTTTGCCTATGCTTGCCCAAACCAGGATAACCCACATGAAAAGCGCCTTTTTCGTGCCAACCCAGGAGCCATCTCACAGGGTTGCCGCCATTTTAACAATGACTACCACTGTAGAAATCCAGCCTGCCCATTTACCCACCCATGTAGCTACTGCGGAGGCCCGCACCCCTGCTCAGGCTGCCCACAGAACTCACAAGCTAAAAAGGAATTTAAAGCCATTGCCAACAACTGCTTTTCCGCCTGTTAACGTAGCTGAACTTAAGAATGAGCCTGCTGTTTATCCAGACAGATTATTTGTAGCCTGCGTGCAGACTCGACTATCCTAAAATGTAGAGTCTGTGCAACAAAGTTGAAACGCTTGTCTACCTCATCGTGATTGATCAATCAATTTTCTGCAAAGTTTGGGAAGCAGCTCGGATTTTGATTGGACAAAAATGTTCGTACACGAGTAATCACACCGCGCGGTGCTTGCTCGTTCGTTTCAAAATGGCGAAGTAGTGTGGAGCTGTGAGAAATTTAGTTTGGAGCGCTGAAAGGTTTAAAAGAAGGATTGGAATTTGTTAAGTTATATTATCGCGTTCCCAATATGTCTGCGGATCAAGAAAACGCCCTTTGCTGTTTCTTTCAAGGGAAGAACCTTTACTTACCTCCAGGATATGGGAAGTCGCTGATTTTTCAGGCCATTCCCTTGATGGTTGCTGATTATTTAAGATGTGAATCCTTTCAAAATTGCATACTCGTTATTTCACCACCTTAGTCGTTGATGCTTGATCAAGTAGGGAAAGTCAAGAACATTGGTATCAACACTGCTGCAATTTATTCTGACCAGTCGACTGCAGTCAGACAGAGGAGGTTTTGAAAGACATCTAAGAAGGAGGGACATTCCGCATCCCCATCATCTTCACATCGTAGCAACAGATCATTGGCGAAAATACTTCTCTTTCACGGCAAGTGTAAAACGCAGGTTTGCAGGTTGGTAAAACGCAGGCTTGCAGGTTGGTAAAACGCAGGTTTCAGGCCAAAGGGCTGTGGCTAGAGGCAAGGGGCCTGCTATTGGTGATCAATCATTTAATTGGGTTTTCTAGAACAACAGACGATACTGAACCCATGCAGATGCCCTCTGTAATAAATAGGGCGGCTGTAGATTATTCAAACTGAAAAACAATCATGCTTGACAAGAAAATTATAATATAAGAAGTGGGTACAAAACTAAAAGTAGTGCTCCAAAAGCCTACAGTTGGGTTTCTTAAAGGCAAACATCAGAAAGAAGGAGACTTGGAAAAGAATGAAACAGATCAACGATCTCTCGGTATTTGACAGAAATGGAGGAAGTAACCAATATTTGTGATTATAGTGTTGCCCACGAATTATTTCTTGGTCATTGATTGACTAACAAAGCACGCCCATTTTTATTCATTCCATTTTCCGCATCAGGCAAGCATAATTCAGTTTGATTCAGTTCTGAAGTTTTTAAACACAAATGATCTGAGGAAAATTTGGAGGCCTATGGACAGGAAAAAGGAACTGACAAACGGCACTGGCCCCTTTGGCCTTACTTGTTACTGCTTGGGTCTAGATTGTGAAATACAATACAATACAATATAATACAAGACAACACAGTAGGCTATTTATATATCTAATAAATCTGATCATTCATATCGCGTTATGCATTTACATTTTTTGCTATTTTAATGCTCAAAGTTTCGGAACAAGTTCCAACGAGTTTCAAAAATTCGCATTGTTTACTCTGTTGCCTTTTTAGATATTTCACAACGAAGTCTTATGAGATCATGCCACTGTTCTGAAGACACCACTTAATGCATTCTAGTAACATTACCTTATTTTCATTCAAACAAAACAATATGAGTCGATCCGCCACAAGAAAGTCCTTGATTTCCATCATTCATTCTAATATTATGCCTTTAGAATAAGAATTTTGAATAACACCAGAAGTTTCAAATAGTAGGCACCTTGCCTCTAGCCACAGCCCTTCGGCCTGAAACCTGTGTTTTACCAACCTGCAAGCCTGCGTTTTACCAACCTGCAAACCTGCGTTTTACACTTGCCCTCTCTTTCACTGCGTTCTCCAAGGACTCTGTGTGTGTTGCATTTCATGAAGCTCACTGTATTGCACAGAGGTAAGTGGTTAATATTTGCATTGTATGTTTTTTTGGATTTACATTGGCATATGACTTACTTAATTCAAGCAGACCGAGGTACCAAATTAATGTGTTTCTCATTTCATGAGTACCAGTGCATGATTAAAAGATAATGTGGAATGTAGATTTTAAACCTTAAAAGTAGAGGAGAGACAATGAGGCAGCTGTCTAAGACTTTTCATATGTTTTTAAAGAAACTAAAAAGGCTGGTAGACAGTTTCTTGAATTGTATGACACTTTGCCTACCAAAATTTTAAATGAGTTTCTAAAACTCAGCTTCAAATAGCTCTTCGGAGAGGCATCTGGATGCCAAAAGATTAGGCTGGTACATAGTATATTGTGGCTCACATTTTCAATTTTCATTCTTTCAGGGACCTGGCACTACTCAGAAACCTGGCCTTCAGAAAATTGTATGGACAAGTTCGGGAAATAAAGGCATTTCTGGATTCTTCAGTGAAACTTGCAGTTTTCACAGCAACTGCTTCAAGTCTACAATAGCATCGATCTTGTCTGTTGTGAATTTAGCCCCAGTCTCTACCCATGTTTAATGGCAGCAACGTTCTGCAGCCAAGAACTCTATCATGATATGGACAGTGAGAAGAATGAAGTTTAAAAGAGTTGATCAAAGAAGAGTAAGAATTTTAATCAAAGAAGTTTGAAGATGTTCTAATTCTCTAAATTTACATCATGGAGACAGATCCTGCTATCTGCAAACAGGAGAATCCATTTTAAAATTACAGAATTTTGATAAAAACCTTCTAATCAGAAAAGCTTCAGAGGCATACAGTGAAAAAACTGTCCAAGAAATTTTATCTTCAGTCCTTTTTGAAGAGTGTTTAGAACTACCTTGAAACTTGAACATTTTAAGTCTGATACATTTAAGAAACTTTGTGTACCGGATCAGATTCTTGCTTACAGGAAAAATGACTGCAATTAAGAATTTGACCATGTACCAAAAGTTTCTTAAATGTATTTATTTAAGATTCAATAATTTTTCAAACTGAAATTCGTTAAAGATGTTTTGTTCAACCTTCAGGTCTCTCCCAAGCCAAAGGCAAGGCAAAACAGCAACACTTTATGATTGGGTTGCAACACTTTATGATTGGATATGGGTTGCAATCAACAAGGAGAATTGATGGATTCTGACAGCAAACTGCACATGCATGGCTGACCTTGGATCTGCATGCAACCATGTAGCTGCTGTTCGTCACATCCTGAACCAACCAACAGCCTGTACAAGTCAACTTTGTGCTTGGAAGGCCAGCAAAAAGCATGTAAATCCTGCCCCCATCAGAAGCCATCAATTTTAAAAGAGGAAAGAAGGATGCATTGCCATCAGTGACCAGCAACACACCAGTACCCAGTGACCATTTCAGTGCGAAAGACCGAACAACTGGGGACAGTGGAATTTTCCGGGACAAGCTAAAAGAGCTGCATAAAATTTACAATCAAGTAGCAGTTTTTACAAGCATTTACAAGGGGGATATTGATGACAGTTTAGTTGCTCAACAATCTGGTTCTAACAGTGACACTGAAACTGAGGAAAATTTTCTTCCTGAACCACTAACAAGCTTGTTTGATCCAACAGCAATAAACCTTGACCCTGAATCATTGGGTAGCTTGTCCAAACAGCTTTACCGTGATTTTGAAAACAGCTATGCTCAAAAAGCCCATGAAAATCTTTGCCAAATTACAAATATGCAATCCTTATCAAAAAATTGGATGTTGCATCGGGCTGGAAGGATTACAGCCTCAACATGCTACCAGATGTCATGCACAAAGATTGACAACCCAAGCAAAAGTTTGATTGCCCAAATCATGCAATATGAAGCATGGAGCAGTGGAGACAACAAATATACCAGGTATCGGAAAAGGTTGGAACCCAATGCAAGAGATCGTTACAAAAATCTCATATCAAAGCAACATGGTAATTTAAAAGTATTGGAAAGTGGTTATTATATTGGAATGTACTTATTAATCCCCAATCTCCCAGTTCAGACCCTGACAACCTTTTTTAAAGAACAACCCCTGTCGCCTGTGGCTTAACCTAAACCTACAACAAAAGCCCACAAATCAAACTCAAAACACAGCGAAACCCTCTCAACTAAACCTAACCTACAAATACAGCCAACAGCCCAGCTAAACCAAAATAATCAGCAAAATATGAAACCAAATCTTAAAGGAAACTATCGCACTATAAATTTGTCTATCGCTATCGCGTTCGCTTTCTTACCATCTTTTCAGTCGTCGAATCTTTCCGAATCTTTCCCTCGCTTTCCTATCAAGTTTCTATCTCCTATCCTAAATTGTTTACGTCTTTCTACACGCTATCGTACGATCGAATTAACATAACAAAGGTCCATTATATTTCCCTAACAATGGGTTAGTCCAGCGTCACTAATCAAATAATCAATAAATCAATAAATCAATAAACGTTCTAAATGTTCCAGAACACACTCCCCTCTTAGATCAGTCCATCTGATCTAACACACGGCGTCGCCAGTCTGCATCAATTGCTGCAGTTCTTCTTCCAGGTCTCTCAGGTAAAGTAATAGAATTCCCTCTTACCTGTTCATCTCGATAATTGTAATTCACCTCCAGTGGATATAACTTCTGCACTGGTCTCTCCAGTTGAGTCAATCTTCCTTTACCAGTAACTACATCAATAACTGCTCCACGTATGTGATCATCTTTTCCAACAATCAATTTAGTTACATGACCAAGTTTCCATTTCCCTCGAGGTAACGATTCGTCGAAAACGATAACAACATCTCCATCTTTAATCAACTGTGAACCATTCTTCTTCTGAATCTTCTTGTGATGCTCTCTCAGATCAAGTAAATATTCTCGATGCCACCTTCGCCAATAGTGTCTCCTTTTGTTTGCGATGTATCGAAGTCTTCGATGCAAATCTTTCTCATCTTCTTCATCTTTTACTTCATCCGGTATATTGTCAAATCGATATCCATAAATCAAATGTGCTGGTGTAATCATATCTTCTCCAAATTCAGAATAGTCATATGTCAATGGTCGATTGTTAACAGTTCCTTCTATTTCTGACATAACTGTTTGTAGCTCGACAAGCGATAGACGTGCGTTTCCTAAGATTTTCTTAAGACAGCGCTTGACACACCCTATCATTCTTTCAAAGAATCCGCCCCACCACGGCGCGCGCGACAAATTAAACTTCCAAACGATACTATTATCCTCCAAATACGTCATAATATCATCATCTTTCATCAACTTCCTCAGAAACTTAGCAGCTGCCTTAAATGTTTTTGCATTATCACTCACTATCAACGACGGCATTCCCCTCCTTCCACTAAATCTTCTCAAACATAGTAAAAACTCAACCATCGATAAATCCTCAACAATCTCCAAATGCACTGCCCTCGTAACTGCACAAGTAAACAAACACAAATAAACCTTCTTTGATGCACCTTTACCTTGTTTAACAAACATTGGACCAGCAAAATCAACTCCCACATGACTAAATGGTCTTGACTGCTTTACCCTAAACTCTGGTAGTTCTGCGGTGACTGGTACATGGTAAGATTGTCCCTCGTATCTTCGACAAATGCAACATTTCTTTCTGATCTTCCTGACTTGCTGTCTTGCCTGTGGTATCCAAAATTGGCTGCGTAGCTCTGCTAATGTATCTCTGACTCCTCCATGTCTTGTTCTTGTATGTGCTCTTAGAATGTAAAGCTCTGACAATGGGTGGTACTTTGGCAATAGAATTGGTTGTTTTGCTTCCTCTGAAATCTCTGTATTTCCCAATCTTCCGTAACACTTCAACAATCCATCAGTATCTTCTTTCACACCTAATTCTCTTGCAACTTTCTTGTAACCTTTATCTCTTTTCATCTCTTCTTGAGCTTCTTTAATCAGTATGTTCTCTGCTTCCTTTAGCTCTGCAACTGTTAATCTACCTTTAGTTCTTGCTCTCTTCTCCAATCCTGCTTTGACATTAGTCTGGAACCTCAGGATGTATGCAATAACTCTTATTGCCTTTCTCACTGAACTGTATCTGGTTACGTCTACTAACGGCTTTCTTTCTTGACTATTTGTTTCATTCAACAATAGAATCTGTTCTTTCTCTTTGTTTTCTTCTGCTTTACAATCCTCGGCTTTTTGTATCTCTGTCCTCTCTGGCCATTGATCTTTATATGGTAGCCATTCTGGCCCATGCCACCATAATTCATTGGCTTTCAATTCTGCTGCTTTCACTCCTCTGGACCCTAAATCCGCTGGGTTGTCTTTTCCAGGAATGTGATTCCATGTGCTCTTCTCTGTTTTGCTCAAAATCTCTTTCACTCTATTTGCAACATAGATCTTCCACTCTCCTCTGTTCATTATCCAATACAGCGTGGTCATGCTGTCTGTCCACAAATGTGTTTCGTGTATCTCTATTGTTTTCTCAAGTGCTTTCTTCACAGTCTCCATGAGTTTTGCTAAGATTCTTGCTGCAGTGAGCTCCAGACGTGGTATGGACATTTCCTTTATGGGTGTAACTCTGGTCTTGGAAGTCAACAAATGAACTTGACATCTTGATTCTGTGTAGACAGCAAGATAAATAGCTGCACAATATGCCTTTTGGCTTGCATCACTGAACCCATGAATAGCTATCTTCGTTATTTCCCCTGTCAATTCTTTCAAAACTGATCTTTCAACTTCTATACTCTTTGCTATTTTCAAACTTTCAATCCACTTTGACCATAAAACCTTGACATGATCTGGCAGATCTTCATCCCAATCGATTTTCAATTTGCACAACTCTTGTAGTAATATCTTTGCATCAATTAGTACTGGACTGATGATTCCTAAAGGATCAAACAGTTTTGCAATCACACTGAGGACTAATCTTTTTGTCACCTTCTCTGGCTCTTTCTCTGTTACCTCTTCTACGAATTTCTCTGTATCTATCTTGATCTTGTCTCTTGATTTGTCCCACTTCACTCCAAGTACTTTATCACTGTTGCTAACTACTTTCTCTAACTTTCCTTGTGGTTCTTTGGCTTGCTCTACTTTTATATCAGTTGCTTTGTCATTCTGAATGTTCTCACTTTCTAGATCTGTTTCTATCAATTCTTCCAGCTGACATTTATCACTCTTCCATTTTCTCATCACAAATCCCCCTTCAGCCATTCTGCTCTGTGCTTTCTTGTATAAATCAAATGCTTCTTCAATATTTCTGGCTCCCGTTACAAGGTCGTCTACAAAGAAACTTCTTTTCATTTTCTCAGTAAACTTTGGGTCTTCACTCTCATATTTCTCAACATGATGTCTGATTGTGGCATTTAACAAGAAAGGTGAGGGGCCTGCTCCAAATATAACCCTCTTTGACCTGTAAATGACTGGTCTTATCGTGTCTGTTCTGATGTCATCTACCCAAATGAATCTCAACGAATCTCTGTCTTCTTCATCCACCTCAATACTCAGAAAAGCTTTTTGAATATCTCCAATCAATGCAACATCATAACATCTCATTCTCAATAGCACATCATACATCTGTGGTGTAAGTGGTGGTCCTATATGAAGACTATCATTCAATGACAAACTTCTTTTGCTTTCTTTTGCTGAGGCATCGTATACGATTCTAACCTTTGTGGTCTCAACATTTTGACGAATCACAGCTTGGTGTGGCAAGTAGTGAACTTTACTTCCTTCTTTCTTTATTTCTCCTTCTGGAACTTTTTCAACAATGCCTTCTCTTTCTTGATCTCTTATGATCTTGTCATATTCTTCCATGATTTTGGGGTCTCTCTTCAATCTTTTGAACTGTCCTTTCAATCTTTCCATTGCTAGATTATGATTTGATGGTAATTTTGCATCTTTCTCCTTCCATGGTAGTTTGACTTTATACCTCTCTCCATTGAAGCTTATTTCATCAATCAGTGTTTCATGTATTGGATCTTCTTCTTTTATCCCAATGGTTTCAAGATCCCACAGCTTTTGTACTTTCTCCTCAAGACTTTCATTTGTCAAACATAATTGTATGCTTATTGGTTCTCTCTGAACACATTTCATTGGGCCTGATAATACATAACCTAACTTGGTTTCTATAGCGACTGGTTCTCCCAGCTCCCCTCGTATAATACTTCCTGTCTGAAATTCCCATAAATGGTCTGCCCCAACTAAAATGTCAATCTCTAAGTGTTCTTTCTCACTGACATCAGAAAACCAAAGACCTTCTAGGTGCTTGTACTCACACTGTACTTTCTCTACATGTTTGTTTCTTAGGCCTTTTGATATAACTGGCACTTCTGTTACTTTCATCTTGACAACATTGTTCCCTTGCACTGATTTCACTTGAATTTCATGAATATTGCAGCATCTTTGCTTTGGTTCTTCCTCTCCAAATCCACTTAATGTTAACCATTCTTTCTGCTTAGGTTTCCCTCCCAGCATTTCAACTATGGTGGATCTAATGAATGACCTCTGACTTCCAGAATCAAAGAGAATTCTGCACCTCACTCTGGATTTTCCTCCTTCTGTATGAATGACAGCCTGTGCTGTCTGCATTGCAATGCTGCCCCCATCTTTCACATGCAATCCTGGGCTAACAATTTCAGATTCCTTTCCATTCTCACATATGCTGACATGATGTCCTTGAGAACATTTGGTGCATTTTATAGAACTTCTGCACTCATTTGCCCTATGATTCCTTTTGAGACATTTGTAGCATCTACCATATTTCCTGATAACTTCTTTTCTTGCTTTTGTGCTAACAACTTTTTCGCATTCTTCACTTTTATGTCCATCTTTATAACAAAAAATGCAAAGTTTCTTTTCTCCTTCTACTAACAATGCACTTGCTGTTGCTGTCCATCTTTTCTGACTTTCATTTTCCTTTCTTGCATATGTAGGTTTGCTTATCTCTCTGATATTTATCTCTGTTGACAAAACTTCCAGAAGTTGGTCCATATTCCAAGAACCTTTCTTTTGACTTAAAACTGACACTCTGATATTTTCAGGTAGCTTAGTTTCAATCATTGGAACAAAAACATCAGAGTACTGATCTTGTGATTTCCCTAAGGCCTGTAATGCTCTATGATGGAATTCAACTTCATCATAAAGTTTTCTCACTCTTCCTATGTCTTTATCACTGAAAACTGGCTGCAATTTTTGCATTTCTTCATAGTGTGCTCTGCTTATCTCATCTGGCCTTCCAAATCTGTCTTTCAACATTGTAATAGCTTGCTTGTAATTTGCTTCTGTCATTTTAAATCCTGCAACAGTTATCTTAGCTTGGCCTGCAAGAGAATCTTTCAAATATTCAAATTTATCTCTATCTGAAATATCAGGATTTTTGTCTATTGTGCCCTCAAAGGAATCCCAAAACTCCATCCACCCCTTTGGGTCGCCATCAAATTTTCTTAAAGTTAGCTTTCTTAATTTTGGCCTAACTACCCTTTCTGTACTGGCATTACTAGTTGCTGCATCGTGTATATTTTGTCTCAGTTCATCATCTAAAATCAATAAGGCTCTGTGAAACTCTCCATTTATGTTCTTTGTTTCCTCAATTTCTTTCAGAACATCACCATCTTTCTCATCACAAACAGCATTTTCTATTATTTCATCAAATTTTCTGATAGCTGTCAAAGTTTCAAATAACTGAATTCTCACCATTTCCAATTTCTTAGGAGGTAGTGACGCTTTGTTTGCTATTAGGCCTGGTACTTCCGCTGCCAAGTTGTTTGCAATCTTTCTGTGTGCTATTCTCAGGGTTGCTGCTTTTTTAGCATCCATTTTGCCAGAATCCCGGGTCACGGCACCACATTTATTGGAATGTACTTATTAATCCCCAATCTCCCAGTTCAGACCCTGACAACCTTTTTTAAAGAACAACCCCTGTCGCCTGTGGCTTAACCTAAACCTACAACAAAAGCCCACAAATCAAACTCAAAACACAGCGAAACCCTCTCAACTAAACCTAACCTACAAATACAGCCAACAGCCCAGCTAAACCAAAATAATCAGCAAAATATGAAACCAAATCTTAAAGGAAACTATCGCACTATAAATTTGTCTATCGCTATCGCGTTCGCTTTCTTACCATCTTTTCAGTCGTCGAATCTTTCCGAATCTTTCCCTCGCTTTCCTATCAAGTTTCTATCTCCTATCCTAAATTGTTTACGTCTTTCTACACGCTATCGTACGATCGAATTAACATAACAAAGGTCCATTATATTTCCCTAACAATGGGTTAGTCCAGCGTCACTAATCAAATAATCAATAAATCAATAAATCAATAAACGTTCTAAATGTTCCAGAACAGTTATAAGAAAGGTACGTCTCTCATCTTTGATCAAGAAGTTTATCAAATTACTTTTTCGTAGCTGCTTAAAATCAATTTTCAATTCAAGCCTTGCATTTTTTAACTTTCTGTGCATTTTATTTGAATCATAGCCGATTTTGCTTCAAAAGTAGGCCTAGACTTTTAATTTGTTCAGCAATATTCTGAATTCAATGTTTAGTTCGGACTAGACATCTAAGTTGACTTGTGCAAAGCATATTGATCTTGAGGTTTACGCTAAATTGTGAATAATAAACTTCTGGAAAATAGAGGGACTGCAGCTGAGAACAGGCTGAGATTGGAAAATATAATGTGTGTGGCATGGCAGCCACCTTGCTCGCCTGTGTTGATGCATCATTTCACAGAATGAGATTGGTTGCTAAGGGAAACTTCTCCAACAAAATGAACTCTTTGAGTGCAGTAATTAGCTCAATGACGTTCCCATCAAAATTATTTCAAAAAGCTCTTTGTTAGCATTTTTTTAAGATTATTGTTAGTTTTCTAAGAACTTTTAGGCAGCTGATCAGTCAAGTAGAACAACAATCGAAGAGTTTTCAAGAAACTAATAAATTTTCCCACCCAGTACTGAAAGTCTCTTTTAGCTTTCAGTAAACAGTTGAAATTAGCAGATCATGGGTACCAAAGGTTTTTGCAGTTTCTCCGCATCCTTCTTAAATGTTCGTTGTATTCATTGATAGGTAACTTCCCAAGCATTTTGTGAGTTTTACCAGAATACAGGGCCAGTATGCGAATTACCTTCTCAGACAAAATAAACAAGTTTCTGGAGCAATATCCAAGTTCTCAGTCGAGGTTCTTACTGGTTTAGTTCTTAGTTGAATTCTTGAAAAGAGTTTCTTATTAACAATAGCACTGTTTAATCATGCTGAAAACGGATTACACTTTTTTTTTATAAGAAACTGGTTTATAAGAAACTAGTACTACGATGACAAAAAATTTAAGAAACTCTAGTACTACGCTCAAGAACAGTTAAGAAACTCTAAAACGTTATATCTGTATGTCTCTCCTATTCTATGTCTCTCTACCAAAGGTGCCTTCGTCTTTTCTTGACTTTTAACTGCAAAATTGGTAAATTTTTGCCTTGATGTGCATGGCTTCTTCTTGATGACAATGTCAATGCAAAATGGAAGCCCTTTCTCGAGAAGAAGGCTCAACTTCGAACAATACCGCAATTTTAGGCCCAAAAAAATAAGAAACTAATTAAGAAACTTTTACTACTAAAACACCGAAATTTTCATGCGAAATTAAGAAACTTTTAGTACTAAGTGCTGATCCAAGTTTCTTATAATAAAAAAAACGTGTATTTCGTGATTAATTTGATTGCTTGTGTGTTTAATTAGATTGTTTGTTCTCCACTGAAAAATCTTCAAGCAAAGACTAAACATTTCATGCACGCCAATTTTTGATGGTTGTTTCCTCAGACTGCATTCTGTAACGTAACATTACAGCATATTTACTCATATTTCGAGGAAGGTGCAATAAAATTGCACTGATCTTCCTTAGCATTCTCATGGTATAATTTGGAAAATTTCACAATAAAAATCATTAAGCCTGTGAGTCACTTCTAAGGTCCTTTGATTTCAAATGTAATTCCACCAGAACTATGGAACTTATAGCATCAAGCATGCTATATGTGCAACTTCGAACCCAAAGGAACTTATTTCTTTCAAAGGTCCCGCAAGGTCCCAACCTTAAGTCAGGGAATGGGCAAGGTTTTGTTGGGGCACTATTCTCGTCAAACCAACACAAGAAATTATAATGGCCTTGCTTGCTAATAAAAGATTAAATTTGAACCCTTCTCATAAAAAGAAATCTTTTGTGCTGCTTCGACTCTTCAATACATTTTTGACAAGTAAAATCTTCCACACCATGTACAGAAGGTCAACATGCATTTTTCACTCATTTTTATCTGAGCCTTGCAGGTTATAAGTTCCAATGATGGTCTTGCATTATTATTTATTCAGACTCAATTTTTTACAGCATATTGAAAAAGCTCAAGATTTAGAATTCATTTATTTTTGTTGAAAGGACATCAAAAGGACCTGGCAAGGTTCAAATTATTATCAAAATTCATAATTAATCACAGGCATTTTTTCAGAAATCCTTGGCATCTTTTTACTGTGCTTTCAGCTCTTTCCTTTATTGTATTACTCAGAAGATATTTGAAAAATGTTTAAATGTTGGAAAGGTTTCAATGATTCTGCTTTTACATGTTCATTAGGACACAAGTACTAGACATGAAGATTGCTATGGAGCCTTTAAGAGACTTGCAAGAAACTCCAAGTACACTCAAATTTTGAGAACCTTTCATTACTGGCTCAAATTCTTTCTGCTGTAATAAGAAAATATGTGCATCTCCAAAACGTCAATCAATATTGTTTTACAGTTTAAAAATCTTTTTCTTGTGACTTATGAAAATTAAAGCTACCAATTGAAGTTTCATAGCTTCTTTCCTAGGTAGGATGGCTTTTAAATTTTTGAAAAATCTCAGTGCAGACCGCCTCCGCATATCTACTGAGATATTCGGATAAGTCACATCGTCGCTTTCTCATTGTCAAATCTTTCCCCTTCTGGAATCTTTCCCCATATTTGAGGATTTTCGGTCGATTTTCTTACCCATGTTTAAGGATTTTACGGGGAGAAGTATGTTAAACTTCTTATAAAACAAGTTTCATTTCACTTTAAACGTACGATTATGAATGAAGATAGAGTTACTATAGACCAAGTTTCAGAACTAAAACGAAAATATCCAACGTCAAAAATGAAAATCTCGACAAATACTTTTTTACGATTCAACAAGCTACCCATTCCTAGTGGAAGAGTTACATTTGAAACCAATCGTTGGGGATTTTCGAAGTTTAAAACCCATCCTTTTTTGGGTCGCACGTACCCATTGCTCTATACATGGTAGTAACCCCTCTCTCGGCCCCTCGCCTTCCTCGCAGACGGCATGTTTCTTTTCTCAAATTAACCAATTGTAGAAGTTCTTTATGTACACGTATATTTTCTAATACTAAAGGTCCGGGCTGGTAGGCAGTTTCTTAAATCTTTGGGCCATTTTGCTACCAACAGTTTCTAACGTGTTTCTTATATTTTTTCAAAACAAGTGAATAACATGATGCAATCAAAATATTTTCCAAACATTTGTTATGACTGTACAGTGTCACAACATTTTAAGTGCGATAAGAAAATTAAAACTGCGTAGCTTTTTAAAGAGTAGCTTTTTACAAAGTGTAGCTTTTTAACTTCAGGTAGAGTTGTGTCTTAACTTTCGAAAAATTGAGCCTACACCGTTTCTTATAAGCGGTTTCTTATAAAAAAATACGTGCAGTTATACATTATAGAACTCTTAACTTAATTTGTAAGATTTTTTGCACAGTCCCCAGAAAAGCAGTCACTCTTTAATGACGGGGTAAACGTAGTAAAAGAATTTAAAATGAAATGAAATATAAAATAATTGAGAAACTGCTTTTAAGAAACTAGACTTTCAGTTCAGATTGCCATAAAATAGCAAAGTCCAGTACTAGGAAAATGTAACTCATTAAAGAAGCTACGCGATTTTTGGATAAGAACCTATGGTCCACCAACCTGGTACGTAGTTCAAATTTTCAAATCAAACTTTGAAATAGATCAAATTTTAAGAATCTTTCTGAACCAAAAGTTTCTAATGAGTTTCTCATATTTTAATGGTCTAAGTGTAGAGTTGATTTTTGTTACACAGGCTGCCACGTCCACATTACTTAATAAAATCGCAAAGCAAGTTATGACATAATTCACATCAAAACAATGTCCAAATTGTTGCTATCACTGTTAAGAACATTTTTGAACATCCTGGAAAAATTGAAACCACAAATTACAAAAGTTTCTTAGCCTTTCATTCCAATTTCTTAGCAGGTTCCTCAGCTTTCGCAAAATTGAGCCTACTCTTCCTTACAAGCTTTTTCTTAGGAGAAACGAGTGTTTTTCGCAAAAATTGGTCCAGGCTGAAATTATTAGTCTGTTAATAAAACAAATACGCTCACAGGAAAAGGGTCCTTTCGTACCTGAACGTTATGTTGCTTGTCAATTGCTACACTCCTGCCGAGCCGAGACTCGAGTATGTGCGTTGGGATTTCGAGGTTTTCGAGCACCACATTACATGGCCAAGACCTGAAGACAGTAGCTTGTTGATAAGATATTCTACCCTACGATAAATTCAGCTTGTGAATAAGCTCCGATCAGTAAATAATAATGAGTATGGAGTCTTATCCTTTTTCCTTCATGCAGTCAAGTCACTTTATCTGCATCACCCGCCTGCCATCACCCTCATTTTTTCTAATCAGTGCTTGCACATCAGCTAAGACGAATACTTAAAATCCATATACCATTTTGCAGTGACATCATCAAGCAAGTGACTCAGAGAAGTAAGAGCAGGAGGGGGCACTGGGGGCACATGTCTCCCCAAGATTTTGCAATTATAACGCAAAATTGCTGTTTTTATTCCGGGGAGTGCCCCTTTAAGACTTCAGCTTGATAAACAAATGCCCTTGCCCCTTGGAAGTATCGTCCCCCCCCCCCACCACTCACACTTTTAGCTACGGCCATGAAGTTACTAGTGAATACTGTCAGAATCTATTGTGTGTCGAAGCATTGGAAACCGTTCCAAAATGGTCGACTTTATTATCCTCTCTCGTCTCTCTAAATTCAGAACGGTGCTATTATACGATTCAAGGATGAAGGTACTGAATATCACACAGAAAGACCATTGAAGATCTAAACCAGCCACAGGAATCATGCTGTGCTGGCTGTGGTACAATTCTCTTTGACTTTGACTGAACGATCAACGCTTTGATGTGTACTTTGATTGACGTGCCAAAGCTTGGATATATCGTGTTCAAGGTAAAAAGCTTGGATACGCTGCCCGCAGCTTCGTTCAAACGCTTGAATACACTTCGTTTCAATGACAAACGCTTAGATACATTCGTGACAACAGGCAAGGCAAAGCCTCAATCTTCCCAGTGAATCTTCCATTCTGGCTCAGATGTGCTTTGGAAAGTCAGAAAGTTTTAGGGCCATAATTGTTCCCAAAGCAGGGTTATAATTTTCGGTACTGCTGTTCTGTGTGGGGGAGATGTGCAGAGTTCCGACTGGTTAAGCTTCAAAAATTGCAGAATCGTGCCGCTAGAATTATTACAAATAGCGGCTACGATGCTCCTGCCGAAGCTTTGATTACAGAGTTAAAATGGCCAACTGTGAGGGATATGATCAGAATTGAGACTGCAACAACTGTATCTAAATCTGTTAATAGTCTCGCGCCTGATTATCTCTCGCATTTATTTGTTAGAAATTCTGATCGCAATATTATCAACCTTAGAAATGCCGAAACTGACTTGCTAGTGCCATTCATGAAAACTAGTAATGGACAGAAAGCGTTCGCATTTCGTGGAGCAAAAATCTGGAATGATCTCAGCCGCGAGGCCAAGCAAGCTCCCTCTTTATCTTCTTTTAAGAACAAGATAGAGGGTTTGTTGTAAATTTATTGTAAATAGTTGTAGATAAATTATTTATGATTGTTATTAGTTTCCTTTTCCCGTTATTAATTTTAGTAGATTTTTTAATTTGTAAAGTTTTTGGCACGGCCCCCTGAAAATCAGTCATACTGACTGACGGGGCTACCGTGCATAAATAATTTTAAAATGAAATGAAAAATGAAATAACAAAAAAATCTACTAGAGGGGGCAGATTTGCCCCCTCCCTCTAACCAAAATAGGGTTAAATGAAAAACCTCCCAGAAATCATGTTTCACTTCAAAGGTCACGAGCCGTAATTTTCTATTCAATTCCAGAGCGACATTTTCTCTCGCATACAACAGAAATTCCGCCCGCTCGGAAAATTGTGACTGGAAATCAGCCTGGTTATGGGCAGCATGTACCCGTTGCTCAACCTCGTCCCCAGGGCCTTTTATCACATTGGCACCGAGACGAAAATTGTCTCCTTGCCAATATATGACAAAAAGCCCGGGGACGAGGTTGCCCGTTGCTCTACATACGGAAGTTACCCCCCTCCCCCATGGGGTAAATGGTTTCGTAAACTTCTGGTGCTGATTATTTAAAGAATCGTTAAGCTTTGAAAATGTGGAAAGTGTGGAAAATATGGAAAACGATTTAAAAACAGGTCAAATAGGACAGGGCTGTGAATTCTTTCAACAGTTTCACATGAATTTTTACACGAAGGCTTCGAATTCCCTTCTCATGAAAATGTGAATTGGCAAAAAATTACCCGACGAAGGGGTCGCGTTTGAATTCCCCATACCTGATAAGACCGAAGATTTCATGAAAAAGATTATGCGATTTTGGAATTTTGGGTTAGGCCAGGCCTTTGAAGACTTCTTCAGGATATTGAGCCCTGTCCCTTTAAACCTTACTGAAGATCTTGGGACCGAGATTAGGTGTGGCTTAGGGCTTTGATGCCTACCAAAACGCGACAAAAATATCTCTGTCATGATACTAAAGATTTAAGAACTGAACGGAAACAAGCCTTTGAGCTAGGGGTAGAGTTTTGAACTTTGGAGAAAGTACGGAACTGTATCCCATTTACGAGACTGAAGATTGTCAAAACCAAATTTTGACAACAAGGGTTAGGGCTTTGAATTTCTTGGAGAATTCAGAAACTTGTGAATTCTACGAGGCTGAAGATTTCGAAATTAAAACTAGGGGAAGCCGGGTTAAAGCTTTGAATTTCCCTTGAGAACTTGGAAACTTGTCACTTTTACGAGATGGACGATTTTAGGGTCGAGATTCTGAGACTTTGAGCTAGATTCTCGAACTCCATTAAAAATACATTCATTTTTATTCATAAAACTTGGCTATTGGTCACTGCTGTGCATGGTTTCCATAGCCAGCCGTAGGAACCGGAGGCACTGGGGCCACATGCCCCCAATAATTTACAAAAAAGAAAAGTGCTCTTTTCATTTTCAAGAAGTGCCCCTTTAGCTTCATGACAAAAGCGACCTTGAAGTGTCAAGCCCCCTCCCCCCTCCCATGTTTGAGATGCTTCCTGCGGCCCTAATGGTTTCGATTGATTTCGGGCTCGATTGATTTTTCAGGAAACTAAATTTACGTTTATCAAAATTCATTGAGGGCACTTGAATCAACATCTAAAAATGGGCCAAATAATCGCAATTATAGATTATACTTATTAGTGTTATTTAGGGTCGGTGATGCATCTTCTGCTTGAAAACTCGTAATAAAAATCGAAGACGAAGGAGTCTCTAAAAGGGATGCAGATAGCTGTATTTCGTAGCCGTTATTTTACGAGACTAAATATTTTAGAACTGACACTCTATGTGTGTAGGGATAGAGTTTTATGTTTCACGGAAAGTACGGAAATTCATCCTTACGAGACAGGGTTTTGGAACTGTAACTAGGCTAATATGGGGTACACATATTTTTTTTATAAGAAACTGCCCATAAGAAACTCAACTCTCAGATCACCAAAAAATTAAGAAACTCCGGTACTGGGAAAATGCAAGTTAAGAAACTATTTATTTTGATAAAGGAAATCCTTCACATATTTTTACTTTACTTTCATTCGTTTCCTGTATCATATTACTCGTAAGGTACATGAGTAATGTCTCAACATTGGAAAGGCTTTAAGACCTTCACGAGGGCATAGGTAGTGAACATGAAGATTGTTAAGGAACCTCTAAGAAACTCGTAAGAAACTCTGAGTACTCAAAATATGATAATTTTAAGAAACTGTCAGTACTGGCCCAATTTCTTAGTTTCTTATAAAAAAAATACGTGTAGTGCTTCTCCTGAAATTGAATCTTTATGGCTCCTCCAAACAATGGCTCTTCAGATTTTCATGATCAAACAAGAAGGGTGTTTCACCATACCACACTTTACGAGAGTTTGGAGGGCGTGGTTAATAAACATTTTTATGAGGTGGCTTCGACTCGAGACCCCTATTATTCCTTCAAATGGCCTTCTATAGGCTGCATCCACAGCCAGGGGGGCTACTTACGTTTCCATACAACGGGGTTGCGCAAATCAGAACCCAAGAGTGCCACTCATAAATCCGGTATGGTATACACATATTTTTTATAAGGAACTAAAAATTTGGGCCAGTACTGGAATTTCATAAAATTATCAGATTTTGAGTACTCAGAGTTTCTTACGAGTTTCTTAGAGGTTCCATAACAATCTTCATGTTCACTACCTGTGCCCTCGTGAACATTTCAAAACAAGGTTTTTTAAGCCTTTCCAATGTTTAGACATTACTCAAGTACCTTACGAGTGATATGATACAGCCACATCCAACCATCCAACATCCAACCATCTTTACACAAGTTTTGCACCAGTGAATAGTTTTTTAGTTTTTGTCTTTATTTCTGTTTTGTTTGTTTGTTTGTTTGTTTGTTTGTTTGTTTGTTTTTCCTTTTTTGTTTTACAATAATTCACCTACTAAGCTGGCGTATGCTAGCGTCTGCCAAAATGGAATGGTGCCATGGTACACAAAGTGCTTAATAAGATTGCTGTTAAAGGAATTGTCAAGTGCCGTTCATAGCCAGAACCAGATGACGTCATGTCTATTTCTGCTATGGACGGCACAGAATATTGTATTTGTATATTGTTGAGTTTTAACTTTGATATAAAAAAAAAAAAAATATGATACAGGAAACAAGTGAAAGTAAAGTAAAAACATGTCGAGGATTTCCTTTATCAAAATAAATAGTTTCTTAGCTTATATTTTCCCAGTACTGGAGTTTCTTAATTTTTTGGCGATCTGAGAGTTGAGTTTCTTATAAGCAGTTTCTTGTAAGAAAAAATACGTGTACCCTGAAATCCAGGATAAATCGAAGAGGTATACTTAACAATCGGGCAAAAGTGATAAAGTATAGCCTTACATGATTTTACAAAACATCCTGCCCTTAAATCCAGAAAGCATTAAATATTGCCAAAAATTATACCCATAAATCCAGATACCACAACCCCTTACTACATCCAGACTACTTAAGTAACCCCCTCCCCCCAGGATGCGCCACTAAGTTTCATAACTTTTCACATATTGCCCTACCCTTATTTGTTTTCTTTCAGTTCTTTCTAGTGAAATTCACGAGCTTCCGAAGAGCCCAGGAAATTCAAATCCCTGGCCCCATTTGTCAGAAACTCACTTTAAAAATCCTTAGTCTCGTAAAAGGGATACGTTTGCGTATTTTCAAGTCATACAGTATTGGTCCTCAAATCTTCAGTCTCGAAATATTGCTAAGTTTCGGTATTTTCCCGGGAAGTCAAGGCCCTAACCCTACTTCGCAACATTTTGGTAGGAAATTTTCATTCTCGTGACGACTCAAGGAAATTGAGAACCCTAAACCTAATTGGCCACATTTTGATCCTTCTTTTCGTTTCTGTTTCCTATTCTCCACAAAGTGCAAAGACCTTTCCCAGTTTCAAAGGCTAATTTTAGTTCCAAAATCTTCCCTTTTTGTAACAAGGATATTTTCCCGTGTTTTGAAGGGAATAAAGTCCGTAACATGCCCCCCCCCAATCACAGTTATCCTAAGATTTTTGATGAATGTTTAAAGAAATTTCAAGACCAGACCGTAGTAAAATCTTGGCTCTGAAATTTTCAGTCCAGTGTAAAATTGTTGAAAGAATTCAAAGTCCTGCCCTTCTTAAAAAATTGGTTGGTGGTAAGTGTATCGTCCCATCAATATAAAGTGGTGAAACTTGATTTCAGGTTTGTTCAACTAGGTTTTCTCCCTAAATCCTTAGGGATGGGTATGGAAATCGACCGATAGGTCTTCCAATATAAATTTGGGCGGCAGAACACCGTCATCCCTCCCCACTCCCCACCCCCCCCGGGCCATTTGCATCGTATTTTCATCCTTTTTAACAATGTCATTTATCAATAGAACGAAGCACATCTGAGCCAGAATGGAAGATTCACTGGGAAGATTGAGGCTTTGCCTTGCCTGTTGTCACGAATGTATCTAAGCGTTTGTCATTGAAACGAAGTGTATTCAAGCGTTTGAACGAAGCTGCTGGCAGCGTATCCAAGCTTTTTACCTTGAACACGATATATCCAAGCTTTGGCACGTCAATCAAAGTACACATCAAAGCGTTGATCGTTCAGTCAAAGTCAAAGAGAATTGTACCACAACCAGCACAGCATGATTCCTGTGGCTGGTTTAGATCTTCAATGGTCTTTCTGTGTGATATTCAGTACCTTCATCCTTGAATCGTATACACCGTTCTGAATTTAGAGAGACGAGAGAGGATAATAAAGTCGACCATTTTGGAACGGTTTACAATGCTTCGACACACAATAGATTCTGACAGTATTCACTAGTAACTTCATGGCCGTAGCTAAAAGTGTGAGTGGTGGGGGGGGGGACGATACTTCCAAGGGGCAAGGGCATTTGTTTATCAAGCTGAAGTCTTAAAGGGGCACTCCCCGGAATAAAAACAGCAATTTTGCGTTATAATTGCAAAATCTTGGGGAGACATGTGCCCCCAGTGCCCCCTCCTGCTCTTACTTCTCTGAGTCACTTGCTTGATGATGTCACTGCAAAATGGTATATGGATTTTAAGTATTCGTCTTAGCTGATGTGCAAGCGCTGATTAGAAAAAATGAGGGTGATGGCAGGCGGGTGATGCAGATAAAGTGACTTGACTGCATGAAGGAAAAAGGATAAGACTCCATACTCATTATTATTTACTGATCGGAGCTTATTCACAAGCTGAATTTATCGTAGGGTAGAATATCTTATCAACAGGCTACTGTCTTCAGGTCTTGGCCATGTAATGTGGTGCTCGAAAACCTCGAAATCCCAACACACATACTTGAGTCTCGGCTCGGCAGGAGTGTAGCAATTGACAAGCAACATAATGTTCAGGTACGAAAGGACCCTTTTCCTGTGAGCGTATTTGTTTTATTAACAGACTAATAATTTCAGCCTGGATCAATTTTTGCGAAAAACACTCGTTTCTTCTAAGAAAAAGCTTGTAAGGAAGAGTAGGCTCAATTTTGCGAAAGCTGAGGAACCTGCTAAGAAATTGGAATGAAAGGCTAAGAAACTTTTGTAATTTGTGGTTTCAATTTTTCCAGGATGTTCAAAAATGTTCTTAACAGTGATAGCAACTATTTGGACATTGTTTTGATGTGAATTATGTCATAACTTGCTTTGCGATTTTATTAAGTAATGTGGACGTGGAAGCCTGTGTAACAAAAATCAACTCTACACTTAGACCATTAAAATATGAGAAACTCATTAGAAACTTTTGGTTCAGAAAGATTCTTAAAATTTGATCTATTTCAAAGTTTGATTTGAAAATTTGAACTACGTACCAGGTTGGTGGACCATAGGTTCTTATCCAAAAATCGCGTAGCTTCTTTAATGAGTTACATTTTCCTAGTACTGGACTTTGCTATTTTATGGCAATCTGAACTGAAAGTCTAGTTTCTTAAAAGCAGTTTCTCAATTATTTTATATTTCATTTCATTTTAAATTCTTTTACTACGTTTACCCCGTCATTAAAGAGTGACTGCTTTTCTGGGGACTGTGCAAAAAATCTTACAAATTAAGTTAAGAGTTCTATAATGTATAACTGCACGTATTTTTTATAAGAAACCGCTTATAAGAAACGGTGTAGGCTCAATTTTTCGAAAGTTAAGACACAACTCTACCTGAAGTTAAAAAGCTACACTTTGTAAAAAGCTACTCTTTAAAAAGCTACGCAGTTTTAATTTTCTTATCGCACTTAAAATGTTGTGACACTGTACAGTCATAACAAATGTTTGGAAAATATTTTGATTGCATCATGTTATTCACTTGTTTTGAAAAAATATAAGAAACACGTTAGAAACTGTTGGTAGCAAAATGGCCCAAAGATTTAAGAAACTGCCTACCAGCCCGGACCTTTAGTATTAGAAAATATACGTGTACATAAAGAACTTCTACAATTGGTTAATTTGAGAAAAGAAACGTGCCGTCAGCGAGGAAGGCGAGGGGCCGAGAGAGGGGGTTACTACCATGTATAGAGCAATGGGTACGTGCGACCCAAAAAAGGATGGGTTTTAAACTTCGAAAATCCCCAACGATTGGTTTCAAATGTAACTCTTCCACTAGGAATGGGTAGCTTGTTGAATCGTAAAAAAGTATTTGTCGAGATTTTCATTTTTGACGTTGGATATTTTCGTTTTAGTTCTGAAACTTGGTCTATAGTAACTCTATCTTCATTCATAATCGTACGTTTAAAGTGAAATGAAACTTGTTTTATAAGAAGTTTAACATACTTCTCCCCGTAAAATCCTTAAACATGGGTAAGAAAATCGACCGAAAATCCTCAAATATGGGGAAAGATTCCAGAAGGGGAAAGATTTGACAATGAGAAAGCGACGATGTGACTTATCCGAATATCTCAGTAGATATGCGGAGGCGGTCTGCACTGAGATTACCTATGGTATGGTCAATGACAAAGGTGCAATCGATTCTTGTTTCCTATTTCAAGAGCTTTTTGGCTGTGAATCTGTTAACAGCTAATCAATGTATGATGACGTAAGTTAAAACCAAACAGAAACAATGTACATCTGTCATCATTGACCTCTGAACCACAGCTTGAATCGACTTCGTGTAATCGCAAACACGAGACTGTGCACTGAGAAGAAACATTATTGACATGGTACAATATGTCCAACATCGGCGAAAATTTATCAGAAAAAGGAAGCCGAGAAGAAAGTTTCGTGAATGAGAAAGCAGATCTGAGATACAATACTAAATATTGGAACGAATGCTTGTTACAGGAATGTGTATCAGGTTTTAGTTAAACATGAAGTGAAGATGAAATCCACGTGCATCACCACATCAGGCCAGACAAATTTGGCGCCAAATCAGTCTTGCTATGAGAACGCGAGGAGCAAGAAGGACGACCATTCGCTGAAAATTCTTGCTTGCTGGGTAAGTTCAGTTGTTATATTATCTAGTGCTGCATATCAATGCCCTTTTACCTGAATCGTTGTTTCAAATGTAAATTACCGAGAAATGAGATTTTTCTCTTGACAAGAAGAGGGGCAACGTTTTTCGTAAGTTCCTTTGTTTCGAATAAAGTTATCGGAGTCGAGCCATCTTCGAACTAGTAGGATCGAAATTAGATAAACTTTCATCCTGTAATCAAATGAATGATCGAACGAAGTTTTGATGCTTCGTGAAAAATTTTCCCGCGCTAGCGCTATATCAAAGGCATCAAGTAGAATTAACACCCTGTCAACGGGATTAGGGCTCATATTACTGCCACGCGATATTTTTCAGAAAAGCAGATCGCTGATTGGCTTAGGCAGTAAAAGCTGTTTTTTCACCAGCGATTGTGATTAAACATGTTCGATCGCGTTTACACTGTTTTTCGTTTCTCCTTAACGCGTGGATTTTCTCATTATGATATGGATTGCGTTCTATACATGATTATAATCTAGCAAATCCAGCTCATTTCTGTGACAAGTCGAAGTGTGCCACATTCTTCCCATTTCAAACCGATGGAAACATCTGTGGTGTTGTAGCAATTGTTGTAACGGCCATTGCCTGTCTCGCAAAATCCTTCTTCAAGTACATCACCAAAGTTCATCAACTACGTTCTCGCCATGTGCCGCATCTGTATCTGCAAAAGCCCTCCCAGTATGGAAGATACCTCCGTCGAGTTGTGATGTCTTGGATTGCAGACGACCAGATCAATATAAAGCATCTAGTGCCAGAAGAAATCGTCGATCTAGAAGATATAAATGTAGAAATGCCATCAGATTCCGACTCAGAACCAGAGGTTGCAAGAGGTAAACTCAAACTTAACTCAAAGTCAGACGATAGAGAAGCGAAGTCGAAGAAGGCCCCAAAATCGAATGGTTTGCAACAAAAAGGTAAAGATGGTGAAGGACCTAAAAGCCACAAGTGTAAGCATTGCCCTTTCGAAACAAAGAAATCGTCGAATTTGAAACGCCACGTCGGTAGATTGCATGAGGGTATGGAAGAGCATAAAGCAGAAGGAAACTGTCATTGCATTCAATGCGGCTTCCGATGTCAAAAGATACTACATCTTCGTGACCACCTACTGAAAGACCATAAGATCTTATTTCGACAAGAGAATCGTGTTTTCGACTCATATGAAGGTAAGAATAGAATTCATATCTTCGTAAAGATTGACTTCCAGTCCGTGGAATGCTCCAAGAATTTTCCGTTACATGATAAAAGGTCACTCCACCGCACAAATTCCACTGACTGGAAACCAGCCTTAACAGAACAGATAGATCAAAATCCTTGAAGCTTTATACAGATTCTAAGTATGTCCGTAAATCTTTAAAAAAATTTCAAGCCGTGCATCTGCCCCTTGTTTTTTTCTTTGAATGACCTATACTGAACAAGGAAACATTCATTGGAAGTGCAAATTTTGCTCAGATTGAACATTTGAGGATATAATAAATCGGAGGTACGGAGAGATGGTAGTTATTTGCTTAAAAGTTGCTTGAAAATTGTTGTCATATTTTGCCTCAAAGGTACGAAGCTTTTTAACTCGGATCGAACAGCTTAATAAAACTTTAATTACTGAAACTTGAACAAATTTTCAACTTAGGTACGGTCCGGTCATCCTGGTCCAAGTTGCAAAAAGGCATTTTGCAAACCACAAACAAAACGTCTAATATTATAAAGTGGCATGCCATGCCAGGTTTGACACGTCAAATTACAGACACATATAATACAAATCTTTGTCATTGGCATTTTAGAATTTGAGAGCTGGAAGTCGAGTATGGAAGAGGAAGAGAACAGTTCCTTTGTGTCGAGGCATGGCAGTTTTCGTGATAAAGACGGTTTCGAAGTGAAATATTTCAACTGCAACAGAAGTGGCAGCTATCGAACAAGCAGGGGACAGCAAGAACGCAGGAGAAGAATGAAGTCACAAGGTTCGTATTAGAAACAAGAGCAAACTGACAAGGTAGTATCATGCTTACCTAACATTGAAATTATTTACAGGGTGTCAAAAAATTGTACCTCTTGCGTGCAGCTGCTGGGTGGGTGCTGTAACCTTAATCCTCTCGTTATTGATAATGCTGTCTTTAGGACAGAAGAAACTGCCTTTAAATGAAATAGTACGCTAATTTCTAGCCTACGCGTAGATCCATTATTCCAAAAGAAGAAAGGGTCTATGAAAAGCTTGCTACGGCCGCCCAAGCGACTATTTCTAATTATTTTAGTCCTCTTTTCAAATAATTTATAAAAAGCGTTGTTAAAACAAAGGCTGCATAAACTAATTTTCCAGAAATCCAAAAAAAAGCGCTTCCACTTTGTTTCGTATACCCTTTCTTCTTTCAGAATAATGAGTCTACGCGTAGGCTAGCTTATTTTGGGACATCCTGTAGTTTGAAGAAAGAAATTATCATGCTGAAAGACCAAGCACTAAGAAACCGGCGTGCATGTTTACATCGCCTTTGCAGGATTTCTGATTTGAGAAATTATGTTTTACGGGAACATACTGCTCGCATAAATGGAGTTACACACCGATCTTAAAACAAAGGGTTTCTCTATGAACAAGTCTTTGGTGTGTAATGGATCTTTGCGCGTACAACAATTATTGGATTATTGGAGTTAAAACAGAAATATTATGCAAGTGAGCATTATTTTGAAATGTTAGTTACAAGCTCAATGAACACTTTCAACGCATGAATCTAGTGATAGGTTTCCAGGCTTCATGGTTCTCTATTGAAGAGATTATTGTAACATAAACTAAAAGACCCAGAAAACAGAGACATTAAAGGGCATATGCCATGAAGCTGATTGGTTCATGCAACGCAATTCTCTCTATTCATTATTACAAAGAACAGGATCGAGGCTGAATTTTCATTGCAATAAAAATTCATGAAACTGAGATAAAAAGTCTCGAAACAATGGAATTCCACTCCAAACTTGTTTGTTGTATTAACCAATTGCTAATGTGACACATGTGCTTTAACACTAAAGATTTTCCAGAAAGTAATACTAAAGATAACCGAGGACCTGTGTATGCACGCACATTGTGAACGCATCATTACACTGTGCTTGAGATTTCTTTGTGAAGCAGTTCTCTCGGCTAATATGTGGCTACCGAGTAAAAATAATCGAAACATGTTTTTGTCTCATCACATCAGGTACATGCAAGATTGAAAACAACTGCACTGCAGCAATAAAGGCGACAACAGATGAAACGGGAAAGACCTTTGCTGCCGTATGCTACACCCATTATGGCCACGAGAAAAACATTGGACATATCTGGTTACCAAAAAAGCATAGAGAAATCGTTGGAAACAAGCTTGCTCACGGAGTGACAAGAGAAAGAATAATGGATGACATCAGGTCAAGTCTACATGGAAATAGTCATTTGGATATGAAAAAAGTTCATTTGACAAGCAAAGAAGACATCAAAAACATCAAGAACTCGCTCAGAATCCACGAAACGCAGCGTCACGCAAATGACCAAACTAGCCTTCTTTCCTGGATTCAAGAATGGAAAGAAAGTGATGCTAACCCTATTCTCTATTACAAATTGCAGGGAGATGCTCCAGATCTGTTTTATCACGATTTGAAGAGTGAAGATTTCATCGTTGTTATTCAGACCTCTTTCCAGAAGTACATGGCAGAGAAACTATTGTCTTCTGGAGTCTGCATAGATTCAACGCACGGAACGACTGGATATGACTTCTATTTAACGACACTGCTTGTCATCGATGAATTTGGGAGTGGATTTCCAGTAGCTTTTCTGCTTTCTACGCATGAAGATGAAACTTTCCTGAAAATCTTCTATAAGGAAGTGCAAAAGAACATGGAGGTAAGAAAATAGAAACTTTCTGTCGTTCATCAAAGTAGTCCTTAAAAATCCTGTACCTGCTTTTAAGGTGACACTACATTCTTGATAAATATACCGGGTGAACCAGAAAAAATTCCCATTTAAAAACATACATAGCATCAAGAGTACTAGATGGATTGGAATGAATTAACATTTGCTCGACAGCCAAAATATCGAAGTATTTGTGTGATTTTCCTCGCCTTGTTACAAGAATTGGAAAGACTGGTAAATTCAAATTTAGAAAAACTTTCTATACTATGATACACAGAAAAGTTGCCCATTGCGTTGTGACTTGGATTTGAATAGAGACTGGATAGTTTCATCTCGCATCGCGAAGTAAATCGTTCTTTTTGATCTTTTTGAGTATTGTTTCCAAAATACGACACAGAGAATGATGTGATATTACAAACTATTATTCATAAAACTTCTTGTATCATTGCAGGTTCCCATGAACCCCGTATGGCTGATGTCAGATTCTGCGACGCAATTCTTCAATGCATTTGTCTCTGTAAGCAAGGCACGTCCAAAGTACTTAGTGTGCTCTTGGCATGTAGACAAAAACTGGAGAGAAAGTACAAGGTCTAAGATCAAGGGCCTAGACCTTCAAGCTGACATATACAGCCGCCTACGAATCCTCCTCGAAGAGCCAGAAGTGCGAGAGTTCGAACTCAAGCTTGAAATCTTCCTGCAACAGTTAGCTGACACACCCAGTCTGGCAGGTTTTTATCATTACTTCAAGGAAGAGTGGGTTGGCCGCAAAGAGCAGTGGGCATTTTGCTATCGACAGCATGTTGGCATTAACTGTAACATGTACCTAGAGAACTTTCACCGCAATTTCAAACATTTGTACCTTGGTGGTAAAGTCAATCGAAGAGTTGATAGGTAAGATCTTTTGAAAAATAGTATAGAATAATGCAACGCCAGGTGAAAAGTGCAGGTTATAAATTTGACTATGTAAATAGATACGACGATCATTTCGAAAAAGAGACAGTTACATAAAGATTATTTATGACAAGTCCAGCATATTAAATACAATTCCATAATATTCAAAACATGGAGCGCCGAAGCGATTAAAAAAATTCCAGAAATTTGAAGAAAGGATAAAATAAGATAAATCCCAATACCTTCTTTTGAACCCTACAAAAGGGCTGTCTTCTCGAATCAGCGATGATTCTGAGATATGCTCTGAATATCTAAGGATGTAGGTAGCAACTTGATGTTGCGCAGAATAAAACCAAGCATTTCATACCTTGCAGCTGGGATGAAAGAAAATAAAAACAATAATATGGCCTAGCCTGAGATCAGGCTCTTTCATTTTTTTCATCTTTCATTTTTTTACTAAAGTGAGCCTCATCTCAGGCTAAATATGGCCTGGCCCAACCGTTTGCGTATTTAATGATGGAATTTTCTTTAACATCCAGGCGTTGTCATTAATAATTTTCATTGAATTGTCTCTTTATCTAAACGATCGTCGCATCTATTCCTAGTAGTATCGTATATTAGTCCAGCGGTTGGTTCTGCCTCTTTTGTAGAACCATTAAAGGGTATTGCAGATCTCCTTACGCATTGAAATTTTTGAACAAGTCGTTCGAACATGGAATAAACAATCACATTTATAAAAGGACTTCCAGCTGCAATAACGTTCAAATATCTCTATAGATGCTTGCTGAATCTTCTGAAATTTGTACGCGATCGTACTTTCGAGAGAGCAAGAAAACTAGCGATGGGAAAGCCAACGATGAGGCAAGAAAACATATTCGAGCGTCACAGATTGAGTCTGAAGCTGCAAGTAGAGCAAGTTCAAGAAACTGAATCAAGCAACACATTCAAAGTGATGTCTTCAAATGACAACAACACAATGTATGAAGTATCCATCATTGCCGAGAAGTGTCCCGAGATATCATGTTTCCTCAAATGTATAGACTGCGACGTCTGTATCCACACCTTTATGTGCTCGTGTCCAGATTCCCTCGTTCTAAACAATATGTGCAAGCATATTCATTTGGTGCAAAGGAAAATTGTTGGGGAGACAAGACCAGAAAATGAAGCAATTCATGGAATGTCAGTTGATCGAGAGTATGTGGACCAAGAATTGAGCACCATAGCAGCTAATGTCTCAACTGCACGAAAAACTGACCCAGAAGCACTACATGCGAAAATTGCCGAAACATGCAGTCGGATAGAGACAGCTGCTACTTCATCTTACAACCCTGATGCACTGACTCAGTTACAGTCCCAACTAAACTCAGCTCTGCACACTTTCATTTCAATGAATGATGAAGCATTCCAAAGAATTCGACCAGTTTTACAGCAACCGGCAAACAAGAACTTGGAAAAACAGCAGCGATTTTTCAGTGTCAGAAAGAAGAGAAAGAAGGAACAGAACGTTAAATATGCAAAGCCAACCAGACAGCAGAAACGTGATTACTACAGAGAACCTGAATGGCTTCCTGTGTATGTGACCAGAGGGGAGCCTGTGCATGTCAAGAAAACAGTCCAAGAGGGTGCAAAATTAAAATCAGTAACAAAATCAGGTATTTTGTATTGCATATCTACAATACGGGCCTTGCACACATCCACGTGATTTCATTTCATTTTAAAACCACCAAGTTTTTCTAAATTTTAATTTGCCAACTTTTCCAGTTCTGATAAGAAGGCGATCACAAAAATAGTTTGATCTTTTGGGTGTCAAGCAAATATTGGTTCATCCCAATCCATCCAGTACTCTTGATGCTATGAATTTTCAAAAGTGGGAACTTTTTTCTGGCTCACCCAGTACAGCTTTTCATATGGCTTAAGAATTCTTATCATAATGTAAGAATTCTTGTCATGTTTGCAAGGCCTGTACTATAGATGCTGATTTATTTTCTCAGAATATATGCGGTAGATCCATAATTATAGAGGATGATGCTCAAAGAAAAGAAGGTCAGGGAAATTTTCAGTCAACAACAGATAAATCCACTGCCACATTGCCTAGCAATCATGGAAATTATATAACAAAATGTGGAAGTGAACATTTCACATCGGTTCTATCTAACTTAACCATGCAGTCAAGACTGAAATGTTGGAAAGTGTACACTTTACAAAAGTAGCTTTTCCATTGTATGGGTTCTTTTAATAATAACATGGTACAACATGCTTTATTAAATTTGATCTATTGAATGTTGACAAATGTCAGGATCAACAAGACTGGCACAACAAGGAAAGATAATGTTACATACAGCAGAATCCAATAGTTTTGATGGACACCCATATTAAAAGCAATTTGTGATTGCAGACAACATAAACTCCATGCCCAGCTAGTCAAGTCGTCAACAAAACAAGGCAAGCTGCAAAAGTTCCTATGAAATCCGTAGCTTTCTTGTTGCGCATTCCAGAATGGTTTTCAAGAGCAAAAAACATGAGCATACAGTAATCAAGAGAATAAGGATATACAGTTATCCAAACATCTGTATCTTTGGGTT
The DNA here is from genome assembly GCA_039566865.1 of Aurelia coerulea. Classification (NCBI taxonomy): domain Eukaryota; kingdom Metazoa; phylum Cnidaria; class Scyphozoa; order Semaeostomeae; family Ulmaridae; genus Aurelia; species Aurelia coerulea. The sequence goes on along the minus strand of CM076951.1, from coordinate 3,362,029 downwards.
TGTACTTGGGTGTCAATCAGAGCTAGTTGGATCTTATTGTAACATCATCCATCCTTGTTGACTTGCACAAAAAGAGGCACTGCCCACAGCAAAGCACCAGTTATGACATATACATGCATGTTTTGCCTTTCACAGAAAAAGAAATCAAGGAAATGCTAACCTTTCTTGGTGTGAAACAACCCAGAAGCCAAAGCAGCAAGATTTCAGCAAGTGAACTGCTGATCAATGATGAGTACCCTGCAATTGAGATTCTGGACTATGATTATGAAAGAAGAGAAATACGTGACCAGTTTGACCCAGAAGCATGGAATTTGATCACGATGGCAGGTACTGTAAGGGCTGGGTACCAGCAAATGGAATTCACATACAGTACAGACCTTGTGCACATTAACATATGACCAAACGTCTTAATCAATTTTAGGACTAATGACTCCCTCTCAATGAGTCCCTCTTCATAAGGATTCTTGAGACTTCAAGAATGTAAACAATTTCAAACAAATATAGTACAATTCTTAAGAGATTGGATATTTTCTTGAGAATTCTTAGGCAAAGGTGTTATGTTGGCGTTGTAATTTATTGCCATATCATAAATTTTGTATCACACAAGCTCTTCCGGGAAATGTAAAGGTCATGTTAAGACCAAGAGTTATACACACATACAGTATAGATAAGTGACTGACTCAATTATTTACAAGGTAGTATGTAAACATGATTATTGAAATCATTTGAAAGTGGCATTTACGAAATAAATTTTGAGTAAATCTCATACAAATGACTGATTAACATTATAATTACCAGATTCATATACTAGATTGCCTTGTATGACTAATCAGTTGTTGGAGGTGCATTCTTATTCAAACTTTGATAATCATCCTGTAGCTAAGATATGACCTTTGAAATATGACTAAGAAACAAATCTATTGATTTACAAATAATATTTTGCAGTTGCAGAACTAAAGTTTGAATGGAAATGTCATCACTGCAAATTGGCAAAGAATGTAAATATGATAATGTGTGACAGTTGTGAAGAATGGTTCCATTGGTAAGTAATAACAGATTCACTAGCAAAATGGAAAATTTTCAGCATTAGCAGGCAATGGTCATTTGGCCATTGAAGCATTTTTCCAGTAAATTCTGGGCAATGGTGGATATTCAAGTAGAAAGAAGCAAAATTGACTCTCTTATTTTTCAATCATTTGAACCCTCTAAATAAGATGTGACAGTCAGCAAACTAGCAAATGATCTATTGGAATGTATCTATTCCAAAATTCAATTACCATTCTATCCAATTGGGTTACTTTGAGCCATGCTTGTATGTATTGTAGGTTCAACTTCACTATGTATGTTCTTTTTCAGGAGCTGTGTCAAAATAACCAAGCAGCCAGCTGGATCATGGTATTGCAGCATCTGTGCCTTGATCTAAAGCAAATTACATATACCGGGTGAGTCAGAAAAAATGTGGGATGTTTGGTGCACTGTAAAGTCGCGTTTAGCCACCCAATCGTTGTAAATATCTTTCCTGTGTGGCCAAAAGTCTAATTTAGATCATAAACCTCCCCCCCCCCCATTTGAATTAGTCATTTTGTACCTTAGTTAAGCCAGATTTTCTTTGTAGGGCCTTGTATGGGAGTCTTGCAAACTGATTAAGTCAGTTGATAAAGGCCCTTCAGCAATTTATCCAGCCAAAGTTACAGGTACTCATGGTATTATCAGGTGAGAATGAAATAGTTAGGAAATAGTATTGTCAGTGAGCATGGAGTCCTGTTATGATTTAAAGTGCATTGATCTGGTTGAAGGAAATGTCTTCACAAGCTAAAATGCTGAAGGGACCAGGTTGAAGATTCAATCAGTTTGTTGGACTCTCACACAAGATCTTTCGGAAAAAAATTTTCCTGACCAATGATTCAAATGACAGATTCCAATGGAGAAAGATTTTATGATCCAAGTTGGACTTTTGGCTGCACGGAAAAAGTTGCTTATGGCCATTAGGGGGCTAAACACAATGTCACAATGGTCACAATCCGCCAAACATCCCATGTTTTTTCTAACTCACCCGGTAGTACACAATTAAAATGTTTGGAGAATAAAGAATAAGCGACAGAAAAAATTTTATTTACACTTGTTTGGCTGCCACTTGCATCTAAATAGGAAATTCTTACAAATCGTTCAGAATTCTTGTTTGAAACATTTATGGTCTGTCAATTATTTTATACATCTATTAGGCCTACCTCTCAATAATTCTTGCCACAGTCAGGGGCGGATCCAGCCCGAAGTTGAAGGGGGGGCAACTTGCAAAGTGGGCGCCAAAGAAACGACAGAAATTGAGCGCGCCGAAGACGCGCAAAAATTTTTTGGACGCTTTTCTAAGAAAATTCTTTGATTTACTGCTAAATAACGCCTTGATTCATATGTTTCCCCCATATTTAAATCGAAACAGTTGAAAAATTATGCGTTAGGGCGCTTTTCTCGCCAAAAGAGGGGCGCCAAGCTGAGTTTTCATCGTGAAGGGGGGGCAATTGCCCCCACTTGCCCCCCTAAATCCGCCACTGGCCACAGTGTGAAGAATTATTGAAAATCTTTAAGAAGTCTTATCATTTTAATATTTGCAAGGCCTGTAATGTTGTTAGTAACATCTCATGCTTGCCCTACTCCTGAGATTGGTTAGGCATTTAGTGCAAAGCATTGAGCAGCTGTAAAAACTTCGTTGTTTGTGCTCTGGCTATAACAATTACTGTATTAAGCATAAAAGACATTTTTTAAAGTTTGTTTTTGTATGTCATGCTACATTTCGTTTAACCATAGCCATTTTTTCAGTTAAGCATAGCCAAGCAATTGTGTTCATTTGCAATAAATTATCAAACGAAAATGAGTTTTCTTATTCTGGCAGTGTTTCCTCTCTGAATATAATTGAATATGAATGGAGAGCAGCATAAAAATGGAACTACAGTACAGAAAATCAAGCTGTTCAATACAAGGCAGCATGGGCAGTCTTTGAAAGAAAAAATTGAACGAATAAAGAGAAAGGATCCATACTGGAAACATTTTCTTCTTCCAGAAACAAACAAATTTGGCCAAGGTCTGGCCAAGTGCTTCACGATCTTCAGCTAAGTCTTAGCCTAATTCTTAGCCTAAGAGGGCCTAAAGTCAATCAAGTGACCTCCTCTGAATCTCTCAGGAACTGGCAAGACAAAGACAAATTTTCGATCAATTTAGAAAGTCAATTACTTGACAGACATAAACAGCTTCTCGTGTAGGAAATAATTTTGAAATATCGTAATTTACCTGTCATTACTGAAGCAGAAAGGAACCACGTCTCGCAGCTCTGTCCCCACAGCTCTGTCCCCACGTCTCGCAGCTCTGTTATGTTTTCCTAAACTTGGCCTAGCCAAACGAGACATAGAAAAACAACGCGTCTACGTTCCAAAACACTCAACTTAGAACAAACACAGAAATGTCGTAAACAACTTTACAACGCATGACTACGAGTTCCCTTGGGGTTAGTCAATTGGAATTATTCCAAACAATTAAATAATAACACAATATCATCTCATCTCCCCTCTTATTCCGTCTAATTCCGTCCTCCCAAAATGTCATAGTCCAGTCTTTCTGGCTGTCTCCTTGCACGATTGGAACGACGTTGAACTGGTACATGTTGCTCCTCCGCATTGGTTTCTGGAATATTCGTTGCATCGTTATTTAACGAAGGAAATGGTTGATCATCTTCATCTGCAATTGGTTGATCTCTTGCTCTAACGCGAGATTTCAGTTGCTGAGAGTGTCGTCGCCAAATCAGGCCGTCACGAACAAACACTCGATAAGACAACGGGCTTATCTTGTGATGAATCTTGGCACGAACAAATTTGGGTCCTCTTCTACTGTAGTTACGTGCCCATACATGATCTCCTACTTCAAATTCTCGCATTTTCGCTGTTCGATCATGATATGCTTTCTGCTTCTTCTGTGACTGATGAACTTTTTCTTGAACAACAGCACGATTTTTATCATCATTGACATTTCTTTGCACTCGAGGATGAATCAAATCTAAACGAGTACGTAATTTTCTTCCCATCAGCAATTGGCTTGGAGCTACAGCAGTTGTTGCATGTACGGTAACTCGATATGTAAGCAAGAAATTATTCACGTTGTAATCAATATTCTTGCTATTCTTTGCCATCTTGTTCATGCACTTCTTGAAAGTTTGAATGAATCTCTCCGCCTGACCATTTGCTTGTGGGTGATATGGTGTAACGTAGCAGTTATTGATTCCCCTAAGCTTGCAAAATTCCTTGAATTCCTCTGAAGTGAATTGTGATCCATTATCAGAAACAAGCTGCTCGGGTAATCCTTGAACCGTGAATATCTTCATAAGGGCTGCTGCTACAGTTGCTGATGTTGCAGTTCTCAATTTGATCACTTCTGGCCACTTAGAGTACGCATCTTCAACAACTAACCACATAAAACCAAAATATGGACCTGCTAGATCAATATGTAACCTTTCCCAAGGCCTATCTGGAAACTGCCAAGGATGGAGGGGCACCTTTTGAAGATCATTCCCACCTTCTTGACATTCACAACAACTACGAGCAATATTTTCAATTTCTGCATCCATACCAGGCCACCAAAAATGTTCCCTTGCTAACGACTTCATACAAACAATACCTGAATGAACAGCATGCAATTCCTTTAACAATCTTCCCCTCAGCTCCTTAGGTACAACAACACGAGATCCCCAAATCAAAACTCCATCACATACAGTCAGTTCAGTCTCACGTCTACTAAAAGCATTTACTTCATCATCTTTGAAATTCACATTTTTGTTCAGTTTCCTCCCCTTGCAAACATCACCAATAACACTCGACAGTACAGCATCCCTCCTTGAAGCATCCTTCACCACATCAACAGAGACTGGCAAAGTTCCAAACACCTCATATTCTACTAGATCCACCAAAGCATGTCCAGATTCAAACTGTGGGTCAAAGCCACAAGGCAATCGAGACAAACCATCAGCGTTTCCATGCTTATCAGTTGGCTTGTAAACAATCTCATAGGTATACGCTGACAATATGATTGACCACCTTTGTAAACGACTTGCAATTATTGTTGGAATACCTTTCTTTGATCCAAAGATGGTTACAAGTGGTTTGTGATCCGTCACTAACTGGAAAGTATGTCCCCATAAGAACTGATGAAATTTCTTCACACCAAACACTATGCTCAAACCTTCCCTCTCTATTTGCGAGTAATTCTTTTCTGCAGGGGTTAACGACTTTGAAGCATAGGCTATAGGACGTTCTTCTCCATTTGGAAGAATATGAAATAACACTGCACCAATTCCAGAACCACTTGCATCACAGGCAAGTCCTAACGGCATGCTAGGATCGAAATGCATCAATACTGACATTGACATAAGATCATCTTTTAAACCATTAAAAGCAGCTGATTTTTCGTAAGTCCAGTTCCATGGAATACCTTTCTTCAACAACTCATTCAAAGGAGCTGCACGCTCAGATAACTGAGGCAAAAATTTGGCAAAATAAACCACCATTCCTAAAAAACTCTTCAGCTCAGTGACATTTGTCGGCTCAGCAATCTTCTGTATTGCTTCTATCTTCTTTGGAGATGGATGTATACCTTGACGTGAAATAACATGACCAAGGTATTCAACTGACTCTTGAAGAAAACTGCATTTCTCTTTACGTAATCTCAAACCATATTCCTTGATTCTTTGCAGAACAGCTTGTAAATTTTGCATGTGTTCCTCTTCCGTTTTCCCTGTGACAATAATGTCATCTAGATAACACTGTACTCCATTCAATCCTTGGAATATCTGATCCATAACTTGCTGAAAAATTGCCGGAGCAGAGCTGATTCCAAAAGGTAATCTAGAATACTGGAACAATCCTTTGTGTGTATTAATATCCACTAATTTCTGAGATTCTTTATCCAGCTCTATTTGCAAATATGCTTCAGAAAAATCAAGCTTGCTAAACAACACACCACCATTCAGATTCGTAAACATTTCATTTGGTTGAGGCAGAGGATACTGATTAACTTCCATCTTAGGATTAATCGTTACTGAAAAGTCACCACACAGTCTTATGATCCATCACGCTGCAGAACTGGAATAACAGGAGCTGCCCAGTCTGAATATTGCACTTGTGCGATGATTCCCTTCTGCTTCAAACGATTAAGCTCGTTCTCAACCTTCTTCATAGCATATGGTAATGGGCGTGCTTTACGAAATGTTGGGGTTGCATCACTTTTCATGTTGATTCTTGCTTTAACACCCTTGCATAATCCTGATTCTTCCACAAAAATTTCATCGTATTCATCCAATACAAATTTCAATTTCTTTTCCTTTGGAATAAAAACAGCAAAAATCGATTGCCAGTCAAGGCGAACTTGACACAATAAATCTCTTCCCAAGAGATTTCGGGCATTTCCTTTGACCAATCTTGCACAAAATTCTGTCCGTTGCCCGTTAATTTCGACGGCTGCATTGAACTCTCCCAATAATTGAACCTTTCCATGGGAATAACTCTTTAGTTCCAAAGATGAAGGTCTCAATATTGGTGCATCAAGTAAGTTGCGCCATGTAACCTCATTGATAAGCGTAACGACAGAGCCAGTGTCAACTTCCAAAGTGACCGGGTGTCCGTTAATCATAGCTTCAACTTTTGGACATGGTTTCAAATTTTCTGCAACATGATTTGTTTCCTTTGAATCAACAGACAATGTTTCAAAATCCAAGGTTTCTTCAGAAATATGCTTGACTTGGTTCTGTGAGAACTTACGAGGGGCACGAGGGGCTTTTCGGGGGGCCCTGCAGTCTCTTGCATAGTGTCCCTCTTTACCGCAATTATAGCATTTCACTGATTTCGCTGCACTGGAAAAGTTTTGTCTTCCTTTAGAAACTTCTTCCCTTCGATTTTTGGTTTCCTTATTTCTCGGCTTTACAGCATGAACATCACTAGATCCTCTCGCTGGAAAAGTGTTGAACTGATGAGCGTCCTTCTGTGCAGCTTCAGCAGCTTTCGTTATTTCGACCGCTCTCGTAAAGGTCAAAACCCCAGCTTCTTGCAATAATCGACGTTGCCACGCTTCGTTATTCAAACCAAAAACAAATTGATCCCTCAGTGACTGTAGTAATGGTGTCAAAGCTGGTTCTTGAGAGGCTGTAAATTCGCATGTTTTTGCTAATCTTCTCAGTTCTGCTTCATATTCAGCTACTGACTCATTTGGCATCTGCTTCCTGTTATAAAACTTGTAACGTTCGGCCATAATCGAAGGTTTTGGTTTATAATATTTCCTCAAAAGGTTTAGGAGTTCTTCTAATGACTTCTCTTCTGGTTCCTCTGGTGAACAGAGCGTTGCCAACTTTTCGAAAGCATCACGTCCAACGAAAAGCAAGAATTGATCGGTTTTCTCCTCTTCGGCGACTTGGTTTACTCTCCAAAAAAGTTTTACACGCGCAACGTAGCTATCAAAGTCTTCTCTTTTGTCGAATTCCCCCGGAATTCCGATGTACTGCCCCCTCCTTGGGTGAGAAGCTTGTCCAGGACTGTCATCGTCCGACATCTTTGAGAAAAACAGTTGTCGACTGCGCCAAAATGTTATGTTTTCCTAAACTTGGCCTAGCCAAACGAGACATAGAAAAACAACGCGTCTACGTTCCAAAACACTCAACTTAGAACAAACACAGAAATGTCGTAAACAACTTTACAACGCATGACTACGAGTTCCCTTGGGGTTAGTCAATTGGGATTATTCCAAACAATTAAATAATAACACAATATCATCTCACACAACATCCGCCATTGCAGTTTGTCCGACATCGGAGTTGTTGATGTTGCAAATATATTCGCCTTCCTGGCAAACGCCAGTCCAACAAGTAAAACGACAGAAATAACGAAGCTTTGTTGTCGGACGGTCAACGACAATATTATCGGGAATATTTTCGGAGCCGGAGCTTTGCTGTATTTACCGGCTAGTGACACAAACAAGGTGTGTAACATTTTACTTGAGTTGTCAGTGTTTCTCGTGAAGATATTACTGTGAATAATTTTTGAATACTTATTTGGCATATAAAGAACAAAGTTATTGTTCAAGATAGTGAATATAAGTTGTTCTTGGTTAGGTTTTTGGCTCGTATTTGCGCGGGACTTATAAGTCCCGTTGTGCATTATCAGGCCCTTTTAGGCCAACTTAGGCCCATGCCAGAATTGTAAACAATCATACTTCCGGGTTATGTAAGATGCATTATTTTGTAAATGCGCAGTATGTATGCCTTGTTTTAGCAATATTACCCTTTTTAATATTTCAAACAAGGATAAAAGATATTTGATAATTGATTTATAATGAAAATGCCATCAATTTGTGGTTTTGGCAGTTCCAACATTTTTGGTTGAAATTTTTGAAACTTTTAATTTCAGTTATCAAATGGATCAGTCTGCCCAAAAGAGAAAAGGTAGATTTTACAATGTTCTTGAGGCACAACTCCTACTTGATGAAATCCCAAGTGATAATAGCGAAACAACTGATGAGGAAGACAGTGGGGATGACGACTTCAATGATCGTACATTTGCACCTCCACTTTTTGAAGAACTCGTACAAGAAGAGCAACCTTTCCAAATCCAGGAAAGTACAGAAGTTGATGATGAGGTGGAAGAGAGTGTAGATTCAACTCTGATTGTCACCAAAAAGGCAAAGAAAGTTGAATTCCACAGGAACTGGAGGAAGAGAGATGAACCTATGGCTACTGATCCATTCTTAGGGCCAGAAGGTATTTAATTTATTGGAATTTAAGCTGCCTTTGGAGAAGGATAAATTTTGTTGGGTATACCCCTCTCGATTTCCTTTTAGCAAATTAAATGTTTCATGGTACAGATCTATAAAGGACTGCAAAGGTTAAAAAAATGTCAGATGTAATTTGCAAAGCAGCAGCAACCACAGCACATGAAACTTTCATGGTGTAACTGCTTGACAGCAATCATATAGATCTGTTCTTGAAAAATATACTTTCCCACCCAAAAGTGTATCTGAAGATTCCGAAGAAGTCCGAAGATTCTTCATTTTTCCCTCCCTGATATTGTCAAAGGGATAAATCTTATCATGGGGTATCACAAATTGCCATCTTGGTATCATTACTGGTCCACAGATCAAGACCTCTCTGTTCCACTGGTTGCATCAACAATGCCCCGCAACAGATTTCAGCAGATTCTCTCCAACTTGCATGTCAATGACAATGATATGATGCCTGATGATAACGAAGATAAGTTGTACAAACTGCGCCCTTTGATATCAAAGCTTAATGAAAATTATGTGAAGCTTTATAATGTCTCAAAACAATTAAGCATAGATGAAAGCATGATGCTCTTCAAGGGGCGTAGCTCCCTGAAACAGTACAACCCTAAAAAGCCCATCAAAAGGGGCTATAAGCTCTGGATGAGAGCTGATATGGATGGGTATATAACAAAGTTTGATGTTTACCAAGGTAAAAGTGGGCAAAAAGACAAAGATGATGCCTATGCAGGAATTGGCCTTGGGGAGAGGGTCATTGTTGATTTGACAAAAGACTTGTTTGGCAAGAACCATCAGGTCTATTTTGACAACTACTTTTCAGCTGTACCATTATTAGAATACTTGAAAGCCAATGGTGTTCAGGCATGTGGAACCATCCGCTCTGACCGCAAGTTCTTGCCAATAAACCTGAAGTCAGAGACAAATATGGAGCGGGGTCAGTTTGATTACAGAGTATCAGATCAAGATATAGCATTTTACAAATGGATGGACAATAAAGCTGTCCATGTGATATCAAATTTCCATGGCACTGAAGCTGCATCCATCAAAAGAACGCAGAAAGATGGCTCAAAAAAAGATTTCAGTTGCCCAATTGCAGTGAAAGAGTACAATGAGCAAATGGGTGGCGTAGACAAGGCCGATATGCTTTGCGCTGTTTATGGCATTGGGAGAAAGTCTAAAAAATGGTGGCACAGGATCTTTTTTGGACTTATTGATCGCACACTTGTAAATGCCTTTGTTTCTTTTGTGAAGTTGGAGGGGAAGAAAATCCCTATTCTGGATTTCCGACGATCAGTGGCTCAAGAGCTTTTGACGATTGCAAGAAATCCCACAGTTGGCCGGCCATGCTCTACACCCAAACCTGCAAAAAACCGGAAGAGACGCAGTACAGAATATTCTATCGAGCGAGGTTCTCGCCTACAGAACCGAGGTGCACACTGGAGGGAGATGTGAAGTTTGTTCAAAAAAGAAAATAGAATCCCGTCCTCACAGCAAGTGCAGCATGTGCATGGTCTTTCTATGTTGCAATGAAAAGAAAAACTGCTTCTTAGAGTATCACGAAGTTGAAGAGTAACTGAAATCGCTATTCATTATAATGGAGCATATTTTGATATAACCTTATTCTAAAGTTTTTAAAGATGATACTTTTCATGTGGGTGTGTTGGTCTGATATCTGTCAGCTCCTTATTGTGTTTGGCCTTATGTGATTAGACAAGATAATAGCTACTTGAAGTGCCATTTTGTGCTTTCATGGTTGATATTTTTGTACCTACAAAAGTTTGCCCCTCCCTTTGCCACACCCTAACTTGTATTTCGTGTTCTATTGTTCTTCTAACCTACAAAATGTATATTAACAGGTTGATTGGACAGAACTAGTGCTTGAGTAAAGTAAAAATTTTAAAAGCAACAAAATTCATGGTTTTGAAAAATTGGCACAATATCAAACGTCGGGACTTACAAGTCCCAACCCCCAATTTCAAAGTAAATTACCCCTTTTCAGCACAAGCAAGGAATAGAGGCTTAAGAGAACTGATGATATCTGCAAGCACATTCGTCCATCTCAGATCATCAAGTCTGCAAAATGCGTCGTAATGAGTCACTACGTCATTACCCAAGAATATTTAAACCCATTCGACCCAAGCATTGATGCAAGTCAGCTCTATAATCTAAGCTCTGGAATGCCTGCTGAAGGAGAAGTAACAGAAACCGGTCCATCCTCACAATATCGAAGAAAGGAAAACTATTATATAAAGAATTTGTAAATGGCCTTCTTCAACAGAAAGGAAGTTCCAGGAAGCACTCAAACGTCAAAGTTAGCACTATTCAAAAATGTCCGAAAAAGGCTGTGCACAAAATTCAAAACAAGCGGCAAATGATTGAAGCCAATAGGAATGTTCCAGGAGAACTCCTAGCCCTCTCATCACAAAGTGACAAAATAATCAACTTTGAGGACGCATAAACAAGTTCCTTGCCATTCTTTACCGTTATATCTGGCATTTCCAGATCGAACTGAAGGACAACAGCAAAGAGCAAATTCATAGAAGAAATCATTTGTTGTTGTAACGGTTCTACAGATTCCAAAGACGTTAATCCACCTGAAAGGGCCACTTCAACATGTCTTGTGGGTCTCATGGCTATCGCACGGGCTACCCCATGTTGACAATAATTGGAGTTGCGTTCAAATTGCATCGTAAAAACGTGGAGATCCTGCTTACAAACGAGCACTGACTTTGCTGATATTGAGCACAAATAATGGTTGGTCAGCAGATGGAAAAATAATCTAAATGGATGCTGCTTTCTCTGAAGAAGTGGGCAACTTTTGGCTGGTGAAAAAGATAATGATGAGAGCAGTGATGAAAGTGAGGATGTATTCTAATACATCTTCCAAATAAAATGCTACATCACACATTATGAGCTACACTACTTACAAAATTACTCTACAATACTACTAGGACGATACACCCCAGTGAGTAAAAGGCTATTAGGCCATTAGATAAAGATGATAAAAGAATAAACATGGGTGAGAGATATCGCCTGCACATCTATTGCCATTGGATTGAAAATCTTTAGTATCTGTTTGAGAATCTATTTCTTTTAACTCTTGAGAGAGGTAAACGCATGTGCGTATTGTTCTATGTTAGGAGAGTCCTAACGATTTGATCAAGTGTTTTAGGCCTTTTTCTGTCGTTTTGCAGCCATGAAATTTTTGTAAAGTTGAATTTACCTACATTTGCAGTGCTCGTAAGAAGACGAGAAAAATCACAAAAATACTTTGATCTTTTGGCTTTCAACTAGACTTTGAATCATTCAAATCCATGAAGTACTTGTGGTGCTACGAATTTTAGAAAGTGGGAACTTTTTCTGGCTCACCCGGTAAACATATGGTATGTGCTTAAAATTGATCAAAACAATTATAGAAATGAATTTCGTCTTGGGGTAAAAAATTAAGACCAAAGATAGGAGCCCAAACCTAACAACCATGATTTCCCAAGGTTGTTTTTACTGCCTCGGGTAAAGGGATTTTTTGCAACAACAGGAAGAACTATTTTGCAAGAATGATTTCATTTCCTGTGAGCACATGTAACAAAGCATTTGGCATCAATCATGTTTTATCATTGCATATTTGCTTTTGGAGAGAAGCGCAAATGCTCTGAGTAGTTCACTTTACCCCGTAGTTCACTTTCCCCCGTCTTACCCTAAACTTGAAGGTGAAAAAGTTAGGACCAAGGGGATTTCACTTCAAAAGATTTTGTACACCTTTGGCAAAAATCTTTTTATTTTCAAGAAAAATCCATCCAAAATCCATAATAATCCTTTTGTTCTTAAAAAATCTCGTACGCTTTTTCGAATGAGTGAAATTCCCCTCGGTTAGGCCTGATGATTTAGTAGGAGAGTGATATCAATGCGAAAGGAATTTATGACAATTTTTCGACAGTTTACCTACCTTCATAAAACGCAGCCAGGAAAGAAATTGCTTAGAATTTCCCGATTTTTTTGAAGAAATCTACTCTCCAGATGTTTGGGTATTAGAGTTTGGATGCCGGCTAAAATATCTGGATTGGCGGAGTTATGGCCACACACAAATCGATAAGACACTTTGAAACCATAAAATGCCAAAATGAAAAACTGTCCGAGCCTATGAGATCAGAACGATTGTTATTCAGCTGTTTTCATTAACACCATAAAGCGCTAACTATGCTTATCACCCACTTATTTTGATATATTGTTCTTGATATTTTCAAACGGAGCCATGACACCTGGCAGGGGACCTCTTGGGAATTTCTATCGAGTCAGGTTGATCTCTGCTGGGTTCAGATAGGTTCAGCTGGGTTCAGATGGATTCAGGTGGGTTTAACTTTTATATGAGGGGGGCTTTGGGAGGTACTAGAACCCGCAAACCAGGACCAAAATTAGGAAAACCCCGAAAAGCAGCAAGAAAAAAATTCGAAACCCGAAATTGCACTTCGGAACGCAAAATTATTTCAATTTGGGTAATAATCTTCAACTATTTCCTACATTTTCGTTTTCACTAACACTCTGTGCATCGTTTCAAGCATTTGGAAGCTGGTTTTTCGATCTAGGCTAACTACAGGCACTGTATGACTTTGAAAACCCAAAAACATCGGAATTTTTTAAAGAAATCCTGAAACCCGAGCATCAAAATTGGCCAAACCCGCAACCCATGGAGCATCTCAAAACCCGAAAACCCGCACAATTTAGACATAAAATTTGAAACCCGAGGGCTAAAATTGGTCAAACCCGCAACCCGTGAAACCCCAAAGCCCCCCTCCTATATAAATTACGCTATTTGATCAGGATTCTGGAACCTCTGAGAGACTTTTCAACTCCATCAAGTATTGTGTTGAGAAAACAGCAGAAAACCTCAAGAAGATCAGTGGTAAAGAAGAATGTAGCAAACTGGTGCTAAATTTAAAGAATACCATGACAGATAGGCACACCACCAATTATTGTGTTGATACACGTTTGGAAGACTGGAGAAAGGAATTGGCAACAAAATAAATTGAAGGCTTCACTGAAATGCCCCACGAAGCACAGGAGGAAATTTTCTCCTTAAATAAGCTGAGATGCAACTTGCATTTCCTGTTGGGCCTTGCAGATGCAGCAGAGAAGGGACTGAAAGACTATGAAAATGTAACACGAACTGGACCAGCGCAATCATCCGTTAGAATCATACAGAGCAGTGAGTCTGGAGTCACAGGAACGGTAAGAACACACAGAAAGCGAAGAGGAGGAAGATGTTAACCCTGAAACGATCGGGAACACAGACTGGTGAGTTTCTTAACAGATAATCTTCAATTTATTAAGCCGTAGTCTGTACATACATCGTTTCTTGATTATTCTAAATGCAGACAAGGTATCTAGGTCAACTTCGTTCATTCATTCCTGATGATAGGCATTGATAGGCCTAGTCCTGAAAGCTGTAAAAACAATAACGGACTGAGTTGGGACTGAGATGCATACCTGTACTATTTACTGTGTTTATTTTCAGGTGTCAGTGCGGAAACTGTCACGATATGCCCACTGAAAGAGAGAGCTTGTGTTGTCGAGAAATACTGCGAGTACGTCTCAAGGCTGATGAGAAGGACCTTGTATGCATAGCCCATGATGAAGATTTCAAAGTTGTTTGCCTTAACACAGCTGTCGTACAAACAGCAATAGATCAGTTTATAACAGTTTATTCGCCGTCTGATTGGTCCGTTAAAATGAGGCTTCACGGTCTCGGCTGCACGGTCACCGGCATGCTGCTATGTGCAACATATGATTCCTATGCTCACAACAATAGCTTGCATTATGCTTCCATTCTTCCAAGTGTATACAGGGCAAAGAATCAGCAGTAAATGGACAAAAGACACTGTGACAGAAGCTTATTTTGGAGTCACAGAGAAAGGCTGGATGGAGACTGATGTGCTTCACAGACAGCTCGCCAATAGGTTCCTGAAGCAGATTCCACCATTGCGATCAGTGGGTTTGCTTTTGAATGGCCATGTATATCGCATCTGGATCTCTACATCAGCCAACTTTGTGCCGAAAATGAGATTCTGTTATACGTTCTTCCACAGCATTGTTCCTACAACCATATGATGTTGGACTTTTTGTCCCTCTCGCAACGCATTGGGGGAAAGTGTGTAAAAGGTTCATGGAGGAAAAGCAGGTGCAACTGTGAACAAAATGAATTTTACAATAAAGTTAAGTACTAAGTTAAGTACTAATTTACACCGACTATTTACAATAAACTAAAGTAATACATGCTAATCAAAGGAATTCAAGTAGTACCTACAGTAATTGATGTTATATTACATGTGTGGTTATAGCGCAGTGAGTTATAGCACCAAAGTAAGTGATGTATTTACTGCTACTACTACCGTGGGGTAACCGTTCAGGGCTAATATGACACTTAAGTCCTAAATTGACTTAACTTGATAAAATCAATTAATGTAAAATGTATCTATGTAACACCTGGTTAGCAGGGCAAACTTGAATCCAAGAAAGCAATGTTACTTGATGTTTAACTATATGAGCTACTGATGTGCTGTCGAACAGAATGGACATGTGAAACCGTGCTCCAGGAAAAATGGGAAATTTAATGGTTTAGATATAAGAAACAAGGTGATAAAGCTTGTAATAGTTTGGTGGGAACAATGTTTTGTGAAGAATAGTAAATAGCAGATAGCAAGAACTTGAATTCGCAATTCCAACATAAGAATTTCAATCTGATGTTTATACTTTCACTTCATCATCCAATTCAGTGCAGAAAACTCTGACTTGTGTAATAAATATGTACACCCACTGCATTTTTAGATTGGCTTTGTTCACAATTTGAACGGCATGACATTCTTCAGCACAAAGCATTTCAATGCCACTAACAAGCAAGGATCCCATGACTGAAAGAAATTGAAACAAAAGCTCGTGAAAACAAAAGAAAACTATTGTGATGGTCAAAGCAGAGATCACAATCATCCAAGGGATTGGCCTTTGACCATTTGACGGCCTAATATACCAAACACAACACATAAGTATTTGTATAGGGCCCCTTCGCCATGGTGGTGACCTGCATGTTTGCTTTTGTGTTTGACCCGCAGATTACTTGACCTGCTAGCCTGCAGAATAAAGTTGTCGACATATTGTGGCACAAAGACAGTAGAAACTGCAGTTTATCTTGCCCTATGCCAGTTTATGATAGGTGTGACATCCCCATCAGTTTATCCTGAGTGTTGGGGATGACACCAGAAGTGTTCCTTGAAAGGCATTCAGCAAGAAAGGGTATAAGAAGACTGGAGAAAGCTGAGATGTTTTTGTTTCATTAACAATAAGGTTCCATTGTGGTAAATTTGCTTAGCATCTTCCTCAATTTGTCTGAGTTGTTCCATATCTTCATCTATGAAATCACAATCATGTGCATATTGCCATTCAATGGGCATTCCAAGTGATGAAATTGGGGGGTTATGTCTTCCAGAAACTGCTCTCAAATGGTTTAGTGCAGCAGCAACAGCAGCAAAGAAAATAACAAACCCGTAGAAATAGAGAACAAAAAATCCCAGAACAATATGATTAAAAATTGGCCTAACACGAAAGATCGGCCTAACAAGCCTTTCACACATACACCATAAGAACACTAGAAAACCCAGAAGATAAAAAAACACTAGTCAGGGCTAGTCACAGCTTCAGGCGCTGTGTATGACAACACATTCAACACCGCTGATTTACACCCCAAAAGCTGGTACATAAATACCTGTTGCTCTCATCACATTTCATTCATTAAATTTGTGATGAAGAACTGACACGTGGAAACAAGACTAGAACAAGCTACTCCCCTCATTCGTCCAAAAAGACTGGTCGTGCTTTTGAAATCAACAGGAGATCTGTTCTTGGAGCAAGAAATACCAGTGTTGGGCGTCAAGGCCTAGTCAAATTTTCAGCAGTGATGGACATGCCTCCACCCATGAATTCTAATGCTTACACAGATACAGTGAAAGTTATTGCTAATGCAGCTGAAGAGGTAGCCCAAGCAAGCATGGCAAAAGCTGCCTCTGAAACAAAGGAATACTACAAAGAGAATGAGAATGATGGGACCTACCAAATTGAGTTTCTGGCGATGGAACGTGGAGGAAAGGGGGTTGGCGTGCAATTTCAATTTTGGCGCGAAATTGAAATGGCATCAGCCTGCTGCCTTCTCTTTTAGAATTTTATCCTCCGTTTTTTTCGAACAATTCACGTAATATAATCGAATTATCAAAAAAAATTATCAGTGGTATTTCTTTTTCTTTCCAATTACTTGGACACCACAAGCGGAACGCCTCAGTGTTTTGAACATTGCAAAGAAAGGTGCCAAATATGTGGAAAGAAAAGTGCTGCGAGATTTGTGAAGATTGAGGACGACGAGTGTGAGAACAAAAAGGATATAAAATATACATTTTGTTTAGAAACAGTGCCTGAAGGCGATATTTGTATTATCTGCGCTGGGCTAGGTAGAAGATACAAGTCAACTGGAAAGAAAGCTGCCTCGGTGAGTACTATTTAAAACATTCTAAAAATGAAACAAAGTCAGGCCCGGGTCATACGTCACATTTTGGCCGCTTCGAATTAAATAATAGTATTCGGCACGACCAAAATGCGACGTTTGACTAGATTGAGTACGGCAATTTTCATTTGGGTCGACCTAAATTATAAGATTCGACTGGTTCAGTCGCATAATGCGACGCTAGAGCGTCTTGGGGTTAGACGTCGAATTTGACATGTGCCGAATCAAATGCATAAATTATAGAAATTTATTTCACCTTGCTGAGCATGCGCATTTGCTTTCAAGTTGCAGTTCGCGCCAAAGTAATCGTCAAAATGGCAGCCTCGTGTCTCATGTGCCGGGGAGCAACAAAATATCGCTGCATTTTATGCCATGAAGCTTTGTGTGGTAAATGCAGCATCCCAGAGATGGACGACGAAACTGAGGGCTGGGAGGCATTCAAGAGTGTGGGATACTGTGGCTTTTGTGGTCCTATCCCAAAACGGTAAGAAGGATCCAATATGACTGGCCTAACTTTATTTAATAACTTTATTTATCTATCAGTTATTATAGGCACCATCATCATTTCTGTGGCTCTTGCGTATTTATAAGGATATTTTTAGTCGAGTGAATTCTTGCCTACCGAAATAGCAACTTTAAAGTCTTGTGTATGAGAGACTCCATGCTTCACTAAATCAATTGTCTTTTATTATCACATCAGACCAGTTACATTATTATGTTTGTTTCCTTCAGACTTTTTGATGGCTTTCCTTTGAAAGGATCATTTATATTTATTGTTTTTTATGTTATTTCTTATAGATCTGAAAGACCATCTACCGGGTGCGCCAAAATAAATTATGCACTTTTGACAGGCCACGCTAAATTGTAAACAGGACCGATTTTGAAGATTTATGACTTAATATTTAGCAGAAAGCCTGAATTAGATTCTAAGATTTTTTGCAAATTTTTCTGTTTTCAGGTTTTAGAGCTACAAGCGAGTTTCTTAAAATTTTTGTTTTCGAAAACACTGAAAACGACCAAAAAACGTCGATCAAGCTCCCTAAAGAATCGATATGAATGGACAAAGAGAAAACTTTTTCGTGGTGATTTGGGATTTAGAATCGACTAATTGTAAGCTGCTTTATGAGAGTTCGTACTATCTTGGGAGAACTGTAATAATATTTTCAAGGATATAAAGGAATGTGTTCTCTTTTGTAATGTCATTGAATTTATGCTTTGGTGCAGGTTGTGTTCCTGTGTCAAGGGGGTTAAAAAGACAAGCGAGGAAGCATCATGGGGCCAGCAAGCATGGAGTCTTGTTACATTTTTGATTTTGTGACGGCTTTTGGGGCGGTACTTTATTGTAACTACTACATAATTTCGCAACAGGCCAATCGTTGAAATAACGCTCGTGCAGAAGTTTACAATGATCAATTTCCAAATCTCGAAATCACGCTGAAAACGTTTTCTCTTTGTCCATTCATGTTGATTCTTTAGAAAATTTGATCAACGTTTTTTGACGGTTTTCAGTGCGTTTGAAAACGAAAATTGTAAGAAACTCGCTTGTAGCTCTAAAAAGTGAAAACGGAAAAATTTGTAAAAAATCCTAGAATCTAATTCAGGCTTTCTGCTATAGATTAAGTCATAAATCTTCAAAATCGGTCCAGTGTACGATTTATCGTGGCCTGCCAAAAATGCATAATTTATTTTGGCGCACCCGGTAGCAGCCTGTACAAAGAAGTTGGTAAACCTGCTGTGGAGACACCACCAAATGAAAGTCCGCTAGGGAGCTACACACCTGAAAGTGATGATGATTTTGATTACAATGATGAGGAGATTCGAAACATTCTTCCAAAAGGAAAGAAGAAGAAAAAGTCAGGCAGGAAAGCAATTTGGAGTAATACTCTCCTCAGTGATACAGTTGACATCATTGTAAATGATGAGGTTTTCAGGAGGCAGTTAATCTTTAGAAACACCAAAAATCAGAGAAATACAGAAGTGTACGCAAAGGTTTTAGAGCAACTGAAAGATCGTGCAAAAGAGAGAGATGAAACTGTTGAATTTACCCCTGTCCAGTTGCGAACAAAGTTTTAAAAGGCAATATCAGAATGCAAAAAAGCAGCCCTCACCATGAAGACCGCTACAGGCATTAAAAGGCTTCAAGATGAAAAGGGATATGGTCCCTGGTTTGACCAACTTTTTGCCCTTGTGAAAACCAGGGACTCCTGCCAACTAGAGCAGGGGATAGAGCCTTCCATTGTAGATTCAGAGAAAGATATGGCTTCATCATCATCAGCATCTACCTCCACAATTAATGATGATTTCTTTGTGCCATCAAAGAAAGCCAGTCGGAAAAGGAAAACTCAAGACACACTGTCTGAGGCTGTAGAGATATTTAAGACGGTTATTCAAAATGACCCAATGAAAGATGTCATTGCCTTTGCCCAGGAGGAAGCTGAAAAAGCTAGGCAACATGAGCTAAGAATGATGGAGCTGTTGCTTGGAGGAATGGGAAATGCACCCCCTGGAGGGGTCCACAATCAGTAGAACAGATACCAAGAAGGTGCATATGCATACAGTGGCATGCTATATCAGAACCAATTGCTCAACAATGTCCCCCCACAGGAATGGAGCCCTGCTGTTGTCAGAAGGAGAATTGATGGTTTCAATAGACAACAAGAAGACAATGAAACAAGTTGTTATTACGAATTGTAGTACCGCATTTATCTGTTGAATAGCCATATTAACAAAACATTTTCTTCAAATTGCTTTCAATATTTATCATGTTTATGAATGGCTGTAGCAGAAACGAACACAATACTTCAAACTAGCTAATTAGTAACCAGTACAACATTTTTACAGTGAATAACCCAATGAACAAAGCTGGTTTTATTTTTTGTTAATTTTTTTGCAATGGAAGGTTTAAGGCTAATTCAGTATGTAATGACTAGAATTTCTGGTCCATAAAACTAATTTTGTTGCCTGGATGGGTGTTGCAACTTTTATTTGGATAAACAGATTGGACTGTACAATTTCTGATTTCATGGTTAAAAGTAATCTTTGGGTCCAAGTAGTTGAAGTCAAAGTTGAAGTAAAACCAGTTATACAATATTAAGCAACTCCAATCACAAATACAGGAGATGTGTATACTCATCAGACACCAATGAGTAAAATTAGCTGCACAATTTAATGGAAGCATGATTTGTTTACTATGCAGTTAAATCATTCCATAATGATTGTGAAATGTGTTCAGTCTTCAAAAATACATCTGTGAGTTCAGCCTTGAATTAAACTGCCAACTCTGACTAGAAGAGGGGATTGGTGAACCATGTCTCATTCAATTCTTACCCTGACCATCCCCTGGGGCAGCCCTGGGGTCAACAAAAAATTGTTGCACAAATGCCTGGGGGTGGGGGGATTTACGGTCAAATAATGTTATATTCCCAGTAAATGTATAAAGCCTGGTTCTCATATAATCTCAACCCGACGGCGACCCATCGGCGTCACTACTGCGTTGCAAAAGTTGAACTGCCGGCGACTCGTCGGCGACCCATCGGCGACCTATCGGCGACATGTTGCCGGCAGGGCGCCGTCATTCATATCTCAGTGTGCATTTCCCGCTGATCCTCGTATTTGATTGGCTTGCTATGGTCATCTGATCTAAGGGAATGCAAATGATTCGCTGACGCATCGCCGGCAGTGCGCCGCCTCATGTTCTCATATAATTTTCATTGGCGCCGGTGCTGCAGCAGAGTGAAAAAGTTGAACTCAGCTCAACTTTTTCGAATGACTGCGGCAGGACGCCGGCAGTCGGCGCCCCATCGGCGCTGAGTGTTCTCATTAAAATTAGACTACCGTAGCAAGGTCGCCGGTGGGTCGCCGATGGGTCGCCGGCAGGTCGCCGATGGTTTGAAGCTATATGAGAACCAGGCTTAAATAAGAGCTCCTGATATTGTAAAATGCCACTCAAATGCTGGGGCCCTGGGAAAGATTTACAGTCAAATGCCATGGGGCCAGGAAAAAGTTTTATGCAAATGCCTGGGGGCATCTCAGAGGGTCAGGGTAGGAATTAAACAAGACATATGTTGCTTTGTGAAATAAGTGTTTGTCTAGGATGAATATGATATATCAATATCCTGCAACTTGATGCAGAGAAAGGAGGGAGCCTAATATGCAGTTTGAGATTCAATGCATAGTTTTTTATAGTTATTGACTCCTGATGTATGTATCTGAAACTTATAGATAAAACTTGATACAAGTTATGTTAGTTGTTTGCGTTTTGCTTCTGGTCCCAAAGTTTTTGCACAATTACTTTTCTGACCACAGTTGCTTGTGTACTGGACGGATCAACTACCTTACGACTGCTTTTCATCATCAGAATTTCTCTAAGTTTGGTTCTGTCTATTACTTGTCGTGTAACAGGATCTATTGACAAATCAAACTTTGAAGGAATTGTGTCTCCTTGATCCAAGCAAACATTGTGGAGGATCATACACGCTAATGTAGCCATTTTAATTTGAAAAAGACCACCCTCTGATTTCCTCAATAGCAGTCTCCACCTGCCCTTTAATTGACCATAGGCCCCTTCCACCACCATCCTTGCCCTACTCAATCTGTAATTAAAATTGGTCTCTTCTTTTGACAGTACTGCCTTTGAGAAGGGCTTCATTAGCCATGTTTCGAAAGGGAAAGCTGAATCTCCAAGCAAAATTGGGGGGATCAGAACATTATCCTCCCTTTGCATAAAATTTGGCAGCAGCAATCCATCCTTGATATTTTTCCAGAGAGAAGTAGACTGGAGGATAATGGAGTCATGTGAGTTTCCTGGAAACCCACATGATCCCCATATGGATCTGTACTTTGCATCAACCAAGGGCATCAAAACTACTGAGAAGAAGTTTTTGAAATTATGGAATTCCTTGCAAGCTTCATTCCCTCCAGGTGGACACTTGATTGGAATGTGGCAGCCCTCCACTGCTGCCCAGCTGAAGGGAAACTGCCACAATTCCTCCATGTCTAAAATCTTTTCCTTGAATTGTTCTTCCGTTCCTGGCATATGTGAGCTGACACATTCTGTCCACATGTATTTTACTATGGCCTTGTTTACCTCATTGATGATGGTGGTAACGGTGGACTGGCCTAGACCAACCATTTCCGCTATAGTGTAGATATAGTCACCCCTACCTAGACGGTACAAACAGATGGCAAGGCGACACTCGGGGGATACAGGTTCTTCACAAACAGTTTCTCTCTGCAGTTCTTCTCTGATATGACTCAATATGAAATTAAATGTTCTTTTAAAAACGCAAAATATCTTCTTAAAATGGTCATCCTGATATTTTCCCACCAACGACTGGTATTACAACGTGGCAGTCTTCTGCAAGACCTCTGCCGAGGAATTTGCTCGTTTCTTCGTGATACTGGCAAAAGTAACATTAGAAAGCAGGATTTGTATATTAATCTTCTTCTTGCAATGGCTGCAACAACTGTCGCATTAAGTTGTCTTTGTTGTCTGCGATTGTGTTGAATCAACTTCATCAAGATAATTTCCTTCCTTACAGGAGCCATTTTGTTCTTGAATTTTATCGTTCGCGCCAAAACGTATAGAAAGAGTTGTTGTTGTTGTGCTGCACATCTATGGTTATAACTTCACATTAAATACGACCAGTTATATTTGACGTCTGACCCAAAGCCGCTCCAAAGTTGCTCTTGTGTCGAATCCAAATCAATTTAATTTGGCGCGACTAAAATGCGACGTTTGACCCTAGCCTTAGATCATAAGCCTTTCCCCATCGAAATCGGTCACTTGATGTATTAATCAGAAAATCTTTTCTTCGTAAGACGTTGTATGGGAGTTTTGCAAACTTATGAAATCTTTGATAGAGCCCCTTCAGCATTTTACCCTTGCCAAAGCTGCAGGTACACGTGGTATTATCAGGGGAATAAGAAATGGTTTTTGTCATGAAACATCGCGTTGATCTTGTTGAAATAGATTTCTTTACAACACAAAGAAGCATGCGTTTTTACTGTCTCTCAAACATATTCTCTTTGCAGGACAAGTTATGACGTGACAAGGCATCCCAGAGGAGAAAACACTATTTCCGAACTGTTTCATGCTCCCCAGATAATAACACGTGTACCTGCAGCTTTGGCAAGGCTAAAATGCTGAAGGGACTTGGTTAAAGGTTTCCTCAGTTTGCAAGACTCCCATACAAGGTTTTAGAAAGAAAAGCTTTTTTAAATAATGAATCACATGACCGATTTCGATGGGGAAAAGTTTATGATCTAAGTCAGAGTTATGGATGCTCGGAATAATTTAGTTCACAACGGTCGGGTGGCTAAACGCGACGTCACAGTCCGCCAAACACCCCACGTTTTTTCTGACTCACCCGGTATATACCGGGTGTCCCAAAAAAACGCAATGGCAACAATTCTACAGCAAACTGTTTCATACTCACCATCTAACAATTATTTTTCTTAAAATCTGCAATAATTAGAATAAATTTTGATATATTTTTTCAGTATTTTTGGTGACTTGGTTGTAGAGTTAAAAATTAGCAAACTTCAAAATTGCCCCCAGGTCAAAACCAGACCTGCTGCATTAACAATGGTGAATTATAATGTCAAATTGTACAACATGACAATCCCTGCAACTGTAAAGAATTGCTGACAAACACGCAAACACATTGAACAGACCCTTTCATAAAGATTTCTGTCAAAACACTGCCATGCTTCCAAAGTGTCCATGATGGTTGCTTGCTTTTTCTAAATGACAAGGCCACTATTAGATTTATACCTTCAATTATAAATGAACACTGAAAGCTCCCTCAAGAATGGATAGCTCATGAATCTGTAAAATATCTCTTTGTTGCAGTTTCTTAATGAAGTTGTGTGCTTGTTAATGTAATAATGTAAAGTTTCAGATATTGCCATTCTTTTAACTTTACAATTTGCTTTGCACTAATGCTGATAGCTCTGGTTTTGCCCTGACAGCAAATTTGAAGTTTGTTGATTTTTAACTCTTGAGTGAAGGTGTTGTGGCGCAGTGGTGTAATCCACTGACTTTGCAGCCAGAACAGTTAGGCGGAGTGGGTTTGATACCTGGTAGGACCCCACCACTTGAGCGTCATGACAAGGGGTCGCGGACTCGATAAGGTCTGCTCTATTTCTGCGATCCCAGCGCTTGGCGCTGAAAAACGCAACTTCACTTTCACCTTCATCTTCAATCAAGTCACCAAAAATTCTGAAAAATTATTCAAAATTTAGTCTAATCATTGCAGATTTAGATAAAAAATAATCATTTGATTATTAATTTGAAACAGCTTTCGTTAGAAATTTTTGAATCTGTTGCGTTTTTTTGGGACACCCGGTAGGATAGACTGATTAAGGAGGAGCTCTCTAAATAGGTAAACTAATCAAGAGAGAGCCCACCCCCCCCCCCCCATAAAAACAAAAAAACTAAAAACATTATAAATAAAACAAAACCAGATGAACCTCAAAAATTTTTCAAATTAAACATATGAGTCAATTAAATGAGCTTTTAGTTTAGAGCGAAATGTAATAAATTCACACAGCACTTTCCATGTAATAAATTCACACAGAGCACTCAGCGTAGAAAAAATTCCCTAAATCTACTCTTGACCTCATCTGATGTAATAAAAACAGCAGAAATGGTAGTATTAAATGAGGAAATATTTATATTTTGTTCTCTCTTGAGGGTGATGACCCTCCAGTGTTTATGGAGTTAGGAGGTGGACATAATGCCGCTTTATAGATTATGGGGTTGTTTCATATCTTGATTAGTAGTTTTTCAACTTCATGGGGATAGTTTTATAATGTAAGGTTGAGTCATAGGTTCATATTGTGGCAGAGTTTCACTTTGTAGGGACGTTTCACATTGCGGTGCGTTTCCTGGGGTTGTTCCCTATGTTTGCTCGTTTCATATTGTAGTGTGGTTTCATATCGTAGCGTGGTTTCATACTGCGCTGTTTCTTACTGTAGTGTGGTTTCTTGTTGTATGGTCATTTTGTGTTGTATCGTCAGCTGTTGCATCTTCTAGCATTGTCAACTCTGCAGAAAAAATATTTCAATAGACTTAATGATGTCATCTGTAAGGGGTACATTTCCGAAGTCTTTCACAAGCTCTACATTGAGCTGCAAAAAAATGTAGGAGGTAGTATCACATCCTGTTGAAGCGTGAAAGGCGAGAAGAGACTGAATTATTTCCGGTTGTAGCCATTGAAAGACTTTGTGGATTGGAATGGTCCGAGTGCGTTTACTAACTGGGGGAATCCCATTCTTGCCAGCTGTTATATATACAAACTAAATCTGCACGCATCCTCTCAAGCTTATCTAATGTTGCCCGGGTCAGACCATTTATTTCTCCTAATTTCCCCATGGATTCTAGGGCCTGCAGACTGATCATCAGCTTCCCATACAAAGTGTGAATCTTTGTAGGGTCCCCCCTTTGATGACTGGTAGCGCTTTGACGTTCTTCACATACACATTTATGATCTCACTTGATTTACCAGATGTAGATTTTAGGATTTGCTTTGCCCTCTCATAACCTTCTGTTGTAAAAGGAAGGCCTTCTATATTAGCTCTGACGTTTGGTAAAAGCAACTCTCTCAAGTAGGACAATTTTGTGACAGGATCTATCTTAACGCTATCAATTTCAGCTTCAAATTTATTTCAAAATATATACCAATCTAGATGGGTACCTGCAAACTTCGAAATAATTAGCTTTGGCAACTTAACCTTGGTTGATTCCTGTTCATTGGGAGGTAAGTTGATTAAGTTCCTCCAATCTACGCTCATACTGACATTTCTGCTCATATTTAGCTTTCTCCTGCTCCAATTCTACCTCAAACTGCCGTTGTTCGGACGATAAAAGCTCCTGTTCTTCCTCCCTTCGCTCGCTTAATTTGATCTGCTTCAAATATTCTCTCATTTCTGCCATGATGTGATCAAATTTCTTTATTTCTCCCTCGATGCTGCTCCACTTTCGAATTTCTCCTTGATCGTCCTCTTTCTCCAATTTCAGGTCCTGTACGTTGGTTTTCAGCTCGTAAGCTTCTTCAATTTCCAATTCATAAATCTTTAGTGGTCTCCTGATAGCCTTGCAATCCTTTGTGTTCAAAATACCTCGAATTTCATCTTTGATAAATGTCAACATGCCTAGTTTCCCTGCAACTTTCTTTGATAAATTCTCCTTGCTTCCTTGATGCGCCATACTCATAATTTTTGGTTGGTTTAATCTCCGCTAAAGTCGTTGATTTCTCCCATCTGGGGTGCCAATTTGTTGTGAACTGGTGGAAGAACGACAAGAAAAACTCACGAGATTTGATTTTCTCTCTTGGGTGTTTGGAAAACTAAGACCCAGAAAACGAAGACCTAAGACCACGAAAACGAAGACCACGAAAACGAAGACCCCGAAAACGAAGAACCCGAAAACGAAGACCCAGAAAACGAAGACCACAAAAACAAAGACCACGAAAACGAAGACCCAGAAAACGAAGACCCAGAAAACGAAGACCACGAAAACGAAGACCACGAAAACGAAGACCCAGAAAACGAAGACCACTGAGCATTTGTTCCCTTGCTCATAACCAAGTCGTATAGACTGCTCATCTAGCGAATGCCACTCCATACTTTCCTCCATCCATTGGGTATTTGCTCCTTGAGAATGGTTATTTGAGGAAATACTGTTCATCATTTCTGTATCATTTTCATAATCCTCATCCACAACATTGTTCTTGTGACGAAGGAGGTAGTCATCTCCCATTCTCATGCCCTCAAATTCGCTCTGCAAAAGTTCCAGATCCTCATCACTGGCATCATCCTAATCATCACTCTAAGGATTTGTTGCATGGATTTACCTCTCAAAGTTATGTACGTTGAGTCATTTGATTCATTTAGCATTGGTTCTATGCCACTGATATCTTGGTTTGGAAAGCAATTGGCCTCACCAGAACGAGCCTTTTCATCTATTGCTTGACAGCTGGAATAAAGAAGGTGCATGCTGAGAAATATGTTTTATGTATCACTAGCTGCCCTTGAATGTAAACTATTGAATTTTCCATGAATGTATAATATGGGTGGGAATTAGATACGGTCACTGTAGATTATCCAGAACATCCCAGCTTTTTTTATTAACTTGGTCCTGCATGAATGGTAATTCATCATCACTGGTCATGTAGAAACTATTTTCTATCAATATATTTGCTAGAGTGAGTGATTCTCATCAGTTCTTAATAATTGTTGCAATTCTTTGGGTTAGGAGTTATCAATGAACTGTGATAAGACTGAAATAAAGTTTTATGAAAATTGAGAACTTCAACAAAGCTTTTTACTACAAATAACCATTTGGATTTTACTACAAAGCTGTACCTTCATTGTGCCAAATATATGTGGTATGTGCATATTTTAAAGATGCCCTAAATTTCTGAACAACTAATTGAAAATATCTGACATAACACGCATACCAGAGCTGTACCTGGTCCATATTTCCTGGTCAACAAAAGTTATAGCAAGTGTAATTAGTTATAGTAAGCGTAATAATTATTTTTTAGTAATGTTCACAATAAAATTACCTTCAGAGTCCAATAATAGTAGTCTATTTCTTTCTACAATCATACGCTGTTACCTGTGATCCAAGCAAGTTGTTTCTTTATCAAAGAGAAAACGTGTGGGACACTTTTCGGAAAAGAAGTGAGTTGACATATTTGGGTATTACCTTTGTGCCTCTGTCACTGCCATTTCTTCATTTGAGGAACATTCCAGTTTGAATCTAGGTCGTTTTCTTGGCATTTTGTGGAAGGGCGTTGATGCTTCCGTTGGAGGGCCATATTGCCGTTCTTCAACCCGCACGGTGAATTGCCTAAATAAAATAAAGACATACATACTTGTGCTGCACTCGCAATGATCTTTCCCAAAAACAAAACTAACGCAATCGGCACCCTTTGCATTTATTGATTAACATACATTGATAGCATTACTGTCTGGACAGAGTCTAAGTGACGTGAGTTTTGCCTACGGCCTACATGACATAACTTCACATACCTGAGAACACAATCCCGGTATGAATTGACCAGAGCTGCTGCCAAGTCATTGTCGGTGTGAAATCCAAGTTCATTCCTCAGTTCACGCAATGAATCAAAGGTTCTTTCAAAGGTTATTTTGCAAATGGCTGCCAGACGTTGGTCACACGATGCAACAGTTCATTTCAACTTGAGAAATATATGTCGTTTAGAAAGCAAAACCAAGAAATTTATGAAAGAAAAAGCCAGGTCAGAAATAGTGGAACTCTCCGAGGATTATCAGAATTTTCACGAAAGCTCTGTAATTGGAGGCTGCTGTTTCATTTTCAATCCATGAAGCCATTTATCGCTGAAAATAGTAAGACAAAATGGCCAACCGCTGGTTTCAGTGATCGGGCAAATTTGGTCTCCTGAAGGTCATAGCTCCATCATTTCTTAACGGATTTTTACGGGGATGGTTGGAAACTTCAATTGAATATCTGAAGAGCAGCATCATGCAAAATTTTTGCGAGAATCTTTTGCAGTTTTGTCACAATCTTCAGACAAACGGGGCACAATTTTTTTGGGACACCCTGTACATTTTCACATTTGTTGCCAGTGCTACCATAATATAGTTTTATATGTATTAATATCTTATACATCTTAGCATCAACGATAGCAAGCTCAGGAGCTAATTCTGTTTCAGTAACAAATGTACACGAAGGTATGTTGATTTTTTTATCATTGCAGCTGTGTATTATGCTTTCATCCGTTTTTGCTTAATGAAGATTGGGAAGCTCTGAAACTATTTTGAAACAAACATTGGTATGGTTAGATCTAAGAAATTCATCAAATAGTTCAGCAAATATGTGTTGGAAGATTACTCATTTTTGAAAATTTATTTGGCATGCTGACAGAAGAACATCTTGTTGTTGTTTTGTCGACCGAAATCTGAGTGTCCATATCTAAATGTTATTCTTTTCAAGTATTTTTTTTTTTTTTTTTTTTTTTATATATCATCATCAAAACAGTTAAAACACAAAAGATTACTTGTCACTGTGCCATCCAAAGCAGGAAAGGACACAAGGTCATCTAGTCCCTACTTTGGATGACACTTACAATTATAATACTTTAACAAACAAAAGGAACAATATAAGGTAGCTTGGTACCAAATTCCAAATGATGGAGAAAAACTTAAGATGCTGTTTGCGTTCTACGTTTTGAATTAAAAACGCTCTGTTGCTTCAATGAAAGAAATTGTCGCTTCTATGATGATTCTGTTTTCAACTATGTTTAAATCCTGGTTCCCAAACAGAAGCAAATTGCAGAGTGTATTTGAATCCAGATCATTTATGTCTATACCAGAGGCGGTGAGCTGGCGAAAGAGATCTCTGCGCATCAAATCAAACTGGTGGCAGTGCAAGAGAAAGTGTTTGTTATCCTCGATACCTCTCCCACACACGCAAAGTGGGCTCCTACAATCAAAGTTGTGTCGATATCTGTGCTCATTTAACGCACTGAAGTTCACACGCAGCTTTGTCAACTTTTTGATACCTTCTATATCAAACACATCATAAACAGGGTTTTTAGGTGGTCTTATGATTGCAAGTAGTTTCCGTTTAAACTCAGATATGGATTGTGAATTTTTGATGTCACGGTCTAGCAGATTCCATTCATAAAGAACATTTTGAAAGTATGTATGCGAGAAACGAATGGTTCTTCCGTTATTCTGGTCGTATACTCGAGGATGTCTTAGGTTGTATGATTCCTCACGTTCAGGTGGTATTTTATCAAATAGGTACCCTGGTGAACCTGTGTTCCGTAGATTGTAAAAATTACACAAGCGTCTATACTATCTTCTGTGATATAGATCTTCCCAACCTAGTTCATCGTACAGTTTTTGCCTATTTGTACCTCTCCATGCTCCAGTTACGGCTAATGCAGCATGATACTGGGTTTGTTCGAGTCTTTTTGTGATGCTTAATCTCATATTTGGGTCATACCTATGGTAGATAATGTCACCATAGTCGAGATGGGGTCTTACATAAAGCTTGTAAACTTGATCAAGCACATTTCTAGACACGTATTTGGAAATGTACCTTATCATTCCTATCCCTCTTCTCGCCTTGAGTAAAGCCTCCCTGATATGGCTTTGAAAACTTAACTTAGAGTCAAGGATCATTCCGATGTGCTTGTGCTCTGTTTTTCTATCAATTTCTTCATTTCCTAGTTTTAAGACATCGTGGAAGGGTACATTCCTTTTAGTGGAGAATATCACTTCTTCTGTTTTTTCCGCATTGAAGTGCATTTTCCATTGCCAGGACCATAAACGCAATCTCTCAAGATCCATGTTTAGTTCCTCACTTGATCTATCATTCCGAACAACGGAGAAGAGTGACGTGTCGTCAGCAAAAAGCTTAATATCACAATGAACGTTGTCAACAATGTCATTTATGTAAACCAGGAAGAACAAAGGACCTAAAACAGAGCCTTGTGGAACCCCTGCAGATACTGTAGCCCATCGTGAGCTTTTCCCATTCAGCACAACTCGTTGCTGGCGATTAGTTAAAAAATTTTGGATTAAGGTCAAGAGATCTCCAGATACACCGCTACATTTGAGCTTATAAAGTAACCCCTCATGCCAAACTCTATCAAAGGCCTTCGACAAGTCCAGAAAGACTGCTCTTGTTTCTCTGGAAGGAATTTCCTCAAAAGCACAGTAAATTTTATGAGTGAGAGATAAAAGTTGGTTGATCGTTGAATCACCAGGTTGAAATCCAGACTGATGTGGTGTTATTAGCCCATGGTCACACAGATGACAATAAAGTACGTCAAAAATAATTTTTTCGAAGATTTTTCCAAAAATTGGTAATAGAGAGATTGGACGATAATTCTTTTTGCTCTGCCTACTCTCTTTTTTATGAACAGGGATAATGTTCGCTTTTTTCCATAGGGAGGGGTAGATTCCTGTTTCAAGGCATTTTTCAAAAATCAAGCACAATGGTTCAACGATTGAAGTATCACAGATCTTAATCATTGAAATTGACATGTCATCACATCCATGAGCCTTTGCGGTGTCCAGCGCACGAATTAATTTTGTTACTTTTTCCCTGTCTATGCCAAGAGTTTGCAGAAGAGCGTTGCACGTTGGTTGAAAGTTCGGAAGAGTGCTGCTGTTCGAGATAGTAGAGCACTGTTGGACAAAATACTCATTTAGGAGATCTGCTTTTGTTTGTAAACTAGTCACGAAGATTCCATTTTCAAGTAACGGAGGGATATTCGAGGTTTTTTTCTTATTTATCAATCTGTTTAGAATCGCCCAGTAAGCCTTAATGCCTTGGTTAGGATCAGACAACTTACGGCCCATGGTCACAAAGAAGTTCTCTTTAGCCTTGGTGATCAATCTAGAAGTTTCATTTGGAACTTCTTTAACTAGATTCCAGTCGTCCAACCTTCGGCCACGCTCTTTGTATTTTCTTAGCGAGTTTACGATTCACGACGCGCCACATGAAGACGCGCCTGTGGGGACTAGGAACTAGCGCGGCCAAGGTGTCTTGCTTCACCACAACGCGTCTTCGTCTGGTTCACAACGCAAGTTCAAAGTTTCTACGTCGTGAAGACAACGCAGCAGTTTTTTAAGTAAGTATGGCTTTTGCATTCCTTAAGATGTCGAATTTCAATAAATAAACTATTCTTTTACATAACTGTGCCTTCTAAAAGTAATTTTCCTTCCATTTTTATCATTTTCTAGGCTATCCAATTCGAGTGATATCGTTGATAAAAATGGCTTCCCAGGGATCCGAAGTGCAAGTTCAAGAACAGCGAAAGAAGGCACAAACGTTCGTAATTTCACCTGAAACTCATGTATTGCTTGCTTTTAGTGATGTTTTAGTGCACACTAGGATCTAATGACCATTGAATAAACTCAAAAATTTATTTTACCTGATTTAATAGTTTGCCCTTCATGGGCCTAGGCCAACGTCATTTTTAGGCAATTTCCCTGATATTCATTGCTTTCTGTCTTGTTATAACTTATGTAAAATGATCCTGGCAGGGTTTTAAAGCAAGGAAAGCAACCCTACAATATCTGCCTTAGCTGTGAAATAAAATGGATAACTAAATTAAAGGGAATGATTGGCATTTAGCAAGCAATTTCATGTTATCATAACTTTTTGACTCATTTTAAATGGAAATTATGGTGTTGTTTTCCAATAACCATGGTTGTAATGGAATCTACGAGAAGGTTAATCATGCATAAATTGCACAGGCAATTTTACGAGAAGCATAGCATCAGCTTCAGTATTTCCAATAGGTTTGGCAATTTTAATCTTGACAAGCAGTTACACACAGTTACAAATTATGTTTCCATTTTTAGAATCCCAATTTATAGACTATTAGAAATGAGATTTTACAAAAGAAGCTTGTTGTATGTTGTATATCAACTTCTAGGAAAATTGTTCAAGCTGTAGTTGTTGTCTGATTTCTAACAGTGTCATTGATCACATTTGTACTTTTTCTGTTTTCCTTGCTTTATACATGGAATTGTTCTCACCCTTTTTAATTAGACAAAAAATGATCTGGACAAATCAGCATGATGTCCTCTTGTGCCGAGAAATACTTGTTGAAGAACCTTATAAATTTAAGCATGGCTCTCGTGAACGTGGTCAGTGCTGGGATAGAGTTGCCAATTCGTTAAGTCGCATTGAAAAGCCCCGTTTTATGGTTGATCAGAGGTCAGTAAGAGATCATTTCATGAAACTTGAAAAAAATCACAAGCGCAAGATGGCAGCAGAAGAAAGGGCAAGTGGAATAAACCCAGAACATACAGAGCTGGATGAGGCTCTCCAAGATATTGTTGAAAGGACTGAGGGTGCACAGGACGAGCTTGCAAAAGGGGAGGAAAGAAGAGAAAGGAATGCAGAGAAAGAGAAGGAGACTGCTGAGGATGTGAGAAAGAGGTCAATGGAGAGACTGTCCCAAACAAGAGAGAGGGAAAGCCCAGAAAGTGCTAAGAAAAAGAGGAAATGCAGCAGCCCAGGAGACACAGTGGAATATTTGAAAGAGAAGAGTGAAAGAGAATTAGAGATACGAAGGGAAGAGATAGAATTAAAAAAGAGAGAGATGGCCTTGAAGGAGAGAGAGGGTGAGAGAGAGTGGGAGCTTAGGAGAAAGGAGCAAGATCTGAGGGAAAGGGAAGTAGAGCAGAGGATGCGAGACCAAGAGGCAAGGAATAAGAAAGATCAGGACATGGTTGCCATATTACAACAGCAATTGCAGCAGCAGCAGGCCATGTTTCAACAAATGCAAAGGCAAAATCAAATCTTATTTGAACTAACAAAGAGCAATTTAGAAAAGAAATGAAATGTGAATTATTTCTACTTTTGTAATTTTTCAAACAACTTTGTTCCTGTATTTTTATTAAACATGCCAATTATGTTGCCTGCACTGCTGAGATAATTTTTGTTTCAGCAATCTTTGGTGCCAAAATTGTTTTTACTTTATTGACGAACGTTTAATCTTGCAAAAAATCAACAAGGAAAATTCTGCATCCAAAGCTTGAGGATAGGAACTTTTGTTTTTGTCAAAGCATTTTTTTTTAATTTTCTATTATAGTAAACAGAACATTTTGATTGCACAAGCAAAATTTTTAGACAGTTTGGAAGAAACAACTCAGAAAATATTGTGTGAGACAGTATCGGTCCACGCTCAATGGCAATGGTGGTAGCTTTTAAAAAAGCTGTTTTATCTGTGTTCTTTTTTGAGGACATAGTTTCTTCATCTTCAAGTCATCAGGTCTTCATTGGGAACCTACAAGAAGTACTCATTAAGTGCTGGTGGCTGCAAATCAAAGAATGCTGATGTTGTATTGCCATAAAGGCAAGTAAGTGCATTTCTCATCAGGGCACTGACAACATAGAACTTGCCAACAGAACTTAGGCCAATCTTGAGGTTCTTCTTGAAGTCCACAAACTTGAAGTAGTTGACTATGTCCCCAAAAACCCATTCAACTGACACTCGAACCTGGCTCATCGATTGATTGAAGGCTTGTTCCTCAGGTGTCAGGACAGCTCTTCTTGCATAAGGGCACTGCAGATGTAGGCGATGAGGATAGGCAGGGTCTCCATAGATGCACAAAGCTTGACCAGTTGGCGAGAATGAGTGCTCTTCCAGTTGCTCTAACAGGCCTGACATTGCCAACATTCTACTATCATGTCGTCTGCCCTCAACTGGACCATACAAGCTGGCTATCAGTCCATTTGGGGTCACAACAGACTGAAACTTGATGGCATGCACCCTTTTATGGCCATTGTAGACTGCCCTCTGGTCACGCTGTGGTCTGCAAATTGGCCTAACTGTCCCATCAACAAAGCCCCAACAGTTATCCAGGGCAGCACCTTTATCATGGACTGTTGCTGCAAATAGCTGGAGGTTTGCAGGAGAAAGCCAAGGCTGGTCAAGGTCTTGAAGAAGGTGGGAGTATCTATCAAACAGATCATCAACCATCATATTTGTGATCATGCAAAGTTGAGGTACAGGCCTACCAAATCTTGGAACCAGGTCCGCATATCTGCAGGGATATGTGAATCGTTTCAAGCACACACATAGAGCTTCCACAGAGTCTACAACCAGTCCATTGTAGCACCGATAAACTTCAGGTAGGCCAAAAGTATGTACGAGATTGTAGATGTCATCCTTCTTGAAACGCATTTCTACTTCACATTCGTCGTCTCTCATGTCTTCCAAACTAAATCTCTCGTACTTCCAGTAGGGAAGCCCTACATGTAGATTACGAGGTCTATTTGCCTCATGCAAAAGGAAAAGATCTTCATCGTTGATGACATTCGCATCGTGCATAAGCAGAAGTGCTTCCTCCATTTTGAAATAGGTCTGAAGAAATTTTCTATTTTGGCGCCAAAACCAGCGCCTCGTCGCGTTTCGTAACTTCGTGCGTAGGATGGGGCGACGACGCGCTAACCGCGCTCGTTTCAGGCCCTTGCGCTGCGTCGTGTTGAGCTGCGTCGTGAATCGTAAACTCGCTAATTTTGTTTCGAGAAGCTCATCCAAAGCAGTTCCCTGTAAAGTTTCAATATCTTCCCCCCACCACTGTGTAGATCGACAGTTGAAGTCACCAGTCATTATGATTGAATAAGGCCTTTCTCGTTGCAAGTGATCGCACATTATTTGCAGCTTATCCATGAAGACTTTGAATTGTTCATTATTTTGACTAGGACTTCGATAGATTGCTACGAACATAATTTTTTTTCTCAAAATGGTTATTTCAGCAACAACCGTCTCCTGCAGAATTTCGAGATCTTTTCTTCGTTTAATTGGTAGCCCTTCACGAAAATATACACTCACTCCCCCAGTTTTACTATTGCTTGGGTGATCACTACGGTAAATTTCCCTACTAAAACCCTGTATGTAAATGTCCTCGTTGTTGATTGATTTGTCCAACATAGTCTCAGAGAGCGCCATCACATCAAAATGATGAATGGAATTGTATACCTCAATCAAAGGGATTTTGATGCTTTCTCTAGCACAAATACTATTTAAATTCCAATGGAAAAACTTCAGACAAGTGTTAATTGGAGGTCCAGGATTAGATTCTATGTCTCCAGCAAGTAACAGAAGTGCCCTCATATGCGCATTTACAGCTAAGTATCCAATGAACTTACTTATTAGTAGGGAATACAAAGAATGATGCAAAAACACCAGAACCTTTCTTCGGTAAGCTGAACATTCCACGAAGAGGTGTGCATTAGTTTTGAGTAGATCAAGAAGAACTGAAATCAGAAAAAAGCCTGTGACGAGGACATGGGACGTTAGTTTGACAAAATTTCTGCTGGGATCCTGTAATTCAGACTTCTCCACAGAAGAGATATTGGCCCAAGGGATATCGATGCCATAAGCTGCCAAAAAGGAAATCAGTGAGGTAAAAAGGATGGAACAAGGTACTGTCAGAACCGAAATGAAGATGAACAGGTACAAATAGGCAAAGGAATAACACACAGCGGATGAAAGTTCAAAAACGGGAACGCGCAAATGAGCATGAGATTTGAAACTGTACCTGTAACGTACAATTCTTGCACGCCATTCAGTAATTCCTACGGGCATTTGTTGCAGGAGAGTTCTCTTTGGCCATGCTTTGTTAGGATGACAATGGAATTGTTTAGTCTGATGAAAAACAGAGGACTTTTAATACCTGTTGAGCAGCAATAATGGGGATGAAGTGAAAAACAAGTTAATTCGAAAACAATAACACTAAAATCAAACAAGTAGTTAGTTAAAGGACAATACAACAATAACAAAGACATTGTCCCGAGAGGACAACGGTGATAAATATTGGCGCTTATGGGATGGGAAATGCGGGGAATGCAGTCTTTTGAATGATTAAACGTATCATTATTTTGAATGCTTTTATTCAATGTTGCTGGGAAAAAAAGATAACTTTTATCTAACAAAGTTTCAAAGTGATATAAGATCAGAAACAATGCTAAATGGATACTATTAATAGAGATACAAATACCGTTGTTTTTTTTAGCTTTACCAATACTTTGACCCAAAGAGAAAAAACCCAAAAGAGGAAAAATATCCATAAAAAAAAGGGGGAAACCTTTCTGCAGCGAGCACGATAATTTTGCACAGTTTCTATCAAATTCTTGAAAAGGGGGAAAAACAACAAATCCAAGGAAACTGGAAAATACTCCTAATCTGGAGGATACTTTAATAATTTGCCTTGAGAGGGGAAAAACACATCCATAAAATGAAACACAGGAGTTCTCCTAAACCATCACAATTGCAGGAAGAAACAATGTTCTTTTATAGGGTCTGCGGGGACAGAAGGGCAATCCGACGTGTAACAGGCACTTCATAGGATGATTACCTATTTCACCCCAGACAACCCACCCCCTCACCGCAGACACCACTATATGTGAAAAGCCTATATTTTCTTTGGAGATGGTTTCGACCACTAATTCAGGGGGAAGCCATATGAAGACAAATACAGAAATGCTAAAATTACAAGAAAACAGAGCGTTTAATAATATCTAAAGATACTCATTTGTCCTCATCCTCAGCAGACTCTGATCCTGTCGGATTCTCAGCCTCAGCATGCTCTGATACCACTGGATTTTCATCATTTTCATCATCATCCTCTTCTTTCAATAATTTTCTGAGCTCTCCTTCAGAGTCAAAGAAACTGTACTTCTCGCCAATCTTTGCTCGAAGCCTACAGTTAACATCCGCAAAAGCATAACTCTCTGCATTTGCCAAAATCAGCAGGTCTAGCCTTCTCTTAGTGAGATCAAGGCGAATCTTCACTTTCTTGGCCTT
This sequence comes from Aurelia coerulea, assembly GCA_039566865.1. Taxonomy (NCBI): domain Eukaryota; kingdom Metazoa; phylum Cnidaria; class Scyphozoa; order Semaeostomeae; family Ulmaridae; genus Aurelia; species Aurelia coerulea. The sequence continues at coordinate 3,324,358 of CM076951.1, read as the reverse complement.
TTTTCGTGCCCTATACATCGCTGTTCTGTGCCTCCATGTAGTAAAACACACAATCATTTGCTGCCTGGTTTCCCCTTGTACGGTTTTTTTAGGCCCAATACGATGGGCTCTATCTATGACAGCGTCGGGCACCTTGACATCAATCTCATCAAAAACTTTTTTCACCTTTTCTAGGCACTGCTCAGCCGTTTCATGATCGCCATTTTTGGGCAAATCTATCCTGTCAATTCGGAGACACAATCTTCTCGAGTACTGTTCCTGACTCTCATGAGATATTTTTAGTTGTCGCACATGACTTTCTAACATGGCAACGCGGGCTTCGAGGACGTCGATTTTCTCACCCTGTTCTGTAACTTGTGAATTTAGCAAATCAATTTTATCGCATTGATCTTCAACTCGATTAATCAGCGTGGAAACATCATTTTTCAGGTCAATTACATCGTCCTTCGTAGCTATTCGCATCAGTAGTTGTTCAAATCGACTGTCTAAGTATTTTATGAAATCATCAGAAAGTTCCATGGTCGTTGACTTGCCAGTACGCGTTTTAACCATATCACGATACCAAACGTAAATCACAGCAAGATAAATCCAAACATTCCATTTGAATGAATTCTATTTAGAACACATAATTATACATTTATGTTGCCATTACTGTTGTAGTTTTCATTTCAGCAATTTCCCTGCCACTAATGTTTTCACGGAGCTGCGAATGATGAAGTTTACCATTACTTAATATCGGCGGACTGTGGAAATAAAGACGAGAGGTCTTCGAAACAGAACAGAATGCAAGTCAAGACAATTTTGAACATAATAGACGATAATATGGATATTGCATATTGGCTCACATGAAAAAATTTGCGACAAATTCTTAAAGATGTATTGCGTGCATAAGAAATACGAGGTAAGGACAATGAGGTTCTACCTCAACATATCAGTTATGGGTAGTTGCTGCAGTGGTACCAAGGAACTGTCATAAAGACAGGAAATCAGTTGGAAATCAACCACCAAACACCGGAGATATGAGTTCACAAGGTCAAAATTTGGAGTGCACCTGAAACCAGAGGTTTTGAGAAATGGCCTAGCCATAATTTGACAACAAACAGGCATTTTGCAAATTAATTTGCGAATTTGAATTTTACTTTATATTTTTGAAAATATTTATACCTTGAATTACTTCAATTGTTCTTGAAGTAACTTTTCTTTTGAGGAAACGGTCCTTGCATCCAAGTGTTTTGTATTAAAGAAGAGGAAAAGGAGCACATGCACGCTTATTTTGGAGATGTGGCACAACTTTATCACTCTTACCAGATTTTTACTATATCTGTTTAATCAGCACCATGTCCATGGATCTTTTATTCTTTTCAAAAGCAAAACATGGAAACTTAAAGTTTACAGGTACTTTGGAAAATGTTCACGATACAGATCATGACTAGGCCCTTTTTCAAAACCTCTGGTTTTGAATGCACTGTAAATTTTGACTTTGCGAACCTGTATCTCCGGTGTTTGGTGGGCGATTTCTAAATGCAAGGTACGTGCATCTAAGTTGAGCATTGATACATTTAGCTGTGAAGTCGTGGAGCAATGATATCTTATTGCTTGGTTCCTATTTCCAGTCAAAAGGGGGTACTTTTTTCTGAGACACCCGGTATGACGTATAAAGTTGCAATTGAATGTAACCTGATGTAGTCTCTCAGTAAAATAGTGCTGGGTCTATCAAGCAAGACACAGGATACAAAATATTACACTTCCAAACTTCTTCCTGCATATTTCGGAAGTTAGCCTTATTCCATCTACTAGAAGAATTGAATGCCCCCACTTAAAGGTAGTGTGATGCAAAAATTTTTATTGATGCAAATGAATAGCACAGTTGAATGATAAAGAATGTTGTTTAAATGGTTTTGATACCCTCTTTCATCTTTGAGTTATCCACTGTTTTGTACGATTGGGTGATGATGTCATTTTGTTTGCAAAATGTAAAGAAAGTATACAAGGTTGGCCATGTTTCCAAAGAGAAATCTATTCAAAAACTTTGCACAATCAACATGCCTTTCTAAAAATCATATTAAGTCATGAGGCAATTTATATAACATCTATTCAGCTCAGCTGAAATATTTCTTACAACTGTAACCTTTGAAAAATCTGATACAGCTATATTTTCATATGTTATCCTAGTAATTTGCAAACAAAATGACGTCATCAGCTGCAACTTAATATCAGTGGATAACTTGAAAACGAAATGAGATATCAAAGAAATATAAACAGAATTTTTCAGCATTCGACTGTGCCATCCATTTGCATTATTAAAAATTTTCGCTTCAGGTCACCTTTAATATGGTAGCACTGGTCATCTTATCAGATAACCTCTAAGATAGAAAAATCTTCTTCTGAAATCTTAGTTCGCAGTTTGAGCGACTTCTCCTTGACCGATTTTCATGAGCAAAGTTCCCGGACATTCCCTGGAGCCTCTTCTTCATTATCATGCAAAATAAGGGCATATTGCCATCGAGGCTCACTGCCGAAATGTCTGCGAAGCATGATCAATCAGGAATCTTGCGGTGCCATAACGTAGTCGGTCGCAATTTCAGAAATCGTGGCGGACAGCAATTTACCTTCATTTTCACAGAAGTTTGAGGTAAAGTCGAACATTTTTGTATCAAAATGTTCAGTATTAAATAGCAACCATTTTGGTGTATAATATGTAAACATTTAGGTCCTCTGTGATTTTCCTGAACAAGTTTTCACGAGGAAGTCAAAATTCCTCCATTGTTGTGTTCAATTCCAAACGGGAAGCGCGGACTATCGACCACCCTACCAGGATTATCGTTTCGTACAGCCTCTCCTGTTTTATTGACGATCTCATCAAGTTCTTGATGACTTTCAGCTTTGAAAAGCTTCTCTCACTTGATGCTGATGGGCTATTAGAAATTACCGGCCCTGGCCCCCCGGCCCCGGCCCTCGGCACCATGGCGCTCGGCCCCCACAAATATAGGTATTTCTTCGTTTCATAGCTGTCTGGCTGTTCCCGCATTTAAAATGATCCCAACGGTGCCGTTCAATCGAAAAATCGCAATGTTCGAAGCCTCCAAGAGCTTAAGAAACTCCTTTCAAGTAAAGTGAGAGAACTTCGAGGGGCTGGCTAACTGTCGCCCTGAAAACCCCTCTTTCCCCTGTTTCGAAATTACGCAGAGTAAATTGTTTGTAAGTAACTCTTTCTAAGAAACTAAACGCACCGATGGCGAGATGACCATTACCAAGAAATTAGGAAACTCCAAAGACTTTGTTGAGAAAGAAATTAATTCCTCTTTCCACTTTCTTCTCATAACCTGTGCTTGCCTGTGTCCAAGACATTTATTGAAAGTCAAGGGGATCCCGCCGATTTAAAGAATGTTCGTAAAAACGATTTCAAGAGGAACCTTCAATATTCTCATTTACATGAGTATTATTCCGTTTTGATTATGGTTTCGAAGTACACTTTACTTCATGTTGCTTCATGTTTATTCACTTTGGTGTCCTGTCACCCACTCGAAAAGCTGTCCGTTCCAAGGGTCAAAAGTAAGGAATTATGTTGAACAGTTTGCGGTCCACATATTTGTAAATAATGCATCAAAGAATGCAACCATATGGAATGTGACTCCCTCGATTGACTACGAAGGCGCATGAATTGTATGCGAAGGAGCGTGTGGTGTGTGTACATTTGTGGTTTATACTCAACTTGTTTTGCGAGACTCAGATGACTGCCCGGCCCCTCGAAGTTCTCTCACTTTACTTGAAAGGAGTTTCTTAAGCTCTTGGAGGCTTCGAACATTGCGATTTTTCGATTGAACGGCACCGTTCGGATCATTTTAAATGCGGGAACAGCCAGACAGCTATGAAACAAAGAAATACCTATATTTGTGGGGGCCGAGGGCCGAGCGCCATGGTGCCGAGGGCCGGGGCCGGGGGGCCGGGGCCGGTGATCTCTAATAGCGATGCTGATGTTATTGGCATGGTCAGTAGGAGCTGGTAGCATCTGTCTGTTAATAGGAATAGTCCTTTAAATTCTCGAGCATACTTTGCCGTGTTCTCTGTGCATGTGATGTCAGGCTCGTTTTCAGTGCAATGACTTCAAAATATTGATACTTCAGCTTCCCAGCACTCTCATCAGGTTGCAATGTGGACGGCAGCATGCTGATCAGGCGCTGGCAATCTTTGAGCTTAATTTCCCCTTCTTGTGTTGGCCCTTGTTTGTTTGCTTGTATTTATGTGTTGTACTTGAATGCTTACATGCCTCAAATGTTTTGGAATTATGAACAATAAGTAAGGAAAATCAATTCCTTCGTCAACTCACAACTGACAACAAAGAGCTGTTTGAAAGTATTTGATTGGAAATTAAACTGACTATATTCACTTCATTAAAAAATCATACATCAATATTACTTGCAAAGAACGGGATGCTTTGGAATATAAAGGATTCATTTTTGATCTAAGCTCTAAACTGATTTTAACTTGCAACAAATCAAACTCAATCAAACTCTGAATGTTGCTAATTCTTGTTCCAAGATGTCTCTAAAGCAACGCAACTTAGATAAAACTTGTACACATTTTCTATGTCCATGCCCTTCCCTCTGCACCGTGCAGGTAGTACGATGCAGTAATTATCTGGTTCACAATCTGGGCAATAGCGCTTGCCATCCTTTCCAGCATGTAAAAACTGGCATAACGGAATAACCAGACCCAGGACCACTAGGACCGGACCCTAACGGACCAGACCCTAGGGGAATGCCCTACCCTCGCTTGCGTGCAGACTCGACTATCCTGGTAGGATAGTCAAGTCTGCACGCAGGCATCGTTGGATAGGAAGTCCGTCACCAAAATCTTTCTGTTCTGAAAAAATCTCATACACTTTTGCGAATGAGTGACCCTCGAATTCACATATGTTCTGCAACAAACTCAGGCCCAATCAACTGAGTTCATTGAAGAGAAGCTGTCCAGCCTCCAAGCTGCAAGTTCATCTCAGCGCTTAGAGTTCAAATTTATCAGGCACGCTAATACTTGTGATATGGTAAAGTGCGAGTTGTGAGTTGCAGTTGCGAGTTACACTTATTTTGCGAGTTGCGAGTTGCACTTATTATGCGAGTTACGAGTTGCGAGTTGCACTTAATTTGCGAGTTGCGAGTTGGACGAAAGTTGCGAGTTGGAAACTCAAAAGTGCGAGTTGGAAACTCAAAAGTGCGAGTTGGAAACTCAAAAGTGCGAGTTGAAACTAAAATTACGAGTTGCCTGTTTTCTTTTGAATGAAAGCATTTTTTGCCAAATAAAAGGGTTTTTTGAAGTTGCAATTGAATTTAGAACTGTTTTATGGATTTAGCGTTTTTAGGCTATTGTAATTTTTTTTATAATAAATCAATTACAAGAAGCCGCAGGCTTTGCAATTTGTGGCTTTCATTCCCCCAAGTCGTTCACAAATATTACTTATCACTGTAATGCAGTAAACTGGGGACTTGACTTAGTTGTCTTCAAAGAAAATTAAAGGAGAATCATTTATTCGTTGTCTTTCCCTTTCAAGACGACTTGTGCAAGTTCATGTTAATTGCTGAGCTCAGAAAAGAAATTCAAGTAAATTGAGCTCTGCTGAGGGTGTTTTTCGATTTGCAAAAGCATCGTCAACAAAGGCAAATTCAAGAGGCATCACACTCCAGTAAAACCTGGTGCTATTTAGCAAAAAACCCCTCGCTTTTCAAGGAATTGGTAACAGTTCCCTATACACCCTCTTGCTTTTCAAATTTGATAGGTTTTTTTGACGGAGTGATATATCACTCATGTTCGAAGTAGCTTCAGCATGATTTCTTGCATATCCTTCAGTCAGGCCTGCTCTGATACACGGTTTCTTTCATAAGAAACTGGGCAAAGCCCACAGAACTAAATTTTTCTTATTTTCAAGTGAAAATTCCATTCTTTAGTTCCAAAAGTTTCTTAATGTGTTTCTTATATTTTAGATGCATGTAGTTTCTTCAACGGCCACGTATTCGTTTCTTGACAGACAGCACACTTTTTATCACGAAAGAGAGTTCATTTTGCAAAACACAATTTATTATGAATTACTAAAAAATAAAGGCCTAACGATAATTTCCCATGACATCCTTGTATTTGGCTTTAAAAGTTTCTTAGCAATTCTCAAGCATAGTACTAGAGTTTCTTAAATTTTTCGCAATCCTAGTACCCTTTTCTTATGAACCAGTTTCTTATATAAAAAACGTGTATGTAAATTCGAAGTTAAGAAACTTTTCAGTCTTTAGTTATGAGTTGAAAAGTGTTTTGGACATACAACCTATTTGTATTACCAACTCAAGAAATACCAAAGAGAAGATTTTTTCTTCTCGGTAGGCCTAATTGCCCAAGCTCAAAGCAAGCCTTTATTAGCGGCTCTCTGCGAATTAAAAAATTGTTCTTCAACTCCCCTGACCTTGATAAAGGCTCTCCAAAAAATTACGGTGTTTTAGCTGCAAAAGATGGAAAATCGGAAGTTTTTATTACCGAACTCGCAACTCGCATTTTAAATGTACCAACTCGCACTTTTCACTATTAACTCGCAACTCGCAGAAAGCACCAACTCGTAACTCGCAACGCGCACTTTACTAATCCACTAATACTTAGGGACTTTGTTAGCTCCCATGGTGGCCCAAGAAAATTATTAGGGGGGGGGGGGGGCGAGTTGGTCACATGTATCTTCTAAAATATGGGTTACACTTATCATTTTTTATAAGAAACTGAGGTCCGAGGTCGTCAGACAGTTTCTTGGATCTTAGGAAATTTCGCTACCAAAGTTTGAAATTTTTTTTTTCAATTTTCAATGCTGAAAATGTAGAATTAATTTCGTATTGTTAGAAGGGCTTCCAGACTATCTAATAAGATCTAAAACAATAAGTAATAACACATTGGCACTAAAAAACAATTGGACATGGTATAGTAACAAATAGTATTTTTGAATGCAAATTACGAGAGTTTCTTAGCATTTTGATACAGGCTGTGGGGTAGTATTTATCGAAAATTTTAGCCTACTGTTTCTTATGAGTTGTTTCTTATCAAAATGCAGACCCGTAAGAAGCGAGGGGGGGTGCAGGGAGGTTGAAGCCCCCAATGACTTTGAAAACAATGGTGCCAGGCCGCAAGTATTAATTAGATGTATTGTTCTCTATTGTCCTAAGAACAATCCCCCCAATCAGAAGCTGCTTGCTACGGCCATGTGAAAAGGTGAGTGCACATGCAGGATATGAGAAAACAAATGAGTGCACATGCACATTCTGAGATGCAATATTGTGATAATGGGATTTACCAAAGACAAGTGGGGTCAATGCCTGGGTCAATGCATGGTTTGAGAGAATGGTTTTAACATTCCCAAAATTATCACTCTCTCTTTCAAGATCGCCTTACCCCATATATCTGCCAATTACCACCTTCACAATAAACATTACGAACAAATACTTTATCAAAAAGCTGCCTGCTAAATGATTTTGCTGTCCCAAACTAACTTGCAAAGAGAATGGAGAAGCCAGAATAAAGTCCAGAAATTGAGATTGTGGAGATGGAATACAACGTGGCTGGCATCAGGACGTCATTGCAACAACTTAAATCACCAAGCAAGGCAGAAGTAAAATATTTAGGCCATGTAGTTAAATGCTTAGGCCCAGTGGGCAATGGGTTGAGGCTGGACCAAAGTTTGTCCCCTGGTTAGAAGATTTGAAATACCATCCTTTTTGGGCCAGGTCCATAACGCGGAACTCGCGGAACTCGCGGAAACCGCGGAACAGAATTTTTCCGCGAGATATAGTTCCGCGTTATTCACTGGCGTATTGGGCAAAAGTCCATAACGCGGAATTGAAAAACGCGGAAATTTTTTTAAGCACTGAATGTTACATTCTTTATTCAAAGTCATCCTTTGATCTTCGAAACACTTTTAAACAGTGCACTTGCGCCCCTCTTCAGGATCGACCTACTATTGCATCTGCGTTGTTATTATTCATTTGGCTAGGCCCATCGAGGTCAGTGGCCTAACTGTGAACAATGTTGACATTGTGTTGGCAAATTCAGAAGTAAAGCCACGTTCTCCGCTTAACTCATCAGTAGGAAGAATCAAACAAACAGAAATTCATCTGTTTTTCCTTCAAACTTTGCTGAGAAAAGTCTCGAAAGATTTCCGCGAAATTGAGTTCCGCGTTATTCACTGGCGTATTAGGCAAAAGTCCATAACGCGGAATTGAAAAACGCGGAAATTTTTTTCAACCCTTGAAAATTACATTCTTTTTTCAAATTCATCCTTTGATCTTCGAAACACTTTTAAACACTGCACTTGCGCCCCTCTTCAAGATCGGCCTACTATTGCACCTGCGTTGTTATTATTCACTTGGCTAGGCCCATCGAGGTCAGTGGCCTAACTATGAACAATGTTGACATTGTATTGGCAAATTCGGAAGTAAAGCCACGTTCCCCGCTTAACTCATCAGTAGGAAGAATCAAACAAACAGAAATTCATCTGTTTTTCCTTCAAACTTTGCTGAGAAAAGTCTCGAAAGATTTCCGCGAAATTGAGTTCCGCGTTATTCACTGGCGTATTAGGCAAAAGTCCATAACGCGGAACTCAATCTCGCGGAAATTTTTCAAGAATGTTCTCAGCAAAGTTTGAAGGAAAAACAGATCAATTTCTGTTTGTTTGATTCTTCCTACTGATGAGTTAAGCGGAGAACGTGGCTTTTTTTTTTTTTTTTTTTTTATCCAATATAAAATTTTACAAAGACGAGATTACCTAAAACAACACTTACAAACTACTTTACTACACTACAAGGACGATGCCATGAGGAGCAGAAGACCATGACTACCCCATGGCTATAACATAGAAAACAGGTAACTAAAAACTAAATCTAAATATACAAACAAGTACTAATACATAGGGCTACGCATATACAATTTCTACTATAAATACTAGAGTCGGGTTCACATTGGATGTAGGGCAACTTCTGTGTTTTGGATGTATCAGTTTAGTGTCACCTTGGACAGACGCTAAAATTTTACTGAACTCAGGAATTAAGTGTGAGTTAAAACTGTCGTCTGCACTATCATAACACTGAATTACCCAACATCCAATGTGAAACAGGCGTAAACAAGTGAACAAAAAATGAAAAAAAAGAGAAAAGGACTTAGTGACTGAGTGGCGTGAAACAAACTTTTCAGATCCATTTTAATCAAACCGACCTGTTTTGCGGATGAAATCTAGTGTCAGTTCGAGTATATATTTGTTGATTTCGTTAGACAGATCTTTATCCCCATACAATAGAATCTGAACAAGAACGTCGTTAGAGAGGCTGTTTATTTCTACAAATGGTCGTAATAATACCGAAACTCCAGCGAGAAGATCTCGTTGTTGAACATCAAATGAAGGGCAAAGCAACAAAAAGTGCTCCGTGTCCTCCATACCGTCATTCGTTGAACACATAGGGTTAACAGTGTCCCTAAAATTGTGCTTGAATTTGTGAAAATTTAGTCTGCTGAGACCAACCCTTATTTGGGAAAGATATGAAAGGCCTATTGGGTCATGAATACCAAAGACAGGTTTTGCAGGGGGGCGAATTATTGATAGAAGCTTTGTCTTAAAGACAGCAACAGATGGTGCTAGCCTGATTTCCGGATCAAGTTTATTCCATTCAGAGGTGCAGTTAGGATAGAAGCTGGACTGACATTTTTCTGTTCTTGCCCTTATTCGTCCAAAAGCATCCTGATTGCGAAGAGAGTAGCTCGACTGATGAAGTGGTGGGATTGGCTCCTTTGTGTACAAGGGGGTGAGATTATTTATAATCTTATAGAACAAAGTGAGTCGTCTACTCCACCAACGGGAACTTAGTGACTCCCAGCCAAGCTCTGCATACAGTTTTTCGCGCGATGTTCCCCTCCATGTTCCTGTCACTGCAAGAGCAGCTGAATACTGAACAGACTCTATTTTTTCCATTAGATTTGGTAAAACGATGTTATGACTGAATTCACAAACTTTAGCTGGAATATGATAGATAACATCCCCGTAGTCCAGGTGGGGTCGCACGTAAAGCTTATATAATTCGTTCAGAGTATGCCTTGGCAGATACTTGGAGAGGTATTTTAGCAGACCAATGCCCCTCCTCGTTTTAGAGATAGCAGATTTAATATGAGCTTTACTTCTGAATTTGCCAACACAATGTCAACATTGTTCACAGTTAGGCCACTGACCTCGATGGGCCTAGCCAAATGAATAATAACAACGCAGATGCAATAGTAGGTCGATCCTGAAGAGGGGCGCAAGTGCACTGTTTAAAAGTGTTTCGAAGATCAAAGGATGACTTTGAATAAAGAATGTAACATTCAGTACTTAAAAAAATTTCCGCGTTTTTCAATTCCGCGTTATGGACTTTTGCCCAATACGCCAGTGAATAACGCGGAACTATATCTCGCGGAAAAATTCTGTTCCGCGGTTTCCACGAGTTCTGCGAGTTCTGCGTTATGGACCTGGCCTCCTTTTTGCGTTTGTTGTGGAATCCAGAATTTACATACAGCAGTAACTGCCTTATGTTACTTTGGAGCAAAACTTCTGTGTTGGCCACCATTTAATCATTGCAAGCAAACGCTGGAAGGAAAGTAATGGGTATTCCCCGAGGGTCTGGTCCGTTAGGGTCCGGTCCTACTGGTCCTGGGTCTGGTTATTCCGTTATGCCTCGATTGAGCCTAGGCCAAGCTAGGCAATCTCATGCCATCACGGCTTCTCTTGAAAACCTTATTTTTACTTTTATCAAAACATAAGAAAGCCATCACTGTTGTTATCTTATAGAATAAAGGCCCAAGCAATAACTAGTAATCTTACCATCTCACACAGGATCCTGTTTCAATAATCAGAGACGAAAGTGTCAGCGATGTTCACAACAGCTCTCACATGTTGCTTTTGTTCTCCATTGGAGGGCTTGAAACCTTGCGAATCAAATCTGGCGCGCTTTCTATCCCAAAATTCACTTCCATTCCCGCCTGTTTTAAAAGTGTGTTCTCGCTCAAGCTCACCCCCCAACAAGCCTTTCTGTCATTGGCTCGTGAAAATCCAAACCTAAAAAACCTATGATGTATGGCAAGGCAGATCCCATATAAGGTAAAGTGAAAGTTACGCGCATCATCCGAAAGTTGACAATGAGATTGAGGCCTCATTACCATCCCATACCTTTTTCCTAGTGGAAGTTTGATGGAGACCACTGCGTAGGACAATAATGCGCAGGAGAGTTAAGTTGGTCATGTCCAAGGTTATGGGCCTAAAAACATGCAGGACAATAATAGCAGAAAACCCAAGATGTCAAAACAATAAAATATGGCTGAGAAAGGCTGCCAAAAGTCAAGGAAAGGATATTTATGGCATTTCGAGGTAGGTAAAGAACCTAATTTATTCCAATCCAAACCAGTTGTGTCCTACCACTCATGCACAGATCTGGAATCGTCTGCCAGTTGATATAAAATCAGCAGAAAATCTGGTCCAATTCAAAAAACTAATCAAGAGCTAGGATGGGGCCACCTGCAGATGCAATGTATGCCTTCAAAATTAATCCTGCATATAATTTATATATTAATTTGTAGTTATTTAATCGAATCGAATTAGACTAGTTGCTTTGGTAGCTAAACATTTTTTTCAATTTAAAATAAAAGACACACACACACGCGTCTTTTTTGCAATGGTATGGATAATCGTTGGATTGATATCTTCATCCCTTCTCTCTGGCAAATTAACAACAGCATTGATTGTCACTCAAGCGAAAGACAACAAATTATATGGTCAAGAGGTATGTCGTGAATTAACGTCCTGGATGCATTACATGGCAAATAATCTGTATGAACTCGATCACATGTTTAACGCCAATAAAGGCAATGAAGGCAATGGCATTGCAAGCACCATGCAACAATAAAACAGGCATACCTGCTGGCAACAAACATCTTTTCAGAAAGCCCATATTAGGGGCCATTGACAATTACTTTTCATCACGCATGGGGGTTAGGGGGTGCAGGCAAAAGCCGTGATGGACTATGTTTGCGTGACGAAATATCACATTAATAAATTGAAGAAAGTATATTATAAATAACAAACGCACAAATAGTAAATCTGTCATAATGTAAGTATTATACCAATGTTTTTAGGTGAGCTGCAACACATTCTATATGAGGCTCAAAATAAATGAAACGGCAATAGCAGGATAGCAGCAGGAACTGGTAAAGAATAATCATGATTGAAACAGAATACAACAACAACAATACCTGCAACTTATTGAAATAGAAACAGCCGCAAACAAATCTCCAAAACAACACAAGGCTATAATGTTGATATCATCGCATGGTCACATCACACCAAGTATTTTCTGAATGTGCCCCCCCCCAAATAACGGAGCTTCTATATGATCTTTACGTATTCATTACAACAATTTTGGTCGAAACGTAAGGGAAACAAAATGGTGCAAAATGCGTGTGGGAAGCAAAATGGCGCAAGTCCTCTCGGAACACAAACACAGGAAGTTTACACGTCTTTCTCTGCTGTTTGGTTCAAAATTACCTGAGGAATCTGCCCCTCTAGGCTCTAGCAATGGAAAATAAGGTTGGCATTATTTTTCATTTCAAAATCCTCAAAATTGATGATAAAATTGATGAAATTTGGACCTAATTATGAAGGCAATAATTGCCTAAGGCCGTAGGCCTAGTACTTATTAAGCAAACAAAGCAAACTTTTTTTTGGGCTGCAATCACAGGGGGGGTAGGGGGTTTCGATGATCGAGGGCCGCGATGCGTGACGAAAAGTAATTGTCGACGGCCCCTTACTCCAGTTCAACGGCAACGTCATTTTGCAGGCCAGCAGGTCAAGTAATCTGCATGTCAAACTCAAGAGCACATATGGGTCACCAATAAGGCAATGCCTCAATACAACAATCAACCTGTTCTGTTTCGTACTGAGGCTGCTTAACTGCTTACAATAATCTCAGTATTCTACGTATAGTAAATTTCAAATCATATGAAGTCTCTCCGGTGCAACCCAGGGCTTTATTGCTTAGTCAGCGAAATCTGGTGTCAAGTACATACGGTATGTTCTTTCAACTTATGGACAAATTTAGGAACTTGGAGTTTAACTACAGCGCAGCGCTAATCGGTTCCTTGTATTCGCATTAGACGGATGGACTCCTACACTCTTAGAAATAAAGGTCTTTGAAAAAACTCTTAAAGGTTTTTCGGAATCATACACATTTCAAACCTTTACAAGACTGTCATTGAACCCTATTGAAGTGTTTTTGGTAAAAACCCCTTTTTAAAGCTTTTTGAAGAACCTTTATCACCTAACGAAAAACCGAAAAGGTAACAATGTGAACTGGATACAGTGCTAACTTTCAAGCTCTCATTAAAAGTGGTCTCTAGAATAGTAAGGGACCTCTGATTGTGAACCAATATCTGATGTTGACTTCCCTGTGCCACTACTTGTCTTGATTACACATACAATGTCCCAAACTCTTAGCTGAAACCTTTGCCATAACTCAGTAGCAGATAGCAAACAGTCAATAGCACAGCCCCTACCAAGCAGCAACGCAAAAGGACCACAAGTTTCGTAATTTATATAAGTTAAACCCACCTGAACCCAGCTGAATCCATCTGAACCCAGCTGAATCCATCTGGATTCAGCAGGGTTCAGGTGGGTTCAGATGGGTTTAACTTATATAAATTACGCCACAAGTTTTTGGTACAACCCGCACAACATATTTGATGGCTGCTTGTAATACAGGAACAATCTTAAAGCGGAAATATATATTGGTGTACACTCAGCAGCATGCAATGTACAACCATTCAGATACATATCCAGAAAGCACTCCCGCAACCTTCCCTATGCTCGCTCTGATCTTATTAACTATAATTTTGTGTGTAACCATCAATATATTTTTAGTACATTTGTTACCAGAATTTTATTCTCGAAGTTTGAAACAATGATCCAATAGAAAAGAAAAAGATTTGTGCACTTCATAACCAGTGGTTAACGTACAAGTATGCTCTACAGGGTGTCCCAAAAAATGTGCCCTGTTTGCCTGAAGATTGCAACAAAACGGACAAAGATTCTTGCAAAGCTTTTGTATCATGTTGCTCTTGAGATATTCAATTATAGTTTGCTGCCATCCCCATAAAATCCGTTGAAAAAGGATGGAGCTACGACCTTCAGAAGACAAAATTTGCCCAATGACTGAAACAAGTGGTCTGCCATTTTGCCTTGGTATTGTGCAGCAATATGTAGCTCCATGGATGGAAAATGCAACAGCAGCCTCCAATTTCATAGCACTTTTGAAATTCCGATAAATCTCAGAAAGTTCCACTATTTCTGACCTCACAGAAATAATTTCTTACCTCACGTGAAGCTAATTATCACTTCAAACCTTTAGTCAATTAGACCAAACAAATTCCAAAATAAAAACTCTTCCATGAAAATTAATAAAGGACAAACCAGTTTGTTATGTTTTGAAACTCTCTTGTCTGGTTATGAGGTGGAGCAATAATGTGTCTTTTAATTGCAGAAACTTTATATTGAACCATCAAAGAGGTTGCTGATGCATTAAAAAAAGACAAGTACGATCAGCATTGGTCGATGTTGGTTCAGCAGCTGCTCAACCTGACCTCTTTGCACACCCAGACACATACGCAATTGACCTTATAAAACACCCAGTCTCGTTTGGCTTCATCTTGTCAAGAGACATGACCAATGCTGCAAGCAATTTGAAGGACTATGCACATGTTGAAGAACTACGAATATTGCAGGCCTTGACAGTTATAACAGCTGGTTTCAAGGTAAAATCTAGACATTGTTGCTATTTATATTATCAAAAATCATTTATATACCCAAATTTTATCAATAGCTAAAAGCATACTGCTTACATTTCGTTACAATCAGCACCAGGGACGGATCCAGACAGTCGCCACAGTCGCACGGGCGACGGTCAACTTTCCAAAGCGCAATCTTTTTTAGTTAAATATCTGATAATTTATGATGTGTCATCAGCAAAGTAAAAGTCAGGCATTAACATCCAAAAACTTATACTGAATTTCTTTGTTCAGTCCTAAAATACTGATCTTTCGTATCATTATTTCTTTTCATAATTTAGATTGAAGCGAGTACTACCATTCATCTCTGTTCATGTCACCTATCACCTTTGGAGAGTCCCTCTTTCATTTGCCTCGTTCTGGTTCCTCTGGTTTGAATCATTTGAATGCTGTCTATATTTGGAAGCCCTTTCTTTACAAAACAATCGCAAGTTTTACGCATACATTAGAGAACAAGCGTGCGACTGTACGCATAACTTAAAACATGTTTTGAGGCTGCGCACTCATAAAAAAACAATCGTTTTTGCGACCAATTTTTTTAGCATTGTTCTTGTGCGACTGTAGAGGCGAAGGATGATAAATGGCATCCAATACAAAATGTATAGGGAGAAAATTGTGAGTCTGTCGTGGCGATGTATGTGATCTACCACAGTCGCCAAATCACCAGCTAGCAATACAGCCTCACTCTGATAACTCTTTGCCTTTGGCCTAAGCACTGGCAAGGTTTGACTGACTGAAAAGTGTATGCGCCAAAATATTTGGAAACATTGGCATCATGGACAGCCTTGAGAAAGTTAAAGATTTGATTGGGGAGGCTATTGCAAAGAAGCTGCCAAATCTGCCCTGTCTCATTTGTTCCTCACCAGCGTGAAGCACCTTGAAGGAATGAAATGTTCTTTTGCTGGCGAGGTAATAATGATTGCTTTACTTGTTGACTTTTTTTCTGATTTAAGTTAGGCCACTAAATTATGAAATGAAAAATCAAAACTACCGCACACATGATGGACAGTCAGCTGCAAATTTCTTTCTAACAGAGTCTGCTTGAATCTGTTTGTTTTGTTAGTAATTACAAATTAGTAAACTATTAGTAACACATCCAAAAACAAAACGGCTATTGGGCACAGATTTTCATTTCACAAGCAGAAGCTTGTTCGTGAGGAACCTGATACAGTACTAACCAGAGGCAGGATGACCAAAAATTTCTACAACTCAGAGCTTTATATTTTAGAAATGCTAAGAAACTTTTGAGAGCTAAATTAACGAAGATCATAGCAAAATTGTTGTTGAACTTTATTCTTGAATACCATATAGGTAGTATAGTATTTACAATGTTTTGAGCGAAATACTGTACAACTCCTTTTCGCTAAGCAATGAGCTGTATGCATGCCGAGAGACACATATCTAGCAGTTCAGTTGTAACAATTATATAGATTTATGCACCCGAAAGTAAAAAACTAATTATGAATCATTCTTTTCCAAATTTCTAATAGATAGGATAAAAAACATTCACTCCAGATGTTTAGCCAGAGGGGGAGTTCTTCCTTGTTAAATGATTTGTTCTGGACGTGCTGCTCATATCGGTGGATGTTTTCATATGAAATTCCCTTAGGTACTTAGGTAGTAGTTTTTTGAGAGTATGTTGTAATAAATGGGTCCCATAATGATAATCCCCACCAAACACCCGAAATTATCCTTTGTATTTTTCAACAAATTCATAACACATGGGTCAGAGATTTCCTGATATTTATACAAATGGGCTCAGAATTCGTGAATATTCTGTCATACAAATGGATCCTTTTCTCAAAGTCCAGATGCAGGTTGAATCACTTTCACAATGAAGTACCCCTCCCCCATATATTTAGGCTCTATGTTTCCATTTAGATGCAGCATCAGACAAAGCAAGACAGATAATTTAAACTATTTAAAGTGGTCAACATGGGTAAATTGGTCTTTAGCCCAAGCTATTTTGAGTGTCCACTAGAATTACATACAGTTTTTGATAAGAAACTGAGGTCCGGGGCTGGTAGGTAGTTTCTTAAATAGATAAAAGACTTTTGATGCCAAAAGTTTTCAATGAGTTGCTTATATCTTTAATGCTGTAGGTGTAGAGTTAATTTATTTTTGTTAGCAGGGCTCATAAATTACTTGGCAACATCTTCAAAGAAGTAATAACACAATTCACACTCAGAACAATGTCAATATGGTTGCTACTACTGCAAAAAGCTTTGAGGGTAAATTACAGAAGTTTCTTGGCTATTCTAATTCAGATAGGGTTAGTTTATTAAGTTTCAAAAAATTAAGCCTGCTGTTTCTTATAAGCTGCTTCTTAAAAAACGAATGCATTTAAATTAGCATGTGCTCCTGTTTTTTTGTTCTATTTATAGACAGGCATATTTGCTAGTGACACTTGCCTTTAAAAGCTCCTGTTTTGGAACCTTGATTCCAGGGTATTTAACTTTGGCAAGACTAAGAAAAATAAGCCTATTCATTTTCTATAGGAAGTTAAGAATTCTGGTCAGTACAGAAATGCTCTTAAAACTATCAGATTTCAAGTACTGAGAGTTTCTTACAAGTTTCTTGAAGGTTCTATAACTATCTTCATGTTCATTACCAGTGCCATTTCAAAACAAGGTTTTGTTTTGGTAAGTCTTTCCAATGTTCAGACATTTCTCAAGTACCTCTCGAGTGATATATTACAGGAAACAAGTGGAAATAAAGTAAAATATGTTTTAATAATTTTCTTTGTCAGTAAGAAATAGTTCCTCAAGCTATATTTTCCTAGTACTGGAGTTTCTTAACTTTTTTTGGCAATCTGAGAGTTGAGTTTCTTATCAGCAGTTTCTTATAAAAGAATATGTGTATTTGACACATGTATGCTGCAAGTCAAACAAAATTAGATCCTATGCACATCAGTTGGGCTTTGGGTAAATTGCATTTTTATTTATTGCAAAGAAATCCAATAAACAATATCCTTATCCTTATATGCTATTCGTTATAAGTATTACTGTTTTGCGAAGGTCTTTAAATACTTAACATCCATCGTACGGATTCTTCCTAATATCCATCAATAATTAGCATGGTATTCTTTCTTGAAAAAATGATTTGCAATACAGACACAGAATCTAAAAATCGCCTTTAATAACGAACTCATGAAGCCCCGAACACAAGATTAGACATGGTACTGTAGCCTGTGGAAGAAAAGTGTTAACTCCTGAAAAAGAATAACAAGCAAAATGAACTAAGGAAAAAAATGTCGAATCCTGCAAAAGAAACAACGATATGCTGAAAGCTACAATAAAGATCAACGTTGAATAACCAAAAAAACAGCTTTCGTTCCACATTCGTCATTTCGGCGCGAGTGGCGCGAGTTCGGTTTGTTCGATGCAAAAGCCGATGTAACTGCAGAAGAAGAAAATCCAAAATTACGTGACCCAAGCCGATGATTATTTCATGGAATAATAGAAGCATTTCTGAAATATTTCTTTCGATACTGGTCGCAGCATATCATCAGATAAGATTAAAAAGTGAGCTATGAAACCTACTCCCGAGTAGCCTGTGAACGGCTTTGAACGGCTTTGTTGAGGGGGTTTCAATTTTTTTCGGCCGTTCACAGGCTAACTCCCGAGAGTTTATTAGAGCAATACATGAATGCAATGCAGTGCTGCATCAAGAAATGCAACGGCTCAGTGATCATTTTGTCTGATACTACTACAAGCCAGTTTTGTTTTCAATGCTGTTCAGTAGTTGTAGTTGGATTGACTTCCCCATTCTATCGTGAGTGAATGTTGGTTTCGATGGTAATGAGAACTAAACTTTTTTTAATTTGAGTAATACTTTATTCAAAAAGGGTGCTTTCTGCCTCTAATAAATGCACAGATGAGCGACTCTCTCTAACAAACAGGGCGTTTTCCAGCAATCCTAAGGGCGTGGTCCCCAACAATTTTTCCGGGGGCTGCGCCCCCGGACCCCCAGATTCCTCGCGCTTCGCCCTCGTGCTGGCGACTGTCAACTTTCGGGCTGGATCCGCCCCTGCACCATCTCTCCAAAGATAGTTTGCTCTAATAATTTTGTTGGTGAAAACTCCATATGATGCATAATACAACATCATCATTGCATTACATGTATGCCATTAAAGATTGGCTTGCACCGCATCTGAGGGAGATCGAGCAACGCGGTAGGCCACGCGCCTTTAGGTTCTACGCAAAAGAGGATGGTCAAGTTGGCATGCTGTATCGACACTGGTCATCAGAGGGTACTTGGAAAGGCGATGAAGATCCGTTAGTTCTCCTGGAAAGCTTGCCGACTGGGTCCCCTTTATTATCACATGCTTCATTAGCTCACCAAAATAGCTTGGAAATGATTCAAAGTGGACTAAAGAATTGTGCCGATCGATTCACGATAAAGGAGCGAGAATGGTGGGATAATTTTGTTGGTGTCGAGGAGAAGAAACGCACCTTGTGGCAAAACATGACTGAGGATGAACTCACATGTGGTGGCGATGTTGCATGGTACCTCAAGAGTTTGAAAGAATATATGGAACCAGAATATGCAGTTGAGGTAGAGGATGAGGAAAACTCTATGCCAAGGAAAATGCATTCAAACAGGTATTGTAGTTTCCTGCAGCTGCCGGTTTAGGACAAAGACAGGGAACCTTTCAAAGAATTATCAAAATTATTAGACAGATATTTTCATGATGTCCTTACATTTAATTGGTTTCTTGCGTCTTTGCTGATGTAATTGCTCTATCATGTAAAATCAAAACTTTCACATGAAATCGAGAAGCAAGTTTGCGGGTGGAAATACACAACATACTACTGCTGAAAATATGGCATTTCATACAGCGAATCAACCATTCCTTGCCTGGCAAAATGAGATAATAATCACATATTAAATCTCTATTTGGTCCCAACACTAATAAAGAAGGAGCAAATACAAAGACAAATAACATAATCAAATTTCGGTGATTTTGCATAAAAGTGCAAATGGTATTTCTTGCTCTATCATCAAACTATGATATGTTCTTATTGCACATTCCCTGCCTCTTCTCAAAAATCGAAAATATCGTAGTGCTTCGAAGACACACCTTCATAGCAAGACTACAAGCAAACTACATAGCAAAGATCAGAGAAGGGGCAAGGGAATGGGAAGTACTTGTGATTGGAGACATTGCTGAAAATTATACCTTTGTCCTACAGGATGCAGCACTAGGTTTTCATTGGAACAACAGCTAAGCTACCATCCATCCTTTTGTGAACTATCACCGTTTTCCTTTGCCTGGTGATATGAATACAAATTTGAAAAGCCTTAATTTTGTAATTATATCAGATTGCCTCACTCACGATACCAGTTGGCCTAAATTAGCACCGTTGTGCTATTGTATATTGTAAATAGCCAACGTTAAATAAATTGAATAAAAAAGAAAAAAAAAACCATTGCAGTACACAGATTCCAGAGAAAACTTATTGCATATCTGAAAGATCATCTTCCATTTGAGAAAGTGATTTATTTTTCTGATGGAGCAGCATCCCAGTATAAGAACAAGAAGAACTTTATCAATCTTGTCTATTATGAGGAGGATTTTGGAATACCAGCTGAATGGCATTTTTTGCAACTTCCCATCGGAATGATCCATATGCTGGGGTCAGTGGCACGATTAAGCGTTTGGCCGCAAGAGCTAGTCTTCAACGGCCATATAATGACCAATTGCAGACTCCTTTACAGCTATACGAGTAGGTCAAGGAAAGCGTACCCACTGTTGTATTTGAGTTTGTACCAAAAGAGGAAGTAAGGGAAGAAGAGAGCATAACTGCTGACAGGCTCAAAAATAGTAGGACTATCAAAGGAACACAGAAATGTCATGCATTTGTGCCAGTTACAGGTTCAACAAATAAGTTAATTACAAGAGAATTTTCCTCATCAGCGTCTTCAAATGTAGTCAATATCAGCACTCAAGAAACGAGAGATGAACTGCCATGAAGGGACATTCACAGCTATGTGACTTGCGAATATGATGGCAAATGGTGGCTTGCACATGTTGCAGACACCAGCGTTGATAGGAATGAAGTGAAAGTAACATTTCTACATCCATCTGGACCAGCACCATCTTTCACGTATCCTAGAAGGGAAGATGTCCTAGTTGTACCAAGGTCCAGCATACTGACTAAAGGTGACCCAATGACTGCTACTGGCCGAGCATATTCCTTGTCGCAAAGGGAAATAAACAAATTTGCAAC
Source organism: Aurelia coerulea (assembly GCA_039566865.1). Classification (NCBI taxonomy): domain Eukaryota; kingdom Metazoa; phylum Cnidaria; class Scyphozoa; order Semaeostomeae; family Ulmaridae; genus Aurelia; species Aurelia coerulea. The sequence continues at coordinate 3,303,257 of CM076951.1, read as the reverse complement.
ACTCTAGATGCTGAACTAAACTACAATGTAAGTGGTCAGATGAAATTAAATTGATGTTTATTCCATATTGGTATTTGTAAATCAAATTGCAAAATTAGAAAAAAATGCTGGGAACATGTCACCAGATTTTTGTTGAATTGAGAGAGATTTTATTGACGGACTATACCTATGAAATATGCTTTGAGAATTAATCTCTTCATATTTGCAAGTGTATGAAGAAAGCAATTATGAAAGAAAAGAAACTAGATTGCAGGCCCCTTAAGTGGTGACGATAGCTTCCTTTTGATATTCACTTGTGAGCTGCACACAATTACCATAGGGAAGATAGGGAACATGTTGTTCCTTCTCGATACTCAATCTACTCCTGAAAAGCTTGGTGGGAATCTAAATGGTCACATTCGAGCGTATGATGCCAACCATCCTTCATCTTGCCTCCTCTCTTTGCCGTTGGTTATGGAACAGGATTGACGATTATGGAACCAAGTCTGAAATTGGGCAGTCACTTGCAGTGGTCAAAGGAAACAAACAGAAAGCATGGCAAGCCCCTTTTACAGATCCCCAATTCCCCAATGACTCCAAGATTCCCCGTTCCCCATTTTACAGATAGCCAGCCCTTACAGGGAGCTAACACAATGAGGGAACTTTGAAAGAATGTGCAAGGTACTCCATGGTCACAATTCATTTGAGTAGCACATGATGAAATGATGCTTTTCCTCATCTACATCAATGATTTACCAAATGCTTCTAAGAAACTTAATTTCTATCTTTTTGCTGATGATACAAACATCTACTGTGAATCCAAAGATTTACCTAATTTAGTTAAAATTGTTAACAAAGAACTTAGATTAATAAAGAAATGGCTTGATTCTAATAAATTATCATTAAACATTGATAAGACAAACTATATTATCTTTCATTCTTCTTCTAGGAATATTCCTTCTGATTCTACCATTAAAATAGGGAACAATTATATCAAAAGGGTCAAATTTGTTAAATTCTTGGGACTCCTCTTAGATGAACATCTAAGCTGGAAATACTATCTTAGTGAACTTTCTAAAAAATTAGCCAGAACTTGTGGAATCTTTTATAAAATTAGGAACTTACTTCCATTAGATGTTTTGCTTTGCTTGTACAATGCTTTGTTTCTGTCCTTCTTACAGTATGGCCTTATTGTTTGGGGTCAAACATATGCATCATACGTTGATCCAATTTTTAAATTACAGAAAAAAGCAGTTAGAGCTCGCTTGTCAGCCTCTCTTCCGATCTTTAAAGATCTTAAACTTCTCAAACTTTCTGAGATATTTGAACTCAGACTTTTAACCTTTGTCTTTGACTCTGTTAATAAAATTTCACCTAGTTGCTTTCATAACTTCTTCCTATTCAATTCATCTGTTCATCATTATCCCACTAGACAGGCCAGTCAAGGTGATCTATACTTATCTCGAATGAACAGTCTTCAATATGGTCTAAAGTCAATTCGATATCTTGGTGCTAAACTCTGGAATTCATTACCTGTGGAACTCCGAAATGCTCCATCAAAAATATCCTTCAAAAAACAACTGAAAATTTACTTACTGAACAAGGTCAATCAATAACTCTGAACTATTTTTGATACTTTGACAATTTCTAATTTTATTGTATGAAAACCAAATGCGTATATTTCTCGGAATCATTTAAATCCAACCATAATCATTTGAAATTATCGTAAGATAGGGGGGGCCCTCTCCTCGATTAGTTTACCTAGGAGTGACTTAAAGGAGTGAGAGCTCCTCCTTTAAGTAATTCCCTCCATACAATTTATCTCGTACTTGTATATTGTATTAATTTTCCGTATCAATGTATTAATTTTCATAATATTATCTTATTCCTTGTAGTTTAGTTATCTGTTGGTATAGTCAATTATAAATTGTATGTTGTGAATTTAAAATATATGAACTGAACTGAACTGAACTGAACTGAACTGAACTGAACTGAGCTGAGCTGAGCTGAGCTGAGCTGAGCTGAACTGAACTGAACTGAAATTTTTACGCATAGAAAATCAAAACATGCATATACACTTACCTCACATAAGTATTGCACCACCTAACACAAAATGGCGCCCAAAAGTGTCTTTCAGCCCAACCAACAAAATTTGCATAACAAAAGCATCAGCATTGAAGGGTTTCTCTACCGGGTGTTTTGGCCGGAAAATAATTGTTAATTCGTTTGCTTTTCATTCATAAGTAAAATGAAACGTTATTTTGTTTGTTTCTTTGATAAATTAGCAAAAACCTCCGGGCAACAGTGCACGAGACTTTGGCAGTATAGCTGGAGGAGTAGGCCAAAACAAAATGAGAAACGGATAGATATCTGAGGGCAAAGAAAACAAAATTTAGTGTTTTCAAATTAGGATTATGCAAACTTTATCCTCATGATAAAATTTTTCCACGTTGAATGTGATAAAAGAAAAGATTTCAAATAAATAACAAGGCCGTCATTGAATGTAGCTGAACTTGAATTTCTCTAAGAAGGAGTCACGTTAAAAAAACATGCTCCAGTCACTTGTTAAATTTCAAAATTATCTTCAAACTAAATTAAACCGTAGCGATTTCTTTAAGCACATCAAAATCCATGTATTTAAGTGTCAACCACCTGCCTAAAGTCTTCCAGGAAGCAAAATTAATGTTAACGTGATAAAAGTGATATCAAGGATATTCTTACCTTGGAATGGTTTCTTTCCGCTTTCCCTTTGTGTTTATCCTTCTTGCCTTCCTCACGGAAAACTTTTGTCAAAGCGATAAAGTTTGTTGAATCCTAATTTGAAAACGCTAAAATATTGTTATCTTTGGCCCCAGATATCTATCCGTTTCTCATTTTGTTTTGGCCTACTCCTCCAGCTATACTGCCAAAATCTCGTGCAGTGTTGCCCGGAGGTTTTTGCTAATTTATCAAAGAAACCAACAAAATAACGTTTCATTTTATTTATGAATGAAAAGCAAACGAATTAACAATTATTTTCCGGCCAAAACACCCGGTAGAGAAACCCTTAAATGCTGATGCTTTTGTTATGCAAATTTTGTTGGTTGGGCTAAAAGACACTTTTGGGCGCCATTTTGGGTAAGGTGGTGCAATACTTATGTGAGGTAAGTGTACTTATTTTGCATTTGGCATATCATATCATACGAATCAGCTGAGTAAAAACAAATGAACACAGCACGTTCTCCCATTCAAACAACATTGCTAATTTGAGGAGCTTTTTGCTACTTTTGTGTAAACAAATAGTTGGTTATGGTTTTTATAGCTTTTGTGGCCTGAAAATTCAGCAAATTTGTTACTCATTTGCATACTGTAAAATTGGTTATACATTTTAAAAATAAGTACCTTCAAACATTGCCTCAGCCACTGCCTCATGACTGGCAAATCCTTGGACCAATTTTATTCTTGTTGTATGAAAATGGCTTATAAAACCAATCTGATTGCTTAGCATTTTCATTTGATCGTAATATGCCAACTAACTTTGCAAGTTTGTCTGCCTTTGCTTTCCCTTCCCTCCATGCAGTTTTTCCGCTAATTTTTTCTGGATACTTGCTTGTGTCTGCTGATGAATCAGTTGTATATTGACTGTCCCAAATACTTTCACCTTTCGGGTGGGATTTACAATACTTAGGACTATCTTACCATCAACGTTGGTTTCGCAAACCCTAGTTCAAACATTTTTGTTGATTTCAGAAAAGTAGATTTATCTCCAAAACTACCGGGTGACCCAGAAAAGAGTGACCCAACGCAATCTGTTACAGAAAATTAAGTAAGTGACCAATTGAAATATTTCAAACTTTGTTGTGTCGCTAAAAGACTAGCCTATGCTATAACTATTTTTCGCTATTTTTTTGGCACGGTAAATTTCCAAAATTAAGGATTTTCAGGAAAAGGGCATGCCTGAAATCTTCAAAAAGTCGTGAAAAACAGGAAATTGATTTACAGCCATTTCAGATCTTCAAAACAACGAGGAGCGTGTTTAGTTTCAACCTGGGAATAGACAATCCAGTAGGAAGTCTTCAGAGCAAGTTTATAGTCCCTAGATATTTAAAGATATTCTCAGGCAAAATAAAACACGCTCCTCGTTGTTTTGAAGACCTGATATGGCTTCAAATCGATCCCCTCTTTTTAACGATTTTTTGAGGATTTCAAGCCTGATATTTTCCTCTAAATCCTTAATTTGGGAATTTTCCCGTGCACAAAAAATTGCAAAAAATACTCATGATGTAGGCTAGTTTTTTAGAGACAGAACAACGCTTGAAATATTTCAATAGCCCACTTACTTTTTTTTCTATAACAGATTGCGTTTGGTCACTTTTTTCTGGGTCACCCGACACTAGAGAAATGTTCGATTTTTTTCACTTCATCTTTAGCTGGGTAGTTGATCTACAACTTTGCCAAGTCTGATTGAAAAAGCTAGGCTAGATTTCCTGTAATCAAAGTTTATGTTACTGTTTACTTTTCAACAGCGAAAGGGAGAAACCTTGGTCAACGGATTACCATGCTATGAAGCGCGCTTGCAAAAGATCAGGCTTGAAATAACTTTCAGAAATGTTTCCATTGGCAAACAAATGAACAGCATCTATTATGAATGCCATACCCAAGTCTCAATAGACATCCTTAGTGTGCTTGTGAAAGTATTATTTGCATCTATTGATGAAAAGTTACTGACTGTTACCAGCAACTTCACGAAACCATGCAATGAGTGTCTTTTAAGACTTTCCTGAGCATTCACAAATTATAAATTTCTTTAAGATTCCACAATGAGCATTAATCTAAAAGTAAACTTTTTTGCAAAAGCTTTCAACTCATTCTGTATACTAATCTGTTGGGCATGTTCTATCTACCGGCCCCTCTGGACTATTGGACCATGCCGCAGACCCTTGACCGTAATTTTGCATCGCACTGTTTCTCTTGCTGTAAATTCTTTCTATTATTTTCTTCAACCCTTGTTTTTATTATTAATTGCACTTTTCCTGAGAAAATGAATGAATCTTGCCATTCTAATTGTTCTTTGCTGGATTCAACATTCTCAGTTACCTATGATCAAACTGGTCAGAAATCTTTTGCTTTCGGATGGGCCTTTACAGCCTTATGATATCAGATTTGTTGGGGATACGAACAGGCTCGAGGAATCCCAACACAGTCTCCTAATGAAATATGACAACTGTTGGTCATATGTCTTTCTTTCCCATATATGACTGGATACGGGTATATTTGTGTTCAGTGTGTGCAGCTAATAGCCTGCCTCGTATACAATAAGCACAGAGTGCTAACCTCACCAAATATTAAAAAATGGCGGACAGCTTCCCCAACGCTAGTAGTGAGGAAAGCGCTACACCACCAGCATCTACAAATGTCGTCTTTCCGAGGCCTGGTTCCTCAGCATCTTGTATCTTTACTTTTTTATACCACTATCTGTCGGAAATTGTATTTTAGAACAGAATGAATAATAGGATTTGCTCTCAAAATCTATTTTTTTATTACATTTATTTAGGCCTATTAAGTTAAATAATGGGGGAGGCCTCGCTGCTGCTGATCAAAACACTTAAAAGTAGTCGAAAATGACTTCAGGGCTTAGTTTTTATTTGATACTTCTGTTTTTTTTATGAACTGGTCAAACGTACTTTCTTTCTTAGTTAGTTATTATTATTATTAGTTGGTAGTAGCGAACACCAAGCAAGAGCAAATCAAGACAAGAGGAGAACAGAAGTTGAATTGAATTCATCTATTCAAGGGAAGTGTAGGTGCAAAGCACTTTTTTGTATTTGCCATGTAATTTATCTCAAAATTAACCTTTTAACTTATGCATAATAGCCATATCTTTATCATATTTTGGTCCATGATGTATTTAAATTGCATACATAGATTGCATATGATTGTATTGCTAGAGAACTGTTGGCTGATTGGCTCATCAAACAATGACAACATACATGTGATGGGCTGGGCTAAAGCAATGTTTATAATAATAATTGTGTCTTGACTGATTCACACATGGGAAAGGAGAATAAAAATGTCCTAAATATGGCCTAAAATCTAATGATTAAAGGCACCGAGTCCGAATAAATAGCATGCTCATGACCAATATCAACTTCTTTTCAATCATAAAACAAAAGTTGTGATTTCAGTGCTGTTGAAATTAAACAAAAGAAATTCCTGAGGACAATGCAAGGATTAAGAACCCTTTGGTCTCCACTACTAACGACTTTTGCACAAAGGGCCGTCAGCAGTTTGTGAGCAAAAAAACGCTCATCTATTTATATGGACTCAATGCCTTTAATGGAGTGGCCTGTGAGAGGCGCAAGTGAGCAGCTGTCATGCAGTCACTCTACGTGAGTGGTTTTTTAGATTTCAAAGGCCCCCCCGTCTGAGTTCAACTACAGTAGCATTTATGGCCTCGAATAGTGTACTCATTGACCTCATCAAAAGTTGGGCACATAATTGGCGCATGTTATTTAATCCTGATCCAACAAACAAGCACTTGAAGTGACTTCTTCAAGAAAGAAAGTTACAAGTTTCAAGATTATCACTCTCACTGTGTGTTTTTAAAGCAAAATTGTGGAAACTTATTCGACCTCCTCCTGAACCTGTGTACGGTATTCATGATCCAAAAGGTCTAGCTATTCTCACTCAGTTACGGGTAGGACTCAGCAAACTGAATTTTCATAAATTTAGGCATAACTTCAGAGATACAGTCAACCCCTTGTGTCTTGCAAATGATGGGGTAGAGGACACGGAACATTTCCTGCTGCTTTGTCATTCTTATAATGGGCCTAGATCTGATCTTCTCAATAGTGTAAATGCAATATTGCTACCTCATGGTTTTTCCTCTCTTTCAAATGCAGTTTTACTCAAATTCATTCTGTATGGAGATAAAAGGTAAACCATCGACAACAATAAAAAGCTACTTGAGGCAACCCTCAAATTCATTCATGCTACAGAACGCTTTTAAATGTTCCATGGCTGCAAAGTCCCATAGATAAGCACCTACTTTGTTTTCAGTTTCATTGTATATTCGTAGCCAATATTTATTTTAGCTTAGTTATTTTCCTTTGTATTTTTGTTTAACATTGTGCATCTTTATCTATTGGCCATGGGGTAGTCATTGTCTTTTGCTCCTCATGGTATCATACCCGTATTGTTGTATAGTAATTAGATAGTATGGTAGAACGTATTGATGTATATGAATATGAATAGAAAAAAGTAGTGTACTAGGACGCAGGGGCTAGAGACATTTTTGACCGTGTACCTGAACAACACAGCATACCATTGGAGGTAAATAAAAGAAAAGACAGTTGGTATATTTTGACCATGAGAATCTACACAATATGTTATTTTTGCCTTTAGTCTCCATAGTAATATGTCTATACATGGTCCTCAGCATTTATAGATGTTGTTATTAGTATATGTCATTATATACACTACTTTAACGAAAAATAAAGGCTATTGTGCTATGCAATTGTAGTATTTTATGTTTGGATCAGAGTATGATACAATTGATGTAACTGATTTTAAAGGGTCCTCGTCACGTCACAGAAAGAAACGACTATACAATGAAATAGTGAATGACATTCAAAAGATCATAAAGCCAAAGAAGGGACCCAGAAGACCATTGCAGTGTCACACCAATATCTCATCATATGACCCAGTGACTGGAGAACGAAAGCATCACAATCCACGCAAAAGAACAAAGTTATCAAAGAATGACACTCAGGATTCTGATAATGACTTAGCTGATAATTGTAAGTAGGACTTTTTGCCATAGATTTCATGAGATTTTTGTGATGATATGGCAGTTAACATTTTTTAATTCAACCATAGCTTCTTAATTGTGCTATACCCAAAGAACTTTCCATCTTTAAAAGTAACATTGATTTTGCACATTAACAACTCAGAGGATCAATGACTGTTTGACCTTTTCATTTGGCTATTTCTAAAACAATGCATACTTTATATTTGGATATCTCTGTTTCAAATTGATAAAATTGCTTGAATTGCAACCAAATTCAATTCTGTGAAGAGTTGCATAATTGTATATTATTTATTTTGGAGTTAACTCTGTATCAAATATGGGGGATATTTTGAAGGTAGAACTGAACAAGAAAGTTAGATCTGAATCAGAAACATCTTTAGCAGTTTTGCCATATTTTTTCTCAGTACTTTGTAAACTCAAAATCACTGTTTTTCCATATTTTTTGCAAGCAGATATCAACGATGAGCCCATGCAAAACTATGACGAAGCTGTTTTCTGCCCAACAGAGACTTTTCAAACGGAAAAAGGTGATAAGAAATTACTTTCTTATTTACTCATAGAAGCTTGTCATATAAATATGAATATCCTAATTTCACTGGAGCAAATAGATGGACACAATACACAATGTATACACAATGTATACACAATGTATACACAATGTACACCTGCTAAAATGAGATATTTCTGCTGTAAATAAACTTTACCTTTTATGCAAATTTTGGTTTGAAGGAAGTTATAACAGTTTATGAAATCATGAGATTGGTTCGTTTCCTCTTGAGTTTATTGAGCTTCATATATCCATCTTTTAAGGAATTTCAATCAAACCAACACCCTTTATATTTATTGTTGTTATTTTGTTATTTCTCTTCCACCTCTGAAAATTATATTTTGTTGCATTATACATTATGTTTTAGAAATCAATAAGCTTATGATTGAGAGTAGTTAACACTTAGAGTAGCTGACCAAAAGCTTATAGTTTATGTAACTGTAGATTGGTAAAGATTTTAATCTTGGTTGCTTATTGGCAAAATGTTGCTGAGTCTTGACAGGGGTGTTCATAGAGTAAATGTTTATTATTTCATCATCATGATCTTTTCCAGAATTGGAAGATATGATTGCTGAGTGCAGAAACGCGATGGGCATTATGGAGAAAAAAAAGACTGTGTGGACCAATCGTCAGGACATTGCACATGCGAAATGGGAAGGAAGCAGACAATTGCTAACCGAGGCAATGCTTGGGCAGTTTTATTTAGATGATGTTGAATGTAGCAATTGCCACATGCAGCAAGCATTTATAAATTGTATCCACTGCAGAACATCCAGTCCAATTTCTGGAGATTGTGACAAGGAGCTGCACAGGAAAAAACCATTTCATGATCGTCAGTTCTGGCAGGAAAATCTCTACCAATTCTTGTCGCCCTTGCAGTCAGTTAATGCAGGTGGCCAGCTGATTGATATAAGTAAGTCTCATATACAGTTGATTTTTCCTTTCAAGCTAATGTCGTAAAAAAGCTGTTTTGCTCCCATTTGAAATGGGTTGGGATACATAATCAATTCTTCCTATAGCAACAGCAACATAATTGAATCACAAAGTGGATAGTTGATTTTTGGATAAATATTTGAAACCTTTTGTTGAATGGAGGTGAGCATGTTTGATTCATTTGATAAAGATGTAGTACAGTATATTTGTCACTGGCACATGTTAGAGGTTATGATACAAATTGTATCAAAGATTTGCATACCAAATTGAATAGAATTTGAAGAATTTTGTAACCATTGTCTTGAATGCATTATATCAAGTTACAGAATTGTAAAATGAAATATCGCGACTGAATATGGGCCATTTGTATTCACCGGCATTCAAATACTGGCATCGGCATTGGAACTGGCATTGGAATTGGCATCGATATGCAAAACTGGCCAGGGGGTCCGTCACAGCAATTTGTACGAGTAAATCAATGCAGTGAACAAACTCTGTCAATTCAATAATTGCTAAAGACAATTCTCCTCATACTGTGAAAGGGCTTTGGGCTTTGATGGGTTGCGGGTTTGGCCAATTTTTGCCCCCAGGGCTGAGGGCTTGATGCTTTTATGTTAGCTTTCGGGTTTTAAGATTTTAAGATTTTCATATCACAGGTCATTCAAGAGTGTGTTTTAGATTGTAAAATATGCTGTCATAAATTTTATTTTTCAGCAATGATGATTCTTGAAATGAACCAAACTTTTGAAGTTGAACCAGAGTAGTCTCAATAATACCCTGGGTACCAGACTCTCTAATATTTAAATGTGCTTCTTTGCCAAGCAGTCTGATGAATAAGCAGTAGTCGGTTGCTTGACGTTGGTGATCTAATGTTGACATCTTCCGTTGTAATGACGCCTTCATCTGCAGTTTGGCATTCGCTTTCTAAATCTTCGTTTGATTTGACATCTGAATATTTACGGAAAAAAAGAAATCGGTTGGATTCAGTCTCTTCCATTCTTCTATCTTCTCGTCTAAATTCACTTGGTCAATTTTCGAGAACCTTAAGGTAGCAGGATACACATGTGATGAAAAATGGACAGTTACACTTCTCAAAGCCATAAAACGTGAAGTATACATGTAATCAACATGAAATTTGCACAAAATATAGAATATATCCTAAAGCCTGGTTCTCATATAATCTCAACCCGACGGCGACCCATCGGCGTCACTACTGCGTTGCAAAAGTTGAACTGCCGGCGACCCATCGGCGACCCATCGGCGACCCATCGGCGACCTATCGGCGACATGTTGTCGGCAGGGCGCCGTCATTCATATCTCAGTGTGCATTCCCCGCTGATCCTCGTATTTGATTGGCTTGCTATGGTCACCTGATCTAAGGGAATGCAAATGATTCGCTGACGCATCGCCGGCAGTGCGCCGCCTCATGTTCTCATATAATTTTCATTGGCGCCGGTGCCGCAGCAAAGTGAAAAAGTTGAACTCAGCTCAACTTTTTCGAATGACTGCGGCAGGACGCCGGCAGTCGGCGCCCCATCGGCGCTGAGTGTTCTCATTAAAATTAGACTACCGGAGCAAGGTCGCCGGTGGGTCGCCGATGGGTCGCCGGCAGGTCGCCGATGGTTTGAAGCTATATGAGAACCAGGCTTTATAAAGAAGAATACCAAATTTTTTTGGGAAAATTGTCAAAGCTGGCCAGGGGGTAATGTCTAGAAAATTTAATCAGCCTAGTTGTTTCCAAAAGACTTCTTGCTAGAAGGATAAATAACAACAAATCTACCAGGTCAGTACTGTTCAATGATGCACAGAGTCTGCACTAAATAATTTTTTTTCTAAATATTTCGTGTTCCAGGGGGTAAACACAGGAAAACGTGTTTTTTTTAACACTTTTCAATATACTTGAAAATAAGGGAAATCTGTCTTGCTCAGTGCATAGAGCATGAAAAACTGTATTAGTGAGCCAATTTTCTCTTTGTTTGACCATATGGTTCTCAAAATATTATTTGGACAGGCTATATAACCTGCGGAAATGTATTTTTGAGAAAATCGGCCTCAAAGTTTCACCAACATTTTGGGAAGAAAAACTTCAATTCTTACAGTTTTTTCTGCATACATTGACTTAAAAGTACCATGTTTGGGCAAAACATGTTTGACAAAAACATTTTAAGGACATTTTGGAACATTATATACAAAATCCAAGCTTTACCAGGCAATATTCTTCAAATACAGTTTCCCAGTTTCAACTATTTATGCTATCTACATGTTTTTCATGCCGACCCAATGATGGTAGCAATGTCTCTTTTTTATTCTGTCTTGTCTTGTCTTGCCTTGATAGCAATGTCTTGAGCTCCAATGTCATGTACAAATTTGATTTCTGTTTCTTCTGAAAGGCACACTTTCTTTGCAGCTGTTGCCACCTTTCCCTTTGCAATTTCGCGCTTTACTCTGTTCACTGCTCCTTGTCCGTTTTGCAACTTTTCACTTTGTTTCTTTTCTGTTCTTTTTCCCTGTTTTCCTTGTCTTATCATCATTTCCTTCAAGTATTTCAAAAGAGAATTCTGGCTTTGATGACAAACCAAAGCCACACAATTGGCTCCTTTTCACCCTTTGATTTCCTTGCGGCTCCTCTTTGCTTCCGTCTATCATGTGATACTTGAGTGAAACTTTTCTTTCCGCTTCCTCAATTCTCTCTTGGCCTTGATTTGAATAGCCCTCAGCATATTCTCACCTGGTTCCAACCCCATTTTCTTCAAAATAATCCTTTGCTCTAGCAGCCCCGGAACCGAAATAACAATCTTACGTTAGATTCCGAAATATCCTTTCTTTTCTCAACTTTCACTTTCTTACTTGTCTTGAACTGTGTTCTTTTGTGGCAAATACCACACTCAAGAAATAACTCTTCTCCTATCCCTCTTCTTTTTTCTGGCATCTCCTTCAAAGTCAGCTGACTATGTGCCCTCTTGCAAATACTGAATATTGCAGCAATCTTTGTTCAATCTGCAATCAATTCTGTATCCATTATTTTTGAAGCATTTTGACTTCATATTTATTTTTGAAGCATTTTGACTTCACTGACTCTCCCTTTCCAATTATTTATACTGTAAGATCTACTTCCTGTTTGTACCTTTCCTTCATTAGATAAGATAAACTTTCAAATGAACTTGAATTCAACTTTTCTGAATTCCTGTTGATAAATGGCTTATAAATTGTGACAACAGTTGGATTGATTTATTGTCCCTTATGAACTTTATCCTTGTTTCTCTGTGGTGTAATGTTTTCATTGATTTCATCAAAGCTGATGCCACTTCCTCGTGCCTCTTCTAGTAGGCCCTCTTTCTACTGTCTGCCATCTCCTAAGTAAGTCCTACCAGCCCTGAATTTGTATTTTTTCTTACTCTTTCCACATTTTCCGCCTGCATCCTTATCTGCCACGTCAGTGCTTTCTGTTTCTTCGTCTTTTTCTCCTTCACCTTGACAATCTTCAATCATTTGCCCTGAAGGAACACTTTCCACAACAGCAAACACTGCAAGAGCCGACATGAGCAATTTACTTTTCAGGTTTGGTTGCTGAGCCTCTTCCCATCATCCTTTGCTTGATGACAGGGGTACAAGGGCAAAATAGTTGCAAAACAGGCAGAAAGCAAACCATGGTTGTTGTGGGTACTTTTGGGGTGCAAAAATTGTGCAAATTTTGCCTAAAACGTCCCTAGAAACCAATCAATTTTAATAAACATTGCGTTGCTAAGGAAGAAAAGCCCTACTTCCCTGAGAAAAAGTACTCTTTGCAGCTGAAAGAAACATTGCATTGAAACAAGACTTTAGGATGTGATAATTTACAGATTGAATTACCTTTTGGCAAAAAAAAATGTTTTCCAAAAATTATCAAAACTTCCTGAAATAATGTGTATCCAGCTACCTTAAACGGACAGTGGCAAGGTAAATGTGGTTTCGAATGGACACATTACGAGGATAAAACCTTTTGTTCGTTGTTCCAGGCCCTTCACGATCTTTAAATAATTCCTTCTTTACAAACGACTTGATGTGCCTCTTCATTTCCTTAACATTCCTAACGCCTTCAGAAACTTGCTGGTGAATGAAGTCTATGATCCTCGGGTCAGTTGGCTGGTTCATTTCGGATTCCTGTAGAAATGAAAAATATATATTTCTGCATTTTTTCAAACTAAATGCTTCAATCAAAAGAGAACAAATCATTGTATGTATGGCACCCCGTCAACACAAGAATCTTACATAAGAATTTGAAAGATAGTCTCAAGAATTGTTGCTGAACAACTCTTGCAACCTTTGGCATTATATATTTGGAGATTCATTAAGAATTTCATTTTTACGTTTCTGTGTCAACATGAAGGGCATGGCAGCGCCACGGAGGGGATTTGGAGGACAACTCCCTCCAAATTCCAAAAGTCGGCAACATTGTCAAAGACAAATAACATACCGTAAAAGCTCCATTAACACCCATGGAGGGCTTATTTAATTTCGGACACTCCAGAAGGGGGGGGGCTTAAAAGAGAGGGAGACTTATTAGAGGGGGGTCTTATTCACAAAATCAAATGACAACGATATACAATAAAAACCCGCATGTAAGAACCTACAGTTTTGCAAGTCAGTCTAAATTAGGTCCTTATGTTTTGGGTATTTAGTGGGAAAAGGGAAATGGGGCTGTTCAGGTTCTTAAATTGGTTCTTGAATAAATTCAGGGCTTTCATGAATTTATTTTCATCAAATTCAAACTTCAGGCCTATCATTCACTGTCAGTTAACGTCACTTGAGGTTATGAGGTGTTATTCGCAACAGATATTAATGGAAGAATAATATTTTTTTATAAAATCCAAATTGAAGCTTTCAAAAGCTTCTCATCAGATTTTATAAACATTTCTGATTCTTCCGCAAACTTCTGCAGTGAATAAAACCCACGATCTCTACAAATAAGAACCTATTTCAAATTTCTTATACAATAGGTTCCTATACAATGGGGAACTAATTGCAAAATTTCAGCCTGGAGGTTCTTAATCCACTAGGTTTCTATACACGGGTTTTTACTGTATATGATAGCTTTTGAGGTCCTTTATGCCATATTTTGTGGATTAAACATACTATTTTACGAGTCAACTGCATAAATTCAACAACATTTTCTCTCAAAATTAACATAAATAATGGAAAATATATTAATCCAATAAGTGGGGGGAGGCTTGATAGAGAGGTGGGCTTAATAGAGAGGGGGTTTAATAGAGCTTTTACGGTAAAGTTAGTTGGGTATACCATAGGCAGTAAAATTATGTTAGAATCCCCCCCCCCCCCCCACTTCTATCAATTTTTTTTTAGAGCTAAAAAGGCTGGCAATGTACAAATGAGGACCACAATAATGAAAATTATTCTCATATTCAGTGCAATATGAAATAATTACATATCATGTACTCCTCATATTCATGTACAAGGATCACTGAGAACAATACACAGATATCATGTCTGGAGATCTTGTTTTGAAATCACATGAAAACCTCTCACCAAATTATCAATGCTACTTAATAGATGAAATCTGCATTTCTGCAATTTATCTGCAATATATCTGCAATTTAAATTTCAAATGTGAATGAAATTAAACTACTCACTATGCCAACTGGATGGTTCTCGTGATCATTTTTATCTGGAAGCGGGATGTAAATCCTCCGTTCATGTTTAATGGTATTTCCATCCGACAAGGCAGCTCTCAGCCTTTTAGAGGCAGCTTTTCTGAAGTGTTCTGTGTTGGAGTTCACCTGTTGGAGTATTTCACCAAATAAAAACTCTCCAGCAAATAAATTGGGGAAAGAAAAGTGCCATGAAGGTGATTCTACTGATTTATTCAGACTTGAATTGATGACCTAACCTTTAACTAATAAAATCAACCCACAATTTACATTTGCCGGCTTTTCCATGCTCTTTTGGGTTGTTTTATCATTAGCTTAGCTTGTCCAGTCTGTTTACAGTAATAGTTTCAGGAAAAACTGGTCTTTTGAACAAAATGAAGCTGCAAATCAACAAATTAGCAATCAAATCAACAAATGGCTTTTTGTAACGGTTCATAATTAAAATATCCTTTTCACTAATTTATTGAATTATCAAATGGTACAATATTGTAATTATGAGTTGTTCTGGTGGATATAAAAATGTTTTTGATTAACTAATTTTGATATTTATTCAGAAAAGGAAGCAAGGTGTAGTTTTCAATTGGGGACCAAATGGAGAGCCAAAGTTTAATAAATATATTTACTCTAATGTCAAACTTCTCACCTTGAAATCAGGAAAGCAAATAACATCCTTTAAATAGATCTTTGCTGGGCATCCAAGCTTCTTGGAGTCTTGCACATGAAATCGTCTCTTTTTACAAGGACCATGGTCTTGATTGATTAACTATGACAAAATCATATGGCAAAGATTAAAAGAACTAAGTCTCAGGCTTGACATTTACAGTAAATGAAAATGTTGTGAAAATGGTAAGAAAACTGCAAGCAAAAGTGCATGGTATTTCAGGTTAGAGGTTCATGATAAGCTATTTTGTGCAGTTTTATTGAAAAAACGGATGCTGAAAGAGATGGATAAGGAAGATTTAACACAAAGAATTGATGACAGAACTTAGTGAAGAAAAACAGTATTAAATTTTAGCTAAAAAAATGCAGGTGCACGGTGTTATTACATATTTCTACAATCATAGATCACATACTGCGTATAGATATGTACTGTATATCTATATATAGCTGAATCTTCAGCACAAAGAAAACTGACTGTTCATTCTTCCCTTGACATACCTCTTTCTCACGTTCTTCTTTCAGCCCTTTCCATGAAGCATGCTTATCTTCTCCATGCTGGCAATCATATACGGCAACCCCATTAATGAAGAAAGGGGTGCCATCATTTTCAATGTTGTGTCTTGCCTCAAATGTGGAATCTTTTGCCCTCTCATGCCAAATAACTTTATGGCCTTTCAATGTTGGTTCTATAATAATTGATATGCAAACAGGTCTGTGACAGTTTCTTTGCAAGGCTATTTACAGTTTGTTAAGATATGCGTCACAAAAATATTTGGAGACTCTGGTGCCCATGGTAGTCTACCCTAAGAGCTCTATCACACTCCCCACCCCGGGAGGGGGGCCTTTATAGTTTTTACCTGATTAGGACTTTCACCAATATTTCCAAAGAAACATGATTTTGTAAGTAAAATGCATCAATTTTAATGCATTATATATAAAACATCCATATGAAAATAGCTTTTATATTGTCTTTGTGAAATAATAAATGGGAAAATCATCAGTACTTATATATAGATATGTATTTGATACTGGGGGTGGGGGTAAAATTAACTCAGTGGCACTCAGCACATACGCATACGGGTAGGTAAGTCTGATACTTCTGGGTCAGAATATTGCCGAAAGTGATATGTTTGGGTCCAAATAAACTGAATTATGGCCATGATATTTGTTATGTCAAATATAAACAAACTGATACTTTTGGGTTGTTTGCCCTGGCAAGCCATGACCTTAATTTACATTGTTTCATGATTTTCTATGTTTGTTTACAGGTACGCATGTGTTGGTATACAATCATCTGATAATTTTATGTTGCAATGGAGTTGCAATGAAGCCGAACTGATATTTTTGGATTGCCAGAAAATGTCTTGGACTGACATATGCGTATGTGCTCTGGTCCCATGCCCTGGGGAAAATGAAGAAGGGGTTATTTTTCACTCAAAGTAAGGGCTGGGGAGATTTTGAAACAGAGGAAACTTTTAGGTAAGATCCATGTATTACTTGAGTTTCTGTTTCTTTGAGTTTCTGTCAAAGCAAGTGCACAAGACAAGTAGAGTTGGGCCTAAACAACGTTGTCTTCCATCCTGCCCCAGTACGACGAAACATTCATAAAAATACCTGCACAGCCAAACTCTTTATTCTTTCTCCATTGAACGAATTTGCATTTTTCTTTCAGTTCGAATTCTTCTATAACCTTTAAGGTTTCTTCATAGCTTCCTGCTATCACCGCTGTGTTCTTGTCCATAATATCCATCCACCATAATAACTTCTATCTGAACACCCACAATTTCGTAAATTTGGCGCCAAAAACTCCAACCATTAATAACCATTCCATACAGCATTGCAGAGGAGAACAAATCCAACGATCAGAAACTTGGAATTGTTCTCCGATAAACGAGTATCTGATAAAAAATGAATAATTAATGAGCACCTAATACTGAATGACATTTAGTGCCTACCCAGTAGAACGGCTTTGTGCAGCCATACACTCAATTAGGTACATTCATTTTTTATTGGAAACAGCTTATGAGAATGGTAGGCTCTATTTTTTAAAGCTAACAAGACCATTGCTTCGCTACCAGGATTGATACAGCTAACAAACTTGTGTAATTTACAGATTTAATTTTCATAATGGGTCACTCAACAAGGTTGAGTGATTTGGGAGCCCTTCTATTCTAAGAAAAATAAACTAATAGTAATAGGGGCTGTTCTGTTGATTAAGTGTAGGTCTTTAAAGAATTTTTTCTTCAACCTTATATTTTAAACCAGGGTGGAAAGTTCGTTTTTGGTACGCCAAAGGTTTACGCCACGCCAATTGTGTGAAGACAATAGTCCTATTGTTTTGCCATTGTTCTTGATGTCGCTATACGCCAAAGATATTTGGCGTAACATACATGTTTTCCAGCATGGATTTTAAACTGTTAACGTTCTTGGCAGATTTTAGGTCAGACTGTTGACTACAGTACAAGCTGTGGACTTACAGTAGTTTCTTATTTAAAAATGATTTTTAGTGTTGTTTTCAATATTGGCTTAATGTTATGTT
Source organism: Aurelia coerulea (assembly GCA_039566865.1). Taxonomy (NCBI): domain Eukaryota; kingdom Metazoa; phylum Cnidaria; class Scyphozoa; order Semaeostomeae; family Ulmaridae; genus Aurelia; species Aurelia coerulea. Next base: position 3,285,165 of record CM076951.1, on the reverse strand, counting down.
TTTGGAAAGAATAATATGATAATATGGCAAATATTTCAATGTTTTGATTCTAATCAGCATACGAAGCTTGCACATAACAGTTGTAATAATTATTAATCATTGATTGAAGTTTCTCAACTGCAAACTCTGTGAAATAACTTATGCTATACAACAAATTTGTCAAAAGAAATTGTCAAAGCAAAACATTTTAACTTTTGTTGAGAAAATATCTTGCAAAGAGCTGCTTTGGCAACAATTCATTACTTTCCAACTCTCTGATAACTTGACCATGACTGCAAAATAGAAAATCCTTTTTCTTACTTGGGTCATAGGTTTTCTTCCAGGTAGTTATAAATTGTTTTAATGTGCCATTGTTTTGATTCAGGTCATTGGATGGGGCAAGGCTTGGAGTGTGGTATGCTAGCAAGACTGACATCATTTTGAAAATGATTACAAAGAAAAGATCTTTGTAGACATTCAGGCGAATAGATTAGCAGAATCTTGTAATGGTTTTTATCAGGATGACCTGACCCCCTCACAGTAATCTTACCAAAATACTCTTAATTAGCTCCAATTTTCAACACTCTAAATAAGGAGTAACAAGGACAAGAAAATAGGCACATGTTGGGCTATACACTCATTCGAAACAAAGAACCAAAAAATACAATCTAACCGACATACCATACAATTACCCACGTTACTCTTTATACAAGTTATAATAGAAAATTACAAATAGAATACACGGTAGATAAACATTCTCAGTCCTGGATAAAGCTAAAGGGGAATTGTTGGGAGGGGAAAAGCACAAGATTAGCAGCGGCAATCGCACATTAACTCAGGAATAAGTGAATGAAGAGATAGAGCACACTCCCTAAAACCACATGGAGGACTATCCAAATAAAGACAGCCAATTAGGAACATAAACCTTGATTGGGCAATACCTGATGGTATGACATGATATCATGAAAAACCTACATGGCATCAACTGATACTATTCACGTGACTAGAAATACCTGAAATACCACCCCACTGCAAGCATTGTGCTCCTCCTCAGTAGAGCAGAGATGCCAAAGGTATGAGTGCCAACCTAAGCCAAGCATGAATCCCTGACCCCTTATTTAGACTCACATTGAAGCTATGCCACAATGTCCACTTAGAAGTGCAATAACCAGAACGAAAGAGGTACACGATTCATGTAGTAGTTTAAAGAGTGTGCTGTTGTTGTTCTCATACCTAAAAGTAGAATGGCCATTTAGAAGTATTAATTTTAATAAAATGTTACTGCCAAGCTTGTCCTAGCAAAAACACTCTTTGCAGAAATGCCAGTTTGCATAGAGCATGCCTTGCCTATTGTTGTTATTTTGGACTCTTGAAATTTGTATAGAGTTTACACAAAGTGTTAACAAGGGCTTCAGATACTTGCAAACTTGGTTTGGTACACAATCTTTATTTATTGTTTGGTGCAAAATTAAAACTCTACAAACAATTTACAACTTAAATATTCCACCGTACGATCAATCTTTCTGGCTTTTACCTTCTTAGAACTTTGTGCTCAACATTTCGGGCTGGAATTTGAATGATTTTCACACACGATTTATCAAGCTCCATGTCAGTCCATTTTCGAGCTACAAATCAAGTTCTCTAGAAAGCACGTCAACCTGATTACAGTTGAGCCCAATATGGTAACATGGAGCTCCAAAACAGGTAAAAGAATTTTGAACCGAATATTCCACCATAAATTTGTTGCAAACAAGCTTAATTTAAAGAAAATGCCAACCTTGCAACGGTGGTGCTAAATGGTTGTCTTCAACCAGCATCACCCATGGAATTTAACTAGGTAAAGAAGGTAAAAGAAAAGCCACTCTGTTATCGTCTGTGCTGGGATTTGTGGCATTACTCTGGCTGTCTTGGCATTTGAGGCCTTGCTTTTAGTTTAAGAAAATGTTGAAAAGGTGTATTTCCTTTGCCTTCTGTCATGGACTTTTAATCGTGAATCATACTTAAAAATCAGCGTTGATGATATATATTTGTCATGTTCCCCTCTGCTAAATAAACAAGGTGACATGGTCATATATCACAAATACAGTACCCCTTACAATCCTCTATAAACTGACCATTTTTACCATAAAACAATTCTAGGACACAAAAGAAACAAAGTGCCATGGTTACATACCACAAATACCCCTTACCATCCTTAACTTACCATTTTTACAACAATACCATTTTTAGGCAATTCTACTGAACACGAACCAGAGAACACGGAACAGGATGAGCATCAAAATGATATCCCAATACCAATAGAACTGGAGCAGATAAAGGTGAAGTGCAATTTTTTATTGCAGTGCAAGCTAGTTAACAATTCTTAATCGTTGGTGAGACAAGATTCGCTTTGCCCACAGAAACCCATGCCCCCCTCCCCATTCAGTAGGTTAAAGCTCATGCACAGTTGTGTTTTAGGGTTGAAGCTTTGACGGGTGCATGCGCCTTAACCCACTGCATGGGGGACACATAAGTTTCCTCGAATAACGTGATCTCCTCTCCCCAACAATTAAGAACAAATGCGGCAAAGGCAAAATTCTTTACATAGGTGGTGGTTACAGCTTAAAATCCTATTGATACCAAAGGCTCCAAGGCTGAATAATGTAGCATGTCATCTTTACAAGGTTTTCAAACACTTAATAATTCACTACACTTCACATTTCGCTTGGGTTGGGTACAGTAGACATTTTTATTATTTCTTTCACATAAACATGCTTCAAATTTTGCCCAAATAGTTCCCTTCGTTTCAAGATGTGTATCTTATCTTTAAGATTTAGATAGCTTTTTATCTGGAATGTTTACTTTCATGCAAATTACCGGTATGGTATTCTCCGGTATGGACACTTTAGTGCCGTTGAAGCTCTCATTTAGACATTTCCTTTCACTAGACATTTTTATAATTTTTTTTTCACATAAACATGCTTCAAATTTGGCCGAAATAGTTCCTTTCGTTTCAAGATTTGTATCTTATCTTTAAGATTTAGATCGCTTTTTATCTGGAATGTTTCCTTTCATGCAAATTACCGGTATGGTATTCTCCGGTATGGACACGTGTGCTGTTGAAGCTCTCATTTAGACATTCCTTTCACTAGCCACTTGGTATAGCAATACTATTTTTATTGCCATTGTATTCAGGCAGAACAGCACTGTATGCATGCTAAATGTGAATAAGGTAAAGTGTTTGTTGTCGAGTCAGTTTGGAGTCCATAATGAAGGTGGTACAATGCTCTTTTATTTTCCTTGTTACCCTTTGTTGTATCTGAAGCAAAATCATGTATGCTTCTTGGATAATTTATGGCATTACTGTTTTAATCACATTGCAGTAGGCACGAAATTGAGCAATTTCTTTTATATTTTCTTCATAGAAATGTAAAGATTGCCAGGAGAAAGATTTGGAAATGAAGACCAAAATTGAAGAGCTTGAGAAACGGGTATTGAAGCGAAACAGGAAGATAGAGCCCCTGGAGCGAGATGAAAGTCTCTATAAATATTATTATGAAGCAGGGAAAGGGTTCGAGTCTCGGGAAATTTACAGTACGATGGAAGATTATGTTCAGCAACGGACATTGGACATAGCTGGATCTGGGACTTTTGATGGGAGACAGGCAGCAAATCAGCAGTTGCTCGATCAAGGGCTCATTCTCATTCCCGAGAAAGAAATGGAATGTGGTTCAAAAAAGGGAGCTGGACAGAACGCCATGGTCTTCAAAGGAAAGTTTAAAGATATGGATGTGGCAGTAAAAGTCTTTTTTCTAGGGATACACTATTCCTCAGTTGTGAGAGAATATCAGATCTTGACTCTCCTCAATAGCCATCCAAACATCCCTCACCCATTTGGCGTAGTACATGGGCATGTTCCCAAATTGGTTCTTTCAACTTTCAGCACAGCGGAAAGATTATCTTGTTATCGACCTGACTACGAGGAAAATTTAGCTCGCCTTGCAGCCAGACTAATCGATGCCATGTGTCACCTGCATAAAAATAAGATATTGCACAATAACATCAATCACTCCAACGTTGTTGTGCGATATCCAGATGTATTCCCCCTCCTCTGTGGCTTTGGCCATGCATGCCTCGAGGATGACGCGTATTATATTCCGCAAATGAAGCTGCCAATGTTCGGTGATGAATGTTGCCTCCCTGATTTGATAATGAGGCGTTTGAAAAAGGTTTCCCAAAAATCCGACATTTATTGTTTGGGATACACATTAAGATGGCATGGTGGTGGCAGTTTTACCAGCGACAGCAAAGTTTGCGTTGCTATCAACCAATTTGCAATGGAGTGCATGGGCTTGGTGAAGGACAAGCCAATGACAACTGGCAGACTTGAAGATACTATAGCAAGATTCTCGATCTTGGCGAAAGCAAAGAACTGATCATCAAAGTACAGGTTTTATTTTATTGGATCATAGTGCCTTTGATGCTACAATGTGTTTGACTTGATAATGGGCTGTGCTCGAAACGTTGTTTAGTTCATATTTTAGTGCAAACATTTACGTTGTATACTTGCTTATCATGATATTGATGCTTCAATAAAAAATTTCTTTTCAAGTTTACAGCTGTAAACGTTTTAGAAAAGAGAGCTTTTTTCAATTACTTTTGAGTCAAATTTCTTAAAATAAAAACAGAAATATCTTAGCTGGAAAGACTACATTTGAAATTGCTATGTCGATAGCTGAAACAGTAAATACAAATAGAAAAATTTATCTTGTCCCCTATCCACACTTCACACGTCCCTATTAACATGCAGTTAAACCACTAAACCAGCTTTAGATGAACAATGTTACATTTAAACCAATCAAATGCATTTGACTTGTTGCCCTGGACAATTTGAATTTAACATTTCATAACATGGGTTAGTTGCTGCTGTAACTTGCCAATGCATTAGGAAATTGCATTTTGCACAACCATTTCTGATAAAGTAATTGCCTTTTTTATGGAAACTTTCTTTCCATACATTTGAGCAACATTGCACCATGAAACGCAATGTGGATAGCTGCATCATCAGATAAAGAGATTATTTCCTCAGTGTATGGTCACAGACCTGAAGTGGTTAAGAGTAATGCTAATTACAGTTGTCTAATCGTGCAAATAACCCCAAAGAGTGTCGCGATAATAATGAATTGTGGACCAATTTCATTGAATTGCTTACCATTTTAAGCCAGAATGGTAACTTAGAAATTATTCATGTCACTCAGATCAGTCAAGCTATTCTTGAACTTTAAATTACTTTCCTTACAGGATTATTCCAAAGATTGAATCTTGATCCCGATTTCTAACTTTTCAAAACCTTCAAAATGGGCTCAATTTCCGTATAATGTGCCAAAATACTTGAACGGTATGACTAAATGTTAATGCAATAGACTACTTGATCTAGGTTCTCCTTGGCACTGAGTCCATATAAATAGCTGAGCGTTAACGCTGTCCTGAATTTTTGATGACCAACCGCCGACGGCCCTTTGTTATCGCACAATAGTGCTAGAGTAATTAGCAGTTAAGACCAAAGGCTTCCTAATCCTTGCATTATCCTCAGGAATTTCTTTGGTTTAATTTCAATAGCGATTAAATCACAACTTTCGTTTTATGATTGAAAAGAAGTTGATATTGGTCACAAGCGCGCCATTTATGCGGACTCAGTGCCTGTCAGTCAACATTTCTAGTGATTCATGCAAATCAATGAACAAGTGTTGATTGTACCTTTCAGTGAACACCGATACATTATTTTAGAACCCGCAGTGCATTTGCTACGAGATATATTTTAATGTGCAATTTGTCAGAAGCCATTGACAACAAGGAAAGAATCATTGTATGAACAATTATTTTATTCCGATAAAAAACTTTCACAAACGACAGAAAATTGCCTAGACAGGATAACTAATAAACTTTTGAGAATTATCTGTAAAACTTATGGTGTAAATCCTAATTCTTCGTTCAGTAAGCAAAGACAGATTTTGTAGAATGAAAGTGCCTGATGATTTTGATTGACATCGCACTTCAAAGCGATTAGCGATTGCAGACAATGGAAATTCTCTCAAACAGAAATTCAAAACGAACAAAGCTGCAAAAATTGACCTGAAACCCAGGTAGCTATCTCGCTCGATGTGCATTCCAGAAATAGTTCTTAACAGCAAACATGATTATATATCGAAAAAAGAACGATGTATCTAAAGACGTGCCTGGGGGATTTTGTCTATTTTTTTCAGAAGCCGAGCAGAAGGCAATGCAGTTCTCGCATTTAGGGTTTAAAGGAAAGAATTGCGACTCAGCTCCTGAGTAAAATAAACTAAATCCGCACTTTAGACCTTTAGGTTTATCCTTCTCCTTTCGGTATAATTTCCTGGTTTCTCTTTTAACACCACCTTTCGCGTGCACAAGGCAGCATTTACCCCTTCTGGTTTCAGGCCAACTATTTCGGCTTTTTGTCAACTATTTTGAATTACAAGTTAAGAGAATTTCCTTTTCTTGAATCACTGATCGCTTTGAATTGCGATGTCAAGCAAAATTAACTGACGATATTGTGTTGCCAAAATCTGTCCTCGTTCATATGAGGGTTTCTACATTTGAGACATATACAAATGGCATCAGAATTAGAAACAGAACAAATGAAAAAACTGAAAATTTTTCATGTCCTTTGCCTTTGCTCCCTTCAGTCCTGCAAAGATTTCTTGATAAAATAGCTTGCACCTTTGGCATTGGATAAGTGGACATTCCATTGATGCCGAGATGCAGCCAAGCTTCTTCATTCCTGCGCAGAGGACCTTTCATGTAGGAGTAGGCTTGTCTACACGTGGCTCGTTTTCCGACCTCTTTTTCTTAGATCTTGTAGCTGTGAAATGAAAGTGGTTTTGTTGCTGCAATCTTTCTTGGCTGTGAGTAAATCAGCAAAACAGCAGAACATGCACCTTGCCTAATGTTAGTGTAACGTATGACTGCAAAGACAAATGATAAGCAGGATATGCTAAGAGAATTCACAGCATCATGAATATGTGCAAGCCACCAAACTGGAAACAAATTCTTCATTCACTTATGAACTCCTAAGACAGCGTTTTCAAAAGTTAGAGTCACTGCAAATGTTGTGCATTGTAAAATGAACCGCGAAATAAACCATGATTTGATAATTTTGCGCTATTCAGTATAGCAGTACCAATAATACCATCCTTTGCATGTGAATTTTAATGCTTATGAATCTTTAAAACTAATGATGTGCTTTTTCACCAATTAGATCCATATGTAGATTAATATATAGCATTCCACTGTCTTCTTGAAAAACGAAAAAATTCAAAAAATAAATCTGCTGCAGAAAACATATGTTAACACAGTAAGGAACGTACCTCTCATTGGATGCAAAGGAACGGAATGATTTAAAACTCCGGTGTTAACTGACTTTACAAAGAAAATGTGACATCTTGAATCACCAGCAGACTGGCACAAGCACAGAGGAATCAATCCAGAATAGAATTCAAAGGACTTCTCGCCATCTTCGTTATCAAGGCGAATCGTCTCAGAAATAGCACAGCACAAGTACCTTATTTGCAAATACCCTACAAAATGTATAATGCACGGTTAGAAGAGGGCCTAACTACTCAAAGAAACAGGCATCTGTTTGGTCTTTTGCGCTTTTTCTTTTCCAGTGCTGACGTTTCGCCCACTAGGGCATCTTCAGAGCAACTGACTAAATTTAAGAAGTCAACCTATATTTATAGTCAAATAATTTAATTACAAGAATTAATGTCCATATGAGGTCCTTCCGGTTCTACATAAAACGTTCAAGCTATGTCCTTCTTGATGTTGTTGTTGTTGTTTTGTTGTTCCTCTTCATTGTATCCCGGTTGCTGTTGTTGTTGTTCTTTGTCATTTCACGTAAGATTGTTTCTTCAATGTTGTTGTGTTCTTTCTTCCTGTCGTTGTTGTTATTGTTCTTCGTTGTCTTTGTTCTGATTGATGTTGTTGTTGTTGTTGTTGTTTTTCTTTGTCATTTTACATCAGATTGTTTCTTCGATGTTGCTGTGTTCTTTATTGCCGTTCTTTTTGCTGTTGTTCTTCGTTGTCTTTTATTCTGATTGATGTTGTTGTTGTTGGTGTTGTTCTAATATTTCACGTCAGATTATTCTTTGTTGTTGTTGCTGCTGTTTCATATGATGTCAGATTGATGTTTCGTCGAGCCAGATTTGCCGTCCCAACTGGTTTCGGTCCTTTGTAGCCGGTGGCTGATTCCATGAATCTAAAGCCACCTTGGGTGTACCTGTACCCTTTTCTTTCATTTCTTCTCGTTTTGCTTCTATTTGGCATCTTTCACAATTCGAGTGTCTTTTTGAAGCATCAGTTCTGAGTTGCTGTCTTTTTTTTTTTTTATATATCCACTAAAAGATTACAATATATATGTTACTTACACTACCTACAAAATTACTATACAATACTACAGGAACGATACCCCGAGGAGCAAAAGGCTGTGACTACCCTGAGGCCACTTAGACATTGAGCTAAAACTACTATGGTCTGTCTCAAATTACATGCCATGAGAAAGAACTGCGATCAGGTTGATTTTTGTTTGGATGGTAAATAAGGCATTATCGCAAATATTGCATGGCATCTAATTTGAGATAGACATTTAAAAATACATGACTTAACTAAAGAGAATCAAGAACAAAAACAAAATAAACTAAAATGGGACATGTAACATTGTGGCTGTGATGAAGTGACTTATAACGGAGTTTTTTTTTAATTTTCTAACCGAATCGACCAGATTTGTGGATAAATTTTAGAGTCAGAAGGAGTATATTTTTGTTAAGTTCGTCTGGGAAATTTTTATCACCAAACAATAAAATCTGCAGTAGAACATTATTTTGGACATTGGTGTATCCATATGGTCGCAGCAAATCAAAAACTCCAGCGAGAAGATCTCTGCGTGGTACTGCAAGGGAAGGGCAAAGCAACAAAAAGTGTTCCGTATCCTCAATACCATCGTTCGTAGGGCACATTGGATTTATGGTATCCCTAAAATTGTGCTTGAATTTGTGAAAGTTTAGTTTACTGAGACCAACCCTGAGTTGAGTGAGATAGGATAAACCTGTTGGGTCATGAATGCCAAATATAGATCTTACAGGGGGTCTAATTATCGATAAGAGCTTCTTCTTAAAAACAGCAACAGACGGTGCAAGTCTAATCTCAGGATCAAGTTTATTCCATTCAGATAAGCAATGAGGATAGAAACTAGATTTGAATTTTTCTGTTCTGGCCTTTAATCGCCCAATGACATCCTGGTTGCGAAGAGGGTAATGTGACTGTTGAAGTGGTGGGATTGGATCCTTAGTATAAACGGGAGTTAGATTATTAAGAATCTTGTAGAATAAAGTAAGACGTCTGCTCCACCTTCGGCAGCTTAATGATTCCCAACCAAGCTCTGTGTACAGCTTTTCTCGCGATGTTCCTCTCCATGTTCCTGTAATTGCTCGCGCAGCAGAATACTGAACAGATTCTAATTTTTCCATAAGGCTCGGTAAAATGATGCTGCCACTGAACTCACATACTTTTGCCGGAATATGGTAAATGACATCCCCATAGTCAAGATGCGGTCGCACATGGAGCTTATATAACTCGTTTAGAGTATGCCTGGGCAGATATTTGGAGAGATATTTCAGCAAGCCAATACCCTTTCTTGTTTTAGAGATAGCTGATTTGATATGGGCAGAAAAAGACAGCTTTGAATCGAGTATGATTCCTAAATGTTTGTGTTCATCTACTTTCATCACTGGTGTGTTGTTAAAGTAAATTTCCGGATGATTAGCTTCAATCTTTTTCCTTGAGAATATTAGTTCCACAGCTTGTTTTTGTGGATCAGGATTAAACGACATCCTCCAGTCATGGGCCCACTGTCTTATCAACTCCAAGTCATGGTTCATGTCATTGGCAGCTGAATCAGAATCTTGGACGACCGTAAATAATGACGTATCATCAGCGAAAAGCTTAGCATTGCACTTCAAGTCTTCAGTTAGGTCATTTATATACACAAGGAAAAATAAGGGTCCTAGAATAGAACCCTGGGGAACTCCTGCCGAAATATCTCCCCAAGAAGAACTCTGCCCATTCAAAACAGTTCGCTGCTTTCTATTCTCAAGAAAGCTCTTGACAAGAGAAAGAAGATTTCCTGAGACGCCACATCGTTGTAGTTTGTAAATCAGACCATCATGCCATACCCTGTCAAATGCTTTGGAAATATCGAGATATACAGAACGAACATCGAGAGGGGGATTACAATCAAATGCTTTAAAAATTGTGTGCGTTATGGAGGTTAATTGGTTGACTGTTGAGTCACCTGGACGAAAACCTGATTGATTTGGGTTAAGTAATTCAGATGAAACAAGATGTGAATATAGGGAATCGTAAATGAGTTTTTGAAGTATTTTACCAAAGATTGGAAGAAGTGAAATTGGGCGGTAGTTTCCCTTCCAATTTTTTTCGTTTTTTTTTGTGAACAGGCACAACATTTGCATGCTTCCATATTTGGGGAAATAGACCACTCCTCAGGCAATTTGTGAATATGATCTTTAATGGAGCAACTAATGCAGCATCACTCAACTTTATCATTCTCACAGATATTTCATCCCAGCCATGTGCTTTGTTAGGATTGAGTGAACGTATGATTTGTAGTATCTTTTCTTCAGAAATAGCAAAGTCATTTATCAGATTAGAAGTTACTGGGATATATCCTGGAATTGCACTGCCTGTGTCAATCGTCGTACACTGAAGTATGAAATAATCGTTGAATAATTGTGCCTTTTTAGTAAAATCAGTTACAAATAGCCCATTCTCTAAAAGTGGTGGTATTATTGGAATCTTCGCCTTGTTTAGAACTGTATTGATCAAGGACCAATACGTTTTGCTAGGGGTTTCACGGCTAGCCAAGGCTTCCCCTGCCTTAAGAAAGTAATTCCGTTTTGCATCTTCAATCATTTTTGAACCTTCAGCTATCATTTTTTGTATCCCCTCAAGCCTTTCGTCTGGCTGACCATTCCTCATGAAACTTTTATAATCACGATTCTTATTTCTTAGAAAATTCTTAACAGTTTGCGTTATCCAGGGTGCTTGGCGAGGTCTAATCGTTTTAACTTTGTTAGGAATGAAATTTGAATAAATGTTCAAAAGAACTTCATTGAGCAATGTGACCTGCTCATTAGGACATGTTATATTTCCGAGATGCTCTTCCTAGTTAAACATTTCAATACTCTTCATAATGGCCACAAAATTTGCCTTGTCATAGTACCAAATCCTGCGAGTATAAGGAGGTGACGTTATGTTTGAAACTGATAATTTTCCATGAATAATTTGGTGATGACACTGTTCATGCAGAGACGGATGTACACCAGATTCAATAAAGAGGTTAGGCTGATTGGTAAAAATTAAGTCAATGCAAGATCTAGACTCGCCCATTAAGTGAGTTGGTTCTGAAATTAATTGATGGAGGCCAAGTTCAGAAGCGATCGGCTCAAATAACTTTCCCTCGTTGTTTTCGATATCATTTTCCCACCATTGAGTTGAGCGACAGTTGAAATCACCGGTGATAACAACGCAGAAGGGATTTTCAGCATGTATGTTAGATAGCAATAACTCAAAGTTTATTGTGAAGTTATCAAACTCAATCTGGTCTTGGCTTGGACTTCGATAAATTACGACGAAAAAATACTTTTTCCTGCCTACATGAATCTCAGAAACAACGCATTCAGGGAGAGTCACCAAATCAGAACGATTTTTTGAAGCAAGGGAGTCTTTAACATAAAGTCCAACTCCCCCCCTTTTCAAATTTTGAGGATGGTTATTTTCAATAAATGTGTAGCCATCTAGTGCTAGCCTATCTTTTTGGACAGTACTGTCAAGGTGGGTTTCAACGATGCCAATCAGGTCATAATTATACACTGAGTTGTAAGCCTCTATAAGAGAGACTCGCAAAAAGTCGTGGGCAGTAATGCTATTTAAATTCCAAGTGCAAAAGTCCAGTGTTGCTGTCTTTGCTGTTTGTGTTTCTTGTTGCAGTTGGCTTGTTGTTGACTTTGAAGCGCTTCCTGTTCTTTATAGCGGGCCATTCGGTGTCTGCGTCCAGACTCAATATAGCATATAGTATACGGTTAGAAGAGGGCCTAACTACTCAAAGAAGCAGGCATCTGTTTGGTCTTTTGCGCTCTCTCTTTTCCAGTGCTGACGTTTCGCCCACTAGGGCATCTTCAGAGCGTGTTGAATGAACGAGAATGGTAAAACTCAACATGGCACTTACATAAGCACTGTGATCAAGATCTCCATTTTAGTGTAATTAATGCCAAAAAATGAAAATTTCAGAATTGTACCAAACTGATTGTTCTATATTTAACTATAGCCTGAGGTATATCAAGACGAAAACAATTGTTTGTGAAATTGGCCACAGGTGTGAAATTCACCAGAGAGTTTCTTACCATATAATCTACCATAAATTGATGGTGAATTCAGCAGGATGTTAAATTGCACATAGCCAATTTCACGTAAAATACCTTGGTGAAATTCCATGCAAAATTCACCAGCATATTTTTCTTTGTGTAAAACAGGACGCACCATTTAACAGGGATTTCTTTCATAGCCTGGCTAGTTTGTGTGGTGAAATTCAACGCTAAATTCACCATTAGATTTTCCTTGTTGTAGCATTGGACACACAATCTTACAGATAATTTTTAGATAAATTCACCAGTTTGAGCAGTTAAATTCCACTTAAAATTGAGCGAAATATCGTTCTTTTTGGGGAGATGAGATACAGTTTGTCCGAGGAAAAGTATGTGTCCCCCATGCAGCAGGTTAATACTCATGTGCAATAGGGTTTTGGGATGGACTCTGACAGGCTCATGAGCATTAACCTACTGCACAGGGGGGGGGGCATATAAGTTTCGCTAATTAAAGATGGTATCATAACATCCCCATATCATTAAAGTAGATAAAAAGAATATGGATTAACTCAAACGCCCTCTAATGTTCTGCAGGGTAAAACGCAAAACACCCTCTAATGTTCTGTAGGGTATAACAGAAATAAAAATAAAATAAAGGCCCTCTAATGTTCTGTAGGGACACAACACCCTCTAATGTTCTGTAGGGTAAAACGCAAAACGCCCTCTAATGTTCTGTAGGGTATAACGTGAATAAAATAAAATAAAGGCCCTCTAATGTTATGTAGGGCTACCATATCTTTGAGGTGGTTTAACAGTTCTTTGTGATCGTCTGAGCACTACATTTTCCTCAGGTGGCTCCTTCTGCTCAATTTCTTCTTTTCTTTCTTTGGGTATGATCTCTACTTCTTTTTCCTGTACCCTTTCGTTAGATACATTCTCGACTCTAGGAGGTGTTTCAGATGTTCTCTTTAGATCAACTCGGTTCCTCCTGTATGTATTAGTGTCTGTCTCAACATCATATGATCTCTCATCAAGTCTCCTCAGCACAAGACCTTTCTGCCATGATTTGTCCCCTATCTTGTAGGGTCTCATTCTTACTACAACTCCCTCAACTAAAGATGTTAAGTCCTTGCTCTTCTTATTGTAATACACACCCTGCCTTTCTTGATTACGTTTCAATTGTAGTTTAACAAGTTCTTTGTCATTTTGCTTCAAAAGAGAACCCGACGTTGGAATAAGTGTTTTTGTCCTTCTCCCCAACATTCTTTGAGCAGGGATTCTATCTATTCCTTGGGGAGGTGTATTTCTGTGGTAGAGAATTGCCAAATAAGGATCCTGCTTAGATTCCTGTGCCTTCCTAAGTAATCTTTTTGCTGTCTTTACAGCAGACTCTACTTTGCCATTGGCATTGCTGTGATGGGGAGAACAAGGAATATGATCAAACCCCCATGTTTTTGCAAACTCTGTAAATTCATGAGACACAAACTCATTATCACTGATAATTTGATCAGGGCATCCATATCTTGCAAAATGTGCCTTTAATTTCTTGATGATTCCTGGTGGCTTTTTACTTGCTAGCTTATCCACCTCCCAAAAGTTGCTGTAGTAATCCACGGTGATGAGGTATTCTACCGTGTTTAGGCTAAATAGATCAATTCCGATCTTCTCCCATGCTCTGTCTGGTACATCATGACTCATAAGACTTTCTCTTGTATTCTTCTTGGCTTGGTATGTTTGGCAAACTTCACACATTGATATGAATTGTCGTATCTCAGAGGACATACCTGGCCAAAATATGAGATCTCGAGCAAGACGTAGGCAACCTTCTATTCCTAAGTGAGACTGGTGGATGGATCTTTTCATTTCTGATCTGAGGGAAATTGGTATTACTAATCTTTCACCCCTGAAGACAACACCATTTTGAACAGTCAGTTCATCTCTATAACTACTGTAGGGAACCACTTTTGGGACAATTTGCGTGTTATCATCTGGCCATCCTCTAAGAATGACTGACTTTAAACAAGAAAGTACCTCATCTTGCTCAGTAGCCTTCCTAATTTGCTTGATGTGCTCTTCTGTGACTGGCAAATACTGGGCCATGTTCACAGTTTCAAACTCTGAATTTGGTTTTTCATTGGGCTTCAGTGGTAGGCAAGCTCTGCTCAGGGTATCAGATATTGCTTGTGCTTTCCTTGGCAATATATAATCTCTGCATCATACCCAAGGGTTCTCATCAACATGCTCTGAAGACGCTTTGGTGCTTTAAATAAAGGTTTCTTAAAAATACTCTGTAGAGGCTTGTGATCACTATATACAGTAACATGCCTGCCATATGTGAAATGGTGCCATTTCTCAAGGGAGAACACCACAGCTAACATTTCCTTTTCAATAGGGGCATACCTGGTTTCGGCATCTGTGAGAGTGCAACTAGTGTATGCAATAGGTTGACCATTCTGCAAAAGAGCTGCTCCTAGGCCACTATTGCTGGCATAACATTCAATGGATAACTCTACCTTTGGATCGTAATAGGCTAATACAGGTGCCTTTGTTAACAACTGCTTGACTTGCTCGAATGCTTTGTCATGAGTAGCATTCCAGTCCCAAGCCGCACCCTCTTTTAACAATGCTCGAATTGGAGCCATCGTTTCTGAAAGTTTTGGTAAAAATCGAGCTAAGTAATTTACCGTGGCTTGTAAACGAGCAACACCTTTCTTATCTTCTGGTTTCGGCATTTTCAGCAAAGCATCCACCTTAGATGTATCTGCCTTGAGACCTTGATCTGTGATTGTATGGCCTAAAAATTGAATTTCTTTCAACCCAAATCTAGACTTATCCTTGTTAAGCTTTATTCCAACTTTCATACAACGTTCTAGTAACGCATTTAGCTTTGCTTCATGGTCGATGGTAGCTTCTTCAATAGTATCACCAACACCGTAAACAAGTATATCATCTGCAACTGCAGAAACACCATTTAGGCCCTCTAATGCTTGGCATAATCTCTTCTGGAAAATCTCACTGCTAACTGATAGGCCAAATTGCAATCTTGTAGACCTATAACGCCCAAAAGGGGTCTGGAAAGTTGTCAGTATACTAGACTCATTGTCCAATTGACAATGCCAATACCCACTTGTAAGATCAACTTTAGAGAACACTTTAGCATTTGCTAGCTCTGGAAGAACATCATCGATAACAGGTAGTCTGTATCTCTCACGCTTTAGGGCTTGATTTAACGGCCTTTGGTCAATGCAAAGACGAATCTTACAATTGTTCTTCTCTTGTATTGCTATTTGACTAACCCAATCCGTTGGTTCGTCAACAGGGATTAAAACTCCAAGCTTCACTAACCTGTCTAACTCAGATTGAACCTTGCCTTGCAATGCAATTGGAATCCAACGTGCTGGAGATACAACTGGTTTCACTGTTGGATCTACTGTGAGATGTACTGTGGCTGGGAGTGTCCCTAGATCACCCTCAAACACATCCTTATACTGACTGACAATATTTGAAACTGTTGTCAACTTGTGTACAGACTTCATATTGTGATAATTCACAACCATGAGATTCATCTGCTCTGACGCTCTCTTTCCTAACAATGGCATGAGATCTTCTTCAACAACTACCGGGTGACCCAGAAAAAAGTGACCCAGCGCAATCTGTTATAGAGAAAAAAGTAAGTGGCCAATTGAAATATTTCAAACGTTGTTGCGTCGCTAAAAAACCAGGCTACATTATGAGTATTTTTTGCAATTTTTTTGGGCACGGGAAGGTTTCCGAATTAAGGATTTTGAGGAAAAGGGCAGGCTTGAAATTCTCAAGAAGTCGTCAAAAACAAGGGATCGATTTGAAGCGATATCAGATCTTCGAAACAACGAGGAGCGTGTTTCTGTCTGCCTGAGAATATTTTCAAGTACCTAGGGACTATAAAATTGCTCTGAAGACTTCCGACTGTGTTACCTATTCCCAGTTTGAAATGAAACGCGCTCCTCGCTGTTTTGAAGATTTGAAATGGCTGTAAATCGATGCCCTGTTTTTGACGACTTTTTGAGGATTTCAGGCATGCTCTTTTCCTCGAAATCCTTAATTTTGGAAATTTTAACCGTGCCGAAAAAATTTCAAAAAATACTCATGGCATAGGCTAGTCTTTTAGCGACAAAATAACGTTTGAAGCATCTCAATCGGCCACTTAGTTAATTTTCTGTAACAGATTGCGTTGGGTCACTTTTTTCTGGGTCACCCGGTATGAATTCAACAGAGTATTTCTTCTGATTCACAGGATTCCTCAGCTTTACTCTACATTTTCCAAGTGCTGTATTGACAGAATGATTCCACATGTTCAGCTTGACTGTGGTTGGTAAAATTTCACCATCCACGTACTTCACAGGTATAACATTTGTACTAGCTCCTGAATCGATTTGAAATTTCACAGGCTTTCCATCAATTAGCATTTCTGCATTGACCTCAGTGCTATCTGATACAGCAGCAATTATTTCAAACTTTTCTTGCTCTACTGATACTCCTAAAACATATTCAGTGTCTGATTCTGACGTGTCATTATACTTTGTTTGTAATCCACGGATATTTTTATTCTTGCCTTTACATCTTCGTGATGCCTTAAAATGATTCCTTTGTCCACAAACTTTGCACAATTTACCCCATGCTGGGCATAACTCTTTTCTCCTTACATGAGATCCGCAAAAAAATACGCATTCCTTTAACATGTACTCTGATGTGTAATCACTCTTCTCTTTAACTCCAGACAATTTTGTGCTTGCCTTGATCTTGCTGATACTCTCAGGTTGTTCAATTTTCTGCAACTGATTTGAAGTACTTTCTGCACTCCTACAAATATCAATACAATCTTTCAGTGATAAATTTCTCTTCTGCAATAACAATTCCCTGACATTATTTTCTGATATACCAAGAATCATTCTGTCCCGTATCAAGGACTCCCCTAAACAGTCACAAAACCCACAAGTACTTGCCAGGGTTCGCAGAACTGAGACAAAATCTTTGATGGACTCTCCAATTTGCTGTGCACGTTTGTTAAAAACATATCTCTCGTACGTTACGTTAATTTCTCCAATTATGTAGCCATCAAATTTTCTCATTACAAGTTCCACATCTTCCGGATCCTCTGTACTCAAAAACTGCAATGTGTTGTAAATGCGTAGGCCTACAGGACCGACGCTGTTCAAAAATTACGAAATCTGAAATTCCTTGTTTTGCTCACGTATTCTGCACAAAATACTGTAATGTTTGTACATTTGCTTGAAAAACTTCCACTCCTCAACGGGATTTTCCTTCAACTTTAGCAGCGGTGGTGGGCTGCAGTGCGCAGAAACACTCGCCCCCACAACGTTCGACATGGGCCTAATGTCTTCTGCTGCACCTCCATCTTCTCCCACTGCTGGGTTAAGCATTACTGATACACTGATTTATTTACATCCATAAGACATTAGAAAAGCCTTTTGGCCCCTGTCACCATGTATCAAGTGGTCTAAACAGTAATAAACTCAAGATTCGAGTAGATTAAACTGATCAACTTCAGCTCATCATCAAAGCTCAAAACGACAACCAAGGCAGGGCAAAGTCCAGCCTAACCTAACTACCCAATACGAGGCTAATTAAAGATGGTATCATAACACTAGGTCATGTAATCAGCGGTACACCAGGTCATGTATTTATGCACACCAGTATATAGTTACTTTTTTGGTTAAAAGATTCAGGGAATGGATCACTTATTGTTTTATAGAAACATGTGTTTGAAAACCTCTAACTTTTTGTGACATCAGGTATAACAATGTTACGCATATTCTGGAGTTGGATCAATGAAGTGCCCCCGTTTTCTAACAATAAATAAAGTTTCATTTATGTGCTCCTAGTCGCTAGCTTTTGAATCATTTAGTACAGTGCCGCCAGATTATTGCATAGAAAGCTGATTTGCCCCAGAGAATATTAGCATGTCTGGAAATCTAAGAAACAAAGAATTTGATCCTGATTGCACTGTTTCTGATCTCAATACTAGTGGTCTTGAGCGGATTGTAGACAGTCCTGGAGATCAAGGAGGATACTATCGCTAGTCATTCTATTGACCATGCCCTCGTTAGCTTAACGGAAGCCATAAAGGAATCTTTAGACAATAGGAAATTTGGCTGTGGAATTTTTATTGATTTGCAAAAGGCATTTGACACAGTGAATCATGATATACTATTGACAAAGCTTGAACACTATGAAATTAGAGGAACCATCTTAGATTGGTTTTGATCTTTTCTCGTGGATAGAAAACAATTTGTATCAGTAAATTGATCATGAACTCAAGTTATCTCAGTGTTACCTGTGGGGTCCCACAGGGTTCAGTCCTTGGTTCTCTCCTTTTCCTAATTTACATTAATGATTTACCTCAATCATCATCAAAACCAGCCTTCTATTTATTTGCAGATGATACAAATATTTACTATGAGGCTGACAATCTTAATCTTCCGCAAAGGGCAGTTAACAAAGAATTGCAAACAAGTTAAAATGTGGCTTGATGTTAACAAATTGTCATTGAATATTGACAAGACTAATTTTATTATCTTTAAGGCTCCTCGGCATTCTTCCCCTGAAATTATTGATATCAAAATTGGAAACCTTCCTGTCAAAAAGACTTCCTTCCTATATCAAATTTATTGGAGTACTTCTTGCTGAAAATCTTTCATGGAAGTAGCATCTAACTGAATTTTCTAAAAACTGGCTAGAACTTGTGGTAAGTTCTTTAAAGTAAGACACTTGTTACCTATTGATGTTCTCATCTGTCTTTACAATTCTCTATTTTCACTGTTTCTGCAATATGGAATTTTAGTTTAGGGTCTCACATATGAAACTCATATTAATGCAGTATTTTTGTTACAGAAAAGGATTATAAGGGCAATTTCTTTTGAACACTTTACTGCACACTCTACTCCTATCTTCTCTGAATTAAAATCCTAAAGCTACATGATCTTTTTCAGCTAAAATTGCAGAGTTTTGTATATAAATCTGTTCTTATTATCTCTCTTGTTTGTTTTCATGAGTTCTTTAAATCTGTGGAATCTGTTCATCAATATGGTACAAGACAGGTTGGCAATGGTAGTATTTTTCTACCACGAAAAAATAATAGTCAATATGGTCTCAGATCAGTATGTTACCATGGAGCTAATGCTGGAATGTCAAGGTATCAGTGACTTCTCTCTGATAGCACATGTCATACATATAATATATGCCGAGAAGGCAAGAGAGAGCTTCAATAAAATTTCTCAATTTTTCAGTCACCTTTAAGCCATCCATTGTGATAAGGATTTCTGTATCTTTACAGAAAATATTGCCACCAAAGGTTTTTGCAAGAACGACAGGAGATGGCCCTGAAGGTTCCTGAAAAGGAGAATATGTATTAATGGGGATTTATGGCCAAAATAATATAAATTGCACATATGGTTATTCATTTGATCGTAGGTTATCAAGAGTCAAGAAATTCTGAAGAAACTCTATGAATTGGAGCGATGTGATGTGATGTGAAGCTGGGTGATGCGACATGTAGTCTCACGGGTTATCTGATCCTTTCTTGAACTTCACAATAAAGCTGTAATTTTGCAGTTGTAGTTGCCATCTCTTGATGCGCGCGGGTGGTTTGGCAACTGGAT
Source organism: Aurelia coerulea (assembly GCA_039566865.1). Classification (NCBI taxonomy): domain Eukaryota; kingdom Metazoa; phylum Cnidaria; class Scyphozoa; order Semaeostomeae; family Ulmaridae; genus Aurelia; species Aurelia coerulea. The sequence continues at coordinate 3,265,088 of CM076951.1, read as the reverse complement.
TGTTGAAGATTGTTTCGAGTGCTTTGTTGTCTGTAAATATATCGAAGTTCCCTGCTCCATATAGAAATAGATGAAGACGTTCAATTCACCATACTAGTCCTAATGATTCTTGTTCCGTCTGAGAATACCACTCTTCAACAGGTGTCAAAGATCTTGATACATATGCTACAATCTTATGATCCGTTGCTTGTGATGTTGATGTTTGGGACAGTATAGCGCTAATTCCGTATGGACTGGCATCTGTAGTGACTGATGTGTGCTTAGCAATATCGAAGTAGGCCATCACTGGATCCGATAAGAGAGTTTTCTTTAGTTTCTCAAATGCTTCTTGTTGGCTTTTCCCCATTGAAATTGCGCATGTTTCTGTGTCAGCCTTCGCAGGGGCTCTGTGAGTGATACATAGTCTTGAATGAATTTTGCGCAGTATTGAGACATTCCAAGTGGACTTCTGATTTCACTAACGTTCTTTGGTTGCTGCATGTTGGCAAAATCGTGTATGAGGCTTGGATCAGGGCTAACTCCTTCTTTGCTGAAGACTAGGCCGTAGAATTGAAGACGTGTTTTGTTCAAACGGCATTTCCCTTCATTGAGAGTGATTCCCTTCTCCTCAAAGCGTTGCAATAATTTGGCTAATGCAATATTGTGCTCCTCCGGGGTCTTCCCCAGATTATGACATGATCAGGCATGTTTTTGGCATTGCTAATGTCTTGGATTGTCTGAGAAATAGTTTTCTGAAAAATTTCTGCTGCTGAGTTTGCTCCAAAACAAAGTCGTTTGTATCTCCTGAGTCCCTTGTGCGTTGTGAATGTTGTAAAATTTCGCGATTCTTCTGCCAGTGTCAGCTGATGGTATCCCTGTTTTAAATCAAGTTTAGAGAAATGACACGCACAGTTTAGATCAGATATCAGTTCATTCGTTGTGGGCATATGGTGTCTTGTGCGTAAAATTGATGTGTTAGGCAGACGCATGTCCACGCAAATTCTGATTTCTTCACTGTTCTTCTTTGGGGTTATTACTAAAGGGCTTACCCATTGTGTAGCTCCTACTTTCTCAATTACGTCATCTTCCTCGAGTCGGTCTATTTCTGTCTCAACTTTCTTTCGAATGTGAAAAGGTATACAACGTTGTGCTTGGATGACTGGTTTTACTTCAGGATTTGTATGTAATCTGACTTCAAAGTCTTTCAAATTTCCAACGCCTTTGAAAACTTTCTTGTGTTGTTCCAACAAGTGGTTGACGTAAGCTGGTGAATGAATCGTAGGCTTGGCTGAATTCATTTGTTTGGCTGTTGTTGTTTCTGTTTGCACGTTGTTTATGTTGATTTTGATAAGGTGCTATTCTTGAGTTGTTTGAGAACTGAGCAGGTTTCCTTCAACATTATTTGCAACGTGAAATCGTGTAATATAAATCTTTTTATTTGTTTGGACAGTTTCTCCAAAAGTTCATAGCAGCTGGAGCCGTTCTTTGGATCCGTAGGCAAAGATTTTTGTGGTTGACTTCTTGATTGCGACTGGTTTCTCTGTGGTATTGATTTTGTCGAAAGATTTTTCATCCAGAATGTTGACACTTGCTCCTGTGTCGATGAGAAATAAAACTTCCTGTCCATTGATTGTAAGCTTAGTCTCCAATTTCTTAGTGCGCGCGTTAGTTTTATCCATGCAGTAAACATATTCCTCTGAGCTGTCATCTGAGCTGGTATTATCCTGTACCTTGTTTACTTTCTTGCGGTTTTGTTGGCTTTTCTGACGTTGTTTGCAGCAGCGAGTGAATTATTTTGTCTCTTGCAGTAACTGCACGTTTTTCCTTGGGCGGGGCAGGGTTTATCACGATGAGGGAAGTCAAATCTACAGTTGAAACAAGTAGCTGGCTTCCTTGCGGGTGTATTTGCAGAATTTCGTTGTTGATTAGGTATTCCTCTGCGACTCGGTCTGTGCTTTTTGTGCTTGATTTTCATAGCTTGCAATTTTTCCGTTGGCTCTGTGGTTAGTTTTTCTATTTCTTTAGCCTGTTCTTTACTGATTTCATCTGTTTTGCCTTTTACCAAAATATCTTGTAATTTGACCTCCTTTGTTTTCAGGGCGTACTTCCGCAAATGAAGAACTTGAGCAGCCTTGGATGATTTGCTGTTTTATTTTGTTATCCACAGAATCTGTGGGAAATAAGCATGTCTGAGCCAGTTTCCCCAAACGAGTGTGAAAAGTTTCCAAAGGTTCTTGGGCATGTTGCTTTGCTTGACGAAAACGAAATATCTCGAAATCTGTGTTTTGTGCTGGGGCGAAGTAATCGGTGAGACTTTTGATTGCTGTATCCAAATCGTCATCTCTTCCCGCATCAGGAAGTGTTCCGAATATGTCCTGGACTTCAGGGCCTGCTTGGTAGATTAACAAAGCTCTCTGTTGGGTTTTGTTCAAGATATTTGCTGCTTTGATGAATGTTTGAAATCGTTTAATCCACATTTTCCATCGTGCGGCAAGGTTACTTTGATCGCTGTGTGGATCGAAACTCAGTATTGGTGCCAGGTCAAGTTTTGCAGCCATATTCTTTGCAAGTCTTTGTTATTCGCTTTTTCTCGTCTCCATTTTATTATATCTTGTACATATCCGTAGAGTAAGTATGTGTAAACATCAGGAATAAGACTGGTTCAACCGACAGAACATGCATAACTATCAACTGCCTCATGGCACGGATTACATAAGAATACTAGAATAATAGTGTCCATAGGGAGTCCATAACAGGCATACTATTGGAATGAATGACAGAAACCAAGGACTTTTCCTGGCAGATCGACTCATATTGATTTGTTTGAATGAAAATAAGGTAATGTTACTAGAATGCATTAAGTAGTGTCTTCACAAAAGTGGCATGATCTCATAAGACGTTGTTGTGCAATATTTAAAAGGCAACATCGTAAACAATGCAAATTTCTGAAACTCCTTGGAACTTGTTACGAAGCTTAAGCATTAAAATAGCAACAATTTAAATGCAAGACCCGATATAAATGATGAGACCTATTAGATGTATAAATAGCCTACTGTGTTGTCTTCTATTATATTGTATTTCACAATCTAGACCCAAGCAGTAACAAGTAAGGCCAAAGGGGCCATTGCCGTTTGTCAGTTTCTTTTTCCTGTTCATAGACCTCAAGATTTTCATCGGATAATTTGTATTTAAAAACTTCAGAACTGAATCAAACTGAATTATGCTTGCCTGATGCGGAAAATGGAATGAATAAAAATGGGCGTGCTTTGTTAGTCCAATCAATGACCAAGAAAACAATTCATTGGCAACACTATAATCACAAATATTGGTTACTTCCCCCATTTCTGTCAAATACCGAGAGATCATTGATCTGTTTCATTCTTTTGCAAGTCTCCTTCTTTCTGATGTTTGCCTTTAAGAAACCCAGCTATAGGCTTTTGTAGCACTACTGTTAGTTTTGTCCCCACTTCTTATATTATAATTTTCTTGTTAATCATGATTGTTTTTCAGTTAAAATAATCTACCGGGTGAGCCAGAAAAAAGTTCCCACTTTTGAAAATTCATAGCATCAAGAGTACTAAATGGATTGGAATGAATCAATATTTGCTTGACAGCCAAAAGATCGAAGTATTTTTGTGATTTTTATCACGCTCTTGCGAGCATTGGAAAAATTGGTAAATTCAAGCTTACAAAAACTTGATGGTTGCAAAATGACTGAAAAAGGCCTAAAATACTTGATCAAATCATAAAGGACTCCTCGCTTAGAACAACAGAGAAAATGCAATTTCTCATGGGTGAGAGATATCGTCTGCACATCTATTGCCATGGGATTGAAAATCTTTAGTATCTGTTTGAGAATCTATTTCTTGTAACTCTTGAGAGAGGTGAAACGCATGTGCGTATTGTTCTGTGTGAGGAGAGTCCTAACGATTTGATCAAGTGTTTTAGGCCTTTTTCTGTCATTTTGCAGCCATGAAATTTTTGTAAAGTTGAATTTACCTATATTTGCAGTGCTCGTAAGAAGACGAGAAAAATCACAAAAATACTTCAATCTTTTGGCTTTCAACTAGAATTTGAATCATTCAAATCCACGAAGTACTTGTGGTGCTACGAATTTTAGAAAGTGGGAACTTTTTTCTGGCTCACCCGGTACAGCCACCCTATTTATTGCAGAGGGCATCTGCATGGGTTCTGTATCGTCTGTTGTTCTAGAAAACCCAATTAAATGATTGATCACCAATAGCAGGCCCCTTGCCTCTAGCCAGAGCCCTTTGGCCCTAAACCTGCGTTTTACCAACCTGCAAACCTGCCTTTTACACTTGCCGCATGATGCTGTTAATTCAATGAAAGTGCTCATATGGAGAGAATATCGCCATGGAAAAGGGAGATTGTGTCAACCATGTTTCAAAGAGGATGGGAACAGCATTACAAAAAGTCGCAGACACAATGAAAGCTCAGGATCAGTCAATCACATGAAAAGAAAAATTGACAAAAGTAAAGATGACCAAGATCCAAAATTATCATGGACGTGCCATACAAGATTATTCATCTGATGTTGACTTGCTGCAGAAGAGAATCTGCATATGTCATCAATGGAAAAAACTCAAAAACACACCCACTGTCCTGATAGAGCATCGCCATGGCGTAATTGGCAAAGGGCTTTGGCAATATCTGAGACACCTGGGTCACACAAGGAACATGAAACGCTACCTCCAGAAGAAGGACAGAAACAATTTGGGTAACATCATTATCTTTTCTGAAAGATACTTATTTTGATGTTATTTGATCTCTTTCTAGGCCAAAGTTTGGATTTTACGTTTTGGTAAGCTTCATTGTACCATCTCTTGTTAAGTGTAAACAGTTGTATCCAACAACTGGGTTCTCTATAAACTGAAGTGCAAGATAAAGGCAATTTTTTGCTCTTGAGTAAGCTTTGAATTGATTGGTTGATTCCATTCAATTTTCTTGGCGCTGAATAACGCAACTTCACCTTCACCGTCTGTTATGAGTGGATTAAAAAAATTATTTGATTTCATAACAGCAACGGAATTTTCTCAGGGTGTTCAAGTGCCAGGGTGTGCAAGTGTCACGCCAGAAGTGTCCACACACATGCCCCACACTTGAATAAGAACATAAAGTAAATATGTTGATCTGCAGAAGCTAGTTTAATAGCACATACAGTGTAACCTGCCATGCATAGTGTTTGTTCCGCTTGCTCAGAAACACTGCAGACATAATTAAGGAGTGTCCTTGCCAATGAAAGAAGATCAAATCAAATGAAAGCAAAACACGAATGGATTGGTCAACATGTTTTTTGCAAATAGGATACAGAAGGCGGTTTGCAGTGCCAAGCACAATCAAAACGCTTATAGGCCTTTATTTGTAGCATCAAAAGGTTCTTAAGGAGGGAGTTACTTACAAACAATTTACTCTGCGTAATTTTGAAACAGGGGAAAGAGGGGTTTTCAGGGCGACAGTTAGCCATAACGAATGCAAAGGTGCACAAATTGTATGCAAAGGAGCGTGTGGCCTGTGTACATTTGTGGTTTGTTCAGGAAATCATACGCAGATTGTTTTGCGAGACTCAGATGACTGCTCGGCCCCTCAAAGTTCTCTCACTTTACTTGAAAGAAATTTCTTAAGCTCTTGGAGGCTTCGAACATTGCGATTTTTCGATTGAATGGCACCGTACGGATTATTTCAAATGCGGGAATAGCCAGACAGTTATGAAACGAAGAAATACCTATATGTGTGGGGGCCGAGGACCATGGTGCTGAGGGCCAGGGCCGGGGCCGGGGGGCCGGTGATTTCTAATAGCCGTGAGAAACTCATGATGCTGTTCTCTATTTTTACTGGATCTACTCATTTACATCAAATGTAACTGGTGATGCTATCAGGAAATGCATTATAATACAGAAAATACAGTGATAAACTCATGATGCTGTTCTCTATTTTTACTGGATCTACTCATTTACAAAAATGTAACTGGTGATGCTATCAGGAGATGCATTGTAATAAAGAAAATACAGTGAGAAACTCATGATGCTGTTCTCTATTTTTACTGGATCTACTCATTTACAAAAATGTAACTGGTGATGCTATCAGGAAATGCATTATAATAAAGAAAATACAGTGAGAAACTCATGATGCTGTTCTCTATGTTTACTGGATCTACTCATTTACATCAAATGTAACTGGTGATGCTATCAGGAGATGCATTGTAATACAGAAAATACAGTGAGAAACTCATGATGCTGTTCTCTATGTTTACTGGATCTACTCATTTACATCAAATGTAACTGGTGATGCTATCAGGAAATGCATTATAATACAGAAAATACAGTGAGAAACTCATGATGCTGTTCTCTATTTTTACAGGATCTACTCATTTACATCAAATGTAACTGGTGATGCTATCAGGAAATGCATTGTAATGCAGAAAATACAGTGAATACAGTAAATATTTATTTTACAATTTGCATATGTTGTGTTGTTCTTCTACATTTTAGACTGCGGTCCGCAAAGGCTCCCGATGACACTGCAGATATGGGAAGTCATCAACCTTGTTCAGCCATCGTATGGCCTTGGACACATATGCATACTTGCTGTTCCATTAACAACTTGTCTAAACAATGTTTTCAGAAGACTAAGATCAACCTTGTGCTAGCCTCGTCAAAATTAGGTTTAAATTCCGAAAGGAGAGGCACTTCTTTGTATCATTCAAAATACCCAAAGCCTGATTCACGCAATAGGTCTTTTGGGTAGTTAGAGTCGTGCAGAAAGACCAAAGAGATACCCAGCATGATAAAACAATGCATTCTTGTTACATTGGTTTGTTTTTTAATTCCATTTCAACTTTGCTTTGTGATGAGAAATATAACCGTTTTCAAACTATTTGGATGCCAGATCACAGTTTTGTCTTTCACACAAGATAAATTAGTGGAAAAGCTCGAGGGTTTAGCAGAGAGTGGTTGCAACATTTTCCTTGGCTGGCATATTCAAATGATTTGGATGGCGCATTTTGTATTCCATGTTTTTTCTTTGGAAGAAGTGTTGGCTCAAGCACATCAAAGCTAGACAAACTGATGAAAAGCCCCTTGAGAAATTGGTCCTCAGCAAAAACCAAATTAAAGCTGCATGAACTTAAATATGAGGTTGACAAGACGGCCTTACTTACAATGCAACATTTCACTGCGATGATGGAAAACAAAACAAAGTCTGTTGACAGAATTATTGTCTCTGCTCTCAATGCAAAGATCAATCAGAATAGGCAGAGGCTTGCTTCTGTTGTTAAAACTGTTCTTCTTTGTGCTAAACAAAACATACCTCTCCGCGACCACAGAGATGATTCTAAATTGTATGACACAGAAGATTGTGGGAATTTCCAAGCACTCCTTAATTTTAGAGTTGAAAGTGAAGACGTCATCTTAAGAAGCATTTTGAATCTGCTCCCCGTAATGCCACATATCGATCAAAGACCTGTCAATGATCAGATAATAAAAGAGATAAAGTAATGTGGGTTTTATGCCATTCTGGTAGATGAGGTAACTGACTGCTTCAACAAAGAATAGATGCTGTTGGTCCTCAGATATGTCGATCCCCAAGGCCAGATCCAAGAGCTGTTCCTAAATTCATATATTGCGACATTAGAATTTCTGAAGCAGCTCTTAGTGATAAAGTCATCCATTGTGTTACAGAAGAGTTAAAGCTGGATCTTCAAAAGTGCCGTGGAGAGTGTTATGATGCTGCTGGTAGCATGGCTGGAAAGTGCTGTAGTTTGGCTGGAAAGTGCCATGCTTTGGCAATCTACACCCATTGCGCCTCTCACTGCCTTAACATTTGTGTTGCAGCATCATGCCAGATACAGAATTTCAAAAACGTGATGAACAACATCCAATTCATTCCGAAATTTTTTAATAATTCTCCAAAACGTCAATTGTTGCTAGATAAAATGGCGAAGACACATCTCCCGGATTACCAGCATAACAAGATGTTTCCCGCACACTTTGGGTTCTCCGCTTAAATGGCTTAGACAGGTTTTATGAAATGTATGTTGCCATCATTCGAGACAATGTTGATAAAAAATGGGAAAATTCAGCTGGTGGTGCCTACTCACTTGCTTCAGTTTGCACCAACTTTGACTTCATCATGTTTGTGCCCCCCCCCCCCCCCTCCCTCTAGTATTACGATAGTCAAAAAAGCCAGGTAGTACTATGGTTAAAGTTTTTGCTTCACTAAATCAACAATTAAATCCCTCTTTTCCTTCCAGTATTGCGAGTCTTCAACTGCATTACTGTTAGTCCCCTATTTGGTCATTTGTCAATTCTTGTGGGAAATAAATGATAACAGCAGGCACAGAGGGCAGCAGCTCTAGGCCTACTCAACGCTGTTCATGATAAACATCAGATTACCAACCAACATCCAATTCCATATACTAACCTACCAACATCTAGACCTATAGTTATCAGTCAATGATTTCCAATGCGTTTTCAGAGCAAATTTGTGGATCAAACAAAGGCTATCCATATTATTCAACATTCATCTTTGTTATCAACAAACATTTTCAACAACTCCAGTTCCAACAAAGATAGGTACTAAATCCTTACTGGCTAAGAAAATTGACACGAGACATGCTCTAAACCAATCAAATGGAGGCAAGAACCAACCGGGAAATTTGAAATCTCAGATTTAGGCCCTTTTTGGACGATTTAACCACCCTTCACCAAAGTATCATAGGATACGAGGGAAATGAAGATTTTCAAAAAATTTCTTCACAGACCTATTCCCAATGCCCTAATGCATTGTCAATCAAGGGCGCTACTAATTATTTCAAAATTTGAAGAAATGCCAAAGTTTTTAATTTGACCTCATTGACTTCACTGTAGCCTGCTATGGCAAAAATCTCAGTAATGGCGGAAACGTAATCATATTTACATGGAGACTAAACAATTTGTTTCGAAGGTCCTACTCTGTGTGTTTAATCATCTTACAAATTAATAGCGACTCCATCAATTTAGGGCATGTGGGCTTCTCGGGCTTAGACTTGCAAGCACTCACCCTGCTGGATCCCTGGATGAACTCGAAACACCGTCAAAACAGGCCTAAAATGGCCAAATATCCTATGCAGTCACCCACCTTCCTTCTTTCAGGACGTCAAAACCAGTATGAATACTCAATGAGCCACTATTTCATCCCAGCACCTCTTCATTTCTTGACTAAATCCACCTAAATCTTTCTCTTTTGAGAACAAAGCGCAATTTGTAAAACAATCTCCACAACTCTTGCGTTGTACGCGTCAGTCCGCGTCCAGGAATCTGGGGTCGAGGCGCGAAAATGGACAGTGTTGTTTTTATCTATCATGTCAGCAACACTTTCTGTATTTTTGCCAGAATCCTTCAATAATTTTTGGAAGCTGCTTTCTCTTGTTTAGAATACATAAAATGAGGAAAACAGCACACGGGAGAGCAAGAGCATGTTCAAATGCTAAACACGAAGAATGGCATAGCTCTTCCGACTATTTAATATATCTTGGTAAAAGTCTTGGCAAAGCCAATATTTTTGTGAAAGCTTTCTGCTGGACTGAAGACCCTAAGAGGAGGCAATGGCAAAGAAGGAGTTACAGATTCTGCGTTCATTGTTTGATGAAGTGTTTAAGCAAAAGGAGCTATACTTCAAAGCTGCCACGAAACTATGAGAGTTTACCTTCTTACACTAAGGTACGTCGTCTCTGTTTTCTCTTTTTAAGAGTGTGAACTGTTGACACAATCTAAAAAAGTAGGGCAGACTCTGATGTTTAGACTTGCTCAAGTAACTTTGGAGTAATATGATACAAGAAACAAGTGAAATTAAAGTAAAAATTTACCAAGGACTCCCTCGTTATTGTTATTGAGATAATCAGTTTCTTATGTTAAGAACTGGAGTTTCTTTATGTCCTTAATTTGTTGGCAATCTGACGCTGAGTTTCTTATCAGCGGTTTCTTAAAGAAAAAATTACTTGTATACGTATATCACGAATGTCGACTAAAATTTTGAAAAGAATCTTAAATTTATATCAGGCATTCTTTATGTTACAGTTGCAAGAAATAATAGCAGAGTTCGTGGCCTCCAGTGACAATGAAGCAGGAACCTCACAGGCTGGAAGTATAATGTCAGTGGAAAATGAGCCCCAAAGCCCCCAAGACAACACTCCTGAAGCACAGACTGAAGGAACTCTAATGGTTATGGAAGAAAAAGAGAAGACTGCTGTCATAGAACTGCAGGTACCCACTGAGGTTCCTTTGGACGTAGAAATAGGAGCCACTCTTACTGTCATGAAAGAAAATCAAGACTCCACTGGGTTAGAAAAAGATGAGACTGCTGTGATTGAAACAGAGGCCAATGTTATGTTTGTGGTAGAATCAGAGGACACTGCTGCAGCAGAAGCAGGGCAGCCTGCTGTGCAACAAGTAGAGGGCACTACTGAGGTAGAAACAGAGAGCACTACTGAAGTAGAAATGAAGAAGACTCCTTTGATAGAAGCAGATGAAACTCCTGAGGTAGAAACTGAGGGACAGAGGAAAGAAAGCCGTTTTGAAGAGGTAACAGTTGGGGGCATAGAGTATTGCCTAGTCCCGAAGTCAATGGCAAATTATGTGCCAACTGTGCAACCAACCATACAATACCTGGATGGCATTGGACCAGTTGCTGTTGGAAACAACTATCTATACATACGGAGCAACTTGTTGTGTGTGGTAATGAAAATGATTGAACACAGCATTGATTTACAAGCAGAAGTAGAGTGCTGTCGCTCATTTCTTTGGGAAAAATATGGCAGCAGCAACGTGCCACCATTTGACCCTGACTCTATGAAAATTGTATGTCAATTGGCAGGAGCAAAGAAACTTTCTTCAACTATTATGTCTGCAATGTCAACAACTTGTCAATCCTTGAACAAGCAGGAGTCAAATGCAAAAAGTGTGTTTCTATCATTTACATGCTAATTTTTGGGCAATCACAGAAAGCAAACTGGTTCCAGAAAGTCTTGTCAACTCAAGTTGTTGGCAAAGGTATCAGTGACACATGACTATCCATTCTAAATAACAGTGGAGTTGCTATTTCTAGGAATACACAAAAGCTAGATCGGTAAAAATCAGCAAAAAATCATAATTTGGTTGTCAGGAAGTTCATATCTGAAGCAATCAGCAAAAAGAACTTGCTGGTTCTTATGATAGACGACTTCACTAATATTCACACAAAGAGACGACCAAAAGATGAAGTAACATCAACTGCACATAGCATGGCAACGATTCTCCTGAAAAGGTTTCACAATGTTCCAGCAATTCCAGTACAGAATGAGAAAGTAACCCAGTATCCACAAGGTATAAATAAAGATCTACTAACAAGCTTCACAGTCAGTAATATAAACAGGCTGTCATATTCATTTGCATCAGCGATGCCAAATTGGATACGTACTGCTTTTTTTATCCTGAAATGGAACGGAACAGAGTTGATGATCACGATTATCAAGCACAGCAATCCAATATTCAGTCAATGAGAAAAATGAAAGATTGCAGACTAATTGAAGTAGACCTACCCTTGAAGAGTTTTCAGAACTTTCTACAGGCAGCTTTGCATGCAGTTGACCATGGCCTTGACCAGTACCTAAATAGATTTATCTGCCCACAACCAGGAGATTGGCCAGCACAGTTCTATATGAGACAGATTTCATATAATGTCCCCAGTGATGCTCCTTCTTGCATTCAAAACATTGTGCCATTCATTGGACAACTTCATGTTCAGTTAAATGCAAGAGAATGTGTATGCCTCCTTAACGTAGAGTTTTTTAAGAGAGGTTATAAGTGGATTTTTGGGGAACGTAAGGTACTTGCAATGAAGCCAAAGGCATGGCGAATATCTCTCTTAGAAGAGCTAATGTATGGTGGATGGACTTTGATTCGTGACCAAGTTACAACTGCTTTTGCCAGCTGCAAGGATATTCAGTACCTGACACTTTTGAATCTTCTGGACAACTATCTACCTTTAGTGCTGTCAATTTATTCAGTCATATTTAAATGTGGAAATACTGAGCAGTATGTCAATGCAATGTTCAGATGCTGGGTAATGTTCTTTTGCTTCAAACGACATCACTACAACAAGGCCCCACTTGTATGGCTTAGCAACTACTTGTTTTGGCAGCAACAAGATCATCCACTGTTTCACACCATGATGCAAAATCTTAATGCATTTGATGAATATCCTGTGGAGAATTTTCACTCAATTCTCAGAGCTCAGAGCCGTGACAGTGATACTGCTGAACTGTTGTCCCAAAAGGCAAGAGCACTTGATGGAGATAAAGCTGGTGCAACTAACTTTTCGTCAGTATTTATTACTCCAAGAAATACTACTTTCAGCAAAGGGAGATTATCAGAGCTTAAGCTCAGTGCAGCAGCATTCATTATGAGTGTATTACGTCAAATCAAAGACAGCCCAAACACAGCTGCACAGGTGCCAAGGCCAAGAAAAAAACAGAAAAATATGACATATTCGAAAATGCCGCACCTGTATGGAGAAGATGTTGTTGTTCCTTCAAAAATCCTTCCTCTTGGGTTCCAATTTCTGGGCAAAGAACCAAACCCAAACAGGTAAGTACACATTATTTTTTATTTAGAAACTGTGAGTCCAATTCTTAAAACTGTATGTGGAATCACAAGCACACTGCTACAGAAAAATTGAAATGACCAAGCAAATGGTTTAGCACATCATATAACAATTAAAGGCAGTTCTCCCCTTTTTCATACTCAAATTCTTAAGAATTAAGCTTTGTAGAAAATGCAATGGACAGTGATTAGAGTTTTCCTCTGCGATGGATGATATAATCTACTTTGCATCATTTCTGCAAAGAGAACCATTTTGGCTTATCATGAGGGGCTGTCTTTAATGACTAATGTTGGATTTAAGTCATTTCAGTAACCTCATGTTTCTCATCTTACTGATGTAGGCAATGAATATTGGGATTCCATTTGGTGCCAAACATGTTCATGCTTGTTCATTAGAGTGTGGCCAGCCTGAATCAGGGGTGGCGCTAGAAATCTTGTGACAGAGAGGCATGGATGCTAAAATGACTATGAAATGCAATTTTTTAGATAACCCAGTATTTCTTTTGAAAGGGGGCTAAGTTCTGCTGACAGATGTAGCTCCTGGTCCTACCCTGGTGCCCATTCTGGCTTCAATTCCAATGAGATTTTATAAATGTAAGCTTTGAGCCTTGCACAAACCCTTTAAATTGAATGACCAGAGATAAATGGCATGGTATATACAAAGAAAAACCTAGCTTTGACTTGCACAAACATGACCAATAAAGTAGCATAGCTTTTAGCTTGCAGGTAAAATCAACTTGAAAGTGGCAGTGTACAGAATTGCAAATTTTTCAAGACCACATTTTCAAAGTATCACTTTTAAAGTTTGAAGTTAATGATTCCTTTCCATAATAAAATCTTGTGTACCTCTGCAGGGCCAGAATGGTAGGCTGAGGTATATAGATTTTATTACTCAAGAGACGTGTCCAATGGTTGCATGATTTTGCATCATTCCTAGGGCTTGTGACCTCACAGATTGCAAGAAACAGCTTCACAATGCAGAAATTCTTCATGGATGTGGACATTCATTCCATGCAACATGCATGCCTTCTGCACAGCGTATATGTATTATTTGCAAAGAAGGATAGATAGCGGCGGTAGAGTCACTTTCAGAAATAGCATCAGAGACCATTTGCAACTCTGGCTATGAAGAAAGGTCAGATGCTCCCCAAAATGAAGAAGGAGACGATGAAGTTGCTGATGATGATGATATTCCAACTGAAATGGAGCAAACTGAAGCAACCATTGCAGGTGCCCAGTTACAATTACAGAATGAAATTTCCAGTTGGGGAATCATCCCAGGCCCTTGAATGCCAGCAGAAACTTCATACAGCTTCATTCAATGAATTCAAACGAGTGCAGCTAATGGTAAAATCGGTTTACCTTCAGACAGAAATTTCAAAGTTTAGCATTAAAAAAATTTTGAGTCAAATATTTCAAAAGTCAATGATTTTGAACATATATTATCTAACCATTTGGGTCTTAAATTGAAAATGTGCTAGTAGCCTAATGCTCAGTGCTCCAGTACATTTATTTACTGAAGTGATGAGTGTTGCAGGCTATATTCTGAAATTTTTGAGAGATAGGGAGTTTTTTATGTGTTGGCATATGAAGGGAATTCAAAGATCAAAATGTGAACATTTAAATTGATGACTCTCCTGAATACTACTAACGAATAGAAAGGCTCACCCAACAAGAATCCCTTGGTCACTCTTATTATGAAACCTTGTGGAAACAAGAGAAATTCACAATGAGAATCTTCTGTGAACTGTGAGCAAAGAGAATGTTCCACTTGGTCACTCGCTTTGTGAAACCTTGTGGTTGCCCCTGGGTCAATCGCTTGCTGAAACCCAGTGGGTATTCTGCTCATCTGTTAAAGGTGTAGCCACATTCCTTTGAAAGCAGAATTATTTTTTTCCTGGGTCACTCACTTTTGAAACCTAGAGAGTACATTTGAAACAGAACAAGGCTGTGGTCTCTCATTTTGTTTATAATCATGAAAAATATGCAGTAAGGCAGTGTGCATTTCTTTTCAATGCTGTAAATTTAAAACCATATGATGGAAACATTTTGTCAAATTTTTACTTAATTTGAATTTTCTCATAAAATTGATCTTTTCATTGATACAGTGATATACATACAGTATAGTTACAGGTAATTTTTCGGTCATGACATACAATTTAAAAGACACATTCTGCAACCTCCCACCAAGCTAAACTTTGAAAATCGTCTCAAATATGAAGGTAAACTCCCTATTGCCACATGATGTGAGTGCTATCTTTAAATGGATTCACAGAAGACTATTGCGTGGCTATGGATTCACAGAAGACTATTTCGTAAGTTGCCACTTTTATCCTCTACTTCGATTCTTTTGCTAAATAAAGCAGTTTGTAAGCAATGGACGGACTTGAAATGTAGTTAATGTACTTGTTTTTGAATTTTGAATTGAATACAGATATTTCTTTTTGTAAGCAACTTTTCAGTCATGGAAGATTTTTTACTATCTTTAGATGATCTCTCAAACACTGAAAAAGATACCAAATAAGCTTCTAAACTATAATGTTTGTAAACTTGTTTGTCTGTGACATCATTTGGTATTAGTGTGCCAAGAAATGCAAACAAAATTAAATGGAAACAAGGGATGGTTATTGGGGTAGCCTCATGGGGGGTATATAGCATGTTGAAGGTACATATATAAGTCCCGGCCTTATGGGTGGGTTTTTGGGTGCAAATTCTCTAAACAAGGGAAGACTCTCTACAAATGGGTTGTTTTGGCCAAAATTAGCAAAACATCATTGGCAATAGGTAGTTTTCTGCCAAAAATTCCTCATAAAAGTGGGTACAAATGTAAACTTTGGTGATTAGAAGTGGGTAGCTTTCCAAAAACTGGGGGCCAAACCCTAATCCATCCACAAGTCATGTATGCCCTTCCCCAGCAGGGCCAAATCCGGGGGGCTTGGGGTGGAGCCCCCCCCCAGAAGGCCACTTTTCAAAAATTTAACTCCACCTGTTGGATTTTTTTTTGTTACAGGCCCACATTTAGAAGATTTTACTGGGAGAATGATGCAGATAACATGAATTTATTGACTTTTGAGGATAAATTTTGACATGAATTTTGAATCTGCAGCATTTTCCCTTCATTTCGTCCAATTTTGAAGGCTCCGACGTTAAAACTACAAAATAATTCCAAAATCTAGTCATTAAAGGAGCACATCAGTCCTTTGGTGTATATTTTAACATATGCTCCTAAAATTGGGGTTGTTGCTGTTGTTGTTCTTGAGTTTAGAGTGTCAGAAAGTTTTGGTTCTTTGCCCACCTAAGAATTAAGGCTGGTATCGGGCCAGTCTCCCAGGATAGTGTCTCTCTCTTTGTGTTTTCTGGCCAACATTTCAACTTTAAGAAGGAACCCGGGGGAGGGGCAACTCGTCAAATCGTATCTAGGCTTTGTTGAAAGATCTTTGTTTAGAGCCAGTTGTTCCAAAAAGGTATACAGGATTGCAGGAAAACTACAGAAGAGCTTCACCGTTAATATTTCAAAGCAATTATTTTCATTCATGGCTTGGAATTCATTAGCATGTTACCTGTTGTTACGGATTTTTGTATCACTCATTTGGAGACACATCACCCAAACTGCGCCATGTTATGCAGCAAAAGAATATTTCCCACTTGAAGAAATTTAAATTTGTATAGTCTCTTTCAAAAAATATATAACATGCTGTGGGCATGTTGTAAACAACTAATGTGTAATTCAATTAATGTATTGACTCAATGACCTATATTAATTTAACTTTCATGGACATTTATGTGGATTTTGAGGAACATTACGCTGTGGATAGCAGAAGAAGCACAGAAGACACAGAAGAAATACGTGAATAACAAGAGAACAAGGCACTGCTTCATCTTCAGTCTACTTTTGTACCAAGGCATAATGAAATATTACTGGATTGTCACTGACACTGTCCAAGGAGAAAGCTGATAGTATTTTGGAACAGAAAGAAAGCGTCCTACTTTGAGGAGAAATGCGTCATTTTGATGGAGATCTTGGTATGCGTCGTTATTCTGACATCTTCTCTTCATTCTGAGTTAGTTATTGTCTGAGATATCATATCAAAATGCATTCAAAAAGTTAGAACTCAAACGAAGTACAGTGGAAATGATTTGAACTTGAATCTCAAAAAAGATAAAACTGAAAGGAGATAACTGTATAAAGCTAATGCCGCAAATTAAACTTTATAACGAGAGACGAGCGATGATGGTGAAACATTGGGGATAATCGTGATGGAAAGTACAAGTACAGCTGTTGAAGGACTCTTTTATACCAAGTTTTAACCCACAGATGAGTAAACTTTGTTGGAACGTGTTGTAACTATCTATTTTGATAAAAGGAGGCAACAAAATTTTTTAAGCCATAGAACATGCTAAATAATCTCTTGAGCATTTGTTCGATGGCATAAGACATTTTGTTGGGGTGTGGGTGTAGGGGTGTGATGGAGCCCACAATTTGCGTAGTTACTGCATGTTCCAAGATATTTCAACAGGAAGTAGCATTTTGTCATTATTTTCGTCTTCATGCACAACAAAACAAGTTCAGAAAAAGTTTTCCTTGTCTCAGAAAACAATGGTTCCTCCTTATTCAATACAACATAAGTTATAACATATCAACTCGATGGGAACTCGGTTGGAACTTAGTTCGAAACATGAACGCATAAGAACAACAGGAAAGAAAATTTCCATCAAAGGAAACATTGCATTTTCTAATTTTGTTCTGATCAAAAACGATTTAACGGTTTTTTTCCTCTTTCTCCTAACTATAGTCTTAACACAAATGTGTAATGGTCAAATTATGAAAATATGAAATCAGAAAATATTATCTGCAGTATTGCTAGTCAATCAATCTGGAATTTCTTATTGGCATCTATTAGAAAGAAAGGATGTCTTTTCCTCTGCAAACAGTTTTTCTGCTTCCTTACAATACCCACAAGATATTTTTAATGTTAAAACTATCAACCTTCACTACGAAGAAACTCTTATGAGAAACCTGCAACAAGAAGAAACTGCTTGCATACAACTTGCTCTGCTTTTTTTTAAATAGTGTACTCGATGTACATGAGAGAGTTTTGGTGGCTGTGTTGAGTATGCATGCCAGTGTTTCTTTTGTATTGATGACAGCTCATATTAAACCAAATTTAATGACCGTATTCCATCTAATGCAAACCCAGCTTCTTATAAACAGTCCCTACCTTAAAAAGGAACAAAAGAGGCGCCTACCAATTAAAGACCCTCACTACGAGAATGTTTGGTAAATGGAAAACGAGCAAGGAAATAGAAGCAGGAAAATGTATTGCTTGATACTTTTTTGCCTAGGAATCGGAAGAAGATCCAGACAGTAGTGGTTTACCATCTTTATATGCACCCTTCAACATAATCTATTTTGATAATCCTAACTGGGCGTCTAATAGACGGAATACGGTGTTTTTACATCTAAAAATTTCCTCAAAGAAACTGATTTACCAACAATTTTAAATGAAGAAAAATATGTGCAATTTGATCATACGACTGTTGTTTTTATTTAGATAAATAAAATCTCCACAACCATGGTATGTTACAATACAAATTTCACCGCTCATTTTTCTTCCTTTTTAATTAAAAATAGATATTCAACAATTCAAACTACCTTATTCGTAACTACCTACACAATTCGTAATTAAAGATTATCTCAACTGTTTCTTTTTTACTATTGTATTTTAATTTTGAAAATCTCATTGAGTAGAAATGCGATGTTTAGAGAACATTAATTGTAATCAAAGGACCTTAGAAGTGACGCACGGGCTTAATGATTTTTATTGTGAAATTTTCCAAATTATTCCATGAGAATGCAAAGGAAGATCAGTGCAATTTTATTGCACCTTCCTCGAAATATGAGTAAATATGCTGTAATGTTACGTTACAGAATGCAGTCTGAGGAAGCAACCATCAAAAATTGGCGTGCAGGAAATGTTTAGTCTTTGCTTGAAGATTTTTCAGTGGAGAACAAACAATCTAATTAAACACACGAGCAATCAAATTAATCACAAAATACACGTTTTTTTTATTATAAGAAACTTGGATCAGCACTTAGTACTAAAATTTTCTTAATTTCGCATGAAAATTTCGGTGTTTTAGTAGTAAAAGTTTCTTAATTAGTTTCTTATTTTTTTGGGCCTAAAATTGCGGTATTGTTCGAAGTTGAGCCTTCTTCTCGAGAAAGGGCTTCCATTTTGCATTGACATTGTCATCAAGAAGAAGCCATGCACATCAAGGCAAAAATTTACCAATTTTGCAGTTAAAAGTCAAGAAAAGACGAAGGCACCTTTGTTAGAGAGACATAGAATAAGAGAGACATACAGATATAACGTTTTAGAGTTTCTTAACTGTTCTTGAGCGTAGTACTAGAGTTTCTTAAATTTTTGGTCATCGTAGTACTAGTTTCTTATAAACCAGTTTCTTATAAAAAAAACGTGTGATCCGTTTTCAGCATGATTAAACAGTGCTAGTGTTAATAAGAAACTCTTTTCAAGAATTCAACTAAGAACTAAACCAGTAAGAACCTCGACTGAGAACTTGGATACTGCTCAAGAAACTTGTTTATTTTGTCTGAGGAGGTAATTCGCATACTGGCGCTGTATTCTGGTAAAACTCACGAAATGCTTGGGAAGTTACCTATCAATGAATACAACGAACATGTAAGAAGGATGCGGAGAAACTGCAAAAACCTTTGGTACCCATGATCTGCTAATTTCAACTGTTTACTGAAAGCTAAAAGAGACTTTCAGTACTGGGTGGGAAAATTTATTGGTTTCTTGAAAACTCTTCGATTGTTGTTCTACTTGACTGATCAGCTGCCTAAAAGTTCCTAGAAAACTAACAATAATCTTGAAAAAATGCTAACAAAGAGCTTTTTGAAATAATTTTGATGGAAACGTCATTGAGCTAATTACTGCACTCAAAGAGTTCATTTTGTTGGAGAAATTTCCCTTAGCAACCAATCTCATTCTGTGAAATGATGCATCAACACAGGCGAGCAAGGTGGCTGCCATGCCACACACACATTATATTTTCCAATCTCGGCCTGTTCTCATCTGCAGTCCCTCTATTTTCCAGAAGTTTATTATTCACAATTTAGCGCAAACCTCAAGATCAACGTGCTTTGCACAAGTCAACTTAGAGGTCTAGTCCGAACAAAACATTGAATTCAGACTATTGCTGAACAAATTAAAAGTCTAGGCCTACTTTTGAAGCAAAATCGGCTATGATTCAAATAAAATGCACAGAAAGTTAAAAAATGCAAGGCTTGAATTGAAAATTGATTTTAAGCAGCTACGAAAAAGTAAGTTGATAAACTTCTTGATCAAAGATGAGAGAGGTACCTTTCTCTCGTTTAATGCAGTTTTTCATCCAGCATTTTGAGCGCGCAGGCTCCGCGACCATGATTCGTTCTTTCCGTAGAGTGGCCGTGCGTGCTCAAACCGCTGGAGCGTTTGACCTTTGAGATGTCATACACCTCAGGAGGGCCTCCGCTGAACGACCAGCTTTGAACTCGCGTTGTTGCAAGGCTTGATGTGGACTTCATCACGTCCTTCACCCCATGACATAAAGGATTTTGTAAACAGGAAAATGCCCACCACCCCTATGACTTCACTACCGTGCGTCAAAAACGAAGCATATGATGAGAATTTCAATTTTAATTGTGTTTGATTCTATATTGGGCAAGGCAAGAATTCATGCAAGAAGTAGCAGCCCAGAAGAAATATTCCTTGGAAAAGGAAAATTGTAGTTATGTCCAACAAAAAAAACCTGAATTTAGTTGCATCTTTTTCCAAACTCAAATATTAAGGCGAGAGGCTCAGCAACACATTTTGAGCGCTTCATAGATTTATAAATTACGGTTCTAGTTGACCAAAGTTGATCAAAAATAGACATTTTCACTGATAAAGAATGAAAGCAGGTACTTAGTTTCACTATTATTTAATCTTGTATCGGAAAGAGGAGGATTTTTAGAACATGGAGCAACGGGTATTCCCTTTAATTTATCCTCCATCAATAAGTTGATGCGGGAAAGAGGTCAGGGACATAGGAAGCACCTCAAACTTGGGGGGCACGACATTTCAAGAGTTCTTTTCATTGATTTGAACGGGCAATTCCTGAAAATAAAAAGGGCACTTCTTTGTTTATTGCAAAATCATGGGGGCACGTGCCCCCAGTCCCCCCGGTTCCTTAATTGGCGACACCACTCTACACATGGTAGGGCACGTTCTTACTGTCCACCATTTGCCATCATGGACAGAAGAACTTGCCCTACCATAACTACTCTCGGATCAAAACTATCTACATTGAGATGAGGAGTCAATGCCCTTCCTCTGCCAAAGCCAAGACCCCTCCCTCTACCCCTCCCTCTACCCCTTCCTCTTGCAATTCCTCTTCCTCCTGTCTCCCTTGCCCGCCTCCTCGTCACAATGAATAACCTTTCCTCCTTCCTAGAAAGAAAATGTTATGTTGTTATGTCATATCAAAAATTAAAAACTCAAAGATGAAAGAGAATGAAAGTGCAAATGTAACTTTATTAACAATTGTAAGCATCATGTATGGATTTTATCATTTGAAAAATCTGATGAGTGAGTGCATCAATCCAAGATCGACCAGCAGGTTAAAACATTTCTGGAAAAGTTACTAGTAAGACTTACAGCGCATTTCTTGCCCATCTGCCATTTTCCTCAGTGCTAAAAAAAATGTCTTTTGGTTCCACATTGAAAACTGATTTTACTTTTTGTTTGAGATCCCTTATTGATTTCGTCTCGATTTCCTGAAAACAGAAGTCGAAAAATGTTATGATAATGTTACGAATGATAAGAGGGGTTTCATTTTCGTAGCATGCTGAATGAAACTGAATTGAAAACCACAGGTGCAGGACATTAAAATTATAACAAATTCACATACTTTTTCGTCTTCTCCGTAAACCACTTTTATTATTTTGTTCGTCGATGTATCGGTGGTGTTATCATACGAGGCTATCTGTAGGAAAGAAAGGGTCAGTTAGCTCCATGGAGGTTCATTGCTGATAAGTTTCAGAAGGGGCAGGAAACTGAATGCGGATAATTATAACAAATTCACATACTTTTTCGTCTTCTCCATAAACCACTTTTATTATTTTGTTCGTCGATGTATCGGTGGTGTTATCATCCGAGGCCATCTGTAGAAAAGAAAAGGTCAGTTTGCTTCATGGAGGTTCATAGTCATCGCTGATAAGTTTCGGGAGGCACAGGAAACTGAATGCGAATAATTCTAATAACAAAGGATTTTAGACAAAACCAAATTATCAATTACTTACTTTTTTACTGTGTGAACTTCAAATATTTCTCTGCCTTTCTCTTTGTCTCAAGCAAAAGTGATAAGCAAAACCAACACTGACAATTTTCACGCCTTTACCCCAGACTCTTGGACGCGGTCGACACGTACAAAAAAGAGAGAGTTTCGCAAATTACGCTTCGTTCTCAAAAAAGAAAGATTTGACCAAGAAAGAAGATATTAGATTACTGTGCTGTGACGAAATGGTGGTTCATCGAGTATCCATACTGGTTTCGACGTCATGAAAGAAGGAAGGTGAGTGACCGTAGGATACTGGCCGCTTTAGGCCTGTTTTGAAGTAGTTTTGAAGGTGTTTCGAGATCATATAGGGGGCTCGTTTGTGGATATAGGCCCGTTTGCCTAAATTCTGGGAATCATTCTAACTTTTGAAGATGCTGAAACACATAACACAAGTCTTTCGAAGCAAATAAGTTAGTATCCAGACGCATATGAATACGTTTTTGTGTTTACTGAGGTTTCTGCTACGAGATGCTACAGTGGGGTCAGTGAGGTCAAATTCAAAACTTTGGCATTTCTCCAAATTTTGAGATAATTCTTAGCCCCCGTGAACAGGTATGTATTCAAGTATTGGGAACAGGTCTGTGAAGAAATTTTTTGATTATCTTAATTTTCCTTCCGTACAATCTTTTTTTGGTGAAGGGTGGTAAAATCGTCCAAAAACGGCCTAAATTTGACTTTTCAAATTTCCCGGTCAGTTTTCCGTTCCATTGATTGGTTTTAGAGCGTGTCACGTGACAAGGCCCTTAGCCAGTAAGGATTTAGTGCCTATCTTCATCACAACAAAAATTATGTTATGGCTTGCCATTCAACGAAGTCAGAGAATATTCTCTGTAATCATTAAGTGAGGAGTTTATGCCCAGCTGTGTTGAAACTTAGCAAATGAATAAAATATGTGTATTGTGTTTTGGACACGGATCAGAGCTATCATGAATACAAAATACTTTTGGGAAGAGTCAAAGAGAGAAAACAAAATCTTCGGCTATCTTGAAAACATGGAATGTGGAATACTGGAATGGAATACTGGAATGACATGGAATACTGGAATACCATAGAATACTAATTAATATTCCATGGAATGCTAATTGATATTCCATGGAATGCTAATTGATATTCCATGGAATATCAATTATGTTTCTATGGCATTCCAGTATTCTATGGAATATCAATTAGCATTCCATGGAATACTTAAAAATAGGTTTATATCCCAGACATCTTTTCTTTTCTTGATTGTTATGTCTTATCAAGCAATTATTCTCAATTAACTTTGTCGGAGTGGCAGCAATTATATCTTTTGTCAAGGAGATACCACCATTGTAAAGACCAAGTTCATGTTATGAAATATTTGTCGATGATCAGATAACTTTAGTATCTCAACTTAAACCAATAAATCTGTGACAGTACTCTCGACTCACTTGATGCGAAAGTTAGAAATTCTTCAGATCCTTTTATAGCAATTTCTAAGGATCATACAATAAAGCTCTTTCTCTGCCAATCAATTGCGTAATGTCTTTTCATCAGACCTGCATACCTTCATCGATTACTTGTCTATGAATGGGAACTTTAGACCCAATGCATGTGGCAAGATATTAGTTCCACATAAATTTCCCATACGCAGATTTTCACATGAACGCAGTTCAGTTGGCATTCTTTCAGTGCAGTAACAGATTTCTATGCGATTGCATGGTATATCTAAAGCGAATTCGATACTTATGTGCTAAAATCTTAGCTAGATATCTTTTTCAAATATTGTAAAAATTGTATAAAAATTCCAAGTTTGCCATGCTGATTCCTCTCTCCCAAACCTAGTTGTTCCAATATTTCTGCGAAGGGGGTGATGGTTTAATGGAACAAGTTTGGTCTGCACAAGTTTGACAACATTCTGTCCATTACTTTTTGTCAGAATTAGGTTTAATGCCGTCTGCAAATTTTATGGTGCACATTTTCTCAGTAAATTTCTGATTTGGAGCATTCATTGCCAACCTTTGATTATAATTAGATTGATTCGATCCCATAACAAGCGAAAGATTTGCTCAATAAGTTTTAAAATTTACAATTTTCAAAAAGTTTCTAACACCATCTTTTGTACAAAGCATTAGTTTGAAAGGCACAGCAGGTCCCTCTTTATCATCAGCAAAGCATGTGAGAAAGAAACGCTTTTAGTCTTCTGTCATTGTGAGATATTTGTAAGTTCACCCATCTGTTTTGCTCTATATGTTGCCTTTAAGCAGTTTTGAATTAATTTATTGATGGCATGATTTACACGTATTTCTTTTTATGAGAAACTAAGAATTGAGGCCAGTACTGAAAGTTTCTTAAAATTTTCAGATTTTGAGTACTCAGAGTTTCTTACGAGTTTCTTAGAGGTTCCATAACAATCTACATTTTCACTACTTGTGTCCTCGTGAACATTTCAAAACAATGTTTTTGAGCTTTTCCCACATTTAGACCATGGAGCATTGCGGACACCTTTATTTTGTAGGAAGTTTTGTGGGAAATTTTTATTCGATACTACTACCTTAAGTCCTCTGCGGAGGAGCATTGCTCGCGAAGCGAGCTACCTCTCCGAAGGAGCGAGCTAGAGAGGTAGCTCGCTTCGCGAGCAATGCTCCTCCGCAGAAAACTTAAGGTAGTAGTATCGAATAAAAATTTCCCACAAAACTTCCTACAAAATAAAGGTGTCCGCAATGCTCCATGTTTAGACATTACTCAAGTACCCTACGAGAAATAAGATATAGAAAACAAGTGAAAATAAAGTAAAATTATGTCAAGAATTTCCTGTATCAAAGTATATGCTTGGGGACTGGCAAGCATCAAACCTTCGGACCGATAGTTTGCGAAATCTACTGAACCAAAACTTCCATTGCCAATTCTTCATAGATCATATAAATCTTGCCATACAAAGCCTATAAACTGTGGAATGCTTGCTAAAAGGTCTTCGCGTTTTCTTGGTTTTGGGAACTTAAATGTGGCGGCCATTCTAGCAATAAGTGAAGAGCCTGATCTCACTGCTTGTGGAACAGGTCAACAGATTAATCATCATCCTACCCAACTTGCAACAACAGGGGGGGGGGGGTACTTGGTGGAGGGCACCCTACCAGAAAATATATTTCAAAAATCTGGGATCCTTTTAATCCTAGAATCCTTTGCCGTTATGAACCAACTTTTAAGAACAAACAAGTTTTAAAGTTGCATAGTTGAGGTCAATTACATTTGAAATAAAATGCTTTATTTGAAGCATAGTTTGACTATGTTTGATGGAGGCTTCTATAAGAAGCAGATGCTTTTCGCAGCAATTTGCCCCCGTCTATATCTTGCCACATGCATTGGGTCTAAAGTTTCATTCATAGACAAGTAATCGATGAAGGTATGCAGGTCTGATGAAAAGACATTACGCAATTGATTGGCAAATAAAGAGCTTTATTGTATGATCCTTAGAAATTTCTATAAAAGGATCTGAAGAATTTCTACCTTTCGCATCAAGTGAGTCGAGAATACTGTCACAGATTTATTGGTTTAAGTTGAGATACTAAAGTTATCTGATCATCGACAAATATTTCATGACATGAACTTGGTCTTTACAATGGTGGTATCTCCTTGACAAAAGGAATGATTGCTGCCACTCCGACAAAGTTAATTGAGAATAATTGCTTGATAAGACATAACAATCAAGAAAAGAAAAGATGTCTGGGATATAAACCTATTTTTAAGTATTCCATGGAATGCTAATTGATATTCCATGGAATGCCATAGAAACATAATTGATATTCCATGGAATATCAATTAGCATTCCATGGAATATCAATTAGCATTCCATGGAATATTAATTAGTATTCTATGGCATTCCAGTATTCCATATCATTCCAGTATTCCATTCCAGTATTCCACATTCCATGTTTGCAAGATAGCCAAAATCTTTTGATCTAAACAACTACTACATATGCACTTGAACTCTTTTTAGATTTTCAAAAATAAAAATAAAACAGTTTTGTTCTATTTTGGCGAGGAACTGATTGAAGCATATTGCCGATGTTATGTTATGTTAAGGAGATTCTTCCTGGTCGCGGTTTTGAGGGAGGGAAAAGTAGGGGATGGGATGGGAAAACGTGAACAGCAAACAGCAAATACTGTTTAAAGGAAATTTCATAATTGAATTGATTTAGTCAACTTGATCCACAATTCTACATCTATAAAGTGATTGTAAGTGCTAGGATGTTTATTTTCCGATTGTTAATGAAAAATGCACTTGCATCTATAGTTCAAACACCTGTACGTACACCCTTAGAAACCACGCATCTTGGCCTGTTTTGTCAGAATCAAACCACATGTGGCATATTATTTAAAACAAAGACACAAACAAAGAGCATGCTGCCATAGTACTGCTGATTATTTTTCATGATTCGGTATCCGTGGAAAAAAGAGTGATGCAGCATAGCACTGCCGCACAGCAGCTGCCAAGTGCCAAGTGCCAAAACAAATGGTTGTGTGTCCTGGTAATTTTCATTGATCATGCCATATGTGTCGCGTCTGCCGGATACCTTTCTGGCACCTGTTTCAAGAATACAATTTTATTCAATATATAGTTCCAATTAGATGTGAATTTGCTATTTAAACTAATTTCCACATGGGCAGTATCATTTATGAACTTTTGATCCTTTTGCGAGGGAGCATCAAAAGTTTTCCAACTTCCAAAGAAACAAGTGACCTGAAATAAACTTTTCACTCACGGTGAATACGAAGCCAGCATACAGAAGTAAAACACTGATGATAAAATGTGGCTACTGTGACTTAGAGTTAAAACATGAACATCTTATTTCTCCTTGTCAGAACATGCACAAGAAGCCAAGACTTGCTGAAGGTCAGAAAATACTGACAAGTTTGTTCCGACAGAGTAACAAAGATGACACTGAATCCCACCACATTGATGCGAATCAAGATGCACCAACGGAAGAACCAAACAAAAAGCACGGAATTACTCTGCTGAGCCTATATGTATTTCTGGGAAATGGAGATTGACAATGAAGGCTCCATGGGGGATAATACATCATTTTGGGACACCCGGTACACACCACACATAAGGGACATACACACCACACACGACTGACATACACACCACACACGACTGACATACATGCCACACAAACAAATGACATACACACGACACTTTATTTTTGCCGGTACGGCGTGCCATAAACTAAGGTCCGGGGCTTGTAGGCAGTTTCTTAAATTTTTGGGCCATTTTGCTACCACACGTTTCTTACTTGTTTCTTATGTTTTTATTGCCTGAAGTTTAGAGTTGATTTTGTCTTGTCTAAAGGGTTCCCAAATTACTTAGTAAAATCTCAAAAGGAGTAAATAACATGATTCACACTCAAAATAATGTCCAAACAGTTGCTTTAAGTGCACAATGTCAAAATATTTGTGAGTGTGATAGGAAAATTAAAACTGAAAATTGCAGAAGTTTCTTAGCTTTTTTCAATTCAGGTAGGGTTTTTTATTAGCTTTCGAAACATTGAGCCTACCGTTTCTTATAAGCGGTTTCTTATAAGCGGTTTCTTATATAAAAAAATGAGTGTAAGGGGCCCTTTACATGAGCAAACTCAGACCGGCACGAGTTTCAGATCGGCACGAGTTTCATTTCGGTGTCTGGTCAAGGCCCTTAGAGTGTTTACATGAGAAGGGGCGAAATGAAACTCGTGCCGGTCTGGGTTCGTTCCGGTCTTTCAGACCGATCTGAAAACTGAGGTCGACCTGAAATTCTCATGTAAACAGAAATTTTTTCAGATCGGGGCGAAATGAATAATTGCGGAAGTGATAACTGCACTATTGGGAGCCATTTTCATTGTTTGGTCGTCCATTTGTTTTTCTCCAGACACAAGAAACTATAACTAAGAAACTAAACATAAAAAACTAAAGCCTCCTGTTTTATTTTCAGGTTCTGAAGCAGTATTTGAACCATCAAACCAAAATAGATTTGTAATGCAGTACAAACATACAGTTGATTATCCTTGATTCAACTCTAATAACATCCTGTGTTGTTGATAACTTAACGCAACAATGAAAATAGGCCTAAATCCAAAACATGAGAAAAGAAACCATTGTCACAGTTGCCTCAATTGCATTCAACGCATGTGCAATGTGACGCTAGTATAATTTCAGACCGGTCTGAATCTCCATGTAAACGCAACGCAAAAAAGCAGACATGGCAAAATTTCAAACCGATCTGAAACTCGTGCCGGTCTGAGTTTGCTCATGTAAAGGGCCCCTAATAATAATAAAAACCATATTTATACAGGTAAACTTGTTTCAGCAAAATGGATTTGCTGCTATCAACCAAGGACCTGTTGTTTGCAAAAGGTGCCCTCAAAACATGAACTATATTTCTATTATGTGATTTTGTGCACATTTAACTTGGAAATTACTTTACTGCATACACTGAGTTGAGTGCACAAAAAGAGTGCATTTTCTGAATGACTGATTCAAATGAACATTTTGGTCTAAAACAGTAACATAATGGCCTTTTTTATCAAGGAGTAGGTTTGATGTCAGTAAGTCATATCAAGACTATGATATCCTAGGAGAAAAATCGTATGTACATTTGTAGTTTGTTTAGGAAATCATACTCAACTTTTTTTGCGAGACTCAGATGACTGCTCGGCCCCTCGAACTTCTCTCACTTTGCTTGAAAGGAGTTTCTTATACTGTTGGATGCTTCAAACATTGCGATCTTTTGATTGAACGGCACCGTTCAGATCATTTTAAACGGGTGTCTACAAAACGTGGCCTACACCATTGTTCTACCATTTGGCATACCTTTGGCTCACCATTGGCCTATCTTTGGCTCACCATTGGCCTACCTTTGGCTCACCGTTGGCCTACCTATGGCTCATTGCTGGCCTACTTGTGGCCCACTAATGATAATACTATTAGTGATACTAATAACAATTAAAAATAACAATAAATGATATTTCCCTGTAATATATTCTGGCAAAAGAGCATTACATTTAAATTATATGTTCAGTGTCATTTTATTATTTCATAGTAATATGTTCTCCATATTCTGGTCAAAGAGCAAAAAACTCAAAACCATGTTTTTTTAAGTTTTGCCTTATTATTTCAAAGAAGGGATGGTTTCTAGTTTCTTTTTGGCTTAATAGCTATTAAAACAGATTGTTTTTCACCTATTTTGCATTGTTGTACAAACCACAGTAATCCAGATCAGAGAAATTATGGAATAAATAGTAAAAAACGAAGTTTGAAAATTTGCAACATTTAATACCTCCATGACAAGGGTTGTCAGGGGTCAACACAAAGCAAGAATTTTCGAAATCAAAATCGTCACAACGATTTTTTGACGTTTGGGGAAATGACATGTTGTTGTTTATCATAGCACTTCCGGAAAAATTTATTGTTTTAGCTAAACTTTAAACTTCCATAGCTCCGCTCATGATGGTTCGATTTTTACCAACTTTGTTTCATTTGAAAGATAATCATCTATTTGTGCGTCCATGTAACTTGTTTTCAACAAAAGCACAATAAAGCATGGGTAACCGGACACACATAATGCTTAGTAGTTTTTGAGAATTTCTTGACAAAATAGCCCTTCGATAGTAAAAACAAACAATTCAAGTGATTTCAAGTGTTAGCTATAGACATGTAAAAATACTGCAATGTCTTAGGAACATTTCTGCCAAAGGGTTCGTTCCAGATCGTTTCAGTTTTTTTTAACATTTTTGTGGCTTTGTGGAAGCCAAAGAATAGTGCAGTGAAGCTGTTTTTAGTCTCCCTGTCTAATAAGCCCCCAATCTTAGCCAAGATTGTCAGTAAGCTCCTGCCCTTTCTATTAAGAACTGAAAATCTATCAATCTACCCTGGTCATTTGATTTTGTGGATGAGCCCCTCTTTAATAAGCCATTCTCTTTTACGCCCCCCCCCCCCCTCTGGAGCATAAAAATTAAATAAGCTTAAAGTAGGTATGGTAGGCTACAGGTGTGCCACACTGATCCAGCAATAGACCACAAGTAGGCCAGCAATGAGCCAAATATGCACCAAAGGTAAGCCAAGAGTAAGCCAAGGGTGAGCCAAAGGTAGGCCAATGGTGAGCCAAAGGTAAGCCAAATGGTAGGCCAATGGTGTAGGCCACGTTTTGTAGACACCCATTTTAAACCTCTGGTTTCAGGTGCACTCCAAATTTTTAACTTGTGAATTCATATCTCCGGTGTTTGGTGGTCAATTTCCAAATGCAAGGTATGTGCATTTAAGTTGAAGACCAACAAATGTAGCCATGCATTCAAAAAGTCCCAAAATATTATCGTTTTGTTGCTTTGTTGAGTCAAAAGGGGGTACTTTTTTTTAAGACACCCGGTATACGTAGAATACTGAGATTATTGTAAGCAATTAAGCAGCCTAAGTACCAAACAGAACAGGTAGATTGTTGTATTGAGGCATTGCCTTATGTTTGCTCTCGAGTTTGACTTGAGATTACTTGACCCGCTTGTTGTATTGACACTCTATGTATATAGTATGGTTACCCTGTGGAACCATTGTTGTAGTCACGCCTTGTTTAGATTATTTACTCTTGTTATGTTCGGTTCGAAGCAAGACGTATATTATTAGTCTCCAAATCTTGGTCTGAATAATGTCCTGTACCGAGGTCATAGGATATAACATTGGCGACGAAGATGTAACAGAAATTTAAGAGAGAATGGCGTTCAGCTTAAACTTGAAACCGCTTCTTGAATTTGACCCAGAGAGAGAGGTAGGCGCTAGTATCTCGGCGAGATGGCGACAATGGCTCAACGACTTCGACACGTTTCTGCTCGCAAGTGGTATACGAGATAATCGTCGCAAGAGAGCACTACTCTTATATCAAGCTGGTTCACGCGTTCGTGAAATTTTTGGTCAACTTCCAGATACAGGGGAAGATGACGATTACAACGCTGCTCGAACCAAGTTATCAGAATATTTTGAACCGCAAAAGAACACACGCTACGAGGTGTACAAATTCAGACAAACACGACAGGAAGTTGGAGAGACACTTGACAGCTTTTACACAAGGCTACGCAAACTATCCATGAATTGCGAATTCGCTGATGCAGATTTTGAAATAGAAGAACAGATTATTATCGGAGGACTTTCATCTCGAATCAGAAAGAAAGCGCTTCGAGAGCCTGAATACAAACTGAGAGATATGCTCTTGGATGGTCGTCGAAACGAGATGAGCGAATTCCAAGCAAAAGATATTGAATCAAAGGATGAAAGACCCATAACAAATCGTATTCGTGCAGACACGCAATACAAGAAAAACAACAAAGCTTCAAAATATGGTAACTGTGGAGGGGCATGGCATCCTAAAGACAAATGTCCAGCACAAGGGAAAACATGTCGGAAATGTTCCAAGAATAATCACTTTGCGAACGTATGCCGAAGTTCTGCTCAGGACAATCAAAAGAAATCTGAAAAGTCTAAATTTAGAAAACAGAAGACAGTGAAACCTTTGCATCATTCAGAAACCGATTCAAGTGATGGAGAATACATGTACGCTGTCAAACAAAAGTCCACTGGTTGTCCAACAGAAAAAGTCAATATTGGGGGCACTACAATTGAGATCATGATAGATACCGGAGCCTCGATCAATGTATTGGATCAACAAGCTTTTGAAAAGTTGACCGGTATTAAGTTGCAACCAACAAAGGTCCAAGCATTTCCTTTCAATACAAAACAGCCCGTACATTTCAAAGGGAAATTCGAGACGTTGGTAGAATCGAAGGAGAAATATTGCCTAGCAACATTCTACGTGATGAAAGAACAGAAAGCAGGATGTCTATTGTCAGCAAACACAGCGCAAGAGCTTGGTCTGATAAGCTTGAATCTCAGCAACGTTCATTCACTCAACACAAACGATGAAAACATTTGTGGGATAATTGATGAATACAAGCAAGTATTTGAAGGATTAGGAAAGCTGAAAGATGATGCCGTCAAACTGAATATTGACAAAGAGGCGATACCACAGGCACAACAACCTAGAAGAATACCGTTTCACATTCGTAAGAAAGTGAAGGACGCTTTGAAGGAGCTGGAAAATCAGGATATCATCGAACCTGTACCAGCAAATCAGCCCACTCCTTGGCTTTCTCCTATCGTAGCAGTACCGAAGAAGGACGGTTCTGTGCGCATATGTGTAGACATGAGAATGGCCAACCAAGCAATTAATAGAGTCAGGTATCCAATACCAACAGTGAATGATATCAGCTTAGATCTCAATGGGGCTAAGTATTTCTCAAAGCTTGACTTAGCACAGGCGTACCACCAACTACCCCTTGCGGAGGAGAGCAGGTACATAACGGCTTTCAGCACACATGTTGGTTTATACCGATATAAAAGATTGGCTTATGGAATAAACGCAAGTGCAGAAATATTTCAACACGCTCTTCAGCAAAACCTCCAGTTCAGTTCATATAATTTAAATTCCACTACATACAATTTATAATCCCAACTACCAACTATACAAACAAATAACTAAACTACGAGGATAAAAGATAATGTTACAGAAAATTAATACAATAATACTGAAAATTAATACAATATACAAATACAAAGAGGAGCTAAATAAATTGTATGCAGGGAATTACTTAAAGGAGGAGCTCTCTCAATAGGTAAACTAATCGAGGAGAGAGCCCCCCCCCCCCTATCCTAACATATTAATAGGTGGATTTAGATGAAGTTAAATAAATATTCATTTTCTTTTCATAGATTGATAGAAATTGAGGCAGTGAAGATTCAGCGGTTGACTTTTTCTAATAAGTAAATTTTCAATTTTCTTTTGAACAATATTTTTGATGGAGCATTTCGGAGTTCCACAGGTAATGCATTCCAAAGTTTAGCACCAAGATATCGAATTGACTTTAGACCATATTGAAGACTATTTTTTCGGGACATATATAAATCACCTTGACAGGCCTGTCTTGTGGAATATTGATGAACAGATGAACTAAATAAGAAAAAGTCATGAAAGCAACTAGGTGATGTTTTATTAACAGAATCAAAAACAAAAGTAAAGAGTCGGAGTTCAAAAATCTCAGAAAGTATCAGAAGTTTAAAATCATTGAAGATCGGAAGAGAGGGAGACATGCGAGGCTGAAATGATATAGCTCTGACTGCTTTTTTCTGTAATTTGAAAATTGGATCAATGTATGATGCGTATGTTTGACCCCAAACAATAACACCATATTGTAAGAAAGACAGAAACAAAGCATTGTACAAGCAAATTAAAACATCTAATGGAAGTAAATTCCTAATTTTGAAAAACATTCCACATGTTCTAGCTAATTTCTTAGAGAGTTCACTAAGATGGCATTTCCAGCTAAGATGCTCATC
Source organism: Aurelia coerulea (assembly GCA_039566865.1). Classification (NCBI taxonomy): domain Eukaryota; kingdom Metazoa; phylum Cnidaria; class Scyphozoa; order Semaeostomeae; family Ulmaridae; genus Aurelia; species Aurelia coerulea. The sequence continues at coordinate 3,231,720 of CM076951.1, read as the reverse complement.
CAACAGGAGACCCAAGAACTTAACAAACTTAACTCTTTTAATATGTTTCTTGCCTATTTTGATATCAGAATCAGAGGGAACTTTGACAGATGAAGAATGAAAGATCATATAATTTGTCTTATCAATGTTTAATGATAATCTATTAGCATCAAGCCATTTCTTTACTAATCTCAGTTCTTTGTTGACAATTTTACTCAAGGCAGATAAATCTTTGAATTCATAGTAGATGTTTGTATCATCAGCAAAGAGATAAAAAGTAAGTTTCTTAGAAGCATTTGGCAGATCATTGATATAGAGAAGGAAGAGTAAAGGACCCAATACAGAGCCTTGAGGTACACCACAAGTGATTGAAAGCAAGTTAGAATTACTTCCATTAACAGAAACATATTGTTGTCTATCAGACAGATATGATCTAAACCACTCAAGGGCACATCCACGAACACCATAATGTTCCAATTTTGAAAGCAAAATTCTATGATTAACAGTATCAAAAGCTTTTTGTAGATCAATGAAAATACCACAACCAAATCTTTTATTATCAAGTGTATTTCTCACAGTTTCTGTCAAACTCACAAGGGCATGATCAATTGAGTGGTTTTCTTGAAATCCAAATTGTAAAGAATATAGAACATTATGAATTTCAAGGAATCTATACAGTCTTCTGTACATTAGCTTCTCAAATATCTTGCTGAAAATGGGTAAAAGAGAAATTGGCCTATAGTTTGATGGTAGTTCAGGATTTCCTTTTTTAAAAAGAGATATCACCTTAGCAATTTTCATTTTATCAGGAAAAATACCAGACTAAAAAGACTGATTCACAAGAATAGCAAGAATTGGAGAAACCGAGTGTCCAATAATTTTAAGTAATTTTATAGGTATACTATTGGGACCTACAGATTTGGAAGGATTCAAAATATTTATTAGGTCATAAACTTCTATCAAAGTAACTGGAGTAAGGAAAAGTGAATTGCAGGTTCTGTTGGATAAATAGTCAAGAGGAGACTTTGGAGTCATTGGGATTGTCTTTGTTATGCCATCAGCAACATTGACATAAAAATCATTAAAAATATTAGACATTTTAGAAGGGTCTGATGTTACATTTCCGTCTTTGCCTTTGATTTTGTTAATTGAAGAAGAAGTGGAAGACTTGTGAGAAATGATTGTCTTGATACCTGACCACAATTTTTTCATATTTTGACTATTAATAGAAAAATGATTATGAAAATACCTTTCTTTACTTTCTTTCAACTCATTGGACACACGGTTTCTAAACTTCCTATACAATTTGAGATTATCAGGAGTATGTTGTTTCTTTAATTTCTGCAAAACTCTGTCTCGGATTCTCATCATCTTTTGTATTCTATTATTAATCCATGGTTTATCTTTCAGCTTCATTTCCTTTCTACTCCTCCTTTTGATTGGAGCATGCTTATTTGTCAAAGTATTAAGATCTTTCAAAAATCTATCAAATTTATTGTTCACATCCAAGTCACTGTTTTCTAAATAAGTGAAATCAATTTGATTGAAGTCATCAAGAAATTTTTCTTCTTTAAATCTAGAATAATCATATTTGAATGATTCAGATTTGCTATGACTAACATTAGTATTTTTCAAAATCAAGAACTGGGGAAAATGGTCAGTAATTTGCATTACAATATTACCACTTGTTATATTAGCATTGGTAGCATTAGTGTATATGTTATCAATAACTGATGCTCTATGTTCAGAAACTCTAGTTGGATGATGAATGCAAGGAAGGAGGCTGTGTGAGAAGAGGTTGTTGACAAAGTCACTTGTTGGTGTATGGGAAGCATAATCTAGAAGATTGACATTAAAATCACCCATTATAAAAACCAGTTTGTTTAAAGATATTTTGCAGGGAAGATTCTGAAAATGAGATGTAAGGTTCTCAATAGCTGAACTAGGATGTCTGTAAACACAACAAATAAGGAAATTTTTGTCATTTTTGTTTTCAATTTCAACCCATACAGTTTCAAAATCATCTGTGCAAGAATCTAAATCTGTTCTTGGATTGGAAGTAAGAGAATCTTTAATGTACAAACCAACACCACCATTCTGAGTTAGTGACTGAGTCTTAAAAAAGTATGACCAGGAATGTCAACATTTGATGATAAAGGATTGTCAATGGAATGCCATATTTCAGACACTCCAATCACATCAGGATTCAAATTAGTGTGAGCAGATAAAGAAACTAATTCATCATGATGAAGGGATAGGCTCCTTATGTTAGTGTGAATGATAGAGAAATCTCTAGAGGATAATTGTAAAGCAGAGAGTTCAGGTAAAGTGAAGTAGCGAGAATCAATATTCTGAGGCATATGTTCATCAATATCATAGTCACTAAGATTGGGCAAGTCGATAAGGTTAGAAGTAATTTCAAACGAGGGTGCAGAATCAATGAATGAGGGTAGGTCGAAATCACGAAGTCATAAGAATTCATCATTTGCTAAAGAGCCAAATGGAAACATTTCAATGGTACAATTTTTACAAAACCAAGGAATATCATCAGGTTCTTTTTCAAGTTCTTTATATTCTGAAGCAGAGATATCATTGCATTTCGTATGGACATAAAAATTGCAGTTATCACAAAGGATTGCCTTTTGATTGACATGTATATTTTTGAGGCAGATACCACATGGATGTTTAGGAGGATTCATTTCTTACTATGAACTGTGAAACTAAAGATAATTCTGTGAAATTTGAGGATTAAACTTATAAGTATACATACCAAAAATTTTAACTGAATTTTGGCAACAATGTCACATAAAAATGTGGCCAATGATTATAGCCATTACAAAATATCTTTAAAAGTAACAACAACAGACTTAAACAACAAATTACTCCAGTGTGAGTTAATGAGTTCATCAAATAATCTCCAAGGCATCAAAGGTGTACGCAACATAGCTGACGACATTATCGTGTATGGTTCTACAAGAAAAGAACATGACACAACACTCAAAGAATGTCTTAACCGATTACAAGAAAAAGGCTTTACATTAAATGCAAAAAAATGTAAATTCCTACAGCCAACACTTGATTTCTTCGGTCAAATATTCTCAGCAGATGGGACACGCCCTGATCCAAAGAGAATTGAAGATTTTCAAAATGCAGCTCAACCTACAAGTGCACAAGAAGTTCGCAGCTTGCTTGGTATGTCAAACTACAGCTCCAAATACATACACGACTACGCTACAATTACAGCACCCTTACGCGAGCTTACGAAGAAAAATGCACGATTTTCATGGGAGCAAGAACACCAGAGAACTTTTGATAAACTCAAACAGGCGCTAGTATCAGCCCCGGTGATGGGTTATTTTGACACGAAGAAAGATACGATGCTCACAGTCGATGCAAGCCCTGTAGGAGTTTCAGCTATTTTAGCCCAAAGTGCAAGAGATGAATCGGAGTATAAAGTTATTGCGTATGCTAGTCGTTCATTGTCAAATGTTGAACGTAGATATTCGCAGACTGAAAAAGAAGCTCTAAGCATCGTATGGGCGATAGAACACTTTCACTTGTTTTTATATGGCCAGCCATTCACGCTGTTTACTGATCACAAGCCATTAGAGATCATTTATGGATCACCAAAGTCCAAACCTTCTGCCAGAATAGAACGATGGGTTCTACGTTTACAGCCGTATACATTCACTGTAAAATACAAAGCTGGAAAAGAAAACGCAGCAGATTACTTATCCAGACACCCATCTTACTCGCATACTAACGAAGAGAGACACACGGAACAGTATGTAAATTTTGTTACAATGAATGCAGTCCCAAAAGCGATGTCATTAAGCGAAATTGCACAGGCTACAAACGAAGATAAGACACTTCAATTACTCCGCGCTGCAATACGCACAGATATCTGGAATTCAGATGTACTTAAGCCGTACAAAATGATTAAAGAAGAATTGACTATCGGTGCACAAAATGTTATTCTGCGAGGATCAAGAATTATCATTCCTGAATCATTACAGCAACGAGCTATAGACATTGCACATGAAAGTCACCAAGGACTCTCGAAGACCAAAGCAATGATACGGGAAAAGGTGTGGTTTCCTAAAATCGATGATGCAGTCAAAGCAACACTTGATTCATGCCTAGCTTGCCAAGCCACAGGTAAACAAAATCCTCCAGAACCAGTAAAGTTGAGTGACATGCCACGAGCACCATGGGAAAAACTGCATGCGGATTTTTATGGCCCATTACCTTCAGGAGATTATTCGTTAGTTGTCATCGACAGGTATTCTCGCTTTCCTGAAGTTGAGTTTGTGAAATCGACAAAGCTATCAGCTTTAGTCCCAAAATTTGATCGTATATTTGCTGTACATGGAATACCAGAAGTCATCAAAACAGACAATGGTCCGCCTTTTAACAGCGATGATTTCAGTAGATATCTTACAGCACTCGGAATAAAGCACGATCCAATTACTCCAGTATGGCCACAAGCTAACGGAGAAGTAGAAAGGTTTAACCAACCTTTAGGCAAAGTCATTCAAGCCGCCTTAATTGAAGGAAAACCATGGAGACAAGAAATACAGCGATTTCTACTGCAGTACAGAACAACTCCACACTCGGTTACAAAAGTTGCACCATGTGAACTTCTTTTCAATCGACAAGTTAGAGGGAAATTGCCAGTTATCAAAAGATAAACTGTTGTTGTAAAAATTGTTGTAAACAAACACAAACAAGCAAGAGCTAACGAGGTTGAAAAACAGAAATATCAGAAAGAATACACGGACACGCGTCGAAACGCAAAGGAGAGTGATATTAAAGTTGGAGACACTGTTTAGTGAAACAAATTCGAAAGAATAAGTTATATTCTCGTTTTAACAAGACTCCTTACGTCGTTATTGAGCGAAAAGGAACAATGATAACCGCTGAAAATGCAAACAAACATCGCATTACACGAAACATATCTCATTTTAAGAAGTACATTATTAATTGAAAAGATCACTCATTCGAGACAGACAGTGATTTAGAAGACACAGATCGTAGAGATGAACCGTTGAAACAAACTGATCAGATTGAGGAACAAGATGATCAAGCGCAACCAATGGAGAATGATAATCAGCCAAGAGAAACTCGGACACGCAAATGTCCTGAACGATATGGAAATCCTGTTCCAATATAACTCGTTACAACACTCATTCCGAAAAGGAAAGTAATGTTGTATTGACACTCTATGTATATAGTATGGTTACCCTGTGGAACCATTGTTGTAGTCACGCCTTGTTTAGATTATTTACTCTTGTTATGTTCGGTTCGAAGCAAGACGTATATTATTAGTCTCCAAATCTTGGTCTGAATAATGTCCTGTACCGAGGTCATAGGATATAACACCGCTAACCTGCAAAACGACGCTGCCGTTTAACCGGAGTGATATGGGCTTTCCGAAAATATGTTTTTTGCCAGCAGGTATGCCCCCTGTTTTATTGTTGGATGGTGCTTGAAATGCCACTGCCTTTATTGGCGTTAAACATGTGATCGAGTTCATCACTACAGATTATTTGCCATGTAATGCATCCAGGATATTAATTCACTAGACATACCTCTTGACCATATAATTTATTGTCTTTCGCTTGAGTGACAATCAATGCAGTTGTTAATTTGCCAGAGAGAATGGATGAAGATATCAATCCAACAATTATCCATACCATTGCAAAAAGACGCGCAAGTTTTGCACCTGGGGTCAGATCTCCATAAATACAAAAATGTAATAATAAGTGTTTTTGTTGATGTCCGTTGTCAAGTATATGTTTATTCTCTGCTGTTAATCTGATCTGACTTTGGATTCACTTGCAATTTAGGCACCAGCGGATAAATCACACAAACTTGGGTTATATGGTTGTACACAAAACACTATGTACAAAGACTAACGGGTCTCCAGTAAGATCCGGAATTAACGTGTAGCTGGTCACATACTGATAATCAAAGATCAACTCAAAAGTTACAGAATATATTAGAAACTACAGTTCAGTTCAGTTCATATATTTCAAATTCCTCTACATACAATATCTCGGGTGTCTGCAAACCACGAAACCACGAAATCACGAAACGAAACGGTTAAATAGCGAAACGAAATGGGGAATAGCGAAACAGCGAAATGAACTGCTAGGTGCAATAGAAGAAATACTAAGAGCATAAAATGAGCTGAATGAAGAGAGAACTGGACACTTTTTGTCTCGCTTTTTCCGTTTTTTTTTTGGGATTCAGGCCTTGTACTTCTTATTGCAGTTAGATTTACGGTTTGAGTTGTGGATTGAGTTTTTTGGAGAAATTGAGAAAGTTGAGATATGAAGTCATAGTGTTTTCTACGTTATTTCATTACCCAGCGACCGCGCAGCAATTGGGCTAGAGGGGGGCAATAGCCTCCCCCCCACTTTTTTCAAAGATAGGTTTAAAAACGTATGAACTTTGTCGATTTTTTTCCTTGAACAAATCAATGACAACGAAGGAAAACGACTTGACACAAATGTATGTGTCAACCATGGTAAATTTAGTATAACGTAAAGCATGGTCATTGACACATACCGTAAAAGCGCTATTAATGCCCCGGGGCATATTTAATTTTGGACACTTGTTATTTCTTTACCCCCTTTATATTCTCACTAACAAGTATTCAAATTAATGCGTGAAAAAATTCTTTAAGTTAATCGCAAAATTGTTGGGTCTAAAGTTGTATTGATGATTGAATAAGGCCTATTGCCAGCCTACATGAAGCTCGGGCGATGGAAGGAAACAACAAAAAATCGTTTACAGTACACATTTAATTTGGGTGGTTAAATTTGTAGTTTGTACCCTTTTACAAACTCATATCACTCTGATTTTGCTGCTTTGCTATGTCCCCATTTCGCTTCGCTATTTCCCCATTTTGTTTCGCTGTTTTGCTGTTTCGTTTCGTGATTTCGTGGTTTCGTGGTTTTCAGACACCCCAATATCTCAATAAAAACACTAATTACATACAATGACTACAAATTACATAAACATACTTATAACATACAATGAATAACAATTACATAAGATGTTGCATGCAGGGGAATTTCTTTAGGAGGAGCTCTCTCAATAGCTAAACTAATCAAGGAGAGAGCACCCCCTTTCAAAGATGGTCTTGAATCTTATTTAATCATTTATCGAGGGACCAGAGTGATATTTATCACTTTAGGATCAACTTTGATAGTTTTTCATGAATAAAAAGGCTTGAAGCTTTTGACGAAAACTGAAAGCAGATGACAATGTCTTTATATCAACTGGAATGTTGTTCCAAGATTTAGGACCAAAGAAACGCACAGACCTGATACCATATTGCAAGGTATTTTTTCGATTGAAGAAAATGTCATTTTTTTAGGCTTGCCGTGTACTATACTGATGACCATTTGTCACTGATTCAAAAAAAAAATTGTGGAAGCAATTAGGAGAGATCTTATTCACACAATCATAAACAAACCAAAGCAATTTTAGCTGAAAAGATCTTGAAGATTCAAGATGTTCAAGTCAGAAAAGATAGGAGTGGAGGGTGAGGTGAAATGTTCAAATGCAATAGCTTTTATCACTCTTTTTTGCAACAAATATACAGCCTTTATATGAACATCATATGTAAGTCCATTTATATGAACATCAGTGTATTGGAAATGGGACACCTGAGAGAAGTATCATTTCAATTTTTGAAGCTAAAATTTCTTCACTCGAAAGACAGCTTGATGAAAAACAAAAAGTCATTGAACATCTCGTAGGCCCAAAACAACAAAGAATTCAGCTTTAGTTTCAGCTTTCGCAAAAATTTGAACTTTGAAAGCTCGTAACTCCGTGAATATTTAGCCGATTTGCTTGCTTCTGGTGTCTAAATTTGATTTAAAATTTCAGTAATATGACTATCCTACCATGGAGCCGATCAGGATTTTGTTATTTCTTAACATTTAATCAAACGTCAAAAATTTGTTTTTCGGAGGCCCTGTATTCCTGCTCTAAATCAAGTTCAGGAAGGTAGCCCTTTGGTAGGAACCGTTTTTCAAGGGGCCCTCCAATAAAACATTACTTTTACAATATATGAAAAATTAACCTAACCTAAATAATCCTAATTACAATAAACACCATAATGTTAAAAACCTATTTACATCAATTAATTATTTACATACAAAGAAATGAATATAAGAGAAAAAATGAAAGGAAAACCAAATCCTAAATCACTGACAGGGGCGAATCTCACAGTGCCAACACCAGTCGCCCCCAGACGACATGTCGACCCAGAGCGACCGCAATCACAATACATGACCGCTATTCACCCCAAGCCGCCCCGCTGCCCATTTCTGGGTCTTGGGTTGCCTGAAAATTTCTCGGACTAACCCCCCCCCGTATACCTATGTGCTGAGTGCCCCCCTGGGACTATATCAAACAATAATAGCAACCATCAACTGTCTATTTCTGCCTAAGAGCGGATGTAAAACAAAAAATACATTACCATTTCAAGCAAATCGTTCAGTATCTCAGCTGAGCTAGAAGCCTGTTGTTTTGTTCCAGTTTCAGCAGACACCAGATGATATGGACACAGCTTATTTTATGTGACCTTTGTTGAGCAGAGCAATCGCACCTGAATTATTTGGAAAATACAAAAGCAAACATGTCAAACACGAAAGCAAACATGCAGGTCACCACCAGGGCCAAGTGCCCAATACAAAGATGTATGTGTTGTGTTTGGTATTTTAGGACCGTGATTGCGCTTTGTCTTTGCATCCATTAGAAATGCCAATCTTATCCAAATTTTGCCCACGCTCAAGTTGTCCCATCTTTAGTTAAGTGCTAATAAGTTAAGTGCTGGTTTTGACAAGAGCTTCACTTTACAAGAAATTGAGATAAATTCTTTATTTGAAATTAGGTGCTTGCTACAGATATTATGAGAATTTGCGAAGGCAGTGCAAGGAAAAGGACGGCGAAGAGAAGCTTCAGCGTGAAAAGGACGACAAAGGGAAGCTTCAGCGTGAACGGGAAATCGAAAGAAGTAGAGCAAGAAGGCAAATCCGATGTGACAATTGTACCCGAGGCAGATCCTGCCACACAATTCGGTTGTGCACTTTGCGGAGGTGTGTACAAAAGTAAGAGTGGGTTGAGCCTGCACCAGCGACGGGCACACCCTGAGTATTAACACTCTAAAAACCTTCCGACAGAACGTACCAAAGGCAGGTACTCACGTGAGACCCTGCTAATGATTGTGCGAGAAGAAGTGCGGATTACGCCGCTGATTACAAAAACGTCCACCGTGTATCAGCTGCTTGGAACCGCATTCCCTAACTTCTCGGTGGACCAATTGAAATACGTGAGGAACAAGCAAAGGCTTTACAAGTAATTGCTTGTCGAAATTCGAACTAGACAGCAAACCGAAATCACAGCTCCGGTTGCTGATGATAGTGTCGTACAATCGGATGTCGTACCAGATGATTGGGCGCAGCAATTGCGTGCTTCGATCTCAGATGACCATCTACACTGCGATATTGACTGGGAGAGTGTAAAGCCCGGCCAACCCACCACGCAGTCTCGAGAAATCATCGACAAAGAGTTTGAGGCATGGGTCCTTTCGTTGGATATTCCTGCCCCTAAGGATGCGCCGGCATTCCAACGCCGAACGAACGCTCCCAAGACAGGCAGAGCGTTGCGTAGACATCAGTACACCCAGATACAACCGTTGTACAAGAAAGATCGAAAGCGGTGTGCACAAGAGGTGCTTTCTGGGAATTGGAGAGCAGAAAAGACACTTTCTGTTCCGCTCGATGAGATGGAACAACCTTGGCGTGAGATAATGGAAACTCCTTCATTGGAGGATGACAGGGCTCCGCCATCTGCAGGACCAATTTTATGGGATTTAGTAGCTCCGGTTACATGTAATGACGTCAAGAAGGTGCTCAAGGAGATGAAAAAGAGTTCACCAGGACCCGACAGGTTGCCGTATGCGGCATTTAAGAAGTTGGACCCCGAAGTGTGGGCAAGCCACTTCAATTTGTGGCAATACGCATCAACACCACCAGACACGCTCTGCATTGGCAGAACCATCTTCTTGGAAAAGGTGATGAATACAAATCGTCCGTTGGAGCACAGACCTATTACGATAGCTTCATTTATCATCAGATGCTATCACAAGGTTATGGCTAATAGACTTGAGCAAAGACTCCCATTCAATGTCCGGCAGAAAGGTTCCATGAAAGGGGACGGAGCGGCTCAGAATGTGTGGCTGCTAGAATCCATTCTCAGTGAGTGTAAGGAAAAGTTGAAACCAGTTTCACTGTGTTTCATCGATGTGAAGAAAGCCTTCGATTCTGTAAGTCATCAGACACTATTGTTAGCAGCTCGGCGTTTGGGTGTCCCTCCACCTTTGTTGGAGTACCTTCGAGAGTTCTACGGTAAATCTCGAACGGTATTTGAGATCAATGGCGCTCGGAGTAGTACCGTAAAAGTGGCCCGAGGAGTGAAGCAAGGAGACCCTCTATCAAGTTATCTTTTTAACTCAGTATTGGATATGGCCCTCGCGGATCTCGATGAAGGTATAGGCGTTGAGGTAAACGGCTGTAGGATTAACAACTTGGCTTACGCTGACGACGTTATACTACTGGCCAGCACTCCAAAAGGCAGAGCCAAATGAATGCATTAGTAGTCAACTTGGAGATGGGCGGCCTCAGAATCAGTGCCAGCGCTGATGGTAAGTCCGCGAGCATGAGAGTCGTTGAAGACGGGAAGGCGAAAAAGTGGTTGGTTGATCCAACTCCTTTCTTGCATGCAGGTGAGCAAATGGTTCTGGCAATGTCTGTCACTGCGGAATACAAATACCTTGGCATTCAAGTATCTGCTACTGGCAACCGCTTGCAGGTTAAGGAGGTGTTAGATGAAGGCTTGAGTAACCTCTCAAGAGCTCCTTTGAAGCCACAGCAGAGGCTGTATTTATTAAATACGTATCTCTTGCCCAAACTCTATCACCAGTTGGTGCTCACCGGTCCGTCGGACAAGCTACTTAAGTGGCTTGACGTCTGCATTCGATCTGCAGTGCGGAAATGGTTGAGGCTGCCAAGAGACACACCGACTGCCTACTTTCACGCCCATGACCAGGACGGTGGACTAAGAATCCAATCCCTCCGATGCTCGGTACCACTCATGCGAAAGCAAAGGCTGGAAAAACTTATTGTAAGTCATGACCCGGCCGTAATAGCAATGAGGAGTACCGTTCGCCACCTGAAGATTCTCAGGAGGAGTGAAAAAGTTCCCGCAATTGGCCAGGCTATAGCTACGTCCAAAGTGGCACGGTGTATCGCTTGGAGGAATCTTCTGATCTCGAGTGTTGATGGTAGAGGGCTGGTGTCTCATCCCGAAGTCCCCAGGATCCATAATTGGATTAGCAGTGGAAGTTCACTTATGACTGGAAAGGAGTTCATAGGTTGCGTCCAAGTGCGTGGTAACACCTTACAGACAGGTCTACGGAGTTCGCGTGGAGGGAACAGATCATCGTTCAACGTTGAGTGCGACTGCTGCAGGAGACCCGAAACATTGGGCCACATCATGCAAGTCTGTCCAATAACATGGGGTCCACGTATCTCACGACACGACCATATCTGCAACTTTCTTTCCAAGAGACTACGGTTAAAAGGCTTCGATGTAAACCAAGAGCCATAGCAATTGAAACTGGTATCCGAAAACCGGATCTTGTCGTATGGAAGGGTGATGACGCATGGGTTGTCGATGTCACTATTGTTGCCGACAACGCTAACTTGAATGAGTGCTGTGAAAGGAAAGCGAGATACTACGAATCACCCGAAATTACATCTTGGGTGAAGAGTTTGACTAGTTCGAAATCGGTGGTATACAAAGGCTTGGCAATTAATTGGAGGGGAGCAATGGCTCCCGATGCCTTCACGCTTCTGAAGGAAGCGTTCCACTTGTCATTGAATGACATACAGATTTTATCTGTGAAGACACTGACAGGTGGCTTTTACTCGTACATGGCCTTCAAAAAGGGTACATATCGTGTTGGTGGATTATGAAGCAGTTTGCCTAAACCAGAGTTTTTTTGGTAGCAGCTGTGGAGAGGGACCAGTCGAGGGTACAGACTTGGGTCAAGCTCAGCCTTCCAGTGTGGTTTGCTAGTGGATAGTAGATTATAGTAAAGTGAGCGAATCATGAGGCAAAGTTAATCCGAAATGATTATACACCTTTATGAATAACTCCCTATTCGTAATCCGACTCGTGAGAGGGTGAAGATAAGGATAGGTGATAAATTTAGATGGCGATCTTAGCCTCATCCACATTTGTTATACACTCCCGTCACGAAAGTATACGGACAGCTGAAACAAAATGGCGTCAAATTTGACCGTTAGCCCTTCGACCCCAAAACAGTTCAGCCGTTATGCGGCCATTTCAGGGACTGGAAACCAATTATTTTGCGGCCAAAACTTTGTTTATCGATCACGCAATCAAGGAAGAAATGAAAAAATGAAAAACAAAGCAAAATGAAGTGTTTTGATAGCAAAATATGAATTTAGCTGTGAGAAGGAAAAGCAATCGAAAACAAGACGATATGTTCAACAAATTTCCAATCTTGGAGGCTGCTACATGACAGGAGAAGATTGTATTTTATGTCAAATGAAGCAGAACAGATCGCAGTTTTAGGAATCATGTGAATGATAGCAAAAAGACACTTGGCTATAAAATGGCAAAATCAAATTTGAGTCTCCCATGACTGTAGGGTTGCGATATCATCTTTGCCAAGGTAAGTTTAAATTTGTATCAAAGCCTCAAAAAGATAATTAATGCCAAAGGTTGGCCTAAAGTTGGTATCATTTTGTACATCTTACATAGGGGAATCAATTTGAGCAAAATTATACAGTCCCTAACGAATTTTCTTTGCAACAGTTTGGTATTGAGTTTGATTGCAATAATTCTGTTGTTAAAAAACCTTACCTCGATCGCAGCAACTGTTTCTTTTTTCATTTATAACTTCATTATATCTGGATTTACTTGAATTTTCTTTCATATTTGCAAATTTCAGATTTTTCTGCACCAAGTGATGCTATTCCAGTGAACGAATTATTTGGAAAAGTATCTTAAATATCAGTTCTGAGTTGGGAGGCTCCTTTGTTATCAATTACATTTTCTCCTCGCAGCTAATTTCATGTTTTATTATCAAAACACGTTTATCTTGCTTTGTTTTTCAATTTTTTATTTCTTCCTTGATTGCGTGAGCGATAAACACAGTTTTTGGCGTTAAAATCGTTTGTTTCCACTCTCTGAAATGGCCGCACAACGGCTGAACCGTTTGGGGGGTCGAAGGGCCAACGGTCAAATTTGACGCCATTTTGTTTCGGCTGTCCGCATACTTTCGTGACGGGAGTGTATATAATAATGGACTTGCCATAAGCATAAAAATATAGTGAAGCTCTTGTCATCCTAGCTGCTGTTATTTGTTTTTTCTACAAAGCCAGTTTACAGCAATCCTATGCGTGTGCATTTGTTTGTTTGCGTTTTGAAGTATCAGCTCCCTTATCAGTTTAAAAAAACTTGTTTGCTTGAAAAAAAACTATGATTTATCATATCCAGAATTTACGAACTCAAGGAAATTATTTTGAAGAGTCACCGTTTGCTAGAGAGCTTTTAAGATTGCAGACAAAGTAATTCATCTTCTCTTATCGCACACTTAGTTTGTTATCTTTGTCTAGATCAAAACAATATTTGATAATTGCTCTGTTTCTCAACACAACAGTTAGTCAGTGCATGATAATATCAATTTCTGATATGTGCCTCTGTCCCTCATGATGTTCTTAAAGGGACTGCTTTTGTATTCGGATATAAGAGCATGGCATGCCCGTATATGTACTTAGTACCCTTATATCCATGTAAATATATAGTCATAATCAGCAGTTACCTTGATATACATCTGTTGGTTAAATTTATTTTTCGCCAAGCTCATTTCGATAGATTTGATTCGTTAAATATATGTATATTTTATTTTCAGCTACATCTCAATCATTCCAAACTGGTATTTAAGAACTAGTATTCAAGAGCCGTATGCTATAAAAGTTAAAATCACCTGAAACCACCTGAAATCACCTGAAATCACCTGAAACCACCTGAAATCATCTGCAAATCACCTGAAACCACCTGTAAATCACCTGCAAATCATCTGCTCATTGTTTTGATGAATGGGAAAAAGAGTTATTGTCTTCAACTTTGATCATTAACACCTAAAAAGGCAAATAATCCTACTGGTGTGATCGGTAGTTTATAGGTCTCACGCCTTTTGTCTCATTCAAATTGCTTTGTGGTCTCATTTGGCTGATCAGAGTTAAGCTACGTCCACACATATCTAGCCAGCATTGCAGACCGAATTCCAAAAGGAAAAGGTCTGCCACGCAGGCTAACACGTATCCGGATATTTTTGAAAAGTTCTATGCTCCATATAAATTTCAAGACTCAAGAGATATTCCCAGTCATCGCAACAACAGCAACAACAACAACAAGAACAACATTTGTATGGCGATAACTACGACCTGCTTAGATTAATTCCAAAAAAGTCTCTTGTTTCGCTCCCCCCCCCCCTACTGCAGACTTGTCGCTACAACACACGAGGGGTACATCACCCTTCCGGAAAGGCGTACGAGATTTTTTTAAAAACAAAAGGATTTTTAGGGATTTTTTACGGATTTTTCTTGAAGACAAAGGAATTTTTACCAAAGGTGTACGAGATTTTTACAGAGTGATACGCCCCTCGACAACACAGAAGCTATGTTCAACAACAACAACAGCGAAGGTTAGAGGGACTTATGTAATGAGTCTACGAACTTGTATTATTAGTCTAATATATTTGTAGGTCTATCCATATAAAAAGATCCGCATTCCGCATCCACACGAGCAGCATCTTTGAAATTGTCCACATGAAAACCCTGTGACACTTGAAACTGGGTGACCGAAAACGCCGCGCCGTCCACTTGTGTGCGTGAAACCAAAACGGCTAAAAAAGATGCGTTTTCAAAAATATCCAGATGCGTGAAGACGTAGCTTAGCTTTTATACAATTTAGATAAAATACTAAAATCAGCCCAGTGAGACCAAAAAGCAATTTGAATGAGACAAAAGGCGTGAGACCTATAAACTACCGATCACACCAGTAGGATTATTTGCCATCTTAGGTGTTAATGATCAAAGTTGAAGACAATAACTCTTTTCCCCATTCATCAAAACAATGAGCAGATGATTTTCAGGTGATTTACAGGTGGTTTCAGATGATTTGCAGATGATTTCAGGTGGTTTTCAGGTGATTTCAGGTGGTTTCAGGTGATTTCAGGTGATTTTAACTTTTATAACATACGATTCAAGAGCAGCGTATGTGGCAAGGCATTTGCAATGAGTTAATGTCGGATGAGGAAGATGGGTTTGACAACACATTTGTGATGAAAACGTTAGATTGAAGGGCTCATCGACTGAAGACACTCCTAAGATCATTGGATGACATATTGGACAAAGAGAGAAAGAGGAATGTTGCCCACAAAGAAAGGGTTTTTGGATCCCCTTCAAGGAGACGTCCGTCCGAAAAGGTGAACAGACGGTCCATTCAGATGGATGGAAATGATCCTCATCATCACGCCATGGAAGCAGAAGACAGACATGCTCAGAATTATAAACATGACTTTGACGATGATCATTTATTTTACCGATGTCCCAAAAAAAGGTAAAATATTTGATTGGGGCTTGCAATGACAATACAAGTTGAATCAACCCCTGATAAGTTTTACGTACTCTTAAATAGTTAACTTGAAGATTGATACCTTATTTGTTGGTATTGGTGCATGAAGAGTTGGAACATTAATCTTGAAAGTCCAAATTTGCCTCCTACTCCAAACCAGAGCTTTTGGGGTTCGGCCTAAGCTGTTAACTCCCTGTGCTGTGGGATCTCCTCAATCATAGCCAAGTACAAACAAGAAACCTCGTGCTTAGGAACACATTTTAGAGGCCCTTTACATGAGAAAAGTCAACCCGGGTGGAATTTCACCCCGGGTTGAGTTTCAACTTGGCCGCTGGAAAAACCTTTGTAATTTGTAAAATCGTTTACATGAGAAAATTTCAACCCTGGGCGAGTTCAACTCGCTTTCTCAACCCGGGTGGAATTTTCGCCCCGGGGTGAAAATCGCATGTAAACGCAAATTGTTCTCAACCTGGGGCGAGTTGATGAATTCAAAGAGAACTTTAGGATTGAAAATCAAGGTTTTGCGTGTTTTAGCGCCAAAGAAACATTTAGTTACTCAAACTTGGCAGTGGAAGAACTCTTCTGCTCAAGAATAGAATCTGTGAAGTTGGTTATATCTTTTTAACGCACGATTCTTTTCCTCTATGACTCGTGAAATCTCCTGCTTCAAAGCTTGATGCTTGTTGAGGCATTATTTGAAGCAACATCATGAAATTCATTTGCAATGCAACGCTGAGAGTTCGTTGTGTGTGGGCTGATATCGTCCATGAGTTTGTCCATGATGTTGAGGAAGGAAAAAAAAATCCTCGTGGTCATGCTTGACTGGCTCTGGGGTCCTAATACTGCCTAGGCCAAAACTAAGTTCATCAAACGATCTATCATGTTTCCCAAAGTTCATGACTTTGCTGCGAGTATTGTCTTTTTCAGTGAGAACTTCTCAACTTCCTTGAGCTTCAGCTTTTGTCTTTTATCCGCTACTTTCATTGTCGGTTTCTGAGTTGGCCAGCCGATCTAGGCCATGACAGTCAGGGCCATTGATTGCAACTAGAAGTCTCGAGGCGAGCTCATCCTTTTTGCCCTTTGTGGACAGGCATCTCATGGACAGTTCATCCTTCAGTTCAGCAACCTTTAGCTTCGATACAGTAGCGGCGGACAGGTCGTTTATGCTTGTTGTACTTGTATTTCCTTCACTTGACATTTCCTCTAAAATTTCACGTGCAGTCGCCATGTTCAATTCAATTCAATTCAATTCAAAGCTGCATCGCAGTCTTCTGTTTCTGAATTAAAGGATGATGGATCAGATGGTGACTGAATATCCATCAGCTCCTCCTGGTCCGTTGATGGTACTCCCAGATGGCTGTCCATCTGCATATTCGGCAACAATGGTGAACTTTTTTTTTAAACCAGCAGCAGCAAGTAGACCTAGGCCTGCAGACCGGTACTCTGTTTCATTGTTGGAGCATTTCAGGGCCTTTTTCTTTGCTTCAATGCAATTGATGAGGTCTTTTTCCGGCGTCTCTCGACCTTCTTGAATGCGATGTTGTCTGTAAAACTAAATGCCGCTGATGAATATGAACATTCAGGCATCGCATCATTGTCTGCCATGTCCGGATCTGCCATGTTGTATGTTGCAGGACCATTGGATGGATTGGTTGTTGATGTTGTTGCGACAAGAGAAATTCAACCGCGGTTGAAGAACAGAAGTGGTACCCGAATATACATGGCCAAAGGGGTTACGCTCCTTCATGGGTGCAGACTGGTTTCCTCCACCTTCTTTTCCAGAGAAAATTTATATGTGCTGTTCTCGAATTTCCAATTCTTCTCGAAATGCATTCAACATATCCATCATTCCCATTCCTCATGATTTATTGTTCCACGTATCATTTTCAGTCGCACAGCCTCTGGTATTTTCTTCATGAATGCAGATACCACAATACTTCAATACAAAATTTCTTCTATACCAAGAGCTTCTAATCCACGATAATGTGTTTCAATCTTGTCATACAATTCTCACATTCGTGTCACATTTCACACAGAGGGGGGGGGGGAGACCTTATTTTTTGTCAATAGCTCAACAATTTTGCAACTGATTGTAGGTACAGTGGCAATTTAGTTTCCGTGTTCAGTTCATTCCATAATTTTGCTCTTCAATAGGAAAATGCTTCTGAAATGCTTTTGAAAATGAAATGCAGTTCAACAGAGGTATCTGCAAATTGAGAGAGGGAGAGAGCTTTTTTGCAGATTACTTAATTCTATCGAGGGGCAGCTTATTTCATCCAGGTTGAACACATTTTACTTACCACAGAGCTACATCGCTAATTGATGGTTTTTGCTCCCCTGCAGGAGAGGCAGTGTATAGGTCCTCAAATATTACCGGGTGGGCATCGCAAAATATCTTCAAATGGTCCCAAGCCATTGTCTTCATGTGCTGAAAGATGTTTTCCGTTCTTGTGACTTCCTAGAACAGATAAGAGACCAGCTGGAACTTTAACTTTTACCTGACTCAAATAATGTAGTCTAAACTACTAACTTCATTTGTGTGCAAACTAACAATGACAATTTTTTCTTATCCGTTTTTCATTACAGTACAGTAAGTACCCACAAATAAGATACCCCCTTGTATATCAAACGGGCCTCACTTTCTACAAAAGGGGCTCCTTTAATAAGAAACAACTCTAGGTCTGAAATTTAAAAGTTTCTTATCTTCAGGTTTGTCATAGTTCCTAAATGCTAAAAACTATTCCCATAAATGACTGTAATATAATGTAGCATTCTCAAAACAGAATTAACATTTTCAAAATTAAACATTCAAAGAACAAAAAGGTAACAAGGTAAACATGTAAAATGTACGACTTGTGTAAACCGCAGGTCATGCAGGTTAAGAAAACGCGGGTTAAATCATACGGGTCAAAAATGATGGCCATGGGCACACTGGCTTTAGGCCCTCCGCTGTTTGCACAAGAGGTTTGCGGAAATCGTTCGTTTGGTCATAGTGTGGTTTGGTCGTTGGTTGGATATAAAGATATGACCCCTTGAGTTTTTGGTAACAAGTTGCTGGGTGTTTCAAATAAAAATGCGTTGCCAACATGATGAAAATTTATGCCTATCTTATATTTTGTCTGAGATCGCAATGCACATATTTCCGCTGTGTTGTGGTAGAGTAAAACTCACGAAATGCTTACGAAGGAACCTTTCACTAAATGCAACGAAATTTTGAGAAGGCTGTGAAACTGCAGAAACCTTTGGTAAAATTTCCCAAATCAAACGATCGTCGTGACTATGAAGGTTTCTTATCGCAATGTAGCCAGGCAACCTTTGGACCATCATACTTAAAACATCAATAGGCTGTAAGCCGAAAGCCAGAATGCCCATGGCCTCTAGTTTTGACCCGCACAATTTAACCCGCGTTTTCTTAACCTGCATGACCTGCGTTTTTCACAAGCCATAAAATGTACCAGTAATGTGCAATACACATGCATGTATGGTACAGTCATATACCTTCACTTGACTTGATTCCCTATATATAAGAAACTTTGACCCTGATCATGAAAAGGTCTCTTCAAATATGAAACTTTTAAATGTATGGTACAGTCATATACCTTCACTTGACTTGATTCCCTTTATATAAGAAACTTTGACCCTGATCATGAAAAGGTCTCTTTAAATATGAAACTTTTTGAGGCCTCAATTCAAAAAGTGGTTTCTTATTTGCGGGTACCCGCTGTACACCGCGAACCTTGGGTGGTAACATGGTGTTCCTGCTTAAGAATTTTCAAGAATACTTTCAATTTCTTTAGAATTCTAATACAGAAAAATACCGTTTTTGATTAAGAATTCTCATCAGAACATGTAAAATTATTCAGAATTCTTGTCATATGTAAGGTGAGCAAGGCCTGTGCTGCATTTACTAACCCTTTCATTTGCAAATTTTGAAAAACTTGTCAAAAATTATTTTTGCACTAATTGGTAAATTTTTCCATGGAAGAACTCATTTTCGAGAAAGAACTGCATGACTTTTTTAGCAAATTTTTCCTCCTTGACATTTCCTAATACAAATTTCCTATTGTTTAAGGTAGGCTACTGGTCCAAAATTTCATGTTTTTGACCAAAATCACGATTTTTATTTTTCCCCCCAGTTGGCTTCTTTAGGCATATAAAAAGCATACCCTAAATCATTTTTGGCAATAAAAGTTAATTTTGGCCTTGAACCGAATCAAAATGTGAAGGAAGGTCAGTGATTTATCAAGAAATCAGCTGACTATTCGCAGAAAGCAAGCAGCAAGAAGCGACATTTTGAGTGATATGTCGAGCGGCCTAAGCCAGGATGATCATAGGCACGCTATACCTCAATTGAGAGCCTCTTTTTTGCTGAATAGTTCTATGGAATTTATTTTAACGTTTAGCCTACCTGTGGCACAGGAATAGCCTCCTTCTCCTCTGGAGTCCAACAATAGTTAGACCGTTGCCATATTTGTTGATCACTTTTGATTGGCTGGATCTCTCAAGGGCTGCATCTCATTGGTCAATCCATCCCTGATCATAATGGCGGACCATGAGCGTGGTTTCATCAGTCATTTTCGTAGAGTTTCGTTCAGATATCTCTCGTGTTTTAGACAAGATTTCGAAGAAAAACAGATTGAAGGATGGCCAGGAAGAAGTTCAGAACAATTAGAGGCTACATTGGACGGCGAAGGAAGAGGATTGCAAAAGCCAAAGAGGACGTTTTAGGTGTCATCGAACCAGTCTCTGCTCCTGTTGTAAATAAATCAGTAGGCCTTTCAGCAAGTGCAAGAAAGCTAAGTGTTTTCGGTGTAAACATCGAGGAGAATGTAGAACAGACTGATCCTCTCTCAGCAAAGCCAGAGGACTGTTATATTATTGCACAAAAAGCCGCAATGACGGAATTGATATCCATACTTTTATGCCCTGATTGCAAGCAGCCTGGTTTGTGCTTTGAAATTGACAAAGAGAATGTGAATGGATTTTCTGCCAAAGCTGCAATAATGTGCAAAATATGCGAAAGTCCTGTAAGAGAAAATTATCTTTGTGAACGAGTTGGAGGATCGAAATCACCAAATGAGCCATTTGACATAAACATTAGGGCAACTCTGGCTTTCAGAGGCATTGGCTGTGGGTATTCAGCAATGAGAGATTGGGCTAGTTTCATGGACATGCCTTGCTCTATTAGTCGTGACTCACACACAAGAGCTCATCACAAGATAGAAGAGGCCAGCAAAACCACTTTTAATGAAATGGTGAAGCAATCGCGTGATGCAATAGGCCAAGCATACCATGAGATAGGAGTGTATCCTGATGGTAATGGTATCCTGGATATTGGAGTTTCCTTTGATGGCTCATGGCAGAAGCGTGGCTACTCATCACACAATGGAATGGGGTCTGTCATAGATCTGCTCACCGGGCTTCCAATAGATTTTGAAGTGCTGTCCAACTTCTGCTTCAAGTGCAAGTCTGCCGAGGAGAAAGAATTTAATCCAGAATGGAAACAAAAACATGCGGATAACTGCCCAAAGAACTTTGATGGCTCGGCAGGAGCAATGGAGGTAGCATGTGCAGAACGTCTGTGGAGTAGATCTGTAGAGCATCACAAATTGCGGTACACTGCAATGCTGTGTGATGGGGACAGTAAAGCCTTTGATTCTGTGACCAAATTGGCTGTTTATGGAGCGGATGCAACAATTGAGAAAGAAGACTGCGTAAATCATGTATCGAAAAGAATGGGAGCAGCTTTAAGAAACTTAGTCACAATATCTAAGGCACAGAAAGAATCCATTGCAGGAAAAGGAAAGTTGACACAGGAATAGATCACCAAGATCCAAAATTACTATGGAAGGGCGATTAAAGACCACGCGAATGACATCACTGTGCTCAAGAAGCGTATCATGGCCATCCTTCTACATATGTCATCAACTGACACAACTCCAAAGCATGCCCATTGCCCTCCTGGGGTGCAATCATGGTGTTTTTGGCAAAGAGCAGTGGCAAAATCAGAAAATCCTGGCACCCACAAAGAGCATGAAACAGTCACACCTGAAATTGGCAAAAAGTTGGTGCCAATTTTTCTGCGCTTGTCGTCAGAAGATCTGCTAAAACGATGTGTAAGGAACAAGACGCAGAATCCCAACGAATCCATGCATAATATAATTTGGAGGCTCTGCCCAAAGACCGTATTCGTTGGACGGAGAACGCTAGAAACAGCAGTTTGCTTAGCAGTTTGCCAGTTCAGTATGGGAGCAACGTTCAGAGTTGCTCTTTGCAGGACTTTGAAGCTTGACCCAGGTGAACATCTTCAAAGCTCTGCTTCAAAAAGAGATGCTGAAAGAGTAAAGAAGGCAGAGAGAGCCTGCCAAGAAGCAACAAAAAAGAGAAGAAAAAATCTAAAGTACAAAAAACAATCAAAGGAGCAAAAAAAGAAGTCCCAAGAAGGAGAAAGTTATGTTGCGGGTGGTTTTAATTGTTAATAAAGAACCATTGAAATATGAAATAAAAGTCACCATGAGACAGTCAAACATTTTAATCTCTGTCAGAGTTGCAATTTTGCTATTTGAAATGTGCATAACCCCTATTTTAAAACAAATTTCGGACACTTACACCTCAGTAAACATTTAAATGAACTTTAAATGGCGTTTTCTCAGAATAGCGTTTTTGGCATACCCGGATGGTGTGGTTTGAGTTCATTTTCCAAAGTATAAAGAGAACCACATATGTCTATATATCATTAGATTCCTTATGCTGTGTAGAATGCACAAAACTTCTTCATTTTTTGTTATGATGTTTACATAAGTCAAAGGTCTTTGCAAAACCAACACCTTGAAAGCAAAAATATTAGAAAATTAGAAGAAATGCTATAAAAAAAATTTAAGTCTTTAAAACGTGAAAATAAGCTCTTTTGTGCAAAGCCCATACTGTCAGGATCAGTTTGATATATTGCAATCAAACATAAGTACAGCTGAAAAAAATTTGAACTCACACCAAGTAACCTCTGTTCTCGCATATTGTTTGTAAGTTTCCATAGCAACGGAAGGTGATAATTAGATTTTTACTGCATTTTCCAAATAAGGGCATAAAGTAACCCCTTTCACCTAATTTTGAGCTGTCTATCATCAGTAACGAAGAATTTAGTTTTTGGACCAGTAGCCTACCTTAACCTCGAACACCCATTGCTGCCAAATGGCAAGCAAATATTTGAGACAAATTTTTATGGTACTGAGCAAGTGATATTCAAAATGTAATTCAACCTGCTACAACCGACAGGTTTCAATTTAGGAATAAACCTAAAAGCATATTTTTCAATCTTCACTCGACTTTATCTCGATCATTATACAGTGAGCATTTCAGTGAAGCAACAGCACAGAGATTCCTCTCCTTTTCAATGCTCAATATTTCTTATAAAACAGCTGTCAAACACCAAACAGTTGCTGCATTCCAGGATACCTCCAGTCCTCCTATTTCTATGGATATCTCCCAAACAGCAATACAAGGTGTAAAATCCGGACCAAGGAAGCTAGGGAGTCATGGAATGTACTGAAATATGTGTTGCCAAATGGCAACAGTGGGAATGAAAGGGCTAAAGCAGTAAACTGTGCCTCTCTGGCTGCTAACAAGTACGGACTCCATGACTTTGTCAATTGCTTGTCATGCCAGTTGCCGTCTTTTATTGCAGCACAAATTAAACATAAACCTAATTGAACATATTGGCAATAAAACAAGACAGTCTTCAATATTATCGCTTGGATATTCATGGAGATGTGGTCTTCCAAGTGGGGATTCTTTTTTCTGACTCACCCAGTGGATAACGGGACCCATTACCTCATCGTCTGTGCTTAGGCACATAGACCTCCCTATCTTTTCTCCTCTCTTCTTCTTTTGTTCTCTCCCTGTCAAGAGTTGAAAAAAATTTAAACGTTAAAAAGTGTCTGCCTCTACTTTCATGACACCAGAACAGCTAACAGGTCAATACTGGATGCTCCAAGAAGCCTGTATACAAATGTTTGCTCTGAAGTTTGATTACCCTTGCTAACCCAAACAATACTGTTATCTAAATTCTCAACATTTAAAACATAATTTGTTGCTAAGTTGCGAAAGATCGATAGGTAACCTCAAACTATAAGTAAAACTAAAATCAGAGTTACCCTTTTTGGCTAAAAAAAAACGGAAAAGGAGGTCAAGTGGACAAAAACATTCCTTTCAAACAGCGCACACTATAACTTAAATTTTGCAGAATATACTGGGATAGTCAGAAAAAGTGTGAGGATTTTTGGTGGACGGTGAAGCTGCATTTAGCCAGCCGATCGTTGTGAACTAGATTATTCCATGCAATCCGACCTAGATCATAAACTTTTCCTTATCGAGATCGGTCACGTGATGCATTATTCAGAAAATATCTTCTTTATCAAACTTTGCATGGGAGTTTACAAACTGAGGGAACCTTTAACCAAGCCTCTTCAGCATTCCAACAGAAAGCAGCATTGTTGAGTTAATGGTGTAGACTCTAATATAGAAGCATCGAGGACACAGGGCTCTTGTCTCGGCCCACTCCTATTTTTAGTCTACATAAATGACCTTCCATCTGTTATAAAGAACTTTAAAGTGTCTATGAATGCTGATGATACAAGTATTTATCATTTTTTGAAATAAATTACTCAGTTGAACGAGGCTATCAATGAAGATCTACGGAAATTTGATACGTGGCTAAAGAGGAACAAACTATCCACCAACGCAACTAAAACCCATTCTATGTTAATTGCCACCAAACATAAGAAGAAGCATCTAGAGATTTCAAATCCAACTTTCCAACCTTTCATTCGTGAGATTAGAGTCGAACTTGCAAGTAATACTAAGTACTTTGGTGTAGATGTTCAAATCGATGAAAATCTCACATGGAAGGAGCAAATAAAAACGGTCACTGCAAAAGCTTCCCGAGCTATCGGCTTCTTAAAATACGCCAACAAATATCTTCCTGCTGGAGTTGTGAAGACTCTATAGCAGCATCGTAGAGCCTAATTTCCACTACTGTGGCTCTGTTTGGGGTTGCTGCAATTCCACATGCAACAACAGGGGGCAAAACATGGTCCCTAGCTATACTTTAGCGTTGTTTTGGAGAATAAACCAATCAAAGCCTTGAGTGGTTGTCACATGATACATCATACCATTGTGTGACCGGGCGTCGCTGTACCGTTATATTGCCGTGCGTTTTGGCGGTAAAGATAAATTTCAATAAAGTGAAGCAGTTCACATTACAACGGGAAATACAGTAGTGTGACCGCAGCCATTGTTACAGTCTACAACTTTGTAACCTCTATGTATTTAGCTTAACTTGTCTCAACATAGCGGATCAACCGTGCTACATACTAATTAAATTACTCACTACGTAATTACTAATTTATTTACTGCTACGTAATAATGTTAATCATTTACTTGTTTTGAACTTGCTTGCTTGGTTACTTGCCTACTTATTCATTTACTGACTTACTGGCTTACCTACCTAATTAATTTGTAACTTACTTCTTCACTTAAGTGCTTATCTATTTTCTTAATAATTCACTCAATTGCATATTCACTTATCTTCATTTTTACATACCTGCCATCTAGAGGCTCATCTTCGAAGGTGATCAAATCGATTTCCTAAAATTGAGAAACTATGATGTTATACAAAATGCATTAGAAAATATCAATGTGCACAGTAGAAAATGAAAATTTTTGCGAATTTTTAGAGGCCTGCATGAGGTGCTGTTAGAAATTGTGTACAACAATGCTATAAAAGCATTTCAAATTGACTAAAGGACATTGTTAAATATCATAAATATTGAATGTGAAAAATAAGTCAAACTTTTGAAATCCATACAATTAATTTGCATATTACCACTGTGCCAAGAATTCTTGTGTAGAGTTGTGAAGAGCTCGATTCATTTAGATCATACCTTCGATCTAAATCAAATATAGGATTTAATTAAAGATACTCTTGATCTAAATTCTACCATACCTTCTTCAGTACAATGGCTTAGGCCCAAATCATGTTTTGCCAGAGATTATCAAAAATTGCCTCCTATTTTGACAAATAATAGAAGTGAATGAGTTTGGGTTATTGCTCAGGTTGGGGCATTTGCTAATCCACGGCATCACGGCACCACGGCACCACGGCACCACGGCACTACGGCACTGAGTATCTTTATTATTAATTTATAGAATTCTGTTTAAATATCTTAAAGAGCATAGTGTTGGCAATTGTCTGACCTGTAAACGCCAAGGTGTACATCAGCAGTGTACACCAAATCGTGTAACAACAACAGCAACAGTTACAGCTGAATACATATTTTTGTCAAATAATAATAAAGTCAATGCACTTCACATAGGATTTCCTTGGAACCTTTTCTTTGGCTGCTAAGCAGAAGTCACATTATCGCGATTTTCCATGCCCATGCAAAATTTTTAATTTTACGTATATTTACTATGTCACTCTTATAAAACATGAAACAACGCAACAATTAAAAACACGAAATTTATTTACGTAAATTAAGTAATATACATAAATTACGTAACATTACGAACATTGCGTCATTGTGCACAAAATTTCGAATTTTTAATCCTCTTGACAATTAAACCCTTCGTTCTCACCGCGGCCAAAACCAGCATACAGTAGAAACCCGCATAAAAGAACCTAGGTTTTTTCTGGGCAGCCTGAATTGGTTCTTAATTAATGGCTGCTATTCTAAATTCCAGCCTCTAAGGTTCTTAAAAAGGTTCTTATATACGAGCAGGCCTTGCACACATTAACAATGTTTTCCAGCCCAAGAATTCTTGAGATTTCTTGAGAATTCTTGAGATTTCTTGAGAATTCTTGAGAATTCTTGAGAACAAATCTTTTGTACCAACAAAGAAGTCTGATCAGGATGTGAAGAATTCTAAACATTCTTGTCATTTTAATAATTTACATTACAGCTATTATATAAGAACCTTTCCCAGTTTCAGCCTCTTAGGGGTTCTTATTTAGGGGGTTTTAAAGATTGAATTTCAGCCTCTACCGTAGGTTCTTATAAAAACAGGTTCTTTTATGCAGGTTTCTACTGTAGCTGTAAAATCCTCTCTCATGAATCCATCTATATAACTACTAGAATCAGTACAAAAAACAGTTGGATTTTCGAAATGGATTTGCATCTCCCCTACACTTTCACTTCTTTCTGACTGCTCAGTTCAGTTCAGGTTCAGTTAAATTCCACCACATAATATGAACAATAGATACAAAAAACAAAAACTATGCCACCTGTGTGGGTCTTTTTCCAGCTTTCAATGAACGAACAATAATTGAAATATCTTACCAGTGAACTACACAGTGTGCTTCATCTACAACCTCGCAATTGTCTCTGAAATGGTTGAAACTAAACATCTTCCTCCATCGCTCATTACCCAGTACACTTTCTGGGGATGCAAACACGAGGGAGTCGTCACCATTCTCAATCTGTTTCAAAACCTGCTCATCGTGTTCGTCGTAAATTGCTGCAGTACATAC
Organism: Aurelia coerulea; assembly: GCA_039566865.1. Taxonomy (NCBI): domain Eukaryota; kingdom Metazoa; phylum Cnidaria; class Scyphozoa; order Semaeostomeae; family Ulmaridae; genus Aurelia; species Aurelia coerulea. The sequence continues at coordinate 3,204,467 of CM076951.1, read as the reverse complement.
TCCAGTGAGGTTTAGCTTTGAAACTTGATCAAGCATCAATGATTTTAATGGTGCAATCACCAGAGCCTTGCAGGTTACAATCAGTTGATCTTTCAGGATGTCAGCAATCATTGGTAGTCATTGGAAAATTAAAGACTTCCCATATCCCGTTGCGCACTGAAATAAATCTCTTTGCCAGAAAAAATATTCGAATAGCTGCTTCTTGATCAGGCATCAGTTGTTTAACATCAAAGAAACACAGTACGTACTTGAAGGCATCTTTGATTCTTTCTTTTGCGAGTAGAGCAAAGTACAGTCTAACATTGGAAGCTATTTTGAGAATAATCCAGCAAAATGTGTGGCATAGATTAACTGCGCTTCACTTTCAAAGGGTGATTATGTTATGCATGTTGTCTCTTGTTTCCTTGTGATCTGAGCATGATTTGAGTCAATATTGAATAGACCACTACTTTTACTTTTCCTAAGTAGGGGTCTGGCTATCAGGCTAGAGATACTGGTGACAAGATTGTTTGAAAGAATGTCCCTTTCCCGCAATGCTCGTCTATAAAGTTGGTGCATGGGTCATGCTGCTGACAAATATGCACAAGGAAGGGCTGTCAAGTGGTTCTTTGGGCACAGTCATATTAGTTGCAGTTGAGAAGCCAATAGTAAAATTTGATAGCGGACAATTAGTAAGTGTTGAAACGACATGTTGAAGCTCCAAAAATGAAGACGGAATTATTGTTGCAATGAGGCGACAGCTACCACTTGATTTAGGCTGGGCACTAACCATTCACAAAAGTCAAGGCCAATCTCTTCCACGAATTGATGTAAGCTTACATTGAATGTGTGTGTATGGTCAGGCTTATGTGGCTCTCTCAAGAGCCACAGCACTTTCTGGCTTATCTGTGCTTCCTGGATGGGATCATTCCATTCCCAAAACCCCAAAGTCAGTGCAACATTTTCAGGCTTCAATTATTCCAGTCATGGATTAAGTGCCATTACTACCTGCCACACATTCTGATAGCGAATCTGGAACTCCAGCTCAAATAAATACTGAAAATGTTACTGCAACAACTGTACCTGCCACTGAACCTGCATGGGTGTGGAAGAAAACCAATTGCTGCCATCTTCCATAGATATGTCCGACATCTTCAAAGCAGTTGCAGACAGAAGCAGTAGATCATCCAGTTATAGAGCCATCTGCAATCAGCTTGAAGAAACCATGTCACAAAGTGAATCGCTGTACAGATTTGCCCCGTACTGTTGGAACAACTTAGAAAACTGGTGTGGATGACCACGCAGGGGGAGAAAAAGCACCTGGTCTTTCTGCAGGGTGCTTGATGGAAAGGAAACAAGAAGTAGCGGTTGGGAGGCTGATGGTACCTGCATCATTTACGATGCTTTGAGTGGTATTACATGGATCATACGATAGAGCGGGAATAAACAGCATCATAAACTGTTTCACATTTTCTGGCACGCTTGGTATGCTGCGATCCCAGCCTGGAATTACCCTAAGGCCATTCATCATTGTGGCACGAGATAAAGCCACATATGCCTGTCCCTATGCAAACATACCCTTCAAAGGAACTACATCATTCAAGGTTTGACCCTGGCTCTTGTATATGGTAATCGCCCCTGCCAGCTGCAAGGGGAGCTGCCGTCTTGTTGCAGTAATCTTGTCATCCTCATTTTCAAGCACCCACACATATGGCTCAATGGTGGCCAGCTGACCAGTGTCGACTTTGACCAAATGCTTTTCTCTTGCCGCTGGAACGACATTTCCACTGGAACCATTTGCAAGACCTAACTTATGTATGTTTCTTAACAACATAACCTTAGCCCCAATCTTATAAACAAATTGTGCGGGGAAAGGGCAATCTTTCAACTTATCTTTGCTGCCCATGTTTCTTGCGATGGAAATGTACTCTTCCCCCTCCGAGTCCTTGCAAAATCTGGTCATTTTTCAGTTTTGTGTGCTCCATGTACTCAACTAGCACACGTCAGATATTCCCTGTTAGAGCTGTGCAGCAAAAGAACATTATAAAGTGATATCCAAGTTTTCTCCGCTTTCACAGAATGGCTATGGAAAGAGATGGAAGAGGGCTGTTTTGAGCCTGTTCAGTGTACTGAACTTCCTGAAATGCAAGCTGTGATGGCCCTACTGAATTGTGTCTGATTTCCAACGACCATGCTTTAAAACGAGAAAGTGTTCCTGCAATAAAATTGATTGCTTTGCACCCCATTATGTAAATGCATTAGTTGTGACAATACAAAAGATTACAGCCTGTCTAACATGACTGATGCACTTAACCCTCCCCATAATTATGGCTATGCAATTCTGATGGGCAAGAGCCGTAGCTCCCCTAGACATCTCTGATGCCACCCCTTGTTGTGTTACATGCACATCCCTGCAACAATAGGAATTGTCATGAGAAAGCCGCCGGTCCATGTCGCTTTTTCTTTTGGATTATGCTTATGAACAAACGAGACCCCGTCTAAATAGAAGGCTACTTCGTTGGTCCAGAATTCCTCGCCTACCCGCTTCATCATACTGCAACCGTTTCCTATGGTCTCTCTTATTAAGTACTCCTTTCTTGCGACTTATGAGATAACGATATCCATTGCTATTTAGCGGGCAAGAAAATGTCCTTCGACTGGCCATTTGCGGACTCACTCCACTTTCTTGCACTAATTGTTTTACGGTGAAGTTTGGACTTTCTTGTCTCAATTTGTCTACGGTTCGGAGGATTCTACGCCTACTTCGAACATCAATGAGCTTTGGCCGACCCCTTTCTGAAGCAACTTTTTGTATTTTTACTTTGCCATTAATTATTCTTTCCACAAAAGATTTAGAGACCCCACATTTAGCTGCATCTGTCTATATGACAAATTCGTTGATTCCTTATAATAGTAAAGAACTAACGCCTTCTTTGTTTGTGTTACATCTCCACGGTTAGACATTTTGGCTTCATGTAAATATATGTTAGTAAGATGGACGCTGATTATTATAGTTGCACCAGGTACACTTTGTATTGCTATTGAGAAAACTGTTTCGAAAAGATGTCGTTAAGAATCCAAGCATTTACGACTTTCCGTAAATAGGTAATCAAAATTTCCATGTTGCACTCGAGTTCTATCATTCATCAGTACACAAGACATATGTTGCAGTTAATAATGTATTTAATTCATTTTATCATTGTTTTAAAAAATCAATAAAAGCCAAACCAAAATGATTAATGACTTGTGACATCTTCGATATGAAATTTTCAGATAAATCGCACGGCCAGCTTAGGAGATATCGGACATTAAAGGTTTTTCTACTCGTTCCGACAATCTTGGCCAAAAAGATATGGGACACTGCTAAAAATCATTCAGAAAACAGCCGTAAAAGAGCTTACCGTTCTGTATGCATTAGCAAATATTTTGAAAACAAGATGAGCGATTGGCGAAATCCCCCCTTCACCCCCCTTTTCAATATTGAGTGAATGCGATGGCAACTTTTTTCCAACATTGAACAAAGGGGGGAGGGGGAAATAAAAGGGTTTAGTGAAAACATCCTATTTGTCGTTGAGTAGCATCCAACAAGCTGATAAAACATGTGAACAAATATCAAGGATAAGAAGAACATTTTTATCAATGTCTGTTCCTTTTCCTTATACTATTTACCTGTAAAAGAATGCTCATTTGACTACAATAAAAACCTGCGTATAACAACCTAGTGGATTGAGAAAATACAAACTGAAATTGTCCAATGAAGCTACCACTTTATAAGAACCTCTATATCGTAGTTACCGCTTAAGAACTTAGGCTGATTTGCAAAATTGTAAGTTATTATACGCCATTTTTTACTGTACAGTACACGCATTCGGCACATTGACGTAGCAAGAATTCTCAACAATCCTTAAGAATTCAAGAGAATTCTCAAGAATCCAAAAGAATTCATCACATTCTGATGAAGAACTGTAAAAATCTATTTAACAAGAGTTGCTATGTATCACTGAAAAATTCCAAAAACTAGCTTAGATTTGTTTTCTTGTTTTGAGATAATATTTCTAAATTTAAGAAAAAATACCTGTTTTAAGATTTCTTTTCTTGATAAGATAAAGTATGATTTCAACCAAATGCACGCTTTTCTACTTTCAAGAAAAATTTTCTTGATTTGAGGAGGGATACTTGTTTTAAGAATTTTTTTCTTACCAAGTTAAATGAGATCTTATCGCAGAGCAAGTTTTCTAGTTTTAAGATTTTTTGTCAGATTCTAAGCTGCTTTGTTTTAAGATTATTTGATACTGGATGGAAAATATTTTCTTGATTTGAGGAAGGACTCTTGTTTTAAGAATTTTTTCTTACCAAGTTAAATGAGATCTTATCGCTTTCTAGTTTTAAGATTTTGTCAGATTCTAAGCTGTCTTGTTTTAAGATTAGTTGATACTGGATGAAAAACGTTTTCTTGATTTGAGGAAGGACACTTGTTTTAAGAATTTTTTTCTTACCAAGTTAGATGAGATTTTATCAAAAAGCAATTTTTCTGGTTTTCAGATCTTTTAGACTCGAAGTTTTCTTGTTTCAAGATTATTTGATACCAAAGAAGTACTTACTAGATCTAGGAAAATTGTTGCTGACCCCCTTCTAAGCATGATAAATGTGAAAAATTACCACTCTTGTAGATCAAAATAGGTTTGCAAATTATGGTAACTACACGTTTTTTTATAAGAAACTTGGATCAGCACTTAGTACTAAAAGTTTCTTAATTTCGCATGAGAATTTCGGTGTTTTAATAGTAAAGGTTTCTTAATTAGTTTCTTATTTTTTTGGCCTAAAATTACGATATTGTTCAAATTTGAGGCTTCTTCTCGACAAAGGGCTTCCATTTTACATTGACATTGTCATCACGAATAAGCCATGCACATTCAGGAAAAAAAATTACCAATTTTGAAGTTAAAAGTTAAAAAAGATGAAGGTACCTTGTTAGAGAGACATAGAATACAGGAGACATACAGAAATTGAATTTTAAGAGTTTCTTAACTGTTCTTGAGCGTAGTACTAGACGTACTAGAGTTTCTTAATTTTTTTTGTCATCGTAGTACTAGTTTCTCATAAACCAGATTCTTATATAAAATAACGTGTACTCCTGTCATTCTTCCTCCCCACTCTCGTCAGTGCGTTGTCCCGAAAGACAGTAGAGTTTCCATTCCGTCTGGTTTTAATAGATTTACAGTCCGACATACACTCATTTTTTTATAAGAAACTAGGGTTCTGGGGCTGCTGTCTCTTAAATTTTTGGGCTATTTAGCTACCAAAAGTTTCGTACGTGTTTCTTATATCTTTATTGCTGGAAGGGTAGATTTAATTTTGTTTTGTCTAAAGGGCTCCCAAATTACTTAGTAAAATCTCAAACAAGTAAATAACATAATTTGCACTCAAAATAATAGTAAAATAATGTCCAAACAGTTGCTATAACTGTACATTGTCAACACATTATAAAAAATAGTGCCTACCATTTCTTGCAAGCGGTTTCTCATAAAAAATACTTGTATTTTAAACATACTAGACCGAACCGACATTCAAAAGTTTTAGAGAAAGGAATTTCCAAGTGTCACTTGACAACGATGATTCCTGTGTTAAAAGGGTATTCAATAAACTAATACTGTTCCTCAAACTAGTAGAAACATAGCAGAAACATTCTCTCCTTCACCAGCCAAGGAATTTTTTCCCACGTTATCAAATAATCTTAGAACAAGAAAGATCCTACAAAAAAGTCTCAAAACCAAACCAGAAAACTTGTTTGTCAGCAGGAGAGACCTCGGGAGAGAGATATGCTCAACAGATCACGAACATAACAGACTCATTCTAAGAAACAAATCCTTCCTGAACTGCGATTGTAAAGAATCTTGTGCTCTATTTGTCTACAACAGTAGTGATTAATGTCTAGGGACATTGGCACAAATGCATTAGCACTTTAGAAACAATAACGGTTTTCCCATGACTGATATTCGTTATATCTTCTCAAACAATACTTAAAGCAAAGAGCACAATGAAATTCATGTTGAGAAACAAACCCGTCCAGAACTGCGATTGTCCAGGCGATTTTCCTCTATTGTCAAAAGCGTGTTAACTATCGCCTAAAATACTAGCGACATTCACACATTATCACCCTCACATTATCACCCTGGGAACATGGTTTATTGTGTGAAACAATGAAAGAAAATGTTCGAAATTCAAATTCGTTGTCGTGTGCACCTCGTGTGAGTTCGTTGAGTGTGGGTTGGAAGCGAAAGTAAAGTTTCAAGGAGGCCACGAAAAGACCTTGAGCATGGAGGCCAATTGCAAGAATATGTTCCGTCTGAATTCAGAAGAAAGATATGTATTTCATTACTTTACTACTTTATTATTTTATAAATTTGTTGGAGCAGCTTATTGGAAGCTGAGCCTAAGATTCTTTAGAGTTGCTTTTACCGCCAATTTATCGAAAATGAATTCCATCTATTTCCAGTTAAAAAGCAGTTGTGCTTGCATTCCAAATAACATCTGTCGGGCATCTGCCGATGTTACACCTTTCTTAGTGTTCGCAACAGTTAACTGTTGACCAAACCCCCTTCAAGCCAGAGGAAGACACATTGTTCTTTTTATGGTCTCCCGGAGCCTTACTGATTTCAGGCTATAACTGCCAACATTTTGGCGTGTATTAGTCTGGAGGCACATCCGTTTCACATGGAGAGGGCCTTTTCAGGACAGGGTCTGGGTCCATATCAATTGGTTTAACAATTGTTCAATTATACATAAAGAAATACAGAAAGTATATTTGAAAACCAGTTGCCAACGAGGCTATGCGATCACAACTGCTCTTTGGTGTTCCCTTACTGTCCCGAGAATAAGGAGACCGTTATAGTTTTTTATGAAGACGATCTACCCGCCCGCGTAGTATTGATGCATTTACACATGCGATGAAAGTACGCGACAGAATTTGTTTTAAATAGCCAGAATATTGTGAAAGTTGGACCATACGCGGGGCAATAGCTTACGAAGAAAGAAAGGAAAAGTATCTAAATTTCGGCGATTTATCCCGGTTCCGGGATATGTCTGTATATTGTATTATTCCCGGTGATTCATCTGGATCCAAGATAAAGTTGTTTGTCTGAAGACAATTTAATCTAATTCTCATTTTACCACAGAAATTCTGGGAACAAAAACTTGAGTTAATATGGCAATATGACTTATCTTATATTTCAACTTTCACATGTACTGGCTCCTAGAAGAATATTTCTTCTTTTTCAGAAAATTTTACCTTGCTTTAAAAACGAGTTAATTTGAGGAAATCGTTCTTAAAGAATTATTCTTGTTTCAAGATAATAATCCTGTAACAAGAAAAGATACATCAACATGTTCTCATCTCTGTGCTGTTTTGATGAATATGCAGTGGAGAACTTCCATTCAGTCCTAAGAGCCCATACAAGGATATTTGATGGCCCAGATAGGATACAGTTGGTTGCCAGGGAAATTGATGGCAGAAAATACAATCTGAGCAGTTTCCAGTCAGCATTTGTGCCGAAAAGAAGGCAATTCTTCAGCCATAAGAATGTGAGAGCATTGAAAATGAAAGCATCTGAGTTTCTTAAAGAGAAGTTCCACCAAATTGTGACAAATCCTAATGCTCATGCAAAAACCAAAAAAACCAGGGCAAAGAGTTTCAAAATGGATTCTACCACATGTTTTCGGGGAAGAGAAAGTAACCAATGATGTTCTCCCATTAGGATACATTTCCTATGAAACTTCACCTGACCCATTGAGGTATGCTAAACTTATCTGCGCCTGCTCCATAATGCTTCTCAGAAATTATTTCTTACACCAAAAGCAGAGTCTTCTGAAATAATACAGTTTCAATGAAAATCAAGTTATTTGTTGTTTGGGTTGTCCTCGCAGTTTTCATAGTACAATAAAAAAATCTAATCTGCAATTTTATCAAAAGCTAACTAAAAATCTTAAAGGACTAAATGTACCGGGTGTCCCAATAAAAAGGTAACAGATTTGATGGGGACTAGCGATGAGAGTATAAGTCGAATCGATCCCAAATTAGTTTTGAAGTACTCTTCGATAGTTAACTTGAAGATTAATACCTCGTTTGTTGATATTGGCGCATCGAGAGTTGAAATATTAATCTCGAAAGCCAAAATTTGCGTCCGTCTACAAACCAGAGCTTTTGGGTTTTGGCCTAAACTGCTAACGCGCTGGTTAGGGGAATCTCCTCAGTCAAAGACATTTTTGGACAAGGATCGGTCCTTTGGGTACAAGTTTGAAAAGAAAGCAAAAAAACTGAAAACTAACAAACAAGTTAATGAATATAGTCACCAAGGAATATTTTTCTCCAGTCAAAATACATCTACAAAAGTACACCAAGCCAAGCACGAATGAGCATTTTTTATGTTCCCTTGGGCATAGCATATATGTTTGCTTGTTTCGTAATAATTTCGTGAGAGATGATGCAAAAGAACATTTCATTCAAGCAATGAAGATTGCAAGATAGTCTATGTGTTAAAGCATACGGGAATTATTTCGCTGATAAATAATTTTTCTCAGGCAGGTGTGATTTAAAGTTTGTGTAGAATCAAGAAGTGGGTCTCTTCGGGGCTAAATTCTTGAATCTGATTGTAAAGTTCAGAGTCAGATTTCCACTAAAATGTCCTAAGCACGAGGTTTCTTGTTTGTACTTGGCTATGATTGAGGAGATTCCACAGCACAGCGAGTTAACAGCTTAGGCCAAACCCCAAAAGCTCTGGTTTGGAGTAAGAGGCAAATTTGGACTTTCAAGATTAATATTCCAACTCTTGATGCACAAATATCAACAAATAAGGTATCAATCTTCAAGTTAACTATCTAAGAGTACTTCAAAACTAATCAGGGGTAGATTCAACTTAAGTTCTTATCGCTAGCCCCAATCAAATCTGTTACCTTTTTTTTGGGACACCCGGTATATTTATTGTAATTTTACTCTGCTTTTGCTGAAAGAGTGTATTATCTATTGTAAGCAGATTTATAGATTTCTAAGTGTGAAAGCTTTTGGTTTGCTGCAACATCTTTTGAACACAAGCAAATTAATTCTTTTACTGTATGCCACACCAAGAAAAAGTTCAGATTGCAACTAGCTTATGGAAGCTTGACACCAGCACAATTTTGGTTTAATAGGAGCGTGAATTGAGCATACAAACACAATTTTAACCAGTTTGCATATGTGAGTTGAGTTTAATCAAGCACGACAATGATGGCCACACTAAAATCATCATCAGCATACTACAAATGAATGTTGATTTTGCCTTCAACATGTTATGATTGACAAACTTTGAAAATGACACAACAACAAAAATTTGTTTTCCCAAAGGAAATTGCAGCATCAGGCTTGAACTAGAAATGGGTCTGAATTTGTTTTCAGTATGATAACAATCTGACTTTAGATTCATAACTGTAGGTCGGCTTGACCTTTTAATGCTATCCCTGCCACTGTGATTAAAAGGTATTTTTCTTTACCTTTTTAATGTTATATTGTATCGTATCTACGACGGGTGTAATTTACGGAATCCGGAACTACGGAATTTAGGAATCCGGAATTACGGACCTATGGAATTACGGAATTCGGAACTGCGGAATTACGGAACTGGTTAGCAGGTATAAATTGCGGAACACATATGTTCTATAAAGTTTATGGGCCATTGATGAATATTTCTAAAAATATAATCAGTTAGGGGAACATTAAATGTTTTGTTTTCGTTGTTTAGAGGTATAATGAAATTCCTTATCATTTTATTTCCAAAATGAAGGCCCCCCCCCCCTCTGTGCGGATATGCTGATAATGATGATAATAATAAACAATTGCCCCCAAAATGGAAGTCTTCAAATTAAATGATCGATTGTGTCAGAAAATTTTTAAGCACAACTACTCTCCCAGTCAATATCATGTCTTTCTCGGAAATCTGCCCTCTCCTTGTTTTTGAAAGAAGCTTGAAGACTCGAGGACGATCTTTTGATACAGCCAGAATACCTTATAAATAAATTCTGGAGTTGTTAAATGGTTTTGTTTCTCATTATTTATTTAATATTCAATGTCCATCCCGGTCCATCCATCGCGGTCAGGTTTCCATTGGTCTCAGGAATCAATAAGCCTTTGTGAAAACAGTATCCAGAATACTTTTAGAAAACTCTGGATCACGATTACAAACATTCTTGACGATTGGGTGGTCTAGAAGATGTATTTTGGACAAGGTTTCCAGTTTATTCTGTTCGGCAATGTGACCTTTAACCATCTCAGATCACTGTGTGTGCTACCAGGATGTTTGGCATACACAGCCAAACATTCCGGTCACAGCAATTCAACTTGATTGCTTACAATAAAGCAAAACACATTTATCAAAAATATAAAACACTCAAACTTGAGATTTCTAGATTCAAAAGAAACTTCAGCACACATTTTTCTTTCATAAGAAACAGCTTAAATTTTCGAAAGTCAAGAAAGGTGCTTTATAATAAACCAAGGTGCCGGGCTGGTAGATAGTTTCATAAATTTTAGAAACATGGGTGGTGGCACCAGGGATGACAGAGCCAGTGCTTGTGCAGTTACAATGCAATTAATGTACAATTAATCGATTTCTAAATCCTAATCCCCAAAAACATTTCATAGAAATTTGATTGATGTTTTTTATCACTTCAATGTTTTTGAAACTTTCAAGGAACTTGATTATACTTTTAAAAATTGAAAACAACAAAAATTTAATGTTCCCCTAGCGGATCATATCTTGAGAAATATTTATCATTGGCCCATAAACTATATAGAGCATTTGTGTACCACAATTTATACCTATCACCCAGTTCTGTAATTCCGCAGTTCCGAATTCCGTAGTTCCGTGATTCCGGATTCCCAAATTCCGTAGTGCCGGATTCCGTAAATTACACCCGTCGTCGTATCTATTTTAATATTATAAACTCGTAAAAACATTTAATTGCGGCAAATGATACATACATGCATATATTCTTATTGGTCCCAAGAGGGCTGAAATCCTTTTGCAGTGCATGTTTTTGAGTCACATTGTGAGGATGCATGCTGCTAGTTAGCTCCAAAAGTGCAAAGTTGTTATTTGAATCAAGCTTTCAAACATATTCAAATCATACTTAAATAAAAGTATCAAGCTTGAAGCATGCAGCAAACATACTCACTGTATTTGCTCAGGGATAACAGGGAGTACAATTTTGGCATAAAAACTGGTACATATGGTCCCCAGGGGGGTATTCATTGACTTTCAATACGGGGAGGGGGGTCCATGCCAATATTTGGGGTCCGAAATTGTATGTTCAATCAATATTTGGGGTCTGTGAATTACAACATGGACAAAAATTCAATATTTGGGGTCCACAAATCTAAAGAGAGGAAGAATCGTGCAATTTGGCCCTGAAGTTGCGAATCATGAAATAAATGTTTAGGTATTATTCAAAAACTGAGAAAGATCAAGAAGCTCATATTGAATTTCAATTTGAATTTCAAAAATTTCACTGAAATCATCGGAGGCTCGATGGTTAAAGATATCATGGGTTTTAAAATGACAGAGGCAACAAATGGAGAAGAAAAGATAAAAGTTCCAAGCTACTCTGGAGCTACAGTGGATCACATGAATGGCCATGCCATTCCCAGGACAAAACGAAACCCAAAGAGAATAATTTACATTGCGGCACCAACGATATTCGAAGTTCTCAGTCTACAGAGGCAATTGCAACTGAAATTGTGGAATTGGTAAGTGCGGTTAAAACAACCAAGAATACAATTTATATATCGAGCCTTGTACAGTATGGTGATCAGTGGAATGGGAAGGTCAATGACGTCCACCATCATCTTGAGGAGCTCTGTAAAGGAAACAATTTGCCATTCATAGACCACAGTAACATTAAGCCTTTTGCACATCTCAACAGAAGTCGACTTCATCTGAACACAGAGGGGACTCGTATTTTAGCTAATAATTTTTTGAAAGTCCTAGGACATTATTGACTAAGAAATGATTTACGATGGAACTTGGTAATTCCCACAGGCCAGATCCAATTTTCAGAAAGGCTGGATCCCAATCCTTCAACTGAGTCTGGATTGAATGAGGTTATGCCTGAGCATGGAACATCTACAGATGTCCCTCTACAAAACGAAAATAATGATGCGAAAACAGCGCTAAAGGCACTGCATTTGAAAAACTTAGGTTGACTGATAATTGGGTACTTAAACATCAATTCTATTAGGAATAAATTTGAAGCATTTTGAAGAAAGAGTCAAGTCCCAAATCTTGTGCTCTAACTTCTTTCTTTGGCTACAGTACTCAGGCATACAAAACCATGTTGCAGAAAACCCCTCCATTCCATGAGCGATGGGCTGTTCTCTTTCCAGCTTTTGAGCTCTTTTGGCCACATCAGCTTTGAGAAGCTAAGATTTAGAGCTGATTTATAGTAGCTACCAGACTCTAGGATCTTTCTCGACATGACTGTAAGAGGTTGTGGGTTGAATGTCTTCTACTTCCCTTCCTTCTTTCTACCAGTGGTAGCCTTTTCGGATTTTTCTTGTTTGTTCCTTTTTTCTTCCTACTGCGTCAGCTGTGATCTTTTTCGTTTTGTCTCTTTCAGCAATCGCCTTACACAGTTCTTCATTTGGGTTCCTCACCAAAGGAGGCCCATCAATGACAATATTGCCTGTCTTCAGGAATTCTTTGTTTTTCTCTGCAATATTTGCATCTGTTATTTACTTTTTTGCCTTGCTTACAGTCGCTTGTTCATCTCATTCTTTGAAAGCTTCTTTGATTTTTCAACAACATGGTTTTGCAGCTGAATTCGTGTCAAAGGCTTTTCATTTAAATCTTCAACTATCAATGAGTAGCATTCTCCGTCAAAAGATGTGGCCAGTATGTCAATTCCAATAGCATCACATGTGTTCATCACTTTGTCATAAAGTGCCCTTTTTTCATGCTTGGAGAATGTCTTGCCTTTCAATCCATAAAATATCGGCAAACACGATGGCTTTTCTGCTTCCACAAGTCGTTTTGCTATTCCCGTGAAATGAGCTTCGTAAACATCAATTTTTCTCTCCAGAGTCTCAATTTTATTATTTAGTGGTGCCACAACCTTCTGGATTTCAACATGGATCGTCTCATTGATTTTAACTTCTAGCTTGTCAATAAGTTTGGTGATGTAGGATTTATTTAGTAAATCTGAGACAGCGTCTGAAACGATCTTTCGGAGAGTGGCCTCGCCCATGCCGCTTGGGGCTGAATATGAATTACCTGCCCTCGTTGAAACTATTCATTTGGTCCTTCAGGACGTTTTTGGCACTACACCATAATTAAACACATGTGCATCAGTAATTTCCAGTCAATGGGCTGTCGCTTCTCTGAGCTACTGAAAGACGCGTGTCACCGCCATCTTGACAAGTGTGACAAAAAAATCTTCATGTCTTCTTCCGGCATAACCAATGGACGTTTGTTATGGTTGATGACTTCTGGTGCCACAAAGGCTGGGGTGCCTCTGTGCACATTTACAGTGTGCGTACAGGCAGCTTCTGTGGATTTACATAGTTCACCTCAGCTCTCACCAAAGTCTGTTAGCTTTGCAACGCAAGGGTTCAGCTTCCATTTACTGTGTGCGTACAGGCAGCTTCTCTGGATTTACATAGTTCACCCCAGCTCTCACCACAGTCCGTTAGCTTTGCAACGCAAGGGTTCAGCGATCAATGCATATCAAGATAAAACTTACCAAATTGTCTTGGCATAAACGATTGTGAAATCTTGCTTCTTTCAAAAGAGAATCTTCACCAACTCCTTTCAAGACTTTTACAACAACTCCTTTTTGTTGGCAAGCCCCTGAGTATACTTTTCCGAATCCTCCAGATCCAATGAGGGCAGGCTTTTGCTGGTTAAAACTTGTCCGATCAAAATATGGCAGGCCTTAATAGCAAGCTGCATTTGGCTGATTCTTTTTTTGCCACCTCATGTAATTTTGGAAAACGGAACATATATCAAAGAAATTCAATTCATCTTAAGATATGGTATCAGATCATTTTACAACTGTAAGAAACAGAGCTATCTTAAGAAAATGTCGGGTTAGAGCTGCTTTCGATCCTTAATTTCAAACTTAATGTTGCTGAAAGAAAGGTTTCCTATGAAAACGTCCAGTTAGAACTGCTACCGATCTTTCATGTCAAACTTAAAGTTGCTGAAAAAAAGGCTTTTCGATGGACTGATGTTTAAGAGCCGTCTCCCTATTCAATATCCATCTTATTTGTTAGAAATGAAGTATGGAAAGAAGATTTGTCTACTTAGAAAATTTCGTATCTTGTAAGGTAATTAAAGTTTGCTATAACATTGCTGTGGACAGTGTCAATCTAAAATATCATACTCGTTTTTTTTTTCATAAAACCGCCTGAGAGACTAGAGTACCGTAAAAGATATATTAAGACCCCTCCCTATTTGGCTCCCTTCTCTTTCCCCTGAACAATTGTGTGCATTAAATCCTGTGAATAAGTATTTGAAATTACATCATTATGTTACAAATATACATTGTTCCCCTGTAATTACGTCAGGGTGAAGGCTAAAGAGGGCTAAAGAGGGCTGAAGACACAACACAAGAAACAACTATTTCATTACAATGAGATGCTTTTTTCAGATAATTGACCTATTGATGTCTCTTTATTTTGTTCAAATCTGTTCTCAAATAAGGCTATTAGAGATCACAGGCCCTGGCCTCCTCGGCCCCAACATATATAGGTATTTCCTCGTTTCATAACTGTCTGGCTGTTACCACATTGAAATGAGAGTCGGGCCAAACAAGCTCAGGTGCCGCACCAAATTGAATTAAGTTCGGCACATGAGAAGTTTGACGTTTGAAACGGGCCTTAAATAAGCAGTGGTTTTATGTCGATGAAATATGCGAATACTTATATATTCTATATATTTTATACTAATATCTAAGTTAAGCTTGTACAAATTTCTTTCAGTGCTTCTCCAAATGGTGACTGCCTATATAATGCTTGTTCTCTGGCTTTGATTGGTAATGAAAGTTTGAGCAAAAATCTGCGCTTGTTAACTTCGATTGAGTTGTATCGCTTCTACGAGTTCTATGACAAACATCCTCACATTGAATCTCTTTGGAATGCTGGTGGATTGCCAAAAGATGTGAAGTCCAAGAACAGTCTCAAGTCCCAATGCTTTGGAGAAAATGCATCATGGGCCTTCAAAAAAGGGGAAGGGGGGAATGATTCAATTCTCATGCCAGCAGCAGAAAATTGCAACCTTGGGACATGTTCTCCCCTGATAATGGCAATTTATGCCAAATGGTTTAACAATTGAATCCGTCTTCCCCGATTGCAATCAAGAAAGTACGCAGCGAATATTCAATGGCAGCATGGCCCCCAGAGTGAGGAAATCATTGTTTGCAGAATCTGGAGTAACCATACTTTGGTCTAGAACTGGTACCATAAATAATGCATTTGGCTACAAAACGAACCATTGTGTACCATTGGTTGAGGAAGCTGAGGAAATGGATGTCAAAAGCGTATGTGTGGGGCTCAACAATTTAAAACAAGAACCAAACCCTCAGGACAGAAGTGAGTTTGAAACAAGTAAAGACGCCGAGCATCCAGTCGTAATGAAAGTGAAGCTAAGCAGAGATCCTAAGAAAAAACATGTCTTACAGCAAAGCAAACTGGAAACTTTTTTGGGGGTGCAAAAGCAGACAAAGGAGGAACGTAGCACAAAGAGCGAAAGAGGGAAGCCCGTCATGGAGATGGTCATTTGGTCTTTTTTATGAAAAGTTCCCTTGCTAAGCCAAGAAGAGAAGTATGATCTTTGCTTAAATGTATGGAGACCAGAAAGATGCTACAAGTTCCCAAGATCAACTGAATCAAGGGCAAAAAGAGCATTCAGTTTTGTTTGGTTTGAGAGGTCCCCTTGGCTGGCCTACTCAAAATATTTAGATGGAGCCTTTTGTCAACCATGTGTCCTGTTTGTAAGAGCAACTGGTCACAATATGCAGAAGCTTGACAAACTGTTCAAATAACCATTGACATACTGGACAAGTGCAAGTTCTAAGCTAAAAGATCATGAAAGTAAATCCACTCTTCGCCACTTTTCCATGCTACAGATGGATCACTTGAATTCGATGATGGAAAAGCGTCAAAATCCAATTGAAGAGATTGCTGACAGCGTCCCGCATGCCCGTATAAAAGCAAACAGGGCGAAACTGAAGCCAATCTTGGAAAAAGTTGTTTTCTGCAGTCGCCAAAATATAGCCTTACGTGGCCATTGTGATGAATCCACCTATCTACACGCATAACATGCTAGAAATACCAGCAATTTCCAAGAGCTACTTGGTTTCCGTGTAAAAAGTGGCGATCGCACATTGGAAGATCACTTCAAAACTGCGAAAAGAAATGCCAAGTACCGCTCCAAAACGATCCAAAATGAGATCATTTATTGATGTGGAGAATATATTTCCCAATCGATCATCAAAGAAATCAAAGAATCCGGAATATTCTCAGTCTTGGCAGATGAGGAGCAAATGGTTTTTGTAATCAGATTTGTTGATAGCCAAAGGGAGATACGGGAAGAATTTTTACGATTTCTCCATTGTGATGCTGGTACATCAGGCCAGGCCATTTCAAATCTAATCTTGTCGCTGGTCAGAGATCTTGGTCTTGATATGGAAAATTGCCGTGGACAAGGATACGATGGAAGTGGACAGTTTCGGTGCTGCTAAGCTTGTTCAAAACAGCTATCTAAAAGCAATTTACGTTCACTGTGCTTCGCATTGATTGAATCTAGCGGTTGCCAGTGCATGTCAATTGCAAACCATATGTAACATGATGGGGGCAGTAAAAACTGTTGCTGATTTTTTCAACAACTCACCAAAACGTCAAGGGCTTCTTGAGGAGCTAATCAAGGAGTTAATGCCACAACAGAAACACATAACGCTGGTCGATGTTTGCAGAACAAGGTGGGTCCTCCGCATCGATGGCCTCATCAGATTTGAAGAGATCTTTGAGCCGATGATGAAAGCACTGGAGACCATCAAGCTCAACGAGGACAGGTCATGGAACCATGATTCATGTAAAGATGCATCGGGTATTTTTGCTGCTTGCTCCTCCTTCGAGTTTATCATTGCGCTTGTAATCGTTAGAAATTGCCTTGCATACACGAGAGGTGCTACAGTCAAGTTGCAACGATTGAATATGGATGCAATGAAGGCATATCAAGAAATTGATGAAATAAAGAGAGAGCTGCGAAATGAACGCAAAAACCTGGAACAAAAGCACCAACAATGGTTCAAAGAAGCAGAAGATTTAGGAAGATACGTTGGATCGACATCAAAGAGGCCAAGAACATGCGGTCGGCAACAAAATTGAGCAAATCCTCCAGCTGAGACAGATGAAATCTACTTTCGCAGAACAATCTCAGCACCTTTCTTGGATCACCTTAGCACAGAGTTGGCAGCACGATTCAACAACGACAGCAGCATTGTGGCCAGAGAATTCAGCATTGTACCGTCAATCATGCGAAATGAAGATCACGGTGACACATGGAGAGGTGAATTCGCCGAATTCGTAAATGCATACCGCGATGATCTCCTATTGGAAAAGGCCCTCAATGCTGAGCTGGACAGATGGAGTCAAAATGGAGCAACGTTCCCCAACAAGAGTTGCCTGACAGGATCTTGAAGGCTTTGCTATGCACAGATCCTATAAGCTACCCAAATATCTATGCTACCCTCAAGATTTTTGGAACTATCCCAATCACAACGTGTGAATGCCAGCACTCGATATCTGTATTACGCAGACTGAAGACATATCTGAGGGGCACTATGAAGCAAGAAAGAATGAATGGCCTTGCACTTCTACATGTCCACAGAGATTTAGAGCTTGATCTTGAGAAGATCGTAGACCTGTTTGCAATGAAGCATCCGAGGAGAATTGAAATGATAAACGTATTAGATAGCGACAATTGACTCCTAGAAATTAACTTTTGATAATGTTTCCTCTTGAAAAAGTATATCATTCATATCGGCGACCGTAAATATCGTAATACAGAAATGAAAATAGGATCTATCCATAAATCCATCGGTTGTTTGAATTATATTATCAATTTTGTCAATATTTAAAGGTACAATTTATGCACTAAGGTGTTTGTGTGATGGCAATTCCTGACAGAGCATTGTAGTTTCCTTTTTGAAATATTATTTGGAGGACGATATTCTATGAACTCAAAAGACTTTTAATCTTAGATCATGGATACACAACTACAGTGCACTTATTGAGAGAAGTTTCAGGCATAACGAATAAGAACCCTAAATATCTAGAAGTTGGATGGTCGTGGAAGTGCATTGCTATGTGATATATTGAAACTAGGCGTTTCTTTCCAAAAGGGCATTGCCTGGGAAAAAAAGGGCGTTTCCCAAGAAGTAAACGGTCGTGGCCCAAAACATTTTTCTAGGAACTTTGCCCCCAGACCCCCATTTTGTTGCGCCTTTGGCGCAACAAACCGGTCACGGGAATCGCTGCATCGGCGCATGGAATCAAGGCTTGGCTTGTGTTGATTCAATGGCCACTGCACAACGACATTCTTCTGAAACAACAGAATGCAATCTCAAAGTTTTCAAAAGGGTTGGTGGCACCTTGCCTTCTTGGGTTTGTGAGGAAGTACCCAGAGCATTTTGAGCCATGCTACTCATGGAGCAATGAAGTCATATCCCCTACAGCAGTCCTTGAGATGCTGGATGTCGAAAATGATCTTGTTGACTATCCTGTTTTATGGGACTGCTTTCAGGAGTACATACTTGAATGGACAGATTAAGGTAAGGGAACTGAGTTGCAAGGACTTAAATAAGCAGCAGAAAAGAAGACGATACATGTGGAGAGACCATTTTCAGTTGAAGTCTACGATAAATTCATGGGTGGTGTCGATAAGGCTGACATGCTACTTTCGCACTACCGTACCCGCTTCAGATCCCGAAAACCACAACTTTATTCTGCAGGCCAGCAAGTCAAGTAATCTGCGGGTCAAACACGAAAGCAAACATGCGGGTCACAATCTCGGCCAAGGGCCCAATATAAAGATGTATGTGTTGTCTTTGGTATTTTAGGCCGTGAAATGGTCAAAGGCCAATCCATTGGATGATTTTGATATCTGCTTCGACCATCACAATATTTTTCAAATGTTTTCACAAGCTTTTGTTTCTCAATGTCTTTCGACCATGGGATCCTTATTCGTTTGTGCCATTGAAATGCTTTGTGCCAAAGAATGTCCTGCTGTTCAAATCGTGAACAAAGCCAATCTAAAAATGCAGTGGGCGTATAGATTGATTACATGAGTCTCAGTTTTCCGCATTGAATTGGATGATGAAGTGAAAGTATAAACATCAGATTAAAAATATTGAACAAAAACAAGGAACCTATGTCGAATGATTGCGAATGGCAACTGATTTGTTGATTTCGATGGTTGAGTTGCTGGAACATTATAGATATATTTGGAATTTCTCTTGATATTGTTTGATAAAATTGGTTAATAAATCTGGTTGATAACGTTGCGAGGATACATGAACTATAACTAGTATTCAGCACATTTGATTATTCATTGCTCAATTCTAGACCATGTGCCTTGTAAGTATTTGCAGGGGGAGGAGACATTCTTAATCTCGATTCGGTGGCTCCCAAAATCAAATAATAATAATTTGAACATAATCTGAAACTGAAAGTAGGAAGGGAGACTAATTCAACCATAGTCATTCAACTCTCCAATTCGTCTAAAAGTTTGATCGTTCAAGAGTTTTCGATTTAATGGGGCCTAGTTCCTGCCTAAAGACTCAGAGATAGAGATGCAATCATGACTCTGATGCAATCCTCATCGCGAGTGCAGATGATACGATTTTGCTTGACTATTTCTGTCAATCAGATAACAATAATTTGTTGTACTGTTATCTAAACCCATTACGGCATGTGCTTGACGTAAGCAATACATTTCCAGCTTTTTCATGCCATGTCTGGAGGCCACTGAGCCCTTGGCCCTGGTGGTGACCCGCATGTTTGCTTTCATGGTTGACCCGCAGATTACTTGACCTGCTGGCCTGCAGAATAAAGTTGTCGCCTTTAGAATTGTCTTGGGCAGTAACTATCCATAAAAGCCAAGGCCAAACATTACCCAACGTTGCCATCAGTTTAAAGGGAATGTCTGCATATGAACAGGCTTATGTAGCATTATCAAGGGCAACAAGTTTACAAGGGCTTTCCATATATCCTAACTGGGACCATCACATTCCAAAGACACCAACATACTTGAAAGCGTTTCAAGATGCCATTCTCCCTGCTAACAGCTGCGATCTGAAACCCACGGAAAGGAGCTGTTCTGATACTGCTAGCAATGAAGATAACTCTTTGCCACAGAGCGGAAATTTCGCTGCAGAGTTTGACTGGTTGTCTAACCTATCTCTCCCGTCTTTTGTTAATATATTAAGACATATTAAGGGAAATCGAGGATAGGCATGGTCCCTCGTCACAACATAAGCTGCTTTGCCAACGAGTGCGAGAAAGCTTGTCTCAAAGTAGCACACTTTTGAAAATCAGTGCATATTGCTGGGAAAAACTGGAAGATATTTACATCGCGAACGGAGAAGCAACAGCTATCGAGATTCAGGAACTGGTATCAAAAGAATATGGAAGAAACAACACAAAATTTCTTGCATTGCAGAGATCCGAGGAATTGAAAGAAAGAATGCTATCTGTATTTAAGGCGGCTTCTGTAAAATGCGGGTCCGCAGGTCCGATAAAATGCAGGTATGCGGATCTCTTTGAATCTAGGTCTCATGGCCACATACAAACGGCTGCTGTATGCGGCAAGGAGCCGTTTGTACAGAACGAAGCGATAGTCACCAGTTTCTATGAGCTTTTCTGATGTGATCGCAATTCATCACCGCTGCAATTCATCAAGCGAAACCCTTGCAATAACGATTGGATGAAATCATTTCTGTGATTGAATGGTGACGCAGGTCGCCACAAAGGTCACAAAAGAAAAATACATTGTGAAATCGTACCTGATCAATGAAAAGATCATGAGTCACAGCTTGCAAAGAATTTCAATCCCAATGCAAATGTGATGCAAATATGGGAGAACTTTGTACTACACTATTACATACACAAATCTGTATTTCAAGAGTGGATGATCCTCGTGTTTGAATTTTATCAATAACAATAAACAAGAGTTCTCATAAACTTAAACTGAAATTAGCCGTCATAATTGCATGTGTCGGCATTTTTCTTTGTGTGGTCAAGGAAAGTGGTAAAATCAGTCAAAATCAGGCAAAAATGCGATAAATTAATTTGCAGCACAATGTCTATCCAAACATGAAAATTATGATAGATTACATCAAATAGCACAACCCTGCAAAATATCTTCTCAAAATATTACAATTCAGCCACTTTTTTCACGAAAATTAATATTTGAGAATTGGTGATTTTGACCGACATTACTAAAACACGGAACAAGCGGAACAAGTCCGTAACAAGCGGAACAGGCCAGTAACAAGCGGAACAAGCAAGGAACAACCCAGTAACAAGCAGCACAACTATGGAACAGTCTAGTAAAAGCAAGAAACAACAGGAACAGGCCAGTAACAATTGGAATAGCGACACAGTAACGACCATAGAACAACTGCAATGACCCAAAATAAAGTGAATAAAGGGAAACATCCTACCTCCTGTAAAAGAAAGTTTATTAAACATTCCATCCTAGCGCAACTTCTAAATTCTTTGGTGATCTGATAGTAGCTTTTTCGCAGAATATTTCCTATGAAAAAATTAAGTGTATTCATTGCTTGATGCAAGCTGGTAAAATGAAAGTTTTGCAATAATGTGTCATGCTTTAGCTTTACATCTCTTTGACAAATAATTTTTCGTTTTCGTGCATTTGCTGTTCTTTTTCACTACTCGATTCACGCAGCACGCAACACATAACAGGAGGCCTTAAAAAGGTGGAGCACCCCACTCCTCTTAGAGTTCAGTACGCTAATTTCATGCTTTAGGTGCTTAATCTAATGCAGTTCAGTAAGCTAGTGTTCTGCTTATTACTGGCCAGTTCCTTGCTTATATTCCATTTGTTACTCTGGGTTGTTCCTTGCTTGTTCTGCTTGCTACTGGGTTGTTCCATGCTTGTTACGCTTGTTACTGGCCAGTTCCGCTTGTTACTGGCTTGTTCCGCTTGTTCTGTGTTTTAGTAACGTCGGATTTTGACAGAGTCAGGTCTGGAAAATTGTCTCCCTCCCCCTAATTTGTCAAAAATATCCTTATAAAACTCCTTGAGTCGTTGAACAATAAGTAGCAGCGTCAGAAAGTTTCAGGGCTGTAATTGTCCTCCTGGCAGAGTTATAACAAAAAGTATACCAGGGGGGGCAAATTTGCCCCCCCCCCCCAATCAAAATAGGATTCATAGAATTTGCAATTAACTTGGTCCAGCTTATTCACAATATTGCTGAAACGACAGATTTATTTTGGTAAAGTCACAACTTTACATGTTTACTGTGGATTATAGCACACTACATAGCAAACTAGTGCACACTTATGCAATATACAATTGAGATCTTTATTGAATTGATTTCATCCATAAAAGTGAACAGACTGCCTCAATGTCTACAGTTAGCCGAGAGAGTGATTGGTGACAAGTATGGCATTTCAAGGTGACAATCTTCAAGAGACTTCTGATTTGGTAAGCTTCTATCAAAAACCTTCACAGATTTTATGTTTTAGGCCACGGAACCAGGGGTCACTCCCTGCCGTTGCACAGACCAGGGGTTTGCTCCCTGCTGCAAAAAGGTGTTATTTCAGACACTGTTTGTAAGGTAAGCACAATCTATGAAATCACACTGGAAAGCGTGAATTAATCGTTAATTGTTGACGTATATGGCATTGAGCCACCGATTATGGGGGCATCACCTCCCGAGTGTGCATTGTAAGTATGCATTACTATGTATAATTGCATGCTAGGATGGGCATCCAATTTCTTTGATCATTTAACCCTAATCCACGTGGGGGGGTGGATTCCACCCCCCTCGAGGTTTTATTTGCCGCGTTTTTAAATGACATTTGCTATGTCCCCCAGCCTCCCTGACTTTTACTAATTATCTATTAGCCACATTTTGGTGGAAAAAATTTTGAGCAATATGACTCACAGGTCACGTGACATGCCCATATTTGGAAGGAGGTAGCAGCAAAATCATTGTTTTCAATGATTTCAATGGAATTATTTGATTGAAGTATGAAGTATTATACAGCAAATGAATCAACAAACAAAGGGCTACAATTTGATACCGGAATTTCTGGAATTTGATGATGTCAGCATTTTTTTATAATGAGGTCATTTTCGCCGCCATTTTGGACTAATTAGCAATTTTTTCAAGTTCTTTAAAGCTTTTTCAATTAACAACACTCTCAGGATACATTTGATATAGATAATCACCATTTTTCAGGTTCTTTTTGTCTCTTTTTACAAAGAATAAAATAAACGCACAAATGACGTCATAAGAATCGGCTAATTTTTGCCAAAATATCACTCAAAAATCGTTATTTTCAATCAAATAATATTTTACCACCAAATATGTTGAAAAACTGAACCAAAAACTGCATAAAGTACATGCAAAATCCTCATTAAACTTGAATTCAATTTGGAAGCCTGATTTTCACAGATTTTTAGGTTTGTGACGTCACAAGGTGTGGCAGCCACACCCAAATTACGTTTCGAGCTACAAATTACCTGTTCTATAACTGTGCCAAGTTGTATTAAATTCGGATGAGTCTAAGGCAGTTTTCAGAACCCCCCCCCCCCCCCCTATAAATGGTAGCTCAAAAAAGCACATATGGATTAGGGTTAAGATTTTTGCTTTGTTCGGCAACAGATTCAGAGTTTTCAATGTGGGTGTGATGTTCACAACAACAACTTTTTCATTCCTTGCCAAACAAAACGAAAGTAGCTTGTTTTAGCGTGTCTTGCATCTAACAAGGCTTTTCTCTAATTGTTTGGTATCTATAAAATTAGCTTTCAGTGCCATGAAATATACAGTAAATCCCGCTTATAGGAATCTACAAAGATAGGAACCTGCAGGCTGTATTTTCTGAATTGTGCACCTTCTCATTAAAAACATGTTTCACTAATAACCAATATGTTCTTATCACAAGGGTAATAAAGTTAATTTTGATTGGCTTTTAAAATTTGGACCTCATCGCTTGCTATCTGTAAGCTTCAGAGTAGATATGTATAAGGTTGATAATAATATTGCCAACAGAAATGAAATGTTTAAAATCTCTAACAGGGTATTTCTTAAGCAACTGAACAACTAAAAACAACATGTTGCAAGGTATTAATGTAAGGCTTTGCATTGTAGACTGACGAGGTGACATTGGAAAACCAACTGGAGCATTCGTACTCGGAAGCTCGTCCAAAGAACCGTTTCATTATAAAGGATAATAAAACATATTATCGCAAGCTGGGGACAAAAACTGGCGGCGATTTGAACGAGTCACATGATCCATTGTTCGCAGAATGTGTAATAAAGATACTTGGACAATTAGAAGACAGAGACAACAAATATGTCGGATACTTTGCATGCTCATGCAAGGTGTTGTCTCAAGAGCTTCAAATTTCAACACGGTGTATATTCACGGTATTCACTGTTGTATATAGTATCACTTAACCCTATCTCACCTGGGACTTTGAAGTGGTCAATACCTGGCCTCTGTTTTTCTTAGCTGTTATAGTAGCTATAACCTTTAAACTGGGTAAATAGATGGACTTTGATGCATACAACCAAAATCACGTAATTAAATCAAATTATTTCTATTGTTCTTGTTCGCATGACAATAAGAATATGTTAAGGTATGATTATCATGATTATAATCAACATTATTTAAACAATGAAATGGAGCATTAAATTTAAATTTCTTATTTCAAATTGAGGTGGATATGATCAAATACATGTATAGGCATAATTTGGCATGTATTTTAGATAGATATTTGCAACAATTAAAAAAGAAGTATACAAATTTTGTTGACTACACAGTAAAACATTGGTTTCCATGGTTACGGTGCTATAGAATCTTGAAATTTCCATTATTCGATACAGTATACATAAAGTAGCGGAACCTTGGCATCCTGCGTTGCACATTTTAGCATTGGCGAATAATAGTTTGGTTGGTGGGGGGGGGGGGGAGGGTGGAATCAATCCCCCCAGGTGAGATAGGGTTAAGTCATTGAAATTTTTACTGATCTATACAATGTTCTTTGAGTGGGACAAATTCTCGATGTGGTTTGATTTCGTAGACAGACATTTGTTGAGAGATCCTTTTTCCTTTGCATGTGCTATCGAGCGTTCTACTTTGATGACATCGCATGGATCATTATTATTAGAAGAAATTAATTTAAACAAAATTGAATAGATCGATAGATCTACTTCAAAGCAAACATAATACCTAATTTCCCGATTCACATAAATTTGGAAATGGATCACAAATCTATTTTTTCGTCTAGCTTACTAGTCTTTCTTTGTTTGGGAGCATCGAATATTCTTCACGAATCTTTCCCAAAAATTTGCAACACGTTATGTATAACTGCACGGGAAATTGGTAAGTAATGCCATCTAGCTGGTCTATTTTGTTTATGTCCTTAGAACGATCGTACTTAGCTACAACGCCTTCCATGGAACCACCAAATTTTCAACAGCGCTTCAGGAGAGTTTCGGTTCCTGCATAATTGTGAATGGTAGTATAAACAATGGAGATCTGACGGACTACCTGATGTTCTTGAAAGAAGACTACTTGAGCACCGGCATAACAAAAGTTTTCAAAGCTGCGCATTTCACTGGCTATCTCAGAGGAGACTATTGGTTTCTAGGAGAAGTAAGCGCAGACTTGTGTTACAGTTTCGCTTTTTTCTGTGTAAAAATTCTTAGCTTTTTTCTTTCTATAGCCATTAGTTTTCAAAGGAATATTACATTTAATCAAATAATATTACAATTAATGTCTATCAATGGAGAGGAAATGACAGTTGTTCTTGCAACTCGTGCTTGCTGGTTTCTTAGGGCCTGTTTACATGGGAGTTTTCAGCCCAGGCTCCAATTCCAGCCTGTTTACCCGAGGTAAAACTTCAGCCCTCCTCTACGGTCAAAAGCTTGTAAATATCAGTTTGCCATTACATTGAAAATGTTTCGCCCCGGGATAAAAATTGCCCCGGGATGCAAATTGCCCCAGGCTGAAATTTCATTGCTTAATTGTATAACTAAAGTGAGCGGCCTACGATGGGCTCAGGAGTCTCCATCATATCTGTACACAGCAGTACACGTAAGTCCGGCATTGACACATTTGCACTGTCCACCAAACCTTTACTTATAGGAGCATTTGATCAGTTCCTGGCAGGCCACCGATGCATCAGGAAGAATAGTCCATAAGTGACACTGCGAACTGTTCTGATCACGCTGCTATCCCCATTTATCAGGGCACTGGGTTTCTTGGAGTTTGATGAGTCTCCCTCCAAATATGAGCTCCTTGGTAGATGACGCATTGAATGTGTTGCGTCAGTGCATCCCTTGCAGAAGGGATACCATCAACCTGCCTTCGCATATGAGTAAACAATTCCTTCCTAGCTGCATTTATGGATCGTTTCGTATAAGAGGAGAAACGCTCGATTGCATAAATATGAGCATCTGACAGGGAATTATGGCCTTGTGACAAGGTTATGAATGCATCTGCAAATGATGGGTGAGGCTCTTCATGCCGTTTTCTTACCAATACCAGCAAATACATCCACTTAGTTGATTAAGCAATGCAAACCCGTTTGCGTTTTCAGGGCTAATAGTCAATGCCAGTTGATGAAGAACGAAGCGTGATCAGAACAGTTTATGGTGTCTAGTGTGGACTACTCTTCTTTACTCACCGGCTGCCTGCCAGGAACTGATCAAATGCTCATGTAAGGAAAGGTGTGGTTCACAGTTCAAAGGTGCGAAGGCCGGACTTGCTTGTACTGCTATGTGCAAATATATCAGAGACTGCTAAGCCTATCGTAAGCCACTCACTGTAACTATGATATCAAGAAAAATATGCTTCTATCTTGCCAGTCATCTTTCAATTTCAATGGATGGCACTTTGTATTTCTGCCTGCGAATAATAAATTATGAATAACAAGAGATTTGCATATTTCAATAGTTGTATCAAATGCACGCTTTTGGGGTATTATGGCCCAGTGCTCCAGTGTGAATAAAGCTCTGAGGAACATTTAGAAATGGTCATGTATTCCACGATTCTCAGTTCATCAAGCTTACTGAGACTAACAAATAATATCTTTAACCATCGCTGATTTTCTTTGGGGATTGGGTTCTAATACTCCTGCCTAAAAATAGCAATTGGGGGCATATTCTTAGAATTGCCAGTTTATTCCATGTTTTCAGCATATCAAACTTGCTAAGACTACAAAGTACACAAGTATTTAGGAATCGTTCTAGACTCAAAATTGTCTCTTTCTTTCCATATTAAAGCAGCTATCTCCAAAGCGAGAAAGGGTATTGGTATGTTGAGATTTCTCTCAAGATATCTTCCTAGGAACACCCTTAACGAGCTATACAAGCTCTATATCCGACCCCATTTAGACTATGGAGATGTTATATACCATGATCCCCCAAAAGTATGCGAGTTCAGCGGAAATTTCACCTTGTCTAATTTAATGGAAAAGCTAGAATCCGTCCAATATTCTGCCGCTTTAGCCGTGTCCGGTACATGGAGGGGAACATCTAGAGAGAAGTTGTATGCTGAGCTTGGATGGGAATCTTTAAGTCTTCGTAGGTGGAGTAGACGCCTGACTTTGTTCTATAAAATTGTAAACAACCTAACTCCGAACTATACAAGGGATCCAATTCCACCACTTCAGCAGTTTCAGTACTCTCTTCGCAAACCTGACATCATCGGGCAAATAAGGGCAAGGACTGCAAAGTTCAAATCTACTTTTTATCCTCATTGTCTGTCCGAATGGAATGAACTTGAGCCTGAAACTAGGCTGGCACCATCTGTTGCCGTTTTCAAATTGAAAATGTTATCAAAAATCCGCCCCCCTGGAAAACCTGTACCGGGTGTCTCAGAAAAAAGTACCCCTTTTTGACTGGAAATAGGGACCAAGCAATAAGATATCATTGCTCCCCGACTTCACAGCTAAATTTATCAATGTTCAACTTAGATGCACGTACCTTGCATTTAGAAATCGTCCACCAAACACCGGAGATACAGGTTCGCTAAGTCAAAATTTACAGTACACCTAAAACCAGAGGTTTTGAAAAAGGGCCTAGTCATGATTTGTATCGTGGCCATTTTCCAAAGTACCTGTAGACGTTAAGTTTCCGTGTTTTGCTCTTGAAAAGAATAAAAGATGCATGGACACATGGCGCTGATTAAACACATATAGTGAAAACGTGGTAAGAGTGATAAAATCGTGCCACATCTATAAAATAAGCGTGCATGTGCTCCTTTTCCTCTCCTTTAATACAAAGCGCTTGGAATCGAATGCAATGCAAGGACCGTTTCCTCAAAAGAAAAGTCACTGCAAGAACAATTGAAGTAATTCAAGGTATAAATCTTTTCAAAAATAAAAAGTAAAGGTCAAAGTCGAAAATTCGTTTGCAAAATGCCTGTTTGTTGTCAAATTATGGCTAGGCCATTTCTCAAAACCTCTGGTTTCAGGTGCACTCCTAATTTTGACCTTATGAACTCATATCTCCGGTGTTTGGTGGTCGATTTCCAAATGCAAGGTATGTGCATTTAAGTTGAAGACCAACAAATGTAGCCATGAATTCAAAAAGTCCCGAAATATTATCGTTTTGTTGCCTTGTTGAGTCAAAAGGGGGTACTTTTTTTGAGACACCCGGTATATGGGATTCATGACCCAAAAGGTCTATCCTATCTAACTCAACTTAGAGTCGGTCTTAGCAAGTTAAATTTTCATAAATTTAAACACAATTTTAAAGATACCACAAATCCTATGTGTCCAACAAATGATGGTATTGAAGATACGGAACACTTCTTGTTGCTCTGCCCTTGTTTTGATGTACAAAGACGAGACCTCCTCGCTGGAATCTATGCATTAATACGACCACTTGGATATGTAAATCTTGCAAATGAAGCTTTACTACAACTTTTATTGTATGGCAATAAAGATTTTCCTATTTCACTAAATAGACAAATTCTTGAGCTAACGCTACATTTTATCCATGAAACTGGTCGATTTGAGTGAATTTCTGTAGCCACTTAACCATCCCTTCATAAGCCACCCGTTTTTGTCCCATAGTTAAAGTAGTTTCTTTTCCTTTATTATCTTTATTTAATGGCCTCGGGGTAGACACAGCCTTTTGCTCCCTGGGATTGATCGTCCTAGTAGTATTGTAGAGTAATTTTATAAGTAATGTAGTTCGTAATTTGTATTTGTAAATTTTATTTGGAATATATTGTATAAAAAAAAACTACAAAGTAATGTATTTATCTGTCACTCGTTTCATTAGTTATACCAGTTTTTCACTTTTGGGGATTGGGCTCTAGTTCCCCTATCTAAAAATAGTATCTGGGGCAATTTTTATACTGGCTCTATATTCCATGCTTTTCAGCATGTGAAATTTGCTAAGACTACAAACTAATGTGTCCCTTCAATTAAAAAAACTTGGCAACGTGATGTGACAGTAGTCACTCAGCATCTGCAACTGATTGTTTCCGTTGACCCGTCAGAGCAATGTGGGTCATACATAGTGGCTCGGAGAAGACCCAAATGGAGTAGGGACCAAATGGAGTAATTCTCCTATCCAGGGCCCAAATGGAGTAATCCCATTAAATGGTATTTTAACTCATTGTCAAAACTAATTAACACTCGGAGATAACATTTGATCATAAATCTATACCTAATAATACCTAATAATAGATGTATAGACTGTCTAGACGAGCCAGATTCTCCCAAAGACAATATCATCATTACTGGTGTATCTATCGTGAAGTCCAGGGGGGGTTAAACTTAAGGGTTTATGTGTTTCAATGGCTCTTCTAGATATCTAGTTTCCTTCAAACCTCCTTTTTCGTGTGATTCAGCTGATTCAGATATGTGTGCTTCCAAGTATTTCCTCTCATTCCCCTCATGTAAAGTATGTTTGCTGCTATTAAAACTAGCAGAAATATATCATAAAAACTTTAAAAATATCATTAAAACGCGACTGCCCTTGATTGATCCCTGAATGTAAACACTAACAAGCTCTGCTTGCATTTGACTGAGAATTCAACAAAATCAAGACAGAACTGATAAATATTGTGCAATTGCCTGTTCCAACACGATTAAAACTGTTCGTTTTCTATATTAAAAATTGGATTCTAAAAGAAACTAGTACTGCCCATATGGACAAACATTTTTGAGCACTATTCCAACGCAATATTGACAATATTTTTAAAATTGACTGATAACGTTTTCACTCAAAATTTTAGAACCAAGGACTAATCCAACTTTATTTATAAATATAGAGGTTTAAATAGTGTTTAAGATATTTGTATTCGCCGATGGCGAAATAATATTGTCTCTCCCAATGTCTATTGTTTTGAACGAGAATTATACAATAGCAAGTGTTGAAACCTTACCACTGTAATTTGCAAGCCTTTCTAACGTGGATATATTCGCTCCACATTTAGCACAATTACATTTTAAGAAACTGATGAGAAACTTTTGGCAGCAAAAATTACCCTAAAATTTAATAAACTAAACCAAATTTCTTATTAAAAAATTCATGCACTTCATTACTACCAATAGATTATCAAAAAGCCACTAGGCCTACATGATGAAAATCTGATCATTTCAAGAAACTTTTAGCACAGATTCAATGTCTTGCTTTTTCAAGACTTTCTGGCTTTCATCTATACTTTGTTTGTTTTCTTTAAACCACAATAGATTAAATCAAGTAAAATGATACCCTCCACATGGTTTAGGGTGAAATAGAACGTGACACAAACCCCCGTCAGAGACATAAATTACGATGTAGGTCAAATGTCATCATGAATTTTCAATAGGCAGCGAGGACAGTTTTATAAATCTATTGTTAGAAAAAGATTTATGATAAAGCGCTATCTCTGGGTGTTAATTAGATTTGACAATGAGTTAAAATACCATTTAATAGGATTACTCCATTTGGGCCCTGGAGAGAAGAATTACTCCATTTGGTCCCTACTCCATTTGGGTCTTCTCCGAGCCAATGCGTCTCATGTGGGTCAGTCCCGTTCCTTTGTCAAGCATTGCTTCATCAAATGCTTCCATTCTCAGCTTCACAAACTTGCCATCTTTGTATGCTTGGCAATTCTCTTCAAGAGATGATTGTGATCTACCCTTTCATGATGTAGCTGCCCAGTAACAGGATCCTCCTCTGGTACATATAGATGGGCACTAAAATCAATGCCCAACAACTTCCACTCTGCAATCGTACTCCTGAAAATGTGCGTTGCAACAAGAGATCTGAGCTTATCAAGCAATGTTTCAGGAACATTTCTTCTGAATGGAAATGGCTCATGTCTTTCTTGAGTGAGTCCTTGTCTAACAACTGTGATTGCTTACAAACTTCCAACATATTATACAGCTCCAAGGATAAGTTGGTAGGTTGACTTTGACAGGAGTTTTGGGAACTGGCTCACCATGTACAGACACTAAAAAGGAAAGTACAGTACATGCTGCTTTATTCAGTATGCAGAACATATCTTAAAATCTTATAATCAAAGCTGTCAGCAGAATATGACAAAACTATACAGTAAATCATTTGATGAACTAATCATTTGATTATTAACTGTAAACAGCTTGCGTCAGAGCTTTCTGAATTTGTTGCGTTTTTCTTTGTTGGGACACCTGGTATGTATAGTATGTGTACAGTATCTTTGTAAGACTTCAGATGTTAAATTTAATAATTCTTTGTTGTGAATGACTCATTGCCTGTGTTCATTTCAATAACCATGCTAAATTTAGCCTCTTTTTGTGTAATACTCAAAAGAAGTGGCTAAAATATGAAAATTTGCTTTAATTTCTGATGATACTTACAGTATCAAGTTACTGTACAGTATCTGTCACTTTTATGGGGAACATTGTAAATTTACAATCTTTGTCTAAATTTGGGGAGTTCCAGTTTGGTCTGAATGGTTTATCACAAGTCCTAGGCCTTTCCAGATGGCATCAGCCCTCCACTCATGTTTGATCAGCAATTCTACCTTGCATCAGATGCTAGATGATGCAATTTTGAGCAAATAGCTTGCAGGGCTCTTAATTCCTTTTGGCCTTATTGGGGGTAGAGCATATTCATATAAATATGCTCCCTACACTATTTCCCTCAGTCTTGAGGTATGAGGCAATTTGCTAGATCCAGCTATGGCTGATTCTGCTGATTTTTGCTATCACCCTCCCACCCAACTATATTTTGCAATGTAGCCTAACAGCAAGGGGGGAATTTTTACATAATGTAGAATTACATGCTATATATTTATGTATCAGTATCTTATTGTAATGTATTGATAATGTAACTCGTTTGTTTTCTTGTGATGAATTATTTTGTCCCAACTTGGCGTTTTTCTTGGCTCTCCTTGTTTAGACTAGCGGGTAAATACAGGAATTGCTCCGACCCGAAAATTTTCGTAAATGTACGATTTTGCGTTCATCGGTGACCGAGGCTTTGACTGGAGACTTAGCGAAATTTCACAGCAATGGCGGATGGAGCTATGTTTGCATATGCAGCGAGGGAACTTTCATGCTACCCTGTTTCCTGTTGTAAATATGGAAAAGATGCGTTTTTATATAGGTGAGGTGCAGTAGGACTATTCTTAGTAGTCCCTTTATCGTAATGATTGATATCGCATGTCATGTGTGATTCTAGGCCAGCTTAGGCCTAAAAATAAAGCAATGATTCAGCAGTGAACGAAACCCCTCGCATATGAAACACAAGAGAAACGTCACGGACTAAACAAGTTTCAAAACGAACACATAAACATTCCGTTCTAATCACCTTTTGTCCAAGGTACAAAACATAAGAGAAAGAGAGGAAACAGATAAAATTGTACATTATCAAAAGGAAATGTTGGGAATCCCCGATATGAATTAATTGATTGAGACAATCAATCATGTGCATTGATGTAGTTGGGATCTAAGGGCTTCCAGGAATATGTTTCTTTGGAGCACAATACCATAATTAAGACCAAGGATTGTCTCTTTGGCTATCATTTTGCGTCTGCCTGTGCGTGTGTGTTCCCCATTTGTTCGTAGATGAACAAATACGATTATTGGGAAGATGACAAAACCCCTTACTTTGTCCTTGAGAACTGAGGTCTGCTAAGAACTTCTGAACGATTGAACGTCCTATCTACTTGCATAACTAAACTGTATGTATGGGCCACACAGTATGAAATTCTACCCTATGTTTAAGACGAGCAAATATAATTTTGAGAAATTTTGCTCGTTCAAGACAACCCATATCATATCTTCCCTTTTTTCATTTCTCTCAACAATGAAACCCACAAAATAAGAAATACAAAATAACAGCCACAATGAAAAAGATCAGTAACAAATACCAAGACCTTGGGAGTCTAAGTGTCGCACATGTTTGTTTCTCGTAAAACTTGTGCGAAGGAGGGCAAATTTAGCTGAATTCAAAAGAGAGCATGCATGAAACGATAAGTCCTAGTCGTCTGTTCCTCTCGTCAACGAAAACTTTGGCGTCGCAATAAAAACGAAAATTTTCGGGTCGGAGCAATTCCTGTATTTACCCGCTAGTTTGTTTAGAGCCCTTGATAATATCAGACATGCTCCATTAAACTGAAAAAATAGCTTTTGTAAGTTCGCTACTGTGTTAGAAACTATGACAAACTAGTTTTCTTTTAGGTTTGTTTAATCCCAGGTGGTAGTCATGATATTTTGCTCCTCCTGGTACCGTTTTTGTAGTGTGGTATAGTAAATCTTTGGTAATGTCCTTAGTAATTTGTTGGTGTAAAATTTTATATTGAATAGAAAACTATGAGGAATTTTCTCAAAAGTGATCATTCAAAATTCTTCAACGATGGCAGGATGACAATCAAACTTAGGTGGTTTTCCAGCTGTGCAGTAATAATAATTGCAAGCATAGAGCTCAAATCTTAGAAAAATATGGTTGTGAAATTCTTTCACATTCACATTTTAATTAAATTGCTTGAAAGGAACTCATGGTGCTTTCCTGTGAATCTACCATGGAAATGTGTTTGTTATCTTACTTATTTTCACAATGGCTGTGTTTTAAATTTGTTGAAAGAATTAATGAAAGAACTAATGTTGAAAAAATTAGAATCATAGTAAATCCTAAACAAAGAGACGAAAAATGATGAACTTTGCTGAAGAATTTTGTTTATTTCACGAGCTTTAACACATAAAATTACTCCAGTTCCAAAGACCGACGTCATAGGATGTAATATCCTGCATTGAATCTTTCAAGATTTCAATAACAATTACAGAGAAGTACGAGAACCGCTGCGCAGCAACATTCAAGAACAAAGAGGACAAAAGTGACAATTAAGAACAATGATTATTATTTACGAGACTTGCATCGGCGCCGTTAAGTTCCATAGTTCAATCATTGGCAAGTGTGAAGTTTGTAACTGTTTCACATGTACAAGTAACATTTTTTCAAATGAACATCGAGTCATACGACTTAAATATCAAGTTTGACATTTGATTTTGTAGGGGGAGTGTGTGAGGCCCTCTGCGGAGGCCCCCAACAGACTTTCTGCACAAATGGGGAGTTTGACCCCCGGACGAGAGAGACGAGAGAGAGAAGAAGAGAAAGACACGAGGAAGGACGCTAAATGACTGAGAGATGAAAGTATTTGAGTTTTGATGTAGAAGAGTCTTGATTTTGAAGGATTTGGTTCTGGAAAAAGTCGTGTGTTTTCTTTCGAGTGAATCACTTGGTTGAGTTGTTACAGATAGTTTTTGGGTCGTTGTTGTGTGCGTCTAACATAGAGTTGGAAACTCTTTTTTCACTTCACCCTCTTTTCCGGTTGAAGTATCTGACATAATCTCTCTCCTAAAATCTGGAAAGTCTTTAGGCCCTAACAGTATTCCAACAAAAGTTTTAAAGCTGCTTTCTCCTTTAATATCTTCTCCATTATCCCAAATTATAAATGAATCATTTCAATCTGGGATATTTCCAGACAAGATGAAGCTAGCCAAAGTAATCCCACTCTTCAAAAAAGGTTGTCCACTTACTGCAGCAAACTACAGACCAATTTCACTTCTCTCTGTCTTCAGTAAAATTATAGAAAGGGTGATGTATGAGCGTCTCTACAATTTCCTTGCTAAGTATGAGATTTTATATACCTTGCAATTTGGATTTCGTGCCAACCATTCTATTAACCATGCCCTAGTTAGTCTAACAGAAGCCATCAAAAACTCATTAGATAACAGGAAGTTTGGTTGTGGAATATTCCTTGATTTGCAAAAGTCATTTGACACTGTTAACCATAACATTCTCTTGATGAAACTTGAACACTATGGAATCAGAGGAACTAGCCTTGATTGGTTTAAATCTTATCTTTCAGGTAGGAAGCAGTATGTATGTGTCAATGGATCTAACTCAAGTTTTTGTAATGTTACTTGTGGGGTACCACATGGCTCTGTACTCGGTCCACTCCTCTTCCTAATCTACATTAATGATCTACCATACTCAAGTTCAAAATTAGCCTTTTATTTATTTGCAGATGATACTAACATTTACTATGAAGCTTAAAATCTTGATCTGCTTCAGAGAGTAGTAAACAAAGAATTGAAAAAAATTTAAATGTGGCTTGATGTAAATAAACTTGCCCTGAATATAGATAAAACTAACTTTATTATTTTTAAGTCACCTCAGCATTCTTGCCCTGTAACAGTTAGTATCAAAATTGGGAACATTCCGATCAGAAAAACCTTTTACGTCAAATTTCTTGGTGTTCTTTTGGATGAAAATCTCTCATGGAAATATCACTTGACATAACTTTCAAAAAAACTGGCTAGAACTTGTGGCATGTTCTTCAAAGTTAGACACTTTTTACCCATAAACGTTTTGATTTGTCTTTATAATTCTTTATTTTCACCTTTCTTACAGTATGGTATTTTAGTTTGGGGTCTCACTTACGAGACATATATCAATCCTGTGTTTTTGTTACAAAAAAGGGTAATCAGGGCAATTTCGTTTCAAAACTTTGCTTCTCCTTCCACTCCAATCTTTTCTGACTTGAAGATTTTAAAGCTGCATGATCTTTTCCAGTTGAAATTGCTATGTTTTGTTTATGATTGTGTCAATAAAATTTCTCCCTCTTGTTTTCATTCTTTCTTTGAATTAGTTGAATCTGTTCATCTATATCGTACACGGCAAGCAACCAATAATGATATTTTTCTAAATCGGAAAAATACGCTTCAACACGGTCTCAGGTCAGTTCGTTACTTTGGAGCAAAATGCTGGAATGGCATACCTTTGGAGATAAAACGTTCACCATCTACTTGTAGTTTTCGTCGTAAACTTAAGACGTTTTTCTTTTAAAATAATTACAAATCGTAGGAAGGTCCCCCATTCAGCCTTCGTCAGAAGTTCAAAGCCTTCTTCACCAACAATTATAGGTAAATTTTATACAATACTCTGAAAGAACTAATCAGTGATATTTAGTCATCTTTAAACAGGGGGTGCTCTCTCTTCGATTAGCTTAGCTACTGAGAGAGCCCCTCCTTAAGAAATTCCCCTACATGCAATTCTTCTGTTTTCATGATGTCGTTTTTCATTTTTATTTCTTCTGTAGTATTGGTCCTGTATTAGTTAATTAGTTTGGTATGTTGTATTTCATTGTAATTAACTTTTGTCTTTAGCATTGTATGTAGTGGAATTTTAAAATATATGAAACTGAACTGAACTGAAACTGAATTATTTGAGATCGACTTTTGACCTTCAAGCCTGCATCATATATCTGGAAAGAACACTGCAAGTTTACATGTGTAAAATGCTCCTAACATTGAATTGTCAATCTTTAAATGAATGATTATGTACATAAACAGAGGACTTGGTCCTGTCACAAGGGGGAGTGGAGGGGGAGGGTGTGAAACTGTGTAACCCATGGTGGTCGTTCAGTAGGATATTCAGCTAACTTTCGAGCGATTGCTTCTCTCAGCTTCTAAGGGATATTATTAGGCGGGTCAAGGACGGTATTATCAGCTGAAACAACTGTACCTTCAGCTCCTTCCACACTTGATATCTTCAACTCTGCAGTTCTCTTGATTTAACTCATTTTGTGATTTATATTTAGTTCTGGCTCAGCATGCTCACACGTGTCAAGCCGCCATTTTGTTGTGGCGTGGAGTATGACATTCATTTTATTTGAGCAAGCATTGTTTTCAATCACTCCACTGTTTATATCTTTCAGAAATAACTAAAGTGTTAACGAAACTTGGCAAGCAGAAAGGGCTTGGACTCATCAATGACTGGATCAAATCGTACAAGGGACACTTGTACTGGAGTGCAACAACTACTTTGGATGAGAATGATGAAGTGATACTGGCAAAATTTAAAGTATTCTTAAACCACGTCATTGACAAGCATGAACACTTGGAAAATCCTTTGTTCAATAGGTGTCAACATGGACACATTATTGGTGAAAAAATGGATTAAAAATGGTAATGTACAAAGTTGCATGCACTGTAGCCAGTTCAGTTTTAGTTTTCATATCTGCAGTATGAAATACCAATGAAAAACCAGCCTAAATTTGACATATTTTGGTAACAGTTTGGTATCATGAAAGCTCATTTTTTAAATCTCCTTGGAACTCCGTATAAGGTATGCCCAATGTTGGATGGATGTGACCACGGCTGAACAAAGCGAAAGCCAGTGATAACCTGCCCATAAATTTTTCCCTTTCAGGGCTTTACGGTTAAGGTGGACCTGAACTTAAGGTGGCTCACTACCAAAAATTTCAAAATGGCGAAACCGCAATAAGGTGGCTCACTACCAAGTAAAATAGGCAAAAACACTAAAAAACAATTGATTAAGGTGGCTCGCTACCAAAATAACGTTAAGGTGGCACACACTTGGTGTCCTATCGCTCATGGCTTTACAGTGTACGGCAACTTGAACCCTCTTTCACTGAGGGTACTTTGCTGTAAATCTGTCGTGGACAGTTGTTGATATTTGATTAATTTAAAAAAGGGAGCATCTATTATATTTGAGGATGGGTTGTCATGAAATTTCTAAATCGTAAACCCGGAGAGCTGCATACATCTGCTTGACACCATATTGTAGACCTTCATAAATCAGGTTTTCTTGAAGACTGTATCATTTCCCCCTTTATATATTTAGGATCTAGGATGATGATTCATCAATATTTTCCATTAATCCTTTCAAAAATAATTAAGATAGCGCCATTTTGAAAAAATCAATATATCTAAAGATATCCACTGCAGATTTACAGCAAAGTACTCCGAGTTCCTTTCAAGCCATCCAATTAAAATTCTGAGAGAGCTATCACAGAATTTTACTACCACCTTTTTCAAATTTGAAAGATTTGAACCTTATACTCCCTTTTCATTCTTTCCAGGAGGGGCGAAGGTAATCCGCCATTGGCAGAGAAAAGTGATTTCGATAGTGACCAGGTTGGGCAGAGTATCGAACAAATTCTGGCGAAATGAAAGGCACAAGCCTCTTTGGTGGCCAGAGGGCATTGCCTTAGTTTCGCCGAACCATCGGGTTAATGTTGGCAAAAGAGGTAACACTTCAAAATCATTTCTACTAATACTTGAGCAGAAACACAAATCGCCAAAAATTAAGAAACTCAAGTACTGCAAGAACATATCTTCAACTATTCATGTCAATAGAGGAAATTCTTCGCATGACTTAAATTTATTTTTCTTATCAGATTTCTTGGAATGTACCTGACCTAAGTCTAAACATTAGAAATATTTCAAACAGTTTTGTTTCGATATTTTCACGAGAGCACAGGTAGTACATATGAAGATTGTTATATAAACTCACAATTCACAAGATCTGATAATTTTAAGATACTTTCAGTGACTTTCAGTACTAGCCCAAATTGTTCGTTTCTTGTCAAAGCATCATCTGAAACTACTCTTTTTATAAGAAACAGTTTATAGTAAGAATTGGCATTTTTTCAAATCAGAAGAAACGACCACCGGGTGTCCCAGAACAAAATATAAGAATATGGTTGGTTCCAGTAATGGGAATGTACTGGGTGTCCCAAAAAAGTATACATATTTGGTTTACTCCCGTGATGTGCCTTCAGTTTTAATCAATGGCTAATCACTCTCAAGATTTTCCTCGATAGCTAACTTGAACATAGATACATCGTTTGTTTGTATTGGTACTTTGAGAGCAGAAATTTCAATCTAGCAAGCTCAAATTTGCGTCCACTTGCAAACCAGAGCTTAGGCCTATTGACCAAAGCAACTTCTTGAAGTACATTGAAATTAGGAACTGAAAGTAATAAAAATTAAGAAACGGTCCAATGGGTGTTTGGGGGGGGGGGTGACTTCAGGAAACAAAATAACACAATAACTAATGATGTTCTGTGCCTTAAGAATTTGGTTGTGCCAAAAGGCTAAAGCTCTGGTTTCCAGGAAGAGGCAAATTTGAGCTTTCAAGATTAACATATCTGCTCTCAAAGCACCAATACCAACAAACGAGGTACCTATGTTCAAGATAACTATCGAGGAACATTTTCAGAATGATCAGACATCGATTGAAGCAAAATTCACATCACTGGAGTCAACCAAATCCATATACATTTTTTTTGGGACACCAGGTAGCTTTAATCAATAGTTAATCATTTTCAAAATCTTCCTTGATAGTTACAGTAACTTGAACATAGGTACTTTCGCTTGTTGGTATTGGCCCTTCCAATTTGCTGTTACATCCAGACCAGAGCTTTGGCGTTTTGGCTTTGGTAAATCCTCGAAGCAAGCAAACAAATCAGCAATATCCTTGATAAAATGTGATAACATCTTAGATTAGATCAAGGGAGCATAGATTCCAAATCTTTAACAAGGCTGGTGTAAAATTCAGTTAATTATTTCTTTGAACTTAATGACTTGAAAGAAACTTTAGCTAATTCTCTATAATTCTACCGTTGGACTTTTCTGAATCTTCAATATTTTCAGAATTTGAGTGTTTTTCTAATTTTTCAAGAATTCAAGAACAATGTTCAAAAAAACTTTAATTTATCGTAATTTCTGAACTGTTTGATGCAACATGAAATAATGTCGATGAAAACCATAGTTTATGGATGTCTACAATATGGTATCAAGCAAAAGTCTGTCACTTTTCTGGTTTATGATTTAGAAATTTGATGACGTCACACCCTCAAATGAGTTAAAATGTAACATACGCTGACATTTAAAAAAAAAACTTCTGAAAAGTCCAACGGTAGGATTAAGGATAAGTAACTGAAGTTTCTTTCAAGCCACTCAGTCAGAAGAAATAGATCACAGAATTTAGACCCACCTTTTTACCCCGAGTTAAAGATTTGGAAGCTATGCTGATCAAGGGCGCCTACCTTTTAGGAAGTGTGTTTATTCCCATTACTGTAGAGTAATTGTTGTCCTGTGACCCAGTACAGAGAGTGTCTCAGAACTTTACCGTGACCCAGAAGTACACAGAGTCAGTCCTCTCAAGCCTCAACCTGCATTTAGTTTCTTTTGAAAGGATTGAATGCAATTGAAGAAAATTTCAGTACTGGAAGAAATTCTTAGTTTTTACCTGTATGAAGGGTAATGTGTATTCTATTGACCTGTAGGGGACAAGAAGGTCTCCTTTGCAGGACCCACAGGGAGATAGAATAGACTTGGAGCAAGTCTAATCAGACTCACAAAATAGTCCCAGATATCGCAACAACAACAACAGCAACAACAACGACAGTGAAAATAGATATCAATAACTACAAAGTTGTAATCAGTTCAGCTTTTGATAGGATAGCCTCTGTGCAGACTTACTTTCCACTGCGAAGGAGAGCTAAGGCCTCATAGGCTCTCCTTCGCAGTGGAAAGTAAAGTCTGCATGCAGGCTATTGATAGGATTGATTCGTTAGTTGTTACTGTTATATATATGATCTTTACCCAATTGATAATGTTTAATACTGGAGATTAATTTCTTAAGGAGGTGGTGCTTACATGTTAGAAAACGAAGAACTGGATACGATTTCTTCTTCTTTGAGAAGATACGTCACAGAAAATGAGTAAGTTTCTCCTTTCTTAGACCCCATTTGCATTGCTCCTTTTTATTTGTGCTATGTTGTCCTGTGCCAGGTTGTGCTATGTTCGAGACAGATAATTTTCCATAAACAATATGATGATGACAATGCTCGTGTAGAGATGGATGGACACCAGATTCTATAACGAGGTTAGGCTGATCAGTTAGAATTAAATCAATGCAGGATTTAGAATCTCCCATCAAGTGCGTTGGTTCTGAAATCAGCTGATGAAGACCAAGGTCAGACGTTAACGGCTCAAACAGCTTTCCTTCGTTATTCTCAATATCATGTTCCCACCATTGCGTCGAGCGGCAGTGAGCGACCACCATTCCTGTATTTCTAATAGCAATGAAGACATTAGGGTTCGTGCACTAATAGTTAGCTTTATAATAACTTAAATATTGTATTTGCATCTTTCTGTTTTGTCGTAAGCGCCCCAGACTCGATAACCTTTGCTTCTCT
Organism: Aurelia coerulea; assembly: GCA_039566865.1. Classification (NCBI taxonomy): domain Eukaryota; kingdom Metazoa; phylum Cnidaria; class Scyphozoa; order Semaeostomeae; family Ulmaridae; genus Aurelia; species Aurelia coerulea. The sequence continues at coordinate 3,162,706 of CM076951.1, read as the reverse complement.
GGAGCGCATGAAAAAGTAGGTAGTTAATTTTGGCCATGCTTTTTTCATGAATCATTATCAATCAAGTAGGGAAGCACACGATAGAACTATAGTAACTAAGTGAAGCTTCCTTTCAAACAAGTTAGTTCACAGAAAGATGTTTCCATTAAATTGTAGAGCGATCGTAAGGAGATCGGTGATTGTCTGCGTTGCGTTCCCGATTTAATGTAAACACTTGCTTACGATCCTTAAGACCGTGGGCGATCGTGGATTGTCTGTCCCGATCTGGGAAAATGTTTATGGAAACACACATTGCAGATGATGGGCGATCATCGCAGACGCGCTTTTGTTAAACTATGGTCACGTGGATCTGATTAGCCAATTAGATGATAGTAGTCATTGTTGCTACCCTTCTGCGCTATCTTGTGGGTTTGAAAAGGATCACAGTATAGGTGCATCGCAGACTGTCGCCGACTGGTCGCCGACGAATGGAAACACTCGGCTGATATCGCAGATGGAAGATGCTTGAAGATGGAAGATAGGGATCGCCGACGATCGCAGACTGTCGCTGATCCCCTTACCATTTAATGGAAACCAGGCTTAAGCGTGGCCTTTCCATCTGGTCCACTTCAAAGGAAGCCGACACTTCCAATGGCTTTCTGATTTAAATATCCCCCCGTCAACAATACTATCAATTTGAAAAAGACGGGGGCCATTATTTAAATCAGAAAGACGTTGGAAGTGTCGGCTTCCTTTGAAGTGGACCAGATGAAAGGGCCATGCTTATGGAGAAACAATTGCTGTCCAAAGCCGTTGATAATTTGCTGCAGTTTCTTGCTGATAAGTGGTTGCCTTCTCCAAATAAACCCATCAGGTATACTGAATGAGGCTTGGACTTTGATTTCTGAGACTTCTCTGAAGGATTTAGACACTGGAAGTTGGAAACCAAGCGAAAACAAAACGGTTGCTGTGACATCGGGCCTGAGAAAGTTTCAGTCCTTGTTTCTTTCTTCTCTCTCGTTTTTCAGTTTTTCCTTTGACTCCCTTGTTTCCTTGTGCTCTCTGAAAAAGTGCTTTATTTATTTTACAAATAACAAACTGGAAAGGCGTAAGAAAACAACACACGCTATAGTGACGAAAGGGAAGGTGTTTTCTTTTCAATAAAATATTTTTGAAACATTTTTTAATTGACTGTAATGTGGGCTTCCTGTGATCTACTAGTTTGCAATTATCCATGCATCTCAATTTTTGCACTTCAGTTTGCTGATAATTGTGGATCATTACCCTATGTCGCTGTGCTTCAGAATCAAAATATTTTCCTGTGATCCAGTCTGGCATAACCTCTGCAAAACACTTTGATAAGAGATACATGTCCTCTTTCAGGGCTTTCAACAAAATTGCCTCATCTGCAGGATTTTTACTCAATGGATTGAGGTTTTCATTCTTTTATACAGCTTCAATGCCTTGAAAACCTTAACTAGAAAAGTGGTCATATGAACCACCGGAGTTTTAACTTATTTATTTCATATTGTACCCTCATTTTCAGCAGTGTTTAAGTTAAAACTGGAAAGAACGAAACCACTACTGAACAATAGTTCTCTTGTTTTACCTTTTAGTACAACAGTTGAGGCAAGAGATGGCAGAAGAGCAACATCCTTCATGTACATCTTATTTTTTCAACTTTTGGTAGAATATTCCTTGCAGGCTTTGTACATCCTTTGCTAGGCACTGGAAGCCTTCTTTGATTATTGCCTTGAACATTCTGTTGATAGCGTGATAAAATACTTGCAATGGAACTATTTGCAAAGTTTTGTAAGCCCAGAACTTTTTCATTTTCTTCCAGACCAATAAATTAAGGGAAAAATTTAACAGTGACAAACTGCTGCAGTTTCACATTTCTACATTTCACCTTCCCCATAGTCTACTTCTGCAACATGTTTAAGATGTTCCCCAAAAGTATATCCTGAAATCTATTTCTAAAAATTTCATAATAGTTCTCTGTTCTGACACCAAGACTTTCCACCCCTCTACTTCACTCGCAGTCCGCTGGTCGACCAATCTCAGCCTCAACAAAGCTATCATTGCCGTTAACAACAACACATTGAACACCTTATCAATCCCTACGTTAGTGCCAACGCTATCGACACTGTTTACCCTACCTTGCCAAAGTTTTTTTCCCTTACAGGCCTTATGCAATGAAAATTTTGACCCACTTTTTTCTATTTTTCATAAAATTCAATCTTTCCTTGTTCTGTTGATGTATAATTTTATTCAGTTTCTGATGCTCAACAAGGTTTTTTGCCCTGCAAAGTTGGGCAGGTCATGCGAAAAAATGTTTTTTGCGCCGTGACGTCACAATTATGATTACATCCCACGCTGTTATGAGTCCGCTGGAGTGTAGACTGCTTCAAGAATTTTGTTAGACCTGCCTGCCTTCGATTCCTCGGTAAATACACTGCATTATATTGACAACAACATCGGACAGTAACAGAAGTGGATCTGAGAGTATTTCTAGTAGGAACACTTCACCAGAGAGCTCTAGTGAAGAAGATTATGGAGATGTTTGCCTGGGAGCTGCTGCTGTTCCATATCAAGAAGAGCCCCTTGCTAGGCCAAGGGAAGGTGGCGCTGCAGTACGTTGACGCGATGATGGGGAAGACAAAGATGGCCTTTCTCGTCAAACTTTGGCTGATCGATACGAAGGTTGTACTCGAGTAGAAGAATGGTAAGTAAGTCATTAGCACATTTATCCTAATTCAGCTTTCATTGCCAAACAAAGAAGAGGGGTCGGGTCGACACAACCTGTTGTATCATGAAGGCTTTTTGTGTTTACACAGGCCTTGGCCTAAATAGGATCAGTGCATACCAAGAAACACACAGGAGTAATAAGGTATTTTTCAATTTCACAGCCCGTTAAATCTGCTATACTTTTGGAATTACCACCAATTTTTGACTTCTCGTTTATTTATAATTCATTTTTACCTCCAAATCTTATCTAACAACATACAACAGTCCGACTTTTGAAATGATTCCTAGCCTTTAGATTTGTCAAATGCCTGCCAAGAAGGACAGGAGTACTCTAGAACCAGAAGTACCAAGTTGGATGTTAGCTAATTTCAGTTTCTGAATTTCATTGGCCAGCAGTAGTATGTCTCACACTGCTATCATTAGTTATTTACATTGGGTTGAACACTATAGTCTGCTGCTATTTTTTACCAGGTGTACTTGTGGTTGCTGCCATGTTGAACGTTTGAATGGAGCACTGGAGCATCGATGCTGCAGAGAAGTGCATGAGGCATTCGGGAAAGTGGTGTTTGAGGGACTTTCTGATGATATTAATTGCATTACCTTGTTCAATGATTACAAGTCAATGACAAGCAATGTCGTCCTCACCCATGTTGGTCCGCTATTGAGAGGCAAAGATGGCAGACAGTACAGGCAACGAGCTGGCCAGACCAAAAATGGGTAAGAGTCCTTAATAACCTGATAGCCATTAATTAGAAACATCCCATGCAAATCTTTTGCCCATACATCCACAATTGAATTCTAGACTTGCAACTCCTGTTTTCAGACAATCATATAGTTTGCCCACCTATCATATCTTTATCTTTCAGATGTAAACATGTGTACAATTTGGGGAAATCTGAAGAGAAATGTTCTTTTTTCAGGTATATGAGAGCAGTTGGTTATCGATGGGTTGCACGATACCTGTTTGGTTACATGGGATGGGATAACACCCGCCCTTTACCAGCTTGCATATACCATCATCTCAGATCCCAGTATCCCACACATGAATCAAAGGGATACTTATCAGCTCAAGATAGAGCTTGAGGTACAATTACATCTTTTACTTGATGCTTCAATTGTAAATATATGTATTCTATAATGAATAATGGTAAAAATGCAATTTTTATCTACAGTACTGATACATGTACTTGTTCATGAACATAGACATGGCTAATATGTGTTGATGAAGATCATACCGGTATATGATATTGTATATCTCATAAAAGTTACATGAAAGTGTACAAACAATTTTTACAGTACAGTATTTGTCATGATTTAGCCATTTCTATTTTCATCAACAGGAACAAGCTAACGAAACATGTCTGCAGTAGATTATTCCTATTGAATAGGCTGGTCTTCAGTAGTGGGGCATTTGCCCCTTGGATGACTTTTCAGGGGGTTATTGCATTTGCGGCAATGGCGTGGAGCACATGGCTTTTTTTCCAGATTTGGCAGCATTTTCTCTCTGCAGCTGCTCCTCATGTTTTTAAGCATTTCATCTTGCTCTTTTGCTGAAAAAAAGAGTATGCAGTAAAAACATTTACCTTTCCCACTAAAGTTAGAGCTGGAAGAAATTTCTTAAACAATTTTAAAGAGAAGGATGTTTTTGCAGTTGAAGCTTTGGGTGCAATTGAGTCATATATCGTGAATTTGGATAAAGAACTTGAAAACACCAGAAAGCGCAACCTGGATGTCAAAGAAAGGAAACTTGAAAAGATAAATGAACTAAAGAAACAAAAAACGCTCACTTCTTATTTCAAATAACTTTTTGCAATTAACATATTAAATTATATATTCTATGATGGTATGTTTGAAACAAAATTTGATACCCCATCATAAATCAGCAAGAAAAATTTGATAACCCAATAAAAAAAGGCTAGATAATTTGATACCCCTCCAAAAATTCTTCCGCCCCAGTACCCGGCATTAAAAATGACAATTTTCTTGTCAGCTATAGCTTTCAACAAAGACAAATCATTAGAGTTCAAACATCCAAAAATGTCCTGCTTCTAAAATGTGTATTTCATTGTATTGTAATGCGGCTGTGAGCGAACAAAACATTGGACCATAAAAAACTCTTTGTAGAATGCACAGTGGATGCAATGTTCATTATTTGTCATTGTTCTCGTTGTTCCCGATGTTGTATCATCTTCAGTGCATGTTATGTGTAACAATTTTATCATACATTTGTTTTAGACACATTTAGATTGATAGGAAGCTTGAATACTGCATGTATGTCAACAGATGTTTTCAATTTGGCAATTAAGGACAAATCTATAGTAGATTGAACGACGTCCTTTGATATTACAGAAATAGAGTAGCGATGACGAACAGAAGCAGCATAGACGCACAAAAAAAGGAAAGCCCCAGGTTAGCCATAAAGTTGTTTGCTTGTTACATATGTTTCTCAAACACATTTTCTTATCCATTAAGGTAAGGGTTTGGAGGCCTGCAGCAAAAATTAGACACACACACAAAAGGAAAGCCCCAGGTTAGCCATATACTTGTTTGCTTGTTACATATGTTTCTCAAACACATTTTCTTATCCATTAAGGTAAGGGTTTGGAGGCTTTGCTAGGATCTCTAGATTGACTTTTCAAATATTTCTCTTATCTTGCAGCAAAAATTATATGCCAAAATGAGAAAATGGAACGTGCAGACGATCGTATAGATGGTAAAACTTTCCCAGTATTGGCCCATTTAATTACCCTTACACTTTTTGTGACAAGGTGGTTAGTTATATGTAACAGGCTCTGTTAGTTATATGTAACAGGCAACATTTCAGCAAAGAAGGATTACTGCAGGCAAAATGCTCCATTTTCGTATCGTAGACTCGACAGTTCAAGCGTTGTGTGGAGACAGCAAGCCCCAGTAATAGCCTTAAAATGTTTTCCTCTTCTTTATAGAATTCTTGAATGCGGCCTCAAACTCTAAATGGAGAAAGGGAGAGTCCCACCAAGAAGGACAGAAGAAAGATCCTAAAAAAATTTGTACTGTACTCAAAATCAAAAGTGTACAGTTAATGGATTTGAGAAACTGTTCAGTATCCTTCTAACAGAGCACAGCTATTATGCACGGCTCACAAGGTAGCCATTTGCTAAAATGTTCTGAAAAGGCAAAGACCTTTGGCTATGTTGATGACGCTGCCTCTTTGAATGATATTGAACAGTCTCTCCAAGCTAGGAATTGTAACTCTCTCCAGACAGCCACTGCCGAGGAATGTGAAGGAAGTGAGACAGTTGAGATTACACCCGCTAAAATCTCCTCGCATGTGCGCGTCATAGTTGGTAGGCATTGCGTGAGCTATCCTACTAAGGTACGCTGTACAACGGGGAAGCCTGCGCTGGTGGCAAATAAGCATGTTTCAAACGCCTATGCATACAAATTTTTCCTTCAAAATAGCCGCCCACTGCCATTGCAAAGATAAAATAGCAGTCTAAACCATGTCCCTATGGTTTGCTACCGTATTTGTTGCTGTTTTAAAGACAAAGGATTCGAACAACAATCAATGGTTTCAAGAAGCAGGAATACTAGTGAAATTCAAAACATTTTGACAAAAAGGCCTCATAAGAGATGCGTTGGCAGGGGTAGGCCAAAAGTTGGATGTGAATTTGATACAAATGCCAAAATAGAAAGACTAAGTGCAGTCTTGCGTGAAGCTGGGTACATTAGGAATGCCAGACCACAGTGCCAAGCAAAACAACCCTACCACAAGTATGCAACAAGATCGTTCAAAGTACCTGGGCAGGGGGAAGAAGCATGTCGAAAAAATCAGATCGCTCTACATAAGAAACAAGGAGTACATACAGGGTGTCCCAAAAAAATTGTGCTCCATTTGTCTGAAGATAGCAACAAAACAGCAAAATATTCTTGCAAAATGTTTGCATGGCGTTGCTCTTTAGATATTAGCGAGTTTACGATTCACGACGCAGCTCAACACGACACAGCGCAAGGGCCTGAAACGAGCGCGGTTAGCGCGTCGTCGCCCCATCCTACGCACGAAGTTACGAAACGCGACGAGGCGCTGGTTTTGGCGCCAAAATAGAAAATTTCTTCAGACCTATTTCAAAATGGAGGAAGCACTTCTGCTTATGCACTATGCGAATGTCATCAACGATGAAGATCGTTTCCTTTTGCATGAGGCAAATAGACCTCGTAATCTACATGTAGGGCTTTCCTACTGGAAGTACGAGAGATTTAGTTTGGAAGACATGAGAGACGACGAATGTGAAGTAGAAATGCGTTTCAAGAAGGATGACATCTACAATCTCGTACATACTTTTGGCCTACCTGAAGTTTATCGGTGCTACAATGGACTGGTTGTAGACTCTGTGGAAGCTCTATGTGTGTGCTTGAAACGATTCACATATCCCTGCAGATATGCGGACCTGGTTCCAAGATTTGGTAGGCCTGTACCTCAACTTTGCATGATCACAAATATGATGGTTGATGATCTGTTTGATAGATACTCCCACCTTCTTCAAGACCTTGACCAGCCTTGGCTTTCTCCTGCAAACCTCCAGCTATTTGCAGCAACAGTCTACGATAAAGGTGCTGCCCTGGATAACTGTTGGGGCTTTGTTGATGGGACAGTTAGGCCAATTTGCAGACCACAGCGTGACCAGAGGGCAGTCTACAATGGCCATAAAAGGGTGCATGCCATCAAGTTTCAGTCTGTTGTGACCCCAAATGGACTGATAGCCAGCTTGTATGGTCCAGTTGAGGGCAGACGACATGATAGTAGAATGTTGGCAAAGTCAGGCCTGTTAGAGCAACTGGAAGAGCACTCATTCTCGCCAACTGGTCAAGCTTTGTGCATCTATGGAGACCCTGCCTATCCTCATTGCCTACATCTGCAGTGCCCTTATGCAAGAAGAGCTGTCCTGACACCTGAGGAACAAGCCTTCAATCAATCGATGAGCCAGGTTCGAGTGTCAGTTGAATGGGTTTTTGGGGGCATAGTCAACTACTTCAAGTTTGTGGACTTCAAGAAGAACCTCAAGATTGGCCTAAGTTCTGTTGGCAAGTTCTATGTTGTCAGTGCCCTGATGAGAAATGCACTTACTTGCCTTTTTGGCAATACAACATCAACATTCTTTGATTTGCAGCCACCAGCACTTAAGGGGCATCATGTACTAGAATCTAACAGGCCCTCCTATTGGCCAATTTGAATTTTCTCATTTGCATACAATAGAAAAGATTAAAAATCTTTTAGATTTTAGATATACATACAATAGAACACAGACGCAGACATAACGACAGAAAAAGAATGCACAGACAGAGACAGAGACATATGAACACATAGATACGCATAGATCCATACAGACATATGGAAACATACTAGATGCATACAGGCACAGACATATGGACACAAAACGAATGCACACAGACAGACAGACATATGGGCACATACCAGATGCATAGACATATGGACACATACTAGATGCATACAGACACAGACATATGGACACATACCAGATGCATATACATATGGACACATACTAGATACCTACATGCGCACACCAACAGAGAGTCGGAAAATGGGTCTCCTGGGTCTCGAGGGTCACATATATACATAGATAGATACCTACATCCACACAAACAGAGAGTCGGAAAATGGGTCTCCTGGGTCTCGAGGGTCACATATATACATAGATAGATACCTACATCCACACCAACGGAGAGTCAGAAAGTGGGTCTCCTGGGTCTCGAGGGTCACATATATACATAGATAGATACCTACATCCACACCAACAGAGAGTCAGAAAGTGGGTCTCCTGGGTCTCGAGGGTCACATATAGATAGATACCTACATGCACACCAACACAGAGTTAAAAGTGGGTCTCGAGGGTCTCATACAGATAGATACCTACATGCACACCAACAGAGAGTCAGAAAGTGGGTCTCCTGGGTCTCGAGGGTCTCATACAGATAGATACCTACATGCACACCAACAGAGAGTTAAAAAGTGGGTCTCCTGGGTCTCGAGGGTCACATATAGATAGATACCTACATGCACACCAACACAGAGTTAAAAGTGGGTCTCGAGGGTCTCATACAGATAGATACCTACATGCACACCAACAGAGAGTCAGAAAGTGGGTCTCCTGGGTCTCATACAGATAGATACCTACATCCACACCAACAGAGAGTCAGAAAGTGGGTCTCATGGGTCTCGAGGGTCACATATAGATAGATACCTACATGCACACCAACACAGAGTTAAAAGTGGGTCTCGAGGGTCTCATACAGATAGATACCTACATGCACAGCAACAGAGAGTTAAAAAGTGGGTCTCCTGGGTCTCAAGGGTCACATATATATAGATACCTACATGCACACCAACAGAGAGTCAGAAAGTGGGTCTCCTGGGTCTCGAGGGTCACATATATACATAGATAGATACCTACATGCGCACACCAACAGACACGGCAAGAAAAGTTTGAATTTCGACATAGTTTTTTCGTTGTATATTAGAGGTAAACGGGCCATTTCCCTTCCGTTTCCAACAACAAATGCTTTTTACACATCAAATTTCCAACGTAGTTTCCCCACGGGTAAACTACGGGTAAAGGGAAATATACTTTTACCCACAGTTTCCCAAGTGAGATTTAGCATCTCCAACAGTTGGAAACTTAGTCTATATTGGGCATGTTTTTGGGAGACTTTGGGGAAATTCCATACTTGCTCGTGCTCCTTTAGGTAAATTGAGGTGAAACGCCAAATTTCCCCCAAGTAAGATCCTTGATTTTAGTAGGAAATCCCAGCGAAATTATGAGTTTTTGTCGGAAATTCTGAGGAGACCAACCATTTCCCCAGGTGAAATTAGTAGGAAATTCAGTCGAAATTCTGATTTGTTTTGTAGGAAATTTTAGGGAAACTGATAGGTTCCCTGTCCATTATACTATTTCAAGAGACGCATGATATTTTATTTATTGGATATTTTGGTGCAACATCAAATATGGTCAGCACTACGCGTCCTGGTTTGACATTATAGGAATCATCCCAGATAAAACTTCTCCAGAGGATTCTTCTCTCTGAAGGTCTTCCAAATTTTTCTCGGATTCTTTCTTTGCAGCACTCAGATTCTGATTCAGATTCTGCGTCCTCTTTGAACGTACGGAACAAAATCATAATTTTCTATTATTTTGATTAAGCTTGACTCGTATTTTAAACATCATGGCTATATATTTGGAAAAAAACTAATCATCCCGTCCTTTGCCATTCTTTTTGTGCGCAATGCAAAGTATTAATTCAGAAAGAAGAATATATCACATCACTGGCACTTTGATTCATTCAATGGAAAGACGTAACTTCTAAACAGTCATGAACGCAACAGCTGATCCTCACAAGTAATCAACGATGCCAACAAATACATACTACCAGGACCATCGAGAGGCGGGGGGGGGATTAGGAGGGATAGGAGTCCCATAGGGCCCGGGTTCCAGAGGAGCCCGTCAAAATGTTTTGCCACGGCCCCCTGAAAAGCAGTTCTTATGGACTGACGGGGCTACCATGCCTAAATGAATAAAAATGAAAAATGAAAATATTGTTGCGCATAAATTAACTATTGCTGTAAAATCTCTTTACAACAACTTTTATGGCTATCTATCTACCTTAAAAGCATAGTCGTAAGAAAACAATTTTCTTATTTGCTATGCGTAAAAGTTTGTGCCCTCCTTTGAAACTTAGTCATCTCGTAAGAGTTGGATTTGCAACAAGTCTTTCTTTTCGTTCTTAGTAGCTAGCTCCACTGACCAGCGCCGAATGAGCAACGAGCGCGCAGTGGAGCTAGCTACTAAGAACGAAAAGGAAGACTTGTTGCAAGTCCACGTACGAGTGAGTCTTCAATCTCTTGATTGTTTACCGTCAATACCAATTTCTTGATAACTTTTTCACGGAATATCTGAACAATTTTTCCGACTAGTTTTCTTGAAAAGGGCGTTTCCCTTATTCTCCAAGAGTCTGAAGGGCCGGACCGTGTAAAAATTTTCTTGGGGATTCACCCCCAAACCCCCTTTGGGCCCGATCCTATGAATCACTCCAGGACCCGACATGGCTCTCGACGGCCCTGCATACTACATGAAACTAAATTCAAAACGTGGAGACTCTTTCCGATGACATCTTCAGCTTGTGATATAATAATGACAGAAATGTACACTGCAAAACAAGTTCGTTTGAACCGATGAGTGGCAGCGAAAAAACCTTTCCATGATGTTGAACTTTCGATGAAGAAACTTATATCATAGCTTTTTCCAAAATGGTAAGAGTGCGAGCAGCAATTTTATTTCAATTCGAGACTTTGCTTTCAACAATTATAAGTTTGTTTCAATTATGCCAGTTTCTTAATTCTTGCAATCATTTGGGTTCAGAAAGCCATATTATAGCACTGAAATACAATTCATAGAAATAAGGAAACTCGTTTCCAAGAAATTTCTACTTTATGAATTGGGTTGCCGTTGAGATGCCCAGAAATTGAGCCCAAATGAATTGTTCAAAGCTTAGAAACCGTACTTCAAACAAGTTCAGAGCCAAGTTCCAAATTAGAAATGAATACGAACAAACTTAGGACCTGCTACTTGGCTAGAAAAAACGCTTGTGAGTTAAATTGGATATTTCATCAAACCCTATGAAAAAGTGAGTAACAGTCAACCTCTCTTAACTGAGACTTGCAAACTGTGAGGAAAATCAGGTGAAAGAAGCATATTTTCCAATACAGTGATAAACACATGCATAAGCTTTTTCCATGAAAATATATCTCCGTGTCAATGAGAATTATTGAATAAGAAAGTTGCATTTTCGTTCAAGTAGAGACCACGCATGATATTCTGCATGAATATTTACGATCCTGGTTGACTTACAAATTTCTGAGTACCGGGTGTCTCAGAAAAAAGTACCCCCTTTTCACTGGAGATAGTAACAAAACAATAAAATATCATTGCTCCCCGCCTTCACAGCTAAATCTATAAATATTCAACTTAGATGTATAAACCTTGCATTTAGAAATCGTACACAAAACACCGGAGATACAAGTTTGCAAAGTCAAAATTCCCAGCTCACCCAAAAGCAGAGGTTCTGAAAAGGGATTTGATTTGTGATTTAGGCATATTCCAATGCAAGTGTAGCCCCTAATGTTCCGTTTTTTGTTTTGAAAAGAGTAAAAATGACATGTGCATGACCCTGATTAAACAAATATAACAAAATGTCACAAGAATGATAAATACGTGCCACATCCCCAAAATAAGCATGCATGTGCTCCTTTTACTCGTGTTTGATACAAAACACGTGGGGTGGAACACAATTCAAGGACCGTTTCATCAAAAGAAAAGTCATTTCAAGAACATTTGAATTAATTCAAGGGATTTAATGTATATAATTCTTTTCAAAAATAAAAACTAACGCTCAAAGTTGAGAATTCTTGTGCAAAATGTGTGATGTCAAATCATGGCTAGGCACATTCTCAAAACCTCTGGTTTCAGGTGCACACCAAAATTTTACCTTGTGAACTCGTATCTCCGGTTTAAAATGCAACGTAAGTGCATTTAAGTTGAAGATCGAAAATGTCACAGGTATGCAGTCAAAACGTCCCGATAGTCATCGTTTTGTTCCCTTGTTTGGTCAAAAGAGGGTACTTTTTTAGACATCCAGTAGAATTTGAATACGGCTACCGGGTGACCCAGAAAAAAGTGACCCAACACAATCTGTTACAGAAAATTATGAGGCCGAATGAAATATTTAAAACGTTTTTCCGTTGCTAAAAGACTAGCTTATGCTATGAGTATTTGTGGCAATTTTTTCAGCATGGTAAATGTCCAAAATTAAGGATTTCAAGGAAAAGGACATGTCTGAAATCCTCAAAAAGTCGTCAAAAACAGGGGATCGATATACAGCCATTTCAAATCTTCAAAACAACGAGGAGCGTGTTTCATTTCAACCTGGCAATAAATAGGCAACCCAGCAGGAAGTCTTCAGAGCCAGTTTATAGTCCTTAGGCACTTAAAGATATTCTCAGGCAAAATGAAACACGCTCCTCGTTGTTTTGAAGACCTGAAATGGCTTTAAATCGATTCCTTGTTTTGACTACTTTTTTGATGATTTCAAGCCTGCCCTTTTCCTCAAAATCCTTAATTTGGGAACTTTACCGTGCCTACAAAAATTGCAAAAAATACTCGTAATGTAGGCATGTCTTTCAGTAACAGAACGACGTTTAAAATATTTCAATCGGCCACTTGCTTTTATTTCTATAACAGATTGCGTTGGGTCACTTTTTTCTGGGTCACCCGATATGTACTTTTAACGAATGTTAGCATACCATAGTTATGAATGGCTGGCTATGCAGTTGAAAGAACATATACTTTCTACTCATCAGAGTCACTTGAGTCTCGAACAAGTGTTTCTTTGGACTTCTTTTAAGGTTTCCTTTCCATTGGTGACTCTGCAAGAAGCCTTCTCATTCGCAAAACTTGCCTTGCTTCTTCCGCCATCCGTCTTTGACGCCTTTCATCCAGCTCTGCAATCAAATTGCCAAGTTAGTTCAAAGTTATTTTATTACACATTGATAAATTCGTGCCACAAACTGCATTTATTACACGTGCATTGGAATATGCCTAAATCACAAGTTATTACAGCATGTTAATTTTGATATGGTTTGAGAAAATAGAAATAAAACTGTATCGAATTTGTGTATTTTCACTCTTAAATTGTGTGTTCAATCCGCAAAATATGGTGTAAAAGAACTAAAAAGCTATGGTATATATGCTCCCCTTCTGGAGTGCCTCAAATTAAATAAGAGATTTGAGATTTTACGTTCTCCCTTGCACCTACAAGAATTGAAATACCTTTGCTGCCCGTGGTCTGACCGTGTTTTCCACCCCTCTTTAAATGGCGGTAGACAAATCAGGGGCGTACATTCAAATTTTGTTGGGGAGGGTGTCAACATGCTTTGAACCGATTAAATTTTTCAGACCGATTGAACGTATAGGAAGCTGTTCATACCACTTAATTAGGAGCAATGCAACGAGGGACCTAACGAGGCCTGGGAGCGAGGAAATTCTTTGAGGACATGCCCTCTACTTTGGCTAAGCGCACTTCTCCCGATCCCATGCTTGCCAGTTTCAAAATAAATTTTTTGACCATTTCGTAACAGGCTCTCTCTCATAAATTAGAATCCTCATGAAAAATACGTTACAAATGCAAAAACTTTCAAACATACCACCATAGAGAAAATGCTCTGAGCTATTCAGAATTTTTGTTTCTCCAGTTGTATTCATCCGATTTAAATAATTTGTTTTTATTAACCCTCAAAAGTCTGCACAGTCATACAGCGTATCAGTTCTATGAACCCACAACAATTTATTTGTTTATTTGGCACATATTTTCAAAGGGTACTTTTAGCAGTAGAACTACACGAGACCCCTAAATTTCTTCTTTCCTGGTGCAAACAAAAAAGTGAGGAAAGAAGAGTCTTAAAACTCATTTCACACTAAACTTTAGGTATCGGTGAAGGTTTCTGCCAAGGGTTCGTACAGGTTCGTACTGGTAAACATTTTATAGCTGATATAAAAAGTCAAGTCATTTAGGCCCATGTATGCTATTTTCTGTGATTTTCCGTGATCAGAATGTATATTTTGTTTCTGGTTGGCTCCAATGCTTAATTTTCGTTTTAATTGCACAGCTGTTATAGCGAGGGTTTGAATTCTAAATAAAAACAGGAATTATTTCATTACCTAACAAGCATATTAGCTGGGTCAAACATGGTTTGCGAAAGCCTAGCCGACTAGCCTTGTATGTCTATGACTTTGGAGACACTATTTCAATGAAATAACGCAATGCGTCTTGATCAAAAAGTTCCTTATTATAACAATAAAATTCCAAAAATAGATTTTCAACAGGTCTCATCAAGGAAAACTGATATGTATCATATAAATAACTTTAAAGTTATTTATTGATCACTTTTGTTGAAAATTTCAAGTTTTAGGTGAAGACCTAAAATCAGCAAATTTTCATTGTTTTGCGTTGCCTAGCAATAGATCATGCGACTAATTAGCATATGATGCTATTTCTATGATCATTAATTGTTGGTAATCATGTGTAGCAAGTTGCGTCGTCATTAGGCTTTAGGGTTGCATAGAAAATATGGGAGGGCCTTTCTTGCCCCCCTCCCTCATGAGAAAGTGGCACTTGATGTACCCATATGTAGGATAGGATACATAATTAGAAAAAGTCATTGACATCTCAGCTTAGACTTATGACATTTCATCCCTTGTTTCCCTGCGTTCTTTGATTCGCAGATATCACTTGATCAATAGGGACTTATATCATTACTCTCACCAGTTTAGGCCATTTTACACAGGGGGCCCACTTTATAAGAGTAATGATATGAGTCCCTATCGAGCAAGTGATATCTGGAAATCAAAGAACGCAGGGAAACAAGGGACGAAATGTCATAAGTCTGGTCTCAGCTCGCTATCCTCTTCACTCTTGGTTTTATTTTCGAAAGTTTGGATGGGGGGGGGGGGGGCATTTTATAGAATCGCTTAAGATTCGTAATTCGAGCGCAATGCATCTTGGTAAAAAGTTCCTCACCGCCATGCCATCTTTAGTACAATCACGCAAGCATGTCCTTGTCCAACAATTTATTGAAAGCCGAATAAAGGGGAACATTAGTGATATTTAAAGCGAAAGAAAAGTCTACTTTCAATACATACCTTGTCTTAGATCGGCCTCTTTTTTGTAATGCTGAGATACTGTACCAACTTTTGAGCTTTGAAAAAACAAAACAGAAATCAATGTACCACCTGCATTTCTAAATATAATTTTCAAATATGAGAGATGTTCTCTTGGCATTAATACGAGACATTTCCCATCTATCAAATGAAGACAACTGACCACTTGTACAAATCGTGCATTCTAGACGCAGATCGGCAGCACGCAGGTTCGATAAAAGTTGGAATGATGGCGCCAACTGATACAAACTTGCGCTGGTCGAGCCATCTAACATTTGATATCAAGGAGGTACAGTCTCCCCTTACTTTATATTTGTGAGTAAGAGCAATAACCGCCAAGGGTAGTGTTCCTTTGGTTCCCATCTCCGTCCTCTTAGCAAAGTTTTTGCATTAGTCACGCAAAACTTTGACACATGCCTAAGCATGCAGGACTGGAGCAGTCCCAAAGCAACAGCGGGAAATTACTTATCATGAGAAAGAACTCGGAAAACGTTTAAAGTTAGAAAAGCTTTACGAACCTGACTCTCCTTGACAGAATGACTTTTGTTTGTTACTGGCCATCATATGGAAGATAACTGGTTGAAAATTGCAACGTTGGTGTCTTTACTCTGTCTTTGACGATGCACGAAGCAAAAGAAATAGTTGGCGCCCAAATCCGTTGTATAACGCATAGTTGGCAATCGTTCAAAACCTGCCTGTCTTCATGCTGTCTTCATTGACTTCAGTCACGTGATTGAATGAAGTTAGTCATATTATAATATGATTTCCTGCGGTGGTTTCGTTGTCTAAAGCTCATTCTCTTTAATATTGAAAAAATACACTCATTGTTCTTTTATAAGAAACTAAGGTCTGGTGATGGTACGCCATAAGCGTACGGGAAAAATCTAGGGGGGTGGCCCGACACAAAGTCCATTGTTTACCAACATTTTTGCCCAACTGAGGGTAGATTTTTGCCCGATTGGGGCTGATTTTCAATGATTTTTCCAACATTGGGGGGCTGCCGCCCCCCCCGCCCCGTACGCTTGTGTGGTAGGCAGTTTCTTAAATTGTCGGGCCATTTTGCTGAAGTATAGGGTTCATTTTGTTTTGTCTAAAGGCCACCCAAATTACTTAGTAAGATCTCAAAGCAAGTAAATAACATAATTCGCACTCAAAATAATGTCCAAACAATTTGCTAGGATTGTATAGTGTCAAAATATTTTTCAGTGCGATAGGAAAATTAGAATTGTAAATTGTAAAAGCTTTTTAGCTTTTTCAATTTAGGTAGGGTTGTTTCTTAACTTTCGAAAACTTGAGGCGGTTTCTTATATATAGGCGGTTTCTTTAAAACAATTTAGTGTATATTGTTGGTTGTCCTATTACCAATAGTAGTCTGAAAAATTGGTTATGCTACCCTGTGCGTAATGTATTGAAATCATAGAACTATTTCTATGATTGAAATGCTCTTACAAAAAGGAACTAACAGAACGGTGGAGAGTGATGAATCTCAAGAGAGGAAATCTCCCCCATAGAGATTAGAAATCTCTATTTCCTGTGTTGGAAACTATAGGAAATTCATGGTGTACGTGTCACTGTGTGGAGATCAAATGGAAACTGGAAGTGTAAATTTCTATTTCGGAAACTTGTCGAACACGTTGAAATCTCGACCATCGGAGATTAGGGGAAATTTTCACTTTTCTTGCCGTGAGAGAGTCGGAAAATGGGTCTCATGGGTCTCGAGGGTCACATATATACATATATAGATACCTACATCCACACCAACAGAGAGTTAAAAAGTGGGTCTCCTGGGTCTCGAGGGTCACATATAGATAGATACCTACATGCACACCAACACAGAGTTAAAAATGGGTCTCAAGGGTCTCATACAGATAGATACCTACATCCACACCAACAGAGAGTCAGAAAGTGGGTCTCCTGGGTCTCGAGGGTCTCATACAGATAGATACCTACATGCACACAAACAGAGAGTCAGAAAGTGGGTCTCCTGGGTCTCGAGGGTCAGATATATACATAGATAGATACCTACATGCACACCAACACAGAGTTAAAAGTGGGTCTCAAGGGTCTCATACAGATAGATACATACATGCACAGCAACAGAGAGTTAAAAAGTGGGTCTCCTGGGTCTCGAGGGTCTGATATATACATAGATAGATACCTACATCCACACCAACAGAGAGTCAGAAAGTGGGTCTCCTGGGTCTCGAGGGTCACATATAGATAGATACCTACATGCACACCAACACAGAGTTAAAAGTGGGTCTCGAGGGTCTCATACAGATAGATACCTACATGCACAGCAACAGAGGGTTAAAAAGTGGGTCTCCTGGGTCTCGAGGGTCACATAGATACCTACATGCACACCAACACAGAGTCAGAAAATGGGTCTCCTGGGTCTCATATAGATAGATACCTACATGTACACCAACAAAGAGTTAGAAATTGGGACAAAGTCTACACGAACACATAGTCGAGCCTGGCAGCATAGGCGTTGGAGACAGGGGCTAGGGGTGGGGGCTACAGCCATCCTCATGTTGGAACAATTAGCTATATAATTGGGCAAAAATGTTCGTAAAAATTAGATTTTCTATCAGGCAGCCCCCCCCTATCAAATTTCATCTCCCCGTGCGCTAGTGCTCCTGGATCTCGGTGCTTTCATTTGTTTTCAAAGGAAAAGGGTTTAACTATTGTCAGCTCCCTGTCAGTTGTACATTCTATAGTATTCTTGCCGTTGTCGAATCAAACTGGTTTGAAGATGGGGGAATCTGCCGTGCTTAAGAACCTGAGTTAAACATCGTCTCTTGCCGAGTCGGATTGAAAATGAAATAGGAAGGGTGCAACGACTGATCAGATGTTGAAAAAAAGCCGCAGATGATAGCCTAGAATTGATGAATTAAATGCTGCATAAATACGGTGGTTGTCAATTCTTGTTTGTCCCTCTCATGCGACAGAGCTTGTGATCTCATGTCGTGTTTTACTCATTTTTTTGATTAAATTCTGATAAAATTTTGCAGAAATTTTTCAGCTATAAACCTAAGGTTCCCAGAAAGGAAAATATTTGTTCCACCTCTGTCCTAAAGTCCCTTCTAGCATATAATTTTCTAAAATAGAATAGCAATAAATGCACTTATTTTCTTGTTTCTATTCGTATCCGTCATTTTTTTGTATACGTCCTTTAAATTGTAGTTGGTGTCATAGGCACTTTAAATATGCAAAAGGGTCTTCTTGTTCTATGTCATTTTTGATAGCATCATCAATTTTGGTCATTTTGATATGAATTCTTTTCGACTTACATTAGCAATAGCGAGAGCATGTAAATCGTGATAGACGAAGAGGGCGTGGCTTCTATTTGAAAAAATAAGAATACTTCAAGAATAACACAAACTTGGCCTTCTCTATGGTATCTTTCGTGAACCCCATCAAAAGCACCAGAGTCCAGAAAAGGTCACGGCTCCACGGCTGTTAGCCGGAGGAAGGTTTTGCTTGCTAATGACATATTTGAGGAAGGTTTAGTCATCTTTTTAGAAATTTGAGAAAATTGTGGAATATTTTGGCAATATGAATTATAAGGTTCTATTCAACGCTAGAAGAGGGTTATTTTGACTTGATGAAACGAGGAAGGTTTAACTCATCAGATTTTTATCTTAAGGTTTGACTTTTTTCTGGACCCTGAAAAGCACGTTGGTTTATTTTTGTTCCCAGGACAAAGGGAGCTGGGAGGGGATTCGGGGGCTTGCTCTGAAAATTTTTAAAATCACGCTCTCTAGATAGTGAGAGAATGCCTGTCTTAAAAAGAGGTCAACACAAGAAGAGAATGAAAGACACCCGCCTAGGAGAGACAAGTAACACTGAAAAGACTGCTCGTACACGCTTTTTATGAGAAACTGTGCTCTGAAGTTTGTTGTTTGGTTTTGCAACTTTGGGCCAATTCTTTTACAGGGTGAGAAAAAAAAAGCAATCCCTATTTGAAAGGCCACTGCTCCTTGGATAAGAGAACAAAAATATTGGCAAATATATCATTCAATAGTGGACATGTTCAAATCCTTTTACGAATTTACCTGAATGAGGTCGGCCACTCCACTCTAAAATGGTAAGGGATTTTCTGGAAAAAGCCATTTCAGGAAACCTTTAAAACCGGCCCAAAATGACGACCAAATTTTCCTGATATCCCTGCTTCACAGTGATGACTTCAACAAGCATTGGCAAGTGTTGTGTTATACTCTTGGGAGGACAAAGTCACCTGGAATTATGCTGTTATGCTCCCAGGGCGAGAAATGACACATTCATAATTCCAAAGGGATAACATGTGCTAAAAGCTGGTAAAAGCCATATTGCTGCGAGGAAGAAAATTTGGTCAAAATTTTCGGCCTACTTTGAAGATTTTTGAATGGGCTTTGTTTTTTGAGAAAATTTTGAGATGAAGTTGCCGATTTCATTAGGCAAATGTAAAATTAATTTGAACATGAACAATATCTTTGCCTTCATATCCAGACAGCACTGGTCTTTCAAATGGGATTGTTTTTGCTCACCTGGTCGTAAAATTTTCTTGCAATCTGCTTCTTATAACAAAATGAGTCTTGTCTTTGAGCATCTAATTTGTAAGTGCTTTTCACATGTGCCATATAAGACATAAAGGAGTTGCAGAAATCTGTTGAAATTTTCAGCCGAATTTGCAAGTTTTTGAGCCTCAATGTTTAGAAAATTGCTGATAATTTCGGAACGATAAATCCAATTCAAGCATAGTGAATTCTTAAACTATGTTCAAGATCTTAGCAATTCAAGAAAG
This sequence comes from Aurelia coerulea, assembly GCA_039566865.1. Classification (NCBI taxonomy): domain Eukaryota; kingdom Metazoa; phylum Cnidaria; class Scyphozoa; order Semaeostomeae; family Ulmaridae; genus Aurelia; species Aurelia coerulea. The sequence goes on along the minus strand of CM076951.1, from coordinate 3,142,429 downwards.
CATTCAACAAATATTGATACTTCATCCCAAGAACCCTTAAAAGTACCGGTCAGTAACGTGTCAAATTAACATAATTTTCTCCCTAAAAAGGGCACTTATTTGCCCTTTTCCAAAAAGGGCAGGGGTGTGGACCCCCAGGACCCCCACCGTAGTTGTGCCCCTGCTGATTGGACCCCTGCTAAGCATAAACAAGAAAGGGTTCAGCAACCTGACAAAACATACAATTTGACAAATTGCAGGGCTTTTCAATTCAGTCACAATGAAAGGAAAATGCCATTCACTCATTCAAAGAGAAAATCTAAGTAAAAATAAACAACGTAAATTTGAGAAAATCAACCATATCTAACAAAGTAATTTATTCCATCCAACTCATTCAAATTGCATCAGCCAAAATTACACATCCTGTAAACTTAAAGTCCCAACAGCTCATATGCCTCTCATTTTAAAAATGTCTTTGTCAAAGTTTGTTCTTTCAAATCTTTTCTTCAAATCAGAGATCTGTGAACTTCCTCAAGAGTGGCAGAAAACCAGACAATCTTTGGGCTTTTGTCATTGACATATGATATGCAGTTGCAAGCTGAAAAAAAAACAATATCACTGGTGTTTAAACCACTGGTATGCTTAGAAGTTGTCTTAACCCCAGGTCAAAGGCATCCAATATTTCATCCAACATGCTGGAGACCTTTGTTTAATTATATGTTGGATGCGTTTGACCAACCATGTTGGATAACATTTGCAAATTGATCTTGCATGAAGTTTGATGGAGATCAAAAACAAATTTTGTTTCAAATGTTGGATGCAATGCTGAATGCGTTTGACTGACAGAGAATTTACTTGTTGAAGCATTGTTAATCAGGCATTGTAACAGAGTTTTCATGTTGATAACTTCCATTTTTAAGCTCTGGGCCCAAATGTTATTCTCTTTAGAACTCTAAGACCACGTTGGTGCAAACCCAGGGATGTCACAAGGGGTGTTCAGACAGATTGTTAGTAGTACTCAAATAGTTATATTTAGTAGTACCCACAAATATAACTAATTTTCAACAAGAAACCCATACATAATAAATTCATTCAGGAGCCAGTCATTGTTTCAGCCTTTTTATCTTGAAAAACCTTGCTGACCTATTTTTCCTTGCTGCATCTGAAGTTATGTCTTACATGCTACACCTTGAAACTTCAAGAAGGAAGTCATCATATACACTGCGGTAAAATTGTTGACTATATAGTGCACAAGAGTATGTGATGTCCAAAGTTTTTAGAAAAGCGTGACTTTACTGGATTTGATGAATGTGATGACCCCTTTTCTAAGGTCAGAATAAAACAACCCATGCTTGTTAAATATTACATTTGGTTTGGTTTATACTTTTTTGGAATGTTCTATGAGGAAAGACTGCTTTTGATGTTCTGAGCACAGATGATGACAAAGGAAGAACAATAGAATAATAGTTTCTTAAACAATAGCCAGATGTGCACCTTTCATGGGCATCATATCATATAAGTTATAGCGTACCATATTAGCCTACATGGCATTGAGCACTGTTTTAACCAGTAAAGACACATACAGCCTTTTGTGATAGCGTACCATATTAGAAATCTCTAAGATAAAAGGGCCTCCAATTTTTTACGGTACAAATTTACAACAAAGGCATAAGTCAATGCGCATCATCAGTCACAAAGTCACTCACCCAAAATATATTAAAATTCAAAAAAGGCACAAAGCTTCAAACTACATTGTTTAAATAATGTTTTTGATATATATATATACACACACAACATGATAAGCTAAAGAAGCACACTGTTTTGTTCACAAGGGAGAATGAAAAAGGCCCACAGACAGGGACATTGTTCCACCAGTCAGTACGTTAAAAAATACCCTGTGATTGCCATTGGATTGGATGATTGTGAAGTGTTTAGTGAAAGTATTATTGTACAAAACAAATTGAATTGAACTGTCAAAGGCTTATAATAGCCTCCACAGTACATCGATAATAATGATGTACTGTATGATATGAACCGTTCACAAATTGTTGAGTATTTAAATAATTTACGATGCAGATGCTTTTGTGTCTTCTTGTTTGTTGTTGCGAGGGTCCTAGGCCTAACTAGGCCTTGAGGTGTACTATCCTATAGAAGGCCAAACTAAAGAAGTAAGGCACACAAAGATTGGTGAATCATGGTTTCATAAACAATAAGTGGCTTTGCAACCTGGGACAACGAAGTTCTAGCAACAAAATAGGATCAATTTCATTCATTACTAGTGTCACAACAGCTGAAAAGTTACAAACCTCTCTATTACCAATAATAACCATGATGTTTCTTCGAGAGCTTTCACTTTCTTTGGCCTAGCTTCTTAGGGTAGGCCTTCATCAAGTCACTTGTTATCTCATAGGATTCTGCAGTATTGCTTACAAAGACTTCCAGCACAATCAGAATGTTTCAATTGGCAAAGTTGCAAAATATTACTCCCATTTTATGCACGATTCGCATGCCTCCTCGCTGAACTAGTAGTCGAAGTATCTCACCAGACTCACACCATAGCCAGCTTCTTCATGACATGTTGTGGTTGTTGTTGCCTCTGATAAACTTGTCAACCGTTTTTCAGACATATTGCGATGTGATTGGCCAAACCTTTCGTGATTCCCCTCAAGAGCCAATCAGAATTCAAGTTACTTCCGAGACCCTAGAAATCCCCCTCTAGCAAGATCAACCAATCACAGGCGCTGTTAGATCAAGTACATGACTACTGAGATTCTCAGATCACCAAAATTAAAAACGTTAAATTCTCACTTGTTCCCTGATCCTTATATTACTCAGAAAGTACTAGAGCACTGTCCAAACACCGGAAAGGCGTCAAAATACCGTGTTTTAAAAATTCAGGGGGGGGAGACAGATCTTATAATATTCTTTGGAGATATCAGTACTGTCCGAGATTTTTGCTTTCTTATAAAACAAATGAAAATGAAATAAAAAGAAAACGGAAGAAATTCCACTTATACTTGTATTTTTATGGGAACTATAGTCATGCCATAAGTTTTAAAGCCTTTCAGGTTCGTTTATCAAACTTGTGGAGACTTGTCCTACAGCGGTTGTCGGTTTTTTGATATAACGTTGATAACAATCTGATGTCCATCTGCCAACCATCTTGATAAGCCATTCTGGCAAATTTGCATTGGCCGCTGCCGTTGCAGCTCCTATCCTAAAGCTATGGCTGGCATAATCATTTGGTTCTTGGCCGCTCTTAGAGAGAAGGCTTCGAATTTCTTTAGTGAATTTTTGTGGTGTTAGAAATTCTCCTGACTTGAAAAAGAACATAGGTCCTCCATTAAACTTCCTCCGAGCAAGGTAGAGTTGCAGAGCTTTCACGGCACATATTTTGCTGTTGGATCTGGTAACTGTCACAGAGGTTCCATTTCCGTAGGGATCTGTTTTCGATTTTTTGAGATACACAATTATGTATTGTGGCTCTTCGAAGCTAGGAACAAACTTAATGTCTCCGGGGATGAGATGGGTGCCAGGATGGGATTGCTGATCCGATGTAAATTCGCTTACACGCAGAAAACCGAAATAGGCCAAGCAAATGGCTGCCCAGAGCATTACATTGTCAAAATTAGTTGAACTCTCTGGTTGTAGGAGATCATAAAACATTTCTAGATGTTTTGGCGTGATCGGCAGCCTCGTTCTCGTCGAATAACTTTGGGACCTTTTTATTCCACGTAGTACGTATTGTAGTTGCTCGAATTCGGATATTTGCAGTCGATACCCCATAAGAAGATGTTGATTTTTGAGCCCTGCGAAATAGCATCTGATAGTATCATATTTCACTGTGTCTGCGAGGTACACTGCGAAGTAACACAAGAGATGTTCTGTTGCCGGAAATGGCTTGGAGATTCTGAATTTTGAGCAGAATTCTTGGTATTTTTTCTCGCCTACCTCATAAAGCTTTTTTGTATTGGCGGCCAATGAGTTTTCTGCAAAGAACTTTAAGCTTTCATTCAGAGGCCACAAACCACTTCCGCAATCGGTTGCGGGTCCCTGTCCGCCCATGGAGCCAGCTGCCGGAAACGCTCGACCTGAAAACGAGACAATGAATCAGCAATTTCATTCCTAGCACCCGCGACATGCCTTGCTTTGAAATAGAAATTATATTTCAAAGTTAAGAGAGTCAAACTGCGGACAAGTTTCATGATTTGCTCACACTTTGACTTCTTAGTATTTACAATAGCAACAACTGCTGCGTTATCGCAATAAAAGAGGACTCTCTTATTCTTCCATTGTGCTCCCCATATATAACATGCTACAACTATGGCATAGAGCTCTTGCCAAGCGATTGAGATGCCCGCATCACCCAAGGATTGGTGAGAAGCCCATCGACTTTGGAACCACTGGGACCCATGAATCCCCCCAAAACCTACCGAACCAGACGCATCCGTGTACAGCCTAAGACTTGTAGAACTTTCCCAGAACTGATTCAAAAAGAAATTTTTACCGTTCCAAGATTTTAGGAAGGTTTCCCACATTTTGATATCCTCGAAAAAGGCTTTGCTTAACCTAATATGGTGGTGCTCTTGTTTAACTCCAACCTTGAGATTTATAATACGTTGCAGGAAAGCTCTGCCCGGTGGGATAACCTTACATGCAAAATTGAGTGTACCTATGAGGGACTGGAGTTCCTTTAGTGTAGCAGATTTTCTTTTATGCCATAACTGAAGCTCAACTTGCAGCCTTGAAAGTTTATCGGCAGGTAAAGATGCTTCCATTTTTTCGCTGTCGAGTATAATACCTAGGAATTCCAGTCTGGTAAGCGGACCCTGTGTTTTCCCTGCGGATAGGGGGATATTCAGGGAATTGAAGGCTAGAAGCATGCTGTGCAATGAAAACACACAGTCTGAATTTGATGACTGTGTGGCACCCCGTTTTGGTTCCATTATCAGGAAATCGTCCAAAAAATGTGTCACATAGGAAATAGCGCACTTTTCACGAAGAATCCATTCGATTGTGTCCGCCAGTTGATTAAACAGGAACGGTGCACTCCTTAATCCAAAGGGAAGATACTTTTCATAATAATAAAGCCCGTCCCATTTCATGCCCAGTAGCTCCCAGTCTTCGGGGTGCACTGGGAAAAGTCGAAAGGCTGATTCGATGTCAGTTTTAGCTAACATAGTTCCTTGTCCAAAGCTTTGAATGGCTTCTATAGCTTGATCAATAGTAACATAAGACAGCGAATAAGAATCCTTATCAATTGCCGAATTAATCGAATCTCCTGATTTTGGGTATGACAGGTGAAAAATTGTGCGAAATTTTGCAGAGTTCTTTTTTGGAATTACTCCCAGTGGTGAGACCTGGAAATTGCGGAAAGGTGGATCTCGGAAAGGGCCGGCCACTCTTCCTAATGAAATATCCTTCTTGAGATTTTCTGAAATTTTTGTAGGATTTGCATTTGCCGTAGGGAGATTGGGGGACATTTGGGGCCTTCTCACCCCCCTGTAACCTATTCTTGCCCCAATGCGAAGTTGGCTGCATAAATTTTGCACAAATTGCCTGTTTGGATGACCATCAAGCTCAGATTCTAATCTATCTACATTTACTTGAGAGAAACACTCAGTTCTTTCCGTCCCGATTTGTTGGGGCCTTGGGGTGGGGGTTGTCCCTTCCGCGTTGGGGTGCACTTGGATTATCGGGACAGTTGGAGCCTGAGTGATTCCCTCTACATTTGTTACACGCATGACGGTATCTACAGGTTGGAGGGCAAGACCAGCCTCTGTTGAAGGTGAAACAAAATTTGCCGTCCCTCTTTGTTCCAACCTCAATATCTGTATGTGAGGGTCCGTTTGAAAAAACACTATGATTAACTAAATGGCTACAATCTTCTAAAAGTTGTGCTTGGTTAACGGTAAAAATTCTTATCCATAATTGTTGATCAATACGGCCCCAATACAAAGACTTATCGTTAGCTGCCTTATTACGGAATTTATAATCGTAAATTAGCCAACCATACGACTTGTGAAATTTGGCAGCGTATCTAATCAAATCTAGATATTCGATAAGCTCATAAGCTTTACTTGGGTTTTTGCTTACAAAAACTTTCATATAAGTGTTGAAAGCTGTAGTCCAGTCTTCTATGTTTGTGATTTTGATAATTTGTTTGGCTCTTGACAGCTTTAGCTCATTGTTGGTGCCAATCTCCAATGACATATTTTCTCCCTCAACATTGGCTAACTTCTGGAGGTTAGCTGGCAAAAGTTTCGCTAAATCAAAAAACTCACCCAACTGAATTCCTTTCACATACTGTGCAGGGATTTCTGGCATGAAACCACCGTCGATTTGGCCATGTGAAGTTGATGCTACTGCGGGAAATTGTGGCTGTGGGACGGGAAGCATCATACGTCTTTCCATGGGGAGATGGTGTGATTCGTGGGGGGCTACGGACACGGGTACCTCGTCTGGCATGTGACTCTCCTTCTGTTTAACCACTTCAGCGGCAGCAGCGACAGCCGCTCTTTGGATTAAATCTTGCAGTTGTGTCTGAATCGATCTCTCCACGATCTTCTCTATCGTGGCTGCTTCGACAGCTTGCGTGGCAGTGGTATTTCTTTTGGCAGTGGTGCTTACAGTACTTTGCCTAGGCCTTGTGCTGATGGTGCTTGCCTGTGTCGACGAATGGCCAGTGGTAGTGGTGTTTACAGTGCCTTCCCTTACCGGCCTTGTCATGGTTGCGATTGCTTGCGTCGACGAGCTATTATTGGCGATGGTGCTTGTAATGCTTAGCCTTACAGGCCTCGTGCTGATGGTGCTTGCTAGCGTGGACGGACGGACACTACGACGTGGAGCAGTCTCCTTAGGCATGTCTTTGATGATTTTTTCTTCAGAAAGATTTTCATCCGTTTTCTGACTTAAAATTTTGAGATGAATGGGCGAAGGAGGCGTATTGCCAATTTATAGATTTATGTGTTACAAATTTTGCTGTCCTGTGATTGGTTTAGGTTAACTCTGATGAGAAAAGTGGAAACCTTTGTTTCTGTCGGTTTGAATCTGTTATAAAATTTTTGCATCCAGTGATTGGTTAATCCAGGATCCATGTGACGCGTGTTTCTAAGCTTACTCTGATGGGGGATCTTGGCATAGCGCGGTCACACGTTCATGAGGAGAAAGTGCTTGCCGCTCTCTTTGCTAACAAATTTCTCTTCCTGAGCTGCTAAGTGTTTTACCCAAGAGGGTGTTTTTTACTGATTAGAGGGGGCCCCGCAACACTCCAGCAAAGCTGGCAACGGCCGCCCACCTAATTACTTTAATCCTCTATTCCCTTCTATTACACCACGCGCTATAGGAGACAGAGTAATTTGGATGTTTTAATTAATAACGATATTTCAATTTACCTTCTGCCACTTGTTGTTACTTTGCTTGAAATCCTCCTATTTCTTCCACGCTGTATTGTGGCTTCCATTTTGTTTTTTTCGAACTGACTGTACGGCTTCCTCCCGCCCAGTGGTAAGTGAGGCCAATTGCGCAGCCTCCACCATCTCAAGCCCAGAGCAGTGGTCCAGAGAGAGAAAGAGTGGGTAAGAGGTCGAAGACCTGGGGACAATAGATTCCATTGTTCACAGTGAGCAGAACTTTCGCAAGACGTTTGTAACATTCCCGCCAACATTTTCAAGCTGCGCAAGGCATCAAGTCAAAGATTTTCAGGGGGTTTCCTCTCAATAAGTTAGATCAAAAGATGGCGGAAAAGATGCCGGAACACACTGACTTCTGACGCTTCTGACAATAGATGACCCGAGATCCCGCCCGAGATGACCAAGGATTCCAGAGAAATTGTTGACTTTTGTAGAAAGGATAGCTCTCTTTCTCCCCCGTCAGAACAAGGACGACCATATAAAACAATATAAAAGCTGCCAGAAATATCAGCCTCACAAATCGACAAAAGATAAACCCAGAAAGAAGGCGGATTCAATATGGATGTCTTGTTGGGTTCGTTCAAGAACTTTTTGGTTGGTTTGCTTGTTTTCAGTTCAGAAAATGAACTTTCAAGCTTTTGTAGAATATTCACAGGAGACTTGACTTTCACACTATGGTTGGATGGATCATCAAGCGATTTCGAATTGTGAGGTTTCTCAACAAACCACCAATCTTTCTTGGCCTTTGTTTGTGGAAGGGGCCGTCCCGTCGTCGTCAGAAGTCGTTCATCTGCAAAATTTGCTGTCGCACTGGCCTCCTCCGGTTTTGAACAGATTTCCAAACAGAAGATAAAGAATTTTACGAGTATTTTAGTTAAGATTTAACTGAACAGCAAATGATTTATGGTTATTATTGAAATCTGAACATAATGAGCTGCCAGAGCTGCCTTGGATTTGGAAGATGTTTATGAAAAACACAAAATATCACCAGGGAAGCCCTGTTTCTTCAGTAGAGAACAATTTGCAGTAACAACTTGCAGCAGTTTGTATCTATTCTACCTTAGGCATTGAAAATGTTAATGCCACATCGATCAAGAACCATTTGAAGAGGATACATTTACAATTTAGTTACAAAGCAAACTTGGATCAGCCCATTGTAACTCGATCAAAGAGGGGACAAGAGTCATGTATTTTGCTCAGTGGAACTTAACAATAACCAGAGTCAGATAATTATCACAGAATTAATTTGTATCGCCACTGAAGTGAAGCTTACCTTCTACAGTACAGACTTTGCACACATCAACATGGTTTTCCTTTTCCTGCCTAAAGTTCTGTTCAGAAAAATTTACAGACTGTCATGTGGCTCAAGAATTCTTATCATAAAGAATTGTTGTAAAGTTAATTTGCGCAATGCCTGCACTGTATAGTATGCCTTTAAAAGGTTTCTTAGCTACTTTCAAAGGTGTTAATACCAGATGTTCTTAATAGTTATGCCACCCTATGACTAGTGTCTTATAATTTCATTTCTTATATCAAATATGGTGTACTTTGATCATAAATGATAAATGCAAGTTCTATTGAGTGAAATATTACTGGGACCTCCTAAGTCTATCTCAAATCTAGATGTGATTGGAGATTTACAACACACCTTTTATATGAAACTTGTATCAGCACTTAGGACTGAAAGTTTCTTAATTTCGCATTCAGTGTTTTAGTATTAACAGTTTCTTAAATGGTTTCTAATTTTTTGGGGCCTAATAAGGTTTTGCGTATTTTGAAGTTGAGCCTCCTTATTGACAAAGGGCTTGCATTTTGCATTGGTATTGTCACATGAATAAGCTATGCTTATTGAAGCAAAAAATTATCTATTTTTTGCAGTCAAAAAGTTGAATAAGATGAAGGTAACTTTGTTAGAGAGGCATTTACAAACGCAATGCTGCATGAGCCCTAATCTACTGACTCTTATTCTAGAATTAGATTTGTAGAGTTTCTTAATTGTTCTTGCTTACTAATCAAATCACTTGAATTGTTTTAGTTGCCGATATTTTCATACAACATCTAATTGGAGACTGACTTTGGTCCAATGTTTCAATTTGTTTCAGGTGGCTATGTGTATGGTGATCCCATATACATTTCACAAATAATGACCAATTTTTTAGGAACTTAAATTTCTATTGCCCTGGGGATAGAATTGGTTAATAATTTTTGTTTTAAGGGCTTCAGGTGTCAACAAAAATAGCAAATTTAGAACGATTTCCTGTAATTTCTACACTCCTGCCAATTTCTCTCCAGAACAGGACCTGCAATTCTGAAAATTGTCTGATAATGATACCCATAATTCAACAACTTACTTAAAAAGTACCCCTACAACATGCTCCTCCCTGTACCACCAGTACACTGAGGTACCCTCCCCCAAGCCTGTGCAGGGCATCTAACTTAAAAACTAGAACTTTTGTGATGTTTCTCCCCTGATCCCCAACTAATTCATTTATTTAGCTTGCATTCTTTAGAATACCATTATTGCAGAAAATGAAATTTCGAAATATATCTTCCATTCAAACGTCCACATAACTCTTTTTTTTTTTTTTTTTTTTTTATCCAATATAAAATTTTACAAAGACGAGATTACCTATAACAACACTTACAAACTACTTTACTACACTACAAGGACGATGTCATGAGGAGCAGAAGACCATGACTACCCCATGGCTATAACATAGAAAACAGGTAACTAAAAACTAAATCTAAATATACAAACAAGTACTAATACATAGGGCTACGCATATACAATTTCTACTATAAATACTAGAGTCGGGTTCACATTGGATGTAGGGCAACTTCTGTGTTTTTGCCCTAACTCTAGTTTGCAAAGAAGATATCAAACGTCCAAACATTGTTTGTCCTCTACCCAGGTTTAAAGGAGAATTAGAGAATACATACAAGTATGAGATAAGCCATTATCTGATGTACTTTTATCCAAGGGCCCAGAGGGGGTACTCTGGTATATTAAGGATAGGGGTGCTCAGGTTACTTTTTTGGGTCTAAAATTTGGGCAAAGATTATTTTTTTTGGGTCAGTCATTTGTACAGTTATTTTTTGGGTTCCTAAAATTTTGGCTTACTTTTTTGGGTTTCAAATTTGAGAAAAAGTAAAAAGATTGCGAAAAAATATTATTTAGAAGCAAAATTAGAATCATGTAACATTATGATATAAAAAAACTTGGATATCCAAATACATTAGGAGAGATCTAATCAGTTACAGCAATTTTTAGCTGATTTTAGATACTGACTTCATAACTTTAGGGTCTGTATGGTCGGAGAAATTATTTTTTTGGGTCTGTTTTCATGCGAAAAATTATTTTTTTGGGTTGATGCGTTGCACCCCAGCCTGAGCACCCCTATCCTAAATATACCTGAGTACCCCCCCTGGGTCCAAGGGAATACATTTTGAGGTATGATTTTCAGCTCCCAATGACTTCCATATAAGGTATCACTTTGAAGACTTCAGCTTTCTTAGTGCACTAAGAAAGCTGAATTCTTCAAAGTGATACCTCTAAAAAATATCGCATACTCAAATAAAACAGGATTCTGGCTGTCCCAAATACAAAATGTAGGATATGCCTTTTCAAAAAGCATATTTCTATTTCCAAAATGTTACATTGAAGTCACTTCTCCACTCCCTGTTGAAATTAACACACATGGGGTCCTATGATATGACTATAGGCAAATAATGAAACAAAATTTAAGGCAATAATTGTTTGGCAGCATGACAAATGCATTTTGACCTAAATCTGAAACTTCCTGTATGAAAATACAAGGCCATGTAATAGCCATGTACAAGCCTTGTAGTTATGGCCTTGTAACCTTGTTATAGCCTAGCATAGCCTTGCTGTAACCTTGTAAATGGCTTGAAAAATGCTAATTAGCCTTGTAGAACCCTTGTGGAAACTTTGTGTTAGACTGGTTGCAGCTTGGAATCTTACTGATAGCCTTGTAATTTTCTTCCAAGGCTAGTACAAGGTCACAACAAGGTCATAATCCCCTCTACAAGGCTAATACTTGGCCTGTACAAGGCCAAGTTTAGCCTTGTATTTTTGTACAGGTTGATTGAAGAGATTGATTATCTGAACCAATTGTTTCTTGTTTGACATAAAGCCTTGTGAAAAATTACTTGATCAATTGAGATAGACAAGATCAAATTTACATATTCTGTTTGCTCCATTCCCATCTGTTGTTCTTTTCTTTTTCCTTACAATTTGTCCAGAAAAAACCATCTGCATCAAACCACCAAATACATTTTCTGGAACCACACTCAAACTGTCATGCTGAACTCTTTCATTGAAAAATGCAAATGCAGTTGAAACTGGGATTTCTTCATTGGGACTGGGTTTGAATAAATCTTCTATGACTTTCAAGTGATCTCTGCAGAAAGTAGCAAAGTTTAAATTTCTTAAACTATTTTGAGATGTTGTGTGAGTTCATGATTGCAGAATATTGCATAAATGGGGATCTCTGATCAATGGAGAATCTAGCACAAGCAAGATGAATTAGAATTTGCAAGATGAATTATGGGTATCAAGCTTGCATATAGTTGTCCAAGCAATGGTTCAATTTTGAAAATTGGTCCCCAGAGGGGGGGGTACCCCAGGGGGGTACTCCCTAACTTTCAATACGGGGGGGTCCATGCCACTATTTCTTTGCTGACCCCTAAATATTAAGCCTGATGTTTTGGGGACCCCAAATATTGAGTCTAACGTTTTGGAGACCCCAAATATTGTTATCTATTTCTGGGGTCCCTGAAATGTTTTTGAATGATTTCAAGTTGAGCTTATTGATCTTTCTCAGTTTTTGAATAATACCTAAACATAGATATGGGTGCTCAGGCTGGGTACAATGCATCAACCAAAACAATAATTTCTAGCATGAAATTAGACCCACAAAAATAATTTTTCTGATCCTACATACCTAAAAGTTCTGAAATCAGTATCTTCAATATGTAGGAAAGTTCCCTAACTTATTAGATTTCTCTGTATTGTATTTGGATATTCAAGGTTTTTTATTTTAGCAATGCTACTTGATTTTAATTTCGTTTGTAAATTATATTTTTCCTAATTTTTCTATTTTCCCTATATTTGAGACCCAAAAAGTAAGCCAGAATATCAAGAGCCCAAAATATAACTGTACAAATCATTAACCCAAAAAGATATCCCTTGCCGAAATGTTAGACCCAAAAAGTAACCTGAGCACCCCTACCCTAAATATACCAATATACCAGAGTACCCCCAAACCCCCGTGGGAATTGGTCTCCATCTTCAAAATGCTCAAAGCCCTTATGATCCTTTCCTAAAAGCTTCTTTTGCCAGTCTCTATCGATTCATTATTGAAGGGAGGCAAATGCTCAAAGCATGCTGCCAGCCCTAGTACAGTGGTTGGACTACTATAATATATAGTTTACCTAAACTTTCATGTTGTGTTTGATTCGCTGTGACTTTTATAAGCAAAATGAGCAAAATGTCCGCCTCATTAGCTCTTTAAATTGTACTACCCTTATGTGTGTATAATTAACAAAGTCTCAGCCTTTATCGCATAATACTAAACAACAGAAATAGTAAAGTTTATAGAAACACAATCTTCACTCACCTGTAAATATGTTTCTTGAATCCAGCCATTTTGGTTATCTCGAAATGAGCGCCAAAAACTTTTTAAATATTCCCGCCTTTTAAAAAACCTCACTTTCGTACCTTCAAATGAGGTCACAGTACATAACACAGTCCCCCGTTTTGTAAGCCGTTCTGCTGGCCCTAGCTGTGACGTCGCAGCTAGGGCCACGATTGTTCAAATGTTACGAACGTTTAACGAAAGCCAATCAAAAGCCGGGTCTTCGACCTCTTACCCACTCTTTCTCTCTCTGGACCACTGCTCTGGGCTTGAGATGGTGGAGGCTGCGCAATTGGCCTCACTTACCACTGGGCGGGAGGAAGCCGTACAGTCAGTTCGAAAAAAACAAAATGGAAGCCACAATACAGCGTGGAAGAAATAGGAGGATTTCAAGCAAAGTAACAACAAGTGGCAGAAGGTAAATTGAAATATCGTTATTAATTAAAACATCCAAATTACTCTGTCTCCTATAGCGCGTGATTACACTAATGTGTGATGTGAGCCGATGTTTTACTCGTCGTGACCTACATCAGGCTTTCCCGAAATCTCATAGGCGACCAAAGGCGAGATGATATTTTGCTTTTTCTTTAGACACTGATCCGCGCTACAGTCCACGTAAAAACTCCTTAGCGGGAGATATCGGATAAAACTGCGGTGGTAAAATTAACCCTACAAAAGTTTCACTTTAGTGCTGAAATATCGAAAGTTCAAAAATTTATGGCTCTGTTAGTGTACAATAAATGTCCACTTTAGTCACATCGCCTCTTCTCCTATATGTTTAGCCTTTAATTGGCTGACTGACTGATTTTTTTAGCAATTAGCTAGCTGCATACTTTCTCCAAAAGCTCTATCTTGCTGGCAACCGCTTCCCATTTTCCTTCTTACACATGTTGTTTTGGTAACTTAGAAGAACATGCAAGGATACACACCTACCATAACGGGACGTGATACAAGAGCATTGTATTAGAATAAAAAATTACTACAACAGCTGGTATAATTGACATTATAGTTCTGAAATACTCTATTTTCAATAATATCCTACCATGTGCTAGCAAAGCCGGTCAACTCAGTTTTAACAACGCTTCAAGATCGATCGAGCTTTTATTGAATTGCCATATTCAACAGAAAAGAAGGCAAAGCAAGCAAGAGGGGAAAAAATTATCTTTTCTTTATATCAATTTTTGCTCTAACAGAGAGCAATCTTCTTGCAATTCGATAAGTTTCCTCTTTGCACATTCTAACAAAAAGACTATAGATCGGAGGAGACAATGTTACGAACAAATGTATCTTTTTAAAAGGAGCTTTGACGCTTCAAACTTGAATGCGATAACAAGCGAGAGGGATTTGACTTAAAAAGTCAAAATGTTTCCTTCATGACCGAAAAAGTCAAAGAGAAGGAAAGGAAAGAACATATTTCCAACAACAAATTACTCCAGTGCTGAGTTTTTTGAGAAGATCAGATTCTCAGTGTACAGAGTTTTGCCGAGTGTGCAAGTTTGCATTACAATCATCGTGTTTATTTCCTGTACCTTCGCCAACATTTTAAATTAAGGTTTTCTGCAGGATTCATAAGACCTTCCGATGATTATGCATTTCCCAGATTCAGAATATGTTAAGTATATCCTGCAACAAAACAACTAGTTTCTTTTGCTATATTTTACCAGTACTGGAGTTTCTTAAGTTCTCAGCGATCTGAGGCTTGTGTTTTTTAGAAGCTGCTTTCTAAAATAAAAAACATGTAAGTTGCGATCTTCACACATTACTTATAACTTTTGTAATGGAAAATTACGTTGCAACAAGGACGGCCACTCCTGCCATTCGCGTAATATTAAATCACCAGTCTTTGATTCATTAGAAATATCTAAAGATCAAAAACTTACAACCATGGTCAGAGCGCTAGCCAGAATATAGACAACCAGAATATAGGCAACAGCCAGAGTATACACAAAAGTGCTTACCTCTCCTTTGTGAAAGACCAAATTCAAAAACTGACGCCACGTCGTTGTAGAACACACTCGGAGCTTCAATTTGAGCCCAACTTCATTAATTTACCTTCAACACAAGTTGATTTACAAACGAAATTAAATTCAGCGATTTGAGATACGGGCCTAAGCGGTAAAAGTTGCTTCGAGCGCTCCCTCGCAATCCCCAGAATATCGGCAAAAAGTGTCTCTTCAGAGATAACCACTCCTTCGCAGTGCCCAGAAAGTAGACAAGACAATGAGAAATTGCTGCCCCGCAGCAGAGCGCCAGAAAATCGGCAAATTCTTGGAAGAGCACTGCTTATCCGCCTTCGCAGTTACCAGAAAATAGACAAAACAATGAGACATTGCTGCCCCGCAGCAGAGCGCCAGAATATCGGCAAATTCTTGGAAGAGCACCACTCCTGCGCAGCGCCCAGAAAATAGACAAAAAAATGAGACATTGCTGCCCCGCAGCAGAGCGCCAGAATATCGGCAAATTCTTGGAAGAGCACCACTCCTGCGCAGCGCCCAGAAAATAGACAAAACAATGAGACATTGCTGCCCCGCAGCAGAGCGCCAGAATATCGGCAAATTCTTGGAAGAGCACCACTCCTGCGCAGCGCCCAGAAAATAGACAAAACAATGAGACATTGCTGCCCCGCAGCAGAGCGCCAGAATATCGGCAAATTCTTGGAAGATGTCTTCTCTTACATTGTTACCAGCTTATTCTGTCTCTCAAATATCCGTGTAGAGTGTAGACAAATAAAAATTCAGTCTTTGAATATTCATATTTTCTTTCAAATATCTGTATTTATCAACAAAATCCGTCATTATTATCTGATTAAAGTGCAAATGATACGACACAAAATTGTGTTCTTCAAAGACCAAGCAACATATCTAATTTTGTCAGAATGTGTTAATGTCTGTCTTCTTTCACTTACTCTGTTTTGACATCAATGAGCTGTTCCATCAATATTTTACATCTAGCACATTATCACATCATTTCCCCCCAAGCTGTGCTCCGTGTTAATTTCGTTGCGTTTGTTCATTCATTGCAATTTGTGACCTGGGGATGTCAAGTAATTGGCGAGTTGCGCAATTTTTATAATTTTTATAATTTTACTTAATTTTTTTACAAAAGTGTCATTCCCTGTGCTATTTTTGAAGTGCACTTGAAGGGTTTCTTTTCAGATAAAACAATTGTCAGCTTCAGTGCAACTTCCTTTTCGTTTTCGCCCTTGTAAATGATAGGAAATAATCTTCACGTTCCGAGCAACTTTCTTTTTGCTTTTCTGAAATGAATACTGGGAATCCGTCAATGCAGAAAGTAACTCGGCGAATTGATAGGGGTGTGAAGCCTACTGTTGCAAATGAATGCAAAATCACGTTGGAAGTGGGAGGTGCAACGAAATCATAGCTTCGAAATGGCGAAGATCATAGAGGAGCTGGTTTTCGTGGCAGTGCTGCTCAATGGAAAATTGGATCCAGCGGCAAACAAAACAAGGTTTTACCACCTGGTTATGGGTGTCGTCGTGACCTGGTATGTATATTCTCTATATTCTTATCCCTCGTTTTCAGTTCTTATTTTTCCCTCTATGCGTTTGATGAACGGTAACTTTCGGGTGCACTTCGGCCCCACGTGTTACAAGACCGCTGTATCATGTGGCCTGGAACGAGCCTCTTAATGAATACAATAGTTGCATGCATAGTTACTCTTCCAGTAACTATGATGCATGCAACTGGTATCATAGAGATAGCTGTGACGTGTTTTTAAATTTCAATCCATATTGTATTATTGATTATTGTATTATTGTATTCTTGTGATATTTTGTTGGCATGTTTATAATTCTGGTCTTAAAAGTTTAGAATTTGTTTATTGTGACTTACAATGGGGGAGTTCTCAGGATTCCGAACATGTAGAATCCTTATTGATGCATTAATGTAAACCGTTAGGTATCTTGGTTTAATCTCAACGTTATCTTTTTGGTAATTGTCTATTAGACAGATATTTCAAACAAAAGAGGACATGTAAGACATGAACACGTAACTGTCATTAGAGCTCTATAATTTTTACATGCCAAATGAGGCAATGATAAGGCAATATGAACTTGACTTTGAAAATGGAAGTGACACACAAGATGACACCCACAAACCACATTTTCGTGTTTAGATCTGGCATCGATCTGAGAAATGAAGAAATGAACAAGAAATACATCGAAAAAGAGGAAGGTCTTACCAGCATGTTCATCAATTTTGATGAATTAGGGCGCTCTGTTTTCGGACACAGCCGTGCAACAAGAGTTGAAGGAGAGGTTGACGGTAACGAAAAGGGAGGAATCGATATGCAGATCCCAAGCAAAATTCAAGTAGATCTTAGCAGTAAAGATGAGCAACAGAGTCCGTTTATTGAGTGCTACATGTCTGCCACAGACTCGGAGAATGACGACAGCTATCTCGTTGAATCTCCTCGTCATGTTGCTTCCATTGATCCCCTCTTGTCTGATAGATTTGATATTGGAGACGAACGTTCCAATATTCATGTCGCATCTTTGACAAATGAAGATGTCATCCAGGATTGTGCCAATAGTAACGAGGACATTGGCAATGAATTTGCACTCGGTTTATCACCCTCTACTCCATCATATTCGTCATCTTCATCTTCTTCTTTGCCTCCTTCTCCTTCTTCCCAAGTAGCTTTCGCTTCAGGTAGATGTAGACAGACAACAGCGAATATTCCATCTTCAAATGATGTTGGGATCCCATCTGCACGCTCTTCTATCACATCTGACGATGAGATTTACCCTCGTTTGACATCTCAAGTGGAATCTATGCCATTTCCTTCCCTACCAGATGATCAAGTCCAGGGAGTTTCAACGACGACAAGCGTTCGAGAAGAACAATGTTATAATAATGTATTTTCAGATACAATTGCAAGAAACAATGAAGGGTTCCCACTTGATGATGATTGGGTAGGTAACCTATCACTGTCTTATTACGAAAAAGCAGTTATTGAATGCGGTGGTGCACTGACTATTCCTATTCTGGATGCATCAATGAAAGTCATAAAGAATGAATATAACGCTTTTGATGGTTTAGTAAGTATAAAGGAAGCAGAAAGTTATCGTGGTACGGATCAACAGTTCATACAGATCATCCCTCTCAAACGTAAATCGGGCTTGCCAAGACATTGGGGTACTTTGTCAAATATACTCTCGCCCACAGGGCATGTTTCCTTGTATGATGGAATTCTTAGACAGCACATTGAAGCTAGTGAGGTGCGCTACCATAATACTTTACCAGATTATAGAAGTAGATTTCTAAACAAGCGAATTGAAGAGTTTTCAATAGATATCGCAGATGTTGCATCTGCACTGAAAAATTTGTATAGTGGTGTCGCATCCATCTTTTATGCACTTTGTCTAGCTCGAGGTATCGACCCACAAACTGTCATATTTCGGTATAGATCCCTTCAAATCAAGTTAATTGCATGCCTCCAATGTCAAAGTTTTAAAGAAGTAAAATTTGATGGCTCTCCTAGGATACACAATGATACGCGTTTTATATTAAAAGTCAAGTTATTTTGTCATTGTTGGATGCCTGATTTAGGAACAAAAATGGTCTTATGTAGTCATTGTGAGAAATGGTTTCATCAAGGATGTGAGTCCGGTGACTTCGAATCTGTTACTTGGAAATGCCAGCGATGTCTTTTTTCAGAAACGCACTCCTTACTTGGGGAGGGATATGCAAGTTGTTCTGAACTACCTCAGGGTACTGGAAAATTAAAAAAGCCCACGGAGGAAGTGTGTGAGATTTATACTGCAAAGAAAATGAAAGCTAGTACTGCTACTATCATTCAACGAAAACGAAAGAGCACCAAGGAACAAACTTCTGGAACACTAAAAAAGATAAGGAGGAAGAAAATTCGAAAAAATCGTCTATTTAAAGAAATGCTGCAAGACATTAGTCCCCCGATAGCCAATAAGGGGGATAGTGATAGCAGCACTTAGCTGCTCTTCTTACAAGTTTCGAAAATCATAAAACGTACATTGTAGGTACATAAGACTTTAGTCGAATTTACCTATATTATATTGCTAGTCTTTCCAGAAAACACAAAGATATTCCTTTCTCTCTGAATAGCTATTATTGAGAAGAATTCTATTCATTCCAATCCACGACCAACAGTACTTTTGGTGCTATGAATCTTCAATAATTGGAACTTTTTCTTCCTCACCCAGTACATACAATGTAATTTTAGATATAATAAATAAATGTTGTTGCCCTAACCCTAACACTAGGTTACACATGTATCTGGTGTCCCAAAATGATATATTATCGTTTGATTGCTGATATGTCCATAAACGATGAACCGATTTTCAAAATTTTATTTTAGCCGAATTGCCAAAAACTAACTTGCATGGATAATGTTTGTGGTTTAGGTCGATATCTTCATGTCGAAAAGAAAATCGATAAACCTGCTCAAAGTCAAGCCTTGTATGGCATGAAAAAGACGCGGCCTATTTTCCCAGTCAATATTTTAGATGTGATGCATAGGCTGAACTTATGTGTCAGTCAGAGAATATATGTCGTTCAGATAATACGAATTCTGTTAATACTGAGTTTAGATAATACGAACAGGAGTTCAGCCTTTTGTATCACGTCTAAAATGTTGACTCAAAAAAATAGTCCGTAACTCTTTCTCGTGTCATCTGAGGCTTGAATTTGAGTAGGTTTATCGATCTTCTTTTTGACATGGGCAATCAAAGAAAACTTTTTCTTTGAAAATCAGTGCATTGGTTATGGATATGTAAGCAATCAAAAAATAAAACATCATTTTGGGACACCCGGTATTTTGAACTCGTTGTCGTCAACATGTCTAGTTTAGCATCAATGTAGACACAAGTATTACACCAATACTAAGTGTCCCATGCCCGATGTCCAATTATTCACTATTGACCCTATTCACTAATTAAGGATCATGACCTTATAGTTCTTGATACTTTCCACAAGCAAAATTTTGTATTTGGTTTATTGCCAATCTATTTTGCGATACACTAAACAGAATAAAAGAATGAAGCCCCATTTAGACGGCAAGCGATGTTGGGAAATGTGAGGATGTTGCCTGGTCTTTGAATGATACGATCTTGTGTCGTATTATTTGCACCTTAAAATTAGATATGTTGCCATAGGTATGGTGATAAATGCAACCGTAGGCTCTGCAAAACATATATTCCAAGAGTTGGGTTTCTAACATGATAAGCGTTTCATGGGCCTTCTCGCAAGGATGGTTGTGGTGCACTGCTTCTCATTGAGATAGCGGATGTGCTGTGCGGGATGTGAGGTCCTCTTCACGATGCAGGCACTGGGCTGCGGTTGAGCTGGGAAATTGTGCCCCAGCAGCGACCGCAGCTTAGGATATGCGTGTGGGGGTTCCCTCGCGCGGTGTGTCCGCCGTCTCTCTGGGAGGTGGGCGTCGCTCCATACCTTGTAGGGATGCATGATTATTTTTATCTTGTAAAAAATCCACTAGATGCTTTTAATTGATTAACTTTACGAATTTGTAAATTTTGTAAAGTAGGCCTAACTTAGCTGTAATTTAGCTATTTTTCTGATGTTGTGTAGCCTACGTTAAATAAATTAATGATGATGATGATGATGATGATGATTGCCGATTCTTTGCCGATTGCCGATTGCCGATTGCCGATTGCCGATTGCCGATTATTTCCACCTTAAAATTAGATACGTTGCCTGGTCTTTGAACAACACAATTTTGTTTTCATTATATTTGTTACATTTGGCGTATCATTTGCACTTTAATCAGATAACAATGATGGATTTTGTTGATAAATACAGGTTTTTGAAAGAAAATATGAATATTCAAAGAATTTTTACTGAATTTACTGAATAATACTGAATTGTTATTTGTCTACACTCTGCACGGATATTTGAGAGACAGAATAAGCTGGTAACAATGTAAGAGAAGACATCTTCAGAGAATTTTACCGATTTTCTGGCGCTCTTCTGCGGGGCAGAAACTTCTCATTGTTTTGTCTATTTTATGGGCACTGCGGAGGATGCTCTTATAAGAATTTGCCGATTTTCTGGAGCTCTGTTGCGGGGCAGAAACTTCTCATGTCTATATTCTGGCACTGCGGAGCTGCTCTTATAAGAATTCTCATTGTTTTGTCTATTTTCTGGGCACTGCGAAGGCGGATAAGCAGTGCTCTTCCAAGAATTTGCCGATTTTCTGGCGCTCTGCTGCGGGGCAGCAACTTCTCATTGTCTTGTCTATTTTCTGGGCACTGCGAAGGAGTGGTTATCTCTAAAGAGACACTTTTTGCCGATATTCTGGGGATTGCGAGGGAGCGCTCGAAGCAACTTTTACCGCTTAGGCCCGTATGTCAAATCGCTGAATTTAATTTCGTTTGTAAATCAACTTGTGTTGAAGGTAAATTAATGAAGTTGGGCTCAAATTAAAGCTCCGAGTGAGTTCTACAACGCCGTGGCGTCAGTTTTTGAATTTGGTTTTTCACAAAGGAGAGGTAAGCAATTTTGTGTATACTCTGGCTGTTGCCTATATTCTGGTTGTCTATATTCTGGCTAGCGCTACCAACACCTCTCAAAACTTAGGGTTCTGTTAGTGTAAAATAAATGTCCACTTTAGTCACATCGCCTATTCTCCTATTTTTAAAGCCCTTACTTATAGCAGCTGACTGCAAACTTTCTCCAAAAGCTCTATCTTGCTGGCAACTGCTTCCCATTGTCCTTCTTACACATGTTGTTTTGGTAGCTAAGAGGGACATTCAAGGATACACACCTACCATAATGGGACATGATACAAGAACATTGTATTGGAATAAAATTTACTACAACAGCTGGTAAATAATGACATTATAGTTCAAAAATACTCTATTTTCAGTAATATCATACAATGTCCTAGCAAAGTCTGTCAATTCTATTTTAACAACGTTTTCAAGATCGATCGAGCTTTTATTGAATTGTCATATTCAACAGGAAAAGAAGGCAAAGGCAACGAGAGGGGAAGAAAATATATCCTTTCTTTACATCAATTTTTGCTCTAAAAGAGTGGAATCTTCTTGCAATTCCATAAGTTTCCTCTTTGCCCCTTCTAACGAAAAAAGACTATAGATCGGAGGAGACAACGTTACGAACAAATGTATCTTTCTGAAAAGGAGCTTTGAGGCTTCAAACTTGAATGCGATAACAAGCTAGAGGGATTTGACTTAAAAAGTCAAAACGTTTCCTTTATGACAGAAAAAATCATCGAGAAGGAAAGGAAAGAACATATTTCCAACAACAATTTACTCCAGTGCTGAGTTTTTTTTAGAATTTCTGATTCACAGTGTTCAGAGTTTTGACGAGTTTGTAAGTTTGCATTACAATGGTCATGTTTATTTTTAAATTAAGGTTTTGTGCAGAATTCTGAAATCTTTCGGATGTTTATTCATTACTCAGATACAGAATATGTTAATGATTTCCTACAACGAAACAACTAGTTTTTCAAGCTATATTTCCCAATACTGAGTTTGTTAATTTTTCGGCTATATGAGGCTGAGTTTCTTATAAGTTGTGTTTAAAAATGAACACGAGCAAGTGACGATCTACGCACATTAATTATAACTGTTGCAAAGGAAAATTGCGTTGTCACAAGGACGGCCACGCCTGCCGTTCGCGTAATATAAAATCACCAGTCATTCATTAATTATCAATATCGAAAGTTCAAAAATTTATGGCTCTGTTAGTGTACAATAAATGTCCACTTTAGTCACATCGCCTCTTCTCCTATATGTTTGGCCTTTAATTGGCTGGCTAACGGATTTGCTTAGCAATTAGCTAGCTGCATACTTTCTCCAAAAGCTCTATCTTACTGGCAACGGCTTCCCATTGTCCTTATTACACATGTTGTTTTGGTAACTTAGAAGGACATGCAAGGATACACACCTACCATAACGGGACAGGATACAAGAGCATTATATTGGAGTAAAATTTACTACAACAGTTGGTATATATTGACATTATAGTTCTGAAATACACTATTTTCAATGATATCCTACCATGTGCTAGCAAAGCCGGTCAACTCAATTTTAACAACGTTTTCAAGATGGATCGAGCTTTTATTGAATTGCCATATTCAACAGAAAAGAAGGCAAAGCAAGCAAGAGGGGAAGAAAATTATCTTTCTTTACGTCAATTTTTGCTCTAACAGAGTGCAATCTTCTTGCAATTCGACAAGTTTCGTCTTTGCACGTTCTAACGAAAAAGATTATAGATCGGAGAAGACAATGTTACGAACAATTTTATCTATCTGAAAAGAAGCTTTGACATTTCAAACTTGAATGCGATAACAAGCGAGAGGGATTTGACTTAAAAAGTCAAAACATTTCCTTTATGACAGAAAAAATCAACGAGAAGGAAAGGAAAGAACATATTCCCAACAAGAATTTACTCAAGTGCTGAGTTTTTTTTAGAATACCACATTCACAGTGTTTAGAGTTTTGCAGAGTTTCTAAGTTTGCATTACAATGGTCATGTTTATTTCCTGTACCTGCATGAACATTTTAAATTAAGGTTTTGTGCAGAATTCTGAAATCTTTCGGATGTTTATTCATTACTCAGATACAGAATATGTTAAGGATTTCCTACAACGAAACAACTAGTTTTTAAAGCTATATTTCCCAATACTGAGTTTGTTAATTTTTCTGCTATCTGAGGCTGAGTTTCTTATAAGCTGTGTTTAAAAATGAATGCGTGCAAGTGACGATCTACACACATTAATTATAACTGTTACAATGGAAAATTGCGTTGCCACAAAGATGGCCACTCCTGCGTTAGCGTAATATAAAACCACCAGTCTTTCATTAATTAGCAATATCTAAAGTTCAATAAATTATGGCTCTGTTAGTGTACAATAAATGTCCACTTTAATCACATCGCCTCTTCTTCTATATGTTTAGCCTTTAATTGGCTGGCTCACTGATTTTTTTAGCCCTTAGCTGGCTGCATTTCCATTTCCGAAAAAACATTTCCGTTATGGCCGAACGTTAAGAAAATTTGTCCGTTTTGCATCCTCAATCACTCTTGAACCTTCAGATATCATATTTTGTATCCCCTCAGGCTTGTCGTCCGGTTGACCATTCCTCACAAAGCTTTTATAAGCTTTTATAAGCACGACTCTTGTTTCTTAGAAAGTTTTTGACAGTTTGCGTTATCCACGGTGCTATTATTATTATACTTTTATAAAAGCTACTTCAAGCCACTAATTAAGACTACCAAAGTTTATTATTATTATAATAATAATAATAATAATAATAATAATTATTATTATTATTATTATGCTGCTTTTACACGGTATTGATCTAACAACCGGCCAATTGTCTGAATTATGTCTCTCATCGAGCCACTCCCCGTGGTCTAGGATGGGAAGCATTTTATGTCCTTCTTCTTATTGCTGTCCTTCTCTGCAGTACTCCTTTGTTCTTTACTTTGTATCGAGGACCTTCCGGATAATGCGGGCTGTTCCAAGAAGACATGTTTTTTGAAGAGCGTCAACCCCCAGGTGCAGGCCTTCCTTGTCAAGGTTTTTTCTTTAATTATTTGTCACAGTTCCCAAAGCCCCTATGACGATTGGTAAGATCATGACATTATCTACTTCTTTGTTCCAACATTTCAAAATTTCGTATTTCAAGTCGTTGTAGTATTCTATCTTTTCTTGCTCTTTTTTCTTGATTCTGGTGTCAAACGGGCATGCAACACCAATTACGAGGCACAACTTCTGCTTCTTATCTAGGACCACAATATCTGGCTTGTTATGCTCTATTCTCTTTTCAGTTTGTATAGAAAAATCCCATAGCAGCTTAACTTCATCGTTTTCAAGAACTTTCATCTTTGTTTCCACAAAATGCTCATAGTATTTCTCCGTGCATACAAAACCAAATTTCTTGCAATAGTTCCAATGGATTATTGCGGCAATCTTATCATGTCTGCACTTCTTGTAATCATTTTGAGCTAACTTTGAGCATTCAGATACAATATGTGCTACAGTCTCGTCTCGTTCATCGCACATTCTGCATTTGGCCGAACAATCTTGTTTATCTATCATTTTCTTGATCCAGTTTACCCGTAATGCATGCTCCTGTGCTGCTAGTATTAATCCTTCTGTCTCTTTCTTTAATACCCCTTTCTGTAACCACAGCCAGCTATCCTTGTCGTCCCTAACCTCTTTTGTTTCTTTGAAAAACACTGAATGGAGCTTCTTTTCTTCAAGGTTTGCTTTCCGTTTTTTCATGATTTCCTGTTTTTTCCCTTTTGGTTCTACTGAATCTGTAAATAACCCATCCCTCACCACCTCCTTGAGTAACACTTGAGTAACAAAATCAAAAGCACAGAAATGAAGGACATACTCAGGCAAGAATACTTCCGTAGAGTTAAGAAGATCTTGAGATCCAAACTGAATGCAGGAAATATAATACAAGCAATCAATTCAAGGGCAGTATCACTAATACGATATGGGGCTGGAATCATTGATTGGAGAAAAGATGAACTGAAGGATATAGACAGAAAGACCAGAAAGTTGTTTACAATGCACAGAAGCATGCACCCCCAATCGGATGTGGACCGTTTGTACTGGAAAAGGACTGAAGGAGGGCGGGGATTAAGAGTGTTGAAGAGGTTGTAGAATTAGAGAAAACAAGTCTTGGCTATTACCTGGAACATACAGAAGAAGTGTTATTATTATTATTATTATTATTATTATTAATTATTATTAATATTCATATTATTGGTTCAATATAGTGTGTCCTCTGTTAAAAAGTTTGCTTTCGTATTCTAAGCGTGATTTATTGTCCTTAAGTTTCATAAATGTGTAAATTTTGAAGAAAGGTTCTTTAAGGCTTTTAATAGATTTTCCGCAGTTATGTACATGTTTTTTGAAAATTGCAAGAAGAAACTCCGCTTCTTGACTCAGATATGTGATTGTTCATTCTTTGACGTAAATTCGTTGTCTGGCTGATGTAGTTCATTTGACCATCACTTAAATTACACGAGAGAAAATATATGATGTTTTTGCTATTGGAGGTAATTTCTGATTTGATGTCCCATATTGTTCCATTTGTAGTTTTAAAATTCTTCACTGGTTGTAGATATAAACGGCATAATTTGCATTGTGCTTTATTGCATAATTTAATTCCAGGCTTGAGTCCGAATAACAACAGTCTTGAGTCCGTTAGCCCTCAAATATGGAATGACCTACCAATCAAAATGAAATCCGCAGAAAACTTGAAAAGCTTTAAACTTTTGATAAAGCAATGGAATGGCCCAAAATGCAAATGTAGCGCCTGCAGTAGTTTTAATTTTATTCAGCATTAAGTTTCTTATACATTTTAATCTCATTCGATTTAGATTAGTTAACTTTGTATATATTGTATATATATTGTTTAGCTATGTAAATATCGAATTAAAATAAATGAACAACAACAACAGGTTCTTGTCTCAAAAAGGGGATGGATGTAAATTTCGCGTTCGTTGTCTTGAATGCCTTTAAAAAGGTTTGTAATGGTCTTGATAACATGGCTATGATTTAAACTTGGGTAAAATGCCGTAACAAGTGGTATAACATCTCTTGTTTTATTCGGTGCAGGACCTTGTAATTTTGCTTTGTGGAATGCTTTATCAATTAAGGAGTTGTGATAGTTGCAATTCAAAAGCCAGTTTTTTAATTCTTGTAAACGGAATTTAACTATCTCTTTAATTCTCTAATTGTAAATATATATACCGTATGTGGCATTGAGGATACGGAGCACCTTTTGCTTCTGTGGCCTTCTTTTGAGGCTCAACGACAAGATCGTCTCGCTTGAACTGTTGACTTCTGCAAAGATTTGTTCAAGTTTGCTGTAACGCATCCTTTATCCCGTGATGATGAACACCTTTCAAACGACTTGAGCTGAAATAAACTCCAATAGACCTTTAAGCTATTCTACAAAAGAACCTGGATTGAGAGACAAGTTTTTGTAAATGTTCGTAGGAGAGGTTCGATTGGGTAGCGTTCGCGCTTCTATCACTGTTGGGAACATTCGAAAATTTTACAAAATGAATCAAAACATCGTTCGATTCAGATTCATTTTCAGAACTGCAAAGGTCTATTGACTCTACATTTCGTCAACAAAAAACCAGTCACTTTGATTAAGTTTTGTGGAAACTTTAGTTACATGACATGCAATCACCAAGCCCCTTGATGTTCCTTTTGTCGCACCAAGTTCTTTCTCTTTGTAAATTTTCTTTTTCAAATTAGATCCACTATATAACATAAAAGTGTTGCGCTTACTGCATTATTTTGATGCATCACTACACAACCCTCCGTATCCATTTAGCTGGTAGTATCTATTGGTATGTAGTTCAACATTGCTCATGTCATTGTTTTATGTTCCCCATGTTATGGTGTCGTCCCTGTTGTGTTGTGTTGTGTTATGTTGTATTGTAATTAGAAAGTATATGAGATGTATAGCAAATGTCTTATATAAATAATCAAGAACCTACAGCTGTTTCAAGGAATATTAAAATGCGTCTATCCGAGAAAAGAACCGATCTTACTCACAATTTGATGAAAAGGTCACCTATGGAGTTTCACGCATAACAGTTGAGTATTAGGATAGCTACAAGTATTTTTTTATAAGAAACTAAGAATTTGCGCCAGTTCTGAAACTTTCTTAAAATCATCAGATTTTGAGTACTCAGAGTTTCTTACGAGTTTCTTAGAGGTTCCATAACAATCTTCATGTTCACTACTTGTGCCACACTTGTGCCCTCGTGAACATTTCAAAAAATTTTTTTTAAGTCTTTCCAATGTTTACACATTACTCAAGTACCTTACCAGTAACATGATACAGGAAACAAGTGAAAGTAAAATTATATCAAGGATTTCCTTTATCAAAGTATGTAGTTTCTTAACTTATCTTCTCCCAGAACTGGAGTCTCTTAATCCTTTGGTGATCTGAGAGCTGAGTTTCTCGTGGGCAGTTTCTTATGAAAATACACATATTTGTAAGGTAACTTTCACACATATGCTATCTCTTGGAGAGTGAAGGGCTAAATGGCATTGATTCAGATAATTATCTTCATTAAACGCGAGAATGTAAGAATACCGCACCACCAGACAGGAATCGAACTCGCCCAAAAATTGACACATATTCGTTTTTGGTCACTTGGAGGTACCTGCAAAGATACACACCTGACATAGCGGGACATTTTGCAAAATCATAATAAAACCTTTCTAGAACATACAGTATTTTCTAGAGTGTCACAGTTTGATTTCAGGAAGAAAGAAATGTTTTTGTGAACAATTAGTAACTTTACACAGTTTACCGATGAATATTTAGTTTTGCAGTCTTACCGGGACATTTTCGTAAAGCTTGACATTTGGCAACTTTGCGGGACGGGGAATGTTTGCTCATAAAAAGAAAAATATAACTGGCATCAAGTTATTCCTTGAATGTAAGGTATCACTAGGCCAAATATTCTATGAATTCACCAAAGAGAAGCTATTTAGAGTCCGTCCCGGTAAAGTGTCCTCACAACGAAGTCCCGCTAAACTACCATTGATTTGTATGTATGTATGTATGTATGTATGTATGTATGTATGTATGTATGTATGTATGTATGTATGTATGTGTGTATGTATGTATGTATGTATGTAAAATTTAGCCATCAAAATAAAAATGAAAAATAAAAGATTCTGAAGAAAAGATCTAATTACAATATTTACATGTTTGAAAAAATTACAGGCAAAAGTTACATATCTAATTTAAAATCTAATTTAATAAAAACACCCCATGGTTAAAGATGGCAGGGATAGCATTAAAAGGTCAATGCGACCTTGTTTCCATAATGGTCCCTCCAGGAGTGCCCTTTGAAATTAAGAGAAAGAAAAATTAGCGAGATAAACATTTAAAGTTTTCATGAAAAACAGAAATTCATCTAGACCGGAAATAAAGCCTTTCTTAAGGATGATAAGTAAGCCTGTCTGTAGGCTGTTTTTAGATTTCTAATAATATATGTAGGGACTATCATCAAGACTTTGGAGATTTTTAAAGAATTGATCTTTGATTTTATGTTTGAAACTTTTGTTGTTTGTTGCAGATTTTAGTTCTGAGGGTAAACTGTTCCATATTCTAGGTCCTAAATATGAGAGACCATTTTGTCCTGTGTTGCTTTTTCGAAAGGTTGAAATAGTTTGTTTTTAGATCTTCGAGTTACTCGGCTCTGGCCAATTGGTAAGAACATCTCCGACATATATGATGGGGCTGCATTATCAAAAAAATTGAAAACCTTTGCAGCAGTGCATTGCTCAAACCTTTCTTTAGTGGGGAGCCAGTTTACAGTTTTGAATTCTTTTACTCCTATATGTGCTCTGTTACTCAGTTACTCCTATATGTGCAAGGGCTGAAACAACTTCCCATCTCCCTGTTTCCAACGTTCCTGCTTCGAATGAGATTGATCGTAAATTTGCAGGTGCTGCTTGCTTCAGGGTGGTTTTTATGGCAAGCTTGAGCAAGTCTTTGGATTTCTCTGGATTGCGAAAGTCATGCATTGGCTCTAGAAGCATAGAAAATATAATTTCTTCGCCTCGTACTTCGCTGTAAAGATGAGAATTTGGTCTCAATGCGAACCTGGTAGACGCCAGCAGCCAACAACTACGGAGGACTAACGAATATGGGTTTCCTGTGCACACTATCATATTACCCTTGAGAAATATCCCCAATTTATTGCTGGGAAACACCATAGTCAAATGTATGATCTTCTTTTTTCATTTTTCTAATATGTGTTTGCGTTAAAACTTTATTAGATGATTTCTACAGAGAGGGTTGTCTTTGATTATGCGTGATTCTCGACTTTTGCTGACTTTGACCAGGCCCGCCCAGCCTATTCCTCGTTTTCCAGCCCAACCCCCGCACGATAAAAATTGGCAAAAATCACCATTAAATAGAGCATAGTCAAATCTATGATCTTCTTTACTCATTTTTCTAATATGTGTTTGCGTTAAAACTTTATTAGATGATTTCTACAGAGAGGGTTGTCTTTGATTATGCGTGATTATCGACTTTTGCTGACTTTGACCAGGCCCGCCCGGCCTATTCCTCGTTTTCCAGCCCAACCCCCGCACGATAAAAATTGGCAAAAATCACCATTAAATAGAGCATAGTCACATCTATGATCTTCTTTTTTCATTTTTCTAATATGTGTTTGCGTTAAAACTTTATTAGATGATTTCTACAGAGAGGGTTGTCTTTGATTATGCGTTATTATCGACTTTTGCTGACTTTGACCAGGCCCGCCCGGCCTATTCCTCGTTTTCCAGCCCAACCCCCGCACGATAAAAATTGGCAAAAATCACCATTAAATAGAGCATAGTCAAATCTATGATCTTCTTTTCTCATTTTTCTAATATGTGTTTGCGTTAAAACTTTATTAGATGATTTCTACAAAGAGGGTTGTCTTTGATTATGCGTGATTCTTGACTTTTGCTGATTTTGACCAGGCCCGCCCGGCCTATTCCTCGTTTTCCAGCCCAACCCCCGCACGATAAAAATTGGCAAAAATCACCATTAAATAGAGCATAGTCAAATCTATGATCTTCTTTTTTCATTTTTCTAATATGTGTTTGCGTTAAAACTTTATTAGATGATTTGTTAGATAGTTGCGAATCTTGTTCTGAATCTGAATCTTGTTCTGGAGCTGAATCTGAATGTTGTTCTGTGGACATTAAAGTTCTCATGTGCATCAAATTTCCTGCCTACAGTAATGGCAATTGAATGTGTTAGCCTTGCTACCCTGTAAAAAGGAGCACATCTCTTGGAGTAATTCAATTGCACTCAGCGGGATGACTTTTTATAACACCACAGAGAACGCTCGCTAAATTTGATCACATTATTCTCATAAGAGAGAAACACTATGGAAAGTAGAGTGACTGCCTTCTTAAGGCCATTTTTAAGGTTTCCTGAAGAAACTTTTCACAAAATGTCACCTAATAACAAAGAAACTGTCTCACATGGTAGAATCTAATTACATTCTGCTGGTGACAACTGCTTTACGGCGAATTTAGTCATTTCTTAAGATAAAATTAAAATGTGTGTATCACAGGTCCTCACAGATACTTTGTTGGCATTTCAACATGACTATACACAGGTCCCCACAAAGTACACACGACATGGATACAGCTGAGTTGTGGGGACATCATGAAACTCGATTTTTATGAAAGAAGACTGCATTTTGATTAAAATTAAAGAAAATCTTTCTGGGGACGGAATGTGTGTCCCCATAAAGTTAACAGTCCCCACAGTGCTGGTGTGTATTAGAAGAAATGTCCCCACAAGTATGGTCATACAAAAACATACATACATACATACATACATATTTTATTTTAAAAGCAGGTCGATAGCTGGCAGCATAGTGCTGATGTGGACCTGCTACAAATTAAAAAGAAAATTTAAAACAAATATTTTAAAACTTTTTAACTTAAAAACTGATTGTGTAAAGTAAGAGGGTTCCTAGTAATAAACGTAATTTACAGTGTCTTTATTTCTATTGAAGGTTGTTCCTTTTGCAAAATTAATTCTATTTAATGTTCCTAGATTCGACTTCAAATGACGCTTAAAAATTTTTAGATTACTTTGTTTTTTCAGGTCTATACTTAGGGCATTCCACACTACAGGGCCTCTGTAGCGTAGTGAATGTCTTCCTACTTCTGTTCTCACTCGCGCAATTTCAAACTGTTCTCCCGTTCTGGTTGAATTCCTCTTTAGATGGTATTGCATGGATAATCTACTTCTTTCATCAAACGTAACTTTATGCATTTCAACCGCAATTCTTCTCTTGTAAATATACGATAAACTTTGCCATTTTACTGCCGCAAGGGCGTCTTCATTTTTAACGTGTCTCGGTAATCTGTGGACAATTTTGGCTGCTCTGATGTGCTGCTTCTCTATTTTTGTGAGCGTAGCTTCAAAGCAGTTTCCCCATACAGAAATACAGTAGGTGGCAGCTGGAATTATTGTTTTGTAATAAATGTCTTCCAGTACCTGTGATGGTAGGTATTTTAATCTTTTAAGCATGCAAATTTTTGAGCTCATTGATTTTGCTACCTTTCAGACTGTACTTTCCAGCTCATTCTATCATCAATGGTGACTCCTAACACCTTTTCTGAAGTTGTAAAGTCTAGGTATTTTCCCCCATTTGTACTGGTAAAAGTGAACCAATGAATTTCTTGGTTGTTATTAACATTGCTTTGCTCTTTTTTGCATGCACTGTCAATTTGTTTTGTGAGCACAAATCATTCATCTGGGACGAAGCTTCTTCGTTTAGTTTTTGTACGACTTCATCTACACTATCCCCAACTACAAAAGCAGTGGTATCGTCTGCATACATGTGGACTTCTGCCGATTTAACCGATGTCGGCAGGTCGTTGACGTAGATGGAGAATAATTGTGGACCAAACAATGATCCTTGGGGCACTCCATACTCTATATTTCTCACTGACGATCTTTTATCATTAAGTTCTACAAATTGTCTCCTTTCATGGGTATAATTTTGAAGCCAAGCTAGCATATGGTCACTGATTCCAATTTTTTTCATTTTTTCAAAAAGAATCTTGTGGTCTATTGAATCGAACACTTTACGAAAGTCTATCAGTATAACTCCTATGATTTTACCCTTGTCTAAGTATTGCTTCCAACGCTCTGTGAGGTATAGAAGGAGAGATTCAGTGGAAAGTCCCTTTTTGTATGTCCATTGGTTCTGATGTATGGTGGTTTCAAGATATTTGTCAAGTGAGATACATGCAACCGATTCTGTCAGTTTACTGGGAATGCTCAGCATTGTCAAAGGTCGGTAGTTTCCTCTTTCTGCCTGATCTCCATTTTTGTGAGTTGTTTTTACTTTCCCAATCTTCCAGGTGCTTGGGTATTTTGTTTGCACTAAACTCAAGTTACTCATCATAGAGAGCCCAAAACTGAATTCCTTTCCTATAAATTTCATTTCCCTGGTTGTAATTTCGTCATGACCATGAGCTTTGCCGGGCTTTAATTTTGCTATTGCTTCTTCGAACAGGCGGCTATCAAAATTTATGTTCTTTATTTGTTTACTGATATCAGTTTCACCAGTATTTTGTGCTTGACTATTGTTTCCTTGGAAAGCTTTAGCCAGCTCTTCTCCTATGGTCGAGAAATATTTATTCATTGCCTCTGATTTTTCAGTGTCGTCATAAACTAACTCCTGCTCATCGTTTTTAAATGGGCCAATCCTTTTCTGTTTCTGATCCTTGAAAGTAATCTTTTTGATAATTTTCCAGAAGTTACTTCTCTGTTTATCGCAATCTTTCAACAGATTTTTCCAATGGTTTTCCTCAGCTATCAACAACAAATAAGACCTTTAGTTTCCTTTCCACAGCGTATCAACGTAGCAGCGTATCAACAAAATATAAGACCTTTAGTTTCCTTTCCACAGCGTATCAACATAGCAGCGTATCAACAAAATATAAGACCTTTAGTTTCTTTTCCACGCCGTATCAACGTAGCAGCGTATCAACACAATATTAGACATTTAGTTTCCTTTCCACAGCGTATCAACTTAGAAGCGTATCAACAAAGTATTAAAGCTTTAGTTTCCTTTCCACGGCGTATCAACGTAGCAGCGTATCAACAAAATATTAGACCTTTAGTTTCCTTTCCACAGCGTATCAACGTAGCAGCGTATCAACAAAGTATAAGAACTTTACACTGCATAGAATTAGGCATTTACAATAAATTTGGTATCATTGGAAATATCACTGAAATATGGTCTTTGATTTCTTTCAAGCCTTTACAACTTGTAAAGGTCTCTACAAACTTTACAATGAATGTAAATGTCATGAAATGTATTGTTAAATGTCACAGTGGCTTTTACATCATTTGTAAATACTTCGAAATGGTCCAAAAGTTGCTTTCTATATAAAACATTAGCCCAATGAAGGGCCAGTTCTTTAAAGGCTAGGCTGATTTCCAGTCAGTGGGATTTTCCGAGCGGGCGGAATTTCTATTGTATTCGTGGAACTTCAGCTGAACTTCAAAGCAGTATGATTCCAGAGAGCCTCAGTATTGAATGGTATGTATTGAAAGTTTTGAATATTCACCAGGAAAATCGGGCTTGGTAAGAAAGAAGGGGTGCATTCAGTTGCTTTATTTCAAGCCCAGAGGTATAAAAATATTTCTTAATCAGATACGATTGCCGTTTGATTTGGGCATTTCTCGGCCTAGATAATTATGGCGTGGGGGCCTTAGGCCCTCTATGAGTAATGAGTCTAAGTCCTTCTAGAGAAAACTAACATCTCAAGTGATGGTGTTTAGTTGATATTTTGATAAGAAATATGTAATCAGATGCAAATGATGTAATAACTAATAAATGAGTTAAATATTACTGTGTGCAACACTTAACAACTTGAGAAGCATATTCCTTGGAAGGGAATAGGGTGGGGCGGAAACCACAAAATGATTTTTGGAAAAAAGACACTCACAAAAATTTAACACAACAGGCATACATGCATGGCTATGCATTCATATCATTCTTCTGCATTGCACATGGTCATAGCAGCAAAAACAACCACCATTCTACAAAACCCGAAACCTTGAACCTGGACCCTCTAAACCCAAGACCTACCTAAACCAAAACCCGGAAAAAAATTGACCGACACATTCTTTCTTACACTACAATTATACTGTGGTTGCCGCAAGTCTATTTTGTCAACTCATGTCAAAGTGCAAAGAAATAAGGCTTTCAAAGATTGCTGGCGGACAGACTCTCTCTAAACAATAGAAATAGCAAGAGAACAAAAGAAACTGCCACAAGTTTTTGATGGATGGTGTACATCAATTCCACTAGGGTGAAGAGGAGGTTGTCTGAAAGGGATAAGCAAAATGTTTTGCTTTTTACTTTCAGACAACCCCCCTCTGCAGAACCTATTTTGTCACATTTTGACTGAGTTGAAAAAATTGACTTTACCCAAAAATTATGGAGTTTTTATCTTGTCTATTATGAGGGAAAATCCAAATATTGAACAATTGTCAGCAATCAATGTTTTATGAAAAATGCTATTGGGTTTATCAACACCAGTTTTTTCAAATGAAGTTTCTACAAGTGAGCCACATCATGGTCTCATTATGATCTTCCTTGTGCTGTATGTTATAGGATTCTACAATATATCATACTCTGAAACAACTTTCATTTTTCACATTACACGTATTTGTTTTTTAAGAAACTGCCTGCACGTATTTTTTTATAAGAAACTGGCCACAAGAAACTCAACTCTCAGATTGCCAAATCATTAAGAAACTCCAGTTTAAGAAACTATTTATTTTGATAAAAAAAATCCCTGATCTATTTTTAATTTATTCTCGCTGGTTTCAGCATATTTAATCGTAAGGTAACTTAAGTAATTACTTACGTTAATCTTTGTGTTTAGACATTAACGTCTAAACATGAAGATTGTTATAGAGCCTCTAAGAAACTTGTAAGAAACTCTGAGTACTCAAAATCTGATCATTTTAAGAAACTTTCAGTACTAGCCCCCATTCTTGGTTTCTTATAAAAAATACTGTATGTGTATTCGTTATTTTGTTAGATGTTGACTGCTCTATCACGTGGACAAGTTACTAGAATATCCTTGTTGAACATCACACGCTCTATTTTCACAAACTTGCACTTGATTCTTTGCACAGGAAGAAATGATGCAGGCCCTTCCATGTCAAACAGCTTTGAGTACCATACCTCATGTGGATTGCCAAAATAATCCTTATGATCTGGTATTGCAGTGAACCAAGAAACTCTAGCAAGTAGATGTTGCAAGGGTACTCCATTCACTTTAACAATGTGCAACATGAAGTTACTTATCAGACCTGGTCTTGGCTTCCTCGCTGGATTTTGTGATAATTCTATTTCACCATCAGAACCTGCCCAGAAAGCCATAATTGTGCTTGATCTCCTTGTGCGGGAATTGCTTGAGCCATATAATTCTCCTCCCACGTACACATGCTGAATGGAGCTGTATGAGATGTGGATATGTACTAATTCTGAATTTGGATACAGAAGCTTGTACATTGACAGGAGGTGATCTTTTTCAAGATTAGTTAGCGTAGAATGTTTATTTCCTTTCTTGTATGTGATGTAAGATAAATCACTCCAGCTGCCGTCAGAAAGACTGAGCCCCCTTGATGCAAATTTAAGTATGTGATACAATGCATTATGGACCATTTCAACCAGTGATCCTCGATCTTTTGGATCACGTTGCTCTGTTAAAATTGAAGAAAATTCTTCCATCAAATTTCCTGCCTACAGTAATGGCAATTGAATGTGTTAGCCTTGCTACCCTGTAAAAAGGAGCACATCTCTTGGAGTAATTCAATTGCACTCAGCGGGATGACTTTTTATAACACCACAGAGAACGCTCGCTAAATTTGATCACATTATTCTCATAAGAGAGAAACACTATGGAAAGTAGAGTGACTGCCTTCTTAAGGCCATTTTTAAGGTTTCCTGAAGAAACTTTTCACAAAATGTCACCTAATAACAAAGAAACTGTCTCACATGGTAGAATCTAATTACATTCTGCTGGTGACAACTGCTTTACGGCGAATTTAGTCATTTCTTAAGATAAAATTAAAATGTGTGTATCACAGGTCCTCACAGATACTTTGTTGGCATTTCAACATGACTATACACAGGTCCCCACAAAGTACACACGACATGGATACAGCTGAGTTGTGGGGACATCATGAAACTCGATTTTTATGAAAGAAGACTGCATTTTGATTAAAATTAAAGAAAATCTTTCTGGGGACGGAATGTGTGTCCCCATAAAGTTAACAGTCCCCACAGTGCTGGTGTGTATTAGAAGAAATGTCCCCACAAGTATGGTCATACAAAAACATACATACATACATACATACATATTTTATTTTAAAAGCAGGTCGATAGCTGGCAGCATAGTGCTGATGTGGACCTGCTACAAATTAAAAAGAAAATTTAAAACAAATATTTTAAAACTTTTTAACTTAAAAACTGATTGTGTAAAGTAAGAGGGTTCCTAGTAATAAACGTAATTTACAGTGTCTTTATTTCTATTGAAGGTTGTTCCTTTTGCAAAATTAATTCTATTTAATGTTCCTAGATTCGACTTCAAATGACGCTTAAAAATTTTTAGATTACTTTGTTTTTTCAGGTCTATACTTAGGGCATTCCACACTACAGGGCCTCTGTAGCGTAGTGAATGTCTTCCTACTTCTGTTCTCACTCGCGCAATTTCAAACTGTTCTCCCGTTCTGGATGAATTCCTCTTTAGATGGTATTGCATGGATAATCTACTTCTTTCATCAAACGTAACTTTATGCATTTCAACCGCAATTCTTCTCTTGTAAATATACGATAAACTTTGCCATTTTACTGCCGCAAGGGCGTCTTCATTTTTAACGTGTCTCGGTAATCTGTGGACAATTTTGGCTGCTCTGATGTGCTGCTTCTCTATTTTTGTGAGCGTAGCTTCAAAGCAGTTTCCCCATACAGAAATACAGTAGGTGGCAGCTGGAATTATTGTTTTGTAATAAATGTCTTCCAGTACCTGTGATGGTAGGTATTTTAATCTTTTAAGCATGCAAATTTTTGAGCTCATTGATTTTGCTACCTTTCAGACTGTACTTTCCAGCTCATTCTATCATCAATGGTGACTCCTAACACCTTTTCTGAAGTTGTAAAGTCTAGGTATTTTCCCCCATTTGTACTGGTAAAAGTGAACCAATGAATTTCTTGGTTGTTATTAACATTGCTTTGCTCTTTTTTGCATGCACTGTCAATTTGTTTTGTGAGCACAAATCATTCATCTGGGACGAAGCTTCTTCGTTTAGTTTTTGTACGACTTCATCTACACTATCCCCAACTACAAAAGCAGTGGTATCGTCTGCATACATGTGGACTTCTGCCGATTTAACCGATGTCGGCAGGTCGTTGACGTAGATGGAGAATAATTGTGGACCAAACAATGATCCTTGGGGCACTCCATACTCTATATTTCTCACTGACGATCTTTTATCATTAAGTTCTACAAATTGTCTCCTTTCATGGGTATAATTTTGAAGCCAAGCTAGCATATGGTCACTGATTCCAATTTTTTTCATTTTTTCAAAAAGAATCTTGTGGTCTATTGAATCGAACACTTTACGAAAGTCTATCAGTATAACTCCTATGATTTTACCCTTGTCTAAGTATTGCTTCCAACGCTCTGTGAGGTATAGAAGGAGAGATTCAGTGGAAAGTCCCTTTTTGTATGTCCATTGGTTCTGATGTATGGTGGTTTCAAGATATTTGTCAAGTGAGATACATGCAACCGATTCTGTCAGTTTACTGGGAATGCTCAGCATTGTCAAAGGTCGGTAGTTTCCTCTTTCTGCCTGATCTCCATTTTTGTGAGTTGTTTTTACTTTCCCAATCTTCCAGGTGCTTGGGTATTTTGTTTGCACTAAACTCAAGTTACTCATCATAGAGAGCCCAAAACTGAATTCCTTTCCTATAAATTTCATTTCCCTGGTTGTAATTTCGTCATGACCATGAGCTTTGCCGGGCTTTAATTTTGCTATTGCTTCTTCGAACAGGCGGCTATCAAAATTTATGTTCTTTATTTGTTTACTGATATCAGTTTCACCAGTATTTTGTGCTTGACTATTGTTTCCTTGGAAAGCTTTAGCCAGCTCTTCTCCTATGGTCGAGAAATATTTATTCATTGCCTCTGATTTTTCAGTGTCGTCATAAACTAACTCCTGCTCATCGTTTTTAAATGGGCCAATCCTTTTCTGTTTCTGATCCTTGAAAGTAATCTTTTTGATAATTTTCCAGAAGTTACTTCTCTGTTTATCGCAATCTTTCAACAGATTTTTCCAATGGTTTTCCTCAGCTATCAACAACAAATAAGACCTTTAGTTTCCTTTCCACAGCGTATCAACGTAGCAGCGTATCAACAAAATATAAGACCTTTAGTTTCCTTTCCACAGCGTATCAACATAGCAGCGTATCAACAAAATATAAGACCTTTAGTTTCTTTTCCACGCCGTATCAACGTAGCAGCGTATCAACACAATATTAGACATTTAGTTTCCTTTCCACAGCGTATCAACTTAGAAGCGTATCAACAAAGTATTAAAGCTTTAGTTTCCTTTCCACGGCGTATCAACGTAGCAGCGTATCAACAAAATATTAGACCTTTAGTTTCCTTTCCACAGCGTATCAACGTAGCAGCGTATCAACAAAGTATAAGAACTTTACACTGCATAGAATTAGGCATTTACAATAAATTTGGTATCATTGGAAATATCACTGAAATATGGTCTTTGATTTCTTTCAAGCCTTTACAACTTGTAAAGGTCTCTACAAACTTTACAATGAATGTAAATGTCATGAAATGTATTGTTAAATGTCACAGTGGCTTTTACATCATTTGTAAATACTTCGAAATGGTCCAAAAGTTGCTTTCTATATAAAACATTAGCCCAATGAAGGGCCAGTTCTTTAAAGGCTAGGCTGATTTCCAGTCAGTGGGATTTTCCGAGCGGGCGGAATTTCTATTGTATTCGTGGAACTTCAGCTGAACTTCAAAGCAGTATGATTCCAGAGAGCCTCAGTATTGAATGGTATGTATTGAAAGTTTTGAATATTCACCAGGAAAATCGGGCTTGGTAAGAAAGAAGGGGTGCATTCAGTTGCTTTATTTCAAGCCCAGAGGTATAAAAATATTTCTTAATCAGATACGATTGCCGTTTGATTTGGGCATTTCTCGGCCTAGATAATTATGGCGTGGGGGCCTTAGGCCCTCTATGAGTAATGAGTCTAAGTCCTTCTAGAGAAAACTAACATCTCAAGTGATGGTGTTTAGTTGATATTTTGATAAGAAATATGTAATCAGATGCAAATGATGTAATAACTAATAAATGAGTTAAATATTACTGTGTGCAACACTTAACAACTTGAGAAGCATATTCCTTGGAAGGGAATAGGGTGGGGCGGAAACCACAAAATGATTTTTGGAAAAAAGACACTCACAAAAATTTAACACAACAGGCATACATGCATGGCTATGCATTCATATCATTCTTCTGCATTGCACATGGTCATAGCAGCAAAAACAACCACCATTCTACAAAACCCGAAACCTTGAACCTGGACCCTCTAAACCCAAGACCTACCTAAACCAAAACCCGGAAAAAAATTGACCGACACATTCTTTCTTACACTACAATTATACTGTGGTTGCCGCAAGTCTATTTTGTCAACTCATGTCAAAGTGCAAAGAAATAAGGCTTTCAAAGATTGCTGGCGGACAGACTCTCTCTAAACAATAGAAATAGCAAGAGAACAAAAGAAACTGCCACAAGTTTTTGATGGATGGTGTACATCAATTCCACTAGGGTGAAGAGGAGGTTGTCTGAAAGGGATAAGCAAAATGTTTTGCTTTTAACTTTCAGACAACCCCCGTCTGCAGAACCTATTTTGTCACATTTTGACTGAGTTGAAAAAATTGACTTTACCCAAAAATTATGGAGTTTTTATCTTGTCTATTATGAGGGAAAATCCAAATATTGAACAATTGTCAGCAATCAATGTTTTATGAAAAATGCTATTGGGTTTATCAACACC
Organism: Aurelia coerulea; assembly: GCA_039566865.1. Classification (NCBI taxonomy): domain Eukaryota; kingdom Metazoa; phylum Cnidaria; class Scyphozoa; order Semaeostomeae; family Ulmaridae; genus Aurelia; species Aurelia coerulea. Next base: position 3,101,704 of record CM076951.1, on the reverse strand, counting down.
AGTTTTTTCAAATGAAGTTTCTACAAGTGAGCCACATCATGGTCTCATTATGATCTTCCTTGTGCTGTATGTTATAGGATTCTACAATATATCATACTCTGAAACAACTTTCATTTTTCACATTACACGTATTTGTTTTTTAAGAAACTGCCTGCACGTATTTTTTTATAAGAAACTGGCCACAAGAAACTCAACTCTCAGATTGCCAAATCATTAAGAAACTCCAGTTTAAGAAACTATTTATTTTGATAAAAAAAATCCCTGATCTATTTTTAATTTATTCTCGCTGGTTTCAGCATATTTAATCGTAAGGTAACTTAAGTAATTACTTACGTTAATCTTTGTGTTTAGACATTAACGTCTAAACATGAAGATTGTTATAGAGCCTCTAAGAAACTTGTAAGAAACTCTGAGTACTCAAAATCTGATCATTTTAAGAAACTTTCAGTACTAGCCCCCATTCTTGGTTTCTTATAAAAAATACTGTATGTGTATTCGTTATTTTGTTAGATGTTGACTGCTCTATCACGTGGACAAGTTACTAGAATATCCTTGTTGAACATCACACGCTCTATTTTCACAAACTTGCACTTGATTCTTTGCACAGGAAGAAATGATGCAGGCCCTTCCATGTCAAACAGCTTTGAGTACCATACCTCATGTGGATTGCCAAAATAATCCTTATGATCTGGTATTGCAGTGAACCAAGAAACTCTAGCAAGTAGATGTTGCAAGGGTACTCCATTCACTTTAACAATATGCAACATGAAGTTACTTATCAGACCTGGTCTTGGCTTCCTCGCTGGATTTTGTGATAATTCTATTTCACCATCAGAACCTGCCCAGAAAGCCATAATTGTGCTTGATCTCCTTGTGCGGGAATTGCTTGAGCCATATAATTCTCCTCCCACGTACACATGCTGAATGGAGCTGTATGAGATGTGGATATGTACTAATTCTGAATTTGGATACAGAAGCTTGTACATTGACAGGAGGTGATCTTTTTCAAGATTAGTTAGCGTAGAATGTTTATTTCCTTTCTTGTATGTGATGTAAGATAAATCACTCCAGCTGCCGTCAGAAAGACTGAGCCCCCTTGATGCAAATTTAAGTATGTGGTACAATGCATTATGGACCATTTCAACAAGTGATCCTCGATCTTTTGGATCACGTTGCTCTGTTAAAATTGAAGAAAATTCTTCCTTAAATTCCAAAGGAAACTCTACATTGTGGCAACTTCCATCTCGGATAAACCGGTTCATTATTTGCACTTCAATGATACGCTTGTTGGTTGGAAGACCCCCAAGATCTCCATTGTACCTTTCAAAGCTAAATAGCCATAAAAACTGGCCCATAATCCCAAAGACACTCTGAAAGGTGACCATGCAAGTGCATATTTGGGGTGACCTTTTCAGCACCAAACAGCTTTTCAAAGGATTTGCAGAAACTTAACAGAAGATTATCTGCAATTTTGATACCATCTGATGTGATCACCTGAGAGCAAAGATAACGACATGCAAATACAAACTTCTGCCAGCACTTAAAATGTTTGTCATCAATGACATCCTTCAAAGCATAAAGAGAGAATAGAAGGGTCCAGTTTTTGAATTCATCTGCAGTAAATTTATTGTATGAACTTACTAATTTTGTTGGCAGCTTTCCAACATCACTTGCTGCCTCAATTCCTTGAAGTCTACTGTCAATTTCATCAAATTTGTCATTATCAAGGATGTTATTTGCTTTCCACAAATTCAACATATGTTTGGCAGTCCCCAAGAACAAATTATGCATTGGGTCAACTATGGCCATCTGTACTGGTTTGAAATAGGGCAGCTCAACAAGAAAAGAGTACCTTGTTCCATACTTCCGTTCCAGACCCTCCTTGTCTCCTTTGCTGCTGGAACTTTGAATATCACGCCTTTGTTGGATGTGAGTTTCATGGGTTCTCATGGGCCAGCTATTCATGTCAAACCCTTCATAAACTTTCTCTCCTATTCCACCAGGAAACGATTTTGAGCATCTTGAACAACCTTGAGTTGCACTGTGACCTGAAATGCAAGGTGGAACAATAAAAAAGGTATCTAACATATTAAAATCCTTATGTGCAATCTGCTGTGATTTACATTGTTTTCAAAATTAGAATTTAACTCATTCAAATTCCTTATGAAGTATCATAGATTCTGGTAAAGTATATGTGTCATGCTGATTGATGTTGCATGTATTACAGGAAAAGTTCCCGAGATATCAATATTTTCTTAAATTTGTTCTAGTAAGTGATTGTCGTTAAACTTAACTTATGGAATAATAGCTGATAAACAGTACAGACCTTGCATACATTAACATAGAGAATTCACAATGAGTTCACAGGAATTCATCAATGCAGATAAGAATTCTTTAGGGGTCAGATTTTGGCAACAATTCTTTTGAATTTCCTTAGTTATCTTTGGAGCAAAGTTGAGAATATAAATATTTGCCCTCCTAATATATACTCTATCTTGTACATTCCAAATAATCTCTGTATCAAAGTTTTTGTCTCATGCAAGTTTAATTTTTATACTGCTCGTAGGTCTGGTTTAAACATGGTCTTTCCTGTGTCAAATTTCATAGATGCTGCTAAAACTTCCAAGTGCCCATTAAATTTGACATAAAAATTATGTTTAAATCAGCTGCCTTTTTGGATAGATAAAAGGGCAGGAGTTCACCTGCTCTACCGGGTGTCCCAAAAAAAACGCAACGGATTTGATTGGGACTAGCGACAAGAATTTAGGTCCAATCAATCCAAAATAATTTTTGATATAATCCTCGATAGCTAACTTGAAGATAGATACCTCGTTTGTTGATATTGGTGCATGGAGAGTTGGAATATCAATCTTGAAAGTCCAAATTTGCTTCCATCTCCAAACCAGAGGTTTCAGGTTTTGGCCTAACTGAAAACGTCTTGAGGAATCGCCTCAGTCATTGCATAGTGTAGTATTGTGAGCATGCTAAGGCACACATGTTTAGGCACACAATTCAATTGAAATTTGAAAGCTAAAAATTGACAAACATAACAATGTCGAAGGGAAAATTCACAAAGGAAGATACTTGTTCAATCATAGTGCACCTGCAAAAGAGCCAAGCACGAATGAGCAATTTTAAGGATCATATCCATGGATAATTTTCCCTTGGGTATATTTGATTTCTTGTTTTGTAATAATTCGAAGAAAGATTAAACAAAATGCATTTCATTAAAGTCATGAAGATTGCAAGAACTAATTCATTTTTCACACCCAAGCAAACTATTTCGCGTATTACTTTCTTTTATGAGACAGATGCAATGTTAACTTTTCGAAACTTTTGAAGCATAAAAAGAGATTTCTTTTCAGGACAAAATTGATGAATTTGATTGAATTTCTATTCAAATATTTTCCTCAGCATGAGGCTTTATTCTCTTATTACACGATAATTCAGGAGATTCCCCAGAATAGCGCGTTTGCAGTTTAGGCCAAAACCCAAAAGCTCTGGTTTGGAGGTTCAGGCAAATTTCAACTTTGAAGATTAATATTCCCATTCTCCATTCACCAATATCAACAAACAAGGTATCTATCTTCAAGTTAGCTATCGAGGATTATAAAAAGAATCATTATTGATTGATTGGACTGAAATTCTTGTCGCTAGTCCCGATCAAATCCGTTGCGTTTTTTTTTGGGACACCCAGTATGGTATCAAATGGCAGCAAAACAACTTGATTTAAGCATCATATTTCTGCCATGTTTCTACGTGTGATCAGCTATTGGGCTGGTGCATTTTAAAAACTGGCCATTTTAACCATTTTGATTCAAATCCAGCACAGTAAAAAAAAGGATGTTTTAATCAGATTTTTAGACACAGCAGATTCTGCCGTTTTTAACAATAGTTAATTTGACATGGCACAAAAACCATGTTTAAACTAGATGTTAATGTTGAAAACAGTATTCTTCTTACATGATTGTATTTTGTAAGACGAATCTGATGTCTTCACAAATCAAAAGTTTATCATGTTGAAACTATTTTCTTACCTAGAAACCCACAGAGTTTGCGGCAAGCTGGAATATCACATCCAACACAGAGGAGTGCAACTTTACAGGTGACATGGTGGTTTGGAGATGAACTGCTGTATATTGAGAATCCATCACTCCATCCTGTCTTCAACTCATCTACTAAGGGCACAAGAAAGGTATTTGTTGGTGGCTCATGTTTCATATGGGGTATGATTCCAACTAGAATTACATTTTTGCGCTTGAATCTTTCTTTCCTTGGTAGATTTAAACAGACCATGTAAATTACACCAACAGAATAGGTTGCATGCTTATATGGATCAAACCAGTCCAGGTTCAGCATCAAGCCAATGTTTCTTGGAAACTCACTGAAAAAGTGGCTGAACTTTGCCCACACTTTTCCATCATATATATCTTCATAAATGTTTGCTGGCAAGCTTCGTTCCTTCCACAGCTGGCATTTTTCTTCAAAATTTGCTCTTTTAAAGAGTTTCTGGATACTTTCTTTCAATGGGTTATAGCAGTAAATCTTACATGGTACAAGGACGTTTTTCCCACTTGGAGCAGTAATTTGTCTCATCAATTCAGCGGCACATGGGCGTCGTAGATGCCTTTGTCTGTGATTTGGAAATGCAATGTATTTGCATTTTGCAGGATGCCTTACACCTCGATATATATAAGAACAGTCCTTTCCTTTGAAGCTGTTTGAGCCAAAGCCAAGGTAAGAGTGCAAACGTCTAATTGTCTTGGGGAATTCCTTTGCTAGAGGTTCGAGAAATGAACATCTACTTGAGAGAACAAAAAGAAGTGCACTTAGGAATTTTAAAAGATTTCCAATTGCTGTGTCAGATACCACATTATTTGTTTGCCACTGTGCAATGAACAAGCATAACCAGCGTAGAATAATGCCACAAAAATATGACGAGTTGTCTTCTTCCACAGGAAGTTCATGGTTGCCAGTTTCACAGTCATGTGCAAGATCTTGAAGCTCCTCATCGTCTACCCAAATATCCTGACCTTGTTGAATATCACAATCTTCATCGGATGACTCATGCTCTGATTGAGCAGATTCAGGCTGATCAAAGAAGTTTCTCAAGTCACTTTCATTTATATTTGGTCAAGAAAATCGCTTTCTGACCTCAAATGTGTTCTCCATATGACGATTGTCTGCCTCGTCTGCACTAGAGTTAGATTCTGGGTCAGCTTCTGCAAAGACAACGCTTTCTCCGTCCCAATCTGCAGTTTCAATGTCAGACTCGCTGGTTGACTCGTTTCTGTTTCGTGCACATGTGTATGTTTTAGTGGTTTCATCAAAATTCTCTTTCAAATGTCGCTTGAAGAATTTCTGAGAGAATGTTTCCTTGCAACCCTCGCAGTATGGTCGTTTCGTTAACCTAGAAGAAGAGAGATATTAAGTAAATAAACATTTACCCTATGTTACCTACGGAAAATCTTACAAGGAAAGTATGCAGGTTCATAATAAGCAGATCCTTATCATTGATGCACAGCAGTGACTTAAGTGTAGATGCAGATGTATGTCAATGATCAAGTGATTTCAAGTGTTTTTTTTTTCAACAAAAGAGCATAAATCGCCATCCTTTTTATCGTAATCACAAACTGGAAATAATCAAACTTTTTTATTTCAACCTGAAACGCAAAGCAAGTGTCAGGAGAGAAGATTGGTTGCAATCAGCGGGGCTACATGACACAGCATAATGTTTATGATAGTCTGGGTATATGTATACGAGACTCGTATTAGATAGAATTTCCCTTCTTAACATTTAGCCTATCGCAGTGTGGAAGTGTTTCCATGAGCCGAGGATTCCAGTCTGTGCTGCTTTTTTTTAAGCTACATTGTTTTATACCTGTAAATTTGATAATTGCACTTAGACTGCATTCACACGATGCCGGCACATTTTGAAGACGGTGAAAAATGTGACAGTAGCAAAATTCGAGCTAGCATTCACACTATACCATTTTCAAAGCATCCCGTTTTCAAAATCTACCGTTTTCAAATTCTGCCGGCAAAAAATGTGCCATTTTCGTGTGAACGGGAGGCCTATCCGTCACATTTTTCACCGTTTTCAAAATATGCCGGCATCGTGTGAACGCAGTCTTAAACATTTCCCATGTAGAGACCAGAGAGATGCAAAAGAAACTTTCTTTTTCTTTGGTTAATTGTTACACGTAATGTAATAATTCAGGGTGTCCCAAAAAAATGTTGTTCCGTTTGCCTGAAGATTGCGACAAAACTAAAAATTATTCTCCCCAAACTTTTGCAGCAATTCATTGCAGCATTTTGCAGCATTAAATAGCTTCATGGGTGAAATGAAACAGCAGCCTCCAATGTCACTGCTCTAGTCAAAATTCCTATAATCATCAGAGAGTTCAACCATTTCTCACCTCACAGAAAATATTTCTTACCTCATGTGAAGCTATTTATCGCTGCAAAATAGTAAGACAAAATTGCCAACCGCTGGTTTCAGTAATCCGGCAAATTTGGCCTTCTGAAGGTCATAGGTCATAGCTCAATCATTTTTCAACGGATTTTTATGGGGATGGCAGCAAACTTTATTTAAACAGCTGAAGAGTTTCATATAGAATTATCATGCAAAAGTTTGGCGAGAATCTTCTGCCGTTTTTCGCAATCTTTAGGCAAACGGGGCACAATTTTTTGGGATACCCTGTAGAATTTAAGAATTTGCTAGATCTCGCAATAACTTATCTTATTGACTCATGTATTGCTTTCAATAAGCCATAAGTATAGAAGATAATCTCGTCATTGGTTGAAAAATTATTCTTCCAGCACCTCAAAAAACATGAAAATGAAATGGAAACTGGAAGATTGTGTTCATGCTTTATGCTTTAAAAACGACCGAAGGTTTATTAGGTCATTAAAAAGGTTCGTTGACAGTTTGATAGGTTCGTTCTCAGGGTTCCTCTTCATGCGTTTGTTAGAGAAGATTTACCCCCCCCCCCCTCTCTCTCTCTTCTTTTAAGTGCAGCAAAGTTAGGAGTGCAAATCACGAAAACGACAGCTCGTTAACTATAAGGTCTACCAATTTTCAATATCATCTATTTGTTTGCTTCCCTTAAATGGGAAATTTACATGCACTGTTTGACTGATTACTTATGATAAGCTATGTACATTTCAGGTAAATTTGCAATACTATGTTCTATGAATCGAATAGGTGGTCTGCAAAATGGTTCTGGTGATTGGCATTGGCTTGCAATAAGTTTTAGTTTCTTAATGGAGTCACATTCAGGAAATTTCAATATGCCATAATTGAGAACGTAGCCAAGGCTGAATACATCGCTATAAACAGTGGGTGCAAATGAACAGTTGTTAACTTCTGGTGCTATCCAATACACGACTGATTGGTCCCTTTTGGCGCTCTTTATTTTGGCATTATGCAGAAGGCACGAGCGTCCAAAGTCAATGATCCTTGCAGAGCTATCTTCAAGGCAAACAAGCACATTATTTGGCTTCAGATCATTGTGCAGAATTCCATGTTTATGAATACTGAGCAAACCACAACACAATGAATGGCAGAATTTCAGAAATTCTACAACCGTTAATTCGAATTTGCTATCACTGCTTAATACTTTGCTCAATGTTGTCGACTCCCTATCTTTTCCAACAAACCAGGTGACAACTTTAAGTGGTAGTTTCTTCTCTTCATCAAAAATTGCACCATAAAGATATTGCACTTGTGCTGTTTTCATTACCCGTAAAAAATGCAATATCTTTATTTCTCTGATATTTGCTTGGGTCATATGGGGATTATGAACATCTTTGATGCATTTAATTGCAACTGCCGTTTCATAAGTGCGATCTGAGCGCCGAAGGATGCCTTTGTATACGACCCCATAAGAGCCGCGCCCAATCTCGTTTAATGTTGTGATGTCTGATTCTCGTATCCTTGTTTTCTCTGTGATCGCCGTGTTGCTTATGAATATTTTTTTCTCGTTGATTTTAGACATTTCTACAAGTAAATCATCCCGTTCTTTAAATGCAAATGTACTGTAATTGAATGAAGGTTGTTCTGGCAAAATAGATCGAAGTTTCTCTTGCTCTTCCCTTGTTTCACTGTTTTCGACAACTTCGTCTGAGGCCGGCGACGTTGAAAGCATTCGAATTTTGTAATAAACATTTTGTCGTTTTTCCTCCCCCTTTCGTTTCTTTTCATTTGTGCGTATTCGATATGGATGAACCTCGGCAATTATTCTCCCCAAATATTGTATACTAATGTCGTTTCGTTGCAGGTCTATTTTACATTTATTAATTGCTGCGACAGTGCTTACTCTCCCATTTGTATCAGCAACAATGTTTGTCCTCACCCTATCGTAAAAATTTAAGTTATGAAAAGTGCTGAGCTCGTCAAAATCTTCACAATTTTCAAAATTGGAAGATCTGTTACGTGTAGATCGAGCTGGAATACTTGAAAGTATTGAATGTTCGTTTCCAATAGGCAATCACGCTAAAGATGGCGGCGAGAAATTTTTACCAAGATGCTACTTTTTGTTGCTTGACAATTCCATAGGAATTCGATTAAAGAACCCAGTGCACCTTGGTAAAAAGTTTCTCGCCGCTATCTTTAGCGTAATTGTCTACTGATGCCGAAAATCCATTGCTTTGCTAAGGAAAAGCCCCAAACCATTTCTCCATATAGAGATATCCATCGACTTTAAAACCGAAGAAGAAAATGATTTGATTTCATTTCATTTCATCAATAATAATAATAAATAATTCAAGCTATTTATTAACAAGCAACATATCTACGGTAGCTGAAAAACATGCGCAATTTAAAATACAAACTTTTAATACTACTTTCTACCGATTTAATGATAGATGTGTAGCCTAGGACACCTAGAAAGAACTCTAATGAGCTTTCGGGCTAGGTGCCCGTTGCCTCTGTCAAGCTAAGATTCAGCGATATTGAAATTAATACGAATACATTTTTTTTAATACTAACACTAACGAAAAAAATCTAAGGAAAAAGGAAAGGAAAAAAAGAGAAACGAAAATAGAATAAAACCGTTTAGTTTCTATAATCACGGTTGAGTGGAGTTTAGTTGAATTCGGATGTTTCGTATGGAAGATTGATGGGAGAAATCGATTTTTAATTGTAGCTATCTAGTAGCCATGTTTTGTAGCTTTTTGTAAAAAGTTTCTTACTCTTAGAGACTCGTATTTCTCTCGGAGTTTCATTCCATACCTTCACTCCGTAATTTGTAATGAAATTTTGTTTGTAGTTTGTTCTGACTAGGGGCTGAGATAAGTGGCCTGCAGTTGCTTGTCTTGTTTGAATATTGTGCCGGGAGTTAACGAATTGGAAAAGCTTTTGGAAATGTTCTTCTACATTTCCTGCTGATACATCGTACATGAACTTCGCACACTCTAGCTTGTAACAGTCGTCTAGTTTTAGTAGGCCATATGATTTGAAAAGAGGTGCACTAGGTGTGTTTTGTTTTTTGAATCCCATGAGTCTCACTGCTTTTTTTAGTTTTCTTCGCACAGGGTCCTGATGCTTAGAGTAGGCTCCTCCCCAGTTAGTTATACCATAGTTGATATGGGGTGAAATGAAGGCGTTGTAGATATTTACCAAAGTATTTTCTGGTACAAAATGTCTCATTTTTGCCATAATGCCAAGACTCTTGGCAACTTTCATATTAATTTGTTGGATGTGGCATTTCCATGAGAGGTTATTGTCGATTAGGACTCCTAAGTATTTTGCATGATCTGTTTCTAATAAGGGTTCGTTGTTTATGGAAAGGCTCAGTTTGCGCGACGGTTTTCGTTGTTTAGGATGAACTAACAAAAAATTTGACTTATTGGTATTTAGAGTGAGTTTGTTTGCAATAAGCCAGTCTGAAATTTTTCCAAGCTCTGCATTTACTGTATCTTCTATAACACTGAGATTTGGATGGGAGAAGAAAATGCTGGTATCATCAGCAAACAAATGGAAACCAAGGACCTTTGATGCTTGGGGGATGTCATTAATATAAAGCAGGAATAGTAACGGACCTAACACACTTCCTTGTGGTACTCCATATTTTATACTGAGAGAATCAGAAAGTTGTCCACCTACATAAACACGTTGCGTTCTGTCCTGTAGATAAGAACGAAACCAGTCTAAAGCAATCCCTCTGATACCATAATACTGAAGTTTGCTAATCAAGATTTCATGGTCGACCGTATCAAAAGCTTTTGCAAAGTCAAGGAATATGCAACAGGAGAAATTTTTGTTTTCTATTGATTCAACGAGTTTATTGCAAATATCTAGAATGGCGAGGGAAGTAGATTTATTTTTTTGGAATCCAAACTGATGTGGATACAAAATTTTGTTCTTTTGAATAAAACTTATCAGGCGTGCGTACATCAGTTTTTCACAAATTTTGTTTAAAATGGGTAGAAGGGATATAGGACGATAATTATTGACTTGGTCTTGAGAGTTTGCTTTGAAGACTGGAATTACTTTACCATATTTGAGTAACTTTGGATAATAACCAGAACTAAATGAAATATTAATTAAATACGTAAGCGGTTCAGTAATGAAATTCTTAATCAGTTTTATTAATCTTACAGGAATATTGTACGAGTCTGCTGTCTTCGATTCATCGAGACCAGCTAGTTGATCAAAGACTTCGGATGCGTTCACAGGGTTAATAAAGATGCTATTTGCATTAGGCTCTTTTAGATAATCAGTGAACTTTGATTTAGTCTTGCCTAGTTTGTTAACTAGAGATTGGGCAATCCCAGTGAAATATTGATTGAAACGATCTGCAACTTTCTTTTGATCAGTTACAGTATTTCCATTGACTTTTAGATGGATGTTTTTAGAAGATTTGCTGTTTGATTTATTAATTAGCTCATTGATACCTTTCCATATCTTTTTTGAATTGTTTTTGAAGGTTTCAAAATAGGACCTATAATGATTTCGTTTACTTCTTCTTATTAGATGATTTATCGTGTCTCTGTAATATTTATATCGTTGGTACCAAAAGATATCTTTAGATTTTAAGAATTTTTTGTACAATTTGTTTTTGATCGAGATTGATTTCAAAATTCCGTTTGTTATCCAAGGCTTTCTCTGCTGTTTTCTTTGCTTTTTTGATAAAGCTTTGACAGGTGCATGCTTCTCCATAATATTGGTAATGCTATTTTGAAAAGCTGTAAAACAACTATCCAGGTTCTGTCCTTCGTTGGTAATCGAAGGAAAGTCGAGATTTTTTATATCGTTTAGGTACTTTGATTCATCGAAGTTTCTAAAGTCACGTTTGAATATTTGTGTCTTTGTTTCTTTTTTTAATTTCTTTTCAAGGATTAAGAAGTTTGGCATATGATCAGTAATTTTAGGAATGAGGTTTCCACTTGTGGCAACAATGTCAATTGAATTGATAAAGATATTGTCGATGAGTGATGGTTTGTTATTACTGGTATACCTTGTGGGCTGTAAGATTAACGGCTGCAAGAAATTTGAAAACATTGTGTCTATGAAATTTTCAGCATCGGGGATCTTGTCATATCTTAGAAGGTCAAGATTGAAGTCTCCTGTTATCACGTACATTTTATTCTCCTTAGAAATTTTCTTGAAGACAGTCTCAAGGTATTGGAAGAACTTTGTCGAGTCCTTTTTGGGATGATTATAAATTGCAGCTATGAGTACGTTGGGACTGTTGCAGTTTTCTATTTCGATCCAAAAAGCATCAAATTCGCAGAGATTGTCTTTGTAGGCTTTTGAAAGATCCTTTCGTTCACTAAAACGTAAGCTACTAGACACAAAAAAACCACTCCCTCCACACTTGCTGTTGCCCTTTATTCCTACATAATCATGATAGCTTTCAAGGCTGATCTTTTTGAAGTAATCTTTATTTTTGTCTGAGTGCCATGTTTCTGACAAGGCAATCACGTCAAAATGGAAATCGAGATCACTCAGCAAGAGCTCGAGGTTTTCTTTATTATGTAGTAGAGACTGTATATTTGAGTGAAACAGGCTAAATACGTCAGAATATTGCGAATTTATATTTGTTTTTAATTTGTGAAAAGCATGCGTGGAATAAAAATCGAAATTTGTATGAAATTTGGCATGGCTGTCAATGTCGTTGTCAAAAAGATAATCCTGCTCTTTCAAATTTAATTTGCATAGCTCTAATTTGCCTAAGAGACTGTAGTCATTTGATTCAGTATGACGCACTTGACAGGGACATGAGAAATTTGAATTGAATGTTAATGCAAGTATATCCTCGTCATTGATATCCGTGAACGGAAACGTAGATTGCTGGCACTTAGCACAACACCATTGCTGGATAATATGTGAAAGGTTTGCCGCTTCCCATGGTTTAAGACGGGAACACCTACGGTGAATAAAACACATGCAAGTGCTGCAGGGTATGGCTTTCTGCAAGGAAGCGCCATATATTGACTTATTGCATACAGAGCAAATTTTACCATAATTGCTTTCTGTTGAGACTATTTGCTTTTGGATTATGATAGATTTTCTTGTTACGAATGTTAGCGTAGTTTTGAAAGCGTTGTCCGATAGTGTCTGGAAAGGTAAAATATCTTTTAGGCAAATATAACAATACCAGACTTCATTTGGGTTTGCCGTGAAAAACTCAAAATCTCGTTGTTTTAGACGTGAACAGTTTATGTGGAACCAAGAATTACAATTGTCGCAACAAATCGATTTGGTGTCTACAGTTGTATTTAAGCATTTTTGACAGTCCAAATTCTCAGAAGATAAACTACTCATTGAGTTTCTTGAGGTCTTCGATCTTTACAATGTGTTTGGCGGGAGCGCCATCATCCTTACGAATGAAAACTCTCCCCTTGTTTGTCCAAACATACTTGAATTTAAAGAAAATTCATACTTTTCTATGGAAAAATAGGTGCAGCTCTTTCATAGCGAAAAAAGAAATTTTTTCACACTTATGATCATGCGTAGTTGGACAGTTTTATGTGTTTTGGCAGTTGAAAAAAGATTCGACATAGAGAAAGAATAAGGAGAAAGAAAATCCCTATTGAGGCCTATTGGCACTTCTGAAAATATGCCGTACACCATTGTTTGCCCGGGGGAAGGTACCACGGGGAGGGGGTTCTTGGCCAAATTTTGGGTAGGGGTCTGCCGTTAGCATATTCAAAATGGTACCGCAGGCTAGACTAATTTTTACGAAAATGGTACCCTTGGCTTGACCAATTTGACCATTTCCTGGACTAATATTGTCAAATTTGTACCAAATATGATATCATGACCGTTTGCTAGACCAATATTGTCAAAAATAATACCCTTGGCTAGACCGTTGTAGGCCAAAATTGCAAAAAAGTATACACTTGGCTAGACTAGAAGTCCGAAAAAGTATACCCTTGCTCGCGCCACATCCCCAGGTACCTTTATTATGGAAGGACCCCCCCCCTGTGGGTTTCTTATAAAGCAATGAGTTTACTCTGGGTCTCAAAGGAAGAAATCATCCTTACCATCTTAAGGTATCCGCTTCTCTCTTAGAATTCTTCTGCTTAACTGTCTCCATTCCTCTATGAGAGATTGTTAATAAAAATGTTATAATGGATTTTATAACATTCAGAAACAAATATTTTAGAGTGCACAAAAGTTTCCATTCGTAATTAAAGGAAATGGAGTATATAGCTTCCATCTATCAGTCAAAATACTTAGAATATGCTCGTTGAGAAAGGTAGGTACTTTTCGTAAGAAAGGTAGGTACTTTAGAGCACCTTCTGAATTAACGGCCGTCCGGGAAAAGAATCTTGACATTTTCCAAAAACATTCTCTTAAAGCATACAAAGTATGTCTACTCGTAAGTAAATAAAATAAAATATATATTTTGCATCATTTCTTAAGTCAAAATACTTAGAATATGCTCGTTGAGAAAGGTAGGTACTTTTCGTAAGAAAGGTAGGTACTTTAGAGCACCTTCTGAATTAACGGCCGTCCGCCTAAAGCATCTTGACATTTTCCAAAAATATTCTCTTAAAGCATACAAAGTATGTCTACTCGTGAATAAATTAAATCAAATATATATTTTGTATCATTTCTTAAGTCAAAATACTTAGAATATGCTCGTTGAGAAAGGTAGGTACTTTTCGTAAGAAAGGTAGGTACTTTAGAGCACCTTCTGAATTAACGGCCGTCCGCCTAAAGGATCTTGAAATTTTCCAAAAATATTCTCTTAAAGCATACAAAGTATGTCTACTCGTAAATAAATTAAATCAAATATATATTTTGTATCATTTCTTAAGTCAAAATACTTAGAATATGCTCGTTGAGAAAGGTAGGTACTTTTCGTAAGAAAGGTAGGTACTTTAGAGCACCTTCTGAATTAACGGCCGTCCGCCTAAAGGATCTTGAAATTTTCCAAAAATATTCTCTTAAAGCATACAAAGTATGTCTACTCGTAAATAAATTAAATCAAATATATATTTTGTATCATTTCTTAAGTCAAAATACTTAGAATATGCTCGTTGAGAAAGGTAGGTACTTTTCGTAAGAAAGGTAGGTACTTTAGAGCACCTTCTGAATTAACGGCCGTCCGCCTAAAGGATCTTGAAATTTTCCAAAAATATTCTCTTAAAGCATACAAAGTATGTCTACTCGTAAATAAATTAAATCAAATATATATTTTGTATCATTTCTTAAGTCAAAATACTTAGAATATGCTCGTTGAGAAAGGTAGGTACTTTTCGTAAGAAAGGTAGGTACTTTAGAGCACCTTCTGAATTAACGGCCGTCCGCCTAAAGGATCTTGAAATTTTCCAAAAATATTCTCTTAAAGCATACAAAGTATGTCTGCTCGCAAATAAATAAAATAAAATATATATTTTGCATCATTTCTTAAGTCAAAATACTTAGAATATGCTCGTTGAGAAAGGTAGGTACTTTTCGTAAGAAAGGTAGGTACTTTAGAGCACCTTCTGAATTAACGGCCGTCCGCCTGAAGGATTTTGAAATTTTCCAAAAATATTCTCTTAAAGCATACAACGTATGTCTGCTCGTAAATAAATTAAATAAAACATACACCTTGCATCATTCCTTAAGTCAAAATACTTAGAATATGCTCGTTGAGAAAGGTAGGTACTTTTTGTAAGAAAGGTAGGTACTTTAGAGCACCTTCTAAATTAACGGCCGTCCGCGAAAAGAATCTTGACATTTTCCAAAAACATTCTCTTAAAGCATACAAAGTATGTCTACTCGTAAGTAAATAAAATAAAATATATATTTTGCATCATTTCTTAAGTCAAAATACTTAGAATATGCTCGTTGAGAAAGGTAGGTACTTTTTGTAAGAAAGGTAGGTACTTTAGAGCACCTTCTGAATTAACGGCCGTCCGCCTAAAGGATCTTGAAATTTTCCAAAAATATTCTCTTAAAGCATACAAAGTATGTCTACTCGTAAATAAATTAAATAAAACATACACCTTGCATCATTCCTTAAGTCAAAATACTTAGAATATGCTCGTTGAGAAAGGTAGGTACTTTTTGTAAGAAAGGTAGGTACTTTAGAGCACCTTCTGAATTAACGGCCGTCCGCGAAAAGAATCTTGACATTTTCCAAAAACATTCTCTTAAAGCATACAAAGTATGTCTACTCGTAAGTAAATAAAATAAAATATATATTTTGCATCATTTCTTAAGTCAAAATACTTAGAATATGCTCGTTGAGAAAGGTAGGTACTTTTCGTAAGAAAGGTAGGTACTTTAGAGCACCTTCTGAATTAACGGCCGTCCGCCTAAAGGATCTTGAAATTTTCCAAAAATATTCTCTTAAAGCATACAAAGTATGTCTACTCGTAAATAAATTAAATCAAATATATATTTTGTATCATTTCTTAAGTCAAAATACTTAGAATATGCTCGTTGAGAAAGGTAGGTACTTTTCGTAAGAAAGGTAGGTACTTTAGAGCACCTTCTGAATTAACGGCCGTCCGCCTAAAGGATCTTGAAATTTTCCAAAAATATTCTCTTAAAGCATACAAAGTATGTCTACTCGTAAATAAATTAAATCAAATATATATTTTGTATCATTTCTTAAGTCAAAATACTTAGAATATGCTCGTTGAGAAAGGTAGGTACTTTTCGTAAGAAAGGTAGGTACTTTAGAGCACCTTCTGAATTAACGGCCGTCCGCCTAAAGGATCTTGAAATTTTCCAAAAATATTCTCTTAAAGCATACAAAGTATGTCTACTCGTAAATGAATTAAATCAAATATATATTTTGTATCATTTCTTAAGTCAAAATACTTAGAATATGCTCGTTGAGAAAGGTAGGTACTTTTCGTAAGAAAGGTAGGTACTTTAGAGCACCTTCTGAATTAACGGCCGTCCGCCTAAAGGATCTTGAAATTTTCCAAAAATATTCTCTTAAAGCATACAAAGTATGTCTACTCGTAAATAAATTAAATCAAATATATATTTTGTATCATTTCTTAAGTCAAAATACTTAGAATATGCTCGTTGAGAAAGGTAGGTACTTTTCGTAAGAAAGGTAGGTACTTTAGAGCACCTTCTGAATTAACGGCCGTCCGCCTAAAGGATCTTGAAATTTTCCAAAAATATTCTCTTAAAGCATACAAAGTATGTCTGCTCGCAAATAAATAAAATAAAATATATATTTTGCATCATTTCTTAAGTCAAAATACTTAGAATATGCTCGTTGAGAAAGGTAGGTACTTTTCGTAAGAAAGGTAGGTACTTTAGAGCACCTTCTGAATTAACGGCCGTCCGCCTGAAGGATTTTGAAATTTTCCAAAAATATTCTCTTAAAGCATACAAAGTATGTCTACTCGTAAGTAAATAAAATAAAATATATATTTTGCATCATTTCTTAAGTCAAAATACTTAGAATATGCTCGTTGAGAAAGGTAGGTACTTTTCGTAAGAAAGGTAGGTACTTTAGAGCACCTTCTGAATTAACGGCCGTCCGCCTAAAGGATCTTGAAATTTTCCAAAAATATTCTCTTAAAGCATACAAAGTATGTCTACTCGTAAATGAATTAAATCAAATATATATTTTGTATCATTTCTTAAGTCAAAATACTTAGAATATGCTCGTTGAGAAAGGTAGGTACTTTTCGTAAGAAAAGAAAGGTAGGTACTTTAGAGCACCTTCTGAATTAACGGCCGTCCGCCTAAAGGATCTTGAAATTTTCCAAAAATATTCTCTTAAAGCATACAAAGTATGTCTACTCGTAAATGAATAGAATATGAAATAAAATAAAATAGGCCTTTGGAATATTGAAAAAAAAGACGTCTTTAAAACGCATAAATTCGTCCATTCATATGTACTTTCAATAAAATATACGGAAAAGTTTCAAGAAGTAGTCATGTATATGCTAAATTAAAGGGCATAAAACTCACGTGAAAATTTACCCTTGGGTCCAATTCCTGAATTGTGAAAACTTGTCTTTTGGTGATGTGAAGGTTCGTAGGTTCGTTGAAGGCTTTCAGATTCTACTCACGTTGTCAAACTTGTGAATAATTGCTGGATGAACACTTTGTGAGGCTATTTATTGACTCTTTGTAGTTACTCTATGACGTATGTAAGTATCTCCTTTCATTCATTCATGTTTTCAATGTTGCAAATCGTGACCCAAGTCTCTGCCAACCATTGACGTCATGTAATCTTTAGTTTGTGTCAGATTTGTTTCAGTTGCTGGTATTGCCTTACTCATTTGCAATGAATACGTGGGTTCGCATTAACTGCAAATGGTTTCAAACAAAAAGTCACTTCCGCATAGCTTTGATGTCAAAACGCTGGAAACCTTTTTCAATAGAGGGCGCTGCCTCCAACGTGACGTCAGATGCAATGACGAATGATGCTAATTTCTTTTCATAGTATCATTATCAATCAAATTGCAAATCCCTATAATCTTTGAATAACCTCTAACAAAAAGTAGGAGAAATATTTCATTTTCCCTTACGTGGAAGGGTGTGGTTTTAAAACATATTTACGCACGAAATGCCACATTTTGCAAAATCTACAGTAAAGGCTAATTTTCATCTGTACAGTCAAAGATTGCATTCACACTCAAAATTCATTCATTCAGACTTTTACTACATCTTCACCAAATAAAACTATACCCACTAATTTTTTGAAAGATACAGCTTATAAAAAATGGTAGGTTCAGTTTTCGAACTGTAAGAGTCTATCCATCCTACCTAACTTGTGTAATTTGCACCCACAAACATCTTTTGACACACTGTGTGACATCATTTGAGTTGAGTGCGCCATTTAGCTATGTTGTTACTTGTTTTGAGAACTTAAAGTGAATATGACGCGTAGATTTTTGTTATCGATAATAGTCAATACGAGTACGCTGATTTCGACTGTAAACTCTAAACGTTCAAATTCTAGGCCGTTTTGTAGATATTAGCGTTGGAAAATTGACTCTTTCATCGAAAAAGTGTCCGGGAGGTCTGGGGCATATTTTGAATTGTGACGTAAAGTGTTTGGGGCCTAAGCAAGCAGTCAGTCGATAAGTGAGGAACAACAGTGTAGTCGTACAGAGAGCCTTGCGTTATTCCTATTTTTCAAAGATGTCAGAGAGCGAATCTTCGTACTCGTATGCTTCAAACTCTGAGGAAGATGACGAAGAAGAACTAGTTGGAGCAGTCGGTGGCATTTACTTGCCATATCAAGATGAACCATTGGCTTCTTCCCCTGATAATTCGGATGTCGAAGAGGCGGACGGAGCAATGGCGGCAGACCACAAAGACAGGGCTGAAGACGAAGACGGAATTCGCCCCTCGCACTTTCGAGATCGTTTTGAAGGCAACATACCTTTGGGTGAATGGTAGGTTTAATAATGTTTTCATTTGATTATGGGTTTGTAAAAATAACAAATTTAAAAGTTGTCAGACAATTTCTGTTCCAACGCAGGATCGTCGCATCAACAAGGAAGTGATCGTACATGCCGAGAGGCCTAATCTGCGTAGACTACTTCTGTGTGGTAGGATTTCGTAACACCTTCAAAGTCTCGGTCTGTAAGATTGATTCTGTCATTATCATTTAATCTTAATTATAAAATAAGATTATTGAAAAATCACTTTTTTTATATTTGTATTTCATTTTTTTTCAGGTGCCAATGCGGTAATTGCAAGCCAGAACGGCTCGAGAGTGCACGGGAATTTCGCTGTTGTCATGAGGTGCATGCTGCTTATGGCAAGCTCGTTTTCGAAGGGATAACGGACGAGGTTAACTGTATAACAGAATTTGAAGGGTACAAGCATGTCATATATAAGGATGTGCTGTTGATGGCTGGCCCATTGCTGAAGCGGAGGGATGGGAAGGCATACAAAAAGAAAGCAAGGGATTCAGAAAATGAGTAAGTTAATGTACTGTATGATTGATTTGAAAAAAAGTTAGAAATTGTCATTTGTGCGTAGTTTAACTTGGTATGATAATGAAAGTTTCCACAATCATAGTCAGAGAGGAGGCCTTGGTAACCAATGTTTCTCAAATATTTATCTTGAAAACGTTGGAAGTTTGAAGTAGAAATTTTGGGTACTATTCCCCACAACCACATATCTTGCTATGATAAATATATAGCCATCTGCCTATACATATGTAGACAGTCAATTCCCCTACAAATGTCTTTGCCAGCTAGAACATACTCATACTTTTGGAAACCAGTATGATATACCATCTTGTGATGAGCACCAAATAGGAGAAATTGATAATAAATAAAGCCATAGTCTAGTCAAGCCATAATCAAGACTATATAAACCTGAAGATTTTACCATGTACTTAGCATATCTATATATTTAGATATGTTTTTCAACAAAACTGAAACTGAAACCATATTTTCAATCTTCTGTGCAACTTTTTAGGTATCTTCGAGCAGTTGCATATCGGTGGGTGGTGAGATGGATTTTTGGCTACCTTGGTTGGGACAACTCACGTCCCCTTCCTGCATGTATTTACAGTCATCTCAGGCAGTTATATGGTGACAACAGGCCAAAAACTGGTTACAAAGGTTCAGATGAAAGACAATGAACAAACTAATAGGATGTAAGTACCAAATACACCCATACCAAGCATGCCCTAGATATTGTGCAAAAAATGTATTGCTGTAGGTTTGTGTATGCATTGTGTATTAAAATTTGATACCTTTTTTTGCATTTTTAGAACTAAGCATGATTTAGTGTTTTGCTACCAGCTTTCTATTAAACCAAATGCTTAGAAGGAAATCTGGGTTCCAGTGTTAACATATCTTTCTATCTGCATTGGTAACATCCAATTATTTTGTTGTTGAAAATTTGCATATGATAAATGTAGTTAAATATATAATATTGTATATTTTCTACTGGTCAGGTTGCTGTTCAATTTGTGGTGCTGGGCACACCCCCCTACGATGCCCTAATGTTGGGTTTCCACGATTCCTGCAGCATCGTTGTTTTGGCCCCTTTGTCTTCTTTCTTGCTGCATCCTGCTTCTTTTTCTCGTCTTCTTCTAACAGAATCTGATCTTCCACTAAATACAGAATATATCAGTTATGAACAGATGAGTTATGAATATACAGTATATAACTCTTGTCTGGCAAATATCTCATAATGCTGTAACTGTAATAAAGTGATGGATACAAGATGCAAATTCTGAAGATACATATATTTGCTTCTACTATTTTGTGGCTTGTATCTGAAAAGCATAATGAGTGACGCTGATAAGATAATTTGCTGAAAACCCTCAAACCCAAGAGATATGCAGTGTTTGGGATGTTTGTGATGTTTTTCAAAGTAGTTTTCTTGCAGTGTGCTTTTATTTAGTTTATTTATTTTTGCAACACAGTAAACACCCATCCATATGAACATAAAATTTTAGTAACTCATCCTTGATTCTTATACAATGAATCAAACAAGTTTCTATTTGGCAACTGCAATTAGAATTGATGACACAAAGAAGAAATTGACTAGATATCATCCAATACAGGTTGGATGTTGATCTTCTCACCTGGGGGATGCAGAAAAGTTTGAATTTCATTTCTTCTCTGGTGCTTCTCAATTGCCTCTTCTTTGGAAATTCGTTCCTCAAATTGTGATGTCAAGGGTTTTGGCTGCTTTGCAAGGATATTTGTTAATATGTCTTTCATTTCGTTTCTTGTAAGACTGAACAAGGTATCTTTAATGTCTTTTACATAGCCTGAAGACAAAGTAGAATGCTCTTGATTACGTTCCACAGTTAAAAACACTGACACTTTTTACACATAACTTGGAAAAAGCTGCAATAAAATTAATCATAAATTGGAGCGAAGGAGAGCAAGCAGTATTGGAAGAGATATTCCTTTTTGGCACATGTATTTACACCAACTCACCAATTGCCTTTGTGTTTTGTTTCTATTGAAAAAATTATATGTTTGGAATTTTAGCCAAATGTTATTCTCTTACCAATATCCCTTGAGCTCCATGCTAACATGTATACACCAACTGATAGTTGCACAAGTAAGAAACTCACCATATGTTGGTGGCACTGGGACTCTTCTCACTATTTCTTCACCCAATTTGAACTTTGGAAATGCAACTCTGAAGTACTCTTCCCCATCTTCACCTCTTTGTGATTCTCTGTTTAAATTTTCATTGAAGTGACAAACTGCAAGAATGTGTCTGCAAGATAAAGAAAATGCATGTATCCACATGTTGCATCATGTCAGCGGTTCCAAGGAAACACAAGAGTCAATTGCCAGAGATTGCAAAAAGTATAAATTCATGGTGCAGAAGGCAATGTGTATGTTTACCTGCATAGTGTCCCAAGCCAAGGAAAATGAAGCATTTTTGGATGCCAATGGTTGAGTGTTGCATGGTATCCCTCCAAACAACTGGTCTGGTCAACTGTAGACAGATTTTGGATGTCATTTATGAGACTAGTGGACATGAGAATCCCATTCAGCTTGTCGTATGCTGCACTTCCTGAAAAGAATTTATTTTATGGTTCAGTTCTAGCTGTGCAAAGCAGTTCTCAGGTTAATCCTGGGGTACATGACTTAGGCATGGATGGGGGTCTGCTACCTGCCTTTCAGAAATCTACCCACTTCCAATTACCCAAATTTGCCTTTGTGCCCATTTTTATGATGAATTTTGGTGGAAACTACCCATTTTAAGCTTTCTTTTGTCAATTTCAGCCAAACCCATCAATTTGTTAGGAAAATCTGCTGAAAAAGGCCCTTGCTTAGAAAATTTTGAGCCCAAAAAGCCACCCATATGGGCAGCACATAATCCTACCTTCAACATGCTATGTACCCCATGGGAGGTGTATTAACCTTTTGTGTCTTGATTTGACTGTGTTCACTTTATCTAACTAAACAGAAACACTCATATGAAGGAAGTAAGAACTTACCATTTTTTATCCATTTTCGTTCCTTTTCAAGATGGTCATGAGCACATTCATGCTTGTCTTGGACATGCCTCATAAAAGACTTCCATTTTGCAAGAATAAGTGATCCAAAACCTTCACGAGTAGTTGTAGCACACCAGTAGAGATGGTTACGTATGGATGAAATCCAGCGATTTATGCGTTCACAGTCCTTCTCTTTTGCAGCTTGTAGCAGTTTCTTTGTGATCGTGCGGGCAACATGCCAAATGTCAAAAAAGTGCTTCACAGAAGAAAACGACTCTCTTATCCATTTTGCTACTCCTCGGTGTCTGTCTGAGACAAAATTCGAAATTGATACTTTTTCATCTTTTAGAGAAGCAAAGCATCTTTGTAATCCGATCAGTTCCATTTTTGGCGAACTCCCATTTGCTTCATTTGCCTGTTGGTATGAAAGTAAATGTGATAAATTAATCAAATAAGCAATGATATATTTTCTACTGAATGATATATTTTCTACTGCCATGGCTAATCTGAAACTCGTCATTTGAATTTTTTTTTTACAAGAGCACAAATGTTAGTTAACTTCTCATAAATTAGACTCAGTACGAAAGATCATTTTTGCTTTTGTCCCAAAAATTTCTTCACATAATTTCTGCATTGTACAACTTTGATCTTTTCTCGAAGTCTGAAGCTGCTCTTCGTCTTTTTGTCCAATGTAGATAGGTCTTTTTATGTATTCTAGAAAAGTATGGATCGAGCGATATTTTTATGCATTTTTATTCGAAAGGTTTGATAAAGAGAATTCAGAGCCTCTGTCCTCACTGTGAGCGTTCAAAAATTCGTCAAATTTCTGCAAAATGTATGAGAATATCGCTCGATCAAAAATCTTTGAAAAATAGCTAAAAGGATTATTTTTAGTCAATGAAGGCTTGCTATAAAAAGATAATGTGCAAATGAAGGAATTTTTAATCATCAGAGTATAAAACTCATTTCAAAGCAGACAGGCATACCTGGACAAGCTCAAAATGAACTATTTTCGAAATATTGCTCCAAAATATTGAATACACTTTTTTGCCGAATACTCCATCGAATCAAAACGACTATCTCCACATGCTATCACCTCCTTTTGTGTTTGCAACTGATCTAACATCTTTGTCAAATACAACTCCCAATGACGTAAGATAGCTGGAAAAATGTAATGCTTTTGTTGTCGGAAAAATGTCCTTGCGTTATAAACACAAAGTCCCATGTGTCTGAAGACGAGTAAGATCTTACTGATTGATGCACCAGCGGTGAGAACGGCAAAGCTCAGTAAAAAGTTGCCTGCGGGATGACGTCCTTGTAAGAATGGTTGTGATTGCCATTTGAAACAGTTTGGCCCACATTTGCTACAGCTCTGATGTACAGTTACCATTGTGCCATTTTTTTTCATCTCAACGATTGGCTTTTGTCCGCGGCATTTGAAGCAAAACATCGAGAAAAGAGTGTACAGCATACTGTAGAAGACGACAAACTTCGGCTCTGCTTGAATTTCGACATTTTCAGGCACCCTGCATGTAATAGAACAGAAAATATAAACCAAGTGTAGTGTTTCTGATTTGGAGAAACATTCATGAAAGATACTATTACTCTTTGTAAAAAACGACGTGCGAACGGGTTTATTATATATTACTCTAAAATTCAGTGGTTTTAGCTAGCACAATGGTGAAAATTTGGGCTTTCAAATTTTGCGAAGATGTAAAAGTGGGGGATTTCATCTGCCCAACTGCTACCCTTAGTACCAGGGCCTCAAAAATTTAGGAAAGGAAAATTGGAAAAAGAGAAAGAAGATATGACCTTCTTTCCTTTTTTATTTCCTATCATTATTTTTGTTAATCGATTTTTGTTGGCTCTGTCTGGTACACAGGGCACCGAACTGCAAGCGCTCAGACAAGCTATTTCAAAAGATCAAGCCATACCTCAGAATATTTCTAGCTGTTTCTTCCTCGCTATCTGTACTGTCATCGCTACTACTGTACTCCTCAAAATCGCTGTAACCGGACTCGTCCATTTGGCTTTCGTCGTCTTCCGCCATTTCTACGTCACTGAGATCGTCCTCGGTTTGCGTATCGACTTCCAAATCATCCATATCTTCGCCATCGCTGTCAGTTTCACTAGAACTGTCGTCTAAATCTCTTCTGACCAGCTCAATAAGTTCTCGCTAAAGAGTAAAATTTGAATGAGTCTTAATATCCCATCACACGAGATGTCGCTACATAAGCTTTCTTCAACATGTTCGTCAATAATTTATGATATAAAATGCTGATTTTAGAGATATATTGATAGTCAAAGCTATATTTGTATTTGATAATATGCATGTAGATAATAGATCAAAAGGTAAAGTTCGATTTGAAGCTTGTATAAAATGTTTTTTGATAGTATTTTAAGTATGATAAGCGAACATACGTTTTGTTGCTTGATCTTTGAAATATTTTTCAGCAAACGTCTATTTTTTCTCCTCGTGCTTTCAAGTTTTCGGCAATTCTGGGAACACCGTGTGCATTGATTTTCACTGTCGATACCAGTACCAGGTTCTTGCTCTTTTTCTCTCAAATTTGATGGGGGCATATGTTCTGCAAGTGGCTGCTGTTCTTTGATGTTACTAGGTCCAGCCAATGGAGCTAAATTTCCGGTTCTTGCGTTTCAGGCGTTTCGGGTTTCTTCTTGCATTCAGTCCCTTTGGCTGTTGTGGCCTTTAGCAACTGTAACAGAAAATTACATTGTTACGAAATGATTCATTTCAGACTGTTTTTACAAAGTAAAGATCTCAAATTCCCCAGACAGGGGGGCCAAAGTCATTGGTTTCAGGCCCGTAGGAAGCGGGGGGCAGGGGGGGCTCAAGCCCCCCCAATAATTTCTTAAAACAATGGTGCTACGTCACACGCATTAACTAGATGTATTGGTCTCTATTGTTTGAGAACAATCGCCCCCCCCCCCAATCCGAAGCTGCTTCCTACGGCCCTGTATGGTTTTCAGTAGCTGCCACCGAAAAAGAATCAAAGAGATTGGTTTTAAATTTAAAATACGTAAGGTCGGAAAGGCCATAGCATTGATGAAATATTTAGGAACAGGAGCTGAAGTCAAAATTTTGATGGCTATTGTACTTCTCACTTTTCAAAGGGGTATCATTTCCAACAGCGAGATATTGGATCAGGCTTTGAGAATGACGTAATAAAAAACAATAAGATACAATAGTCTACTAACCATTCTTTTGTCTCGACTGCTCGGTTGCTGCTCACACTGCGTTGGATCGTAAACAGTAGGCACAGCATCACGTCGAAGGAACTTTTTCGTATTTTCGGCATTAAATTCAGGCAAGGAGGCATACGTTCTTTGGAAGTCAGTTGCTAAAAAATGGTCTGAGCAAAGAAACGGACCAGTCGAGTATAATGAAGCATTGAAATCCACGCGGTGTCGTTTTATGAAATGAATCCACTGTCTTCGCACATCTGCATTCTTTGGTAACCGATGGAGGGTAATGCCAGGCATTGAACTTCGATTTTGACAGCTCCGTTTGTTTGGTAACCCGGCACAGCAGTACTTTCCTCCATAATCGTATTTTGTGGACATTATGGCTTAGATTTTGGTAGAGGATGAGATTTCTTGGGTAAGTTTACAACTTTATTGTACGTTGTATCGAATCGAGCCAGACTAAAATGTACAGAGCTGTCTGATGGCCTGATCACAGACACAGAAGATCGACTTGGAAACGATCAACGATGCGAACCCTGTCTCGTCGCGCCTTCCTTCGCTTGGAAGGCTTTATCGATTAGAAATACCCAAACCCATCCCTTTATATGGAAAAAACTTACTAAAATAGTCGCAACACGTAACGTTTATTTATTTAGAGGTTTTTTAAATAGTCACAAACGTAATGTTTATTTTTGTTTTATAAACTTTGACCTGTGTGTGGGATGTGTTGCGAAATGTGCTTTCACTTTCATGACATCGCGCGTAATATCCCTTCCAAACTTGCCACTTTATAGAAACATTGTAGTGCAAAAAACCTCTAAAAAGTTCGTTACATCCTTTGCCTAGAGTTACTGAAGATATCTGGAGCGAAATTTATCGGTTTCAATTGGTTATAAAGGTTGAAAATCAAGCCAAACGTTATCGTTTATGGCCAGTTTTTATATTGTTTTGTGTATTGAGGTATCGTTGCCCAAACACTTGACGTCACAGGGATCTGGTAGTCAAGGTCAGACCGCGCAGAACTGCCGCCACTTTTCGAAGCAAAGTGGGGGCTCTTCAACCCCATTTTCCAGAGAAATAAAAGCATTAATCGAAAAATTAAATTCACCATCGTGATCAGCGATGTTTAATGCATAAGATAAGACAATAAAAATTTTCGCGTCATATTCACTTTAAGAGTCCTTCTTATAAACTAAGTCAACTCCACACTTGCAGCATTAAAGATATAAGGAACTTATCGGAAACCTTTTGAAGTAGAGAGTCGTTGTGTAAAACTGATATTGAAAAGGTCAGTTTTAAAGTTGAGCTCTCTGGAAAATTTCAGTCCTAGAATGAAAAGAAATAGACACGGAGGATCAAGTTTGGAATAAATTAGAAATACATATATGTGTGGCTTCACGAAAGGAAATTAGGGCATCTTTCATATTCACCTATTTTTCCGTTAGAAACTGTCTATTAAAAACACTCAACTCTTAAATCACAAGAATGTTAAGAAATATAACTTACGAAACGCAACGGCAGATCCAGCATTTGAGTTTAGGGAGGGCCGTTTGAAGAATATTGGGGGCCTGGGGGTGAGGCAGCCAGACCATTTTATCATGACCATGCCCTTCAGACTCTCGGAAAATATGGGAAACGCCCTTTTTGTTTCATCTTAGATCATGTAGTTCATCATTTAATCCATAAATACAAACCGGCATTCTTGTGCATTCTGGGGAAAGTTAGGGACCATACATGAAATGTTTATATCATAAGCATCAGTATCAGAATGTTTATCATAAACTCCACCACCGCATGGAAAGAAGAAGTGTCTGGGCATAAACGATATAGGTATATCTCAAGCAGAAATACACAATGTCCAAAATCTTTTTGTTTTCAAGAAAAATCAATAAAAATCCGTAAAAATCCTTTGATCTAAAAAAATTCTCACGCGCTTTTTCCTAATGAGTGTAATGCCCTTCAAACTTATCATGATTCAATAACTTCGTTTGCATTATGAACTGTGTTCTCCAGTGTGGTCAAAAGGATTTGATTAGCATTATAACTGTCACAGCAGAAGTTATCATCTTACAATGAAATTTCTTCATACAATGACATTTTAAAACCCAATTCACTTTTTCATACTTTTGATCAATTGTAGTTTAATTTATTTCGTAAGTTTGTAAGACTATGGCCTTTAGTTAGCTGAGTTTTCGTGTTATCGGGTAGTTGTGCAATAATTTTAGGAATTAGAGGTTTGAAACCCATAGCTTATTCATAAAAGACAATGTTTTTAAGAGCACTCTTACCGTATCGGGGGCGGGGGGGGGGGGTCAATCCCTTTGGCTTCAACTGGATCCGTGCTTGACGAACCATTCATTTGACAAAGGAAATGCCTAGTTTGTATCTTAGCACTCGGAAGGTACCTCAATAATGCACATACATTTGAATTTAGAAATGACTTAAAAGGTTGTTATGAAGCTTGGTAGGAAAAAAGTTCCAAAAGTCCCTAGGAAATCGAAATTGCGAAATGTGCAATATGAGCTCTACTTAAACAGAGTTTTACTTCTTTACAGAGCGTGACCATTATTATTTTGCCAGAAGAAAAATATTCGACAGATTATATAGCAAATTTTCAAAATTCGGAAATCTTTCTATACACGCATTTTTCTTATAAAAAATTGCCCATAAGAAACTCAACTCTCAGATCGCCAAAAAATTAAGAAACTACAGTACTGGGAAAATATAAGTTAAGAAGCTATTGATAAAGGAAATCTTAAACATTTTTGATTTATACACCTGTTTCCTGTATCATAGTACTCGTAAGTTACTTGAGTAATGTCTAAACATTGGAAAAGCTTAAAAAACTTGTTTTGAAATGTTCACGAGGGCACAGGTAGTGAACATGAAGATTGTTATGGAACCTCTAAGAAACTGACTCGTAAGAAACAGTGAGTACTCAACATCTGATAGTTTTAAGAAACTTTCAGTTCTGGCCCAAATTCTTAGTTTCTTTAAGAAAATACGTGTTTTTGGCTGAATCATTTTCATTTGCTACTTTAGAGATGATATATCAGAGAAATTTGTACTCAAAGAAAAGCAACTATCGGGTAAGAAATACAGTAACATTGCATGTTTTCTTTTTAAATTATTGACATAATTTAGTCTAGTTCTACCTTGTTTTGCTTTCGTATAATTAAAAAAATTATATTCTTCAAATTTTGTTTTGGTACCAACCGCACCGGTCAGGAGGTTTACCGGTTCAACAGTGTCTCCCATGCCCCATTTCATACGAGGCTTTTTCCATATACGAGGCTAGCTTTCGCGCTTAAATCGAGAGAGTTATTGTCATGGCTGTGAAGATGTACCTGCCATCAAAAGTTAAGTGTCTCGAGATGCTTGAGACAAAATCTTGTTCTGAAAGATGACATCTTGTCAAAAGCCCGCCAAATTCTCAAATAAAAACTAATTTCTCCACAATGAAGTCCAGCACTTCGTAAATTTAAGTGAGGCGGGTAGCATCAAAAAATTAAATCTTTAAATTTCGCTGCTTATTTCATCTCAGGTGAGTCTTATCCCACAGAGTGATGCAAGGGCATATTTCAAGTTTGTGTGTGTGCATTTATCACTTTTAATCAAAATGGGCCTTTTTTCAATACTTTCTTTGCTGAAGTGAACTACCTAGACGAAGGTTGATAACGATAATTGCACAACTTGTACAACGATTTCGTGTAGATTTTTCCAAATTGATTTCTTATCAAAGAGATCCAATTCATAAACGCCACAGGTTTCATACAGGTTAGGTTTCCTTGTCTGCGTCGCGCATTTTGCGCGCACTTTTCGTTCGCTGTTTAACCGTTGCAGAAAGTGGCGCCATTTTTGGTCGAAGCAGCCTGTCGCAGTTTGTGCAGTCGCAGGAACAGGCCCCAGCGCAGAAAAGGCGCATAAAGAGAAGCAAATATCTGATATGGTCTTTAAAACGCTATGATACAGAGAATATACGGATAAGTATCCTTTGAACTACTTTTTAACCTTCCTACTGTTCTGTTTGCTCCATCTATTCTATAGCCCAGGTACGTAGGCCGTTGCCTAAACAGTACTAAGGCAGGTTGGCGCCATGTCTAAAATTGTAAATCGTTTTCTCAAATTTAGTTCTATGCCAGAGTAAGGTGGCAGGAGGAAATTAGGCTGTCTTCAACAGGGTCTACAAAAAGAAAGTAACAATGTTGCCTTCTCCCGGGCCGGGAAGGTAAATCAAAACTAACATTTTTTCCAAATTGCATTTGGTTGGTTTGAGCTTCAATAATTTTATTTTATCTTTTATTTAAACATATTTACCCTGGGATACAATTCAGTGAAGCTAAGCAACTGCTGTCCAATAGTCCCAGCAAAAAGAAAAATAGCTAATAAACCAAAACATTTCAAGATATATGTGAACCCATGATTAATTGCAAGGAGACTTGCCATATAAGGAGTGAGGAGAAAGATGAATGAACTGAGCAGCAGCTTAAAAGCTACAAGCCATGTAAACAGCTGCTTGCAAGGTAGACATTTAAAGCATTGCAGACAAGTTCTTATTTTCTATTTTCTTCGCATCCTTCTTGGCGCATGAATCAAAATACACAGCCTGATGGGGGAAAATCATCACCCCCCCCCCCTCTACGTCACTGATTGCAGAAGAGGGTCATTGCCATTGGCTGTGTATGGAGAAAATTTTCTTTCTCTGTGCCAACATTTTCTGAAAAAATACAACCAACTTCACCTAGTGTGGACAAATCAGCCCTCTCTCCCCCAGCTTAATGATAAATAACGTTTAGAATCTAGTGCAAACCAGGGTACATTCCATGCACTGGACCTGAAGATCAAATCTTTTGCATGAACTTGCATGGAACAGAAATTTTCTTGGTGTATTGAAATGAAAGTCTTCTGGTGACAACAGAAATTATTTGTTTTAAATCACTTTGTTGACAACTTAAACTTTGGTGTGGAGTTTACATGGAATGTACCTTGGCTGGGTTGCAATGTCATCAACATGTTCTGCTCTTTGCACTTCAAATTAGAATACTGAAAACAAGACAAAGCTCTAAAATGACTAGTCAAATTGACTGAAAACAGATAAAAACAGGTTCACAGCACAAGCATTCCATGATTTCACTTTAATAACAGATTACTCTTTCTCCTCCTCCTGTATTAGAGAATAACTTACCACAAAAATACTAATTTTATTTGTTTCATGATGTTGATTAATATACGTATGGTTAATCAAAGTGGAATATTGATATTATGCCATCGCATCTATACAGTACTACGGGGTAAAACAGGTAACCTAAGCTAAAATGGGTAAGACAAAATATGAATGAAAAGTTTCTAAAATTCAATATTGCCCATTTTACCTTAGCATAGTACCCATTTGACCCAAGTATACCCTGAAGACTATACTTTTATCACTAACTGACTTTCCGTTTTTTCAGATTCATCATGACTGAATTGTCTGCAAGCCAAGGTCAGTAAAGTATACTCAATGAATTCAAATTTGTTCCAAACATGTTGATGAAAAATGTGAAGAAAGATTTTACAATTGAGGGCAAAAAGAGGAAAATCTTGCTTAAAGTTATATTGGTCTATGAATAATTTGGAGCATTCAATATTTTGACAACCCTTTAGAAACTTTCTGTTTGAAAACTGCCTTCCAGGAAACAATGTTTTCCAAAATAAGGTTGTCAACTTTCTTGACACATTTGAAACAATATAAAACCCACATTGGGAAAGAAAGCTTTATTAGTCCTCTGAATATCTGTTTCAGCAACTGCTGTTTTCAGAAAAGTGTGTTTGTGAAACAAAATGAAAAAATGGTTTAGAGGAGAGCAATTTACTTAATTCAAATAGCTCAGAGAGTAATCATCCCTCCAGCATTGAGGGGAATCTGGATGGGAGGAAGTACTATGGCTTTTTCTCAAACAGCCATTGTAACTGGCACTTTGCTGCGATTTGTGTGAAGCAAATTGTGAATGTTTTTATTTCATTTACCATTTGTTGATCTAGTTTAAATTGAGTTTTTACACATTCAAAGGTTTTAGTGACTCAGAATTAGAAACTGGAGGATCACAGGAATCTTCACCAAGTTCCTCTGTTGCAAGGAGTCATTCATCTGCTTCACAAGATCAAGGTGAAATTCAGCAATATTGTGGTTAATTATGTTTGTAATTTAATAACGCATTGTATGAAGTCTCTTACAGCATGCTGTTAAAACGAATGACCTCAGCTATTTATAGGGCCCCTCTAGAAATAGAATAAGAAAAATCAAAACTATTGTGTTCTTTGGTTTTGCTTTCCTTGGGCACACATTAGACTATCAAATACAATGGGCTGTATTATAAACTCATGAGAGCTTATTCTTTAGCTCAGGTTATTTAACTTTTAAGAAGTTGATATATTCGGAATGCTCTTGACACTGACAAGCTTGAACTAATTGTTTTCTAAACGATTGACGAAGGCAACGGAATAGTTGCAATTTACACTTCCTATCTTACCTTAAATCCCTAATGTTTATTTTGACTTTGTTACTTCTCTTTAGAAAATTTTGTTTGCAACAAGGAAATCTTGAAAAGAATGATTTTGGCCCAGCATGATCTTGTTGCTGCACAACGTCAAACCCAGGCAAAATTGGATGCTCTATTAGCACAACAAGCCAATACCAAGAAAGCCAAGCAGCATATAGCAGTGCCAAATTTCATTAAGGTATATGATGTTTGATTTCAATATGATTATTGACCAGTCAGCATGATTAATGTAGCATCTAACTAATCCTGTCACCACCAAATCAAAATGTGTTTTTTTCATTTTATGCCAATGATTATCTTTATCTGATGTTTACGTGATTTTTATCTTATCTTATATTTAGTATGTTGTATCAGCTTTAAATTGCCTGAAATCTTTGTCAAAGTTTCTCCAGTCAGTAGGTCCTTAATCCTCTTAATGTAATTTGTTTCAATGCCAAAGCAAAACTAAACTCATCAAGTAAGCTGTGACCCTCTTTATTTCTTGATGTTACGTGCTATCACTATATCCATTCCCCTCATGAAAGTACAGTACTTGTTGAGGATACCGAGGACTGCCCCTTTTGTCTAAGCCTTTTGTTGAGCTGGTAAAGTTCTAAGCAGATCAGCAGCTGGGAAACCTATTACCATGCGCGAGAATCTCTTTGTTTCTTTGCTAATCCTTGTTTGGGTTGTGGTTAGAGTCTCCGCCCACATTCTTTCCACAAACCACACATGCTTTCTGCGCATGATCACAGGTTTCCTTTTTGGAGGATAACTGTTGCGTAGAACTTTGATGGCTCGTTTCCCCAACAAGTACTTGGACAACCAAAAACAAAGCATCAAAAACCGGCTCTTGGATCCTAAAATTGTTCAGTCATCTTGCAGCCATTCCAAGGACTGGACAAAAGTTTGTTCATCATGCAAGAAAGAAATAAAAACTTGAAAAACAAAGTAAATATAAGCATTTTGGATAACAAATTTAATGATAGCTGTGAGGATGAACATTGCACAATAAATCTCTCTTCCCATTCAGAACTTGCTCCACAGTGGCTACAAGCAAGCACTTGATGGGCAGAATCCAGAATGGAACATTGAAAAGGGAAAAAGGTTTGTACAAATTCACTCATGCTTTCTGCAAAATCAACTAGCCATGTTGTATGATTTGTAGGAACAAAGTATATTTTAATGATATGGAACCCCAAAGGCTTCCTTGGATTACCTCTGATCTGTATTATTTAAATTTTCAGCATTGACTCTGAAGAAAACAGAAATACCACAGACTACATCAGAGATTATGTCAAAGGAATTGCAAAGGATGTGGGAGATGATGTTTTGCATGGTAAATAGCTTTCTATGTTGATGTAATTGCAATTTGATAGCAAACCCTCAAGATGGCACCAGAGAAGGAATGCTAGGGGGGACAAATACTGTCACAGTGCCAACAGTGAGCGAAGCGAAAACATTTTTATGAAAAAAAGTCTTTCATGTTCAATTCAAGTTCACTAATATGTGGTCATTGCAGCTAAGAAATCTGGAGCTGCAAGTTATGAAAGTGCCAACAATGCATATAAATTTTCAAAACTTTAAGTACCAATGAGGGGCTAGATGAAATTGCAGGGGACTTTTGCCCAAGCGAGTAACTTTTGCATAAGTTGCAACTTTTGGACAACTTCATAAACTTTGTAATGGGTATAAGAGGAAATTCTTGGTTTGAAATATGCTAATGAAAAGCTGACTAAGTTAGTTTTGAGCATCTCTTTCATCATTCAGGTGTTATTAAAGTAGTACAATTTTATATCAATTGAACAAGCTTTTTCTGGGTCTCAGAAAATTCCAGAAAATGATGTCCACTGTTAAGTCTAAGTTATAGATAGATCAAAGCAGCAATTTCCACAATGAACAAACAGCCAAAAACATCATTTTGCCTATGCTTGGTTCATAAAGCTTAAGCAGCTTCATTCTCAGTGAGATAATTCTCGATAAACTGTGGCTATTTCGTTCAGTGAAGGGAACAGCTATTTTCAGTGAAGGGTTTCATGGGCAAATTGATGCTGTACATGCAAGACACATCTTTCATCCTTCATATCTGGAAAGACAATAGAAATGATTGCAGAAGCTCTTCCATCTAAAAGGTAAATTCTAAGACTGGCTACATCAACAATACATTATGTAATAAAAAAGCTCATCAATTATATACAATAAAATGCCATTTTCTTCTGCATACAGCTGGTCTGAAAAGGTACTTCCAAACGAAGAGAGAGGGGGCATCTCGCAACAGATCAGGTAGACTTGATCACAAAGAGAAGCAAAAGAGTTACGAAAGAAAGAATCAGGTAAGTTTGAATTTCTCTCCTTTTGGCGTATCTGTACTGGTGTCCCAATTTATCTTTAACAGATTTGCCTAACATGTGTGCTGTAATTCAGCTATGATAAATTTTACATGTGATTCATTGGACCAATCCTCAGTTTGCATGATCATCTGGTTGATAATTTCATACTCAGGACACCAATATCTATCATGAAATTTGCAAAAATTGAGATATCAAATGATCCATTACAGCACTTTTCAACAGTATTCTAGAAAGGCTTAGTTGTCAGCTTTGTGCAAACCTGTGAGCAGTTTTGCTACATTTTGTATGTACCGGGTGAGTCAGAAAAAATGTGGGATGTTTAGCCTTTAGCGGACTGTGACATCGCGTTAAGCCATCCGATTGTAGTGAACTAAATTTTTTCTTGCAGCCAGAGGTCTAACTTAGATCATAAGCCTTTCCCCATCGAAATTGGTCACTTGATGTATAAATCAAAAAATACTTCTTCATAAGATGTTGTAGTCATGCCAACCGAGGAAACCTTTAAACCAAGCCCCTTCAGCATTCCAGCCTTGCCAAAGCTGCAGGTACATTTGGTATTATCAGGGGAGAATGAAATAGTTTTGTCATGATACAGCGCATAGATCTTGTTGAAAGAAATCGTTTTACAACGCAAAGAAGCATACGTTTTTACTGTCTCTCAAACATATTCTCTACGCAGGACAAGTCATGACAAGGCATCCCAGGGGAGAAAAAACTGTTTTCCGACTGTTTCATACTCCCCTGATAATACCACATGTACCTGTAACTTTAGCAAGGCTGAAATGCTGAAGGGGCTTTGTTAAAGGTCTCTTCGGTTTGCAAGACTCCCAAAAAAAGTCTTATGAAGAAATTCTTTTTTCAAATAATGCATCTAATGACCAATTTCGATGGGGAAAAGTTCTTGGTCTAAGTCAGATTTATGGCCGCACAAAATTATTTAGTTCACAATGATCGGGTGGGCTAAACGCGACACCACAGTCCACCAAACACCCCACGTTTTTTCTGACTCACCCAATACTTACACACATACCTTTGTTATTTGCATGTTTACTTGATATTTATACTGACAGAGCAGACTGTGTAAAATGATATCATCAAGCAGTCTGATACAAGGAAGTGTTTGGATATACTGTATAAGCTTTTTGAAATGATAAACGAGGAGTTTAAGACCGTAGGAAGAAAATACCAAGTGTTGCCTCATTTCGGGATCGGTTGCTGGGAGCTAGGGGGCTCAGAGCTGCAAGTTTTTGCACATTTGTACGCAGTGTCTGCTCTGTCATTTATACTATTTCAAATTCCTGACCCAACTTTTAGAAAAATGAAAATTGTATTCTTTGCTGCAATTTAAGTCACTATTTGGGAGTAGATAGACGGTGATGATTTAAGAGCCAGTTACATTGTCGTAATTGTGATTATGCAAAGTCACGAAAACGCAAAATGCAGATATTATGGATATTTTAAAGTCAAATGTGCCACTTGTTTACCACTGTTACCCTTGGCTGCAATTCGTGTTTTCCTTTTTTCAAAAATTGTGATCACATCAATAATAATTGTATTCTTTATCGATAGCATACATTGTTTACGACCAAACCATTTCTGTGCCCAATAAAATAGCAGCTGGATTGTTTTATTTTGTAGAAACGCAAGAGACGCTTGAGCATGGTACAAAAGAGGACATCATGGTCAAATGAAAAAAAGAAGAAGGTACAGGCCGCCTTGACAATGGACCTGATGTCATCGGAGGAAGATGGAGAGGAAGGTGGCAATTCCGTGTTTCTCGTCAGGCCATTGCCATGGGTTACCCCAGAAATGCAGCGCATAAAGGAGCAGCTAGACAAAAAATATGCGAAGAAAATGACAGCAAGGAGCAGAAGGCAGTACCTGCAAAGAGTAGAGGGTGAACCATCTAGGCGACCAATTCCAAGGAACTTGAATGACAGTGTCCAGTGGGCAATAACTAATTGACTCTAAATACAATCATTCCAATTTTTAGCTACTCATTCCAATCAGTTACTAGACTTTTATTTCCCTTGTCAGAGTCAATTTTTTGTTTCCAATAAGAACCATTGGCGGATTTCTCATGGACATCTTAGGACATTGAGGTGGTTGCAAAATTATAACGAAATGTGTGTCGAAGATGCCAGCTTTACGGTCCGCTTTTGTCGTAAATGTTCCCTAATACTACCCTAACTGGACTGCTCTTGGCCTGTTGTGTAATAATTTATCTGTTGGACAATCTCCTACAGTCCCTTTTGTGGCTACTTGCTAATTTGCATATTTTACGTAAGGTTTCGGGATTGCCTTTTTAAACCACTTTATCCTAAATTTCCGCGTTGATGTTTACATCTCTCATATACTACAACTAAGAGGTTGCTTTAAGGGCTGCTTTGGCTACTGTTCTGTTGTATTTAACTTTGTGCGACGAATGTTCAATAGCTGATGTTTGCAAGTAATGCTGACCTATTCACCTGCAGCTCTTTGTATTTTATAAGGATATCTTATTCAGATTTAGCAATTTATGTTACCCACAGTAATATTCACAAATTGAGTTGTAACTATCAATTATGTGTGTTACTTTGTTTGCATCCTCTTTAGTTGGTATTTCAACTGCCGTCTCTAATATGTCGTGTTCGTTGCTGAATTCAATTTTGAAACTTGTTTCTTGAAACTCACCATATGTTAGTGTTTCATGCACCATAAGATAGAAACCCTGAAAATGTGACTTGGCTCAACGTGAATGAAATGAGTTACATGTGATGTGATCTTTCGGTCTCAAAAAAAGTGTACTGTGTTTCATAATCTTACGATGTTCAACAACAAAAAGAAAGAAATAATGAGTGTATTTGCCTCTTACTTGTTTAATCTATAGACCACGCCATTTACCTCAGTTCATTCACTTATGAGAAGAAACTTTATAAAGGTCACAGGTGTCCCGTCGAAGTCCAATGTAAACCTTTTTCTGAATGAAACTTTCGAATGGGATAAAGTAGGTACGGAATTAAGAAAACCAGGAACTCTCCATAGTAAGAAATGCCAAAAAACAGGCAAGAGCTAATAGCAATCATTCATCTGTGTGCCGCACTATTTTGTGGACCTTTTAAACCCAACTTTTGGGATCTTGAAAATATCAAGGAAATAGCAAATTTACATCACATTTACATCTTTCAAAAACTCGTAAACATCGTATGTCTAGCAATTTACATCTTAATGTAAATCACTGTAAATATTGAGTTTACTTCAACTTTACATGCATTTGTAAATGTGATGTAAAGGTGGCACTTTACAATATTTAGCCTGTACAGTAAATGTCTTGTAAAGGTCGATCTTTACAAAATTTGTAAACTCCTGTAATTGTCATTGAAAGATGCCCTTTGCAATTACTTTACATCAACTTTAATATCAATGTAAAGACAAAATCTCGTGCAGTGTAGGATACCGTTTTCACAAAGGTTTATTGATTACTGAGACCAATGGAAACCTAATCGCAATGGATGGACCGTGATTGACATTGAATATTAAATAAATACTAAGAAACTAAACCATTTAACAACTCCAGATTTTATGACCGGTGGTGGTGCAGAGTGCCGTAAAATCTCGAAATCGGTCAAATACAAAAATCGTCTCAGCCGTAAAATAGCAAAATCCTAAAAATTGTAATAAAGCACTAAATCTTTACTTTCTGTAGCTAAAACTATACGCTGTATCCTCCTACATCCATTACACTCAAATTCGGTTGATATTATCCACTTTCCATGGCAAAATAGACGATTTTATCATTTCCGCTCTTAGAATTGCTTAGGCCCATATGCAGCTTCGTATTCTTGGTTGAAAACGAGGCCTAGACGCGCGGACAACTTATGTTGAATAAGAAAAACATCAGGGTGACGCGCGGTTCGAGTTTCTCTTCCCGTAAAATAGCAAAATTATATAAAGACGATCAGTGCAGATGAACTTCGAAGGAATAGTGAGTCACAAAACAATTATAAAATAATCCACAACAGTCTCATAGTTTTTCTATTCTCAAACTACTCTTAATTGCTTTCTAAATAGTTGAAAACTACAGTTTTCTGTCCGACGTAAAATAGCAAAATCCTATATGACTGTCTTAAAGCGCGAAATTTCAACGATTTGCAAATTGAAAATCAGTTCAAAAACACTCTAATACAGTTGCAGTGCTCGTTTTATTATGAAAATGATCTAAATTACCTCTTTACGTTCTTGAATTTCGCGTTCTCTTTAGGTTTTCCTCCAGCCGTAAAATAGCAAAATCCTATATGACCGTCTTATAGCGCGAAGATTTAAAGATTTAAAAATTGGAAATCAGTTCGAAAACACTCTAATACAGTTGCAGTGCTCGTTTTATTACGAAAATGATAGAAATTCCTTCTTTACGTCGTTGAAAATTCGTGTTCTCTTTAGGTTTTCCTCCAGCCGTAAAATAGCAAAATCCTATATGACCGTCTTATAGCGCGAAATTTCAACGATTTGCAAATTGAAAATCAGTTCGGAAACACTCTAATACAGTTACAGTGCTCGTTTTATTACGAAAATGATAGAAATTCCTTCTTTGCGTCGTTGAAAACTCGTGTTCTCTTTAGTTTCTTTTAGCCGTAAAATAGCAAAATCCTATATGACTGTCTTAAAGCGCGAAATTTCAACGATTTGCAAATTGAAAATCAGTTCAAAAACACTCTAATACAGTTGCAGTGCTCGTTTTATTATGAAAATGATCTAAATTACCTCTTTACGTTCTTGAATTTCGCGTTCTCTTTAGGTTTTCCTCCAGCCGTAAAATAGCAAAATCCTATATGACCGTCTTATAGCGCGAAGATTTAAAGATTTGCAAATTGGAAATCAGTTCGAAAACACTTTAATACAGTTGCAGTGCTCGTTTTATTATGAAAATGATCGAAATTCCTTCTTTACGTCGTTGAAAATTCGTGTTCTCTTTAGGTTTTCCTCCAGCCGTAAAATAGCAAAATTTTATATGACTGTCTTATAGCGCGAAAGTTCAACGATTTGCAAATTGAAAATCAGTTCAAAAACACTCTAATACAGTTGCAGTGCTCGTTTTATTATGAAAATGATCTAAATTACTCCTTTACGTTCTTGAATTTCGCGTTCTCTTTAGGTTTTCCTCCAGCCATAAAATAGCAAAATCCTATATGACCGTCTTATAGCGCGAAGATTTAAAGATTTAAAAATTGGAAATCAGTTCGAAAACACTCTAATACAGTTGCAGTGCTCGTTTTATTACAAAAATGATAGAAATTCCTTATTTGCGTCGTTGAAAACGTGTGTTCTCTTTAGTTTCTTTTAGCCGTAAAATAGCAAAATCCTATATGACTGTCTTAAAACGCGAAATTTCAACGATTTGCAAATTGAAAATCAGTTCAAAAACACTCTAATACAGTTGCAGTGCTCGTTTTATTATGAAAATGATCTAAATTACTTCTTTACGTTCTTGAATTTCGCGTTCTCTTTAGGTTTTCCTCCAGCCGTAAAATAGCAAAATCCTATATGACCGTCTTATGGCGCGAAGATTTAAAGATTTGCAAATTGGAAATCAGTTCGAAAACACTCTAATACAGTTGCAGTGCTCGTTTTATTATGAAAATGATAGAAATTCCTTCTTTACGTCGTTGAAAATTCGTGTTCTCTTTAGGTTTTCCTCCAGCCGTAAAATAGCAAAATTTTATATGACTGTCTTATAGCGCGAAAGTTCAACGATATGCAAATTGAAAATCAGTTCAAAAACACTCTAATACAGTTGCAGTGCTCGTTTTATTATGAAAATGATCTAAATTACTCCTTTACGTTCTTGAATTTCGCGTTCTCTTTTGGTTTTCCTCCAGCCGTAAAATAGCAAAATTTTATATGACCGTCTTATAGTGCGAAGATTTAAAGATTTAAAAATTGGAAATCAGTTCGAAAACACTCTAATACAGTTGCAGTGCTCGTTTTATTACGAAAATGATAGAAATTCCTTCTTTACGTCGTTGAAAATTCGTGTTCTCTTTAGGTTTTCCTCCAGCCGTAAAATAGCAAAATCCTATATGACCGTCTTATAGCGCGAAATTTCAACGATTTGCAAATTGAAAATCAGTTCAGAAACACTCTAATACAGTTACAGTGCTCGTTTTATTACGAAAATGATAGAAATTCCTTCTTTGCGTCGTTGAAAACTCATGTTCTCTTTAGGTTTTTCTCCAGCCGTAAAATAGCAAAATGCTATATGACCGTCTTATAGCGCGAAGATTTAAAGATTTAAAAATTGGAAATCAGTTCGAAAACACTCTAATACAGTTGCAGTGCTCGTTTTATTATGAAAATGATCTAAATTACTTCTTTACGTTCTTGAATTTCGCGTTCTCTTTAGGTTTCCCTCCAGCCGTAAAATAGCAAAATCCTATATCACGGTCTTATAGCGCGAAGATTTAAAGATTTAAAAATTGGAAATCAGTTCGAAAACACTCTAATACAGTTGCAGTGATCGTTTTATTATGAAAATGATCTAAATTACTTCTTTACGTTCTTGAATTTCGCGTTCTCTTTAGGTTTTCCTCCAGCCGTAAAATAGCAAAATTTTATATGACTGTCTTATAGCGCGAAAGTTCAACGATTTGCAAATTGAAAATCAGTTCAAAAACACTCTAATACAGTTGCAGTGCTCGTTTTATTATGAAAATGATCTAAATTACTTCTTTACGTTCTTGAATTTCGCGTTCTCTTTAGGTTTTCCTCCAGCCGTAAAATAGCAAAATCCTATATGACCGTCTTATAGCGCGAAGATTTAAAGATTTAAAAATTGGAAATCAGTTCGAAAACACTCTAATACAGTTGCAGTGATCGTTTTATTATGAAAATGATCTAAATTACTTCTTTACGTTCTTGAATTTCGCGTTCTCTTTTGGTTTTCCTCCAGCCGTAAAATAGCAAAATTTTATATGACCGTCTTATAGCGCGAAGATTTAAAGATTTAAAAATTGGAAATCAGTTCGAAACACTCTAATACAGTTACAGTGCTCGTTTTATTACGAAAATGATAGAAATTCCTTCTTTGCGTCGTTGAAAACTCGTGTTCTCTTTAGTTTCTTTTAGCCGTAAAATAGCAAAATCCTATATGACTGTCTTAAAACGCGAAATTTCAACGATTTGCAAATTGAAAATCAGTTCAAAAACACTCTAATACAGTTGCAGTGCTCGTTTTATTATGAAAATGATCTAAATTACCTCTTTACGTTCTTGAATTTCGCGTTCTCTTTAGGTTTTCCTCCAGCCGTAAAATAGCAAAATCCTATATGACCGTCTTATGGCGCGAAGATTTAAAGATTTGCAAATTGGAAATCAGTTCGAAAACACTCTAATACAGTTGCAGTGCTCGTTTTATTATGAAAATGATAGAAATTCCTTCTTTACGTCGTTGAAAATTCGTGTTCTCTTTAGGTTTTCCTCCAGCCGTAAAATAGCAAAATTTTATATGACTGTCTTATAGCGCGAAAGTTCAACGATATGCAAATTGAAAATCAGTTCAAAAACACTCTAATACAGTTGCAGTGCTCGTTTTATTATGAAAATGATCTAAATTACTCCTTTACGTTCTTGAATTTCGCGTTCTCTTTTGGTTTTCCTCCAGCCGTAAAATAGCAAAATTTTATATGACCGTCTTATAGCGCGAAGATTTAAAGATTTAAAAATTGGAAATCAGTTCGAAAACACTCTAATACAGTTGCAGTGCTCGTTTGATTACGAAAA
Organism: Aurelia coerulea; assembly: GCA_039566865.1. Taxonomy (NCBI): domain Eukaryota; kingdom Metazoa; phylum Cnidaria; class Scyphozoa; order Semaeostomeae; family Ulmaridae; genus Aurelia; species Aurelia coerulea. The sequence goes on along the minus strand of CM076951.1, from coordinate 3,059,512 downwards.
TGATAGAAATTCCTTCTTTGCGTCGTTGAAAACTCGTGTTCTCTTTAGTTTCTTTTAGCCGTAAAATAGCAAAATCCTATATGACTGTCTTAAAACGCGAAATTTCAACGATTTGCAAATTGAAAATCAGTTCAGAAACACTCTAATACAGTTGCAGTGCTCGTTTTATTATGAAAATGATCTAAATTACCTCTTTATGTTCTTGAATTTCCCGTTCTCTTTAGGTTTTCCTCCAGCCGTAAAATAGCAAAATCCTATATGACCGTCTTATGGCGCGAAGATTTAAAGATTTGCAAATTGGAAATCAGTTCGAAAACACTCTAATACAGTTGCAGTGCTCGTTTTATTATGAAAATGATAGAAATTCCTTCTTTACGTCGTTGAAAATTCGTGTTCTCTTTAGGTTTTCCTCCAGCCGTAAAATAGCAAAATTTTATATGACTGTCTTATAGCGCGAAAGTTCAACGATATGCAAATTGAAAATCAGTTCAAAAACACTCTAATACAGTTGCAGTGCTCGTTTTATTATGAAAATGATCTAAATTACTCCTTTACGTTCTTGAATTTCGCGTTCTCTTTTGGTTTTCCTCCAGCCATAAAATAGCAAAATTTTACATGACCGTCTTATAGTGCGAAGATTTAAAGGTTTAAAAATCGGAAATCAGTTCGAAAACACTCTAATACAGTTGCAGTGCTCGTTTTATTATGAAAATGATCTAAATTACCTCTTTACGTTCTTGAATTTCGCGTTCTCTTTAGGTTTCCCTCCAGCCGTAAAATAGCAAAATCCTATATGACCGTCTTATAGCGCGAAGATTTAAAGATTTAAAAATTGGAAATCAGTTCGAAAACACTCTAATACAGTTGCAGTGCTCGTTTTATTATGAAAATGATCTAAATTACCTCTTTACGTTCTTGAATTTCGCGTTCTCTTTAGGTTTTCCTCCAGCCGTAAAATAGCAAAATTTTATATGACTGTCTTATAGCGCGAAATTTCAACGATTTGCAAATTGAAAATCAGTTCAAAAACACTCTAATACAGTTGCAGTGCTCGTTTTATTATGAAAATGATCTAAATTACTTCTTTACGTTCTTGAATTTCGCGTTCTCTTTAGGTTTTCCTCCAGCCGTAAAATAGCAAAATCCTATATGACCGTCTTATAGCGCGAAGATTTAAAGATTTAAAAATTGGAAATCAGTTCGAAAACACTCTAATACAGTTGCAGTGCTCGTTTTATTATGAAAATGATCTAAATTACCTCTTTACGTTCTTGAATTTCGCGTTCTCTTTTGGTTTTCCTCCAGCCGTAAAATAGCAAAATTTTATATGACCGTCTTATAGCGCGAAGATTTAAAGATTTAAAAATTGGAAATCAGTTCGAAAACACTCTAATACAGTTGCAGTGCTCGTTTTATTATGAAAATGATAGAAATTCCTTCTCTACGTCGTTTAAAATTCGTGTTCTCTTTAGGTTTTCCTCCAACCGTAAAATAGCAAAATCCTATATGACCGTCTTATAGCGCGAAATTTCAACGATTTGCAAATTGAAAATCAGTTCGAAACACTCTAATACAGTTACAGTGCTCGTTTTATTACGAAAATGATAGAAATTCCTTCTTTGCGTCGTTGAAAACTCGTGTTCTCTTTAGGTTTTCCTCCAGCCGTAAAATAGCAAAATTTAATATGACTGTCTTATAGCGCGAAATTTCAACGATTTGCAAATTGAAAATCAGTTTGAAAACACTCTAATACAGTTGCAGTGCTCGTTTTATTATGAAAATGATCTAAATTACTACTTTACGTTCTTGAATTTTGCGTTCTCTTTAGGTTTTCCTCCAGCCGTAAAATAGCAAAATTTTAAACTCGTGTTCAACGACGCAAAGAAGGAATTTAGATCATTTTCGTAATAAAACGAGCACTGTAACTGTATTAGAGTGTTTTCGAACTGATTTTCAGTTTGCAAATCGTTGAAATTTCGCGCTATAAGACAGTCATATAAAATTTTGCTATTTTACGGCTGGAGGAAAACCTAAAGAGAACGCGAAATTCAAGAACGTAAAGTAGTAATTTAGATCATTTTTTATAATAAAACGAGCACTGCAACTGTATTAGAGTGTTTCCGAACTGATTTCCAATTTGCAAATCGTTGAAATTTCGCGCTATAAGACCGTGATATAGGATTTTGCTATTTTACGGCTGGAGGAAAACCTAAAGAGAACGCGAAATTCAAGAACGTAAAGAAGTAATTTAGATCATTTTCATAATAAAACGAGCACTGCAACTGTATTAGAGTGTTTTTGAACTGATTTCCAATTTGCAAATCGTTGAAATTTCGCGCTATAAGACCGTGATATAGGATTTTGCTATTTTACGGCTGGAGGAAAACCTAAAGAGAACGCGAAATTCAAGAACGTAAAGAAGTAATTTCTATCATTTTCATAATAAAACGAGCACTGCAACTGTATTAGAGTGTTTTCGAACTGATTTCCAATTTTTAAATCTTTAAATCTTCGCGCTATAAGACGGTCATATAGCATTTTGCTATTTTACGGCTGGAGGAAAACCTAAAGAGAACACGAGTTTTCAACGACGCAAAGAAGGAATTTCTATCATTTTCGTAATAAAACGAGCACTGTAACTGTATTAGAGTGTTTCCGAACTGATTTCCAATTTGCAAATCGTTGAAATTTCGCGCTATAAGACCGTGATATAGGATTTTGCTATTTTACGGCTGGAGGAAAACCTAAAGAGAACGCGAAATTCAAGAACGTAAAGAAGTAATTTAGATCATTTTCATAATAAAACGAGCACTGCAACTGTATTAGAGTGTTTTTGAGCTGATTTTCAATTTGCAAATCGTTGAACTTTCGCGCTATAAGACGGTCATATAGGATTTTGCTATTTTACGGCTAAAAGAAACTAAAGAGAACACGAGTTTTCAACGACGCAAAGAAGGAATTTCTATCATTTTCGTAATCAAACGATCACTGCAACTGTATTAGAGTGTTTTCGAACTGATTTCCAATTTTTAAATCTTTAAATCTTCGCGCTATAAGACGGTCATATAGGATTTTGCTATTTTACGGCTGGAGGAAAACCTAAAGAGAACGCGAAATTCAAGAACGTAAAGAGGTAATTTAGATCATTTTCATAATAAAACGAGCACTGCAACTGTATTAGAGTGTTTTTGAACTGATTTTCAATTTGCAAATCGTTGAAATTTCGCGCTTTAAGACAGTCATATAGGATTTTGCTACTTTACGTCGGACAGAAAACTGTAGTTTTCAACTATTTAGAAAGCAATTAAGAGTAGTTTGAGAATAGAAAAACTATGAGACTGTTGTGGATTATTTTATAATTGTTTTGTGACTCACTATTCCTTCGAAGTTCATCTGCACTGATCGTCTTTATATAATTTTGCTATTTTACGGGAAGAGAAACTCGAACCGCGCGTCACCCTGATGTTTTTCTTATTCAACATAAGTTGTCCGCGCGTCTAGGCCTCGTTTTCATCCAAGAATACGAAGCTGCATATGGGCCTAAGCAATTCTAAGAGCGGAAATGATAAAATCGTCTATTTTGCCATGGAAAGTGGATAATATCAACCGAATTTGAGTGTAATGGATGTAGGAGGATACAGCGTATAGTTGTAGCTACAGAAAGTAAAGATTTAGTGCTTTATTACAATTTTTTGGATTTTGCTATTTTACGGCTGAGACGATTTTTGTATTTGACCGATTTCGAGATTTTACGGCACTCGGAGCCAGGACGGTTGGATTTTATTTGATAAGGTATTCTGCCTTTGTCGAGTCTTGAAGTTTCTTTCAAAAACGAGGAGAGAGCAAATTTCCGAGAAACACCGGATATTGGCCGAGAGAGTGCTTGTGTTTAAAAAATTTTCTGACAAAATACTATTATGTAATTTTTGAAGACTTCAATTTTGGGGGCAGGCAAATTGTATGGTGAGAATCGTTCAAAGATATGGTGAAAATGAGTTTCCACAAATATTTTCCCCAGGGGACATTCAGCATATATGCAGATCTTCATTTTGGAAAAGTAAGATTTTAAGGAACTTGATTATACCTCTAAAAATTGAAAGCAACAAAAATTTAATGTTCCCCTAACTGATCATGTCTTGAGAAATATTTGTCACTGGCCCATAAACTATATAGAACATTTGTGTTCCGCAATTTATACCTATGACTCAGTTCCGTAATTCCGGAGTTCCGAATTTCGTAATTCCATAGTTCCGTGATTCCGGATTCCCAAATTCCGTAGTTCCGGATTCCGTAAATTACACCCGTCGAATTTGCACGACTTTTGAGCTTTTCAAGCGAATCCCATTTGGTATCATATGCCTTGTTCGATATAAGCATTTAGCACTCAATTGCTATCTGTTCCTGTATCCCTATTTTTATATTGGTTGTATAACATGCAATACACTTCATACCCAATGGCTGGTGTTCAGGACAATTCTGCTTAGTGGTGATGTAGAGACAAACCCCGGCCCCGAGACACTTAACTTTTGCACTTCGAACCTAAATAGTCTTACTGCGTATGGTTTTTTAAGAGTCTCCCTTATCGAGGCATACAACTCGGTGTATAACTACCGGGTGACCCAGAAAAAAGTGACCCAACGCAATCTGTTATAGAAAAAAAGTAAGTGACAGATTGAAATATTTCCACTTCAGCCTCAGCCACTTCCAGTTTTGTTCAGAAGTCGATCCTTGCTGATAAATGCGACAAGGCAGAAGAGCCCTACTATGCAGCGAAAGCAAGGGGTTTAAAGATATATTCAGTTGAGGAGATACAGCGGGCAAAGTCATCTGATAAGGCTTACCTCCAATTTTGGAATGAAAAGACAGTAGCCCTATGTTGTGATCCCAAGTATCACAAGTATCCGCCTTTGGCAATAGAGGGGGTTTTAAATGCTTCTTGGACGAAGAGAAAGGTTACTTTGTTACGAGAAGATGTGCAGCAACTCCAGTTGGAGATAAACAACCTGAAGCAATCCTTTCCTGAGGAAAAGGAATTACCAACACTGAGGACGGTTGGGAAAAATATCAACCGAATGATGATCGCCAGAAATGCAATCAACATTGCTGATAGCGAAGTACAGCGCCTTGCCAACGAAATGAAGTCATGCTTTCATAGGGAAACTAACATAAAACTTAGTTCACAATTGAAAGCTGCTCAAAGTTGTGTAGAGGCAAGCTACACAGAGCTCAAGAAAGCCCAAGATGCTCTACAGAAGAGCTTAAAATCAGAAGCTGCAAAGGTTTCAGCTGCAAAGGAAAGAATCCAAATGTCAAGAGTTGTGACTTTCGAGCCTCCTGAAATAACAATCGAGGAAGAGAACGACTTGGCAAAGCAAATAGAGGAAGAAAAGGATTTTGAACCTGAATGACGTCAGAGTAGAAAATATATCTTTTTAAGAAAGAGGCAGAAATTATGTTTGATAGGATAGTATAGTAAGATTACTGGCAAGGTTCTTTCTTTGTCTCCGTGAACCATCAATCACACCTTTCTAATTAAAGGCCTCGTTTTGGAAATTATTGACAATTTCTTCACTCGAAACTTCTGACCTCAGATTCAAATTCACCACCCAAAGTTAAATCCAGATTAAAACTTTCATAATCCTAGCGTTGCAAGTTTAATTTTGTGAAGATAATTAACTTGCAACTTTTTAAGGGATCTGGCTGTGAAAATCGTTCAGGGTGTAGCTTTACATCCTCAGTCACTATTCACAGTAAAGTCCCCTATACATTTTCAGATTAATTATCGTCATAACATTAAGATTGGAAATACTAAAATTGTGAAACTTGGCAAGAGATTTGCGAAATTTTGGGTGCTTAATTTGAATCTGAGGTGAGGAATTTCATATGAAGCAATTTAAAGAAATGTTGAAAGGTTGAAAATGAGGCCGCTTAGTTGGAAAGCTGTGTACAACCAAAACTGCAAGTGGTCTATTTGGTGTTATGTGCAGTCATTCACGTCAAGTCAGTTTTTCCAAAGAGAAAGCAGATTAGTGATGATCTTTATAATTTTTGTTAGTTAGTAATTTTTTCTATTTTTAATAATTTTCTGTGACTTCTATTGTTCTGCATAGCGAACTTTGACTGCCAAGGAGCGAAAGGCAAACAAACTGCAAAAAGCGTGCAAAGTGAGGGAGGAAACATTTCCCATGTCGAATTCGTGCAATGCACACATTGTTGCTTTTTATTCCGTTGTTAGCTATTCTTGGAAGAATTATGTGTCCCCCACCCCCTGCAGTGAGTTAAAGCTCATGCGCAGTAGGGTTTTGCTTTAACCCACTGCACTGCACCAATTCTTATACAAAGCATATCTTGTCTCCCCAATAAAAGATATGCATATTGTTGAAGGCAATCTGTCTCATTCATATTCATAATTTGTTGAAGATTGTATAAGGGATTGAAGATTTGTATGGCAGGATTAAAAGAAAAGAATTGGGAAAGAGATCATTTCAAATTGAACGGCATTTTATCATGCGAAAATTCAAAGAGTCTGGGCTCTAGATCCTTCCCTTTGTCTGAGCTTTGTTTTCTAAACTAATCACCTGTCTGACAGAGCAGAGAGCTCCTTTAAGGATTGTTCATTTTCCAGTATGTTGTATCATAAAGCATTCGTTTTGAATAACACCATCTTCAGTTGGATTTTGTTTGAATCCTCTCAAAATCTGTTGCACTCTTTTTCATCCCCCTGGCAAAGCTCTGAATTGCTTTTTACAGACCCCTTGGGAATTTTGAACAAAATGTGTGCACCCCCTTTGAAAATATCTGCATTGCTTTGTACAAACCCCTTGGAAATTGAGAAGGAGATTTCTGCACCCCCTCTGAAAATTGCACATCTTTCTATTGAACCCCCTGGAAATTATAGCCAGTGGACCCCCTGGAATTTTACGTCCATCCCCATGTACGGACATAAAATGGAATAGCCCAATATCAAATGCACACTGGAGTCAAAGAAATCATGGAATTATGGAACTGGATATAGAAATCAAAGATCCGGAGATGTTACTCAAATTATTTATGTTATATCTTTTTTTCCATACAAAGGAAAAACTTACTTTGGAAAAAAATTGCTATTAATCAAATAGCATAAATAGCACTGTCCGCCGCCCCTGGAAACAACCCTACCTGAATTACAAAAGCTAAGAAACTTTTGTAATTTGCAGTTTTAATTTTCCTTTCACATTCAATAATGTTTTGACACTTTTCAGTTATAGCAAATGTTTGGATATTATTTTCAATGTGAATTATGTTATTTACTTGTTTTGAGATCTTGTTCAGTAATTTGGGAACCCTTTAGACCAAACAAAATCAACTCTACACTTCCGGCATTAAAGTAATTAAATGAAGTTAAAAGCAACTTAGCTAGGGGGACTGGGTAAATCTAAATATGACCTATTGTATTTGATGTTCTTGATCGATGAAAACAAGAGAAATATGTCTCTTGTGCTATGTTTAGATTATGTTGCTATATCCCCATTCATTTACTTAAGAATTACAGGGGTGTAAAAAATATTTTGATTTCTAGGACCAAAAAGACTCTTGAAAATATTTCTGCGAGAATGAAATGTGCCAAAAAGTTCCACTTTGTGAGAGTTCATGATATGCAATACATTTAAAAGATTTTGAATATTGATTATCAATTTGTAGTCACAGTTTAAAAGAGATCCCATGTAAAAAATTGTTATAAGATTATGTCATCGCAACATTCAATGTATAAATGCACAAAAATTGAGTAGAGTTTTCAGTTGTCTGATGATCGCCGTATAGCGTGAAACTCTGAGTAACAGCAAAGAATGTAATCTTTCTTTTTGTCTCAATCCTGTTATAATTCGCTCTGTCTTCATGGCATTGAGCACTGTTTTAACCAATAAAGACACATACAACTTTTTGTAATACTCTTTAAATTATAAATTTTAGCTACTAAAGTATGTTAATCCCCACTTTTTGTGTTAATATTTTGTTTTCTTTGAGAAAATAAACATTTAATTAATTGATGCTAGTTTATGCAGTAAAGCTCCATTGAGGCTAAAGAAAATCTAATGTCTATGGTAATGTTTCCAAGAATGGTTGCTGCAGCACTAATATATAGTGCTATAAAAGAAGTAGCTGGCAGTACTAAAGTTTTAACCCTATTACTACCGGGCTTTTTCGACCATCGTAGTCCCGGGGGGGGCACAAAGTGCCCCCCCCTCCGTAACTTCGCCATTATTGCAGATAGGAGGATGAAACTTAGTACAATGGTGTATAGGAACAAAATCTACACAATAGGCTACTTTTTTAATTCTTCATTACTTTCATGACGTCACGATGACGTCATAATTGAGGAAAATTGCACTTTTTGCTTACTATTAACAATATTGGCAATATTTAAGTTCTTAGTTGATAATTTCTTTCATACTACTACAAGAATGTATCCCAAAGCATCACTGAATAAAAATTGGCATTGAAATGTCAATTTAAGCTTGTTATTTATATCATATATTCATCATTTATTTGCATCAGTTTGTCATTGTTTCATTTAAACCCCTAATTACTGATGATATTTCTCTAAAATGCCTTAAAATTGTTCATAACAATCAATAGAACTAATTTTGACCATTTAAAGTTATCTAATACATTTGTTATTATATATATGACGTCATAAACTTTGATGACGTCATGAACGTAAAATTTGCTGACGTCATCAAAAATGGATAAAACTATACATCATCTGAAAGCTCTCGTCGAGAGCTATCGAATGGTGGTATTTTCGATGTTCTACGACCATCCGTGTTAAAACTGGACTCGCTTCTTTAATTGTCTGGCTGACCACGTGTTGAAAAGAGGTTGGTCACGTGATCAGTATCTACCATTTTGAAAAAAAATTTCAAATTTTAATTAGTCCATGAAATTTTAGGAAAAGCCGCAAAGTTTCAGCTCTTTATCTTTTGAACTGACGACACTACATCAAATAAACTTTGCCGCGGGCACTTTGTGCCCCCCCCCCCGGTAGTAATAGGGTTAAAGAACGATGAGTGCAATACTCTTTATAATATAAATTGTAGCTAATAAAGTGCTTTAATCCACACTTTTTGTGTTTATATTTTGTTTTCTTTGAGAAAAGAAACATTTAATTAATCGATGTTTGTTTATGCAGTAAAGATAACATGAGACCAAAGAAAAAACTAATGGCTATAGTAATGTTTAAAAGAATGGTTGCTGCAGCACTAATATAGTGCTATAAAAGAAGTTGCTGGCAGAACTAAAGTTTTAAAGAACGATGAGTGCAATACCCTTTATAAAATAAATTGTAGCCACTAAGTTACTTTAATCCACACCTTTTGTGTTGATATTTTGTTTTCTTTGAGAAAATAAACATTTTATTAATCGATGTTTGTTTATGCAGTAAAACTGACAAGAGACTAAAGAAAAAACTAATGGCTATAGTAATGTTTCCAAGAATGGTTGCTGCAGCACTAATATAGTGCTATAAAAGAAGTAGCTGGCAGAACTAAAGTTTTAAAGAACGATGAGTGCAATACTCTTTATAATATAAATTGTAGCTAATAAAGTGTGTTAACCCACATCTTTGTGGTCTAGTCTAAAACACCACATCAATGGAACACCGATGAACACCAATGAACACCAGTGGAACACCGATGAACACCAATGAACACCAATGAATACCGATGAACACCAATGGAACACCAATGAACACCAATGAACACCAATGAAATTTTTGAGAAATTTCTCTTCAATGAGAAATGATTCAAGTTTCGTAATCTCACTTGTATCCATGACAAATAAAAGTTTGCCAAGATAAGAAATTCTCTGATTGAATGTGTAACGCATTATTAGTTAAAGCAAAGGGATCTGTACAACGACGTATTATTACAATGTTGAATGCGTTATACAATACAAATTATACCAATCAACTTTCATCAAAGCTAGAGGCGTCTCACCCTTTGAGGAGTAACCGTTGTCCCCATTCTTACTGTACGAAGTTAAATCGGGGTGTGGTGACCTCGCAGAAGGGAACCCAATGAAGGAAAACTGAGCTGGGAAATTGCTAAAAAATAGAGGTATATCCAATTTTTTGCACTTTTTCTTTCAAAAGGAACTCATCACGAAAAACTCTACTGTCACATCACAAAAAATTTTGAATCTCTAAATGGAAAAATGTTAAACTTATTCATTTTGTCTTGTAGTCTGAAACATTTTCAACTTATTTTTGTACTTTAGTACTCGGTATTACTTGAACAGTAATTGTTTACACAGACAAAGTTAAATGAATGGATGAATGGTAGAAATTGATAAACGTGGCAATTTTAAGGAAATTTTGGCACGAGATCCATCTATTACTCTCTTATGAAGAATAAGTGTACCCCAGGTAACAAATCTCATAAAAACTGCAGACGACTGATGGGGCATAGCCTGCGTGCAAACTTTACTCTCCACTGAAGTCTGCACGCAGGCTCAGGCCAATGGGGCCTTGATATTCAGAACTTCTCTTTCACAACTTCGATGATTATTGGTCTTGGCCTGTGCGAAAAGGGCACTTCGCTGCTAAAAGAGATCAGATATTATATTATTCCGAAAAAGCAGAATATTTTAGCTGGAAGTTGGCATTCCTGCAACAAGTCGCCGTAGCAATAAACGAACATTTTATTTGAAGGAAGATTCACCAAATTACCACGACCACAATTTCCCGAATCAACATTGCAAGCTTGTTTCTGCTGGTTATCAAATTTTGAGAAACAGGCCCCGGAGAAGTCGCTTTCTGTCACCCTTGAACTCGATCTTAGACGAAGGAGAACGATGTCAGAAGGGTCAAGTCTAGCCGAGGCACAGCTTTCAAGAAATTTTCCGCTCTCCAAAGACCAGTTGAATAGCTCAAAGATCCAATGGCCTCGCTCTGGACCCCTCCTTGTTCAGCTTTACCCTTCTTGTGTGATGGAAAGCACAGACCTAATGCATGTAAAGGTCCATTTAATCAAAAACAAGCGCACACTTGAGGAAATAAAAAAGAAGTGGCAATTGCAGATGGTGGACCAGATTGGTCTGTAAAAGGTGCCATAAACTTCTTGTCTCTGGGCCTATTGTGAATGTGCAAAGTTCTGGCAGAATAAGATTTATGCTAGATTTTCTATTATGGTGGAAAAGTTCCTGAGCAATAAGGAAATGGTGAACCTTTAAAGAAGACACACCTTTAAAGAGAAGAAAATGCCGAATCTGCAGTACTGCAGGCAAGATACACCTTTCTTGTCAAACATGCAACCAGAAAGGCTTACCAGTTGCCAGATTGGAAAGTTTGAAAACTGCGCAGGGGATTTTCAAACAGGGATAAAAATTGCGCAGATAGTATGCAAATTTGAGTCAACAATGCGCATATCAGTATAGCACAACTTGCGTACTATACAAGTAAAAAATACAATCCTGTTTAGTTACCACTGGGGTAAAATCTCGAGATTTGAGGGAAATAATTTTGACGCTCTTTCCTCCCACAATTTTCTCAGTAAATTTTTGATGGGAGTTTACTTCAGTGTGAATGATCCAAGCTTTAACTCTTCGTATCAGTTATAGCCACTGCAATTGAGGCTGCATCACCAACAAAATTCTTGAATTGTTAATCTGACTCTGTGCAGCGGTTGTTTTCCTCGCTAATTCGGGAATCTGCTTATCAACCATTTAACTCTTCTGAAAAGAATCCGAATCGAGCGATATTTTGCTGCGTTTTGAAAACTTTTCCAATGTGAATGATCGTGATAGAAGCTCTAACGCCACTCGATCAAGCCTCAGGCAGTATGAAAATGTATAAAAATAACGCTCGATGCAGGCTGTTTTGTAAAATAGCTAAAAGGTCTATCCGGGAATCTTTCCAGTTTGACAACATACTGACAACACTTGAAGAATAACTGTACTGATTGATAGCCATTGTAGAAAATACAAGAACGAAGATAATGTTTGTTGCCAAAGCTCAGAAAACTCAGGACAGCAATACTTTGTTATCCTTGCCACTATCTTACAACGTTCACATTTGGTAATCGTATAGATATTATATCTAGATATATATACCGTATAAACCAGACAAATGTTTGCTGGACGCCTGGAAAGCCTCTAGCTCTCAAACCATCTTCCAGATTCTTAGAAACTGAAAGTAACTATGATGAAGAAGCCAACATATCAACTTTGATAAAGAAATTTAGTTTGCCAAAATCAGTCGCATTTTCCTGAAATTACAAGTGATTTGTATAAAGATGTTTAGTCTCCATATCATTGAATACTGGCCTAGAACTCTTGAGACAACTTACTAACAATTTTCATAATCAATGTCTATCTGTCTATAAAAAGACTGCTGCGCAATTGTCTAGGGTTGGGACTGTCATATAGTGTATTTCAATTTATTATCTATTCTCATGACGCTGGATTGCAAGTAAATTTGATCCTGCTCTGAGGGTTTTGAGATGAAACAGTTTCACAAAATCACTTGTACCTCTTGCACCTTGAGAACGATTCAACCACTTTTTTGACGAACTACATAGAATCAGTTGATTGGATAGATTTTTGAACAAAAACAGTTGTCTGACTCAACCGGTCGGTAGATGCTGTGACATTTAAAGTAAAAAGGATAGTTTAACTTCATCATCTCGTAGTCGCGTTAGAACTTTCGACAGGTCGTTTATGTTCTTTATTTGATTTCTTCTGCTAGAATAGATCGGGACATGGTGTCTCTTCAAACCTTGCTCTTCATCACCCTCAATGTATGTGTATGCCATGTCGGTTATGGCCCTCTCACATTGGATGGTGTGTGTCTGGACTTTGTTTGCCAAACTTTGTTTGGTTCTCTACAACCCTGTAAAAGGATTCGGCTATTGCTTCTGTGCCAGTCTTTGCAAACATGTGATCGAAGACAATGCAAAACTCTCGACCAGCCAAGGAGTAGAACTCTGAATCCGCACAAAGGCATTCAATAACTTTATCTTCTTGAAGAGTGACTTGATGGACTAGACCAGTGTTTGTTTTCAAATCAAAAACATCTGCCAAAGTGAATAAAGTTGGTGTTGCAGGCACAAAACTAACTGCGAAGTCTCCAATTTCCTTTGCTTTCAGCTCTTCCATGACTACTGTGTGTCGCACTGCTGTACCAGGCTCTTCAGAGATCTCTTTTATTTTGTTGAAGAACTTGCCAAAATGGGTTGTGTATAATTTTCCCCAAACAACTTCTATAAGAGCAGATTTTAGTTTCCAGAACATGGCAGCATTGAGTTCTGGTCCAAACTCAAGGTTGTGTTCGGAAACAGATGGCAATGCTGAAACAAATTCAGCACACTCTTGAAATTCCTTGGCTCCAAGTGATCCATATTCACGCTTATTGACTGGATGCTCTAATGCAGTGCGTGTTCCACACAAGCCAGTAAATAACCTTCCAAAGTCAAGGCAAGCCGCCAGTTTTCGATTGAGAGGTGGATAGCAGTTTTGGAAACGTACATCGAGCTCAGATATCATTCTTTCGGCCAATGACTTCAACTCTTGTTTGCAGTCAGTGGGTTCTCGTGCAATCCATTCAACTGGATTTCCGTCATCTGGGGCATTTACAACAAACCAACCTTCCTCTAGATCACATTTGCCATATGTGAAATCTTTGATTGACTGCATATGTTTGCTCAACCTTGGAGATGCTTCGGCTGATGGCATGTCATCTTCAATAGAGTTGCAGAAAGTTTGCATCTGCTCTCTCACCTTAGGTATGTATCTGTCAAGCTTCCAACCAGGGCACCACTGCGCTTGCATTTGTAACATCAAAACAACCAGTGGCCAAAGCAGATTTAAGGTGCCAAGAATATCAGTAACAAAGTCCTGCCCATACAATTGGTAGCCAATGTCTTCCCGATTATCATGGTCTTTGAAAGCCTCTATGTACACCTCCAAAGTTCTTTAGAGACAAGTAACTTGAGCTGAGCAACCTTTGAGGGGCAAAGGCATTTGTAACACGGAAAGGAAGACTAAGCTTTTTGGATGTTTCAACCGCTATGCTGTGCATCTTTCCTCGACCAAATATCTGGTGGTATAATGCAGTTCTTCTCAATAGTCTGCTTACAAATGCATAATTTTTCATTTTGGAAAACACTTTATCCAACCAGTGTGCTGGATCCCACTGACAGGGCCACCAAAATACATCTGTAAGACCATGTTCCAATCCTTCATGTGAAGGCACATCCTTCAGCATATCAAAAATTGGTTTGTTCATGGCGTCAATGAACTTTCTGTTGACATATTGCCCATCAACAACTTTTCCTTGCATCTGCAACAAAGAAGCTTCCTTTATGTTTGCAAAAGCTTGGAGATCGTGCAAAATGACTTCACCAAGAATATCATTGGCTCCACCGGTACCATCAGTAGTCTTGTAAACCTGATGCATATTCAATGGGATACCTTGACGCTTTCCATCAACGACTGGGCACAGCATTGATACTTGGTTTTGTTTCCGTAAATTTGTTGACTTGTCCGCAGTTATGTAGAAATTTGGCTTCAATCCAGTATTTGGAAGAGGTGTAGCTAGGAATTCAGCTGCTTTGTGGTCGATGTAGGACGTCATTACTGATAACATATCTGGAAAAAGCTTCCGTGAATGACCATAATCACCAACATCTCCACCTGCCAAAAACAGCTCACCAATTCTCTCTTCATAATGCAAAGCTGCAGTTTTGGATTTCACAATACCCAACGCTGTGCGCAACTGATTTTTCACTACTTTGAGTTCACGTTTCAAGGTGTTTTCTAGTGACTTGGCATGGAGCACGGCTTTTTGATGAGTATCCCCAGAAAGATGCTCTAGAAGCTTTGCTTTTTGGTGCCACCATAAATCACAGTTGCCTGACACCAATTTCATCATTTTTTCATCACTTAATTGCAAACCAAGACTCAAGCACCCATTTGCACTGCCTGAAGGTTTTGTAGCAGCTGCAGAAGCTGCATTTAAAAATAGAAAGCATGCTCTACATCTTAGAATTTTGCACGGACTTTCACCCAAGATTTCAAAGTCCGGGTATTCCTCAACAAACTCTGTCAGATTTGATGCCTTTGACTTCATTTGTGGGATCTCCTTGGACTGCTTATCACTTGAAGATTGGGTACTTGTCAGTTTGACCACTTTCTTCGCAACCTTTTCAGCAAACTCATTCAAATCAAATGGCATATTGGTTGTTGTTGGCTGTTGACAAAAGATTGAGCTCTGGTACATGTTCTTTGGTTGATTCGTTGGCTTTGTCAATCTGAAAAAATGAAATTTTATTTAACTAATTTACTGCAACAAACATTACATTGCCAATGGGATACATATATCGTCTTTTCAACTGTCTATAATGCTGTCCAGCATTGTTGACTTATAAAAATAAAGTAGCAAAGCCTTAAATGCACGTTCACTTCAACAAGCATTCCAGAAAGACAAAATATACATAAAAAATGAATCCAAATTCAAATAACAAATAATATATATTTACTGAATTGAAATTAATACCGGGTAACCCAAAAAAAAGTGACTCAATGCAATTTGTCACAGAAAATTAAGCAAGTGGCCAATTGAAATGCTTCAAACGTTGTTCTGTCGCTAAAAGACTAGCCTATGCTTTGAGTACTTTTTGCAATTTTATTCGGTCCAGTAAATTTCCAAAATTAAGGATTTCGAGGAAAGGGGCCTGTCAGAAATCCTCTAAAAGTCGTCAAAAACAGGGGATCGATTTAATGCCATTTCAACCCTTCAAAACAACGAGGAGCGTGTTTCATTTTAACCTGGGAACAGGCAACCCAGTCGGAAGTCTTCAGAGCAATTTTATAGTCCCTAGGTATTTGAAAATATTCTCAGGCAACATGAAACACACTCTTTGTTGCTTTGAAGATCTGAAATGGCTTTAAATCGATCACCTGGTTTTGATAACTTTCTGAGCGTTTCACGCCTGCCCTTTTCTTCAAAATCCTTAAGTCTGGAACTTTACTGTGTTCAGAAAAATTTCGAAAAATACTCATAATATAGGTTAGTCTTTTAGTGACAGAACAACGTTTGAAATATTTCAATTGGCCGCTTACTTTTTTTTCTATAACAGATTGCGTTGGGTCACTTTTTTCTGGGTCACCCGGTATAAAAGATGCTAGTTGTTCTAAAATAATAGAATTTAACTTACAAAGCATTTGCAGTAGGTTTCTCCACTACTGGATTAGACTTTGGAAGATCTTCTTCAAGTTTCTTGTTGATCATTGGGGTCCTATGATTCAAGAAAATGATTCAATAATATCTGCTACTTCTCAAAGAGCTGAATTTCAGCTTTTTGTCTCAGATCTTTTCAATCAAATTTCAATCAGATTTGGGTACCTAAGTTCAGGGTACAACTCATTGATCCATTATTCAAAATTAAAGCCATACATGTGTGGAACAGCAAATCTGTCAATTACGAGTTAGGATACAGGCAGTTTTGCCCAACTTTACTTCTTGGAGCACATCCAATATCATACTTTTGTTCCTATTGTTTATCTTTAAACTTTTGCCAAACAGAGAATGTGGTCCGTACTGTACAGATTCATCAGCAGTTTATTGATACAAGGATACAAATGCTTCCACATACTTCCAAATTGTACATAAATTCAGAGTTACTCACTTTATACTCAATCTTGCATCTTTTGTTTTGGGCTCTGTTGGATCAGATGATGAGTTTGGATGAGTTTTATCAGAGCTTGTCTGGTTCTCATGTGTAGGCCTGTGAAAGGAGGATTCAACTATAGTGTGTAAAGATAAATTCAAATGAACCAAACTAGATGCTAAACATAAATAGATCCTGCTTTATTATGGGGCACAAGCAGAGCCTCGTGATTTCCAGGGATTAGCCTAAAGACTTGTAATCAAGAGGTCCAAGCTTCAATTCTGTACTTGCATTAACTTTTCATCTTGCCCATTGTGGTGATCACCTAAATATCATTAATTTGTATGCATATGAAGCAATTGAAGATAGAACACAAAAAATCAAGAAAACCCAAGAAACAAGTTCCAATAGGCACATCCTGGAATACATATCTGTTGTTTCTGGCAGGCACTTAAAAGGGATTCTTGTCTTGCAGGCATTCATTTTCCATCATCACTTGTGTTTCAAGGCATAAAAAGGATTTGTTCTGCGCTGATTGAGGATGGGGTTGAGCAAACCATAACATCTACTGCATATCTACAGTATAATCATTATGAGATCCTAAAATTCCCTTTTTATGTCTAAAGAAGAAGGGACCAAAACTAATAATGAAACCGTTGCATAAATTTTATGGTAATGCTACCATGATTAAATATCATTACCCTTTGTTGTTCAATTTTTCATATGCCTTCAATGCCTCCTTTGCAGCTGGCGAAGTTTCTGAGACCACTTTCTCGTGTGATATGGGCTCTGCCTTGTGTGTATGCTGCATATGAGACTTTACACTTGAAGAATTGTATCTTGACAGCCAAAATTTCTTTTTCTTTTCTTTGAAACAAACAAGGCAAAATGCCATGGGGGTCTTGCTGTGGCCATGCTTTTTCACGCTTCTTTGGAACAACAACAGGAATATTCTTGGCAGGACGCTTGAAGAGCTTTACAAATTCTGCAAAAGAAAAAATGCTCAAATTCCATTTAAGTTAAATGACTCATGATGAAAGTTATTGTTCTAACTCTTGCCACTTTTAGGGGATTACTGACTGTCAACATATTGGGATTTATGACAATGTATAATTGCACCAAATTAATTTACCTAATATTAGGGAAAAATTAAACTGATTTTAAAAAATATTGATATTATTTACCATATGCCGCTTTGGGAACTTCTGCTGGCTTTTCTTCAGTGTCTCCATCACTGGAGATTGGCTTCATTGGTACTATATTTGCATCCGTTTCATCACACTTTTTACACAAAACAGATTTGCCAAACCCTTCTTCATTGTCAGAATCAATTTCTATAACACAGCATGGAGGGATGGCATGGCAGGGCATTTGGCATTCTCTGCACCAGTGACTTCCATCATATCCACTTTGACAAGTTACGCATTTTTGCTCTGTATCTGAATTATCCTTGTCAGTCTGAAAATAAGAATATTTGTAATAATGTTAGAAACCCTTTATTAATGTTTGTATTATTTGAATGCCAAATATGTATCACTTGAGTGTTAAGTTCCATCATCCAAGCCAACTTTTATTAAGATTGATTTGAAATCGTGTCTTCCAAAATGAAGTGTTGAATTTTTGTTTTTACTTCTGCACAAATTCCATTGTAGTTGTGAATAAATACTTTCGATTTCATCTGTAAATTGCAATGCTAGTTCTATTTTTCAATGGGCCTAATTAGAAAAAATCAACATCAGACATCGATATTATTGCAGATTACCTGCTGGTACGGAGCAGCTTTTGTAACTGATATAACATTTTTATGTGATGCATGCCTCAAAAGTTTTCGGTCACAAACAAAACAAACAGCTTCACCTTGTAATTACAATATAGTGAAAGAGATCAGATCACTCACCATTTTGATGCTCCACCGTCAAGTTTGCAGTTGGAACGATGTGATGTGATTGAGTAGGTGCAAACCCACGTGAATTTGGAAACGAGGCTGGAATAAGATGGCTTTCAAAACAACAATCGAACAATGAAGTGAACAACGGTTTGTGGCTGTTTGTATCAGATGGCGTGCAGTTTGCGTTATCGCCGACGCGGAGACCTTAGCCGAAGCCGTTGACCTATCGTACGAGAAGCCTCTTTCAAATTCTTTCACGCAAACAAACAAAAACAGACACAGACTCGGATTGTGCGCAGATACGCGTAATGTTGTTACCAAATTATGCAAATGCGCGGATGAATGTTGCTTATCAAGGAGATTGCGCATATGCAGCGCGGATAACATACAAGTGCGCGGGGGATTAATCCCCCGCGCATGTCAAACTTTCCAATCTGGACCAGTTGGAGTTTTTGAAGTGCAAAGATGTCAGTTGCCAGCACTGCCAATCACTGTCAAATGGCAAAAATTATTTTCTTGAGGTAATCAGGCTGTTTGGTGGTAGTTGCCCTTCTCCGGTATTAAGCCCTGCCCATGTTGGCCATTAATAGAAATGTTGCAGCAAGCTGTTTTATCAAATCAATTTCCACCTGAAAATAACAAATCCAACAAGTTTTGGAAGATGCCCTAATGGCTGCAAATGTGTTTCCTTTTCAGAAACCGACAGAAAAAGACATATGAAAATGATGAAATGTTGAAAGAAGCCCTTGTTAGATTCTCTTTGCCTTTTATAATTTCAATGTGCATAATAACTGATGTCAGCTTGGTTTTAGTGTTTGTTTACACATGAATGCACCTTTTGAATGAACGACCTTGTTTTAGAAACTTTTCTTACACTTTTGGGCGCCTTGCTATCATAAGTTTCTTATGTGTTTTCTATAATTCTACAGGGGTGGAAAAAATAGCGGACCACAGCACCAATGCTCCAAGAAAGCTGTTCAGGTCACCAGAAAGAAATGAAAGCTCTCAATACAATCCTTGCTAAAATCCATGCTTACAAATAATGATTCGTCTGTTTGCGAGTGAAGATAAATCACCTCAGTTATATTGAGAAATACGTACACCTGGCATCCGAAAAGTTAGGATAAGCTTTTGTTGAAAACCTGCAAAAAATGCAGCATAACGGGTGCAGTTTTGAATAACTGGTGTGACGTGAATTGAAATCAAACACGTGAAACAACGATCTTTTTGGGGCATGATTCCGAAAACAACCTGGCTCCCTTGACCTTTGCGTACCTGTAACGCGCTGCAATCGCCGGACAAATATGTTCAATGTGTGGCAAAGCTATTTCACAGCAACTGCTTGTTTTAGTTACAGTACTTTCTTAGATGAGAAAGTTCCAAATTAATGAAATCGAAATGATCGAGTCTGTTTCACCCGGAGACGAAACAAAATTGACAACACTAATAACGGTCTTGAGAGGGAAGGGGCTGATCTTACCGACCTTATTAAAACGGCTGTTCCTTTTTAACTACACATAACAACAAAATTATCCAGATCATATCCTATTGTAGCGTATGGTAAAGTCCTGAAAACCAGGCGGCAGACCCCCTTCCATGTAAACGTATACGTAAACAAAAGGACAACGTATAAATTTATGGATTGCAATCTTTCACTTTTTCGTTTATACAACAGTTGAAAGGAAGAAGAAAGGGAATGGGTCGTTCATTTGCACCCTTCTTGCGCGAGACGCTTTTAAGATCTATATGCAATTGATAATTCATACACGCAGTTTGCATCAAATTGTATACACAATTTATATACGCAATTGATATAAAATCGTGTGCTTGATTCGTATAGGCAATTCATATCAAGTTCGTATACGCTATTCCTTTACGCAAGTCATATCAAATTCGTATACGCAATTCGTGTCACATTCGTATACGCAATTCGTGTCACATTCGTATACGCAATTCGTATCAAATTTGTATCAAAATCGTATCAAATTCGTATCAAATTCGTTTCATAATTCGTATAGAAATCAAACAATTCGTATCACTTTTGTGGCTATATGAATTTAATCGTATAACACCTTTCCCATATGCAGTTGAATTTGTATCAATTCGTATAAAGGCTATACGATAATTTATAAGTAGGTAGGTAGGTATTATATTTAACGTGGCTAGCCTGCGAAAGTCTGAGAGAGCGTAATTTATATAAGTTAAACCCACCTGAACCCAGCTGAACCCATCTGAACCCAGCTGAATCCATCTGAACCCAGCTGAATCCATCTGAACCCAGCTGAATCCATCTGGGTTCAGCTGGGTTCAGATGGGTTCAGCTGGGTTCAGATGGGTTCAGGTGGGTTCAGGTGGGTTCAGATGGATTCAGCTGGGTTCAGGTGGGTTTAACTTATATAAATTACGCTGAGAGAGACTTATTTCCAGCAGGGGCCACGGATGTTTTTACCATCAACCCGCCACAGCTACCAGATTTCCCTCACATGGCTTTGGTTGACCAGGGCTAGAGTTACGGACAGCGACCAAACTGTCCAGCGCGGGATTCGAACCTCGCCGTTCTGACCTTTGGTTTACGAGTCAGTCGCCGTAACCACTCAGCCACGCGCTCCCTACAACCACTCGGCCACCCGCTCCCTATATGATTGACGATGGAGACGATCCCTAAATGGAACCAAATTTAGTAAAATTAGGACTAGATCAGTGCTTCTTATCAGCAGGCATTATCAAGATCATTGAATAAATTGAAATACTGTTACAACTACTAGCGAAGCCAATTAGTTACAAACTGTTCTCAACTCGAAGAATTCCATTTGGAATATGGTTTCATCACAATTTGTTTATGGCTCTTGATTTCAAATGGCAACTAATACATTAACAAAAGGCAATTAGTGTTTTCAATTAGGCAAAGAAAAAGAGGGAAAGGAACTCACACTTGTGACCCTTTTTCTTTTCAAGTTTTCAATAAGCCAATCACCATTTAAGTAATTATCTTTGTTACGTTGTGTCAGGACTTCAGCGGCAATTTGATATTGTATGCAGCTCATGCTGATTGAAAAATCCTGGCCAGCAGTCTGGATGAAGTAATTTGTTCATGGCCAGAAAAGGAAGAACTTCCGTAATAAAATAATTCTTTTGGAACTCCCCCAATTTATGGTGACAAAATGATTGCAGAAAAGATGTCAGGAAGGAACTTTTTACCAAAATGCACTGCATTCTTGAATCAAATTCCCATGGAATTATTATGGATCTCTAATTAGAATGCAAAACATCTTGCTAAGAGGTTCCTCACCGCCATCTTTAGCGTAATCATCTATAATGGATTGCCAAGTTGCAGAAGTCTCAGTTTCTCTTTCTTCGTTTTTGACTACTCCAAACCTTTTTGAGATTAAAACTAATCAGGACTCAAAAAGCGAAATAGCGTGGTAGTGGCGGTAGCTGAAATACTAAAATTTCGTAAGGAGGGTAAAAGGGAAAAGAAATGGAGGGAAAAGGAAATTGAAAAGAAGGGAAATAAATTAAGGAAGCAAAGGAAAGAAGGAAGGGGAAATAAAGAAGAAGAAAAAGGGATATGATTCGGCAGTATACAGGGAAAAGAACAAGAAAGTGTGTAAGAAGAAACTGCTACGAGGAAAGAAAATATTTTGTTGAGCCCTGAAACTAATATGAGCCTAGAAGCGAGTCCCCTCTCTGAGATTAAAATTGAGACTTCCAGTGAACTGTTCCCATGAATTTTAAGTTATAGTTTCATGCACGCTTTTCTTTCTTTAGTTGAAAAGAATCTCGAAAATTGGTGGATCGTCAGTAAAGGAGAATGTAGCAAGGGTAATGGAGCGGTGAGTATCTGTCATGTTGATAGCAAATTCCATTAAAGTTTTAATGGCTTAACTTTAGAATACCCCGCATCTTCTCCAGCGACTGCAGAGGTGGATACTGGATACGCAGTGAAAAAAGTATTTCTTGTCATGTCCTTTAAGCTTGTAAGGCCTGTTCTTTATGTGGCATTGTGATTCTATTGTGATTCTATTAGAGCCTCTCCATCTCGATGGGCACCATCAATTATTATGGTGGGGTGCAAGCTCGTTTAACATCTGTTTTTATTTATTAATTTTGTTTATTTTATATTTTTGTTGTTGTTTCTTTGTGTCATTTTTGTGCACGGCATGACAGACCAGTCAGCTCTTCTGGAGCATGATGACATTTGGAAATTCATACACCATACATGTCATACCGTACACGGAGTGTATTATTCATCACTAGCTGCCATGAAACTTTCTTAAATTGGTCTCCTTAAGAAAGGAGAGGATAGGCCTGGCAGCTCAAAGGAGCTGATGTAGAGCTGATGATACATGATCAAGGAAGACCAGAAGAGCAGCCTTCGTTTTTCCTTTTGTTGGACATGGAAGGGAACGAGAAGAGCCGAGGCAGCAAAACATGTTCCGCCTCGCCACGTCATCAACACCAGTAAATTCGTTACCTGTACAGGCCCTAACTAAATAGATATTCATAGAGACAATGAATGTTACACTCGTTCTTAAATGTTCAAACTACTCTACCAGAATTCAAAAAGCAAGAAACTTCTCTGGCATTATGTCCTCACACACCACGAGACTTTTTGGTTATTGGACAGTTGCCACCTGCTGTAGGCCATACAGTACATTCTATGTTGCTGTGCTTACTGTCATCAAAGCTCTGACATCAATGCGTTTATTGACCACATGCAAGAAGTCTTGTCCAAGGTTGCCAATGAAAACAAAACTGTTGTCATTATGGGGGACTTCAACATAAATCTACTAAATTCTGAGAATCACACACTCACTAGCGAATTTATTAAAATGCTGTTTTCCAACCACTTTCAGCCACTTATGCTTCAACCAACCAGGGTAACTGATTCAACAGCAACGCTCATTGATAACATCTTTTCTAATGATTTATCTTGTACGGTAACAAGTGGAAATGTCCTAGTACAAATTTCAGATCACTTCCCTCAGTTTTCTATTTTCAATAACTGTGCACCTGACAATAATAATTCTTCCTACTTTGTTCATAATTACAAAAATTTGGATGAATCAAAATTCCTTCATGACTATCAAAAAATGGATTTTGCGTTTCTAAATACTGATGATCATACTGGGGTCATTCCAAATAAGAACAACAGATGCCTGTCAGGTGATGTTTTCAAAATTGCTTCTAATCTTTAACAAGGGGACCCAAGCATCAGAGAACATGAGAAAAAAATTTCAGCAAGATATCTCATTTGGTTCAGGTTTTACTGTATGATCAATTGAATATTTAGCCAATTGATGCAAATGTGTGCTTTTTCATGAGGTGGCAAATTCAAGGTCAAATATATGGAACTCAAAAGTTCTTATCCTAACTCTTTCTGCAATTCATTATAGCACACCATGAATTCTTTTTCGAAAATTAATGTTTCAGCTAATTGAAGACCAACATATTAGTAGAATATTGCTTCAAAGTTTGAACTATGTATGATTTTGACCCCAAAATGTGTCTGGGGAAGGGGTTTTGTTGTTGGTTTTCTGATCGATAAATGTAATGGCACTTTTCAGCTTTATGGAATAGAATATTGATCTACCCCCAATGCTATATTTCAAATGACCAAACGGTTTTCGCAAAATTCCTTAATCTAGGGGGTTGCCAAGTCTGCCCATTTTTGCCTAAAAGCCTATTTTTCCATATTTTCAAACAGCATCTTGCAAAAATCTTGCAACAATGAAGATAGCTATTCATATCACCCAAATGTGCACCTGCAGAAGTTCTGAAGTGTAGAAACCAACAAAATTTTGATCTGACATGAGAATGATATGTATCTATATTCAGATGAAATGAATTTCATTATACAACTTCCTAAAATGATTTCTTCTGAGAAAAAGCGTAAATAATTGCATTATGAAAAAAATCCGCCTCAAAAATCTTCATTTGTCATGTTACCCCCTGTGTTGGCAAATGTTGCTTTTTGACACCCTTCCAGACCCTGTTTGGCTTTCACATTTGCAAGAGCATCAGTTCTAAGGTGCAGGAGTCCGTACAAAATTGAAGGCATGTGCCTCCTTTTGGGACACAATATTTCTAGCCCGTTGAAGTTGGCTGAATTTAACCATTTTGAGCGTGCATCCATTTTGACAGAGCTATCGTTCTCATGTCAGATCAAAATTTTCTTGGTTTCTACACTTTTTCAGAACTTCTGCAGGGGCACATTTGGGTGATATGAATAGCTCTCTTCAGTGTTGCAAGATTTTTTGCAAGATGCTGTTTGAAAATATGGAAAAATAGGCTTTTAGGCAAAAATGGACAGACTTGGCAACCCCCTAGATTAAGGAATTTTGCGAAAAACGTTTGGTCATTTGAAATATAGCATTGGGGGTAGATCAATATTCTATTCCATAAAGCTGAAAAGTGCCATGACATTTATCGATCAGAAAACCAACAACGAAACCCCTTCCCCAGACACATTTCGGGGTCAAAATCATACTTGGTTCAAACTTTGAAGCAATATTCTACTAATATGTTGGTCTTCAATTACCTGAAACATTAGTTTCCCAAAAGAATTCATGGTGTGCTATAATGAAGTGCAGAAAGAGTTAGGATAAGAACTTTTGATTTCCATATATTTGAAGTTGAATTTGCCACCTCATGAAAAAACACACATTTGCATCAATTGGCTAAATATTCAATTGATCATAAAATCTGAACCAAATGAGATATCTTGCTGAAATTTCTTTCTGATGTACTCTGATGCTTGGGTCCCCTTAGCAAAAATTTGAAGGAATTTTGAAAACATCACCTGACAGGCATCTGTTGTTCTTATTTGGAATGACCCACTGTTGACCATAAATTTGATCAATTCCTAACTAGCCTCAGCCACCTTGTTGAAAAACATTGTCCAAAAAAGAAATTAAACAAAAAATCTTTGAAACTAAGAAACAAACCATGGATTAACAACCAAATTCAACATACAGTATGATGACGGTCAGAGACAGAATTTTCCAGCAGTTCAAACATACAGAATCCTCTGAAGTTTATGCCCATTATAAACTATTTTGTAATCATGTTGTTAGTGAGATAAAAGAAAGCAAAAAAGTTACTTTCATAATTATTTTGCTGAAAACAAATCAAGTATGAAGTTGCTCTGGAAGGGGATCAGAAGTGTGATAAAAATGAAAACTAATAGCGGTGAAACAAATTCGATCCCATTCATAACTAATGACAATGGTAATAAGATAACTGATCCTAACTTAATTGCCAACAACTTGAATGAATATTTAATTAATGTTGCTAACAAAATTACAAGTAAAATGGCCAGGTCTAAACCGCGGACAACGCGGACGACGCGGACACGCGGATCAAACGAGAACAATAGTCCACGGTTTTCTCGTCCGCGTTTTAGACTTTCACACAGGTAAAATCTAAAACGCGGACAACCATTTCGCGGACCATTGAAGTATAATGAATTTGAACGTTTGTTACCTAATTTTCTGCTTTTCTCCGAAGAAAACATTGTCTCTTTGCGCAATTCCTCTCGTATTCCACAAATAATGTTCTTAAATCTATTGCAATCCTTTGTAGAGAGTGCATGCAGGTGGGGGTGGCCGTTTGGAAGAATGGGCCTAAGTACAGATAGGCGAAGTGAAACCAGCGGAGGGAATCGAAAAAATACATTCCGAGAATACATTTCTTCAGTCAGTTCTCAATCATGTTTCCTTTTTCGATTGGTTAACCAGCTTTATCATTACAGCCATTCAGGATTTTTAGACAAGTCACAAACTTGTCCGGGGTTTTCTTGTCCGCGTTTTAGAATTTCACACTGGTAAAAATCTAAAACGCGGACAAGAAAACCGCGGACCATTCAAATATAACGAATTTTCATTGAAAATTCTTGTAATCACGGTAATCACCTTGCCTAATTGATGATTGATCGCAGTAGTAGAAACATATGCGGATCCCAGTAGCAACATTTGCGGATCCCAGTTGAAACATTTGCGACCAGAATTCGATAATTATCCATTTAGGCCAAATGAAGCTCTTTGTTTCACTTGATACTTCCAGTAATATTTACGCCTTCTTTAAAGATTTAATGTCAATTTCATACATTTCCTCTTGTCCGTTGACGCCGTGAGAAACGGTCCTTAAATCTCCGTTTTTCGTCTTTTGCAAAATTTCAAAGAATTTCATTAGTGTTTCCGTCTTTGTAATAAGACTAGTATATGAGACAATGTTTACTTTGGAGAAAAACAGGTAACAAACGTTCAAATTCGTTATATTTGAATGGTCCGCGATCTTCTAAAATCCTTGTCCGCGTTTTGGATTTTACCGGTGTTAAAGTCTAAAACGCAGACGAGAAAACCGCAGACTATTGTTCTCGTTTGGTCCGTGTGTCCGCGTTCTGCGCGGTTTAGACCTGGCCCAAGTAAAATCCCTAGGAACTCAAATTCTCCTCTAAGATATCTAGCTTCTTCTAATAACAGCTATATCTCCCACTGTTCCTGTTGAGGTTTCTTCGATAATCCAGTCACTTAAGAAGGGTAAACCTACTTGGCCTAATAGTACTCCAGTCAAACTATTGAACGTGACTGTCAATCATAACATTCTACTACAAAAACTTAGTCACTATGGAATAAGAGGCTCAGCACTGCACTGGTTTGAGTCCTACCTTACGGAAAGACTTCAATATCTTTCAATCAACAATCATTCTTCTAGTCTTAGCAAAATTACTTGTGGTGTTCCTCAGGTCTCTGTACTTGGTCCATTACTGTTTCTAATCTATATCAATGACCTGCCTCATGTATCCAAAGTATTTTCTTTCTTCTTGTTTGCAGATGATACAAGTATTTATTTCGAAACTGAAAATATTGCAAAGCTTCAGTATAAAATCAATAAAGGGGTGATAAAAGTAAAGACATGGCTTGAAGGTAATAAATTAGCTCTGAACATTTAAAAAACAAACTGTATTTCACTCCCCTAGAAAGAAATTGCATGAGCATATTCTTATTAAATTTGGCAAGAAATTAGTGACCAGATCTAGATATGTTGAATTTTTACTGATGGATGAGCATCTTTCCTGGAAATTCCATACTTCTGAGTTGACTA
Source organism: Aurelia coerulea (assembly GCA_039566865.1). Taxonomy (NCBI): domain Eukaryota; kingdom Metazoa; phylum Cnidaria; class Scyphozoa; order Semaeostomeae; family Ulmaridae; genus Aurelia; species Aurelia coerulea. The sequence goes on along the minus strand of CM076951.1, from coordinate 3,031,876 downwards.
AAAAACTCTCCAGGACATCTGGGATCTTCTTCAAAATTAGACACCTCCTTCCTCAGGATATTCTGAAAAATCTTTACTTCTCTATTTTCTCTTCCTTCCTTAGCTATGGTTCATCAACTTGGGGTCTCTCCTATGATACTTACCTTGAACCTCTCTTCTTGTTGCAGAAAAAAGTACTCAGGTCTATCTCCTTTCAGCCCTTATTCTCTCCTTCAACATCAATCTTCTTTTCTCTAAAAGTTCTTAAATTAAATGACATGATACATCATGATATACTCAAATGTGTCTACAAGTCTCTCAATGGACTTTCTGTTTCTCATTTTCTCGACTACTTTAAGCTCAGTAACACTGTTCATAGTCATGCAACTCATCAGGCAGCTAGGGGTGACAGTTTTTCAATCCATAAGGAATACCTTTCTCTATGGTATCAGGTCTATTAATTATTTTGGTGCTAAACTATGGAATGACATACCCATTTTCATTAAAATGTCAGTTTCATTTAATATTTTCAAATCAAAATTGAAGGAATTCTTTGTGAATGGTTATAGTCTTTGATTTTACACCAACATTTAGTGTTCTTCCCGTGTTCTTAAATTATCTTGTTCTTTGGAGGCATCTTCTGGTCTTGTATTTATTTTTAAGAAAAATTTGTTCCATGTTTTTTTAGTTTTTAGTTGTGGGGGGGGGGGGCTCTCTCTCGATTAGCTTACCTATTAGAGGGCTCCTCCTTAGACAAATATATCTAAATACTTATTTTTTGTACTGTACCATGTCTCTTTTCATTTTTTTGTGTCAGGTGTAAGTGTATCCTTGTAGTGTATCCTTGTGTACTAATATATTGTCATTTGTATATTGATTGTCTTATTTAATTTAGGTACAAATTGTAATTTATTTGTGGTCTTTGATGTATTTAGATATATTTGTTAATAATGAAGACTGAAAATATGATACACTCGTTCTTATAATGTTCTCATAGATCTCATTATCATACACCAGTAAACTCGTTACCTGTACAGGCCCTAAATATTCATGGAGACAATGAATGATACACTCGTTCTTACTATGTTCAAACTACTCTACCAGAATTCAAAAAGCAAAGAAACCTCTGGCACCATGTCCTCACACACCAGGAAAGATTTTGGTTATTGGACAGTTGCCACCTGTTGTAGGCCATAGAGACAGTGCATGATACCCCCGGGGGGGTGGGGTACGGGGATGTGCCATCGGGAAGGGTCGCCATTTTGGTATAAGAAACGGCATCAATTTTCACGATTTTGGTTAAAGTATAAGATCGGATATACATTTTCGCAAAATTGGTATAAGGTCGGGTGTACTTTTTCGGAAAATTTGTATAAAGTCGGGTGTACTTTTTCGGAAAATTGGTATAAAGTCGGGTATGCTTTTTCGGAAAATTGGTATAAGGAACGGGTATGTTTTTGAAGCTTCGATGGCACGTCCCCGACCAGGACCTGGTCAAGTAACCCCCGGGCATGATACACTCGTTCTTATAATGTTCTCATAGATCTTGATCAACATGCATCATATCAACTGCTTCAAACTTATTCATTGACCACTTTTGTGTTGAGAATATTAACCCTATCCAGACTGGGGGGGGGCTCATTCAGCCCCCCCCCACATATATTTAACATTGGTAATTCCGATAATTGAGAATCTTGGCTGGTCAAATATCAGAAATCTCGTAAGAAAAGAGACAGCCACGCTAACTTATGAATCTTTGAATTCGCTTGCCCCAGACTACTTGAACTAATTATTTATAAAATGTTCCAACGGTAGAGAGTGGTTTCTGCACTCATCAGAAACTGATCTTAATATACCGTTCCTAAAAACTATCAATGGCCAAAAGGCTTTTTCTTATCGCGATGTGAAACTGTGGAAAAACCTAGAAAGAGAGACAAAATTGGCACCCTCCCTAAAAACCTTCAAAGGACAGCTATAGACAAGGACAACTTTTATTTTATTAATTAGTCTTAGTTTTGTATAATATTGTAAATTAGGCATGTAAATTTCTTCTGTTCTTAGTTTTAGTGGTTATGTTTTTTTTCTTTTTGTTGAAACAGGTCAGGTTGAAAAACATATTTATTAAGAATCCTATCAACCTGTATAAATATTGTAAAATGAAATGAAAAATGGTATAAGATTCCCCGGGGGTATCCTTACACAGTACTTACAACGACCAGTTTTCATGCCTATCTTGAGAATCTGTTAGAAAATTATAAAGATTTAATAAAAAAGGTAATTTTGTCCTTTTTTTTGCACCCGTGCCAGTTGATCTTGAATAATTATGACGTCATAACTATTTTTAGAATTTGTTTGTGAAAAATGATAGATCTTAAGCACCGCTACCTGCGTGGTGAGTTTCGTCATTTAACTTAAAGAGAAAGCTGATTTCAATTATCCGCCCCCCTGCTAAATCTGTCTTTGGGATTCATGATCCAATAGGATTATCCTATCTGACTCAACTTAGAGTGGGTCTTAGTAAGTTATGCTTTCACAAATTCAGGCACAATTTTAGGGATTCCATAAATCCAATGTGTCCTACAAACGATGGTATTGAGACTACGGAACGCTTTTTGTTGCTCTGCCCCTCCTTTGAGGTTGAACGTCGAAATCTTCTCACTAGCGTGTTTGATTTGCTGCAACCATTTGGACATATCGATCTTTCAAATGAGGTTTTGACACAACTGTTATTATATGGTGATAAAGACCTTCCAAAGGACCTCAACAGAAATATACTCGAGCTGACTCTACATTACATCCATGCAACTGGTCGCTTCAGTTGAGATCACCGTAAATCTAGTTAAACGCGCCAAACCACTAAGTCCATTTTCGTAAAGTTTCTTGTCGTAGAGTCCTGTCCATATTTTCCTTTGCAAGCCTGTTTCACATTGGATGTTAGGCTTATATTAGGAATCCAGACCCGATAGCGGTGTCTCGAGCCATAGGGACCTTGGGTGGGGAGCAGTGACGGGGGCGGTTGTTGTCGTTGTTGTTTCCTCGGCCGGCGTTCCGATTGTTCACTATTATATTTTGGCCTGACATCTAATGTGAGACCGGCTCAAATATTTATTTGTAAAATGTTTATATAATTAGCATTTCTATCTGTATTAGTTGTAGCCTATGTAAAGTAGTTTGTAGTAGTTGTATTTTTGTTTATATTAATTCCAGGGGGTAGACATGACATTTTGCTCCTCCTGGTCCCCGTCCTTGAAGTGTGGTATAGTAGATTGTAGGTAGTGTTTAGGTAATTTTGTTGTAAATTTTTATATTGAATATATAAAAAAAAAAAAAAATTTCGTCATCATAAGTAAAGGAATGGCGATTTTAGAGAGTGTAAACGGATCGAAGTTTAAAAAGATACGTTCCGCAAGCCAGAGAACGGAGAGCAGCAAAGAGACTTGTTACTTGTTTTAATGAGTGTGCTACTCTGAATAAATTATGAGTTTACAAGATTACTTATAGAAATTAATGTGTTAAAGATTAGCTATATAAGGACCTACACGTGATAATACATGTGATGTGCACCTGATTAGTGTACTGATGAGCATTCCTACTACAAGAGGATGGGGGGGGGGGGGGGGCTCAGTCTTCGAGTAGCTCAGTCTGGATAGGGTTAAGTTTTTAGGAGAAGATCAGCATCAATTCCCATTGTTTTTGCGTTGTCTGCCAACAGATCATGTGACTAATTAGCATATAATGCTATTTTTAGACTCGCAATTACTTTATATTCATGTGTACCAAGTTGCGTTGCCATAAGCATTACAGGTGCTTAGATAACCTGGCGGTTCTCTTTTTTCTTCCTTACCCCCCCCCCCCAACTTCACGTGGGTTTCTCGCTTAATAGATTCCAATGCTTGTCAGTTCTGTTACCTGTAGGAACTCTCGGCAGTGCGCAAATGAACATACCGGGAGTTAAGTCCGAAAATTCTAGGTTATACAGTAGGTTACAGTACACATATTTGTCTAATGAGAAACTAAGGTCCGGGGCTGGTTGCAGTTGCTGACTGAACTGTTTGCGCAATTTTGCGACCAAAAGTTTCTTAGGTGTTTTTTATATTTCTAATGACGGAAGTGAAGAAATAGTTTTGTCACGTCAAGAGGGCTCCCAAATTACTTTGTAGGATATCAGCACAAGTAAAAATAACATAATTCTCACTCAGTCAAAAGGGGGTACTTTTTTTTTAGACACCCGGTATTACAAACATTTCATCTCTTTTAAAAATTCAGGTAGGGCTCTTTCTTAACTAGCGAAAAATCAATCCTACCCCCGGGGAGACTTAAATAGGTGGATGACGGGGTTGTGCCAATTTGAATTGTAAAATCATACCCTATCCCTAAAATGTGTGAATTTTTCAAAAACCATACCTGAAAATTTACGGGCCATTCAAACTACATACCATAAAATTGGGACAAAACTTAAAAATTCTAGCCAAGCATCTGAAATTAGATCAAATTTCATACCCTGTCACAGTATTCTTCTAAAATGATACCCCCACATTCATTTCTATTTGTGATACTACCAAACAAAACTGACACCCCAAAATTTGTATCCCAAACCTTCAACTTGACTGCGTATCCCGTATCCACTGTATCCTTCACCTTCGACTTCACTGCGTATCCCGTATCCCGTATCCACTGTACCCTATACCTTCGACTTCACTGAGTATCCCGTATCCTATGTATCCCACACCTTCAACTTGACTGCGTATCCCGTATCCACTGTACCCTATACCTTCGACATCACTGAGTATCCCGTATCCACTGTATCCCACACTTTCAACTTGACTGTGTATCCACTGTATCCCACACCTTCGACTTGACTGCGTATCCCGTATCCACTGTATCCCACACCTTCAACTTGACTGCATATCCCGTATTCACTGTATCCCACACCTTTGACTTGACTGCGTATCCCGTATCCACTGTATTATTATTATTATTATTATTATTATTATTATTATTATTATTATTATTATTTAACTTAAACAGAGAAACCTGAAGCAAGATATCGAGCGAGAAATGGAAAAATTGGACGTAGCCAAATGCTCAGAACTCAGGTTTCAAGGGAAATTTATAGGAATGGATGGGATTGATCGGAAAATATCACATCAAATTTACTACGGGTGGAAACATTCAGACAGCCTGGTGAAATTTGTGCTACGAGCAAGAATGAATCAAATACCTTGCAATCAACTGATACATTTTTGGAACAAAGATCACGAGAAAAAATGCTTTTTCTGTAACCATCATACGGAATCAGTAGCTCATTTGATGAACTCCTGCAAAAAGTTCAAAGATCTCTACTCAAAGCGACATGATAGGATAGTAGATGCTGTTTATCAAAAGATGCGGCGATACAATCAAACATCAGTTTTCTTTGTAAATAGGATGGCAGAAACAGCATTTCCAGATTTACGAACTGAACTGCAGCAAATGAATAACCGGAAACCTGATTTATTAGAGATAAAGTCAAACAAAAAAGAATGTGAGATCATAGAAGTAACTGTATGCTTCGATTTGTACATGTCAGAATCATACAGGAGTAAACAAACGAAATACCAACAGCTGAAAAACATATTGGATCAAAATGGGATTAAAACAAATATAAGAATATTGTGCTTTGGATCGCTTGGAACTGTGCATGAAGATGTAAGGAAGAATTTAAGGAGATTAGGACTTTCTAGTGAGGAGGTGAAGTCTACGATAAAATGGTGCAGTGTGTCGAACATGATATGTGGAAACATAATATGGCAGAACAGATGTAAAGGAATGCACGGACAAAATGAACTTTAGTTTTTATAAGTATACTGGACAAACATTTGACTCTGAGATATCTTAGTTTTGCTCTCGTTCGTCAAATCATATCAGAATTTATTATTATTATTATTATTATTATTATTATTATTATTATTAAATATCTATCTAAAGAAGTAGGCTAAAAAATGAATAGCTAAATTGCAGCTAATTAAGGCCTACTATTTACAATATACATAATTTACAATAAAACTAAAATTAATATATATTACAGGACAAATCAGAGTTAAAATCAATCATGTTAGAAACCCAACTTGTAGGATATATACTTTGCAAAGCCTACAGTTGCATGTTCCACCATTCCAACATCTAATTCGTTTTTTGAACATAGGAAGGCTGTTTAATTGTTTTAGTTCTTGCGGTAAATGCTGCCACAGTTTATTTCCAAGGTAAGTAATGGACTCAACTCCAAAGGCCGTAGTTCGTACTTTTGGCAGTCGAGCGTCATTACCATGCCTTAGGCAGTACCTAATATTTCGTTGCATGAAAATATCCTTCATGAATGGTGGATTCAGACCGCCTTTTGTTTTATAAATTTCAGTCATGAGCAACTGTAGGTTTCTTACATGGATTGGCACCGATTTAGATTGCTCCAGGAGAAAACCGAAATCATTCTCGTAGTCTTTATATGCAATGCGTAATGCCCTTTCTTGAATATGATTTATTCTATGATTCAAAGCTCTATCATAGAACATCCAAACAAGAGGACAGTAGCTGAAATGGGACAAAACGAACGCCCTCATTAACTGCTGCAGTTTTTCAGTGTCCATATATCGTGAAATTCGAGCAAGAGCGTGGAGTTTTTGGCTGGCCTTTTTGCAAACAGTCTTGACGTGTTGCTTGAAAGAAAGTGATTTATCAAAGGTTATACCGAGAAGATTTTCCTCTGAACTTTCTTTCACATAGGCCTCGCCTATTTTAATTGTTGTTTCAGTACTCCCTTTTGCACCAAAAATCATTAAGTGACATTTGTCTTCATTTAGCTTCATGCCATTGTTTGGAAACCATTCAGTTATCTTAAGGGCATCATTCTCCAAATGCATGATGACATTTTTGATGTTAGGACCACACGCATAAATAGTTGTGTCATCCGCATAATTACAGATTTCGGTGTCCTCCAGGAACATAAAAAGGTCATTCAGGTATATGTTAAACAAAAGGGGTCCCAAGACCGAGCCTTGCGGTACTCCCAGGACGGTTTCTGTCCATGTGCTGAATGAACCATTGACTTTTACTCTCTGCTTCCTGTCGGTGAGATAGCTATTGATAAACAGCAAGGCAGATCTACTGAAGCCATATGCATTCAATTTTGCTATTTGTAGTTCATGATTTAGACAATCAAAAGCCTTCGAAAGGTTTGTAAGGACATCCCCTGCGACGCCTTCGCTGTCCATTGTCTCCTTGCAGGCTTCCACAAAACGTAGAAGTGCATGCTGTGTACCATAGCCCTCTCGAAACCCGCAAAGGAGTGAGGACAGGAAACTTTAGACAAAAGGTAGCATTTGGTCTTACACCAATCTTTCATAAATTTTTGATACCGATGGTAAGACTGTAATCGGTCGGTAGTTCTTTTTCGTAAAGGCATCCTCCTTTTTGAAGAGCGAGCTTTTATCTCCTGCTTTCAATTCTTTGGGAAAAGTACCCTTGGATAAACCAGAGTGGAACAAATTCTGTATGGCAACAGAGAATATGTCCAAATTTTTCTTTAGAATTTTTGCAGGGATGCAGTCAACTGGAGAGGCTTTTCTTGGATTGAGTTGTCTAATCTTAATAGCAACCTCTTCGGTGACGACCTTTCTGAAATCAAATTTGTCGGAATACTTAATAGTATCTTTAATTTTGCAAATACTTGGATGAGCTTCGTATTTCTTAACAGATTTGTGAATTGGATCTAGTATATCACTTGTTGGTAGCAAAAGTGAGTCATTTACAGAGATCCCTAAACTACTGTGATGTTTGCGAAATACTGGTTGAAAATCTCTGCAATTTGAGAGTCCTGATTTACCATTTTCCCGTCTTCGATCAAAGAGATGGAAGAATTTACTTGCACTTTGTCTGAGAACAGTGGCTTTACGGTCTTCCAAAACTTATGATTATCGGTAAGCTTACCTAGGTCGATGTCCCGATAGTAGTCAAATTTGGCCCTACGTAGTAATTTCACGCATTTGTTCCTCTGCTTTTTGAAAGCCTTGAGATTTTCCTCAGTGCTATCATTGTGATACTTATTACGCAGTCTAGCTCTATGCATGTTCTCTTTACGCAAGGCTTTAGTCATAAAAGGCCCATCGTTTGCGCGAATATACTTCTTCTTAACGGGTGCGTGTTCATTCAGCACGGCCATGACCACAGCTTTAAAAGCACCACAGTCCTCATTCCCACCCAACTCAGATGACAACATATGAATGAGATGAGTTCTGAAGTCCACGGTGCCAAATCGGCTGTAGTCACTATAGGAGATTATCTTAGGCCTCCTTTTGACATATCCACCCTTTAAAGCGGTGACAATCATTGCATGGAAGTCGGACAGTCCCGTTTCTATTGTAGATGTAGCCTGAACACTTGATTTCGTATTTGTTAAAATCAAGTCAATACATCGAGGACTGTCGGACTTGAAACAAGTTGGGCTCCTAACAAGGCTAGTTAAATCGTAACTGTCGACTAAATCACTGATGAGGTCATCGCTTATTTCGCAATTAAAATCTCCTATCAAAATGAGATTTTCATAATTGCTACAGTAATGATCAAGAACCATACCAATCTCGTCAAAGAAATACTGTTTCGCTTGAGAGGGGGGACGATAAATGGCAACAAGGAGCCATTTTTTCTTTTTCAAAGTAATCTCTATCATCCCACATTCAATGTCATTAGGGGTTTTATACTGTTTCAATTCTTTGACTGGCGCACGTTCTCTCACATAGATTAATAAACCACCCCCATTTTGATTCCGATCGTATCTAAATGGCTTCATAAATCCTTCAATAGCAAACTGGCTTGTTGGAAAAGTATTATCGATCTTAGTCTCAGCTATCACCAAAATATCAATAGTTTCTGATATCATAGGTCTTAAAAAATCGATTTTATTCCTAATTGAATTGATGTTTAGATATGGTACAAGAAGACCATTGCGATTTTTCAATCGAATAGTTTCCAATGCTGTGTTAACATCGGCCTCCCTAGAGACCTGTTCGCCAGCAATGCTTTCGTCGACATTTACGGCAGTTAATGCATCATTCTGTTCATTATCATTATCAGCCTCGATCTCGTCCTCCAGCCCGGCACACGCACCAGGTCCGCAGGGCAAGAGAGGGTCACAGCCACAGCAAACTGTGGCCGTGTCGACCTCGATCTCGCCCCCCCCGTTCCATCTGCACATTAGCCAGACCCGGAAGACGAGAGGGGGACACAGCCACAGGCAACTGTAGCATTGCCACCCTCGATCTTAGCCTCTTCATGCCTATTATTGTTATTTGAGACACCTAATGCCAAGGAGGAAAGTGATTAGATCATTCCACTTTTGATATCAGCAGTATTTCTAATTAAAATACGCTCATCTCCTTCCGCCCAAGCAACAATAGGACCAAAAACTATTTCCTTTTTGCAGTCTTTTTCATCTATTTTGTGAATTGCATTTGCAAGTCAGTGCCTGCTTCCTTTGAAGAGATTATATGCTAAGATACAGTCACCTGATCTGTTTAGGTGCAGCTCACTTGAATTCAAATGTAGTGAAGGATCGATATTGGAGTTGTCGATGTATCTGTATCCTCATTTTTTTTTCATTTTAAATCATTTATACACAATATCCCTTCAGCATAATAAAACTACAAAAAACATACAATGCAATTAATCAATATATTTATATAAACAAAAAGAAAAACATTGAGGGCTAAAGATTATATTGCTGAAAACAAATCTTGCTCTGTACACAAATCTTTGAGGATGTAATCCACTCTTGCCCTCTTTAATTCGTATTCATCTAGCCGTGGGACCAAACCTGAGATGATGACATCAGTTTTGTTGCTACGCATTGACTTTGCTAAAGATACGATCTCATTTGCTATTTCCAATTCCGACTTTCCTTTGTTACTTAAGTCATTTGTTCCGACGTGCACAATTATCTGGGTTGGCTTTCTCTTGAGGGATGGTTTACAATAGTCTGTTATGTCCTGTATTGTGGAGCCACTGAATGATTTCACATAGAAATTCTCATTTCTACCACATCTTTTCCTTAGTTTCCACGCTGCTACATTTTTTACCATGGAGTCTCCAAGTATTGTTGTTGCAGTTTTCCCGTTATTACTAACCCTTGTTTCTTGTTTGTTTGAGTGTTCTTTTGACTCTTGTGTGATCTGTTCACTACTCTTCTCCTGGGACCCATTGCGACAAACTCTTGCTTTTTGTTCGCTTGAGTGTTTACGTGATTCTGCTGTAGTCTGTTCTGTACTCTTCTCCTGGGACACCTAGGACGCTGCAAGAACGGTTGGGTCTTCTTTCAATTCTTCATTTGACCGGTTAGGCATCTCCTGTTTCCTTCTCTTAGCCCTTCTTTTCTTATTTTTGCGACTGTTCTTAGGCCCGTTTCAAACGTCGAACTTCTCATGTGCCGAACTTAATTCAATTTGGTGCGGCACCTGAGCTTGTTTGGCGCGACTCTCGTTTCAAACGTCGAACCTAATTGTGCCGCTCCCAATTCGAAATGAAAATTTTTACGTGAAGTATTTCAGGCTTGTTCATGAACATTCAAAATGGCCCCCAACAACAACACGCGTTTCGCTTTCGTGAGAAGATTGTTGATGGAATCGAGAAGGAAAAGGAGATTGGCAGAAGCAAGATTGATGATTTTAGTGGGGCAGAGAAGGAGGAAAGTCCAGGTGGCGCTCCTCGCTGTATTGCATCTGTATGCATCTATAATTCGTGGCAAGAGAGCAAACACAACAAACCTTCGCATATGCAGACTCCATGTTGTTTTTGTTCTCCCAGGTTCATTCGCGCCAAAATTGCACTTTACGCATGCGCTCCCTACAACAGAAGAGAACTATGGGATAGAACATTAATTATGCGTTGAGTTCGGCACATGAAAAGTTCGACGTTTGAAACCAAGTCGTGCTTTGGTCGCCCAGCTCGGCAAGATCTGCCGATCCAAAGAAGGCTTCCGCTCTCAATTAAATCTGCCGTACCTAATTGTTTCAAACGTCGCACTTCTCATGTACTTAATTCTCGAATTAAGTTCGGCACATGAGAAGTTCGACGTTTAAAACGGGCCTTACTATTAATTGCTTCTCTACTGCTTGCAATCTCTACTTTCATAGACAATAGAAGGTCCGGACTGTAATTCTCCCTTTACTTTTTTGTCGCTTGTATTTGTAGAAATTTCAGCCTTTAGGGAGTTAACTTCTTTCACAATTCCAGCTGCTATTAATTTAACCAATGTCTCTATTTGTGTTCCAAGGTGGTTTGGGACTTCTGTCTCCTCTGTGATACAGACTTTTGTTGATGTGATATTCTCCGGAGACTGTTGTTGTTTTTTATCGAGACCTGCTTCGAGTTGTCGAATCCTGGCTTGAAATTCGAGATTTTCTACTCTCAACGACGAGGAAAACTCTCGCTGTATCCCACACCTTCGACTTGACTGTGTATCCCGTATCCACTGTATCCCACACCTTCCACTTCACTGCGTATCCCGTATCCATTGTATCCAGTATCCAGAAAATCCTTAATCCATCCTTAAGTTACCTTCCAAACTCAAAGTATCAAAGTCTCTCGCCAGTAGCCGGCGTATCCGCTGTATCCAGTGCATCATTCACTTATGAACTGCCTAGCACGTATCCACACTAAGAAAAGAGGTTGCTTCGCGGTGCGGGGTATTCTGAAGTTAATCCCTTAATTTTTAGCTTTTAATTTAAATTTTTTAAATCCCAGTTTAAAACTCCCGGCTTTCTGCTGAAGATCCTAAAGTCTTAAAGAGATTAAGTCATAAATCTTCAAAATTGGCCAAGTGTACGATTTATTGTGGCCTGCCAAACGTGCATAGTTTATTTTGGCACACCTGGTATACAGAAATATTAAGCAAATGTCTACAGAATATAGTATCAAGTTACGCAACTGGTTTCTCAATCCCATCTCAAGTAATATCGGTTTAAAAGCAAGGGTGCACTTTGAGCCCTTTCTTATTTAACATCTTTTGATGCAAGCTGCGACTCTGTTACGATTGATGATGTAGGCCTAAATCATTACCCAGGCATAACTATCTCTTTTACTGGCTCATTCCATTACACAAAAAAGGCTAAGGCTAAACTGATCTTACCTATATACTCACATACGGGTGTGAAATTTTGGGGTCTTATACTCAAAAGCATGGCATTAGATAAGTGTTCAGTCAATGAATACGCTGTAGATAACAAGATTTGGGTACTTAGAGTTTCTTACGAGTTTCTTAGAGGATCCATGGCAATCGTCATGTTCACTGCCTGTCCCGTCCTGGACATTGCAAAACAAGGTTTCCCATGTTTAGACACTACTCAAGTACCTTACGAGTATCATAAAACTGGAAACAAGTGAAAGTAAAATAGAAATATGTGAAAGATTTCCTTTATCAAAATAAATAGTTTCTTAACTTATATTCTCTCAGTACTGGAGTTTCCTAATTTTCTGGCTATCTGTGAGTTGATGAGTTTCTTATGGGCAGTTTCTTATAAAAAATTACGTGTCCTTTATCGCAGGATTTTGCTAGTCGTTTTACAAGACGACTTGAGTAAGTCCAGCGATTTGTCCGAAATCATAAAAAATCAATAAAAGAGAAGTGCTCCAGAGAGCAACACAAGAACAGAAAAGATGACTAATTAAAATAGACTCATACGTACAAGCGTTTCTGCCCCTTGAGTATCAATCAAGTCAATTCAGTATGTGAAAGTAAGGGGACAGTGACAGAGACCAGCACAGGGAACTGGGCAGGGCAAGTGCCCCTTTTGCTTCAGGAAATGCACATTGATGGTGGGTCCAAGAACAAGTAGACTTGCCCAAGTCTATTTTGTCAAAAAAAGTTTCGTCAAAAACATTGAAAGGAAAGTGAAGAGCGAAATATACCTTCCAGTGGACTTATTACAGTTGACAAAACAGACTTGGGCAAGTCTAAGGCACTAAGTTTGTCCATTCTAGATCGGGCACTTCGTTGCCATTGGTTGCGGTGCGGATTATTGCGGTGCGGATTGTTGGTTGCTGTGCGGAATATACCAATCAGCTTACTTGATGGCATGACCAAAACGTTGCAGTGCGCATGACAATAAGGATCTGAGAGGGGAAGAAAAATCTTTGCCCCGAAACCACAGAAACAAAAGGAAACAAACAAAATGCAGCCACTGATCTGTGGATGCAGCTCAAAGAAATCACAGCATAATCGACAGCCTCAAAGAGATGCCGATTCTATCAATATCAATAGACATTAGATGTCACTTATCGATAGAAAAATCAACGCCCATACTTTTGAAAGACCTCATACAACAATGTTTTCCGATGTTTTACTCAAATCACACACAAAATGATTTATTTATTTATTTATTTTGACTTTCCTTTGAGATTTGCTGGTGGGGCACTGCCCCGAGTGCCCAATAGCACCAGCCGCCGTATGCCTTTCTTATAATTTAGTTATTGTATGAATTTGCCAGTGGCGGCCCGCCACTGGCAAATACATACAATAACTAAATTATAAGAAAGGCATACGAAATTAAATAATCTTATTTACAAAACAATCTAATAACCAAATTAAAAGTAAAGCATGAAAGAGAGAGTCAGCATTTGCTGTTGGTATTGCTGATACTTTCTCGGAAGCTCATTCCACAATTTAGCACCCTTATACGAGAAGCTCTTTTGTCCGAAGGCCGATTTGCGATGAGGAACGGCCAAATCCGTTTTGGTATCGCGCAGTTCTCTCGTGCATGAATCTGATAGCCTGACGAAGATTTCTGTAAGGTAAGTGGGAGCTTGTTCATTTACCGACTTATACACCATCACTAGAATCACTAGTTTCCTTTAAGAACGTTCTTTGCTTTCATCTGTCACCCTTTCTTAGAAGATCATCGCATTACTCCGTTTTATAAGATTCTACAATAGTCCTAGTTAACGCATCACAACAACAGCAACAACAACAACAACAACATCATTTTGCTCAAACTGGGACTTAAAGACTTTCCGATAAAAGAATGGGAACAAAATGACACAGATTTGTCTGTTCACGCACAAGAATAGGCATAGGAAGCTTTGAGTTTGTAGCTGTTGTGGTGTTGTGGTGTAATCCTCTGAAGTTGCAGCCAGAACAGTCAGGTGGAGTGGGTTCGATACCCGGTAGGACCCCACCACTTGAGAGTCATGACAAGGGGTTGTGGACTCGATTGGGTCTGCTCTATTTCTGCGATCCCAATCGCAACTTCATCTTCACCTTGTTGGAATCTAAGTGGCCTTCTAAATGAGGAACTCCTGGATGAAGTTTTGTTTGTTTGCGCTGCATACGAACATTGACAAAGCGCGCATAACAGAGCATGTAGTCAACATTCCATGATAAAATGTGTCGAAACGCAAAACAGACAAAACAGACACATTAAGAACCGGAGGTATGAACTGCGCGAAGGCAAATTTAGCTTGCAACTGAAACCAAGGTTTGATTAGAGCGATGATTTGATTATATGGACATTTTGCAACTTTAATATTTCAGTGTTTATTTTGAAAATTATTATGGGCGCACGATTATGACGCATGATGGACACCTCTGCCTCAGTGTTTTTGAAAACGACACTTTTAAGCAACTCCGTTGTAAGTGGTCGGTGGTAAGTGGTCAGTGGTTTTCTTGGTCGGTGGTTTTCTTGGTCGGTGGTAAGTGGTCGGTGGGTTTCTTGGTCGGAAGTAAGTGGTTTCTTGGTCGGTGGTAAGTGGTTTCTTGGTCGGTGGTAAGTGGTTTTCTTGGTTGGTGGATGGTGGTTGGTGGCTATTATGGTCGGTGGTAAGTGCGGTAAGTGGACGGTGGTAAGTGTGGTCGGTGGCATGTGGTCGGTGTGGTCGGTGGTAAGTGGTTGTACACCACGCCGTTCGTGGAGACGTCTCAAGGGTCTCAGTACTGACACACATTTACCTAGATGTTCATGCAGACGTCTCAATGGCCTCATTGCTGACATCGTTATGCCTAAAATTTAATATAGAGCCACATTTATTCTGTACTGGTACAGTGTTAATCTCCAAAACTTTGTTACGGTCCATGAGCGTTAACCCGCTCCAAAACTAAAGGTTCCTAAAGAAAAAGGAAAGACATTTATACCAAGTAACAAAAACAGTTTAAAACGGGAGGCTTATCCGTTGAAACTTTGTTATGGATGCAAAGTTGTGCCAGTACAGTGTAAATGGGGTCTGGCTGTCTAAAACTTGAACCGTGTCAGCTCTCGAACACAGATTGCTATTTATGCACATTTATCTAGCAGACTTCTTGAGAAGCAAGAAAATGTAGGTTCGAGAAAACAGATATTGCAAACATATCAACCGAAGTTGGATCTTTTTTAAAGAGTTCTATTGCATTTTCTCCAAATGAAAGATATAATTTCTTGAAGCGAAAAGTCAAAAGTTCTTTGTTTATGCACCCATTCACATTCCTCCATTCTCATCGCGATGTTACCATTCAGACTGCTCCGTTTTTCAGAGGAAAACGCCCAAAAAATAGTTGATAGTTGATCGTTGATAATCCATAAAGAGCTACACTTTTTGTTTGGATGCAAATAAAAGATTTGACATCACTGTTTTAAAATGTCCACATTCTGTGCTGTTATAACTCGAATTAAGACAAGATCACATTAAAGAAGATGCTTTCAGATGGTTTAAGGTAACTCTGCTTTCCGCTCTAGTGCACAGCGAAATGCCGTTTTGCAAAACAACTCTCCTCAGAAAACAGTTATTTTCTCCAATATTATTAGGTCTATCGAAAAGCGGTGAAAAGGATGTTGTTCTGTATAATCTGGGCAATCGAAAAGGTGTATAAATTGCAATGTTTCCGTCAACCCTGGCTTTGCAAATCCTAGTTCAAATCTTTTTGCTAATTTCAGAAAAGTGGATTTATCTCCAAAACTACTCTAAAAAAATGTTTCATTTTTTTTCGCTCCATCTTTAGCTAGGTTTTTGGTCTACAACTTTGCTAAGTCTGATTGAAAATGCTAGGCTAGATTTCCTGCAATCAAATTTCGTATTTCTGTTTGCTTTTCGACAGCGAAGGGGAAAAGCGTTGGTCAACAGTTCAGGTATTCACGTATCGTTGAAACAAAACTTGTAATCTGATAACTAAATTACATATCTAACTATCCTTTTCTTTGTGGGGAACGGAAGCGATTGTGCGGCAGCAAAACCTAAGGGTACTAGATTTTCCCCTCATCGGAAGCGACCTCACAGGTATAGCTGCACAGATTTATCAGATGAGCGCAAAATACATATCGCCCTTGATTTTTTGGAAAATTATTCATCAGGAGCAACCTCACAGGAAAAGCTGCACAGGCTTACCTGCATGAATGAAATGAAATGTTTTAACAAATGAAACAAGACTTTGGGAATGAAAACTTCTGTTTGCTGAGGGTGACTTGCATATGAATAGCTCTACAAGTTTGCATGCACAGGAATATCTCTGCAGGCAAGGGGAATAACCCCACCCTCATCAAACGAGGATGTCCTTTTTTTATGAAATTAGAGATGGAATATTATTCCTGTTATCTGGCGATGTAAGGAAACATATTTTTGTAAGGAAATATTCGATCCGAAGTCTTTTAGGGGGGAGAAAACGTTCTTTTGGAGGTTTTTGCTGCAGCACAAGAGTGCTTCATTGCAATGAGATGCAGCTGAAAAATGTACAATAATGATGAATAAAATAATTAAATCAACAATAATGAAAGATACACTTCAACCAGATCTATAATGTATAAGGTTGATAAGCAGTGAATATCAATAAACTGTTTGTAATGTCCAACAAACTGATTAAACAACGTGTTTTAACGAAACTAATACTGAACTAACTCTGCCCATCCGAAATCTTCGGGGATTTTGTTTTGTTTTGTTTGTTTTAAATACCTTACCGCTTCAGTTTTAAGAACTGGGTTGGGTCGCTTTGAAGTGTTATGCAGGCTTGTGCCGTGTCGAGAATGTTCTCGAAAGCTAGAGCTCATGGTTGTATGCTCGATGCCAACGGTTACCCTTAGTGGCTTTTGATTGGTTGTTTGTAAGGGAAATGCATTTGATTGGCTACAATTAGTCACAAGGCTTTGAATGTCTTTCACTTCATTGGTCAAGAAAACGGTGTATTCGTCACCTGAGTATTGACCCACTATCTCGGGGTCATCTGTTGAAACCCTTTTTCTGCCGTATGATTTATAGATTAAAAGTGTGAAAGTAGAATTCAATCGTAAAATTTCTGTGAAATGCTAAATTTTCCGAATCCGTCGTTCGATCACAATATTCCTTTTAAAATATTATGGTTGGACTTTAGACATGCCAATAATTCGTGGAAGGGTTTCGTTACGTGCAGAGCTGCACGATTTGAAAACATAAAAGTTTGATACGAGGGTCGTTGAAAAAATCAAGGCGGGAGTTTGAGGGATTCTGCTTAACCCCTGCTAAAGTGTGGCTTTAGCTGGCATTTGTAACTTTATATTTCACAAATAACAAATCAACAATAAGATGCAAGAAGAGAACGAAATAATGAAATGAAAATGCACGACTGTTTAGAAAAGTTTACTTACTGAGTTCCAAATCAACAAATGCTTTGAATAAACTCGTAATCCTGTTTCCAGTTTCTGAGCCCAGGAACTTGCTTCCTGTAGAATTCTCTGGATTATAAACCCAGAGCGTATTTTTGACTTTATTGATGTGATATCCAAGGACAACCACTTCACAATTTTGGTTGTGGTACATCATGTTTGCCTTTGAACAAATTAGGAATAGAATAATAAATCTTACAGCTTACATCTGAAATTATTCATGAGTAGTGTACAGTACAAACCTTGCACACACTTTGGAGATGTTTAATGTGCAAAAAGTCTGGAATTTTCAAGTATAATTTCATTATTAGCTTAATGATACAAATTAAGTAGTACGACCAAAGATGGCAAAGATTTCCATCATTTTCAAAGTCAGTCCAGTCATTTGATACCCTGCTGCCAGTTTGTATCCATACCCGATCTCTCATCACCCTTTTCTCATCATGAAAACTGTTCTTTGTTTTCCTTATTGGTTTTGGGGCCTTCCTTGGCAAGGCTTCCTTGCAGGAGACACAACTGAGTCGCTTGATGTTGTTGGTAACACCACACAGCAAGTAAGGTCTTGAAGCTGTTTTCTAGAAAAATGAAAACGAAATATACCATTGATATGTGCACAGTTTAAAAACATGCACTTAATAAAGAACTGCCGAATGAATTAACAGAAAGTTTCCCTGAAAATGGATGCGTGAAGGATAAAATGGTTTATAATATTTGGATGTATGTATCTTTGAAAACTTAATAAACGTTTACAAATTTTGATCGAATTCAATCAAATTTCACAAAACCTCTAATCTTAATATGTCTAACATTATGCTTAATACAAATGAACAAAATTTGAAACAATAATGCGAAAAAATAACAAATGCACTGATGAAAAAGATATGGAAAAATAGCACACAATTCACTTACAGGTGGGATGCTGTGTAAATAGTATGTATGGGCAATTGCTGTCAAGAGAAAAATAATTTCAACTTTGTTACTTGAACTGATCTTTTCTGCTCTAATGAACAATGGACAAAGAGCTATTTTTAGTAGGTCTGGCACCATTAAATAAATGGAAACAAAGCAGGAAATGCAAAGATTTGCCAGGTTTTCCACTTCTCCCAGATTTTCCTGGAAATAGTTTCAAGCTTAAACCCATACCAAAAAAGCTGGGGAGATAACTGGGAAAGCTAGGATTTCCCCAGTTTCCTATCTTTTTCATCAAAACAAATTTCAGGCTGGGAATTGTGTTTCCTAGGAAGCAGGGGAAGCTGGAAATCAGTACCCAAAGAGCTAGGAAAGCTGGGAAATGTTCCCAAAAAATTCCATAGTATTTCCATTATTTGCCAGCTTTCCTAGGAATTTTGCTCTTTTTCCCACCTTTTTTTATCCTAGGAAGCAGGGGAAAACCTAAAACGTCGACATCGAGGCCATTTCTAATCCTTCAAAATAAATTGTTGATAACCACGTTTCCATGATCTTTATGCACACCCCTTCGCAGAGAGTCACAGATAGTTAGTTGTTGGCGATTTTCTTTATGTCCGTGAAATCAATGTCTGCGTTTTAGGTTTCGCAGAGGGAAAACCTAAAATGCGGACATTTTCTAATTCTTCAAAATAAAATGAAATTTAGAAGAAATTTTTTTAGCTAAGAAGTATGGTCCTGGTCTGGAAGGCAGTTTCTTAGATTTTCTGGCCAAAAATTTCTTACGTGTTACTTATATTTTTAATGTCGGAAATGTAGAATTCATTTAGTTTTGCAAAAAGGGCAACGTTTCCATGATCTTTATGCACACCCCTTCGCAGAGAGTCACAGATAGTTAGTTGTTGGCGATTTTCTTTATGTCCGTGAAATCAATGTCTGCGTTTTAGGTTTTCGCAGAGGGAATAAAACGAAATTTAGAAGACATTGTTTTAGCTAAGAACTATGGTCCTGGGCTGGAAGGCAGTTTCTTAGATTTTCTGGCCAAACATTTCTTACGTGTTTCTTATATTTTTAATGTCGGAAATGTAGAATTCATTTAGTTTTGCAAAAAGGGCTCCCAAATTACATAGTTAGATTTCAAAACAAGTAAATAACATACTTCCCTCTAAAAATATTTCCCAGCAGTTGCTATTACTGTACAATGTCAAAACATTTTGAGTGACCTGGGCGAGGGATGTGTCACTCTTTCAAAAAGGTGTACGATAATTTAAAAACATAGGGTTTTTGGAGATTTTTTCCGGATTTTTCTTGAAGACGGAGTCCCGTCATTTTACGAGAACTGCTTTTCAGGGGGGTATTGCAAAAGCATTTACAAATCAAAAGATAAGTACTACATACTAGATAAAAAAATAAGAATTGTCATCACAGTTGTTGACTCTTTTCTTAGATGTGGCAATGGAGGGTGCCTATCTGGCATCAAGTTCAAGTAGTTTTCCGTAAAGGTAACAAATACAAATAGGTTACACCAAGTTTTGTCCCTCGTTGATCTATGTATTTCATTTGGTTCAGTTACTTTTTACTGGTTTCTCTTAATAAAGTTTGTAGAAACGTACTTATCAACACTTTATTTTGAAGAATTAGAAAATGTCTGTGACATCCGCATTTTAGCTTTTTCCCTATGTGAAAACCTAAAACGCGGACATTTGACTCTCTGTGAAGTGGTGTGCATAAAGATCGTGGAAAAATTCTTATCAACTTTGTATTTCGAAGAATTGGAAAATGTCAGTGATGTCTGCGTTTTAGGTTTTCACATAGGGAAAAACCTAAAACGCGAACTTGGAAATGGCATGGACATGTCCACGTTTTAGACCTGGCCGATGTTTTCCATCCTCTACCATCCTCTATAGGTTTTATGTACTGCATTTTAAATGGTATCAACTATGCCCACCCGCCCTAACTTTTTAATGAATGTATTTGATGGAAATGTGGTAATTGGAGATGGAGGAACAATTCACGAAGAAGGTGTCATAGACCATCTCTTAACCCTAATTTATATCAGGGAGATATTTTCCATCATCTAAATGTTTTAAGTACTGCATTTTAGATGGTATCAACTATGCCCACCCGCTCTAACTTTTTAAATCAATGTATTTGATGGAAATGTGGTAATTGGAGATGGAGGAACAATTCATGAAGAAGGTGTCATAGATCATCTCTTAACCCTAATTCATATCGGAGAGATGTTTTCAATCATTTAAAGGTTTAAGTACTGCATTTTAAATGGTATCAACTATGCCCACCCACCCTAACTTTTAAATCAATGTATTTGATGGAAATGTGGTAATTGGAGATGGAGGAACAATTCATGAAGAAGGTGTCATAGATCATCTCTTAACCCTAATTCATATCGGAGAGATGTTTTCAATCATTTACAGGTTTAAGTACTGCATTTTAAATGGTATCAACTATGCCCACCCGCCCTAACTTTTAAATCAATGTATTTGATGGAAATGTGGTAATTGGAGATGGAGCAACAATTCACGAAGAAGGTGTCATAGATCATCTCTTAACCCTAATTCATATCGGGGAGATGTTTTCCATCATCTACAGGTTTTAAGTACTGCATTTTAAATGGTATCAACTATGCCCACCTGCCCTAACTTTTTAAATCAATGTATTTGATGGAAATGTGGTAATTGGAAATGGAGCAACAATTAACGAAGAAGGTGTCATAGATCATCTCTTAACCATAATTCATATCGGAGAGATGTTTTCAATCATCTAGAGGTTTAAGTACTGCATTTTAAATGGTATCAACTATGCCCACTCGCCTCAACTTTTAAATCAATGTATTTGATGGAAATGTGGTAATTGGAGATGGAGGAACAATTCATGAAAAAGGTGTCATATATCATCTCTTAACCCTAATTCATATCGGGGAGATGTTTTCCATCATTTAAAGGTTTAAGTACTGCATTTTAGATGGTATCAACTATGCCCACCCGCCCTAACTTTTAAATCAATGTATTTGATGGAAATGTGGTAATTGGAGATGGAGCAACAATTCATGAAGAAGGTGTCATAGATCATCTCTTAACCCTAGTTCATATCGGGGAGATGTTTTCCATTATCTAGAGGTTTAAGTACTGCATTTTAAATGGTATCAACTATGCCCCTCTCCCCTCCAACTGCCCTGATTTTTACACCTATGTATCGTATGGCAATGTAGTAATATGAGATTAATCTTTATAATAAATAATACATTTTCTGAATACACGTTTTTCAAAAGGAACTTGAATCAGCATTTTGGATTAAAAATTTCTTATTTTTTCCTGAAATTTTCTATGTTTTAGTAGCCAAATTTTCTTGGTTGATTTGTTATTTTTAGGGTCGAACATTGGGTTATTGTTGATGCAATATTATCAACAGGAGGTAATTTGCATTCAAACTCAGTTGCTTCAGTGATGATACAAAGATCATCCATTTTCGGAGTGTTGACATACCTTTCACCATTTACAATTTTTTACGTGCAACATGTCAAAACAATAGCTGCCCTCTTCATTTAATGAATTCACATGCTTCCCCCACAGTGCTATCTTGATATACCCAGTAGGGTCTACTAGCAGTGCTTCTTGCTTCCTCACTGGTGTACAGCCAATATTCAAACTCTTCACTCCACCAATGTGCATTATTTTGCCCTTTATTTTCACCAGCTCATTCTCTTTAACTTGGTTCAGTGAGCAAATGGTCATCTCTGAGTCGTAATCTATGTATGGAAAACTAGCTGTTGTTGGGGTGAGAACCGTTTGAATTTCAATGGAAACGTTGTTCTGGCCAGATTTAGCATTGATGCCAAACTTCTTTATTTCTACTGGAGACTGCTGGGCAGCTAATTTCTCCAACACTTTTTCTTTCTCCACCGCAAAGCAAACACCCTTCACAGCTTCACTTTCTTTTTTGCAGTGTGCAGGTTAAATAACTGACATTTCCCCCTTTCTTGACAGGAGAAACATAATGAATATAGCAAGTAATTTCTGACTGATCTAGGATAAAAATAGAAACTTCATATTGATATTCTCAATTTATTTCAATAAACATGCAAATCCCCAACAATAAAGACAACGCATGATTTCTATGATTGGTACAATAGCTTTATTTGGATTGTGTTTGTTTGGTGCAAATATATTCACTACCATAGTCATTACTTGTATTTTGTTTCTTAAAATCTTGGAATGAAGTGCGCTAATCGTTTTCGTAAATAGATATGAATTTCTGTATAAATTATAAACTAAAATGCAAAGATTAAATACACCACACACACTGGGCATAACCCTTCGTCTTTTGTGTATCTACCTGTATGCAATGGTTTTGCAAGGAAAGCTGCAGTCTGCTCATCAAGCCAAACTTGCATGGCAGCCATGATTTCATTAAAATGATTCCTTGAGTGGTCAAGATCACCAAGATCTGATCCAGTTGAGATATGAGCTGCAATTTCTTGCTCAAAACTTTTGGCTGCAAACTTCGATTTGATCACTGACAATGCAATTTTTATGATATTATTTGTAATCATCTTCCCCCTTGCTTCGCGTTTCTTCCTCAGAACATCATGCTGCATCGCTTCATAATGAAGTATAGAATTTTCTCCAGCACACCCTAAGTGACTTTTGATATGCTGCTTTGTGATACCAGTACACATTTCCACCAACAATAACTTGCTCTGATTTTTCTGGAGGCAAGCAATCCAGATGATAGCGAACCAGCGTATCTACCTATTCCTCTCAATGCCACTTTTTCCACATTTCCTTCACAGTTCATAAGAAAACGACTCTTCCAAAGCTCATAGCAAATTTCACAACCAATAACAGATGGTGATCTCTGAGCTGCATCACCAGCATATAATCTCATTGCTGGAATGCACTGCGTTAATTCTGCAATGTTGTGGATTTCCTTCCAGTTGACTTCATCTTTTGCTTGATTCACACGAATAGGTTGTGGTGGTCCTTGAGTGTCATGCAACTTTATAGACTTAATTGATAAAGACAAATTCATAAATTATTTTAGGGCTGTAAGCCTGACAAGAAATTTTGATTTCATGATTATAAAATCTTTAAGATTTCATTGGCTTCAACAAGGACCTGGACCCTTCTAGGGAACAGCGGTTTAAACGTCCTTGGGGTCTGTATCAAATAGAAGATTAAGCACAGAAATAAGCAAGGTGTAAGTGATTGTCTCTTTATAATCATGAATTCAAAACTGTTGTTCATGTCTTCTTCCATCCATGGCCTCTTCCTCTGGCACTGCCTCTTGTGAAGAGTGAAGTATTTTGTAATTTATCCATCTGAAAGGTAGGGATGGTGAGTGGGAATGAAATCTTAACCCTAATCCATATGGGCTTTTTTCGAGCTACCATTTATGGGGGGGGGGGTGCTTTCCACCCCCCCCCCTCTGAAAACTGCCTTAGACGCATCCGAATTCAATACAACTTGGCACAGTTATAGAACAGGTAATTTGCAGTTTGTAGCGTAATTTGGGTGTGGCTGCCACGCCTTGTGACGTCACAGTGACTGAGAAAATCAGGCTTCCAAGTTGAATTCAAGTTTAATGAAGATTTTGCACGAACTTTATGCAGTTTTTGGTTCAGTTTGTCAACAAAAATGGTGATAAAATGTTATTTTACTGAAAATAACGATTTTGGAGTGATATTTTGGCAGAAATTAGCTGATTCTTATGACGTCATTTGTGCGATTAATTTATTCTCTGTAAAAAGAGACCAAAAGAACCTGCAAAATGATGATTATCTAAGATAAATGTATCATTAGAGTGTTTTTCATTGAAAAAGTTCGAAAAAACTTGAAAAAATTGCTAATTAGTCCAAAATGGCGACCAAAATGACGTCATTATCAAAAAATGCTGACATCATCAAATTCCAGAAATTTCGATATCAAATTGAAGCCCTTTGTTTGCTGATTCATTTGCTGTATAATACTTCATAATTCAATTAAATAATTCCATTGAAATCATTGAAAACAATGATTTTGTTGCTACCTCCTTCCAAATATGGGCATGTCACGTGACCCGTGAGTCCTATCGTTCAAAAATTTTTCCACCAAAATGTGGCTAATAGATAATTAGTAAAAGTCAGGAAGGCTGGGGGACATAGCAAATGTCGTTTAAAAACGCGGCAAATAAAACCTTGAGGGGGGTGGAATCCACCCCCCCCCCCCATGTGGATTAGGGTTAAGATTTTATAATCATGAAATCAAAATTTCTTGTCAGGCTTACAGCCCTAAAGAAATTCATGAATTTCATTCCTTATAACATCTTAAGATTTCATTCGCTTCAGCAAGGACCTGGACCCTACTACGGCCCAGACCTCCGGTTTACAAGCCTTATTCAAAGCTCAGATTGTTGCTGAACTGTGTTCAGCAAAGATGTTGTGTATCTTGCAGAAGATGTTACAATGTGTTTGTGATAATGCTTTTCCCACACTGAAGTTCCCTTCCAATTTCATCTTTCTAAGACATCTTTGGTAGTAAGACCTGCTTTTGAGACCTTGGATGAGCTAGCTGATCTTAGAGAGTGTCATTTAAAAGTTTTTGTGTCAATACCTGCTCTATCTAAGAGAGACATTATCCATCTGGTGATAGTAGATTTAGACACTGGTTTGTGTGGTGGAGCAAAACTTAGCCAAAACAGATCTTTTTGATCATTGGTTAACTTTTCTCTCCAAGGCTTTGTTATACTTAGATATGCCTCAATGCATGCCACTAGGCAGAGAGCGAGGTCTTTAGGAAACCCATAGAATAAGATAGGTTGAATGGCTTTCCCTTGTTTGGAATGTTTTAGGTTTCCAAGGGGAAAGATTTTGTAAGCGTTGTTTGCTTTACAAATTCCCTCGAGGGAAAGAGCATGCAGTTCTGGTCCTCTGCTTAAAGCTGTTAGCCCCATCAAAGAAACTAACTTTTGTGCAAGATATTTTGGTGTTAACTCATTGTTGTTGGGCATTGTATTTTTAATGTATTGCAATACTTGTCCAACATCGCATACAAAAGAACATTTTGGTAATGGAGGCCTTTCTTTGGAAATCCCTTTAAGGAGGGCTTTAACCTTTGGATGTTGACCCACTGGGAGTTTCATAATCAATATCTTCCCTCTATAAACTGCCGCAAAGAAGCATTTTACGATCGAAAACATTTCATTTTCATTGCTCGATCAGAGTTTCGACGACGTGAGTTTTTGCCTTCCATCCTTCGATTTAGGCAACATTAGTACGCATGCGTGCATCGTTTCCGCTCTGTTACTCTGATGATCTTCTGTCATGTGGTGAACATTTTGCTTGTAATCTATGTTGTCAAACACTACTTTTCTTCCCATATCAACAACCAGCGCAACATTATCATCAGTGTTCCTTTGGTATCTTTCAGTCTGTCTCCTTCATCAAAAAGTTTCTCAGCCACCAAAGATTCTTGCACCTTTCCAAATTCATCTAGTTTCTTGTGAATGCAAGGATGTGACACTGTGACTTTAACAGCTCGTAACCTTGCCATTACAGCCTGAAATATAAAAGTAATCATGAGTTCCCAACAGAAAAAATACAGTGCATCTTACAAATTTACCTAAGAATCAATGGTGCCAACAGTCCCTGTTGTATGGGATGGGTGGAATGGAAGGCTTATTCTCTGTTTATATGTTTTTAAACTTCAATTGATGTATGAAACCAAAAATTTCAAAACTGATGTAGGGCAATACGCACAATTCAAACAAATTAAATGTTAATGAACAGATTCTGCACAGCGTATGTTTCTTTTATCCTCAGGAACAGACATATGATACACATAATTTCTATGGAATTTTGAGTCAGTGCCACACATTTCTCACAATTGTCATATTTTGAGAACTCAGAGTTTCTCATGAGTTTCTTGAATGGTCCATAACAATGTTTCTTATATGTATGATTTAATGAAAGGGATGAGCTGGCCATCAACGAGTATCTGTGATCAAGTGAAAAATTTCCTGGTATGCGTATACCAAATAAAATATATTTATTTCAAATTTGACTTACAGTGAGACTGCAGTGTTGCAACATTATAGATATAACGAGCTGGATCGCTGTCATGTGCGCTGAGCGGTTCTTGGCACAGATAGCTGAAGCCATGCAAACTGGTGGTATCCAACTCAAATCAATGGTATTTTTCTTTTCCTTTTTTACAGAGGCTGTCTTCAAAACACCAAACAGTAAAGGTGATCGCTCTTGTAGCTCATTGCTGATATCCTGGAAGGAAAATTCTGAAGGGCATTCTTTTTCGCATTTCGCAGCAAACTTGGCTTCTTTCTGGAGCAAATGGCATCCATCTCCTTGTTAACCGTTCTGACAAATCGGGAAATTATATTTGGCTGCAAGTCATCACAATGCCATGCAGCAGTGGCAATCTGACGGAAGGTTCCCCTGACAAGCATTTTTCCAAGTGATTACAAGGATTTTGGTAGCTTTTTCTCTCTGACTCCACTTTCATATTCAACACGCACAGAAACTTGTGGGGAAGCATCATCTTCATTTTCTCCGTCCTTTGATTGGATCTTACTCAAAACCATTGTTGCATTCGTTTGAGTAGCAACATGGACCTTTTTACCAATGCTGCTGAGCCCTTCTGGCGAGAACAACTGGATTTTCCGAGGTGGCTGATCTGAAATTTTGTCACTTCTTGGCCTACTTTTTGTTCCGATAAGCGTTCCTTTGCTGGAAGAAGCTCGCAAATACTGGTCTCTGAGCTCTGAGCTTAGTTGACTGGTCTTCGCCTGAAGGCCTATCCGTTTCTTAAGAAGGTTGAAACAATGTGTGCATATGAACCGGGACGTATTTTTCAAGATGAACGGTAAGTCTCGAAGGGCTTCGGAAGCGTTAAATTTTCCTCTCCCATCCACAAGATTTCTATCGTTAGGCTTCTCCAAGTGTTTGAAACAAAAGATGCATGTCCACTCTGGATTTAAAACCGCAACTGATTTAACTTCGCAATCACACCCTTTTTCCATCAAAGAACAGCTGATAGTGAATTAACTACACAAACTGAGACACGACATTAAAAAAGATTGTCCTTCCTTCGCCGCTGTTCGGATCGCACTGCCCTTAGGCCTATTTTTGACATTAGTTATTATGCGAATAATTAGTTGCATACATTAATTTTTCTTGAGATTCTCAAGAAAATCTGTGGACGAGCTTTTGGGCTTGGTTACACAGGCCACTTTCCTTTCCGTTCAAAGTGGTCTGGAACACAGGCTACTTGGTCGATGTTCTTGAAGAATGTGGTCATTAATTACTCCCAAATGCATTTCCTGGCATAACTGTAAAGTTTAACCTCATTTAATGTTGAATTTAAAGTGATAAGGTTAAGTACGGAGATAAAATCCTCTGGTTTTGAAGCAACCAGTGATTGTGACTTTCCTTCTCAATAAATCAGCAACCACTTGTCAGATTTACACAAACTCGATGCCAAACTCGTAAGTTGAAATTTCTTCTAATCACAAATTTGAAAAAAGGGAAGGTTAGATTTATGGCTCCTTCACAGTAGCCATTCAAACGGTGCACATGTTTTTTTGGGACACCCTGTACACTGCGGCACAAATGTAGCCAAGCTTCTGCTGAGAACATCACAAAGGAATTTATCGAACTTGCAACAACATGGGGTTTTTTCGTTTTTTATGCGCACGCACACTCGGTTTGAAGCAGAGGCATCTTATTTTTTGCAAGCGTGATACATCGAGGCAAAGCAAAGACAAATTGTCATACTTGTGAGGGCAGTACTAGACTCATTACACAAGTCCTTCAATGCTTTTCGAGAAAAATTGTGAAATTCGTTGATTAGTTTTGCAATCAGAAATCTGTCAATTAATCCAATTCGATCTAACACATTTTGTTAAAATGATTTTCCATGAATAACAAAACTTGAAAGGTACCTCAACTTCCAACATTGCCTCTGATCACTGCTACTAGAAGAGTTTCTTCATTTCTTGGAAGGGCCTTTGTTTTTTATGAGAATAAGAATGCACTCTTCACAAACTGGTTTTGAAATAATTTTTTTTCTATTTTTCAACAGATTTTGCTTGCCCGTGAAATTTTAGGTGTACATTATTGAGGATACTAGCATTACTGTCCAAAAAAATCATGAAATGTGTCAAATTTGCTCATGTTGGTCAAAAGTTTTTCTGGTGACCCTTGACCTATTCCAAAACATCTTTTTCTACCAATAGAATATTATTGAAAATAAAACCATCATTCTGCACAGATACACACACAAATAAAAACAGAAAAATTCAGTGAAAGCAACTTGAAAATACCTCTCAGAATTAAAATACAGTTATCTAGCTAAAGATATCCTGCAATAATACTGTGTACTTCTGCAAATGATGCTAAAAATGTTCATGAAATGTTCTTTCTTTCAAATCTCTCAGTGATATAGGAACCAGGAGGCACTGGGGGCACATGCCACCCTTTCCTGAGATTTTGCAGTAAACAAAAGAGTGCCTTTCCACTTTAGAAAGTGTCTCTTTAGCTTGATGAAAAACTCCCTTGCTGTGCTGTGCCTCCCAAGTTCAAGATGCATTCCTACAGCCCTGAAATCTCTTAATTGCAACTGTTAACATCTGCTGTACAGTCCAGTGCTGTTTTTACATCTCTATGCCATCTATGTATAAAAGCTAGCCAAGTTGGATGGGTCAAGGATATGCAAGCAAAATATCACTGTAAATGTTGTATGCATTGAAGGTGCATGAATCTGCAAGGCAAAAGAATATGCCCTTTTGCAAACAATTGTCACCCTTTTCACATTAATACCTATTCAGGGATTGCAAAAGTTAGTTGGACAAGACAAAGCAATAGAAAATAACATAGTCAGGTCATTTCTTAGATGGCAGCAAGGGCAGTCACCCCTATGCCCCTTTTCCAGCATTCCTGACCCCCTTCATATAAAATGGAATTAAAACTAAATTGACACATTGCCCTCAGCAATGCATCAAACAATTTGCACATGTTTCTGCATTAAATAGGAATGTAGGTAAATTTCTGTCTGTTAATTTGAGGATTCGTTACTTCTTGCATTCTGTCTAAAGAGATGTAGATAGTTGGATTATATAGTAAATCTTATGACATTAAGTACAAAAATCCCCTTGTACGCGATGTATCAGGTACTGAAATATCGGCTTCTTATGACACATGACATGTAGCCCTTGCCCCGAATGTGATTGTTAAGGACAAAGCTTTTCCTTGCCCAAATCGTTGTCGATGTAAACAAAACCTTCCCCTAAAAAGATGAATATTGACGTTTAACGCAAAAAACAGTGCATATACCGACACTGGCATACTGTTACTGAAGACATTGCAAGTGCACTGGCAAAGTTTGGTGATGTGGCACGGTGCCGATTTGGAGAAATAAACGCCTCAAAATTGGCAATTTCAGATGACGACCGTAGAACCATTTTAGACTGCAGTTTGATAAATAACATTTTACCTGCCTTGCCGACCACTCACGACTGTGAGCTTCTGGATATCAATTGTCCATAGGTAGTTTTATCAACATAAACAAATGCCAGACTTCCAGCTTGAGTATTTCAATGCAAACAAAATATGGAAGAAATGGTTCCTTCTGCTACTTACCTAACATGGTTCTACAGTAGTGTCCAAAAAACCTAGAATAACGTCACAACGCAAAAAACGGTGAATAACCCACCTGATAGGTCATGTTCCTGATATCCTTGGCAAGGACTCCTGTAAAGTTCTTGATGTGGCACGGTGTAGTTTTGGAGAAATATCCTCTTTCATCAACATGAATCTGCGTATGAATTAGGCCATTTTTTCATAGCCACAAGAAGTCTTCGAATAGTGCTTTTTAATTAGAAAATTTCGTTGATTGATATCTCCCAATGTTCGCCAACCTTTCTTCCATCAAAATCAAATAGTGGATTTAACTGCGAACGGATGAGCTCACGCTGGAATGCAAAAGCCGATGCCCGACCCATCTAGGCCAGTTGTCTCACTCGCTTTGAAATCTAGCTGTGAGACTGGTGATTTTGAGTGATCAGCGGTTTGTGAAACGAAATGTCACTGTGTTACTTGCAACAGCAATTAAGACAAAATATGATACCGTATTTGTAAGTGGTCTGGTAGCGCGTGGAGATCGCTAGAACGCAAAGGTATGTGATATAAATTGATTTCTAACCAGGAGATCCCAGGAGGAAGACTTCAAATTCATTGACAATTCTAATACAACTCTAGACCATCTTAATCACAGTTTATTACACTTGAATTCAGAAGGCACAAGGCTTTTAGCAAATGATTCGTTATACAAGTTAGGTTATTTATGACTAGATTTTTATAATTTACTTGGCCAACAATCTTCATTCACCATAATCTTGCTGTTCTTTTCTTTTTCTTCTTTTCGATATGCACAATCGCATCAAGAATCTGATTTTTAATAGTTGGAGTTTCCACGGTTTTATCCATTTCAAATAACAACAGTAATAAATAACAACATCAATTAACGACTCTACTGCCTGAGGATCAATGCTAGCTGTCGTGCTGTAGTGAATGGAAACGATAGGAAAGAATTTGATTGTGTATCTATATTCTTCGAGTTCTGATAACCATCTTGCAAATTTTCCACGAGAGTCCCTCTGGTTGCGCAGGTGAACTAATGGATTATGGTAGGAGTTCAAAACAAAATGCGTTCCAGCGAGATAGACAAGCCAATTTCGTACAGCTGTCAGCAGGGCAAATGATTCTTTACCGTGGGTAGACCATTTCTGTTGACATTTTGAAAGTGTGGTGGTTACAGTCATGTTGCCTAAAGATAGATGCAAAGAGAGAACTTTACTATCAGAGAACCGTAACTGAATAAATTAATAACAGAACACAAGTAAATAAGAATTTGTAAGGACGGACTATTTACATAGGCAGGGGGTATACTAGTCCAACACTGGCCTTAATCTTGAATGTCAATTAAATGGAAATTTAAACAGAGTTAATTCACCCAGGAGAGTGGGCTTTGTTGCTGTGCAGGGGCATTCCATCCTTTTTGGATAGCCTCAGTTCGGCGGGAAGGTTTGTTATGAAGGTGTTTTGGCGCAGTGGTGTAATCCTCTGACTTTGCAGTCAGGTGGAGTGGGTTTGATAACCGGTAGGACCACACCACTTGAGCGTCATGACAAGGGGTCGCAGACTCGATTACTCTATTTCTGCGATCCCAGCGCTTGGCGCTGAAAAACGCAACTTCACCTTCAGGTCCCGGATACAAGCATGCAGCAAGTCTTTCTCAATACATTAGCTTCAAGGAAGGTCAGCACGATTAGATGCTCTATTTCATGTTGGTTTTTCCAAAGTTTTAAGAACGTTGAAGTCTAGAGTTGGTCTTTAAGTGTTTCTCGTGTTGCTGAAGGGCCTAATAGCTCTAAGGAGAAAGTTTTTCCAGCCTCATCCGTCGCTGCAGCTTTGATCATATCGTAGGTGTGGTGAGCCTGGGACATTTCTGTTCCAGTTCTGTTTTAATTTGTTTTTGCCTTCCTCATTTATCATGTTTGCGCCAGAGGACCAAGAACCAGTGGTTAACCCTCAATCAATCGAAGAGATGTGATAATCAGAAAAGAAGCGATGGAGCAATTTGACCGGATCTTTGGTATGTTGAGGGGTCTGGCCGGTCAAAGCAACCAGACCAGTCAGTTACTACTCCTCAAGCAGGAAGTTCACTACCTGCAACTGCCCCAACTTTTCTGCAAGTGGTGCAACAATAAGAAGAAGATTACATATATGTCTTCTATTAAGACTTGTCATCATCTCTCCCGATCATGGTATGGTCTTATAAACCATGTTTTATACCAAAAACAAACTAAAGTTTTGTATATTTGTTCTTACGTTTTTCATTGTACCATCACCTCTAAGGGGACAATTATGGAATTAACTCCTCACTCGTATGATATACCTCTCATCTGTCCGTAACTGCAGGCTTTCAACGGCCAAGTTGAAAGCGCGGAAAGCGCAGAAAATATAATTTTCACTCAGAACGCAATGAAACCGAATTATATAGCTAGTACTAAAACATCCTCTGTTTTTCTGAATAGCTGATGAGCAAGGCAAACAACTTTGAAACAAACAATTTCCGCGTTTCTTTCC
This sequence comes from Aurelia coerulea, assembly GCA_039566865.1. Classification (NCBI taxonomy): domain Eukaryota; kingdom Metazoa; phylum Cnidaria; class Scyphozoa; order Semaeostomeae; family Ulmaridae; genus Aurelia; species Aurelia coerulea. Next base: position 2,999,215 of record CM076951.1, on the reverse strand, counting down.
CGCGCTTTTGAGTATGCACCAATGCAAACTCGAAAACGCGGAAAAAATTTAATGCAATAATAAGTGTGGCCCAAATTTTGGATCATCAATGAATGCTATCGGAAAGTTTGTTCAATACTTGCCAAATTTTCAGCCTCTTTCTCAGTCCCCCTGTAATGTTCGCTTGCTAAATTATGTAAAAACCTTTAAGAATCCTGAACCAACTTGAAATGGGAAGGCCGAAGTAATTAATTGTTGAAAATGGCCTACCGCAGCTATTGTACTGTTACTTTAGCAAGAAAAGGAATAGTGCACATGCAAGTGTTATATAATGCAATATGCAGTCCTGGTAATATTAGGTGTGCGATCGCACGCACACGCCTCCACACACGCCTGAAATATCCAAGGTGTGCGTTTTATTGCACGCCCAAACATACTTTTCCTAATTGGACTTTCAAAGTTATATAATGCAATATGATTATATTTCAGAATTCGGCCAGGGCAAACTTTTAATCCCGTTAATTCCATTAAATGTTGATCATAACACCAGCTTTGTCTGAAAATTCTCACTTTTCATTTGCTCCACTTTTCATTTGTTCTGTGAACTGACTTGTTTGAAAGGAAGCTGCAACTAGTTACTATAGTGATACCGTGTGCTTCCCTAATTGATTGATAATGATTCATGAAAAAAGCATGGCCAAAATTAAATACCTACTTTTTCATACGCTCCACAGAGAAGCAAAGGTTATCGAGTATGGGGCGCTTACAACAAAACAGAAAGTTGCAAATACAATATCTAAATACTTAAGTTATTATAAAGCTAACTATTAGTGCACAAACCATAATGTCTTCGTTGCTATTAGAAATACATGATTCGTAAGAAAGTTGCTATAAAGTCACCAGTGTAAAAATTTTTTCATCAATTTTTCAGAGTAAGACCAGTGTGCAGCATTCACTGACTATTATATTTCCTAGTTAGAAAGATGTAAACTTTGAAATTGTTATGTCATGAAAATGCCTACTTGCATGTTTACCATCATAGTGCACACCTTTTGTAAAGTTTGGTGAACGACTATTGCCTGCCAATGATACAAGTCTCTTCCTACGACAGACAAATCAATAGAAGACTGGGGGCAGCTTGAAGAGGCATACAAACAAAAGCAACTGCTAGTTGCCGCAAGTGAACCACACCAACAAAACGCTACTGGAGAAAGAGAGGTGAAGGACTATTGCCTGCCAATGATACAAGTCTCTTCCTACGACAGACAAATCAAGCAAGTGCTAGCTGCCGCAAGTGAACCACACCAACAAAACGCTACTGGAGAAAGAGAGGTGTAGGACGATAATGTACTTCGCTCAACAAGCACAAAAAAGTGTGCCCGTATAAGCTTTTGGAGTATTATCCTATGTGTAAAGTGCACATTGTATTCGCAGCATATTCCAAGAGCTCTCCGATCCGACTACTCGGAAAACAATTTTTGAGGCCAATTGCAGGGATAATAAATTCCTTGCTTCACAATCCGCTGATACTTCTTTCCGAAAAAGATCTTTCATGTTTGGATGCCATTTGGCTTTTGAAAACGAGGTCCGTGCCAGAATTGCTTTCGAGCAGTATGTGGTTGAAGAGTTTCGTTCGAAGGGTAACGTGCATGCTTTTAACAATCTAAAGCACTTTGCAGATTTCGTACAAAGAGAAGAAACAAATGCGAAAAATGAGCAACACATTGATTTCAGAAGTTGACTCTCTATCGAATTGATCATTAAACTCCTACAATAAAGAAATGTTTTTAGGGGAGGGGCATGTCCAAAAGGAGTACTCATACTCAGGGAAACGCCAACAGACCAGAAAATATTCTGCTGAAACTCTTTGCTACCAACAATATTTCTTTTTCGGCATTAAAAACGAAATTCAATCTTTTATTGTCAATGGAATGATAGAACAGTGATAACAAACCCAACAACAACCTCTAAATAGGAGAAAATGTGTTTGTCAGTGGTGTCAGTGTTCTCGAATTTCCACCTGTGCCAAATTTGAAAACACTGAACTGAAAAACACTGACCTGATATAAAAGTGCCCTGAGCAAAGAAAAACTGTCTTTTGTTGTTAATAGAATGACAGAACAGCGACATCAAGCCTTGTAAATAGGAAGAATTATGTTTGTCAGTGTTTTCAAATTTCCACATGTGTCCAATTCAAACACACTTGCAGCACTGAAACATGATTCATGTCAGTGTTTTCGACCTGGCCGTTGTTAATGTGTAGTGAGTTTTTGTTAATGTGTAGTGAGATCCTGAAACTTGCAGTGATACTTGTGGGCCACCTCATGCCTGTGACCTCAAAATCTACAATCAGCTTTGTGAAGTGTTGCATTAAGACACAAGTGGGGAAACGAGCTGAATGTCCTGGTGAATTTTTGCGTCCCTCCCCAGACAAACACATTGAATTCTTGTCCAGAACCTCCTTCGCAATTGACTTCATAGTGTTCCAGAATTTCGCTATAACAGTGGACGTGTATAGCTTTTGAACATTTGAATAGGAGCAAATACTTGGTATGTGTTGATTCAAGCTTTGCAGAGGAGTGAATACTTTCTGCAGTTGTTTTCTGAGAGCAATACAGATGATGACACTATTATGTCATTAACATACACATTGTTGTTGTTGCGAGATATGAGATCAATTTGCAAATCAGGGTAAAGTTTCTTATTACAAAAATCATATACTGTTGAACCAGACATGATCTCTATTGATTATTATTATTTTGAATTGTATTTGTAAATTTTCACTTCCAGAAAATGCTACAGTTATTTCAGGAAGGTGCTTTTTGCATACAAAATAATTTTTTTCATTTGAATAGGTACAGTTCAATACAAGTGGAAAGCTGAAAAATTCCAAGGTTTCAATCCATAATTTTTAAATAAGAAACAAGCTTTTTTCAGACCTGAACAAGTTTCTTATAAAATGGGGTATTATTTTGAAAAGCAGGGTCTGTGTTTCTTAAATTTGTGTTTCTGATATGCGGGACACTACTGTTATCCAATGATGTGACTGGTTGACCCTGAATTGATCTTTCTGCCTCTCCCACTAAATACTGTAGCAAATATCTAAATTTATCAACTTCCGCAATGTCCTCTCTTGAATGTGTTGCTGCTTTAAATACGTCCCAAAATGGTTTCCCTAGTTTGACATCCCCTTTAAACGATTTGATTTTCAGCTCTGGCAACTATACAAAATTATGTGTCCCCCCTACAGATGTGTGACTTGGGTCTGGACTAGCCCCCTTTTCAACTGCATTCAATGAAATTTCATCCAGTTTCTTTACGATTTTGTTCTTAGATGCAATAATCTTCGTGCATATCTCTGTAGATGCATCAATTTCCACATTTATGTGGTCCAACGGAATCTTATTGAAAATGTTTCTGTCCATCACGTCCAGCATTTTCAGTTTATTCTCTAGCGAACTCAGAATAACCTGCAAGCGATCACTATGAATGTCATCCATTTCTCCATGGTCTAGAATATACTCTGATTCCTTGATCAAGCGTGTAGCAAGAATAGTTTTCAGCCTGTCTAGGCCTTTGTCAGCCTCAGCTGCATCTTGTCGATGAGGCATCAGGAATTTTTTCTATAATTTTCTTCAAAGTTAGTAAACAAAGAAACACAGTTTTCTCTATGAACGGGTTTCTTTACGAATCAAGCAATCAAGCCTACACATTGGGCGCCATGTAGTAAACTTTACAAATAAAACCAAAAATTTCATATTCTTGATCGCTTTTCTCAACAACCTTTACACATCTAACTTCAACTGTAAATATAACCGCAATCTGTTGGCATGAGGCCTAAAGTCCCGTATAAAAATAAAAACTAGTGTCCAGTCTCTATCAGTTCAGCACACCTTACGAAGCATGTTGCACTTCGTAAGAGTGAATCGCACTTCAAGTATGGTATTGTATACCCACCAAAAGAAATTGTGATTAGTTGCAGCAGGACACAATTGCTGGAGTTTTGACGCGTGTATCATCGCATGAGTAGAAATCCACCAGCATCTCTCAACTTTGGAAAAGCCGAGAAAAGTATTTCTTCTATATGCCCCTGACCAGCGTTTTTGTCGGTGAAAACGGCAATTTCTAGGCCTGGAAACCGCCAGGAGTCTTTCTCCTGGAGGGAGGGAACATGCTCATATTCTTTATATGGAATGACACAAAATTTTGGTGTCTGTGTTCTATTAAAATTGCTATCTTTCTTTGATCCGCCTCAACCACTGGTGGTGCGATAGACAGAGAACGTTGCACCCTGTTTTGAAAATTTATTGGCTTGGTACGTGCAGCAGCTGTATGGAGCAAAAGCATCCCTAAACTTCTGGCTGGCACTCCGATAGTTGTTTGCAGCAAAAGTGTTCCCCTAAGCGTACCTTCTCGTTCTGGTCACAAACTACGCTACCACCCTTTTGAATTTCTTCTCCTGAAGTCATCTGTTATATGGAAATGATAAGAACACATCACACACACAACTTGGCTTTTGGCGCACAAAGCATTTTCAGAAATTCTAGACACATAAAAGAGTCTGGATCGAACAATTGCACATATTCATTAAAAAAAAATGTACTTTACCTGCGAGTTTGCATGCATTCAAAAATTTAGTTTGATTTACTTCTTCAAATGCATGTAAAATAGAATTTTTTCCATAAAAATTGGTTGACCCTCAATAGAATATCACTTGGAGCTCCTTGGAGGGTGCTAGAATATAAATAGATTAATTGCAAATCAAAATAATTGAAAACCTACCCAAAAAGAGAAAAGATATCTAGATCTGGATCTCTAAAGTATGGAATATGGAATTATGGAATGATAGAATAGCTCAGATGGAATGATGGAATGGTTTATATGGAATGATGGAATGGCAAATATGGAATGCTCCAATTTCTTCAAAATCTTGTACTATTTTCTTGCAAAACCTTCCTAAATGTATGTAAGGAGCAGTTTCACATGCAATACAGCAAAAAACGAGAACTTTTTATGCAAATTTAGATAATTATGGGGCCACTCCATATTTTAGAGATTATAGAATGGTCCCATATTTTCAAAATCTTGCACTATTTTCTTGCAAAACCTTCCTAAATGTATGTAAGGAGCAGTTTCACATGCACTGCAGCAAAAAACGAGAACTGTTTATGCAAATTCAGAGAATTATGGGGCCATTCCACATTTTAGAGATTATGGAATGGTCCCATATTTTCAAAATCTTGCACTATTTTCTTGCAAAACCTTCCTAAATGTATGTAAAGAGCAGTTTCACATGCACTGCAGCAAAAACGAGAACTCTTTTTAAAAATTTAGAGAATCATGGGGCCATTCGTTGTTCTCTAAAATATGTAATGGTCCAATTTCTTCATCATCATGAAAGTTTTTAATGTAAACCTTCCTTCCCAGTTATGTGAAAATGAGAATTTCCAGCCAATGTTGGTATATTTAGTAAAATTTCCAATCAAATTTTTAGGTGTTTTGAACCAATTCGCTATATTATACAGGGTATCCCAACAAAAATGTGCCCAGTTTGTCTGAAGATTGCGACAAAACGGCAAGGGATTCCCGCCAAACTTTTGCATGATGGTGCTCTTCAGATGCTCAATTAAAGTTTGTCACCATCCCCGTAAAAAACTGTCGAAAAATGATGGAGCTACGACCTTCACACGACCAAATTTGCCTGACGACTGAAACCAGCAGTCGGCCATTTTGCCTTACTATTTTGCAGTGATAAGTATCTTCACGTGAGGTAAGAAATAATTTCTGTGAGGTCAGAAATAGTGGAACCCTCCGAGGATTATCGGAATCTTTACGAGAGCTATGACATTGGAGGCTGCTGTTTCATTTTCATTCCATAAAGCTATTTATCGCTGTAAAATAGTAAGACACAAAGACACAAAGTATGGCCACTGCAAGAAAGAAGTCCATGCTATCAGCATTCATCGCATCGTGTTTGCCTCAAACACATTCTGGGAGCCAAAATGGTGAGGGTTGCTGGTTGCAATAACTACTTTCATTATGAAAAGCCAAACAAGTGTATCAAGCTGAACACTAAACAAGCCGCTGCTATCATAATGGACGAGGGACTCTTATGCCATAGATGTGACATCTAATAAGGCAAAATATTGGGTGCTCGAAAAGGATATTTTGCTACTTCCCTTTAGATTTTCCTTTTTACATCTATCTGTTGTTGAGGTTAAAGTTTTGCGGTTTTACCCTTATAGAAATCGGTCTAACAGTTTTTTTCGGCAGTAAAAATAGTAGTTTTCCCACCTGTTCGGCAGGTTCACGGCAGTTTTGATACTCATTGCAAACCTCATCAATGACCAAATCATTTTTAGATTTTAGATTTTTAGATCTTTTTAGCAATATAATAATTATGCACAATTATCTATCAATTATGTATAAGACGTTGGCATGGCAGCTTGAAACCATTGTATACAAAGGAACCAATCCCGCCACGCCATGTGTCGAATTACTCCCTTCGCAATCATGATGCTATCGGGCGAATAAAGGCAAGAACAGAAAAATTTCAATCTAGCTTCTATCCAAACTGCATCTCCGAATGGAATAAACTTGATCCTGAAGTCAGGCTTGCACCGTCCGTTCCTGTTTTTAAGAAAAAGCTTCTATCAATAGTTCGCCCCCCTCCAAAACCTGTATTTGGTATTCATGACCCAATAGGCCTATCACATCTTTCCCAATTAAGGGTCGGTCTCAGTAAACTAAACTTCCACAAATTCAAGCACAATTTTAGAGACACCGTAAACCCAATGTGCCCAACGCATGACGGTATTGAGGATACGGAGCACTTTTTGTTGCTTTGCCCTTCATTTGACATTCAACGACGAGATCTTCTCGCTGGAGTTTCGGATCTACTACGACCATTTGCTGATATCACCAGTCTTTCAAACAATTTTCTAATGCACCTTTTATTATATGGTGACCAAGACCTGTCTAATGACCTGAATAGAAATATACTCGAACTTACTATACGATTCATCCACAATACTGGTCGGTTTGACTAAGATCATATCAAGTTTCAGTCACATGTCATGCAACCACCAAGTGCCCACCAATTGTCTGAAGTAAATTTTCTTTTTGTTTGTAATTTCTGTCTCACATTAGATGTCAGGTCCAAAATAAAAATTTACATTTTTGGGCAAATTACAGCCCCAACCAGACATCTAATGTTAGACAGGCCACAGTCATCGCTTTTTTTTTGTAGCATTGTTTGTAGCATCTATGTAAAATTGTATGCAGTTTAGCATTTTTTTTTTAAACAATGCCATGGGGTAGACATAGACTTTTGCTCCTCGTGGCATCGTCCTTGTAGTATTGTAAAGTAGTTTGTAGGTAAAGTAGTCTGTAACATGTATTGTAAAATTTTAATTGAATATATAAAAAAAAAAAAAAAAAAAGCTTGAAACCCTATATTTTGAGCCTAACGCTGTTTCATACTCCTGGTGGGGGATATGACTTAGATTTGTACAGGGGTGTACCCACGAAAAATTTGTTTACCCTGCTTCATAATTTTTCGATGAAAATGACAACCCATTGTAGAAAAAATGGTGCGGGTGCTCTCTCCTCAATTAGTTTATCTATTGAGAGAGCTCCTCCTTTAAGAAATTCCCTGCATGCAAATCAATTTTTAGGTTATTAATTTGTTAGTTTGCATTTCTTTATTGTAAATTGCTGTGATGGTGTGTTGTAATTTATTATTCATTTATTTTTTACTAGAATTTTTGTTCTCCACCGGCTATGTAACATGATAAATTGTACACTGCCCCCTAACAAGCTTTGTACTGCACTCTTGAATATTTCAAATACATGCCTCTACGTTAAGCCTGCTAAATTTTTTTCTCAAGTACCTGCGGAGTAATATGATATACGAAACATGTGAATCCAATATATGCCTAGGAGTTCCTTGATCAAAATAAATCGCTTGAAAGATTTATTTGGTCAAAGAAAATCCCCGTTATTGAAGTAACCAAATTTAGTTTCATTTACATTATTTACTCAGTCTTGGGCTTTGGGTTTAAAACTACAAATATTTTCATATAGTCAACGCTCATTTTGGTCAATGAATCATAAGAAACTTCGGCAAAAAATTGTTTCATTAAATGTAAATGATAGGATTGCGTCCTTTGGAATTCAAAACAATAAAATAATAATGATGATAATGATAATATTAAAACTAAACCACCATCAAAAATAACAGAAAACAAGATATAAGAAAACTAAACTGTTAAGAGCCAAAATAATGATAATGATAGGGTAGTATCGTTTAAGATTTTAATCTAACTATATTTAACATTGATTCCATTGAAAGCATTTAGAATCTAACTGACTTTGATGAAAATTTCATCCAAGTCAGTTGAAATCTTGATTGTTTTAATTACCAACAGAATACAAGAAGAAACTAAATTGTTTGAAATTGTAAAGAGCTTTCAAATAATGCTGCGTTCTGCTATCTGATTCAAATTTCTCTGTATGTTCTTTCTGCATTCACTTAGGCCAAAAAATAGCACGGGAAATTTGGCCCTGATCATCTAGCCTCCATTCCGCATACTGCATCTGAGTCTCCGACTGAAGTTTAGTAGAATGAATCTGAGTCTTGGACTGAAGTTTAGTAGAATTACGTCATGTAAATATCTAGCCTATGATCTAGTGCCGACCAGGAAGGCCATAGCAACAGCCTCGTATTCACACAAGTAACCAGCTTTTCGCGCCAAAAGACATTTGAGTTTTTGTCTGTAAAATTGCCGCTGCTGGTGACTGGAAAGCAGATCAAATTTTACGTGAGGATCTTGCAAAGTATGTCAAGGCTAACCTTAAGGGAACAGATATTCTGGATTTTATGAAGGGGGATTACTCCCAGTATCTTTTGAGCTTGGGCACCCTCACTCGTCGCCTTGCTTTCTTCTTGCATACATTGACAATCTACGGGAGATTGTGCAAAAAGAGCTGGTAGAAGGCCCTGGAGCATGTTATTGCATTGTGTCTTGCAGATCATTTAAAACAAGTTTGCAGCTATTTTGATGTAAAACATGATTCAAACTTGAACCAAAAATGTCCACATACTTGCGCATGACTGGTACAGGGAAGTCATGGTTACATTTTCAGGAGATTTCTCAGCATCTAGGTCTGCATCATCGTTTGCCTCCATCATCATCATTGTCATCATCATTTTCCTCATCATCATTTTCCTCATCATCACCAAAGATTGAATCAATTTCTTGGTCACCTCCAGACATAACAAGGAATTCATCACCATCCGCAACAAAAAACTGATTCAAACTGATTGGTTCCCTTCCTCTGTACACTAAATGGAATGTCCTGGATTGTAGCATGCCAAGTATTATTTATCACATTTGCTACACTTGGGGGCAAGCTTGGCCATGATGAAGATTGCTCTTCCTGACTCTTCTTGTACAAAAGCCTTGCCAGATGAACTTTTACCTGTTTATTCAAATTCTCAACTTGTTCTTGAGACTGCGGGTGCCTTGGCTTGCCATGCTCAATCTTGATATCATTTTTCTGGCATATCAACTTTATCACTTGGGCAATGAATTCTGATCCATTGTCAGGGGGCCTATTATAGGGGGTTCAAAAGCCGCAAAACCGTTCAAAAATGAGCTAAAAGCCGCAATCCGCATCAAAATAAAGCGTTTAACCGCGGCCGCAATGGTAAAATTTGCCTTTCCATAAAAAATAGCCGACTACCCGTTTATTTTTCAATTCTTTTTTAATTTCTAATCTAAAATTGTTCATACACAGTATGACTGATTTTCAAGGGGCAGTGCCAAAATCTTTAACAAAGTACGACCAACAGCTATGTAGAATGCAACTGTCTTTGGCCACAAAGCTGCAATTTTTGTCCTTCGAAAGAGTTTGGCCAGCGAAACTTTATTCTAACAAGTTTTGTAAATTTTGGTTACTTAAGAAGGGCTTCGTCCTTAGTTCCTTGGGAATTTTAGGAAGTTTTTTGCTTCACAAAATTGTCAAATCTCCTATAAGGGTTGTCCCAAAAGGTTGTGCCCCATTTGCCTGACGATTGCGACAAAACGGCAAAAGATTCTCACCAAACTTTTATATGATGTTGCTCTTCAGATGTTCAACTAAAGTTTGCTGCAATCCAATCTCCGTTAAAATCCGTTGAAAAATCATGCAGCTATGACCTTCAGAAGACAAAATTTTCCTGATGACTGAAACCAACGGTTGGCCATTTTATTATTACTATTTTGCAGTGTTAACAGTAATATGAAGTTAGATTTCTGCAAAGAGTGACTGGGTTGGCCGTCGCCAGTCATACAAGGCACTGTGGTCACATTTTGCTTCTATACTTTCCTAATAAAATTTGACGGATATAACCTCGACCAGGGGCTATTCCAGAGCTCACTATTTCATATGGAATGGCTCTTTTGCTATGTTCCTTGCAGATTCCAAATCACATCAGAAAGTATCACATTTTCGTAACGTACCAACTTTCTTTTGCATGAAAGATAAACAAGAACTTCAAATAATTCCCAAGGGACTGAGTCTTCCCCTTCCAGTCAACAAAATTGTATACCGCTTGAAAGACGTTCCACTCTCACATTTTTTTAAATGATAGCTAGTATTCAGTAGTTTGCAATTTAATAGTAGTAGTAGTAGTGAAATAGTAGTTCTATCTGTGACTAAAAATCACCTTTACTCTACGCAGTTTTTGGTTGTACTTTAAAACTCACAGTTTAGCCCTACTGAACAGAAAGCCTCTCCGATCCCAATAATGAAATGGAGAACCTGGCCGCAGGTGGTGTTTGGTTCGGCTAGAAGCCGCATCCGCATCATAAGAGCCGCAAACCGTTGCCAATTCACACCAAAAGACGTAGGACGAATGTTATGCCGAAGCCGCAATCCGCAGAAAAATCATTGCCGAATCCGTAGGCCGCACTTAAAAAACTGTTCGAAGCCGCGAAGCCGCAAACCTATAATAGGCCCCCTTGTCAGACTGCAAAATTTCTGGATAGCCCTCCTTTTCACAATTGAAATTCAGTGCAACTGCAACGTGTTTAGCGTGCTTTAATCTCAGAGGAAACAACCAGCAGAATTTCGAGAAACAGCACTTAACTGAAAGGATGTACCAAAATGTCCACCAATTGTTTTGCATGAAGGCTCTATGCTTTGCATGTGCTAGATCTACCAGACCATACTGCAGCCTTTTGTGTGGCCTGTGAGACGGAATTGGAATGGGAGGGACTTGAGCTGTGATTGGCAATGGCTTGTTTAACTTACAAGATTGACATGAATTTAAACATGATGTGACTGCTTTGTAAGTCCCACGGTAACAGAATTTCTCTTGAAATTGCTTAGAAAGCACATTTATTCCTCCTGGCATGATAGACTACCATCATCAAGAACTATATCATGCATGTCCTTCAATATTGAAAGAACACGTTCTTCATATACCAACTCCTTCTTTTCCTTAAAGTAAAATGTTTTTCTATCATAAAGATTGATAAGGAGCTTAAGAATCCAGGTTCCAGCAAAACAATCTGGTCACATTAATCTCTATTGCCCGCAAGGAGCGCATAAAGGGCTTGTAGTCTTCGCTGGACGTGCATGGGTACATGGTTCTCATAACCAGAGCAAATCTCATCTGCCGAAGGTGTGTCAGCAATTTGTCAGCAAATTTTCAGCCACTATGAAAATGAGAGCACCTTATACGAGGCTCGGAATGTTCAGGGATGTCAACTGAAATAAGAGGGCAAAGCATCTTGCATCTTGCAATACGGAAAAGGAAAAAATAAGGGAAAAAAGTGACAACATTCCAATTGATTAAGACAAAACGAGAACCTTTACAACAGAAGTATATTATTCAAATCTGATCGTTATTCGGAATTCTTTTTTGGATTGTTTTTTTTTGAAGGCTGTTACTAGGCCTCATCAGACAGGAAAATAAACATCCAGAGGCTGAGGTCGTATTAGTTGTATTCTGCTTCAGCTGAGGAAGATAACATTATCACAAACGTTTACTTCATCAAGAGAAAAAGTCTTACATAGGTAGATAGCACTGGGAAAATCATTGGAACAGCTCAATGCCAGCTTATGGGTATAAAATTGAAGCTGACGACCAGCTTCGATTAGAGTTAGTCAAATATATCAGATACTGTTGTGGGGATTGTTATCATGACATAACTTACTGTTTTTCTGTGTGACTAAGGGCCCTGAAGCAATGGGGCATTATTCAGGAAAAACTTCCCCACCTTAACACCATCTGTAAGGATCCTACCTACATATCTTGCGGGCAAAGCTAGTGAGAGCTATTTCTAGTCTAGCTCATAGATTGGCAAAAATTGACTTTTCTTTAGAAATATGTTTCTCTTGTTCTTTGAATAAAACATCCTTTCCTCATAGCAGCCATCATCTTTTCCCTGCTCTCATTCTCTTGCATGCCCCAGATGCCAAGAAGATGAGACAGTTGCAAATCTTCTTATCCAATGCTAACGTCATACCAGCACCAAAGTCATCACCTGCTGAAAAAGACACAAAACATTGGTTTGGCAACGAGAATAACCAATTTGAATAAACATCTATTGATAAGTGGTCCATCCCATTAGTACCTTAAGTTATACCAAAGTCAAGCAGTCCCCATAGAAAAGTACACCACTCTCACTTCAAGGGTATAGTGTCATTTAGGGGATAAGGAATTCTGACCTTTGTTGTGGCTTCATTGACCTTATTTATGCTGGAGCTAAATTCATGCATCAGAGTCTCTGTGACCTTGATTTCTTTAGAGAAAGCGAATTAGCACAAACTTCTGGAATATACAACAGAGGTATTTATCAATTTCATTTCCATTCATTGAAGGAAACAGTAGTTGAAAAAAGAGCTGATGTCATTGAACAAGAAAAAGTGACTCAGTTGTGCAATCTCAACTTTTTCCCTGTTTTCAATATTTCTGACACAGTTTGCACGTAAGCTACATTTCAATGGCTGCAGCAGAGCAGACATAAATCCGATCTTCCTAGCTTTACGATTCTTGACGTTAAAGAGACTTACCAAGTTTGAGTAAATCTGATAAGTAGTTGCTCATTTATGGAGCAAGAAAGTCAAAATTATTGGCTGCCAGAGGCAGGCATCGGCAAAGTGCCCATGTGCTGCTCGCAGGCACATTTTCAAATCCAGCAAATATCTACAGGCACATTTCAAAAAATGACCTTTTCTAAAGATTTTGCGATCAGTTCGAAGGAATTGGGAAACAACTATCATGGTCTTAGTTTTACTAAATTTGGTTTGGTTATTGCAATAAAACAATTTGACTCACATCCAATGAAATTTTCCAATAGTTAAATGAGTGATCATTCAGATCTGTCACCAGTAACGAAGGTAACGATTTGTTTCATGTGCCATTTCTTGGTTGGCCTTTGTTGTCATTTAATAGTCATGGTGTCCGTGTTTCTGCTAGGAATTGTAGGATTTTCATGTGCAAGTAGTTGTGTTTAGTTTTGGAATGGAGATTTTTAGACCACTACGGCTGTGTTTTATGTTTGAGACTTAAGCCATTGCCTTATGCTTTAGATTATTTACTGTGGTTGTGTTTTGGTTTTGCGACTGTTTTACTGATTTTGTGTTTTGATTTTGTGACTTGGCCACTGGCCTTTAGTTTAGGATGTTTTGCTGGTGAATTTAAGGTTACTGTAACCGTTCAGGCGGTGATTAAGAAACTCCGTTTACCACGGCCGTTGTCAAAAAAAAACCAAACAAACTTATGCATCATTCGACGCAGAATTAAACGAAGAATATCATAAAAATATATTCAGTTGATTCAATAAAATCACGAATGACTTATTCTAAACTTAAGGCAAAATTGACCACCCTTGTGAAAAAATCTTTGTGTACCCCAATGATAATCGTTGGACCACAACTATCTATTTACCAAAGACTTAAGGCCCTGAACTGCAAAACTGTGTCACAAATTTTTGATAAAAGGTTTTTTCTTGAAATGATATCATTTTAAATAAAAGTAAATGTCTTAAATGTCCTTTTTAACGTTCAGACCCTTGTAAAAATCGGACCATTGGATCTATCAAAAAATCGCTGACATGGTTTCGTAGTTATATGCTTTGTGACCCTGTGTGTCAAGTTTCAAGCGATTCGATTGGCCTATTGGGTACACAAAGATTTTTTATTACCCACCAGTACTCCGGAGTCCTGTTTCGAGAAATCAGGCTTTTATCAAAATGAAGCAAAAATTGCGGGAAATACGATTATGCATGAAAGGTCAAGCAATTAGGCTTAAGCGCAGTATTGGTAAAGCATTATATCAATAACATAGCGGCACGGGATGTCACAAACATAGCTGCAAGGTCAAGTGAGTTTACTTTAATCCCCTAGTGTATATTCCCGCAACTTTTGAGAAACATGATTGCTCCTTTTAAAATGCTAAGATTTATAAGTAATTGTGACTATTTCTGGAAGTGAGTTGGTTTAAACAGTCCTCAACTACTTGTACCATAAGATTATGACAAAAACGAAAAATCGAAAATTTGTTGTCTGAACAGTTACAGTAACCTTAAAGGACTTTGCTGCATCCAATGGTGTAGAGCGAAGGAAGAAGTCATTTTATCTTCCAAGGCACACTTTAAATGAATGACAGGGTGTCCCACAAAATTGTTCAACGTTTAAAGAGCCCTGTGCAACGTCACTGCTTTGCGACCGCAAATATGCCTTTGTTCCCTGTGATCGATAATTTCTGGTAATCAGAAATTAAAATGGCCACCTCGAGGCAGGAACTTCTTGCAACATCGAAGCATTTCCTCTTCTGAACCAATGTGTATCACAGAGAATAAAGTTGAGAGACCAAGTTTTGGCAAACCCCAACATGCCTTGTACTGTAACAAGTCCATATATGAATTTTGGACAAGACTGAAGTCAGGAGTTTCAGACAGAAGTAGTGGTAGTGGCATGATGAAGTCAATTTCAAACAACAACTTTTAAGGCATGTTTGGCAGATTTGTACTCGCTGTGCACAGTTGAAAAGTAGAAACACTGACTAACAACTATGCTTATGGCATTAAAGAAAACGGTAATGATGTTGATGTGTACGTACAATAAACTTTTTTCCCACCGTGCTTCGGCGCGGCTTGTGTGCTTTGTTTATTTCTTTCACGAAGCACTGATTCCGTGCAAAGCACGAATGTTGCACAGGCCCCTTTAATTAAATGTCTAAAAATGACATCCATGTGGAGAATCCAAAACTAAATGCTAAGGAGGAGTGGGGAAATTTGAATGTTCCTAGAACGCTATTTGATCAAGATCAAACGAATCAAACATTATCAGCAACTGGCAAGCAATCAATTCAACTCATTATTTCACTGATGAGGCTACGGGCATCAAAATATTTGAGGTAATAATATTTAGTTTTGATAAAAACTATGGTCACCAAAACAAAATTACCAAATAGTCATTACAACTTGTCATAAATTGGATTTTGTGAAAATAAACAATATTTAACCTAGGATTGCTAGTGGTGATGTGCAACACAAGTCCTGCAGGCTCAGAAGTGACCAAGACCTTTTAAACCAACAATATTACGTTCCACAGGCTAACTGCTAAATAATTGTGAGCTACCCTATGTGGTCATTGATTAATCCGAAATAAGATTCCTGATACTAGTGCATTTGATACTAAAATCAAAGCAATAAGATTAAGCACAGAGACAATTCATCTGGTTTTGAAACATCCCGTTACATTGAACGAAGAAACTTTTGATCCTATGGTAGGTACTTGCAAAAAAATTCCAGACTGCTCCCAGAGATCTGATTCACATACAGCCTGAAAGAGCTAAAACAATCATTCAAATTGACATATGTCCCAAGTTTTTATGTCAATGTGATAAAACGTTATGAATTTTTTCAATTTAAAGAATTTCGCAATGGGAAACTATGTTAAAAATTGTGGCAAAATTCCTGACTATGAAATAAGAATGAATTTTTTAAACACTGATTTTGTGATTTATTTCATTCACATGAACAAGTTAGACCCTCCTTAATGTAATTTTTTTACCTTTAAATGTTTTTCTCCCCAGAATTCCAAATATGGAGATTTTCCAAAATGGCAGACATGCTGAATTGGATACGCAATGGTTCAACATCATAACCATCATACATATCATCTACCTCATATTAAAATTACCTTAAAATTTACAAAAGATTCTGCAAAACCTTTCAAGAAAAATCCCCTTATCTCTATGGTTATTACAATTTGATAAGGTAATACCTAGAGTATACTTAGGGTTACCTAGGCGCTCTTGGGTTTCCTTGGGGGGGGGGGCACACCCTTACACATATGAGGAAGTCAGTATTTGACATCGCAAATTCAAAACGCTGAAAAAATGGAACAAAGAACTTGAAAATTTCTCTGAAGTTTTGGGAAAGCTGTAATTTTAGGAGGACTTTGTACGTGTAAGTTTAAAACAACAGATTCTTAGAAACACAAGATTCTTTGAGTTTAGGAACAAAATACAGTACAGGGCTTGCACAAATAAACATGACCTAAATTCCTAAGAATTCTTAAGAGCATTTTTGAGAATTCTTCTATCATCATTTATAACAACTGTTTAGCCATATGAAAGACTGTAAATTCTTATAAACAAGAATTCTTAAGAAACCAGAAAAATTCTTGAGAATTCTCAGGCAGAAAAACCGAACTACTGTGCACAAAGCCTGTACTGTATTATGTGGGTACATACTGGAAATTTCATTTAAGAATCTTTGAATGCAAGGTCCCCAAGAACAATGTCCGCAATGAGTTCCATTATCTTCATCTTATATATTGGATCATCATCCCCAGGTATGTCATATTCTATTTCAACAGATTGCCCTCCTCTGGCAACTTTAGTTATTTTTCCCACATACTGTGCCTCTCCACCACTCTCTTCGTCAAACCATGTATGCTGCAGCCGTAATTTATATAAGTTAAACCCACCTGAACCCAGCTGAACCCATCTGAACCCAGCTGAATCCATTTGAACCCAGCTGAATCCATCTGAACCCAGCTGAATCCATCTGAACCCAGCAGAGACCAATCTGACGCAATAGAAATCCCAAGAGGTCCTGTGATTTGTATGAAGCACACAAGCAGGGAATTGGCATTTAACACTTGTTCATAATGCTAATGGCTCTGTTTGGAATTATAGCCCTTCAGATTAACAAACACGGAAACTCAAAGGACGTTTTAGTCAAATAAATGACGAAAACAATATTGTGTAAACGTGAAGGTGAAAAAGTTAGGCCTGATGATTTAGTAGGAGAGTGATATCACTGCGAAAGAAGTCCATGACAATTTTTCGACAGTTTACCTACCTACCTTCATAAAACGCAACCAGGAAAGAAATTGCTTGAAATTTCCCGAATTTTTTTGAAGAAATCTACTCTCCAGATGTTTGGGTATTAAAGTTTGGATGCTGGCTAAAATATCTTCTGGATTGGCGGAGTTATGGCCACACACAAATCGATAAGACACTTTGAACCCATAAAATGCCAAAATGAAAAACCGTCCGAGCCAATGAGATCAGAACGATTGTTATTCAGCTGTTTTCATTAACACCATAAAGCGCTTATGCTTATCACCCGCTTCTTTTGATACATTGTTCTTGATATTTCCAAACGGAGCCATCACACCTGTCAGGAGACCTCTTGGGAATTTCTATCGAGTCAGGTTGGTCTCTGCTGGGTTCAGATGGGTTCAGCTGGGTTCAGATGGGTTCAGCTGGGTTCAGATGGGTTCAGGTGGGTTCAGGTGGGTTCAGATGGATTCAGCTGGGTTCAGGTGGGTTTAACTTATATAAATTACGATGCTGCAGCTCCCTTCCTGTGAATTCATTGGTGTTAGTGATGAATTCATGGCAGATTTCCTTTGTAGTATTGTCAATGTTGTTGTGCAACTTGTTGTACGTGTGAACTTACTCTCATTTATATTTCATCTTTGATTCAATCTTCTAGTTCTCTCTTTATCTGCTCATTTCCCTCTTTGTAACTTCTCATTTATTAGGGCCTAATATTTACCTTTTATCTCTCATCTTGTAATAGCCTCACTCTCATGTAACACGTTTCTTTATCTAAAACGAGACTTGTCTAATTCGCCATCTTGATTTTCACTTGTACACGTTGCTCGCTTATCTCGTGTAGTCTCTCGTCTTCATCTGCAACTATCCGAGGTTCTACATGGTGTCAGGTGTGTATTAGCTTCATAATATTGAAGTTTAATCAATGCTTAACTCGTGGATACAATAATGGAGCGACTTAAACCTCCTGGACCCTTGTCGTTTGAAGGCAATGTGGCACAGACTTGGAAGACTTGGAGAAAAGCTTTTGACTTTTACCTCGTCGCTACTGAATCTGATTCGAAGTCAGATAAGATTAAGACCTCCATTTTACTCACTTGCATAGGAGAACGAGGCAGAGAAATTTATGAAACTTTTGAGTTTACAACTGATGGTGATTCACTCAAATTAAAGCCTGTTCTCGACCAGTTTGAAGCATATTGTAACCCAAGGTCCAACACCACTATTAACAGACACAAGTTTTTTACTTATCGCCAAGTTGAAGGACAGACTTTCAATACTTTTGTGACAGAACTCAGGACTTTGTCTGCTGAATGTGAGTTTGAAAATTTGCGTGACTCACTCATAAAAGATATGATAATTTGTGGAGTCTCTGACCGTGCTCTCAGGGAAAGAATACTGAGAGAGCCTAAAATAGATCTCAAGAAGGCCATAGAACTTGGTCAAGCCGCAGAACAAACAAAGCTGCATGCGAAACAGCTCACTACTCAAGTTGACCGCTCACTCAACAAAATCTCTCATCGTAGAAGCAAGGGAAGAAAGCAATCAATTGCTGGAGCAGCTCCTAGTGAAACTGAGGAAAAACAGTTTCAAGGTAAACAATCACAGATGTTCAAACACTGCAAGTTCTGTGCAGGCAGCCATTCACGTGGACGCTGTCCAGCGTATGGTAAAAAATGCAATCGTTGTCACCGTAACAATCATTATGCCAAATGTTGCACAAAAAAAGTTCAAGAAATTGAAGAAGAAAGTTACGATGAAACTTCTGAATCCTCCTCTGATACTGAATTCTACATTGGTTCAGTAAATGCAACTGAGAATGACACTGAAACTGTTCCTGAATTTGAAGAGCCACTCAAGATAGACTCAGTTGATGACGCAAATCCCAGTCAATGGTCAATTAATTTAGAAACTGCTGGTGAAGACATATGTTACAAAATTGACACAGGTGCTCAGGTAAACGTACTGCCAAAGAAGTACTTTGACAAACTTACTCCGCGTCCTAAGTTGAAGACCACCGCTGTTCGACTCTCTGCGTATAATGACACCAGTATACCTGTTGCTGGAAAGACAATAATACCTTTGATGCACAAAGGGAAGAAGCATCATGTTCTGTTCATTGTCGTAAGTTCAGATACTACTCCTATCATCGGTTTGAATACCTCAGAGAGACTTAACCTAATTCAGCGTGTGTTTAAAGTCGACAGAAGTGACTCATTTAATCCAGATCAAATTCCAAAGGAATATTTTGATTGTTTTGGAGAGGTTGGAATCTTAAAAAACACTTATCACATTGAGCTCAAAGAAGATGTGAAGCCTGTAGTTGTACCTCCTCGTAAAGTCCCATACGCGTTAAAAGACCCATTGAAGAAAGAGCTTGACAGAATGGAAAAGCTTGGAGTCATAGAGAAAGTGGAAAAATCCACTGATTGGGTCAATGGTCTGGTTGTTGTGACCAAACCTAATGGAAAATTGCGGGTATGCCTTGATCCGCGACCATTAAATCATGCAATTAAAAGGCATCACTATCGTCTCCCAACTGCTGAAGAGATCATATCGCAAATGAATGGTGCTCGCTTCTTCACAAAGCTCGATGCTAGTAATGGATACTGGCAGATTCCAGTTGATACTGACAGCTCTGATCTACTCACCTTTGCCACAGCTTTTGGACGCTACAAATTTAAGAGAATGCCATATGGAATCCATTCGGCAAGTGAAATCTTTCAGTTAGAGATTTCCAAAATCATTGAGGGTATCAATGGTGTAGCGAACTCGCAGGACGATATAATAATTTGGGCGGATACCAAAGAAGCCCATGATGCTCGTGTTACACAAGTACTTACACGCATCAGAGACAGTGGTCTCAAGCTGAACAAAGCTAAATGTGTTTTTGGGGCAACTGAATTAACCTTTCTTGGCCATATCATCTCAGCCGAAGGTGTGAAACCAGATCCCCGAAAAGTAGAGGCCATCACAAACATGCCTATCCCCACTAACAAGACCGAGTTGCAGCGATTTCTGGGGATGGTCAATTACCTTGGGAAGTTTATCCCCAGGCTTTCTGATGAAACTGCGCCACTTCGAGAACTCTTGAAAAAAGATATTGAATTTCTAATGCAGAAACCTCAAAAAGATGCATTTCAACGGCTGCAAACATTAATCACCACCGTGCCTATTCTCCAGTATTACAATCCAAACTTACCGACAAGACTTCGTACAGATGCCAGTCTTATTGGTCTAGGCGCTATGATAGAACAATGTCTTGAAGGAGAATGGTACCCAATTGCTTTTGCATCAAGATCCCTGGAGAAATCAGAACAAAACTATGCTTCCATCGAGCGTGAGACCTTATCAGTAGTTTTTGGATGTGAGAAGTTCCATGAATATATATATGGACGGGAATTTATTGTTCAGAATGATCACAAGCCTCTCAAAACAATATTTTCCAGAAGTATCACCTCCTGTCCACCCCGCATACAAAGGTTCTTTCTTCGTTTGCAAAAGTACAGCTTTGTCTTTGAGTATTCACCAGGAAAGACAATGAAAGTTGCTGACACACTTAGTCGTGCATACACCCCAGCCGGGAAGAGTAAGTCGGAAATCAATGAAGTAGACATGACACATTACGTTCATTCAGTCATACAAAATTTGCCTATCAGTGACTCAATGTTGCAACGTCTTCAGTCTGAAACTGCAAGTGACTCAACTTTGCAGAAACTGAGAGAATACACCATCAAAGGTTGGCCATCAAAACCAGATGTAAATCCTTCTCTCTTGCCATACTACCAACATCGTGATGACGTTGTGTACAATTATAATCTTCTACTTAACCCTATCTGTACTGGGCGATTTTTTAGGTATTTTGTACTGGGGGGGGGCGTTTTTCGCCCCCCCTCTTTTTCTCCAAAACTACAAAAGATATAACAATAAGACTTACCCCTATTGTTCTTTAGACAATTGGCTATTCAAATATAACAATGACAATTAATATGTCACGTGATTCGTTGCTAGGCAACCGAAAAACTGACGAAAATTGGCAAATTTATACCTTCTTAACCAGAAAAATTCTATTTAATCAACCACTCAACCGATTTTCTCCAAATTTGTTTCAAATAGTAGGAAACATGTCATAGTTCAAATATACATACTTTGCAAAATTTTTTAGTTTCTATTTTTAGCACAATTAGCCTTAAATTAGCCTTTTGTTGCATGCATTTACTTTCATCGCAGATTTTTGCCACTCCTGCCCTTTTATCTGGTAATTATAGACTCAAAATGAATCAAATTAATAAGATGAAGCAAATTAGACTAAAAAAATTTATATTTGACACTTATTTATTAGGTAAATGACGTCATAAATGTGAATGACGTCATAGATATTAAATTTTGCTGACATCAGCAAATAAGAAACAATTATATATCAAATGAAAGTACTCATCAAATGCAATCGAATGGTGCATATTTGAGATCGATCAAGCAAACGACACGAAAACTACGGACATTTTAAGCTTTTTTTTGTTGACTACTCTCCAAATATGGTATTACTGTGGTCACATGATCAGAGGTAGAACAATGAAATGTTAAGAATTTAATTGCCTATGAAATTTGAGTAAAAGTCACCAAAACTGGTGGTTATATCTCTTGTCGTTTTAGCGTAATGAAGCAAAAACTGGTAGGGGGGGCGAAAAACGCCCCCCCCCAGTACGAATAGGGTTAAAGGTCAGTGTATAATTATTCCATCCAACATGCGCTCAGAAATCAAATCTACAATCCATCAAGGTCACCAAGGTCAAGACAAGTGCATTCTTCGTGCTAGAAACTCTGTCTTCTGGCCAGGTATCAACCATGAAATCGTTGAACTTGTATCACAATGTTCAGAATGCCTTAATCATCGTAACCGGCAGAAACATGAAACTCTACTACCACACGATATTCCCAGTACACCGTGGACAAAAGTAGCCTGTGACTTATTCACAATTTATGGCAAAGACTACCTTTTAATTGTTGACTACCATTCAAAATATTTCGAGGTAGCCCCCCTGGAAAAACCAGCTGACGCCTCAGCAGTCATAAGGGCCACAAAGAAAATATTCAGCCGCCATGGTATACCGAAAACAGTCTTTTCTGACAACGGCCCACAGTTCATCGCGCATGAATACAAGCAGTTTGCAAAGACATGGGATTTCGACCACACTGATACGTCAAGTCCACATTTTCCCCAGAGTAATGGATTGGTTGAAAGGAAAATTCAAACAGTGAAACGCACTCTCAAGAAAGCTCATGAATCCGGTCAAGATGTCTATCTTGCATTACTCGCGTTGAATAATACACCCTCTCATGATGGAAAGTCCCCAGCTTTCAAAATGTTCAACAGAAATCCACGCACAACTCTACCATCCATTGTTCCAAACAAATCGCGTCGTGTCCCCAAAGATCCCAAGTCAAAGGATTACCATGACAAACGTGCAAAAGATCTTCCTGAACTTGAGCCTGGAACAATCGTGCGAATGCGAATCGACACAGATTCTTCGTGGAAAGAAAGTGGCAAGATCATTGAAAAATGCCAACAGCCTCGATCTTACCTTGTCTTAAACTCAAAGGGCAATGTAGTAAGACGCAATCGGAGACATTTGTTGCCAACATCCGGAACATTCCAAGTGCAACCAAATTATGACCACCTGCACCTTGCACCAAATGAAGTCATTCATGAACAGCCTCCCGATCCGATAACCGCCAACACACCACCACCAAGTGTTGAAGAGCAAACTCAGGCATCAACTACCATGACCAGATCCGGACGTCAAAGTCGCCCTCCTGCTCGATTTGCTGACTATGAAATGAAGTGAACAGCAAACTTTATTTTTATAAACTTGGACGTGTCGAAACAATTTACATTTATAATAATCTAGGAAAGGGGGATGTTGTACGTGTGAACTTACTCTCATTTATATTTCATCTTTGATTCAATCTTCTAGTTCTCTCTTTATCTGCTCATTTCCCTCTTTGTAACTTCTCATTTATTAGGGCCTAATATTTACCTTTTATCTCTCATCTTGTAATAGCCTCACTCTCATGTAACACGTTTCTTTATCTAAAACGAGACTTGTCTAATTCGCCATCTTGATTTTCACTTGTACACGTTGCTCGCTTATCTCGTGTAGTCTCTCGTCTTCATCTGCAACTATCCGAGGTTCTACACAACTGACTCATGCATTGAATTGTCAGACTCTAGTTTTTCATGATGTCTTCGGCTTTTCCTTGAATTTTTTGTCTCACTTTTGAATCTTTCTTTTGAAATTTTAGTTTCATTCGTTTGATTTTCTCATTCTGAACTTCCTCATCACGCACTTTCCTCTTATTAATAGATTCACGTCCCTTATTAATTGCAAACTTCAAA
This sequence comes from Aurelia coerulea, assembly GCA_039566865.1. Taxonomy (NCBI): domain Eukaryota; kingdom Metazoa; phylum Cnidaria; class Scyphozoa; order Semaeostomeae; family Ulmaridae; genus Aurelia; species Aurelia coerulea. Next base: position 2,975,489 of record CM076951.1, on the reverse strand, counting down.
ACAGAGCTTGCATCTTCTTGATTTTCTAACCAGTCAATAGCATGGTTCATTCGAAATCTCACTTTTGAGGAGATAAAATCAATCTTTGCATTAGGTGCCCGCCTGCACTGAGAGTCTGTCATGGCCAATGTTCTCTCAGAATGAATGTTGTGCTTTGGTGCATATTTTGTTTGCTCCATGACTTCATATGTAGGATCTGCCAGTCTACCATATAAATATGGCTCGAGTTGCCTTTCGAGAACTTCTCTAAATCCTTTTGCAAATGCACCAACAATTTCTTGAAATTCTTCAACATTAACTGGTGCATCTTGCAATGATTTCAAGACAACATTTGTCAGCTCTAAAGACTCACCAAATGAATCAATTGGCATGCTTAATACTATTTCAGGATTTTCTTCGTAACTCCTTAGCGCAGTAACAACTCTCATGAATTTATTTTTCAAAGTTTCACACAAATTCACACTTCAAAAGGATAGAAACTAAAAGTCAAAAAACCATTTCCTGGTTCGTTGAACCAATTTGGAGCAGTGCTCAGTTAAGTAGGTGGGGGGGGGGCTGAATGAGCCTCCCCCCAATCTGGATAGGGTTAAACTGGAGTAAACAAGTAAAATCTGTTGCCAAGTCTTTTAGTGCAAAACTATCGCAACTCAAGAGAATGAATTTTCTACAAAGAAAAGTACTAGAAGAAATTTATTACAAGTCGGTAATAGCTGGGGTGGTTTATTGTATATCTGTTTGGGGAAACTGTGCCACAAGGGAGCAGCAAAACTGATATATTATGTGCTAAGGGGTGAGGATGCACTAGAGGTAGCTAAATGGAAACCTATAAGCTATGTTTACAAAAGAAGAGTGGCAACAATAATGCACGAAGTGCATAGAAATGAGCTGAAAATAGAACTAACTGAAATGTTTGAAAAGAATAAATGTTCTAAAACCAGGGGAGCAAACAACTATGCGGTACCAAGGCCTAGAACAGAACATGGGAAAACATCTATCTGTTATCGCGGTCCTCTTACCTGGAACAATCTACCTGAATCAGTTAAAACATTAAGCACTCCAGAATTAAAGAAAAGATTAAAATTTTGTGAAGTAGAGAAAATTCACTATGGAAAGGAAGCATCAATTGGAACTAACAAGAAAGATGATTTATTTATTTTTAGGAACTTATTTTAACAATTGTAATTAGCTCGTTATACTTTAATTATTTAGAAAACTTTAATTTGCAGGTCCACATCAGCACTTATGTGCTGCTAACTATCACCTGCTTTAAAGTGCACCTAAACCCAAAATGTTTTATTCTTGATTATGATAGAGGGTCTTGAGCTGAATTGATTACCGAAAACCAACTTGAATTCCAATGCATGGTTCCGTAGATATGCCGCGTTTAAAGTCGCGTTTTTGGACAATTTTTTGTGGACACTGCCAGGCTATTCTGACCATTCTGGAGCCTGGGGCAAGACCGGATGTGACATCGACTCCAGTATACACACTCAGGTCTCAGTGTGGCCTAAGTGATTTCGCAGTCAATTTTAGTGCAAGTTGTGGTCGATGGTAAACAGTAAATATGGTAAACAGTGAATATGGTAAACAGATGCGTTGCTGCAAATTGTGGAAATACACCGGATTTAGAAAAGGGTATAACATTGCACGCTATTCCATATAATGATAACGAAAATGCTACTGCAAAGAAGAGACAACGCCAATGGATAGCGTTTGTGAAGCAAAAGCGTGCCAAATGGGATGCTACGACAGCTTCTTGCTTGTGCTCAAAGCACTTTAAACCAGACGATTATCAAAGAAGATTTGACTTCTTAGAAGGCCAGAGCGAACCTGTAGTGCCGAGGTCGTGGAGAGATGAAGTTGGCGTCGTACCGATTCCAACCATCCATGCTTCTAAACCAACACCAGACGGCTGTTTTCCATTCCTAGCAATAGATATGTCCAATATTCTTGGTTGTCACAAAATTCAACGTATGACTATCTGTTTCACTTTTGAACATCAGAAAACAGGCTAGGTATGTTTTTTCAATCATTTTCGTTGATTTTAAAGCCATGGAGAATAGTGAATCCTCTGGTTTTGAGGCAGCCAATAATTTTGGCTTTCTTGCTCCATAAATCAGAGACTAGTGATCGGATTTACTCAAACTCGGTGTCAATCTTTAATTTGAAGTCTCTTCTGTCGAGAAACTTAAAAACAGAAAAATTGGATATATGGCTGCTCCACAGAAGCCACTCAAACAGCGCACATGTTTTTTGGGACACCCTGTATAGAAAAAAGTAGCAATGGTGGTGCTCATTTTGCACTTGATATCAAAGTTTCTTTGTCTGCTACCTGATTCACGCTGCATATCAAACCAGTATTGAATGATGAATGCATCTGAAAAAAATCTTTAACTGCTGAATGAACATTGACACCAAATAAGAATCAGTGTTTTCTGCTGAACCTTGCATGATTTTAACTGATTTAAAATGCTTAATGTGATTGGGGTGCGTCTCTTTCAAATTATTTTCGAATTTTTACTGTCAAGGTAGGTCCAACATATGGAAGAAAATTGATGAGAGGGCACCTGGCTTCGAAAGGCATACATGTATCTGAGAGGTGCTTAAGGAAATATCTACCCATCACTCAGCCAGAGTATCAAGAAAGGAGATAGAATGCATCTGAAAAAATAAAAAATCCAAAAATCTATCACGCTGCTGGTTTTGGCGACAAGTTGCACATAGATCAAAATGAAAAGCTGGTTATGCTTGGCACAGTCCACGTGATAGCAAGAGATGGTTTTAGTGGCAAGATAGTAGCACACTCGACGATGCCGGTTAAAAACAATTAGACTATCTACGCAGAAATACTAAAGTTAGTGTACATTTTTCTCTTACCTTAAACAAACTTCTTCAAACTTTGCGCTGAATGCTATTTGAGGGAGATTATGTGCTTGATGCCAAATGACTAACGTTTAGAAAATTCTGACTGTTTTTGAATTTGAAGGATCTATAAATGCCAGCAAAAATGGTTCATGAATCTCATTGGAACTGTTTCAAGACAACTGTTGTCATTGGAACTGTTTGCCATAACTTGTTTTAGGTTGTATAATATCTAGCCTCTGGTTATACAAAGACGCTTCACAATAATCGTACTAAGATGTGTGAATATAACCAAAATACTGTTTTCCCCAAACTTAATGGGAAAGATAAAATCTGTTCAAAACTCTGCAGCTCTAACTGTAACAGGTGCATGGAGAAAAACATGGAAGAAATGAAAAGAACATTAAGAGGAACAGGGAAGAAATGCTAGGGGGCAGATGATACTATCAGAGGCCAACAACGCAAAGCGAGAAAATTTCTATGAAACAGCACCTTTCAGGTTCAATTCAAGTTCACTGAGATGAAAATGCAGCAAAAAAATCTGGAGGTGCAAGTTATGCAAGTGCCAGCATTGCATAGAAATGTTCACACATATCAGTACCGATGGTACCCAGGGTATACCGATGGGGGCCTAAACGAAATTGTGACAAAGCAACAAAGCAAAATCTCAGTGGCTCTAAGAGACACAGACTGCTTGAATTCTAGACAATCGAAGAAAAACTATTTTCTGAGGTCAACAAAAGCAAATTAAACAAGAAGAGCAAATATTTTTATCTCTCTCATGCCATATTTGGGCAAATTGTTTTATTGTTTAGTCTAAGTATTCAAATGACTTGATATAATTTGCACATTTATATTTTAATTTCGTAGCAAACGCTTCGTAACTACAAAGTCGCCATATGTAAATAGTTTCTTTGGTTGGTAAAGTATGGGCTAGATAGCATTTACAAATAAATCTGTCACAATATTTCTTGTGACATCTTCTGATTTGTTATACCTTCTACTTTTAGAAATACTTATGAAAGGTATGGAATATGGGACCGGTTGAGAACAGATCGTGGAAGGGGATTTTATTTGATGAATTTCATGCAAGAAGAGCTGAGAGATTTCAGAAGATCAACGACAAAAGCCCCATACAAGCAGACTACTTCCAAAGAGGTGCTTATATGAAATTATATTATCCTATCCCAAAAAAGTTACAGGACCAGCTTTTTCATGCATTAATTATGATGAAAATCCTAACTCTTGTCTCTAGCATCTTTCAAAGTACCTCAATAAAGGCATAACGGAATAACCAGACCCAGGACCACTAGGACCGGACCCTAACGGACCAGACCCTAGGGGAATGCCCATTACTTTCCTTTCAGCGTTTGTTTGCAATGGCGGCCAACACAGAAGTTTCGCTCCAAAGTAAGATAAGGCAGTCACTGCTGTAAGTAAATTCTACCTTCTGGATACCACAACAAACACAAAAATGCATGGTATATCAAATCGTCTAACCAGCCGGCAAACTTTGATCCAGCCTCAAGCCATTGCCGACTGGGCCTAAGCATTTAACTACATGGCCTATATATTTTACTTCTCTGACTTGCTTGGTGATTCAAGTTGTTGCGATGACGTCGTCGTGCCAGCCACGTTGTATGCAATCTCCACAATCTCAATTTCTGGACTTGATTCTGGCTTCTCCATGATCTTTGCAAGTTAGTCACATTAGTTTGGGACTGCAAAATCACTTAGCAGGCAGCTTTTTGATAACATATTTCTTCGTAACGTTTATTGTGAAGGTGGTAATTGGCAGATATATGGGGTAAGGCGATCTTGAAAGAGAGAGTGATGATTTTGGGAATGTTAATAGAACCATTCTCTCAAACCACGCATTGACCCGGGTATTGACCCCACTTGTCTTTGGTAAATCCCATGATCACAATTTTCCATTTCAGAATGTGCATTTGTGTGCATTTGTTTTCTCGTATCATGCATGTGCACTCACCTTTTTACAGGGCCGTAGCAAGCAGCTTCTGATTGGGGGGACTGTTCTTAGAGCAATAGAGAGCAATACATCTAATTAATACTTGCGGCGTGGCACCATTGTTTTCAAAATTATTGGGGGCTTCAACCACCCCTGCACCCCCCTCGCTTCTTACGGGTCTGCATTTTTATAAGAAACAACTCATAAGAAACAGTAGGCTAAAACTTTCGATAAATACGACCCCACAGCCTGTATCAAAATGCTAACCTGTATCAAAATGCTAAGAAACTCTCGTAATTTGCATTCAAAAATACTATTTGTTACTATACCGTGTCCAATTATTTTTGAGTGCCAATATGTTATTACTTATTGTTTTAGATCTTATTAGATAGTTTGGAAGCCCTTCTAACAAAACGAAATTAATTCTACATTTTTGGCATTGAAAATTGAAAAAAATCAAATTTCAACCTTTGGTAGCGAAATGTCCTAAGATCCAAGAAACTGCCTGACGACCTCGGACCTCAGTTTCTTATCGAAAATGATGAGTGTAACCCATATTTTAGAAGATACATGTGACCAACTCGAACCCCCCCCCCCCTAATAATTTTCTTGGCCCACCATGGGAGCTAACAAAGTCCCTAAGTATTAGCGTGCCTGATAAAGTTGAACTCTTGGCGCTGAGATGAACTTGCAGCTTGGAGGCTGAACAGTCTGAAAGCTTCTCTTCGATGAACTCCTGAGTTTGTCGCAGGACATATGTGAATTCGAGGGTCACTCATTCCCAAAAGTGTTCGAGATTTTTTCAGAACAGAAAGATTTCGGTGACAGACTTCCTATCCAACGTAGCCTGCGTGCAGACTCGATTATCCTACCAGGATACCAGGATAGGCAAGTCTGCACGCAAGCGAGGGTAGGGCATTCCCCTAGGGTCTGGTCCGTTAGGGTCTGGTCCTAGTGGTCCTGGGTCTGGTTATTCCGTTATGCCCCTCAATAAACTAAAATTCAAAGTTTAAAGTGGACCTAAACTCTGTGCGTAAGGGATTTTTTAGGGTAAATCATGGGTCCTGAAAATGGATAAAATACTTTTAAGTGCATTCCAAGTTTGCAAAAGCCCCCATCCAGGCCCCCAAAGTTGTAACGACTTTCGTTTATGTTTTTCCAAGACTGTATCTCCAAGAAGCTCAAATATCTCCAAGAATGTCTTCGGATGAGTCGGATAATGAACGTCAAGGAGACAAATTCGAAGATTTTGCAAGCTTTTTGGCAGAAGTCGACGAGCTTGGCCAAGGATTCGCGTCGGCCTACCTTGACGAACCACTGGCTGACGAGCAATACATGAGAAGGCTCAACCAAGAAACGGCAGAAAGAGAGCATCAGGAACGAGAATTAAAGAGACGATTTGAAAACGTCATCGATGTGGGGAAATGGTAGGTGATCTTAGAACTCTTCTGTAGCTCAACCAAGCAGCCTGAAAGCAAAAGAAGCGGCAAGGCATGTTTATTGAATAGGCCTTCGTTGCATACTGTAGGCCTAAAATTCTTCTGTGTGTCTGTGTGTCCCAACCCACGCTACAAGCCAAGAGCGGTTTTGGTGTGACACGCTTCCAAAATGATCTTCCAAGGCGATTTAGGCTTTGCTTCCTTTCGTTTGCTCGCTTATGGTCAGTGGGTGGGGGGGGGGGGGGTAATATGAAGATGCAGTTAAATGTGTAAGCCATTAAATTTCAATAACTGTAGTAGATTTTCATTGAACAGTTTATTATCTACCATTGCTACAATCAACATTTCCCATTTTACCCCTGCAGACCTTCTCAAGGTTGGGGGCCATGCAGTGTCCGGCGCTAATGCAGTTTCGCACACCCTCTTCAGACCGTGTCTATACTGTTTGTACTTATAACTTTGTCGTTGTATGTCTGTTACATATGTATTGTATATCAATCGATAGCCCAGAACATGGGGATTAATTTGATATATAATTAATAATTACTCACCTTCAATTCATTCTTTTATTAGCCAAAATACATCCATGACTAACCTCCAAATCTTCACTCCGTCCGCCATTATCAATCCGATCGAGTTCTTCGGTCACGTGACCAGTAGCCTCGACTTCAAACTCAAAGAAAGGGGTCCTCATGGATCGTTTACTCCTCGGAGAACTAGGAGCCGGGAGTTAGACCCTCGAGCTGTCTGCCATCGAGCTGCCGGTGAGAGAGCTAAAAATTTACGTCTCGATTTTAGACAAGGGAAATAGACCCTAGGGCTGTCAGTCCTCGAGCTGCCGGTGAGAGGGCTAAAAATTTATACTTCGATTTTAGACCCGAGAGTTAGACCCTTGAGCTGTCCGTCCTCGAGCTGCCCGTGAGAGAGCTAAAAATTTACGTCTCGATTTTAGACAAGGGAGCTAGACCCTAGGGCTGTCAGTCCTCGAGCTGCCGGTGAGAGGGCTAAAAATTTATACTTCGATTTTAGACCCGAGAGTTATCCCCTCGAGCTGTCCGTCTTCGAGCTGCCCGTGAGAAAGCTAAAAATTTACGTCTCGATTTTTGACAAGGGAAATAGCCCCTTGAGCTGTCCGTCCTCGAGCTGACCCTGAGAAAGCTAAAAATTTACGTCTCGATTTTAGACGAGGGGAAATAGACCCTAGGGCTGTCAGTCCTCGAGCTGCCCGTGAGAGAGCTAAAAATTTACGTCTCGATTTTAGACAAGGGAGCTAGACCCTTGGGCTGTCAGTCCTCGAGCTGCCCGTGAGAGAGCTAAAAATTTACGTCTAGATTTTAGACCAGGGAGCTAGACCCTAGGGCTGTCAGTCCTCGAGCTGCCCGTGAGAGAGCTAAAAATTTACGTCTCGATTTTAGACAAGGGAGTTAGACCCTTGAGCTGTCCGTCTTCGAGCTGCCCGTGAGAAAGCTAAAAATTTACGTCTCGATTTTTGACAAGGGAAATAGCCCCTTGAGCTGTCCGTCCTCGAGCTGACCCTGAGAAAGCTAAAAATTTACGTCTCGATTTTAGACAAGGGAAATAGACCCTAGGGCTGTCAGTCCTCGAGCTGCCGGTGAGAGGGCTAAAAATTTATACTTCGATTTTAGACAAGGGAAATAGACCCTCGAGCTGTCAGTCCTCGAGCTGCCCGTGAGAGAGCTAAAAATTTACGTCTCGATTTTTGACAAGGGAAATAGCCCCTTAAACTGTCCGTCCTCGAGCTGCCCCTGAGAAAGCTAAAAATGTACGTCTCGATTTTAGACAAGGGAAATAGACCCTAGGGCTGTCAGTCCTCGAGCTGCCCGTGAGAGAGCTAAAAATTTACGTCTCGATTTTAGACAAGGGAGCTAGACCCTAGGGCTGTCAGTCCTCGAGCTGCCCGTGAGAGAGCTAAAAATTTACGTCTCGATTTTAGACAAGGGAGCTAGACCCTAGGGCTGTCAGTCCTCGAGCTGCCCGTGAGAGAGCTAAAAATTTACGTCTCGATTTTAGACCAGGGAGCTAGACCCTAGGGCTGTCCGTCCTCGAGCTGCCCCTGAGAAAGCTAAAAATTTACGTCTCGATTTTAGACAAGGGAAATAGACCCTAGGGCTGTCAGTCCTCGAGCTGCCCGTGAGAGAGCTAAAAATTTACGTCTCGATTTTAGACAAGGGAGTTAGACCCTCGAGCTGTCCGTCTTCGAGCTGCCCGTGAGAAAGCTAAAAATTTACGTCTCGATTTTTGACAAGGGAAATAGCCCCTTGAGCTGTCCGTCCTCGAGCTGCCCCTGAGAAAGCTAAAAATTTACGTCTCGATTTTAGACAAGGGAAATAGACCCTAGGGCTGTCAGTCCTCGAGCTGCCGGTGAGAGGGCTAAAAATTTATACTTCGATTTTAGACAAGGGAAATAGACCCTCGAGCTGTCAGTCCTCGAGCTGCCCGTGAGAGAGCTAAAAATTTACGTCTCGATTTTTGACAAGGGAAATAGCCCCTTGAGCTGTCCGTCCTCGAGCTGCCCCTGAGAAAGCTAAAAATTTACGTCTAGATTTTAGACCAGGGATCTAGACCCCTGAGCTGTCCGTCCTTCCTCGAGCTGCCGGTGAGAGAGGTAAAAATTTACGTCTCGATTTTAGACAAGGGAAATAGACCCTCGAGCTGTCCGTCCTCAAACTGCCGGTGAGAGAGCTAAAAACTTATACCTCGATTTTAGACCAGGGAGCTAGACCCTAGAGCTGTCCGTCCTCGAGCTGCCCGTGAGAGAGCTAAAAATTTACGTCTCGATTTTAGACAAGGGAAATAGACCCTAGGGCTGTCCGTCCTCGAGCTGCCCGTGAGAGAGCTAAAAATTTACGTCTCGATTTTAGACAAGGGAAATAGACCCTCGAGCTGTCCGTCCTCGAGCTGCCCGTGAGAGAGCTAAAAATTTACGTCTCGATTTTAGACAAGGGAAATAGACCCTAGGGCTGTCCGTCCTCGAGCTGCCCCTGAGAGAGCTAAAAATTTACGTCTCGATTTTAGACCAGGGAGCTAGACCCTTGGGCTGTCCGTCCTCGAGCTGCCGGTGAGAGAGGTAAAAATTTATACTTCGATTTTAGACCCGAGTGTTAGACCCTTGAGCTGTCCGTCCTCGAGCTGTTTCATCTTTACACCCCCGTCTAAGTGCCCCTTCGAGAGGTCAGATGTACCGGGGCACTTACACGAGGGTCTATCTTTATTTCTGGAATATTATTCACAGTATATAGAAACAGAAATATATTCAAATAAATGATTGATTTTGATTGATTGAGCAGAATTTGTTGACAACGCCTTCCCCTATCTTTTTAATTGTTTTGTCTTCAAACCTATTTTTGATCGACGAATTGAAGTGTAGTCAAACGAAGTAATAATAACATCTGGAAAATGTATTTCAAAACATTTTTCAATCATATTTCTATGTTGGTTACATCTGCACAGCTGATAGATTCCACGTCAAATACACGAATGACCTTTAAGTTTCACGTAATTTGTAAAGGAAATTTGGAAGTTAAATCAATGTAATTTATCAAATTAAGAAATCCAGTGCAGTCTACTGATGGAGCCTCCATTTAAAGACGAGGTTTGGTGTCCATACTTAAAACAGAATTTTAAAAGTTACACTAAGTAGCCACATATAAGAAACGGACATATAAGACACTGTAGTCTGCCAGCACAGAGAATACTCTCCCATTGATAAGAAACCAGGCTTTGGCTTTATTGACTTTGGGGTATTATTGGGCTGAAATGGGCTTTATTATTTCGAATACAGTAAGTACCCGCAAATAAGAAACCCCTTGTATAAGAAACAGGCCTCACTTTTTTCAAAAGGGGCTCCTTTAATAAGAAACAACTCTAAGTCTGAAATTTAAAACTTTCTTATTTTCAGATTTGTCATAGTTCCAAAATGCTAGAAAATAATGCCTATAAATGACTGTCATATCATGTAGCATTCTCTAAACAGAGTTAACATTTTCAAAATTAAAGATTCACACAACAAAAAGGTAACAAGGTAAACATGTAAAATGCACAAGTGATGTGCAAACATGCATGTATGGTACAGTCATATACCTTCACTTGACTTGATTCCCTATCTATAAGAAACTTTGACCCTGATCATGAAAAGGTCTTTTTAAATACAGTAAGAACCCGCAAAATAGAAACCAGTTTTTTCAAAACAGCCTGTTTAGTTTCTTATTAAAAAGTCATTAACCCGTGAAACAGGCTGAACGGTTTCTTATCATATGGCTAAGAAACCTGCAATGATTTCAGCTTAATCTTTCATGAAAACCCAAAGCAAACATTAGCGGACAGTATGTTCTTGTTACCTAGCATTTTCTCTAAATTTACTCAACGATAGCATACATGCAAAATTTATCATTATAGATAGATATGCCTTTGCATGGAATATCTAAAAATGTTGGGCACCTGAGTTTGACGAAGATTTTCAAATATGAATTTATTTGGGGTCCTTCTATAAGAAACCTTTCTAAAATCAGGCTGAGAAGTTTCCTATATGAGGGTACCATTTCTCAAAAAAGTCAGCCTGAGGTTTCTTATAAAGTGGTTTCTATTTTGCGGGTTCTTACTGTAAGAAACTTTCTGAGGCCTCGATTCAAAAAGTGGTTTCTTATTTGCGGGTACCCGCTGTATAATAAGACTGACTTCGACGTATAGGGTAGGGTGGGGTAATATGGGTCTAAAATGAGCAAAATTTTAGAGGTCACAGTGACGTCATGAAGCTGAAAATCTGTGAAAATCAGGCTTCCAAGTTGAATTCAAGTTTAATGAAGATTTTGAATGAACTTTATGCAGTTTTTGGTTCAGTTTATCAACAAATGTGGTGATAAAATATCATTTTATTGAAAATAACGATTTTGGAGTGATATTTTGGCAGAAATTAGCTGATTCTTATGACGTCATTGTTGCGATTAATTTATTCTGTGTAAAATGAGACCAAAAGAACCTGCAAAATGGTTATTATCTATAACAAATGTAGCATTAGAGTGTTTTCTATTGAAAAAGTTCGAAAAAACTTGGAAAAGTTGCTAATTAGTCCAAAATGGCGGCCAAAATGACGTCATTATCAAAAATTGCTGACATCCTCAAATTCCAGAAATTCCGGTATCAAATTGAAGCCCTTCGTTTGCTGATTCATTTGCTGTATAATACTTCATGATTCAATCAAAAAATTTCATTGAAATCATTGAAAACAATGATTTTGCTGCTACCTCCTTCCAAATATGGGCATGTCACGTGACCTGTGAGTCCCATTGTCCACAAATGTTTCCACCAAAATGTTTTTAATAGATAATTAGTAAAAGTCAGGGAGGCTAGGGGACATAGCGAATGTCGTTTAAAAACGCAGCAAATAAAACCTTGAGGGGGGATGGAATCCACCCCCCCATGTGGATTAGGGTTAATTGACATTCAGTGGTTCTTCTTTTTTGGGAAAAAATTTCAGCTCGGACAAAGGCAGTTAGATATTTTTCAAAATTTTCTCTTTTGGCAACCAAAATAGGCCCACTTTTTCTGACAAGCGGGAAAAGTGGGTCTATTTTCAAAACTTGTTCAAAATCGGAATATGAAAGGCTAAATGATTAAAAAAATTAATGAACTTACATTTCCCAACTATCCTCTATTCAATAAAATCACAGTATTTGCCTTTTATCGCAAGCAATCCCGTTCCCGCGACGAAAATAAAACTACGGTCATTATGCTGTGATCCACCATCGTTGCGACTTGCAAGTCAGTGATCGAATTTGATAATAACAGTCAAATAAAGATGTTTGCAGTATGTTTACTCCAATTTACTGGTTACCAGACAGCAACTACGGTAATAGGAAACCCGTTTTCGCATTTTAGACAGAAAACAACGTGGCAAGATGAATATAAGTGCGAAAATTTTAAGCAATTCAAGGCTTCGTTGAATTTGAATTATGGCTGAATTCTCAGTATGCCCACATTACCCTTTTTTTGCCAAATTTTTAGCTTTCTCACGGGCAGCTCGAAGACGGACAGCTCGAGGGTCTAACTCCCTTGTCTAAAATCGAGACGTAAATTTTTAGCTCTCTCACGGGCAGCTCGAGGACTGACAGCCCTAGGGTCTAGCTCCCTTGTCTAAAATCGAGACGTAAATTTTTAGCTCTCTCACGGGCAGCTCGAGGACGGACAGCTCTAGGGTCTAGCTCCCTGGTCTAAAATCGAGGTATAAGTTTTTAGCTCTCTCACCGGCAGTTTGAGGACGGACAGCTCGAGGGTCTATTTCCCTTGTCTAAAATCGAGACGTAAATTTTTACCTCTCTCACTGGCAGCTCGAGGAAGGACGGACAGCTCACGGGTCTAGATCCCTGGTCTAAAATCTAGACGTAAATTTTTAGCTTTCTCAGGGGCAGCTCGAGGACGGACAGCTCAAGGGGCTATTTCCCTTGTCAAAAATCGAGACGTAAATTTTTAGCTCTCTCACGGGCAGCTCGAGGACTGACAGCTCGAGGGTCTATTTCCCTTGTCTAAAATCGAAGTATAAATTTTTAGCCCTCTCACCGGCAGCTCGAGGACTGACAGCCCTAGGGTCTATTTCCCTTGTCTAAAATCGAGACGTAAATTTTTAGCTTTCTCAGGGGCAGCTCGAGGACGGACAGCTCAAGGGGCTATTTCCCTTGTCAAAAATCGAGACGTACATTTTTAGCTTTCTCACGGGCAGCTCGAAGACGGACAGCTCGAGGGTCTAACTCTCGGGTCTAAATTCGAAGTATAAATTTTTAGCTCTCTCACGGGCAGCTCGAGGAAAAACAGCCCTAGGGTCTATTTCCCTTGTCTAAAATCGAGACGTAAATTTTTAGCTCTCTCAGGGGCAGCTCGAGGACGGACAGCTCAAGGGTCTATTTCCCTTGTCTAAAATCGAGACGTAAATTTTTAGCTCTCTCACGGGCAGCTCGAGGACGGACAGCTCAAGGGTCTAACACTCGGGTCTAAAATCGAAGTATAAATTTTTACCTCTCTCACCGGCAGCTCGAGGACGGACAGCCCAAGGGTCTAGCTCCCTGGTCTAAAATCGAGACGTAAATTTTTAGCTCTCTCACGGGCAGCTCGAGGACGGACAGCCCTAGGGTCTATTTCCCTTGTCTAAAATCGAGACGTAAATTTTTAGCTCTCTCACGGGCAGCTCGAGGACGGACAGCTCTAGGGTCTAGCTCCGTGGTCTAAAATCGAGGTATAAGTTTTTAGCTCTCTCACCGGCAGTTTGAGGACGGACAGCTCGAGGGTCTATTTCCCTTGTCTAAAATCGAGACGTAAATTTTTACCTCTCTCACCGGCAGCTCGAGGAAGGACGGACAGCTCACGGGTCTAGATCCCTGGTCTAAAATCTAGACGTAAATTTTTAGCTTTCTCAGGGGCAGCTCGAGGACGGACAGCTCAAGGGGCTATTTCCCTTGTCAAAAATCGAGACGTAAATTTTTAGCTCTCTCACGGGCAGCTCGAGGACTGACAGCTCAAGGGTCTATTTCCCTTGTCTAAAATCGAAGTATAAATTTTTAGCCCTCTCACCGGCAGCTCGAGGACTGACAGCCCTAGGGTCTATTTCCCTTGTCTAAAATCGAGACGTAAATTTTTAGCTTTCTTAGGGGCAGCTCGAGGACGGACAGCTCAAGGGGCTATTTCCCTTGTCAAAAATCGAGACGTAAATTTTTAGCTTTCTCACGGGCAGCTCGAAGACGGACAGCTCGAGGGTCTAACTCCCTTGTCTAAAATCGAGACGTAAATTTTTAGCTCTCTCACGGGCAGCTCGAGGACTGACAGCCCTAGGGTCTATTTCCCTGGTCTAAAATCGAGACGTAAATTTTTAGCTTTCTCAGGGGCAGCTTGAGGACGGACAGCCCTAGGGTCTAGCTCCCTTGTCTAAAATCGAGACGTAAATTTTTAGCTCTCTCACGGGCAGCTCGAGGACGGACAGCTCAAGGGTCTAACTCTCGGGTCTAAAATCGAAGTATAAATTTTTAGCCCTCTCACCGGCAGCTCGAGGACTGACAGCCCTAGGGTCTATTTCCCTTGTCTAAAATCGAGACGTAAATTTTTAGCTCTCTCACCGGCAGCTCGATGACAGACAGCTCGAGGGTCTAACTCCCGGCTCCTAGTTCTCCGAGGAGTAAACGATCCATGAGGACCCCTTTCTTTGAGTTTGAAGTCGAGGCTACTGGTCACGTGACCGAAGAACTCGATCGGATTGATAATGGCGGACGGAGTGAAGATTTGGAGGTTAGTCATAGATGTATTTTGGGTAATAAAAGATGGAATTGAAGGTGAGTAATTATTAATTATATATCAAATTAATCCCCATGTTCTGGGCTATCGATTGATATACAATACATATGTAACAGACATACAACGACAAAGTTATAAGTACAAACAGTATAGACACGGTCTGAAGAGGGTGTGCGAAACTGCATTAGCGCCCAGTGTCCCACACCTTATAAGACCTTATAGGGTTTTGGCAGGGTTTATTTAGGATCAGGACACATATCTTTTAATAACAAACTGCCCATAAGAAACTCAACTCTCACATTGCCAAAAAAATGAAGAACTCCCGTTTTGGGAAAATATAAGCGAAGAAACTATTTATTTTGATAAAGGAAATCCTTTACAAACTTTTATTTTACTTACACTTGTTTCCTGTATCATATATCATGTTTCATTTCATAAGATTTTTTTTATTTTGATAAGTGTAAATGCGGTCATTGCTCAGTGAAGCTGCTTCAAAATCCTAAGGAATGCTGGTGCTGCCAAGAATTTCAATCTAGAAAACGTTAAAAAACTACAAAATATATACATTTCAATGTACCAGCCACAGCAGAGAAGGACACTAGGTCATCTGGTCGCCACTGTGGCTGGCACTTACAATTCAACTATAACATATGATACAAAACAAACAAAGAATAAATAGGTAAAGGGAGGGGGGATTGCTGCTTGGTGTTATGACAAAATATACTGGCTGAGTCGAAAATGCCCGCCGACGTGTGGTACATAAGAATTTTGAGTAATCAAGCCATTTCCACGCGCCACGCACCACCCCACAGCAAAGATGCCAACCAAGATGCAAGGACCAACCTCACCGTATACGGTTCGACAGAATCCTCACACCCAGGCCAACACCCCCGCCAGAGAGCAAGCCATAGCACTCGGAAACGCTTGGAAGATCAAACAGCTTCGAAAACACCGGCCGGCATTTTCGACTCACCCAGTGCAATTCAATCAAAACGATTCGTTTTGTCAATAAATGCTATTGTAGCTTCAAGAATGATTCGATTCGCCACAATGTTCAATTGAGAACTTCCAAATAATAACAGACTGCATAGGGCGTTTGAATCCAAATTCGTGATATCTAAGCCTGGAATATCAGTGAGCTGACCAAGGAGATCTATACGCATTGGACTAAACAGGTGGCAGTGCAGGAGAAAGTGCAATGGCACATCCACATGCACAAATTGGGCTGAGGCAGTCAAAATTATGCCGAAATCTGTGTCCATTTAGAGGACTAAATTCTATTCGAAGTTTTGTCAAGCGTCTAATGCCAACAATATCGTAAACTCCATAAATAGAGTTTTTTAACGGTCGTACAGTTGAAATTAACTTCCTTTTGAATGCCGCAAGAGATTCTGAATTTCTCACGTCACTATTAAGGAGATTCCATTCCGCTATTACATTTTGGAAATATGTACTTGAAAATCGAGCAGTCCTTGAGCCTTTTTCCGGATAAGCGCTTGGATTTTGCAGATTGTAGGTAATTTTACGCTCCTGTGGGATGTGAGAAAAAAGATATTCAGGATGTTGTGTAGTTTTTAACGAGAAGAAATGGCATAGCCGTCTGTACCATCTTCTGTTATAGAGATTTTCCCAGCCTAGCTCATTGAACAGCCTCTGTCTATTTGTACCTCTCCATGCTCCTGTCACAGCAAGCGCCGCAAAGTACTGAGTTTGCTCAAGTCTCTTTGTAAGATCTAACCTCAAGTCTGGATCATACTTATGATAGATTATATCCCCATAATCAAGATGGGGCCGCACGTAAAGCTTATACAGTTGATCTAGTATATCCCTGGATACGTACTTAGACAGATATCTAATTATACCGATACCCCTCCTCGCTTTGCAAATTGCCTCTCTGACATGACTCTGAAAATTTAGCTTTGTATCAAGAATATACCAAGGTGCTTGTGCTCAGCTTTCCTCGTTACTAAATCATTTCCTAAAGTTAAGGGAGGATACCAAGGCTTTACTCTCTTGGTTGAGAAGATGACTTCCTCAGTTTTGTCAGAATTGAATGCATTTTCCATTGCCACGCCCATAACCGTACGGACTCTAGATCTCTATTTAGATCTTCAGCAGTTTTATTCTCATCAGTAACGGCAGAATACAGAGATGATCATCAGCAAACATTTTGGCATCGCACTTAACATTTTCAACAAGATCGTTGATATAGATAAGAAAAAATAACGGACCCAGGACAGAGCCCTGCGGTACCCCGGCAGATATCTGTGCCCAATCCGAACTTCGGCCATTCAGTACAACACGCTGTTTTCTGTTTGCTAAAAAATTTCAGATAAGATTGAGAAGGTCGCCAGATATGCCATTACATTCAAGCTTATATAATAAGCCCTCGTGCCACACCCTGTCAAAAGCCTTAGACAAATCAAGGAAGACAGCTTGCGTTTCCCTGCTTGGAGTTTCTTCGAAAGCGCTATATATCTTATGTGTTATGCACAATAATGGATTAATAGTTGAGTCACCAGGGCGAAAGCCAGACTGATCTGGATTAAGAAAACCATTTTCACACAGGTGACGATAAATAGCGTCAAATATGATTTTCTCAAATAGTTTTCCAAAAATCGGCAAAAGTGATATTGGTCTGTGGTTCTTTTTGCTTTGTCTGCTTTCCTTTTTATGTACTGGTATTATGTTTGCTTTTTTCCACGCAGATGGATAGATTCCAGTTTCAAGGCACTTTTCGAAAATCAAACACAAAGGACCTACAATTGAATCGTCACATATTTTTATCATAGCCATGGAAATATCGTCACATCCATGAGCTTTCCCTGTATCCAATGATCGTATAAGTCTAAGCACCTTTTCTCGGTCAACAGGCACACCTTGTAGAGTAGGGTTGCACCTTGGCATGAACGTAGGAAGAGTACTCTGGGTTGGGATCGCACAACATTGCTCCACAAAGTAGTCATTTAATATATTTGCTATAGTTTCATTAGTAACAAATAATCCATTTTCAAGTAGCGGAGGTATAGAAAGTGTCTTTTTCTTGTTTATCAGTCTATTCAGTACAGCCCAGTATGCCTATATACCTAACCTGGGGTCAACTAACTTATGACCTAATTTGAGGTAATATGTTTCTTTAGCGAGGTGTATCATTTTCAATGTTTGATTGCGCACCTCTTTAACATGTTTCCAGTCCTTTTCTCTCCTTCAACCATCCACCAATTTTTTGAAGATTCTATGTTTGCGTTTAATTGCTGTTTTGATATCTGAAGCAATCCACGGGGCGTCTTTGTCATTGCATTTTAAAGTTTTATTAGAGATATTCGAGGAAAGAATAGAGTATAAGTTGCTTGTAAAAAGATCCGTCATTTCATCTGGCCCAAGTCCAGCAAACCTAATCCGCCAGTCTGTATTCTTCACTTCATTTTTAATTTTTAGGGAATCACTTTTTGCATAATCCCAAACAGTTCGCTTGTATGGGGGAGGAGGAGGTATGCAAATCCCCAGCTTACCATAAATTATTTGGTGTTGGCAGTGCTCATCTAGAGAAGGGTCTACTCCTGATTCTATAAACAAATTCAGTTGGTCAGTTATGATTAGATCTATACAGGACATGCCTTCATTTCTTATGTTAGTCGGCATATCTATTAGCTGATGTAAACTATTGGTTTCGATCAGTTCATCAAGGGCTGCCCCCTCTGGATTATCAACATCCTGTGCCCACCATTGGGTCGATCTGCAGTTAAAGTCTCCAGTTAATATCAGTGAATGGGGTCATTCGCTTTGCATACGGTTCAGAGCTATCTGTAGCTTATTTATAAACTTTTCGAATGGTTCACTATTTTGACTTGGGCTGCGATAAATTGTAGTGAAAAGAATTTTCTTACGTGCTATCGTTATTTCAACTACAATCATCTCTTGCAAAGATTCAAGATCCTCTCTACGGTTTATTGCTAGCCCTTCACGAAAATAAAGACACACTCCTCCAGTTTGTGTGTTATTTGGGTGATCATTACGATAAATCTCAGATGCTGTTTAAGTTCCGATGAAAAAATTTAAAACACCTATCGATATGGGGGCCAGGATTAGTTGCGATGTCTCCAGAAAGTAAGAGTAGGATGTCCTGAGGACCATTTGCCCCTACAGTTGTGTACTCAAATAGCTTACCCATGAGCAAGGCCAGAAGGCTACAATGTAATCTGCTTAAAACCTATTTACGGCAAGCTGGGGATTTCCATATGGAATCAAGTATACTTTTTGGGAGTCGAAGTAACCACAGGAATACAAAGCAAGTTGTAGCTAGCACACGGAGAGGAAATAGCTCAAACAAAGCAGCAATCAGCAATGAGCAGGGTATCGTTATAACTGACATCCAAATGATGAGGTACAAGCAGGCAAGGGATTGTACTGCGCAAAAAACAAGTTCTGCAATGTTGATGTTTAGACAGCGTGATTGAAACTGCATACGCCATGCGATCCCTGCACGCCACTGTTCAATCCCTACAGGCATCTAATACACGCGATATGATCGATCTCTTTGGTCAGCGTGATTTTTGATTCAAATTGCAAGAATAAACCTTTTGGTAGTATTGTTTCAAATGAAGAGCAGCGTTTGTAAGAAAAATAGACTATCACTGAAAAAATAAGAAATAAAAGAAGTACGATCAGAAAGCAACCTTTCAATCGTACAAGAATCATGGTTTGGTTTCCTTTGGGATTAGGGTTTGAAGTTTATCCATTATCACTACAACAGTATTGAAATAGCTCACAAGGCTTTTGTATAAACCTGCCACCAAATCCTTTGGGATGCCAAGAATTGGAAGGCTGCAAGGAAGCATTGCAAAGTGAGGCGGTACAAAGAGACATAAATGGAAATATATCTTGTGTCACAGACCATCCAGGTTTTGCAGATGTATGCCTTAGGAAATGGTGCTTGAAACAGGCTGCTGATAAATACAAGACAAGAGGAGGACAGAAGTATGACAAATCAGGAAAGGAAGAAAGGTTCGTACAGTTTTGGGAGGCAAAATTTCATAACTAATGACGAGTTTTGTTTAAAAGCAGCCAACAAACAAAAATGAAAATATATGTTACAATATGGAAAAAATGGATTACAAGTATTAAAGTTTTGTAAAGAGTATTCCAGAGTCCAGAATAGACACCTCTCCCTGCTCAGCAGTTTTTGAAAGTTCCCACCCAGGCCTAATCATTCCTGGATGTATCCCTTGCCTGTTCCTTTGGGTCTTGGAAGGTGTAATGTGCAGTCATCTTGCCGGAAATGAGTCTTGAACTGCATTTTTCATTTTCAACAGTTGTTTATGATTGTGAAATTATATATGTGAATAAGGACAACTTGATAAGTATTTTGCCTGTTTACGGGATGTCTCCACCTACCCTATTTATTCTAGATCCTCTATCTATTCTGGACACAAGAACACCAGCCAATTCATTCTTTTTTCAGATGCCTCTACTAAGGCATCCCATATACTCTACACTAGCTTGAGAGTCCAAATATACATGATGTAAATGTACTGCAAGATGCATGTTTCTCCCTTGATTATATACAACAAGGCGGCTTTTTATAAAACAAATACAACACACCATAACAATTTATCCATATCATGATTGCAAGGCCCTTATGTAGGAGTACAACCTGACCTGATGATGATCAACCATTGTCCTATCTTTCGTACTGATTTTACTTCCAATATCTTATACAGGGAAATTTATGCACCATATGTTGGTTGCAAGTTTAGCACCAAAATACTTTATAGACCTTAGACCATAGAGAAAGGTATTCCTTATGGATTGAAAAATGTCACCCCTAGCTGCCTGACGATTTTCATGACTGTGAACAGTGTTACTGAGCGTAAAGTAGTTGAGAAAAGTCCATTGAGAGACTTGTAGACAAATTTGAGTATATCATGATGTATCATGTCTTTTAGTTTAAGATTTTTTAGAGAAAAGAAGATTGGTGTTGAAGGAGAGAAAAGGGGCTGAAAGGAGATAGACCTGAGTACTTTTTTCTGCAACAAGGAGAGAGGTTCAAGGAAAGTATCATAGGAGAGACCCCAAGTTGATGAACCATAGCTAAGAAAGGAAGAGAAAATAGAGAAGTAAAGATTTTTCAGAATATCCTGTGGAAGGAGGTGTCTAATTTTGAAGAAGATCCCAGATGCCCTGGAGAGTTTTTTAGTCAACTCAGAAATATGGAATTAAGGAACATCAATTGGAAAAACAACAGAAATAAGCCTGGTTTTTTCGCTACAATCTTGGACAAAATACCGGGTGTCTCAAAAAAAAGTACCCCCTTTTGACTCAACAAGGCAACAAAACGATAATATTTCGGAACTTTTAGAATTCATGGCTACATTTTTTGGTCTTCAACTTAGATGCACATACCTTGCATTTGGAAATCGACCACCAAACACCGGAGATATGAGTTCACTAGGTCAAAATTTGGAGCGCACCTGAAACCAGAGGTTTTGAGAAATGGCCTAGCCATCATTTGACAACAAACAGGCATTTTGCAAACGAATTTTTGACTTTGACCTTTACTTTTTATTTTTGAAAAGATCTATACCTTGAATTACTTCAATTGTTCTTGAAGTAACTTTTCTTTTGAGGAAACGGTCCTTGCATTGCATTCGATCCCACGTGTTTTGTATCAAAGAAGAGGAAAAGGAGCACATGCACGCTTATTTTTGAGATGTGGCACGACTTTATCACTCTTACCACATTTTTATTTTATTTGTTTAATCAGCGCCATGTCTATGCATCTTTTATTCTTTTCAAAAGCAAAACACGGAAACTTAAAGTCTACAGGTACTTTAGAAAATGTCCACGATACAAATCATGACTAGGCCCTTTCTCAAAACCTCTGGTTTTGGGTGCACCGCAAATTTTGACTTTGCGAGCCTGTATCTCCGGTGTTTGGTGGACGTTTTCTAAATGCAAGGTTCGTGCATGTAAGTTGAACATTGATAAATTTAGCTGTGAAGTCGGGGAGCAATGATATCTTATTGCTTGGTTCCTATTTCCAGTCAAAAGGGGGTACTTTTTTCTGAGACACCCGGTATGTCCAGACTGTATTGTATATTATCACAACAATTCCAATTTTAACACCCAATTTCCCCCTCTCCCCACCTATCAATGTTGGTCTGACATGATATTTTGGTGGAAAGGTTTCTGCTCCCATCAAGCCTGAAATTTGACGTCAATAACAACATTGATCTTGTGAGAAGGGGGGAATTGAAAGGTCCAGCAGAAGTCCAGCAATTTATGTCCAATATTGTAGAACAGTAGCTCCCTTTTCATATTTGGCAAATTGCCCACCACTGCTTACATGTTAATGGCATAGAGCAAAATTAAGGCAGCAACCACGAACTGCTTGTGCATCAAGTACTTCAAAAATGTGAAGGAACTAACTATAGCTGCATTATAAAATACCACGTCTCGTGTTCTTATGCTTTAGGATGATGCCATACTGACAGTATTAATGATACAGTATCTGTTTCAACCTTTTCAACTGGCGTGCATACAATATTTAATCTTTTGTCCACAATTTACAACCAATTTCATCTGAGACAGGTGTCTGTAATATTTCTTGAAGTTTTCGTTGGATTTGTTGTTTACAGTCAGAATCAAATTTAGACAGAATTAACATTGTTTACCAACAGTGTAACAGAGCTTTAGAGGCGAAGAAGGCGATTAAGATGGGTGAATTGGACCTGACAGATGCAAATGCAGTTAAAACTTTTAGGAAGAAAGTGTAGGGAAAAAACTTAGATCAAGTGGAAACACCACCACAAAGCGATGATGAAGAGGGTATAAGTCGCCAAAGAGAGCGGCATTTCGAGGCCCTTCGAAGAGGGGTAAATTTTCTGTTTTTGCCCTCATTCGTGAGGAGGAGGAGCAAGAAGAGAAGGAAGATGGCACGTTGCCAAAAAAGGCAAATCTGACATCAACACCAACCAATAGCCAGGTCTCGCCACCAAGCTTTACTGCCAATTTTGATGGGAGTTTCACAGAGCCACATTATCGGGATTGGTGGAGTGCCGCAAAACCCTTGGGAGCAACCACCTACCAGATCATTTCAGGAGGTGAATATATCAATTTATTTATTAAGTGTACCAGATGAAATAGTAAAACATACACGCAAAATATGTTAAGACCTTTGAAAATGTGTACAGTAGTATATCTAATCCACAAAGAAATTTACTCAAAAATATTGCTCTGTCTCTTGTTAGGATGAGATCATTTGCGGTAGACTGACCTCAATATTTCCTTTCTAGATCAAGACATTGCTGAATGGAAGGGCTTACAATTCAAATTTTGGAGCATGCCAACTTGCAGACGTGAAGGATCTCTCCGAAAGTGAAGGTATATAAACTGTAGAATGTTTTAAAGGGCGTACATTGACCAGCATGCATTGCGTGAAGTGATATCTCTCGCTCTTCACAGCTTGAGAATTTCTGACTGTCATTAATTCAGTGGCAGTTTTAATCCACGAAATCTTCAGCCATATTTGCAGTTGACGCAACCTGGATGTCTTTTTTGGCAAGAGTAAGTATCACTTTGGTATCGTAGCTACTTATTTCATGCAAAAGCACTGTTATTCACTCTTTTTGGATGCCTGGACGATAGATGCTGCAAGCTTGAAACTCCTTTGAAAGAAGCCAATTTCCACGATAGAAAACCTTCAAATAGCAACTTTGGATGGACACTACCAGTTGCTCAGCAGTTGTACGGGGGGGGGGGTAACTTAAAAGGTTAGAGGTACGGGGACGTGCCATTATTTAGGGGTACTTTTTTCTGAAAAGGGTAGAATTATGGGTATTATTTTCAGAAGTGTGTGCGGAATTATGGGTATCTTTCTTAAGAAATATTGCAGAATTATTTTGTCAGGTGGTGGAGAATAAGTCAGTAAATTCTAAATTAGATAAATTCAATCTTACCTGCCAGTTAATTGTGTCACATTGCTCTCCTCGGTTCTCTACTACATCAGCCAACTTTCATTCATGTGTAGTTGTCTGTTTCTTTTCTGGCAAACATGGTGCTGTGTTGTTGCTGTTGTATGATAAAAACAACAACAGCAACAACACACCAACATGATGGCCTAAGCAAATCAACAAATATAAAAAATGAAAGTTGAGCTGAGAGAAGAGAGGAAAGCAATGTGACACTATTAACTGGCAGGTAAGCTCAATAATATCTCAAAACTAATTCAAACATTTTTGCAAAATACTGTCTGACACTTAACCTGTACCCTGTATATACAGTAGCTTAACCATTTTACCTCTGCATGCAGACCCCGTCTCTCCACTAGATGTGTAGGACCTGATACTGAGCTATACTGAGTGATCTAAATTAAAAACTTTCAAAACATACTCTTTCATATGGCTTAAGGATTCTTTTTAGAATGGAAAGAATCCTTTCAAAATTCTCAAGAAGTCTTGAATCCTTTTATTGATGATGCGCAAAGGCCTGTATTGTAAGGCAATGGTATGCGCACCATCATCAATTTTAAGTGCAGAAAAAGCCAGGGGAGGTCAATTTGAGAGAGATATTTGTTTGTTTGCCTTTTTGTGGTTTATAAAAGACACTGGTTTGAAAGTTCCAGTTTTGGGTATGGTTATTTCAATATAATCTGCAGTTTTGGGTATCATTTTTGTCATAAGCCATCCAGTTTTTGGGTAATGTTTTGTTTGCACCTTCGCACATACCCGTCCTTGACTTTAGGCACCTCCACCCCCGGGGTTTAACAGGGTTTCAGTTAGAACTGAAAACTCTTTGGACTAAGAGAAATGTTGCCCTTAAAACATGTACTTAGATTTTACTGTACCCTCTTTACCACATTAACTATCATATAGGTGAAAGTGAAGTTGCGGTTTTTTGCATTGTTCTTTGCCTTGCGGAATTATGGGCCAAGTTTTCATCATTTTGTGGAATTGTGGGCCATGTTTTCATCAGGTTTGCGGAATTATAGGTCACATTTTTTCAGATATGTGCGGAATTATGGGTCCAAATTCTGAACCAAAATGGCATGTCCCCGTCCAAAAGTAGGCTTAGTTACCCCCCCCCCCCCCCTGAGGGCCAACAGTCTGGACACTGACTCCTTCATAAATGCTTTAAGAAGGTTCATAGCTAGACGTGGATCACCACAAGAGATAAGATCAGACAACGGGACTAACTTCAAAGGTGGAGAAAGAGAACTATGATCAGCGATACAGGGATGGAATCAAGGCCTGGTGCATAAGTTTCTGCTACAATGCAGTGTTGATTGGATCTTTAATCCTCGGTATGCCTCACACTTTGGTGGAGTTTGGGAAAGATTGATCAAGTTGATTAGACGTGTACTTAAATCTCTACTAAAGGTGCAAGTTCTAAATGATGAGAGTCTACAAACTTTGATGTGTGAAGTGGAAGTATATCCACATTTTGGGGTTTCCCTGTACACATTCAATACAACAAAAATAACTCTAGGAAAAACCAGCAAAATCTGCCCAGAAGAAATTCTGACAGATGTGACGTCAATAAGAATTCTACATGACGTGGGGAAGTTGTCATTGAAAGTATATGAATACAGGACAAAGAATGCAGCCAAATTGCTGTAGCACACTATTTTATCTCATTCAAATAAACAGTACCATTTATTATGAAGAGATTTGAACGAAGACCAAAATGGAATGCAAAGAAAATGTCAGGAGAAAACGCAGAGACCAAAGAGAAGCGCAGAAAAGCTGTTTAAGTCAAAACGGAACACAAGGCAAAACAAATTCTGCAAAATACGAGAGGATTGTTGTTTTGCTGCATTCTCAATAAATAATACGCTGTTTTTGAAAAAGAGATAAATCCGCAGCGAATTGAACCTGTCATAAAACTCCCAAAAATTAATTTCACAGTCTACAAGAAATAAGGAAATTCAAATACTTTTGATTACATTTATTCAGAAATGTTTCAAAAAGAACCATCCAACTGCGAAGTGTCTGCCATTATCTCTGATGGACACAGCAATCACTCTTTGAATCAAGGGTTGCAATCAAGATCGCGATCACCATTGCGATCAACATTAGCCTCATAATGAAGTTCACATTGGCCTCTTTCTAATATTTTTGCTTGGGAGGGGTGCTGTCCCTAGTTTTCACGGGAGTGATACATTTTGCATATGTTTTGTAGTTCTTCTACATTTTGGACTGCGGTCCGCAAAGTCTCCTGATGACACTGCAGATATGGGGAATCATCAACCTTGTTCGGCCATCGTATAACCTTGGACACATATGCATACTTGCCGTTCCATTAACAACTTGTCTAAACAAGGTTTTCACAAGACTAAGATCCACCTTGTGCTAGCCTTGTGAAAATTAGGTTTAAATTCCGAAAGGAAGGGCATTTCTTTGTGTCATTCAAAATAGCTAAAGCCTGGTTCAGGCAAAAGGTCTTTTGGGTAGTTAGAGTCGTGCATAAAGACCCAAAAGATACCCAGCATGATAATCCAATACATTCTTGTTACATTGGTTTGTTTTTTTAATTGCATTTCAACTTTGCTTTGTGATGAGAAATATAATCTTCAGACTATTTGGATGGCAGATCACAGTTTTGTATTTCACACAAGATAAATTAGTGGAAAAGCTTGAGGGTTTAACAGAGAGTGGTTGCAATATTTTCCTTGGCGGGCACAATCAAATGATTTGGATGGCGCATTTTGTATTCCATGTTTTTTCTTTGGAAGAAGTGTTGGCTCGAGCACATCAAAGCTAGACAAACTGATGAAAAGCCCCTGGAAAAATTGGTCCTCAGCAAAAACCAAATTAAAGCTGCATGAACTTAAATCTGAGGTTCAGAAGACGGCCTTACTTACAAAGCAAGATTTCACTGCGATGATGGAAAACACGAGGTCTGTTGTCCGGATTCTTGACTCTGCTCGCAATGCAAAGATCAATCACAATAGGCAGAAGCTTGCTCCTGTTGTGAAAACTGTTCTTCTTTGCGCTAAACATAACATACCCCTCCCCCGTCACAGAGATGATTCTATACCAAGCAAGCATATACCAGGCAAGCAACTGTCTTACTTCAGCGCCAGGAAATGGACATGGCAAAGGCATAGGAAATGATAGGTTTATTGGTCGAAACCATTCAAGATGTTCGTCAACACGTGGATGAATACCATGGAAATTATTTTGCAGCTGCTGCAGAAATGTCTGCGAGTGTGGGTGGAAAGCCATCAATGCCAAGGTGCTGCAATCTGCAGCGGAATTGAGCGAATCCACCAGCTTCGATGCCACAAGATTATTACAAGCGATCAATCACAATTCCCATGCTTGATCATATGCTTGTAGAGCTGACAAATCGATTTTCCTTCAGGCAGATTGATGCAGTAAAATGTTTTAGCATCATCCCGGCCCTTACGATGGAACAGAGAAACACCAATGTTGAAGCATGGAATGAAAATTTACAGAACTTCCTTGCTGCGTATGAGGAGGATCTCCCAAATGCTGTAACCATCCATGCAGAAGTAGATATTTGGATAAAGCATTAGGCGCGATATGACAGAGATAGGCTTCCAAATACGGTGTCCAAAACACTACTTCTTACTGACCCAGATGTTTTCCCGGTGATAGGCACAATGCTTCAAATCCTTGGTACTCTACCAATGACAACGTGCACGGTAGAAAGAAGTGCCTCCACTTTAAGATGAATCAAAACTTGGCTCTGTAGCACGATGACGCAGCGTCGCCTGAATTCATTGGCAATAATGCATGCACATAAAGACATTGAGATTAATACAGATGCAATAATTGATCAATTCGAGAGACGACATCCCAGCCGGATGCGGCTATGAAGCATGCAACTTCCTGAAGATGAGGACGTTTAACCATCTTTCCATCTATGTATGATCTATGTATGTTTATATGAGTTGATCATGTTTGTGTATGGATGATAACATGAGTGTCATTTTATGACTTTAATCAAGCTAGTAAAAAGTCATGCTGTACACTTTGATTTGACGTAGTATTTCAAATGATATATTATTCCTCAAGCATCGCAAGAAATTCTTTGATGATTTTGGAGACTTGAAATATTCATATTCATGACAAAAAATATCACATAACCTCAAACTCTAATCAATAAAGTTATCTAGTTTTGAATCATAACTTTGCAACATTTAGCGTGCAAACCTGGAGGGCGTGGTCGAAGGAAATTTCCCTGAAATAGTGTTTTAAGCCAATCTGAAGGGCGTGGTCACAACAAATTTTATGAGGGGGGTACCCCCCCACCCCCCCCCCCACTGTTATTTTTGGCTCGCTTTGCTCACCTTCAGATTGGACCCGGTCAAGATATTCTCTGGATCCGCCCCCGGAAATCTTAAAGAAATTCATCAAACGTTCAAATCACAACATCCATGTATGTATGTTATATATGTATGTTTAAATTCACCACAAAATTACAAATTTACAATTTGAAAATACTACAGAGTAATTAAAATACGTAAATTTACATAACAATACATTAAATATAAATTAAGAAACACCCCTAATCATAGTGGCAGGGATAGCATTAAAAGATCGAGTTGACCTTATTTCCTTAATGGTCCCCTTAGAGGTGGTTGTAAAAAAAAAAAAAAAAAAAAAAAAAAAAGTATATATAATAATATGTTCTTTTCAATAAAGACTGAATACTGAGTGTGAGAGAGGACGTGGTTTTAGTAGAACACATATACGTCCTTTTCCTCTCTCTGTACCGGGTGAGTCAGAAAAAACGTGGGGTGTTTGGCGGATTTTGACGTGGCGTTCAGCAACCCAATCGTAGCGAACTAATTGTTTTCTTGCAGCCAAAGGTCTAACTTAGATCATAAGCCTTTCCCCATCGAAATCGGTCACTTGATGTATTAATCAGAAAATATTTTCTTCGTAAGACGTTGTATGGGAGTTTTGCAAACGTATGAAATCTTTGATAGAGCCCCTTCAACATTTTACCCTTGCCAAAGCTACAGGTACACGTGGTATTATCAGGGGAAAATGAAATAGTTTTTGTCATGAAACATCGCGTTGATCTTGTTGAAATAGATTTCTTTACAACACAAAGAAGCAAGCGTTTTTACTGTCTCTCAAACATATTCTCTTTGCAGGACAAGTTATGACGTGACAAGGCATCCCAGAGGAGAAAACACTATTTCCGAACTGCTTCATGCTCCCCAGATAATACCACGTGTACCTGCAGCTTTGGCAAGGCTAAAATGCTGAAGGGACTTGGTTAAAGGTTTCCTCAGTTTGCAAGACTCCCATACAAGGTTTTAGGAAGTAAAGCTTTTTTAAATAATGAATCACAAGACCGATTTCGATGGGGAAAAGTTTATGATCTAAGTCAGAGTTATGGATGCTCGGAATAATTTAGTTCACAACGGTCGGGTGGCTAAACGCAACGTCACATTCCGCCAAACACCCCACGTTTTTTCTGACTCACCCGGTATATTTTGGAAAGATAGATAAGCTTCTCCATCATTTGCAATGGTGGAGAACCATCAATGAAGATAAGCTTCTCAAAATTTGCAATGGTAAGGCCAAAATAATGTGTTTTAGCCGCAGCAAGTGGCACTCATTCTATTTGGTTTTGTAGTATCCATAATAACGTAAAATTGATGATGAATGGATCCATGATGGCGTCTGTGACAGCTAGTGAAAAAGTTCCTGTCAGTCATTATGGACATGCATTGGCTAAGGTTATGTAGCTAACATTTTTTTGAAGGAATATTCTGCATTTCTCAACTCAACTCTACTCAAACGGCAAACGACCCTTGATGGTTACTTGGCTTTAATCCAGCAATTGCTTGAATAGCTTTTGATTAAAGATTTTTAGGATCTTTTCAGATATTGCAAAAGGGAGATCCTGCTTATATCACTAATAGATTCAGTAACTGGAAAAAGACTGAGAAGTTATCAAAGCATGAGAAATCAGAGTGCCATACTCCATTGAATCGTTTCAAGGATTCAATGATGCAAATACGCTTTTGAAGACCGTAACAGAAGAGCTTAAAGAATGCAGCATTGAAATATCAATGATTCGTGGCCAATGCTATGATGGAGCAAGCAATGTTTCTGGCATCCATGCAGGTCTGCAAGCTCTTATGCAAAACCTCTTACCTACTGCATTATATACCCACTGCTATGCACATGTCCTCAATTTGGTCATCGTGGATTCAATGACGAATAGCAGATTTGTGAGGGATTTCTTTTTGGCACACTGCAGAATTTATATGTATTTATTGAAACCTGCACCAAACGCCATGCAATTTTTGTCAAGTTCCAAGAGCAGTTAAACGCCTCGGGTGATAGTGATGCAGAGAAAACTACAAAGTACGTTTTGAAGAAATTGTCAGACACCAGATGGGCATGCAGAGCTGACAGTATCAAAGCCATTTACTACACCATTGAGTCTGTAATTGCAACACTGAAGGAGGTGGTAAAAGCAGAGAAGAAGGCAAACATATATGCAGAAGCAAAAGGCCTCCTAAGGAGCAAAGACCAGAAATGTTTCTTATGTGCAGAATCGTCATGCATGGCTCCTGAATATGAGGCCAACTGATCACGTGATAATCACAACGCTGGAAAGCAGAAATTAAATCAGCTGATGCTATAGCTAGCAGCGGAAAATCGAAATGAAGAACTGACTGAAGTGCTTATTTGTAGCTTATTTCACAATTTCCAGCAAAAGATTGCCATCAATCAGTCTTAGTTTCAATCCTAGGCCCCTTTCAAACTCGACCAGGAACATCTAGGCCAGGGTGATGGATGATGCAAAGCAAACTTGAAGAGCCACACAATTAAATGACAGCGTTGCAATCCAGCATGAACATTTTTACTCAATTTAATGACCATACCTTTTCAATGATGGGGCATCAAGCAGAAAATATGCCTTGGAAGCGCTTTACCTTCTTTTTCAGTATTTTGCCATTTTGTCGGAGAAGGATGCACACTTGCTGATGTGGAACAGGTTTCACAAGTTGAAGTATGGACAAGGAGGTAATATACCTCTTGACATGGCATTAGAACATTACAACCTAACAATAAAAACAATTCTGAAGAAGCTTGGATCAAATGTCACAAACAAAAATGCAATCAACAGGCTCATAAAAGCTTTGACAGTCAACAAAGGACTACTTGATAATTATGATGGATCATGCAGTGTAATGAAAAGATCTAGCAGGCACACAACAATAACTGCAGAGAAGGACTTGAAGAAAATTGTTATGGAGCTGGTCTCACAAAATGCGATGGAACCCACACAGGGAAGGAGTTACAGGAACTTTGCACACTTCAAAGAATCATTGATAGAGAAAATGTCAGTGCACAGTCTGTATGCTTGGATTGAAGAGCACACAAAGAAAATTTGCGTTGCAAAGTCATGCAAGATAGCTTACTTGAGATGTGCAATGTATCTGGTACATTATATATAAGCCTAATTAGATTGGAAAGGCATAGTCTCACATACTGATGATGTTAACATCATAGTGGAACAATGGACATCTTTGTTTTCCCTTGTACTTGAGAAACATGCTCCCTTACGCAGTAGGCGAGTTTCAGAAAGATTCTGTCCATGGATAACCAAAGAGTTCAAACTTTTATGTGCATCAAGGGACAAACTGAGAAAGCAAGCTATTAAATCTAAATCTGAAGTTTTATTTGATGCGTATAAACAAATGAGAAATAAAGTAAATAAGGTCAATATTGATCTGAAGCGCGATTATTTCTGGAAAAAAATTGCTTCTAACGAAGGTGACATTAAAAGTACGTGGAAAACTATCAATTTGGTATTAAACAAAAAGTCAAAGACCACGCAGATTACAACTCTAGATGTTGATGGGGAAAAAATTTTCAATCATGAAGCTATCGCAGAACATATGAACACCTATTTTTGTAACGTCGGTGAAGACCTTAGTAAGAAAATTCCTGGCACACAAAACCCGCTTGTTGAGGGTAAATATTCCGTAAATCCAGAAGGAACACGGTTTCACTTTCAACCTGTAAATTCACACCAGGTCGCAAGTGTCTTGGGGAAATTCAAAACATCGATGGGTTTTGGCACTGACTGCATAGCAAATCATTTTTTGAAGATCAGTCTCCCAGTTATTTCAGACTCCCTCTGTGATATATTTAATCTGTCTATTGCCACAGGAGTTTTTCCAGATTCTTGGAAAATTGCTAGGGTTGCTCCTATTTTCAAAAGTGGTCAAACTGATGATCGTTCTAATTACAGACCTATATCTGTTCTTTCGAGAATTTTTGAAAAAATGATCTTCAACCAACTCTATAAGTACTTGGATACAAACAAACACTTGTTTTCTAAACAATCCGGTTTTAGACGCCTGTACTCTGTTGTAACAGGTCTCCTGTCCTGCACTAACGATTGGTATAAGAACATGGATACTGGGAAATACACTGCATTGGTGTTCATGGACGTAAAGAAAGCGTTTAATACTGTAGATCATGATATCCTGCTAAAAAAGATGCAGGAATATGGGATTTCTGGTATCGAGCATGCATGGTTTACATCATATCTCCAAGACAGACGGCAGTTATGCAAGGTCAATGGTGTTTCGTCACGAATAGAAGAAATACACTGTGGTGTTCCACAAGGATCTTGTCTTGGGCCTCTTCTTTTTATACTTTATATCAATGACCTTCCGTTTTGTCTGGACAACTGCCAAGTTACTATGTATGCTGATGATACCAGTATCTCCTTTTCTGCAAGGAACGTCAGCGATCTGAACGTGACGCTTAACAAAGAACTTGATTCTTTAAGGGAATGGCTCCAAGGCAATAAGTTATCATTGAATGTCCTGAAGACACAGGCGATGGTCATTGGATCTCGGCCTAACCTTAAAAAGATTTCGACAAAATCAGTGGAACCACCATTATTTTCTATTGGTGGCTCTGAAGTTGAAATGGTTGATAAGGTCAAGTATTTAGGATGCAAATTGATAAACATTTAGCTTGGGATGAACATATCCATTTTGTACGATCTAAGGTTTCTCGTGCTATTGGATTTCTTAAATATGCCAAGAAGTTACTTCCAAAAGAAACTCTCTCTAAAATGTATCGTGGTATCGTTGAACCGCATCTCCGCTACTGCTGTTCAGTCTGGGGGGCATGTGGGGGGACAGGGTTGCAGGTGCTGCAAAAACTTCAAAACCGCGCAGCTAGAATTGTGACCAACAGCAGTTATGATTCTTCTGCTAGTGCTTTGATTAAAAGTTTGAATTGGCCTACTGTAGCAGATATGATAAAAACCGAGACAGCTTGCATGGTTTACAAATCGATAAATGACCTTGCTCCTGATTACCTGTCAGAAATGTTCATTAGAAATTCGACATGCAGTAGGAAAAATTTGAGAAACACCGCAACTGATCTTCAAGTCCCACTAATGAGAACAAGTAATGGTCAGCGAGCTTTCTCATATCGCGGTGCTGGAGTTTGGAACCTCTTGGGTTGTGAAGTCAAGCAGGCATCCTCATTGAAAGCATTTAAAGAAGCTTTAAAAAAATAGTTTATTTATTTATTTATTCATTTGCTCATTATTGTAATTAAATTAGGGTTTTACTTTGTATTTATTTTTAACTTAATTTGTAACGTTTTATGCACGGCCCCCTGAAAAGCAATCTATCGATTGACGGGGTTACCGTGCTTAAAGAAATTAAAATGAAATGAATGAAATGAAATAATTTCATTTAACCATCATGGCCAGTTTACTTTTAATGTGGTATTGAACGTCATTGCCAGCAATCCCAGCAAAAAATGTTCTGCAGCACCAAAGATGCAGGTTGAGTTTATAGGAAGCTTTTAACAACATTGCAGCACTTTTGGTTATTTGAAAGCATGGCTTTTAAATCAATGTATCACTTACCCAGGGTAAAACCAGTTATCATTTTGAGTGAAAAATTCTGGAGCAGGATAAAAAACTTTTTTCATGGGCACACCCCTGTATACATCTAATTCAAGTACCCCCCCCCCCCCTCCTGGGATCACTTACTATATATAATTTGTTTGCCAGAAAACATTATACCCTTGAGTGCCAGATGAATATTGACAGCGGTTTTAAAAAATGGGGATATTGGTGTATTTTGTCAATTTAATAAACAATCAATCAATCAATCAATCAATATCTTTATTAATGTGTCAAAATCTTTAGCTTACAAGCTAATTGGGGACACAACGAAAAGGTATAAAAAATCAAATTAAAATACAATCTGTAGAACATATTTGTTAAAATTATACATATACAGTTGTTGGGGTTGAATTAAGGCCTTGTTCAGAAAGTCCACCCCTGTTTTTTCTATTTTATGGGCCATTTTATAACAAGTCCAAACAGCATGATTCAATGTCTATGATGAATCATTGAAATCAAATTCTGCAAAGTAACTTTCAAGATATGTTTCAGATTTGACTGTTTCATTCTTTGTATCCAAAAGACTGTCAATCTCTGCTAATAGCCCACTGTCTTCTGGCAAAGCTAAACACGAATCATCTCTCATGTCAATCCAGTCCTGCTGCATCACAATGCCTTCATCAATGGGATCTTCATCTATGGTGAGCTCCTCTGGATCAATGTCTTGAAACATTGCTGCTAGCACATTAAGGATTTTCTTTGCCAGAAGGGCAGCTCCATTATGGTATGTTATATGTGCCCTGTTCCCAACTTCCTTTAAAAATTCAGACACCTTTGCAATGGCTTGGGTTCCCTTCCTAGACTTTCCAACGTTTGTTTCACCATCTGCACCAACTGTATCATCATGTTCCTACATGATGATACAGTCCTAAGCTTCAAACAAATCTGATCTTCCAAATTTTTCAGATCCTTGTTGATGTAGTAGCCTTGATGAAGAGTATATCAATTTGTATGTCGTTGAATTGCCACCTTTGTGGAATTGACTGTAAACATCCTCCTCTAAAGTGCATTTGTCAGGGTCTATAAGTCCTCTTTGACACGCATCATCTCCAAGATTTATAACTATATGCAAAAAGCAAAAGTGATGCTGTAGTGCTTGCCATGACTTTCTTTCATCATCAGTAAGATCTGAATCTTTCAGATATTTCTCTCTAAACTCATCAAATAAATCATTAAACTTCTTCATTACATCGCATCGATCACTCATTATCCCTTTGACAGTCAAAATAATTTCTTTCAGGTATTGACTCTTCTTTTTCCCCAAACCTAGCCATGATTCCAGCTAACTTTTCTATGCTTGCTTTGTTAACCTGTAGGAGAGTCTCACTGTCTTCTCTTGCCAAGTGTTGAAGGCCAATGGTTTTAAATCCTTCACTGGTGCTCAAAATTGAAGTATTGAACTTCTTCTTCAGTTTGCTTGTGCCATCATTCATTAGCCTGCGTGCAGACTCTACTGATTTCTTTTCATTTCAGAGAGGTTCTCCTCCAGTAGAGTCTGTGCAACAGCGACCAAATCCTTGTTTTCAGTTCATGAGAAACGAGGAACCTTTCCTGATTGGCTGAAGCATATCCCTTTGCTTGATGGAGCGTCTGTGTCTTTGTTCGAGTCTGCTGATATACAATTGTCGTATGCATGAACAAAGCCAGCCATAGAAATCTTTTTGTGATAAATGTCTGTGGGTGTTTTGTCTACCCTTTTCATAGGCAGCTCTATTGAATCAAATTCAATTAGTCAGTTCCTCAATCCTTGGAACCGCACGTGACCAACAACAAGGATTTGGTCGCTGTTGCGCAGACTCTACTGAAGGAGAACCTCTCTCAAAGAAATCAGTAGAGTCTGCACGCAGGCTATCATTCATCAATACACTTTTTTTTATAAGAAATCACTTATAAGAAATGGTCGGCTCAATTTTTCGAAAGCTAAGAAACAACCCTACCTGAATTGAAAAAAGCTAAGAAACTTCTGCAATTTTCAGTTTTAATTTTCCTATCACACTCAAAATATTTTGACATTGTGCAGTTAAAGCAACTGTTTGGATAATATTTTGAGTGCGAATCATGTTATTTACTCGCTTTGAGATCTTACTAAGTAATTTGGGAACCCTTTGGACAAGACAAAATCAACTCTAAACTTCCGGCAAAAAAATAATAAGAAATACGTAAGAAACTTGTGGTAGCAAAATGGCCCAAAAATTTAAGAAACTGCCTACCAGCCCCTGACCTTAGTTTCTTATAAAAAATGAGCGTATGTTGCTTGGGGGTTTCCCCTCTTTATCCCTCAAGCAACAGTTTCCCGCATCGAGAAGCGCCAAGTACTTAGGTTCATACATTATTTCATTGATTGTCCCATAGGATGGAAGTTTATCAATCTTAAACTGGCCAAGATCTTCCAAAATGACTTTTATTGCTGGGCCAATACTGCGGGTGCTGAGTTTTAACTCATGCAGCTTCATCACCACTTGCCTCATTGCATCTGTGTTTTTACCTCCATCACAAACATTTATACTATCCCTCTCAAATGCATGCAGAATATCTTGCAACATATCATATTTTCCAGCAGAGCCTCTTCCTCATGAATCTTTTCTTCCAATCTTTCCCTTTCATTTTCTAATTCTTCTACCGGGTGACCCAGAAAAAAGTGACCCAACGCAATCTGTCATAGAATAAAAAGTAAGTGGCAGATGGAAATATTTCAAACGTTGTTCTGTCCCTAAAAGACTAGCCTACATTATGAATATTTTTCGCAATTTTTTTGGGCCCGGGAAAGTTCCTGAATTAAGGATTTTGAGGAAAAGGGCAGGCTTGAAATTCTCAAAAAGTCATCAAAAACAGGCAATCGATTTGAAGGCATTTCAGATCTTCAAAACAACGTTGAGCGTGTTTCATTTTGCCTGAGAATATTTTTAAGTACCTAGGGACTATAAACTTACTCTGAAGACTTCCGACTGGGTTACCTATTCCCAGGTTGAAATGAAACACGCTCCTCGTTGTTTTGAAGATTTTAGATGGCTGTAAATCGATCCCCTGTTTTTGACGACTTTTTGAGGATTTCAGGCATGCTCTTTTCCTCGAAATCCTTAATTTTGGAAATTTACCGTGCCGAAAAGAATTTTCGAAAAATACTCATAGCATAAGCTAGTCTTTTAGCGACAGAACAACATTTGAAGCATTTCAATCGGCCACTTACTTAATTTTCTGTAACAAATTGCATGGGGCACTTTTTTCTGGGTCACCCGGTATTTCCTTTCTTTGCTGAGCTTTGTCTTTTTTCAAATCCCTAATTGTTGCTTTTTGGCGTTTTTGTCTTCGATTCGCATTTTGATCATAATAAAATCTCAATTTGTTCTCAAGATCTTTTATTTTTGGACCTTGCTTTGCATACCTACTGCCAAATCTTTCCATCTTACTTTAAAATGCATGAATGAGCTTCCCATTGCCCTCGACATCTTCAACTTTCAAAATGTCATCATAATTATCTTCTGCTTTATATTTATATATTGATGGAGACCCTCTTTTTCTTCTTGTGAATCATTTCTTACCTCAACAAGGCTCATTTATATTTTCGAGGTTGGCTGACTCACTAGATGGTAGAAACTATTCTTTGCAAAGACCTTCCAATTTTTGTTCTCTTCCTTTTTTCCTCAAGCTGGCAAACTTTGCTGACAATCGCTGTAGTCTTAGGTATAAATTCTTGTTGTTACATTCTGCAAACTCCAAGTATAACTGCTTAAATGATGTTGTCAGTTCCACAATTGTTTTCAGCTTATGGTATTTATTAAAAAATTCACAGGCTGTTTGACAAGTTAACATTTTTCTGTCTATTCTCGCACTGTCACATAACTACAATGGAAAACAAAGAGTGATTTGACTGCTTGCTGTTTGAATCTCACGCAAATCTCAAAAAAGAAACACTTAAAAAAGATAAAGATCAGTTTCCCTTTCATAAGTCCTTTTCAGTGCCAATGCAAAGGATGCTAGAAACAACAGGACTGAATCATAATAAATGTTCAGAAACATAACAAATAAATGATAAAGAAAAACTTAATATGTGCTGAAAATTGCTATTCCAAAGCAAATATAACGGCTTCTGTAAAATGCAGGTCCGATAAAATGCGGGTCTGTGGGTCTCTTTGAATGTAGGTCCCATTGGCCACAGACAAACGGCTGTTGTATGCGGCAAGGAGCCCTTTGTACAGAACGAAGCGATAGTCACCAGTTTCTATGAGCTTTCCTGCTGTGACAGCAATTCATCACCGCTGCAATTCATCAAGCGAAACCCTTGCAATATCGATGGGATTGAATAATCTCTATGGATTGAATAGTGACGCAGCGCAGATCGCCACGAAGGTCAGCACAAAAAGATGTACCGATGTACCCAAACTGTAGAAAACCGATGTACAGTTTGGGGCTTCTTTCGTTAATAGTGGAGGTGATTTGGGCATCGTAGATGATGTTTGCTGTTTGGCAATTTCCCTGCAGGGGGCACTGGTCTTTTTTTCGGCAGTTGCAGCCTTGCTTTGGTTTTTCTGATTCTTTTCTTATTATCTGCTTGTTTTTGTTGTTATCAACAAAAACAACATCAAAGTTAGCTACAGCTGTATAGAAAACATGGCATGCATCATCAAAGCCCACAACAAGTGTGTAAGTGTGGAAGAAATCGATACCCACAAGTTGCCAAGGTCTTTCTGGAAATGCTGTGGGATTTAAAGGTTCAGGGGTATTTGTTTTATACCCTGCACAAATTCTACAAGATTGAACCGTATCTTGAATTTCTCTACTAATTCCTGGCCACCAAACTGATTGTCTAGCTCGACTTCTACACTTCACTATACCTTGATGTCCTTGATGAATTTTATCTAAAACATCAAGTCGCATCACAGAGGGTATCAAAATCTGCATAGATTTCAAAATGACATTTTGAACAATGGTGAGTTCCCCCCTGAAATTCCAATAAGGTATAAGAGAATCAGACATTTTATACTTCTCTGGCCATCCTTCAAGTATAAATTCTTTCAGTTTGCAGCATACAGGATCATTCTCTTGTGCCTGGATGATTTGCTGCAGCCTCACATCAGAAACTGGCAATGCTTCAATTATGTTTGCTACGTACAGCGTCATCTCATCATGATCAATCAGACTCTCTGCAGACTGCTCAACTGCTGACAAATGTGACAATGTGTCTAATGTGTACATTTGCTTGCCAGGAATGTGAATCATTTCCTTGATTTGAAATCGCGTAAGTCACATTCTGAATCTCTGGATTCTTAGAGGAAGTTTCTCCACCATATATGTAGTCAACAAGGGAATCAACGGCTTGTGATCAGTTTCACCAATGATTTGTTTTCCCAGGATGTAATCACTTGATCGCTCACAGGTCCAAGTGAAAGCAAGACATTCTTTCTCAATTTGACTGTATCGTGCCTCTGTAGGCGTGAGTGCTCTTGAAACATATGACACTGGTTTCCAGTCCCTGTCCTCTTGTTTCTGAAGAATAACACCACCAATGCCATAAGAAGATGCATCTGCACTAATTTTTGTTTCCTTATTTGGATCATAAAGTGCTAAAATAGGAGAAGACACAAGTGAATGTTCTACATTTAGAAAGGATTTATCCTGTTATGGGCCCCAGTACCACTGATTATCTTTGCAAAGTAAATCTCGCAATGGTTTTGTTTCACTTGCCAAATGACTTTTGAATTTACTGAGATGGTTGACCATTCCAAGAAAAGATCTTAATTCTTTCACATTTTTTGCTTTCTGCATAGAAGTATTTGCATTTACTTTCATTGGATCAGCAGAAATTCCATTTGAAGAAATAATGTGGCCTAAAACTTTCACAGTTTTCACATTAAATTCACACTTTTTCTGATTCAATGTTATATTAGCTTCACCTAATCTATTAAGGACAGCTGTTAGTCGCTTGTCATGCTGCTTTTGATCAGCACCGTGGACAATTATGTCATCAATGAGCACTTCAACTCCTTCCAAACCTTAAGTTTTTCACTCATACATCTCTGGAATTGTTCACTTCCAGTGGAAATACCATATGGTAGGCGATTGAAACAGAAACGCCCCCAAGTGAGTGAGAAAGTGCTTCACTATGTGATGTCCTCTTTTTCTGGGGGTGTGCTCTTTTTTCGAAAAACCAGGTGACAATCAAAAACACGATGCGATCACGGAATAATAAGACTGATAGGGAATGATTGTTTGCTGAGAGTGATTCACGACCCGATCTGACAATTAAGAGATCAACGTTACAAAGTGGACAAAAGTGGAAGCATGCAGATGGGGTGGAAGCTTTCAAAGCAGGTCATATTCTAATGACACGATCCAGGAGCAATGACATCATCTCTGTCTGTCGGCCTCATTTTCGCTTCCACACAATCTATGAATTACGAACTGCTTTGCGATTTACGACCCCATTTGAGGGCTATGATTTTTGTCCACGATGTGACTCCATAGCACAAGACCACTGCATGGGGGAGACAGCAAAATGAATTGTTAGTTCCGTTGAGTGTCTTTGTGTTGGTTTTCTGTACCAAGAAAACTCTATCAAAAGTAAAGGAAATCCAGGATATCTCTTAAAAGTAAAAGTTAGCTTGGAGCCCAAATTCTAACTTTAAATAATATTTGAGGGATAAATATGTCAACTAACAAAAGAGCAGTAAGTTGCACAAGACCACTGCATGTGGGAAACCGCAAAATTAATTGTTAGTTCAGTTGAGTGTCTTTCTGTTGGTTTTCTGCAGCAAGAAAACTCTATCAAAAGTAAAGGAAATCCAGGATATCTCTTAAAAGTAGAAGTTAGCTTTGAGTCCAAATTCTAACTTTAAATAATATTTGAGGGACAAATATGTCAACTAACAAAAGAGCAGTAAGTTGCACAAGACCACTGCATTGGGGAAACAGCAAAATGAAATGAGGTATTAAGGCCGGTTTACACAAGCGTTTTTTCCTAAATTTTTCGTAAACTTTTTCTGAAATTTTCAACATCTAGAAAAAAGTTACCGTGTAACAGGAAAATATTTACGGTGAAGTTTGATCTTATCTCCCGTTTTTAATCTCGTTAATTGGTTTTAATGAGCCATCGTTGACGATTTTATTCTGATCCAGGGTCAAAATAAAATCGCTTCTAGCATTTTTTTTTCAAAGGAGCCGACAAAATTTGAGATAATTGACTGACTTTGCTCAACAATTTTGGCGCGCTATTTGAATTTATTTCACAGAGGATGAAAATTAATTCGAAATGAGTATCTTCAACGACTTTATGGCTGTAGATTAGAATTATCTCCATGATAAACATACTTCCCCCTTTCGAATTTGTTGCAAAAATGGCAAAGCGCGACAAAACCGGAATAAGATCATGACGTCAGTAGCAACTCCGTTTCCAAACCAATGTCCAATGCTGGGGACCATCTGTATTGAAGCATAAATTGGCGATATGTGAAATGTTACCTCATAATTAAATCTACAAAGGTCTACAAATCTTCAAAAGTTTCACTCCTGTTCACACAAATTGGAATGACAGTGGAATATCTCGGATGCAGGAAACGTATCAGCGATCGTTGTCAAGGGCCAGCAGTACATCCACCCTTTCACCAAGAGTAGAACTTGGAGAACAATACAATACAACAGAACAAATTGATATCAAAAATGATTTTTAAATGTAAAAGAATTGTATTTTTCTTGAAAACTGTTGCTGATAGAAAAAATCTTTTGTTTTGTCTTCCCTCGATGCTGTTTTCCAAAGTATCCACCAATCCTCTGTTAGCATCTCCGGGCCTCGCACTGATTCCCTTTCAAATTATTGTGTTAGGACCATATTTCGTGAATTTTCCTAACTCGATTTCTCAAAGATAAAAGTTATATTTTACTAAATCAGGTAGATAAATATGACGATTTATCCTTCTTCTCTCGATATATGCACTGCTTTTTCAGTAGGAGAATACCTTTTACCTTCATGATCCTTCGAATTGGAGGCCACTTTTCGCATCGCGGAAGGCCGCCGCCATTGTAAATCTTGAAGCATCAGATTTGAAATTGTGTTTATCACGTGATCTAAGTTGCCAATCACAGCGAAACTTCACACAATGGGAGAAGAAACCCTAATCATTGTTTCCCTGTGTTGGACATGGTGGTAGAGGCACGTTGTTGTTGCGAAACCTGGAAGCGCTGGATTCAATTGCTCCTCTTGTGAAGAATTTAAAGGTAAGGTTCCTGTCAAACCTTCTATATAATAATTCAGTCTCTTAGCTTTCATTTAATACATTTTTCGGCTTGTAAATTGATTGGGATCATGTGATAAATGACCATCGAAAGTGCAGGGCCTAGCCCCACCATTCCCAACTCGGCGTCATGCGTGAAGCGAGGCGTAGCAACAAACATAACAATAGAATAATGGCGGATTCAAAATGGTGTCTCGCTACAGCCGTTTCAAGCAGTTGCAATAGATAAAATGATTTTGAATCAACATTTGCAGTACGGATTCATTGAATTTCTTTAGTATTACTTAAGGGTTCTGGTTCATGTATATTTTGCTCTTTCATTGATGTGTTTAACTGTCAAAAAATAGAAATGAGCAGCCAAGCCTTATGTGATGTAAAGATAGCACTAAAAGGTCAAACTGACCTTATTTCG
This sequence comes from Aurelia coerulea, assembly GCA_039566865.1. Classification (NCBI taxonomy): domain Eukaryota; kingdom Metazoa; phylum Cnidaria; class Scyphozoa; order Semaeostomeae; family Ulmaridae; genus Aurelia; species Aurelia coerulea. The sequence continues at coordinate 2,933,348 of CM076951.1, read as the reverse complement.
ATAATGGTCCCCTTAGAGGTGCTGTATTACGGAAATACGTAGAAAAAAGGAAATACAGAGCTACATGTGTGTTTTCAATATGGTCCTTAGAAGAAGACAATGTATTACCTGCATGCAAGCAATCATGTGAACACTTTATACTTAGAGTGTCACCCTCCTTTCAATATAAACATAAAATAAAATAATACGATAATTGCATTCCTAAATGTCAATGAACCTTTTTCAGACTACAAACATTTGCAACATGGCAGCTGAAGTTGATGATAACAGTGAAGCCTCTCTATCAGATTACATTGACCAGTTGTCGATGTCTGCCAAAATGGATTTTTGTGATGGTATTTTGCAAGATTTCAATTTTACTCAGTGTGATATTGATGCAAGGCTGTTTGGAAAGCTCAATGATATTGCATCAGAATATTCTTCAAATAAGAAGAAAGCACTGTTTAATATGGTTAAATGTATTAATCCAGATTTTGAAGTGTCAAATATGCAGAATCATATAAGGAAATACGGCAATGTCCTCAAAAAAGTTGAGAAAGAGACAGATGAGTTGGTGAGGGGGAAACTTCTTGATGGTACCATAATCACATTCAAATCACCTTGGACAAAGCTAGAAAAGATCTTTAACATTGAAAAATTGAAGCAAGGAGAGATTGTGGATAACATTGTGGGTAACGAAGATATAACAAACGAAATTTTCATTAGAATAGGAGAATTCAAGCAGAAATACAAATCATTGACATGGGACAAGATTGCAGCATGGGCTGCAGGTAGATATAACATTAATCAACCGTCAAAACAAGCTCTTAGCCACGACCTCATGACACTCGTTAAGAAAAGGTATCATCTCAGAAATAAAAGTGAAGAGAGATTTGAAATGTTCTCAAAAATCTATAATTTTCCGGCCCAACAGAATGAAGCGGTAACAGAGGCTGCATCAGCTGAATTCACAGCAGAAGAGAGAGAGTATGAAGAGATATTGTTTAGAGAATTGAGCTTTTCCTACAATCAAATGGCTGAAATGTCTGTTATCATAGAGACACAAAATGAAAACATACGGAAAGTGGCAAATGTCGCAGAAGAGAAAGAAAAGGCATCAAATTTACTAAGTTATGAACTTGCGAAGTTTAAAAAAAAGCATCAAAAGCTTCAAGAAAGATTGAATGATGTCATTTCAAAATATTCACCCAGAAATGTTAACAAAAGGGAAAAATCACGAGACAGGAGAATTGAAAGCCAACGAATTGAGATCTCGGATTTGGAAAAAAGCAAAGCTGAGTTAGCAAGTAAGTTGGAGGATTCATTGAAGAAAGTTGAGAAAGAGCGACAACGTGTTTACTATCTGCAAAGAAAGATATCAGAAAAAGGAGAATGCTCCAGTTCAACGGCAAGCAATCAAAAGGTGCAGAATGAAGTTTCTTATCTTCAAGACAAATGTTCAGAGTATGAGGAGAGGATAGAGGAAATGATGGCAGACAGAGTATTTAATGTCTTTGAAGATGGAAGATACAATGATGATATCAGGAAGGTATACTATGACCTCCTGTCAATGAATGTTAGTGTAGACAACTGCCAGCATGTGGTGAGAACTGTCTTGGAAAAGCTTGCAAAGATAAAGGTTGGACGTCTGCCTCAGAAAACAGTTGCATCCATGATGATGGTAGAGGCACGTTTGCTTGCTACAGTTAGAGGGGCAGAAGCAATGCTAGAGGGATCAAGGAATGTGCTCCACACAGATGGGACAAAAAAACGATTTGAGGAGTTGGCATCATTCCAGGTTACAACCGAATCGGGATCATATTCATTAGGAATGGAGGACACGCTATCAGGCTCTGCTTCTTGTTTCTTGGATGCGTTTAGAAATGTGCTAAGTGAAATGGCAGCTCTGTTGGTTCCTGAATCTCAAAAGGATGAAAAGGTTGCAATGTTGATAGCATCAATAAAGAATGTCATGACAGACAGACATGTGGTTAATAGTTCCCTCGTTGACCAGTTGTCATCATGGAGGAAAGAAATGTTGCCATTGGTGATAGAAAATTACAAGGATCTTCCTGCTTCTGAACAAGACAAGTTTGCAAAAATGAATCATGTGTTTTGTGGCCTCCATGTTATTCACAACTTGGGAGTTGCAGCAGAGGGTGCTGTCAAAGAATGGGTCAAAATTGCTGCAATTGTGGACAAGCATGCAGGCTTCACTACCAAGAATTCACGAGTGTATGACATGCTCTTCGAAGTTTCAAAAATTTGCTCAAGTACGCATGGCGACCAGAGAAATGGAAAGGCACTTGCATGGATTGACTACCTTAGCAACAAAGGAAAGGAAAACAAGATTGTGTCATTTCTGCATCATCGATTTAACATATTTTTTGTTCTTGGTGGTGCTGTCTATTATCATGCTGATGATTTGGATGATTTCTTACGCAACACACAAGAGAGTGAAAATTTCCTTCTCCAGTCTGTTGCTGCTGATATTGGAAACAAGGTTTACTTAGCTGGCTTTCGTGCGTTGGGGTTATTTAATAAGTTAGTGTCTGGGCCACTGTTTCGTCTCATTGAAGAGGAGGGTCATATTTTTGCACTGAATGAGGTTTGGTCAAAGTTGAAGAATGCTTTAGATGATTGTTACAGATGTGCTGATGCTTTTTTGGAAGGGAAATGTTTGCTTCCTGGAGGGAAAGTATCAGATGATGTTGTTTACAGGAAACTAGTTGCAGAGAGTGGAGATGCAGAGCTGGATTGTCTGACAAGGGAATGTCTGGAAATGATTTGTTGCAGCTGCAGTGTTCTGGTTGAGCGGCAGTTGGCTGACCAGCTTCCTGGTGGAAAGTTTCATGTACCTGATTAGGGAGTTTATGAAGAAACAGCATTATGCCCAAGATCAAATGTTTTATCAGAGCGTGATTTTGCTCAGATGGACAGGAAGGTGAATCAGAAGCCCAACATCAGTACACTAGCAGCAAGTGGCATGATTATGTATGTGAACAACAGGACAGGTGCTTGGTTGTGCAAGAAAGATGATGAAAGCCAACAAAGATTGCTCCAGCAAGTCGTCACTTTGGCACCAGAGTTAGTTAAGTCTTTCAAAGAAAAAAGGAAAGGATTATTGCAAAAAAGAATTGATAAGCAACAGAAGGTGAGAATGGAAAAAGAAGTTTTAAAGCAGAGTGCCACTGATGAGAAAAAAGCACTGACAATTTCGCTATCAAAGATAAATGGGTTGTGGGACACACAAGAAAGCATTGAAGAAAACATCAGTACTGTATCAATTAGTGAACAAAGAAAACGTTTAAAGCTGCAAATAGATTTTCGGAAGAAAGTCCTTGGGCAGTCTCACAGTGATCTTAAGATTTTTAATATGGGGTCTACTGTAGAGGGAAAGTATCAACAGCACTCAGTTGAAACACTTAAGCGTAATCTTTCAAACATAATTGAATTTAATAAGAAAGGCGTTGCTGAAAGAGCAGAAGTTATTCAAAATCCAGAAATAAGACCAGAACAAGAGAGGAAGAGGAAGCTGCTAGAGATCAAAAGAAAATTGAAGGAGAAAGAGCACGATAGAGTTAGAACATGCCACAGTAAGCAAAGCAAGTATCCAAAATTGTTTGGAAAATATATCAATCACAGATGGGACAGTGGATGGTTTAAGGGGAAGGTAGTTTCTTGTTTAGATGATGATGAATATCATCCAGATTGCACATTTGAGGTGGAGTATGATGGGTTTGAGGGGAAATATGAAGTTGAGCTGTTACGGGATTTTGAAAAGAACTGGGTTGTGATAATTGGTAGTGTGGCTTTAATTGATAAAAGAAATGAAATGCTTGCAAATGAACAGGACAGTGAACAGGATACATTGATATCAGAGGGACAAACAAGAGAAGAGGTCAAATACCCCACATTTTTTGGAAAAAGAATAAGACATAAGTGGAACTTAGATGGAAAAGATGAATGGTTTAATGGACTTGTCGTTGGTGTTTTGGATGAGGATGAATATTCTACTGACTGTGAATTTCAAGTTGAATATGATGATGATGATGAAGAACAGCCAACAGTAGTAAAACTAATAGAGGACTGGCAGTTAGGTTGGGTGGAGTTTGAAAATAAAAGGAGGAAACGGAAGTAGATGAAATTAAAGTCTGGTTTCCATAAGATGCTAAGGAATTGTAAAGAATGGAAACTGTCGGTTGCTGATAATCCTACAGATGACAATCTCACATTGTAAGCTGTCAATGAATACCTTAATGGAAGTGATTATCACTGATGATCAGTTCTAGGTGATAAGTTTTGATTACCAATGTTCTTGCATTCTTTAAATCTTTATGGAAACCAGGCTGAGTAGATGAAGGATTCTTACTGATCAGGGCTTTTATCAGTACAAATAAGGTTAAATGTGATGGTCAGTGGCGGAAACTTTGCCAAATGTTGGGGGCGAAGGTATTGTTTCAGTTAAAAAGCATTGTTTTTTGTATTGTTTTCAAACAAAAGATCTTTGTTCTCTCCCCAGGTGTCCACCACTGGTGATGGTGATCCTTCCATGGTAATAGACGATTACGCTAAAGATGGAGGTGAGGAACTTTTTACCAAGATGCATTGCGTTCTTTAATCGAATTCCTATAGAATCGTTAAAGATTCGTTATTCGAACGCAATGCATCTTGGTAAAAAGTTCCTCGCCGCCATCTTTAGCGTAATCGTCTATTGTGTAAGAGGATTCCAGTTGGTTTTCATGCAACCCTTAGCCCCCCCCCCCCCCCTGTAATGTCATTTTGTCATTTGTAGAGTGCAACTTAGGAAATTTTATTCACGGTTAACAACAACAAGAATTCTCAAGAATACTCAAGAATTCTTAAGAATTCTCAATAATTCTTTGCATTCTGATAAGAAGCCTTGAATGCTAAAGAACATGGTTTAGTTTCAAACAAGAATTCTTAATTTGGACATTTTTTAAGAATTTGTAAGGATTTAGGCGGGAAAACATTGTTATATATTGTAAGGATTTAGGTGGGAAAACATAAGGCCTTTATCGTATCCTTGTTGCCAAGTAACCATGCCACACCCTTCATTTGAAGGCAATAGTTTTGCTTTCCAGATACTGTTAAATGAAAATATTGCCAAATTGTACTCAAGCGATGAACATTTACAGGTTCTAGATGCTATATGAAAATGTTGCTAGGTAACAATGCCACGCCTATGATTTTAATGCCACGCCCATTTTTTCTCCTGTTTTTCATTTTCTACTATCTGAAAAAGATTTTTGCAAAGTTTGGTTCACATTGGACCATTTATATGGGAGTTATGATGGATGCAATCAAGACAATTTTGTAGAAAATTTCAGATGAATTTTGGTGCCATCAGGCAGATACTATCTAATACTAATTGCTAAGACTTGTATTTGAAATTCCGCCTCAATTAAGTAACTTCAAAAACCAATAACTTTTGAACCTCAAGACATATTGAGGTCAGGAAAATTGCATTTTGAAGCTCTCATTGAGACCAGTCCAAATTTGTTGTTCTTGGGGTCTGGGGGAGACCTCAAAATTTTGGCCTGGAGATGCTACCTCTGTGAAATAAATTCAAATAGCGCACCAAAAGTTTTGAGCAAAGTCATTCAATTATCTCAAATTTTGTCGGCTCCTTTGAAAAAAAATGATAGAAGCGATTTTATTTTGACCCTGGATCAGAATAAAATCGTCAACGATGGCTCATTAAAACCAATTAACGAGATTAAAAATGGGAGATAAGATCAAATTTCACCGTAAATATTTTCCTGTTACACGGTAACTTTTTTCTAAATGTTGAAAATTTCAGAAAACGTTTACGAAGAATTTAGGAAAAACGCACGTGTAAACCGGCCTTTAGTTCAGCTGAGTGTCTTTGTGTTGGTTATGAGTAGCAAAATTGATCAAGGTATTGGTTCAAGTACTCTGTCACCCTGTACCAAGAAAACGAGGATAATACCCCACCACAGTAAGGATAATATACCGCCAGAACAAAACAGGACTAAACTGATCACTTTCTGTGACCTTATGGCCAGAGGGTATTTCACTCCACAGAGAGTCTCGAACGCCTATTGCAAAAATCCTTTTGTTTTCAAGAAAAATCCATCAAATATCTTTAAGTTCTGACAAAATCCCGTACACTCTTTCGACTAAATGCCCCCACCCCCACTTACAGTGAAACTGCATGAAACAAATATGTATAGAATTTCTTTAGCTTCCTCCTTTACCTTTTAACGGTTGCTCCTTGATAAACTTATTTATTTCATTTCTGCGGACAAACTAAATAATTTCCGCGGAATTCACTTTGGGTGTACGGCTGAAGTGAATTCCGCGGAAAACGCGGAAACTATTGTTCTCTTGCAAAGAAAAAAAGTGTCCTGAAACAGGGCTTTATGCGTTAAATCTAGCAGTTGTCATTTCAAAGTAAAAACTTCCTTGAGTCATTATAAATGGAATTGCTCCATGTGAACTATCATGTGATACAGTTCACGTACCACTGTGAACAAACAAAAAAGATCCGCTGTAACACAATGCATTTCATGTGATCAGTTTCATTTCACTTTAGCCATTGAAAACCATGACTCAGAAAATTCTTTATCTTCAAGAAGATGCAGGTGAATACGGAAAAATTTCCGCAATATCGGTTTTTCGTGGAATTCTCTTCGGCCGTACACCCAAAGTGAATTACGCGGAAAATATGTAGTTTTTCCATATAAATAGATGATCGTTTAAGAAATAAGCTTTGAATTTGACCGTTCAGGAAGAAGCAATTTGATACAGATTTGTTTCACGCAGTTTGGCTTTAGGTGATCAATTTATTCCTGTTTGTTCCTTGGTATATTCTATTTTGCTGGAGTGGATGGCAAGTTATTTTTGCGGAATCAATTTTTTGCGGAATTCACTATGGGTGTAAGGCCAAACTCGTGAAAACAATAGTTTCTGCGACTTCCGCGGAATTCACCTGGCCCTAAACCTTCGCCTCTCTGTTGATTTTTTTTCACCAAAGCTTCTTGATATGTTTGCCAATGCAGATGAATGGATGGAAATGGGATATCCTGAAAATGGGAATTAATACTTGAAATTAAATCCTCCCTGGACAGTATCCTACCTTTCAGAAGGAGCATTCTGTTGTTGGTTTGCCTTGTTTAGTTTTTTGATTGCGCTGAACAGTCTGAAGAAATTTGACATCATCAAGAAATTTTGTTTGTTGCTGGGCAGCATCCAATTTTAAGCAAAGACAATTTTTGTAATGATGGGAGACTCAACGAGTAGAAGTTGTCATGGTGGAGGAAGTTGATACAGTTCAAGAGCCACTTCCTGGACTTTCAATGGTCCATGCCAATCAAGACTGGGAGGAAGACCTGTCCATAATGTTTCCAGATGTGAAAAAGCAGTAAATTTCAACTGCAATAGCTTTGTCAGCTACAAAAGAAGAAGGGGCAAATTCACTTCTTGACAAATCGACGGTGATGAAAATTGAAAAGCCAGGTTATATTCAGATTTTTTATCATCATTACATGCTGAACTACATACTCTGTCACACTTCTCTTCTTTATTACATTTGCAAAGCCCTTCTGTAACTACGGCACTTTGTGCTTTTGTAAAGAGATATTTTGAGACCTTTGAAGTTGCAGCAATCGTTAATTCACTGTCCGGCTGGCCACTTTTTGCTTGTGAAGAAGCCACTGATGCTAGGAATCGAGCAATTCGATCTTCCGGTGATCCCTTCTCTGCTGGTAGTTTCAAAACATTTTTCTGGGATGCCTGGGATGCCAGACTTTATTGTAGATACGCCGTTAATGTTTTCCCTTTAGTACAGGGCTTTCTGCAACTTTCTTATTGACTATGTCCATAGTTACTGGCGCACCCTCATCAATTTCTTTTGCAAACAATGTAGACATTGCAACTACTTCATCAACAGAGAAAGTCATACTTCTTCTTTGTTGCTCTTCAGCTTCAACGACTGCTGGCTGTTTACTTCTATCATCTGCTGTTTCAATGTGTGGCTCATCTGCCAAACCCCCAAGCATAATCTTGGAAAGGGCTGATGCTGCTGGATCTGACAATTCCAGTTTGTCCTCTAAGTAATGGTAACGGCCAGCTGTAGATTTGTGTGACCCAATATGTTTGCCAAGTCTGAATATTCTGAATATTAATTGCTTTGATTGCCTGCATTCTCTTAAAAATGATGTAAAATCATACAATTTGCAGTGATATTGGCTGATATACTTTGCATAAAATGTGAACATTGACGGAAGGACTCATCATTTGCAGTGCTGGAACTTGCCATATCATCAGGTACTGTTGGGTATGTATCATTACAACAACTCTCAAACAAATTGATATGTTTCAAACTCAGTATGATAGTATAATTCTAGCCCAAGCGACAAAAAAGAGAAAGATGTGTCCTCAGCCACCCACCGCTCATCCTGCCTAAAAAATGGCAATTGCACGGAAGAACAGTCACATGGCGATAAGTGTTGTTGTTGCTACATGTTAGCTGTGCAGGGGCAAGAAAGCTCCACTCTAATTGGTCAAAATGATCTACGCAGTCCGCATGCCCTCCCAAAGGATGGCTGCTGATTGGGGAAGTTGGCATTGTTTTTAAACAAAAGAATCTGAAGTTCATCTCTCCAACAAAATAACGTATGCATTGGTATGACCAAACCTACGTTTTAAACAGTCAAGACCAGAGTATTTGACGGAAGTTGCCAACAAAGGGCAGGCAATTTGACCATCAACAATCAATCAATCAATATGGGTTGCCTGTCTGGAAGAGGAAAGGGGATGATATCCAGGTGTCAATATTACTTGTAAACTGCAATAATCTTCTCTAACATGTCCAAATTCCTCTGTATGGGGTGTATATAAATACGAGCCTGGTGAGAAAAGCAGCTTCAGATATCTTTTATATGAAACCAGTTGATGGGAAGTCTTTCAAGCGGCCTGCAAAATCTTGTCAAAAGGCGTTGGGAGCTCTCTTTGGTTCTTTTTAACCGCACATGCTATCTCAAATGCAATCTTTCTGAACTCTTTACCGTGATGCTGGCCAGGAATCTGATGCAAAACCATCACCTCCTGAGCCATTTCATGTATCAAGAACTCAAGCAACCATTTCTCTTTTTGGAAGCTTACTTCACGGGGGAAACTAGCGATGAAAACTTCATTGATCAGTGGCATCCCATGGCACATGCCAAAACAATACCCACCTTTGGCGTTATTAATCTCCTTAAACTCATGAAATTAAAGGCACCCCACATGTGTTTCACCCTCTGGCAATTTATAGTGCTTGACAGTTGCTGAAACTATGTTGTAAAGCTGAACGGTGTTTTGGTTAGTGTATGCTTTGCAGCTGCTGCACGTTGCAAACCAAACAAATAATCAAATTCTCTCTTCCTTGCTTCTCCTTGCCTCTGTTTCCTGTCACCGTTATCTTGGCCATTTGTGGGCATTTGGTTGCAAGTAGTGCATTTCCATTTCTTGTCATTAAAATTTCATGTCTCACATCTTGCATGATACCATTTTGAGCATAATGTGCATTGACCCATCAACAATCCATCACCAGGCATTTTGCAGTTGGAATGTACTCGCACTTTCCATCTGTATAACGGGTGTCTAAAAAAAAGTACCCCCTTTTGACTGGTAATAGGAACCAAGCAATAAATTATCATTGCTCCCCGACTTCACAGCTAAATTTATCAATGTTTAACTTAGATGCACGTACCTTGCATTTAGAAATCGTCCACCAAACACCGGAGATACAGGTTCGCAAAGTCAAAATTTACAGTGCACCCAAAACCAGAGGTTTTGAAAAGGGGCCTAGTCATGATTTATATTGTGGACCTTTTCCAAAGTACCTGTTGTAGACTTTAAGTTTCCGTGTTTTGCTTTTGAAAAGAATAAAAGATGCATGGACATGGCGCTGACTAAACAAATGTGGTAAAAATGTCGTAAGAGTGATAAAGTTGTGCCACATCACCAAAATAAGCGTGCATGTGCTCCTTTTCCTATTCTTTGATACAAAACACTTGGGATTGAATGCAATGCAAGGACCGTTTTCTCAAAAGAGAAGTCACTTCAAGAACAATTAAAGTAATTCAAGGTATAAATCTTTTCAAAAATAAAAAGTAAAGGTCAAAGTCGAAAATTCGTTTGCAAAATGCCTGTTTGTTGTCAAATTATGGTTAGCCCATTTCTCAAAACCTCTGGTTTCAGGTGCACCCAAAATTTTGACCTTGTGAACTCATATCTTCGGTGTTTGGTGGTCGATTGCCAAATGTAAGGTATGTGCATTTAAGTTGAAGACCAACAAATGTAGCCATGAATTCAAAAAGTCCCTAAATATTGTCGTTTTGTTGCCTTGTTGAATCAAAAGGGAGTAATTTTTTTGAGACACCCGGTAGTGGTTGGCTCTGGCTTTCATCTCTGTCTCCTTGACTTCTATCAGTGCTTAATGGCTCAACAACTTGATCTATTAGTGTTCTAATTTCCTTTGACTCTAGTGATTGGGTTATTGCCTTACAAAGGTTAGTTTGGTTTATGCGACTCTTTGCGGGATTGATTCCTAAACATAGCAATGCAGCGTATGTTATCGCAAAGAGGCCACAGTCGTTACCTCCTCTCTTCTGTTGTGTCTCCATCACGGAAATCGTCAGATCTTTCCCTACGCTCGATAACTGGAAAACAGTCTGCTCTAATTTTAATGGATAGCTGATTTATTTGTCCTTGTCCGTTCTTTCTTTTGCTACAGCTGTTGATTTTCTACTACAACAAACATTAAGTGAATACAGGCTGTTGTAGACTCAAACGTCGTCTTCTCTGCCCAAAGCCTTGGATAGACAAAGCCAGTGATTGCCTCTATTATTGATTATTTGCACGAATCACTGCCTCTTTGCACAGCGGAAATAGCTAACGTTTAACGCTGAAATCTTGAAGACCACCAATTTCTGGATCTAGTTGGCCCATCAAGCGAATGCAAACAAACAGTTACAATCCTGTTGTCAATCCAGTGGCCTTTTTCAATTTCCTCTTTGTTTCTATTCTTTAGGTCGAATTCTGCAAGCCAAGACTGTTTTGCCCATAATGGATCCTCTGTGTTGGAATCATCAATCAGATGTGGAGTTTCCTCTGTTCCATCCCCTTTCGAACCTGCATTACCATCGTCAAAATCTTCATTTCTCACATGTCTAAACTTCTCAGGTGTAGTATGCTCATCAGCTTCCTTGTCATCACAATTTCTCTTCGACCCTGACCTCTTAATGATTGGATTTGTCGTCTAACATTAGTTTGTGTCTGAATGATCTCTTTAGCTCTTGGAGTAATACCTCATTCTTACTTGAAAATCTACAGCAAATGCAGGAAAACAATGAAATTGGAGGAATATATGCTATTTTTGATCCTCTAGCCAACTGCATAATTCGTTTGTAATTCAAAGCTATTAAAATGCGTATTTTGGAGGATTGTCTAGTCCTTTGATATACCGGGTGAGTCAGAAAAAACGTGGGGTGTTTGGCGGACTGTGACGTCGCGTTTAGCCACCTGACCGTTGTGAACTAAATTATTCCGTGCAGCCATAAATCTGACTTAGATCATAAACTTTTCCCCATAGAAATCGGTCATGTGATTCATTATTTAAAAAAGATTTTCTTCCTAAAACTTTGTATATGAGTCTTGCAAACTGAGGAAACCTTTAAACCAAGCCCCTTCTGCATTTTAGCCTTGCCAAAGCTGCAGGTACACGTGGTATTATCTGGGGAGCATGAAACAGTTCGGAAATAGTTTTTTCTCCCCTGGGATGCCTTGTCACGTCATAACTTGTCCAGCAAAAAGAATATGTTCGAGAGACAGTAAAAACGCACGCTTCTTTGTGTTGTAAAGAGATTTATTTCAACAAGATCAACGCGATGTTTCATGACAAAACTATTTCATTCTTCCCTGATAATACCACGTGTACCTGCAGCTTTGGCAAGGGTAAAATGCTGAAGGGGCTCTATCAAAGATTTCATAACTTTGCAAAACTCCCATACAACGTCTTACGTAGAAGATATTTTCTGATTAATACATCAAGTGACCGTTTTCGATGGGGAAAGGCTTATGATCTAAGTTAGACCTCTGGCTACAAGAAAAAATTTAGTTCGCTACGATCGAGTTGCTGAACGCGACGTCACAATCCGCCAAACACCCCACGTTTTTTCTGACTCACCCGGTACTGTATATCAAAATCATAATCTTGCAGTCGGAGGTTCCATCTTTCGATTCTTGCCGGAGGTTTGGACATAGGGTTGTTTAGAATCATCTCAACTGGCTTACAATCGGTTATAAGTGTAAAATGTCCACCATAAAGGTACAGATTCAATCGTTCGATAGCCCAAACAATGGCTAGTGCTTCTCGTTCAGTTTGGGAGTATTTCTTTTCCACGTCCGTGAGTGAGCGACTGACATAAACGACAATCTTTCTGTCATCTTGATCTGCAGATTTCTGAGATAAAATAGCGGACAATCCGGTTGGTGATGCATCTGTCACAAGCTCTGTTTCTTTGTTTTGATCGAAATAGGCCATAACTGTGCTGCTTGCGAGTGCAGATTTGACAGCTTGAAATGATTTTGCATGCTGCGATGTCCACCGGAAAGTTGCGTGTTTCTTTGTTAAATCTCTCAGCGACTGTGTAAGATCACTGAAATTACGAATGAATTTTGAACAGTATGTCGCCAATCCAAGAAAACTTCTGACATCCTTTGCTGTAGTGGGCGGAGGAGCGTTGTGGATCGCTTCGACTTTGACTGGGTCTGGTGATATTCCTTCGCTTGAGAATTCAAAACCGAAAAATGTAAGCTTGTCTTGATTGAACTTGCATTTGTCCCTATTGAGAGCGAGTCCTCTTTCTGAAAAGCGTTGAAAAACTGCTCTGAGGGTGCTGTCATGTTCGGCTTGCGTTTTTCCAAAAACTATCACGTCGTCGCTCATGTTGATAACATTTGGGATGTCTCGAATCTGGTCATGAATGGCTTGTTGAAAGATTTCACTGGCTGAGTTTGTGCCAAAATTGAGTTTCCTGTAGCGTCGTAGACCTTTGTGTGTTGCAAATGTGGTGATATAACGGCTTTCTTCAGCAAGTGTTAATTGATGATATCCAGCTCGGAGATCAAGTTTCGAAAAAACCTTTGCTCCATTCATTGCATGGATTAACTCATCAACTGTTGGTGTCAGATGACGTTCCCTTTGTATTGCTTTGTTAGCCATTCGCATGTCCACGCAGAGGCGTACGTCACCATCCTTTTTAGGTATGACAACTAGAGGCGAAACGAATGGAGTTGGACCTTGTACTTTCTCAATGATACCCTGCTGTTCCAATTGTTCAAGTGCTGCTGAAACTTTCTTTCGCATGTGAAATGGAATACGTCTTGCTGGTTGAGCAACAGGAGACACGCCTTGGTCAATATGTAATTTGACCTCGAAATCTTTGAGTTCTCCAATTCCTTCAAATATGTTTGCGAACTCGTCAATCAATTGTTCGTGTGTTGGTTTCGGCTGTTCTTCCACTTTGTGAACTTTGACTTGAATGAGGCCTAAGGTAGTAGCTGACTGATAGCTGAGTAAACAACCGTAATGTCCTTGTACAACATGAACTTCAGAAACGGTGATTTTGTGGCTTGTTTCTAGCGTAGCTTCAAATTTCCCCAAAACTGGTAATTGTGTGGGAGAACCATATGCAAAAACTCGAGTGTTGGAACGATGCAGCGGTATTTTCGCAACTTTTTGCATCTTGTTGTATGTCGATTCATCAATGATGTTGATCGATGTGCCGGTATCAACCATCATAGTTACGGGTACATCGTTCATCTTGATTTTGGCATGTGGAGCTTTTTTCCTTCGGTTTTGGGCTTTAATGTAAACAAATACTCATCTTCGCTACTGCTTTGATCGGCCTGACTGACAGTACGAACTGCTTGGTGTGTTTTTGGTGCTGCTTCCTGCTTGGGTTTACTTCGACAAACAGCGGCAAAATGGTTGTCTTTTCCACACTTTGAACATACTTTTCCTTTTGCGGGGCATTGGTTGCTTTTGTGCGGCCATTGTCTACCACAGTTTCCGCAAGTGTTCGATTTTGGATATGTGGAAGGGTTGCGTTGTTGCTTGTTTGGCTGGCCTAGTCGAGATTTTCGACGAACGGAGATCTTGTTGGTGGTTTCTTCGGTGATTCCCATTGAAGCAAATGTTTTCTCGATTCCCGTCGCTTGAACCTCACTTGCTTCTAGCGCACGAGCTTTGGCAAGTAAGTTTGCGAGAGATACATCTGTCTCTAGGAACGCAAATCTTCTGAGTCGTTTCGATGTGCAATGTTGAATGATTGCGGACTTGACTTAGATGTCTTTATCAGCAAAACTACATGTCTGTGCGAGTTTGCGTAAACGAGTAGCGAACTGATCTACTGTTTCTTTCGGCAATTGGACTGCAGTGCGGAACTTAAAAATTTCGTAGTCCACATTTTTCTTCGGTGTGAAATACTCATCAAGTTTTTCCATGGCCTTTTTGTAATTATTGCTTTCGCCAGTGTCGGCTAACGTATCGAAAATTTCTTGAGTAGCTTGTCCTGCCTGATATAGAAGAAGTGCTCTCTTCTGTGCTGCATCAGTGACGCCAAGGGCTGCGATGTACGTTTCAAAACGTCGCTTCCACGCCTTCCATCTTGGGCCTAGAGATGTGGGATCAGACACGGGATCGAACGGTGCAAGTGAAGACAGTTTGATTCTGCTTTGAGCCATGAGTCTTGTGAACTTACTTCGTCGCCATTTATAATGTTTCTGGGTTGCTGTGTTTGGGTTGAGGTGCCTTAGACCGCGATTACGAATAAGAACACATGGCTAAACAAGAACTGAACTGTAACGCTAAACCCTAAAACTAGAACTAATCTTACTCGATATCAACTAGTAACTATCTTATTTAAATCACGTGCTTAGATCTTAAATGTCATTGATGCTAGGACATCATAGTACTGAACCCTATGAAATTTCTATATTGTGACCTCGTCAGCATGTCACATGACACAACTCAAAATATATTTCATTTTTGGGTTCAGCTCTTGATGTACTATGCAAAGGCCAAGTTGCAAGGCTCTACATCCTTCAGAACGGAAATAAAACAGGGGGGCTGAATTACCCCCCCCCCCCCCCTCTTGTCTTCCTATATCATCAAATACCCTAGGCCTGGTAGGGTTAAGAAACTCACATCTTGCATTAAAAACTGAAAGCACACAAATTTTGCTAAAAATCCTTTAATTTAATTTAGGCTTTCTGCTAAAGATTAAATCATGAATCTTCAAAATTGGTCCAGTGGAAGATTTATCGTGGCCTGCCTAAAGTGCATATATTCCTTCAACTGAATTGTGAAAATTCTCCATATGGGAGCAGGGCGACTTCTGGTTTGAGCAAAAATTTGTGTTCTTTTGCATTTTCCTTTCGTTCTTTTAGTTTTTGAATGATTTCTGAAAATATGAATTCCAAGCTCATATCATTGCCCATGTATCTGACATGGAATAGAAGGTTGCTTCGCAGCAAAAACCGAAACTGCCGAATGGCTCCCTCAAAATTGTAGATTTCAAGTGAATTAAGAAGAAGTAAAATACTTACATTGTTTGACAGCACCCAATATCCCGAATCATAGTACCCTATGTAGGGTGCCAAGAAGAACCTTCTCATTGTTCCATTTACTTGGTAGTCATGTTTCAAGTATCTCATGAGGTCGCTAAAATCTCTTTGCTTGATAGACCCACCAAGTGATGAAAAGACCGCCTTCAAATTTCTAATTTGATATTAGAAATTTGATGAATTTGTTTGACAAGGACCCAATATCCCCAACCTTAGTACCCCATTTAGGGTGCCAAGAAGAACCTTCTTATTGTCCCATTTACTTGGTGGTCGTATTTCAAGTATCGCATGAGGTCACTCTTGGTCGACCCACTAAGTTACAAAAGATCGCCGCAAAATTTCTTTTGAACTAAGTTGATGAATTTGTTTGTTTGACTACATGCTTGTCAATCTCAGTTTGTGAATGAAAAAGCGCATATCAACGAGCCATTTTCCATTCATGTTCTCATTTGTTTTTGTTTTCGAAGAGCATCTAAACAGCCAGTAACATCTAGCATCACCCATACATGACACAATATCACCCTTTGCAACACAATTTTTTTTTCTTTGAATAAACCTTCTACGCCCTTTAACTTGTTTTCTAGAAAGATGAAAAACATATTTAGACAAAGAAGGAAAGGCTGGGGCAGTCTTTATGGATCTTTCAAAGGCATTCGATTGTGTCAACCACGATCTACTTCTTGCTAAACTACATGCCTATGGTTTCAACCATGATGCATTGACTTTTTTGTATAGCTATTTAAATGAAAAGCAGCAACGAGTTAAAATAAACGGTTTATTTAGTTCTAAACAAAAACTGAATTTGGTTGTTCCACAGGGATCGGTTTTAAGACCTCTACTTTTTAATATCTATTTGAACGATATGTTACTTTCTGTTGATGATATTGAGATCTGTAATTATGCTGATGACACCACACTTTATACATGTGACCAAGATCTACAAAATGTAGTAGAGGCTGGAAAATATCTCTTTAAAAGTGATAAAATGGTTCTCTGACAACTACCTCAAGCTAAATGAAGATAAATGCCATTTTTAACATTAGGTACTTCTGGTGATGAACCTGTTACAGTTGGGAGTCCCTAATTCAAGATTCAAGATTCAAGATCCAAGATCCAAAGATCCGGAATTCAAGATCCAGAATGAAACACCCTAATTCAAGATCCGGAATTCAAGATTCAAAATGAAACACCCTAATTCAAGATCCAGAATTCAAGATTCAAAATGAAACACCCTAATTCAAGATCCGGAATTCAAGATTCAAAATGAAACACCCTAATTCAAGATCCGGAATTCAAGATTCAAAATGAAACACCCTAATTCAAGATCCAGAATTCAAGATTCAAAATGAAACACCCTAATTCAAGATCCAGAATTCAAGATTCACAATGAAACACCCTAATTCAAGATCCGGAATTCAAGATTCAAAATGAAACACCCTAATTCAAGATCCGGAATTCAAGATTCAAAATGAAACACCCTAATTCAAGATCCAGAATTCAAGATTCAAAATGAAACACCCTAATTCAAGATCCGGAATTCAAGATTCAAAATGAAACACCCTAATTCAAGATCCAGAATTCAAGATTCAAAATGAAACACCCTAATTCAAGATCCGGAATTCAAGATTCAAAATGAAACACCCTAATTCAAGATCCAGAATTCAAGATTCAAAATTAAACACCCTAATTCAAGATCCAGAATTCAAGATTCAAAATGAAAACACTCTAATTCAAGATCCAGAATTCAAGATGGTGTTCCAGTGATTTTTTAAGTGAACTGCGCTAATCTAGGAAACTTAAGGCCCAATCTTTTTTAACGTTTAAAAACCATGCTAACTGGATTAAAAAAGCTAAGAAACCTTTGTAATTTATATTTTTGGAGCAGTACAGTAAATACAAATTTTTAACAGCATTTTAGGTACTTGTTTAAGAGAGCTTCTAAGAAATTTCAAAGCCCCTTCATGTAAGCAATGCTGGACACTGGCTTAGTATCTGATTTTCACATTCTCTCACAGTAATAGCAACTGAAAGTTGGGTGTACTTGGTGTGAACATTTTAACTCCAAATTGTGTTCATCAACAAGTTTTACCCAAGTTTTTCAGTGTTTCAATTTCTAAAACTTCTTGCTTTGAATTATGGCTTCCTTGGCTCTGATGAGTTGAGGGTCTCAGATCATGGAAATTTATTTGAATTTCTTTCAAGTGATTTCAGCTCTTAAATACATAGCAATATGATTTGCACTGTTCCAGATGTTGACCAATATCGAAAAGCGAGAAAGTTCCTTGTTTGGCCTAGGCACTATTTGCCTCTCAGAAATTCATGCCTAGGCCATACAAAAAACCTTATCGCAACTCACTATTTGTCATTATCCAGATTAGTGGACATCATATTCCAATATATCTTTAACCCTATTCTACATGGGGGGAGGGCAAAAAAGGCCCCCCCCCCAACCATACTTCCTGTAATTACTCTTAAACTAAGCATGATAAAACACTGGAACTTGGGTGACTTTTAATAAAATTTAATATTGCATCAAATAACAATAGTTCATTGTTATGTAATTGGTCACGTGACTATAACATGCCCATATTTGGCAACAGGTCTCTCAGAAAATCAGTAAAACATGCATAACTTTTTTCGTACACATCTGATTTCAATGCAATTGGTACCAATCAATTTGTCTTGAAGTCTACTTTCATTTGATATATAACTTTTTGTGTTTTGCTGACATCAGCAAAATTTAAGATCTATGACGTCATACTTATATACCGGGTGCGCCAAAATAAACTATGCACTTTTGGCAGTCCACGATAAATCGTAAACAGGACCGATTTTGAAGATTTATGACTTAATAGTTAGCAGAAAGCCTGAATTAGATTCTAGGATTTTTTGCAAATTTTTCTGTTTTCAGTTTTTAGAGTGGTGATTTGGGATTTAGAAATCGACTAATTGTAAGGTGCTTTATGAGAGTTCGTACTATATTGGGAGAAATGTAATAATATTTTAAGGGTATAAAGGAATGTCTTTTCTTTTGTAATGTCATTGAATTTATGCTTTGGTGCAGGTTGTGTTCCTGTGTCAAGGGGGTTAAAAAGACAGGCGAGAAAGCGTCATGGGGCAAGCAAGCATGGAGTCTTGTTACATTTTTGATTTTGTGACTGCTTTTGGGGCGGTACTTTATTGAAACTACAACAGAATTTCGCAACAGGCCAATCGTTGAAATAACGCTCGTGCAGAAGTTTACAATAATCAATTTTCAAATCTCCAAATCACGCTGAAAATGTTCTCTCTTTGTCCATTCATGTTGATTCTTTAGAAAATTTGATCAACGTTTTTTGATGGTTTTCAGTGTTCTCGAAAACGAAAATTTTAAGAAACTCGCTTGTAGCTCTAAAAAGTGAAAACGGAAAAATTTGTAAAAACTCCTAGAATCCAATTCAGGCTTTCTGCTATAGATTAAGTCATAAATCTTCAAAATCGGTCCAGTGTAAGATTTATCGTGGCCTGCCAAACGTGCATAGTTTATTTTGGCGCACCCGGTATGATTTCATATTTATGATAAACATATGAAATAATTAGTGTATTATGATCAAAATTGACTAATTAACAATTCAAGATTAATTTCATATGGTTATTATTACTAAAAACGTATTTAAAATGCCAATAAAGCATACAATAATTTGTTTAGGTATCAACAATGACTTTGATTGACAGCTGTGATAACAAAAGAATTCCAAAAATAGAATTGTTGACAGTTTTCATTGAGAACACTCAATATGTATCATATTTATAACTTTAAAGTTATTCATTGACTATTTTTGGTTGAAAATATTACGTTTTTAGTAGGAGAGCCAAAATCAGCAAATTTCCATTGTTTTTGCGTTGCCTAGCAACGGATCATGGGACCAATTAGCATATGATGCTATTTTTAGAATCATAATTGGTTGGCAATCATGTGTACCAAGTTGCGTTGCCATAGGCACTACAGTTGCTTAGAAAATCTGGGGGGCCTTTTTAGCCCCCCCCCATGAGAAAGTGGTGCTTGATTTACCCATGTAGAATAGGGTTAAGAGCTGAAATCACGTCAAAGAATTTTTGAATAAACATCCATTGTATTCAACTCCACTCAGTAACTGCCGGATCCAAAATGATTTGTTTTCAAAATTGAAACATTTAAAACTTCTTCAATTCCGAACTAGGGTGTTTCCATTTTGAATCTTGAATTCTGGATCTTGAATTAGGGGGTTTCATTTTGAATCTTGAATTCTGGATCTTGAATTAGGGTGTTTCATTTTGAATCTTGAATTCTGGATCTTGAATTAGGGAGTTTCATTTTGAATCTTGAATTCTGGATCTTGAATTAGGGTGTTTCATTTTGAATCTTGAATTCTGGATCTTGAATTAGGGTGTTTTATTTTGAATCTTGAATTCTGGATCTTGAATTAGGGTGTTTCACTTTGAATCTTGAATTCCGGATCTTGAATTAGGGTGTTTCATTTTGAATCTTGAATTCCGGATCTTGAATTAGGGTGTTTCATTTTGAATCTTGAATTCTGGATCTTAAATTAGGGTGTTTCATTTGAGCATCATGTTGCAGGGCTCTGTCAAAAGGCTAGCAATAAGTTGTATGCTTTTGCGCGCATTGCCCCCTTTATGGATCAGGACTAATTATGATATTTAATGAGTGCTTTCATAAACAGCCAGTTTCAGTATTGTCCCTTGGCATGGATGTTCCACAACCGTCAACTTTGTCACAAAATTGATAAAATCCAAGAAAGAGCACTAAGAGTTACTTATCAGGATTATGAATCCAGTTTTGAGGTTTTAATGGAAAAGAATTGATCAATAACTCTTCACCAGGGAAACTTACAGCTTCTCGTGACCGAAATTTACAGGACTAAAAATGGCTTTAATCCAGTTTTTATGAAAGGGATTTTTTGTCAAAATGAAAGTCCATATAATCTGAGGAACACCAACAATTGTTCTCTTCCTAGAGTTAGAACGGTTACTTATGGGTCAGAAACGATTTGTTTCAGAGGCCCGCAAGTCTGGGCTACTGTTCCACAATTTATCAAAGATTCTACATCTCTTGCTGAATTTAAAAGAAAAATCAAATCTTGGTCTGGAAAAACCGGCCACTGCCAATTATGTCAAACTTTTGTTCCAAACTTAGGCTTTATCTGATTTTAACTTTGATTTATGGTTTTTATACTGAAGACATTTCAATTTTGTAAATTTATTGTATCTACTTTTACTACTTTTAACTGTTTATTTATGTATATTTATGAATATTGTAATTTTCAGTTCACAGTGATCCAGAATGGCAAAATAATGTAATAAATGCCGAAAAATGAAATTTCTCAAAATCAATCACGCTGTAGCTCATTTTTAAAGTTAAATCACAAGTTTACATTGATACTCTTTTTCATCATTGACTACGCAAAGAAAGATGATAAGCAAGGATTATTGGGCCTTTTCTACAGTGAAAGTGAAGACTAGATTTTTAAAGTTTCAAGAAATCACAAGTTTACAAATTTCATATCGAGAATGCAATTAACACTTGATTTAGGCTAACTTCAAAATTCAATTTCTCTGCTCACACAGCTCCGATTCTTGAAATTATTTTTTATTTTGATTGTATATATCTCAGCATTATGTGTCTTTCATTTCATTGAAAACGAGTGGAAAATTGTTTGCGAATTTTGCGAATTACTACAAGTACCATATTTGAGGATAAAAACGGATATTTTGGTAGAAACAGTTGAAAATCTAAAAGACGGGGTCAAACGGTGTCTTAGCAAAAAATATTACAATTAACTAGAACATGTTTCGAGTGCGTGTGCCAAAGGTTATCTTTGGGAACCTCCCGCAAAAAATTATATGGCCATTTTAGAATGTGTGGTCATTTCTTGAAAATGACATGTGGTCGTTACTGAAACCAGCGTTGTTTTACATTAACTGAATTGATTTTTAGATAACGCCCTAAACTCATTTCAAATTAAATACAAGTCATGCAGCTGAATTCTAGAAACTAGGATACACCACAACCATATCTTTTATTATCTAAGCTATGTCTTATAGTTTCAGTCAAACTAATTAGAACATGGTCTATTGAATGATTTTCCTGGAAACCAAATTGAAGGTCATACAAAATCT
Source organism: Aurelia coerulea (assembly GCA_039566865.1). NCBI lineage: Eukaryota > Metazoa > Cnidaria > Scyphozoa > Semaeostomeae > Ulmaridae > Aurelia > Aurelia coerulea. Next base: position 2,911,553 of record CM076951.1, on the reverse strand, counting down.
TGTCAAATTTTAGGAAATTAAAGAGACGTTTATACATTGCTCTTTCAAATATCTTACTGAAAATAGAAAGTAAAGATATTGGGCGGTAATTAGAAGCCTGCTGGTGATCACCCTTTTTGAATATGGTAATAACTTTAGCAATTTTGAGCTTGTCTGGAAAAACTCCTGACTCAAAAGACTGATTAACCATTTGGGCTAGGAAAGGCGATAGAGAGGGGCCAAGAATTTTGAGCAGTCTAATTGGTATGCTGTTTGGACCAACAGATTTAGCTGGATTCAAAGCCGCAATAAGATCTTCAATTTCATAACATGTGACTGGGGAAAGAAAGATTGAACTTGAATTTCTGTCTGACATATAGGCAAGAGGTGATTTCAAGGTTTTGGGGATTTTATCAGTAATATTTTCAGCTACGTTAACAAAGTAATCATTAAAAATATTTGACATGTGCGTTGGATCAGAGGTGATATTCCCATTGCTATCTTTGATCTTTTTAACAGAAGAGGAGGAAGAACTTTTCACACTTATAATAGATTTAATACCTGACCATAAAAGTTTCATGTTTTGTTTATTGGTAAGAAAATATTTTGGAAGTAGGCAATTTTACTGTTTTTCAATTCCAAAACTACACGATCGCGAAACTTTTTATATAATGATTTTTTAACATCAGTGTTATCCTTCCTTAGACTACGAAAGATTTTATCACGTAATCTCATCATTTTCAAAATTCTACCATTTATCCATGGCCTAGCTTTTAATTTGATGGCTTTCTTATTTAGCTTTTTAATGGGAGCATGCCTCTCTGACAGTGAGAAGATCTCTTTCAAAAGTTTACTGAATTTATAATTTACATCTAATAGGTTATCATTAACAAAATCAAGGTTGGTGGAATTTAAATCTTCAATGCAATTTACCTCATTGAAATTAGTGAAATCATGGTTATAGCGACTAGCATTTAACATATCAAGTTTTAAATTCTTGATGATTAGAATTTGGGGAAAATGATCAGAAATTTGGGTTAGGATGTTACCACTGGTAATATTGAATTCAACTGCATTTGTAAATATATTATCAATTATCAGTGTAGAGGTTTGGTCAGAAATTCTAGATGGGTGAAGAATACATGGCATAAAATTGTTAGAGAAGAAATTATTGGCAAAATCACAAGTTTGAGTGTCTGAATTATAGTTGAGAAGGTTAACATTAAAGTCGCCCATTATAAAAGCAAGTTTATTAGATTGAGTTATGTTTGATAAAATATTGTTAAGGTGAAGTGGTAGGCCATCTATATCAGAACTTGGATGTCTGTAAACACAACAAAACAGCAGATTCTTTTCATTTTTGCGATCAACCTCGATCCAAACAGTTTCAAAATCATCATGACTGCAGTCAAGATCTTTCCTTGGTGAAGGGGACTGGCTGGATTTGACATAGATCCCAACACCACCATTCTGGCTATGAGACCTAGTAAAGACAAAATCATATCCTGGAATCTCAATATTAGTTGCAATTGGATTCTCAAATGAATCCCATGTTTCAGACACACCTATAACATCAAAACTTTGATTCAAGTTAGTTGCTAGGCCAATTAGCTCATCAAGATGAAGGGAAAGGCTCCGTATATTTGAATGACAAATAGAAAGCTCATCACGAGAAGAAGATTTAGAAAAAGATTTGGACACCTCTTGTAAAGAAAAGTAGTGAGAGTCAATATTTTGCGGCATCTGCTCATCAATATCATAGTCACCTAGATTTGGCTCTCAAATGATCATTCAACTTTTTTTCAGCATTTTTCAAGTATGGGGAATTTTCTTGCCTCTCTTCCCATTGATACACTTCAGCTGACTCCCTGACAATGAGTTTTTTGAAAAATCTTGCAAGATTGATATCACTGTGGGTAGCATCAATCAATTTTTCATTTGGATCTGAGGTTGAAAATGGGAGGGCTTTGACACCCTTCACTTTTGCTGACAGTGACTTCTCGCTCAAGTTGTCAGGATTGACAATGACATATCTTGCAAGGTTTCTCGTTTCTTCGAGTGTCCTGCAAATGGTAAATGTTCCTAATTTTTCTTTGCATAGGGCTGTAGTCGCATGGCACAAGTTGCACATATACCTTGATCCAGAACCCTGCAACCCACTAATGGCACGATCATGTTTTTCATCTAGCATGGAATTGTAGAATTGTAGGGTATGCATGCGCCATTGGTCTTCCCCTACTTTAACCTTAATTATTTTACCCTTAAGATATTGCCTTTCAATTTCAATTGGTCGCAGACAAGCTACTAATGATGCCTTGTTGTTCTCATCAGCAATACTTTCAAGCAAGGGCCGATTTAACCTGACCGAATTTGGGTTCTTCTCCTCATAAACATTTTGGCCTCCCTGCATATATGAGACAATGCAAAAACTAAAACGAAATGCCTTGTCAGGAAGCATTCTATCAGCTTTCTCCTTATACACCGACACTTCCCCAAGCCCATCGCCACCATCCTTGACAATTGTCTTGATTATACCAGGAGTATCAATTTGCAGGCTTTTAATGTTTTCATCAATAAATGGATCTATTTCTTTGAGCCTCACATCCAATGTGAATCAGACTTACAAGAATTAAGAGAAAGAAAAATTGATCTCGTTTGCCAATTGGTGACACTTTATGAATGTACCCTGAAATCTCCTGTAAAAAAGAATAACTAATGGTAAGTACTTGTGATTTAACATCTGAAGTTGTGAGGTGTTTGCGACATAAAACACACCTAAACGGATGGAGTGTCAATGACAATATTTAAATATTAGGAATTAATCAACAAATAATGCCATAATTATGTAAATAAGATTATTGTGCTTGAAAATATCAACACTTGATTATGTGCAATATCATCCTCATGATTTGGAAACAAGATATTGGAGCCTTTCTTGTTCCAATTGCCTAAATTTGAGATGATTTGAATTGAAAATGCTTTGCAGTCTTACATAAGTCATTGGTTCTATTATACCGGGTGTCCTTAAAAATGCAATGAATTAGATTGGTGCTAGCGACAAGAAGTTAAGTCCCATCAATCCATAATAATGCTTTATATAATCCCCTACAGCAAACTTGGAGATAGATATATTGTTTTTTATATTGGTTCAAGGAGAGTTAGTATATTTATCTTCAAAGTCCAAATTTGCCTGAACCTCCAAACCAGAGCTATATTTGAATAGAAATTCAATCAAATTTGATGCTAAAAACAAAACAAATTAACAAACTTTAGCTGTTTATGTATCCAATTGCACTCCCCTACATCTAGAGAGCTGGAAAATGTATAGATGCCATGCATTCATTGGACCTTTTGAGAAAAACTGAAAATCTATAGTTATTTGGTAGTCCAAATTGTTTGTGAGGGCGTCCAAAATTACTGAAGACAATGTCCGAACATGTCCATTCTCAGTGATATTTAGCAGATAAGCGTGCATTGTAGTTATCAATATTTCTCTCATTCTTGCCCAAGGAATCATCAAAGAGGTATACTCATTCCGGTAAAGGTACATCACTGTATGGGTTGATTGCATTAACGAACAAGGGCCTCAACTTTGCGAGAAGCCAACTTCAGATGGGCTACAACTGCTTTACCAATGAAGATGGGGTTCCAAAAGAGCAATGATTCGAACTGCACATGGGGATCCAGTCGGATATTCTTGGAAACAAAGAGGATCCAACTCGTGAAGGATTGGACAGCCAAGAAGAAGCTGTGTTTCGGATATTCTAAAATCGCATTGTGCAGAAGAAGTAGGTGAGAAAGGTAATTTAGACAAAAGCAGCGATGATGATGATGACGATAATGATTTTCCAATCAAAATTAAACATAGACAACTAGATGTTGATCCTTGACACATCTTCATAAGCGTCAGAGGCATAGGAGAGGATTGTGTCGTAGTAATGTACGAAGAAGAGTTTTCCCAGGGAAGAATCAAAGGACGTGACGGAAGCAATGCATGCTCCTTCATTGCAGTTATCTTCGCCCACCTCTTCGTCAAAGAAAGAGAGACACTCATGGAGGAGACCCCTGTTTTTAACGACACAATCTTTGATGAAATATTACACAAAGCGATGGTGAGAGGGAACCATCTCTATGACAAGTATCAAAGAAGCCTACCACATCGCTACTGCTTAATACACACAGTAGCAGATCAGATGGCTGAAGTATGTCCCTTTACCGTGAAAGAAGAGAGACCTGTCTCCATTCAAAACGAGCACCAAATGTCAACGCTGAAAGGTCAGCTTGAATTTCTGATGGTTTTTTCTGATGGTTTGTCTGATGGTTGGTAAGTTGTAAGTAAGATTCACCACCACACACCTCCGAGATGAGTCTTTCAAAGCAAATAAAATGTGATAAAATATTTACATATGTACACTCAGGTTTTCCTGCTTCCACCTGGTGTCTTCCATCCGTGCTCACCGCAACGATCTTCTGCTGTGGCCTTGACTCGTGCATTGGCTTTTCTCTTGGCAACAACTGCCTCCACAGCTGGACCAAAGAACTCCGTTTTAACAAAGTTGTCAAGGCATCCCATAGTGATCTGTCATCATCTCTGGACTGTAGAAAAAGCAAGGTTGCCCAGTTCTGATCAGCATGAAGTGCAAGCTCTCTATCTTCGACTTGGGCTTTTTTCAATACACACAGTTGCATTTTCCTTTCGTCTTCTTCTGTGCAAGTACTGTTGGCTCATCAAGCTCTTTGCTAGAGATTGGCGGTATGGCAGAGGACATCGAGGGAATGGCAAGCTTATCCAGTTGAAAAGCTCTGACAATTGGCATCTTGGGAATGACAGGTGGGCGCAAGGGGGTTGGACTGACTACGAGTGCAGTGACGATAGCTGGCACATTCAGGTTCTCTTCAAGCTCCCCCATTTGCTTCGGTTGTTGTTCTGTTAGATTTTAGTGACTGCCAATCCTTCCAGCTTAGGACTAATCTGAAAGAAAAACGAAAATAAAAAATCAGGCTGAAAACAAGTGATGATCCTTCTCTGTTAAGTGTCATTGTCACCCATGGTTCATTGCTGGCAGGCTAACATTTCAAAAGTGCAAAAATTTTAGACTGTCTGAAAATTAAATTTGTCCTAAGTGAAAACCATAGATCCATACCGCAGTGATGGGTTTTACAAATCAATGGCCGTGGCCCTATGGCCCTATGGCCCTATGGTCCTATGTCCCTTTGGCCCTATGGCACTATGGTCTTGTATCTTTTATTACGAATGCCTTGAGTATGAATTTGACAGTGCATTCGACTAGAATTCGTATAAGTTTTGCTTCAAATGATGCCAAAACTGATGCACAAAGTTTTTGTTCAGTGAGCGAGAATTCCCCGAAGTGCTGATGCAAGGAATCACCAGCTGTAACTTTCTTTGCTTTGTTGCTATGGGAAACACGGCAAAGGGCCGCGCAGCATTGTTGTCAAGAATGTGTTTCTTATCTCGCTTCTGTTGTGAGATAAAGTAGAGCAAGGGGTCCGACAAATCTCCACTACACGTTTTTTTTTATAAGGAACTGGTCTATAAGAAACTAGTACTACGATGATCAAAAAATTAAGAAACTCTAGTACTACGTTCAAGAACAGTTAAGAAACTCTAAAACTTTATTTCTTTGTGTCTCTCTTATTCTATGTCTTTCTAACAAAGGTACATTCGTCTTTTCTTGACTTTTAACTGCAAAATTGGTAAATTTTTGCCTTGATGTGCATGGCTTCTTCTTGATGACAATGTCAATGCAAAATGGAAGCCCTTTCTCGAGAAGAAGGCTCAACTTCGAACAATACCGCAATTTTAGGCCCAAAAATAAGAAACTGATTAAGAAACTTTTACTACTAAAACACCGAAATTTTCATACGAAATTAAGAAACTTTTAGTACTAAGTGCTGATCCAAGTTTCTTATAAAAATAACGTGTATTTTCCAACGCATTGCAACGGAGCTAATATCATATGTCTTAATTTTCAGAACTTTCAGCAGTGGCTCCTATTCTTAGTTTCTTATAAAAAAAGATGCATGCATTATACTGGGGCATTACTATAGATATTGCATGTGACAGATTTACAGCCTGCCATGCTAAAACCGCAAAAAACACTTTGAGGAGTGGGGCAAAATGTGCCAGAGCCAAAATGTGCTGTGTTGTATTATATTATTGTATTGCCTGTTAACTTGTAAAGACCGGGTAAATACCAGTACAATCGCCAAAAAATAATTGTTTGTTGCTTTGGAGGATGTGTGTGAAAGCTTCGTACAGTCCTTTCAAATTTGATGATTTCAAGGGGAATTCCCCACATCATTTTGGGGAATTCTTGCTCGGCGAACGAGAACTTTGTGCATCTCAGTTTGGGAATCATTTGAAGCAATATTTATACGAATTCTAGTCGAATACACTGTCAAACTCATACTTAGGGTATTCGTAATAAAAGATACAAGACCATAGTGCCATAGTGCCATAGGGCCATAGGGCCATAGTGCCATTGGGCCATTGATTGGTAAAACCCCATTTTCTCTGACATTCGCCTATAATCCAAATATCAAGGAATAATCGAATAACTAAAAATAATTTACAAGAGGGGCAACATTGTACTGTATACTCCTTGCCCACTACTGCTGCCAAGACCATTTGAAGGTTTATTTTAATTAATGCGGCCATTGTGTTGTTGATAAAAAGGCTTTATTTTTGAAGTAATGACCTTTTTAACCAAAAAAAACCTTTTATTTCTTATTTTTAGTGAAACAGAATACATCAACACATCTTTCTTTACTGAGCACTCCTTTCTGCATCACATTCAAATGTCAAAGGACATTATTGAAGAAAGTGTCATTTTGTCTGATGATGAATTTGAAGAGATCGTGGAGAATGCTACTGGTGATGACGCAGATGAACTTGTTGCTATTGTTTGAGTCATATCAATGGGGTAGTGGGAACCTAAAAAACTCATGTGCCATTGATATGTTCTTAAAAAACAATGTTTCATCTTTATTTAGGAAACATTGATCTGTTTGGATTTAGTACCATAAATACGTCTCCTGGCATAACTGTTGGTTTTAACTGTCGGTCTAGCTATCGGTTTTAAGCAGTTTGATTTAAGAGGGCGAGAAAGAATGTTTACAAAACTCTCACTCATTTTAGGTACATTGAAGAATTAAGCAAGATGTCTTTGGCTGATGTGCAAGCGAGGAAACAGATAAAAATATCAATTGACAGCTCTCAAGAAGTCCTTCTGCAACCACCCATTACAAATCTCTCATTAAGTCTTTCAGACAAAATGCCAACCATATTGCCCATGGAATTGTTGGAGAAGAAGGCTCTGCATCTTCTAAATACACCAGAAGCCATATGTTTACTGGTGCATAATGTTGTATTGTTGGCCATTCTCTACAGCTATTTGTTATCAAGGATATTCTTCAAAATATTAGTTTATTGATCTCCTCCTTGATGAGAATCACAGATGTTTCATCCTATTGCATGCGTTTCTTACCCTAGATTATTACTTTGCATTATCGCATCGTGACAACCAACGGAGGCCACTAGCAGATGTCACAAATTTCACAACCACTAGAAATTGCCAAAACCCTTCTGTAAGATATGACATGCCAACCTTGTTTCAGATGTCCCACATAATTTTCACTCAGCAAAGGTTTTGCAAATGGTCTGTGTCAACCCAGAAAACAAGCTGTACATTTTACGTAACCACATTATCAGTAATGGACAGCTTTCCAGTCATGAAATATGTTGAGATTAATGAAAATAAGCCTGCACCAAAAAAAAAACAGCAGAAGTATCCTTCCTGGAAGCGTGATGAAATTTACGCCGTTCGTAACTGTTTTGAGGCAATGTTGAAGAAGCATGCTCCCTGGAAAGCGACAAATAGAGGAGTGTAAGAGGAAAAACCAGGAAGCTCTTGAGGACAGAAGCTGGCTTAACATTAAGTACTATTGTAAGCAGCATGTCGAAAAATTGAAGAAATCCTCTTAAATGGAAACTACTGGAAGAGTCAGAAAAGTTGTGGGGTGTTTGCCAATTTTGATTGATTTGATTTTGGTCCCAAATTTATTTTAAGATATTCCTTTCATTGCAAAGGAAACAGGCTAGCTTTGATATAAAATTTAGTTTGTAGAAATTGGTCTTTCCTTTCCATAATTACGACCTATTTTGGAAAATCCTGTTTCGCAAGATTTTGAAATAGGCCTTCAGTTGTTCATATTATATTTATGTACCCATGTACCTTATGTACCGGAACACCAAATTAGGAATTAGGTACCACTTTAGGGGAAAATAAATGAAATAAAAAACAAACAGATCCTTCTTCGCTGCTAAGGCCGTCAGTTCCCCATCAGTTCTTGGAGGTTATTCAGCCCATCTAATGTGAAGGAATTTAGAGAGGGAAAAGGTACCATTGCCTTTCAGTTGACCAATCTACAAATGATGCGCACAAAGCAGCATGCATTTCAACGAGTATAGATCCTAGTTCTTTCTTCTACCTAGGGTCAAAGAAAAGGTTGCTTATGATACGAGGAGTAAAGTGTTGTCTGCCACTGTGGTGCAACAGTGCAAGAAGGGCCTATGTAGGGATAACATTGGTGCCACAACACTTGGAAGGGTACTAAGGCAATGTTATCCAGGTGTGTACTACTCAAATACGAAGACAGCATGCGGGAAGCAGGTGAATGTATATTTCAGGGTAAAATTAAGAGATGATGCTGATATTGATAATAATGCAGATCTCGGACTGGAAATAGTTCAAGAGCCTGCTGTTCATCAGAACAGTCCCAAGGAGAAGGAAACTGGGAAAACAGCTGTTGAGTCGAACGTATATTGCTCGAAGGCAGCAACTGTCGTTAATGCTGGTTTGACATTCTCAAATAACGAATTATTTTTGAGAAAAGAAAGAGATGACCTACTGAAGAAAATATCTATGGTAACAAAAAGGAAAATGGCTATACCAAACAGAGAATTGATTGACAAAACAAAGATCTCTGGTACTGACCTTGACTACAAGGAAAAAATCCGCAATGGGTCATACAGCACAGTATATAAAGGTATGTTGACAAGGTTGAATCAAGTGTCAAATGCGGTTGCAGGTAATTTGTCAGTTGCAGGAATTTTTTAATTAAACTCCGCTTTTCTTGGGTCGTGTAAAATGCATATATTTTTATTTTACATAGTATTAGGCTGTTGTATTCTGCGAATAGAATTGAATTGACGCATATAACACACTTACTTTGTCAAAGTAGCAAAAATACAGAAGTGATTCCTTTATTCAAATATAGCTTTAAAATAATCAAGACTTGAACCATTTTATACCCTCCATAAGACTCTAGATCTATACCTGCATACTACACTTTTTTCTTTGCAATTTTGTTGTATTCCTTATGAGATATCATTAAGCAAGGGTTAATAAGGATGCCTCTCTTAATCTTTCAAACACTGACTGCTTTGATCACCAAAAACAAAGGAAAAGGCATCCTTATCTTACATTACAATGGGACAAACAGTACACAACTCTGAAAAATATGTAACAAACTCCATATCATATAAGGTTCCACTTTATTTCTCAGGACTGGTAAGTGTGGCAACCATGTCAAAAGATGTCTTGATGAAAATACGAAAGATTCAGGAACGCAACAAGAACATTTGCCCTGCCTGTAACAAGGGTGAAGAGTCGGGTGACATTGTCTGCTGCGACAAATGCAACCAATGGTGGCACATTGCAAAATGTGCAAAACTTAAGGGTGGGGTAAAAGCTGCTAGAGCAGCAGATTTTATATGCTTCAACTGCAACAAGTGACTGCATTATCTTGCATGAATAAGTTCATGTGTATGGATTTTAAGATAGATCATCATTAATCCCGTTTTGGTGTAACATTGTTGGGTATAATCTAGATACTGTATACTGTATCTTTACACTTCAGGAGAGGTGCCAAAATAATTTTTGGTGGAGGGTACCCACATTTATAAGGGGGGCTAAAATGGGTAATTCTGGGATGAAACAGGTAATAAATCTTGCTGAAACATTCGTTCACATTTTTCCTTCAGCTACAATTGTTCCAACTACCCTACTTGACATGTTGATTTATCAGCCGAGGGTCTACTGCTTTCCAGCAATAAAACAATGCCAATTTTACCCCAGGTGACCCACTTTACCCCCAGTAAACCCTATAGGTTCTCTTGAAAACACTCTAAAAATAAACTAGAGTGTCCTCCAACAGATGGGGCTGGAATGATACATCAAACTAAATGAGGCAAATGATGTTAGTGTACATAGTTCACAGACTACTGTATCTGTATGCTGTTAAAGTCATTTTCATGTTAAAGAAAAGTCATAGTCAATTGTTGTATTCTATTTTACACACTCTCTCATTGATTCAGCCCCCCCCCTAGGCTTGATAGGCTTAAAAAATCAACAAACAATCTTCCATTTGATGTAATATGGAATCGATTATTTTCAAGTATGATGCTAAAGGTGTAGAGATCAAAGGAGAGATGGACGGAACAGGAGGAAGAGTAGAACCATTGTTTTTAATCAGTAAGGACAGCGGAAGCAATTCAGAACAAATTGAAAAGATTTGCGAGAATTAATGTTGTGCTATGGGTTCATCTCCACTGCCAGATGCCAGCCAGATGTGCTCTCTTTATCCTGCTTGTTGTATTGCCAATTTAAGGAATGGTGAAATGCCTATTAAAATTGCTAACCCAAACATCATTCTAGTTGAGATATTTTCAGGTACTTGCGTTGGAATGGCCAAAACAGTGGAGAAGAAAGAAGCGAGTCTATATTTAAAATGTCTTCTATTTCCTGGATTGATGGCACTGATATCACCAATTGCACAATTTCTGAACAGGAAAAGAATCATCTTATTGATTTGCTGACTGAGTAAGAAGACGTTTTTGTTACTTCTGATTTTGGTAGAGCTCATCACTTTTCCCATAATATAGAAATTTTCATTAAATCTGGTACTCCTGCTAGCATGATAATGTTGATTAGGGTTGACAACTCCATCTCGGGAAGGTACGTCATAAAGTTAACGAAAAGTCAATGTGAAAAGTTAATAAAGTTTGTAACTCAATACGAAAAGCTTTGGGAGGAATATTTGTCCGAATGATTAGGTCAAGTGAGATTGTTACTTTTTGTATGTTTGGCGGACATTGAAATGTAAACCTATATTGTTTGAGCCAATGGAAAACTTACTAAGTGCCGTCAATTCTATTCGCAGAATACAACAGCCTAATACTATGTAAAATAAAAATATATGTATTTTACACGACCCAAGAAAAGCGGAGTTTAAGTAAAAAATTCCTGCAACTGACAAATTACCTCACGGCAAGAAAGGGCAAAATTTCCTTATAGTTTCTAGGTAGGAATCTTGTAGGAAACGGACAGTTTCCACGGGTGTACTACGAGGAAATTATGAGGAGACGTCAAATTTCCTCCAACGTTTCCAATGGGGAAAATCATTGGAAAGGAACATTTCCGTTTCCCCACAATTTCCAAATTCGAGACTGCATTTCCGACATGGGGAAACCATGGACAGATCCCTTCTCTAGGTAGGAAATTCGTAGGAAACGGACTGTTTCCCCCAATGTTTTATGACAAAATTAAGTGGAAATGTCAAGTTTCCTCTAAAGGCTAATTTCCAGTCAGTGGAATTTTCCGAGTGGGCGGAATATTAGACAATGAAAGGTCGCTCAGCCGTAACTTTCTATTCAATGCCACAGAGACATTTTCTCTCGAATACAAAAGAAATTCCGCCCGCTCGGAAAATTCCACTGACTGGAAATCAGCCTTAATGTTTCCATTGGGAAAATTGCCTGAATGGGAAATTTCTTCTTCCCTACAATTTCTAATAAGGAGATTCGGCATTTCGGCCCTTGGGAAACTATGGAGAGATGTCCGATTTAAATGGGAAAACGTAGCAGAAACGTGGGATTTCCTAACATTTTGTTAAAAATCTTAGATTAACTCCTGCGGGACACTCAGAGCTTGGAGAGAAAAAACACACTGGGTTGGCGATCTGTGGGGTCGTATCATTTAACTAAACAAGCGATTATAGAATTTGGTAACTGTGGTTTGTAGTGCTGTCCTGCAAGGAGGGAGTAGGCCAGCAAAATGCAATGCTGCCGTCCCCCCTTGGGGAGTAGGTCAGTTCCTGAGACTTAAGATAATGTCAAACCCTAAGGCCACCCAGAATGGGGTGGCCCTTACCGCGCTACAATACATATATTGAATGACAACATAAAAAATGTTTGAGTTTAGCAGCCCCTTACAATGATACGACCCATAAAATGTTCAATGGATTGCGGTTTGCTCTGCCATAGTGCAAAGAGAGAGTAGGCCAGCAATCAATGTTGCCGTCCTCCTTTGGAATTTTTTGTTTTGTTTTTGTTTTCTTTTTTCTTGTCATTTGTGTCACTTAATTCTGTCATCCTGCAAGAAAAAAGTAGGTCAGCAAAGGCAATTCTCCCATCCCCAATTGGGTAATAGACCAATTCTTGTCATTTGTGTTACTTTGTTCTGCCATCCTGCAAGAAGGGAGTAGGTCAGCACAATGCACTGCTGCCATCCTCCTTGGGGAGAAGCCAAGGCCGTCCCTCAAGCTTAAGATAATATCAACCCTAATGCCACCCAGAATGGGGTGGCCCTTACTGTGCTACAAAATACATTTGATGACAACATACGAGTGGCTGAGTTTGGCAACCCTTTGCTGAAGTTTCAGTACAATGGGGATGGGGAACCTGAAGAATGAAAGAGCCTCTTACTGTTCAATGGATTTAAGAGTATCGCTAAGGGGAGGGAGGGAGGGGAAATTCGTTTTTGATCGAGTCTTGATGCACGAGGAGGACTCACAGCATGATGCAAGCTGGGAAGTATGAGATGCGTGACAGGGGGAGATGGGACCGAGAGGGGGGAAGGAAACAACTGTGCTAACCCTTGTAGTTAAACCACATTTACCCTGAGGCGTAAATGTTTGCATTAACTCCTGCGGGACACTCAGAGCTTGGAGAGAAAAAACACACTGGGTTGGCGATCTGTGGGGTCGTATCATTTAACTAAACAAGCGATTATGCAATTTGGTAACTGCGGTTTGTAGTGCCGTCCTGCAAGGAGGGAGTAGGCCAGCAAAATGCAATGCTGCCGTCCCCCCTTGGGGAGTACATCAGTTCCTGAGACTTAAGATAATGTCAAACCCTAAGGCCACCCAGAATGGGGTGGCCCTTACCGGCAAAATATCGCCAAAATACGGACCCCACTGATCGGAACCACATAACCAGGGTTGCCATACTGCCCGACCAAAATCTACATGACACATAAAGAGTACTTGTTTGGCTTTGGGACTGGCTGCTGCTGAGTGTTCTGACCTTCGTGAGAATGGACTTTAATCTGCTGGTAACAAAGGCAGCACTTTACATTCGTCACTTGCTGGTATGCCCTTTGTGGGAAAACTGTTATTGTGACTGCAAAGCTTCTAGCTCCATAGATGAAAGGTCCCTGATTCTGCTCCGGGTGTAAGTCCATGAAACTTGATTATCTGTTAAGGAGAAAGAGAATCAGAAAATTGTTGATACGTGGTAATTGGCTGACACTGATAGCGTATTTGTCCAGTGCCCTTGTAATGCATAATTTCCTGAGACAATGGGTAAGTTGGGTTGTTTAGACATACATATTGACCAACTGTATACAAGTGCCTATTGTGACACTGGAGCAGTTTTGATATCTGTGTTTTGTTTTTCCTATGTTTTGCTTGCTTTGTTTTTATTTTTTGTTACTTCTTGTGATTTGTGTCTTGTTCGTTTGTGTTTTGTTTCTTTTGTTTGTTTTGTTTTGCTTGTTTGTTTTGGTATGTTTTTGTTTGGTTTGTTTGTATGTTTTGCGTCCTTTGATTTTTCGTTGCTTTGTTTCTTGTTCGTTTGTTTTTTGTTTGTTTGTTTTTTTTTTGTTTTTTGTTTGTTTGTTTTTTGTTTTTTTTGTTTGTTTGTATGGTTTTGCTTGTTTGTTTTGGTATGTTTGTGTTTTGTTTGTTTTGCTTGACTGCTTGCCTTTGGTTTGTTTGTTTGTTTGTTTGTTTGTTTGAGTTTGATGTGTTATGCTTTTATCCCTTGATGACACAAGACTTAATGGATACACCTGGAAAGGTGGTGGAATCCTGGCTTTTGGACAATTCAAATTTGTAGCGCGTTGATGTTGGTAACAGTGCTAATGGCTGTCACAGATCAGCAAACCCAGACTGCATTGTATGATGTGCGCCTAAAAGACCTTCCATGTACAGTACAAGTCTGACAGAGGCTAAACAATATGGACATTGTCCTTAGCAAAACCCTGGCATGCATGTAAGGTGGGCACTTCATAAAAAACGCGGATGGACCGGTGACCCCTCTGCAGGGAAAGCACCCTGTGAGGTAGAATGAGGCCTACATTATTTATGTTTTGAGACCAGTTAAGACCACAAATGGGTAATTCCATATAGCTTCATCAGATGGATGTCAAGTCATGTTTGAGAAATCTTCTTGAATTTTTTCCATAGCAAGGTAATGAGGAGTTGATCCTAGATATTTAATTTCAGCTCGATATCTCGTTTGGTTGACGAGTAATGATTTATTGAACTTGTGGCCCATTTGTCAGTAAGGTGTCACTTTTCATGAGGCAGCATGTTTGAGATACAATAAAACCATCACAACATTTTTTTAGAACCGTTTCCACTTTTCAGGTGCTATATATAGTTGTTAGGTTCACGAAAAAGTCAAATTCCACGGAACTATCAAAATCGCTTGGATATATAATTGCTTCAAAATCACACAACTGTCATTTGTTGATGTATAAGAAATGATGTACCCACGTTTTTCGGTAATTATATCTTTTAATACATAAATGCTGGCAATTTACTAGCTAGTGCCATGAAACTGTGTCCAATGAAGGATAGAATAAAAAATGAAACTACATTGTTTCATCCATCAATGTGTCCTGTTAAGGCCAATGCAGTATTGATTAGATTGCTCTAACCACTTGTTTTGGGAAATTTTGTCGACTTTCAAAAAATATTTTCAAGATTTTTGTTCAAGCGAAAATTTCTGAAGTTGGTTCTTTATAATGTGCACATATGGAGGTATGCCTGCATGTTGAAAGAATCAATTTTATACTTTCACAAGATGTATATTTAACCCTTTCAAATGGCTCTAGATCAAAAATGGCGGATATATGCAATGTTCAGCTGCCTGAAACCGTATGGTCCCAAATAATCATCGCCTTTGGAAAAATTGTGCTGGTATTCTACCTTGAGTTCTCATTATGAGGCAATTCCAGAGGTCTAACGAGAATCGGAAGTCTGTTAATTTTGATTATGAAGTTAGCATTGTTAGCAAAGGTGAATTTTGTAGCTTTATGTGTGATGCACATGTTTCATTCCCCCGTTTATTAAAAATTTTCACTGTCATTTCAAGAATGTAGATACGGTTGTTGCATCACATGCATTTCGAGATTTTGAGACAAATTTTGCATAAATAGTGATTACCAAATATTACCGTCTGTGCTTGATCTATCATTTCTAATGGGAGGGTACAAGCAGTGGCATTTTAAATCTATCTATCATTTTTAATGGGAGGGTACAAACTGTGGCATTTTGAACCCATTTGCATCAGATGCATCTCGAGATTTCGAACCATGTCGAGTATCAGTTATGATTACGAAAAGGTTGCCCTTGGTGCTTGATCTATCATTTCTAATGGGAGGGTACAAGCAGTGGCATTTTAAATCCATTTGCATCAGATGCATCTCGAGATTTTGAGCCATATGAAGTATTAGTTATAATTACCAAATGGTTGCCCTTGGTGCTTGATCTATCATTTCTAATGGGAGGGTACAAGCAGTGGCATTTTAAATCCATTTGCATCAGATGCATCTCGAGATTTTGAGCCACATAAAATATCAGCTATAGTTACCAAATGGTTGCCCTTGGTGCTTGATCTATCATTTCTAATGGGAGAGTACAAGCAGTGGCATTTTAAATCCATATGCATCAGATGCATCTCGAGATTTTGAGCCATATAAAATATCAGCTATAGTTACCAAATGGTTGCCCTTGGTGTTTGATCTATCATTTCTAATGGGAGGGTACAAGCAGTGGCATTTTAAATCCATTTGCATCAGATGCATCTCAAGATTTTAAGCCACATGAAGTATTAGTTATCATTACCAAATGGTCGCCCTTGGTGCTTGATCTATCATTTCTAATGGGAGCGTACAAACAGTAGGATTTTGAATCCATTTGCATCAGATGCATCTTGAGATTTTGAGCCATATAAAGCACCAATTATGATTACCAAATGGTTGCCCTTGGTGCTTGATCTATCATTTCTAATGGGAGGGCACAAACAGTGGCATTTTGAATCCAGTTGCATCAGATGCATCTTGAGATTTTGAGCCATATAAAGCACCAATTATGATTACCAAATGGTTGCCCTTGTTGCATGATCTATCATTTCTAATGGGAGGGTACAAACAGTAGGATTTTGAATCCATTTCCATCACATGCATCTTGAGATTTTGAGCCACATAAAGCACCATTTATGATTACCAAATTGTTGCCCTTGGTGCTTGATCTATCATTTATAATGGGAGGGGTGCAAACAGTGACACTTTAAATCCATTTGCATCAGATGCATCATCAAATGGATTCAAAATGCCGTTGTTTGTACCCTGGCATTAGATATAGTAGATCAAACACAAAGGGCAACCAATTGGTAATCATAACAGATATTTTATATGGCTCAAAATCTCAAGATGCATCTGATGCAAATGGATTCAAAATCATACTGTTTGTACGCTCCCATTAGAAATGATAGATCAAGCACCAAGGGCAACCATTTGGTAATTATAACTAATACTTCATATGGCTCAAAATCTCGAGATGCATCTGATGCAAATGGATTCAAAATGCCACTGTTTGTACCTTCCCATTAGAAATGATAGATCAAGCACAGACGGTAATCTTTGGTAATCACTATTGATGCTAAATTTGTCTCAAAATCTAGAAATGCATGTGATGCAACAACCTTATCTACATTCTTGAAATTACAGTGAAAATTTTGAATCAACGGGGGAATGAAACATGTGTATCACACATAAAGCTACAAAATTCACTTTTGCTAACAATGCTAACTTCATAATCAAAATTAACAGACTTCCGATTCTCGTTAGACCTCTGGAATTGCCTCATAATGAGAACTCAAGGTAGAAAACCAGCACAATTTTTCCTAAGGCGATGACTATTTGGGACCATATGGTTTCAGGCAGCTGAACATAGCATATATCCGCCATTTTTGATTTAGAGCCATTTGAAAGGGCTAAATATACATCTTATGAAAGTATGAAATTGATTCTTTCAACATTCAGGCATACCTCCATATGTGCACATTATAAAGAATTAACTTCAGAAGTTTTTGCTTGAACAAAAATCTTGAAAATATTTTTTGAAAGTCGACAAAATTCCCCAAGATATGTGGTTAGAGCAATCTAATCAATACTGCATTGGCCTTAACAGGACACATTGATGTATGAAACAATGTAGTTTCATTTTTCATTCCATCCTTCATTGGGCACAGTTTCATGGCACTAGCTAGTAAATTGCCAGCATTTATGTATTAAAAGATATAATTACCGAAAAACGTGGGTACATCATTTCTTATACATCAACAAATGACAGTTGTGTGACTTTGAAGCAGTTATACATCCAAGCGATTTTGATAGTTCCGTGGAATTTGACTTTTTCGTGAACCTAACAACTATATAAAGGACCTGAAAAGTGGAAACGGTTATAAAAAAAGGTTATTATGATTTTATTGTGTCTCAAACATGCTGCCTCATGAAAAGTGACACCTTACTGACAAATGGGCCACAAGTTCAATAAATCATTGCTCGTCAACCAAACGAGATATCGAGCTGAAATTAAATATCTAGGATCAACTCCTCATTACCCTGCTATAGAAAAAATTCAAGAAGATTTCTCAAACATGACTTGACTTCCATCTGATGAAGCTATATGGAATTACCCAAATGTCAAGGGCACCTTTGCTGATCTGGAAGGAGGGAGTAGACCAGGGAAGCACAAAGCAGCATTCCCCCTTATGTGGAGGAGGTAGTCCTTTTATGCTAATAGAAATCTTGATAGTAATGAATAACAGACTCATTGCAATGAACCCATAAACACAACAAAGACGCTTTAATCTGTGGAAAGAAAGTTGGTAGTCCCCGTAAGAAACAACAACAACAGTTAAATCAAATAATTTGAAACCCTGAAAGGAAAGAAATAAGTTAGTAGCTACAATAAGGAACAACTTTGAATGAACGGAATTCTCCAGGATGGTTGTAGTTCTTGAATACCCTGTTGTTTTTGTTTTGCTTTTGTTTTTGGAAGTATAAGTGCCACTCCAGCGTGCAACAACAATGGGGGGTTATTATATGAGTGCATATTCATAGGCAAACGCCTGTGACGTAGAACAGAGCTTATACATGCCATGCACAGAAGGACGCAAAAAGGGGGGGGGGGAGGAGTTTGTTGGCTTTTTCCAAATTTTTTGCAGACATGACACACCCTATGATTATGACATATGTGGATATTACGTCACACAGCAACATTTGTGCAGCCCACAGTAATAAGGCCTTCTTGAAAAATTTATAGTGTAGTTGAATGCTGGGTCATGTTGGCTTAACTTCAGAATACCCCGCACATAAGGAGTATGTCAGTAGTCATGTACTTGATCTAACAGCGCCTGTGATTGGTCGATCTCCTGAAGGGGGATTTCTAGAGTCACGGAGGTAACTTGAATTCTGATTGGCTCTTGACGGGAATCACTAAAGGTTTGGCCAATCACATCGCAATATGCCTGAAGACGGTTGAGAAGTTTATCACAGGCAGCAACCACAACCGCCGTGTCATGAGAACAAGCTGCCTGTGAGGAGATGCCTCGACCAACGTGGGGAGGCATGCGAATTGTGCATAAAATGGAAGTAATATTTTGCAGCTTTGCCAATTGACACATTCTGATCGTGCTGGAAGTCTTTGTAAGCAATACTGCAGATCCAACGAGATAATAAGTGACTTGATGAAGGCCTAACCTAAAGTAAGACAAGGTGGTCTACCCAAGAAACCTAGATTATTAGGCCAAAGAAAATGAAAGTGCTCTCGAGAAACATGGTTGTTCGTGAAGGTTTGTATATATGTGAAGGTTTGTAACATTTCAGCTGTGACACTAGTATTATGAACGAAATTAAACCTATTTTGTTGCTAGAACTTCCATGTCCCAGGTTGCAAAGCGTATATTGTTTATGAAAGCAAAGCATACCTAATTAATTCCCTTCCCCTGTCGACAGGACTGTACTCAGACAGAGATGCCTCCCCACCCCCACTACTGAATATCCTTCACTGTACTGATGATGCTTCCCCACACACATGATGGTATCCCTCCACTGACAGCACTCTGGAAGCCTCTCCACTGTACTGAATAACCCCCTCCGGATGCCTTTGTACTGAACACCCTCTTCTTTGTGCCTTACTTCTTTGTGTCTGTGGGCCCCTTCCACTGTCCCTTGTGAACAAAGTAGCGACCCTCTGTGCTTCTTTTTCATTTTATGTATAAATGTATAATTATATGTCGAAACTTTAAGAAGGCATTAACAAAAACAACTCTCATTTCTTTGGCGACTAGTTTAATCTGTTCATGCAGACTCTTTATGCTAAAATGATCAATTTACACTGGCAACAGAGTTTGTGTTTGGTTCTAATTCTCCTTCATATGATGTAAGATTTCTAATTATATTCATATGACTGTACTACTTTTAGTTTCAACACATAGAATTATATAAATATAAAACCTTATTTCAACAATGCAGTTTGAAGCTTTGTGCCTTTTTTGGGATTTTCATATATTTCGGGCGAGTGACTATGTGACTGATGCGCATTGACTTTTGCCTTTGTTTGTGGTAGATTTGTATCATAAAATATTGGAGGCCCTTTTATCCTAGAGATTTCTAATATGGTACGGTATGACTTATATGGTATGCTGGTATGATGATGCCCACAGAAGGTGCACATCTGGCTATTGTTTAAGGAACTACTATTCTATTGTTCTGTCTGTGTTATCATCTGTGCTCAAAACATAAAAAGCAGTCTTTCCTCATAAAACATTCCATTAAAATAAAAACCAAACCAAGTGTCATCTTTTGACAAGCAAGGATATGGTTTTATCTGGGGTTTTCATTTTGACCTTAGAAAAGGGATCATCATTTTCATCAAATCCAGTAACTTCATCACATTTATCTAAAAACTTAGGACATCGCGTATTCTTATGCACCATATAGTCAAGGTTTTACCGCAGTGTATATGATGACTTCCTCTTGAAGTTTTCAGTTGTAAATAATGAAAAAATAGGTCAATAAGGTTTTCAATATGAAAAGGCTAAAACAATGGCTGGCTTCTGAATGAATTTATTATTTATGGGTTTGTTGTTCAAAATTACTTATATTTTTGGGTACTATTAACAATCTGTCTGAACACCCTTGTGACACCCCTGGATTGCATCAACAGTGGTCTTAGAGTTCTAAGGGGAATACATTTGTGCCCAGAGCTTAAAAATTGAAGTTATTAACATGGAAACTCTGTCACAATGCCTGATTAACAATGCTTCAACAAGTAAATCCTCTGTCAAATGCATCCAATTTTGCATCCAACATATGAACAAAAATTTGTTTTTGATCTCCACAAAACTTCATGCAAGATAAGTTTTACAAATTTTGCATATGTTGGATGATCCAGCATGATTGGTCAAAATGCATCCAACATTTAATTGAACATTTCTTTTCAGCATGCTATGAGATATTGGATGCCTTTGACCAGGGGTTAACAAGGCCCCCAATGAGATAAGAAAAGTGGAGGGGGGGCCAAAGTTGGTACAAAAAATTACCACAACACAGCATGATGAGGTGCCTCTCAGAACAGCATGATTTGCAAAAACCTGGGGGGGGGGCGCATAGGCCCTGTTTAAGACAGATCCTAAGCATAACAGTGATTTAAACACCAGTGATATTTTTTTTTCAGCTTGCAACTGCATATCATATGTAAGCCCCAAAGATTGTCTGGTTTTCTACAATTCTTGAAGAAATTCACAGATCTCTGATTTGAAGAAAATATTTGAGAGAACAAACTTTGACAAAGACATTTTTGATATGAGAAGCATATCAGCTTTTGGGACTTTAAGTTTAAAGGATATGTAATTTTGGCTGATGCAATTTGAATGAGTTGGATGGTATAAATCATGTTGTTAGAAATGGTTGATTTCCTCAAATTTACATTGTTAATTTTTGCTTAGATGTTCTCTTTGGATGAGTGAATGGCATCTTCCTTTCATTATGACTGAATTGAAAAGCTCTGTAATTTCTCAAATTAAATGGGGCAGGGGTACACTCTTTTTTCATAAGAATACTGTAACCTTTTTAAGAATATTCAGGCCCAGAATCATCCAATTTTTAAGAATATTGCTCAGCCTCAGCTCGCATATTTTTGTCTCATTTTTCAGCAGTTGACCCTTTGCGATGTTCATAACAGAGAATCGCATGATTGACTAAATACTTTAAGAATGTATTCAGGCTCAAAACGAACATTTCTTAAGAATATCGAGGCTGGATAAAATTTATAGTATGTATTCTTATAAAAAAAGACTGTAGTCAAGTACAAAGGGGCATTTCACTCATTCGAAAAAGTGTATGAGATATTTTGAGAACAAAATAATTTTTACGTAATGTTGATGGATTTTTCATGAAAACGAAACATTTTGCAATGGGTGTACTCATAGGCGTACGGGGAAAAATCTGGGGGGGCTGCCCAACAAAGTCCATTGTTTACCATAATTGTTGCCCGACTGAGGACTTTTTGCCCGATTGGGGCTCATTTTCGATAATTTGTCTAATGTTGGGGGAGCTGCCGCCTTGTACGCTTATGGGTGTACTTATCAGTTTTTGGGAGTAAAATGCCCATTAACCAAGTATGTCATGGGAAAAAATAAACCAAGGGGATTTTAATGGGGTTCACACAGAGGGTATACTCTGGTTTATTCAGGATAGGATGCTCAGGTTACTTTTTTGGGTCTAAAATTTGGGCAAGGATAATTTTTTTGGGTCAATCATTTCTACAGTCATTTTTCTGGGTTCCTGAAATTCTGGCTTACTTTTTTGGGTCCCAAATATGAAAAAAGGAAAAATATTGGGAAAAGATAGACAATATTCCAATGTGCCCTACTAACGATGGTATTGAGAGCACGGAGCACTTTTTGTTGCTTTGCCCTTCGTTTCAGGATCAGCGTCGAGATCTTCTCGCTGGAGTTTTTGCATTACTACGACCATTCGGATATATCGACCTTACAAATGAAGTTTTGACGCAGCTTTTATTGTATGGTGATAAAGACCTCCCAAATGACGTCAACAGAAATATACTCGATTTGACTCTACAATACATCCACACACGCGGTCGATTCAATTAAGATCACAGAAATCTAGCTAAATGCAACTCAACCGCCATACCAAGTCCATATTCGTAAAGTATCCTGTTCGCCGAGTCCCGTTCCTCTATTCTTTTGTTCTTTTGTTTGTAAGTAGCTTTTCGTAACACACCCTTTAGCTATTCTACAAAAGAGCCTGGATTGAGCGTCTTTCTTATACATTTCAAATGCGACTTTCGATTGAGTGGCGATAAAGCTTCTATCACTATTGCGTACATTCGAAAATTCCCTTTGCAAAATATCGTTCAATTCTAATTCTTTTCTGAATAGCTAGGGGGCTTCTTATATATTTAGTTGTATTTTAGTTAATCTCCTTCATGTGATGGCCCTGGGGTAGTCATGATCTTTTGCTCCCCTTGGTATCGTTTCTGTAGTATTGTATGGTAGCTTGTTTGTAATCTTAGGTAATTCGTAAATTGTAAATTTTTAACATTGAATTTATAGAAAAAAAAAAAAAAAAAAATATTTTTTGGGTATATTTTCATGGTAGGAATTATTTTTTGGGTTGATGCGTTGTACCTCAGCCTGAGCACCCCTATCCTAAATATAACTGAGTACCCCCCTGGGGGGGTTCACGAAAGATACAATGGAATGTTGTATCCTAAAGCCTATATTGCATTCTTACTTTCATAGGATTACCGTAAAAGCTCTATTAAGCCACCAAAGATTCTCTATTCATTGAGCTAAATAAGTTTGCAAGTTAATTTTGATGTGTTCTTAGATAAAACTTTGTCGAATTCATGTATTTAACTCGTAAAATTGTATTTTTAAACCGCAAAGTGTGGTGGAAAATGAACTAAAAAGTGTCCAAAATTAAAGAACCCCCCCCCCCGAGTAATAGAGCTTTTAGGGTACTGTACTATAAATTTTTTCCAGCTTCGATATTCTTAAGAAATTTTCGTTTTGAGCTTGATATATTCCGAAAGTAATCTAACCTTTTTTCAAATCAGATATGGTTTCATTGTTTCAACGAATAGAAACCACGCTTTTTGAAAAAAATCACGAAAAACCCGATACGTCAGTCGTGGGATTATCTGAACTCACGGGGGGGGGGGTTATTGGCCAAATTTTGGATAGGGGTCTGCCGTGAGCATATTCAAAATGGTACCGTTGGCTAGACCAACTCGGAAAAAATACTTGAGCATTGGAAAGGCTTCAAAATACCCTGTTTTGAAATATTCAAGAGGGCACAGATCTGGTGATTGTAAGAAACTTTCAGTACTGGCCCAGATTCTCATTTTCTTATTAGAAAAATACGCGTACTTGACCGTCACTGAAAAGAAAAAGCAGGAACGCATTGAAACTCAAATCGCGTGACCATAGGCTATGGCATGACTAATCGTTTCCTCTCGGATAAATTTGGAACGTTGTGAGTATGGAAGGACGCATTATATTAGAATGTAGCTGAGATTGATGCGATTCGGTCATGGCGTCTTTCAGTGGCTTACCTTCTAAGGCAACGAAACGCGGTTATTCTACATGTCCTGCTTGTAAGTTGAGTTATCCCGCAAGAAAAAAGCCCAAAGTATGTGAGTGTGGGAGAGAACTTGGTGGCTCGTTCACCGAACCAAGCACAAAAAACATTCTTCCAGGCTGCGTATTAGTATCTAGTACTAATGGATCACAAGGTTCTGGGTTTGAATTGTTTTCTTGCCTCACCTCCGGTCGTGATACAAGGACATTTGTATTACAAGGAAATAATGCACACGACAAGCTATGCTACCAACCGAAATGCAAGGAGCTTCGAAGCAGCATGTCAGCAAGTGGTAAGTTGTCAGACTTCAAATGCAAGCACTTGGACTTAGTGAAAGAGAGAATTGACCCAATATTCTCCATATCCTTTTCTGACAGGGAAATAGATGATTTTTCTCCAGACAATAACATTCGCGAGAAAATGAAAAACTTCCAAAGGCAAGACATGCCAACAGTAGTTAAGCTATCAAGCAGATCTTATGCCGTTATGGGCGAAGAGTCAACAACCAATCCAATGGGCTACGTACATGTGACGATAAACGATGTCAAGAAAATTTTGCAATGCAACACTGATACTTGCAGAAACAGGCATGAACGCTTGAAGCATGGCGGACAGTATCAAATCTGCGTCCACGTGCATTATACCTTGCTAGCAAGAAAATTGAAGGAGGACATTTTTCCAAGATCCAGTCAGTCGGTCGCCTCAAATGTTCCCAGTTCTACCCCGGAAAATCCAACTGTAGAAAATCAGTCCTATCAACTTTCCTGGCAAGACGATTTGGAAGGAACAAGTCTTCAACGTTCTTCCACTTTGAAGGTTAGATGTGCTCTTTTTGAGTCTTTGTATAATAGTTGTTTTTGTTTACCTGTGCTTGCCTACCCTCCATGATTTGTCCCATAACCATAAAGGGGGAGGAGCAAGGGAGGAGCTTTACCGTTGGCGATGAGGTTTCTTTGTCAAGATTCATATATTGAAATGGGGGTTAACCCTATCCAGACTAGGCTTTTTGAAACTTTGGGGAGACTAGGGGGGGGGCACAAAGTGCCCCCCCTGGTTTTTCTCAGAATCATAAGTGCTAGAGACTTGAAACTTGGCACAAGTAACAAACATGATAAGGCAAACAAGATGGTGTGATTTGTTTTTGTTTATGTCACGTGATTAAGTGCTGACGTCAGCAAATGTTGCTAATTTGGGTGTAGAACCACATGTACCTTGTCGCGTTGTACCTCCAAATTGATAAAATATATCGATGTGATATTTGGAACGTAGAAGGATTATATCCTTCTAATTCTTATTTTGAAATTTTGGTTTTGTAAGTCTAATATTTTTGCTGATGTCAGCATTTATTTATTTTGTACGAGAAAAATAGTGATTTTTGTCTAAAATTGATTATAAATTACTTCTAAAAATAGCAAAAAATGCTAAATATACATAAAAAGACCGGCTGCATCATATTATGTCACTCATTTGTCTAAAAATGAAGCATAACATGGTTTTTCGTCAGTACGCATGCGCAACAACCAATTGTTGATGACGTCATCAAAAATCAATAAACTATGTATTAAATGAAAGCTTGTTTCAAGATGAGTTCAAAAATGTTTGTCTCATTGCCATAGAGCCAGTGGTTCCAAATCTATAACTTAAAAGGTATTTATTTGGCGGAGCACTCAATTTAAAGTCATGTGTTAACCCCCGGAATTAGTTTCAAAATTTTTGAAATTGACATGAAAAGATGTCTAATAGATAGAAACTAAAAGTCACAAAAAAACTAGACTATTCTAGAGATACTCGATGAGCTGTGTGGAAATGTTTACTAGGGGGGAGGGCACTTTGTGCCCCCCCTAGTCTGGATAGGGTTAAAATGCAATAAGCCAGGTTAATACTGCTCAGGAAGTTTTTTACGTAATGGGTTTTCCTTGGCTGCTGGGATCTCAGCTCTGTGCTCCGAAATCCAGCTTCAGCGTATAACATCGACTTGATTGTGTAGGTGACTAACTAATGTCTCGTTCCATTCCTACCCTGACCCTGACACCCCCGGCATTGGCAAAAAATATATTCCCTCCCCCCGGGCACTTTAGCAAGGAATTTTTGTTGAACCCCGGGCTGCCGGGGGGGGGGTGGTCAGAGTAGGAATTGAACGAGACATAAGAATTTCGCATTTCATTCCTCCAGGCTATTTGCCATCTTGCCAAAATTAAATCTATTGGAGATTGAATAAATAGGAAAGTAAATGAAAAAAAATCGTAATAAA
Organism: Aurelia coerulea; assembly: GCA_039566865.1. NCBI lineage: Eukaryota > Metazoa > Cnidaria > Scyphozoa > Semaeostomeae > Ulmaridae > Aurelia > Aurelia coerulea. The sequence goes on along the minus strand of CM076951.1, from coordinate 2,885,279 downwards.
TCATAAGAAAAGTCATCGGGCCGCCCAAGTAGTGTCATTCGCGCTATTTGATCTCTGGTTTTTTGGCAGGGAAGAACCTTTAGTCATTACGAAAATAGCAATTACACGCCCGACAACACCAAGCCTGAATTCTGACCTCACTTCCGGCCTCTCTTGCAAGAAAGCTGTGGCGCGAAAGTAAAATTTTGTGATAAATGGCGTCAGCAGGCGTCCCAAAGCAAAATATGGAGATATAACGCAATAGCTGTATCTTCGCTCTGTCAAGTTCTTTTAGCATTTTGAACTCAGAGCCCCTTGGTTTTTCATATTTTTCAAAGGCCGTGGACAACTCTGTTTACAAACTCGGGATTCAGCACAGCAGGTAAGCAGACTTTATCATAAATTTAACGTTTGTCCTTTGTTTCATCGAAATTTTGTTGAAAGTTTTGGATTCCTCGATGTCGTTTTGTCCTATTTGCCACCTTTCGCCAATTGTTGACGAAATAAACTTGTCTTTTTCTCGTCTTGAACTTCGGCTTGCAGTTTCAAGAAAATGAACTTTTGTTGGCCTAAATTTAACCGAAATTTTTTCAAACTCCAATATTTTCTAAACTAAGACAGGAATTCTCATTTTGGAGATATAACGCAATAGCTGTAAGCATCTAGTTTCTAGAAATGTTGCCTTTTTTGCTGTAGCCTTTGCCGGTTTCCCACAATTTTCAAAGGGGATTTTTCCTCGAGAGCCATGACTATTTAATCTTCGTTAACTTTACGTGCTTCCTTTTACAAACTTGTCTGCTTTTAAGTCAGAAAACAAACGTTAACCTCGGTTGAATGTATCACTTTCGAACTTGATCTGATGTTTCAGAAATGAAAGTATTTTAGAGTACTTGCTAGCTGTTTTGGCCACCAGAGCAATGAGAATAATAACAAAACTTTGACTTCGCTCTCAGAGAACTTTTCGTCGGGTTTGGCCTAACTGTAAACAAACATAAAGAAAGTTGCATTGTTGCTTATTTTCTTCAAGACTAATGGGGAAGCCCTGACCTAGAAATAGGAGATTTGCTTACTAAAACAATGTTATCAATGCTACCTTGTACAAAAAATTATCAGCTTTGATTATTTTGCCTATAAACACGATAGTTTACTGCAATTATTTGCCCTTGAATCTGTTTTCTTTTTCTTGAGCAGGGTATTGCTGCTCTGATTTAAGTTTGCAAAGACCTCTCCTATTTTGGTTTGCTGCTCTTTTTTGTACATGCAATTCTCTATGAGACAAAGTGAAATTTGCTATGCAGCAAATGTTTTTAGTAGGAGGAAATAATATCGTCTCTGTTTTATTTTAGGACCCAAACAGAACAAGATTATCCTTTACCAATCAAGCCCAACCTTGAAGCAGCATTTGACAACAACCACAAAAGACTGCAATTCTTGCTTTTCCAATGCCTGAAGACTGATGCAAAACTAATGGACAAAGCATTCAATGAAAAACAATATTATGATATATCAAAAAATTTGAGCAATCCAATAATTGATACTCTGATGATTTTACTCTGATAATAGGAAGATGGTAAGATAATAGCAATTGAATCATCACAAAATTGAAAATTTAATGCTTCCAATTCTGAAACAGTCTGAAACTTATTCTGAATTTGATCTGCAAAGACAATTGTTTGCAAAGACAAAGACAAAGCTCGCCCGTTTCACCCTGTAGCCCCTGCTGCCATGCTTATTCATGAGTTTCTGAAAATTACCAAAAAGCAGTTATTGCCGTTGTCCATTCAGAAATAGTCATTGCAATTTCGATAGACAGCATCCTTCCCTATCTTCCTTGTCTGTGAGTTTTTAGAGCCAACAAGGGAAGATTTCCAGACTGCATTGAGTTGCTCCATCATTGACAGGAACTTGCCCAGTACAAATAACATATTTTTTATAATTTGCTATCCATTTGTCCATCAAAGACATCTGCCATCATAAACAAAACGATTTCAGTTCTTGATCCATAAATATCCGAGTTCTTTCGTTGGAAGCTGCTTCTTCTTGTCTCTTTCTTTCTTGTCCTTCACTGGCAGTAAAAGGATCGCTAGTGCTCTGCATATTGGTTTATTGCTTCGTTTCCTATCAGAATTAAAAAGTTTTCTTGAAAGCAAGCAGCAAGCAGACCACGCCGCTTCAAAACAATTTCTACGATCTACGGCATTTTCTAAATGTCATGGCTTTCAAGGCGCTGCTTACCGCACCAAAAACAATGAATTCGAAAAATTTGCCCAAATACGGATGAAAATCTCTTAAAATAAGACCATCACTCCTGTCAAATTGCGTGGAGTTTACCAGGATCTTTAAATCAAAACGATTTTAGTTTTAAACATTTCTTAGATAAATTCACTACCTTTTAAGATTAAATTAACGCGGAAAAATCACACCGCATCCCTGCAAGAAACGTTCAAAGTGGACGAAAATATTCACTTCCGGTCATTTTCCTATACATTTGTATAGGGGCATCAAAGTGAGGCTGAACTCCTCGAGAAAGGTGTTGTCGGGCGTGAATTAGGATCTTGTGAATCGCGAACCGAATCACTCAGTTTCGTTGTTCAAAGCCAACAATCAAGAAAAAGTTTCTCCCACCCTGCCTGTCCCTTCTCATGTTTACGTTATAGAGTGTTTAATTTTTTGGGTTACTTCTATTTTTTCGGAGGTCCAGTCGGACTTCCTGAAAGCTGCATTCGCTGGAATTTCGTATTTCATGTCGATCAATTACTGTTATTAAATTCCTAATTTGTTATTTATATAGTTGGTTTTAATTAGCTTTCAATATAGCCATCAAGTATTGTATGTCACCAACTTGAAAGAAAAACCAAAATCACCGACCGTAAAAGCCATCCCGTTCCGGCAAAAGGGCATAGTGCACTCTCCTCCGCAGTCAGGTCAACTTGATGCGCGAGGAGGCAACTCTAGTACTGGGAAACGTAGTGAATCAATCATACTCTGCTCAAAGTACAATTTATTGTCTACAAAAAGATTTTGCTGTGCACTGTTATTACTTGCTTTGAGATCTTGAAATAATTTGGGAGCCCTTCTAACAAAAATGAATAAACTCTTCACTTTCGGTATTACTATATAAGGAACACGTTAGAAACAGAATAATATAAGAAATACCTCCGGCATTACAATGTAAGAAACAAAATATACCAGCCCCGGACCTCCATTTCTCAAAAAGAAATGAGTGCATTCCACTGATTGCTGTCTAGGCTTCTCTACCCTACATCAATTTCGTCAAATTTCTACTTTATTTTACCGTGCATCTTCCATCCATCAGCTGCAGATGAAACGAAAATTGCCGTCTACGATTCCATGCGAAATTGTCAGGCGAGGTGCTCAGATAGCTACAACACATGGCTTGTATTTTGAGCCACGCCACCAGCAGTGTTTGCTGTGCAATTCCAGCCTATGTGAAGCTTCTTTCCCAAAAGGCAGTTCTTGTAAGGAAGGAAATGGGATACTGCTGACACACCAAATGCCGTTTGAAAAGTGCACGATGAAAGTGAAGATATGTCAAAACCAAGAATGTATGGCTGTTAACCATGTTTTCCCTTATGATGAAGGTAACCTCATTTTCAAGGACGCCTGTCTGCTAATTTTTTACAGCACTAATCCCCATGCAGCCTCACGTTGATGGGCCAATTATATGGTATAAATTTTTATCTGAACGATGATAGCGACTGCACACTTTTAATCAAGTTTGTCTGTCAATAGAACGATCCAGATAAAATTTTTTATACCCCACTTCAAAGTAACCATACGCATGAAAAGTCATCTCTTCGTCTGATGATACTGCTACCTATGTATCATGATTTTCAAAGAAAGTTTTCCTCTAGAGGACCAGTCACGTGATATGAAGTGGATGTAAACAACGTTAGATGAATTGGTGTATTACAGTAACTGTATTGTCGGTCTGTTTATTCACATATTGCATATAATATTGCAAATATTAATATTGCAGGACTTTTTAACGTTTGCAACAAGATAATCGTCGAATTGGCGATACTCCTGGGATGGAGGGAATCATTGAAGAAAGGAGTTCCAGTCAGTCACTTCATTGAAATAACCTTGAATACATTGTTATTGACAGTTGAAAAAGTAAGTAATATTTTCAATCGCACTCGTTTTGTTTCAAATGCACAAGCGCACTTGTTTCAATGATGGATATGGAACTTTCTAGTTGATTTTCGTAAATTTTCGATGCATAAACCTGATCTAGAATTGCATGATATGAATCATCAAAACTCATATTTTCCATACGTAAATACAGCATGCCCTACAGATGCCGTATACATTCAGATGTCAATATATTTCCCCTTTATAGCCACTCTCGTAGGTTTGGTGAGGCCCTTGCCAATTGGAACAAAGTAGCACTTTGAAAATCTGGAACCTCGAAAAAATTTCAGTCAAAAACTAAAATCTGAAAACTCCCTCTTATTTCCTCGTGAATTTATGAGTGTTTGCGTTGGTTTATGCAGGAAGACCAACCCTCTAAGACAGAGCTCAACTACTTCTCTCAACTACTTTACAATGGCTTCTACGGCTTCGAAGCGTTGACTGATCGAAATCTAGATGATGTCATATGTGGTATTTGTGGAATTGTTGGAGAATTGTACCTTGGCGATGGTAATGAAAAGAATTGTTGCTCTTTGCGTGAGGTAAGACATTGTTTCACACACAATTCAAATCTAGCTTCCTTAGCAGACACGTTGCTGATAGGGGGGGGGGTCATTGATATTGCTTCTTGCTTCCCTTCCAAGAGCATCAAACAAGGGCCGTTCTGATTTGGTAAATTTCAAATGTGATACAGGAAGGCAAATAATTTCCAAGTAAGGCTAAGCCAATTTCCTATAATGTGTTCAAAATTTCAGTTGACTCTGAAAGCCAAGTGCCAATAGAGGCGTGCCTCATTTTCAGGGAGATGAAACGTGGATACTTTTTGAAAAGAACATTTCCAAACGCTAATCCAGGAATAGACTTAAAGATCACAGATCCCGAACGACCGGACAAACCCCGATAATAGGATGGCAGGATTGGTTGTGATTTGCAAATGACCTGGATTTTCTAAAGGGAGGTCTACACTTTCCAAGAAAAGAACAATAGGTTCTCAAACAATAGGTGTCTATTACAGTAAACCGTGTACTACCTAAAAAGTAACAATTAATATCTTCAAATTATGTATTCATAATTGATCTTTAGCTCTCAAGTAAATAACATTGCTTTGACGTTAGGTTGATATGACGGCCAAAGGAGACTCTCTACCAGTCAGTGAGAACAGCAACCATTTGGAAAGCATCCTCACAAAGATAAAATTGCGGCTGGTTGAGCAATGCTGCTTTGCTAACAGTAAACTGCCATTCAAGATTCGAATCAATCAAGTTCCTCCAATTATACCTCCTGCATCAAGGAAATTTGAGCTAAACACGGAAACGGAGAAAAGAAGCACCTATTTGACAAAAAAGACCGATGGACAAGAGGGTTTGTTATTCAATCTTTTACCCAATTAATAAAGAAAATTTGGGAAATTTTCAATCAAAAGAAAAGAAATATTGAAGAAACTCATAGTCTGTCTAAAATTAGATGACACATGAAAATGCCCGCCATTAACTTGACTTGCTAAAAGTCTCAGTTTTAGTCTCAAGAGCATTGTAGGAGAAATAGAGTATCTCCCCTTTCTTCCTCCTCCTCCTTCTCAAGGGAGGCATATTAAGTGTTAGAGCTGGCCTGACGCTACACCCTGACTTAAACAAAGCAAGCTTATAACAGCAATTGAGGTATTTTGCTTCGGAAGTTTTTGTTATAAAATCTCACGTGACACCTAATTTAAGACATGACATCTACTTTGATGTCAATTCAATGTTAACAGACGGATCCTTTAATTGTTAATTTAGAGATTCGAAGTGTCTTCGAACAGTGCATCAATCTTTTTCTGTTTAGTACTGTATTGATACTAATATTTGTTTATAAATTGTTTTTTCCTGTAAATCTTGCATCAAAAAGCAGTACTTATTTCTTATTTGTCAATTTTGGGCTAATTAATACAATGTGTTGACAGACTTCGTGATTACCAAATAAGCAGTGGTGGGGTAAAAAAAATCAGCGGAGCGGTACAATTCCAAAATGTTAATTGCATACCCCTGTATACCCAGACATAGTTATTACATCTTTTAATTGCGACTTTTGCCAATTTTTTGTAAATGGGGAGGGGGTGATTCACTCTCCCATACCCTTCCCTGGCCCCACCACTGCAAATAATGATGTAAGAAAACCCTAGCAACGTGGTTGGGGCACTTGGCGTCATTCACCAACTTTCAACTCCTTAGCTTAAACTTTTCGTATATCATCACAGGGGATCCAATTTTGCTTGCACAAATCTTCAAAGAGCGACAAATCAGCCTCGCTTCCTTAGATGGAATGGACAAAGAGACCTTGCTCGAAATTGCCCGGTATTGCAAAGTGAAAACTGCATCAAAGTCCATGGTTAGTATGGTACCTTTTAGACTGTGTCAAAGAATCAAGGAAATAACAATAAGTGTCTTATTTGCTTTTTATTGCATTGTCGAGGAGCTGGTGATTCTTTTTGGTATCAGGACAGTCAGGAAAAGTTTATCGAGATACTGCAATAGTACATATTTATATTTTCAGGAAATGCTCCGTTTTGATCTACGTGCATTGTATGCAACTATACTCGTTGGCACTTCGCCTTGCCATGGCTTTAATAGCTCACCTGGCCACACTGGTGGATTCTACCATCTCGTCTGCAGACACAGTGTATGCTTTGTTTTCTTATATCGGAGCGATTTATTTTGTTGCGTTTCAGTAAGGCCAAATGATATCAGAGATGAAGAAGGGAGATAAGGGCCAGGGGAACTTTGCACTTCACGTTTCAAAAGTACCATGTATCAAAAATCCTAAAGGATACCTAATCAAAGGTTTTCCTGTCACTCACTACAGCTAAAATGTGCCGTTTTTGAGCTACGTCCCTTCAAGTAAGAACTCCCTTTCTATTTCTCCGAGCGAAAATGAAAATGCATTAGGATCTTACTGTGAAGCTTTGAAGGTCTCAGCCGCATAAATTAGCGTTTTGCGACGATTTTCATATTTTTATGCTAAATAGATAAGCGGTGAGCTGCTCAAGATTCTAAAGTCGGTTTTCAAATGAACATGTTTCGCTTTTTCCAGTGATAGTAAGGCATAACTAGCCAAGGATTTCGTGCAGAATATGAATTTTGGATAATATTGCAATTTGCAAATGAGAAGAATCGACATCTGCATTACAGTACTTGGGTATAAGACAGGGAAACTAAGAAAACAATTGAATCAATAGAAGTCAAGTCATTGGAAGATTTTTGTGCCACTTCTACATACGGTAGGGGTAGTCTTATCAAATTTTACCGTTACCACCTTAAAACATTTTGTCTTGGATTTTAATTATGTATTCACCTTTTTTGCTTTAGTGCACAGTTGCATCGAAGTTCATGCTACTCAGTGAATCAGTTCGAGATGCTGCAGATCTCTACCTCTCATTGAAATGCCCTCCGATCACATTTGTGTACGATACTGCATGTACATTTGTCCGGCATCTTAACAATCGCGAACCACACAAGACAAGCAAATTTTGGGGAAATTTTGATGGCTGCTTTGAAATTCCTAGCCTAGATAGAGAACCGAATGCTGTAAGTATTTCTCCTTAAGTGTCCCTAAGTGTTACGGACCTAAATGAAATCTGTGTCTCAAATGAGATGTCAGATGAGATTTGTGTCAATTGGGCTTTCTCCTTGAAATATGCGGACAATGACAACATAGTTCTCCTTCAGGTGTATCATAACTGTAACGAAACACTAAACTTGAATCTTGATTGATAGGTGCGATGCAATACTGTACTACAATACTCATAATGGGGTGATGAAAATGCACACATGGAAATTACGCATCCATAACTTTTGTATCTGGAACTATTCACAACATTCACGAGCACCAACGATTTGATTTGATTTGGTTTTGCTTCTGATTGTCTTCAGTGTGGATTTGAATTTACTCCATAAACCCTTTCCTACTGTTGAGATAAATAACAGCCAAACTACTTCTTTCATCTTGCCACTGTTTATATTGTAGATGATGAATGTGCCTCAATTAGTACCATCAGAGTTCCTCGCAAGCAACAGGAAATATAGCAGCAAAGGCAAGCTTGATGAAGATACACACCCTATATCGTTGACACCAAGAAGATTTGTACTTGGCGACCGCTTCCACACCACGGTAAAACCACACAAGTCTCCTCTCTGTTTATATCATAACATTAACAATTGTGCACAAGCCAACACGTTAACAACAAGCTACCAGGAGGCAGAAAATGGCAGGAAGAACAAAAAAGGATTGCGGTCTGCCTGCAATCAAAATTTCCATCATCATTATTTTTATAACTTCTTGATGGATTACTATCAAAATGAAAAAATAGTAATGAAGCAAAGAGAATCTTTGGAAGCATCTAGTGGCATGAAACCTCAAAGAGATGAATATATGCGATTTGTTGTTTGGAGGACGATGTCAGAAAGACCTTAAATCGCCTTAGACCTTAAATAATTTAGTTATGCTCATATGGCACTTTCATCCTCCCAAAGCGATATTACTTCAGATTTGACGGTGAAGTGCCTGAAACTCGCACCCAACCCCTCACCGTGCAGGTCAAATTCATAGTTTTACAGATGCAATTATTTACTATGGCGAATGAAGCATCCATGGAGGTCTATCGTGTATAGACAGCAATGTGCCAAACACGAAATCCGTTCATTAGGGATTAGAGAGGTTACTCATGACGAAAATAAACTGAACATTTTTGCTCGCAAACAAAGGCCAATTAGCACTAGGAAAGCGGCATCTGGATGTCGTGGGAAGAAAATATGCTTGCCAAAAAATAGTCAAAGCCTTGAGGTAAAACGCGAATTCAGCGAGGCAACAAAATATAGATCAAATATATCTCGACTGATATGTGATATTTCGTATCCTCGTGACCAAAATGTAATAAAGACTTTGTCGCGTGTGATATCTGGGCCAATCATTTTTCTACTTTTTATTCAATAACAGTTGACTAAAATCCTCTTACATGTTCCACTTTATTCATTCCTCTGCCAAGCGAGCAATAACTATCACAAAGTTAATTCCCAACCTCGTACGAAATAAGTGATAGGGTGCCGTAGGGTGCATAGATAAAAGTCTCATGATTCTTTACGTTAGCCGGCATAATCTTTTTCGATTAACTTTATAACGAATCATGCTAATGAATACAATCATGTGCAAAAACAGTTTTGAGAACATTTAGATATTGTATTCGCAAATGTGTAAATACCCTGGGTACCAGCATCTCTAGTGAGGCTGGTACCCAGGGTAATGTGTAAACGACTTCTACATAAATTTTGTAGCGTGAGATGTCCTATCTTGCGGCGCATGTGTCCTTCGTAACACATTATTCTCACATATCTCTTCGAAAACACAGAGAAGTAAGACAATCGTTCGCTATTTGTGGGGGATTGCTTACTGGGACCACTGGACCAGTGCGAAACACTGGTGCACGTCGCGATTTACGTTTTTTATCAGTGATCTAAACTCCCCGATAAAATACTCTACTTGTATTATAATTTTCACTGGGAACCTTCTGTCCACACAGGGAATGGATCGATAGAAGGGGTGTACATAGTTATGGGGCCAGGGACGTATGAAGCATCTCAAACTTGGGGGGGGCACTACATTTGAAGGGCACTTTTTTCATTAAGCTAAAGGGGCGCTTCCTCAAAATAAAAAGGGCACTTCCTTGTTTGTTGCAAATTATTTGGGGCACGTGCCCCCAGTGCCCCCCCGGTTCCTACGCCTCTGGTTATGGCTATTTTCCGTAAAGGAGTGTTTTTAAAAATACGAAAAGGACAGTTGCGCCACAAGATACATCTCCATACCCCATTTATTGTTGTTTCTTATAATGGGAATTATAGTCGCGTGAATCAACAGGATGAATTCTTTAATAACCCCAGATTATAACATTTTCCTAACACTGTCTCCTGTTTGCCTTCATGTATAAACAGCAATCTACGCACGAATGCTTAATGCAAGGGTCGTAGGGTGCTTTCTGGTGCTTTCGAAAGCCGTAAATCGCAAAAAACATTTGAGTCAAATAAACAACCGCCTCTGAATACGGCGAGAATCTTATATTTTTTGGTGTATCCCTAAATTTGTAACGTTTCAACTTCTTCAATCAATTTTCGAAATTATCTTGTTGAAACCGTTCAAGAACCGCTCAGCCGCCAACCGTCGAACCGCCAACCGTCGAACCGCCAACCGTTGAGGACCGTCGGCCATTACGTCATGAAGTCATGACTATTTATAGTTGTTCCATGATATCACTATCACTATATTGCTCCTGAGTCTAGAAGATAGCGGTGGTCTTGCAACAGTCAAAGCATTTGAGTAGAGTCAGAATGGATGATTCAGAAGTGAACAGCACTGCGGACGAGGTACATTTTGCGTTTTATAATGTCAAATTTCATTTTAAGACTGACAGGGTGTTTATGTCAGATATCTAGATCCTCTGCATGTTTCACTTCGTAACGAGGAATGGCAAATATCTGACTGATGCAACTTTTCACTCTGGATGCAAGGCAGCATTTACCCTGGGGGGCACTACACATATTTTGGGTACGGGGACGTGCCATAGGGAAGGGTATCGATGTTCACGATTTTGGGATAAGGAACAGTATTTACAACATACAACAGGTAGACTAAACTCTAAATATTACACACGGTCATTGTCGTGGATTTTTATTTGCCTGTTCTATTGATCAGTGAACCAATAATAGTTACTTCTTAATTCGCTTTGGATGAATTTCGATGATTTTGCTATTGAAGCCTTTTCTTCCGCTTTTACCCGCTTTTACACTGCATAATGACATTCTGTCCAGTTCCCCTTTTGTAAATCACAGTGGAAAAGATGTTAAGTCTGCTCTGATTGGCTCGCTGATCAATGAAATGGGCGAAGATCTTTGGACCATGCACGAAGTCACAAAGGAAAAATCAAGGACGACGACCCAGCAATCGCTACTGTACAGGGCCCAAAGATCTTAACGGGGGTTTAGCTTTTCTTGAGAAAATAAGATAGACTTACACTGATGGTATCCCGAACATAGAAGTACAGAAGTGAACAATTGACAGCTAAAACGATGTGGCGTCTCAGGACAACTTCTTTCCCTCATCCAAAGTTTCCTAAAGGATCGGAAGCAGCGAACAGTTTTAAATGGACAATGTTCTAATTGGGGAGATATTTTAGCAGGAGTGCCTCAAGGTTCTATATTAGGACCATTGTTTTTCCTTGTGTACATCAACGATCTCACCTCTGACTTGAAATGTAACGTCAAGCTTTTTGCCGACGACACATCCTTGTTTACGGTTGTTCAAGAACCAAATGCAGCTGCTGAGGATATGAACCATGACCTGGAGTTGATAAGTCAGTGGGCCCATGATTGGAGGATGTCCTTTAATCCCGATCCGCAAAAACAAGCTGTTGAACTGCTACTTTCAAAGAAAAGATATGAAATAGATCATCCCGTTATCCTCTTTAATAACATACCCGTGAAAAAAGTGAATGAACATAAACATCTAGGTATTGTCCTGGACTCGAAGCTGTCTTTCTCAGCTCATATTAAATCTGCTATCTCTAAAACGAGAAAGGGCATTGGTCTACTAAAATATCTCTCCAAATATCTGCCCAGACATACCCTGAACGAATTATATAAGCTCTATGTACGACCCCACCTGGACTATGGAGACGTTATCTATCATATTCCATCTAAAGTATCTGAATTCAGTCACAACATCATTTTACCAAATCTAATGGAAAAACTAGAATCTGTTCAGTATTCTGCTGCTCTAGCTGTAACAGGTACATGGAGGGGATCATCACGTGAAAAGCTTTACACAGAGCTTGGCTGGGAGTCACTAAGTTCCCGAAGGTGGAGCAGACGCCTGACTTTGTTCTATAAGATTATGAATAATCTCACCCCATTGTATACAAAGGAACCAATCCCGCCACGCCATGTGTCGAATTACTCCCTTCGCAATCATGATGCTATCGGGCGAATAAAGGCAAGAACAGAAAAATTTCAATCTAGCTTCTATCCAAACTGCATCTCCGAATGGAATAAACTTGATCCTGAAGTCAGGCTTGCACCGTCCGTTCCTGTTTTTAAGAAAAAGCTTCTATCAATAGTTCGCCCCCCTCCAAAACCTGTATTTGGTATTCATGACCCAATAGGCCTATCACATCTTTCCCAATTAAGGGTCGGTCTCAGTAAACTAAACTTCCACAAATTCAAGCACAATTTTAGAGACACCGTAAACCCAATGTGCCCAACGCATGACGGTATTGAGGATACCGAGCACTTTTTGTTGCTTTGCCCTTCATTTGACATTCAACGACGAGATCTTCTCGCTGGAGTTTCGGATCTACTACGACCATTTGCTGATATCACCAGTTTTTCAAACGATTTTCTAATGCACCTTTTATTATATGGTGACCAAGACCTGTCTAATGACCTGAATAGAAATATACTCGAACTTACTATACGATTCATCCACAATACTGGTCGGTTTGACTAAGATCATATCAAGTTTCAGTCACATGTCATGCAACCACCAAGTGCCCACCAATTGTCTGAAGTAAATTTTCTTTTTGTTTGTAATTTCTGTCTCACATTAGATGTCAGGTCCAAAATAAAAATTTACATTTTTGGGCAAATTACAGCCCCAACCAGACATCTAATGCTAGACAGGCCACAGTCATCGCTTTTTTTTTTTTTGTAGCATTGTTTGTAGCATCTATGTAAAATTGTATGCAGTTTAGCATTTTTTTTTAAACAATGCCATGGGGTAGACATAGACTTTTGCTCCTCGTGGCATCGTCCTTGTAGTATTGTAAAGTAGTTTGTAGGTAAAGTAGTCTGTAACATTTATTGTAAAATTTTAATTGAATATATAAAAAAAAAAAAAAAAAAAATTGACAGCTTTAAAAGGGGTGTTTCTGCCGCCTTTTCACAGATCTCGCAAAATGAGGTATGTGAAAATTCTTCTCCTGAGGCTAATCTAAGCTTTTTGTAAAAAAAAGACAGCAAGATCGTCTAGCAGAATAACTATCGCAGATTTTATGTATACTTTTGAATATTACATACCTCGAACGATTGTTGTGAAAAAATCTGATTTCAAATGCAAAAAGTTCTTAATACTTTGAGAATTATCACATGTCTGTACTCAAATCCTGTACTGAATATATCTTAAATGAGACCATTTTCAATGTTTTCTATTTGTTAGAATCTCTATCATGAAGCTAAAGGACACGAAGTAACTTTCCTTGTTGATGGGCACATGACTCGCTTTAAAACAGCCAAGGCTAAAAAGGATTCAAATCCGCACTATTTTGGTGACTTTGCACTAAAGATAATTGGCAAGCTGAAAAATGAATGTCAACAACAAGGCGAAGGGTATTGGGTTTGTCAATGCACAGGCAGGGTTGGAGCTGGAACTGATACGAGGTAATGTTCATTGCAGTGATTGTTGATTTACACGGAAAGAATGAAAGAATTATTTATCAAACATTAAGGCTGATTTCCAGTCAGTGGAATTTTCCGAGCGGACGGAATTTCCTTTGTTTGCGTGAGAAAATGTCGCCCTGGAGTTGAATAGAAAGTTACGGCTGAGCGACCTTTTATTGTCTAAAATTCCGCCCGCTCGGAAAATTCTACTGACTGGAAATTCGCCTTTACTGTACTCAAGTAATTCAGGCCGAATTGCAGTGTCGCAAACACAATAATAGATACCTGTCTTTTTTCCAACTTTCAATTTATGCTGTAATGCTCAGCTAAAAGAAGTGGAATTTTCGAGGCTGATGGTTAGCACAGTTGTCTTGTGCAAAAGTGTTTGCTATTATCCTAGACTGCTAAGGTGGGAAGTTCCAATCATTCACCTCAAAAGGCTGCGTAGGTCTATCTCTTGAGGGAAAAAGCTCAAAGTTTGACAGTTTGAAAATGTTGAAAGTTTTAAATCGTCATTAAAGACATGTGTAGAATATCATATTATAGTTATGCACTTTAATCATATATTGATAATAATAATGATAAGGTTTCTTGGGACGAGGCGTCAGTTGAGGTCGGTCCAACTTTGGTGATGGGCTCCAAGTAGGATCTATGATCAATTGAGACATTGAAAAGGGCTGTATTAATGAATTCTGTTTCAAATTCTAGGACATTAATTCTCCAAGCCAGTACATTTCAAAAAGGAACGAGCGAATTTTGTAACGAGCTCAACAAACGATGGAATGGTGGAACATTTTCAACAGGTGGAACTGTAAATAGGAACGTCCTCTCTGATTACTTATTGTATCTGAAAGAAGATTATTATGAGCAAGAGGACCAGAAATCATTCCAAGTGGCAAATATTACTGGATTCATGGGAAATGGCTATTGGTTCCTTTCCCAAGGGGTGAGATATTAATCAAAAGATATCTATTGTTCGTACAGTACAGGCCAAGAATTTTCAAGAATTCTTCAAATTTCTAGCTATGAACGACTGTAAATGAATTAATTTAGTTATGTCCCTGTTGTATTCGGGCTCTTTAAGTCAGACCACCGCTCGGGAGGAGGGAAATTTCCACTTTCCGAATCATGTGACTTGAATTATGACAATTGAAAGTCTAATAGGGTAAAACAATAATTGTTTGTTAATGAATTACTGATTAAGCAATTCTGCAGATCATAATGGGAAATAATCGATTTCAGCTTCAAGTGCAAGATGGTCACATCATGGACTCAGAAGGTCACAAATACTATTTAGTTGACCTGGAGCTGCAAAACAAAGCATCACTTTCCGTCAATAGAGCATTGCTGGAACAGGGTGGCATTTGCAAGGAAATAAATGGCAGGTGAGTGTGATTTACAATTATTTACTTAAAAAAGGAACTGAGAATTTGAACCAATTCTGAAAGTTTCTCACAATTAAGACATTGTGAGTATTCACTAATTGCCAATGTTTTACTAGATAAATGATTTTGTGATCAAATGCTTCAAAATCAGAACCATATAGGAAGCAGCTTCTGGTTGGGGGGCAATTGCTCTTAAAACAATAGAGAACAATATATACATCTAATTAATGCTTGTGATGTAGCAACATTTTCTTCAAAATTATTGGGGGGCTTAAGCCCCCCTGCCCCACGCCTCCTACGAGCTTGCTCAAAGTTGATGGTTGCTATGTTTTAACACTGTGATGTGATTTTATTTCAGATTCATCAATCTGTCACGAAATTTTGGATTAAATTTTCCATCCCTCATGATGGCAACTTCATTTGTAATTAGTCGATTGCTGCGGCTGAGCTCTTCCAATAATGAGCGACAAAATCTGGGTAAGACTTTTGATTTATTTTGAAGTTGACCCTACATCATGAACAGTTCTACCTGATGAAAGATTTTGACATCGATCTTTCAACCTAGCTTACTATATTATATACATTTAAAGAAGGGTAGGCGAGGTAGGGTAGGTCAAGGTTAAGGTAAGGTAGGGTAGGGTAGGGTAATGATCTTCCCAAAAATGCTATTGGGAGCAGGACCATCGAGAGGGGGGGTAGCCAGGGTAGTTACCAGGGGGCCCGGGGCCTTTGGGGACCCGCAAGAAATAAGGTATGTATCTTTTCTTTGTTGTAGTTTTCCTTCGGGAACGATTTCAGGCCCGTTAGCCCACTAAGATTCTAAATAAAATCTAAAAGCAGCGTTTTAACAGTGTACAGGAGGGTGTGGCACAAGGATAAAAGGGTGGGAGCCCTCTTCCTGTCCTAGCCCTGGGGCCCGGCCCATCTCTCGACGGCCCTGATTGGGAGGGAGGGTCATCCTCAGCCAAAGTAGAGGTGGCATTTTAAACATTTTTCTTCACAAACTTTCATTGAATTGTAAAGACTTCCATTTTGGGGCGGCAGACAAATTTATATTTTGACAAATGAAAACATGGTAAAGTGTGGTTTCTGCACACTTTTTCCTAAAGAAGATTATTCATGGAAAACTCTTACAAAATTGTGAACGTTTCAAATTTGGCACAGGTAGAGATGGGATTAAGACATGCATTCTAAGTCAAAGAAAATGAAGGTTGCTTAAAAATTTTCCTTTGGCCGCTAATTTATAAAAACAACTGTTACAATATTACGGCAAGTGTAAAACGCAGGTTTGCAGGTTGGTAAAACGCAGGCTTGCAGGTTGGTAAAACGCAGGTTTCAGGCCAAAGGGCTGTGGCTAGAGGCAAGGGGCCTGCTATTGGTTATCAATCATTTAATTGGGTTTTCTAGAACAACAGACGATACTGAACCCATGCAGATGCCCTCTGTAATAAATAGGGCGGCTGTAGATTATTCAAACTGAAAAACAATCATGTTTGACAAGAACATTATAATATAAGAAGTGGGTACAAAACTAAAAGTAGTGCTACAAAAGCCTAGAGTTGGGTTTCTTAAAGGCAAACATTAGAAAGAAGGAGACTTGGAAAAGAATGAAACAGATCAACGATCTCTCGGTATTTGGCAGAAATGGAGGAGGTAACCAATATTTGTGATTATAGTGGTGCCCACGAATTATTTTCTTGGTCATTGACTGGACTAACAAAGCATGCCCATTTTTATTCATTCCATTTTCCGCATCAGGCAAGCATAATTAAGTTTGATTCAGTTTTGAAGTTTTTAAACACAAATGATCTGAGGAAAATGTGGAGGTCTATGAACAGGAAAAAGAAACTGACAAACGGCACTGGCCCCTTTGGCCTTACTTGTTACTGCTTGGGAAATACAATACAATATAATACAAGACAACACAGTAGGCTATTTATATATCTAATAGATCTGATCATTCATATCGCGTCATGCATTTAAATTTTTGCTATTTTAATGCTCAAAGTTTCGGAACAAGTTCCAAGGAGTTTCAGAAATTTTTGGATTGTTTACTATGTTGCCCTTTTAAATATTGCACAACAACGTCTTATGAGATCATGCCAGTGTTGTGAAGACACCACTTAATGCATTCTAGTAACATTACCTTATTTTCATTCAAACAAATCAATATGAGTCGATCTGCCAGAAAAAGTCCTTGGTTTCTATCATTCATTCCAATATTATGCCTTTAGAATAAGAATTTTGAATAACACCTGAAGTTTAAAATAGTAGGCACCTTGCCTCTAGCCACAGCCCTTCGGCCTGAAACCTGCGTTTTACCAACCTGCAAGCCTGCGTTTTACCAACCTGCAAACCTGCGTTTTACACTTGCCCAATGTCCAGGGGCTTCACCCCAGACCCCCTCCTTTTAATTCTCTTCCACTTTATTTGCCCTAGTCATGTCGCTCCTGCGAAGTAGCTTTTCAAACAAGCTAATTTACGAATAGGATTAAAAGCAAACCAAATGTGGGCCTGACAACTAATTTCCCAGCAGGAATTGATGTCCCAGTCCACCCCTGCTCTTATACAGATTGCTGATTTATTTCAGGTGAAACACGTGTCGGAATAATTTATTCAACAGCGATGAATGTCGGGAAGTCGCTGACCCAGGAACTCCTCCTATATGGCCAAGGTGCAAAATCGCGAAAGCACACACTGTTTGTTTCAGGAGGCGATTTAATACATTCTGGGACATCATTGTAAGTACTTTTCAAATAAAATTAGAAAAATGAAGATACCCACAGAGGGTGACGAAACGGCCAAGATATTCATAAAAGTTCTGTTTTAACCCTAAACTTTTATTCACCAATGCTATTACAGAATCCAGAAAGAGTCACGGCTCCACGGCTGTGAGCCGGAGGGAGGTTTTGCTCGTTGATGTTATACTTGAGGAAGGTTCGGAAATTCTTTAAAAAAACCTTGGTAAAATGTTGGGTTATGTTGGTGACAGCAACTGGTTTGTAAAAGTTAGGGTTACGAAATATGCGAGGGGTTCTAAAATCTGGTCATTTGGACTGGATAAAAATGAGGAAGGTTGTTAGGCAACGAAACTGGCATCCGGAGGACGGTTTGATATGTTTCTGGACTCTGTGTTATAATATGCAAAGCAGGATGCCAAGATTCCGCTACTTTGACTTTATATCTATACTTTCTATATTGCAATCATGTTGGTAATAATCATGACAATCATAACTTAATATCTTCTTATTGTCATAGCATCAAGAACAATAGAGATAATTTGATTTAATTACTTCAAAGGCACTTTAAAGGCATTGTTTCATTTATTCCATTCCTTTCAGGAAAATGTTGCAAAAGCTGTTTGGACAGTCAAATCTTGTTTATAGCGTTGACGATGTGAAAAGTTCGGATCAGATGTCTGAATTTTTGTTGACTTACCATGGTGGTTTAATAACTGGGTAATTGAGTCATGGAATTAGCACCCCAAAGGCCTCTGGTTTGCTGCTGTCCTCAAACACCCGTGAAACAGAAAGGTGAAACACCAAGTTGACAAATCTATATATGCTCACTGCATATTCACCATATGCTTTGCTTACAAGGACATTCGCTGGTACATGAGCACCAGGCAGAACAACCTATAAATATATTTACATATGGATGCTGATTATGGTCTGTTCCCGCTAAAGTGCCAGGCATAACAGGTTGGACCAATCAGGAAACAATTGAGCTTTATCTCTCGTCAGCTATCATAAAGGACATAATTACATACGAGTTATAGTTTGGGGTGGGGAGGGACATTTTTGGATAGATTGCATCGTGTTTACACTCTAAGGATCGAACTTTTATAGACAGCCTTACGAAATACAATGCATCTTGCGCAAATGCTCCAAACGGCAGTTTCTTAGTTATCATCGTTTGACTAATCGAAATACACTTTTTCATTTGATTTCCGCTGGGCAGTATACCACGTAGAAGTGAACAGTTTTGCATTTCACGAAAGAATAATAATGATTCTTGGTTTGTTTTCAGGTTAAAAGGAAGAGTGCTCCATTTCAATTATTTTCAGGATCCTCAGTTCACTGCACAGAATGACGAGGAGGTGAAAGAACTCAAGAGGATGTGCAACGAATACTCTGTAAGCACGGGATCTAAACCTACACATCGCTAGATTAAAACCGCGACAAGTTGACTAAGATTAATTACTGCCATCCTGGAAGCAATAAATTGAGATAGTGTAGTGCCTTTTTCTCCTTTTCTATTACCTCAGAAATAAGCCAAATTTGAATGAGAGGGGGTGGCAATAATCACGACGACCTTATGACACAAATTGTCTGCTTTCAACGGCATCGCAAATTTTTTCAGAAAATATCGCCCATATACCGGGTGTCCCCAAAAAAGTACTCCTGTTTCAAAATTCACAAAAATTTGATAACATAGCCGATCTTCAATTTTCCTTTTTTTTTCAATTAGATCCAGGACCAACTTTTTTTGGCAAAACATAGCTGATCTTGTAATTAGTTTAAGAAAATAGTAAATTTAGCTCTTTTTAGGGCTACTTGGTTTTGAATCATATTGCAAAAAAGCAACGATGATTGCCTGGTCAATTTCTTTGTGCATGTAAAAGTAAAACTTTTACCGTAGTTTTGTCAAAAATGACAGAAATGAATGCACACTATCATTGGAGACTTCAATAATGATAACAAATGTGAAAAATGTGACTGGCAGGATTGAGTATTTTGCTGAAAAGCTATTGCTCAAAATAAGGTTTTTCAGCGTGTAATTTTTCTACTTTGCTACACCAAAAGCAGACATTTTGTCATCTGTGAATATTTTTGGGTCTTTGACAAAGCAATTAGAAAGAAAATTTTATGAAAGGTATAATTATCAATTTTTGGTTATTTTGTGATATGAGTACTTTTTTGGGACACCCGGTACACTGTGTAAAAAATAGAACACAATTGATTTATCCTAGGGATTCCTGCTTGCATGGACAATGAAAAATGTCTCTCTTTGGGACCGCTTTGAAGAGGCAGGTTGTAGAGTGGTCTCCAAAGTCTTGCAAGAAACGCTTCATGGCCAGCAGAGGCGTTGGTGTGACGCAATGGCATGCACCATCTTCACGAACTTACTGGTGAGCTGCAAACCCACATCCATCGTAATTTTACCTCCTTTCAATAATATTTGTTATGGAAATGTAGCTGGAACCAATCCTTCTTTCTCGCAATGAGCCTTTCTTGAAATCGTTCGCGTAAAGTTTGTTGTGTTGCGCGACATTTGTCGCCTAATGGAAAACCAGCTTGAGTAACGTATGTAATGTATGTATTTTGTCCCAATAAAACAGAATTTAGCAATCCGAGTAGGTGCAACGTCGCATGCAATATGATCTGCTTGTGAATTTGATGCAATTTGACTTCAATTATGTTATCATCTTCTTCGGCAGTCTATTTCCCGGTTGAATTTGCGAAACGCAAAGTACTAAAACTATATTTTTAATATATTTGTAGTATTTTGAGACATCTGGAGTCGAATGCAGCTTTGCAGACCTTGTTTGTGACCAAATAAAGGCGAACAAAGAAGCTCGCTCATTCATGGAGAGGGTATGTGAGAACATCTGGCGCAAAATCAAAGAAAATAGAATACCGGTACGTTTTTGCAGGTACTAAGTAATATTTTTGGCATCATGGTGCTCCATATTGAGGGTGTTGAAAATGTAATATCTCTTTGCCTTCCCTTAATGCATTTTGTTTCTACGTCATTTCATCGAGGGACCTTGTTTCAGCTTCCGCACAAACTTCATTTTTACATGCTCCTTGCTTGGTTTCAGTTTGCAGGATTGTGGCGCATAAAGTTATGGACGGTCACAGGCACAGATGCATGTTCCTTGGAGCCTGTTCATATTTTTAATGTATTACTGCACAACATTGTGCTGCCAGCACCGATTTGGCTCCTTCGAGTAATCTCCATTGTAGTCTTATATGGAAATTCCCTTCAAGGTCTTATTTTGTAAAGTAGATACATAATTTCTTCTCTCTCTCTCTTTTTCCTTTATTGTCGTGGTCCCTATTCGAGTGACAAATGCTTTCTTTCTATCTAACATTTATCATTTGATAACTTTGCTTCGTAATTCTCTTCTCAGATCCTTTGCTGGCTAACACGAAATACTTCGGTGAAGACCAGCACATCTGCAAGACCAGTGCGAGCGGTTGGCATACGGTCACTGGCATTCGAAGAATTCACAAATATATCTGCTAAGGTATCAAATATATTTGCTTACAGGTTGCGAATCGTTGTCAAAATAGACGTTCGAGTTGAGATATTGCTATAGGTAGCTCAGACTTATAGTTATCGTTTCTCTTTGCTTCATCAAATCTATGTTAACGCTTTCGTTGTTAAGACTTGCAATGACTATCAGATTTAGTCCAGTATTGTTTCGTGGATGTGATTACCATTGAATAACAGCACAAAATGCTAGCTTTAGAAGCTTCACATCTTAGCAACAATTTCCTTACGCAACAGAGAAACCTTTTCCAAGCAATTGTAATGATTCATTGTACTTCTCAATTCAATTGAATTAACGGAAGCATCGAAGTCTTGTGAAACCAATCTTTAATAATCGTCCATATCATAGATTTTGACATGTAAGGGAGATAATCTAGCCTTTATATATGCAACAAGTGCAAAAAATATTTTTACACACCTTATAGATGGAATACAGTTTTCCCCATTTTGAAGTCAAATAGAGCTTTTTTGGATAGAACCATTGTTGCTTTACAGGAGCTCAACCAAGAAATGAAGGTGCTTGGAGATGGATTCTCCAAATCGATGTTTTTCGCCAGAGAAGGGATAGAGTGCACGGAAAATGACATTCGTGGAAGAAAAAATGAAGCAGCTGTTTCACAGAAAGGTACTAAATTCTTTTATTTTAAAAGTACTCGATATATTTTTTTGTCAATCAGCACAATGTCTGTATCTATGGAAGCTTGTAGTATGTCAGTGTGTCATGAAAATGGTGCACAGTTAGGAGAGAGCCAAACTATTTGAAGAAAACAGGCATCAACTTGGTCGTTTTACGCTTTTTGCTGTTCTTCTAGTGCCAACTAATTTCACCTGCAAAGTCTTCTTTACAGCAGTCAACTTATATTTGTAGTCATAGAAATTGACCAACGATGTGATTTATCATACTATCTATTCGTATATAAACATTCGTGACATTGTGTTGCACATTGCCATTTCTAGAAATGCCATGTTCGCCTCATCACAAAAACTTCAGTATGAGCCTTTCTTTAATTCCTTCGATTTCAGGACTGTGAAAATGATTTGATAATATAACAAGCCATGCTATAAATTCATTTTACATGGATACTTTGATTAACGCTGCAATCAATTGTCCGAGATTTGTATAACTCTTTTTTCAAATAGGTCACAAATTCCCTATCGATAAACTGCCCGAGCGAACAATGGACTACATCAATAAAGGTTTGTGCAAGTTCCATCCTATTTGTTGAAAAATCCATATTAGTAGCAGATCAATTAACTGAATGATCCCCATTCTCCTTTAATTCGATGTAGAAATTCTAATCATCATGAGACTGTATCTTCTTTTAAAAATTTTAACATTTCGGCCCAACTTCTGACTCTGTTACTTTCTTTCACATGCAGTTTTTCATACTGTCTTATAAACTCTGCAGCAATCACAGGCGAAACCATTGAAGACGCCACTCTTCTTCAAACGGACGAGAACCCCAATGTGCTCAGCGATCGTGACATAGAGAGCTTACTTTCATTTCAAAGAAGAGTAAGAGCGGCAGTTCATGAAGGTATCCAATTCAAGTTCAATTCAACTTTTTGCTGGTTAGCAAAACATCACTTATCGTCTCTATAGATAGTGTCTATACTTTTTATATACACCCATTATGCGTGATCTGGTAAAAAATTATTTTGCTTCAATGACAACAGTTGATATGATGCACCATCTAATATGAGGAAACACCACACGTTCTTCCCAACTTTCAATACGGGAGAGGTCCCATGCTAATATTTAGGGTCTGCAATCTTATAATAAATAGATCACTATTTTTGGTCCGTGAACAACACCAAGCCTGTCTCCCCTCGACTTTCGCAAAGAGTGATGTCTTCAATTTAACCCCCGTAGACACCATTGAGATGGAAATCATGGAACAAGCGCAACCAATGGATGCTGGCATACAAGATGCTATTGACGTATGTTTAATTCTCAATTAGATATATTACTTACACTAACAAAGAAATCATATTGATCATAACTGTAGCAATGGAGGATTTTTGAGGATCACGTTTATACGGCAAAAACTCCAAGTATGCGCTTGGCCCCATGCACCATGCACTTGCAGCTTAGCTATTGCCAACATCTCGCATACTTTACGTAATTAGAATAGACACATATAATTGACGACAGTCATTGTATCGTAGGTACTGACACCTCGTTCAAAGACAGTGTACAGCAGCTACACACCAAGACGGAGAGAAAGCTTTGCTTTGGTAAGTGAGGAGAAAAGTACTTTTTAGCATCACACATTCCATTTGAACTAAACGATTACAGAAAAGATGGCATCAGAGGGCATTAGACCAAGATTTAGTGCGTTTTCCAATGGAATCAATGATGATTCTATAGACATTCAGCCTTCTGATGCAATGTATATTGGTCAAAGGGCCCCGACGCCAACTTCTCTGTAATCATCTGTTACACATTATATATTCATATTCCAGTTATTACTTGAAATTATTGTGATTGTACAAGAAGTTTATTCCCTTTCACTGAGAAGGTAATCTCACTTTGGCTTTTCTCGCAGGGCGTTCGAGCAGCAATGATCAGAAGGGACGAAGATGATCAAGAAGAAGGTAAAAAATTTATTGATAACGTAAATGTATGGAAAAAAGCTCCTTGTCTCCTCCAGTTTCGCTGACCTGGGAATGAAACTGATATAAATTCATGTCCCTTTTGTTGTCAAATTGCAACTGAAACATCTGTATGCTCACAATTATTGAAATGGAGTAAACTTTGCCTTCTGGAATTTCTTATTGAATAACGAAGAAACCTGCCTTTCCGAAATGTGTCTGTTTACATTTTCAGAAAGAGAAAGAACGAGAACAGAGCTGTTTCCGGAAGGCACAATTGGGATTCTACCCAGAGGTATGAAAGATATACATACAATCGCCGTTTAGACAAAATCTCCGCTGGGTCACTTGGTACGGAGATGTGCATTCTGAGAAAAATTTTTTCACCTAGGGCTAGCTACAATTCTTCCCTCCCGATGATAGCTTTCTTTAGCAAAAATGGGCGAAAAGCATACTGCAAGTCGCAAAAACTACACTGAAAAATAATGAAATAACAATTGGCTTTTAAAAAAATAGCCTTTTTGACAACAGGAAAAATTCCTTCTTTCGATACCCAGCGTTGGATAAATGAAGCGAAAATCATACCTGGAAAGGAATCCTCACCTTGTCAGAAAAACATACTACGTGCCCCACAACCGGATAAATTGTTCTTCATAAGAACTTCATCAGCACATGATCTGTACTTGCACAGACACATTACACAACTCTCTTCCACAGGGGAGGCAAAAACGGCCAGAACAGAAAAGGAAACAGAAGGATTGGAAGCAGAAATCCCAAGTAAAGTTATTGAATTCTTCAATCTTTTATTTTAATGTTTAGACAAAGTTCACAGATCCACAAATTATTCTCTTGATCTAAGGATCCAGAATCCAAAGTGTTCCGGTTCATCTTGGATCCATAACAAAAGGGATACGCCGATCAGCCTCCCACTTACACTGCTCCTGCTAAACTGGAACACTGTTGTCCCTTCTATCCAGATAGAATAATGTCACATTCACATTGAAACTGCATATGAAGTAAAAATTTGGTCTTTCTAAACATCCATCATCGAATGAAGTGAAATGTCTTTGCACTATTGTTTGATTTTTGTATTCCTCTTCAGATGTCCCACAGTCAACACCCAAGCAAACTGACGTAGAACCATCAACCTCTTATGAAAGTGGTAAGTTACTTGGGATCCTTTGACATGTGTCATATCATTTCCAGCGCTCTCAAAATGAGGACGGAAGTAAACGATATGTTTTTCGGTGTATTTTACTCAGAAAATTTTCTTCAAGACTGGCACAATGCCTAAACAATTTAATTGTTTCTTCAGCTTACCCTAAGTGTACTGCGAAGAGAAAACTCAACAAAGCTAATGGCAATTGCTTCTGCAAAAAGGTGAGCAGATTTCGATTATATTACAATACAATGTCACAAATTCCTTGAAGGAAGTATTTTCCATGAATGATTATAACTCTATGAACGAGTTGATCATTAAGATCTGGCTCTTGATACAGACCTTGTGTAGTGTGTCACGCTAATTTCATCAGAATACAGCTTGTCCCCACATACGAGAAACTCACAATTTTGAATCAGGTCGTTTGATTTATTATTTGATGTGATAACAAATATGAAAGATAAGAAAACAACCTTTATATTGCCATCAATCCTATTTCACATATAATTTCTTTAAAGGAGAGAACATGTCTTATAAAGGCAGACAGTAGTTTCTTGTGAAATTAATGTATTCAATTGAGAAATATCACAGGTGCAACTCTTGTTATACAGAGAGCACAACATTTGTTTATTGTTTCATTTGAGTTTATACTATCTCAGGTGACTTCCAGTAAAAGATTGTCCGTGAAACTGTACAGTACAGTGCCCTTATTTTGCTTTATGCCTTTATGGAAGAAACTGATAAGTTGATTGCCAAATAAGGTTCGGTAACCTTTTGCTGAAAGTTCTCTCTCTCTCGTTGAATGTAGTACAGAGGAGGTGAATTCGTTGGGTGCGACTCAGGCAGAACTGATGTGAGTAAACTATCTATTTATGCAAAATGTTTTTCGCAACGAATTCAGCTATGATTGACCTTGAGAATTTATTTTTGGTACGACTGTGCAATTCAAGAAAACATCTATCAATGTCTTTTACTTTCGATACAAAATTCTATTTGATGATTCCTTATAAAATGTCAAGCCTTGCATGCCCAAAGATCTGCTGTATGTTCTTTCTTATTAGATTTTGGTAAAATCTATATGCTATCTTTCCAAATCTATCATAAGCATTGTTTCCTTTCACAGTGTCCAGGCTACAATCCAGCACTGAAAGAATCCTGGTTCCATGTCAAATGCTTAGGTTTGAGTCAAATTCCAGAGGGAAAATGGTAAGTAAGGTCAAGCATTGTCACGTGACACACTGTACTATTCGTACAAATTGCATATAGTAATACGCCACTTTAACAGTACGCCGATGATGAATTGGATGTTATATTACAGTGAATTATACTCTCTCTTTATATTGTTCTCTATTTAAGTTGTTTAAACAGTGGGGAAAGGACATTTTTGTCATTGATTCAAATACAGAGGAAATTATTGGCAAGAGAAACATTTCTTTGCCTGGATTTTAAGAATTTGCAGCATCAGATGAGCACCCATGGCATAGGACCAATGGCTGAGATTTCTGTCATCTCAGGAATCTTTCCCCTAATCTTCATCATGATCGTATGAAGCCAAAACTCATACCTGATACCACCTGAATCACAAAATGTATCTTTTTCCTTCGTAGGATTTGCAAGCAGTGTTTGCAGTATGAGTAGTGGACAATTCACTTTTAGATTAGAACTTTCATTTATAGAACGTATTATAGAAGAAGTAAAATGAATGTGGCTGATAAGATTTCTTAAGGTCATGCGTTTATGTTTTTATCATCTATCTGGATCTGTTGGCAGGAATCAAAGCTTTGTTTTTACTGTCTCATTTCTCTGACTGTTTGAATACACTTGAGGATATTTGGAAAACTAAAATTCATAATTTTTAGAAGTTTTATAACATAAAGAAATGTCTTTCAACGAGTCATCCATGAAAGACTTTCTCCCAGGAGGGACACTCGGCACGTACGCTTATGGGTGGGGATTCAATCTGATAAATTTTCAGACAACCAAAAAATATCACTTCCAGCATCATTGCAACCAAAACAAGCAGCTTGTTTTATACTGAGGCAAATATGAAATGTCATGAAGCACCAGGCCCGTTGGAAGCGGGGGAAGGGGGGGTTCAAGCCCCCCAATAATTTTGAAAACAATGGTGCTACGTCACAAGCATTAACTAGATGTATTGTTCTCTATTGTTTTAAGAACAATTGCCCCCCAATCCGAAGCTGCTTCCTACGGCCCTGCGAAGCATTGCAAATTAAAATAAGGTTTGCCTATAAAATTTGATGCCGGCAAATGTGATGGTAATAACTTCCGTTCATTTGCATCCAAAAGATATCATTTAACAATGGTCTGACCTAGAAGTATCAAACTTACGTTCCCGTATGTAAATGTACTGAGTGCCCCCTCTCCGGAGCTATTTCGTCATTTTTATCACCGACGAAAATAGAGCTTGTAAATCATTGTCCGACTCTGTGCTGGTCTACATGTAGGCATCTTTCTATATGAGACCCTCGAGACCGAGGAGACCCACTTTCCAACTCTCTGTTGGTGTGCATGTAAGTATCTATCTATATGAGACCCTCGAGACCCAGGAGACCCACTTTCTAACTCTCTGTTGGTGTGCATGTAAGTATCTATCTATATATGAGACCCTCGAGACCGAGGAGACCCACTTTCCAACTCTCTGTTGGTGTGCATGTAAGTATCTATCTATATGAGACCCTCGAGACCCAGGAGACCCACTTTCTAACTCTCTGTTGGTGTGCATGTAAGTATCTATCTATATGAGACCCTCGAGACCCAGGAGACCCACTTTCCAACTCTCTGTTGGTGTGCATGTAAGTATCTATCTATATGAGACCCTCGAGACCCAGGAGACCCACTTTCCAACTCTCTGTTGGTGTGCATGTAAGTATCTATCTATATGAGACCCTCGAGACCCAGGAGACCAACTTTCCAACTCTCTGTTGGTGTGCATGTAAGTCTCTATCTATATGAGACCCTCGAGACCCAGGAGACCAACTTTCCAACTCTCTGTTGGTGTGCATGTAAGTATCTATCTATATGAGACCCTCGAGACCCAGGAGACCCACTTTCCAACTCTCTGTTGGTGTGCATGTAAGTATCTATCTATATGAGACCCTCGAGACCCAGGAGACCCACTTTCCAACTCTCTGTTGGTGTGCATGTAAGTATCTATCTATATGAGACCCTCGAGACCTAGGAGACCAACTTTCCAACTATCTGTTGGTGTGCATGTAAGTATCTATCTATATGAGACCCTCGAGACCTAGGAGACCAACTTTCCAACTCTCTGTTGGTGTGCATGTAAGTATCTATCTATATGAGACCCTCGAGACCCAGGAGACCAACTTTCCAACTCTCTGTTGGTGTGCATGTAAGTATCTATCTATATGAGACCCTCGAGACCCAGGAGACCCACTTTCCAACTCTCTGTTGGTGTGCATGTAAGTATCTATCTATATGAGACCCTCGAGACTCAGGAGACCCACTTTCCAACTCTCTGTTGGTGTGCATGTAAGTCTCTATCTATATGAGACCCTCGAGACCCAGGAGACCCACTTTCCAACTCTCTGTTGGTGTGCATGTAAGTATCTATCTATATGAGACCCTCGAGACCTAGGAGACCAACTTTCCAACTCTCTGTTGGTGTGCATGTAAGTATCTATCTATATGAGACCCTCGAGACCCAGGAGACCAACTTTCCAACTCTCTGTTGGTGTGCATGTAAGTATCTATCTATATGAGACCCTCGAGACCCAGGAGACCAACTTTCCAACTCTCTGTTGGTGTGCATGTAAGTATCTATCTATATGAGACCCTCGAGACTCAGGAGACCCACTTTCCAACTCTCTGTTGGTGTGCATGTAAGTATCTATCTATATGAGACCCTCGAGACTCAGGAGACCCACTTTCCAACTCTCTGTTGGTGTGCATGTAAGTCTCTATCTATATGAGACCCTCGAGACCCAGGAGACCCACTTTCCAACTCTCTGTTGGTGTGCATGTAAGTATCTATCTATATGAGACCCTCGAGACCCAGGAGACCCACTTTCCAACTCTCTGTTGGTGTGCATGTAAGTATCTATCTATATGAGACCCTCGAGACCCAGGAGACCCACTTTCCAACTCTCTGTTGGTGTGCATGTAAGTATCTAGTATGTATGTGTCCATATGTCTGTGTCTATGTCACCTAGTATGTGTCCACATGTCGGTGTCTATGTGCACCTAGTATGTGTCCATATGTCTGTGTCTATGTGCACCTAGTATGTGTCCACATGTCTGTGTCTATGTGCACCTAGTATGTGTCCATATGTCTGTGTCTATGTGCACCTAGTATGTGTCCATATGTCTGTGTCTATGTGCACCTAGTATGTGTCCACATGTCTGTGTCTATGTGCACCTAGTATGTGTCCATATGTCTGTGTCTATGTGCACCTAGTATGTGTCCATATGTCTGTGTCTATGTGCACCTAGTATGTGTCCATATGTCTGTGTCTATGTGCACCTAGTATGTGTCCATATGTCTGTGTCTATGTGCACCTAGTATGTGTCCACATGTCTGTGTCTATGTGCACCTAGTATGTGTCCATATGTCTGTGTCTATGTGCACCTAGTATGTGTCCATATGTCTGTGTCTATGTGCACCTAGTATGTGTCCACATGTCTGTGTCTATGTGCACCTAGTATGTGTCCATATGTCTGTGTCTATGTGCACCTAGTATGTGTCCATATGTCTGTGTCTATGTGCACCTAGTATGTGTCCATATGTCTGTGTCTATGTGCACCTAGTATGTGTCCATATGTCTGTGTCTATGTGCACCTAGTATGTGTCCGTGTATCCAACCGTCTCTGTCTGTGTGCATTATTTTCCCATCGTTGTTATGTATATGGTTTTTATTGTATGTATGTCTAAAAAATATAAAGATTTTTCTTCTCTATTGTATGCAAATGAGAAAATTCAAATTGGCCAATAGGAGGGCCTGTTAGATTCTAGTACATGATGCCCCTCCTCTATAGCTAACTTGAAGATAGATACCTTGTTTGATGATATTGGTGCATGGAAAGTTGGAATATTAATTTTGAAAGTTCAAATTTGCCTGAACCTCCAAACCAGAGCTTGTGGCTTCTAGCAAACTGCAAACGCGCTATTTTGGGGAATCCTCTGAATTACCCTGAAATAGGAGAATAAAGCCTCATTCTGAGGAAAATATTTGAATAGAAATTCAATCAAATTCATCAATTTTGTCCTGAAAAGACATCTGTTTTGATGCTTCGAAAGTTTTCAAAAATTGGCATTGCATCCGTCTCATAAAAGAAAGAAATCCGCGAAGTAGTTTGTTTTGGTGTGAAAAATTAACAAATTCTTGCAATCTTGATGACTTTAATGAAATGCATTTTGAAAAAAAATCTCTCTTCGAATTATTACGAAACAAGAAATCAAATATAGAGGGGTGTCGCCCTGATTGAGGGTAAACGCATTTTGACCGGTTTTCACTATGTTGTCCGTTTGTTGCAGAATAACGCGAGTTGTGCCGAGCTAGAATCAAAATGCTTGTGAAAATATCTCATTGACAGCATTTGCTAAACCTTTGCTTGTTTTTGTTGAATAGAATCCCATCCACAAACAGAGAGAAAGTGTTTAAAGTGCCACTGACATGAAACAATTTAGGTATTCTTTATTAGCGTAATAGAAGCAGAAAACATCGCAGATTTCAAATCTGGCAGTATTTTTTCGATTTGAGGGGCAGAAGTGTACTTTTGGGGGGGTTTTATGGGGGTTGGTCATTCGAAAACAGTCTGGGGCGAGTGACGTATTGCGTTGGGCTCACAAATTGTAATGCAGATATACACAGTGGAAGCACCAGTATCACGCAACACGAAAACGGCGAGAAACATGACTGACAGCGAGCTTTCGGATACAACTTTGTCTTCAAATGACGAAGAATACCTTTCAGCAATGAGTGAAGCGGACTCTGGTGAAGATGGCAACCTACAAACGGCTTATGAGCCGTACCAAGACGAACCGCTTGCCTCCTCATGACGAAGATGGAGATAATGGCGCCGCGGCAGAAGCAGACATCGATGGGATTCCATTGGAAACCCTTGCGGTTCGCTTTGAAAACAGGCCTGCTGTTGACGAATGGTGAGTAGTTGGCATTGCTTTGCTTAAAATTTTGTGTCTGTAACGAATTGTATGTTCAAGAATTAGGAAGCTTGCTCAACAGATAGGCCGCCGCCATGTTATTGTTAGGCCCTATACTTTGACCCAATCTCACCTTCCCTTCGGTCCTGTGCTAGGTAGTTCCTAAACTTTTTTGTGATTGCTTGGGGGCAAAGCGAGTTATCTCGATACTGTTATAGATTCTTAGAGAAGTGAAATGTATATATTGTACTGCTGTATAAGTAGCTGTTGCTCCAGAATAAGTCTAGGCCATTAACAAACTAAGCGTTAAAAAGCTGTGTGCACTGCACCTACAGGCCTTCCTTGTTTTTGTTCTGCGTTGTTAGTGTTTTTGTACTAGGAAATGAGTAAGGAAATGCATGAAGCTGAAGGAGGGACAGCAACTAAGACTGTTATCGGTGGAGAGGAAGATAACATCATTGAGCTTGACAACCAGAAATCAAAAGCCACGATAGATGATCCTGCATCAGTTTCATTTAATGGATGCGCCACTGATGAACACAGAACTGACAATGAAGATGAAACAGACTATGATGATGCTGCCGAACAAAGGAGTGGAAATGAGATGAATAGGAGCGATGATGGTGACACTGATGACGAGAGCAGCGAAATTCATGTCACTGAAAGCGATAAGAATGATATCATTAATCAAATGCTTCATAAAGAAAGGTCCAAAGGAGGTGAAGATGCACCAGTCCATACAGAAGATGAAATATCAAATTTAAGAGAGACGCATGTCACCTTCTCGATCAATGAAGCCGTAGCTCTTGACACTGAGCATAATACCTTTGATCCTGCGTCAATCGTTGGTTTGAAACTTAAGATTGAAGAAAAAGCTTTGCTTGCTCGGATGGAGCCTTGTCAGCCTGAAGAATCCCTGTTATCCTCCAGGAAGAAACAGATGGGAACGAGGCTACGTTACTGCTCTCAGCAAATATTTCTTCTTGATCGCGACGATAGAAGAAAATGGTTGTCATACTCGCTGACCAAAGATGCTCTTTACTGCATTCCATGCTTGCTTTTTACTGACACATCTTCCAGAAGAGAGCTTAAACCTGCCAATCAGGGACATGCATTTGCATGTACAAGGTTTTCAAATTGGAAGAAACAGTACGAGGCAGTCTCAAAGCAAGAATCCTCAGCCGCACATATAAACGTGAGGTGTTTGGCGTACTATGACGTCGTGTTCAGCCACCCAATCGTAGTGAACTAAATATTTTCTTACAGGCAGTGGTCTAACTTAGATCATAGCCTTTCCCCAATCAAAATCGGTCACTTGATGCATTAATGAAAAAAATATTTTCTTCGTAAGACGCTGTATGGGAGTCTTAAAAACTAATGAAATCTTTGACAAAGCCTCTTCAGCATTTTACCCTTGCCAAAGCTGCAGGTACACTTGGTATTATCAGGGGAGAATGAAATAGTTTTGTCATGATACAGTGCGTTGATCTTGTTGAAAGAAATCTCTTTGCAACGCAAAGAAGCATACATTTTACTGTCTCTCAAACACATTCTCTGCGCACGACAAGTTATGACAAGGCATCCCAGGGGAAAAACACTATTTCCGAACTGTTTCATTCTCCCACGTGTGCCTGCAGCTTTGGCAAGGCTAAAGTGCTGAGGGGGCTTGGTTAGAGGTGTCCTCAGTTTGCAAGACTCCCATACAAAGTCTTACGAAGAAAATAGTTTTTGAATCCACGATGTGAGTCCATATCAGAGCACTAATGCTCATGCTCTCATCTACACAGGCAATTATATGACAAAGCTGGTCTTGGCTTTGCTTTGATGCCCGTGCATCCTTATTCCCAGCATCAGGGATGTTAACACTCATTGCGTTAACCCTATCTGTACTGGGCGATTTTTTAGGTATTTTGTACTGGGGGGGGGGGGCGTTTTTTGCCCCCCCCCCCTCTTTTTCTCCAAAACTACAAATGATATAACAATAAGACTTACCCCTATTGTTCTTTAGACAATTGGCTATTCAACTATAACAATGACAATTAATAAGTCACGTGATTCGTTGCTAGGCAACCGAAAAACTGACGAAAATTGGCAAATTTATACCTTCTTAACCAGAAAAATTCTATTTAATCAACCACTCAACCGATTTTCTCCAAATTTATTTCAAATAGTAGGAAACATGTCATAGTTCAAAAATACATACTTTGCAAAATTTTTTAGTTTCTATTTTTAGCACAATTAGCCTTAAATTAGCCTTTTGTTGCATGCTTTTACTTTCATCGCAGGTTTTTGCCAGTCCTGCCCTTTTATCTGGTAAATATAGACTCAAAATGAATCAAATTAATAAGATGAAGCAAATTAGACTAAAAAAATTTATATTTGACACTTCTTTATTAGGTAAATGACGTCATAAATGTGAATGACGTCATAGATATTAAATTTTGCTGACATCAGCAAACTTAAAAAAATTATATATCAAATGAAAGTACTCATCAAATGCAATCGAATGGTGCATGTTTGAGATCGATCAAGCAAACGACACGAAAACTACGGACATTTTAAGATTTTTTTGTTGACTACTCTCCAAATATGGTATTACTGTGGTCACATGATCAGAGGTAGAACAATGAAATGTTAAGAATTTAATTGCCTATGAAATTTGAGTAAAAGTCACCAAAACTGGTGGTTATATCTCTTGTCGTTTTAGCGTAATGCAGCAAAAACTGGCAGGGGGGGCGAAAAATGCTCCCCCCCCCAGTACGAATAGGGTTAACATGCCTTCCCTTTGTTGATTGTTAGAATTTTTGATAAGATCATCAACTTCTTCGCTCACTATCGATTCTAGACTGCTGCTGGTGTCACTATCCTTTTCGCAATCCACACTGGAGTGTCTTTCTTCTTCTTGAAATTTGTCATTGCTGGAGTGGCTTCCTTGTTTAATGCATATTTCTTCATTTTCCATCACCACATCTTCAGATTCACTGCCACACTCTTCACTGCCACACTCTTCACTTTGCATTGATGTGGTTTAGCTTTCGTCCAATGAGGAATCAGAGCTCTTACATTCATTTTCAAAGCACCAATCAACTTCCCTTCGATTTTCATCTATTTTGGCAGCTCTTTGTTCCCTTTCCTTCTTTGCAGCCTGAGCTCGAACATTTGCTCCTTCATATACCACAGCTGCTGCGCAAAGATCCGCATACCGAGGATCTGTAGGGGCAATGCCATGAGTCTTGCCTCTTAAACGGGGCCCCATTCTTTTTACCATCGCTAGGCACCATTCAATCGGGCACTTTCTTTAACTTTTGGCTGGGCTCTCTCTGACTTCCACGTATATTTGTTTTGAATGCCATGTCTCGCCGTATCATTTGCACATTCCAGGCTCGAGAGTTTATGTACCAGTCGCAAATGCCGTGCCAGTAATGCAGCATGCATCTTCTTCTGACACAGCTGAAGTGGGCAAATTTTAAAACCACGGCCAGTGGTGCCTTGCTCCTCTAATGCTACAAAGAAAGGGGAAAACAGTCATTTAACAGCCGAGATCATACCTGAATGGATATTAATCAAAAGCACCAATGAGTGGCCTGAGATTTGATGCGAATGAGATCACAATTGAATGCTTCTATATCATATGCAATGAAAACAATACAACAATTACAAGGAGAGTATTTTTTAAATTGGAGGTTCCAGATACAGAGCCGTCTGAATCTATGATATGTCTAAGACAATTGCTTCAAAAGAAAGCCTAAATTCAAGAGAACAATCTATCTACCGGGTGAGTCAGAAAAAGATTCCCCGTTTGAAAGGTCACAGCTTCATGGATATCAAGACAATGATATCAGCAAATATATAGTTTTATGGTAGAAATGTTCAAATCTACTATGAAATTTACCTGACTGAAATCGGCTACTCCATTTTGAAATTATGAGGGATTTTCTCCCGAAATACTCTTCAAAACCTTCAAAACGTGCCCAAAATCATGAACAGATTTCCCTAACATTTCTGCCTTACAATGCCTTACAGCAATGACTTGTGAACGATGCAGCACATGCTATCCTCTTGGGAGGATCAACAAGTCCTCTCCCTGGTATCGATGACCTATTCAGTGTTCGTTGGATCCGATTTAGGCTGACATTGTGGCATAGGCGAAACATTAGTTGCTGTAGCCATTCTCTTTAGTTATCTATTTCTTTAATCCCGTTCGTCTTTAATCCCGTTCGTCGCCATTGTAGACTTCTACGGTAGGCCGAGACCAGAGAGGAGACGTGTGCTTCGGAGCAAGCTACGCCATAAAAGTATCTTACATGAAGTATTTACAAAACATAACAATAAACAGAAATCACTACAATGCTCCCTTTTTTTTAAACGACACATCCAAGTTTATAGTCTTTCCTTCTCTCCTGTTTACCTGTTCATATTCGATGGTACGACAGTCCATATCTTCGAACTGGTATTCTCAATCGCTGTGATCGTCTAGGCCTAACGTCCTGATTCTCTCCTCTGATCTCTATCTCATTGTTCTCTGATTCTGTATCTGCTGTTTCTCTACGATCTATGTCTCTGTTCTCTGTTTCACTATCGCTATCATCATCATCTCTCACGTTCTCATAACATGGTACTTTCTTGAAATGTGATATATTTTGTGTAATGATATGTCTTTTGTTCTTTGCTACAACTCTGGTGCCTTTGCGACTTGTAACAGTGAATCTTTCTGGACTAAACTTAGAGGTGAATTTATTTCTTTTCTTTTGTAGACAGATTACGATGTCTCCTTCCTTGATGTCTGATTCTTTTGCATTGTGCCTTTTGTCGTAATACTCTTTGTTTCTTTCCTTACTTTTCTCTATGTTCTCTTTCGCCTCTTTGTGCTTGTTTACGGTTTTCTTGGCTGGCAGTTCAGGTAAATATCCTCTGATCTTTCGATTATACAACAGTTCACATGGTGCTATCTTTGTTGTTGCACGAGGAGTCGTTCTATACGAAAGTAAAAATCGTTGGAGTTCCTGTCTCCAGTTTATCCCCTCGAGCTGTGCGGTTTGTAATAATTTTTCCAGTGGCTTATTGAAGTTCTCAACATTAGCATTTCCCTGTGGCCAAAGAGGAGTACTTGGATTCCAGTCAATATTAAGTGCTTTGACGTATCTCTCAAACTCTGTCCCATTAAACGGTGGTCCATTGTCACTTGAAAGCTTGACTGGTATGCCATGAGTGGCGAAAATTCTGTCCAATTTTGGAATCACTGCAGGCGCTGCTGTAGAGTGTACGATCTCCACTTCTGGAAACTTTGTGTATTTATCAATTGCTACTAATAAATACTGTTGAGAATTCGGTATTGGTCCAAGAAAGTCAATAGCTACGTCATACCAAGGTATGTCCTCAGTAGGTGTTATCTGCATTGGCTCGACTGGTTTACTTGCACCAACTGCTTGACAAGAGCTGCATTTTTCGATTAATTCTTTGACTCTTTGGCTCATATTTGGATACCAAATTTTTTCCCTTAGTAAGCTCTTTGTTTTCTCGATGCCTTGATGGCCTATATGTGCTAATCTTGTTGCTCTGTCTTGTAAGACTTCTGGAATGATGATTCTGGTGCCTTTCATTAGGATATCTTTTGTTTTGTTGACTGTGATCTCTTCTGAACATCTCTTATATGGTTGAATCTCTTTGTCTTGTGTATTCCATTGTCCTGTGTCTAAAGCTCGCTGAACTTTTTGTAAGACTCGGTCTTTCTTTGTTTCCTGTTTGATCTCTTCCAGTGTCATTGACTTTGGTACTGTGTGCTCAATGTCATAATTAACATATTCTTCAGCAATACGTTCCTGTGAACTTTCTTTCATAATGATATCAATTGGATGTCGGCTAAGATAATCAGCTTCATTCGTTTGTCCACTCCTGTAAATAACTGGAAAGTTATAAGGCTGTAGTCTCATGATCCATCTTTCTATTCGTGCTGGAGGCTTTGATCTTGGATTATTAAATATAGCCTCTAGTGCCTGCACAAAGTCAAAGGAATGCCTGCACAAAAGGACGCAAATCCAGACAAGAAACAGGAAATTTCGAAAGAAAATAGCCCTGAGAAGAAGTCAGAAATACTGCAGAGTAACGATGAAAAGATTCAAAAGCTGTTGAATAAATACGAAAATGTTTTCATTGGAGAAGGAAAACTAAAGGGACAACAAGTGAAATTGCATATACGGGATGACGTAACCCCAGTATTACAACCGCAGAGACGGATACCTTATCACATGCGAAAAGCCGTTTCAAAGGAACTGGGAAAGCTAATAGAGCAAGGATATTACATTGGCGACGAGGATAAAGACCCATCAAAATTCTTTTCACAGAGAAATCTGTTGCGAAGAAAAGACATATTTTGCTTATACCACCCGTAGAGGAGAGGTTCATCAGAAATCACGAGAGCTCAGAAAGATAAACAAGCTACCAAACGAAGTTCGAGATGCCCAGTCAAGTACAGCATCTTGTTCGCATTGTACACGGAGGAGGTCGTAGTTTCTAGTTTGGAAAAACGGGTGAAACACACACAAAGAGCTGTGTAAAGGCCGTCCTTGCGGAGCAACGACACAAGATATAACGCTGTTAAGTGAGCATACCTACGAAGAGCTAGGCGTTGTGTCACTTGGAGAATCTTGGAAAACAATTAGGCCTACCATTCGCGAAGAGCCGAATGCAGAGAGAGAGGCGAATGTGTCAGATCAATTCACTCACAGAAGCTGAGCTGAGGGATGCTGATGCAGAAATGGCTGCAGTAGCCAGCCAAAGGAAATTCCAAACACTGGTGCAAGGAACTTTTGAAACGCAACGAAGATTGCAGTTAAAAGGGATTTCGATGAAAGACGAACAATTGAACAACAAGAAGCAAAACAGGAACAAGTGCAAATATAACACTCTTGATTTGAAAACAATGAAGAAATTAAAGTTATCAAAGAGAAGAGAGGGAGAAGAAAGGCTGAACTCCAGACAGGAAAGACTACATTGAATCACATGGACATGTCGCATTATTCTTTATTTGTTCAAGCTATGGACTAGTCGTAAAAGTAAACAGAACATTATTATTTCATTTCAAAACAAAGGGAGAGATGTAATATTCAAGCTTGTATGCAGACATGCACAAATGCACGTCACACTAAACCTGACCTTTGTACTTATGTAATTGTTTATTTGTCTTGTAAATACGTAGATCAGCCCATTTATATTTAGTTCAGATTACCATCCACAGAATGTAGTCGTGTCTGTAAACTCTCTCTCGCCATCCTTACCCAAGGATATTACACTACATTATTGTTCAACTGTTTTGTGACACGACACGAATGCAAAAATTTTGGTGGTGACTATAACCCCTCGTTTTTAAATCGTTTTTAAGGTATAAAGTGTCCATTAAGAGTCGTTTTTTAAGTGTCTGTAACTCCAATAGGTTAAAATTTAGATTGGTCATATTGTTGTCAGATAATTTTTTAATCCTAGTGTTGTATTATGCTTTACAGCTGTTCTTGTGTGTGAAACTTATTTTGCTTATGTAATGTCTGATTGTGATGCTTATAACCCTAAAATGTTAACGTTCATATTGGTTTTACAGTTGCACCCTACTGTCTCAAACTTGTGAAGGAATAAGAACCATTGGGACAAATATTAGATGGTAAAACAAGGAAACTTACATGTTTTAAGATACCTAGCAGGCTTCAGCTGTATTACAATTTTTATTACACTTGTGTTGTGTTGAAAATATTTTAGTCCCGTGTTTTGTTACATTATGGTATTGGTTGTAAAGTATTCATCAAACGTTCAAAGAATTATAAACAAATTTCTTTTGAATTATGTTAATGCAATGCTATGGTGATGGCTATCCAACACATCCAACCATTTGTCCATCTTACAGTAGGCCCAGTGATGGCAAGCAGAATAAGGGATAGAAAACAAAAAAATGAAACTAAGTTTATGGTGAAAAAGGCGATATTTACTTCTCATTTATAACTTGAAGATCACATGTCATTCTTGAAAGTGATGTCCCAATCGAATCACGAAGTGAGTTCTCTGATGGTAAATCACATGTCATTCTTTTGAAATCAGCAGACAGCAATTGATTTAGGTATTGCAAACTTGGATTATATAGGCTTAAACCAAGAATCTTTTCACTAACATTGAACAAGACAAGCAGATAAGAATATCAACAGAGCGTTTTTGTGGTTTTTGTCTAGTTCAGTTTTCATTTCGTAGCCAATAGATTTTCACCGATCAACAGATGTAGAGTGTATATAGCTCCAACGTGTCAATTCAATATAGCTCCAACGTGTCAATTCTTTCGATCTTCAAAACGCATCCAGTCTTTTTTTTCCATTTAAAGACCGCTTTCCAACTCTCATTCGCTCCTCTGTTGTTTACAAATTTAAGTGTCCTGGCTGCCATGCCTTGTACTTTGGAAAAACAACCCGTAACTTGATTACACGCTGCAGGGAGCATTTGAGAATTAATAAGGCAGGTCAGAAAATAAAAGTAAGTCCCTCAGCCATCTGGGACCACATTAACCAATCAGGTCACGCCGCGTCGGTGGAAGATTTCTCAGTTTTGGACAGAGCTAATAATGATTTTGATTTGCTCATTCATGAAAGTTTATTAATTTTGCGCGATCGTCCGTCACTTAACTCTCAGCAATCTTCTATTCCCTTAGCTCTGTTTTAGGTATTGTCCTCCGGGCTTACCTCATTATTTATTTTTCACGTAGGATTTGTAAACAACGCATTTTTGGTAGTTTATTGTCTTTATGGATAAAAATTTAGCCTCGTGCTTTAGGAAACTTGGTATTCTGATGATGAAGCACAGCTTTGCTTCGAAACGTCAATAATTCAACATGGCCTAGTCTTTTAATTAACTTCTCGGATTTGTCACACATGGATTTGTCGTAATTATTAACTTGGATTGTCTTGGAATGAAATAATATAAACAATGAAAATGATTATCGTCGCAATTCTTGCTCTTCGCTTCCTCATTAAACTCCGTTTTCCTGCCAATACACCGATTTCTACAATTCTACAACGATGATATGGCAGTGAGGGACTTCAATCATTCCGAGCATATGAAAAACTAGACAAGCGACTCCGAAAGACAAAATTGGACCTGGAATTTCTACAGTCATGCGACTACTTTGGTGTTGTCCCAAAATTTTTGCACTTCAAGCTGGCTAATCCTCGACTCCGTTCACCTGCGATGTATGACACGTGCAGGCGAAGACTACTGTCGACCGAATTGGCACAGAAGAGAAGGCATCTGAAGAGGACTCAAGAAAAGATCAAGTTATCACAAGAACATTTACGTTCCATCTTCTCATGGTTTGACTATAACCACCTTATTTCCTTTGTCACTACGTTCAATATTAAGTCTCTCAAAAGAGTTGAAATTGTGCAGAATCGTAAGCTTGAAAATTTAAAGCGTGAATATTTAGCATCTGGTATTGACCCCGATAAGGTTATTTTTAACTACTCGACTTACATTCTCAACAATATCGAAAAGAAAGTGCTCTCAAGGGGTCTCAAGTTTAGTATACGTCCTGATAAACTGGACTATTGTGATTTTCTTACACCTTTCGAAAAATTGGCGATCAGTTTGAAAAATCGTCCTATTGTTAAAGAAGGGGTCAATTTTGATTACGTTAAGACCCAACTAAAAAGTCTCGCGCTGGGTGCCTATTATGGATATGATTCTGCACAGTTTCCTCTCAATATTAGCAAAGCAGAATTATCTGCTCTTAAGAAATTATCTAGAAATAAGAACCTTGTTATTCTGAGACCAGACAAGGGAAATGGGGTGGTTATTCTCAACCGTGTAGATTATATTAATTAGGTTGAATCCCTCCTCTCAGATGCCTCTAAATTTAAAAAACTTGATATTGAAATGCTAGATCTTTGCCTGAAACGTGAAAACAAACTTATCCGCTTTCTTAGGGACAAATTACTTAAGCAGAACTCTATTTCAGATGAAGTCTATAAGGAACTTTTTTCCTCTGGTAGTACCCCAGGAGTTCTCTATGGACTACCCAAAGTACATAAGACAAATTGTCCAGCAAGGCCTATTTTGTCCGCAATAGGGACTTACAACTACAAACATGCTAAGTTTTTTGTTCCCATTTTACAGCCTTACACGGTAAATGAATTTGTTATTAAGGATTCTTTTTCTTTCGTGTCTGAAATTACCGCATTTAGTGCGAATGAGGAATTGGTTATGGCCAGTTTTGATGTCTCCAGTTTGTTTACGAACATCCCATTAGAAGAAACTATAGATTTATGCACTGACTTAATATTTGATGGAAATGATAAATTACAATATAGGGATTGTTTGTTGGACCGCACTCAGTTTCGTAAATTGTTGGGCTTTGCTGTCAAAGAAAATCATGTTGTTTTTAATGGGCAACTTTTTGATCAAATTGATGGTGTAGCAATGGGTTCTCCTTTGGGACCGTCACTTGCTAATATATTTATGAGTCACCTGGAAAAACGCTATTTAACTAATTGCCCCGCTGAGTTTAAACCTGTACTGTATCTGTTCTGTTTCCTCTTGCTGATGTAAATCCCTCATGTTATTTGAATATATCTTCCTTGTATTCCTGTGTCTTAGCGCTCCTTCGTAGAAAAAAGGTTTCAAACCGCAATGCCATAATGCCATATATTGAATTGCGGTTTGAAACCTTTCTTCTACAAAGGAGCGCTAAGGCACAGGAATACAAGGAAGATATATTCAAATAACACGGGGGAATTACATCAGCAAGAGGAAACAGAACAGATTAGAAAACAAGACAAAAAACAAGGCGAAGCTCAAAACAAGGTAAATAAATACGTAATCAAATATTCGTGTCCTAACACTCTTGGTTTTGCACTGGATTGGAATGGTCCTAAAAATAAGACCAATAAGCGAAAAGTAACTTCTAGCAAGCCAGCCAAGCCAAGCCTGGGCCGAAGCATTCATCTCCAATTTCCTTCAGTACTGAGTTGTCAAGAAATGCTAACTCCCTTACCAATGCCGACAGCCAGGACCGTCGAGAGGGGGGGGCGAGGGTAGCCAGGGTAGCTACCAGGGGGCCCGCAAGAAATAAGGTATTTATCTTTTCTTTGTTGCAGTTTTCTTTTGGGAAGGATTTCAGGCCCGTTAACCCACTGAGATTCTAGATAAAGTCTAAAAGCAGCGTTTTAACAGTGTACAGGATGGCGTGGTCCAAGGCTAAAAGGGCG
This sequence comes from Aurelia coerulea, assembly GCA_039566865.1. Lineage (NCBI taxonomy): Eukaryota > Metazoa > Cnidaria > Scyphozoa > Semaeostomeae > Ulmaridae > Aurelia > Aurelia coerulea. The sequence continues at coordinate 2,842,902 of CM076951.1, read as the reverse complement.
TGGTCCGAAAAATATTCCGGCGCCGGGGGCCCATTCCTGCCCTGGCCCTGGGGCCCGGACCATCTCTCGACGGCCCTGCCGACAGCAGTCAGCAGAATAAATGTTTTACCGCAACTCTTCTCCTAATAATTAGTCTTTGCAGTTGTTAGTATCATTGTTACAATTACTGTTATTCTTACCATATTGCTGTATTATCGCTTGCTTATAAGATTATAATGGTACTTGTTTTGTTTTGTTTTGTTCATACAGGCATACCATTTGTTCTATCCTTTACAGTTCACAAATGCATAATGTACGCATATTTCTTATTATAAGAAAATAAGAATTTGGGCCAGTACTGAAAGTTTCTTAACATTATCAGGTTTAGAGCACTCAGAGTTTCTTACAAGTTTCTTAGAGGTTCCATAACAATCTTCATCTTCACTACAATGTACTGTCGTGAACATTTCAAAACAACATTTTTTAAGCTTTTCCAATGTTTTCTTAACCCTTTGAGCCCTGCATTGTTTTCGCACGCACTCTCTGCCCACCTGGATTGTTTTGCAACGCATCGTCAAAATCGACCTGTTATTTTGAAATGTAAAATTCGGCGCGAAAAAATTATCAAATCACAAAATGAAGTATTGCAAATTTGTTCAAAATTGTTTGAAATTGTTGTTTATTACCACCAAACCTCACTTTAGGTATCTTCCTTCAAGTTGCAGGTGATTTTCTTAGTACTTTAGCTTCCAGCTTCTCAAGATCACCAAAAATGACATGATTTGGCGAAGAAAAAGATCTCAAACTACAGCGAGAAGTTGGAGTAGGCCATCGTGTTCCTTCCTGCATGCAATTTATAGTGTTAAATGTCATAAGCCCTGCTTTGGTGAATGAAATAAACATGTTTTTGCCTCTCAGGTCTCTTCTCTCTTCATCAAACCTGCTTCAGATGTATGGCACATAGACTACCATTTGAACGAACCTGACCTTTGACCTCAAAGTGTTCCGTTGTTTCTCTACTCATTTCTCGCGTAAAATCCCTAAAATCTCATCGAAACAGCACAATTCAACAGATATATCAACTAATTCGAAAGAACATACATTTTAGTAGCTTTAAGCCCATTTTAAGCTACCACTCTCAAGCAGCAGATCACTTTTTGTAAGATAAATTTCAAGATAAAAACTCAACTGTTGTGACTGTGTGATTGATGTTCGTTTTTCAAGATTCCTTCCTCATTTTACCTTACAGTTGCTGCTAGCTAATAAGTAATAGCAATAAAAATAAAGTCTCAGTCGTCCATTGGCCTCATCAGTATTACCATACAGTTGCAGATTGCTAACTAATAAGTAATGGCAGTAAAAAATAATCTCTCAGTTGTCTTGCAAATGTTGTTCAAATTATACATCGGCTTTCTCGGATTATCTCCAGCTCGGAAGTGTTTACTATGAGGCCAGTCCCTTCAGTATTCTTTCAGCCAGCCGTTGTAACGATATGCTCCAGCCAGCAGCTGCATCTATTTGACATCACGCACATCGTCTTCTGCTTCGATGTCTTCTGGGCCTAGACTAGGCCTAACTAAACTAAAGAGGCCTTCTTCTTTGGCCATAAAATAAAACCTTCGTTATTGCTGCTTCAATCACCAAACATCTCTCCGTACTGCTGTTCATTCAAAACGAAGCTCCATGATTCAAATCAGCTGATTCGCACGCAATAATAATATGGAACTCTCAAAACTTTCAACTCGCCGTAGCTCCGAAATTTTCACTGGAACCCACATCGGTATTTCACATCATTCTGAAGCTTATTACATAACCTATCGAAAGAAGTCCCGTATGAATGAAAATGGCGACTTTTCTGCGATGAAAACGCGCGAGAACGCGAGGAACTACGCTCGTCGCAAATCTGCGACTGCAGGCCTACGCGTGGGCGCTTTGTCGTCGCAGATTTGCGACTGCAGGGCTCAAAGGGTTAACAAAATTGTATTACCAATATTATTACGTTATTTTTATTAATTTAAAATTAATCATGTTGACTTAGTATTGTTTCAGTTAAATTGTAAAGGGCTGACATTTATCATCATCACTTATCACTTATCCTTCATTTTGACGCCATTTGTCCAGCTGCCATTTTAGAAAATATTATATTGCGCGGGGATTCCCCCAAGGTCTGGTTAGTATGGGTCCTGGTCCTATGGTCCTATGGTCCTAGTCCTAGCAGACCAGGGTCTGGTTAATAGACCATGCCAAAATTGATGAAGTAACGCCAGAAGTTATCGTAAGCACAGAGGGATTGGATGCAACAACGATCTGCAGAGATAAGAAAGCTATTCTGAAAGAAGCTGCTGAACATATTCGTGAAGACATTCTAGAGTATGCTTCCAGAAACTACAATACGACATGACCACCAACAGCTGAATCCCTTCTAGAGGGAGAGAAAGACGCTCCGTCAAGTTTGAATGATTTCTTAACTCGTCTATTAAAATCGAAAGATCATAAGTGCAGTGATAAGGTCAAGCGATTGGTATCCTCATATGGGTACGACTTGATTCATGGTGTCACACGAGGAAACGTTGTAACATTGAAGCATTTTCTTCTGGGAGTCGGACTCCACAACATGACAGGCTTGAAGCTTCCAATCAAAGTTCTTTCGCATTTCGGTCACAGCATATACTATGACCTTGTTTGTGAAATAGAGACAGCTGAGGCAGAGGTAGCCCAAATGTTGTATGAAAAAGGAACTGCGAAAGAATCAACATCAGATTCACCTATCCTTACTTTTTGGTGGGCGGATAACTTCAATCAGACACTAGAATCAACGACTGGCCATGGTGTTATCATTTCAACTCATTTGGTTCAATTCTCTGAGTCCCAAGATAGTGCAACATTTGAAAGACTGGGCCTTAAGTGTCCTAGATTAGCGCAGTTCACTTAAAAAATCACTGGACGCCATCTTCAATTCTAGATCTTGAATTAGGGTGTTTCATTTTGAATCTTGAATTCTGGATCTTGAATTAGGGTGTTTCATTTTGAATCTTGAATTCTGGATCTTGAAGTAGGGTGTTTCCATTTTGAATCTTGAATTCTGGATCTTGAATTAGGGTGTTTCATTTTGAATCTTGAATTCCGGATCTTGAATTAGGGTGTTTCATTTTGAATCTTGAATTCTGGATCTTGAAGTAGGGTGTTTCATTTTGAATCTTGAATTCTGGATCTTGAAAAAGGGTGTTTCATTTTGAATCTTGAATTCCCGATCTTGAATTAGGGTGTTTCATTTTGAATCTTGAATTCTGGATCTAGAATCAGGGTGTTTCATTTTGAATCTTGAATTCTGGATCTTGAATTAGGGTGTTTCCATTTTTAATCTTGAATTCTGGATCTTGAATTAGGGTGTTTCATTTTGAATCTTGAATTCCGGATCTTGAATTAGGGTGTTTCCATTTTGAATCTTGAATTCTGGATCTTGAAGTAGGGTGTTTCCATTTTGAATCTTGAATTCTGGATCTTGAATTAGGGTGTTTCATTTTGAATCTTGAATTCTGGATCTTTAATTAGGGTGTTTCATTTTGAATTTTGAATTCCGGATCTTGAATTAGGGTGTTTCATTTTGAATCTTGAATTCCGGATCGTTGGATCTTGGATCTTGTGTTGCCACGTGCAAGAAGATAGGGTTCTTGATGGTCTTCATCACTGAGCTCCCCATGCTCACAATAATCGTGGTCATTTCAAATGTGATGTAGAAGTCTCCCCGGTGAAAATTCTTATAGGATCCTACAGGATCCTACAGGAATAAGATCCTGGATAGGATCCTGTCAGGATCCTATCAGGGGCCTATTTATGTAGGATCCTGTATAGGATCCTGTCTCCTTAATTTAGGATCCTACCAAATCCCTTTCAGGATCCTACAAGTGAAAATTCTTATAAGATCCTACAGGATCCTATCAGGATCCTAACATAGGTAAATGTAGGATCCTATACAGGATCCTGTCTCCCTTTATATAGGCAAACATAGGATCCTATACAGGATCCTGTATAGGATCCTGTCTCCCTTATAGGATCCTATCAAATCCCTTTCAAGCTCCCACAGGATCCTAACATAGGATCCTTTAGGATCCTGTCAAATCCCTTTCAGGATCCTACAAGTGAAAATTCTTATAAGATCCTACAGGATCCTAACATAGGTAAATGTAGGATCCTATACAGGATCCTGTCCCCCTTTATACAGGCAAACATAGGATCCTATACAGGATTCTGTAAAGGATCCTGTCTCCCTTATATGATCCTATCAAATCCCTTTCAAGCTCCCACAGGATCCTAACGTAGGATCCTATAGAGGATCCTGTCTCCTTTATTTAGGATCCTATCAATTATTATTTCCTATTATTTAAGATCCCTTTCAGGATCCTACAAGTGAAGATTTTTATAAGATCCTAACATAGGCAAATGTGGGATCCTTTATAGAGAATCCTGCGTAGGATCCTGTCTTCCATTATTTAGGGAACTTTCAAATCCTTGTCAGGATCCTATTAGCTAAGATCTTTATCAGATGCTAGAAGGCCGGCTGGGGGCTAAATCCCCCCAATAATTTTCAAGAGGAACTCTTTGTGGTATTTCATAAATTGTACATGAGCAAATATTATGAACGGTTCATAATCTTTTTTATCAAATTATTAGCACTATTATTTTACTTGTCTTGCTACTCCAGATACTCCAATAGTACCGTTTCTTCTACAATAAAAAGCAAGTTCAGCAGATTTTTTACTTGGTCCAGTACTGAAAGTTTCTTACAGCTATCCCATTTTGAGTGTTCAGAGTTTCTCACCAGTTTCTGAGTGGTTCCATAACAATATTCATGTTCACTACCTGTGCCCTGTGAACATTTCAAAACAAGATTTTTTAACCCTTTCCGAAGTTTAGACATCACTCAAGTACCTTACGAGTAATATGATTCAGGAAACAAGTGAAAGTAAAATAGAAATTTGTCAAGGACTTCCATTATTAAAAAATAATAAATAGTTTTTTAACTTATATTTTCCCAATATTGGAGTTAAATTTCAAATACTATCAACATTCCAAATATTTTTGTCAAGAAACATGGATACGATATTTTGGAAAACTTGAACAAAAACTCTCAATGAATTGGCGATGCTTAAAACAGATGTTTGTTTCTGAATGTACAGTATGCCTCCATATTGTCTATTTTCCAAGATGATCATCACACGAGAGTATGAAAGGTTCAACTCAGCTTTACAATGTACAAGATTAAAAGCAGTGCTTTATTTGAGGCCATTCCCTTGATGCAAAAGATTCCTCCTTGGTCCAGAACCTTGGCAATAAAATAGAACATTGCAATACTGGACATTTCAATTCACCTTGGTTTTAAGGTGATTTAATTCTATTGGGTAAATATCTTTTTGGCCTTTTTAGCTACAAAAAGGGCGTTGGTCATGTATTTATATCGAAAGTAAAGGGCGTGATCACAAAACTTTTCAAATCCTTTCCAGTCCCTCAATCCAAAATAGGCTAGGTCCATGAATCATTACTGCAGAAATATTAAAAACTAATTGTGCTGGTAAGTCTTCAGCACAGGCGACACATATCCCTTGACATTAAAATCCGTATCTTCAAATGGAAAAAAGACAACCCTTGATACTATGTCTTCACAGGCAATGCTTAGGCAATTTCTTTCTTCACCGACGGCTGTAAAGTGGCTGCCAAGTAAATGTGACTGTTGAAATTGGTGCAACACTGGATCTTCAGGATTGGTGAGCTCAACTGTTCTGCATACATTTTTTCTCAGGTTATGGACCATCTTTACAACTGCAAAGCATCCTCCAGGGCTTTTAAAAAAGCATTGTACTCTTCCGTATTCGATCTCTCCATGATTGTCTCGAAACGACACAAAAAAACTGCAGGAGGATCTGCGATATGAATAGTCTTCACTGTGAAATACTTCCCTGTCCTTTTCCATTCTTGACGAAAATTCGATCTCTTCATGGTCAGGATTCATTCCAAGTGCTTCTAAGTTGAGGCCTTTGATGGTATCCGGTACTTCTTTTTTCAGGGGCTTGTAAAAACATGTATTTGGTGATACTTCAACTTTTTTATCATCGAGTTGAAAAACCTCTCTGCAAAATGAATGAGCCTGTGGTGGATCATGTACATTATTCAATACTGCTGATTGATAGCCTTGTGACATTGCCAGATTTCGCAGCATCTGTGGGATGATTCCCCTTGTACCATGAAATTTCCTCTTCAAAACTGAGATCATCCCTTCAAAAACGAAGGCTGATTGCAAAATCGGGTTTCCTTGATTTCGCGTTTGGTAGGCAAAATGTCCAAGTGAATGTAAATTGTATGTCATTTCAGAATAACCATACAATGGTTCAACGAGACGAATGTATGAGTCAAGCATTGCCTCAGCAATATCAATGTCTACCTCTCTCACTTTGTCATCAGCTAAAATCCGCAGGCCAGTAACCAATAGACAATGATGGTAAAAGTACTCCGATGGCAAGTACTTTCTTAACGCCGGTAAACTCAGGTGAAACAGAAAAATTATTTTTTCATGAGCCTTCCACTTTCCTAACTCACTGAGACTTCTCATTTTCTTCGGAAAATCATGTGGCAATTTTACACCCATGAAAAGCTTGTCTATAGCAAGTTGGTCCTCTTTCATATAAAAAGCATCATCATCAGTGGATGTAACAAACAAGCATCTCAATCTCCGATACAGCTCACCCTCTAGAGCTTGATGCATAAAATCTAGGAGAACCTTTTCCGGGATTCTAACGATATCATGGACTGGGGATTGTCCTTTTACACCAAAGATGGCATTTCTGGCATTAGCTAGCTCCGCATGTTGTAAAGTTTCCTCGTGTTATCTTAAGGATGCTTTACGTGGTTTATGAGGATAGTATCTCAGCAGAGGATTGTCTCGGTGTTTCTTACCAGCTTCAAGGCAAATAGAACAACCAAATTTGCCATTGAATTGCTTAAGATTAAGGGAGGCAGCCTTTGCAGGAAGATCAGCTACTTGACCCTGGATACGAAGTTTGCAGGAAAGTACTTCGTCAGGCAATTCAATAACAAAGCCATTCATGAGATTTTGAACGTTCGTTACGAAGTGTCTTTGAAACATTGAAAACATCGGCTTTTCCTTTCCATACCAGAGACCGCAAAAACAGTATATTTCGGAAAGAAAATCGCAAACTCTTTGGTAGCTCTATGATCATAGCAAAGATTGGCCAAATCTTTAAATTCCTCGATTTGACAGCTGTTGAACCGTCAATGTTCCATGTGACAGAAATTGTGTAGGTTCCGTTCTCGTCGGGATTAGCAGGGACTTCATTCTTATATACTGTACCATCTCTTACATCATCAAGGTATGGCTTTTCTTCATATGAAGAAATATGCGACTCAACTGCAGCCCAGTTGTCTGAAAAGTAAGGGGCAAGAAATTAGGGATACGTTCAATTGATGAAATAGTCGTTTGAAACTTCTAACGAATGCCATTTTATGGCTTCGTGACTTTAAATCCTTTAATCAGAAGGTTTTAATCAGCATAGGAGTGAAGGGAATAAATTGAGGGTGTTGATGAAATTGGACCTGCAGTAATGTACATATGGAAGCTCGTGGGGTTGGAGCCCCCTGGCTCTTGACATCAAGGAATGCAGGCAAGGACATGTAAGGATTGAGAATTCTAGGCTCCTGACAATGCTTCACGAAAAGCTTCAGTGGGTGCAAAATAGCAGCAGTTATCGTGGCTCAAAAGGAAAAAGACGCTTCTACAAATAAAAAAAACAAAGAATCTTAGTCCAAGTTATGACATATGCTTTATAAGAACGTAAGTACCCTGATCTCCAAAGAAAAACAAGGGAGTATTTTGAAAAACAATCAAAGGAACGTGTACACTTTCACTTAGGATACACATTGCAGAGGAAGTTGGGAATTGCAAGCTTATGGGGTAGGATGATAGCAAAATGTTACTCACCAATGATAATTCTTTGGATCTGAGGCAAAATGTCCATTGTTACGTATTGAAATGCATCCATTGGTTCACCAAACGTTCCACACTCCTCATTCTGACAAGTGACACTTTGTAGTATCTCCTGAAGACAAGTTTTGCAGACAATATGTTTGGTTGTTGCATAGGAGAGATCGTTTAGGCCATCCCATACCACTTTTGGTGTACTTGGAACGTTGTTATCTTGGGGTAAGATGATATTCAAAAACCCTAACAAATCTGACTGGGTCTTTCTACTCATGCTATGTTTCTCTGCCAACGCAACAAACATGTTTTTAAATGTTGAACTGGATATTTGGGAACCATCGAACAGAGGAGGACTTTCCAAAGATGATTCGTTACTGGTTGTGTTTGAGGTGTCATGGCTTTCATCTGATTGCCCCAAGGAAGTGTAGCTTTCGTCGTCAGAGATTTCTGAAAATGAACGAGATCATGAACTGGCTTTAAAGTAGAATCATTCTGATGAAAATTTCCATATGATTGTTTGCAAATGATCGTCGATCAAGAAACAAATAGGTTTTAAAATATGTAGCAAAATAATATGACATCGTTCACCAAAATCGTCATTAAGCTTCCAATTTTAACGTGCTCTCATAAAATGCACAATAAAAACAAACAACGTAAATCATAAGACGATACCACAGGGAGCAGAAAACAGGGAGATTATAACGAAGGACAAACGATGATAAGATACACACAAAGACTATTTCCAAATACTTTTACCCATTCTTTACCAATTTTAAACTTGAATTGGACTTCAGTCGATTGCTGCAGAAGCGGAGAGTCTTCGAGAGGGTGGAAAGCTCCCCTTGACATTCCGAGTGTGAATGAGAAAGGTTACTTTAAACTTTAAAGGGGCTCCGTCGCCAAAACATAAACAAATCCATAAATTTGCACGTGTCACCAATAGACGATTGCGTTAAAGATGGTGGCGAAGAATTTTTAACCAAGATGCAATGAGCTCTTTAATCGAATTCCTATAGAATCGTTACAGGATCTAAATTGGAACGCAATGCATCTTGGTAAAAAAATCCTCGCCGCCATCTTTAGCGCAATCGTCTGTTATCCATTGTTCATCCATTGTTTTCTGCAGCAAGTTTGGTGGCTTTACCCAAGCCACCAACAAGTGGCCGTTAAAAATCCACTTATATCCGAGCAATCGTAGACAATTTGAATGTTTGGTTCGTTCCGTAGTGAAGTACAATGATTTATGTCCAAACAGCAACTTTCATTTTGAAAAATCCTGTTAATCTAATCTAATAAAAATCTAATCATGAAAATCCTGTGTGATGTTACCTTCACAAAACTGCAAAAATCATCGTTTTGTTTACGTGATAACGGTAAGAGAGAAAATAGCATACCATCTCCACAAGCGTTTAATGGTTGATTTTCTCCACCATTTACTGACAAGGCTCTCTGAACTTCGTCATTCAAGTTCTGCTCACAATTCACGTCCCTATAGTCACCTTGTCCCTCTTGCAAGTCTCTCACCCATTCCGCGACACGCTCATTTTCATGATAGTTTTCATGTACGTTTCCCGGCCATGTTTCGCGTCTGTCGTGCCTGACTTCTTCGTTAGAAATTAATGATGTTGATAATGATGTAGAAGTTTGCCTGTATTCTGTTTCTTCGGAACAACTATCTTTCGAAGATGAATCGCAATATCTTGGCCGTTTGATCCCTGCAGTGGTGTGTCTAAAATCTATCTCCTCAGATTCGGAACTCGTCGAGGAATCATGATATCTTGGTCTGTTGCGTTCGTACGTTACCGCCGCTTGCGAAGAGTCACTGCTACCGTTATCCTCTACTACAATATTCATAATTCTTCACCATGGTTTGAAGTTTCATCTTGCTCATTTACTCTTCACTCTGGCTTGTTTTGTATAGATGTTCGACTGTTTGTTAAACAGTTGCCATGAACAACAAGTAAACAACGTAAACAAATAAAACAATGGCTTCAAACCAACCAATAAACAGCACGCATTTTTTACACTCTGCTGCTCGGAGCACATTTTACATTTTGGCGCGCAAACAGCAACGGAAAAAATTCAATTCCAATTCATCCGGTCAGCCATCAACCACGAGAAGGAGAAGAACTTTTGAAACGTTTTCGTTACAATCGCCTGTGCTGTGCTAGAATAATGCAGAACTTAAAGAGCACTAGGTTGCAAGCCCAAGAATTTCGAAAGATGAATCCTGAAGGTAAGGATATTTCTCAAATTAAAGAAATTAATCTTGTTTGTTCGAAGTTTTAGGTTTGTCTTCGCCCGTCCATACCCTAGGCCTTTATTGAGGTCTAGCTAGCCTAGGTTCCTAAAAATGGATGTCATCTTTATGTTAGGGGCCTATCAACTTGGTTCAAAATCAACCACACTGTCACAATTTGTGTTTCTTCTGAAATTTGCTGGAAAGTAAGCGGCCCTAGGCTAAAATAAGAAAGTATTTTCATATCTTTTGGTCGTCGTGTATGTGTGGAGATAATAGCCAGCCCAGCGAAGACAGCCCACAAACAAGACAGAAATTCTAGCTGCAGTATCCACTTACGTATCGAGTTATTTGGTTTCATTTCATAACAGCAGTGTCATTGATTGACTTTCAGATTTTATGGATACATACTGCTGCGTGTTATTCATCGATGACTTCAAGTACGATGTTATTAACGTGAAGCACATTGAGCGGTCCCAAGTCTCAAAATCCAAAAGCTCTCAGATGGAGAAGGGTGAGGTTGTCAAAGCTTCTGGATATGTGGCAAAGATTATGCGCATTGGTAAGATTCAATCTGCTCATACTGTTACTGTATGATTTCATTTCTGTATAGTGGATGGAAAACAGCATCTGATGTAAAACATCAGTATAGCCCTCCAAAAAGGATCCTATCTAATTTTCATATGAACTTTATACGGGAACATTACATTTTCACGCATAAATAGGCGTAGGGGTGATTTTTCCATTGTTGGACGGTATTTCCTGTCTAACAAATTTCTTACTCAGAGGGATAATAGGGATAACATCATATCATATTAAATAGCCTTCTTGTAGACCCACAGGATAATGAGTCTACTCGTAGGCTATTCATTAAAGGGAATTGACATAGTTAAAAGCCGGCCCGGGCCAGATGTATGCCCCTTTCCCAAATTTTGTAACTTCTTCCAAAATCTGAGGCTGAAAAGAACTCTGTCAAAGACTTGTAAGAAACTTCAACAAGCTAAATTCAGCAAAGACATTATCATAAACCTGTTGTTGATTCATTATTCTTTAGTAATATATGGGTGTCCCACCAGACTGGAAAGTTTCTAAAATGTAAATCTTGATCTTGACAGGCTTCATTTCAATTTTCATTTTCAAACTTTCATGGTCTAATCTACACTCTACAGTAAGTTTCTTACTGTGTCTGGGGAAAACAAACCAAAGATAGAAAGTTAATCTGAATCCATCTGTTTTTTAAACTAAATAAAGTTGTGAAATTGAAATCTGTCATTGTGAAACCAAAGGAATATGAATATTGTGTCTGATCTGTGCAGGTTCAGAAGATGAATGTCTCCAGGTGCTGCATAGGCTTGAAAAAGCACTGACAGTCTTAAGTGACTCACAAAGCCAGGAAAATGACAGCGATGAAACAAGAGTATCATATATCAGTGAAACAGATGATGATGATGCAACCCAAATGACACAAGGTACTTATTTTAGCTTTTTGGTCAGGATTAACTAGTGGTATGTAAACTGAAATATTCTTGGATCAATTCATGATAATTACAGATTTGACATGAAACACGTGAAGAGTTTTGGTACATATTTTATTACAAATATTTTGTTACAATTTGTTTGGCAGATGAAGACATTGAACAGGAGCAGAGAAAGGTCACTGCCTTAATACAAAAGAGGAAGCTATCAACTCAACATAAACTTCAAAACAAGCAGGTAATGAATCATTCATGATAGTGTATATGCATAAAAAGATAATGAATAGAAAGATAATGGGGAAACTCTGTATTCTTTGCAATTGCTGAACCTGAATAATTTTCTGAGTGATTTTATTTAGAACCAAACATAAAAGAAACTGACACACTCACAGGAGCAAGAATGCAGAATAGCCTTTTATCATTTACCATTTTACACTGCTTTTCTTATAGTTCACTCATATTTGTCATGGAAAATTAATGGATGACAAAACTACAGTATCACTTCAATACAATGTACTGAAAAATTCAACACTTCTCGCATTTTTTTCAGGACTCCAGTTGTAACCATGAGCACGAAATAAATTTGTTGAAAATTCAAGTCACAAACATGAATGAGAAATTGTCACATGTTTTACAGCTCATGCAGCAGAAGCCATCTAATGAAGCTCCACCTTGTGCTAAAACCCCCCGGATGGAGGTAACACACCTTGTTTTGAGATTACATTCAATCTAAATGTCAGACAAAAATTGTTGGGTATATGTGGAAATATCAGGAAATTATTCTTGTTTATAAGTTTATTTTGATCATATCCTGAAATTGAACATGAATTGGCAATATTTTCATAGAATTAACCTAATTTAATAAAAGATCAATATTAAATACATCTTGAGATTATATGTTTGGTTCTCATCTCAACAATGTCTGTTTTGAATACATCATGAGTTAAAGGACCATTTTAATTCCTCAATCGAACTAGTGTAAATCAGGGAATAGCACAGCAAAGATTGTTGGTGATTTCTAGAATGCTGCTTGGCATAAAGATATGATTATAGGTACTATATAGTTATGGTAAGGCATTAGTAGAAGTATTGTAGTTTCATTTCATTGATGTCTACATTCATCTTTAACAGGAAGATGAAGTGAAAAAACGAAGTCTGCCAGGAGACTCACCAGTACCAAATGCCAACATTGGATCATTTGTGAGTTTAACTTTTTCCTGTTAACTGTTAAAGTGCCATTGCAGTCTTAACATACTTTATTTCAAAATGAAAATACAATCATAACAGATTTACACAAATTTCCCATTTTCTTCATATCTTCCTCCAAACTATAGGTTGTTTTCATGAAAGATGCGTCCTGTTCCATGGGTACCAGGGAGTTTGTAGGCTCCATTGGTAAATATGAACTCAGACTATGACTGTATGTTATCTGATGATTTTCACCAAATTTTGAGATTTCCCACCAGAGTTCACTTGACCGAAATTTGTTTACTGAAATTGTTTGCAACCAATTTCTTTCTAACTTGATGTGCATGCAACATAATCAGTTGGGGTGGCATCCTTGTAAGGCATATAGCAACGTGGTAAATGAAATAGACCCTGTATTGACTTTAAGTTATCTTAATCTTCTGTCTGTTATATTGCAGGTCTATAATGGGGTTGACCTACTTGCTGGCCATTGCCCAAACAAGTCAACATTATTTGCCACGCAGCGATTATCGCTAATCTTTACAAGCAAGGAGTTAGAGGAGAACACCATAAATCCAAAAGAGAAGAGTGGAAAAGGAGCTCTGGATCCTGACAGAATTAAACTTATTTTTGGTGAGATATATTTTACCTCTTTGCATTATATTGAACTCCTGTCATAAGGTTTGCTAAAATCATTGGTTTACAAAAAGATGCAACGCTACAAAATCTATGTCAGCTCCTTCTCTGTTTGTTCATTTCATACGTTTGAAGATAAAACCTAGCTGCCATTTCTTTTTGTGTTGATTATTGTCAGAATAGGGTGCCGGGGGTGGTAATCAGATGCTTAAGGAAAACTAAATATTTTCATAAGAACATTTGATCAAAGACTAAAACCAAAAGTACCAGGTGAATGGACAGGTATTTGTACATATTTTCCCAAAATTTTTTGGTTTTTGACCTTGCCTGCTTTTCTTTGACAACAATGTTTTTGAGACTGATCATGGCGGTGGTTTTCGGACAGTGAATTCACAATGCAGATTGTGCCAAGAAAATAATTTTTTTTCTGTTTATACTTGGCAATTATTCCGTCCATAAATTCTTTTGCTTCATTTTTCTTGTCTTTTTTCTATTCTTGAATGGGAAAACAATGGTTCAACTGTCGGTTCTCGTAATGACATCCCGGAGAGTTCTCGGTACACACAAAACAATCTAAAAGGATGTTGTTTTCACCTCAATACTATTTTCTATTGATGTATGTATACTGTAGATATTTATGAATTAATCTCAAAATCCAAAAAAACATTCAAATCCAACCTTTGTTCATGCTCCCAAAGAACTGATTTATTTGGTGTCCGAAAACCACCGCCATGAACTTTTAAAACCATTTGATATGATATTTGCTGTCCCCCCTTAAGTGAAACTGTTTTAAGTCTTTGATATAATGCTATGTGGCATTTACAAGCTAGACATCCAATTAAGTGATTGTTTAAGAGTTTTGCTTCTTCTGGAATGGATTCAGAGTTTTGAATCAGGGATGTGATGACATAACAATAACTTCTAGCCAATCACAATGAAAGCAACTTCTTTAGTGTGTTTTACATTCATGAAGGCTTTTCGTACAGTTGTTTAGTATCAGATAATGTTAGCTTTCAATACCAAGAAATACCCACTTTGATGGATTTCATTTGTAACATACTTTTCTGTCGGTTTTCGCAAGTGTGTGATTACCATCGCCATCCGATTAGCACTGCCAACACCATACTCATGTCCTTTCACAGAATGTAGACAATTGTTTGTTTTATCATGAATTATTGGGCTAGAGTGTCATATGTTATTTCTTTATGTTTCAGGTGTTCTAAATGCCGTTTATGGTGAGAAAAATGTGCAAAAAATTGAGGGACAGCATAATAAAAGCAATGAAGCAAAAATGCTTAGATAAGCTGAAATCAAAGCGAAAAGTTGAACACTTTTGATGGACTATTGGAACAAACTCCTTATCACTTCAATTTAAGTGTTGTTCAATTCTAAGTATGCATTTGGTTTATAACAGGCTAGGTTTTTGTTAAAGGCTGCTGTAACCCTTCTAAAAATTATTGATTTTTCATTTTCATAATCTGATTGTATAAGTATTTGAGTACCGTTTAAACAAACTCACTTCCAGAAATAGGAGCCATCCTGTTTCTCAAAAATTGCAGTGATAGACATTAAGAGATTAAAGTTAACTCAGCTGACCTTGCAGCTATATTCATAACATCCCATGCTGCCATTTTATTGCAGTTAATCAATAGTTGTGGTCTAACAATGATCAATAGGGCACACAAAGATTTTTTGCAAGGGTGGTCGATTTCGCCTAAAACCTCAAAGGAATCATTTTAGCTATCAAATCTATTAAAGTATATTTCTATGATATTTGCATTTAATTCTGTATCAGATGATATATAAGTTTGTTTGACATATTTTGAACAACCGATGTGGTAAACAGAGTTTCTTAATCACTGCCTGAAGGGTTACAGTGACCTTAATTTTAAGTTTAATTGGCAGTGCATGTAAATTATGCATAGTATCTAAACATATATAATTATATTACATTTATAGAACAGAAAGCAAATATCTGAAAATTTGACTTGAGTGATCCTTGGTGCGGTATATGCTTCAATAAAATCGTTTATATTGTCCTGTGTTGTCCTACAGTACAAGCTCAACTGCAAATTCCTGTAGGTTCATCTCTAAGATCCTATCAGGTCTTTGTACAGGATCCTATAAGATTTTCCGCAAGATCCTGCATATTCCCGTAAGATCCTGTAGGATCTTTCATAGGATCCTTTCTAATCCAATAAGATCTTGTACAGGATCCTACAAGATCTTATAAGATCGCATACAGGATCCTACAAGATCTTGTACAGGATCCTATAAGATCTTGCCCAGGATCCTGAAGGATCTTATAAGATCTTGTACAGGATCCTATCAGGATCCTATCTGATCTTGTACAGGATCCTATCAGGATCCTATTTGATCTTGTACAGGATCCTATAAGATCTTGTACAGGATCCTGTCAGGATCCTGTAAGATCTTGTACAGGATCCTGTAGGATCCTATATGATCTTGTACAGGATCCTGTTAGGATCCTGTAAGATCTTGTACAGGATCCTATAGGATCTTGTACAGGATCCTATAGGATCCTGTAGGATCCTGCATAGGATCCTATGTAGGATCTGGATAGGATCCTGCAACAGGATCCTAATAGGATCCTGTAGGATCCTGTAAGAATTTTCACCGGGGTATATAAGAGAGTGCCAGTCCAAGAAACTAGGAGATAAATTTGACCATTTGCAGCGAACTTTACTCCACATTGCTGCCATGCAGCAGAATGTTTCGTACACAAAATTTCTCGTATATGTTGGCTGCAATGTAAATGCAAAAGAAGGATGTGGTTTGACACCATTAAGCTTGGCTGTGTTGAAAAAAAATGAGGAGCTGGTTAGATTATCGGTCCTTTCAGGTGCCAAAGGGAATGGACCACTTTTCACCAGCATCCCTTCCCCAAAAGAGATGGCCATGGCTATCCAATGCCCTTCTATCATGGAAATTTTTGAGCGAGATGGATACGATTCAGAGGAAGAAGACCAAGCTATCAAGTCGATAGATGTTTCATACAATTTAGAAAGATCAGAAGTATCCAAAGAAGTTCATTCAGAGCAGGCGGGTCGTATGGCTAAAGGGAATGTCAGTATTGTTGTTTGGGACGTTGGTACTTGCAAGACCAACGCAGCAGTCATGTCTCGTTCTGCAGAATTTCAGTGGGTTGGTTTATGTCCTGGAGATTTGCACAACAAGGATATTTCTCTAGGCATGTTTCAAAGCACATGGATCATCTGGCATGCACTATGTCTTGTATACAGTATTAAACAGGATGAAGTTATCAAAGGAAGTGTTTAAGGAAAGGAAATTCAATGATCACAACTTAACATTAGTACGAGAAGGAATAAATGATGGTTGTAGGGCATACGGCTTGGCTTCTGTCTTTGAGTTCAAGAGAAGTTTAACCCTATCCAGACTAGGGGGGGGGGCACAAAGTGCCCCCCCCCCCTAGTAAACTTTTCCACACAGCTCGTCGAGTATCTCTAGAATAGTCTAGCTTTTTTGTGACTTTTAGTTTCTATCTATGAGACATCTTTTCATGTCAATTTCAAAAATTTTGACACTGATTCCGGGGGTCAACACATGACTTTAAATTGAGTGCTCCGCAAAATAAATACATTTTAAGTCATAGCTTTGGAACCACTGGCTCTATGACAATGAGACAAACATTGTTGAACTCGTCTTGAAACAAGCTTTCATTTGATATATAGTTTATTGATTTTTGATGACGTCATCAACAATTGGTTGTTGCGCATGCGTACTGACGAAAAACCATGTTATGCTTCATTTTTAGAAAAATGAGTGACATAATATGATGCAGCAGGTCTTTTTATGTATATTTAGCATTTTTTGCTATTTTTAAAAGTAATTTATAATCAATTTTAGACAAAAATCGCTCTTTTTTTCGTACAAAATAAATAAATGCTGACATCAGCAAAAATATCAGTGTTACAAAGCAAAAATTTCAAAATAAGAATTACAAGGATATAATCCTTCTATGTTTCAAATATCACATCGATATATTTTATCAATTTGGAGATACAATGCGACAAAGTACATGTGGTTTTACACCCAAATTAGCAACATTTGCTGACGTCAGCACTTAATCACGTGACATAAACAAAAACAAATCACATCATCTTGTTTGCCTTATCATGTTTGTTACTTGTGCCAAGTTTCAAGTCTCTAGCACTTATGATTCTGAGAAAAACCAGGGGGGGCACTTTGTGCCCCCCCCTAGTCTCCCCAGAGTTTCAAAAAGCCTAGTCTGGATAGGGTTAACCAAATGATCAAAGGAAGGCAATAAATTGCCATCCAATAAATTGAAAAGGTCAAGAATCTGGAGTATTACCAAGTAACTGCATGAATGCTTATGAAAAAGGCAAGCAAAAAATTGAAGAAAAGTTCACAGAGAAGTTGTATGATGCCTTTCCTGATGCAAGGTACTCAATTCTAAACAGACCATTGTAATCAAATCATCTGGAGTTTATAAACAGCCGTGAGCAGTTTAAACATGGTGACACAAATTATCATGCTTATTATCTGAGGCTATCTTTAAAACATGGAATCTGGAAACTGGAATCTGGAATCTTTCAAATGATCGAAAATATTAAAAGGAAATAATCCTAATTGATCGTAAACAAGTAAACAATGGGATCAGTTTGGAAAGTGATTTGAAGCTTTTCAATGTGGATGACGGCGAATTTTGAACCACGGGGAGAGTTCTTATATTATAGTAAATGAACATGGGGATGTGCCGCGAGCAAGGGTATACTGCTTTGAACTGCACTAATGTTTCCTTTTGTTCCCCGAAATAGAGGAAGTGAGATCGCTATCATTATTCAGAATTTCATATCAAAACAATGTGTGCTAAGACAGCTAATTTGCTCTAGCCTGTTAACCAGACCCTATTCTATTTCAAAGCAAGTAATGAGCTGGAAAGCACTCTTTTCTAAGACTCGGCACTTTAAAGCAGCTCTCCAATTTCGTTCACCTTAGTGATAGTGAAGATGAAATGCTTTATTTGAAGCATAGTTTGACAATGTTTGATGAAGGCATCTATAAAAAGCAGATGCTTTTCACAGCAATTTGCCCCTGTCTATATCTTGCCACATGCATTGGGTCTAAAGTTCCCATTCATAGAAGATTAATTGATGAAGGTATGCAGGTCTGATGAAAAGACATTACGCAATTGATTGGCAGACAAAAAGAGCTTTATTGTATGATCCTTATCCCTATCAAAGGATCTGAAGAATTTCTACTTTTGGCATCAAGTGAGTCGACACTACTGTCACAGATTTATTGTTTTAAGTTGAGATATTAAAGTTATCTGATCATCGACAAATATTTCATAACATGAACTTGGTCTTTAAAATGGTGGTATCTCCTCGACAAAAGGAATAATTGCTGCCACTCCGACAAAGTTAATTGAGAATAATTGCTTGATAAGACATAACAATCAAGAAAAGAAAAGATGTCTGGGATATAAGCCTATTTAAGTATTCCATGGAAGGCTAATTGATATTCCATGGAATACTGGAATGCCATAGAAACATAATTAATATTATATGGCATTCCAGTATTCCATTCCAGTATTCCACATTCCATGTTTTCAAGATAGCCTTCTGGATCTTCATTGATTGCTAGATCAAGTAACTCATTTGCAGCATTTTTCATTTCTTCTTCAGCCCTCTCTTTCGATTCTCTGTGAATAATCTTGTTGATGTTACTGAAAGACTTCATTGTAACGGGAGGTGGCATATTCATGACACCGCAGAACTTTTTCAGTCCTCTTTGGCCTATTTTGTGTGAAGCATAAAACAGATCTTAGGTTAGATTCAAAAATATGATTTCTTTTCCCAACTTTAACTTTCTTACTTGTCTTCAACTCTGTTCTTTTGTGGCAAATACTACACTCAAGAAATAACTCTTCTCCCATCCCTCTTCTTTTTTCTGGCATCTCCTTCAAAGTCAGCTGACTATCTGCTCTCTTGCAAATACTGCATATTGCAGCAATCTTTATACAATCTGCAATCAATTCTGTATCCATTATTTTGAAGCCTTTTGACTTCATTGACTCTCCCTTTCCAGTTGTTCTTCTGTAAGATCTACTTCTTGTTTGTACCTTTCCTTCATTAGATATCAAACTTTCAAATGGACTTGACTTCAACTTTTCTGCACTCCTGTTGATAAGTGGTTTATAAATTGTGGCAGCAGTTGGATCGGTTTGTTGTTCCTTTTCACCTTTATTCTTGTTTCTCTGTGGTGTAATATTTTCATTGATTTCAAGGCTAATGCCACTTCCTTCTCCTTCCTCATTTAGGCCCTCTTTCCTTCTCTTTTGAAAGCCTTTCGGCTTTCTACTCTGCCATCTCCTACCAGCTCTGAATTTGTATTTTTTCTTGCTCTTTTCACGCTTTCCACCTGCATCCTTATCTGCTACAAGCTAAAGAGAATAGAAACTAAAGTTTTCCTTCCACACATACTCTTTTGGATAAAGAGAAAGACTCCGTTAAATATCTGTAGATTTCATCATTGGCCACCTCCTTTACTTGGAATTTTCTTGCTTGTTGAGGATATTGCAAAATGGAAGCATGCAAATTGAGAATTTGGATACCAAAAAGCAGCTTAGACTTTATTTCATTTTCACTGGGGTGAAAGACACTGTTTGAGATACTGTGAATTCCCCATTTTGTAAATTACAATAGAAAAGACGTTAACTATGATTTTGAAATCAGCAGACTTGATAAATGCTTTACACATTTATTCTCCGTGGCATTCTGAAGCCCAAATGTAGACTTCCTCAACTTTCCTTTTAATGTAATCTTTTAACTGGCTAGGTCTAATAATGCACTTTGTAAGTACTCATTGACGCTCACAATCGCGATTGCGCTTTGTCTTTGCATCCATTAGAAATGCCAATCTTATCCAAATTTCCCAACGCTCAAGTTGTCTCATCTTCGGTTAAGTGCTAATAAACATGGCTGGTTTTGTAACTCCACTTCGTAGATTCAAGGGCATTACAAGAACTTGAGATCAATTCTTTATTTGAAATTAGATGCTTGCTACAGATATTATGAGAATTTGCGAAGGCAGTTCAAGGAAAAGGACGACGAAGAGAAGCTTCAGCGTGAAAGGGAAATCAAAAGAAGCAGAGCAAGAAGACAAAAGGTTTGTTATGTATAATAATGGACTTGCCATAAGCATAAAAATATAGTGAAGCTCTGTCATCCTAGCTGCTGTTATTTGTTTCTTTCTACAAAGCTAGTTTACATCAATCCTATGCGTGTGCATTTGTTTGTTCGTGTTTTGAAGTATCTGCTCCCTCGTCAGTTTAAAAATACCTTGTTTGCTTCAAAGAAAACTTTGATTTATCATATTCGGAATTTACGAACTCAAGGAAATTATTTTGAAGAGTCACCGTTTGCTAGAGAGCTTTTAAGACTGCAGAGAATTCATTTTCTCTTATCGCACGATTTGTTTGTTATCTTTGTCTAGATCAAAAAAATATTTGATAATTGCTCTGTTACTCAACGCAACAGTTAGTCAGTGCATTATAATATCAATTTCTGATATGTCCCTCTGTCCATCGTGATGTTCTTAAGAGGACTGCTTTTGTATTTTATATATATATACAAAAATTAAGACAATAGACAATAAATTTGAAAATTTAATCGAGATAAAGTATGGCGAAAATCCTTTTAATATGGAATCGCTTAAAAACAAATGGAAAACAGAACGCGAAAAGGAAGAAATAAAATCTGAACAAATATGGCAAGCGAGTGAAGCAAAAATTAAATCGAAAATGAGGACATTCAAAATCCCTCCCGATTCAATGATGGAGAAGTTGGAAAAAGAGAGCCTTATTTTTACAAAAACAGTGCCTAGACAGAAGTCTGTCAAAAAAGAACATCCACGAAAAGGAAAGAAATATGAAATTTGCCCAGATGATAATATAAGCAACATTAGAGAGCTTGAATGCAAATATATAAAGGAATATGAAAAAATGATGCACGCTGAGGAAAATGGTGAATTTTTTGACAAATCTGCACTTGAAAGAATTGGCGCAGAAATAGACAAACTTGGGAAAGTCCTTGGAGCTACCACCAGTGAAAAAGACTATTGTGAAATTCGAAATTTGTGCTCTGATACTGACAATAAATATAACTGTAGTAGAAATGTTAAAACAATGGTTTCTAGAATTGAAGAAACGAACATCAAAGCAAACCCTAAAACTAAAATTCCTATGCCTATCAATAAATTAACTAAAGCCAGACGGAGATTGAATCTTACGTCACATAAATACAATTAGAAATCTTACATCATATGAATAAGAATTAGAACCATAAACATAAACTCTGTTGCCACTGTAAATTTATCATTTTAGCCTGAAGAGTCTGCATGAACAGATGAAACTAGTCGCCAAAGAAACGAGGGTTGTTTTTGTTAATGCCTTCTATAAGTTTCGATATATATTTTACTTGCGTATTGTACTTTTTTCGTTTCGACATATATTTCTCCTTACGCATAAGAGATGGCAGAAAGCAAACAACAGGAAGGTTTTGATGACCAAGAAGATGGAACAGGATTTCAATCAGGTCAAGCATCCTTTATTCTCGTCGTTATAAAACAAATTAGGGAGACAGCAACTCTCTTATCAGAAGGCAACGTCACAGAAGAAATTGATTTAGCGGGAAATATCGTAAAAATGACAAAAATCCTTGAAAATTACGTCCAGACCGACAAAACAAGAGCTACAACCAAAGAACAGAAACCATTACAATATTCGAAAATCATGCGAAAGATGAAGAAAAAGAGAAAGCTAGCCTACTATTACTTTTTAAAGAACAAGAAAATCACCGAGATTTACGAGGAATGTTACAATAGAAATGAAATAACAGTACCAAAGCACCTAGTTCCGAGACATCACCCAGAAGACACCAAACAGATGTATGAACTACGAACAAAACACGCCAGACAGAAGTTAAAACAAGAAATGGAATTATCACAATCAGAAAGATCTATCTACGAAGAAAAATTAAGACAATAGACAATAAAATTGAAAATTTAATCGAGATAAAGTATGGCGAAAATCCTTTTAATATGGAATCGCTTAAAAACAAATGGAAAACAGAACGCGAAAAGGAAGAAATAAAATCTGAACAAATATGGCAAGCGAGTGAAGCAAAAATTAAATCGAAAATGAGGACATTCAAAATCCCTCCCGATTCAATGATGGAGAAGTTGGACAAAGAGAGCCTTATTTTTACAAAAACAGTGCCTAGACAGAAGTCTGTCAAAAAAGAACATCCACGAAAAGGAAAGAAATATGAAATTTGCCCAGATGATAATATAAGCAACATTAGAGAGCTTGAATGCAAATATATAAAGGAATATGAAAAAATGATGCACGCTGAGGAAAATGGTGAATTTTTTGACAAATCTGCACTTGAAAGAATTGGCGCAGAAATAGACAAACTTGGGAAAGTCCTTGGAGCTACCACCAGTGAAAAAGACTATTGTGAAATTCGAAATTTGTGCTCTGATACTGACAATAAATATAACTGTAGTAGAAATGTTAAAAAAATGGTTTCTAGAATTGAAGAAACGAACATCAAAGCAAACCCTAAAACTAAAATTCCTATGCCTATCAATAAATTAACTAAAGCCAGACGGAGATTGAATCTTACGTCACATAAATACAATTAGAAATCTTACATCATATGAATAAGAATTAGAACCATAAACATAAACTCTGTTGCCACTGTAAATTTATCATTTTAGCCTGAAGAGTCTGCATGAACAGACAAAACTAGTCGCGAAAGAAACGAGTGTTGTTTTTGTTAATGCCTTCTATAAGTTTCGATATATATATATATATATATATATATATATATTTTATTTTCAGCTATATCTCAATCGTTCCAAACACATTTCTGGAATTGAAGAACAGCGTATGTAGCAAGGCATTTGCAACGAGTTAATGTCTGATGAGGAAGATGGGACTGACAATACATTTGTGATGAAAACGTTAGATTGCAGGGCTCATCAACTGACGGCACTCATCAAATCATTGGATGATAGAATGGAGAGAGGGAGAAACAGGAATGTTGCCCGCAAAGAAAGGATTTATGGATCCCCTTCAAGGAGACGTCCGTCTGAAAAGGTGAACAGGCGGTTCATACAGATGGATGGAAATGAGCCTCGTGGTCACGCCATGGAAGCAGAAGACAGACATGCTCAGAATTATGAACATGACATTGACGATGATGGTTTATTTTAGATAACGCAAGACTGAAATACATGATAGGTTAAACTTATGGATTTTTTAAATTTTCTTTTATCATTTTTAACTGATCAGTCTTGCCCGCATGCACGATTGGTTTAAACTGATGAATTGCGGGTGGTTCAATGACCTCGGAATATGCTGCAGCAATAGTAGAAACACAATCGCAAATTGTTTGTGTCTGAAAGTCTAAACGAGATTCCTCATGCATAAAGTAGAGACCTTGTACATTCTGAAAATATATTTAATACACAAAACCGACAACTTAATTGACCGAGATTTATGAAAAGAAACTTGCAAAGCGAGAATTTGTCTATTGTCATTCCATTGTTTATGCGCACGTGCCGCAGAACAGTGTGGGTACAAATACGTTGTTTTTTCTTTCGTTTTAATGTTTTATGATACGTCTAGAAGTCGTATGAAACTACTAAATACGTTTTCGGAATGAACAAGTTCTCTTCTTTATGCACGAAGAATACCGTTGAGATTTTCCCACATTAAAAATTTGCGATTGTGTCTCTTTAATGCAGCGAAACAAAAAATGAAAAGTTTGAAATGCAAAAACATCTGCATGGGTTAATTGTTGGCTTCAAAAGTGAACGCAGGTGTTCGATATCACGGTGATCTATGTAAAAATTTGATTTTACATCCTAAAACACTTGGCTCTGCTTAAAAAGATTGATGAAATATCTGGTTATAGTCTGCTCAATGCGTTAAGGTTTTGCAGCCATTTTTCGTCTGACTTTTGAGCTTTTTGAAACTTTTGCATTACGGAAAAAATAGTCCGAGTACAATGCGTCCGTCTGCAAGGCTTAGCCTCGAAATCTGATTTAAGAATAATTGACATTCAGTTCAAAGTGGATAGTTGAATAGGTCCAATAAAAAAAAAGACTGATCAGCTCAAGCTGATGGTAAAAAACGGCAGTGTTTGCCTTCTATACGATCAGAATTCTATATTCAGTTGAAACTGTCAGTTGAAATTGATCATGCATATCCCCCTCAGCCTGACTGATTTTTGGCAGGTCATTTTTTTTACTTTTTTCGGTTATTCTGCGTGTATATTATTATCTTGCTATCTGCCCAGATTACGGTTGTTGTATTCAATCCCTGGAGGTTTGTTGGATTTCGAGAGTCTCACGGCTCATTTAAAAAGATGTAATTTCAGGGCAATACAATGGCTTGCTATTACTACTTTCATTATATTTTCCCAGTGGTAAAAATCTACGTTGCTTGGATTTGGGCCTAGTTAGGGAGACAGGGCTAAATAGCTCTTTCATGATATTTGTAAACATCATTTTGTTAGCTGCTGATATAAGTCACACCATTTAAACTTGTTTACCATATCTTAATTTTACTCTGTATTATCACCAAATTCAAATCCAGCAATTGACCTTCTAGCTTTTCTGCAAAGATTGATTTGATTTGATTTTATCTTTTTTAGCCATGGTAGCCCCTCAATAAGAATAATTGTTTTTACAGGGGGCCATGCTAAACACTTACAATAACTACTAATTTACAATAAAAACGAAATTTTGCTATACAACCTAAACTAAAGGTTCAGGATCAAGGGATATTTTCTATTTTCATACGAGGTTGGAATGAGTTGCGTTGGAGCTTGTATCACTATCGTGCTCATTCAAACATTCTACTAAATGTATCAAAATATCATTCAATTTATTAGAATAGCTAAAACGTCAATGCATAACATTTTACAAAATTTTGCCTATTTCTTATGATATTTAATTGCGTTATGTGTGTTGGTGAACTTTATAATTAGATATTGACATGAAGAGGGATTTTCTACGTGCATTCTTTTATTCAATCCTCTTCGTTGTTGTGAATCCAAATTTATTGGTTGTTTGGACGGTTACCATAAATCTAGTATTCCTTGCATGAATGATAGAATTTTCAGGGTGTAGCCAGGTTTTAATAAGGATAAACTACTTGCATGCCTAAATTTCTGGAGATATCCGTAGTCGTCAACTATAGTTTTCCGTAGTATTCCTGTATCGATTTTAAGAAATGTTCCGGGGCTTTCCTGGCTTTTTCTACGTCGGATATCTGAGTTGTACGGGACTGCAAAACACCTGCCTACCTAGATATCCGGAGATATCCGTAGTCGTCAACTATAGTTTTCCGTGGTATTCCTGTATCGATTTTAAGAAATGTTCCGGGGATTTCCTGGCTTTTTCTGCGTCGGATATCTGAGTTGTACGGGACTGCAAAACACCTGCCTACCTAGATATCCGGAGATATCCGGAGATATCCGTAGTCGTCAACTATAGTTTTCCGGGGTATTCCTGAAAACTGTGCAGATGTTAAGGAATGTTCCGGGACTTTCCTGGCTTTTGCTGCGTCGGATATCTGAGTTGTACGGAACCCGCAAAACAACGGAAAACAAGGAGTCCGTTACACACGTGTATACAGCGTAAGTAAAGTGTTTATCGCGTATAGCGTTCCAAGGGATGCCTCCCTAAACGACTCTTTGACGGCGTTGGCAAAGCGGATATCTGCGATTCTTTTCCGGTACATTGTCTTCAGGTTCTGATTCGTCCGAGCTGCTGAATGTGTCCTCAGCAACTATTTGTGTCGGTCCATTTTCTCTTCCCGAATGTTCTCTATCTGGTTTGCTCTTTGTTTTTGTAGGTACTGTTGGTGCTTTCTCATTTCCATCATCGTGCGAATCGTGAGCAGCATGAGACCTTGAAGGGGTCAGTCCATTATGGTGAACAACCTTTCTATTTCTCGTCGAATCATTTTCGATCCGGAAATTCAGTCCATTTGGCAACTTTTCGTCAATGGTCCATGGACCGTTTCTGCGTGGGGAGAGTTTCTTATTTTCACCCGTCTAGTAATATTTTGTCTTTAGTCACACCTTCTCCCCTACGTGATAATCGTGAAATCGGATGTTCTTGTTGTACTGTTTTTGCATTTGCTCACGGTTTAACCCGAGATTGTGGGCAACGTTCTGATACACTTTGCTTAGATGTGTTTTTAATTCAGCGGCATATTCGGCGGGCGTGACAACCTCGGTATCAGTCGGATGAACATTCTGTTCAAAAAGGAGGTCTTGAGACAAAACTGGCTTCCGGCCGAAAATAACTTCATATGGCATACGTTTTGTTGCAGAACTCCCACTCGTATTCAGGGCAAAAACGATTTCGTTTATTAAGGATCGCCAGTGTTTCTGTTGGATTCCTCGATCAAGGAGGGTTGTGCGGAACACCTCTCGAATATTTCGAATATTTCTCTCCACAAAGCCATTTCCCTGGCTGTGGTATGCTGAGGAGTGTCGCTTCTCGATTGCGAACATTTCACAGAGTTCCTTGATGGTTTGGCCATCGACATTCGATCCTTGATCTGATAGTAGATACGACAGACAGCCGTGTTTTAAAATCCACGAGCGAAATAAAGCACTTACCACCTCTGGTACCGATTGGTTTTGTAGGGGTTCAGCTTCAATATATTTCGAAAATACATCTCCCATCAGTAGTATGTATCTGTATCCCGAATCATCCTGGGGCAACGAACTGAACTGCATCGGGGCATCCGGTATGAATAATGGCAAAAGTGGTGCTTTGGGCTCGCAAGGATCACATTTGGCTCTTTCGCAGACAGAGCAGGTAGCCACGTGGCGCTTCATGTATGCATACATATTAGGCCAATAGTATCTTGCACTGATCATCACGTGTGTTTTTTCCGTTCCAAAGTGAGCCTGTTCATGATACTTTGTAACCACAACACGACGAAATGGGGCTGGTAACACAGGACCTCCAAACTTTGTCAATATGTCATCTTCAACACGTAATTGATTTGAGACACGTTTGAGTCTTCCTTCTTTAACTGTATCACCGTTTGCGACTAGCCGTTTTGCTGGTCCAATTACTGGGTTGTTGTCTTGTTCTTTCATCAACTGTGGCTTGAACGATTGGTTTTGTGCATCGATAGCATATATCTTTTCTTCAAACAGGTCTTCAAACTGGTCTGAATTTTGGGTTTGAAGCTTTGATGTGAATCTCGACAGTGCATCTGCCTTTGTGTTTAATTTTCCTGGAAGATATTGTACGGTGTAGTTGTATTCCTCAAGTTCTGAAATCCATCTGGCAAACTTTCCACGGGGGTCCTTGGTATTTCGTATATGGACAAGTGGATTGTTGTCGGAATTGAGTATGAATTCTGTTCCCGCTAAATAAACGTGCCAGGTTCTAACTGCTAAGAGCAGTGCGTACGCTTCCTTGCTGTGGGTAGACCATCGTTGCTGAGAAGAATTCAATGTAACAGAAAAGAAGGCCAGTGGATGGGTAGTGCCATCTTGTTGCTGTTGGGAAAGCACACCACCAACAGCAACATCGCTTGTGTCTACTTCAACTACAAATGGTTCACCGCATCGTGGAAAACTGAGGACAGGATTCTTGGAAACTCACAAATGGCTGACGTTAGTCTCTCTTGTGGTTTTATTCCATCTGTGGACAACTCATATCCTAGAAACTCAACTGTTTGACTGGCAAATATTCACTTTGATGCTTTGAGTGAAATGCCTGCTGAACGAAGGCGCAGGAAAACGGCTTCAAGATCCTTCAAATGTTCACTGAATGTCTTACTGTAGATTGCAATGTCGTCCATATACGCTAAGATATGGTCTGCTGGTAAACCTGATAGACACATATCCATTAGCCGTTGGTATGAAGCGCCAGTGTTACATAGTCCGTATGGGGTCACATTAAATTCAAACTTACCACGTGGTACGGAAAAGGCGGTTTTCTCCTTATCCTGTTCATGCAGGGGCATCGACCAATACGCCGAAGCAACGTCAAGGGGGGACCAATACTTTGCCCCAGCCATTTTGTCAAGCACATCCTTAATGTGGAGAAGTGGAGAAGTGGATAAGTATCCTTCTTTGTTGTGTCGTTTAATTTGCGAAAATCACAGACAAACCGTGTAGAATTGTCTTTCTTTTTGACAAGAATAATGGGACTGTTCCATGGTGATTCTGACGGTCTAATGATGTCGTTATTAAGCATTTCATGGACCTGTGCATCCACTTCTTGTTCCCAGGCTGTAGGGATACGCCTCGGTTTCTGGTACACTGGCAGTGAATCATCAGTTATAATCTTATGCTCTAGCACAGTGTTTCTCTTTGGACTTTTAGGATTTGTGGCAAAAATCTCTTCATAACTGTGGATAAGGTTCGTCAGTAGATCTCTTTCTTCAGTTGAAAATTGTGCTCCAGTTTGGAATTGCTGTGGAGGAGCAGGGGACGTACTAGCACATGTCCGGTTGTCAGGACCCGAAGCAACTGAGACATCTGATCCTGCAGGATTAAGAAAGCCGATTATTTTCCTAGATGGCAGCTCTACATCATTACTGTAAACATTTACAATGGCTTTCTTAAAAACGCCTTCACCATTGTGAATTACACGGGCATACGTTCCGTAGGTACCAGTAATTCCATCTATATGGGTTGGTTCAAAATCTCCCACAAGAAACGCTGTTTTAGGACTACATTTGACAGCGACTGTCTGTTCAGTTCTGGCAGGAATAATGACCTTTTCTCGGAGCCGAACTCGTTGAGGGGTAGTCAGTTCGAGGCCAGAAAACCACAGGTTACCTAGTTTGACTCTATTGGTTTTGAAGTCAAATGTCACAGCGCCAAATCTTTACAAGAAATCACGTCCCAATAGAATATTTGTACACATTTTGGTATTAACAACTCGAAATTCATGAAAGACCGGTTGACATGATCCCTTAATAAGTACTTTTATGCATACCTTGCCGACAATATCCATTTTATTGCCTGATGCATCAATCAGGTTTTCATCAATATTACTTATAGCTGCTGACCCATTCAGTTGGTTTAATGATCTTTCGTTAATCATATACACTCCAGCGCCTGAATCTAATAGCACATTGGTGAATTGACCATTTAATTCTGCTTTCAAAATGACCGTATAAACTTTACTGTCATCTTCACAAATGTTTAAATTTTTCTCATTTTCCGGGTTTCTTCGCGTTCATCTAGTCATTGATAATTTGCACAGCAGCTTGAGTCCAAAGCGTCGTGACCTCGTTTACCACAGGCTTGACAAAACCTCATTGTGCAGGCCCTATACAGGCCCTATATAGGTCACTTTGGCAGGTTCGGCAACGAAGGTTTCCTGGTGATTTGGCGGCTTCTGGGCTTTGAAATCTACGAGGATTATTGCCACGTTCCATTCCACGGTTTCGTGCCCCCCAGCCGCGACCGCAACCGCGGTTGTAATTGGCAGAGGGGAATTTGACTTCTTTGTGAGGTGCTCCCCCGTGAGAGGACAAAGAGGTTGCCTGCAACTTTTCAATGACCTTTTCAGCAATCGAGTCTACTATTTTCTCATCACTAACTGGATTAATCGAGTTTGCAGAGAACCTTTTGTTGACTGATAATGACTGAATACCTGCCAGCTCTAACCGTGTCGCTTCATCGGCGATTTCATTGAACTTTTTGTCCTCAAATTTCTCAAGTGATTTTAGGGCTACTTGCATGTCAATATGCAATCCATTGACAAAATAATCTCTTGCGATGGTTTCTTGAATTTTTGACTCAAATGTTGGATAAGCTAATTTGACAAGCTCTAAGATTTTGTAGGCAAAATTTTGTGTGGACTCACCTATTTCTCTCTTGCATTTCGAGAGCTCACTGAGGGCGTCTTCTCTGTTACGCCTACCACGCTCAAATTCTTTCAATAACTCAGTTGTGATTTTGCTGGCATCCTTGCGATGATCGCTTGAAAGGCGTAAATAAACATCAAAAGCTGGGCCCTCCAAATTTACTTGCCAAAGCTTGGGCACACTTCTCTCCAGTGTAACCCTTCAGCAACGCGTAAAGCTCTACTTTTGCGATGAACGAACGAACGTCTCCTGTTCCATCAAATGTCGCCGATTTTCCTTGTGCAGAATCCATTTTGGTTTATTCGTTTGTAGTAATGTTACCGTAAGATACTCGAATGAGATTTCTTATATGGCGACTATATCTTGAAGGACTACAAACGAATGGCCTAACCGAACAAAACACGGGGATATAACGGTACGGAAGCAAGGCGGATGGACGGGGCTAACTGCACCCAACACTGGGACAGGTTCATGTGATATTCTGCTTGCAGAATAGCTGCCTTAGATTTGCGAATCTTCCGCCTGGTGGTGTCAAATTCCTTTTCTGTAACCTTTATAATAGTTTTCTGTTTATAAAAAGCAAGCAACCTCAACAATCGATGTTCTCTTTGAAGGAAAACGAGATTTTCCTTTCTTGATTGGAGCATTGTCGATCTGGCAGCGGAAATCACATGCTTCATTTGATAGAAGACTTGTGCACAATGAACACTTGTAAGTGGTGTTGTCACGTCAAGCTCCAACAACTTCATGACTTGTGGAAGAACCTCAGAAAGGTCCGCACTCTTGATCAAGAAAAGAAGATATTGAATGGTTGGCATGCCATCCTTTACCATTTCAATCTCAAGGTTGCCGCCTTCTTCAACCTCGAACCGATCTTGCTCTTTCACATTAACTGTATCACTGGCAGCACCACGTCCTTCATCAACGTCAGCACAACCTTCAACCTCTTTTTGTGCACAGTTTCGTTGTCGGGCTTTCTTCATTGCTGCCAAAGCATCACGCTCACAAACTTTCTTTTTCAGCAAAAGCGAAATTTCGTTGTTGTTGTACAACACATCCAGGTTGTATTCCGTAGCCCAGTATCATCTAGGGCAAATGGATAAAGTTTTTTGAAGGTCCTCAATCAGCACTATTTGCTCCTATGCAGTTGCTGCTTTCCTCTCGTCAAACTTAGTCGGATGTACCAAATTCATCCACTGGAATTTCAAGAGGTTTGCAAAGCACCAATTGAGTTGCTCCGTAAACTTTGCCACTAGTTTAATGAGTGATTCCTTCCTGCGATCCTTTGTTCCCTTGTTCCATTGCCCTCCATCCTCCTCTGTTGCGAACGGTTGGAAACTCAGGATCAGCAAGTAGCGTATCCTCCCAAATTCCACTGAAATTAAAATTCACCAAGACTAGCTTGAAATCATTGATAATGGTGGTTAGCTGTATGGCATCCAGTGTCGTTTTCTGCATTGTGACCATTGTGGGAGTACAGTGCTCGAATATCTTCTGGTACGTCTTCAGTGAAAATATTAACTCAACTTGCTGCATCTGTGTGCCTATTCCAAGCGCTTTGCTCTGAGTCTCTGCCTTCTTTTGAATTTTTGGCATATAATGCAGCTCCAATTTCCTAATAGCATAAATCTATGATGCTGATTGCTGTCATGTGATAGGCAGCAAGTATCACCAGGTTTTGGAAGGCTGTGCCCAAGATGCCTAGTGCGTTTTGGACTGCCGCAAAATAAATTAATAACTGCTTCAGCTGTTGCAAAACAGTTCAGTTCATTCATTTTAAAATTCCGCATTATGGTCCTGGCCCCTTTTCAACCATGTTTTCCATCTCTGTGAAGCTCGATGGCAGAAGTATTTCTCTTAAACTTTATAAATGCTTGAGTCTTTGACGAATAAGACCTGGATACACCATTTTCAACTGCTCATGAGACACACAACCAACCAACTAGACAACACAGGCACTTTTGTCAAATTTTCATTAAACAAAAACCTCATTTGACGTCATGATGAATCAATTTGCGCAAGAAACATCATAAAATTGGTTTTTGGGACCAGGTCCCTTGGACAATGCATTGTAATAGGCTAATATGCGCATTTTCTCCAAAAAATGGTGCTCAGACAATCGCAGACAAAACTCCTTGTAACAGTCGTTAATTTTTGCAAAAAATTTTGGCAGACCTGTCTGCCTCTCTTAGAAAAGGCCAATTTTTGCTACAAACCCCCAATGTTGGGTGGTGGTGGTCACATGTTGTCTCGTAATCAAGTCCAAAAACCACCAAAGTGCAAATCAACATTGGTTAGGGGGACGGGGAAATTAAACACACAGTGCTAAGTTTACATAAAAAAGAGTACTGTTACGAGAGTTTTGTCTGCGATTGTAGAGTTGTTTCTTATTAAAGGAGCCCCATTTGAAGAAAGTGATGCCTGTTTCTTATACAAGGGAGTTTCTTACTTGCGCGTACTTCCTGTATGTGTAAAGAGCCAAGTCATTAAGAGCAAGAATGCGAGCAGCAACACCACGATATTTCCCCACCATCATACCTGCTCTATCATAGCATTGTCTGCGGCAATCTTTCAGGTCCAGTTGCATATTCATTCTTAGGCATTCAATGATCTTGTCCTTTAGGGCTTTCCCAGATGTACCCTTGTCACAAGCGATAAACTTCACAAACCTTTCTTGAATTTCATTTTCAGATATGCAAGATATCGTATATAGTATCGTATTTTCAGATATCCTATCTTTGACCCTCACATTTATCAAGCTTGCGATACTCATGATTAATTTTGACTTTGTCATTTTCCTGTTTCACCGTAACACTTGTTGAGGGGGCTGCTATTTTAGTTTCCATGCCACCATCTTGAATTTGGTTGTCGTTGGTGGCTTTTTCCTCTTCTTTGCCACTGTTAGCTCTAAATCTGAAAACCAACTGTAACTGTACAAGACCTTTCCCCGTTGCATTTTTGGTAGCAACAGATTGATTTTTGGCATTTGTTTGAGAAAGACTCTTTGTGTAAATGAATGGAACAAAATGGTTAGGATTAGAGGGCTTTGATGTACCAGGTGTCCCAAAAAAAACGCAACAGATTTGATCGGGACTAGCGAAAAAAGTTTCCGTCCAATCAATCCATAGTATCTTCTTATATAATCCTCGATAGCTAACTTGACGATGGATACCTTGTTTGATGATATTGGTGCATGGACGGGTTGGAATATTAATTTTGAAAGTTCAAATTTGCCTGAACCTCCAAACCAGAGCTTGCGACTTTTAGCCTAAACTGCAAACACGCTATTTTGGGGAATCTCCTGAATTACTGTGAACAATTAGCATTGCGTCTGTCTCATAAAAGACAGAAATCTGTGAAGTAGTTGGTTTTGGTGTGAAAAATTAATTAATTCTTGCAATCTTACTATAATGAAATACTATACTAATTACTATAATGAAATGCATTTTGTATAATCTTTCTTGGAATTATTAGGAAACAAGAAATCAAATATACCCAAGGGAAAATTATCCGTAGATAAGATCCTTGAAACTGCTCATTCGTGCTTTGCTCTTTTGCAGGTGCACTACCGGGTGTCTCAAAAAAGTACCCCCGTTTGAGTAACAAGGCAACTAAACGATAATACTTGGGGACTTTATGAATTCATGGCTACATTTGTTGGTCTTCAACTTAAATGCACATACCTTGCATTTAGAAATCTACTACCAAACAGCGGAGATATGAGTTGACAAGGTCAAAATTTGGAGTGCACCTGAAACCAGAGGTTTTGAGAAATGGTCTAGCCATAATTTGACAACAAACAGGCATTTTGAAAACGGATTTTAGACTTTGACCTGGCATCCAATGTTTTGCTATGTAGTGAGCAAAGTTTGTATACTTTTTTTTAAGTGTTGCAGATATTAATCAAAAATTTATGCCAAATTATGCCTACACATGTACTTGATCATATCCAACTCAATTTGAAACAAACATAAAATCAATTTCATGCCTCATTTCATTGTGTCAATCATGTTGGTAAAAATCAAGATAATCATAACTTAATATCTTCTCATAGCAACAAGAACAATAGAGGTAATTTGATTTGATTACGTGATTTTGATTGTTTGCATTGAAGTCCATCTATTTACCAAGTTTAAAGATTATAGCTACTATAACAGCGAAGAAAAAGACGGAGGGTGGGATCAACCCCTCCCAAGGTATTGACCAATTCAAAAGTCCTAGGTGATGAAGGGTTGATGTTATGGTTGGTGAAAGAAGTGGAGGAAATCGACTTTTGTGTACTGTACAGGAAAAGGTGGTGCCTGGGACGAATGCAGCTTAGCGGGCTACGCTAATAGACAATCGCGCTAAAGATGGCAGTGAGGATTTTTTTACGAAGATGCACTGCGTTTTTAATTGAATTCCTATAGAATCGTTAAAGGATCTTAATTAGAATGCATTGCATCTTGGTAAAAAAAACCGCGCCGCCATCGTTAGCGCAATCGTCTATTGTCATATACCTGTTTTATATACCCGGTGTCCCAAAAAAAGATACCAGATTTGATGGGGACTAGTGATGAGAGTAGAAGTCAAATCGATCCAAAATAAGTTTTGAAGTACTCTTTGATAGTTAACTTGAAGATTGATACCTTGTTTGTTGATATTGGCGCATCGAGAGTTGAAATATTAATCTTGAAAGCCAAAATCTGCGTCCATCTACAGGGTGTCCCAAAAAACATGTGCGCTGTTTGAATAGCTATTGTGGAGGAGCTATAAATCTAAATTTCCTGTTTTTTAGATTTGTGAATAGAAGAAATTTCAACTTAGAGTTTGGCACTGAGTTTGTGTAAATCTGACAAGTGGTTCCTGATTTATTGAGAAAGAAAATCCCAATCATTGGTTGCTTCGAAACCAGAGGATTTTGTCTCCGTACTTAACCTTATATCTTGAATTTTAGCATTAACTTGACTTACAATTTACAGTTATGCCAGGAGACGTATTTGGGAGTAATCAATGACCATATTCTTCAAGAATATCAACCAAGCAGCATGCTGAACGCAGTATTGTTGATTTAAAACGACTTTATCACTTTTGAGAAGCAAAATATATTATGGCTGCATGTCATGGCCTGAAGCACTTGCGTTGCACATTTCCATTCTTAGCAACCCTAGATATGTCCAATATTCTTGGTTGTCACAAAATTCAATGTATGACTATCTGTCTCACTTATGACCATCAAAAAACAGGGCTAGGTATGTTTTTTTTTCAATAAATTTCGTTGATTTTAACCCAATGG
The DNA here is from genome assembly GCA_039566865.1 of Aurelia coerulea. NCBI lineage: Eukaryota > Metazoa > Cnidaria > Scyphozoa > Semaeostomeae > Ulmaridae > Aurelia > Aurelia coerulea. Next base: position 2,807,187 of record CM076951.1, on the reverse strand, counting down.
AAAATGATGAATTCTCTGGTTTTGAAGCAGCCAATAATTTTGGCTTTCTTTCTCCTTAAATTAGCAACTAGTGATCGGATTTACTCAAACTTGGTGTCAATCTTTAATTTGAAGTCTCTTCTGTCAAGAACCGTAAAAACAGAACAATTTGATTTATGGCAGCTCCGCAGAAGCCACTCAAACAGTGCACATGTTTTTTGGAACACCCTGTACAAACCAGAGCTTTTGGGTTTTGGCCTAAACTGCTAAAGCGCTGGTTAGGGGAATCTCGTCAGTCAAAGGCATTTTTGGACAAGGATCAGTCCTTTGGGTACCCATTTGAAAAGAATGTAAAAAACTGAAAACTAACAAACAAATTAATGAATATAGTCACCAAGGAATATTTTTCTCCAGTCAAAATGTATTTACAAAAGTACACCAAGCCAAGCAGGAATGAGCATTTCTTATGTTCCCTGCGCATATATGATTGCTTGTTCCGTAATACTTTTGAGAGATGATGCAAAAGCTCTGGTTTGGAGTAGGACGCAAATTTGGACTTTCAAGATAAATATTCCAACTCTCGATGTACCAATATCAACAACTAAGGTATCAATCGTCAAGTTAACACTTGCAGTTAAATGCTGTAATGTCCCCAGCATGTGATTGGCTAAATAGAACAGCCTCGCTTTTGGAGACCTCTTTCTGATGATCTACTTCCGCGTATATGGATTTTGAGTATTTGGCAAATTTGGCGCCAAAATACTGCCTAGTAAAAGTCCATCCATGGAAACGTTGTGCGATGATTTATCAGAGAAGAAATGACACGCTATGGTAAGATTTCATGTCATATTTTCACTATTTCTGTTATTTTCTCTCGACTTCAAGTATCTGCTCCGACCACAACCTGAATTAAATAGTTCATCCAAGCTGAACTGCTTTTTAAAAGCAAATACAAACGGCTGGTAGCTAGGCCTAATAATAGGCCATTGATTTTATTCAAATAATACTTTGATAAGAAATTCTTTATCGGAAACTCAATTCGGCTCAACTCCCATTTCACAATGGAATGAGCAACGTGGGTGCTGGGGAAAATCATTTAGTGAAGGAAATCCTTTGCATATTTTTAGTGTTGTCTCACATGTGTCAATTTAGGATACTTGGGTAAAACTTGGTCTTCAAACACGATCGTGGGGGCTACTACTGATTAATGATAAGGATACAGGCATATCCATAGGAACCGGGGGGGGGGGGCACTGAGGACACATGCCTCCCAATATGTTGCAATGAACAAAGGAAAATGTGCCCCTTCTATTTTCAGGAAGTGCCCCTTTATCAGTTTCCTAAGGAAAACATGCCCTTTAAGTGTTGCGCCTCCCCAAGTTTGAGATGCTTCCTACAACCCTGGATACAGGTGCTCAGGCATCTAGCCAAAAAACATCTAGCCAAAAAATGATTTCTGGAATACAAATCAAACAAATGTTTTCAACCTAAATATCCAAACATTTTGTAGTCTAGATTTATGACATGAAGTCTCTTGTTATGATATGTAGTCAACATCCAAAGTATATGGGAAGTACCCTGAACAGATAGACTTCATGTGATATATTTACATTTTTGATAATCTTGCTGTTGCTTGCCTTTGATCTTGCTTGTAAATCAGTTATTGTCTCATCATATTCATATTTGAGACCGACAAATAATCCAGAATTTATGAACCCTTAGAAATGACTGTACAAATGACTGACCTAAAATAGAATCTTTGCAAACAATTTTAGAACCACAAAAGTTAATGTAACATGACTACGCGGACGTTCATGAGTACGCAAGAAGTAGACGACGTGACGCTACTCAACTGCTAAGAAACTGGTAACAAAATATGGTAATGTTAAAAAACTGTCAGTACTGGGTTAGACGCTCGCTTTCCTATGGAAAAATATGCATGTCCAAACACCTCATCTAGGATTAAGTAAACCCAAAAAAGTTTTGAGTCATGAATTTCAAATTTAGCGCACGAGAAAATGTGCAAGTTTTTATCAACCGTTGAAAGTTATTTGCTTCCGAAAGTCGTTGCTTGGGAGTGTGAAAGTTGTTATGCACATTTGATTTGCTAGGAGCAAGGTTAAAGTTTTCATTTTTCTTGACAGGATGGATATGTTCGGCAAAACAAAACGCTCGACCAGCAAACACTTCGGTCTTACACAAGGTACTTAGCCTTCCAAAGCAGAAATAGCAATATTAGGTACCTACGAAAATCATGCCAGCACAATTGACCCATTCCGTTCAAAGTTCTTACCGCCGAAGCATCAACTAATTTCATGGCAGACAGCTCTTAGTCGCAGAAATGAAATTGAAGCCAGCGTTCATTACGTCCACTCTGAGATTGGCAACTTGACCTATGAAACCATTGGCAATTTTCTTTCGCTACATACCGTTCGCGATGTCAAGCTAGCCGTAGAACAGGAGATTAATTGGTTCAATGAGTCGAAGCTGATACAGAGATCAGTTGTTTCCCCTCCAACAAACGCTGCCATCAATGCGTTTAAGTCTTTAATTTGGTATCATCCAAATCTTGAGGAAATTCCATTTGATCATGCTACTCCTAATATTTTGCCATGCGTCTTTTATTCTTTTAAAATGCAAAAAAAGAAAAATTAAAGTTTACAGGTGCTTTGGAAAATGTCCATGATACAAATCATGATTTAGGCCCTTTTTTAAAACCTCTGGTTTTGGGTGCACTGTAAATTTTGACTTTGCGAACTTGTATCTCCGGTGTTTGATGGACGATTTCTAAATGCAAGGTATGTGCATCTAAGTTGAAGATTGATAAATTTAGCTGTAAACTCGGTGATTAATGATATCTTTTTGTTTGGTTCCTATTTGCATTCAAAAGGGGATACCTTTTTTTGAGACACCCAGTAGTTGAAAGGACTGAGGGTGCACAGGATGAGCTTGCAAAAGTTTTCTGACAAGGATTCAACAGATTTAACTCATCAAATATGCAGCATGTTTCTACTCACAGTGGCCATTATTCTCAGCTATTTCAACAACAACAATAAACCACAGGAAGCCTAGTTCTTAATGTCTCAATAGGGCCCCCAAACTAACTTTAGACTAATAACCCAAACACTACAGGGAGGAAAGAAGAGAAAGGAATGTAGAGAAAGAAAAGGAGACTGCTGAGGATGTGAGAAAGAGGTCAATGGAGAGACTGTTTCAAACAAGAGAGAGGGCAACACAGTCTCGTAATGAAATATGACAACTGTTGGTCATATGTCTTTCTTTCCCGTATATGACTGGATGCGGTATATTTGTGTTCAGTGTGTGCAGTTGATAGCCTGCCTCGTATACAATAAGCACAGAGTGCTAACCTCACCATATGTTACAAAATGTCGGACAGCTTCCACAACGCTAGTAGTGAGGAAAGCGCTACACCACCAGCATCTACTACTCCTGCCTCAAATGCGTCTTTTCGTGGCCTGGTTCTTCAGCGTCTGGTAAATTTACCTATTTTATACCACCATCTGTTGGAAATTGTATTTTAGAACAGAAGGAATAATAGGATGGCTCTCAAAATCTATTTTTCAATTAAATTTATTTAGGCCTAGCTTCTTAGTAGGGAATGCCTTGCTGCTGCTGCTGATCAGAACACTTAAAAGTAGTCAAAAATGACTTCAGGGCTTAGTTTTTGTTTTCATTTGATAATTCTGTAAGCACTGCTGGGAGGTAATTGTCAAGGATGTTAAGAAGGGTGAGCTATTGAACATCTTTGCATCCAGCCAAGGCAACAATCACTTGATATCTGACCAATGTCCACCCCCCCCCATAAAGAATCTCCTCCAGGACAGATATTCTACAAGCCCTTGGCTTGGTGGCTAACTGTTCTTGCTTCCCAAACATCCATGAGTATGCTGCTTTGAAAAGCTGGATGTTAAGTAGGCAAACACACTCTCTAGAATTCAATTGCACATGGAGTGGCTGATGCAATGGACTACATTTCCTAGGAAAGCTGGTCCACCGTTAGGGATGTTGGACTGCAGCTGCCGCATACAAAATTGGGCAGGCTAATCCCCTGGTTGTGGACAAATGAAGTTTTCTGAGTATTGTCCAAGACCTTTGTCAACAGCATGTGAAGCAGCAGAAAAGAAGCTCTTCAAGGGAAGCTCCAACTCATCTATGAGCCTACACTCCTTCATTTTCAGTAGTTCTTTCAATGACTGATGTTCTTGGCAGTCATAAATCTCAATCCTGTTTCTTTCCATTTCAGGATTGAAAAAGACAGCACGAATCCAGGAAGGGCTATCTTGAAAACATGGAATGTGGAATACTGGAATGGAATACTGGAATGACATGGAATACTGGAATACCATAGAATATTAATTAATATTTCATGGAATGCTAATTGATATTCCATGGAATATCAATTATGTTTCTATGGCATTCCAGTATTCCATGGAATATCAATTAACCTTCCATGGAACACTTAAATAGGCTTATATCCCAGATATCTTTTCTTTTCTTGATTGTTATGTCTTATCAAGCAATTATTGGTGGTGGTGGTGGAACTGGTGGTATTGCGGTTGAAACACTTACAGCAAGTTTTACGCAGTGGAACAAGTTTTATAAAAAAGCACCAGATTTATGAAAAAACTAGTTTTATAACAGTGAACAAGTTCTATAAATTCAAACAGTCCAGGTGCAGTTGTACTGCTTCCGAATAAACGGTTGGTGTGTGAGAACGAGTACTCTGCAGCACGCAGTGCATAGCTTAACGAACACATATTTGTTTTGATAAGATACTAAGCATTTGAGCCGTCACTGAAAGTTTCTTTAAAGGAGGATCAAAATAGTCACAGACCAAACTTCCAAGGGATCCAGCCGGCAACCCCACAACCCTCCCATCTAGCCTTTCAATGATTCGAAAATTGCTGAATCCTGAATGGCTTGATAGGGGATTCCACCCTAACGCCACATGCAAAAAAACATGAAGCCAAATAGGAAGACCATAGAGCACCGCCAGCAAAACCCCCCAGAGGCATCAGATACAATGGCAGGAATTAGGCCACGCCACAGGCAAACATATCGAGTTCTACATCTGCAGCCCGTTCATTCAATCCCTTCGTTTTTGACTCACGGTAGTGAAGTCATAGGGGTGATGGGCATTTTCCTGTTTCCCAAATGTTTTATGTCGTGGGGTGAAGGACTTGATGAAGTCCACATCAAGCCTTGCAACAACGCGAGGTCAAAGCTTGTCGTTCAGCGGAGGCCCTCCTGAGGTGTATGACATCTTAAAGGTCAAGCGCTCCAGCGGTTTGAGCACGCGCGGCCACTCTACGTAAAGAACGAATCATGGTCGCAGAGCCTGCGCGCTCAAAATGCTGGATGAAAAACTGCATTCAACGAGCAAAGAAAGGTACGTGTCTCATCTTTGATCAAGAAGTTTATCAACTTACTTTTCCGTAGCTGCTTAAAATCAATTTTCAATCCAAGCCTTGCATTTTTTAACTTTCTGTGCATTTTATTTGAATCACAGCTGATTTTGCCTCAAAAGTAGGACTAGGCTTTTAATTTGTTGTTCAGACTACAGCAATAGCCTGCATTCAATGTTTTGTTCGGACTAGACCTCTAAGTTTACTTGTTCAAAGCACATTGATCTTGAGGTTTGCGCTAATTTGTGAATAATAAACTTCTGGAAAATAGAGGGACTGCAGCTGAGAACAGGCCGAGATTGGAAAACATAATGTGTGTGTGGCATGGCAGCCACCTTGCTCGCCTGTGTTGATGCATCATTTCACAGAATGAGATTGGTTGCTAAGGGAAACTTCTCCAACAAAATGAACTCTTTGAGTGCAGTAATTAGCTGAATGACGTTCCCATCAAAATTATTTCTAAAAGCTCTTTGTTAGCATTTTTTGAAGATTATTGTTAGTTTTCTAAGAAATTTTAGGCAGCTGATCAAACACTACTGAATCAAACATGAAACAGTTTACTGTAGCTGTTTGATTATCGTTGCTAATTCTGATTAATGCTATTGGAAGAAAACCTGGAATTGCAGCAACTGAGAGCTCATCACAACGACACAGTTGATGGTTGTCAAATTTGCCATTGGTGCAAATATGACTATTTTCCTTGAAAAGTTGATCTTAGCGTTGATCCTCGGCCAAATAACAGAGCCCATCATGTGAGGTACCACCCACAGTTAAGTCCAAAGAAAATTTGAACATGAATGATAATTGACTGTGTCTGACTGAAAATTGCAATTTCATTCTTAAGTTGATACAAATATTTTATTGAGTAAGGTCAATGTTGTAGTCATGCTGAGCTGTCTTGTAAGTTGCAAAAAGTTGTCATTTTTATTGTTTCAAACGAGCACCATTTGCTTCTCAAAGCATTTGCACACAATAATTGCGTTGAAAAAAGTCCCAGCTGCACTTACTTAATTTTGTTAACAGCTAGTTTTAATTTATGTAAATACTTTAAATATTTTGGTTGTGTTGGTCTTGAATCTTTAGATAAGGTGAATTTGCTGTTAATTATTGTCTGTATCATAATTATGTGGTCTGAGAGAAGAAAACAGCAAATATCAGACGTAAAAGATAAAAAAATAAGGATTGACTTGTTTGTGAAATTATTGAATTGGCAAGTCATGTCGAAGGATGCTTGTGAAAGAAGTCGAGCTGAAAAGAGCTTGGCTGTATCAATTTGTTAATTTCAATTTATGTAAATACTTTAAATATTTTGGTAGAGTTGATTTTCATGTTAATAATCTTGAATCTGTTGATAAGTTAAATTCGTTTTTGACTAACGGTAGTGATGGGCATTTTCCTGTTTACCAAATATTTTATGTCATGGGGTGAAGGACTTGATAAAGTCCACATCAAGCCTTGCAACAACGCGAGGTCAAAGCTTGTCGTTCAGCGGAGGCCCTCCTGAGGTGTATGGCATCTTAAAGGTCAAACGCTCCAGCGGTTTGAGCACGCGCGGCCACTCTACGGAAAGAACGAATAATGGTTGCAGAGCCTGCGCGCTCAAAATGCTGGATGAAAAACTGCATTCAACGAGCAGAGAAAGGTACGTGTCTCATCTTTGATCAAGAAGTTTATCAACTTACTTTTTCGTAGCTGCTTAAAATCAATTTTCAATTCAAGCCTTGTATTTTTTAACTTTCTGTGCATTTTATTTGAATCATAGCTAATTTTGCTTCAAAAGTAGGCCTAGACTTTTAATTTGTTGTTCAGACTACAGCAATAGTCTGAATTCAATGTTTTCAATTTTGGAAAAACGACACTGGAAATCTGCAAAAACTTTCTTTCTCTGTTGAAGATAGTTTTATTAGTCTCATAGGTTTTTACGGTAGAATTACATGCTTCACAAGCATTCTGACTTTTGTTAGAATAATGCCACTTTGAAATCCCACCAGCAAACCCAACACAATGACCGAAGATACCAAATATTCTTTTTTTGTATTGTTGTCTGTGTTTGTTTTTAATGTTGTAACAATATTAGTTTTCATTTGGTCTGATACACAAGTACAGGGGTCTTTAATCAAGAATGGCACGTTTCTATTCATCCTTTTTTTCAGCATTTCAATGACACAGGGGAGGGCATAACGGAATAACCAGACCCAGGACCACTAGGACCGGACCCTAACGGACCAGACCCTAGGGGAATGCCCTACCCTCGCTTTGACGTTAGATAGGAAGTCAATCACCGAAAGGAGCGGGAATTTCTCTCCAAAAATCTCGTACATGAAATCTTTCTGTTATGAAAAAATCTCGTATACTTTTGCGAATTAGTGACTCATGTTCTGCGACACACTCAGGCCACTCAACTGCGAGTTCATCGAAGAGAAGCTTTCAGACTGCCCAGCCTCCAAGCTGCAAGTTCATCTCGGCACTTAGAGTTCAATTTGATCAGGCTGGCAGGTAATACTTAGGGACTTTGTTAGCTCCCATGGTGGCCCCAGAAAATTATTAGGGGGAAGTTGGTCACATGTATCTTCTAAAATATGGGTTACACTCATCTTTTTCGATAAGAAACTGAGGTCCGAGTTCGTTAGGTAGTTTCTTAAATCTTAGGTCATTTCGCTGCTAAAGTTTGAAATTTGTTTCTTTCAATTTTTAGTGCAGAAAATGTAGAATTAATTTCGTTTTGTTAGAAGGGTTTCCAAACTATTTAATAAGATCTAAAACATTAAGTAATAACATAATTGACACCCAAAAATAATTGGACACGGTACAGTAATAGCAACAGTAATAGAATTTTTGAATGAAAATTACGAAAGTTTCTTAGCATTTTGAAACAGGCGGTGGGGTAGTATTTTTCGAAAATTTTAGCCTACTGTTTCTTATGAGCTGTTTCTCATAAAAATGCAGGCCCGTAAGAAGCGTGGGGCAGGGGGGTGTAAGCCCCCCAATAATTTTGAAAACAATGGTGCCACGCTACAAGTATTAATTAGATGTAGTGCTCTCTGTTGTTCTAAGAACAATCCCCCAATCAGAAGCTGCTTCCTACGGCCCTGAAAAAGGTGATTGCACATGCATGATACGAGAAAACAAATGCACACAAATGCACGTTCTGAGATGCAATATTGTGATCATGGGATTTACCAAAGACAAGTAGGGTCAATGCCCGGGTCAATGCGTGGTTTGAGAGAATGGTACTATTAACATTTCCAAAATTATCATTCTCTCTTTCGAGATCGTCTTACCCCATATATCTGCCAATTACCACCTTCACAATAAACATTACGAACAAATATGTTATCAAAAAGCTGCCTGCTAAATGATTTGGCAGTCCCAAACTAACTTGCAAAGAGCATGGAGAAGCCAGAATCAAGTCCAGAAACTGAGATTGTGGAGATGGAATACAACGTTGCTTGCATCACGACGTCATTGCAACTACTTGAATCACCAACACCAAGCAAGGCAGAGAGGTAAAATATTTAGGCCATGTAGTTAAATGCTTAGCCCCAGTGGGCAATGGCTTGAGGCTGGATCAAATTTTGTCTGCTGGTTAGACGATTTCATATACCATGCATTGCTGCGATTGTTGTGGCATCCAGAAGGTAGAATTTATTTAAAGCAATGACTGTCTTATCTTACTTTGGAGCAAAACTTCTGTGTTGGCCGCCATTACAAACAAACGCTGGAAGGAAAGTAATGGGTATTCCCCTAGGCTCTAGTCCGTTAGGGTCCGGTCCTACTGGTCCTGGGTCTGGTTATTCCGTTATGCCCACAGGGGAGAGGTTTCCCAAATCGTGATGCAGGTTGATATAAACCAGTGGCGCGCGGCAATTGGTTGTTTCCGTATCCCCCTACACAGATGGGAAAAATTTCCATGCACATTCAGCTTTCTATCGATGACTTGGCAAATTGCTAGGCTTTACTGGTTCCGTTTCTTCTCCATTTTTATTTTCATATTTATCTTACCTTTCATAGTAAATATCCATTTCTTCGTTGTTCATTCCATCTGCCCTCAGCTCAATCTACTTTCGCTTTTCTCATTGTTATATTCTTATACTAGGATAGTCCTATATACAATTTTCGAACTTTTTAAAAGAGTTTCTTTTGCTTTTTATCATTCGTTTCTTTTGCAATATCGATAGGTGAGTTACTTTCTCTTAATCTACACTCAATGGTATGCTGTTTGTGAGTCAGTTCATTTGATCTATACTCTATGGGTGATGCAAAGGATCATTTTACTAAGTGGGGACATCAAATTAAATACAGGCCCGGAGACTCTGGACTTTTGCTGCTGGAATTTGAATAGTATAACAGCATACAATTTTCTTTGAGTGTCTCTCATTGAAGCATACAATTCTGTATATGATTATGATCGGATAGGTGTTGTGGAAGCTCACCTTGATAGTAGCATTGACGTGGATAGGCTGGCACTGAATGGATATTCTTTCATCAAGCAGAATAATCCGCTAGATATTAAAAGAGGCGGTGTTGGGCTCTATATCAAGGAGACTCTTCCGAAAAAAAGTGCGCTCTGACATTGTCACGCTTCCCGAATGTGTTGTTTGCGAAATCCAAATCAACAGGAGGAAATATTTTTTTACTATTATCTACAGGAGTCCTAACCAGAATCAAGAAGAATTTGATAGTTTTATGAATAATTTTGAGCTTATGTTATCAAAAATGTCTGCCGAAGATCCTTATGCAGTAATCATTTCAGGGGACTTCAACTGTCACTCCTCCCAGTGGTGGGCGGATGACAATGAAAACGAAGAAGGAAAATGCTTCGAGCCTTTAACGTCTGACCTTGGTATTCTTCAGCTGATTAATGAGCCAACCCATATGATTGGTGAATCTAAGTCGTGCATAGATCTTATTTTCACAGACCAACCAAACATTTTCATCGAATCAGGTGTTCATCCATCTCTCCATGAACAATGCCATCATCAAATTGTACATGGCAGATTGTCGATTAATAATCTTGCTCCACCCCCTTTTACTCGGAGACTCTGGCACTATGACAGTGCCAATATTGATGCTATCAGAAGAAGCATCGAAATGTATCATTGGCGCGAATCTCTTCAATCCATCGAGTGCCCCAACCAACAAGTGAAGTTACTGACTGAAGTCGTTCTCAACGTGTGCTCTAATTTCATACCTAATGAAATTAAAACGATTAGACCACGTCAAGCTCCATGGGTGACTAAGTCGATCAAAGCATTTCTTCGAAAAAAGAATCGTGCCTACAAATCTTTTGTAATATCCTGATGCAAAAACTCGAATTGGTGCAATATTCTGCAGCATTAGCAGTAACAGGTACATGGAGAGGGACCTCACGTGAAAAGCTGTACCAAGAGCTAGGATGGGAATCCCTGTACTCTAGAAGATGGAGCAGACAACTTTTTATGATCTACAAAATCATTAACAACCTGATGCCAGATTATACAAGAGATCCTATTCCACAACTAAATCAGCCTAATTATGCTTTTCGCAATCAACCTGTTGTTGGTCAAATTAGGGCAAGAACTGAAAAATATAAGTCAAGATTTTTCCCAGACAGTTTGCATGAATGGAGTTAACTTGACCCTGAAATCAAAGAATCTTCTTCCATCAGTATATTCAAGAACAGATTGCCTTCGCTTATTATACCACCTTCTAACCCTGTTTTCGGTATTTATGATCCACGAGGGCTTTCTTTATTAACTCAGCTTAGGTTAGAGAGCGCGTGGCCGAGTGGATAAGGCGACTGACTTGTAAACCAAAGGTCAGAACGGCCGAGGTTCGAATCCCGCGCTAGACAGTTTGGTCGCTGTCCGTAACTCTAGCTCGGGTCAACCAGAGCCATGTGAGGGAAATCTGGTAGCTGCGGCGGTTGATGGTAAAACATCCGTGGCCTCTGCTGGAAATAAGTCTCTCTCAGACTTTCGCAGGCTAGCCACGTTAAATATGATACCTACCTACCTACCTACCTAACAGACCAACATGCATCAATTGCGGCGAGAAAACAAGAGTTTGCTGCAGCAAATGCAATGTAGGACTATGCCTTACAGCTGAAAGAAACTGTTTCAAAGCATTTCGTGTTTGAAAATTAGAAATTCATCTTTGATCAAAGTGTGAATGTTTGTCAAGAAATATATATTTTAAAAATTTCATTTCTATGAAACATGGTGCAGCAGAAGGAGTTAGGGCAATATAGGTCAATAGGCAATGGCAGAGTTTACGTGTGGGTTGATGGGGCTATAGGTTTCTGTGAGAGAGAATTGACAGATCTCAAATATCATTTATCTCCAAAATACTGGCCAATATATGTTCTCTCAAGGATTTTTAGGGGCTGCCCCCTAACCGCTTTTTGGCTCTGTCATTGTCTATAGTACATATTGCAATGCTTTAATCTTATCAATAATTTCAAATTTCAGAAATCTGTCCTCAAGAAGTCAACAGGACTATCTATGCCTAAGCCATTGTTTCGGTCATGCTTACCCCCAGAAACAACAATAACAGCCCCCATAGTTAACAAACACATTTTTTACCCAATGTATCTTCAATTAGTAATTGATGTTTCGCCTTTATTTCAGTTATTGTAAGGGACTAAAAACACTGTTTACAAAGCACTACAGGAGCAAATTTGTTTGTTATGTTCCTGGAAGGGCCATATGGCCCAGCCCCCAATTTCACCCCAAACGTCCCCCAAAATTGAAAATGTCCATTGATACCAAAATAACCACAAAAAATAACTTAAAATCACTGAGTATGATTTTTTTGCTAATGTGGAAGATCATTCAGGCATGAAAGGGTTAAAGGGATGTTGCGATTGGTACAAGGAGGATCATTGAAGGATGGATCATTGAAGGATGTCGACCATTGCAGCATCTTGAATGGAAATGCAGAGGCACGATCTGCGGAAGTTCTTGCTAAAAGTCTTCCACGCCTGTTGGACAGTTCCAGTTCCCAGCTGCAGACCATTCACACCATTGATCGACAGTGGAGATCGTTGCAAATTGATCAATGCATTAAAGATGGAGGTTGGGAGGAGAAGAGCATTATAGAATTCTGGCAAGGCATGCTTGCTCTTCCAGAATACCAAGATCTAGCGTGGTTCATGCTTGAGATAACAGCTCTGCCCCAAAGTACTGCCAAAGTGGAACGCACTTTTTCAAAGGTGAACAACAACAAGACAAAGCTCCGAAATGCTCTTGCTGTACCACTTTGGAGGCAATCATCAAATCAAGTGAAGCCTTCCTTTCCAATTTAGAAGTCCAAGGAAGACTGACTGACCTCCATGGTATGGCCCAAAAGAGCTATATGGATAGATTTCTGAGAGTGATTGGGCGAATAATAAACGTGTAGAGGCATTATTTAATTATTAAAAACTTGAAATTCAAGAATTCAGTTTTCTAAAAATCGTGAAAGGCTTCACATTAAGAATGCAATGGCTTTGTATAATCCACAACTTCTTGTTTGGATGATGAGGATAATTTTTGGAGCTTTTGACATGTTACTTCTTTTACAACTTCTTTGCCACAAGAGAATCAGGAGTAGCTAACAGATATATTCTATTTTAAGGTCTATTTTCTACCCATTTCTTGTCATGTGTCCTCAAATTTAGACTGCCCTCACATGAGCAAACTCAAACTGGTCTTAGTTTCAGATCGGTTTGAAATGTGGCTGTGTTTGCTAATATGCTTTCCCCTCACATGAAAATTGAGTTCACCTCACTCACTCTGCACATGCACATTACACAAACAATTTCCTGAGTACAAACAAACATGCCGCCAATCGATTCTCGCTTGCTGCTGATCCAGGTACTGAAATCCATTTTACTCGCTTTAAGTTCTGTTCTGTAGCTTCATTTTGTTTTGCTTCTACAAGTCATGATGCATCAGCACAACCTCAATCAGGAGCTCCTTCACACTATGGAGGAAATAAATCGTGCCATGCACCAATACATTCAGCTGAAAAACAGATTCCTGTGCAGCAGCCTACAATTTATTATGAAGAAACTCCAGAGCAGGGTACCGTTTTAAAAATTTTACTCCGGGACAGAGAAGATATAATTTTAAGGAATTTACTCGGGGACAGGGTGCCTTTTCAGATTTTCCAGTGGCACGTCCCCGTATTTTCATAGACGAAGTAGCCCCCCCTGTGAGGCTTAATTTTTCGACAATTGAGAAACAGTCATACCTGAATTTAAAAAGCTAAGAAATGTTTGTAATTTGCAATTTCAATAATGAAAAGAAAAGATTGTTGTGTTTTAAACTCAGAGTTTTGTAGAATAGGTTTAAACCCAACAACGAAGCACACGGACTTCGGGGTTTAGGTTTTGCTTTGTTGTAAACCCAAAACACGGACTTTCTAATCCGCGGACATAAGGCCCGCGGTTTAGGTTTTGGCCTATTCGAAAACACGGACCGTGGACCAATGCCTCAAGGCCTGGCCGTATTCACCACTGTATTTTAGTGAACTACCATCGAACCCACCCACAACTAACATCTACAACTGAAGTGCTGCAGAAAAAAGTCATTTGTAGCCATGCAAGATATTTATAAAAAAAGAGAAAAAGTATGTAAATGCAATACAAATTTTTGTAGATCATTTTGCCAATGTTTGTTACTCTGCTACATGGACTAATTATATATTTACAATACCGAACATAACAAAATATAATAATGCGAGCATTTCTGATGGTTGATGGATCATTCAAAAAGATATCCTGGTCCCTATTTTGATGTTGTACACTCATTTTTTTTATAAGAAACCGCTGGCAAGAAACGGTAGGCTAAATTTTTTCGAAAGTTAAGAAACAATCCAACCTTAATTGAAAAATCTAAAAAACTTTTGCAATTTTAATTTTCCTATTGCACTCAAGAATGTTTTGACAGGGTAGAGTTATAGCAACTGTTTTGACCGTTTTTGAGTGTGAATTATGTTACTAAGTAATTTAGGAGCCCTTTAGACAAAACCAAATGAACTCTACACTTCCAGCATTAAAACTATAAGAAACACATACGAAACTTTTGCTTGCAAAATGGCCCAAAAATGTAAGAAACTGTCTACCATCACAAAACCTTAGTTACTTATAAAAAAGGGAATGTATTTGAAAAATTTACTCAACATTTATTATGTTGCAACTGCAAAAAAATGGATTTTTTTATCAGGCAGCCCTCCTGCTAAATTTTATCTCCCCCTACGCCCATGCTCTTAAGCGTCTTTATGTTGTGCTTTGATGTGAGCTTGGAGTCTTCCAGGCCTTCAGAATGTCTTCCCACAGTGTTTGCACTCTTGTGCTTGTCTGTGGAGATGCACAGTGGCACAATGCTCTCCCAGAGTGCCAGGGCAAGAGAAAACCCTGTTGCAATGCGTACACTTGTGTTTCTGCTCATCGTCATGAATTTTCTTGTACCTTGTATAATTGGTTGATTTGTGGAATTCTTTTTTGCATACAAGGCAAGTAAATTTGTTCTCTACTTTGGCCCTTGGAGTTTTGGGTGGCTGTTGCTCTTCCCTGCTATGCCCAGGCAACCTGTCTTTGTCTTCATCTTCACTTTCCAAAACTATGACTTCTTTTTCTTTGCCTTCATCCTCTCTTCTTGAAATAGTGCTGGTAGGTGGAAGGTGTCTTGGTGGGCTAGAGGGTAGGTGTTTGGAAGGTGGGGCGAAGGATGACTCATCAACATTTTTTTCATCTTCATCTTTTCTTGTGGCAGTGCTGGTAGAAGGCAGGTGTCTGGTAGGTGGCGTAAAAATGCTTTTGCTTGTTGGTGCTTTTGGGTCTGGATATGCCTTTTAACAGAGGATGTTGTTGTGATTTCTGTACCCCTTGGACATGTGATGCATTTCTGATGAAGACAACAGATGTTTGATTTAAGCTGAGGAAAGATATACATATTTTTATAAGAAACCATTCATTTTCCCGTATTTCTCTGCCATTGTAAAGAAATTTTGAAATATTTTCCTCCACTATCTTTCCCTGGTGCTTTACTATGGCCGGAACACGAAAGAAACTTGCATTTTGGTCTTTCTCCGTCTCCCACTGCTGCTGCTTTAGACTCTTTTTCTTTCCACTCTTAAAACCGCAATCAACAAACAAACACAGCACCATCACTACTCTAATACGAAAACTGTTTAAAAGCTATTCAAATATGTAAATATAATAAGCAGTTATGTTAAAAGTTGAGAATTATCCGAGAAAACAACAAGTTCACATGCGTACACAGCTTTCAGCTCTATTGTTTGGAACACCAATATGGCGGATAGCAACCGTTGCGATGGGCTGAGTCACGTGACTGAAAAGACTCTATAAAGCACTTTATCAACGTAAGCGGAGACAAATGATGCTTGACCAATATGCAACCCACTCATGTTTTCTGCCAGAAACTATTCTGGCATGCCGTCCTATCAAAATAAGCACACATAGACACAATCTGCGACAAGATGATGTTCTTTCCCTCCATGTCGACAGAGGGCATCCAAATAAAGCCAATTAGGAAGAGAGCCATCCCAAGGGTAAGGCCGGACATAATGAATGAAGAAATTGAGAGCCAATTATGCCATTTTGAAAATGTTCAACGGGCGTGGAGTGAAACGTGGAAAGAATTTCCAACAACTGAAAACGGCAATAGGCTCGTGACTTTCTCCCAAATGGGGGAAAGGAAATCCCGCCATTCATTGTGTGTAGAGGACAAAAGCTAATCGTCTCCTACAGGGGACAACAAGCCATCTTCATGCGATGCATCGCACAGGACTACCTGACCACGGAATACCCAAAGAAGAGTCCCAAACTGTGCCACGTCCATGCCAGTGAAGAACACCAGTACAGAGACTGCCCTAATAGAGAAGCTGACTCAAATAAGGAAAATGAAGAACCAGAAAAATTAACAGAAAAGGAGACAACAAGAGACAGAAAAGAAACCAACGAAGAAGCCGCTAGAGGATCTCGTCATTGACGAAAGCCAAATTTACAACACACCTGAAAAGTGCAAAGAAACAATAGCTTACCTCCCGAAATTACACAAAATGAGGGCAGAGCTAGTCAAATCCAGCGCCAAACGGACAAGACAAGAAATACCAACTAAAGACAACCTGGAGAACGCAAGTCCAAAACCAATGAGAGACCCAAGGAAAAATGGCACAGCAATCGCTAGAAAAGGACTTTAATCAGACAGGAACCTAATGTGGTATACTCCTATTCAATTTTTTCTCTTTGCGATGGCCAATATTGCAAGCATTAATGTGAATGGCCTCAATGACCCGCTAAAGTGTGGGGCCATTTTCCAGGATTTAAACCGAAGCAAACACGATATTGTATTCCTGCAAGAAACACACCTCAATTCGCAAACTGTAGCAAAGGCAATTTCCAAATATTGGTGGAAGGGAAACAAATTTCACTCCTTTTCACCTGACAACTGGAAAGGTGCCTCAATTCTTTTATCCGATAAACTCAATGCAGTAATACACTCACATAATGCTTGCAGTAATGGCCATTACGTCATTGTTGATGTTACCTTTGGGGGGAAACGCGTTCTCCTGGTCAATATTTATGCCCCAACTGGTAATTATGCCAAAACTCAGCAACAGGAACAACATTTTTCCACTGTTACATCGGAAATAGATAAATATTCTGACGTAGACTGTGTTATAATAGGAGGCGACTTCAACTGTGTACTTGACCATTCTAAGGACCATAGCAAGACAATCACTTACTCTGACAAGTCAGTCAAAAGCCTTGGTGACATGGTTCAGAAGCATGACCTAGAAGATGAATGCTTTTTGACCTAGAAGATGAATGGTTCAGAAGCATGCTTTATTGCTCAGAAAAAATCAAACAAACACTAGTGGAGAGCAAATTAACATTAACGGTAATGTGATCAAATCTGAGGAGACTGTCAAACTTTTGGGAGTCACTTTGGATTATAAACTGGATTTCGACCCGCATATTTCTAATATTTGCAAAAAAGCTGCATCACAATTGAATGTTCTTAAAAGGTTAAAGATGTTTATTGGCTTTAAAGAGAAAAATATCCTAGTTCAGAGTTTTGTATGTTCAAATTTCGATTATTGCCCCTTGGTGTGGTATTTCTCATCTTCCAAGTCATTACAGAACATTGAAAAGTTACAAGAACGTGCCCTAAGGTTTCTCTATAACGATCATACAAGTTCATATAATGATTTGCTTTCAAAATCTAGTAAATGCACGATGCAGGTTGCGCGCCAAAGACTCCTTTGCATTGAAATATTCAAAACTCTGAATCATTTGAATCCACCATTTATGCAGAGAATTTTTGAATTACGCTCTTCAAATTATTCGTTAAGAAATCCAAATAATTTAGCCCATTTCAGACCTAATCAAACAACATTTGGGTCTAAAAGTCTCAAGTCTATCGGGCCACAGATTTGGAATGGCTTACCAAACGAAATAAAATCAGAAGAAAATATCAAAAGTTTTAAGTCTTTAATAAAACAATGGGATGGTCCGAATTGCAAATGTAGTGCCTGCAAGTGCCAACCAGTTTAGAGTTTTAGTTATAAACGTAAGAAAAAAAAAGTTTGTTTTTATTTTATTATTAGTTATGTAAATTCGATTTAGATTAGTTAACTTGTATATATCATTAAATAGTGTATATATTGTTAGCTACGTGTATATAATCGAATTAAAATAATGCTACACACACACACACACAAGATATCTGACGGACATTGCACCAACACAGATACACCTTTGCTAGCAATGTAGGGACATATAGCTGTATCAACTGCTTTTATACTTCAAGACATTCAAGGGCTAACTTTAGTAAATGTGACATTATTCCCTTTCCACTATCCAACCATGAAAAGGTGGTCTTGCATTTTTGATCTAAGTCAGTTTAAATCTGGTCCTGGAATTTGGCAATTGAATTCTTCTGTACTGCGAGTGGACTGATATCTGAGCTTATCATTGATAAATTATTGCAAAAGCGCATGACCCAGCTGAATGCGATAAGAGATGGGCTATGTATCTCTGTATGTATCTCTCTATATTTTAGAGTGGCTTCTGTAAAATGCGGGTCAGCAGGTCCGATAAAATACGGGTCTGCGGGTCTTTTTGAATGTAGGTCCCATGGCCACAGACAAACGGCTGTTGTATGCGGCAAGGAGCCCTTTGTACAGAACGAAGCGATAGTCACCAGTTTCTATGAGCTTTCCTGCTGTGACAGCAATTCATCACCGCTGCAATTCATCAAGCGAAACCCTTGCAATATCGATGGCATTGAATCATTCCTATGGATTGAATGGTGACGCAGATCGCCACAAGGGTCACAAAAAGAAAAATACATTGTGAAATCGTACCTGATCAATGAAAAGATCCTGAGTCACAGCATTGTGGTCACAGCTTGCAAAGAATTTCAATCCCAATGCAAATATGGGAGAACTTTGTACTTTGGAGGGGATCCCTTCACATGGGGAAGTCCCTATGTATCGTTTGATACTTTTTACCATAGAAATAGGAGGCACTAATGTCTTTTTGCGATTTCAACATGAAAGTTTTCAAATTTTAAGTTTAGTTTCTTACGCTGTTTCTCAGTTCCTATTGACTTTGTTATTTGATTTCTTAGCAATCATTACAGTTTATAACACTGCTGCAAATATGTTCCTTGACATATGCAAAACGTCAGGTGGGAAGAAATCCCAGGGGAACATGTACATGTTCTTTTCTCCGGAACTTTAGCCTGTGTTCCAGACCCCTTTGAACGGAAAGGAAAATGACTAAATCGGTACATCGTTCTTATATCATATGAGTTCCTTGCTGAAGTTTGGCACCAACGGTACAACCTTGCTAAAGGTAAACAAACCAGAACAAGCCCTATCTTCTGCGCATTGTTGGATTGAACGCAAGCATTCGAGGATGAAAACAGGAAGTGGGCATAAGCCTTGCAAGACCTGTCGACCGCTGTACACACCGAGACCCGCCACCAATCTTGGAGTGGGACCCGCATTTTATCGGACCTGCGAACCCGCATTTTACAGAAGCTGATTTTAGAGTGATCCCTCCTTTGGCTAACTGGTAAGAATACTCTGACAGATATTGGATGGGGCAGAATATTCAAAATTTGGGTTTGCAGCAGATTTTTCGAACTTCCCTTTTCAGTGGGGAGCCAATTTATATATATCGCTAAAATCTTTTATTCCAATAATGTGATGTGTGCCCTATTTAGATTCAAACAGAACCTGTAACATTTGAGCTGGTTGATGGAAACCAAGCACTACTGCATTCAGAGTCAAAATGGGGCTAAATTCGTGCTTCAGCTGGTCTACAAAAGTGTGTGATTTGAGCTTTGTCTTTATACATTTTGTAGAGGCCTGAAAAATTGTCCAAGGTGCACAACAAAATAGTCGAAAAATTTCTTTAGTGGTCAAATGACTCTTTCCAGTGTCAATTGATAGCAATTCTGTACTCCTCATATGCCAAAGATGGAGTGTGGTCTCTTGTCCAGAACACACTACCGGGTGCACCAAAATAAACTATGCACGTTTGGCAGGCCATAACAAGTCGTACACTGGACTGATTTTGAAGATGTATGGCTTAATCGTTAGCAGAAAGCCTGAATTAGATTCTAGGACTTTTTGCAAATTTTTCCGTTTTCAATTTTTAGAGCTAGAAGCGAGTTTCTTAAAATGCTCATTTTCCAAAACATTGAAAACGATCAAAAAACGTTGATCAAATTTTAAAAGATTCAGCATGAATGAACAAAACGTTTTCAAGGGGATTTGGGGGCTTAGTACGAACTTTCGTACAGCAGATTACAATTGGTCGATTTCTAAATCTCAAATTACCACGAACAAGTTCTCTCTTTGTCCATTCATGTCGATTCTTTGGAAAAATTGATCGATGTTTTTTGATCGTTTTTAGTGTTTTTCAAAAACTAAAATCTTAAGGAACTCGCTTCTAGCTCTAAAACTGAAAATGAAAAAATTTGCAAACAATCCCAGTATCTAATTCAGGCTTTCTGCTAACAATTAAGTCATAAATCTTCAAAATCGGTCAAGTGTATGATTCATTGTGGCCTGCCAAACGTGCATAGTTTATTTTGGCGCACCCGGTACTGTCAAGACCAATTTTTCCTGAAAATTTTACCGCATCTTGGCCTGGCTTCATCGACAACGATGTCCATACCATCGCGCTTATTTCAAATAATACAAATAATACTGTTGCCTCAGAAAAGTCCCTATCTCAGGCAGTAAGCCTTTGGGGGGAACACAACCCCAGTAAGATATTACAATCTGTAAAAAATATTAAGTTACAATATAAATTAGGCAGCAACTAAAGAGAAATTAAAGATAAAATATATAGTAGAAGTCAATTAAGGACAAAGACGTTCTTTAGCACGCCTTGTTAGGTCCGCTCTCAGTTTTGTACAGAATGAGGTCAATGATTTCTGTTCCCTGATTTCCGTTGGGAGTTTGTTGAATAGCTTGCCTGCAGTGTCTTGAAAGGTATCTTTGATAATTGATGCGTTCAACTTCAGTTCGTTACTGTTACAAAGAGTACGATTGATCTTCTTTATTTCAATACGGTTAATGGACGGCCAATTCTCGTTGTGAATGGCTTTAAAAGTCATTTTCATGCAATTAAATTCTCTTCTTTCCACTATTGGAAGCCAGTTAAGTTTGAGAATATCAGCTGAAGATGCATAGCAACCAAGCGCAAAACTTGCTGCAACTTTCTGCAACTTTTTGTTTATTTGAGTGATGGTGAGTAAACATAATCGTTGAAATCAATTTTTGTCAACACTAGGCTTTCATCAAGTTTTTTTCTCAATTTTAAGGTTGTGAAATTCTTAAGCTTTTTTACAATGGATAATTTTCCGTAACAGCTACAGGAAAGTTCTTTCAACTGATTGGACCAATCTAAGTGTTTATCGAGATAGACTCCAAGGAGGCGAGGTTTTTCATCCAATTCAATAGATTCTCCTCCCAATGACAGTAATATGGTCTTTTCTTTAATTTGGTGACGATCATACAGTCGTTTGGATCCACTGATTAAAAATTTGGTTTTCATTGCATTGATGGCCAGAGAATTTTCACTTGACCACTGTTCCACACTCTTTAACGACAAGTTTAATTTACCAGTGATCATTTGTATATCATTAGGTCTGCCTGACACGTATATAGTCGTGTCATCTCCGTATTGGATTGATCGCGAATCAAGACTATCTTGTAGGCCATTAACATAAAGGTTTAAAAACAGTGGTCCGAGTATTGATCCTTGATCCATATGAAGTGTTGTTGTTACACGCTTTCATCAACATGGTTCTTTTTCTGATCTTTCTTTCTTTCTTTTGGCAGAAAAAAGGCAGCTTTACAAAATGTGGTGTTTGTGTGCTTTTCAAAGACCTGTCCTCTTCCACCATGAATTGAGATCGGAGAGAAAGGCTTCTGCAGAAGAAAATAAAACATATCGAGCAGCAACAGTAAGAATGCTTTTAGTAATAATTTTCTGCTCTGCGTCCAAAATGCTTAGAAAATGCATTGTCCTAGTATGAACGCAGCCTGAGAGACCTTGTTGTCAAATGTATTTTACTTAAACTAATGTACATCTCTTTTGTAATATGAAGAAATGCCTTTATATTCAGACGTTGTCACCAATACTCAATTAGTTGAGTTGAGTGAGTTGCCGGTATATATGACTCGAATTTTGCAATAACTTCATATTTAGACAAATCTAGGCCAGAGACTAAAAACCTCATTCTGAAATATAAGGGCGACGTAGGCTCGTTTTAAACTGTGATCTTGTATTTCAATGCAGAGCCGAACGAAAAAAATATTACTATCATATTGCGAAAGCAAGGAAAAATCCCGAAAATATGTCTCATTGATTTCTGATGCAATGGATCAATCAAAGACAAGTATTCCTCACTGGCTCTCCAAATCAAAGGTAATGAATTACTGTCTTTTATCTTATACTTTTCTCCAATATTGTCATCTTTAATCAAGCAGTGACTCATAAAATCTGATTTCTGAAGTCACAAAGTTTTCTTTCCAAATATCAAAGAAATGACAATCGAGTTATTGGAAAGCTGTTTAGTTGGGTTGGATTTGAATAGAAATGAAAGAAAAAAGAAGATAAACTCATCCTACTTACGAAACTATAATATTACTAGAAAGTTAATGATATTCTTCTTTTTAGTCACAAAGAGGTGATTTTCTAAGAACACATATCATGGGACTGATATCGCATGGAACACGCACCTGCTATCAATACCTTGATTTGCTTCAGTGGTCACATGATGCGAATTTAGTGATCAATACCTTACTTTGTGTGCTGGTGGATATTTCCAAGGTAAAAATTATTCATCAGCCATAATTCATTTGCGAACTATCTTTCAAGGTCCCGGACAATTTTTAAATGCAAGGTATGTGCATTGAAGTTGAAGATATAAATTGCAGCTGTGTGATAGGAAAGTCACTGTGTATAATAGTTTTGTTCCTTAATCCACTTAAAGGGGAGACCTCTTTTAGACATCTTAAAGTAAAGGCAAATCACTGAAATTTGGGCCATGTAGTTGAGGAAGCGAGTAACAGATACAATGGTGTTGTTTTTGTTACACAATATTTTTCATCTTGTTTACGCTTGATAGATGCTACATTGATCACCAGTACATTACATACACGGACATGGCTTTGCAATCGTCCACAAGTCTCTCTCTTTGGTAAAAAATATTGTCATGTACCGTATATGCACATACACAATTGTCCTAATGTAATAACACAATGTAAAAATTACTTCGTACGACAAGAAATAACGTAGACGTTAGAACATCGCTATTGTTCTGATGTGACACTCATTTCATCTTTGCTTATACTGGAGAATGAGCTTCAAGATATCATTGCCAAGCATTTTATTGATAGCAAACATCAATTTGTAGTCAAAATTCCTATGCGCATATATTTATATAACTGTTGATAGATTGATGGATTCACATTTTATCTAGTGAAAAGCACTTTTGCGAATCTCAGGGAGGTAGCCACCTTGCTACACATAGGAATACAAACTTTGGATGCTAACATCGTAGGTTGAAAATTTATACAGTAGCAAGTAAGCTGTAAACTGGAATTTCTGCTTGGAAAAATCAGATGCAAATCATCATGAATGAAATATGGTAGCTATAGTTGCTTAAATCCTACAGCATTTTTGCTGTCAAAAGACAAATGAATGTATACACAACTTTCATAAATATATTCAAGTCGCCATGGTTCAGGATATCAAAAGAATTAATCCACTAATTATGTCTCACATAATAAAAGGAAACTTGCACCGGATCTTTTGATGACAGTTGAAGGGCATTGTTGCAAATATCTTACATTCCTAGGTATGACACTCTGAGCTTATCATCAGAATTCTGTCATTTCGCTGCCTTTTGAATTTACTGTCATACATAAAAGATGGCAAGATAAAGCAAATGATGTTCCTAAACTCAAAATAACAGATTCACAATACATCAATTCCAAGATGCCGTGGTCACAAGTGGCCTTAACTGAGGAGCTACAAAGACCGATGGGCCGACCTAGTAGGAGAAATGCATCCGCAGTAAACGTGGTTTGTGGAGGGATGGGGGAGCTGCCGACAAGAAAGCGGAAGATTGACAACAATGAAGATGATGTGGATCTTGGCGCACCTGCAAGAAAAAAAACTGAATGATTTGCCAACATAGATTCACATTAATTGCATTCTTTCTTTCCGGCAGACCTACAAGTAAAAGGGCCTAAATAGCGACGGACCAAATGAGAATGATCCCAAACACAAAAATTGTGCACAGACCCAAACCAGAAAGGCCTTGGGTCTTACTTGGACACCTCGTTATCTTAGATGATATTGTTGTGAAACAATTTCAAAACGAACCTTCATGAAATCATACTTTAAAGCTAAGAAGGTGAACGTGGAACAAAGGTGAATTATAACACGAAAATAATTCACTTGCTTTTTCTTTTAAATGTTTTCTTCAGGCCATATATAAGGATTTTACTTTTTAGAGGAGTTGAAATTGAAAACCTTACGATTTGCTTTCGAGTAGCCTGCGTGCAGACCCTACTGATTTCTTTTCATTTCAGAGAGGTTCTCCTCTAGTAGAACCTCTCTGAAAAGGAATCAGTAGAGTCTGCACGCAGGCTACTCAAAAGCAAATTATTTTAAGGTTTTGTATTTTATATGTCAACACCAGTCTACAACATGAGTTTATCGTCATTCACAACCATACAAATACGTTACTACATAACATTGATACATGTAGCATTTCATAAAACAGAACAAAATAATTTTTAAGATTTTTAAGTTGATTTAACAGGATAATCAACTTGACTGATTTTTGCCGTGATTCTGTAAAATACTGTGATATTGTAAATAGTCATGTGACCTTATTATCCCGCTGATATTGTATTTGTTGTTCTGTACATAGTGATTAGATGTTGTGTTATGTTGCTTGCGAAGACCACTCAACTCACATATTTATAAATATTTGATAAATTGAAAATTATCACATTTTTCCGGAAATTATTCATGTGTTTGAGAGAAAATTTGTCAACGCCTTCGATCCCACACGCGATCACGCGATGAGTAAACTATCTGGTCGCTGCGCAGCAGCATGTTTCCTTGGCCAGACCTCAACAGCTGCGATGACGCAATTTCGGAAGGAGAGCTGTGGAGAATTGATTTAGATCGCATTTCCGCAACCAAACAAAGAAAAGTCGATCATAATCCATCAGGATGCATAAAAGGGAAGATTATCACAGGGTTGCGTTTTCACACAAAACAAAACAAAAGTTCTGTGGTCATATGAAGTCTTCATGTCTAAAATTTCATGTGATTACGCCATATCCCTGGCAAGCCACCGCCACTACCTTGTAGCATGGGTCCTTCCTCATGAATCTATGCAAAAACCGCATGTTTTTAGCAGGGCTGGAAGGAGCTAAAATGTTTTTGTGAAGACCGCTTTTAGGCCGGTGGGCCTAAAATTGCGAATGACAACAAACTTTGCTCATTTTATTTGGAATGAAAGTCCAGTCGATAGATTAAAAAAAAAATTGAAGTAAATAAAACGGACAAACTTTTTTCCGGGTTTCGGGTTCAGGTCTCGGGTTCAAGGTTTCGGGTTTAAGGTTTCGGGTTTAACCCTGTTTGGACCGGGTTGAAATTTTGATGTTTTTGAGCCGGGGGGGGGGGGCGTTTTTTGAGAGATACTACAAGAGATATAACAATAAAACTCATGCCAATTGTTCCTTTGACAATTAGCTTTAGTGAATTGTTTTGTATTTTTGAATATGGTTAGTAATAAGGAACCTCGCAAGCTCGGTCTGTACTTTTAAGACCTCAAGTTTTATATTTTCCTGTGCAACACAAAACCGGTTACACTTTTTTTTATAAGAAACTTGGATCAGCACTTAGTACTAAAAGTTTCTTAAAGGAATTGAGTCCATATAAATAGCTGAGCGTTAACGGCTATGCTGACAAACTGCTGACGGCCCTTTGTTATCGCACAATTGTGCTAAAGTCATTAGCAAGGATTAAGAAAGCAAGGATTAAGAAGTCTTTGATCTCCACTACTAATGACTTTAGCACAATTGTGCTATAACAAAGGGCCGTCAGCAGTTTGTCAGCATAGCGTTAACGCTCAGCTATTTATATGGACTCAATTCCTTTAATTTCGCATTAATATTTCGTTGTTTTAGTAGTAAAAGTTTCTTAATTAGTTTCTTATTTTTTGGGCCTAAAATTGCGTTATTGTTCGAAGTTGAGCCTTCTTCTCGACAAAGGGCTTCCATTTTGCATTGACATTGTCATCAAGAAGAAGCCATGCACATCAAGGCAAAATTTACCAACTTTGGAGCTAAAAGTCAAGAAAAGATTTAGGTACCTCTGTTAGAGAGATATAGAATAGGAGAGACATACATAAATAAAATTTTAGAGTTTCTTATCTGTTCTTGAGCGTAGTACTAGAGTTTCTTAAATTTTTGGTCATCATAGTACTAGTTTCTTATAAACCAGTTTCTATAAAAAACTTGTAGTATGCGCATAGTACAATATGTAGAAGAGGGGCTTATTTGAGAGTGGGTGCTAGCAATGAAGAAATCAGTTTACCAACCTCTCTAGTAGTAATGATAACTTTATTTAAAGGTGTGTTGAAGAAATTTGAAAAGTAGATTCGTTGACTGCAAAATAACAATGTCACTTTACAAGTTACATGGACAGAACAATTGATTTTGAGATTACTATTAAGTTTATTGTTGCTGCCTATTGCAGTTTGCTGCTTCTTTTTGTTACGTTAATGCCTGGGGGGGGGGGCTCCACTATCCGGTCACACGGGGATTTGCATCAGTAGTTTATTTTATGGAAAAGGTGTTTTGCGTTAACTGTAAAATCTTCGATCATAAATTATTATCATTCTGGCGCATACACACCAGTGTGATCCGATAGTGAAGTCTCCCGTATTATTATTGTTTCAGTTCACGTTCGATTGCAAAGAAGACTATTTTTTGTTTCGTTCTTATAGTTTATTACTTGATGTTAAATGGTAAGATAACAAGGTGGGTGTACATTCGTCACTTTTCTAGAGTTGCCAATTCCAAATGATTACAAATTCCAAGTAATTCCAATTCCAAGCAATTCCAAGCAATTCCAAGTAATTACAAATTGAAACCTTCAACCCGAAACCTTAAACCCAAAACCTTAAACCCGAAACCTTGAACCCGAGACCTGAACCCGAAACCCGGAAAAAAGCTCGTCCGTAAATAAAAGAGGCTTCTGGAATAATAATACAACTGACATCAATTCAAGAGGAGGTAAGAATTCCGAGTTATGATGATATAAAATTTGGGGATATTGTGATTTTCATGCGGAAGTTGCTGTTAATTTCAAAATTTGAGACAATCCAGATTCCGAATTACTGATTGTGAAACAGCTGTGTCCTTCCCGTGGGTATAATAATAATAATAATAATAATAATAATTCATTTATTTACAGTTGGTGAAATGTCTAGTTAATACAAACTAATAAAAACCAACTATCTAATTACAAACCCTATTTAAAAATGTTGCATCGACATTGTTCTCCCTTCCAATTTTTGATCATTGTTTTAAACTGTTTTGTATTTTGTGCGGATTTTATGTTGTCTGACAAAGTGTTCCAAAGTATACTACCTCTGAACGATAGGGAACTTTGTCCATATGATGATGTCTTAACTTTTGGCACCTGGAGTAGATTCTTTATTCTTAGGTCATATGTGATTTCTTTCGTTGCGAAAAACTCTTACAAAATAGAAGGACTAATGAAATTGGTGCATTCGTATATTTCGACCATTAGCTTTTGCAGATTGCTACAATGGATCGTTATCTCTTCCGACCTTGCCAGTAGTTCTTCAAAGGTAGATGTATAATCGCCATGGAGAACTCTCAAGGCACGCTTATGTAGCCGGTTTAATTCTGTTGTTAGTTTTTTTACCACAAAACATCCATATCAGTGGACAATAGTTAAAGACTGACTTTATGAAAGTTTTGTATAGTATGTTTGCTTTATCCTTTTGTAGAAACCTAGCAATACGAGAGAACGCCTTTACTTTTTGACTTGCCTTTTTGCAAATACCTTCAACATGATTATGAAAGCTTTGAGTCAATCGTTATTCCAAGGAGTTTAACCTCATCGGTTGTCTTGATAGGTTGACCATTTATTTCAAGGCTCACTTTTTGACCCTTTTCAAGACCCATGAAAATAACCTGAAACTTGTCTGGGTTAGCTACCATTCGGTTGTCCTTGAACCATTTTAAGGCATCATTTATGTCTCCTTTGAGGGATCTCAAAATGTTATCTATGCTATCTTCACATGAGTAGATAGTGTTGTCATCGGCAAAGTTGTAAACGTGTGAGTTCTCGATCGCGTATATGAAATCATTAATAAATAGATTGAACAGTAAAGGTCCAAGAACTGAACCCTGTGGAACACCAGATTTTACTTGTTGCCAGTTACTGTAGGTACCATTTATCTTCACTCTTTGTAGCCTGTTTATGAGGTAACTATGCAGTAAATTCAAACTGTCTAAACTGAAGCCATATGTCTCAAGTTCCGCTAACAGCAGGTCATGAGGGATGCAGTCATAAGCTTTAGAAAGGTCCATTAGAACCATCCCAACCTTGCCTGACTTGTTGAGTGTTCTACGGCATTGCTCAATAACTCGAAATATAGCATCTTGGGAACTGTAGCCTTCTCTGAAGCCACATAGGAGCTCAGACAATTTTGGCTGAATGAACGGCATGATTTGTTTCGACAGCAACCTCTCAAAAACTTTGGATATTGCACTTATTGGTCGAAAATTCTTTTTCGTTGTTGTTTTTCCTGTCTTAAAGGCAGGTGACAGGTCAGCTTTTTTAAGGGTGTCTGGAAACGTACAGTTTTCAATCATTGAGTTTGCAATATTGGTTACCTCACTAAAACATAAGGCAAATGATAATTTCAAGGTTTTTGCGGAAATGTTGCCGCTGACAGACTTTGTACTATCGAGTCGATTGATTTCATCCCAAACCTCTGTTGTACCAAATTTGCAGAAACTAAATTGGTGATTGGATTCAGCTAACTGCTTTATTCTGACTATGCTTGGATGTGTCTTATACCTTTCAATAGCTGCCATCACCGAATTGTCTACGATAATTGGCCGATCAATATCTAACGTGTCTGTTATATTTGTGAAGTAGGTGTTGAAACATTCACTGATATCCTTGTCATTGGTCAACAATGACCCATTTTCTACTAATGTTATTTCGTTTGCCCCATTTTGACAATTGTTTGACAAAAGAGGCTTAAAAGTCCTCCAAAAAACTTTGTTCTTATCAACTTCATTGGGATCAAGATTCTCATAATATGCCCTTTTTGCTGTTTTATTTAGTCGAACCACTAGATTCCTTTGCTTCTTATATTCTGCAATATGCTCGGCACTTTTTGTCTCATTAGCAACTCTTTTTAATCTGGTACGCTTCATCATTGCCCTTCTCAAATTTTTGTTCATGTGGGGCTTATTATTTCCTCGAACAATGACTGTTTTAAGGGGGGCATGTTTATCAAGTGTCGAGATGAAAGTCTGTTCAAAATCATTGTAGTCATTCGAGGGATGTGTTTTAAATTTTTCTGTTAGGTCCTTATGGAATTTGTTTTCTGAAAAATTCCTATAGCATCTATATTTGATTTTCTTTGGAGGCAACTTAACACTAGTCGTCTTGAGTATAGTGTACACTAGATGATGGAAATCACTGAAGCCTGTTTCAAATGTCTGGCTAGAAAAGCAACTGTGCTGTTTATTTGTGAGGATTAGATCTATACATCTTCCTCTATCAGATTTGAAACATGTAGGTGTTTTAATCAGGCTACACAAGCCATGATCTTCCATCAGCGAGTGCAGCAGTGGGTCTTCTTTTTCCATGTTGAAATCACCAATTATCATATGATTATCATATGATTTGGAATAGAAATCAATCACTCTCTCTAACTCCTCCTTAAAATATGCAAAGTTCTGACATGGAGGTCTGTAAATAGGTATTAACAGCCACTTTGTATTCTTAAAGTTTAACTCTAAAGGTATTATTTGTACATCGGTACGTAACGATATGCCACAGAGGCGTTTAGAAATGATATGCTCTTTTACAAAGACCAGTAGACCCCCAGAATTGGCCGAAATGTCAAGGCGAAAAGGTGCCTTGAATCCTGGTATCCTAAACATTGCATCGGGGAAAGAGTCATCCAGTTTTGTTTCAGCAATTATCAAAATGTCCATATAATCAGCAGCAAGTGCTGTGAAATTTTCAAATTTGTTCCTAATTGAATTTATATTGATATATGAAACAATAGTTTTCTGAGGATACTTAATCCTGAGGGTTTTCATCGATAAGACCCAATCGTCCTCATCAAGATTTTCAGAAACATCTGGGGCTCCTGGTGATTGTAAAATGCGTGTGCTGTTCTCACCTTCATCAGAACAATTATCTGGATCATTACTTTCCGGGAGATTACAATTTCAATGATCAATTCCAATACCAAGTCCTTCTGTGTCAATATTTTCGTTGTCTATCCGATCTATTCCTTCCTTTGTACAAAATGCCTTCATTTTCTTCCTCAGATCCTTAACTTTCTTTTCTAGTCCTGGTCTATCCTTTCTTATCGTCGGCATGGAGTAGGCAACTGTAGCCTCAGGGCACTCTTCTCTCAGCGTATCGAGGGTTTTCTTTACGTATTCTTCTGTGTCAACAGAATTTGTGAGATCATTTGTCCCACAATGAATAATGACAATGTCTGGCTTACGTCTTGCAATTGGTTTGATATGATCTGTAAGATCCAGGCTGGTTGCTCCAGGGTGCGCCCTTACTCGTACATGTATGGTATGGATGATTTCCTGCAGAAAGCCATTGAAAAATTCTGCAAAAACGAATGAAAACAATGAACACATTTTCCTTCCTAAAATTGATGACCCGCACATATATTCATGTATTTTGTTATCTTGGGAGAAAGGAATCCCCCTGAATAGGTCATTGATAGCAGGGGGAGGACTTGTTCATTCTCCTAAGAGGATAGCACATGCTAAGTGTTCACAAGTCATTGCTGTAAGGCCATTGTAAGGGCCTGTTCATATGGAGAAAGTTTCCGGGGCATTTCCCCGGTGAAGCGGGATTCCCGGCTAGCCGGGGAAATATTCATCGACCCTTCATATGAGAGAAGTTTCCCTGGCAAGCCGGGGAAATAAAACAATAGCGCTTTGTCTCTGACGCCAAAGAATTTGAAAGGATTAACGATAAACAAAAGAAGTTTCCCCGCTTAGCCGGGAAAATGTGTTCATATGGGAAAATATTTCCTCGGCTAGGCGGGATCCCGGTAGAGCTCAAGCGAGATCTTGGCTAGCCGGGGAAATGTTTTCTCATGTGAACGCTCGTTCTATTTTATGCGGTAACGCTATATGAGGCGAGATCTCGGTTGAACGGGAATCCCGCTTCATCGGGGAAATGCTGGGGAAATTTTTCCCGGTTTCTTGCCTTTATTGGTCTGCAGTTGTCAATGTCTAGGCAGGATGTCAGCATCACTTGCATAATTTTGTTTTCCATTACTTTAAACTAGCTGTTAACGCAGTAAGTGCTGCTCATAGCATTATTGATACTAACATCTTCACCTTTGTTATCTTGCGCTCTATTCTTCTCAGCAGGTTGAAGCATTTGAGCATTCAAGTAGAACGAATAAATACAAAAAAAACAAGGGCAAACACAGTAGGGTCGACACGAAATGCAACCCACCAGGATGCGATGATGTCATCGGGAAACGAAAATTACAGTACGACTATCATCAGCATTCGGGAGATAGCGAAAATAAGACAGGGCGAGCACAGCAACGGACAGTTGTCTGTTTGTAAATCCCGCCAAATTGCATGTGTTTGAACAGGTTTCGGCGGGAAATGAATGGCCTAACGAAGACACACAATTTTCAAGACATCAAAATATGGAAATATGGCTGAAGACTCTGACTGGGCGACCCATTTCTTAGAGAAGGAGAGCGATTACAATGGTTATGTTTTGACTGCAAAAGATGCCGATGACCTAATACATAAATATGAGCTTTCAACTACAACAAAGTTCTCTGTTTGGAAGACCACAAAGAAGAAATTTGGAGAAACAGGCATGTTTAAGTTTTCTTAGTTAAACACGCATCTTTTTTATATCTATTCAAGAATCATGGGGGAATCATGTTCACCATCATTTTAATTTTTCATGAATTAATAAAGGGGGGGCTTGAATTTTTTTCAAAAATTAATAAGCAGGAGGGGGGATTTTTAGCAATGAATTAAGTGTCTGAGGTTTAGATGGTGTGTGTTTGCAATTACAGCTGTTCCAACTGAACTGCTAGAAATTATGCCTAATTTCGCTTTCATTGGAATACAATCAAACTTGACACAGGGGTTTCTTAATTTTGGAGTCACAATTCTTGCAACAAAAGTTTCTTGCAGATTTCTTGCAGGACCAATAAAAGTTTGAGCTCATGTAATTACAAAAAAAGAACAAAACCATAAACAAATAACATACAGTAATTATCTGGGTTGGCAATAATGCACATTTTGTTTAACCACTGCAACTCCTATCACCAAAAATTGAGAAAACTGAACTGATTGCTGTAGAGCACTTCTTAATTTTCCAGAAGACTTACTTCAGTTTCTTATCAGACGTTTCTTATATAAAAATTAGTGAATCCAGTTTTCCATTTTAGATCTGAAAGAGTATGCAACAAAAGGCTGCAAAGTATATTGGCAAAAATGCGTTCCCTACATTATTGTCAACTCAAAAACATTTGATTGTCAACATGGTGTAGATCGTCACAAAGCTGGGAAAGACAAGGATCAAAACACAAAGGTACTTGCATTGTTACTTACATGTATGTAAATATGTATCAATTTGCCACTAAAGAATAATTAAAAATTTATTATGTTTTAAAAGCAAAAAATAGTAGATACATTACATTATTAATACAAATGAAATATATACCTATAAAAACACCCCTAATTGTAGTGGCAGGGATAGCATTAAAAGGTCGAATTGACCTTATTTCCATAATGGTGTCTCCCAAAAAATCTTTCAAATGTAAATCTCTGAGATTTTAAAGTAAAAATTTAACTTCCCTGCTGTATTATAAAACTTTAACTAACATCATTTGTACATGTTCTTGTGCCACAATATAACCACAGTCTGATTCCATTTTACTTTAGTCAAGATCAGCAACATGTATGGATATTCTAATTGCAATTGCAGGGAACTGATCATGACATCAAGAAAAAATTGAAAAAGTATCAGACAACCAAGAAATTTGGCTGCAATGCAAAAATTAAATTGAAAGAACTAATTCTCTTCTATTCATTGAAGGTAAGACCTCTAACAACTTCTGCATTAAGAAATAGGAACAATGCTGTTAAAAACCAAGAACACAAAAAAGAAAGACACATTGCAGTGACTGAAGAAGAAAAGAAATCAAAACTTCTTCTGCAGATCCTTTCAGGGGATTTTTTAGGATGATCCTTAGCATAGCATGGTACATTAGCCAATCAATCAATCAATCAATCAATCAATCAATCAATCAATCAATCAATCAATCAATCAATCAATCAAAGTTTGTTGAGATGCAGAGTAGCATGATACTAAAAAATTCCCTGAAACCATCTTTGGTGTAACTGTCTATACATTTACCAAACTTAAAATAAACCATCACATCGGGTTTCTTGTACGATTTTG
Organism: Aurelia coerulea; assembly: GCA_039566865.1. Classification (NCBI taxonomy): domain Eukaryota; kingdom Metazoa; phylum Cnidaria; class Scyphozoa; order Semaeostomeae; family Ulmaridae; genus Aurelia; species Aurelia coerulea. The sequence continues at coordinate 2,773,482 of CM076951.1, read as the reverse complement.
ACTTGTAAGAATTTTTTTTTTTTTTTTTTATATTCAAATATGAATATTTACAAAGTGTTTTACGTTTAACTATACCTTTCTAATTACTATACAACACTACAGGTACGACACCATGGGGAGCGAAAGACAATGACTACCCCATGGCCAATGTAAAGAGACACGTAACATTAAACTAACTACAACTACACTACAAACGATTAAAACTATTGGATAATGTACTAGGATTCTGTTCCACATCAGATGTCAGGTCAGGGTTTCGATGGCTTAGATGATGTTGCAAGCGCAACTCATTCGTTGTAATAGGTAAAATACCTGAAATCTGATGTGAAAAAGAATTTACAAGGAAAAAGAACATTTACTTTAAAGGACTTGGTGGTTGCTTAATACTAAGGTTGCAAAAGATCTCAATCAAACCGACCAGTTTCGTGGATAAAACGTAAAGTCAATTCGAGTATACTTCTATTCAAGTCATTAGAAAGGTCGTGGTCACCATATAACAAAAGCTGGGTCAAAGCATCATTTGAAAGATCGGCAATTTGTACGACTGGTCGTAATAATTCAACAATTTCAGCGAGTAGATCTTGTCGTTGAACATCAAATGAAGGGCAGAGCAACAAAAAGTGCTCCGTATCCTCAATCCCATCGCTTGTTGGGCACATTGGGTTTATGGTATCCCTAAAATTATGCTTGAATTTGTGGAAATTCAATTTGCTGAGACCTACCCTGAGTTGAGTGAGATAGGATAATCCTTTTGGGTCGTGAATTCCAAACACAGATTTTGCAGGGGGGCGGATTATCGACAAGAGCTTTTTCTTGAAAACAGCAACAGAAGGTGCATGTCTCAATTCAGGCTCAAGCTTATTCCATTCGGATAAACAGTTGGGATAGAAGCTAGACTTGAATTTTTCTGTCCTTGCCTTTAATTGCCCAATGACATCCTGGTTACGAAGACGGTACTGTGACTGATGAAGAGGGGGAATTGGATCTACTGTATACTCGGGGCTAAGATTATTTACAAACTTGTAGAACAAGGTGAGGCGTCTACTCCATCTTCGGGAACTTAATGACTCCCATCCTAGATCTGTGTAAAGCTTCTCTCGAGATGTTCCCCTAAGATTTGTAAGAATTGTTTGAGATAGAGAAAATTGGTTACTTCTAGCGTTTGAACATTACATTCTCATGTTTTTTTCTACTATTTCTAAGTTGTATTATTGTAGTAGTATTATAGCGTAGAGTCTGCGCGCAGGCTACTTTACATGAGAAATTTCAACCCGGGTTGAGTTGAACATGGGTTGAGTTTCAACTCGGTTGACGGTGTAAGCCTTCATCGCGTTTACATGAAGAAGGCCGAGTTGAAACTCAACGCGGGTTCAACTCAACTCGGCAACTCAACCCGTGTTGAAATTTCAACACGGGTTGAAATTCTCATGTAAACGCAAAATTTTTTCAATTCGGGGCGAGATTAGAATGCGAACAAAGGAAATCGAATCAATTTCCGCAATCATTCAAATTTTTGAATGAGGCTCACATTCTTTCTTCTATCGTTTGCAACCATGTGACCTAATCTCAGCCCGTGTTGAAATTTCATGTAAAATCAAGGTAAAATGAGCAATGCTGTTAAAACTCAACCCGTGTTGAAACTCAACACAGGTTGAAATTTTATCATGTAAAGGGCCTCTAAGTCTATCTCAAATTAGATGACATGTGAAAATGCCCACAAATATAACAACAATTTATATAAATGATTTGCATAAGGACTTTTGTGTTATCATAAATCTCTTGCGACATCTAATTAGGGACAGACTTCAGGGTATATGCCGGGTGTCCCCAAAAAAGTTCCAACGTTTGATTGAAAGCAGAGAAAAAAGTTCTGAATCTGGCAGTTTCTATTCATTCTAGTTACTTACAATGCACTTCAATGATGGTGAAAGGGGACTCCCTGGATAGGCAACACAAAAATTGTGTTGACAATTCGCTCATTACCTTCATGAAGAGCAAGATTTCCATTCATTGAGCATATTCAAAGTAAAGGCTAGTTTCCAGTTACAATCAGTGGAATTTGCTGAGCAGGTGGAAATTCTTTTAGTTCAAAGAGAAAATGTCAGTTTGTAATTGAATAGAATTCAGGTTTGAATGATTTTGATGGCGTAAAATTTTGCCTGCTCGGAAATTCTACGAACTGGAAGATAGACTTAAGATGCGAAGAATCAATTCAAAAAAGTCTCTCTGGGAAAACAGTTTGCTGATGTTACTGTTGCATTATACCAACTGGGAATGACACAAGGGAAATTTACTGTTTCACGGAGTGGAACAACCTGTCTTTTCTTTTACTAAAAATAGTTCCAATCCTTTGTTTGACCTGCCATACTATGCAATTATGCATTTTCCAGCTTTGTGCAGCTCGAATTGAGTGGCAAAGTACAAGTTTAGTTTTTCTCCTGAGACCTATTTGATTCGATTTTCAGACATTACTAGAAATACAGTATGCTACAGCATGCTCCATGAGCAGAACTCTCGCTCACAAACAAGGTAATCAATGATAGTGTTAGCCCAATTGTTGTGTTCCTCATTTGGAGATTCCCCCTCCACCGCGATGATGCAGGAAGGCATACAAATCTCTCTGGTTTTGCCTTCAACATGAACATCAAACGTTAGAGCTCACAAATCCAATTTCAAATTATTAATTTCTTCCCACGATATGCCAAACTGTAAGTTGAAATGTCAAGCATGTAACTAGGCCGAATAGAAACTTCCAAATTCAATACTTTTTCATCTGCGTTCAATCAAACGTCGGAACTTTTTTGGGACACCTGGTATGATAACAAGTCATGACACAGCCAGAAAGTTGAGTTTCTACTATATTACATTAGTTCCGTGAGCTCTCACTCTTTCAATCTTCAATGTCTTCCACAGGTAGAGAAAGAAACTGCACACTTTATCAGAACAGCTGCTGCAAAAATAAAGGAAATGATAGGTCATGAAGAAGCCCATGCAGAAATGTCTCGACGAATTCATATCAGCCTCCCAAGAAATGAGGAGCATACAAAACATGTAATTGGAAAGGTTTGTATTTCATTTTACTCACAGTTTATTCATGATATTTTACACAGTAAGAGTTATCATAGTTTTTCAATTAATTAACTGTTTAAGGCTATTGAACAATAATTGTTGAAGGAATTCAAGCTTAAAACAGTTTATGGAAATATTTGTAGGAATGAAACTGTACAGTACACCGTATTTCAGAAGTAGCAATGCTAAATGCTTTGTTGAATTTGTTCACAGGGTACAAATTGATTGATTAATTTTGTTTCAAAATTGTCACAAAATCAAACTTTAGGTTAATCACAGACTGCCGCTTTGATGACTGTTTTTGTGTGCATTACTTCCAACTTAGAGTGAATTGCTTCCCCAAACATGGAGCAAAAATGGAATGGGAGATGCCCAGTTGCCATGAACAATCAAATACTTAATCTGTTCTGTACTATTTCTAGGCTGCTGGAGTACTTCAGCCAATAGATGGATCATTGCTTAGTGAAATTGAAAGATTGGTCGAAAGGGGAGTATCTGATGCTGCAAATATGAAAGTACATCTCCATTCATTTGTTGAACGCTGTTTTCCCGAACACTCCACAGAATACAACAACAAGAGGTTTCATCCAGACACCAAAACAATTTGTGATCATATGTACCTCTCACAGACTAAACACCTTCGAAGCAAGAATGACCAGGAGAATTTACAGGCAAGGGTAACAGAATTTTCAATAAAGCTACCTAAGGATAAATTTCACTGCCAGCTTCGGATTGAAAGTGTGGATAAAAAGGAAGAAGTTCAGAAATTCTTATTTGCCTATCAGTCTGAAAATCACAGAAGGTTATTGCAGATGTATGGTGATATATTCCTGTTAGATGCAACATACAAAACGACCCGTTACGCACTCCCTCTCTTCTTTCTGTGTGTGAGAACAAATGTGAATTATCAGGTTGTAGGAATGTTTGTCCTACAAAATGAGACAACAGATGAAATCTGTGAGGCACTCCAGTTATTCAAGACGTGGAATCCAGGCTGGAATCCAAAGTATGCTATGTGTGATTTTGATGAAAAAGAAATAAATGCCGTGGAACGAACTTTCATTGGAACAAGAGCATATTTGTGTGACTTTCACAGAGAAAAGGCATGGACACAATGGGTGAATGCGACGGAACATAGTGTAAGAGAAAACAGAGAAGAAGTTTTGGGCCGTTTGCGGTTTATTGCAAAATCCAATACAATTGCTGAATATGAGGAAAGAGTTGATATGCTGAAATCATCAACATTATGGAGAAGCAAACCAAAACTTGCAAATTGGTTTAACAAGCAATGGCTTCCACATCATGAGGTAAGTCTTCAAATTCAGCGTAAAAATAACCATTTGTACAACATCCCTCTTTGCATTTACCATAACCAGTAATGAAGGTTTTTTAACCATTTTTCAAATGCAGAAAAGGTGCTGGTGGAAATACACACTTCTGTAAACTTAAGCTAAAGCTTAATCTTAAACTTTTGCAGCAGATATCGATCATATTAATTCAGGAAATTGTATATCCAAGTTAATGATGACATTTTCCGTTTCTCGGATATAAGCAGTATATAACTTTATTGCCACATCATTGGCGTTTAGGTTTATAAGTTTGTATAATTCCAAAAGCTAGAAAGATAAAATTAGAGTAGATTGTACGATTAGTAGGTCAGGGGCTCAACACCTATGGGCAGTTGCGTTTTCTGCCCTCTGCAGCTCAGAAATCAACAACTCTTTGCAATAGTATTCACCTAGGTGAAAGTATTTTGGCAAGAATAAAGTTTTCAACCAAAATCGCACATTTTAATGAGGAAATGAGACCATGCTTAACGAATTATCCCCTGGAAAAATGTCAAACTAAATTGAAGCAGCAAGGAGCTTGATATGATTTGTGCACAAGTTCATTGTCACTATGAGATCGCATGCATTTGAGCATCTTCGTACGAGCATAGGAATCAAAGTTTTCCGGCAATTTTTGCTCGTGGGCCATGGGGCCAAAAAACCTCCAAAACCTCATTGACCAATCAGACGGCGAATAAGCGAAGTGGACAAAAGAAACCTGTAAAGATTTGTATGAATTGAAGGTTTTATCACCTGACTTGAAGTGGTGCAAACAACCTTCGACATGACTTGGCTGATTTTGTCTCTTGGAGAGGCCATGACTCCTCAAAACCTGGATATATTCTAACCGGTATTCAAACTTAACCGGTATAACCAAACATCTGGGCAGTAGATTTCTTCAAAAAAATTAAGGAAATTTCCAGCAATTTTTTGTCCTGGTTGCGTTTTATGAAGGTAGGTAAAATTGAGAAAAATATTCACATGTTTCTTTTGTGCTCTTTGCTTATTCGTCGTCTGATTGGTCCGTGAAACGGAAGTTTTTTTTTAAGTTTTCGACCATGGGCCACGAGCTAAAATTGGCGGAAACATTGCATTCCTAATATGCTCTTCGTACGCTTTTCCTATGCTATGCTATTCCTATGCTTTCTTTTTAATTTGGCCTTTAATGCCCGTTCCTAATAATCTTATCATTTTCATTCCTCAGCGCTGGGTGTGGGCTTTCAGGATTGATGATTTTCAAGTGCTTATCAAGACAAACAATGGTATTGAGCGCCAAAATGAACTGCTCAAATATACCTACCTGAGAAGAAAGCGACGTTGCTCATTGACTCAACTAATTTCAATTTTGGTTGAGCAATTCTTTCCAGACAACTACCGAAGGTATGCACCCAAATGCGTTATGTTTTAACATCATACCAGGCGAGTAAAAAAACGCACGGTGTTTGAAAAAATGCTTCCCCCTGAATATCAAAGCATTAATATTGGAAACTGGCTTGTTTTAGTGTTGATATGTTCAATTAGGTTCAGTAATTTACCCAGCTTCAATCGGCCATTGTTTCCCGCGGATATGGGAAATTTTCTGCAGAAAGCCCCTTTTTAAAACGTGCAAAAACGAGTGAAAACGACGAGCAAAACTTTCTTGGTTTTCCTTCCTAACAACGATGACACTAACAAGTATTCATGTATTTTGTCTTCTTGGGAGAATGGAACCCCCCTGAGTAAGTTATTCATACTAGGGGGAAGACTTTTTCATCCTCTCAAAAGCGTGTTCAAGTAATTGCTGTAAGGTAAAAAATATTAGGGAAATCTGCTCGTGATTTTGGCCTATTTTTAAAGGTTTCTCGAAGGGATTTTCTCAAGAAAACCCCTTGTAAAATCTGAATATAGTGACCAAATTCAGTCAGGAAAAGTTCTAAAAATAATTGAACATGTTGGCTATTCAATCAGATATCCCAAAATGTTATTGCTTGTATATTTACAGAGCAGTAGTCTCAAACGGTGGATGTTTTTTTCTGACTCATCCGTATTAGTAACCTAAATTTCATTACTTTTGGCAGATTGCTGGAAATATGTTCAGGAAACCACTTCTATTTTGATATAGATAATTTGAAATTTATTAACTGGGCTCTGCAAGGAAAATTTAACAAGTTCAATTTATAGCACAGGCCTTGTGCACATGACAAGAATTCTCAAGAATTCTTCATTCGTCTCCAATGAGAATTCTTTAGAGGTGTGTTTAAATCCAAGTTTAGTGCAATTAGCAAATTCTGATAATTTATGAGCCTTAATTTTTGAAGGACAACATTAAACTTTTGGATTTTTTTCTCAACCAGGTACAGAACACTGAATGCAAAAAGCTCTGGTGGATACCGTATGTATTCAGATCTTGTGCCCGATTTTCTGAGAGACAGACCACGGTTCTTTGTCTCACATTGCATGGAAAAGATACAACTTGCATCTGGTATTCCTCAGAAAGATGTGAAAGAAATTGCAAAGAGGCAAGTTGAAATTAAGAGCAGCAGCAATGTTCTTGGTAGAGCTCATCACATTGTCAACTTCAATGCACCATGGTGTGATTGTGATAACTGGAAGCAAACATACCTACCTTGCAAGCACATGTTTGCTGCCATCAGATGCATCTCTGGGTATAGTTGGTATGATCTGCCTGAAAGATACAGGAATTCCCCATACTTTACACTAGACAGGATGTTTGTTCTGCAGCAAGACAATTCAGCCATACCAGTTGAAGAGCAGACAGAAGCAATATCTAATGATAATGTCAGCGGAGAAATCCCAGCTCCCCAATTTAAAGAAACTGACACAATTGGAAAATATGGATTGACCACAGCAAAGGATGAACCACCAATCAAACTCAAAGAAACAGAAGCTGAAACAGTAAATTCCCACTTACCAATCAACAATTTGCTGATCAAAGACCTAGATGTATCCAAACAACGAAGCCGAAATACTCTTGCAGCAGAGTGCAGAGATCTACTAGATCAGATAAGAAACCTCACTTTCTTGTTGAGAAATAAAAGTACCTTGACAGACTTACGCGAGGACCTTCTTCATACAGTAAAAACCCTTAAAAGTAATGCTGACAAAGACAATGGGTTCATTTTGGAAGAAATATCAAAGGCAAGAATGTTGCATGTAAGGCAAAATGGAAAGAAGAAGAGAAAATCCAACAATAATGTTGACCAAGATGATAAACAAGGAATTGACCATGATAACACTGCAGTTACCCAAACAAAGAAACTACCAGTTGATACATCAAAGAAGGATAGAAAGCGGAGATTTGGAGCTGCTTATGAGTGGAAGGAAACACACAATAATGTGATGCTAGATATCAACACAGGACTCCCAGGTGAGACAGATATATGCTCATACAGTACAGATCTTGTCCACATTAACATGCAAAGAACTCTTAAGAATTCCTTTCGGTTCCTAAGTCTTTTTCTGTTTCTTAATATGAACAGGAATTCTTAAGAAAATTAAAACGTTCTTCAGAACTCTTGAGCATTCTTCAGAACTTTTTGGAAAGAAAACCATGTTAATGTGTGCAAGGCCTTACTGTACTATTAAAGTTCTTTTTATCCGGGGAAAGAGGTGTGTACAGTACAGTACAGTACTGTACAGTATATTACTTTACTTGTTTATTCATTTCCAGATCTTATCTTTAATGATTTTGTGTAAAATTATCAAACAAAAACATTTTATAAAAAGTTGATCTACATATACTGTAAGAATTCTTGTTTGAAGAAACCTGTTGTTCAAGAATGAAAATTCTCTAGAATTCCTGAGAACACTTCAGAATTCTTGTAATACATAATCAAGTGTGCTCAAGGCCTGCACTGGAAACTTTTATAAAGTTTGGTTTTGATATCAATTCTATATAAAAGGCTATTCAATTTCTACTATTTGTAATTTGATCACAACTTCATTTCTATTGTCTATTGTGTGAAGGTTTCAGAAAATTCCAGCTACCTTATAGAGTCTAATATCTTTCTGTCTTGCCCTAGTCAAGCAAAGGAAGCCAACAAACAGAAAAAAAGATTTGGGAACCAAAAATGAGGTAAATCATAGAGTCTGCAAAATTGCTTTGCCCATTTTATTGTATGTTATAGTGTGACCCAGAAGAAATCATTTTGCCAGGAAAGAAACTTTATCAAAGCATTTGATTGCAAATTGCACAAAATGCCTTTTGCTTTTCTTTGCTGTTATCAAGCTGGAGAAATAATATGTTAATTTCTTTAGTGTACTGTAATGCCGATACCTTGTGTTGTTTTGTAGCATGTTTATATTGTCTTGTTCATCTTAAGTTAGGTAATGTTGTATCTGTATTGAAAAGTATTTAGGGCAATGAAAATTGAGACTGAAAATATGATACTGTATGTATAAATTCATAATTGCAAATGAAAGGAATACAAGGGTCATTCAACTGCACAAAATTAGAATATATAACTTTTAGACCCAATTGTAACAGCAAAAGTAAATCTTTATTTGCAGACACTAGAGACATCAGTTGTAACAGAGACAGAGTCCTTTGGACAAAGTGAATTTAAAGATAGGATAGATATTTCATCTGATGATTTGGATAGTAATGATGAAGGAACATACCCTTTAAAGAGTGAGGATGCACTGTCTTCAAGCACAGGAAGAGATTCAACAGGAAACATTTGGCTCCGTGTGGAAAACATAATCCTAAATAACGATGACAAGGATATTTTGCTATCCAAAGATCTTTGGCTCAATGATAAGATAATAAATGCTGCCCAGATTTTGCTTAAAAAGCAATTTCCTGAGATCCCAGGATTTCAAGATACTCTCCTACAGAAGAAGCATCAATTCTCCATCATGAATGGAGAATTCATTCAAATAATCAACAAGGACAATAATCATTGGATTACTGTCAGTCGCATTGGACTAAATCAGCCTGCAATAATGAAAATCTATGACAGCATGAGGAGCTATGACTATGGTATCAAGATGAAAGAATTGTTTGCATCACTGATTCATGCAAAGGAACCATCCATCCTTTTGGCAATTGAGAATATCCAGCAGCAGCAAGACTCATGCAATTGTGGACTTTTTGCTATCGCCTTTGCTACAGCAGAAAGCTTTGGCCATTCTCTGAAGCGGTTCAACTTTGATGTTCAAAAAATGCGGCCACATCTGATTTCTTGTTTGGAGAAAGGTATGATGTCACCATTTCCAGGGGAAGTGAAGATACAGCCTTCTCCTCTGAATATTATTGCAACATACAGGATCTACTGCTCATGCAGAATGCCATATGATGCAGCTTCAGGGGAACCTATGCTTCAATGTAACTTGTGTGATGAGCGGTTTCATCAGAGATGTGAGAAAAATCATGCAGTTCAGTGGGTTGGAATCAATGAGAACAACTGGTACTGTGCAAAGTGTATGCCAATCATTCATAAGGGAGAATTTACAGTTAATTCAATAAAAATCCGGAAAAGGCTTTCTACTGTACAAAAAGTATCATGTGATAAACAACAACATATTGACTAAGAACTTGCAGTGTCGTTTTACTTTTAAGTAGTTGCATGATAGTAGCATTGCAGACAATATTCATAGAAATTAGATGTTCTCAAGCCACATCTGTTGTATTCCCTCCTTGGAGTTTGAATATTGGAGTTTGAATATTGACATGCTGCACATTTCCCCCTCAGCCTACCAATTTTACATTGGACATCTGTATACCTCACCTGTTTGACTCAGATATTAAGCAGATTATGATATGGAAAATGATTATGGTAATATACAATGGTAATTACTATGGTAATAAAATATGGTAATTACTGGAATAAATCAATGACTTGTAACACACACACTTGATGGCTAACATCAACTTAACAGCATCTCTCACCTGCTCACAGCACAGGCAGGGTGTGAACTGATGATTGTTTATCAAACGTGAAAATTCCTATTCGGTCAAAATAGATACATTTTCAGTTACCTTATAGGGGGCTTATAGGCCTAGGCATAGGGGGCCTACTGCATTTTTACTAAACTGCGAACAAACGGCTTTTAAGGAGTAGAGGACAATTCGGCAATTTCTGTTTTGCAAGTCCTAAGTTAAATACTTCTTACCATAAAATAAATTGATTCGAATTCTTTCACTGTCTTGACTGAATGAAGGTTCATCAAAAACGGCCTCCTTCAATTTGCACCACAGCTTGCCAGAGAGATTATGTCGGCCATGTTTTTTCTTCGCGATCGCGAGACCTCGTTTGCCATGCATCACCAACAACGTTGAATTTTTTGCGAAAACGTTCGGTCGCTTGCATTGTCGGCCACTTCCAGAAATATGACGTCATCGCATCCTGGTGGGTTGCATTTCGTGTTGACCAGTGAAAATAGGTAAAAACACAAAAAAAGACAATTGGTTAAGGTGGCTACCAATAAAACGTTAAGGTGGCTCCCTACCAAAAACTTTCACAAACTTGGTGTCCTATCGCCCATGACCAAAGTTGTCAATTTTGTCCAGATTAGATTAGGCCAACCGACAATGTTTGTCATGTACACTCATTTGTTTTATAAGAAACTAAGGTCCGGTGATGGTAGGCAGTTTCCTAAATTTTTGGGCCATTTTGGCTAGCAAAAGTTCCATATGTGTTTCTTATACTTTTAATGCCGGAAGTGTAGAGTTCATTTTGTTTTGTCTAAAGGGCTCCCAAATTACTTAGTAAGATCTCAAAACAAGTAAATAACATCATTTGCACTAAATAATTTCCAAACAGTTTCCAAACAATTACGATGACAAAAATTTAATAAAGAGTTGGTAGATTACGGTTAACGCCGCATTGCATTTATAGATATCAAGTTTTAACTGCAAAAATTGGTAATTTTTGCTTTAATGTGGTGGTGACGATTCAATGCAAAAATGCAAGCCCTTTGTCGATAAGAAAGCTCCGAACCATAACGCCATTTTTGCCCCCAAAAATAAGAAACTAGTTCAGAAACTTTTACTGCTAAGACACTGAAATTTTTAAGAAACTCTTATTACTAAGTGTGCTTAAAAAATGGGGAAACAGTTGGAAACCGGCCCTGTAAGTATGACGAACATTGTCGTAGTTACCTTAATCTAGTCTTGACAAATAGGCAAATTTGGCAAACATCAAGTAGAAAGAAAGGTACTTGTAACTTCTAAACTAATTCTTCCCCGTTACATATGGGTTACAATCTGTTTTTTATTGAAAAAAATACATGCATTACTGTGAGGAATATTCTTTTTTAGTTGTTAAAGGGCTTCGAAAGTATACATAGTATAATATAACTATAAGGTTTTGAAACCACCTTTTACGAGCATCAAATATGCCATCTAAAATTTCCGTTTCCACCTGTACACAATGTATCATAAATTTTAATTTTAATTTGTATTATTGTTTCATATGTTGAAGGGATTAGTGTTTTATAAATACTATAATATGAATGGATAACTGTAATAACTATACAAAGGGTTACAGTAATAGAGTTGTGTAACAAGAACTTACTTGCTAAGTTGGCTCGCTTTTTTCTTTTAGGGTTTCCCCCACAGTGCTACGACATCGCAAATAACAAATCGAAGAATTTGTCGTTGTCAGTTTTATTGAATGAAGGACAATTGACATCAACAATACATGAGCTTTTTCCAAAATTAGGAAACCAATCATTCCGCTGTTACCATATGTCAAAGCAACGCAAGCTTTTACCAATAGAAGCTAAAACAGCGGAAGAGCTCAGGGATCTGAAGTACCAAGGCGTTACAATTATATGTTCTGAGAGCACCATTCCTCCAAACGTAGCGGCCACATATCAAGGATATCAAGGAAGTGCACTGTCAGAAGAAGCAGTTGCGAGTTCTCCTCCACCTCCATCTTTCGTGAATAATTTGGAAGCTCAAGTTCTGGCTACTGCTAATCAAGCTGTACCATCATTCTTTAATCAGCCGGGCTTAAGACCGTCTACAAGTTGGACGAATTTTCGTCTGGACGCAGATTCACATTCCAGACTCAGATTCATATTCGCGGATCATCAAGGAAACACTTTAAAAATACAAAAAAACTGTAACTATTTACAAATTTCAACTCAATTCAACAAAACTACAATGTATAGCGCTTCATTTGACTTAAAAACCACATTCCTACCCTTTGCCGTTTCCGAGAACATCTATCAAATGTGTAGGCCATCGTGGGTGACGTCACTCGTATAGCTATCCTATGCGGATAAATGTTTAAAGATACTGTCTCAATTGTTACAATTTTACAAATTTCAACCCAATTCAACAAAACTACAATGTATAACGCTTCGTTTGACGCAAAAATCGCATCTCTACCCTTTGCCGTTTCCGAGAACATCTATCAAATGTGTAGGCCATCGTGGGTGACGTCACCCATATAGCTCTCATATGCGGATAAATGTTTAAAGATACTGTCTCAATTGTTACAATTTAACAAATTTCAACTCAATTCAACAAAACTACGATGTATAACGCTTCATTTGACGTAAAAACCACATTCCTACCCTTTGCCGTTTCCGAGAACATCTATCAAATGTGTAGGCCATCGTGGGTGACGTCACCCATATAGCTCTCATATGCGGATAAATGTTTAAAGATACTGTCTCAATTGTTACAATTTTACAAATTTCAACTCAATTCAACAAAACTACAATGTATAACGCTTCGTTTGACGCAAAAATCGCATCTCTACCTTTTGCCGTTTCCGAGAACATCTATCAAATGTGTAGGCCATCGTGGGTGACGTCACCCATATAGCTCTCATATGCGGATAAATGTTTAAAGATACTGTCTCAAGTGTTACAATTTTACAAATTTCAACTCAATTCAACAAAACTACAATGTATAACGCTTCGTTTGACGCAAAAATCGCATCTCCTACCATTTGCCGTTTCCGAGAACATCTATCAAATGTGTAGGCCATCGTGGGTGACGTCACCCATATAGCTCTCATATGTGGATAAATGTTTAAAGATACTGTCTCAAGTGTTACAATTTTACAAATTTCAACTCAATTCAACAAAACTACAATGTATAACGCTTCGTTTGACGCAAAAATCGCATCTCTACCATTTGCCGTTTCCGAGAACATCTATCAAATGTGTAGGCCATCGTGGGTGACGTCACCCATATAGCTCTCATATGCGGATAAATGTTTAAAGATACTGTCTCAAGTGTTACAATTTTACAAATTTCAACTCATTTCAACAAAACTACAATGTATAACGCTTCATTTGACGTAAAAACCACATTCTCTACCCTTTGCCGTTTCCGAGAACATCTATCAAATGTGTAGGCCATCGTGGGTGACGTCACCCATATAGCTCTCCTATGCGGATAAATGTTTAAAGATACTGTCTCAATTGTTACAATTTTACAAATTTCAACCCATTTCATCAAAATTACAATGTATAACGCTTCATTTGACGTAAAAACCGCATCTCTACCTTTTGTTTCCGAGAACATCTATCAAATGTGTAGGCCATCGTGGGTGACGTCACCCATATAGCTCTCATATGCTAAATGTTTAAAGATACTGTCTCAAACAATTTTACAAATTTCAACTCAATTCAACAAAACTACAATGTATAACGCTTCGTTTGACGGCATCTCTACCTTTTGCCGTTTCCCAGAACATCTATCAAATGTGTAGGCCATCGTGGGTGACGTCACCCATATAGCTCTCATATGCGGATAAATGTTTAAAGATACTGTCTCAAGTGTTACAATTTTACAAATTTCAACTCAATTCAACAAAACTACAATGTATAACGCTTCGTTTGACGCAAAAATCGCATCTCTACCCCCGGGGGGGGCACTTCACATATTTTGGGTACGGGGACGTGCCATCGGGAAGGGTATCGATTTTCGCGATTTTGGTATAAGGAACGGTATCGATTTTCACGATTTTGGTATAAGGAACGGTATCAATTTTCGCGATTTTGGTTTAAGGAACGATTTTGGTATACTTTTTCGGAAAATTGGTATAAGGTCGGGTATACTTTTTCGCAAAATTGGTATAAAGTCGGGTATACTTTTTCGCAAAATTGGTATAAGGAACGGGTATGTTTTTGAAGCTTCGATGGCACGTCCCCGACCGAAACCTGGTCAAGTAACCCCCCCGGGTCTCTACCATTTGCCGTTTCCGAGAACATCTATCAAATGTGTAGGCCATCGTGGGTGACGTCACACATCATATAGCTCTCCTATGCGGATGACTGTTTCAAGTTACTGTCTGAAATGTCGAAATTTTACAAATTTCAACTCAATTCAACAAAACTACAATGTATAGCGCTTCATTTGACGTAAAAACCACATTCCTACCCTTTGCCGTTTCCCTGAATATCTATCAAATGTTTAGGCCATCGTAGCTTAAGTCACGCAAATCGCTCTCACATATGGATATTTGTTTTAAGGAATTGTCTACAACGCAATTGAACAAAACTAGACTGTGAAATGCAATGCTTCCTATTTTTTTAAATTATTTTACCAAATTTCTTGTTGAAGCAGGAAATGCAGGCATTGGAGGAAATGGTGCAGGCATTGCCGGCACTTGTTTAGCAATTAATAGCCAGAACGCAAATATTTTCTAACAAGAAATCTGAGCTCTTTAATTTCCTGTTTATCAACGTTGATATTGCCAGGTTGCCTGAATCTTTGTTTAGCCTCCAAAAAATGCAAAAAAACGCCCTGGGAAATATTTCAAACTAAATTTGCCTTCTTCATCACGAACGTTCGCATCAATCACACTTGTCAACTTGCTTATCTACTTCTTGCTGTTCGCCAAAGTCAAAAGAAATCGACGTCAAGATATTCATGTAACGATCTTCATGTAGCGAGCTTATCAAGTTCAAAGTTCATCAAGTAAGTACTTTCTTTCTGATCGTTTCCCCGGGGGGGGGGGGGGGGGGGGGTCAAGTACTGAAAGTTTCTTAAAAACGTCAGATTCGTGCCTCCCTTTATTTTCTTTCAAAAATTTGTTTTGAATCCTAAACATAACATAACAATTTAGGGTACATATTTAAAAACACATTTTGAACTTGGATTAGGTCATAGGTGCTGAAAGTTTCCTAATTCAGCATGAAAATTTTCGCATTTCAGCACGAAAGTTTTGCTATTTTTTTCGTACACGTATTTTGCATAGGAAACTAAGAATTTGGCCCAGTACTGAAAGTTTCTTAAGATTATCAGATTTTGAGTACTCAGAGTTTCTTACCAGTTCCATAAAGTTTCCATAACAATCTTCATGCTCACTACCTGTGCCCTTGTGAACAGTTCACAACAATGTTTTTTAAGCCTGTTCAATGTTTAGACATTACTCAAGGACATTACTATATTTGTCATATCGGAGGATAGAAGTAACATTATTGTGAATTTTTCGAAAGAAATTTAATGGGGCAAGAAATATGTTCCTGACAGAGCAGAAACTGCACGCGCATGCGCAAAACTTCGTAACTTTGAGCACCTTCCTAACCTGAACACCCTGTAACATATCACGTGGGCAAGATTTAGCATTTTCTTCCTTGGGCCTAAAACTCAGAAAGTCAGAGCCCTCAGGATCCAAACACTTCCTGTCCCGGGGGGGGGGGGGGGGTACTTGACTCTAAATTGTACTGGGGGGGGTGCACTCCAAGAAAAACATTTTCACCCGGCTTTAGAAATTTTTCCTCAAAATGACAGCCGGCTTTAGAAAAAAATCGGCGAAAAGCATATCCCAAAACGTAAAAATCGGCAAAAAGCATACCCCTAAACGTAAAACTTTGTCGAAAAACAATGAAATAACACGTTTGACAACCGGTTTTACAAAAATTGCCTCCTTTTGATACCCGGCGTTAGAAAAAAGAGGCGAAAACAATACCCGGAAAGGAGTGCACATGGCGTCAGCAAAATATACTAAGTACCCCCCCCCCCCCCCCCTCCCCGGGATCCTATCCGTCACTTTACACAGTTTCTGCTCTGTATATTTACTATCAATTTTGTATAGAAACCTATCGGGAAAGTACCTTCAATCTTATTCTCTGATTTACAGTTAATTGCATCCCCTCTTAGGCCAATAGGACCGAATAGCAACAAAGGAAGACGGTAGCAAGTCTCGAAAATGAAAGGAAGGCGTAACAAGTGTAGACGAAGTCGAACTTGTATATGCCCTACTTGTTTGTCGAAATGTACACGCGGAAGGTCACCAGCGAGAAAACTGGTCCGCCCTATCAATTTGACATTCGAAGAAATGAGAATACGAAACCTTTCATCAAAGGATAGGGAAAGGATTTACACAAGATGTCCAGCAGGTGGTAGACTGAGAAAACTAGCAAAGCGAGACAAGTCTGCAATTGACAAGCAAAAATTGATCAGGTGCATGGCGCACATCAACAGAGTGAACTCTGATCGTACTTGGAAAGATAGGTGGTCGAGAATTGTGCGAATGTATTACGATGGACAGAAGTATGTCAGCAAACGAAAATCACGCCTTCTTTACGACTTCTATAGGAAGTCTGTGCATCGAAGAAAAATTGACAACAGTAAAGACGTAGATACTGACGCAACGAAAGAAAGAAAAGAAGATCCAATTGATGAATTCAATACTGGTGATGCTGGTTCAAACTTCTCCTTAAAGCTTGATGAATCGATTCCAGAGGAGACAAATTGTGAGCAAGATGTAATGACCCAAGATAATGTAGAGGTTGAAAATGTGCAGAGGAAACCGAATGTTATGAATAAAGGTGAACATCTGGAGTCAGAGTTGCCGCAGAATATGAAAAACCCAGAAAAAACCTATTCATATCATGACAATCAGATGGACAGTGAATTCGATAGCATTTCGTCTGAACTAGGAGATTCCATTCTGGATATAAAGGAAGGGTTTGATGATGACGAATTCCCCAACCAGGATGAAGCTGTACCAGAACGTACCAATAAGAGTGTACCACCAGTATTTATACGAAGGCATTTTGAAGACAATTCCAGCGGCTTGAATGAAGATAGCGTATTCATAACAAAACATAAACAGGATACCAGAAACGATCCAATGACATGTGCACCTTTTGCAGGACAAATTCAGAGTGAAGCATGTAGGACAAGAAACCTTGCTGAAGATGAGACAACTGGATTGAGAATTTCTGAGAGACAACGTCATGAAACTGTTTGGAATGATCTCACACACTATGTTGGGGGAATTTGTTCTCAGATAACAAGGGATGTTGCCCATAGGTATATTGCTTCTTCTAGCGTGTTTAGAAATGCACATGGTACTGGTAACCTCATTCATAGAAATGATGCCACTACTGTTACAAGTCAAAAAATCAACGACAGGCTGGTACAGGAAAAAGAGATTGACGAAAAGTTGCCTAATGAATATGAACAAGGTACTTTTGCCGAGATAGGAATAACAGCTGACACCCTTAATTTGCTGTCTGAAAGCAACATCCCTCCAAGTGGCATGTTTTGTGCAGAACGTCCTTCTGATGTCGAAGTGAACCTGCCAGAGAGGTGGAAGGAGTTCGTTGGAGAACACAGACTGATTGGGGATTGGTCAAATTTGTTCGCAGATTTGATAAAACATCATAATCCCTACTGCACACTTGTTTTCAAGGGGAACCATATCTCAAGTGTCCAATCAAGAAAAAAGAAGTCCCCATTTTTAAAAGGCTATGCTGTTTGTGCACATAAACCAACATGCACTGCAGAAGTACATTCCACAGTTGACAAGACTGCAATGGACAGGGTTCAATTGAAATTTACAGGTGAAATAAAACACAATCTACAAGAGCAAAAAGCTCGAAAAGTAGCTGGCAATGTGCGTAAAGAAATAAAGAAACTCTTTGAAAAGAATCCAAACTTGCCTCCATCAGACGTTTATCGTCGTGGACTGGCAGACTTAACCCCTGAGGCGTTCGCAGCGGGAAATCGAACAGACGTTGGAAAGTCCATGCGAGTGGTTCAGGGAATCAAAAACGAGGTAGCCAATGAGCATCGGGATATCAAACTACTCCAAAACTTAATGAAGGACTTGCAGGTAGAGATACACAATGAAGATCAAAATATTGCAAATAGATTGAAACATTCGTCGCGTAAATTGTTTGGGTATATCCAGTCAATGGAGCTAGTTCCTGAGATGAGAATAGTTCTCCTCCACGAACCATTGATAAGGCTCTACCATACATTAGCAGCTCGTGATATCGTATACTTTGATGCCACTGGGAGTGTCGTGCGAAAAATGCCACAGTTCAAGAGGATCCTTTACTATTCCATGTGCGTGCGCCATCCATATGAGCAGTCCCCGCCTCTTCCAGTTGCTGAGTTTATATCCAGTAGCCATACTACTGAATCCATTAGAAGAATGATCTCGGTCCTGAGAGACAAGGAGAAGCGGATCTTCAATGGCAAAGCTGTGCAACCACCCCTGATTCTGGTTGACAATAGTCAAGCAATGATAATTGCATGTTTGCACGAGTTCAACCAAGAAACCATCAGTCAATACGTTGATAGAACATTTAGTATTGTTCGAGGGACTGCAAGCGCCAATGATCTTGCTCTTTCGCTAATCCATATCTGCTACGCACACGTCATGAAGAATAACAAGACCATGATGGAAAAATTCGTAAAGAGCCGACCAGGGCGTCCTCCTTCACAAGTTAAAGACTTCATCATGCGATTTTTTGCGAGGCTAGTGGAGTGTCAACGGCTGGAAGAGTTAGAAGAGCTTGTGGGACATGGCTATGTTGTTTTAAACAGTAAATTCTTAACATCAGAAGTGACAGCCGCCCTCAATTTTATAGAGAAAAGCATAAACGAGTACCCCCATGTTTACGAAACATTGGATAACTTAGAGAAAGGAGAAGATGAGAAGGAGGATCATAAGGAGGAGGTTTACGAGGATAAAGATGACGGAGAGCTGAAAAGTGGTGACGAGGAGATTTCAATAGAATCTCCCTCCCAAACCAGGTCATCAGACATCAGAGTTTTCTGGAACAGATGCATCGAGCGGAATTTGCAAAGAGCAAAAACAACATTACCCCTGAAGGAAGCACCAGTTGTAAATATATATCATAACCCCATGTATTTTCAGTACCTTAACGAGAAAAAACTCCCAACAATAACATTATGGACAAACATTTGTCTTGGGGACCTATCAAGATTTGATGGAACATACGAGAAACGAATCCCAAGAAATATATCACGAAGTGTTAGAATACAGAACAGGGCAAGTGGGCAAATAGAGGGCTTCTTCAGTGTGCTAAAAAGGGACAGCTCTTCACTTAAATTGCCCTTAGATCACTTTGTAAGGAGGCTTTGGTCAAATCATAAGGGTTTGCGCCGCCAATATGCTGATGGTTTGTGGAATGGAAGTTCAGAAAAAGTGGGAAAGTTGAAAAACGCAGGAAGGCGCAGTAGAGAGGAAATTAGTGAGAAATCCGACGAAAATGCAGACCAGAACTACTCTCGACAAGAAAACGAAGAAGAAACATGGAATAAGGAGAGTCCTAAGAAAAGGAGGGAATCAAGTTTTGGTGCATATCGCCCTGGTAAAGCACGCGTTTCCTTCGAATCAGACCTGCCAAAAATTCATAAAGATTCAGAAATAACACCGATGAAAGAAACGTTATCATTCAACTCCTTTAAAGATCATATGTGGAATTCTGAGGCCGCCAAGTCACCCACAGTTGAGGATTGCATCACCTCTATTAACAGAAAGTGGAAGGCAATGAGCAAGAACGAGAAAGATGAATTCTTTCACAAAGAAGATGCTGAAAGATTGAATAGTACTCTATGCGTGTGCAATCTGACCTACAAAGAGCGCCCCGATGCAATGGTGATGTGTGACCTTTGCAAAGTATGGTACCACCAAGAGTGCATAGGAGTGGAGAAGTCGTATGCCGAGGCATCCATATTCTTCCATTGCGAATCGTGCATTTTTGGAAATTTTTATCCATTCCTGCGATACCTCTCGCACTATAAAAAGGAAATTCCAGCAGCCAATAGTGATCGGATCCAGCGCAAGCACTTTGATTGGAACAAAAAGAGTCTTTCGCTACAAAACTACATAGCGAGGTTGGAGGTATTGGAAAAGAAGGAAACGAGGACTGGTCAAATCGTTATCTCCTCAAGAAGGGGGATAGAAAACGCAACAGGCACGACGTGCTTCATGAATGCTGTTCTTCAGGTGCTTTGCGGTAGTTCGATATTCCATTTATTACCAGAGGATAGCACATCCACGATAATGCAGGCACTGTATTCACTGCATAGTGATCTGAGGAATGGAAACCATGGCCATTTGACAGATGTTGGAGCGAAAATGATACTGGGCCGTGAAGTAGGCTTAGATTTAAATGTGGTGAGGCAAATGTGCGCGTCAGAATTTCTATCCAGTGTCTTGCAGAAAATCGGAAATGAATGCAAGGATCCTATTTTTGAAAACAAGTTCTTTCCACGCGAAGCAGAGCTCCTAATTTGTTGATCTTGTGGTGCTATGGAGGGAATAATAAGTCGACCTTGCCTGCTAAGAACAAGAGTCCCTGCTTGGAAAGAAGCCATTGCATTGAAACGTCTGATATGGGATGCAGCTGCTTGTTAATATGCAATTCGAGATAGAAGTCCTGGCTGCAAATGTAGCCTTTCGCAACTAACTGAAGATAAGAGCGTAACACCAACAACCAGGGAAAGATCTTTAAAACAAGGAATGTTTTACAACCTATACTTTCTCTTGGATGCTCTGTTGGTACTGGTTATAGAGACAAATAGAGTTATCGGTGGAGCAATTTATGGAGGTGGTATGATTGAAGGAAGAATCAACAAGACATTGGTTAACGTGGAAGAATTCTTGGACCTAAATAAAAATCGACAGAACACGAGAACAATAGAAAAGTTCAGTACCGCCTTTGTGCAAGCGTAAATTTATATGCAAGGAGCCAGTTTCTTGGTCACAACTATGCTGTATTATTTGACAACGAGGGCCGAGCAGTTACCTTTGATGATACAGTTGTGAGTGTTTCAAGCACAAAGGCAAAGCTACGAGATCCAGAGTTCAGGGCAAGAACATTCCTACTGTTCTACATTCGGGAGCCTCATTCTTCGCAGGATATCCGTGGAAGTATTATAGATGATTTCCCATGGACACTGCAAGAAGAGGAGACAAACCAGTTAATTAGGCTATGGTTAGGAGACAGCATTATACCACCCACTAACAGAGTAATAGAAATGGCAGATATTCGCAAAGCAGCTCCTGAACAGTGGATGAATGAAATCATTTTGAACGTGTTCGTTGGAAAGATATGTGCAGAGAAGAGCCATCTTCATGCTACCTCAACGACGACCTATTTTGTTTCCTCCCTCTGTGCCGGTAAAAAAACTGTGGAAGTACATAACATTATAACTGACGAAAACTGGTTAGTCAAAAACCATGTAATAATAGTGCCCATTCATCATAAAACCAGCAGCGGTGACAATTTGCATTGGACAGTTGCAGCAATATATCCAAATTGAAGGTGATAATTCATTGTGACTGTAAAGATGTATCAAGACAACGTAATGGGTATGATTGCGGTGTTCATGCATGTCTTAATGCATACAATCTCCTGAAGCAAGAATTGTGGCTTGTTGAGTCGTCAGATACAGTTGCAGACATTCGAGCTTGGATAGCTTTTACAGCAATAAATTCACCATCATCTGCTAGAAGAGGCAACAATAAACAAGGCCTTGTCGTTCCAGTCGAAGTTGCCTTGGTTAAGAGGTCTGAGATTGTGGAGAGGCTGTGGAATCAAAGTAATGATGAAAATGTTTTCCAGCGATTATCGAAGAGCTTGAAAGAAAAACATGTATCAAGCAGTCAAGTTGAGCGGGCTGCTGCAGCGAGTGCTGCGTCAAAGGGTAGGAGCAGCTTAGAAAAAGCCTTGCCATTTGCAAATGAAAATGCGCAGACCGGCACGAGCGATGAAGATGTGGTATTGACACGAAATATTGATGAACTGGTAGAGGAGGTGGTTGCAAAGGATATAGATATGGATTCATGTTCTGATACTTTTGAGGAAATATTGCCTGATGATGACAACACTACCAACACCTCAAGCTTCCAACAGCTAGCAAAAAGAATTACGAAGAACCGTGCAGTCTCGGATGACTCATATGACTCAGATGATGAGCTGCCGATGATGTCGAAATCGCTTTAAGTTTTCAAAATAATAAGAATTCCTCATTACAATGCATTGCAAATGCCAGGAGAAATTTAGCGGCAGGAAACCTGGTTTCAGAAAGACTAGCAGCGGCTTTGACACATAAAAATATGTTTCTTAGACATGCAAACGAGGAGCATGCTTTAATCGTTAAGACAATCGGTACGGTAAAATACTTTTCGTGCATGCAGTACATTCGGAAGATGTTCACGTATTATCGCGAGCCATCAGGGAAATTGTTTGACTATGGTGGATATGAGCAGGTACAGCTGCCTGAAACATTTTCCCTTTCACGTGAGAATTTCTACAGATACATCTTGATGCCTGAGCTTCTGTCAGCCTTCTTTATGCACAAGTATGATGTCACAAAATCTACTGAGATAGCAAAGTACCTATATGGAGCAGACCATACAACTGGGCTCTATCATATTGGCATCCTTTTGAAGGTGGGTTCACTATTTTGAGGTAATTGCTATGAATTACTCAGTTAGTTAAGAACGATTTTATAGTCTGCTATAACGCAACGTTAGTTGTTCCTATAGTTGTTCTTTAATCAATAACAGATGTTAGAATGTGTGATGTGATAGGTGTTTAGCTGAAGAGAACCAAAAATCGCGCGCGATTCAGCGTGTGGCGTCATAACTAATTTCTCAATTGTTTCAGAGCGTCAAAGTTTGTCTGGAAAATGAGAGGTGATGTCACAAAGTCAGCAGATGATGAAAACGATATCTACATCCAAAGTAAGAATAATTCATTCATCGAACTCATTTACCAACTACCAGCAGCTTCTAGACATATGATTTACACTTGCAAAGAACGATATTTCTAGTATTTTTATGAATGTGATACACAAACATAAGAAATGGTAGGCTCGATTTTTCTAGATTTAAGAAACTACCCAACCTGGATCAAAAAGGTAAGAAACGCTTGTAATTAGCATTGGAACATGTTTTCACCCTGTTCTATCTGGCCTGGTGTACAACCACTTACCACCGACCACACCGACCACATACCACCGACCACACTTACCACCGTCCACTTACCACACTTACCACCGACCATGATAGCCACCGACCACCGACCACCGACCGAGAAAACCACTTACCACCGACCAATAAACCACTTACCACCGACCAACAAACCACTTACCGCCGACCAAAAAGGACACCGACCACCGACCAAGAAAACCACTTACCACTTACCACCGACCAAGAAAACCACTTACCACTTACCACCGACCAAGAAAACCACTTACCACCAACCACCGACCACCGACCAAGAAAACCACTTACCACTGACCACCAGCCAAAATTTTATAGAGTAGAATTTTAAAAATAATTTTAATGGGTTTCTTCTTACAAAGTTGTAGGCTGCCCTGGAAATCCCGTATACCCTATCCAATATCTAATATTTGTCTGTTCTAGTTGATATCAATACTTTTTGTTTTATTTGTCTGTTCTAGTTGATATCAATACTTTTTGTTTTAATTGATTTTCTGATTAAATAGATTTTCATTTTATGAAGTGATGCGTTTGGAGTATATAGACAAGGAAGTTATGCTAGGAAACGCATTTGGGAGTAATTAATGGGAATTAAATGCAATTTAAGCCCCGTTAATACGACCTTGAGAGGTTTGCTGGGTTTTTCTTGTTTTTCCTGCAGGTAATACACCAGTAACAAAATCTATCAGACAAAAAAGGCTTGTTGGGTCCTTGTATTAGAAAGCAAGGGATGGTTTGATAGAGCTGTTGCAGTGGGTTTTTACTGCTTTCCATGTAAGATGCACCAGAACTATAATAGGATTTACCATTGGGCAGCAGCTGCTCCTTGTGCTACCTTCCCTGAGTTTGCCGTTGCTGTTGCTGTTCTTTCGACTGGGCCTACCACTTCTTGATCATGGCAGTCTGAGCAATAAGCGACTTGCCTTCCTGCAATCCAGCTTTCCTTTGAATGGTTTTTCTCTTCGATGTCACATCTATTGCAGATTAATACCTTGCATATGATGCAAAGCAGACACAGCTATAGAAAATAGTCGGGCGACCAAAGAAGAATACCGTTGTGTGGAGAAGTCTACAGAAAAAGTTCAGAAGACAAAATCATGCGCTGGGGTGGATACCCAAAGAAGTATTTTGATATTGATCAATTAAGAGAGTCCAAATTGAAGCAATCTCTCCATGGAGCAGAGGAAGTGATAAGCTGATAGTGCAATCTACATCTAGTGGAAAAAGCATATGCTTCCAACTTCTGGAATTGTTTCAAATATTTTGTGCTGAAGGAACTCCGTCGTTACTAAAAGACGGAACACCCCAGAACAACCCAAGAACAACCGGAACAAGCCAGGAACAAGCCAGGAACAAGCCAGGAACAGGCGGAACAACCCAAGAACAAGCCAGGAACAACCTAAGAACAGGCGGAACAACCCAAGAACAACCCAGGAACAACCTAAGAACAGGCGGAACAACCCAAGAACACGCCAGAACAAGACCTCATTTAGTATTTCCATGCGATTTGACAGATTTCTTGGGTAAACAAAACGGAGTTCTGATCAACCAAGCGAGGAATGTAAGCCCACATAAAATGATGTAACACCGTTTCATTTCTGCAGGATGCGTCTATCCTGTGTTCCAGACCCACGTGGGGCATGAAAATGGCGACAACAAAGGCCAACTAATAGACGGCACGTGCAAGGCATGCGGGATGAAACAGACCCTTTAAAATCAATCAACGAATCAATCAATAGCCACTATGTTTCCAATTGGTTTGACAAGTTTTGAAAGGTTGAAAAGTCCAGAATATTCTTTAAACCACATGTCGCACTGGGAACGATGGTCCTTCCTTTGTCCATAAACAGGGTAGTTCATTAAAAAATTTTGCACCACCTTTGTCCCAAAAACTGGCCTTTTTTATAGCAAATTTATGCTGTTATTTTTCTTCAATTTGGAGGAAAATTGTAACATTATGCATCACAAACGATTTTTATCCCCAAAACTGGTAGTTTCGACCTATTACTGTTTTCGAAAGCAGGTATATAGATATGAAAGTACAAGTATCCCAAGACTGATTGCCCTACAATGGTATGATCACTTTGGTGAGCAATTTGAAATTCTGCCCTCATTTTCAGAAATTTGCCTGACAGAGGTAGAACCGCTTTTGTGAAAAATTGGAGTTTTGGGTCTTTTTTCTGTACATTTGGTGGACAAAGGTAGAACCCCTTATGTGAAAATTTGAAATACAAGTATTTTTTATAAGAAACTAAGAATTTGGTCCAGTACTGAAAGTTTCCTAAAATTATCAGATTTTGAGTACTCAGGGTCTCTTTTGAGTTTCGTAGAGGTTCCATAACAATCTTCAATTTCACTACCTGTGACCTCGTAAACATTTCAAAACAAGGTTTTTCTAAGCCTTTCCAATGTTGAGATATTACTCAAGTACCTTGCCAGTTGTGTGATACAGGAAACGAGTGAAGGTAGGGCAGAAATATGTCAAAGGATGTCCTTTATCAAAGTAAACAGTTTCTTAACTTTTTGTCAATACTGGAGTTCTTGATTTTTGGCCATCTGAGAGTTGAGTTTCTTAAAGGCAGTTTCTTATATGAAAAAATAAGTGTATAATGGTCTTTTCTGCCTAAATTTGATGGACAATGGGAGAACCAGGTTATTGGCAAACTTTAGAATTTTGATTGGATAGAAGGTTAGGATATCAATAATTCGTCCCCCTGCAAAACCTGTCTTTGGGATTCATGACCCACTAGGTTTATCGTATCTTTCCCAAATAAGAGTCGGTCTCAGTAAATTAAATTTTCACAAATTTAAGCACAACTTTAAGGACACCATAAACCCAATGTGCCCTACAAATGACGGTATTGAGGATACGGAGCACTTTTTGCTGCTTTGTCCTTCATTTAGCATCCAACGACGAGATCTTCTCGCTGGCATTTCAGTAGTATTACAACCATTTGTTCAAATCAACACCCTCTCGAACAACGTTCTGGTACAACTTTTATTGTATGGTGATAAAGACCTTTCTAGTGACGTAAATAAACATGTTCTCGAACTGACTCTAAATTTCATTCACCAAACTTTTCGGTTTGACTAAGGAAATTCTAAACCTTTGTTTTACACTTAATAATCACCAAGTCCCCTTACCTCTATTTCTTTTGCTTGTAAGTTTTTTTCACATTGGATGTTAGGCTCATTGGGCACAAATCCATGCAAATCTTTATCGAATCTCCAATTTCACCCATTTTGTTAAAAGACCTGCTTGCCCAAAGTTAGCCCGACATGCAAAGTGAAACGAACCTTAGTAATTATCAGTAAAAATCGTTTATGTGTATTTTTCGTAGCCGTATATTTAATTCTAGTTTAGTTACATGTTCTCTATGTTAATGGCTGCGGAGTTGTCACGGTCTCTTGTACTCCGTGGTATCGTCCTCGTAGTTTAGTAAAGTAGCTTGTACGTAGTGTCTTAAGTAGTTTCGTTCTTGTAAAATTTTATATTGAATATAAAAAAAAAAAAAAAAAGGTTAGGAAACTTCATTTTTGTGACAAACTGATGGAATAGGAGGATTGCTGTTCAAATTTCACCTTTGTCACAAAACATGATTGTTTTGGCACGAAAGTCGCACTATCTGATAAAAGAACAGGTTGCTTTTTCCAATTCTACTGGACAAACATGGCGTCCAATATTGTACAGTACTTGCCCGCCCCTGCTTGAGCTGAAGGGCAAGCAACTAGCACTCAAAAGGAGTTTCGAAGCTGAATAATTGACAGCATTTATAGAACTAGCATATGAGTATAATGTGTACTACTAGTTTCAGAACAGAACACTTTAAAATAGTTTAGATAGATATTACTAAACCTCTATACAACAGAATCTAAGTGAAAGCCATACGGATGTAAAGTTTCCGACAATGGTATTTTGTAAAAATTCAAAAGCAATGTTTTTTCCAGCTGAATGATGAAATCTTTCGCTTGAAATGAATTACATCATTCGCATAAATTGAAAAAAAATTAACCAAAGATCTCTACTGAATGCTTCACACAAACTGTTATACCATCAGAACTTCTACATATTAATATGCAGTCAGTTGATATCAAAGTTTTTCAGCTCAACGTAAATTAACTTGATATGAATCAGTTCTTGCAGCGAATATACCGGGTGTCTCAGAACAAAATGGAACAAAGTTGTTTGGGTCCCCTGGAGGAACTTGCTACCCTTAGACTAGCTACGCAATATGGACAGGAAGCATGCCATACAAATCCGAAACACACAAACTGATCAAAGCCAACAATGGTTCGATAACTTTGGGGAATAAATATACCCAGCAACTGTGTACTCTTTAAAAATATACCCAACAAATCCAATGTTTTTATATCTTGTACGCATCTTTGGAAAAGTGATACACCCCTCGCTTGAATGATCAGAACTCCGTTTTGTTTACCCAAGAAATCTGTCACATCGCATAGAGATACTAAATAAGTTAGTGTTCTGGCTTGTTTTTGGGTAGTTCCGCCTGTTTTTTAGGTTGTTCCTGGCTTGTTCTTGGGTTGTTCCGCCTGTTCTTAGGTTGTTCTTGGGTTGTTCCGCCTGTTCTTAGGTTGTTCCTGGGTTGTTCTTGGGTTGTTCCGCCTGTTCTTAGGTTGTTCCTGGGTTGTTCCGCTTGTTCCTGGCTTGTTCCTGGCTTGTTCCGGTTGTTCTTGGGTTGTTCCGTCTTTTAGTAACGACGGAATGAACTCAGCTTAGCTCGGCATAGCATCTGTGAAACTGTAAAACAACTTTAGTGCGAACAAATGTTGGTGGAATTTTGTAGGTGATCTCGAGAGAGAGAGAGAGACTGGTACATTCTTTTCATACATACATCCTTTTAGAGTTGTTTGTGCTTGCGTTCTTCACTTTCTTGACTTCAAGTTAGAGATATGGAGTATAGTAGTACCAGTTTTCAGCATTTGTTTGAGATGAATCAGTTTAGAGTGCCATTTTTGATTCCAAAGTTACCGACACCCAAAGCTCCAGTTGATCCATCTCTTCCACGCTTCGACGAAAGGCATTTAAAGAAAGGAGACTAAATTTTGAGTTGTCTTTAAAGTGGTGTACAGTCTTCGTAATATGAGGCGTGCGATCGCACGCGCACGCCTCCGCACACGCCTAAATTGTCCAAGGCGTGCGAAACGTCGCACGGGCAAACCTGAAAATTTACCGAATTTCATAAAATTTCAATCACAAACAATGTCGCAAAAAACAGAGCCCTCCTTTTATTTAGAACTTGAAATTTCTCCTTCTTTCGTCACTCGATGCTACGATTTTGCTGCAGAGCGCGTCGGTCTCTTTACGAAAGGAAACCGTTGTAAAGGTCAGCTCACTGGCGAAGCAAACAAGATGCAAGGATTTCAAATGGAATCTTAAATGCTTATTGATCGATCTTAGCAAATGGATTCAACAAGAAATCTTTAAAGAACTGCAAGATGCGGAGGATAGACTTGTCTTTAATAATCTCTCCAATATGTTGTATTTTGCGATAAAAAAGTTTCTTTGTGAGTCTATCATCGTTCTCATTTCTTTGTTCATGTTCCTAGTTGAACTAAAGTGTTAACATCGTCAAGAATCAGGGAGCGAAAATGATGAATAATACTCACTTTAATCTGACTTTGACACAAAGCCCTTCTCTGGATTTTCTGCAGTGCATCTCTATAGTAGGCCCACTACGAATTTGCGTAAAGGTTTAGTTGCTTTTTCTAGAGCGTATATTCGCTACTTAATCACCTTCTTTAATCTGTCAATAACTTTTGTGAAATCTTTATTTGTTTTGAATTAGGCTTGAAGCCTAATTTAAGTCCACATTTTATTAAACGGGAAAATAGGAAACTGGATGGCCTAACTGCTTTGACCTTTCTCTAAGTTGAAAGGCAGTACGACAGAGAAATACACACTCAACGAAATATTTTTCGTAACTTTAGTAGCACGGCAGTTTCTTGCCTGCCTTCTCTCTTCTCGACAGGAAAATGAGCCATAAGTCTCGTAGAAGAGAGCATTCACCGATGCAAGAACAACGTATTGAAAGCTTATCAATAAAGAGCAAAAAGCACTCGAAAAAAGCGACGCTATATTGGGGGTGATCACCCTCACAAGCTTATATCTGAGGGCAATAAAAGGCCGTTATCGATCAGCTTTCATGATTTAAGGTAGTTTACGATATGAAAGGTCATCTTGAAACCACCACCCCATATTTCTTGAGAACAAGAATGAAAAACGACAAATAATCGCAATTATGATGATAAAAGTTAGCACTTTCGTATCGCACGCCATCGAACGCCTAAACTAACCCAGACGTTCGAAATGCCGCACGCGGCCCATTTTCATATTACGAAGACTGGGTGTACAGAGGACAGCAAGTCGTGGTAAAGGACATGAGAGACCAAGAAATTGAAGGAAATGCTGCCGAGAGATTCCTAAAGGAGGCAAATCTACTGGGAGATATGAATTCAGACAACATAGTGAGTTTTCGCTACGTTGGATACAGCCCTCTTTCAATGATGCTAGAATATGCGTGCTTCGATTTCGGAGCACTGGAGCACCGGGCAAACACGTCAGCAACCTTGGATCATTCTTAACATTTGTCAATAGTTTCCAAATTAAGAATATCTAGGAACTTGCACTGAAAATTGCTTGCGATGTGACAAATGGTTTAAAGTATCTTCATGACGCCGGTATTGCCCACCGAGACCTAAAACCCGCAAACATATTGGTTTCCAACCAGCAGTACTCAAAAATTCCAGACGATAAGGAAAGGGTTTCCAAAATGAAGATGTGACAAACAAGCAGCTACGCAACTTACTGAAGGAGTACACCTTGATGATTGATGCACATGTAATGTGCACTATGATGGCACTGTTGGAAAAGCATACACCAGTGTTGGCCAGTTTTATTTCCTGATGTGATGAGGCCTATGAGTCTAGGCATGGCTTACTAAAATCCATTCGGGATTGTGTGCAATGCTTTTCTAGGACCTCCCCTGTTTGCTGCTACTTGCTACCAGTAGACGACTTCTTTGTTCGCATTCGATCGTTGTCGCATGTTGCTACTACAATTGGGGACCATGCAGAAGCGATGATGTTTAACGCGTTTTAACTCCAGTATGAATAAAGAATAAAACTAAAAATGCCTACAAAATAGAAATGGTAAGATGTCAATGCTACATCTAGCGTATAAAGTGTTAGTGCTCAAAAGAAAATTATTAATTATAATGTTCAGCAATATGTGCCAGCATGTTGTCGAATGCTGCAGCTGTTTGGAGGCCGAATCGTTCCCGCCACAGGTATTCATCCAGATATGACGGCACCATATGCAGCCTTGAGCCGTAGACAGCCTTTAGCTTTTGCTTCGCCCTGGACCAGTATGCTTCAACGCCATTTGTGTGCACACCAGTGACAGGGTCGACAAAGTTATCTGCGTGTATGACACGGTTGTGCGCATAGCCGATGTTTGGCAGGTTGTTGTAGGCCGCCCAACCGTCGGAATATATCATCGTTCCGGGACGTACGTATCGTTGGATAAGAGGTAATAATGTGGGCGCGTCTCGGCTTTCTACAAATTCAATCCACCCAACTCTCCTTTGACGATCGTACATCCCGAAAACCCATTGATTATGCTGCTCTCGATAATGACCACGGTTATATTTTCTTTTAATCATTACCGATTCGTCGACCTCAACAATTTCACCGACGCCGCCAATGAGTTTGTCCTGCCACGGCATCCTTACCAGCTTTGCAGAGCATTCTTCTCTCAGGAAATTGAACCAATCGATGACAGTTTTCTCCGCCAATCCAATAACAATCGTTGTTGTTGACATAGACATCCCTACACACCAACAGTATATCACAAATATGAGCTGCTGGAGTGTAAGGTTGGATTGTGCGAAGAAGCTGCCATCTCTGATGGTTTTGCTCGAACGACATCTTGCAAATGAGCATCTCCAACGATAGCCATCTTGCCCATCTCTAGCCTGCAGCTGCATCTGGCGCCTGCAATTTCTGGCCGCACACCTCATCTGTGGCTTTAACAGGTTTCGTGCCTGCATCCACTGGATCAGTTGCAGATTTCCTTGGTACAAAATCTGATATAGATCGAACATATTCATGGCTATATTTTTTCGTTTTTCGGACCACGCCCTTTTATCCTTGTGTCACGCCCTCCTGTACACTGTTAAAACGCTGCTTTTAGATTTTTTAGAATCTCAATGGGCTAACGGGCCTGAAATCGTTCCCGAAAGAAAACTACAACAAAGAAAAGATACATACCTTATTTCTTGCGGGCCCCCAAAGGCCCCGGGCCCCCTGGTAACTACCCTGGCTACCCCCCCCCTCTCGACGGTCCTGCGTGTTTCTTATATTTCCAAAGTAAATGAATGGAGATATAGCGACATAATCTAAACATAGCACAAAAGAACGGCACAAGCCACTCATATTTCTTTTGTTTTAATTGATTGACAAAATAAAATACAATACCCAGTCTCCGTAGCTAAGTTGCTTTTAACTTTGCTGAATTACTTTAATGCCGGAAATGTAGAGTTGATTTTGTTTGGCCCCAAGGGTTCCCAAATTACTGAACAAGATCTCAAAACAAGTAAATAACATAATTCACATTGAAAATAATATCCAAACATTTGCTATAACTGAAAAGTGTTAAAAACATTATTGAATGTGAAAGGAAAAGTGCTATTTATGCTATTTGATTAATAGCAATTTTTTTCCAAAGTAAGTTTTTCCTTTGTATAGAAAAAAGATATAACGTAAATAATTCGAGTAAAATCTTCTCCAGATCTTTGATTTCTATTGCCAGTTCTGTTATTCCGTGATTTATTTGACTCCAATGTGCATTTGATATTGCGATTGCCCTGTTAAATCCATTTAAAGGATGCCGCTTGCATACTTTTCTGATGTAACTATATGGAATGTGACCACAATATGACTCCCTAGATTGAGTACGAAGGCCCATGAATTGTATGCGAAGGAGCGTGTGTCGTATGTACATTTGTGGTTTGTTTAGGAAATCATACTCAACTTGTTTTGCGAGACTCAGATGACTCCTCGGCCCCTCGAGGTTCTCTCACTTTCCTTGAAAGGAGTTTCTTAAGCTCTTAGAGGCTTCAAACATTGTGATCTTTCGATTGAACAGCACCATTCGGATTATTTTAAATGCGAGAACAGCCAGACAGTTATGAAACAAAGGAATACCTACATATGTGGAGGCTGAGGGCCGAGGGCCATGGTGCCAAGGGCCGGTGATCCCTAATAGCGCCCTAATTCCTACTTTGTCTTAGAACAATCCACTAGTTCAATACTTTCAAATAAAATAATCCCAACTTCGCCCAAACAATATTCCCAAAATTTCCCTGCTAAATCAAACAAAACTACAATTTTACTTCAGTCATTCAGTTTTGCAAAACCCTCAACACAGCGCATCAAACATTCTTCTTAGTTGGCTTAGCCTAAATCAATCAAATCCAAAACAAATCAAAACAAATAAACAAACAAGTAAACAGTAGACTCGCCTCCCTTCAAATCCCCATCAATTCTCAACGCTGCACTCACAAATGAAACTTAAACCTTTTATAATCTTTCTCGATATTTTAAGGATCTTCTCGATTCTTATAAACCCTCAAAACCAATTTTTGTTCAATGCATTGAAATGATTCTTGTAAACTTTCAATTCTCCATTTCTTCCGATGTATCAAACTGATAACACAACATACTTGGTGTCCCAAAAAACGCGACGGATTTGATCGGGACTAGCGACAAGAATTTAGGCGGCAGGTGTAAAACACAGGTTCATATGTTTAACAGGTTTACAGGTCACCAGGTTACTAGGTTTACAGGTTCCAGTCAACCTGGTAACCTGTAAACCTGGTAACCTGTAAACCTGGTAACTTGTCAACCTGGTGACCTGTCAACCTAGAACCTGTAAACATGTTGACCTTAAATTTGTCTGAATCTCCAAACCAGAGCTCGTGGCTTTGCCTAAACCGCAAATACGCTATTTTGGGGAATCTCCTGAATTACCGTGAAATAGGAGAATAAAGCCTAATTCTGAGGAAATGTTTGAATAGAAATTCAATCAAATTCATCAATTTTGTCCTGAAAAGACACCTTTTTTATGCTTCAAAAGTTTCGAAAAGTTAGCATTGCATCCGTCTCATAAAAGAATGAAATCCGCGAAATAGTTTGTGTTGGTGTGAAAATTACTTCATTCCTGCAATCTTTATGACTTTAATGAAATGCATTTTGTATAATATTTCTTCGAATTATTAGGAAACAAGAAATCAAATATACACAAGGGAAAATTATCCATGGATAAGATCCTGGAAAATGCTCATTCGTGATTGGCTCTTTTGCAGGTGCACTATGATTGAAAAATATATTCCTTTATGAATTTTTCCTTCGGCATTGTTATGTTTGTAATTTTTTAGCTTTCAAATTTCAAGTGCCTAAACATGTGTGCCTTAGCATGCTCACACTACTACAATTTGTATATGACTGAGGAGATTCCTCAAGCACGTTTTCAGTTAGGCCAAAACCCGAAACCTCTGGTTTGCTGATGGAAGGAAATTTGGACTTTCAACATTGATATTCCAACTCTCCAAGCAGCAATATCAACAAACAAGGTATCTATCTTCAAGTGCACAAATTTCGCTTGGGATCCACCAAATTGGTAACCAGCATGGTCGAAATACCCTAAATCAACCGGATCCCAGCTTCTACCCTAAAATGCTCCCTGCTTCATAGTTTCTGGGAATTGGAACCAGTCTATTGAGGCTTTTAAGAGGACCTGAAATTTTTAAGACCTTATACCAGATGTTTTGCGGATAGAAAAATATTTAAAGAATCGCAGAGAAAATGTGTGATCTTCTTGACGGGGGTATGTTTTTGTGTATGTGGTGTGCTGTTCTGGCTGCCTTCTTGGTGGGGGCGGTTGGTGTAATGCATTGTATAGGGGCACGCCATTAGTGAGTGGATTGTATGTTTTTTTGCGCAAGTACATACTGTTGCATCCTACGTCAATGCCTAAAAATGCATTTTTTCTATTTTAGATTTCCAATGGTACAACATGAGACTAACATGAGACCAAGAGATGGGAAAATCAGGGGAAGAGGAGACCATGGAAATATTCTTTATAATGATAGCTTCACCGCTAGTTGTGTGGGGATGCCTTATATTTGTCAGTAAACTCATTCCCGCAACCATAGCATTTAGTTACATTGGTTGGAAACAGCACAACTTCATATTGGTGGGGTGACATGCCTGAGAGCCAATATGTGGGATGCTGGTTGCCTGAAGATGGTGCATTTGGTGTTTAATAAATGACCCAAAAGATGGAAGAGGCGTTGAAAATGTTTGGCTTGGGACTGGGAAGAGTTCTCTAACATCTGGCTTCAACTTGCCTGCTGTTGGCGTTTGTCAGCTTCCGAAAGTGATGATGAAAATACCATCGGTGTGTTAACGTCTTCTGTAGCAGCTGCACTGGCTGTATCTGTTGATGCCATCCTCTCTAGTCTCCTCTTTTCATTTCTTTGAGTCTTTGAGTGGCTTTGCCAATGTCATTTTTTTCATTTGACGCAGAGATGCAGGTAAACTGCTTTGCACTACAGCTGTAACGTTTGGAAATTAACTTTTTCATGGCTTAGAAGAAAGCAATTTCTTCACTTCTAATACATATTGAGGAGCTTAGCTGTCACTTGAGAGACAGCTAGACTGTGCTGGCATATAATGCGCAATGATAAATTTACTTTACAGCTGCAAACAGATATTTTTTCATTTTGCTTCTGTGGTTTTCACAATTAATGGCTCTGGATCTGATTTGTTCATGACTGTAGGGTGCTTGATGAACTGTAACGTCACGTTCCGCCACCCGACTGTAGTGAACTAAATTTTTTCTTGCAGCCAGATGTCTAGCTTAGATTATAAACCTTCCCCATCAAAATCGGTCACTTGATGTTTTAATAAAAATATTTTCTTTGTAAGACGTTTTATTGGAGTCTTGCAAACTGATGAAATTTTTTCAAAGCCCCTTCAGCATTTTACCCTTTCCAAAACAGCAGGTACATGCGGTATTATCAGGGGAGAATGAAATAGTTTTGTCATTATAGAGCGCGTTGATCTTCTTGAGCGAAATCTCTTTTTACAATGCAGAGAAGCATGCGTTTTTACTGTCTCTCAAACATATTCTCTGCACAGGACACATCGTGACAAGGCATCCAAGGGGAGAAAACACTATTTCCGAACTGTTTCATTCTCCCCTGATAATACCACATGTACCTCTAACTTTGGAAGGGCAAAAATGCTGAAGGGGCTTGGTCAAAGGTTTCCTCAGTTTGCAAGACTCCCATACAAAGTCTTACAAAGAAAATCTTGTTTTGAATAATACATCACATGACCGATTTCGATGGGGAAAAGTTTATGATCTAAGTCAGATTTATGGCTGCAAGGGAAGATTTAGTTCACAACTATCGGTTGGCTAAACGGGATGTCACAGTCCGCCAAACACCCCACGTTTTTTCTGACTCACCCGGTACTTTTTTTTTTCAACCATCTCTAAGGGGACCATTATGGAAATAAAATCAACTTGATCTTTTAATGCTATCCCTGCCACCATGATTAGGGGTGTTTCTTAATTTATTTTAAATGTATTGTTATGTAAATTGTGTATTTTAATTACTCTGTATTATTTTTAAATTGTAAATATTTTAATTTTTATGGTGAATTTAAACATACATACATACATATATGCACATCGGGTGTCAAGGTCATCCAGTCATTGAATCTAAAGACAACTAAAGATCAAACCTGCGCTGGAAATCATAGCATCCTATTCCTTTGAAATGTTGACAATAGGTTTTCTGTTTGACGTCATATCTGTTTATGTTTCAACGACACAGCTTCTTTAAAAGCAGCCAACTTTTCCTTTTCTTAATGATTTATTGGTAACATTCTTCATATTCTTTTTAGACTATCAACATAAAGATGGAAGAAAGCGCCATACTTGCAAATTTTGCTCTAAGAAGATTTTCAAGTTGCCACCGCACCTTGAAGAGGTTCATAGTAACGAGACAGCGGTAAGATGGGCATTGACCTACCCAAAGGGCTCAAAGGAACGATCTACTGCTTTCCGCAGTATTAGAATGGGAAGCGGCTACCAGTCCTTTATCACGAGCCTTACAAATGATGGACAGGCACAACCCGTTAGAGCCAGACAGAGATGCTGGTAACATTAAACCATGTCCCCACTGCCTAGGCTTCTTCAAGGCAATATTCCTTTGGAAGCATTCAAGGTCATGCGCAGCAATGATTCTGTCATCAGCAAAAAGAAAGATTCTTTTGGCAAAGACATACCGAAGTTGAGTAAAGCACTACTTGCCACATCAAAAATTGATGCACGTAACTCCAAAAGATTTGCAGAGGATGTGCTTGCTCGCATTTAAAGACAAATGACGGAGATATAAGGTGATTTAAATCAGGGGCCTGGGCAATCTAAATATAACCTATTATATTCCATTGTATTTGATGATATCGAGAGATTGGCAAGTCAATTAGACAAATGAAAGCACGAAGCCATCTTTTGTTCTATTTTCAAACTAGGCACTATATATCCGTCATTTGTCTTTTAGATGATGAAATCAGTCTCTTGGTCAGAACTGGTAAACTACTCATACACTATGGAACCATCATGTATAAAAAGGATGGGCCCACAAAGACAAATGACATCTGATATAAGGTGAAGTCAGTTGCCAAACTGCTGAAAGTATTCAAGGAAAATGGCAGTCAAAACCTTACCAGTTTTGACTTGGTCGACCCGAAGAATTGGGACACCATGGTAGAAGCAATGAAAGTCAATGAGAAGATTGGCAACACTAACTTAGTTTTAAAGCTAGGATAAAGCCTTCAACAGATGACAAGAGTGGCAAGAGCAATGGCACAGCAAAACTGAATTATGTTTTTATGCGCACGCAGATATCATTAAAAACCGAGACAATGGTGAAATTAGAATCATTAAAAACGCTCCTTTCCTCGACTGTAGAACTGACTACAGCTGAAACCAATGAAAACCAGCAACAACAAGCAGAGGTAAAGGTCATACGGAAAGAGCTTTATACTTTGAAACAAAACGAACCAAAACAGAAAACAAGACAGCTACACACCAGGAACCTGCAGCATTTTACCCAGTTTATTAACCGCAAACCAGTGTTGTGAAGAAGTCAAACTATTTAAGTCTGTGCAATGCAAATCTCGTGCAAAGCCGGAGTTTTTGCTCTCAACCATAGTGTCTCAACCAACCCTTCGATGGATGATGGACTATACTTCCCACCCGCCATGCGTCACTGCAAGTAACATCAACGAGCGAGTAATATTTTTGAGAACGCAGTCATGCTTACCCTGAAGTGAAAAATTATTCTGTAAAATGTAAAAGATTAGCTTTGCTCAAGGATCAATTTGCCATAAAAGGAAATACAAACGTGAAATCAATGACACAAAAATTTGCGACATACTTCAAAACAACGAGAATTTTGCCCCAATCTTTCATAAACTGACCCCCTTGGTACATCAAACCAAACATCAAGTAATCAATACTAATATAGGCTAAGGACGGGGTATAATTTTGACTTCGCCTTGAGTTGTTGGCATTGCTCTCCATTGTTTACGGCAGCTAGATTTTAGATAAAAGTAGATGGCGGACTCGGAAATCAACATAAAACCAACACGTAGATATCTAATTTTTACGATGTCATCCCCTATTTTCCAGGCAGTACCGATATGATTTTACTAGTTTTGCTACTTGCATTTTACAGGCATCTAGAACTTGGAAATTGTCTAGGACTCTCTCCATAGTTATTAGATAAAAGCTTTTATACAAGAATTTGAATCATTTTTAAACGAGGAAACAATAGTTAAGATCTATCATCAAACATTCCATAATATCAGAAATCGAATATCATTTGGGCCAGCGTTGTTGTCACTTTCAATTGTTAAATCCTTTTTGAATAATCTAGTACAGAAATGCAATTTCATTAAAAATGTTCTGCCTTGTGAACTAATCAGTTTCATTAAAGCAAGATTAATGTCCTACCATTCAATTCAAGTTGTCCACATCTGCATTCCACTGACTTGTCTTTGACTCTATGAGGCCATGTCGTTTTGTTCTATTCCCAAAAGCTGCAATCTTTCTCCAACCTGTAAAACGCAATTAAAGTCAAATTACCCACAGAAAACATCCTCTGCTGAAACAGCGATGTTGAAAGTATGCAAAACCTTACTTACTATGATGATTACAGCAATGCAAAAACTTATAGAAAATATTTTGCCTTTGTAGTCGCCACAACGTAGATTCTTGCTTTCTGCGGAGTGAACTTTCTGACAACGACAAACAAAGGGGTTTCCTCAGAGCGCGAAGCTCGTTCCAGTCTCCTGTTCAGCGTCGTAGTGAGCTGCGTTGTGCAATCTTAAGTTCGCTATGTAACTGTTGGACACATCCCATTGAAGCTGCAAAGTTGAATGAAATATAGTTATTAACACATAAAGCTCCGGCCAAACGCTCTCGACTTTCCACTCGACAGCGCTCGTCAAAAATCGAGCAATGTCGAGCATTGTCGAGCAGAGGGTGGCCAAATGTTCTCGACTTTCACTCGACTATTACTCGATTCCGCGGCAGGCTCGACTTCATGTTTTACTTTCTGTCCTCGTTCTCGTACAACAGCCCGCCAAAGTTTCAATTTTATTTTCTTGCTGTTCTCAAATCAATATGAGGCTGAAGCTCACAAAAAGAAAACGCAAGGCTGTTGCTGCTCTGATTTTGGTAACGGTCTTAGATGAAGTAGGAGAGACAGAAGTGAAGAGAGGAAAGACAAGAGCCTGGGTGAAACGAAGAGAGCAAAGAGGTTATTTTGAAAATCAAAGATTCTCGAGGTTTCCGAGAGATGATGAGAATGTCGTACGAAGACTTTCTGTACATATTGCAGAATGTCGAAGAATTAATTTCCCCAAGCGGTTTCGGTGCTGTTTCTTTGGCAGAACCTTTGTTGCAGAAATTTTAGTGGGAAAATTTGTTCAACTGCACATGCGCAGGCTCTCTGCATTGTCGAGCGGAAAGTCAAGCACCTGGCCAAACGCTCTCGACAACACTCGACAACACTTCGAACGATAGAAATGTCGAGTGGCTTCGCTCGACAATTTTGACCTGTATCAAATTTGACTCGACAACGCTCGACATCACTCAACATCACTATACAAGGTGGCCAAACGCTCTCGACATTTCACTCGACACAAATGTCGAGCGCTGTCGAGTGGAAAGTCGAGAGCGTTTGGCTGGAGCTTAAAATATTAAAAAGAAGGTATTTTTCTTACCCAAATCCTTTACTGAGTTTGTAAGAGCTAAAGTGCAGTCATTAATTCAGGGCTCAACAATTCCAGGAAATCGTCTGCCAATGCTGGGTGTACATGCCCAAGCATAAATGCTTTGCAATCTTTCCAGAACCCCTCACTGTAACTTCTCAATGATAGCACATCAACAGGGATGCCACATAATGCTCTGATCTCACAAGCATCAGACAACTGGTACATCATCAGCAACATCATCTCATCCTTCCTTTTGGGGTTATCCTTCCATGGCACAACTTTTGAATTATCATCCTTTGTCATTCTAGTATGCATTCTAATTGCTGCCTTGTGTGACATCAACAGCCCTTACCAACCTCACTCTTAAATAAGACATTTCATTTACCTTGTAGATAAAGAGGGCCTTTGATACATGCCCCACCATGGCTGCCGTTGGATCTCCTGGCTGTGGAAAATCAATGCTGTGCTATTACAGCAATAGCACTCACAGGAGCATATCCAAAATGTCTTGTCACAAACTGCTCAAGCCTGTCTTAAGAGCACACAAAATGCCTGGTGTCAATAACAACACAGAGAATTTGCCTTGATGAACCGGCCGATCCAAGGGAAATAGTGGAGGTCTCAAACATGTTCTTTGATGCAAGGAAAGGACAAATAAGCAGTTCATGTGCGGGGTTTAAAGACCCAAAATCGTGCACAATCATTACATTCAACGAGCATGTCTTGAGCTGGCTGAAAAAGAAGAATAACACAAGGTAGGCTTAAGAAGTGATTGCTAGAGATAATAGAAATGGTGTCACGATATACGCAAATTTCTTTGTTTACTTCATTACCTACTTACAGTAATTTGAACCAGAGATATTTGCTTTCTGTGTTTTAGGTGTTTGAGACCTGGATAATGATAGATTTGCTTTGTTTGTCTTGATTGAACAATAACTCAAGGTCAAATTTCAATCCCATGCAGTGTGATCTTCCACTCAAATGGAAAATGCCCGTTATCTTGGTATCAATCATTGGATTCTAAGGACTTGCGTGAATTCTTTAAATTGTTAAGGTATTTCAAAGAGCATCATGCGTGGGCATGAGCTAAGAAAGATTGATGCCACCCTGATCCTACACAGACCAGTATGTGCAAGAATGCTCGCAGCTATAGCCGCTTGACCACCAGCCGCTAATATAGTGACCCGTGGATTACATGACCTGGTGACCTGCCGATTACATGACCTGGTGACCCGTGGATTACATTTGCCATCAACTATGCATCATCTAGATCCCGTGTATACATGGAAGTGCCGAGGCTTCGCATGGCTGCAGGGAAACTCTACCATACATTAAAGATAAACAATTAAGATGCTAATATTACAATAATTCATCTTAAATAATGTTCCTTCAATTCCCTGCAATTGTCCTGCAATTCAGTAAACACCATTAATATCCAAGAAACTATGGAGCTTGGAAAAATAAGTAACTTCCATATTTTTATTTAAAAGCCAGACTCTACAACTATCTCTGGTTTAACCCTATTAATACCAGGCTTTTTGGACTGTCATAGTCCAGGGGGGGGGGCTCTGTTACTTTGTCAATATTTCAGATTTAAGGATGAAGTTTGGTACAATGGTTTAGAGGCACAAAATCTACACAATAGGCTATTTTTTAATTCTTCATTACATCCATGACGTCACTATGATGTCATAATTGAAGAAATCTTGGGGTGGCTTCAAAGTTAGTTTTTTTCAATTATATCCATCAGTGGGGTGGTTTCAAAGTTAAAGTTGCATGATCGCACCAAATGTGCTGCCATTGCATATGCAATATGGAAACATGTTTATGGCAGATAATTTTACACAAAGGACAATGCAGCAATACAACCACCCGTGCAATGACATCATTACCACACCAACATCAGAGGCCAGGAAAAAACTTGGAAACAACATATGGTGTAACATGAAGAAGCTCATTATGTGACATACCACGACTTGATATAATTGAGCAATTAGCTTGAGATGTAATGCATATTCTCCTGGAGGATGTTGTGCAATATGAGCTCAGCCACACATTGAAACATTTTTGATGAAGGTTTTACCTCAATGTACTACATAAACAACTACCGGGTGTCCCAAAAAAAAAATTCCGGCGTTCGCTTGAACGCAGACGAAAAAGTTCGTTATCTAGTAATTTATTGTCATTCTAGGTACATGCTCGACATTTCAACTTACAGTTTGGCATATCGTAGGAAGAAATCAGTAATCTGAAGATGGAGTTATTAGTTCTAACATCGCACTTTTATGTTGAAGGCACAGTCAGAGAGATTTGTTCGCCTTCCTGCATCATCATGATGGAGGGGGAATCTCCGGATGAGCAACACAAAAACTTGGTTTACACTTTCTTTCATTGCTTAGACGACACGTGGAAGAGTTCCGCTCATTCAGCATACTGTATTTGAAGTAAGGTCTGAAAATTGAATCTAATAGGTCTCGTGGGAAAATACTAAGTTCATACGTTGCCACTGGTTGTACACAGAAAAATGCATTATTGCATAATATGGCAGGTGGAAAAAGCAATTGAAACCATTCTTTAGTTAAGAAAAGACAGTTTATTCTATTCCGTGCCGTGAAACCGTGAAACAGTAAAATTCCCATTTGGAAGTCCCAGTTGGCACAAGACAACAATAACTGCACCAAACAGTTTTCCCGAGATCTATTTGTTTCAATTCTTCACACCTTAGACCAATTCACACAATCAAAAATGATTTGAATCTAAATTCTATTCAATTACAAAGCAACGTTTTCTCTTGTGAATAAAACGTCTGCCCGCTCGGGACGTCAAGGTAATGAACAAATTTTCAACTCAATTTTGTGCTGCTCATCGAGGGAGTCCCCACCATCACGAAGCAGGAAGGCGTAATAATCTCTCTGGTTTTGCCTTGAACATGAAAGTGAAATGTTAGAGCTCATAACTCCAATTTCCGATTACTAATTTCTTCCTGCGATATGCCAAACTGTAAGTTGAAATATCTGGCATGCATCTAGAATGAAAAGAAATTGCCAGATGAAAAAGATTTTTCTATGTGCTCTTTCAAACGTCGGAACTTTTTTTTTTGACACCCGGTATTTCAGTGAGATGTGGCTAAACATAAATGAAGAGAGTAGCATACCTCAGTCTCTAACAGAAACTACTTTTTGAAATGAAGAACGTTACAAACTTAAACAGTCAGCACAGCAAGCAAGACTATTTTTGAGAACTTTACCAGTGCCTTACATGGTCAAATAACACAGAGGATCAATGATATGAGCTCATTTTGGAGTTGATTGTCATATGAAACTTATTGTCATTTGTTTTGGTCACAAAGAAATAAACTAAGTGTAACCTTAGACATTGCTGCGCATGTTGTGCGCAAGCCATTACAGGGTACCGAGAATCACAGTTCTTGAAACGTTTCTTGAAATCCACAATGGCTGCCACACAACAAAGAAGATCCTTGATGCGCGACAAAAAGCCAGTTCTGCAACTCATCGATGAACTGTCAGGTCAACAGGATCTTGAAGAACCAGTTCCTTGCAAACAGCCGAAGAAGGACAAAAAGTTCTATGATGTTGAAATCAAAGAAATCGATGCCGTCAACAAGAAAGTAAAAGTTAATTTTATTGGTTGGCCAGACAAATATGATGAATGGCTAGCATACATGAAAACCAGGAATCTGTCGAGTTTCCTGTCGCTAAACAGATTTCTCAGATTTCACAGATTTCTGTCTTTTATGAGACAGACGCAATGCTAACTTTTCGAAACTTTCGAAGCATAAAAAAGATGTCTTTTTGGGACAAAATTGATGAATTTGATTAAATTTCTGTTCAAATGTTTTCCTTGGCCTGAGGCTTTATTTTCTTATTTCACAGTAATTCAGGAGATTCCCCAAAATAGCGTGTCTGCAGTTTAGGCTAAAAGCCGCCAGCTCTGGTTTGGAGGTTCAGGCAAATTTGAACTTTCAAAAATGAATATTCCAACCCGTCCATGCACCAGTATCATCAAACAAGGTATCCATCTTCAAGTTAGCTATCGAGGATTATATAAAAAGATACTATGGATTGATTGGACCAACATTGTTTCCGCTAGTTCTGATCAAATCCGTTGCATTTTTTTGGGACACCTGGTACATCAAAGCCCTCTAATCCTAACCACTGTCTTGTACTTGCCAGGTCTTGTACAGTTACAGTTGGTTTTCAAATTTAGAGCTAACAGTGGCAAAGAAGAGGAACAAGCCACCAACGACAACCAAATTCATGATGGTGGCATGGAAACTGAAATAGCAGCCCCCTCAACAAGTGTTACGATGAAACAGGAAAATGACACAGTCAAAATTTATCATGATTATCGCAAGCTTGATAAATGTGAGGGTCAAAGATACGATATAGGGAGATATGCAAAAGGTGCTAAAGTTGCTGACGATGTCAAGTATGATGTATTGCAGAATGTTTGGACACCTGAGTGAAACTTCAAATTTCCCCAAAGATCTCTTTATGGAAAGAATCGTTGTTTCAGTGCCTGGCTTCAAACCGTCCGATGACTGGCCTACTTTTCAATCCATGATGGTGCATTCTGTGTTCCTTGTGTTCTTTTTGGCCGAAAAATTTGATCAAAGATAGACCAACTTATATCAAGTCCCCCCACTAACTGGTCATCTGCAGCCGATTCAAAGCCCATCAAATGAGCAGCAATACACACAAAGACAGCTTTAGCAATGATGCAGGACTTTACAAGGGTCACAGAGAGAAAGATCAAGCAGATCAACGAGGTCCAAGAATATGCTTACAGAAATAAAATGGCCGAAAACCGAGGGAAGTTGGCTCCAATTGTCAAGACCATATTACTGTGCGTGTGCCAGAACATTCCTTTGCAAGGTTATCAGGATG
Source organism: Aurelia coerulea (assembly GCA_039566865.1). Lineage (NCBI taxonomy): Eukaryota > Metazoa > Cnidaria > Scyphozoa > Semaeostomeae > Ulmaridae > Aurelia > Aurelia coerulea. The sequence goes on along the minus strand of CM076951.1, from coordinate 2,728,614 downwards.
GTTCAAGCCATTATGGGACTCACAATTGTGGAAATTTTCAAGCCCTTTTGGATTTTTGTGTTGACAGTGGAGATGATCTTCTGGAGAACCATTTTGAGACAGCACCATGGAATGCTACATATCGTTCGAAGACAATCCAGAAGGAGCTCATTATTTGTGCTGCAGAAGTTGTAAACAAAAAGATCATTGATGAGTTCAAATCTAGCAAATTTTAATGCATCAAGGCAGATGAAGTGGCTGACTGCTCAAACAGGGAACAGATGCCTCTTGTTATTAGATATTTGGATCCAGAAAATGAAATTCAAGAAAGGTTTGTGAAGTTTATCGCTTGTGACAAGGGTACATCTGGTGAAGCCCTAAAGGACAAGATCATTGAATGCCTAAGAATGAATCTGCAACTGGACCTGAAAGATTGCTGCAGACAATGCTGTGATAGAGCAGGTAACATGGTGGGGAAATATCGTGGTGTTGCTGCTCTCATTCTTGCTCTTAATGACTTGGCTCTTTACACATACAGGAAGTACGCGCAAATAAGAAACTCCCTTGTATAAGAAACAGGCACCACTTTCTTCAAAAGGGGCTCCTTTAATAAGAAACAACTCTACAATCGCAGACAAAACTCGTAACAGTACTCTTTTTTGTCTTAGCACTGTGTGTTTTAATTCCCCCGCCCCCCTAATCAATGTTGATTTGCACTTTGGTGCTTTTTGGACTTAATTACGAGACAACATGTGACCATCACCACCCAACATTGAACCTGGGGGATGGGGTTTGTAGCAAAAATTGGCCTTTTCTAAGAGAGGCATTGTCCAAGGCATTGTCCTATTACAATGCATTGTCCAAGGGACCTGGTCCCAAGAACCAATTTTACGATGTTTCTTGCGCAAATTGAATCATGATGACGTCAAATGAGGCTTTTGTTTAATGAAAATTTGACAGGAGTGCCTGTGTTGTCTAGTTGGTTGGTTGTGTGGCTGATGAGCAGTTGAAAATGTTGTATTGAGGTCCTATTTCGTCAAATTCTCGAGCAATTATGAAGTTTCAGAGAAATACTCCTGCCATTGACCTTCACAGAGAAACGGAGGTATCGCGAGTACAAATATATCGTATCTGGAAAGAGAACTAAAAGGCAAAGGTCAGATCGAAATCCAGGCAGGGAATTGGAGGACAGCCTAAGAAAGTAACGGCGAAGAATGAAAGACTGCTTCTAAGGCAGGTTCCTAAACTTTGAAAAGAGTTTTCTAACTGGACGGAAAGGCGGTTGATGGCTTTGCTAAGAAAATAATAAATGAGTATCCAGAAGATGTCTGCAAGAACCCATATTTCAATGGGTTGAGCTTTGTGTACAAGAGACACCCTAAAGATCAGGCACTGGCGCCTAGGGGGAGGGTTTTGGAGAAGGGCAAATGAAGAACTTTTGCAGGGCTGTACAGTGAAGGGCAAGAAATGTGGCACTGGAGGCAAGCAAGTGAAGCTTTTTGTTGCTATATCGCACAATGAGGGAATCATTTCTGCAGAAACGTACAAGCACTTAAATGGGGAAAACTTTCCACAATTCGTGTTTGATAAATTTGATACCATTTTTGACTCTGCACGGAAAAATACTCGAATGTGCATCCAAGATGGTGACCCATCTCAAAACTCAAAGTTAGCAAAGGATGTCATGGTTGCTGTGAATGCAGACTTATTGCAAATACCACCACGTAGTCCAGACATCAACCCTATTGAAAACAATTTTCATCTGGTTAAAAGACAACTCGACAATCAAGCAATTAAGGAAAACATCGTAATGGAGAGCATGGTTGACTTTGAAACAAGAATAACGCATACTCTGTTTGAATTGCCAGTATCCCATATCAACAACATAATTGAATCAATGGGAAGTAGAATGAAGAAAATCATCACAGAAAAAGGCTATAGACTAACATATTAATGATGAACTAATAATAAACTGCAGTGAAGGGTTATTCCCACATAATATAAATGTTATTTTTTATTCATAAATATGCAATTAATGCAATGTATTTTATTCTATCAATTATTTGTGTCAAAAACCAATTAATTACTCTTATCTAGATGGTGATACTATTGCCGATTTCTCCAAGTATGCAGTATCTTTGATAAGTGGAAGTATGTCAGTTTCTGTTTTTCTTGAATTTTGGGACAAGGTCACATTATTAAAATTCAGCAACCAAGAATTATCACCTGCTGAGAAAAAACAACTCCTGCAGCCCTAATTCAGAACAAATTAAAAAATCCGCTTAACCAAACGGTTAACCACTTCTTTGAACAAAAACGGGCCATGTCACTGAATATTTTTTTAACTAAGATTGGTTAATCGTGGTTAACCGTGATTATTCGTCTTAAAGCAAGCACAATCCATTATTTTGAACCCAATCACTACTTGAGCAATTGGCTATCCGTATTGTTAACCCAAATAAGTGTTCAAATACTATATCTACTGGATGAAAATTCAACTCAATAGTTTGTATCACGTTCGTTCAATCAGTCAAAATTGGAAAATTATCAAAGTTACTCTAAATCAAGTGCTTTCTTATGTCGAAATTGGTAAAAGGCCAACCACAAAAGAGCTTTCATCCGAAAAACCAAGCGTGAGAAGATTACTTTATGATTGGAGCAAGTTAGACGTTTCTGAAAACGGTACTCTACAACGTGTCACAAAGTCTAATACCCAAATTGTTTTGCCAACCACATGTCATCGGCTTGTAATTTGTGAATTACATGAAAAAATGGGCCATTTAGGTGCCGAAAGAGTATTAGAGCTTGTGCGTCAAAGATTCTTTTGGCCAGGAGCCAGGAATGCAAAAAGACATAACCTTTTTCATTAAGAACATGTGTAGCTGTTTGAAACAAAAACGCCCTACTGTTAATCACAAAGCGCCTATGAAACCAATTGTAACAACATTCCCGTTCGAAATGATATCAATCGATTTCCTTCATTTAGAGAAAAGTTCTGAAGGATACGAGTATATTCTAGTTATAATGGACCATTTTACGAGATTTGCTCAAGCCTACACAACACGTAATAAGTCAGCTAAGACAGTTGCTGATAAACTGCACAATTATTTTATTTTACGATTTGGATTTCCCGGAAAAATTCACCATGATCAGGGAGGAGAATTCGAAAATAACTTGTTTGATCATCTTGAGAAGCTATGTGACATTAAACACTCCCGTACGACGCCCTATCACCTCCAAGGAAACGGACAAGTCGAACGTTTTAATCGAACATTACTACAAATGTTGCGCTGTTTACTGGAATGTTACAAAAGTTGATGGAATGAACATTTGAACAAAGTTGTACACGCATATAATTGCACCTGAAATGATTCAACCGGATACGCTCCCTTTTATTTACTTTTCGGTCGACACCCACGTCTACCAATATACATGATCTTTGAAACACCTTGAAATTCTCAATCGCGTAGTAAAATGGAATATGTATACAAATGGAAAACAGCCATGAATGAAGCATATGCTATCGCAAACAAAATATCTTTAAGTGCCGGAGAACGGAATAAGAAGCGTTACGACAATCACGCATAATCTATCAATTTACAGCCAGACGATAGGGTTCTCGTGAGAAATTTGTCGGAGAGGGGAGGCCCAGGAAAACTTAGATATATTGGGAGAAGCAAGTACATATCATTGTTCGCCGTAAAGATCCCGAGTCTCCAGTTTACGAGGTAAAACCAGAAAATGGAGATAGCCCATAAACACGAATCCTGCATCGCAATCTTTTGCTACCATGTAACGAGTTACCAGTAGATAATACGCCTCCAGAACGTGCTACTCGCCCGATTCAAAAGTCTAAACGTCCCCGTACACGTCTTTCAACTCGTGAAAATAGTCGCCCAACCGATGAAAACAGTGAGAATAGTTCCGAAGAAGAAGACATTGTGTTATTACCAAATCGTTTGCCGTCAACAGAAGCTGAAATCGATGTAGAGAACAATATCCCTATGATAGCAGAAAATGAAATTCCGCCTAACGAAAACACAGAGATTCTTGAGGATGAACAGCCAGAGAATAGAATCGAAGAACATCCAATCGAAAATCGTGAATCAGCATCATTAACACCCTCATTACCGAACATTCCAGAAAACGTCGTAAACGAAGAGTCCCTCATTAGTGATGCAATGGAAGAACCTATCGTATATTCGGAACGACCAGTTCCTTTACGTCAAGTACCGAATCGTTTATCGTACTATGCGCAGGGCCGTCGCTAGAGATATCAAGCTAGGGGGGTGCAAGCTCTAGATTTGCCGACTGGTGGGCATGGCTTTTGGGTGTGGCTTTTGGGCGTGGCATTTTACTGTCACATCCATGCATACTTCTTGTTAAGAGGCTGAATTTCCTCTCCATGGAGAAACCTTTTGATTTTTACTTTTCCTTACCTTTTCACATGATAGGGCTTTAAAATCATGCATGAGAAGCCAAATTGTTTTCCTAATGGACCTTTTAGCTATTCCACAAAAGACTTTCTTGGTCGTTGGATGGAAGTATTTTTTAGAGTGAGATAATCAGTTGTTTTGCTATTCTACAATACGCGAGGCTCGATCGAGTGGCGTTATAGCTTCTATCCTATCGTGAACAATCAAAAATTCTACAAAATGTAGTAGATTCTGATTCTTTTCAGAATATCTAAAAGGTTTTATGAAACTTTTTGTTAGCATTAATGATATCTAACATTAAATTTTGTTTTTTTTTCTGGCAAGTGAATATCTGTTCCTTGGTGCTTAGACGGTTTTAAAAATTTTAACGACAGCTTCACGAAAATTTTTAACTAAGAATAATCAGCTACCGGGTGTCCCAACAAGGTAACAGATTTGATGGGGGCTAGCGATTAGAAATGAAGTTGAATCGATCCCTAATAAGTTTTGAAATACTCTCTGACAGTTAACGTGAAGATTAATACCTTGTTTGTTGATATTGGTGCATCAAGAATTGGAATATTAATCTTGAAAGTCCACATTTGCGTTCACCTCCAAACCAGAGGTTTGGGTTTATTTTGGCCTAAACTGTAAATACGCTGGTTTGGGGAATCTCCTCAGTCATAGAAGTTTTGTCGACTATGATACGTCCTTTGGGGTAGGGTACTCATGTGAAAAGAATATAAAAACCGAAAACTCGAAAGCTAATGGATAAAGTCACAAAGGAATATCTTTTTGTAGCCAAAATGTATTTACAACAGTTCACCAAGCCAAGCACTAGTGAGCATTTGTATGTTCTCTTGGGCATATAGGATTGCTTGTTTCGTAATAATTTCGAGAGAGATGATACAAAAAGTATTTCGTTCAAGGATTCGAATAATGAAGATTGCAAGAAGCCAAAGGGAATCATTTTGCTTGTGAATAACTTTTATCAGGCAGTTAGGTCGATGTGATTTGAAGTCTCTCTAGAATTAAGAACGACGTCTCTGCGGGACTAAATTCGTGAATCCAATTGTAAAGTTCAGTTTCAAATTTCTATTGCAATGTGTTTCTAAGCACGAGGATTCTTGCTGTTCTTCGATATGACAGAGGAGACTCCACAATGCAGCGCCTGAACAGCTTAGGCCAAAAGCCAAAAGGCTCTGGTTTGGAGTTGGAGGCAAATTTGGAGTTTCAAGATTAATATTTCAATTCTTAATGCACGAATATCAACGAATGAGGTATTTATGTTCAAGCAACCTATCAAAGATTATGTTAAAAATTTATTGCAGATTAATTGAAGCTAATTTATTATTGCTACGCCGGGTCAAATCTGTTACCTTATTTTTGGAACACCCGGTACATAAAATGTTCGTTTTCGTGATCTAGACTACAGGCAGAATTCCTGCCAACACGTCTATTTCATTTTATGTCCTGATTCGTCTTGATTTGAGTTCAGCCCAGTATTTGGCAATGCAATCAGTGTCAATGGAATCAGTCAAATCCTTTTCACAAGACATTAAGATCAGGGACTCTAAGCGTGAATCTGTCATCGTTGTCCTTAAATAAGTCTTGATCAGCTTCAGTCTGCTGAAAGATCTTTCGTCTTTTGCAACTGTAACAGGTGCCGTCAACAAAAGCCGGTATGCCTTTTTTGTTAGTGGAAATGCGGATTTCCATTTTTCGGAGAATTTGGCAGCCTCGGACATTGAATCTAACCTCTGGTTTGTTAGTTGTGCGTGGGATAGAAAATTGGAAAATTCTGACTGCAAAGCAAACGGATCAATTGTCATATCTGGTGGGAAAAGCTGGACTAGCTCAGAAATGTCATCCAAATTTGCTTCCTGTAGTGAGGGTTGCAAAACTTTCGCTAACGGCCTGGAGGCAGACTGCCAGGTTGTCTCCAAACTGGGTGATCATCGTGTCCAGCACTTCTTTGAACTCCCGTCGATAGAACTGGACAATGCTTAGATCAGCTTCTGCTTCCGGATGATCATCTATTCTTGCTGGCCTCCGTCTAGCTCGATGCTTGCGTTTGAATTCTGCTTCAGCGTTTCCCCCTAACTTGTTGGTGAACTGAACACCAGCTTCAATGAGATCATCTATTGCCAATGAATCTTCGTTAATGCGCTGCAAACCACAGACAGTTGCACGGATGATTGTCATACTATGTGCTACATACTAATTAAATTACTCACTACGTAATTACTTATTTAATTACTGCTACGTAATAATGTTAATTATTTACTTGTTTTGAACTTGCTTGCTTGGTTACTTGCCTACTTATTCATTTACTGACTTACTGGCTTACCTATCTAATTAATTTGTAACTTACTTCTTCACTTAATTGCTTATCTATTTTCTTAATAATTCACTCAATTGCATATTCACTTATCTTCATTTTTACATACCTGCCATCTAGATCCTCGTCTTCAAATGTGATCAAATCGATTTCCTAAAATTGAGAAACTATGATGTTATACAAAATGCATTAGAAAATATCAATGTGCACAGTAGAAAATGAAAATTTTTGCGAATTTTTAGAGGCCAGCATGAGGTGCCGTTAGAAATTGCGTACAACAATGCTATAAAAGCATTTCAAATTGACTAAAGGACATTGTTAAATATCATAAATATTGAATGTGAAAAATAAGTCAAACTTTTGAAATCCATACAATTAATTTGCATATTACCACTGTGCCAAGAATTCCTGTGTAGAGTTGTGAAGAGCTCGATTCATTAAGATCATACCTTCGATCTAAATCAAATATAGGATTTAATTAAAGATACTCTTGATCTAAATTCTACCATACCTTCTTCAGTACAATGGCTTAGGCCCAAATCATGTTTTGCCAGAGATTATCAAAAATTGCCTCCTAGGCTAAGTTCTAGAATACCCGTACACTTTCTTCTTTCTTCGGTGTGTCGCGATACGTTGATACGTCGTCGTACTTAGCAATAAAATTGAAGGTACATTTCTTGTAGCTACACCGATACACCGTCGCAAAAATTTAAGATCAATTTCTTGTAGCTACACCGATACACCGATACACCGTCGAAAAAATTGAAGATAAATTTCTTGTAGCTACACCGATACACCGTCGAAAAAATTGAAGGTACATTTCTTGTAGCTACACCGATACACCGTCGAAAAAATTTAAGATCAATTTCTTGTAGCTACACCGATACACCGTCGAAAAAATTGATGATTAATTTCTTGTAGTAGTTAGACCGATACACCGATACACCATCCAAAACTTGAAGGTAAATTTTTTGTAGCTACATCGAATACACCCAACCGAGGGGCATTTTACTCCAAAAAAATCTCACACACCTTGGCCCAAAATCCTTTTGTTTTCAAGAAAAATCAATAAACAATCTGTAGAAATCCTTTTGTTTTGAAAAACCTCCTACCTTTTTGCGAGGGGTGTATCATTTTTTCAGAAAAGGCGTACGAGTTTTTAAAAACAACAGGATAGTAGAGAGATTCTCTACGGACTTTTCTTGAAAACAAAAGGATTTTTGCCAAAGGTGTTACAAGATTTTTCTAGAGTGCTAGTATGCCCCTCCCTTTTTGAAATGAGTGAATCGCAATCGCCCCTCACTACACTGATACACCATCAAGCAAAATTGAAAGCTTGTGGTCGCTTTATGTTCTTAGAAATACATACATAAGGTTGGACCATTTATATTGGGTGCTCAGGTATTCTAGAACTTAGCTCTGATTGATTGTAATCCAAACCAAACTCAATTCAACCAAACCCGCCTATACCGTTGATAGGCTGAAGGGAAATCATTTCTCACATCCCAGTAAGAATGATTAATGATGAAAGCTTGCACCCTTGGGGCTTCTTTAGCAGACTGCATATGCGAACAAACTGCCAGTTTCAAAGCTTCAAGGGGAGTACGTATCATTTACTTTTCGCAAAGAAGTTATGTCGATGTTGACTTCATTCACAGGTTCAACGACATATTTGCCATAATGTCCTTGCATTTAACTTACAAAAGTTTCTTAACACTTTTCAGACCGGTTGATTCTGCCGAATGCTGTCTTTTGCCAGCCTTGTATGCTTAAGGAGCTTCTATCTACAAATATGAGTAATCGAGAGAACAATATGACGTTCTAGAGACCCAGAATTGTAACATGTTTACATTTTGAAATGCATATTTAACATAAGCTTAATGGGGTTTGCACATTTGCACATAATGCCAGTCATTACAAACTACCGATATGATGAAGGCTAATTAGTATATTTTCAAAATATTTCACCTTCTACTGCAAATTGCATTATTACAAGTGCCAATATGTGACCATGCTATTAATTACATACCATTGGCTGAAGATATTCATTGTTTCTTCAACTGGAAGCTTTGCTAAAGGTCCGTGAGTTTCCTCAAGAGTCCTTTGATTAAAAAACTAGAGGGGTATGGCGAAAAAATTACGAACTTAAGCTTTCAAGAGCCAAATCCCAGAATATCGAGGGGAAATTGTTGTTGAGCCTTTATTTTTCAGTAACATTCACATCAATTTCGCGTTCAAGCTCAAAAGAACTATCTTTCTTCATAAAAGTGGTGCTGTATGGCAAGAAAGAAAGAAGTGGCATTGGAAGAAACTAAAACGTTTACATTTTCATCTGAAATTAAGAGACATTTACTGCTATGGGCATAAATTCAAGTTTCTTATCGTAAAAGAAAATGTATGGGCATGAATATGGTTGTAAATCTCATTCTACTTCCCAAATACACAAATAGTATTCTAGATATCTTGCGATATCAATTCTTTTTTCTTGTAAACCAGGTTCCATTAAAAAACATGGATTAGTATCTAACCAACCGGTATATCATCTTTCACATTCATGGAAGGCTTGCTTGCCAGATCCTCCTAATTCAGATGATTTTTATCAGAATCGAATCGATCAACAAAATAATGAAGGATATTTTAGGTTCGTCTAAAGTCTGTTACCCTGTTCACAAATTTGTGCAACTTTTCATGATTTTGATTGATTGTTCAAGATTTTAAAATATCTTTGAGGATTCAATGATTTTGAAGATACTTGGACTTTTTATAACTTCAAGATTTCACATGTACCAGTACAAGATCCTCCCAAACACCCATTATAAATCAACTTAAAATTCTGGCATGTTATGACAGCAAAAGCTATGTTTTTATTTGAAATTGCTGGACATTTATGAACAAGTGCCAAAATTGACCACTGATCGTTTTTGGATGAGTTTCTTAATTTGCTGGAAGAGGCTACTATAGTTCTTAATAAGCAGTTTCATACACCGATTCCAAAAATCAATGTCATAAGGGCGTATTGGGGAATGTTTGCCCTTCATTCCATGTCAAAATCTCGTTTTCATGCAGAAAGCCAAAAATGCCTCAATAGTTAAAATTCCTCCCCATAAAGAAATTTTGTTAAATTTGGTAGACTTTGGTAATTCTGGTGTGCTGATTCCAAAAATCAATATTATTATACGGGTACGTTAGGCGTCATTTTGCCTTTCCTACATGTCAAAGTCTCGTTTTCAAGCAAATGATACTTAACCATTTTTTTTTTTTTTTTTTTTTTTTTTTATATTCAATATAAAAATTTACAAGGACGAGGTACTAAAGGCTATACTAACAAACTACTGGACTACATAACAAAGGAAGATGACCCGGGAAGCAAGAACCCATGACTATCCCAAGGGTCATTACATAAAACACTAAACTAAATTACTGACAAATACAAACAAACGAAAATGGAAACAAAAAGGAAAAGACAAGTTACAATGAGATACACATAACGATTAAATACGACTAAATACGGATACATACTAGGATCTGTTTCACATTGGAAGTCAGGCCAGCACAGGCCAGCACACTTAACCATTTGCCTCTATGAAACTCAATATAATCTATGTACAGAAAATAAACTCCTCTTTGAATATCTAAACGATGAAGCATCATAAAGATATATTATCTCTTCATCAAAGTTGTTGCCACTGTAATCGCCATCCATTGGATTGGCTCTATCATCGTCATCATCATTCTGAATTTGTTGGTCAATAGCAGTTCTGCAACATCATCCAGGTAGCAAACATCACTCCAAACAACTGATCCCCTTTTATCCCATCCATTATTTGCTGGGTCGTCCAGATCCATCATTATGCAGCCAGCTTGCCAAAAATAGATGTCACATAATTTGATCACAGGATGTGAAGCCTTAAATATGACTGACAAGGTGACAGCAAGCTTATTGGTTATTCTCTTTTCATTTTCGAACTTCGGCAAAAAGATTGTCTTCCTCACTTTGTTAACAAATTGAATCCTTACATTTCCATATATGGTGCATACAAACTTTTCCAAGCCTGCCTCAACACCTTCAAGTACCTGAAGACTGGTCCCCAAATCTGCAAATAGATTTACATATTCTGTCTTTTTAACCATTCTCCATAAAGCTACTTCCCCCTTTCTAAAGAAGCTAGAAACATAACCGTTTTCAGAAGAAAGCATGAAGACCAACAAGTGCTTTTCGATCTCCATGTTTGAAGATGTTGCATCAATTATTTTACTATTGAGACCTGTTCCGTAAGTGCTATAAAAGAAGTTAATGGCAGAACTAAAGTTTCAAAGAGTGATGAGTGTAATACTCTTTATAATATAAATTTTAGCTACTAAGTTAAGTTAATCTACAATTGGTGTGTTGATATTTTGTTTTTACAAACTTCAGCAAAATTTTGGTTTTCTGCAATCAATGCTGCCCACAGATTCCTTGATTGATATATTTCCTGCACTATGGAAACCATTCACTATAAATTAATAAGATTTCATTTGGAACAATTGTGGTCTGTCTGTATTACTTTACATACATCCCATTTACTTTGCATTTAGGATGTTATTGATATGATGTTGTGTAAAACTATATGGTAAACGCATTGAGTACATTGCATCTTGTAAAAGCATTAGGTATTTAATCTATTTTCAAGGAAATTGTAAACAAATCTGCTGCCCTCTCTTGATCTAGACTGATGATGACCACCAAAAAGCCGAACTTTCAAATGTACAGTATAGGCCTAACCATCTTACCAGTGGCACTATACCAAATTGCACTAAAACATGTAGCAGCGGCAAAAAATGACACTTTCCTCTGGCTTTCCCTCAGCAATTTTTGTTCATTAACACCATTAACTGCGTAAGAACCCTCATCAGCTTATCTAGCTCTCAAAATTACTTCAAATGAAATGTAGCAGTGATACATCCTCTTCCTTTTTCCCGCGTTTTTTCACCAAGCCTCGAATTGCAAAAGAGGCTGTTGCTTCTGGGTTGCTTCCATGAGAAGATGGCTGTGTGTCAGAAAGTAAAAAGGGCAGAGTCTCTTTATATCGTAACAACTTTCAAGTGAATACTGCACTACCATGAAGTTACCTGTGGTAACATGTTTTAGTATGAAGATGCCTCTACCTATGCAACTCTGAGAAGATGTTTCCCATCAAACAAAACTGGAAATCTACTGAATGAAAAGCTGATCAAAACAGATCAAAACTGACGACTGAGAGAGAGAAGCAAAAGAAAATAATCAAAGAGAGAGGCAAAGTAGAACGCTTTTTCTACCTGAAACAGCAGTGATGCCAGTCAGAAATACAGACTTATTATCCATTTTGTCACCAAGGAAATCATAATATCGGTTTTGATACAACCATATATACAATAATGTTATTTTATGGAACTGCAGATTGGAGCATTGGAGCACTTCTCCATATATAACATTTTCCAGATCAAAGTTGACTGATTTTCCGTTAGTTTAGGCCTGATCTGATAGATCAAGTACATGACTACTGCAAGTATCACACACTGTACTTAAATGGCTTTACCTAATGGAAAGGAGACACGACCCACACCATATCAAGAATCTGCATGTTAGCTACTACTTGCCTTTGAATATTGTTCAACAGTTGCTGGGTTTTATCCCCTTTTCTACACCTGAATACATAGAACTACTGGTGACTTGCTATTATTGAGAAAGCTATGCCTAGATTTTTATTAGACTTCAATTGAGGAATTTGATCTGGCCAAAACAAAGATAATTACATTACCAAGTGTTTTGTATTCAACATTATATAGAAAAAGTCTATAATAATTCATCAATTTTAATGTGTACATTGAGGCATTTTGCCTTAATGTAAGTTTAAATCAGGGAGCTAGGAGTTGGGCCTAAGTTGGATTTTGCTGAACATTGCTAAATGTCTCATTGCCTAGTCATACTTTGCATGGCAGTCACAAGGTACATCCCCCGCACGTGTGCGTCATAATTGCATCATGTGTCTCACCTGACATCCTAGTTCCGGGTTCACATGTCGCAATCACTAATGTACGTAAGCAGCTTTCAGCCAATCAATTGATAGGACGTAATACCTCATTTCATATTTGGCTTGCCTTGCTGGCAGTATTTAAGTCTGTCCTTGTGCTCCTAAAATTAGTTCAGAAAATGTTTGGCAGCAGTGCAGACTTCCATTTCTGAAAAGCTTGGAATTTTACTTCAAACAAGTTGCGGCCCCCAATAGGCCTTCGGGCCTCTTGGGGGACCTTCCATTTTACAACGTCTTTTTGATTCAACTGCACTCGCACTAAACAACAACAACAACTTCAACACGGCTGGCATCTTGATTCTGCTTCTGGCCTAGTCTACATCAAATCTGCGATTTGTTTCCTCCTTCACTTATGACTTTCGTGGACCTTGCAAATATTTCTCCTGGCTTGATTACTGCCGCAACAAGCAGGGCGCTGTCCATTGCTCTGTTCAGTACATGATGGAGAATTCCAAATGACTGCTGGCTTTGCACAACAACCTTCTTGATTTGGCAAACACTCAATCCACAAACTTTCCACTATTTCCTGTTTCAATTGAGCTATAGCTTCAATCGAGTCTTCGTACTTCACTGCAACATCCTCTTGGCATTCATGGTTGGTGGCTGCTTCACGTCAGCACGATGTCTTCAAAAGCCCACACGATGGAGTATTCCGCATTCGCATTTGTCGGCTCTGATGGCAAGAACGCACCCTCCAATCAAATTTGTTGAACATTGCTTCACGTTTTACAACTTTCTTAACTCCTCATTTTACTTAGATCTTTTTTAGCATCAAAAACTAGATAGATATATCTATATATTGTTTAAAGTTTGCCACGCCTCTTCCAACAGCCGTACCGGATAGGAATGTGAAGTGAGATTCATTTAAACATCTCTGGTGAGACAAGCTGAACTGGAGTATCTAATCCCATTGGCATGCCTACACCTGTGGGTGCCTAGCCTAGTTTGGCCTAACTTTGCTATACCCTATATATATTCACTGTATTGGCATATATTATATGCTTCAGACAGGTAACTTTGTTTTCACTTTGGGAGCTGTTATCTATCTCACTCCATGTTCCATCTGCGTTTTGCAATTGCACCTACAGTACAGTATAGCCATTATTTTCTTAGCTTGCACCAGTTTCATGCCATAAGTATTTGTAAGTTTCTACAAGCCTTCAAGTAGCTGTCAATGCATTCCGCATTGCATTTTTGTGGGCGGTATGCAGACACGCCAACCTTGCGTTGCACCAAATCAAGTCGCATCACAGTTTGTGGCTCCACTACCTTGATGGTATCTCATTGGGTTCAGTAGCCTTTATCAGAGGCATTGGAGGGCTTTGCCCTCACCTATACGTACCTGTAGGGCAACCCCTCCCTGGAACCTACAGCAATATGGACCAATTTTGGCCAGGTTTGTAGCAATCTATGATGGCTCAACAACTAGGGTTTATATGGGACTAGTTTCTAAACAGTGCCTAGCATTGGGTATCTTTCATCCATTTAAAATATGGTCTGCTTCTCATCTTTTGCTACTTTATGGCTTGTTTTAACATTTATAGATCTGTGTATTAGGTAATCGTCCAACTTTGCCTTGCTCCATCCCAAAGCATGCTCATAGGGCATTTAATATGTTCACTGGTCATTTGCACACAAGATACAACATGCTTGTGCAGTACCATACTTTATATTCTATTTTCAATTCTATCTTCGGCTAAGCTATGTTTCACAGCTTTGGTATGAGGCAAGCCATCTGTCGTAGTTCGTATTTAGCAGGTTTGTGGTCCCCCTCTCAAAACCATTTCGCATAAGGTTTGTGGTCCTTTCAAAACCATTTCGCATACAGGTTCGTGGTCCCCCTTCAAAACCATTTCGCATAAGGGTTGTGGTCCTTTCCAAACCATCTCGCATACAGGTTCGTGGTCCCCCTTCAAAAACCATTTCACATAAGGTTTGTGGTCCTTTATAAAACCATTTCACATATAGGTTTGTGGTCCTTTCAAAACCATTTTACATACAGGTTTGTGGTCCCCCTTCAAACAAACATTCATGTATAGGTTTGTGGTCAACCTTTGCGTATTGGGTTGCACTACTCCTTTAGAAGCATTTTGCATATTGGTTCCCAGTAACGTGGGCAGCACTTGCATTTTTGGTATAGGTTCAATATCTATCTTGTCAGTACAAATATTTGTAATAGGTTCATCAGCAACCCTCAACTGTCAAAAGCGCAAACAATGTGGCACCCTCCCAAAGAATTTTGCCTCATATCTTGTGGTAACCTGCACAAACATAGGGGGGTGGTCACCCTCTACAGTATTGTATTGCCAATTGATCATCAAGGCGCTTTTCTAAAAAGGCACCACTACTTCAGGCTATCTCAGTCCCTCATATATAATTCTTTCTATTCATAATTCAAAATACGACTTTTCTGCAAGACCGGTTTACGAAACTATGCAACCCTCCAACTATAGCCATGGTAGTCCTACCCTCCCTTCACTAAAATATTCGGGATATACCTAAGTCCCTTTTTGACAGTATCATACTGCCCCCTTTGGTATGGAAGATCCTGGGGTCAATATAGTACATATCCCTATTCTGCCTTTCACTCGCCTCCTTTAACTGAGGGATAACTATACCAACAAATGTAATCATACTAGCACTCATAATAAACTCATTCATAACAAACACTTTACATTCACAACACCCAGTCCACATTATCCTTTGGATTTGGGGAATATTTCATATTCATTCAAATTCAACATACAGTATTTAGGTATCTTAATTAGTGTTATTAGTGTAATTGTTCGTAATTGTTGTATTGGTATTGTTAATTGTATTGGGAGTAATTCTGTAGTTGTCTTTTGTAATGAATGACAACTTTGGCCCAACACTGTCTCTTTCTCATGGTCCTCTGATTTAATGTGTACATTGAGGCATTTTGCCTTAATGTAAGTTTAAATCGGGGAGCTAGGAGTTGGGCCTAAGTTGCATTTTGCTGAACATTGCTAAATGTCTCATTGCCTAGTCATACTTGCATGGCAGTCACAAGGTACATCCCCCGCACGTGTGCGTCATAATTGCTTCATGTGTCTCACCTGACATCCTAGTTCCGGGTTCACATGTCGCAATCACCTATACGTAAGCAGCTTTCAGCCAATCAATTGATAGGACGTAATACCTCATTCATATTTGGCTTGCCTTGCTGGCAGTATTTAAGTCTGTCCTTGTGCTCCTAAAATTAGTTCAGAAAATATTTGGCAGCAGTGCAGACTTCAATTTCCCCACCCACCCTTCCCTCTTTAGCCTATTTCAACATTTGACTACAAGAACGGGCAGGGAATATTTCATATTCATTCAATATTTCATGTTTAAAAAGGGGACTATTTCATATTAATTCAAATTCAACATACAGTATTTAGGTATCTTAATTAGTGTTATTAGTGTAATTGTTCGTAATTGTTGTATTGGTATTGTTAATTGTATTGGGAGTAATTCTGTAGTTGTCTTTTGTAATGAATGACAACTTTGGCCCAACACTGTCTCTTTCTCGTGGTCCTCTGATTTAATCTTTGCAAACTGCAGGGAATGTAGATCCCTTAAAAACTTTCACGGCACATGCTGCTTTCTGATACATCGACAGATAACTTTCTTCAATAATGCTAACGCCTTGTTGGAAGAGAGTTACATTCGACTGTAATCTGTTGTTGGCAGTAGCAACAGAGAGCAGATTGTAGCCTCTGAAATTGGTAGCTTGATCAATACTTTCCATCCTTTCCCTTGACTACATGTCACATGCATAGTAAAAGTTGAGCTTGTAAGCGTCAGCAAGTCTTGCCATCTTACCTGACTTTTTTCTTGCAAAATCAGCCTCTTCTTTTAGTCTTTCGATTTCTATTGCTGACCTTCCTCGATGTTTCACAAGCATCATGTTGGCTTTTGCATTCTTTATAGAGCACCTATCAAGTAGGCTTCAGCGCCCTTTATAAGAAAATGTTTTATTCAAGCTCTACCAGTTATTAAGAAATGCACCTGTATTCCGCCAGTTGTTCACTTGCAACAATGGCACAATTAAAGGAACAATGTACATGGGTAATTGATTTTAGATGATGCAGTAAGGCCCCGCATTTAAGAAAACAGAATGGGATTATTTATATAGATAATATTACCCATACATCGGGTGTCCAAAAAAACGCAACAGATTTGATAAAGCTTAGCAACAAAGAGGTTCACTAAATTCAACTCAAATGTGGTGTATAATAATATTCTATAGTGCAAAAGAACATTGATACCTTGCTTGAACTTGTTAGTTGCCTGGATGTCGATAATTTTATGTCAAAAGTCAAAATTTGTCATCAGCCCTAAAACAGAGGTTTCAAAGAAAATGGCCTAAGGAAGCCACTCCAAAGGGGAATCACCGAAATTGCAGGGATTATACAATATATCTTGGGGTTAACATGTTACACGAGATAAATTGCAGCGTGCTGACACGAATGAAATTAAGCAACAATTCTTGTCAAAAAAACCGATTGCCAAGAGAGACACAAATAGAGTGCAATGCAACTCCTATATGATAGCTCGACTTTTTTCAATGTTTAATTCCCCAACAAAATTTCTCTTGGGTATAAATAATCTAGAAAGTGAAAGCCATGCTGATTTTTTTTTAATTATACCTTTAACCGTTTTTTGTGAACTATTAACTGCTGATGACTCTGAAATCCTCAGGAAACACCTTGAAAAAGTGCAGCTTTCTGTTGAAAGTTTTTTGCACTGATTAACTTGTCAAATGCTTTTACAGTTAAACATATACTTTACATTGCATTTTTTGTGCAAAGCAAACCTCAAAAAAGGCGAAAAAACTGCTATTGAAGAAGTGTTTATGTGCTCTCCATCCCTTTCACCAAATAAGATTATAACTATGGGCCAGCTTACACAAGACCAGCGTGTTTGGATCTGCATAGAAATGGCTTGACTAAATGGTGCCCATCAGGTTAGACGATCTCGGGCAAACCACTGGCCTGGAGTTGAAGCACCTGCCGTTTCGACAATAGTCCGTAACTTCAAAAAGTATCAAGAGCATGGAACGAGTATGAACCTTAATAAAGGTAATAGTGGGCGTTCGAAAACAGCAAGGTTCGCAGAGAGCATTCAGCGGGTGCGCCGGTCACTGCAACGAAATGGGATTAAGTCGACAAGAAGGAATGGGCTTGGATTATCGAAAAGTTCGTTCAATAGAATAGTTCGCTGTAATCTCCGTTTCCATCCATATTTTCTGATCACCAACCAGGCATTGCGTCCCGAAGACCCTGGATTGCGGGTAGGATTTTGTCAATGGTTTGTGCAAAATTGTTAAGAGGATGAACATTATCTGCCAAACCTAATATCCTCAGATGAGGCAATATTTTCACTAAATTCAGAAGTAAATACGAAAAACACCGTAAAAAATATTCCAAATATGGACAAGGCCATCAACTTGACCATTACATTGGGCACCAACAGGGCCCAGCACAAGTAATGGTCTGGGTTGGCCTGACAGGGGATGGCAGAGTTTTAGGACCACATTTTATTGATGGGAATATGGACTCAAAGAGAATATATTCGGATTATCAGATATAATGTTATCCAAAGGGAAGTCGGTGATTTGGGAATAAACCCTTAAAATGTTTGGTGGCAACAAGATTCAGAAGATTCAGGTCCCTGCCCATACAAGTAATCAATCCATGCAGTATCTTTGGGGCCAATTCCCCGGAAAAGTGATCAGCAAAAGGGGGGACCGTCCCAGGAAGTTGGTGATCAAAAAATCCGGTGCAATCAATGGTACCATTAACTGTTATAGTTAATGCCAACAACATCAATGATCGATTTGCTGAGTGGCAGCTACAAAACTGCTGGTGAAGTAATTGTAATGTCTCTGTTACAAGGTGGACCAGCAACATGTTTTTTTGACACGTCTGTTTATAACTTCCTATCAAAGCAAGACTTATCAACAGCTGACCTGACTGGCAAGGCAAAGGAATTTACTACTGAGGTAACTGGTGTAGATGTCTTCCTCTTTCTGATTTTATAAGTACACAAAGGGACCTGTTGCAGACCTGTTGGTGAATTGATAAAGTTCACAAATTCACAAAGGGAAGATACTTTTCAGCATCATTCATGATTATTAATAAAGACTGATTGGATCCTCTTTAGACTTCGAATACTTTATACAGTGCATTGCTTACGATCCGTATCTCTTATTGCATAATATAGAATGGATTCAATAACCTCATCATCATCATTACCGCTGTTCTGCACCATAGAAATAGAAGGACTAGAATGCGTGGTAGGTCACGTGATGCGTAACAACCATGGGGAACCAAAATGGTAGCACCACGTTGGCAAAAAGCCGCGGGAAATCCAAGCTAACAGTTGATCGCAGTGAACTCTCCGAATTCCTCGACAAGTTATTGGAAATTTCTAGCTTTATTTTCAGAGATCGTCGAATTAGTTTGAAAAATGGTTGTCTCTTTCACTGAATTTGGCTGCAAAAAGCGTTGGATTCCGGAGAAAGAGCTGCGTCCTGGCCAGAAAAACATTTCGTTTCACCAGTAAGTACTAGACTAGGCCCGTTTCGTGGATGGAGCGAGGATCACAGTCCTTTAGTAAGAGATAACGACGTCTTATTCTGAAACCGTAGTTCTAGAATTTGCATTCATTTTATGATTTTTAAGATTTCAATATCTGTCAAAGGAGTCACAGTGGCCAAAGTCGGGCCAAAATGAAAGACTGATTTTTAGGCCCATCAACATAAATAAAAAGCATTTGAAGAAACTAACTGTAGTGGTCCAAATCCAATCTCTTTTTAAATTTTGCTTTCAAATTTCTTTACGAGTTTCTCCAATATTTACCTCTTTAAATGTAAACTTCATCCTATTTTGTTGAAAAGGTACAAAGTACCTATGAAGATCTCAAAACAACTATCACACCCAAAGCAGCATGATGTCAACCATAGACAACACACAATTTTCTTATATTAGAAGAAACCTGGATCAGCTCATAGTGCTAAAAGTTTCATAAATATCCCACATGAAAATTTCTGGTTCTTAGTGTGAAAATTTTCTTAATTTGTTTCTTATTTTTAGCTGCATGAATTGTGATATAGTTTTCACCACTGCCACTAATTTTTTCCTTGACATACAGCATGATGTTCAGCAAGGGAAAGAGTTGTAGTGTGCTCAATGAAGACATAACTTTCGTGAATATTACTCAAAAATAAAGGGTCAACAACAGTGTTATCAAGATGTTCTTGAATGTTGCGTTTAAAAGTTTCCTAGTGCCTCTCAAACACTTTTCTGGAGTTTCTTAAATTTTTGGCTATCCTAAGACTAGTTTACTGCATGGTGCAAACATTTTCGTGTGAACTAGGAAAATTGAGGCTGCAAATCACAAAACACTCTTAGCATTTTCAATCCAGGTAGCATGGTTTCTCAACCTTTAAAAAGTGAGCATACTGTTTCTTAGGTTCCTTATAAAAAATGAATGTGGTCCTAGTAAAGACACTTTTCTGTATTCTCCCAGAGCAGATTATCATTGCTAACTGATGGAGTTATTGATACTGAAGTTTGTTTTGGCCAAACCCTTACAGTTTCAAATCTTCTCTGAGATCATAGAGAAATTTCCATGAAAAACCTCAGGCCCACAGAGTAAACAAGGCAAAAGTTTTGTCTACTTTTCACTCTTTCCAGGGATTTAAATATTATTAAGCAGAATTCCAAGATAAACGAAACTTAAGATTCAAAATTACAGACACAATTCAAAACTACTGTTATTTCAACTTTCAATATCTCACTGATTTAACTCCGCTATAAAAGATTGATATGTAAAAGCTAAATTACAGTGCATCACAACAAGTGGCATCAAGGAACATAACAACAAATTTGTGAGAACTATTTCCTCCCTTTGATTACAGCTGACCTCCTTCTATGCCAAAGTCTGATTCTCTAGCTAAAAATATTCACAAAAAGATGCTGTCTACTATGTATCTAGTGTCCAGAACATCTTTAAGAAACCAAGTCCAAAGATATAGACCACTCTCAAAAGGTTGTCTAATCCTGCTCCTCCTGAAACTTCTCCTGCCTTGGATCCAGAACATGTAAAATTGGACCACACATTTGCATCAAAGATTTTACCTAAAAAAAGAAAGAAAATTATAAGGAAAAGCTCAAGAAAACATTACAAATAGGTATACTTAGGCTCAAAAACCTTAAGGAGGGGAAATTATCCCAAGTTTCACTTTACAGTTGAAAAAATGAATTAATTCTCAGCAGAAAAAGACAAATTACTTGCAGATAACAATGCCCAAATTGCTACAGCACACTTTAGGAATGGGGTGAAGAATTGCAATAAATTATCTTAAAATGTACTCTGAGGAAATGAAGAAATTTGCCATTTTCCCTTCATTTTTATAGCCCAAGGGCATAGAAATTTGCCAGGAAGTCCCTGAATTTGCCCCATACAGCAACAATTAGATCTTGGTCTGTAAATATTTAATGTGAGCAAGGAAAAAGAAATCACTACGGACCAAGAAGATTGTTTATTGGTGCTAGATGACATGTTAATTAAAGAGCAACACCCAATGTAACAAAAAATAACCAAATTTGTTGGAAATGCTGACTATCCCATTCTTAAAGCTGAAGCCCACGACGCAGTTGCCACCAGCACTTTTCTGTCTTACTTCCAAAAACCAGCAAAACCATGGTATGTCCCCCTTGCACACAGCTAGACAAATAGTGAGGGGACTTTCTAAAACCGTTGATTTATGAAAACATATCCTGTTTCCCAGGGAAAGGGCACAGATTTGTGCAGTCTTATTGAGGTTGCCTCAAACATATATCAGATCTTGTTGCAAGTAAATCTAAATAAAAGTGCATCCAGTGGCAACTTCATCACTAAACTAAAGTTAGAGTTACAGCCCTTCACCTTTCATCTTCATCTTGATTGCCATTGCGTTTTTGATGCTTCAAATTGACAGAATTGTTTACTTAGATTATTACTGGAGGGTAATTTGAAAATTGTTGAGTTTATCAAATTAAAACTTTCGATTGTTGTTGCCACTGACAAACCGCGAATGTTGGTAGATTAAGCATGTAGGGCCTAAAGTTTGTTGATAGGTCTATAGCCTTACAACGCAAAAGTTTCGTCAATTCTCTCTTTTCGTTGAAGCTTAAACTTCATTCTAAAGATATAAATGATCAGAGATGAAATGTAGATTGCAATGAAAACACGTTTCATATGTTAAAAACATAAATATTGGCAGGTATGTTGCATTTAAAGCACGTCAATTAACTTCCAGTGGGCTGATCTGACAAACTTCGGCCTAAGTTGCTACAATCTAAGGTCGATATCAATGACTAAAACGACTAAAAGTGGCTCATAATTGATCAAAATGAAATGCCTGTGGCACTACTTACTTTAAAGTGACTCGTTCTCGATATTTTGTTGCCTTTCTGCAAGCCAGCAGCACCAAAACAGAAGAGCGGTGTAGGTCCTCGCACTGCGGGTCCTTTGTTTATCCAAATCTTTTGCCAACGTGGTGCTACCATCTTTGCTCTCCATGCGTATTACGCACCAAACAAAAGCGAAACAATAGACCGCGCATTCTAGTCCTTTTATTTCTATGTTCCATGCATGATAATCTTTAATGCGTTACCCTTTAGCCAAGGAAATGCTCATTTTCAACGATGAAAACTTTCTATTCAGGCCATTTCAAAGTTGATATACTTATCCCCTGCCATAGTGGACAAAAGTCAAACAACACCATATTGTATATCAGCATTGTACCGGGTGTCCCAAAATGATGTATTATCGTTTGATTGCTCATATCTCCATAACCAATAAACCGATTTTCAAAAACTTTTCTTTATCCCATTGCAGTAGGGCTAAATTGTATTTGAGGATGTTGGCTTTGGTTTAGGTCGATTTCTTCATGTCGAAAAGAAGATCGATAAACCTGCTCAAATTCGAGCCTTAGATAGCATGAAAAAGAAACGGCCTTCTTTGCCAGTCAACATTTTAGATGTGATGCAAAAGGCTGAACTTATATGTCGTTCATAGAATATATGTCGTTCAGAGAATACGAATACGAGTTCAGCCTTTTGTATCACATCTAAAATGTTGACTGGAAAAATAGGCCGTTCTCATGCCATCTAAGGCTTGAATTGGAGGAAGTTTATCAATCTTCTTTTCAACACGAAAACACCTCGGTAAATCCGCAACCAACATCTTAAGATAAAATTTAGCCTCTAGGCAATCAAATAAAACAAAGTTTTTGAAAATCGGTTCATTGGTTATGGACATGTAAGCACTCAAACAATAATACATCATTTTGGGACACCCGGTATATAAATTATGGTGCAAATATATCTTGTTATTTTTCCTTCATATATACATTCAAACTACATTATATATTGTGAGATTCAAAAATATGTGTAATATCTAATTATAAAATCATGTCTTTGGTAAAAAAATTCTTGAAATATAAATCAACATTAAATCATATAAATCGTGATAAAAGTATAAATCGAGTTTCATATATATTGTGGTTTGAATTTTGAATATATATTGAATTTTGAATATATATATGTATTATAGTTTGATTATCGTACTTATCGGTTTGATTATCGTACTTATCGTGAATATCGTACTTGTCGTGAATATCGTACTTATCGTGAATATCGTACTTGTCGTGAATATCGTACTTCTCATACTTATCGTGAATTTCGTACTTCAAATGTAAAGCACTTGCGCCGTTTATTTGCGCACTGGCAAACGCTCCATGTATGTTGGAAGCTTGAATTGTGGCCTACCGCGAACAGACCGCAGACATGTCTTCCAACGCCATTTTGGAACAGTTTTTTATCGAACTGCCGAGATTACTTGAACAAGCACGAAGGCATGCTTTTAGCAATGATCTAAATATCTTGGAAAATTTTAGCATGAAAATTCAAGATGCTTTAAACGTTTTGAACGTCATCGTTAGCAGATGCGAAGAAGTGAATGCTGAACTGGGTCTCACACAAGAAATAAGATCGCTGATTGGCAGCATCATGCCTTTACATGAACGTCTCCGAGAGGCAATTGCAATAGACGAGGATTATATCATGAATGTAAATACGCAAGTTGCGACGGGGACCCTGGAAGAAAGCAATGATGTACCAGGTAGGCCACGACTTGCAGTTGGAAAAAACGAAATGGAAAGGCTTTTTGATATACACCGTTCTTGGAAGGAAGTGGCGTCATTCTTGGGTGTGTCAACAAAGACGATACAACGTCGTCGTATTGAATTGGGTTTAACGGTTGGAAAAAACGAAATGGAAAGGCTTTTTGATATACACCGTTCTTGGAAGGAAGTGGCGTCATTCTTGGGTGTGTCAACAAAGACGATACAACGTCGTCGTATTGAATTGGGTTTAACGGTATCTAAAAGAACCGGACCAAGAAGTACATATACGCAAATACTGCAAGGCAACTTGGAGCAAATAGTTAGAGATGTATTGCAGGTATTGCCGAATGCCGGAGAATCCTACATAATAGGCGCGTGCCGACAAAGGGGCATTAACGTTCAGCGCCAGAGGATACGAGATGCTATAAACGCCATCGATCCAGTTAGTCGTGCATTACGCAGATCCATTAGCGTCATAAGAAGAACTTACAGTGTGCCAGCCCCAAACTCGCTATGGTAAGAAAGCTTCACATTTTTACCATTGCCAAAACATTGCCCATAAAATACTTCTAAGCAACGTTCCTTTCACTGCAGACGTAGGAACCGGGGGCACCGGGGCACGTGCCCCCAAGATTTTGCAAGAAACAAAGAAGTGCCCTTTTAATTTTAAGGAAATGCCCCTATAGCTTCATGAAAAAGTTCCCTTGCGGTTTTGTGCCCCTCCCCTTCCAAGCTTCGCTGCCAGTTCCAGGCGTGCACAAGCATCACCAAGAGATGCAACCCAGGGACCAACATATCATGCATCATTTGCGGGTAAAACTGCTTTTTAGGACATAATCCTGACATCGTTTTTCTTTATTTTGAAGGATATTTTTGCTTTGATTTATTAGTGCCACAGGAATTGAATATGAAGATTGTTGTGGAACCTTTCAGAAACTCGTAAGAAACTCTGAGCACTCAAAATCCGATAATTCTGAGGAATTGTCAGTACTGGCCCAAATTCTTAGTTTCTCATGAACAGAATATAATTCTCGTGTAGCAGAAAATACTAGGCTTGACGCCAAAAAATTTCAAATCAACCAGGAATTTATGTAACTTTAATCTAAAACAAATATTTCCAAATCTAGAAAATGAAATACATGACATACCGGGTGTCCCAAAAAAACCAAACAGATTCAAAGAATTCTGATGCAAGCTATTTGAAATTAATGATAAAACGATTAATTTTATATCAAGCTGCAATGATTAGATTAAATTGTGATACATTTTTAAGAACTTTCCGTGACTTGGTTCAAGAGTTAATAATCAGCAAACTTCAAATTTGCTGTCAGGGCAAAACCAGAGCTTCCACCAGTACACAGTACAATTAAAATCAATTTCTAAAAGTAATATCTAAAATTTCGCATAGTTACGAACAAGCACACAATTTTATTAAGAAACTGTAACAAAGGGATCCCTTACTGATTTGTGAGCATCTCGAGGAAGCTCTGTATCCATTTTATGATTGGAAGTATAAGTCTTAAAAGTAACAATCTAATAATGGCCTTGTCATTCTGCAAAACGTAAGCAACCATGATGCACACTTAAGAAGCACGACTGTAAGAAGCATGATTGACAGAAATCTTTATGAAAGTGTCTGTTCAATGTTCAATTAAATTGTGTGTTAGCTTGTTTGTCGGCAATGCTTTGCAACTACAGGGATGCCATGTTTTACAATTTGACATAATGATTCACCATTGTTGATGCAGCAGCTCTGGTTTTGGCCAAAGGACAATTTTGAAGTTTGCTGCTTTTTAACGATACAGCCAAGTAACCAAAAATTCTGGAAACTATATCAAAATTTAATCTAATCATTGCAGATTTGAATAAAAGCAATTGTTGGGTAAATGGGTATCAAACAGTTTGCATTAGAATTTTTCAAATCTGTTGAGTTTTTTTGGGACACCCGGTACATGAAATACACTACAATATATGATGTATTTACAAGTAAAACATATACTATCCAATCTCAACTAAAACGTATTTTTAGGCATATCGATGGCCATCACAAGTTAATACGATGGAGGATGGTAATCCATGGATCAATCGATGGATACAGCAGGCTAATCACATATTTAAAGTGCAGTGATAATAATAAAGCAGCAACCGTATTGGACCTGTTCACAAATGCTGTACAATCTCATGGCCTCCCTTCACGTGTTCGTGCGGATTTTGGGGTAGAGAACGTTGACGTGGCTCGATACATGTTGGAATCCCCAGATAGGGGATTGAATCGAGGAAGTTTCATAACAGGCACATCAGTGCACAACCAGAGCATCAAGCGTTTGTGGGGGGGAAGTGGTGAGATGTGTGGTTAATCACTTCAAAAATATATTCTACTACCTGGAATCAGAGCAGCTACTAGATCCATTGAATGAAGTACATCTATTTTCATTGCACTATGTCTATTTGTCACGTGTAAACGCTGCTCTAGATGAATTCACAAATGATTGGTTGTTTCATCCAATCTCAACAGCTGGTTACAGATCCCCAAGGCAGCTGTGGCATTATGGAATGACCAGACTCATGAGCTACGACCCCGATACACCCGAGGCAGCAGGTATCATAGACTGGGTAGCCTATGGTGTCGACGAAGAAGCCCCATTTCCTGACGCTCAAACGTCAAATGATGTTTCCGTTCCCAATTCAAGGGTTCGTCTTTGTGATTATCATCTTCTGCAGTTAAGACTTACAATTGACGCAACTGCAAATGATGGGAATGAAGGTGCAAGGTTATATCGAGAAACGGTTGTGGTGGTAACAAACACTCTTAATCAACCATGCTGTCACATCGTAAATTCTAACGAGTGATCTAAAGTCGAACATAAAATATGTAATATGTTGAAATATCAAAGTCAGCTTTCAAACAATTACTGTACGAAATAATTTCGAATGATTATTGTGACAAAGCGCTTTTGGTCACATACCGTCATTCTATTGCAAGTACTGCAAACTAGTTATCATATTCTAGTGACTTAGCGAATGGAATTTCAATCTTGAGGTCATATTTTGAAATTTTAGTGACTTAAAAAAAGTTTAATAATCCATTGGGACTAAGTTGAAGGATTTTGTTTTGTGATATTGCAAACGAAAGTTAGAATTTTTAGAAACCGTCATGCCTTTTGATGAGGAATTTATGAGCAGATTAGTATAAGAAGAATGTGTGGAGCAAACAAGTGACATTTATTACAGTCAACAGTTTAACCAGTCAGTCTATCTGACTTTATATTGCTATTAGTGAAGGATTTCTTGAAGCTATGGCTATTGACCTAATCGACCTGGTTTTTATCCACTTCAAGTCCTGTCAAATACTTTTGGGAAGTTGTGTTTGGTCATAGCAAGATTGTTCTTGGCACGATATAAGGTAAACAAAATCAAATAAATTTAGCAAGAGACTGTTGGCTTGACTTGAACTGGATCCAAATAAACCTCAGCCAATGTGGTCTTTTGGATGCTTTTGCATATTGCTTGTGCTCAATTGCCACAATCTATTTTTTCGTACGGATGTTATCTTTTCGAAGAAAACTGAATAAAGAAATAAGTCGGCAAACCAAACATATTTAGCTGCAAAATCAACAGAACATAAAACATAACAAAAACAGTGCAACGAGTTTGTTCGTTAAAACTCAGCAAACCCAACACTCTCAAATTCTAATGCTTTTCTCATCATTAACACAAACTCTCCCTCACTTGATGATTAACACAAACTCTTCCTCACTTGATGATTAACACAAACTCTTCCTCACTTGATGAGCCAGTGGGTACATGAAGTATTGCGGTGCATACAGATGCTTTCGGCAGCTTCTCTTCTGTTAAATACTCAATGTAGATAGACTTATCACAGAATGAGGAAACATCCTCAAAGCCCGTGCAGAATTTCAATAGATCTCGTAGTTTTGTCTGATCCGCATTCCTTACAAAATTCTCTAGCCATGCCATGCACTCTACTCTCTTTGGATCTATTTCTGACTCGTCCCATTCAAAAAGTGAAAGGAATTCTTCATTATCTAGATACCTTTTGGTGCCAAGGAACAAACTTCTTGCAGCCTGAAAGCCGAGAAATCACTGGAATCCCATGAAAATGATACCTTCTCTCATGGCTCTAACTTTCCCTCCACGATGTGTTATTGTCTCTTTGTGGAGAAGAAGATTGACAACGACATCTTTATTATCAACAGTTACAGTTTCATTTGGGTCCCAGTCAGATGAACTTATGATCTGCTCGAAAGCAGGTCCATCAGCAGTGCTGAAAAGCTCATTGATGGCATCATTTGATTCGCAAGATTTGAGCAACTTGGTGAAATTTATGAGACATCCAGTTGCACAGTTAAGTGGAATACATTCTAGCATGAGATCCCCAGATGTACCATATTCATTGAGTAGCAAGTCAGCAACCCAGGGAGCAAGGAAGTTGAAAAATGGCCCATTTTGTAGTAAGCTATGTGCTATGTGGAAATCTGCAAGTTTCCTACAGCTCGTTTTGGAATGAGTAGCCAATCCTTGCTGTCAGCTGATTCAAACAACTGTTTTTTTTGCTTCATTGAATACGGGGGTAAAGAACTCGATCTTCAATGCACCAGCATCAATACCATCCACTCCCTCGAATGTGACAAACAACTTTTGAAACAATTTCTGCTTGTCAAAGTCTTCCAGGAAAAGGAAGCTAGTTTAAACTGACTTCAAAAGGAAAATATACAGCAAAAAGTATACCAGGTTTCCAAAAAGTACTCTTTTGTCCATAATAAACAGGGGGGTGTGGTGGTAATGATCTTCAAAAACTGATAAACAGGGGTGGATTAAAATAGATACAATTTGAGAAAAATTCATAAAAATTTTAAAAGGAGGGTTATTGATGTCTTTCAAGTATAAAGTATAAAATTGTAAGGAAGAACGGTATGAATGCACTCTTTGTTGATAATGAACATCGACATATTTTCAAGGATAAGATTTTTGTTTCGTTCAGAAGGGCTAAAAATTTCAAGGATACTCTGGTTCGGGCCAAAGTTTACCAACAAACGGATGAACAAGCTGAAAAGGGCACTTTCAAATGTAATGGCAGGAGAAGCTGTCAAATTTGTGCACTCATTGTTGAAGGGGAGCCATTTCGAAATTTTAATGACTCTCAACGCTTTACGATCTCCTCTGGTGCTTATCATTGCAACTCGGAGAATGTAGTCTACTTGTTGCAATGTGATTGCTGCAATAACAAATATGTGGGCAGCACAAAAATCAAATTTCGGCAAAGATTTAATGTGTACAAATCATATTTTCGAACATATGCACGTAAATACAATGATGGCAGTCTTGACAGGGGTAAGGCGGTACCACAGGCGGGTTTCTTTGGGCATTTCTTTAGTGAAGGCCATCAGGGTGCTTTTTCGGTCAGCATAAAAATCATTGATGGGGCTTCAGATGTTTACTCACTTCGTAGAAAAGAATTATTTTGGCAATACAAATTGGGAACCTTTGCACCCAACGGTCTCAATGAAAGAGCGGCGGATGTTGAATTGGATATGTTCGCCTGTGGGGTCGCCTGAATACAGTCATTCCATTTGAATAAGTCTTAGGCTTTATCTTGGGGGCATGCTTCCTTTCGTATTTCGTGTCAGTGTGCACGTGGTGTCAGGGTGGAATTCCCTGTCTTGCCATCTAGGGATTTAGCAATTTAAGCAAATCCCAGGAGGGTCGTTGGGAGGCGCGCTTCGTCGTTTGCTTGAGACTTTATATACACAGAGCTTCCATTCCGATGTCGAGAACTAAAGGATTGGGGAATTTACCATGAACTTTTATTTGAATTGGAAGTTTTGGCTGGCTAAGAAAACTTAATAGTCTAGGTGTGTTGTTTGGCATTGTTTATAAGGGGGGCCTCAGGGGGATTTTATCACGATTTTATGTTAATGTTTCCTATAAATACTTGGCTGTCCTGTGGTTGTAAACAACTGATGAAGATTTTATAATCGAAACGTAATAAAAAAATTGCTTTTAACAGTTTTGTTTTTCATATACTTTTTTTTCTGTTATTTTTGATGGTGGTTTTGTTTTAATATTATTATTATTATTATTATCATCATCATATTATTATTATTATCACCATCAGCATTATTATTATCATTATTATTTTGATTAGCATCATCATCATTTAAATGTATTATAGTATTATGTAAAGTAATATTTTATCACTCAGGTGGCAGACATGAATCTTTCTGTTTTTATACATTTTGCTGATGGGCAGATTCAAACAAGTTTTCATGCGTAATATTAGAAAATATTAGATGTTGTGATGCGTAATATTAGAAAATATATTCCTATGGTGCTGTTTTGTTTTTGACCTGATTGATACTTCATTTGAAGCAAGTTAAAAGGAAAGAAATGATATTTAATTTGACAATCAGCAGGTTTTTTATCATTTTGTGATGGATTCATGTGTGCTAGGTTTGTGCAATTGAGTGGTAAAATAAAGAAATTGCATACCTATTTATTGATAAAGTCAACTGCAACATTGCTTGTGTTGAACATTATTGTTCCTTCTGATGACGGGATTGCCTCTATTATACCGGGTGACCCAGAAAAAAGTGACCCAACGCAATCTGCTTTAGAAAAATTAGTACGCGGCTATTTAAAATACTTCAAACGTTGTTCTGTCGCTAAAAGACTGGCCTACATTATGAGTATTTTTTGGAATTCTTTTCGGCAATATTAATTTCCCAAATCAAAGATTTTGGGAAAACGGGCAAGCTTGAAATCCACGAAAAGTCATCAAAAACAGGGGATCGATTAAAAACCATTTCAGATCTTCAAAACAATGAGGAAGGTGTTTCATTTCAACCTGGGAATAGGCAACTCAGTTAAAAGTTTCCAGATCAAGTTTATGGTCCCTAGGTACCTAAACATTTGGAGCTGAGCATAAAACGTTCTTTGTAAACTTGTGGAATTTCAAAGAAATTCAATTATCACGCAAGTCGAAATGTTCAAGAATTGCTTACAGAAAAGCAGGAGTATCCTTGTCCCTTGAGACAAGAATATTTAGGTATCTAGGGACTAAAAACTTGCTCTGACAACATCCGATTGAGTTGCCAATTCTCAGGCTGAAATGAAACACGCTCCTCGTTACTTTGAAGATCTGAAAAGGCTACAAATCGATCCCCTGTTTTGGACGACTTTTTGAAGATTTCAAGCATGTCCTTTTTCTCAAAATCCTTAATTTGGGAAATTTACCATATCGAAAAAAATTGCGAAAAATACTCATAATGTAGGCTAGTCCTTTAGCGACATAACAACGTTTAGAGTATTTCAATCAGCCACTTACTTTTCTTTCTATGAAAGATTGCGTTGGGTCACTTTTTTTTGGGTCACCCGGTATTGTCATTTTTTTGCTCTGCAACTGCTGCGGTGCTAGGTGTATTCTGCAGGATTTTGTCAATCAATTCATTTCCAATAAAAATTGTTTTTTTTGTCTAATTCATTTGTAAGAAAGAGAGCACTTACGCATTTTGTTGATTGGCAGCGAGCCTTCAGTTGCACCATTCCACAATCAGAGCATTTGATAACTTTGTTGTGTCAGTGGTAGGGACACAACTTGACGAGTACTTGTTACAGATGATGTAGTTTTTGAGGAATTGGATCCCAAGTGGTGGGCATTCTGCCGAGGATAATTCGTCTTTCGTAGGAGGTAGCTCATCTGTCTTGTTGATGGTTAGGTTGGATTCTTTTACTTCTGTGCTCCTATTGAACGTGATGTAGTTTACATCCTTGAAATTTCACACCAACGCTCTATGGATTTCATATGTGCAGCCCGAGTTTATTTTTGCTATGTCTGATTCCCACAGAACCAGAGGCATTGATGCTGTTTCATCGGTTATTATCGCTTCCTGCATTTGTAATGTTCTCCCTCTGTAATTTTTATTTTGAAACTCTCCTTGTAGGCTGACTCTTCCTGTTATATTTATAGGGCCAGATGGCAGCAGGAGGACTTTGGCATTGCTGACAAGTATTGTTGCAGCTTCTTGGGGAGTGGCTTTGTTGAGGCTGTCATCAAAGTTGAAATCGAGTTCATTGTTATTGGGCTCTTCAAGTTTGGTTCTCAAGTTTGGTTCTTTTGGTTTGGTTCTATGATCTCATTCTCGTGACTGAAGTCGTTTTTCCTTTTCTGGTACTGGCTTATTTTGATCAGCGAGGTTGATTCAAGTCTTGTTTTCAATATTTTGTCTTTTTCAGGGGCGAAGCAAACTGTGCGATATGTTTTGCTCTTTGTTTGGAGGGTCAGATCAAAGTACGTGTTCCTGGATTATGGCTGCAAAAAATTGGGTAGAAAGACTCAAAGCGGTACAAACTGAAAGAAGCATCGACATTAGTGTCAATAAATAAAGATAATGTTATAAAAGATAAAAGAAATCGCAGCATAATAAGCTACGAGATAACAGGTCTTACGTTGGGATCCACAGTAACTGTAGATGATGACTTTTGTGAGTCAGTATTTAGTTCATTAGCAGCCGATGGATTTCTCGTCTGAAACTTTTTTCATAGACCTTTTATCTATTCAACCAAGGATCTAAATCGAACGATATCTTAGATATTTTGTAGAATTTTTGAATGTTTGCAAGAGTGATAGAAGCTCTAACACCCCCCAAAGCTCTAACCTTTCTTATAAGTATACATACAGATATCGCTCGATTCAGGCTCTTTTGTAGAATAGCTACAGTGTCTATTGCCTAAACATTTTCGCATTTCCGAAAATATAGATTTTGTTTATATAAAGCAAACTAAATATTCAGTCATGAAATCTAAATACTCTGTTAGGGGTTGAATGCGCTTCAACTAGTTCTAATACTTTTTGAGGTAATTTGATGCTTTACCCTACCAAAAGGAATGTATAACACAATAATATGTTGATAGATTGCTTCGCATAAGTTGCAAATACACAGGGTGTTTCCCAAAAATGCAGCACAACTATATTCGAGATTTTTCAGAAAATGATAATAGTTGAATGAATTTAACGCATATCATCTGAAAGCAAAATCGATCCGCTTTTCATTGATATCCAGGTTATAGCCGTCTAAACTGAATTTCTTATCACTATCTTATCACTTAGACCTATTTTAAATCCGGAAAATGATAGGGGGCATTGCATAGACGAAATTGAAAGCCTATCTTTGTGAGAGTTGTTTCAACATATGACTATGGTTGCTGGCAAATTGTTCCATTCGTTTATGACTCTGTTTGAGAAATAGTTCTTCCTCAGGCTCGACGATGAAGCAAACTTGAAAAGCTTGAGATTGTGTCCTCTCGTAACTGAAGTACTTCGTTCAAAAAATACTTTGCTATCAGTATCGATCATGCCGTGTAGTATTTTGAAAGTTGTAATCATATCTCCACGTCTTCTTCTATAGCTTAATGTTGGGAGATCGAGGAAAAGTAAGCGTTCCGTGTACGATTTGTTTTTGATTTCCTTCACCAACTTTGTTGCTCGTCTTTGCACCGATTCTAATGTCTTAATTTGTTTTACTTTACATGGATTCCAAACTGGCGCACAGTATTCAAGGATTGGCCTAACTAGGCTTTTGTAAAGAGCATTGAAGGTCTCTTTGTTGACGAATTTCATGGTTCTTTTAATGGACGCTAAAACACCGCTAGCTTTTTTTGCGATTTCTGCGATGTGTTTGTCAAATTTGAATTTGTTGTCAGCTATAATTCCAAGGTCCCGAATTGATTCAACTGATTTAATCATCGTATCCGTTTGTGTTAAATTATCTGGCATATAATATCCATTTCTTTGATTGGAGCTACCCAAGTGAAGTACATTGCACTTATCACTGTTAAACGGAAGCTGCCATGTTTTTGACCAAGTTTTGAGCGATTCAATATCATTTTGAATATGTTGCGCTTGACAGTTAGAAGGAGAATATATTTATATATTCTGGATATCATCTATAAATATAAATATTTATCAATAAATAAATAAATAAATAAAATGTAAATAAATATCAATATTATATGAACATCACATATGAATCGAATGCATATGCATATGATGACATATGCATTTGTCATTTATACCTTGAGGCATCACCTCTATTGCTGATAGGCCGGAACTTTTTTGACAAAATCTGTTTCGTAATTTTTACAGTAGCAAGGTGATTTTGTTCTTAATCGTGCTGCAATTGAAATCGGCGATAAGTTACTAAACTATCAACGAAATGATAAACAATTCCCTTGATGTAGCCAAATTGCATATTAATGGGAAGAAGATGGGTTATCAGATGGTATAGATTACATCAACTGAATTCTAATAATTGTTTAAACTTTATATTATACATAGTTGGGTGCCGTTTTTTATAAAACACCCTGTATGGGGCTGGATAGTGGAGGAGGACAAATTTTGCAGCGACATTTTTTGTTGTCTTCAACATTCAATTGACACATCAGTACATAGAAGTTATAAAAGTTAACAAAAGGATTCCAACTGTCGACAAATGATACTTTGCATACTGTATGGTGGTATAGTGCCTTTAAAACTGGGTAGCTGTTGTGAAACTTAAGTAAGGGTAGCCATCTATTTTCAAGAGAGGGCATGAGTATGTGTTTACAGAAGTAGGTATGTGCGCGACGTTCGAATTCACCTCCAAGTTTTTTGTCCTTCTCAGCGGGTTGATTTTTGTGACGCAAAATGGAAGCGAGATTTCATTCGTCTGTTTGCTTTTGTGTTGCCCTTTTGTCAATGGCCGTTTTTATGGTGTTTGTTTCATGTTGAAATGAGGGGAAACATTTTTCTTCCAAATTAACGTTTGTGCCTAACACACTAAGTTTTAAATGGCACACACACATTTGATTCTTGATTAAGGTTGGGCCCATTTTATTTAGGCCTAACATAACACTCAGCTCTTGCAAGTTTACAAAGTTGACCAAGGCACCCACATAGATACAACTCACTCGGGCTATTCTTCCATGATTTACTCAAGTTTTGTATGGCTCCTGCTTCAATCAAATAAACATATAACATAGGGATCAAATTTTTAGCTGAAAGACTGAAAATAATGCCATGGAAAAAACATTTTCACAATAGTAGTAGGTTCTTTCGCATAAAAAGTACCTACACACTCATGAGGGGGGAGGTCAAGCCAAATGCAGTGAAAATTGAGAACCTGAAAATTGTGTGTACATTCTTTTGACTTAGCTACACATAGTAAAGTTTCTTGGCATATGGGCATGAAAATCTGATAGAATGAATAGAAAATTATTCTAATTTGATTTATATATTCAATAGATTTATTGTTTTCCTGGCCTAAACAACTTTGTTGTCAACATAACCTTGAGTGTAGAGTTCACATGGAATGCACCATGTTATGCATCAGTGCTTTTGATTGGCACATGAAGTAAAAGCAATTAGCTACTGTGGACCAAGGTAGCTCTCTCAACCAGAAATTCAATACAAACAAATTCACAAAAGTCGTTAATGTGCACATGAAGGATAATTTTGATCAGAAGTCATTGGTTTATAATGAGAGGAAGAAGGATTATTTCTTTGACTTAGAAGCCAAGCAGAAGGCATTGAAATACTCCTTGATTTAGGTTTAAATATAACAATCATTAAGGCTGAAATACATGATCCATTTAAACTGATCAGTTGAAACTGTCAGTCTTTTTCATCAGTTTTAACTGATCAGTTTCGCCCGACTACACAATCTGTTTAAAACTGATGAGCTGGGACAGTTTTTCCGCAATCTTGCAATGGACAGTGACTCGGAATGTGCTGCTGCAGCTATAGTAGTTGCTGTACTTTTAAGAAGAAAGAAAATAAAAAAACGCAAAAAGAGGTCTGCATGGGTTAAACCTTGGCTCCAAAAGCGAGCCCAGTTGGGTGTATATGACACGTTATTGCAGGAACTTCGCCTTGAAGGGGAATGAAGACTATAAAAAGTTCTTGCGAATGAGCACAGAAACATTCAACAAATTATTGCAGTTGGTGTCGAATGATATTCAGAAACAAGATACAGTGATACGTGCTCCAATTCCTCCAAAAATTAAACTAGCTGCAACCATCAGATTTTTATCAACTGGTGCTAACTACGCTGATCTCCAGTATCAGTTTAGAGTACATAAGAGCACTCTGAGAACCATCATACCAGAAGTTTGTGAGGCAATTTACAAGAGGCTGAAAGATAACTTCTTGAAAGTAAGTAAGAGTTTTCATAATCATAATCAATGCGACAACTGTAATCCACGGGTCAGCAGGTCATGTAATCAGCGGGTCATGTTAGATAGTCCGCGGGTCACCATATTTGCGGTCAGTGGCTGAGCAGCTATAGCTACGAGCATTCCTACACCATCTGATCGGTAAAAGGTACTGTTGTGTAGAAAGGAACCTGCAAACAAACAAACTGTGATGTTTCCCTCGAGGGGCATTTCACTCCCAAAAAAGCTCGTGCACCTTTGGCAAAAATTCTTTTATTTTCAAGAAATATCTGTCACAAATCTTTAAAAATCCTTCTGCTCTCAAAAAATCTCGTACGAAAAATGTTTGGACTGAGCATAGTCCTATCAATTCGAAGCAAAGGAGACTGAGTAGGCCGACACAGATAACTTCATAAATCAGCGGTAATGCACATGACATGCTAAAGAGATATTTGCTTTCAGTGTTTCAGGTGTTCGAGATGTTTCAGGTGTTTCAGTGTTTCAGGTGTTATTGCTTGTGCAATAACTCAAGGTCAAATTCCAATCCCATGCAGTGTGATCTTCCACTCAAATAGAAAATGCCCGTTATCTTGGTATCAATCATTGGTTTCTAAGGACTTGCGTGAATTCTTTAAATTGTTAAGGTATTTCAAAGAGCATCATTCGTGGGCATGAGCTAAGAAAGATTGATGCCACCTGATCTTACACAGACCAGTATGTGCAAGAATGCTTGCAGCTATAGCTGCTTTAGCCACCAGCCGCTGATATAGTGACCCGTGGATTACATGACCTGGTGACCCGCCGATTACATGACCTGGTGACCCGTGGATTACAGTCGCCGTAATCAATGAGTACATTTATGTTGAACAATTATAATTATTGTTCTGTGGGGAGCTTAAATTACTTTTATTTGTATTCCCTTGGTAGAGCTGTCCCATAAATGATTCTTTTGCTGGCACAACATTGTACTGCTGGTTTTGAGCAACCCAAGCATTTCAAACTGTGCTTGGAAAAGGATTTCTTTAATTTTTACCTT
Organism: Aurelia coerulea; assembly: GCA_039566865.1. NCBI lineage: Eukaryota > Metazoa > Cnidaria > Scyphozoa > Semaeostomeae > Ulmaridae > Aurelia > Aurelia coerulea. Next base: position 2,691,407 of record CM076951.1, on the reverse strand, counting down.
GGCACATACACGTGCTCCTTTATCTGGTATTGCACGTAAACTGTGAGCAACATTTTGACCAAATACTTCCTCTGAGTCAACAACTTTATTCTGTCTCGACCAGAGGACCGATGCTGCCTGGTCCAAGAGGCAGTCTTCTTTGCTTTTATTTTCTTGTTTCTTCTTTTTCGGAAGTGGTCTTTTTGTTGATCTTGGAGGCTCTGCTTCATCTTCGCCATCATCATATTGCAGTTCTTCTTCTAGATTATCTGTTTGTTGTTGTGTCTGATCTTCTAGAGATGTAGCTACTGATTCATTATCACTCCATCCTAATTCCTATACAGAAAAATTTGATATTTTAGACACCATCAACAGCAGAAGAATGGAAATGAATAGCAACGCAATATGAAGAGTTATGGAATTTTCCAAATTGCATAGGGGCAATGGATGGAAAACATATTGGCTATCTCTAAAGAGGGGAATGGAATGGGGGAATGGAACGGGGAATGGAATGGGGGAATGGCTCGGGGAATAGAAAAGTTATACAGTATATAAATAAGCCAAGTATAGCATATGAAAGTACTGCTCAAGATGTATCTTTTCACCAAATAGCTAGTCAATAACAGTTATAGTTTTGTTACAATTCAAAGAATAAACTTTCCTTTTTCAAACAAAGGGGAATGGAATGGGGGAATGGGTTTTCGGGGAATATCGAAACTAAAAGGTAGAAACGCGATTTCAAGGTATCATTCGAAGCCCCTTCTTCTCAGCTATCCAAATTTACCATTTTTGCATCGATACATTGAACTGTTACTCCATAAACGTATGGTACAACTCAGATTATAGTTCCTTATCTCAATTGGCAATATCATTTCAAGATTTCAATTGGCTATCAGGCAGATTAGCAAACGCATTCTTCATAACAAAGAGTTCATATATGCCATGCCCAGACACACATTTACGGGGAATGGAATGGGGGAATGGAATGGGGGAATGGCTCGGGGAATAGAAAAGTTATACAGTATATAATAGGATAAAGTATAACATAGGAAAGTACTACTCCAAATGTATGTTTTCGCCAAATAGCTAGTTCATAACAGTTATAGTTTTGTTACAAATCAAAAAATAAACTTCACTTTTCAAACAAAGGGGAATGGAATGGGGGAATGGGCTTTCGGGGAATATCGAAACTACCTGGTAGAAATTCGATTTGAAGGTCTCATTCGAAGCCCCTTCTTTCCAGCTATGCAAATTTACCATTTTCGCATCGATACACCAAACCGTTGGATCTAGAAGCGAAGGGGAAAGCTAGATAGCAGTTTGCTTGTTGTTTCAAAAGAAATCAAAAGGCAAATTAGGACGACGCCTCTTCACAAACAGGCTAGACATAGGCTTTTTTTAGATTGTTGGAACGATGAGAGATGCCTGGGAATTTTTCTTCACTTTGTTTTCACAAGCAGGGGGGATACAGCCTAGATATTCAGATCAAATTGAATGAATATTGGCATTGCTGTCGTTATCATCGCTACGATATGTATAGTAAAGTCCCCCTCCCAGGTTTAGCAAAGCTTGGCAGTTTTTCTGTCAACGTTTCTTTACTTGACACCCCCTAGATATTTTCTTCCCGTACGCTTATGCCCCTGGGCATACAAAAGCATCGCTTCCTTTCTAAAAATGCTCTCTCGCACGACTGTGGTGCATCGTGCAACTCTTGTACAGCGCAGATTCTACAGAGCCAAAACGACATGATTATAGGTCAGGCTGCCCAACACAAAATCCATTGTTTAGCATAATTTTTGCCCGACTGAGGACATTTTTTGCCCGATTGGGGCTCCCGGCCCCCCGCCTCATAAGCTTATGCCCAGGGGGGTACTCAGGTATATTTAGGATAGGGGTGCTCAGGCTGGGGTATAGCACATCAACCCAAAAAATAATTTCTAGCATGAAAATAGACCCAAACATCGGCGTAGGGGAAGATAAAATTTGGGGGGGCTGCCCGACAAAAAATCCATTGTTTGAGAAAATTTTGCCCGACTTGAGGCGGATTTCTGCCCGACTATGGCTGATTTTTGCAAATTTTTCTGGTGTTGGGGGGCTGCAGCCCCCCCTAGCCCCCTATCTCCTACGCCTATGGACCCAAATAAATAATTTGTCTTACCCTACATACATACCCAGAAGTTATGAAATCAGTATCTTTAATCTGTAGAAAAGTGCCCTAACTGCTTACATTTCTCCATATTGTATTTGAATATTCATGTGTTTGATCTTAGTAATGTTAGTTACTTGATGTTAATTTCATTTGTAAATTATATTTTTCCCGATTTTTTCATTTTCCCCAAATTTGAGACCCAAAAAAGTAAGCCAGAATTTCAGGAACCCAAAAAAAATAACTGTACAAATCATTAACCGGAAAAAGTAACCTGAACACTCCTATCCTAAATATATCAGATTACCCCCCTGGGGTTGTATGACGCGAGGGGGTACAGAACTGTTGTTCATTTTTTTGCGATTCCCCCTTCAGCAACGCCATGTGGCTTCTCTTTCAGCAGGTTTGTCTTTTGTCTCTAAACACAAACATTCATATCCCTTGCTTTCCTTTTTGGTGGAACTGAGCTTTTTGCAGAGGGTGATAAAGAAAAGAAGGGCGGGGGAAGGATCACGAATCCCGGGAATAGAATGTTAAATGTCACGTTTGACTCCAAAGGATGTAGCGTTTTCACATTTCACGACAATAAATAATGGCTTTTCACGCTTCACGGAAGAAAATATGACCGAAAAACATGGCCGATCACGATCACAAGCCAGAGTGCTGCTTTTCAGCTGTGGAACTTTGAACGAACATCACCTCAACGACATGATTTTAGGTCAGTGCCACTGCCAAGCTTTGCTAAACCTGGGAGGGGGGATTTTACTATACATATAGTAGCGATGATAACGACAGCAATGCCAATATTCATTCAATTTGATCTGAATATCTAGGCTGTATCCCCCCTGCTTGTGAAAACAAAGTGAAGAAAACTTCCCAGGCATCTCTCATCGTTCCAACAATCTAAAAAAAGCCTATGTCTAGCCTGTTTGTGTAGAGGCGTCGTCCTAATTTGCCTTTTGACTTCTTTTGAAACAACAAGCAAACTGCTTTCTGGCTTTCCCCTTCGCTTCTAGATCCAACGGTTTCGTGTATCAATTCGAAAATGGTAAATTTGGATAGCTGGAAAGAAGGGGCTTCGAATGAGACCTTCAAATCGAATTTCTACCAGGTAGTTTCGATATTCCCCGAAAACCCATTCCCCCATTCCATTCCCCTTTGTTTGAAAAGTGAAGTTTATTTTTTGATTTGTAACAAAACTATAACTGTTATGGACTAGCTATTTGGCGAAAACATACATTTGGAGTAGTACTTTCCTATGTTATACTTTATCCTATTATATACTGTATAACTTTTCTATTCCCCGAGCCATTCCCCCATTCCATTCCCCCATTCCATTCCCCGTAAATGTGTGTCTGGGCATGGCATATATGAACTCTTTGTTATGAAGAATGCGTTTGCTAATCTGCCTGATAGCCAATTGAAATCTTGAAATGATATTGCCAATTGAGATAAGAAACTATAATCTGAGTTGTACCATACGTTTATGGAGTAACAATTCAATGTATCGATGCGAAAATGGTAAATTTGGATAGCTGAGAAGAAGGGGCTTCGAATGATACCATGAAATCGAGTTTCTACCTCGTAGTTTCGATATTCCCCGAAAACCCATTCCCCCATTCCATTCCCCTTTGTTTGAAACAGGAAAGTTTATTCTTTGAATTGTAACAAAACTATAACTGTTATTGACAAGCTATATGGTGAAAAGATACATCTGGAGCAGTACTTTCATATGCTATACTTGGCTTATTTATATACTGTATAACTTTTCTATTCCCCGAGCCATTCCCCCATTCCATTCCCCGTTCCATTCCCCCATTCCATTCCCCTCTTTAGAGATAGCCAAAACATATTCCAATGCAATTCTTTGTTGAGTTCAATGCTTGATGGTGAAGCTAATTCAGTTTCCAATGCCTGTTTGTCTGCAAATAAGCAAAATTTCCTCTGCTTTCCTCGGGTTTCCTCCTTCCTATTGTGGCCTAAGATTATTTCGTCCAATTTGCGTAGCCCTGATTATTTAGAACGAAAATACATCCCTAAATGAATTGTTTATGGACTAAAGAAACCATTGATGTATTTTTTTTCCATTTACGCTATTTTGGTTGAAGATTAAAGCGGATTACGAACGTTGCTATTTTCTGTATACAGAAATTAATAGAAGCTGTGGGGAAGAGGATTCAAGGGCCGCAAAGGATGCTGGTCAGTCATGGGTCTTTAAGAGTATTCATTTTAGCATAACAGTTTATTCAAGAACAATATTTTCACATATAAAGAGAATGTGTATTTGGTGATCATTGTGAATACTCCTTGGGGTAGAAAATATATTTCTGCATATCAAATAAAAAATATTAAGCAACTTTCAGCTAAATCATAAATTGTTCAAGTTAGTCTTTCTTATTGTTATTAAATTGTTGGAACATTGCCATCATCATTTGACCTTGCTGCAGTTGTTGCTGCAGCATTTGCATCATTATTTGATTTTGCTCCTGCATTTGCTGTTGCATGTTCTCCATTGCCCTTGCAACATTCCCCTCCTCACCATTGCCTACATTCCTCTCCCTCTCCTGCTGTTCTTTTATCTCCCTTAGCCTTGCTCTCTCTGCTAACTCCCTCTCCCGCAACTCCATCTCCTGCCTTCTGAATTCTGCATCCACCTTCAATTTATCTTGGAGGAAAGTCAATGTGTCCTTTCCCGAGTTCCGAGCTCTCTTTCCTGATCCTTCACCCTCTCCCACATTTTTTCTCTTTCTCGTCTCTGCAAATGTTTCCAAAGACTGCAGCCGCATATCCCGGGCCTTAGCTATATCAGCTGCAGCCTTGTCTGTTTTTCTTTATCTGCTGCCTTTTGATCAATGGCAGCAGATTCGAACAAATCAATAAGTTCCTCTATCATAACCTCTATCTCACTGAGTTCATCAGGGGTTATTCCACTCGCACGTTCTTCTTCTCTGTTCTTTGCTTTTAAGCGGTCATACAACCCCTGGAAATGTTCTCTAACTGATCGGGAGCTAACCTCAAATTTGGGCCTGTCTACTCCATTCAACACCCCTGACAATTTCTTCCAACCTTCACCTCTCTCTGAACTTCCTGGTTTTGTCAGCCATATCTCCGAAGCAAGAACCTCTCTTAACAACAATGTATCGTGTTCCTTAGTCCATTTGAATCTCTTTCTAAAATCAAATCACAAATTAATTTCCTTACAGCTTAGCTTAGTTCACAAATAAATTGATGGCATGTTTGTTTGTTTACAATCTGTGGTTTAGTATATAAAGATTTATCAAGAAGAACAATTAAGAGCAAATCACTAGATTTATTTCTTTAAAACTTTATCAGTCCTAGAGGAAGATAAATCTCAGGATTGGTATGTTAACATGAACGGAATATAACAATTAAGAACATTTTAAAACTCATCTTAGGCCCACAGGTCCATCGTTGGGATCCATACTTAGGCCCTTTTTGGGCTACTTTCACTTCTGTTTTTATTTTGATAAAATAATGATTGAAAATGTGCATAAAAGATGAGATTCTTACCCAATGGTCTTCAAAGCACTTGCAGCAGCCATATTTCAGTGTTTCTGTGAAGTTTCGTTTGTTAAAAATGTGAAGAAAGCAAAGTGCGAAGTTAACGTTTACTCAGTACGGTAAGAATGAGGAACTTACGTTCCACAACAGTCATGCAAAACCTTAACGCTAGAGGAATCTCCCTTCGCGCGTGCGCATGATGAAAATTTCTTTAGTTAACATTAGCGTTGGCGTTACCGTTGTGAATGCTTAAAGTCTCTAGTAACAGATGAAGGACATTGCATCGAATCTTCCACACAAACTATGATTACGAGCGCACATGGACGCATGATGGAAAACTCCCGTGATTTTTGTCATGAAGACGACGCAAAGAGTATTGTTTCGTAAACAAAGATGTTTAGTGACGCATTAGGGCAAGAAGGCCAAGAAGTGGTGAACTTTAAAGCTCTTTCAAACACTGATGATTTTCCTGATAATAATGCTTCTCACTTTTTTAATCAACCTTATGAAGGGGTAGAATTCGACAGGCGATATCCGTGGAGCATGCGTTGCTTGTCTGCTTCCGTCCCCTTTAATGTAGATACGCATTTAGAACGTGATGTATGGTTAAAACGAGTTCAAATTCCCACTAATGAGAAATATACACAATTTTTTGATTCATGCCTCTCTCCGGAAAATTACGATGAATTTATATCGAAATGTGAAAGAATAAGCCTCCCAGAAGAAATTGTTAAACATGATTGCCTAGGCCGAAACGCCTCTCAAACCCTACCAACATCCCTCATTGACTTTTTCAATTGTGCATTTGACAATAAAGTGTTCATTCCTGGCAATCAAACGCCCCCTCAAGTAAAACGAGCCTTTTGGCCGGCATTCCCCATTTTGAAAATTAATAACAATTTGAATAACGACATCGAAGTGGACGATTTGTTCGAATTAACAATACATCGCACAAGTGGCGAGAATTCTCGAGTTGACTTCGAGAAAAACTTTAACGAAAGTGGCTACATGGAAATCTTGCGCGTCAGTCGCACATTAGAAATTTTCCTGGGGTTGAATGCGCTTGACAATTGGGCAACTTCGGACACTTTCAAAGAAACATTCCCATTTTTCGAAAGGAAGCTTCCCGGGCTAAATATCAAAGCCTTTGATAAAAGTGTATTTTTCAACTTGGATACATACACGGATAAGATGAGGGTTTTAGCGAACTTGCCCAACCTGAAACGTTGTGGATTTTGGGGTTGCTTATTAGATTACTATAACATACCCTTCATAATCATGAAGATAAAACAAAGTTACAATGATAACGACACATTTCAAGGAGGAAACTTAGCAGAGTCAACTTATTCCCATAAAACAGACTCTGCCCTCGAGTTTGACAATAAAGAATCGAATAGGCATGAACAATATTCCGACTACTTTATCACCACTATATTGCCAAGTGGAGAAAATGCTCGAAACTTATTCTACAATGCTGCATATCAATACAATAATGTAGGGATTCCTCCAATTTCTCTCAACCCAAACATGATTGATTTGAACAGAGGCATAAGCTGGTCCTGCAGCAAGTATATCAGACATCAATTAGGATGCAAATTCGTCATGGAAGCAGATTTCATCGCTGAGAACATTTATCAAGGAGTCAAGGCTTCGACTATGCTCTGCGACAATATTCCCCTTGATATAGCAAAACAATATCCCTTTGCAAAGTACATAATTTCCCAACGCTTCCCTGTATCTGGCCTTTTAAATATTCACAACACCACAACCCTGGGATTCAAAACGAAACGCATTTTGAGATCGCACATCCAAAAGAAAAAACATGTAAATAAGATAAAAAGCCGACGCCTAATCAAACGACAACCAGCATTGAAATCATACAGGTATCCGATCGTGGTAACAGTACAAGCTACAGTAGACAACTAACTCTTTCATAATGTCGGCTTCTTCCTTATTTAAACGAGGAAATTTGCAACAAGCGGATAAATTCATGAGAAAAGTTTGGATAAATACGCTAGATGAATACTTTTGCGTTCCTAGAGAGCGTAATGACTTAAAATTGGATCCTTTTGGAGGCAATTCATATAACTGCAATATATTCGACGTGGATCAGAGCCCCATTTCAGACTGGTCTGGAAGCTACATCACATATCAAATCGCCGTCACTAAAATGTCTCTTAATTTCATCAACCCTCCCCCTCAGGCTATTCCCATAATAGTGACATTGAAAAGCGAAATACGTCCTAGAGAGATAGCCATCAGCAATCTTCTTTATATCGATAACTTCAAAGAGGCTATGAAAATATTTGAGACAATTTATAAACCTCATTCTCAAGACCCTCGCACGTACTCAGTATGTGAAACATTATTTAACGTAGACGTAACAGATAATCCTTCCTTTTATAGTGTAGATGTTCATATTAGAAGCATTAGCGATACTCAAGCTATCGAAATAGGTTGCGTTTCCCAGAACCACAATACTAAAGAAACGCGTCATTTAAAAGACTCGTTAGAATCTTTCGAATTAGAACTGTTAATTTGTAATGAAGCATGGAAAATGGACTATGAAGCACGTCGATATTATGATCTTCAAAATATAGATATTGAAAAATCATGAGTTTCTCACAAAACACTAATTCTTTTTTATTATCTGGAGTTATCTACAATCAAGCCACAAAACTAGGAACCAGCGGCTATGATTTCACGTTCATAAGTGAAGATGAGCAAGAAACAGGTCAAATAACAAGAGCGGCCTATACAATTCCACCGCACACTCAATGGAAAATAGCGCTCAACAAAATCACGTATGTTAACGAAAAGCGATGCTTCACCTTCCCTACGGCGGCTGCCGCTCGCACGGCAGAATTCAACTTTACATATGACCTATATGATATAGAAATAGCCTTTTGACCAATGAGGTATTTCCCATTAGCATTGACACATTTCCCTGACAGTGTGCACTCTCCTCCGCAGAGGCTTGATGAAAACCATCGACTGATTTACCGCGCCGAAGGCGCAACGAGCGCGCAGCGCGAGGAGGGCTTTCGCCTCTGCCAAATAACCTGAACGGCAAAGCAAATCATCGACCGCTAATGCAAGGTTATAAATAGATTGCATGTTACAAGATGGCGGAGAGTACTGCTGGCGATAGAGACGATTTGAATGCCTCTTTTAAAGAGTTGAATATCGAAGGTAAGGAAAGTTTAACGACAACTACTTTTTGATAAATTTAAGATTTATTATTCGAATTAAATTCTATTTGGAGAATCATTGTGGGGAATTTAGTAGGCCTTCCTTGGCGGGCGTGTTGTTCTTAGGCCTAGGCCTAGATAGGCCTATCTATATACACGTTTTTTTTATAAGAAACTGGTTTATAAGAAACTAGTACTACGATGACCAAAAATTTAAGAAACTCTAGTACTACGCTCAAGAACAGTTAAGAAACTCTAAAACGTTTTATCTGTACATGTCTCTCTCATTCTATGTCTCTCTAACAAAGGTGCCTTCGCCTTTTCTTGACGTTTAACTGCAAAATTGGTAAATTTTTGCCTCGATGTGCATGGCTTAATCTTGATGACAATGTCAATGCAAAATGGAAGCCCTTTGTCGAGAAGAAGGCTCAACTTCGAACAATGCCGCAATTTTAGGCCCAAAAAATAAGAAACTAATTAAGAAACTTTTACTACTAAAGCACCGAAATCTTCATGCGAAATTAAGAAACTTTTAGTACTATGTGCTGATCCAAGTTTCTTATAAAAAAAACGTGTATACACGTAATTTTTTTATAGGAAACTGCATGTAGGAAACGGAAGGCTCAATTTTTCGAAAGTTAAGAAGCAAACCTACCTGAATTTAAAAAGCTAAGAAACTTTTATAACTTGCAATTCTAACTCTTGCACTTGCAGGCCACTCAAAAACATTTTGACAACGTGCATTATGTTTACTTGTTTTGAGATCTTACTAAGTAATTTGGGAGTCCGGGTTTGAGAACCCTTCTAACAAATTAAAGGAAGTCCACACTTCCAGCATTAAAACATAAGAAACATGTAAGAAACTTTTGGTAGCAGAAAGGCCTAAAAATTTAAGAAACTGCAGTCCTGGACCTTGGTTTCTTTTAAAACAATAGCAAAAAATACATGTATAAGATTATGTTTTACTCGAGTCAATGTAGGCGAAGGAATCATGGTTACATATCTCTCTTGTTTAGATACTGAGTTAGACCAACTAATTCTTGAGATGCCAGCACCTATGGATGAAGAAGATGACTTGATGGAACTTGGATGTCAGCCCTTATTTGTATCACCCATCATAACACCAGTGAAAATTGGCCCAAACTCGAAAAGAAGGAGATCTCTAGATGCACTTGTGGTTACTCCATCTCGTGAGCCAGCCGTCAAAAAAACAGATATGAAGCAAACACCACAAGCAAAGCACAATGACATCATTCGAATGAGACCTGATACTGCCTCCTGCAAGACATCGTTATTGCAAGATGCAAACAAAGTTAGAAAAAACTCAAGTGGTAAGTTTTGCTAACAGGTACATTCAGTATTAGGAGAAAGTTTACTTAACTGTAAGAACAACAAATAAGTACTGGAGGATGAAAAAACGCATAAGTTTCCAGATTCTAACGCATATAATATTCAGAAATTGTACAGCCTACAAGCTACTAGACCTGCAAAAATGTTCTAAAAGTAGAGAAACTACCTACCAGCCCTGGGACTATTATAGATACTATAGATTCTATGGATTTAGAAACATAATAATTTTTTTGAATTGGCCAAACTATTGAGAAGCTATACATACCTTATGATGTATCCATAAATTAAATTTCTAAATAATCAAGCCCAGAGGTAGCACCAGATTAAGAAGACAACACCTATTTAGAAAATATGATGAGAATTCTAGTATTTTTCAATGGCTGATTGCTAAGCAACATCCAGTTTCAAAAACTGTTCTAAAATTGTTTTTATTACACTCTAGATTTTGTCACCACAAAGAAGAGAGAGAGCAGCTCGATTCGTACGGAAAAACTCAAGAGACACAAGAAATACTCCTTGACAATTTTGAGGAAAGTGAAGGGCAAACAGTATCGCAGGAGTATGCAATCAAATTTTTGGATCTGGATCCTCTTATGAAGCGCCACACAACAAATGCTGTCAACAAGGTATTTCCAAATGTAACAGTGCAAAGAAAATCCATAGCAGGGGAAAACAAGAACTTTTATCTTGGATTGGCGAAAAAAGCTATATTTTGCAATCCAGTAAGAAAACCTGCAAGTACAACAGATCTGAATGACTTGCCTGAAGTTCTGAGATTCAAATGTTACCTTGTTTGCAGCCACAGTACATTCACAATAAATCTTTTCATCCATTTTCCATAACTTATAACTGCTCTTGCTGTCTGCATGGTGAACATCTGACATCCAAACCTCCACAATGCACGGAGAACCAGTTATGTCTTTCAGGAAGCCATAGTGGTGCAAACACAAACCAAATACTTTTGAAGCCTCACGGCTACCTCGTGCCTTCACTTTCATGGTTGGAACATGGTGTTTCACACTTTTGCAGGTAAATTCTTGATATAGAGTTGGATCCTGTATGTAGAGAAAGATTGTTGATTATATCATTTTGCAGACGAGGACAATTTTTCACTATCAAAATTAGCATGGATATTTAAGAGAAAGAAACTGGCCCACACCAAAATTACAGAACTACAAGTCATCCATCACACACACAGTATGATTAAAGCTTTCTTCATACTTGTCCAAAGCAACCAGGTAAATAAATGTACTTCATCTGCTATCAAACAAGTAAATGCACACTACCGACCGTCGACCGACTCCTTGACTAGCCTATTAATTAGTATTACAGTATTTAGTGTATGGTGGATGTTTCTTCATCGTATTATAGATAGGGTAGTCTACATCTTAAATATCATAAGTCATTAATTAAAATTACACACCAAGCAGGGAATGAGATAACATGAAATTGAAAAAAGAGTAATCATTCTGCTGTACTGTTACCTGTACGGCTTTATTTTTCATAACTTCTGTCATAAACGCCATAGTTTCGTCACCGTGCAATCTTTTCGTCAGCAGTTCGCTCTTCCTGCCCAGTTCGATACTGTGATGCTTTTCTTTTTTGTGCATCGTTCTGAGATGTTGCTCTATACCAGGACCGATTAAGAAAGACTTTACTTCTTTTCCGTTATCGTAACATAGCGAACAAACTATCCTTCCATCAACATATGCACTCTGAAATGGACGTGAAGATGTTCGGCTCGTTGCTTGTTGCTCCGCCATTTTGAACGTAAACAGGATTGGTGCGTTGTACAGCAGCAACAACGACTACCGGTTATTTGGCAGAGGCTTCCTTCCTCTCCCCTTCCTCGCGCTGCGCGCTCGTTGCGCCTTCGGCGCGGCAATTCCTCCTCCCCTCCCAAAAGCCCCCCTTCAAGCCTCTGCGGAGGAGAGTGGACAGTGTGCCTGAGAATTTTGATGACATCGAGGCATTCCAACTCGAAATAGAACAATTTGCCAAACCGTTCGCCCCTGGCTCTCCCAAGCATCCACCTTACATAGAATACAACTATTTGAAAAGCGCAATCATGTCACATTTAACCGATGTCTATTACGAAAAATACTATAATAATCCTCCCTTAAACAAAGCCGCGAATCCCAGTCCTCTACCAACTCTATATGACGTTCCTCCCGTTGTGCGTGTGAACTTATTAGAGCTAATACCGGACTTTGGTCACACTGTCGACATAAACACCGGCACATATAAGCTAACTTCCACAGAATTTAGCCATATACTCAATAACTTATTGGATACAGAAGGATTATCTCGCGTTAAAAATGCCGGTAACATGGGATGTTTCAATGTTCCAGGCGCATGGCCGTACGCGGACACATGGCCGACTGGTACCCTATTCGGTAGACGTTCTGCTTTTACGGGAAGTGCCAAAGAACAATTTCCTATTTTCAACATAACGGCTTCACACACGGCTGCACAAGGAGGTCGATATGTAGAGATGACAATCAAAATACCTCTTTCCGTCAAATACATTGCCTTGGGATCAATATTACGAAACATTTGCGGTTTCCAAAAGATTTGCAACACCCCTCCAATCACAAAAGAGAACATTCTTGAAAGACGTCCGCTAGACATAATATACAATGCTGACGCTAATTCGTATTATGCCCCAGCAATAATTACGAAATTCTCGTCAAAAGACCCACAACATGCCGATCCAGACAAAAACGCTATAATCGCTACGCCATATTATCCAACAGGAGATGATTATTATGCCTCAGGAAAAAATCAACATGATTATCGTTTATGGTCATTCCCAAAAATTCCAAAAATCAACGGTGTTGAGAGGAATTTCACAGCACTGTTAACAACAGAAGCTGGAAATTCAGCGTACGACTTCATTACTATCAAATCGCAATACCCTCTAAACCCTTTAAATGCGGGAGACATTTTCATGTATAGTCAAAGTAAGATCACAACAGATACACACATTGGAAACTTCCTTTCTCAAATCTTATCACAAGTACCCTCACCAGTATTCGGATTTGGGTATGCCAACCTAGAAAGCGACCCTTCCGCAGTGGTTGATAGAGACAGTGGATAATTATTTTAGAACATATACCAGTCCAAAAAGAATTTTATCCTGTAACAAGCGGGTTGTTAAACAACTTCAATGTAAATCCCCGTAACGCATTCCGAGACAAAGTTATCCTACCTTTTGTTAAAATGGAATTCTTGATAAAAAGATTCAAATAGCTATTATGAAGCGCCACGCTGGGACGTGTTCCTGTAGTTTGGAAGGAGCAGGAATAGGAGACTTACTTGGTAATTTAGGGAAAAAAGCTGCCAACCTTGCAAAGAAAAAGGGATTATCTGCCCTTAAGAGGGTTAATGTTAAAGGTTTAAAAAAAAGCCATTAAAGCCGCAAAGTCTATCAAGGGCAAAATAACAAAAAACCCCGCTTTGCGTCGCAAGATTGTATCCCAAGCAAAATCTTTGGCGAAGAAAGGACTCTCTGCTGTACGCTCCAAAAGGAAGGCTCTCCCTGGAATAGCAAAAAAATTATTGGCTGCAGCACAATCTTCTAGAAACAGCAAATCTAAAAAACTCGTAGGAATTAAAAAGACTACTTCTTTAAAGCCTTCACTTAGAAGAAGAAAACGTCGACACAGACGACGTCGAAAAGGAGTACGGGGTAGGCGTATAGACTCCAAAATATCTCGAGGACTCATCCCCAAAGATCATTACTGGAATTTTTAAAACCGTAACGGTGCAATTTTGTCTTGTAATACGGCATATTGACGTGTAATTTTGCAGTTTCAATTGTCAATCGCACCAATCAACAACAACGATGCGCAGAGCAATTTCTCAACGAGGTCGTTCTGGTCGTTCTGGACAATTACAGTCGCTCAATGCGTTACGTCAAACGCATGTCCCTTCGGTGCTGAGCAAGTACAGCAAAGCAACGGTCGGAAGTAAACGATCTGCTCCAATAGACGCCAATCCAGGATACAAACTAGAAAGCGATCTTGGATTATCAAACCTCGGACATTGTACACCAACTTATGATCCCCTACGCCATGCCGAGCACAAACGACGAAAAATACTGGCGCTCCTTCGATGTCAGACTTCTTTACCCAACCCTCGAGAAGGCTTCAACAATAATCATGGTCGCAACATGACAGCCGCAGAAATCTTAGCTTACGCTAAAGAATTAGAAGCTCACAAATCTGACGGCAACAAACGGGATGTATCGTACCTTCGAGGTTCTGGCCTCATAAATGCAAACCCAAACGCTCACGATATCATCGGAAGTCAGGCTACCCTTTCAAATCAAGATGTTTCAAACACGCCACAATTGGAGGGAAAAAGAGCGATGGGTGGCGCACAGCCGGGTTTCGAAAAATTCTTATATAACCCAACGGTTAAAGTATCTGACTTTATAGACAGCACTGCTGAAATAGAAATTTCTGCGCACCCAATAAACCCCAGCTTCGGAAATTCCGTTCACATGACGATTCCACAGCAAGCACCAGGATTTCTAGATTCTACGGCGTTTTGGTTTGAATTTGCACTGCAAGGTTATAATGGAGATAATGTCATCGTCAACACCGCCGATGCTCCCCTTGCCGGCTCAAAGCACATTACATTTGTAAACAACATTGCCGCCTCACTCTGGAAGAACATCTCTTTCATTATCAACAACCAGAATATAGAACTTGCAAACAACAACTACATGTTCAAAGATTGGTTTGAATGCACATACTATACGGAACAAAACGCTTATGAAAAAGGTAATTTTGTAGATCAAGGATACATTTTCGAACCTGTTGGTGAAATGCTTAATGCAACAGTAACAGTAACCACAGACGGAGTAACCGAATGCGTTAACCCAAAAACAAAATACTTCTACGACACGTTATTGAAAGGAAACAAAATCAAATTGCGCTTTACGCCAAAAGCACCATTCATCAAAGCAAAAATTGCAAAGAGCTTGGCAAATAAAATAGACATTGTACTAACGCGAAATCCCGATTCACTTCTGATTTTCGCCGATCAAGACCTAACTCATTATACAGAAACAGGAGACCAAGCGAAGCTGACCGCTCGAACAGCAGCGACCAACTTGGCTAAGAACATAAGGCTTAGCATAACTGACTTCAAATTAAGATTCAATCGTTTAGAACTTGTTCCTCATGAACTAGAAAAATACATCCACACCTATTCGATGGAAAGTCCAGACACGTTCTATTTCACTCATCACGACATAAGGAACATCTCTATTAACAGAAATGCGCAAACAATCCGAGAACCTCTCCCCTACGATTCGATCCCAGACCAAATATTTGTGACAGTTGTTGACAAAAATGCCTTAATTGGTTCAGTCGAAACATACCCTTTCATGACATTTCCAATTCCTCACAATGGAGACGGAGAATTTCTGCTTGAACTCTTGATTAACAGTCAAAGCTGGAGAGCTAACCCCGTAAAAGACAACAAAGAAGCATACTTCAGATTAAACGAAGCGTTATACAAAAAATTTACCAACCAATTATTACCTCGGGCTGCTATCTCCACAGATAATATCACAGGATATCACGTATATTGCTTTACATTGACAAACACTGCCAAAGGGATGGATGGCTGCACTTACGAAGATCGTAGAGCAGGCTCTTTAGAATTGCATTGTCAACTAAAACCTGGTGTTGACTGGCCTCAAAATTATGAATGGCAAATACATTCCTTCACAAAAAGGAATTTTTCAATCGATCCAGAAGGTCAAGTTTCAAAAAATTTTTTATAACAGTACTAATTTCTATTTGTTTAAAGTATCTCGTTGTATTCATATTAGTAGCATTATTTTAAATAAGATGGAAGGAAAAGACATCATTAAAGCAATTTCTTTGTATCCTACTCTCTCAAGCTGCTACGGCGGAATACTCGCCACCGATGACGTAAATGATATCTGCGACTTACCTTTACTACATAACATAGATGATTACGCATCACGACCCAATTGCGGAGATCGATTTACAGAATGGATTTTAAAAACGTTTCAACATCGAGATGGTTTCCCGATTGGCTTTATCCTAAACACTGGCACACATAAAAACGGCGGACAACATTGGCAATGCCTTTATTTCGATCACGAAGGACTATCATATTTCTTCGATTCTTACGGACGAAAAGCAAAATCCTCTTTCAGGAAATTTGAAATATTAGTACGAGGATTCTTCAATTATTGCGAAATGTATCAACACAATATGACAAACGCTCTTTCTTCGTTTACAATGCCTGCTTTCATCAAATATGGCCTTTCACGAGCAATAGTAAACGTAACAAAACGAACAAATTCAACTACCATAGCAAACGTCGTTAGATATTGGGATCACCAAATACAAGATGATGACACCAACGTGTGTGGTCAATATAGCACTTTTTTCCTTTACAACATCAGCTGTCGAGTTAGAGATCCCTCATTAAATGATTACACTTTCTTCACTGAAAACTTCTCATATTTCCCTTCAAAAAATGCAAAAATTTCGTCTAACAGAGATACACAACAAAAAGTTTTCATTAAGAACGATCAAAAAATTGCTGCAATATTTAAACGATATTTTAACTATACAGACAGCAATATTTTGATGTGAGATTAATAATTCTCAATTGTGTTATAAACATCACAACTAAAATAAAATATACAAAATGACAAAAAACGCTCGATTGTCGGGAAGCGGTTGGGGCAGTCTCTTTAGCAAACTCATTACCAAAACTGCGGCAAAAAAAGCGGCTAAAACCGTCGCAAAACAAGCCGTAAGAGGTGCTGCTGGTGCAGGAGTAGAACTTCTTGGTAAAAAACTATTAGGAGGGAGAAAGCGACCCAAGCGACATTCCGTACGAGCGTCCTTCGTTCGACGACATAGACGCCGCATAAGGAGGCGATAAATGGCAAGTGCTGTTTTGGGTGCATTGTTGCCATCATTATTAGGATCCCTCTTCGGTAGTGGTAAAAAAATCTCGAACCCAGTGGTCAAAGCAAACCATATACGGAGGAAAACGAGGAAAACGTCGACATTAATACGGCCCGGGGCGATCATTCAAATTCGCAAGAAACGGTCCTGCTCGTAAATTTTCTGATCGTCGAAAAAGACCTAAACGACATCACGTTAAAGGATCCTCCATTAAAGCACATCGGCGCCATAGGCGACACGCGTGGAACACGTCCTTGTAAATACTGGAATGAGACCATTCAGCGCTCCTGGAAGAGCTAAACGTCGCTCAATTCGTCGCTCAATAGCTTCCAATCCGGCATTAAGAGGGGATACCAACCAATATCTTGTAAACCCAGGATCTCTCCAAGGAGGATCAATTGGATCATTTCTGAAAGACATTGTAGGGGGTATCACAGGTGCCGTAACAACTCCAATCAGAACGTTCACATCTATGCTATCAAGTGCAAAAAGGGCAGGCTCTAGATTCAAAAGTCGCGGGAGGAAACGTCGGTATAATTTACGAAAAACCCTTAGACGACTCGCAAAAAAACCGGCAAGAAAAAGAAAGTTGAAGAAAAGTTGGATGGTAAAAGCTCACACACGTCGAGCTCACGATCGCGGTGGTGGTGGTAAATTTGGAAAGCATAAACGATTCTAAACAACAATACCAGGATGAAGAGAAAACGACGCTGCAATAGATGCATGCGTGGGCGAGGCTGGGATTGGATGACAGGAATGATGGCGAGTGAAATGCGTAGACGCAAACGAGGTCAAAGTGGAGTAAGAAATTGGGTGAAGAAATACGTCTTAAGAGGAAAAGGGAAGAGGACGGACTATAAAAAATTGCAAAATAAAGGCATTAACTCTAAGGCTCCTTGGTTAATTTATCGAAGTATATAACATTTATGCGCATGCGTGTATTTTATGCTTAAAAACATTTTCACAATTATTCCATTTGTCTCTATTTATGTGTTTATCTACTATATGGCGTATACAACCATTGGACGGAAACGTCCCGGTAGCAACTCTGAGAAGACGTCAGCACTTAGTCTTGTAAAATTACCTTATATATTTCCCCCCTTTAGCAGAATCTAGGCTGACAACGTATCAAAGAGTTGCAACCGTCACTCTTTTTACGTTTTATGGCAAAAATACGTATATGACGTATTTTTACGTATTTTACGTTATATACGTAAAATACGTAAAAATACGTACAATACGTATCACGCAATTTTAACTTGGAATTTTAAATACCGCTCATTTACGCAGTGTTCTTCAATTGAGTCAGTCATGTTATTTGACGTGGTTACTTGGGCAAATAATTACAAGAAGAACGTATTGCCAAAGAGACCAATAATATTCAACGTTACGAAATGGATTACTAACTATGAACAATGCATTTTGGAACCTCGACATCACAAAGAGGAATTAGATCGGTTACGATTTAAGGAAATGAAACACAAGGAAGAGAAAAGAGAAGCTAAAGGCGCACAATTACGTCGTTTAAAGGATCGTTTTATAAAGAAAGAGAAAGAAGAAATTCAATGCCTTCAACTCGTAAAAGCAGAACGGCGAGAGGTTCCAATTCGATTCAAATTCGAAGAGCAAGTCCTAGTGGTTCTAGCTTTGAACTAGACGAAAACTGCGCATCTCCAACTGAGAAGAGTGTTGCTCCAACATCTTTGTGGATTTCAGAGTTTGGTCGAAAAGCCGCTGCCAACATAGAGGATCGTGAAAGGGAAATACGATTTCGAAGTCGAAATGCGAACGAATTATTTTTATGTTTAAAAGACAACGTTGATGATGGATATTGTAGTGATTAATTAATTACGTATTTTACGTATTTGGCGGTAGGTAATTTTTTAATATGTCGTTTTACGTACTTTTTATGTCTTTTCTTGCGTTATTCTGTGATTTGAGTTTGTACTTTTAATCGTGAATTGTTACGGTGTTCGGTTTCACCACTATCTTATCTTTCCCGCGTTGTCATGGTGATGGCTAACTGACTGAATTGCCACCCCCACTTTTGCCATATACTACTAACATCACGCAAAAGAAAGAGATCGATCTTCGTCACTGATTATCCGGATTTGCAGTTTGATGACGCATTCTTAGACCAGCATCCAGCCAAATCTGCCAAATTGCCCTCTTTCTCAAGCATCTTCACCCCCGTTGCAGCAACTTCATCATTTGCATCGTCGTCGAGCACTCAACCTGCCCCATCGATCCCATCATCCCCAATTAAAGAAGTCATCGACCCGTCTTGCATCGTCCCGACGCGTCCTTCAACATTAAACGCTATCCGTCGCCTATTAGACTTTGACGAGCAAATTGAGGACAACATCCAACAACCTCCATCAAGGCAATGTTCGTGCAGCCGTAGAAGAATCAAAGTGGGATGCATATGCGACGGCAAAGCTTATGCAACATTCCCCCTTGCCTCACAACTTGATGAAGAAGCCATTTCAAAGAAAAAAGAGGAATTACAGCAAAGGAAAATTGAGGCTCAATCTGCTCAAGTGGCTCAATATGCAGAACAATTGATAGCAACAACTGCTCAAATGAAGGTAAAACACGAATTGGTCGAAGCAAGTCTCGAAATGCAGCTAGCAGACATCGTTGATAAGCTAAAACTCACAAAAAACCTCCAACCTCTGCCCAATCATTTAGAAGATGACTTAAAAGATCACCTCAACGACCTTCTGAGCGACGTTCTAATTGACGTATCTACGGACGCTTACACCGATGCCACCCTGCAGGTAATGGCAATAAACACATCTCAAGAGTTGATGTCATCACCATGTTTAGAAGATGTACTTACGACAACAATGAAAGAACATATAGCCAACTGTACTTCGAATTGTCAATCGCTTATGCATACGTATAGAAACCTGCAAGGCAATCTCATAACATTAGAACAATGCATTAGAGCATCAAAAGCACACTTGAATAAGCCGAGCATGAACAAAATAGTCGACCTCACATTGCCACAAACAGCTCATGGGACACTGCCGATACTTCAATCCAACAAAGGAAAACCATACCACAAAAACTACGCAAGGACCGGATGGCTAACCTCTTCCTATGGAGCACCAACGGTAAAATATGCCGACAAAAAAGAAGTCTCAGACTACCTCAAAAGCTTCATCTCAACCCCAACATCACGCAAAAGAAAGAGATCGATCTTCGTCACTGATTATCCGGATTTGCAGTTTGATGACGCATTCTTAGACCAGCATCCAGCCAAATCTGCCAAATTGCCCTCTTTCTCAAGCATCTTCACCCCCGTTGCAGCAACTTCATCGTTTGCATCGTCGTCGAGCACTCAACCTGCCCCATCGATCCCATCATCCCCAATTAAAGAAGTCATCGACCCGTCTTGCATCGTCCCGACGCCTCCTTCAACATTAAACGCTATCCGTCGATTAGACTTTGACGAGCAAATTGAAGACAACATCCAACAACCTCCATCAAGGCAATGTTCGTGCAGCCGTAGAAGAATCAACGTGGGATGCATATGCGACGGCAAAGCTTATGCAACATTCCCCCTTGCCTCACAACTTGATGAAGAAGCCATTTCAAAGAAAAAAGAGGAATTACAGCAAAGGAAAATTGAGGCTCAATCTGCTCAAGTGGCTCAATATGCAGAACAATTGATAGCAACAACTGCTCAAATGAAGGTAAAACACGAATTGGTCGAAGCAAGTCTCGAAATGCAGCTAGCAGACATCGTTGATAAGCTAAAACTCACAAAAAACCTCCAACCTCTGCCCAATCATTTAGAAGATGACTTAAAAGATCACCTCAACGACCTTCTGAGCGACGTTCTAATTGACGTATCTACGGACGCTTACACCGCTGCCACCATGCAGGTAATGGCAATAAACACATCTCGAGAGATGATGTCATCACCATGTTTAGAAGATGTACTTACGACAACAATGAAAGAACATATAGCCAACTGTACTTTGAATTGTCAATCGCTTATGCATACGTATAGAAACCTGCAAGGCAATCTCATAACATTAGAACAATGCATTAGAGCATCAAAAGCACACTTGAATAAGCCGAGCATGAACAAAATAGTTGACCTCACATTGCCACAAACAGCTCATGGGACACTGCCGATACTTCAATCCAACAAAGGAAAACCATACCACAAAAACTACACAAGGACCGGATGGCTAACCTCTTCCTATGGAGTACCAACGGTAAAATATGCCGACAAAAAAGAAGTCTCCAACTACCTCAAAAGCTGCATCTCAACCCCAACATCACGAAAAAGAAAGAGATTGATCTTCGTCACTGATTATCCGGATTTGCAGTTTGATGACGCATTCTTAGACCAGCATCCAGCCAAATCTGCCAAATTGCCCTCTTTCTCAAGCATCTTCACCCCCGTTGCAGCAACTTCATCGTTTGCATCGTCGTCGAGCACTCAACCTGCCCCATCGATCCCATCATCCCCATCAGCCCCAATTAAAGAAGTCATTGACACGTCTTGCATCGTCCCGACGCCTCCTTCAACATTAAACGCTATTTGTCGCCTATTAGACTTTGACGAGCAAATTGAAGACAACATCCAACAACCTCCATCAAGGCAATGTTCGTGCAGCCGTAGAAGAATCAACGTGGGATGCATATGCGACTGCAAAGCTTATGCAACATTCCCCCTTGCCTCACAACTTGATGAAGAAGCCATTTCAAAGAAAAAAGAGGAATTACAGCAAAGGAAAATTGAGGCTCAATCTGCTCAAGTGGCTCAATATGCAGAACAATTGATAGCAACAACTGCTCAAATGAAGGTAAAACACGAATTGGTCGAAGCAAGTCTCGAAATGCAGCTAGCAGACATCGTTGATAAGCTAAAACTCACAAAAAACCTCCAACCTCTGCCCAATCATTTAGAAGATGACTTAAAAGATCACCTCAACGACCTTCTGAGCGACGTTCTAATTGACGTATCTACGGACGCTTACACCGATGCCACCCTGCAGGTAATGGCAATAAACACATCTCAAGAGTTGATGTCATCACCATGTTTAGAAGATGTACTTACGACAACAATGAAAGAACATATAGCCAACTGTACTTCGAATTGTCAATCGCTTATGCATACGTATAGAAACCTGCAAGGCAATCTCATAACATTAGAACAATGCATTAGAGCATCAAAAGCACACTTGAATAAGCCGAGCATGAACAAAATAGTCGACCTCACATTGCCACAAACAGCTCATGGGACACTGCCGATACTTCAATCCAACAAAGGAAAACCATACCACAAAAACTACGCAAGGACCGGATGGCTAACCTCTTCCTATGGAGTACCAACGGTAAAATATGCCGACAAAAAAGAAGTCTCCAACTACCTCAAAAGCTGCATCTCAACCCCAACATCACGCAAAAGAAAGAGATCGATCTTCGTCACTGATTATCCGGATTTGCAGTTTGATGACGCATTCTTAGACCAGCATCCAGCCAAATCTGCCAAATTGCCCTCTTTCTCAAGCATCTTCACCCCCGTTGCAGCAACTTCATCGTTTGCATCGTCGTCGAGCACTCAACCTGCCCCATCGATCCCATCATCCCCAATTAAAGAAGTCATCGACCCGTCTTGCATCGTCCCGACGCCTCCTTCAACATTAAACGCTATCCGTCGATTAGACTTTGACGAGCAAATTGAAGACAACATCCAACAACCTCCATCAAGGCAATGTTCGTGCAGTCGTAGAAGAATCAACGTGGGATGCATATGCGATGGCAAAGCTTATGCAACATTCCCCCTTCCCTCACAACTTGATGAAGAAGCCATTTCAAAGAAAAAAGAGGAATTACAGCAAAGGAAAATTGAGGCTCAATCTGCTCAAGTGGCTCAATATGCAGAACAATTGATAGCAACAACTGCTCAAATGAAGGTAAAACACGAATTGGTCGAAGCAAGTCTCGAAATGCAGCTAGCAGACATTGTTGATAAGCTAAAACTCACAAAAAACCTCCAACCTCTACCCAATCATTTAGAAGATGACTTAAAAGATCACCTCAACGACCTTCTGAGCGACGTTCTAATTGACGTATCTACGGACGCTTACACCGATGCCACCCTGCAGGTAATGGCAATAAACACATCTCAAGAGTTGATGTCATCACCATGTTTAGAAGATGTACTTACGACAACAATGAAAGAACATATAGCCAACTGTACTTCGAATTGTCAATCGCTTATGCATACGTATAGAAACCTGCAAGGCAATCTCATAACATTAGAACAATGCATTAGAGCATCAAAAGCACACTTGAATAAGCCGAGCATGAACAAAATAGTCGACCTCACATTGCCACAAACAGCTCATGGGACACTGCCGATACTTCAATCCAACAAAGGAAAACCATACCACAAAAACTACGCAAGGACCGGATGGCTAACCTCTTCCTATGGAGTACCAACGGTAAAATATGCCGACAAAAAAGAAGTCTCCAACTACCTCAAAAGCTGCATCTCAACCCCAACATCACGCAAAAGAAAGAGATCGATCTTCGTCACTGATTATCCGGATTTGCAGTTTGATGACGCATTCTTAGACCAGCATCCAGCCAAATCTGCCAAATTGCCCTCTTTCTCAAGCATCTTCACCCCCGTTGCAGCAACTTCATCGTTTGCATCGTCGTCGAGCACTCAACCTGCCCCATCGATCCCATCATCCCCATCAGCCCCAATTAAAGAAGTCATTGACACGTCTTGCATCGTCCCGACGCCTCCTTCAACATTAAACGCTATTTGTCGCCTATTAGACTTTGACGAGCAAATTGAAGACAACATCCAACAACCTCCATCAAGGCAATGTTCGTGCAGCCGTAGAAGAATCAACGTGGGATGCATATGCGACTGCAAAGCTTATGCAACATTCCCCCTTGCCTCACAACTTGATGAAGAAGCCATTTCAAAGAAAAAAGAGGAATTACAGCAAAGGAAAATTGAGGCTCAATCTGCTCAAGTGGCTCAATATGCAGAACAATTGATAGCAACAACTGCTCAAATGAAGGTAAAACACGAATTGGTCGAAGCAAGTCTCGAAATGCAGCTAGCAGACATCGTTGATAAGCTAAAACTCACAAAAAACCTCCAACCTCTGCCCAATCATTTAGAAGATGACTTAAAAGATCACCTCAACGACCTTCTGAGCGACGTTCTAATTGACGTATCTACGGACGCTTACACCGATGCCACCCTGCAGGTAATGGCAATAAACACATCTCAAGAGTTGATGTCATCACCATGTTTAGAAGATGTACTTACGACAACAATGAAAGAACATATAGCAAACTGTACTTCGAATTGTCAATCGCTTATGCATACGTATAGAAACCTGCAAGGCAATCTCATAACATTAGAACAATGCATTAGAGCATCAAAAGCACACTTGAATAAGCCGAGCATGAACAAAATAGTCGACCTCACATTGCCACAAACAGCTCATGGGACACTGCCGATACTTCAATCCAACAAAGGAAAACCATACCACAAAAACTACGCAAGGACCGGATGGCTAACCTCTTCCTATGGAGCACCAACGGTAAAATATGCCGACAAAAAAGAAGTCTCAGACTACCTCAAAAGCTTCATCTCAACCCCAACATCACGCAAAAGAAAGAGATTGATCTTCGTCACTGATTATCCGGATTTGCAGTTTGATGACGCATTCTTAGACCAGCATCCAGCCAAATCTGCCAAATTGCCCTCTTTCTCAAGCATCTTCACCCCCGTTGCAGCAACTTCATCGTTTGCATCGTCGTCGAGCACTCAACCTGCCCCATCGATCCCATCATCCCCATCAGCCCCAATTAAAGAAGTCATTGACACGTCTTGCATCGTCCCGACGCCTCCTTCAACATTAAATGCTATTTGTCGCCTATTAGACTTTGACGAGCAAATTGAAGACAACATCCAACAACCTCCATCAAGGCAATGTTCGTGCAGCCGTAGAAGAATCAACGTGGGATGCATATGCGACTGCAAAGCTTATGCAACATTCCCCCTTGCCTCACAACTTGATGAAGAAGCCATTTCAAAGAAAAAAGAGGAATTACAGCAAAGGAAAATTGAGGCTCAATCTGCTCAAGTGGCTCAATATGCAGAACAATTGATAGCAACAACTGCTCAAATGAAGGTAAAACACGAATTGGTCGAAGCAAGTCTCGAAATGCAGCTAGCAGACATCGTTGATAAGCTAAAACTCACAAAAAACCTCCAACCTCTGCCCAATCATTTAGAAGATGACTTAAAAGATCACCTCAACGACCTTCTGAGCGACGTTCTAATTGACGTATCTACGGACGCTTACACCGATGCCACCCTGCAGGTAATGGCAATAAACACATCTCAAGAGTTGATGTCATCACCATGTTTAGAAGATGTACTTACGACAACAATGAAAGAACATATAGCCAACTGTACTTCGAATTGTCAATCGCTTATGCATACGTATAGAAACCTGCAAGGCAATCTCATAACATTAGAACAATGCATTAGAGCATCAAAAGCACACTTGAATAAGCCGAGCATGAACAAAATAGTCGACCTCACATTGCCACAAACAGCTCATGGGACACTGCCGATACTTCAATCCAACAAAGGAAAACCATACCACAAAAACTACGCAAGGACCGGATGGCTAACCTCTTCCTATGGAGTACCAACGGTAAAATATGCCGACAAAAAAGAAGTCTCCAACTACCTCAAAAGCTGCATCTCAACCCCAACATCACGCAAAAGAAAGAGATCGATCTTCGTCACTGATTATCCGGATTTGCAGTTTGATGACGCATTCTTAGACCAGCATCCAGCCAAATCTGCCAAATTGCCCTCTTTCTCAAGCATCTTCACCCCCGTTGCAGCAACTTCATCGTTTGCATCGTCGTCGAGCACTCAACCTGCCCCATCGATCCCATCATCCCCATCAGCCCCAATTAAAGAAGTCATTGACCCGTCTTGCATCGTCCCGACGCCTCCTTCAACATTAAACGCTATTTGTCGCCTATTAGACTTTGACGAGCAAATTGAAGACAACATCCAACAACCTCCATCAAGGCAATGTTCGTGCAGCCGTAGAAGAATCAACGTGGGATGCATATGCGACTGCAAAGCTTATGCAACATTCCCCCTTGCCTCACAACTTGATGAAGAAGCCATTTCAAAGAAAAAAGAGGAATTACAGCAAAGGAAAATTGAGGCTCAATCTGCTCAAGTGGCTCAATATGCAGAACAATTGATAGCAACAACTGCTCAAATGAAGGTAAAACACGAATTGGTCGAAGCAAGTCTCGAAATGCAGCTAGCAGACATTGTTGATAAGCTAAAACTCACAAAAAACCTCCAACCTCTACCCAATCATTTAGAAGATGACTTAAAAGATCACCTCAACGACCTTCTGAGCGACGTTCTAATTGACGTATCTACGGACGCTTACACCGATGCCACCCTGCAGGTAATGGCAATAAACACATCTCAAGAGTTGATGTCATCACCATGTTTAGAAGATGTACTTACGACAACAATGAAAGAACATATAGCCAACTGTACTTCGAATTGTCAATCGCTTATGCATACATATAGAAACCTGCAAGGCAATCTCATAACATTAGAACAATGCATTAGAGCATCAAAAGCACACTTGAATAAGCCGAGCATGAACAAAATAGTCGACCTCACATTGCCACAAACAGCTCATGGGACACTGCCGATACTTCAATCCAACAAAGGAAAACCATACCACAAAAACTACGCAAGGACCGGATGGCTAACCTCTTCCTATGGAGTACCAACGGTAAAATATGCCGACAAAAAAGAAGTCTCAGACTACCTCAAAAGCTGCATCTCAACCCCAACATCACGCAAAAGAAAGAGATCGATCTTCGTCACTGATTATCCGGATTTGCAGTTTGATGACGCATTCTTAGACCAGCATCCAGCCAAATCTGCCAAATTGCCCTCTTTCTCAAGCATCTTCACCCCCGTTGCAGCAACTTCATCGTTTGCATCGTCGTCGAGCACTCAACCTGCCCCATCGATCCCATCATCCCCAATTAAAGAAGTCATCGACCCGTCTTGCATCGTCCCGACGCCTCCTTCAACATTAAACACTATCCGTCGCCTATTAGACGCCTATTAGACTTTGACGAGCAAATTGAAGACAACATCCAACAACCTCCATCAAGGCAATGTTCGTGCAGCCGTAGAAGAATCAACGTGGGATGCATATGCGACGGCAAAGCTTATGCAACATTCCCCCTTGCCTCACAACTTGATGAAGAAGCCATTTCAAAGAAAAAAGAGGAATTACAGCAAAGGAAAATTGAGGCTCAATCTGCTCAAGTGGCTCAATATGCAGAACAATTGATAGCAACAACTGCTCAAATGAAGGTAAAACACGAATTGGTCGAAGCAAGTCTCGAAATGCAGCTAGCAGACATCGTTGATAAGCTAAAACTCACAAAAAACCTCCAACCTCTGCCCAATCATTTAGAAGATGACTTAAAAGATCACCTCAACGACCTTCTGAGCGACGTTCTAATTGACGTATCTACGGACGCTTACACCGCTGCCACCATGCAGGTAATGGCAATAAACACATCTCGAGAGATGATGTCATCACCATGTTTAGAAGATGTACTTACGACAACAATGAAAGAACATATAGCCAACTGTACTTTGAATTGTCAATCGCTTATGCATACGTATAGAAACCTGCAAGGCAATCTCATAACATTAGAACAATGCATTAGAGCATCAAAAGCACACTTGAATAAGCCGAGCATGAACAAAATAGTTGACCTCACATTGCCACAAACAGCTCATGGGACACTGCCGATACTTCAATCCAACAAAGGAAAACCATACCACAAAAACTACACAAGGACCGGATGGCTAACCTCTTCCTATGGAGTACCAACGGTAAAATATGCCGACAAAAAAGAAGTCTCCAACTACCTCAAAAGCTGCATCTCAACCCCAACATCACGCAAAAGAAAGAGATCGATCTTCGTCACTGATTATCCGGATTTGCAGTTTGATGACGCATTCTTAGACCAGCATCCAGCCAAATCTGCCAAATTGCCCTCTTTCTCAAGCATCTTCACCCCCGTTGCAGCAACTTCATCGTTTGCATCGTCGTCGAGCACTCAACCTGCCCCATCGATCCCATCATCCCCATCAGCCCCAATTAAAGAAGTCATCGACCCGTCTTGCATCGTCCCGACGCCTCCTTCAACATTAAACGCTATCCGTCGATTAGACTTTGACGAGCAAATTGAAGACAACATCCAACAACCTCCATCAAGGCAATGTTCGTGCAGTCGTAGAAGAATCAACGTGGGATGCATATGCGATGGCAAAGCTTATGCAACATTCCCCCTTCCCTCACAACTTGATGAAGAAGCCATTTCAAAGAAAAAAGAGGAATTACAGCAAAGGAAAATTGAGGCTCAATCTGCTCAAGTGGCTCAATATGCAGAACAATTGATAGCAACAACTGCTCAAATGAAGGTAAAACACGAATTGGTCGAAGCAAGTCTCGAAATGCAGCTAGCAGACATTGTTGATAAGCTAAAACTCACAAAAAACCTCCAACCTCTACCCAATCATTTAGAAGATGACTTAAAAGATCACCTCAACGACCTTCTGAGCGACGTTCTAATTGACGTATCTACGGACGCTTACACCGATGCCACCCTGCAGGTAATGGCAATAAACACATCTCAAGAGTTGATGTCATCACCATGTTTAGAAGATGTACTTACGACAACAATGAAAGAACATATAGCCAACTGTACTTCGAATTGTCAATCGCTTATGCATACGTATAGAAACCTGCAAGGCAATCTCATAACATTAGAACAATGCATTAGAGCATCAAAAGCACACTTGAATAAGCCGAGCATGAACAAAATAGTCGACCTCACATTGCCACAAACAGCTCATGGGACACTGCCGATACTTCAATCCAACAAAGGAAAACCATACCACAAAAACTACGCAAGGACCGGATGGCTAACCTCTTCCTATGGAGTACCAACGGTAAAATATGCCGACAAAAAAGAAGTCTCCAACTACCTCAAAAGCTGCATCTCAACCCCAACATCACGCAAAAGAAAGAGATCGATCTTCGTCACTGATTATCCGGATTTGCAGTTTGATGACGCATTCTTAGACCAGCATCCAGCCAAATCTGCCAAATTGCCCTCTTTCTCAAGCATCTTCACCCCCGTTGCAGCAACTTCATCGTTTGCATCGTCGTCGAGCACTCAACCTGCCCCATCGACCCCATCAGCCCCAATTAAAGAAGTCATTGACACGTCTTGCATCGTCCCGACGCCTCCTTCAACATTAAACGCTATCCGTCGCCTATTAGACTTTGACGAGCAAATTGAAGACAACATCCAACAACCTCCATCAAGGCAATGTTCGTGCAGCCGTAGAAGAATCAACGTGGGATGCATATGCGACGGCAAAGCTTATGCAACATTCCCCCTTGCCTCACAACTTGATGAAGAAGCCATTTCAAAGAAAAAAGAGGAATTACAGCAAAGGAAAATTGAGGCTCAATCTGCTCAAGTGGCTCAATATGCAGAACAATTGATAGCAACAACTGCTCAAATGAAGGTAAAACACGAATTGGTCGAAGCAAGTCTCGAAATGCAGCTAGCAGACATCGTTGATAAGCTAAAACTCACAAAAAACCTCCAACCTCTGCCCAATCATTTAGAAGATGACTTAAAAGATCACCTCAACGACCTTCTGAGCGACGTTCTAATTGACGTATCTACGGACGCTTACACCGCTGCCACCATGCAGGTAATGGCAATAAACACATCTCGAGAGATGATGTCATCACCATGTTTAGAAGATGTACTTACGACAACAATGAAAGAACATATAGCCAACTGTACTTTGAATTGTCAATCGCTTATGCATACGTATAGAAACCTGCAAGGCAATCTCATAACATTAGAACAATGCATTAGAGCATCAAAAGCACACTTGAATAAGCCGAGCATGAACAAAATAGTTGACCTCACATTGCCACAAAGAGCTCATGGGACACTGCCGATACTTCAATCCAACAAAGGAAAACCATACCACAAAAACTACACAAGGACCGGATGGCTAACCTCTTCCTATGGAGTACCAACGGTAAAATATGCCGACAAAAAAGAAGTCTCCAACTACCTCAAAAGCTGCATCTCAACCCCAACATCACGCAAAAGAAAGAGATTGATCTTCGTCACTGATTATCCGGATTTGCAGTTTGATGACGCATTCTTAGACCAGCATCCAGCCAAATCTGCCAAATTGCCCTCTTTCTCAAGCATCTTCACCCCCGTTGCAGCAACTTCATCGTTTGCATCGTCGTCGAGCACTCAACCTGCCCCATCGATCCCATCATCCCCATCAGCCCCAATTAAAGAAGTCATTGACACGTCTTGCATCGTCCCGACGCCTCCTTCAACATTAAACGCTATTTGTTGCCTATTAGACTTTGACGAGCAAATTGAAGACAACATCCAACAACCTCCATCAAGGCAATGTTCGTGCAGCCGTAGAAGAATCAACGTGGGATGCATATGCGACTGCAAAGCTTATGCAACATTCCCCCTTGCCTCACAACTTGATGAAGAAGCCATTTCAAAGAAAAAAGAGGAATTACAGCAAAGGAAAATTGAGGCTCAATCTGCTCAAGTGGCTCAATATGCAGAACAATTGATAGCAACAACTGCTCAAATGAAGGTAAAACACGAATTGGTCGAAGCAAGTCTCGAAATGCAGCTAGCAGACATCGTTGATAAGCTAAAACTCACAAAAAACCTCCAACCTCTGCCCAATCATTTAGAAGATGACTTAAAAGATCACCTCAACGACCTTCTGAGCGACGTTCTAATTGACGTATCTACGGACGCTTACACCGATGCCACCCTGCAGGTAATGGCAATAAACACATCTCAAGAGTTGATGTCATCACCATGTTTAGAAGATGTACTTACGACAACAATGAAAGAACATATAGCCAACTGTACTTCGAATTGTCAATCGCTTATGCATACGTATAGAAACCTGCAAGGCAATCTCATAACATTAGAACAATGCATTAGAGCATCAAAAGCACACTTGAATAAGCCGAGCATGAACAAAATAGTCGACCTCACATTGCCACAAACAGCTCATGGGACACTGCCGATACTTCAATCCAACAAAGGAAAACCATACCACAAAAACTACGCAAGGACCGGATGGCTAACCTCTTCCTATGGAGTACCAACGGTAAAATATGCCGACAAAAAAGAAGTCTCCAACTACCTCAAAAGCTGCATCTCAACCCCAACATCACGCAAAAGAAAGAGATCGATCTTCGTCACTGATTATCCGGATTTGCAGTTTGATGACGCATTCTTAGACCAGCATCCAGCCAAATCTGCCAAATTGCCCTCTTTCTCAAGCATCTTCACCCCCGTTGCAGCAACTTCATCGTTTGCATCGTCGTCGAGCACTCAACCTGCCCCATCGATCCCATCATCCCCATCAGCCCCAATTAAAGAAGTCATCGACCCGTCTTGCATCGTCCCGACGCCTCCTTCAACATTAAACGCTATTTGTCGCCTATTAGACTTTGACGAGCAAATTGAAGACAACATCCAACAACCTCCATCAAGGCAATGTTCGTGCAGCCGTAGAAGAATCAACGTGGGATGCATATGCGACTGCAAAGCTTATGCAACATTCCCCCTTGCCTCACAACTTGATGAAGAAGCCATTTCAAAGAAAAAAGAGGAATTACAGCAAAGGAAAATTGAGGCTCAATCTGCTCAAGTGGCTCAATATGCAGAACAATTGATAGCAACAACTGCTCAAATGAAGGTAAAACACGAATTGGTCGAAGCAAGTCTCGAAATGCCGCTAGCAGACATCGTTGATAAGCTAAAACTCACAAAAAACCTCCAACCTCTGCCCAATCATTTAGAAGATGACTTAAAAGATCACCTCAACGACCTTCTGAGCGACGTTCTAATTGACGTATCTACGGACGCTTACACCGATGCCACCCTGCAGGTAATGGCAATAAACACATCTCAAGAGTTGATGTCATCACCATGTTTAGAAGATGTACTTACGACAACAATGAAAGAACATATAGCCAACTGTACTTCGAATTGTCAATCGCTTATGCATACGTATAGAAACCTGCAAGGCAATCTCATAACATTAGAACAATGCATTAGAGCATCAAAAGCACACTTGAATAAGCCGAGGATGAACAAAATAGTCGACCTCACATTGCCACAAACAGCTCATGGGACACTGCCGATACTTCAATCCAACAAAGGAAAACCATACCACAAAAACAACGCAAGGACCGGATGGCTAACCTCTTCCTATGGAGTACCAACGGTAAAATATGCCGACAAAAAAGAAGTCTCCAACTACCTCAAAAGCTGCATCTCA
This sequence comes from Aurelia coerulea, assembly GCA_039566865.1. Classification (NCBI taxonomy): domain Eukaryota; kingdom Metazoa; phylum Cnidaria; class Scyphozoa; order Semaeostomeae; family Ulmaridae; genus Aurelia; species Aurelia coerulea. The sequence continues at coordinate 2,658,737 of CM076951.1, read as the reverse complement.
ACCCCAACATCACGCAAAAGAAAGAGATCGATCTTCGTCACTGATTATCCGGATTTGCAGTTTGATGACGCATTCTTAGACCAGCATCCAGCCAAATCTGCCAAATTGCCCTCTTTCTCAAGCATCTTCACCCCCGTTGCAGCAACTTCATCGTTTGCATCGTCGTCGAGCACTCAACCTGCCCCATCGATCCCATCATCCCCATCAGCCCCAATTAAAGAAGTCATCGACCCGTCTTGCATCGTCCCGACGCCTCCTTCAACATTAAACGCTATCCGTCGATTAGACTTTGACGAGCAAATTGAAGACAACATCCAACAACCTCCATCAAGGCAATGTTCGTGCAGTCGTAGAAGAATCAACGTGGGATGCATATGCGATGGCAAAGCTTATGCAACATTCCCCCTTGCCTCACAACTTGATGAAGAAGCCATTTCAAAGAAAAAAGAGGAATTACAGCAAAGGAAAATTGAGGCTCAATCTGCTCAAGTGGCTCAATATGCAGAACAATTGATAGCAACAACTGCTCAAATGAAGGTAAAACACGAATTGGTCGAAGCAAGTCTCGAAATGCAGCTAGCAGACATTGTTGATAAGCTAAAAGTCACAAAAAACCTCCAACCTCTACCCAATCATTTAGAAGATGACTTAAAAGATCACCTCAACGACCTTCTGAGCGACGTTCTAATTGACGTATCTACGGACGTTTACACCGATGCCACCCTGCAGGTAATGGCAATAAACACATCTCAAGAGTTGATGTCATCACCATGTTTAGAAGATGTACTTACGACAACAATGAAAGAACATATAGCCAACTGTACTTCGAATTTTCAATCGCTTATGCATACGTATAGACACCTGCAAGGCAATCTCATAACATTAGAACAATGCATTAGAGCATCAAAAGCACACTTGAATAAGCCGAGCATGAACAAAATAGTCGACCTCACATTGCCACAAACAGCTCATGGGACACTGCCGATACTTCAATCCAACAAAGGAAAACCATACCACAAAAACTACGCAAGGACCGGATGGCTAACCTCTTCCTATGGAGTACCAACGGTAAAATATGCCGACAAAAAAGAAGTCTCCAACTACCTCAAAAGCTGCATCTCAACCCCAACATCACGCAAAAGAAAGAGATCGATCTTCGTCACTGATTATCCGGATTTGCAGTTTGATGACGCATTCTTAGACCAGCATCCAGCCAAATCTGCCAAATTGCCCTCTTTCTCAAGCATCTTCACCCCCGTTGCAGCAACTTCATCGTTTGCATCGTCGTCGAGCACTCAACCTGCCCCATCGATCCCATCATCCCCATCAGCCCCAATTAAAGAAGTCATCGACCCGTCTTGCATCGTCCCGACGCCTCCTTCAACATTAAACGCTATCCGTCGATTAGACTTTGACGAGCAAATTGAAGACAACATCCAACAACCTCCATCAAGGCAATGTTCGTGCAGTCGTAGAAGAATCAACGTGGGATGCATATGCGATGGCAAAGCTTATGCAACATTCCCCCTTGCCTCACAACTTGATGAAGAAGCCATTTCAAAGAAAAAAGAGGAATTACAGCAAAGGAAAATTGAGGCTCAATCTGCTCAAGTGGCTCAATATGCAGAACAATTGATAGCAACAACTGCTCAAATGAAGGTAAAACACGAATTGGTCGAAGCAAGTCTCGAAATGCAGCTAGCAGACATTGTTGATAAGCTAAAACTCACAAAAAACCTCCAACCTCTACCCAATCATTTAGAAGATGACTTAAAAGATCACCTCAACGACCTTCTGAGCGACGTTCTAATTGACGTATCTACGGACGTTTACACCGATGCCACCCTGCAGGTAATGGCAATAAACACATCTCAAGAGTTGATGTCATCACCATGTTTAGAAGATGTACTTACGACAACAATGAAAGAACATATAGCCAACTGTACTTCGAATTTTCAATCGCTTATGCATACGTATAGACACCTGCAAGGCAATCTCATAACATTAGAACAATGCATTAGAGCATCAAAAGCACACTTGAATAAGCCGAGCATGAACAAAATAGTCGACCTCACATTGCCACAAACAGCTCATGGGACACTGCCGATACTTCAATCCAACAAAGGAAAACCATACCACAAAAACTACGCAAGGACCGGATGGCTAACCTCTTCCTATGGAGTACCAACGGTAAAATATGCCGACAAAAAAGAAGTCTCCGACTACCTCAAAAGCTTCATCTCAACCCCAACATCACGCAAAAGAAAGAGATCGATCTTTGTCACTGATTATCCGGATTTGCAGTTTGATGACGCATTCTTAGACCAGCATCCAGCCAAATCTGCCAAATTGCCCTCTTTCTCAAGCATCTTCACCCCCGTTGCAGCAACTTCATCGTTTGCATCGTCGTCGAGCACTCAACCTGCCCCATCAATCCCATCATCCCCATCAGCTCCAATTAAAGAAGTCATCAACCCGTCTTGCATCGTCCCGACGCCTCCTTCAACATTAAACGCTATCCGTCGCCTATTAGACTTTGACGAGCAAATTGAAGACAACATCCAACAACCTCCATCAAGGCAATGTTCGTGCAGCCGTAGAAGAATCAACGTGGGATGCATATGCGACGGCAAAGCTTATGCAACATTCCCCCTTGCCTCACAACTTGATGAAGAAGCCATTTCAAAGAAAAAAGAGGAATTACAGCAAAGGAAAATTGAGGCTCAATCTGCATTCAACACGATGACGGCGAATAACGAATTACCTACCTACTTCTGCTGGTTGTGGAACCGATCTCATCAATGTCATATGGCATCAATGTCATCAATGTCAGCTTGTCACCTACATCATGTATGCTTCGCATTATTGCCGAATGGAGCACGCTGCCGAAGTGAGCAACACACATTCATAGAACACTACCAATTCTTCATGATGCCTTCCAAAGAAGGTGAAAAGCTGTTTTCCTTGGGTGTTATATCTCCATATGATATCTGCTATATCTGCTAAAGCCCCCCCACTTTTTTCAAAGATAGGTCTAAAATATTTCAATAATATGGAATTTTCAATATTTCATACACGCAACTGCTGCATTTGCTGAGAAACCTTCTCAATGGCTAGCTAGATGTCTCAAAATCTGACTTCATTCAAATATGAAGCAGTCAAATTTCAACAATCTAGCGATATTGAACTTTCATAAACAACGAGCAACGCGATGTCCCTCTTGGATATTGCTGACGATGTTGTTAAAAATTAGAATGGGCATCGCAACTTTGGCACGTTTGCTTTGACAGATCTTCGGTGGTAATAGTTATGAGAAAAAACGCTTTGCTGTTAATTTTGTTGGTTGTAACAATATGTCTCTTTACATAGTAATTTAAATCATTTTTGAACCAAACTGACTGTATGTAAATATGGACGTAAACAGTCAAGTCTTTTTTTGAAAAGGGCGTTTTCCGACGTTCTAAAGGGCGTGGTCTCAAAAAATTTTCCGGGGGCAAGCCCCCGGTCCCCCATTTTAGCTCGCTTCGCTCGCCTTTTAGCCCCCCACTTTAAAACCGCTGCGCGGTCCCTGTGACCGTGAAGCTTGCTAACCTTCACACCAGCACACTGGTCATCATAGAAAAGATGGCATCTGCGATATTTCACTTTTGGCTGTTGAGCAGAATTGGAAACCAAACAACGTAGTTTCTTTGAGCATCCACAAATGCGCCCAGTATGGGTGTCCATTTGTGGACCATCCTGCCGTTTCTCTCGTCCATTTCTTGATCTTGTCACTATAAAATGAACAAACCCCTTTCTATATCAATGCATGCAAATACATATTTGTTACAGCTGACATGTTTCCTCCTGAATGCAATCAATTGTTATCTCGGTCATCACAGACACACTAATTCCTTAACTGCTCGATTTATCAAGTATTCCCTTAACAGTAGTGCCAGGTGTCGCAAAATGATGTATTATTGTTTGATTGCTCACATGTCCATAACCAATGAACCTATTCTCACACACTTTGTTTTATTTGATTGCCTAAAGGCTAAATTGTATTTTAAGAAGTCGGTTGTGGTTTTATCAAGGTGTTTTCTTGTCGAAAAGAAGATCAATAAACCTGCTCAAATTCCAGCCTTAGATGGCTTGAGAAAGAAACGGCCTATTTTTCCAGTCAACATTTTAAACATCTTAGATGTGATACAAAAGGCTGAACTCCTATTCGTATTCTCTAAAGTCAGTATTAACTGAATTCGTATTTTCTGAATGACATGTATTCTCTGAACGATATATAAGTTCAGCCTTTTGTATCACATCAAAAATATTGACTGGGAAGGTAGGCTGTTTGTTTTTCATGCCATATGTGGCTTGAATTTGAGCAGGTTTATCAATCTTCCCTCAACATCAAGACATGAGCCTAAACTACAACCAACATCTTCGAATACAATGTAGCCTTTCAGCAAACGGATAAAGTGGAATTTTTGAAAATCAGTTCATCGGTTATGGGCATATAAGCATTCAAGCAATAATACAACATTTTGGGAGACCCTGTATATCTAAGAATTTCCCTGGATCCCTTTAAATATAAATAAAAACCTCCAATAGAAAATAATGTTGAGAGCACATTTACAATTAACTTGCCTTTAGACAAAGCTTATCCACATTTTATGACAGCAAGCATATCCAAACTGCCTCTTCTAACATTCTTCATATCATATTTTTGCAGCGACGATAACTGATCTAAAGTACAAATACCAATGACATCGAATATTCATGAAAAGCAAGAACTAAAAAAATCTTTCCCCAGAGCCGTTTGAGGGTTTTCAATTGCGTCACTTTAATTGTAACAAAAATAAATGATATGGACATCTGTTAGTCCATGGTCATTGAGCCATTACAAATTTCTAGCAAAGAATAATAACCGTCCTCCTAACATATACCATTAAAGCAACAAAGAGAATCAAAATATCGAAGCATAACAACCAAAAAAGCGGAGCCTGACCCTTGGAAGGCCATTCAGAATCTGACAAAGTAGCAATAAAGTAACATTTTCATCTTACCCCTTTTTGAGAGCAATGGAATAAAATGGTTGATGTGTTAGTAACTAAGGATTTCACAGCAAAAAGATCACAAACATAATCGCCATCAGTAATGATGCATCCACATGGAGGGACCAATCCGCAGTAGTATTCAATTAACTCCTCATTGTGAATACAAACTACATCTCTAATAACGCAGCTTATGAATCTGATATGTAGAATACCTAAAATCAAAATACATTGTAGCATTTCCAGAAACGTTGAATAGCCGATGCAGATAAACAGCATATTGCTGAAGAGCATCCCTTCTTAAATAGGTTCTTTCTTTTCTCTATGATAAAGTTATGCCTCTAACACTGCAACATGTTATGACCTTGACCATGACCATGTTCTACATAAGAAAAGACCAATAAAGGAGAGTATTAGTGCATCTTTCAAGTTATCTAACAAACAGATAACATTTTGCAAGTTGTAACCATATTTGTCTGCTTTGGAAGGCTCATCAGAAGCACAAATCTTGTGTGAAAACTTTTGATTGTCTATCACTGAAAGACAGTTCATGCAGGTCATTTTCTTGTTGTTAACCATATCACACCTAGGCCTTTTGAAGCAGTGAAGACCTGACAGGGTGCATTTAATCCCCTCTTTTTCTTTGCTGTTATAAGAGCTTTTATCTTTGAAGTTGGTAAATATATGGAATTTTATGCAAACAATCAAAATCACGTCATTAAATCAAATTATCTCTATTGTTCACGTTGCTATGAGAATAAGAATATATTAAGCTATCATTATCATGATTATTTCCAACATGATGCAAACAATAAAACGAGAGCAGTTTCTTATAAAACATGTATTGATTGTTATTCTCACTCTCGTCTTCAAACAATATTTAGGGTTTACTTTTTCATGTGACGCCCTAGTTTGCATATGGCTTCATTTTTCACATCTGGTAAAGCAAAGCTACAGTTCTCGTTCTGAAGTTTGAGCATTCTTATGCTTTATGCAGTATATTTTTTGAATAAATAAATTCAATTCAGTTTATAGCTTATCTTATTACGCAAAATGCATGAATTTGTAACCATATCTGTTTGCAAGGAGCTTGTTGCAGTGCAGTTGGAAAGTTTTCACTGCATGGTTCAAGTAATCAACAATGACATTAAGGATGAAATCAAATCATTGAGTGAATGAATGAATGAATGAATAAATGAATGAATGAATGTCTTATTCCCTTCAATGTAAGCAGTGGTCCTTACCGTTTGTTACCATTTCGTAGGATGAAATTCCGGATATTTTAGGACCAAAACTAATGTTTCTGCTTTTGAAAATATCATTTTAAACTTTCACTGCATAACTTGATGTAAATTCCTGAATCAGAATCATTTTGTAAGGCGGCAGTTGTGTGGAGAATTTGAGTAATTTGTGGAACATTCTAGGTATTCGAACAATCTAGAAACAGTTAATTACCTTCGCTTTGTTCCCAAGTTAGCTGACAGCATGCTCAATCAACCATACGTCAATATCATAACTATGTCTGTAGTCATTGCGTATTTGTAGATCGCCATTTAGGCCTAATCATGCTTGTAAACACGTAGTCTCGTTTTAGTTAAGTAGCCTCAGCATGACACAGTTCTAGAAACTAGGGGACTTGACGGGAACATTCTAGGGGTACTAAAATTAGCTACATAGTAGTTGTTGAGTTACGTAATGTTAGGCAATAATTAGTAATAAAGCTGAATCACGATGATCACTATGTACTAGAACATTCGCTACAAACAGTATATAAGCTAAAACAGTAGAACGTAAGATTATTCAACGTTATTCAATTCAGACTACTCAATTCGTGAGATTAAGCTGTGAGAGTAACTATGCTGAAAGAGTGCATTTTCTGTGAAGTTAAATCTACTCGTGAGTTTATTGTCGTGGTAATAAAATCAAATTCCCGACAAAGTGGCACCCCTGATGGGAGCTTGGTGACAAAAATCTTAGAAGCAAACACAAGAACAGAGAATTTCAAAACGAAACGAAGAGAGTAACAGTCGGAATCACAACATGAGAGAAAATGGGAGACATCGAGAAACTGAAGAAAACATTCGATGGCATGGTGCAAATGCTGAAGTTTACAAGTGATGGAACACCACAAATCTTGGATAAGAACGCTGTAAGACCACTTGAACGTCATTTTAAAGCTATGGAGAGTCAAACAGACGAAATACATGCGATGAAGTTGGAAATTCAGAAGCAAATGATCCAGAAAGGCGACAAAATGCAAGATGTCCAAAAGTGGAGGCAAGAAACAGATGATCATATGGCTGTCTACGAGGAAATAGTGGAAGAAATCGATCAGAAAATCAAAACCTTGAAGGTACGTGAAAGAGATCAAGAGAGATGAAGGGAGGAGGAGATCGAAGAAGTGAAGAGGCAGCGTCAATATGATCAAGAGCTCAGAATTGAGGAGGCAAAGCAGAAAATGAAGCAAGACATGGAGAAACAGCTGGAAAGGACACAAGAAAGGCTTCAGAGACAAGCAGACAAGAACATTCATGCAAAGTAAGCTGGTCATTACCAAGTTCCAAGGAACTCATTTGGATTGGCCAAGTTCTCATACCTCAAGGAGTTGGTGATACCCAAAGTGCGACTGTCTATTGATGGGGTTCCATTTACAACGGAGGGGTATGAGCGAGCAAAGCAAATTCTGAAGACGAAGTATGGCAAGCCTTGTATACTTGTATTTCGGTTTCTTATAAAAAATACCTGTAGGGCAAAGTGCCAAACATGACTTCCTTCTCAATTGTGATTAGAGTTGCTACAGGCTACTCAAATTTATTCTGTGACATGACAAAAGAAAATAGTGAAGTTTCATTTATAGGAAACAACCACCAATTAACATCAGGGAACGCCACTAACGTCCGTGGAAAGAAATAATGCATGCCAAAGAGATAAGTCACGTGACAAACTCAGACTCAGCACCCAAAATAAGGCCGAATTGGCCAATCAAAACAACTATTGTATTCACATTGACAGCTTTTTTCCAACACAAGAGACACAATTGGTCAAATTCTATAGATTCTCAACTGGAGCCTCTTTAGATACTCTGCTCTATTCCGTATGAAATTATTGACGACTTGTAACATAAAAGTATCTCGTAACTTGCAACCTGTGAAATATATCATAACACAGGTAACATCTTACACCATCAAATGTCTTATTTTCATGCCTATCATTGTATTTAGTTCAAACATTTACATACTAGAAATAACAGTTTAGCTAGTTGCTGTGGCGTTTTGGGTCATGGAAACCAACTTGAGCCAACAAAAGGAATAAAAGTTGGTAACAGCAGCCTTTTGCAGTTCTGTTAAAATCATTATAGTGGCTCAATTAATGCCTGTCCCCCGTCTCAAGGATGCAACTGCTTTATTATTGTTCATTTCACATTGAAATGTATGCACGTATGTGTGTAATATTTTGCCATACAACTAAAAATTTAATGTAAAGCCCCGGCAAAACGACTGGACATTTGCACTGAACACGTACTGGACAAATGTTCAGCGTAAAATGTTGCGTCGTTTTGCCACCTTGTCCAGTCTTGTTCAGTCGTGTTCAGCGATGTTGAGCGTTGTTCAGTCGATTTTGAAGGCAGTCAAAATGTTCAGTGAACAAGATTAAATATCTTTTGTTTTAAGATGTTGTGGAAAAATGTTCAGTGGTTTTGCCACTCCACTGGACATTGTCCAGTTCACGCATGTGCATTGCAATGACATAGTGGAAAATTTCATTTACATCTTTTCATTCCAAGATAAAGTGTCCTCCACTGTCAACTCTTTGTTATTTACAAATATTCTCATTCATTCATAGTTTCTTTACCCATTGCCTTGCGTTTCTATGGCCTTTCTTCCGTTTTTATCTTGGAATGAAATGGTCAAAATCATAGCTGGCAATCTTTTTATTTACGACCCATCTTACCTCTTGTGAAAAAATCTTTCTCATCCTAATGTCAGAATTTTGATTGCAGAATTAACGACGTGAATAAAGCAACAAACAAAATGGAAAGAATATTTCTTGCTCCCTGGTGCTCTCTTGAGTATGCCCAAAACTTCCAGAACTGAATTCTCGATCCGAAAAACTTTGCCCATTTCTGTTGCCAACCAAATGTTATAGACACTCGTAAGAAATCCTGGGGACTGAAAATATCCAACAGGGTACTCCCTAACATCCAATTCAGGGTGGGTCCAATCCATGCCAACAATTGGGGTCTGTGAATAATGACATAAACATTATTCATGGCCTGGTAAAGAAAGTGAGGGAGTATGCCTTGGAGAACATCTGATCACTAAAGAAACTTACAGTGCTTGCTCAAATTGTTAGTTACTTATCAAAAACCTGCACACATGTTGAAAGAAAATCAATGTAGATACCTTTTTTCGTGTACATTCAATTGGCAAAGAGAGGTTCAAAAACACAAATCAACAAAATCAATCAGTTTGTGTTCAGTTCAATGAGCAAGTTCAATGAGCATGCAAATAAACTTCTTTCAGAAAAGGCAGTTTAATTGACTTGCAATTTTGGGCAATATGATGCTACTTCATGCCAAACAGTTTCTTATCATGTGTTCAGATGCTGACTTTTGTTCTCGTTAAGAAGTTGTCAAAGTTGTTTTTAAAGAGGATGCCAAAAATATGGCATGCTGGTGGTCAACCTACACAACTATCATACTACATGACTTGTCTTTGTAAGTTTACAGTTAGTATCATAATGTGCTCCAAGGAAAGTAACAAACAAAAGTGTTATTCTCTTTCTAGCATTCTCAAAAAATGGTTTGATGTTTCATCCACTTGTCTAGGGTCTCCAGCCATGGTATACTGTTGTCTCACTCGTTGGTTTCCATTCTGAAAATTTTGCTGTAAACCTTGCATGCTCATTGCAGCAGGATGAGGTTGGTTTTGAAATGCAAAAGCTTGTTGCTGGACTTGTGTTTGCAGCATTGTCTGCATCATTTGGAAACAATTTGACATGGCACTTGCCATATGCTCCATTGTTGTTGTCATTTTTTTGGCTTCAGCGAGAAATTCCTTCTCAATAGCTTCTCCTTGCTCAGAAACCTTCCTTTTCAGAGCCAAATCTTCTTTCAAGCAGTTGAGTTGCTGAGATTCAATTGATATTTTTGGGGCCATTTTTCTCTCTCTTTGGTCACTTAGAAACTTTTCAATTTTTTCTCCCCTTCCACTCTGCTGAACAACATTCTTTGGTGTTTTAGGAATGAACGCAGTGTCAGCTGAGCTTGAAGATTCTTCACCCGAGTTCTCCTCTGTGTCCAAAGTTGTAGCATCCGAACTTTCACAAGGACCATTAAACTGAGATTCTTCACTTGAGAAGGCTGGTCTACTTGAGTCAATGCCACCTTGAAAAGAAAATGCTTTAATTTAATAGAGTATTCACTTTGTTACTCTGAATAACAAAAGCAAGTTGAGTTTATATTTGAAAGAAAGCTAAAAGAAAATAATCCAACAGTAGTCTTGTAGGCCTTAGTCTAGTATGAACTTATAAGAGCAAAATCTACTTCAGATTTCTGCGACAGTGAACCTCAGTTATCATGGCATGTGGTGAAATTTTTCATGGCAGACAGAAAAACCCTGAAAACCTTTTATGGAGAGCAGACTTTAAATAAGCCTACCTTCAATGCTTCTCGTTGCAGGAGCACCTGCCCAAATATCATTGCAAAGGTCATAGTATGTCATGACAATCCTTCCCCATCCACTCCTTTTTCCCAGATCAACTGCTTTCTTGTAGTTCTTTCGTAAATTTTTCACCTTGCTGCTATCCTTTCTTTCGTTATTGTGTCCAACGATAAAGATTTGGGGAACTCTTCATCAATTTCGCATTCATTGCCGTTGACCTTTGGGTATCGTTCCCTAAATAAACCTCGTATTTTGTCGTATTTAGATTTGATTCCTTCCAAATCTTTGCCCTCAAATAAACAGTCAGATGCGAACACTTTAACACACTCCAAAAGAAGTTCAACTTCATTGTCTGTCCAGATGAATGCATCCTCCTTTACTTTAGGATTGAAGTTCGCCATGTTGCTGCGTCCAGTGTGCTTTCCCTTCTGACAATGGGCGTTGTTACCACGCAGAGGTTATGGAACAATGGGCTATCGATCGCAGAGCGGAGCGGAGCCGTGTGAACAGGACAAAAACGATACAAAACACAATCCGATATCGTGTGAACAGAGCAACTTTTCATATCGGATTGGGTCGGGGAATCCGATACGTAATGAATCTGGTATCGTGTGAACGGGGCCATAGCATCACCCATATGTATACCGGGTGTCCCAAAAAAAAGTTCCGGCGATTGATTGAACGCAGACAAAAAAGTTCGTTATCTGACAATTTTTATTCATTCTAGGTACATGCTGGACATTTCAACTTACAGTTTGGCATATTGTTGGAAGAAATCAGTAATCTGAAGATGGAGTTATTAGTCCTAACATCCCATCTTCAGGTTGAAGGCAAAACCAGAGAGATTAGTACGCCTTTCTACATCATCGTGGTGGAGGGGGAATCTCCGGATGAGCAACACAAAAACTGGGTTGACACTTTGTTTCATTGCCTTGACGACGTGCAAGAGTTCCGCTAATTGAGCATATTTGAAGTAAAGGTCTGAAAATCCAGTCTAATAGGTCTCAGGGGGGAAATACTACGTTCATACCTTGCCACTCAATTTGGACTGGACGAACACACAAAAATGCGTTATTGCATAGCAATTGAAACTATTCTTTAGTTAAGAAAAGACAGTCTATTCTAGCTCCTATTAAAGATACAATTATAATAACACAATAAATGATAACAATGATATGAACATGTTTTATGACTTTGGTTTCAAGTAATATTTTTCAGTTAGACTCGAGCAGATAAACAATTTTGCGAGAACTTATGCTGTTTTTCCTTTGTCAGATTGTACTTAACAAATCTTTTAAGGTTTTGATTTTTCTGAAGTTCTTACAAATTGATAGGTATTACTTTCTGTACACAGGTTTTAAAAATAGTCTTCTCCAATTTTCTTGTTATCTGTGCAATCAAAAATGAATTACATCTCATCATTATTAAATTTTTGGCAAAATTAACAAAATCGTTGATTAAGACCTATTTTTATGATATATACCCATCTCAATTTAAAAGTTATAGGAACTAGACTAGTAAAGAGTTTATTGAGTGGTGTTCTATGCATTCTTCAGTTAATTGAAGTAAGGTATGAATGTAGAAATAATTTGTCTTTAAATTTTTTATAAAACCTTAATGAAAATTAATTTATTTGTTGTATGCACTTTTTGTTGCAACTTATTCTCGTACAAAGGTCGTAAATATGTTTTTTTAAATAAGAAGTTACCAAAACTACATTATAAACTCTGTAAGTTCCACCAGCTTGGAAGTGTCAACAACTTAATTGCCCTCTGTGGCGATTGAAAATTTATTTCAAATAATGTCAAGGCTTTTCATCTTTGTGTGGTAAACTACACATTACTTTCAGAATTTTCTGATCAAGCTCAGCCATTTTATCACTGTAGCATCTTTATCTTGCAGATTAGGGCATCATAGATGAACTGAACATCAGCTTACCTGAGAATTTCAATCCTCTCAATCAAAATGTTCATTCTCTCAGAGACATTGTCATAGACATTGTTACAAGGAAATGTGTGTTTAGATGTTTTATAGGTGTACTATACCGTGTTTAGTATAGAAACTGATGTATTAGTATATACAGCATCCAGAAAAATCCTTGTTACTTGACATGAGGCATCTTACAGGGCCATAAAGTGCAAACAGGTAAGACTACACAGAAGGCAGTGAATGTCATGACCATTTCCCAACGATCTTGTCAGTGACCACTTTATCTATTTGTAAAGTAAAACATATTCTCTTCATACCTCACACATACAGTATAAACATGATAAGAATTTTGAAGAGTGTTCGCTCAATAGCTATTTCAAGAGTTATTGTTATAAGAAGTCTTTAGACATACGCAAGACTGTGAATTTTTGTAACAAGCTGAAGAAACTGTAAACTGTTCTGGGAATACTGAAGGATTCTTGAGAATTCTTAGGCAGGAAAACTATTGTACCATATATCCACAGTGCTCATATATGTATAGAATAACAGTTATTTGGGTTGCAGCTTTGAAAGAAACATTGGGAAACATTTCCTAGTTACAACTCAAAGTTGTTTCAGTAGAGATGATTGTGCAATGTGTGCATGTATATGTGAATGAGTTATTTAGTTCTTTGAACAATGAGCTACAACAAGGTGAGCTATTTTCAGTTTGCAATTAAGTGAGTATCGAAAAGAGCCAAAGAGGATTTAATTGAACCAATGTGGAATGGTGATGTCTCCTATTGTTTTTCATTTACATCCATTTTTGCTCATTCAATAACTGTTTATCCGCTGTGTGTAAATAACAAGCTCCACATGTATAGATAACAATGAATTCCAACTTTGCCAGCATTTGTATCTCACATTTTCTGATGGTTTTATCGTAATTTACTTAGTTACCTTCAGTTTAGCAAATTACCAAACTTTGTTGCAGGAAAAAGAAATGCTTATTGGGGTGTTGAGTCACGGAAGCCATTTTGGTGGCCAAATGCTGTTAGGTTTGTGAGCCCCAAGAACAACCGATCCCCGGATAGACCAAAATTGTTAAGATGTTGGTTGTGGTTTTACCAGTTTTTGAAAATCAGTTCATCGGTTATGGACATATAAGCAATCAAGCGATAATACATCATTTTGGGACACCCGGTATCTCATTCAACTCCCCTACAACAGCAACCAGCACATCCCCTACCATTCCTGTTAAAATTTCAAAATTTTCGTTTAGCTCACTTTGTTGTGATGCTAAGTTATCAACTTTTTCACACAGCGTTCTATTGGTCTCTCACAATGATTTCATATATTCTCCCAATTCAAGAAAATGAGCATTTTCCCTTTCATTCAAGGTTTCATTTGGGGTATTGTCCTCAATAGAAACATTATCAACAACAATATTTCCATCCTCAGTTTCACCTCATTCTTTCAGATACTGTTCATATCGGTTTCGTATCGTGATTTGCTCACTATCAGCTAGTGTCACAAGGTAATCATTTAAATAGTGTTGGCATTGTTCGTTTGGAACGGCATCCCCAGCTGAAACGACATTCAACTTTGCGGTGCAAATCTTAATGCAAGGGTCTTTAGGTAGCTTTTCCTTTGAATTCCTAGTGTCCTTATTCGCAACTAGAGAAGTTGTCTGTGGAGCCTGTTACTTAGAATTTTTGCCCTTGAGTATTGTTCATGGAATTTCTCCAGGGTCATTAGAAGCAGTCCATCTTTTGTCGGCTACCTTCTTGCATGGCTCTAGAATTTATTTTTTTCTGGCGAACAACAATTTTTATGTCTTGGTATCACAGTTCTTCCTCTGTCTCTGAGTCATAAAAAGTCATGAAACAATGGAAACTTGTTTGTTGTATTAAGCAATTGCTAATGTGACATATGTGCTTTCACTAGCGGGTAAATACAGGAATTGCTCCAACCCGAAAATTTTCGTAAATGTACAATTTTGCATTCATCGGTGACCGAGTCTTTGACCGGAGACTTAGCGAAGTTTCACGGCAATGGCGGATGGAGCTATGTTTGCAGTGAGGGAACTTTCATGCTACCCTGTTTCCTGTTGTAAATATGAAAAAGATGCGTTTTTATATAGGTGAGGTGCAGTAGCACTATCCTCAAAGGCCCTTTATCGTAATGATTGATATCGCATGTCATACGTGATTCTAGGCCAGCTTAGGCCTAAAAATAAAGCAATGATTCAGCAGTGAATGAAGCCCCTCGCATATGAAACACAAGAGAAACGTCACAGACTAAACAAGTTTTCAAAACGAACACATAAACATTCCGTTCTAATCACCTTTTGTCCAAGGTACAAAACATAAGAGAAAGGGAGGAAACAGATACAATTATACATTATCAAAAGGAAATGTTGGGAATCCCAGATATGAATTAATTGATTGAGACAATCAATCATGTGCGTTGATGTAGTTGGGATCTAAGGGCTTCCAGGAATATGTTTCTTTGGAGCACAATACCATCATTAGACCAAGGATTGTCTCTTTGGCTATCATTTTTCGTCTGCCTGTGGGTGTGTGTTCCCCATTTGTTCGTAGATAAACAAATACGATTCTTGGGAAGATGACAAAACCCCTTACTTTGTCCTTGAGAATTGAGGTCTGCTCAGAACTTCTAAACGACTGCGCATCCTTTCTACTTGCATAACTAAACTGTATGTATGGGCCACACAGTATGAAATTCTATTCAATGTGAAGTTAAGAAACTTTAGGACCTATGTTTAAGACGAGCAAAAATAATTGTGAAAAATTTTTGCTCGTTCAAGACAACCCATATCATATCTTCCCTTTTTTCATTTCTCTCAACAATGAAACTCACAAAATAAGAAACACAAAATAACAGCCACAATGAAAAAGATCAGTAACAAATACCAAGACCTTGGGAGTCTAAGTGTCACGCATTTTTGTTTCTCATAAAACTTGTGCGAAGGAGGGCAAATTCAGCTGAATTCAAAAGAGAGCATGAATGAAACGATAAGTCCCAGTCGTCTGTTCATCTCATCAACGAAAACTTGTGTGTCGCAATAAAAATGAAAATTTTCGGGTCGGAGCAATTCCTGTATTTACCCGCTAGTGTGCTTTCATATGTAGCATCTTTAAATTCTTGAAAACATAGACTTTGCTACTATTTACTTGGAAACAATAAAAAAATATGCCTTCATTTATGGCCAATATAGATATAGTAGCCTTCTGGACGTTGAACCGAGAATATCCTTTTCTGCAAGGGGAGCAATAACATTTTTCTCAGAGAGAATAGCCAGTTGCAGCATTGGGGCTCAGTGGCAGTTTGTCGTATTTACAGTAGGCTCTATGAAATGGCATATGATAATTGATTATTTTCTTCTTTTTCTGATAGATTTCTAGTAAACATTTAGGGTGGGACTATCGTTTAATTCTTTAGGATCATCTTAATGTTTCTCTGCAAATTAAAGATACCAATTTGCATGAATATCGGTATAAATTCTTTATTAGGGTCAACTTTCTCTTCCATCTTCATGCTACATCTTTCACAGTACTCAATCCTGTTTTTTAAACTGATCACTCTGTAAACTTCTCTTGGAAGAAATGTGGTCTCGGTGTTGCCCTTTTTAGATCCGCAGAATGATCTTTTGGATGTCGAAAGGCATTTGAAGTAACGGATGTCCTTTTGCTTTCTACCTTCTGTCTGTAACCCTATTCGTACTATCTCAATAATCCATTTATTCTTCAAAGATTCTCCATACTTGCTGAGAATCTTCTTGACAGTGACAGTTATTGCAGGTGCTGTTCTATCTGTGCTGACATCAGGAAACTTCTAAAATCTCTCAACAATTTCACCTTTCTTATCCAGACGAATTAGTGCATTCAACTGTTCTTTTGTTGAAACATCAGTTGTTTCATCAATTTGGATGCTCAAAAATGTGCAGTCCAAAATTTCTTTGGCAATCTGATCTTGAATCACAGAATCTATACATTCAATCAGATCATTCTGAATGTCAGCTGAAACACCAGTAAAAGCACCAGCATTCACTGTTTTAAAAGCTGCTAACCTGCCATGAAGGCTTCTATCTGTGCTGACATCAGAAAACTTCAAAACTCTCTCAACAATTTCACCTTTCTTATCCAGACGAATTAGTGCATTCAACTGTTCTTTTGTTGAAACATCAGTTGTTTCATCAATTTGGATGCTCAAAAATGTGCAGTCCAAAATTTCTTTGGCAATCTGATCTTGAATCACAGAATCTATACATTCAATCAGATCATTCTGAATGTCAGCTGAAACACCAGTAAAAGCACCAGCATTCACTGTTTTAAAAGCTGCTAACCTGCCATGAAGGCAACGTTCAAAAACAGAATCAAATTTCCCTATCAGGGCCAAGAGCTCTCTATAATTTCCTTTACTAAGGCTTGAACTGGATTCATCATGACCTCTGAAAGGCAATTCTTGTTTTGCAAGGAAAAGAACTGCTTCTGACAGGGTTTTCAGCATTTCCCTGTTCTGGCTCACCTCTTCATTGTAGGTAGGTAGGTAGGTAGGTATCATATTTAACGTGGCTAGCCTGCGGAAGTCTGAAAGAGACTTATTTCCAGCAGGGGCCACGGATGTTTTACCATCAACCCGCCACAGCTACCAGATTTCCCTCACATGGCTCTGGTCGACCCGGGCTAGAGTTACGGACAGCGACCATGGCCAACAAAAAAGCCCCTTCATACCTTCACTACCACACAACCAATCCTTCCTCTCATACCACACTTCCTGAAACATTCTGCCTCTGGTCTTTTGTTGCAATTTCGGCATTGGTCGCTGTTGTTGGACGATGTGCTTCTGCTCAGCAACAGTCCTCTAAGCAATGGTCTTTCTCGATAACTGAGACACAAGGTATCAATCATCAATAATTCCCTGAGCTTCAACTTGCGCCATAATTACCAATGAAACAATGAAATTCGAAAGAGCGTACAAATCAGCTAGCTAGGCCTAACTAACACTTGTCACAGTGAAACTCACGAAATGACACAGGGTTGCCTCTGCATACTACAGTCATGCCCTGAGAACTTGACATGCCTTGATGTAAAAAATCTTTGCAATGATTTTTGCAGAATAAAATATTCAGCCAATCAAAACGCACATTTCATTGAAATTGCAGGACTAGGTTATGATGATTATAACGATGAGGTTGTGCTCCTCTCGTTTTGCCAGACCAAGCTTTTTTCCTTCCTTTTGTCTCAGAAAAGGACACCTTTGTCGAGCATGACCAAACATAGGGTACCAACCTTATGGGCATGACCGTATTCATAGGATGATTTCCGGTATGTCGGGCTCAAGAAAGGGGACATGACCAGATTATATGCCCTTTAGACTTTCATTCTGATCTCAGTATCGAATCTCATTGGCTGAACTGAACTGAATACGGGGGATATCATTGGAACCCATATTGACGAGGGGGGGTCATTTGATCAATTGTTGTATTTTTGAACAGGCTGGGTGACAAGAAACTACATTTTGAAACAGAAAAACCTATTTTTCGTGATTGAGAAAACTGTTATTTTTGAAAATGGTTGGTCGTGCTGAGCATGACAAGCATGCCCTCTAACTTTGTCACTGCTTCCATTTCAATAAGTGAACATTATAATCCTTGCCCACTTTTTTTATATTCAATTAAAAATGTACAATACATGTTACAGACTACCAAATTTTGTACAATCTTTAGAATCACGATTTTTAGCCTGAAATAGATAAAGACATGTTTTGAGTACAGTTGGATCATTCATGTTTTGATAATAACATTTTTGGATAAATATAACTGATTTCCAAAGTATTTGCCAATAGGCATTTACTACATTCGAATAACGATTCACTGTGTAACGTTGTTTAACCATATCAAGCCTAGGGTATTTGATGCTCTAGGAAGACTAAGGAGGTTTTATTTCGGTTGTGAACGATGTAGAGCCTTGAAACTTCGCATTTGCACAGTACATCATGAGGTGAACCCAAAAATGAAATATTTTAAAAATGAATAGGGTTCAGTACTAAAGATTTTAAATCGTTGATTGAGAGAAAACGAAAGGCAATAAGGACATGGGTCCAATTTTAGTGCATTCTATGGTTGAATAGCTTTTGCTTTGCAAAGAAAAATTAGGAAAAAGTGATGACGTCATCACACAAGAATTCAAAGAATGTGCGCATGCGTACAGCCAATATACACATAATCATACATTTAAATTACAAACAAATTAGCAGTTGGATAGAGGATCAAAAGTAGCATATATTCCTCCAATTTCATTGTTTTCCTGCATTTCCTGTAGATTTTATTAGCATTTATTTAAATTTTGCACAGACATCTCTCATAAATTGACCGCGTTTACCCCCTGGAATGAATTCAATTTTTCTAAAAAGTTCATTTTTGATTATAAGAAAGATAGAAACTCAGAAAATTCAGAAAAGTCAGAAAATTTCAGCGTTGTAAATGCACTATATAAAAATCCACAGAAGAAAAGCCGCTAGGGGGGGGGCTGATTCAGCCCCCCCCCCAGGCTTGATAGGGTTAAGAAAATGGCAAAAATTCGTTAGCGGTCTTTCTGCAAGGATATTTCGACCCCAAATGTTTTACAGTTGCAGTAAATAGATTAAAGCTGATCAACAGGGTTGTTTCCACCTAAGCTGTGTAATTTTGTTTGAATTTTGTGCACCATTGGTCACAAACGGTATAAGATTCCCTGGGGGTTTCCTCACATAATACTACTAACAATCAGTTTTCATGCATATCTTGAGAATCTGTTTTACAGTGAGAGTTTTTTGTCTTGAAAATGTTTAGCCTGTCAAGATATTATCAAAATTTCACCAAATTACTATCCTCAACCCCCTATTGCCCCCTTCCTTCTTCATTCCAGCTCATAGAAACTGGAATGAAGTTTTGTTTGTTTTAGCAAAAAATCTAATATTTCACCATTATTTCAAGCGACATTATGTACGAAGAAGAATACAACCAAATACAAAAATTATCCCAAGTATCCTATTTTATATCTTTTAATAGGAACCACACGTGGGAGACTCTCATTGAAACAACATCAGAAAAATAGCTCCAAGAGCGAACATAAAATACATTTGCATGCATACAAAACTCTTACTTTACACTAAAACAATAATTTAAACAACTGTGTAAACTCTGAATCCGGCCAGGTCGAAAACGCGGAAAAAAATTTGAAGTTTCTGAATGGCCATGAAAGTTTGCGGATTTTGGCTCAGGATCTAAGTTTGTTTTATGCAAAAACTTTGTCAATTGGAACCCACTGTGACTCGTCATCAAAATTGATCTTGCCAATCTGCTGCTGGGTAGATCTCCTGAAATTGTTCCAAAACATGCGAGTCTATGCGTTCAATTTCTGGAACAAGTCCATGCAGATGGAAGCCGTTTGACTGAAACATAACATTAAGCCCAGTTAAATCTCCAAGGACAAAACATGAAAATTCAAGCCTAGCTTTGACATACGGGGAACTTCAAGGCTTGAAGGATTCTGTCTGCTTGTGGAGATTTGTTCTCAAAGGACTCGGCAGTAAAGAACAACTTGAAGGCAGGCCATTGCTCCAAAATCTGCTGAACACATTGTGCTACCTATAACCATCGTGTTTGGCAGGGCTTCAAGATCTTGTGCTCTTGCACCTCTAAAAATTGCTGAAATTCTGCAAGAGATGTCTGCCTATTTGGGGACAACGTGAAGTAGTTGTAGACATCATGGATCAACTGGTCAGCGGTTTTTGAAAGAGCCTTACTTGCATGTTCGGCAACAAGATGAAAGGTGTGGCAGTATCATTTCAGCACAAATAAGTTTGGAGCTGCATCTTTCATTCTAGTCAGAACAGAGTCATTTTGTCCTTGCATTAGATTTTCACCGTCTGATGGATAGCCAGTTACTCATTGCCAAGCCAGGTCATCTTTTTCAAGGGCAATTTTCAACGAATTGAGTAAACCAGTTGCATCCCCCTCTTCTACTGGTATCAGGCGATAAAAACGAGTGACTGGTTCAGAGTGGCTGCTCTCAAGAAAACAAACATTGACACAAAATACCTTGTTAATGGTGATGTCAGTTGCTTTGTCGCAAAGAATAAAAAACCTCTAGACTTTTTCAAATCTGCAACCAACATTTCATGAGAGTATAGAAATAGGCATTCCGTTAGCAAATATGTTCCTTTTGTCCGGTTACAAGTCATTCCTTTGATGCCTTTTGAATCATTTGGAGAATGCAGATGTTGGCAATTATTGCCAAAATGACGATAAATTATATGCAAAGTTTGACGCCATCCTGATTCGCGTAAAATCTTTTATATCATTTACGCGGTTGAACAGGCCAATTAAGTTCGCAATGTTACCACAAAAGCTATGTGGAACTTTACGCCAACCACTTTCGCGTAAAGATTGATAACGTTACGGACAGTTTTCTCCAATCTAACCTGCGTTCTAGGCACGGCAAATTTACATACTATTTACAGGCACTGATATACGCCAACCTGATTTGCGCAAATTCGCAAATATTTAGAGATCCAGTGATCTAACGATGTGCAATTTCACGACAAAATGGAATTTTGCGGGGGGAAGGGAGTTTTAACTCCATTGTCGTATTCCTACTTTGTCTTGGTCACATGGTGAGGGTCTGAGGAAACCAAAGAAGTGCCAAAAATGTGGACTAGAAGTAGAAAGTGATTCCAAAAAATAACACCACCAATAAAATTGCCTTGTTAGCACCCCCCCCTCCCCAACCCTCACTCAGCAGCACTAACGCCTCCGTTGTCCATTGACTTGTTACAGGTTTCTATTAGACGTAGAAGTGCATGCTGTGTGCCATAGCCCTGCCGAAAACCACATAAAAGGGGAGACAGGAAACTTTGGATGAATGGTAGCATTTGATTTTGCATTAACCGTTCGAAAATTTTTGTGATCGATGGTAAAACAGTTATTGGTCGATAATTCTTTTTTGAAAAGGCATCTATCTTCTTGTTTAAAGAGTGAAGATATATCCCCAGCCTTCAGTTCTGCAGCAAACATGCACTTAGGCATATAGACATATATGCGAGTTAAACAATATTTGGATAACAACACAAAATTTAAAGGGGCTGGATAAGGAACTGTCGGGGAAATTTTTGACTTGGCTGTTTTCTGATGAGCTAATTTATTGTGACCATTCATGATAAAATAAATGTATCATCTTGGAGATTCGCCTTTGCACTTCCTTCTGATACAAATTAGATTTCCATATGTTTTGGGATTGCTGTGATATAAATGGATTTCCAACAAGTATTTTTGTTGATCTTTCACCCAAAGATCTGCCTGTATCTAGATAAGGATCTTTCCTTTTGAATTTAGCTAATTACAAAGGAATCTCTCCTTTCAAAATGCGATATTTGATGCACAAACCGTGGATTTGTTTACGTATTTCTTATCCAGCCCCTTTAAGGATTCTTGCTGGTATACTGAATTGAATGAATATACTACGTATTAGGAATTATGATTTGTGCAGCGCTATTTTCATCATGTTAGGATCCCGTTGTATCTGTTAGTATTAACTAAAAACTTGGTGCTGTAGTATATGCTAAATAATAGGTACTAGGAGAAAAACAGACGCAAAAAACGGACAGATTTTTCAGCACACTGAGGCCTTTCAAACTTACGTTATCATCAGAGTGTGACTAACTGTATTATATGTGCAGCAGTTGAATATAGTCCATTGAAACTTAGAAAAGATAGTAATCATGCATTATAGAAATCCAAAAAAGAACAAGAAGATTTCCTTGTTGTTCATTTAAACCTCCTCATATCTGGCATAACTGTTTATATGTGTATAGGTAACACTTTTATGCCAAGTACTGCTGTGGCTTCCGATGAAATATATGTAAGGCTTTTATGCCAATGAGGTTGGCATTATTTGTTTGATAATACATGTAATGATATGTAAGCAGTTACTGCCAACCGCATCAACGAATGATGAAACATATAGAAAGCATGTATATGTGAAGCTTTACGCGAACACGAACCCCAGTATGGAGCATATGTACAATGTGTTATTAAATGCCAATGTGGTTGGCATTAATATACACCGACGTATTCGGATAATTTTACGCGAACCTGGTTGGCAAAACTTTTGTCATGTTGGCGTTTTTTGTCAGATATAATATGAAAGTACAGTTGGCATAAAATGAAATGATATAATATATCGATAATGTCGGCAAAAGTTGCGATTGTGTAATAACCGACTGCCTAAAGCTTCAGTAGGTCTTCTTTGAAATTGCTGAACTGCTCTGCTTTTCTCACCAACAACTCATGATTTTCCTCTGACAAAAAAATGCCCGCTACAGTTCCTTTTTCTGCATATTATATCTTGGATCTGAATCTATGTCTAAATCTACTGCCACTGCTACTGCTACTTCACTTTCCTCTGTATCTGTCCACATCTCTTGACCAGGGGAGCTAACTGTTATTGTAGACTCTGTGTTTGGACTATCATCTTTTTTATTCTCACCAAGGATCAATTCAAGCAAGCTATATGGAGAGAGCGAAGAAGCCCAAAACCTTTTATTTTATTCATAAATGAGATCTGAAGAAATCTTGCTTATGGAAAGATGAGAAACAAATAGCAAGGGGGAAAAGTCAACTAGATGTTGAAGTATTATGAAAAGAATTTCTTATTTTATGAAACAAAACCAAAGCTGCTGGATATTTAGTCAGCTTAAACTTTTGTGATGCTCATGCTAAACATGGTTGTGAATGGTCATGAACAATTGCTTACTCCTAAAAACAATGTACCAGTGCATCATAATGATCCATTTACTGCATACACTAACTGTGTCTCCTTTCTTTGTTTTCATGCTGACTAAAAAGATTCTGAATGCATTCATTATGCTCAACATCTGAAAATTCAAGAAACCATGCTGCCTGAACTAAAAAATAAACAACAGGGCAATTTTTCGGCAACTGTAATCCACGGGTCAACAGGTCATGTAATCGGCGGGTCACCAGGTCACCAGGTCATGTAATCCACGGGTCACTGTATTTGCGGCTGGTGGTCAAGCGGCTATAGCTACGAGCATTCTTGCATATACTGGTCTGTGTAAGATCAAGGTGGCATCGCTCTTTCTTTGCTAATGCCCACGCATGATGCTCTTTGAAACAATTTAAAGAATTCATGCAAGTCGTTAGAGACCAAGGTTAGAAACCATTAATTGATACCAATGCAGATAATGGACTTTTTCCATGTGTCACACTGCATGAGATTGGAATTTGACCTTGAGTTATTGAGTAAGACAAAAAGAAGCAAATCTATTATCATCCAAGTCTGAAACACATGAAACACTGAAAGCAAATATCTCTTTAGAATGTCCTGTGCATCATACTAGTACTAGTTACTCTAGTTACCGCTGATTTATGAAGTTATCTGTGTCGGCCTCCTTTGCTTCGAATTGAAAGGACTGCTCAGTCAAAATCACAGTGTTCGTAATCGTAAATCGTACGAGATTTTTTGAGAGCAAAGGATTTTTACAGATTTGTGATGATTTTCCTAGAAAATAAAAGAATTTTTTCCAAAGGTGTACGATATTTTTTGGGAATGAAATGCCCCTCAAGGGAAACATCACAGTACTACCTTTATCAAGGCCAAAAATTTTTTGTTTTGGTTGAGAGACTAGCAAGTTGTTTATGAAAGAAAATAGCGAATCATGACTCACCTTATTGCCCCATTCGGCACCATGTTTCTTTCCAACGACAACGGCAATCTTTCCAGCGACAATCGGATGACGACGTTTGTTTCTTGTTTCTAAAGAACAGTACCTTTTACCTCCTCTATGCTTTTACGGACCAGTTTGTGTAGGAATGCTCGCAGCTATAGCCGCTCGGCCACTGACCGCAAACATGGTGACCCGCGGAGGATCTAACGTGACCCGCCGATTACATGACCTGGTGACCCGTGGATTACAGTTGTCGGCAATTTTTGGTTACTCAAAAAGACTTGACACTATCTACATATAAAGTATTGGCGAATATTCTTATTTTGTTTTCAGTGTTGCTTTTAGATTTTATGACATACTTTGGAAGCCCTAAAAGAATAAGCCATTTTTAGATCTAGGGTAGCGTATCAAACATTTAAGAAACTCACACGAAAAGGGTTTGCTTGCAATACTGCAGGGGCCTTTCACTCCCAAAGAATTTTGAACACATTTAAAAAAAATTCTTTTGTTTTGAAGAAAAATCTAAAAGCTGCAAGAAATTCTCCAAATCCTTTTGTTTCGAAAAATTTCATACGCTTAAGCAGTGATAATGTTTTAAACTTTAAGAAACTGCAGCTTTTGGATTTTTTGTACACAAGTTTCTTGTAAAAATGAATGTGTGAATTATGAAATTTACTGAATTTAACCCTTTCTCACCTGGGCGCTTTGAAGCGGTCAATACCTGAGCGGGGGGTGGATTCCACCCCCCCCCCTCTTTTTCTTCGCTGTTGTAGTAGCTACAATCTTTAAAATTGGTAAATATATATACTTTGATGCAAACAATCAAAATCACATGATTAAATCAAATTATCTCTATTGTTCCCGTTGCTATGACCATAAGAAGATTTTAAGTTATGATTATCATGATTGTTACCAACATGATTGAAACAATGAAATGAGGCACTAAATTGAAATTTTTTGTTTCAAATTGAGTTGGATATCATCAAATACATGTGTAAGTATAATTTTGCATATATTTGAGATTAAAATTTGCAACAATTAAAAAAAAAGTATACAAATTTTGTTGACTACACAGTAAAACATTGGTTGCCATGGTTACGAGGCTATATTTAGCATCTTGAAATTTTCATCATTTAATACAGTATAGATATAAAGTCAAAGTAGCGGAGTCTTGGCATCCTGCATTGCATATTATAGCATAGGCGAATGGGTTGGTTGGGGGGGGTGGAATCCACCCCCCCCAGGTGAGATAGGGTTAAAATACATCCCAGAGTAATGGTTCGATAAATGCAAAAGCAACGAGTTGAAATCTCCTTGCTGTAAGAAATTGAGAAAACAGCCTGCATTGAAATCTCTTTGCATGTATTTTTCATAAGAAACTAAGAATTTTGGCCAATACCGAATTTCTGGAAATTATCACATTTTTAGTTCTCAGAAATGTTCTATAACAATCTTCACGTTCACTACCTGTGCCTTTGTGAATTTTTCAGAACGTTTCTTGAAGCCTTTCCAATGTTTACATATTACCGAAGTACTTCGCGAGTAGAAGAGGAAATAAGTGAGAATGAACTGAAAATGTGACGAGGATTTCCTTTATTAAAATGAATAGTTCCTCAAGTTATATTTTCCCAGTACTGGAGTTCCTTTATTTTTCGTGATCCGATAGCTGAGTTTCTTATTGGCAGTTTCTTATTAAAAAATAAAGACATGAACTCCATTCCATAAGAAGGTTTCTTGAATTATATCTACCTGTTTTATTATTCTCAATCTATGCGATGCAGGTATATATGGAGTTAGCTCTTTCGGGTTTGAAACTTTCTTCAGGCATGATGTGCAAACATTCTCTACTTCTCTGTACAACTTATCTCCACTTTTTCCTTCCTCCCTCAATATAAGATCGAATTAAACAAGGAAACAAACCAACAATCAATCCCTCAGCTTTCAATTTCACAAGCATAGAATATTCTGTATTGTTTGACCCACTCTGCGAGGAAGGGATTTCCACAAGTGTTCTTAAAATTCGGCATATTTTTTGTTTACTGAATAAACTTAGCACCTGACATTTCCTTCTTCCAGTCACTGAGCTATTTTCCCGCCAAATCTTTCAAAAGAGCCAATCAAGTAAGAGAATCAACAGAACGCTGACGAGGAAACTGATGAATGAGATTCACTTTGGCCAAAACAAAGGCTCGCGCCATCCCAGGGGACTCGGGTGACAATTATTTTTGTGAAAAATTTTCATTTGTGGGACGTGGTTACGAAAAGTTAAGGAAATCTTCGACTTTTCTTGGAAGAGAAGGCAAAAGGTCACAGGTTTGAAAAAGGGCCTAAGGGGATGGTATTCTCATCAAAGCCTCAAATTTTAGTGTTACTTAAAAAGCGATTTCTCTTGAAGAAAACAATCTATCGAAAATTGCAGTGGCAGAAAGTTTCAAAATTTACCAAACTTTGATGTGAACCAATAAAATCGGTCAAAAGTTGGATAACTGTTGTCAGCTCGAGCGATATTGGGGGATATGTTTTCCTCGCAGCTTCCCACAGCTTCCGCCATTGACTTGACGTCATGGTGCATTCTGATTGGTTGAGGCCTCAAATTTCAACAAATGCGCTGATTGGTCGAAAACGAAATTCCCCCTTGTTTGACAGATCACTATTAAATAATATCTAAACTCTCTCATATCTAATTTACAATATTGTTTAAAATTAACTGTCTGATCAGAGATCTTTCCCTTTGTACCACTTTTTGATTAAACCAAACAGTGTGGTCCATAAGACAAAATTTACTTGTGTGTTGAACATAACATTCAAATATTTCAGGCTCTAGACATTTTGCAACATTCAGCAGAAAGTACGTCACACAGTCTGTGCTGTTGGCTTGTTGTGGCACTTTCATTACAAATCTGGGTGCATCAAGCCAATCCAATTGGAACCTAATCTGAAGAAACTTTAGTAGCAGTTCTATCTCCTCATTTCTTGTGATAACTCCACCACGGGAATGGCTCAGTGAATCCATGACAAGGATGCTTGTGCTTGAAAGAATCAAAACGAACCAGTGGCCATGTTCACATATTGGCACTATCAAAACACTGTTTGATGAAACATCCTTGGCATTTGCAGATGCTTTCACAGCAGCTTCTTCAATTGTTTTCCCCAATTTTACGTTTCCAGACAGAGAAAGGTATAAAACTGACTCCATGAGTTGAACATTAGCTGGTACAGGCCTTTGCTGCAACAGCATCCTGGTTTCCATAACAATAACATTGTCAGTTAGCCAACCTCCATCTGATAACGATTCAATATCCTCCTTGAATAAAGGGACTCCTTGCAATGTGATAAGTTCGAATGATCTTGTGTCATTAATTTCCTCAACATTGATGATGTCATTTCCTTGCATTATGGTATCATCTATTTCCATCATCTCATCCACTTCTGCAGTTGTCTCAGTGTCTACAGTCTCATTCTGTGGCTCTTTTTCTTAGAAGATGATTGGAAGCATCCATTCCAAATAGAATTTGTCAACAGTTGATACAACATCGCCCCAAAAAACTCTTGAAAAAGGAATCTTGACAATGAAAATTCCCCCATCACTTCCTGTTTCTGAGCTTAATGTGAACATTACTAAGTCACAAATCTTAATGTCCACTGCAGCCATTGTGCCCTGTACTTGGAAATAATACTTGTGATTTCTGTTTAATGCATACGTACTATCTTCAAGAATGGCTCCATCAATGCTTGGATCCAAAAATGCTGCCCTGGGATGTTTATTTCTGTTTTTGTAGGGACATTTGCATTCAACTATTCCTGCCTGACAAAACTTGCAGGATCTGATGTTATCAGGGCTTGCAGCAATGTAAGGATGTTTGGTGCAAACTTGAAGCCCAGATGTTTGAATCTTGAAATTGGAGTGTGTTGTTGTCATGAGCTTCTTGTATTCTTTGCGTGCTTCAGATTCGTTATCACGCCCATATTGAAGTTGAGCAGGCAATTTGCTGTATTTGCTCATCGAATCTGTCTCAAGTAGTCTCTTGGCAACGGAATGTCCAGTTTTTGTGCTATTAATATCAATAGCTTTTTGTCTGGTGAAAGCATCCTTTAATTTTGTTGATGTTATAAATCATTTTCGTTGCAATTTCCAGAATTCTCCTTGATCTCTTGTGGCGGATTCAATCACAGCTTTCTCTTCCTCTGAAATCTGTAATTCATTCAAGAACCTGTCATGACTGGTTTTTCCACTCTCAAGAAATATCTTAAGTTTCTTGAAAATGAAAGGATCTGTCTGCTTGTGTGCTTCAGATTCATTATCATCAGTTAATGTTACATCTTCAAAACCATCATCCTCACTATCACTAGTAATAAATTTCCCTGCAACACACTCAAACTGAGTCAGATGTTGCTTTATGCTGTTCAGTTCAGCATCCGGAAAGCCATTTCTGTCAAATGGAGCTCTTGGATAATATGCAATGCTATCTTTTAAAGGGCCCCTGTATTTCTCCTTACATTTAACAGTTTGGGGTCCCTTCTTCGAATTCCTTTTTTGCCTTTCTTCCATGTTATGCTTTTTCATCAGTGATGAAGCTTTGCCAATCTTGATTGCTGTTATTGGGGCTGGATTTGTTGACTTTGTTTCTCTTTTTTCCAGTAACAAAGTTCATCCGTTGGCCCATTTTCAGGATGAATGCAGTCGTCCAGAGAATATAAAGCTGCTGCAATGTGTTTGCACGCACCATCCTGTCCACCTGGGCATAGACAATATCCTGAGAAAATTGAGCATGCTGTGGGAGACCACATTGTGTTCTTGTGTTGGCCTTCCGTCTTTCTTTCACCATCCATGACAAACCAAAATTTGATCTGAATTTTCTTGCACATCCAGTTCTCTCTTGATGGCCTCTCTTAATTCAGGGTGATTTGTCTTCCACTTATGCATGTGGAATCCTGCGTCCCCGGGGGGGAGGGGGTACTCCCATACTTGACCTGACGGGATGTGCCTCTCAACAGGATGTCCTTTTATGGTAAGAATTATGCGACAGGGTGTCCTATTCTAACGAAATTATGCGACAGGGTATTATGATAGATAAAAAATTTATGCGACAGGGTATCACAAGCAAAAATTGTGTTCTACACTATATTTGAGATGCAAATTTTATGCGACAGGGTATCACAAGCAAAAATTGCGTTCTACGCTATATTTGAGATGCAAAATTTGTATGCGACAGGGTGTACTTTTGGCCTATTTTTTATGCCACAGGGTGCAGGGTGAAAACTTGTTTTCTTGCAGTATTGCTGATGGTCGCCGATGAGCTCTGGACACATGAATTGTAATACCACCTTACCTTATACAGTAGAAAAAGCCTTCTTCCGTAATTCATTATCGATCGTTGATCCGACACGTCACTCAACTTTTCATCTATGGAATTGACGATGTCATTTTCATTGATGAGCCAATTTGTGTCATCTTGACATACTGAATGCTGCTTCATCAAGGCAAGTAGGCCTTTTCTTGCATCTCGCTTTGCATTTTTGAATTTGTTATCAAATTCCATCCCTGACTGAAATGGTGTCACAAAGCCAACTTCGTTAAATGGCAACAACAGAACTCTAGTTAACAGTCTGAAATAGAAGAAGTATAAAACATAAGCCGGTCTTAAGATGTCGTTGGTCTGTCACAACCTCATATTCAATTTCAAATGGAATCTCCTGCATCTTTGTTTAAAAAATAAGACAGAACAAATATTTAATTTGTCTCAAATCTTTGCGAATGGTTGGCGTAATTTTCTTTGAAATAAATTGCTTGGGAGCAACATAGGGCTTTTTGCTGCAAATGTGCCGTCAAAATTTATTGACATCTCGATCAGTTTCAAATGACAGCATTTATCAAATCTGATGCTATGACGTCATCATATTTCTAAATCATATTCACTAGAAAAGCAGCTGCATATCTCAGCTTGCTATTATATGGAATACCTTCGTAAATATGATTTCCTTGAAAATTATATCATTTTTCCTCTATTACTTCAGGATCCGACAATTTTAACTTTCCGCAATTTTTTCAAAAATAATTAAATTGCTATAATTTTGGAAAAAATCAAGATTTCAAGAAATTTCCACCCCAGACTTACATCAAAGTACCATAAGTTCCTTTTGAGCCTCAAAGGAAAAGTTTAGAATTTTACACCCATTTTTTAAAGACATGAAAGATTTGAGCCCTATGCTTATACCCTGCTGATAGAACATAGATATGAGTGTGTACTCTTTTCTGGTTTTCAATATCTTATTCAGTTTCTGGGATATCAAGGTTTGAATAACGCATTTGCAGACTATTACCGCCTTGAAATTACTTTGTGATGCAATGTTTTTGAATTTGCAATTAAAATGTGGGAATAGGTAGCCCAACCACGAACTCAATGGGCTTCTTCCAAAAAGTTACTTTGATGGAATGTTTGCATTTAGCATGATTATGAAGCCAAATATCTTTATGCAGCATTTGAATCATCAACATAAGAAATCTGACCAATTCAGCTAGAATTACAATGGAAATCTTTTGTTCATCTAGTTTGTATTGAATTCGAAAGAATTTGTATCTGATCCCGAGTGTTGTACCCAAGGCTATTTATAAAATTTAAATTGGTTCAAATTGCCATTATTTTCACTCATTATGTTTTTTCTTTTTCGTCGGAGCTTTCGCCTCACCTCTGAGGCCTCTTCAACGACTGATTGATTTGATTCTTCAAACAGTTTCCAAACTTCGATCAGTTTCCAGCTTCAATCAGATATCAGTTTCCAAACGTGGTCAAATTTCTATTTGACGAATGAACAATACGAATGTAACTATAACAAAAATAAGTTGTTGTTGTTGCATCTTGGGCGTGGGACGATTTTTTCACTCTGAATGCTCAATTTTATCCTGGAGATGCTGCTCCTTGAGCTTGCAGTCATTGCATCTCTGCCATGACTCATGGAGGTTCAAACCAAGCAAAGCAGCAAAGAAGAAGGCAGCTCCTTGCAAGTCTGTGCACCTTAATACACAACCAGACATACAGGTTGTACCATTTGAGTTAAATGTCAGAAAACAAAACTTGTTGATGCTGGCTATTTATAAGCCGTCAACGCAAAACTCACAACATTTTTTTAGGAGATATCCCAGAGGCTTTTTACATGAGACCTGACATGAAACTCAAGCTGGCATGAGTTTCATGCCAGTGTAGTATGCCAAACAAAAAAGCACGCAATCTTGGTGTAGTCTTTGATGCAAATTTATCCCTAAAGTCTCATGTAAACTCTCTGTGCAGCTCAGCTAGGTATTTCTTGTATAATATTCACTTAGCTCGGAAGTATCTTACAAAAGAAGCTGCTGAAAAAGCCATCCATGCTTTCGTCACATCTAGGCTAGATTGCAACAATTCTCTTTTATATGGCTTGCCAATAAGTGAGTTACAAAAGTTGCAAAAAATTCAGAATTCCGCAGCCAGGATTTTGACCCGTGCGAAGAGACACAGTCATACAACCCCAGTGTTAAAACAGCTTCATTGGTTGCCAATATCATGGAGGATAAAATACAAGATTTTAACGTTGACTTACAAATGCATCAATAATCTTGCACCAATTTATCTTACGGAGCTGGTTACATTACGAACAGCAGTGCGACGGACAAGATCTGCCGATGATGACTTGACTCTTGAAATACAAAGGACAAAGCTAGTGACTGCTGGAGATCGTGCATTTACAAGTGCCTCTCCTTATCTTTGGAACAGACTGCCATATGCATTGCGCGCAACGGATTCTCTTGACACTTTCAAGTGCAGACTGAAAACACATCTGTTTCAAGACTATTTTAACTAGATTCTATTTAATCAACAATTTTAGCATTTGTATAAAATATCACCCTTTTATAGATCGTGTAATGCGCCTTTGAGCCGTGTGGATAAATGGCGCAATATAAATGCCTTTTATTATTATAATATTATTATAAAGTGTCCCCTATGCGGAAGTGTACCTACCTGAAACGCAATGCATTTTTGTCTCTGTTTTATGTGACCTCAACAGTATGCGTTTCATTACTGTAAAGACAATAACCAGGAAATGAAGCGCATTATTGTCGAGTGACCATACACAAAACCATTAGATGCACTGAAGGAATGGCCTTCAGAGAAAAAAAGCTCTACTTTGGATGGGGGGGGGGGGGGGGTCCTCAGACCCAGAGTTCCATTACTCTCTTGTGTAAGTGGTAGTCTCAAGAATTGTGGGGGCCAATCGGGGGAAGGGTTGGGTAACAATACAAAGGCAAAATGAGTTAGAGGAAATACTTTGACATTGTGATATTTCATAATCATTAAGCAGACAATTTTGCAATGAATCAAATCTTCATTATTTAATTAGTTAATTAATTAGAAACCAAAGATGTCCGTATGAAACGATATCGAACTTCAAATTAATGGTATCAAGCAGGCATTTGGATAGTTTTTGCCAATTTTACACAGATATTTGTTAATAATGGGCTCTTTTTGCAAATAGCTCCATTTTGTCAAGATTTGCATTGTTTTGGTTGCCTAGCAACCAATCACGTGACTGTTGATTGTTTGATGCTATTTTTAGATTCTCTTTTGTTCAATTATGAAACAGTGAAAATTTCATTGTCATAGCTGTTATAGTTGCGGAGAACATCAGGGGGGCCAAAAACGCCCCCTGGTAGAAAATCACCTTTTTTACCCGGTTAAAATAGGGTAGAGGTAGGGTAGAGAGAGTCAATTCATTTATTTGATGATTGATGATTCAGTTATTCCCCCACACTATGTTTCATTGAATAGTTTAAGAACGTATTTTAACATTTTTCACAGCGAATAATCTTTAGTGACTTTCATTTTTTACTTTTCAATCTTCTCTCTCCCTTTAATTATGACCCTCTCCGCCATACCTTGCAATTTGCAATGATTGCAATTTGCTCTTGATTTAAGCCAAAATCAACAAAACAAATTGTTTATAACATCCCGTAAAAATGGGCCTAAATTGCCGCTTTTCCACAGACAGGGCCTTGAAAAAAACTTGTTGGGGAGACGAGATACGGTTTGTACGAGGAAAGGTATGTATCCCCCCGTGCAGTAGGTTAAAGAACGCCGGTCAACCAGCATCCTTTGCGCGCATCGCACTTTGCCTTTCGACTGGGGCAGCCATTTTTGTATGAAATCGTACATAGCAGTGATCAGCAAAGCGCGACCGCAAGGGATGCTGGTTGACCGGCGTTCTTTAAACTCATGCGCAGTAGCGTTTTGGGTTGGAGTTTTGCCGGGCGCATGAGCATTAACCTACTGCACGGGGGGACACATCACATACATTTCCTCGGACAAACCGTATCTCGTCTCCCCAACAGAAAAAAGTGGAAAAACATGTGTCTGTAGACTGGAGATGGGGCGTGTCAGTTAGGGATTGAACTTTAACCCCCCTGAATCCTGAATAGGAGACGGAATCATCAGAGCTTTCAAGGGAATTTGAAAACAAAGCATTGTCAAACAATCAGAGCGTCTGTATTCACTGGCTTATCAACTGATGCTTGCAATGGAAAGGATTCTTAGGTGTCGGATTTGCTAATGCCAATGCTAAAGAAGATATCATGTTTGCTTGTTAAAATTTTTGACATAAATTTTTGAATGAGACTAAACAAGGTTTAAGTGAACAGAAAAGTGCATGGATTTACAGTCTTTTTATTGAAAAAAACAAGAGCTTTGTTTGCTTGTCTCACATGTATCTTTGTTTACACATATTCTTTTTTATAAGAAACTAAGAGTTAGGGCCCATAGTGAAAGCATCTAGAAATTAACTTTTACACTTCAATAAAGTACTTTCTGAGTAATATGATACAGGAAAAGAGTGAGAATAAAGAAAAAATATTTGAGTTTCTTAATTTTTTGGCGATCTGAGAGTGTATGTGTGCTTAAAGCAATCATTGAATCATTGGAAAGGCTTTAAAACACCTTGTTTTCAAATGTTCTTGATGGCACAGATCTGCTAACTTGCTTGCTCGTGAAATTGAATGTAGACTAGCCAGATCATCCATACTTACCAGACTAGCATTTAAAAAAGGCCTGTTAACAGACTAATACTTACTAAATGGAACATTATCCAAACCATCCAAAACAAGCCACAATTAACCTCAATGACCCACATCTTCAAAAAGAATTTGTGACATGTTTGAAGGTACATTGAGTTTATGGAATTTTATGGCGCTAAAGAACTGATATCTGGTGATGAAATTCGGGATTTTTGGTTGGTTTTTGACTGGTTTTGGGTGATTCGGAGTTATAGTAAGTACACAGAGTATCATAAGCAAATGAGGAATGAGAGAGTGTGTGAAATAGAATACAACAATTGACTATGATTTTTCTTTAATATAAAAATGACTTTTAACAGCATACAGATACAGCAGTTTGTAAACTATGTACACTAACATCATGTGTGTAAGCGGGGAGGTGCCAGGGAGGGCTTACTGATGTATCATTTTGTTTGATGTATCATTCCAGCCCCATATGTTGGAGGACACTTTTGTTTATTTTTAGAGTGTTTTCAAGTGAACATATAGGGTTTACAGGGGTAAGTGGGCATTGTTTTATTGCTGGAAAGCAGTAGACCCTCGGCTGATAAATCAACATGTCAAGTAGGGTAGTTGGAACAGTTGTAGCTGAAGGAAAATTTGAACAAATATTTCAGTAAGATTTATTACCTGTTTCATTCCCGAATTACCCATTTTAGCCCCCCTTATAAATGTGGGTACCCATCACTGAAAATTTTTTGGCACCTCTCCTGAAGTGTAAAGATATAAAGTATCTACATTATACCCAACAATGTTACACTAAAAAACAGTAGATTAATTATGATCTATCTTAAAATCCATACAGATGGACTTACAGTAAAAACCCGCGTATAAGAACCTACAATTTTGCAAGTCAGGTTCTTATGTTTTGGGTATTTAGTGGGAAATGAGGCTGTTCAGGTTCTTAAATTGGTTCTTATTTTATTCATGGCTTTCAGGAATTTCTTTTCTTCAGATTCAAACTTCAGGCCTATTATTTACTGTCTGTTCATATCAGTTGAATTTATGAGATATATTCCCCAACAGAAATTTGTGGAAGAATCCGAAATGGTCATATAATCCAGATAAAATCTTTCAAAAGCTTCTCATCAGGTAATATAAACATTTCTTATTCTTCCACAAACTTCTGTTATGAATAAGACACCATGCTCTCTGAAAATAAGAACCTATTTCAAATTCCAGGCTGAATGGGTTCTTATATAATTGGGGTTTAATTGCAGAGTTTCAGCCTGTAGGTTCTTAATCCACTAGGTTCTTATACGCGGGTTTTTACTGTATTCATGCAAGATAATGCAGTCACTCGTTGCAGTTAAAGCATATAAAATCTGCTGCCCTAGCAGCTTTTACCCCACCCTTAAGTTTTGCACATTTTGCAATATGCCACCATTGGTTGCATTTGTCACAGCAGACCATGGCACCCGACTCTTCACCCTTGTTACAGGCTGGGCAAATGTTCTTGTTGTCATGAGTCTTTCCTCTTTTTGTCAAGACTTCTTTTGACACGGTTGCCACATTTACCAGTCCTGAGAAATAAATTGAAACATAATATGATATGGAGCTTGTTACATATTTTTCACAGTTTTGTACTGTATGTCCCATTGTAGTGTAAAATAAGGATGCGTTTTCCTTTGTTTTTGGTCCTCAAAGCAGTCAGTGTTTGAAATATTAACCCTAATCCATATGGGCTTTTTTCGAGCTACCATTTATGGGGGGGGGTGCTTTCCACCCCCCCCCCTCTGAAAACTGCCTTAGACTCATCCGAATTCAATAAAACTTGGCACAGTTATAGAACAGGTAATTTGTAGCTCGTAGCTTAATTTGGGTGTGGCTGCCACACCTTTTGATGTCGCGAATCTGAAAATCTGAGAAAATCAGGCTTCCAAGTTGAATTCAAGTTTAATGAAGATTGTGCTTGAACTTTATGCATTTTTTGGTTCAGTTTGTCAACATATTTGGTGACAGAATATTATTTTATTGAAAATACCGATTTTGGAGTGATATTTTGGTAGAAATTAGCCGATTCTTATGAAGTCATTTGAGCGATTAATTTATTCTATGTAAAAAGAGACCAAAAGAGCCTGAAAAATGGTGATTACCTATAACAAATGTATCCTTAGGATGTTTTTCATTAAAAAGGCTCGAAAAAACTTGAAAAAATTGCTAATTAGTCCAAAATGGCGGCCAAAATGACGTCATTATCAAAAAATGCTGACATCATCAAATTCCAGAAATTCCGGTATCAAATTGAAGCCCTTTGTTTGCTGATTCATTTGCTGTATAATACTTCATAATTCAATCAAATAATTCCATTGAAATCATTGAAAACAATGATTTTGCTGCTACCTCCTTCCAAATATGGGCATGTCACGTGACCTGTGAGTCCTATTGTTCAAAAATTTTTTCACCAAAGTGTGGCTAATAGATAATTGGTAAAAGTCAGGGAGGCTGGGGGACATAGCAAATGTCGTTTAAAAACGCGGCAAATAAAACCTTGAGGGGGGGTGGAATCCACCCCCCATGTGGATTAGGGTTAAGAGAGGCTCTACGCTAACCAGCAGCCCTTGCTTAATGATATCTCATAAGGAATACAACAAAATTGCAAAGAAAAAAGTGTGGTGTGCAGGTATAGATCTAGAGTTTTATGGAATGGTTCAAGCCTTTATCATTTTAAAGCTATATTTGAATAAAGGAATAACTTCTGTATTTTTCCTACTTTGACAAAGGAAGTGTGTTATATCACTGATTCAATTCTATTCGCATAATGCAACAGCCTAATACAATGTAAAATAAAAATATCTGTGACAAATTACCTGCAACTGACAGCAAGGGTTGTTTTACATGCTCCTCCATTTCCACTGTTGTGGTAGCTGTTCGATCTGCATAATGATAGAAGAATGTTTAATGATGAATTTCTAATGAATGACACTTTCCATAATTTGAATCCTAGGAGCTGGAATGCAAGCAAGTGGCTGATGTAAAGTCCTGTAAGTTTAGAAATAGGTAAGTTCTTGGTTACTTAGTATTGGTAAGATAAGTTGGGCCTTCTCTTCCAGCACTGGAATCACCACAGTACTACTGTAGATTCAGTGTGTTAAAGAAGATAATGTTACGATTGATTTCTCTCCCAGGCAAAGTTGAATTTTTTAATGGATTTCTACCATACCAAATTATCAATAAGATGGCAGTACAGAAAAATTTAAGTTTCATTGCTTACTTGGTGTTGGTGAGATAAGTGCCTTCTCTTCCACTGAACTGTGGTGACTCCATTGCAAGAGAAGGCGCTTATCTCAGCAATACCAAGTAAGCAATTAAACTCAATTTTTTCTGTACTACTTCCATCTTGTTGATAATTTGGTATTATAGAAATTCATTCAAAAATTCAACTTTGCCTTATTTTCAATCTAAAGGATTATCTTTTTTCAGGCAAGGAATCTATAACTGTGGTGACTACTAGATTGCGTGCCTGAAAAGATAACGTTATGATTTATTTTTCTTCCAGGCAAAGTGAAATTTTTGGATGGATTTCTACAAAACCAAATTATCAATAAGATGAAAGTATAGAAAAATTAAAGTCTCGTTGCTTACTTGGTATTGCTGAGGTAAGTGCCTTCTCTTCCACTGGAGTCACCACAGTAATAGATTGCGCACCTGAAAAAAGATAATCATTATGGTTGAATATAAGGCAAATTTGAATTTTTCAATGGGTTGCTATAATACCATATTGTCAATAAGGTGGAATTACAGAAAAATTTCAGTTTAATTGCTTACTTGGTGTTGGTGAGAAAAGTAGTGCCTTCTCTTGCAATGGAGTCACCACAGTACTAGATTCAGTGCCTGAAAAAAGATAATGTTGCAATTTGATTTTTGTACTTCTGTGTTCAAGGCAAAGTTGAAGTTTTGAATGGATTGCTATAATACCACATTGTCAATAAGGTGGAATTACAGAAACAAGTTAAGTCTCATTGCTTACTTGGTATTGGTGAGACAAGTAGGGCTTTCTCTTGCAATGGAGTCACCACAGTACCCCCGCACCCCCTAGCTTCGCTCACCTTCGATCTCATCATGGGAACTCATTAAAATATCCGGCTAGATCCGCCCCTGAATATATACTGAACTTGGAAGCTTCTGCTGGTCCCGGTGCCCTCTTTTTCACAAACCATATACTTCAGATTTCTGAATCTGAGAGAACTTGACATCCCTTCGATAATTCCATTACGGAGTGACGTTTTAGATTCGTTGCGGAAATTTTTGGAAATTCGAAGTTCGTCGTTCGGTCGCCGGTAGGACGTCATTTTCTAACTGTGGTACCCCACTTGTGTTATTTCAACAGACTCATTTATCTTTATGTCAACCTAAAAAGGGGCGTTGGCCGCATTTACAGCCAAAGTAGAGGGCGTGGTCCAAGAAATTTTTTCTGGGGCTCCGCCCCAGACCCCGCTGTCTTTCACCCCCCCAATAAAAAATCCTGGTGGCGCCACTGCTGAACATAGATATTTCACACAGTGTATTTATGTTTCATGCAGTATTTTGGTGTCAGTAGTGTTGCTTGATTTTGATAGTAAAATACAATATCCTTTTCCATAATTTTTACTTGTTCCCATACCACATTTGAGACC
The DNA here is from genome assembly GCA_039566865.1 of Aurelia coerulea. NCBI lineage: Eukaryota > Metazoa > Cnidaria > Scyphozoa > Semaeostomeae > Ulmaridae > Aurelia > Aurelia coerulea. The sequence continues at coordinate 2,619,685 of CM076951.1, read as the reverse complement.
CAAAAAGGTAAGTTAGAATATCAAGTACCCAGAAAAATAACTGCAAAAGTGACTGATCCAGAAATATAATTCTTGCACAGATTTTAAACCCAAAGAAGTAACCAGAGCACCTTTATCCGGAATATACTAAAGAGAGGCACTTCCTGTACAACCAACAAACTACGCCAAAATACCCTAGTAAACTGTGATAGTAAGCTAAGATACCCCTAGCAAAAATGTGTATTTAGAGTCGCTTTACTGTAAGCTGGTTGCTTTGTAGCTAGACAATGTTCAGTATTTTGAGATTTTATATCTGAAGATGCTACCCTATGCTAGTGTTAAAACATCAAGAGCACCATACTATCCCTTGACATATTTGGTGACACTCATCACACACTCACAATAAATGTTCATATTTTGGCAAGAGATCTTAAATAACAACAAAACAAAATAACTAACAAGAACAAACCCAGCAGCTTATAATAAATTAAGAGAACAAAACAAGTAGCTAATGTTTGAAAGTTTTATGTGAAATGTTGTCTTTAAGATAAACACAACTGACAAAAAGTTCATACCAGCTTTGCATCTTTCAAACAATATTGTATTCCCATGCATCTTTGTGGTTCAAGAGTTCCGTAAATTCCTCACTAAGTTTGTTGTATGACTGATAGGTGGATGGTAGCTCCAAAACTGGTCCACATGTGCGGACTATTGGCCTTCTACCTTTGCCGGATTGGACTGGATCATTTAGTAAATTACTGAATGTTACTGTTATGTTGTTACACAAGAGGACATCACTGCCTGTGACAAATTGAAGGAACGTCTCCAACAAGTTACTTTGTAAAGACTTAATGTAGCGTTTGAGATGATCTAAAGAGCTCCTCTCCGCATCATTTGATGGATCTGACTGCAAAAGTTTGATCACTTTTTTTGATGTTGGCTTTCTTTGAACATAAAGTTTTTCAAGAGTCTCAACTGATTTAAAATCCTCATACTGCAGCAGTATCTTCAAATAGGGACACAAGCAATGCATTATATATTTGGGACGTTGAATTAATTCTTGATGGGCAAGTTGATTAACTATCTCAGCTATGTTTTGCTTTGTAACAAGTTTGTAGCATTTGTAACTTGAGAGGAAATCTAACACATCCTCATCAGCAGACTCAAAGTCATCACTGATGCATTTCTTTAATGCATCTCGTTCTTCTTCAGCCAGGTAAGAATTGAATGATCTTAGCAGGTAGTCATCACTTACGTGTTCTTCGCCAAATACACATGCTGCTATGAATGCTGGAGACAAAAGCAGGGGAAAGTACTGCTCCTTCATATATCCAAACACCAAGATCCTGGCTACAGCTTCCCACTCTTCCCTTTGGTAATCGTGGCGAATTGCAGGAACTTTACTTTCAGCACCAACACTTAAGGCATTAGAGAAGCCTTTCCAAAATGATGTCAATGCATCTCGAAGTACCCCTTGCCCACGGCCAATTTCTTCCTGCCCATTGTGGCCAATGAAAGCTACATCAAGATTGCATTTCAAAATATCATCATTGCTGAACAATTCCAGCATATCCTGCCTCAGTGTTGATCGATGTATCTTGACAACTTTTATCTCAAATTCTGACGTATCAAGTGAAATGGAATGAACATCTAGTATGGCAGCACCTGTGGAGAAATTAAATGCATTTACCGACAAGAAGGATTGGAAAAAAGTATTACCCCAAAGTTAAATTCGCTTTCCAACATTTCTGAAATTCAGTCAGCCGTAATGCCTCTACCCCTAGGAACAATGTTTCTGACATAAGATCAAATTAATGTTGTTCACCTTTGTAGTTCTTTCAGAAGAATTTTGAGATTTAACTAGGGGTAAAATTGGCAAAATGATTGGTGGATAATCTTAATGTTATATGGATTCCAAATCATATGATTTTCGTCTCACCATCACACAAAATTTGAAATTATGAAATACTATTTATAATCATTTGTCTTAGTCTGAAGTGCAATATTTCATGCATAGACCTTTCAGCTACTCTAAAAAAGAATCTTAAATCAAACGATAGTTTCATATATTTCGTAGAATTTTGAATGTGCATAATAGTGATAGAAGGTCTAACGCCACTCCAGCAAACCTCTCGTAGAAAAATATATGAAAGTATTGCTCGATCTATACACTTGTAGGCTAGCTAAAAGGTCTATTGCCCCAAGGTAAAGGGTGCAACCCCTTCAAAGCCCAGGGCATAAATGTCTTCCATTAAGAGATATTCACATGAGCTGCATTTACCTTCATCAAAATTTTGAATTGTTACTGTCTGGGGGGCATCTTCAATCTGAGCTGCTTGCAATAATATTGTTTCAAGTGCACCAGATCCATCTTGAATTTGGTCATTGGAGCACCCAGAGGTTGATGCTGTTGGTTCAGAGTTGCTAGTTGATGGCTTTGGTGCTGCATTTTCAACAATAACATCAAATGGTGAATTTAGAAGCTGTTGAAAATAAGGATATAAATATCTAGATATCGTAAAATTCAACAAATGGATTCTATTATGGAAAGCATCGTACAGTTATGTCTGATAGGATATCAAAATGAATCACATCTATGGAGTAGAATTGATTTGAGAATGAAAACATCTGTCACTGAAAGTTTATCTCAACTTACCATGCCCTAAATTTATAACATCTTTGTAAGATCTTGCCATGGATGATTAAAAAAGCAAACTTCATAGAATTTTCCTTCATGTTATAAGTCTAAAAGGGTGTGGTAATGGAACGCTTCTGACAAGGCAAACCTCCATTTAAAGCCCCATTCAGGCAAACCTCCATTTAAGGCCCCATTCAGGGGTGTCACCAGCCTCAAAATAGAGGGTGGACATAGCAAGGAATCATGTCCTGAAAATTCCTGTCCTTAGCCTTTTTTACACCATGTTTGCTTGTGAATGAAAATACCTCCTAAGAAATACTCTGGGGTGGACCCACTCCACCTGCTGGTGACAACATTGACCCCATTGATTGTTCAGGTTCAGTTGGAGTTGTCCTTAGGCCTAATCAATTTTGTTATCACAGGATTTGCATTTGAATCCCAAATTAAAAAAGACTCAAAGCAATTTTTCCACAAACTCTTACCTCTTCAATTTCATTGTCTTCCTCGCCCTCATCCTCTGGGCTACATGCTTCATTAATCATGTGCTTGACAAAGTCTGATGCTTTCGTCAAATAAAAGTAAATTCTCGAATATGGTTTCCCAAGTTCCTCCTTGTACCTTTGCAGGATAAATGGTTCAATGCTCCCAGGTAAATTTTCTACCTCCGTTCGATCAGGATAAATGAGCTTTACTAGATCTTGGGCAGCAAAGACGTTTTGGTTAAACCTGACTATTTTATCGCGTGCTTTTGTTAGCAGCTCTTCCGCACCAACGCTTGGGCTCACCTTGACGGGCAAACATGAACCTCTCACGATGCGTAAGAATCCATCTTTCAACTGCATCACTCCCGTTTGAACATTCACCTCTGCTGGAGGCTGTGACTTGCCAGACTTTGCCTTCTTTGATTTGAAACCAGAGTCCCTTTCCTTTTGCTTCCCTATAGGCCTCAAATGACAAACCTGGCTGCGACTGTGGTGCCCTTTTTGCTTGGACAGGTTCTTGTTGTCTCTCTTCCCATCTCGAGTTACAATCGAGAGGTCTTTTCCTTACATTATCCACTCCACACTGATGACAGAACTTTGCATCTGGTTGCAGATGTACACCACAATTTTTGCAAAACATTTTCACGCAGAAGTCAATCGATTCAATTCAGCCATCTTTGATCGTAGGCGTGCAAATGTAAATGGCGGGTGGTTAAAACCCAACCATAACAACAACAGCAACGCTCTTAGCATGCTGCAACACCCACTTTGTATGCTGCAGGTATGAATTTGTGTGCTGCAAAACCCACTTTGTATGCAGCAGGTATGAATTTGTGTGCTGCAACACCCACTTTGTATGCTGCAGGTATGAATTTGTGTGCTGCAACGCCCATTTTGTATGCAGCAGGTATGAATTTGTATGCAGCAGATATGCGCATGGAAAATCGAATTTGTAAACGCTTTTTTGATCTTGTGTGCAGCAATCTGATTTTGTGTGTGCAAAACTTAGGAAATGCTGCATGTCCCCTGTGGGCCATCGTAGAGGGCTAGTCTAGTAGGCCCGCAACAGCTTCCCATCTCCCTGAAACATTTCAGCTGGACAACTAATTCTATGAATGGTAAATACCCCCGTATGGAGTAAAAGAAAAACCAATTTCTGTTCGTTGTGCAATGCAAGGACAAGCAACAAGCAAGGACTAGTCTAGTAGGCCCACAACCTTCTCCCATCTCCCTGAACCATTTCAGCTGGACAACTAATTCTATGAATGGTTAATACCCCCCTGTACGGAGTAAAAGGAAAAACCCATTTCTGTTCGTTGTGGAATGCAAGGACAAGCAACAAGCAAGGGCTAGTCTAGTAGTAAATTAGTATTAGCTTTAAAAATAATAATGGAAAAAACAAAGGGGATAATGATTAATGGGGGTTAGACTTACTTAAAGGCAATCTATCCCCATGATGAATGAAAGAGACTGATAAAGACCTCTATTGAATATTCCACAAATTTACGCTAATTTCCTTTATTTAACGAAGGCAGGATCATTCATGCGTAATTTTCATGGCCATGAAATTATGCATGAATGACTCTGCTTTCTTTGGATGAAGCAAATTATCGGGGGGACAGTGTGCCTTTAACCTGAGTTAATGATGTCAAAAGTATTTGTTATTGTTAGCCAATCACAGAAGCCCTTGGGATTGTGGGATATCTATTAGCATATTTCTGGCATCCATTTCCACCGTATGCACCAGATCGTTCGGGTTGCAGTGGGAGTAAGAAGAAAGTTGAAACTTATGTCATCATTTGGAGAATTTTTGACACAGATTTAGCAGTACTCTATGTCGTTATCCAAGATCGCCTTGGCCGTGGCATTGACAAAGTTTACAATTGGATACATCCGTATTTTCTGGTCGTCATCTGCTTGAAGAGTTTCTTATTGCCTGCCTTTAAATTTTCAAACTGCATTTCCGGGTTGCTGTTTACGACGCACGAGAAGTATTTCACTGCAAGTTTTGCTTGAATTTGGTGAGATTTTTCCAATTCTTCATTCGTTTTACTTTGTGCCATTGCCATTAGAACCGTTGACTCAAATCTTGAGCAAGTTATTGGTATCATATCATATCATTGGTATCATAAGAATTTGAAAACATACCCTAGAGTATTTTGGGTGGCCTACCAAACATCATGGCAGATGATCAAAACTTAAATCAAAATATTGACCCTCCAAGTGCCCCAGACACTATGAGCAGGCAATAGGTTGTGGAAAAATTTGGAGCTCTCGATTCTTCAATTCAGAAGATCTTGGGTATCTGTTCAACCCAATGTCAGCATTCTGGGCAAGCTGATGCATCAGGCTTACATACAAACACAACAAGGGCAGATAATGTTTTCAATAGATTGGCGGGTTTGTTTACATTTTGTGAGGTTGACCAATCACCCCACGTATTCTAACATCACGTGACGTACCGTGATTTTGCGGAAATTCAGAAGCTGTGGGGATGAATACAAAAATACCTTCCCCCAAAAAACTGGCGATGTGCAAATGGATTTTTGACAAATCAGAAATGTTTTTACATTTTCTGTTAGACTATAAGCTTGCCAAAAATTCTACCACTTCGGATTTTGATATTCAACTCAGATCGACAGAAATATATGTTTGAATAACGCCCTAAAATCAAGGCAACGACTAATGTTGTACATTCAACAGACAGATATTACTTGAAAGGACTACTTCAATCTGCTGCACAAAGGCAACAAGCATTGATTCATAGACCACATTAGACCGCCCTTAGAACTGTCTCCATGAAATTTCCGGTGTTGCATAACATTCAAGAGGGGGAGTATCTTCTATGTTATCGAGCACAGTACCATCTTCTGAAGCATTACAATCACATTCTAAAGGACCAAAAACTTGATAGGAAACCCCTTCCAGTAATGTCACAAATAAAATGTAAATCACAAGATACTCACATCAGATTTGCTATGATGGATTAAAAGCGGATAAATCCAAAAGTCCATAGGTTGCATGCAACAAACGAATTGAACAAGAATAAACCCAATCCATGATTTCCACAAGTTTGAGCATCACAGTCTTCACTGCGCTACAGTGTTGATGAAATGTCTACGACATTCAAATTCTGAGCTGAAATGGCGCAAACCTGATCACGTCTGAAAGAATAGCATTTGTTTGCATAAACAAGTCAATTTCTTATGCTTAGATAATTCTTATTCTGAAAGTGCAGGGGAATAAATGAGTTTCACATTCCATTTGATCTGACCCCTTCATCAAAATCTAAACTGTTGTCAATGTCCCAACTTTTCTTTCGATCAATCAAAAAAGAATTATATAAGGATAAGATACAGTAGTGAACTCAGGTTCTTTCTCGACAAAGAGAGAATCACATACACGTCACACAATCATCAAAATGACTTAATAGAATGTGTTTATGAAGAAGTCAAAAGCGAAATCCAAAAACGGATTGACAATTCAAACTTTATTGCTGTGATGATGGACGACACAAGTGATTGCAGTAACATTGAACAATCAGCGGTATCAGTTCGTCTCATCAACAATGGTGAAATAGAAGAGCATTTGCTGGGAATGATCGACTCATCTGATGACCAATCAGCAGATGCATTGACAACGATCCTTGTGGACACGTTGGACAAATATAAAATCACACCAGAGAAAAGCAAGGAAAAACTGATTGGTCAATCGTACGATGGAGCCCCATCCATAAGTGGAGAATTAAGTGGTGTTCAGAAGCAAGTCCAAGAGCAATTTCCTGCAGCCTATTACAACCACTGTGTAGCACACAGAATGTCTCTATGTGCATCCCAAGCAGCAACAAAGATTCCAAGAGTTGCTGCATTTTTTGACATCGTCGATAAAGTGATCAGATTTTTTAGAAGCAGCCCAAAAATATCCCATCTTCTCGGTCGTAGCTTACCTAAGCCAGGAAATACAAGTTGGCGTTCACGTGATGTTGCACTTGGAGCCGTTGACACCTGGTACGAAGAAATTGGAGGTGTTCTGTACGAGATGGCACAGGATGCACGCGAGAAAGCCGAAATCCGAGCAACTGCTAGGGGCCTTTGTCTTCAGATTCAGCGAGTCGAATTTGTGTTTCTCATGAAGCTTTACCGGAAAATCTTTGACTTCTGTGCGCCAGTCATCAAGACCATGCAAAAGCCAACACTCGATGCAGTGCAGCTTTCATCAATGCTTGATGACTTCAAGAATTCATTGCAGCAATTATATTTTGATCAAATCTGGGAAGACACAATAAAGATTGATCCAGAAATGCCAAGTATCCGAAGAAGAGAGGGGTTGGAGAGGAATCAAGAATAGCATGGATGGTTCACCAGATAGTTGGAAGAAGTCCTTAACAGCCATTGGAAACAAAGGGAGCAGAAAATGTTTGGAGCAGCTCTTATGGTGCTTTGAAAATCTGAAGAAGTTCAGCTGGATGGAACTTATCCACCCCACAAAATTTGATGCTAGGAGAAAGGCTTCGATAGATAGTAGAAGGGTATTGATAAATGAATTACGTGCCACCTACCCATTTGCCGTACCCGACCAAGGTTCACTTGAACACTGCCTCGCCGTCCTTTACAACAACAAAGAAATTGCCTTACTTCTGGACAAATTAGTAAAAGAACGAGATGCATTAGTTGCAAAAAAGATGAATCGTCACAGGAGATTGGCCAGAAAGCAGAGTGATGAACCAAAAGATGCGAATCAAGAGGAAAGGTCAAATGTTGAAGAGGAAGATCTGTTCGAAATTGGAAGCGAAGATGTTGGCATTGAATTAATAAAAGAGGGAAAGCCAACGGTGCAAGACCTGCTGACAGTTATTCAGAAGGCAGAGTTGCAGGAAGCACTTCCGCAGGCAATGCTTTTAATCAAACTTGCTGCTGTCACACCTCTCACTAGTGTTCATTGTGAAAGGGTATTTAGCCGCATGAAAAGGGTGGTATCGTCTGGTAGAGCCACAATGCTACAAACCAGAAAGGAGATGCTCGTTACATTGCAGGTTGAGCACAAAACATTGAGATGGCTTTCAGAGCAAGCACATTTTAAAGCCAGTGTAACTGCACGATTTAAATCGTATAATCAGAGACGTGGAGAGATTCTCCAGAAAATAACTTGGTTGTTGAACGGTACATTTTTTAGAAACTATCATTGAAATGGCGACTCTTCATTTCTTGAAAGTAAAATTGAATAAATATGAAAGATCTATTTTCTAGCATCTGAGCACATCACAGTGCTCAGAAATTGGAAATTGAAGCCTTTTATCTTTCTTGGTCAATTTTTTTCAAGAAGTGAATGAGTCTGCATTTCAATGATTTCAATTTCTACTTCCATGCAGTGACTAATTTGAAGAAATAACATAATTTCTTATCGTATTTGTTTAGAAATAAACTGTGATGTAGCATAGCTCTGACGTGACTACATTTGTTTTATCCGTATCTATCTGATTTATGGAATCCTATTCTCCAGTTTTTGCCTTAATTTGCGTGTTTATTTCTGTAATCACGTTATGTCTCTGCTGATTTTCATTGCTCATTTCCAACAAGCTTTTTTCATTTAGAGCGTTCTAAGCCAATCTAAAGGGTGTGGTCGCAAAAAATTTTCGCTCGCTTCGTTCGCCGATTAACAAATAATTTTGGCTGCCAGCCGCCACTGCAAATGACAAATTGGTGAGTATCTTGTGATTTATATTTTATTCGTGACATTATTGCTAAGGGTTTCTTGTCGAGTTTTGGTACTTTAGAATGTGATTGTAGTGCTTCACAGAATGGTACCGTGCTCGATATCATAGAAGATACTGCCCCTTTTGAATTTTATGCAACACCAACAATTTCATGGAGACAGCTTCAATGCAGTCTACGAATCAATATTTGTTGTCTTTGTGCAGCAGACTAACTGAATTAGTCCTTCAAGGAATATCTTTCTGCTGAACCTAAACATTAGTTGTTGCCTTGGTTTTAGGGCGTTGTTCAAACCAAGATTTCTCTCGATTTGAGTTGAATATCAAAATCCGAAGTGGTAGAATTTTCGGCAAGCTTATAGTCTAACAGAAAATGTGAAAACATTTCTGATTTGTCAAAAATCCATTTGCACATCGCCAGTTTTTTGGGGGAAGGTATTTTTGTATTCATCCCCACAGCTTCTGAATTTCCGCAAAATCACGGTACGTCACGTGATGTTAGAATACGTGCCATGATTGGTTAATGTCAAAAATATAAACAAACCCACCAATCTATTGAAAACATTATCTGCCCTTGTTTACAAACTTCGGTTTGTTACCTCCAGCTAACGTTCCTGAGCAAGGGAGCCCCACCCTGCTACTGCCCCGTTGTTTCTTTGATTTTCAAACGAAGATGCCGGGACTACCTTGCATGCTCAAAGTACTTCTGCTGCTATAGGCCTCCCTTTGAGTATACCTGGGCCTTCTCAGGGAGCTGATGCCTCAACATCTACAAGTACAGATCCAAATTTGTCAGTGAAAGTTTCTGCAGCCTTGCCTCTTGGCCCAAAATACTTGGTTTCCCAAATTTGCAGTGGCAAGTTTGTTGATTTGCCTTGTTGGGACCGTGTAATTTGAAAACATTGTCTACCATTGAGCCATCTTCTTTTCAAATTTTGAAGATGATCCGCTCTGAGTTGGCCCAAGTACGTAGCATTGTTGATTGGGCAAAGGCATAGGGCCGTTTACACGGGCGTTTTATCAAGCTATGGTCTAGCCGGAGATCAGGCTCGCTCCAAACAAATTTTAGCGAAACTGCGGAGGAGAGGAGAAGGGGAAAGGGAAATGGAGATCCTGAGGACTCGATGAATAAAAACACTTCCAATGATACTTAAATCTAGGTAGCAGGCTGTGATTGGTTGTTTCATAGATTTGCTTGATTATTCACTGCTTTAATTTTTTCCTAATTGGGCAAAAATAGCTATGGCAGAACTGCCAAAGTAGAGCTGTGGTGGAGGGTTCTTTTTTGAAATGTCGGCCGGGTTTCAGGTCCGTTGCTTCTAATAGCCTCATTGGCAGATGTGGAAATGAGGTGACTTTCAGACCGAAGAGAACAAGTATGGCTGCCGCAAAAGCAAATGTTTCCGATGTTGAAAGTGCAATTGATTTCACAGTTCGCTCCAAGTTTCCCAACATGAAAATTAGGCCAGAACAGAGAGATGGCTTAAAAAGTTTATTCTTGAAAGAAAATACGTGGTGGCACTATTGCCAACAGGCTACGGAAAGAGTCTCTTATACCAGGTTCTTCCAATTATTCACCACACTTTAGAGCACAGCCGAGGTATTGTGGCAGTTGTTACCCCGTTGAAGGCAATAATGATTCAACAAACGATGGAGTAAAGAGAGGGGAATTAGAGCGGCTTGTTTAGGACAGTCCAATAGTGAAGATGAGAAAATTCGGAATTGCACCGTTGATATCGTGTTTGGCTCAGCAGAGGTATGGCTTTCAGACAAATGGAAAAAAATAACTTCTCGCTGGTAATCTTCGGAAATCAGTTTCAGAAATCTTTGTTGACGAAGCTCATCGACAAAGTAAGAATGTCATGACTTTCCAAACTAAGTTGATGCAGATGAAAAAGGAACGCCAAGGCTATGAAACAACATAGACAAATCTCGAGATTCTATAATCAGATCATTTGACAGAGTTCCAAGATTCTCTAATGATGGAGTCTCCTTATCTGATGTGGTACTTGGGAGGGGAGCCTTTTTGGAGGTAAAACAAGCAAGAATCTGTAAGCTAGGAATAACTGTAGCTGCAAAAGTATTACACAAAGATATTTCTCCAAATAACATCATATTAGCCGAGGTGATTGTTTGTATGGTGCTCAGTGCTCATTTAAATTTTCCTATTGCTTTGGACTATTAAACAGTGACACAATTTTGATGGAACTCTTCAGGCCCAGCGACAATGCTTCTTTTGCTGTTTGCCCAACGTTGTCAAAGAAACTAAGGGTTGGAATGGTTGCAAAAGAGCTCAAGCAGGTATGCCACGCAGTGCTCAAAGCCATTAGTTTTATTCATTCAAAATGGTTGCTGCATAACCAGTCTAACACAATGTTTTTACAAGTCTAAGCTCTCTCCTCGATTAGTTTATCTATTGAGAGGGCCTCTCCTTAAGAAATTCTCTGCACACAAATTTATTTTCTTTTTTTCTACATCATTGTTATTGTTATCATTTATAGTTTTTACACTTAGTTAATTTATGTTGAAATTGTTTGTATGTAGTGGAATTTTAAAATGAGAAACTGAAACTGAAGGTCAACCTTGCGCTAGCCTTGTGAAAATTAGACTATTCCTCATGAACCTAAAAAAAATATTAAAGCGAAAGCCAATCTAATTCCAGAAACGTGACCTACTTTTCAGTTTCTCATGGTGCAATTAAATAGAACAGGTTAGTTTTCACAGGAGTGAGATGGGTTAGATCGATTTTTACGTGAATAGTTTATATTGTTTTGTTTTGTTCATAAAAAGGCAGTAAATGCATTGTAATACAGAAAATACAGTAAATACAGTGAGAAACTTGTGATGCTGTTCTCTATGTTTACTGGATCTACTCATTTTCATCAAATGTAACTGGTGATGCTATCAGGAAATGCATTGTAATGCGGAAAATACAGTAAATACATTTTGCATATGTTGTGTTGTTTTTCTACATTTTAGACTGCGGTTCGCAAAGTTTCCCGATGACACTGCAGATATGGGAAATCATCAACCTTGTTCAGCCATCGTATAACCTTGGACACATATGCAAACTTGCTGTTCCATTAAAAACTTGTCTAAACAAGGTTTTCACAAGACTAAGATCAACCTTGTGCTAGCCTCGTCAAAATTAGGTTTAAATTCCGAAAGGAGAGGCACTTCTTTGTATCATTCAAAATACCCAAAGCCTGATATATGCAATAGGTCTTTTGGGTAGTTAGATTCGTGCAGAAAGACCAAAGAGATACCCAGCATGATAAAACAATGCATTCTTGTTACATTGGTTTGTTTTTTAATTCCATTTCAACTTTGCTTTGTGATGAGAAATATAACCGTTTTCAAACTATTTGGATGCCAGATTACAGTGTTGTCTTTCACACAAGATAAATTAGTGGAAAAGTGATTGCAACATTTTCCTTGGCTGGCATATTCAAATGATTTGGATGGTGCATTATGTATTCCATCTTTTTTCTTTGGAAGAAGTGTTGGCTCAAGCACATCAAAGCTAGACAAACTGATGAAAAGCCCCTTGACAAATTGGTCCTCAGCAAAAACCAAATTAAAGCTGCATGAACTTAAATATGAGGTTGACAAGACGGCCTTACTCACAATGCAAGATTTCACTGCGATGATGGAAAACAAAACAAAGTCTGTTGACAGAATTATTGTCTCTGTTCTCAATGCAAAGATCAATCAGAATAGGCAGAAGCTTGCTTCTGTTGTTAAAACTGTTCTTCTTTGTGCTAAACAAAACGTACCTCTCCGCGACCACAGAGATGATTCTAAATTGTATGACACAGAAGATTGTGGGAATTTCCAAGCACTCCTTAATTTTAGAGTTAAAAGTGAAGACGTCATCTTAAGAAGCATTTTGAATCTGCTCCCCGTAATGCCACATATCGATCAAAGACCTGTCAATGATCAGATAATAAAAGAGATAAAGTAATGTGGGTTTTATGCCATTCTGGTAGATGAGGTAACTGACTGCTTCAACAAAGAATAGATGCTGTTGGTCCTCAGATATCTCGATCCCCAAGGCCAGATCCAAGAGCTGTTTCCTAAATTCATATATTGCGCCATTATAATTTCTGAAGCAGCTCTTAGTGATAAAGTCATCCATTGTGTTACAGAAGAGTTAAAGCTGGATCTTCAAAAGTGCATTGGGCAGTGTTATGATGCTGCTGGTAGCATGGCTGGAAAGTGCTGTAGTTTGGCTGGAAAGTGCAGTGCTTTGGCAATCTACACCAATTGCGCCTCTCGCTGCCTTAACCTTTGTGTTGCAGCATCATGCCAGATACAGAATTTAAAAAACGTGATGGACAACATCCACTTCATTTCCAAATTTTTTGATAATTCTCCAAAACGTCAATTGTTGCTAGATAAAATGGTGAAGACACATCTCCCGGATTACCAGCATAACAAGATGTTTCCCGCACACGATGGGTTCTCCGCTTAAATGGCTTAGACAGGTTTTATGAAATGTATGTTGCCATCATTCGAGACAATGTTGATAAAAAATTGGAAAATTCAGCTGGTGATGCCTACTCACTTGCTTCAGTTTGCACCAACTTTGACTTCATCATGTTTGTGCCCCCCCCCCCCCGCCCCCTCCCTCTAGTATTACAATAGTCAAAAAAGCCGGGTAGTACTATGGTTAAAGTTTTTGCTTCACTAAATCAACAATGAAATCCCTCTTTTTCTTCCAGTATTGCGAGTCTTTAACTGCATTACTGTTAGTCTCCTATTTGGTCATTTGTCAATTCTTGTGGGAAATAAATGGTAACAGCAGGCACATGTCATGATAAACATCAGATTACCAACCAACATCCAATTCCATATACTAACCTACCAACATCTAGACCTATAGTTATCAGTCAATGATTTCCAATGCGTTTTCAGAGCAAATTTGTGGATCAAACAAAGGCTATCCATATTATTCAACGTTCATCTTTGTTATCAACAAACATTTTCAACAACTCCAGTTCCAACAAAGATAGGCACTAAATCCTTACTGGCTAAGAAAATTGACGCGTGACATGCTCTAAACCAATCAAATGGAGGCAAGAACCAACCGGGAAATTTGAAATCTCAGATTTAGGCCCTTTTTGGACGATTTAACCACCCTTCACCAAAGTATCATAGGATACGAGGGAAATGAAGATTTTCAAAAAATTTCTTCACAGACCTATTCCCAATGCCCTAATGCATTGTCAATCAAGGGCGCTATTAATTATTTCAAAATTTGAAGAAATGCCAAAGTGTTTAATTTGACCTCATTGACTTCACTGTAGCCTGCTATGGCAAAAATCTCAGTAATGGCGGAAACGTAATCATATTTACATGGAGACTAAACAATTTGTTTCGAAGGTCCTACTCTGTGTTTTTAATCATCTTACAAATTAATAGCGACTCCATCAATTTAGGGCATGTGGGCTTCTCGGGCTTAGACTTGCAAGCACTCACCCTGCTGGATCCCTGAATGAACTCGAAACACCGTCAAAACAGGCCTAAAATGGCCAAATATCCTATGCAGTCACCCACCTTCCTTCTTTCAGGACGTCGAAACCAGTATGAATACTCAATGAGCCACTATTTCATCCCAGCACCTCTTCATTTCTTGACTAAATCCACCTAAATCTTTCTCTTTTGAGAACAAAGCGCAATTTGTAAAACAATCTCCACAACTCTTGCGTTGTACGCGTCAGTCCGCGTCCAGGAATCTGGGGTCGAGGCGCGAAAATCGACAGTGTTGTTTTTAGTCTATCACGTCAGCAACACTTTCTGTATTTTTGCCAGAATCCTCCAATAATTTTTGGAAGCTGCTTTCTCTTGTTTAGAATACATAAAATGAGGAGAACAGCACACGGGAGAGCAAGAGCATGTTCAAATGCTAAACACGAAGAATGGCATAGCTCTTCCGACTATTTAATTGATCTTGGTAAAAGTCTTGGCAAAGCCAATATTTTTGTTAAAGCTTTCTGCTGGACTGAAGACCCTAAGAGGAGGCAATGGCAAAGAAGGAGTTGCAGATTCTGCGTTCATTGTTTGATGAAGTGTTTAAGCAAAAGGAGCTATACTTCAAAGCTGCCACGAAACTATGAGAGTTTACCTTCTTACACTAAGGTACGTCGTCTCTGTTTTCTCTTTTTAAGAGTGTGAACTGTTGACACAATCTAAAAAAGTAGGGCAGACTCTGATGTTTAGACTTGCTCAAGTAACTTTGGAGTAATTTGATACAAGAAACAAGTGAAATTAAAGTAAAAATTTACCAAGGACTCCCTCGTTATTGTCATTGAGATAATCAGTTTCTTATGTTAAGAACTGGAGTTTCTTTATGTCCTTAATTTGTTGGCAATCTGAGGCTGAGTTTCTTATCAGCGGTTTCTTAAAGAAAAAATTACTTGTATACGTATATCACGAATGTCGACTAAAATTTTGAAAAGAATCTTAAATTTATATGAGGCATTCTTTATGTTACAGTTGCAAGAAATAATAGCAGAGTTCGTGGCCTCCAGTGACAATGAAGCAGGAACCTCACAGGCTGGAAGTATAATGTCAGTGGAAAATGAGCCCCAAAGCCCCCAAGACAACACTCCTGAAACACAGACTGAAGGAACTCTAATGGTTATGGAAGAACAAGAGAAGACTGCTATCATAGAACTGCAGGTACCCACTGAGGTTCCTTTGGACGTAGAAATAGGAGCCACTCTTACTGTCATGAAAGAAAATCAAGACTCCACTGGGTTAGAAAAAGATGAGACTGCTGTGATTGAAACAGAGGCCAATGTTATGTTTGTGGTAGAATCAGAGGACACTGCTGCAGCAGAAGCAGGGCAGCCTGCTGTGCAACAAGTAGACGGCACTACTGAGGTAGAAACAGAGAGCACTACTGAAGTAGAAATGAAGAAGACTTCTTTGATAGAAGCAGATGAAACTCCTGAGGTAGAAACTGAGGGACAGAGGAAAGAAAGCCGTTTTGAAGAGGTAACAGTTGGGGGCATAGAGTATTGCCTAGTCCCGAAGTCAATGGCAAATTATGTGCCAACTGTGCAACCAACCATACAATACCTGGATGGCATTGGACCAGTTGCTGTTGGAAACAACTATCTATACATACCGAGCAACTTGTTGTGTGTGGTAATGAAAATGATTGAAAACAGCATTGATTTACAAGCAGAAATAGAGTGCTGTCGCTCATTTCTTTGGGAAAAATATGGCAGCAGCAACGTGCCACCATTTGACCCTGATTCTATGAAAATTGTATGTCAATTGGCAGGAGCAAAGAAACTTTCTTCAACTATTATGTCTGCAATGTCAACAACTTGTCAATCCTTGAACAAGCAGGAGTCAAATGAAAAAAAGTGTGTTTCTATCATTTACATGCTAATTTTTGGGCAATCACAGAAAGCAAACTGGTTCCAGAAAGTCTTGTCAACTCAAGTTGTTGGCACAGGTATCAGTGACACAGGACTATCCATTCTAAATAACAGTGGAGTTGCTATTTCTAGGAATACACAAAAGCTAGATCGGCAAAAATCAGCAAAAAATCATAATTTGGTTGTCAGGAAGTTCATATCTGAAGCAATCAGCAAAAAGAACTTGCTGGTTCTTATGATAGACGACTTCACTAATATTCACACAAAGAGACAACCAAAAGATGAAGTAACATCAACTGCACGTAGCATGGCAACGATTCTCCTGAAAAGGTTTCACAATGTTCCAGCAATTCCAGTACAGAATGAGAAAGTAACCCAGTATCCACAAGGTATAAATAAGCTTCACAGTCAGTAATATAAACAGGCTGTCATATTCATTTGCATCAGCGATGCCAAATTGGATACGTACTGCTTTTTTTAATCCTGAAATGGAACGGAACAGAGTTGATGATCACGATTATCAAGCACAGCAATCCAATATTCAGTCAATGAGAAAAATGAAAGATTGCAGACTAATTGAAGTAGACCTACCCTTGAAGAGTTTTCAGAACTTTCTACAGGCAGCTTTGCATGCAGTTGACCATGGCCTTGACCAGTACCTAAATAGATTTATCTGCCCACAACCAGGAGATTGGCCAGCACAGTTCTATATGAGACAGATTTCATATAATGTCCCCAGTGATGCTCCTTCTTGCATTCAAAACATTGTGCCATTCATTGGACAACTTCATGTTCAGTTAAATGCAAGAGAATGTGTATGCCTCCTTAACGTAGAGTTTTTTAAGAGAGGTTATAAGTGGATTTTTGGGGAACGTAAGGTACTTGCAATGAAGCCAAAGGCATGGCGAATATCTCTCTTAGAAGAGCTAATGTATGGTGGATGGACTTTGATTCGTGACCAAGTTACAACTGCTTTTGCCAGCTGCAAGGATATTCAGTACCTGACACTTTTGAATCTTCTGGACAACTATCTACCTTTAGTGCTGTCAATTTATTCAGTCATATTTAAATGTGGAAATACTGAGCAGTATGTCAATGCAATGTTCAGATGCTGGGTAATGTTCTTTTGCTTCAAACGACATCACTACAACAAGGCCCCACTTGTATGGCTTAGCAACTACTTGTTTTGGCAGCAACAAGATCATCCACTGTTTCACACCATGATGCAAAATCTTAATGCATTTGATGAATATCCTGTGGAGAATTTTCACTCAATTATCAGAGCTTAGAGCCGTGACAGTGATACTGCCCAACTGTTGTCCCAAAAGGCAAGAGCACTTGATGGAGATAAAGCTGGTGCAACTAACTTTTCGTCAGTATTTATTACTCCAAGAAATACTACTTTCAGCAAAGGGAGATTATCAGAGCTTAAGCTCAGTGCAGCAGCATTCATTATGAGTGTATTACGTCAAATCAAAGACAGCCCAAACACAGCTGCACAGGTGCCAAGGCCAAGAAAAAAACAGAAAAATATGACATATTCGAAAATGCCGCACCTGTATGGAGAAGATGTTGTTGTTCCTTCAAAAATCCTTCCTCTTGGGTTCCAATTTCTGGGCAAAGAACCAAACCCAAACAGGTAAGTACACATTATTTTTTATTTAGAAACTGTGAGTCCAATTCTTAAAACTGTATGTGGAATCACAAGCACACTGCTACAGAAAAATTGAAATGACCAAGCAAATGGTTTAGCACATCATATAACAATTAAAGGCAGTTCTCCCCTTTTTCATACTCAAATTCTTAAGAATTAAGCTTTGTAGAAAATGCAATGGACAGTGATTAGAGTTTTCCTCTGCGATGGATGATATAATCTACTTTGCATCATTTCTGCAAAGAGAACCATTTTGGCTTATCATGAGGGGCTGTCTTTAATGACTAATGTTGGATTTAAGTCATTTCAGTAACCTCATGTTTCTCATCTTACTGATGTAGGCAATGAATATTGGGATTCCATTTGGTGCCAAACATGTTCATGCTTGTTCATTAGAGTGTGGCCAGCCTGAATCAGGGGTGGCGCTAGAAATCTTGTGACAGAGAGGCATGGATGCTAAAATGACTATGAAATGCAATTTTTTAGATAACCCAGTATTTCTTTTGAAAGGGGGCTAAGTTCTGCTGACAGATGTAGCTCCTGGTCCTACCCTGGTGCCCATTCTGGCTTCAATTCCAATGAGATTTTATAAATGTAAGCTTTGAGCCTTGCACAAACCCTTTAAATTGAATGACCAGAGATAAATGGCATGGTATATACAAAGAAAAACCTAGCTTTGACTTGCACAAACATGACCAATAAAGTAGCATAGCTTTTAGCTTGCAGGTAAAATCAACTTGAAAGTGGCAGTGTACAGAATTGCAAATTTTTCAAGACCACATTTTCAAAGTATCACTTTTAAAGTTTGAAGTTAATGATTCCTTTCCATAATAAAATCTTGTGTACCTCTGCAGGGCCAGAATGGTAGGCTGAGGTATATAGATTTTATTACTCAAGAGACGTGTCCAATGGTTGCATGATTTTGCATCATTCCTAGGGCTTGTGACCTCACAGATTGCAAGAAACAGCTTCACAATGCAGAAATTCTTCATGGATGTGGACATTCATTCCATGCAACATGCATGCCTTCTGCACAGCGTATATGTATTATTTGCAAAGAAGGATAGATAGCGGCGGTAGAGTCACTTTCAGAAATAGCATCAGAGACCATTTGCAACTCTGGCTATGAAGAAAGGTCAGATGCTCCCCAAAATGAAGAAGGAGACGATGAAGTTGCTGATGATGATGATATTCCAACTGAAATGGAGCAAACTGAAGCAACCATTGCAGGTGCCCAGTTACAATTACAGAATGAAATTTCCAGTTGGGGAATCATCCCAGGCCCTTGAATGCCAGCAGAAACTTCATACAGCTTCATTCAATGAATTCAAACGAGTGCAGCTAATGGTAAAATCGGTTTACCTTCAGACAGAAATTTCAAAGTTTAGCATTAAAAAAATTTTGAGTCAAATATTTCAAAAGTCAATGATTTTGAACATATATTATCTAACCATTTGGGTCTTAAATTGAAAATGTGCTAGTAGCCTAATGCTCAGTGCTCCAGTACATTTATTTACTGAAGTGATGAGTGTTGCAGGCTATATTCTGAAATTTTTGAGAGATAGGGAGTTTTTTATGTGTTGGCATATGAAGGGAATTCAAAGATCAAAATGTGAACATTTAAATTGATGACTCTCCTGAATACTACTAACGAATAGAAAGGCTCACCCAACAAGAATCCCTTGGTCACTCTTATTATGAAACCTTGTGGAAACAAGAGAAATTCACAATGAGAATCTTCTGTGAACTGTGAGCAAAGAGAATGTTCCACTTGGTCACTCGCTTTGTGAAACCTTGTGGTTGCCCCTGGGTCAATCGCTTGCTGAAACCCAGTGGGTATTCTGCTCATCTGTTAAAGGTGTAGCCACATTCCTTTGAAAGCAGAATTATTTTTTTCCTGGGTCACTCACTTTTGAAACCTAGAGAGTACATTTGAAACAGAACAAGGCTGTGGTCTCTCATTTTGTTTATAATCATGAAAAATATGCAGTAAGGCAGTGTGCATTTCTTTTCAATGCTGTAAATTTAAAACCATATGATGGAAACATTTTGTCAAATTTTTACTTAATTTGAATTTTCTCATAAAATTGATCTTTTCATTGATACAGTGATATACATACAGTATAGTTACAGGTAATTTTTCGGTCATGACATACAATTTAAAAGACACATTCTGCAACCTCCCACCAAGCTAAACTTTGAAAATCGTCTCAAATATGAAGGTAAACTCCCTATTGCCACATGATGTGAGTGCTATCTTTAAATGGATTCACAGAAGACTATTGCGTGGCTATGGATTCACAGAAGACTATTTCGTAAGTTGCCACTTTTATCCTCTACTTCGATTCTTTTGCTAAATAAAGCAGTTTGTAAGCAATGGACGGACTTGAAATGTAGTTAATGTACTTGTTTTTGAATTTTGAATTGAATACAGATATTTCTTTTTGTAAGCAACTTTTCAGTCATGGAAGATTTTTTACTATCTTTAGATGATCTCTGAAGCACTGAAAAAGATACCAAATAAGCTTCTAAACTATAATGTTTGTAAACTTGTTTGTCTGTGACATCATTTGGTATTAGTGTGCCAAGAAATGCAAACAAAATTAAATGGAAACAAGGGATGGTTATTGGGGTAGCCTCATGGGGGGTATATAGCATGTTGAAGGTACATATATAAGTCCCAGCCTTATGGGTGGGTTTTTGGGTGCAAATTCTTTAAATAAGGGAAGACTCTACAAATGGGTTGTTTTGGCCAAAATTAGCAAAACATCATTGGCAATAGGTAGTTTTCTGCCAAAAATTCCTCATAAAAGTGGGTACAAATGTAAACTTTGGTGATTAGAAGTGGGTAGCTTTCCAAAAACTGGGGGCCAAACCCTAATCCATACATAAGTCATGTATGCCCTTCCTCAGCAGGGCCAAATCCGGGGGGCTTGGGGTGGAGCCCCCCCCCAGAAGGCCACTTTTCAAAAATTTAACTCCACCTGTTGGATTTTTTTTTGTTACAGGCCCACATTTAGAAGATTTTACTGGGAGAATGATGCAGATAACATGAATTTATTGACTTTTGAGGATAAATTTTGACATGAATTTTGAATCTGCAGCATTTTCCCTTCATTTCGTCAAATTTTGAAGGCTCCCACGTTAAAACTACAAAATAATTCCAAAATCTAGTCATTAAAGGAGCACATCAGTCCTTTGGTGTATATTTTAACATATGCTCCTAAAATTGGGGTTGTTGCTGTTGTTGTTCTTGAGTTTAGAGTGTCAGAAAGTTTTGGTTCTTTGCCCACCTAAGAATTAAGGCTGGTATCGGGCCAGTCTCCCAGGATAGTGTCTCTCTCTTTGTGTTTTCTGGCCAACATTTCAACTTTAAGAAGGAACCCGGGGGAGGGGCAACTCGTCAAATCGTATCTAGGCTTTGTTGAAAAATCTTTGTTTAGAGCCAGTTGTTCCAAAAAAGTATACAGGATTGCAGGGAAACTACAGAAGAGCTTCACCTTTAATATTTCAAAGCAATTATTTTCATTCATGGCTTGGAATTCATTAGCATGTTACCTGTTGTTACGGATTTTTGTATCACTCATTTGGAGACACATCACCCAAACTGCGCCATGTTATGCAGCAAAAGAATATTTCCCACTTGAAGAAATTTAAATTTGTATAGTCTCTTTCAAAAAATATATAACATGCTGTGGGCATGTTGTAAACAACTAATGTGTAATTCAATTAATGTATTGACTCAATGACCTATATTAATTTAACTTTCATGGACATTTATGTGGATTTTGAGGAACATTACGCTGTGGATAGCAGAAGAAGCACAGAAGACACAGAAGAAATACGTGAATAACAAGAGAACAAGGCACTGCTTCATCTTCAGTCTACTTTTGTACCAAGGCATAATGAAATATTACTGGATTGTCACTGACACTGTCCAAGGAGAAAGCTGATAGTATTTTGGAACAGAAAGAAAGCGTCCTACTTTGAGGAGAAATGCGTCATTTTGATGGAGATCTTGGTATGCGTCGTTATTCTGACATCTTCTCTTCATTCTGAGTTAGTTATTGTCTGAGATATCATATCAAAATGCATTCAAAAAGTTAGAACTCAAACGAAGTACAGTGGAAATGATTTGAACTTGAATCTCAAAAAAGATAAAACTGAAAGGAGATAACTGTATAAAGCTAATGCCGCAAATTAAACTTTATAACGAGAGACGAGCGATGATGGTGAAACATTGGGGATAATCGTGATGGAAAGTACAAGTACAGCTGTTGAAGGACTCTTTTATACCAAGTTTTAACCCACAGATGAATAAACTTTGTTGGAACGTGTTGTAACTATCTATTTTGATAAAAGGAGGCAACAAAATTTTTTAAGCCATAGAACATGCTAAATAATCTCTTGAGCATTTGTTCGATGGCATAAGACATTTTGTTGGGGTGTGGGTGTAGGGGTGTGATGGAGCCCACAATTTGCGTAGTTACTGCATGTTCCAAGATATTTCAACAGGAAGTAGCATTTTGTCATTATTTTCGTCTTCATGCACAACAAAACAAGTTCAGAAAAAGTTTTCCTTGTCTCAGAAAACAATGGTTCGTCCTTATTCAATACAACATAAGTTATAACATATCAACTCGATGGGAACTCGGTTGGAACTTAGTTCGAAACATGAACGCATAAGAACAACAGGAAAGAAAATTTCCATCAAAGGAAACATTGCATTTTCTAATTTTGTTCTGATCAAAAACGATTTAACGGTTTTTTCCTCTTTCTCCTAACTATAGTCTTAACACAAATGTGTAATGGTCAAATTATGAAAATATGAAATCAGAAAATATTATCTGCAGTATTGCTAGTCAATCAATCTGGAATTTCTTATTGGCATCTATTAGAAAGAAAGGATGTCTTTTCCTCTGCAAACAGTTTTTCTGCTTCCTTACAATACCCACAAGATATTTTTAATGTTAAAACTATCAACCTTCACTACGAAGAAACTCTTATGAGAAACCTGCAACAAGAAGAAACTGCTTGCATACAACTTGCTCTGCTTTTTTTTAAATAGTGTACTCGATGTACATGAGAGAGTTTTGGTGGCTGTGTTGAGTATGCATGCCAGTGTTTCTTTTGTATTGATGACAGCTCATATTAAACCAAATTTAATGACCGTATTCCATCTAATGCAAACCCAGCTTCTTATAAACAGTCCCTACCTTAAAAAGGAACAAAAGAGGCGCCTACCAATTAAAGACCCTCACTACGAGAATGTTTGGTAAATGGAAAACGAGCAAGGAAATAGAAGCAGGAAAATGTATTGCTTGATACTTTTTTGCCTAGGAATCGGAAGAAGATCCAGACAGTAGTGGTTTACCATCTTTATATGCACCCTTCAACATAATCTATTTTGATAATCCTAACTGGG
This sequence comes from Aurelia coerulea, assembly GCA_039566865.1. Taxonomy (NCBI): domain Eukaryota; kingdom Metazoa; phylum Cnidaria; class Scyphozoa; order Semaeostomeae; family Ulmaridae; genus Aurelia; species Aurelia coerulea. The sequence continues at coordinate 2,596,403 of CM076951.1, read as the reverse complement.
CATCTAATAGACGGAATACGGTGTTTTTACATCTAAAAATTTCCTCAAAGAAACTGATTTACCAACAATTTTAAATGAAGAAAAATATGTGCAATTTGATCATACGACTGTTGTTTTTATTTAGATAAATAAAATCTCCACAACCATGGTATGTTACAATACAAATTTCACCGCTCATTTTTCTTCCATTTTAATTAAAAATAGATATTCAACAATCCAAACTACGTTATTCGTAACTACCTACACAATTTGTAATTAAAGATTATCTCAACTGTTTCTTTTTTACTATTGTATTTTAATTTTGAAAATCTCATTGAGTAGAAATGCGATGTTTAGAGAACATTAATTGTAATCAAAGGACCTTAGAAGTGACGCACGGGCTTAATGATTTTTATTGTGAAATTTTCCAAATTATTCCATGAGAATGCAAAGGAAGATCAGTGCAATTTTATTGCACCTTCCTCGAAATATGAGTAAATATGCTGTAATGTTACGTTACAGAATGCAGTCTGAGGAAGCAACCATCAAAAATTGGCGTGCAGGAAATGTTTAGTCTTTGCTTGAAGATTTTTCAGTGGAGAACAAACAATCTAATTAAACACACGAGCAATCAAATTAATCACAAAATACACGTTTTTTTTATTATAAGAAACTTGGATCAGCACTTAGTACTAAAATTTTCTTAATTTCGCATGAAAATTTCGGTGTTTTAGTAGTAAAAGTTTCTTAATTAGTTTCTTATTTTTTTGGGCCTAAAATTGCGGTATTGTTCGAAGTTGAGCCTTCTTCTCGAGAAAGGGCTTCCATTTTGCATTGACATTGTCATCAAGAAGAAGCCATGCACATCAAGGCAAAAATTTACCAATTTTGCAGTTAAAAGTCAAGAAAAGACGAAGGCACCTTTGTTAGAGAGACATAGAATAAGAGAGACATACAGATATAACGTTTTAGAGTTTCTTAACTGTTCTTGAGCGTAGTACTAGAGTTTCTTAAATTTTTGGTCATCGTAGTACTAGTTTCTTATAAACCAGTTTCTTATAAAAAAAACGTGTGATCCGTTTTCAGCATGATTAAACAGTGCTAGTGTTAATAAGAAACTCTTTTCAAGAATTCAACTAAGAACTAAACCAGTAAGAACCTCGACTGAGAACTTGGATACTGCTCAAGAAACTTGTTTATTTTGTCTGAGGAGGTAATTCGCATACTGGCGCTGTATTCTGGTAAAACTCACGAAATGCTTGGGAAGTTACCTATCAATGAATACAACGAACATGTAAGAAGGATGCGGAGAAACTGCAAAAACCTTTGGTACCCATGATCTGCTAATTTCAACTGTTTACTGAAAGCTAAAAGAGACTTTCAGTACTGGGTGGGAAAATTTATTGGTTTCTTGAAAACTCTTCGATTGTTGTTCTACTTGACTGATCAGCTGCCTAAAAGTTCCTAGAAAACTAACAATAATCTTGAAAAAATGCTAACAAAGAGCTTTTTGAAATAATTTTGATGGAAACGTCATTGAGCTAATTACTGCACTCAAAGAGTTCATTTTGTTGGAGAAATTTCCCTTAGCAACCAATCTCATTCTGTGAAATGATGCATCAACACAGGCGAGCAAGGTGGCTGCCATGCCACACACACATTATATTTTCCAATCTCGGCCTGTTCTCATCTGCAGTCCCTCTATTTTCCAGAAGTTTATTATTCACAATTTAGCGCAAACCTCAAGATCAACGTGCTTTGCACAAGTCAACTTAGAGGTCTAGTCCGAACAAAACATTGAATTCAGACTATTGCTGAACAAATTAAAAGTCTAGGCCTACTTTTGAAGCAAAATCGGCTATGATTCAAATAAAATGCACAGAAAGTTAAAAAATGCAAGGCTTGAATTGAAAATTGATTTTAAGCAGCTACGAAAAAGTAAGTTGATAAACTTCTTGATCAAAGATGAGAGAGGTACCTTTCTCTCGTTTAATGCAGTTTTTCATCCAGCATTTTGAGCGCGCAGGCTCCGCGACCATGATTCGTTCTTTCCGTAGAGTGGCCGTGCGTGCTCAAACCGCTGGAGCGTTTGACCTTTGAGATGTCATACACCTCAGGAGGGCCTCCGCTGAACGACCAGCTTTGAACTCGCGTTGTTGCAAGGCTTGATGTGGACTTCATCACGTCCTTCACCCCATGACATAAAGGATTTTGTAAACAGGAAAATGCCCACCACCCCTATGACTTCACTACCGTGCGTCAAAAACGAAGCATATGATGAGAATTTCAATTTTAATTGTGTTTGATTCTATATTGGGCAAGGCAAGAATTCATGCAAGAAGTAGCAGCCCAGAAGAAATATTCCTTGGAAAAGGAAAATTGTAGTTATGTCCAACAAAAAAAACCTGAATTTAGTTGCATCTTTTTCCAAACTCAAATATTAAGGCGAGAGGCTCAGCAACACATTTTGAGCGCTTCATAGATTTATAAATTACGGTTCTAGTTGACCAAAGTTGATCAAAAATAGACATTTTCACTGATAAAGAATGAAAGCAGGTACTTAGTTTCACTATTATTTAATCTTGTATCGGAAAGAGGAGGATTTTTAGAACATGGAGCAACGGGTATTCCCTTTAATTTATCCTCCATCAATAAGTTGATGCGGGAAAGAGGTCAGGGACATAGGAAGCACCTCAAACTTGGGGGGCACGACATTTCAAGAGTTCTTTTCATTGAGTTGAACGGGCAATTCCTGAAAATAAAAAGGGCACTTCTTTGTTTATTGCAAAATCATGGGGGCACGTGCCCCCCCCCCTGGTTCCTTAATTGGCGACACCACTCTACACATGGTAGGGCACGTTCTTACTGTCCACCATTTGCCAACATGGACAGAAGAACTTGCCCTACCATAACTACTCTCGGATCAAAACTATCTACATTGAGATGAGGAGTCAATGCCCTCCCTCTGCCAAAGCCAAGACCCCTCCCTCTACCCCTCCCTCTACCCCTTCCTCTTGCAATTCCTCTTCCTCCTGTCTCCCTTGCCCGCCTCCTCGTCACAATGAATAACCTTTCCTCCTTCCTAGAAAGAAAATGTTATGTTGTTATGTCATATCAAAAATTAAAAACTCAAAGATGAAAGAGAATGAAAGTGCAAATGTAACTTTATTAACAATTGTAAGCATCATGTATGGATTTTATCATTTGAAAAATCTGATGAGTGAGTGCATCAATCCAAGATCGACCAGCAGGTTAAAACATTTCTGGAAAAGTTACTAGTAAGACTTACAGCGCATTTCTTGCCCATCTGCCATTTTCCTCAGTGCTAAAAAAAATGTCTTTTGGTTCCACATTGAAAACTGATTTTACTTTTTGTTTGAGATCCCTTATTGATTTCGTCTCGATTTCCTGAAAACAGAAGTCGAAAAATGTTATGATAATGTTACGAATGATAAGAGGGGTTTCATTTTCGTAGCATGCTGAATGAAACTGAATTGAAAACCACAGGTGCAGGACATTAAAATTATAACAAATTCACATACTTTTTCGTCTTCTCCGTAAACCACTTTTATTATTTTGTTCGTCGATGTATCGGTGGTGTTATCATACGAGGCTATCTGTAGGAAAGAAAGGGTCAGTTAGCTCCATGGAGGTTCATTGCTGATAAGTTTCAGAAGGGGCAGGAAACTGAATGCGGATAATTATAACAAATTCACATACTTTTTCGTCTTCTCCATAAACCACTTTTATTATTTTGTTCGTCGATGTATCGGTGGTGTTATCATCCGAGGCCATCTGTAGAAAAGAAAAGGTCAGTTTGCTTCATGGAGGTTCATAGTCATCGCTGATAAGTTTCGGGAGGCACAGGAAACTGAATGCGAATAATTCTAATAACAAAGACTTTTTAGACAAAACCAAATTATCAATTACTTACTTTTTTACTGTGTGAACTTCAAATATTTCTCTGCCTTTCTCTTTGTCTCAAGCAAAAGTGATAAGCAAAACCAACACTGACAATTTTCACGCCTTTACCCCAGACTCTTGGACGCGGTCGACACGTACAAAAAAGAGAGAGTTTCGCAAATTACGCTTCGTTCTCAAAAAAGAAAGATTTGACCAAGAAAGAAGATATTAGATTACTGTGCTGTGACGAAATGGTGGTTCATCGAGTATCCATACTGGTTTCGACGTCATGAAAGAAGGAAGGTGAGTGACCGTAGGATACTGGCCGCTTTAGGCCTGTTTTGAAGTAGTTTTGAAGGTGTTTCGAGATCATATAGGGGGCTCGTTTGTGGATATAGGCCCGTTTGCCTAAATTCTGGGAATCATTCTAACTTTTGAAGATGCTGAAACACATAACACAAGTCTTTCGAAGCAAATAAGTTAGTATCCAGACGCATATGAATACGTTTTTGTGTTTACTGAGGTTTCTGCTACGAGATGCTACAGTGGGGTCAGTGAGGTCAAATTCAAAACTTTGGCATTTCTCCAAATTTTGAGATAATTCTTAGCCCCCGTGAACAGGTATGTATTCAAGTATTGGGAACAGGTCTGTGAAGAAATTTTTTGATTATCTTAATTTTCCTTCCGTACAATCTTTTTTTGGTGAAGGGTGGTAAAATCGTCCAAAAACGGCCTAAATTTGACTTTTCAAATTTCCCGGTCAGTTTTCCGTTCCATTGATTGGTTTTAGAGCGTGTCACGTGACAAGGCCCTTAGCCAGTAAGGATTTAGTGCCTATCTTCATCACAACAAAAATTATGTTATGGCTTGCCATTCAACGAAGTCAGAGAATATTCTCTGTAATCATTAAGTGAGGAGTTTATGCCCAGCTGTGTTGAAACTTAGCAAATGAATAAAATATGTGTATTGTGTTTTGGACACGGATCAGAGCTATCATGAATACAAAATACTTTTGGGAAGAGTCAAAGAGAGAAAACAAAATCTTCGGCTATCTTGAAAACATGGAATGTGGAATACTGGAATGGAATACTGGAATGACATGGAATACTGGAATGCCATAGAATACTAATTAATATTCCATGGAATGCTAATTGATATTCCATGGAATGCTAATTGATATTCCATGGAATATCAATTATGTTTCTATGGCATTCCAGTATTCCATGGAATATCAATTAGCATTCCATGGAATACTTAAAAATAGGTTTATATCCCAGACATCTTTTCTTTTCTTGATTGTTATGTCTTATCAAGCAATTATTCTCAATTAACTTTGTCGGAGTGGCAGCAATTATATCTTTTGTCAAGGAGATACCACCATTGTAAAGACCAAGTTCATGTTATGAAATATTTGTCGATGATCAGATAACTTTAGTATCTCAACTTAAACCAATAAATCTGTGACAGTACTCTCGACTCACTTGATGCGAAAGTTAGAAATTCTTCAGATCCTTTTATAGCAATTTCTAAGGATCATACAATAAAGCTCTTTCTCTGCCAATCAATTGCGTAATGTCTTTTCATCAGACCTGCATACCTTCATCGATTACTTGTCTATGAATGGGAACTTTAGACCCAATGCATGTGGCAAGATATTAGTTCCACATAAATTTCCCATACGCAGATTTTCACATGAACGCAGTTCAGTTGGCATTCTTTCAGTGCAGTAACAGATTTCTATGCGATTGCATGGTATATCTAAAGCGAATTCGATACTTATGTGCTAAAATCTTAGCTAGATATCTTTTTCAAATATTGTAAAAATTGTATAAAAATTCCAAGTTTGCCATGCTGATTCCTCTCTCCCAAACCTAGTTGTTCCAATATTTCTGCGAAGGGGGTGATGGTTTAATGGAACAAGTTTGGTCTGCACAAGTTTGACAACATTCTGTCCATTACTTTTTGTCAGAATTAGGTTTAATGCCGTCTGCAAATTTTATGGTGCACATTTTCTCAGTAAATTTCTGATTTGGAGCATTCATTGCCAACCTTTGATTATAATTAGATTGATTCGATCCCATAACAAGCGAAAGATTTGCTCAATAAGTTTTAAAATTTACAATTTTCAAAAAGTTTCTAACACCATCTTTTGTACAAAGCATTAGTTTGAAAGGCACAGCAGGTCCCTCTTTATCATCAGCAAAGCATGTGAGAAAGAAACGCTTTTAGTCTTCTGTCATTGTGAGATATTTGTAAGTTCACCCATCTGTTTTGCTCTATATGTTGCCTTTAAGCAGTTTTGAATTAATTTATTGATGGCATGATTTACACGTATTTCTTTTTATGAGAAACTAAGAATTGAGGCCAGTACTGAAAGTTTCTTAAAATTTTCAGATTTTGAGTACTCAGAGTTTCTTACGAGTTTCTTAGAGGTTCCATAACAATCTACATTTTCACTACTTGTGTCCTCGTGAACATTTCAAAACAATGTTTTTGAGCTTTTCCCACATTTAGACCATGGAGCATTGCGGACACCTTTATTTTGTAGGAAGTTTTGTGGGAAATTTTTATTCGATACTACTACCTTAAGTCCTCTGCGGAGGAGCATTGCTCGCGAAGCGAGCTACCTCTCCGAAGGAGCGAGCTAGAGAGGTAGCTCGCTTCGCGAGCAATGCTCCTCCGCAGAAAACTTAAGGTAGTAGTATCGAATAAAAATTTCCCACAAAACTTCCTACAAAATAAAGGTGTCCGCAATGCTCCATGTTTAGACATTACTCAAGTACCCTACGAGAAATAAGATATAGAAAACAAGTGAAAATAAAGTAAAATTATGTCAAGAATTTCCTGTATCAAAGTATATGCTTGGGGACTGGCAAGCATCAAACCTTCGGACCGATAGTTTGCGAAATCTACTGAACCAAAACTTCCATTGCCAATTCTTCATAGATCATATAAATCTTGCCATACAAAGCCTATAAACTGTGGAATGCTTGCTAAAAGGTCTTCGCGTTTTCTTGGTTTTGGGAACTTAAATGTGGCGGCCATTCTAGCAATAAGTGAAGAGCCTGATCTCACTGCTTGTGGAACAGGTCAACAGATTAATCATCATCCTACCCAACTTGCAACAACAGGGGGGGGGGGTACTTGGTGGAGGGCACCCTACCAGAAAATATATTTCAAAAATCTGGGATCCTTTTAATCCTAGAATCCTTTGCCGTTATGAACCAACTTTTAAGAACAAACAAGTTTTAAAGTTGCATAGTTGAGGTCAATTACATTTGAAATAAAATGCTTTATTTGAAGCATAGTTTGACTATGTTTGATGGAGGCTTCTATAAGAAGCAGATGCTTTTCGCAGCAATTTGCCCCCGTCTATATCTTGCCACATGCATTGGGTCTAAAGTTTCATTCATAGACAAGTAATCGATGAAGGTATGCAGGTCTGATGAAAAGACATTACGCAATTGATTGGCAAATAAAGAGCTTTATTGTATGATCCTTAGAAATTTCTATAAAAGGATCTGAAGAATTTCTACCTTTCGCATCAAGTGAGTCGAGAATACTGTTACAGATTTATTGGTTTAAGTTGAGATACTAAAGTTATCTGATCATCGACAAATATTTCATGACATGAACTTGGTCTTTACAATGGTGGTATCTCCTTGACAAAAGGAATGATTGCTGCCACTCCGACAAAGTTAATTGAGAATAATTGCTTGATAAGACATAACAATCAAGAAAAGAAAAGATGTCTGGGATATAAACCTATTTTTAAGTATTCCATGGAATGCTAATTGATATTCCATGGAATGCCATAGAAACATAATTGATATTCCATGGAATATCAATTAGCATTCCATGGAATATCAATTAGCATTCCATGGAATATTAATTAGTATTCTATGGCATTCCAGTATTCCATATCATTCCAGTATTCCATTCCAGTATTCCACATTCCATGTTTGCAAGATAGCCAAAATCTTTTGATCTAAACAACTACTACATATGCACTTGAACTCTTTTTAGATTTTCAAAAATAAAAATAAAACAGTTTTGTTCTATTTTGGCGAGGAACTGATTGAAGCATATTGCCGATGTTATGTTATGTTAAGGAGATTCTTCCTGGTCGCGGTTTTGAGGGAGGGAAAAGTAGGGGATGGGATGGGAAAACGTGAACAGCAAACAGCAAATACTGTTTAAAGGAAATTTCATAATTGAATTGATTTAGTCACCTTGATCCACAATTCTACATCTATAAAGTGATTGTAAGTGCTAGGATGTTTATTTTCCGATTGTTAATGAAAAATGCACTTGCATCTATAGTTCAAACACCTGTACGTACACCCTTAGAAACCACGCATCTTGGCCTGTTTTGTCAGAATCAAACCACATGTGGCATATGATTTAAAACAAAGACACAAACAAAGAGCATGCTGCCATAGTACTGCTGATTATTTTTCATGATTCGGTATCCGTGGAAAAAAGAGTGATGCAGCATAGCACTGCCGCACAGCAGCTGCCAAGTGCCAAGTGCCAAAACAAATGGTTGTGTGTCCTGGTAATTTTCATTGATCATGCCATATGTGTCGCGTCTGCCGGATACCTTTCTGGCACCTGTTTCAAGAATACAATTTTATTCAATATATAGTTCCAATTAGATGTGAATTTGCTATTTAAACTAATTTCCACATGGGCAGTATCATTTATGAACTTTTGATCCTTTTGCGAGGGAGCATCAAAAGTTTTTCAACTTCCAAAGAAACAAGTGACCTGAAATAAACTTTTCACTCACGGTGAATACGAAGCCAGCATACAGAAGTAAAACACTGATGATAAAATGTGGCTACTGTGACTTAGAGTTAAAACATGAACATCTTATTTCTGCTTGTCAGAACATGCACAAGAAGCCAAGACTTGCTGAAGGTCAGAAAATACTGACAAGTTTGTTCCGACAGAGTAACAAAGATGACACTGAATCCCACCACATTGATGCGAATCAAGATGCACCAACGGAAGAACCAAACAAAAAGCACGGAATTACTCTGCTGAGCCTATATGTATTTCTGGGAAATGGAGATTGACAATGAAGGCTCCATGGGGGATAATACATCATTTTGGGACACCCGGTACACACCACACATAAGGGACATACACACCACACACGACTGACATACACACCACACACGACTGACATACATGCCACACAAACAAATGACATACACACGACACTTTATTTTTGCCGGTACGGCGTGCCATAAACTAAGGTCCGGGGCTTGTAGGCAGTTTCTTAAATTTTTGGGCCATTTTGCTACCACACGTTTCTTACTTGTTTCTTATGTTTTTATTGCCTGAAGTTTAGAGTTGATTTTGTCTTGTCTAAAGGGTTCCCAAATTACTTAGTAAAATCTCAAAAGGAGTAAATAACATGATTCACACTCAAAATAATGTCCAAACAGTTGCTTTAAGTGCACAATGTCAAAATATTTGTGAGTGTGATAGGAAAATTAAAACTGAAAATTGCAGAAGTTTCTTAGCTTTTTTCAATTCAGGTAGGGTTGTTTCTTAGCTTTCGAAACATTGAGCCTACCGTTTCTTATAAGCGGTTTCTTATAAGCGGTTTCTTATATAAAAAAATGAGTGTAAGGGGCCCTTTACATGAGCAAACTCAGACCGGCACGAGTTTCAGATCGGCACGAGTTTCATTTCGGTGTCTGGTCAAGGCCCTTAGAGTGTTTACATGAGAAGGGGCGAAATGAAACTCGTGCCGGTCTGGGTTCGTTCCGGTCTTTCAGACCGATCTGAAAACTGAGGTCGACCTGAAATTCTCATGTAAACAGAAATTTTTTCAGATCGGGGCGAAATGAATAATTGCGGAAGTGATAACTGCACTATTGGGAGCCATTTTCATTGTTTGGTCGTCCATTTGTTTTTCTCCAGACACAAGAAACTATAACTAAGAAACTAAACATAAAAAACTAAAGCCTCCTGTTTTATTTTCAGGTTCTGAAGCAGTATTTGAACCATCAAACCAAAATAGATTTGTAATGCAGTACAAATATACAGTTGATTATCCTTGATTCAACTCTAATAACATCCTGTGTTGTTGATAACTTAACGCAACAATGAAAATAGGCCTAAATCCAAAACATGAGAAAAGAAACCATTGTCACAGTTGCCTCAATTGCATTCAACGCATGTGCAATGTGACGCTAGTATAATTTCAGACCGGTCTGAATCTCCATGTAAACGCAACGCAAAAAAGCAGACATGGCAAAATTTCAAACCGATCTGAAACTCGTGCCGGTCTGAGTTTGCTCATGTAAAGGGCCCCTAATAATAATAAAAACCATATTTATACAGGTAAACTTGTTTCAGCAAAATGGATTTGCTGCTATCAACCAAGGACCTGTTGTTTGCAAAAGGTGCCCTCAAAACATGAACTATATTTCTATTATGTGATTTTGTGCACATTTAACTTGGAAATTACTTTACTGCATACACTGAGTTGAGTGCACAAAAAGAGTGCATTTTCTGAATGACTGATTCAAATGAACATTTTGGTCTAAAACAGTAACATAATGGCCTTTTTTATCAAGGAGTAGGTTTGATGTCAGTAAGTCATATCAAGACTATGATATCCTAGGAGAAAAATTGTATGTACATTTGTAGTTTGTTTAGGAAATCATACTCAACTTGTTTTGCGAGACTCAGATGACTGCTCGGCCCCTCAAACTTCTCTCACTTTGCTTGAAAGGAGTTTCTTATACTGTTGGATGCTTCAAACATTGCGATCTTTTGATTGAACGGCACCGTTCAGATCATTTTAAACGGGTGTCTACAAAACGTGGCCTACACCATTGTTCTACCATTTGGCATACCTTTGGCTCACCATTGGCCTATCTTTGGCTCACCATTGGCCTACCTTTGGCTCACCGTTGGCCTACCTATGGCTCATTGCTGGCCTACTTGTGGCCCACTAATGATAATACTATTAGTGATACTATTAGTACTAATAACAGTAGTGATACTAATAACAATTAAAAATAACAATAAATGATATTTCCCTGTAATATATTCTGGCAAAAGAGCATTACATTTAAATTATATGTTCAGTGTCATTTTATTATTTCATAGTAATATGTTCTCCATATTCTGGTCAAAGAGCAAAAAACTCAAAACCATGTTTTTTTAAGTTTTGCCTTATTATTTCAAAGAAGGGATGGTTTCTAGTTTCTTTTTGGCTTAATAGCTATTAAAACAGATTGTTTTTCACCTATTTTGCATTGTTGTACAAACCACAGTAATCCAGATCAGAGAAATTATGGAATAAATAGTAAAAAACGAAGTTTGAAAATTTGCAACATTTAATACCTCCATGACAAGGGTTGTCAGGGGTCAACACAAAGCAAGAATTTTCGAAATCAAAATCGACACAACGATTTTTTGACGTTTGGGGAAATGACATGTTGTTGTTTATCATAGCACTTCCGGAAAAATTTATTGTTTTAGCTAAACTTTAAACTTCCATAGCTCCGCTCATGCTGGTTCGATTTTTACCAACTTTGTTTCATTTGAAAGATAATCATCTATTTGTGCGTCCATGTAACTTGTTTTCAACAAAAGCACAATAAAGCATGGGTAACCGGACACACATAATGCTTAGTAGTTTTTGAGAATTTCTTGACAAAATAGCCCTTCGATAGTAAAAACAAACAATTCAAGTGATTTCAAGTGTTAGCTATAGACATGTAAAAATACTGCAATGTCTTAGGAACATTTCTGCCAAAGGGTTCGTTCCAGATCGTTTCAGTTTTTTTTAACATTTTTGTGGCTTTGTGGAAGCCAAAGAATAGTGCAGTGAAGCTGTTTTTAGTCTCCCTGTCTAATAAGCCCCCAATCTTAGCCAAGATTGTCAGTAAGCTCCTGCCCTTTCTATTAAGAACTGAAAATCTATCAATCTACCCTGGTCATTTGATTTTGTGGATGAGCCCCTCTTTAATAAGCCATTCTCTTTTACGCCCCCCCCCTCTGGAGCATAAAAATTAAATAAGCTTAAAGTAGGTATGGTAGGCTACAGGTGTGCCACACTGATCCAGCAATAGACCACAAGTAGGCCAGCAATGAGCCAAATATGCACCAAAGGTAAGCCAAGAGTAAGCCAAGGGTGAGCCAAAGGTAGGCCAATGGTGAGCCAAAGGTAAGCCAAATGGTAGGCCAATGGTGTAGGCCACGTTTTGTAGACACCCATTTTAAACCTCTGGTTTCAGGTGCACTCCAAATTTTTAACTTGTGAATTCATATCTCCGGTGTTTGGTGGTCAATTTCCAAATGCAAGGTATGTGCATTTAAGTTGAAGACCAACAAATGTAGCCATGCATTCAAAAAGTCCCAAAATATTATCGTTTTGTTGCTTTGTTGAGTCAAAAGGGGGTACTTTTTTTTTAAGACACCCGGTATACGTAGAATACTGAGATTATTGTAAGCAATTAAGCAGCCTAAGTACCAAACAGAACAGGTAGATTGTTGTATTGAGGCATTGCCTTATGTTTGCTCTCGAGTTTGACTTGAGATTACTTGACCCGCTTGTTGTATTGACACTCTATGTATATAGTATGGTTACCCTGTGGAACCATTGTTGTAGTCACGCCTTGTTTAGATTATTTACTCTTGTTATGTTCGGTTCGAAGCAAGACGTATATTATTAGTCTCCAAATCTTGGTCTGAATAATGTCCTGTACCGAGGTCATAGGATATAACATTGGCGACGAAGATGTAACAGAAATTTAAGAGAGAATGGCGTTCAGCTTAAACTTGAAACCGCTTCTTGAATTTGACCCAGAGAGAGAGGTAGGCGCTAGTATCTCGGCGAGATGGCGACAATGGCTCAACGACTTCGACACGTTTCTGCTCGCAAGTGGTATACGAGATAATCGTCGCAAGAGAGCACTACTCTTATATCAAGCTGGTTCACGCGTTCGTGAAATTTTTGGTCAACTTCCAGATACAGGGGAAGATGACGATTACAACGCTGCTCGAACCAAGTTATCAGAATATTTTGAACCGCACAAAGGCCATTTGTATTCACCGGCATTGGAATACTGGCATCGGCATTGGAACTGGCATTGGCATTGGAATTGGCATCGATTATTGCATAAGTCCACAAGTACTATGACGCATGCAAAACTAACCAGGGGGTGCGCAACAGCGATTTGCGCGAGTCTCTATTTATGTATTCCCCATTATCTAACGTTAATGGGTTTGAGCATTATGAATGAGGATTACTGATATTATACGGAGAGTTTTAAATCCAATAAGAGCATACCTGAATTGCTTAATTACGCTTTTATAGGAACACTTTGAACTGAGCATGAACTGAGCTAACATTAGATTCGATTTCTGACTTTACCCCGACTGGAGCGGTACACGACTTGTTTTCAGAACTAACCGTACCCTCTTCTAATCACTGAAACTTGCCTTGGTACCCAGATTTATGAAGAATTTTTCGGAAAACTTCTCATTTGTAACTATTTTTGCAAATTTAAGCAAACCCCACTAATAAATGGGTAATCTGCCGAAAATAACCCTTGTTTAGAGAATGTTGTTTAAAGAAAGTTGGGCACAAGAACCCACCCATATGGGCGGCACATACCATTACGCATGTACCCCCCTCCCGGGGATTTTATGTTAAAGACATAACGAGCTCTTCATGATTAAAAGCTCGTCAGAGCTTGAAGTTTTGAACCTTAAATATCTTTGAATCGCTAGCCTGCGTGCAGCCTCAACCTTTAAGGAGGAGTTGAGGCTGCACGCAGGCTATGAATCTCGTGAACTTATACTTAATGTGAGAGTAAAAGTTGTTAGTTTGATCGTACTCAGATTCAACTTCAAAAGTTTGGTTCATTTCAAGAATCATCATTGCTGAAGAATGAAATTGATGGCAGCATATTTTACAATGTAAAACACACTCTCGAATGACCTGTAATATGAAAATCCTAAAACCTGAAAATCTTAAAACCCGAAAACTAACATAAAAGCATCAAGCCCTCAGCCCCAGGGACAAAAATTGGCCAAATCCGCAACCTATCAAAGCCCAAAGCCCAAAGCTCTTTCACAGTATGAGGAGAATTGTCTTTAGCAGTTATTGAATTGACAGAGTTTGTTAACTGCATTGATTTACTCGTACAAATTACTTTCACGGACCCCCTAGCTAGTTTTGCATGCGTCATAGTTCTTACGCAATATCGATGCCAATTCCAATGCCAATGCCAGTTCCAATGCCGATGCCAGTATTCCAATGCCGGTGAATACAAATGGCCCTTCGAGAGCCTGAATACAAACTGAGAGATATGCTCTTGGATGGTCGTCGAAACGAGATGAGCGAATTCCAAGCAAAAGATATTGAATCAAAGGATGAAAGACCCATAACAAATCGTATTCGTGCAGACACGCAATACAAGAAAAACAACAAAGCTTCAAAATATGGTAACTGTGGAGGGGCATGGCATCCTAAAGACAAATGTCCAGCACAAGGGAAAACATGTCGGAAATGTTCCAAGAATAATCACTTTGCGAACGTATGCCGAAGTTCTGCTCAGGACAATCAAAAGAAATCTGAAAAGTCTAAATTTAGAAAACAGAAGACAGTGAAACCTTTGCATCATTCAGAAACCGATTCAAGTGATGGAGAATACATGTACGCTGTCAAACAAAAGTCCACTGGTTGTCCAACAGAAAAAGTCAATATTGGGGGCACTACAATTGAGATCATGATAGATACCGGAGCCTCGATCAATGTATTGGATCAACAAGCTTTTGAAAAGTTGACCGGTATTAAGTTGCAACCAACAAAGGTCCAAGCATTTCCTTTCAATACAAAACAGCCCGTACATTTCAAAGGGAAATTCGAGACGTTGGTAGAATCGAAGGAGAAATATTGCCTAGCAACATTCTACGTGATGAAAGAACAGAAAGCAGGATGTCTATTGTCAGCAAACACAGCGCAAGAGCTTGGTCTGATAAGCTTGAATCTCAGCAACGTTCATTCACTCAACACAAACGATGAAAACATTTGTGGGATAATTGATGAATACAAGCAAGTATTTGAAGGATTAGGAGAACTGAAAGATGATGCCGTCAAACTGAATATTGACAAAGAGGCGATACCACAGGCACAACAACCTAGAAGAATACCGTTTCACATTCGTAAGAAAGTGAAGGACGCTTTGAAGGAGCTGGAAAATCAGGATATCATCGAACCTGTACCAGCAAATCAGCCCACTCCTTGGCTTTCTCCTATCGTAGCAGTACCGAAGAAGGACGGTTCTGTGCGCATATGTGTAGACATGAGAATGGCCAACCAAGCAATTAATAGAGTCAGGTATCCAATACCAACAGTGAATGATATCAGCTTAGATCTCAATGGGGCTAAGTATTTCTCAAAGCTTGACTTAGCACAGGCGTACCACCAACTACCCCTTGCGGAGGAGAGCAGGTACATAACGGCTTTCAGCACACATGTTGGTTTATACCGATATAAAAGATTGGCTTATGGAATAAACGCAAGTGCAGAAATATTTCAACACGCTCTTCAGCAAAACCTCCAGTTCAGTTCATATAATTTAAATTCCACTACATACAATTTATAATCCCAACTACCAACTATACAAACAAATAACTAAACTACGAGGATAAAAGATAATGTTACAGAAAATTAATACAATAATACTGAAAATTAATACAATATACAAATACAAAGAGGAGCTAAATAAATTGTATGCAGGGAATTACTTAAAGGAGGAGCTCTCTCAATAGGTAAACTAATCGAGGAGAGAGCCCCCCCCCCCCCCCTATCCTAACATATTAATAGGTGGATTTAGATGAAGTTAAATAAATATTCATTTTCTTTCCATAGATTGATAGAAATTGAGGCAGTGAAGATTCAGCGGTTGACTTTTTCTAATAAGTAAATTTTCAATTTTCTTTTGAACAATATTTTTGATGGAGCATTTCGGAGTTCCACAGGTAATGCATTCCAAAGTTTAGCACCAAGATATCGAATTGACTTTAGACCATATTGAAGACTATTTTTTCGGGACATATATAAATCACCTTGACAGGCCTGTCTTGTGGAATATTGATGAACAGATGAACTAAATAAGAAAAAGTCATGAAAGCAACTAGGTGATGTTTTATTAACAGAATCAAAAACAAAAGTAAAGAGTCGGAGTTCAAAAATCTCAGAAAGTATCAGAAGTTTAAAATCATTGAAGATCGGAAGAGAGGGAGACATGCGAGGCTGAAATGATATAGCTCTGACTGCTTTTTTCTGTAATTTGAAAATTGGATCAATGTATGATGCGTATGTTTGACCCCAAACAATAACACCATATTGTAAGAAAGACAGAAACAAAGCATTGTACAAGCAAATTAAAACATCTAATGGAAGTAAATTCCTAATTTTGAAAAACATTCCACATGTTCTAGCTAATTTCTTAGAGAGTTCACTAAGATGGCATTTCCAGCTAAGATGCTCATCCAACAGGAGACCCAAGAACTTAACAAACTTAACTCTTTTAATATGTTTCTTGCCTATTTTGATATCAGAATCAGAGGGAACTTTGACAGATGAAGAATGAAAGATCATATAATTTGTCTTATCAATGTTTAATGATAATCTATTAGCATCAAGCCATTTCTTTACTAATCTCAGTTCTTTGTTGACAATTTTACTCAAGGCAGATAAATCTTTGAATTCATAGTAGATGTTTGTATCATCAGCAAAGAGATAAAAAGTAAGTTTCTTAGAAGCATTTGGCAGATCATTGATATAGAGAAGGAAGAGTAAAGGACCCAATACAGAGCCTTGAGGTACACCACAAGTGATTGAAAGCAAGTTAGAATTACTTCCATTAACAGAAACATATTGTTGTCTATCAGACAGATATGATCTAAACCACTCAAGGGCACATCCACGAACACCATAATGTTCCAATTTTGAAAGCAAAATTCTATGATTAACAGTATCAAAAGCTTTTTGTAGATCAATGAAAATACCACAACCAAATCTTTTATTATCAAGTGTATTTCTCACAGTTTCTGTCAAACTCACAAGGGCATGATCAATTGAGTGGTTTTCTTGAAATCCAAATTGTAAAGAATATAGAACATTATGAATTTCAAGGAATCTATACAGTCTTCTGTACATTAGCTTCTCAAATATCTTGCTGAAAATGGGTAAAAGAGAAATTGGCCTATAGTTTGATGGTAGTTCAGGATTTCCTTTTTTAAAAAGAGATATCACCTTAGCAATTTTCATTTTATCAGGAAAAATACCAGACTAAAAAGACTGATTCACAAGAAGAGCAAGAATTGGAGAAACCGAGTGTCCAATAATTTTAAGTAATTTTATAGGTATACTATTGGGACCTACAGATTTGGAAGGATTCAAAATATTTATTAGGTCATAAACTTCTATCAAAGTAACTGGAGTAAGGAAAAGTGAATTGCAGGTTCTGTTGGATAAATAGTCAAGAGGAGACTTTGGAGTCATTGGGATTGTCTTTGTTATGCCATCAGCAACATTGACATAAAAATCATTAAAAATATTAGACATTTTAGAAGGGTCTGATGTTACATTTCCGTCTTTGCCTTTGATTTTGTTAATTGAAGAAGAAGTGGAAGACTTGTGAGAAATGATTGTCTTGATACCTGACCACAATTTTTTCATATTTTGACTATTAATAGAAAAATGATTATGAAAATACCTTTCTTTACTTTCTTTCAACTCATTGGACACACGGTTTCTAAACTTCCTATACAATTTGAGATTATCAGGAGTATGTTGTTTCTTTAATTTCTGCAAAACTCTGTCTCGGATTCTCATCATCTTTTGTATTCTATTATTAATCCATGGTTTATCTTTCAGCTTCATTTCCTTTCTACTCCTCCTTTTGATTGGAGCATGCTTATTTGTCAAAGTATTAAGATCTTTCAAAAATCTATCAAATTTATTGTTCACATCCAAGTCACTGTTTTCTAAATAAGTGAAATCAATTTGATTGAAGTCATCAAGAAATTTTTCTTCTTTAAATCTAGAATAATCATATTTGAATGATTCAGATTTGCTATGACTAACATTAGTATTTTTCAAAATCAAGAACTGGGGAAAATGGTCAGTAATTTGCATTACAATATTACCACTTGTTATATTAGCATTGGTAGCATTAGTGTATATGTTATCAATAACTGATGCTCTATGTTCAGAAACTCTAGTTGGATGATGAATGCAAGGAAGGAGACTGTGTGAGAAGAGGTTGTTGACAAAGTCACTTGTTGGTGTATGGGAAGCATAATCTAGAAGATTGACATTAAAATCACCCATTATAAAAACCAGTTTGTTTAAAGATATTTTGCAGGGAAGATTCTGAAAATGAGATGTAAGGTTCTCAATAGCTGAACTAGGATGTCTGTAAACACAACAAATAAGGAAATTTTTGTCATTTTTGTTTTCAATTTCAACCCATACAGTTTCAAAATCATCTGTGCAAGAATCTAAATCTGTTCTTGGATTGGAAGTAAGAGAATCTTTAATGTACAAACCAACACCACCATTCTGAGTTAGTGACTGAGTCTTAAAAAAGTATGACCAGGAATGTCAACATTTGATGATAAAGGATTGTCAATGGAATGCCATATTTCAGACACTCCAATCACATCAGGATTCAAATTAGTGTGAGCAGATAAAGAAACTAATTCATCATGATGAAGGGATAGGCTCCTTATGTTAGTGTGAATGATAGAGAAATCTCTAGAGGATAATTGTAAAGCAGAGAGTTCAGGTAAAGTGAAGTAGCGAGAATCAATATTCTGAGGCATATGTTCATCAATATCATAGTCACTAAGATTGGGCAAGTCGATAAGGTTAGAAGTAATTTCAAACGAGGGTGCAGAATCAATGAATGAGGGTAGGTCGAAATCACGAAGTCCTAAGAATTCATCATTTGCTAAAGAGCCAAATGGAAACATTTCAATGGTACAATTTTTACAAAACCAAGGAATATCATCAGGTTCTTTTTCAAGTTCTTTATATTCTGAAGCAGAGATATCATTGCATTTCGTATGGACATAAAAATTGCAGTTATCACAAAGGATTGCCTTTTGATTGACATGTATATTTTTGAGGCAGATACCACATGGATGTTTAGGAGGATTCATTTCTTACTATGAACTGTGAAACTAAAGATAATTCTGTGAAATTTGAGGATTAAACTTATAAGTATACATACCAAAAATTTTAACTGAATTTTGGCAACAATGTCACATAAAAATGTGGCCAATGATTATAGCCATTACAAAATATCTTTAAAAGTAACAACAACAGACTTAAACAACAAATTACTCCAGTGTGAGTTAATGAGTTCATCAAATAATCTCCAAGGCATCAAAGGTGTACGCAACATAGCTGACGACATTATCGTGTATGGTTCTACAAGAAAAGAACATGACACAACACTCAAAGAATGTCTTAACCGATTACAAGAAAAAGGCTTTACATTAAATGCAAAAAAATGTAAATTCCTACAGCCAACACTTGATTTCTTCGGTCAAATATTCTCAGCAGATGGGACACGCCCTGATCCAAAGAGAATTGAAGATTTTCAAAATGCA
Organism: Aurelia coerulea; assembly: GCA_039566865.1. Classification (NCBI taxonomy): domain Eukaryota; kingdom Metazoa; phylum Cnidaria; class Scyphozoa; order Semaeostomeae; family Ulmaridae; genus Aurelia; species Aurelia coerulea. The sequence continues at coordinate 2,576,855 of CM076951.1, read as the reverse complement.
GCTCAACCTACAAGTGCACAAGAAGTTCGCAGCTTGCTTGGTATGTCAAACTACAGCTCCAAATACATACACGACTACGCTACAATTACAGCACCCTTACGCGAGCTTACGAAGAAAAATGCACGATTTTCATGGGAGCAAGAACACCAGAGAACTTTTGATAAACTCAAACAGGCGCTAGTATCAGCCCCGGTGATGGGTTATTTTGACACGAAGAAAGATACGATGCTCACAGTCGATGCAAGCCCTGTAGGAGTTTCAGCTATTTTAGCCCAAAGTGCAAGAGATGAATCGGAGTATAAAGTTATTGCGTATGCTAGTCGTTCATTGTCAAATGTTGAACGTAGATATTCGCAGACTGAAAAAGAAGCTCTAAGCATCGTATGGGCGATAGAACACTTTCACTTGTTTTTATATGGCCAGCCATTCACGCTGTTTACTGATCACAAGCCATTAGAGATCATTTATGGATCACCAAAGTCCAAACCTTCTGCCAGAATAGAACGATGGGTTCTACGTTTACAGCCGTATACATTCACTGTAAAATACAAAGCTGGAAAAGAAAACGCAGCAGATTACTTATCCAGACACCCATCTTACTCGCATACTAACGAAGAGAGACACACGGAACAGTATGTAAATTTTGTTACAATGAATGCAGTCCCAAAAGCGATGTCATTAAGCGAAATTGCACAGGCTACAAACGAAGATAAGACACTTCAATTACTCCGCGCTGCAATACGCACAGATATCTGGAATTCAGATGTACTTAAGCCGCCGTACAAAATGATTAAAGAAGAATTGACTATCGGTGCACAAAATGTTATTCTGCGAGGATCAAGAATTATCATTCCTGAATCATTACAGCAACGAGCTATAGACATTGCACATGAAAGTCACCAAGGACTCTCGAAGACCAAAGCAATGATACGGGAAAAGGTGTGGTTTCCTAAAATCGATTATGCAGTCAAAGCAACACTTGATTCATGCCTAGCTTGCCAAGCCACAGGTAAACAAAATCCTCCAGAACCAGTAAAGTTGAGTGACATGCCACGAGCACCATGGGAAAAACTGCATGCGGATTTTTATGGCCCATTACCTTCAGGAGATTATTCGTTAGTTGTCATCGACAGGTATTCTCGCTTTCCTGAAGTTGAGTTTGTGAAATCGACAAAGCTATCAGCTTTAGTCCCAAAATTTGATCGTATATTTGCTGTACATGGAATACCAGAAGTCATCAAAACAGACAATGGTCCGCCTTTTAACAGCGATGATTTCAGTAGATATCTTACAGCACTCGGAATAAAGCACGATCCAATTACTCCAGTATGGCCACAAGCTAACGGAGAAGTAGAAAGGTTTAACCAACCTTTAGGCAAAGTCATTCAAGCCGCCTTAATTGAAGGAAAACCATGGAGACAAGAAATACAGCGATTTCTACTGCAGTACAGAACAACTCCACACTCGGTTACAAAAGTTGCACCATGTGAACTTCTTTTCAATCGACAAGTTAGAGGGAAATTGCCAGTTATCAAAAGATAAACTGTTGTTGTAAAAATTGTTGTAAACAAACACAAACAAGCAAGAGCTAACGAGGTTGAAAAACAGAAATATCAGAAAGAATACACGGACACGCGTCGAAACGCAAAGGAGAGTGATATTAAAGTTGGAGACACTGTTTAGTGAAACAAATTCGAAAGAATAAGTTATATTCTCGTTTTAACAAGACTCCTTACGTCGTTATTGAGCGAAAAGGAACAATGATAACCGCTGAAAATGCAAACAAACATCGCATTACACGAAACATATCTCATTTTAAGAAGTACATTATTAATTGAAAGATCACTCATTCGAGACAGACAGTGATTTAGAAGACACAGATCGTAGAGATGAACCGTTGAAACAAACTGATCAGATTGAGGAACAAGATGATCAAGCGCAACCAATGGAGAATGATAATCAGCCAAGAGAAACTCGGACACGCAAATGTCCTGAACGATATGGAAATCCTGTTCCAATATAACTCGTTACAACACTCATTCCGAAAAGGAGAGTAATGTTGTATTGACACTCTATGTATATAGTATGGTTACCCTGTGGAACCATTGTTGTAGTCACGCCTTGTTTAGATTATTTACTCTTGTTATGTTCGGTTCGAAGCAAGACGTATATTATTAGTCTCCAAATCTTGGTCTGAATAATGTCCTGTACCGAGGTCATAGGATATAACACCGCTAACCTGCAAAACGACGCTGCCGTTTAACCGGAGTGATATGGGCTTTCCGAAAATATGTTTTTTGCCAGCAGGTATGCCCCCTGTTTTATTGTTGGATGGTGCTTGAAATGCCACTGCCTTTATTGGCGTTAAACATGTGATCGAGTTCATCACTACAGATTATTTGCCATGTAATGCATCCAGGACGTTAATTCACAACATATCTCTTGACCATATAATTTGTTGTCTTTCGCTTGAGTGACAATCAATGCAGTTGTTAATTTGCCAGAGAGAATGGATGAAGATATCAATCCAACAATTATCCATACCATTGCAAAAAGACGCGCAAGTTTTGCACGTGGGGTCAGATCTCCATAAATACAAAAATGTAATAATAAGTGTTTTTGTTGCTGTCCGTTGTCAAGTATATGTTTATTCTCTGCTGTTAATCTGATCTGACTTTGGATTCACTTGCAATTTAGGCACCAGCGGATAAATCACACAAACTTGGGTTATATGATTGTATACAAAACACTATGTACAAAGACTAACGGGTCTCCAGTAAGATCCGGAATTAACGTGTAGCTGGTCACATACTGATAATCAAAGATCAACTCAAAAGTTACAGAATATATTAGAAACTACAGTTCAGTTCAGTTCATATATTTCAAATTCCTCTACATACAATATCTCGGGTGTCTGCAAACCACGAAACCACGAAATCACGAAACGAAACGGTTAAATAGCGAAACGAAATGGGGAATAGCGAAACAGCGAAATGAACTGCTAGGTGCAATAGAAGAAATACTAAGAGCATAAAATGAGCTGAATGAAGAGAGAACTGGACACTTTTTGTCTCGCTTTTTCCGTTTTTTTTTTGGGATTCAGGCCTTGTACTTCTTATTGCAGTTAGATTTACGGTTTGAGTTGTGGATTGAGTTTTTTGGAGAAATTGAGAAAGTTGAGGTATGAAGTCATAGTGTTTTCTACGTTATTTCATTACCCAGCGACCGCGCAGCAATTGGGCTAGAGGGGGGCAATAGCCTCCCCCCCACTTTTTTCAAAGATAGGTTTAAAAACGTATGAACTTTGTCGATTTTTTTCCTTGAACAAATCAATGACAACGAAGGAAAACGACTTGACACAAATGTATGTGTCAACCATGGTAAATTTAGTATAACGTAAAGCATGGTCATTGACACATACCGTAAAAGCGCTATTAATGCCCCGGGGCATATTTAATTTTGGACACTTGTTATTTCTTTACCCCCTTTATATTCTCACTAACAAGTATTCAAATTAATGCGTGAAAAAATTCTTTAAGTTAATCGCAAAATTGTTGGGTCTAAAGTTGTATTGATGATTGAATAAGGCCTATTGCCAGCCTACATGAAGCTCGGGCGATGGAAGGAAACAACAAAAAATCGTTTACAGTACACATTTAATTTGGGTGGTTAAATTTGTAGTTTGTACCCTTTTACAAACTCATATCACTCTGATTTTGCTGCTTTGCTATGTCCCCATTTCGCTTCGCTATTTCCCCATTTTGTTTCGCTGTTTTGCTGTTTCGTTTCGTGATTTCGTGGTTTCGTGGTTTTCAGACACCCCAATATCTCAATAAAAACACTAATTACATACAATGACTACAAATTACATAAACATACTTATAACATACAATGAATAACAATTACATAAGATGTTGCATGCAGGGGAATTTCTTTAGGAGGAGCTCTCTCAATAGCTAAACTAATCAAGGAGAGAGCACCCCCTTGCAAAGATGGTCTTGAATCTTATTTAATCATTTATCGAGGGACCAGAGTGATATTTATCACTTTAGGATCAACTTTGATAGTTTTTCATGAATAAAAAGGCTTGAAGCTTTTGACGAAAACTGAAAGCAGATGACAATGTCTTTATATCAACTGGAATGTTGTTCCAAGATTTAGGACCAAAGAAACGCACAGACCTGATACCATATTGCAAGGTATTTTTTCGATTGAAGAAAATGTCATTTTTTTAGGCTTGCCGTGTACTATACTGATGACCATTTGTCACTGATTCAAAAAAAAAATTGTGGAAGCAATTAGGAGAGATCTTATTCACACAATCATAAACAAACCAAAGCAATTTTAGCTGAAAAGATCTTGAAGATTCAAGATGTTCAAGTCAGAAAAGATAGGAGTGGAGGGTGAGGTGAAATGTTCAAATGCAATAGCTTTTATCACTCTTTTTTGCAACAAATATACAGCCTTTATATGAACATCATATGTAAGTCCATTTATATGAACATCAGTGTATTGGAAATGGGACACCTGAGAGAAGTATCATTTCAATTTTTGAAGCTAAAATTTCTTCACTCGAAAGACAGCTTGATGAAAAACAAAAAGTCATTGAACATCTCGTAGGCCCAAAACAACAAAGAATTCAGCTTTAGTTTCAGCTTTCGCAAAAATTTGAACTTTGAAAGCTCGTAACTCCGTGAATATTTAGCCGATTTGCTTGCTTCTGGTGTCTAAATTTGATTTAAAATTTCAGTAATATGACTATCCTACCATGGAGCCGATCAGGATTTTGTTATTTCTTAACATTTAATCAAACGTCAAAAATTTGTTTTTCGGAGGCCCTGTATTCCTGCTCTAAATCAAGTTCAGGAAGGTAGCCCTTTGGTAGGAACCGTTTTTCAAGGGGCCCTCCAATAAAACATTACTTTTACAATATATGAAAAATTAACCTAACCTAAATAATCCTAATTACAATAAACACCATAATGTTAAAAACCTATTTACATCAATTAATTATTTACATACAAAGAAATGAATATAAGAGAAAAAATGAAAGGAAAACCAAATCCTAAATCACTGACAGGGGCGAATCTCACAGTGCCAACACCAGTCGCCCCCAGACGACATGTCGACCCAGAGCGACCGCAATCACAATACATGACCGCTATTCACCCCAAGCCGCCCCGCTGCCCATTTCTGGGTCTTGGGTTGCCTGAAAATTTCTCGGACTAACCCCCCCGTATACCTATGTGCTGAGTGCCCCCCTGGGACTATATCAAACAATAATAGCAACCATCAACTGTCTATTTCTGCCTAAGAGCGGATGTAAAACAAAAAATACATTACCATTTCAAGCAAATCGTTCAGTATCTCAGCTGAGCTAGAAGCCTGTTGTTTTGTTCCAGTTTCAGCAGACACCAGATGATATGGACACAGCTTATTCTATGTGACCTTTGTTGAGCAGAGCAATCGCACCTGAATTATTTGGAAAATACAAAAGCAAACATGTGAAACACGAAAGCAAACATGCAGGTCACCACCAGGGCCAAGTGCCCAATACAAAGATGTATGTGTTGTGTTTGGTATTTTAGGACCGTGATTGCGCTTTGTCTTTGCATCCATTAGAAATGCCAATCTTATCCAAATTTTGCCAACGCTCAAGTTGTCCCATCTTTAGTTAAGTGCTAATAAGTTAAGTGCTGGTTTTGACAAGAGCTTCACTTTACAAGAAATTGAGATAAATTCTTTATTTGAAATTAGGTGCTTGCTACAGATATTATGAGAATTTGCGAAGGCAGTGCAAGGAAAAGGACGGCGAAGAGAAGCTTCAGCGTGAAAAGGACGACAAAGGGAAGCTTCAGCGTGAACGGGAAATCGAAAGAAGTAGAGCAAGAAGGCAAATCCGATGTGACAATTGTACCCGAGGCAGATCCTGCCACACAATTCGGTTGTGCACTTTGCGGAGGTGTGTACAAAAGTAAGAGTGGGTTGAGCCTGCACCAGCGACGGGCACACCCTGAGTATTAACACTCTAAAAACCTTCCGACAGAACGTACCAAAGGCAGGTACTCACGTGAGACCCTGCTAATGATTGTGCGAGAAGAAGTGCGGATTACGCCGCTGATTACAAAAACGTCCACCGTGTATCAGCTGCTTGGAACCGCATTCCCTAACTTCTCGGTGGACCAATTGAAATACGTGAGGAACAAGCAAAGGCTTTACAAGTAATTGCTTGTCGAAATTCGAACTAGACAGCAAACCGAAATCACAGCTCCGGTTGCTGATGATAGTGTCGTACAATCGGATGTCGTACCAGATGATTGGGCGCAGCAATTGCGTGCTTCGATCTCAGATGACCATCTACACTGCGATATTGACTGGGAGAGTGTAAAGCCCGGCCAACCCACCACGCAGTCTCGAGAAATCATCGACAAAGAGTTTGAGGCATGGGTCCTTTCGTTGGATATTCCTGCCCCTAAGGATGCGCCGGCATTCCAACGCCGAACGAACGCTCCCAAGACAGGCAGAGCGTTGCGTAGACATCAGTACACCCAGATACAACCGTTGTACAAGAAAGATCGAAAGCGGTGTGCACAAGAGGTGCTTTCTGGGAATTGGAGAGCAGAAAGGACACTTTCTGTTCCGCTCGATGAGATGGAACAACCTTGGCGTGAGATAATGGAAACTCCTTCATTGGAGGATGCCAGGGCTCCGCCATCTGCAGGACCAATTTTATGGGATTTAGTAGCTCCGGTTACATGTAATGACGTCAAGAAGGTGCTCAAGGAGATGAAAAAGAGTTCACCAGGACCCGACAGGTTGCCGTATGCGGCATTTAAGAAGTTGGACCCCGAAGTGTGGGCAAGCCACTTCAATTTGTGGCAATACGCATCAACACCACCAGACACGCTCTGCATTGGCAGAACCATCTTCTTGGAAAAGGTGATGAATACAAATCGTCCGTTGGAGCACAGACCTATTACGATAGCTTCATTTATCATCAGATGCTATCACAAGGTTATGGCTAATAGACTTGAGCAAAGACTCCCATTCAATGTCCGGCAGAAAGGTTCCATGAAAGGGGACGGAGCGGCTCAGAATGTGTGGCTGCTAGAATCCATTCTCAGTGAGTGTAAGGAAAAGTTGAAACCAGTTTCACTGTGTTTCATCGATGTGAAGAAAGCCTTCGATTCTGTAAGTCATCAGACACTATTGTTAGCAGCTCGGCGTTTGGGTGTCCCTCCACCTTTGTTGGAGTACCTTCGAGAGTTCTACGGTAAATCTCGAACGGTATTTGAGATCAATGGCGCTCGGAGTAGTACCGTAAAAGTGGCCCGAGGAGTGAAGCAAGGAGACCCTCTATCAAGTTATCTTTTTAACTCGGTATTGGATATGGCCCTCGCGGATCTCAATGAAGGTATAGGCGTTGAGGTAAACGGCTGTAGGATTAACAACTTGGCTTACGCTGACGACGTTATACTACTGGCCAGCACTCCAAAAGGCAGAGCCAAATGAATGCATTAGTAGTCAACTTGGAGATGGGCGGCCTCAGAATCAGTGCCAGCGCTGATGGTAAGTCCGCGAGCATGAGAGTCGTTGAAGACGGGAAGGCGAAAAAGTGGTTGGTTGATCCAACTCCTTTCTTGCATGCAGGTGAGCAAATGGTTCTGGAAATGTCTGTCACTGCGGAATACAAATACCTTGGCATTCAAGTATCTGCTACTGGCAACCGCTTGAAGGTTAAGGAGGTGTTAGATGAAGGCTTGAGTAACCTCTCAAGAGCTCCTTTGAAGCCACAGCAGAGGCTGTATTTATTAAATACGTATCTCTTGCCCAAACTCTATCACCAGTTGGTGCTCACCGGTCCGTCGGACAAGCTACTTAAGTGGCTTGACGTCTGCATTCGATCTGCAGTGCGGAAATGGTTGAGGCTGCCAAGAGACACACCGACTGCCTACTTTCACGCCCATGACCAGGACGGTGGACTAAGAATCCAATCCCTCCGATGCTCGGTACCACTCATGCGAAAGCAAAGGCTGGAAAAACTTATTGTAAGTCATGACCCGGCCGTAATAGCAATGAGGAGTACCGTTCGCCACCTGAAGATTCTCAGGAGGAGTGAAAAAGTTCCCGCAATTGGCCAGGCTATAGCTACGTCCAAAGTGGCACGGTGTATCGCTTGGAGGAATCTTCTGATCTCGAGTGTTGATGGTAGAGGGCTGGTGTCTCATCCCGAAGTCCCCAGGATCCATAATTGGATTAGCAGTGGAAGTTCACTTATGACTGGAAAGGAGTTCATAGGTTGCGTCCAAGTGCGTGGTAACACCTTACAGACAGGTCTACGGAGTTCGCGTGGAGGGAACAGATCATCGTTCAACGTTGAGTGCGACTGCTGCAGGAGACCCGAAACATTGGGCCACATCATGCAAGTCTGTCCAATAACATGGGGTCCACGTATCTCACGACACGACCATATCTGCAACTTTCTTTCCAAGAGACTACGGTTAAAAGGCTTCGATGTAAACCAAGAGCCATAGCAATTGAAACTGGTATCCGAAAACCGGATCTTGTCGTATGGAAGGGTGATGACGCATGGGTTGTCGATGTCACTATTGTTGCCGACAACGCTAACTTGAATGAGTGCTGTGAAAGGAAAGCGAGATACTACGAATCACCCGAAATTACATCTTGGGTGAAGAGTTTGACTAGTTCGAAATCGGTGGTATACAAAGGCTTGGCAATTAATTGGAGGGGAGCAATGGCTCCCGATGCCTTCACGCTTCTGAAGGAAGCGTTCCACTTGTCATTGAATGACATACAGATTTTATCTGTGAAGACACTGACAGGTGGCTTTTACTCGTACATGGCCTTCAAAAAGGGTACATATCGTGTTGGTGGATTATGAAGCAGTTTGCCTAAACCAGAGTTCTTTTGGTAGCAGCTGTGGAGAGGGACCAGTCGAGGGTACAGACTTGGGTCAAGCTCAGCCTTCCAGTGTGGTTTGCTAGTGGATAGTAGATTATAGTAAAGTGAGCGAATCATGAGGCAAAGTTAATCCGAAATGATTATACACCTTTATGAATAACTCCCTATTCGTAATCCGACTCGTGAGAGGGTGAAGATAAGGATAGGTGATAAATTTAGATGGCGATCTTAGCCTCATCCACATTTGTTATACACTCCCGTCACGAAAGTATACGGACAGCTGAAACAAAATGGCGTCAAATTTGACCGTTAGCCCTTCGACCCCAAAACAGTTCAGCCGTTATGCGGCCATTTCAGGGACTGGAAACCAATTATTTTGCGGCCAAAACTTTGTTTATCGATCACGCAATCAAGGAAGAAATGAAAAAATGAAAAACAAAGCAAAATGAAGTGTTTTGATAGCAAAATATGAATTTAGCTGTGAGAAGGAAAAGCAATCGAAAACAAGACGATATGTTCAACAAATTTCCAATCTTGGAGGCTGCTACATGACAGGAGAAGATTGTATTTTATGTCAAATGAAGCAGAACAGATCGCAGTTTTAGGAATCATGTGAATGATAGCAAAAAGACACTTGGCTATAAAATGGCAAAATCAAATTTGAGTCTCCCATGACTGTAGGGTTGCGATATCATCTTTGCCAAGGTAAGTTTAAATTTGTATCAAAGCCTCAAAAAGATAATTAATGCCAAAGGTTGGCCTAAAGTTGGTATCATTTTGTACATCTTACATAGGGGAATCAATTTGAGCAAAATTATACAGTCCCTAACGAATTTTCTTTGCAACAGTTTGGTATTGAGTTTGATTGCAATAATTCTGTTGTTAAAAAACCTTACCTCGATCGCAGCAACTGTTTCTTTTTTCATTTATAACTTCATTATATCTGGATTTACTTGAATTTTCTTTCATATTTGCAAATTTCAGATTTTTCTGCACCAAGTGATGCTATTCCAGTGAACGAATTATTTGGAAAAGTATCTTAAATATCAGTTCTGAGTTGGGAGGCTCCTTTGTTATCAATTACATTTTCTCCTCGCAGCTAATTTCATGTTTTATTATCAAAACACGTTTATCTTGCTTTGTTTTTCAATTTTTTATTTCTTCCTTGATTGCGTGAGCGATAAACACAGTTTTTGGCGTTAAAATCGTTTGTTTCCACTCTCTGAAATGGCCGCACAACGGCGGAACCGTTTGGGGGGTTGAAGGGCCAACGGTCAAATTTGACGCCATTTTGTTTCGGCTGTCCGCATACTTTCGTGACGGGAGTGTATATAATAATGGACTTGCCATAAGCATAAAAATATAGTGAAGCTCTTGTCATCCTAGCTGCTGTTATTTGTTTTTTCTACAAAGCCAGTTTACAGCAATCCTATGCGTGTGCATTTGTTTGTTTGCGTTTTGAAGTATCAGCTCCCTTATCAGTTTAAAAAAACTTGTTTGCTTGAAAAAAAACTATGATTTATCATATCCAGAATTTACGAACTCAAGGAAATTATTTTGAAGAGTCACCGTTTGCTAGAGAGCTTTTAAGATTGCAGACAAAGTAATTCATCTTCTCTTATCGCACACTTAGTTTGTTATCTTTGTCTAGATCAAAACAATATTTGATAATTGCTCTGTTTCTCAACACAACAGTTAGTCAGTGCATGATAATATCAATTTCTGATATGTGCCTCTGTCCCTCATGATGTTCTTAAAGGGACTGCTTTTGTATTCGGATATAAGAGCATGGCATGCCCGTATATGTACTTAGTACCCTTATATCCATGTAAATATATAGTCATAATCAGCAGTTACCTTGATATACATCTGTTGGTTAAATTTATTTTTCGCCAAGCTCATTTCGATAGATTTGATTCGTTAAATATATGTATATTTTATTTTCAGCTACATCTCAATCATTCCAAACTGGTATTTAAGAACTAGTATTCAAGAGCCGTATGCTATAAAAGTTAAAATCACCTGAAACCACCTGAAATCACCTGAAATCACCTGAAACCACCTGAAATCATCTGCAAATCACCTGAAACCACCTGTAAATCACCTGCAAATCATCTGCTCATTGTTTTGATGAATGGGAAAAAGAGTTATTGTCTTCAACTTTGATCATTAACACCTAAAAAGGCAAATAATCCTACTGGTGTGATCGGTAGTTTATAGGTCTCACGCCTTTTGTCTCATTCAAATTGCTTTGTGGTCTCATTGGGCTGATCAGAGTTAAGCTACGTCCAAACATATCTAGCCTGCGTTGCAGACCGAATTCCAAAAGGAAAAGGTCTGCCACGCAGGCTAACACGTATCCGGATATTTTTGAAAAGTTCTATGCTCCATATAAATTTCAAGACTCAAGAGATATTCCCAGTCATCGCAACAACAGCAACAACAACAACAAGAACAACATTTGTATGGCGATAACTACGACCTGCTTAGACTAATTCCAAAAAAGTCTCTTGTTTCGCTCCCCGCCCCCCTACTGCAGACTTGTCGCTACAACACACGAGGGGTACATCACCCTTCCGGAAAGGCGTACGAGATTTTTTTAAAAACAAAAGGATTTTTAGGGATTTTTTACGGATTTTTCTTGAAGACAAAGGAATTTTTACCAAAGGTGTACGAGATTTTTACAGAGTGATACGCCCCTCGACAACACAGAAGCTATGTTCAACAACAACAACAGCGAAGGTTAGAGGGACTTATGTAATGAGTCTACGAACTTGTATTATTAGTCTAATATATTTATAGGTCTATCCATATAAAAAGATCCGCATTCCGCATCCACACGAGCAGCATCTTTGAAATTGTCCACATGAAAACCCTGTGACACTTGAAACTGGGTGACCGAAAACGCCGCGCCGTCCACTTGTGTGCGTGAAACCAAAACGGCTAAAAAAGATGCGTTTTCAAAAATATCCAGATGCGTGAAGACGTAGCTTAGCTTTTATACAATTTAGATAAAATACTAAAATCAGCCCAGTGAGACCAAAAAGCAATTTGAATGAGACAAAAGGCGTGAGACCTATAAACTACCGATCACACCAGTAGGATTATTTGCCATCTTAGGTGTTAATGATCAAAGTTGAAGACAATAACTCTTTTCCCCATTCATCAAAACAATGAGCAGATGATTTTCAGGTGATTTACAGGTGGTTTCAGATGATTTGCAGATGATTTCAGGTGGTTTTCAGGTGATTTCAGGTGGTTTCAGGTGATTTCAGGTGATTTTAACTTTTATAACATACGATTCAAGAGCAGCGTATGTGGCAAGGCATTTGCAATGAGTTAATGTCGGATGAGGAAGATGGGTTTGACAACACATTTGTGATGAAAACGTTAGATTGGAGGGCTCATCGACTGAAGACACTCCTAAGATCATTGGATGACATATTGGACAAAGAGAGAAAGAGGAATGTTGCCCACAAAGAAAGGGTTTTTGGATCCCCTTCAAGGAGACGTCCGTCCGAAAAGGTGAACAGACGGTCCATTCAGATGGATGGAAATGATCCTCATCATCACGCCATGGAAGCAGAAGACAGACATGCTCAGAATTATAAACATGACTTTGACGATGATCATTTATTTTACCGATGTCCCAAAAAAAGGTAAAATATTTGATTGGGGCTTGCAATGACAATACAAGTTGAATCAACCCCTGATAAGTTTTACGTACTCTTAAATAGTTAACTTGAAGATTGATACCTTATTTGTTGGTATTGGTGCATGAAGAGTTGGAACATTAATCTTGAAAGTCCAAATTTGCCTCCTACTCCAAACCAGAGCTTTTGGGGTTCGGCCTAAGCTGTTAACTCCCTGTGCTGTGGGATCTCCTCAATCATAGCCAAGTACAAACAAGAAACCTCGTGCTTAGGAACACATTTTAGAGGCCCTTTACATGAGAAAAGTCAACCCGGGTGGAATTTCACCCCGGGTTGAGTTTCAACTTGGCCGCTGGAAAAACCTTTGTAATTTGTAAAATCGTTTACATGAGAAAATTTCAACCCTGGGCGAGTTCAACTCGCTTTCTCAACCCGGGTGGAATTTTCGCCCCGGGGTGAAAATCGCATGTAAACGCAAATTGTTCTCAACCTGGGGCGAGTTGATGAATTCAAAGAGAACTTTAGGATTGAAAATCAAGGTTTTGCGTGTTTTAGCGCCAAAGAAACATTTAGTTACTCAAACTTGGCAGTGGAAGAACTCTTCTGCTCAAGAATAGAATCTGTGAAGTTGGTTATATCTTTTTAACGCACGATTCTTTTCCTCTATGACTCGCGAAATCTCCTGCTTCAAATCTTGATGCTTGTTGAGGCATTATTTGAAGCAACATCATGAAATTCATTTGCAATGCAACGCTGAGAGTTCGTTGTGTGTGGGCTGATATCGTCCATGAGTTTGTCCATGATGTTGAGGAAGGAAAAAAAAATCCTCGTGTTCATGCTTGACTGGCTCTGGGGTCCTAATACTGCCTAGGCCAAAACTAAGTTCATCAAACGATCTATCATGTTTCCCAAAGTTCATGACTTTGCTGCGAGTATTGTCTTTTTCAGTGAGAACTTCTCAACTTCCTTGAGCTTCAGCTTTTGTCTTTTATCCGCTACTTTCATTGTCGGTTTCTGAGTTGGCCAGCCGATCTAGGCCATGACAGTCAGGGCCATTGATTGCAACTAGAAGTCTCGAGGCGAGCTCATCCTTTTTGCCCTTCGTGGGCAGGCATCTCATGGACAGTTCATCCTTCAGTTCAGCAACCTTTAGCTTCGATACAGTAGCGGCGGACAGGTCGTTTATGCTTGTTGTACTTGTATTTCCTTCACTTGACATTTCCTCTAAAATTTCACGTGCAGTCGCCATGTTCAATTCAATTCAATTCAAAGCTGCATCGCAGTCTTCTGTTTCTGAATTAAAGGATGATGGATCAGATGGTGACTGAATATCCATCAGCTCCTCCTGGTCCGTTGATGGTACTCCCAGATGGCTGTCCATCTGCATATTCGGCAACAATGGTGAACTTTTTTTTTAAACCAGCAGCAGCAAGTAGACCTAGGCCTGCAGACCGGTACTCTGTTTCATTGTTGGAGCATTTCAGGGCCTTTTTCTTTGCTTCAATGCAATGGATGAGGTCTTTTTTCTTTTTCCGTCGTCTCTCGACCTTCTTGAATGCAATGTTGTCTGTAAAACTAAATGCCGCTGATGAATATGAACATTCAGGCATCGCATCATTGTCTGCCATGTCCGGATCTGCCATGTTGTATGTTGCAGGACCATTGGATGGATTGGTTGTTGATGTTGTTGCGACAAGAGAAATTCAACCGCGGTTGAAGAACAGAAGTGGTACCCGAATATACATGGCCAAAGGGGTTACGCTCCTTCATGGGTGCAGACTGGTTTCCTCCACCTTCTTTTCCAGAGAAAATTTATATGTGCTGTTCTCGAATTTCCAATTCTTCTCGAAATGCATTCAACATATCCATCATTCCCATTCCTCATGATTTATTGTTCCACGTATCATTTTCAGTCGCACAGCCTCTGGTATTTTCTTCATGAATGCAGATACCACAATACTTCAATACAAAATTTCTTCTATACCAAGAGCTTCTAATCCACGATAATGTGTTTCGATCTTGTCATACAATTCTCACATTCGTGTCACATTTCACACAGAGGGGGGGGGGGGAGACCTTATTTTTTGTCAATAGCTCAAAAATTTTGCAACTGATTGTAGGTACAGTGGCACTTTAGTTTCCGTGTTCAGTTCATTCCATAATTTTGCTCTTCAATAGGAAAATGCTTCTGAAATGCTTTTGAAAATGAAATGCAGTTCAACAGAGGTATCTGCAAATTGAGAGAGGGAGAGAGCTTTTTTGCAGATTACTTAATTCTATCGAGGGGCAGCTTATTTCATCCAGGTTGAACACATTTTACTTACCACAGAGCTACATCGCTAATTGATGGTTTTTGCTCCCCTGCAGGAGAGGCAGTGTATAGGTCCTCAAATATTACCGGGTGGGCATCGCAAAATATCTTCAAATGGTCCCAAGCCATTGTCTTCATGTGCTGAAAGATGTTTTCCGTTCTTGTGACTTCCTAGAACAGATAAGAGACCAGCTGGAACTTTAACTTTTACCTGACTCAAATAATGTAGTCTAAACTACTAACTTCATTTGTGTGCAAACTAACAATGACAATTTTTTCTTATCCGTTTTTCATTACAGTACAGTAAGTACCCACAAATAAGATACCCCCTTGTATATCAAACGGGCCTCACTTTCTACAAAAGGGGCTCCTTTAATAAGAAACAACTCTAGGTCTGAAATTTAAAAGTTTCTTATCTTCAGGTTTGTCATAGTTCCTAAATGCTAAAAACTATTCCCATAAATGACTGTAATATAATGTAGCATTCTCAAAACAGAATTAACATTTTCAAAATTAAACATTCAAAGAACAAAAAGGTAACAAGGTAAACATGTAAAATGTACGACTTGTGTAAACCGCAGGTCATGCAGGTTAAGAAAACGCGGGTTAAATCATACGGGTCAAAAATGATGGCCATGGGCACACTGGCTTTAGGCCCTCCGCTGTTTGCACAAGAGGTTTGCGGAAATCGTTCGTTTGGTCATAGTGTGGTTTGGTCGTTGGTTGGATATAAAGATATGACCCCTTGAGTTTTTGGTAACAAGTTGCTGGGTGTTTCAAATAAAAATGCGTTGCCAACATGATGAAAATTTATGCCTATCTTATATTTTGTCTGAGATCGCAATGCACATATTTCCGCTGTGTTGTGGTAGAGTAAAACTCACGAAATGCTTACGAAGGAACCTTTCACTAAATGCAACGAAATTTTGAGAAGGCTGTGAAACTGCAGAAACCTTTGGTAAAATTTCCCAAATCAAACGATCGTCGTGACTATGAAGGTTTCTTATCGCAATGTAGCCAGGCAACCTTTGGACCATCATACTTAAAACATCAATAGGCTGTAAGCCGAAAGCCAGAATGCCCATGGCCTCTAGTTTTGACCCGCACAATTTAACCCGCGTTTTCTTAACCTGCATGACCTGCGTTTTTCACAAGCCATAAAATGTACCAGTAATGTGCAATACACATGCATGTATGGTACAGTCATATACCTTCACTTGACTTGATTCCCTATATATAAGAAACTTTGACCCTGATCATGAAAAGGTCTCTTCAAATATGAAACTTTTAAATGTATGGTACAGTCATATACCTTCACTTGACTTGATTCCCTTTATATAAGAAACTTTGACCCTGATCATGAAAAGGTCTCTTTAAATATGAAACTTTTTGAGGCCTCAATTCAAAAAGTGGTTTCTTATTTGCGGGTACCCGCTGTACACCGCGAACCTTGGGTGGTAACATGGTGTTCCTGCTTAAGAATTTTCAAGAATACTTTCAATTTCTTTAGAATTCTAATACAGAAAAATACCGTTTTTGATTAAGAATTCTCATCAGAACATGTAAAATTATTCAGAATTCTTGTCATATGTAAGGTGAGCAAGGCCTGTGCTGCATTTACTAACCCTTTCATTTGCAAATTTTGAAAAACTTGTCAAAAATTATTTGTGCACTAATTGGTAAATTTTTCCATTGAAGAACTCATTTTCGAGAAAGAACTGCATGACTTTTTTAGCAAATTTTTCCTCCTTGACATTTCCTAATACAAATTTCCTATTGTTTAAGGTAGGCTACTGGTCCAAAATTTCATGTTTTTGACCAAAATCACGATTTTTATTTTTCCCCCCAGTTGGCTTCTTTAGGCATATAAAAAGCATACCCTAAATCATTTTTGGCAATAAAAGTTAATTTTGGCCTTGAACCGAATCAAAATGTGAAGGAAGGTCAGTGATTTATCAAGAAATCAGCTGACTATTCGCAGAAAGCAAGCAGCAAGAAGCGACATTTTGAGTGATATGTCGAGCGGCCTAAGCCAGGATGATCATAGGCACGCTATACCTCAATTGAGAGCCTCTTTTTTGCTGAATAGTTCTATGGAATTTATTTTAACGTTTAGCCTACCTGTGGCACAGGAATAGCCTCCTTCTCCTCTGGAGTCCAACAATAGTTAGACCGTTGCCATATTTGTTGATCACTTTTGATTGGCTGGATCTCTCAAGGGCTGCATCTCATTGGTCAATCCATCCCTGATCATAATGGCGGACCATGAGCGTGGTTTCATCAGTCATTTTCGTAGAGTTTCGTTCAGATATCTCTCGTGTTTTAGACAAGATTTCGAAGAAAAACAGATTGAAGGATGGCCAGGAAGAAGTTCAGAACAATTAGAGGCTACATTGGACGGCGAAGGAAGAGGATTGCAAAAGCCAAAGAGGACGTTTTAGGTGTCATCGAACCAGTCTCTGCTCCTGTTGTAAATAAATCAGTAGGCCTTTCAGCAAGTGCAAGAAAGCTAAGTGTTTTCGGTGTAAACATCGAGGAGAATGTAGAACAGACTGATCCTCTCTCAGCAAAGCCAGAGGACTGTTATATTATTGCACAAAAAGCCGCAATGACGGAATTGATATCCATACTTTTATGCCCTGATTGCAAGCAGCCTGGTTTGTGCTTTGAAATTGACAAAGAGAATGTGAATGGATTTTCTGCCAAAGCTGCAATAATGTGCAAAATATGCGAAAGTCCTGTAAGAGAAAATTATCTTTGTGAACGAGTTGGAGGATCGAAATCACCAAATGAGCCATTTGACATAAACATTAGGGCAACTCTGGCTTTCAGAGGCATTGGCTGTGGGTATTCAGCAATGAGAGATTGGGCTAGTTTCATGGACATGCCTTGCTCTATTAGTCGTGACTCACACACAAGAGCTCATCACAAGATAGAAGAGGCCAGCAAAACCACTTTTAATGAAATGGTGAAGCAATCGCGTGATGCAATAGGCCAAGCATACCATGAGATAGGAGTGTATCCTGATGGTAATGGTATCCTGGATATTGGAGTTTCCTTTGATGGCTCATGGCAGAAGCGTGGCTACTCATCACACAATGGAATGGGGTCTGTCATAGATCTGCTCACCGGGCTTCCAATAGATTTTGAAGTGCTGTCCAACTTCTGCTTCAAGTGCAAGTCTGCCGAGGAGAAAGAATTTAATCCAGAATGGAAACAAAAACATGCGGATAACTGCCCAAAGAACTTTGATGGCTCGGCAGGAGCAATGGAGGTAGCATGTGCAGAACGTCTGTGGAGTAGATCTGTAGAGCATCACAAATTGCGGTACACTGCAATGCTGTGTGATGGGGACAGTAAAGCCTTTGATTCTGTGACCAAATTGGCTGTTTATGGAGCGGATGCAACAATTGAGAAAGAAGACTGCGTAAATCATGTATCGAAAAGAATGGGAGCAGCTTTAAGAAACTTAGTCACAATATCTAAGGCACAGAAAGAATCCATTGCAGGAAAAGGAAAGTTGACACAGGAATAGATCACCAAGATCCAAAATTACTATGGAAGGGCGATTAAAGACCACGCGAATGACATCACTGTGCTCAAGAAGCGTATCATGGCCATCCTTCTACATATGTCATCAACTGACACAACTCCAAAGCATGCCCATTGCCCTCCTGGGGTGCAATCATGGTGTTTTTGGCAAAGAGCAGTGGCAAAATCAGAAAATCCTGGCACCCACAAAGAGCATGAAACAGTCACACCTGAAATTGGCAAAAAGTTGGTGCCAATTTTTCTGCGCTTGTCGTCAGAAGATCTGCTAAAACGATGTGTAAGGAACAAGACGCAGAATCCCAACGAATCCATGCATAATATAATTTGGAGGCTCTGCCCAAAGACCGTATTCGTTGGACGGAGAACGCTAGAAACAGCAGTTTGCTTAGCAGTTTGCCAGTTCAGTATGGGAGCAACGTTCAGAGTTGCTCTTTGCAGGACTTTGAAGCTTGACCCAGGTGAACATCTTCAAAGCTCTGCTTCAAAAAGAGATGCTGAAAGAGTAAAGAAGGCAGAGAGAGCCTGCCAAGAAGCAACAAAAAAGAGAAGAAAAAATCTAAAGTACAAAAAACAATCAAAGGAGCAAAAAAAGAAGTCCCAAGAAGGAGAAAGTTATGTTGCGGGTGGTTTTAATTGTTAATAAAGAACCATTGAAATATGAAATAAAAGTCACCATGAGACAGTCAAACATTTTAATCTCTGTCAGAGTTGCAATTTTGCTATTTGAAATGTGCATAACCCCTATTTTAAAACAAATTTCGGACACTTACACCTCAGTAAACATTTAAATGAACTTTAAATGGCGTTTTCTCAGAATAGCGTTTTTGGCATACCCGGATGGTGTGGTTTGAGTTCATTTTCCAAAGTATAAAGAGAACCACATATGTCTATATATCATTAGATTCCTTATGCTGTGTAGAATGCACAAAACTTCTTCATTTTTTGTTATGATGTTTACATAAGTCAAAGGTCTTTGCAAAACCAACACCTTGAAAGCAAAAATATTAGAAAATTAGAAGAAATGCTATAAAAAAAATTTAAGTCTTTAAAACGTGAAAATAAGCTCTTTTGTGCAAAGCCCATACTGTCAGGATCAGTTTGATATATTGCAATCAAACATAAGTACAGCTGAAAAAAATTTGAACTCAAACCAAGTAACCTCTGTTCTCGCATATTGTTTGTAAGTTTCCATAGCAACGGAAGGTGATAATTAGATTTTTACTGCATTTTCCAAATAAGGGCATAAAGTAACCCCTTTCACCTAATTTTGAGCTGTCTATCATCAGTAACGAAGAATTTAGTTTTTGGACCAGTAGCCTACCTTAACCTCGAACACCCATTGCTGCCAAATGGCAAGCAAATATTTGAGACAATTTTTTATGGTACTGAGCAAGTGATATTCAAAATGTAATTCAACCTGCTACAACCGACAGGTTTCAATTTAGGAATAAACCTAAAAGCATATTTTTCAATCTTCACTTGACTTTATCTCGATCATTATACAGTGAGCATTTCAGTGAAGCAACAGCACAGAGATTCCTCTCCTTTTCAATGCTCAATATTTCTTATAAAACAGCATTCAAACACCAAACTGTTGCTGCATTCCAGGATACCTCCAGTCCTCCTATTTCTAGGGATATCTCCCAAACAGCAATACAAGGTGTAAAATCCGGACCAAGGAAGCTAGGGAGTCATGGAATGTACTGAAATATGTGTTGCCAAATGGCAACAGTGGGAATGAAAGGGCTAAAGCAGTAAACTGTGCCTCTCTGGCTGCTAACAAGTACGGACTCCATGACTTTGTCAATTGCTTGTCATGCCAGTTGCCGTCTTTTATTGCAGCACAAATTAAACATAAACCTAATTGAACATATTGGCAATAAAACAAGACAGTCTTCAATATTATCGCTTCGATATTCATGGAGATGTGGTCTTCCAAGTGGGGATTCTTTTTTCTGACTCACCCAGTGGATAACGGGACCCATTACCTCATCGTCTGTGCTTAGGCACATAGACCTCCCTATCTTTTCTCCTCTCTTCTTCTTTTGTTCTCTCCCTGTCAAGAGTTGAAAAAAATTTAAACGTTAAAAAGTGTCTGCCTTTACTTTCATGACACCAGAACAGCTAACAGGTCAATACTGGATGCTCCAAGAAGCCTGTATACAAATGTTTGCTCTGAAGTTTGATTACCCTTGCTAACCCAAACAATACTGTTATCTAAATTCTCAACATTTAAAACATAATTTGTTGCTAAGTTGCGAAAGATCGATAGGTAACCTCAAACTATAAGTAAAACTAAAATCAGAGTTACCCTTTTTGGCTCAAAAAAAATGGAAGAGGAGTCAAGTGGACAAAAACATTCCTTTCAAACAGCGCACACTATAACTTAAATTTTGCAGAATATACTGGGATAGTCAGAAAAAGTGTGAGGATTTTTGGTGGACGGTGAAGCTGCATTTAGCCAGCCGATCGTTGTGAACTACATTATTCCATGCAATCCGACCTAGATCATAAACTTTTCCTTATCGAGATCGGTCACGTGATGCATTATTCAGAAAATATCTTCTTTATCAAACTTTGCATGGGAGTTTACAAACTGAGGGAACCTTTAACCAAGCCTCTTCAGCATTCCAACAGAAAGCAGCATTGTTGAGTTAATGGTGTAGACTCTAATATAGAAGCATCGAGGACACAGGGCTCTTGTCTCGGCCCACTCCTATTTTTAGTCTACATAAATGACCTTCCATCTGTTATAAAGAACTTTAAAGTGTCTATGAATGCTGATGATACAAGTATTTATCATTTTTTGAAATAAATTACTCAGTTGAACGAGGCTATCAATGAAGATCTACGGAAATTTGATACGTGGCTAAAGAGGAACAAACTATCCACCAACGCAACTAAAACCCATTCTATGTTAATTGCCACCAAACATAAGAAGAAGCATCTAGAGATTTCAAATCCAACTTTCCAACCTTTCATTCGTGAGATTAGAGTCGAACTTGCAAGTAATACTAAGTACTTTGGTGTAGATGTTCAAATCGATGAAAATCTCACATGGAAGGAGCAAATAAAAACGGTCACTGCAAAAGCTTCCCGAGCTATCGGCTTCTTAAAATACGCCAACAAATATCTTCCTGCTGGAGTTGTGAAGACTCTATAGCAGCATCGTAGAGCCTAATTTCCACTACTGTGGCTCTGTTTTGGGTTGCTGCAATTCCACATGCAACAACAGCGGGTAAAACATGGTCCCTAGCTATACTTTAGCGTTGTTTTGGAGAATAAACCAATCAAAGCCTTGAGTGGTTGTCACATGATACATCATACCATTGTGTGACCGGGCGTCGCTGTACCGTTATATTGCCGTGCGTTTTGGCGGTAAAGATAAATTTCAATAAAGTGAAGCAGTTCACATTACAACGGGAAATACAGTAGTGTGACCGCAGCCATTGTTACAGTCTACAACTTTGTAACCTCTATGTATTTAGCTTAACTTGTCTCAACATAGCGGATCAACCGTGCTACATACTAATTAAATTACTCACTACGTAATTACTAATTTATTTACTGCTACCTAATAATGTTAATCATTTACTTGTTTTGAACTTGCTTGCTTGGTTACTTGCCTACTTATTCATTTACTGACTTACTGGCTGACCTATATGATTAATTTGTAACTTACTTCTTCACTTAATTGCTTATCTATTTTCTTAATAATTCACTCAATTGCATATTCACTTATCTTCATTTTTACATAACTGCCATCTAGCTCCTCGTCTTCAAATGTGATCAAATCGATTTCCTAAAATGAGAAACTATGATGTTATACAAAATGCATTAGAAAATATCAATGTGCACAGTAGAAAATGAAAATTTTTGCGAATTTTTAGAGGCCTGCATGAGGTGCTGTTAGAAATTGTGTACAACAATGCTATAAAAGCATTTCAAATTGACTAAAGGACATTGTTAAATATCATAAATATTGAATGTGAAAAATAAGTCAAACTTTTGAAATCCATACAATTAATTTGCATATTACCACTGTGCCAATAATTCTTGTGTAGAGTTGTGAACAGCTCGATTCATTTAGATCATACCTTCGATCTAAATCAAATATAGGATTTAATTAAAGATACTCTTGATCTAAATTCTACCATACCTTCTTCAGTACAATGGCTTAGGCCCAAATCATGTTTTGCCAGAGATTATCAAAAATTGCCTCCTATTTTGACAAATAATAGAAGTGAATGAGTTTGGGTTATTGCTCAGGTTGGGGCATTTGCTAATCCACGGCATCACGGCACCACGGCACCACGGCACCACGGCACTACGGCACTGAGTATCTTTATTATTAATTTATAGAATTCTGTTTAAATATCTTAAAGAGCATAGTGTTGGCAATTGTCTGACCTGTAAACGCCAAGGTGTACATCAGCAGTGTACACCAAATCGTGTAACAACAACAGCAACAGTTACAGCTGAATACATATTTTTGTCAAATAATAATAAAGTCAATGCACTTCACATAGGATTTCCTTGGAACCTTTTCTTTGGCTGCTAAGCAGAAGTCACATTATCGCGATTTTCCATGCCCATGCAAAATTTTTAATTTTACGTATATTTACTATGTCACTCTTATAAAACATGAAACAACGCAACAATTAAAAACACGAAATTTATTTACGTAAATTAAGTAATATACATAAATTACGTAACATTACGAACATTGCGTCATTGTGCACAAAATTTCGAATTTTTAATCCTCTTGACAATTAAACCCTTCGTTCTCACCGCGGCCAAAACCAGCATACAGTAGAAACCGGCATAAAAGAACCTAGGTTTTTTCTGGGCAGCCTGAATTGGTTCTTAATTAATGGCTGCTATTCTAAATTCCAGCCTCTAAGGTTCTTAAAAAGGTTCTTATATACGAGCAGGCCTTGCACACATTAACAATGTTTTCCAGCCCAAGAATTCTTGAGATTTCTTGAGAATTCTTGATCTAGAAATTCTTGAGAATTCTTGAGAACAAATCTTTTGTACCAACAAAGAAGTCTGATCAGGATGTGAAGAATTCTAAACATTCTTGTCATTTTAATAATTTACATTACAGCTATTATATAAGAACCTTTCCCAGTTTCAGCCTCTTAGGGGTTCTTATTTAGGGGGTTTTAAAGATTGAATTTCAGCCTCTACCGTAGGTTCTTATAAAAACAGGTTCTTTTATGCAGGTTTCTACTGTAGCTGTAAAATCCTCTCTCATGAATCCATCTATATAACTACTAGAATCAGTACAAAAAACAGTTGGATTTTCGAAATGGATTTGCATCTCCCCTACACTTTCACTTCTTTCTGACTGCTCAGTTCAGTTCAGGTTCAGTTAAATTCCACCACATAATATGAACAATAGATACAAAAAACAAAAACTATGCCACCTGTGTGGGTCTTTTTCCAGCTTTCAATGAACGAACAATAATTGAAATATCTTACCAGTGAACTACACAGTGTGCTTCATCTACAACCTCGCAATTGTCTCTGAAATGGTTGAAACTAAACATCTTCCTCCATCGCTCATTACCCAGTACACTTTCTGGGGATGCAAACACGAGGGAGTCGTCACCATTCTCAATCTGTTTCAAAACCTGCTCATCGTGTTCGTCGTAAATTGCTGCAGTACATACTCCAGTGAGGTTTAGCTTTGAAACTTGATCAAGCATCAATGATTTTAATGGTGCAATCACCAGAGCCTTGCAGGTTACAATCAGTTGATCTTTCAGGATGTCAGCAATCATTGGTAGTCATTGGAAAATTAAAGACTTCCCATATCCCGTTGCGCACTGAAATAAATCTCTTTGCCAGAAAAAATATTCGAATAGCTGCTTCTTGATCAGGCATCAGTTGTTTAACATCAAAGAAACACAGTACGTACTTGAAGGCATCTTTGATTCTTTCTTTTGCGAGTAGAGCAAAGTACAGTCTAACATTGGAAGCTATTTTGAGAATAATCCAGCAAAATGTGTGGCATAGATTAACTGCGCTTCACTTTCAAAGGGTGATTATGTTATGCATGTTGTCTCTTGTTTCCTTGTGATCTGAGCATGATTTGAGTCAATATTGAATAGACCACTACTTTTACTTTTCCTAAGTAGGGGTCTGGCTATCAGGCTAGAGATACTGGTGACAAGATTGTTTGAAAGAATGTCCCTTTCCCGCAATGCTCGTCTATAAAGTTGGTGCATGGGTCATGCTGCTGACAAATATGCACAAGGAAGGGCTGTCAAGTGGTTCTTTGGGCACAGTCATATTAGTTGCAGTTGAGAAGCCAATAGTAAAATTTGATAGCGGACAATTAGTAAGTGTTGAAACGACATGTTGAAGCTCCAAAAATGAAGACGGAATTATTGTTGCAATGAGGCGACAGCTACCACTTGATTTAGGCTGGGCACTAACCATTCACAAAAGTCAAGGCCAATCTCTTCCACGAATTGATGTAAGCTTACATTGAATGTGTGTGTATGGTCAGGCTTATGTGGCTCTCTCAAGAGCCACAGCACTTTCTGGCTTATCTGTGCTTCCTGGATGGGATCATTCCATTCCCAAAACCCCAAAGTCAGTGCAACATTTTCAGGCTTCAATTATTCCAGTCATGGATTAAGTGCCATTACTACCTGCCACACATTCTGATAGCGAATCTGGAACTCCAGCTCAAATAAATACTGAAAATGTTACTGCAACAACTGTACCTGCCACTGAACCTGCATGGGTGTGGAAGAAAACCAATTGCTGCCATCTTCCATAGATATGTCCGACATCTTCAAAGCAGTTGCAGACAGAAGCAGTAGATCATCCAGTTATAGAGCCATCTGCAATCAGCTTGAAGAAACCATGTCACAAAGTGAATCGCTGTACAGATTTGCCCCGTACTGTTGGAACAACTTAGAAAACTGGTGTGGATGACCACGCAGGGGGAGAAAAAGCACCTGGTCTTTCTGCAGGGTGCTTGATGGAAAGGAAACAAGAAGTAGCGGTTGGGAGGCTGATGGTACCTGCATCATTTACGATGCTTTGAGTGGTATTACATGGATCATACGATAGAGCGGGAATAAACAGCATCATAAACTGTTTCACATTTTCTGGCACGCTTGGTATGCTGCGATCCCAGCCTGGAATTACCCTAAGGCCATTCATCATTGTGGCACGAGATAAAGCCACATATGCCTGTCCCTATGCAAACATACCCTTCAAAGGAACTACATCATTCAAGGTTTGACCCTGGCTCTTGTATATGGTAATCGCCCCTGCCAGCTGCAAGGGGAGCTGCCGTCTTGTTGCAGTAATCTTGTCATCCTCATTTTCAAGCACCCACACATATGGCTCAATGGTGGCCAGCTGACCAGTGTCGACTTTGACCAAATGCTTTTCTCTTGCCGCTGGAACGACATTTCCACTGGAACCATTTGCAAGACCTAACTTATGTATGTTTCTTAACAACATAACCTTAGCCCCAATCTTATAAACAAATTGTGCGGGGAAAGGGCAATCTTTCAACTTATCTTTGCTGCCCATGTTTCTTGCGATGGAAATGTACTCTTCCCCCTCCGAGTCCTTGCAAAATCTGGTCATTTTTCAGTTTTGTGTGCTCCATGTACTCAACTAGCACACGTCAGATATTCCCTGTTAGAGCTGTGCAGCAAAAGAACATTATAAAGTGATATCCAAGTTTTCTCCGCTTTCACAGAATGGCTATGGAAAGAGATGGAAGAGGGCTGTTTTGAGCCTGTTCAGTGTACTGAACTTCCTGAAATGCAAGCTGTGATGGCCCTACTGAATTGTGTCTGATTTCCAACGACCATGCTTTAAAACGAGAAAGTGTTCCTGCAATAAAATTGATTGCTTTGCACCCCATTATGTAAATGCATTAGTTGTGACAATACAAAAGATTACAGCCTGTCTAACATGACTGATGCACTTAACCCTCCCCATAATTATGGCTATGCAATTCTGATGGGCAAGAGCCGTAGCTCCCCTAGACATCTCTGATGCCACCCCTTGTTGTGTTACATGCACATCCCTGCAACAATAGGAATTGTCATGAGAAAGCCGCCGGTCCATGTCGCTTTTTCTTTTGGATTATGCTTATGAACAAACGAGACCCCGTCTAAATAGAAGGCTACTTCGTTGGTCCAGAATTCCTCGCCTACCCGCTTCATCATACTGCAACCGTTTCCTATGGTCTCTCTTATTAAGTACTCCTTTCTTGCGACTTATGAGATAACGATATCCATTGCTATTTAGCGGGCAAGAAAATGTCCTTCGACTGGCCATTTGCGGACTCACTCCACTTTCTTGCACTAATTGTTTTACGGTGAAGTTTGGACTTTCTTGTCTCAATTTGTCTACGGTTCGGAGGATTCTACGCCTACTTCGAACATCAATGAGCTTTGGCCGACCCCTTTCTGAAGCAACTTTTTGTATTTTTACTTTGCCATTAATTATTCTTTCCACAAAAGATTTAGAGACCCCACATTTAGCTGCATCTGTCTATATGACAAATTCGTTGATTCCTTATAATAGTAAAGAACTAACGCCTTCTTTGTTTGTGTTACATCTCCACGGTTAGACATTTTGGCTTCATGTAAATATATGTTAGTAAGATGGACGCTGATTATTATAGTTGCACCAGGTACACTTTGTATTGCTATTGAGAAAACTGTTTCGAAAAGATGTCGTTAAGAATCCAAGCATTTACGACTTTCCGTAAATAGGTAATCAAAATTTCCATGTTGCACTCGAGTTCTATCATTCATCAGTACACAAGACATATGTTGCAGTTAATAATGTATTTAATTCATTTTATCATTGTTTTAAAAAATCAATAAAAGCCAAACCAAAATGATTAATGACTTGTGACATCTTCGATATGAAATTTTCAGATAAATCGCACGGCCAGCTTAGGAGATATCGGACATTAAAGGTTTTTCTACTCGTTCCGACAATCTTGGCCAAAAAGATATGGGACACTGCTAAAAATCATTCAGAAAACAGCCGTAAAAGAGCTTACCGTTCTGTATGCATTAGCAAATATTTTGAAAACAAGATGAGCGATTGGCGAAATCCCCCCTTCACCCCCCTTTTCAATATTGAGTGAATGCGATGGCAACTTTTTTCCAACATTGAACAAAGGGGGGAGGGGGAAATAAAAGGGTTTAGTGAAAACATCCTATTTGTCGTTGACTGTCCCATACATTTTGACCAAGATTGTAGCATCCAACAAGCTGATAAAACATTTGAACTAATATCAAGGATAAAAAGAACAAACATTTTTTGTCAATCTCTGTTCCTTTCCTTATACTATTTACCTGCAAAAGAATGCCTATTTGATTACAGTAAAAACCTGTGTATAACAACCCAGTGGATTAAGAAAATACAGACAGAAATTTTCCATTGAGGCTACCTCTTTATAAGAGCCTCTATATCGTAGTTACCGCTTAAGAACTTAGGCTGATTTGCAAAATTGTAAGTTATTATACGCCATTTTTTACTGTACAGTACACGCATTCGGCACATTGACGTAGCAAGAATTATCAACAATCCTTAAGAATTCAAGAGAATTCTCAAGAATCCAAAAGAATTCATCACATTCTGATGAAGAACTGTAAAAATCTATTTAACAAGAGTTGCTATGTACGGTACCTGTAACGGCCATCAATATTTTTTACTGAAAAGATATAAATATCACTGAAAAATTCCAAAAACTAGCTTAGATTTGTTTTCTTGTTTTGAGATAATATTTCTAAATTTAAGAAAAAATACCTGTTTTAAGATTTCTTTTCTTGATAAGATAAAGTATGATTTCAACCAAATGCACGCTTTTCTACTTTCAAGAAAAATTTTCTTGATTTGAGGAGGGATACTTGTTTTAAGAATTTTTTTCTTACCAAGTTAAATGAGATCTTATCGCAGAGCAAGTTTTCTAGTTTTAAGATTTTTTGTCAGATTCTAAGCTGCTTTGTTTTAAGATTATTTGATACTGGATGGAAAATATTTTCTTGATTTGAGGAAGGACTCTTGTTTTAAGAATTTTTTCTTACCAAGTTAAATGAGATCTTATCGCTTTCTAGTTTTAAGATTTTGTCAGATTCTAAGCTGTCTTGTTTTAAGATTAGTTGATACTGGATGAAAAACGTTTTCTTGATTTGAGGAAGGACACTTGTTTTAAGAATTTTTTTCTTACCAAGTTAGATGAGATTTTATCAAAAAGCAATTTTTCTGGTTTTCAGATCTTTTAGACTCGAAGTTTTCTTGTTTCAAGATTATTTGATACCAAAGAAGTACTTACTAGATCTAGGAAAATTGTTGCTGACCCCCTTCTAAGCATGATAAATGTGAAAAATTACCACTCTTGTAGATCAAAATAGGTTTGCAAATTATGGTAACTACACGTTTTTTTATAAGAAACTTGGATCAGCACTTAGTACTAAAAGTTTCTTAATTTCGCATGAGAATTTCGGTGTTTTAATAGTAAAGGTTTCTTAATTAGTTTCTTATTTTTTTGGCCTAAAATTACGATATTGTTCAAATTTGAGGCTTCTTCTCGACAAAGGGCTTCCATTTTACATTGACATTGTCATCACGAATAAGCCATGCACATTCAGGAAAAAAAATTACCAATTTTGAAGTTAAAAGTTAAAAAAGATGAAGGTACCTTGTTAGAGAGACATAGAATACAGGAGACATACAGAAATTGAATTTTAAGAGTTTCTTAACTGCTCTTGAGCGTAGTACTAGACGTACTAGAGTTTCTTAAATGTTTTTGTCATCGTAGTACTAGTTTCTTATAAACCAGATTCTTATATAAAATAACGTGTACTCCTGTCATTCTTCCTCCCCACTCTCGTCAGTGCGTTGTCCCGAAAGACAGTAGAGTTTCCATTCCGTCTGGTTTTAATAGATTTACAGTCCGACATACACTCATTTTTTTATAAGAAACTAGGGTTCTGGGGCTGCTGTCTCTTAAATTTTTGGGCTATTTAGCTACCAAAAGTTTCGTACGTGTTTCTTATATCTTTATTGCTGGAAGGGTAGATTTAATTTTGTTTTGTCTAAAGGGCTCCCAAATTACTTAGTAAAATCTCAAACAAGTAAATAACATAATTTGCACTCAAAATAATAGTAAAATAATGTCCAAACAGTTGCTATAACTGTACATTGTCAACACATTATAAAAAATAGTGCCTACCATTTCTTGCAAGCGGTTTCTCATAAAAAATACTTGTATTTTAAACATACTAGACCGAACCGACATTCAAAAGTTTTAGAGAAAGGAATTTCCAAGTGTCACTTGACAACGATGATTCCTGTGTTAAAAGGGTATTCAATAAACTAATACTGTTCCTCAAACTAGTAGAAACATAGCAGAAACATTCTCTCCTTCACCAGCCAAGGAATTTTTTCCCACGTTATCAAATAATCTTAGAACAAGAAAGATCCTACAAAAAAGTCTCAAAACCAAACCAGAAAACTTGTTTGTCAGCAGGAGAGACCTCGGGAGAGAGATATGCTCAACAGATCACGAACATAACAGACTCATTCTAAGAAACAAATCCTTCCTGAACTGCGATTGTAAAGAATCTTGTGCTCTATTTGTCTACAACAGTAGTGATTAATGTCTAGGGACATTGGCACAATATCACCTTGAGAAAATGCATTAGCACTTTAGAAACAATAACGGTTTTCCCATGACTGATATTCGTTATATCTTCTCAAACAATACTTAAAGCAAAGAGCACAATGAAATTCATGTTGAGAAACAAACCCGTCCAGAACTGCGATTGTCCAGGCGATTTTCCTCTATTGTCAAAAGCGTGTTAACTATCGCCTAAAATACTAGCGACATTCACACATTATCACCCTCACATTATCACCCTGGGAACATGGTTTATTGTGTGAAACAATGAAAGAAAATGTTCGAAATTCAAATTCGTTGTCGTGTGCACCTCGTGTGAGTTCGTTGAGTGTGGGTTGGAAGCGAAAGTAAAGTTTCAAGGAGGCCACGAAAAGACCTTGAGCATGGAGGCCAATTGCAAGAATATGTTCCGTCTGAATTCAGAAGAAAGATATGTATTTCATTACTTTACTACTTTATTATTTTATAAATTTGTTGGAGCAGCTTATTGGAAGCTGAGCCTAAGATTCTTTAGAGTTGCTTTTACCGCCAATTTATCGAAAATGAATTCCATCTATTTCCAGTTAAAAAGCAGTTGTGCTTGCATTCCAAATAACATCTGTCGGGCATCTGCCGATGTTACACCTTTCTTAGTGTTCGCAACAGTTAACTGTTGACCAAACCCCCTTCAAGCCAGAGGAAGACACATTGTTCTTTTTATGGTCTCCCGGAGCCTTACTGATTTCAGGCTATAACTGCCAACATTTTGGCGTGTATTAGTCTGGAGGCACATCCGTTTCACATGGAGAGGGCCTTTTCAGGACAGGGTCTGGGTCCATATCAATTGGTTTAACAATTTTTCAATTATACATAAGGAAATACAGACAGTATATTTGAAACCAGTTGCCAACGAGGCTATGCGATCACAACTGCTCTTTGGTGTTC
Source organism: Aurelia coerulea (assembly GCA_039566865.1). NCBI lineage: Eukaryota > Metazoa > Cnidaria > Scyphozoa > Semaeostomeae > Ulmaridae > Aurelia > Aurelia coerulea. Next base: position 2,545,810 of record CM076951.1, on the reverse strand, counting down.
CCTTACTGTCCCGAGAATAAGGAGACCGTTATAGTTTTTTATGAAGACGATCTACCCTTACACATGCGATGAAAGTACGCGACAGAATTTGTTTTAAATAGCCAGAATATTGTGAAAGTTGGACCATACGCGGGGCAATAGCTTACGAAGAAAGAAAGGAAAAGTATCTAAATTTCGGCGATTTATCCCGGTTCCGGGATATGTCTGTATATTGTATTATTCCCGGTGATTCATCTGGATCCAAGATAAAGTTGTTTGTCTGAAGACAATTTAATCTAATTCTCATTTTACCACAGAAATTCTGGGAACAAAAACTTGAGTTAATATGGCAATATGACTTATCTTATATTTCAACTTTCACATGTACTGGCTCCTAGAAGAATATTTCTTCTTTTTCAGAAAATTTTACCTTGCTTTAAAAACGAGTTAATTTGAGGAAATCGTTCTTAAAGAATTATTCTTGTTTCAAGATAATAATCCTGTAACAAGAAAAGATACATCAACATGTTCTCATCTCTGTGCTGTTTTGATGAATATGCAGTGGAGAACTTCCATTCAGTCCTAAGAGCCCATACAAGGATATTTGATGGCCCAGATAGGATACAGTTGGTTGCCAGGGAAATTGATGGCAGAAAATACAATCTGAGCAGTTTCCAGTCAGCATTTGTGCCGAAAAGAAGGCAATTCTTCAGCCATAAGAATGTGAGAGCATTGAAAATGAAAGCATCTGAGTTTCTTAAAGAGAAGTTCCACCAAATTGTGACAAATCCTAATGCTCATGCAAAAACCAAAAAAACCAGGGCAAAGAGTTTCAAAATGGATTCTACCACATGTTTTCGGGGAAGAGAAAGTAACCAATGATGTTCTCCCATTAGGATACATTTCCTATGAAACTTCACCTGACCCATTGAGGTATGCTAAACTTATCTGCGCCTGCTCCATAATGCTTCTCAGAAATTATTTCTTACACCAAAAGCAGAGTCTTCTGAAATAATACAGTTTCAATGAAAATCAAGTTATTTGTTGTTTGGGTTGTCCTCGCAGTTTTCATAGTACAATAAAAAAATCTAATCTGCAATTTTATCAAAAGCTAACTAAAAATCTTAAAGGACTAAATGTACCGGGTGTCCCAATAAAAAGGTAACAGATTTGATGGGGACTAGCGATGAGAGTATAAGTCGAATCGATCCCAAATTAGTTTTGAAGTACTCTTCGATAGTTAACTTGAAGATTAATACCTCGTTTGTTGATATTGGCGCATCGAGAGTTGAAATATTAATCTCGAAAGCCAAAATTTGCGTCCGTCTACAAACCAGAGCTTTTGGGTTTTGGCCTAAACTGCTAACGCGCTGGTTAGGGGAATCTCCTCAGTCAAAGACATTTTTGGACCAGGATCGGTCCTTTGGGTACAAGTTTGAAAAGAAAGCAAAAAAACTGAAAACTAACAAACAAGTTAATGAATATAGTCACCAAGGAATATTTTTCTCCAGTCAAAATACATCTACAAAAGTACACCAAGCCAAGCACGAATGAGCATTTTTTATGTTCCCTTGGGCATAGCATATATGTTTGCTTGTTTCGTAATAATTTCGTGAGAGATGATGCAAAAGAACATTTCATTCAAGCAATGAAGATTGCAAGATAGTCTATGTGTTAAAGCATACGGGAATTATTTCGCTGATAAATAATTTTTCTCAGGCAGGTGTGATTTAAAGTTTGTGTAGAATCAAGAAGTGGGTCTCTTCGGGGCTAAATTCTTGAATCTGATTGTAAAGTTCAGAGTCAGATTTCCACTAAAATGTCCTAAGCACGAGGTTTCTTGTTTGTACTTGGCTATGATTGAGGAGATTCCACAGCACAGCGAGTTAACAGCTTAGGCCAAACCCCAAAAGCTCTGGTTTGGAGTAAGAGGCAAATTTGGACTTTCAAGATTAATATTCCAACTCTTGATGCACAAATATCAACAAATAAGGTATCAATCTTCAAGTTAACTATCTAAGAGTACTTCAAAACTAATCAGGGGTAGATTCAACTTAAGTTCTTATCGCTAGCCCCAATCAAATCTGTTACCTTTTTTTTGGGACACCCGGTATATTTATTGTAATTTTACTCTGCTTTTGCTGAAAGAGTGTATTATCTATTGTAAGCAGATTTATAGATTTCTAAGTGTGAAAGCTTTTGGTTTGCTGCAACATCTTTTGAACACAAGCAAATTAATTCTTTTACTGTATGCCACACCAAGAAAAAGTTCAGATTGCAACTAGCTTATGGAAGCTTGACACCAGCACAATTTTGGTTTAATAGGAGCGTGAATTGAGCATACAAACACAATTTTAACCAGTTTGCATATGTGAGTTGAGTTTAATCAAGCACGACAATGATGGCCACACTAAAATCATCATCAGCATACTACAAATGAATGTTGATTTTGCCTTCAACATGTTATGATTGACAAACTTTGAAAATGACACAACAACAAAAATTTGTTTTCCCAAAGGAAATTGCAGCATCAGGCTTGAACTAGAAATGGGTCTGAATTTGTTTTCAGTATGATAACAATCTGACTTTAGATTCATAACTGTAGGTCGGCTTGACCTTTTAATGCTATCCCTGCCACTGTGATTAAAAGGTATTTTTCTTTACCTTTTTAATGTTATATTGTATCGTATCTACGACGGGTGTAATTTACGGAATCCGGAACTACGGAATTTAGGAATCCGGAATTACGGACCTATGGAATTACGGAATTCGGAACTGCGGAATTACGGAACTGGTTAGCAGGTATAAATTGCGGAACACAAATGTTCTATAAAGTTTATGGGCCATTGATGAATATTTCTAAAAATATAATCAGTTAGGGGAACATTAAATGTTTTGTTTTCGTTGTTTAGAGGTATAATGAAATTCCTTATCATTTTATTTCCAAAATGAAGGCCCCCCCCCTCTGTGCGGATATGCTGATAATGATGATAATAATAAACAATTGCCCCCAAAATGGAAGTCTTCAAATTAAATGATCGATTGTGTCAGAAAATTTTTAAGCACAACTACTCTCCCAGTCAATATCATGTCTTTCTCGGAAATCTGCCCTCTCCTTGTTTTTGAAAGAAGCTTGAAGACTCGAGGACGATCTTTTGATACAGCCAGAATACCTTATAAATAAATTCTGGAGTTGTTAAATGGTTTTGTTTCTCATTATTTATTTAATATTCAATGTCCATCCCGGTCCATCCATCGCGGTCAGGTTTCCATTGGTCTCAGGAATCAATAAGCCTTTGTGAAAACAGTATCCAGAATACTTTTAGAAAACTCTGGATCACGATTACAAACATTCTTGACGATTGGGTGGTCTAGAAGATGTATTTTGGACAAGGTTTCCAGTTTATTCTGTTCGGCAATGTGACCTTTAACCATCTCAGATCACTGTGTGTGCTACCAGGATGTTTGGCATACACAGCCAAACATTCCGGTCACAGCAATTCAACTTGATTGCTTACAATAAAGCAAAACACATTTATCAAAAATATAAAACACTCAAACTTGAGATTTCTAGATTCAAAAGAAACTTCAGCACACATTTTTCTTTCATAAGAAACAGCTTAAATTTTCGAAAGTCAAGAAAGGTGCTTTATAATAAACCAAGGTGCCGGGCTGGTAGATAGTTTCATAAATTTTAGAAACATGGGTGGTGGCACCAGGGATGACAGAGCCAGTGCTTGTGCAGTTACAATGCAATTAATGTACAATTAATCGATTTCTAAATCCTAATCCCCAAAAACATTTCATAGAAATTTGATTGATGTTTTTTATCACTTCAATGTTTTTGAAACTTTCAAGGAACTTGATTATACTTTTAAAAATTGAAAACAACAAAAATTTAATGTTCCCCTAGCGGATCATATCTTGAGAAATATTTATCATTGGCCCATAAACTATATAGAGCATTTGTGTACCACAATTTATACCTATCACCCAGTTCTGTAATTCCGCAGTTCCGAATTCCGTAGTTCCGTGATTCCGGATTCCCAAATTCCGTAGTGCCGGATTCCGTAAATTACACCCGTCGTCGTATCTATTTTAATATTATAAACTCGTAAAAACATTTAATTGCGGCAAATGATACATACATGCATATATTCTTATTGGTCCCAAGAGGGCTGAAATCCTTTTGCAGTGCATGTTTTTGAGTCACATTGTGAGGATGCATGCTGCTAGTTAGCTCCAAAAGTGCAAAGTTGTTATTTGAATCAAGCTTTCAAACATATTCAAATCATACTTAAATAAAAGTATCAAGCTTGAAGCATGCAGCAAACATACTCACTGTATTTGCTCAGGGATAACAGGGAGTACAATTTTGGCATAAAAACTGGTACATATGGTCCCCAGGGGGGTATTCATTGACTTTCAATACGGGGAGGGGGGTCCATGCCAATATTTGGGGTCCGAAATTGTATGTTCAATCAATATTTGGGGTCTGTGAATTACAACATGGACAAAAATTCAATATTTGGGGTCCACAAATCTAAAGAGAGGAAGAATCGTGCAATTTGGCCCTGAAGTTGCGAATCATGAAATAAATGTTTAGGTATTATTCAAAAACTGAGAAAGATCAAGAAGCTCATATTGAATTTCAATTTGAATTTCAAAAATTTCACTGAAATCATCGGAGGCTCGATGGTTAAAGATATCATGGGTTTTAAAATGACAGAGGCAACAAATGGAGAAGAAAAGATAAAAGTTCCAAGCTACTCTGGAGCTACAGTGGATCACATGAATGGCCATGCCATTCCCAGGACAAAACGAAACCCAAAGAGAATAATTTACATTGCGGCACCAACGATATTCGAAGTTCTCAGTCTACAGAGGCAATTGCAACTGAAATTGTGGAATTGGTAAGTGCGGTTAAAACAACCAAGAATACAATTTATATATCGAGCCTTGTACAGTATGGTGATCAGTGGAATGGGAAGGTCAATGACGTCCACCATCATCTTGAGGAGCTCTGTAAAGGAAACAATTTGCCATTCATAGACCACAGTAACATTAAGCCTTTTGCACATCTCAACAGAAGTCGACTTCATCTGAACACAGAGGGGACTCGTATTTTAGCTAATAATTTTTTGAAAGTCCTAGGACATTATTGACTAAGAAATGATTTACGATGGAACTTGGTAATTCCCACAGGCCAGATCCAATTTTCAGAAAGGCTGGATCCCAATCCTTCAACTGAGTCTGCATTGAATGAGGTTATGCCTGAGCATGGAACATCTACAGATGTCCCTCTACAAAACGAAAATAATGATGCGAAAACAGCGCTAAAGGCACTGCATTTGAAAAACTTAGGTTGACTGATAATTGGGTACTTAAACATCAATTCTATTAGGAATAAATTTGAAGCATTTTGAAGAAAGAGTCAAGTCCCAAATCTTGTGCTCTAACTTCTTTCTTTGGCTACAGTACTCAGGCATACAAAACCATGTTGCAGAAAACCCCTCCATTCCATGAGCGATGGGCTGTTCTCTTTCCAGCTTTTGAGCTCTTTTGGCCACATCAGCTTTGAGAAGCTAAGATTTAGAGCTGATTTATAGTAGCTACCAGACTCTAGGATCTTTCTCGACATGACTGTAAGAGGTTGTGGGTTGAATGTCTTCTACTTCCCTTCCTTCTTTCTACCAGTGGTAGCCTTTTCGGATTTTTCTTGTTTGTTCCTTTTTTCTTCCTACTGCGTCAGCTGTGATCTTTTTCGTTTTGTCTCTTTCAGCAATCGCCTTACACAGTTCTTCATTTGGGTTCCTCACCAAAGGAGGCCCATCAATGACAATATTGCCTGTCTTCAGGAATTCTTTGTTTTTCTCTGCAATATTTGCATCTGTTATTTACTTTTTTGCCTTGCTTACAGTCGCTTGTTCATCTCATTCTTTGAAAGCTTCTTTGATTTTTCAACAACATGGTTTTGCAGCTGAATTCGTGTCAAAGGCTTTTCATTTAAATCTTCAACTATCAATGAGTAGCATTCTCCGTCAAAAGATGTGGCCAGTATGTCAATTCCAATAGCATCACATGTGTTCATCACTTTGTCATAAAGTGCCCTTTTTTCATGCTTGGAGAATGTCTTGCCTTTCAATCCATAAAATATCGGCAAACACGATGGCTTTTCTGCTTCCACAAGTCGTTTTGCTATTCCCGTGAAATGAGCTTCGTAAACATCAATTTTTCTCTCCAGAGTCTCAATTTTATTATTTAGTGGTGCCACAACCTTCTGGATTTCAACATGGATCGTCTCATTGATTTTAACTTCTAGCTTGTCAATAAGTTTGGTGATGTAGGATTTATTTAGTAAATCTGAGACAGCGTCTGAAACGATCTTTCGGAGAGTGGCCTCGCCCATGCCGCTTGGGGCTGAATATGAATTACCTGCCCTCGTTGAAACTATTCATTTGGTCCTTCAGGACGTTTTTGGCACTACACCATAATTAAACACATGTGCATCAGTAATTTCCAGTCAATGGGCTGTCGCTTCTCTGAGCTACTGAAAGACGCGTGTCACCGCCATCTTGACAAGTGTGACAAAAAAATCTTCATGTCTTCTTCCGGCATAACCAATGGACGTTTGTTATGGTTGATGACTTCTGGTGCCACAAAGGCTGGGGTGCCTCTGTGCACATTTACAGTGTGCGTACAGGCAGCTTCTGTGGATTTACATAGTTCACCTCAGCTCTCACCAAAGTCTGTTAGCTTTGCAACGCAAGGGTTCAGCTTCCATTTACTGTGTGCGTACAGGCAGCTTCTCTGGATTTACATAGTTCACCCCAGCTCTCACCACAGTCCGTTAGCTTTGCAACGCAAGGGTTCAGCGATCAATGCATATCAAGATAAAACTTACCAAATTGTCTTGGCATAAACGATTGTGAAATCTTGCTTCTTTCAAAAGAGAATCTTCACCAACTCCTTTCAAGACTTTTACAACAACTCCTTTTTGTTGGCAAGCCCCTGAGTATACTTTTCCGAATCCTCCAGATCCAATGAGGGCAGGCTTTTGCTGGTTAAAACTTGTCCGATCAAAATATGGCAGGCCTTAATAGCAAGCTGCATTTGGCTGATTCTTTTTTTGCCACCTCATGTAATTTTGGAAAACGGAACATATATCAAAGAAATTCAATTCATCTTAAAATATGGTATCAGATCATTTTACAACTGTAAGAAACAGAGCTATCTTAAGAAAATGTCGGGTTAGAGCTGCTTTCGATCCTTAATTTCAAACTTAATGTTGCTGAAAGAAAGGTTTCCTATGAAAACGTCCAGTTAGAACTGCTACCGATCTTTCATGTCAAACTTAAAGTTGCTGAAAAAAAGGCTTTTCGATGGACTGATGTTTAAGAGCCGTCTCCCTATTCAATATCCATCTTATTTGTTAGAAATGAAGTATGGAAAGAAGATTTGTCTACTTAGAAAATTTCGTATCTTGTAAGGTAATTAAAGTTTGCTATAACATTGCTGTGGACAGTGTCAATCTAAAATATCATACTCGTTTTTTTTTTCATAAAACCGCCTGAGAGACTAGAGTACCGTAAAAGATATATTAAGACCCCTCCCTATTTGGCTCCCTTCTCTTTCCCCTGAACAATTGTGTGCATTAAATCCTGTGAATAAGTATTTGAAATTACATCATTATGTTACAAATATACATTGTTCCCCTGTAATTACGTCAGGGTGAAGGCTAAAGAGGGCTAAAGAGGGCTGAAGACACAACACAAGAAACAACTATTTCATTACAATGAGATGCTTTTTTCAGATAATTGACCTATTGATGTCTCTTTATTTTGTTCAAATCTGTTCTCAAATAAGGCTATTAGAGATCACAGGCCCTGGCCTCCTCGGCCCCAACATATATAGGTATTTCCTCGTTTCATAACTGTCTGGCTGTTACCACATTGAAATGAGAGTCGGGCCAAACAAGCTCAGGTGCCGCACCAAATTGAATTAAGTTCGGCACATGAGAAGTTTGACGTTTGAAACGGGCCTTAAATAAGCAGTGGTTTTATGTCGATGAAATATGCGAATACTTATATATTCTATATATTTTATACTAATATCTAAGTTAAGCTTGTACAAATTTCTTTCAGTGCCTCTCCAAATGGTGACTGCCTATATAATGCTTGTTCTCTGGCTTTGATTGGTAATGAAAGTTTGAGCAAAAATCTGCGCTTGTTAACTTCGATTGAGTTGTATCGCTTCTACGAGTTCTATGACAAACATCCTCACATTGAATCTCTTTGGAATGCTGGTGGATTGCCAAAAGATGTGAAGTCCAAGAACAGTCTCAAGTCCCAATGCTTTGGAGAAAATGCATCATGGGCCTTCAAAAAAGGGGAAGGGGGGAATGATTCAATTCTCATGCCAGCAGCAGAAAATTGCAACCTTGGGACATGTTCTCCCCTGATAATGGCAATTTATGCCAAATGGTTTAACAATTGAATCCGTCTTCCCCGATTGCAATCAAGAAAGTACGCAGCGAATATTCAATGGCAGCATGGCCCCCAGAGTGAGGAAATCATTGTTTGCAGAATCTGGAGTAACCATACTTTGGTCTAGAACTGGTACCATAAATAATGCATTTGGCTACAAAACGAACCATTGTGTACCATTGGTTGAGGAAGCTGAGGAAATGGATGTCAAAAGCGTATGTGTGGGGCTCAACAATTTAAAACAAGAACCAAACCCTCAGGACAGAAGTGAGTTTGAAACAAGTAAAGACGCCGAGCATCCAGTCGTAATGAAAGTGAAGCTAAGCAGAGATCCTAAGAAAAAACATGTCTTACAGCAAAGCAAACTGGAAACTTTTTTGGGGGTGCAAAAGCAGACAAAGGAGGAACGTAGCACAAAGAGCGAAAGAGGGAAGCCCGTCATGGAGATGGTCATTTGGTCTTTTTTATGAAAAGTTCCCTTGCTAAGCCAAGAAGAGAAGTATGATCTTTGCTTAAATGTATGGAGACCAGAAAGATGCTACAAGTTCCCAAGATCAACTGAATCAAGGGCAAAAAGAGCATTCAGTTTTGTTTGGTTTGAGAGGTCCCCTTGGCTGGCCTACTCAAAATATTTAGATGGAGCCTTTTGTCAACCATGTGTCCTGTTTGTAAGAGCAACTGGTCACAATATGCAGAAGCTTGACAAACTGTTCAAATAACCATTGACATACTGGACAAGTGCAAGTTCTAAGCTAAAAGATCATGAAAGTAAATCCACTCTTCGCCACTTTTCCATGCTACAGATGGATCACTTGAATTCGATGATGGAAAAGCGTCAAAATCCAATTGAAGAGATTGCTGACAGCGTCCCGCATGCCCGTATAAAAGCAAACAGGGCGAAACTGAAGCCAATCTTGGAAAAAGTTGTTTTCTGCAGTCGCCAAAATATAGCCTTACGTGGCCATTGTGATGAATCCACCTATCTACACGCATAACATGCTAGAAATACCAGCAATTTCCAAGAGCTACTTGGTTTCCGTGTAAAAAGTGGCGATCGCACATTGGAAGATCACTTCAAAACTGCGAAAAGAAATGCCAAGTACCGCTCCAAAACGATCCAAAATGAGATCATTTATTGATGTGGAGAATATATTTCCCAATCGATCATCAAAGAAATCAAAGAATCCGGAATATTCTCAGTCTTGGCAGATGAGGAGCAAATGGTTTTTGTAATCAGATTTGTTGATAGCCAAAGGGAGATACGGGAAGAATTTTTACGATTTCTCCATTGTGATGCTGGTACATCAGGCCAGGCCATTTCAAATCTAATCTTGTCGCTGGTCAGAGATCTTGGTCTTGATATGGAAAATTGCCGTGGACAAGGATACGATGGAAGTGGACAGTTTCGGTGCTGCTAAGCTTGTTCAAAACAGCTATCCAAAAGCAATTTACGTTCACTGTGCTTCGCATCGATTGAATCTAGCGGTTGCCACTGCATGTCAATTGCAAACCATATGTAACATGATGGGGGCAGTAAAAACTGTTGCTGATTTTTTCAACAACTCACCAAAACGTCAAGGGCTTCTTGAGGAGCTAATCAAGGATTTAATGTCACAACAGAGACACATAACGCTGGTCGATGTTTGCAGAACAAGGTGGGTCCTCCGCATCGATGGCCTCATCAGATTTGAAGAGATCTTTGAGCCGATGATGAAAGCACTGGAGACCATCAAGCTCAACGAGGACAGGTCATGGAACCATGATTCATGTAAAGATGCATCGGGTATTTTTGCTGCTTGCTCCTCCTTCGAGTTTATCATTGCGCTTGTAATCGTTAGAAATTGCCTTGCATACACGAGAGGTGCTACAGTCAAGTTGCAACGATTGAATATGGATGCAATGAAGGCATATCAAGAAATTGATGAAATAAAGAGAGAGCTGCGAAATGAACGCAAAAACCTGGAACAAAAGCACCAACAATGGTTCAAAGAAGCAGAAGATTTAGGAAGATACGTTGGATCGACATCAAAGAGGCCAAGAACATGCGGTCGGCAACAAAATTGAGCAAATCCTCCAGCTGAGACAGATGAAATCTACTTTCGCAGAACAATCTCAGCACCTTTCTTGGATCACCTTAGCACAGAGTTGGCAGCACGATTCAACAACGACAGCAGCATTGTGGCCAGAGAATTCAGCATTGTACCGTCAATCATGCGAAATGAAGATCACGGTGACACATGGAGAGGTGAATTCGCCGAATTCGTAAATGCATACCGCGATGATCTCCTATTGGAAAAGGCCCTCAATGCTGAGCTGGACAGATGGAGTCAAAATGGAGCAACGTTCCCCAACAAGAGTTGCCTGACAGGATCTTGAAGGCTTTGCTATGCACAGATCCTATAAGCTACCCAAATATCTATGCTACCCTCAAGATTTTTGGAACTATCCCAATCACAACGTGTGAATGCCAGCACTCGATATCTGTATTACGCAGACTGAAGACATATCTGAGGGGCACTATGAAGCAAGAAAGAATGAATGGCCTTGCACTTCTACATGTCCACAGAGATTTAGAGCTTGATCTTGAGAAGATCGTAGACCTGTTTGCAATGAAGCATCCGAGGAGAATTGAAATGATAAACGTATTAGATAGCGACAATTGACTCCTAGAAATTAACTTTTGATAATGTTTCCTCTTGAAAAAGTATATCATTCATATCGGCGACCGTAAATATCGTAATACAGAAATGAAAATAGGATCTATCCATAAATCCATCGGTTGTTTGAATTATATTATCAATTTTGTCAATATTTAAACGTACAATTTATGCACTAAGGTGTTTGTGCGATGGCAATTCCTGACAGAGCATTGTAGTTTCCTTTTTGAAATATTATTTGGAGGACGATATTCTATGAACTCAATAGACTTTTAATCTTAGATCATGGATACACAACTACAGTGCACTTATTGAGAGAAGTTTCAGGCATAACGAATAAGAACCCTAAATATCTAGAAGTTGGATGGTCGTGGAAGTGCATTGCTATGTGATATATTGAAACTAGGCGTTTCTTTCCAAAAGGGCATTGCCTGTGAAAAAAAGGGCGTTTCCCAAGAAGTAAAAGGTCGTGGCCCAAAACATTTTTCTAGGAACTTTGCCCCCAGACCCCCATTTTGTTGCGCCTTTGGCGCAACAAACCGGTGACGGGAATCGCTGCATCCCCGCATGGAATCAAGGCTTGGCTTGTGTTGATTCAATGGCCACTGCACAACGACATTCTTCTGAAACAACAGAATGCAATCTCAAAGTTTTCAAAAGGGTTGGTGGCACCTTGCCTTCTTGGGTTTGTGAGGAAGTACCCAGAGCATTTTGAGCCATGCTACTCATGGAGCAATGAAGTCATATCCCCTACAGCAGTCCTTGAGATGCTGGATGTTGAAAATGATCTTGTTGACTATCCTGTTTTATGGGACTGCTTTCAGGAGTACATGCTTGAATGGACAGATTAAGGTAAGGGAACTGAGTTGCAAGGACTTAAATAAGCAGCAGCAAAGAAGACGATACATGTGGAGAGACCATTTTCAGTTGAAGTCTACAATACATTCATGGGTGGTGTCGATAAGGCTGACATGCTACTTTCGCACTACCGTACCCGCTTCAGATCCCGAAAACCACGACTTTATTCTGCAGGCCAGCAAGTCAAGTAATCTGCGGGTCAAACACGAAAGCAAACATGCGGGTCACAATCAGGGCCAAGGGCCCAATACAAAGATGTATGTGTTTTGTTTGGTATTTTAGGCCGTGAAATGGTCAAAGGCCAATCCATTGGATGATTTTGATCTCTGCTTCGACCATCACAATATTTTTCAAATGTTTTCACAAGCTTTTGTTTCTCAATGTCTTTCGACCATGGGATCCTTATTCGTTTGTGCCATTGAAATGCTTTGTGCCAAAGAATGTCCTGCTGTTCAAATCGTGAACAAAGCCAATCTAAAAATGCAGTGGGCGTATAGATTGATTACATGAGTCTCAGTTTTCCGCATTGAATTGGATGATGAAGTGAAAGTATAAACATCAGATTAAAAATATTGAACAAAAACAAGGAACCTATGTCGAATGATTTGTTGATTTTGATGGTTGAGTTGCTGGAACATTATAGATATATTTGGAATTTCTCTTGATATTGTTTGATAAAATTGGTTAATAAATCTGGTTGATAACGTTGCGAGGATACATGAACTATAACTAGTATTCAGCACATTTGATTATTCATTGCTCAATTCTAGACCATGTGCCTTGTAAGTATTTGCAGGGGGAGGAGACATTCTTAATCTCGATTCGGTGGCTCCCAAAATCAAATAATAATAATTTGAACATAATCTGAAACTGAAAGTAGGAAGGGAGACTAATTCAACCATAGTCATTCAACTCTCCAATTCGTCTAAAAGTTTGATCGTTCAAGAGTTTTCGATTTAATGGGGCCTAGTTCCTGCCTAAAGACTCAGATATAGAGATGCAATCATGACTCTGATGCAATCCTCATCGCGAGTGCAGATGATACGATTTTGCTTGACTATTTCTGTCAATCAGATAACAATAATTTGTTGTACTGTTATCTAAACCCATTACGGCATGTGCTTGACGTAAGCAATACATTTCCAGCTTTTTCATGCCATGTCTGGAGGCCACTGAGCCCTTGGCCCTGGTGGTGACCCGCATGTTTGCTTTCATGGTTGACCCGCAGATTACTTGACCTGCTGGCCTGCAGAATAAAGTTGTCGCCTTTAGAATTGTCTTGGGCAGTAACTATCCATAAAAGCCAAGGCCAAACATTACCCAACGTTGCCATCAGTTTAAAGGGAATGTCTGCATATGAACAGGCTTATGTAGCATTATCAAGGGCAACAAGTTTACAAGGGCTTTCCATATATCCTAACTGGGACCATCACATTCCAAAGACACCAACATACTTGAAAGCGTTTCAAGATGCCATTCTCCCTGCTAACAGCTGCGATCTGAAACCCACGGAAAGGAGCTGTTCTGATACTGCTAGCAATGAAGATAACTCTTTGCCACAGAGCGGAAATTTCGCTGCAGAGTTTGACTGGTTGTCTAACCTATCTCTCCCGTCTTTTGTTAATATATTAAGACATATTAAGGGAAATCGAGGATAGGCATGGTCCCTCGTCACAACATAAGCTGCTTTGCCAACGAGTGCGAGAAAGCTTGTCTCAAAGTAGCACACTTTTGAAAATCAGTGCATATTGCTGGGAAAAACTGGAAGATATTTACATCGCGAACGGAGAAGCAACAGCTATCGAGATTCAGGAACTGGTATCAAAAGAATATGGAAGAAACAACACAAAATTTCTTGCATTGCAGAGATCCGAGGAATTGAAAGAAAGAATGCTATCTGTATTTAAGGCGGCTTCTGTAAAATGCGGGTCCGCAGGTCCGATAAAATGCAGGTATGCGGATCTCTTTGAATCTAGGTCTCATGGCCACATACAAACGGCTGCTGTATGCGGCAAGGAGCCGTTTGTACAGAACGAAGCGATAGTCACCAGTTTCTATGAGCTTTTCTGATGTGATCGCAATTCATCACCGCTGCAATTCATCAAGCGAAACCCTTGCAATAACGATTGGATGAAATCATTTCTGTGATTGAATGGTGACGCAGGTCGCCACAAAGGTCACAAAAGAAAAATACATTGTGAAATCGTACCTGATCAATGAAAAGATCATGAGTCACAGCTTGCAAAGAATTTCAATCCCAATGCAAATGTGATGCAAATATGGGAGAACTTTGTACTACACTATTACATACACAAATCTGTATTTCAAGAGTGGATGATCCTCGTGTTTGAATTTTATCAATAACAATAAACAAGAGTTCTCATAAACTTAAACTGAAATTAGCCGTCATAATTGCATGTGTCGGCATTTTTCTTTGTGTGGTCAAGGAAAGTGGTAAAATCAGTCAAAATCAGGCAAAAATGCGATAAATTAATTTGCAGCACAATGTCTATCCAAACATGAAAATTATGATAGATTACATCAAATAGCACAACCCTGCAAAATATCTTCTCAAAATATTACAATTCAGCCACTTTTTTCACGAAAATTAATATTTGAGAATTGGTGATTTTGACCGACATTACTAAAACACGGAACAAGCGGAACAAGTCCGTAACAAGCGGAACAGGCCAGTAACAAGCGGAACAAGCAAGGAACAACCCAGTAACAAGCAGCACAACTATGGAACAGTCTAGTAAAAGCAAGAAACAACAGGAACAGGCCAGTAACAATTGGAATAGCGACACAGTAACGACCATAGAACAACTGCAATGACCCAAAATAAAGTGAATAAAGGGAAACATCCTACCTCCTGTAAAAGAAAGTTTATTAAACATTCCATCCTAGCGCAACTTCTAAATTCTTTGGTGATCTGATAGTAGCTTTTTCGCAGAATATTTCCTATGAAAAAATTAAGTGTATTCATTGCTTGATGCAAGCTGGTAAAATGAAAGTTTTGCAATAATGTGTCATGCTTTAGCTTTACATCTCTTTGACAAATAATTTTTCGTTTTCGTGCATTTGCTGTTCTTTTTCACTACTCGATTCACGCAGCACGCAACACATAACAGGAGGCCTTAAAAAGGTGGAGCACCCCACTCCTCTTAGAGTTCAGTACGCTAATTTCATGCTTTAGGTGCTTAATCTAATGCAGTTCAGTAAGCTAGTGTTCTGCTTATTACTGGCCAGTTCCTTGCTTATATTCCATTTGTTACTCTGGGTTGTTCCTTGCTTGTTCTGCTTGCTACTGGGTTGTTCCATGCTTGTTACGCTTGTTACTGGCCAGTTCCGCTTGTTACTGGCTTGTTCCGCTTGTTCTGTGTTTTAGTAACGTCGGATTTTGACAGAGTCAGGTCTGGAAAATTGTCTCCCTCCCCCTAATTTGTCAAAAATATCCTTATAAAACTCCTTGAGTCGTTGAACAATAAGTAGCAGCGTCAGAAAGTTTCAGGGCTGTAATTGTCCTCCTGGCAGAGTTATAACAAAAAGTATACCAGGGGGGGCAAATTTGCCCCCCCCCCAATCAAAATAGGATTCATAGAATTTGCAATTAACTTGGTCCAGCTTATTCACAATATTGCTGAAACGACAGATTTATTTTGGTAAAGTCACAACTTTACATGTTTACTGTGGATTATAGCACACTACATAGCAAACTAGTGCACACTTATGCAATATACAATTGAGATCTTTATTGAATTGATTTCATCCATAAAAGTGAACAGACTGCCTCAATGTCTACAGTTAGCCGAGAGAGTGATTGGTGACAAGTATGGCATTTCAAGGTGACAATCTTCAAGAGACTTCTGATTTGGTAAGCTTCTATCAAAAACCTTCACAGATTTTATGTTTTAGGCCACGGAACCAGGGGTCACTCCCTGCCGTTGCACAGACCAGGGGTTTGCTCCCTGCTGCAAAAAGGTGTTATTTCAGACACTGTTTGTAAGGTAAGCACAATCTATGAAATCACACTGGAAAGCGTGAATTAATCGTTAATTGTTGACGTATATGGCATTGAGCCACCGATTATGGGGGCATCACCTCCCGAGTGTGCATTGTAAGTATGCATTACTATGTATAATTGCATGCTAGGATGGGCATCCAATTTCTTTGATCATTTAACCCTAATCCACGTGGGGGGGGTGGATTCCACCCCCCTCAAGGTTTTATTTGCCGCGTTTTTAAATGACATTTGCTATGTCCCCCAGCTTCCCTGACTTTTACTAATTATCTATTAGCCACATTTTGGTGGAAAAATTTGTGAACAATATGACTCACAGGTCACGTGACATGCCCATATTTGGAAGGAGGTAGCAGCAAAATCATTGTTTTCAATGATTTCAAGGGAATTATTTGATTGAATTATGAAGTATTATACAGCAAATGAATCAACAAACAAAGGGCTACAATTTGATACCGGAATTTCTGGAATTTGATGATGTCAGCATTTTTTTATAATGAGGTCATTTTCGCCGCCATTTTGGACTAATTAGCAATTTTTTCAAGTTCTTTAAAGCTTTTTCAATTAACAACACTCTCAGGATACATTTGATATAGATAATCACCATTTTTCAGGTTCTTTTTGTCTCTTTTTACAAAGAATAAAATAAACGCACAAATGACGTCATAAGAATCGGCTAATTTTTGCCAAAATATCACTCAAAAATCGTTATTTTCAATCAAATAATATTTTACCACCAAATATGTTGACAAACTGAACCAAAAACTGCATAAAGTACATGCAAAATCCTCATTAAACTTGAATTCAATTTGGAAGCCTGATTTTCACAGATTTTTAGGTTTGTGACGTCACAAGGTGTGGCAGCCACACCCAAATTACGTTACGAGCTACAAATTACCTGTTCTATAACTGTGCCAAGTTGTATTAAATTCGGATGAGTCTAAGGCAGTTTTCAGAACCCCCCCCCCCCCTATAAATGGTAGCTCAAAAAAGCACATATGGATTAGGGTTAAGATTTTTGCTTTGTTCGGCAACAGATTCAGAGTTTTCAATGTGGGTGTGATGTTCACAACAACAACTTTTTCATTCCTTGCCAAACAAAACGAAAGTAGCTTGTTTTAGCGTGTCTTGCATCTAACAAGGCTTTTCTCTAATTGTTTGGTATCTATAAAATTAGCTTTCAGTGCCATGAAATATACAGTAAATCCCGCTTATAGGAATCTACAAAGATAGGAACCTGCAGGCTGTATTTTCTGAATTGTGCACCTTCTCATTAAAAACATGTTTCACTAATAACCAATATGTTCTTATCACAAGGGTAATAAAGTTAATTTTGATTGGCTTTTAAAATTTGGACCTCATCGCTTGCTATCTGTAAGCTTCAGAGTAGATATGTATAAGGTTGATAATAATATTGCCAACAGAAATGAAATGTTTAAAATCTCTAACAGGGTATTTCTTAAGCAACTGAACAACTAAAAACAACATGTTGCAAGGTATTAATGTAAGGCTTTGCATTGTAGACTGACGGGGTGACATTGGAAAACCAACTGGAGCATTCGTACTCGGAAGCTCGTCCAAAGAACCGTTTCATTATAAAGGATAATAAAACATATTATCGCAAGCTGGGGACAAAAACTGGCGGCGATTTGAACGAGTCACATGATCCATTGTTCGCAGAATGTGTAATAAAGATACTTGGACAATTAGAAGACAGAGACAACAAATATGTCGGATACTTTGCATGCTCATGCAAGGTGTTGTCTCAAGAGCTTCAAATTTCAACACGGTGTATATTCACGGTATTCACTGTTGTATATAGTATCACTTAACCCTATCTCACCTGGGACTTTGAAGTGGTCAATACCTGGCCTCTGTTTTTCTTAGCTGTTATAGTAGCTATAACCTTTAAACTGGGTAAATAGATGGACTTTGATGCATACAACCAAAATCACGTAATTAAATCAAATTATTTCTATTGTTCTTGTTCGCATGACAATAAGAATATGTTAAGGTATGATTATCATGATTATAATCAACATTATTTAAACAATGAAATGGAGCATTAAATTTAAATTTCTTATTTCAAATTGAGGTGGATATGATCAAATACATGTATAGGCATAATTTGGCATGTATTTTAGATAGATATTTGCAACAATTAAAAAAGAAGTATACAAATTTTGTTGACTACACAGTAAAACATTGGTTTCCATGGTTACGGTGCTATAGAATCTTGAAATTTCCATTATTCGATACAGTATACATAAAGTAGCGGAATCTTGGCATCCT
The DNA here is from genome assembly GCA_039566865.1 of Aurelia coerulea. Classification (NCBI taxonomy): domain Eukaryota; kingdom Metazoa; phylum Cnidaria; class Scyphozoa; order Semaeostomeae; family Ulmaridae; genus Aurelia; species Aurelia coerulea. The sequence continues at coordinate 2,527,517 of CM076951.1, read as the reverse complement.
GCGTTGCACATTTTAGCATTGGCGAATAATAGTTTGGTTGGTGGGGGGGGGGGGGGAGGGTGGAATCAATCCCCCCAGGTGAGATAGGGTTAAGTCATTGAAATTTTTACTGATCTATACAATGTTCTTTGAGTGGGACAAATTCTCGATGTGGTTTGATTTCGTAGACAGACATTTGTTGAGAGATCCTTTTTCCTTTGCATGTGCTATCGAGCGTTCTACTTTGATGACATCGCATGGATCATTATTATTAGAAGAAATTAATTTAAACAAAATTGAATAGATCGATAGATCTACTTCAAAGCAAACATAATACCTAATTTCCCGATTCACATAAATTTGGAAATGGATCACAAATCTATTTTTTCGTCTAGCTTACTAGTCTTTCTTTGTTTGGGAGCATCGAATATTCTTCACGAATCTTTCCCAAAAATTTGCAACACGTTATGTATAACTGCACGGGAAATTGGTAAGTAATGCCATCTAGCTGGTCTATTTTGTTTATGTCCTTAGAACGATCGTACTTAGCTACAACGCCTTCCATGGAACCACCAAATTTTCAACAGCGCTTCAGGAGAGTTTCGGTTCCAGCATAATTGTGAATGGTAGTATAAACAATGGAGATCTGACGGACTACCTGATGTTCTTGAAAGAAGACTACTTGAGCACCGGCATAACAAAAGTTTTCAAAGCTGCGCATTTCACTGGCTATCTCAGAGGAGACTATTGGTTTCTAGGAGAAGTAAGCGCAGACTTGTGTTACAGTTTCGCTTTTTTCTGTGTAAAAATTCTTAGCTTTTTTCTTTCTATAGCCATTAGTTTTCAAAGGAATATTACATTTAATCAAATAATATTACAATTAATGTCTATCAATGGAGAGGAAATGACAGTTGTTCTTGCAACTCGTGCTTGCTGGTTTCTTAGGGCCTGTTTACATGGGAGTTTTCAGCCCAGGCTCCAATTCCAGCCTGTTTACCCGAGGTAAAACTTCAGCCCTCCTCTACGGTCAAAAGCTTGTAAATATCAGTTTGCCATTACATTGAAAATGTTTCGCCCCGGGATGCAAATTGCCCCAGGCTGAAATTTCATTGCTTAATTGTATAACTAAAGTGAGCGGCCTACGATGGGCTCAGGAGTCTCCATCATATCTGTACACAGCAGTACACGTAAGTCCGGCATTGACACATTTGCACTGTCCACCAAACCTTTACTTATAGGAGCATTTGATCAGTTCCTGGCAGGCCACCGATGCATCAGGAAGAATAGTCCATAAGTGACACTGCGAACTGTTCTGATCACGCTGCTATCCCCATTTATCAGGGCACTGGGTTTCTTGGAGTTTGATGAGTCTCCCTCCAAATATGAGCTCCTTGGTAGATGACGCATTGAATGTGTTGCGTCAGTGCATCCCTTGCAGAAGGGATACCATCAACCTGCCTTCGCATATGAGTAAACAATTCCTTCCTAGCTGCATTTATGGATCGTTTCGTATAAGAGGAGAAACGCTCGATTGCATAAATATGAGCATCTGACAGGGAATTATGGCCTTGTGACAAGGTTATGAATGCATCTGCAAATGATGGGTGAGGCTCTTCATGCCGTTTTCTTACCAATACCAGCAAATACATCCACTTAGTTGATTAAGCAATGCAAACCCGTTTGCGTTTTCAGGGCTAATAGTCAATGCCAGTTGATGAAGAACGAAGCGTGATCAGAACAGTTTATGGTGTCTAGTGTGGACTACTCTTCTTTACTCACCGGCTGCCTGCCAGGAACTGATCAAATGCTCATGTAAGGAAAGGTGTGGTTCACAGTTCAAAGGTGCGAAGGCCGGACTTGCTTGTACTGCTATGTGCAAATATATCAGAGACTGCTAAGCCTATCGTAAGCCACTCACTGTAACTATGATATCAAGAAAAATATGCTTCTATCTTGCCATTCATCTTTCAATTTCAATGGATGGCACTTTGTATTTCTGCCTGCGAATAATAAATTATGAATAACAAGAGATTTGCATATTTCAATAGTTGTATCAAATGCACGCTTTTGGGGTATTATGGCCCAGTGCTCCAGTGTGAATAAAGCTCCGAGGAACATTTAGAAATGGTCATGTATTCCACGATTCTCAGTTCATCAAGCTTACTGAGACTAACAAATAATATCTTTAACCATCGCTGATTTTCTTTGGGGATTGGGTTCTAATACTCCTGCCTAAAAATAGCAATTGGGGGCATATTCTTAGAATTGCCAGTTTATTCCATGTTTTCAGCATATCAAACTTGCTAAGACTACAAAGTACACAAGTATTTAGGAATCGTTCTAGACTCAAAATTGTCTCTTTCTTTCCATATTAAAGCAGCTATCTCCAAAGCGAGAAAGGGTATTGGTATGTTGAGATTTCTCTCAAGATATCTTCCTAGGAACACCCTTAACGAGCTATACAAGCTCTATATCCGACCCCATTTAGACTATGGAGATGTTATATACCATGATCCCCCAAAAGTATGCGAGTTCAGCGGAAATTTCACCTTGTCTAATTTAATGGAAAAGCTAGAATCCGTCCAATATTCTGCCGCTTTAGCCGTGTCCGGTACATGGAGGGGAACATCTAGAGAGAAGTTGTATGCTGAGCTTGGATGGGAATCTTTAAGTCTTCGTAGGTGGAGTAGACGCCTGACTTTGTTCTATAAAATTGTAAACAACCTAACTCCGAACTATACAAGGGATCCAATTCCACCACTTCAGCAGTTTCAGTACTCTCTTCGCAAACCTGACATCATCGGGCAAATAAGGGCAAGGACTGCAAAGTTCAAATCTACTTTTTATCCTCATTGTCTGTCCGAATGGAATGAACTTGAGCCTGAAACTAGGCTGGCACCATCTGTTGCCGTTTTCAAATTGAAAATGTTATCAAAAATCCGCCCCCCTGGAAAACCTGTACCGGGTGTCTCAGAAAAAAGTACCCCTTTTTGACTGGAAATAGGGACCAAGCAATAAGATATCATTGCTCCCCGACTTCACAGCTAAATTTATCAATGTTCAACTTAGATGCACGTACCTTGCATTTAGAAATCGTCCACCAAACACCGGAGATACAGGTTCGCTAAGTCAAAATTTACAGTACACCTAAAACCAGAGGTTTTGAAAAAGGGCCTAGTCATGATTTGTATCGTGGCCATTTTCCAAAGTACCTGTAGACGTTAAGTTTCCGTGTTTTGCTCTTGAAAAGAATAAAAGATGCATGGACACATGGCGCTGATTAAACACATATAGTGAAAACGTGGTAAGAGTGATAAAATCGTGCCACATCTATAAAATAAGCGTGCATGTGCTCCTTTTCCTCTCCTTTAATACAAAGCGCTTGGAATCGAATGCAATGCAAGGACCGTTTCCTCAAAAGAAAAGTCACTGCAAGAACAATTGAAGTAATTCAAGGTATAAATCTTTTCAAAAATAAAAAGTAAAGGTCAAAGTCGAAAATTCGTTTGCAAAATGCCTGTTTGTTGTCAAATTATGGCTAGGCCATTTCTCAAAACCTCTGGTTTCAGGTGCACTCCTAATTTTGACCTTATGAACTCATATCTCCGGTGTTTGGTGGTCGATTTCCAAATGCAAGGTATGTGCATTTAAGTTGAAGACCAACAAATGTAGCCATGAATTCAAAAAGTCCCGAAATATTATCGTTTTGTTGCCTTGTTGAGTCAAAAGGGGGTACTTTTTTTGAGACACCCGGTATATGGGATTCATGACCCAAAAGGTCTATCCTATCTAACTCAACTTAGAGTCGGTCTTAGCAAGTTAAATTTTCATAAATTTAAACACAATTTTAAAGATACCACAAATCCTATGTGTCCAACAAATGATGGTATTGAAGATACGGAACACTTCTTGTTGCTCTGCCCTTGTTTTGATGTACAAAGACGAGACCTCCTCGCTGGAATCTATGCATTAATACGACCACTTGGATATGTAAATCTTGCAAATGAAGCTTTACTACAACTTTTATTGTATGGCAATAAAGATTTTCCTATTTCACTAAATAGACAAATTCTTGAGCTAACGCTACATTTTATCCATGAAACTGGTCGATTTGAGTGAATTTCTGTAGCCACTTAACCATCCCTTCATAAGCCACCCGTTTTTGTCCCATAGTTAAAGTAGTTTCTTTTCCTTTATTATCTTTATTTAATGGCCTCGGGGTAGACACAGCCTTTTGCTCCCTGGGATTGATCGTCCTAGTAGTATTGTAGAGTAATTTTATAAGTAATGTAGTTCGTAATTTGTATTTGTAAATTTTATTTGGAATATATTGTATAAAAAAAAACTACAAAGTAATGTATTTATCTGTCACTCGTTTCATTAGTTATACCAGTTTTTCACTTTTGGGGATTGGGCTCTAGTTCCCCTATCTAAAAATAGTATCTGGGGCAATTTTTATACTGGCTCTATATTCCATGCTTTTCAGCATGTGAAATTTGCTAAGACTACAAACTAATGTGTCCCTTCAATTAAAAAAACTTGGCAACGTGATGTGACAGTAGTCACTCAGCATCTGCAACTGATTGTTTCCGTTGACCCGTCAGAGCAATGTGGGTCATACATAGTGGCTCGGAGAAGACCCAAATGGAGTAGGGACCAAATGGAGTAATTCTCCTATCCAGGGCCCAAATGGAGTAATCCCATTAAATGGTATTTTAACTCATTGTCAAAACTAATTAACACTCGGAGATAACATTTGATCATAAATCTATACCTAATAATACCTAATAATAGATGTATAGACTGTCTAGACGAGCCAGATTCTCCCAAAGACAATATCATCATTACTGGTGTATCTATCGTGAAGTCCAGGGGGGGTTAAACTTAAGGGTTTATGTGTTTCAATGGCTCTTCTAGATATCTAGTTTCCTTCAAACCTCCTTTTTCGTGTGATTCAGCTGATTCAGATATGTGTGCTTCCAAGTATTTCCTCTCATTCCCCTCATGTAAAGTATGTTTGCTGCTATTAAAACTAGCAGAAATATATCATAAAAACTTTAAAAATATCATTAAAACGCGACTGCCCTTGATTGATCCCTGAATGTAAACACTAACAAGCTCTGCTTGCATTTGACTGAGAATTCAACAAAATCAAGACAGAACTGATAAATATTGTGCAATTGCCTGTTCCAACACGATTAAAACTGTTCGTTTTCTATATTAAAAATTGGATTCTAAAAGAAACTAGTACTGCCCATATGGACAAACATTTTTGAGCACTATTCCAACGCAATATTGACAATATTTTTAAAATTGACTGATAACGTTTTCACTCAAAATTTTAGAACCAAGGACTAATCCAACTTTATTTATAAATATAGAGGTTTAAATAGTGTTTAAGATATTTGTATTCGCCGATGGCGAAATAATATTGTCTCTCCCAATGTCTATTGTTTTGAACGAGAATTATACAATAGCAAGTGTTGAAACCTTACCACTGTAATTTGCAAGCCTTTCTAACGTGGATATATTCGCTCCACATTTAGCACAATTACATTTTAAGAAACTGATGAGAAACTTTTGGCAGCAAAAATTACCCTAAAATTTAATAAACTAAACCAAATTTCTTATTAAAAAATTCATGCACTTCATTACTACCAATAGATTATCAAAAAGCCACTAGGCCTACATGATGAAAATCTGATCATTTCAAGAAACTTTTAGCACAGATTCAATGTCTTGCTTTTTCAAGACTTTCTGGCTTTCATCTATACTTTGTTTGTTTTCTTTAAACCACAATAGATTAAATCAAGTAAAATGATACCCTCCACATGGTTTAGGGTGAAATAGAACGTGACACAAACCCCCGTCAGAGACATAAATTACGATGTAGGTCAAATGTCATCATGAATTTTCAATAGGCAGCGAGGACAGTTTTATAAATCTATTGTTAGAAAAAGATTTATGATAAAGCGCTATCTCTGGGTGTTAATTAGATTTGACAATGAGTTAAAATACCATTTAATAGGATTACTCCATTTGGGCCCTGGAGAGAAGAATTACTCCATTTGGTCCCTACTCCATTTGGGTCTTCTCCGAGCCAATGCGTCTCATGTGGGTCAGTCCCGTTCCTTTGTCAAGCATTGCTTCATCAAATGCTTCCATTCTCAGCTTCACAAACTTGCCATCTTTGTATGCTTGGCAATTCTCTTCAAGAGATGATTGTGATCTACCCTTTCATGATGTAGCTGCCCAGTAACAGGATCCTCCTCTGGTACATATAGATGGGCACTAAAATCAATGCCCAACAACTTCCACTCTGCAATCGTACTCCTGAAAATGTGCGTTGCAACAAGAGATCTGAGCTTATCAAGCAATGTTTCAGGAACATTTCTTCTGAATGGAAATGGCTCATGTCTTTCTTGAGTGAGTCCTTGTCTAACAACTGTGATTGCTTACAAACTTCCAACATATTATACAGCTCCAAGGATAAGTTGGTAGGTTGACTTTGACAGGAGTTTTGGGAACTGGCTCACCATGTACAGACACTAAAAAGGAAAGTACAGTACATGCTGCTTTACTCAGTATGCAGAACATATCTTAAAATCTTATAATCAAAGCTGTCAGCAGAATATGACAAAACTATACAGTAAATCATTTGATGAACTAATCATTTGATTATTAACTGTAAACAGCTTGCGTCAGAGCTTTCTGAATTTGTTGCGTTTTTCTTTGTTGGGACACCTGGTATGTATAGTATGTGTACAGTATCTTTGTAAGACTTCAGATGTTAAATTTAATAATTCTTTGTTGTGAATGACTCATTGCCTGTGTTCATTTCAATAACCATGCTAAATTTAGCCTCTTTTTGTGTAATACTCAAAAGAAGTGGCTAAAATATGAAAATTTGCTTTAATTTCTGATGATACTTACAGTATCAAGTTACTGTACAGTATCTGTCACTTTTATGGGGAACATTGTAAATTTACAATCTTTGTCTAAATTTGGGGAGTTCCAGTTTGGTCTGAATGGTTTATCACAAGTCCTAGGCCTTTCCAGATGGCATCAGCCCTCCACTCATGTTTGATCAGCAATTCTACCTTGCATCAGATGCTAGATGATGCAATTTTGAGCAAATAGCTTGCAGGGCTCTTAATTCCTTTTGGCCTTATTGGGGGTAGAGCATATTCATATAAATATGCTCCCTACACTATTTCCCTCAGTCTTGAGGTATGAGGCAATTTGCTAGATCCAGCTATGGCTGATTCTGCTGATTTTTGCTATCACCCTCCCACCCAACTATATTTTGCAATGTAGCCTAACAGCAAGGGGGGAATTTTTACATAATGTAGAATTACATGCTATATATTTATGTATCAGTATCTTATTGTAATGTATTGATAATGTAACTCGTTTGTTTTCTTGTGATGAATTATTTTGTCCCAACTTGGCGTTTTTCTTGGCTCTCCTTGTTTAGACTAGCGGGTAAATACAGGAATTGCTCCGACCCGAAAATTTTCGTAAATGTACGATTTTGCGTTCATCGGTGACCGAGGCTTTGACTGGAGACTTAGCGAAATTTCACAGCAATGGCGGATGGAGCTATGTTTGCATATGCAGCGAGGGAACTTTCATGCTACCCTGTTTCCTGTTGTAAATATGGAAAAGATGCGTTTTTATATAGGTGAGGTGCAGTAGGACTATTCTTAGTAGTCCCTTTATCGTAATGATTGATATCGCATGTCATGTGTGATTCTAGGCCAGCTTAGGCCTAAAAATAAAGCAATGATTCAGCAGTGAACGAAACCCCTCGCATATGAAACACAAGAGAAACGTCACGGACTAAACAAGTTTCAAAACGAACACATAAACATTCCGTTCTAATCACCTTTTGTCCAAGGTACAAAACATAAGAGAAAGAGAGGAAACAGATAAAATTGTACATTATCAAAAGGAAATGTTGGGAATCCCCGATATGAATTAATTGATTGAGACAATCAATCATGTGCATTGATGTAGTTGGGATCTAAGGGCTTCCAGGAATATGTTTCTTTGGAGCACAATACCATAATTAAGACCAAGGATTGTCTCTTTGGCTATCATTTTGCGTCTGCCTGTGCGTGTGTGTTCCCCATTTGTTCGTAGATGAACAAATACGATTATTGGGAAGATGACAAAACCCCTTACTTTGTCCTTGAGAACTGAGGTCTGCTAAGAACTTCTGAACGATTGAACGTCCTATCTACTTGCATAACTAAACTGTATGTATGGGCCACACAGTATGAAATTCTACCCTATGTTTAAGACGAGCAAATATAATTTTGAGAAATTTTGCTCGTTCAAGACAACCCATATCATATCTTCCCTTTTTTCATTTCTCTCAACAATGAAACCCACAAAATAAGAAATACAAAATAACAGCCACAATGAAAAAGATCAGTAACAAATACCAAGACCTTGGGAGTCTAAGTGTCGCACATGTTTGTTTCTCGTAAAACTTGTGCGAAGGAGGGCAAATTTAGCTGAATTCAAAAGAGAGCATGCATGAAACGATAAGTCCTAGTCGTCTGTTCCTCTCGTCAACGAAAACTTTGGCGTCGCAATAAAAACGAAAATTTTCGGGTCGGAGCAATTCCTGTATTTACCTGCTAGTTTGTTTAGAGCCCTTGATAATATCAGACATGCTCCATTAAACTGAAAAAATAGCTTTTGTAAGTTCGCTACTGTGTTAGAAACTATGACAAACTAGTTTTCTTTTAGGTTTGTTTAATCCCAGGTGGTAGTCATGATATTTTGCTCCTCCTGGTACCGTTTTTGTAGTGTGGTATAGTAAATCTTTGGTAATGTCCTTAGTAATTTGTTGGTGTAAAATTTTATATTGAATAGAAAACTATGAGGAATTTTCTCAAAAGTGATCATTCAAAATTCTTCAACGATGGCAGGATGACAATCAAACTTAGGTGGTTTTCCAGCTGTGCAGTAATAATAATTGCAAGCATAGAGCTCAAATCTTAGAAAAATATGGTTGTGAAATTCTTTCACATTCACATTTTAATTAAATTGCTTGAAAGGAACTCATGGTGCTTTCCTGTGAATCTACCATGGAAATGTGTTTGTTATCTTACTTATTTTCACAATGGCTGTGTTTTAAATTTGTTGAAAGAATTAATGAAAGAACTAATGTTGAAAAAATTAGAATCATAGTAAATCCTAAACAAAGAGACGAAAAATGATGAACTTTGCTGAAGAATTTTGTTTATTTCACGAGCTTTAACACATAAAATTACTCCAGTTCCAAAGACCGACGTCATAGGATGTAATATCCTGCATTGAATCTTTCAAGATTTCAATAACAATTACAGAGAAGTACGAGAACCGCTGCGCAGCAACATTCAAGAACAAAGAGGACAAAAGTGACAATTAAGAACAATGATTATTATTTACGAGACTTGCATCGGCGCCGTTAAGTTCCATAGTTCAATCATTGGCAAGTGTGAAGTTTGTAACTGTTTCACATGTACAAGTAACATTTTTTCAAATGAACATCGAGTCATACGACTTAAATATCAAGTTTGACATTTGATTTTGTAGGGGGAGTGTGTGAGGCCCTCTGCGGAGGCCCCCAACAGACTTTCTGCACAAATGGGGAGTTTGACCCCCGGACGAGAGAGACGAGAGAGAGAAGAAGAGAAAGACACGAGGAAGGACGCTAAATGACTGAGAGATGAAAGTATTTGAGTTTTGATGTAGAAGAGTCTTGATTTTGAAGGATTTGGTTCTGGAAAAAGTCGTGTGTTTTCTTTCGAGTGAATCACTTGGTTGAGTCGTTACAGATAGTTTTTGGGTCGTTGTTGTGTGCGTCTAACATAGAGTTGGAAACTCTTTTTTCACTTCACCCTCTTTTCCGGTTGAAGTATCTGACATAATCTCTCTCCTAAAATCTGGAAAGTCTTTAGGCCCTAACAGTATTCCAACAAAAGTTTTAAAGCTGCTTTCTCCTTTAATATCTTCTCCATTATCCCAAATTATAAATGAATCATTTCAATCTGGGATATTTCCAGACAAGATGAAGCTAGCCAAAGTAATCCCACTCTTCAAAAAAGGTTGTCCACTTACTGCAGCAAACTACAGACCAATTTCACTTCTCTCTGTCTTCAGTAAAATTATAGAAAGGGTGATGTATGAGCGTCTCTACAATTTCCTTGCTAAGTATGAGATTTTATATACCTTGCAATTTGGATTTCGTGCCAACCATTCTATTAACCATGCCCTAGTTAGTCTAACAGAAGCCATCAAAAACTCATTAGATAACAGGAAGTTTGGTTGTGGAATATTCCTTGATTTGCAAAAGTCATTTGACACTGTTAACCATAACATTCTCTTGATGAAACTTGAACACTATGGAATCAGAGGAACTAGCCTTGATTGGTTTAAATCTTATCTTTCAGGTAGGAAGCAGTATGTATGTGTCAATGGATCTAACTCAAGTTTTTGTAATGTTACTTGTGGGGTACCACATGGCTCTGTACTCGGTCCACTCCTCTTCCTAATCTACATTAATGATCTACCATACTCAAGTTCAAAATTAGCCTTTTATTTATTTGCAGATGATACTAACATTTACTATGAAGCTTAAAATCTTGATCTGCTTCAGAGAGTAGTAAACAAAGAATTGAAAAAAATTTAAATGTGGCTTGATGTAAATAAACTTGCCCTGAATATAGATAAAACTAACTTTATTATTTTTAAGTCACCTCAGCATTCTTGCCCTGTAACAGTTAGTATCAAAATTGGGAACATTCCGATAAGAAAAACCTTTTACGTCAAATTTCTTGGTGTTCTTTTGGATGAAAATCTCTCATGGAAATATCACTTGACATAACTTTCAAAAAAACTGGCTAGAACTTGTGGCATGTTCTTCAAAGTTAGACACTTTTTACCCATAAACGTTTTGATTTGTCTTTATAATTCTTTATTTTCACCTTTCTTACAGTATGGTATTTTAGTTTGGGGTCTCACTTACGAGACATATATCAATCCTGTGTTTTTGTTACAAAAAAGGGTAATAAGGGCAATTTCGTTTCAAAACTTTGCTTCTCCTTCCACTCCAATCTTTTCTGACTTGAAGATTTTAAAGCTGCATGATCTTTTCCAGTTGAAATTGCTATGTTTTGTTTATGATTGTGTCAATAAAATTTCTCCCTCTTGTTTTCATTCTTTCTTTGAATTAGTTGAATCTGTTCATCTATATCGTACACGGCAAGCAACCAATAATGATATTTTTCTAAATCGGAAAAATACGCTTCAACACGGTCTCAGGTCAGTTCGTTACTTTGGAGCAAAATGCTGGAATGGCATACCTTTGGAGATAAAACGTTCACCATCTACTTGTAGTTTTCGTCGTAAACTTAAGACGTTTTTCTTTTAAAATAATTACAAATCGTAGGAAGGTCCCCCATTCAGCCTTCGTCAGAAGTTCAAAGCCTTCTTCACCAACAATTATAGGTAAATTTTATACAATACTCTGAAAGAACTAATCAGTGATATTTAGTCATCTTTAAACAGGGGGTGCTCTCTCTTCGATTAGCTTAGCTACTGAGAGAGCCCCTCCTTAAGAAATTCCCCTACATGCAATTCTTCTGTTTTCATGATGTCGTTTTTCATTTTTATTTCTTCTGTAGTATTGGTCCTGTATTAGTTAATTAGTTTGGTATGTTGTATTTCATTGTAATTAACTTTTGTCTTTAGCATTGTATGTAGTGGAATTTTAAAATATATGAAACTGAACTGAACTGAAACTGAATTATTTGAGATCGACTTTTGACCTTCAAGCCTGCATCATATATCTGGAAAGAACACTGCAAGTTTACATGTGTAAAATGCTCCTAACATTGAATTGTCAATCTTTAAATGAATGATTATGTACATAAACAGAGGACTTGGTCCTGTCACAAGGGGGAGTGGAGGGGGAGGGTGTGAAACTGTGTAACCCATGGTGGTCGTTCAGTAGGATATTCAGCTAACTTTCGAGCGATTGCTTCTCTCAGCTTCTAAGGGCTATTATTAGGCGGGTCAAGGACGGTATTATCAGCTGAAACAACTGTACCTTCAGCTCCTTCCACACTTGATATCTTCAACTCTGCAGTTCTCTTGATTTAACTCATTTTGTGATTTATATTTAGTTCTGGCTCAGCATGCTCACACGTGTCAAGCCGCCATTTTGTTGTGGCGTGGAGTATGACATTCATTTTATTTGAGCAAGCATTGTTTTCAATCACTCCACTGTTTATATCTTTCAGAAATAACTAAAGTGTTAACGAAACTTGGCAAGCAGAAAGGGCTTGGACTCATCAATGACTGGATCAAATCGTACAAGGGACACTTGTACTGGAGTGCAACAACTACTTTGGATGAGAATGATGAAGTGATACTGGCAAAATTTAAAGTATTCTTAAACCACGTCATTGACAAGCATGAACACTTGGAAAATCCTTTGTTCAATAGGTGTCAACATGGACACATTATTGGTGAAAAAATGGATTAAAAATGGTAATGTACAAAGTTGCATGCACTGTAGCCAGTTCAGTTTTAGTTTTCATATCTGCAGTATGAAATACCAATGAAAAACCAGCCTAAATTTGACATATTTTGGTAACAGTTTGGTATCATGAAAGCTCATTTTTTAAATCTCCTTGGAACTCCGTATAAGGTATGCCCAATGTTGGATGGATGTGACCACGGCTGAACAAATCGAAAGCCAGTGATAACCTGCCCATAAATTTTTCCCTTTCAGGGCTTTACGGTTAAGGTGGACCTGAACTTAAGGTGGCTCACTACCAAAAATTTCAAAATGGCGAAACCGCAATAAGGTGGCTCACTACCAAGTAAAATAGGCAAAAACACTAAAAAACAATTGATTAAGGTGGCTCGCTACCAAAATAACGTTAAGGTGGCACACACTTGGTGTCCTATCGCTCATGGCTTTACAGTGTACGGCAACTTGAACCCTCTTTCACTGAGGGTACTTTGCTGTAAATCTGTCGTGGACAGTTGTTGATATTTGATTAATTTAAAAAAGGGAGCATCTATTATATTTGAGGATGGGTTGTCATGAAATTTCTAAATCGTAAACCCGGAGAGCTGCATACATCTGCTTGACACCATATTGTAGACCTTCATAAATCAGGTTTTCTTGAAGACTGTATCATTTCCCCCTTTATATATTTAGGATCTAGGATGATGATTCATCAATATTTTCCATTAATCCTTTCAAAAATAATTAAGATAGCGCCATTTTGAAAAAATCAATATATCTAAAGATATCCACTGCAGATTTACAGCAAAGTACTCCGAGTTCCTTTCAAGCCATCCAATTAAAATTCTGAGAGAGCTATCACAGAATTTTACTACCACCTTTTTCAAATTTGAAAGATTTGAACCTTATACTCCCTTTTCATTCTTTCCAGGAGGGGCGAAGGTAATCCGCCATTGGCAGAGAAAAGTGATTTCGATAGTGACCAGGTTGGGCAGAGTATCGAACAAATTCTGGCGAAATGAAAGGCACAAGCCTCTTTGGTGGCCAGAGGGCATTGCCTTAGTTTCGCCGAACCATCGGGTTAATGTTGGCAAAAGAGGTAACACTTCAAAATCATTTCTACTAATACTTGAGCAGAAACACAAATCGCCAAAAATTAAGAAACTCAAGTACTGCAAGAACATATCTTGAACTATTCATGTCAATAGAGGAAATTCTTCGCATGACTTAAATTTATTTTTCTTATCAGATTTCTTGGAATGTACCTGACCTAAGTCTAAACATTAGAAATATTTCAAACAGTTTTGTTTCGATATTTTCACGAGAGCACAGGTAGTACATATGAAGATTGTTATATAAACTCACAATTCACAAGATCTGATAATTTTAAGATACTTTCAGTGACTTTCAGTACTAGCCCAAATTGTTCGTTTCTTGTCAAAGCATCATCTGAAACTACTCTTTTTATAAGAAACAGTTTATAGTAAGAATTGGCATTTTTTCAAATCAGAAGAAACGACCACCGGGTGTCCCAGAACAAAATATAAGAATATGGTTGGTTCCAGTAATGGGAATGTACTGGGTGTCCCAAAAAAGTATACATATTTGGTTTACTCCCGTGATGTGCCTTCAGTTTTAATCAATGGCTAATCACTCTCAAGATTTTCCTCGATAGCTAACTTGAACATAGATACATCGTTTGTTTGTATTGGTACTTTGAGAGCAGAAATTTCAATCTAGCAAGCTCAAATTTGCGTCCACTTGCAAACCAGAGCTTAGGCCTATTGACCTAAGCAACTTCATGAAGCATTGAAATTAGGAACTGAAAGTAATAAAATTTAAGAAACTGTCCAATGGGTGATTGGGGGGGGTGACTTCAGGAAACAAAATAACACAATAACTAATGATGTTCTGTGCCTTAAGAATTTGGTTGTGCCAAAAGGCTAAAGCTCTGGTTTCCAGGAAGAGGCAAATTTGAGCTTTCAAGATTAACATATCTGCTCTCAAAGCACCAATACCAACAAACGAGGTACCTATGTTCAAGATAACTATCGAGGAACATTTTCAGAATGATCAGACATCGATTGAAGCAAAATTCACATCACTGGAGTCAACCAAATCCATATACATTTTTTTGGGACACCAGGTAGCTTTAATCAATAGTTAATCATTTTCAAAATCTTCCTTGATAGTTACAGTAACTTGAACATAGGTACTTTCGCTTGTTGGTATTGGCCCTTCCAATTTGCTGTTACATCCAGACCAGAGCTTTGGCGTTTTGGCTTTGGTAAATCCTCGAAGCAAGCAAACAAATCAGCAATATCCTTGATAAAATGTGATAACATCTTAGATTAGATCAAGGGAGCATAGATTCCAAATCTTTAACAAGGCTGGTGTAAAATTCAGTTAATTATTTCTTTGAACTTAATGACTTGAAAGAAACTTTAGCTAATTCTCTATAATTCTACCGTTGGACTTTTCTGAATCTTCAATATTTTCAGAATTTGAGTGTTTTTCTAATTTTTCAAGAATTCAAGAACAATTTTCAAAAAAACTTTAATTTATCGTAATTTCTGAACTGTTTGATGCAACATGAAATAATTTCGATGAAAACCATAGTTTATGGATGTCTACAATATGGTATCAAGCAAAAGTCTGTCACTTTTCTGGTTTATGATTTAGAAATTTGATGACGTCACACCCTCAAATGAGTTAAAATGTAACATACGCTGACATTTAAAAAAAAAACTTCTGAAAAGTCCAACGGTAGGATTAAGGATAAGTAACTGAAGTTTCTTTCAAGCCACTCAGTCAGAAGAAATAGATCACAGAATTTAGACCCACCTTTTTACCCCAAGTTAAAGATTTGGAAGCTATGCTGATCAAGGGCGCCTACCTTTTAGGAAGTGTGTTTATTCCCATTACTGTAGAGTAATTGTTGTCCTGTGACCCAGTACAGAGAGTGTCTCAGAACTTTACCGTGACCCAGAAGTACACAGAGTCAGTCCTCTCAAGCCTCAACCTGCATTTAGTTTCTTTTGAAAGGATTGAATGCAATTGAAGAAAATTTCAGTACTGGAAGAAATTCTTAGTTTTTACCTGTATGAAGGGTAATGTGTATTCTATTGACCTGTAGGGGACAAGAAGGTCTCCTTTGCAGGACCCACAGGGAGATAGAATAGACTTGGAGCAAGTCTAATCAGACTCACAAAATAGTCCCAGATATCGCAACAACAACAACAGCAACAACAACGACAGTGAAAATAGATATCAATAACTACAAAGTTGTAATCAGTTCAGCTTTTGATAGGATAGCCTCTGTGCAGACTTACTTTCCACTGCGAAGGAGAGCTAAGGCCTCATAGGCTCTCCTTCGCAGTGGAAAGTAAAGTCTGCATGCAGGCTATTGATAGGATTGATTCGTTAGTTGTTACTGTTATATATATGATCTTTACCCAATTGATAATGTTTAATAATGGAGATTAATTTCTTAAGGAGGTGGTGCTTACATGTTAGAAAACGAAGAACTGGATACGATTTCTTCTTCTTTGAGAAGATACGTCACAGAAAATGAGTAAGTTTCTCCTTTCTTAGACCCCATTTGCATTGCTCCTTTTTATTTGTGCTATGTTGTCCTGTGCCAGGTTGTGCTATGTTCGAGACAGATAATTTTCCATAAACAATATGATGATGACAATGCTCGTGTAGAGATGGATGGACACCAGATTCTATAACGAGGTTAGGCTGATCAGTTAGAATTAAATCAATGCAGGATTTAGAATCTCCCATCAAGTGCGTTGGTTCTGAAATCAGCTGATGAAGACCAAGGTCAGACGTTAACGGCTCAAACAGCTTTCCTTCGTTATTCTCAATATCATGTTCCCACCATTGCGTCGAGCGGCAGTGAGCGACCACCATTCCTGTATTTCTAATAGCAATGAAGACATTAGGGTTCGTGCACTAATAGTTAGCTTTATAATAACTTAAATATTGTATTTGCATCTTTCTGTTTTGTCGTAAGCGCCCCAGACTCGATAACCTTTGCTTCTCTGGAGCGCATGAAAAAGTAGGTAGTTAATTTTGGCCATGCTTTTTTCATGAATCATTATCAATCAAGTAGGGAAGCACACGATAGAACTATAGTAACTAAGTGAAGCTTCCTTTCAAACAAGTTAGTTCACAGAAAGATGTTTCCATTAAATTGTAGAGCGATCGTAAGGAGATCGGTGATTGTCTGCGTTGCGTTCCCGATTTAATGTAAACACTTGCTTACGATCCTTAAGACCGTGGGCGATCGTGGATTGTCTGTCCCGATCTGGGAAAATGTTTATGGAAACACACATTGCAGATGATGGGCGATCATCGCAGACGCGCTTTTGTTAAACTATGGTCACGTGGATCTGATTAGCCAATTAGATGATAGTAGTCATTGTTGCTACCCTTCTGCGCTATCTTGTGGGTTTGAAAAGGATCACAGTATAGGTGCATCGCAGACTGTCGCCGACTGGTCGCCGACGAATGGAAACACTCGGCTGATATCGCAGATGGAAGATGCTTGAAGATGGAAGATAGGGATCGCCGACGATCGCAGACTGTCGCTGATCCCCTTACCATTTAATGGAAACCAGGCTTAAGCGTGGCCTTTCCATCTGGTCCACTTCAAAGGAAGCCGACACTTCCAATGGCTTTCTGATTTAAATATCCCCCCGTCAACAATACTATCAATTTGAAAAAGACGGGGGCCATTATTTAAATCAGAAAGACGTTGGAAGTGTCGGCTTCCTTTGAAGTGGACCAGATGAAAGGGCCATGCTTATGGAGAAACAATTGCTGTCCAAAGCCGTTGATAATTTGCTGCAGTTTCTTGCTGATAAGTGGTTGCCTTCTCCAAATAAACCCATCAGGTATACTGAATGAGGCTTGGACTTTGATTTCTGAGACTTCTCTGAAGGATTTAGACACTGGAAGTTGGAAACCAAGCGAAAACAAAACGGTTGCTGTGACATCGGGCCTGAGAAAGTTTCAGTCCTTGTTTCTTTCTTCTCTCTCGTTTTTCAGTTTTTCCTTTGACTCCCTTGTTTCCTTGTGCTCTCTGAAAAAGTGCTTTATTTATTTTACAAATAACAAACTGGAAAGGCGTAAGAAAACAACACACGCTATAGTGACGAAAGGGAAGGTGTTTTCTTTTCAATAAAATATTTTTGAAACATTTTTTAATTGACTGTAATGTGGGCTTCCTGTGATCTACTAGTTTGCAATTATCCATGCATCTCAATTTTTGCACTTCAGTTTGCTGATAATTGTGGATCATTACCCTATGTCGCTGTGCTTCAGAATCAAAATATTTTCCTGTGATCCAGTCTGGCATAACCTCTGCAAAACACTTTGATAAGAGATACATGTCCTCTTTCAGGGCTTTCAACAAAATTGCCTCATCTGCAGGATTTTTACTCAATGGATTGAGGTTTTCATTCTTTTATACAGCTTCAATGCCTTGAAAACCTTAACTAGAAAAGTGGTCATATGAACCACCGGAGTTTTAACTTATTTATTTCATATTGTACCCTCATTTTCAGCAGTGTTTAAGTTAAAACTGGAAAGAACGAAACCACTACTGAACAATAGTTCTCTTGTTTTACCTTTTAGTACAACAGTTGAGGCAAGAGATGGCAGAAGAGCAACATCCTTCATGTACATCTTATTTTTTCAACTTTTGGTAGAATATTCCTTGCAGGCTTTGTACATCCTTTGCTAGGCACTGGAAGCCTTCTTTGATTATTGCCTTGAACATTCTGTTGATAGCGTGATAAAATACTTGCAATGCAACTATTTGCAAAGTTTTGTAAGCCCAGAACTTTTTCATTTTCTTCCAGACCAATAAATTAAGGGAAAAATTTAACAGTGACAAACTGCTGCAGTTTCACATTTCTACATTTCACCTTCCCCATAGTCTACTTCTGCAACATGTTTAAGATGTTCCCCAAAAGTATATCCTGAAATCTATTTCTAAAAATTTCATAATAGTTCTCTGTTCTGACACCAAGACTTTCCACCCCTCTACTTCACTCGCAGTCCGCTGGTCGACCAATCTCAGCCTCAACAAAGCTATCATTGCCGTTAACAACAACACATTGAACACCTTATCAATCCCTACGTTAGTGCCAACGCTATCGACACTGTTTACCCTACCTTGCCAAAGTTTTTTTCCCTTACAGGCCTTATGCAATGAAAATTTTGACCCACTTTTTTCTATTTTTCATAAAATTCAATCTTTCCTTGTTCTGTTGATGTATAATTTTATTCAGTTTCTGATGCTCAACAAGGTTTTTTGCCCTGCAAAGTTGGGCAGGTCATGCGAAAAAATGTTTTTTGCGCCGTGACGTCACAATTATGATTACATCCCACGCTGTTATGAGTCCGCTGGAGTGTAGACTGCTTCAAGAATTTTGTTAGACCTGCCTGCCTTCGATTCCTCGGTAAATACACTGCATTATATTGACAACAACATCGGACAGTAACAGAAGTGGATCTGAGAGTATTTCTAGTAGGAACACTTCACCAGAGAGCTCTAGTGAAGAAGATTATGGAGATGTTTGCCTGGGAGCTGCTGCTGTTCCATATCAAGAAGAGCCCCTTGCTAGGCCAAGGGAAGGTGGCGCTGCAGTACGTTGACGCGATGATGGGGAAGACAAAGATGGCCTTTCTCGTCAAACTTTGGCTGATCGATACGAAGGTTGTACTCGAGTAGAAGAATGGTAAGTAAGTCATTAGCACATTTATCCTAATTCAGCTTTCATTGCCAAACAAAGAAGAGGGGTCGGGTCGACACAACCTGTTGTATCATGAAGGCTTTTTGTGTTTACACAGGCCTTGGCCTAAATAGGATCAGTGCATACCAAGAAACACACAGGAGTAATAAGGTATTTTTCAATTTCACAGCCCGTTAAATCTGCTATACTTTTGAAATTACCACCAATTTTTGACTTCTCGTTTATTTATAATTCATTTTTACCTCCAAATCTTATCTAACAACATACAACAGTCCGACTTTTGAAATGATTCCTAGCCTTTAGATTTGTCAAATGCCTGCCAAGAAGGACAGGAGTACTCTAGAACCAGAAGTACCAAGTTGGATGTTAGCTAATTTCAGTTTCTGAATTTCATTGGCCAGCAGTAGTATGTCTCACACTGCTATCATTAGTTATTTACATTGGGTTGAACACTATAGTCTGCTGCTATTTTTTACCAGGTGTACTTGTGGTTGCTGCCATGTTGAACGTTTGAATGGAGCACTGGAGCATCGATGCTGCAGAGAAGTGCATGAGGCATTCGGGAAAGTGGTGTTTGAGGGACTTTCTGATGATATTAATTGCATTACCTTGTTCAATGATTACAAGTCAATGACAAGCAATGTCGTCCTCACCCATGTTGGTCCGCTATTGAGAGGCAAAGATGGCAGACAGTACAGGCAACGAGCTGGCCAGACCAAAAATGGGTAAGAGTCCTTAATAACCTGATAGCCATTAATTAGAAACATCCCATGCAAATCTTTTGCCCATACATCCACAATTGAATTCTAGACTTGCAACTCCTGTTTTCAGACAATCATATAGTTTGCCCACCTATCATATCTTTATCTTTCAGATGTAAACATGTGTACAATTTGGGGAAATCTGAAGAGAAATGTTCTTTTTTCAGGTATATGAGAGCAGTTGGTTATCGATGGGTTGCACGATACCTGTTTGGTTACATGGGATGGGATAACACCCGCCCTTTACCAGCTTGCATATACCATCATCTCAGATCCCAGTATCCCACACATGAATCAAAGGGATACTTATCAGCTCAAGATAGAGCTTGAGGTACAATTACATCTTTTACTTGATGCTTCAATTGTAAATATATGTATTCTATAATGAATAAAGGTAAAAATGCAATTTTTATCTACAGTACTGATACATGTACTTGTTCATGAACATAGACATGGCTAATATGTGTTGATGAAGATCATACCGGTATATGATATTGTATATCTCATAAAAGTTACATGAAAGTGTACAAACAATTTTTACAGTACAGTATTTGTCATGATTTAGCCATTTCTATTTTCATCAACAGGAACAAGCTAACGAAACATGTCTGCAGTAGATTATTCCTATTGAATAGGCTGGTCTTCAGTAGTGGGGCATTTGCCCCTTGGATGACTTTTCAGGGGGTTATTGCATTTGCGGCAATGGCGTGGAGCACATGGCTTTTTTTCCAGATTTGGCAGCATTTTCTCTCTGCAGCTGCTCCTCATGTTTTTAAGCATTTCATCTTGCTCTTTTGCTGAAAAAAAGAGTATGCAGTAAAAACATTTACCTTTCCCACTAAAGTTAGAGCTGGAAGAAATTTCTTAAACAATTTTAAAGAGAAGGATGTTTTTGCAGTTGAAGCTTTGGGTGCAATTGAGTCATATATCGTGAATTTGGATAAAGAACTTGAAAACACCAGAAAGCGCAACCTGGATGTCAAAGAAAGGAAACTTGAAAAGATAAATGAACTAAAGAAACAAAAAACGCTCACTTCTTATTTCAAATAACTTTTTGCAATTAACATATTAAATTATATATTCTATGATGGTATGTTTGAAACAAAATTTGATACCCCATCATAAATCAGCAAGAAAAATTTGATAACCCAATAAAAAAGGCTAGAAAATTTGATACCCCTCCAAAAATTCTTCCGCCCCAGTACCCGGCATTAAAAATGACAATTTTCTTGTCAGCTATAGCTTTCAACAAAGACAAATCATTAGAGTTCAAACATCCAAAAATGTCCTGCTTCTAAAATGTGTATTTCATTGTATTGTAATGCGGCTGTGAGCGAACAAAACATTGGACCATAAAAAACTCTTTGTAGAATGCACAGTGGATGCAATGTTCATTATTTGTCATTGTTCTCGTTGTTCCCGATGTTGTATCATCTTCAGTGCATGTTATGTGTAACAATTTTATCATACATTTGTTTTAGACACATTTAGATTGATAGGAAGCTTGAATACTGCATGTATGTCAACAGATGTTTTCAATTTTGCAATTAAGGACAAATCTATAGTAGATTGAACGGCGTCCTTTCATATTACAGAAATAGAGTAGCGATGACGAACAGAAGCAGCATAGACGCACAAAAAAAGGAAAGCCCCAGGTTAGCCATAAAGTTGTTTGCTTGTTACATATGTTTCTCAAACACATTTTCTTATCCATTAAGGTAAGGGTTTGGAGGCCTGCAGCAAAAATTAGACACACACACAAAAGGAAAGCCCCAGGTTAGCCATATACTTGTTTGCTTGTTACATATGTTTCTCAAACACATTTTCTTATCCATTAAGGTAAGGGTTTGGAGGCTTTGCTAGGATCTCTAGATTGACTTTTCAAATATTTCTCTTATCTTGCAGCAAAAATTATATGCCAAAATGAGAAAATGGAACGTGCAGACGATCGTATAGATGGTAAAACTTTCCCAGTATTGGCCCATTTAATTACCCTTACACTTTTTGTGACAAGGTGGTTAGTTATATGTAACAGGCTCTGTTAGTTATATGTAACAGGCAACATTTCAGCAAAGAAGGATTACTGCAGGCAAAATGCTCCATTTTCGTATCGTAGACTCGACAGTTCAAGCGTTGTGTGGAGACAGCAAGCCCCAGTAATAGCCTTAAAATGTTTTCCTCTTCTTTATAGAATTCTTGAATGCGGCCTCAAACTCTAAATGGAGAAAGGGAGAGTCCCACCAAGAAGGACAGAAGAAAGATCCTAAAAAAATTTGTACTGTACTCAAAATCAAAAGTGTACAGTTAATGGATTTGAGAAACTGTTCAGTATCCTTCTAACAGAGCACAGCTATTATGCACGGCTCACAAGGTAGCCATTTGCTAAAATGTTCTGAAAAGGCAAAGACCTTTGGCTATGTTGATGACGCTGCCTCTTTGAATGATATTGAACAGTCTCTCCAAGCTAGGAATTGTAACTCTCTCCAGACAGCCACTGCCGAGGAATGTGAAGGAAGTGAGACAGTTGAGATTACACCCGCTAAAATCTCCTCGCATGTGCGCGTCATAGTTGGTAGGCATTGCGTGAGCTATCCTACTAAGGTACGCTGTACAACGGGGAAGCCTGCGCTGGTGGCAAATAAGCATGTTTCAAACGCCTATGCATACAAATTTTTCCTTCAAAATAGCCGCCCACTGCCATTGCAAAGATAAAGTAGCAGTCTAAACCATGTCCCTATGGTTTGCTACTGTATTTGTTGCTGTTTTAAAGACAAAGGATTCGAACAACAATCAATGGTTTCAAGAAGCAGGAATACTAGTGAAATTCAAAACATTTTGACAAAAAGGCCTCATAAGAGATGCGTTGGCAGGGGTAGGCCAAAAGTTGGATGTGAATTTGATACAAATGCCAAAATAGAAAGACTAAGTGCAGTCTTGCGTGAAGCTGGGTACATTAGGAATGCCAGACCACAGTGCCAAGCAAAACAACCCTACCACAAGTATGCAACAAGATCGTTCAAAGTACCTGGGCAGGGGGAAGAAGCATGTCGAAAAAATCAGATCGCTCTACATAAGAAACAAGGAGTACATACAGGGTGTCCCAAAAAAATTGTGCTCCATTTGTCTGAAGATAGCAACAAAACAGCAAAATATTCTTGCAAAATGTTTGCATGGCGTTGCTCTTTAGATATTAGCGAGTTTACGATTCACGACGCAGCTCAACACGACACAGCGCAAGGGCCTGAAACGAGCGCGGTTAGCGCGTCGTCGCCCCATCCTACGCACGAAGTTACGAAACGCGACGAGGCGCTGGTTTTGGCGCCAAAATAGAAAATTTCTTCAGACCTATTTCAAAATGGAGGAAGCACTTCTGCTTATGCACTATGCGAATGTCATCAACGATGAAGATCGTTTCCTTTTGCATGAGGCAAATAGACCTCGTAATCTACATGTAGGGCTTTCCTACTGGAAGTACGAGAGATTTAGTTTGGAAGACATGAGAGACGACGAATGTGAAGTAGAAATGCGTTTCAAGAAGGATGACATCTACAATCTCGTACATACTTTTGGCCTACCTGAAGTTTATCGGTGCTACAATGGACTGGTTGTAGACTCTGTGGAAGCTCTATGTGTGTGCTTGAAACGATTCACATATCCCTGCAGATATGCGGACCTGGTTCCAAGATTTGGTAGGCCTGTACCTCAACTTTGCATGATCACAAATATGATGGTTGATGATCTGTTTGATAGATACTCCCACCTTCTTCAAGACCTTGACCAGCCTTGGCTTTCTCCTGCAAACCTCCAGCTATTTGCAGCAACAGTCTACGATAAAGGTGCTGCCCTGGATAACTGTTGGGGCTTTGTTGATGGGACAGTTAGGCCAATTTGCAGACCACAGCGTGACCAGAGGGCAGTCTACAATGGCCATAAAAGGGTGCATGCCATCAAGTTTCAGTCTGTTGTGACCCCAAATGGACTGATAGCCAGCTTGTATGGTCCAGTTGAGGGCAGACGACATGATAGTAGAATGTTGGCAAAGTCAGGCCTGTTAGAGCAACTGGAAGAGCACTCATTCTCGCCAACTGGTCAAGCTTTGTGCATCTATGGAGACCCTGCCTATCCTCATTGCCTACATCTGCAGTGCCCTTATGCAAGAAGAGCTGTCCTGACACCTGAGGAACAAGCCTTCAATCAATCGATGAGCCAGGTTCGAGTGTCAGTTGAATGGGTTTTTGGGGGCATAGTCAACTACTTCAAGTTTGTGGACTTCAAGAAGAACCTCAAGATTGGCCTAAGTTCTGTTGGCAAGTTCTATGTTGTCAGTGCCCTGATGAGAAATGCACTTACTTGCCTTTTTGGCAATACAACATCAACATTCTTTGATTTGCAGCCACCAGCACTTAAGGGGCATCATGTACTAGAATCTAACAGGCCCTCCTATTGGCCAATTTGAATTTTCTCATTTGCATACAATAGAAAAGATTAAAAATCTTTTAGATTTTAGATATACATACAATAGAACACAGACGCAGACATAACGACAGAAAAAGAATGCACAGACAGAGACAGAGACATATGAACACATAGATACGCATAGATCCATACAGACATATGGAAACATACTAGATGCATACAGGCACAGACATATGGACACAAAACGAATGCACACAGACAGACAGACATATGGGCACATACCAGATGCATAGACATATGGACACATACTAGATGCATACAGACACAGACATATGGACACATACCAGATGCATATACATATGGACACATACTAGATACCTACATGCGCACACCAACAGAGAGTCGGAAAATGGGTCTCCTGGGTCTCGAGGGTCACATATATACATAGATAGATACCTACATCCACACAAACAGAGAGTCGGAAAATGGGTCTCCTGGGTCTCGAGGGTCACATATATACATAGATAGATACCTACATCCACACCAACGGAGAGTCAGAAAGTGAGTCTCCTGGGTCTCGAGGGTCACATATATACATAGATAGATACCTACATCCACACCAACAGAGAGTCAGAAAGTGGGTCTCCTGGGTCTCGAGGGTCACATATAGATAGATACCTACATGCACACCAACACAGAGTTAAAAGTGGGTCTCGAGGGTCTCATACAGATAGATACCTACATGCACACCAACAGAGAGTCAGAAAGTGGGTCTCCTGGGTCTCGAGGGTCTCATACAGATAGATACCTACATGCACACCAACAGAGAGTTAAAAAGTGGGTCTCCTGGGTCTCGAGGGTCACATATAGATAGATACCTACATGCACACCAACACAGAGTTAAAAGTGGGTCTCGAGGGTCTCATACAGATAGATACCTACATGCACACCAACAGAGAGTCAGAAAGTGGGTCTCCTGGGTCTCATACAGATAGATACCTACATCCACACCAACAGAGAGTCAGAAAGTGGGTCTCATGGGTCTCGAGGGTCACATATAGATAGATACCTACATGCACACCAACACAGAGTTAAAAGTGGGTCTCGAGGGTCTCATACAGATAGATACCTACATGCACAGCAACAGAGAGTTAAAAAGTGGGTCTCCTGGGTCTCAAGGGTCACATATATATAGATACCTACATGCACACCAACAGAGAGTCAGAAAGTGGGTCTCCTGGGTCTCGAGGGTCACATATATACATAGATAGATACCTACATGCGCACACCAACAGACACGGCAAGAAAAGTTTGAATTTCGACATAGTTTTTTCGTTGTATATTAGAGGTAAACGGGCCATTTCCCTTCCGTTTCCAACAACAAATGCTTTTTACACATCAAATTTCCAACGTAGTTTCCCCACGGGTAAACTACGGGTAAAGGGAAATATACTTTTACCCACAGTTTCCCAAGTGAGATTTAGCATCTCCAACAGTTGGAAACTTAGTCTATATTGGGCATGTTTTTGGGAGACTTTGGGGAAATTCCATACTTGCTCGTGCTCCTTTAGGTAAATTGAGGTGAAACGCCAAATTTCCCCCAAGTAAGATCCTTGATTTTAGTAGGAAATCCCAGCGAAATTATGAGTTTTTGTCGGAAATTCTGAGGAGACCAACCATTTCCCCAGGTGAAATTAGTAGGAAATTCAGTCGAAATTCTGATTTGTTTTGTAGGAAATTTTAGGGAAACTGATAGGTTCCCTGTCCATTATACTATTTCAAGAGACGCATGATATTTTATTTATTGGATATTTTGGTGCAACATCAAATATGGTCAGCACTACGCGTCCTGGTTTGACATTATAGGAATCATCCCAGATAAAACTTCTCCAGAGGATTCTTCTCTCTGAAGGTCTTCCAAATTTTTCTCGGATTCTTTCTTTGCAGCACTCAGATTCTGATTCAGATTCTGCATCCTCTTTGAACGTACGGAACAAAATCATAATTTTCTATTATTTTGATTAAGCTTGACTCGTATTTTAAACATCATGGCTATATATTTGGAAAAAAACTAATCATCCCGTCCTTTGCCATTCTTTTTGTGCGCAATGCAAAGTATTAATTCAGAAAGAAGAATATATCACATCACTGGCACTTTGATTCATTCAATGGAAAGACGTAACTTCTAAACAGTCATGAACGCAACAGCTGATCCTCACAAGTAATCAACGATGCCAACAAATACATACTACCAGGACCATCGAGAGGCGGGGGGGGGGGGGATTAGGAGGGATAGGAGTCCCATAGGGCCCGGGTTCCAGAGGAGCCCGTCAAAATGTTTTGCCACGGCCCCCTGAAAAGCAGTTCTTATGGACTGACGGGGCTACCATGCCTAAATGAATAAAAATGAAAAATGAAAATATTGTTGCGCATAAATTAACTATTGCTGTAAAATCTCTTTACAACAACTTTTATGGCTATCTATCTACCTTAAAAACATAGTCGTAAGAAAACAATTTTCTTATTTGATATGCGTAAAAGTTTGTGCCCTCCTTTGAAACTTAGTCATCTCGTAAGAGTTGGATTTGCAACAAGTCTTTCTTTTCGTTCTTAGTAGCTAGCTCCACTGACCAGCGCCGAATGAGCAACGAGCGCGCAGTGGAGCTAGCTACTAAGAACGAAAAGGAAGACTTGTTGCAAGTCCACGTACGAGTGAGTCTTCAATCTCTTGATTGTTTACCGTCAATACCAATTTCTTGATAACTTTTTCACGGAATATCTGAACAATTTTTCCAACTAGTTTTCTTGAAAAGGGCGTTTCCCTTATTCTCCAAGAGTCTGAAGGGCCGGACCGTGTAAAAATTTTCTTGGGGATTCACCCCCAAACCCCCTTTGGGCCCGATCCTATGAATCACTCCAGGACCCGACATGGCTCTCGACGGCCCTGCATACTACATGAAACTAAATTCAAAACGTGGAGACTCTTTCCGATGACATCTTCAGCTTGTGATATAATAATGACAGAAATGTACACTGCAAAACAAGTTCGTTTGAACCGATGAGTGGCAGCGAAAAAACCTTTCCATGATGTTGAACTTTCGATGAAGAAACTTATATCATAGCTTTTTCCAAAATGGTAAGAGTGCGAGCAGCAATTTTATTTCAATTCGAGACTTTGCTTTCAACAATTATAAGTTTGTTTCAATTATGCCAGTTTCTTAATTCTTGCAATCATTTGGGTTCAGAAAGCCATATTATAGCACTGAAATACAATTCATAGAAATAAGGAAACTCGTTTCCAAGAAATTTCTACTTTATGAATTGGGTTGCCGTTGAGATGCCCAGAAATTGAGCCCAAATGAATTGTTCAAAGCTTAGAAACCGTACTTCAAACAAGTTCAGAGCCAAGTTCCAAATTAGAAATGAATACGAACAAACTTAGGACCTGCTACTTGGCTAGAAAAAACGCTTGTGAGTTAAATTGGATATTTCATCAAACCCTATGAAAAAGTGAGTAACAGTCAACCTCTCTTAACTGAGACTTGCAAACTGTGAGGAAAATCAGGTGAAAGAAGCATATTTTCCAATACAGTGATAAACACATGCATAAGCTTTTTCCATGAAAATATATCTCCGTGTCAATGAGAATTATTGAATAAGAAAGTTGCATTTTCGTTCAAGTAGAGACCACGCATGATATTCTGCATGAATATTTACGATCCTGGTTGACTTACAAATTTCTGAGTACCGGGTGTCTCAGAAAAAAGTACCCCCTTTTCACTGGAGATAGTAACAAAACAATAAAATATCATTGCTCCCCGCCTTCACAGCTAAATCTATAAATATTCAACTTAGATGTATAAACCTTGCATTTAGAAATCGTACACAAAACACCGGAGATACAAGTTTGCAAAGTCAAAATTCCCAGCTCACCCAAAAGCAGAGGTTCTGAAAAGGGATTTGATTTGTGATTTAGGCATATTCCAATGCAAGTGTAGCCCCTAATGTTCCGTTTTATGTTTTGAAAAGAGTAAAAATGACATGTGCATGACCCTGATTAAACAAATATAACAAAATGTCACAAGAATGATAAATACGTGCCACATCCCCAAAATAAGCATGCATGTGCTCCTTTTACTCGTGTTTGATACAAAACACGTGGGGTGGAACACAATTCAAGGACCGTTTCATCAAAAGAAAAGTCATTTCAAGAACATTTGAATTAATTCAAGGGATTTAATGTATATAATTCTTTTCAAAAATAAAAACTAACGCTCAAAGTTGAGAATTCTTGTGCAAAATGTGTGATGTCAAATCATGGCTAGGCACATTCTCAAAACCTCTGGTTTCAGGTGCACACCAAAATTTTACCTTGTGAACTCGTATCTCCGGTTTAAAATGCAACGTAAGTGCATTTAAGTTGAAGATCGAAAATGTCACAGGTATGCAGTCAAAACGTCCCGATAGTCATCGTTTTGTTCCCTTGTTTGGTCAAAAGAGGGTACTTTTTTAGACATCCAGTAGAATTTGAATACGGCTACCGGGTGACCCAGAAAAAAGTGACCCAACACAATCTGTTACAGAAAATTATGAGGCCGAATGAAATATTTAAAACGTTTTTCCGTTGCTAAAAGACTAGCTTATGCTATGAGTATTTGTGGCAATTTTTTCAGCATGGTAAATGTCCAAAATTAAGGATTTCAAGGAAAAGGACATGTCTGAAATCCTCAAAAAGTCGTCAAAAACAGGGGATCGATATACAGCCATTTCAAATCTTCAAAACAACGAGGAGCGTGTTTCATTTCAACCTGGCAATAAATAGGCAACCCAGTAGGAAGTCTTCAGAGCCAGTTTATAGTCCTTAGGCACTTAAAGATATTCTCAGGCAAAATGAAACACGCTCCTCGTTGTTTTGAAGACCTGAAATGGCTTTAAATCGATTCCTTGTTTTGACTACTTTTTTGATGATTTCAAGCCTGCCCTTTTCCTCAAAATCCTTAATTTGGGAACTTTACCGTGCCTACAAAAATTGCAAAAAATACTCGTAATGTAGGCATGTCTTTCAGTAACAGAACGACGTTTAAAATATTTCAATCGGCCACTTGCTTTTATTTCTATAACAGATTGCGTTGGGTCACTTTTTTCTGGGTCACCCGATATGTACTTTTAACGAATGTTAGCATACCATAGTTATGAATGGCTGGCTATGCAGTTGAAAGAACATATACTTTCTACTCATCAGAGTCACTTGAGTCTCGAACAAGTGTTTCTTTGGACTTCTTTTAAGGTTTCCTTTCCATTGGTGACTCTGCAAGAAGCCTTCTCATTCGCAAAACTTGCCTTGCTTCTTCCGCCATCCGTCTTTGACGCCTTTCATCCAGCTCTGCAATCAAATTGCCAAGTTAGTTCAAAGTTATTTTATTACACATTGATAAATTCGTGCCACAAACTGCATTTATTACACGTGCATTGGAATATGCCTAAATCACAAGTTATTACAGCATGTTAATTTTGATATGGTTTGAGAAAATAGAAATAAAACTGTATCGAATTTGTGTATTTTCACTCTTAAATTGTGTGTTCAATCCGCAAAATATGGTGTAAAAGAACTAAAAAGCTATGGTATATATGCTCCCCTTCTGGAGTGCCTCAAATTAAATAAGAGATTTGAGATTTTACGTTCTCCCTTGCACCTACAAGAATTGAAATACCTTTGCTGCCCGTGGTCTGACCGTGTTTTCCACCCCTCTTTAAATGGCGGTAGACAAATCAGGGGCGTACATTCAAATTTTGTTGGGGAGGGTGTCAACATGCTTTGAACCGATTAAATTTTTCAGACCGATTGAACGTATAGGAAGCTGTTCATACCACTTAATTAGGAGCAATGCAACGAGGGACCTAACGAGGCCTGGGAGCGAGGAAATTCTTTGAGGACATGCCCTCTACTTTGGCTAAGCGCACTTCTCCCGATCCCATGCTTGCCAGTTTCAAAATAAATTTTTTGACCATTTCGTAACAGGCTCTCTCTCATAAATTAGAATCCTCATGAAAAATACGTTACAAATGCAAAAACTTTCAAACATACCACCATAGAGAAAATGCTCTGAGCTATTCAGAATTTTTGTTTCTCCAGTTGTATTCATCCGATTTAAATAATTTGTTTTTATTAACCCTCAAAAGTCTGCACAGTCATACAGCGTATCAGTTCTATGAACCCACAACAATTTATTTGTTTATTTGGCACATATTTTCAAAGGGTACTTTTAGCAGTAGAACTACACGAGACCCCTAAATTTCTTCTTTCCTGGTGCAAACAAAAAAGTGAGGAAAGAAGAGTCTTAAAACTCATTTCACACTAAACTTTAGGTATCGGTGAAGGTTTCTGCCAAGGGTTCGTACAGGTTCGTACTGGTAAACATTTTATAGCTGATATAAAAAGTCAAGTCATTTAGGCCCATGTATGCTATTTTCTGTGATTTTCCGTGATCAGAATGTATATTTTGTTTCTGGTTGGCTCCAATGCTTAATTTTCGTTTTAATTGCACAGCTGTTATAGCGAGGGTTTGAATTCTAAATAAAAACAGGAATTATTTCATTACCTAACAAGCATATTAGCTGGGTCAAACATGGTTTGCGAAAGCCTAGCCGACTAGCCTTGTATGTCTATGACTTTGGAGACACTATTTCAATGAAATAACGCAATGCGTCTTGATCAAAAAGTTCCTTATTATAACAATAAAATTCCAAAAATAGATTTTCAACAGGTCTCATCAAGGAAAACTGATATGTATCATATAAATAACTTTAAAGTTATTTATTGATCACTTTTGTTGAAAATTTCAAGTTTTAGGTGAAGACCTAAAATCAGCAAATTTTCATTGTTTTGCGTTGCCTAGCAATAGATCATGCGACTAATTAGCATATGATGCTATTTCTATGATCATTAATTGTTGGTAATCATGTGTAGCAAGTTGCGTCGTCATTAGGCTTTAGGGTTGCATAGAAAATATGGGAGGGCCTTTCTTGCCCCCCTCCCTCATGAGAAAGTGGCACTTGATGTACCCATATGTAGGATAGGATACATAATTAGAAAAAGTCATTGACATCTCAGCTTAGACTTATGACATTTCATCCCTTGTTTCCCTGCGTTCTTTGATTCGCAGATATCACTTGATCAATAGGGACTTATATCATTACTCTCACCAGTTTAGGCCATTTTACACAGGGGGCCCACTTTATAAGAGTAATGATATGAGTCCCTATCGAGCAAGTGATATCTGGAAATCAAAGAACGCAGGGAAACAAGGGACGAAATGTCATAAGTCTGGTCTCAGCTCGCTATCCTCTTCACTCTTGGTTTTATTTTCGAAAGTTTGGATGGGGGGGGGGGGCATTTTATAGAATCGCTTAAGATTCGTAATTCGAGCGCAATGCATCTTGGTAAAAAGTTCCTCACCGCCATGCCATCTTTAGTACAATCACGCAAGCATGTCCTTGTCCAACAATTTATTGAAAGCCGAATAAAGGGGAACATTAGTGATATTTAAAGGGAAAGAAAAGTCTACTTTCAATACATACCTTGTCTTAGATCGGCCTCTTTTTTGTAATGCTGAGATACTGTACCAACTTTTGAGCTTTGAAAAAACAAAACAGAAATCAATGTACCACCTGCATTTCTAAATATAATTTTCAAATATGAGAGATGTTCTCTTGGCATTAATACGAGACATTTCCCATCTATCAAATGAAGACAACTGACCACTTGTACAAATCGTGCATTCTAGACGCAGATCGGCAGCACGCAGGTTCGATAAAAGTTGGAATGATGGCGCCAACTGATACAAACTTGCGCTGGTCGAGCCATCTAACATTTGATATCAAGGAGGTACAGTCTCCCCTTACTTTATATTTGTGAGTAAGAGCAATAACCGCCAAGGGTAGTGTTCCTTTGGTTCCCATCTCCGTCCTCTTAGCAAAGTTTTTGCATTAGTCACGCAAAACTTTGACACATGCCTAAGCATGCAGGACTGGAGCAGTCCCAAAGCAACAGCGGGAAATTACTTATCATGAGAAAGAACTCGGAAAACGTT
Organism: Aurelia coerulea; assembly: GCA_039566865.1. Taxonomy (NCBI): domain Eukaryota; kingdom Metazoa; phylum Cnidaria; class Scyphozoa; order Semaeostomeae; family Ulmaridae; genus Aurelia; species Aurelia coerulea. The sequence goes on along the minus strand of CM076951.1, from coordinate 2,494,966 downwards.
TAAAGTTAGAAAAGCTTTACGAACCTGACTCTCCTTGACAGAATGACTTTTGTTTGTTACTGGCCATCATATGGAAGATAACTGGTTGAAAATTGCAACGTTGGTGTCTTTACTCTGTCTTTGACGATGCACGAAGCAAAAGAAATAGTTGGCGCCCAAATCCGTTGTATAACGCATAGTTGGCAATCGTTCAAAACCTGCCTGTCTTCATGCTGTCTTCATTGACTTCAGTCACGTGATTGAATGAAGTTAGTCATATTATAATATGATTTCCTGCGGTGGTTTCGTTGTCTAAAGCTCATTCTCTTTAATATTGAAAAAATACACTCATTGTTCTTTTATAAGAAACTAAGGTCTGGTGATGGTACGCCATAAGCGTACGGGAAAAATCTAGGGGGGTGGCCCGACACAAAGTCCATTGTTTACCAACATTTTTGCCCAACTGAGGGTAGATTTTTACCCGATTGGGGCTGATTTTCAATGATTTTTCCAACATTGGGGGGCTGCCGCCCCCCCCCCCCCCGCCCCGTACGCTTGTGTGGTAGGCAGTTTCTTAAATTGTCGGGCCATTTTGCTGAAGTATAGGGTTCATTTTGTTTTGTCTAAAGGCCACCCAAATTACTTAGTAAGATCTCAAAGCAAGTAAATAACATAATTCGCACTCAAAATAATGTCCAAACAATTTGCTAGGATTGTATAGTGTCAAAATATTTTTCAGTGCGATAGGAAAATTAGAATTGTAAATTGTAAAAGTTTTTTAGCTTTTTCAATTTAGGTAGGGTTGTTTCTTAACTTTCGAAAACTTGAGGCGGTTTCTTATATATAGGCGGTTTCTTTAAAACAATTTAGTGTATATTGTTGGTTGTCCTATTACCAATAGTAGTCTGAAAAATTGGTTATGCTACCCTGTGCGTAATGTATTGAAATCATAGAACTATTTCTATGATTGAAATGCTCTTACAAAAAGGAACTAACAGAACGGTGGAGAGTGATGAATCTCAAGAGAGGAAATCTCCCCCATAGAGATTAGAAATCTCTATTTCCTGTGTTGGAAACTATAGGAAATTCATGGTGTACGTGTCACTGTGTGGAGATCAAATGGAAACTGGAAGTGTAAATTTCTATTTCGGAAACTTGTCGAACACGTTGAAATCTCGACCATCGGAGATTAGGGGAAATTTTCACTTTTCTTGCCGTGAGAGAGTCGGAAAATGGGTCTCATGGGTCTCGAGGGTCACATATATACATATATAGATACCTACATCCACACCAACAGAGAGTTAAAAAGTGGGTCTCCTGGGTCTCGAGGGTCACATATAGATAGATACCTACATGCACACCAACACAGAGTTAAAAATGGGTCTCAAGGGTCTCATACAGATAGATACCTACATCCACACCAACAGAGAGTCAGAAAGTGGGTCTCCTGGGTCTCGAGGGTCTCATACAGATAGATACCTACATGCACACAAACAGAGAGTCAGAAAGTGGGTCTCCTGGGTCTCGAGGGTCAGATATATACATAGATAGATACCTACATGCACACCAACACAGAGTTAAAAGTGGGTCTCAAGGGTCTCATACAGATAGATACATACATGCACAGCAACAGAGAGTTAAAAAGTGGGTCTCCTGGGTCTCGAGGGTCTGATATATACATAGATAGATACCTACATCCACACCAACAGAGAGTCAGAAAGTGGGTCTCCTGGGTCTCGAGGGTCACATATAGATAGATACCTACATGCACACCAACACAGAGTTAAAAGTGGGTCTCGAGGGTCTCATACAGATAGATACCTACATGCACAGCAACAGAGGGTTAAAAAGTGGGTCTCCTGGGTCTCGAGGGTCACATAGATACCTACATGCACACCAACACAGAGTCAGAAAATGGGTCTCCTGGGTCTCATATAGATAGATACCTACATGTACACCAACAAAGAGTTAGAAATTGGGACAAAGTCTACACGAACACATAGTCGAGCCTGGCAGCATAGGCGTTGGAGACAGGGGCTAGGGGTGGGGGCTACAGCCATCCTAATGTTGGAACAATTAGCTATATAATTGGGCAAAAATGTTCGTAAAAATTAGATTTTCTATCAGGCAGCCCCCCCCTATCAAATTTCATCTCCCCGTGCGCTAGTGCTCCTGGATCTCGGTGCTTTCATTTGTTTTCAAAGGAAAAGGGTTTAACTATTGTCAGCTCCCTGTCAGTTGTACATTCTATAGTATTCTTGCCGTTGTCGAATCAAACTGGTTTGAAGATGGGGGAATCTGCCGTGCTTAAGAACCTGAGTTAAACATTGTCTCTTGCCGAGTCGGATTGAAAATGAAATAGGAAGGGTGCAACGACTGATCAGATGTTGAAAAAAAACCGCAGATGATAGCCTAGAATTGATGAATTAAATGCTGCATAAATACGGTGGTTGTCAAGTCTTGTTTGTCCCTCTCATGCGACAGAGCTTGTGATCTCATGTCGTGTTTTACTCATTTTTTGATTAAATTCTGATAAAATTTTGCAGAAATTTTTCAGCTATAAACCTAAGGTTCCCAGAAAGGAAAATATTTGTTCCACCTCTGTCCTAAAGTCCCTTCTAGCATATAATTTTCTAAAATAGAATAGCAATAAACGCACTTATTTTCTTGTTTCTATTTGTATCCGTCATTTATTTGTATACGTCCTTTAAATTGTAGTTGGTGTCATAGGCACTTTAAATAGGCAAAAGGGTCTTCTTGTTCTATGTCATTTTTGATAGCATCATCAATTTTGGCCATTTTGATATGAATTCTTTTCGACTTACATTAGCAATAGCGAGAGCATGTAAATCGTGATAGACGAAGAGGGCGTGGCTTCTATTTGAAAAAAATAAGAATACTTCAAGAATAACACAAACTTGGCCTTCTCTATGGTATCTTTCGTGAACCCCATCAAAAGCACCAGAGTCCAGAAAAGGCCACGGCTCCACGGCTGTGAGCCGGAGGAAGGTTTTGCTTGCTAATGACATATTTGAGGAAGGTTTAGTCATCTTTTTTTGAAATTTGAGAACATTGTGGAATATTTTGGCAATATGAATTATAAGGTTCTATTGATTCAACGCTAGAAGAGGGTTATTTTGACTTGATGAAACGAGAAAGGTTTAACTCATCAAATTTTTATCTTAAGGTTTGACTTTTTTCTGGACTCTGAAAAGCACGTTGGTTTATTTTTGTTCCCAGGACAAAGGGAGCTGGGAGGGGATTCGGGGGCTTGCTCTGAAAATTTTTAAAATCACACTCTCTAGATAGTGAGAGAATGCCTGTCTTAAAAAGAGGTCAACACAAGAAGAGAATGAAAGACACCCGCCTAGGCGAGACAAGTAACACTGAAAAGACTGCTTGTACATGCTTTTTATGAGAAACTGTGCTCTGAAGTTTGTTGTTTGGTTTTGCAACTTTGGGCCAATTCTTTTACAGGGTGAGAAAAAAAGCAATCCCTATTTGAAAGGCCACTGCTCCTTGGATAAGAGAACAAAAATATCGGCAAATATATCATTCAATAGTGGACATGTTCAACCGGCCCAAAATGACGACCAAATTTTCCTGATATCCCTGCTTCACAGTGATGACTTCAACAAGCATTGGCAAGTGTTGTGTTATACTCTTGGGAGGACAAAGTCACCTGGAATTATGCTGTTATGCTCCCAGGGCGAGAAATGACACTTTCATAATTCCAAAGGGATAACATGTGCTAAAAGCTGGTAAAAGCCATATTGCAGCGAGGAAGAAAATTTGGTCAAAATTTTCGGCCTACTTTGAACATTTTTGAATGGGCTTTGTTTTTTGAGAAAATTTTGAGATGAAGTTGCCGATTTCATTAGGCAAATGTAAAATTAATTTGAACATGAACAATATCTTTGCCTTCATATCCAGACAGCACTGGTCTTTCAAATGGGATTGTTTTTGCTCACCTGGTCCTAAAATTTTCTTGCAACTGCTTCTTTTAACAAAATGAGTCTTGTCTTTGAGCATCTAATTTGTAAGTGCTTTTCACATGTGCCATATAAGACATAAAGGAGTTGCAGAAATCTGTTGAAATTTTCAGCCGAATTTGCAAGTTTTTGAGCCTCAATGTTTAGAAAATTGCTGATAATTTCGGAACGATAAATCCAATTCAAGCGTCGTGAATTCTTAAACTATGTTCAAGATCTTAGCAATTCAAGAAAGCATTCAACAAATATTGATACTTCATCCCAAGAACCCTTAAAAGTACCGGTCAGTAACGTGTCAAATTAACATAATTTTCTCCCTAAAAAGGGCACTTATTTGCCCTTTTCCAAAAAGGGCAGGGGTGTGGACCCCCAGGACCCCCACCGTAGTTGTGCCCCTGCTGATTGGACCCCTGCTAAGCATAAACAAGGAAGGGTTCCGCAACCTGACAAAACATACAATTTGACAAATTGCAGGACTTTTCAATTCAGTCACAATGAAAGGAAAATGCCATTCACTCATTCAAAGAGAAAATCTAAGTAAAAATAAACAACGTAAATTTGAGAAAATCAACCATATCTAACAAGGTAATTTATTCCATCCAACTCATTCAAATTGCATCAGCCAAAATTACACATCCTGCAAACTTAAAGTCCCAACAGCTCATATGCCTCTCATTTTAAAAATGTCTTTGTCAAAGTTTGTTCTTTCAAATCTTTTCTTCAAATCAGAGATCTGTGAACTTCCTCAAGAGTGGCAGAAAACCAGACAATTTTTGGGCTTTTGTCATTGACGTATGATATGCAGTTGCAAGCTGAAAAAAAAACAATATCACTGGTGTTTAAACCACTGGCATGCTTAGAAGTTGTCTTAACCCCAGGTCAAAGGCATCCAATATTTCATCCAACATGCCGGAGACCTTTGTTTAATTATATGTTGGATGCGTTTGACCAACCATGTTGGATAACATTGCATGAAGTTTGATGGAGATCAAAAACAAATTTTGTTTCAAATGTTGGATGCAATGCTGAATGCGTTTGACTGACGGAGAATTTACTTGTTGAAGCATTGTTAATCAGGCATTGTAACAGAGTTTTCATGTTGATAACTTCCATTTTTAAGCTCTGGGCCCAAATGTTATTCTCTTTAGAACTCTAAGACCACGTTGGTGCAAACCCAGGGATGTCACAAGGGGTGTTCAGACAGATTGTTAGTAGTACTCAAATAGCTATATTTAGTAGTACCCACAAATATAACTAATTTTCAACAAGAAACCCATACATAATAAATTCACTCAGGAGCCAGTCATTGTTTCAGCCTTTTTATCTTGAAAAACCTTGCTGACCTATTTTTCCTTGCTGCATCTGAAGTTATGTGTTACATGCTACACCTTGAAACTTCAAGAAGGAAGTCATCATATACACTGCAGTAAAATTGTTGACTATATAGTGCACAAGAGTATGTGATGTCCAAAGTTTTAGAAAAGCGTGATTTTACTGGATTTGATGAATGTGATGACCCCTTTTCTAAGGTCAGAATAAAACAACCCATGCTTGTTAAATATTACATTTGGTTTGGTTTATACTTTTTTGGAATGTTCTATGAGGAAAGACTGCTTTTGATGTTCTGAGCACAGATGATGACAAAGGAAGAACAATAGAATAATAGTTTCTTAAACAATAGCCAGATGTGCACCTTTCATGGGCATCATATCATATAAGTTATAGCGTACCATATTAGCCTACATGGCATTGAGCACTGTTTTAACCAGTAAAGACACATACAGCCTTTTGTGATAGCGTACCATATTAGAAATCTCTAAGATAAAAGGGCCTCCAATTTTTTACGGTACAAATTTACAACAAAGGCATAAGTCAATGCGCATCATCAGTCACAAAGTCACTCACCCAAAATATATTAAAATCCAAAAAAGGCACAAAGCTTCAAACTGCATTGTTTAAATAATGTTTTTGATATATATATATACACACACAACATGATAAGCTAAAGAAGCACACTGTTTTGTTCACAAGGGAGAATGAAAAAGGCCCACAGACAGGGACATTGTTCCACCAGTCAGTACGTTAAAAAATACCCTGTGATTGCCATTGGATTGGATGATTGTGAAGTGTTTAGTGAAAGTATTATTGTACAAAACAAATTGAATTGAACTGTCAAAGGCTTATAATAGCCTCCACAGTACATCGATAATAATGATGTACTGTATGATATGAACCGTTCACAAATTGTTGAGTATTTAAATAATTTACGATGCAGATGCTTTTGTGTCTTCTTGTTTGTTGTTGCGAGGGTCCTAGGCCTAACTAGTCCTTGAGGTGTACTGTCCTATAGAAGGCCAAACTAAAGAAGTAAGGCACACAAAGATCGGTGAATCATGGTTTCATAAACAATAAGTGGCTTTGCAACCTGGGACAACGAAGTTCTAGCAACAAAATAGGATCAATTTCATTCATTACTAGTGTCACAACAGCTGAAAAGTTACAAACCTCTCTATTACCAATAATAACCATGATGTTTCTTCGAGAGCTTTCACTTTCTTTGGCCTAGCTTCTTAGGGTAGGCCTTCATCAAGTCACTTGTTATCTCATAGGATTCTGCAGTATTGCTTACAAAGACTTCCAGCACAATCAGAATGTTTCAATTGGCAAAGTTGCAAAATATTGCTCCCATTTTATGCACGATTCGCATGCCTCCTCGCTAAACTAGTAGTCGAAGTATCTCACCAGACTCACAGCCAGCTTCTTCATGACATTTTTCAGACATATTTTTTTATACAACCGTTTTCAGACATATTGCGATGTGATTGGCCAAACCTTTCGTGATTCCCCTCAAGAGCCAATCAGAATTCAAGTTACTTCCGAGACCCTAGAAATCCCCCTTTAGCAAGATCAACCAATCACAGGCGCTGTTAGATCAAGTACATGACTACTGCAGTTGTAGATGTTAGTTGTGGGTGGGTTTGATGGTAGTTCACTAAAATTCAGTGGTGAATACGGACAGGCCTTGAGGCATTGGTCCACGGTCCGTATTTTCGAATAGGCCAAAACCTAAACCGCGCACCTTATGTCCGCGGATTAGAAAGTCCGTGTTTTGGGTTTACAACAAAGCAAAACCTAAACCCCGAAGTCCGTGTGCTTCGTTGTTGGGTTTAAACCTATTCTACAAAACTCTGAGTTTAAAACACAACAATCTTTTCTTTTCATTATTGAAATTGCAAATTACAAACATTTCTTAGCTTTTTAAATTCAGGTATGACTGTTTCTCAATTGTCGAAAAATTAAGCCTCACAGGGGGGGCTACTTCGTCTATGAAAATACGGGGACGTGCCACTGGAAAATCTGAAAAGGCACCCTGTCCCCGAGTAAATTCCTTAAAATTATATCTTCTCTGTCCCGGAGTAAAATTTTTAAAACGGTACCCTGCTCTGGAGTTTCTTCATAATAAATTGTAGGCTGCTGCACAGGAATCTGTTTTTCAGCTGAATGTATTGGTGCATGGCACGATTTATTTCCTCCATAGTGTGAAGGAGCTCCTGATTGAGGTTGTGCTGATGCATCATGACTTGTAGAAGCAAAACAAAATGAAGCTACAGAACAGAACTTAAAGCGAGTAAAATGGATTTCAGTACCTGGATCAGCAGCAAGCGAGAATCGATTGGCGGCATGTTTGTTTGTACTCAGGAAATTGTTTGTGTAATGTGCATGTGCAGAGTGAGTGAGGTGAACTCAATTTTCATGTGAGGGGAAAGCATATTAGCAAACACAGCCACATTTCAAACCGATCTGAAACTAAGACCAGTTTGAGTTTGCTCATGTGAGGGCAGTCTAAATTTGAGGACACATGACAAGAAATGGGTAGAAAATAGACCTTAAAATAGAATATATCTGTTAGCTACTCCTGATTCTCTTGTGGCAAAGAAGTTGTAAAAGAAGTAACATGTCAAAAGCTCCAAAAATTATCCTCATCATCCAAACAAGAAGTTGTGGATTATACAAAGCCATTGCATTCTTAATGTGAAGCCTTTCACGATTTTTAGAAAACTGAATTCTTGAATTTCAAGTTTTTAATAATTAAATAATGCCTCTACACGTTTATTATTCGCCCAATCACTCTCAGAAATCTATCCATATAGCTCTTTTGGGCCATACCATGGAGGTCAGTCAGTCTTCCTTGGACTTCTAAATTGGAAAGGAAGGCTTCACTTGATTTGATGATTGCCTCCAAAGTGGTACAGCAAGAGCATTTCGGAGCTTTGTCTTGTTGTTGTTCACCTTTGAAAAAGTGCGTTCCACTTTGGCAGTACTTTGGGGCAGAGCTGTTATCTCAAGCATGAACCACGCTAGATCTTGGTTTTCTGGAAGAGCAAGCATGCCTTGCCAGCAAGGATGAATAATGTTTTTAGCCAATCAGCGGTTCTGTTGATATCTGCCATTAGCCAATCAAAGCGCGTGAAAGACAATGGAATTTTGCGTTGAAATGTGTCATGGCCGCCATGGAGCCCTCAAGCTGCGACGAAATGCTCTGCAGCTTCCGTCGTGTTGCACGCGGTACTTTCTCCTAACAAGCCAAAACAACAATTTTTTCAAAGACAAATGTCTATTCTAAATTTCTACCGCTTCCATCTTTAAATTTCCCCCTAATACCGGAGATATGGCCGGCTAAATTCGGCTTAATTCCTCCCCCAGCCTCCGGTGTGACCATATAAACATAAAGTTTGACTTCATCACAGTTGAGGGTAAAAAATCACTCCAAAATCAACACTTACCCGCCATTTTACTGCTCCCAGTCCATTTTTATCAGTCTTCACAGGTTCACCACCAAAACAAACATCCTTTGTCAACGTTTTTCGCAATTTACATGCACATTTTGCAACCAAAACACTGGAGAACATCGAGCTATCAACTTGCTGCAAACACTCCACTGTTCACTTACTTTCGTGTCCCAAGAACAAGATTCGCATTCAGATTTAGAATCATATTCAAAGTCATAATCAGATTCAATAAATGAAGGAAACATGGCCCCCATTACCCCCATATGTTACAAGATATCAAACCCAAACCTAAAATACAAACAAGCTATGGTATCCAGCTACAGTTTAGAGCACTTTCCAAAATTTCCCCAAAGGGGGCTTTGTGCAAATTTTGCTTTTGGCTGTCCTTACTCATACTTGCCATGAGACAAATGTCCGAAAGATTGCCCCTGTTATCCCCTGTTGTAAAATATCAAGCCCAAACCCAAAATACAAACCAGCTATACTATCCAGCTAAAGTTTTGCTTTTCTGAAAAATTTCTCTGGGGGGCTTGGTGCTAATTTTTGACTTTCACTGCCCGCCAAGCTTACTCTATACCAACGTTTCCTTGTGGTCCTAGAGTAAAAATATTCATTAAGTTAAAGCATATACAAGAAAAAGCAATGATATTTGCTGGTTTGCAGTAGTTCTATCATTTTTACAGCATGTAGACATCTACAGGCTACCGGCTGTCCCAAAAATGGATAAATGTTGAAACAGGTCCTGTGGAGGAGCGTTGTTTCAAGAACTTTTTAGTATAAATTTGTGATATACATAGATAGATCTGAACTTGCAATTTGCAACCTTCTATGTCCAAATCGGCTGTGTATAAACACATTCATTCATTTAAACAGACACAATTTCTAAGGCATACTAAGACAGATTGCTATTTAGCTGTACTATCCAAGCATACTTTGAAGGCACTGAAGTTTGGAGTCAGATTTCTATCTTAGATTAATCAGAGATTAATTAATCTTCTATCTTATCTTAGATTAAGATTTCTATTCTTAAAAGTTTATTGACTCCATTAATCACAGAAAATGTGGGGAAGGATGCAGTTACACCTTAATTGTTCATTGCACAACTGTCTGAGAATGAAGGAATTGTGTCAAGTCGTATCTTCTACTGCTAAAGGATCTTTCTTGCACAAGTTTCATTTCATTCGCGAGTATTCAGTCATAAAAAGGAAAGAATAAAGATGCTAGGGACAGATCCAGGAAAGATCAACCGAAAATGACGCATTGATTAACATTGATTAAAGATAAAATAATTCAATGTGAGAAAACTACTCAAAAGATCTAATGCTAAAAGAAGGCAAGATGGGCCAAGATTTCCTATGAGGTCTTATAGCCAATATTAGTACAGACAGCCAGAAGCAAAATTTGCACAAAGCCCCCTTGGGGGAAATTTTTGGAAAGTGCTATAGCTTACTTGTATTCTAGGTTTGGGCTTGATATCTTTTAACATGGGGGCAATGTTTCAGACCTTTGTCTATTTGCAAGTATGATTATGGACAGCCCAAAGCAAAAATTTGCACACAGGCCCCTGGGGGGGGGGGATTGTTGGAAAGTATTCTAAACTGTAGCTGGATATCATAGCTTACTTGTATTTTAGGTTTGGGCTTGATATCTTTTAACATGGGGGCAATGTTTCATACCTTTGTCTATTTGCAAGTATGAGTATGGACAGCCAAAAGCAAAATTTGCACAAAGCCCCCTTTGGGGAAATTTTGGAAAGTGCTCTAAACTGTAGCTGGATACCATAGCTTGTTTGTATTTTAGGTTTGGGTTTGATATCTTGTAACATATGGGGGTAATGGGGGCCATGTTTCCTTCATTTATTGAATCTGATTATGACTTTGAATATGATTCTAAATCTGAATGCGAATCTTGTTCTTGGGACACGAAAGTAAGTGAACAGTGGAGTGTTTGCAGCAAGTTGATAGCTCGATGTTCTCCAGTGTTTTGGTTGCAAAATGTGCATGTAAATTGCGAAAAACGTTGACAAAGGATGTTTGTTTTGGTGGTGAACCTGTGAAGACTGATAAAAATGGACTGGGAGCAGTAAAATGGCGGGTAAGTGTTGATTTTGGAGTGATTTTTTACCCTCAACTGTGATGAAGTCAAACTTTATGTTTATATGGTCACACCGGAGGCTGGGGGAGGAATTAAGCCGAATTTAGCCGGCCATATCTCCGGTATTAGGGGGAAATTTAAAGATGGAAGCGGTAGAAATTTAGAATAGCCATTTGTCTTTGAAAAAATTGTTGTTTTGGCTTGTTAGGAGAAAGTACCGCGTGCAACACGACGGAAGCTGCAGAGCATTTCGTCGCAGCTTGAGGGCTCCATGGCGGCCATGACACATTTCAACGCAAAATTCCATTGTCTTTCACGCGCTTTGATTGGCTAATGGCAGATATCAACAGAACCGCTGATTGGCTAAAAACATTATTCATCCTTGCTTGCCTTGCCAGAATTCTATAATGCTCTTCTCCTCCCAACCTCCATCTTTAATGCATTGATCAATTTGCAACGATCTCCACTGTCGATCAATGGTGTGAATGGTCTGCAGCTGGGAACTGGAACTGTCCAACAGGCGTGGAAGACTTTTAGCAAGAACTTCCGCAGATCGTGCCTCTGCATTTCCATTCAAGATGCTGCAATGGTCGACATCCTTCAATGATCCATCCTTCAATGATCCTCCTTGTACCAATCGCAACATCCCTTTAACCCTTTCATGCCTGAATGATCTTCCACATTAGCAAAAAAATCATACTCAGTGATTTTAAGTTATTTTTTGTGGTTATTTTGGTATCAATGGACATTTTAAATTTTGGGGGACGTTTGGGGTGAAATTGGGGGCTGGGCCATATTGACCTTCCAGGAACATAACAAACAAATTTGCTCCTGTAGTGCCTTGTAAACAGTGTTTTTAGTCCCTTACGATAACTGAAATAAAGGCGAAACATCAATTACTAATTGAAGATACATTGGGTAAAACATGTGTTTGTTAAATATGGGGGCTGTTATTGTTGTTTCTGGGGGTAAGCATGACCGAAACAATGGCTTAGGCATAGATAGTCCTGTTGACTTCTTGAGGACAGATTTCTGAAATTTGAAATTATTGATAAGATTAAAGCATTGCAATATGTACTATAGACAATGACAGAGCCAAAAAGCGGTTAGGGGGCAGCCCCTAAAAATCCTTGAGAGAACATATATTGGCCAGTATTTTGGAGATAAATGATATTTGAGATCTGTCAATTCTCTCTCACAGAAACCTATAGCCCCATCAACCCACACGTAAACTCTGCCATTGCCTATTGACCTATATTGCCCTAACTCCTTCTGCTGCACCATGTTTCATAGAAATGAAATTTTTAAAATATATATTTCTTGACAAACATTCACACTTTGATCAAAGATGAATTTCTAATTTTCAAACACGAAATGCTTTGAAACAGTTTCTTTCAGCTGTAAGGCATAGTCCTACATTGCATTTGCTGCAGCAAACTCTTGTTTTCTCCCCGCAATTGATGCATGTTGGTCTGTTAGGTAGGTAGGTAGGTAGGTATCATATTTAACGTGGCTAGCCTGCGAAAGTCTGAGAGAGACTTATTTCCAGCAGAGGCCACGGATGTTTTACCATCAACCGCCGCAGCTACCAGATTTCCCTCACATGGCTCTGGTTGACCCGAGCTAGAGTTACGGACAGCGACCAAACTGTCTAGCGCGGGATTCGAACCTCGGCCGTTCTGACCTTTGGTTTACAAGTCAGTCGCCTTATCCACTCGGCCACGCGCTCTCTTATTAGGGTTAAGGGGATCTGGGATTTCCCTAAAAGGACACTATGGGAATGGGATTCTCCTGCTAAGATTTATAGCATAAACAACAATGTCCAATGTTCTTTCAGTACGTGGCCTACATTTGTTGTTGTTTACACCGTGTTTTTGGCAGCTTGTTGAATGACCTAAAATGACCCCAAATTTAAAAGCATTTAAATCACATTTAAAAACTCTCACAAAGTTCTTACCGACTTTACCAGGGGCGGATCCAGACGTTCGCACTGTGCTTGCGTAAGCATGTCTCTTTTGCTAGTTCAAGTTTGAAGAAAGAAATTCTATGAGAACTTTATAAATGGCGGCGAACCTTTTTCTTTCAGTTTAATGAAATCCTCAGCAAATTCTCAGAACATTTATGCTCGATATTTCTATTTCGCCAACTCAATCCTTCAGTCGGTCGAGTCCCTCAAGTTCCAAACACGAATTGCTTCATGGAGGATATTGAACGGTACTGCGGTGGAGAGCCACACCTCCACAAACCTCGTTTCTGAAACTTTGTGTCTGCATAAATTCGTAGGGAGCATCAAGTTCCGAATAAATTACTTCAACAAAGGCGAATCTGTGCATAAATTGTGTGCGACCTCGGATGAATTAAGAAACTGCGCTGACATATGAGATGAATGGAAAAGCAGTACCAACTTTTCAGGGATGATTTTTGTAAGCACATGAGGCGACCGATGCTTTTTAGCAACGCAATAGAAATGTATAGGAAAAGTTTGACGGCGAAAATGTGGAAGCACGTCCTGGGAATGGCCAATATTATATGAAGTCCCTGTCACACGACCACCCACTAAAGGGCTAACCTCGTTCTAGGAGAAAGTTTCTTTCATGTCTCGTGCATGGCCTAAATGACGAATTTGATCATGAAGATATAAACAATCATGATCCTGTCTGGTGAAAAAGAAGTGTTGTTGTTTTAATCGCATGATGATGGAAACCAAGTTGGAAACCAAGGAGAGGAGGTTGTTCTTTATTTGCAAGAGCGCTCAAAACTGCTCATCTTGACAGCACAAGGCATTTTAATATGATTTGCAAATTGCAAGCAAGAACCGGTGATGATATGTTCCGTCTCCTCTGCTCTTTTGACTGAATGAGAATCCCATCAAAAAGTTCAACAGGATGAATTTCTTGTTTTTGGTAAGCAGTTATTTTGTTTAAACATTTCCATGTTGTTTTAAGGTTACTTATTATCACCAGTAATTTAATTCATTCAATTTCAAACAAAATAAAAGACGTTGTGTTGCAGACATAATAGGCCCATTTCAAAGAAGTTATGTATGGGTGGGAGACAAAAGTTTGTTGTAGTCTATGATGTTGTTTTGAGCTTACTTGATAATAGGATTTACGAGACAAGGAATTTAGCAAAGTAGCTCCCGTCTGTGTGTAAGAGACTTCCCTTTTTATCTGATAGGGCGTTTCCGTGAAAAATTGAAAAAGGGGCGTTGTCTGAGAGTCTGAAGGGCGTGGCCCCAAAAAATTTTCCGGGAAATCCGCCCCCGGTCCCCCGTTTTACTCGCGCTTCGCGCTCGTCAATGCGTACATCTGATTTTGGGCTGGATCCGCCCCTGTTTACTATACCACTACAATGCTGCTCTCTAATATTAACAAGATACTCACTTTTCCAACGTGACCAAAAATGTACCAACCTTTCCGTTAGATACTTACATCTGGCCCCTAAATCTTTTTCTTTGAAACTTTCCTCCTCTATAGGGTAATGTGGCCGAAAATTGATGTTTCTGCCACACAGCAAATGTGCAGGTGTAAGAATCTCTCCTTCTAATTCACTATTCACTACTGACACATGTTAAAGGTCTTGCATTTTGTCATCAAGGTCTTCAATAGAGTGTGGTTTGGGACTATTAATCTTTATCAATATTTATACATGGTTAAACCCTTTCAGCTGCATGATCTACTACCTGCTGTTACATTCTGTCTGTGTAGGGAAAAAAGTCATGCAATAATAAGATATGTACCATAATGATTTTATATCAAACAATTGCTCCAAGCACAGGCAACAGGATAAATAGCTGTAGAATGAAAATTTTAATACTTGTTAATGTATTTTTCTTTGTTTTCTGTCTGCTTTGCAAACATGTGCACAAACAAACAATTTTAATGTCAACACATGACATGCCATGCACCACCACAACTTCACTTACTGGCGGGCAATACAGCGGCCATTTTTGTAGCCTCAAATAATTTAGCCCCCGCCAAATTTAGCATCCGCCTTAGCCTCCGCCAAATTCAAGCGCAAAAGGCCAGTATCTCAAATTTTCACATGAAGCGGTTCCACCTTTAGTCCACAAAATTTACGAAAAAAGACCAGGAACTCATTTTTCACAAAGCTGTTCTACCCATGTCTGGCAAATTTCCGAAAAAGAGAGAGTATTTCAAATTTGTCATGAATCAAATTGCCAGTATTGGGACACTGCTGGTCTGTGGCTGTCAGTGGCTATCATTACGATAATAACTATGCCTGCAGGATAATCTCTTGATTTGCTGCGCAAGGTGTGGAATTTTAGTTAGCAAGACAACTGGTTTTGGGACACTTGCACTTATTCATGGGGCAAGTGTAAAACGCAGGTTTGCAGGTTGGTAAAACGCACGCTTGCAGGTTTGTAAAACGCAGGTTTAAGGCCAAAGGGCCGTGGCTAGAGGCAAGGGGCCTGCTATTAGTGACCAATCATTTAAATGGGTTTTCTAGAACAACACACGATACTGAACCCATGTAGATGCCCTCTGCAATAAATAGGGCAGCTATAGATTATTCAAACTCAAAACAATCATGCTCGACAAGAAAATTATAAGATAAGAAGTGGGTACAAAATTAAAAGTAGTGCTACAAAATTCTAGAGTCGGGTTTCTTAAAGGCAAATATCAGAAAGAAGGAGACTTGGAACAGAAGGAAACAGATCAAAATCTCTCAGTATTTGACAGAAATGGAGGAATTAACCAATGTTTGTGATTATATCGTTTTTCATGACTTATTTTCTTGGTCATTGGTTGGACCAACAAAGCACACCCATTTTTATTCATTCCATTGTCTACATTAGGCAAGCATGATTTATCTTCATTCGGTTCTGAAGTGTTTTAAAAACAAATTACTTGAGGAAAAATTGGAGGTCTATGAACAGGAAAAAGAAACTGACAAACGGCACTGTTCCTTTAGCCTTATTTGTTACTGCTTGGGTCTAGATTTTGAAATACAATACAATATAATACAAGACAGCACAGTGCACAGTAGGCTATTTATAATTATATATCTAATGATCTGATCTTTATATCAGGTCATGCATTTAAAATTCTCACTATTTTAATACTCGCAAGTCCCAAGGAGTTTCAAAAAAGAAATTTGCATCGTTTACCATGTTGCCCTTTTCAATATTACACAGCAACATCTTAGCAGATCATGCCACTGTTGTGAAGAAACCACTGAATGCATTCCAGTAATATTACCTTATTTTAATTCAAACAAAACAATATGAGTCAATCTGCCAGCAAAAGTCCTTGGTTTCCATCAATTCATTCCAATATTATGCCTTTGGAATGAGAATTTTGAATATAACCAGAAGTTTAAAATAGTAGGCACCGTGCCTCTAGCCACAGCCCTTTGGCCTGAAACCTGCGTTTTACCAACCTGCAAGCCTGCGTTTTACCAACCTGCAAACCTGCGTTTTACCAACCTGCAAACCTGCGTTTTACACTTGCCGCTTATCCATGGCTAAAATGGAGAGATTGTTTCACCCTTCTGGAGTGCTTGAATCTGCTTTCTCCACCAATTCTCCAGTGTACCATTTACAAAAAAATGAGTTGCAAGCGATAAAAGACAATATGTAGAGAACATTGAGGCCATCAAGCCTAATCTATGATCCAGTAGTCTTTCGCCAATTTTGTGTTGACTCACCTGCCCCCAAAGTGTTTGAAAGCATTAGAGGATTAATGTCAGCAGAAAGAAGAAACACAAAGAGAGAGGCAGATCTGGACAAGTTAACCACCTTTTACTCTGTAACTGATGACTGAGGAAAACTCTAATTTTCTACAGAAGTGCTAAAGTTCAATTGCTGCCTATGAGCATGAAGTTGAGGAAATCATTGATAAAGCAATCTGGGAAGGACTCTTGTTCATTGTCATTATTGATGATTTGACTACCATTCATAGTCATATGTGGCCTAGCCTGATAACCAGACCCTACTAAGTAACAGTAATAGTCTGTTGACTACAGTCCTACTACTCGCGTTACCGAACCCTTATCTTCCCGTCCTCTTTTCAAATGATAGCCAAAACATGGCTGATGTACTCATATCCTTTTGGGCTTTTCACCAGCGCTGGGACCCAGGGGCCAGCTTTTTTACTCCACCACCTCGACCACATTGGTTGTCCATTTGCATTGGTCTTTTGTGGACGCTGACAATGATGATTGTGATCAATGATTGCCAGTTTACTTCTTGTACAGTATAATGGGTATTTAACAAGATTTCATAAAATAATGTCACTGGATGGTTCAATATTTCAAAATCATTCATGTGAATCAGTTGATCTTGCATAACTTGATGCATTCAAAAGATGTAAATTATCAGATGGAAAGCAAGATCAATGATTTTGCTTAACCCTAATCCTACCGGGCTTTTTTTGATCTAACATAGCCGGGGAGGGGGGGGGGGGCACAGTGATCCAGAATGCAAAAATAAAGGAAGAAAATATCGCAAAAATCAAATTTAATCAAAACCATCGTAATGATGTATGGTCTTAAAGAGGATATGTTAAGGATCAAAACAAAGCAAAAAGTAGACTTTTGTGACTATTCACTTGCAAAGTTGGATGAAACTGACATTGTTTACTTTTCATGTAATTTTGGTCAATTTCAACAGAATGGTCATTACAACAACATATTCATTTACTAATATCTCTGCCCAGGGTTTTCCGATTTTAGCTCTGTTTCTTTTAATTGATAGAACTACTTGTCGCCTTGCAAGGGAGTTGCTGATTGCTTCAACTGGGTCCCAATTTTTTGTTCTCTTGTTGTTTTTTACTAAATGCACTTATTTTCCTGAAATGGACACCAACAATGCGTTATTTGAGATTAAAAGTACAAAATAAGAAAATTAAGGACAAATATGTCTACCAAACCTAGATTTTATCACATCAGCACATTTCAGCAGATAGTCTGCCAAAGCAATCACTCAGGATCGTGCAGGGAAAAAAGTTATTTTATTTTGAAAGTGGCCACTACCACTTTTTTGCTATTTTGAGCCCCCATTATTTTCATGTGCACCTTCAGACAAACGCAAATCCTGTAACTCATGCTTAGGATATATCATTCTGAATGGTTTTATCCTTTTTCAACAAGTGTTTGGACAAAAGTGATAGTAAAATTGGATGAAAAGGCTCCTCCGCAGAGGCATATTATGGCTCTCTAATTAAACTGTCTTGAGCCCTGGGATAGCATAGTCTGAACATGCAATTTCAGCCTTGGAAAAGTGCACGAGGAACGTTTTGTAGCCAACCAGCTTCAAGACAAGGCAATATTATATGGACAATGTTATGTGTGATGTTTTTGTACGCATCCTGATCATTTCACTTCAATAATTACCATGAAATAGATGTAATCAAGTCAAAACGATAGCATTTCACAGTTCTAACTCTACCAGTCTTGAGGAACCATCACTGATGACATCTTCAACTTTGTATGGATCATTTTTATTTGTGCGAATTGAAAAAACGTTAAAGAAATTATTATTACAATGTTTTTGGTAATTGCAAACAGATATAAGTCCCATGTTTAAGATAGTGTTATAAGATAATGCCGTGGAAGGGTTTTAAAACTCTGCAGCCGTAGGCCTAAGTCACAGAGCGGTGTTGAGTATTGCGTGTCCAGTCTTGGCTTTAAAAGCTAACCAAGGGCAAAAAACATTCTCATTTTTTTTATTTATTTATTTATTTAACCATTTGATACTGAAATGAGAATGTTTTTTGCCCTTGGTTAGCTTTTAAAGATAAGAATTGACACTCAATACTCAGCACCGCTCTGTGACTCAGGCCTACGGCTGCAGAGTTTTAAAACCATTCCACGCCATTAAGCAGAGAAAGAACTCGTAAATTACTGCTTTCTCGATATTATAAGCTCTTCGGACAATGTTTCAAGTTGAAATCCGCAAAGTCCGCGGAATTCATTTTCCCCTTATGCCAAAATGAATTCTGCGGATTTTGTATTTGGCAGATTTTTTCCAACTCTCATCCTAAGTACTGTAAGTTTTGGTACCGATGCATTTAATATCGATTTATGGCGACCATACAGATCAATTACAAAATAAGACGTGATTATTTAAATATTTGATACTGAAATGAGAATGTTTTTTGCCCTTGGTTACCTTTTAAAGCTAAGACTGGACACGCAATACTCAACACCGCTCTGTGCCTCAGGCCTACGGCTGCAGAGTTTTAAAACCCTTCCACGGCATTAAGCAGAGAAAGAACTCGTAAATTTCTGCTTTCTCGATATAACAAGCTCTTCAGACAATGTTTCAAGGTGAAATTCGCGAAGTCCGCGGAATTCATTTTCCCCTTATGCCAAAATGAATTGTAGTTCGGGGGCTCATGATATAAAACAGGAAGGCTCAAGGCTCGAAACACAAGGCTCGAGGCTCGAAACACAAGGCTCAAAGCTTAGGAACACTCATATTTTACATGATTACCCCAACAGAAATTCTTTTTAAGAGATCTATTTGGAGATGTAGGGTATGTAGGGTAAGCCCTCATCAGCAGCAAGTCTGCCCACTCCTGACCTGCCTCAATAATAAATGTGTATGGGGGTACATACAACTTTTGAGCTGGGGGACCTATCAGGAAAGAACAAATATGGTATAAAGCTGCAGGCTCAACAATTGGTGTAATTTAAAAAGTGAAACTTAACAAAGCATCAAATTTACCTTTCATAGTCTCTTCTTGTTAATTTGTACACTGTCTTCAGGTGCCTCGTCAAGTCCTTAAACACAGATTGTTTTATAACATACATCAACTTTACAAAATTCTTCCCGTCTGTATTTCATGTAATGCCTATTATTTGCTTAAATAATTGCTTTCATCATTGGGCATTGGAAGTTTCATATGGTCTATCCATCTTATATAGAGATGATGTATGCCCACATGCCTATGCAGGTCAATTAATATCTTTTCATATAATCAACATCTTCTTACTCGGCAGGCTCAAGCCATTTGCGGTCAAAATCTAGCCTATCAGATATCAGTATATCCTGTTGATGTACTGTAGATCAGTTACTCAAATATGGTGCTGCACATGTTATAGTCTATTGTCTTTGCATGTGTATTCTTATAAAATGCTTACATATGCTTAGATTCCCTTTAACAATAAGAAACACACAAAAAAAGTTGGCTTTGCACTATAATACTCTTTCAAATTCCAAAAAATTTCAAGAAACATGCCCTGCCTGGTCTAGACAAAAAGAAAAGGTGCTTTAATACATTTTTCAGCATATGTTCTGAGACTTGAGTTCTTATAAACAATACACTGCATGATAAAGTAAGAAATATATCATGTCATTCATGATAAGTGTAAAACGGAGCACTTGTTTGACTGTGGGTTCACTTTCCTTCCTCTTGCGTTAGAACGGTCTAGACCCAAAGTTTTGTGAATATTAAAATGCAAATAATCCTTGGTATGACACTCAACAGGCAACATACTGCAGGCAACAAACAAATCAGATAGAGTAGATAAAAGAAATGGCTACCGATCCTTTGCTTTTTGATACTTTTTTCTCCCACAAAGGTGCATTATGCCAGAGATGTTTAAGTCACTTCGGTAAATGCTATCCATTCCATCACAGCAACTGCTTCCCTAAGTCACTGCCATTGCCCACTGCCAGCCAGTGACTCATATTCAACGTGAACAGCGCAGCAAAGTTTCTCGGAACACGCAAGGCGAGAAACGAGAATGTAAAAAATAGAAAGAAAAAAAAATTTATCAATGTAGGTCAGAATAGCAGATCCCAACTGGAACTTGGCTCGGGTAAAGGAGCATCTCACTTTCATATTGAAGTCTTTGGTGCAGAACAGGAGAATCACCATTATCATCGTTTCTTTCAGTATTGAACGGACACTGACGTACATGCCTCCATAATTAATTTTGACATATAAATGCCAAGTGATGTATACACGGTTTAAACATTGAAGCAGCAATATTTTCTCCAGGTCCTGGTCAGCCATAAACTTTTAACTCTCCTCCCGTCTTCAAGACTTTAAGATTGTGGTAAGGCTTATGATAATTTGCGAAGTTTTTGCAAAGTTTGTTTTAATGTTTGCAATACACACATAGACAATGCCAAATACATGGTAAACAACTAATTTAAGAAAATTGGCTCAGATATGAAATTTTCCGTAAAACTTCGCAAATTATCAATTGGACCCGCTGATTGATAATTTGCGAAGTTTTTTAAAAAGCGGCCAGCGGAGAGCCTCGTCTAATCACCACCAAGCCTACTCTTTCAAACTATTTTAGTCGGTGTTTATGACAAGACTTGCACTCACCATGTGCTTAGGCCCAAATGTAGAATTGTTCAAAAACAACCGGCAAGCGCATGCGAGTTACTTCATTTGCCACTAAACCAGCTTGCCTTGGTACTTTCTTCAATGTAAGGCACAACAACACCAAGTATTGGACACATTTTATAGCATTTTAGAAAAACTTCGCAAATTATCAATTGGGCCCCTGATTGATAATTTGCAAAGTTTTTTAAAAACGGACCAGAAATTGCCAGGGACCAGTGAAGAGCCTCCTGCCTCTGTAGAACATTGTAAAACACATGTAATTGCCACCGAGCCTACAATCACTTACAAAATTGTCGAGCCACCCTGAAATAATGAGTTTTTTGGCCCCCCTTTCCCCCATGTCAATGTTGTTTGGAAAAAAGTACTTGGTCATGCTGACAGACGTGGTTTGGCAACTTTTTAGTGGTTTTTCAACATTGACTAGGGGGGAGGGGGGAAAGCAGAGGCAAAAAACTGAAAATCTGAGGGTGGCTCAACAATTTTGTAAGTGATTGTCTGAAATGCTCGCAACTTCGACTTCAGTTTACATGAAGAGTACCGAGGCCTTGCCACATAGTTTCAAAATGTGTTGTTTTTAAAATGTTTTACCAACTGTAAATAATTTACGAGATTTTTGAAAAAAGCACTTTTTCATAATTTCAGCTATACTGGGCTATGAAAATGGCGGACAACAAAGGAACATCAACAAACGGTACGTGCAAGGAATGCTGGATGAAACAGACCCTTTAAAAAGTGAGAATTGTTGGCGAGCAATGTTCAAGATCACTCACTCAGTCTATCATTTAGTGATTTGACCTCTTGAACAATTGCAGTTCAGTGGTCCGATGATAAATTGTTTGTTATCGTTTATAAGTGGTTCCAAAAGAACTAATGCTAGTTTCAAAGGGGAAACATATACCCTTTTCATTTATATGGCATTTAAAGAATAGAGGAATATTGGCCAATAAAGCATGGAGCCGTTATTGTCACTCCCTCAAGCAGCATGACAAATACTGGTAGCAACATTACTTTGCGAACCAAGCAAACAAGGTTGAGCAATTTTCTCAGTTGTCAGATGTTTTAAGGTAAAATTTCTCAATCATGACGGCAATGAAAGAATTTAGACAAAGGCCTGTGTTTCTCCGTAAACACAGGGCAGCGAGTTGTCATCGTATGAAAGTAATACCGATGGTAATGAAAACCCCCATTCTTATGCCGTTCAAGTGAAGTTTCCCACATTGAAATGCGGATAATCCTTACTGCAAAACACTCAACCACAACATCTGGAAAACTTTGACGACTTGGAAACTTGTCTAAGTCACCTTGACTGTACGTGAGGAGAAAGATGGTGCGCTGTGGTGAGCTTGCTGAGATGACCTACTGCTGCCATGACACACTCGAGAGCCTCGGGCGTTGCTGCCCTTAAGAGAGGACGAGTGGCCCATGTCAGAAAGTACTTCTTGAGTTTCCTGACGTACAATGCTTTAAATGAAGTCCACAATTGGAAGAATCTTCTCACCTTGTGGAACTGCTGTGGGAGCCAAAAACGTGTCTGCATGGCGATTCTTGTTGGCTCTAAACTGCGCTTGCAATGAGTGGCTGGTTGGCAAAGTCGAATTGGTTTGCTGCCTTTGAGTTGCTCCTGTCATGTGAAGTCAAGCGGTTGAAGAACTTCTGCAGTGGGTGGCAGGCCAAGCAGGTTGTCCAGTGGAGCAGCTAAAGGAGATTGTGAGGGCTATCCAGTGATTTGTTGTGGCTGCTTGTGAAGATCTCGCAACATAAATAGGCCCGTCTGTCCAGGTTGAGATTGTTGCTGCTGTGGCAAAGACGCAGTTGTCATGGGCACGGTACTGGCTGAAAAAGGCTGTCTCTTCTGGGTAAGGGCGGCCTCTTTCTCAAGCTCTTTCTCACACCCTTAGCAATTTGGGCCTGGTCGCCCCTAGTGATGGACATCATGGCTTGCTTTGCAGGCAGGGAAGCGAGATGAACGTTTCAATTTTACATGTTCTCTAAGGGCAAGAAACAAGAAAAGGCCTTGACCTCCAAGAAACATGATGACATCTACAACTTGCTTCATAACATTTCTGTTGCCGGTAACAACTGCCTTCCCTAGCTGACTTTCAACAGCAAGCTGCTTGTCAAGGGAATCTTTTATGGATTTCTTCTGACGAAATAATACCGCGGCCACTTTTGCATTGATATGAATCTCCGAACTTTCATGTTTTTTAATACATTGATATTGCTTCTTCCAATTGCAAAAGCCAGTAACAGTGAATGCATTTCCTTGCAGCTGGTGTTGATTTTCTCCACGTAATGTAGCATCAGAAAACAGCATACATGGAAGACAAAAGAGAGCATCTTTGCGTAAAGAATAAGAAACCCATATACGGTGAATTTCTAAGTTGTGAAAAAATGCATGTTGGGCGCATGATCTTTGCTTCTTTCCAAGTTGTCCCTTCCCTGAACTTCATATCATTTGCTTCTAGTCTGGTAGTGGAAGGGAGAGTATCACCACCCAGAGAGGGAGTATATAAGACCAGGTGCACTACAGCAATTTGGGGGCGTAGATTGCAAATTTTGATGTTATTCAGTCAGATAAGGGGGTGTTTACAATATATGGGGGCATTTACCCCCAAAAATGGGGCCAATGCCTTCTACACGAGAAAACATGCGGACAGCCATATAATTGAATGCAACAACATAAATGACAGATCAGAAGAACATGTCTCTCAAATTTTCATTGCATTCACCCTTGCCCCCATCTTTTGTTATGTTGCCCCCCAAAAGGGACTTTTGACAGATACTAGTAAAACTGTCTATAGATATATATTTTCTGGTCAATTCTGGGTTGTAGAATCCAACTTTGATATTATTTCTCATGACTGGTGCAGTGTAATAGATTTGGGGTATTGCCCCCAATGGGGGCATTGCTTGTAGAATAATATTCTCACTGGTATGAAACTCCTGCTCCCAAGGGACCTAAAATATATCCCATTGTATTTGTGGTCCCAAGGGAAAATGCCCTTTATAAAACCATAGGTCACGCCTTGCTCTGCCCTCTTTCACCAACAAGCAGCCTTTTGGACGTCCAAAATCTCTCTGTGCTTCGCCGTCGCTGACAAAATTGCCGGCTTCTGTAAAATGCGGGTCCGCAGGTCCGATAAAATGCGGGTCTGCGGGTCTGCGGGTCTTTTTGAATGTAGGTCCCATGGCCACAGACCAAAGGCTGTTGTATGCGGCAAGGAGCCCTTTGTACAGAACGAAGCGATAGTCACCAGTTTCTATGAGCTTTCCTGCTGTGACAGCAATTCATCACCGTTGGCCATTCATCAAGGGAAACCCTTGCAATATCAATGGGATTGAATCATGGATTGGACGGTGACGCAGATCGCCACAAAGGTCATAAAAAGAAAAATACATTGTGAAATCGTACCTGATCAATGAAAAGATGCTGAGTCACATACAGTCACAGCTTGCAAAGAGTTTCAATCCCAATGCAAATATGGGAGAACTTTGTACTTTGGAGGGGACCCGTCACATGGGGAAGTCCCTTTGCATCGTTCGATACTTTTTACCAAAGAAATAGGAGGCACTCGTGTCTCTTTGTGATTTCAACATGAAAGGTTTCAAATTTTAAGTTTAGTTTCTTACGCTGTTTCTCATTTCCTATTGACTTTGTTATTTCTTAGTAATCATATTACAGTTTATAACACTGCTGCAAATATGTTCCTTGACATATGCAAAACGTCAGGTGGGAAGAAATCCCAGCCCAGGGAAACATGTACATGTTCTTGTCTCCGGAACTTGTGCTTGACTAGATCGTTACATCATTGTTATATCATATGAGTTCCTTGCTGAAGTTTGGCACCAACGATACATCCTTGCTAAAGGTAAACAAACCAGAACAAGCCCTATGCTTCTGCGCAGTCTTGGATTGAACGCAAGCATTCGAGGATGAAAACAGGAAGTGGGCATAAGCCTCACAAGACCCCTCGACCACTGTACCTGGTGCGCCAAAATAAACTATGCACTTTTGGCAGCCACGATAAATCGTACACTGGACCGATTTTGAAGATATATGACTTGATCTTTTGCAGAATGCCTGAATTAGATTCTAAGATTTTTTTGCAAATTTTCCATTTTCAATTTTTAGAGCTACAGGCGAGTTTCTTAAAATTTTCGTTTTCGAAAACACTGAAAACGATCAAAAAACGTTGATCCAATTTTCTAAAGACTCATCATGAATAAACAAAGAGAAAGCGTTTTCGGTAGTGCCTCGATGTATCACAGAATGAAATTTAAACAGTGACACTACACTGGTAATAGAATTTCATTCCAGAATGAAATTTCTTTCCAGAATAAGGAAATGCAGAAATTGTGAAGATGGTTGGGTTCTCGGGTCCTTGGGTTGACAACATAAAATGCCTATCCAATGATTATGGACTGTTATAGTACCTAAGCTACTTAGTTCAATGGAAAGAAATACAAATGTAGAAATTGTGAAGATGCTTGGGTTCTCGGGTTGACAGTATAAAATGCCTATACAATGATTATTGACTGTTATAGTACCTACGCTACTTAGTTCAATGGAAAGAAATAAAAATGCAGAAATTGTGAAGATCCTTGGGTTCTCGGGTTCTTGGGTTGACAACATAAAATGCCTATACAATGATTATTGACTGTTATAGTACATACCCTACTTAGTTCAATGGAAATAAATAAAAATGTAGAAATTGTGAAGATGCTTGGGTTCTCGGGTTCTTAGGTTGACAACATAAAATGCCTATACAATGATTATGGACTGTTACAGTACCTACGCTACTTAGTTCAATGGAAATGAATAAAAATGCAGAAATTGTGAAGATCCTTGGGTTCTCGGGTTCTTGGGTTGACAACATAAAATGCCTATACAATGATTATTGACTGTTATAGTACCTACCCTACTTAGTTCAATGGAAATAAATAAAAATGTAGAAATTGTGAAGATGCTTGGGTTCTCGGGTTCTTGGGTCGGTTTCTGGTGGCAGAGTTTCTTAGCTGCTTTCAACGGCAAAGGTTTACTTCACAACAAAGTTCCAATAGCTGATGTTGAAACAGATGCCTCTCAGGACGCTGTCAGCTCCTATTTTCGGGGGGATTGGGCTTATTCTTTCCTGCCTGCAGATGCCCCCCTTGTAGCCCCTCTCCATATAAATGTTAAAGAGGCATTTGCAATCTATCTCGCTGTTAGGAGGTGGGGTTCCCAACAGTGGCGTAGCCAGGGTCCTGTCTTTGGGGGGGGGCAAGATGCGAGCAAAAACAGGTGTCCGGGTGCTTGCCCCCGGAAAATTTTCGGGGGCCACGCCCCTTAGAATGCCAGAAACACCCTCTTTTAGACAAAGTCACCCAGAATCGAAGAATAAAAGGGCTAAGTTCATTAAAGTTGCAGATGAAAATTTACGTACTTGGAGTTGCCTACTCCCAGGACAAAAACAAGAATATACCTGAACAAAACAAGCAGATGAAATAGGTTCATTAAACTTTCGATGCCATTTTAAAAAGCAATAAATGACAGCTTCCCTTCTTCTTTTAGTCTTATTTGAATTCTAATCAAAATATCGTAGTTTAGAAACTCTAATGTTATTGCTAACATCAGAATACCCATGCCATGCGTGGCAGATTGATTGGAACACTTGTCAGCAGAAGGGTTGATTGACCCATCGAGAGCCCACAAAGAATGCTAAGGGTTTGGGCCCATGAAGCAGGTTTTATATCATCGTTCGCCAACTTCAATTTTTATTCGCCTGTCGTCTTGAAACTCTTATCAACACGCTATAAAAACAGCAAATGCTCGTGCAGTTGAATGGTGACGTTTAGTGAGCATAACAAACAAAGCGACTGCAGCGGCGTGGCCAGAATGAATAAAGTGGGGGTGTGACAATGAGGGGGCCTGGGGGTGACAGGAAAATTTTTGTGGGCACGCCCTTTAATGTGGCTTAGAATTCATCTCCCATTATCATGCTTGCCTTCAGCAACAAGGAAACCTTGATCGTTTTGTAACAGTTATCCTATGAATCAGAGCACGACTAAATTTTTGAAGAAATACCCTTAGAATGCATCTCCCAATATCATGCCCATGCTTGCCTTTTGCGACAAGGAAGCCTTGATCGTTTTGTGACGGTTATTGTGTGAATCAGAGCACGAGGAAAGTTTTTGAAAAACGATCATTTACTTTGGCTTAAAATGCGTCTCCCAATATCATACTTGCCAGTGCCAAGATTTGAAATTTATCGGAAAATTCTTTCCCAACCTATACCCAGCTATTTTCTCTTCCGTTTTAGATGAAATTTTTGAGAAGCGCACATTGACTTTCATGGCATTTTCGAAAAGAGGGGCACTGTCGATAAAAATTAAGGAAGGCATAAATATATGCTAGATGCATCTGGGAGTGTAGAAATTGCGATGAAATAGACCCGGAGTAAACAAGTGGCAGCATGTTGCCAAAGACGAAAAGTGTAAATACACATACCGGGTGTCTCAAAAAAAAGTACCCCCTTTTGACTCAACAAGGCAACAAAACGTTAATATTTCGGGAATTTTTGAATTCATGGCTACATTTGTTAGTCTTCAACTTAAATGCACATACCTTGCATTTGGAAATCGACCACCAAACACCAGAGATATGAGTTCACAAGGTCAAACTTTGGAGTGCACCTAAAACCAGAGGTTTTGAGAAATGGCCTAGCCATAATTTGACAACAAACAGCTATTTTGCAAACGAATTTTTGACTTTGACCTTTATTTTTTATTTTTGAAAAGATTTATACCTTGAATTACTTCAATTGTTCTTGAAGTGACTTTTCTTTTGAGGAACATTCCTTGCATTGCATTCGATCCCAAGTGTTTTGTATTAAAGAAGAGGAAAGGAGCACATGCACGCTTATTTTGGAGATGTGGCACGACTTTATCACTCTTACCACATTTTTACTATATTTGTTTAATCAGCGCCATGTCCATGCATCTTTTATTCTTTTCAAAAGCAAAACACGGAAACTTAAAGTCTACAGGTACTTTAGAAAATGTCCATGATACAAATCATGATTAGGCCCTTTTTCAAAACCTCTGGTTTTTGTTGCACCGTAAATTTTGACTTTGCGAACTTGTATCTCCGGTGTTTGGTGGACGATTTCTAAATGCAAGGTACGTGCATCTAAGTTGAACATTGATAAATGTAGCTGTGAAGTCGGGGAGCAATGATATCTTATTGCTTGGTTCCTATTTTCAGTCAAAAGGGGGTACTTTTTTCTGAGACACCCGGTAGAAGTGCGAGCGAAGCGAGCAGAAATTTCTGAGAAGCACTTAATTTGATTTATATTTTTTCCCAAATAGATGCAATACACATACACAGTTAAAGGGGTGCCTAAGTCGGGTTCATTGATTCTAAGAAAGCTGCAATGCCTGGATGTGATAACAAGCCAAGCGGTAGTATGATGTTATATTATACGAGACATACTATGATAGATGTTTGGAATTGCGAGCGAAGCGAGCAAAACATTTTACTATCCTTGTTGACTTAAATGATGCAAAGATGCCATTTATTAGTTAAAGGGATTGACTTCCTTGTCCCCGTTTGACATCCACAAACAGCGCTGAGACAACTGTTGGCGGTAAATACAACTTACCCCCCCCCCCCTTCAGTTTTTCAACGGATTTGGACGAATCACGAAAACCACCTTTGCGATGATTGGAGGGGCGGCTGCCCCCCTTGCCCCCCTGGCTACGCTACTGGTTCCCAATGGGCTAACCATCATGTGATTATTCACTGTGATAATCAAGCCGCAGTAGCCATGATTAATAAGGGCACTACTGCCAACCCCATCATCATGTCATGGCTTCGACATCTGTTTTGGCTATCAGCTATTCATAACTTTCGTCTTACCGCTGTTTATGTTCCAGGCATAGACAATATTCGTGCAGACCGTATTTCTCGTATGCATAACGGCGTTGCATTATTACAGTTGTACTCAGAATTGTGTAGATACACACCTTCACACAGTGTCTCCAGTGAGCTCCTTGTCAACCACATGTCTCCGAATAGTGCTATGTTTCTTTGTTCTAGGTTCTGCACAGGTTTACAAGGAGCTCATTGAGGAGATTGCATCCTTGCGCAACCAGACATTTGCCCCAAGCACCAAGCGAACTTATAGCACACATCGTGATACCTACCTTCGGTTTTGCCATTCCATGAACCTTCCTTCAGTACCTGCTTCGACACATGGGATTGGTTTATATGCAGCATATTTGGCTCGTACACTAAAAGTTTCCAGCATCAAGCAGTACCTTGGCATCATTGGCCTAATGCACAAAGAATTTGGCCTAAACAACCCGCTCGCTGGTAATTGGCAACTCTCTTCCCTTCTCACAGGGGTAAAACGAGTTCATGGCAATGCCCCCAAACAGAAGCTCCCAATCAATTTCGGTATTCTGCGGGGTATTCACGCGCAGCTTAATCTCACCTATAGTGTTCATGCTGCCTTCTGGGCAATATGTCTGGTTGCCTTTTTTGATATGTTCCGCAAATCACATTTACTCATAAGTAAGGTGGGAAGCTTTGATCCTGGTAAGCAGCTCACAAAAGCCGATTTCTCCTTCTTTCCTGGGGGTGCCATGGTTCGGGTGCGCTGGAGCAAAACTATCCAGTTTAGGGAAAAGGTCGTTCAGATACCCCTGATTGCAGCCCCGGGTTCCCTTTTCTGTCCAGTCTCTGCTATCTCTCGAGCTTTTTCCTTCACCCCTAACATATCCAATGACTCCCAGGCTTTCCAGTGGGTACATTCCTCCCTAAGTATTCGGCCTTTCACCTATGGGTTCTTCATGACAAAGCTGCACACATGCCTTAAAAAACTGTGGCCTCCACGGGATGGACTTTGGATCCCATTCTTTTCGGCGTGGGGGGGCTTCATTGGCCTTCCAAGCTGGCTTACCCCTTGAGATTATCAAGATTTTGGGTGACTGGAAGTCCAATGCAGTCCTGTTGTACCTCACTGCCCCCCTTGATATCAGAATCAAAGCTACCACTCTTCTTTCACAACATATACCACAACAATAACATTCCACCTACAACAATATCCTTTGGATTTGGCAGATTATTACTATACTGTAATAATAATTAAATAATATGTTTAAGGACTGTTTACTGTATCTTATTGTATTTTAGGTTTAGATAATTGTTTTGTGTGTTATGAGAATTCATCTTATTCCCAACACTGTCTCCTTTCTAACACATATCTGATTTTGGTGCACATTTAGGTAATAAACTAAATGTTAGTCTAAATCAGCAAGTGTTGGGTATAGGTTGAATATTGGAGGACCTTGGGCTTTCAGTCATACTAGGTCGGCCTAGATTTATCAATATTGCTTTGACGTCAATAGGGCCTATTTCCTCATAGTCAGTGTGAGTCAGGTAGGATGGCATAACTTTGGTAGCCTATCAGTGAATGACAAACTACGTAGTTCAGCTCCCTTTGCCATATTTGGGGCATCAATGGTAGGGTACAGTATATATAGGGGTTTCTGCTAGGTGTCCTTCACTTGCAAAATATTCATGGACACATAGACATCTCAAGTTTTTCCCCACCCTCCACTCCACATAGCACATAACACAATCATATTAATGCAGATTATTACTATACTGTAATGATAATTAAATAATATGTTTAAGGACTGTTTACTATATCTTATTGTATTTTAGGTTTAGATAATTGTTTTGTGTGTTATGAGAATTCATCTTATTCCCAACACTGTCTCCTTTCTAACACATATCTGATTTAGACATTAAATAAATATTTGGGGTCTGTGAATTACAGCATGGACAAAAATTGAATATTTGGGGTCCAAAAATCCGAAGAAAGGAAGAATACTGCGATTTGGCCCTTGAAGTTGCCAATCATGAAATAAATGTTTTGGTATTATTCAAGAACTGAGAAAGATCAAGAAGCTCAAATTTAATCATTCAAAAATTGTTGGGGGCCCCAGAAATAGATAACAATATTTGGAGTCTCAAAAACATTTAGACTCAATATTTGGGGTGGATATCTAGATCTTTACTTCTTCATTTTGTAAATTACTAAACTGACGTGGAATCCTGGAAGTGCAAAACACTACACATTGATATACGTACTAACATATCTAGTCATATAAATATTACCAGCCAAATCTAATAATAGCAAAAGGGCAACAATTGTGTGGCATCTATCTCCTCGCAAATAAGTTGACCACGATTCTCGGCTTGGTTAAAGTTATTTCATAACCAACTATCCAAAGAAAAGGAAACTTATGTCAGCAAGCTAATCAATAACTGGATACAACAGCGGCAGGCTTACTGATAAGATGAGCAATGTGTTGACCAACAAGTCAACACCTAAATATTTAGGCCTAGGCCTATATAAATTAAATTTTTTTTCGGCCGTTCACAGGCTTTAAAACATCATGGTATTGTGGTTGTTGTTGTCAAGCAGTCAGAGGCATTTTATGTTGTCAACCCAAGAACCCAAGAACCCAATCATCTTCACAATTTCTACATTTTTATTTCTTTCCATTGAACTAAGTAGCGTAGGTACTATAACAGTCCATAATCATTATATAGGCATTTTATACTGTCAACCCAAGGACCCGAGAACCCAAGCATCTTCACAATTTCTACATTTTTATTTCTTTCCATTGAACTAAGTAGCGTAGGTACTATAACAGTCCATAATCATTGTATAGGCATTTTATGTTGTCAACCCGAGAACCCAAGCATCTTCACAATTTCTGCATTTCTATTTCTTTCCATTGAACTAAGTAGCGTAGGTACTATAACAGTCCATAATCATTGTATAGGCATTTTATACTCTCAACCCAAGAACCCGAGAACCCAAGCATCTTCACAATTTCTACTTTTTTATTTCTTTCCGTTGAACAAAGTAGCGTAGGTACTATAACAGTCCATAATCATTGTATAGGCATTTTATGTTGTCAACCCAAGAACCCGAGAACCCAAGCATGTTCACAATTTCTACATTTTTATTTCTTTCCATTGAACTAAGTAGCATAGGTACTATAACAGTCCATAATCATTGTATAGGCATTTTATGTTGGCAACCCAAGAACCCGAGAACCCAAGCATCTTCACAATTTCTGCATTTTTATTTCTTTTCATTGAACTAAGTAGCGTAGGTACTAAAGTATAGGCATTTTATACTGTCAACCCAAGAACCCGGAGAACCCGAGAACCCAAGCATGTTCACAATTTCTACATTTTTATTTCTTTCCATTGAACAAAGTAGCGTAGGTACTATAACAGTCCATAATCATTGTATAGGCATTTTATACTGTCAACCCAAGAACCCGAGAACGTAGTTACTATACAATGGTAACAGACTGAAATGAAAATAGAATATATAAACTTTAATTGGAATTTAAATAGACTATAAATAGTTAAAATTGTAAATTTCATTCTGTGATACATCGAGGAATAGCCGCGTTTTCAGCGTGATTTGGAAATTGATCATTGTAAACTTCTGCACGAGTGTTCTTTCAAAGATTGGTCTGTTGTGAAATTCTGTAGTAGTTGCAATGAAATGCCGCCCCAAAAGCCGTCACAAAATCAAAAATTCAACAAGACTCCATGCTTGCTGGGCCCATGACGCTTCCTCGCTTGTCTTCTAACCCCTTTGATACAGGAACACAGCCTGCAGTAAAGCATAAATTCAATGAAATTACAAAAGAAAAGACATTTCTATATATTCTTGAAAATATAATTACATTTCTCCCAAGACAGTATGAACTCTCGTACAGCAGCTTACAATTAATTGATTTCTAAATCCCACATCACCACGAACAAGTTTTCCCTTTGCCCATTCATGTTGATTCTTTAGAAAGCTTGATCGACGTTTTTTTATCGTTTTCAGTGTTTTCGAAAACGAAAATTTTAAGAAACTCGCTTGTAGCTCTAAAACTGAAAACAGAAAAATTTGCAAAAAAAACTGGATCTAATTCAGGCTTTCTGCTAAAGATCAAGTCATAAATCTTCAAAATCGGTCTTGTGTACGATTTATCGTGGCCTGCCAAACGTGCATAGCTTATTTTGGCGCACCCGGTAGCACACCTTACACACCGAGACCCGCCACCAATCTTGCAGTGGGACCCGCATTTTATCGGACCTGCGGACCCGCATTTTACAGAAGCCGCAAAATTGCACAGGTCCCACAACCAGCACAACGAGCTGACTTAGAAGTTGCCTTGCAGGAGATTGTAGACAGACCAGCCAGACCAGTGCCATAACCCGAGCCACAATGGCCGCAACCAGACCCCATTGGTGTTGCAGACCCAGCTGCGAATGAACCGCACGTGGAACAACGACAGGAAAATGAAAGCATGGTTTTTCTGTTTTTCTTCACATATGTCATCATGTGGCTCCCCGAATTAGTGCTAGGATGATAAATGTCGTTGTCACTGTTTTGCCTTGTGACCTTAGGCCCATTTATTACACCCAAAATTGGTTTTCAAACTTTACTTTTTTTTTCTTTTTTTGTGGGGTTTCCCATTCGCTTTTCTCTACCTTCCACAAGAAGTGTCATCCAAAACGTTTGGTTTTCAGTACCCCCCCCCCAAAAAGCAAGTGGCTAGCTAGGCCATAAAAACATACAAAACAAAATCGGTACAAAAAATGGTGGGGGGGGGGTAAAAGTTTACATTTTAAGGATATTGCTCCGCGTAACCCGTAACCTGGCCACACTTTCTGCTGTAGCTCCCCTTTTTTAACTCTTTCTTTGCAAAATTTTGTTCGCACATGCCAAAGCATATATTTCTTATTACTAAAAACCCATGAATGTGGGTTCAACGATTACTTTTAATGTAACCAAATATGGGCCATTTGTATTCACCGGCATTGGAATACTGGCATCGGCATTGGAACTGGCATTGGCATTGGAATTGGCATCAGTTATTGCATAAGCCCACAAGTACTATGGCGCATGCAGAACTAACCAGGGGGGTGCGCAACAGCGATTTGCGCGGGTCTGTATTTATGTATTCCCCATTATCTAACGTTAATGGATTTGAGCATTATGAATGAGGATTACTGATATTATACGGAGAGTTTTAAATCCAATAAGAGCATACCTGAATTGCTTAATTACGCTTTTATAGGAACACTTTGAACTGAGCTAACATTAGATTCGATTTCTGACTTTACCCCGACTGGAGCGGTACACGACTTGTTTTCAGAACTGTACCCTCTTCTAATTACCGAAACTTGCCTTGGTACCCAGATTTATGAAGAATTTTTCGGAAAACTCCACATTTGTAACTATTTTTGCAACTTTAAGCAAAACGCCACTAATAAATGGGAAATCTGCCGAAAATGACCCTTGTTTAGAGAATGTTGTTTAAAGAAAGTTGGGCACAAGAACCCACCCATATGGGCGGCACATACCATTACCCTGAACATGCTATGTATAATCCCCCTCCCGGGGATTTTACGTTAAAGACATAACGAGCTCTTCATGATTAAGAGTTCATCAGAGCTTGAAGTTTTGAACCTTGAATATCTTTGAATCTCGTGAGCTTATACTTAATTTGAGAGTAAAAGTTGTTAGTTTGATCGTAAAGTTACGTATAATTCGTTCACTTATAATCCTTATTGAGCGACTACTCTGGTTCAACTTCAAAAGTTTTGTTCATTTCAAGAATCATCATTGCTGAAAAATAAAATTGATGGCAGCATATTTTACAATGTAAAACACACTCTCGAATGACCTGTAATATGAAAATCTTAAAACCTTAAAATCTTAAAAACGAAAACTAACATAAAAGCATCAAGCCCTCAGCCCCAGGGGCAAAAATTGGCAAAATCCGCAACCAAAGTCATTAGAAATGACCATGCCGCAACCCATCAAAGCCCAAAGCCCAAAGCTCGTTCACAGTATGAGGAGAATTGTCTTTAGCAGTAGCAGTTATTGAATTGACAGAGTTTGTTCACTGCATTGATTTACTCGTACAAATTACTTTCACGGACCCCCTGGCTAGTTTTGCATGCGTCATAGTTCTTACGCAATATCGATGCCAATTCCAATGCCAATGCCAGTTCCAATGCCGATGCCAGTATTCCAATGCCGGTGAATACAAATGGCCCCAAATATGAACATTTTGTTTTTGTATGATCTTCATCATTGTATAATTACTTAGTCCTGTTAGTAGAAGCTAAATTCATACCTGAATTATTATTGACTGAGTGATAGTAAGAGATATGCTATGTTTTTGAATTTGCTTGATTTAAGATGTTTTTTAAGAAAGCATAAAGCCCCTTAGATGTGGGTTTAGATTATATTTTGATTAGAGCATATTGAATTTTGATATAATGAGATCAGGGTATAATTGCTTCTTGAAAGCTTAATTTTATTCCTGAATTATTATTGACCGAGTGAGAGTATGACTGGATATGCTTAGCATTTGAATTTACTTGATTTAAGGTGCTTTTAAGTACCAAAGCAAAAAGCCCCTTAAATGTGGGTTTAGATTATTTTTAATGAGGACAATACATTGTTGTTTAATATTATGTGATCAGGGTATAATTGCTCTTGAAGCTTAATTTTAAACCTTATTTATCATTGACTGAGTGAGAGTATGGATATGATATGCATTTGAATTTACTTGATTCTCGTGGATTAAGTAATTGTTTGATCATTAGTACTTAATATTACTACCAATTTATGCTACTAATTTATTAATTTCAATCTTCAAAAAAACCCCAAAATGTGGTTTTAGGTATTACACATATCCTGATTTAAGCATATCCTGAAGAGGGGCGCAAGTGCACTGTTTAAAAGTGTTTCGAAGATCCAAGGATGAATTTGAAAAAAGAAGGAAATTTTCAGGGCTTGAAAAAATTTCCGCGATATTCAATTCCGCGTTATGGACTTTTGCCTAATACGCCAGTGAATAACGCGGAACTCAATTTCGCGGAAATTTTCGAGAATGTTCTCAGCAAAGTTTGAAGGAAAAATAGATGAATTTCTGTTGGTTTGATTCTTCCTACTGATGAGTTAAGCGGAGAACGTGGCTTTACTTCTGAATTTGCCAACACAATGTCAACATCATTCATGGTTAGGCCACTGACCTCGATGGGCCTAGCCAAGTGAATAATAACAACGCAGATGCAATAGTAGGTCGATCGTGAAGAGGGGCACAAGTGCACTGTTTAAAAGTGTTTCGAAGATCAAAGGATGACTTTGAATAAAGAACGTAACATTCAGTGCTTAAAAAAATTCCACGTTTTTCAATTCCGCGTTATGGACTTTTGCCCAATACGCCAGTGAATAACGCGGAACTATATCTCGCGGAAAAATTCTGTTCCGCGGTTTCCGCAGTTTCCTTGAGTTCCGCGTTATGGACCTGGCCGAAATTTTTTGTGTCAAATGTGATAGAGCCCTAAATGCAGCTGA
Source organism: Aurelia coerulea (assembly GCA_039566865.1). Classification (NCBI taxonomy): domain Eukaryota; kingdom Metazoa; phylum Cnidaria; class Scyphozoa; order Semaeostomeae; family Ulmaridae; genus Aurelia; species Aurelia coerulea. The sequence continues at coordinate 2,458,340 of CM076951.1, read as the reverse complement.
TCCGTATTGCTACACTGTGGAAATGGTAAGTAATTTTGGTTGTATTATCTTACTAACATTTCTTTCCTTTAACTTTGCTTAATTCACTTCAATTTTGACTTGCTAGACATATTTACCACCATGATGCTCAACCTCAAGACACGAGGCTGCACGTTTCAGATGCGCGGCAGCACGTTTCAGATATGCGGCCGTACGTTTAAGGTCTTAAATTTATGGGATGTCAAATGCGTGGCGGCACACCTTAACAAGAGTAGCGGTAAGATGTGCGGCCGCGCATTTAAGACACGGGGCTGCGCGTTCTAGGACCAAACCTTTGGATTCTCAAATGTGCGGCCGCTGACTTCAGCTGCGCGGCCACTAGTTGCAGATGTGCAACCATGTATTTTGTTGTGCGGCCACATTTTTAAGATCTGTTCCCGCTTGTCCTGACAGGCAAGATGCATGCATGTTAGGCCTAAGCCAATTAACCATCATCATGGAGGAAGGGAAAAATGAATGGTATACACAGGTTGATTGATATCTTCATACATTTATGCTATCACAACATTTATATCATGTTACAGGTGAACATGAATAATGTGAACATGAATAATGTGAACAAGAATAATGTGAATGGTCGTGCTTTCATGCAACTAAAAAGCAAAATGTGAAATAACAATAGGCCGCCATCACCGCTGAGATATGTACTTTACCTAGTTTAGTAGGGTTATACCTAGGCCTACCTGGCTATAGATACGGTATGTCTATCTACTAACTGCTACTGTAATTCACTTCCCTTTTTGTGATATTGGACAGACTTTCAGCAGGGGAGGTGTTAAAGGCAGCAAATTTCTCTCCTGCTAATTCTTTTGTTAGGTTTTTCAACAGTTAAAAGTTTGTTTGTTGATGACCCCTTACGCAACAAGGAAATTTGTCCTTGGTTGATACCCTCTGAAGGAAAAAACGGGAAATAATTATGTATGTTCTTTCATATGCATCTCTTTTAGATTCAACAGTTTCTTGAGTCAAGAAGAATTTATTACCTGCTGCTAGCATTCATGGTTAACAAGATTGATGATGATATAGCTACAAGTTGTTCAGATGCAAAGCTCCTGGAGATGGGATTAGTATATGGAGATATTGGTCGCGGTCACACCAAGCTCTCCTTTCCTAATCCCTGTCATTCTTAAGCTTGAAGATCGGTCATACCAAAGTGTTGAACAAAAATCGTGCATACCAGGAAACTTTGGGTAAGGTTAGATGTCAAAGAAATTTTGACAGCTTGCATGATAAGCAGGTCAAAAGGGTAAACCAATCGATTTCCCGCCACAATTTTATTTTTGAAAAGATCCCGCAATATTTTAGTCAACAAATGTACTTACTTTCTCAGCCGTTACGACATGGATGTGCAAGCAATCTTGTTTCTAATTTACTTATATCGTTTGAGCTCAAAATCAAGGGCCTTTGCTCTTCGGCGAAAGCAAAGTACAATGCGAAAAGTTTTCATGATCGCTAGGGCAAAAAGGATTCAATTATCTTTGTTTATGAATACTGCAACTGCATTTTTGCCTCTTCAAGAAGCCAATTTGCTTTGAGAAATTTTGCAAATCTATTATCAAAGTTGCTGATAATTTCATAAAATTTCCAAGAACTGAAAGGGAAACTGCCATTGCTATTGAAAAGTTCTCTGAAGTTTGCAAAATCCCCCAAGTAATAGGAGCTATAGATGCGACTCATGTTTCAATTGTTGCTCCTCCAAAAGACCCTGTTGATTACTTCTGTCGAAAGCAAATGTATACTGTTAACACTCAAGCTGTTGTTGATGCTGCTATGAATTTCATTGACATTTTGTCAGGTTTTCCCGGTAGTATACATGACGCAAGAGTACTGAGAGCAAGTGCTATTTTTACTCAAGCTGAAAATGGTCAGATCTTAACGAGGCCTACTACAAATATTTAAAATCAAAATGTTAAACCCATGTTAATTGGGGATGGGGCCTACCCATTAAGCAACTGGCTGCTTAAACCTTTCCCGGACAATGGAGCATTGACTCGTGAACAAACAAAATTCAACAGGACTCTGTCAAGTGCGAGGTCAATTGTGGAGCGAGCTGTTGGCCTTCTAAAGACGTGTTGGCGATGCCTTTTAAAAAGACTTGACACTCAAAAAGAAAATGTTGTCAATATTATTATTAGTTGCTGCGTTCTACACAACATATGCCAGGGAAATGGAGATGAAGTAGAGGACGAAGACTTTCTCCAAAGAATAATTATGAGGGAACAACAGGAAGCACACGAACGTGACGCAAACGTAAATGCCGGTGAAGACCTTCGGCATTTAATCGTAAACGTCATAAATCTTTAATCTACTGAAAGATAAATGAAACCTTTATAGAAACTTTAGAAAAAATTTATATGAAATGATAGCGCCTGAAATTGTCTGGAGAGCCAAGTCTGTTTTAAACGTTATTTTATTTCTTTGCCAAAAGAGTAGCAAGCTGCATAAAAAGCTCGTTGTTTTCCTCCACTGCAGCTTTCTGTTGTTGCTCTTCTAGTTTGACCAGAAACTCTCTATTCTGCTGGTCAGACTGTATGGGGCGCCGATGCAGACAATATTGGGACTTTCCATATTCGTTCTTATCTTCATTTATATGGCCTATTTTTCAAATATATCGGCAGCTTTTACTAGATACACTGGTCTTTCATACCGAAAACTTTTGTATGGTGACCGACAAATGGAGTATGCCATTCAATTTTTTTATATGCTGGTCAATTTTGTATATGCTGCTCAATTTTTTGTATGCTGATCAATTTTTTTATATGCTGATAAATTTTTATACGCTGTGCTGTTCAACTTTTTTATATGCTGATCAAATTTTTATATGCTGTCCAACATTTTTTATATGCTAATTATAAATGTAGATTTATGTGCATAATTTATGCGATTTTGTTAATTTGACGTGCCACACGATGAGGGGCAGCATGAGGATGAGGGCCTAGTTGTGTGAAGATGGAGAGTACCAGCGAAGCGAATTTTGCTGCTTTCAAACAGGGTTGCATATCGTTATTGGTGGAGTGTAGCCAGCTTGTTTCTCTCGCTGAGGGCGAATGGGCAGCGATCTCGTTAGATCAGTTAGAAGTAATTATTTCAAGACTACAAGAATGTTGCATTTCCTTCTCATTACTTATGCAGAATCTCGTAGAAGGCAGTGAAGGCCATGCGCAATGCACTGTGCTAAATAATTCATTTAATCGCATTTATAACTTTTTGCTTACAAAACGTGAAGGTGCAAGGTATCGTGAGAGTCAAATTGATGCAAGTTTTCAAGCAGAGGTAGCAAGGAGCGGACAACGTGGGCGACCATCCATCATATTATCACCATCACAAATCTTATTTCTTCGTGAAAAGCATTTCAGGTGGAAAGCTATTGCCAAATTATTGGGTATTTCTTCTCGCACACTGAGGAGAAAAGTTGTAGATATGGGTATTGATGATAGTAATTTTTCTGCAATTTCTGATGATGAACTAATCAATGTAATCAGGGCTATTCAAGAAGCAACACCTAACATAGGACAGAGCCGCTTGATGGGAGCTCTTAGAAGCAGAGGCATTGCTGTGCAAAGATGGAAAGTGCGTGAACATTTACGCTTTGTAGATCCAATTGGCACAACTCTTCGGTGGGGACAAGCCATATTTAGATGCAAATACTACGTTCCAGCACCTAACTTACTTTGGCACATCGATGGGAACCACAAAATGATCTCAGGGAGATTAGTTGTGCATGCTTGCGTTGATGGCTTTAGTAGGATGGTAATGTATGCCTTCTGTGCAAAAAACAATCGTGCAGAGACAGTTTTAGAACTATTCAAGAGTGGTGTCAAGAAATATGGTCTACCTTCTAGGGTACGATCAGATCACGGTCTTGAAAATGTTGCCGTGGCACGTTACATGCTGGAGCAAAGAGGTGAAGTACAAGGAAGCATTCTCACTGGAAAATCAGTGCACAATGTAAGGGTAGAAAGGCTGCATGGTGATGTTTACAAAGGAGTTCTCTCACATTACATAGATGTCTTCACGGAGATGGAGAAAACTGGCATCTTAAATTGTGATGATGAATATCACCTGTTTGCACTGCATTATGTGTTTATCCCTCACATAAATCGATCTTTGGAAGAGTTCTGTAATCAATGGAATAGCCACCCTCTTAGCACAGAGAAAAATAAGAGCCCTGAACAGTTGTTTATATCTGGAACACTAGCCAATGCACACACATCGCTAGAAGAAGTTGAAGGTATACTGGATGAGGAGTTGCCACATTTTGGGACAGGAAATGATGAGGATGAAAGGGATGAACCAGTAGAAGATGAAAATTATCAAGTTTTTGTTCCTGACATTCAAATAGACATTACAGATGCACAACGAGAAGTGTTTGAAAGAATTAATCCACTGCAAGATGACAACTGGTTTGGTATAAACATTTTTAATATGGCTCTGACAGTTCTTGGGGCATAATGGCGAGAAAAGTGTTGAACCAAATCATACCAATTAGTTGCATGTGCTGGTTAGCATTTGGTGACCATGGGGAACCAGCCTTTAAAGTCTTTGATACTGTGAACTCTGATTCAAATGAATTCATTTTCATATCATTAAAGCAGCACAGACAATCAATATAGGGAAAATATGTTATTAAGTTCAGAGGCAACAGCCACGTGGCACACACTTGAGGGGAGGGGGCGTGATCACCCCCAATGTTGCGTTGGCTTGACAAAGATGTTTTGTTCACAAACAATATAAACAGACAATACTTTTCAAATGAAACAATAGCTGTGCCCCCTCTCAATAATTGGCTAAGTGTCCACCACTGCATGGCCATGTGGGAAAATGGAAGGTCTTTGGTGTTACACCTGGAAAAGTCTGACCAAATAGTCACTTTTGGTGTTGTTTTGGTAAAAGGGGGAAGGTCCAATTTTTACATTTTCGTGTGTATAGTCCACAATTTTTTGATTCTATAATATACGTATGCATGGCTCTGATGAAGGCTTAATGCCGAAACACGACAAAACAAAAAATGGCTTCTGTCATGGTGTAAGACCCAGGGATCTGAATGACTTCAGATTCAGTTCAGTTTCATATTTTAAATTCTCCACATACAATTTATCATAACAAAACTAATTAATACAAACAATTAACTAAACTACAATAATAACAATAATGCACCTAAAATTAATACAACATACGAATACCGAACAAAGAACAAGATAAATTGCATGGGGGGAATTACTTAAAGGAGGAGCTCTCTCAGTAGTTAAACTAATCGAGGAGAGAGCACCCCCTGTTTCAAAAAATTCTCATACAAATTTGATTATTTTAGGCATAAAAGAAACTATGGGCAGATGGTGACTTTCTATATCAATAAGTTTACAATCAACTTTGGTAATGGTTTTGAAAGAGGAAGGCTTTGAGTTTTCGTCGAAAAATATTAGCAGAGGGTGATTTCTTTATATCCACAGGAATGTCATTCCAGCATTTAGCTCCACAATAGCGCACTGACCTGATACCATATTGCAGGGTATTTTTTTGGGTTAGGAAAATATCATTTTTGGTGACTTGCCGTGTACCATATCGATGAACGGATTCAACTAAGTCAAAGAAAGAATGAAAACAAGAAGGAGAGATCCTATTCACACAATCATATACAAAACTAAGCAGTTTCAGTTGGAAGAGATCATGCAATTTTAAAATCTTTAAGTCAGAAAAAATAGGTGTAGAAGGTGAAGTAAAATTTGCAAATGAAATTGCTTTAACAACTCTTTTCTGCAACAAGAATACTGGATTGATATATGTCTCGTAGGTGAGACCCCAAACCAAAATTCCATATTGCAGGAAAGGTGAAAATAAAGAATTATAAAGACAGATCAAAACATTGATGGGTAGGAAATGTCTCACTTTGAAAAACATACCACAAGTCCTAGCAAGTTTTTTAGACAGCTCAGTTAGGTGATATTTCCATGACAGGTTTTCGTCCAAAAGAACACCAAGAAATTTGACATAACAAGTCTGCTTTACAGGAAGGTTTCCAATTTTGATGCTGACAGTTTCAGGAGAAGAATGTTGAGGAGACTTAAAAATTATAAAATTGGTTTTATCAATATTGAGTGACAGCTTGTTGACATCAAGCCACATTTTCACTTTTTTCAATTCCTTGTTAACCACATTCTGCAATTGAGCAAGACTTTCAGCTTCATAATAGATGTTAGTATCATCAGCAAATAAGTAAAAGGCTAGTTTTGAAGATGCAAGAGGTAAATCATTAATGTAAATTAAGAAGAGGAGAGGACCAAGAACAGAACCCTGTGGAACCCCACAGGTAACATTGAGATAGCTGGAATTAGATCCATTTATTGAAACATACTGTTTCCTGTCTGAAAGATACGATTTAAACCAATCTTGAGCAGTTCCTCTAATTTCATAATGTTCTAGTTTCATTGAAAGAATATCATGATTCACTGTGTCGAAAGCCTTTTGCAAATCTATAAATATTCCACAACCAAATTTTCTATTGTCTAATGAACTTTTGATTGCTTCTGTTAGACTAACCAGTGCATGGCTAATGGAATGGCTAGCCCGAAAACCAAATTGTAATGAATATAAGATTTCATGCTTTTCTAGGAATTTATAGAGACGTTCATACATGACCTTTTCTGTAATTTTGCTGAAGACAGAGAGAAGAGAAATGGGTCTATAATTTGATGCTGTTAGTGGACAGCCTTTCTTAAAAAGTGGGATTACTTTAGCCAACTTCATCTTGTCAGGGAATATTCCAGATTGAAATGATTCATTTATGATTTGAGAAAGTGGAGAGGAGATCAATGGGGAAAGACATTTTAAAATCTTCATGGGAATGCTGTTTGGACCAAGAGATTTTCCAGATTTTAGGGCAGATATTATATCAGATATTTCAAAGGGAACTGAAGGGGCAGTGAAAAAAGAATTTCCAACTCTGTCCCCCATGGAATCCACTGGGGACTTGTTGGATCTTGGTATATTTTTGGTGATATCATGAGAAACATTAACAAAGAATTTATTGAATACGTTTCCAATGACCACGGGATCTGATGTAATGTTACCATTTGAGTCCTTAAGCTTATTTATCACATTTATATTACTTGATTTTTTGACATCAATAACTGATTTGATTCCTGACCATAATTGTTTCATGTTGTTACTGTTCTTTTGAAAGTAGTTATAGAAGTAGCTAGCCTTACTTTCATTCAAGGAGACCGAAACCCGATTTCTAAACTTTTTGTAAAGATCGATAAGAGCTTGGTTGTTGTTCTTTTTAAGCTTTTTGAGTATCTGATCTCTGATGCGCATCATTTTTTGAATCTTGCCATTTATCCATGGTTTGTTCCTGAACTTTATGTCTTTCTTTGTAAGTTTTCTCAAGGGAGCATGGGTTTTGACCAATTCATCAAGGCTGGATAGGAGTCTATTGAACTTTGCATTTACATCTGAAGCACTGTCATTTAAATATGAAAGGTCAAGGTTTGCAAAATCATCTAGGAGATTTTCTTCATTGAAGTGAGAAAAATCATGTTGGAAATATGACAGATTCTTATACGTGATGCCAGCATGTTTGACAATTAAAAATTGAGGGAAATGATCTGTTATTTGCGTCAAAATATTGCCACTTATGGTTTCATTATCTGTGATGTTTGAGAAAATATTGTCAATAAGAGAAGAAGAATGTGCAGATACTCTAGATGGATGAATGATGTATGGTAGGAATTGTTTTGAGAAAAGGAAATTAACATAATTTGTGATAGGTGTACTAGAGTTATAATTCAGAAGGTTGATGTTGAAATCTCCAAGGATAAAAACATGCTTATTAAATACAGCAGGGTTGGACAGAGTTTCTTGCAGATATTCACTAAAGGTGTCAAAAGTTGAACCTGGATGACGATAAACACAACAGAACAGATAGTTTTTACCATTTTTATTTTCAACTTCAACCCAGACCGACTCAAAATCAGTACTGTCCTTACCTAGATCTGGTCTAGGAATCGGAGTAAGTCCTGATTTCACATAAATTGCAACACCACCATTTTGGGTATGTGACTGGGATGGAAAGTAATTGTAACCAGGAATTTCCACATTTGTTTTAATAGGATTTTCAAAAGAATTCCAAGTTTCAGAAACACCAATAACATCAAAGTTTATTTTTAAGTTTGAGAGAGTTGAAACAAGTTCATCAAAATGAAGTGAGAGACTCCTGATATTCGCATGAAATAAGGAAAGATCCTTTACTGAAGTATCCAGTGTAGATAAGTCCTGGGGAGTATGATAACTAGAGTTGACATTAGAAGGTAAATGTTCATCAATATCGTAATCACCTAAATTAGGCAAGTTGGTAAGACCAGAAGTTATTTCAAAGGATGGTATTGACTCTACAAAAGATGGAAAGTCTAATTCATTCAGGTTAGATAATTCTTCATTGTCCAATGAACCAAAGGGAAACATATCTGCTGTACAATTCAAACAAAACCAAGGCACATCATCGGGCTCCTTTTGCAGCTCTTTATACTCAGAATTAGAGATATTATTACATCTTATATGGACCCAAAATTTGCAGTGATTACAAAATATTGACTTGCCGCGAGCAGGTATCTTTTTGTGGCAAATGCCACAAGGAGGGGTATCAGTTTCTACCATTGACATGGCTTGGGCCTAAAATAAAACATTGGACCATAACAAAAATAATTGACCACAATGAGTGTACTGAGTCAACACAAAAGTTTGAAACACAATATAGGTAGGCATGATGCTTACGAGTTGCTTACGACTCTGTGAAGGAAATTTCACTGTCATTGGATACGAAACTCTTGTTGTTCTTGTCGGGAGGTTCTCGAATTATCAATCGGTCCATGACAAAATAGGCTATTTTGCCATCTTCCCTTGCCTTTTTCAAATCATCCTTTTGCTCATCACGTCTGTCGAGTATTCGCTGTGAAAAATCTTGGACAAACATCAATCCATCAGGCTTTTTCTTTCTTGCAGCCGCTAAGATTCTTTCCTTCTGCTTCCAGTTGAACAGCTTGGCAACAACAGCACGTGGACCGAGAGGGCGGCCATCTTGGCCAACTGCGTTAGGCCTACGGGGTTTCCCAATGCGATGAGCTCTCTCTATTTCGACATTTTCTTCAACGCCAAGGGTGTCTTTGATTGTCGACTTGATAAGCTCCTCGGTGTCATCCCAAGTGCGTTCCTCTTTCCTCTCTGCAAGCCCAAGTATCTTGATATTATTACGTCTCGACTGATTCTCTAGGTAGTCAACTTGGTTTGAGATTCCTTCGCATTCTCCGTCAATATGCTCCAGAACTCATGATAAATATCTTTTTGGTTTACAAATACTCCCCATTTAAAGAAAATTGGATGATGTATACGTGATATGTAACATGCATTATAATCAAGACAGAAAACACCATGAGTGGTCACTGAAGAAGGGTACAGTAACCTTAACTGTATGTAAGAGAAACTGAATTTTAATGCAAACTTCAATGCATCAGGCATGTCGCTCAAAGAAATGCTACTGTAAGCTTGAAAGCAGAGCTGCATTTGTTTGGTTAATTAGATAAGCAATTCTGATCAATTGCCATGGAAACAATTCTTGTTTGCCAGTGCCATTTCCCTATGTTAAAAGTGATACTTACAGTGTGGTATCACAGGGAAGTAACCTCTTTTTAATGCTAATAATATGAACTTATTGTAGTTTCTGATTTTATATATTGTACCCCCGAAGTTACAAAATAGTTCTCTCCTTCGTAGGAGCTTTGTGATAGTCTTGACAAAGAACAAATATCTGAACTTCTGGCAGGAATGGCAAAATACTCTCCAACTCTTTGGAATATCGCTGCAATGAAATATAAAGCCCCTACAACGACAGATCCCGTAGAAGAAAACACAGAAGAACAAGAAGATCAGCCTTTGTGGTGTGAATGTGGTGGTCATTGTTGTGCAATGAAGAAGGAAGAGGAGCGCATCTGTTGCAAGAATTCAATCAAAAATCATGAGCACCCATTGTTTGAAAACCACATCCGAACTGAACATAATCTGGAACTTGCTATGCAGAATAACGCTGACTTCCTTAATTACCTTTTTGACCCATCAAATAATGGATGTTGGCGATATACTGCATATCGCCAATATATTCTATGGGTCTGGGGGAAACTTGGCAGAAGAAACAGGAATGTTATACCTTTATGTATTGTTGGCAAAATCCGAGATAGATTCCCTGATCCTAATGGGAACTACACAGGTTTCATGGATGTTGACTATTGTGTATAATTATTTGCTAAAATCAGCGGTGTTGTTGGTGTTAGTGGGTGTAACTTCCTTGATGGTATCCAAGTGAAGCAAAAATTTGTTTAATCTTTTTGCAAAAAATTATCAGGGGAAACCTCTGCAGAGCTGAAGTTTTTTAAAGCACCAGATGCTTGGTTTCATGCATTGCTTATTTACTGTTTTACCTGCTTTACCAACTTTTATAAACCAGCCAAGACTCCTTCACTAACACAGGAACTTAGTCATACACATGTGTAATTTATTCAAACTTTGCACAGAAAATTTTGGCATTTGAAAAAAAAACTGGGAATTTGAAGCAAAATTTTCTTACACCCCAAAAGTCTCACAACTCCACTACTGGCAAGAATATGATATAAACTTCATGTGTATGTAAGTGCAGTGAATCAATTGATGGGAGTAAAAGCCTTGTAGCAACATAGCTTGATTCTAAAAGCACCAGGAGATTGGCAATACAGAACTACGTAAATTAAAAACTTTCAACACAAATGGTTCAGAGGTGGAAAAAGTGTGTGAAGCCGCGAAGCAGCCTTGCAGGAAGCTGGTTCATCTGGAAGGAAGAAAGGAGAAGGAAAGAGAGAAAGCAGAATAAAAGGAAGGAAAAGGAAGGAAACGATGAAAGGAGGAATGAACACATGAAATGAAAGAGGTTGTAAAAAGGATGGAAAGAAAAAAGATTGAGAGAAAAGGGAGATGAGGAAGAAAGAAGGATGGAAGGAAGGAAGATAGGATGACAGAGAAAGCAAAAATTGAAAACATAAAGAGACAGGAAGGACTAAAGGTTTATGCTATACATAGTAGGTTCACTGAAGGACTTGTTTTACCAAGCAGCTGTTTTCTTTCAAACTTGGTTCCTCGCAACATTTTCGAGTATTGCGTAGCATCAGAGCTCATTTTATATAGCAGACTATATCGTTCCAATAGCAGAAAAACTATACAATTTTCAGATGAGAGACAGGCCAGATTCCATAACTTACAAGTTCAAATTTGAAGGATTTTCTTATCGGGAAGGGTGTGGCTCCTGCTGATCCACAAGACAAGTTTCTGGAGCATAACGGTGTTACTATAGATTTTTAGGAATTTTTCTTGAAATGAAACGTTTACCGAAGCTGTATGAGATTTTAAGGAGAGCTCTGCCACGTTCTTTATTAAGGCAAGGCACACATTATTCTAAAAATTATTCCTTTAATGCAAATTCAAAATTTGTAAAAATTTCTTTTTCCACATGAGTTCAAATGCATCTTGTTTAGAAATAAATGTTTTTTAACAACATTGAACTGGCGATCAGTAACCAAATCACTTGAGGAACATTTGTGTCCGCCATTGGTCACAGCAAATCGTCAGTTGAGATATGATCAGATAAGATCACATTCATTTAACTTATTACTTTGACCAATGTCAAGAGAAATGTTGAGCAAAATGAGTTTCCCAAGGGGGAGGGGTACTCCATTGAAGGCTCAAATAGGCGTGCTGGCCTGGTCTTTAAAACGATCATTGTTTGCCATCCACTCTTAGACCAAATACCCACCCATTTATGGGAAAATCGTTAAGTTTTGGTCCTATCCTTAGCATTTTAACAGCACTTTTACATTTAGCAAGCCATATCTAGCGAATTGGTACGAAAGACAGTTTCATATGGGCAATTTGTCCAGTATTTTGAACAATAGCGTCGCCCCCCTCCCGCCTCATCGTTGCTATGTGTCCGCTACTCATCGCGATTTACAGATTCTTACGAAAAATTTCCAACAGTAATATTTTCAAAATTTATTAAATCACAGGTTACTCGTTTGGTATGGAATGTCCATCAGCGTCTACGCACTTTCTGCATCCATTAACCATCCCATCAAACGCATCCCTTAGCATCTGAACTGGAAGATTCTCTGAAGCTGCTATGATTGCAGCACGAAGATCCTGAAGGTTTTGAGGCTGCAAGTTTCGAGGGACATTCCAAATGGCATGTTTCAGGTATCCCCATAAGAAAAAGTCACAAACAGTGAGATCGGGAGAGCTAGGGGGCCAAGGCCAGTCACCCCGTTTACTCATGAGTCTACCCGGGAACTGGCCTCTCAGGTACTGTATAGCTCTGTTGCTCGTATGAGCTGGCGCTCCATCTTGTTGCCACCACATTATATCTCGATTGATATTTTGTTCTCGGAAATCCCTTTGAATAACATGATAGCGAATAATCCTGATGTACTCTTGCTGATCTAAGTTTCCTTCTACGAAATGAGGCCCAAAGATAGCCCCTGTCCTGGTTACACCCATCCATACCATCAGCTGACCCGCTCCTTTCTCAAAGTCGACATAATGATCCTCTGGATGACCTTCACCACGAACAGAATATTGAATCACGTTCTTTGTATTAACTTCAGAATTAAGGCTGAATATTGCTTCATCTAAAACGATCAACGTGTCAAGAAAATTTGGATCGTTTGCTACTGTTTGAAGGAATCTGTTGCAAAATGCTAAACGTGAATCTGGATCATCTTCTCTAAGTTTTTGACGCTTTATTAAAACATATGGGTGGAAATGTAATTCTTTTGTTATTCTGTTGAAGGTGCTTTTTGTCATATTAAGGCCATTGCGTCTTGATGAATTTTTACCATTCTCTGTGAGTGACTCTTGAACTATCTGTACATTTTCCAGGCTCTGCGCCGTACGGCGTCTGCCACTGATTCCCTTTATTCTATCCAAACAGGTGCCATGTTGGCAAAATTTGTTATAAGTTCGCTTGATTGTAGGATGTGTTGGGGGTGTAATGTCTGGCCAGCTAGCTGGACATCGCCTTAAAACATCGGAGGCATTATTTAAAAGGGACATTTCCTTACATATCCATATTTGCTGTTCCATTGTTAGGCGAGGCATTTTCATTGACACAGTAAGGCAAGGATAGAAGGATTCAAATATGTGAAGGAGATATTTAATTTAGAACCGTGCTAGAACCATTGGGAATTGAGAATCTCAATAATGTTACATTTTATTAAATTTCTAAAAAATATTGCAAAATTCAATAGCTCGATAGAAATATTCAATAGGAACTAACAACTGATAAGGCATGGAAGAATTCACGTATAGCTAACATTTTGCAGAATGCTCAAGAGAGATGTGTTTTGGGGTTCAAAGAATTCGCATTCTCTGAACGACATATAATTTCAGCCTTTTGTATCACATTTAAAATATGGACTGGAAAAGTAGGCCGTTTCTTTCTCATGCAATCTTAGGCTTGAATTTGAGCAGCTTTATCAATCTTCTTCTCGACATGAAAACATCGGCGTACGACCACAACAAACATCCTCGAATACAATTTGGCCAATCGGCAATTGGATAAAACAAAGTTTTTGAAAATCGGTTCATTGGTTATGGAAATATAAGCAATCAAACGATAATACATCATTCTGGGACACCCGGTATATAAGTATGACGTCATAGATCTTAAATTTTGCTGATGTCAGCAAAACACAAAAATTTATATATCAAATGAGAGTAGACTTCAAGACAAACTGATTGGTACCAATTGCATTGAAATCAGATCTGTACAAAAAAAGTTATGCATGTTTTACTGATTTTCCGAGAGACCTGTTGCCAAATATGGGCATGTCATAGTCACGTGACCAATTATATAACAATGAACTATTGTTAATTTGATGCAATATTAAATTTGATTAAAAGTCACCCAAGTTCCAGTGTTTTAGAGCTTAGTTTAAGAGTAATTACAGGAAGTAAGGTTGGGGGGCCTTTTTTGCCCCCCCCCCCATGTACCGGGTGTCCCAAAAAAAACGCAACAGATTCAGAAAATTCTGACGGAAGCAGTTTCAAATTAATAATCAAATGATTATTTTTATCTAAATCTGCAATGATTAGATTAAATTTTGATATATTTTTCAGAATTTTTGGTGACTTGATTGAAGAGTTAAAAATCAACAAACTTCAAATTTGCTGTCAGGGCAAAACCAGAGCTACCAGCATTAGTGCAAAGTATCCTGTAAAGTTAAAAGAATGGCAATATCTGAAATTTTACATGAATACATTAACAAGCACACAGCTTCATTAAGAAACTGTAACAAAGAGTTTTCGTACGGATTCATGAGTTATCCATTCTTGAGAGAGCTTTCAGAGTTCATTTATAATTGAAAGTATAAATCTAATCATGACCTAGTCATTTAGAAAAAGCAAGCAACCATCATGGACACTTAAGAAGCATGGTAGTTTGTTCACAGAAATCTTTATGAAAATGTCTGTTAAATGTTTAATTAACCCTTTAAGGTCCATAATTTAAATACAAAGTTTGCTGATTTTTAGACCACCATGCAGATTTGACTTTTCACAAGTATAAAGATAACTGATATTGGCATATAACTGTACATGTTTGTAAAGCTGGGAAGTTATTCTTCCTAATTCAATAGGAAATATCCCATTTAGTTGAGAAATGTAAATAATACGGTATTATCAAAAAATTCAAAATACTGAGTGTAAAGAAAAAAATTTCAAAATTTTGAATTTGCTGCCAATTTTGTAGTAGTAAAACACGAATGACATACTTCAGTATCACAAATGTTATTGCCCAGCTTTCAAGCTACAAAGTTACGTCTTGTAAGCAGCTAACAACAGTGAAATACTCTCGCATTTAGCCAACGAGCATTCTTTGTGCGGCATGTCTCAATACAAGCGGCCATATTGTGATGTCCTTCCCTCTTCACAACATATCGGTTCTTCTTCGGCTGTAGAGCAAGTATTATCTGAAAGTTTTATTACATGATCACTGCAGCTGCCATCATCAGAGTTTGAAACTGCAGCCAGAATCTCTTCAGTTGACAAAAACTTTCGTTTATATACTTCTTTTCCCGCACCAACACAAGTAGAAGTTGAAGGATGATCCGCCATGACAGTTTCAAATGTTTACAAAAATTCAAACCTTCACTACAACCAAAATGTTCAAAATAACCAATCAAAAGCCATCCTAAACAATTGTTTGCTACTTTGAGACTGTCTGTACCAAGTTGAGGCCATATCTAATGAACCTGAGGTTAATTATTATAATTTATTTTTGGGGGTCCAAATTTGGACCCTTTGGACCTTAAAGGGTTAAATCGTGTGATGCGTGTTTGTCAGCAATTCGTTGCAATTGCAGGGATTGTCATGTTTTACAATTTGACATTATGATTCATCATTGTTAACGCAGCAGCTCTGGTTTTGACCTGGGGGCAATTTTGAAGTTCGCTGATTTTTAACTCTACAACCAAGTCACGCAAAATATTGAAAAATATATCAAAATTTAATCTAATTACTGCAGATTTGAAGAAAAATAATTATTGGATAATGAGTATGAAAAAATTTGCAGTAGAATTTTTCAAATCTGTTGCATTTTTTTTGGGACACCCGGTAGAATAAGGTTATGAACGAAAATGTGTGCTGAAGTTTCCTTCAAATCTAGAAATCTCAAGTTTGAGTGTTTTAAATTTTGATAAATGTGTATGCAATCAACTTGAATTGATGTGACCAATTAACATCCCAGTGGCACACACAACAATCTGAGATGGGTAAAAGTCACATTGCCAAATAGGATAAACTTGAACATTTGTCCAAAATACATTTTCTAGACCACCAAATCATCAAGAATGTTTGTAATCATGATCCAGAGTTTGCTAGAAATATTTAGGATACTCATACTGTTTTGACAGAGACTTTATTGATTCCTTGGACCAATGGAAACCTGACTGCAATGGATGGACCAGGATGGACATTGGATATTAAATAAATGATGAGAAACCAAACCATTTAACAACTCCAGATTTTATTTGATAAGGTATTCTGCCTTTGTCTAGCCTGCGTGCAGCCTCAATTCCTCCTCATAGGAAAAGTAGAGTCTGTGCAACAACGAAACAAAGCTTGTACTGCCCATGACAATTAATTTTTATTGTCTTCCTATTGTGTATCATCCAATAAAATCCATCTGGCAAGTTTCTGCAAGATTGCTTGGCAGCTGTTATTGGCTATCAGCATGCGGTTTGCTTTGTTTAATAGGCCGTGGGCTGTGGTGCTAGAAACCCTTCAAAACAGATTTCCGTTGTCCATGTCAGGAAACCAACCAATTCCTTCAATTTCCGGTCGCTGAACATACACTTGTTATGAATCTAGGTGGCCCCAAGCTGAAAACTTGCTCAACAGTAAGAAATTGACGGCTAAAGTTTCTTCCTCAACCGCTGTAACTTAGGCCAATGGCGCCATTTTACGAGAGCTTCCTCGCCTATTATAATTTTACGGACCAGCGAACGATTAATGTTTCAGCCTGTATTCGGTGGTCTGACAATTATCGCAGCGGCCTAGCAACGACCGAGTCCCACAGCAACGCGTTTGTTGTTGCAAAAATGGCCGATGAAGACGAAGGTGAATCGGCGAATGATCCTTCTAAGATCAAAGATACTTCGTGGATTTTGCATTTAAAGGAAACATAGAGCACTTGGTGATGTAAAGAGGGCCCCTTTGAAGAAGTTATACCAACACATATATTCCTGCAGTGAGTATACACAGCAAATAATAACACAACTCAAGTCAAATGGGCGTGCCTAAACCAGGGTAATTTGGAACAGGAGGAATTTAGGAAATCTGTGCGTGTTTTACCTTGATTTTTGTGTAAAATCGCGAGACTAAGTGTGACTGCATATCAAATCAAGATTCAACTACTTAGTGTGATCACAAATGGATTTGATCCAGAGAATAAGTCTTTCAAAAACTTAAACTTTTGTCCTAAATTACCCTTGTTTACCTAACTCAACAAACAGCGTTCTGTGTTCCTTCTTCACAGAAAAATAAAAAAAGGAGATAAAATTGCTGCTGTCAGTATCTTCAAGATACTACTCCTCATCACTGAGGATTGACTCCTCATCTTCTGCTGCCAACACCACCTCTTCAGCTTCAGCCAAATCACCACTATCATCATCATCATCGCCTTCCACACCAATTTCTCTCAAATTTTGACAGTTGCTTGTACATGAGCACATACTTGTGCATGCAAGGTCTGCCTTCTTGCATACACAGCGTTTTGTTGCACAGCCAGATTTGCAACCACAGCTCACATTCTCAAGAACTCCTTCAGGTGCAGGGGGCAAGGTCATCCATACAACATTTACATTACCATCAACCACACTCCATCCGAAGTCAGTTATGCTTGGAGTTGCTGTTATTGGCTCAAGAGCTAGCCACCAGATACGAGCTTGAAAGACTACCCTTTTCACATGCTGCCTCAAGACATTTCTCATACAAGGCATGCTATCTTCACCAAACTGCCCCAATTTGAATTGGTTATACCTGGCAAAATCAACTTCATCAACAGTTGGTTGGTTGTAAAGGTGGCAAACATACTTTTCTAGTTGTGCAAATAATTCACTCTCAACTTGATAGGATCTTCCAAGCTGCTTGAACATTGACACGAAATCTGGTTTGTTCTCCAACAAGGTGAATGCCTTGGTTTTTCCTTTTCCATAAAAAGCACTGGTACTGTCACACCCTGAAAATCAAGAAACAGAGTCTCACTTTATCAATTCTGCATTCATTCCCAAAACTGGTTTTGCTAGGAAAGACTTACCAAGTATATACCAGGGTATATTCTTAAAAAGACTCACACAGGAAACAGGTAATGGTTCACAGAAGAGAAACTGCAATCAATTTAAATCAAAATAAGCTAAGCTCTAAACTGCACCTTGTTAACTGCTATAGATTTCTGTTTGTCATTTTCACAAATATTTGATAAGCCTGTAGCCTCTGGCATAATCCAAAATAATGTACTTTCTCAACAGCATCTTCACATTCCTTCCCATCAAGAGAAAATGCTGTATGTAGTATTGTTTGGGAGTTATATGATCCAATTCAACAACAAATTTCATCAAAATTTTATGCCAGCTAAACTTGAACTCAGCAGCCCTAATTTTCCATTTTATAAATCAATTTGAATTTTGCATTTTTGAGCCAAAGTCAAAGCATTTTGATAGCTGCTGTTCATAACAAAGTGAATAAGAATGTGATTGGTTATTTTTTATTGGTGTCATTACTTTGATCTTACCTGTAAAGGCATGAAAACCAATCAATGAAGCACTGAGATCAGGACCCAAGCTTTCATAGATAGACTGTATGCTGATGATTCTTCTGTTGTTGCCACTCCCAGTGTCAAAATATAAGTCAGCTGCTATTGCATGTTTGTGGCCAACCATCAGTATTAAGACATCTGTATCAGGACTCTTAATGACAACACTCTCTTGGCTTAAAGATGCTTGATATGCATGCAGTAAAAGACGGGTATCAGCTTCTTCATGATCACAATACAACTCATGAACCGCTTCTACATCAATTTTTTTTTGTGAGCTTGGGACAAACTTGTGGCAGTACTTCCCATGTGTGACATAGAGGGTTATTCCTTGTGTGACATAGAGGGTTTTGGGATCTCTTTCAAGAAATGGTTTTATAAACTTGGTGCAGAAGGTCTGACTCTTTATTTCCATTTTAAGATTGTAATTGTTTTGTTTTTTAGCTTTTTATGCTCCCTTTCCCACAGTTTTGATGAATCTTCAAAAAAATTCTTGAAAACCACTGTTGTGTTACACAGTGTGTTTTTTTAAGAAACTGCTTATAAGAAACTCAACTCTTAGATTGCCAAATAATTAAGAAACTCCAGTGATCTCTAATCATAATCTCTAACAGACTCTGTAATCAATTTGTATATACCTGATTCTTTTTCCCAAACCAAGCTGAATCCTTGTGGCATATGATACAGCGAGCTGGAAGGACATATCGGTTTCTTTTTGATAGAGTATCAGCTCTGCTCCCATTTTCCCGTACTATCGACAGTCTTGTCATTTTTTTCTCAGGAACGTAGTCCTTAGCTTGATCAGCACAAAGGCCTGCAGCACTGCCATCATCACCTGCATCACCTTCAATAACTTGAAAAGACCCATCCTTTGCTATCTTCTCTTCTGCTCTACTTATCTTTTCAACATCACAAAACTTTTTATAGCAGGCCTTGTGATATGGCCAACGAAATTGAAATTCTGCATGGCTACTCAAATAATCTTCCAGCAATTTATCTTCAAAGAGTTCGTACGATTTCCGTGCAACATCTCCTTCCTTTCCTTTCAGATCCGCCCATCTTCTCCTGCAGCTAAGAAACTTTTCGATCCTGTTTTGTTATTTCGCTAGAGCAGTCCTTAATGCCTTCAAAATGTAAGAAACACGAAGTGATTTTGATCTTAGAAGGATCATTCGCAGATTCACCTTCGTCTTCATCGGCCATTTTTGCAACAACAAACGCGTTGCTGTGGGACTCGGTCGTTGCTAGGCCGCTGCGATAATTGTCAGACCACCGAATACAGGCTGAAACATTAATCGTTCGCTGGTCCGTAAAATTACAATAGGCGAGGAAGCTCTCGTAAAATGGCGCCATTGGCCTAAGTTACAGCGGTCGAGGAAGAAACTTTAGCCGTCATTTTCTTACTGTTGAGCAAGTTTTCAGCTTGGGGCCACCTAGATTCATAACAAGTTTATGTTCAGCGACCGGAAATTGAAGGAATTGGTTGGTTTCCCGACTTGGACAACGGAAAGTAAAGCTACAGCTTACAGCCCACGGCCTACAAGCAAAATTTTGATGTAAGTGAAGCCATGAAACGCCTGGAAATTGTTTTGCAACCCACATCGCAATACATTTGTCAAGCCTGCCTTCGTCACTTGAAATGCATTGACATCGCAAGACAGAAACTTGAGACTTTGGTCACCGAAGCCACAACCAAATACAGAACAGGTGCAACGAAAAAGGGATTGACAGTAAAGAAAAAATCTGCGAAACATCTTCCTTTCTCCGAAGAATCAGCCTCTCGCCAGAAAAAATGATACCCTCCCTGTTCCATCAGCAAGCACAAACATTAGGCCTATTGTGGACAAAGTTGTAGTGCTAAAAACACCGGCAAAACCAGATACGATAAGACCTCCACCCAATGCACGATTTTTCACAAGTACACCCTCGTCAACTGCAACCTCTACGAGACCACAAGGTGACACCAAGGCATTCGTTCGACTGGAATGGCCTTCACAAACAAGATATCGAGAAGTTGCACCAAGCCTTGTTTCACTTACAGCAATGATTTACCGTGGCACAGATTGCAAATGCTGCTTGAAGACAACCTGCGATACATGCCTGTCTGATTAAAAATGTGATGCATGGGCTGGACATGGAATGCAAAAAGTTGTGTGCAGTTCCAAAATTGAAGAGTGATGACTCAAAACGCGCTGAGAAGATCTTGAAATGGTGCTCCTCCAAGAAGAAGAGCTCTACCATCATCCAGCCAAGCCCAATCTGCCTCCGCCTTACTGGAAAGGAAGAAATCGTCTAATTTTCCTTGGAAAAATTGAACAAGGAGCTGTCTGAACAAGCACTGTTGATGAGATTGGCTCTTATGACAATGAGTTGGAGGCACAACAAGAACAAGGATCTGTTCTTCACCCCATCATTTTGTATGGCAGCTGCAGTTTGCCTAAAGAACAGATCAAGGGGCATGATTGCCCTTCAGCTGATCCTCACACTCATGATGCAGCATTCCGGATTTATGGTCAGGAAATTATCTTCATTCACATACCGGGTGAGTCAGAAAAAACGTGGGGAGTTTGGCGGACTGTGACGTCGCATTTAGCCACCCGACCGTTGTGAACGAAATTATTCCGAGGAGCCATCAATCTGACTTAGATCATAAACTTTTCCCCATCGAAATCGGTCATGTGATTGATTATTTAAAAAAGCTTTTCTTCCTAAAACTTTGTATAGCAGTCTTGCAAACTGAGGAAACCTTTAACCAAGCCCATTCAGCATTTTAGCCTTGCCAAAGCTGCAGGTACACGTGGTATTATCTGGGGAGCATGAAACAGTTCTGAAATAGTGCACGGCAAGAAAAGTGAAAATTTCCCCTAATCTCCGATGGTCGAGATTTCAACGTGTTCGACAAGTTTCCGAAATAGAAATTTACACTTCCAGTTTCCATTTGATCTCCACGCAGTGAAACGTACACCATCAATTTCCTATAGTTTCCAACACAGGAAATAGAGATTTCTAATCTCTATGGGGGAGATTTCCTCTCTTGAGATTCATCACTCTCCACCGTTCTGTTAGTTCCTTTTTGTAAGAGCATTTCAATCATTGAAATAGTTCTATGAGCATTTCAATACATTACGCACAGGGTAGCATAACCAATTTTTCAGACTACTAATGGTAATAGGACAACCAACAATATACACTAATTTTTTTTAAAGAAACCGCCTATATATAAGAAACCGTCTCAAGTTTTCGAAAGTTAAAGACAAATGACGGATATATAGCGTCTAGTCCCCGTCTAGTTTAAAAATAGAACAAAAGATGGCTTAGTGCTTTCATTTGTCTAATTGATTTGCTAATCTCTCGATATCATCAAATACAATGAAATTCAATAGGTTATATTTAGATTGCCCAGGCCCCTGATTTAAGTCACCTTATATCTCCGTCATTTGTCTTTAAGAAACAACCCTACCTAAATTGAAAAAGCTAAAAAACTTTTACAATTTACAATTCTAATTTTCCTATCGCACTGAAAAATATTTTGACACTATACAATCCTAGCAAATTGTTTGGACATTATTTTGAGTGCGAATTATGTTATTTACTTGTTTTGAGATCTTACTAAGTAATTTGGGTGGCCTTTAGACAAAACAAAATGAATTTGAACCCTATACTTCAGCAAAATGGCCCAAAAATTTAAGAAACTGCCTACCTACCATCACCAGACCTTAGTTTCTAATAAAAGAACAATGAGTGTATTTGTTCCATATTAAAGAGAATGAGCTTTAGACAAAGAAACCACCGCAGGAAATCATATTATAATATGACTAACTTCGTTCAATCACGTGACTGAAGTCAATAAAGACGGGATGTTCTTTTAACCGGACCCTACGACCCCACGACCCCGGACCATACGACCCCGGACCATACGACCCTACGACCATACGACCCTACGACCCTACGACTCAAAATTTTTTATCATTATTCATAAATTATTTATAAATCGTTTTATTTCCATTCATATTTGATCATTTAGCATACATTTTGCTGTCATTTAGATTTATCAAGCCAGGGTGTGGGCTGTTTGTGCGTGCAGTTTTGAAAACGTAGACATTTTACCATCAGTGACCTTTGTCACGCGAACAATTTGACTGGTTTCCAGTTAGTGAAATTCAGGCTGAAAATCTATTGACAACGAGAGAAAATGTTGCTCTGAAACTGAATATATTGTGTAAAATTCAGCGGCTTGGAAAATTCCACATCTTTTATTTTTTTTATTTATATTTTTTTATAAATCTTACATAAAAGTAAAAAACTATTTAAGAAGAATAACAAAATTAAACAAGCATAATAGAAACTAATCGAATACTGTTAAAGGTAACTAATTTACAAAGGGGGTGCAACAATTAGCTTTTCCGATCGAATTTTTGACAGGTTGTATAAATACAAAATGATTTCTTTCATGAGTTCACCAATCATCCATCAGTGCATGATCAGTGGTTCCTCCAATACAAGCATCACCTGGCTCTTTCTTGCTAATTATCTTTTGGAAACTTGCTTTTCTAATCCTGTGTTCTTTTCTGAACTTGTGAATTTGCAACGACATTTGACCTATCACATTTGTACTGCAGGAATCCTCTTCTGCGATGGCAATTGTTGTCTACACTTTTTTTAAGTTTTTAAAGGCATTTTTTAAAAGTTTTTTAAAGGCATTTTCAAAGCTTTGGCATGCTATTTTCGATGGATGGACGTGTGGAGAAGACAACAGATACTTCAATAAATTTATTAATGGAATCAAATGCAACGTTTAATTAAATGTGTTCCATTAAAGAGAATCGACCAACAAGATAATAAACTTTCAACAGTTCTCGTTCGTATGAAACTCTAATCCCGGGGGGGGGGGTACGTGACTTGAGGATGGACGGGGGTCTGCCGCCCGGTTTTTAGAAAGCTACCCTCTTCTAATTACCCAAACTTGCTTTTGATACCCACTTTTATGGTGAATTTTGGCGGAAAACTGCCCATTTTAACCATTTTTTTGCGAATCTCAGCGACACCCCACCCTTGTTTATGGAAAATCTGCCGAAAAAGATCCCTTGTTTAGAGAATTTTTGGCCCAAAAACCCAACCATATGGGCGGCACATACCCGTACCCTAAATATGTTATGTACCTCCCCCGGGGTTCTAATACAAGGCAAGCAATCACATTTTGTAAGAAAATTCCCACCAACTATTTCAAATAATAAATTTGAGACATACCGAGTGAGGGTGAGTCAACTAAAAAATCTCCGCTAGAAAGGCCAGAGTTTGCTGAATATCAAGACAATGATATTACCAAATAGATCATTTAACAATGAACATATTTCGTTCTAAGGGATTTTCTTGAGAAAGACCCTGCAAGAAACCTCCAGAATGGTAAATGGCATCCAATCACGACCAATTGTCCGCCTTATAATTTCTGAAAGCAATGACTGACTTGTAAATGCTTTAGCACGTTTTATCTCTTTGCGAGGATGAGATGGATCCTTTGGAGCAAAACAACATTATTCTGGACGATGTTATCTATTGCATCCTCCCACGAGGACGAAACATGCTATGAAATATCAGGAAATTTTGGTCGCGATTTTGAGCCTGTTTTGAAGGTTTCTAGAAGGGTTTTCTGGAAAAATCCGTCATAATTTCAAAACGGAGTGTAGTGGCCGATTTCAATGAGATAAACTTGGGGGTCTATTTGAACATGTCTGCTGTTAAATAATCTGTTTCCCGATATCATCGTCTTGATAGTAAGGGGATTCCTTTTTTGACTCACCCGGTACATTTTGGACAACAACTTTTTGTACTTTTTTCACCTTAATTCATGGAGCATTGCGGACACCTTTATTTTGTAGGAAATTTTGAAGGAAATTTTTATTCGATACTACTACCTTAAGTCTTTTGCGGAGGAGCATTGCTCGCGAAGAGAGCTACCTCTCCGAAGGAGTGAGCTAGCGTAGCGCTTGAGAAGATTTTAAATCTTCTCAAGCGCTACGCTAGCTCGCTCCTTCAGAGAGGAAGCTCTTTTCGCGAGCAATGCTCCTCCGCAAAAGACTTAAGGTAGTAGTATCGAATAAAAATTTCCTACTAAATAAAGGTGTCCGCAATGCTTCATGCTTAATTGAGGCTCTTGGTAGTAGAATTGGCTACCCTTCACGTTTGTGAAAAATGAAACTTTCTGCATTAGACTAATTTCACAATACAACATCTGTGTCGACAATTATACGCGTGTGCCAATGGCTGCTCAACGAAGCTTTTCTTGAGAGAAAAGAGGTTTTTGGGAATTTTTCGAGAAAACAGAAAGATTTTCATAAATTTTGACGCAATTTTTAGAAGTGATTCACTCGTGTACCTTGGTTTTCTATTTGGATGGAAGAATAAGCATGTCCTTGTGGTAATTGTTAGAGCAATGGTTCTTTGACAAGTTGGTGGTAAAATGCATGAAATGCAACTTAGGCACTGCATCAAAAAACTTAAAAGCCTTCGAAATCTAGTGATTTAACAGTAACACGGGGCTCAATTTTTTACAATTCTGGTTGCTATAATTTTCTTCAACCTATGTTAAACATAACTGGCAAAATTGTTCCTTTCAGAATTTCCTCTGAAAGATATACTTAACAGTTTTAATGAAATCAAACAGCATTGAACAGAACGCGGAACAGAACAAAAATAACTTTTAACACAATAGACAGTGCAGCGTGCAAACAACAAACAAGTCTCTATAAAGTTAGACTGGCAAACCAAGTGTGCGTAGCGTAGCCTTATGCTCACTGGAGAGGTACGTTTTTATCTGGTCAGGAATATAGATAAACATTGGTAAAAAGAATGCATTCTTTCGCTTGATACAATGCTCAGTTGCATGGTAATACGTATTGCCAATCTTTGAATTCATCTGACCAGTAGCTTCATCTCTGTAACTTCTTTGCTCTTTGGAAACGATAACGACTGCATCTGCCTGAGCATCGCTTCGCAAACTGCTACCACACCCAAAGCACTTTGATGTCAGCTTATGGCAGAATCGTAATGGGTATACTTCGTACGTACCAGGCAGTGGACATTTTGCAATTGATGCTGCGTATTTGGTGTTTCCTGCTGAGTGTACGATGTCAACACACTTTGACGTTTATTTCGGCCTCCTCGTCTTCTCTGGGTGGCTTTCGTTGCTTTGCTGCCTGTACCACTTGGTAAATTGACGTTGACAAGTCGATCCAAACTTGATGCAACATTTTTCTTGAACCAGCTAAAGAAGAGTCTTAATCTGCTTAAACGCTCAGCCACGGCAATACAATGATGGCATATTTTGTAGGCTTGAAATTGCCAACATTCTCGCGAGCACTCCATCTTTCCATTACTGTATGATTTCACTGTCAGCGATGATGTCTGATTTTCCTTGTTTGTAACAATAAAGAGATCCATGGTAGAAGATCCAGGAGCCTGCACTATGTCCTTTCCGGACTTAAGCAGCTCGTATGCTTTATTACTCATATCTGTGAGAATCTGCATGCTTGGATATCCAATGCCACTCTCTTGGGGATGAACAGACAGGTGGCACTCTCTTTCTTCAGGAATATCCGTTGCAATTGAAGAGACACGTTGCATTGACTGTGGCGAAGCTGCACATGGAAGAGTTACCATACTTCTTGCAACTGGTTGGGCTTTATTGAATTTGTCCAAAAGCTTTTTCCGTTGAGGAGGCTGCATCAGATAAAAACGTCGCTCTTCAACTTTGAGCTGCTGGTACTCCGCGGTGATCTCATATTCTCCTTTTCCACAAAGTGCCATGCAAACCTCTTGCTCTTGTTGTCGAACCACAGCATGGATGTTTTGGATCACTTGGGGCAATGAATGCTTCTTCCTGTCATTTGCAGCTTTCAGCACATTGTTCATGCTTTCATTCGCATTTTGCGTGTACGGTTTTGGGGGGTAGCCTAGTCCTGCAATTGACCGTATTCCCGATGTCATACATGCTTTGATCAACTCTTTTTTATGGACTTCGAAGTATCCATAAAAGGCTTCTCCTTTGGGATGGCGTTTAACCCAAACATCTTTGAGACTTGCCAGTTTTGCGTCTACTTCTTCTGGCCCCCATGAGTCAACGATCCCGGGCTCTCTTTGATCACCAATGTCACGGCAGAAGATATCTTTGAGGTACTCTTTTGCACATTGCTGGTCCACTTTGAGCTCTAGAAGCTTTGACTTAATGTTCTCTTTCATGTGCAAGTCGCACAGCAGATGATATCCTTCAGGGATGCAGCATTTCCAAGGGTCGCTGACATTTACTTCCCCATCAGTAATAAATTGTTGTGGATTCATAGAACTGATACGCTGTATGATTGTGCAGACTTTGAGGGTTAATAAAAACAAATTATTGAAATCGGATGAATACAACTGGAGAAACAAAAATTTGAAATTTTTGGTTTAGGCCCATTTCAAAAGTGATACACCGGAAATTTAAACAAAACATGGCCTAGTAATTTTTGTGAACTTCAAATTGCAATTTCTCTGCACTCGTTGGTCCGATTTCTATACGGATTTTTGTTCTGAATAGCTCAAAGCATTTTCTCAATGGTATGTTTGAAAGTTTTTGCATTCGTAACGTATTTTCTATGAGGATTCTAATTTATGAGAGAGAGCCTGCTACGAAATGGTCAAAATCTCTTTTGAAACTGGCAAGCATGGGATTGGGAGAAGTGCGCTTAGCCAAAGTAGAGGGCATGTCCTCAAAGAATTTCCTCGCTCCCAGGCCTCGTTAGGTCCCTCGTTGCATTGCTCCTAATTAAGTGGTATGAACAGCTTCCTATACGTTCAATCGGTCTGAAAAATTTAGTCGGTTCAAAGCATGTTGACACCCTCCCCAACAAAATTTGAATGTACGCCCCTGATTTGTCTACCGCCATTTAAAGAGGGGTGGAAAACACGGTCAGACCACTGGCAGCAAAGGTATTTCAATTCTTGTAGGTGCAAGGGAGAACGTAAAAGCTCTATTAAGCCCCTGGGGGCTTATTTGATTTGAGGCACTCCAGAAGGGGAGCATATATACCATAGCTTTTTAGTTTTTTTACACCATATTTTGCGGATTCAACACACAATTTAAGAGTGAAAATACACAAATTCGATACAGTTTTATTTCTATTTTCTCAAACCATATCAAAATTAACATGCAATAAACTTTGAACTAACTTGGCAATTTGATTGCAGAGCTGGATGAAAGGCGTCAAAGACGGATGGCGGAAGAAGCAAGGCAAGTTTTGCGAATGAGAAGGCTTCTTGCAGAGTCACCAATGGAAAGGAAACCTTAAAAGAAATCTAAAGAAACACTTGTTTGAGACTCAAGTGACTCTGATGAGTAGAAAGTATATGTTCTTTCAACTGCATAGCCAGCCATTCATAACTATGGTATACTAACATTCGTTACAAGTACATATCGGGTGACCCAAAAAAAGTGACCCAACGCAATCTGTTATAGAAATAAAAGCAAGTGGCCGATTGAAATATTTTAAACGTCGTTCTGTTACTAAAAGACATGCCTACATTATAAGTATTTTATGCAATTTTTGTAGGCACGGTAAAGTTCCCAAATTAAGGATTTTGAGGAAAAGGGCAGGCTGGAAATCATCAAAAAAGTTGTCAAAACAAGGGATCGATTTAAAGCCATTTCAGGTCTTCAAAACAACGAGGAGCGTGTTTCATTTTGCCTGAGAATATCTTTAAGTGCCTAAGGACTATAAACTTGCTCTGAAGACTTCCTACTGGGTTGCCTATTGCCAGGTTGAAATGAAACACGCTCCTCGTTGTTTTGAAGATTTGAAATGGCTGTATATCAATCCCCTTGTTTTTGACGACTTTTTGAGGATTTCAGACATGTCCTTTTCCTTGAAATCCTTAATTTTGGACATTTACCGTGCTGAAAAAAATTGCGACAAACACTCATAGCATAAGCTAGTCTTTTAGCAACGGAACAACGTTTGAAATATTTCATTCGGCCTCTTAATTTTCTGTAACAGATTGTGTTGGGTCACTTTTTTCTGGGTCACCCGGTAGCCGTATTCAAATTCTATCGGATGTCTAAAAAAATACCCTCTTTTGACCGAACAAGGGAACAAAACGATGACTATCGGGACGTTTTGACTGCATACCTGCGACATTTTCGATCTTCAACTTAAATGCACTTATGTTGCAACTCATAATTTCGCTGGGATTTCCTACTAAAATCAAGGATCTTACTTGGGGGAAATTTGGCGTTTCACCTCAATTTACCTAAAGGAGCACGAGCAAGTATGGAATTTCCCCAAAGTCTCCCAAAAACATGCCCAATATATACTAAGTTTCCAACTGTTGGAGATGCTAAATCTCACTTGGGAAACTGTGGGTAAAAGTATATTTCCCTTTACCCGTAGTTTACCCGTGGGGAAACTACGTTGGAAATTCGATGTGTAAAAAGCATTTGTTGTTGGAAACGGAAGGGAAATGGCCCGTTTACCTCTAATATACAACGAAAAAACTATGTCGAAATTCGAACTTTTCTTGCCGTGGTTTTCTCCCCTGGGATGCCTTGTCACATCATAACTTGTCCTGCAAAGAGAATATGTTTGAGAGACAGTAAAAACGCATGCTTCTTTGTGTTGTAAAGAGATTTAGTTCAATAAGATCGACGTGATGTTTCATGACAAAACTATTTCATTCACCCCTGATAATACCACGTGTACCTGCAGCTTTGGCAAGGGTAAAATGCTGAAGGGGCTCTATCAAAGATTTCAGAAGTTTGCAAAACTCCCATACAACGTCTTACAAAGAAAATATTTTCTGATTAATACATCAAGTGACCGATTTCGACGAGGAAAGACTTATGATCTAAGTTAGACCTCTGGCTGCAAGAAAAATTTTAATTCGCTCCGATCGGGTTGCTGAGCGCGACGTCACAATCCACCAAACACCCCACGTTTTTTCTGACTCACCCAGTATATATAGAAATTAGGACATCTTTCAAATAAAAACATTCATGATATTCTATTAAATTTCACATGCAGAGAAAAACCTTGCCTTTGGACATTTTACTCTGCATTCATCCTATAAATTGGGTTCCATCCAGGCAAAAATCAACTCTTAAATGTTAAAGTGACCCCTGACCTTTCAATGTTACATTGACCCAATTTGAATTGGCCTTGCAATCTTAAATTGACCCTTCAGTCTTAAAGTGACCCTTAAATGTTGCATTGACCCTTCATGATGTAAAATACTGTAACTTGTTTTCGTTTGATTTTGCAGTGCCTGCACAAGTCCACGTGACCTAGCCTGCATGCAGCCTCAAATTACCAGACTGGAAGCTGGTTTTTTGACCTACCAAGAGTCATGTTTTAATAGTATCAATGAATCATGTTCTTAAGACTTTTTATTTTTATTTATTGACAGGCAACACTTCTGAGGCTGAATTCTTTGCGCTTAGCAGTATCCCACACATATTTATACAAAAAACTGGATGAGTTTGGAAAGGATCATCTCCATGAGATTAAAGAACGAATTGAGAAAGAAGGCTTCACTCTCTCATCTGAATACAGCCATGTAATAATCAACAATGGAAGGAAACTAATAATTGATAATTTTAACTACACGTCAGAGCCACGTGATATGACTGCAGAGAACCAAAACAAAGTTGTCACCTGGGTGGGAGTGATGGTCACCGAAAACAGAATTTCTGGTGCTGGCTTGGATGGCAAGAAACCCTCCATTGAGAAGTTGATGAAGTTGGAGAATGGATTGTTTTTGCCAAATTCAATTGAGCACAACCAACAAAGGAGTGATTACATTGCACTATGTGGTAGAATTGCTGTCAATCATATCGCATGCCTGAAAAATCTTACAGATGTTGTAACTTATCATATTAAGCACAGATACTCTGGAAAAACAACCCAGCCTACCAATTCTGTAAGTTTAATTTTTTATGCTCTCTTTTCTAGTCATTCAAATGAGATGATGAAACTTCTCTCAGCACTAATTTGCTTTTCATTGTGATAAATTCAAGGTTGCAGTATCTCCTCTTTGAAATGACAGAAATAACACAGCAGAATCTCCACACAGAGTTATATCCATTTTCTCCAGCTTCATTTTGTTGCAAGAGACTTTCTGTAAATCCCAACAGATGATACAGTATTCAGTTTCTTAAATTCTGATGCATACAGCAGGCCTGGTCATGAGATTTTTAGCAGGGGAGTAGTGGCTCTCCTGGTCATGTTAAGGTGAGCTATCCATGAATAAATCGATAGGAAAGAAAAGAAAAAAGAGAATTCAAGTAGAGGAATTTACAGGTACTTTTGTGAACATTTCAGGTAAGCGATCTACAGTTCCCTCCAGAATTTGAGAGGAGCCTAGAGAAGATCAAAGAGCAACAGTTCTCCTCAAATGGAAGGCAAATACTGTACCATCTTTGTGTGTTATATAATGGCAGTAACATAGCATTTTAAATTAGCTTCATAAATTTTCAGGTTTTTGCCGAAATGCTCTTCGAAGATGAAAATCAATCTAGTGGGATGCAGGCAGTCATGACTCATCTTCACAATAATTATGTACCGTGTGATGCAGAATCACGGAAGTTCGGAGATCAGTATAGATCCAACAACATGCGAATGGAACCAAGCAGCTATGAGAGAGCACATGGCCAAATGTATAGACAAGAAAAAGATCGAAATTTTCCCACACAAGAAAAAGAAACATCTTTGAAAAAAGAGCAAAGCAACCCACATCATCAGTATTCACTGTGTCTGTTTGGGGCATAACCCTGAAGCAAAAGTTGTTGGCTGTTCAAAGTGTAGCAAACTTTACCATTATGAAAAGCCATGATGTATACACCTAACAGCGAAGCAAGCAGCAGCAATATTGACAGATGAACCTTTATTTGCCATGGGTGTGAAAAATGACTTTGTTAAATGCAGTAGAGTCCGCATGGGTCAAATGGGTATGGTAGGATAAAATGGGCAGTGTCTGTTGATTTCTTGGAAACACAGAGTAATGAACTGTTCAATCACTGTTTACAACTTCAAAGAGGATCCTACAGAAGACTGTTAGAAAACATTTATGAATATTGTTATGGTTTTAATTCAAACATTGTGTGTTTACCCTTTCCACCTCAATCTTATCCATCATACCCTTATAGACCACATAGTAACAAACATTAGCAGATAAATTGGTTGAGTTTGAAACCTTAAACGGAGCAAACGTATTTTCAAAGCTGGATTTATCACAAGCATTTCATCAATTAGAGCTCAGTCCCCAAAGCCGAAATATCACTACGTTCACAACTCATATTGGCCTGTTCAGATACAAACGTTTCAACTATGGAACTAGTAGTGCCGCATAAATCTTTCAGTTCACTTTGCAACAAGCACTTAGTGGTTTAAAAGCCATTCGAAAGATAGCTGATGACGTAATTGTTCATGGTTGTGGCATCAAAGAGTACAATGAAGCTTTATAATCATGTTTAAAACGACTTGTAGAACTTCACTTGATATTCAAAATCGAGAAATTTTACTTTTTGAAAGACAGCCTTGATTTATTTGGCTTCACATTTCGCAGAGATGGAACGAAACCTGATTCAAAGAAAGTTGAAGCTTTTGTCAATGCTGCCACACCTACAAATGTCAGTGAAGTCAGAAGTTTTCTTGGAATTTTCAACCATTCATCACAATTTATTCCTCATTACACCACAATAACAGAGCCTCTTCAAGCATTAACACAGAAGAATACACATTTCAAATGGACTCCTGGATGCGAAGGCTAATATCAGAAGCTGAAAAATTTATTGACGAAAAATCTAGTTGTTAGTTATTTTTATATGAACAAGGAAACGTTAGTACCAGTTGATGCAAGTCCCGTCGGCCTTTCTGCTATTCTTGCACAGAAATAGCCCCGGAAAGAATGTCCAAACATAATTGCTTAAACAAATTACTAAATTATTAATTTCATCAATACTATCATTATAGTAAGCACTATGAGTTAAAGTCAGAATTCTTTTTGTATGCATGTACTTCAATGAGTTCCAACCAACACAATTTAGCACTCCCACATTGCCAATATCCTTTGGAACTTTATGGATTAATCTGCTGCTCTTGTGTATCCTTTCTAAGTCATTAAACAATGATACAGAGCAAGAACCCCATACTGCAATACCATAGGTAACACTTGGAATTATTGTTCTAAAATACAATGTCTCCAACACTCGAAGGAATCACTATATTCATAAGACAGCATGATAGGGAAGCATCATCTATCACCCGTCGTGTTCGTGCAAAATTACCGAAGTCAGAGTTGAAGAAGTTTACCGGACGCCCATAAGAATGGCAGGAGTTCTGAGACAGCTTTAAAAGCGCCATTCACAAAAATGAAGAACTTTCAGATGTAGATAAGTTTACATACTACTTGAAGTACTATTTAGAAGAACCGGCCAAGAAGGTGATCGCATGTCAAAGGAGACAAAACCAACAGATTCCGTTGGAATGAAGGTGACAAATTGCCGAGCTTGATAAAATGTCTGGCAAGTTACGAAACGGCTATGGAGTTCAACAACAATGACTTCAATGCCGATAAAGTCAAACAATGTGAAGCAGTTGACAATCCTACTTCCTACTATTGTAGTTCAACAACAATGACTTCAATGCCGATAAAGTCAAACAATGTGAAGCTGTTGACAATCCTACTTTCTTTGGACCTCCCAGAGTAACAGAGCTGAATAAGGAAGATTATCAAAATGAGGAAATCAGAAAAGAAATTTTGCGAAAGCAGAAGGAGGACAGAGAACTCATCGAAAAAGGATGTACTCAAATTCAGGAAAAACTGAAAGAGATATGTCAAAATTTTGCAAATGATGTGACAACTGGCTCCCGTGGTTGTTGATGATACCAAGGAATGCCCCTTTTGTCTGAGCCTTTTGTTATGCTGGTAAAGTTCAAAGTAGATCAACAGCTGGGAAACCTATTACCATGGGCGAGAATCTCTTTGTCTCTTTGCTAATTCTTGTTTGGATTATCTGCCCACATCCTTTCCACAAAAACAAACATGCTTTCTGCGCATGATCACAGGTTTCCTTTTTGGGGGATGACCATTGCTATGAACTTTGACGATCTGTATCCCCAACAAGTAGTGGCAGTGGTAAGATTGTACTTGAGCACTTTGACTACTTGAAACAGATATGGGGTGGTAGTCCTTCTACAAACCAATTGCCATGTGGTATAAGTTCTGAAGAACTAAATGATGACCAAAGAAGTGCTAAGGGACAGGATTCTCTTTATGAGGAGGAGAATTATATCTCTTCAGAAGGGAGCAAGTCATCAGAGACTGACATAACAGACCATCCAACAGATGATTCACAACCAACAGTAGTCATCAGAAAGCGAAAAATAACAGAAAATCCAGCTCCAAGATTGATTGACAATAAACACAAACATGTGGAGCGTCAACTGAGTGCTTCCCAACGAGACCAATTGTTAATCAAAGCAGGATGCACAATTTAAGAGAGATATTGCAGAATATATTGGTGATCTTCGTTTAGGATATTCGATACATCTGACAAAGATGGACGCAGTGTTGGATCTCTGACCGTGCACTCTAGAAAAGCCTCCCCTACAGACAACCAAGCTGTTGCTCTCAATCCATCATAATTTGGATCTTGTGTTGGCTTCACATTTGAGCTTATCATTCTTTTGAAATATTGTTGCCACTGCCCTTGTTGAACTGCGTGATTCTTTGCCTCCAGTTGAAATGGAATCTTGCAACCTGGATTTATAAGGCAGAACAGCAGCATGCCGAGACTCCAAATATCTGCTTGTTTTAATTCCCTTTCATTTATCCGAGTGGGTCGTCCTGCAGTATTTATAGCTTCTTGGACCATGAATGCTGGAGTACCTTTATACACATTTGTGGTATCGGAACAAGCAGCAGCAGATGACTTGGCAAGGTTCCCTCAACTCTCTCCAAAGTCTGCAAGCTTGGCAACACACCGATTGCTTATCCACTTCAGCCTTTGTTGCACTGACGTCAGTTTCACCAAGTATTGATTGCTCACAAGTACATTTCCCTGTTTCAAGCCTCTGTGTGCTAGACCTTTCTCGTGAAGGTAGGCCATGCCAGAGACGATTTGGGCAGCAATGGAGGGAATAAAATGCTCAAACCCAATACACTTTCATTTGTGCAGTTCTGGAAGCAAAGCATCAAGGCTAGATACATTTATTTCTCCTCCAAACATTTTCAGATCAAACTATAGGTACTCCAGCATTATTGCTTTCTTTGCAGGGCTTATTGATTTGAATTCTACCAGGTTTTTGTGCTTTAGCTGGTGATGAATACGTGCCCCTTTGACCACTTCATCCTCATTTGCACCTCCCAGCAATTTGACAACAACTTGCTCTTTATCACAAATGCCCGTAAGAGCCAGCACCAATCAAAGATGCCATGTTTTTTTTTTCAACTTTTGAGCCGGGGGACCTATCAGGAAAGAACAAATATGGTATAAAGCTGCAGGCTCAACAATTGGTGTAATTTAAAAAGTGAAACTTAACAAAGCATCAAATTTACCTTTGATATTCTCTCCTTGTTAATTTGTACACTGTCTTCAGGTGCCTCGTCAAGTCCTTAAACACAGATTGTTTTATAACATACATCAACTTTACAAAATTCTTCCCGTCTGTATTTCATGTAATGCCTATTATTTGCTTAAAGAATTGCTTTCATCATTGGGCATTGGAAGTTTCATATGGTCTATCCATCTTATATAGGGATGATGTATGCCCACATGCCTATGCAGGTCAATTAATATCTTTTCATATAATCAACATCTTCTTACTCGGCAGGCTCAAGCCATTTGCGGTCAAAATCTAGCCTATCAGATATCAGTATATCCTGTTGATGTACTGTAGATCAGTTACTCAAATATGGTGCTGCACATGTTATAGTCTATTGTCTTTGCATGTGTATTCTTATAAAATGCTTATATATGCTTAGATTCCCTTTAACAATAAGAAACACACAAAAAAGTTGGCTTTGCGCTATAATACTCTTTCAAATTCCAAAAAAATTTCAAGAAACATGCCCTGCCTGGTTTAGGCAAAAAGAAAAGGTGCTTTAATACATTGTTCAGCATATGTTCTGAGACTTGAGTTCTTATAAACAATACACTGCATGATAAAGTAAGAAATATATCATGTCATTCATGATAAGTGTAAAACGGAGCACTTGTTTGACTGTGGGTTCACTTTCCTTCCTCTTGCATAAGAACGGTCTAAACCCAAAGTTTTGTGAATATTAAAATGCAAATAATCCTTAGTATCACACTCAACAGGCAACATACTGCAGGCAACAAACAAATCAGATAGAGTAGATAAAAGAAATGGCTACTGATCCTTTGCTTTTTGATACTTTTTTCTCCCACAAAGTGTGCATTATGCCAGAGATTTTGAAGTCACTTCGGTAAATTCTATCCATTCCATCACAGCAACTGCTTCCCTGAGTCACCGCCATTGCCCACTGCCAGCCAGTGACTCATATTCAACGTGAACAGCGCAGCAAAGTTTCTCGGAATATGCAAGGCGAGAAACGAGAATGTAATGTAAAAATAGAAAGGAAAAAAAAGTTATCAATGTAGGTCAGAATAGCAGATCCCAACTGGAACTTGGCTCGGGTAAAGGAACATCTCACTTTCATATTGAAGTCTTTGGTGCAGAACAGGAGAATTACCATTATCATCGCTTCTTTCAGTATTGAACAGACACTGATATACGTGCCTCCATAATTCATTTTAACATATAAATGCCAAACAATGTATACACGGTTTAAACATTGAAGCAGCAATATTTTCTCCAGGTCCTGGTCAGCCATAAACTTTTAACTCTCCTCCCGTCTTCGAGACTTTAAGATTGTGGTAAGGCTTATGATAATTTGCGAAGTTTTTGCAAAGTTTGTTTTAATGTTTCCAATACACACATAGACAATGCCAAATGCATGGTAAACAACTAATTTAAGCAAATTGGCCCAGATATGAAATTTTCCGTAAAACTTCGCAAATTATCAATTGGACCCGCTGATTGATAATTTGCGAAGTTTTTAAAAAAACGGCCAGTGGAGAGCCTCGTCTAATCACCACCAAGCCTACTCTTTCAAACTATTTTAGTCGGTGTTTATGACGAGACTTGCACTCACCACGTGCTTAGGCCCAAATATAGAATTGTTCAAAAACAACTGGCAAACGCATGCAAGTTACTTCATTTGCCACTAAACCAGCTTGCCTTGGTACTTTCTTCAATGTCAGATACAACAACACCAAGTATCGGACCCATTTTAAAAAAACTTCGCAAATCATCAGTTGGGCCCCCTGATTGATAATTGATTCCACGGAAGCTATTGTGTATTAGAGAAAAATAGTTTCCGCGGAATTCACCTGGCTGAACTTAAAGCGAGTAAAATGGATTTCAGTACCTGGATCAGCAGCAAGAGAGAATCGTTTGGCGCCTTATTTGTTTGTACTCAGGAAACTGTTTGTGTAATGCGTAATTGTGTAATTGTGTAATGTGTAATCCTAAAGAACTGCTTTCCAGGGGGCCGTGGCAAATAATTAAATACATAATATGAAAAACTGAATACCCAAATAAATTTATTAAAACTAATTATTTATGAATTATCTTTCAATCTCCTTTTAAAAGTGGCAAGGGAGGGTGCCTGTTTTACGTCATTATCAAGCTGGTTCCATAATTTAGATCCATGAAAAGATATACCTTTTTGCCCACTGCTGGTTTTCCTTGAAGGTAACAAAAGATCAGTTTCCATGTTTCGCAATTGCCTGATATTTTGAGTAGAATTTTTGACGAAAAATCTTGAAA
Source organism: Aurelia coerulea (assembly GCA_039566865.1). Taxonomy (NCBI): domain Eukaryota; kingdom Metazoa; phylum Cnidaria; class Scyphozoa; order Semaeostomeae; family Ulmaridae; genus Aurelia; species Aurelia coerulea. The sequence goes on along the minus strand of CM076951.1, from coordinate 2,421,047 downwards.
GATATTCTGGAGCAAGACCATTTAGCGATTTGTACATGATTGTGGCAGTTTCACTTTTAATAATATCACTTATAGTTGGCCATTTTAGATTGTGTATCAATGGCTTAGCAGATGAATCAAAATTACTTCTTGTAACAATTCTAGCTTCTCGGTTATGCAGCTTTTGAAGGGTCTGCAGTTTTGTCACCCCACAGTTCCCCCATACGGAACAGCAATACCTAAAATGAGGCTCTACGATGCCCTGATACATCTTACTTATGGTATTTTGAGGTAAAAAATTTCTAGAATATTTCAGAAACCCTATTCCACGAGAAAATTTAGTACGGAGACCATTGATCTGCTCGTCCCAGTTTAAGTTCTTGTTGATTATTACACCCAGATATTTTGTCTGATCTACATTTCTAACTTGAGAGTCCCCAATGAGAAACTGTGGAGGATTAACAACTTTATCAGCAATTTTCCTAATTTTGGGTTTTGAACCCACAAGCAGGGATTGAGTTTTTAGGACATTCAAAGAAAGTTTATTGCCTAGCAACCATTGCTTCAAATGACCCAATTCGCTATTTAGCGTTTGATTAATATCTTCCAAACTTTTAGAAGAGTATGAAATACTGGTATCGTCTGCGTACATCGTCACTTTACCTTTCTTGAGAGAAAAAGGAAGGTCATTGATGTAGATCAGAAACAAGAGAGGGCCGAGACATGAACCCTGTGGGACACCACAGTGGATTTCTTCAATTTTGAGTTTGAGTTTGCTCATGCGAGGGCAGTCTAAATTTGAGGACACATGACAAGAAATGGGCAGCAAATAGACCTTAGCCGATTATATCTGTTAGCTACTCCTGATTTTCTTGTAGCAAAGATGTTGTAAAAGAAATAACATGTCAAAAGCTCGCAAAATTATTCTCATCATCCAAACAAGAAGTTGTCAATTATACAAAGCAATTGTATTTTTAATGTGAAGCCAAAATTTGTAGAAGACTGAATACTTGAACTTCAAGTTTTTACTGATTAAATAATGCCTCTAAACGTTCATTATTCGCCCAATCACTCTCAGAAAATCTATCCATTTAGCTCTTTTGGGCCATACCATTGAGGTCAGTCAGTCTTCCTTGGACTTCAAAATTGGAAAGAACGGCTTCACTTGATATGAAGATTGCCTCCAAAGTGCGTACAGCAAGAGCATTTCGGAGCTTTGTCTTGTTGCTGTTCACCTTTGAAAAAGTGCGTTCCACTTTGGCAGTACCTTGGAGCAGAGCTGTTATCTCAAGCATGAACCTCGCAAGATCTTGATATTCTGGAAGAGCAAGCATGCCTTGCCAGAAATCTATAATGCTCTTCTTCTCCCAACCTCCATCTTTAATGCATTGATCGATTTGCAACGATCTCCACTGTCAATCAATGGTCTGAATGGTCTACAGCTGGGAACTGGAACTGTCCAACAGACATGGAAGACCTTTAGCAAGAACTCCAGCAGATCATGCCTCGGCATTCCCATTTCAAATGCTGCAATGGTTGACATTCTTCAAGGCAACAAGGACCGGATCTGAAACATTGATGCACTTCAGAATTTGATTAATTGCCTCCTTGTACCAATCACGACATTGCTTCAAGAAGCTTTCTCTTTCATGGAGCAACATTGTTGTGACTGTGTCACTTGCCATTTCGATAACCATCGCGTTGGGCAGGGCTTCAAGATCTTATGCTCTTGCACCTCTAAAAATTGCTGAAATTCTGCAAGGGATTTCTGCCTATTTGGGGACAACGTGAAGTAGTTGTAGACATCATGGATCAACTGGTCAGCGGTTTTTGAAAGAGCCTTACTTCCATGTTCAGGTAGCATTTCAGCACAAATAAGTTTGGAGCGCATCTCTCATTCTAATCAGAACAGAGTCATTTTGTCCTTGCATTAGATTTTCACCGTCTGATGCATAGCCAGTTACTCGTTCCCAAGCCAGGTCATCTTTTTCAAGAGCAATTTTCAACGAATTAAATAAACCAGTTTCATCCCCCTCTTCTACTGGTATCAGGCGATAAAAACGAGTGACTGGTTCAGAGCGGACGAACATTGAAACTCTCAAGAAAACGAACATTGACACAAAATACCGTGTTCATGGTAATGTCAGTTGCTTTGTCGCAAACAATCGAAAAACCTCTCTCCTATCTTGCTTTGAAAAAATATTTGAACGTATGAAAAAAAATTTTGGTTGTCAAACGTATGATGACATTCATCAAAAAACACAAACTACTGTATGAACTCCAATTCGGATTCAGAGAAAACCACTCAACAGTGCATACTCTCTTAGAAATTACCGATAAAATCTACAGCAAATTAGATCAAGATAACTGTGCACTTGGTGTATTTCTCGACCAATCAAAAGCATTTGATACTATTGACCATGAGATTCTTCTTCACAAACTCCATCATTATGGATTTAGAGGGATCGTTGGAGACTGGTTTTCCAGCTATCTCAGTAAACGTAAACAATACACGTGCTGCAATAAGACACAATCTGCCTTAGAAACCATTGAAACAGGAGTACCACAAGGGTCAGTCCTAGGCCCAATTCTTTTCACAATATTCGTAAAGGACATGGCAAACGCTATGAATGATGTTAAACCAAGACTCTTTGCTGATGACACAAACATATTTTGCTTTAGCAACAATATTAACGACTTAGCTAGAGTAATCAACAGCAAACTAGTGAAATTAGATGAGTGGTTCAAAGCAAACAAACTGCTTATCAACACCAGTAAAACAAATCATTGCCTTTTTAAACCAAATTGAAATAAAACCATTGACAACGATTTTGCAATTGAAATGGGTTCCAAACTTAAAGAAGTCAACAGTCTAAAATATATTGGACTGCAAATAGATTGCAACTTAAACTGGAATGACCATATAGACATACTTGCTAGCAGCTTAGTTAAATATTGCTCTATGTTCGCTAAACTGCGACACTTGGTCCCAGCTGAATGTTTGAAGGATTTATTGCTCAGCTTAGTGCAATCAAAAATAAGCTACGCCTTAGAAGTTCATGGAGTGGCTAAAGAATGTCATTTAAAGCGATTCCAAGTACTGCAAAATAGAATGCTTAAAATCTTGCAGTTCAAAGACTATAGATACTCTACAAACATTCTGCATAAATCGTATGGAATTTTAAAAGTAAAAGATTTCTATGAAGCAAAAATTCTTAACTTCATGCATAAAGTGAACCATAACCCAGAAAAACTTCCAGCTGCATTTCATAGCTATTTGAGGGTAAACATGATACGAAACAAGACAAAGAAAAGACTATAAACTACTCTGGAATAACCTCCCACATAAAATAAAACATATCTATAACGTAAAATCATTTTCTAACACAATAAAAAATCTTAGACTCCTTCAATACCAATAAATTAAACGAACGAAAAAAAAAACAACAATGCTCCATGCTCTGACCGGCAGCTCGAGGGTCTAGCTCCCTGGTCTAAAATCGAAGTATACATTTTTAGCTCTCTCACCGGCAGCTCGATGACAGGCTGCTCGAGGGTCTATTTCCCTTGTCTAAAATCAAGACGTAAATTTTTAGCTCTCTCTCCGGCAGCTCGAGGACGGACAGCTCGAGGGTCTAGCTCCCTGGTCTAAAATCGAAGTATAAATTTTTAGCTCTCTCACCGGCAGCTCAATGACCGACAGCTGGAGGGTCTATTTCCCTTGTCTAAAATCGAGACGTAAATTTTTAGCTCTCTCACCGGCAGCTCGAGGACGGACAGCTCAATGGTCTAGCTCCCTGGTCTAAAATCGAAGTATAAATTTTTAGCTCTCTGAGAGACAGCTCAATGACTGACAACTCGAGGGTCTAGCTCCCTGGTCTAAAATCGAAGTATAAATTTTTAGCTCTCTCACCGGCAGCTCGAGGGTCTGGCTCCCTGGTCTAAAATTGAAGTATAAATTTTTAGCTCTCTCACCAGCAGCTCGAGGACCGACAGCTCGAGGGTCTAGCTCCCTGGTCTAAAATCGAAGTATAAATTTTTAGCTCTCTCACCGGCAGCTCGATGACAGGCTGCTCGAGGGTCTATTTCCCTTGTCTAAAATCGAGACGTAAATTTTTAGCTCTCTCGCCGGCAGCTCGAGGACGGACAGCTCTAGGGTCTAGCTCCCTGGTCTAAAATCGAAGTATAAATTTTTAGCTCTCTCACCGGCAGCTCGATGACCTACAGCTCGAGGGTCTAACTCACGGCTCTTATTTCTCCGAGGAGTAAACGACCCATGAGGACCCCCGTCTTTGAGTTTGAAGTCGAGGCTACTGGTCACGTGACCGAAGAACTCGATCGGATTGAGAATGGCGGATGGAGTGAAGATTTGGAGGTTAGTCATGGATGTATTTTGGCTAATAAAAGATGGAATTGAAGGTGAGTAATTATTAATTACATATCAAATTAATCCCCATGTTCTGGGCTATCGATTGATATACAATACATATGTAACAGGCATACAACGACAAAGTTATGAGTACAAACAGTATAGACACGGTCTGAAGAGGGTGTGCGAAACTGCATTAGCACCGACAATTCTTCTTTAAGTACAGTAGAAGGCATGGAAATCCCACATTTTTCTTTGGTTTATTATAAAATTTTATTTTTGTACTTGTAGGTTTTTAATTAAGAGTCATATGAAATGCGTTCTTTCAGGTATTACCACCCTTTCCTGCATAACCAACAAGTTTCTGATTTTATTGCAATATTTGCGTATTAACCTTTGTTTTCATTACTTTTCGGCAATTCATTTAGGTCCATGACTTATCTTTTACTTGCCTCGCCTATTAGTCATTTTCCTGGCCTCCCACTGTTAGATCAGGAGATACAAAATACTGCCCTTCTTAATGACGCGTCTGACGTCAAGTTTCCAGTACCTGACATTTGATCTTACCACTAAGAAAAATTTCATTCATTAAGAAATTCCATACATTCTCCTATCCTTTGCATGCATATGCGTATGTGTAATTCGGAAATCTGTTTATTTTCATTGAATCATAGCATGGTTGCTTTTTACTATGCTTTTTGATAATTTTTCTGAAAATTTTGCAAAATCCCTACGTTCCCCTACAATATTCTGCACAGCTTGGTTTTAGCGCCAAACCACCTCATTTTCCTTCCTGCTTCTGTCTCTCTTCGTGCATTCCATATCTCCAAACCAATAAACATGCCAATTGCCAAGTATCCATGTACGAGTTACAATGTCCCCAAATGCAGTGTTTAGCAAGCACAACTATCAGTTTAAATCTGTTCTTTTTCTGGAAGGTCCTGGAAAGATACAGGGTGTCCCAAAAAAATTGTGCCCCGTTTGTCTGAAGATTGCGACAAGACGGCAAAAGATTCTCGCCAAATTTTTGCATGATGGTGCTCTTCAGATGTTCAATTAAAGTTTGCCACCATCCCCGTAAAAATCCGTTGAAAAATGATGAAGCTACGACCTTCAGAAGACCAAATTTGCCTGGTGACTGAAACCAGCGTTCGGCCATTTTGTCCTACTATTTTGCAGTGATAAGTAGCTTCACGTGAGGTAAGAAATAATTTCTGTGAGGTCAGAAATAGTGGAACTCTCCAAGGATTATCAGAACTTTCACGAGAGCTATGAGATCGGAGGCTGCTTTTTCATTTTCATTCCATAAAGCTATTTATCGCTGCAAAATAGTAAAACAAAATGGCCGACCGCTGGTTTCAGTGATCGGGCAAGTTTGGTCCCCTAAAGGTCATAGCTCCATCATTTTTCAACGGATTTTTATGGGGATGGTTGCAAACTTTAATTGAACATCTGAAGAGCACCATCATGCAATAGTTTGGTGAGAATCTTTTGCCGTTTTGTCGCAATCTTCAGACAAACGGGACACAATTTTTTTGGGACACCCTGTAGGTTTCAACAGAATGGAGTTATATAGAGAGATATTAGCAGAGACGTAGGAACCGGGGGGGCATCGGGGGCACGTGCCCCCCCAAGATTTTGAAATAAACAAATAAGTGCCCTTTTTGTTTTCAGGAAATGCCCCTTTAGCTTAATGGAAAAAGTGCCCTCGAAGTGTCGTGCCCCTCCAAGTTTGAGATGCTTCCTACGTCCCTGGATATTAGCCATGCTTGTGTTATGAATGATTGTCAATAGTACATGATTTAAATTTAGGTAAAATCTGTGAAATGTAAGACATCTTTGTAGCAACTTCTTATCAGCCCTACATAAAATGGAATACTCCCCCAGACCGTCAGACCTGTACTCAGTGTTGATCAAATTACGAAAAATTTCATCTTGGATATGAGCCTCGAGCGTTTCTTATAAGTAGGGGGCTAATTATTTTTCAGTACTCTACAAGTTTCTTTCAGGTGGTTTCTCAAATGCGAGACCTTACTGTACTGAAAATATTACCTGCCCTTTTGCATTTTGAACTAAAAGTCTGAATAAATGGGAGTGTTAGTGCTTCCAGACCTATCTGGTTGACAATGATTACATAATTTGAAAATCAATGAATTTACGTGAAGCTGCCATGTATCAGATAAGTATTGCCTTATGTATATCTCTTGTATAACATTCTAAATATTTTTATTGCAAACATACAGGAGCTAGGATGACATTCTTGAATGATTCATTCCACATGTTATGGAAACAACTTTTCTCCGCAGTTTCATCTTTGGCCATTAACCCAAATGTCACCATTTCACTCAATAGTTGGAAAACACATCTCCTTTCTTGTAACATGATGGAAGGTACCGGGTGTCCCAAAAAAATGTATATGGATTTGGTTGACTCCAGAGCTTTGAATTTAGCTTCAATTAACGACTTATCATTCTAAAAATGTTCCTTGATAGTTAACTTGAACATAGATACCTTGTTTGTTGATATTGGTACTTTGAGAGCAGAAATATCAATCTTGAAAGCTCAAATTTTCCTATTCCTGCAAACCAGAGCTTTCGCCTTTTGGCCTAAGCAATTTCTTAAGGCACAGCGTATAATCAACGATAGCCTTGATAAAATTTCAACAATATTTGATCTTGTATTTCCGGAAGTCACCCCCCCCCAGTCACCCATGGGGAAGTTTCTTAATTTTCCATTAATTTCAGTTCTTAATTTTGATGTGCTTCAGGAATTTGCTTAGACCAACGGGCCAAAGCTCTGGTTTGCAAGTGAACGCAAATTTGAGCTTTCAAGACTGATATTTCTGCTCTCAAAGCGCCAATACCAACAAACGAGGTATCTATGTTCAAGTTAACTATCGAGGAACATTTTAAGAGTGATTCGCAATTGACTAAAGCTAAATTTACATCACTGGAGTCCACCAGATCTGTATACATTTTTTTGGGACACCCGGTAGATCTTGTCTTCATCAGAGGCTCTGTCTCCACAATTCCAACAAACTGTACCAACCACGTACGATCTCTGGCTACTTTTTCTGTAACAATCTTCTGCCCCAATCGAGCACTTCGGCCATCCAAACCACCATTCAGCACGTAGTCTTCCCGCAAATAGTAAAATCTACGACAAAATGTGTTGCCAGTGAGAAAGACTTTGCATCCCTGATGGACTATGGACTATGGTTAATGCTAACAATGACTTGTTCATAAGATAAATGCCGATTATCGTAATTTCAAGTCCAATATTATCCCCCTTCACTGAATGGGGATAATATTGGTCGGTTACGAAATAGATTGTTCTGGTGTTGGCTCTTGTAATTCTTGAAAAGATATGATATCCCCCCAAAAGTGTTGAGGCAAATAGCATCGAGTTGTTGTAGTAGTACCATTCTATCGAATATGAAGACTGTCTCATACGGTAGATTCTCGATTGCTGGGACATCTGCTTCAACTGCATGTAGGAGCTTCGATTTCACAGTTTTAACAAATCCTCCATCAGGCAAGGCAAGCGACCAGGGGATGGGACCCACAGAGTATGTCAAAAGATCTTTCATACTGACAGTGTCTCTCTTCCCTCCAATAACCAGGAGGTTGGCAAAAATTCCTCTTTCAGCACTGATGGTGATTGCTTTCTCCTTAATTTTGCAGACTTTCTTGACTTTGAGCGAGGAAAACGTTTTCAATTTGCATCTCTTGATGGCGTCGTAGAAAGGAACATCGTTGGTCTTGATTCGCTGTTCCAAAAAAGTATCCAGTGCAGATTCACCTTTTGAGTTTGCTTGCAGTAGATCCTGTCGCACTTCAGGGGTCGCCTCTAAACCAGATGCAATATTTACCAGGCTATCGCTTGGAAAGAATGGATTTCGCCACGTTGAAAGAATGTCAAAGGCTCGTCCTACTGCTCCCTCATCAAACAGCATTCTTGCACTCCCAACCTCCTTGGCCACCGATAGACCGTCGTCTATGTCCAACATGCATTCCATCTTATGCATTGCTTTTGCGACACAGTTGCTGGTAAGCACCCATCTTTGAACCGTGCCAGCTTACGTACTAAAGCCACTGATTCATCCACGGCATTTTTGCTCCCTATTGATAGTTTGCTCTATGACCTGGTCTGATGGGAGGGCGTTGAAAAATCCAGGCTGTCGGCGAACTGAGAAGTTTCCATTTCTGTCAAAGAAAATACTCATATTTGAGCAATGCTTTATATATAAGACGGAGTTAAAGCATTTTGCTGCAGCTCTACAACCAATTCATTTGCAGATTCTTAAAACAATCGGTATTAACATTTAAATTGATTCCTTCATTGTGATGAAAAACCAGTAGGTATCGAACGATACGCAATGCAGAGAGGACCTAAAATAGACGATTGCGCTATTAGATGGCGGCAACGCTTTTTTTTACCAAGATGCATTGGTTCCTAATTAAGATTCTTTAACGATTCTATAGGAATTCGCTTAAAGAACGTAGTGCATCATGGTAAAAGATTTCTCGCCACCATCTTTAGCACAATCGTCTATTTAAAAGTGGTTCCCTCTCAAATAAGTGACAATTATAAAATAAGATAACTCACCTAAACTCCTCATAAATTGCGGGAAGGTTTGCTGGAAGATTTTGCATCTCAGCGCAGTAGTAAGTAAGGAAGCGTGAGTAATTGGGTCGATCATAGGCGAACATCCATGGTAGCATGCGTTGTGTTGAATCCATATGCAGTTGCCAATCACCAGTTCTAACAGAATGAATAAATGCGAACAAAATGTTCATCATTTGAAGAAACGACTGCCAGAATGACGCCATTGTCCCAGTGCCAGTTTCATCTGCAAGGTGTCGTTCATACTCATCTAGCAACTCAAGTATAGTGCTGTGTCTCGTCAACAGGCTTTCAAGGCTCGGGCCACTTATTTCATCAAGGGCTCTATCAAATTCAGGAGAAGATGTTAGGGCCTCTAGATGATCATTTTCATCTTTTCGCATAAGCCACTGCTCGGAACTTTCGATTTTCTGGCGTGTCAGGGCATCAAAAACGTACTTGTATACTCTCATACAGTTGTTGTAGTGCTTCCCTCGAAGAATTTTGTCAACAGATCTTTCACCTGTAAAAGATCATGAGCGACAATAAGGAAAAGAAACGGGAAATCATGTTTTGCCTTGTATACCATTTTCATCAAACTATATGGTTGAAACACGGTAGCGCAGCATTTTATCCGCATTTATCTCTTTCATTCGCTTAAGCTTCTCTTCATACTCAGAATGCAACATTTTTTCTCTCGGAAAAACACCATGACTACGTATAAGCGGTGAAACTGAAACTCAAAATAGATCTTACCTAGTAGATTGGATTCCAGTATGAGATCTCGAAGTCTCGCATCACCAAATCTCTTTCCAATAACTGCGAGGAAAATGCACGATGTATGGAAAGCACCCATGCGTAGAACGATGAAGCCTTTCATCTTATTAAGGCAGTCAAAGAAGCCATCCATCATTTTACATAAATTTGCTGTCTCAGAAGCATCAGGTGATTTTTTCAAAACTGCTGCAACTGTAGAACTCAAAACCTGGGCTGCAAGATTAACTCTCATTGCAGCATAGGATGTGAGTTGAATGTGATCTGATTTAATTTTGGGTAGCAGCTTAAATCCATTCTCTTGATCCTCATCGTACATCTGGACAATATGCTGCTAGAGTAGATATTTTCCATCTTTCCACATGTATCATGTGCAAGTGCCTGATCCGGAATGGTAAAGGCAGTTCCGCAAAGTCTTGGCTAAGTGTGGAGCATCAGAGAAAAAGTAAATATTTCTGTCTGGTGAAAAATGGTTCACAGTGTATGTAATGGACAACACTGGAAGTTTCATCATTCTGTTCATCAGCATGCATTTTTATAAACCTCCTGTTTGAAGATGAACCATCACTTGTGGTAGCAATGACCCAGAGATTATTCAGCTCTAACACACCAACAGCTTCCCAGAACAATGTGGATAGTTCATAGGAAACTGCCCCTTTTGTTGCAAAATATGCAAGGCTGAAACGTAAATCACTTGCAAGCCCCTGGACCATGAACAACAATGCATGTGATGCCAATTCTGTGACCTCTTCCAGCACACCAAAATTCACATCAGGATCCCCTAGGTCAACAAAGCCAATTAGTTCATTTGAATTCATGTCATAAACAAGGTTGGCTCGAACTTTCATTGCATCAAAAAGCAAAACAACGTATCTTTGAACACCAAAGTATTTATCAGTTAAACCAACTAGCTCCAGGATCACATCATCATTAAAGCCACACTTGGGCCTGATCCAGTTTTTGTAATCCCTGAGTGTTCTTTTGCAGGGCAGGGTCAATATTCCACCATTTTTCCTTCCTAGCGCATCTCTAAATTCCTTGTACGCAGCTGGGGATTTGCTTTGCAGTGAAAGACAGAATCTAATTACCATCGGGTGGTATCTCTGCCCTTTCATGGAGTGAGAGAACAACTTTTTCTGCTCTTGCCAAAAAAGCTTCATGAATGGGGTCATGTCACTTTCTTGGCTTTCATTGATTATTGCTGAGAAATCTTTCCCAAGTTCATTGTCAATTAGCACAGTATTTTTGTGCAGTTCATTTCTCATTCGTTCAAGCTCTGCTTCAAGTTGGCTACATTTCAATCTTGGACCTTGAATGGTCAGTTTCAGTTTTTCAGGATGAGTTGTTGATATTGGTGCATTTAGCTTACTATTTGTATCTAAATTTCTACGCCTATCCTTGGATTTCTTTCTGACGTAACTTTCTGCCTTGATACACTCCTGGCATTTTTCTGTCAATGAAATCATCATGCAGTTTACTGATCTGCAAAACTCTGAGGCTTTGTGTCTGATGTTGTTCTCTTCAATTAATGGATCAAATTTTCTTGGCACTATGTGATTCACAGTATGCAATGATGCTAGTGTGACTGTTGATCCACAGCAGATCTTATACTTACTTGCATCTGCCACCAGATTTGACACTGAAATATTCCTCATTGATCTGTGATGAACAGTGTAAAGTGGGTGGTCTTCTGGTAATAACCAACCATAAACTTTAATAGCCAAGGCTGTCATCAATGCAAATTTCATACATTGGCATGAAACAATCTGCCTCTTGCTTCTGCAAAATCACTCGGTCTTCACTGCAGCGTATGTTATAAAAGTTAAAATCACCTGAAATCACCTGAAACCACCTGAAATCACCTGAAACCACCTGAAATCATCTGAAACCACCTGTAAATCACCTGCAAATCATCTGCTCATTGTTTTGATGAATGGGAAAAAGAGTTATTGTCTTCAACTTTGATCATCAACACCTAAAAAGGCAAATAATCCTACTGGTGTGATCGGTAGTTCTTAGGTCTCACGCCTGTTGTCTCATCAAATTGCTTTGGGGTCTCATCGGGCTGATCAGAGTTAAGCTACGTCCACACGTATCTAGCCTGTGTTGCAGACAGAATTCCAAAAGGAAAGGGTCTGCCACGCAGGCTAACATGTATCCGGATATTTTTGAAAAGTTCTATGCTCCATATAAATTCAAGACTCAGGAGATATTCCCAGTCATCGCAACAACAGCAACAACAACAACAACAAGAACAACATTTGTATGGCGATAACTACGACCAGTTTAGACTAATTCCAAAAAAATCTCTTGTTTCGCTCCCCCCCACTGCAGACTTGTCGCTACAACACAGAAGCTATATTCAACAACAACAACATCAAAGGTTAGAGGGACTTATGTAATGAGTCTACGAACTTGTATTATTTGTCTAATATATTTATAGGTCTATCCATATAAAAAGATGTGTTTTCAAAAATATCCAGATGGGTGAAGACGTAGCTTAGCTTTTATACAATTTAGATAAAATACTAAAATCAGCCCAGTGACACCAAAAAGCAATTTGAATGAGACAAAAGGCGTGAGACCTAAGAACTACCGATCACACCAGTAGGATTATTTGCTATCTTAGGTGTTAATGATCAAAGTTGAAGACAATAAGACTTTTCCCATTCATCAAAACAACGAGCAGATGATTTGCAGGTGGTTTCAGATGATTTGCAGATGATTTCAGGTGATTTCAGGTGGTTTCAGGTGATTTTGGGTGATTTCAGGTGATTCTAACTTTTATAACATACCTCACTGCAGACCATATTCCATCCAGACAACTTCAGACTTTTGACTCGAAGTGACAAATCTTTGAAACTCTCATACATATAAGACTTGCTCTTTGGTTGGATGAACTCAGTTCTTTCAACTTCTTTCCTTGGTGTTGTTTCTGCTGTGTGTGATTTCATTGGCATCATCAGTGTTGGGATAGAACCAGGTTTCAATTTTTTCCTCGATGTTGTTTCAACTGAAAATGAAAATTGGAACACTCCAAAACTGTACACAAAGCATTCTGTATGTAAAATTTGTTTACTAATTCAAAATGTTTAATGGATCACATCTTTGTCGTAAGAAACTACTGTTGGTGTTGAGCCCCTACTAAAAGTTTGTTAAAATTATCAGATTTTGAGGTACACAAGAGTTTCTTATCAGTTTCCTAGTAGCTCAACACATTTCTTCATGTTTTACTTTCTGTGTGCCTACCTGAAATTCCCCTAAAAACTTATGGCACCATTAAATGTTTGCACATTTCTTAGGTTACATAATATTTTTACAGAGGTAATTTCGCATAAATATGTTATAAAATTGAGTGAAAATGAATTTCAAATAATCTATGAATTTCCTCAACGAAAAGAAGTATTTTCTTACCTAGTTCTGTCAGCAGCTATAAACTTAATAAAGTATGGGCCTAAAGTTGCAATATACAGCAAACTACCAAGACAAGTGAAATGACAACATCAACTTCTACACGTACGTTGGTTAAGAGAAGGAAACTATAAATCCTTGAAAGGTTACACACTTACATGTTTCAATGCAGTCATCAGTGAAGTGTTTTTCACAAATGTGAAGTGTCCCCATCTCAATTTGTTTCTTGAGAGATGCGTCCATTTCACGATCACGCAATATTTTCCCCAAAAATGTTGATCTCCATTCTGCATGTTCGGTACTATCTTTTCGCGGAATTTTGAACAAACTTAATCCTTTGTGTCTTCGATTAGTGCCACATCCAAAAAGTCAGCAATTTGCACCGAGCATGTTAATAAAAATCGCACAAACCGTCGTAAAACTTATCCCAAACTTATCGTAAAACTACAGCTGATCTTCGAATATGCTCGGATGTGTGCACTCTCACACCCCCTGCAAAGCCTAAATCAAAGCACAATGAGTTGCGCATTGCACAGTGATCCAGAGGATGGAAAAAATGCAAAAAATGAAACTTGCGATGGAGCATTGTGCATATTTTTCCTTCGAAGAACAGATGTTCTTTAGTAAGACACACAAAATTTCAGTTCAATTGGGTAAACCAATTTTTTGAAAAAAATCAACAAAGTTGACCAAAACTGCAAAGTTGCAACATCTAATCAATTTCAGGAAGAAACTGGCAATCAACTACAAAATGCCTAATTTTCAAAACGGCATTTCTTTGCTTAACTTTGACCGATTTCCAAAAACGTTTTTTTTACTGAAAGACAATATCCTACTCTTCTTTAAAATCATTCTGATTACGTTATATTTCGTATTATTTTGGGCAATTTTTGCTGTTTTTGAATATATACACATTTCTTCAAAAACATTGCTTAAACTGCCTTAATTTTTATTCAAATATTGAAAACATAAATTACGCATCAAAACACATTTTAAGGTAATCATCCACCCTAAAATTCAATGTATTTTGTAACATATCACAAAATATCTCATTCAGAATCGTACCCAAAAAAATGTCACAACTGTTTTAAAATGCTGGGGATTTTTGTGATTTTAGAAATATTTGGTACAAAAACATGATGTCCTCTACGTATCAACAAATTGTTCACAAAATTCTCTCTCAAGCAAAATTAACGAATAGTATAGCCATTAGGGCAAACTTTCAACATCAAAACGAATTACACTCTCCTCCGCAGAGGCAGGACTAAGACAAGTAAATAATACAAACTAATAGACTATGAAACGTTTCCTATATGCTCAGCGCTAGCTACAGTACATGGATTCAATCATTGCATCATCCAGTGTCGCTACTTTCAAAGTTATAGCGTTTTCTCTGTCCCTCTCTTCAAAACACTTTGCCTTCCTTGTTTGATAATTGGAGCGGATGCAATCAACATTTGAGTGAAAATATCATGCAAGTTATTTTCCACTGAGTTTTGGAGGGCGCAACAAGCAACGTCCATATGAAAGCTTCTGATGTGTTTTTTCCCTTGCAAACATTATGAGGAAAATGGAGCTCAATTTGACTAGCCAAATTTCATATCGAGCAAGATATGCAAGATGGTGCACTGTTGTCATGAAATTGTAAATTTCCTTAAATAAAATGTATTTCAATAAAATAGCACCAATTTTCCAGCTACGTTTCTATAACCATGTTTTAAGTTTTCTATATAACATCTGGCCCCCCAAGCTCCCAAAGGAGCAAGAAAACTGGGAAAGTTCCCAGAACTGGCTTTGAAGAAAATGGTTGAATTAATTATAGAATTAGCATACCCAGATTGAACATTGAACAAAAATAGGTTGGGAATCTCTTATTTCACTGTTGTTATTACAGGTTATAACTTGATCAGAATTTTCCTTTCAACAATTTTAAGCTCTTAAAAAGAAAGATGTTTGCTTCTGGGCTCAAATTTTGGATGGTTTTTGAATAGTTTTTGGATTTCTAATCTCTCATTGTATATAACATATTCTTGTCTGGAGAAAACAAAACTCCTTGAACGGTATGAAAGGGGAAATGCATTACTCCTTTTATTCTCGTGATTTCTCTGACCGCTGTGGAGGAGAATGTGAATTTTTTAATGGTCAAAGTTTGCGCTAGCACCTGTACTATTCGTTAATTTTACTTGAGAGAACATTTCGTAAATAATTTGTTGATACATAGAGGATTTATGTTTTTGTACCAATTATTGCTGAAATAAAAAAATCCCCAGCATTTTTAAAACAGTTGTGACATTTTTCTGGGTACGATTCTGAACGAGATACTTTGTGATATGCCACAAAATACATTTAATTTTAGGGTGGATGATTATTTTAAGGTGTGTTTTGATGCGTAATTTATGTTTTCAGCATTTAACCAAAAATTAAGGCAGTTTAAGCAACGTTTTTGAAGAAATGTGTATATATTCAAAAACAGCAAAAATTGCCCAAAATAATACGAAATATAGCATAATCAGAACGATTTTAAGGAAGAGTAGGATATTGTCCTTCAGTAAAAAAAAAGTTTTTGGAAATCGGTCAAAGTTAAGCAAAGAAATGCCGTTTTGAAAATTAGGAATTTTGTTGTTGATTGCCAGTTTCTTCCTGAAATTGATTAGATGTTGCAACTCTGCAGTTTTGGTCAACTTTGTTAATTTTTTTCAAAAAATTGGTTGACCCAATTGAACTGAAATTTTTTGTGCCTTACTAAAGAACGTCTATTCTTTGAAGGAAAGATAAGTGCAATGCATTTTCTTAAATCTTAATTTCATCAATTTTTTTCCAAAATTTTCCCATTCTGGATCACTGTGCATTGTTTTCAATGGCGTTGCCGTACCAGTCCTCCCTTCTATTTACTATGATGCCACTGATCAATGAAGTTTTTATCGCTAGTTTCCCTCGTGAAGTAAGCTCCCAGAAAGAGAAATGGTTGCTTGAGACCTTGATACATGGAATGGCTCACAAGGTGATGGTTTTGCATCAGATTCCTTGCCAGCATCACAGTAAATAGTTCAGAAAGATTGCATTTGAGATAGCATGTGCGGTTAAAAAGAACCAAAGGGAGCTCCCAACGCCTTTTGACAAGAGTTTGCAGTCCGCTTGAAGGCTATTAGAAATCACCGGCCCCGGCCCCGGCCCTCAGCACCATGGCGCTCGGCCCTCGGCCCCCACAAATATAGGTATTTCTTCGTTTCATAGCTGTCTGGCTGTTCCCGCATTTAAAATGATACCAACGGTGCCGTTCAATCGAAAAATCGCAATGTTCGAAGCCTCCAAGAGCTTAAGAAACTCCTTTCAAGTAAAGTGAGAGAACTTCGAGGGGCTGGGCAGTCATCTGAGTCTCGCAAAACAAGTTGAGTATGATTTCCTAAACAAACCACAAATGTACACACACCACACGCTCCTTCGCATACAATCAATCAATGCGCCTTCGTAGTTGTTCTGGCTAACTGTCGCCCTGAAAACCCCTCTTTCCCCTGTTTCGAAATTACGCAGAGTAAATTGTTTGTCAGTAACTCTTTCTAAGAAACTAAACGCACCGATGGCGAGATGACCATTACCAAGAAATTAGGAAACTCCAAAGACTTTGTTGAGAAAGAAATTAATTCCTCTTTCCACTTTCTTCTCAGAACCTGTGCTTGCCTATGTCCAAGACATTTATTGAAGGTCAAGGGGATCCCGCTGATTTAAAGAATGTTCGTAAAAACGATTTCAAGAGGAACTTTCAAAATTCTCATTTACATGAGTATTATTCCGTTTTGATTATGGTTTCGAAGTATACTTTACTTCATGTTTATTCACTTTGGTGTCCTGTCACCCACTCTAAAACCTGTCCGTTCCAAGGGTCAAAAGTGTGAGGAATTATGTTGAACAGTTTGTGGTCCACATATTTGTAAATAATGCATCAAAGAATGCAACCATATGGAATGTGACTCCCTCGATTGACTACGAAGGCGCATGAATTGTATTCGAAGGAGCGTGTGGCGTGTGTACATTTGTGGTTTGTTTAGGAAATCATACTCAACTTGTTTTGCGAGACTCAGATGACAACCCGGCCCCTCGAAGTTCTCTCACTTTACTTGAAAGGAGTTTCTTAAGCTCTTGGAGGCTTCGAACATTGCGATTTTTCGATTGAACGGCACCGTTCGGATCATTTTAAATGCGGGAACAGCCAGACAGCTATGAAACAAAGAAATACCTATATTTGTGGAGGCCGAGGGCCAAGCGCCACGGTGCCGAGGGCCAGGGCCGGGGGGCCGGGGCCGGTGATCTCTAATAGCGCCGCTTGAAAGACTTCCCATCAACTGGTTTCATATCAAAGATATCCGAAGCTGCTTTTCTTGCCAGGCTTGTATTTACATACGCCCCATAAAGAAGAATTTGGACATGTCAGAGAAGATTATTGCAGTTTACAAGTCATATTGACACCTGGATATCCTTTCCTCTCCCAGACAGGCAACCCATATGTACCGGGTGTCCTAAAATGATGTATTATTGTTTGATTGCTTATATGTCCATAACCAATGAACCAATTTTCAAAAACTTTGTTTTATTTGGTTTCCTAAAGGTTAAATTATATTTTAAAGTGTTGGTTGTAGTTTTACCACGGCGTTTTCATGTCGAAAAGAAGGTTGATAAACCTGCTCTAATTCAAGCCTTAGATGGCATGAGAAAGAAACGGCCTATTTTTTCCATTCAACATTTTAGATGTGATACAAAAGGCAGAACTCCTATTCGTTTTCTCTGAACTCAGTATCAACTGAATTCGTATTCTCTGAACGACATATGTTCTCTGAACGACATATAAGTTTAGCCTTTTGCATCACATCTAAACTATTGACTGGGAAAGTGGGCCGTTTCTTTTTCATTGCATACAAGGCTTGAATTTGAGCAGGTTTATCGACCTTCTTTTCAACATGAAGACATCAGCCTAAACCACAACCAACATCTTTGAATAAAATCTAGCCTTTCAGCAATAGGATAAAATAAAGTTTTTGAAAATTGGTGCATCAGTTATGGATATATAAGCAATCAAACGACAATACATCATTTTGGGACACCCGGTATTCGATTTTGATTGATTGTTGATGGTCAAATTTCCTGCCCTTTGTTGGCAACTCCCGTCAAATGCTCTGGTCTTGACTGTTTAAAATGTAGGTTTGGTCATACCAATGCATACATTATTTTGTTGGAGACATGAACTTCAGATTCTTTTGTTGAAAAACAATGCCAACTTCCCCAATCAGCAGCCATCCTTTGGGAGCGCATGCGGACTGCGTAGATCATTTTGACCAATCAGAGTGGAGCTTTCTTGCTCCTGCACAGCTACGTGCCGCAACAACACTTATCACCATGTGACCGTTCTTCCGCTCAATTGCCGTGTTTTTTAGGCAGGATGAGCGGTGGATGGCTGAGGACACATCGTTCTCTTTTATGTCACTTGGGCTAGAATTATACTGTAATACTGAGTTCGAAACATATCAATTTGTTTTTTTGAGAGTTTTTGTAATAATACATGCCTAACAGTACCTGGTGATATGGCAAGTTCCTGCACTGCAAATGATGAGTCCTTCGGCTCCTACTAAAACACGGAACGCGAAACGAAACGCGAAACGAAACAAAACGGCGGAACGGAACAGCGAAATTACTAAAATGCGAAACGGAATTACTAAAATGCGAAACGAAATTACTAAAATACGGAACGGAATTAATAAAATGTGAAACGGACTGCTTGACAAAGGAGCAATCAGTGAAATAGTGAAATACTAAATTACTAAAATGCGGAACGATTACTAAAATGCGTAACGGCATATCAAGCGCATTCATTTTCATTCATTTTCATATTTTTCCATTTTATCAGTATTTATACACGAAGCTCCTTTCAGCCCTATTAAAAAAATCATTTGCTGCTTTTATGAATTCAAGACTCTTTGGTCTTGCAATATTTTATTTCTGGGTGTGCGTGACTTATTTTTGATAGGGGTATAGGCAAGGACAACTTTAAATGTACCACAATTGCCACAGCCACAACTTCAATATCAAAATCATGGAAAATTACTAGAACTGAATGATAAAATGACGAAGAACCAGGAATACTGGTGTTCCGAAATCCGAATTCCTCAACTCCCCCTCTCAGGATCTGAGTTGGAGTTGTGTCAAAGGGAAATCTGCTGTTAATTGTAGAAAATGCAGGAACCCATCAATGTCGCTGCACAGTTGGCTTTCCAAGGTCAATTTTCAAAGGGAGAACAAGAAAGACACAAGGTTTTGGCAGGCATGGGCAATGATGTCGCCACATCTTGGTTTATACAGTACTTGGATAGACTACTGTACTTGGGAATACTTTTCCAAATGTAGATTGTTTGCACCAAGAAAAAACAAGATTTTCACGAATTTTCTTAAATGTTTTGACATTGTGTTTGGGTATGAACTATTATGCAAGTTACTTTCTTTTAACAAAAAAGAATACATTATGGACCCGAGGCATTAAAATATAAGAAACTCGCAAGGAGTTTTTGAAACCAAATTGTGAAAACTCAAGAAACTTGCTGCCAGCAGCTGCCAGCCTGGACCCGAGTTTCATAAAAATGAGAGCATAATTCATTTCAACTATTATTATTCTATCAATAGTGTAACTATTCACTCTGTTCTATTTAAAGTTGTCCTTGCCTATACCCCTATCCCAGGGGGGCCACTTCTATAGTTTCCTATAGTATCATGCTCGTACAAAGGTTCAACATATGCACCCTAAACGCTGACCTGTTTTAGCGAAATACATACCCTAATCGCGAAAAATTTTCTTCAGAACATACCCTTTCCCGCGTCAAAATAGAGCTTCTCAATTTCAGGCACCCTAATCGCTGACAAGCCAGTTATCAAAATTGCTAATATTGCCGGTGTGATTTGAAGAGGAGTACCCTGGGTACCAGATTCCCTAAAACGACTCTAAAACATAATTTTATAGATGCTACCACAGTGGCTTGGCCAAGGTAAATTAAATGGGGGGTATTGAAATGAGAGGGTCTGGGGGCGAAGCCCTCAGGAAATTTTTTGGGACACGCCCTTTACTTTGGCTGAGAATTCATCTCCTAATATCATGCTTACCAATAGCGACAAGGAAACTTGATAGTTTTGTAACAGTTGTCCAATAAAGTAGAGCGCGAGGACATTTTTTGGAGAAACATCTTTTACTTTCGCTTAGAAAGCATCTCCCAACATTATGCTTGCCATTAGTGGCAAGAAAACCATTGTAGTTTGTGACATTTATCCTATACATCGGAGCACGAGGAAAATTTTTGAAGATGCATCCTTTACTTTGCCATAGAATGCATCCCCTCATTCCATTTTTGCCAGTGCCAAAATGGAAGCTTTGACATTTATCAGAAAATTCTTACCCAACCTATGCCAAGCCAATTTCTCTTCGGTTTTAAAGAATCTCGAGAACCATTCAAAAAAAGTGGTGGGGCAATGACCCCCATACCCATACCCCCCGTGGCCATGCCACTGTACTGCCATGATGTTGATAATATTAAAATGGTGTTACAACTTACAGATGCTATTTCATGCTCCCGAATTCCTACCCCATCTTGTGCTGGTCTGCTTTTTCAAGTTCTTTGACTCGTTACAAATTCTATTTTAGAAATTTTGATTAGAATATCATTGCACAGGAGTTTAGGAACTTATCAAATGCAAAATAAGACACCCTTTTTTGAAATTATGGTCGATTTGGCACCCCTAAACACGGGCCCGTGTCTACTTTGAAGAAAGGCACCCTTTCCCGCGTTTTTTTGTACGCGCATGATAACACATCAGGTACCAAGTGGCCCCCCCGGGACCCCTATCAAAAATAAGTCACGCACACCCAGAAATAAAATATTGCAAGACCAAAGAGTCTTGAATTCATAAAAGCAGCAAATGATTTTTTTAATAGGGCTGAAAGGAGCTTCGTGTATAAATACTGATAAAATGGAAAAAAATGAAAATGAATGAAAATGAATGCGCTTGATATGCCGTTACGCATTTTAGTAATCGTTCCGCATTTTAGTAATTTAGTATTTCACTATTTCACTGATTGCTCCTTTGTCAAGCAGTCCGTTTCGCATTTTAGTAATTCCGTTCCGTATTTTAGTAATTTCGTTTCGCATTCTAGTAATTCCGTTTCGCATTTTAGTAATTCCGTTCCGTATTTTAGTAATTTCGCTGTTCCGTTCCGCCGTTTTGTTTCGCGTTCCGTGTTTTAGTAGGAGCCAGTCCTTCCGTCAATGTTCACATTTTATGCCAAGTGGTCAACAAATGCAAAGAATATCAGCCAATATCACTGAAAATTGTGTGATTTCACATCAGTTTAAAGAGAATGCAGGCAATCAAAGCAATCAATATTCAGAATATTCAGACTTGGCAAACATTTTGGGTCACAAAAATCTACAGCTGACCGTTACTAGGACAAACTGGAATCGTCAGATCGAGCAGCATCAGCTCTTCCCAAGATTATGCGTGGCAGTTTGGCAGATGAGCCACACATTGAAACAGCAGATGATAGAAGTAAACAGCCAGCAGTTGTTGAAGCTGAAGAGCAACAAAGAAGGAGTATGGCTTTCTCTGTTGATGAAGTAGTTGCAATTTCTACATCGTTTGCAAAAGGAATTGATGAGGGTGCGCCAGTAACAATGGACATAGTCAATAAGAAAGTTGCAGAAAACCCTGTACTAAAGGGAAAAAATTAATGGTGTATCTACGATAAAGTCAGGAAGATGGCATCCCAGGCATCCCAGAAAAATGTTTTGAAACTACCAGCGGAGAAGGAATCACTGGAAGATCGAATTGCTTGATTCCAAGCATCAGCAGCTTCTTCACAAGCAGAAAGTGGCCAGCTGGACAGTGACAGTGAATTCACAATTGCTGCAAGGGTGAAATGCTGAAAGAAAACTGTCCAGGAAGAGAATGGTATTACATATTTTTATGAAGACATCCTGAGCTAACAGAATGACGACCTGAAAATTTGCAAATATCAAACTGTCCAGGAGGAGAATGGTATTACATATTTTTATGAAGACATCCTGAGCTAACAGAATGACGACCTGAAAATTGGCAAATATCAAGGGCAATAGCATGCAGTGAAGAAAAAGTTATGTCATGGTTTTCGGGGTTCAACAGCTTATTTTAAGTAGGGCATACCATACAACTACAAAGATGCTTGATAATTCATTTGTTCTGGTTGGAGGGCTTACTTAAAAATCAGGGACACCAGCCACATGGCTTAACCTTCAAGAACTGGTGATTGTTTTATTAGCAGCAGATTCAGTCATCAGCTTATCAACAATCAAACTGTTTGAATCGGTAAAGGATGTTTCAGGACATTCAGCTGCTACAGTCATTTGCTATTTATCTATGGTGGTTATGTTCAAGTCAGTCAAGTCAGTGCCACCATCAAGCATCCTCTTTGTAATTGATGTCAATAATGGGAATGTTTCGCAAAAAGCTGCATCATCTGAACATGCTGCAGCAGGAACCTCTCTTTCTTGGAGAGAAATGTGTTATTGGTATCTGTTGGCATTAAAAAGGCCTTCCTCTTGTACACAACCAAATTTTCAAAACATTGTAGACGAGGACAAAGGTGGGGCATGCAAAAACAACACGAGATCTTACACAGACAAGAGTTATGAATGGAGACAGGTCATACCTAGGAGACTTGGATTGAATAGAACAAGCATGGCAAAGAAGCCAGCAAATGAATTCGACTGGCATGCAAGCAATGACGATTCCCCACCGCTGTCAAACAAATTCGACCTGCTGTCGTCGCTGGATCTGCATGATACTGGAGATTATTTTTGTACAAAATCCTGAGGAAAGTCACAAATGCCAACACAAAGTACAGAGGAGAAGACATCAACACTGATTTGGAACGGGCATCATCAAAGAAAAAGATCACCCTCGTATCATAGATCCCAACAAGCGAAGCTCTTCAATACTGCGGCATGCCAGAATGTTTCAAAGAGGCTACATTAAAACCGAAAACTTTCGGACGGAAAAGTTTCGGAAAAACAACTTCGGACAAAACACTTTCGGACGCTTTTTCGAGAATTTCGGACAAAAAAACTTTCGGACTGACAATTTTTGCATAAAGCCAACCTACATGTCAAAACAAGGTGTAATTTGTATGTTATTTTATCATGTGCAAGTTAAACAAACTACATAGATACATATAGATGCATCAGGAGCATCCAAAAAGCTGTTTTCAAGACTGCAGACGAAAACAAGAGGTACCTTCATCGACTCAAGAACATTGCTATTGACAACTGCAATATGGAAATTCACATTGGAAGCAGGATCACTGATGATACTTTATCATTTGTTAATAGTTGCATGGGCAAAATTCGTGTTTTCTTTCCATTTTCAAAGAATTAAAAACTTTCGGACAATTAAACTTTCGGACAAAAAATTGTCCGAAAGTTTGATCGTCCGAAAGTTTTCGATATTAATGTACATGAAATCAGGGAGCCAGAACCAACGCAAGAGTGTATTACAATCCTTGGCGATTCCATAGTAAAATATATTCAAGGATTCAAAATGAAGCAAGTAATCAACAATGATAAAAATGTGTATGTCAAGTCATTCTCATTGTCAAGTCATACAAATTTGCTCAAGCTTGAATGCAACAATTGCAACTGGCAGCATGAACTTTAATGCTTTAAAGTAAAAGAAAAGTTGGGAGGAGGTGAGGAGAATGAGATAGTTGATTATCATGTGTCGGCCAGCAACAGACACATGACAATCAACTATCCCATTCTCATCACCTCCTCCTAACTTTTCATTTACTTCGTTTGCTACATGTTTTTGACTCTTTTAGGCCACTGTTGCATAATCTGCCCTAAAGCCTTGTTTATACAATCATATGGCTTTTTGTTGATGCAATTGCGCATGTCCATGCATCTTGCAAAGTTGTCCAGTGCACTTAGACCCCTGCCAATCTCACGAAAAGCCGAGTGTTGACTTTGAGTGTTGACTTCAAAGTTCTTTGGGCCTGCTTTTAATTTATGTTCAATTTTCGTAGAGATTTAAAGTTCATGCTGCCAGTTGCAATTGTTGCATTCAAGCTTGAGGAAATTTGCAAACCCTTTCTTTTTTTTTCGAATTTTTTGAAACAACGATTGGTTGTTGTACACAAACTTAGCACTTTCTAATCATGCTGGTTATTTCCTGCAAAACAGACATATTGATAAGTATGTAACTTTCATCCTGATCTTTCTCTCTCCTGTCTACAATAGCTGCTGCAACAGGCTGTTCTTTTTCCTTTGGCATGTTTAGCTTGCTTGCCGTGGCAGTTGGCTCATGCTCCACTCTTTACTGCTCAAATCATATCTATTCTTGGAGTTGGGGTTAATTTTTGTTGATTCTTTTCCGACTGGAACTCGCGAGTGGTGGGACTAACTCACTCAACTTCTCGAGCCACATCATTTGGGCCAGGCGAATTCCGCGGAAGTTGCGGAAAACACGGAAACTATTGTTTTCACGAGAACAGTTGCTTCCACGGAATCAATTTTCCGAGTAACTCACTTTGGCCTTACACCCATAGTGATGTCCGTGGAAAATTGATTCTGTGGAAAATACTTGCCATCAACTCAAGTGAAATAGAATAAACAGAGGAACGAACAGGAATACACTGATCACTTAAAGCAAAACTGCGTGAAACAAATCTGTATCAAATTGCTTCTTCCTGAACTCTTGAATAAAGCATCATTTATTTTTTTGGAAAAACTAAATATTTTCCGCGTAATTCTCTTTAGGCGTACGGCCGAAGTGAATTCCATTGAAAACCGATATCATAGAAATTTTTATGTATTCACCTGCATCTGCTTGAAGGTAAAGAATTTGCTGAGTCATGGTTTTCAATGGCTAATGTGAACTGAAGAACCCAGTAAAGGAGGAAGCTAAAGAAATTCTATGCGTATTTGTTTCACACAGTTTTGCTGTAAATGGGGGGTATTTAGTGGAAAGATTGTACAAGATTTTGTCAGTTATTTGATGGATTTTTCTTGAAAACAAAAGGATTTTTGCAATAGGCGTTTGAAACTTTCTGTAGAGTGAAATGCCCTTCGGCCGTAAGGTCACAGAAGGTGATCAGTTTATTCCAGTTTGCTCCTCGGTTTATTCTATTTTGCTCGAGTGGAGAGCAAGTTTCTTCAGCGGAATCAATTTTCCGCTGAATTCACTATGGGTGTAAGGCCAAAGCGAATTACGTGGAAAATTTATTCCGCGGAAGCTATTGTTCTCGTAAAAGCAATAGTTTCCGCGACTTCCGCGGAATTCACCTGGCCCATCATTTGCTATGTTTCCAGTGTGTCCCAAACTGTGTTTGGAGGTTCAGGCAAATTGAACTTTCAAAATTAATATTCCAACTTTCCATGCACCAATATCATAAAAAAAGGTATCTATCTTCAAGTTAGCTATCAAGGATTATACAAAAAATTACTATGGGTTGATTGGACCTAAATTCTTGTCGCTAGTCCCGATCAAATCTGTTGAGTAATTTTTTTGGGACACCCGGTATTATAGTATCACATATTAGAAATTTGATTTTTATTTCACACATAGGAACCATGCATATTTGTAATTGAAGCCAAAAGGTCAGATATCAAGACTAAAATAATGTTAAACATAAAAGACAGTAAGAACCCGCAAAATAGAAACTAGTTTTTTTCAAACAGCCTGTTTAGCTTCCTATTAAAAGGTCATTAATCTTGAAACAGGCTGAAAGGTTTCTTATAACATGGTTAAGAAACCTTCAGTCATTTCAACATAGATATTTAAAGTGTTTATGCAGTGAAAATACAGTGAAAACTTTACATTTTTGCAAATTATGGAAATTCAGCCTTTCCTGATCATTTTGAAACCATCCTGGTTGGTAATTATCAACTTTAAGTATCCGTTCTTCTTTTTTCAAATTAAGTTGTCCAGGTGAAAGTTTTAAATTTGGCACCTTGTCGGTCGTGACATAACAAGTAGTAGCCAACCGGGTGTTTGGAAAACTAAGACCCAGAAAACGAAGACCTAAGACCTAAGACCACGAAAACGAAGACCCAGAAAACGAAGACCCAGAAAACGAAGACCATGAAAACGAAGACCACGAAAACGAAGACCCAGAAAACGAAGACCACGAAAACGAAGACCCCAGCATACTCTCAAGTACCGAATAAACGGGGGGGGGTGAGAATAATCGAGGGGGTTGGAAATGGTTCAATATAATAATAATCGGGGGGGTTGGAACAATCGGGGGGGTTGGAAAAATTGAGAATAGTCGTTTTTCGTTTTCTAAGTAAAACACGTATCTAACATGGGTACCACGAATGTAAAACACGTATGTAACATGAGTCAGACAAACAAAGGAGAATAAAGTTAATAAATACAGTAAGTACATTTGCTCAGCAGGAATTAGTAAAAAAATTTGTTCACTATTACTTCTATTTTTCAAGAATTAATAAAAGGGGGGTTGGAATAAAAGTGGGGGGGTTGGAAAATTTTTCAAAAATTAATAAGCTGGGGGGGACGATTATTCGGTACTTGAGAGTATGTGGTTTAAATGATAGCAGAACGATGATGTGCATACATTAACTACAAAAACCAAAGGTTTCTGAAAGCGAGCTGCATATATTTTCTATTTCTTTCTATTTCTTTCTTAGTTTCTTTTATCTTATTACTCGGAAGGTAATACTTGAGAAATGTCCAAACATTGGGCAAGCATCAAAAACCTTTTTTTGAAATGGTTATGAGCGCATGGCATTTGTTTAAGAAACTCGTAAGAAACTCTGAGTGCTCAAGAGCTGATACACTCATTTCTTTTTATAAGAAACTAAGGTCCAGTGCTGGCAGCAGTTTCTTAGATTTTTGGGCCATTTTGCTACCAAAAGTTTCTTATGTGTTTCTTATATTTTTAATGCCAGAAGTATAGAGTTAATTTGTTTTGTTTGAAGGGCTCCCAAATTACTTGGTAAGATCTCGAAAACAAGTAAATAACATAATTCGCACTCAAAATATTGTCCAAACAGTTGCTATAACAGTACACTGTCAAAATATTTTTGAGTGCGAAAGGAAAATTAAAATTGTAAATTACAAAAGTTTCTTAGCTTTTTCAATTCAGGTAGGGTTGTTTCTTAACTTTCGAAAAATTGAGCCTACCGTTTCTTATAAGCGGTTTCTTATAAAAAAAATGAGTGTAATTAAAGTAAATCAACTTAGCTAGGGGGACAGGGTCCATCTAAATATAAGCTATTGAGACCTAAATTATTCGCTTTCGTGGTCTTTGTTTTCGGGGTCTTCGTTTTCGTGGTCTTTGTTTTCGGGGTCTTCGTTTTCGTGGTCTTCGTTTTCTGGGTCTTCGTTTTCGTGGTCTTCGTTTTCTGGGTCTTCGTTTTCGTGGTCTTCGTTTTCATGGTCTTCGTTTTCTGGGTCTACGTTTACGGGGTCTTCGTTTTCTGGGTCTTCGTTTTCGTGGTCTTCGTTTTCGTGGTCTTCGTTTTATGGGTCTTCGTTTTCGGGGTCTTCGTTTTCGTGGTCTTAGGTCTTAGGTCTTCGTTTTCTGGGTCTTAGTTTTCCAAACACCCGTAGCCAACCGTCAGACGAGGCGCATTGAACACAACACAACACGTGATTGTCATTCATGCACAACTTAGATGTTCCACCCATCGACAGTGTTTACTACTTCCATTTATTCTTTTGTTCGAAAACGATGGCCTCCAATGATTTGAGCAGTAATAGAAGCGATAGTCCTGGTAGTATTTCTAGTGGCAAAGAGGATTACGGTGTCGTAAAGCTGCGAGGTTTTGCGCCATATGAAGATGAGCTACTCGCTGTTGCCGGACAGCCAGCCTTTCATTTCGAAGAGGATAAAGATGGGATTCCTCTCGCCGTTTTGGCTGCCAGGCAGGAACAACGAATAGATGTGGACAACTGGTATGTATGTACTGTTGCATTTTTTATGTGTTATGCATAATCATTTCGATCTCTTCCTGTTTTTCATAATGAAGAATATTGTAGTAAATTTATTAGGCCGTTTTCGGAGCGGAACAGTTTGGTTTAGGCCGAGAAGGTTTCTCAGGTAGGAACTAAAATTACTGTCTTAGGAGGGTGTAGAAAGGGGGGTACCGCTAGTCACTAGTCAAGCAGTAAAGCGTCCAGTTAGTTACTAGTCAAGACATTTGGCTTCAATTAGTCAAAGTTTCCTTTGTAAGTAAAATTTCTGTTATGGGCTCTTCTATGCAAAAGTGTATGATGAA
The DNA here is from genome assembly GCA_039566865.1 of Aurelia coerulea. Lineage (NCBI taxonomy): Eukaryota > Metazoa > Cnidaria > Scyphozoa > Semaeostomeae > Ulmaridae > Aurelia > Aurelia coerulea. The sequence continues at coordinate 2,392,604 of CM076951.1, read as the reverse complement.
TTGCACTAATTACCTATGTCTGAATGAAAAATCAATCAAAGTTTCTTTTGCGTTTACTCCAATTTCGTGGGTGCATCAATTTGAATGCCAAGCTGGAGGTGAAACTGTTATACACTAACACCTCATCTGTCCCCTTTTTCAATTAGAACATGACAGAAGTGGCCTATGTATCTCAAGGCCAGGCTTCCTTGCTGACACCAGCATCATACAGTTGTAGATCCCTGAAAACAACGTAAAAAGTGACATTGTATTCACGGGGGGGGGGGGGAGGGTACATGACTTGTGGATGGACGGGGGTCTGCCGCCCGGTTTTCAGAGAGATACCCTCTTCCAATTACCGAAACTTTCCATGGAACCCACTTTTATGATGAATTTTGGCGCAAAACTGCCTATTTTTTAACAATGTTTGCGAATTCGAGCGAAACCCCACCCATGTTTATGGAAAATCTGCCGAAAAAGGACCCTTGTTTGGAGAATTTTGGGCCAAAAACCCACCCATATGGGCGGCACATACTTGAACATGTTATGCACTCGGGATAGTATTGCATGCAGTCAAATATATGCACCTCACAATTGGGATGCTTATTTCTTTGTCAGGAAGACCAGTTATTCTCCCAAAATATTCCATCACTTTTGTCCCAAGACAGTGCCAAAATTGTATTGCAATTGTGTGTGATAAAATACACTTTTTCCTCAGGCCAAAATGTCAAGATAGAACCAGGTTGCTGACTACTGTATTACACGATTAGGTCGTTTTGTGTCCCTTGCTTGACCGAGAGGTGCAACCATGGGTATCACAAAATAATGAACGGTCAGGGTAGAAGTGCTGTACTGAATTGAGGAAAAAGAGGGAACAAGAAATTGACATTTGATACAACCATTTTCTGGCCCCATTCTTGAGATATTGATGTTGAAGGAAAGAAAAAGAATGGACAAATTTCAGCTTACGATACTGATCAGAGACGTAGGAACCGGTGAGGGGCCCCAGGAGGTGTACTCTGGTTTATTCAGGATAGGGGTGCTCAGGTTACTTTTTTGGGTCTAAAATTTTGGCAAGGATTAATTTTTTGGGTCAATCATTTGTACAGTTATTTCTTTGGGTTCCTGAAATTCTGGCTTACTTTTTTGGGTCTCAAATGTGAAAAAGGAAAGAAAATTGGGAAAAAGAAAGGAAAAATTATTTTTTTGGGTCTATTTTCACGGTAGAAATTATTTTTTTGGGTTGATGCATTCTACCTCAGCCTGAGCACCCCTATCCTAAATATAACTGAGTACCCCCCTGGGTGAGGGGCATTGGGGGCACGTTCCTCCCCCAAGATTTTGCAATAAACAAAGAAGTGCCCTTTTATTTTCAGTACCCCTTTAGTCTGATGAAAAAGTGCCCTTGAAGTTTCCTCCCCCCCCCCCAAGTTTGAGATGCTTCCTATCCTACGTCCCTGCCACTGACTGTTTTCAAAAAGAATATTTGTGTGTGGTGAAAGTTAGTCATCTTCCCATTCCTTTGACATTCAGCACCTAGACGTTTTGTGTTACTCCCCTCGCCTTGGACATACTGTAAATTGCTGCATCGTCCCTAGGGCCTTTTGTCATATTTTCGGCATGAGAAAAGGGACTGGGGACGAGTTTAGATTATATTACTTAACTTCTGGCCTCTGTGCAAATGTACGTTTGACTAAATGCAGTGAAAATTAGGCTTAGTCATAAGTCAAACTGCAGACTATAGTTAGTCATTAGTCTATGCTTTTGAACAAAATTAGTCATTAGTCAGTGGGCAAAACAGCCTGTTAGTCAGCTAGTCAAAACCCCTTCTACACCCTCTCTTAGCCTGACATATGAAATATTTTATCATTGTATTTATCGCAGGTGCTCCTGTGGAAAGTGTAAATCAGATCATTTGGTTGGTGCCCTAGTATTTCATTGCTGCACAGAAATTGCTGAAGCTGGTGGTAAATTGACTTTTGAGGGCAGAGAGGATATTGCATGCATAACAGAGCATGAAGATTACGATGATGTGACAAATGAAGCAGTATTGACGATGACTGGTCCCCTGCTGAAAGACTAAAATGGTCGATCGTACAAACGAAGAGCAGGACAAAACAAAAATCAGTATGTTTTCTCTACTATCTTTTCCCCAATGCTTTGCTACCAACAAAATGAATTTGCCATTTACAAGCAAAGCATATTTTGGTCAAGCCTGCAATTTAATGATGAGGTAGGTAGGTGTTGATATTATTTTTCAAGTGATATACAGGGTGTCCCAAAAAATTTGTCCGACTTTAAATTTGAATAAATCGGAAAATATTTGATTTATATTCACCGTTCTGGTATCATTTGAGAACAGAGACATGTAATTTTTTTTTGAGTCTATTGCAGTTCAAATTTGACAGATACTAAGAAACCAGGGGGTTCTCAAAGGTAAGACCAATTTTTGCATGTTTTCTTCCCCTTGCTCTACTGTTGTTGTCAGGCCTAAAATCTAGCATACAGTAAAAACCAGACCGTAGTAAAACTAAAACTAAAACTAAAAACCAAACAGTAAAACTAGGACCATTAAGTACCAATGTATGATAGGACTCTTAACACCGGAGGGTCATCACCCTCAAGAGAGAACAGAATATCAATATTTCCTCATATAATACTAGCATTTTCTGCTGTTTTTATTACATCAGATGACGTCAAGAGTAGATTTTAGATTTAAAGATTTTTTCTATGTTGTGTGAATTTATTACAGGGAAAGAAAGCTTCATATTTTACAGTGCTTTTCACCAGTGAAACGTTTCCACCCGTTTTCATTGCTCATCATGGACAAATTTCATATCTCCATGGTGTTCATGCTGAAGAAAACAGTAAGAACACAAATGATTCTTTATGGTGGAATGATGCCATTATTGCTCTCTGTTCTAAATCTCAATGACATTCTATTGCCGCTTTGCTTCATTGACGTGGAATTCTTCGTCGAAAGAGTGCCATTTCAACTTCAAAAAGTTCCTTTGAAACCTTATTTAGTTTTCCATGGTTTCTTTTATGAAGGAAACTCAGAAAACAAATAGAGAATTCCAAGTGAGCTTTTGAAGTTGAAATATTTCTTTTTACTTCTGAAATACAAATACCTGCCAAATCACAGAATAGTTCAAACATGGTTCAAATAACTTTCTTTTTGTTGCAAATACTTTCCAAACTGTACAAACAATTCAAACTCGACCCGGTTCTCTTGTGAACGGCTGAAGGAAAAATAACTTGTTTGTTGTTTGGATGAACTGGGTAGAGTGAAACATCTGTGTGAAGGCAGGTCAACCGGGGTTGTCCACATACTTTGTTCGAAACAAAAACGAATATTGGGCTATCATTGATGTCAGTCATGTGCATGTCGAGTAATCTTCAGAATTGAAGTACATGTTTTCTCGTAAAGCATTCAAAAGTCACAAAACACACAACATAATTTGATTGAAATTCAGGACATAGAGCAATAATGGCATCATTCCACAGTAAAGAATCATCTTCCTTCCGATGTATTAAATTAAGGCAATGGTACCTTTTCCCTCTCTAAATTCCTTCACATTAGATAGGCTGAATGACCTCCAAGAACTGACAGGGAACTGACGGCCTTAACAACGAAGAAGGATCTGCTTGTTTTTTATCTAATATACTTCCCTCTAAAGTTGTACTAAATTCCCAATTTAGGGTTCCACTCTCGATTGGGTATACCCCACATAACAGAAGCACAAATTTAAGAAACACAGACCCTGATTTACAAAACAATACCCCATTTTTTAAGAAACTAGTTCAGGTCTGAAAAAAACATTGCTTCGTATTTAACAAAATTTAGCAAAGGTTGTTTTTCTGGAATAATTATATCAAGCCATCACTTTTGATATTATGCAATTCATAAATATTCCAATCCTCGTGAAATTGAATTCCTACTTTAAAAATTTTTGCGGAAGGACCCCTTCAGCCATGATCCTGGGCCATTAGAAATCACCGGCCCCGGCCCCCGGCTCTCGGCACCATGGCGCTCGGCCCTCGGCCTCCATAAATATAGGTATTTCTTTGTTTCATAGCTGTCTGGCTGTTCCCGCATTTAAAATGATCCCAACGGTGCCGTTCAATCGAAAAATCGCAATGTTCGAAGCCTCCAAGAGCTTACGAAACTCCTTTCAAGTAAAGTGAGAGAACTTTGAGGGGCCGGGCAGTCATCTGAGTCTCGCAAAACAAGTTGAGTATGATTTCCTAAACAAACCGCAAATGTACACACACCACACGCTCCTTCGCATAAAATCCATGCGCCTTCGTAGTCAATCGAGGGAGTCACATTTCATATGGTTGCATCCTTTGATGCATTATTTACAAATATGTGGACCGCAAAATGTTCAACAATATTCTTCACTTTTGACACTTCAGATCAACTCCACGATTTCACTCCGTCTAGTTACGCCCCTGCCCAATTCCTCTCCTTGCTTTAACAATAGCTTTAGTAACATGACTTTGGAAATCCAATTTAGAATCAAGTATCATACCAAGAAGCTTATGTTCAATTTTTGCAATTATATCACTGCTACCAAGCCTAAGGGTTGGGTGTGCAGGCTTATTCCGCTAACAAGAAAACAAGACTTCTTCTGTTTTATCTGCATTAAACTTCATTTTCCATTGCCATGCCCAGGTACGAAGTTTTTCGAGCTTTTTCTTTGTTTGTTTCTTTTCGAGAAACAACATTTTTTTTGGGTGAATGAATGAAATTTTACCAGATGCCATGCGGTCCCGGCGGGAGGTACTTGGAATGCAAAAATATGGGGCGGGTGCCACTGGAAAATCTAGAAAGGCACCCTGTCCTGGAGTAAAATTCCAGAAAGAGATACCCTGTTCAGCCACATGTCGCCGTACGGAAAAATATATGAGTACCGCCCCCCCCCCCCCACGGGCATGATGTGTTCTAGCAAGGCTGCTTGTTATGTGTGACGTCATGTTACGTCATTGGGAATGAGAGGGTTGGATTTCATACACAGAAGAAATCTTCTTCGCAATCCTCCTCCCAGATGATGTTTCCCTCTTGCTGCTTTCATAAAAGTAATACATCGTTGTAGACCTTTCTACGTGAGTCAACGGTAGGTTCACCTTAGATTTTACACTGTCATCTACAGAAGCATTTTTCAGAGTAATCTCGTACCAAAAGACCCAAGGACAGCGCTTCTTGCCGACAGCCTTGTCTTATGGCGCGCCAAAAGCAGCAAAAATACTTGTTAGAAATTTGAGGTGTTCGTTCGTATTTAGAAATACTTGTTTCACTTTTGAATTACATATTTCATTTTCATAATACTAAAGTTTTTATGCACTTGCCTTGCTCTACTTTTTTATCACGTCACCTATGCATATTATTTTTGCAAGATACTTCTTTTTTCGACATACTTCCTTTTTCAACATACTTCTTTTTTCAACATACTTCTTTTTTCAACATACTTCTTTTTTCGACATACTTCCTTTTTCAACATACTTCTTTTTTCAACGTACTTCTTTTTTCAACATACTTCTTTTTTCGACATACTTCTTTTTTCAAGATATTTCTTTTTTCAACATACTTCTTTTTTCGACATACTTCTTTTTTCGGCATACTTCTTTTTTCGACATACTTTCCTCGTCTTGGAAACGAGGTTCGCGCCAAAGATGAACTCAACAACTTTCTTCTTCGTCATATGGTCTCGTGGCCATGCAAACTTTCATGCACTGATCAAAGATGGCCGATCATTGCAAACTGATTGATTGGCTCACCTCTTTGGTGTCGACACTGAAAGAGACAGAGGAGCTTGTCGATACGGAAAGAAACACAGATCTGGAAGAAGAAATAAAGATCTTATACCCAAGCACGCGAGGTGGTGCACGACAATCTTCTGCGACAGCAGGTCCTTCATCATCAAACCCTTATCGACCATCATCATCTCATTCTGATTCTTCCTCGTTATCGGGAAGTGGCACTAGCACAAGTGGAGCACAGGTACAAGTAACACGGAGACCATATCCTGCACCACTTACGCCCCAGGATGGCCCTAAAGCGTACCATCCAGGTCAAGGAAAGCGGTACCAAACAGATAGGAGCAAGTTCGGGCAAAAAAGGGGTAGGCCTACTAGCAAAATGCTCAGATCAGATGATGCCACTGCAAGATAAGAGGTGATGCTAGGTCTAGCCTAAAAAAGAAAACAGATAGCATTATCAAAGACGTATTTTTGATACCAAGTAAAGATTTATCCACTGTACCAAGAGGGAAAAAAAGAAAAGAAATGTACACCAATTCCCTTGTTGCCACTGGTGTCGAATTTAATGCCTTGATGGAACACTGGGATATCATTCAGGCAATATTGGATGCATTTTCATTTGTACCAGACATTGGAAGGCATCTCGGAACATCTTCTTTGTGTAATTTTGAATTTGTAAAGGCAGTTGATGATGAACTTGCAATTCTCAATCCTTCTCTGAGGTGGAACCTCAAAATGGTCAGGCACGTTACTGCAGCTGGGCCTCTGTACATTCGCTTCTTAGGGGACATACAAAGATATTTAAAAACCAGCAGGTTGCGTATAAATCCTGTCTCCTCCGAAGAATCAAGCTCAGATGCATCAGATACTGAAGAGCCAAAGAGCAAAATAGCATACCTTGGAGGCAATCTTTCAGCATCAAGTACAGCTACAACTTCTGCTACCCTGAGTGCAACACAACAAACTGTTCCTACTTTGTTCAAACACAGATTGCTCAACATGCTGACATGTGTGCAGAAACAGAGACTGGGTTTCCAAGCTATGAGTCTGCATATGATAACCTATTTGATGACAGCAATGACCTGTTCAGGTTTGATGAGGAAGAGCTGCTAAATCCTGCAAGCAGTGTGTTTGATCCTAAAGATACCACAGAGAATATTCCCTCCACATCAAGCACAAGAATGGAAGATGCAAAGTTAATACCTCTCTGGAGCTCTACCCTAGAAAAGGCTGCACAAACACTAACTCTGCCTCAAAGTAGGGTTGAAATAAGAAGGAAGGTTGCATGGCAAGATTTTCTTGCACTAAGGAAGAAACCTTGGTTTGAAGTTACCTCCTCCTTTAACGTTAAGTTTGTTGGAGAATTGAAACATTTGATAATTTATATTTCATATAAATTTTCTTTCTTAAGATGATATAATTGTGTGTTGCTACAGTATCCCCTTTGCAAACAACAGTTAGGTTCTTGAATGTTGCAAAAATCTTAAAATCAACAATCAAGAGTATGGCTTGAAGGAAAAATTTATTGGGTGATGTCTACTACAAGAATTCCAGGCATGTTTCTAACAGAGCTGGTATACATGCAGTATGCAATTTAAAACTGTTGAAGCCACGCAAGAATTTTGATATAAATTTAATATCTTACTTTATCTAATTTGATATCCTATCTCTTACGGTTGTCAAGCCCTCCATGATGTTGAGACGTTCTCCTCAACAACTCCATATTTGAATACAAACCACCTTTATTAAAATTTGACAGTGGAAGTTGTATTCTTTAAGCTAATTTGTTCTTTAATGTATACAGAACAGAACATCAAACCTTCTACACTATTTTTTGTCATCTTTGCAGAAAGACAGATGTCTTGCCATTGCAGTAGAACTGAATAACAATGACAAAGTTGCTTATATCGGGGAGAATAAGTGAAGGCGATAGCATGATATACCCAAAAGTTATTTTGCTGGCTTTCTGACAACTGGCTGTTTTTATAGGGCTGTTTTTACGGTATAAGAATTTTTGAGGATTTGCTGTACTGTAAGCAAAGCTGTTTTCAGAATAAAGAAAAATATGAACCCTTTAGAATTGAATTATCAGCTGGGGAAATCCTTGTTAATGTCACATTGTTCATCATTTCTGAAGATGATGTACAGTAATATCTTTGCTTTTCAGTTGCACTTAATCAAGCACAATCAGAGTTGTTTAGAATGGGTTTTGATGGAAAAGTACCTGTTAACAGTGCCATAGCCTTGACCTCTTCACAGTTTTGCCATCTTGGTGAGCTGATGGCAAAAAGTCTCATTCAAGGTGGACCTGCTCCAAATTTTATGGCAACATGGGTATATGATGCTATTGTCAAACCAGCGTCCGTTAGGCTGTTAATCTGTATGGCTATAACTTGAAGGGTTGGCTCTGTTTGTTGCATCCCTACAGCATCATTGATTTCACTTGTAGCAACTGATTCATTTGAGGCATTCACATTTTTATCTTGTGCAGGGTTTGATGGCTCGATGGAACAATTATTGTTACTAATCAGACCGTGTTACTTCATTGAAGAGATCTTGATTTTGAGTGCTCCTATAGTTGTTTTGTGATGAGTGTAACGCTCGCAATTTAAACGATGTTAGCATCAGTTTAGACGGGATCGATTCGGAACTTGAATATATGGAAAATCAGAACAGGAGAAATAATGTTAAGATCATGGGTGTCCCAGAGAATAAGGAAACAGAAAAGAGTTGGGACGATACAGAAAGAGTGGTTAAACAGCTCATTAAAGACGAGCTTGACATTCAAGAGGATGTTTAAATTGAGAGATGCCACAGAGTTAATCAGAAAAATACAGGAAAGGGTGCTAGTAATCGTGGCAATAAACCAGGTGGTGATCAACCACGAGACATAGTGGCAACATTCTCCAGCTGGAAAGTTAAGGAAAACATCCTAAAGAAAGCAAGAACAGTTAGACCTGACAATTTAAGATTTGTGGCTGATTTTTCCCCATAAACCCCGGAGAAGAGGGCAGCTCAAGTACCTGATCTCCTTGAAGCAAGAGCTAATGGAAAGATAGCGTATTTCATAATGGATCGTCTCATTGTTAAGGACAAACCACCTGACCGTTCTGCACAAAGCAAGGATCAGCGGGTTCTGATGCTGAAGTGACTTTTAAAGATTCATAACCCTTGACAAAGCTCTAGTCCAAAGTGCTCACACAATTGCAAGTTATTTATCTGATAGCAAGAAAAGGAAAGGTAATCCTTATGAAGAAACTGATGATGAAGCAACTAACTTCTGCCTAAGCTTAGTACCAAGACTAAAGAGAATGCCTCCTATGAAGACAGCACAACTGCGAATGCAAATTGAGCAACTATTTTTCCAAGCAGAGTTTACGGAGCCTATGCTGAATCCACGACCAAATGCTTTCAGTTTTAACCCAGCAATGTGCACATCACAAATACAACAGGATATGCATCATGGTTTTACAAGACCATACCAACTACATGAAGGACAAGATGAAGTAGGCATGAACAACCCAACATATCAGGACCTTTAAATTGTATGAACTGAACAAAAGGCTTTGCACTACATTTATTTCAGATTTTCAAACAGTTTTTTATGGAGATATGTCTTTTATTCACGATCACAGTTAGTTTGACTGTTCCTACCCAGGAATTTCTTCACACAAGTCAGCCTCTAAATTTCCCCAGACTGCCCTGTGAGGCTTTGCAGTGTAGCCTTCATTGAAAAAATTAGACAAGTGAGATTGTAACAATAAATCAGACTAATAAAGTGAGATTGTAGACAAGTGAGACAATAAATCTTCTTAAGCTACCATCATTTAGGGATGAACACCTTATGAACCCTAAGATATGCAAAAATGCCTTTTATGAAACTTGCATTTTTGCGGCAAAAGCTTGATGATCATCCTCATCTTTGCCCTTAATAAGCCAAGCTTCTGCTCAGCACAAAAAGATGGTCACCAGGTTCGAAAATTTGTATGCTTCAGCATTGATATTTCTTGTTTTTAGGCCAAAACCAGAATAAAAAAGTGCTGATCTAAAGTCAACTGGTTCGCCAAATGTTATTCCACGTGAGCAAGCTGGCTGGTGTAATCTGCATAATGCAGGTTGCATAATGCAGGTTGCAGGTTGCATAAAGCAGGTTGCAGGTTATCATTTATGGCCATGGGCTGTAAAGCCACAACAACGGGCCATTTCCTCGATGAAGCTAAATGTCGGTCTCACGGAGGTTGTCATGAGTTTGCATGTTTTTGAATTACTAATAATGAGATAAGCAGATCAATACAGTCAGCTATGGTGTGTCTGCGTGATTTCTTTGTTCTATTTATAGAGGAGCCTATTTACCATTGCAGACTTGCTTTAACTATTTGCAATCCAAGCTGCTGCAACGACTTGCTGTCAATGGGGATATGATTTGGAGGAAATTTTGATGAGCTGGATGTGCATAATATTTATAGTACGTATTATTTAGCCTTTTAGAAATAGGTATTCGCATCAGATTCAAAAGGTTCGAGAGAGTTATGACCAAGGTGCAATCATAATTTTCTGCAAAATAGTTTTGGGAAACGACACAAATTTTTTTTATAAGAAACCAATTATAAGAAACTCAGACTCAGATTACCAGAAAATTAAGAAACTCCAACCTTGTTTTCTTTATTTTGTTTCCTGTATCATATCATTCGGAAAGTACCTGAATAATGTCTAAACATTGGAAAGGCTTCAATGTTGGAAAGGCCCCCCCCCCCATATTTGTCCGTGAAGCGTTATTTGGTTAATTATTTAAAAATGTGGTCATTATTTCGTGAAATGGATTTCGCCTATAGCAATATCTCACATAAGGACCAATTGTTCTCACATGCCAACTCATGACAACCTCCGTGTGTTCAACATTTTAGCTTCATCAGGAGACGGCCCGTTGTTGCGGCTATACAGCCCATGGCCATAAATGATAACCTGCAACCTGCATTATGCAACCTGCTTTATGCAGATTACACCTGCCGACCTACTTTTACATTTGCCACTTTATTTTCGAAACTGGACAAATTGTTTCTACTTCTTAAACTGTTGAAATTGAATAACTTTATTAACAATGGTCACTTTTTGTACAATTTAAACCAAGCATTTGCCAGAGCACTTTTGATTTGGACATAATGTCTACATTTTTTAAAATGGGGTCCTGGGGTTTTCGGGTTAAATCAGACCTGGCCGTAAGTTATTTTAGTGGCGCGCGGTAAATCACTTGCCTTGCTTAGTGAGTCGCGTGATTCTGAGCAACAAACATATCACTCTGTAAAGAGGGATTTTTCAAGCTGAGGTTGAAGAAACGAGTTTTGGAGGTGTTGTAAAGAACAGCGGCATTGAGTTGAAGTAACAAAATCGACATTGTGGTTTGAACGGTAACAGGAATAAAAATATCGTGTTTTCCTCTGTGCTAGGTTCTTTGTTAGACACTCGAATTTAGACCGTTTTTGATGAGTGCTTTTCAATCCAGTTACTTCATAGCGCTACCACAGTCCTGGAATAAGAGCAACAAAATACCTTCAATTCTTCCACATCAAATCATCTTCACATCAAACTTATGATCGAGCGCTGGAATGCAAATATTCAGTTCAGGACACATGTCCTCCAAACGCAACTTTCGTGGTTTTGTTTATATTATCGCTGTGTAAATTTGATCTTCCTGTTTGACCTTAACCCAATTATGATATGGTGTGATTATCACCTCTGTCACAAAAAGATGTCCGTTTCCAAGAATATCCATTACTCTTCCTTCAACGATAAAAGCTGAGGTGCGTGATTTTAAGACAAAGCCTTTTTTGGTGCGTGAAAGATCTCGCTTCTCAAATGTTTGAGGAACGTGACGAGGCGCGCCTTAAACGGCCAGGTCAGGTTAAATCCAGTTTGATTCTAACTTTCTTTGTATTCTTCCGAGCTCTGAATACAATGGTTATGTGATGCCAGGTGGTGAACCTCACTATTATTGACTGATAGGTCTTTCCATTTTCTGTTTCTCGACTGACTTGTCCTATCATGTGAGCCCTATCAAAAGCCAGGTCGGGGACGTCAACTTTCAGGTCATTGTTTACCAGCGATTTCACTTTTTGTAAGCAATCCTCTGCAGATTCGTTATTGGCGTAAGGGATACCATTAATTCGTAGGCATAATCTACGTTGATATTGTTCCATATCATCAACCCTTTTCTCCAGTTGCTCAGTTACGGCATCATTTTTAGACTGGTCTTCTGAGAGATTTTTCACTTCTTTTGCATTCTTTTCTATTTGCTTGATGTAGCTGATGGATTGGATTGTAAATGAGCTGGGGGTAGTTTGGATTGTCAGAGTTTTAATCGTAGTTATTGTTAATGTATTTTTTTAGTTTTTGTAGAAAATTTTTCTTTGATTTTACATTTTGTATGTTGGGTGGGATTTTCATACAAATGTATAAATTCTAAAATGTGTAAAATAGGGTAAAATGTGAAAAAAAATTTTTAAATAGAGATTCTGATTTGTGGATTGGCTATAGCTACAACAGTTAGAACTACACCCATTGATTGCAAATTGATTTAAAAGTTTGCAGTGTATGATTTTTTGGCAAAGAACACTATCCATTTTCCCCACATCCAATCAATTTACTCATGCAGACACTTTACATGCTATGATCATAGAGCATGATTATCTAGTTCAAAATTAATACCAAATCTTGAATCTCTAAGTACAATTTCCTTACAACAAAGTTTGTTTACTTCATTCAGGTAGTGAAAAAACGAAAGTTGCCTCCTGAAAGGAACCCTGTTGAAGGGTTTCCAGTTGAATCCAGTGAACCTAGTCCAAAAAAGACATGCACTGTAACAACAGAAGACCATGCTTACTCAATCACAAAGTCTCCAAGAAAGCTCAAGGAAAGACTCAACAAGAACACTAAACAAATTTTGCAATTGAAGAAGAAGCTTTAGGTCTCTCAAAAAACTTTGTTGTTTGAAGATTAAGGTTAAGTCACTCAAGACAGTTCTAAAGCAACTTCGAGAAAAACAACTCATCCTCAAACTGCGAAGAAATGCTAAATCAAACAGTGTTTGGTGTGCCATTGGAAGTGATGAAGAGGCTTACATGAGGCAAGTTGTCTGGAAAGGGTAGAAAATATCCTCCACAGCTGAAATCATTAGTGTTCAGTTGAGAAAAGCAAGGACACATTTTGTGAAATAAAGAATTAAGGTTTCCGAAAATACAAAGCGACTTGCCTTTCTGAAGAATAGACTTCCCACGTCTGAGTGCACTTAATCAATTCAAAATAAACGAATTGTAAAGACCGTTATGGCTGGCTGTACAGGAGGTGTGAAATATATTCTTGAGGCAGCTAAATCACTTTGTCTTAACCCTATTTTGGTTGGGGGGGGGGGGCAAATTTGCCCCCCCCCTCTAGTAGACTTTTTGTTATAAATCTGTCAGGATAACAATTATGACCCTGAAACTTTCTGACTTTCTGCTTATACTTATTGTGCAATGACTGAAGAAATTTCATAAAAATATTTTTACAAATGAGGGGGAGGGAGACAATTTTCTGGAACTGACTCTGTCAAAATTGCCATTTCTCAAATGTTAATTTTCACCAAAAAAGTAGAAATTTGCAAAATTTTGCAAAGATGTTTTGCAAGGTAGTGCTATTTGATGTATTCTATCATAATTATCATGTTTGGATGGAAATTGTGCTCCGAATTAAATATTATCGGATTTTTCCTGATTTTGACCGATTTTGCCACTTTTCTTGACCGCACAAAGAAAAATGCTGACGCAAGCAATAATGACGGCTAATTTTAGGTTTTTTGCCCCCCCCCCCCAACCACAATAGGACGTGTCGGATAGCCCAACTACTATAGGGTTAATAATATCTGTATCATTTGTTTTTCAAAATTCACCCTTGCTGGTCAGAAACACTTCCATCACTCCATAAGTAAGCAACTACATGTTGAATCTACATGAACATTGTATTTAACTCTTAGTTGAAACTGTTTCTATTAAATAATGTAAAAAGGGGGAAGCTGGGTGTTTAATGCCCTCAACAGAAGCTGTGTAAATTGGGTTCAAGGTTTGAAGACATTCAACATTTCAAGTTTAAATGCTTCATTACTTTAATCTGAAGCCCAGTTATAGAGCTTTCAAAATATACACTTCACATTTCCTTTCATACTTCAAGATAGATAAGGGACCGGCCGGACGAAAAGCCTGGAATTCACAAACTCAACAAAAGTTTATATTGTACCGGATTTTAAAACTCTCTTTGGAAGCATTAACCCTATCCAGACTAGGGTGCCCCCCCTAGTAAACTTTTCCACACAGCTCATCGAGTATCTCTAGAATAGTTTTTTTGTGGCTTTTATTTTCTATCTATGAGACATCTTTTCATGTCAATTTCAAAAATTTTGAAACTGATTCCGGGGGTCAACACATGACTTTAAATTGAGTGCTCCGCCAAATAAATACCTTTTAAGTTATAGATTTGGAACCACTGGCTCTATGGAAATGAGACAAACATTTTTGAACTCGTCTTGAAACAAGCTTTCATTTGATATATGGTGTATTGATTTTTGATGACGTCATCAATAATTTGTTGTTGTTCATGTGTACTGATGAAAACCCACGTTAAGCTTCATTTTTAGGCAAATGAGTGACATAATATGATGTAGCAGGTCTTTTTATGTATATTTAGTATTTTTTGATATTTTTAGAAGTAATTTATAATCAATTTTAGACAAAAATCGCTATTTTTCTCGTACAAAATAAATAAATGCTGACATCAGCAAAAATATTAGACTTACAAAGCCAAAATTTCAAAATAAGAATTAGAAGGATATAATCGTTCTATGTTTCAAATATCACATTCTGATGATGGTTGCTCTGATGATGGCCTGTTGGCCGAAACTAGTTAGCAGATGACTGAATAGAAAATGAATAGCGCAAAAGATCAAGTTGATGCCTGCTCTCTGAAGATGTTGTCTCTCTTCTTTCTCATCGTTCACTATATGTCAAATATCACATCGATATATTTTATCAATTTGGAGATACAATGTGACAAAGTACATGTGGTTTTACACCCAAATTAGCAACGTTTGCTGATGTCAGCACTTAATCACGTGACATAAACAAAAACAAATCACACCATCTTGTTTGCCTTATCATGTTTGTTACTTGTGCCAAGTTTCAAGTCTCTAGCACTTACGATTCTGAGAAAAACCAGGGGGGGGGCACTTTGTGCCCCCACTAGTCTCCCCAAAGTTTCAGAAAGCCTAGTCTGGATAGCGTTAATGGCTAGGATCGAGTTGGTATATGGATATTGAAAGTACCAGAATGGCTTCACATTTCATCATGCTCCTGTTGTAACATTAAGCGCAGAATTTTTGTTTTGTCAGGTCTTCCTCAACGTTTGTAAAGACCCTTAGTCATTTAGTACCCAATTTGTCTTTGTTTATTAACAATACTATGTTTTGAAGTTTTTTCATGTCTTGTGAAACAGTTTGGCTCCAAATCAGGTATTTAGTTCTTCATTCATGTCAAAAAGAATGAAAGGACAATGGCCATATTTTGGTATTTCCCTTTATATAAAATGGAAGAAGTTTCAAAGTCCTGCGCATAAAACATTTTGGTGATGTTTGAAAAGTTGCAGTTATTTTCTTATCCCTGCGCTATTGGTTTACGTACCAGCAAAAACTTCTTCAACTGCTATGGTTTCATCCCTTGCCCATTTTTTTCTTCCGGGCGATTCGATGCACAGACTTTGTTGTGTTATGTTCATTGTCAAATGATACATAATAATCAAATACGCATTGTATTAATTCCCACAGGTGCGTGCAGCACGTAGCGCATGTTTTCGTATGTGTAAGTTGTTTTCCTATTTAAGTTTTGAACGGTTGTTTATCGAGTTAGTTAGTAAACACGAGAGTTGAAATAAAACGTCTCATCTCTGGCTTGTCTAACTCAACATGGTGACAGGAAAACTTAAAAGCTACAACTTAGGAGTGTGCATGGCTACGAATGTAGAAGAGCGGTCTTAAGACTACGGGTCGACGACTAAGAGGCGCTACATTGGTGAGCCCCGCAGCTTGCAACAAAGTTCACATGCAAGATGGCGACGTTTCAAGTCACACCCCCAGAAAAGTTTTCTTTTAAGCCAGAAAAATGGTGTAAATTCGTTGTTTCAGAGTGGCCTCTGAGCTCCATAAGCGAGATGAAGAGAGTCAAGTAAACACACTGATATACTCAATGGGCGACGAAGCAGATGACATATTGCAGTCGTTTGGCCTCAGTGATGCTGATAGAAAGAAATACAAAAGTGTGAAAGAAAAATTCGAGGGGCATTTCATCATAAAGAGAAATGTGATATTCAAAAGAGCCCGATTCAACATGCGTGTTCAGCAAGAGGGTGAGTCTGTAGACAGTTTTATTACTGATCTCTATACTCTAGCTGAATTTTGTGTATTTGGAGATTTACACGACGAATTGATTCGTGACCGTATAGTTGTTGGGATTCGTGATAAAAATTTAGCAGAAAGATTGCAATTGGAGAGTGAATTAACACTTTCGAAAGCCATTAATGCTGTTTGACAGAAAGAAGTAGTTAAAAAACAGCAGAATCTAATGAGTTTTAAAGCTTTTTCAGCACAACCAACCGTCGATGCAGTGAAGAGTTCAAAGCAAAGAAACCCAAGCAGAGGCAAAAGCGCTGATGTGGACTCAAGATACAACAAAACTGAGAAGAACCAAAACAAGCAGTCTGCCACAAAGTGTGAGAGATGTTCAGGACCTCCTCATTAGAAACAGGCATGCCCCGCACGCAACTCAAAATGTCATAGCTGTGGAAAAGTAGGACATTGGACACGAGCATGCAGAAGCAAGAAACTTCACGAAATTTCAGGTGAAACCTTTCCTTTATCTTCTGAAGATGAATATTTTCTTGGTGAAGTTGAACTTGATGCAGTTGAAAGCCGTCATGCTTGTAAAGTATGGAAGGCTGAGGTTTGTGTAAATGGCAAGCAGGTTCAGTTCAAGCTAGATTCAGGGGCTGACGTCTCAGTTATACCACTCACACTATTTGAGAAATTTGATAAGAGCACCTACCAAAATCTTACTAAAAGTAGCAAAACGCTACTTGGCCCTTGCAATTATAAAATACATTGCAAGGGGAAATTTAAAGCAAAGTTATCAATTTACGACAAAAGCCATTTTGAAGATATTTATGTCGTGGAAGGGTTGGAGAAACCTCTTCTCAGTAGAAATGCAAGTTCTTCCTTGAATTTGATTCAAAAAGTCAACGAAATTGACTCGAGGAAAAATTCCTTTGACTCTGTAGCTGAAAATACTAAGCTGCACATTTTAGACAAATATCCAAAACTTGTTGAAGGACTTGGTGAACTACATGGAGAGTATAAAATTTTGATCAAACCAAATGCAAAACCTTATGCTCTAAATGTACCTAGAAAAGTTCCTTTGCCTCTTTTGGATAAAACGAAAAAGGAGCTAGATAAAATGCTTGATATGGGAGTGATTTCTCTAGCTGAAGGTCATACTTCATGGTGTGCTCCCATGGTTGTTATTCCCAATCCTAATGGTGACGTCAGAATTTGCGTCGATCTTACAAAATTAAACGAATCTGTGCTAAGAGAAATACATCCTCTTCCTTCAGTTGATTATACACTTGCTAAATTTGGAGGAGCAAAAATATTTTCAAAGATGGATGGAAATAGTGCATTCTGGCAGAGAAAATTATCAAATGAGTCTTGATTATTGACTGCATTTATCACTCCTTTGGGAAGATTTTGTTTCAATCGTCTCCCTTATGGTATCTCAAGGCATAACGGAATAACCAGACCCAGGACCAGTAGGACCGGACCCTAACGGACCAGACCCTAGGGGAATACCCATTACTTTCCTTCCAGCGTTTTTTGCAATGGCGGCCAACACAGAAGCTTCGCTCCAAAGTAAGATAAGGCAATCACTGCTGTAACGAAGTTCTACCTTCTGGATGCCACAACAAACACAACTACGCATGGTATATTTAATCGTCTAACCAGCAGGCAAACTTTGATCCAGCCTCAAGCCATTGCCCACTAGGCCAAAGCATTTAACTAGATGGCCTAAATATTTTACCTCTCTGCCTTGCTTGGTGATTCAAGTTGTTGCAATGGCGTCGTGATGCCAGCCACGTTGTATTCCATCTCCACAATCTCAATTTCTTGACTCTTTGCCAGTTAGATTGGGGACTGCAAAATCATTTAGCAGGCAGGTTTTTGATAACATGTTTGTTCGAAATGTTTATTGTGAAGGTGGTAATTAGCAGATATATGGGGTAAGGTGATCTCGAAAGAGAGAGAGATGATTTTGGGAATGTTAATAGAACTATTCTCTCAAACCACGCATTGACCCGGGCATTGACCCTACCTGTCTTTGGTAAATCTCATGATCCCAATATTACATCTCAGAATGTGCATTTGAGTAGTGCATTTGTTTTCTCGTATCGTGCATGCAGGAAGCAGCTTCTGATTGGGGGGATAGTTCTTAGAACAATAGAGAACAATACATCTAATTGATACTTGTGGCGTGGCACCACTGTTTTCAAAACTATTGGGGGGCTTAAACCCCTCGGCCCCCCCGCTTCTGACGGGCATGCATTTTTACAAGAAACAGCTCATAAGAAACAGTAAGCTAAAATTTTCGAAAAATACTACCCCATTGCCTGTATCAAAATGCCACGAAACTTTTGTAATTTTCATTTAAAAATACTATTACTGTTGCTATTACTGTACCATGTCCAATTATTTTTGAGTGCCAGTTATGTTATTACCTATTGTTTTAGATCTTATCAAATAGTTTGGAAGCTGTTCTAACAAAACAAATTAATTCTACATTTTCGGCATTACAAATTGGCAAAAACAAATTTAAAACTTTGGAAGCGAAATGTCCTAAGATTTAAGAAACGATCTAACGACCTTGGACCTCAGTTTCTTATCGAAAAAGATGAGTGTAACTCATATTTTGGAAGATACATGTGACCATCTCCCCCCTAATAATTTTCTGGGGCCACCATGGGAGCTAACAAAGTCCCTAAGTATGCCTGCTAAATTTGCGTGCCTGATAAATTTGAACTCTTGGCGCTGAGATGAACTTGCAGCTTGGAGGCTGGGCAGTCTGAAAGCTTCTCTTCGATGAACTCAGTTGAGTGGGCCTGAGTGTGTCGCAGAACATATATGTGAATTTGAGGGTCACTCATTCGCAAAAGTGTACGAGATTTTTATAGAACAGAAGGATTTCGTGTACGAGGTCTTTTTGAGTGAAAAATTCCCCTCCTTTCGGTCACTAACTTCCTATCCAATGTCAAAGCGAGGGTAGGGCATTCCCCTAGGGTCTGGTCCGTTAGGGTCCGGTCCTAGTGGTCCTGGGTCTGGTTATTCCGTAATGCCGTATCTCAACTGGTAGTGAGCAATTTCAAAGGTGCATGAATGAACTTCTAGAGGGACTAGAAGGAGTCGAAGTTCAAATCGATGATATCATAGTTTATGGCTCTGATGTAGCAGAATATGATCAAAGATTAGATAATGTCTTAAAGAGATTATCACAGGCAAATATTACTCTCAACAAAGCAAAGTGCGAATTTGGAGTTAAATCTGTTAAGATTTTGGGTCATATCGTTTCTTCTGAGGGTATTACCCCAGACCCCTCCAAAATTAAAGCAATTGTCTCCTTACCTAAGCCTAAAAACGTAAAGGAGTTGAGATCATTTTTGGGTATGGTAAACCATTTGAGTAAATTTGCAAATCACTTAGCTACGCTAACGAAACCCCTAAGAGACCTACTGTGCAAAGAGAATGAATGGAAATGGGGACCCCCACAAGATAAATCTTTTTTAGATGTAAAACATTGTTTTGTTTCTTCACCAGTTTTAGCTCTCTACAATCCTAACAGAGAAACGAAAATCAATGCTGATGCATCGTCGTATGGCATCGGAGGAATGTTGCTGCAAAAACAGGATGAAGGAGTCTGGAAACCAGTTTCCTACATGTCACGTGCGTTGTCAGAAACAGAGAGAAGATACAGCCAAATTGAAAAGGAATGCCTCGCCTTCACATGGATGTGTGAAAGATCCAGCGATTACATTTTCGGCAAACCAATTGTTGGTGAGACAGATCATAAACTGTTGGTGCCTCTTCTGACGAAACACACTCTTGAGCAAGTTCCACCCCGAATACAAAGATTCAGATTCGCAAAGAAGGCAATCCTGAGCCACGAACAGTTGAGCAACAGCGGTCTCCTTTGAACATTTTGTCAAGACCAAGGAGAACAATCAAGCCATCACTTAAAGCGAGGGAGAACATGGCAAACAATTGTAGATAACATTGTTTCCTTTAAAAAGGGAAGTTGTTGTGTTATGTTCATTGTCAAATGATACATAATAATCAAATACGCATTGTATTAATTCCCACAGATGCGTGCAGCACGTAGCGCATGTTTTCGTACGTGTAAGTTGTTTTCCTATTTAAGTTTTGAACGGTTGTTTATCGAGTGAGTTAGTAAACACGAGAGTTGAAATAAAACGTCTCATCTCTGGCTTGTCTAACTCAACAGACTTGATATCTGACTGGTAACAATGAAAGGTTTTTCGTTCTCTCCTGTTGGCATCTTTACTGGTGAGCTTGCTTGCCTCAAAATGGACTCCAACCCAGTTGCTGCAATGATGGCACTCTTTTCTTTTCTCTTTATATGATAAACATTATCTGCTGTGGATTTTAAGTGGCCCATCAAATCGGCTGTCTCATTTTCAATCCCTTCTCCACTCTCCCACACTGCAGTGACAGTCGTTCTTCAGAACTTGGTGGCATTCACTCTGTGATTCACAAGCCCAGTTTTCATCCAAATTGAGTTCAAACCAACACTAACTCCACCAGATCTCAAGGGCATGCCTGTGTTTGACGTGAATACATTATTGATGGAAGGAGATGCCACAAACTGGGGATGAATGTAGGTTACATATGTTTCTAGCCAAGAAAACATAGATTCGTTGATGACTATGCGAGCTGGTCCATGAGTACTTAGCGTCTTATGTTTATGGACTCTGCAAATATAGCAGCCATCTTTGAATTTTTAGTTTCTAAATTCATCCATTGTAAAATTTGCGATGACTCCTGTACGATGAGCATTTCAAATGCAAATCATGGTCATCAGAAAATCCCTTACGTTAACAAATGATTCAACAGTTAGCGTGTGGGATGGATTCTCCTCAAAATTGCCTAAGGAGACAATAGCATTTCGACATACCTCACTTCGTTCAAATGCCTTGATCTGTGCCGGTGTGATCTCAGTTTCTTCCTCTCGATCATCTTTTAGGTGCTTTTGTTTCCGAGAAAGGCCTTGATAGGTCTGGATCCAGTTTCTCACTTTAATCTTGATACTAGACAGCAAATTCTGCTCAAATAGGGCACTTCTCTCGGCAATAAGATAGCTATAAAAGTTATTGAGACTGTGAAGGTAGGCCATTATTGTCCTTGCCTCGTATTTCTTATGCACGCAATATATCTTTAAGAATTAATCGCAAATTTTTTTTGTGCGAGCCAAGGATGCAATATCCATATTATTGTCTATTACGTTCAAAATTGTCTTCACTTGCATTCTGTGCTGCTTCGAAGACCTCTCGTCTTTATTTCCACAGTCCGGCGATATCAAGTAGTGGTAAAATTCATCCAGTATGAATTTGCTGAAAGAAATTTTTGTCAGCATCACCAGGTCTTACCTCAGGGTCTTACTTTAATTTGTGTCTGCATTGCACGTATTTTTTTCATAAAAAACTGAAAATTTAGGGCAGTACTGAAAGTTTCTTACAATTATCAGATTTTCAATACTCAGAGTTTCTTGCGAGTTTCTTAGAAGTTCCACAACAGTTTTCATGTTCACTGCCTGTGCCATTGTGGACATTTTAATATAATATCTTCAGAAGCCTTTCCAATGTTTAGTCATCATGAGTAACCTGACAAGGACCTTAAAAGTAACATGATACAGGAAACAAGTGAAGATAAAGTAAAAATATGTCAATTCCTTACGAACATTCAGTTACGAACATGATTTCCTAAACTAACCACAAATGTACACACACTTCTTCGCATACAATCCATGTGCCTTCGTATTCATTCTGGCTAACTTTCGCCCTGAAAATACCTATTCCCCTGTTTCGAAATTACACAGAATAAATTGGTTGTAACTCTTTCTAAGAAACTATACGCATCGATGGTGAGATGACCATTATCAAGAAATTAGGAAACTCCAAAAACTTTGTTGAAGTGAAACGTTTTCGTGGGAAACCACTGTAAGCTTGTTTTGCGAAAAAATTCAGCGCTTGTTATTTTTAGTGTACCCCGTTTTGTACGGCACTTTAAGACTTTCGGAATGCTATTAAAGAAGGAAGGGGAAAGTCTGCATGCGGCAGTTAACATGGAAAATCTTTGGGCTGGACAGGATGGGATTTGTCACTGACCTCAATGTAGTCCGGAAAAATTGTAACTTTAGTAGGAACAAAATTCATACAAATTGGGTTTAGACAGTCAAAGTTATGCCGGAATCTATGTTCGTTTAATGCACTAAAATTCAAGCGAAGTTTTGTTAAAGATCTAACACCGTCAATGTCATGAATGTTATAACTAGAGTTTCCTAATGGTCGTATGGTTGCAAGAAGCTTACATTTGCATTCAGCAATGCTTACAGAATGTTTTATATCATCACAAAGAAGATTCCATTCAAAAAGAGTATTTTGGAAATACGGAATATACGTATTTGAAAAACGGACAGTTCGCCCAACATTTTGGTTGTAAGCGCGTGTTGCTCTGAGATTGTAGGTAAGTTCGCGTTCATCTGGAATTTCGGCAGACAAGTAATGAAGGGATTGTGACTTTTTCACGTTGAAAAAATGACACAAACGTTGATACCATCTTCTCTGATACAATTTTTCCCAACCTAATTCCTTGTAGAGTCTTTGTCTACTCGTACCTCTCCATGCTCCAGTGACAGCCAGGGCAGCTGAATATTGAATATGCTCCAGTCTTTGAGTGAAAGCAGATTGCATTTCAGGATCATATCTATGATATATGATGTCCACAGTTTGTTTCTTTGGAAGAGAACAATAGTTTCCGCGTTTTCCGCGGAATTCACTTCAGCCGTACACCCAAAGTGAATTCCGCGGAAAATATTGGCATGGTCTATTAACCAGACCCTGATCTACTAGGACCCTTGGACCATATAGGACCATGACCCATACTGACCAGACCTTGGAGGAATCCGATTATCCCCATGCACCGCTTATGGAAATGGTCATAGAAAACACATGACATGGGATGCCGTACTCTAGGTATGAATGACTGAGGGATGACTGAGGTGAGCAAAGAATTGTAATTTTTCATTTGTTTGGCACATTGAACATTGCCTAATGTAATGTATTTGGTACCATGGGTATCAGGGCCAGAAAAATGAAAAATTGAAAGATTTAAAAAAATAAAGAAGGAAAGAAAGACGAAAGATCTTCTCTGAAAGAATCGCCTTCTCCTTTCTTCCTTTTCTGTTCTCCCTCTCCCAATTTTCCTTTCCTATATTTTCGAGGCCCGGTATGTATTTGGTTATCTTGCCCCATGTAGTGTCATTGCGAAGCAAATGGTGTAACAAAGGTTTAAGGTCACAGAGGGTGTAGGCATTTCATTTAAACCACTTCTATTTACTTGTGTCTGTTCCCTATTCATAACACCAGTAGGGTATCGAAAATTTAACACTTCTGCAAAATATTCTCTTTCGGAATCTATGCTAGGACGCCGCACTTGTGTGTGTCAACACAGGATTACAAAATATAACTTGGTCTTGATATTGTTTGCATCAGCAATGCTCTTGGCAACATATGTTTATTTGCAAAAAGCGTTTGTAGCGCGAAGGAATTTAATTTGGTAAAATAATTTGTTCTTAAACGAGCTACTGGTCTGCCCTTTGTGACCTTACCAATGGATTGTATCTCATTTGGCTTTTTGGGATCCCTGTGCTAAAATTTCGACATTTAAGATAGAAGCAGTTGCCAAGAAATAGAGGATTCAGATGATGATGTGATGGTGGTCATAGTAAGCCATGGTATTTCTGATATGGTAACTTTGCTGAAAGTGATGGGATCCTAAGCCAAAGCATTCCAATCTCCATTAGCAATCTTCGTCAGCATCATCAGCATTTTCAATTTCCAAATACCTGATTTAGTTTTCACAAAATTTTGAAGCCCTTTCCGAATGCCAACAATAGAATAAAAGCTTTTGCCATGTGGATTAGGGTTAATACTGAGTTCAGAGAATACGAATACGAGTTCAGCCTTTTGTATCACATCTAAAATGTTGACTGAAAAAATAGGCCGTTTCTTTCTCATGCCATCTAAGGCTTGAATTTCAGCAGGTTTATCCATCTTCTTTTCGACATGAAAACGCCGTGGTAAAAGCACAACTAACATTTCAAAATACAATTTAGCCTTTAGGCAATCAAATAAAACAAAGTTTTTGAAAATCGGTTCATTGGTTATGGACATGTAAGCAATAAAACAGTAATACATCATTTTGGGACACCCGGTATTGGAAGATGCACCATCTGCAGTGAATTCTCATCTTGAAGGGGGGAGGGACGACAATCCCACCCCTTAAATCCCAGCAAATGATTTAGACTTAAAATGTTACAATTGGTTGGTATCAAAAGTATGTCACCCAGCTGAATGGCTCCTAAAAGCAATGACACCCTTTTGTTGTAGAAGTCACAATTTTCTTGTGAGGCACAACATTGTGCCTGTTTGTACAATTAAGCTAATAGTACGGCAGATTTCGGCATAAAAATGATGGTTTTGTTCGTTTTGTGATAAAAGCATGAAACTTGGTGAACATAGGCAGTTTGACATGCTGAAAAATATTGGATATAGAGCCATTCCGAAAAATGCCCCCAAAGGCTATTTTTAGACGGGGTACTGGATCCCAATCCCCAAAAGTGAAAAACTGGTGTAACTAATGAAACAAATGATGGATAAATACATTACTTAGTATTCTTAGCAAGTTTGACATGCAGAAAAACATGGAATATAGAGCCATTCCAAAAAATTCCCCAGATGCTATATTTAGATGGGGGAACTAGAGCCCAGTCCCCAAAAGTGAAAAACTGGTGTAACTAATGAAACAAATGATGGATAAATACATTACTTAGTCTTATTAGCAAGTTTGACATGGTGAAAAACATGGAATATAGAGCCATTCCAAAAAATGCCCCCAGATGCTATTTTTAGATGGGGGCACTAGAGCCCAATCCCCAAAAATTGAAAAACTTGTGTAATTAATGAAGCAAGTGACGGATAAATACATTACTTAGTAGTCTTAACAAGTTTGACATGCTGAAAAACATGGAATATAGAGCCATTCTAAAAAATGCCCCCAGATGCTATTTTTAGGCAGGGGTATTAGAGCCCCATCCCCAAAGAAAAGTAACGATGGTTAAAGATGTTATTTGTTAATCTCAGTAAGCTTGAGGCACTGAGAATCGTGGAATACATGGCCATTTCTAAATGTTCCTCAGAGCTTTATTCACACTGGGACACTGGGCCATAATACCCCAAAAGCGAAAGTTTGACACAACTATTTAATATGCAATCTCTTGTTGTTCATAATTTGTTATTTGCAGGCAGAAATACAAAGTGCCATCCATTGAAATTGAAAGGTGACTGGGAAGATACTAGCATACTTTTCTTGATATCATAGTTACAGTGAGCGGCTTACGATAGGCTCAGCAGTCTCCATTATATTTGCACATAGCAGTACAAGCAAAGCAAGTCCGGCCTTCGCACATTTGAACTGTGAACCACACCTTTCCTTACATGAGCATTTGATCAATTCCTGGCAGGCCGCCGGTGCATAAGGAAGAGTAGTCCGTACTGGACACAATAAACTGTTCTGATCACGCTTCATTCTTCATCAACTGGCATTGACTATTGGCCCAGAAAACGCAAAAAAGCGTTGGCATTGCTAAATGAACTAAGTGGGTGTGAGAGTGTGTTACTATTTGCTGGCATTGGTAAGAAAACGGCATATGAAATCAAACGTTTCTTCGTCCTCTAGTACGAAACGATCAATAAATGCAGCTAGGAAGGAATTTTTTACTCATAAGCGGAGGCAGGTTGATGATATCCCTTCTGCAAGGGAAGCACAAACGCAACACATTAAATGCGTAATCTACCAAGGAGCTCATATTTGGGGGAAGTGTCTCGTCAAACGCCCAGAAATCCCATGCCCTGATAAATGGAGATAGCAGCGTGATCAGAAGAGTCCGCGATGTCACTTATGGGCTATTCTTCTTGATGCATCGATGGACTACCAGGAACTAATCAAATGCTATGCTCCTCCTATAAGTAAAGGTGTGGTGGACAGTGCAAATGTGTCAATGCTGGACTTGCGTGTACTACTGTGTGCAAATATAGTGGAGACTGCTGAACCCATCGTAGACCGCTCAATTTAGTTATACAATCAAGGAAAATATTTTACTATCTTATCAGTCACCTTTCTTTTTCAATGGATAGCACGTAGGATTATCTTTCAAATGAACCAATGCGACTAACTTTTGGAGACTGCCATTGCATAATGAATTTTGTATAACAAGATGCAGCATATTTCAATAGTTACGTGAAACTTTCGCTTTGGGGAAACATGCACCAGTGCCATAGTGTAAATAAGGCATCGAGGAACATTTGGGATTGGCCGTATATCTATGATTCTCAGTGCGTCAACCTTGTTAAGACTGTAAGACTAACAAGTAACGTATTTAGCTATCACTCGTTCCATTAGATACACCAGCTTTTTATTTGGGGAATTGGGCTCTAGTGCTCCCATCTAAAATTAGTATTTTTATTACTATTATTATCACTTTATTTACAATGTTGTCATAAAAAGTATACGATAGCTATACATGTATGTATGAGAACATTTGCAAACACAGCTAATAGAAGCCACCTGGTTCATATGACAAAGAACTGGATTGATAAAACTATCATATAAAACCTAAATACGGTACAAAATTTCGGCAAAGTCTACACTGGCATTGGCACTCATTTCCTTTCCAGGCTTTGATTTTGGTCTTAAACTCAGTCAGGCTGATTGACTGTCTAGTCAAGACTGGAAGCTTATCCCATAACTGTGGACCCCTATATCAAACAGTTTCTGGGCCATACATGACTTATCTCACTTTGGGTAGACTAATGTCGCAATCATTTTCGAGGTGATGCTGTTAGGTTTGTGGACAGAAAATTTCATTATTAAAAGGAGGTATGTAAAATTCACAAGATAATTTGGGGGCCTTTTAAGAATGGCTCTATATTCCATGCTTTTCAACATGTCAAACTTGCTAAGACTACAAAGTAATGTATTCATCCGTCACTCGTTTCATTAGTTACTCAAGTTTTTTACTTTGGGGGATTGGGCTCTAGTGCCCCCGTCTAAAAATAGCGTTTGGGGGCATTTTAGGAATGGCTCTATATTCCATGTTTTTCAGTATGTCAAACTTGCTAAGACTACCAAGTAATGTATTCATCCGTCACTTGTTTCATTAGTTACACCAGTTTTTCACTCTTGGGGATTGGGCTCTAGTGCCCCCATCTAAAAATAGCATCTGGGGGCATTTTAGGAATGGCTCTATATTCTATGCTTTTCAGTATGTCAAACTTGCTAAGACTACCAAGTAATGTATTCATCCGTCACTTGTTTCATTAGTTACACCAGTTTTTCACTTTTGGGGATTGGGCTCTAGTGCCCCCATCTAAATATAGCATCTGGGGGCATTTTTTAGAATGGCTCTATATTTCATGCTTTTCAGCATGTCAAACTTGTTAAGACCACTAATTAATGTATTCATCCGTCACTTGTTTCATTAGTTACACCAGTTTTTCACTTTTGGGGATTGGGCTCCAGTGCCCCTGTCTAAAAATAGCCTTTGGGGCACTTTTCGGAATGGCTCTATATCCAATATTTTTCAGTGTGTCAAACTGCCCATGTTCACCAAGTTTCATGCTTTTATCACAAAACGAACATTCCAACCCTAAATCTGCCGTACTATAAGAAAAAGTTTTCCAAATAATGAGTCGTATTCTTGATGTTATAATTTGATTTCATGATCCAAAGCAGACTATCTGATAATTGCGTAAATCTTTCTACTGAGGAACGAAGGCCAAATGGAAGGCACAAATCTACGAAGAAATATCCAAGGAACGAGAACCCAACATAATGCCAGTCACTCTCCTGAACGGGGCAGATACGAAAGGCACTTTTTACGTCTAGTTTCGCCAGGAGAGCCCCCCGTTCTAAACTTGCAACAAGTTCTACCGCGTTGTCAAAGCTGTTGAAGGATACAGACGCTTCATCGTCGCCTATAAAGTCACTGATGGATAAACCTTTAGGTGACGACATGTCTATGATCATGTGTAATCTGTTAGGTTCTTTTTTAGCGTAATTTATATAAGTTAAACCCACCTGAACCCAGCTGAATCCATCTGAACCCACCTGAACCCATCTGAACCCAGCTGAACCCATCTGAACCCAGCTGAACCCATCTGAACCCAGCAGAGACCAACCTGACTCGATAGAAATTCCCAAGAGGTCTCCTGACAGGTGTGATGGCTCCGTTTGGAAATATCAAGAACAATGTATCAAAAGAAGCGGGTGATAAGCATAAGTGCTTTATGGTGTTAATGAAAACAGCTGAATAACAATCGTTCTGATCTCATTGGCTCGGACGGTTTTTCATTTTGGCATTTTATGGGTTCAAAGTGTCTTATCGATTTGTGTGTGGCCATAACTCCGCCAATCCAGAAGATATTTTAGCCAGCATCCAAACTTTAATACCCAAACATCTGGAGAGTAGATTTCTTCAAAAAAATTCGGGAAATTTCAGCAATTTCTTTTCCTGGTTGCGTTTTATGAAGGTAGGTAGGTAAACTGTCGAAACATTGTCGTGGACTTCTTTCGCAGTGATATCACTCTCCTACTAAATCATCAGGCCTAACTTTTTCACCTTCACGTTTACACAATATTGTTTTCGTCATTTATTTGACTAAAACGTCCTTTGAGTTTCTGTGTTTGTTAATCTGAAGGGCTATAATTCCAAACAGAGCCATTAGCATTATGAACAAGTGTTAAATGCCAATTCCCTGCTTGTGTGCTTCATACAAATCACAGGACCTCTTGGGATTTCTATTGCGTCAGATTGGTCTCTGCTGGGTTCAGATGGATTCAGCTGGGTTCAGATGGATTCAGCTGGGTTCAGATGGATTCAGCTGGGTTCAGATGGGTTCAGCTGGGTTCAGGTGGGTTTAACTTATATAAATTACGTCTTTTTTAGGCATGACTCCAATCAGTGACGTACGAAAGTTACGCAAAGGCTGGATGTCAAAGGGGCCCGCCATTCGGTGTTGTTTGAGCTCTTCCACTACACAGTTGAAAATTGCAGGAATGTTGGTTGAGGCAGACTGAAGATTATGAGCAACATTTGAAAGTTCCGGACCGGAATAGCCAATTGAAAACCCTGCATCAAAACTTCTAATTAAATTCTCTACAAATACGTGGTCAGGATGACTGTCAAGTTCTATTGAAATGTTAGTTACGTCAATAGGCGTGACAGCTTTAGGCGGAATAGCGTGAAAGTTAGTTTTCAATTCTTGGACAATCTGTTGCTGGGTGAGGCCCTTTGCATCTTGCACAAACATGTTGCCAACGGCAATTGGGTTCCCTGCAGTTGTTGTAATTGTTGTAATGGCGGCAGGGGGTTTGAATTTGTGCTTGTTTGGCTCAAAAACTGTGTTGGGATGGTGTTGGTTGGGCCCGAAAAAATCTGTTTGCATCGGTTTGTAAACCAAAACTTTCTGACTTTGGGCAATCTGCCCCAAAGTGCCCAGTTGTGTGGCAACGAAAACAGGTCAAAGATTGGTTTGGTGGGGTGCATCGGAGGAAACGGTTGAGGGCATATTCGTCTAATCTTCACCAAATCAAAAATGATTGCGTGCTATGTTCATTCAAAAGTCTATGTCGTATTTATAACATGCCTGAAAATTATAACTCCGACACAAAGCCCCAAAAGATTCTTGATAGGCCAAAAGGTTGGAGGCTAACACAGGGTGGAAATGTACCATTGCTCTTATAAAAACGTTCCAGGCTTTGAAGACACAAAATTGGTGATTTTTTGCATTGATTTGCGTGTTTGTGTCAAAGATACGGTTTCATCGCCGGGGCCACCAGGCTGAACCTGAAGGCTGTAAGATTGATTGGATGTTGTATCGTATAGAGAATTTGGTAATAACATGTTCAAGTCAATGTACTCTTTTGCTTTCATAGCTTTGATTAATTTTGGAGAAAGCGGAGGCAAAGAACTTAAAGGAGAATGGAATAAAGAATTAATGTTACCTCTGTGCAGAAGGCTGTCGGCGGCTGGCGGCATTTGATATTCTGCTGGCGAAGGTTCGGCGGCGGGCAAGGATGATGAAAGGTTTGCGGCTGGCTGAACCTTGACTGATGAAGGAATGGGAGCATGGGTAGGGTTGGAAATCGTTGAAGCTGGGGAAAGCTGTAGGGTACTAGGTTGTGGGACGAGAGGGTGGTTGATGCTAGCTTGATGGTTTGATTTTGAAGACACGTCTTTCATCAGAGCTTTTAAATCGTCAAGGCTCAATCGATACCATGTTTTTCGGCGCTTTGGGTGGTGGCATGCTGTGGGTGGTGCTGGCGATGCTCAATTGTTGCGACATTGGCTCGGCTATCTCCTGTTCCTCATTTGATTCATATGCAGGTGAATTCGGCATGTTCGGGTGAAGAAGAGAGTGTATTCTCAATGCTAATGTCTCCTTGGTCCCTTGCTGTTCAAGGCCAAATTCAGCTGCTTTGGCACAAAGATATGTCTTTGTCCTCTTTTTCCAATGTAAAAATGATCTTTGCATGTCTTTTCGATCTCTCACAACTCCACTTGTTGAGGCATTGGAGGCCATAATCGATATGATAAAAACGAATTTCAGTAGAAAATACACGTGGACGAAAGAAACAAAGACTTGTCTTCAACTTGCTTTGAACGCTTCAGGAAACAACTGAATGTTTAACTGCATGTGGAAGGGTATCGGCAACCTCACCTGGATATGACGCACCAGGGGACTAAGTCTGAATTTAGTTTGAGGATTGGGTCCTAATAACAAAAGACGGGGGTTAAACCAATTCTATGCCTTTTGTCGTTAATCTTACATTATCAAAAGGAAGTGTTGGGAATCCTAGATATGAATGAACTGATTGAGACAATCAATCAGGTGCGTTGATGTAGTTGGGATCAAAGGGCTTCCAGGAATATGTTTCTTTGGAGCACAATACCATAATTAGACCAAGGATGCTCATGCCTTAATTAGTTTAACAGAATCTATCAAAAACACCTTGGATAACAAACTCTTTGGATGTGGAATCCACGCGCTATAGGAGACAGAGTAATTTGGATGTTTTAATTAATAACGATATTTCAATTTACCTTCTGCCACTTGTTGTTACTTTGCTTGAAAATCCTCCTATTTCTTCCACGCTGTATTGTGGCTTCCATTTTGTTTTTTTCGAACTGACTGTACGGCTTCCTCCCGCCCAGTGGTAAGTGAGGCCAATTGCGCAGCCTCCACCATCTCAAGCCCAGAGCAGTGGTCCAGAGAGAGAAAGAGTGGGTAAGAGGTCGAAGACCTGGGGACAATAGATTCCATTGTTCACAGTGAGCAGAACTTTCGCAAGACGTTTGTAACATTCCCGCCAACATTTTCAAGCTGCGCAAGGCATCAAGTCAAAGATTTTCAGGGGGTTTCCTCTCAATAAGTTAGATCAAAAGATGGCGGACAGGATGCCGGAACACACTGACTTCTGACGCTTCTGACAATAGATGACCCGAGATCCCGCCTGAGATGACCAAGGATTCCAGAGAAATTGTTGACTTTTGTAGAAAGGATAGCTCTCTTTCTCCCCCGTCAGAACAAGGACGACCATATAATAAAACAATATAAAAGCTGCCAGAAATATCAGCCTCACAAATCGACAAAAAGAGAAACCCAGAAAGAAGGCGGATTCAATATGGATGTCTCGTTGGGTTCGTTCAAGAACTTTTTTGGTTGGTTTGCTTGTTTTCAGTTCAGAAAATGAACTTTCAAGCTTTTGTAGAATATTCACAGGAGACTTGACTTTCACACTATGGTTGGATGGATCATCAAGCGATTTCGAATTGTGAGGTTTCTCAACAAACCACCAATCTTTCTTGGCCTTTGTTTGTGGAAGGGGCCTAGAAGGGGCCGTCGTCGTCAGAAGTCGTTCATCTGCAAAATTTGCTGTCGCACTGGCCTCCTCCGGTTTTGAACAGATTTCCAAACAGAAGATAAAGAATTTTACGAGTATTGGAGTTAAGATTTAACTGAACAGCAAATGATTTATGGTTATTATTGAAATCTGAACATAATGAGCTGCCAGAGCTGCCTTGGATTTGGAAGATGTTTATGAAAAACACAAAATATCACCAGGAGGGAAGCCCTGTTTCTACAGCAGAGAACAATTTGCAGTAACAACTTGCAGCAGTTTGTATCTATTCTACCTTAGACATTGAAAATGTTAATGCCACATCTATCAAGAACCATTTGAAGAGGATACATTTACAATTTAGTTACAAAGCAAACTTGGATCAGCCCATTGTAACTCGATCAAAGAGGGGACAAGAGTCATGTATTTTGTTCAGTGGAACTTAACAATAACCAGAGTCAGATAATCATCACATAATTAATTTGTATCGCCACTGAAGTGAAGCTTACCTTCTACAGTACAGACTTTGCACACATCAACATGGTTTTCCTTTTCCTGCCTAAAGTTCTGTTCAGAAAAATTTACAGACTGTCATGTGGCTTAAGAATTCTTATCATAAAGAATTGTTGTAAAGTTAATTTGCGCAATGCCTGCACTGTATAGTATGCCTTTAAAAGGTTTCTTAGCTACTTTCAAAAGTGTTGATACCAGATGTTCTTAATAGTTATGCCACCCTATGACTAGTGTCTTATAATTTCATTTCCTATATCAAATATGGTGTACTTTGATCATAAATGATAAATGCAAGTTCTATTGAATGAAATATTACTGGGACCTCCTAAGTCTATCTCAAATCTAGATGTGATTGGAAATTTACAACACACCTTTTTTATATGAAACTTGGATCAGCACTTAGGACTGAAAGTTTCTTAATTTCGCATTCAGTGTTTTAGTATTAACAGTTTCTTAAATGGTTTCTAATTTTTTGGGGCCTAATAAGGTTTTGCGTATTTTGAAGTTGAGCCTCCTTATTGACAAAGGGCTTGCATTTTGCATTGATATTGTCACATGAATAAGCCATGCATATTGAAGCAAAAAATTATCTATTTTTTGCAGTCAAAAAGTTGAATAAGATGAAGGTAACTTTGTTAGAGAGGCATTTACAAATGCAATGCTGCATGAGCCCTAATCTACTGACTCTTATTCTAGAATTAAATTTGTAGAGTTTCTTAATTGTTCTTGCTTACTAATCAAATCACTTGAATTGTTTTAGTTGCAGATATTTTCATACAACATCTAATTGGAGACTGACTTTGGTCCAATGTTTCAATTTGTTTCAGGTGGCTATGTGTATGGTGATCCCATATACATTTCACAAATAATGACCAATTTTTTAGGAACTTAAATTTCTATTGCCCTGGGGATAGAATTGGTTAATAATTTTTGTTTTAAGGGCTTCAGGTGTCAACAACAACAAAATAGCAAATTTAGAACGATTTCCTGTAATTTCTACACTCCTGCCGATTTCTCTCCAGAACAGGACCTGCAATTCTGAAAATTGTCTGATAATGATACCCATAATTCAACAACTTACTTAAAAAGTACCCCTACAACATGCTCCTCCCTGTACCACCAGTACACTGAGGTACCCTCCCCCAAGCCTGTTCAGGGCATCTAACTTAAAAAAAGTGTAAACACAAACACTGCACTGCGCATAGCGAATCTGTGAACGTGAACAAAGCAGCGGAAAAGACGAACACTCCAAAGAAACCTCTCCTGTCCGCTAGCTCCATTGCACAGTCACTTTCTCATAACTTCAATTTTTCACTGTGATGAATGTAATTTGATAATCGGAAAACAAGTGGATGTGAATTGTACATCTTTACAGTTATCTTACTAGGAATGTCGTCGTTTTGGTATTTGTTGTGGTTTTCTTTTCACTAATGATACTAATTGATGCAAATTTTAGTTTTTGTTTTGTCTCGCATTTCTTGTTCCGCCCATCGAGTAGTTTTGCTCTGACGATTTGCAGGATTTGCACCTCGCATTTCTAATGATTTGAAAGCAACAAATTTTTGATTACAAGATGGAAACACGGCACGAAAATGTCTGAGTTAGAGGAAGGGAAAGGTTTGAGTGCAGAACAACGAACAATTATTCAGTTGGCTTTGGATGGTATTAACATATTTTTTACTGGTGCAGCGGGTACAGGCAAAACAAAAGTACTTCTTAGCATTGTCAGTAGTTTGAAGGAAAAGTTTGGATCAAGCAGTGTTGGTGTAACGGCTACGACAGGTATTGCTGCAACGCAAATAGCAGGTCAAACACTTCATTCTTGGGCGGGAATAGGACTGGGGAAATGATATCGATACATTTTGTTGGATCGAATTATTTCAAACGAAAATGCTAGGTGCAGATGGATGAATACGAAGGTCCTTGTGATCAACGAAATATCTATGCTAGATCAAGAATTGTTTAAGACCCTGGAATTTTTAGGAAGAAGAGTTAGTTGCTCACAAGAGAGATTTGGTGGCTTGCAACTTGTTGTATGTGGTGACTTCCAACAGCTGCCACCAGTCACAACCATTAACAAAGAGGGCACAAGCAGTGAATTGCCATATTGTTTCAAATCTGCAAAATGGGATGAATGCATAGATGCAAGCGTAAAACTAAGTGAAATTTGACAATGGGCTAGTCACCAATGTAAAACCCTACATCTGGAGTGGCAGGAATGAAGAAGGGGTCGTAACTGCAACAAGACGCCAACTCCCCCTTCAGTTATCTTGGGCTTTAACAATCCACAAAAGCCAAGGACAGACCTTGCCAAACATAGCTGTCAGCCTGCGAAACATGTTTTCCTACGGTCAAGCTTACGTAGCGTTGTCTAGAGCTACCTGCTTGGAGGGTTTATCCATTCTTCCAGGGTGGGATCAGCATATCCCGGAGACACCACCAGTGCTTAACGATTTCATCATGAAGGTAATGCCTGTAAACGCCTTTGAATCAAGTCCAAATCCAGCTATTTCAGCTACACATGATGACTGTGAAACATGCGAGGATGACAATGACAATGACACCAGCAACCAAACTGCCAGGGCAGGTATGAATATACAATGGCCACTGAACTTGTCTCTTCCATCTGCAATAGATTTAACAGATGTTCTTGCGGATGTTGAATCCAGGCACGGCCGATCTTCAGTTTACAGGGAGTGTGTGCAGAATTTGCGTCAACTGTTAACAGCCAGTCATGAATTACTGAAATTCGCTGCATATTGTTGGGAAAGACTAGAAGAGATTTACATTCCAACTGGGGAATATGCACTTTTGAACATACAAGAAGCAATGAGCAAGAAGAACATCATCGAGAAAACAAGAAAATTTTGCATTTTGCAAAGAAGCGAGGATCTAAAGGAGAGGCTTCTACACGTGCTTAAGAAAAATGAAATTGTAGCTATACATAAAGAGAAACTCTCCTTCGAACAGATGACATTTTTATTCGACTTCGTGTTGGTTCTAAGAAAGAAAATGACAGGTAAGTTCATTCTTCTTACAATCATACACAAGGGGCATCTCACTCTCTAAAAATCCCGTATAGCTGTGGGGAAAAATCCTTTTGTTCTCAAGAAAAATCTGTAAAAAATCCCAGAAAATATTTCTTTTTTAAATCGCCACCTTTCGACCATACATATTTTCTACATAACTCAAACCTTTTAGTAGAAAAATCAGCCGATGATGTTAATACCCATGTCAGATCAAGTGAGCATATACCCTGGGGAAATCATCTCTTTTTCTATTGATACGTCGTTGATACGGCTACCCGCTCCGCGCCGGCTAGCTCTTCATGGTACGAGGCTCTCATCTCAAAAAGAAAATTTCCGCAAGAGTACCGGCACGTGATCTGAGATGGGTGTAAAACAACACGCACTTTTCTTTTTATTGTACATCTAGATTATGTATACATATCTGGTTTGCAAGCAGAGCATCAGAGCCAATTTTACAACAACAAAACGAATAGACAAGAGGTCGAGAAGATGAGTCTCTCGAAATGTTTCTTGTTTGAATCGATAATGTAATTGTAGGAAGAAAAACATGATTTCGATTAATGGTCTTCTTACGCGAATTATCTCCTTATCTATATAGATCAGGACCGTCGAGAGGGGGGGTTGGAGGGGGTAAAAGGTCCGGGGCCCGGGCCTCGAAGGGGCCCGTAAAAACATCGTTCGACAAAAGTTAGCTATTGCTGTAAAATCTCCTTACAGCAACTTTTATGGCAATCTAGCTACCTGCCTTAAAACATAGACATAAGAAAATAGTTTTTCTCATGTGGCTATGTTTAAAAGTTTTTGTGTCCGTACCTTACGGGGTGACTTTGGCAAAGTCACCTCGTAAGAGCGAATCTTTTCATTGTTTACCGTAAATACCGCTTCCTTGATAACTTTTTCATTGAATATCTAAACAATTTTTTCTAAACTAGCTTTCTTAAAAAGGGCGTTTCCCTCCTTCTCCGAGAGTCTGAAGGGCGTAGTCCAAGCAAATTTTCTTGGGGCTTCGCCCCCAAGCCCCCCCCCCCGATCCTAAGAATCGGTCCAGGGCCCGAGCTGGCTCTCGACGGCCCTGATATAGATTCTATACATTACAAGCCATCACCATTCAACATGTACCATTCAAAAAAGTTCTTCACTCTTGCTAGTTGTTTATACACACAAATTGAAGATTCCTTAATTTGAAAAAAAGAAATACAAAATACACTGATGCACGATAGTAATGAATTCATAACGTTTATTAAAACAAAACAGGACATTTTTCAAGAGAAGAAATCAGTGCAACAATAAAAGCCCTCTAAAATTTAAAGAAAATGTTGATTAAACTTTTTAAGCCTTGCTGTTGATTTCCTAGGGATGATGGTAAATAGAGTCTTGGATGAGGAAGAGGCAAACACAGTCTTGGCAGAAGTAGAAATTGGGAAAGCAGAGAAGGCAAAGGTTAGATATGTAGCTGGATGGGTAATGTTCAAAATTC
The DNA here is from genome assembly GCA_039566865.1 of Aurelia coerulea. NCBI lineage: Eukaryota > Metazoa > Cnidaria > Scyphozoa > Semaeostomeae > Ulmaridae > Aurelia > Aurelia coerulea. The sequence goes on along the minus strand of CM076951.1, from coordinate 2,355,472 downwards.
GCAGTTCTGCTCACGAGTATGTTGAAAAGAACAAGTGCACTTCAAATTCAGCTGTAATGTCGACTATCGCCAAAGAACAGGAGCTTCTACATGTTACGGAAAAGTTGACAACGTCAAGGGATGAAGCCTTGAGAGATACTGTATATCCTGAATCCTTAAGCCACATTGAGTATCACAATCGAGGTGCCTTGCAGCATGTTCCTGACAGTGTTTTCCTGTTTTTTCTGGAGCTTGAAAAGAGTTGTCAAAAGAAATACAATGCTGATGTCATCATAAAGCATCAACGCGACGGGCTGAAAGTTGCTCGCAATTTGGTGAAATCGTGCCCAAGTGTAAAGCTTGCCTGGAACAATTTAATGGTATCAGCTGAGATCCCGACGATGGCCGAAGGTATATTCATTTTCACTTAAAGTCTTTACACACAATATCCCTTTAATATAACGACAACTCATTGTAAAAATAAGATCATTTTGGATGATTACAAGGTCCGTCCTGAGCTAAGCAAGCATAAGAATATCTGAATATTGATTTCTTCATAACTCTAAATGATCATTGATGTAATTTTTAGCAACAGTCAGAGATATGAGTGTTGCTGCTAAAGTTGCCATCAATCGAAAATCAAACACCTTTTATAAGAACAAGAATCGCCTGAAAAGTAATTTTGATCTTTATGTGAAATCAAGATGATACGCACAAAGTCAAAAGTCATTGTCCTAGTTTGCCTAGTTTGCTTTTGAATTCCTACAGTGTACTGAGCTTTGGGAGAAGAGCTAAATTATGAATTCTTAACTTGTAGGTACTCGATTTGTAGTTAGAGAGCTTGTTTCAAAGATGTTGAAAAATAGAAAGACTTCTGGGACAATGCTTGTTAAATTTTATCATTTGCTCAATGCTCACAGTATTGTATCTTAGTATGGCATCATCAATGTTTAAGTGGTCTCTTTCCTGCACATTTGCAGAGGTCCATACTCAAGTCCATACTCAATTTCAAATGCCCTTTTTATTTTAGGTAAAACTGTAAACATAGTTGAAACGTTATTGCAGAGAGTTTTGAAAAGGTATTTAAACATGCGAAGTAAAGAGCTCCTCAAGAAGGTCAGGAAAGATGCCAAAGTCAGCAAAGAACAAGCTCTCCGTCAAGCACTGCACAAAAGAAAAGCAAACTCGAAGACAGTAAATGAATTGAAGGACGTCCTTAACACCTTGGTAGCTGAAATCTCAAACGATAACACAGCTTCACATCTAAAACTGAAGGCACTTGCACTAACAAACAAAGAAACGTTTGCAGGATACACGAAAGGTCATCTACGATACCTCTTTTTGGTGTACAGCATCCCTTTTTCGAAATCGAAGTCTAAGAAGGTTCTAAGCATGCAGCTGGCTGATAAGATAATTTCTTGTGAAAGAATTCCAGCACAAGAAATGGTTTCCAAATCCTTGATGGAGCGAGTTTTAAGACTACATGACGAAGGAAAGAAGGTAGACGCAGTATCCTTGGGCATTGAGGCTACGGCAGTAGTGCATACGGCACAGTCGGCAAATTATATCGCACAAGAGGGCACATCGCTGCAAGCTGAGAGGAGTAATACAGATAGAGAAGGAATACGTCTCAGACGCCAAAGGTTCAAACCTTCTGAAAATCAAGATCAGATACTTCAAGAAGACAACCGGGCACATGATGGTAAAGTTCCAAAGGAATTGCGATCTCGAAGAGCAATAGAATTCAACGTTGATGAAACACAAATACAAAGGTGGCATTTGACGTGCAATAAAAACAAGCCATTGACGGCGGAATGAAGAGAAACCGATCGGTTTTCTCACAGTGCATCCCCGGGGGTGGGGTACTTTATCGCTAAATGATACTGGAAGTGCCGCTCAAACGGGTGAGTTTTTTCATATGGGTGGGTTCCAGCATCAGACTTTAATTTTTTCTAAATTTTCCAGCAGTGTTCTTGTACAGTTTTCATCAGTCAATAGCTATAATTACTAGCTTTTGTGTTGTTTGAGAAAAAGATTTTGAGCCTTCAATATGAAAGTGGAAGTCCGAATAAGTGCTGATTTGAGACCACCTCTTATTTTGACTTCTTTGTGCCATGAATCAAGAACCTCTTTTCAGACTGATTCAAGCAACTGCTGTGTAAAGATCTAAGTTGAAGCCTATTCCCCGCAACTGTATCAAAAGTAAAACAATTGAAGTTACAGCTCCTCTACATCAATCAGACAAAAATCGGGTACATATTTTTGGGGCAACCTTTACGTAAAGATCAAAATAATTGAATCGATATGCGTTTGTTAACTGATAAATGTACTTGTCCTCTACAGCTAAATTTAACGTCAACCATTGCTACTCACTAGTGAATGCATGTGACATCCCACAGTTAGATTTCTTGAATTTCAGATCTCGCATCTTTGTGATTGCATTTATGTTCGTTGCTGAAATGGAATTGGTTGCGGAATCATTAATAGCTATACTTGGAAAAGAAAATTTGCGGTATATTTGTAAACTTACGGATCAACAGCTGATACATTCGTATGTTGCCCAAAGCATATTGAAATGGAGGCTACCATATGCGACTTCTAGGTTCTGACTGTCAATATCAATGTATGATGAGAAATGTTTCAAAACTGTCAATTGATTGCGAGAAGAGATTATCATTTTTCAGAGTAAAATTCAGAGCAGTGATAATATCGTTACAATTACCAACCGTATTGTTGCTCTGTTGGATTAGTTGTCTGTCCTTGCTGCGCTCTCTGACATGCGAAAAATAGCTCAACGTAATCTTGTGATGTGGTGTGAGTCACTATATGAATCCCTTCAAAGCATTCCATCATAATCAAACAGTAGGCCTTGAAACCTTTGACCATAGAGTTGAGATCAAACTTTGTCTTTGACGAAATCATCCTCTTTCTCTTTTCTAATGCACTAATTCCTAATTGTTTCGTTGTTTTCTCCCAGTCATCAAGCCAATGGAGGACTGATTCATTTTCGATGAATCTTGAATCGTCTGGGCTCCTTCAGTTAAAAAAAATGTAATGTGTGAAAAGCAAGTAAGCTTCATTAGGTGAGTCAATAAAAGTAATCCCTGTTTTGAAGGTCACACACATGGGGGGGCGGGGTTCTTGGCCAAATTTTGGGTAAGGGTCTGCTGCGAGAATCTTCAAAAGGGTACCGTACAGTGCTACCACTCGTAGAGGAATTCCCCTACAGTAGGGGGAAATATGCTTTGGTAGGTTGTAGGGGAAACCTACGGGGAAAATGAGGGTTTGTAGGGGATTTTGTTCAATAAGGCCAGTTTTCAACAACTTTGGAAAATAACAATGGAAACAGGAAACAGAACAATAGGATCAGGATTGGTCCATATGTCAACAATCGTTGGATTTTCCCATGCTCTTGGGATCTCAAGATTGAATGAGGCTCTCTGAAATCGTTATAGTCCAAAATGAATCTTCTGAGATCGATAATTGCTAATTGTGTCATTATCAACTCAAAATCATTTTGTGCACAAAAACAGGCGAAAACGTAGGGGAATTTGCAAAAATGTAGGGAAATGTAGGGAAATGTACGGGAAATAGAGAAATTTAGCGTAGGGGGCTGTAGGGGAAAATTGCATGCGCAGTAGGTGGAAATTGCAAATCAAGAGTGGCAGCGCTGGTACCGTAGGCTAGACTAACTTTTACGTAAAATAATTGTCAAATTTTTGCCAAATATGATATCATGACCGTTTCCTAGACCAATTTTTGTCAAAAATGTCTGAAAAGGTATACCCTTGCTCGCGGCACATCCCTATGTACCTTTACTATGGAAGAACCCTCCCCCCCCCCTGGTCACACATAACACATGCATCCTCCCAAGGTCCATCATTAAATAGTATATTTGCCAATACTATTTCTTTCATATCCCGGTGATAGCGGCGTGAAACTTTCAAGTGTTTTTAGTGACTCACCCGGTAGTGTGCTTGCACGATTAAAGGCTGACCTCGACTGCAGTAGTTTTGGTCGGTGACCAGGGCATTTGTCTGATGCGCATGATCTGTTGTTAGAGAACATGCCCCACTAAACAAATGCGCTTGTCACCAACCAAAACTACCGTGAGTGGAGGTCGGCCTCAAGAGTCACTATCGGTTTATACTATGGTTGATATTCGCACCTTAATATGTCATCTTATATTTTTATCTTATATCTTATATCGTTCGATTGCTACACTTAACTCATAAAAAGAAAAGTTATTTTTAATATGTTAGATATTGTATTCACATCATAATCGGATTTCGAGTATAGAATGAATAGAACTTCATTCATAATATTGTCAAGCTTAACCAGATGAGACGAAAACCAGAGATTGGCGAGCTTAATATTTTGAGCTTAATATATTAATATTTTGTGATCACGCGTTATGTTGTCCAATTACAACCAACATATAACTTTTATGGTTGATCACTTCTCTTATATGTTACACTTTTCTAAATTGCATGGTGCTATTAACGAGCAACCAAGAAAATTCTAGTACTTACTTATATGGTGCCTTGCTTTTGAAGTTCTTCAACAAGATGGAACAGTTTTCCAAAAATTCTATCGTCGTATCCAAAAATGACCCATCAACATGTCTTGCTAGTAGAGAAGACTTGTAACACTATCAACACAAAAGAATAGACAGCATATAACAAAGCAGTAGTTACAAAATAAGCCCAATGTTGATCGGTATGAGAATGCTATTCATCGGTATTCATCATCAAGCCTTGTCTTTTCTCGCGATTGCATAATGATGTCATAACATTCGGTATTTCTCGATAATTTTAAAAGAACCACTATTTTCGATGAATTAATAATGCTCTTTCTCCGTTATGTTCAACACTGTAATAAGTTGTAGGATTAACTGATTTAGGGTATGCATTGTCATATTAATAATGCTCCGTCTCCGTTATGTTCAACACTTTTTCGTTGAATTGTTGTAGGACTTAGTTTTTGTAAATGGGAAATTGAAAAAATGATTATTATCATCATTATCGTTCATATGTACGTTCCTATGTTCATATAAACGTATACATTAGGCGTAAGAAATGTAAATATAGCTTGAATTACAGGTCATTTCAGTTTGTCTAACTTCTCACCACCCAACTAAAACTGTTATCCTATCTTCAAATGTCGGCTATTATTTTTGAACCTAAACTCACTGACCTGATCCAAAACCAATTTTTTGGATCTTCGTTTTATTTGTGCTGAAATCTACAATGACTGTAAAAGGATTGTAAACAAGTACGAATACAAATATTCACCAGCATCAGCTCGCTCATTCTAGGAGAAAGTACGTCGTCTGCGAGATGATTTCTCATCCGTGAGCAAGGTGTCAATTCGAAATGCTCGTCGGTCAGTTTTTGGAATGTTCTGATTCCAGAGCGGCAATCAAAGGCATAACTTGCTCTCCAGTGAGACCATAGAATTTCCTTATCTCCTATCATCAAATGACGGGTCGTCTTTCCAGAGGCAGAACTCTTTTCAACATTGTTCCGTATCTTCTTGAAGTTATGCTGTCAAAAACATATAAGAATGTTCAATGCTGTAACTGGCATTTAGTACACGGGTCAAACATATTGAAATAATTTTTGATTGGTTACTGTGTAATTTTTGATCGTGAAGCAATTGTGTTGCACTGCATGCGCTAGAACTTGAATCCGTCTCGCGGGATACATGCAAGACTGTTCTGGTACACAGCTACAGATGCCCTTTGCCTCTGAGTTGCTGATAATTCTGCTGCACTAACAGTAACTGAAAAGGGATATTCAACAAGAGACATTTGATTGGTGGGAATTCTGGAAGTTTGTAACGGACACTGCTATAGGATCACTTGCAAATATGCTGCATAGGCCCTGTACAACGAAAAATGTTGTGCAACGAAAAGAAAGATTCCAGTCGCTCTAATTCCGAATCGTCGCTGTTTCATTTCATATTGATACGTGGAGCAAATCGAGTTTTGCACGCGCTTAGTATGCCTGTTAGACAATGTATTCTCCACCAAATGAAAGGAGATGGTACAGTAAGAAGTTAGTGAACTATGGTTTCCAGGAAAGATCCAATTGGCATATTGAAGATTGATCTATAACATAGCTATATGGTATACTTACGGATGGATCCATCATGAATACATGCTTTTGGTCGTTGATAGGATTTGTTGTTGTAAAATCTTTTGCAATTGCATCTTCTTCGGAGTCAAAATGCAGAGTTATAAATGTTCTGTTACATTGGCCACCGTCGCATAACCCCATGTGGGCATCAAATCCGTAATGAAGCAGACCTGCCACGCCGTCCCAATACATGTCAAATAACGTGCTACCTGAAAGCTTTGCTGTTGGGTAGTAAGCGTACGGAAATTGAAATTTTCCCTCACAACTGTGAAATACAAACTGTAGGATATGTGTTGCCATCTCCATGGAGCGTTTCCCTGAAAGGATGAAATAGGAACAATAATTAGGGCAATGCCATTCAATCGGAATATTAGAAGGTTGAATATTGTGAAAATAGTGTGAGCTAGATTTTTTATTGCCATAATGAAACTGCGAATCCAGAGGAAGGATCGTGAAATAGAAAAGTCTGAATCCAAAATGAGATGCTCGATTGATGTAATCCCATTGGATTATGTTACAGGCAGGCTGCACTTTCTTTGCAAATCATCATTTTGCAGCGTTTTGTCTTTGTTTAGTCGCTGAACGTTTACATAGAAATATTGCATCAACTAAGTATCTCTTTTGCAATTTACATCATGGTACTAAAGGCATTCGATATTGATGTGCAAAACAAGATCACATAGAAAACACTGGATACCTGCAATAAAGATGCACAGATAGAAGACAGTTAAACAGAATTTGCACATTTTAGAACAGAAAAAGCTGCTGTTCTGGCTACAATAGTAAAGATGTACTATTCCAAAAGATATTTCAATTTGGTTTTGACTAACCTTCTTCAATAATAGTAACATCATCATTGAATTGTCCCATATCAACGAGTCCAGTCACTTCAAATTCATCGCCTACTTTCTTCATTTCCAAATTACCCTAGGATTCAAAGAGAAACAAATGATACTTTATGAGAAGGAGACACTTTCGCGAGAAGAAACTCTAGCAAAATTTGAGTCGCAAGAAAACCTTCGTTTTAGGGGCTCTAGGTGTTTTAGATGTTTCTGGTCTTTTAGGTCTTTTGCCAAGCATGGGCAAATTTACTTTATAAAATGAATAAAATAATTGAAACTCCCCAAATACGGCAGCAAGTAAAAAGAAGCAGAATATTCAAAATCACTACAAAGAATATAAAACATCTCCAACATTCACCTGTATGCTCATTTCATCAAACACGATAAATCCATGGTAGCCAGTTTCTGGTACCCTTTTTGCAATTGCATTTTTTCTCATCTGTTCAAGAATGTTATCTTGAATTCCAGGAGTTTGCTTAACAATGTTCTTTTTAACCTGCAAGGTACGACCGGAGGGCAGTTTAAAGAAACCAGCCTGACGCAACTCTTCATATCCTTGCTTCGACCGATTCCACAGCCGTAAGCAAACTTCAATAATCCTGAAAGAGAAATTGAAACAAGTTTTAGGACCAACTTCATTTGTCTCTATTCATAGGACACCCCCCCCCCCCCAGTAACGACCCCGCCGGACATTAAAAATACAGCGGAGAAATTATGAACTTAAACATTTTCAACGGGGATTAGGAATATCATGGCGGGGAAAGGAAATTTTCAGCTATTATCTATGATGAAACTCGCATAATTTTTGAAGGGGAAACGAAAGTTTCAACGGGGAACCAACACAAAAACATGGCGGGGAAAGCATTTCAACTCAAAGTAAGCGGGGAAACCAATTTTCTTGGCGGGTAATCCTTTTACCTTAGCAGGGAAATTTTTCAGCGGGGTCGTTACTGGGGGGTGTCATAGGCTTTGAGAAAAAGTGAAGACTGCTAGTTAACTTTAACTATAGAGAGTTACATTTCAAGTGGACTTCACTACACAACATTACACAGTAAGGACCTGCATAAAAGAACCTAAGGTTTTCTGTGACAGGCTAAATTTGTCTGATGCATAGGATGCATTACAAGAAAACAGTCTCGATAGGTTCTTAAACCAGTTGTTAAAAAATTGTTATTGTAAGTACTGGTAGGATAAAAAATGCATTTTGACATTTGTGAAATTGGTTGAAAATGCTTTACGTTAGTACTTTACAACTGCGCGTGTTATTCAATGATCTGACATGTATACGTCGGTTTGCACAAGTGTTTCAATCCTTTTTATCTTCTGCATAAGAACCGGATTCATTTGTCTGGCTGAAGTGGTTCGTATATACGCATGAGATGTTTAATTAGCCAAAAATCAGCCTATAAGTTCTTAATTTTCAGTTTCTTCAATGTGGGTTTTTCACTTTTATCCTTTTAAAATCTAATTCAATCTACCTTGGATGCCAATTCCGAGTCCCTTTTTCGATCATTTCCTTTTGAGCATTCCAAAAAAGCGACATTGACTGATCTTCCGGAAAAATATCATCTTGGTTCTGCTCTGGATCCACTGCTTTTTTACGACCACATTCTATGTCTTCCATCATAATTTTCAGATCTGCATGGTCTTTTGCAATCAGTTTACGGGAGTCCTTCTCAACCGCAAGCTTCTTCTTGGAATACCTTTCTCTCCTCTCAGCGTTTTGTCTCCTCTTTCTTTCGTCGGTCAGTCGAGTTCTAAGCTGGCTGGCGCTAAGATAGCACAAGCCAGTAGAGTTAGAAATTGCAGAACTATCAACCTTGTTACGAGCTCTATGGAGCCTTACCCTGAGCAAACGATCAAGCACTAAACAATTCTCGCAAACCTTTCCCAATTTAGCAACGGGGAGAATACCCAAACAAGCGTTTGAAAAGTAAACCTTTCTATCAGAGAGTCCATCTGATACCATCCTTGCAGTGCCACTTACATTACCATCGTGACCAAAAACCTCCTTCTCAAAACTCACATACGCTACATTATCACAACCCAAACACATTCCACCATTACCAACGATGCGAACAACATGCAGAAGGGATCCAACTGTTGACAGGACTGGAGGAAGATCTTCACTAATTGCCTTTAAATCACACTTCATGTTACCAATAGAGACGGAGAAATTGAGTCCGGGATAAATAGTTATTGTTTTGAAAATTGCAAAACCATCGATTTTAAAGGGCATGTTACTGAGCAAGGTTGTTGAATTGCATTCAGTAATAACTTTCCACAGACTCAAACCCGTTTTCTCCAAGATATCAACACATACAATATTCAACGTTCTATGATCCAGTTTTTGTTCATTAGCAACGCCAACAACGCCAGTTCTTGATTGCCTTTGCTTGTTTGCCACATCACCAAGAGGTACTCTATTCTTCCTTCGCCTTTCATCACTACATTGGATTCCATTGACAGTAACACCAAAGTAACAATCTGAAAACATCAAAGAAAGAAGTTTCTAAACCACCTTCGAGGACAATTTGTCACTTGCTATGTCTATTGCTGACATCAAAGAATGCCTTGCTAGATTTCTTATGAAAATAACAAATATACATTGGCTTTCCAATTTCTTTGTAATGACCAATAGCTGGCCAATAGACGTGAGATTCAGGCAGTGTAAATTGTTTTGTAAAAGTGAGAACTTTTGTGATGTTTCTCCCCTGATCCCCAACTAATTCACTTATTTAGCTTGCATTCTTTAGAATACCATTATTGCAGAAAATGAAATTTCGAAATATATATTCAAACGTCCACATAACTCTAGTTTGCAAAGAAGATATCAAACGTCCAAACATTGTTTGTCCTCTACCCAGGTTTAAAGGAGAATTAGAGAATACATACAAGTATGAGATAAGCCATTATCTGATGCACTTTTATCCAAGGGCCCAGAGGGGGTACTCTGGTATATTAAGGATAGGGGTGCTCAGGTTACTTTTTTGGGTCTAAAAATTAGGCAAAGATTATTTTTTGGGTCAGTCATTTGTACAGTTATTTTTTGGGTTCCTAAAATTTTGGCTTACTTTTTTTGGTCTCAAATTTGAGAAAAAGTAAAAAGATTGCGAAAAAATATTATTTAGAAGCAAAATTAGAATCATGTAACATTATGATATAAAAAAACTTGGATATCCAAATACATTAGGAGAGATCTAATCAGTTACAGCAATTTTTAGCTGATTTTAGATACTGACTTTATAACTTTAGGGTCTGTATGGTCGGAGAAATAATTTTTTTGGGTCTGTTTTCATGCGAAAAATTATTTTTTTGGGTTGATGCGTTGCACCCCAGCCTGAGCACCCCTATCCTAAATATACCTGAGTACCCCCCTGGGTCCAAGGGAATACATTTTGAGGTATGATTTTCAGCTCCCAATGACTTCCATATAATTAGAGGTATCACTTTGAAGACTTCAGCTTTCTTAGTGCACTAAGAAAGCTGAATTCTTCAAAGTGATACCTCTAAAAAAGTCTAGAAATATTGCATACTCAAATAAAACAGGATTCTGGCTGTCCCAAATACAAAATGTAGGATATGCCTTTTCAAAAAGCATATTTCTATTTCCAAAATGTTACATTGAAGTCACTTCTCCACTCCCTGTTGAAATTAACACACATGGGGTCCTATGATATGACTATTGGCAAATAATGAAACAAAATTTAAGGCAATAATTGTTTGGCAGCATGACAAATGCATTCTGACCTAAATCTGAAACTTGATTGAAGAGATTGATTATCTGAACCAATTGTTTCTTGTTTGACATAAAGCCTTGTGAAAAATTACTTGATCAATTGAGATAGATAAGATCAAATTTACATATTCTGTTTGCTCCATTCCCATCTGTTGTTCTTTTCTTTTTCCTTACAATTTGTCCAGAAAAAACCATCTGCATCAAACCACCAAATACATTTTCTGGAACCACACTCAAACTGTCATGCTGAACTCTTTCATTGAAAAATGTAAATGCAGTTGAAACTGGGATTTCTTCATTGGGACTGGGTTTGAATAGATCCTCTATGATTTTCAAGTGATCTCTGCAGAAAGTAGCAAAGTTTAAATTTCTTAAACTATTTTGAGATGTTGTGTGAGTTCATGATTGCAGAATATTGCATAAATGGGGATCTCTGATCAATGGAGAATCTAGCACAAGCAAGATGAATTAGAATTTGCAAGCAAGATGAATTAGAATTTGCAAGATGAAGATGAATTATGGGTATCAAGCTTGCATATAGTTGTCCAAGCAATGGTTCAATTTTGAACATTGGTCCCCAGAGGGGGGGGGGGGGTACTCAGGTATAGGAGATATGGGTGCTCAGGCTGGGTACAATGCATCAACCAAAAAAATAATTTCTAGCATGAAATTAGACCCACAAAAATAATTTTTCTGATCCTACATACCTAAACGTTCTGAAATCAGTATCTTCAATATGTAGGAAAGTTCCCTAACTTATTAGATTTCTCTGTATTGTATTTGGATATTCAAGGTTTTTTATTTTAGCAATGCTACTTGATTTTAATTTCGCTTGTAAATTATATTTTTCCTAATTTTTCTATTTTCCCCATATTTGAGACCCAAAAAGTAAGCCAGAATATCAAGAGCCCAAAATATAACTGTACAAATCATTAACCCAAAAAGATATCCCTTGCCGAAATGTTAGACCCAAAAAGTTACCTGAGCACCCCTACCCTAAATATACCAGAGTGCCCCCAACCCCCCGTGGGAATTGGTCTCCATCTTCAAAATGCTCAAAGCCCTTATGATCCTTTCCTAAAAGCTTCTTTTGCCAGTCTCTATCGATTCATTATTGAAGGGAGGCAAATGCTCAAAGCATGCTGCCAGCCCTAGTAAAGTGGTTGGACTACTATAATATATAGTTTACCTAAACTTTCATGTTGTGTTTGATTCGCTGTGACTTTTATAAGCAAAATGTCCGCCTCATTAGCTCTTTAAATTGTACTACCCTTATGTGTGTATAATTAACAAAGTCTCAGCCTTTATCGCATAATACTAAACAACAGAAATAGTAAAGTTTATAGAAACACAATCTTAACTCACCTGTAAATATGTTTCTTCAATCCAGCCATTTTGGTTATCTTGAAACGAGCGCCAAAAACTTTTTAAGTATTCCCGCCTTTTAAAAAACCTCACTTTCGTACCTTCAAATGAGGTCACAGTACATAACACAGTCCCCCGTTTTGTAAGCCGTTCTGCTGGCCCTAGCTGTGACGTCGCAGCTAGGGCCACGATTGTTCAAATGTTACGAACGTTTAACGAAAGCCAATCAAAAGCCGGGTCTTCGACCTCTTACCCACTCTTTCTCTCTCTGGACCACTGCTCTGGGCTTGAGATGGTGGAGGCTGCGCAATTGGCCTCACTTACCACTGGGCGGGAGGAAGCCGTACAGTCAGTTCGAAAAAAACAAAATGGAAGCCACAATACAGCGTGGAAGAAATAGGAGGATTTTCAAGCAAAGTAACAACAAGTGGCAGAAGGTAAATTGAAATATCGTTATTAATTAAAACATCCAAATTACTCTGTCTCCTATAGCGCGTGTTAGCTGGAAGTATCACTTAAGTGAACTTTCAAAAAAACTAGCAAGAACATGTGGTATATTTTTTTAAAATAAGGCATCTTCTACCTACAAATGTTTTAGTTTCATTGTATTACTCTTTATTATCTTCCTTTCTACAATATGGAATCATTGTTTGGGGTCTTACCTATGACATCCACACTAAACCAATATATCTTCTGCAAAAGAAAGTTGTTAGAGCTATTGCTTTCCAGAACTTTACATCTCCATCTTCTCCAATCTTCTCTGACTTGAAAATTCTTAAACTGTATGATTTACTTGATTTAAAGCTGCTTTCATTTGTCTACGAGGCTGTTAATAGGCTATCTCCACCTTATTTTCATAATTTTTTTGCAATGATTTCAGATGTTCATCAGTATGATACAAGGCAGGCTCGTGAGGCTGGTATATTTATGACACAGCACAACACCTTGCAATATGATTTAAGATCTGTTAGATATGCTGGGGCGAAATCTTGGAACAACATTCCGTTCAACATCAAACAATCTCCTACATTGATTAGTTTTTGTAAGAGACTAAAATTACATTTGTTCTCCACCAATTACTAGTAATTTTCCAAAAATGTTTCGTGTATCAATCAATCTCAATCACTCTATCTAAAAAGTCTTTCTGATCAAATAAAATCATAATAGGTTTTTAAAACAGGGGGTGCTCTCTCCTCGATTAGTTTACCTACTGAGAGAGCTCCTCCTTAAGAAATTCCCCTCCATGCAAATTTCCTATTTTTGTAATACTTTAACATTTAGTCTTTTTGTTGTCTCTTGTAATCTTGTTATACTTTTTGTTAATTGTTGTATTTTTAAAGGATTTTTGTATGTAGTAGTGGAATTTTAAAATGAATGAACTGAACTGAACTGCATGTGCGTGTGTGTTCCTTGAATTTGTTCCCCATTTGTTCGTAGATAAACGAATACGATTCTTGGGAAGATGACAAAACCCCTTACTTTGTCCTTGAGAATTGAGGCCTGCTAAGAACTTCTTAACGACTGAACGTCCTATCTGCTTGCAGAACTAAACTGCACATATGGGCCACACAGTATGAAATTCTATTCAATGTGAAGTTAAGAAACCTTAGGACCTATGTTTAAGACAAGCAAAAATCATCTTGAGAAATGTTTGCTCGTTCAAGACAACCCACATCTTCTTTTCCCTTTGTTTTCATTTCTCTCAACAATCAAACTCACAAAATAAGAAACACAAAATAACAGTCACAATGAAAAACATAGCTTGCCTCAAAGTAATAGAATATCTAATTGCAATTGCAATGCACGATTTAGTTCATATCGAAATGGCTGTAGCCTAATAACGAGCCCACTTGATGAAGCAGACCAGATTTCTTGATATGCATCAAAACTATTACATTAGATGTAGTGAGAGTCCAAAGACGTAGGGAACCGGAGGCACTGGTGGCACGTGCCCCAAGATTTTGCAACAAACCAAAAGGTGCCCTTCTTGTCTCAGGATGTGCCACTTTTAAAGACCAATGCGGACAGAAAGTTGTTTAATTTTGTTATTATTTACTTCGTGATTTGGTTATGTTTACTTCTCAATTTGTTTCATTGTGAAGGAAATCGGATATCTATAAGCACTCGTACTATTTTCTTCTATATATCACATTTTTCCCGTCAAAAATCTGCTGTATATTAAAGTGCCATTCTTACGAAAAAAGTGCCTTAAAATTGGCGTGCCCCTCCAAGTTTACAATGCTTCCTACTGCTCCGAGTAAAACGGAAGGATGGCTGACAATATTGACAATTTTTTTTACTCCCTATCCTGACAAGAGGTGCCACTATAACAGTGCCACATTTGTTTCTTGATAGTATTATATGGGTTTGTTGGTTCCCTTGGCAACAGTTATCCATATCGAAGATTTCAAACAGCAAGGGCAGTGTGCCAGGTCAAAGAGGTCAAATTTTGAAAATTGCCTTGTAATGAGTTGGCAGCTGGATTAATGTTAGGAGCAAGTAGTGATTAGCCTTAATGAGGAAATGTGAATTGGCAACTTCACCAAAGTTCTTTGTTGGCCCAAATATATCAGAATTGTTTTGATTGTATACATTAACAATGCCTAAAAATATCTCAGATGCTTCGCTGATTGTTTCTATTGTGTGCAAAAATAATGTCCATTGTTACAACATTCCTGTTTCCTATGTACCTATATATATGTCTATATGTCTATATAGGTGTATTCCTTCCGGTCTCCATAATGTTTTCATTCTTCAAACATAAAAATCAGTAACAAATACCAAGACCTTGGGAGTCTAAGTGTTGTGCATGTTTGTTTCCCAAAAAGCTTATGCGAAGGAGGGCAAATTCAGCTGAATTCAAAAGAGAGCATGAATGAAACGGTAAGTCGCAGTCTTCTGTTCATCTCGTCAATGAAAACTTTGTCGTGGTAATAAAAACGAAAATTTTCTGGTCGGAGCAATTCCTGTATTTACCCGCTAGTCTTACAAGGGACAATAAATTTCCCAACTAAAATCGGCCCACACCTTTGACAAAAGTTTGGAGCTCCAAAATACATCTTACCAGATATACATCTCGTCGCTACCGCTAAGACAATCAAAATGCCTTCGTAAAAAATAAACATCTTGTGTCATGCTTGAGTTACAAAGCAGTGTCCGTGTTTGTGTAAATATCATCCCTTCTTGGGGTTTCTTTTTCGTCTTCTTCTTTTCTTCTGGATTGAAATGGAGAGAATTTAGTACGTAAGAAAACTGCCAAGTGAGCCACAAAAAAGTTCCTACTTTTGAAAGATTCATAGCACCAAGAATACTGTATGGATTTGAATGAGTCCAATTCTAGTGAAAAAATTGAGATTGTAGTTAGCCGTTGTAATTGGCACATCATCTTGGTGCTCATCAAACTGAAAAAGAACAACAACAAAATGCCATTTACGGAAAAAATCAAAACATACCCTAGAAAATTATGTAAGAGATGGTTGATCTCAATACCACAAATCTAGGCCCAACAATTTTGCGATTAACTTAAAGAATTTTCTCACGCATTAATTTGAATACTAGTTGGTAAGAATATAAAGGGGGTAAAAAAATAACAAGCGTCCAAAATTAGATAAGCTCCCTCGGGGGTTAATAGAGCTTTTACGGTATGTGTCAATGACCATGCTTTACGTTATACTAAATTTACCATAGTTGACACATACATTTGTGTACAAGTCGTTTTCCTTCGTTGTCATTGATTTGTTCAAGGAAAAAAATCGACAAAATTCATACGTTTTTAGACCTATCTTTGAAGAAAGTGGGGGGGGGGGCAATTGCCCCCCTCTAGCCCAATTCACTGTGGTCCAGCAAGAGGAAAAAATACAAAATATCGCAAAAATCAAATTTAATCGAAACGGTTATTATGATATATAGTCTTAAAGAGGATATGTTAAGGATGAAAACAAAGCAAAAACTAAACTTTTATGATTTCTGAGTCCGGAGATATTTGCTTCCAAAGTTGGATGAAATTGACATTGTTTACTTTTCATGTAATTTTTGGTCGATTTCTACAGAATGCTCATTACAACAATAAGTTCATTTACTAATATCTTTGCCCAGGGTTATCCAATTTATTCACAAAGTTATTCATGAAAACTGAATTTTGTTACGTTTGAGGAAGAGTAATAGATTATGAGATGGTTACTTTTTAAATTTCTCCCAAGTATGACAATGGTATAGAGGGTGAGGAGGGTGACGATGGGGGTGCAGAAAGGTGAGAAAGTGGGAAGAAGGTATTCACAAAGATTCAGGTTTCATGATTTTAAATATAAATGTAAGCTGTTTTTAAGTAAGAAAACTAGATTATGTAATGGCTATTAGAAATCACCGGCCCCGGCCCCCCGGCCCCGGCCCTCGGCACCATGGCGCTCGGCCCTCGGCCCCCACAAATATAGGTATTTCTTCGTTTCATAGCTGTCTGGCTGTTCCCACATTTAAAATGATCCCAACGGTGCCGTTCAATCGAAAAATCACAATGTTCGAAGCCTCCAAGAGCTTAAGAAACTCCTTTCAAGTAAAGTGAGAGAACTTCGAGGGGCCGGGCAGTCATCTGAGTCTCGCAAAACAAGTTGAGTATGATTTCCTAAACAAACCACAAATGTACACACACCACACGCTCCTTCGCATACAATTCATGCGCCTTCGTAGTCGTTCTGGCTAACTGTCGCCCTGAAAACCCCTCTTTCCCCTGTTTCGAAATTACGCAGAGTAAATTGTTTGTAAGTAACTCTTTCTAAGAAACTAAACGCACCGATGGCGAGATGACCATTACCAAGAAATTAGGAAACTCCAAACACTTTGTTGAGAAAGAAATTAATTCCTCTTTCCACTTTCTTCTCATAACCTGTGCTTGCCTGTGTCCAAGACATTTATTGAAAGTCAAGGGGATCCCGCCGATTTAAAGAATGTTCGTAAAAACGATTTCAAGAGGAACCTTCAATATTCTCATTTACATTAGTATTATTCCGTTTTGATTATGGTTTCGAAGTACACTTTACTTCATGTTGCTTCACTTTGGTGTCCTGTCACCCACTCGAAAAGCTGTCCGTTCCAAGGGTCAAAAGTAAGGAATTATGTTGAACAGTTTGCGGTCCACATATTTGTAAATAATGCATCAAAGAATGCAACCATATGGAATGTGACTCCCTCGATTGACTACGAAGGCGCATGAATTGTATGCGAAGGAGCGTGTGGTGTGTGTACATTTGTGGTTTATACTGAACTTGTTTTGCGAGACTCAGATGACTGCCCGGCCCCTCAAATTTCTCTCAATTTACTTGAAAGGAGTTTCATAAGCTCTTGGAGGCTTCGAACATTGCGATATTTCGATTGAACGGCACCGTTCGGATCATTTTAAATGCGGGGACAGCCAGACAGCTATGAAACAAAGAAATACCTATATTTGTGGGGGCCGAGGGCCGAGCGCCATGGTGCCGAGGGCCGGGGCCGGGGGGCCGGGGCCGGTGATCTCTAATAGCGTTATGTAATAGTTACTTTTTAAATTTCTCACAATGGTGACAATTGTGAAGAGGATGATGAAGGTGACAATTAAGGTGCAGAAAGGTGAAAAAGTGGGAAGGAGGCATTCACAAAGATTAAGATTTGACAAAGTTAAATATTTGTTTGTTGCCTTATTTATATTTGATTGTGATACCTAGCTATACATATTACACATACAACTAATCCAAATCGAGTCTACTAACAAATGGAAAAATAACTAAGGAAATTAATACGTAAATATCAAAACGACATGGACCTAAATGGACAAGATGTACATGATATAATTATCTTTACAAGCACTGTATTTTCAGGCAGGCCCATTCCATTGTTTTATCATATTTTTGAAACTGTTGCGATTGCCAGCTGATTTTACTTTAAGGCTCTTGGAAACAGCAGTTGCCCATTTTGGTCCAAAATGGTTTAACCATATAGCACAAAATACTCTCCTAATTATCAACAGGTAATGTTCATTCAATTTGGACCATACTTGGTAGAAAGTATATTTAAGACTTGCTGGTGTCATGTCTCATAGCATTTTGTGTACTCTCCAGATCACTGATAATGAAGGACATCAAATGAAAGTGATTTCTGGCTGCCATTTTCTTGAGATATCTCAAACACTAACCAGTATACAAACAATAGAAATAGCAGTGTTCCATAATGCCCAACTCAACCCGTGTTCATTTTTTTATCTTGTTTATCAACAAACAACGTTTGAGAATCAGGGCATACTGATGAAACATTAGAGCATGCTTAGGCCTAATTGCTGATATCAAGTGTGGCCAAATGTGTCATGAATTATGTTCACAATTAATTTTTTCTGTTTAGTGTTCCATGATACCCGAAACTACTCTATACCTGCACACTACACTTTTTTCTTTGCAATTTTGTTGTATTCCTTATGAGATATCATTAAGCAAGGGCTGCCGGTTAGCGTAGAGCCTCTCTTAATCTTTCAAACACTGACTGCTTTGAGCACCAAAAACAAAGGAAAAAGCATCCTTATTTTACATTACAATGGGACATACAGTACAACACAATGAAAAATATGTAACAAACTCCATATCATATAAGGTTCCACTTTATTTCTCAGGACTGGTAAGTGTGTCAACCATGTCTAAAGAAGTCTTGACGAAAAGACAAAAGATTTTCAAATAATTTTTTACATCTCATTTCATAGTAAATAAGAGAGGAGGGACAGGTTCCAGGAAGATGTCATCAACGAAGGCCTAGGCCTACCTAAGCATTTCTTACACTTTCACAAATAAACAGCAATGACCTGCCCTTTGTGGCAACAAATGAAACGTATAAACCCATTGTGGTATTGCCAGTCATAGCAACAAAAGCCAATATATCAGAAATTCCCACTGAGGCACCTAACAACAGTGACTTTCCCATGGTGGAAAGAAAAAGTGAATCACCAATTTGTGGTTATAAACAGTGAATTGCCCATTGTGACAACAAAAGCTACTACTTCAAAGACAACTGAAACAAACAGAAAATTAAATGAATCTGATCATTCAGGATGCTCAATTTGGGAAATATTTGGCAAGGCTCTTTTTTTATTTCTGTCAGAGTCCATTCTCTCAATAAAACTGGGTCGTTTGTTTTTCATATCATCATCAATCTCAACCCTTTTGGTAATCGCAACTTCAACGGAACAATCGCTTACATCTCTCTTCTCCCAAGCAATATTTTTCCCACCTTCGCTGACAACGTTTATAACGTGCTTGCTGTAAACATTTTTGTAAAGTTCGTAAACATTACACAAGATGATAATGATTCACCATTCATTCCCTTTCATACAGCACTTGAAAATTCTTTCACAGATAACAACCATGCAATTTTCATATTAGATGGGTACATGGTATCTATTATTCACAAAACAAACTCAGGGTTTTATATACCGGGTGAGCCAGAAAAAAGTTCCCACTTTCGACAGGCCAGGATAAATCAAACGCTATGCCAATTTTAGCTATTTTTGATTCAATATTTTGTCAATACCCTATATCATTCTGGGTTATATATTGTAGATTTCAATTAATTCGGATGCCAATTTATCGATATATTTACGATTTCTTGAAATATTTTGGCCTGCAGACTGCCCAAAAAGATCGAAAAACAGTGATCAAATTCCTTACAGATTGAACTTGGCAGAACAAAGGGAGTGCTCTTCGAAATGACTTGGGAATTTGGAAATGGATTAGGTACAATCTGTCGCACGATCAGTCTTTCAATGATTGCGCAAGTTTAATGTCATTTTTATCAATACAAAAACTCTCAGTTGTTTTATCATTTCTTTGAAATTAAACTTGCGCAATCATTGAACAACCGCACGTTCGTGCAACAGATTTGTACCCAATCCATTTCCAAATTCCCAAGTAATTTCGAAGAGCACTCTCTTTGTTCTGCCAAGTTCAACCTGCAGAAAATTTGATCACTGTTTTTCGATCTTAATGGGCAGTCTGCAGGCCAAAAGATTTCAAGAAATCGTTAATATATCGATAAATTGCGTTCTGAAAAATCTAAAAAAGAATAACCCAGAATAATATAGGATATTGGCAAAAGATTATATCAAAAACAACTAAAATTGGCCTAGTGTGTGATTTATCCTGGCCTGTCGAAAGTGGGAACTTTTTTCTGGCTCACCCGGTATTTGATTAAATTAGGTAAGAATTAATCTTTTAGTAGAGTATTGTTGCAATTTAGAACAGTAAGTTTCTTTGTGCTTAAAACTGCAAACATCTAGTGCATAAATGTGCCATGAATTTTTTTTAGAACTGAGAGATAATTTCCCATTGCATAGAAAATCACAAGAGAGGATTGCAAAAGAAAAATAATTGAAAGGAAGGGGATGTTACTCGCAGTGACGCACGTCGGGCGGAAAGTTTTAGTCCAGCGATGGGTTAGTTGAGAGAGGAGAAACTCCAGGCTTTGCAAGAGATTTTATTGCCCAGAATCAAATAGTTTGATTTCTTTACAACACTGGCTTGCGATTAATAAACCAGGTAAAACTCCGCGGGTTCCTTGTGTGTATAACTGTCTTGTTTTTGTTTTGGGTTGTTCTCCGTATTTCAGTGTAAGCTCTTTCCGTGTGACCTATGCTCGTTGTTGTTACGGTTATGGTTTCAGCTGTAGTTAGTTCTAGAATTGAGGAAAGGAGCGTTTGTAATAATTCTGATTTCACCATTGCCTCGGTTTCGAGGGATATCTGCGCGCACATAAAAAGCATAATTCAGTCTTGCTTATGTGCAATATCATCCTCATGTTTTGGAAGCAAGATATTGGAGCCTTTCTTGTTCCAATATCCTAAATTTGAGATGCTTTGAATTGAAAATGCTTTGCAGTCTTAAATAAGTCATTGGTTCTATTATACCAGGTGTCCTTTAAAAAAATGCAATGAATTAGATTGGGACTAGCAACAAGAATTTAAGTCCCATCAATCCATAATAATGCTTTATACTAGCAATAGTTACTACTAGGTGCCCCACACCAGATATCTCTAGCAGGTATGGTAAACACTAAAAAGGTAGATCAGTGTTGCAGTTTTCACACAGTGATTCCCATATCCATTCTGTACAGGCTAAATATTTGACACTTGTGCATAAAATCTGCCACATCATGTATTCACAGAAAGCATAGGGCTCGAATCTTTGCAACATAACTCATTAACCATGTTAGTGTTTGGCATATAACTGATTGACTAAACAAGTAAATAAAGTAAAATATAAGCACTTTGATGCGAATTGAAATAAGCACGACGTTTCGAGCATAGCCCGTTATCAAGTTAACTGATTGACTGTGTGATAACAAAAAATAATCTTGAAAAAATAAAGAGAAAAATTGAAGTTTGCCTTCTGGCATTAGATTCTTCAAAGGCGACTTTTCATTGCATTGTTGCCAAACGAAGAAAGAAGAGCATAAGAATCAGTCCATAACAAGAGAAGAAAATGCCTCAAAAGCATCAAAACCAAATTAAATCTGCTAATTTAGTGAATTAGAATTGTTACAAAAGTATCGCTGGTTACTCTAAATGATAGCAGTTCATAAAAATATACGAGATGTTCTTAAAAAATCGGTCATGCAAAATTAACTAACTGACCTAGGCCTTGTTTGCATCAAGGCTTTGTTGCGGTAGTTAGGGGCCAATGCTGTTCCCCTGCTCTGGCATGCTCTGCTGGTCTCCTTCTTTTTACCGTCAAAAATTGCCCACTACTAGCTTTGCCAAAAACCATTTGTTTGTTTTGTTTTGTTGTTGTTATCTCAAACAGTTACTATGGACACCCCGGAGCCTTTTTGGCATGGAAAGAAAGAGAATTTAATCCTCTGTTGAAAGCCCTTTGTTTCAGATACAAGAGTATGCTGAGAGAATACATATTACGTTACTGATATCATCATTATTCTATTCTCCTTTATAATCCAGCTCAGTAAAATACAAACTACAACCAGTGCAGTAAATCTATGCCTTGCGAACCCGATTAACCTGTTTTGACAGAAAACCAATCACATTCCACTATTCTCAAACAAGCTTGCGTAAAACCTTGTCAATCCTGTATTATGACGAAAAATTCCAAATATGCGAGGATTTGAGATTCCAAGCCCTAGCCAGTGCAGCCTCGTATGAGCGCGGTGGGCTATAAAGCCCCACTTCGGTGTGGGGCAATAATCCCCTACAGCAAACTTGGAGATAGATATCTTGTTTTTTTACATTGGTTCATGAAGAGTTAGTATATTTATATTCAAAGTCCAAATTTGCCTGAACCTCCAAACCAGAGCTTTATTTGAATAGAAATTCAATCAAATTTGATGCTAAAAACAAAAACAAAATTAACAAAATTTAGCTGTTTATGTATCCAATTGCACTCTCCTACATCTAGAGAGCTGGAAAATGTATAGATGACATGCATTTATTGGACCTTTTGAGAAAATAAGGCTCTGCAACCCTTGGTAGTAAAATGTCTTTATCCTCTGGTTTCCATGGTAACCAATGTTATTTTTAGATTTTGGTTAAGGTGCTACATGGGTAATTATTTGCCTATGCCAGTTTGATAGGAAGCATAGATGTTATCAATACCAAAACTTCACAACTTGAAGACAATAATTTTTGAAGAATTTTGGCAAACTTTATTTTTAGAATTTATGCATAAATTAAGGTGGGCGCACCATCAGTTTTTGAAACTGAAACAATTAATTAAGAAGCATGAGAGTTATCAAAATGGTTGAAATTTGGCAGGAAGTTAGGCAACTACTATGTGCTTCAAATGAAGTAAAATCAACTTGATAGCTTTTGTTTGAAAAAAGTTAAGGTTGAAACAATTCTTTACCTATTGACGCAATGGTGCGCAAATCTGCATAATTCTATTTATAGAATCATGAATTTAAAATCGCTACTTCAATGGCTGAATACATCCATGATGAGTATATCTGCCAAATTTCTACCATATCAAGCATCTCCTCTAGGTTTTAGAAGCTGCCAAGTTTTGAAATATTGTAAATTTGGCAAATGTAGAAAAAAGGCTGCAAAGTTTCAAGTCATATTTGCTAATACAGGCTGCTCAATATTTTGTCAAAAACTAAATATGAGCCAGTGTTATAGCTGTCCTATTGTTTCTCCTTGTCCTCAAAACCTTTCTTGACTACCCTAAATGTTCTTCATCTCTTCTTTCCTTTACTTGACTTTCAGAACTTACATAAAGTCTTTTCATATCTTTTACGCTTTTGAGCTCTTGTCATGAATCATCCGGGATAAACTGTATGCCAAGCCTTTTCATAGTCTCTTCAATCCCTCTTGCACCATCATTGAATATAGCTACTTGAGGATGCTGCTACTTCAACAATTTGAATATTTCAGACAATAAACATACATATATCAAGGCAATTTCGATTCTCCCTTGAAAGAAAAGTGACGGCCCCATTGAAGCTTGACAGTCAGAGTCAACCATCTTTGTTGTTTCAGCTTCTCCTAACTTCTCTCAGTTCATCGCAGCTTGTCATACTAAGCAAGACTAGCCCAGGCAAATGTCTCCATTCCACTTTGCCCCCTGTCCAATTTCCTAAATGGAAATGCCACAATTCTTTTCCTAGGTGGAATCCGTGTACGCCGTACGCCATATATGTACGCCAATTTCTTTTGTTCTATTGCTATTTCTATTGTTTAGAGTGAGTCTGTCCGCCATATATATATATGGCGTAACAGACGCCGATTCCAGTGTGGATTCTTTTATTCATTCTCAAAGATGTTTGATCCTGCTTAAACATTGTTTTGCATCTTCTTTGGACTGTATACTTTGTCTGTCTATTTACATTTGAGGCAACTTAGTATTAATTACTGCCAAAATCCTCCTTTTTCTTCAGATCATTTGACTTTTTTGATCCAAAATGGATTTGACTTCCTCGTGGGCATGTCACTTTCAAATCATGTCAACAATCAGTGTGTCAACATTGTAAAATTGAGCAAAATGGCAGGCATCACTGCTTTTACATTGATCTTCTTTCATTAAGCTCAATTTATGTCGCTCGCTGAAGAACCTGCTGTAGTGTAAATCAGCTGACTCGTAAACATCAGCATTGAAACTTTCATTCAGTAGGCCTTGTTGGCCTATAGTCATTAATTAGGCCTAAACAGTTGTTGGCATAAAAAGGGGGCCTGTAAAAAAGCAGCACCCCTAGACCTATCATACTTGCTGCCTCTTCCTCCTATGTTTGAAGACTCCCAATGTGCTTGTTTCCGTGAAATATTCTTTTCCTTGGGCATCTTTTCTTTTTGTTGTCAACAACGAGAATTCCTGACGACCCAGCACTATCGCTGCAACTGAAAGTTCTCAAGTATGGACAACATTCACGTGCCTCGTTTTAAGCCCATACTAACCTCTTTTCTATGAGATAAAATAAGGAATAGAAGATTGGAGGATCTTGGAGCTCATGACCCTTGCAAAACGGATAGAAAAATATTAATTCGGTTGCTAAGTGGTTGCTATGGAGTAAAAACGGGTACCAACGCCATAAATTGATTTATTTCTTTAAATCTCTATACATTATGACAAAACAAACCTTTTTATTAGATTCTCCATTAAATTTTACATTGGAAAAAGTCAACTCTAAAAATTGCAATTTTTGGTCCGGAATTACCCATGTAGCACCTTAAGATATTTAGATTCAGTATGTTAAATTACCCTTGGGTGCCAGTTTTTTGTTTGTTTGAATGGGAAACACATATTTTAGATCTTGGACTAGACTAGTACCTTAAAGCTACTAAAATGTATGTTCTTTCGAATTAGTTGATATGTCTGTTGAATTGTGCTGTTTCGATGAGATTTTAGGGATTTTACGCGAGAAATGAGTAGAGAAACAACGGAACACTTTGATGACATGCAGTTATCCAATTGTTTTTGCCTATTGCCCATTCCCAAATTTCATGAATCACTTTGTTGCAGTAAAATGAATGTGAGGTGCCCATTTTGTTGATTGAAAATACTGCTGTCATATTATCAGTAAGAACCTTGATATGACCGTCTCTCCTATCAATAAGAGATCTCAAACCAAATAAAATGGCTTTAAGCTCTAATACGTTAATGGAAAACTCTTTTTCTGCCTTGGACCAAAATCCATGAGTCTTTCTTTCATAAAATACTGCACCCCAACCCTGACCTGATGCATCTGTTGTTAGCAAAACATCTGGGTTAGAAAAAGAAATGTCATTTTGAGATTGATCCACATTATCTATCCACCATGATAATTCCTCTTTGGATTCCAAAGACAAGTGCATCACAGCATCAAAATTTCCAGATGAATATTTTAGAGCTGAACTTTTATCATTTTCTAGTGCTCTATAATATAGTGGCCCAAACTTAACTGCAGGAGAAGTGCTGACAACAGAACCAATTACTTTTGCTACCTCACAAATAGTTGGAGATTCATGCTGTAGTAAACTATTACAAGCATCTTTGATTTTAGTCTCCTTAGACTCAGGGAGATATGCAATCATTTGTTCTGTATCTATGCAAAAACCTAGATATTTCAAACACTTGCATGGAATAAATGAAGATTCTTGGGCATTGATAACAAAACCTAAATCGTCAAACAATTTGATTGTTTCAATGAGTGCCAAAAGGCATCTCTGATAAGATTCGTCAATTATCATAATATCATCAATATAAGCAACAATGATAAAACCTCTGTTGCGGAGACATGCCAATGCTGGTTTTAGCAATTTTGTAAATTTTCTTGGCCCAGAAGACAACCCATTTGGGAGACAATTAAAATTGTATAAACTACCTTTGAATTTGAATTTTAAGAATTTCTTATGGTCTTGTTTTATAGGGACCGTATAATAAGCATCTTTAATGTCAACTGTGCACATGAAACATCCAGGTCTCAATAAATTAACAACGATTGAAAATGTGTCCATCTTACAATAAATGTAAGGCATATTTTCATTTAATACACGTAAATTGAGAATCATCCTAAATGAGTCCTTATCCTTGGGAACCAAAAATATAGGAGAGATAAATTGATTTATCTCATGTTTGCTAAGACTAATAACACTCTTATCAAGAAGTTTCTCAATTTCAGTTGATACAAAGGCTTCCTCCTTTGGAGAAAAATCTTGAAAAATACTAACAGGACTGACAGAAGTCATATCATCTATAAAATCTAATTGAAGCCCAGAGACAGTTGTCAAAACCTCCATGTCTGAAGTTATTTGTTGCCAAGCAGGTAGTCTACCGGGTTTCTCAGAAAAAAGTACCCCCTTTTGACTGGAAATAGGAACCAAGCAATAAGATATCATTGCTCCCCGACTTCACAGCTAAATTTATCAATGTTCAACTTAGATGCACGTACCTTGCATTTAGAAATTGTCCACCAAACATCGGAGATACAGGTTCGCAAAGTCAAAATTTACAGTGCACCCAAAACCAGAGGTTTTGAAAAAGGGCCTAGTCATGATTTGTATCGTGGACATTTTCCAAAGTACCTGTAGATTTTAAGTTTCCGTATTTTGCTTTTGAAAAGAATAAAAGATGGATGGACATGGCTCTGACTAAACAAATATAGTAACAATGTGGTAAGAGTGATAAAGGCGTGCCACATCTCCAAAATAAGCGTGCATGTGCTCCTTTTCCTCTTCTTTAATACAAAACACTTGGGATCAAATGCAATGCAAGGACCGTTTCCTCAAAAGAGAAGTCATTTCAAGAACAATTGAAGTAATTTATGACATAAATCTTTTCAAAAATAAAAAGTAAAGGTCAAAGTCGAAAATTTGTTTGCAAAATGCCTGTTTGTTGTCAAATTATGGCTAGGCCATTTCTCAAAACCTCTGGTTTCGGGTGCACTCCGAATTTTGACCTTGTGAACTCATATCTTCGGTGTTTGGTGGTCGATTTCCAAATGCAAGGTATGTACATTTAAGTTGAAGATCAACAAATGTAGCCATGAATTCAAAAAGTCCCGAAATATTATCGTTTTGTCGCCTTGTTGAGTCAAAAGGGGGTACTTTTTTTTGAGACACCCGGTACATTTAAGCGCACCACCTGAAAAGGTTTCTGCTTTATAATGAAAATAATGAATGACTTCGGGTAAATAAACAGAAAAATTATTTACATTTATCTCCTGTATGGACGCCGACTCCTGAATGGTCTGCTCCTACCTCTGGACAAAAAAGAACCTCGTTGATTTCTTCCCTGCTGTCCCTAGTTCCGTGAAAAATTGCTGTTAAACTGGTTGCTCTGATTATAGGAATTTGGATTTCTTACTGCATTCCTTGCAATACGTTTAGCTTCTTTCTCTTGCTTAATTACTTTCTCTATATCATCACCCAAAGGTGCTCATTACCAATGTTGGAAGCATCACATATTCCTTGACAATCTTGATCAAGGATAGGCCTAACATTTGACTTACGTTTGTTTACGATGGAAAGATTGGCATTCGCAAGTAGATTAATTAACTATATCAAAAGCATGTAAAACAACAGATTTGGAGTCAACAGAGACACTCTCTTTTTCCGCACACAAGACTGAGTCTGCTATTTTAGAAGCTATTTGAGGACTCTCACACACAGATTGGTGCATAGTGTAGAGCTTCTTCTCATTGCTGTTAAAAGGATCCTTAAAACTAGGCATTTTTCTAATTAATTTTTGGCATTGAAGGTGTAGAAAGGGGCTTTATATTGGCTGGCTGTTTCTGCTTCTCAAATATCTTATTTAGGCCCTTTATGTTTGGGTTAGACCAGATCTTAGCCACCCTAGTTGCAACCTTATCTGACTTGAGAGGATCACCTAGCTCAGCAGAGTCATACTCTGAAAGCAAGTCATCATTGATGGAATCAAAAATTTTTTCTTCCATATTCAGTTGAGGCACAGTATTATCCTCGGGTGCATTTGCTTTCCTTTTCTCTGAGAAGAGGGAGGACAAATCAATGCCTCCAGAATCAGATGTGCAGCTCCTTGCACGTGCACCTTTATTAGGGTTCTCTGAGACAATAGCAGACAAAGGCTCCTCTTCATTCCCAACAAATAAGTTGTGGGAAGGACATATTGACACAGTCTCCTCAGAATACTCTCGAGAACGTTTATGGGGATTTGTAACACGACTCATGTCTGGCTTAACAATAGTGAACGGTTGTTCGTTCTCCTGTTCAACACTACTGCACGTGTTTGCATTTACAAATCTTTGAAAACAGCCAGTAAGGGCTCTAAGACCCTCCTTTATATCAAACAGAGTGTTGTCATGGTTAGATTGAATCTGTTGTAGGCTGGCTCGAACTACCTAATACAGAGTGAGCTAAATTTTCCCCACGTGGATGACCTGTGTCAACAAACTGCTGAGACAGGGCAGGCCTAGGCCAACCGCTACCTTCAATCAAATCATTATCGTAATCATCGGAAAGAGATTTATCTTCCATCTCCAAAGGATCTTGAAAGAAAATAAAACAAATATAAGAAAACTTACCCAAAGGATGGAAAGAAAGACCAAATATCACGAATACCTCGACTGCTGCTCCACTTACATCTTAACCAGGTGAAAGTACCACTGTCAAGGCCGAAGGTCGCCGCGTCGCTCATATAAATACCAGACAGAGGTCTGGGTTCTAGTATGGAAAATAATTATTCATTCCACACAGCACAATCCTGGAAAAGAAGTTACACGTTTTGTAGATTCATTTGGGCAAGACATAGTCCATGCCATTTCAAAGGGTACTTTTCTTACAGCAAAGCATACCTTGTTGTCTTGTGGTCTCCACAGTATGACGGGTCAAAAAATGCCTATTCAAATTCTAGCTAAACTTGGTCACTGCTGTAATTACGACAGAGTGAGGGAAATCGAAACAGCACAGGCAGAGTTAGTTCAACAAATGAGAAATGAGGACCAGCCACTTAATCTATCTCCAAAAGGTTGTGATCGAGTACTCACTTACTTTTGGTGGGATAACTTTGATTGCGTAAAGGAAATTGCGAATGGCAGTATTCACACCTGTCATGGGTTCGCTTATCAGCAAGAGTCGAGTGCGAGTATGCATGTGGTAGAACAAATGCAAGTTCAAAATTCTAAAAGAAGAGCAGTTCAATTGTTAGATATTGAATTGCCAAAAGTGGCCATCGTTCCAAGGAAAGAGCCTCCAAAGCTTGATGCGATCATCGATTCTTCGTATGA
Organism: Aurelia coerulea; assembly: GCA_039566865.1. NCBI lineage: Eukaryota > Metazoa > Cnidaria > Scyphozoa > Semaeostomeae > Ulmaridae > Aurelia > Aurelia coerulea. Next base: position 2,326,220 of record CM076951.1, on the reverse strand, counting down.
CAGCAGTGCAAGTGAGAGAATCCTCACCTTATGGGAGACCTTAAGAAGAGTTTCCAGTAGTGAAAGAAAACAAGCAATACCACGTTTTGTCGGCTGGGTAGTGCTTATGTTTGGCAAAAAAGAATCTCAAAGAACGATCCTAACGTTCTTGCCACCCATCCGAAACCCAATAACAGAGTATAGCAGCGTCCTTGAGTGCATTGTACGTTCACAGAGCCTTGCATTGAAATCAAACATGAAGTATGCCCATATCACCGTGGATGCTGGAGCAGCAGTTCAGTTTCAGTTTCAGTTTTATATTTTAAATTCCACTACATACAATTTATAACCTAACTATACACACGAATAACTAAACTACAAAGATAATTGTTACAGAAAATAAACACAATGATACAGAAAATTAATACAATATACAAATACAAAGAGGGGCTAAATAAATAAATTGTATGCAGGGAATTACTTAGAGGAGGAGCTCTCTCAATAGGTAAACTAATCGAGGAGAGAGCCCCCCCTATCCTAAGATACTATCAGGTGAAAATAGAAGTTGTGCATTTCCTATTTAAAAATTGATAGCAATTGTTCAGGTTTCAAATAGATTCATCGGTTGACCTTGTTTAGCAAGTAAATTTTTAGTTTTGTTTTGAATGATATTTCAATGATATGAATGATATTTGATATATGATATTTGAATGATATGATATTGCAGCAGCAAAGTTCTTTCATGTCATATGGAATTATCCTGACAAGTTTCATAACGTTATTGTTCATTTGGGAGACTTTCACGCCATAGTTGAATTCTTTGGTGTAATAGGTAAACTGATGTCTGGAAGTGGGTTTGAAGACATTGTATACGAAGCCAACATGTGCACGTCTGGAGGGATCAAAGGTGTGCTTTCTGGTAAGCATTATAATAGAAGTTGGACAGTTCACGAATGTTTTGCGGAAGCGTTGAACAGAATGTTTCTGGAGAGATTCAAGGATGAAATAACCGAGCCATTTGCAAGTAACCTCAACAATGATCCAGAAATCACAGACGTCCAATCTCAAACAGAACGCAAAAGTTTCCTTAATTACGAGAGAAAGATTTCCGACCTAACAAATCGTTGCCTTCAAGGAGAATTTGGTAAAACTGCACAATACTGGATGCTATACAAGAAAGCAGTTGATGGTCAGCACTTACTTCATTTTGCTGTAAACACAAACAATTACGATTTGAGAAAGTATTGCTGGAGAAGCTCCCTTCCACTATGTTTCAGTATGAATAAGCAAAACTACGCAAGGTATGGGAGTTTTTAACGTAAATATGCTGGAAAATTTAGATGCAACACATCCAGGTGCTCGTGAAGAAATAGAAAAGGAAGGAATCGCAGTCAGGCGTAATTCATATAACATTGGGCAATCCATAGATGCAGCAGGAGAACAGACATTTATGAAATGCTCCAAGACAGCTGGTGGGTTCAAAAATTTTGTAACTCAGGACAGTACTTATGAAAAATGGGTATTGAACAGATCACAACAAGCCAAATTTGTCCAAGCTTTGCGAGAATTTGCAGAGGTTGATAGCACCACTCAGAATCCAAGGAAATGTCTGCGAAATAAAGAAATAGAGAAATCAGAGAACAGGGTCACAAAGCTTGTGAGCATTATGAGCGAGAATTTCATCAATCCGTTTTGTCCAAAACTTGATAAGGAACATCTTTACAACCTTGCATCTGGCCAGCCACTTTCAAAGGAAGCAACTGAATGTCTTCTATCAGCAGAGAAACGTGGCGAAGTAAGAAGGATGGAATTTGATCAGCGATGTGAAATAGATGGTTCAAAAGAGAAGTTTTTTGATCCAGTAAAGAGAGTTCCCTGGAATAGTTTTGTAGATAACAGAAAGAAAACCAAAGTCAAAGTCGGCGTTAAATGCAAAGACATAGAGGTGCAGCGAGACATTCTTGGTCTTCTTCTGGCAAAGTCCTCCCAAGAAAAGGCAATCATTGACATCAACAGAGCTCTTTCATATCCCTTGTGCCCCGTTCCTTTGGCTCTTGCGACAAGTGACGGACAGCGGCGTAAAACATACAAAAGTAAACTGTTTGAGGCAGCACTAAATGAAACAGTGGAGGAAGATTCAAGTGCACGAAACATTGAGGCAAGTCATATGTGTTATTTTGGAGATCTAGCAGCAATAATTCGTTCAACCATGCCAGTACCAGACACGTTTAGAGAGCTAGCTCTAAAGATTTTGAAAGAAATTCCAGCGCACTATCAGTCAATTTACATCGCTTGTGACACTTATCGGCCAGATTCTTTGAAAAATTCTGAAAGAGTATTGAGAGGAGAAGGTGAAAAGTTTGTCATTAAGAATGCAGATATACGTATTCCAGCTGACTTCAAGAAGTTCTTGGGTAACGGTGACAACAAGGAGTGACTCTTCGAGTTAATTGAGGAAGTATGGATCGAAAACAAAGACATGGTTGCAAGCAGAGTAATTTATTTTGGAAGAGGCAGTAGCTGTACAAAAATAGAATGCCATGGTGTAAGCTTGGAGCCAGCTTTAAGCACAAATCACGAAGAGGCGGATACAAAAGTTGCATACATGATTCTTCATGCTCGGGAAAACAATACGGAAGAAGGAACTGCATACGTTGTGCGTTCACCATCTGCAGATATTGATATACCAGTGATAATCCTCGGAAATGAAATGTCAGAAAATCAAGTGTATATTGACAGTGGTACGGGAAAGCATCGGAAATTAATCAACCTCTCATTAAGTTACCTGACAGATATTCAGAAAAAGGCTTTACTTGGATTGCATGCATTCACCGGTAATGACTTAGTATCAAGCTTCTTTAGAAAAGGAAAACCAATGTGCTGGAATGCTATCAAGAAAAACAGCAATTACTTAAGAGCCTTCAATCAGATCGGCTGTGCTGCTCACGTCCCAGAAGTTCTGATGGAAGAACTGGAGAAATTTGTGTGCCATGTTTACGGAGAGAAAAGAAAAACATCAGTGAATGATGCTAGAGCAAGTATGTTTTGGAACAGATTAAATAAAACCAACAAAGTTATTGATCTTTCCTTGCTTCCACCTTGCCGAAGAAGTTTGGAGAAGCACATTAAAAGAGCAAATTATGTTGCTATGATTTGGAGGCAAGCAAATTTGACAATGATGAACGTTGAATGCCCTGCTGAACATGGCTGGCTTCCAGGCTATGAAGTTGATTGGATTGATGAGGCCTACCCTGCTGATGTCGAAGAGCTTCTCATGGAGGTACCTGAAAACGAACGCAGCCTGGGACCAGATGTTGAGATTGACAGTGAAGATGAAAGTAGTTCAGAAGAGGACTTTACCGATGCATAATTTCACAATGATGGGTAAAGCGGTAGCACCAAATCTCAATTAACATCTATCTTCTCGTAGTCGACGCAACGTGCTGGTTTTCAAGCAGCAGACGAAAATCATTTAACTTTGCAACTAAAACCTCCGTTAATTTGACATTGTCTCTCGTTCAAATTCAAGGTTTTTGCTAGGTTTGCATACTCTAATTTCGTCTGTATATTTTAATAAAGATGTGTTTGCTTGCAAAGATGGTTTTAAACCCCCAAATATCTCGGAAACACAGCCTCGCCCACCCGATCAACATCCATTTTCTAATTCTACGCCAAAATCTGAACTGGAAAAAGTTTATCTATTTAAATCTTTCGTTTGTAGATTCTACGAAGGGTTTATTTGTATGCTTTTTGCAGAAAAAATGGCCCCAGCCCCCCAATATATCAGAAACGCCGCCTCGCCCACCTGATCAACATATATTTTCGGATTCTACGGCATAATCTGAGCTAGAAAAGGTTCCTTCCATACAGTCTTTCGTTTGTTGATCATACCAATGCTTAATATATATTTTTCTGCAAAAAATGGCCTTAGCCCCCCAATATCTCGGAAAAGCAACCTTGCCCACCTGATCAACATCCATTTTCGGATTCTACGCCAAAATCTGATCTAGAAAAATTTTATCCCATAAAGTCTCTCGTTTGGTGACCATAGGTCCCATTCCCCCTCTGGTCTACATGTCATCATTCTTTATATGGACTTCTATTTCTGATGCAATCTTTATGATTATTTCCTCAGGCTTTTCTTTTTGCTGCTCAGGTACACCGTTGACCCCGATGCATTCCCTTCTTCCGTACTGTTCCAAATCGTTGTTTTCTCTTTCCAAGGTGTTTATTGACTTTGCTAAATCTTTCATACCTGCTCTCATTTCTGCCATTTCGCTTTTCATCAAGGTGTTTTCCTTCGTTAGACTGTCAATCCTTTTCTTTTGGCCCTCGTATTGGGAATTCAGGAAGGACATCGATTTTTCATATTCTATAAATTTCTTCTCTAAGCTGGCAAAGTGCTCGTTGTTTTCTCTCTTTGCGTTGGTAATCTGTAGAGTAAGGGAATCCAATCTTTTATTGAGGTTTTCTTCGTTCTTTTCAAGCTTTTTCAGGATAATGGCCAAGGTTTCTTCTTTGCTTTTATCGGTTTCTCCCATCGTGGCTTGTTTTGCATTTCGATAAAACTCCGTCTGATTTGTAAAATCGTGCTTTCAATCCATAGTTATAGTAATTAACAGTTTTCGTAGTTGATCTTGTTACATATCGAGTATATTTTACGCAAATCCTGGAGCTGTAGAATTCACGTCCGCACGCCACGATTGTGACGCAATTTTTTTCAAATGGTTAGGGTTAGGGTTAGGTGCGGTGTGTGATGTGTTTGGAGCTAAAAACAATATTTTTAGTATATACGGAACATAAAACAAAAAATTGGATAATCAAAACGATATTTCTTGGAAAGCAATTCTTTAGAAACTGTTTGCGTGACGAAAATTCAACGCACCACCCTTTAATACTGTAGCTGTTAGAGCTATGACATATAAGAACTAAATTCTCTTTGCTCTTAATAGACAATAGATACATTTGCAAAGAGTTGATGTCATGACTCTGCAGCAACCGCACAAAAACTCGAAAAAATACCCTTAAACGTGGCCAGAAAAATTGGCACCAACGTTTTTCTCTGCTAAAGAAGGTAAAAAAGCATGTTGCCACAAATTTACATAAAAAAATCACTCAGCTCCTTTTCGTGACAAAGGGCTCTGCGCTACAAGCCGTATGCCGTGCAGCGCATCTGTAGTGTCTGCTTCATTTTGCGGTACCAGTTGTATTTTTTCAAGCGCTTTTCCCTCGTCTTGATCACTTCTTGGGCTGAAAACATAATTCGAAATTTTAGTGGCATAATTCTTGACTACACTGTGCGAAGCAACAGGAAAAAGTGACTTGCAATGATTCAGCAGAGAGGTTGTAACCACGCAGGGTACGCCCTATTTTGCAGGGGGACTGGGAGCTAGGTCAACGAACCCATGCCTCACCTTGTCGTTAAAATGCATTTATGCATGTGTAAATGTTTCATTATACAAAAATGCCGATATTACTACAATCAGTGGTTGCAGGGCTCGTTTTGCCTAAGAGAAGCCACAAATATTATAGAAGTTTCAATGCCTATTAGATCTTGAAACATTGTCTAAAGGATGGATAATACTTGTCATTAAATTTCTGGTTATGTTATCTACGTGATTGCAATGCATATGAAGACAATGTTGTTGATTAAATTTCTTCAACTGGACCAGTGCAGAAGCTGATATATGATTTGTCTGCCGGAGGGACAATAATTGGAGTTAATACGGGAAAATACATTGACTTTGGAATGGAAAATAGAAATTGCCGAATATGTAATAATGCCAAGAGATTAAGCCAAGAACCATCGCAGCATGACTGCAGGAAAATTTCTTTGGGACAGCCAAGGCAATGGAGTCAGCTATTTGGGAAGACTTGTTCAAAAGGGAATACTACAGAGTCAGAGTTCTGGTTGGAGACAAAGACAGTTCATCAGAAGCAAGAATAAGAAACTTGGTTAATCCAAACATTGAGAAGTGGGCAGACAAAAACCATGTTCTCCAGACATTAGGAAAGAAGCTTCACCAGAGTAGAGACTTGAATTTTTGCCAAGGAAATGGCAAATTGAATGAGAAGAGAAAATAATACATATTATCTTGTTTCATGACTGCACTTGTGGCTTATCGATCATCAACAAATCAGTCTATTCAGGAACTGAATCTGCTCCTTCTTGTGCTGTAGCAAATGATGGACATCATCGCTTATCTATGCAAGAATCATGTTTGTTCATGATGAGACAGCTTTCAGTCCGTGCAACCAAATGATGAATATTTTGCTTGCATAAAATTGTCAAAAGAACATAGTCGCCTGTGTTATCCATGAGGCACATTGTGTTGTTGAATGGGGATGGAGATGCAATTTTAAAATTAAGAACGATTCTTGGGGTTGATCTAACTAATGCCATCAGATCTACGAGATACGTTGATACTTTTCCCTTTGGGACTCTTGTGAACAGTTCTGTGGGGTCAATTGAACTGCTTACATAGGAGAGAACAATTTCCATGAACTTGCTCTTGGTGGTCATTCTCTTGGTGTCTTTGGGTGTCCCAAAGATAATGGTGCAGAAAAACTCTCTCATATCGAGACAAAGTGGCATTTCTTCTATTAGTTTTAGAATTTTGTCAATCGTTGTCAAGAACCCTTCGGGAAGTAGTAACTCAAGTACCTTAGCAAGGTGGAAATGAAGAATCCAGCCTCAATTAACGGATCAATTTACAAAATGGCAACCTTTTATTTTATTTCCGTCTTTCTGTCTGGCCTGGTGCCCTTGGGGCCCTTGTCTGTATGTTCTTCCATAGTAAAGGTACCTGGGGATGTGCCTCAACAAAGGGTATACTATTTCGGACTTCCAGTCTAGCCAAGGATATACTTTTTTGCAATTTTGGTCTAGCAACGGTCTAGCCAAGGGTATCACTTTTGACAATATTGGTCTAGCGAACAGATATTTGGTACATACATCCACATAGCATTTCTAGATACTGAACATACTGAACATACATCCATAAAGTGCGGCTTGCTAAAACAAATTAAACAGCAATCAACAACTACAAATACAAAATAAATACAATCGAAAATTAACGTAAGCAAATCAATAAACAAAGTTAAAGTACACAGCAAAACTACAACAAGAAATAGAATAAAACGTACAAACTATTAGCCCTCGTAGCCATAAAACTTCATGCAATAAGTGGCCAAAACGCAGCAAGAAACCAGGCCAAAACGTAGCAAGCTGTCTACCAAGGCAAGTAGGTCTTTCACAGCAAAACATCTCTCATTCTTTGTGTTCTTGAATCTGCCCTTGACTCTATCCAAAACCCGCATGTACGAAGCTTTTATAGCCGCGAGTCTGGGAACCAAGGTTAGAATCATGCAAAACTAGGAAAAAACATTACAAATATGGTAACAGCGTGTGACCTGACTGACACGTAGGGTTCAAAGTTCAAGTCAGGTCACCAAATACAGTTCGCGTAAACAGCGTGAAAATGTGTCTTTTGACAATTATGAAGAACAGTTATTTTTGTATGCAACACAGAGAGTTTGGGAGGATAAATTGTGTACGGACACCAAATTTGATGTGATGATTTCTTCGTTTGAGTAGTTGGTATTTTCATAATTACGTTCTTTTTCTGAGAAGAAATCTTGAATCATAAATATTCAATATATTCACTTCATTCAATAGGGCCAAAGACCAGAAGATGTTGAACTCGAGTACATCTGTAAACTGCTGTATAACAGGTTTTATGCGTTTGAAGCAATGACTGTTTGAGATCTAAACGAGACAATATGTGGCTTCTGTGGGATAGTTGGGGAGTTATACTGTAGAGATGGAAATGCGAAGAACTGTTGCTCTTTACAACAGATGAACTATTTTTCCAGCTTTTGATGTCCCTGGTTTTCTTCCTAGGTCCCTTTCCTTGATTGAAGCATAACATGGAATCCTCACCCATGGAGAGACAATAGCAGTTGTCCTTATTGGCAAGACCATGCAAGTTCTCAAGAACAAGTTTGGATCAATCGAAAGACTCACCACGTTGATGGTTCTGCTCGAAAGTTGCTCAAACATCCGGAGTGAAACGCCCAACAAATGGGGAGAACCTTGCTAGTGCAGCAGAGGCTATCCCAGGATGTTCCCTGGCTTTTGTAGTCGCAGAAAATGGTTTGAAAGGGCATGTGTGCACCAAGTGAATGAAGAGATGTTAGTTTGTGAGACATTCCTGTCGTCATTGCAAAATTCGCTAAACTGGCTGGAATAGATTGTCCCAGTTGTGTTGCTACCTGCTCACGGTGTACCAGCAGCTGTAGGCTTTCTTGACAGGTCTTTTCGACAGGTCAGCCATGCTGGACTTGACTATGTCCTTCACAAAAAGTGCTAGTTATCCAGCACAGGATTAGATGAATTTGTCTCATTTCCCAGTTTTAATGAAGGATGTTGCGGCAGTAGCCTTTTGATCAAGTGATTAACCTCTTCCGTTTTTTCAGCATTAAATTGCTTCTTCCTTCCATTGCAACGCCCATAATGACGCCTTTTCTAAGTCCTTATTGAGCACCCTTGCTGTCGCAGCTTCATTTTTTATCATATAAAAAAGGAATGTGTCATCAGCAAACATCTTGACATCTCAATTTATATTATCAACTAAGTCGTTGATATGGACCAAAAAGAGCAGGGACCCAAGACAGAACCTGGTGGAACACCAGCAGAGATAGTACTCCGTCATTGAATGATCCTTTATTGAAAAAGTGCAGAGGTTGATGGAAATTACAACTAATAAGACAATGGAGAAAGTTCAATGTGTGTTGAGAGAAAATGTAGACAATGCTTAATTAACAGGAGCTTGGCTTTTGTGTGGTAAGGATGAGGTCAGTAAAGTGGAGACTGGTGGAAACGCTAGATCACTTGGTGAATCAATTCATGAGGAGATTTCACAGCAAACAAACATTGGTGAAAATATTACGCTATCTGTAAATGGGAAAGAGGTCTAGAGAAGTGCTTTAGTATTCTACAAAACAGTTTCAGTAAATGTCAATGGATTAAAGACAAATTTAGTCATTGAATTAGAGGGTGCATGTGATTTAGCAATTGACAGACAGCGTAGGCAACTTTGATTACAGAGCTTGTACTCCTGCAAATGGTAGCTTTCAACCTTGCAGAAACCATTCAGAAATTACAATGCATTTAATATTTTGAAAGTTTGAAAAACATGATCATTGAAGAACAGTGCTTATGTGACCCATATTATTTGGAAATATCAGGCTATTAAATTTGGATATATCCCAAATGTAATAACAAAAGCAAATTATCACCAAGAACACTATTCTATTCATTGGAAACCCTGGAATTTATTTACGAAACAGCAATGGTTCAGGGGCGGGGGGTTCTTATGAACAATGCATCTACTTGACAAAATTGAAGTACAAGAACGTTATCATCACTTACCACAAGGCGTTTGCACCAGGTACACTTTACATTACCGAGTGAACCAGAAAGTTCCAACTCTAGAAAGGCCACGATAGATCATACACTGGACCAATTTCAAATATTTTGATTTAATCCTCTGTCAGTATACAATATCATTCTATCAATTTCAATTTCATTTGAACAACAAATTTAATCTACTACATTTCTACTTGTTTGAAAGATTTAAATAGATAAAGAGTAAAAAGCTGTTCAGGGTACTTGGATACTCAAGAGAACAACATAAGTTCTTCTCTAGAGAAACCCGGGGGGCTGGCAAGCCAAGTACCCCTTTTTCAAGGAGATAGCTTACATATTTTTAAAATTCACTCATACCGGAAACATTCTAAGCAAAAATGTCATCATTATTTTCACATTTTTTCAATTATATAATAGGCTGTATATAAGGAACAAAGAAAAAGACATAATAATGGTAGAAACAGTATTTTGTGGGGTGGTGATGCATAACATTTGCAGACATGTAATGAAATTAGTTTTTTCGCAGGTGTTCAATTTTGCTAAACATTGCTTTTGTTTTTGAATTCTTTATCTCGCTTGGAATTTTATTCCGATAAAAGACATGTCTGCCCGCTGGTAAGCTATAACGAAGCAGCTGACGTTCGCCCAGGATCGCCCAATCACGTCTGCGTCTGGAAGCACAAGACACGCGGTAGGAGTACAGTTGCAGTGAGAGTAGATACTCGCTTCAGCCACTTGGCAAATTTGTTTTTTTCCAAGACTCAGTTGTCGCAAATATCTCCAAGAATGTCTTCGGATGAGTATGATAATGAACGTCAAGGAGACAAATTCAAAGATTTTGCAAGCTTTTTGGCAGAAGTTGATGAGAATGGCCAACGATTCGGGTTTGCCTACCTTGAGGAACCACTGGCTGATGAGGAATATACGCCAAGGTTCAACCAAGAAACGACGGAAAGAGAACAGCAAGAACTAGAATTAAAGAGACAATTTGAAAACGTCATCGATGTGGGGAAGTGGTAGGTGATCTTAGTACTCTTTGGTAGCTCAACCAAGCAACCTGAAAGCAAAAGAAGTGGGAATGAATGTTTATTGAATAGACTTCCATTGACATGAATACTGTAGGCCTAAAATTATTATGTGTGTCTATGTGTCCCAACCCAAGCTACGAGCCAAGAATGATTTAGGCTTTGCTTGCTTTTGTTTGCTTGCTGATGCTCAGTGTGGGGGGGGGGGGTAATGAAGATGCGGTTAAATGTGTAAGCAATTAAATCTCAATAACTTTAGTAGATTTTGATTGAACAGTTCATGATCTTCCATTGCTACACTCAACATTTCTCATTTTACCCCTGCAGACCTTCTGAAGGTTGGGGGCTAATGCAGTGTCCCACACCTTATAGGGTTTTGGCAGGGTTTATTTAGGATCAGGACACATATTTTTTATAAGAAGCTGCCCATAAGAAACTCAACTCTCACATTGCCAAAAAAAAAGAAACTCCACTACTGGGAAAATATAAGCTAAGAAACTATTTATTTGATAAAGGAAATCCTTTACAAACTGTTACTTTACTTTCACTTGTTTCCTGTATCCTTTTACATGAGTGCGGGCATTGTTCTGCGAGGTCCTTCGCACATCTGGGGGGAGGGCATCAGGGCTGACTGAAATGACTCAGAGCGCACTATGTGTGCGGACATTGTTCCAGGAGGTCCCTGGTACCTCATTCCCGACTGCTCATTGATGGTGTTTGACTGTATTCCGCTGGCCAGGTGATGATTTTTTTATAACTGGAGCTTGCGGGTCAGATAAATGTGCAGCAGACCTCGCATGTTGTCAAGAACTTTGCAAGGCCCTGGGCGTTCCTTTGGCGGAGGAAAACACTGAAGGCCCCAGCTCTGTCATTACATATCTTGGCTTTACCCTGGACACGGATTTACAATAGCTTAGACTCCCCAGACAGAAACTATCACGCATAAGTGTACAGTTGGCCCAATGGCTTAACCCTATCTGTACTGGGTGATTTTTAGGTATTTTGTACTGGGGGGGGGCCTTTTTGGCCCCCCTCTTTTTCACCAAAACTACAAAAGATATAACAATAAGACTTACCCCTATTGTTATTTAGACAATTGGCTATTCAAATATATCAATTGCAATTAATAAGTCACGTGATTCGTTGCTAGGCAACCGAAAAACTGACCAAAATTGGCAAAAAAAGATGAAGCAAATTAGGCTAAACAAATTATATTTGACACTTTTTTATTAGGTAAATGACGTCATTAATGTGAATGACATCATATATATTAACTATTGCTGACATCAGCAAATATGAAAAATTATATATAAAATGAAAGTACTCATCAAATGCAATCGAATGGTGCATGTTTGAGATCGATCAAGCTTGGTGTGGTTCACTTGCGGCAGCTAGCAGTTGCTTTGTTTGTATGCCTCTTCAAGCTGCCCCAGTCTTCTATTGATTTGTCTGTCGTAGGAAGAGACTTGTATCATTGGTCCTTCACCATACTTTACAAAAGGTGTGCACTATGATGTTAAACATGCAAGTAGGCATTTTCATGACATAACAATTTCAAAGTTTACATCTTTCTAACTAGGAAATATAATAGTCAATGAATGCTGCGCATTGGTCTTACTCTGAGAAATTCATGAAAAAATGTTAACGCTTGTGGTTAATCGCAACTTTCTTACGAATCCTGTATTTCTAATAGCAATGAAGACATTAGGGTTCGTGCACTAATAGTTAGCTTTATAATAACTTAAGTATTTAGATATTGTATTTGCATATTTCTGTTTTGTCGTAAGCGCCCCAGACTTGATAACCTTTGCTTCTCTGGAGCGCATGAAAAAGTAGGTAGTTAATTTTGGCCATGCTTTTTTCATGAATCATTATCAATCAATTAGGGAAGCACACGATAGAACTATAGTAAGTAAGTGCAGCTTCCTTTCAAACAAGTTAGTTCACAGAAAGATGTTTCCATTAAATCGTAGAGCGATCGTAAGGAGATCGGTGACAGTCTGCAATTGTCTGCGTTGCGTTCCCGATTTAATGTAAACACTTGCCTACGATCTTTAAGACCGTCGGTGATCGTGGATCGTCTGTCCCGATCTGGGAAAATGTTTATGGAAACACACATTGCAGACGATGGGCGATCATCGCAGACACGCTTTTGTTAAACTATGGTCACGTGGATCTGATTAGCCAATTAGATGATAGTAGTCATTGTTGCTACGCTTGCGCGCTATCTTGTGGGTTTGAAAAGGATCATGGTATAGGTGCATCGCAGACTGTCGCCGACTGGTCGCCGACGAATGGAAACACTCTGCTGATATCGCAGATGGAAGATGCTTGAAGATGGAAGATAGGGATCGCCGACGATCGCAGACTGTCGCTGATCCCCTTACCATTTGATACCCTTACCTTAGGCTTAAGCGTGGCCTTTTCATCTGGTCCACTTCAAAGGAAGCCGACACTTCCAATGGCCTTCTGATTTAAATATCCCCCCATCAACAATACTATCAATTTGAAAAAGACGGGGGCGATTATTTAAAACAGAAAGCCGTTGGAAGTGTCGGCTTCCTTTGAAGTGGACCAGATGAAAGGGCCATGCTTATGGAGAAACAATTGCTGTCCAAAGCCGTTGATAATTTGCTGCAGTTTCTTGCTGATAAGTTATTGCCTTCTCCAAATAAACCCATCAGGTATGTTGAATGAGGCTTGGACTTTGATTTCTGAGACTTCTCTGAAGGATTTAGACACTGGAAGTTGGAAACCAAACGAAAACAAAACGGTTGCTGTGACATCGGGCCTGAGAAAGTTTCAGTCCTTGTTTCTTTCTTCTCTCTCGTTTTTCAGTTTTTCCTTTGACTCCCTTGTTTCCATGTGCTCTCTCAAAAAGTGCTGTATTTTTTTTACAAATAACAAACTGGAAAGGCGTAAGCAAACAACACACGCTATAGTGACAAAAGGGAAGGTATTTTCTTTTCAATAAAATATTTTTGAAACATTTTTTTTAATTGACTGTAATGTGGGCTTCGTGTGATCTACTAGTTTGCAATTATTCATGCATCTCAATTTTCACACTTCAGTTTGCTGATAATCGTGGATCATTAGCCTATGTCGCCGTGCTTCAGGATCAAATATTTTGCTGTGATCCAGTCTGGCATAACCTCTGCAAAACTCTTTGATAAGAGATGCATGTCCTCTTTCAGGGCTTTCAAAAAAAAAATTGCCTCATCTGCAGGATTTTTACTCAATGGATTGAGGTTTTCATTCTTTTATACAGCTTCAATGCCTTGAAAACCTCAACTAGAAAAGTGGTCATGTGAACCACCTGAGTTTTAACTTATTTGCTTCATATTGTAGCTTCATTTTCAGCAGTGTTTAAGTTAAAACTTGAAAGAACTAAACCACTACTGAACAATAGTTCTCTTGCTTTACCTTTTGGTACAACCTTTGAGGCAGGAGATGGCAGAAGAACAACATCCTTCATGTACATCTTATTTTTCTCAACTTTTGGTAGTATATTCCTTGCAGGCTTTGTACATCTTTTGCTAGGCACTGGAAGCCTTCTGTGACTATGGCCTTGAACATTCTGTTGAGAGAGTGATAAAATACTTAAAATGCAACTGTTTGCAAAGTTTTGTAAGCCCAGAACTTTTTCACTTTCTTCAAGACCAATAAATTAAGGGAAAAATTTAACAGTGACAAACTGCTGCAGTTTCACATTTCTACACTTCACCTTCCCCATAGTCTATTTCTGCAAGATGTTTAAAATATACCCCAAAAGTATATCCTGGAATTTATTTCTAAAAATTTCATAATAGTTTTTTCTGTTCTGACACCAAGACCTTCCACCCCTCTACTTAACTCGCAGTCCACTGATCGACCAATCTGAGACTCAACAAAACTATCATTGCTGTTAACAACAACAAATTGAACACCTTATCAATCTCTACCTTAGTGCCAACGCTATCGACACTGTTTACCTACCTTGCCAAAGTTTCTTCCCTTAAAGTATTTAAATTTCCCACAAATGGTATGGTCATAATTCTTGTGTGGTGTTGATAGACATAGATATGTATAAATTCTTCATTATTTATCAAAATGTTACCAAAAAATATGTTTGTTTTATTTTTATAAGACCACAATAAATATTGCATACTACTACATGTACACATGTTTGATAAGATCACAATAAATATTACATGCTACTCTATTATCATCAGTTACTATACAACAGTGCGCAGTAGTATGGCAGATTTCGGCATAAAAATGATGGTTTTGTTCGTTTTGTGATAAAAGCATGAAACTTGGTGAACATAGGCAGTTTGACATGCTGAAAAATATTGGATATATGGACCAGGCGGAGAATAGGGGAATGGTCACCCTAGAGCGAAATTTATGAGACCAATTGCATTTGGTCAATTCGAGGGTGCTGATTTCGAAAATTGATGTTATATGGGGTTTTATGGGGGCCATCAGCCTCGTTTTCACGTTTAAAGTCTCCCTAACAGTTCCAAAATTCAATTTTCAGCATTTATGCTCAACAAAGATGCTTAACATACTTTAAGAAATGACCTATCTCTATTTAAAACTGGTTTCTCATTGGTTTCCTTCATATACTCGAAAACGAGACTTTAAATGTGAAAACGAGGCTGATGGCCCCCATAAACCCCCGTATAACATCAATTTTCGAAATCAGCACCCTCAAATTCACCAAATGCAATAAATTTCGCTCTCGGGTGACCATTCCCCTATTCTCCGCCTGGTCTAATTGAGCCATTCCAATAAATTCCCCCAGATGCCATTTCAGGAGACAATTAATATTCAATTAGCTCAGTTGCACTGTAACGTTTCAAAGATAAGTTATAGTTATATTTCCATAGTAATTTGCAAACAAATAACATCATTAGCTCACATTTAAAATGGGATCAGCTCGTTATTTCGACATCTCTACCGGGTGTCCAAAAAAAAGTTCCGACGTTTGATTGAGCACAGAGAAAAATATTTTTAATCTGGCAATTTCTATTCATTCTAGTTACGTGCTAGATATTTCAACTTACAGTTTGGCATATCGCAGGAAGAAATTAGTAATCTGAAAATGGAGTTATGAGCTCTAACATTTCACTTTCATGTTCAAGGCAAAACCAGAGAGATTATTACGCCTTCCTGCTCCGTGACGGTGGGGACTCCCTCGACGAGCAACACAAAAATTGAGTTGACGATTTTCGTTCATCACCATGACGTCCAGAGCCGGCAGAAATTTTATTCACAAGAGAAAGAGTTGCTTTGTAATTGAACGGATTTTAGATTTTAATCATTTTTGATTGTGTGAATTAGCCTAAGGTGTGAAGAATTGAAACAAATAGGTCTCGGGACAACTGTTTGCTGATGTTATTGTTTCCTTGTGCCAACTGGGAATTTCAAATGGGAATTTTTACTGTTTCACGGTTTCACGGCACGGAGTAGAATAATGTCTTTTCTTAACTAAAGAATAGTTTCAATTGCTTTTTCGACCTGCCATATTATGCAATAATGCATTTTTGTGTGTTCGTCCAGTCAGAATTGAGTGGGAAGTTATGAACGCAGTATTTTCCCCCTGAGACCTATTAGATTCGATTTTCAGACCTTTACTTCAAATATGCTCAATGAGTGGAACTCTTGCACGTCGTCAAGGCAATGAAACAAAATGTCAACCCAATTTTTGTGTTGCTCATCCGGAGATTCCCCCTCCAGCACGATGATGCAGAAAGGCGAGGCGTACTAATCTCTCTGGTTTTGCCTTCAACATGAAGATGCAATGTTAGGACTAATAACTCCATCTTCAGATTACTGATTTCTTCCTACAATATGCCAAACTGTAAGTTGAAATGTCAAGCATGTACCTAGAATGAATAGAAATTGCCACATAACAAACTTTTTTGTCTGCGTTCAATCAAACGCCGGAACCTTTTTTTGGGACACCCGGTATATTCTGATATCCCATTGTTGCGACATCTCCATATTCTGACACATTGAATATAGGTGTTTTTCCCGCTTTTTCCCCATAGACATATATCTCGATATTCCGACATCTCGATATTCCAACCTCCCGTTGTTTTGACGCCTTATATTCCAATATTCCAACTCATAAAGTCAGTCTCAAATTAGATGTCATTTGAGATTGACGATAATGCAAAATTCATTTGCAAAACACTTTTATTTTGTTATTCGCGGGCATTTGCAAGTGACACCTAATTTGGGAAAGCCTATAATTTTCTAAATTTTACTTCAAACTCATGTTGGGCACCTGATTAACAGTATTTGAAACAGAAATCCGTAAAAAATCCCTGTGATACAGCCTTCAATAAAAACAAGATGTCAGAATTAGGAGATGTTGAAACAAAGAAATGTGGGAGTAACCGGATGTCGGAATATGGGGATGTCGGAAAAATGGGAGATTTAAACATAGAAATGTTGGAGTTGTTAAAATATACGAACAATAGGACTATTGTTATGTTACGAACAATGACGTTTTACTTCTGTTTTCATTGCACGCTTTTCATGCTGTGAGTAATATGATAGTTTCGTTCGTTGACCTGTTGATCGTCGTTATGTTATGCTACAGTTATGAATTTATCTAACATCGCTTATTATTATGCGTAAAGCTCCTGATTTTAACAGGAGAAACGGAATGTCGTAATATGGACATGTTGGAATAATGGGATGTCGGAATGTAGAGATGTCGGAATAACGAGATGGACCCTTTACAATCAGTGGACAACTAGCAAACAAAATAGTATATAAAAAAATTCTGATATATTGACGATACTATTCATTTGCATCAATTAAAATGTTTGCTTCAGGCCACCTCTAAGCAAGGATGAAAATTACATTTTGATCATGGAGAGGAACATTGTTTTTCTGTTTCATTTAAGCTTGCTGCAAACATGTGACAGAAATCCCTTGAAAAGGTGATCAGGTCATAAAAAACGAATTACAGTTAAACTTGCACAAGTTACACTAGTGTAAGCATGATATCCTTTTAAGGTAACTCTGCTTTCCGCTCTAGTGCACAGCAAGATGCCGTTTCGCAAAGCCACTCTCCTCAGAAAACAGTTAATTTCTCCAATATTATTCGGCCTATGCAAAAGCGGTAACAAGGATGTTGTTCTGTATAATCTGGGCAATCGAAAGATGTATAAATCGCAATGTTTCCGTCAACCCTGATTTCGCAAATCCTAGTTCAGATCTTTTTGCTAATTTCAGAAAAGTGGATTTATCTCCAAAACTACTCGAAAAATGTTCGATTTTTTTTCATTCCACCTTTAGCTAGGTAGTTGATCTACAACTTTGCCAAGTCTGATTGAAAAAGCTAGGCTAGATTTCCTGCAATCGAATTTCATATTTCTGTTTACTTTTCGACAGCGAAATGAAGAAACCTTTGTCAACAGATTGCCATGCTATGAAGCACGCTTGCTAAAGCTCAGGCTTGAAATAACTTTCAGAAATTTTTCCATTGGCAAACAAATGAACGTCATCTTTTGGGAATACCATACCCAAGTCTCAAAAGACATCCTTAGTGCGCTTGTAAAAGTATCATTTGCATCTATTGATTAAAAGTTACTGAATGTTACCAGCAACTTCACGACACCATGCTTTGGGTGTCTCTTGAGACTTTCGTAAGCATTCAAAAGCATTCACAAATTATAAACTTCTTTTAGAGTCCACAATGAGCGTAGATATTAGATCAAGAACCAAATTTTTGCAAAAACATTCTACGCCCATTCAAGTCCTTCTGCATGGGCTAAACTGTTGACCAACGTTTTTCCCCTTCGATGTCGAAAAGTAAACAGAAATGTAAAATTCGATTGCAGGAAATCTAGCCTAGCTTTTTCAATCAGACTTGGCAAAGTTGTAGATCAACTACCTAGCTAAAGATGGAGCGAAAAAAAATCGAAACTTTTTCAAGTAGTTTTGGGGGTAAATCCACTTTTCTGAAATTAGCAAAAAGATTTGAACTAGGATTTGCGAAACCAGGGTTGACGGAAACATTGCGATTTATACATCTTTCGATTGCTCAGATTATACAGAACAACATCCTTTTTACCGCTTTTCGATAGGCCGAATAATATTGGAGAAATTAAATGTTTTCTGAGGAGAGTGGTTTTGCGAAACGGCATCTCGCTGTGCACTAGAGCAGAAAGCAGAGTTACCTTAAGTTTCCATCGTCAAAAAATATTTAGATCTTCACTAACACTTAGCCTGTTGTATGATTTGGATAGTTTTATCTGGTAAGACGTGTATACCCGTCACCATACAGGACTGGCCGATCTTAGTTGCGCTGAGTTGTACCACAACTGGCAAAACAAAGAAACAAGACTGAAGAAGATTACAATCATTTGCATAACAATTGAAGACAGAAAAGTTATTGTCACACCTTGCCTTTATGAAGGTATTTGCAACACATTTGAATGCTTAAAATATTTATCATCACAACCAGAACAACCAGCACAACTATCACAACTAGCACAACCAGCACAACCAGCACAACCAGCACAACTAGCACAACTATCACAACCAGAACAACCAGCACAACTATCACAACCAGAACAACCAGCACAACTATCACAACTAGCACCTTTTGAAACAAATCATATGCAGCAAAATTTGACGTCAAGAATTCCCAAAGGGAGAGCAAGCCAGACAAAAGCCGAGCTGAAGGCGTGGAACCATCCCGTGCTGTACAAAACTCAGCCAGAAATGAAGCGGCAGGTCACGCCAGGGGCAAAGGGCAATTCCAAAGATACACTGAATATTCCCAAGAGTTTGCAGAAGAACCAGAGCAGTTAAATAAACAGCGAAATTTGAATACAGTTGATGCCCGAGAGCAAAGCAGTTTTTCCTTTCATAAAGCTCCTGCCAACCAATGGAAAATCCCAAGAGAAACATCAAAGGCCCAGCCTTTACTTTCAAATCAGATCACCACGAGAAATTATTTCGGCGTTCTAGAAGACTGCGATACAGTCTTAAGAGAACTAGAAAAGGTGAACAGTGATCGAATTGTTGCGCCCGGGGAGATGAACTATGCAGAAAGCGTAAAGAAAAGAACTGATTTTGAAAAAGTTGATCGAACAATGAAACCGGGTGATTTCAGTTATGCTGACTCTGTTCGTGCACAACAACGGTGGAGCAGGCCTACAAACAGTCTTACGCGGTTACAAGCAGATGACACAAGATACAGCAGAGCTACGGAGCGAGAAGTTTCAGCCGTAAGACCACCTTTTCACCGTGGAAGAGACAACCCGCCATTTCGATCAGAGGGAAGAAAGCCCAGGATTTGTATCACAGGAGACTCGATGATAAAGAGGATTAGGAGACAGGACATGAGTCGTGAAGTAAGTGGCGTAAATTTATATTTGAAGTCGTTTCCAGGGGCAACAGTGGATCATATGAAGCATTACATGGAGCCAACAATCAGCACAAATCCAGATGGAATTATCCTGCACTGTGGGACAAACAATCTAAGGAATGAAGAACCTGCTGACACTGCAAATAAGATCATTGATCTTGCTATGACAGCAAAGAGAAGGGTTAGGGATGTAGCTATATCAAGTCTGGTTAGAAGGAGTGATTCGGAGGAGCTGGAGGCAAAACGGAAGGAAGTGAATACCATCATAGAGAGAGCCCTGAGAGATTTGCCCCTACAATTCATAAATCATGACAACATTGAACAGAAGCATTTGGACAAATGGGGGTTACACTTGAACTTTTCTGGCACTAATATGATGACAGGTAATTTCATAGAATTTTTAAATGAGACTTGACTGCATAATGGAAAGATTTTAAAAACGACTAACGAGCCCGATTTTTTTATTAGTAATGTAGAGCAGTCAACGAACACAAATGTTATTGAGAGTGGTTCAGACATCTTATGCATATCTTCGGAAAATATATCAACGCCATTTTCGCCTATTAGTTTAACACCATCCGTTTCTCTAATTTCAAACTCTAGCAAAGATTCATCAGCAAATAATTCATCAGGATCGATTAGCGAGTCTGAAAGTAATGATATCGACAAATTGTTTAGTCTAAGGGTTGAATGTGCCAGGAATTTGCTCATAGGTTTTTTAAACATAAACAGCCTCAGAAATAAAATCACTGATCTCAGAATGATCGCTGAGAGATGTTTGCCTGATATATTACTCATCGAAGAAACAAAACTAAACTCGGATTTTAAAACTGAATTGTTTCTTATTAATAATTACAAAAGTCCAATACGTCTGGATAGGTCTGAATTTGGAGGAGGTCTCATGCAATACTCAAGGAATGGCATTATTTGCAACAGGGTGCCCACTTTTGAGGTCCCATCTCTTGAGCTTTTATGTTCTGAACTAGTAGTTGCAAAAAAGAAATGGATAATATATAGTATTTACCGTCCCCCGAATGTAAATATAGAAACATTTTTCTCAGATCTGTCCATTTCTTTAAATCGTGCATTAGATCGGTACGATAACATCATTTTGATGGGCGATATCAATATTGACACTCTGAATAAAACAGATCCCGGTTTTGACAAATTTGCTTCTTTTTGTGACGTGTTCGGTTTATCCAATTTAGTGACGTCAAAAACTTGTTTCACAAAGAACCATAGCTCATCTATTGACGTTATTCTAACGAATAGACCCAGGTCTTTCCAGAAAACCTCCGTTTTTGAAGTAGGGCTAAGTGACTATCATGGTCTCGTAGCTACCACTATGAAATCAACTGTTCCTAGGCTAAAACCGAAACAAATAAAATATCGCAGCTACAAAAAGTTTGTTCCTGAAAATTTCTTGAATGATGTGAAGCATGCCCAATTTGAATGCAACGAGACTAACCCGGATAAATCCTACGATCATCTGACCAATACTTTCAAAAATATACTGGACAAACACGCTCCCATCAAAACAAAGTTTCTAAGGGGAAATAATGCACCCTTTATGAATCCAGAGCTGAAAAAAGCCATGTATACTCGTTCTAGGTTTAAAAGAAGATTAAATAAACACCCTTCAAGTCAAAATGAAATGGCTTTCAAGAAGCAACGAAATGGCTGTGTTGCCCTACGTAAAAAAGCCATAAAGAATCACTTCAAGAGAGTCACCAGCAATGGTCTCATGTCAAATAAAGCCTTCTGGGATCTGGTGAAACCTTTTCTCTCAAATAAGGGTGTCCTAGCTGGTACTGATATCTCATTGGTTAAAGATGACAAAATAGTTAATAATAATCATGATTTATGTGAAATCTTTAACGATTATTACATTAATATCGTCGAAAATACTTCCGGTAAGAAACCTTCCAGCATTGCAGATAAGACTTCGATTGATGATGATCGAGACATTGTCAAGTTAATTCTTGATAAATACAAAGATCATCCGAGTATTCTGGCTATACTTGCAGACCCTGAACATACTTTTGAATCCTTTTCTTTCAATGAGGTTACTGCTAGAGATGTATGGCTCCAATTGAAAATGCTCGATGGCAGTAAATCAACAGGTGTTGATCAAATTCCACCAAAGCTTGTTTCTTTGGCTAGCGATGATTTAGCTGTCCCTCTTACTAACGCTATCAATTGTAGCATTCGTAATTTCATATTTCCCCAGAATGCAAAAACTGCAGCAGTCTGCCCTTTAGACAAAGGTGAACCCGTTCGTACCGTGGAGAGAAATTATCGTCCAGTCAGTATACTTAACACTTTTTCCAAAAATTCAAAAGGAACAGCTTAGCCCCTTCCTTGACAAGACCCTTTCGATCTTTATTGCAGCGTATAGAAGAGCATACAGTACACAGCATGTTTTGATTAAACTTGTAGAAGAGTGGAAATATAAACTTGACAATAACTTCATTGTAGGGTCCGTCTTGATGGATCTGTCAAAGGCTTTTGATTGCATCCCGCATGATTTAATAATAGCCAAACTTCATGCATATGGCTTTGATGAAAATGCTTTGGTTCTTGTCTATTCCTATCTGAAAAAACGGAAGCAGAGTGTCCGGATAAATAATGTCTGCAGTTCTTTTCAAGAAATAGTATCAGGAGTCCCCCAAGGATCAGTGTTAGGTCCTATTCTTTTCAATTTCTATATAAATGATCTTTTCTATTTCATAAAGCAAGCAACCATGTACAATTATGCTGATGATAACACGCTGGCTTTCTTTTCCAAATCCTTGCCGGATCTTGTCAAGGTTTTGGAAAGTGAAGCAAGCAGCGCTCTCTCTTGGCTTGAACAAAATGAAATGATTGCTAACCCTAACAAATTCCATGCACTTATTGTTAAAAAAGACCAGGCAAACACTTGTGGCATAAATCTTGATTTCCAAGGACATTCTATCAAATCTGAGGAGACTGTTAAACTCTTAGGTGTAACACTAGATTACAAATTGAACTTTGACCCACACATATCAAACCTTTGCAAAAAAGCCGCGGCACAACTAAACGTTCTTAAACGACTTAAGTCATTTATTGGTTTTGCTGAAAAAGAAGTTTTGGTTCAAAGTTTCGTGTACTCAAATTTTAACTACTGTCCTTTAGTTTGGTATTTTTCATCTTCAAAATCAGTCCAGAAAATTGAAAGAATACAGGAACGCGCGCTTAGATTTCTGTACAATGATCACAAAAGCTCCTATAATGATCTTCTTATCAGGTCAAAAAGATGCACAATGCAAGTTGCTCGTCAGAGAACTCTCTGTGTCGAAATCTTTAAGACAATAAAAAACTTGAATCCATCTTTTATGCGTAATATTTTTAGTTCAAGAACTTCAAATCATCCATCTCGGAATCCCAACAATTTAAATCATTTTCGACCAAATCAGGTAACTTTCGGTTCCAAGAGCCTTAAAGCCATGGGACCTCAGATTTGGAACTGTTTGCCAAATGAACTAAAATCAGCTGAAAATCTAAACAGTTTCAAGGTTATGATAAAACAATGGAATGGCCCCACCTGTAAATGCAACGTTTGTAAATATAATGATATCATGTAGATTTTGTCCATTTATGTCCATGTAGTTTGATATTTATCTTCTGTATATACGTATTCATTTCCTTAACGTTATTTTTCCATTTGTTAGTAGATTCGATTTAGATTAGTTGTATGTGTATATATTTGTATATATATATGTATAGCTAGGTGTAAAAAATCGAATAAAAATAAGATAACAAACAAACAAAGCACAACTAGCACAACCAGCACAACTAGCACAAACAGCACAACCAGCACAACTAGCACAACCAGAACAACCAGCACAACTATCACAACTAGCACAACTAGCACAACCAGCACAACCAGCACAACTAGCACAACCAGCACAACCAGCACTACCAGCACTACCAGCACAACTAGCACAACTATCACAACTATCACAACCAGCACAACTGGAACAACCAGCACAACCAGCACAACTGGCACAACCAGCACAACTAGCACAACTATCACAACTAGCACAACTAGCACAACCAGCACAACCAGCACAACTATCACAACTAGCACAACCAGCACAACCAGCACAACTAGCACAACCAGAACAACCAGCACAACTATCACAACCAGCACAACCAGCACAACTAGCACAACCAGCACAACCAGCACAACTAGCACAACCAGCACTACCAGCACAACTAGCACAACTATCACAACTATCACAACCAGCACAACTGGAACAACCAGCACAACCAGCACAACTGGCACAACCAGCACAACTATCACAACCAGCACAACTGGAACAACCAGCACAACCAGCACAACTGGCACAACCAGCACAACTATCACAACCAGCACAACCAGCACAACTATCGCAACCAGCACAACTAGCACAACTAACACAACTAACACAACTAGCACAACCAGCACAAGCAGCACAACCAGCACAACTAGCACAACTGGCACAACCAGCACAACTAGCACAACCAGCACAACCAGCACAACTAGCACAACTATCGCAACCAGCACAACTAACACAACTAACACAACTAGCACAACCAGCACAAGCAGCACAACCAGCACAACTGGCACAACCAGCACAACTAGCACAACCAGCACAACCAGCACAACTAGCACAACTGGCACAACTAGCACAACTAGCACAACCAGCATAACCAGCACAACTAGCACAACCAGCACAACCAGCACAACTAGCACAACTGGCACAACTAGCACAACTAGCACAACCAGCATAACTAGCACAACTAGCACAACCAGCACAACGATCACAACTAGCACAGCCAGCACAACTGGCACAACCAGCACAACTAGCACAACCAGCACAACCAGCACAACTATCACAACCAGCACAACTAAGCACAACCAGCACAACTATCACAACTAAGCACAGCCAGCAGAACTATCACAACCAGCACAACTGGCACAACCAATACAACTATTAAAAATAGATACCACATCCATACTTGAAAGTAAGTAAAATTTAACGAAATTAGTTTATCAAATGTTGCGTTCTAATTTGTTCTTTCAACAAATCAAAATTCTTCTGGTTGTTCATTGTAGTAGATAAAGCTTTTTCAACTGTATTACAGAATTAATTTTGACGACTTTATCGACTTGGCAGAAATATAATCCTTCTCTCCTTCTTATGTGCATCAGTTTTGATGTTTAATATACCAAGTGAACCAGAAAAAGTTCCCACTTTTGAAAATTCATAGCATCAAGAGTACTGGTTGAATCGGAATAAATCACTATCTGCTTGACAGCCAAAAGATCAAAGTATTTTTGTGATTTTTCTCGCCTTCTTTCGAGCGGTGGTAAAATCAAGTTTATAAAAATTTTCAAAATGACTGAGAAAGGCCTAAAATACTTGATCAAATCACAAAGGACTCTTCGCTCAAAACAACATAGAAAATGCCATTTTGCATGGGTGAGAGCCATCGTCTCCACATTTATTGCCATTGGATTGAAAATATTTAGTGTTTGTTTGAGAATCTATGTCTTATAAATCTTGAGAGAAGTGAAACGCTTGCGAGTATTGTTGTGTGTGGAGGGAGTCCTAACGATTTGATCAAGTGTTTTAGGCCCTTTTTCAGTAATTTTGCAACCATGAAATTTTTGTAAAATTGAATTTACTAATATTTTCAGTGCTCCTAAGAAGACGAGAAAAATCACAAAACTACTTTGATCTTATGGCTTTTAACTAGAATTTGAATAAATCTTCTTTGAATAATTCCAATAAATCTGCCATGCATGACATGGGTATCCTGATGTTAACAATAACATTAGAGTTTCTAAACTACAAAATTTTGATAAGAATTCAAATGAGACTAAAAGAAGAAGGGAAGCTGTCATTGATTGCTTTTTAAAATGGCATTGAAAGTTTTAATGAACATATTTCATCTGCTTGTTTTGTTCAGGCATATTCTTGTTTTTGTCCTGGGAGTAGGCAACTCCAAGTTGCTAAATTTTCATCTGCAACCTTAATGAACTTGGCCCTTTTATTCTTCAATTCTGGGTGGCTTTGTCTAAAAGAGGATGTTTTCCGGAATTCTAAAGGGCGTGGCCCCCAAAATTCTTCCGGGTACTAGCCCCCGGATCCCCATTTTTACTCGCTTCACTCGCATCTTGCCCCCCTAGAGACAGGACCCTGGCTACGCCACTGAGAGAAAGCTTAACGTATTACTCGTCTATATTTGCAAAAAGCTACTGATAAAATTTCATATAAACATATTTCCGCGTTTTCCGCGTTTTCGAAAATCACCTATAGCAAAAACGAAAACGCGGAAATTTCTTGTTTGTCTTCTTGATGGAATATTTGGCTTATTTAGAGGGTTCTTTCCTATATTTTAACACAATAAACACAATTTCTCGCCATTCCGAAACTTCAAATGTTTTTCCGCGTTTTCCGCGTTTTCCGCGTTTTCGACGTTTTCGACTTGGCCGAGTAAGGGGGACTAAGATCAACCGAGAAGATAAAAATTATTCCCACATTACTTATAAACCGGGTAAAAACTATCTTCGGCCATACAGTACCCAGAAGTGCTGCTCAAAAGCTGTTGTACTATAAACGCTAAAAATCTGCTACAAGTACTTTTACAGAATTAGACATTACTTTGTCTTCGACAGAGATGACAGGTAACAATAGGTAAAGCATAATGGTTTAGGATGGATTTCCTCCGATGGGGAAGATTTGCAAATTGGCATGGAATCAACTGCCTTCTATGCCCCCTTTTTAACTAGAGAAGATATATCCTTCAGTCACTGGCGTTTGTATAGCATTTCTCTTTTTTCGCAGTTGTCAACTGTTCCCTTTGTTACAAAGAGCTCCAGTTATTTTGATATAAATTATTTTCGATATCATACCAATCGGTTGCATGATTGATATGCAGTTGGAGACTTGGAGGACATAAGCATAACATGTAATCTTCCCTTTCTTTGATCTAAAGCAACATTTAGCTGTGTTCGATATTGTCATTAGTCCCTCTTCAACACCAACTTTGATCAGGATGATCACTCTTTATTTTCTTTTTCGTTTTGAAAACTTGATGGCCTCATTGCAATCTTGCACATTTCGTCAGATCTGAGGGGCATTTGAAAAAGCGTAGCTTTTTTCAGAACGAAACGATTTTTTGCAAATATTTGATGGATTTTTCTTGAAAAAAAAACAGGATGTTTGCCTAAGTCAGAAAATCCTATTAGAGCGAGCCCGGGCTTTCCGAGTTTCACGTCCCGAGTTTCACGTTCAAGTTAATCATCCTGTAAGCCATCCGTCAGTCCATCAGCGTAGCCCTCAGTATTGAGGTTGCTGTTTTTCAATTACATACCTGACATTTGTAATTTAGATGTAGATGTAAGCCACCATAGTGTTTACATGAAGGAAGCATGAAGGAAGCATGAAGGAGGTCTGGTTGAGACTCCACCAAGGACACAACCCGACTCGGCAACCCAGGGGTGGGTAACTTAATAGGTGGTTGATGGAGGTTTGCCATTTTGAATTGTAAAATCATACCCTAAAATTTATGAATTTTTCGAAAACCATACCCGAAAATTTACGGGCCACTCAAAATAGATACCCTAAAATTGTGACAAAAATTCCCTGAAGCGTTATTCTTCTAAAACGACACCCCAGAATTTATTTTTTATTTGTGATCTTGCCAAAATGATACCCTAGAATTTATTTTCAGCATGAACTTGCACATCCCGCACTGGTATACATGGTAATTACCCCCCCCCCCTCGGGTCGGCAACTCAATGAGCAATATTTCTTTAGAATTTTTCGTGAGATTTATTTGATTATTTGATGTTGGTTGGCATGAAAAAATTGTTGCGGAATTAGGCCTACTTTTCATTCATCTTTTTAAATCTGTTTATCGTTTCTTTCTTTTTTATCACCCGCTGCTTCTTTGTGATGATAGAATTCAATCGCGAAAAAGTCGATTTGTTTCACATAATGCATAACAGAATGGATTTGTCGCAGTCAAGTGGTTACTTAACTGCGAAATATCCGTTTTATTATGAATAGTAGTGAATGTATAACATATATATAGTGCAATATATATAACAGAATGGAGTTGTTGCAGTTAAGTGGTTACTTAACTTCGAAATATCCGTTTTGTTATGCATATTAGTGCATCTTTACTTCCTCTTACTTCTCATCCTTTACAGAACGTAAAACGGCGACAGGATACTCTGTTTACCAATAGTTGAAACTGCGAAATTCGCGGATATCATACAATCCAAGAGTTACATTTTGGGAATTATTTCACACATTTTGTATTGATCATATTGATTATTGTGTTAAGAGAATTCTTCATGTTGGTCTCTGCAATACCTGTACTGCATAAACACGCATATTTCTCACGAGAAACCGCTTATTTTATATCAAATGGTAGGCTCAATTTTTCAAAAGTTAAGAAACATTAAGAATTTGATAAGAGAACAACTGTTTGTACATTGCAGTTTTAATTTTCCTATCGCGCTCCAAAACGTTTTGAAACTGGATAGCAACTGTTTGGACAATATTTTGAGTACAAATTATGCTATTTACTTGTTTTGGGATCTTGCATTTTGATATCTTACAAAAGGTGTTACATACAGCAAAAAGGACAGATCATATTAGAATATGATCTCTTACTTTTTATTAACACCCAAATTAGCAATTGCAGACAATGAAACTTCTATGCTCCCATGGACAAGTCATAAACAAAAAAGCAGGCTGTAGAAGCTGCAAGAAGAAGAATACAGTATAAACATCTGCACTGGAAATTCTTATTTGTGGTTCAGAATCTTTGTTTTAATTACACCCAAAAAAGGTTTCAGTGGATTTGCAAGTTTGGTTTCGCCAATTTGCAAACCTTCCCCATCGGAGGAAATCTATCCTACACCATTATGCTTTACCTATCCTTACCCGTCATCTCTGTCAAAGACTAAGTAGTGTCTAATTCTGTAACAGGGTTTATAAGTCATGTAGAAAGAATTGTTATCTTCCTAGTTGATCTTAGTCCCCCTTACTCCACTGATTTCATGTAATAAACCAGGCTATTGTGAAAAACTACTCAAAATCCCCTTATTGCATACAACTTCCTTAGGTGGGATGGTGGCATACAACGGTATTATTTGCAGTGAGAATTCCTCTGTTTTATCTTTACCTATAGTCTATAGTTTTGTTTCGACAATAAAAGTTGAACTATCTTGCATTTAGTTGTCATCCTTAGACTTACAACTCTTTTAATGATTTGTGATAGACAGTTTACAAATTACAAACTGTGTCTACTTTCTAATCTGTCAACAGCGCTATCTGTCTTTTTGAAGTCTACTGTCATCTACCGGTCTATCAAACATAAAAAATGATGCACATAAGAAGGAGAGAAGGATTATATTTCTGCGAAATTGATAAAGTCGTCAAAATTAATTCTGTAATACAGTCAAAAAAGTTTTATCTACTACAATGAACAACCAGAAGAATTTTGATTTGTTGAAAGAACAAATTAGCACGCAACATTTGATAAACTGATTTCGTTCAATTTTACTTACTTTCAAGTATAAATGGGGTATCTATTTTTGTAATAGTTGTATTGGTTGTGCCAGTGGTGCTTAGTTGTACTGGTTGTGCTGGTGGTTGTGCTGGTTGTGCTAGTTGTGTTAGGTGTGCTGGTTGTGCTTAGTTGTGATCGTTGTGCTGGTTGTGATGGTTGTGATAGTTGTGCTGGTTGTGATAGTTGTGCTGGTTGTGATGGTTATGCTGTATGTGCTGGTTATGCTAGTTGTGCTGGTTGTGATAGTTGTGCAATGAAGCCAATCACAACCAGAGCTGTGCAGTCCTGAATTGCGACCCATTTGTTGGATCCATAACAAAAGGGATACGCCGATCAGCCTCCCACTTACACTGCTCCTGCTAAACTGGAACACTGTTGTCCCTTCTATCCAGATAGAATAATGTCACATTCACATTGAAACTGCATATGAAGTAAAAATTTGGTCTTTCTAAACATTCATCGAATGAAGTGAAATGTCTTTGCACTATTGTTTGATTTTTGTATTCCTCTTCAGATGTCCCACAGTCAACACCCAAGCAAACTGACGTAGAACCATCAACCTCTTATGAAAGTGGTAAGTTACTTGGGATCCTTTGACATGTGTCATATCATTTCCAGCGCTCTCAAAATGAGGACGGAAGTAAACGATATGTTTTTCGGTGTATTTTACTCAGAAAATTTTCTTCAAGACTGGCACAATGCCTAAACAATTTAATTGTTTCTTCAGCTTACCCTAAGTGTACTGCGAAGAGAAAACTCAACAAAGCTAATGGCAATTGCTTCTGCAAAAAGGTGAGCAGATTTCGATTATATTACAATACAATGTCACAAATTCCTTGAAGGAAGTATTTTCCATGAATGATTATAACTCTATGAACGAGTTGATCATTAAGATCTGGCTCTTGATACAGACCTTGTGTAGTGTGTCACGCTAATTTCATCAGAATACAGCTTGTCCCCACATACGAGAAACTCACAATTTTGAATCAGGTCGTTTGATTTATTATTTGATGTGATAACAAATATGAAAGATAAGAAAACAACCTTTATATTGCCATCAATCCTATTTCACATATAATTTCTTTAAAGGAGAGAACATGTCTTATAAAGGCAGACAGTAGTTTCTTGTGAAATTAATGTATTCAATTGAGAAATATCACAGGTGCAACTCTTGTTATACAGAGAGCACAACATTTGTTTATTGTTTCATTTGAGTTTATACTATCTCAGGTGACTTCCAGTAAAAGATTGTCCGTGAAACTGTACAGTACAGTGCCCTTATTTTGCTTTATGCCTTTATGGAAGAAACTGATAAGTTGATTGCCAAATAAGGTTCGGTAACCTTTTGCTGAAAGTTCTCTCTCTCTCGTTGAATGTAGTACAGAGGAGGTGAATTCGTTGGGTGCGACTCAGGCAGAACTGATGTGAGTAAACTATCTATTTATGCAAAATGTTTTTTGCAACGAATTCAGCTATGATTGACCTTGAGAATTTATTTTTGGTACGACTGTGCAATTCAAGAAAACATCTATCAATGTCTTTTACTTTCGATACAAAATTCTATTTGATGATTCCTTATAAAATGTCAAGCCTTGCATGCCCAAAGATCTGCTGTATGTTCTTTCTTATTAGATTTTGGTAAAATCTATATGCTATCTTTCCAAATCTATCATAAGCATTGTTTCCTTTCACAGTGTCCAGTATCCAGCACTGAAAGAATCCTGGTTCCATGTCAAATGCTTAGGTTTGAGTCAAATTCCAGAGGGAAAATGGTAAGTAAGGTCAAGCATTGTCACGTGACACACTGTACTATTCGTACAAATTGCATATAGTAATACGCCACTTTAACAGTACGCCGATGATGAATTGGATGTTATATTACAGTGAATTATACTCTCTCTTTATATTGTTCTCTATTTAAGTTGTTTAAACAGTGGGGAAAGGACATTTTTGTCATTGATTCAAATACAGAGGAAATTATTGGCAAGAGAAACATTTCTTTGCCTGCATTTTAAGAATTCGCAGCATCAGATGAGCACCCATGGCATAGGACCAATGGCTGAGATTTCTGTCATCTCAGGAATCTTTCCCCTAATCTTCATCATGATCGTATGAAGCCAAAACTCATACCTGATACCACCTGAATCACAAAATGTATCTTTTTCCTTCGTAGGATTTGCAAGCAGTGTTTGCAGTATGAGTAGTGGACAATTCACTTTTAGATTAGAACTTTCATTTATAGAACGTATTATAGAAGAAGTAAAATGAATGTGGCTGATAAGATTTCTTAAGGTTATGCGTTTATGTTTTTATCATCTATCTGGATCTGTTGGCAGGAATCAAAGCTTTGTTTTTACTGTCTCATTTCTCTGACTGTTTGAATACACTTGAGGATATTTGGAAAACTAAAATTCATAATTTTTAGAAGTTTTATAACATAAAGAAATGTCTTTCAACGAGTCATCCATGAAAGACTTTCTCCCAGGAGGGACACTCGGCACGTACGCTTATGGGTGGGGATTCAATCTGATAAATTTTCAGACAACCAAAAAATATCACTTCCAGCATCATTGCAACCAAAACAAGCAGCTTGTTTTATACTGAGGCAAATATGAAATGTCATGAAGCACCAGGCCCGTAGGAAGCAGGGGGAAGGGGGGGTTCAAGCCCCCCAATAATTTTGAAAACAATGGTGCTACGTCACAAGCATTAACTAGATGTATTGTTCTCTATTGTTTTAAGAACAATTGCCCCCCAATCCGAAGCTGCTTCCTACGGCCCTGCGAAGCATTGCAAATTAAAATAAGGTTTGCCTATAAAATTTGATGCCGGCAAATGTGATGGTAATAACTTCCGTTCATTTGCATCCAAAAGATATCATTTAACAATGGTCTGACCTAGAAGTATCAAACTTACGTTCCCGTATGTAAATGTACTGAGTGCCCCCTCTCCGGAGCTATTTCGTCATTTTTATCACCGACGAAAATAGAGCTTGTAAATTTAGTTTTTTTTCACATAAATGTAGAACAAAATTTTTTTTCTTTCTCTCAAAAAGCGAAACTACAAAAGTTGATTCTGCCATCATAAATAGATAAAACGATAGGAGATCACAAGCTTTATGGCTATCGTATAATAGGGACAAACAAGACTTGATTTAACCATCGTTTTTGTGCTGTATTTAATTCGTTAATTCTAAGCTATTATCCTTGGTTTCTACATCTGATCAGCTGTTGCACTTGCTATTTTATTTTCAATCTGATCTGACAAGAGACGCTGTATAAATCAGGTTCTCAAGCACGGCAGATTCCCCGATCTTCGAACCAGTGTGATACGACAACGGCAAAAAAACTATAGGGTTTATACAGCTTACAGTAGTTAGAGCCTTTTCCTTTGAAACAAATGAAAACACAGAGATCTAGAAGTATTTGCGTACGTGAGATAAAACAGGGAAAGTGGGGGGGGGGGGCTGATAAAAATGCTAATGTTATCGGATTTTTGAAAATTGTTCCAACATTAAAACAAGCAAGGAGACCCACTTCTCGAATCTGTGTTTGTGACCTAGGAGACCCATTGTCAGGGACGCCGGAGCAATGGTAGGGCAAGGGGGGCGACTAGGAGCGTAAGGGCAATCGAGACCGAAGGCGAGCGAAGCGAGCCTAAAAACTGGGAGGTCCGGGGGTACTCCCCCGGGAAAATTTTTGTGGACACGCCCTTTAGATTGGCTTAAAATGCTATCAAAAATGTTTTAATGAACATTAATCATGTTCTTTCACAAAATTGTTCGGCTCTTTCTCCACGTGTCCTCATTCCGAATCGCATAACATAGCATATTGCTTATTTTGAAGTTGCAATTGCCACTCGTTTATCGTTACTAGTGTGTTTCTGATGAAGGAATGAAGCTATGGCGGCTTTTATATCAAGTTTCAAAGAAAATTATTGTTTTTCATTGAAAGGGCAATTTTGCCCCCCTTGCCCCCGTTAGGAAAGGGCAGGAGGGGGCGCTTGCCCCCCCGCGCCCCCCTTCTCCGGCGTTCCTGCCCATTGTCCGACTCTGTGCTGGTCTACATGTAGGCATCTTTCTATATGAGACCCTCGAGACCCAGGAGACCCACTTTCTAACTCTCTGTTGGTGTGCATGTAAGTATCTATCTATATATGAGACCCTCGAGACCGAGGAGACCCACTTTCCAACTCTCTGTTGGTGTGCATGTAAGTATCTATCTATATGAGACCCTCGAGACCAAGGAGACCCACTTTCTAACTCTCTGTTGGTGTGCATGTAAGTATCTATCTATATATGAGACCCTCGAGACCGAGGAGACCCACTTTCCAACTCTCTGTTGGTGTGCATGTAAGTATCTATCTATATGAGACCCTCGAGACCCAGGAGACCCACTTTCTAACTCTCTGTTGGTGTGCATGTAAGTATCTATCTATATGAGACCCTCGAGACCCAGGAGACCCACTTTCCAACTCTCTGTTGGTGTGCATGTAAGTATCTATCTATATGAGACCCTCGAGACCCAGGAGACCCACTTTCCAACTCTCTGTTGGTGTGCATGTAAGTATCTATCTATATGAGACCCTCGAGACCCAGGAGACCAACTTTCCAACTCTCTGTTGGTGTGCATGTAAGTCTCTATCTATATGAGACCCTCGAGACCCAGGAGACCAACTTTCCAACTCTCTGTTGGTGTGCATGTAAGTATCTATCTATATGAGACCCTCGAGACCCAGGAGACCCACTTTCCAACTCTCTGTTGGTGTGCATGTAAGTATCTATCTATATGAGACCCTCGAGACCCAGGAGACCCACTTTCCAACTCTCTGTTGGTGTGCATGTAAGTATCTATCTATATGAGACCCTCGAGACCTAGGAGACCAACTTTCCAACTCTCTGTTGGTGTGCATGTAAGTATCTATCTATATGAGACCCTCGAGACCCAGGAGACCAACTTTCCAACTCTCTGTTGGTGTGCATGTAAGTATCTATCTATATGAGACCCTCGAGACCCAGGAGACCCACTTTCCAACTCTCTGTTGGTGTGCATGTAAGTATCTATCTATATGAGACCCTCGAGACTCAGGAGACCCACTTTCCAACTCTCTGTTGGTGTGCATGTAAGTCTCTATCTATATGAGACCCTCGAGACCCAGGAGACCCACTTCCAACTCTCTGTTGGTGTGCATGTAAGTATCTATCTATATGAGACCCAGGAGACCCACTTTCCAACTCTCTGTTGGTGTGCATGTAAGTATCTATCTATATGAGACCCTCGAGACCCAGGAGACCCACTTTCCAACTCTCTGTTGGTGTGCATGTAAGTATCTATCTATATGAGACCCTCGAGACCTAGGAGACCAACTTTCCAACTCTCTGTTGGTGTGCATGTAAGTATCTATCTATATGAGACCCTCGAGACCTAGGAGACCAACTTTCCAACTCTCTGTTGGTGTGCATGTAAGTATCTATCTATATGAGACCCTCGAGACCCAGGAGACCAACTTTCCAACTCTCTGTTGGTGTGCATGCAAGTCTCTATCTATATGAGACCCTCGAGACCCAGGAGACCAACTTTCCAACTCTCTGTTGGTGTGCATGTAAGTATCTATCTATATGAGACCCTCGAGACCCAGGAGACCCACTTTCCAACTCTCTGTTGGTGTGCATGTAAGTATCTATCTATATGAGACCCTCGAGACCCAGGAGACCCACTTTCCAACTCTCTGTTGGTGTGCATGTAAGTATCTATCTATATGAGACCCTCGAGACCTAGGAGACCAACTTTCCAACTCTCTGTTGGTGTGCATGTAAGTATCTATCTATATGAGACCCTCGAGACCTAGGAGACCAACTTTCCAACTCTCTGTTGGTGTGCATGTAAGTATCTATCTATATGAGACCCTCGAGACCCAGGAGACCAACTTTCCAACTCTCTGTTGGTGTGCATGTAAGTATCTATCTATATGAGACCCTCGAGACCCAGGAGACCCACTTTCCAACTCTCTGTTGGTGTGCATGTAAGTATCTATCTATATGAGACCCTCGAGACTCAGGAGACCCACTTTCCAACTCTCTGTTGGTGTGCATGTAAGTCTCTATCTATATGAGACCCTCGAGACCCAGGAGACCCACTTTCCAACTCTCTGTTGGTGTGCATGTAAGTATCTATCTATATGAGACCCTCGAGACCCAGGAGACCCACTTTCCAACTCTCTGTTGGTGTGCATGTAAGTATCTATCTATATGAGACCCTCGAGACCCAGGAGACCCACTTTCCAACTCTCTGTTGGTGTGCATGTAAGTATCTATCTATATGAGACCCTCGAGACCTAGGAGACCAACTTTCCAACTCTCTGTTGGTGTGCATGTAAGTATCTATCTATATGAGACCCTCGAGACCTAGGAGACCAACTTTCCAACTCTCTGTTGGTGTGCATGTAAGTATCTATCTATATGAGACCCTCGAGACCCAGGAGACCAACTTTCCAACTCTCTGTTGGTGTGCATGTAAGTATCTATCTATATGAGACCCTCGAGACCCAGGAGACCCACTTTCCAACTCTCTGTTGGTGTGCATGTAAGTATCTATCTATATGAGACCCTCGAGACCCAGGAGACCCACTTTCCAACTCTCTGTTGGTGTGCATGTAAGTATCTATCTATATGAGACCCTCGAGACCTAGGAGACCAACTTTCCAACTCTCTGTTGGTGTGCATGTAAGTATCTATCTATATGAGACCCTCGAGACCTAGGAGACCAACTTTCCAACTCTCTGTTGGTGTGCATGTAAGTATCTATCTATATGAGACCCTCGAGACCCAGGAGACCAACTTTCCAACTCTCTGTTGGTGTGCATGTAAGTATCTATCTATATGAGACCCTCAAGACCCAGGAGACCCACTTTCCAACTCTCTGTTGGTGTGCATGTAAGTATCTATCTATATGAGACCCTCGAGACTCAGGAGACCCACTTTCCAACTCTCTGTTGGTGTGCATGTAAGTCTCTATCTATATGAGACCCTCGAGACCCAGGAGACCCACTTTCCAACTCTCTGTTGGTGTGCATGTAAGTATCTATCTATATGAGACCCTCGAGACCTAGGAGACCAACTTTCCAACTCTCTGTTGGTGTGCATGTAAGTATCTATCTATATGAGACCCTCGAGACCCAGGAGACCAACTTTCCAACTCTCTGTTGGTGTGCATGTAAGTATCTATCTATATGAGACCCTCGAGACCCAGGAGACCAACTTTCCAACTCTCTGTTGGTGTGCATGTAAGTATCTATCTATATGAGACCCTCGAGACTCAGGAGACCCACTTTCCAACTCTCTGTTGGTGTGCATGTAAGTATCTATCTATATGAGACCCTCGAGACTCAGGAGACCCACTTTCCAACTCTCTGTTGGTGTGCATGTAAGTCTCTATCTATATGAGACCCTCGAGACCCAGGAGACCCACTTTCCAACTCTCTGTTGGTGTGCATGTAAGTATCTATCTATATGAGACCCAGGAGACCCACTTTCCAACTCTCTGTTGGTGTGCATGTAAGTATCTAGTATGTGTCCACATGTCGGTGTCTATGTGCACCTAGTATGTGTCCATATGTCTGTGTCTATGTGCACCTAGTATGTGTCCACATGTCTGTGTCTATGTGCACCTAGTATGTGTCCATATGTCTGTGTCTATGTGCACCTAGTATGTGTCCATATGTCTGTGTCTATGTGCACCTAGTATGTGTCCACATGTCTGTGTCTATGTGCACCTAGTATGTGTCCATATGTCTGTGTCTATGTGCACCTAGTATGTGTCCATATGTCTGTGTCTATGTGCACCTAGTATGTGTCCACATGTCGGTGTCTATGTGCACCTAGTATGTGTCCATATGTCTGTGTCTATGTGCACCTAGTATGTGTCCACATGTCTGTGTCTATGTGCACCTAGTATGTGTCCATATGTCTGTGTCTATGTGCACCTAGTATGTGTCCATATGTCTGTGTCTATGTGCACCTAGTATGTGTCCATATGTCTGTGTCTATGTGCACCTAGTATGTGTCCATATGTCTGTGTCTATGTGCACCTAGTATGTGTCCACATGTCTGTGTCTATGTGCACCTAGTATGTGTCCATATGTCTGTGTCTATGTGCACCTAGTATGTGTCCACATGTCTGTGTCTATGTGCACCTAGTATGTGTCCATATGTCTGTGTCTATGTGCACCTAGTATGTGTCCATATGTCTGTGTCTATGTGCACCTAG
Organism: Aurelia coerulea; assembly: GCA_039566865.1. NCBI lineage: Eukaryota > Metazoa > Cnidaria > Scyphozoa > Semaeostomeae > Ulmaridae > Aurelia > Aurelia coerulea. Next base: position 2,288,549 of record CM076951.1, on the reverse strand, counting down.
TATGTGTCCGTGTATCCAACGGTCTCTGTCTGTGTGCATTATTTTCCCATCGTTGTTATGTATATGGTTTTTATTGTATGTATGTCTAAAAAATATAAAGATTTTTCTTCTCTATTGTATGCAAATGAGAAAATTCAAATTGGCCAATAGGAGGGCCTGTTAGATTCTAGTACATGATGCCCCTCATCTTTATGACACTTAGAGCTTTCGATTAAGCACAAGTTGTTTCAACGTTGCAGGTCCCCTTTAAGGAAACTTTGGATAAGAGAAAGAAATTGTCCTGAGACGCCACATCGTTTTAGTTTATAAATAAGACCGTCATGCCATACTCTGTCAAATGCTTTGGAAATATCAAGATACACGGAACGAACATCCAGAGGAGGGTTACAGTCAAAAATGTTCTGAATGATCTGATTGAATGTATAGGTGATTCAAGAGGCGTGGTGTACAACCACTTACCACCGACCACACTGACCAGTGCACCAACCACATACCACCAACCGCACCGACCACCGACCAGACCGACCAGCACCACCGACCACCGACCAACACCACCGACCACGAAAACCACCGACCACCGACCAACAAACCACTTACCACCGACCATACTTATCACCGACCAACAATCCACTTACCACTTACCAACGACCAAGAAAACCACTTACCACCGGCCAAGGAAACCACTTACCACGGACCAGCAAACAACCGATTATCTTGTGGATAGTGTGACCTTTTTTCTTAAATTTTCCAGTTGCATAAGAAACCGCTTATAAGAAATAGTAGGCTCAATTTTTTCGAAAGCTGAATTTAAAAAGCAAAATTTTTTTTGACATTTTTTGTTAAAGCTGAATTATAGTTTCAAATTAACTCTGAAACTAATGGCCCAAAAATTTAAGAAACTGCCTACCAGTCTAATAAAAATAACGCATAATCTACATTTTGGTTTCTCCCGTCTTCAATGATCTTTTTCCGGTGGTGGTTTGTGGTAATCCAATAAACCAATCTGTTTCCCCCTTTCAATTCACTTAATCCACATCTGTTGCATCAACTACGTACTTCACAGGAAGTCATATGGTAATACCTGCATCAAAATTTGGGTGATCTTTATACAATTTTTTGTTATTTTTCATTGTTCCCCTAAGAATTTGCTTTTATCTGCCGCACCATCATTACTCCGTTTTAATAGACTCTATGATAGTCCCAGGTATCGCAACAATAGCAACAATAACAACAATAACAACAACAACAACAACATGATTTTACCCAAACCGGGACGTATAGACTTTCCGATAAAGGAATGGGAATAAAATGGCACAGATTTGTGTGTTCTGACACAGGCATAGGCGCAGGAAGCTTTGCGTTTGGAGCTGCTTGGAGCTATATGTAGCCTTCTAAATGCAGAACTCCTGGATGAACTTTTGTTCATTTACGTTGCATTGCAGCTGCAAAATCCTTAAAATGGGCTCGGTGAACGAACGTTGACAAAGCGCGCATAACTGAACATGTACACGTATTTCTTTCATAAGAAACTAAGAATTTGGACCAGCACTGAAAACTTCTTAAAATTATCAGATTTTGAGTACTCAGAGTTTCTTACGAGTTTCTTAGAAGTACCATAACAATCTTTATGTTCACTACCCGTGCCCTCGTGAACACTTCAAAACAATATTGTTTGAGCCTTTCCAATGTTTAGACATTACTGAAGTACCTTAATGAGTAATATGATACTGGAAACAAATAATAGTAAAGTGAAAAAGGTCAAGGATTTCCTTCATCAAAGTAAATAGATTCTTAACTTATATTCTCCCAGTACTGGAGTTTCTTAATTTTTTGGCGATCTGAGAGTTGAGTTTCTTATAAGCAGTTTCTTGTAAAAAATACGTGTAGTGAACATTCCATGGTTTCCGCCAATGATAAAATGTGATACAAATCATCTGTTTAAAAATCAAATGTAAGCATTGAGACACAAAACAGACACATAAAAAACCGGCCGTATGACTGCGTGAAGTTTCGAAAAAGGGCCTAGCCATGGTTTGATATCATGGGCATTTTACAAAGCACCTGCAAACTTTATTTTGTCAGTCTTTATTTTGAAAAAAATTATGGACGCATGGCCACGACTCTAACTAAGCGAATAGAATAAAAATGTGATATGAATGATAAACTCGTGCCACATCTCCAAAATAAGCGTGCATGTACCCCCTTTATTTATCTTTGATAAGAATAGCGTGTTCAATGGAATGCAACGCAAGGATCGATTCCTCAAAAGAAAAACAATATCATAAACAATTGAAGCATCTCAAAGTATAATTCTTTTCAAAAGTAAAACCTAAAAATCGAAATATGAACACAATTTCAAATTCTTTTGCACATTGCCGGTCATTTCTGATCATATTGCTAGGCCGTTTCTCAAATAAGGTTAGGCCGTTTTTAGGTGTACTCTAAATTTTGACTTTGCGAGCTTTGGTAGACGATTCTAAAATGCAAGGTATGTGCATTCAAGTTGAAGATAAACAAATGTAGCTTTGTCTTCGGAAAGTCCCGATATCTTATCGTTTGTTACTATACCCAATTTAAGCGGGTATTTTTTTGAGACACCCGATAGATAAAAAACAAAATATCTGCCCCAATCTTAATTATCAATCTCCAATTTCAATTGTAAACCAACGGATGAACGAAAAATCATATTTACTTCACGTCAAACGAAGATGAACTCTTCCTAGTCTATATACTCCAAACGCATCACTTCAGAAAATGAAAATCTATTTAATCAGAAAATCAATTATTTTAGTATTGATATCAACTAGAACAGACAAATGTTAGATATTGGATAGGGTATACGGGATTTCCAGGGCTACCTACAACTTTGTAAGAAGAAACTCATTATTTTTAAAATCTTACTCTATAAAATTTTGGTCGGTGGTCGGTGGTTTTCTTGGTCGGTGGTCGGTGGTAAGTGGTTTTGTTGGTCGGTAGTCGGTGGTAAATGGTTTTCTTGGTCGATGGTAAGTGGTAAGTGGTTTTGTTGGTTGGTGGTCGGTGGCCTTTTTGGTCGGTGGTAAGTGGTTTGTTGGTCGGTGGTAAGTGGTTTGTTGGTCGGTGGTAAGTGGTTTATTGGTCGATGGTAAGTGGTTTCTCGGTCGGTGGTCGGTGGTCGGTGGCTATCATGGCCGGTGGTAAGTGTGGTAAGTGGACGGTGGTAAGTGTGGTCGGTGGTATGTCGTCGGTGTGGTCGGTGTGGTCGGTGGTAAGTGGTTGTACACCAGGCCGATTCAAGATCAGATTGACAAAGAAATCTTAGACTGCACATTTTTAAGCATCCGAATTGATGAAACAACTGATATTTCCACAAAGAACAGTTTTTTTTGTATTTTTTTTCTATAAATTCAATGTTAGAAATTTACAATTTACGAATTGCGATACATTGTATCAATCATGTATCCTTAATTATGTATCATCAGCTCCACATCAGCTCCTTTGAGTTGCCAGACATTTTAACCTGCTTTGTGCTGTATGAAATGTCCATGGTCCATTCATTTCAGGGCTCAAAGTGATTTTAGGCCTATCCTATCATCCTGTTGGAAGGAGACCGATTTAAGAAAGTGTCATGGCAGCCTGTCATGAATAATACATCAGGACTGTTGTAGATCTCCGTGTACAGTATGACATGTATGGTGAATAAATTTGCAAATGTCATCATGCTCTATCAATTTAATTTTTGTTATCATTTTTAGCCCCATTTGCCCCCTGATTTAACCCCCAAAAAGGCAAAATGTTCTAAAATCGAGTCCAAATTCAAATACAGCACCCATGATGAAATACCCTGAAAACCAAGTTTGAGAGAGATCGATCATCTTTAATTTTTTATCATTTTTAGCTATCAACTGTAGGCCTATGACATACCTACTCCGTATCCGCGTATCCACGTTTTTTTAACATAGTCCTTATGTGCGGGGTATTCTGAAGTTAAGCCTCGGTCGCTGAAGCCATACAAGAAAGGAAGACGAAAGTTGACTACAAACACAAACATTCAACGAGTGATAAAAAGTTGAACTGCTTTGGAATTACTTTTCACAAACTGCAGAAAAGGAAGCTGAAAACTGTTAGTGAAGCTAACGAAAGTGAACATGGCTACTTATTTGTCCAACAGTTATATCTGCAAAGTCTGGTAGGCCAATTGCTTTGTCCAGCTTACCAGAGAGGCCTGGTGGAGTAGTTAGTGTTCCTGACACTGCAATTCAGGGGTTTGTTGCAAAATATGTTTTGTGTTGCACATACTGCAAACATTCTATTGATGAAAAGTTTCCTTTGCGAGAGAGCTGGTATTTCTTCTTCAACAAATGTTCCCTGTGAAGTAAATACTAGGGCTGCGCTAGCTTTCAGGAGGGGAGTCACAAATTCAAGATCCAAGATCCGGAAATCAAGATTCACACTAATTCAAGATCCTAAATTCAAGATTCACACTAAATCAAGATATGGAATTCAACACTCACACTAATTCAAGATCTGAAATTCAAGGTTCACACTAATTCAAGATCCAGAATGCAAGATTCACACTAATTCAAGATCCGGAATTCAAGATTCATGACACAAATTCAAGATCCAAAATTCAAGATTCACATTAATTCAAGATCTGGAATTAGCATATGTATTAGTGTTTCCTAAAACAATATTTTGTGGCAGAAAGACAGTAGAAACAGCAGTCTCTGTTGCCCTATGCCCGTTCATGATGGGTGCGATATCCCAGTCAGTTTTATGCCGAGTGTTGGGGTGGGCATTACATCAGGGGTGTACCTTGAAAGGCATTCAGTAAGAAAGGATATAAGGAGGGGAGACTGGAGAAAGCTGAAATTGCAAGTCAGGAGGGGACAAAGCAGATATAAAAGCAATTGAAGTACAAAAAGATGGTCAAAGACAACCAAATGAAGCAGAAGGAGGGAGAAACTTATAAAGGCGGACAGTTTAACTTGTGATGATAATTAACATTTCACACAAAATCAATTACTATTTGGTCAAATAACAAAATGTCTTAATGCTTAGGTGTGTAGCAAGTTGTTTCTCAATTTCCCAGAGTTAGATATGTTTTTTCAGGTGCATTCTCAGGTACCATATGCAAAAAGTAATTCCGTAAAACTTTTGATTGACTTTTTCTGAAGTTCAAGTTTCACGAAAGTCCTTTACCATAGTAAAGCAGTTTTGCATTCCAAAAGAACCCTAAACCTTGTAAACTATATACCAAAATGATCCATGCACAACAGAGAATGCAATGAAAACACTGTTTTTTGCATCTAAAAAGCCATTTTCATGTGGTATTTGCTAAATAAAAGAAATTTCCTTTGACGGAAATCGAGATGATAAATCTATCAAAATATTTTAAGGTTTTTGCTTAGTTATGTTGCCAACTTGTTTTCCTTGCATTGAACAGACTATAAGGATCAAGTTGATACCTTAAAGTCCAACAAATCTTTTGTGACAGCAGAGATCAATGTACACTTATGATGAGGATGTATGTTTATTGTAATTAGGCCGTTGCCATGGGAACCAATTATCAACTGTAAAAATAAATATGACTTTTGAAATCAGCATGCTCAATTACCCCAGGCAAACACCTAGTTAAGCTCTCATAATTCATAGTATTGACATCAAATGAGAAAAACTAGGTGCTATACCATCAGAGCAGTGACCTACCTTAACACTCTTCTATCCCTCCGTATTATCACTATTTTCTCCCAAAAACATTTAAAATTTTTTAAATTTCCAACATTTTTTGGCTTCTTCAAACAATCCCGAGAAATTCTCGGTAACACTTCTCGGCTCTGGCCAGAATTTTCGGGCGTTTCGCCTTGTTGAATCTACTATATATACTACTGACACGTGTGTCTGTGCCTCACAGCACCTCAGCCTTGAACACAGTGCATCAGTATTATCAACAGTAAATAGACACATGTCTCTGTGCCCCACAGCACCTCAGCCTCGAACAGAGTGCACCAGTCTTATAGACACATGTCTATGCCTCACAGCACTTCAGCCTCAAACAGAGTCCAGTTTAACTATCCACTGCAATCAGCATTCTTCACAACATAAAGTTCACAAAACTTGCAAATTGCCTCTTTTCCCCAGGGATCCGACTTCACTGTGCTAAGACTCTCAATGTTTCCTTTCCAAAACATATTTACACATTTTATATTACCAACTCTAAAACAAAATTTTTATCATATGATTTTGAAAAACAACGATCATAAAACTTGCCACGTATGTTCTACACCACACCAGAGCTCATAGCGAAGTCGTAATTCCTTTATTTTTCTCCACAACTACTAATAAAACGCAGAATTATAGATCGATGAAAGATTTCTCTAAAACTAGGAACGTTTCATATTTCACATAACAAACCATTATTCTGTCATTCAACTTTATTTTCTCGCTTTCCCACTGCAGTGTCTTCCTTACTTACGTATAGAAAAAGATATCTCCCCTCTCATCTCCTCTACCTCATACTATGACAACACTCCAAACGCAGCTGCTTATTCTCCATCCACATTAGAATCATTATATAACGCACCCTTTTTCGAAATCTCTTATCAGCGTCTCTTTACCTTTCAGCCATCCATCAAATGAAAAAAGATGTCATCAAGGAGCACAACAGCACAAGAAGCACTGAACATACCTGTAAGAATACTTGCAAACTAAAACTGAAGTAAGCGTATTCCCCTTTGCATGTTAACAACATATTGATTTTGAAGTTGAACAGAGGATGATGAGTCCTAGCATTTACTAAATATCTTTAAAAATTCTCATCCTTCACTATAGCATTACTGACCTCCCATCTTTGATTTGCACGGCCCCCTGAAAATCACTCATACTGACTGACGGGGCCACCCTGCATAATTTTAACCCTATATTAACCGGGTAAAAAAAAAGTTAATTTCTACCGGGGGGGGCCTTTTTCGCCCCCCCCTGTTTTTCTCCGCAAATATAACAGCTATGACAATGACACTTGCACTGTGTCATAATTGAACAAAGGAGAATCTAAAAATAGTACCAATCAATCATTAGTCACGTGATTGGTTGCTAGGCAACCAAAAACAATGCAAATTTTGAGAAAATCGAGCTATTTGCAGAAAAGGGCCAATTATTAGCAAATAGCTAGATAAAATTGGCAAAAAACCATCCAAATACATGAATGATATAATTAATTTGTACTTTCATATGGTTTCATACGGATATTTGTGGTTTCTAATGAATTAACTAATTAAATAATGAAAATTTGATTCAATGGAAAATTGTTAGCTCAATAATTATGATTTAAACCATTAATTTCGCATATTATTGGTGAAATTAAGTACCTTTATCGATATCTGAGGTAATTCCATCAGTTTTGCATGAAAAATTACTCATTCATTAGGAATATGACGTCATAAATATTTATGACGTCATAGAAATAATAAACTGCTGATGTCAGCAAATATGAATAAATTATATATCAAATGAAAGTACTCATCAAGACGAATCGAATGGTATATATATTGTTGAGATTTAGTAACAAAAGAAGAAATTATAGCCGTTTTAAAGAATTTCTTTGTGACCACTCTCCAAATATGGGCATGTGGTGGTCATGTGGTCAAACAATAGGTATTGAAATTTCTATTTTCTGATTGCCAACTAAATTTTAGGAAAAGTCAAGGAGTTTCAGCATTGTAAGTGCCATCGTTTGGGAGCTATTTAAAAAAATCCGATAGGGGGGGCGAAAAACGCCCCCCCCCCCGGTTAAAATAGGGTTAAAATGAATAGAAATTTAACATTGATATAGAATTATCTGCAACAAATTTCAGTTCGCTTAATACTTTACCATAACACTATTACCTTCCATTGCAAACAACTACTGTCGTCAATGCAGGCCAACACACGTATTATGCACATTTCCAGAAAAGGTGGTGCGCGCAGCGTGCCAGTAGCCGCCGCAGGCGGCCGGGGCACCTTCAACGGCCAAGCCCTCCGCAGGAGCTCTATATTACTAACGCCTGAGCAGGCAACATCAAACGCTGAGTTTGTTTGTCTGCCATACCGAAATCTCAGCTCTTCCGCTCTCGGGAAGCTCGCTCTTCGTCTCGAAAAATCGACGGGAAAATCTATATGTGTCATCCGAGCTCCATATTTTGGGGTCACCTCCTGCTGCTGGGGTATCAGCGGGGCAAGTTTGCTGGCAGTCTTCTTCAGCAGGTCATTGTTTTTGATTGACAGCCGATTGTCTTCCCAACTAATGACACTTGATGGTGCTATCAAGGGCTATCAACGAACAATCTAGTCAGTGCTCGGTGGTAAACAACCTAACACGTCGTGCACATTCACCCTCGCAGGGGCTGGCAGGCTTGTGCCAGCGGTATCCTCCTTCACAACGGCGCTCTCTGAGGTTACATCCCCCAGTATGGACGATGTCGTTGGGTGCATGGTTGGTACCAGCGATTGGTACCGCCTATTGGGGGATGTCACGTGACCACACCCATATCACGTGATATTTTTCTTCCACAATGGTGCTCTTTATAAGAATATACAGGGCTCCCTGTGCCATGCCAAGTTCCGGTCATGTGACTTGGCACCTTGCCAATCTTTGTGACTTCACTTGGCACCTTGCCAACTTCCCCTAAATTCGCCCCCTGATGACATGCAGCTTGTTTGTTTGTCATCTTATTTAATATCAATCTTACGTAGCTGTCTGTATACAATTATGTACATAGCGAACTGATCTAAATCGATAAATTAAAAGGAAAATGAATAATACAGATATAGATACATATGTAGATATATATATATATTTACACAGGGACGTAGGAAGCATCTCAAACTTGGAGGGGCACGACACTTCGAGGGCACTTTTTCCATTAAGCTAAAGGGGCATTTCCTGAAAACAAAAAGGGCACTTCTTTGTTTATTTCAAAATCTTGGGGGGCACGTGCCCCCAATGCCCCCCGGTTCCTACGTCTCTGTATTTACATGGTCTAAGGAAAGATTAGTCCTCTGTCACATGCTGACAAGCATTGCATTTGCAGTTTGGGCCATCCCACTTTTTTATCATGTGTTTCAAATTATTCAAATTTTCGGCGGATTTTATTTCATTTGGCAACCCATTCCATATTTGAGGTCCTAAAGATCAAAGGCTATTAGATCCAAAGGTGACTTGATTTGGTCTGTAATGCTGTAAATCAATTGGATTTCGTGATGAGTAAATGGAAGATTTTATTTTGAAAATGTCATGCATGAAAGATGAGTTTATATTTTTCAGTGTCTTAAAAACTTCTATACAAAGAACTCTCAGACGAAAAACAAGCATAGTACACCTTCCTGATTTCAAAAGTAAATCGCTGTAAGAGGAACGGTGATCATTGTATAAAATCTAAGGGCACGTTCTTGAATCTTCTCCATTTCGCCAAATGGCCTAAAAACGACATCTATCAGTCATTTGAGCTTCACAATACCATTGTTGGACATACTGGGTGTCCCAAAATGATGTATTATTGTTTGATTACTTACATGTCCATAAGCAATGAACCGATTTTCAAAAACTTTGTTTTGTTTGATTGCCTAAAGGCTAAATTGTATTTTAAGATGTTGGTTGTGGTTTTACCAGTTTTTGAAAATCAGTTCATCGGTTATGGACATACAGGCAATCAAACGATAATACATCATTTTGGGACACCCGGTACATAGAACGAATTGTGTGGGAAAATTGAGGAAATTTTAGAATAAGATAACAGCACCCACTATATGAAAATGATGATCGTTAACTTCATTGTGAAAGATAAACTGGTCGTTGATAAGAGTCAAATTCATTCGTTGTGCACCTAACGATCATCGCATCGCCAAATGGCCTAAAAACGACATCTATTTAGTCATTTGAGCTTCCTGTGGTGCAACAAGGCTATCTAGACTAACTACTTCAGTCTCAATTTCCACTTCAATCAGTCTGAGGCAATAAATTTTGGGCTCTAAACTCCACTGCAGCAAAAACATGAAGTTTCCTTTATTTCTTAATGATATCCTTATTGCAACAATCTGCAATAAAATTACCGCTCCATTACATAGTCCATGATCTATTGTAAATCAATACCTTCCAAATGATACTGCCAAGACAAATCTTTGCGCAACAGATGAAAGAACGATATCACGAAGAACTACACCAGTTAAACTACTTCACATTCATCAAGCGATTCTTAGAGATTTCTACGTGACACTTGCATCCATTCCTTTACAACGCCCAGAAGCTCCCGGATTCTATCTGCCTCAATCAGGTATTTATTGCAATTTCTGTTTCATAATGCGAATTCTGAAATTATACCGGGTGTCTCTAAAACAGTACCCCCTTTTGCTCGAACAAGGGAACAAAACAATAACACTTCGGGATTTGCCGAGTACATAGCTAAATGTGTCGCTCTTAAACTTAAATCTTTACCCTGACTTTTGAAATCTTCCACCAAACACCAGTGATACGAGTTTGCAAGCTCATAAATTGGAGTGCACTTCAAAGCAGAGGTTTTGAGAAAGAGCGGAATCGGTCCTTCCCTTGCATTCTATCCCAATTGCTTTTTAGCAAATACAAGGAAAGGAGCACATGCACGCTTAGTTTGCAGATGTGGCACGGCTTTATCATTTTTACCACATTTTTATTACATTTGTTTTATCAGCATCATGCTCGTGCATTTTTATTCTTTTTACAAACAAAAAACTGAAAAGGAAAGTGGTCATGTGCTTTAGAAACTCTCCATGACATAAATCATGGCTAGGCCCTTCTTCAAAACCTCTGCTTTTCGGTGTACTGTAAATTTTGAATTTGCAAACTTGTATCTTCGGTGTTTGGTGTACGCTTTTTAAATGCAAAGTATGTGCATCAAAGTTGAAGATTGATAAATCTCGGAAAGTACCCATACCTAATTGTTTTCGTCCAATTTTCCGTCAAAAGGGAGTACTTTTTTCTGAGACACCCGGTACTTGTCTAGAAAGATATGCCTCCGTCACTTGATATATCTAACCCTTTTTCTTTCGCTATACACCCCCTTTCCCAAATCAATTTCACTTCCAATTCCTTCTCCAATCCCTTTTTACTATAGTTTACCAGCCTGATTCGTGAAAAATTTCAAGTCATCAACTATCAGCAGTCTATCCTACTCTACCTTTACACATCCCCCTCTAACATAATAATCTATCCATAGTTCTGTATTTAACTCTCTGCTCCTTTCCCCGCCTTTTCATCAACACCACCCTTTGCCATAGAGTCCTCCAATTGCTGCGTCGACACTTCAGCATAAATCTCTCCTTTTGGAGACGGTGCCGTCGAATGCCGATCACCCTCTGCAGCATCATCCACCTTCTGCTTTTTCCGCGGACTTTCCACTTCCTCTACCGCCTCCAATAATTCTTCCTCATCTTTTCTATCCTTCTGTTCCCTTTCTAGCGTTCTAGCCCTTTCTGCGACTCTTTCAAATTTGTGCTTCACCGTAAAGATCCCTTGCTCGATTCGACAAACGGACCTCTTCACATCTGCAGTTAAATGTTTTCGCCCCCTCTCTAAATCATGCGCTACATGATACGAAAACATTGCAGCCTCGATATGTGTGTTTATCTCATGCAAACCATCTTGTATTTGCATTATTGCAGCGTGCACGCTTTTCACGGTTTCACTTAAATCAGCCATTCTGAAATAAAACAGCATCATCACTTTCATCGCAAAGCATTATCACTCCCTGTACATAATTCATTCTCATAAATTTCGATGGCGGCACAATAGAGGGGACTGGGGGGCCTGTCCTCCCGGATTCCAAAAGTTGGCAAAAATTCTCATAGAGAATTGACATAAATTTAGTTGCATATACCTTCACGCTGCAAAATTACATCAGAATCCTCCCCACGCCTTTCGAACGTTTTACACCTGGCGCTGCCATCGTAAATTATAGATACAATTTTACCAAAACTAACATCAAATGCAAGAAAGTCTCACTTTCACAATTCATCTACATTTTCACCAACCATATTAGAAAATTCACACCCAACTTTTCTGTAAAAAAATGATTGTGCTCAACATCTGATAATCTAACCAATCTTTTAGTACTGCCTCGCACCCTTACTTTTTGACAAAAAGGGACAGGGACAAATAGCACGACCCACCCAACTTTCATCTTATCATTGAATTTTACATACCTCATACTTCTTCACTATTTTCCAAATATTGCTCTGCCTTCTGAATAGTGAATCGTTTCTATGCACTCTCTCAACTAAACCCTTACTTTATATGCGCAACATTGTCGTTCATTTCACAAAATTTTAACAGTTACCTCAACCCATTCATGCCCATTTCACAATCCTCTAATCCACCTTTATCATCTCACATCAACATCTAACGTCCTAATCAACATCATATCTTTCCTACCAACACGTATCATTACTTATTAAGATATCATTTCATACATCAAATCCTCTCTTAAAAAGATCGTTAACTTCCCCAATAATGCTGCTATGCTGTCTGCCCGACACAACATAGCTCACAACCTAACCACGAACTTCAATTAACAAAATGTACTTCACTGCAGTTTCTACCCTCTTCTCCATTTTAACAACCGCAACCAAGGGTTTCCATTGAAAATCCCCTCACATTATTTTCGTTATTTCCAAGTTCTATAATTTATAATTAAAGCTATAAATTACAAAAGTTTCTTAGCTTTTTATATTCACGCACGTTTCTTTCTTAACTTTCGAAAAATCGAGCCTACCCTTTCTTATCACCGGTTTCTTATAAAAATATGTGTATTACAAACAACCAAATACTGTTTGCTGGAACGATTTTGGAGTGCGATGTCAATTGTCATAATTTAAGTCACGTGACCAGCAGATGCCCATATTTGGAAAGAAGTCACAAAGAAAATCATAAAAACAGTCATAATTTCTTTGTCTTAACTTTGATGAAGTTGTGCTTAGTACCAAACGATTCCCCTTGGAAAGTTCTTTCGTTTTATATATACATAATTCATATTTGCTGATATCAGCAAATAATAGATTCCATGACGTCCTGCACATTGATGACGTCATATCTCTAACGAAGAAAGACAAAATTTTCAAATTTTGATATAAATCGATGGATAAGCATATTTTCTTCATTTTTAAGTAGTTTATTGAGGATTTCATATATTTCATTTGAAATAATTAGCACTTTTTGTGTTTTCAGTACTGAAGCTTATACCTGACATGGTCCTATTGTTTGGTCGCTTGACAACAACCACGTGACCAATTAGCATTAAAATCTATAATTAGACTCCTAATAGATGTAATTACTATTGTACGAAGTAACAATGGCATACTATTTATGGCTCTTGAGATAATTAGGGGGCAGTTTTGCCCCCCCCCCCGGGCAATGGTCTGACCCAATGAGCCCGGGTACAATAGGCTTAATGAAAACTGTCAAAACTTCTATTTTTTGGAATTCTATTTTGATCACAACTGTCAATCAAAGTCATGGTTGATACCGAAACAAATTAGAGAAAAGTTATGCATGTTTACTCAAATTCAGAGAGACATGTTGCCAAATATGGGCATGTCATAGTCACGTGACCAATTATATAACAATGAACTATTGTTAATTTGATGCAATATTGAATTTTACTAAAATTCACCCAAGTTCCAGTGTTTTATCATGCTTACTTTAAGAGTAATTACAGGGAATATGGTTGGGACGCCTTTTTGCCCCCCCCCCATGTAGAATAGGGTTATTGAATAAGTTTCAAATCATTCATAATTCTATCCAATCTTTCTGTTGCACTCATTGGAACCAATGATTTTCCTGCTACCTCCTTCCAAATATGGCCATAATACGGGCATGTCTTGTGACATGTCAGCACTATTGTTCAAAATTGTCTCCATCAAAATGTAACTAATACCGGCTGAGTCACTAAATAGCGTCCCTGTTTCAAAAATTCACATTCCCTGAATATGAAGATGATGATATTGGGGAAACATAACATTTAACAGCAGACATATTCACATGGACCTCAACATTTACCTGACTAAGATCGGCCACCGCATTCCAGTCATTGGCCACCAGGTATGAGGGATTTTCTCCAGGAAATCTTCAAAACTGCCTCAAAACAACGACCAACATTTCCTGAGCTTTCTGCCTTATCTCAATGAGTTCAACACATTCTAACATGTTTTATCCTCTTGGAAAGATGAAATGGTCCGCAGTAATGTTGTTTTCTCCCAGGAATGACATTTTCATCTCCCAAAGTGATAAAACGTGCCAAAGCGTCTGCATGTCATTGCTATAAGGCATGCACATACGAGAAATTTGGTTGTTATTTTATGCAGTTTTTTAAAGTTTCTATGAGGGGCTTCCTCGACAACATATCTTGTAATTTCAGAATGCAGTGGCCAATTTCAGACAGATACAATTTAGAATATATTTCACATGTTCACTATTGAATGACATATTTCCCAACATTATTGTCTTGATATCGATGGATTTGTGGTCTTTTAAACAGGGATCCTTTTTTACTCAACCAGTAGATAATTAGAGCCCTGTTCACACGACACAAACTAACCCGGGGCGAACCTGGGTTAACCCTAATCCATATGGGCTTTTTTCAAGCTACCATTTGCTTTCCACCCCCCCCCCCCCCTCTGAAAACTGCCTTAGACTCATCCGAATTCTATACAACTTGGCACAGTTATAGAAAAGGTAATTTTCAGCTCGTAGCGTAATTTGGGTGTGGCTGCCACACCTTGTGACGTCACTGTGACGTCACAAAGCTGAAAATCTGTGAAAATCAGGCTTTAAAGTTGAATTCAAGTTTAATGAAGATTTTGCATGAACTTTATGCAGTTTTTGGTTCAGTCTGCCAACATATTTGGTGATAAAATATTATTTTATTGAAAATAACGATTTTATTGTGATAGTTTGGCAGAAATTAGCCGATTCTTATGACGTCATTTGTGCGATTAATTTATTCTATGTAAAAAGAGACAAAAAGAACCTGAAAATTGGTGAGTATCTATAACAAATGTATCCTTAGAGTGTTTTTCATTGAAAAAGATCGAAAAAACTTGAAAAAATTGCTAATTAGTCCAAAATGGCGGCCAAAATTACGTCATTATAAAAAAAAACTGACATCGTCAAATTCCAGAAATTCCGGTATCAAATTGAAGCCCTTTGTTTGCTGATGCATTTTCTGTATAATACTTCATAATTCCATTAAATAATTCCATTGAAATCATTGAAAACAATTATTTTGCTGCTACCTCCTTCCAAATATGGGCATGTCACGTGAACTGTGAGTCCTATTGTTCAAAAATTTTTCCACCAAAATGTGGCTAATAGATAATTAGTAAAAGTCAAGGAGGCTTGGGGACATAGCAAACGTCGTTTAAAAATGCGGCAAATAAAACCTCGAGGGGGGTGGAATCCACCCCCCCCCATGTGGATTAGGGTTAAACTAACCCTGGTTCAACCCGCGTTTGTCCACACGAAAAGATCCTCAAAATGCGTGTGAACACAAAACTGGGGCGAACCTGGGTTAGCTTTATTCCCGCATGCGCAGTTTCTAAGATAACAAAGTAAGAAGTAGAGAAAATGGTGGACAGAATCCTAGATGACAATGCTTTGTGCATGTTTATGTTTTGCCGGCAGATTTTTGTTTTTAAATGTATGGTTTTGACATGGCATTTGTTTTTCAAGAGGCGAGCATTAGCACGAAAAAGGCGGTTAGAAAAGAATCGAGCTTCTTTTCTCGATTCTTTAGCGTAGGAACGACTTATTAATATGTGTAACAGTTTAGAATGAATAAAAGATAACACAACTTCAGTGATTTCATCCGATCGAAATAATGGCGGGCTACAACAATGCGCATGCGTGAGATCAAATCCAACCTAGGTTCGCCCGAGGTTTGCGTCCATACGACATTTTCCACAACTAACCCAGGTTCGACCCAGGGCGAACCCACCTCCTGAGGTGGCTTAGTTTAACCCGAGGCGAACCCAGGTTAGTTGCGTCCACACTACCAAAATCTAACCTAGGTTAGTTTAACCCAGGTTCGCCCCGGGTTAGTTTGTGTCGTGTGAACAGGGCTTAGTAGAAGTCAAGAAGGTTCCGATATATATATGTACCATTCCATTTGTCTCAATGACTACTTTCATTTGATATATCATTTATTTCTATTTGCTGCCATTAGGAACTTATTAGATCTATGACCTCATCAATTTTATGACGCCATATTTCTAATTAATTAGTAACTTTGCATGGAAAACTCGTGGAATGAATTCATATAATGATGAAGGTACTTGATTTCACCAATTATATCCGAAATTAATGCCTTTTAAGCATCATCATTGAGCAAATAACGTTGCATTGAATCAAATTCTCATTAATTAATTAGTTATTTCATTACAAACCAAAAATATCCGTATAAAACTAAATGAAACTACAAATTAATGCTATCAAGCTGGTATTTCAATCGTCTTTTGTCGACCTTATCCAGTTATTTGGTTAAAGTTACGCCCTTTTTTGCAAATAGCTCGATTTCCTTCAAATTTGCATTGTTTTTTTGCCTACCAACCAATCACGTCACTATTGAGCACTTGATGTCATTTTTGGATTTTCCTTTCTTCCAATATCACACAGTGCAAGTTTCATTGTCATAGCTATTATACTTGCTGACAAAATTAGATGCGCGAAAAACGCTCCCCGACAGAAGATCACTTTTTTCACCCTGTTAAAATAGCGTTTACAACATTCTCCTCATCCCGCATTATTTATTATTGCTGCAGACACGAACAAGTAAAATGCCTAGAAGAAACAAAGCGTTAACAGGTCGCAGGCAACAACGACAACAGCGACAGAGAGATCTACTGAGAAGATATGTACCAGAACAAGAGCAGCAACGTCTACAGATAGAACCAATTTGGGAGCAACGACTTGTTGGAGACGCCCGGTTTTATACGGCAGTAATACAGCGTGGAATGGGTCAAAACCCCAATGAAACGGACCAAGAATACGCGGAGAGACTAGCACGACTCCATCAAAGAGCATTGCAACTTGGAAGAGTTGGAACCATTCCACAACAAGGACTACAAATGGCAGCGCAAAATATCCCTGAGGCACGAAGAATTCCTATTGAAACTGAACAAGAACATTTGCACAGATTACTCGCCATAGCAAACAGAGCAGTTGACATACGAGCCCCGCAAATTCCAAGCCTGCAGGAATATAGACTTTTTGTTCGACAGTTACAGGAACAAAATCAACATGAAATTGTTAGACCACCTCCGCAAAACCAACTTCAACACCAAATCGCCCCCCAAAACATCGCCCAGCCTCGAAGAATCCTACCAGAAACAGAAGAACATCGCAGGCGCAGATTACAAATTGATGCCACGAGAGCTGCTGAAAGAAGAGAGCGCGAACAGCCTCACGAACGCCAAATTCGACGAATTGCCGTTGCGCAACGAGTAGCCGAAAGAAGACGCCAAGAAGCAAACCAGGGAAGACCTATTCCACCTGCAGTAATTCTACAGAATCAACTACACCAACGACAACGCGAGCAAAGAGAGCAACGCCAGCAGAGGTTTGATATTCGCCAACAAATGCAACAGGAGCACAACAACCAATTCAACGAAGACCTGCTCATGCTGACTATCAACGGCAAAGGAGAATCCCACGAAGAGCTATCCAAATGCAACCCCTTGCAGACCAGGGCCACGCTATCCAACTACCACAGCAGCACCATTTAGGACCAATGAATGGTACGTGCCCACACTGCGGAGCAAGATTTTTCGATCAAGAGATGACAACCAGAAATCAATACACCAAATGTTGCCACCAGGGAAAAGTGCGCTTACCACCTGTAGCTCAACCATCACTGGCCATCAGACAGTTATTTTCAGGAAATTCACCACACTCTGCTCACTTCCACGAACACATAAGGAATTACAACGCTGCACTTGCAATGGCATCTTGGAACGCGCCAATTGTGCAACACCCCGGACAAGGACCCAAAGTTGTCACCATTCATGGACAAGCATATCATTTGACGAGTCCCCCAGATCCACCACCAGGTCAGCCACGGAAATTTGCTCAGCTCTACATTCTGGACTCTCGACAAGGAATTCGTGAGCGACTGCAACTCCCAGAAAATACGCAGCTGCGCCCAAATGTTCTGCAACAACTACAGGATGAACTGATGAGAATCAACCCATATGTTCACGATTTCCAGTACATGGGTGAACTAATGCGGCAACAGCGACTGCAAGCAGCTGCACGCAATGAAATTCCTGCACCTGTCAGGATGATTATTCCATACAGAAGAGAAAGAGATCGCCGCTACGATGAGCCAAGTGCAACAGAAATTGCAGCGGTTTTTGTAGGAGAAGAAGGTGGACCGCCCAATCCAACCCACAGAGACATCCATATTTATCCACGACCTGACAGACAGACGATAACTATAAATGCTATTTCACCTCATGCAGATCCAATGACCTATCCTATATTATTCCCCCACGGAGAGAGTGGCTGGCATCCAGACATTCGCCAAATAGATCCACGTGGCAATCCAAACCAGAATACTCGAGTCAGCATGGCACAATTTTACGCGTATCGCTTTGCCGACAGACAACATTTCTCAACGATACTGTGTGGTGGTCTGCTCTTTCAGCAACTACTCGTAGACGCCGCTGCAAAGATAGAAGGAGAGCAATGCCATTGGGTCCGAACCCATCAAGATCACCTGCGTGTTAATGCCTACCAAGGGCTCATGGATCATGTACGCAACAGGGCAGAACTGCAAAATGTTGGCGTTGGCCGTGTCGTTATCCTCCCAGCGACATTTACTGGAAGCCAGCGCAATATGCATCAAAACTATCAAGATAGCATGGCCATTGTACGCAAAGAAGGAAAACCAGATCTATTCATTACTATAACAGTAAATCCCAAATCACCAGACATTACCGAACATCTATTACCCCATCAAACAGCAAATGACAGACCAGACATCGTGTGCAGAGTGTTCCTGTTGAAGGTGAAAGCGCTAAAGGAAGATTTGTTTGACAGACGCCTTTTTGGACGTGTAATTGCATATGTGGATACAATTGAATTCCAAAAAAGAGGACTGCCACACATGCACCTTCTCATATTTCTCGCAGAACAGGACAAACCAAGGACACCAGAAGATATCGATAGATTAGTTTCCGCTGAAATCCCAGATCCACAAGAACAGCCTGAATTGTATCAAAAGGTAAGAAAACATATGATACATGGTCCATGCGGTGAAATGAATCCACACTGTATTTGTATGCTAGATGGTCATTGTAAAAAAAACTTTCCAAAGCCACTAAATGTTGGACAAACACAATACAATATTGATGGCTTCCCACTCTATCGGCGAAGAAACAGATTTATCACCAATGTTCGTGGTCACGATGTGAACGATTCCTTCGTAGTACCCTATAACCCGACACTATTGCAAAAATATGACTGTCACATTAATGTTGAGATCTGTAGTAGCATCAAGAGTGTCAAGTACATCTTTAAGTATATCTACAAAGGATACGATTGCGCACATCTGGAGATTCGAGAAGGTTTGATGCACCATGATGAAATTCTTGAGTATCTTAACGCACGATATCTCGGTCCACATGAAGCATACTTCAAAATACATGGACACACCTTGCATCATATGAGCCACTCTGTTGAGCGTCTTGCAGTTCACTTGCCCCTGCAGCAAAATGTTTACTTCCGTGAAGGCCAAGAGGAAAGAGCATTGGAGGTCAACCGCAGCACTGCCCTGACCGCTTGGTTTGACCTCAATAACAGAGATCCGGAAGCCAGAGAATACTTGTATCACGACATCCCACAGCACTACACCTTCGATAGGCGAGCCAAGAAATGGAAGAAGAGACAAAGAGCTACTAAAATCTACTCACGCATGTACCAGATTCAACCATCCCAACCAGAAAAATTCTCCCTACGAATGCTGCTACTTCACTGCTCAGGAGCATTATCCTTTCAAGATCTCAGAACTGTTGAAGGCCACGAATACCCAACATTCCAAGATGCTGCAAGAGCTATGGGTCTCCTTCAAGATGATACGGAGCTACATAGGTGCTTAGAAGAGGCACATATCATGCAAATGCCAAGACAGATGCGTGCACTCTTTGCCACAATTTTGCTTTTTAACCCACCCTCAGACCCCCATCAGTTGTTCCTCGATTTTCAAGACGCTATGTCCGAAGATTTTGTGAACGCCGAGAGACGTCGCATGAATGATGATACAATTACATTTCAACAAAGACACATGCACCTTTGCCTCTTTCACATTGACATCGAATTGAAGAGTCATGGAAAATCCATTCACGATGAAGAATTTCTACCCCTTCCACAATTGCCCGCTGGCTTCCAACCCCCAGATCAAGAACGCCCGGTCATCGATATTACTCAGGAACAGCGACTCGGACAAGAAATGTTGCACCAACTCAACCAAGACCAACGTCATATCGCGGACATTTTTCTCAATGCAATTAACTCTCATGCCGATAACAGATGCTTTTTTGTAGATGGTTCTGGAGGTACTGGTAAGACTTTCCTTTACAACACCTTGGTGCATATTTTGAGGGGAATGGAGATCAAAGTCAAATGTATTGCATACTCCGGAATTGCAGGTACACTTTTAATTGATGGTTCAACTGCTCACTCTACTTTCCAGCTCCCTATACCACTGACCCAAAACGCCACGTGTAACGTTAGCCGCCAAAGCTATAGAGCTACAGACCTCACATCTACTTCTGTATTCATATGGGACGAAGCGTCAATGGTACCTGCATTGGCTCTAAAAAAGGTTGACATGTTGCTGAGAGATCTTACACGTATCGATGCCCCTTTTGGGGGAAAATTCATGTTCCTTGGCGGTGACTTCCGTCAAGTCCTACCTGTAATGCAGCGAGCCAGCCGCGAACAAATAGTTAATAGCAGCTTAAAGAAATCTCCCCTCTGGCATCTATTTCACCAGTTCCGTTTGCTAATAAACATGAGGGCCAACCAAGACGAGAACTATCGAGAATTTGCAGATTGGCTTCTAAGAATTGGTGATGCACGAGAACCAATGGATGAAGATGAAAAGATCACTCTGCCTCACCAAGTCCTGCTGGAATCTAACACTCTGCCGGATCTCATTGATTTCACTTACCCACAAGGCCCCAATGGAGATCCAGTATACATGTCGAAGCGCTGTTGTCTAACTCCAAAGAACATCAATTCACATGTTATTAACGACCTTGTGCTTGAAAGATTGCCTGGTAACAAGAGAACCTATCTCAGTGTGGACAGTGTCGTCACAGATGACCAACATATCAACGAAGTAGTTACAATTGAATTCCTCAACAGCATGACACCAAGTGGAATGCCCCTTCACAAGCTCGATCTCAAAGTTGGCGCAACTGTCATATTGCTCAGGAACTTAAACCCAAAAAAAGGCCTCTGCAATGGCACCCGATTAATCATCCGTGATATGCAGCGCCATGTTCTTGCTGCTGAAATAATTGCCAATCAATACCAAGGTCAATACGCGTTGATACCAAGAATTACTTTAGCACCACAAGACGAAAACATGCCATTTCAGCTGTCAAGAAGACAATTCCCCATTCGATTGGCCTACTGCCTAACAATCAACAAAGCACAAGGTCAATCACTTGAATCTGTCGGAGTTTATTTGCCAGAAGACGTCTTCAGCCATGGCCAACTATACGTTGCATTCTCAAGAGCAACTTCATTCACGGGCATCAAAGCTGTCACCAACGATGGCTTACACGCCAAAAATATTGTATACCCCGAAGTTCTCAATTGACGATCTTGGCCTTCTGTAAATAAATACATCTCCAGCGATTCCTAACATCACAAAACTCGAGACTCGCCAAATGGCCACAATAACTTAGTTACTCCTAGATGAGCCAACACCAAAAAGTTTCTACCGGCTGTCCCAAAATGATATATTATTGTTTGCTTCCTTACATGTCCATAACCAATGAATCGATTTTCAAAAACTTTGTTTTATTTGATTGCCTAAAGACTAAATTGTATTTTAAGATGTTGTTTTTGGTTTTACCACGGCGTTTTCATGTCGAACAGAATATGGATAAGCCTGCTCAAATTCAAACCTTAGATGGCATGAGAAAGGAACGGCCTATTTTTCCAGTCAACATTTTAGATGTGATACAAAAGGCTGAACTCCTATTCGTATTCTCTGAACTCAGTATTAACTGAATTCGTATTCTCTGAATGACATATATTCTCTGAACGACATATAAGCTCAGTCTTTTGCATCACATCTGAAATATTTACTTGGAAAGTAGGCCGTTTCTTTTTCATGCCATCTAAGGCTTGTATTTGAGCAGGTTTATCAATTTTCTTTTCGACATGAAAACATCCGTGTGAAACCACAACCAACATCCTCGAATACAATTTAGCTTTTCGGCAATCGGATAGAATAATGTTTTAAAAATCGGCTCAACGGTTATGCACACATAAGCAATCCAACGATAATACATCATTTTGGGACACCCGGTACTTAAATTTACCTATCTATTTTATCGTGATCCAACGATTTTGACTTTAAGTGTCACACTAAAAACATATGGAAAAAGCTGCCCAAAAACTTCATGCATTTGCAACAACCAGAAGAAGTTAAAGACAGTAATGAATGCTTTTGTGTTCTCTCAATTTAGCTATTGTCCTCTAATTTCGATGTTTCATGATAGAAAGGTGAATAACAAAATAAATAAGATCCACGAAAAAGCATTAAGAATCACATTCAAAGATTCGCCGTCAAATTTAGAAGAATTGTTGATAAAAGCAGACTCTGCCACCATTCACCAAAGAAATTTACAGTTGCTAGCTACAGAAATTTATAAGACCAAGAATGCTCTCAATCCTAAATTCATGGATGAAATCTTCGTCGAGAACAAAATTCCCCTATAGACTGAGAAGTAATGACAACTTCTCAGTACCAATTCCACGAACAAATACTTATGGTATAGATACAATCAGGTACACTGGACAACGGCCTTTTAAAGTAAAGTTGAGACCATAGCCTACCTGAAAAATAAACTTTCGCAGTTTTTACCGCATGAAATAAAACAATCAAGGACCCCTCCTATTTTCAAACAGCCAATTACAGATCTTGGAATGGTGATAAATGCAACTGTAGGCTCTGCAAAACATATATTCCCCTAATGATGATGATGAACTCTGCCATTCCTTGCCACTAGAACTAAAGGAGTCTCATACCTTGAGAGAATTTCGGTGGAAGACAAAAAACCATCAATTTAGAAATGTAAATTGTGTACAAGATTTGTAAATAATTTAGGATTTGTATAGATATTATTTATTTACATACCGAGTGCGCCCAAATAAACTATGCACTTTTGGCAGGCCACGATAAATCGTAAACTGGACTGATTTTGAAGATTTATGACTTAATAGTTAGCAGAAAGCCTGAATTAGATTCTAGGGTTTCTTTGCAAATTTTTCCGTTTCCAGTTTTTAGAGCTACAAGCGAGTTCCTTAAAATTTTCCTTTTCAAAAACACTGAAAACGATCAAAAAACGTCGATCAAGCTTTCTAAAGAATCGATATGGATGGACAAAGAGAAAACTCTTTCGTGGTGATTTGGGATTTACAAATTGACTACTTGTAAGATGCTTTATGAGCGTTCACACTATCTTGGGAGAAATGTAATGACATTTTCAAGCATATAAAGGAATGTTTCTTCATTAGTAATGTCATTCAATTCATGCTTTGGTGCAGGTTCTGTTCCTGTGTCAAGGGGGTTAAAAAGACAAGCGAGGAAGCGTCATGGGGCCAGCAAGCATGGAGTCTTGCTACATTTTTGATTTTGTGACGGCTTTTGGGGCGGTACTTTATTGTAACTACTACAGAATTTCGCAACAGGCCAATCGTTGAAATAACGCTTGTGCAGAAGTTTACAATAATCAATATCCAAATCTCCAAATCACGCTGAAAATGTTTTCTCTTTGTCCATTCATGATGATTCTTCAGAACATTTCACCAACGTTTTTTGATGGTTTTCAGTGTTTTCGAAAACGAAAATTTTAAGAAACTCGCTTATAGCTCTATAAAATGAAAACTGAAAAATTTGTAAAAATTCCTAGAATCTAATTCAAGCTTTCTGCTATAGATTAAGTCATAAATCTTCAAAATTGATTCAGTGTACGATTTATCGTCGCCTGCCAAAAATGCATAGTTTATTTTGGCCCACCCGGTAGTTCAAATGTAAATAGGATTCTTTAACTTCAAATTTTCGTTTTTGTTAATGGTTGGCTTTAATTTGCTTTCAGTAGTTATCTGCAAGCCAACCGTAAAGACATAAATAATTATTGTTTTTATTGTTATAATGATAAACAAATTGATGATAATAAATAATATATGAACGATCAAAGCTATGCAAACTAAGACAGTTGCCTGTTAATATTGAAATCCAATCTACGTAATACACTGGTATACCTGACAACGTGCCCAGGTTACGAGACCCTGAATGATTGAATCCTGAATCCACCAACAACTGTATCGAAAGAAGTAGTAATGTGGCACGCGAAGCGCGCCAGCGGGCGCCCAGCCCTCCGCAGGAGCTAGGAACTCCGAACCCGCGCGTAGCGCGGGTTCGGATTCCTATTGTATACCATGTGTCTAGATTTTTAGTTTTGTTGTTTCTTGCTCATGATGCTTCAACCTTTGATAATATATAATGGTATTTTCGTTTTTTGTCGGCAAATTGGAGGATCTGCACCCCCCCCAACAATTTTCTTTAGCTTCGCCCCTGCCACAATATATGTTAAAACTAGTTGTAATTTTTAAGTTATCATGTTAGTTTAATCGCATGCAAGTTAAACTAACTATATAGACACATATAGATGTTTCAGAAGTATTAAAAACATTTTTCAAGATTGCAGATGAAAATAAGAGGTATCTTCATTGACTCAAGAACATTGTTACTGACAACTGCAATGTGGAAACTCAATTTGGAAGTAGGATCATCACTAACAGTATATAATTTTCTAACAGTGGCATTGGAATAAATTGTGTGTTTTTTGTTAGGCAATTGAACTTTTGAACAAACAATTGCCAAATGTTTTATCCTGCAAAAGTTTTTGAGTCCAATGTAAACATATATTAGATTATAATGAAAATTGGTCATGCATGATAAAAAAACATGTACACAAATCTACTCATACAGTCAGCAAACAGAACACCGTCAATTGTCTACTTGACTCATTTAATCAAGGAAACAAAAGTTTTCAAAATCTTGCGCAGACTTTTTCAGTTCAGAAGCTGCATTTGGGTGAACTTTTCTGTCTCCAAACACCAACTTCTGGAGAAAAGAAAGGGATGATATCCAGTTGGCTGGATAGTCTAAATCCAGTACATAAAAGGCAGCCAAGAAGCAAACTGTGGCTTTGACCAAATTGTTCCTTTCAAAGGAACAAAGAACATTCTTTCCAAGGAGTATCATTGCGCATTCCTTGATATCAATAGCCCAGGAGAGCTTCCTGGGCGTTTGCTTTGCCATTCATCTGGCTCTTCATCATCCTGAAAATGCACACAAATGAGTGATTACAGTTTGAACGTTATGCTGTATCTGTGACATTAATCTTTGATTTTCAAAGTATGACAAGTAGCAAATCTATAAATCCAGGAGATGAAAACAACAACTTCTTCATAAAATGTTTACATCGTTGCTGATTAAAACTAATTTGTCCAAAAATTTTGCACCAAATTCCCGAAACTTTTCACCCTTGATATAAGTTGACCCACATTTCAGGATATCTGATGTAAAATATGCATGGCAAAGGTACTGAGGATGTTTTCTTGAAATAGGAGCAGCAATTGTGGATTTCTTAACAAAACATTATTTAAATAATCACTCCATAATGTAGTCTTATCAAAGTCCTAGCATAATGCAGGCTTTAGAAAATACTGAAATACTTTTGTATCAAAATAATTACTCAGTACCACAGCAGATGAAGCTTTTCATTTGTGAACACTTGAAAACAGCATATAAGTGGGATTATCATTTTAGGCTTATAATTAACTAGGATCATGTTTTATCAATGAAGCAAATACAAACATTCTTACATGCAATAGCAGATGATAGAAGCAGTCATTTGACAATAACCCAGTTTGCTACCTTCTGTAGTAAGCCTTTCATTTCACATTCACTCAAATTGGATAACTGAGCTGCAGTCCTGCCCATAGTAAACTAATGCTAACTCAAAGAAAGGGATATTGCCATTAATGATGTCTTTATTGTAATAGTATCTCTACCTCAATTACATAAATAATTTCCATCTTGGATTTGCCTTTCGATTTAAAAATGCAATTGATATGCGTTAAAAGATGCAGTATCTTTGAATCTAAAAAAAAAGAATGCCCAAAATTACAATTGGAACAACATTTTCCTATAAGCAATGGAAGTAAACAAAATTGTACTTGGGACACTGCATGATCACTTTAGGATGTTTTGAGCTAGACCCATTGTGAAGAGAAATAAGATTGTAAACAAGAGTCAAGAAAAATTAGATTCAAAAGACAAAGGTTGAAATCAAAGAAATAGTGGTTTGATTGTTTTCATCCAAGAAACATTATACAGCACAGGTGCAACCAGATTCTGTACGGTGTAATTAAAAATAAACCAACCAAAAACAGAGCAAAATTTAACAATGAAAAGGTGAATTTGAGATTTAACCAGAGGTAAGGTAGTTTCTACCCAGCTTTATTATATGGCGTTCGAAAATACGGCTTCTTGGACCGGCAACGGAGCAATTTGATTGGTTCTTGATCAGTCCGTAAAAAGCAGTATTTTTCGTTCGAAGCCGTATTGAACCGGGCATTGCCTTAAAAATCAAGAACAAGGGAGGAACTTCTTGTGTAGGCTTGGGCCACAAGAAGTGTCAGCCAGAGTTTAGCTTATTCATTGAATATTTCTTTTCTGTAAACTTTCAAGATGAACGTGCAATTATACATGAAGAAAATCCCAATGTAGTTAACGTCAAAACGAGCAACTACAGTGATGCACAGGATGAAAGACACGACAGACAAGTATGATACTATAAACAACGTTCTCAAAAGGTTCTGCCATATAATAAAGCCTTTATTTAACGATTACTCAATCCATGCTGGAAAATATTTGAACCTTAGTTCATTGTACGGACGATCCAAATATTTTCCAGCATGGACCTCGTAATCGTTTAATAACCACATAGTATTACCTTTTACAATCATATGTTATGCATCAGTACTTACCCAATCATCATTTTACAATTGATATGCTAAATATAGTAATAGATTGTCTTGGATGTGCTCTTAGATCATGTGTATATTAACATTATATAATTTAATTGTTGAAACAGACTGCCGTTTATTACAGTCAATACTGATACGAGTAGAAAAATAATGAGACAAAAATGATAATGCAGTTACAGTACTCACCATCAAGGGGACTAGCTGATGGATCAATTGAATGCCTTGATATTCCAAAATAAATAATGGAATCCAGCTTGCTCTTCAAATTCAAAATGGCGGTTTTGAAGTAAGCATCAACATTTTCTTCCACATGCAAGCCGAGGGTTCTGCGAACTTCTTCAACTACCTGTGAAAATTTAAGGAAAAAACATCAAATTGTTGCTTCAACTTGCTAAAGTGCAGACTTTTTCATTCGAGGGGCATGGCCACGCAACCATTCACTTAGGTTGTTTTGAGTTCTTGTCAAGTCATGGGCCTACTGCCCCTACATTTTATTACTTTATAATCTTTGAGTTTCCTTTTGCAAGCAATCAAAGGATCAATCCTAATTGAAGGAAAGCAATATGGAAGTGAAATGATATTGAACTGTTTCCTGTGCATATAACTACCATATATTCATAGGTTACTTCCATATTGAACTACATTCTCAAACAAAAGAACACAACTTTAGGCACCTCATAAAGACACAGTAGGTCAGCAAACCAAAATGCTCCTTGGGCTTTCCATACAGATAAATTTCAACATGGTGGTGCCAAGATGAAGGAAATACATTTTACAAATACAAACACAAGGTACATTAGAAATATCTTATAGCCCAAAACAACAAAATCTATCAACCAAAATAAGCCATCCATTTTCGGCAGTCCACGATAAATTATACACTGGACAGCTTTTGAAGATACTTCTGAACTAGATTCCAGGATTTTTTTCACTTTTCTTTGTTTTCAGTTATAAGAGCTGTGGTGAGATTCTGGAATTTTTCATACACACTATACATGCATCACATTGTGTAGCACAAAATAATCAAATAAGGGCAGTTTTGCAAGTGCAGCAATATCATAATCTACCTACCTCTACAGGATCTTTGAAGCAGGGATACATGTCAAAGATCATTTTTGGCCTCAGTTCAATTTTGGTCTCTTTCAAAGCAGGTCTTCTTGACTCAAATTCCAGATTCAAATACTTATCAATGACATTTTTGTTTGGTTTTTTTTTCGTTGCTCTTTGTTGAGTGCATCATAATGCCTGGACGATGCAACACTATCGATTTCATCTGCATGGGTGGTGTCATCAGCAGTGGTAGTGTCCAGGCAAGGAACTATAAAATTAAAGATAAGCTAAAAGGATAAAATTAGCTGACACTAAAGTAGGATTCAGGATTGGTTAACAAGATATAATTTACTTTTGAGACCTATTTGCTTTACATTTCTAAACACAATTTTGGTCATTAACGCTTGATGCATTTCTGCTAAATTAGCTTAATACCTCAAACCCTAACACATCAAAAGGCCTTAAAATAACAAAAAGGAATGTTTATATTAGAATTTACATTTTGGATACTTATTTCATTTTCATCAAGCAATGCAGTAACTTCTGCATGGCAAAAATTTTGGAGAAATAACATTTGAAACAACATTTTCAGACACTGGTGTCTGAAATGGTCATTTAGAATTTCATACAGAGAATCTCGGACAGAACAAAAACAAAGGGTTCCAGAAGAGCAAGTCATAAAAAATTTGAACACTGATGCTATCCTGATCGTTGCTGACAAAGCACTGTGACCCTTTATTATCGCACAAGAGTGCTAAATTCATTAACAGTTGAGACCAAACACTTCTTAATGCCTTGATCATCCTTAAGAATATCTTTCGTTTGATTTCAATAGCAACAAAATAACAAGTTCTATTTGATGGTTGAAAAACATTTGACAGGGGTCATGAGCTGGCTATTTACGAGGACTCAATGCCTTTAATCCCGAGCATCTTCAACTATTAATACACTCAAGATATCTAACAAGAAAAAACAAAACAACACAACATAACATTTAAGTTTATGCTGAAAGAGTCTAGTACTACTATGTTGGCTTTCTTGCATTCCAACAAACTGGTCTTAAACATACTTGTTCATTGAAAATGCATATTATGAGCCGAATAAAACCTTTCTGGTCAATTTAATATTCAATAGAGTGGTATAGGCATTTGTTTAAGAGGGCAGCAACAGCATATACTAAAAACCTACATGAACTAACCCTTTCAAGAACTAAAGAAAAATTTCAAACACAATACTGTAATTCACTTAATTGTTCACTCACTAGATTCTGGTAGCTCAAGTTTTGCTTTCTTTGCCCGAGCTGGTATTTTCCCCTGCGGTTTCTTTGTGGGAAGCACATTTGCCAATCTCTTCTTCAGCTTTTGGTACAGAATGTCCTTCAAGAAAATATGTACTATTTACAAATTGTTCAATAAAGAAGGGCAGGTTGGGAAAATATAATGAGAAAACCTACGCCTGCAAGTAAGGCATTTTCACAAACTTGACTGGTGTATGATAGCAAACATTAGACTGCTGGATGATGATATAGCCTAAAGATAGCCTTCTTTAGATAGATCTCTTGGCCTGGAAGCTATTCCATTAAACCAAATTGCTATTTGTTTATATTGTGGTTCTTTTGCTTAAAAAATAACTTATCTCTTTATCTATGTGTATTGTCCGTATCCTTGTATTTTCTTTTGTATTCGGTAGTTCAATTTAAATTGTTGCAAGTAGTTAAATAGTCTAATGTATGAAAAATTTGTGTGCAAAAGAATCTAAAATCAATGAACTGAGCTGAACAAAACAACAATTGTGGCAGCACATTTAAGGCTGATTCCCCATCAGTGGAATTTTCTGAATGGGCCAAATTTAAATAACACAATAACAGTCACTCAGTTGTTTCCTTAAATTCAAATTCAGACGTTTTCTTGCATGAAACAGAATTTATAGCTGCTCAGAAAATTCTGCTGATTGAAATCAGCCCTTATGACTATCAATTATCATACACATATAATTTACCAAGCCTTTATTATTTTCTACGCATAAAATGTAACTTTAAAATTCAATCAAGGATTCATATGACGCCATATTCGGCATAATGTGACCCCAATTGTGCACCACGTGACCCCTTCTAAATCACGTGACTAAAAGGCTATAAAAGGGGCATACTATAGTAAAAATACTCATTCTTCTGACGATGACCATATAGTCGAAACGCATCAAGAATAGCAGAGGATATTAAAAGAAAAGAGCGAAGAACTCCAAGTCATCTATTCCTTGTGTTCATCTTTATTTACCAAGCCATATGATTTATCAATCAACACAGAATGTATAACTTACAGAAGTTGACTTCCCATCCTTTTGCTCTTTATCAAAACTTTTATATTTTTTGCTCAGCGCAGTTGCCATTTCTTTCAGCTCATTTGACGTTGGTTCCCTTGGCACACTAAGCGTCTGACAAGATGTGCGCATATTTGCGATGGTGTTTCGCACAAGCCGATTCATCAAATCTGGGCTCATCTCTTCCTGCGTAGCTGCATGGGCAAGTTCACTGTCTGAATACAGCATAAACGCAGGAGAACTTGTCTTGATTATGGTTTCCCCTTGATCTATTGTCGAATTTCCTCTCGATTTGGGAGTTGACGCATAAGATGGCATTGTTGAAATTTCTGCTGAAGCATCACTCACTGATGCAACAATATTGGAATTTTCCTGGTCTCTCTGAAATGAAATGAATCTTCATAATACATTACATAACATAAATGCTAATTCCATAATTCCCGCCAGCACAGTTTTTTAATGATATTGATGAAACCAGGATGCATTTGGTTTATGTTTGTAATGCAGATCTCATAGATTTATTACTCATGTCATGATCAAATTTGAGAAAGCAGTCCAAAGAGTTCCAATCGATGTAGGCAATCGATTCCAAATTTAAACGTGCAACTTCCAGTCATGTCTAAAATTTAAGAAGCTCATTTGGTAACTAATACTTAAACAAACAACAAAAACAAAAACAAGAAAAAAGTAGAGTAAGTGCGCAAGAGACGTGAATATTTTTAATTCCTTTCTAAGAAAAATGTTTTGTTTATAAGCCAAATAAAATGGGTTAATTTGTATGGTCCCCTGACTAAGGACAAAACTCTTAAAAAGATTGAGTTTGGGTAAGGATTGATGGAGAGGTCTAGTCATAGAAAAAATTTCAAATTCCTTTGCCCCCTGCCACAATGCCACTCTTGCTTGAGTCAAATATTCATACAGTACCATTTCCAAAAGTGTGTTGTTACTGCTATTTTGAAACCACTTAAAGCAAATTGTAAAAAATTACTTTTAAACATCAATACAGTTTATGAGGACTTGACCAGAAGCTTACATGTGCATCAATGATTTGCCATATTTTTCTGCGCATGAGAAAATTCTTTAATGTCTTCCCTTGAAAATGATATAAGTGTCTCTTCATCTATTCCAGCAGCTAAATTTGGAGAATGAAAATAAACATGCTTTTAACACTGAAAATTGAATATGTGTAGCACTATACCAGCTGAACCAGATAAAAGTTCCCACTTTTGAAAATTCATAGCATCAAGAGTATTGGATGGATTAAAATGAATCACTATTTGCTACCGTTCTCACCTTGTTACCAGCATTGGAAAAATTGTCAAATTCAACTTTAAAAACATGGTGACTGAAACAAAGTGACTGCAAAAGGCCTAAAATAGCTGATCAAATCATAAAGGACTCCTCGCTCAGAAAAATAGAGAAAACGCAATTTCTTGTGAGTGAGAGATATGGTCTGCACATTAATTGCCATGGGATTTAAAATCTTTGGTATCTGTTTGAGGATGTCCTTTAACCGTTGAGAGGTGAGATGCCTGTGCATATCACTCAATTGTTTTAGGCCCCTTTTCAGTCATTTTGCAAAAATGCAACCTTTGTTCCGTTTAATTTAGCTTTATTTGTAGAGCTCATAACAAGACAAGAAAAATTGCATAAACACTTTGATTTTTTCGACTTTTTAATAGAATTTGAATCATCCAAATCCATGAAGTACTTGTAGTGCTACAAATTTTCAAAAGTGGGAACTTTTTTCTGGCTCACCCGGTACCATATCTAAACTATTCACAATATTTGTGTTTAAACATTTCACATCCAATCTACTGTTGAAACTTGCAATAATGTCTTCCATTAATTATTCACAAATTCTCATTTTGCAAAGCTTGCTCTTATTGAAAACATCAGTTATTTCAG
The DNA here is from genome assembly GCA_039566865.1 of Aurelia coerulea. Classification (NCBI taxonomy): domain Eukaryota; kingdom Metazoa; phylum Cnidaria; class Scyphozoa; order Semaeostomeae; family Ulmaridae; genus Aurelia; species Aurelia coerulea. Next base: position 2,255,935 of record CM076951.1, on the reverse strand, counting down.
GGTTTTCTGCTTAAAAAAACTCTAAGCCCCCCTCTCTGTTAAGCCCCTCCCCTCTGAGCCAAAATTCAAAATAAGCCCCCCTCTCTATTAAGCCCACCCCTCTTATATCAATTTCCAGTGTCTACCAAAGATTTCCCATTTATTGAGCCAATAAGCTTACAAGTTAATTTTGAAATGGTTTGAGATAAAACTGTGTCAAATTGTATGTTGAGGCAAAATATGGTGTAGAAGAGCCAAAAAGCTATCATCTGTATCCCTGTCAATTGATTTTGTGAAAGCCCCCAGGGGGCTTAATAGAGCTTTATGGTACTAATGTGTAGCATTGAAATTTTCTTACATGGAACACAGAAAAGGCATAAATGAGTTTTAGCCGCTGGTAAATATTATGTAGATTAAGAAACTAAAGTTCATATAATGTACTTTACAACAATATTTTTTTCATAAATTCAAGTTGATCTTTCACACATAATAAAATCAAACAAGTCTCCATCTGAAGCTTAACATTTACAATGTATTTATACATTTCCTTGTATCCAACAGCTTAACGTAATCGGCTGAGATTTGGCAGTAGACCCATTGTTATAAGGAGATTCAGTGGCCATACTGCCATCTCTCTGGTTACAAAACCCTAAGAATTTAAACCCATTAGATAAGTACATGCCTCTGTAATAGGCATTCTCTCTGAAACATTTGTTTTCTTCATCGCATGGCCAATAAGTTTTAGCTGATCCACATGCCTGAGGTAGCCTACACTCTTCAAAATTCTTCCAAGGGAATATCCATCGGTCGTTGTGGACTGGCTTGTTCCAGGTACATTTCTCAGTTCATATGCAAGGTGTCTGTGCCTCAAATTGTATATATTCCTCTCTGCTTCTTTCAAAAAGTACTTTCGTGGATTTGAAAGGTGTGTTGCTTTTCCAAAATCTATTATCACTGGTGTGAAAATGCTGTTTGAAAATTTCAGTAAAATATTGTCCTCCTTCAAATCATTGTGGAGAATATTCTTTGAGTGCAAAAATTGAACAGCACAAGCAATGGCCCAGGAAATTCTTACCCAACTTGAACAGGTGATGACGATAGCGGTAGCGGTGTCTCGAGCGATGGGGACCTTGGGTGGGGAGCAGTGACGGGGACAGTTGTTGTCGTTGTTGTTTCCTCGGCCGGCGTACCGATTGTTCACTATTATATTTTGGCCTGACATCTAATGTGAAACCGGCTCAAATATCTATTTGTAAAATGTTTTTATAATTAGAATATCTATCTGTATTAGTTGTGGCGTATGTATAGTAGTTTGTATTAGTTGTATTTTAGTTTATATTAATTCCAGGGGGTAGACATGACATTTTGCTCCTCTTGGTCCCCGTTCTTGTAGTGTGGTATAGTAGATTGTAGGTAGTGTTTAGGTAATTTTGTTGTAAATTTTTATATTGAATATAAAAAAAAAAACAGGTTATGGGGCTATCAAAATTTTGCAGTTCTGAATAAACAGTGATTGTTTTGTAAACACCATCTTGAAATACCCCAATAAGCTGCATAACCAAACATCCTTGATATATCCCATAGAAATAAGGGAAATAGTCACTTCCATTCAAAAACATGAGTATCTTGGCCTCACTTGCCCCATCAAACATACTTATCTTTGGGCACTTGACAGCCACATCAGTTCCTAGTTGCTTCAACCTGCCCAGCTTAATTACACCAAAAGACCCCTCTCCTAATAAGGGATGCCCGCTGTAAGGATACTGGACAGCTCCATCAACAAGTGTAAACTGTCCATCAAGTTTTGATGCTAAAAATTTGTTTTTATCTGTTTGAAATCTGGATACAGACTTTGTCATTAGGTTGAATGATGAAGTTAATGGATGTCCAACAGTACTTTTTCCCATCAAACTTCCTGGTCTCCTCTTCTGCAATAATATGCTTGTTTCCCTAAGCTTCAATTTCAGCAGTGATACCTCAGCATCTCTTTGCTTTGGTTCATTTTCAACTTTGCACTGCAGTTCTATTCTATCTAATTTTTGTGTTTCTTTTTGCTTTCTATTCCATTTCCCGCACCTGCGTTGTTTCACAGATAAACTGCGCTTTCTCTTTTTCCCCCTAACATCTTTGCCTGATGAAACAAAATTTATCCATTTGTAATCTTAGTTTCTTGCATAACATACAGCACCTGCTAATCAAAATATGCAAGCCTGTATGTGCATATGGCATGTCTAAAATGCCTTGTTACTGTAACTTGCCTGGGAAGATTTAGACAAAATGATGGCCTGTGTTTGAAAATTTGATGTGAAAAAGATACCCTGTCTGGAAAAAAAGATGAAAAGTTTGAACAACAATAAAACTAAAGAAATAACTATGATTTCACATTCAGATTTTATTTGAGGGTTGCAACAGAGCTGATTTTTAAGAAATTCTTGATAATGAAAAGCTGAAATTGTCAAGTGATTTAGCAAACTGTTAATATTTCTGTATGGTCTGATCAAAAGTTTCTTTTGTAAAAAGTGTACGCTTCCCCAGCATGTTCCAGAATTTCGGTGCAGAATTGATACCTTAAAAATGTATGGCACGCCCCTACTGACTTGATGACCATGCCATCCCCCAGGATAATTTGATGGCTTTGTTTTGTTGAAGATGCACAAAGTCCCATAACATGAGCGGGTTAAACCAAACCCAAGATCAATTTGAAGCCCATCATCACAGGATATGCTTTCAATCATTTAATTATCCATGTGTTGGATCTATCCCCAAATCTTATAAATCTCCATGTAACAACCACCAAGACATTACAAAATGAAAATCAAATGGCCTACACACATTGAGACAGGCGGCATATGCTAATCCACGGCACCACGGCACCACGGCACCACGGCACCACGGCACCACGGCACTACGGCACTACGGCACTGAATATTTTATTATTATTTTATTATCGTTCAAATATTATCTTCAAAGACAACAGTATGATGTTTTTAGGGACACTGGGACTACCTGTTTTTTATGGTTCCCTCTTATGCTAAAGACGATGGGACAGGGACTTTTCCACGCCAGTTTATGTTTCGTTGTATGGTTGTATGAATTTTCAATTGTGTATTCTTTTGTCGTACGAGATATTGTTGATTTTTGTAAGTTTTTTCTTTGCTAAGTTTGTAAGTTTCTCACTTTAAAACCTTCAAAAACAATATTAACATCATGTCATGCTGAGTGAAAAAAGCCAACAGAACAGCGCAAAATATGGACCTCGTTTTGTGTCTGTTCTAGGCAGAGAGACATTTAGATGCAATATTATTCGCTGACTACGAACGTGATTTGTAGCAAACTTTTCCAGTGCACTTGCTTAACTTCATTAACAGCTAGGAACAGAGCTCACATTTATTGCAAATTCTTATTCACGGCAAAAGGAATCTTCAAGAATTCTTGGGCTGGAAAACAGTGTTAATGTGTGCAAGGCCTGCTTGTATATAAGAACCTTTTTAAGAACCTTACAGGCTGGAATTTAGAATAGCAGCCATTTAATTAAGAACCTATTCAGGCTGCCTAGAAAAAACCTAGGTTCTTTTATGCGGGTTTCTACTGTATATTTTTAAGCAAAATACTCAATTTTGCCTAACAGTCAAAACTTTCAGATTTTCATCGTCATGAAAGTCTCCAATCATAGTGTGCATTTCTTTCTGTCATTTATGACCAAACTAGAAGCTTTAAATGCACAAAGAAATTGATCTGGCAAGCATATGATTCAAAACAAGGTAGCCCTAAAAAGAGGTAAATTTGTTAATGTCAGCTATGTCTGGGAAATTAATTTGGTCTTTGATCTAGTTGCCAAAAAACTGAAATTGAAGATCCGTCATGTAATCAAATTTTGGTGATTTTTCAAACGTGAGTACTTTTTTGGGACACCCGGTATGTCCTTGCACGCTTTGTTCTATGATACTCTTTCTGAGAGATGTTGGGAACTCACATTACATACATATGCATATAGAAGTGACCTTGCTTGGATCAACAGCAGTACGAATAAATGAGTATACGTCATTTTTATAAGCACAACCTGCAAGAACCAGAAGATGAGAATTCGGTTAAATCTTTATGCTATCCTGAAAACTAATAAAATTGCATGGCTCAAGGCACAGAACAAAAGACGTGGTTTTCAAATGTGATTACAAACTGTTATGAGTTCGGATAGGGGAGGGTCTAACTTCTCTGAAAGTTCAATTCAGAGGTAATTTCTAATATTCTGTATAATATTGTTGGTGCCTATAAAAAAAGCGTATACCAGCCAAGGAACAAAACATTTCAGCAATATTATTTCAACCAAACATTTCAGCAATATCAATTCAACAAAACATTCCAGCAATATTAATTCAACAAAAGCCCTTTCTGCAAACCCTCCTACAAAACTCGAGTGCTATTTCACTTTAGTTGGCAAGAAATATGGTGAATAAGAAGTATGGTTCAATAGCTCCACTTAACCACCTCTAATGCACAATTACGATTGCTTGACAGAATATTTTCCGTTGACTTGTCCATGTTATTTCCTACTCAGGGAAGCAAATATTATTTAGACTATTTAGACTATCTCTGCAATGGAAAGTTACACGAAATCCTGTAAGTCTTGCGCTCCCCTTGTTGGAGCAGGAAAAAACTTCCTAATACCAATCTTCCTAAGTAAAGGAAAATTGCTACCATAGGAGAAACAAGTTATTACCTATAAAACACCGCTTGAGCAAAGAGTAGCAGCTACCCCAATGATGATTCAGTACACATGTGCACATATTTCTATGGGAATCTCATTGCTGTTTGCTTTTAATAGGGGCATGCTTTCAGTGTCATAAGAGATATTATGTTCTGCAGATACGGATATAATGCAAGAGATGACTACTACATTACGTGCCTACGATAATGTTGCTCGTAAGCGTACGGGAAGTTATAATCAAGGAGGCTGCCCAATAAAAAGTCTATCTTTTACAAATATTTTCGCCCGACTGAGGGCAGGTTTTGCCCAAAAGAGGCTGATTGTCGAAATTTTTCCAACGTTGAAGAGCTACCGCCCCAAGCCCCCTAGCTCGTACGCTTATGGTCTGGCCCAAAAGAAGGTGACATAAACTGGTACCTTTAGCGATTCTACACAGGGTTGAGATGAAACGATATTTTTAGACATTTTGTAGTAAGTAGAACAATTTTGAATGTGCACAACAGAGATGAAAGCTATGAAACACCTCGATTGGTCAGTGTTTACAAAAACATATAAAGATTTCGCTCGATCAAGACTATTTTGTAAAACAGCTGAAAGGTTTATCCTAAAACAGCCCACAGCTGATAACTTTCGATAAAATCGTAAATCCATTTGAAACATTATAAAGTAAAGTATATGCTCATTGCAACAGAGAACTCAAATGTTGCAAGCTACAATAGTGTAAAATGTACACCTTCTGATTTTCTGTAAGCAACTGGATGCATCTGCAGTCAATGTGTATCATGCTTGGGTTGAACCATTGAAACTTGCTGCAAATGCATTGCCATGTATTTCGGCGGTTGAAGTTGATGTGGTAGTACGTGTTGCAAGGCTTTCCCGATTCCCTGATTATTCCATCTTTCCGATACTTTCTCTTCATTTTCACTGTCAACACAAGCTCTTGCATCTCCATATTTTGTCCAGCTTCCAGCAGGAAATTATCACATCCATAGCATTTTGATACATTTTTTCTGCACACGTTCAGCTTTGTGAGCACGACAACTCCTTCAGGGATCCCAGTCAATGGGCCTGAAATCAAATAGGGTGCAGGTCTCTGTAGCAAAAATGGCTGGAACATGCTTGGTTGCATCTGCTGCAGCTGATCTTGATGGCCTCCTGTTGCGACATGTATAACTGTAGCTGGGGGTTGGGGAAGCTGATCTTGATGGCCTCCTGTTGTGGCATGTATCATTGTAGCTGGGGGTTGTTGATGATCAGAGATACCAGTAGCAAAGGTCGGTTGAATGTTGTGGACGTCGCTGATAACTGTCGCTGTTTCAGCTTGAGGCTGAGTAGCATTTACTCGCACCGGTGTCATCTGATTGGCAACAGTTGCAACTTGGAAAATTGTCGGACTAACTGGTATATCATTTGGTTGTAGTGCTTCTATTCTACCTCTAGACTGACTGTCATTTGCAGAGTTGCTGTTTGCCATGGCTTCTTTTATGATATGAGGAACATTTTGCTCAATTACGTTTGCTTTCAAAGGCAAGCGTAATCGTTTTTCTGGGCTCTTTTGTGCTTTCACCTTCTTTCTGACAGGCTTTTTACGACCCACGGAAGAATTATCAATGTTTTTTGATGCAATCTTTGTGTAGCTTACTTTAGAAAGATGACTGAGGGACCTTGCATACCTTTCCAAACATTTTGCATGTATTGCTGTCGCTATGGCATGTCCACAAAATCCATTCTGAACAAACCCAATACAATTATTATCGCAAATGATTCGGCAGCCATCATCAATTCGAATGATATGTGGTGGACCTCTTGGTTTTGAAATGGATCTAACTAAATACTCTCCTGCGGCAAACCCTTTAATCACGTTGTTATCTGCAAGATGTTTTTTCGCTCGCTGTATTGATGAAAATAGCGTGTCACTATCTGTTGTTGGCAAAGACTCTTTTAACAGAAACAGTACAATATCACTTCTTGGACCTAACGTCTCTTCAAAATCAGAATCCTTGGCATCAGGTGAATCTTGGTATTGTGCCAGTTGAGGTTGTTGGCTGTGAGACAATTCCTCTGTCAGCCCTGCTACATCTACTAAATATGTACTTTCATCGGAAAGCATCGCTGGCTCTTCTGCTGTTGGGTCTAATCTTGTCCTCAGGTTCTGACGGACATTTTTAACAGCATCTCTGCCAACTTTGTAGCTCATCGTTTGGCGATATGATTGCTTGTCAACCACAGCATTCAGAAAACCTTGTTTGAATGAAGATTTCTTTGTTGGGGAAATCATTACATATTCGGTGCTGTAGTCTCTACAACGCTCTTGAAATTGCACGAACTGTGTACGGTCCATCTAGTCCTAGAAATGCTTGTTGTACATCATTCTCCTGTGCTGCAATCACCTCTTCAATTGACTTGCTAAATTCGTACATATCCAGTTTCTTTTTCTTTTGCCACAGCTTTATGAGGCGGTTCATACTTTCTGGGCAATTGCTATAGAACTTCTCTGGATTACCTTGCAGTTCTGCAGCCAGCACTGCTCCTTTCATGACATGGTACTTTATTTGATCTCTCTTGTGCTTCTCGAAATATTCTTTAAACTTTTCTCCTGGCTCACCATGCAGCGAGACCCATTTATCATACAGCTCATTCAGTTTCAGCTCATACTCTTCGAATGACAGACAATCAATCAATCCTTTCCGCTGGTTGCTACCAAAGATATCTCCGATTATTTCTTTCTTCTTCTCCTCAGTCATCGGTGGCATATTTCTTCGACAATTGTCCTCCTCGTGGCGTACGCAAATGAGCAAAAGAGAACTTGGAAAGGACTTGCAGGTCATATTTATCAGGGACTTCTCACCATCCATAATAATAATAAATAATAAAAGCACTTATATTGCGCCATATATCCGCAGGGCTCATAGGCGCATTACAATCAAAAACACTAAGACTAATTAAAATATGATTAAAAATACAAAAGCTTACAAAGTTTCATTAAAAATCCAAGTTAAACAATTCATTCAATAAAATACTGTTCAAATAAATGGGTCTTCAAACGAGATTTAAAATCCATTCCGATGACCTTCACAGAATTCTCTAAACCTGGAGCAACTTCTTTCATTGCATCGCATAGCATTTTCACTACTCGCTCGTCCTTCTTGTGGCAGATCATTACTGGCCCAAGCATGGTAGGGCAAACCTTGCTTCCATTTACATACAGAGATGTATTCTTATACGTCATCACTAGGACATAATAACTGGGCTTCGTTCCCAATTCAAAGGTGAAGTCGCAGTCCAATGAAGACTTGAAGTCCTGTGCATCTGTGCAACAAAAATTTGCAATATTTCGATCTGCCTGTTGTTGAACAAGATTATGTCGTAAGAGTGTTCATTGGTTTGTATTTTGCGGATGAATTGACTTTTTTTTATCCTTTTCACTGTGTTGTTTCTTCATAAGCTCTCTCAAAGGATCACCCACTTTTGTTTCATTACGTGTTGTACTAGCAATATTATATGCTTGCTTCTGTTTTGGTAAGTAACTCTTATTCTTTGCTCCATCAATTCCTCCCACTTCCTCCTCTGTGATGTACCTTGCCTTTTTTGGTGGTATCCCTTCCTTTAGCTTCTTTGAAATTTTATCTTTTACACTCTGGTACGTTCTTGTTTTCTCGGCTGGTTGGATAAGCTTTGGGCCATTGATAAATCTATATCTTATTATGGCATTATCGATGCAGTCTCTGAATGGCTGGGCACGGCCAGTAGCTGTCTTTTTGGGCTCATAGAGGCATATGATGGCTTTTTCTAAGTCCGAAGACTGCTTGCATTTGTAATATCGTTTAACCAATCGGTACTGATTTTGCTGGTCATCTTTATGAAAGGGGCCTCCAAGTGCCTTGCTGCTTGATACATACGTGGACGTACATGCCCATGTCCAAGCATCAACCGTGACATCATTTCTGGACTCGAATGTAGATAAATCCACAATGAATGTTCCATCGTCTTCTACATGCCACGGAGGTTTATTCTTAACAGTCTCATTTGCGATCACTTCCTTCTCCAGCATGACCCTCACTAGAGTCTTTGGTTGATCATTAATCAGCAATGACTGGTACTGCAGTGTGTACTGCAATGACTGGTACTTAGACTTCACTGTCTTAAACAAATAGAGTTGGTCACCTTCAGAATCTGATGATCTGGCTGAGTCATCGGAGATAATTTGTACTCCATAGCTCTTATTGCAGCTGCAAAAAAAGTTGATAGTTCATTATTTGCAAAATTGAAGTACAATCCCTGTTTCGAGGGGGGGGGGGGATCCAGAATCCAAATTAAACCTTGGAGGCTAATTCACTTATCAATAGTTGTGGTGCTGTTAAAGACTGGTGTTTTAAGAGTCGATACTGACTTTTTTAGAGATCGTTATACGTAGCCTGTAATAGGGATTTTTCTTAAAACCAAAAATTGATTTGAATTCTGCTTGCATCCAAACTACCATGTTATATATATCTACTTTGCAATGTAAACCAAATGTGTTAATGAACGCACAGAGATAGTATCAATCGACCCAGAAAATTTAGAATGTGAAATATTTTAGTAAAAATCAGTACTTGTACATATTTGTCCCTTGAAAATTTAAAATGTGCTTTATTTTGCAGGAAAATGTCTATGATTATGTGCTAAAATCATGAATTTCATAAACTTATAACTATTACCTACTTTATCATAACAATGCTGTCATAAATGATATTGAGTGGTGAAAATTGGCTCAATTTTCTATTTCTGCCAACCTTTACCTTGCTTTTAAGTAAGGGTTTGACCTTGGTTTGACCATAAAAGCATAACTTTCAAGGCTACCATGTGAACAAATAACTGTATCTCGAAATGAGCTATTTCTTCGTGAAAAAAATTGGGATAGATTTGGTAAATGTATATTTCAGAACAGTCACGAGAAGTAAGCTCAAGATTCAACCGAAAAATATAGCAGTGAAGAAAATGGGAGAGATTAAGTAATTTAAATATACATATATGTGTAATCCACTCTTTCCCTTTCTCATGTCCCGTCAATTTTGAAAAGTCCCATATATCTGGTTTGCCGCGGGGCTTTGAAATTCTGTCATTCACACAAATTCTGCAGTTTTCACATACCTTTCATCATCCTCCTCTCCTTTCTCCTCTTCTTCCTCGGTCTCTTTCTCTATTTCCACGTCATCACTATGATTGGAAAGGGTAAAATCACATTACTCTCGGCAATGAGCTTGGTAAAAAACGGACAACTCTCCCGTAAGGGCTCCTCTTCTAAGCCAAGAGTTGTACATAAAATGTGGGTACAAGTTTGGGTGTTAAGTTTGATATGGTTTGGGATAAACGACGTTGAATTTGCGTATTTTACTCCTGAAAGTGTATTGATGTAAAAGATGTAAAAGCTGTAGGAGCCGTTTGAGCATATCAGACTTGGGAGGGGGCACGACACTTGAAGGACACTTGTTTCCTTAAGCTAAAGAGCAACTACCTGAAGGTACAAAGGGCACTTCTTTGTTTATGGCAAAATCCTTGGGAGGGGCACGGATGAAAATGGGAGAGATTAACTAACTTAAATATATGTATGTAATCAACTCTTTTTCAAGCCTTTCTCCTGTCAATTTTGAGAGGTCCCATATATGTGGTTTGCCAGTTTAGTTTTGTAAGTCACACTCTGATGAAGATACAAGTCAGAAAGGCCTCAGTGTGCTGAAAATTTTGTCTTTTTTGCATCCAAATTTCTTTTATACAGTTTATTCGTACAACTTTCTACCATTATTATATATTTGGTTTGCCACAGGGCTCTGAAATTCTGTTGTTGGCATTGACCTGCTACACATATTCTGCAGTTTTCACATACCTTTCATCTTGCTTGTCTTCTTTCTCTTCCTCGGTCTCTTTCTCTATTTCCACATCATCACTATGATTGGAAAGGGTAAAATCACATTACTCTCGGCAATGAGCTTGGTAAAAAACGGACACCTCTCCCGTAAGGGCCCCTCTTCTAAGCCAAGAGTTGTACATAAAATGTGGGTGCAAGTTTGGGTGTCAAGTTTGATATGGTTTGGGATAAACTACGTTGAATTTGTGTATTTGACTCCTAGAATTGAGGTAAAATATATAAAAGCAGTAGGAGCCGTAGGAGCATTTTAGACTGGGGGTACGACACTCCGTAAGCAAAAGAGGCACTTCCTCGAAATGAAAAGGGCATACTTGTTTGTTTGTCGCAAAATCTTGGGGGTACGTGCCCCCAGTTCCTACAGCTTTGTATAGAAGTGTTTTTCAGCCTTTTAATTCGACTTTGTGAATAGGCCCCTTCTAATAAGCCCCCTCTCTGTCAAGCCCCCGCCAGAGTCTCCAAAGCTAAGTAAGCCCCAGGAGGGCTTGATAGAGCAATTTAGCATGAAGCGGAAGAATTGTACTGTCCTATGCAGAGGTTCCCCTCCCCTGTTTTTACATTGCAAGGAACCTCTGCGTAGCAATTGAACGACAGAATTCATACTTGCAGACAGTTTGAATTTCTCATAAATTCATATAATTATATCTATGTACATACCGTGCAGCTTTGATTAAAAATCTGTAATTAGTTTCAAAAGGTTTTGGATCCAGTTTGTGCCCTCGCTATGAAACTGATTACAGTTGATGTAGGCCAGGCGAGGCGGCAAAGCTATCAACTGCTCATATGTAAAAGAAAAATAAACAAACGGATAACTCTCACCCTTCTGCATGTAGAAAATAAAATGTAATTGAATAATTTTGTGCGAACAAATGGCGTACAAATGAAGACATTTCTCACTCACCTTCCAAATAACCCCTCCTCTGTCATGTACATCTTCAAGACTGAAATGCCTCGCCCTTTTCGTTTTGTTCTTGATGATTTTTGAAGACATTTCTTGTACCCGAGGGCTTGAGCCATAAAAGAGAAAGGCCCAAGACCACTGAGACCTCCGGGCACATGGTACAACTGCAGGTTTACGAAAATTGAGCCGCAATGGCAGCTGGCGCGGGTAATTTGCCTCCATTCACTGACTGCTCTTGAGTAATTGATGAGTTCCTTGTTTCACAATGGACTTTATGCTGCACTGCACAACTACTTTAGGCAACTACTTTACATTATCAGCCGACCCTTTCAATGCTACCAAAATTTTTCTATTATTTCAATTTCATACACCAATAGACTAACACAACACTATGGGCCACTATGGAGCGACCCCAGGAAATTATATAGCTCCCAACCCCCCACTACTAAATGCTAAATAGGCCCTGCTCTGTAGCCTTCTTTGCGATTGCAAAGCGATGACGTAATGAGAAATCGAAAGCGAGGTGCGTAAACGGAAGGGGAGAAAGATGAAAGAGACTTTTCATTTCATTTTATATTTCATTATCAAGGAGGCTACAGAGCAGGGTATCATTGTCATTGGGGGGGGGGGGTTATACAATTTCCTCGGGTCCCTCTGATACTACTAGACTTCATTCTCTTACCAAAACTCAAAATCTAACTGGAAGTCCTCCATCCACAAGATACTTCCACACGAGCTCTCATTCGTTACTAACTATATGTATATATCTAAGTTAACGTAGACTTTTGCGAGAACTGTTGTCTTTGAAGATAATATTTGAACGATAATAAAATGATAATAAAATATTCAGTGCCGTAGTGCCGTAGTGCCGTAGTGCCGTAGTGCCGTGGTGCCGTGGATTAGCAAATGCCGAGAGGGGGGGGGGGGGGGGTACTATTTAGCCTATTTATGTTTGAAGCAAAAATAGATAAACTAGGATAAGATTTTTACATATACTACCACATGTCCAAAAAGAAGTTGAAATGTTTGATTATCTGGGTTAAAAAGCAGCTGTGTTTGAGAACATTTTGCGGAAAGCTTTTGTGTTTTATTTTTTGTGATTTTAAATGACGATATTGAAATAGACCTAGCAGAGCTGGACCTGAAAAAGGACCTCTCCATGTGAAACAGATGTTCCTCCAGACTAATACACGCCAAAGTGTTGGCAGTTATAGTCTGACATCAGTTAGGCTCTCCAAGAATATCTCAAACAAAAATGTACCAAACAACCAAAGAACAATGAAGTATGGGTGGGTAGAATAATTTGCAAACACAATTGCTTTTTAGCTTTCTTTCTGTAGGAAACAATTGCTACCTCCTTGCTTTGGTCTCTGTTTTTAAACTGTTACAGGAAATTATACGTGGTCATAGCTAGTTTTAACTGATATGCTATTTCATGAATCATTATCATCAACAAATGACAAATGAAATGTAGGACCATATGGTTTTGTTTGGTGGCTGCATCCTATAAGTCGAATCTGGGTGCGCCGCGCGCTACACAGATATACGCCAATGCTTTTGTTCTATTGTTATATTTTAGATGTGTGGTGCACCATACGCCAATTCCAGTCGGAGCTTCATCTAAGCCACCAAAATTCATCATTGAAAATCCATTTATATCCCAGCAATCGTAAAATATATAAATAGTTGCTTTCTTTCTCTATGAAGTAGAAGAATTTATCTTCAAAATGAAACTTCTATTTTCGATAAACAGATTAAAGTCTGTGTGATATTGGCCATCAAAAAACTACAATATCACCGTATCGACAGAAATGTGGAGACGGAGCTCCTTTAATTCCTAACATGAAAATCATAGAAATAATTCACTCCACAACAATTGAAAGCAACCTTACCTTCGAGAGTTTTGATTGCTTCGGGAATGTGTTTCTTTATTTCTTCCATTTTAACAGGACAGGCTAAACAGTAATACCAACTTTCGTATAATTGTTGTTTTCGTAAACCTATCAGGAAGAAAGGAAAACTTGCTACCGTCAAGCCAGCCTCCACTTTTCAGCCTCCACTTTTCTGCGGTAACCGTTTATACGCAGCGGCTTTTACTGCAATCGGATACGGTGATAGCACTTCCTTGTTTACAGTCATTTACAGTGTTCTATGAAACCGTGCGTCTGTGGTGATTGCTGTAAGGGTTTCTCGACAAGGTCAATCGATAATAAACATAACTAGGTCGATGATAAAAGCTACAAGTTCGTGGAGACAGGAGTAATAACATGGAAACACAGGGGGAGAAAAATACATACAAAATAAAAGCATCAAATCACCGGAAAACTCATCAAGATTTTGAGGATTTACACTTCTTATCTATAATAGTAATATCTTTTCAATTCGATAATTTTTTCTGATATTAATTATATGTTTCTACGAAATTAGTTTAAAACAAATTCGCATTCCATTGGTTTTTTATTTTATAATCAAGGTCTTAAACCTAGTATTTTTTTGCAACGAAACAAAGATCCAAGTACTAAAAGTTTCTTAATTCAAAATGAAATTTTATCTTTTTAAAACTAACATTTCTTGAATTGTTCCTTATTATATTCAAATTAACTTTCAAAATTTTCTTCGATCTTTGGCAACTAGTTTCTTATCTACCAGTTTCTTTTAAAAGAGCTTCTATCAGATCATATCAAATTTAGGCCCAATTTTGGTCCACGTTTTATGGCACTTCCAGAACTCTTTTTGGAAAGCGGATTTCACCAAACAATGCTCCTATTAGTGAGGAAGTAGGAACTGTATTCGCTATTAGGTCGCAAATTGTAAAACGGCTAGCCTCCACTGGTTTTTGTTTTCTACTCACAGGCTGGCGAGAATTTTCCCGATTTAGGCCCAATTTTGGTCCACGTTTTATGGCACTTCCTGAACTCTTTTTGGAAAACGGATTTCACCAAACAATGCTCCTATTAGTGAGGAACTAGGAACTGTATTCGCTGTTAGGTCGCAAATTGTAAAACGGCTTGCCTCCACTGGTTTTTGTTTTCTACTCACAGGATTTTGAGAATTTGCCAGATTTAGGCCCAATTTTGGTCCACGTTTTATGGCACTTCCTGAACACTTTTTGGAAAACGGATTTTTCCAGACAATGCTCCTGATAGTGAGGAAGTAGGAACTGTATTCGCTTTTAGGTCGCAAATTGTGAAACGGCTAGCCTCCACTGGTTTTTGTTTTCTAATCACAGGATTTTGAGAATTTGCCAGATTTAGGCCCAATTTTGGTCCACGTTTTATGGCACTTCCTGAACTCTTTTTGGAAAACGGATTTCACCAAACAATGCTCCTATTAGTGAGGAACTAGGAACTGTATTCGCTTTTAGGTCGCAAATTGTGAAACGGCTAGCCTCCGCTGGTTTCTGTTTTCTACTCACAGGCTGGCGAGAATTTTCCCGATTTAGGCCCAATTTTGGTCCACGTTTTATGGCACTTCCTGAACTCTTTTTGGAAAACGGATTTCACTAAACGATGCTCCTATTAGTGAGGAACTAGGAACTGTATTCGCTTTTAGGTCGCCAATTGTAAAACGGCTAGCCTCCACTGGTTTTTGTTTTCTACTCACAGGATTTTGAGAATTTGCCAGATTTAGGCCCAATTTTGGTCCACGTTTTATGGCACTTCCTGAACTCTTTTTGGAAAACGGATTTTTCCAAACAATGCTCCTATTAGTGAGGAAGTAGGAACTGTATTCGCTTTTAGGTCGCAAATTGTGAAACGGCTAGCCTCCACTGGTTTTTGTTTTCTAATCACAGGATTTTGAGAATTTGCCAGATTTAGGCCCAATTTTGGTCCACGTTTTATGGCACTTCCTGAACTCTTTTTGGAAAACGGATTTCACCAAACAATGCTCCTATTAGTGAGGAACTAGGAACTGTATTCGCTTTTAGGTCGCAAATTGTGAAATGGCTAGCCTCCGCTGGTTTCTGTTTTCTACTCACAGGCTGGCGAGAATTTTCCCGATTTAGGCCCAATTTTGGTCCACGTTTTATGGCACTTCCTGAACTCTTTTTGGAAAACGGATTTCACTAAACGATGCTCCTATTAGTGAGGAACTAGGAACTGTATTCGCTTTTAGGTCGCCAATTGTAAAACGGCTAGCCTCCACTGGTTTTTGTTTTCTACTCACAGGATTTTGAGAATTTGCCAGATTTAGGCCCAATTTTGGTCCACGTTTTATGGCACTTCCTGAACTCTTTTTGGAAAACGGATTTTTCCAAACAATGCTCCTATTAGTGAGGAAGTAGGAACTGTATTCGCTTTTAGGTCGCAAATTGTGAAACGGCTAGCCTCCACTGGTTTTTTTTTTCTAATCACAGGATTTTGAGAATTTGCCAGATTTAGGCCCACGTTTTATGGCACTTCCTGAACTCTTTTTGGAAAACGGATTTCACCAAACAATGCTCCTATTAGTGAGGAACTAGGAACTGTATTCGCTTTTAGGTCGCAAATTGTGAAACGGCTAGCCTCCGCTGGTTTCTGTTTTCTACTCACAGGCTGGCGAGAATTTTCCCGATTTAGGCCCAATTTTGGTCCACGTTTTATGGCACTTCCTGAACTCTTTTTGGAAAACGGATTTCACCAAACAATGCTCCTATTAGTGAGGAACTAGGAACTGTATTCGCTTTTAGGTCGCCAATTGTAAAACGGCTAGCCTCCACTGGTTTTTGTTTTCTACTCACAGGATTTTGAGAATTTGCCAGATTTAGGCCCAATTTTGGTCCACGTTTTATGGCACTTCCTGAACTCTTTTTGGAAAACGGATTTTTCCATACAATGCTCCTATTAGTGAGGAAGTAGGAACTGTATTCGCTTTTAGGTCGCAAATTGTGAAACGGCTAGCCTCCACTGGTTTTTGTTTTCTAATCACAGGATTTTGAGAATTTGCCAGATTTAGGCCCAATTTTGGTCCACGTTTTATGGCACTTCCTGAACTCTTTTTGGAAAACGGATTTCACCAAACAATGCTCCTATTAGTGAGGAACTAGGAACTGTATTCGCTTTTAGGTCGCCAATTGTAAAACGGCTAGCCTCCACTGGTTTTTGTTTTCTAATCACAGGATTTTGAGAATTTGCCAGATTTAGGCCCACGTTTTATGGCACTTCCTGAACTCTTTTTGGAAAACGGATTTCACCAAACAATGCTCCTATTAGTGAGGAACTAGGAACTGTATTCGCTTTTAGGTCGCAAATTGTGAAATGGCTAGCCTCCGCTGGTTTCTGTTTTCTACTCACAGGCTGGCGAGAATTTTCCCGATTTAGGCCCAATTTTGGTCCACGTTTTATGGCACTTCCTGAACTCTTTTTGGAAAACGGATTTCACTAAACGATGCTCCTATTAGTGAGGAACTAGGAACTGTATTCGCTTTTAGGTCGCCAATTGTAAAACGGCTAGCCTCCACTGGTTTTTGTTTTCTACTCACAGGATTTTGAGAATTTGCCAGATTTAGGCCCAATTTTGGTCCACGTTTTATGGCACTTCCTGAACTCTTTTTGGAAAACGGATTTTTCCAAACAATGCTCCTATTAGTGAGGAAGTAGGAACTGTATTCGCTTTTAGGTCGCAAATTGTGAAACGGCTAGCCTCCACTGGTTTTTTTTTTCTAATCACAGGATTTTGAGAATTTGCCAGATTTAGGCCCACGTTTTATGGCACTTCCTGAACTCTTTTTGGAAAACGGATTTCACCAAACAATGCTCCTATTAGTGAGGAACTAGGAACTGTATTCGCTTTTAGGTCGCAAATTGTGAAACGGCTAGCCTCCGCTGGTTTCTGTTTTCTATTCACAGGCTGGCGAGAATTTTCCCGATTTAGGCCCAATTTTGGTCCACGTTTTATGGCACTTCCTGAACTCTTTTTGGAAAACGGATTTCACCAAACAATGCTCCTATTAGTGAGGAACTAGGAACTGTATTCGCTTTTAGGTCGCCAATTGTAAAACGGCTAGCCTCCACTGGTTTTTGTTTTCTACTCACAGGATTTTGAGAATTTGCCAGATTTAGGCCCAATTTTGGTCCACGTTTTATGGCACTTCCTGAACTCTTTTTGGAAAACGGATTTTTCCATACAATGCTCCTATTAGTGAGGAAGTAGGAACTGTATTCGCTTTTAGGTCGCAAATTGTGAAACGGCTAGCCTCCACTGGTTTTTGTTTTCTAATCACAGGATTTTGAGAATTTGCCAGATTTAGGCCCAATTTTGGTCCACGTTTTATGGCACTTCCTGAACTCTTTTTGGAAAACGGATTTCACCAAACAATGCTCCTATTAGTGAGGAACTAGGAACTGTATTCGCTTTTAGGTCGCAAATTGTGAAACGGCTAGCCTCCGCTGGTTTCTGTTTTCTACTCACAGGCTGGCGAGAATTTTCCCGATTTAGGCCCAATTTTGGTCCACGTTTTATGGCACTTCCTGAACTCTTTTTGGAAAACGGATTTTTCCAAACAATGCTCCTATTAGTGAGGAAGTAGGAACTGTATTCGCTTTTAGGTCGCAAATTGTGAAACGGCTAGCCTCCACTGGTTTTTGTTTTCTAATCACAGGATTTTGAGAATTTGCCAGATTTAGGCCCAATTTTGGTCCACGTTTTATGGCACTTCCTGAACTCTTTTTGGAAAACGGATTTCACTAAACAATGCTCCTATTAGTGAGGAAGTAGGAACTGTATTCGCTTTTAGGTCGCAAATTGTGAAACGGCTAGCCTCCACTGGTTTTTGTTTTCTAATCACAGGATTTTGAGAATTTGCCAGATTTAGGCCCAATTTTGGTCCACGTTTTATGGCACTTCCTGAACTCTTTTTGGAAAACGGATTTCACCAAACAATGCTCCTATGAGTGAGGAACTAGGAACTGTATTCGCTTTTAGGTCGCAAATTGTGAAACGGCTAGCCTCCGCTGGTTTCTGTTTTCTACTCACAGGCTGGCGAGAATTTTCCCGATTTAGGCCCAATTTTGGTCCACGTTTTATGGCACTTCCTGAACTCTTTTTGGAAAACGGATTTTTCCAAACAATGCTCCTATTAGTGAGGAAGTAGGAACTGTATTCGCTTTTAGGTCGCAAATTGTGAAACGGCTAGCCTCCACTGGTTTTTGTTTTCTAATCACAGGATTTTGAGAATTTGCCAGATTTAGGCCCAATTTTGGTCCACGTTTTATGGCACTTCCTGAACTCTTTTTGGAAAACGGATTTCACCAAACAATGCTCCTATTAGTGAGGAACTAGGAACTGTATTCGCTTTTAGGTAGCAAATTGTGAAATGGCTAGCCTCCGCTGGTTTCTGTTTTCTACTCACAGGCTGGCGAGAATTTTCCCGATTTAGGCCCAATTTTGGTCCACGTTTTATGGCACTTCCTGAACTCTTTTTGGAAAACGGATTTCACTAAACGATGCTCCTATTAGTGAGGAACTAGGAACTGTATTCGCTTTTAGGTCGCCAATTGTAAAACGGCTAGCCTCCACTGGGTTTTGTTTTCTACTCACAGGATTTTGAGAATTTGCCAGATTTAGGCCCAATTTTGGTCCACGTTTTATGGCACTTCCTGAACTCTTTTTGGAAAACGGATTTTTCCAAACAATGCTCCTATTAGTGAGGAAGTAGGAACTGTATTCGCTTTTAGGTCGCAAATTGTGAAACGGCTAGCCTCCACTGGTTTTTGTTTTCTAATCACAGGATTTTGAGAATTTGCCAGATTTAGGCCCACGTTTTATGGCACTTCCTGAACTCTTTTTGGAAAACGGATTTCACCAAACAATGCTCCTATTAGTGAGGAACTAGGAACTGTATTCGCTTTTAGGTCGCAAATTGTGAAACGGCTAGCCTCCGCTGGTTTCTGTTTTCTACTCACAGGCTGGCGAGAATTTTCCCGATTTAGGCCCAATTTTGGTCCACGTTTTATGGCACTTCCTGAACTCTTTTTGGAAAACGGATTTCACCAAACAATGCTCCTATTAGTGAGGAACTAGGAACTGTATTCGCTTTTAGGTCGCCAATTGTAAAACGGCTAGCCTCCACTGGTTTTTGTTTTCTACTCACAGGATTTTGAGAATTTGCCAGATTTAGGCCCAATTTTGGTC
This sequence comes from Aurelia coerulea, assembly GCA_039566865.1. Lineage (NCBI taxonomy): Eukaryota > Metazoa > Cnidaria > Scyphozoa > Semaeostomeae > Ulmaridae > Aurelia > Aurelia coerulea. Next base: position 2,236,336 of record CM076951.1, on the reverse strand, counting down.
CACGTTTTATGGCACTTCCTGAACTCTTTTTGGAAAACGGATTTTTCCATACAATGCTCCTATTAGTGAGGAAGTAGGAACTGTATTCGCTTTTAGGTCGCAAATTGTGAAACGGCTAGCCTCCACTGGTTTTTGTTTTCTAATCACAGGATTTTGAGAATTTGCCAGATTTAGGCCCAATTTTGGTCCACGTTTTATGGCACTTCCTGAACTCTTTTTGGAAAACGGATTTCACCAAACAATGCTCCTATACACCTCTTCAATTAAGCAGCCTCGTTTTGGAAATGTATCAACATTTCTTTCTATTGTTCATATGAAAATTTCAAGCCCAGATTCGGATTTAGCACCCAAACTTTAGTCTAGTTTCGTGCTTTTGAACTGCTGGCGATTGTGATGTTGATTTTATGACGATATAAAGTTTAAAAACTTATAAGGGATTTGACCGTGAAAAATCGTTCAGGGTGAAACTTTACACCCTGAGTCATTTTCATGGTCAAATCCCTTACAGGTTTTCAAACTTTGCATCGCCATAAAATCAAAATTACTACCGATAGCAGCATAAAAACTTGCAGCTAGACTAAAGTTTGAGTGCTAAATCCGAATTCGGCCTCTAAAAGTTCGTATCAAAGAATTTTGAATATTTTCCAAAACGAGGCTGTATATTGAAGTGGTGTATTAGTGAGGAACTAGGAACTGTATTCGCTTTTAGGTCGCAAATTGTGAAACGGCTAGCCTCCGCTGGTTTCTGTTTTCTACTCACAGGCTGGCGAGAATTTTCCCGATTTAGGCCCAATTTTGGTCCACGTTTTATGGCACTTCCTGAACTCTTTTTGGAAAACGGATTTCACTAAACGATGCTCCTATTAGTGAGGAACTAGGAACTGTATTCGCTTTTAGGTCGCCAATTGTAAAATGGCTAGCCTCCACTGGTTTTTGTTTTCTACTCACAGGATTTTGAGAATTTGCCAGATTTAGGCCCAATTTTGGTCCACGTTTTATGGCACTTCCTGAACTCTTTTTGGAAAACGGATTTTTCCAAACAATGCTCCTATTAGTGAGGAAGTAGGAACTGTATTCGCTTTTAGGTCGCAAATTGTGAAACGGCTAGCCTCCACTGGTTTTTGTTTTCTAATCACAGGATTTTGAGAATTTGCCAGATTTAGGCCCAATTTTGGTCCACGTTTTATGGCACTTCCTGAACTCTTTTTGGAAAACGGATTTCACCAAACAATGCTCCTATTAGTGAGGAACTATGAACTGTATTCGCTTTTAGGTCGCAAATTGTGAAACGGCTAGCCTCCGCTGGTTTCTGTTTTCTACTCACAGGCTGGCGAGAATTTTCCCGATTTAGGCCCAATTTTGGTCCACGTTTTATGGCACTTCCTGAACTCTTTTTGGAAAACGGATTTCACTAAACGATGCTCCTATTAGTGAGGAACTAGGAACTGTATTCGCTTTTAGGTCGCCAATTGTAAAACGGCTAGCCTCCACTGGTTTTTGTTTTCTACTCACAGGATTTTGAGAATTTGCCAGATTTAGGCCCAATTTTGGTCCACGTTTTATGGCACTTCCTGAACTCTTTTTGGAAAACGGATTTTTCCAAACAATGCTCCTATTAGTGAGGAAGTAGGAACTGTATTCGCTTTTAGGTCGCAAATTGTGAAACGGCTAGCCTCCACTGGTTTTTGTTTTCTAATCACAGGATTTTGAGAATTTGCCAGATTTAGGCCCAATTTTGGTCCACGTTTTATGGCACTTCCTGAACTCTTTTTGGAAAACGGATTTCACCAAACAATGCTCCTATTAGTGAGGAACTAGGAACTGTATTCGCTTTTAGGTCGCAAATTGTGAAATGGCTAGCCTCCGCTGGTTTCTGTTTTCTACTCACAGGCTGGCGAGAATTTTCTCGATTTAGGCCCAATTTTGGTCCACGTTTTATGGCACTTCCTGAACTCTTTTTGGAAAACGGATTTCACTAAACGATGCTCCTATTAGTGAGGAACTAGGAACTGTATTCGCTTTTAGGTCGCCAATTGTAAAACGGCTAGCCTCCACTGGTTTTTGTTTTCTACTCACAGGATTTTGAGAATTTGCCAGATTTAGGCCCAATTTTGGTCCACGTTTTATGGCACTTCCTGAACTCTTTTTGGAAAACGGATTTTTCCAAACAATGCTCCTATTAGTGAGGAAGTAGGAACTGTATTCGCTTTTAGGTCGCAAATTGTGAAACGGCTAGCCTCCACTGGTTTTTTTTTTCTAATCACAGGATTTTGAGAATTTGCCAGATTTAGGCCCACGTTTTATGGCACTTCCTGAACTCTTTTTGGAAAACGGATTTCACCAAACAATGCTCCTATTAGTGAGGAACTAGGAACTGTATTCGCTTTTAGGTCGCAAATTGTGAAACGGCTAGCCTCCGCTGGTTTCTGTTTTCTACTCACAGGCTGGCGAGAATTTTCCCGATTTAGGCCCAATTTTGGTCCACGTTTTATGGCACTTCCTGAACTCTTTTTGGAAAACGGATTTCACCAAACAATGCTCCTATTAGTGAGGAACTAGGAACTGTATTCGCTTTTAGGTCGCCAATTGTAAAACGGCTAGCCTCCACTGGTTTTTGTTTTCTACTCACAGGATTTTGAGAATTTGCCAGATTTAGGCCCAATTTTGGTCCACGTTTTATGGCACTTCCTGAACTCTTTTTGGAAAACGGATTTTTCCATACAATGCTCCTATTAGTGAGGAAGTAGGAACTGTATTCGCTTTTAGGTCGCAAATTGTGAAACGGCTAGCCTCCACTGGTTTTTGTTTTCTAATCACAGGATTTTGAGAATTTGCCAGATTTAGGCCCAATTTTGGTCCACGTTTTATGGCACTTCCTGAACTCTTTTTGGAAAACGGATTTCACCAAACAATGCTCCTATTAGTGAGGAACTAGGAACTGTATTCGCTTTTAGGTCGCAAATTGTGAAACGGCTAGCCTCCGCTGGTTTTTGTTTTCTACTCACAGGCTGGCGAGAATTTTCCCGATTTAGGCCCAATTTTGGTCCACGTTTTATGGCACTTCCTGAACTCTTTTTGGAAAACGGATTTCACTAAACGATGCTCCTATTAGTGAGGAACTAGGAACTGTATTCGCTTTTAGGTCGCCAATTGTAAAACGGCTAGCCTCCACTGGTTTTTGTTTTCTACTCACAGGATTTTGAGAATTTGCCAGATTTAGGCCCAATTTTGGTCCACGTTTTATAGCACTTCCTGAACTCTTTTTGGAAAACGGATTTTTCCAAACAATGCTCCTATTAGTGAGGAAGTAGGAACTGTATTCGCTTTTAGGTCGCAAATTGTGAAACGGCTAGCCTCCACTGGTTTTTGTTTTCTAATCACAGGATTTTGAGAATTTGCCAGATTTAGGCCCAATGTTGGTCCACGTTTTATGGCACTTCCTGAACTCTTTTTGGAAAACGGATTTCACCAAACAATGCTCCTATTAGTGAGGAACTAGGAACTGTATTCGCTTTTAGGTCGCAAATTGTGAAATGGCTAGCCTCCGCTGGTTTCTGTTTTCTACTCACAGGCTGGCGAGAATTTTCCCGATTTAGGCCCAATTTTGGTCCACGTTTTATGGCACTTCCTGAACTCTTTTTGGAAAACGGATTTCACTAAACGATGCTCCTATTAGTGAGGAACTAGGAACTGTATTCGCTTTTAGGTCGCCAATTGTAAAACGGCTAGCCTCCACTGGTTTTTGTTTTCTACTCACAGGATTTTGAGAATTTGCCAGATTTAGGCCCAATTTTGGTCCACGTTTTATGGCACTTCCTGAACTCTTTTTGGAAAACGGATTTTTCCAAACAATGCTCCTATTAGTGAGGAAGTAGGAACTGTATTCGCTTTTAGGTCGCAAATTGTGAAACGGCTAGCCTCCACTGGTTTTTGTTTTCTAATCACAGGATTTTGAGAATTTGCCAGATTTAGGCCCACGTTTTATGGCACTTCCTGAACTCTTTTTGGAAAACGGATTTCACCAAACAATGCTCCTATTAGTGAGGAACTAGGAACTGTATTCGCTTTTAGGTCGCAAATTGTGAAACGGCTAGCCTCCGCTGGTTTCTGTTTTCTACTCACAGGCTGGCGAGAATTTTCCCGATTTAGGCCCAATTTTGGTCCACGTTTTATGGCACTTCCTGAACTCTTTTTGGAAAACGGATTTCACCAAACAATGCTCCTATTAGTGAGGAACTAGGAACTGTATTCGCTTTTAGGTCGCCAATTGTAAAACGGCTAGCCTCCACTGGTTTTTGTTTTCTACTCACAGGATTTTGAGAATTTGCCAGATTTAGGCCCAATTTTGGTCCACGTTTTATGGCACTTCCTGAACTCTTTTTGGAAAACGGATTTTTCCATACAATGCTCCTATTAGTGAGGAAGTAGGAACTGTATTCGCTTTTAGGTCGCAAATTGTGAAACGGCTAGCCTCCACTGGTTTTTGTTTTCTAATCACAGGATTTTGAGAATTTGCCAGATTTAGGCCCAATTTTGGTCCACGTTTTATGGCACTTCCTGAACTCTTTTTGGAAAACGGATTTCACTAAATAATGCTCCTATTAGTGAGGAAGTAGGAACTGTATTCGCTTTTAGGTCGCAAATTGTAAAACGGCTAGCCTCCACTGGTTTCTGTTTTCTACTCACAGGCTGGAGAGAATTTTCCTGATTTAGGCCGAATTTCGGTCCACGTTTTATGGCACTTCCTGAACTCTTTTTGGAAAACGGATTTCACTAAACAATGCTCCTATTAGTGAGGAACTAGGAACTGTATTCGCTTTTAGGTCGCCAATTGTAAAACGGCGAGCCTCCACTGGTTTTTGTTTTCTACTCACAGGATTTTGAGAATTTTCCCGATTTAGGCCCAATTTTGGTCCACGTTTTATGGCACTTCCTGAACTCTTTTTGGAAAACGGATTTTTCCAAACAATGCTCCTATTAGTGAGGAAGTAGGAACTGTATTCGCTTTTAGGTCGCAAATTGTGAAACGGCTAGCCTCCACTGGTTTTTGTTTTCTAATCACAGGATTTTGAGAATTTGCCAGATTTAGGCCCAATTTTGGTCCACGTTTTATGGAACTTCCTGAACTCTTTTTGGAAAGCGGATTTCACCAAACAATGCTCCTATTAGTGAGGAACTAGGAACTGTATTCGCTTTTAGGTCGCAAATTGTGAAACGGCTAGCCTCCGCTGGTTTCTGTTTTCTACTCACAGGCTGGCGAGAATTTTCCCGATTTAGGCCCAATTTTGGTCCACGTTTTATGGCACTTCCTGAACTCTTTTTGGAAAACGGATTTCACTAAACGATGCTCCTATTAGTGAGGAACTAGGAACTGTATTCGCTTTTAGGTCGCCAATTGTAAAACGGCTAGCCTCCACTGGTTTTTGTTTTCTACTCACAGGATTTTGAGAATTTGCCAGATTTAGGCCCAATTTTGGTCCACGTTTTATGGCACTTCCTGAACTCTTTTTGGAAAACGGATTTTTCCAAACAATGCTCCTATTACTGAGGAAGTAGGAACTGTATTCGCTTTTAGGTCGCAAATTGTGAAACGGCTAGCCTCCACTGGTTTTTGTTTTCTAATCACAGGATTTTGAGAATTTGCCAGATTTAGGCCCACGTTTTATGGCACTTCCTGAACTCTTTTTGGAAAACGGATTTCACCAAACAATGCTCCTATTAGTGAGGAACTAGGAACTGTATTCGCTTTTAGGTCGCAAATTGTGAAACGGCTAGCCTCCGCTGGTTTCTGTTTTCTACTCAAACTAACAATGCAGAGTAGACTCAATACAGAGTCCCAGTCATCGAAACAACAACAGCAAGATCGATTGAACGAACAAAGTTTCATGCTCCGCATCAGTTACGTATTTCATGCTGTGTATTTCATAATATCAGAATGGATTTCAAACAGTTGGGCGAGTGGCGAAAGTCTAAACGCAGATTCTGCATTGAAACATTGCTTGAATAGGGGGACTTCGAAACTTAGTCATCTTCTGGAAAAATCTGTTTCTCGTACCGTTTCTTGGCCCTAAGAGTTTTCTCTGTATAAACTGTGTCTTGGTAACAGTTCCTGTGCCAGGAGGCATGATTTCTTACAAGGTCTTCAGAACTGATACTTCCCAGGCAATAGATGGCAAAATCATGATCACAGTTGGAAACTCGCCCTGGACAGCATGTAAAAGTTTGTCAAACAAATCAGGGTCTAGAGATACTTTCTGTCTCATACAGAACTTAAAATCAAGTTTTCCTTTTAACCATTTAGAATGTAAAACTAGTAGCTCGAGCCTTTCTCTTACTGCGGTAACTTTTTGAGACCCTGCCCTATTTCGACTTTCAAGAGTCACTAGATCCATAAATGTTTGTGCGATTGTTTTAAATCACTGTCTATTTATACAAACATTTCAACACACATTCGCCTGGAAAAATTCTTGCTGTCAACCTCAAAAGAAAAGAAATGAATGGAAAAAGCTGATGAAATGGAAAGTTAGTGAAAAAATAGACATGCTGTACAAGGCCGATTGAAAGCCGCCGGTGGTGTATGAGGTGTTTGGAGCTATAAACAATATTTTTAGCATATACTGAACATAAGATAAAATAATTGGACGCTTATAACGATAGTTTTTGGAAAGCAATTCTTTATGAACTGTTCTGCGTGACGAAAATTCAATGCATGGGCCTTTCATAGTGTATTTCTTGGAGCTATGACATATAAGGACAGCCTGATGTCATCATAAGTTGATGTCATGACTCTGCAGCAACAGCAGATCATGGCACAAAACATTGAAAAAATACCGTTAAACGTGGGCAGAAAAGTTGGCACCAACACTTTCTCTTTCTCAGCAAGCTGAAGAAGGTAGAAAAGCATGTTTTATGTCCTTTTTTTGACATAGGGCTCTGCACTATTATAGGTTTTAGCATGAAAACAGTAGATAAAAACAAAGCCAACGTTTGAACTATTGTATTTGCTAGCCTGCGTGCATCCTCAACGCTCCCCAGTGAAGGAGGAGTGCTGAGGCTGCACGCAGGATAGGCTTATGACGATGAGTCTCTCATTTCCCTGTGCTCTTTGACTTGATGATGGCGCGTGGAGCGACAACAAAAATAACTATTCAACTCAATTAGATGAGCGTAACTAGAGGGTCCTTATGTAGTAAGGCTACACGCAAGCTATTTACTTGTTGTTTCTGTCAATAGCTTTATATACATCGCAATGGAAATAAGTAGCACTTTTTTGCGCAAAGTACACAACGGATTAAATTATAATATCTATGAAATCCACTGGGCGTAATTTTTAGCGTATTTTGAGCCTTATAGCATAGCCGACACATAATCAGCCTAGATGTACTATATGTGAGTAAGTAATGGCCCTTTTGACGAAATAAACTGTTATTTCTTTGCTTATTGGAGGACATATAAAGGGGTGGGACTTGTTACCAACTATCAAACAGCGTAACGTAGCATCTATAATCAGGCTTAGCTGGAAACAAAGCTCAAAGGAGAATGGAAAACGGTAAGTACCTTCTTGACAATATATATTCATTTATTAATGCGATAAAAGTTTATTGTACAACATGTTACTTGTGTCCTGTTCTGTGTCCTAAAACATGTATGCTGTTTGAATGGCTACTGTGGAGGACCGATGCATCCAACTTGACCTACCATTTAATTTTGAATAGACGAGATTTCAACTTAGGGTTTGGTTTGGAACATATTATTTATAAATACCAGAAATCACCTTATGTAACAAATTATAATTTTGCATTTCCAACCTAGATCAACAACAAACAGCACAAGTTCCTGCTCCTCCTGTGGTTAACCCTCCTGTGGCTGCCCCTAATGTACAAGTTGCTGCTGCTGCTCCTCCTGTGGCTAACCCTCCTGTGGCTGCCCCTAATGTACAAGTTGCTGCTGCTGCTCCTCCTGTGGCTAGCCCTCCTTGTTCTCCTGTCGCTGTACAAATTCCTGCTCCTGCTGCTCCTGATATGTACTTACTGTACTTTATTTCATCCTGCAGAATCATGCTAGTGCTGCTAGGAAGATCTGGCCCAAATTAATGTGGAATAATTACCATTCAGACCTCGCCCGTCTTGAAAACGATTTACAACCCCTTCCTTTCAATTATCTTTCTTTTGCAATCCTCTCTTGTGATTTCCTATGCAATGGGAAATTATCTCTCTTTTCTAAAAAAATTCATGGCACATTTATGCACTAGATGTTTGCAGTTTTAAGCAAAAAGAAACCTACTGTTCTAAAGTGCAACAATACTCTACTGAAATATTAATTCTTACCTAATTTAATCAAATACATAAAACCCTGAGTTTGTATTGTGAATAACAAATACCATGTACCCATCTAATATGAAAATTGCATGGGTATTATCTGTGAAAGTATTTTCAAGTGCTGTATGCAAGGGAATGAATGGTAAATCATTATCAACTTGTGTAATGTTTACGAACGTTACAAAAATGTTTACAGCAAGCACGTTATAAACGTTGTAAGCGAAGGTGGGAAAAAGATTGCTCAGGAGAAGAGAGATGTAAGCGATTTTTCCGTTGAAGTTGCGATTACCAAAAGAGTTGAGATTGATGATGATATGGAAAACGAACGACCCAGTTTTATTGAGAGAATGGACTCTTCTGACAGAAATAAAGAAAGAGCCTTGCCAAATATTTCCCAAATTGAGCATCCTGAATGATCAGATTCATTTAATTTGATGTTTGTTTCAGTTGGCTTTGAAGTAGTAGCTTTTGTTGTCACAATGGGCATTTCACTGTTTATAACCACAAATTGGTGATTCACTTTTTCTTTCCACAATGGAAAGTCACTGTTGTTAGGTGCTTCAGTGGGAATTTCTGATATATTGGCTTTTGTTGCTATAAGTGGCAATACCACAATGGGTTTATACGTTTCATTTGTTGCGACAAAGGGGAGGTCATTGCTGTTTATCTGTGAAAGTGTAAGAAATACTTACGTTGGCCTAGGCCTCTGTTGATGACATCTTCCTGGAACATGTCCCTCCTCTCTTATTTACTATGAAATGAGATGTAAAAAATTATTTCATACGCACTAGAGTCCATGAAAATTCCCTTCTTCTTCTCGCAATGAACGATAGCCAACTTCTTGCATCCAAAATCAAAGTGGTTGTGGGTGGGCAGCATTTCTATGGTAGGCAGTCGGCAAGCACGATTGCAGCTTGGTCATAATTCTCTCGAGCCTTTTGAATCTGATGCGAATACCTATTTCTAAAAGGCTAAATAATACCTATAAATATCATGCACGTCCAGCTCATCAACATTTCCTCCAAATCATAACCAAATCATACCCCAATTGACAGCAAGTCGTTGCATTAGCTTGGATTGCAAATAGTTAATGCAAGTCTGCAATGGTAAATAGACTCATCTATAAATAGAACAAAGAAAACACGCAAACACACCATATCTGACTGTATTGATCTGCTTATCTCATTATTAGTAATTCAAAAACATGCAAACTCATGACAACCTCTGCGAGACTGACATTTTAGCTTATTGAGAAAAAGGCCCGTTGTTGTGGCTTTACAGCCCATGGCCATAAATGATAACCTTCAACCTGCTTTATGCAACCTGCAACCTGCATAATGCAACCTGCATTATGCAGATTACACCAGCCGCCTTTTGAAATAGTTTTCTAGAATTTTCAAAGGTCCTTGTTTTCTTCTTCTATGAGATTGTTATCAGACAGAATAGGTTTCCCTTCCTCAGGGAAAGATATTTCATATTTATCACAAAAGACGCCAGAGCAGACTTGAAAACAACACTAATAAACCATCATGTGAAACACGATCTGAGCATGATACTGTTTGCTATGTATTTGAAATTGATAAATGTTGTTTCTTGAATATATTCTCAAATACAGTTTCGTCAAATCTTATATATATTACGACTATTCCTTTTCTGTGGTGCAAATTAGCGGGCTTTCAAAATGAGCACTCAACGAAAAAGACGCGTAGTGAAAAGAGCCTGGAACTAGCGAAGTTGTGACGCACGTCGAGTCACACCAAATGATTCTCAAATACAACAGAACGGCGCACATGTGTTGATCGATCAGGGAAAGGCAAGCTTCAACATCTTCAAATCAAATCATCACGCGCAGTTATGTCGGAAAGCGAAAGTTCGTCCGAAAATGGTTACAGGAGTGATATCTCACATTTTTCTCTCAACATTGAAGATCCCGAAGAAGCAAGGGATGTAGGTGCTGCCGCTGCAATAGAAGATTATGGGGAACCGTACATGGGCGAGCCATTGGCTGATGAAGAATGGTTGGCCAATTATAACGAGGAGCAACGGGCAGAACGAGTCAGAAAAGAAAGGCTGGAAAGACGTTTGAACGGCACAGAAGTTTTAAATGAGTGGTAGATATAAATTTGGGTCACTGTCCTCATTTATAGTCGAAACTTTAACTTCTTTTGAGGCCGCCGACCAACTTTTTTTACCCACCTTAGAAACGAAGGCTGAGGACAACTTACTTAGGCCTAGGCCAAACAAAGCAGCCAGGAAAGCCAAACCAGGCCAAACAAAACTTTTTAAAATGGCCTGACCTCTCTAGAAGGATGTTACTCCCATAGCTTAGCAAGCTAATGCATCTTTCATCGTGTTTGAATATCAGTAGAAAGTTACTGAACAGGAACATCAAAATTACACTGACTGATCATTTTGAGGCTGTAGCAAAAGCGAAAGATAAATTTTCTCAGTAGGCCAAGCCAAGGCCTTTGCCCTTTCACATCACTAGAAACCAGCAAAGATCTGTTTTGAAAAGGCAAGTGTGTCTAATCATTTCTAATTGGATCCCCTTGAACAGGTTTTCCCTTCCATGCACTCATTTTTGCCCGAAGATCTTTGGTGTAGAGTTAAAAATATAAATATCAGGTGTGAACTTGATAGGAAATGCAGGTCCCATCAGAAATATTTACAAGTGGTTTTGAAAAGCAGACGTAAAATTCCATATCGCAAACATCAGTTATTACATCTTTCATACAGTAATAGGTGCTGCTGTAGCCATATGACGCATGGCCATAAATTACAGTTGATAGATAAGCTAAACAAAATGTAAGTATAGGAAATTTTATCCAGATTTTCAAAGATGTACGATGATCCATAAAACATACAAAATATAAGTTTAATTTCTTGGTTGTATTTGTGAAAGAAAAATTTCCAACACAACTGAACATGTCTTCATTTCTTATTTTAGGTGTACATGTGGGCATTGTCACACGGAGTTGCTTGTCAATGCAAAAGAGTGTCAGTGCTGCCAAGAGATTCAAATGTGCGAGTTGGCAGTCAATGAATTTCGAGTTGTGGAGGAACTCGGGCAGGCACCACGATGTATCACGTTGCATCCTGGCTTCATCCCGATATGTCTCACACCATGGACATTAGAGATGTTGGCAGACCAATTTAAAACAAAACAAAACAAACGCTATAAAAGCCTAGGGTCAGAAAATAAGTTTTTACGAGCAGTTGCTTTCCGTGCTTTCACAAGGCTCGTGCATGGAAAGATCGGAGCAAGGCGTGTGCCACTTCCTGCATGTGCTTATCATGCCATTTGAAACAAATTCGTTGTGCGCCATGAAGCAGCAACAGGTTATGCAGATGAGTGAATATTGCTTAACTACTAATTATACAGTATTTACCACCATATAAGGGACATTTCTTTTTGAATTATGTTTTAAAACTACGCATGCTGCTCTGTGAACACAAAAAATGAGGCATAATTCTTCTAGAACAATGTGGTTATTCTTGTTTATAAATTAGGTACAAAATTTGGTAAGGAAAATTGGATCCATTTTAACTGTTGTTGCGTTTTAGGCCCCCTGACAACTTAGGTATTCTAAAAAGGCATTGCTGAACAAATCGTTTGTAGCATCTTGGTCTTGATGTTGGTCTAGCTTTTGCAACCTTTAATTAAAGGGGCTCCATCGCCACAATGTAAACAAAATGATGATGGGACGTTCCATTTAATATCCGTACACCCTGGTCGGAAGATTTTTAGCTAATTAGGAAGGCCTCGGATTTACATAATTTATGAGCCTCTTACCTGTCGGATTTGCATGACATTTTCCTGGACAACCCCCTAGCTTCCATCATCAGTGTATCTTCCAGAGGGGTCGGAAGAGGCTGAAAAGATACCCGAAGGGTCGGATTTACAGCAAATTTCATTGTATCCCCATGGATTTGCATTGACTATTGGATGGAACTTGCATTTCACAAATGCATTGGGGGGGTCGGAAGAACAATAACACAACTGCGAAGGGTCGGATTTTCATTGATTTTGAAGCACATCCCCACGGATTCGCATTATTTGTATAGCCCCTCCCCCCACGGATTTGCAAAATGTAGCAATGTAATGTACCGGTCCGTCAAAAGCGGAGGGGGGACTGGGGGGCTTCGGCCATCCAATAATTTGCTGAAGTTCGTTAATTTTTGTTAGCGACAAAGGCTGTGAAAGCCAATTTCATTCAAATGAAGATCAAAGCTATCTATGTTTGAGGAAATTACCAAAATTTATCAAGCTATCACTCTTAACATTGTGCAGTTCAAAAATAATCTGATAATTATGAAATGAAATTGAAGGACTATTTTCAAATTTTCCGGGAAAGACCCCGGTACCGTCAATGGTGATTCTTTGCTTCTTTACATGGCAAATTGTCCAAAAATGAGGCGTTTTCCCACGATGTAAAGGGCATGGTCATAAATCTTTTGTCCTGGGGGTAAGCCCCTGGACCCCCATCTCAGCTAGCAGCGCTCGCATCTAGTTTTAGCTCCCCCCTGAAATTTGTTCCGATGGGCCTGATCTATCACAAATAAGCCCACATTTTATGCAAGAAGTTTGACAAAAAAATGAATATGTATGAATAACAGTACCAAGTACGCAATGATATAAACTGCAACAAAAAACCACATGTGATGAAAGACAAAATTACTTTCAGTTTCAGTTAAAATCCACACTTCTAGAAGAGAAGAACGAGGCCCCTGGGAGTTATGGCGAACACGGCAATTTTTCGTATTTATCCAATAAGAACAGTGGTAAATAAATTGACAAATGTTGTAATTCTTCTAGGAACAAGGGTACACGCGGAAAAATAACTGGGGAACAAGGGAACTTAGCTATCAGGGGAAAGCCTCAAGGGAATACTATCGCTATCGAAGCCCTCTACAATATAAGGGTTTGTCATTTTCTACGTATAAAGAATAGATAATAGAAGTATTTTGAACAATAATACAGGGTGCGCCAAAATAAACTATGCACGTTTGGCAGGCCACAATAAAACGCACGCACATTGGACCAATTTTTAAGATTCATAACTTAATCTTTAGCAAAAAGCCTGAATTAGATGCCAGAATTTCTAGCAGATATTTTTGTTTTCATTTTTTAGAGCTAGACGCGAGTTTCTTAAAATGTTCATTTTCGAAAACGTCTAGCTCTAAAAACTGAAAACAAAAAATTGCAAAAAATGCTGGAATCTAATTGAGGCTTTTTGCTATAGATTAAGTCATGAATCTTCAAAATCGGTCCAGTGTACAAGTTATTGTGGCCTGCCAAACATGCATAGGTTATTTTAGCGCACCCTGTATAATTTTTGGATGCGACTATCAGAGATTTTCAACTGCGCATGTGCTATCACAAATGCCTTACTGTATGATGATCATTCATAAAATTGTCCAGTTGGAGATTGGCCATTCTCAAGAGACATCAATCAAAGTTGATTAAATGGGGAATGCAAATGGAGTGGGACGTTTATAAATCTTACTATTTGTCTGATATTGCCTTGCCTGATCTAATGAACCAAATATCGTTCTTAACCCTATCTCACCTGGGGGGTGGATTCCATCCCCAACCAAATGTGTGTTTGTCAATGATAAAATGTGCAAGCAAGATGCCAAGATTCCGCTACTTTGACTTTATATCTTTACTGTATCGAATGATGAAAATTTCAAATTCCTAGAAACACAGTATAACAGCGAACAAAAAGAGGGTATTGATCGCTTCAAAACTCCCAGGTGAGATAGGGTTAATAGAGATATTGTTCACAGATCACAAACTGGCACCATCCAGCTCTTCTCCTCTAACCCTCAAGGCCTCTTTTGCAAGGCGCTCAACTTCCCCAGCACTCAGGACCTCCCAGCTTTGGTTTCCTCTTGCAAGCTCTTCTGCATTTGCTAACTCTACATTAGCCTGCTTTGCTCTGCCTTCTATTGCCTTTCTCAAAGCTTCTTGAGCCGTTTTAAGGAAGGTAACTTTTCCTGTCATTTGCTCTTCATATTCTTTAACCTTAAGCATTTTGCCAGGATGCCGGTTGTCAGACCTAAAAAGAAGATATCAAACATACTGTAAGTGTAACTGATTCCAACCTGGTATAGATTCAACATCCAAATACATAGCAACTACAAAGACATAGTCCTTTTGACTTTTCACCGCATTTCGTCATTTTTGAAAGGTTGAAACAAAAATGCTTGCAATATTTTACCTCAAAAAAAGCAATGCCTCGTTCACCTCCATAACTTGCTTATGGGCATCCAGCATCCTCGTAATGTTACAGTCTATCGTGTCCTTTTTTTGCTTCACATGGCAAGATTTTGTCTGCTCCTTTACATTCATCGCCTGGTTGTAAAGAATTCCAGTTTTAAAGAGGCGCCAAGAGACGTGTGCAGCTCCTTCGATTGCAGCTTTTGTCCAATGAGCTATCACTTTGTTAGTGCATAGCTTTTCAAAGGTAGCATTGAAAAACATGCGCCTCGTCTTCTCTATTCCAGTCACACTGGCAATCATTACGTTATTAAACAACTTCATCCCCTTTGTGGTGGCATTGGGGAAGCGTTCTCCTACTGGTGCAACGTTGCTCTGCTTCCCACCAAGAAAAGAATCCATCGACGACTGTCTTTTGCGTATCCCAGCTAGAATGAAAAGTTTATAAATATTCAGATGCAAATTTTGAAGGTCTCATCCAATGTAGCAAGAATTGTCATTCAAAAATATACGTCAAGCGATGCAGAAAAGAAGTGCATGAATATTCAGCAAAATTCAGCAGAGGTATATTATTTCCTTTAAAAGATCACAACCAAAGTAAATCAACATTTACACCTCACGTTTGGTTTAGTCGGATATGTTTGATGTAGTACATAGACGTAGCAACCTAGGGCATTTTTTTATTCGATTAAAAAATGTACATTACATGTTACGGACTACTCTACCTACAAACTACTTTACAATACTACAAGGATGATACCATGAGGAGCTAAAGACTATGACTACCCAGGGGCGGGCAAGTACTGAACAATATTTGACCCCATGTTTGTCCAGAGGAATTGGAAAAAATAACCGGTTCTTTTGTCACATAGGACGACTTTTCTGCCCAAAAACAACCAGTTTTAGGACAAAGGTGAAATTTGAATGTCAATCTTCCTATTCCATCAGTTTGTCACAAAAATCAAGCTTTCTAACCTCCTATCTAATCAAAATCCTGAAGTTTACCTGTAAGCTGGTTCTCCCTTTGTCCATTAAAATTTAACCAGAAAAGACCAGTATTTTGAATTTTCACTTGAGCGGTTCTACCTTTGTCCACCAAATTCACGGAAAAAAGACCAGATATTACAATTTTTCACCAAAGCGGTTCTACCTTTGTCCGACAAATTTCCGAAAAAAGACCAGAAATCAAGATTTTTCATCAAGGTGGTCCTACCATTGTCCGGCAACCGGTTTTGGGACACTTATAGATTCATATCTATAATTACCATTTGCTTTCGAAAAGCCGTATTTGGTCGAAACTACCGGTTTTTGGGACAAACATCGTCAGTGATAAATCATGTTGAAATTGTCCACCAAATTGACAAAAATAACAGCGGAAATTTGCCATTAAAAACTACCAGTTTTTGGGACAAAGGTGGTGCAAAAATTTTTCTTTAACTACCGGCTTTCGGACAAAGGTATGGCATTGTTTAAAAAACGCTAAACTACCTACAATTTTACATAAATGCTACAAACAATTCAAAAAGAAAAGCGATGATTACTATACAACATGTCTAGCATTAGATGTCAAGTTGGGGCTGTAATAACCCAAAAATGTGCCCCATTAACTGGAGGGAAAGTGCCCCGTTAACTTGAGGGAAAAAATGCCCTTAAAGTGTCTAGCCCACCCCAACTTTGAGATGCTTCCTGCGTCCCTGATAGTAACAGGGGTCAATATTGTTAGTGCTGACCATACTTTGACGAAATGGAATAAAAGAACATATTTTTATCTTATGTGGAGAATCTATTGAAGAATTATAACACTTACGAAGTGTAGCTGGTACAGGTGGTGATTGATCGGACTGTGATGATGAGGCAGACGTCGAAATTTCATCCGTGTGGCTCACGTTAATCTTCTTCGCATCGATAAACGTCTTTATAGATGTTTGCGTTTTGTATTTCCAAGCTAGAACGAAAGACAGGATACAGATCATAATCAATCGTACGGGCATGATGGCAATAATTACAAGTGACGAAGGTGAAGGGTGAAGGTTTGCTAACCCGAGTCGGGGGCTTTGTCATCTCCTCGCATTTGTGTCAAAAGTTCCAGTGGTTTGATTGTTAATTAACCAATTATGGTGTTCAAAACTCATTTTGGCCCCCACGTGATCAATATTAAATCGCAAGCAAGAGCAAGTAGAAGGGGGAGGGGCGCTAGCAACATTGATCATGCAGATTTTGATACCAGCATGAAACTTCACACTTCACCTTTCATATGGTCTTAAAAAGATAAGAATAACACCCTCCAACTCAAATCTGCCCCAACTGTCATTTTTAGGATAGGGTTTTTTAGACCAAGTCTGTCAGAACGCTATTTCAAAGTTATAAAAGTTGGTACAGGTAAGTATTTTGATTGTAGGCATATGCTATAAATACTCTGATGAAAATACTTCCTGCCTTTCTTCTTCCAAAAACTGACATCATATGGCTCTATACATTTTTTAAAACAAACTGGAAACTACCTTTTTATTTTCAGTAACAACTGGGTTCATTTCGATTATTTCTGGCTCACCACTCTTGTAAATAACCGAACTTATTACCTCGCAGTTAGATTCTGGCTGTAATTCTTTCCGTGTTATTTGTATTTTTACGCCCTGAAATGATACTTACAAAATGGAGTTGATGTTTTTGGTATTTCTGGCAACGAGACAGTGGCTTTCTGTCCTACCGTTTCTGAGGCATTCGCATCATCTGCGTAGGGCAAAAAGGGAAAAATTAAAAGAAGGTCAAGGTCAAACTATTGTTGATTGTTTTTGAACTTTGAGAACTTCTCATCCTTCAGCTGCTCAATTTTTGAGGGTCCAGGACTCTGTAGAACAGGAGAGACACTAAAAGGATGGTGCAAGGGTGTTCGTTGCTGAATTGCAATAGATGATTGCGCTAAAGATGGCGGTGAGGAATTTTTTACCAAGATGCATTGCGTTCTAATAAAGATTCTTTAAAGGGGCTGGGTCACGTAACCGTAAACAAATCTGTTATCTTGATAATCTATATTGTCGCCACACGCGCCGGCACGCGCCCATTGTGTTCTGCACAGATTTTGGTGGATGGGGTGAATCCACGATAAAGTTACCTCTAAGAATCCATCAATATCTTTGCAATCTTACAACATATGGTTGTTTCGTTTGTTTCTCTCTGAAGTTCAAGAGTTCATTTTCAAAATAGCAATTTCATTTTAAGAAAAACAGTGGATAATCTGTCTGATATGGCCTGTCAAAAAACTGCAAAATCGTTGTTTCGAAAGAAGTTTGTTTACTTTACGTGACCCAGCCCCTTTAACGATTCTATAGGAATTCGATTGAAGAACGCAGTGCATCTTGGTAAAAAATTCCTAGCCGCCATCTTTAGCGCAATCGTCTATTAGTCACTGCATTGGATATAGTTGTAGGTTTTACACAGCCAGTTACAATCAATATTTAGCCAATAATTGTTACAAATTCATGTGTGGTTTACTAATCTTCACTTGGAATTTTCATATAATAACTATCCTACATAAGCGTACGGGAAGAAAAAATCTAGGGGGGCTGCCCGACACAAAATCCATTGTTTGCCAACCTTTTTGTCGACTGAGGGCAGATTTTTGCCCGATTGGGGCCTATTTTCTATAATTTTTCAAAAGTTGGGCGGCCCCCAAACGCTTATGTCTTGTCTCGAACGCTTATGCTATCCTCAGGGCATCAGAAAATTATCAACTTTCCGTGGACTAACATCCTTTGAAAAATTTCCAAATGTTTTTTCAAAGTTGTCTTTCATGTCTACATCATAAATTGATCATTTCCTGTGAGTTCTGTCGAAAATAAGAATTTGATGCCGACAACGTTCGAGGTGTCAGCAGACTATTGCAGACATTCTGACACATCTTTCTCACCGTTGTTATCTTTATCGTGGTTGTCAGCTTGTTGCGATTCTCCAAAACTTGCACAGGAAAGATCTGAAAATAGATATTGTAGATGTAGTTTAGGTTTACTTGTCACAATATTCAAGGTCGCTTTCCTTTCAACTATTCTCTCTATACAGCATTTATAGTGAAAATTGTCTCCTTTTTCACTGTAAAAACCATATATTTTGAGCAATACGAGAAATTAGGATTTAGAGCTTACCAACGGGGTCCTCATCATGAAATGCAAAAGGGTCCTCTTGCGCCAACTTCAATTTTTTCTGTGGTTTTGATTCTAAAACAGACGAGAGAGGTGAAGGTGACCCCATTTTCCTGAAAGTGTGCAATAGCGTGATTGTGCTAGATATTAACAGGAATTTTCTGCGCTCTCAAGACTTAATATGCTGGTTCTTTCGTTTTTTTTTTACTATTCGTCAGTCGATAGTTCCAACAAGTATGATATTCATATCAGTTCGTTGATAGAGCTATTCTCAAAGAAGTTAAGGAATTTTAATTGGCCCATGGGCTTGCAGGTAGCTTCTTAAATTTTAGGACACTTTTGCTGCCAAAAGTTTTATGAGATTCTTATTTTCTGAGTGACCTAAGCGTAGAGTTTATCTTTGGTTGCTAGAACGGCTTTCAAAAGTAAGATCGCAAAACGAGTTATGACATCATTCACTTTAAACACATTGTCAAAACAGTCGCTATCACTGTACAGTATTAAAAAGTTTTTTAATGACTTCGGAAAATTAGAGCAGCAAATTACAAAAGTTTTTAGTTTTTTCAATTTCTAAGTTTTGAAAAATTGAGACTACCTGCTCCTACAAGCTTTGTAAAGTTTCTTATAAAAAAATGAGTGTATTATTGCTTGGAGTTGGAGACACACCTTGTTGAGTGATTCCAATTGCTGACCTGGAGTGAAATTTTCTAGTTCCTTTCTTGTGAAGTAGAACCTCGCAAGTTGCACACAAGCTTTGTTCGCATCCTTCACAGAAATACTCCACCTCCTGTTCTTCGCATTCATTGCATATTTCAACAACCTGGTTTGAAAATAAAAAGTTCATCAGTTCCCTTCTATTGTGATTTTGTACCATAAATGCAAAATGTGTTGCAAAATGGACCAAAAGGTGTCGAAAATTAAATAAGCCACCATCCCCTCCCTCGGGGAATTAATAGAGCTTTTACGGTACATCAAATTCACTACCTAATACAAGGCATGGTGATACTAAGCTTACCTATGATTTTATTACAACTGTTGTATTCCTAACTAACATAGGAAGTAAGTAGCCAATGAGCATGCGCCGGATATTTGGAACGTCTGTAAATGCAAATTGACTGACAGCCTTCACATGAGGTATGACAGCAATGCAACATGTTGACCAATCTTAGGAGGGAAATTTGTTCTGTTATGCTGGACATCGACACCTCATCTTCTTGAAAGATTTTGTAAAAAGTCTGGATTCGTCGTGCGAGAATTTTCTGCATTCTTCGTGGGATACCCCCAGTAACGACCCCGCCGGACGATAAATACAGTAAAAACCCGTATAAAAGAACACATGTTTTGGGGGTTCAGGCTGATCTTGTTCTTATTTATCGGTTGTTTTCTGCGATAAATCTATTGTCTATGATACTTTTGAAGCCAAATTTCAGCCTGAGTGTTCTTAATCCACTTGTTCCTTTATGTGGGTTTTTACTGTATACAGCAGGGAAAACTTTGAAATCATGCATTTTCAACGGGGATTACAATTATGACGAAGCAAAAATTCTGCAATAGACCTTTTAGCTATTCTGAAAAGAATCAGAGTCGAACGATGTTTTGCTACATTTTGTAGAATTTTCGAATGTGCACAATAGCGATAGAAACTCTAACGCCACTCGATCGAACCTTGCGTATAAAAATGTATAAAAATAGCGCTCGATCCAGGATCTTTTGCAGAATAGCTAAAAGGTCTATTATCTGTCACTTTTCATCTGTGATAGATAGAACTTTATCTTTTTAAGTATTTTTTTGAAAATTTCAAGAGGGAAACAAAAAGTTTCAACCGGAAAATAACAGAAACAAGTCAGTGAAAATTGTTAAACTCTAACTTAGCAGAGAAACAGATTTTTATGGTGGGTCACCATTTTACCTTGGCAAGGCACAATTGATTGCCCCTCCCCCGCGAGTCCTATCCTGGTCCCTTGAAAGAAGTTATGTGAATTGGATTCGTGTGATACCTTACTGAATTTGACAAACAAAAAAACAGTTGCAAACTGGTACCTTTTTCTGGATAATTACTTTCATGTGATCTTGGCGTTTTCCCTTTCGATGAATCCTTTGAAAGCACAAATCACAAAAATTTTCTTCGCACTCGTTGCACTGAACCATTGCGTCTGCAATTTCACATTCCTCACAGGCCTGCAACGGTGGCAATACCAAATAAGTTCCTTTTATGGTGTTGGAAATTACGTAACAAAGCTTTATTTTTATCGTAGATAACAATTAGATTACAGGTAACAAAGCTTATTTATTGTACACGTATTTTTTTTATAAGAAACTAAGAATTTGGGCCAGTACTGAAAGTTTTCTAAAATTATCAGATTTTCAGTACTCAAGAGATTATTGTAATGATTTGTGAGACTCAATTTGCTGAAAAATTGTCAAGAACATTTTATTTGAAATTGGGAATTGCCACTTGCAATCAGAAGTCATTCAGTTCATCTGGGCCCAGTTGCACTCTTTTGACATTTTGTAACGCACTCTTCTTTTTATAAGAATAATCTTTATAAGAATATTCAGGCTCAGAATCATACAATTTTTAAGAATATTATAAGAATATTGCCAGCTTCAGCTGGCATATTTGTGTCCCATTTTTCAGCAGTTGCCTGTTTTGTGATGTTCATAACAGAGAATCGCATGACTGACATAATTACTTTAAATGTTCAGGCTCAAAACGAAACTTTCTTAAGAATATCGAGGCTGGACCAAATTCTTATAAAACATTCTTATAAAAAAAAGAATGTGCCAGATATAAACAAACATTCATTGTTGAAAAAATTATTACAGGCCCTTTCACGGAACCCTTCACAACCACTTTCGTTGCTTTCATTTGGTTGCGTTGTAACTTGTACAAAGGTAGGCCCCAAACAGCCATCTGAAAATTTGTTTGAAGCATTGAATTGAACGGGCCCAGTGCGATCTTTCTGCCCCGTAGCCCGACTGGCCAATCCACCCCCAGCTTCACTTCACTGCTCGGGATGTCAAGAATTTGATTTCACGAGGAATGAAATAACCCTAAAATGGAAGTCCAAATCCTAGAATCCAAAATACTTGGCTTGATAGAGGCTTGATAGTCACCATAAAATTGTTTACACAAGATACTTTTACCGCGTCCAGCAGGCTAACACCACTTTGTCTAGACTGGATGAAGTGCTATTTCCGAGGTTATTTCTTAGCCCTTTTGTTTTACTTGTTAAAAAAATCAGAAAAATTCTTTGAAACGGACACATACCCATAAGAAACGGCATACCGGAATTTAAGGACCCGGGACTCAGGTGGGACCAAGGACGGTGGGACGGTGGTTGACAAAGACCTCGTTGTACCTACGTCAGATTATTCTGAGAAAACTATATCTGTGTGTGTGTCTATTCGTGAAGACTCTGCTCGGAACTTGCCGCATTCACAAGCCGATTATCATAATCATCATCATGCACTACCTAATGTACTCTCAAGTACCGAATAATCGTCCCCCCCGCTTATTAATTTTTGAAAAATTTTCCAACCCCCCCACTTTTATTCCAACCCCCCCTTTTATTAATTCTTGAAAAATAGAAGTAATAGTGAACAAATTTTTTTAATAATTCTTGCTAAGCAAATGTACTTACTGTATTTATTAACTTTATTCTCCTTTGTTTGTCTGACCCGTGTTACATACGTGCTTTACATACGTGGTACCCATGTTAGATACGTGTTTTACTAAGAAAACGAAAAACGACTATTCTCAATTTGTCCAACCCCCCCGATTGTTCCAACCCCCCCGATTATTATTATATTGAACCATTTCCAACCCCCCCGATTATTCCCACCCCCCCCCCGTTTATTCGGTACTTGAGAGTACAGGCATGGAAGACTAAATTTAAGCTAACTAAAGTAAACATAACCTAACACAATGAAACTAATATAAAATACAATAACAATATAATGAAATAAGATAGAGCTGAAATAAAATGAATCAAATAGAACTTATTCTTACCATGTTTTAAAGTCTGCTGGCAGAAGTCTTCTTAAAATCGTTGCCTTGCCAAAAGAATCTTGTGAAATCTTCCAAAATCTGCGCGAGATCGAGTGTGTGCTCTATTGACTGTTGCTAATTGCGTGTTTTCGCTTCGCTCTTTTGCAATATTTTCATCAGCAAACAAAAGATACAAACATCGCATTGTTTTTAACAAGGGCAGGGCGTCCGAAGTCAGAACTGATCACAGAAACCATTGAGAGGCTTTAGCAGCTAGACCAGGGGGTGGATGACTTGAAGGATGACGCTGCACCGAATTAAGTAGTTGTGTTCGGTGCGACCAAAATGCAACGTTTGACTCGATTGAGTACGGCAATTAGGGTAGTGCATTTGATGTTAAAAAAGTGCGACGCGAGAGCCTCTGACGATTACACGTATCTTTTTTGTAAGAAACCAAGAATTCGGGCCAGTACTGAAAGTTTCTTAGGATTATCAGATTTTGAGTACTCAGAGTTTCTTACTAGTTTCTTAGAGGGTTCCGTAACAATCTTCATGTTCACTACTTGTGCCCCGTGGGGGGGGGGGGGTCAATTTTTCTAGAGCAGGTTGTCAAAACATGTCAAAAGGGGATATTTCGTTAGAAGATCGGGTCGTTTTTTTGATAAAATTTTCATGTTTTGGAGTATACTTTTTCACCAATTTTTCTAGAATGGGATATCATTTTGAGCCAGAAATTCTGGAGCAGGGAAAACGTTTTTTTTTTAACACATAAGAAACTATTGGTATCAAACTAGCCCCAAATTTCGTGGCACACCCCCGTACAAATCTAAGTCAAGTACCCCCCCCCCCCCCCCGGGCCGGGACTTGTGCCCTCGTGAACATTTCAAAACAATGTTTTTTAAGCATTTCCAATGTTTAGACATTACTCAAGTACCTTACGAGTAATATGATACAGGAAACAAGCGAAAGTAAAGAAGAAATATGTCCAGGATTTCCTTTATCAAAGTAAATAGTTTTGTAACTTATATTCTCCCAGTACTGGAGTGAGAGTTGAGCTACTTATGGGCACTTTCTTATAAACAATACGTGTACGCTAAAGATGGCGGAGAGGAACTTTTTGGCCAAGATGCACTATGCACTAATCGAATTCCTATAGAATATAGAACTGTTAAAGATTCGTAATTCGAACGCAATGAATCTTGGTAAAAAGTTCCTCGCCGCCATCTTTAGCGTATTCTGAATTATATTCGACGTCTGACCCAAAGCCGCTCCAGCGTCGCTCTCTTAATTCAGCGCGACCCAAGGGAAGGTAAAATAATGGCCAGAGCTGTTTCTCCTACAGAGCAGAGGTGCAGTGCAGAACTGTGACGTTCCTTGTAAATGTGGCATGTCAAAATTTATAAATTGAATTGAATTGATAGTGTGTCATGTTTGGATGGACTTGAAATTTCGACATGAGTGTATTACCCCTACCTCCGTTGTCCTTATATCAATTTTCAGATTACGTTCGGTGGGTGTGGAATAAAAGAATTGCGCCAGAAATGGGTGTCAATCTCTTCTTTTTCGCTTGAGCCTGCAAAAATTAAAGCTTTTATGTCGTTATAAATATGATTGTCCTTCAACGCCATGAGAGACGGTCATCCAATCCCTTTTGTTTTCCGTGTTATGCAAAATTACAATAAACTAACATGAGAGAAAACCGCGCTAATCCCCATCACCGTCCTCTGCACAGAAATCACACGACTGAATAAATGTCTGCCAGAAAGGCCTTTATATAATGACATTAAAGCTTTAACCATGGTTTAAAAGTGTGAATTCTTTGTGGCAATTTGATCTGCAATGGTTTGATCATGATGACGACATAAGTCAGAAAGGCCTCAGTTTGCTAAATCTTCTCGATTTTTTGCATCCGATATTTCTTTACAATTATCTTCCAAATTTATAAATTTATTTACCTTATCAACCATAAGCACGGGGATCGAAACTTCATGACGGGGAAAGGAAAGGTTCGGCTAATATCTGTGATGAAACTTGAATAAAGTTGACAGGGAATAAAAAATTTCAGCGGGGAAACAACAGAAACAAAGTGGGGAAAGTGTTTAAACTCAAACTTCGCGGGGACGGGGAAACAAATTTTCTTGGTGGGTCGTCCTTCTACCTTGGCGGGGGGCATCTTTTCAGCGGGGTCGGTACTGGAGGTGTTTAATAGGAGCTTATGACAAAAGTTAAAAAGATCTTTCAATTAGCAGCATTGTATATTCCCAGTTGTTTGACAATAATTTTTCTGAAATTACATTTGACTTCAGTGCTACACGTATTTGTTTCATAAGAAACCGCTTATTATAAGAAATTCAGACTCTCAGATCGCCAAAGAACCAAGAGACCCCAGCATATTTTTCTTTTTTCTCACTTGTTTCTTGTATCATATTGGAAAAAATTCATTTTTGCCTCAGTTGCTGCACGACATATTAGGCTATTTTAGCAAGAAGACGCGAGCCGAGAAGACGCCAGCAGAGCTCTTTTGTTCGAGGATGTAATTTACAAAGCGAAAGTAACTTCAAAACTTTTGTGAATCTCCCGGGGCTTTGTGTAAGTTCTGTCATGAAATCGACAACCTGAAAAGTGTAGTTTTGAAGGCCGCTCACGAAAAATAGAACGTCGATATGGAAAGTAAAAACTAGGCCTATGTGAGCATATTCATTACCAAAAAAGACACGAGAACACAAACTATTTTCAAGGAGTACCTATTCCTATTTTATGAGCAGCTTTTTGAGATAAAAAGGCTGGAAAATTGGAATGCTCCAAAAACCTCTGAGCGTCCCCGTCTTCGAAGACGTCCGCGCCTTGTTGCTAAAACAGCCTAATTACAGAATGACGCGGCCCTCGGTCATAGATCTGATAATTTTAAGAAACTTTCGCTTACCAAAATTATTAGTTTCTTGCATAAAATACTTGTATGCTTTTTGCACACACACACATTCTTTTAAATTGAGATACTATAGGCCTACCTACAGGGAAAACTATTCAAGTAACTATTTGTTTTAGTAAAGCACATTGGAGAATCAATCAATGATACCAAGTAGCACCTGAAATAATTACCGGAATTTAAATAGAAAGGTGGCTATTTACGTAACAATGAACAAATGAGAACAAGGAAGACACCCGGTACCCCCCGGGACGCTGGTAAAATAATAGATACATTGATCAAAGCATGGTCGGAGCTTGTTTATAAAAAACGATATCACAAGAAATCATCGAAGTTGCTTTAAATGTATTCAGAAGAAGGTTTATTAATTTTTTGGAGATTACGAAGAGTCTTTACTTGACGAAAGGTGTTGTTTGTGCTGCATGTGGCGCTGTGGCCATGTTTTGCCATGGGGATGTTCAGGATTGACAACTTGTGAATCATATCACGCCTCTTGCTGTTGTTTCACGAGCGGGGTCTTGAGCTGGACAGAATTTCGCTATGGATGGCTTGAAAGAAAATTTGAGAATCTTGGATACAGGTTCAAGAGAAGCAGTATCTAACTTGAAACTTCCGACTACCGAAAGAAAAGTATTGGTTTCCTTTTTCCCGGATGAATGCATAGAAGAAGCAACTGGAACTGTAGAGACCTATGGCACATTGAAACGCGATGCGATTATAAATGAAACAACAGCCGTGCGGCTGCTGTGCAAATTACGCCAACATGCATCGATAAGGAAAAAAGCCCCATCTGAATTTCTTGCTAGATTTGGCAATACACTGTTCTCTTTTGCTGATTTGGAGCAACTTGAGAAAATTCACAAATGTAAGAAAATTGTTGCGATGGTCAAAGAGGAAAAAGCGTGGTTCAAGAGTCTACCTCAATTTATAGCGGCTGGAAGAAAGCAAATACCCATGCAAAATGTACATCAGTTCAGGGAATTGATTCATACCGCAAGAAATGATGAAAAATTAGAGTGCTTGCAAGGATTTTCTCCTAGTGAAGTATGTTCTGTCGTTGGTAACAGATGGATTAGTTCTCATGTAATTGATCTCATATCTTCATTGATAAATACACAATCGGAGAGCTCAAAAGTCACAGTGGTAAGTGCTTCGAGAGTCAAACTCGCCAGTAACACTGGAACACTAGAAAAGTTGTTTAGTCAGATGAAAATTGATGATGAAACCAAAATGCTGATCATTACGTGCAATGTTGGCGGTGAAAAGGGTGTTGGTAATAACATTCAATTTGATAAGAGAGGTAATCATTGGGCATTACTTGTATTTGATCTGCAGAATCAACGACTTGTCTACTGTGACAGTTTGTGTAAGATG
Source organism: Aurelia coerulea (assembly GCA_039566865.1). Taxonomy (NCBI): domain Eukaryota; kingdom Metazoa; phylum Cnidaria; class Scyphozoa; order Semaeostomeae; family Ulmaridae; genus Aurelia; species Aurelia coerulea. Next base: position 2,209,368 of record CM076951.1, on the reverse strand, counting down.
TTCCCAAGAAACTCCGATAAGCTTGTGATCCCCATTCTAGGTATCCTTGGGAAAGAAAAGTCCAAATTTATGGTGAGTACAACACATGCCGTCAACAAAGGGTTCAGTCACAAATGCACGAATGATTGCAGTGTATTTCCAATTCAAGTAGATGGTGAAAGCTGTGGAGTCATTACAATAATAATGGCTGCGATTTTAGCTGATTGTCCAGATGGAGATAAGATGCATTTCCTATCGCCTGGAAGTCAACGGGATCCTGATGATGAGCCATGTCGACAAATACCTGCATGCTTAAAGAATCCCTCTATATTCAAGGCAGAATTGCGATGCATCATAATTTCATGGATAGTAGAGGGTAGAGTCGACACAGAGCTTATATTGCCTCGACATTCAAGTGGGCAAAAGGCCACAGCCACGACGCAGACTGAAGCAGGAGAGGCTATTTGCTTTGGTGTGAACAGTTGGCAGGAAAGCCATTCAGCGGCAACTAGATCTAACGATCCTTTGTCAGAAAGCGATGGAGAAACATCAGAATCACTGTCAATGGAGAACAAAGAGCATGCCATTTGCTCTGATGCTGCAAATGCCACAATAGGTCCAGCAGAATTCCAGCAATTATGCAGTTTTAAAGATGGCTTAAAGCATGCATCATCTGAAGACCCGGCGAACAACTCATGTACTGTCCGCATATCTAGCCAAGGGAAAGAATTGACCAAGATAATCATCAAAAAGAGAAAGATTGAGCGGGAAAATGGAGAGCTAAGCTTTGGCGTGAACAACAAGCACATGAAGCTCCTTATACCTTGCTGTAGTAAAGAGTGGTATTCTTGTATACGCGATGACATTGGAGATGATGAAACTCCCAATGCTGAAGCTAAAACACGGTTAATTAAGGACTTTCCAATCAAATCAACAGAGGAAACATTCATTTCTTTAGATGCTCTGGATCTCCAAGCTTCAAGTGAATGGTATGAGCAACAATGCAAGCTTGCAAAAATAAACGAAGCTCGTTCAAAATCAAGAGAAGAAAACAAATGTATCGAAGATTCCCGCTACCAGCGTGTTGCTATGGTCCGAAGTAAAGTTACTGGGGACTTAGTTACAAATATGAGTCAATTAAGAAGTAAGATATCGAAAACAGACAGTCAGAAGTTGAAAGCGGAATTATCTGGCATTGCAAAAGTTGGAGAGGCTCTGCTTGCATTCCCTATAATTTTGACCAACGAGGCAGCCACGATATACGAAGAAGCAAAGCTGCAGCTGCAGTCAACGACTCTGGTAGACGAGGTTGCAATCAATAAAAAACCAGGATCATTTTATGAATCCTTGGCAAAGCACCTCAACCTAGCTCAGATTTACGTCAATGGCAGAGCTTTCCTGGTTGACCGAGTGGGAGGTGATATTTGCAAGGCCTTAGAAAGAATCGAGCAAGTTTCAAAATCGTTCAATTCACAAACTGAAGTTAAAGAGCATGTCAAGGCCAAGATTGGGGAAACCTTTAAACAGTGTCTAGAGTATATGGATTCCACAAGAGATAAAGACGTACTCAAATACGTAATTGCCAATATTACCAGCGTGAAGGCTGCTACGGAACTGGCAGGGGTGCAGAACCGAGAGGGAATAAAGAGAAGTAAAGCTGTTGTCGATTACAGTCTGGGGAAGTTTTCCGACATGAAATCCGATATGGAGAAGAAGTTTGGAGACCTTCATAAAGACCAACGAAAAGCTGTTATCCGCCGAGCAATGGAGGCATACAAGATAAAGGAACTGCGCCACATTTTTACAGGAAACAAAGGAAGGAAACTTAAATGCACTGAGTTTCCAGATCTAGCTGCAGTGCTGGAATTTCATTTTGGTGAAAGAGATCGTGCGGAAAGCGGTAATGGTGGTTTGGAATCTCATCCCAAGTTAAAGAATGAAATAATGTACAAAGCTGATTGCAATTCTACAAAAATGAGAGATGCCAGAGAATTGCTCATGGCTGCAGCTGGTCCAGATTTTCGCATCTCACTCTCATCATGCTACAATTACACGATGAATTACAAGAAAGGTACCAGTCAAGCAAAGCGGCATCATGATGGCAAGGGTATAAATGCAAATATTTCTCTCCATAAAGCCCCCGACACGAAAGCAATAAAAGATCTGGTTATAAATGCTCATTGGTGCTCAGCAAACGCTAACTACATGCTAGATCATGCAAGCCAACATCCACAAAAGTTTTTGATTGACTCAAAAGATGCCAAAGCCATCGTAAGAGCTGGCGAGAAGCAGGGAGGAAAGACCTGGCGATCAATTGAATTGGAAGACCACTCCTTCCAAGATGAATCACGAAAGAATGCTGTTACTCCGATGGCACATCTGTTCGTATCAACCGTCGTTGCAGAAACTGTAGAGAGACCCGTGCAAACAATTGCCGAGGGAGAGATAGGGATTGCAATTCAAGGAATCAAAAAAGAACTTCTACTTCGTATCAAGAGAACTGGACGAGGAATATTCTTGATCAATTTGTCATTCTATGAACCGGAAACGGTATTTCGAGCAATGAACGAGATCTTCCATCTGATGGCTATACCCGCCATGGATTCCTTCTTCCGTTTGGGTCCAGATGGCAATCTCCCAGACAACCTAGTATTCCTGGTTGATAATGGAGCAAGCGAAAAACCAAGGAGCCCATTGGTCAGAATGTGTCTTGTGAGAATGTGTCATTTCCTCCAACGCCACACTATTACTCAGATCTCCTTTGCAGAATACCACAGTAAACGAAACATCGCAGAAAGATTAAATGCAGCAGCTCAAACAGGGCTTCAAAGTTGTGCTGTCTTGGGACAGAACGTGTCATCAACTCCTGGTTCGGAAGAACATCGAAATGAAATGGAGGCAATGGCCCTGGAAGTGCAGTCTGCAATCATGTCGCAACAGTTTGGAGGGAATCCAATTCTAGTCTTCCGCGGCGTCAAAGATGACTTCATTTTCAAAGATGAAGAAGCTTTGCAGCATTTTCTGAAACTCTCTGAGGAAGGAAAAGCTAATTGTAAAGATACCTACGCCATCACACAAAATGAGACGTCCCAAACGCTCAGCCTAATGTATGGTTTTAACAACGAATTCAAATCTACATACTGCTATGATTACGAGGTTCTAACAAATTCAACTGGAGAGCGTACAGCCTGGTGTGACAAATACACCACCACCATCTACAATGGCAATGTTCCCAAAAAAGATTTCATCAATATGCAACCTGTACCTGATTACGTAAGATGGTATCAGTCTAATGGCCAGTTGCATTACATGCCATATGAAGGAAGAGGAGATCTAAAGTTAAATATTCTGAAGGAAATTCCAGAGCTGTTCTTACCCTCGTCCATTTTGCTGAATGCCAGGCTTGTCTTTCCATCCCTTGATGGGGATATCACGCATGCTCTAGCCCTTATGTGCTGGTGTACAGAGGAAGAAGTCATCAAATATTATGATGAAATGGCAAGAAAGGAGCAAGCGAAGTTTGAAAATGCAATTAAACAGGCAACGTGGAGCAAGCATGAAATCTATGCACAGCATACCGTTGCACAACTAAGGGAGCAATGCAAGGACCACGGACTTTCCACCGAAGGCCCAAAGCATGACCTAGCAAATCGTCTTGCAATCTTTCAAGATGTAGAAATTCCAGCCTGGGAGAACTATAAAGGTGATCTGAGTAAAGTGCCACATGACTTGAAAGGATTAATGCATTTGCCCCTTGCAAGTTTGAAAGAGATTATGAAATTTCATGGTTACAACACAGATGAAAAGAAAGAAGTGCTAGCATTGCGGGTTTTATGCATAAGAGCTGGTGAAGCAAACAAGATGTACCACCGCGAGATAGAGAATCTGCTGCGTTTAGTAGGAATTTGCAAGAGAATTGTTCTTGAAGAAAAAGTTAATTACGATTCAACGATTGTTGCAGTATATCGTCAACGCCAGTTTACATTAGAAAGAATTACCGAAAGTGAAAAAAGACCACGAGAGAGGGCAGGATTACCGGCTGAGAGAAGCAAATCTGTATTATCTATCCCCCCTGGTACCACCTTCGACAACATGTTCAAAAGCTTGGAAAACTTGCTTCTATCACTCAGAGGAAAGAGAATCACGTGTGCGGAAAATGTTTCTCTTTTTATGCATGTTGGCATGTATGTCATCATCTATTGGCTTGAGGACAAAGATCAAGGTTGGGACGCAGGTAAATACACCCTCTTTTTAAATTGCAGAATAACAATCTAAATACTAAGTTTGCTTATGAGAAACACAAAAGAAAAATATTCATCAACCACTTCAGTTTCTCCAAGGATGCTTCGTGTACAGAGGTAAATAAATGTGTATCTGCTACCGTGTCGGTGGTTGCTTTGTAGGGTATGGTACCCTACAAAGCAACCACCTACGAGCTGAGAGATTCCAGGAGACGGAGTGGTTTGCATAATTTATTAAAATCCCTAACTTATACCCTAGGATGGTATTCAGCCAAGATAGTTGGTGCTGCATGCAAAAACAGAGCTGTCATCACTGTGGAGTACAGGAGTGAGCCTGACTGTTTTTATGACATAGATGTTGAAAGCGCACTTGCTGATGGCATACTTATGATAAGCAAACATTTGTGCAATGATCGGAACATAGATATGCACTGTGAGGCAATGGAAGTTGGTGCGATTATTGAAATACAGATTGGGAGGAAAGACAGTAAAATTTACGGAGTTGAAGAGGGTAAGAATCCTTAGCTCTGACTTGGTTCCATAAAATTTTGGAATGCAAAATATTTCTGTTTTTGAATTCTCGTCACTTTTGTGCTGTATCACTGGGGCAACGGGAGCAGGTAGGGGCACATAACAGCAAGTACCCATAGTGCTCATCAGTAAATGTGTAGGGATTAACAAGGGCAGATTTTGTAATACAATGGCAACAGTTGCGTTTGAATGACACCTCAATTCAAAACGATTAGCGATTGTAGACGAAGGAATTTCTCTCAACCAGTAATTCAAAACAAGCAAAGCCGCAAAAGTTTCCCCGAGACCAGTAGGGCAAACTCTCGCCTTGTACGAGCGAAAGATGGTTTCTAAGAGAAGTTGTGCTTACAATGAAAGAAGAAAGGTAAATCTAAAGCTCTGTATGGTGGATTTTGTCTATTTGATCCAGGAGCCGAGCAGAAGAATTGTAATTCTTGCGTATGTAGGGCTTAAAAGAAACAATTAAAAAACAGCCCCTGAATCAAATAAACAATTTTTGCGATTCTTCGGGCGCCCACTGTGGACCTTCTAAATAGCTCACCCCATCAACATTAATGGGTAGTAGAAAGTCCCTTTAGATTTGAAAGACTTGGTAAAGTAGTAGCTATATATTAAATAATTGTGCTGACAAATCTGTCTGTTTTTTGCGTCCGTTTTTCTCCTAGTACCTATTAGATTTAAAACTATGCATTTCTTGTAGGTTGGTCGGAAGCGACAGTTCAAGGATATTCGCCAGATGATGATACTATCACAGTAGTCTTTCTCGAAAACCTGGAGCAAACGTTCAGTATCCCACTATCTCCATTGATCGCAGCTGAGAAGATGAAGGTTATTCAAGCAGTGTTTTGAAAATCTGAATGTAAGCTGTGCACATATGGAGCAAAGGGTTTGAATCTTTACAAATGCTTGAAAGAAGCTTCATATAATTCAAAATGAGTTTAGGCTGCAGATTCATTTGACATTATGGTGCTATCAATGTTTTGAAAGTTGGACATCATTCCTATGATGCTCCTATGGCAAAAACTGTTTAATTCTTAAAATAATAATGATATTTGAAAGTCTACATCTGAAATTATAGTTTGTTACATGAAAACACAATCCACCAGACAGACTTGCTAACCATTAACGCTAGCTTGTATAAAGCCCAAGTGGGGGGATTGGTAGTTGAAGGTGACGTACCCGTTGCAAAATGCCGTAAAACCCTAAAACCAAAGCGGTAGTAGTTTTTAGCCTAAGCGGTAGCAACTTGTAGCCTAAGCGGTAGTAACTTTTTTCAGTAAGAAGCAATAACAATACAGGGTGTCCTAAAAAAATTGTGCCCCGTTTGCCTGAAGATTGTGGCAAAACGACAAAAGCTTCTCGCCAAACTTTTACATGATGTTGCTCTTCAGATGCTCAAATAAAGTTTGCTGCCATCCCCGTTAAAATCCGTTAAAAATGATGGAGCTATTACCTTCAGAAGACCGAATTTACCTGATGACTAAAAGCAGCGGTCGGCCATTTTGTCTTACTATTTTAAGTGATAAATGACTTCACGCGAGGTAAGAAATAATTTCTGCGAGGTCTGGAACTCTCCGAGGATTATCGGAAGTTTCACGATAGCTGTAAAATTTGGCGGCTGCTGTTTCTCTTTCCATCCATGAAGCTATTTAGCGCTGCAAAATAGTAAGACAAAATGGCCGATCATTGGTTTCAGTCATCGGGCAAATTTGGTCTTCTGATGGTCATAGCTCCATCATTTTTCAACGGATTTTTATGGGGATGGCAGCAAACTTTATTTGAATATCTGAAGAGCAACATCATATAAAAATTTGGGGAGAATCTTTTGCCGTTTTGTCGCAATCTTCAGGGAAGCGGGGCACAATTTTTCGGGACACCCTGTAGGTTAATCGTTCCAGAAAGATAGTGCTATGATATAGTAGATATGAGCTGGAAAAAAGGAGTTCATGTACTTTTATTTACTTTGAAATAGTACCACATTAAGAATCAATCAAATACCTTGATATCACAATCAGAACAGAAAAGAAGTGATCCTTCTGATTTCAGATGTTGACATTCTAGGACGGACTGAGCTATAAATTTTGCAGATTCTTCCGACTAGCTGGAGTTAAAAGTGTGCCACCAGGCTCATAAAATATCCTACAAATTGTCAAGACATGAATGCATTCCATTAAAATGCGCACCTTTCTCATTTATTTGAAGACTTTGCATCAGCATATCGATTTGTAAATTCGCTAACTAAGATAATCAATCAAGTGCTGGAATCTTAATTGGACAAAATGCCCTTGCTAGCAAATCCATTTTAGAGAAAGAATGAATAACTGGTTGATTTTGTTGTTACAGAATCTTACTAACAACAATTCGATTCATCAAACTTTGTTAAAACTCGACAAACTAATCATATCAATTTTCACAACCCTAAGCGGTAGTAAATTTGAGATTTTTTCCACCCTAGGAGGTAGAAAATTGCAAAAATTAAGACCATAAATTTTGCAACGGGTATGTCACCTTGAATTACTAAGTCCCCCCCATGGGGTATAAAGATTCAACCCCAGTGTTCACATATTGGAGTTGCCACTCAGAATAGTCCTTTTTAGTCCAAATCTGGAACAGTTTGAGGAGGAAAACAACAGTATGACGCCCGTTCTTAGTAGACACTTGCTAGCTAGCTTTTTGCTAGCTAGCTGTGGCAAGAAGTTCCTCTGGATTTCACAACACTTTTCAGCAAGCTAGCTAGTCAATGATGATAATTTTACTTGAATTGGATTACAAATGTTTCAGTTTATATTTAGGCACGTTTTATTCGCCTTTTGGCAATGTTTCCCATTATTTTGATACATTGTTAACTGATTTTCATGGTTTTCAGTGTTTCTATTGTATTGAGATAGAAACAGCAAACTTCAATTTATGAGGTTGCAAATGAAATCCTCTATGCTCGCACTTTTGTTTTGCAACGTTTCACAAGACATAAAAAACAAATGAAAATAACGAGAAACTTGTATGAATATGAAATGAAATATTTGTAATTCAAATCAAGTACAATGTTGTTATTGTTATTGTTGTTGTTGTACAAGTTAAGTGTTTTACGAGTATAAAAGCATTCTTTATGTTTACTTTTCTGTGCCCTCGTGACCTCACAAGTCACAAGCTTTATGAAAGACTGAAGAAGCCAATTTGTCCAACAACTGAAGATTCTTGATTTTTCATTGATCACAAAGTTTCTCATCAGTTAGTTACAGTTCAGTACTTGTTATTACAATACTTGTTATTCGTTTCTATCTTAGAGTTGGTTCGTCAATTTTCGGTTGCTACATTCCGAAAAATTTTTTTCATTGTCAACGAGACATACGTTGTTGTTTAGTGGTAATTCTAATGTTTAAATTCAAATTCATATTGCGAAGAACGGTAGATGTTATAAGTTCACTCCATTCTGAAATGATTTTCAATTCAAAGGAAATCTTCATTGTTTTTTATTGCACGGTGTTCCTGCCAGGAAGGTGTTGAATATATACTATCACTAAACAAAAGAAATCACCAAATTTTAGGATTGTTTATCTTGGGGAATTGTTGGGGAAATGGACTGTTCCCATAATATTCCAAGAGAGACAAGGAAATGTCCATTGAATTTCCTGGAAAAAATTTTCGCTTTTAGAACATAATGTGTGGCTTTAAAAGTCTTTGAGACTACAGCTACTCTTTATGATTTTAAATGATGTATCTTCTATAAATTTCCATTTTGAATAATCCAGAGATTCTCGAACTAGAAATTCTAGGTCAGAGACCCCCAAAAGGAGCCCCATTGATAGCCTGCGTGCAGGTTTCTGTTTTTGCACGACCTTTGGTGTTGGATTCATAAGCCTTTGGAAGGCTAAAGACAGATTTTAGGTCATATTGTGTTTTTGCTCCTTTACTTTTTATTTAGTTGTGCTGCTGATTGTTCTCAACAGCCTATCGGATTTGTTGGTTTCTTTTTACTTGGTCCTCGGATTTGCAAGGTCTCACTGAAGCATATAACCCCTTGGATCCAGAGGCCAGATTTTAAGAGGCCATCGGAAATTTCTGTTCTTTTGTACAACCCCCTCGGATTTGCAGGTTTCATCGGGTTTTGGACCCCCTCGGATTTACATCTTCCGACGGGGGTGTACGGATATTAAATGGAACGTCCCCTTTTCTCTAGCGGAGATTTTATGTCTCCCAATAAGTCCCTTACTTCATCGAAGGATGTAGATTTTGTAAGTCTCCATTACCTCATGATGCTCGTTTAGGATTATGATTACTAATATGACTATTAGGATTACTTTGAAATTGTTCCACAAATTTATTGTCCTCTGACCTATAAAAACCAGCATTTTTGCTAAGTTTGAAGGTGTGGTCTGTTGACAGCATTTTGCCTACTATTTTGATTATTTCATCTTCGTAAAATGACTTCTCTGCATTAACCTGGTCTAAAAACATTTTTATTACCTTGTCATGGCTTGGAAAGCTGAACAATGTATTCTCCTTAAATTGGTCACAATATTCCAGTGAATCTAGTTCACTCGTTTCTGGAGAAAGGCAGCTGGACAAACATCGATAATATTCTCTGTAATTTAGACTTGATATGGAATCCAGCATTTGAAAGAAATTTGTCCCATGAGTTACGCCTTCCGTGATGAAATCCAAGAACCAGTTTCCTTCACTTTGTCAAACATCTCTGCTGCATGTTCTTGGAGGCAATAAACACACTTCTGCTTGCCACCATCTCTTCCAATGTGCAGTGTAGTGGCTGTTCCTCCTTGGTACTCTTCTCGCTGCCTAGGCCGTGTTTGTTTTTCTTGATTTCCGCCAGCATTCTTCAGCAGGGGAACATTACTCTCTCTGATTTCCAACTCTTTTTCAAGGGCAATGAGAAGCTCATCTAAGCACCATGATGAGAGGCTTTTGTCACTTGCTCTGATCATGCTGAAACGAATTTGCTCCGGAATATTTTCCATCAAATTCTGGCACCACGATGCTCGAGTATGTGATCCTTTCAACACCGACAGCCTCGAGCCCACAAAAATGTGTCTCAATATGGTCATGCAGTGTGTGGAGGCGATTCGCGCTTCTCTCATTGAATACTGGTGCTAAGTGCAACAAATGGTTGACGTGAGAATGTTGAATTTCTTCTGTTTTTTTTTAATCTTTTCTTCAATAACGCAACAGTAGTATCGTAGCTCGCATCAGTCATTGGCATTCCTGCAATCACACTTTTTGCTGGCTCTTGTAAAAACGATCTAAGATATTTAAATTTATCCACATTTGCCAGTCCTGAATGGCACTCTGAAATCCATCCCAAAACTCTTGAAATTCATGTACTGTCCGCATATCTAGCCAAGGGAAAGAATTGACCAAGATAATCATAAAAAAAAGAAAGATTGAGTGGGAAAATGGAGAGCTAAGCTTTGGCGTGAACAACAAGCAAATGAAGCTCCTTATACCTTGCTGTAGTAAAGAGTGGTATTCTTGTATATGCGATGACATTGGAGATGATGAAACTCCCAATGCTGAAGCTAAAACGCAGTTAATTAAGGACTTTCCAATCAAATCAACAGAGGAAACATTCATTTCTTTAGATGCTCTGGATCTCCAAGCTTCAAGTGAATAATGCAAGCTTGCAAAAATAAATGAGTTCAAAATCAAGAGAAGAAAACAAATGTATCGAAGATTCCCGCTACCAGCGTGTCGCTATGGTCCGAAGTAAAGTTACTGGGGACTTAATTACAAATATGAGTCAATTAAGAAGTAAGATATCGAAAACAGACAGTCAGAAGTTGAAAGCGGAATTATCTGGCATTGCAAAAGTTGGAGAGGCTCTGCTTGCATTCCCTATAATTTTGACCAACAAGGCAACCACGATATACGACGAAGCAAAGCTGCAGCTGCAGTCAACGACTCTGGTAGACAAGGTTGCAACCAATAAAAAACCAGGATTATTTTATGAATCCTTGGCAAAGCACCTGAACCTAGCTCAGATTTACGTCAATGGCAGAGCTTTCCTGGTTGACCGAGTGGGAGGTGATATTTGCAAGGCTTTAGAAAGAATCAAGCAAGTTTCAAAATCGTTCAATTCACAAACTGAAGTTAAAGAGCATGTCAAGGCTAAGATTGGGGAAACCTTTAAACAATGTCTAGAGTGTATGGATTCGACAAGAGATAAAGACGTACTCAAATACGTAATTGCCAATATTACAAGCGTGAAGGCTGCTACGGAACTGGCAGGGGTGCAGAACCGAGAGGGAATAAAGAGAAGTAAAGTTGTTGTTGATTACAGTCTGGGGAAGTTTTCCGACATGAAATCCGATATGGAGAAGAAGTTTGGACACCTTCATAATGACCAACGAAAAGCTGTTATCCGCCGAGCAATGGAGGCATACAAGATAAAGGAACTGCGCCACATTTTTACAGGAAACAATGGAATTTCATTTTGGTGAAAGAGATCGTGCGGAAAGCGGTAATGGTGGTTTGGAATCTCATCCCAAGTTAAAGAATGAAATAATGTACAAGGCTGATGGCAATTCTACAAAAATGAGAGGTGCCAGAGAATTGCTGATGGCTGCAGCTGGTCCAGATTTTCGCATCTCACTCTCATTATACTACAATTACACAATGAATTACAAGAAAGGTACCAGTCAAGCAAAGCGGCATCATGATGGCAAGGGTATAAATGCAAATATTTCTCTCCATAAAGCACCCGACACGAAAGCAATAAAAGATCTGGTTATAAATGTTCATTGGTGCTCAGCAAACGCTAACTACATGCTAGATCATGCAAGCCAACATCCACAAAAGTTTTTGATTGACTTAAAAGATGCCTAAGCCATCGTAAGAGCTGGCGAGAAGCAGGGAGGAAAGACCTGGCGATCAATTGAATTGGAAGACCACTCCTTCCAAGATGAATCACGAAAGAATGCTGTTACTCCGATGGCACATCTGTTCGTATCAACCGTCGTTGCAGAAACTGTAAAGAGACCCGTGCAAACAATTGCCGAGGGAGAGATAGGGATTGCAATTCAAGAAATCAAAAAAGAACTTCTACTTCGTATCAAGGGAACTGGACAAGGAATATTCTTGATCACTTTGTCATTCTATGAACCGGAAACGGTATTTTGAGCATTGAACGAGATCTTCCATCTGTTGGCTATACCCACCATGGATTCCTGCTTCCGTTTGGGTCCAGGTGGCAATCTCCCAGACAACCTAGTATTCCTGGTTGATAATGGAGCAAGCGAAAAACCAAGGAGCCCATTGGTCAGAATGTGTCTTGTGAGAATGTGTCATGCTGTACTGAGAGAACCTCGATGCTGGTAAAAGCTTTGTTTAAAGACCTGAAACTATCAGACGTCTTTTGGTGGGTCGCACCTGGTTGATGATCAATGAAAACAAAATTGATAGCCGAAGCCTCGATAGGACGACAATGTTTTATTTTGAACTACAATTGTGCTTATTTCCCCTAATTTTGTAATCGTACGAATACAAAATTACTGTCAAAACAGCAAATATCAGCTCTGGCCCAATGCTCACAGACCCTGTTACAAGTGATTGATTGAGCAACTTGTGCAATCTTTCATTCGCTGCTGTTCCACTGCCTGGCTCTATCCCTGATAAGCAGCCATTCACAATGTGCCTTCTGAGTTTCTCAATTTCCTTTTCTACAACAGACCAGCACCCAGTTGGGTCCTTGTCAAAAATGTGTTTCCAACGGAGTAACAGACGTTCTAAGTTTCCCAGGATTACTCCAGCAGAGGGAGTATTTTTTCTTGTAGCTGGCCATTGTCTCCATCTTCATGAAAGATGAGACCAAATTCCTTTCTGAAAGCTTTGCTCTGTCCGAAATCTTTGAAATTGTTTGCTTCAGAACTCGCTGAACCGCGTGAAATATATCCAATTTTATGGGGGTTTCTTTACCAAAAATCTCTCTATAAAATTTACCATCACCACTTGGACCACAAAATTTATCTGCGCTCACATAGTCTAAACTAATACTTCTTTTCTCTAGCGGAGATTTTATGTCTCCCAATAAGTCCCTTACTTCATCGAAGGATGTAGATTTTGTAAGTCTCCATTACCTCATGATGCTCGTTTAGGATTATGATTACTAATATGACTATTAGGATTACTTTGAAATTGTTCCACAAATTTATTGTCCTCTGACCTATAAAAACCAGCATTTTTGCTAAGTTTGAAGGTGTGGTCTGTTGACAGCATTTTGTTGACAGAAATGTTATGATAGTTGGCCCAGCAAATTGTGGGAAAACATTTATTTTACAGCCCTTATGTGTAATGTACAAAAGCTTTGTGAATCCAGCATCAACTACATTTGCTTGGGTTGGTGCTGAGACTGCAGAAGTAATTTTCTTGAACGATTTTCGTTGGAGCAGCCAAATAATTCCTTGGCATGATTTGTTGCAGATGCTTGAAGGGCAGCCTGTGCATTTATCAGCACCAAAAACGCACTATGCTAAGGATTTGGTATTCGACAAAGATACACCTATCTTTTGTACTTCCAGCTCAAGAATACGATATGTCTCGCAGGGTGCCATTAATGAGAGAGAGACAGAAATGATGGAAGTGCGGTGGAAAGTATTTTCCTTCTATAAGCAGATTCCAGAAGAAAGGCAGAAGGAGATTGCACCATGTGGTACATGTTTTGCCCATCTAATTTTTGATGATTGAACTCAGCTGCTTTACCCATGAACACACCCTAAAAGGGGCAAACCACACCCTTTTCAATACCATTGCAACTAACTATTATAACATATTTATGTATACAACGTTATCTATGATGATTTAAAGTTCCCTTGAACACAGAGCTTTGCAGCTTTCAATAGATATCTACATTTCAGCAACGATTTACCATATAATATAACGGTTTACCCACACGATTTACCGCTGCTAAATAGAACACTCTCCCAATGATAACATAAACTTCATTGAAATAGCATGGTGTTTTTGCAGTATAGCAACATTGTCCATGACACGCATCTTTGTTTTGCACTTTATGTCATTGTTTATGATAATTGCATCGGTTTACCGCTGAAAGTATATAACAAGAAAATCCAATGCAGTTCTTTCTATATACTTTTTGTGGTAAATCGTTCTTAAACTAGATATGTTAATTGCGTTCATAACTGCACAAATATTGTGCATTTATATCAATTATGTGCATTGCAAACCCACATAGACATGGGGGTAAATCGTTTGGTAGACCATTGGTAAATCGTACTGTATGTGCTGTGTTATATTTCATTATCAAAGCATGAATATGTTCAGCAAAAATGAATTTTGCTCACCATATTTTAGTATTTAAGTCGTTCTCCATAATTTTTCGTCAGCATCTGCATTCGTTCCTGCATTGAGTCTATTGTTTTATCAATAATGGCTATGGGATAATTAAGCATGGAATATCTTGCACGCTCACTGAACTGTTCAAATGTTTCATTCTCTATGTTATTCTGCATTGCATCCTCTGTTAACTGTGTACGCACATTATGAAATATGTTTTCGATAGGATTAAGATCTGGACTTCTTGGAGGAATTGGGAGTAGCTGAGCACCACACTTCTCCATACTGGCTTTGGCTACTCGTGAATTCTGACTTGGGTCCCAATCTTGAATAAAAAGATGTGTTTGTGGGTTGCAACTGCTTTGAAACATACAACTAAAATTCCTGTCAATAAATGAAGAGAAATATGGGCCATTCATTCTCTCATACTGTTCACAGACAATGAAACCTTTTCCATATGATATGGCAGCTATGAAATGGGCAACTTTGCCTCCTGCACCAACTTTGCTTCCTTTAGATGTACATCCTTGCACAAGTCCCTCAGATTTTTGTCGCCAAATGCGTCCAGATGGGGCTTTTGCTTGATCGGAAGGATTTCTCGAGGGAAAACTATTTGAGCCAATAACGTCTGACATCGGTCTTCATCAGCTGATATCTGAACCAACTCACTTAATGGGTGATTCCAAATCTTGCATAGATCTAATTTTTACTGACCAGCCTAACCTCATTACTGAGTCTGGTGTTCATCCATCATTACATGAGCAGTGTCACCATCAAATAGTTTATGGAAAGCTATCTGTTTCGAATGTAGCACTACCTCCTTATAAGCGAAGGATTTGGCATTATGATAAAGCAGACTTTGTTGCCATTATGAAAAGTATCGAAATGTTTAGCTGGCGCGAGCATCTTGACAAAATCGTGTGCCCGAATGAACAGGTCAAATTACTCAATGAAGTCCTTTTAAACATCTATTCTAATTTCATTCCCAACCAAGTTAAAATAATCAAACCTCGCCAAGCACCCTGGATAACACAAACTGTCAAAAAGTTTCTCAGGAAAAAGAATCATGCTTATAAGAACTTCGTGAGAAACGGCCGGCCAGACGACAAGCTTGAGGGAATCAAAAGTATGATATCTGAAGGTGCAAAAATGATCGAGAATGCCAAACAAAATTACCTCCGTAAAACAGGGCAAACTTTAGCAAATCCTGGAACCAACAGCAAAACTTACTGGTCTTTGATTAATACCGTTCTTAATAAGGCGAAGATTCCTATAATACCACCCCTGTTAGAGAATGGATTGCAAAGTCAGAGAATTACACCAAGCTCTACATCTTTGCTTCTCAACATTACAATAAATGAGCTGGACCACAGCGAATCAGACAAAAACTAGGATGGGCTGCCACAATAGGTTTTTCTCTAAGATCTATTTCAAAAGTTTTTCAGATTTGTTTCTTGATTCATTAACTGTGGGGCATTAAGTTTTGGTAATTTCATTGCATGATGAATAATACTCACTTTTGTCACAAGGGCGTTTTTTTGTGTCAGGATAACCAAAGCATACTGCAAAGGAAGTTATGTTCTTAGAAAAGAATTGATATCACAAGGTTTGGTTCTGTGCTTCTCTGTTCTGGTAAAATTCGCTAATCAGTGTCTATAGACTGCGTTTACACGATGCCAGCACATTTTGAAAAGGTGCAAAATGTGACAGACAGGCCTCCCGTTCACACAAAAACAGCCCATTCTTTGTGAACACTTGTAAATAATGAATATGGAACATTTTCAAAACTTTAGAAATAAGGCTGAATTGCTTTGGTGCAAAAATCCAGCCTTGTTCTTGTGGAGATTGCAAAGAATTTATTGCTGTCATAATACCTGGCATTTTCAAAATTTTGCCAGTATCGTGTGAACGCTAGATCAAATTTTGCTACTTTCAAATTTTTCATCGTTTTCAAAATGTGCTGGCATCGTGTGAATGCAGTATAAGAATCGATCTTGGAAATATATTGCAGATATTTAGGGTCTATTTACATGGAAGTTTCAGCCAGTTTAATTAAGGCAAATTTAGTCCTATCTCTATTGTTAAATATGTTTTTACCTTGATTTAAAAAAACACAGCACATATTGGGTTCACAGAATTCAAGGCTATAAGTTGGCTCCCTATAAAGAGCAGGATGGATCAATGTGTCTGTGTCAACGTAATGGAATTTTTCAGGCCCCCGCACAGTGCTGAAATATTCCGTCCAGTCAACCAGGGCCGAAGAACACGAAGGCCCAAGTTCAAATTTGATATTCCATCTTGCAAAACCACAATGGGACAAAAATCTCTATCTTATCTGGGGCCCAAAACATGGAATAGTATTTCGTCTGAGATGAAATCAACAAGGAGTATCAACACGTTCGAGATCAAAGAGAATTTTTTCCAAAATATACAAAGAGAGGAAGATGACATTCATGTCTTCTATTAAGACTCGTCATTATCTCTCCCGACTATAGTATGATCTTATAAACCATGTTTTACACGGAAAACAGCTACAATGTTTCTTTTCTCGTGATTTTTGTTGTTGTTCCAGCACCTCTGAGGGGACCATTATGGAATTTACGGTCATCTTGACCTTTTAATGCTATCCCTAACACTGTAATTAGGGGTGTTTTCCTCTACGTTTTTAACCTTATATAATATGATATTGTATTGTATCTATTTTTATATTATAAACTTGTAAATATTTTTAAGTAACGTGGAAAATGATACATACATACACACAAACATACATGCATACATACATACATATTACATATCAGCTTGCCATTGCATGGAAAAAGTTTTGCCCTGGGCTAAAATTTCCAGTGGGCTGAAATTTGAAATTTCTACTAGCCTTATGATGAAACATTTTTTGTCCATTATAGTTAGTGTGCTACTAATGATCCCATTGTTTTGCAAGGGGCCCATCTAAAGTCATTTTTTTTTTCTGCCCATACTGAAATATTGATAGTAAAAATGCTGTCACCAGACAACTTTACCCCAAGCTAAAATTCATGTTGTAATGGCAAAATATTTTCATCCAATAACAGGACTGAAGTGTCAGCCAAGACTAAAAGCTGTATTTAAACAGGCCCTTTGCCAGAGATATTTGGCAATTACGTTGTTCATTGAATTATCCAAATCTTGCATTCAAAGGTTCTCCAGAAATTTTCAAATCTGCAAGGCTGCTTTTTTGGTGAATATCAAACTGTTTACTGTAGGAAGAGGGTGGTGAAGAGTTTTCTTTGAAACGTGATCTAGCCATATTTTTGGCCATATTTGTTCTGGTGAAATGCGAAAAGCCAATGAAACACGAAAACGCTATATTCATTGACGTGAAACGTGCATTGAACATTTTATTTCCGTGATTGGTGATCCTGACCTGACCCCCTCCTTTACCATCCTCTACGAATGTTTATGTCATACATACCAAAATACAGAATAATCCTGTGTTATACCATATTTTGGTTGTGGGTAAGTTTATCTAAAAGGAAGGAAATGCGATATCAAAAGTATTGTTCTTTAATAACCTTACAGATCTACCGGCTGAACCAGAAAGAGTCCTCGTTTGAAAGGTCACAGCTCCCTTGATTTTTTAAGATAATGATATCGGCAAATATATAGTTTAATGGTAGAAATGTTCAAATCTACTATAAAATTTACCTGACTGAAATCGGCCACTCCATTCTGAAATTATGAGGGAATTTCTCGAGAAGGCCTCATCAAAAAAACTTCAAGACGTGCCCAAAATCATGAACAAACTTCCCTTACATTTCTCCCTTACAGTGGCCATACAGCAATGACTGGTGGAACCTTTAGCACGTGCTATCCTCTTGGGAGGATGAACAAGTCCTCCCCTGGTATTGATGACCTATTGAGGGGGATTCCATTCTAACAATAAGACAAAATACACGAATTTATGTTAGTGTCATCAGCTTTAGGAAGGAAAATTTGCTCATTGTTTTCATTCGTTTTTGCAAGTTTTTGGAATGGGCTTTCTGCAGAAAATCACCCATATCCACAGGAAGGAATGAATTATTGAACTGAACGGGTGAATTATTGAACCTAATTGAACATATTGGCAATAAAACAAGACAGTTTTCAATAGTATTGCTTTGATATTCATGGAGCAGTGGCCTTCGAAGCGGGGATTCTTTTTTCTGACTCACCCGGTATATCTGTTTGATATCTGACTGACAAGAACATATCATCAAACATTCATTTGCTGTGTGAATAGTTGAGACCATGGCAGGTAATAGTAGGATTACTTAAGAGACGAGAATCTACTGTAAAAGCATACATTCTAAGGTGCACAACTCCATTTGCACTGGTGGTAAAAATCGCTTGTGTTGCTCAAATCTCTTAGTGAAACTTTGGTTCAAAAACATTTGCCTGCATTTCAGATTCTCCCAGGTGCTGTTGCACTAAACTATCTCAGTGTCTTACCTCAAGTGAATTGGCAATATGATGATTTGTCAAGAAATTATTTTTTTTGCTGCTCAGGGATTCATCGTTTTTCATCAGGCACTCAGTCAGGAACCTGCAATGATAATATCAGATATGTTTGATAAGCAAGAACTACAACGTTTATATGTTTGAGACAATCATTCTGTTTTAAAGGCCAGGTCGAAAACGCGGAAAGCGCGGAAAACGCGGAAAACGCGGAAAAACATGTGAAGATTTTGAATGGCCAGAAATAGCGTTTATTCAACTAAAATAAAGGTAAGAGACCTTCCTTGATAAGCCAAATATTCCACCAAGAAGACGAAAAAGAAATTTCCGCGTTTTCCACGTTTTCGTTTTGGCTATGGGTGATTTTCGAAAACGCGGAAAAGACGGAAATCTTTTATGGTAAGTTTTATCAGTTGCTTCTCATAGATATTGACAATTAATACGTTAAACTTTCTCTCGTCATGAATTCTGTACCAAAATAGACTTCGTAGATCTGAATGAAACTTTTGGATCATGAGATTTAAAATTAATGGGCCTAAGTGGCCTTCGAGGGGCAGTTTGTTAGTGATTTCTTAACCATATCCCCTTTTTTTTTTTTATAATCATTTAAAATGTTACAATACATGCTACATCTACATCCTACCATACTTTCTAATTACTTTACAGACTATACAACACTACAGGGACGTGACCACAAGGGGCAAAAGATAATGACTACCAGGTGGACATTAACATAAAGACATGCAAAAAATAGTAACTAAATAAACAACTGCAAAAAGCTACAAATACGATAAATTACTGATAAATACTAGAATCCGTTTCACATTGGATGTCAGGCCAGCATAGTAGAACCCCGGACGAGAGAACAACAAAGACAGCAGTTGCTACCGCTACTGATCCCCCTCCAGAGTCCCCAACGCTCAACAAATTGCGCATATGCTGTCAGCTCTGGGTTTCTGATTCGCAATATCAATGGTCCGAAATACTGTCACTTTTCTGTGGATGAATTTTCATTCACCCTTGATGTGCCTAACATAAAATTTGAAACAGACTTACAAAATATACGGAGAAAAGTGTACATAGTGGTTGTGTGGCGTAAAAACGATTGTTTGAAGTTATCCAAGCCGACCTGTTTTGTGGATGAAACTTAGAGTCTGTTCGAGTATATTTTTATTCACTTCGTCAGAAAATTCTTTATTACCATACAATAAGTATTGAACCAGAACATTGTTTGGAAGGGCGTCGATTTGGACAAATGGTCGCAACAATTCTGAAACTCCAGCGAGAAGATCTTGCCGTTGAATATCGAATGAAGGGCAAAGCAACAAAAAGTTCTCCATATCCTCAATGACATCATTCGTTGGGCACATTGGATTCACTGTATCCCTAAAATTGTGATTGAATTTGTGAAAATTCAATTTGCTGAGACCGACCCTGATTTGTAAAAGATAACCTAAGCCTATTGGGTCATGAATACCGAAAACAGACTTTGCACGGGGACGAATCATTGACAGAAGCTTTGTTTTAAAGACAGCGACAGAAGGTGCAAGTCTGATTGCTGGATCAAGTTTATTCCATTCAGAGATGCAATTGGGATAGAAACTTGATAGAAATTTTTCTGTTCTTGCCCTTATTCGCCCAATAACATCCTGGTTGCGAAGAGAGTAGTTTGGCTGTTGAAGAAGTGGGATTGGCTCCTTTGTATACAATGGAGTGAGGTTATTTATGATCTTATAGAATAAAGTAAGGCGTCTACTCCATCTACGGGAACTTAGTGACTCCCAGCCAAGCTCTGCATACAGTTTTTCTCGTGATGATCCTCTCCATGTTCCTGTTACAGCAAGTGCAGCAGAATATTGGACAGATTCTAATTTTTCCATTAAATTTGGTAAAATGATGTTTTGACTGAATTCACATACTTAATACTTTAGCTGGAATATGATAAATAACATCCCCGTAGTCCAGGTGGGGTCGTACATAAAGTTTATACAATTCATTTAAGGTATTCCTGGGTAAATATTTGGAGAGATACTTTAGCAAACCAATGCCCTTTCTCGTTTTAGAGATAGCAGCTTTAATATGAGCTGAGAAAGAAAGTTTTGAGTCCAAGATAATACCTAGGTGTTTATGTTCATCTACTTTTTTTACGGGTATGTTGTTGAAGAGGATCACTGGATGATCTATTTCATTTCTTTTCCTTGAAAATAGTACTTCAACAGCTTGCTTTTGCGGATCGGGATTGAAAGACATCCTCCAATCATGGGCCCACTGGCTTATCAGTTGTAGGTCATGGTTCATGTGTTGTGCAGCTTCGTTAGCTTCTCGGGCAACCGTAAACAAGGACGTATCATCGGCAAAAAGTTTAACATGACATTTTAAATCTGCAGTGAGATCATTTATATACACAAGAAAGAATAATGGTCCTAAGATAGAGCCCTGGGGCACTCCTGCTAAAATATCCCCCCAATTAGAACACTGCCCATTCAGAACAGTTCGCTGTTTTCGATCCTTAAGGAAACTTTGGATAAGAGAGAGAAGTTGTCTAGAGACACCACATCGTTTCAGTTTATGAATAAGACCATCGTGCCATACTCTGTCAAATGCTTTCGAAATGTCGAGGTACACAGAACGAATATCGAGTGGGGGATTACAGTCAAATGCCTCAAAAATTGTATGCATTATGGAAATCAATTGGTTGACTGTAGAGTCACCGGGACGAAAGCCTGACTGATTGGGGTTAAGTAGATCACACGAAACAAGATGTGTGTATAAAGAATCGTACACAAGCTTTTCAAGCATCTTCCCAAAAATTGGTAGAAGAGAAATAGGACGGTAGTTACTCTTTAAATTTTTTTCGTTTTTCTTATGAACCGGGACTACATTTGCACATTTCCATATTTGAGGAAATACACCATGTTTCAAACAGTTCGTGAATTTTATTTTAAGAGGAGTAACTAATGAAGCATCGCTTAGTTTTATCATTCTTATAGAAATACCATCCCAGCCATGTGCTTTGTTAGGATTAAGTGATTTATTATGATTTTTAGTATCTTTTCCTCTGAGATGTCAAAATCCCCAATCAGGGTTGAAATTCCTTGGATATCTTGTGGAATCTCACTGCCAGTGTCGATGGTCGTGCATTGGAGGATGAAATAGTCATTAAATACCTGTGCCTTTTCAGTAAAATCCGTAATGAATAACCCATTCTCTAAAAGGGGTGGTATTATAGGAATCTTTGCCTTATTTAGAACAGTATTGATTAAAGACCAGTAGGTTTTGCTAGATGTCCCTGGATTTGCTAGGGTTTGCCCTGTCTTACGGAGGTAATTTTGTTTTGCATCATCAATCATTTTTGCACCTTCAGCTACCATATTTAGTATTCCTTCGAGCTTGTCTTCTGGCTGACCGTTCCTCACAAAGGTTTTGTAAGCATGATTCTTTTTCCTTAAAAATCTTTTGACAGCTGGTGTTATCCAGGGCAATTGGCGAGGCTGAATAGTTTTAGTTTGATTTGGAATGAAATTTGAATAAATGTTTGACAGCACTTCGTTTAGCAATTTGACCTGCTCATTGGGGCATTCAATTTTGTAGAGATGCTCGTGCCAATTAAACATCTCTATGCTTTTCATAATGGCGACAAAATCAGCCTTGTCATAGTACCAAATCCTGCGGGAATAAGGAGGTCGTGCTATGTTCGAGACAGATAATTTTCCATAAACAATTTGATGATGACAATGCTCGTGTAGAGATGGATGGACACCAGATTCTATAACGAGGTTAGGCTGATCAGTTAGAATTAAATCAATGCAGGATTTAGAATCTCCCATCAAGTGCGTTGGTTCTGAAATCAGCTGATGAAGACCAAGGTCAGACGTTAACGGCTCAAACAGCTTTCCTTCGTTATTCTCAATATCATGTTCCCACCATTGCGTCGAGCGGCAGTTGAAGTCACCGGTGATAACAACGCAAAAAGGATTCTCAGCATGCAGTTTTGACAGCAACATCTCAAAATTAATCGTGAAATGATCAAATTCATTCTGATTTTGACTTGGACTTCTATAAATTACAACAAAAAAGTACTTTTTCTTGTTTAATTGAATCTCACAAACAACGCATTCTGGGAGAGTAACCAGGTCAGGACGATTTTTTGAAGGGAGAGAATCTCTTACGTAAAGCTCTTTTCACATTTTGTGGATGATTTTCTTTATGAAATGTATAGCCGTCAAGTGCAAGCCTATCTTCGTCAACGGTGCTGTCAATGTGAGTTTCTACAATACCGATTAAGTCATAGTTACACACCGAGTTATATGCCTCAATAAGGGAAATTCTCAAAAAATCATGTGCAGCAATGCTATTCAAATTCCAACAGCAAAAATTAAATGTTTCAGGACCAGGATTAGTCTCAACATCCCCACAGAGCAGGATGGTCGCAAAAACCAACCATTGTGTATGAAGTGTGTAGCATGTCATACACGCAATGTAAAAATAGATATACTGGAAAAGATATTGCTTGACAACAAAATGCTTATGACGAATGAGACCAATGACACCGAGTGGGATTCGTTTGAGAAGTTCAACAGTCGTGTAAATTACTCCCCTCGCAAAGCGATGCAAGCGGGCGTACAAAGGCAAAAAACAGGACTGTGTTTCCACCGAGTTCACTGCAAGAAACTGTGTCATCAACTGTATCCCTTTACGGTGCCATGGGCGGATACAGCATGTTATGTCGCCAAACTCAAGCACGAAATAAACTGAAAGCTTCCTGTTTTGCAAAATAATTTTTTCCGCGCTTTCCGCGTTTTCGTTTTGGCTTTAGGTGATTTTCGAAAACGCGGAAAACGTGGAAATCTTTTTATATCAACTTTTATCAGTAGATTTTCGCAAATAAAGACGATTGATACGTTAAGCTTTCTCTCCTCGTGAATTCTGTACCAAAATAGACTTCGCAGCTCTGAATGAAACTTTTGGATCACGAGGCTTAAAAAAAATGGGCCTAAGTGGCCTTCGAGGGGCAGTTTGTTTGTAATTTCTTAACCGTATCCATTTATGGTGCTATAGGCGGATAAAGCAAGTTATGTCGCCATAGTGAAGCCCGAAATAAACTGAAAGCCTCCTGTTTTGCAAAGAAATTTTTCCGCGCTTTCCATGTTTTCGTTTTTGCTATAGGTGATTTTCGAAAACGCGGAAAACGTGGAAATCTTTTTATATCAACTTTTATCAGTAGATTTTCGCAAATAAAGACGATTGATACGTTAAGCTTTCTCTCCTCATGAATTCTGTACCAAAATAGACTTCGTAGCTCTGAATGAAACTTTTGGATCACGAGGTTTAAAATAAATGGGCCTAAATGGCCTTCGAGGGGCAGTTTGTTTGTAATTTCTTAACCGTATCCATTTATGGTGCTATAGGCGGATAAAGCAAGTTATGTCGCCATAATGAAGCCCGAAATAAACTGAAAGCCTCCTGTTTTGCAAAATAAAGACGATTGATACGTTAAGCTTTCTCTCCTCATGAATTCTGTACCAAAATAGACTTCGTAGCTCTGAATGAAACTTTCGGATCATCAGATTTAAAATTAATGGGCCTAAGTGGCCTGTCAGGAATTCGAGGGGATGAATTCGAATTCGAACCGTATCCCTTTACGGTGCTATGGGCGGATACAGCATGTTATGTCGCCAAAATGAAGCATGAAATAAACTGAAAGCCTCTTGTTTTGCACAATATTTTTTACCGCGCTTTTGTTTTTGGTATAGGTGATTTTTGAATGCGCGGAAATCGTGAAAATCTCTTTATATCAACTGTGGTCACATACCAACGAACGGATCTTGAATTTCTGTAGTTCTACACTGTGAAAAATGAGCTTTGGTAGTATTTTTGGTAGTAATCAGAACATTAAGTAGGCCTTTTGGATTGTTTGTCGTTCCCTAGACTTGCTCAAAGTCTATTCAGTGGACTGTCAGCAAAGCTAGCTATCGCCCCCGCAAGAGTAATTATATTCTTTTGATGCTGATGGTCCACTAAATAGACTTGGAGCAATTCTAGTTGTTCCTTGGTTATTCGTACGTAAAGTTACTTTCATGTAAAGTTATGACCCCAGGTAAGAGACTTTTGGAGAAAAATCAATGGGTGATAAATAACGCAACAAAACATTAAAGTTAAAACATCGAAGTTAAAACTTGTATAATAACGACGCAGCTGTCCACTAAACTTAAAGTAAACACAAAAGAACCAGTGACTTGAGAACCATTAACTTCCAATGTAGTAATACATTTTCCGAAAAATGATCTTTTTCAGGTAGTTAGTGAAGGTGAAATGAAAGTCCATGTTAATGTCTAAGTTCGTCTGATGCTTTCTAATCCAATGTTTTGGAGTTATTTGAGACAGTATAAGGACAGATGAAGCCTGAGATGGAAAGTTTGGTTCTTTTATGCGGGTTTTTACTGAAACAAAATTAATATAACTCATAACAGAACAACTAAATATTGTCCGAAGACACGTCCTTTTGCAGAAAAACGAGGGAAACATAGCTAATTTTAGGACTGTTTTGAATAAGGATATTAGTCTGGTCAAACAGAATTTCATCTTTATCTCAGCTAATGTGTGTTAGTTTCGCTAGTTTGAACTCGTTTCTGCCGTATTTGAACAAATGAAAACCACTTAAGGAAATCAGCAAGATATCATTTCCTTCCCTGAGGCATGTTCATTCTCCTATCAACGAAATTCATTCAACAGGAACAAGTGACGCAAAATTTCAACAATAACGGCTGCTGGTAAACTAAGAAACGAAATCGCGAAGCAACGGAATCGCGAAGCAATAATTGCAACAGTACAGTAACAAGCAAACCTTCTAAAAACTATAAAACGGCATCAAGTTGTTCACTTAATAGTTTCTTGTAACTTTCCTTAAGGCCGAAGGTAGGTGGCACTTGGATCAATTCCTGGCGAAAGTACGGAAATCTCTGGAATATGCAACTTCTGCGTATGCAATAATATTTAGTGGTCATTCTGTTTGCAGGACTGGGAAGAAAGTCTGGTTCTTCATTGCTCGCTTTGCTGCGGTTAGGATATTGCCAGCGTTCTTTATGCTGTAGTGCTATATCAAATGGGATGACAGCAAGAACCCCGCGTGGAAACTCTCTTGAGCAGTGGCCACATCTGTTTCTTTCTTTGGAAATTTCATGAACATTGCAAATCGTAAATGGCTCGTTGTTGTGCCAGATTTTCGTGAAAGGAGAGGATTCAGTGCTGGAACCTGATGGAGTAGATGGCTGATAAACTCTTAAACGGCGAGGCTGGCCGCCCTTCCTTCCGGCGCCTCTTTCCATATTTGGATATGTGATCGCGGACCTTTTAGCAATTTTCACATTTGCAATCAAATTTTCAAGTGTCCCTTCTTTTTCTGCCACTGCAACCGAATGCTTGCATATCTTTGCAAACTTGAAGCCCTTGCAATTACAGCAAATCTTGCCTTTGCCATTTAACGCTGCTCTTACATTGTATGGTGACGGATTGCTTCCTGCAACCAAATACTTTTTCTCCCTTATGATTTCATTGATAACTGGCGCAAGAACAATGGCATTTCTGCTATTTAATAATTCAACTGCCTTTTTCTCGATGACATCGGCATACATAAGAGATGGCAATGCGGTGCTTAACTTTACCGACAATGACTGAATGGGTGTCCGTATGAAGTCAAAGCTAATCTCTGGAAGACTGATCTCTTTCTTGTTTCTGACATCTTCGCTGGATAATTTATTGAAAGCAGATACATAAGAATTCTTCTGTTGAGTGGTCCATTGATACCAGTCCTCGACCCTTACTGACAGGTACCTAGCCTCTTCTGATAATCTGTAGTTGGAGCTTGACCCAGTGAGAGCCTTACATATTTCAGAATCTTGATATTTGACGACAGATTCCCAGACATCTCTTACAAACTGGGACATAGATAGATCATCTTTTCTCGAAAAACCCAGTGCAGCCTTCCTTGCTGCGAGAATCGAGTTTAAGCTCTCTGACTGGTTAGTGTAGATCCTTTCTGGATTTCCGTTAGCGTCATTTGGCATGCCGGCGTTACTGCGAGCATTTTGAATGACCCTGCGTAGAACTAGCTTCTCTCGCTCTTTGAGATACTTGTAAAACTTCGATTCATAAACAGATCCGCTGTCGACTTGTAAAATTTCTGCTTCCATCTGCGCTAAAATTACTTTTGCGTCTTTCAATCTGACTTTAAGATCTTTCTTGTCTTTAGCTTCAATAAGACCATTCTTACCAAACACAACTTCTAGCATCGGCTCTGCATCTGAGCCTTTAACACCAATTGTAGACAGAAATTCTTTGCAGTTCACTTGAATATGTCTTGTACATCGCAGCATTATAGCTCCCTTACAATTCCTTTCGCATGCTTTGATCAAAGCCTGCTCTCCATCAGTAGCGATTCCTATTGAGCATGTGCTGAGAGAAGTATGCCGTGCAATTTCTCGTATGGCTTTGTCATAGGTTTCCTCGGATTTATCATGCTGTATAATTGTTGGTCCAATCATTACAGCACTATGCCAAGAATCTGAGACATTTCTAGACTTTGATTCTAAAAATCGATGCCTGTAAGCCAAAGGGGTTACCTCAAATTTACCAAAGTTGAATGTTGGGTCCACAGACAGAGGTAAACCACCTTCGGCACGACGTAAGTCTGAAAGCATGCGCTTCGTTGATAATACCCATAAATCACTTGGTATGTCACTATGGTGCAAGATCATGCTATCTTCACCTAGCTCCTCGTTGTAGGCCAACAAGGCATCCACTTCATTTGTAGGCTTTCGTCTTTCTTTGATAAATCTAGAGTTAGATACATCGGAAATCTGCTTCTTGGACCTGGGAGCATCTCCATAATCTGACTCATCATTCATACCGTTAATTATATCATCATAAACACGACTTCTGTTTGCCTTTTTGCTTGGAGAGATGGCTTTGCGTATACTGTCGAGGGTGCTCTTTTTCAAGGGATAAAACTGACCTTGCTGTTTGTCACGTTTGAAGTTTCCATGCGGTAGAACATCAAATGAGATGACATCAGTGTTGCCACACACCTTTCGATTGATATAGTACTGAAGCAAGATTGATTCATTCACAATGTTGTTGTCTGGTCCCATGAAGTACATTATGTTTCGAACAAGGCCAAAATCATTCTCTCGTCTGTGGATCATTAGATACATGAAGTTTTCTTGAAGCTCTACCTTTCTCCGACCCTCTACTCGGAACCTGACGTTCTCTTCCTTTGATCTTACATCTACGTGAACTGTCAAACATTTCACTTCGTGACAAATTCTAAATACTCCATTGAGATCGCTCTTCACATCATTTGGATCTTTAACTTCAGCAGCATCGATCACAAAAATGGCATTCCTCTTGCATGCTTGTGGTATCCGTCGTGTCTTCGTGCAATTAGACATGATCAATGCTAGTGCTTCTTCGTTCTTCAGTTTCCTGTTTAGACACTGAAAATATGGCATGCGATATGGTCCCCATTGTTCTTGTGAAATCCTATCCCAGGATATTGGAGCATAGGGTGCATCTTTGGTTAATGTGGTTTTACCAGACAAAACCCTTTTAACTTTGATGCGGTTGGTAATTGATTCAGGCGACTCAGTCAAATCATTCAAAGGGGGGTTGTCTGATCTTTCATCTAGATTGTCTTCTAAATCATTGCTTTCAACCTCCTTCCTTTCGGAAAAAGCATTTTGAGAAACCTCTGAATCGGATGAGAGTATGAACTGTTGGCCAGTGTCAGTTTTTGTCCCCTTGCAAGAGGTAGACACAGATTCTACCTCGACATCCGATGTATCCATTTCATGATTTGCAAGAACGATTTCTTGTACTTGGAGTATTGACAATATGACTGCACTTTTGGCCAAACGCATCCATATCTAACGCATGATAGATTCTTCATCGCTGAAGACCTTCAATATGCCGTTACAATTTCCCCCTAAAGATTCACTAATTACGTGTGTGTCAATAACGATCCACTGCCCCAGTTGCTTGCTGATAACAAATGCATATGGCGGAACAGTCACTACAAACACCCCTTGACTTCGACCAAGAAGATATTCAAGCTGTTTTTTTCCATCTTCTGAGAAAACAGTTGAGCCTTGACAACGGGTGTGAAATAGACATTCAGCGATCGAGTTGTTTGAGCGCATCAATTGGTATGCATCATGAATCTCATATGATTCTTCGTGATTCCGCAAATGATTTATCCTTGCAGGGAAGAAATTTATAATGTACTCTGCATTCTTCTTAACATCATCCCAAGGTTGGTCTGGTGATTTAAGCAGGCATTCGGCATTTTTCAAGGAAAGAAACATGCATGCATTAGTTCCGTCGTTTTTCGGAAGTTTGAGCGATCCACCGATCAGGTTCTGTTCTTGGGCATGGACAAGAGCAGTTCCTTGATGAAGTGAGAAAGGAAACTCAAGTGAATTTGATTCCAATTCACTCAAGAGAATCTCGCTGATTTCGTCTAAACTTGGACGCTCAAATGCATCTATCCTGATGCACCTCAGAAAGACTTTATTAATCTTATACCACCAAGAGGCCCGAAGATGGTCATACCGCATACTGTCCTTTGGTAAAACACCATTTGTTATTTTCGCTGTTATGTACCGAGTCCAATTCTTCTTCTCCTGCTGTGTGGCCTCTTGCACATATGGAACTAGGGTGTCTGGATTTATGAAACAGAAGAACAACATCCCGAGGCTCCAAATGTCTGACATCTTCATTTCTGCTTCTGACAGTGATTGTGGTCTTCTGGCTGGATCTAAAATTTCCGGGGCCATAAATACAGGGGTACCTTTATAGATGCTGTTTGTGTGTGTTTTTGCAATCTGAGACGTTTGACAAATATTGCCCCAGCTTTCTCCAAAGTCCGTGAGCATTACCCGGCATGGACTGTCTTTCCAAAGCCTTTCCAATTCCTTTTGGTCCGCAATGTCCTGCAAATGTTGATTACTAACAAGAACGTTCCCAGGCTTTAGGTCTCGGTGTGCGACGCCCTTGTTATGAAGATATCTGATTCCTTCTATGATTTGGTGAGATATGGATGGGATTATGTGTTCAAAGTTCTTAAAATGGCTTTGGTCCAACTCTCTCAAGAGACCATCTAGAGATGATACTGATTTACCCTTTCCAAACATCATAAAATTGAATTCCGCATAGCCCAACATGAGTGCCTTCTCCTGGAGGCACATTGCCTTGAATTCCACTAAGTTATCATGCTTCAGATAATTCAGAAACCTTGCTTAATGCACGATCTCTTTCTCCTCAGGGGCGGATCCAGACATTTGAGTGACCGATGCAAATGATGGGGCTGGGGGCGAAGCCCCCAGAAAATTTTTTGGGACCACGCCCTTCAGACTCTCGGAAAACATGGGCAACGCCCTTTCAGACATATTTGGTCAAAAATCTAAAAGCGCATGCATAGTATACCTCATTCTTCCGGAAATAACAATTTCGCTGTATTTGGCTGAATTTCGTGGATTTCGTGACAATTTTCAGCCGTTTGAACTGAACAAAGGTGAGTGTTTTGCTTTCAATGGATTCATCATTGAAGGCTCAGTCTAAAGTTCCTCTCACAAAACCATGGTACTACTGATGATGATGAACTTGGAGAAATTTAACCAGAGAAGCAAAAAAGGACGAGAGGCAAAACGAACATAAGTGAAGTAAAAGTTAAAAGTATACCCCTTTCAATCTTCATTGAGGATGTCTGCAAGTCTCATTCTTGTTTTGTTTTCTCGAGCAAAAACATCCACGACCTTTTCAATATCTATCTTAATATCGTTATTGATATGCATCAGGGCGAGTCCGTTTAGTCTGTCTTCTTCCATCGTGCTTCTTAACCACGTTTTTAACCTACGTAAGGCAGAAATCGATCGTTCACATTCACATGATGTCACTGGGATTACACCAAGGATTTTTAACGTCACTGATATGTTCGGGAAAGCAATTTGATCCACTAATGCCAATGATTCGGAGATACTGGAGGGGACTGGCGATGAATAGTTTTCCTTCCAATACTTCTCCCACAGATCAATCTCTGAACTCATTTGTCTTGGATATGGAAGATCCCTTTCGTAGATTTTTACGAATTCCATGAACTTCTCTTTCCAGGAAACACCACGACATGACAAGAGCACGCTTGGAATGACATAAAAACCATTTAGCACGGTACAATTTTCCATTGAAAATCGTTGATTCAGCTCTGAGGCTAGATGGTCTAAGAATGGAATGGTCAGTGCACGCTTGTAGTATTCCGATGGCGTGTTTGATTCGACATTTTCCCGGTTCGTCTGCCTCTTGCATATTCTTGGAACTCGTTCAGCAGTATCCACTGCTTTTGCCATGGCTAGCGCTTTTTGGTAAAACTTATGGTGGGTTTCGTCAACTTCTTTACGAAGACTAGCAACCATTTTCTTCAACAAGTCTATTTGTTCGAGGGATTTCATAATGTCGATTCTTTTTTCCTGAAGGTGTCTTGTTAGTGGCATCGTGTAGTCCAGGAGGCCAGTTACGATATTTACAACAACAATGAATTCAAAAGAAGTGCACACGTTATAAAGTGCCTCTGCATCTCCAGGAGTGGGAGAATTCCACCTTTTGTCCTGATTGTACTTCATATCCTCGAGCACATCGACAATGGTCTTATGCCCATCAAGGAAACTATCCAGGGAAGCAATCCTCGCAATCCACCGGGTTAAGGAGCGGTTATCGAGCTTCGTTTTCTTTAGCCCGTTCTCGCTTAATCTCTTACTCAAGAAGCTAGCCCGAATAGGTGAGAAATTGAAGAAGTTTGCAATGGACTTAGCATGATCGATGGCTCTTGACACTGCAGAGATGTCACAACAACGTGCAACACAAAGATTCAAGCGATGACTTGCACAATGCGAGTAGAATGCTTTCGAATTTAGATTTAGAATGTTACCAGCCACTCCTTTGCGCAAACTAGACATTGCCGCTGCACCATCATATCCCTGACCACGGCAGTTCTCTAATGGCAAGCCTATGCTCTTTAGAGAAATTAAAATCTTCTCAGCCAGCTTTTCCCCAGAAAGCCCGTCATCACAATGAACGAATCTCATAAATCTTTCGTTTATTCTGCTTTCACTGTCGATATACCTTATTATCAGAGCCAGTTGTTCTTTTCTGCTGCAATCCGAAGCTTCGTCTGCAAGAATTGAATAAAAGACATTTTCATTAATTTCTTTTCTTATCGTTTCAGTGATTTGACCACCACATATTTGCACGAGTTTGTTTTGAGTCGTTTTTGACCTATATGTTGCATTTTTGGCTGTACTATCAAAATGATTCTTCAGGATATTATCACCACTGCTTACTCTGAAATTCAAAAGGGCTTGAAAGTTCCCGCAGTTAGGACTATTATAATATTTTGAGTCGTCACGGTGACCACGGAGCGCAAGGTTTTGTCTTCCACAGACTACCACAGTTTCAACAATGGAATTGAGAATTTTCCTGTTATTCTGTATTCTTTCGTTAAGCATTCGATTACACTGTTCATCAATTCCTTCACTCTTCCTTGTCATGATACTTTTAAAATGGATTGATTTTGTCATAGCTTCTTTGTGGAAGTTGGAGCTTTTTTCATGCTCCTCAAATTTGGTTACTGCACTTTGCCAGTTTGTAAGGGGCTCTTCATACAGCTTGGTGAGCTTTGTTCCATTGTGACCACATTGGTGTCCAAAAAGCACACAGGGTACACAAAAGGCTCCATCGACTTCTTTGGAGTAACTAAGCCAAGACCATCTATCAAGCCATTTAATATTGAATTTCCTGGACCCTCTCAAAGGGAAAAGATATGATTTTCCAGGCTTCCAATGATTTTGCAATATTTGCAGCTTTGAATTATCAGCCATGCTCTTCCTTTTAAAAAAATGGTCAATCATAACATTGTACTACAAAAACTTAGTCACTATGGAATAAGAGGCTCAGCACTGCACTGGTTTGAGTCCTACCTTATGGAAAGACTTCAATATCTTTCAATCAACAACCATTCTTCTAGTCTTAGCAAAGTTACTTGTGGTGTTCCTCAGGGCTCTGTACTGGGTACATTACTGTTTCTAATCTATATCAATGACATGCCTAATGTATCCAAAATACTTTCTTTCTTCTTGTTTGCAGATGATACAAATATTTATTTCGAAACTGAAAATATTGCAAAGCTTCAGTATACAATCAATAAAGAACTGATAAAAGTAAAGACATGGCTTGGAGTTAATAATTTCGCTCTGAACATTTAAAAAACAAACTGTATTTCACTCCCCTAGAAAGAAATTGCCTGAGCATATTCTTATTAAATTTGGCAAGAAATTAGTGACCAGATCTAGATATGTTAAATTTTTACTGCTAGATGAGTATCTTTCCTGGAAATTCCATATTTCTGAGTTGACTAAAAAACTCTCCAGGACATCTGGGATCTTCTTCAAAATTAGACACCTCCTTCCTCAGGATATTCTGAAAAATCTTTACTTCCTTTCTTAGCTCTGGTTCATCAACTTGGGGTCGGTCTCTGCTATGAAACTTACCTTGAACCTCTCTTCTTGTTGCAGAAAAAAGTACTCAGGTCTATCTCCTTTCAGCCCTTATTCTCTCCTTCAACATCAATCTTCTTTTCTCTCAAAGTTCTTAAATTAGATGACATGATACATCTTGATATACTCAAATTTGTCTACAAGACTTTCTCCTTCTCATTTTCTCAACTGCTTTAAGCTCAGTAACACTGTTCATTGTCATGCAACTCATCAGGCAGCTAGGGGTGACTGTTTTTCAATCCATAAGGAATACCTTTCTCTATGGTCTCAGGTCTATTAATTATTTTGGTGCTAAACTATGGAATGACATACCCATTTTCATTAAAATGTCAGTTTCATTTAATATTTTCAAATCAAAATTGAAGGAATTCTTTGTCAATGGTTATGGTCTTTGATTCTACACCAACATTTTGTGTTGTTCCCGTGTTCTTAAATTATCTTGTTCTTTGGAGGCATCTTCTGGTCTTGTGTTTATTTTTAAGAAAAATTTGTTCCTTGTTTTTTTTAGTTTTTAGTTGGGGGGGGGGGGCTCTCTCTCGATTAGTTTACCTATTAGAGAACTCCTCCTTAGACAAATATATCTAAATACTTATTTGTTGTACTTTACCATGTCTCTTTTCATTTTTTTGTGTCAGGTGTAAGTGTATCCTTGTAGTGTATCCTTGTGTACTAATATATTGTCATTTGTATATTGATTGTCTTATTTAATTTAGGTAAAAATTGTAATTTATTTGTGGTCTTTGATGTATTTAGATATATTTGTTAATAATGAAGACTGAAAATATGATACACTCGTTCTTATAATGTTCTCATAGATCTCATTATCATACACCAGTAAACTCGTTACCTGTACAGGCCCTAAATATTCATGGAGACAATGAATGATACACTCGTTCTTATTATGTTCAAACTACTCTACCAGAATTCAAAAAGCAAAGAAACCTCTGGCACCATGTCCTCACACACCAGGAAAGTTTTTGGTTATTGGACAATTGCCACCTGTTGTAGGCCATAGAGACAGTACATGATACCCGGAGGGGGGGGGGGTACTTCACATATTTTGGGTACGGGGACGTGCCATCGGGAAGGGTCGCGATTTTGGTATAAAGGAACTGCATCAATTTTCACGATTTTGGTTAAAGTATAAGATAATTTTGTGCACCATTGGTAATTCCGATAATTGGGAATCTTGGCTGGTCAAATATCAGAAATCTCGTAAGAAAAGAGTCAGCCACGCTAACTTATAAATCTTTGAATTCGCTTGCCCCAGACTACTTGAACAAATTATTCATAAAATGTTCGGACGGTAGAGAGCGGTTTCTGCGCTCATCAGATGTAAAATGAAATGAAAAATGAAAAATGAAAAGCGGTATAAGATTCCCCGGGGGTATCCTCGCATAGTACTTACAACGACCAGTTTTCATGCCTATCTTGAGAATCTGTTAGAAAATTATAAAGATTTAAAAAAAAAAGGTAATTTTGTCATTTCCTTTTGCACCCGTGCCAGTTGATCAATTATGACGCCATAACTATTTTTAGAATTTTTTTGAAAAATGATAGATCTTAATTAAGCACTGCTACCTGCGTGGTGAGTTTTGTCATCATAAGTAAAGGAATGGCGATTTAGAGAGGATGGGGGGGGCTGAATGAGCTCCACCTGCCCCCCCCCCCCCTCAGTCTTCTAGTAGCTCAGTATGGATAGGGTTAAGTTTTTAGGAGAAGTTCAGCATCAATTCCCATTGTTTTGCGTTGTCTGCCAATACATCATGTGACTAATTAGCATATAATGCTATTTTAAGACTCGCAATTACTTTATATTCACGTGTACCAAGTTGCATTGTCATAGGCATTACAGGTGCTTACACAATCTGGGGGTTCTCTTTTTTCTCCTTTACCTCCCCCCCAACTTCATGTGGATTTCTCCTTTAATAGATTCCGATGCTTGTGAGTTCTGTTACCAGTAGGAACTCTCGGCAGTGCGCACATGAACATACCTACCGGGAGTTAAGTCCGAAAATTCTAGGTTATACAGTAGGTTATAATACACATATTTGTATCCCGTATCCACTGTACCCTATACCTTCAACTTGACTGCGTATCCCGTATCCACTGTATCCCACACCTTCAACTTGACTGCGTATCCCGTATCCATTGTATCCAGTATCCAGAAAATCCTTAATCCATCCTTAAGTTACCTTCCGAACTCAAAGTATCAAAGTCTCTCGCCAGTAGCTGGCACATCCGCTGTATCGAGTATCCAGTGCATCATATACTTATGAACTGCCTAGTGCGTATCCACGCTAAAAAAAGAGGTTGCTTCGCGGTGCGGGGTATTCTAAAGTTAATCCGAAATTCCTTTGCTAGTGCAGAAGTGAACGAATAATTTTCTGCCATTTGCGAAGTTTCGGAGAACGGTGCTCAAAAACTTTGCGAGGGGCTTTGCCAACCCCCCCCCCTGATCAATGATACAATGGTGGACCTGAAAACGAGGTTAGATGATGGATCAGACTGATTACAAGTTCGTAGTTCTTGCTATTGATAGGCTGATGGATGAGTTGTGCTACCAGTATAATACGGACTTTTTAAAATGGCTGATTGACTTGGGAAAGATGAATGCATCCGAGGCCATTCTGACAAATTTGGGGAGGAAGCCGGGGAAACATAGTGCAAGTTTTAAAAATGTGGTACCATGCACTATATTGTTATCAAACAAAGTCACTGTGAAGAGTTTGGAAGGCTAGACATAGAGAATGACAATTCACACCATCCTGCGCCTTCTTCAATAGCAGCTGTCAACGAAAGGTAAGGTATATCATAATGCAGATCAATACACAATAATACACAACTATGATCTAGAATTTTTACAAATCTTCTTTTCTTCCTTCAATGAAACTTCATTCATACATTGATTGATTCAGCGATTCTTCCTCATTGGAAACATGGGCAACTGAAGAAGGCTATCGTCTTCAAAAACAAAAACATGAAATTTTGGACCAGTAGCCTACCTTAAAGAGCCACTGCTGACATAGGTGCTTTGCACGCCTAGAAAATCGAAAGGGGGTAAATAGCAATGGTGACGAATATTTGTGCCGAATATCAAATGCACTGAACTGAATAATGTTTTGTTTCTGCTTGTTATTGTTTATTGATCTGTATTTACTTCATTGCTAAAACACAAGCGGATTATAACGCGTATTAACCACAATTGTATAGGCCCTTTCTTCACTTATAGTGTCTGTTTTATCATGTTAATTTGAAATACAGTCCTCTGGAGGGCAAAATGGCCTCATCATTTTCTAACGTAATCTAAACTTCGTATTTGAACTGTTCGATATGGCAAACTAAACCGTACAACAACAAGAACGGCAGGAAATAATCCAAATAATCCACATAAGAAAGCGACGAAGATAATGATGGAGGAGGCAACAGTGGAATTGAGGTAGGCTTCTTTCCACATCCGCGATAATGTGGACATGCTAGGCCAAAAAACACTTTTAGACACCCAGAAAGTCGAAGAAGCAATGCATTGTGGGATTCGCACAGGCGCAAAGCAATTATGTCAGCAGTGGCTCTTTAAAGACCATGTATGATTGAGTAGCTTCATTTTTATCTTAACCACGGACTGATTTCGCCCATATTTCTTTCTGGGAATGCTAACATTGCTACTAGGTATGTTAGAGCTGTCAATTTGCCTAGACTCGTTGTCCTCTGCCTCGTGATTAATACTGGCTACATATATCTCTTTCTCCCCGTCAACTTCTATTTCTTTTTCAGAACGCCGTTCCTGTAAGCTATCATTGGACAAACAGTCTGTGTCAGAACCAACTTTCCAGCGACTGTTTTGCTCCAACTCTGAAGTCTCGATTGGTTTTGAGGTTTTCTGTACAAATTTTGCACCCTTTTTATGCGTTTCTTGCTCGTTGCCCATATGGAATTGAAAAAGGATTTGGAGACATTTTCAATGTTATTTTTGCTTAATGCCAAAAACACAATATTTGTGGTAGCAAAGAGCTCCAACAGGATATTTACTGGTCTGTCGGCGTTTCCCTGAGCGTGAGATTCATAGCCTCCTTTTGGATGTGCTCCACTGGAAACATTTCTTGATTGTAAGAGTTTCAATGACCGATTCGATAGAGAACAAACTTCTGAAATCAATGTGTTGCTCATTTTTCGCATTTGTTTCTTCTCTTTGTACAAAATCTGCAAAGTGCTTTACATTGTCAAAAGCATGCACATTACCTTTCAAACGAAACTCTTCAACCAAATACTGCTCGGACACAATTCTGGCACGGACCTCGTTTTCAAAAGCCAAATGGCAGCCATACATGAAAGATCTTTTTGAGAGAAGTATCAGCGGATTGTGAAGCAAGGAATTTATTTGTTTCGCTTCATAGCACTGGCATTGTGGATACATAAGTAGCCCCTCACGTTATCTGCATCCCTGCAATTGGCCTCGAAAGCATCTGCCTGTTGTTACACAAACTCACAGTTGAGGTCAAAAGGTGTTGGCTTACATGTGGTTTTCCGAGTAGTCGGATCTAAGAGCTTGTGGAAGCAGCTGCGAATACAGTGTGCACTTTACTAATAGGATAATACTCCAAAAAGCTTATTGGGGAACACTTTGTTGTGCTTGTTGAGCGAAATACATTATCGTCCTTCACCTCTCTTTCTCCAGTAGCGTTTTGTTGGTGTGGTTCACTTGTGGCAGCTAGCAGTTGCTTTGTTTGTATGCCTCTTCAAGCTGCCCCAGTCTTCTATTGATTTGTCTGTCGTAGGAAGAGACTTGTATCATTGGTCCTTCACCATACTTTACAAAAGGTGTGCACTATGATGTTAAACATGCAAGTAGGCATTTTCATGACATAACAATTTCAAAGTTTACATCTTTCTAACTAGGAAATATAATAGTCAATGAATGCTGCGCATTGGTCTTACTCTGAAAAATTGATGAAAAAATGTTTATGCTTCTGGTTAATTGCAACTTTCTTACGAATCCTGTATTTCTAATAGCAATGAAGACATTAGGGTTCGTGCACTAATAGTTAGCTTTATAATAACTTAAGTATTTAGATATTGTATTTGCATCTTTCTGTTTTGTCGTAAGCGCCCCAGACTCGATAACCTTTGCTTCTCTGGAGCGCAAGAAAAAGTAGGTAGTTAATTTTGGCCATGCTTTTTTCATGAATCATTATCAATCAAGTAGGGAAGCACACGATATAACTATAGTAACTAAGTGAAGCTTCCTTTCAAACAAGTTAGTTCACAGAAAGATGTTTCCATTAAATTGTAGAGCGATCGTAAGGAGATCGGTGATTGTCTGCGTTGCATTCCCGATTTAATGTAAACACTTGCTTACGATCCTTAAGACTGTGGGCGATCGTGGATCGTCTGTCCCGATCTGGGAAAATGTTTATGGAAACACACATTGCAGACGATGGGCGATCATCGCAGACGCGCTTTTGTTAAACTATGGTCACATGGATCTGATTAGCCAATTAGATGATAGTAGTCATTGTTGCTACCCTTGTGCGCTATCTTGTGGGTTTGAAAAGGATCACAGTATAGGTGCATCGCAGACTGTCGCCGACGAATGGAAACACTCGGCTGATATCGCAGATGGAAGATGCTTGAAGATGGAAGATAGGGATCGCCGACGATCGCAGACCGTCGCTGATCCCCTTACCATTTAATGGAAACCAGGCTTAAGCGTGGCCTTTTCATCTGGTCTCACATTCAGATCTGTCGATATAAATTTAAAAAATCCATATGAACGTCAAACATTACAGTTGAATTGTTTGGAATTCAATTACAAAACAAAAAAATTTGATAACATTAACGACAGCATTGATTCGTGTAAAGTGGAGATTGTAATTTGCAATGAAGCGTGGAAAATAGACTATGAAAAAAACAAATTTTTCCATTTTTCATTAAACACTTTGTAGCTAAAAAAACAACAACAAGAACAACAGCAACAAGATGAGTTTTAGTCAAAAAACCAATTCATTTTACATACAAGGACATATTAATCCATCAGAACATAGTCAATTGGGAAGAAATGGATATGATTTCAAGTTTATTGATGATCAACAAGAAAAAACGATGATGAAGAGTGACTATGAAATACCAACTGGTGAAAAATGACAGATTGCAATGACAAGCATTAAATATATACACAATAACAAATGCTTTGCATTTCCCGAAGCGGACAGAGCAAAAACTGCAGAATTCAATAAAGTTTATGAAAGATATGAAATGGAAATCTTATTTGGACCACTAAAATATTTTCCTGTTTCTGAATTTCCTGATGCTGCACCGTGGAATATTGGAATGGGAGCCTTATGGACACGGTTGGTCTCCTTTGTGACTAAGCCCGTACTTTGGGGAAAATTTATTTGGGGTTCGTTTTTGTATACTAGAGGTATGATAAATCTGATAAGATATTTCATAAAACATAGATATAATTTACCAGGAATGAACAAGGCACCGTTTGGTTCAGGTGCAAATCCAACATCATCAAAAGTTATAAGAGCTAATCTTTTAGACGTAATACCTCAATTTGGACATAAAGTCGATTCACAAGGATGGTATCATCTTACTGCTACAGAATTCCTTCATGCTTTAAACAATCTACTCACTCCTGCAGAACTTCAAACTGCTGAAGATAACAAAACCCTTTCGGCAGGTTTCCCGCAATTAACAGGACTAATTCCTGGATGGGGAGGTTGTAGGGTATTTCCTCAGGGTTCTTTTTATGGGAGAAAACAGCATGGAAAAGTGTCAAAGATGCATTACCAACATTTAATATCCTATGCAAAAGAACTGGTTCAAATAACTGTGGACATTATATATGCATGGAAGCGAAGATACCACTGTCAGTTGTTTACATTGCAATGGGATCAATTTTAGCCAATATTTGTGGTTATCAAAAAATAACTAAAACAAAACCAATCATGGATACAACAACAACTCCACACACTCAAACAAGAGTACCTCTACATATCATTTATGATTCTTATGATAATGTAACTATACTGCCTGGTAAAATTTCACCAAGTTTCTCTCAAACTGACAATGCTCTTACTCCGCCCGTTACAGACTCAGCTTGTTACATTGCTACTCCACATTATCCAACCACAGCTGGAACATCTTGGCAATGGTACTTTCCAAAAATTCCCGTAATTGATGGAAAGGAACATAACTTCAAAGGTCTATTTGTAGATAAATTGGGTGATGATACATATGATTATCTCTATTTGAAAGGACAACATCCCATAAACAATTTAAATGCGGGGAAGATTTTCTTCTACACGTCTCAAAATAGTTTGTTAAAATGGACTCACATTGGAAACTATCAATCTCCCCTCATAATGGAATCACCATCTCCCGTCTATGGTTTCGGATTGTCAAATTTAGAAACCGATCGAACCAAAACAGTGGAAATAGAGGATGGATCAATTCATCTGGATTATCGACCGCCTCAATTAAAATTCAAAACATTGACAACAAGTCAGCTACGAAACTTCAACGTTGATCCTCGTAACACTTATTTCGACAAAGTACATATACCTTATACGATAGTTGAATTTTTGATTAAACGGATTAGTTAGTTAAAAATATCAACATGTCCTATAACGACGATATTCTTGATCAATTATACGGAGGAGGAGGAGGAGATGTGGATAATGCAGGTGGGAGTGGTGGCGATAGTCTTTATGGAGATGGAATTTTTGATTCTATTTTGAATAAAACTTTGAAACATTCAAAAAGTGCAATTGGAAAACTTGCAAAAAAAGGTTTAAAAAAGGGTAGTAAGATGACGAAAAGAGCCGCACGTAGAGCTGCCGCATTAATAAAGACAAAAGCTGCAAGAACAATGGCTGTTGGTAAAAAAAGAGGTTTAGAAATGGTCAAAGACTTTGGTAATAAAAAGAAAAAAGTCATTTTAGCAAAAGGATCTAAAATTCTTCAAAACAGAGCAAAAATGTTGATTAATCGATATCGAAAAAAAAAATCCGCTGGTAGTGGTACTAAACAACCATCGAAATCATCCTTCTCCTCCATGATACTACCATCATCATCATCATCATCGTCATCGAATGTTCTTAAAAGGAGAAGAGGAGGGAAAAAATATATCGGAACAAGAAAAAGAAGTTTGGGAAAACATCGTTTTTCATCACGAAGAAAAATTCAAGAATACATAGATAGAGGATTTGTATCTAAAGGAACCAGTTGTCATTCTACTTTAATCTATTGCCATTATTGCTTCTTTGAATACTGACTACTGACTGACATCATCTGATGAAACGTAGAGGTGGCAAAATATGGGTAAAGAAAAAAACAATATAATAAAGCGCGTCTGGCACAAAAAGCACTTCAAAAATTGAATAACATTACAAAACGTTGTTCTCAAGGTGCTGCAGCAACAAAGACAATTCTCTCTATCAAAAGAAATTATGAGTTATATGATGATGATAATGATGACGATGATTATGTTGTTGCCAATTTATCAGTTGCCAACAATCTTAGGGGTAATGGTACGCGACCTCCCAACAACAACAACAACAACACTGTTCAAAAACGTGGCAACAACATGCTTGGAGCAGCAGCAGCAGCCGCTACTAAATCTAAAGCTGCTTATATTCCATTTTGTCGACTACCTATTCCTTACAATGTAGGTCGTCAAAAATTACACATGAATGCATATGAATCATTTACATATGCTCGTGGTCTTGCTGATGAACAACGGACTCTCGCCATAAAAATGAAATTAAAAGGTCGTGGATCATTAAAAGGGCGTGGTCTTATTCCAACTGATCCAAATGTTCATGATATTCTAGGATCTCAAGCTCCTACTGGAAATATGGATTATTCCAATACTCCAACGTTGCAAGGAAAAAGGAGCTTGGGGAATGCACAACCTGGGGCGGAAAAATTGAATTTTGAACCTAGCGTTAAAATTCAAGATACTTTTGATAATATTCAGGAAATTATAGTTCCTGCCAGCAACAGAAATCCAGGGATTGTCGACTTGCAAATTTGGACTTATCTGTCACAACAAGCAGGTGCATATATGGATACAAAAACTCTTGAAAAAGATTATACTATGCAATTATGGAAAGGAAATAGTCCAGGAGCTCCTGTCACAGCCGCAGAAAAATTTTTAGACTGTATTTCGTTGATAAACAACATTGCCGCTTCACTTATCAAAGATTGGACAATCACAATAAATAATCAGATTCTTAATGTAAACACAACCAATTATGCAATCAACGATTATTTTGAAACATTGTGGTTTTCAGAATTGGATAAAGAAGTAAGTGGATCTTTGATTGATCAAGGATTTATCTTTGAAAGTCCAGGTAGTTTGTCTAACTGTACAATGGAAAACGGGATAAGTTCCAACGCCAAGACAATGTACTATGCCAAAAAGTTAATGAAAGGTGAAAAAGTTCGTGTAACGGTAAAACCAAAAAGTTGTTTTACTGGTTCAACAACATTTGTTCCAATGACAAATAAAATTGAATTTATGACATTGTTTAATAGACCAGAATTCTACTTACAAGTTTCCCCACAGTCTAATTGTCCATGTGGCTCTCCTACTGAGAAAAAAACAAATTATGATGGGGCGCTAGAGCTATGCAAGCAATTGAGGATTAGTGTCACTGATGTTCAGTATAGATTTAAGAAATATGAATTGTCGCCATCCCTCACTGAAGACTACATTAAATCATACACTATGGACCATCCAGACACATTTATGTTTACACATCATGAATTCAGAACCATTTCAATCAATCCATCAGCTACGACATTTCAGCAGTCTCTTAAAATGGATGGAGTTCCAGATTTAATCTTTTTAACTTTAGGAGACAAAAGATCATTAACTGGATCCTTTACAACTTCCCCCTTCATAACATTTCCCATCCCAGAAGCATCTAAGGAATCAGGGTTTGAATTGGGTATCAAAATAAACAATCAAACATGGCGACCTCAGCCAATCAAACATAATTCTGAAGCATATAGACGAATGAAGGACATTCTCTACGATAATTATCGCAATCCTCTACTAAATAGAAGTGCAATTATTGGAAATGACACGAGAGAATCTGGGGTGTATGATACCGAAATGAACACAACTGGATATGCGGCGTACGCTTTTGTCATGACCATGACGGGAAAAGGATCTGATGGTACTTTTTATGAAGATCGTCGCAGTGGGAATATGGAATTGATTTGTCAATTGACAAACGGTGCAACATGGCCGGATAATTACGAATGGCGCATACACGCCTTCTCACGAAGAAACTACTCAATTGATAACATTGGGCAAATCAGCAAAAATTTCTTATAAACTTTTATAAACTGTTATTTCAAAATATCTTTTTTAGTTGTGTGAATTTTTTAAAGTTTGTAAATTGTAATAAGTAAATTACTATTGATCGCATTATTATTGGTCACACACACACACATTATTTTTGTCATTATGGATGGTCAAGAAATTATTAATATCGTAAACAACACTTCTTCTTTAAAAAACGCTTTTGGGTGTATTCTTGCTTCGGACGATGTACAACGAATAAACGATATAAAATCAACTGGAGAAAACTTTTTACAATGGTCAAAAAACATATTTCTACATCACAGTAGTGGAATAAGAACATTTCCCATTGGATTTATTTTAAACACTGGCACACATCAAAATGGCGGAAAACATTGGCAAGCTATTTACTTCGACAATGAAGGAATTTCTTATTTCTTTGATTCATACGGGCGCGTCGCACCTGTTATTTTCAAGGAATTTGAATTTCTAATTCGCGGCTTATTTCATTATTTTAACTATTTCAATCACGACGTGGAACGGGCCTTTAAAGACTTTACACTTGGTAGTTATAAACAACATGGATACAATAGAGCTGTTAAAGACATCCAAAACCGTCCCATCTCCATTGTTCGGTATTGGAACTATCAAATACAGGACGATTTCACAAATGTGTGCGGTCAGTATAGCACGTTTTTCCTATACAATATTTCAACAGCTGTTCGTAACCCCTCAAGACAAGCTTATAAATATTTTTGTGATAATTTCTATTATTTCAAATCTGTTGACGAAAAACAACGCGTCGGTATCTTATTATCTCAAAAGATTTACCGACAAAATGACCGGAAAATAGCAATTATATTTCAAAAACTTTTTGGATACAAAGACCCTAATCTTTTTAGTTAAAAAAACGCGTAGTGGAATAAGAACATTTCCCATTGGATTTATTTTAAACACTATTTACTATTTACTTATGGTTCCAATGAAGGAATCATTCAACAATGAAGGAATCATTCGACAATGAAGGAATTTCTTATTTCTTTGATTCATACGGGCGCGTCACACCCCATTGGATTTATTTTAAACACTATTTACTATTTACTTATGGTTCCAATGAAGGAATC
This sequence comes from Aurelia coerulea, assembly GCA_039566865.1. Classification (NCBI taxonomy): domain Eukaryota; kingdom Metazoa; phylum Cnidaria; class Scyphozoa; order Semaeostomeae; family Ulmaridae; genus Aurelia; species Aurelia coerulea. The sequence continues at coordinate 2,164,802 of CM076951.1, read as the reverse complement.
ATTCAACAATGAAGGAATCATTCGACAATGAAGGAATTTCTTATTTCTTTGATTCATACGGGCGCGTCACACCTTTAAAAATACTATTATAAATTTTTTGGGTATAAATAAACGTTCCAAGTTCAGATAAAATCATTCGCTCACACTCGTTCACACACACACACACATTCGCTCAAGACATATCAAGAAAAGACAACTCACTCCTTCGAAATGGCAGCTTCAAATACTGAAATTAAAGACATACATGAAATGATGTTGAACATGGAAAGAAAGGAGCACGATGGCATTTTCGACGACATGCTGGCGTATCTTGACGTATGCGATGGAAAGTTTGTCAACGCCGCGTTCAATAGAAGAGCCGAGAAGCAAGAAGAGGAATATCAAAAGTTGTACAAAAGATTAATTGAAATTGGCACTAATGAAAAGCAACTGAAGATAACAAAATTCAGGCATGAGTCTTGGCAGCTCATCAAGAAGATGCGAAGACTAACAAGAGAGAAGGTGCTGGAGTATTTGGATTTAAACACGAAAAGGAACAATATTCTTGAAGAAATAAAGAAACTCGAATAGTAGTATTAGTATTTTGTTTGTTATAAATAGTTTGCTTGTTTGTTCTTATGATCCTCTGAGGAGGCACCCTCTATTATCTCGTTTTTTATTTTCTCTCCTGCTGCGGGTTGCATTATACTAAACTAAACTATAAAACCACGCGCGCGGTCACAAGTATAATCATTCAAGCACTCATTCGCACACTCAGAAGTCTCTCATCAGCAGAAATCTCTTATCATCAGAAGATCCATCAGACGACGACCGACCGACATCAACGATGAATAATTCAATCGAAGAGGTTTTCAATCAAACAGTTCAAGAGGCAATCGAAAAGTATAATCTCCCGCCGCATCCATTCTTCGATACAATGAGTGATGAAGAAAAGGTGAATCACGAATACGAACTGCCGTATTTAAATGTATCAGGATTCGAAACTTGAAATTTAATTTAAGTAAAAACAAACTTTAAACATGATTTCGATATAAGATTTACGATATAAGATACACGCATTTATTACTACTTTACTAACTTTTAATTTTAAAACAAACAACAGTCTCTATTAATTTGTGTTTTTTATCTATTTTTCTATCTGTCCAATCGGTTTATTCACGGTTTATTTTCGACGAGTTTTGCGCGCCAATTCTCTCATAAATGGCATCATAAAAGACTTGCCATCAAAATTGCGATATTTGCGACGTGTTTTTAACAATAATGTTGTCATAAAACCATTTCCGCACATCTTTTTATTTCGGTGTTTATTTCCTCCTCTATCCTGGCGGTGGCTTGACCTACAATGTCGTCGTCGTCGTGACATGATTGTTTGCGAGTAAATGATAAATTAATCATACGGTGATACGGTATACATTGTTTGTGTGTATCTTAAATTCGATATCTACCACTTGCGCGAAATGTTCTTACACCGTCTCCTCCTCTTCTTCTACCCAAACCAATCATCTTCAATAGATTACTCAGAATCCCGCGTCCCCTTAAATTTCCATGATGAACTCTGGACAAATTCTTTTTATGTTTGCCTTTACCAGTCAACAATTTCAATATCAACGGAATTCCTATTCCGGCCGCTAACATGCCAAGACCTTCGCCCTTTAATGAAGATTTCTTCCCGGGGGCTTTAAATTTGCGACCCCTTCCATTAACTTTCGAATAAAGGTGAGGTTTCAAAAGATAACTAACTGTCCCTACTGGTTGATTTCCAAAATGTACTGGTCCGTACATAATTCTTTATTCTTTATTTATTAAAAAACTTTCAGTTTTTTAACTTTTCTGTTTATTCTTCCCTTTCCGCTGATCAATTTTTTTATTCCAATTTCTGAAGCTCCTGAAACTAATCCTGGAATTATATATCGAGCTGCTTTAGCAACAAATGGAAGTGCTAATTTTGCCAAACTTGCTATTCCTCTCCCGCGAATTTTGCGTTTTTTATGAATTCTACCAGATCCCTTTAATCGATACTTAACAGACCACATACTTCAAAAAAGAAGACATCATTTCGAATGAATATAACAAAAGATATATTATATTTACTATATACTTTTACCCATCAAAAACTGTTATGAAACTATCGATAAAACTATGACATACTTTTTATTGCATAATTGAGTTCTTTCATTCTTTTTATTACAATCTTCATAACAATGTCAAAACAAAATGGTGGAAGATTTTGAATATATCCCATCGACATTTTGTGTATGTCCAGTTCAAATGTTAAGTGATATTTACTGTAAAACTCAATGTCTCTCATATACCTCTCCAACGGCTTTATTCTTTCTGGAATTTTATACATATTTCTTTCGTCTATGTTGAAGTTGCTGTTGATGTTGTTGTTGTTGTTGTTGTTTCGGAAGTTGTTCTTTTTGTTTTTTTCAAAAATGTTTCTTCGTCTTCAGGGTCACGGTCTGGTCTTTCACTGTTTATAAATTTCTTGTATGACTCTCTACTTTTCAAATAGACTCTATTACAAATCTCGTCTGTGTTGATTTTGAAATTTAACAGATATGCCATATTCTTGCACGCACATAGCCCATCACAAGCTCCTTTACATTCCCCATCATCCGATTCTTCACATGCACATAAGCCGTACCCCGCACAATCTCCTGTACACTCTGTAATATCCATATTATCTTTCACTTTAATTAATTGAATCTTCAATCTTAATTGAGTCGGATATTCCACCTTTTAATTTATACTACTTTTTTTAAATTTTTCAAATTGCCGCTCAACCAGGTCAACGGGGTCAACGCGGATTCCACAACCTAGGTCAACGTCGTCGCGAGATCTCTTCCTTTGAGCTTTGCCAATTGTGTGAATTTTAATGTTTGACAGGTGTTTCCGGTATAAATCCTTCTATTATTTAAAATTTGTTGCAAAACAATGTCTCTATTAGTTAAAATTTTCTGCAAAACAACAACACAAAACAAACCATTCTATAATATTCACTATATAAGAAACTCGGAACAAACTTTCAACATACCGCACCAAACTGCAAACCGCATCATATCTAACACAACCGCCGCAGCCGGACAAAATGGAAATAATTACAGATGACAATTCCTTCGAATATGATGAATGCTGTATATGTTTAGATTCATGGGAAAATATAATTCAGAAGACAAATTCAGATATTGCGATTTCATGGAGTTGCTCTACATCCTGCAATCATCGATGCTGCACAACATGCTACGGAAAACTATGTCTCGACACAGATGAAGATTCTTCTCAGGTCCTAAAACCCAACATCAGATGCCCCTACTGCAGAGCTGAAGTTGGTGATGAACATTTTTCAAAGACTCTTATATTGGGAAAGGTACAAGCATTAGGTATTTTCTACTCTCTCTTTGATGAAATCGATACATTGAAATCTTGCATAAAAAGAAGATTCATATCACGACGAGAAATAATTGAAATGAAAGCTGATCAATTAAAAGAAGCAAAAGAAAGACTGGACGCTGTTAGAAATGAATTGGTGGAACATTATGTCAATTATAAAGAACAATATAAAACTTTAACTAACAACGTTGTCGATGTACAAAAAGAAATGAAAGCTTTAGGATATACAGTTGACATGGTTGTAGCATTTATAGTAATCGGAGTTATTTGTTTTATTATAGATTTTTGTTTCTTTTGAGAGTAAAATAATGACTACTTTCTTTGCGTTATTCTTTGCATCACAAATAAAAATGGGAGGAGTGTCCCGGAACAGTAACTGACTATACACATAGGAGTTCTTAAGTTCTTACAACTCGTGCCTTATGAATATTCAGTGAATGGATATCCTGTGAAGGATATCCAACTGTGCCAGTACACCCCTACAGTTTGTTTACATAACGGAGTCTTTTATTTACTCCTTATTTTAATCCTGTGGATTTATTACAAGTTCTTTCTAAGCTCTTAGCGCATGCGTAATCTTTGCAAAAAATATAAAAAGGGAGGGGTGTACCGATGTTTCGATATTGCAAATCCGTAGTTATTGCTATTGATAGACTGATTCATAGACCTCACTTCTTTGGAGAAAGCGAATTAGCACAAACTCCTGGAATGGTATCCAGTCGTAGATGTTAATGCAGAAGCAGAGGAGAGAGAGAAGAGAAGAAGAATATCGGGCATCGGCACACCCACATTCATTACAATATCTGAGTTTTTTATTTACCACTTATTCTAGTCTTGTGGATTTATTACATGTCTTAGCGCGCATGCGTACGCGCGGTTCTTAAAATTAAAAGTTTCTTACGTAAATTACGTAATATACGTATATTACGTCATGTTGGGGTGTGCCCCTCTTCCCAGGCTCCTTTATCTCTCTTCAACTCTCTCCTATTTCACTATTTTCTTCCAAAAACATTTAAAATTTTTTAAATTTCCGACATTCTTCGGCGACTCTTCTCGGCTCTGGCCAGAATTCTCGGGCGTTTCGCCTTGTTGAATCTATACTATGTACTACTACAGTGGAAACTTGATGACCTTTTTTTCCCCGTTATGATTGGCACAGTTGAATTGTAGAAATCAACCTTTAATAAATGTTAGTTGTTCTAATTTGATATGGCTAGTCCAGGGGAGGGGGGGGTACTTGACTAGGGAAGTGACAGGGGTGTGTGGAAAATATCTTCACACCCTGCACTCTGCTGCATAAAAATGGGCCAACAGTATACCCTGTCGCATAAAAAATGTGCCAAAAGTATACCATGTCGCCTTTTTCCAAATTAAATTTTCTTGTGATACCCTGTCGCTAGACTTAATGAGTTCTTCAAATTATATCAATTATATCAAATTTTCAACCTGGTCCAAATAGGGTTAAATGTTATTAGAGGGGCAAATTGCACCAGACTACTGGATGGGCGAAACAGCAAAAATAATTGTTAGCTCAGTCCAGACCAGCATCTTTGTGTTGGTTATCATCTACAAATTTCTGAAGATATTGGTTGAAGAACTATGTAACCTTGCACCAAGAAAACTCTATCAATAGTATAGGATATCTCTTGTAAGTAGAAGTCAGCTTGGAACGAAAATTATAACTTTAAATATAATTTGAGTTTTAGTGGCAAATATGTCCACTAACAAAAGAGACCACACCACTGGATTGGGGAACAGCAAAATGAATTGTTAGTTCAGTGCAGTGTCTTTGTGTTGGTTATGATCTGCAAAATTTCTGAAGGTATTGGTTTAAGACCTCTGTAACCGAACCCATTTGATGAAGCAGACTAGATTTCTTGATGTGCATCAGAACTATTATAGTAGATGTAGCAAGAGTCCAGAGATGTAGGGAACCGGGGGGCACTAGGGCCACATGCCCCCAAGATTTGGCAACAAACCGAACAGTCACCCTTTTGTCTCAGGATATTCCCCCTTTAAAGAACAATGCAGACAGAAAGTACTTTAATTATGTTATTATTCACTTCGTGATTTAGTTGCATTTACTTCTCACTGTTTCATTGTGGAGGAAGTCTGATATCTATCAGCATTCATACTATTTTCTTCTATGTATCACATTTTTACCACCAAAAATCTGATGTATATTAAAGTACCCTTCTTACAAAAAAAGTGCCATTGAAATGATGTGCCCCTCCAAGTTTAAGATGCTTCCTACTGCCCATAGTGAAACGAAAGGATGGCCGCCAATATTGACAAATTTTTTACTTTATCCTGACAAGAGTTGCCACTATAACAGTGCCACAATTGTTCCTTGATAGTATTATATGGGTTGGTAGGTTCCATTGTTAACAGTTATCGATATTGAAGATTTTTCAAACAGTAAGGGCAGTGTGCCAGGTCAAAGAGGTCAAATTTTGAAGATTGCCTTGTAATGATTTGGCAGCTCCATTAATTTTGGGAGCAAGTAGTAATTAGTCTTAATGAGGAAATATCAATTGGCAACTACGCCAAATTTCATTGTTAGCCCAAATATCTCAGAATTGTTTTGATTCTATCCATTTACAATGCCTATAAATATCTCAGATGCTTCGCTGATTGTTTCGATTGTGTGTACAAATAATGCCCATTGTTACAACATTCCTGATTCCTATGTACCTATCTATATGTCTATATATATAGGTCTATTCCTTCCGGTTGGAGCAAAAGCCCATGCATAATGTTTTCATTCTTCAAACATAAAAAGAACTACTTGGATACCAAGTACAAATAATAGGTAATAAAAGTAAATAACATTTAACATAGGATTGATAACATAGAGAATAACAATAACAAATAAAGGAAAGAAATAAAAATGTAGAAATTGTGAAGATGCTCGGGTTCTTGGGTTGACAGTATAAAATGCCTATACAATGATTATGGACTATTTTGGAACAGTTTAGATGATTATGACTGGGGCTGTATCGTAACTGTTGTTAGTGGACAAAATATTGTTATGTTCATTGGATATTTTGCTATAATGATTGTTATTTGAAAATTTGCTCAACGAAAGTTCCAACCTTGAACAATTTTTACATTTTCTAACAGCTCTAAGACGATCATCTTTTACATTTGCGATATGCAACCTTCGAATCAGTATTTGTTTTGTCGATTGTGGTTTTCTAAGTTAGGTTGTTCTGAATACTCAGGAACCCTGTACTTAGCACCTTGTCGTTAAAGCATTTGGGCTACACGTATTTTTTTAAGAAACTGCCCATAAGAAATTAAACTCTTTTAGATGGGCAAAAAGTTAAGAAACTCCAGCCAGTACTAGGAAAATATAACTTAAGAAACTATAGTTTTACTTTATTTTCACTTGTTTCATGTGTCATATTACTGGAAAGGTACTTGAGTAATGTCCAAATATTGGAAAGGCTTCAACAAATTTTGTTTTGAATTTGCAGACTGGAACAGCAAGTAAATATGAAGATTGTTATGGAACCTTTAAGAAACTTGAGTACTCAAAATCTGATAATTAAGAAACTCTCAGTATTAGACATATTTTTTTATTTTTGGGCCAGTACTGTCGGTTTCTTAACATTATCAGACATGGAGTACTTGGAGTTCTTACCAGTTTCTTAGAGGTTCCAATGAACATTTCAACACTAGGTGAAAGCAAAGTAAAAATATTTCAAGGATTTCCTTTATCAAAGCAAATAGTTTCTTCACTTATTTTCCCAGTACTGGGGTTGCTTAATTTTTTGGCGATCTGAGAGTTGAGTTTCTTATGGGCAGTTTCTTATAAGAAGAATATGCGTAGCCAAAATTCATAAGTGTGTTATAGAAAATACTTGTATTTTAGGGCCTTTTATAGGATTCCATTCAGGCTGTCTTGAGCGAGCCTGATCTCGGCTATTGTTGAACTTGAGCAAATTTTATTCTTAGTTAGTTGCATGCTACAAGATAGAGTAATCGCAATTATTTACATTGATGGATACTGTATTACTGTATGCGGAATAATTTTGAGGTTGCAACTTCCTCAGGGGGACACTATATGTAGAATTGTTATTGATTATTTGAAATGTTTTGTTATGTTGATATGCTGGAAATTGATTCGATCTTCATTTTTGTCATTTTGACCATGCTTCCTATATTTCTTGGTGGCCATTCGGCAAGAATATTTTGAAACATTTGTCGAATGGTTGGATTGTAAACGTTTTTATGAGCAAGTTGCATCAGCCCAGAGTGCTAAAAAGCTTTGAAATTTTTAAGTCAAAATTTTGGCTTTTGCTACTAAAAGTTTCTTTATTTGTTCAGTTAGTGAATCTTCAAACAGGGCATAGGCTCAACAATCTTTAGAAAGGTTGGTGTAACATTTGAAGAGCTACTTGTTTGGGGGAAATGACTGGAAAGCAACTGCTTAAGGGAAGAAATTTTCACGTTTTTGCGTTTTTTGCATAAATTTGCAAAAGTTTATTTCGCGAAATTTCCGAAAATGTGCAATTCGCGAAAGTTTATGGCGCAAAATTTTCTAAAATATTAGTTGTTAATTTTTGTTCCCCTAAAGTGTTGTAACAATCATGCTATTCTCGCAAACGTGAAAGTTTATTCCCACAAAATTTCTTATTTTCGTTGATTCGTGAAATTCCAACAATTTCACATTTTTTCCAACTCATGAAAGTTTCTTCTCGCAAAAGTTTTTTCCCTTGGAAGTATAGCTATTTTGCTATAATAGACGATTCCGCAAAAGATAGTGTGGGGGGGGCATTTGACGAAGATGCATTGACTTTGATGATCGAATCTCTATGGAATCTCTGTCGATTCCATTATAAAATGCAATGCGTCTTGGTCAAATGCCTCCAGACACCATATTTTGGGGAATCGTCTATTCTACGATTGTTTCTTCCTTTTCTTTATCAAAGGCAGTCTGTCCCTTGATGACTAAAAAAATCGGCAAAGAGCTCTAGTGGATATTCTAGAAATTTACGCTATTTACTTGATAATTTGTGATGAGACAGTTACTGTGATAAAGTACTGTGTTGTCTTTGTGATGCTCTTGTACTAAACAAAAAGTAATGCTAGCAATCTGTTCCATTGTTGATGATCTTGCAACATAAACCAGTTTCAATATCACCTTGAATTACCAAATGAACAAACTGATGATCTTCCATGGTTTCAGAGATGAGATCATTATGTGAAACATTGTCTCTTGAAAGTAATATTGGAATTTGGATGCATGTTTGTGACATACTTGTGGATCAGTATCATTGTGTTGTAACCGCGAAAGTTATCTATATGAAGTTGAGCACAATCTTCTTCCTACATGCAATTCTTTCAGTACACAGTAAAATGTGGTCTCCAGAATGTTAGTCTTGCTTTAAAACTATTTCCATGTCATTTGTTCATGCAGTTTAACACTATGTGCAATATAACGCAGATTGAATGGTACAATATGGACAAACTTAGTACTGTGCCACTTTTCAAAATATAATATTAAATTGCGAATCAGTTTGCAGTGAGGAATTCAAGTTCCATTGTTTCTTGTTACTTGTCAATGTTGAAAACATCATCTGCAATAAATGTGTCAATGTTAAAGTTTTCCTCTACATTTGTTTGTGTTGGATTGGAACAGCTTGCAAAACTGGTATCCAGAGGCATTCTAGCATTTATCAATATCAGCTCTCTGAAGCAATGTCTGCAAGTGTGGCTTTAAATTACCAACATGCTTGAATGCAATGCATCTTGTCACTATATCTGCACCACCTGTACTAACAATCTCCTCTCCTCTGGAATCATGATGTTCACCTGAAAAATATGAACAGTGTTAGCCGTACAAATGATAAAATTTCTCATGACGCAGGTTTTTAATACGAAAAAGTTAAAAGGAATAGCAGAGGTAAGAATAATTGCAGGAAATAGAAATTCATAAACCTGAATAATTAACAGCAATGAAGTAAAACCAGATAGAAATGAAAAATATAACATCTGACTTACCTTTGAACTAGGCAGGAACATGCAGAAGATGGGCAAACTTTGTTGCCCATTCCTTAGGAGTAGTATCCAAGATCAAAGTTGTTCTTAGGGCTGTTTTGGTGACTGGATACTCTACAAGTCAAATATATATGAAATTGAGTAAAAGCGTATTCCATCAATGCATGCTATATTTTATCAACAGGAAGTCCTATGTACACATATGCAAAATGCAAATTTGAAGATACTGTACATTCCTTAATAATAACTTTGTCAACAAATCACAAAAGATTAATAAAAAATGCTTTGCACCTGATGGTGTGGATTTCCTATCTTCTGCAAACAAAGACTGGCTTATGGTCAGAAAAGTAGGATTCTAGAACTCCAGCACTGCTGACAAAATTGCATGGTATATTTGTGTAAACATGATCTAGCATTGACCCATAGTCTGTGGTTGCTTCCTTGATTAGTTGTGTATACCCAATATCATTCATTTTAGTTAAAAGTGCTGATCTTTGTGATGAATCTTCCAGAAGATCTACATTAAAATCACCCATGATGATGGCAGGCTTTTCCTGTAGGATCTGGTGCTGAATGAACTGCATCACATTGACAAGGGTTATCAGTGAGATTTTAGGTGATCGATATATGGTGATATGGTGTAAATTTTGTATTGGTTCATTCAAGATTGTAACAGTAATTTCAATGTTATCATGATTTAGGCTAAGTGGTTCTTTGCATTTCATGTGCAGTTTGGTATACACAGCAGTGCCATATACAGCCTTGGAAGATGCACCTTTTGTGTTATCATTCCTGTGTAACTGGAATCCTGCAAGGGCAAAGTCTTCATTACTGTGTTTGCTAGTGAAGTTGGTTTCCACAAAGATGTTGATGCCTGCTGAACTGACATTGAAATCATGAAAGACATCATATTTATGAAGTGTCAATGACCTTACATTGTGGAATATGACTTTCAAAGTTGCTGACAAGTTGTACAAGGACTGGACAGATGGAATATATTTAGACCACAGTCTCAGTCGGTTCATTCCTTCCTTGACCTTTTTACTGACAGATATCTCTTCTTCATTGAGAGTTTCAATGAACAAGCCATTCATATTTACAACTCTACTAAGACCAACATAGTGTATGTGATCTCTTGGTCTTCCTGCAAAACTGACAACTAGATTCTGCATAGTATCACCTTGACATCGATGAATAGTTTTTGCAGCCGCTTGTCTGAGTGGAAATTGATGACGCATGAACTTAAATTGACTGGACCTAGCTATGACAAATTGCTTTTTAACTTCAAAAATTGGTGTCCATGAAGTGTCCGTTTCTTTTGTCCTCAACGCCCGGAATTCTGATCGTTGAGTTTGTCCTGTCATTTCTTCTGTGAATTTGACCCAAATGATGCTAGGCCTGGTAGAATTGGCAACTCTGTAATCAATCTTTGCAACTGTACATTCAGCACCATTTGTTAGACCATCTGTTGTGTTGATATTTGAAGTCAAGTCATACCTTCCTCCAACAACTATTGGTAAAGCTGAATGCAAGCCCATGGTCTTTGTTGGATCATTTGGAATTCTTGTAAGCAACTTCTCTTTTACATCATCTTTTAGGTCTCCAACAACAATGTCAATAGCTTTAACAACAGCTTTCTTTTCATGTGTATTTTGGAACACTGAGCCATTGAATGCATTTACAGAGGCGTTTGTCAGGAATAAATGTGTATATGCTAGCATACTACTGGAATTTGCAGAGGAAACTCTTGTATTTAGTGTTTCAATGTCATCTACAGTTTGATTACCTAAACGATTCAGCAGTTCTGCAAAATGTTTGTCCTCTTTTTGCCTCATAATTGTTTTGAGTTCACAAAATTGAAAGTACCCCTCCCAAATGTTTATTGCTAATGCACTATAATCTGAGTAAGGTGTCTCAAAAATCCATTTGTCAAATACAGGCTGTAGCTGAAATAAGTCGCCAACAGCTATTATAGTCAAATCCCCAAAAGGAGCGTGTGTTCCCATAATTTGTTGTAGACGCTGGTTCAAGAAATTAAACAATCCATTTCCTACCATGGAAATCTCATCAATAAAGGTTATTTTTAGGCTTTTATACTGCTTCCTCATTGTTTTCAATCTGTCACTGTCAAGAGCAGTATATTTAAATCCTTGTGAAGCTGGTATATTGAATGCTGAATGAATAGTGTTTCCTCCTATGTTGAATGCGGCTTTGCCAGTAGGTGCCACTTTCATGACTTTGACATCATCTGGATTTTCACCTGGCAATTTGTTGAGGTATCTGGTTATCGCTTGAAACAAAGCATTCAGGACAAAACTTTTCCCAACTCCTGCACCTCCACTTAGAAATAATCTTAGTGGTTCTTTGTTTGCCTTCACTGAATGCAAAACATGATAGAAGAATTCCATTTGTTCCTTGTTTAGCAACTGAACCTTTTCTCTGAACTGTAAATCAGTTATTATTTGAGTTTCAACTATGGTGCTGCCTTCTGATCTGGGATAACTAACTGTGTCATCAAGCAAGTCATACTGCGACTGACTAGATGATGTTGGGTCAAAACAGCCAAACAACTTACTTGCTTGTGAACCTGTGTCCTTGTCTTGATCATCAATATGTTGTGCATTTGGGGCAACTGTTGAATATTCATTCAGGTCATCAAATGAAAGATCTTCATCAACTTGTTTAAGAACAGCACTATATTTTTCATAATTCTGAGAATTTTTATCAATAACAGCTTGCATCTTCTCATAGTTTTCCTCAAAGGTTTTGGAACCACATAGTAAGTCTTTGTGCTCATTCCTCCAAGGTATATAAAGCATTAACCGTTCTCTGAAGTGATTTTCCGGATCTTTGTTCTTATCATATCTGAGAGAGCGTAGCACTTTTGATTTTGTTCTTTTTATCAATTTGAGACCGCCAGGTAGCATAAAGGTCTTGCCAGTACTTTCAAGGTCATCTTCTATGTTGCAATCATCATCGTGATTCTCAGATAAATCATTCTCCAGGATATCATTAGAAAATTTTTGATTCCTTTCGTGTCCTTCATGTCTACATTGTGCACCTCCTAAGGAAATTTCATACCATGCAACAAAATCAGCCAAGCAGATATTTTCAAGTTGTCTTGGTCTTCTCTGATACCTTTTGATTACATTATCTGACTCTATTTCAGTAGAGTTATCCGGCAGTTCCTTTATCTTATCAATGCTTTTTAACAAGAAACATCTTTCATCTGAGGGTGCTGTATTGATAAACTGGACTGTGCGAGAGGATCTTCTAAGTGGCATTTGCATGACAAGATAAACAGCTTCTTGTGCACTTATTTCAACTGCATTCAGGAATTTGTTTCCAATATGTCTAATTTGCTTTTGAATATTTTCACCACATGATTTATGAGCATCACTGTTTGCTTCTTTTAGAAGTTTGCTCATGCCTCTTTGTCCTTTTGAAATGTATGACAATATGTATACAGCACAGGCATATGGATCTAATACATACTGAAGGTCCATATTTGCCCGCCATGCTGCAAGAAGATTCTGGTTGTAACTATTAATCCTGATCTCTTTGGGAGACCTCTTTAAGAACAATGTTGATTTCTTTATTGAATATCTGATGGCTTGAATGTAGGCACTTTCTTCCATATCTAGCACTTTTAAAAAGTCATCAAATGTTATATCATCCCCATACTTCATCTCATTAAGTAAATTTTGGATATCTTCACAGTCCCTTTTGATTGCATTGATTTCACTGGCTTTAAGACCATCACTGTCAATTGGTTTCAAAATAGTTGTTTTTCTCATAGGAGGCAAAGGAAAGTTGAATCTGCATATATTCTTATGTCTCTTTTTACATGTTTTAGAATGTCTGTGAGTTTGCAAGTTAATGAGATCGTCACTATTTTCAAGGGGAATTCTATCTGCACAGGTAGCATATCTGTCAACAAACTCTGTTATGGTTTCATTGGAATCTTTACCATATTCCGGTGCATCTTTCACCCAAAACAAAGCATGAATATGTGGTGATCCACGTTGCTGAAATTCAACTCTGTAAAAATAATCAATAATTTGGCCTAAAGGCATTTGATTACTTTTAAAAAACTTGTAAATCAGGGTGTGAACCATATGTTCAAAGTTTCTAGCACATGTGACAGGATCCTTCTGTATCAGTTCACATTTTTTGTGCCAAGACATTGACTTGATTTCTTCATCTGTATACACATGATTTTCAACAATTCTTCCCAACATTCTTAGTAAATGTACCCATCTAGTTTCTGCAGCAGAAAAGGATCCAAACCAAGTTGGGTATCCAATTTGCCTAATCATTGCAAAACGATCTTTTTGACATTTTTGAAAGTAAGGAGGAGACCCACGCAAATTTCTCAAAACCCTGTAACCTTCATCAATATTTATTAGCTTTCTAACCAAAGTGTCATTTTTCAATTCACCGGCTGTATATTTCTTACCCTTTATTTTACACTTTCGAAGTGAAATTTGAGCAGTATCTTGAATCTGCTTTATTTGCAATTTCTTCAGCTTAAAGAATATATTTGGAACAGAGCTTGCAACTCTTCGGTCTTTGTTGCGCAGCTCACATTTACAAATTGTACTGTAATGGATTGGCACTTGACGAGTGCTGTTATCAGGCCTAGTCATTCCACAATAAATTGTTGGAAAACATAAATATTCAGAGTTTTTGTCCAAGAAAAGTCCTAATGGTTTATTACCTTCTCCAGGTGCAACATTGATGATATAATCAGTAGTCTGTGTTACATCTGGCTCTTGTAAAAGAATATCACTGACACCTGATGGGCGATTATCTTGCTCTGTCCAACCATCATTTTCAGCCACGTCTTCTAGAAGTTCTTTTTCAATTACTTCAGGTCCTTCATTACAAGATGATTGTGTATCTCTTTCATTGCAACTTTCATTGTTAGAAGAAAATTCATTCCACTCTGTGTTCGCAATCTCTGTTTCCAAATGTTGAAGCCATTCATTATCTACATTGACACCCTCATCCCTGAATAATGTACTATTCTGAGTAAGATATTGAGCTGCTTCCAAAACTTTGTTTGGTCTGACACTTTCATAACTGTAGTGATGCTTAAATGATAGCTTCATTTTGAGCTTTACAGGTATTGTCTGTGATTCAGATAACAATCTTGGTAGCTTGTTCACACTTGTGCTTACATCTGCTGGTACATTTACAACACCACCATGTATGCTTAGTTGGCCACCCCTTGGCAATTCTCTTATTTGCATAAATGGAATACGTGGTGATACAAGTCTTTCTTCTAATGGTGTCAAATTCAAGCACTGTGGTTTCTGAGGAAATGGCTCTAAATTTGCTGTTGAGGCAGCAGGTATTTTCCCAACCAATAGAGATCTATGACAAGTTCAACAAATCCATTCCATACCAGAAACACTTTTTACTCCATTGAAACAAGATTTAGTGATATTCTCATCACAAAACTCATAATTGGAAGGAACACAGCATACAACAGAAAACCTGTACCAAAGTTGGTCACAACAAGTGCAAATATATTCTGGGCCACATTCAATGCTTTTGTGAAAAAATGCCACAAGATTATGCATGATGCTTAAAGTGCTGGTACAAGGACTGTCACTGGGAGATACCTTCTTGGTTTGAGCCATTAATTTCCACCTTTTCAGCAACTGATCCTTCGACGAAGTCTCAGCTAATTCTTTTTTCTTGCCATAGAAGTTTCTCTGCTGCAGCTTTTCTTTTGCATTATATTTGGGATTACTTCTCTTTATACGCATTTGCTTAACCATTTCAGCCGCCCTCTTTGGTCTTTTAGTATATGTTTCATCAGTTGAGTAGAAGCCACCATTTCTACTATTGCTATTGATTTCACCTGAGACTGATTCATTTTTGTGCTTTAAAACATCAACAAGTGGATCTGCTTGCCTGTTTTCAGTAGTTACCCTTGTCGATACATAGTGAATTTCATTCACATGTCCTATGTATACCTTAAAGGGTGTTCCCACTGGAGTGACTGGAGTTACAACTGTGCATTCTTGGAAAGTTTCAATAGATTCTATGACAAATATTTGGCAGTTGTATGCATTGGCAACTGCCTGGATTATAATGTTATCAGACCAAGTTCCTAGCCTTGACATTCTGTTTATATATCTTAAAAAAGAATCCTCCTCTATAAATTCCTCAAAGTAACAACGATGTTCATTGAGATATCTTATGCCTGTTGCACGCACTTTGTCATGGCATTGGTCAGTTGAGAAAAGTTGGTGAGAAATTGCTCTAAAAAACAATTGCCATCTCCTTGTACATCAACTGGTTCTAGTCCAAGTAAACCTAGTCTTTGTTTCAAACAACCAGCTGCATTATATGCAGGTTTGCTCACTAGAGCACTCTGCAAATTATTATTGGCAACTTGAAGTTCATTGTTGACATCATCAGCAACATCCAGTACAACATCATAATGCACTGCATCTGTATTTTGAATATAAATTGATTCCTTAAATTCTTTATCAAACTGGTTGACACCTTTCATTGAAAACCTGCACCATTTAAAGTCCACACCAAACTTTGAATATACATAAATGTCATAAATGTCGGTTTTAAACAACCATGCTGTGGTTATAATTTCAATATCAGTGACCCAGGTTCTGTCGGATTGCATTCCACTTTTCTTTAAATATTCATCAACAGGAACTAGAATATGAGGATGCAGATGTTGCTCTATAATTTTCATATGAGATGTTATCTTTTTCCTAATAATGCCATGATGCTCTTCTGTTCCAAAAATCCCATATGAAAATGCCCGAAAAAGACAATTTCCATCTCCAATCATCTTAGACAATTTAGAAGGCTTCCTCAAAGGTTTTGCTGTAGACTTTTTGTGAGTATCAATTGATACACCAAGCAGCTTCAACAGACAACAAATGTAAGACTGAGATACAGAGGAAACTGGAAGAAACTTTATGCATTCTTGGGGTATAGAATTTGTTTCGGAAATAAAGGTAGGCCCTGGGTTCAATTCAATATCTCCTGATAGAAGAATAAACAACACAAGTATGCGTCTACCTTGACACTTTGCACTAGGGTGGTCGTTGCTTGCCATTATCTTACGGTGCCATTTTGAAGAGTTTCTTTTGATCCATTTCCTTGATGATAAGCCTTGTTTAGTGGATATGGGAATTTGCTGCTTACTCATTCCCTGTCTGAATTTCATGATTAAAATGACAAAGAGTAGCAGTATTCTGGACATACGTTGATCCATCTTGAGAAAGATGTTGAGCTCAGTAACATTTACTCTTATTTGGTCAAGTTTCAAGTTGGTCTAGTAAGTTCAATATGTTCAGGTAAGTTTAGGTAAGTGAAGTTCAATTTGTGCAAGTTCAATTCAGTATGATCAGTCAATTTCAAGTTAAGTCAAATGTCAGTTTGTCCAAGTTAAATTTGTTGAAGTTATCAACTTGGAGTGCTTTCGATAACTCAATTTACTTAATCAATTTGCTTTCAACAAGTCAACTTCGAGCTCGGACTACTACTGTCTGGTAGTCCGAACAAAACATTGAGTTCAGACTATTGCTGTATGTAGTCTGAACAGAAAATCAAAAATGAAGCAAGTAAAACGAAAGATTATGCAAAACACTACAAAAAGGAACTGAATGTTAAAGCTCACGAAACAAAATATATCAATCAGGCTGGGGCAGCCAGGGGCCTTATAGCTTAGTTAGGCCAAGCAAATCGGCTGTGATTCAAATAAAATGCACAGAAAATTAAAAAATGCTGGACTTGAAAGAGATATGTTTAAAGTGAAAAGAAAATGATTTTAAACAGCTACGAAAAAGTAAGTTAATAATCCTCTTGATAAAAGATGAGAGACGTACCTTCCTTCGCTCTTCTGTGCTTGTTTCTGCAACGTGCCGTGCAGTTCCTCATGCGTCCAGGCATAGAGGAAGGTACGAAATAGCTCCCAACGAGTGCGCGCCGCCGTAAAAGCTGCTCTCCAAATTCGAGGCATATCCAGCGTTTTGAGCGCTGCGATTGCAAGCGCCCACGCTAAAATTTTATCAACTGCGCATACTCGTATTTCGTCGCAGCGGCCGCGCGTGCTGAAACCGCTGGAGCGTTTGACCTCTGAGATGTCATACACCTCAGGAGGGCCTCCGCTGTAAAACAAGCTTTGACCTCGCCTTCTTGGAAGGCTTGATGTAGACTTTATCACTTCCTTCACCCCATGACATAAAAGATTTTGTAAACAGGAAAATGCCCACCACCCCTATGACTTCACTACCGTGAGTCAAAAATATACATACTTCTGGAAAATGTTCATACTTCTGAAAAATATACATACTTTCCTCGACTTCAGATCGAGGTTTGGTCGAGGTTTGGCGCCAATTCCATTTGCCTTGTTTGCCTTGCCTTTTGCCTTATCTCTCGAACGAAAGATGACCGACAACAATCTCGTCGTCAGGCGGTTGCAAGAACTGGTTGAAAACTTACAACAATCAACGAATCCAAGGACACATACACGACCAATTAATGTCGGTGAGGCTCTTGCCTCTCTCTATCCAAGTGGTAACAGATCTTCGCGACCAGCATCGGATTCACAACCGCATCAATCAACAACAGGGGCCGGAGCCATCATCTCTACAAGAGGGCCTAGCCACCTCCAGTCATCAGCTACCAGCCGAAGACATGGATTTATACCAACTGGAAAAAAGCAGCGGAACAAAAAAAGGAAAATAGGAGGTTTGTTTTATGAAGATGCAAGTGACACCAAGGCACCAAAATCATTTCTTAAAGATGTGATATTGCTACCCAATGATAAGACCACAAAAGTCCCACGTGGAAAGGCTCGATCAGATTTATCAGAAAAGGGGTTTGTTTCTTTTGGAGTAGAGTTTAACCCAGCCATGAGCAGTGAAGAAGTCACAAGGGTCATACATGATGAGTTCAGTGAGAAGTTGGCAAGTGTTTGGAGAGAGCCAAAATTTGAGTTTTTAAAAGCTGTAAATGAATCATTGTTAGCACAAAAAAACAAAGTTTGGGATGGCAAGATGCTAAAACACATGGCTGGTAATGGGCCTGTGTATATAAGATCAACAGGGAAAATACCAATGGTAAGAATAGATGATTCTTCATCTGATGATGATGACGATGATGATTTTCCTGCGATGACCTTGCCGTCAAAATCAGAAAATTCAAACAGCCAAACGCTGCATCAAGAAAGTCAACCAGTTCCTAGCACTAGTTTCAATACTTTGCAACAAGAAATTGCCCCAAATGAAGAAATTGCCACTACATCCGTTGCAGACAAACAGCCTTGCCCAATTTGTGGAGATCTTGTACTAACTTCTTTGCTGCCATCACATGCTAGTACATGTGGTTATTGGGGATGTTCTGGTCCATATGGATATGCTGACATCATGTATGATGAAGAAGAGAACAATTCATCTGAGCAGGAAGAAGCTATGGGAAGAGCTGCAGCTGAGGAGGTGACCCAGCAGGAGCTGCCAACTGAAATGAATCAGTCAGAGTCTATTACGCTCTTAAAGGATATAATTAAGAACTTGAGGATTCAACAGTTGATGCCTAATGAAACATTGCCAATCCGACTCATAATCCGCAGAAAAAGTGCCTGGAGTGATTATTTGCAAAAAAGGAATGCTAAATGGTTTGATGCAAAGAAGAATTTAAAGATTCGCTTCATTGGTGAACCTGCAGTGGATACAGGAGGTCCGCTTAGAGAATTTTTCTCAGGTAACTTTTAAGAAAACTTCATTGCATAGGATTTTCAGGTGTAAAATGTGCTGGTATTGGATAGACAAAATGGGTAGTTTTGAAGAGTGGAGTAATGTATGAATGAAGACTTGCAATATCATGTTAAATATTATCTTGATTAAATCTGTAAACCAAACATCTTACCAAAATTGTTGACATGTTTTGCCTTACCCATATTGCTGTGTGCTGACCCAGCATACCCCTGTTTAATACCCAACAAAAATTTATCTAATATTTTTTGCAAAAACTTGAGTACAATTGTATGCAAAGAAGCAAAATTTTGTTCACAAAAAGGCCCATCTAAGGAGCATGGTATGTGCATACACAATATCAAATAATGGCTTTGTTGACCAAAAGCCACTGTGTGCATATGAAACAAGTGATGTTGAATTACACTTTGGAATGAATAGCCTAAAGAAGTTGTTATCAAGGGTTAAATGACATGTACCAGGGTGTCTTTGTCCAATTTAGGTACTTTTTCTCAATAATAATTCCATGCAGTACGTCTCCAGATAATCCTGCAGAACCTGAACTCAGAAAACTTAGTGTTCAGAAAATGCTAAGTTGTTTTGCCTGCACACGCCAAATACTTGCAGAGTCTGGACATCCAAATTTGAATAACATTTTGTGTTTTTCAACAGAAACAATGGGGCAAATGATTGTGCGCTTGTTTGAGGAAGGTGATGATGTTGACTATGGTAGAAAGCCCTCAAGCAACACATTTGCACTTTCACATAATGAATTCTACCATGCAGGGGAATTTATGGCAATGTCTGTTATGCATGGTGGTCCTGCACCAAATTTCCTGGCTAAATGGGTTTTCAAAATGATCTGTGATGGGGATACATCAGCATTGAAGGAAAGGGTCAAAATTCCACTCAATCATAAATGGAAATCAGTAGTTGACAAGGTAAGGGAAGTATTTTGTGTGCAAATAAGGGATTACTGCCAGGAATAGCTGCAGAGTCTGGAATAAATGGGGTAGGTGGAAATTCAAAGGCAGTTCTGCGAATGGGACTAACACAAGTTAAAAAGTAGAGAAACTATTGAAAATGACAAATACCATTTAAATCACATTTTAGGAATAATGACTCCACATTTTCACAAACTAAGAAGCTTGAAGTTAATAAATAGGGAGTATAAGAATAAGGATGTTCTGAGTGTGCTTTCTTAAAGAAAGTTTAAACAAGGGGAGATGTTTATTCCAGACTTAAGATTCCAGAAAATCCATAAAATTGCAAACTATGAACCTCAAACCGACAGCACATGCGCTATGTTTTTCAGCGGTGGGGACCCTGGAGGGGAAACAGCAGCGGCGGCGATTGTTGTCGGTGGTGTTTTCACGGCCGGGGCTCCTGCTGTTCAGCATTATCGCCTGTGCTAGCCATGACCTCCAGTGTGAAACAGATCCTAATATGTATCCGTATTTAATAGTTTATATATAGCTCTTTGTAAATGTATATTTGATAGTACTGTATTTAGTTGTATGATGTATCTTTTTATGGAATGGCCAGGGAGATGTCATTGTCTTTTGCTCTCCCTGGCATCGTCCTCATAGTGTTGTACAGTAGCTCATATGTAGTGTCTTAGGTACCTTCTGTATGTAAACGTTTTAACTGATTATATATATAAAAAAAAGACTTAAGAGTAAAGTCAAATTTTTATTTGCGCCAATAAAGTTATTAATTCTTTTCTGGTAAGCTGTGTGTACTGCACAGTTATCTTTCTAGACTCGTGAAATGCCAGATTATTTTCAGGGACTAAAATACAAACTCTTGCCACAGTAACTGGGAATATAGCATTTTGATACTATGACATGTTTTCTACTATTTGAAGCAAATTTAGGGAAAATCGGTTGAGCGGTTGATTAAATAGAGTTTTTCTGGCTAAGAAGGTATAAATTTGCTAATTTTCCTTAGTTTTCTGTTGCCTAGGAACGAATCAGGTGACTAATTAATTGTCATCGTTATATTTGAATTGTCTGAAGAACAATAGGGGTAGATTTTATTGTTATATCTTTTGTAGTTTTGGAAAAAAAGAGGGGGGCCAAAAACACCCCTCAGTACAAAATACCTAAATAATCGCCCTGTACAAATGGGGTTAAAAAATTTTTTGCCCATTTGAGCCAAACCAACTCATTGTGCCCTCAACATGTTAGGTATCCCCATCCATGGGGTAGATTTATTTGATCTGAAGGTAAGTTAAGTTTTCCAAATTTTTTCATGATTTCAGATTCAAGCAGCAACAACTGACGATGAGCTTCAAACTGTGTTGGGTGAAGATGTGGTGTTTGATGTTTTGAGTGATATTGGATACACAGGAAATGTCATCAGGGAAACATTGAAAAATAAAGAGCATATTCTTAATGCAATTCATTTTAAGGCAGTCGTAAAGCCAATTCTTCCAATGATAAACCAGCTTAAAAAAGGCCTGCAGCTTTTCAACCTACTTGATGTGATTAAAGACCATCCAAACCATTTTAGCTTGGTTTTCACACCCAATAGTGCCTTCAAAGTTTCTCCAGCTGATTTCATTGACTCACTGAATGTTCAGTATAGTGAAGATGGTACCAATGCAAAAAGTCTTGAAGTGGAAACTTTCAAAGTATTCACAGATTTCTTGGAAATGGTAGAGCATGGTATGTTATCTAAACAACTTGCAATGAAATGAAAGAATGTTACTTATATGGGTCCAATAGATCAGTACTTCTTAGGACAGGGGTTCAAATTACAGTAAGCTGTTGTTGCTCCCCTGCAAGGAGCATAATTTGAGCTTTTAATAAAGCTGTTGACTGTTGTGTTACTTAAGTGTTGACACAGAAAATAGGCCTGTGTGTGTTTAAGTCAACGAGTATTCAATAACATGTTTACGCAAAACTCGTACCGTTTTATACTATAGGTTGTTTACGCTAATAGGAAAGTCCCCTAGGTATAAAGATAATATTAACATAATATAATAATATCAATTACACAACAGACAAATCAGATGGGGATTAACAGATACTGTAGGCTTCACCAGTAAGAGGATTCATGAAATTGTGAGCTACATATACTTTTTTTAAAGGAAGTGCCTATATAAGAAACTAAACTCTCAGATCGCCAAAATATTAATAAACTCCAGTACTGGACAAATATGACTTAGAAACTATTTATTTTGACAAAGGCAATCCGTTCATAGTTTTACTTTTATCATCATTTGTTACCTGTATCATATTACTGAGAAGGTACTTGTGTAATGTCTAAAAAGTGGAAAGGCTTAAAAAATTGTTAGAAATTTTCACGAGGGCACAGGTAGTGAACATACAGACTGTTATCAGACCTTGAAAGGAACTTGTAAGAAACTTCCAAGTACTCCAAATCTGATAATTTAAAGAAACTTCCAGCTCGGAACAAACTCTTAGTTTAAAAAAAAAAACATTTAAATATTGAAAGGATACATTCTACATAATCCCTGGCATGAAATCCTGGTGGATGATGATATGTCCATGAGGCCAGGGCATCAGAAAATGACCAGCTATCCAAATAGGCAAATGCATGCTGTTATTTTCTGTAGATCTGATCTGATCTGCACTGATCTATCAATTTACAGGGAAGCACAGTTGGCATTTTTAATTATATTGTTCAATTTTCTCACGATGGTCTCTCTTCTCTCTCTCTGTTAGACTTTTCATTGCTACTATTTTCTAATACTCATATATTTCATTTTCTCTGATTGCGATTTCAAAGATTTTGACATTGAGTTTTCTAAAAAATATTTATATGATTGATTGATTTTATAACTCTTTTTTTTTTAATAATCATTTCAAATGTTACAATACATGTTACATCTACATCCTACCATACTTTCTAATTACTTTACAGACTATACAACACTACAGGGACGTGACCACAAGGAGCAAAAGATAATGACTACCAGGTGGACATTAACATAAAGACATGCAAAAAATAGCAACTAAATAAACAACTACAAAAAGCTACAAATACGATAAATTACTGATAAATACTAGAATCCGTTTCACATTGGATGTCAGGCCAGCATAGTAGTATGATGCTGAGCAATAGGAACCCCGGACGAGAGAACAACAACGACAGCAGTTGCTACCGCTACTGATCCCCCTCCAGAGTCCCCAACGCTCAACACATTGCGCATATGCTGTCAGCTCTGGGTTTCTGATTCGCAATACCAATGGTCCGAAATACTGTCACTTTTCTGTGGATGAATTTTCATTCACCCTTGATGTGCCTAACATAAAATGTGAAACAGACTTACAAAATATACGGAGAAAAGTGTACATAGTGGTTGTGTGGCGTAAAACGATTGTTTGAAGTTATCCAAGCCGACCTGTTTTTATAAACTCTTGCATCTATCTTAAGAATTTTCAAACTGTTATATACCGCAACCATTTAAAATACTTTTCATTTACAGATAAGAGCAATGAAATTGGAGTGGAAGACCTGTACATGTTAATCACAGGGTTAAAATCCGTTCCCCCATTAGGCATGGCTCAGTGCATTACGGTTGCATTTAAACATGGATGTGAACCTGGATGTGCATGCAGACCTACAGCATCAACATGTGCACTCACATTGTTTCTTCCTGTACATATTCAATCTGTGCAGGATGTATGTGAGAAGATTAAGTCAGCTGTAACAGAAGGTAGAGGCTTTGGGTTTGTGTAAAATGAACTGTGAACAGAGAGACATTTTGTCAGTTGGGAAAGTTTAGTTTGTTCTGTTGAGTTGTTTTGTTTAGGACATATACCTGTTGTACATTGATAAGTTTCTTTAAGGATAAAAATCATTTTTGTGGCAGGATCAATTCTTTCTAAAGTAGGCAATACAGTGTGCTTCATGAAATGATCCAAAAGTTTACTACTGTTGTAGTTGTGCGAACATAAAATACACTCATTTCTTTTTATAAGAAGCCGCTTATAAGAAACGCTAGGCTCAATTTTTCGAAAGTTAAGAAACGACCCTATCTGGATTTAAAAAGCTAAGAAACTCTTGTAATTTACAGTTTTAGTTTTCCTATCACAGTCAAAAATGTTTGACATTGTACAGTTATAGCAACTGTTTGGACATCATTTTGAGTGTGAATTATGTTATTGACTTGTTTTGAGATCTTCTTAAGTAATTTGGGAGCCCTTTAGAGAAAACAAGATTTTTAACTTTACACTTTTGGCATTATAATGGGTGAATGTGGTTCAAGATATACACTCTTGCATCTATCTTAAGAATTTTCAAACTGTTATATACCGCAACCATTTAAAATACTTTTCATTTAGGGAGGGCACATTGGGTTTCTTGACTACACTTTTGGCATTAAAGATGTCAGAAACACGCAAGAAACTTTTGGTAGCAAAATGGTCCAAAAATTGAAGAAACTGCCTACTTGCCCCAGACTTAAGTTTCTTATAAAAAATGAGTGTATGTCACCTTCAATTAATTATGCTGTATTCAGCTCTGAAAAGAGTAGTTAGCTAATTTTCCTTTAATTTTGAGAACCCCAATCCTGTTAGAAAAATGCAATGTTTAGAAGAGATCAGTCAACTTTGTAGAGATCAGCTTAGTTACAAAGTAAGTTACAAAATATCTTGAAACAAAATTGTAACAAATGTCATGTTGAAATATAAAATTCAACGTACTATTAGCTTTTACTGTTAGCGCTTGCTTAAGTATATCGTATTTATATACAAAATTGAAGGCTGTTCGCTTCATTAGCACATTTTTATACCTGTTAGTTCTAAAACTGATACCATCCAAGTAAGAATTCTCGAGAATTTTCAAGAATTCTCACTGATATAACAATGTTTTAGTGATTTTTGAAAGATTACCAATTTTTTTAACAAGAATTGTAAAGAATTCTTGAGAATTCTTGCGCAGGATGTATGGAAGGCCTGTACTGTACAAAGAAAGAAAGTGCAATTTCTTTCTTCAATTATAGTAGTCTACCATTTTGGGAGATCAAATGCCGAATAAGTTCCCTGCAAGTATCATAGATAGTCATGCCAAAGTTGTTGTCATTATGTAAAGGCTGCACAGATTCTTGGAGGATCAAAAGTTCAACACCATCTAGCTCAACCATGGAGCGTGGAACATGAACATCATTTCGTGTCTGCAGTTCAGGTGTAGGGCCATGTTCATCTATGCCATACATGTCCCATTGTACTGAAGTCACATCCAGTAAGTCATGCACTAAAAGTTGATCTTCTGATAAATGTTGATAGAACCCAGACGTCCACACTTGTAATGGGGTAAGGGATATTTCAGTGGAAAGTGGGTGACTATTCCAAGAGGAAGAAAATTCACCAAGTGCTGCTTGGATTCTTGGTAAGTACACATAATGTAATGCATATAGATCTAGCTCATCATCACGGTCAAGCACGTTTGTTTCTTCCATGTGGATGAAGATGTTTCTGAAATGACCTAAAACATATCTGTGCACATCCACCCAAAGCCGTTCTATCCTCTGGTTATGTACTGACATACCAGTAATAACTGGCCTGAATTCTAAGCCATGATGCTCCAACATCCATCTTGCAACACCAATGTTTTCAGTGCCATGATCAGTCCTTATTCGCAAAGGACACCGATACTGCACAGTGGATGCAAGAAAATGAGAAAAAGGACAGTGTCAGCTTCATTATTTGTCACACATTTCAAAAATGTTACAACACGGGAATAGCCATCTATAGCTCCATGAATGACAATTCTCCAACTAATCAGCTTATGATTGCCATCCAGGTGCCTACAATGACAAAAAACAATGATAGAATCTTTAGCTTGGATTGATGGAGGCATAATTGACAGCAAAGTATTGTATTGAAAGATCATTTGTATTGATCAATCATTCAGTTTGACTGAGACCTTTTCACTAGTATTGTTGTGAATGGGAAGGTAAAAACTGGATTAAACTAAAAAGGCGAAAAGATAATAAACTTTCAAATGAATGAAAAATCACAACAACCAGTGTTGGCAGAAAGTTGCTTCCAGAGTTTGTAATTATGATGTGCAGAGTTAGACTGGCTACAAAGTTTTTGTCACAGACAATATTGCAGGGCATTACTTTGTTTGAAGAAAAGTCTGTATCAATAAACTTCAGTATTGTCAACAGGCTTTTACTATAGGTAATATGGCTTTTTCATTTAGAACAAAGATTTCTTATCTGAATCAAAAGTAAAATCTGAATCAAGAAGAAATAATAAACATTTCATTCCATCTAAATATATGTGTATCAGAATAAGGTTAGTCAACATTTGCAAAGAGGTTAACACCTACCATAGTGCATTTGGGCAAGGGACTCTATATTCTCTTCGACAAATTCTTCTTGTCTGACTCCGCAACAACTTTCCAATAGGATCTACATCTTGAACTGCCTCCCGTACTTTCCATCGAGCGACATGAATAGAACGAGATCTAAGTGCACCAATAATCATCCTTTCGCCAGAATTGGGTGAGGATTCTATTATTTCTCTGAACTTTACAATCAGATTCAAGAATTTAGCCCCGAAGAGACCCATTTCTTGATTCTACAAAAACTTTAAATTATACCTGCCTGAGAAAAGTTATTCATCAGCGAAATAAGGCTGCGTTTACACGGGGCCGCTCGAATACTTGGCCGGCCGAATATTTGGTCGTTTAGCTGTACCGTGCAAATATTTGGTCAGTATGGCTTCGCGTTCACACGAGGCCGGCCATCTTTAATGGGCATGCGCAATAGCAATGAAAGCAGAGAGTCTCCAACCTCGTTCCCAGGGTGTTCAGATCAGGTTCAGATTGGAGAATCTCCCGCCAAAAGTCAGTTGCTTTGTTGTCATATTCGAGTGTGGAAGTAAAATGGCTGCAAAGAAATCAGCAGATAAAAATGAGAAGAATTTCATTTGGACTGATGAAGAAACTGCGTTGCTGTTAAGGATCATCATCGACTATAAAGCCTCAAAAGCTTTGAGTGGTCTTGACTGGGAAACAATAAAAAATCGGTACGACGAAATCACTGAAAGATTTAGATTGCAATACCCAAAGCCCGAAAGTTGTAGCGATCCAGATGAATATCCCAACATGGAGAATATCTGCGTTTTCAATAAGGATCGTGTCAACCGAAAGTTAAAGCGAGTGAAGATGTCGTTTCGAAAAGCCATAGACAGTGGAAGGCGAAGCGGCGGTGGAAGAGTTGTGATGACATTATATGACGAATGCTATGAAGTATGGGGAGGTTCGCCAGCTGTTGAAAGCATTCCAGAAGGACTTGAAAGCTCTGTAGATAGTGAATGTTCAGGAGGAAGCTCCAGTAGTCAATCAGTGGCGGATGTAAATGCAGAACAAAATTCGCTTGAGAAAGAAATGAGTGACAACGAGAGAGAAGAGAATGCAAATTTCGAAACAAAGGACATTGGTGAACGTAGAAGAGAACTGCTTAAATTCATTAAAGTGCCTCTTCACCAAAATATTTAAGGGCCTTGCTTTGTACTTTAGAATGCGCTGATAACGAATCTGCAAATAAATTTTTCATTGGGTTGTTGGGTGCTGAGCTATGGGGGTTTTTCTTACCCCCACTTTTGATTCAGTACCGCGTTTCCTAGAAAGCTGGGAAGGAGCGAGCCCCGACGTCATAGTAGGAAACCAAATTCTTTGTTCAAATCAACTCAACTTTCAATCGGCACGCTTAGCAATTTAAGATGTCTTCCTCGGAGAGTGATATTTCAAATGATAGTGATCGCCATTTACTGTGACTCTGAAGAACACTACTCGGCTGTTGAAGTAGAAGAAGGAATCGAGACTTTGGGTGCTTGCGCTGCAGCGAGAATCATGACTGATGTCGATGAAGACGACTTCGATAACGACGAAGGACCTCGTCAATTCGACCCAGTGGCAGACGAAGCCTACACCGCTGCATATCGTAGGGAAGTTGCTGAAGCTAGGGAAGAGGACCTTAGATTAATGCGTTGTTTCAAAGGTGTCGAGCTGCTGGAATCTTGGTATGTATTATTTGTTTTATCTCATCTAGATTCGATCAGGTACTGCCAGCCTTCACTCATATAGGCCCATCTGTGAATCATTCAAACATATGGGCCTAATAAGCGAAGTCTGACCACTGAAGACAATCGTGATACACAATTTACTACGGTTTCATGGTGGAGTAGGTCATTATTATTTCAGCTTCATGTTTCAACTAAATTGTGGAATGAAATGTTTTCCTTTTTTGGATTTTTTAGCTGTCCTGCCATTTGTTTTAGTGATCATGAATTTACTCCCCCCCCCCCCAGCCAGACAGAACCTCACTTGTCAAAGGAAATGCATCCTGCTAAATCAGATATGTGTTAGAAAAGACACAGTGTTGGGATTAAGATGAATTCTCATAACACACAAACAAATATCTAACCTAAAACACAATATGATACAGTACACAGTCCTTTAACATATTATTGAATAATTATTACATAGTTGTAATAATCTGTAATACAATTGTGTTATGTGTCATGTGGAGTGGAGGGTGGGGAAAAACTTGAGATGTCTAGGTCCTGTCCATGAAGATTTTGCAAGTGAAGGACACCTAGCAGAAATCCCTATATGTACCCTACCATTGATGCCCCAAATATGGCAAAGGGAGCTGAACTACGTAGTTTGCCATTCACTGATAGGCTACCAAGTTATGGCATCATATCTGACTCACACTGACTAATGCAGGTATGAGGAAATAGGCCATATTGACGTCAAGCAATATTGCGAAATCTGAGGCTGACCTAGTATGAATGAAAACCATAGGTCCTCCAATATTCAACCTATACCCAACACTTGCTGATTTAGACTAACATTTAGTTTATTATCTAAATGTACACGCTAAAATCCCTAATCATAACCAGCATTTATTCCTCATTCCAACCCAGGTGCAAATGTGGTAATTGTTCGACAGAAAGATTAGACAACTTTCAGGAATGTCAATGTTGCACAGAGATTGATGGATGCATGCATGAAATCCATAGCTTTGAAGTCTAGTTGAGGAAGTTGGTAATTTTCATTGTGTTAATGAACATCCTGGATTTGTACCAGTGTGCCTAAACAAGTGGTGTCTGAGGTTGTCAGCAGCAAATTATAAAACGAGAAGAGGAAGAGGAACAAGGTACTGTCAAACAGGATTTGAAAACCGGTAAGGAAATGATGCTAAGTTACATCACAGGTAATGGGGAAATTCAGTATAAAAGAAACAAGTACCTACATTGTCCTGGGTGGCCTGATCTAATCTAGACAAAATTGGCAAATTTGGTAAATACTGAAGTAAAGATAGAGGTTACTTTTATACTAATTTTCCCTGTTACCTGTGGTTAAATTACACAACTTTCTATCATGAATAGTCACCAAAGGTTGAATATGATCTACTGTATGGACACTCGTCGTTTATATAAGAAACTAAGGCCCAGGGCTGGTAGATAGTTTCTTGAATTTTAGGGTGGTACATAAGCTGACAAAAGCTTCTAAAATGTTCTTATATTTTTAATTGAGGAAATGTAGAATTGATTCAGTTTTGTTAGAAAGTTATAGATTATGTGGTAAGATGTCAAAACAAGTAATTACCTAATTCATACTTAAAACAAGATCAAACAGTTGTTATTACTGCACATTTCGAGTGTAAATCACAAAAGTCCCTTTAATTCAGGTAACGCAGTTTCTTTATTCTCAAAAATTGTGAAAACAAGTCCAATTCAGTTTTGATAATAATTATCTGACTCTGAATATTTTATCTTGAATGTGGTAAAAACCTGCAAAATAAAACCATTTTTTAAGAAACCTTGGGTGCTGTTTTGAAAAAATGGTTTCTATTTTGTGGGTTCTTACTAAAGCATCAGTTTTCCAACAGGAATCAAAAGAAAATCAGTAAATAGTTTTAATTTATCATTGCAGATACAGTATCTACAAAGCATATCTTACAGAGACTTCTCTCGCCTGATCCACGGCTATTTAGGGAGAAATAAACACATTCCATTGCCTGCATGTGCATACAATGCAATAAGGAGGAAATTTCCAGATGTGGTGGGAGATGCAAGAGGATATGTTCCAGAAGCGGATTCTTATTAAACACAGCTATGCATTCCTAGAAAGAATTGTTAAATTTCTATATTCTTGCAATTCATACTTCAGGTTGTTGTAGTTTGTGCATTTTTCTTTGTCTTTCTTTTGGATACAAGTATCAAATGGGCAAGATGGGTCTATCAACTTACAACTTTATCTTTCTTTTCAATTATAGTGATATCAAATCTGTTATGCTCTAACGGTTTATTAGTCTGCAAGGGAAGTCCCATAAAATCTTGCAATCTTCTGCCTTAAGTACTTGTTCAGGCTGATGAATGTACCATTTCTCAGCCTTTTCAAACCCCATTTTCCATACAGCTTCCAGTGAATTATTTTGGCCACATTGGCATGCCTCAAATTCTTATGTATGGTTTGTAATCCTACAGATTTTGAAGCCTCCTTTCAACCTGAAAGAATGTAGGTTAAATAAATAGGTTGAATGTAAGAATAATGTAGAACTGAAAATTTCATAAATTTTGAATTCACCTGTGAGAAAAATATCCTTGTATGTTGTCAACTATCAAATATAGCTTTCCATTTATTTGGTGATTCTAGCCAAACTCACCCAAGTTTTTTGAAAAATCTGCCAACGAATCACCCTTATTTAGAGAATTTTTGGCCCAAAACCCACCCATATGGGTGGCACAAGCACATGCCTTCATCTCACAGTACATCTGAAAACTGTATATACAAATTTTTTTATAAGAAACTATGAATTTGGGCCAGTAATAAAAGTTTCTTACAATTATGAGATTTTCAGTACTCGGAGTTTCTTACAAGTTTCCTAGAGGTTCCATAACAATCTTCAGGTTCACTACCTGTGCCCCTGTGAACATTTCAAAACAACACATTTCAATACTTTCCACTGTTTATAAGTAATATTATACAAGGAACAAGTAAAATAAAGCAAAAATATGTCAAAGATTTCCTTTATCAAAATAAATGGTTTCTTAATTTGCATTTTCCCAGTATTGGAATTTCTTAATTTTTCTTGGTGATTTGAGGGTTGAGTTTCTCAAGGCAATCTTATAAAAAATACGTGTTTTGAATTTGAACCAAGCTGTAAGTAGGCATAAGGAGAGAAAGAAATTTACATCCAGATTTAGGAAGAAAGTGTAAGCCCCATTTACCCAATGACGTTTTCATTGTATCATAGTCCCTGGTCGTGGACTAACAGATCTTGGCTTGAAACTGATGCCGATAGTTTTTTGATCAGATCGCTGCAAATCCTTCACAACCAAATAAACAAAAATTTGAATTCCATAAATACATGGTAATTCGACACTAAAACAATCAGAAATCTATAAATTCGATAAAAACGACGATCTGGGTTTTGGTGAATGAAAAGTTCATGGCTGCATCCAAAGTAATGGGCCTAGCGACAACGTACCTTTCTCCGTGTTCGTTCAGATATTTCATCGACGATCTTCTTTTCCAATATTGTCGGAAATGGAACCACATCATTGTTGTCGCGAATTAGTCTTGGGGCAGTACCGGGCACAAATACTTTCCGAACTAAACTCTCCTGCGAGAATTGTTCAGAGCAGACTGCAGTTATCTTTTGAGAGCTGCCATGGGTCTGCTCGTTTCGAATATATGAAATCAACCCATCTCTTCCTTCGTCTCTTTGCTTCGAGATGATCGTCGTTGAAAAACGGAATTTTGTGAAGTGCTATGGAGCTTTCCTCGTCAGGATTGTTGCTACAAGTTGGTAAAAATTTCGATTTCAGTGTTTCGTCCGTGTGTCTTGAATGTTTTCACACAAAGCATGTGAGTGAATAGAGACTACAAGGAAGTAACCATTGTAAGTTCCTTTCCAACTATGACGTCAACGCCCACTCGACCGATGCTTCTCGCTATCAATTCGCTGCGCGGTCGTGAATCAAAAGATAGACGTAATTGTTCAGATTTCGCAACTTTGATGCGTCATAGAAAATTGACGGCTTAGTTTATCCAAAAAAAAATTTCATTCTCAAAACGTCTGTATCAAATACTATCGAAAGAAGTTAAAAAAATTTTCTGTGCAGAGGCACTTTAAAGAGAGAAAAGACTCGAGGCTTACCAAGCGCCACTCCGCGGATACTCAGCTTCTTGATATAGCAAAAGAAGAGGTTGCTTTGAAAAAACGAGCCCTTGACCAAATGGAAAAGGCTGACAAAAAGCAAGAGCAAACGATGCAAGCAATCACAGCTAATATGGCTGCATTAACCAATGTTCTTAATTATTGCGAAGGTTCTTTATTATTGCAGATGTACACAGATGACACAATCAAATAGTCTGAGTTTAATATGCGTGTTATATATCTCACTCAACTTCTTCCTACAAACTTCAGCCATGAACTTCTAACCATGCTTTTTTTACGCAAAGCATTATGGGAGCCATAAAACCTGCTCCCCAGCGACAATGGGCTGGGTTTCCGCACACACCCCCTCCCTGATTCACTAGGAATCAAGCATACCCTGGGTCTTCCACTGGGAATCCAATGCAGCAGCCCGGCGCGCAGGTCGACTGGGTGCAATGAGCGACGCATCCGGCGCAGGCCCCCCTAATTCATCATTCTGACTTTCTGCCTGCTCATTCTCATGCCTCACTTCAATTGGAAATAGCTTCTGAACAGGTCTAGATAATAAAAGAGGTTTCTTCATACCCTTTACTCGGACTTTTGCTCCTCTAACTTCATTATCTTTACCTTTGATGCATTCTTGACCGACTCCTAGCTTCCAGTCATTGCGTTTCTTGAGACTGTCATCCCCTAAAAGAACAATATCACCAACTCTCACAAAGTTCTTACCGACTTTACTATCACTACGATGCTGCTCTCTAAGATTAACAAGATACTCACTTTTCCATTGTGACCAAAAATGTACCAACCTTTCCGTTAGATACTTATATCTGGCCCCTAAATCTTTTTCTTTGAAACCTTCTTCCTCTACAGGGTGATCTGGCAGAGAATTGATGTTTCTGCCATACAGCAAATGTGCAGGTGTAAGAATCTCTCCTTCTAATTCACTACAGACATATGTTAAAGGTCTTGCATTGAGAGTTCCTTCGATTTCAACAAGAACTGTATATAGTTCATCATGGTTCAACCTAGCATTCCCCAACACCTTCTTCAAGCAACGTTTGGTAAGACCTACTAACCTTTCATAAAATCCACCCCAATTTGGCGCTCTCTCTAGAATGAACTTCCATTCAAGTTTTCATTCAACTTTCTTATGTTCTAACTCTGCTCTTACTTCAGGGTGACTGTAAAGTTGCTTCAGATTCTTTCCTGTTGTCTTAAATGTCTTTGCATTATCTGATATCATTAATACTGGTGTTCCTCTTCTTGCTGTGAATCTCCTAAAACATCTAAGAAATGATGGGACTCCTAAATCACCTACTAGTTCCAAGTGTACTGCCCTACTTATGCAACAAGTAAACAATGCAATGTAGTTTTTTACCATTTCTCCTCCCAAACCCTTCACTAGGAGAGGCCCAGCAAAGTCTACCCCAACCCTAGAGAAAGGAGGTGCTTGTCTTACTCTGAACTCTGGTAAATCTGCTGTCACAGTGTTGCAATTACTCCACTATGGTGCACAAATTTATGACAGTCTAAAATGATCATCTCTGTGAGCTTATGATACCTAGGCAATAAGATAGGATTTATTGTTTCCTGAGGGAGATCTGATCTGCTTAGCCTTCCACGAGCTCTCAACATTGGATCATCTTCATAAACTCTCAATTCACGCACTAATTGCTGATAGTTCTTTTGCTGCCTCAGACCTTCTTGGGCTGATCTTATCCACAAAGATTCTGCATTTAAAAGCTCCTCTCTTCCTAATTTTTCAAATATCTTCTCACTCCCCCTCCTCTTTGCACCCAGGTTTCTAACAAATCTTACCACCAATGCTGTTACTCTGAGTAGTTTCAATATGCTACTGTATCCATTGATGTCAATCACATTTCCAACATTCCGAATCTCCTTCGCTTGCACAGCTAAAGTTGTGGCCTTCCTTTCACATTCAACACTCTCGTCCAAATCTTTCTCACCGTGCATAAACTCAGGCCACTCAAGAGAAGGGTCAGTAAGGAACTGTGGTCCTTCCCACCAAAGCTTGCTCTCTTTTAAATCTGCAGCCTTCATTCCCCTAGAGCCTATGTCTGCAGGGTTGATTTCTCCTGGGCAATGTCTCCATTCATTCTTTCTTGTGGCACTTAAAATCTCATTCACCCTTGATCTCACAAACTGCTTCCACTCTCCCTTATTTTGGATCCACTGCAAGGCAGTCATACTGTCAGACCAATAATAACAATCTGTGATTTCTATGTGCGACTTAATGGCTTCTTTTGCTGTTTCCATTAGCTGTGCTAAGATCTTTGCTGCCATTAATTCTAATCTTGGAATGGTCATTGGCTTAAGTGGAGCTACTCTTGTCTTACTAGTAAGCAATGACGCTTTCAAACCTTCATTTGTTTCAAACACTACATACACCATCGCACAGTATGCATCCTTACTGGCATCACAGAATCCATGAAGAGTTCCTTTCTGAATTGCCTTACCTTCACTGCCTCCTTGCAGTGCAAACCTGTCTATGGTAATACAACCTGCCTTACTTAAACTTTTGATCCAATTTTCCCACCTTAACTTAAGGGGTCCCTCAAGCTCATCATCCCATCCAACATTTTCCTTGCACAACTGTTGGAATAAAACTTTCATGCTCAACTGTATCGGGCTAATGAGACCTAAAGGATCAAATATTCCTGCCATTAGGCTTAAAACTTCCCGCTTAGTCGGCTTCATGGCTTCGGCTTTCTTCAAAATAGGCCTAAAATCAAAGAGGACTGTATCATTATCAAAATTCCAATCAAGGCCTAAAACTTTATGCATCGATGGCTCTCCTGTAAAGCCTAATGTTGCCTTAGCATAGCTCTCTTCTGGCTGCTTATCTGAGTCAACATTCCACTCACGGCTCTCTTCTTTACACTTGATTCTTTCTGCTAATTCCTTGTTGTTTGTTACCCACTTTCTCAATCTAAAACCACCACTCATCATTCTCTCCCTAGCCTTCTCATACATTCCATATGCACACTCAAACGTACTGGTAGAAAATACCATGTCGTCCACATAAAGGCTATCAATCATCTGTTGAACAAAGAG
Organism: Aurelia coerulea; assembly: GCA_039566865.1. Taxonomy (NCBI): domain Eukaryota; kingdom Metazoa; phylum Cnidaria; class Scyphozoa; order Semaeostomeae; family Ulmaridae; genus Aurelia; species Aurelia coerulea. The sequence goes on along the minus strand of CM076951.1, from coordinate 2,129,432 downwards.
TGGATCATCTTTCTCATAATTCTGAAGGTGATATCTTATCGTTCCGTTGAGCAAGAAGGGCAAACTCTTGACCCCAAAAACAACGCGGCAGAACCGGTATGTTTCGACTGTCGGATTCTCATCAAATGGATTTGTAGCCCACAAGAACCTCAAGTTGTCTCTGTCTGTCTTGTCTATTTCAATGTTTAGGAAGGCCTTCTCTATATCCGCTGTCATCGCCACTCCTTCCATTCGGAACCTTAATAAGATGTCATACAGCAGTGGATTCAGAGACGGTCCCACGTGTAAACAATCATTAAGACTAATTCCATTCTTACCTGTCTTGGCCGAGGCATCAAATACCATGCGAACCTTTGTGGTTTCCGCATTTTGTCGCACAACGGGCCTATGCGGTAAATAGTGGCAATTATCTTCTGTTTCTAGGTCAACTACCTTCTCTATAACTCCTGTCTCAAGTTGGTTATCTATGATGTTCTGACATTCCTTAAGCACTTCTTCATCCTTACGTAGCTTCACCAACAAACCCTTCAATCTTGTCAAACTGTTTGCATAATTTGTGGGCAAAGCTTCATTACCTACCTTCCATGGCAACCGCACTGTGTACCTATACCATTAAACACAATGTCATCTTGAAAACTCTCACTTACCTCATCTTTTGGTCTAATACCAATGGTTTCAAGATCCCATAATTTTACAATTTCATTGTCTACATTACCTTCCTTGATTTCAGCTCTGATGGTATTCACTGAGGCAGCACCATGGGGTATTTCATTCAATTTACCCTTGATAGGTCCTGACAGTACCCATCCCAAAGATGTTTGTACTGCAACGGGCTCATCAGGTTTACCGCGAATAACACAGCCTCCCTGGTACTGCCATAAATAATCTGCCCCAATCAAAACAGTAATTTCCAAGTCAGACTTACCTTGATCTGCATCTGAAAACCATAAACCTTGAAGATGGGAGTAATTGCATTTAACAGAATCAACATGAACATTTTTAATGTTAGAAATGACAGGCACTACATAAGCTTCAATCTTGGTTACACTTCTAACTGTAAGAGAACACAATTCAAGTTCTACCACATCTCTAAGACCAGACTGTTCAGAGCTATTACCAAATGTGGTGAGTTGTAGCCATTCCTTTCTTTTCACCTTAGGGTTAATGTACTCTTTGACACTAGTTGTAACAAAGGATTTGTTACTTCCAGAATCAAATAACACACGAACCCTACATTCACACTGTCCCCGAACAAGCGCCTGCGCAGTTTGCATCGCCACATGACCCCCAGACTCCCCAACATGCATAGGGCTAGCTACGGAACCGACCATCCCCCCAGAGCCTATCCCTCCCTCACAAAGAGCAGGGTTATGGCTCCCACCACACTTTTCACAACAAACATCGTTTGTACAAGTATTAGCTCTATGACCTTTCACTAAACATTTAAAGCATCTAGAATATTTACGTAAAGAATTCTTACGCTCCTTTGTGGTCTTTACTTTTTGACAGTCCTTTGGTGCATGCTTTCCCAGGCAAAATGGACATCTGGTATCTACAGTCTCAGTTAAAAATGCACTAGCAGTTGCTTTCTGTGGAGAAAACAGTTTCTTTTTCACTTCCTTGTTAGCACCACCAGCAGATCTTGCAATTTCTTTTCTCAGCTCCAATTCCTTTTTCAAAGCAACCAACAAATCCTTGATAGTCCAACTCAAAAAATCTTCTCCTCTTATGATAGTCAAGTGCAAATCTTTTGGAAGCTTCTCTACAATTTTTTGCACAACAATGGCAGAGTATGTCTCTTCATCTACACCCAAAGCTCGCAGTCCACGATAATGCACCTCTATTGTGTCCTGAAATTTCCTAAGGCCCACAATATCATCTTCATCCTTAACTGCCGCATGATTCATGATACCATTTAAATGTGCGAATTGTATCACTGACTTCTTCCCATACCTATCTTTCAAAACATCAAGAGCTTCAGCATAATTTGCATTGGTTGTCTCATATCCTGCAATAACAGCTTTTGCAGGTCCATCCAAAAGTCCACGCAAGAGTATTCTATATCTCGAGCCTTCGAGCCTCGAGCCTTCGAGCCTCGAGCCTTCGAGCCTTGTATTTCGAGCCTCGAGCCTTCGAGCCTCGAGCCTTCGAGCCTCGAGCCTTCGAGCCTTGTATTTCGAGCCTCGAGCCTTCGAGCCTCGAGCCTTCGAGCCTTGTATTTCGAGCCTCGAGCCTTCGAGCCTTGCATTTCAAGCCTCGAGCCCTCGAGCCCTCGAGTCTCTTGCCTTCGAGCCTAGCATTTCAAGCCTAACAATGTCTAATAATAACAAATTTTAATTGGTATATAGGAATGCATCCCAATTACACGTTTTTTATAAGAAACTAGTACTGCGATGACCAACAATTTAAGAAACTCTAGCACTACGTTCAAGAACAATTAAGAAATTCTCAAATGTTATGTCTGGAATAACAGTCGGTAGATTACAATTCGTGTCGAGGGGCACTTCACTTATTGGATTTTTCTTGAAAACAAAAGAATTTTTCCCAAAGGTGTACGAGATTTTTTGGGAGTGAAAGGCCCCTCGGTTCGCGTGGCATTGCATTTGTAAATATCAAGTTTTGAATGCAAAAATGGGTAACTTTTTGCCTTAATGTGCACGGCTTATTCCTGGTGACAATATCAATGCAAAGTGAAATTTGTCGATAAGAAGTCTCATCTTTGAACCATAACGTTTTTTTAGACCTCACAAATTAAGAAACTAATTTAAGAAATTTTTACTACTAAAACACCGACATTTTCATGCGAAATTAAGAAACTTTTAGTACTAAGTGCTGATCCAAGTTTCTTATAAAAAAAAACGTGTGAGTCAAATAAGGGCAAAATTGAAATTCAAAAAAACCATTAAACAAGTCGTTCTCTCGTTCCTGTGCTAAAACAACGGCCGAAGATTGAGCGGTAGGATGGTCTTACTGTCTGTGACGAAAACTCTTTGAAATTGGGCCTTTTCAGTCCTTGAGAAAAATGTGTGTTCTGGCACATTTTTACAAATATACAAATTACAAATTTCGCAAGAATTCTAGCTATTACCTTCACTTGAATCCTAAATTTTCAAAAAGATAATGATTTCGAGGCTCGAAATGCAAGGCTCGAAGGCTCGAAGGCTCGAAGCTCGAAATACAAGGCTCGAAGGCTCGAGGCTCGAGGGCTCGAGGCTCGAAGGCTCGGAGATTAGAAACACTCTCCACGCAAATAGTTTAACTTCATCACAGGTGGTAAATCTTGATCACTGTCAATGGAACTTTCAAAACAGTCCCAAAATTTTTGCCAATGACAAATATCCCCATTGAATCTCTTCATTTCCAATTTTGGAAGCCTTGCTTTGTTAAATACTGCTGCCTGTGGTCCTGTATGTCCAAAACTGCCTCCTGCTGGTGAACTAGGCCTTCCTGCTGCACTTTGACTTGGTGAATTCGGCAGCATAGGTAGCACTCTCCTTGGACTTGTCGGTGTTGATTTCTTAGTCAAAAGGCCATCAAGCTTGATCAAAATCGTTCTAACTCCTGTAGCCAACTCATCCGCCTCTTCGGTTTCTACTGCGATTGCATCTTCGCCGATCGCATCATCTTCGCACAATTTCATAACAATCTGCTCGTCCAACTTGACGATCTTCTCCAATTTCGATGTCAACCCGACTTTCAATTTTAACATCTCGGTGTTGTCCCTCGAATTGTCATCTATACAAGCCTGTGCATCTCTCATTTGTTTTCTGATATTCATTCGATGTGCACTCCTGCACCTTTTGAGAGTCTGCTCCGCCATTTCTCAACAAACACGTTCTTGGTGGCCAAAAGTGGCCTAAACTGTAACGAGCACTTCACAGACACAATCGATCTTCATCTGCAAAACTTTTCATCCCGGTAGGTGGTCCAAGTATTGCGAAGGTTCTTTATTATTGCAGATGTCCACACATGACACAATCAAATAGTCTGAGTTTAATATTCGTGTTCTATATCTCACTCAACTTTTTTTACGCAAAGCATTATGGGAGCCATAAAACCTGCTCCCCAGCGACAATGGGCTGGGTTTCCGCACATAATACTGGCTTCCAAATGATGCAAGGGATGATGCAGCAGTCACAGCAGTATCCTTTTGGCTCAGTTTATCAACAGCAACAATTTCAATCACCGGGAAGTGCAAATACAGACAGACCGAGGCAGAGATCATTTCAAGCATTTTTAGATGAGGACAATTTCTAGAAAGACATTAGATGAACAAAAACTATGGCGTTCTTAGTTGTATTTTCTGTCCTATTGCTTTTACTGTCTAAAAAAGTTTAAAACATTATAGATGTGTAGTTCCTTGTAACAACTTTTAACAATGGTGTTTCTTTCATGGACATATAGAACATAAAATATTCAGTGGGGGCTGAGCATCAAAATTTCATCAAAACCATGGAAAATCGTTATCTTTCCATAATTCTATGACTTTTTGGCTATTTCAGGAAGGTATTGGGGGAGTTCCATTCAAAATAGTTCACCAAAATATTTCTAACTTTCTTTGCACCTCTTTCATCATTAGTTCCAAAACTGTGTCTGTTGCTGAGAATAGTTGGCTGTGATTCTGTCTCATTTCTTCTTGCTTCAAGGATTCTTTCCTCTGCCATACCTTCACCTTTCTCTTCACAGAAATTGTGTAAGATGAAGCATGCATATATGACTTTTGGCAAATGTTGAATGTTAATATCCATTTCCCTTCGGAGTGCACCAAACCTTCCTTTAAGACGCCCAAAGGCACACTCAATGACCATCCTGGCTGAGCATAGTTTAAGGTAGACTTGCCCCAAGTCTATCTCTTCCGTCCGTCTACCGTTCCCTTTTTACGGTAGTTCCTGGATCCGCTATTTCATGGATCTACCATTCCAACATTCCGCCAAGAGAGCTCGAGAGATAGACTTGTATAATTTGCAGCCTTATGAATTATTAATGAGATACGACACGTGCGACTTCAAGCGAACTCATTCGGGGGGTACATTTTCAGACAATAAGCTTGGGTAATCCCATTATCTTTAGCCTGTAGACAAACAATCAGACTTGAACCATAGAACAACGAAGAATAAAATGAAAACATTCTCTCTCTCTGTCTGTGGATAGAAAAAAGCCAAGTTTCAATACTGTAGTCGCTGTGGGCTGAATTCGTTGCTCATACTTTATTGTGTGTTGCGCCCTGTTTCTAAGAATTTTAAGAAGCCCAAATTCGGAATAAAAATGCGGCATAATTTGCATGTGCAATTTTCTCCGTACCATTTTATTATCTTTGTCTTAAATTGACCAAGGGATTCTGAATTGCCGAATTGCGTATCGTTGGTGGTAACGTTTGCCACAGCTGCGGACCTCTAAATTCGCTCGCTTCACCTTCTTCGATCGAGAGGTGCAAGCTGATAAACAAGAGACTTTCCCGCTCCAGTTGGTTGCGATAAAACAACATCTCGACCTTCCAACAAACCAGTCAATGCCTGTATTTGATAATCCTCTAACGACTGAAGTCAGTGCTTCTTCGAGGGCCTTCTCTTTCATTGCCATAATTTCCTAGAACTGAGATAAAATCTCCTTTGCGAGTCTTTTTATAGATTTGCAGTGTTTTTCTCGCGCAAAAATGTTCGAGGCGACCCCCCTTTGAGGTTCCAGCCTTCGACTCTAATCCGATAAACCTTTTGTGCTATTATGATGTTGATTGGCTACTGAGAAAGATCTGAGAGTGCCGGCAGCGGACAGAATTCTGTCCGCCTACATCATAAAACAAAAGATATATCTCATTAATAATTCATAAGGCTGCAAATTATACAAGTCTATCTCTCGAGCTCTCTAGACGGAACATTGGAATGGCCGATCAAGAAAATGGTGGATCCAGGAACTACTGTACAAGGAACAGTAGACGGAAGAAGAGATAGACTTGGGGCAAGTCTAAGTTTAAGGCCAAAGAGCTGCTCTTTCACATTGCTGCCCCCACCAGGAAACTCCTTCATTAAAAAAGGGAGCAAAGGATAGGCAGGGTCACCTAGGATACATACTGGTACAGGGTCCTCATCCTCAACAATCACCTTTGGGCAGGGGGGTATGTCTCCTTCCCTAAGCATTCTATTTATTTGTGAATTTGCAAACATCCTGGCATCGTGAACACTGCCTGGCCACTTTACTACCACATCCATAAAACAATATTTAAAGTCACACACTGCTTGCACATTCAATGAAAATCTGTTTTTCCTGTTCATATAGTCTGTTGAGTTGTGCCCTGGTTTCTTGATGAAAATATGAGTGCCATCAATTGCCCCTATGCATTGTGGAAAAGTATGTTTTTCTTGGAATGCTGCACTAAGATATTTCACTTCATCTTCTGTTGTTGGCAGCTTTATATACTTTGGACCAAGCTGCCTTGTTATTACTTCGCAAACCTCTCTAACAATTACTGACACTGATGCTCGTGATATACCAAAAGCATTTGCTATCTTTCGGTATCTTCCTTCATCAGAAAGATAATAAAGAGTCACTGCTATTTTCTTTTCTACGGAGATGGGGACACGCATATTCGTCACTTGTCGTTCAAGGAAGGGCCTGAGTTGATCACTGAGATCCATGAAGCTCTCTTTAGACATCCTAAAGTTCTCTTTCCATTCTTCTGCAATCACTGTTCCATTTACAAAATTCTTCCACCACTTGTCCGTCCTTCCTGGTCTTGTCCAAAATCTTCTGGCTTTTCGACCCCGCTTAGACTTCAGAGCTTTCGCAATCATTCCCAAGCGTACAGCGCTGCTCTCTATGATGGACATCAGTTTTGCCTGCCTCATATTATAAAGTAGAGTCGATATGACAGCAAGAACTCCATTTAAGGATGCTACACTAGCTACAGCGCTAAGAAGAATTGACAAACCAGTCAAACGGTGTTGCAACATTTTTGTCAAAGATAAAGGCAAACTTTCATAAATGTTTCGCGCCACCGATATTCTGACTGGCTGGGATTTGGTGCCAGTTTCTCTTTCTCTGGCGACCATATTTCATTGGCCTCCTATTCAAGGTATTTCATCCTCGATGTGGTACCGTGCAAATTTTTGGTCGGCTGAGAGCGTTTACACGAGGCCGCTCACGAATTTGACCGGCTCAGTTCGCAAGAAGGCCACTTCCCTAGGTGACCGAGTGAAGGTCGGCTAAGCGTCCAAATATTCGGTCGGTTAGGCAGGTCTCGTGTAAACGGGAAGGCTTAGTGGCCAAATATTTGGCCGGCCAAAAATTCGGCCGGCCTCGTGTAAACGCAGCCTAAGTCCCGTAGGCTTTAACACATATACCACCTTGCAATCTTTATTGCTTGAATGAAATGTTTTTTGCATCATCTCTCACGAAATTATTACGAAACAAGCAATCGTATATGCCCAAGGTAACATAAAAATGCTCATTCGTGCTTGGCTTGGTGTACTTTTGTAAATGCATTTTGACTGGAGAAAAATATTCCTTGGTGACTATATTCATTAATTTGTTTGTTAGTTTTCAGTTTTTTACGTTCTTTACAAACGGTTACCCAAAGGACCGATCCTTGTCCAAAAATGTCTTTGACTGAGGAGATTCCTCTAACCAGCGCATTAGCAGTTTAGGCCAAAACCCAAAAGCTCTGGTTTGTAGATGGACGCAAATTTTGCCTTTCAATATTAATATTTCAACTCTCGATGCGCCAATATCACCAAACGAGGTATTAATCTTCAAGTTAACTATCGAAGAGTACTTCAAAACTTATTTGGGATCGATTCGACTTATACTCTCATCGCTATTTCCCATCAAATCTGTTACCTTTTTTTTGGGACACCCGGTACATGGGTACAGCCAAAATACGCATTTTCATAGCTTTGAATTACAAACGAATTATGCAGTTGGCTAGAGGATCAAAAATAGCATATATTCCTCCAATTTCATTGTTTTCCTGCATTTGCTGTAGATTTTCAAGTAAGAATGAGGTATTACTCCAAGAGCTAAAGAGATCATTCAGACACAAACTAATGTTAGACGACAAAACCAATCATCAAGAGGTCAGGGTCGAAGAGAAATTGTGACGACAAGGAAGCTGATGAGCATACTACACCTGAGAAGTTTAGAAATGTGAGAAAAGAAGATTTTGAAGATGGTAATGCAGGTTCGAAAGGGGTGGAACAGAGGAAACTCCACATCTGATTGATGATTCCAACACAGAGGATCCATTATGGGCAGAACAATCTTGGCTTGCAGAATTCTACCTAAAGAATAGAAACAAAGAGCAAATTGAAAAAGGCCAATTGATTGGCAACAGGATTGTAACTGTTTGCATTCGCTTGATGCGCCAACTAGATCCAGAAATTGGTGGTCTTCAAGATCCTATTACAGCGTTAAACGTTAGCTATTTCCGATGTGCAAAGGGGCAGCGATTCGTGCAAATAATCAATGTTAGAGGCAATCACTGGGTTTGTCTATCCAAGGCTTTGGGCAGAGAAGACGACGTTTGAGTCTACAACAGCCTGTATTCACTTAATGTTTGTTGTAGTAGAAAATCAACAGCTGTAGCAAAAGAAAGAACGGACAAGGACAAATAAATCAGCTATCCATTAAAATTAGAGCAGACTGTTTTTCAGTTATCGAGCTTAGGGAAAGATCTGACGATTTCCGTGATGGAGACACAACAGCAGAGAGGAGGTAACGACTGTGGCCTGTTTGCGATAACATACGCTGCATTGCTATGTTTAGGAATCAATCCTGCAAAGAGTTGCATAAACCAACCTAACCTTTGTGAGGCAATCACCCAATCGCTAGAGTCAAAGGAAATTAGAACACTAATAGATCAAGTTGTTGAGCCATTAAGCACTGATAGAAGTCAAGGAGACAGAGATGAAAGCCAGAGCCAAGCACTACCGGGTGTCTAAAAAAAATTACCCCCTTTTGATTCAACAAGGCAACAAAACGATAATATTTAGGGACTTTTTGAATTCATGGCTACATTTGTTGGTCTTCAACTTAAATGCACATACCTTACATTTGGCAATCGACCACCAAACACCGGAGATATGAGTTCACAAGGTCAAAATTTTGAGTCCACCTGAAACCAGAGGTTTTGAGAAATGTCCTAACCATAATTTGACAACAAACAGGCATTTTGCAAACGAATTTTCGACTTTGACCTTTACTTTTTATTTTTGAAAAGATTTATACCTTGAATTACTTTAATTGTTCTTGAAGTGACTTTTCTTTTGAGAAAACGGTCCTTGCATTGCATTTGATCCGAAGTGTTTTGTATTAAAGAATAGGAAAAGGAGCACATGCACGCTTATTTTGGAGATGTGGCACGACTTTATCACACTTACGACATTTTTACTACATTTGTTTAGTCAGCGCCATGTCCATGCATCTTTTATTCTTTTCAAAAGCAAAACACGGAAACTTAAAGTCTACAACAGGTACTTTGGAAAAGGTCCACGATACAAATCATGACTAGGCCCCTTTTCAAAACCTCTGGTTTTGGGTGCACTGTAAATTTTGACTTTGCGAACCTGTATCTCCGGTGTTTGGTGGACGATTTCTAAATGCAAGGTACGTGCATCTAAGTTGAACATTGATAAATTTAGCTGTGAAGTCGGGGAGCAATGATAATTTATTGCTTGGTTCCTATTACCAGTCAAAAGGGGGTACTTTATTTTGAGACACCCGTTATATAGATGGAAAGTGCGAGTACATTCCAACTGCAAAATGCCCAACGATGGATTGTTGATGGGTCAATGCACATTATGCTCAAAATGGTATCATGCAAGATGTGAGACATGACATTTTAATGACAAGAAATGGAAATGCACTACTTGCAACCAAATGCCCACGAATGGCCAAGATAACGGTGAATGGAAACAGAGGCAAGGAGAAGCAAGGAAGAGAGAATTTGATTAGTTGTTTGGTTTGCAACGTGCAGCAGCTGCAAAGCATACACTAACCAAAATCACCGTTGAGCTGTACAACATAGTTTCGGGGTGCCTTTAATTTCATGAGTTTAAGGAGATTAATAACGCCAAAGGTGGGTATTGTTTTGGCATGTGCCATGGGATGCCACTGATCAATGAAGTTTTCATCGCTAGTTTCCCCCGTGAAGTAAGCTCCCAAAAAGAGAAATGGTTGCTTGAGACCTTGATACATGAAATGGCTCAGGAGGTGATGGTTTTGCATCAGATTCCTGGCCAGCATCACGGTAAAGAGTTCAGAAAGATTGCATTTGAGATAGCATGTGCGGTTAAAAAGAACCAAAGGGAGCTCCCAACGCCTTTTGACAAGATTTTGCAGGCCGCTTGAAAGACTTCCCATCAACTGGTTTCATATAAAAGATATCCGAAGCTGCTTTTGTCACCAGGCTTGTATTTATATACACCCCATACAGAGGAATTTGGACATGTTAGAGAAGATTATTGCAGTTTACAAGTAATATTGACACCTGGATATCAACCCCTTTCCTCTCCCAGACAGGCAACCCATATGCATTTGATTTTGATTGATTGTTGATGGTCAAATTTCCTGCCCTTTGTTGGCAACTTCCGTCAAATGCTCTGGTCTTGACTGTTTAAAATGTAGGTTTGGTCATACCAATGCATACGTTATTTTGTTGGAGAGATGAACTTCAGATTCTTTTGTTTAAAAACAATGCCAACTTCCCCAATCAGCAGCCATCCTTTGGGAGGGCATGCGGACTGCGTAGATCATTTTGACCAATCAGAGTGGAGCTTTCTTGCTCCTGCACAGCTACGTGTAGCAACAGCAACACTTATCGCCATGTGACTGTTCTTCTGCGCAATTGCTATTTTTTAGTCAGGATGAGCGGTGGATGGCTGAGGACACATCTTTCTCTTTTTTGTCGCTTGGGCTAGAATTATACTGTCATACTGAGTTTGAAACATATCAATTTGTTTGAGAGTTGTTGTAATGATACATACCCAACAGTACCTGATGAATGGCAAGTTCCAGCACTGCAAATGATGAGTCCATCCGTCAATGTTCACATTTTATGCAAAGTCGTCAACAAATGCAAAGAATATCAGCCAATATCACTGCAAATTGTGTGATTTTACATCATTTTTAAGAGAATGCAGGCAATCAAAGCAATTAATATTCAGAATATTCAGACTTGGCAAACATATTGGGTCACACAAATCTACAGCTGACCGTTACCATTACTTAGAGGACAAACTGGAATCGCAAACATATTGGGTCACACAAATCAAACATATTGGGTCACACAAATCTACAGCTGACCGTTACCATTACTTAGAGGACAAACTGGAATCGTCAGATCCAGCAGCATCAGCTCTTCCCAAGATTATGCTTGGGGGTTTGGCAGATGAGCCACACATTGAAACAGCAGATGATAGAAGTAAACAGCCAGCAGTCGTTGAAGCTGAAGAGCAACAAAGAAGAAGTATGACTTTCTCTGTTGATGAAGTAGTTGCAATGTCTACATCATTTGCAAAAGAAATTGATGAGGGTGCGCCAGTAACTATGGACATAGTCAATAAGAAAGTTGCAGAAAGCCCTGTACTAAAGGGAAAACATTAATGGCGTATCTACAATAAAGTCTGGCATCCCAGGCATCCCAGAAAAATGTTTTGAAACTAACAGCAGAGAAGGGATCACTGGAAGATCGAATTGCTCGATTCCTAGCATCCGCGGCTTCTTCACAAGCAGAAAGTGGCCAGCCGGACAGTGACAGTGAATTAACGATTGCTGCAACTTCAAAGGTCTCAAAATATCTCTTTACAAAAGCACGAAGTGCAGTAGTTACAGAAGGGCTTTGCAAATGTAATAAAGAAGAGAAGTGTGACAGAGTCTGTAGTTCAGCATGTAATGATGATAAAAAATCTGAATATAACCTGGCTTTTCAATTTTCATCACCGTCAATTTGTCAAGAAGTGAATTTGCCCCTTCTTCTTTTGTAGCTGACAAAGCTATTGCAGTTGAAATTTCCTGCTTTTTCACATCTGGAAACATTGTGGACAGGTCTTCCTCCCAGTCTTGATTGGCATGGACCATTGAAAGTCCAGGAAGTGGCTCTTGAACTGTATCAACTTCCTGCACCATGACAACTTCTACTCGTTGAGTCTCCCATCATTACAAAAATTGTCTTTGCCTAAAATTGGATGCTGCCCAGCAACAAACAAAATTTCTTGATGATGTCAAATTTCTTCAGACTGTTCAGCGCAATAAAAAAACTAAACAAGGCAAACCAACAACAGAATGCTCCTTCTGAAAGGTAGGATACTGTCCAGGGAGGATTTAATTTCAAGTATTAATTCCCATTTTCAGGATATCCTATTTCCATCCATTCATCTGCATTGGCAAACATATCAAGAAGCTTTGGTGCAAAAACATCAACAGAAAGGCGAAGGCTTAGGGCAAGGTGAATTCCGCGGAAGTCGCGGAAACTATTGTTTTCACGAGTTTGGCCTTACACCCATAGTGAATTCCGCAAAAAATTGATTCCGCAAAAAAGACTTGCCATCCACTCCAGCGAAATAGAATATACCAAGGAACAAACAGGAATAAACTGATCACTTAAAGCGAAACTGCGTGGAACAAATCTGTATCAAATTTCTTCTTCCTGAACGGTCAAATTCAAAGCTTACTTCTTAAACGATCATCTATTTATATGGAAAAACTACATATTTTGGGTAATTCACTTTGGGTGTACGGCCGAAGAGAATTCCACGAAAAACCGATATCGCGGAAATTTGTCCGTATTCACCTGCATCTTCTTGAAGATAAAGAATTTGCTGAGTCATGGTTTTCAATGGCTAATGTGAAATGAAACTGATCACATGAAATGCATTGTGTTACAGCGGATCTTTTTGTTTGTTCGCAGTGGTACGTGAACTGTATCACATGATAGTTCACATGGAGCAATTCCATTTATAATGACTCAAGGAAGTTTTTACTTTGAAATGTCAACTGCTAGATTTAACGCGTAAAGCCCTGTTTCAGGACACTTTTTTTCTTTGCAAGAGAACAATAGTTTCCGCGTTTTCCGCGGAATTCACTTCAGCCGTACACCCAAAGTGAATTCCGCGGAAATTATTTAGTTTGTCCGCAGAAATGAAATAAATAAGTATCACAAAAATCATGCAATAAATATTTTGTGACACACAAGAAAATTTTCGACGACAAATTTTGCACAGTTTTGTTCAGCCTCGCATATAATTTTTTGATTGACACTGTGTTTCACAATCATTATGAAATTTGTGTCATGCAAAAGGCAGCAAAAAATCTGTCACACAAAAAACACATTCAAAAAATTTGTGTTACACAAAAAGCACATTCAAAAAATTTGTGTTACACAAAAAACACATTCAAAAAATTTGTGTCACGCAAAAATATCAGATTGATTCTCTCATCCGGGGGTTACCTCCCCCGGAGGTTATCTCAACTGGGGGGTTACCTCCCACGATGTATTATCAAGCCGGAGGTTATGCTCTGTTGGCTGAAATTGAGAATGTTGCTTCTATTCTCACTGATATTTTTCAAATTTACCAGCGACTGTTACCAGAGGCTAGAGGCTTTGGGGGGTACTCAGGTATATTCAGGATAGGGTGCTCAGGCTGGGGGGGGGGTAGAACGCATCAGCCCAAAAAATATTTTCTAGCATGAAAATAGACCCAAAAAATATAAGAGAAGAATATAACTGATCAGAATGTATTTTGATATTTAGGTTTTTTGGTTTTAGTAATGTTACTTTATTCTAATTTTGTTTGTTTATCCATATTTTTCGCAATTTATTCGCAATTCCCTGCCTCCCTCTTAATTTACCCTGGCCACGCCACTTATTGATGCCTAAAAACTTGGCTATTCTGTGAAGCTTTGACTGGATCATTCAGGGCAGATGGCTGAGATCCCCTCAGCTAAGATCCTAGCCAAAGACAACTTGAATGTCGAGAACTGTTTGTTTAATTCCGTTTCGATTGTTGGGAAAACACTATGTCTGTTATAGTTGTATTTTCGGTATATTATGACAGATAGGAAACTTTATTTTTCATACATTTGCAACAACATTTATTTCGCAAAAATCAGTCCCACGTGGAAGAAACTCGGTCCTTTGAACACACACCCCCTCAAAAAAATTTGCAATTGCGCCCCTGACCTTAATAATAATAACAATAATTATATATCAAATAAGGGAATACGAGGCTTACAGCCTATAAAACCCTAGAAGTTGTATTTGTGTTCGCGGTGGAAGCTATCATAACGTTTTTCAAAATGTAATACTGTCGTACAGTTGACAATCTCTTTGGATAACTCATTCCACGATTTTACTATTCTTTGTGAAAAGAAGTTTCGTCTTACGTTCAGGCGATTTCTTTGCTTAAACAGCTTGAGCTTGTGTCCTCTTGTTTTGGTTGTGCTTAACTTGAAGATATTTGTATGGTTCAAGTCGACGATACCTTTCATGATCTTAAAAACCATTATCATGTCTCCTCTCGTTCTTCTATATGCAAGAGTTGGGAGATCAAAGGCAATAAGGCGTTCAGTGTAAGTCAAGTTTCTCAGCGATGGCACTAATTTCGTGGCTCTTCTTTGGACGCTTTCTAGCGAACGAATGTCTTTAACGAGGCTTGGGCTCCATACGGCTCCGGCGGATTCTAACAAGGGTCTAACTAAAGCTTTGTACAACGTGTTGAAGGTTTCTAGACTTAAATACTTGATCGTTCTTTTTATCGAAGCGAGGACACCGTTCGCTTTTTTTATGCAAGATGCGATTTGTTTTTGAAATTTTAATTTGGTATCAACAATAACTCTTAAGTCTTTTGTCTCTTCCGATTCTTTTATTTCGATTTGACGATTGTCTTTTTGGTCGATAATATAATAAGTACTTGAGTCTATCTCCTCTCTATTCTTAGTGCTTACGTGCAATTTAGAACACTTTTGTGCATTTAGGGGCAACTGCCACTGACTGGACCAGTTTTCGACTCGATTTATGTCATCCTGAACGGGTTGGCTGCTGCCTGAGTTTCTTCGGTACAATTTCAAATCGTCAGCAAATATCTTCACGGAACTATTTTCAATGCAATCTGGTATGTCGTTTATGTAAATAAGGAACAATAAGGGTCCAAGGACGCTACCTTGCGGGACTCCACTTAAAACATTCGTCCAAGAAGATTTAATGGTCAAACCTTGGTTTGTTTTTGTGGTCAAAGTTCTCAAAACTTTTCCTGTACGCGACATAACACAAACTATCAGCGAACTTTCAATTTTTCCATGTTGGGGGCAGGCAAAACCTGAATTGCGAGAAGCGTTCCAAGACAAAGTAGAGGTTTTTCACGCAAAACTGTTTTGAGAACTGGTTATTCATATCGTCAAATATTCAAATTTAGCACTCGCAAAAAAGGATCCTCGAGGTCTCCTACGCCAAAGTAAGGGTGTTTATGAATAGAAGACCGAACACCGAAGATAGAAAACGAAGACGAAGGCACATAAAACCATAATTAAATAAAGAGTACAGGAAAGGAAATTTTTTGTGTAAAGATAGTTTACTTTGGCGGGTGTTTACAAAACGAAGACCGAAGACCGAAGATAGAAGATAGCAAACGAAGGCACATAAAACCATAATTAAATAAAAAGAGTATTTTCAACATCCAGTGCAAGTAGATCTTTCTCTGGCAATTTCTCTCATGAATAAACCTAATCCAAAGCATTGCATTACAAAAGTATCTGGTCTTCGCTTTGCAGAATGACCCCCTTCAATCTGCAAAACGAAGACTTTCTTTGTTTTGCAAATTGAGGGGGGTCATTCTGCAAAACAAAGACCAAATATTTTGCAATCATTGGCGTTGTGGAAGAGGGGCCAGGGGGCTATGGCCCCCCAGTGAGACTTTTTGAGGGGGTGCCAAAACGATCCACAAGGAATTTGAAAAACTTTGCGATGAATTGACGCGATACATGTAGAGTTTCAGTTCAGGTCGATTTTGGTAAAGGGACCGACTGTTAACAAGAAAAAAACGAAAATGACTTGAAACGAGACAAAGGATATGCCTCACTAAAATAATTAGTTTCTTGTATACTTCTTTCCCAGTACGTATTGGAGTTTCTAATTTGTTTAAAAATTATAGTGGAGAGTTTATAATGAAAAGCAGTTTAATACGTGCATGCAAGTTGTTGTTATCTTTTGCTGTAGGGAATACCAAAAAGGGAGTCAGAAGCATAAGAGACTAAACGGTTGAAATCGATGCCTAACTTCACATGTTTCATATTTCAATTCACGAAGAAAACGTTAAGAAACTGATGTGGAAACATTTTATTTGTTTTTATTCGCGGAAATTTTTACCTGGTATTTGGTCTCTGTCCCAGGTAGGGTACCCTGGTATATTCAACTGGTGCTCAGGTTACTTTTTTGGGCTGGGACTAAAATTTGGGCAAGGAATATTTTGTGTGGGTCAATCATTTGTACAGTCATTTTTTTGGGTTTCTGCAGTTCTGGTTTACTTTTTTGGATCTCAAATACGAGAAAGGTAAATAAATTGCGAAAAATATGAATAAACAAACAAAATTAGAATAAAGTAACATTACTAAAACCAAAAAACTTAAATATCAAAATACATTCTGATCAGTTATATTCTTCTTTCATATTATTTGGGTCTATTTTCATGCTAGAAATTATTTTTTGGGTTGATGCGTTCTACCCCTCCCCCAGCCTGAGCACCCCATCCTGAATATAAATGAGTACCCCCCAAAGCCTCTAGCCTCTGGTAACAGTCGCTGGTAAATTTGAAAATATCAGTGAGAATAGAAGCAACATTCTCAATTTCAGCCAACAGAGCATAACCTCCGGCTTGATAATACATCGTGGGAGGTAACCCCCTGGGGGAGGTAACCCCCGGATGAGAGAATCAATCTTTTTTGCGTGACACAAATTTTTTGAATGTGTTTTTTGTGTGACACAAATTTTTTGCTGCGTTTTTGCATGATACAAATTTCATAATGATTGTGAAACACAGTGTCAATCAAAAAATTGTATGTGAGGCTGAACAAAACTTTGCAAAATTTGTCGTCGACAATTTTCTTGTATGTCACAATATATTTATTGCATGATTTTTGTGATACACAAAAAGGAAAGTTTGATCGACAAAAATCGCTAACTACGCAGCATGAAAAATGTATGTTTTGGCCGCTATGGCGCGCCATAAAGGAGGAAGCTAAAGAAATTCTATACATATTTGTTTCATGCAGTTTCGCTGTAAGTGGGGGGGGGGGGCATTTAGTCGAAAGATTGTACGACATTTTGTCAGAACTTAAAGATATTTGATGGATTTTTCTTGATAAAACAAAAGGATTTTTGCAATAGGCGTTCGAGACTCTCTGTGGAGTGAAATACCCTCGGGCCATAAGGTCACAGACAGTGATCAGTTTAGTCCTGTTTGTTCCGGCGGTATATTATCCTTACGGTGGTGGGGTATTATCCTTAATGTGGTGAATATGCCCTACCGGGGCGGTATATTATCCTTACTGTGGTGGGGTATTATCCTTGTTTTCTTGGTACAGGGTGACAGAGTACTTGAACCAATACATTTTGCAATTTTGCACATCATAACCAACACAAAGACACTCAGCTGAACTAATAGCTCATTTCATTTAGCTGTTTCCCCAATGCAGTGGTCTTGTGCAACTTACTGCTCTTTTGTTAGTTGACATATTTGTCCCTCAAATATTATTTAAAGTTAGAATTTGGCTCCAAGCTCTTCTACTTTTAAGAGATATCCTGGATTTCCTTTACTTTTGATAGAGTTTTCTTGCTACAGAAAACCAACACTAAGACACTCAACTGAACTAACAATTCATTTTGCTGTTTCCCCAATGCAGTGGTCTTGTGCAACTTACTGCTCTTTTGTTAGTTGACATATTTGTCCCTCAAATATTATTTAAAGTTAGAATTTGGCTCCAAGCTCTTCTACTTTTAAGAGATATCCTGGATTTCCTTTACTTTTGATAGAGCTTTCTTGGTACAGAAAACCAACACAAAGACACTCCATTCTCATTCAAATTTCATCATTCGAAGTGTCACTGGACTTGGTTGAGTCAAAGATGATGAGTAATGTGGTCTATCAGAAGAAACTACAATAAATTAATACCAAGCTTCAATTTATTTTCATATCAAAAGTACCATGGTAAGGAGCTACAGTACAACCACAATCTATGAACATAATCTAAATAATCGTAAGCATGACCATCGCTGAGTTAGAAGTTACAATTTCCTTCTACCTTTCCGACACTTGCTAGCCTGGGTACAGACTCAACTCCTCAAGTTGAGTCTGCACGCAGGCTAACATTTGCTGGACAAAAGTAGAAACCAAAATCATACCGGGTGGCTCAGAAAAAAGTGACCCAACGCAATCTGTCATAGAAAAAAAAAGTAAGTGGCAGATTGAAATATTTCAAACGTTGTTCTGTCCCTGAAAGACTAGCCTACATTATGAGTATTTTTCGCAATTTTTTGGGCCCGGGAAAGTTCCCGAATTAAGGATTTTGAGGAAAAGGGCAGGCTTGAAATTCTCAAAAAGTCATCAAAAATAGGCGATCGATTTGAAGCCATTTCAGATCTTCAAAACGACGAGGAGCGTGTTTCATTCTGCCTGAGAATATTTTTAAGTACATATGGACTATAAACTTGCTCTGAAGACTTCCGACTGGGTTACCTATTCCCAGGTTGAAATGAAACAAGCTCCTAGTTGTTTTGAAGGTTTGAAATGGCTGTAAATCGATCCCCTGTTTTTGACGACTTTTTAAGGATTTCAGGCATGCCCTTTTCCTCAAAATCCTTAATTTTGGAAATTTACCGTGGTGAAAAAAATTTCCAAAAATACTCATAGCATAAGCTAGTCTTTTAGCAACAAAACAAGATTTGAAGCATTTCAATCGGCCACTCACTTAATTTTCTGTAACAGATTGCGTTGGGTCGCTTTTTAATCCAATTCCTATACATTCATTATGGTGTACATATATTATAAGTGCTTGCCCAACCCTAAATGACCGAAAGGAGCCCTGACCAGCGCAAGATTCATTTTTCGCCTGTTGTTCTCTGGAGTTTGTTATGCATTATTGGACAAAATCACCAACTGTGTTACAAAGCGCTCTCAGTTTCTTTTCGAGAAAAATGGCACATGTGTGCAAAGGTCCGGCTGCAGAATTGAGAGAAGAAAACACAATGTTGAATGAACTAACAAACTTAAAAGTATATCACACCCAAAACCCCAGAGCCCCCTCCACCCCTACCACCCCTCCCCATCATCACCAACCTCTCCCAAATCCTCTGCCCCCCATCTCTACCCCTACCCCTCACCATTTCTCTTCTAAATAAATCTAATGTGAGGTCAGTCAACGCATCAGCTCTACCTGAAATGAAAAAGAAATAGTCATAGATTGTAGAATGGGAACAAACATTTGCACGTATATGTGAGAGGGGGACAAACGTTGCATCAAATACTGTATTCAAGAATATCTTCAACCCCCTTCCTGCAAGAATCAATTACCAGTCCCCTACATGCTTCCATAGTGTAATTTTAGTTGTATAATGTCATTGCAGGTAACGGGAAAAATTAGTACAAAAGGTAGGAAAACGTGTCAGCTAAATTTTCGAACACTTCGGCATGCAACCAGCGTCGATCAAGAAATACAACCAGCGACGATCAAGTACTTATTAATACAATCAACTTTGTTTTGCAAGCAAGCATACAAATTGTTTACGTACCATTTACTGCGGGCATTTCCGCTTGTTGTGGTGGCTGGGGCCGAGCCCCAGGTGCCGCCGGATCCTTGTTTGCTTCTCCTTTAATGCCAAAAGAACACAATTACAATCATTTTGTAGCATTGCATCAAAGTATCCCACAACCCCTGGAGAATTTAACCATCTGAAGTGTGTGGTCTCTATGGTAAGTGTTATTATTTGGAGCCTTTCTTGTAATTGCTAATTGTATGATTCTTAACACAAACATACTTGTTTTCTAGAGGAATGTCCAATTTCCTATTACAAATTTCAGGCAAAAAAAAACCAACAATTCACAACGACTTTATTCTGCAGGCCAGAAGGTCAAGTAATATGCGGGTCAAACGAGAGCAAACATGCAGACAGGGCCAAGGGCCCAATACAATGATTGGTGTGCTGTGTTTGGTATGTTAGGCCGCCAAATGGTCAAAGGCAATCTCTTTGATGATATTGATCTATTCTTGGACTATCACAACAATTTTCAAGCTTTTGTTTCAATGTCTTCCATTCTTATCATCCTTGTCCGTTCGCGACATTGAAATGCTTTGTGCCAAAGAATGTCCTACTGTTCAAATCGTCAACAAAGCCAATCTAAGAATGCAATTTGCGTTTAGGGTAATTCCATGTCAAAGCAGCCAGGCTTTTTAAAAACTGCAACCATAAAGTGCTCAGATTTTTTTCAACTTGATTTACTTTGATAAATCATGATGAGATGTATCAAAATTTACAAATTTCAGCTCAATAGCTCAATCCGTTCAAAAGTTGCACCCTTTTGAAATGTTGGGCGTTTCCGGCAATTTTGACAAAAAGGGTGTGGCACTTTCAAATACGGTTCATGTCAAATGCATGTAATACTTCTCCTGTATAAGATATAACATAGAAAATTGGCAGGTAAACCTAAAAAGGGGTGCTGATTTCAAATATCAACTCTGTTTCATCACTACTTATACCCAAACCTTCTAATTGATGCACCAAATTAAAAGTTATAGCTGCAATCTTTGAAGAACATTTTTAGGGTGTGGCAGAATAATTTCAAAAAATATTTTCAAACTTTCTGAAAATACAAAGGTAGTGCTACTTCACACTTCAAAGATCATGTCCTGGTATGGCATACTGTCACTTCTATGAGCATTTGAAATTTGGTATTATTCTTCAAATGAAATTTGGTATTATTCTTCAAATGAAATTAGTCTTGAAAGGTAAAATGATTCAGTACATATTTGATTGATGACCAATGAGAGAGCTTCTCCTCAACTTGTTAATGCTTTTTAACATATTTGGTAACCCACCTGGGTGTACCTCCGACATGTAGAAAGGTGTTACATAGATAAACAGTATTGTATAATGTGCATATGGTAAGGTTTGAACTGATTCTCTGAGTCCCTTTTTATATTGCACGTCTTCAAATTTATTGTACTTCTTTTAAGTTTCATGCATAAACAGCATAAAAAGAGAGGTTTAAATGCATGTTATGAAATACAGATGATAAATTCTAAATCTATCTAGGGGAGCACAATCCTTTATGGGAAAAATACTGTCTCTTTTTTTAGACTTAGGCTGATAGCTTTCGTTGCTGGTTGGTTTCTCAATGTGCATGCCAGGAGACCTGGATGATGTCAAAAGAATCACATGATGAAGAAAGAATTTCTTATGACACCATCTCGCCATTAAATTCACACCTTGTATATATCAACGATCTCGCTGTTGACTTGAAATGTAATGTCAAGCTTTTTGCCGATGATACATCCTTGTTTACAGTCGTTCAAGAACCTAATGCAGCTGCCGAGGACCTGAACCATGATCTTGAGTTGATTACCCTGTGGGCCCATGATTGGAGGATGTCATTTAATCCAGATCCGCAAAAACAAGCCGTCGAATTACTGCTTTCTAAGAAAAAGACATGAAGTAGATCACCCTGTTATACTCTTTAATAACATACCCGTGAAGAAAGTAGATGAACATAAACACCTAGGTATTATCTTGGACTCAAAGCTTTCTTTTTCAGCTCATATTAAAACTGCTATCTCTAAAACGAGAAAGGGCATTGGCTTGCTAAAATATATCTCCAAATATTTGCCTAGACATACCCTAAACGAAATGTACAAGCTTTATGTGCGACCCCACTTAGACTATGGGGATGTTATTTATCATACTCCAGCAAAGGTATGTGAATTCAGCCAAAACATCATTTTGCCAAGTTTAATGGAAAAGCTTGAGGCTGTCCAGTATTCTGCTGCTCTAGCTGTAACAGGAACATGGAGGGGAACATCCCGTGAAAAACTCTATGCAGAGCTTGGTTGGGAGTCACTAAGTTCCCGTAGGTGGAGTAGACGCATGACTTTGTTCTACAATATAATGAATAATCTCACTCCCTTGTATACAAAGGAGCCGATTCCACCACCTCATCAGTCGCAATACTCTCTTCGCAGTCAGGATGTTATTGGGCGATTAAGGGCAAGAACAGAAAAATATCAATCTAGTTTCTATCCTAACTGCATAACTGAATGGAATAAACTCGATCCTGAGATTAGGATTACACCGTCCATTGCTGCCTTTAAGTCAAAGCTTTTATCAATAATTCGTCCCCCTGCAAAACCTGTCTTTGGGATTCATGACCCATTAGGTTTATCGTATCTTTCCCAAATAAGAGTCGGTCTCAGTAAATTAAATTTTCACAAATTTAAGCACAACTTTAAGGACACCATAAACCCAATGTGCCCTACAAATGACGGTATTGAGGATACGGAGCACTTTTTGCTGCTTTGTCCTTCATTTAGCATCCAACGACGAGATCTTCTCGCTGGCCTTTCAGTAGTTTTACAACCATTTGTTCAAATCAACACCCTCTCGAACAACGTTCTGGTACAACTTTTATTGTATGGTGATAAAGACCTTTCTAGTGACGTAAATAAACATGTTCTCGAACTGACTCTAAATTTCATTCACCAAACTGGTCGGTTTGACTAAGGAAATTCTAAACCTTTGTTTTACACTTAATAATCACCAAGTCCCCTTACCTCTATTTCTTTTGCTTGTAAGTTTGTTTCACATTGGATGTTAGGCTCATTGGGCACAAATCCATCCAAATCTGATATCGAATCTCCAATTTCACCCATTTTGTGAAAAGACCTGCTTGCCCAAAGTTAGCCCGACATGCAAAGTGAAACGAACCTTAGTAATTATCAGTAAAAATCGTTTATGTGTATTTTTCGTAGCCGTATATTTAATTCTAGTTTAGTTACATGTTCTCTATGTTAATGGCTGCGGAGTTGTCACGGTCTCTTGCACTCCGTGGCATCGTCCTCGTAGTTTAGTAAAGTAGCTTGTACGTAGTGTCTTAAGTAGTTCGTTCTTGTAAAATTTTATATTGAATATAAAAAAAAAAAAAAATCACACCTTTTATGCTTTCAATCACAGTCATAATGGTTCAATTCATTACATAACTATGTATCATCACTTAATTAAAGGATTAACATTTGAGGTATCATTAAGTCTTTTTATCACTTTTTATGACCTCAATGCGTTATGCATCTTCTAAGTAATGAGGTGTCAATTTTGGAATGACCTTCTTTAAACAGTTCTTTGTAGGTTGTAATAAAAGGAAAAAGTAATAATCATATGATACAATACTACGTTTGTCAGTAATCTCCTATGTTGCAAGAGTTAGGATATCAGTTCTTGTGAAATAGCATTGACGTAATGTTCTAGCGGAATGAGTATATAAAAGTTTTCTTTGCCAGTCTTCACTAGTTTGTGTAGATTAGATCAGTTGGTGCGTTCGTAATGGAAGAAAAGTGCAGTGTAGGAGAGGCCCTTGAAGATGAATGTCATCGGGAGACATACAGCAGAAAAACGGGTTTAAGGCCCTTAGATTCATTACCAGCAGACATGAAAGAGAAGATTCTGTGGAGGTGTGGACTGTCAGATCATATTTTTGCAGCCAAAGACGTTACAATTTGTTTTCACCATGAACAAATTTATGGCCGAGTGTTTGAAAGAAGAGTTCCGGAGAAATGCTGTGATGTTTTCAACACACACCAAAAAAAGCCGAAAGGACATCACATAATTACACTTGAACTTGCTAAGAAGCTTAAGGAAGATGGATATCAGGTAAAACCAGGCTGGAAACTTTGTAGAAATTGCTACGATGAAGCAAGGAAACAGAATGATGACAACATAGACACATTGCCTGATGTGCTGGAATCAACCATCATTGAAGCAACAGTTTGCGAAGAAGATGAAGAACAAGACTTAGAAATTTCGAGGGAAGAATTGAATAAGTCTTTTCAATATTCAGGTGTTTCACCAATAAAGTTACATGGTGCAACAAAAGCTAGGCAAATAGCGACGACCAAAGAAAAGTTGCAGCGAGTGAAGTATTTTCATGAAAAGCAGGCAGCGAGAGTCATTGGAGTAGAGGTTGGCAAGGTTAAGGAGAAAAGCTTGGAGGATGAAATTCGGAAAGAAGAAAGGGAAAAGGCAGCAGAACTGGACAAACTCCATTTCTTTTTGAAAGAGAAAATTGCAGCATCAACGAAACGAGAAAAAATAAAACTCTTAACTCTGGTGCCAGACAGTTGGTCTCGAAAGCAAGTAGCTGAATTTTTCAATGTCACCGAATACCTTGTGCGTGCTGCTCGGCGTCTGAAGAAGGAAAAAGGAATACTGGCTGAACCCGAAAGGAAAGCTGGAAAATCTTTGCCCGATGCAACAATTACCTTAGTCAAAGCATTCTATGAAGACGACGAGTTCTCCAGAATGATGCCCGGGAAAAAAGACTACGTCAGTGTCGGAAAAAATACTCACATGCAAAAACGCCTTCTCCTTTGCAATTTAAGTGAGCTTTATTCCGCTTTTAAAGAAAAGAACCCAGGCATTAAAGTGGGATTTTCAAAATTTTGCAGTTTAAGGCCAAAGTGGTGCATATTGACGGATGCTCCTGGAACACATTCTGTTTGTGTATGTGCCCATCACCAAAATGCGGTACTGTTGGTAAGCGCTGTTGATTGGGACATCACATATAAAGACTTGATGAAAGTACTGGTTTGTGACACATCTAATCTCGAGTGCATGGTTCATCGCTGCGAGAAGTGTCCTGGGAAGGTTGCACTTACAGATTTGTTATGGGAGCAACTATCAACAGCAGACGAAGACAACATCAGCTTTCAGCAATGGCAAAGCACAGATCGTTCAACATTGGTTGCCCATACATCAAGTGTGCAAGATTATATTTTGTATGTCGTTCAAGCAATTGACCAATTGACAGCTCATTCCTTCATCGCAAAGTGCCAGTCTACATACTTAAAGGACTGCAAAGAACATTTAGACAACAACACCTGCATCATTCTAATGGACTTTGCAGAGAACTATCAGTATGTTATCCAAGATGAAATCCAATCTTTCCATTGGAACAATCAGCAATGTACCCTTCACCCAGTCGCTATCTATTATCGAGGGCCGACAAATGATGTTAATGTTTTGTCAGTGTGCATTATATCTGATGATAACGAACATGACACTTGCTTTGTCCACAAAGTCCAACATTTAGTGACGGATCACTTGAAAACCAACCTTCCACATATAAGCAACATTCAGTATTTTACAGATGGCTGTGCTGGGCAGTATAATAACTATAAGAATTTTCTGAATTTGATTTTTCACAAAGAAGACTTTGGAATTGGAGCAGACTGGTCATTTATCGCAACTAGTCATGGAAAATCTCCGTGCGATGGAGTAGGGATTAGTGGCACGTGCTAGCCTCCAGCGACCACTTAATGATCAGATTATTACTTTTGAAGCATTTGCTAATTATGTGAACTTGAACATTAAGTCAGTCAAATTCTTTAGCATATTGTCTAAAGATATGGATATTATTCGTCATAGCCAAAAAGCCAGATTCGAAATAGGGAAAACGATACCTGGAACAAGGAGCTACCATTACTTTCAGCCTACTGACAATAAAGTGATCAAATATAAGCGCACAAGTATTAATCCAGCATTTGAAGGGGAACATTCATTCAACATTGAACCAGAAATTCAAATTGATATTGAGCAAAGTAAACTAATGACTTATGTATCCTGCAAGTATGATAGCTTTTGGTGGATAGGGATGATCAAAGAAATTGACCGAGACAACAATGAAATTAGAGTACATTTCATGCATCCCCATGGTCCAAGCAGATCATTCTTTTGGCCAACGAGAATCGACAGTTGTTGGGTGCCAATGCAAGATGTTCTTTGCAAAGCTGACATACCTCTGACAGTATCTGGTAGAACCTATACACTAAAGGACACAGATTTAACTACAATTTTGAAATGTTTAGACTCTTAGATAAATGCTGCAATAAGTTGGGTAAATCAATAATAAAGGAAATATGAAAATGATACCGGATACAAAGTTGTCAAATCAATTAACATCTAAAAATCTAGAAAAAGAAAGCATTTGTCCCATGTAAAAGAGTGTGCTCCCCTAGATAGATTTAGAATTTCTCATCTGTATTTCATAACATGCATTTAAACCTCTCTTTTTATGCTGTTTATGCATGAAACTTAAAAGAAGTACAATAACTTTGAAGACGTGCAATATAAAAAGGGACTTGGAGAATCAGTTCAAACCTTGCCATATGCACATTATACAATACTGTTTATCTATGTAACACCTTTCTACATGTCGGAGGTACACTCAGGTGGGTTACCAAATATGTTAAAAAGCATTAACAAGTTGAGGAGAATCTCTCTCATTGGTCATCAATCAAATATGTACTGAATCATTTTACCTTTCAAGACTAATTTCATTTGCAGAATAATACCAAATTTCAAATGCTCATAGAAGTGACAGTATGCCATACCAGGACATGATCTTTGAAGTGTGAAGTAGCACTACCTTTGTATTTTCAGAAAATTTGAAAATATTTTTTGAAATTATTCTGCCACACCCTAAAAATTTTCCCCAAAGATTGCAGCTATGACTTTTAATTTGGTACATCAATTAGAAGGTTTGGGTATAAGTAGTGATAAAATAGAATTGATATTTGAAATCAGCACCCTTTTTAGGTTTACCTGCCAATTTTCTATGTTATATCTTATACAGGAGAATTATTACATGCATTGACATGGACCGTATTTGAAAGTGCCACACCCTTTTTGTCAAAATTTCCGGAAACGCCCAAAATTTCAAAAGGGTGTAACTTTCGAACAGATTGAGCTATTGAGCTGAAATTTGAAAATTTTGATACATTTCATCATGATTTATCAAAGTAAATCAAGTTGAAAAAAAATCTGAGCACTTTATGGTTGCAGTTTTTAAAAAGCCTGGCTGCTTTGACATGGAATTACCCTTATACCTCTAAAACTTGAAAACAACAAAAATTTATTGTTCCCTTAACGGATCATATCTACAGAAATATTTATCATTGGCCCATAAACTATATAGAGCATTTGTGTTCCGCAATTTATACCTATCACCCAGTTCCGTAATTCCGCAGTTCCGAGTTCCGTAATTCCATAGTTCCATGATTTCGGATTCCCAAATTCCGTACTTCTGGATTCCGTAAATTACACCCGTCGTCATAAAACTAGCTATGATGTATTCACGAAGGTGCTGAAGATCCCCCACCAAAAATACAACATCAATTTGAAGAGCCTTTATGAAACTGAATCTGCTAGAATCAACAAACTTTCAGTACTGGATCAATTCTTGTCTTCTTATGAAAAACACGTGTAAGGGTGGAATCAGTGGATAAATCACTAACTGCAAGTCTGAAATTTATTTCAATAATTTCCAAATCTGCATTTAATGAATGACAGTCAATGTGAATGTTCTTCTGCTACGTAAATCGGGTTGAGATGGCAGCAATAAAAAACAAATTTTAAAGGAAGCAATAGGATCAATGTGTAAGGAGATCCAATGAAGCTGTTTCCTCCAGATAATATTTTATGAACCAAACATTTGGCACACGGCAAGAAAGGGCAAAATTTCCTTATAGTTTCTAGGTAGGAATCTTGTAGGAAACGGACAGTTTCCACGGGTGTGGTACGAGGAAATTATGAGGAGACGTCAAATTTCCTCCAACATTTCCAATGGGGAAAATCATCGGAAAGGAACATTTCCGTTTCCCCACAATTTCCAAATTCGAGACTTTGCATTTCCGACATGGGGAAACCATGGACAGATCCCTTCTCTAGGTAGGAAATTCGCAGGAAACGGACAGTTTCCCCCAATGCTTTATGACAAAATTAAGTGGAAATGTCAAGTTTCCTCTAATGTTTCCATTGGGAAAATTGCCTGAATGGGAAATTTCTTCTTCCCTACAATTTCTAATAAGGAGATTCGGCATTTCGGACATTGGGAAACTATGGAGAGATGTCCGATTTAAATGGGAAAACGTAGCAAAAAACGTGGGATTTCCTAACTATTTGTTAAAAATCTTAGATTCTTACATTTCTTGCTTCTTGGAATACTTTTAAGAAGAACATGAACGCGATTTTACTCAAACAGTCATCATTTTATCCAACTTTACCCATTCCCGTTGGCAGAGGGAACAAACTAGAACTTGCCTCGCAATTTCAGTTTAACAGAAGAGTTCAATAATGCAAATATGATAATAATAATCAATCTCTATTTGTCTACAACAAATAATAAGTTATCGTCATTCAAATAAACTGCAGGAAATATACTCAATTGTTAGGCCTCTTCCACACGTACATTTGGTTAGTTCCATCTAAATATACCCATTTCAAGCGAAAGATTTATTAACCCTATTTTAACCGGGTAAAAAAAAAGTGATTTTCTACCGGGGGGGGGGGGGCGTTTTTCGCCCCCCCTGTTTTTCTTCGCAAGTATAACAGCTATGACAATGAAACTTGCACTGTGTCATAATTGAACAAAGGAGAATCTAAAAATAGCACCAATCAATCAATAGTCACGTGATTGGTTGCTAGGCAACCAAAAACAATGCAAATTTTGAGAAAATTGAGCTATTTGCAGAAAAGGGCCCATTAGTAGCAAATAGCTAGATAAAATTGGCAAAAAACCATCCAAATACCTGCTTGATATAATGAATTTGTAGTTTCATATGGTTTCATACGGATATTTGTGGTTTCTAATCAATTAACTAATTAAATAATGAACATTTGATTCAATGCAAAATTGTTAGCTCAAAAATTATGATTTAAAACCATTAATTTCGCATATTATTGGTGAAATCAAGTACCTTCATCGATA
Organism: Aurelia coerulea; assembly: GCA_039566865.1. Taxonomy (NCBI): domain Eukaryota; kingdom Metazoa; phylum Cnidaria; class Scyphozoa; order Semaeostomeae; family Ulmaridae; genus Aurelia; species Aurelia coerulea. Next base: position 2,100,426 of record CM076951.1, on the reverse strand, counting down.
TTTGATGTAATTCCATCAGTTTTGCATGAAAAATTACTCATTCATTAAGAATATGACGTCATAAAGATTGATGACGTCATATAAATAATAAACTGCTGATGTCAGCAAATATGAATAAATTATATATCAAATGAAAGTACTCGTGGAGACAAATTGAATGGTATATATATTGTTGAGATTTAGTAACAAAGGAAGAAATTAGAGCCGTTTTAAAGAATTTCTTTGTGACCACTCTCCAAATATGGGCATGTGGTGGTCACGTGGTCAAACAATAGGTATTGAAATTTCTATTTTCTGATTGCCAACTAAATTTTAGGAAAAGTCAACGAGTTTCAGCATTGTAGGTGGCATCGTTTTGGAGCTATTAAAAAAAATCCGTTTGGGGGGGCGAAAAACGCCCCCCCCCCCCCGGTTAAAATAGGGTTAAGATGGTGTAAAAAGGGAAACTTCTTTTCGATTTTTCAAACAGTGACCATAATTTGCTTGTCCAAGTACGGTTATGTAAAGAAACTTATCAATATATTATCTACCTCAATTTGTGGGATCTCGTCCAAACAAGTTGAATTTATCATTTTCAGATCGTCGGACAGTGGAAAATATTTTCACACAGATTTTGGATAACACATTTCTCAGATGTTCGGGCTTTGCAATTGCATAGGATTTCAGATCATACTTCGGATACAAGGAGAAAGGAACAACTTTTTGGACTCTATTGAAACATGTTAGCGGATTTTGCTGAACCTTTGGTCGAATTTCGTTATTCCTCAATTTCATTTCGCTTGAAGACAATAAGGATGGGGGCTTGTTTTGAGTGGGTGCTGGAAAAATAGAACTATGGTAATTCACGAATGTTCCCTGTCCCTGTTCCAAAACTGTATACTAACTAGAATCTGCAGAATCTTCAGGATCTACGAGGGCCCATCATTAATGCGTGCTTGCCCATAGCAGATATGGGTCATGTTTTTCATCGATGCATTTTCATATTGATATGTTTCAAATGCACCTGGTACGTGTGGATGTGGCCTTAGCTATATGAGTCTACTGTAAAGTCTGCACTGATATAACTGAGAACAAAATGTATCTCAAATCACCAAGATAAAACTACCAAATTCAGATTTGCTCATGAAACGTTCAAATTTGTGGAATACTGTGATATTTGTAGTACCGTGAAATGTTTGATCCCATCTTTGTCCAGATGCACCAGGAAAGAAGACCAGTCTTATAATCACAAAGTACGACTTTACTGCCCAAAAAAATGCGTACTGGCACACAGCCGAAATCTGGCGAGTCGGCTCTATAGTTCTACCAAAATGCATTCTACTGCTGTTCTATCTGACGAAAGTTTACAAGAAAAGATAAGTAGCTCAACCAAGTCCACCAGTTATAATATAACTACAACCTGCTTTCGGATGTCAGATGAAGCTTTGTTGACTGAAAGTATCGATTTTGGGACAAACTTATTCAGAATAGTTATTGAGAGATCCTTTTGAATTAACACACACGATAATCATTTGGTTAGCAAGAAGACTACCAGTTTTGGGTAAGTTATACTTTAACGGAAACCTGCTTTTAAGCAACGACTTTCATGAAATTTCCGGTTTTGAGGATAAACATCATCAGTGACGATCTAATTCAAAACTTGCAGCCAAAATTAAAGGTGTTGTGGTGCAGTGGAGTAATCCTCTGATTATGCAAGCAGAACAGTCAAGCAGATAGGGTTCAATGCCCAGTAGGGCGCCGTGACAAGGGGTTGTGGACTTGATTAGCACTTAGCTACTTCTGTGATTCCAGCGTTTGGTGCTAGAACTGCAACTTCTACTGAAGCAAGATAGCAACAAAAACGTGCAATAAAAAGATCAGTAATGGGACAAAGTTGATACATACAAAATTTTTAGCAAAAACCTACTGGTATTGGTCAAAAGTATCATGATTGCCCCAGTGTGACATGCCCACCTTTGGACTCAATCTGTGTACAGAGTGTATCCCAAAAAAGCTTTGTGCAGACTTTTGATGGATTTTATTGATTCTTGCTATCATGGATTGAAGCATTTGAAAAGCCGAACGATGCAATGATAACATTTTATACCACAACTTGCATCAAACTTCATCAGCACCTGACTACTACTATTCTCTGTACTACTTCTACCAATGATGCAATTCAATCAGTTCATTTTCATTGTTCCCAAAATTTACCAAAGGCATTCCCAACATTTTTCACCAGACATCAGTTCTTAATTGACATCCATACGAATAAGTATTTTCTGGAGCAGCATATGCTTGCTTTTTTTTTTTTTTTTTTTTTTTTATATCCAATATAAAATTTTACAAAGACGAGATTACCTAAAACAACACTTACAAACTACTTTACTACACTACAAGGACGATGCCATGAGGAGCAGAAGACCATGACTACCCCATGGCTATAACATAGAAAACAGGTAACTAAAAACTAAATCTAAATATACAAACAAGTACTAATACATAGGGCTACGCATATACAATTTCTACTATAAATACTAGAGTCGGGTTCACATTGGATGTAGGGCAACTTCTGTGTTTTGGATGTATCAGTTTAGTGTCACCTTGGACAGACGCTAGAATTTTACTGGACTCAGGAATTAAGTGTGAGTTAAAACTGTCGTCTGCACTATCATAACACTGAATTACCCAACATCCAATGTGAAACAGGCGTAAACAAGTGAACAAAAAATGAAAAAAAAAAAAGAGAAAAGGACTTAGTGACTGAGTGGCGTGAAATAAACTTTTCAGATCCATTTTAATCAAACCGACCTGTTTTGCGGATGAAATCTAGTGTCAGTTCGAGTATATATTTGTTGATTTCGTTAGACAGATCTTTATCCCCATACAATAGAATCTGAACAAGAACGTCGTTAGAGAGGCTGTTTATTTCTACAAATGGTCGTAATATTACCGAAACTCCAGCGAGAAGATCTCGTCGTTGAACATCAAATGAAGGGCAAAGCAACAAAAAGTGCTCCGTGTCCTCAATACCGTCATTCGTTGGACACATAGGGTTAACAGTGTCCCTAAAATTGTGCTTGAATTTGTGAAAATTTAGTCTGCTGAGACCAACCCTTATTTGGGAAAGATATGAAAGGCCTATTGGGTCATGAATACCAAAGACAGGTTTTGCAGGGGGGCGAATTATTGATAGAAGCTTTGTCTTAAAGACAGCAACAGATGGTGCTAGCCTGATTTCAGGATCAAGTTTATTCCATTCAGAGGTGCAGTTAGGATAGAAGCTGGACTGAAATTTTTCTGTTCTTGCCCTTATTCGTCCAATAGCATCCTGATTGCGAAGAGAGTAGCTCGACTGATGAAGTGGTGGGATTGGCTCCTTTGTGTACAAGGGGGTGAGATTATTTATAATCTTATAGAACAAAGTGAGTCGTCTACTCCACCTACGGGAACTTAGTGACTCCCAGCCAAGCTCTGCATACAGTTTTTCACATACATATGCTTGCTTGTTGCTCCAACAGCTGAAAACAAAAGAACAGCTTTCTTGATGCAAAGACCTACTACCTATTACCATACAGGCACAAAATACAGCAGCTAGTAAGTATCATTTCAAAGAAATGATAAAAACTGAAAGTTTTTGTATTGATCAAAGTGATACTAATGCTGTGCAATCATTAAACAGCCTCTTGTGCAACATGTGTTGCTATTATCTTTTGATGATAAATAGGTGCCAGTACTGAATATGTACTTAAAACACAGGTACTGAAGACTTTTGCCCATACTTTTAAATCAACTCATAAAATGTTACAATCTTTCCATTTGTAAACTTGCATGATACCATATCTGTACATTTGTTTTGTTGAAAAGAACGACCCTAAGTGAGTAATGATGAACTAAGGGAAGAGACACTTGTTGCAAAAACCTTTTAACTGGTTATTGTTCTGACATTGGTTACTGCTTTGACCTTATTTACGCTGCAGCTAAATTCATGCATCACTGAGTCTCTATGACCCTAATTTCTTTGGATAAAGCGAATTAACACCAACTTCTGGAATATACAATAGAGATCTTTATCGGTTTTATTTTCATTCATCAAAGGGGACCGATTGCCTTTAAAGCAATTAATTGTATCTATTTATTTCGTTATTTAAAAAAGTTTTTAATAGTCTCTGCAGGCAAATAAATTTCAAGAAGTTGTATGCATATACATCAATAAGTAGGTATCCAAAAATAAATTAAGAACAATGAAGAATGATATAGGATATTTACAAAGGATTCAAAGAAAAATGTGTGAACTTGGTCCAGTGTATGATTTATCCTGGCATGTGAAAGTGAGAACATATTTCTGGCTCACCCAGTATGAAAATGAGTATAGCTACTGTGTAACTTCATTGCCTCAGAACCATGGGGATCAGTATCGTATCAGGACGAAAATGATGGAGAATTTCTACATTAAAGTCTTCAATTCAACATTTTCAAAAATATGTTTCTTCCATTTCTGTACCCTGCCAGCTTCCAAGATGTTTCAGACTAATCAATTAATGTCCACGATAAGGTGCTTCAATGTTATAATACTCAAATATAAGGAATAGCAAATTAAAGGGAATTTGAACTAACCTGTTTCTCCTTGCTTTGCATTTACAATTTGACAGGAGCTTGGATTAAGGAAAAAGAACAGTTTATCTGTAATCAACTCAAGAATACAAACAAATGAACATTAAAATTGGACGATGCTACTTGCATGGTTGAAAACAAATTGTTATGATCACTGACCACTTGAACAAGTTCGTGCATTCAAGACGCAGAACTGTTTCACATATATTCAAAACTAAGAATAGAAATTGAAAATATGCTGGTCTAGCGCTCCACTCTTTCTCTCAACCACAAACAAAAATTTTAAGTATGAAATTATGATCTTACCCGCTTTTCTCCTCAACCCTCTTAACCCTTCATGACGTCAGCAATTGAAGCTAGAGTGATATGATGAAAGAGAACAAGTTAGAAACTCCAACTTCTGAAAAATGTCATAAAAATTGAAAATAGCAACCAGAATGATCATGGGAGCAAATCTATGAACTTTTGTCATTGAAGTAACCAGGAGATAAAGATAAAATTGTCAGTTTTGAAAAGGAAGGAGTTCCTGCGTGATGGTTTTGGTTGAAGTTAAATTTTGAAATAGCAGTTCATGAATTGCAGCATTATTTGGGTTGCTGTTATCCTTCAGCTACACAAAAAAACATCAATGAGTCAGAAGCAGCTAATTATCCTATCAAGATGAAAGGGATAGGATATTTGTTAAAAATAGATACATCAAAGTCTTCAAACCGAACTTTTCTACAGGTTTCTTCCTTTTTTTCTGTACCCTGTTAGCTTTCAAGACATTTCAGACAAATCAATTAATGTTCACAATAAGGTGCTTCAATGTTTAGATATCAGATCTTAGGAAAAGCAAATTAAAGGTAGTTTGAACTAACTGGTTTCTCCTTTTTTTTGCAATTTCAACTTGACAGGAGCTAGGAGGAAGGAAAAAGAACATGTCATTTGTAACTAAGTCAAGAAATGAAAGTGGCAACTGGAAGATGTTATTTGCATGGTTGAATGGTTGAAAACAAGTTGCTATGAGCGCTGACCACTTGAACAAGTTCGTGCATTCAAGACGCAGAACTGTTTCACATATATTCAAAACTAAGAATAGAAATTGAAAATATGCTGGTCTAGCGTTCAGCCCTTTGTCTCAACCACCAGCAAAAATTTAATACTTGAAATTATGATCTTACCCGTTTTTCTCCTCTGCCCTCATTTGACTCTTTCTGACAACAGCAATTGAAGCTAGAGTGCTATGGTGAAAGAGAACGAGATAGAAACTCACATCCTCTGAAAACATGCAATAAAGATTTAAATATATAGCAGATAGAATGATCATGGGAGCAAATCTATGAATGTTAGCCATTAAATAACCTGGAGACCAAAATAAAAATGTCAGTTTTGACAATGAAGGTGTTTCCCTGTATGATGGTTTCTCAAGTTACTTTTTGAAATAGCAGTTCATGAATTCAAGCATAGATAAAAAAAGGTGTTTGCTTGATTCAGTTTAAAACTTAGTATCACCAGAAGTTATGACGCAAAAAAAGCAAAAGTCAATATTTCTTCAAATACAAAAGTAACACTTGGTGCAGATGGATGAGTTTCGTTGTACGCAGAGGAGCATTCTGCACAATTGTTTACTGTTTTACATATGAAGCATAAACTCTTTGGGTTGTTGTTATCCTTCAGCTCCATATAGAAAAATGCATTAGCTCCTGTGCAATATCAATGACTCAGAACCAGGCGGATAAATATCCTATCAAGATTAAAGAGATTGGATAGTTGCTATACATATACATCAAAGTCTTCAAATAAAACTTTTTGACGTGTTTCTTTCCTCCTTTCTGTGACGTGCTAGCTTTCAAGAGCTTTCAAACGAATGTCCATGATAAGATGTTTCTATGTTTCAGAACTTAGATATTTACGAAAATTAAATTAATTAGTGCCAGTCTGCAGAGTGTGGCAGCTGCACTCACAAGATTTTTCACACAATGTTTATGTGCATGCTGATTTTGATTGAGATCTTTAGTTCACTCCTTTGAAAACAAAGGTTAAACAAAGAACTTGCACGCAAGCACACCACTTCTTTGTTGGTCTGCATGCTCGTGAAATCTTGTCCAGAACTGCCATATGTATTCTGCAGACTGGGAATTGTGAACTCACCAGTTTTCTCCTTGCTTTGCAATTCTAACTTGTCAGGAGCATGTAGGAAGGAAAAAGAACAGTTTATTTGACACTAAGTCATAAGAATAAAAAATTAAAGTGACAAATGAAGATGCTACTTGCGTGATTGAAAACAAATTGCTATGATCGCTGACCACTTGAACAAGTTCGTGCATTCAAGACGCAGAACTGTTTCACATATATTCAAAACTAAGAATAGAAATTGAGAATATGCTGGTCTAGCGTTCCACTCTTTGTCTCAATCACCCTACAGGGAATCTGGGTGTGCCGTGCGCCACAGATATACGCCAATTCTTTTGTTCTATTGTTATTTCCATTGTTTAGATTGGGTCTGTGCGCCACAGATGTGTGGCGCACCATATGCTGATTCCAGTCAATCACCAACAAGAGATTTATGTTTGAAACTATGATCTTACCCACTTTTCTCCTTCACCCTCTTGACTCTTCTTGAAGTCAGCCATTGAAGCCGGAGTGCTGTGATAAAAGAGAACAAGTTACAAACTCACATTACACAGTATCTTAAAAAAATAATGTAATGAAATTTGAAATATAGCAGCTTGTAGAGTGATAAAGTGAGAGCAAATTTTATGAACTTTTGTCATTGAAGTAATCGGAAGACCAAGATAAAATGTCAGTTTTGCCAATGAAGGAGTCCCTGTGTGTTTCTCGTGTTGATTTTTAGAAAATGAATTCTTCCTTCGAATTCGTTATTGCTCTTGCATGTTCCAATGGCAATGGCGCCTCCCATTCGAGCCTTTGTATCTTGATGTTCCGGCTTTTAGGATGGGAAGCTTCCTTCATAGATAGCTCACACTCTATAGCAACGATGAAATTTATAAATTATTTGGAAAGGAAGGTAGAACGGAACATCTTCTCACACGCCCTGCACCCGCCATTTTCTTTTAGCTGTTTAGGCCATAGTCAAAGAGACGAGATTTTAGTTCAAAAAGACAGACATGCAAAATAGGAAACTCAACAAACCTGCTCTTAGTCTTTCTACAGACACTTTTCAATGCTCGCATTGTTGCCTTTTTCCAGAAACAATTTGATTTCATATACTTTCTTGGCTTGATGAGATTGTACACTGGTTTCAGAGACCTTCTTCTGTCGTTGATCGTCACAGAAAAAGAATGAATTTGGGCGCCAAAATGTCAAATGACATTTTGAACAAAAGGTTCGCGCTGCGGTGCGACCTCTACGGGGGAGAGATGCGTGCATGCCTGGATGGGCGGGATGGGGGTTTTGTGTTGCGGGGTGGGGGCTTTCGGTTTCTGTGTCGGTGTCGCGTTTACATTTACCATCTTTCATATCTGACCATGTACTAAATTACATCGTGTCATGAGACCATATACTCTTGAGTACCGAATGGTAATCCCCACGCTTATAAACAATTGAAAAATTGTCTAACGCCCCACTTTTATTGCAACCCCCCCCCCCCTTTAATAATTCTTGAAATATTAACATGATATTGAAAATAATTTTTTAATAATTTTACAAACATATAAAAAAGAAACGCGTTTAACCAAGAAAAAAACTATCTACAAATTTGTCTAGCCTCCTGCCGAATGTTCCAATCCCCTTTCCCCTTTATTATCATATCGTACCATTTCCGAAACCCCACCCCCTCCCCTAAATTCTCTCACGACCCCCCCTTCATTCGGTTCGTGAGAGTATAGGCCTATATGTGGAATTTCTTCTGTTGGAAATCTTAAAGATGTTGAGTGTGAATCTCTTCAACTGGAATTGATCAGAAATTCTGCGTGTACTTTTCCCACAATGGAAATTTATAGGAAACTGTGGATGCTAATTTCCCTTTCGGAAACTAATTGGAAATGCGAGAGTCTCCCCACTTAGAAATTGGTGGAAATTTGCATATTTCTTGCCGTGCAATCAACCATCAGTGGGTCCTCCAATACAAGCATCACGTGGCTCTTTCTTGCTAATCTCTATAACAGCAAAATAAATCTAAGTAATAAACTTGGGTCGTAGGGTCGTATGGTCCGGGGTTGTAGGGTCGTAGGGTCCGGTTAAAAGAATTTCCCAATTTTTAGACCACAAAATCCAACCAACTCATCAGTCTCTTGGTGATATGCTACAACTTTTTTCACTGAAGTTTCATCTTCTGCAGCAAGCCATGGGACTTTTGGTATCTTGTATTTGGCCATGACATCTCTCATCAATGCACTCATCTGTTTGAAATTCTCCATTTCTATGCCAGGCTTGAATCTAATTAATTTCATCTTTCTCCATTTATATACTGCATCCAAATGGCGTTCAAAATCTGATGGTTCAAATATATATTTGGTTGCCAGAGCACTGATCGAGCCTGGTTTCCCATGCTCGATCCACTGCACCACTGCTTTGGTCTTTGGTGGAGCTGTTGGCTTTGCAACTTTTCCTGGGACTGCTGGCATAGCATTCAGTTGTGAAAGATCCATTTTGTATATCTCCTCCTTTAAAAACCGAAAACCTGAACGAACCTATCCTGAACTGCCAAAACTGACATTGTGTGGATGAGGGTTAATGAGCTACCTGCCCATTGTTAACATTTAATTCATGCAACCATTAGTTGCCTGGGAAAGGACGTTGGGGAAAAGATCAGTCAATGTACATTGTAAGCGTTTCTGTACATTTCTGTACATTGAAATACAACCTATTGAGATTAGAAAACAATGTTTGCTTTTTCATTATGTAGATTAGGGAAAGCACAGCAAAATGGTGGACGTAGCAAACATGGAATGTGTTTCATTTGGAAAGAAAGAAAAAAGTTCCCACTTTCTAAAATTCGTAGCACCGCAAGTACTTCGTGGATTTGAATGATTCAAATTCTAGTTGAAAGCCAAATAATCGAAGTATTTTTGTGATTTTTCTTGTCTTCTCACGAGCACTGCAAATATAGGTAAATTCAACTTTACAAAAATTGCATGGCTGCAAAGTAACAGAAAAAGGCGTAAAACACTTGATCAAATCGTTAGGACTCTCTTCACACAGAACAATGTGCAGACGATATCTCTCACCCATGAGAAATTGTATTTTCTCTGTTGTTCTGAGCAAGGAGTCCTTTATGATTTGGTCAAGCATTTTAGGCCTTTTTCAGTCATTTTGCAACCATCAAGTTTTTGTAAGCTTGAATTTACCAATTTTTCAAATGCTCGTAAGAACGCGAGAAAAATCACAAAAAATACTTTGATCTTTTGGCTGTCAAGCAAATATTGATTCATTCCAATCCATTTAGTACTCTTGATGCTATCAATTTTCAAAAGTGGGAACTTTTTTCTGGCTCATCCGGTACAATGCGCGCAAACATCATAAAAGGAGTCATAAGAAACTGGAGAATACTGGCAAAAAGGTTTGATGAATTGCAGGGAGCGAAATTTTATAAACGAACCATGAACCACCCTGAGGAGGAGGACTATGAATATTCTTTCGGTTATGGGGGTACATCTAGCACTGCATCTAGCACAACTGTTCGGAAAAAGAGATGAACAACCTACTTGCGTTGATAAAGCTTCGCCTTTCCAGAAGGAAATAGGTGCATTGAAACCTATCACAAAGTTAAAGCTGTCCTTGGTGAGCTATATACAGCAAAACATGTTGAATACTGCCAAAAATGTTGCAAAATTCGGCCTGAAGATAGTGAGGTTTTCAGGTGCCCTACAGACGGCTGCGATGGGTATGTAAACTTTCTATTCAAAATGCTTTAACTGAAACATATTTTGATCGCCTGTAAATGAGGCTTCGCTGTCAAGTCAACAAAGCCAAGAAAGATATCTGCAGCAGGGCATCGCCTGCACGAAGGCTACAGTGCTAGATACTGTGCTAGATGCAGTGCTAGATGCATTTAAAAAGTAAGAAAAAATTTAAGAATCTTTCAGTGCCATTGGTGTTCGTGTTGAATTAAGAAACTCTTATTACTATTGTCTGATCTAAATTTCCTATACAAATACATGTGCCCTTTTACACCTCATATGCAGGTTTTCTACGAAAGAAGTTGGTTTGTAGAAAACCACTGGGAATCTCCTATATCCAATACTATACACGTATATTTTATAAGAAACTTAGAGTCTCAGATCTCCAGAAATTAAGAAACTGCTGCATGTTTTTTCTATATTCTCACTTTTTTCCTGTATCACATTACTCAGAAAGTACTTGAGTAATTGGAAAGACTGCAAAGCACCCTTTTTTGAAATGTTCAGAAGGGCACATGTCTGATAATCTCAAGAAACTTTCGGTACTTGCCCAGATTCTTAGTTAGAACGGTATGGTTTTTAATTTCCAATTAATGGCTATGTAAATGCCAACTTTATTCAGATAATATATTGCTAATAATAATATGTCGCTAGTCCCAATCAAATCCGTTTCGTTTTTTTATTTTGGTAAGTTTATTAGCTTCTAATTTCGGGAGTGTTTGTTTCCATTACACCAAGGTGGCAGCGATAACCTAACATTTCAAATGCAAAGCAATATCATGTATAAGTCTCCATATGTATCATTTGACACAGCACACCATAATGATCATTAAGCTACAAACCAATCAGATTTGAAAAGAGATTAGCTTCTCTTGTCATTGTTGAAACAAAGACGTATTATCATGAAAAAATTGAATGCAAATTCAGCATTTAACTATCTTAAATCAATTTGGCGTCCGAATTTGCAAATAACTGAAGATAAATCATAAAAAATGAAGCTTTACTGCAAAAGAAACTGACCAAATTTGGATTCACAACTATTTTCTCTACCAGAATAACCAATCAGACCCTTTCTGTAGTCTGGGTTGAGGGAAACCCAGTCACCCCAGTCCTTGACTACTCACCTTTGAGAAATAGTCAAACTGCACTGTCAAGAAATAACTCAAATTCAAACATGCCTAAAGTGCCGCCAAAACGAGCAAAAGCAGCAGCAGCAGCACTACCAGTTGAGAGGCCTGAGGTTAGAGCAAGCACTTCAAAAAATACTCTGAGTTTTCAGCCTAGCACAAGCGGTGTGTAACCACCAGTTCAATCTGCAGTCATAATACTTATACATCAGTTCTCACAAGGCCATCAGTTTCTTCCAGACCACAAGAAATTGGGCGAGATCAAGGAGCAATGGCCACCGCAAACCTAAACCTAAATCATAAACAATGAAGCCGCTTGTCTTTAATGTGGCAAACCTATTCTTTGCCAATTAATAATAACAAATATAAACATTGATGTCAGTTGGTAAGTCAGTTAATCTGAATGAAGAAGCAGATCAGTACACCCGCTATAGGAGACAGAGTAATTTGGATGTTTTAATTAATAACGATATTTAAATTTACCTTCTGCCACTTGTTGTTACTTTGCTTGAAATCCTCCTATTTCTTCCACACTGTATTGTGGCTTCCACTTTGTTTTTTTCGAACTGACTGTACGGCTTCCTCCCGCCCAGTGGTAAGTGAGGCCAATTGCGCAGCCTCCACCATCTCAAGCCCAGAGAGAGAAGGAGTGGGTAAGAGGTTGAAGACCTGGGGACAATAGATTCCATTGTTCACAGGGAGCAGAACTTTCGCAAGACGTTTGTAACATTCCCGCCAACATTTTCAAGCTGCGCAAGGCATCAAGTCAAAGATTTTCAGGGGGTTTCCTCTAAATAAGTTAGATCAAAAGATGCCGGAAAAGATGCCGGAATACACTGACTTCTGACGCTTCTGACAATAGATGACCCGAGATCCCGCCCGAGAGATGACCAAGGATTCCAGAGAAATTGTTGACTTTTGTAGAAAGGATAGCTCTCTTTCTCCCCCGTCAGAACAAGGACGACCATATAAAACAATATAAAAGCTGCCAGAAATATCAGCCTCACAAATCGACAAAAAGAGAAACCCAGAAAGAAGGCGGATTCAATATGGATATCTTGTTGGGTTTGTTCAAGAACTTTTTTGGTTGGTTTGCTTGTTTTCAGTTCAGAAAATGAACTTTCAAGCTTTTGTAGAATATTCACAGGAGACTTGACTTTCACACTATGGTTGGATGGATCATCAAGCGATTTCGAATTGTGAGGTTTCTCAACAAACCGCCAATCTTTCTTGGCCTTTGTTTGTGGAAGGGGCCGTCGTCGTCAGAAGTCCTTCATCTGCAAAATTTGCTGTCGCACTGGCCTCCTCCGGTTTTGAACAGATTTCCAAACAGAAGATAAAGAATTTTACGAGTATTGTAGTTAAGATTTAACTGAACAGCAAATGATTTATGGTTATTATTGAAATCTGAACATAATGAGCTGCCAGAGCTGCCTTGGATTTGGAAGATGTTTATGAAAAACACAAAATATCACCAGGGAAGGGCCAGGTCCATAACGCGGAACCCGCGGAACTCGCGGAATTTTTGTTCCGCGAAGTTGAGTTCCACGTTTTGTTCTAGCAGTATGGGGCCGAAAACCAAAACGCGGAACTGGTGGAATTTTTCTTCCGCGAAGCTAAGTTCCGCGCTTTGTCCTCGCGGTATAGGGCCAAAAACCAAAACGCGGAACTCGCGGAATTTCATCTATAAGGCCTGCTCTTCCTCCACTTGCCTACAAAGAAGTTTACTTGCATTTTATCACTTTTAATCAACTTTTAATCGACTGTTCTTCCCATACCAAGAGATTTGTAGCATTTTCTTTAGCAGCTACTTTCGCGTACCTTACTACGCCGTCAGCCATATCTGCTTCGAAAATGAGTCAAAAATGGTCCGTTTAATTTCCCTCTTTCTGCAAAATCCATTGCAAATCTCAAAAACATACAGGTGAATTCAATAGTTCAACTCTCTTCTGGCAAATTGAAATCGAAACAAACTGACTTTCTCACAGGATTGACGGCATATAAATTGAGATGAAATTTTCCATTTCGGCTCAAAGCGATAGGAGATTTGTAGGTAGGCCATTTGTTGTCATTTGCAAATGCCGTATTGCTTTGGTCTTGGACTCGATACAGGTGGACTCGAGTTCGCTATTCTTTTATCTACCATAGGATACCAAATAAGTAGCGAGGCATGAAAATACGAATAAAAAACTCGAGGCATAAAAATACGAATTTTTACAATCCACTTTTTCGCCTGTTGATCTCCTGGAGCTGTGGGAGAGCTTCGAGGATAAGGATCGCGTGTCACATGAGGCAAAGAAATGTACATTGTGAGCATACGCACGCGAAATGTTAAAAATGCTATTCTTGTCGAGAGTATTGGATTATTTATGCCCAATAAAAACAGAGGTTTGCGAAATATTGTTTGTCGCTCAGCTGAGCAAAACTACATCGCTACTTAGTTGTATCCCATCCCAGTTGTATATAAAGGAAAGAAACTTTGGTTTGATCGACCAAAATCAACGTAAAAAGAGTTTCTTATGTTGACAGACAAGTTCCGCGAAATCAAGTTCCGCGTTTTGTTTTCGCAGCATAGGGCCAAAAACCAAAACGCGGAAGTCGCGGAACTTTTGTTCAAAAAGTTTCACATTCTTTTAATGAACCATCTTGTATCTCCTCAGCCTGCGCGCAGACCCATTATCCAAACGAGGAAAGGAAATTTCCTCCTTTGGACAATGGGTCTGCGCGCAGGCTGGTATCTCCTTGTAATTGATGATTGATTGATGGTACCTTGGGTACCAGATGGCAACCTCCCCCAGGGCCTTCTGTCATATTCGAACGGAGATGAAAAGGTCTCCGTCCCAATATGACAAAAGGCCCTGGGGACGAGGTTGGATTGATGGATCATTATTGGTCCCACTCCAAGGGTCCCACTTGAAACATTTATGTCAGTTGATAGTTCAGTAATAATGATACCATTTTCTCATGAAAACTGATAAAAGCGAAGCTGGGACATGTATTCATTTCAATGCTTTCATGTCATTATGAATACATTTCCCAGTTTGTTTGCCTTTTGACGCCATGAGCAAGGGTCATCAAGTCCCCTTGTATTCCGTGTTATACAAAATTACAACAAACAAACATCATAGAAAACCGCGCGTTTATAAGCACGCTCGCTACGCTCTCTAATGACAAATTATTACCATATCACATGGTCCTACGTGTATCTGCATGGTGATTGGTTATTCGAAACAATTGCACAAACATAAATTGCATGGCAGGCACTGCTCCGTTCTCTTTGGAAGCTTTTTGGCCGCAGAGAAGAAGAGTTTACGAGGTGAGTTTGTTCAGATACTTTTGTTTGTCATCTTATTTATTTCAATATCTTTCTAGCTTCTGAAGAAACTAATCTAGATTGAATCTTCGATACTCTATAGCAATACTTATACAATCTACAGCAAATACATATTTCAGTTGCTACTTTCGCAGGAAGAAACTTTTGCACTTTTAAGAAACTTTTGACCTGCACCTATCCTCTCGCCTATCCTCATCTATCTCTGTTTATAAGAAACTGCCCATAAGAAACTCAACTCTCAGATCGCCAAAAACTTTGTAGCAAGGAAAAGCAGCAAGGAAATTCTGCACTGCCCGAAAAAATGAATCGAAAATAGTGGCATGATCACACAAAAACTATCAGCGACAAGGCAGAAGATGTTTTGCAAAAATCTTTTGAGAAATCATGAGCGATGAGCGATAGGACACTCAAATGTGTGAAAGTTTTATTGGTAGCGAGCCACCTTTTTGTGTGTTTTTACCTAATTTTTACTTGGTAGTGAGCCACCTTATCGCTGTTTCTTCATTTTTTTGTAATTTTCGGCAGTGAGCCAGGGCGCCGAAGGTGCGCGAAATTTTCTGGACACTTCTTAAAGAAAATTCTTCGATTTACTACTAAATAACGCCTTGATTTATATGTTTCCCCAATATTCAAATCGAAAAAGTTAAAAAAATTGTGCGTTAGAGTCAGGATAAGGGGTGCTTTTCTCAAGGGGCAAATCACTGATCTTTTTTCGTACACCTTCCTTAAAATCACGAAAAAATCACATACAAAAATCACAAAATCACCATACAAAATCACAAAAATCACAAAATCATAGAAAAATCGCAAGAAAAAATCACAAAAAAATCACAAAAATCACGTACGCTATTTTGAGAAGTGATTTGCCCCTCGGCTTTTCTCGCCAAAAGAGGGGCGCCAAACTGAGTTTTCAGCATGAAGGGGGGCAATTGCCCCACTTGCCCCCCTAAATCCGCCACTGAGCTACCTTAAGTGCAGATCATGGAGAAATCAGTAAATGAATGAATCGAAGAAGTTTAAGGAGGAGTCGGAAAGACTCTATTTGGAGGATGGTATCGCACTTTCTGTATGGACAAGTTTTGATGGATTTTCGTGACAGCCATATTCGTAAATCTCTTATTGCTGCTTTATTGACAAAAAGATTTACCGCGCTTAAGCTTTATTGCCTGACCTGTGGTTTCATGTTCGCATAATCGTTTTTCCCGCACTTTTTGCCTGAATTTGATCAGAGCACGATTTCTCGAAACAGGATTCCGGAGTACTGGTGGGTACTAAACAACTTTGGTGTACCCAACGGACCAATGAAATAGCTCGTAAAGCATATAACTACAAATAGATCCACTGGTCCGATTTTTACGAAGGTTTGAGAGTTATAAACGAATTTCGGAAATTAAAACACACTTAAAACAGCATTATTTCTACACAGTACGTTTTATCACAAATTTGTGTCATCATTTTGCAGTTCAGGGCCTCAAGCGTTTGGTAAATTGATATACGTTTTTTTACATAAGAAACTTGGATCAGCACTTAGTACTAAAAGTTTCTTAAATTCGCATGAAAATTTCGATGTTTTAGTAGCAAAATTTTTTTTTAATTAGTTTCTTATTTTTTGGGCCTAAAATTGCGGTATTGTTCGAAGTTGAGCCTTCCTATCGACAAAGGGCTTCCATTTTGCATTGACATTGTCACAAACAATAAGCCATGTACATTAAGGCAAAAAATTTACCAATTTTTGCAGTTAAAAGTTAAAAAAAAGATGAATGTACCATTGTTAGAGAGCCATAAAATAAGAGAGACACACAAATATAATTTTAGAGTTTCTTAACTGTTCTGGAGCGTAGTACTAGAGTTTCTTAAATTTTTGGTCATCGTGGTACTAGTTTCTTATAAACCAGTTTCTTATAAAAAAAAACCGTGTATTCGTGGTCCAACAATGATTGCTGGGGTAAACAAAGATCTTTTCGCAAGGGTGGTCGATTTTGCCTAAAATCCAGAATAAATCATTTGTGCTTTTATTGAATTGGCTGTATATATTTTTATGGTATTCTGCGTTTAATTCTGCATCTAATGATATATAGGTATGTTAGGTATATTTTGAGGAACAGTCATGGTAAATAGAGTTTCTTATCCTAACCCTAACCCTAACCCGAGGTTACAATGACAACCGATGCACAATTTGGGGTTTGTTTCGTATCGTTTTTTTTCAAATTTTTTCAATAAAAAGGACTCTAATGATACATTTGTAATAGATTATCACCATTTATCTCTTTTTACATAGAACAAATTCATCGCACAAATGATGTCATCAATTGGCTAATTTCTGCCAAAATATCACTCCAAAATCGTTATTTTAGATAAACTATGATTTTATTGCAAAATATGTTGACAAATTGAACCAAAAACTGCATAAAGTTCATGCAAAATCTTCTTTAAACTCTAATTCAACTTGGAATCCTGATTTTAACAGATTTGCAACTTCGTGACGTAACTGTGACGTCATGAGGCATGGCAGCCACACCTAAATTAAGTTACAAGCTACACATTACTTGTTCTGTAACTGTACCAAGTTGTATCGAATTCTGGTGAGTCTTAGGCAGTTTTCAGACGGGTGGGGTGGGGTGGAAAGCACCCCTCATAAATGGTAGCTCGAAAAAGCCCATATGGATCGTAATATGGTTCATAATTTCGATAGTCGTGGAAGCAAAGAAATTGGTCGATCGTTTTTGGATCATCTTTCCCTTTCGATTCTCTTTTAAAAAAGATTTTAGTTCTGCTTGTTTGTAACCATCAGGAAACTTGGATTATAGAATTGAGAGATTACATAGTTTGGTTATCGGCTCAGCTAAAGCGGTTGTACCATCTTTAAGAAATTTCGCTGCTACCGGGTGCACCAAAATAAACTATGCACTTTTGACAGGTAAATATGTACACTGGATCGATTTTTAAGATTTATGACTTAATCTTTAGCAGAAAGCCTGAATTAGATACAAGGCTTTTTTGCAAATTTTTCCATTTTTAGGTTTTAGAGCTAGGCCTACAAGCGTGTTTCTTTAAATTTTCGTTTTCGAAAACACTGATATTCCGATTGATATTCCTGATATTCCTGATACACTGATATTCCTGATAAACGATCAAAAACCCTCTATCAAGTCTCAAAATCATTCACTTTCATCATTCTAATTACAATTTTTACACTGATAAAGTCTTAAAGTCCCTTATTCGTGGTAGTTATCATAAAACAGAACACGTTTTTGGTCGTTTTCTGCTGATGTGACAAACAAAAATGCTTGAAAACAGTGATTTTATGTATAACAATAAAAAGCAAAGCTTTCTGCTAATTCAAAGCTAATTCAGGCTTTCTGCTAAAGATTGGGCCATAAATCTTCAAAATCGGTCCAGCGTACGATTTATCGTCGCCTGCCAAAAGTGCATAGTTTATTTTGGCGCACCCGGTATATTATCTAAACCTGTCGCTTTTGAGGGGTTTATCTCTTCTAAGAGTTTGAGGACGTTGTCAGAGGATGTGGGAAGCAGTAAAAATGGTTCAGAAAGGTTCATGTGCTGGTAACACTTTCGCACATTGTCTAGTCTATGTGGGGATGGGTTAAGTTTCTTTACTAAATTTGAAGCTGGATAGAATGGTTCACTAATTATGAATGACAGGAATGCTACTACATGCAGAGCAATGCTACTTTACTGGCCATAACAGGCTCAAAGGATGCGGTAAGAAGTTTCTGAATATTGGCTTGGGCGAGGCATAATGAATTAAATACTCTATAATAATAATAATAATAATTTATTTATTTACAGTTGGTGGGCGCAATAGTTTGAAAGAAAACTAATAAATACCAACTATTTACAATACAAAGTTCAAACATAACATAAACGTAAAATATCTACATGAATCTATGTACACATCATCTGCAGATGTTGCAACTGCAATTGTCTCCTTTCCAGCTCTTAATCATATTTTTGAATTGTTCTGCGTTTTGAGCAGCTTTTATCGTGTCAGATAATGTGTCAGATAACTCTTTTCTTAGATGTTCAAATTTCCACAACTGTCGAAAGTTCCGAAAAAGAAAAGCGAAGAAGTAGCAGTATATAGAAATTTGCCATGCTTCAATTGGAACCATTTAGAAAATATCACATTCATTGGAGCTGGTGGCTATGGTAAAGTGTTCAAAGCGGGTTACAAGAATTCTGTAGTCGTTGCTAGGCAACTTAAGGGTGCTGATGAGAGTGCTCTTATCAAAGAAGCGAGATTTCACCATCAACTCAGCCATGAAAACATTGTGAACTTCATTTCTATTTGTCCTTCGAGGAAAGCCCTGATGCTTGAATACATTTGTTTTGATTTTGGACCCTTTGGACTCGATGCGCAAATTTCAAGCCTGCAAGAACTTCTCGAAGAGCTCGGAAAGGCAAATTGTAAAGGATTTGAACATTTTGATCCATGCATTGCCTCTGAAGTTGTTTCTGGCCTATCGTATCTCCATGATCATGGTGTTGCACATCGCGACCTAAAGCCTGGCAATGTGCTTGTGACAAATGCACACCTCATAAAGCTACCAGCATCCGAAATGCAAGCTGAATGGAAGAGACGTCCCTGTATTGCAAAGCTCACAGATTTTGGTGAGAGCTGGGGAATTCTCTCTCAGTCTACAGAGGCTGCTCATACCCATACCATCAATGTTTACAGAGGAACTCCAGCTTTCATGGCACCAGAAATCATCGACCCACTCCAACGACCGTATCTAATGCGAGAAGAAGATATGAAAAAGGCAGACATTTGGAGCTTAGGAATGCTGATGTTTTGCCTCATCAATCCAAACTGCAAGCTGCCATACGGCATCGAAGGAAAGTCTGCCATGAAATATGAAACATTTCTTAGTTTCGTGAAGAAGAACATTTCCAAGGGAATTAAGCCATTGAATGATCCAGAATATGATGCACTCAGAGCCTCCAACTGGGCAAATCTCAGTGAAGTGTACGATGACTGCCTGAAGAAGAAAGCTGATGACAGAGTTTCAATGCAGCAAATCAAAGAAACCTTGAATCAAATTGACTGTTCTGAATCATATCCCCTTAAGGTGCATCAAGGAACTGCTAGGATTGAAGCTGAAGAAAGGTGTCTTTTCAATGAGGCAAATGTTAACTTTGTCAGACCAGAAAATGATGGGACAAATGCTTGTGTTTTTCTGTCGTTGAAGATTGCAGAAGCAATACTGTCAAAGAAAGATCAAGAGTTTGCGGAGCGGAAATCCGAAATGGGAAGCATAATAACAAATTTTCCAAAGAAAGTCAATCCATTGAGGAACGACGCAATCAAGTATGCAGTAGATGATGCCTACGAACTTCTCTACAAGGAAAAATTAATTGCAAAGTGTCGTTTGGAAACGTTGAATGGTATTGATGCTGTTTTCTCTGATGCTGGAAAGGCAGATCTTATCGAGGCTTTGGGAACAGAAGGGAATACCATCGTCATAACTGTCCCTGATTACACTTTCGTGGCAGCAAATTTGAAAGGCAGGATTGGTGTCATTGATAGCCATGTCATTTCTGAAGAGATGGGAGGAAACGGAAACGGCATCATCAAGATCTTTCTTTCTTCCAGCGATGCATCTAAATGGATTTGGAAACGCCTTTATCAGAGCGGAATAAGAACAGAACGTCAGTCTCTGGTTCAGATTCAGCTTGCAGAAGCAGACAAATCACAAATAACAAGCACATTGAATTTCACAACACAAGTCCCTTATCACTGTATTGACCTGGATTCAACACCGGAAAAAAATTGTCCTCAAGACTGTTCAAACATTCCAAGTGACGTCGGAGTGAGTGCAGCTCGTGGAAATGAAAGGGTCGATTGTAGAACCGATATGGAACATTCTGCTAGTATTCATGAATTTGAAGCGGGAGTAGTTCACAGTAAAAGTGAGACCAGTGAAGCCAGTGAAGCCCAGGGAGAAGACCAATCACTATCAACAAATGAAGTAGACAAGCCAAACTACGCCTCTTTGTTCACTTGGAACAAAGCAGAAGTCAGCCACTGGGGTCCAAGCAAGATTCCTTTCGTAAAAGATATTAGAAATAAGCTGCTAAACAGTGAGGTATATGCACTCACGATGTCAACCATAGATACCGCCAAAAAAATCCCCCAAGCCTGCCGCCAAAACTCGGTATTTTCGATCGACAGCACCGTACTAGCAGATGTTGAAGATGTGAAAAGTGATTTGAATGGCCCATTCAAAAAATGCATTGAGGCGAAGGTTCAGATAGCACAAATAAAGAATAAAGAATACTTGCTTAAAGCAATTTCAAAAAAGAGAGTTGACTCAGCTCCAGGACACACATACATGAAGGTAAACAGGAGGGAAAATTCGTTTGGCCTCGTTCGAAGCATAACTCATTTCATGGATGGACAGGGGAAGATTCTGAATGGAAGGGTTATAGTTCAGTATTACATCAACCGACAAATCTGTGGTGACGTACAAAGTGTTAACTATACGGTTCCAGCGCATGGAAATTCAAAGAAGGAGGGATCGTTTTATGCTCTAAAGAAAAGCACTCTTGGTAACTTGGGAACACGTTTGCTAGAAAATGATGCGAATCCAAATTCAGTTTATGAAAAGATTTTAAGCGAGAGAGGTGCAGAGTCAGGTTTGGATTTTGGTGACCTTCCAAGGTCCAAGAGGCAAATAACAAGAAAGGCAGCAGACATGGGGCTGTCAAAAAATTCAAGACAAGAGTATGAGGTTGAGGCAATCCTAGCATACGACCACGAGCTTGAAGAAAATGGTATCGTCTGGGCTCACAGTGACATACCAAACGATTTATGGGTCATAGGCACCAGTAGAATGGCAAATATTTTGAAGAGTGCAGGGGAAGGCCTTCCCATCTCCATCGATCCCACCTTCAACCATGGTGCATACGAAGTGACACCAGTAACTTACCGGCACCCATTCATTGAAAGTAAATCGAAGAACGTCACAGGAAAGTGGTCAGATGCGATACTGCTTGGTCCTACCATGATCCACCATGAAAAGACAGAAGAAGTATTTGACATGGGCTTAAGGACAATCGCACGCAAAACAAAGACCATGAACGCAAAAGTCGGAGTAATCACGGATGGAGAGATCGCTTTGATAAATGCGGGCACATCAAATTTTTGAAATAGTGTGATATTGTGTTGCACATTGCATTTCAAATAAAATTGCAAGAAATTTCTCAAGTCTGCTGGTATTATTGGAGAGAGAAACCAAGCGCCATTGCTGGATATGGTTTTTGGGGCAGAGGGTTTGATTGAAGCAGAGGACAAAAAAGAATTATATTCACGACTAAATGCAATGGAAGGTGTGATTCGTGATATAGAAAGAGAGTTGGTGCCAGAGGAAGCCCATAAACGACAATCGTTCTTTGGATATCTGAAAGAACGAAAGAAGACCGTGCTACGAACGATGATCAGAGACAGGTGAAGGGAGGTTGGAATGCCAGTAGATGAGAACAACGTCCCATGCCGTGTTTATACCAACCAATCCGAAACGTCCAATTCTGTACTTTCGGCGAAGAAATCCGCTCTTGGTTACTCGAAGAAAGATGATATGTCGAAGGGCCAAGTTTGGGAAGCGTGTGTAAGAGATCAGAATGTTGAAATTGAAAGAGCAATGTATGGCCAGAGTGAGCGCTACCGTTTAAAAGAAGTGTCATGTCCACCGACGTTGACGATCATGGTAGTCCAAATAGCTCTGTCCTCATATCTAATCAAAATTAAGAGGGTTTTTCAAAACATTTCAAAACAAGGCTTTCTGCCTTTCCAAATTTTAGACATTACTCAAGTACCTTATGAGTAATATGATACAGGAAACAAGTGAAAATAAATAAAAAATATGTTAAGGATTTAATTTCCTTTATCAAATTAAATAGTCTCTTAACTATATTCTTCCAGTACCGGAGTTTCTTAATTTGTTGGCGATCTGAGAGTTGAGTTTCTTATGGGCAGTTTCTTATAAAAGAAAATAAATGTTCCAATTTTTGCAGTAAATCTTTCTATTACCGGGGGATGTAAAGCTAACGCTCTCTAAACCTTAAAGAGATATTCTGGGATTGGTTCATAACAGAAATTCTAGCTCTTTTTATGAAGAACACAATCCTTCTGGGTTAACAGTGGTTAATGACTCTCGGGATGACTCTAGATCCCTCCCCCTGCTTTCATGTTTAATGAAATGTTGTCATTGTTGCTTGAGCTTCATAGAGGGTTGATAAATGAACGATAAATTAGCAACCCACCTGCGAAGAAGGGAACCACTCCTTGACTGTAGAGAGTAGGATCCGAAAGGACACTTCTGCCCTCCATGTGACAATGGTTGCTCATATCGTTTGTGCCAACCAGTAAAACAACGCACTTCGGATCTCCTTGAGGGGAAATTCGCATTCTCTGACCTCCTGCGCTACATGGGAGAAGCATCCACCTGGCGTGCTGTTTATGTACCAACTTTTGGAACACCAAACTTGCTGCTCTACGATAGGCCTCAGCTGCGAGTCGGAAAACACAGCAACCTGTGAAAAGTTAAAAGTATGTGTCACTTATCATTGTCAGCACATACGCCCTCTCCATATAAGTCCATATAAAATAGAAATAAAATAGGTTCTTACCATTGCCCGTGTGGAAAATAAATTATGCACTGATATTCCTTTACGTTTTGTAATAAACATAAAAGTACTGCTTTAAAATATGCTCCTACAAATATTGGCAATTGCAAGTTGCGTGTCACTTCCATTTTCAAAGTCAAGTTGATATTGCCTTATCATTGCCTTATTTGGCATGTAAAAATTATAGAGCTCTAATGACAGTTATGTGTTCATGTCTTACATGTCCTCTTTTGTTTGAAATATCTATCTAATAGACAATTACCAAAAAGATAACGTAGAGATTAAACCAAGATATCTAACGGTTTATATGAATGCATCAATAAGGATTCTACATGTTCGGAATCCTGAGAACTCCCCCTATTGTAAGTCACAATGGACAATTTCTAAACTTTTAAGACCAGAATTATAAACATGCCAACAAAATATCACAAGATTACACATGTTAATCCAATATGGATTGAAATTTAAGAGCGCGTCACAGCTATCTCTATGATACCAGTTGCATGCATCTATTGTATTCATTAAGAGGCTCGTTCCAGGCCACATGAAACAGCGGTCTTGTAACACGTGGGGCCGAAGTGCACCTGAAAGTTACCATTCATCAAATGCATAGGGAAAAATAAGAACTGAAAACGAGGGATAAGAATTTAGAGAATATATATAACAGGTCACGACGACACCCATAACCAGGTGGTAAAACCTCGTTTTGTTTGCCGCTGGATTCAATTTTCCATTGAGCAGCACTGGCACGAAAACCAGCTCCTCTATGATCTTCGCCATTTGGAAGCCATAATTTTCTTGCACCTCCCACTTCCAACGTGATTTTGCATTCATTTGCAACAGTAGGCTTCACACCCCTAGCAATTCGCCGAGTTACTTTCTGAATTGACGGATTCCCAGTATTCATTTAAGAAAAGCAAAAAGAAAGTTGCTCGGAACGTGAAGATTATTTCCTATCATTTACAAGGGCGAATACGAAAAGAAAGTTGCACTAAAGCTGACAATTGTTTTGTATGAAAAGAAACCCTTCCAGGGCACTTCAAAAATAGCACAGGGAATGACTCTTCTGTAAAAAAAACTAAGTGAAATTATAAAAATTGCGCAACTCGCCAATTACTTGACATTCCTTCTCTTCTTTCCTTTCTCACTGCTGCTTCTCACACCGTCATTTAGCCTTTTCAAGTTCTTTCGTTTCCCCATAAACTTTCCTGGTTTGATGCCAAGTTTCTTTAAAACATAATTAACTCCCATGGCACCCTCATTATAGCTAACAACAGCCGCATTGACTCCAATCTCAACGATAGCCCTTGATGTATACACTTGTTTGGGGCATTTTTGCCAAATTACTCCATGAAGTGCCTTATTCACATTTTGAGTCTTCCCATGAAGACATTGTTTCAAAAGATCATCCTTGCTAAGATCTGTAAAAATTGGGGCTATAACCTCTTTTACCGCAGAGGGAATTGTTATTGTTGACTTGTAAGTATTCCTTTGTGTGATCTTATCTGATTTGTATTTGCACCAACTGTCTTTCTCATGGCAAAACTTTATTTTTTTTATTTTTTTATTATAATATTTATCCACAAAACCCTATCAGCTCTATTAACAAAACAATGACAAAACCATAATATTCTAAATCCTATAGTACAAACAAACAAAAAAGAAAAATATACAGAATGCTATTCTTCCTAGGGATCGTGCTTTGGGAATCATTGCTGACTTAGCAAGAAATCCTTCAATTTCTTTTTGAAAGTGTAAATTGTAGGACTAGTTCTGATGTTCAATGGAATTTCATTCCAAACTTTGGCTCCTGAATAATGGAAACTCCTCTTTGAAAATTCCAAATTGTGCCTTGGCACGTCAATATCTAATGAGTTTCTTAATGTATAGTTAGATAGCTGTGACCTTGTTAAGAACCTTCCTTTCAAGCTGTCAGGGCACAGATCATTAGTTATCTTATAAATCATGATAGCCCTGTCATATTTAATCAAGCTTGAAGCAGACAGCCAAGTGCATCTCCAGCCATCTTTTAGTCTGGAGTTCTCTATAAGCGTGCAAGCTCTGTTCTGCAGACGCTGAAGGTGATCAAGTTTGGTGTCAGACAGACTGCCCCATATTTCATCACAGTATCGTAAATGACTCTCAAGCAGTGCCCTGTAAACTTGATCCAGCTTTGTCTGTGGGAGGATATTCTTTAGCTTTCGGATAGAGGAAAGTCCACTTTTTATTTTACTTTTGACTTTCTTATACTGTGCAGTCCACGACAAAGTTTCATCGACAGTAACCCCAAGGCATTTTACTTTGTGGGTCCTTTTGATTTCTTCTCCGCCTATATCCAGATGGACAGGATTTTGGATACGGTTTAATTGCTGCTTATGGCCTATAAGCATGAATTCCGATTTTTTGGTATTTAAACTCATCTTGTTTTGACGCATCCATTCTGAGATATTAGTTAACTCATTTTGTAAATCGCTGCAGAGTTCTTCCATATCTTCAGCAAAACAGGTTACACTGGTATCATCCGCATACATATTTAGACAGGGAAAATAAGCTAACCATCTAAGCAAGTGCCTAACCACAGTTTTTAAGGTTTATATTGTTAGAATGGGCCATTAGGATTGATTTAAGACAATGTGCCATTTCTGAAAAGTTTCGAATGTCACGTGATCGATGACGTAAAAGAAGAGCTTGTGTCCCTAAATACTTCGATAACTTTTGACAGATGTGTTGGATTAACTTGGGATTTGCATCGTTGAAAAGTGCGTCTGAAGAGCTTCGAATGATGTATAGCTTTTTGCATTTTAGTGAAATTCAAAAAATTTCTATGACATCATTAATGACATGACGTCATAATTGACAAATGTTCTCAACCATTTTAGTTGAAATTTTTTCCTTGATTTCTACCAAATGAATCACATAGATTCCGAATCTGTAGTCAAAAAACACGTATAATTCATAGGTATGTCAATTTGGGCTTGGGCATTTTCCCTTTATTTTGCCTCAGTTTGAACACAATAGGTAAAATGACAAGAAAAAAATTACATTTTTATGAATTATTAGTGCTTTCTGACCGCAGATTCGGAATCTACATGGTTGATTTAGTACAAATCAAGGAAAAAATCTCAGCTGAAATGGTTTTGAAATTAGTCAATTATGACGTCATGTAGTTGATGACGTCATGGAAAATTTTTCGCATTTCACTAAATTGCAAAAAGCTATACATCATTCGAAAGCTCTTCAAATGCTCTTTTCAACTATGCAAATCCCAAGCTACTAAAGCACATCTGTCAAAAGTTATCGAAGTATTTAGGGACACAAGCTCTTCTTTGACGTCATCGATCACGTGACATTCGAAACTTTTCAGAAATGGCACATAGTCTTAAATTAAGCTCAATGGCCTATTCTAACAATATAAACCTTAAAAACTGTGGTTAGGCACTTGCTTAGATGGTTAGCTTATTTTCCCCGTCTAATTCAGAGTACAGTTTTCAAGGCACTGCTCAAAGTCATTCACATACAAGATGAAAAGAAGGGGACCAAGGCACGAGCCCTGAGGAATGCCACACTGAATATATTTTTGGCTTGAGCTGTGGCCACTAACGTGACAATATTGCTGCCTTTCAGCCAAATATGTACGGAACCATTGATAAGGTACTCCAACTACCCCATATGTGGAAAGCTTCGCCAAAAGAATTGTCCATGTCCTTGTTTTCAGAGCAATGGAAAAGAATTGCGATTATAGATTTCTTCATCGCATGAAGATTTGTAATATTCTGTCGTATTGCCATTCCATAGTAGTTTGGAATTGCATTAATCATTTTCTTTGTTGGTCTTTTTTCCCCATCAATCCCCTTTGCATCTGACAGGTTTTGTCCTCTCTTATGTTAGCTGGACAGATAAGCGCCAAGTCAACGTAATGTTTACTATTCACACATCAAGGACATTTCAGCGATAAGTCAAATCTAAACAAAATGAAAGAGGAGAAGACCCCCATCACCAGTTTATCGAAAAGCCATGCTGCATTGAACTTTACACCAGGAACATGGGTGGGGTAGATCGAAGTGACCAGATGGCGTCATATCATGTGAATGCCCACAAAACAATGAAATGGTGGAAGAACGGCTCCTTCCATATGCTAGAGGTTGCATTTGTAAATTCCTCAATAATTTACAAATGCCTACATCCAGAAATAAGGAAGTTTGACATAAATGCTTTTCACCTGTGATTGATAGAGCAGCTTTTACAAACAAACAATGTAACCCATAGGCCAGGGAGACATGTTGCAGCAGCAGACAATCCAATGAGACTAACAGAGAGGCATTTCTTGGCCAAAAATGATGCTAAAACTCCAAATGGGAAATAGGCAAGGCCAGACTGTGTCGTCTGCTCAAACCGTGCTGTGAAACGTCATCAGACCCAAGTTTGCTGCAAAGACTGTGATGTGGCATTGTGTGCCTTTCCTTGCTTTGCAAGGTACCACACACTGAAGAACTATAAAACTAATTGTAGTAAGGAGCTCCATACATAGAAGTACGCAATGAATTTTTTCAAAATTTTTAGATACGTGAACATACTTTATCATTCTCCTCGTTTTGTAGAAACTTTTGTCTTCTGTTGATCTTTGGTACCATTTTGAAGCTTGTTGTCTTCTCTTTTGAAATAGCCTCTTTTTGATATGATGCGCTCTCAATTGAGGCCATAGTGACTTTCAAAATTGCGAGTGGTCAGCAAGCGTTCAGTTCTTCACCCATCTGCAAAACGGAGAAAACCAAAGAAATTTCAGAAATATTTACGATCTCATCATTCATAAAATGCTGCGAAACCCACTGTTAGTATCAGAAAGATTTATAGATATAATTATTCTCCGAAATTTGCTTTACAATCTTGCAATACTTCACTTTTTTGTCAAATATCGATTTGACCCCAAAATTTTTTACAAAAGTTGTTGGGTATTTCACTGCGGAATTTCTCAAAAATGCTCAGCTGGAAAGGTTGAGCAATCAACAAAGGGACCAGCACGCTAAGGGTCAAGTACCGTCCGCAGTCAAACCAATTGTCCAAATTCCACCTTCAGCTGCATTACTGAAAACAAGAAAACGTCCACTGAGACACATAGAGCCTTGCAAAGACTTCCATGGAAGGACTGTTTTCTGAACTATGTTTCCACTAATTCTCGTCACAGTTTTCTGCAACCTTTGTGCAATGATGTTTAACTAACTAACAAACTAACTTAGAAAAGGGGAGAAGAGAAAGAAAAGAGAGGGGGAGGAGAGTCCTGCAGCAAGTCCGTACAAAATGATGCAAAGATACAATGCCTTGAGAAGCATGGAAAATGAGGAGCATCATAAGCGTACGAGGCGGGGGCCGGGCGGGGGGCGGCAGCCCCTATTAGCTCCTTGATAGTAGTAAATGACTATCTTGAAAACATGGAATGTGAAATACTGGAATGGAATACTGGAATGACATGGAATACTGGAATACTGGAATACCATAGAAAACTAATTAATATTCCATGGAATGCTAATTGATATTCCATGGAATGCTAATTGATATTCCATGGAATATCAATTATGTTTCTATGGCATTCCAGTATTCCATGGAATATCAATTAGCATTCCATGAAATACTTAAAAATAGGTTTATATCCCAGACATCTTTTCTTTTTTTGATTGTTATGTCTTATCAAGCAATTATTCTCAATTAACTTTGTCGGAGTGGCAGCAATTATTCCTTTTGTCAAGGAGATACCACCATTGTAAAGACTAAGTTCATGTTATGAAATATTTGTCGATGATCAGATAACTTTAGTATCTCAACTTAAACCAATAAATCTGTGCCAGTACTTTCGATTCACTTGATGCAAAAGGTAGAAATTCTTCAGATCCTTTGATAGAAATTTCTAAGGATCATACAATAAAGCTCTTTATTTGCCAATCAATTGCGTAATGTCTTTTCATCAGACCTGCATACCTTCATCAATTAATCTTCTATGAATGGGAACTTTAGACCCAATGCATGTGGCAAGATATAGACGGGGGCAAATTGCTGCGAAAAGCATCTGCTTCTTATAGAAGCCTTCATCAAACATAGTCAAACTATGCTTCAAATAAAGCATTTATTTAAAACTTAATTTACCTCAACTATGCAACTTTAAAACTTGTTTGTTCTTAAAACTTGGTTCATAACGGCTAAGAATTCCAGGATTAAAAGGATCCCAGATTTTTGAAATATATTTTCTGATAGGGGGGCCCCACCGAGTACCCCCCCCCTGTTGTTGCAAGTTGGGTAGGATGATGATTAATCTGTTGACCTGTCCCACTCGCAGTGAGATCAGGCTCTTCACTTATTGCCAGAATGGCTGCCACATTTAAGTTCCCAAAACCAAGAAAATGCGAAGACCTTTGAGCAAGCATTCCACAGTTTATAGCCTTTGTATGGCAAGATTTATATGATCTACGACGAATTGGCAATGGAAGTTTTGGTTCAGTAGATTTCGCAAACTATCAGTCCGAACGTTCGATGCTTGCCAGTCCCCAAGCATATACTTTGATACAGGAAATCCTTGACATATTTTTACTTTATTTTCACTTGTTTCCTATATCTTATTACTCGTAGGGTACTTGAGTAATATCTAAACGTGGGAAAAGCTCAAAAACATTGTTTTGAAATGTTCACGAGAGCACAAGTAGTGAAAATGTAGATTGTTATGGAACCTCTAAGAAACTCGTAAGAAACTCTGAGTACCCAAAATCTGAAAATTTTAAGAAACTTTCAGTACTGACCCCAATTCTTAGTTTCTCATAAAAAGAAATACGTGTAAATCATGCCATCAATAAATTAATTCAAAACTGCTTAAAGGCAACATATAGAGCAAAACAGATGGGTGAACTTACAAATATCTCACAATGACAGAAGTTCAATAGGAATATTAATATGGAATATTAATTAGTTTTCTATGGTATTCCAGTATTCCAGTATTCCATGTCATTCCAGTATTCCATTCCAGTATTCCACATTCCATGTTTTCAAGATAGCCGTAGTAAATTGCGTTTCTCTGGCTTGCACAGATGTAAATTCGTTTGGTGTTCTCTTTTAAATATTTGTGTTTTAGCTGTCATCATGCAAAACAGTTTCTGAACTCAGGGAAACAATTGATTCAGATGAATTTGAAGATGCCTTATCAGATGTCGGATACAGAGGAATTCCTTCCAGAGAAATGATGGAGAACAAAGAAAACATTTTAAAGTAGGTATATAACTAATGGCTATTCTTTTTTTTTTTTTTTTATACCTATATCATCATAAAATATTAAAATATACAAAGCAACAACAACAGTTAAACTAGAATTGAGAAAAGAAAAAAATTATGTCGTTCGTAGCGAGAAAGGACACAAAGTCATCGAGTTCTCACTATGAACGACACTTACAACAGTTCAATACTACGACAGTATCTAGTCTAAAAAAAACAACGTTACAAAAATTAAGGTTTTCCAGGTGCGTCAAAGAAATATATCTCTGACTCACCTGTTTGGGTGCGCTGTGATTTGATGGTTTTATTTCTAGCCTAATCGCTGTGTTGATTTGATGAAGGAAATGGTCGCTTCCAGAATTATTCTGTTCACAATCACATTTACGTTTGGGCTACCAAATAGTAGTAATTCGCAAATAGTCTTACTATCCAAACTCTCAATGTCAATGCCAGGAAGGTCCCCGAGCTGACCAAGGAGATCTCTACCATAGAAATAAAAGGACTAGAATGCGTGGTCTATTGTTTCGCTTTTGTTTGGTGCGTAATACGCATGGAGAGCAAAGATGGTAGCACCACGTTGGCAAAAGATTTGGATAAACAAAGGACCCGCAGTGGGAAGACTTGCACCGCTCTTCTGTTTTGGTGCTGCTGGCTTGCAGAAAGGCAATAAAATATCGAGAACGAGTCATTTTAAAGTAAGTAGTGCCACAGGCATTTCATTTTGATCAATTATGAGCCACTTTTAGTCGTTTTAGTCATTGATATCGACCTTAGATCGTAGCAACTTAGGCCGAAGTTTGTCAGATCAGCCCACTGGAAGTTAATTGACGTGCTTTAGATGCAACATACCTGCCAATATTTATGTTTTTTAACATATGAAACGTGTTTTCATTGCAATCTACATTTCATCTCTGATCATTTATATCTTTAGAATGAAGTTTAAGCTTCAACGAAACGTTTGCGTTGTAAGGCTATAGACCTATCAACAAACTTTAGGCCCTACCTGCTTAATCTACCAACATTCGTGGTTTCGTGGTTTGTCAGTGGCAACAACAATCGAAAGTTTTAATTTGATAAACTCAACAATTTTCAAATTACCCTCCAGTAATAATCTAAGTAAACAATTCTGTCAATTTGAAGCATCAAAAACGCAACGGCAATCAAGATGAGGATGAAAGGTGAAGGGCTGTAACTCTAACTTTAGTTTAGTGATGAAGTTGCCACTGGATGCACTTTTATTTAGATTTACTTGCAACAAGATCTGATATATGTTTGAGGCAACCTCAATAAGACTGCACAAACCTGTGCCCTTTCCCTGGGAAACAGGATATGTTTTCATAAATCAACGGTTTTAGAAAGTCCCCTCACTATTTGTCTAGCTGTGTGCAAGGGGAACATACCATGGGTTTGCTGGTTTTTGAAAGTAAGACAGAAAAGTGCTGGTGACAACTGCGTCGTGGGCTTCAGCTTTAAGAGTGGGATAGTCAGCATTTCCAACAAATTTGGTTATTTTTTGTTACATTGGGTGTTGCTCTTTAATTAACATGTCATCTAGTACTAGTAAACAATCTTCTTGGTCCGTAGTGATTTCTTTTTCCTTGCTCACATTAAATATTTACAGACCAAGATCTAATTGTTGCTGTATGGGGCAAATTCAGGGACTTCCTGGCAAATTCATATGCCCTTTGGCTATAAAAATGAAGGGAAAATGGCAAATTTCTTCATTTCCTCAGAGTACATTTTAAGACAATTTATTGCAATTCTTCGCCCCATTCCTAAAGTGTGCTGTGGCAATTTGGGCATAGTTATCTGCAAGTAATTTGTCTTTTTCTGCTGAGAATTAATTCATTTGTTCAACTGTAAAGTGAAAGTTGGGATAATTTCCCCTCCTTAAGGTTTTTGAGCCTAAGTATACCTATTTGTAATGTTTTCTTGAGCTTTTCCTTATAATTTTCTTTCTTTTTTTAGGTAAAATCTTTGATGCAAATGTGTGGTCCAATTTTACATGTTCTGGATCCAAGGCAGGAGAAGATTCAGGAGGAGCAGGATTAGACAACCTTTTGAGAGTGGTCTATATCTTTGGACTTGGTTTCTTAAAGATATTCTGGACACTAGATACGTACATAGTAGACAGCATCTTTTTGTGAATATTTTTAACTAGAGAATCAGACTTTGGCATAGAAGGAGGTCAGCTGTAATCAAAGGGAGGAAATGGTTCTCACAAATTTGTTGTTATGTTCCTTGATGCCACTTGTTGTGATGCACTGTAATTTAGCTTTTACATATCAATCTTTTATAGCAGAGTTAAATCAGTGAGATATTGAAAGTTGAAATAACAGTAGTTTTGAATTGTGTCTGTAATTTTGAATCTTAAGTTTCGTTTATCTTGGAATTCTGCTTAATAATATCCCTGGAAAGAGTGAAAAATAGACAAAACTTTTGCCTTGTTTACTCTGTGGGCCTGAGGTTTTTCATGGAAATTTCTCTATGATCTCAGAGAAGGTTTGAAACTGTAAGGGTTTGGCCAAAACAAACTTCAGTATCAATAACTCCATCAGTTAGCAATGATAATCTGCTCTGGGAGAATAGAGAAAAGTGTCTTTACTGGGACCACACTCATTTTTTATAAGGAACCTAAGAAACAGTATGCTCACTTTTTAAAGGTTGAGAAACCATGCTACCTGGATTGAAAATGCTTAGAGCGTTTTGTGATTTGCAGCCTCAATTTTCCTAGTTCACACGAAAATGTTTGCACCATGCAGTAAACTAGTCTTAGGATAGCCAAAAATTTAAGAAACTCCAGAAAAGTGTTTGAGAGGCACTAGGAAACTTTTAAAAGCAACATTCAAGAACATCTTGATAACACTGTTGTTGGCCCTTTATTTTTGAGTAATATTCACGAAAGTTATGTCTTCATTGAGCACACTACAACTCTTTTCCTTGCTGAACATCATGCTGTATGTCAAGGAAAAAATTAGTGGCAGTGGTGAAAACTATATCACAATTCATGCAGCTAAAAATAAGAAACAAATTAAGAAAATGTTCACACTAAGAACCAGAAATTTTCATGTGGGATATTTATGAAACTTTTAGCACTATGAGCTGATCCAGGTTTCTTCTAATATAAGAAAATTGTGTGTTGTCTATGGTTGACATCATGCTGCTTTGGGTGTGATAGTTGTTTTGAGATCTTCATAGGTACTTTGTACCTTTTCAACAAAATAGGATGAAGTTTACATTTCAAGAGGTAAATATTGGAGAAACTCGTAAAGAAATTTGAAAGCAAACTTTAAAAAGAGATTGGATTTGGACTGCAACAGTTAGTTTCTTCAAATGCTTTTTATTTGTTATGTTGATGGGCCTAAAAATCAGTCTTTCATTTTGGCCTGACTTTGGCCACTGTGACTCCTTTGACAGATATTGAAATCTTAAAAATCATAAAATGAATGCAAATTCTAGAACTACGGTTTCAGAATAAGACGTCGTTATCTCTAACTAAAGGACTGTGATCCTCGCTCCATCCACGAAACGGGCCTAGTCTAGTACTTAATGGTGAAACGAAATGTTTTTCTGGCCAGGACGCAGCTCTTTCTCCGGAATCCAACGTTTTTTGCAGCCAAATTCAGTGAAAGAGACAACCATTTTTCAAACTAATTCGACGATCTCTGAAAATAAAGCTAGAAATTCCCAATAACTTGTCGAGGAATTCGGAGAGTTCACTGCGATCCACTGTTAGCTTGGATTTCCCGCGGCTTTTTGCCAACGTGGTGCTACCATTTTGGTTCCCCATGGTTGTTACGCATCACGTGACCTACCACGCATTCTAGTCCTTCTATTTCTATGCAGTCGCTTGATTCTTTAACAATTTAAATGCTAACCTTACCATTTCAAAAACCTGAAATTTCCTACAATTTTAAAAAGTTTTTCTGTCGACATAATTCTGTGGTTGTAGTCTGAATTTCAGTCTTAACCAGGTTTGATATATTTGATTGATTTTTTTTTTTTAACAATAGACCTTTAAGCTATTCTGAAAAGAATCAGAATCGAACAGCATTTTGCAACATTTTGTAGACTTTTCCAATGCACATAATAATGATAGAAGCTCTAACACCATTTGACCGAACGTCGCGTATAAAAATGCTTACAAATAACTTTGATCCAGGCTTTTTTGCAGAATAGCTAAAGGTCTATTTAGGCAGTTTGAAAATCAATAATTTTCAAGAAGTTGCTGGTACTTCGAAAAAGCTGCCCATCCGAAAATGGCGATGTAATACATGTTACCTACTAGTAATAAATTACTAACTGTTTTGATAATTTAAAAGCAATATCAACAATATCAACAACGTACTTTGTGAAGTAGTTGCAATGGCCGCAGGTGGTGGATTAGCTCCTGCAAAAGTAACAGATTATTTTCACAAGAAATAGAAAAAGCGGATACCTATTAGCATTAATAACTGCTTGGCTCTTTTAATGGTAATATCAATAAAGAGAAACGTACTTTGTGAAGTAGTTGCAATGGCCACAGGTGGTGGATTAACTCCTGCAAAAGTAACAGATTATTTTCACAAGAAATAGAAAAAGCGGATACCTATTAGCATTAATAACTGCTTGGCTCTTTTAATGGTAATATCAATAAAGAGAAACGTACTTTGTGAAGTAGTTGCAATGGCCACAGGTGGTGGATTAGCTCCTGCAAAAGTAACAGATTATTTTCACAAGAAATAGAAAAAGCGGATACCTATTAGCATTAATGGCTCTTTTAATGGTAATATCAATAAAGAGAAACGTACTTTGTGAAGTAGTTGCAATGGCCACAGGTGGTGGATTAGCTCCTGCAAAAGAAACAGATTATTTTCACAAGAAATAGAAAAAGCGGATACCTATTAGCATTAATAACTGCTTGGCTCTTTTAATGGTAATATCAATAAAGAGAAACGTACTGTGTGAAGTAGTTGCAATGGCCACAGGTGGTAGCTTCTTTTCTGCAAGAGAAAATGCTCAGTTCTAAGTTGGTCAAATCGATCAAAACGCCATTTGATAGGAAACACCTACAGGCTGTTGTTGACTACGGGGTTTCTTATGCCTTGGTTCAAGCAAATGAATACTGAAAGGATTAATGTAAACTTGACTTCCTACAAGTCTCAGTATAAATCTCAGAGAGCGTAGTAATCGAGTTCGCCTCTGGTGCGGTATGAGCTATACTCCATGACAATACAAATAGAAAGCAAACGAGGATTTGTTGTAGCAAGTCACAATTTCCTTTTCTTTCTCTTTCAGTAGTGAATAAAATAATATGTGAAGTACCCCCCCCCCGGGATTCCTTCCCGTCGATATGAGAGATTCTCTACAGAAAGCTCCTTTCGAAAACCTGCAAAAACGAAGGAAAACGACAAAGAAAACCCTTCGTTTTCCTTCCTTTCAATGATGACATTCAAATTTATTTGTGCATTTAGTCCTCTTGGGAGAATGGAATCCCCATGAATAAGCTATTCATACCAGGGGGAAGACTTGTTCATTCCCACAAGATGATAGCACGTGCTAAAGCACGCTCAAGTTATTGCTGAAAGGTGAACACATCAGGGAAACTTGCTCGGGATTTTACCACGTACCAAGGTTTCTCGAAAGGACTTTTTTTGGAAAATCCCTTGCAAGATCTGAACGGAGTGACCAATTTCAGCAAGGAAAACTTCTAAAAATAAGTAAGCATGTTGGCTATTCAATCAGATATTGCAAAATTTCATTGCTAATATATTCAGGGAGCAGTAGTAGCCTTTCACACACAGGGCCTTTTTTGACTCAACCCGTTTACAAAAAAGCATGCAGAATATTAACTTTGTAACTGTACATTTCACAAATAACAAATCAACAATAAGATGCAAGAAGAGAACGAAAATGATGAAATGAAAATGCACGACTGTTCAGAAAAGTTTACTTACTGAGTTCCATATCAACAAATGCTTTGAATAAACTCGTAATCCTGTTTCCAGTTTCTGAGCCCAGGAACTTGCTTCCTGTAGAATTCTCTGGGCTATAAACCCAGAGCGTATTTTTTACTTTGTTGATATGGTATCCAAGGATGACCACTTCACAGTTTTGGTTGTGGTACATCATGTTTGCCTTTGAACAAATTAGGAATAGAATAATGAATCTTATAGCTTACATCTGAAATTATTCATAAGTAGTGTACAGTACAGACCTTGCACACAACTTTGGAGATGTTTAATGTGCAAAAAGTTTGGACTTTTCAAGTATAATTTCATTATTAGCTTAATGATACAAATTAAGTAGTAAGACCAAAGATGGCAAAGATTTCAATCATTTTCAAAATCATTCCAGTCATTTGATACTCTGCTGCCAGTTAGTATCCATACCCTATCTCTCATCACCCTTTTCTCATCATGAAAACTGTTTTTCGTTTTCCTGATTGGCTTTGGGACCTTCCTTGGCAAGACTTCCTTGCAGGAGACACAATTGAGGCGCTTGATGTTGGTGGGAACACCACACAACAAGCAAGGTCTTGAAGCTGTTTTCTAGAAAAATGAAAAAGGAATATTCCATTGATATGTGCACAGTTTAAAGACATGCACTTAATAAAGAACTGCCGAATGAATAAACAGAAAGTTTCCCTGAAAACGGATGTGTGAAAGATAAAATGATGTATGTATGTATGTATGCATGTATTATCTTCCTGTACCAAAATACAAGGCTAAACTTGGCCTTGTACAGGCCAAGTTTTAGCCTTGTAGAGGGGATTATGACCTTGTTATGACCTTGTACTAACCTTGGAAGAAAATTACAAGGCTAACAGTAAGATTCCAAGCTGCAACCAGTCTAACACAAGGTTTCCACAAGGCTTCTACAAGGCTAATTAGCATTTTTCAAGCCATTTACAAGGTCACAGCAAGGCTATTCCAGGCTATAACAAGGTTACAAGGCCATAACTACAAGGCTTGAACATGGCTATTACATGGCCTTGTATTTTCGTACAGGTTTGAAAACTTAATAAATGCTTAAAAATTTTGATCAAATTCAATCAAATTTCAGAAAACCTCTAATCTTAACATGTCTAACATTATGCTTAATACAAATGAACAAAATTTGAAACAATAATCGGAAAAAATAACAAATGCACTGCTTGAAAAAGATATGGAAAAATAGCACACAATTCACTTACAGGTGGCATGCTGTGTAAATAGTCTGTATGGGCTATTGCTGTCAAGAGAAAAAGAATTTCCACTTTGTTACTTGAACTGATACTTGAACTGATCTTTTCTGCTCTAATGAACAATGGACAAAGAGCTATTTTTAGTAGGTCTGGCACCATTAAATAAATGGAAACAAAACAGGAAATGCAAAGATTTGCCAGGTTTTCCACTTTCCCCAGATTTTCCTGGAAATATTTTCAAGCTTAAACCCATACCAAAAAAGCTGGGGAGATAACTGGGATTTCCCCAGTTTCCCTAGCTTTTTCATCAAAACAAATTTCAGGCTGGGAATTCTGTTTCCAAGGAAAATGGGGAAGCTGGGAATCAGTACCCAACGAGCTAGGAAAGCTGGGAAATGTTCCCAAAAAATTCCACAGTATTTCCATTATTTGCCAGCTTTCCTAGGAATTTTGCTCTTTTTCCCACCTTTTTTTATCCTAGGAATCCTAGGAAGCAGGGTAATTTTGCCCAGAAATTACCTAGAAAAATCCTAGGAATTCCTAGGTATTTCCCGGTTTTTTTTAGCATGGGCCTTGCCAAATATGAGGGGGTGAAGCTATTGTTTCAGTTAAAAAGCATTATTTGTTTCTATTGTTTTCAAGCAAAAGATATTTTGGTTTAGCCAACATGAGGGGCCATCACACTCCCTGCTCCCCCCTCTGGTGGGTTATGTACCCCCTCTGGTGGGTTATGTACCTCTGGTGGGTTATGTACCCCCCAAGCACCTGCCACGGGATCAGTTGTGCAGATTCTACCTTTTCACTTTTCAATTTCTTCTTGCAGAGTCAGCTTGCAGGCTATTTACAGTAGGAGGGGGGGGGGTTTAGGCCTGGGGGGGGGGGGGTACATAACATGTTCCAGGTACGGGTATGTGCTGCCCATATGGGTGGGTTTTTGGGTCCAAAATTCTCTAAACAAGGGTCCTTTTTCGGCAAATTTTCCTTAAACAAGGGTAGGATTTCGCTGAAATTCGCAAAAAATGGTTAAAATGGGCAATTTTCCGCCAAAATTCATCATAAAAGTGGGTACCAAAGCAAATTTCGGTAATTAGGAGAGGGTAGCTTTCTGAAAACCGGGCGGCAGACCCCCGTCCATCCACAAGTCATGTACCCCCCCCGGGTTTAGGTGGGGGGCAAGGCAGATTCAATATCTTTCAATGTCATCATATAACTAAAAATGTTTGTTCAATTCCTACCCTGGCCATGAAGGTGTTGTGGCACAGTGGTGTTATCCTCGGACAGCCAGAACTGTCATGCGGACATGTCAACAATAGTTACTTTTAGCTGTAAAAATTGTCAATGATATAATTGACTTTTTAAAGTAATCTTTGGAATGCAATCTTTTCTTTGTATTTTGTTGTTAGTTAGAATGTCCTCAATTAGCATCTAGTTGCTAAATATTTTGACACTGATATAAAGTTCATAATAATAATAATAAAAAAATAAAGCTGGGCTCTATACCTGGTAGGGCCTCAACAGTAAGCGTCATCACAAGGGGTCGCAAACTCAATTGCGCTTACACGGCAAAAAACCTCTAAATTTCCGATGGTGTTGGAGAAAGAAATTTAGTATAAACTAACAATTTCTTCGAAGAAACTAAGAGGAAAGGGAAGTTTCCGTTTCTTACATCAGAAATCATAGGAAATTGTACCTTTCCTCTTAGTTTCCAAGTGGAAAATTGTCATGAAATTTCGATATTTTTGCAGTGAGTTACTTCTGTGATCCAAGCGATTGGCGCTAAACCGCAACTTCGCATTCACTTGACAACCCATAGAACACCTTGGCATTTTGCTCAAAAATATTCCTGGCCCCCAGGCATTTGACCGTAAATTTTTCCCTGGCCCCACCCTAGGCATTTCAGTAGCATTTGACAAGAACAGGAGCTTTTGCTTATTTGGAGGAGGCTTTGGGGTTTCACAGGTTGCGGGTTTGACCAATTTTGGGGCATTTTACCGTAAAATCTCCCTGGCTCTGGCATTTGAGCATTAAATTGCTATTGACCCGGGGCCTGGGCATGGGCAAGGAGTCAAAAGAAAAGGTCATTGGAGAAATAAGAACCCTTTGGGCCTAAAAGGTTAGGGCCCCGAGCAAGTTATCCTTCCTGATTCCTGGGAGGGGGTCTGGGGAATTTTTTCATGACTACAACGCCCTCTAGGTAGACTCTTAGAATAGGTGGGCAATGCAATACCCTTTTGTTTTGTTATGTCTC
Source organism: Aurelia coerulea (assembly GCA_039566865.1). NCBI lineage: Eukaryota > Metazoa > Cnidaria > Scyphozoa > Semaeostomeae > Ulmaridae > Aurelia > Aurelia coerulea. Next base: position 2,060,222 of record CM076951.1, on the reverse strand, counting down.
TTTTAATTCCAATGCTGACCATCCCCCCTCCCGGCCAGACTGATAAGTTTGCAAATTGCGCACGGAAGGTGCACGCCTGGCTATTGTTTAAGAAGAATGGTTCTATCGTTGTTCCTTTGTTATACATGAAATTGCGCGCGGAAGATCTTCTGCTCGCACAACATCAATAGCAGTCTGGGCCCCCAGGGGAGGGGTTTTCCGCAATAGAGGATCTTGAATTTCATAGCTGCAAGGAATGTGCTGGTTTGTTGAAAAAGGCTGCCAAATAATTGGCATCAAAGGGAGAAAATTAAATGGGCAACAGCGCCCCCTCCCACCACCCACTGTCTTCATGCATGCATGGATGGACGATATTTGATGGCGACCTACTGGAATTGAAACAGGAGGTGGGAAGGAACTATTAAGTAAGAAAGAGTAAGAGTAAGAAAGCAGGCAAAGCTGATTTTACACTGGAGAAATAGATTATGAAATTAAAACATACTTATACGTACATTTCTCGTTGATCTTGAAAGCAGGAAAAGCGCGGGAATTTCTAGGCCAAGCCAGACAGCAGCGATATGTAATAAGTCTACAGCATCAATCACTGTCCTTTCTGTCTATGCGCAGTAAAGTGTAAAACGTCAATTACTACGCATAATTATTTAACAAATATATTTTCCGTTTTCTCGATACCTTTGGAATAGAGAATAACTCCGGTTTAGGTGCGAGACCGACCTGGCGCAGCAAAGTCCATTTAGCCTTTCCCACCTCGATATGATGAACGACCGCGCGATATTTCTTTTGTTAAGCTCATTGTTTTTGGACCAATCAAGCTAACTTCTCAAGAAAGTTTGAAAAGTGAATGAACATTTTGATTGGTTGAGAAATGAGCTCATCGTTCGATAAAGTGGCGTAATGATGTTTCTGGGTCGGCACTAGATCATAGTCTCCCAAATCACATTACAACTTTGTTAAAAGCTAACCAAGGGCAAAAAACATTCTCATTTTCTTATTTATTTATTTAAACATTTGATACTGAAATGAGAATGTTTTTTGCCCTTGGTTAGCTTTTAAAGCTAAGAATCGACACGCAATACTCAACACCGCTCTGTGACTCAGGCCTACGGCTGCAGAGTTTTAAAACCATTCCACGCCATTAAGCAGAGAAAGAACTCGTAAATTACTGCTTTCTCGATATTATAAGCTCTTCGGACAATGTTTCAAATTGAAATCCGCGAAGTCCGCGGAATTCATTTTCCCCTTATGCCAAAATGAATTCCGCGGATTTTGTAATTGGCGGATTTTTTCTAACTCTCATCCTAAGTACTGTAAGTTTTGGTACCGATGCATTTAATATCGATTTATGGCGACCATACAGATCAATTACAAAATAAGACGCGATTATTTAAATATTTGATATTGAAATGAGAATGTTTTTTGCCCTTGGTTAGCTTTTAAAGCTAAGACTGGACACGCAATACTCAACACCGCTCTGTGACTCAGGCCTACGGCTGCAGAGTTTTAAAACCGTTCCACGGCATTAAAGAGAATTGACATAGTTAAAAGCTGGCCCGGGCCAAGTTAAAAATATAATCTATTGTATTCAACAACTTTGATGCCTGCCATTCCATTGTGTGGCTAAGGAAACAATGGGTTTGTGGGCGTTTCTTCTGCCTATTTATAGCAGCTTGTCGATATAGCTATGTCTATTCCCTTTTACCCTGGGTACCAGAGCCTAAATTCCCTTTAAGCAGAGAAAGAACTCGTAAATTTCTGCTTTCTCGATATTACAAGCTCTTCAGACAATGTTTCAAGTTGAAATCCGCGAAGTCCGCGGAATTCATTTTCCCCTTATGCCAAAATGAATTCCGCGGATTTTGTATTCGGCGGATTTTTTTGTACATCCGCGGCATCCGCGAAATCCGCGGAATTCACCTGGCCTTTGCCCAGGTGTTTTTGTGTGTTTAAAAGAACATTTCTTGCTTGGCTAGAAATTGCCAATTATATGCAAATCAATTTTTAGCAGCTGCTCCCAGCTTTATTTTGGTGCCGTTTCGTGGTATAATGCCTGCTAAAAGTCCTTGGAACACTAAAGGCCATTTCTTGATAATCCACATTTCTATCAGCGAATAGTTTCAGCACCCCTCACCCACAAAACAACGTTAATGTGCAAGATTATGGCTGTAGGATTCCATTAGAGTGGTGAATCGTTCTGTTATCCCCGTTTTATCATGACAGAGCAACACATTGTTTTGAGGGGGGGGGGGGGGAATCGCATGCCTTATTGCAAAAAGCTGATTGATATTTGCTTTGACACTGTTTTGTTTGCTTGAAAAAACTTGTCTTGAGTTTTGTTGTCTAAAATTATTTAATTATCCAAAAACTATCAAAATTAAAGCAGCAACAGCAACAGCTTCTTTCATACACACAGCAACTCATTCAAAAATATATGGATTGAAAGGCCAAGAAACAGGAAAATATGTTCAGTTGGCAGATAATATGTTTCTTCATTTGATTAGCATTATATGTACACAAAATTTTCCTGATGAATAGTTTTTTGAGTTTGTTGTTGTATTCCCAAATATTAATACAAACCATCCACTTCGTCATCATGGCATCATAAAAAGCTCCCCTCATTAACTTGCATTTTGGTAATTATAAGAAGTGTTGCTGGTGTGCAAGGGTCACTATCCTTGAAAAAATTCTTTAGGGTTCAGACATGCTTACTGCTGCAGTAAGTAGCCATGTTCTATAGTGCAACAGAAACTACTCTAGATCAACCAAAATAATTGTTCCTGGATGTTGTAGAAGCACCAGTTTTGAAATGTTAGCAGTTGTCGTAAAATCAGTAGATATTAGCAAGAGTTATTAATTTCAATAAACTGTGGATATTCTCATATTATTTTTGCTTCATTCAGCTGCTTAGGATACCATGATAAAATCACAGGTGCAGTACATAACATTCAGAATATAAAAGGTCACAGTACTCTGAAAAATCAACAGGAAGCAGTTTTAGTTATTTTGATGCAGCTTTAAATGCCACCTATTTACAGACTCTTGACTGTATACAATGCTGTTGAAAATTTTCTTCTGTAAATGATATACACAAATCCTGCTTTGCTGGGATATTCTACACATTTTGAATATGTTAATTCTGAAATGGGACTTCTCAACCTTTTACTTATGCCCAAAATAATATCCAGGGGAAACTCTTCAAGAAACTTTCAAAACATGCCCAAAATCAAGAACAAATTTCCGTAATATCTCTGCCTTATATGGGCCCTACAGCAATGACTTCTGCACACTTTAGCACATGTGCTATCCTCTTGGGAGGATGAATGAGTCCCCCCTGGTATCAATAACCTATTCAGGGGGATTCCATCCTCCTAAGAGGACAAAATACATGAATACATGCGAGTGTCATCAAGCCTAGGTCAAACGTGCCGAACATTTCACCAAACATTGAAACAAGACAAAAACCAAAACTCTTCAATGTTCGATTGAAGGGTGGTCAAATGCACCGAACATTTCATCAAACATTTCGACGTGCCCAATTGCGCCATCGCAAGGGTACATTAGATAGAACGAGGCAACACTAAAAGTGCGCTAAATTTTATAATATTGTTGTGAGGAAAATGATTATCATCATCTTCATCTGACTCGTCTTGGCCTTGGCCTTGGCCTAGGCCTGTATCATCAACACTTACGCTTATCATCTGCACAAATTCTTCTCCTGCCGCTTGACTGAAGTCCACATCATCAGCCTGGTTTCTTCCACCTTCCTCTATAAATTTTTCCACGCCCATTATTCTAAATTCAATCGTCACCCTGCAAGATTTGGCCAAGGTGACTTTTTTGGCATGCAAAAGCTTAATAGTATGCATGCGAAGATGCAAAATGAATGAGATTGTTCGATGAAATGTTTGGCCAGGTGATCAAACGCATACAGCATTTCACCAAACATTGAGAACAATGGAAAAGTTTGGTGAAGTTTTATAACTCCATCAAACAACATCGAACATTGTCGAACAAGATTTTGATCACCGAACAAGGTGGTCAAAGGAACCGAACTTTCTCAGAACATCATTGTTGAAGATTGTTTGTTGAAATGTTCGGTCTTTAAATTTAAAGGCTTAAGAAGGAATACCAAGGAAAATTTGCTCACTTTTTTCACTCTTTTTTGAAGGTCTTTGAAAGGGGCTCTCTGCAAAAAATCTCCCACATCCACAGGAATGAATGGCTGATAAAAGCCCGGCAAATTGTGGAGCCTAATTGAACATATTGGCAATAAAACAAGACAGTTTTCATTATTATTGTTGGTGTGTTTCCTCGTACTCCGCCACTGTGTTCAGCCATTTAAATGAAGATTCTGGTTAACGTGACAAAACAAATTTTGCTTTACGAAACATTTCATTCTGTATTTTTAGTATCAAATTACGCATTTTTGGTGTCTATTTCAGGGAAATAAGTGTATTTAGGAAAAACAGCAAGAAAACAAAAAATTAGGATCCAGGAAAAGCAATGAGTGACTCCATTGCAAGCTCACATGTAGTTCTATTAATTAAAACAAACAGAGGTAAAATGAGATAACCCTTGTTGTTGTAATGGGCATTCTGTGGAAATCTACCAAAAATTACGGCTAGTTTGCACTTTAGCGGACACACTTTTAACATTTCTCCGTGTGTGAATTTTGTACCGATTTTGGATGGAAAAAGTATCAGTTCTAAGACTAAAGTACACCTATTGAACCAGCGGGGGCTTGGGGGCGGCAGCCCCCAAAAATTAGCAGCGAAACAAATTCATTGATTGCCGGTTCCTGCTGCAGTTTTAGGCCATATTTAAGTCATGTTGACGTTCTCCAGTAGTTGCGAATTAGTCGAATTACGTTCGAATCATGCATTATCCAATCAGGTGATAGGGTTTACATCACTATTGTTTAGAAAGCCAATCAGCAGTTAGTTCTAACAATACAATTCAATTCAACCTCTGTTTTCCTTGGAAACTGTGTCCGCCAAAGTGCATTTGTCCCAAAATTACATGAAAAGTAAACATGGTCAATTTCATCCAACTTTAGACGCGAATATCTCCGGACTCAGAAGACATAAAAGTCTGCTCTTTGCTTTGTTTTGACCCTTAAGATATCCTCTTTAAGACCATGTATCATTACGACGGTTTTTGATTAAATCTAATTTCTGGTATATTTTTTTGTATTTTCTTCTTTTGTTTTTGCATTCTGCACCACTGTGTGTGTGTGTGTGGGGGGGGGGGGGGCACTCCTATACTTTCCTAAAGTATCATATAATATCATATGCATGCTCGTACAAAGGCTTAACATATGCACCAGAAAAACTGACCTGTTTTAGCAAATTACATACCCTACACATATTTTTTTATAAGAAACTACCCATAAGAAACTGCCCAAAATTCAACTCTCAGATCGCCAAAAAATTCAGAAACGCCAGTACTGGGAAAATATAAGTTAAGAAACTATCTATTTTGACAAACGAAATCCTAAACATATTTTTGATTTATTTTCACTCGTTTCCTGCATCATATTACTCATAAGGTACTTAAGTAATGTCTAAACCCTGGAAAGGCTTAAAAACCTTGTACTTTTGAAGTTCTTTCAACAAAAATAAATTAACTTTGCCAAAAAAATTAGAGCATTAGCAATGCAAGAAAGAGACATCTGGTATCAAAAATGGGCTAAAATTTCGGTAAAATTTAAGAAACTGGCTGCCAACCCCAGGCCTAAATTTCTTACAGAAAATATGGGTATACTAGGATAAAGTTGAAAGATCGAGGTCTTTTGGCTCATCATATGAAACAGGAAGGCCCAAAACACAAGGCTCGAAGGCTCAAAGTTTAGAAACACTCCAGTTTGAAGAACTATACCCTTCATCTTCATCACGACACTCCCTCCACCCAACCCCCACCCCATCATCTTCACCCCCACCCCCTCCCAAATGGGACAGCCATGAACTTATTAGAAGGCGAAGGCTTCAATGAAGATTTACGGTCTCCTTCTTCTTTTGCAGACTTCGTTGTATCAATTCTCCCACGCCTAGATGAATTTGATGCACGTCGCGGTGTATACCATAGGCTTACGAGAGAGATTTGCAAAGCTAACGCCATTTTTTTGGATATGGATGTCTAAACCCTGGAAAGGCTTAAAAACCTTGTACTTTTGAAGTTCTTTCAACAAAAATAAATTAACTTTGCCAAAAAAATTAGAGCATTAACAATGCAAGAAAGAGACATCTGGTATCAAAAATGGGCTAAAATTTCGGTAAAATTTAAGAAACTGGCTGCCAACCCCAGGCCTAAATTTCTTGCAGAAAATATGGGTATACTAGGATAAAGTTGAAAGATCAAGGTCTTTTGGCTCATGATATGAAACAGGAAGGCTCAAAACACAAGGCTTGAAGGCTCAAAGTTTAGAAACACTCCAGTTTAAAAAACTATACCCTTCATCTTCATCACGACACTCCCTCCACCCCCCCCACCCCATCATCTTCACCCCCACCCCCTCCCAAATGGGACAGCCATGAACTTATTAGAAGGCGAAGGCTTCAATGAAGATTTACGGTCTTCTTCTTCTTTTGCAGATTTTCGTTGTATCAATTCTCCCAGGCCTAGATGAATTTGATGCACGGCGCGGTGTATACCATAGGCTTATGAGAGAGATTTGCAAAGCTAACGCCATTTTTTGGATATGGATGAGCATTACCCACTTCATAAAAGATCCCTGTGGTCGTATTCCGACAGCATCCACATCAGTGCAGACAAGGGGCTGCCGATCTTGGTGTCCAAGTTGCATGCTGCTTTGAGGGAAGAATACGTTATTGCTCCAACAAAAAATAAGCAACCATGCCCAGACTGGATTTGACAAGAATTAATGCATCATAATTTCTTAGGTACGTAAACAAAACTAAAATTGATATTGCTAATATCAAGATACGTACTACGAGGGGTGTATCACCCTATAGAATATGTGGTAGCTACACCTTCGACAAAAATGCTTTTGTTTTCAAGAAAAATCCGCTAAAACCCCTAAAAATCCTATTGTTTTCAAAAATCTTTTACGCCAGTTCGGAAGAGTGATACACCATGACAGAACATACCGTCTGACATACATACCGAGTGAGTCAGAACAATGTATTTGGAAAAAGTGCAGGAAAGGTGGAATAAGATGTAGCCAAAAATAACTCATACTTTCCTCAAATCTCAAACTATAGGTCACCAAAAGGAGAAAAAGCAATAAAGGTGCAATAAGGAGAAAGAATGAAGGCATGGCCGTGCACCAGATGATAGCAGAAAACAACCTCGTCCTGTGAAAAAGTAAAATATTACTAAAAGTTATATTCCTTTGCAGTGGATGACGGTGGATGATTGGCAGAGTGACGTTTTCTCTATACGGTAAGCAAAATCCAACACATGACGAGTCTACTCGTAGGCTAATGAAATTGTTGCTCCGGCTTTGAACTTTCACATTTGAAGAATATATGAAAGGCAGGCTTCAGTCTGGAACGTAGCCTATTTGTAGGCCTGGTGATTATTTCCCACAACTCTTCAATCAATGTTTTTTGTAAGAAACTTGTAGCACTGCCGTACATACTAGAATTGCAATATTAAGAATTTGGGCCAGTACTGAAAGTTTTTTTAAATTATCAGATTTTAAGTACCCAGAGTTTCTTACGAGTTTCTTAGCGGTTCCATAACAATCTTCATGTTTGCTACCTGTGCCCTTGTGACCTGAGAGTTGAGTTTCTTATGGGCATGGACAGTTTCTTCCAAAAAAATAGGTGTAATTGAAAATACAATAAGGATATGTTTTTCTATCTCCTTTCTTTTTTCTGTAAATATCTGTTGAATTTTCCAAGGTTCTAAACCCTATTGTACCTGGGGGGGGCCAAAAATGTCCCTAAGTGTCATTATCTATCAATTCTAAGTATGAGGAGAGTGAAATGATACCTTCACTTTGTTCTTGTAGACTACTCTAATGTTTCTACCCATCTTTGCTGTAATAGAAAAAAGTATGGTGCTGATAGTTGCTTAACCAAGAGGCTCGTGAAGAAATTGAGCTTGGCATTATTAGTGTTATTATTATTGTTATTATTATTATCATTATCTATTCATTTAAAGTTGGCTTTTCTAATCAAAATAGCTAAAAGCTAATTAAGGCCAACTAAACTAAAATAAAGTATAATTTACAATGAAGAACCTAGAAAGTAAATTAATCTAAAAATCCCAAATCCTTAATAAAAACTTTACACAATCCTTAATAAAAACTTTACACAATGCATGAATCGCATTGTTCTTTGTGAAAGGAGAATAGTGGAAAAGGTTGGATGTTATCTGACTGAATTATACCGGGTGAGTCAGAAAAAAACATAGGGTGTTTGGCGGACTGTGACGTCGCGTTTAGCCATCCGCAGTTGTGAACTAAATTATTCCGTGCAGCCATGAATCTGACTTAGATCTTAAACTATTCTCCATCGAAATCGGTCATGTGATTCATTATTTAATCAAGATTTTATTCCTAAAACTTTGTATGGGAGTCTTGCAAACTGAGGAAACCTTTAACCAAGGCCCTTCAGCATTTTAGCCTTCCCAAAGCTGCGGGTACACGCGGTATTATCTGGGGAGCATGAAACAGTTCGCAAATAGTGCTTTCTCCCCTGGGATGCCTTGTCACGTCATAGCTTGTCCTGCAAAGAGAATATGTTTGAGAGACAGTAAAAACACATGCTTCTTTGTGTTGTAAAGAGATTTATTTCAACAAGATGAACGCGATGTTTCATGACAAAACTATTTCATTCTCCCCAGATAATACCACTTGTACCGGGAGTCACTAATTCAAGATTCAAGATCCAAGATTCAAGATTCAAGATCCGGAATTCAAGATTCACACTAATTCTAGATCCGGAATTCAAGTTTCACACTAATTCTAGATCCGGAATTTAAGATTCACACTAATTCTAGATCCAGAATTCAAGATTCACTCTTATTCAAGATCTGGAATTCAAGATTCACACTAATTCTAGATCCCGAAATCAAGATTCACACTAAGTGTAAGTCAAGATCTGCAATTCTATTCTAAATTAAGATTACCTTACAGGTTATTCGGACCATTCGGGCAGAATTTGAAATAATACACGTATTTTTTCTTATAAAAAACTCGGCTTCTGTAAAATGCAGACCCGTAGGTCCGATAAAATGCGGGTCCCACTCCAAGATTGGTGGCGGGTCTCGGTGTGTAAGGCATGCTACAGCGGTCGACGGGTCTTGCGAGGCTTATGCCCACTCCCTGTTTTCATCCTCGAATGCTTGCGTTCAATCCAACACTGCGCAGAAGATAGGGCTTGTTCTGGTTTGTTTAAAGTGAATGAACGGAGCTAAGAGGAGGTCATCTATAAATAGGGCATTGAAAACTCCTACGCATGTTATTGTTCCTCTTGCTAAACAATATCCATGATCGTCTCGAAATCATCAAATACAATAGGCTAATAATAGAATACCCAGACTCCTTCCGCGCGGGGCTTTTATCTCCGTTGATTCTCTTTAACTTTAGCAAGGATGTACCGTTGTGGTGCCAAACTTCAGCAAGGAACTCCTATGATATAACAGTGATGTACATGTACCGATCTAGTCAAGCACAAGTTCCGGAGAAAAGAACATGTACATGTTCCCTGGGAGTTCTTCCCACCTGACGTTTTGCATACGTCAAGGAACATAATTGCAGCAGTGTTATAAACTGTAATATGATTACTAAGAAATAACAAAGTCAATAGGAAATAAGAAACAGCGTAAGAAACTAAACTTAAAATTTGAAAACTTTCATGTTGAAATCACAAAAAGACGCGAGTGCCTCCTATTTCTATTTCTATGGTATCGAATGATGCATAGGGACTTCCCCATGTGAAGGGATCCCCTCCAAAGTACAAAGTTCTCCCATATTTGCATTGGGATTGAAATTTTTTGCAAGCTGTGACTGTATGTGACTCAGGATCTTTTCATTGATCAGGTACGATTTCACAATGTATTTTTCTTTTTGTGACCTTTGTGGCGATCTGCGTCACCATTCAATCCATAGGAATGATTCAATCCCATCGATATTGCAAGGGTTTCGCTTGATGAATTGCAGCGGTGATGAATTGCTGTCACAGCAGGAAAGCTCATAGAAACTGGTGACTATCGCTTCGTTCTGTACAAAGGGCTCCTTGCCGCATACAACAGCCGTTTGTCTGTGGCCATGGGACCTACATTCAAAGAGACCCACAGACCCGCATTTTATCGGACCTGCGGACTCGCATTTTACAGAAGCCGTAAAAACTGCTTATAAGAAACTCAACTCTCAGATCGCCAAAAAATTAAAAAAATCCAGTACTGGGAAAATATAAGCTAAGAAACTATTTATGTTGATAAGGTAAATCCACGACATTTTTTTACTTTATTTTCACTTGTTTCCTGTATCATATTACTCGTAAGGCACTTGAGTAATGTCTAAACATTGGAAAGGCTTAAAAAACCTTGTTTTGAAATGTTCACGAGGGCACATGTAGTGAATATGAAGATTGTTATGGAACCTCTAAGAAACTCGTAAGAAACTCTGAGTACTCAAAATCTGATAATTTTAAGAAACTTCCAGTACTGGCCCAAATTCTTAGTTTCTTATAAGAAAAATACGTGTAGCCCATGTCACTTTTACTGAGTGGTATGAATGATTCTGTCATAGCCCTTGCTGCGATGAGAATCTTAATTAAAACCCTTTCTGTCTTTACGCGCTCTGCAGATATTGAAGGAAATAATTGACATGTTAGCACAAAACATAAATCTTTAACAATCGAAAGACTGTTTGTCAACAAAGCAACATAAAAGTTATGATACATATACTGTATCCGTAATGTCCTTTGTGCAGAGTGAAATAGTTTCAAGGACACATTTTTAATAATAAACTATAGAAACTCGACTCTTCGATAACAATAATGAACAAACTTCAATACTGGGCCAAATTATTCAAGAAACTCTTTTCCTTTTATCAAGGAAATCCATGGCATTTCTCTTTTATTTTCACTCATTTTTGCACACATTTTTTTAAGAAACTAAGAATTCGGGCCAGCACTGAAAGTTTCTGGTCAGATTTTCAATGGTCAGAGTTTTTACGAGTTTCTTAAAGCTCCATTATCAGTCTTCATGCTCACTACTTGTGCCCTCAAAGGAAGGTTTTTTGAAGTCTTTGCAACATTTAGACATTTACAGAAGCTCAAGTACCTTTAAGTAACAATGCGTGTGTTGTAAATTGAGGAATTGGCTGGGGAATTGGGTAGATCAACCATCTATTCGCAAGCCTGATACAACGAAAATACAGTGAAAAAGATGAAACCACGCAGATTCTCCAAGGAATTCTTAAAAAGCCCAATTCAGCACGAATCTTGATTTCGGGATCTAGAATTAGTGTGAATCTTGAATTCTGGATCTAGAATTAGTATGAATCTTGAATTCCGGATCTAGAATTAGTATGAATCTTGAATTCCGGATCTAGAATTAGTGTGAATCTTGAATTCTGGATCTAGAATTAGTATGAATCTTGAATTCCGGATCTAGAATTAGTGTGAATCTTGAATTCCGGATCTTGAATCTTGAATTAGTGACTCCCACTTGTACCTGCAGCTTTCTGCTTTGGCAAGGGTAAAATGCTAAAGGGGCTCTATCAAAGATTTCATAAGTTTGCAAAACTCCCATACAACGTCTTACAAAGAAAATATTTTCTGATTCATACATCAAGTGACTGATTTCGATGGGGAAAAGCTCATGATCTAAGTTAGACCTCTGGCTGCAAGACAAAATTTAGTTTGCTACGATCGGGTTGCTGAGCGCGACATCACAATCCGTCACTTACCCGGTACAAAATCAAAAACGGTAAAAAACTGCAGATACTTTATAAGACACTAATTTCTCAGGTCGGGCTGTACAGCCGCTTTTAAACGGAATGAATTTTGAAAAAGAGGCTTATGTTATGTGATGAGTTCTGATAGGTTCTAATGAGTTTGAAAATAGCAGGACTAACTCGGAAAGGCAAAGATTCTATGATCAATAATAAATCCTATTGTGTTTTAATTGTTTTGGTAAAGGTATGTATGTATCATACATTTCATAACCTTTTATTCTAAAATAAGATCTTCTAAGACACTGGAATTGTGGAAAAGATTTAGGCTTGTCAGTTTTTTATAGAAGCTTGGGACATGACATGAATTAAAAACAGTCAGCGTGGTTCAGCGTGCAGTTGCAGTTGCTTACCTTACGAGTCAGTTTCTTATGTGCGGGTTTTTACTGTATTACAGTTTTTTCACTATCCACATCCAGATATACTGTCTATGGTCCTGCTAGCATATTTGATATTTTCAGGTATTGTATAAGATCCCTGACTGAGTATAAAGAAGGCCGTAACAACGATTTATTACAAGTTGCAAGAGACAATTAATAAAATATGCGAGTATCATGGCAAGGCAAATCAGACTTACTTTATACGTGTAAGACAATTATTTTCTCCTTTCCACTCTTTCACTTTGTGGGCTTACAAACAATGGTTGCAGCTCTGTTCTGGTTGTTTTGTAGGGGGCAGAAAGTTTTGGTCTCGTGCTACACCCTGCCTCAGTTGTTGTCTTTTTTGTACTCCTTTCGGAGCCTTTTTATTCGCCCGTTTTGGAAGAGCTTTTTTTGGTGGTGTTTTGATTGGAGTGCTGTAAAACCCGGCAGGTGTAATCTGCATAAAGCAGGTTGCATAATGCAGGTTGCATAAAGCAGGTTGCATAAAGCAGGTTATCATTTATGGCCATGGGCTGTATAGCCGCAAGAACATGGATGAAACGAAAATGTTGAAAACACGGAGGTTGTCATGAGTTGGCATGTGAGAACAATTGGTCCTTATGTGAGATATTGCTATGGGAGATATTGCAGATTCATTTCACGAAGTAAGGACCACGTTTCCTAAAAATATTTTGCAGAAAATTATGGTTGCAGCTTGGTCATAATTCTATCGAGCCTTTTGCATCTGATGTGAATACCTATTTCTGAAAGGCTAAATAATACGTATAAATATCATGCACGTCCAGCTCATCAAAATTCCTCCAAATCATGACCAAATCATATCCCCATTTACAGCAAGTCATTGCATTGGATTGCAAATAGTTAAAGCAAGTCTGCAATGGTAAATAGGCTCCTCTATAAATAGAACAAAGAAATCGCGCAGGCACACCATATCTGACTGTATTGATCTGCTTATCTCATTATCAGTAATTCAAAACATGCAAACTCATGACAACCTCCGTGAGACCGACATTTGAGCTTCATCCTGGAAATGGCCCGTTGTTGTGGCTTTACATTCCATGGCCATAACTGATAACCTGCAACCTGCTTTATGCAAAGATACACCAGCCGCTGTAAAACCACTGAGACAAAATGAGTATTTTTTTCACAGCGTGACTTGAAGAGCTTTCTGAGCACATGTGGGTATTTTGTTTGACATTGCATGTGCCAGAATCTTGCAATGATCCCTGACAACGCTGGTTTTCTGCCCTCTCTGCGTCGATTTAAGCCTGTAGCAAAGTCTACATTAGATATGCAAAGGAGTCGCTCATAAGTGGCTATTCGAAATCACCGGCCCCGGCCCCCCGGCCCCGGTCCTCGGCACCATGGCCCTCGGCCCTCGGCTCCCACAATTATAGGTATTTCTTCGTTTCATAACTGTCTGGCTGTTCCCATATTTAAAATGATCCGAACGGTGCCGTTCAATTGAAAGATCGCAATGTTCGAAGCCTCCAAGAGCTCAAGAAACTCCTTTCAAGCAAAGTGAGAGAACTTCGAGGGGCCGAGCAGTCATCTGAGTTTCGCAAAACAAGTTGAGTATGATTTCCTGAACAAACCACAAATGTACACACGCCACACGCTCCTTCGCATGCAATTCATGCGCCTTCGTATTCGTTGGTTCTGGCTAGCTGTAGACTTGCCCCAAGTCTATTTCGTCAAATTCCGGTAGACTTATTACAGTTGACAAAACAGACTTGGGGCAAGTCTAGGCTAGCTGTCGCACTGAAAACCCTTCTTTCCCCTGCTTCGAAATTACGCAGAGTAAATTGTTTGTAAGTAACTCTTTCTAAGAGACTAAACGCACCGATGGCGAGATGACCATTAGCAAGAAATTAGGAAACTCCAAAGACTTTGTTGAAGTAGCTTTTTCCACTTTGTTGAAAGAAGTTAATTCCTCTTTTCACTTGCTTCTCGTAACCTGTGCTTGCCTGAGTCCAAGACATTTATTGAAGGTCAAGGGGATCCTGCCGATCTAAAGAATGTTCGTGAAAACGATTTCAAGAGGAACCTTCAAAATTCTCTTTTACATAAGTATTATTCCGTTTTGATTATGGTTTCAAAGTACACTTTACGTCATGCTTATTCACTTTGGTGTCCTGTCACCCACTCTAAAAGCTGACCGTTCCAAGGGTCAAAAGTGAAGAATAATGTTGAACAGTTTGCGGTCCACATATTTGTAAATAATGTATCAAAGAATGCAACCATATGGAATGTGACTCCCTCGATTGAGTACGAAGGCGCATGAATTGTATGCGAAGGAGCGTGTGGCGTATGTACATTTGTGGTTTGTTTAGGAAATCATACTCAACTTGTTTTGCGAGACTCAGATGACTGCTCGGCCCCTCGAAGTTCTCTCACTTTGCTTGAAAGGAGTTTCTTAAGCTCTTGGAGGCTTCGAACATTGCGATCTTTCGATTGAACGGCACCGTTCGGATCATTTTAAATGCGGGAATAGCCAGACAGTTATGAAACAAAGAAATACCTACATATGTGGGGGCCGAGGGCCGAGTGCCATAGTGCCGAGGGCCGGGGGGCCGGGGCCGGTGATCTCTAATAGCGCTCATAAGTTGGTGTGGCATTGGCAGACTGTACCGAGTTTTTAGCAAGACTTTCAGACTGCTCGGCATTGATAGATGCCTCCAAAAGCATAGATTCATAAGAATCATTGTTAGGCTCATCCAGCCAGTCAAAGTCAATGGAGTTGTTGGGTTTTGCCGGTACAGCATGGTTCATGGGTGGGTTTTCTGTGCAGTTTGAATTTGGTGTGAATGTAGAGAGCACTGGCTGAGTGGCCGGCAATTCAAGATTGAAGTTTGTTTTGGAGATATTATGAAAACCCTGCTTAATCTTGAAACAACCGTGAAGCAGCAATGCTTTCGTTTTTCTGAATCCTTTAGAGAGACACTCTTTACCTTGCAAATAATATTTTTTGTCGTGATAAAGGTACAGGGCAGACTGAATGTACGTTTCCATTGTCTCTAGACCCGTCTGAATGCTGCCAAGCCCCTTGTGGATGGAAGACAATGGCCGCTTATAACGTGCAGACATTGTTACGCTATTCAGGGAGAAATGTTAATTTGAATATGATAATGAAAAGAACTACATGATGTTGAACAGGTAGAGGTTTTTCTTTTCGTGGTTTTGAACAAATATCGATAATAGAGGAATAAAACTTCCCTCCTTACCATCAGTAATATATGTTGCTCATTCTGTTGAATTTTGCTCAATATTTTGCCTCAGAGATGAATTTCAACGCGTAAACCTTTATTTTAACAATCCAATATTAGTAGCGGTAGGCAGGAAAATGGATTGGTGAAGTTATATTGCTTAGACAGACAAAGAAGACAGACCTCCATAATCTGCGCAGGCACAAAATTTTATGTTCCGACTTTCTGCAGGCACTTTTTCTCCCAGAGGGGGTACTCAGCACATGCGCATACGGGGGGGGTGGTCAGTCCGAGAATTTGTCAGGCAACCCAAAAAATATCAGTTTAGCCTCATTGGAACCCAAAAATATGTTCTCATTTTATACCTTGACATCTGTAAACGAACATAAAAGATCCTGAAACAATACAAATTGAGGCAGAATTGCTCTAAAGTACCCAGAAATATCATTTTGACATTATTTGATGCCCAACAACATCATGGCACTAATTTCAGTTTATGTTGGACCCAAAAATATCACTTTTGGCAATTCTTTGACCCAAAAATATCGGACTTACCTCCCCGTATGTGCACTTGCTGAGTGCCCCCCTGGGCTTTTTTCTGAATCGATTTTTTCATTCGTCTTATTATTTCAATAAACGTAGGAATGATTATCCTACCCGAATTTAAAAAGCTAAGAAACTGGTAATTTGCAGTTTCAATTTTCCCATGCACTCACAAATGTTTTGACACTGTACAGTTATAGCAACTGTTTGGACACTATTTTGAGTGCGAATTATGTTATTTACTTGTGTTGAGATCTTAATAAGTAATTTGAGAGCCTTCTTGACAAAGCTAAATTAATTCTAAACTTCCTGCATTAAAAATATAAGACACACGTAAGAAACTTTTGGCATTAAAATGGTCTAAACATTTAAGAAACTGCCTACCATCCCCGGACCTTAGTTTCTTACAGAAAAATACGTATTTAGTAGTTTTTACAGTACTCAGCATGACCAGTGCACTGTGATCCAGATTTCCGTTTTAGTGTAATTAATGCCAAAAAATGAAAATTTCAGAATTGTACAAAACTGATTTTTCTATATTTAACCGTAGCCTGGGGTATATCAAGACGCAAAAAATTTTCAAATCGGACAATTTAGTGCTGAGAAAATATCATTTCAAGTTCGGCCTAAAAAGTGTACTGCAGGCTTCTTTTGTAGCACAGCAAGGCCACAAAATAGCACTAAGTTTCAAATTCAAATTTCTTGGCTTGCACTCACTCGATTTTCATGATCTTTGTTTTGTTTGACAGATTGAACCCTGCAGAATATGTAGTGAAAAAAGCGATTGAAAATTTCATCTTGGGATGTGCAAATTTTTCAAATCCATAATGGTAACTAATCGTTCATAAAAACTAAAACTGAATCACGAAACGCTCCTTCAACATTGAAAACAAAAAATATATGTTTCAGAACTCTCGTAAAGCCTATTGCAGAATCACGTTTAACCTATTGGGAACATTTTTGCAAAAGGGCTAAGTAGAATAAGCTCTCAACTAATTTTGGCGAATTTTTCACGAAGGCCAGTGAAGAGGAAGCCTTTTTTAGCAAATTCTGTCTGTATTTGCCACTGTACTATAGACTGAACTAGATGTTCAATGAAACAAATATTTCCCTCTTATAGTCAAAAGGAGGTTAGAGATCAACTCCCTAATCATATTAGGTATCTATTTGAGTGTTTGTTCTGTTTTCCGATGTAACTAGGCGCATGTTTCACCTTGGGATATAACAAATCATTGTAGAGTTGGCTGCATGTTTTCAAAACCCCTAAAAATTAGTTAATTATGTAAAAATACTTCATACTACTATTGCTAAAAGCATGTATTTGAAATTGTGGAGATATGATGAAATATTGCCTTTGCTAATAGGTTTTCGTTATAAAAATGCAATTTTTTACTATAAAAAGGTGCAAAACTGGTCTTCGTGAAAAATTCGCCAAAATTATTTGAGAGCATATTCTACTAAGCCGTTTTGCAAACGTGTTGCCAATAGCTTAAACTTGATTTTACAATAGACTTTCCGAGAATTCTGAAACATATATTTTTTGTTTTTAATGTTGAAGAAGCGCTTCGTGATTCCGTTTTAATTTTTTTAACGTTTAGTTACCACTATGAATTCGCAAAATTTCAGCATCCCAAGATAAAATTTTCAATCCACCTTTTCACTACATACTCTGCAAGGTTTAATCTGTTGAACAAAACAAAGATCATGAAAATCGGTTGAGTGCAAGCCAAGAAATTTGAATTTGAAACTTAGTGCTATTTTGTGGTCTTGCTGTGCTTAGAAAGAAGCCTGAAGTACACTTTTTAGGCCTAACTTGAAATAATGTTTTCTCAGCACTAGATTGTCCGATTTGAAAATTTTTTGGGTTTTGACATTCCTCAGGCTACGGTGAACAATAGAAAAATCAGTTTGGAATACGTCGCCCGATCGTCGATGATGGAGCCTTTGACAAAAGTAATGGGGGACTTTGATGTAGCAAAGATTGGCGTGTCTTTGGTGAACTCAATATCTTTGCTGTATGTTGTTTTTGGCGCAGCGAAGTGAACGACATGACCTTCAAGCAACAGCAGCATATCACTCCAAGGTAATATAACTGTTGAATACCTGAAGTCATTCAAGAAGATCACTTCTTTATCTTCCACTCCCAACCAGGCATATGAGCAGCTCGCAGGGGACATGGAGGTATTGAAAACAACTTTTAGAGGATCTAAAATAAATGTTTTGCCACAGTTAGCAGGCCCAGAAATGAAGATATTACGACCTTTGCCACGACCCATGACCAGTAACTTCACAATGGCTTCGGAGAAGATGGCTCTATCAATGCCATTCTTGGCTAAAATTTCAAGCGCACAACTTAGCCACTCGCCATTGCAAATGCACTCCTTCACAAGCTCATCTCTCAAAATCTGAAGCCTGGTCTTTGCAGCCCTGTCAATCATTTCCTTGGCCGATTCCATTTGCCATACCGCTTCGATCAATTCATTGATCTTTTTATCGCCCCTGTTGAGAACAAACTCATACAGCCTGGTTTCTCCCTGTATTTTGTATGCTCTTGCAAGTGCCTGCAGATGAGTGCGTGACTTCACTTTCTGTTTCAAAATGAGCTCTGCAACGTCAAGGTTGTTAATACGCTTGTTGTACTTTTTCGCAGATTTAGATTTCTTTCCCCTGGACCAAGCTTTCAAAGCATTCGCTGTTTTTGGACGTGCTATAGCATCCGGGTGATTCTCGCTAGTGACAAACTTGCTGTCTTCCTCGATGACGTAATTGAAGGCCTTGTAGTAGCCTTTGTGGCCCGAGAAATTGACGATTATGCCAAAGTTATCCTTCAAATACTTCTTTACTTTGAGCCATCTGTGAAGCTTGTCTAGAAGAACACACATATGAAAGTGCTTGTTTCCCGCTCTGTGCCTCTCCATACAGCAAGCCCATTGCGTGACTTTTGCCGATGTTACTGCCTCAAAAGATTCAAGAACAGCATTTGCAAAAATTCTTCTGTCAAAGACCTTTATGTCAGCATCGCTGTATGTTATCAAGTAGACCTTCCTGACGTCCGCTACCTCGAGTACTCGGGGACCGTCATTATATTCATTAATAGTTGCCATTGTATTTACGTTTTTGATGAAATCTATGTAATCATGGAAGGTCACCGTTGTGAATAAAAATTTGAATCCCAGCTTTTTAACCGCCTATTTTCTGGCCTCATTCTAGTTTTGAAGTAGACTAACAGTCGTTGAGCATCATTATCATGAAAATCCTTCCATTGTACAGATTTCCTATAGACTAAAGTTGTGCAACAGTTAAAGTCTGGAGACAAATTTGCCAAGAACAACAAATAGGAAACAATTAACTCTTCATAACATACCACCATATTGTTGCCATGCCAACATTAAGTGACCCAACTGCTGTCAGCCTTGATTTAAAAACGCAGACCTGCCTCTCAAAACATGCATTCTCTCCAAGCAGAAAGAGCCTTATAGACTTCCTTTTTAACAGAAGAAATTGTTGCATTTATTTTCTAAACATGTTTTACCGTAGCTTTGCCTAAACTTTGCCTTGTTTTAAATTTACAGAGTAGTTATGCGAGAATATGGACCGAAATCCAATAGAATTAACACAAAACAGGCGTTATGACGTCATCAACTCAAAATATGAAATTAAAAACATCACCAATGAGTTTAGCGCCATCGAAAACCCCTTAATAGGTACCATTGATTTCGTTCGACAATGCTGTTTTCAAAACAAAATTCAGACAATGCCTGCCAAAAGTCCTTGGAACACCTCACAAAATTAATGAAAAAGCACAGGAACTTTGTTTAGCTATCATAACCACCACAATGGCACTAGGAGAGGCTTCCCCTCCCCCCTCAAACAATGTTGTTAAGTGCGAAATGGCCATAGCAGCCAGTTCAAGTCTTGATGACACTCGAACACGCGACAGTGATGGAATAAAACAACATTGTTTGAAAGGGGAGAGGGGAAAGTAGCAAAGAGGATGGTGAAATGGACTCTGGTGTTCCAACACTTTTGGCAGGCATTGTAGATGATAAGCCGTTCCCCATCGAAATCGGTCACTTAATGTATTAATCAGAAAACATTTTCTTCGTAAGACGTTGTATAGGAGTTTTGCAAAGTTATGAAATCTTTGATAGAGCCCCTTCAGCATTTTACCCTTGCCAAAGCTACAGGTACACGTGGTATTATCAGGGGAAAATGAAATAGTTTTGTCATGAAACATCGCATTGATCTTGTTGAAAGAAATCTCTTTACAACACAAAGAAGCATGCTTTTTTACTGTCTCTCAAACATATGCTCTTCACAGGACAAGTTACGACGTGACAAGGCATCCCAGGGGAGAAAACACTATTTCCGAACTGTTTCATGCTCCCCAGATAATACCACGTGTACCTGCAGCTTTGGCAATGCTAAACTGCTGAAGGGGCTTGGTTAAAGGCTTCCTCAGTGTGCGAGACTCCCATACAAAGTCTTTGGAAGAAAATCATTTTTGAATAATGAATCACATGACCGATTTCGATGGGAAAAAGTTTATGATCTAAGTCAGATATATGGCTGCACGGAATAATTTAGTCCAGAACGGTCGGGTGGCTAAACGCAACGTCACAGTGCGCCAAACACCCCACGTTTTTTCTGACTCACCCGGTATGTATGACGTGTGTTATCAGAGAGAAGTCACTGATACCTTGACATTCAGAGACACAGTGTTTCTCGATAGCAATCATAAGTTAAAATCAAAATTGATAAGAGTTGTAGAGAGGATCACAGATCCTCAGTAAATGTTTGTATGGTATTAAACCCCTGAGGGGGGGGAGTTACATGACTTAAGGATGGACGGGGGTCAGCTGCCCAGTTTTTAGAAAGCTATACCCTCTCCTAATTACCAAAAATTGCTTTTGATACCCACTTTGATGATGAATTTTGCCGGAAAACTGCCCATTTTAACCGTTTTTGCGAATTTTAGCAAAACCCTATCCATGTTTATGGAAAATCTGCGGAAAAAGGACCATTGTTTGTTCTATAGCCTCAAATTTATTAAATTTGAGGCTATATCATCATCAATTAGCTAAATCTTAAATAAGAGAAGCCACAGATTCCTGCTTGCGTCCATATTATATTGTGGACCCTCATAAAATGCGGTTTCTTTGAAGGTTATATAACGTTTCCTCTATTAGCAAGCTATTAGTTTATGATTTTTCCAATATTTTGTTCAAAAATATTGAAATTGCTGCCATTTTGAACAAAGTTAAGATATCAAAATATATCCATGATAGAGAAGTAAAATAAGTTCCTTTAAAGCCATCCAATTCCAAGAAAATTGCAGAAGAATTTACAGCGAATTGTTTAAAGAGTTGAGCCCTTTGCTGATCAAACGTGGTTCAGATGATGCCCGGGGGGGGGGGTATTTCACTAAAAATTTATACAGGGGCGAGCGGGCCAGAATTTCTGCTATGACCAAATCCCAGAATTTTGGTCAGATATTGATACCCTATGCCCAGAATTTTGAAGAAGTAACAAAGAACAATTCAACAATAAATTGCACTCAATTTCAAGGTGAAAGAACGGATTTTGTCTCAGTTATGGTTAAAATCAGAACAAATTTGTTCTAAATCAATGGGGACATTCAACACCCATTACCAAAGTTTTAGTATAACAGCTAACCCCCAATCCCAGAAAATTTCAAGTGAAAGTATACCCCAATCACAGACAATTTCCAGTAAAAGTATACCCCATTCCCAGAATTTTTAGGCCAAAATGTTATGACACCATCTTTAATTAGCCTTGTAATGGGTAGTTAGGTTAGGCTGGACTTTGCCCTGGCTTGGTTGTCGTTTTGAGCTTTGATGATGAGCTGGAGTTGATCAGTTTAATCTACTCAAATCTTGAGTTTATTACTGTTTAGACCACTTGATACATGGTGACAGGAGCCAAAAGGCTGTTCTGATGTCTTATGGATGTCAATGAAGCAGTGGGAGAAGATGGAGGTGCAGCAGAAGACATTAGGCCCATGTCGAATGCGTGGGGGCGAGTGTTTCTGTGCACTGCAGCCCACCACCGCAGCTAAAGTTGAAGGAAAATCCCGTTGAGGAGTGGAAGTTTTTTTCAAGCAAATGTACAAACATTACAGTATTTTGTGCAGAATACGTGAGCAAAACAAAGAAATTCAGATTTCGTCATTTTTGAACAGTGTCGGTCCTGTAGGCCTACGCATTTACAACACATTGCAGTTTTTTAGTACAGAGGATCCGGAGGATGTGCAACTTATAATGAGAAAATTTGATGGCTACATAATTGGAGAAATTAACGTAACGTACGAGAGATATGTTTTTAACAAACGTGCACAGCAAATTGGAGAGTCCATCAAAGATTATGTCTCAGTTCTGCCAACCCTGGCAAGTACTTGTGGGTCTTGTGACTGTTTAGGGGAGTCCTTGATACGGGACAGAATGATTCTTGGTATATCAGAAAATAATGTCAGGAAATTGTTATTGCAGAAGAGAAATTTATCACTGAAAGATTGTATTGATATTTGTAGGAGTGCAGAAAGTACTTCAAATCAGTTGCATAAAATTGAACAGCCTGATCAGCAAGATCAAGGCAAGCACAAAATTGCCTGGAGTCAAAGAGAAGGGTGATTACACATCAGAGTACATGGTAAAGGAATGCATATTTTGTTGCGGATCTCATGTAAGGAGAAAAGAGTTATGCCCATCATGGGGTAGATTGTGCAAAGTTTGTGGACAAAGGAATCATTTTAAGGCATCACGAAGGTGTAAAGGCAAGAATAAAAATATCTGTGGATTACAAACAGAGTATAATGGCACGTCAGAATCAGACACTGAATATGTTTTAGGAGTATCAGTAGAGCAAGAAAAGTTTGAAATAATTGCTGCTGTATCAGATAGCACTGAGGTCAATGCAGAAATGCAAATTGATGGAAAGCCTGTGAAATTTCAAATTGATTCAGGAGCTAGTACAAATGTTATACCTGTGAAGTAAGTGGATGGTGAAATTTTACCAACCACAGTCAAGCTGAAAATGTGGAATCATTCTGTCATTACAGCACTTGGAAAATGTAGAGTAAAGCTGAGGAATCCTGTGAATCAGAAGAAATACTCTGTTGAATTCATAGTTGTTGAAGAAGATCTCATACCATTGTTAGGAAAAAGAGCGTCAGGGCAGATGAATCTCATGGTTGTGAATTATCACAATATGAAGTCTGTACACAAGTTGACAACAGTTTCAAATATTGTCAGTCAGTATATGGATGTGTTTGAGGGTGATCTAGGGACACTCCCAGGCACAGTACATCTCACAGTAGATCCAACAGTGAAACCAGTTGTATCTCCAGCACATCGGATTCCAATTGCATTGCAAGGAAAGGTTCAATCTGAGTTAGACAGGTTAGCCCTTTCGACATCACAAGGACATATATGTCCATTTTTACAGTGCAAGATAAAAAAAACAAAGATAATATAAGAAATATATCTAAACTCTTCCAAGAAACATGTTCTACAAGAAGTAGACTACATTTAAAAACCAAGTTAAAAGTTTTAATCAATATTCAGATGTGTTTGTTTTTGTTATTCTGTTGTGTGGTATGGTTGGAGACAGTCAACGCACAGAACAATTTCACATTTGCAGCACTTGTAGCCAACTTTGCTTCCACATTCATTTTTGCAGTACCCTCTCTTCTCTGACTTGATAATGTAATGTTGTATTCCATTAAATCTCTGTGTTGCATTAGGCTGCTGACCCACTGCTCTCTTCCTTGCAGTAAATTTTCCAATGAGCCCCTGAAATAATTCAATACGGAACTCTTTCTATCCTCGTTTTATTGCATTGGGTTGATATTGTTCAATAATCCATGCATTGACAACTGCTTGCTTGAACAAGTCCAAAAAATAGGCAACCACCATCTATATGACCTTCTTGACAGATAGTGATATGACATCATCTGATCATTTGTATTCACACCACCCATATATGGACGATATGATGTGATACAGGGTGGACATTGTCGGACAATCTTCGGCTATCTGTAAAACATGGAGTGTGGAATGATGGAATGGAATGATGGAATCGAATAATGGAATAGAATGATGGAATGGAATGGTATAGATGAAATGGTAGATATGGAATAGCCAAACTACTGGTCGCTTTGGAAAACAAATTACATCAATGTGTTCATCAAGATCTTCTTAGTTTATTTTGCATATGTTTTCTTGAAAGTCTCATGAAATTCCCTTAAATTTCGACTGAAACAACAAGCATGATAACAGACTGTGTGGGCAGACATCAGTTAAGTCGTTTAATTGATGTGAGTTGTAGGGAAAAAATCTGTAAAACATGGAGTGATGGAATGGAATGGAAGACATGGAATAGCCAAACTATTGGTCGGTTTTGAAAAAGAATTACACCAATGTGTTCCTCTCGATCTCTTCAGTTCATTTTGGGCATATTTTTCTTGAAAATATGCTGGAATTCCTTCAGATTTCAACTAAAACAAAATTGGATCTATGCTAGGCTCGCGTGAACACAGCTGTGGAATGTTGAGAAGTGACAGGGGGGAGTCACTAATTCAAGATCCAAGATTCACACTAATTCTAGATCCGGAATTCAAGATTCACACTAATTCTAGATCCGGAATTCAAGATTCACACTAATTCTAGATCCGGAATTCAAGATTCACACTAATTCTAGATCCAGAATTCAAGATTCACACTAATTCAAGATCCCGAAATCAAGATTCACACTAATTCTAGATCCCGAAATCAAGATTCATACTGAATTGGGCTTTTTAAGAATTCCTTGGAGAATCTGCGTGGTTTCATCTTTTTCGCTGTATTTTCTTTGTATCAGGCTTGCGAATAGATGGTTGATCTACCCAATTCCCCCGCCAATTCCTCAATTTACAACACACGCATTCTTACTTAAAGGTAATTGAGCTTCTGTAAATGTCTAAATCTTGCAAAGACTTCAAAAAACCTTCCTTTGAGGGCATAAGTAGTGAGCATGAAGACTGTTAATGGAGCTTTAAGAAACTCGTAAACAACTCTGACCATTGAAAATCTGACCAGAAACTTTCAGTGCTGGCCCGAATTCTTAGTTTCTTAAAAAAAATGTGTGCAAAAATGAGTGAAAATAAAAGAGAAAGGCCATGGATTTCCTTGATAAAAGGAAAAGAGTTTCTTGAATAATTTGGCCAAGTATTGAAATTTGTTCATTATTGTTATCAAAGAGTCGAGTTTCTATCGTTTCTTATTAAAAATGTGTGCTTGAAACTATTTCACTTTCAAGGGCATTACGGATACAGTATATGTATCATAACTTGTACGTTGCTTTGTTGACAAACAGTATTTCGTTTGTTAAAGATTTATGTTTTGTGCTAACATGTCAATTATTTCCTTCAATATCTGCAGAGCGCGTAAAGACAGAAAGGTTTTTAATTAAGATTCTCATTGCAGCAAAGGCTATGGCAGAATCATTAATACCACTCAGTAAAAGTGACATGGGCTACACGTATTTTTTTATAAGAAACTAAAAATTTGGGCCAGTACTGGAAGTTTCTTAAAATTATCAGATTTTGAGTACTCAGAGTTTCTTACGAGTTTCTTAGAGGTTCCATGACAATCTTCATGTTCACTACATGTGCCCTTGTGAACATTTCAAAACAAGGTTTTTTAAGCCTTTCCAATGTTTAGACATTACTCAAGTACCTTACGAGTAATAATATGATACAGGAAACAAGTGAAAGTAAAGTAAAACATGTTGAGGATTTCCTTAATCAATATAAATAGTTTCTTAGCTTATATTTTCCCAGTACTGGATTTTTTTAATTTTTGGCGATCTGAGAGTTGAGTTTCTTATAAGCAGTTTCTTATAAGAAAAAATACGTGTATTATTTCAAATTATGTCCGAATGGTCCGAATAACCTGTAAGATAATCTTAACTTATATAGAATTGCAGATCTTGACTTACACTTGCTTTTTTCATAAGAAACAGCTTATAAGAGATGTGAGGCGATTTTTTGAAGCCGATAAACCATCCTACCTGGATTGAAAATGCAAAGAAACTTTTGTAATTTGCAGCTTTAATTAAATGTTTCCATTGACAGTCTTCATGTTCACTACTTGTGCCCTCAAAAGGAGGTGTTTTTAAAAGTCTTGGCAACGTTAAGTACCTTTAAGTAATGTGATACAGAAAACAAAGAATATGTGTGTTTTTAATTGAGGAATTGGGTAGATCAACCATTTATTCACGAGCCTCATACAAAGAAAATACAGCGAAAAAGATCAAACCACACAGATTCTCCAAGGAATTCTTAAAAAGCCCAATTCAGTATGAATCTTGATTTCGGGATCTAGAAGTAGTGTGAATCTTGACTTCCGGATCTAGAATTAGTGTGAATCTTGATTTCGGGATCTAGAATTAGTGTGAATCTTGAATTCCGGATCTAGAATTAGTGTGAATCTTGAATTCCGGATCTAGAATTAGTGTGAATCTTGAATTCCGGAACTTGAATCTTGAATTAGTGACTCCCGTGACAGGGATCAATGACAGTTTTAATCCTTATCCTGTAATGGCACCAAGATCATTTTTATTATAAACGGGGGTTCGTAAGAAACTTTAGACAACAGCAAATTGAGTTATTGCTGCCCTCATGCATTCACTCACTATTGTTTGAAAACAATGCCCAGTTGTTCATCATTTGCACAGTTTGTGGTATTGTTTAGATTCCATTTCGCGTTGTGCAACTGTGAACTGAACTGCGTCGATTTTTCAAAAGCTATGCTTCACCACTTTGTGACTTTCGTCGGAGAATCCATAGTTCTATGCTGCTGGCATATTTTGTCTTATCGGGTACCATTTTATTTTCAGAATTTTTAGGCACTAATGGTAATTTTGTCTGTGCAGCAGGCTTCACCGTGGTGGGCTTTGCTTTACATACAGTCAAGCACATGTGTGCTCCCAGAAAACTGTCTTGCAGAATTTCAGCAGCAGACGAAGCCAGATTTAATTTCCTCCGGGCTTGCTACTTGATAGAGGGAATGTTTGGGTTTTACGGTCACGGGGTTTCACCATATTTTGTAATCTTGCACGCTATGTTTCGGTTTGCTGTAAAATATCGCAAATTTGTTTGCTTTTTAAATTTTGAGCGGTTTTACGGTTTTGGGACGCGCAAAGATCCCCTGTTCGTACTGTCCGAAAAATCACCAAATTCACATCAACAATCATGTGAAAGAAATCTACAAAAGTAACAAAGTTGTATGTGGTAGAAATGTTCGGTCACTGATCTGTACCTTCAGAGCTTTGGCTATGGGAGGTGAGCTTCTATGACAGTTCGAAATATTTGCTCGAAAGAAGGTAAAAAATGCGTTGTAATAGTGACCATAATAAAAAGGAAAGAGTCCCCCAAATGCTGTACCAGTCCCCCCAAGAGGTTCAAACAATTACATTTTGAGTTTTTAAGTTTTTATGGCAAGGAGTCACTAAAATTTACTAAAGGCTGGCACCATCGATGTGTTGATTTTTCCAGACACTTGCCACGCCATCCCCATGTGCAGAGATTCAATTGAAATTAGACGGGAAGTCAGAACATTATGATTCACAGCTGCTTTGATTCCGGACGAAATTCTCAACGATATTACACTCATTTTTATAATAAAAGTGGTTCAAGTGGCTTTAGCCATATCAGATATCAGAATTTCCTGTTATTTTTGTCAAAGGTTTATTGATCCTGAGATTCCCTTTAAAAAACTAAGCTATGAATTAAAAATTCGAAACTTTTGTAATTTACCGTTATAATGTTCTCCGGTGACTCAAAATATGTTTTAACTATTTTTGAATTGTCTTGAGTGCAAATCACTTTATTACTAGTTAGAGATCTTATTACAAAGTGATTTAAGAGCTCTTCGAACAAAAATAAATCATTCCAGAATGGAAATTAAAACTCATTCAGAAAATTAGGTAGCAAAAGTATCCTAACATTTAAGAGACTGTCTGGCAATCTTTGACCTTAGTTCTTAAACAAGATTAGTTTAGACTTTTCTTACAATTTTTTTTTTCTAATTGTTGGGGATACGAACCATCAAAGTTCCAAGCAACGGTTATCCCCAAAAAGGAAACCTGTGATCATGCGCAGAAAGCATGTTTAGTTTGCGAAAAGAGTGTGGGTGGAGACTCTAACCACAACCCAAACAAGGATTAGCAAAGAAACAAAGAGATTCTGGCGCATGGTAATAGGTTTCCCAGCTGTTGATCTGCTTAGAGCTTTACCAGCATAACAAAAGGCTTAGACAAAAGGGGCAGTCCTCTGTATCCTCAACAAGTAAGTCCAAACATGACAAAGACTCTGGGGACTGAGGTTGAAGAAAAGTTCTTCTTTAGCTCCCTAGCTCCCCTCTTAATAAACCCCTCCCTCTCTGGTAAGCCCCTCCCTTCTAAGCTAAATGGTCTAAAGAAGCCCCACTCTCCATCCTCCTTCATTTGTATTAATAAGAATGCCAAAATTTCAGTTTATTTAGCTAAAAAGTGTGCAGGTTAATTTTGATACTGCTTTGATAATTATGGGCCAGGTCCATAAAGCGGAACTCGCGGAAACTGAGGAACAGAATTTTTCCGCGAGATATAGTTCCACGTTATTCACTGGCGTATTGAGTAAAAGTTCATAACGCGGAATTGAAAAACGCAGAAATGTTTTTGACTACTGAATGTTACGTTCTTTATTTAAAGTCATCCTGTGATCTTTGAAACACTTTTAAACAGTGCACTTGCGCCCCTCTTCACGATCGGCCTACTATTGCATCTGCGTTGTTATTATTCATTTGGCTAGGCCCATCGAGGTCTGTGGCCTAACTATGAATGATGTTGACATTGTGTTGGAAAATTCGGAAGTAAAGTCACGTTCTTCGTTTAACTCATCAGTAGGAAGAATCGAACCAACAGAAATTCATCTGTTTTTCCTTCAAACTTTGCTGAGAAAAGTCTCGAAAAATTTCCACGAAATTGAGTTCCGCGTTATTCACTGGCGTATTAGGCAAAAGTCCATAACGCGGAATTGAATAACGCGGAAATTTTTTCAAGCCCTGAAAATTACATTCTTTTTTCAAATTCATCCTTGGAATTGAAAAACACTTATAGAATTATCAGCTAGGCATTAAAGCTGTGTTCGTTTGTTTGTTTGTTTTTACAACTTTGTTTCATGATTTTTTGCGGACAACCTGGCTTTACTTCTGAATTTGTCAGTATTGTTGATAGTTAGGCCACTGACCTCGATGGGCCCAGCCAAATGAATAATAACAGCACGGATGCAATAGTACGCCGATCCTGAAGAGGGGCGCAAGTGCACTGTTTAAAAGTGTTTCGAAGATCAAAGGATGACTTTAAATAAAGAACGTAACATTCAGTGGTAAAAAAAATTGCCGCGTTTTTCAATTCTGCGTTATGGACTTTTGCCCAATACGCCAGTGAATAACGCGGAACTATATCTCGCGGAAAAATTCTGTTCCTCGGTTTCCGCGAGTTCCGCGAGTTCCGCAAGTTCCGCAAGTTCCGCGTTATGGACCTGGCCATAAATATGTCGAATTTGTTGATTTGAGTCGGTAATATTGTATGTCATTCCTCAAAATTGAGGATAAAAGAGCTAAGATGCTTTCATTTATATCCTTTTCATTTGAGAATAAACCCCCTCTCTAGCTGACAAGCACCCTCTCTCTTAAAGCCCCCTCTGGAGTCTCCAAGATTGTGTAATAAGCACTTGGGGCTCAAAATAGCCTGTGTTCCAGACCATTACGAAAATACAATATATTTTTCTGGAGTCTGGAACACAGGCTAGCTCAAAAAAGCTTCTTGCTACTAAGAGTCTATCAAATTTGCACTATTTTTCAGAATCATTCTGTTTTTTAAACAGGGCGTCTAACATAACCTGTAAGATAAAACAATCTCTGGTACAATCTGCGTTAGAGTTATCCATTTTCATAGCATTTTGCAGGCAGCATTCATGCTCTAAATGACAATCGTGTATGTAAAACCCACCATGGTGAAGCCTGCTGCACAGGCAAAATATGCTTGCAGCGTAAAACTATGGATTCTTCAACGAAAGTCACAACGTGGTGTGGATCAGAGGAGTGTCAGAGGAGTAGACTTGGCGCAAGTCCAAACGTGGTGAAGCATAGCTTTTGAAAAATCGACGCAGTTCAGTTCACAGTTGCACAACGCGAAATGGAATCTAAACAATACCACAAAGCAAGGGTGCCTACCTTGTACGAAGTGTGTTTATTCACGGTAATTTACATGGTGTCCTATGTCCCAGTCCTGTTAATCTTTGTATATCATAATACACGTTTTTATAAGCAACGGCTTTCAAGAAAGTTTACCTGCACCTCCAGAAATTTAAGAAACCATGATAAATAGAAGAGGTCAAGTTGCAAGTTAATAAATATTTTTCAATTCAAATTCTACAGTTTCCTTTCATGCACAAGGCAAATCCTTAGCCTAATTGATAATTTAAACGTATTAAACGCTTGCATGCTGATGAACCAATTCTTCCTTTATGTTATGCTACTTTGAATGAAGAAAAGTACTCCCCCCCCTGCATTGCCTTGACCTTAAACTGAAATAAGAGCAAAAACGTCAAACAGTTGAACAGCAAAAGTGTTACCTTATTGTCACATTTCTTGGTGTGGCATTTGCAGTTAATGCCACATTCTACACCAGCTGTTTTGCATGAGCAGCCCGGTTGTTTTTGAATGATCAGATGATAAGTTTTTTTTGCAACCTTGACTCTTTTTGCCTTTCACTGGTTCATTGTTATCCTCCTCTGCAACCCTTGTTTGTGCTCTTCCTATCACCGGAGGCTGGTTAAAAACAAACAGACGCTGGCGTCTGTTTACCTCCAAGGATTAATTTGATCAAATGGGAAACGGAAGACGTATGCTTGAATCAGACATTTATGTTGACCTGATAAAAACTAAGTTCCAAAGTATTCTATGTCAATCTACCGCCACTCTGAATCAAAACAAAAACATTGCAAAGCGAGCAATGCATTTTTGTCTGGGATCCTTTAAGTTATTGTAAGAGTCACTGGATTTAAAAATTGCAAGGAGGATATTTCCAGAAAGGCCATTTGTATTCACCGGCATTGGAATACTGGCATCGGCATTGGAACTGGCATTGGCATTGGAATTGGCATCGATATTGCGTAAGAACTATGACGCATGCAAAACTAGCCAGGGGGTCCGTGAAAGTAATTTGTACGAGTAAATCAATGCAGTGAACAAACTCTGTCAATTCAATAACTGCTACTGCTAAAGACAATTCTCCTCATACTGTGAAAGAGCTTTGGGCTTTGGGCTTTGATGGGTTGCGGCATGGTCATTTCTAATGACTTTGGTTGCGGATTTTGCCAATTTTTGCCCCTGGGGCTGAGGGCTTGATGCTTTTATGTTAGTTTTCGTTTTTAAGATTTTAAGGTTTTAAGATTTTCATATTACAGGTCATTCGAGAGTGCGTTTTACATTGTAAAATATGCTGCCATCAATTTTATTTTTCAGCAATGATGATTCTTGAAATGAACAAAACTTTTGAAGTTGAACCAGAGTAGTCGCTCAATAAGGATTATAAGTGAACGAATTATACGTAACTTTACGATCAAACTAACAACTTTTACTCTCAAATTAAGTATAAGCTCACGAGATTCAAAGATATTCAAGGTTCAAAACTTCAAGCTCTGATGAACTCTTAATCATGAAGAGCTCGTTATGTCTTTAACGTAAAATCCCCGGGAGGGGGGTACATAGCATGTTCAGGGTAATGGTATGTGCCGCCCATATGGGTGGGTTCTTGTGCCCAACTTTCTTTAAACAACATTCTCTAAACAAGGGTCATTTTCGGCAGATTTCCCATTTATTAGTGGCATTTTGCTTAAAGGGAATAGACATAGCTTTACCTCGTAGCTGCTATAAATAGACTGAAGAAACGCCCACAAACCCATTGTTTCTTCAGCTACACAATGAGACCGGATGCGTCAAAGTGGTCGAGTATAATAGAATATATTTTTGACCTGGCCCGGGCCAGCTTTTAACTATGTCGATTCCCTTTAAAGTTGCAAAAATAGTTACAAATGTGGAGTTTTCCGAAAAATTCTTCATAAATCTGGGTACCAAGGCAAGTTTCGGTAATTAGAAGAGGGTACAGTTCTGAAAACAAGTCGTGTACCGCTCCAGTCGGGGTAAAGTCAGAAATCGAATATAATGTTAGCTCAGTTCAAAGTGTTCCTATAAAAGCGTAATTAAGCAATTCAGGTATGCTCTTATTGGATTTAAAACTCTCCGTATAATATCAGTAATCCTCATTCATAATGCTCAAATCCATTAACGTTAGATAATGGGGAATACATAAATACAGACCCGCGCAAATCGCTGTTGCGCACCCCCCTGGTTAGTTTTGCATGCGCCATAGTACTTGTGGGCTTATGCAATAACCGATGCCAATTCCAATGCCAATGCCAGTTCCAATGCCGATGCCAGTATTCCAATGCCGGTGAATACAAATGGCCTTCCAGAAAGTGCTTTTGCATCAGGAAAGACAGGCAAAGTAAATGTAAGATCTATTACATGTAGTTTACTTCCCAACCAAGTACCATCCCCATAAAGTTTCACTTTGACAACTTCTGGAACAGCGCAGTTCTCATTTTCTAATTGTCCAAGTATGACCTGAGAGAGAAGCTTCTTAATTGGCTGCTCAAACCCTTCAATGCTGCCTTCCATAGGCTTGATATTAAATGCATTATTTAAATCCTTTATCTTTTTCTTTAGTATGTGTGATCTGGGCAAAGATTTATCAATATCATTTTATCTCATGATAGGCTTTGTTGCTCATATTAAATTTTTCCTTTGCATAAAGTAACATGTTGAGTTTTGTATCATGGGCTTGTTTTTGTAACTTCTGGTCTTCCTTTTTTGCTCCATCATCCAGAATTAATTTTTCCTATTGAACCAGTTTTTGATCTTACTTGCAAGCCAATTGCAGTATAACTCATTTTGCCCCAAAATAGGAGTGCATCCTTAAGGCCCATTTCCATTTCATTCGCAAATCGCATGGGATCTTTTGTTTGAAATTCGCTTGCGATCGTTCGCAAATCGCATGCGAGCGTTCGCAATGCGATTTTGACCTGTTCGCAATGATTTCTTGCGAACGTTCGCATACGAACCATTGTCCCGGATTGCAGGCAGCCAATTAGAAAACAACCTTACGGAACAAAGGGACAAAGGCGGCACGCGCTATCAAAAGAAGACAGATTTCATTGGCTGGATAAACAATTGAAATTCGTGCGAATAAGTTTGAAGTGTGTATTGAATTCGCATACGTTGGCGATTCGGAATTCGCAAATCGCATTTGTTTTGTGAATTGCGATTGAAGTGGAAATGGGCC
This sequence comes from Aurelia coerulea, assembly GCA_039566865.1. Classification (NCBI taxonomy): domain Eukaryota; kingdom Metazoa; phylum Cnidaria; class Scyphozoa; order Semaeostomeae; family Ulmaridae; genus Aurelia; species Aurelia coerulea. The sequence goes on along the minus strand of CM076951.1, from coordinate 2,026,716 downwards.
TTTACACTTCTAAAATAGGCTATTAGAAGTCACCGGCCCCCCAGCCCCGGCCCTCGGCACCATGGCGTTCGGCCCTCGGCCCCCACAAATATAGGTATTTCTTCGTTTTATAGCTGTCTGGCTGTTCCCGCATTTAAAATGATACCAACGGTGCCGTTCAATCAAAAAATCGCAATGTTCCAAGCCTCCAAGAGCTTAAGAAACTCCTTTCAAGTAAAGTGAGAGAACTTTGAGGGGCCGGGCAGTCATCTGAGTCTCACAAAACAAGTTGAGTATGATTTCCTAAACAAACCACAAATGTACACACACCACACGCTCCTTCGCATACAATTCATGAGCCTTCGTAGTCGTTCTGGCTAACTGTCGCCCTGAAAACCCCACTTTCCCCTGTTTCGAAATTTTACGCAGAGTAAATTGTTTGTCAGTAACTCTTTCTAAGAAACTAAACGCACCGATGGCGAGATGACCATTACCAAGAAATTAGGAAACTCCAAAGACTTTGTAGACTTGCCCCAAGTCTGTTTTATCAACTGTAATAAGTCTACCGGAAAGTATGACTAAATTTTTTTTCTCGACGAAATAGACTTGGGGCAAGTCTAAAGACTTTGTGGAGAAAGAAATTAATTCCTCTTTCCACTTTCTTCTCATAACCTGTGCTTGCCTGTGTCCAAGACATTTATTGAAGGTCAAGGGGATCCCACCGATTTAAAGAATGTTTGTAAAAATGATTTCAAGAGGAACCTTCAAAATTCTCATTTACATGAGTATTATTCCGTTTTGATTATGGTTTCGAAGTACACTTTACTTCATGTTTATTCACTTTGGTGTCCTGTCACCCACTCTAAGAACTGTCCGTTCCAAGGGTCCAAAGTGTGATGAATTATGTTGAACAGTTTGCGGTCCACATATTTGTAAATAATGCATCAAAGAATGCAACCATATGGAATGTGACTCCCTCGATTGACTACGAAGGCGCATGAATTGTATGCGAAGGAGCGTGTGGCGTGTGTACAGTTGTGGTTTGTTTAGGAAATCATACTCAACTTGTTTTGCGAGACTCAGATGACAACACGGCCCCTCAAAGTTCTCTCACTTTACTTGAAAGGAGTTTCTTAAGCTCTTGGAGGCTTCGAACATTGCGATTTTTTGATTGAACGGCACCATTCAGATCATTTTAATTGCGGGAACAGCCAGACAGCTATGAAACAAAGAAATACCTTTATTTGTGGGGGCCAAGGGCCGAGCGCCATGGTTCCGAGGGCCGGGGCCGGTGATCTCTAATAGCGTCTAAAATAGGAGTCTCCTATAGAGAGTTTACATGCCTTATTTATGGAAAATTAGGCGACAAACGCATACCTTTGCCTGCATGTGCGTATGATGCAATTAGAGCAACTTTTACAGGGGACGATCCAATGACAAACTTCATTGAAGAAGATGTACTTGAGTGAACAAATACTTTGGATTGGTATTGATAGAGGAAGATACATGTAAACGTCTATGATACTTAAAAAATGGAATATGTTATAACACACACACCCATACACATATCTTTTTTATACAAACTGCTGATAAGAAACTCAGACTCTCAGATTGCCAAAAAATTAAGAAACTCTTGCATGTTTTTATATGCTATGCATGAAAATATGCATGAAACAAATCTGAGTGCACAGATCTGGTAATTTTAAGAAACTTTCATTACTGGCCCAGATTCTTAGTTTCTTATGAAAAAAATATGTGTATGTACAGTACACTGCATATGAGTAAAAAATGAGATGCTACTTTTTGTTCTTTGGACAGTCAACAACATCTTTGTGGCCATGCATGGGGTGCTTGCATATCAAACAACGTGGTGGAGCTCTTTGCTTTTTTGAATTCTGCTGTTCCACCATATCTGGATCTGAAAAGCAAGTTATGAATTTGCAATTGTTAAAACCCATTGCTGCATGCTTTCTATTTAAAACGATGGATATAAAATAGGTCAAAGAGTGCATCAAAATACACTCCACAAAAATTAGACACCTTTATTGAAATCATTAAAATGATTTGATAATTGATAACTACCAGGAAATGTGGACAAACTTTGGCTAATCTCAGCAGCGGATGCATTCCTTTGCAATGTTAAAACATGTTGTGAATTATTACCATTTGGATAAAACGTGTTCAAAAAAATAAAATTTTCATAGTGAAGTGTAATTACCTGCTGTAGGTGGTACAGCTACAATTTTCATTTCTGCTCTTTGCTTTCTTTGTGCAACTGCTTCAATGATAGGCTGCTTTGTGAGCATTGAGTTTATTGGAGGAGGTGTCATTTCTTTCAACATATTTTCACCCCATTTTAGCAGCTCTACATTCCCACAGGTTTGATAAATGCACTCTACATAGCCTGAAATGAAAAGGTGCACATATATTAAATTGACAGTTCTATATCAACTTTTGTTATCGTTGTAGTATTGTAGTATGAATTGTAGTATCTTCAGTTGCGGACAGAGACTCTAAAAGTTATCCTGTTAACGTAGAAGTGCCAAAGTTAGTGATTTGAAGAATGAATAATAAACTTAGCTAACATACCAAAATTTTGTGTCACACAAACTTCTTTGATGGTCGCCTCACCATTTTTCAATTTTGGGTAGAACACTTTAATGAGTGGTTTCCTCTTTACCTCACGGTGGACATTGTGGTTGAAATGAATCGAAGAAAGTATTGTTCTGCAGAAGATACAGTGTTTAGGGGTTATTTTGTACCCAGATTAGCAGGGCTTTTAAAATCTTAAGGTCATCTGCATAAGTGCACAGAGACTTTCATAGACCCTATGCTCAGATCTTCGGAAGAAGATGTTTGAAGTCTTTATAGGGGAAAGGAGTTTGATGACCATCGGGGCTCTGATTTGGAAGAGGAAGTTGACAATGATTCCCTTCTTAATGATCTAAATGAATTGTTACTGCCATCTGAGGATCAAGGGCCACCCATATCAGAAAAATTGGCTAAAATTGTCAATGCAAAATTCTCAACTGAGTTTGACCAACAAAAGCGCAAGACAGTTCTTGAAAAATATAAAATACCAACAAATTGTGAATCCTTGCTTGTCCCAAAAGTCAACCCTGAAATATGGGCCAAGTTACCTGCCAATAGTAAACAGGGATATATAAAGATGTCCTCCTTGCAAGACTCTGTAGCCAGGGTAACTGGCGGTATTTCATCAACTATTGATGATTTGCTAAAGGCAAGAGAGAAAAAATATCAAGTTGAGGTCAAACCCATTATTGCACAGCTCCTTGATTGCACTGTTTTGTTGGATGATGTTAGTCAGCAGATGTCTTTTAAACGTAGAGACTCCATTTGCCCACATTTGAACAATGACTTAAACAGGCTTGCTCTAGAAATATGAAACCAAAGAAAATGCTATTTGGCGATGACCTCCCCAAAACAATTGAGGCCTTAAAGGCAACAAATAAAGTTGTAAATAATGCATTCAAATCGAATGGACTAAGACAATGCCAGCGTTTTCCTGCACCCTCAGGATATGCCAACAATGCTGCATATGAAGCATACTACCCTAGTCGTGGCGGATACTCAAATCGGTCAAAATCTTTTTTAGGGGCAAGGGGGAGGATGTCATCATATTCTCCCCAACAAGCTGACACACCACGACCGCAGCAACAACACCAACACCAACAACAACGAAAATTCATGAAGCCTTAGAAAATTGCAAACAGCAGGTATATACATTTGATAAACATATTATTGAAGCACTTACTGACTATTTAGTCTACAAAGTTGCAAACTTTAAGGCAGCTCGCATTAAACTCGCATTATTTTACATCACACACCACACGTTTTTAAACGAACATCCAACGCCGTGGCACCTGACAAAGCGCCTAACATTCCGACCCTGCGTACAATTTTAGGACAAAACAGAAAACTGAGAAGAGATAACAAGAAAGATAAGAATGCAATAAAGAAATATCTGCACAAACAAATTGCCACAACTATGGCAATTGACAATATTTACAATATGGGGAATTTCCCTCTTAGCCAATCCGAAAAAAGTGTTTGAAATAAAGGGCTCAGTTTTGTGAGTTCTCCAGATATGGTTCCGAAAAATGAGGTATTCAAGGCATTCCTGAAATTTAAAAGGCGCATGCTTCTACACTATCATTTTTTCATAAGACCCGCTAATAATAATACTAAAACGATACCAAGAATTTTTAAATCCAGCTCAAATTGGGAGCCACCATCTTACAAACAAAAAACTTTACAAACTTTTTTCAGGAATGTGAGTAAGGATTTATTGCAGCTTTATGAACAACCCAAACAAAACAACAATAACCTCAGCCCTGCTGAGTCGTCTGCCCTATTAAATCTGGAAAGGAGGAAAGAAATGATCATCAAGCCTGCTGACAAAATAGAAACATCGTGCATTGTGTGATACCGACATTACTTCTTGACAGGCAACGTAAATCAATTTCAAAACGTCAATCGTTGCAAGAGACTTGAAGACCATTTCCAGAAAGCAGACCCGCCTCTGCAGCCCACGCACCTGGTGCATTCTTCACAGTGATAAACGATATAGATCGTAATTCCTCAGCGACCACATCAGCAACACATGGTCCATCGGCGAAGATTGGCCACATAAGTGTGCGAGAAGAAAAAATCTAACAAAAAATCCATTGTCTACCAATTCGGCTTGTGTTTTGGCACAAAACTTTGCATCACTGCAGCTTTGACTCAAAGATTATTTAATTAAATATCAATATCTGCACTAAAACGCAGAAATGGTGAGGAAAGCCCTTTATCGTCCATGTTGTATTTTCACAAGAAACTTGTTTTCTTACAGTATTGCTGATGATCGCCGATGAACTCTGGACACATAAAATTGTAATATCACCTTACCTTATACAGTAGAAAAAGCGCTCTTTCGTAATTCACTGTCGATCGTTGATCCGACACGTCTCTCAACTTTTCATCTATGGAATTGACGATGCCATTTTCATCGATAAGCCAATTTGTGTCATTTTGACATACCGAATGCTGCTTCATCAAGACAAGCAGGCCTTTTCTTGCATCTCGCTCTGCATTTTTGAATTTGTTATCAAATTCCATCCCTGACTGAAATGATGTCACAAACCCAACTTTGTTAACCCTATCTCACCTGGGGGTGGGGTGGATTCCACCTCCCCAACCAAACTTTTATTCGCCTATGCTACAATATGCAATGCAGGATGCCAAGACTCCGCTACTTTGACTTTATATCTTTACTGTATCGAATGATTAAAATTTCAAGATGCTAAATATAGCCTCGTAACCATGGCAACCAATGTTTTACTGTGTAGTCAACAAAATCTGTATACTTTTTTTTAATTGTTGCAAATTTTAATCCCAAATAAATGCAAAATTATACTTACACATGTATTTGATGATATCCAACTCAATTTGAAACAAAAGATTTCAATTTAGTGCCTCATTTCATTGTTTCAATCATGTTGGTAACAATCATGATAATCATAACTTAAAATCTTCTTATTGTCATAGCAACGAGAACAATAGAGATAATTTGATTTAATCATGTGATTTTGATTGTTTGCATCAAAGTATATATATTTACCAATTCTAAAGATTGTAGCTACTACGACAGCGAAGAAAAAGAGGGGGGGTGGAATCCACCCCCCCCCCCTCAGGTATTGACCGCTTCAAAACGCCCAGGTGAGATAGGGTTAAATAAGCAACACTGAAAACAAAATAAGAATATTCGCCAATACTTTATATGTAGATAGTGTCAAGTCTTTTTGAGTAACCAAAAATTGCCGACAACTGTAATCCACGGGTCACCAGGTCATGTAATCGGCGGGTCACGTTAGATCCTCCGCGGGTCACCATGTTTGCGGTCAGTGGCCGAGCGGCTATAGCTGCGAGCATTCCTACACAAACTGGTCCGTAAAAGCATAGAGGAGGTAAAAGGTACTGTTCTTTAGAAACAAGAAACAAACGTCGTCATCCGATTGTCGCTGGAAAGATTGCCGTTGTCGTTGGAAAGAAACATGGTGCCGAATGGGGCAATAAGGTGAGTCATGATTCGCTATTTTCTTTCATAAACAACTTGCAAGTCTCTCAACCAAAACAAAAAAATTTTGGCCTTGATAAAGGTAGTACTGTGATGTTTCCCTCGAGGGGCATTTCATTCCCAAAAAATATCGTACACCTTTGGAAAAAATTCTTTTATTTTCTAGGAAAATCATCACAAATCTGTAAAAATCCTTTGCTCTCAAAAAATCTCGTACGATTTACGATTACGAACACTGTGATTTTGACTGAGCAGTCCTTTCAATTCGAAGCAAAGGAGGCCGACACAGATAACTTCATAAATCAGCGGTAACTAGAGTAACTAGTACTAGTATGATGCACAGGACATTCTAAAGAGATATTTGCTTTCAGTGTTTCATGTGTTTCAGACTTGGATGATAATAGATTTGCTTCTTTTTGTCTTACTCAATAACTCAAGGTCAAATTCCAATCTCATGCAGTGTGACACATGGAAAAAGTCCATTATCTGCATTGGTATCAATTAATGGTTTCTAACCTTGGTCTCTAACGACTTGCATGAATTCTTTAAATTGTTTCAAAGAGCATCATGCGTGGGCATTAGCAAAGAAAGAGCGATGCCACCTTGATCTTATACAGACCAGTATATGCAAGAATGCTCGTAGCTATAGCCGCTTGACCACCAGCCGCAAATACAGTGACCCGTGTATTACATGACCTGGTGACCTGGTGACCCGCCGATTACATGACCTGTTGACCCGTGGATTACAGTTGCCGAAAAATTGCCCTGTTGTTTATTTTTTAGTTCAGCCAGCATGGTTTCTTGAATTTTCAGATGTTGAGCACAATGAATGCATTCAGAATCTTTTTAGTCAGCATGAAAACAAAGAAAGGAGACACAGTTAGTGTATGCAGTAAATGGATCATTATGATGCACTGGTACATTATTTTTAGGAGTAAGCAATTGTTCATGACCATTCACAACCATGTTTAGCATGAGCATCACAAAAGTTTAAGCTGACTAAATATCCAGCAGCTTTGGTTTTGTTTCATAAAATAAGAAATTCTTTTCATAATACTTCAACATCTAGTTGACTTTTCCCCCTTGCTATTTGTTTCTCATCTTTCCATAAGCAAGATTTCTTCAGATCTCATTTATGAATAAAATAAAAGGTTTTGGGCTTCTTCGCTCTCTCCATATAGCTTGCTTGAATTGATCCTTGGTGAGAATAAAAAAGATGATAGTCCAAACACAGAGTCTACAATAACAGTTAGCTCCCCTGGTCAAGAGATGTGGACAGATACAGAGGAAAGTGAAGTAGCAGTAGCAGTGGCAGTAGATTTAGACATAGATTCAGATCCAAGATATAATATGCAGAAAAAGGAACTGTAGCGGGCATTTTTTTGTCAGAGGAAAATAATGAGTTGTTGGTGAGAAAAGCAGAGCAGTTCAGCAATTTCAAAGAAGACCTACTGAAGCTTTAGGCAGTCGGTTATTACACAATCGCAACTTTTGCCGACATTATCGATATATTATATCATTTCATTTTATGCCAACTGTACTTTCATATTATATCTGACAAAAAACGCCAACATGACAAAAGTTTTGCCAACCAGGTTCGCGTAAAATTATCCGAATACGTCGGTGTATATTAATGCCAACCACATTGGCATTTAATAACACATTGTACATATGCTCCATACTGGGGTTCGTGTTCGCGTAAAGCTTCACATATACATGCTTTCTATATGTTTCATCATTCGTTGATGCGGTTGGCAGTAACTGCTTACATATCATTACATGTATTATCAAACAAATAATGCCAACCTCATTGGCATAAAAGCCTTACATATATTTCATCGGAAGCCACAGCAGTACTTGGCATAAAAGTGTTACCTATACACATATAAACAGTTATGCCAGATATGAGGAGGTTTAAATGAACAACAAGGAAATCTTCTTGTTCTTTTTTGGATTTCTATAATGCATGATTACTATCTTTTCTAAGTTTCAATGGACTATATTCAACTGCTGCACATATAATACAGTTAGTCACACTCTGATGATAACGTAAGTTTGAAAGGCCTCAGTGTGCTGAAAAATCTGTCCGTTTTTTGCGTCTGTTTTTCTCCTAGTACCTATTATTTAGCATATACTACAGCACCAAGTTTTTAGTTAATACTAACAGATACAACGGGATCCTAACATGATGAAAATAGCGCTGCACAAATCATTATTCCTAATACGTAGTATATTCATTCAATTCAGTATACCAGCAAGAATCCTTAAAGGGGCTGGATAAGAAATACGTAAACAAATCCACGGTTTGTGCATCAAATATCGCATTTTGAAAGGAGAGATTCCTTTGTAATTAGCTAAATTCAAAAGGAAAGATCCTTATCTAGATACAGGCAGATCTTTGGGTGAAAGATCAACAAAAATACTTGTTGGAAATCCATTTATATCACAGCAATCCCAAAACATATGGAAATATAATTTGTATCAGAAGGAAGTGCAAAGGCGAATCTCCAAGATGATACATTTATTTTGAATTTTCATTGAATGGTCACAATAAATTAGCTCATCAGAAAACAGCCAAGTCAAAAATTTCCCTGACAGTTCCTTATCGAGCCCCTTTAAATTTTGTGTTGTTATCCAAATATTGTTTAACTCGCATATATGTCTATATGCCTAAGTGCATGTTTGCTGCAGAACTGAAGGCTGGGGATATATCTTCACTCTTTAAACAAGAAGATAGATGCCTTTTCAAAAAAGAATTATCGACCAATAACTGTTTTACCATCGATCACAAAAATTTTCGAACGGTTAATGCAAGATCAAATGCTACCATTCATCCAAAGTTTCCTGTCTCCCCTTTTATGTGGTTTTTGGCAGGGCTATGGCACACAGCATGCACTTCTACGTCTAATAGAAACCTGTAACAAGTCAATGGACAACGGAGGCGTTAGTGCTGCTGAGTGAGGGTTGGGGAGGGGGTGGTGCTAACAAGGCAATTTTATTGGTGGTGTTATTTTTTGGAATCACTTTCTACTTCTAGTCCACATTTTTGGCACTTCTTTGGTTTCCTCAGACCCTCACCATGTGACCAAGACAAAGTAGGAATACGACAATGGAGTTAAAACTCCCTTCCCCCCGCAAAATTCCATTTTGTCGTGAAATTTAGATCACTGGATCTCTAAATATTTGCGAATTTGCGCAAATCAGGTTGGCGTATATCAGTGCCTGTAAATAGTATGTAAATTTGCCGTGCCTAGAACGCAGGTTAGATTGGAGAAAACTGTCCGTAACGTTATCAATCTTTACGCGAAAGTGGTTGGCGTAAAGTTTCACATAGCTTTTGTGGTAACATTGCGAACTTAATTGGCCTGTTCAACCGCGTAAGTGATATAAAAGATTTTACGCGAATCAGGATGGCGTCAAACTTTGCATATAATTTATCGTCATTTTGGCAATAATTGCCAACATCTGCATTCTCCAAATGATTCAAAAGGCATCAAAGGAATGACTTGTAACCGGACAAAAGGAACATATTTGCTAACGGAATGCCTATTTCTATACTCTCATGAAATGTTGGTTGCAGATTTGTGTCAATGTTTGTTTTCTTGAGAGCAGCCACTCTGAACCAGTCACTCGTTTTTATCGCCTGATACCAGTAGAAGAGGGGGATGCAACTGGTTTACTCAATTCGTTGAAAATTGCCCTTGAAAAAGATGACCTGGCTTGGCAATGAGTAACTGGCTATCCATCAGACGGTGAAAATCTAATGCAAGGACAAAATGACTCTGTTCTGACTAGAATGAAAGATGCAGCTCCAAACTTATTTGTGCTGAAATGATACTGCCACACCTTTCATCTTGTTGCCGAACATGCAAGTAAGGCTCTTTCAAAAACCGCTGACCAGTTGATCCATGATGTCTACAACTACTTCACGTTGTCCCCAAATAGGCAGAAATCTCTTGCAGAATTTCAGCAATTTTTAGAGGTGCAAGAGCACAAGATCTTGAAGCCCTGCCAAACGCGATGGTTATAGGTAGCACAATGTGTTCAGCAGATTTTGGAGCAATGGCCTGCCTTCAAGTTGTTCTTTACTGCCGAGTCCTTTGAGAACAAATCTCCACAAGCAGACAGAATCCTTCAAGCCTTGAAGTTCCCCGTATGTCAAAGCTAGGCTTGAATTTTCAAGTTTTGTCCTTGGAGATTTAACTGGGCTTAATGTTATGTTTCAGTCAAACGGCTTCCATCTGCATGGACTTGTTCCAGAAATTGAACGCATAGACTCGCATGTTTTGGAACAATTTCAGGAGATCTACCCAGCAGCAGATTGGCAAGATCAATTTTGATGACGAGTCACAATGGGTTCCAATTGACAAAGTTTTTGCATAAAACAAACTTAGATCCTGAGCCAAAATCCGCAAACTTTCATGGCCATTCAGAAACTTCAAATTTTTTTCCGCGTTTTCGATCTGGCCGGATTCAGAGTTTACACAGTTGTTTAAATTATTGTTTTAGTGTAAAGTAAGAGTTTTGTATGCATGCAAATGTATTTTATGTTCGCTCTTGGAGCTATTTTTCTGATGTTGTTTCAATGAGAGTCTCCCACGCGTGGTTCCTATTAAAAGATATAAAATAGGATACTTGGGATAATTTTTGTATTTGGTTGTATTCTTCTTCGTACATAATGTCGCTTGAAATAATGGTGAAATATTAGATTTTTTGCTAAAACAAACAAAACTTCATTCCAGTTTCTATGAGCTGGAATGAAGAAGGAAGGGGGCAATAGGGGGTTGAGGATAGTAATTTGGTGAAATTTTGATAAGATCTTGACAGGCTAAACATTTTCAAGACAAACAACTCTCACTGTAAAACAGATTCTCAAGATATGCATGAAAACTGATTGTTAGTAGTATTATGTGAGGAAACCCCCAGGGAATCTTATACCGTTTGTGACCAATGGTGCACAAAATTCAAACAAAATTACACAGCTTAGGTGGAAACAACCCTGTTGATCAGCTTTAATCTATTTATTGCAACTGTAAAACATTTGGGGTCAAAATATCCTTGCAGAAAGACCGCTAACTAATTTTTGCCATTTTCTTAACCCTATCAAGCCTGGGGGGGGGGCTGAATCAGCCCCCCCCCCTAGCCGCTTTTCTTCTGTGGATTTTTATATAGTGCATTTACAACGCTGAAATTTTCTGACTTTTCTGACTTTTCTGAGTTTCTATCTTTCTTATAATCAAAAATGAACTTTTTAGAAAAATTGAATTCATTCCAGGGGGTAAACGCGGTCAATTTATGAGAGATGTCTGTGCAAAATTTCAATAAATGCTAATAAAATCTACAGGAAATGCAGGAAAACAATGAAATTGGAGGAATATATGCTACTTTTGATCCTCTATCCAACTGCTAATTTGTTTGTAATTTAAATGTATGATTATGTGTATATTGGCTGTACGCATGCGCACATTCTTTGAATTCTTGTGTGATGACGTCATCACTTTTTCCTAATTTTTCTTTGCAAAGCAAAAGCTATTCAACCATAGAATGCACTAAAATTGGACCCATGTCCTTATTGCCTTTCGTTTTCTCTCAATCAACGATTTAAAATCTTTAGTACTGAACCCTATTCATTTTTAAAATATTTCATTTTTGGGTTCACCTCATGATGTACTGTGCAAATGCGAAGTTTCAAGGCTCTACATCGTTCACAACCGAAATAAAACCTCCTTAGTCTTCCTAGAGCATCAAATACCCTAGGCTTGATATGGTTAAACAACGTTACACAGTGAATCGTTATTCAAATGTAACAAATGCCTATTGGCATATATTTTGGAAATCAGTTATATTTATCCAAAAAATGTTATTATCAAAACATATGTTAATGTTATTACCCAACTGTACTCAAAACATGTGTCTTTATCTGTTTCAGGCTAAAATCGTGATTCTAAAGATTCTACAAAATTTGGTAGTCTGTAACATGTATTGTACATTCTTAAATGAATATAAAAAAAGTGGGTAAGGATTAAAATTTTCACTTATTGAAATGGAAGCAGTGACGAAGTTAGATGGCATGCTTGTCATGCTCAGCACGACCAACCCATTTCAAAAATAATTTTTTTTTGAATCACGAAAAATTGGTTTTTCCCCTTGAAAACGTAGTTCCTTGTTGCCCAGCCTGTTCAAAAGTACAACAATTGATCAAATGACCCCCCCCCTCGTCAATATTGGTTCCAATGATGCCCCCCATATTCAGTTCAGCTCAGCCAATGAGATTCGATACTGAGATCAGAATGAAAGTCTAAAGGGCATCCAATCTGGTCATGTCCCCATTCTTGTGCCTGACCTACCGGAAATCCCCCTATGAATACAGTCATGCCCATAAGGTTGGTACCCTATGTTTGGTCATGCTCGACAAAGGTGTCCTTTTCTAAGACAAAAGGAAGGAACAAAGCTTGGTCTGGCAAAACGAGAGGAGCACAACCTCATCGTTATAATCATCATAACCTAGTCCTGCAATTTTGATGAATTGTTCGTTTTGATTGGCGGAATATTTTATTCTGCAAAATCATTGGAAAGATTTTTTACATCAAGGCATGTTTAGTTCTCAGAGCATGGCTGTAGTATGCAGAGGCAACCCTGTGTCATTTCGTGAGTTTCACTATGACATGTGTGTGTTAGGCCTATGTGCGCTCTTTCAAATTTCATTATTCCATTGGTAATTATGGCACAAGTTCAAGCTCAGGGAATTATTGCTGATCGAGACCTTGTGTCTCAGTTATTGAGAAAGACCTTTGCTTAGTGGACTGTTGCTGAGCAGAAGCACATCGTCCAACAACAGCGACCAATGCCAAAATTGCAACAAAATATCAGAGGCAGAATGTTTCAGGAAGTGTGGTACGAGAGGAAGGATTGGCTGTGCGGTAGTGAAGGTATGAAGGGGCTTTTTTGTTGGCCATGAAGAACGGCCAAGGTTCAGAATCCCGCGCTGGACAGTTTGGTCGCTGTCCGTAACTCTAGCCCGGGTCGACCAGAGCCATGTGAGGGAAATCTGGTAGCTGTGGCGGGTTGATGGTAAAACATCCGTGGCCCCTGCTGGAAATAAGTCTCTCTCAGACTTCCGCAGGCTAGCCACGTTAAATATGATACCTACCTACCTACCTACCTACAATGAAGAGGTGAGCCAGAACAGGGAAATGCTGAAAACCCTGTCAGAAGCAGTTCTTTTCCTTGCAAAACAAGAATTGCCTTTCAGAGGTCATGATGAATCCAGTTCAAGCCTTAGTAAAGGAAATTATAGAGAGCTCTTGGCCCTGATAGGGAAATTTGATTCTGTTTTCGAACGTTGCCTTCATGGCAGGTTAGCAGCTTTTAAAACAGTGAATGCTGGTGCTTTTACTGGTGTTTCAGCTGACATTCAGAATGATCTGATTGAATGTATAGATTCTGTGATTCAAGATCAGATTGCCAAAGAAATTTTGGACTGCACATTTTTGAGCATCCAAATTGATGAAACAACTGATGTTTCAACAAAAGAACAGTTGAATGCACTAATTCGTCTGGATAAGAAAGGTGAAATTGTTGAGAGATTTTTGAAGTTTTCTGATGTCAGCACAGATAGAACAGCACCTGCAATAACTGTCACTGTCAAGAAGATTCTCAGCAAGTATGGAGAATCTTTGAAGAATAAATGGATTATTGAGATAGTACGAATAGGGTTACAGACAGAAGGTAGAAAGCAAAAGGACATCCGTTACTTCAAATGCCTTTCGACATCCAAAAGATCATTCTGCGGATCTAAAAAGGGCAACACCGAGATCACATTTCTTTCAAGTGAAGTTTATAGAGTGATCAGTTTAAAAAACAGAATTGAGTACTGTGAAAGATGTAGCATGAAAATGGAAGAGAAAGTTGACCCAAATAAAGAGTTTATACCCATATTCATGCAAATTGGTATTTTTAATTTGCAGGGAAACATTAAGATGATCCTAAAAAATTAAACAATAGTCCCACCCTAAATGTTTACTAGAAATCTATCAGAAAAAAGAAGAAAACAGTCAATTATTATATGCCATTTCATATAGCCTACTGTAAATACGACAACCTGCCACTGAGCCCCAATGCTGGAATTGGCTACTCTCTCTGAGAAAAATGTTATTGCTCCCCTTGCAGAAAAGGATATTCTCGGTTTCAGGCAACGTCCAGAAGGCTACTATATCTATATTGGCCATAAATAGGAGGCAGATTTTTTTAATAGTTTCCAACTAATTAGTAGCAAAGTCTATGTTTTCAAGCGTTTATAAATGCTACATATGAAAGCACATATGTCACATTAGCAATTACTTAATACAACAAACAAGTTTCCATTGTTTCATGACTTTTTATGACTCAGAGACAGAGGAAGAACTGTGATACCAAGACATAAAAATTGTTGTTGCCAGAAAAAAATAAATTCTAGAGCCATGCAAGAAGGTAGCCGACAAAAGATGGACTGCTTCTAATGACCCTGGAGAAATTCCATGAACAATACTCAAGGGCAAAAATTCTAAGTAACAGGGTCCACAGACAACTTCTCTAGTTGCGAATAAGGACACTAGGAATTCAAATGAAAAGCTACCTAAAGACCCTTGCATTAAGATTTGCACCCTAAAGTTGAATGTTAATTCGGCTGGGGATGCCGTTCCAAACGAAAAATGCCAACAAGATTTAAATGATTACCTTGTGACACTAGCTGATAGTGAGCAAATCACAATACGAATCCGATATGAACAGTATCTGAAAGAATCAGGTGAAACTGAGGATGGAACTATTGTTGTTGATACTGTTTATATTGAGGATGATACCCTGGATGAAACCTTGAATGAAACGGAAAAAGCTAATTTTCTTGAATTAGGAGAATATATGAAATCATTGTGAGAGACCAATAGAAAGCTGTGCGAAAAAGTTGATAACTTAGCATCACAACAAAGTGAGCTAAATGAAAATTTTGAAATTTTAAGAGGCATGTTATAGTCGGGTTACCTATGTAATTCCGCTCGATTTGAGTGCCAAAATTGATTTTTCACCATAAATCGTTGCATCGATATGCATAGAAGCGAATTTCATAGGGTGCCATTTTTTCAGCGATTTTTAAGGTGCTTATTTTGCAAAAATTGAGGTATACATTATCGCAGTCTATTTTGATAGACCGCTGTGCAGAGTAGACTGGAAGTATAGGTTGCACAACGACAGTTAGCCCCTGAAAGACCCGTCTCACACCACAAATTAATTGCCTGCAATTCCCGGCATTAAAGTGGGACCGAGGAAAAACATACATGCCCCACATTGGGCGTGGCATGGGCGTTGGCTGTAGTTGAAATCTGTGATTATGTCTTCAGGAACCGTAACATTTTTATAGATTTTACTCACAATTGTTCATTTGGAATTTTGTCGATCAATCGGCAAAAGTGCTACCTGTGCGGTTTTAGGCAATGGTATGGAAGACATACATAGAAGATAATTACCGTTAGAAGACCAATTCGATGAAATCAACCTTAGCTTAACTTTTAAAGAAAAATTTTTACATCTTCGCAGTTAGTCAATTTCTTCATCTTCCTCAGAATCGTCGCCCTTCTCTGCATCTGCAGTGTTATCTTTGGTATTTTCACAGTCCTCGCGTTTACATAACTCGGTACACGACAGATCATTCTTCAAACATGAACAGTTCGTTCGTCCTTTGCACCGTCCCTTGCATCCACATTTTACAAGTTCTAATACTGATTGTGGAGCTGGAAGTTCGAGGCATTTTGTTGGTACTGTGATACCATCAGCCATTTCCCAGCCATTCTCTGTAAGAGGTGGTATTACATTCATTGCATTTCTATACCCTTTCCAAATGCTAGCAATTAGATTTGCTCTCTGTATGTGAGGAATTAATGCTCCAAGAGTTGGAGGTAACTTTTCTGCTTCCATATCTCTTCTGC
The DNA here is from genome assembly GCA_039566865.1 of Aurelia coerulea. Classification (NCBI taxonomy): domain Eukaryota; kingdom Metazoa; phylum Cnidaria; class Scyphozoa; order Semaeostomeae; family Ulmaridae; genus Aurelia; species Aurelia coerulea. Next base: position 2,010,699 of record CM076951.1, on the reverse strand, counting down.
TAAACAGCTCCCATCTTAATTCGTTGAATGTAGTTTTTTTCGTCGCAGGTTATTAAATAAGACAAAAGAACTTTTGAATGCAGTCTAGGCTTCCTTCTAAATCGAAATCATCTTCGCCAAGTGACTGTAGAGTGCGGATAGTGTCATCATCATCAGAGAGCTTCAGGAGCGAAGTTATCCATTTCAGCTTCGAAATTCCAAACAACTTTCCACCCCAATCCGTTCCCGAAATAGCATGTAGACCTATCAAAGCCATTGATTTTTCATTACCAACTACTGTGGATCTGCTCTTTACATCAATGCGTCTGTTAAACTTTCCCTGTCGTGTTATGAAGTTGACATTTCCTCCATTTTGATCTCTTGCACAAAGGTCCATCAACAATATCAAGACGTCTGTGTCTGGCGATCGTACATCAATGTTGCAACGAGGGGATAAACTTAAGGCATCGAGTACATGAAGTGGTGTCTGGTTCCTCGTGATTATGCTGTGAGATGATATCGCTGAAAACAGCCTGATGGTTTGAATACGTGTTCGTACCATAAACTACGATCAACGAGAACTGACTTTCCTGGTATGCCTGCAGCAATGCTTTTCACAGGTACTCCGTCAATTGGCCTTTCGTCTCAATATGGGAAAGTAAAGTTTTCAAAGGTACATGTTTGATGTTGGTTGTATCGCTGACATGGAATCTCACCGCATCTATGCCAGAAGTACGCTTCACCCTTGTCTGTGATTTTAGAGAATGTTCAATATATATCAAAGATCACCCTTCGTTCGTCATGATGATAAAGAGTCTTCTTAATAATGCTGACGAATGCTTGAGCAAAGTCAGCACAAGTGGACATTTTTACGCCTTTTTTGATGGTTTGAACAACCGCCATAGCATTGATAATGCAAATCTTTTTTGTGCTTTCACTTCGCTCTATTTGAACTTCTGCATGATTCTCAAAATCGACATGTGACTCCAACACTTTAACAAATGCACTTTTATCGCCTGGAATCAAAAGTTGACCGTCTGATGAAAACAATGATCTAGGGATTGCAGAGAACTCGTATGTGCCTATCACGTCATTTAGCTTCTGCATCAACTCTGGGCGTGATCTTTGAATGACTAAAAATCTTGCAAGAAGCTGCCGATCTTCTCTAAGCTTGATGACTTTCTTATTCACGGTGCAGCGCGCTTTCTTTTGCCAGTTAGAAAATGATTTCAATGAGAGCTTTTTCATAGGATCCCACATTGACATCTTTGCTGTGGCATTGACAAGCCTATCTGCAACAAACTTTTTGAATGCTTCTTCTCCTTTTTTATCTCTTTCGACAATATCCTTCTCTGCAATAGATGACACTGTCATATTCGAAGCTATGTTCATTAATTCCGTATCTGCAGCAAAAGGATTTTCCACGCAATGCTTAATAATTCCATCCTTGATCTTTGCAGCGTTTCGCTGCACTTTTGACGCCATTGACCCTGTCAGTAGACTTGCCCCAAGTCTACTTCGTCAAAAAAATTTTCCGGTAGACTTATTACAGTTGACAAAACAGACTTGGGGCAAGTCTACCCTGTCGGCGGATGGTGCATCTTTCTCTCCTTTGTGTGAATTACATCATGGCTAGCTTGAAACTCGTCCACCAAACGCTTAACCTCAGGGGCAATTAGCAGATACCTGTCCAGTGCTGATTCACTTTGAGTAATGCCAGTAATACCCCCTGCAACTTTGAGAGCCCGTATCTGCTGTTCCAGTGTTTGATCAACAGTTTTGTGAAAGGGATACCTACCTGACCTTGTCACACTAAAATTGTCCTCAAGTGTGCTCCAAGTTTCTGCATCAACCTCTTTCAACTACTGTAATTGGGCAATGTGGTATGGAACAAGTCGAGCGTATTTTTACAAGTCGTGTGCAAAGTACTACTTGACTTGTTCTTGCAAGGCTGGTATGTACAACTTCAGATCACCTTGCCTTGAAGCTCTGATCAGGCGAAGCAAACGTTCAACTTGGTGAAGGTAACTCAAAAGGAACATTGGCATGTCACCAGAGAGTTTCTCTTCAGTAAAGATGTCGAGATCTTTCAGAGATTTCTCTATCCTGACATAGATTGCATCGATATCAATATTCATTTGTTTTAGTCCCTCTCGAAAGTTCTGACAGTCGATAAAGGTCTCCTAACGTGATATTCAACACCTATCTTGTAGTTCTTCCCTCCAAGTATTTGTCGTATGGTTGCAGGTATGAGTATATGTCTTCTTCGATGCTGACAGCTTCAATGCCACTTCCTTCTATGTACTTACCGAGTGCATGTAGGGAGGCAAAGCACGTATGGAGTTCCCATATTCGCAGGAACCAATTGCCTATCTCATTGGCTTGTTGTAACTTAACAGCTCTTTCGTATAAATCAAGATCCAAGGTAATAATTGTTCCTTTTTTAGCATTGACAGGAACGGAAGTTGTACGAAAACGAGGTTTAAGGAGAGGGTATCTAATTCCAGTCAATTCAAGCACAGTGGTGGTCCGTAAAATGATGGCTGCAATGAATTAAGTCATTTTACGGGCCACAAAGACTACTGTTAGCTTGAAACACTAAAAAACCGTTATTTCTGCAACACAGGGATTTAAAATTCTCCGAAACCACTACAAATCAAACACTTTTTTGCCCATTCTGATATGGTCCGGCAATTTCACAATGTCAATCTTGCAGATGCAATTAAACCCCCTTCCGGCTACACACAAAAATGGCACCTATGTTTTTCATATTCTTCATAGACATACGAACGTAACCATGGAGAGATATTGATTTTGGCATGCAAATCGAGCGAGAACCATTATTTTGACATAACGCACCCGACTATTTTCTCCAGGCCTTCGACAGAAGAAGCAGTTCCGACATCAGTCATGACGCTGTGAAACCTCATCCAAGGCTTCACAAGTATTCCAGTAATTCCCCCTCAGGTTGAGGTGCCATATGATGCCAACTCCCTGCCTTCTTCCCTTCTTGGTGCATATACAGAAAGAATAAGTTTTGCTCCTTCGCAACAATTCTTTGAAAGTCAGACACCAGGAAGGGTGAAGAAAGTGATAAATACGGCTTCCCATTTACAAGAAATTCGACAAAAAAGTAGATCGCAAGGCAACTTTGCTAAGTAGCTTGTTTTCTAAATATTTAACTTCAATGAGCTTCAAAATTTCAACGTTAGGGGTACAAGAAGCTGCGGTATTCAAAAAGAATGTCTGGACCCCAGTGTAATGGACTGGGTGAAAAAACATGTCTCACAATGTGGCCGCAGAGGGGAGCTGATTATGCAAAACAATTGGAGAAATGCGTAAATTCCACAAAATTATATACTTTGAGAACACGATGGCAAGAGAGACTGCAAGGGAGACTGTTGACTCAGGTTTTGAAGAACTAGGCATTTCTCCCATCAAGCTTCACACCATGACAAAGCACAGAAAGATCAGTCACTTGAAAGAAAAATTGGATTGAGCAATGTCTACCATGGAAGAGATGGCATCAACCGCAGCAAACATCGATATGGAAGATTGGAGATAGCCTGCGTGCAGCCTCAACTCCTCCTCAAAGGAAAAGTAGAGTCTGCGCAACAACGAAGCAAAGCTACTACGCTGACGCTGCAAAACTGGTAGCCTCTGTCTGATATTCTCGACGCATGGCAAAGCAGATGTGAGCGGCTTCATAGCGTGTGATACCTATTGAATGCATAAATCTGTGAATAAAACCGCAGGAAATCCCACGAGATCCAAGATTGGTAATTGCTTGAACATAATATTCCTGATGAAACTGAAATAAATTTGCTTCGACGCTGTTGCCTGAAGGAAGCCTATTATGATGAAATATAAACTGAATTTATCAAGCATGTGAAAGTAAATGCTGATGGCATAATTTGATATTCAAAGTCAGCAGTGATAACATTCCACCCTTTTCATTGAGAAGCCCAGCACATTAATCCCCATTGAAATGTTCTTGCCGTCCATAAACGACATTCACTTTTGTAATTTGAATTTACAATAGTTGTTTTGGAGAAACACTGCCCCTACTATCAGTGGTGGCGCCAGCCGCCATGAAGTGGGGGGGTAAGCAGTGAGGGGGGTCCGGGGGCGAAGCCGTCGGAAATTTTTTTGGGACCACGCCCTTTATATTTTAGGGAAACGCCCTTTTTGAAAGTAATACGCCCTTTTTCTAGATAGAAAACGACAGATGAAATCATTGATATGCATGTGAGAAACTTCGATGCAAGGCTTTTTAATTGTATTACAATTTACAACAAGTATTGAAGATAGTAAAACTGAAAATGAGTTTTATGAGTTATGAGTTATCTGAAATATACAATTGATCTTGAACCCAAGTTCCCCAAAGTATGTAGTCTAAAGAAGGCAGGCTGCAACGTTGATAATGCTCAAAGGGGACTTTTCTTGGCTTGCTAGCAAATTGGAGATATCCCGCTCACTGCTAATGAGCACCAACTGCTCAAGTCGTTCTTCTCCCATTTTTGCACGCAAGTATGTGTTGATCAACTTCACTTTGCTATGCAATCACAAACGACACACAAAGATTTCAGAATGATGAGATTATATTTAGCACTAGATGACCAAGAAAGCGATATTAACCCTATCCAGACTAGGGGGGAGCACAAAGTGCCCCCCCTAGTAAACTTTTTCACACAGCACATCGAGTATCTCTTCAATAGTCTAGCTTTTTTGTGACTTTTAGTTTCTATCTATGAGACATCTTTTCATGTCTATTTCAAAAATTTTGACACTGATTCCGGGGGTCAACACATGACTTTAAATTGAGTGCTCCGCAAAAGAATTACAGTTTAAGTCATAGCTTTGGAACCACTGGCTCTATGACAATGAGACAAACATTTTTGAGCTCGTCTTGAAATAAGCTTTCATTTGATGTATAGTTTATTGATTTTTGATGACGTCATCAACAATTGGTTGTTGCGCATGCGTACTGACGAAAAACCATGTTATGGTTCATTTTTAGAAAAATGAGTGACATAATATGATGCAGCAGGTATTTTTATGTACATTTAGCATTTTTTGCTATTTTTAAAAGTAATTTATAATCAATTTTAGACAAAAATCGCTCTTTTTTCGTATAAAATAAATAAATGCTGACATCAGCAAAAATATTAGCGTTACAAAGCAAAAATTTCAAAATAAAAATTACAAGGATATAATCCCTCTATGTTTCAAATATGACATCGATATGTTTTATCAATTTGGAGATACAACGTGACAAAGTACATGTGGTTTTACACCCAAATTAGCAACATTTGCTGACGTCAGCACTTAATCACGTGACATAAACAAAAACAAATTACATCATCTTGTTTGCCTTATCATGTTTGTTACTTGTGCCAAGTTTCAAGTCTCTAGCACTTATGATTCTATGAAAAACCAGGGGGGGCACTTTGTGCCCCCCCCTAGTCTCCCCAAAGTTTCAAAAAGCCTAGTCTGGATAGGGTTAAAGACTAAGCACAGACCTACCCCTACCTTAACATTTTTATATCATTTTTGAACGAATCTAAATTACCACATTTTCAAAAAAGTGGGGGGGTTTTTACTCCCCCCCCCCCTATACCCTCCCGTGGCTCCGCCACTGCCTACTATTTATGAATTTCTTACATTCAAATATTGGTTTTGTTGCGTCTCGCCAACAAGGCAAATTTCGAGTTGTTTCACTTCAAGAGACGAAGGCTGTGGCCTTGACAAATAGAATAGACTGTGATGTGAGTTGTACGACTCAGCCTGGCTCGCCCGTGTCGCCCATTATGACCATGTCATCGCAAAGTTCTGAGTTAGATCCAAAAAGAGCAGTTAATGAAAAAACCAAATAGCCAGATTATATCACCAACTAATTGAGAAAAAGATCACAGAGTATTGATTTTTTACGTAAACTCTTTATACTGATTTTAGAAGATTTTAAAGAAGGGGGTAAAAACGTTGTTTTCTTCTAGCGTCGCCCATTATGGCCGCATGAGAAACAATGAACACTACTCTCCGGTAAAAAAAGTTTTAGTCAGAAAAACAGCTTTAATTACTGTTCATTGTTTTTCATTTGGTACATTAAACCCAAAAATATCAATAAGTAACTATCAATAAGTATCAATAAGTATCAATAAGTAAAACTTCGAGTTTTGGCAATTGAAATGCATGCTTTGAGTTGCTCTAAATCCTGCCTGATCTCTTGTGCATGGATGGATGAGTTTGGCATAGTTTCTAAAATGAAAATAGACTTAATATGTTGCTGCGTTTTTTTGGGTTTCGATGATTTTCCAAGTCAGTAAGTAAGATTTTAACCCAAATTGGCGCTTTTTTTAATAAATGTTGCATTTTGATATTTTGAAGCGATTGGAAACTTCTCTGGTAAACTGATGGGAATAATGGGCGACAAAAATAGCAATTAGCAGCACTCAGACTTCATAACCTTTAATCTGAATCAGAAGACACTTTGCTTTGGTTTCATTGTAAATTTCCTCTCAAGAGACAGGACTTCTGAAAAATCAAAGCATATTTGAAAAATGTCAAACCGCAAGGTGCCGAGCTAACGAAAAAGAAGGAAGGAATGTAAATAGAATCATGAAATTTGCAATACTTGAAAGAATCAATTAGAGATATGCACAAACCATCTTGTCGGGTTTCAATGCAAATGAACTGAAACTTCAGTGAAGGTCAAATCATGATAAAACAGATGTCAGGGAAGATTTTCCGTGCAATTGCAATTTTATTACTAGTCGTCAGTCCCCTGAAATTTAATTTCTCTTACTAGCCGGCCATAATGGGCGACCGGCCATAATGGGCGACGCTACTCTAGATGAAGCTAAAATGTTGAACACACGGAGGTTGTCATGAGTTGGCATGTGAGAACAATTGGTCTTCATGTGAGATATTGCTATAGGAGATATTGCAAATCCATTTCACGAAATAATGACCAAATTTTTAAATAATTAGCCAAATAATGCTGCACGTACAAATATGGGGGGGGGGGGGGGGGGCTTTCCAACATTGAAGCCTTTCCAACGTTTAAACATTATTCAAGTACTTTCCAAATAATACGATACAGGAAACAAAAACATGCAAACTCATGACAACCTCTATGAGACCGACATTTTAGCTTAATCGAGGCAGCTGATACAATTTCTGTAAAAATCTCATCAGCGTCTCTTTGTCAGGCATGCTGTTCTTGAGGCTGTTGATAAACAGTCGTGGCTGAGGAGTCACAACTGTTTGTGGTATCGCTTCTCCGATCTTCTCGTCATCAATTGCACCCTGCTTGAACCTCTTTTCCGTGAAGCTAAAGCACGTTCAAAACGGATTTACCTCAACGAGATCATAATCGATGGCGATTGGCTTGATAATCTGGCAGCCTGAAATTTAAGTGTATTTTTCCAATCAATATTTTGGGTTTTTATCCACAGGCTCCAATCAGCTTTTAATAGCAATCTCCATTCAGCAGGTCCTAATAGTCTTCCTCCCACAGGTATCCCAATCCCTGTTCAGGTAGATAAACTTTTGAGGGCAACTTAACCCTATAGTGGTTGGGCTATCTGACACCAAGAGGGATCCATTACAAAAATGTTACAGAACGGCCTCCTGTTTACACATGCCAAGTGGATCCGTCACATTTTTGATACGGTTAGCCATATCATTTTTGATACACCTAGGAATGCGGAGCGCTGTGAATTCTGCGGATTTTGTATTTGGCGGATTCTTTAGTACATCCGCAGCGTCCGCAAAATTCGCGGAATTCACCTGGCCCAAAAGTGATAGTGTCTTCCAAATGTTCCATGCTGTGTCATGTAACTTCGTAATATTGATATTCAGCTCCTTCGACCTTGTCACTTGGTATTGCACAATGATTAGAATAATTTATTTTACATAAAAATGAAGATGTTGATTTGGGTGGAGGATGTTTGATGTTGAACGATGAACAGTGACAGGTGGATTTTGCTTGAATGCATTTGAGGCAAACCATGGAGCATCTCTCAACAGTCTTGACTTGCATTTTCTTTGATATATGTCCGATAAACCTCTTGCCAGTAAACAGCATATTTGTAAAGAAGGCAGTCAGGAATATTTGTTGTCTTGGCTGAGCAGCTGAGAAGTTCAGGAAAACTCAAATTTATGAAACTGCCTACCAGCAAAAATCAACAGTAAAGATTGAACTTGATAATCTACAGTAATTACCAAGTAAAGACAATAAGATTGAATTAAATCCTCATCTGGGAAATGTCCGAAGTGGCCGAAGGGCAGCGAGCATTCTGACAAGGAAGTAATTAAATCTAAGTATATTTCCTATATTGGTTTAAAAATTCAGAATAGGTATAAAGCAACCTAAAGACAATTTGTCAAACAACCAACGGGATCTCGTCAAATTGATTGCTCAAATCACCAATGACCGAAAGCAAAATTGTGTGATATGTGTTACACTTGCTTTGAACAAATAACGGTCTCGCCAGGCATCATCCTTGTAGTGTTGTACAGTAGCTCAAATGTAATGTCTTGGGTACCTTCTGTATGAAAACGTTTTAACTGATTATATAATAAAAAAGAATGTTACACCGGCATACTACTGACATTGTGTAAATGGGGTCTCATGTAATCTGTATGAAAACGTTTTAACTGATTATATAATAAAAAAGAATGTTACACCGGCATACTACTGACATTGTGTAAATGGGGTCTCATGTAATCAGTCTAGAGTTGCACGTTCTGTTCTCCCATCCTTAATACAGTTCCAATTTGAGAACTTTTTCTGGAAGTGGTTGTTGATTTCTACTGCAATAGAACGTCAGTAGGATCCGCAATAAAGGTGTAATCAAGGAAATAAATCCTCCAAATAAATGTGCACTTAAGATTCTTCACAATGAATACAAATCTTTGTCTCAATCGTTACTCACTCGCAGTAACAGTCTCACCATCCACGTAAAGAATTTGCAAAAATTGATGACTGAATATTGAATAGAATAAATGCATTTACACAGTGTGGGATTACCAGCTTTCCTAGGCGTATCAAAAATGATATGGCTAACCATATCAAAAATGTGACGGATCCACTTGGCATCTGTAAATGGGAGGCCGTTCCAAAAATGATATGGCTAACCATATCAAAAATGTGACGGATCCACTTGGCATGTGTAAATGGGAGGCCGTTCCGTAACACTTTTGTAACGGATCCAAGGTGTTCCGTTACTGTGTAAACAGGGTCTAAGTCCACTCAGCAGAATGAACGAAACAGAGCATGCTCTGACAATGAAGCAGTTGAATTGAACTTTGAACTATTGACCTTATATTTGAACTTTGAACTCTGGATTGCCCCATTTATTGTTTTAAGATATTCAAGCTTTTCATGCTTCGTGCAACAGCCCGTAGCTATAAAGTTTCTGCTAGCCCTTTCTTCGGCATCACAACGCTTATCTACGACCTCAAGAATAGATCTACACAGCAGCTGGCTGCAGTAAAGTTTATTTAGCATTTTGGCATGGCCTAAGTTTCTTTTTGCTTGGATTAGGCCTTCCATTTTGCACAAGTGGAGACTTTATGGCTACAAGGACTTATAGATTGTAAGTTTATTATTAGATATTTATCCTTAGTTTCTTATACCATTGCTGTTGTATTGATTCAATTTTTGTCATGTTTACTGTTATTTCTACTTATGTCATGTTGCTCTCGCTATTTAGGCCAAGAACGAACATTTGTTTTTTGTATACTCAATTTAGAAATTATTGTCGAGGTTCTTGTTATTTATGTTGCTTATTTTTATTACTTTCCTACAATGTTTTTGGGTGTATTTTGATATATTAGAGATATATTCAGTAGTGTAATTTACTTTATTTCCTTTAATAGTGAACCACCATCATTTTCATCATCATCGAGCAACCTTACCACTTGGATTTTTGCTTTGTTTGTCTGCCTTTGGGAACTCGGTTGGTTTTTGGGAACTTGGTGCGTTCATCTAGCCTGTAGCACAGTTTGTCGGCTACAGTAAATGTCTTATGATGTTCCTCATACTTTTCTAAGCACTACAGTACAGGCCTTCTGCACATAAACATAGGTTTCACAATAATTCTTAAAGAATTTTTGAAAGCTAATAAAAAATTCTTGATTAAAAAGAACCATCAGCTTTGACGTGATTCAAGGTCATTTATCAAATTCTGTAGAATTCTTGAGAATTTGTAAGAATTCTTGCCAAGAATTCTTGATATGCTAGTGTGTGCAAGGCCTGTACTGTAGCAATGTACAGTAAATTTGATATGCAAAGCTAAAGCTTGGTTCACACTAGGCGTATAACTGCGTTTAAGTGCGTTTAATAGGTTTTATGCTTGCGGATTTCACTTAAACGTCAAGTGGGAATGGCCAGGGCGTTTAAATTTGAGCAGATAAACGCACTTAAACACTCAAAAAATGATAAACGCGCATATCAAAAAATTTTGATCTTGTCGTTTAAAGTTCAAAAGCGCCGAAAAATCTTGATGCTTAACGCCATTGAAATTGATTTTGCGTTGTCCATTGTCAGACTTTTCAATGCCAGGACGTATAAAATCAAGCAGATACTTGAAGACTTGAACATATCAGGGGACATTCGCAAGTACCGAAAAAAATATTCTCGATCATTCTTGAGTTCTTCAAAAAGAGTGGAAAAACGCCATAACTGTCTCAGTTCTTAAAATTGTTATGTATCCAACATCTTCTCGCTTTCTTCCCTTTCTTTTTCTTCAAACTTTAAAGCCTTTGCGAACGTGAGAGCTTTATCAAAATTGACAATCTTTTCTGCAGCGTCTCTCTGCTTATCTCTACCTGCTAGTGCCCAACAACGAATTAAAAAGTGCATGTCATATTTCGCAATTGACAACGTTTTTGGAAGATAAACGCACTTAAACTCCAATGAAAACGAGAGAGAAACGATGCGTTTAAATGCGTTTATCTTCTCAAATTTAAACGCCCTGATCATTCCCACTTGACGTTTAAGTTAAACCTGCAAGCATAAAACCCATTAAACGCACTTAAACGCAGTTATACGCCTAGTGTGAACCAAGCTTTAACATGTGTAAACGGGAGGCCGTTCTGTAACACTTTTGTAATGGATGCAAGGTGTTCAGTAACTGTGTAAACGGGGTCTAAGTCCACTCAGCAGAAGGAACGAAACAGAACAGGCTCTGAAAATGAAAGAGTCGTATTGGAATTTGTGCAAGGAGCCTATCAACAAAAGGAACTACTTGTTCTCGCGATTGATGATTACACCAATATCCACACAAAGCGACGCCTCAAGGATGAAGAAACATCAACTTCTACCAGCATGGCAACAATTCTTTTGAAAAGGTGCAATTTGATCACGAGATACAGAAATTAATATGGAGAAGGGTACTTATTCAATTAGAGGCAATGCAAATGAACATAATAGTGTCACTTTCTTCTCACAAGTTAACGCAAATAACGCAAATGAATTTTGCGGAAATTCCGGATTCTGCATAGAAATTCCGGATAGGGCATTTTAAAGATAGCCGAAAACAGAGTGAATGTTTTGGATTGTGTTGCATGCAATCATGGACAATCTTTGACTTGTATCACCATTTCTCCATATCTGCCAACAACTCTGCTTTATCCTTTTAGGCGTGTCAAACGCTGAATGCACTCCGAGTCACTTACTAAATAAATTGAATGCTTTTCCAAATAACCAAAACGGCTGACCCCATTTATTGCAACATCAGCTGCGTCAGAGAGGACCAAATTCAGAGCATGGGCATAACAATAAACCTATGCAACTTGATTTCCAACATTTTGCTTAACAAGTGGCTGTAGCCCATCGTAACACCCAATCATATTTTTAGTGCCATTGTATGTTTGTGCCGCAAGCTTCTCAAAGGTTACACCTGTCAACTTGAATGTTGCAATGATGGCATTGTATATTTTGTCAGCTTTTATTCCCGTTGCTCTTTGTTAGGAAAGTAGATGCTCCAGGCACTCTCCAGCTTCATTAACGACGCTATCTTTTCTTATGCATGACATCTGGTGTTATATCAGACATTAGTTCCTTGTTGGTGGAGAGGGGAAGCCTTGTGCTTGTTTTGATGGCCTGAAACGGGAGTAGGTGTGCTAACTGCAGCTAATTCAACCATTTCTTCTTGTGTCTTCTTCCCAAAAAATCATCTTACTATTGATCAAAGATACATACTTGTTTTTTGCTGAAATTGCTGAAGCTGGTGGTAAATTGACTTTTGAGGGCAGAGAGGATATTGCATGCATAACAGAGCATGAAGATTACGATGATGTGACAAATGAAGCAGTATTGACGATGACTGGTCCCTTGCTGAAAGACTAAAATGGTCGATCGTACAAACGAAGAGCAGGACAAAACAAAAATCAGCATGTTTTCTCTTCTATCTTTTCCCCAATGCTTTGCTACCAACAAAATGAATTTGCCATTTACAAGCAAAGCATATTTTGGTCAAGCCTGCAATTTAATGATGAGGTAGGTAGGTGTTGATATTATTTTTCAAGTGATATACAGGGTGTCCCAAAAAATTTGTTCGACTTTAAATTTGAATAAATCGGAAAATATTTGATTTATATTAACCGTTCTGGTATCATTTGAGGACAGAGACATGTAATTTTCTTTTGAGTCTATTGCAGTTCAAATTTGACAGATACTAAGAAACCAGGGGGTTCTCAAAGGTATGACCAATTTTTGCATGTTTTCTTCCCCTTGCTCTACTGTTGTTGTCAGTCCTAAAATCTGGCATACAGTAAAAAACCAGACCGTAGGACCCTAGGACCATTAAGTACCAATGTATGATAGGACTCTTAACACCGGAGGGTCATCACCCTCAAGAGAGAACAGAATATCAATATTTCCTCATATAATACTAGCATTTTCTGCTGTTTTTATTACATCAGATGACGTCAAGAGTAGATTTTAGATTTTAGATGAGAGCAGCCACTCTGAACCAGTCACTCGTTTTTATCGCCTGATACCAGTAGAAGAGGGGGATGCAACTGGTTTACTCAATTCGTTGAAAATTGCCCTTGAAAAAGATGACCTGGCTTGGGAATGAGTAACTGGCTATCCATCAGACGGTGAAAATCTAATGCAAGGACAAAATGACTCTGTTCTGACTAGAATGAAAGATGCAGCTCCAAACTTATTTGTGCTGAAATGATACTGCCACACCTTTCATCTTGTTGCCGAACATGCAAGTAAGGCTCTTTCAAAAACCGCTGACCAGTTGATCCATGATGTCTACAACTACTTCACGTTGTCCCCAAATAGGCAGAAATCTCTTGCAGAATTTCAGCAATTTTTAGAGGTGCAAGAGCACAAGATCTTGAAGCCCTGCCAAACGCGATGGTTATAGGTAGCACAATGTGTTCAGCAGATTTTGGAGCAATGGCCTGCCTTCAAGTTGTTCTTTACTGCCGAGTCCTTTGAGAACAAATCTCCACAAGCAGACAGAATCCTTCAAGCCTTGAAGTTCCCCGTATGTCAAAGCTAGGCTTGAATTTTCAAGTTTTGTCCTTGGAGATTTAACTGGGCTTAATGTTATGTTTCAGTCAAACGGCTTCCATCTGCATGGACTTGTTCCAGAAATTGAACGCATAGACTCGCATGTTTTGGAACAATTTCAGGAGATCTACCCAGCAGCAGATTGGCAAGATCAATTTTGATGACGAGTCACAATGGGTTCCAATTGACAAAGTTTTTGCATAAAACAAACTTAGATCCTGAGCCAAAATCCGCAAACTTTCATGGCCATTCAGAAACTTCAAATTTTTTTCCGCGTTTTCGATCTGGCCGGATTCAGAGTTTACACAGTTGTTTAAATTATTGTTTTAGTGTAAAGTAAGAGTTTTGTATGCATGCAAATGTATTTTATGTTCGCTCTTGGAGCTATTTTTCTGATGTTGTTTCAATGAGAGTCTCCCACGTGTGGTTCCTATTAAAAGATATAAAATAGGATACTTGGGATAATTTTTGTATTTGGTTGTATTCTTCTTCGTACATAATGTCGCTTGAATTAAATAATGGTGAAATATTAGATTTTTTGCTAAAACAAACAAAACTTCATTCCAGTTTCTATGAGCTGGAATGAAGAAGGAAGGGGGCAATAGGGGGTTGAGGATAGTAATTTGGTGAAATTTTGATAAGATCTTGACAGGCTAAACATTTTCAAGACAAACAACTCTCACTGTAAAACAGATTCTCAAGATATGCATGAAAACTGATTGTTAGTAGTATTATGTGAGGAAACCCCCAGGGAATCTTATACCGTTTGTGACCAATGGTGCACAAAATTCAAACAAAATTACACAGCTTAGGTGGAAACAACCCTGTTGATCAGCTTTAATCTATTTATTGCAACTGTAAAACATTTGGGGTCAAAATATCCTTGCAGAAAGACCGCTAACTAATTTTTGCCATTTTCTTAACCCTATCAAGCCTGGGGGGGGGGCTGAATCAGCCCCCCCCCCCTAGCCGCTTTTCTTCTGTGGATTTTTATATAGTGCATTTACAACGCTGAAATTTTCTGACTTTTCTGACTTTTCTGAGTTTCTATCTTTCTTATAATCAAAAATGAACTTTTTAGAAAAATTGAATTCATTCCAGGGGGTAAACGCGGTCAATTTATGAGAGATGTCTGTGCAAAATTTCAATAAATGCTAATAAAATCTACAGGAAATGCAGGAAAACAATGAAATTGGAGGAATATATGCTACTTTTGATCCTCTATCCAACTGCTAATTTGTTTGTAATTTAAATGTATGATTATGTGTATATTGGCTGTACGCATGCGCACATTCTTTGAATTCTTGTGTGATGACGTCATCACTTTTTCCTAATTTTTCTTTGCAAAGCAAAAGCTATTCAACCATAGAATGCACTAAAATTGGACCCATGTCCTTATTGCCTTTCGTTTTCTCTCAATCAACGATTTAAAATCTTTAGTACTGAACCCTATTCATTTTTAAAATATTTCATTTTTGGGTTCACCTCATGATGTACTGTGCAAATGCGAAGTTTCAAGGCTCTACATCGTTCACAACCGAAATAAAACCTCCTTAGTCTTCCTAGAGCATCAAATACCCTAGGCTTGATATGGTTAAACAACGTTACACAGTGAATCGTTATTCAAATGTAACAAATGCCTATTGGCATATATTTTGGAAATCAGTTATATTTATCCAAAAAATGTTATTATCAAAACATATGTTAATGTTATTACCCAACTGTACTCAAAACATGTGTCTTTATCTGTTTCAGGCTAAAATCGTGATTCTAAAGATTCTACAAAATTTGGTAGTCTGTAACATGTATTGTACATTCTTAAATGAATATAAAAAAAGTGGGTAAGGATTAAAATTTTCACTTATTGAAATGGAAGCAGTGACGAAGTTAGATGGCATGCTTGTCATGCTCAGCACGACCAACCCATTTCAAAAATAAATTGTTTTTGAATCACGAAAAATTGGTTTTTCCCCTTGAAAACGTAGTTCCTTGTCGCCCAGCCTGTTCAAAAGTACAACAATTGATCAAATGACCCCCCCCCTCGTCAATATTGGTTCCAATGATGCCCCCCATATTCAGTTCAGCTCAGCCAATGAGATTCGATACTGAGATCAGAATGAAAGTCTAAAGGGCATCCAATCTGGTCATGTCCCCATTCTTGAGCCTCACCTACCGGAAATCCCCCTATGAATACAGTCATGTTCATAAGGTTGGTACCCTATGTTTGGTCATGCTCGACAAAGGAGTCCTTTTCTAAGACAAAAGGAAGGAACAAAGCTTGGTCTGGCAAAACGAGAGGAGCACAACCTCATCGTTATAATCATCATAACCTAGTCCTGCAATTTTGATGAATTGTTCGTTTTGATTGGCGGAATATTTTATTCTGCAAAATCATTGGAAAGATTTTTTACATCAAGGCATGTTTAGTTCTCAGAGCATGGCTGTAGTATGCAGAGGCAACCCTGTGTCATTTCGTGAGTTTCACTATGACATGTGTGTGTTAGGCCTATGTGCGCTCTTTCAAATTTCATTATTCCATTGGTAATTATGGCACAAGTTCAAGCTCAGGGAATTATTGCTGATCGAGACCTTGTGTCTCAGTTATTGAGAAAGACCTTTGCTTAGTGGACTGTTGCTGAGCAGAAGCACATCGTCCAACAACAGCGACCAATGCCAAAATTGCAACAAAATATCAGAGGCAGAATGTTTCAGGAAGTGTGGTACGAGAGGAAGGATTGGCTGTGCGGTAGTGAAGGTATGAAGGGGCTTTTTTGTTGGCCATGAAGAACGGCCAAGGTTCAGAATCCCGCGCTGGACAGTTTGGTCGCTGTCCGTAACTCTAGCCCGGGTCGACCAGAGCCATGTGAGGGAAATCTGGTAGCTGTGGCGGGTTGATGGTAAAACATCCGTGGCCCCTGCTGGAAATAAGTCTCTCTCAGACTTCCGCAGGCTAGCCACGTTAAATATGATACCTACCTACCTACCTACCTACAATGAAGAGGTGAGCCAGAACAGGGAAATGCTGAAAACCCTGTCAGAAGCAGTTCTTTTCCTTGCAAAACAAGAATTGCCTTTCAGAGGTCATGATGAATCCAGTTCAAGCCTTAGTAAAGGAAATTATAGAGAGCTCTTGGCCCTGATAGGGAAATTTGATTCTGTTTTTGAACGTTGCCTTCATGGCAGGTTAGCAGCTTTTAAAACAGTGAATGCTGGTGCTTTTACTGGTGTTTCAGCTGACATTCAGAATGATCTGATTGAATGTATAGATTCTGTGATTCAAGATCAGATTGCCAAAGAAATTTTGGACTGCACATTTTTGAGCATCCAAATTGATGAAACAACTGATGTTTCAACAAAAGAACAGTTGAATGCACTAATTCGTCTGGATAAGAAAGGTGAAATTGTTGAGAGATTTTTGAAGTTTTCTGATGTCAGCACAGATAGAACAGCACCTGCAATAACTGTCATTGTCAAGAAGATTCTCAGCAAGTATGGAGAATCTTTGAAGAATAAATGGATTATTGAGATAGTACGAATAGGGTTACAGACAGAAGGTAGAAAGCAAAAGGACATCCGTTACTTCAAATGCCTTTCGACATCCAAAAGATCATTCTGCGGATCTAAAAAGGGCAACACCGAGATCACATTTCTTTCAAGAGAAGTTTATAGAGTGATCAGTTTAAAAAACAGAATTGAGTACTGTGAAAGATGTAGCATGAAAATGGAAGAGAAAGTTGACCCAAATAAAGAGTTTATACCCATATTCATGCAAATTGGTATTTTTAATTTGCAGGGAAACATTAAGATGATCCTAAAAAATTAAACAATAGTCCCACCCTAAATGTTTACTAGAAATCTATCAGAAAAAAGAAGAAAACAGTCAATTATTATATGCCATTTCATATAGCCTACTGTAAATACGACAACCTGCCACTGAGCCCCAATGCTGGAATTGGCTACTCCCTGTGAGGAAAATGTTATTGCTCCCCTTGCAGAAAAGGATATTCTCGGTTTCAGGCAACGTCCAGAAGGCTACTATATCTATATTGGCCATAAATAGGAGGCAGATTTTTTTAATAGTTTCCAACTAATTAGTAGCAAAGTCTATGTTTTCAAGCGTTTATAAATGCTACATATGAAAGCACATATGTCACATTAGCAATTACTTAATACAACAAACAAGTTTCCATTGTTTCATGACTTTTTATGACTCAGAGACAGAGGAAGAACTGTGATACCAAGACATAAAAATTGTTGTTGCCAGAAAAAAATAAATTCTAGAGCCATGCAAGAAGGTAGCCGACAAAAGATGGACTGCTTCTAATGACCCTGGAGAAATTCCATGAACAATACTCAAGGGCAAAAATTCTAAGTAACAGGGTCCACAGACAACTTCTCTAGTTGCGAATAAGGACACTAGGAATTCAAATGAAAAGCTACCTAAAGACCCTTGCATTAAGATTTGCACCGTAAAGTTGAATGTTAATTCGGCTGGGGATGCCGTTCCAAACAAACAATGCCAACAAGATTTAAATGATTACCTTGTGACACTAGCTGATAGTGAGCAAATCACAATACGAATCCGATATGAACAGTATCTGAAAGAATCAGGTGAAACTGAGGATGGAACTATTGTTGTTGATACTGTTTATATTGAGGATGATACCCTGGATGAAACCTTGAATGAAACGGAAAAAGCTAATTTTCTTGAATTAGGAGAATATATGAAATCATTGTGAGAGACCAATAGAAAGCTGTGCGAAAAAGTTGATAACTTAGCATCACAACAAAGTGAGCTAAATGAAAATTTTGAAATTTTAAGAGGCATGTTATAGTTGGGTTACCTATGTAATTCCGCTCGATTTGAGTGCCAAAATTGATTTTTCACCATAAATCGTTGCATCGATATGCATAGAAGCGAATTTCATCGGGTGCCATTTTTTCAGCGATTCTTAAGGTGCTTATTTTGCAAAAAGTGAGGTATACATTATCACAGTCTATTTTGATAGACCGCAGTGCAGAGTAGACTGGAAGTATAGGTTGCACAACGACAGTTAGCCCCTGAAAGACCCGTCTCACACCACAAATTAATTGCCTGCAATTCCCGGCATTAAAGTGGGACCGAGGAAAAACATACATGCCCCACATTGGGCGTGGCATGGGCATTGGCTGTAGTTGAAATCTGTGATTATGTCTTCAGGAACCGTAACATTTTTATAGATTTACCGGGTGTCCCAAAAAAAAGGTAACAGATTTGATTGGGGCTAGCGATAAGAATTTAAGTTGAATCGACCCCTAATAAATTTTGAAGTACTCTTAGATAGTTAACTTGAAGATTGATACCTTATTTGTTGATATTAGTGCATCAAGAGTTGGAATATTAATCTTGAAAGTCCAAATTTGCCTCCTACCCGAAACCAGAGCTTTTGGGGTTTGGCCTAAGATGTTAACTCGCTGTGCTGTGGAATCTCCTCAATCATAGCCAAGTACAAACAAGGAACCTCGTGCTTAGGAACACATTTTAGTGGAAATCTGACTTTGACGTTCACAATCAGATTCAAGAATTTAGCCCCGAAGAGACCCCTTTCTTGATTCTACAAAAACTTTGAATTACACCTGCCTGAGAAAAGTTCTTCATCAGCGAAATAAGTCCCGTAGGCTTTAACACATAGACCATCTTGCAATCTTCATTGCTTGAATGAAATTTTTTTTGCATCATCTCTCACGAAATTATTACGAAACAAGCAATCGTATATACCCAAGGGAACATGAAAAATGCTCATTCGTGCTTGGCTTGGTGTACTTTAGTAAATGCATTTTGACTGGAGAAAAATATTCCTTGGTGACTATATTCATTAATTTGTTTGTTAGTTTTCAGTTTTTTACGTTCTTTTCAAACGGGTACCCAAAGAACCGATCCTTGTCCAAAAATGTCTTTGACTGAGGAGATTCCCCTAACCAGCGCGTTAGCAGTTTAGGCCAAAACCCAAAAGCTCTGGTTTGTAGATGGACGCAAATTTTGGATTTCGAGATTAATATTTCAACTCTTGATGCACCAATATCTTCAAACGAGGTATTAAACTTCAAGTTAACTATCGAAGAGTACTCCAAAACTTATTTGGGATCGATTCGACTTATACTCTCATCGCTAGTTCTCATCAATTCTGTTACCTTTTTTTTGGGACACCCGGTATATCTATAAAATTCTATAGATTTAGAATTTTGTTGATCAGTCGGCAAAAGTGCTACCTGTGCGGTTTTAGGCAATGGTATGGAAGACATACATAGAAGATAATTACCGTTAGAAGACCAATTCGATGAAATCAACCTTAGCTTAACTTTTAATGAAAAATTTTTACATCTTCGCAGTTAGTCAATTTCTTCATCTTCCTCAGAATTGTCGCCCTTCTCTGCATCTGCAGTGTTATCTTTGGTATTTTCACAGTCCTCGCGTTTACATAACTCGGTACACGACAGATCATTCTTCAAACATGAACAGTTCGTTCGTCCTTTGCACCGTCCCTTGCATCCACATTTTGCAAGTTCTAATACTGATTGTGGAGCTGGAAGTTCGAGGCATTTTGTTGGTACTGTGATACCATCAGCCATTTCCCAGCCATTTTCTGTAAGAGGTGGTACTACGTTCATTGCATTTCTATACCCTTTCCAAATGATAGCAATTAGATTTGCTCTCTGTATGTGAGGAATTAATGCTCCAAGAGTTGGAGGTAACTTTTCTGCTTCCATATCTCTTCTGCTAAACAGCTCCCATCTTAATTAGTTGAATGTAGTTTTTTTCGTCGCAGGTTATTAAATAAGACAAAAGAACTTTTGAATGCAGTCTAGGCTTCCTTCTAAATCGAAATCATCTTCGCCAAGTGACTGTAGAGTGTAGATAGTGTCATCATCATCAGAGAGCTTCAGGAGCGAAGTTATCCATTTCAGCTTCGAAATTCCAAACAACTTTCCACCCCAATCCGTTCCCGAAATAGCATGTAGACCTATCAAAGCCTTTGATTTTTCATTACCAACTACTGTGGATCTGCTCTTTACATCAATGCGTCTGTTAAACTTTCCCTGTCGTGTTATGAAGTTGACATTTCCTCCATTTTGATCTCTTGCACAAAGGTTCATCAACAATATCAAGACGTCTGTGTCTGGCGATCGTACATCAATGTTGCAACGAGGGGATAAACTTAAGGCATCGAGTACATGAAGTGGTGTCTGGTTCCTCGTGATTATGCTGTGAGATGATATCGCTGAAAACAGCCTGATGGTCTGAATACGTGGTCGTACCATAAACTACGATCAACGAGAACCGACTTTCCTGGTATGCCTGCAGCAATGCTTTTCCCAGGTACTCCGTCAATTGGTCTTTCGTCTCAATATGGGAAAGTAAAGTTTTCAAAGGTACATGTTTGATGTTGTTTGTATCGCTGACATGGAATCTCACCGAATCTATGCCAGAAGTACGCTTCACCCTTTTCTGTGATTTTAGAGAATGTTCAATATATATCAAAGATCACCCTTCGTTCGTCATGATGATAAAGAGTCTTCTTAATAATGCTGACGAATGCTTGAGCAAAGTCAGCACAAGTGGACATTTTTACGCCTTTTTGATGGTTTGAACAACCGCCATAGCATTGATAATGCAAATCTTTTTTGTGCTTTCACTTCGCTCTATTTGAACTTCTGCATGATTCTCAAAATCGACATGTGACTCCAACACTTTAACAAATGCACTTTTATCGCCTGGAATCAAAAGTTGACCGGCTGATGAAAACAATGATCTAGGGATTGCAGAGAACTCGTATGTGCCTATCACGTCATTTAGCTTCTGCATCAACTCTGGGCGTGATCTTTGAATGACTAAAAATCTTGCAAGAAGCTGCCGATTTTCTCTAAGCTTGATGACTTCCTTATTCACGGTGCAGCGCGCTTTCTTTTGCCAGTTAGAAAATGATTTCAATGAGAGCTTTTTCATAGGATCCCACATTGACATCTTTGCTGCGGCATTGACATCTTTGCTGTGGCATTGACTTCTTCTCTTTTTTTATCTCTTTTGACAATATCCTTCTCTGCAATCGATGACACTGTCATATTCGAAGCTATGTTCATTAATTTTCCACGCAATGCTTAATAATTCCATCCTTGATCTTTGCAGCGTTTCGCTGAACTTTTGACGCCATTGACCCTGTCAGTAGACTTGCCCCAAGTCTATTTCGTCAAAAAAATTTCCGGTAGACTTATTACAGTTGACAAAACAGACTTGGGGCAAGTCTACCCTGTCGGCGGATGGTGCATCTTTCTCTCCTTTGTGTGAATTACATCATGGCTAGCTTGAAACTCGTCCACCAAACGCTTAACCTCAGGGGCAATTAGCAGATACCTGTCCAGTGCTGATTCACTTTGAGTAATGCCAGTAATACCCCCTGCAACTTTGAGAGCCCGTATCTGCTGTTCCAGTGTTTGATCAACGGTTTTGTGAAAGGGATACCTACCTGACCTTGTCACACTAAAATTGTCCTCAAGTGTGCTCCAAGTTTCTGCATCAACCTCTTTCAACTACTGTAATTGGGCAATGTGGTATGAAACAAGTCGAGCGTATTTTTACAAGTTGTGTGCAAAGTACTACTTGACTTGTTCTTGCAAGGCTGGTATGTACAACTTCAGATCACCTTGCCTTGAAGCTCTGATCAGGCGAAGCAAACGTTCAACTTGGTGAAGGTAACTCAAAAGGAACATTGGCATGTCACCAGAGAGTTTCTCTTCAGTAAAGATGTCAAGATCTTTCAGAGATTTCTCTATCCTGACATAGATTGCATCGATATCAATATTCGTTTGTTTTAGCCCCTCTCGAAAGTTCTGACAGTCGATAAAGGTCTCCTAACGTGATATTCAACACCTATCTTGTAGTTCTTCCCTCCAAATATTTGTCGTATGGTTGCAGGTATGAGTATATGTCTTCTTCGATGCTGACAGCTTCAATGCAACTTCCTTCTATGTACTTACCGAGTGCATGTAGGGAGGCAAAGCACGTATGGAGTTCCCATATTCGCAGGAACCAATCGCCTATCTCATTGGCTTGTTGTAACTTAACAGCTCTTTCGTATAAATCAAGATCCAAGGTAATAATTGTTCCTTTTTTAGCATCGACAGGAACGGAAGTTGTACGAAAACGAGGTTTAAGGAGAGGGTATCAAATTCCAGTCAATTCAAGCACAGTGGTGGTCCGTAAAATGATGGCTGCAATGAATTAAGTCATTTTACGGGCCACAAAGACTACTGTTAGCTTGAAACACTAAAAAACCGTTATTTCTGCAACACAGGGATTTAAAGTTCTCCGAAACCTCTACAAATCAAACACTTTTTTGCCCATTCTGATATGTCCCGGCAATTTCACAATGTCAATCTTGCAGATGCAATTAAACCCCCTTCCGGCTACACACAAAAATGGCACCTATGTTTTTCATATTCTTCATAGACATACAAACGTAACCATGGAGAGATATTGATTTTGGCATGCAAATCGAGCGAGAACCATTATTTTGACATAACGCACCCGACTATTAGGGGATGTGCTGGTTGCTTTTATATTTTATAATCGAATTAAAAAAATGCTACACACACACACACACACACACACACACACACACACGCTGCTGTAAGGGAGTTGAATGAGATAGAAGGTGGTGGCTTTACAGCTGCCATTAACAACACCAGAACGAAAGTCATTCATATTGAAAAGTTGGTCAAGGAAACAGAGAATGCAAAGACACATGCAGATATCAGTGTACTCGCCTTCCCCATTGAGGAACCTGCCAACTAAGGAAACGAAGGGTCTACCGAAGATGCATTTGATACTATCACTCCTCTGGCAAGGTATCTGGTACTAAGCTCACCTTCAGATGGCCCTGCATCAATTTATGACACGCAGGCAAACACGAGGAACCAGCAAGATTTCTCCAGGCCTTAGACAGAAGAAGCAGTTCCGACCTCAGTCATGACGCTGTGAAACCTCACCCAAGGCTTCACGAGTATTCCAGTAATTCCCCCTCAGGTTGAGATGCCATATGATGCCAATGCCTTCTTCCCTTCTTGGTGCGTACAAAGAAAGAATAAGTTTTGCTCCTTCGCAACAATTCTTTGAAAGTCAGACACCAGAAAGAGTAAAGAAAGTGATAAATACGGCTTCCCATTTACAAGAAATTCGACAAAAAAGTAGATCGCAAGGCAACTTTGCTAAGCAGCTTGTTTTCTAAATCTTTCACTTCAATGAGCTTGAAAACTTCAACGTTAGGGGTACAAGAAGCTGCGGTATTCAAAAAGAATGTCTGGACCCCAGTGTAATGGACTGGGTGAAAAAACATGTCTCACAATGTGGCCGCAGAGGGGAGCTGATTATGCAAAACAATTGGAGAAATGCGTAAATTCCACAAAGTTATATACTTTGAGAACACGATGGCAAGAGAGACTGCAAGGGAGACTGTTGACTCAGGTTTTGAAGAACTAGGCATTTCTCCCATCAAGCTTCACACCATGACAAAGCACAGAAAGATCAGTCACTTGAAAGAAAAATTGGATTGAGCAATGTCTACCATGGAAGAGATGGCATCAACCGCAGCAAACATTGATATGGAAGATTGGAGATAGCCTGCGTGCAGCCTCAACTCCTCCTCAAAGGAAAAGTAGAGTCTGCGCAACAACGAAGCAAAGCTACTACGCTGACGCTGCAAAACTGGTAGCCTCTGTCTGATATTCTCGACGCATGGCAAAGCAGATGTGAGCGGCTTCATAGCGTGTGATACCTATTGAATGCATCAATCTGTGAATAAAACCGCAGGAAATCCCACGAGATCCAAGATTGGTAATTGCTTGAACATAATATTCCTGATGAAACTGAAATAAATTTGCTTCGACGCTGTTGCCTGAAGGAAGCCTATTATGATGAAATATAAACTGAATTTATCAAGCATGTGAAAGTAAATGCTGATGGCATAATTTGATATTCAAAGTCAGCAGTGATAACATTCCACCCTTTTCATTGAGAAGCCCAGCACATTAATCCCCATTGAAATGTTCTTGCCGTCCATAAACGACATTCACTTTTGTAATTTGAATTTACAATAGTTGTTTTGGAGAAACACTGCCCCTACTATCAGTGGTGGCGCCAGCCGCCATGAAGTGGGGGGGTAAGCAGTGAGGGGGTCCGGGGGCGAAGCCGTCGGAAATTTTTTTTGGGACCACGCCCTTTATATTTTAGGGAAACGCCCTTTTTGAAAGTAATATGCCCTTTTTCTAGATAGAAAACGACAGATGAAATCATTGATATGCATGTGAGAAACTTCGATGCAAGGCTTTTTAATTGTATTACAATTTACAACAAGTATTGAAGATAGTAAAACTGAAAATGAGTTTTATGAGTTATGAGTTATCTGAAATATACAATTGATCTTGAACCCAAGTTCCCCAAAGTATGTAGTCTAAAGAAGGCAGGCTGCAACGTTGATAATGCTCAAAGGGGACTTTTCTTGGCTTGCTAGCAAATTGGAGATATCCCGCTCACTGCTAATGAGCACCAACTGCTCAAGTCGTTCTTCTCCCATTTTTGCACGCAAGTATGTGTTGATCAACTTCACTTTGCTATGCGATCACAAACGACACACAAAGATTTCAGAATGATGAGATTATATTTAGCACTAGATGACCAAGAAAGCGATATTAACCCTATCCAGACTAGGGGGGAGCACAAAGTGCCCCCCCTAGTAAACTTTTTCACACAGCACATCGAGTATCTCTTCAATAGTCTAGCTTTTTTGTGACTTTTAGTTTCTATCTATGAGACATCTTTTCATGTCTATTTCAAAAATTTTGACACTGATTCCGGGGGTCAACACATGACTTTAAATTGAGTGCTCCGCAAAAAAATTACAGTTTAAGTCATAGCTTTGGAACCACTGGCTCTATGACAATGAGACAAACATTTTTGAGCTCGTCTTGAAATAAGCTTTCATTTGATGTATAGTTTATTGATTTTTGATGACGTCATCAACAATTGGTTGTTGCGCATGCGTACTGACGAAAAACCATGTTATGGTTCATTTTTAGAAAAATGAGTGACATAATATGATGCAGCAGGTATTTTTATGTATATTTAGCATTTTTTGCTATTTTTAAAAGTAATTTATAATCAATTTTAGACAAAAATCGCTCTTTTTTCGTATAAAATAAATAAATGCTGACATCAGCAAAAATATTAGCGTTACAAAGCAAAAATTTCAAAATAAAAATTACAAGGATATAATCCCTCTATGTTTCAAATATGACATCGATATGTTTTATCAATTTGGAGATACAACGTGACAAAGTACATGTGGTTTTACACCCAAATTAGCAACATTTGCTGACGTCAGCACTTAATCACGTGACATAAACAAAAACAAATTACATCATCTTGTTTGCCTTATCATGTTTGTTACTTGTGCCAAGTTTCAAGTCTCTAGCACTTATGATTCTATGAAAAACCAGGGGGGGCACTTTGTGCCCCCCCCTAGTCTCCCCAAAGTTTCAAAAAGCCTAGTCTGGATAGGGTTAAAGACTAAGCACAGACCTACCCCTACCTTAACATTTTTATATCATTTTTGAACGAATCTAAATTACCACATTTTCAAAAAAGTGGGGGGGTTTTTACTCCCCCCCCCCCCTATACCCTCCCGTGGCTCCGCCACTGCCTACTATTTATGAATTTCTTACATTCAAATATTGGTTTTGTTGCGTCTCGCCAACAAGGCAAATTTCGAGTTGTTTCACTTCAAGAGACGAAGGCTGTGGCCTTGACAAATAGAATAGACTGTGATGTGAGTTGTACGACTCAGCCTGGCTCGCCCGTGTCGCCCATTATGACCATGTCATCGCAAAGTTCTGAGTTAGATCCAAAAAGAGCAGTTAATGAAAAAACCAAATAGCCAGATTATATCACCAACTAATTGAGAAAAAGATCACAGAGTATTGATTTTTTACGTAAACTCTTTATACTGATTTTAGGAGATTTTAAAGAAGGGGGTAAAAACGTTGTTTTCCTCTAGCGTCGCCCATTATGGCCGCATGAGAAACAATGAACACTACTCTCCGGTAAAAAAAGTTTTAGTCAGAAAAACAGCTTTAATTACTGTTCATTGTTTTTCATTTGGTACATTAAACCCAAAAATATCAATAAGTAACTATCAATAAGTATCAATAAGTATCAATAAGTAAAACTTCGAGTTTTGGCAATTGAAATGCATGCTTTGAGTTGCTCTAAATCCTGCCTGATCTCTTGTGCATGGATGGATGAGTTTGGCATAGTTTCTAAAATGAAAATAGACTTAATATGTTGCTGCGTTTTTTTGGGTTTCGATGATTTTCCAAGTCAGTAAGTAAGATTTTAACCCAAATTGGCGCTTTTTTTAATAAATGTTGCATTTTGATATTTTGAAGCGATTGGAAACTTCTCTGGTAAACTGATGGGAATAATGGGCGACAAAAATAGCAATTAGCAGCACTCAGACTTCATAACCTTTAATCTGAATCAGAAGACACTTTGCTTTGGTTTCATTGTAAATTTCCTCTCAAGAGACAGGACTTCTGAAAAATCAAAGCATATTTGAAAAATGTCAAACCGCAAGGTGCCGAGCTAACGAAAAAGAAGGAAGGAATGTAAATAGAATCATGAAATTTGCAATACTTGAAAGAATCAATTAGAGATATGCACAAACCATCTTGTCGGGTTTCAATGCAAATGAACTGAAACTTCAGTGAAGGTCAAATCATGATAAAACAGATGTCAGGGAAGATTTTCCGTGCAATTGCAATTTTATTACTAGTCGTCAGTCCCCTGAAATTTAATTTCTCTTACTAGCCGGCCATAATGGGCGACCGGCCATAATGGGCGACGCTACTCTAGATGAAGCTAAAATGTTGAACACACGGAGGTTGTCATGAGTTGGCATGTGAGAACAATTGGTCTTCATGTGAGATATTGCTATAGGAGATATTGCAAATCCATTTCACGAAATAATGACCAAATTTTTAAATAATTAGCCAAATAATGCTGCACGTACAAATATGGGGGGGGGGGGGGGGCTTTCCAACATTGAAGCCTTTCCAACGTTTAAACATTATTCAAGTACTTTCCAAATAATACGATACAGGAAACAAAAACATGCAAACTCATGACAACCTCTATGAGACCGACATTTTAGCTTAATCGAGGCAGCTGATACAATTTCTGTAAAAATCTCATCAGCGTCTCTTTGTCAGGCATGCTGTTCTTGAGGCTGTTGATAAACAGTCGTGGCTGAGGAGTCACAACTGTTTGTGGTATCGCTTCTCCGATCTTCTCGTCATCAATTGCACCCTGCTTGAACCTCTTTTCCGTGAAGCTAAAGCACGTTCAAAACGGATTTACCTCAACGAGATCATAATCGATGGCGATTGGCTTGATAATCTGGCAGCCTGAAATTTAAGTGTATTTTTCCAATCAATATTTTGGGTTTTTATCCACAGGCTCCAATCAGCTTTTAATAGCAATCTCCATTCAGCAGGTCCTAATAGTCTTCCTCCCACAGGTATCCCAATCCCTGTTCAGGTAGATAAACTTTTGAGGGCAACTTAACCCTATAGTGGTTGGGCTATCTGACACCAAGAGGGATCCATTACAAAAATGTTACAGAACGGCCTCCTGTTTACACATGCCAAGTGGATCCGTCACATTTTTGATACGGTTAGCCATATCATTTTTGATACACCTAGGAATGCGGAGCGCTGTGAATTCTGCGGATTTTGTATTTGGCGGATTCTTTAGTACATCCGCAGCGTCCGCAAAATTCGCGGAATTCACCTGGCCCAAAAGTGATAGTGTCTTCCAAATGTTCCATGCTGTGTCATGTAACTTCGTAATATTGATATTCAGCTCCTTCGACCTTGTCACTTGGTATTGCACAATGATTAGAATAATTTATTTTACATAAAAATGAAGATGTTGATTTGGGTGGAGGATGTTTGATGTTGAACGATGAACAGTGACAGGTGGATTTTGCTTGAATGCATTTGAGGCAAACCATGGAGCATCTCTCAACAGTCTTGACTTGCATTTTCTTTGATATATGTCCGATAAACCTCTTGCCAGTAAACAGCATATTTGTAAAGAAGGCAGTCAGGAATATTTGTTGTCTTGGCTGAGCAGCTGAGAAGTTCAGGAAAACTCAAATTTATGAAACTGCCTACCAGCAAAAATCAACAGTAAAGATTGAACTTGATAATCTACAGTAATTACCAAGTAAAGACAATAAGATTGAATTAAATCCTCATCTGGGAAATGTCCGAAGTGGCCGAAGGGCAGCGAGCATTCTGACAAGGAAGTAATTAAATCTAAGTATATTTCCTATATTTGTTTAAAAATTCAGAATAGGTATAAAGCAACCTAAAGACAATTTGTCAAACAACCAACGGGATCTCGTCAAATTGATTGCTCAAATCACCAATGACCGAAAGCAAAATTGTGTGATATGTGTTACACTTGCTTTGAACAAATAACGGTCTCGCCAGGCATCATCCTTGTAGTGTTGTACAGTAGCTCAAATGTAATGTCTTGGGTACCTTCTGTATGAAAACGTTTTAACTGATTATATAATAAAAAAGAATGTTACACCGGCATACTACTGACATTGTGTAAATGGGGTCTCATGTAATCTGTATGAAAACGTTTTAACTGATTATATAATAAAAAAGAATGTTACACCGGCATACTACTGACATTGTGTAAATGGGGTCTCATGTAATCAGTCTAGAGTTGCACGTTCTGTTCTCCCATCCTTAATACAGTTCCAATTTGAGAACTTTTTCTGGAAGTGGTTGTTGATTTCTACTGCAATAGAACGTCAGTAGGATCCGCAATAAAGGTGTAATCAAGGAAATAAATCCTCCAAATAAATGTGCACTTAAGATTCTTCACAATGAATACAAATCTTTGTCTCAATCGTTACTCACTCGCAGTAACAGTCTCACCATCCACGTAAAGAATTTGCAAAAATTGATGACTGAATATTGAATAGAAGAAATGCATTTACACAGTGTGGGATTACCAGCTTTCCTAGGCGTATCAAAAATGATATGGCTAACCATATCAAAAATGTGACGGATCCACTTGGCATCTGTAAATGGGAGGCCGTTCCAAAAATGATATGGCTAACCATATCAAAAATGTGACGGATCCACTTGGCATGTGTAAATGGGAGGCCGTTCCGTAACACTTTTGTAACGGATCCAAGGTGTTCCGTTACTGTGTAAACAGGGTCTAAGTCCACTCAGCAGAATGAACGAAACAGAGCATGCTCTGACAATGAAGCAGTTGAATTGAACTTTGAACTATTGACCTTATATTTGAACTTTGAACTCTGGATTGCCCCATTTATTGTTTTAAGATATTCAAGCTTTTCATGCTTCGTGCAACAGCCCGTAGCTATAAAGTTTCTGCTAGCCCTTTCTTCGGCATCACAACGCTTATCTACGACCTCAAGAATAGATCTACACAGCAGCTGGCTGCAGTAAAGTTTATTTAGCATTTTGGCATGGCCTAAGTTTCTTTTTGCTTGGATTAGGCCTTCCATTTTGCACAAGTGGAGACTTTATGGCTACAAGGACTTATAGATTGTAAGTTTATTATTAGATATTTATCCTTAGTTTCTTATACCATTGCTGTTGTATTGATTCAATTTTTGTCATGTTTACTGTTATTTCTACTTATGTCATGTTGCTCTCGCTATTTAGGCCAATAACGAACATTTGTTTTTTGTATACTCAATTTAGAAATTATTGTCGAGGTTCTTGTTATTTATGTTGCTTATTTTTATTACTTTCCTACAATGTTTTTGGGTGTATTTTGATATATTAGAGATATATTCAGTAGTGTAATTTACTTTATTTCCTTTAATAGTGAACCACCATCATTTTCATCATCATCGAGCAACCTTACCACTTGGATTTTTGCTTTGTTTGTCTGCCTTTGGGAACTCGGTTGGTTTTTGGGAACTTGGTGCGTTCATCTAGCCTGTAGCACAGTTTGTCGGCTACAGTAAATGTCTTATGATGTTCCTCATACTTTTCTAAGCACTACAGTACAGGCCTTCTGCACATAAACATAGGTTTCACAATAATTCTTAAAGAATTTTTGAAAGCTAATAAAAAATTCTTGATTAAAAAGAACCATCAGCTTTGACGTGATTCAAGGTCATTTATCAAATTCTGTAGAATTCTTGAGAATTTGTAAGAATTCTTGCCAAGAATTCTTGATATGCTAGTGTGTGCAAGGCCTGTACTGTAGCAATGTACAGTAAATTTGATATGCAAAGCTAAAGCTTGGTTCACACTAGGCGTATAACTGCGTTTAAGTGCGTTTAATAGGTTTTATGCTTGCGGATTTCACTTAAACGTCAAGTGGGAATGGCCAGGGCGTTTAAATTTGAGCAGATAAACGCACTTAAACACTCAAAAAATGATAAACGCGCATATCAAAAAATTTTGATCTTGTCGTTTAAAGTTCAAAAGCGCCGAAAAATCTTGATGCTTAACGCCATTGAAATTGATTTTGCGTTGTCCATTGTCAGACTTTTCAATGCCAGGACGTATAAAATCAAGCAGATACTTGAAGACTTGAACATATCAGGGGACATTCGCAAGTACCGAAAAAAATATTCTCGATCATTCTTGAGTTCTTCAAAAAGAGTGGAAAAACGCCATAGCTGTCTCAGTTCTTAAAATTGTTATGTATCCAACATCTTCTCGCTTTCTTCCCTTTCTTTTTCTTCAAACTTTAAAGCCTTTGCGAACGTGAGAGCTTTATCAAAATTGACAATCTTTTCTGCAGCGTCTCTCTGCTTATCTCTACCTGCTAGTGCCCAACAACGAATTAAAAAGTGCATGTCATATTTCGCAATTGACAACGTTTTTGGAAGATAAACGCACTTAAACTCCAATGAAAACGAGAGAGAAACGATGCGTTTAAATGCGTTTATCTTCTCAAATTTAAACGCCCTGATCATTCCCACTTGACGTTTAAGTTAAACCTGCAAGCATAAAACCCATTAAACGCACTTAAACGCAGTTATACGCCTAGTGTGAACCAAGCTTTAACATGTGTAAACGGGAGGCCGTTCTGTAACACTTTTGTAATGGATGCAAGGTGTTCAGTAACTGTGTAAACGGGGTCTAAGTCCACTCAGCAGAAGGAACGAAACAGAACAGGCTCTGAAAATGAAAGAGTCGTATTGGAATTTGTGCAAGGAGCCTATCAACAAAAGGAACTACTTGTTCCTGCGATTGATGATTACACCAATATCCACACAAAGCGACGCCTCAAGGATGAAGAAACATCAACTTCTACCAGCATGGCAACAATTCTTTTGAAAAGGTGCAATTTGATCACGAGATACAGAAATTAATATGGAGAAGGGTACTTATTCAATTAGAGGCAATGCAAATGAACATAATAGTGTCACTTTCTTCTCACAAGTTAACGCAAATAACGCAAATGAATTTTGCGGAAATTCCGGATTCTGCATAGAAATTCCGGATAGGGCATTTTAAAGATAGCCGAAAACAGAGTGAATGTTTTGGATTGTGTTGCATGCAATCATGGACAATCTTTGACTTGTATCACCATTTCTCCATATCTGCCAACAACTCTGCTTTATCCTTTTAGGCGTGTCAAACGCTGAATGCACTCCGAGTCACTTACTAAATAAATTGAATGCTTTTCCAAATAACCAAAACGGCTGACCCCATTTATTGCAACATCAGCTGCGTCAGAGAGGACCAAATTCAGAGCATGGGCATAACAATAAATCTATGCAACTTGATTTCCAACATTTTGCTTAACAAGTGGCTGTAGCCCATCGTAACACCCAATCATATTTTTAGTGCCATTGTATGTTTGTGCCGCAAGCTTCTCAAAGGTTACACCTGTCAACTTGAATGTTGCAATGATGGCATTGTATATTTTGTCAGCTTTTATTCCCGTTGCTCTTTGTTAGGAAAGTAGATGCTCCAGGCACTCTCCAGCTTCATTAACGACGCTATCTTTTCTTATGCATGACATCTGGTGTTATATCAGACATTAGTTTCTTGTTGGTGGAGAGGGGAAGCCTTGTGCTTGTTGTGATGGCCTGAAACGGGAGTAGGTGTGCCAACTGCAGCTAATTCAACCATTTCTTCTTGTGTCTTCTTCCCAAAAAATTATCTTACTATTGATCAAAGATACATACTTGTTTTTTGCTGAAATTGCTGAAGCTGGTGGTAAATTGACTTTTGAGGGCAGAGAGGATATTGCATGCATAACAGAGCATGAAGATTACGATGATGTGACAAATGAAGCAGTATTGACGATGACTGGTCCCCTGCTGAAAGACTAAAATGGTCGATCGTACAAACGAAGAGCAGGACAAAACAAAAATCAGTATGTTTTCTCTACTATCTTTTCCCCAATGCTTTGCTACCAACAAAATGAATTTGCCATTTACAAGCAAAGCATATTTTGGTCAAGCCTGCAATTTAATGATGAGGTAGGTAGGTGTTGATATTATTTTTCAAGTGATATACAGGGTGTCCCAAAAAATTTGTCCGACTTTAAATTTGAATAAATCGGAAAATATTTGATTTATATTCACCGTTCTGGTATCATTTGAGAACAGAGACATGTAATTTTTTTTTGAGTCTATTGCAGTTCAAATTTGACAGATACTAAGAAACCAGGGGGTTCTCAAAGGTAAGACCAATTTTTGCATGTTTTCTTCCCCTTGCTCTACTGTTGTTGTCAGGCCTAAAATCTAGCATACAGTAAAAACCAGACCGTAGGACCCTAGGACCATTAAGTACCAATGTATGATAGGACTCTTAACACCGGAGGGTCATCACCCTCAAGAGAGAACAGAATATCAATATTTCCTCATATAATACTAGCATTTTCTGCTGTTTTTATTACATCAGATGACGTCAAGAGTAGATTTTAGATTTAAAGATTTTTTCTATGTTGTGTGAATTTATTACAGGGAAAGAAAGCTTCATATTTTACAGTGCTTTTCACCAGTGAAACGTTTCCACCCGTTTTCATTGCTCATCATGGACAAATTTCCTATCTCCATGGTGTTCATGCTGAAGAAAACAGTAAGAACACAAATGATTATTTATGGTGGAATGATGCCATTATTGCTCTCTGTTCTAAATTCCAATGAAATTATATTGCCGCTTTGCTTCATTTACGTGGAATTCTTCGTCGAAAGAGTGCCGTTTCAACTTCAAAAAGTTCCTTTGAAACCTTATTTAGTTTTCCATGGTTTCTTTTATGAAGGAAACTCAGAAAACAAATAGAGAATTCCAAGTGAGCTTTTGAAGTTGAAATATTTCTTTTTACTTCTGAAATACAAATACTTGCCAGATCACAGAATAGTTCAAACATGGTTCAAATAACTTTCTTTTTGTTGCAAATACTTTCCAAACTGTACAAACAATTCAAACTCGACCCGGTTCTCTTGTGAACAGCTGAAGGAAAAATAACTTGTTTGTTGTTTGGATGAACTGGGTAGAGTGAAACATCTGTGTGAAGGCAGGTCAACCGGGGTTGTTCACATACTTTGTTCGAAACAAAAACGAATCTTGGGCTATCATTGATGTCAGTCATGTGCATTTCGAGTAATCTTCAGAATTGAAGTACATGTTTTCTCGTAAAGCATTCAAAAGTCACAAAACACACAACAGAATTTGATTGAAATTCAGGACAGAGAGCAATAATGGCATCATTCCACCGTAAAGAATCATGTTCCTTCCCATGTATTAAATTAAGGCAATGGTACCTTTTCCCTCTCTAAATTCCTTCACATTAGATAGGCTGAATGACCTCCAAGAACTGACAGGGAACTGACGGCCTTAACAACGAAGAAGGATCTGCTTGTTTTTTATCTAATATACTTCCCTCTAAAGTTGTACTAAATTCCCAATTTAGTGTTCCACTCTCGATCGGGTATACCCCACATAACAGAAGCACAAATTTAAGAAACACAGACCCTGATTTACAAAACAATACCCCATTTTTTAAGAAACTAGTTCAGATCTGAAAAAACATTGCTTCGTATTTAACAAAATTTAGCAAAGGTTGTTTTTCTGGAATAATTATATCAAGCCATCACTTTTGATATTATGCAATTCATAAATATTCCAATCCTCGTGAAATTGAATTCCTACTTTAAAAATGTTTGCGGAAGGACCCCCTCAGCCATGATCCTGGGCCATTAGAAATCACCGGCCCCGGCCCCCCGGCCCTCGGCACCATGGCGCTCGGCCCTCGGCCCCCATAAATATAGGTATTTCTTCGTTTCATAGCTGCCTGGCTGTTCCCGCAATTAAAATGATCCCAACGGTGCCGTTCAATCGAAAAATTGCAATGTTCGAAGCATCCAAGAGCTTACGAAACTCCTTTCAAGTAAAGTGAGAGAACTTCGAGGGGCCGGGCAGTCATCTGAGTCTCGCAAAACAAGTTGAGTATGATTTCCTAAACAAACCACAAATGTACACACACCACACGCTCCTTCGCATAAAATCCATGCGCCTTCGTAGTCAATCGAGGGAGTCACATTTCATATGGTTGCATCCTTTGATGCATTATTTACAAATATGTGGACCGCAAACTGTTCAACATTATTCTTCACTTTTGACACTTCAGATCAACTCCACAATTTCACTCCGTCTAGTTACGCCCCTGCCCAATTCCTCTCCTTGCTTTAACAATAGCTTTATTAACATGACTTTGGAAATCCAATTTAGAATCAAGTATCATACCAAGAAGCTTATGTTCAATTTTTGCAATTATATCACTGCTACCAAGCCTAAGGGTTGGGTGTGCAGGCTTATTCCGCTAACAAGAAAACAAGACTTCTTCTGTTTTATCTGCATTAAACTTCATTTTCCATTGCCATGCCCAGGTACGAAGTTTTTCGAGCTTTTTCTTTGTTTGTTTCTTTTCGAGAAACAACATTTTCTTTGGGTGAATGAAAGAAATTTTACCAGATGCCATGCGGTCCCGGCGGGAGGTACTTGGAATTCAAAAATACGAGGCGGGTGCCACTGGAAAATCTAGAAAGGCACCCTGTCCCGGAGAAAATTCCAGAAAGAGATACCCTGTTCAGCCACATGTCGCCGTACGGAAAAATATATGAGTACCGCCCCCCCCCACAGGCATGATGGGTTCTAGCAAGGCTGCTTGTTATGTGTGACGTCATGTTACGTCATTGGGAATGAGAGGGTTGGATTTCATACACAGAAGAAATCTTCTTCGCAATCCTCCTCCCAGATGATGTTTCCCTCTTGCTGCTTTCATAAAAGTAATACATCGTTGTAGACCTTTCTACGTGAGTCAACGGTAGGTTCACCTTAGATTTTACACTGTTGTCTACAAAAGCATTTTCCAGAGGAATCTTCCACCAAAGGACCCAAAGACAGCGGTTCTTGCCGACAGCCTTGTCTTCTCCATATTATCAAGCAAACCTTTTGATTGAATTGAATATCATCAACCAAACATTTCAATTGAATTGAATTGGAATGACGCATACTTTGTATCCCACTGTTTCTTTGTGTTCACAGTTTGAAGTCAAATCGATTTTCTACGTTTCAGCACATGCTTTCTTTCAAGGATGACATTCCAAACAATGAATTTCTTATTGGCATTGTGTTATTTTCAAATGTGAAATAAGAAGGCCTGTTTGCGCATTGCAGTTCTTTTTCCAAGAAACTTCCGAGAGCTGGACGTCTTGTCGGAGTGAAGGAGACAACCGTGAGACAAGAGAAGAAACCAAAAGAGACAGCAAGGAAGGACATTGTTACCAGGGATTAGGGAATAGAAAGCCGTTCATTATATCTGGAATATTAGATACAAGTAAGTTATCTTAATCGATTTAATACCTTCTTGAATATGAATTTCCTTCCAAGATGAGCTGTTTGTACACAGATGTGATCAGCACACCTCGGTCAGCTGAAACAAAATGGCGTCAAATATGTCTGTTGGCCCTTCAACCCAAAAAGAGTTAAGCATTTATGCAGCCATTTCTTTCCAGGAATGGATTCTGCAAACCAATCATTTTACATCAAAAACTTTGTTTATCAATTATGCAAGCAAGGAAGAAACTGAGAGAAATAAGAATGAAAAACAAACAAAATGAATGGAGTTTTTTTTACAGCGAAACATGGGCGGGCATTACCATTGTGTATAGCAATTTTATGACTGTCCGGTGATACTTGGCAGTGATCTATTACGTTCAAAATATAAAATGCTATGAAAAGTTTGAGAGTATGGTACTCATTATTTATCGTTTTACAATATGCTAGGATTGGGTATGGAAGAGTACAATAATTTGGGGCTAAATATGTTAATTGTCACGGAATTTGTTAAATTAATCAAATTGGAACACCACAGAGCGTTTATGGAATTTTGTTTTGTTTTGTCAACACCGTACCTCGTGGACTTAGAATCAAGAAAAATCCATCGATTCAAGGCGGTATTGGACATGATTTGAAAACATCGTGGTCTAGGATCCTGCATGAAGCTGAAACTGCATTGCTGGCACTGATTGTAATAAATTACAGAGAGAAACAGATCAATTTAACAAGAACTTGCTACGACCTAATTTCCTTCTTGCTGGAATACTTCCATTATTACGACCACTTGGATATGCTAGTCCCTCAAATGAGATCCTAACGCAGCTCCTATTGTATGGTGATAAAAACCTCCCCAATGATGTTAACAGGAACATACTCGAGCTAACATTAAAATTTATCCAAGAAACTGGTCGATTAGATTGAGCTCATCATACCTTGTCATAAGCCACACAACCAAGTACGCTCGTTTCCTTGCAAAATTATTATTATTTTTTGTTGTCTTTTGTTTGTTTTTGTTTTCTCTTTTCTTTTCTGTTTTGCTTTGTTCCTAGTTAAGTCTAATTTATACAAATGTACTTTTTCAATTCTTTTTTAAGGCCTCGGGGTTGACATTTTATTTGCTCCTCTTGGTATCGTACTCGTAGTATTGTAAAGTAGGTTAAGTAATGCAGGAAGTAATTTGTTATGTAAATTTTTACACGGTATATATATAAAAACAAACCTAATTTCCAACCGACGTACATAATTAGCAAAAGAAGAAATGAGCTGGATAAAGGAGGAGCTACGCAGGAACAGCACGGATTTGAGAAGACGACGAATGAAGATTATTATTATTATGTTATATATTATAATTATAATAATAATTATCATTATTATTATTATGAAGGTGAAGTTGCGTTTTTCAGCGCCAAGCACTGGGATCGCAGAAAGAGAGCAGACCTAATCGAGTCCTCAACCCCTTGTCATGAAGTTCAAGTGGTGGGGTCCTACCCGATATCGAACCCATTCCACCTATCTTAAAATACCAAAATCTGCACAACAATGGAAAGCTGCAGAAGACCATTTTTGAGAAACCCTTCCATCCAGGGAGATATTGCTGAACTGCTTACATGAAAATATAAAAGAAATGAATTGATCCCTTTATGATTACTTCACGGGAAAATACAGGGAAGAAATCGACAGATTCCCCTCGGAACTTGCAGCGAGTTAGAAAGACAAGACAGAAAATCATCTCAAAGAATTCTGAAAACCTTGACAAATTCCCTCCCAGAAAATGTAAATTCTGATGAGATCAAATACGTTGCGAAACTACTTCAACAGAAAATTAAGAATAATGCGGAAAATCAAGTCCCTTTCGCAAAACCGGAAGAACACAATATCCTTGTACAGAAAAACGTTTGGAGCTACGCGAAATAAAAAAACCTTCAGATATTAAACTACATTTTCAAAAATTGATTGCATCAAATACTTTAAAAAGACCTTCGGTGTCATTAATCCCAGAAAACTCTTCAGGGTAACTGACCGCATACCAAAATTTGATAAACCATCTATTGAATGAGATTTAAATGAGCCAATATACCAAGAAGTAACAAGAATCATGCGAAGAATGGAAACCTCGGGGTCCCCCTGCCCTTAAGACCAATTATCCATAATATGTTTGCAGAGGATGCCCTATCTCAGAACATACATTCTCCGTATTTTGGTGGAAGAATGGAAGGCTATCATACATACATAAATTTATTTGATAACACAGGTCTGGCTAAGGCAACTCAGAAGAGCTGATGTGGACCTGCAAATACCAAAAGAAGCGTACCTTAGTCTTAAAATTATATGCAATAGTCCTAATATTAATAATAAATAAAATCCTTGTCTTTATTGGTTCTTATTGATGCTTCCTTGCAATAACTAATGTTGTCTAATTTACAATTTTTTAATTTTCTTGAAAAAGTGTCCCTGTTATGACATGATTTTGCTTCTGTTGATAAAAGATTGCATGTTAATGGTCCTCGATATCTCAGACTATTTCTTCCGCGTTCAGTTCTTGGTCTTTGCATTACAACGTTGTGTTTATTGCATCCTCTCTGTATGTGCTGATTTTCAAACATTTCTGTAAGTTCTTTAGGAGCATTTTCATAGTAGATGTCATGCATTACTAACGATAAACAACGCTTGTATATGTAGCTAAGGAGATTTCCAATTAGCTGAGGATAAGGGATCCCTGCCAGCAGGAATGCTATAAATTTGTCTGCCTGCTCTTTCATCATGATTCTGAAATTTGAAGAACATCTTGATTACATTGATCTATATACTGCAACATGTAAAGAAGATTTTGGACCTCAGTGGCAAGAGGGTGGAAATATTCAACAACAATCTACCTGGAAATTCAAGGTGGTATAGTTTCTTGTCAAGGCACCCAGATATAAAATTGAAAAACACTGAGCCATTAGAAACGACCAGAGCCATGGCAACAAGTGAGGGCAACATTCGTTCTTGGTTCACTGATTTTATCGCAATGCTTGAGAAATACAACATAACTTCTGGGGAGCAACTGCTAAATTGTGACGAGACCGGTTTTCCCTTGCAAACGAAGGGTGGGAACGTTGCAATGGATGTACGTTCAAAGTTTGCATGTCATTTGACGAGCCCAAGCAAGACGTCAATAACATGCCTCATGACAATTGGAGCTGACGGGAGAGTCTAACCACCCTTTGTTCTCTACCCTGGAAAAAACAAGTGAATCCATCATTGTTTGTTGACTTGACTCCAGGAGGAAGAGCCTCAAATATAGAAAATGGCTGGATGACCCAAGATTCCTTTTATGGCTGGATCAAGCAGTTGATAAAGTGGCTACCTCCTCCAACACAGAGAGACCACGTTGTTCTGCTGCTGGATGGCCACAGCTCACACAAAGACCTACACACAAGCAAATTAGCCAAAGACAAGAAGATTGTGTTTTTCTGTCTGCTGCCTCACTGCACGCAAATCCTACAGCCTTTGAACAGGGTGTACATGAAGCCCCTTAATCAGTTTTGCAAGGGTTTATTGGAAAGCGCACTTGGCAACGGCAAAGGCTTTGACCGTCTGCAATGCCTTTCGAAGCTTCAATATCTGGCCAGTGTGCCCAGATATCATTGATTATCAGTCCGTGGATATCTCAAGCACATTCCCATCAGTGCAAATGTCAGACCAAGGTTCATCTACAGCGTGTCCAAAAAACCATGTGCACCATTTGAAGGGCTACTGTGGAGGAGCCATAAATCTAACTTTCTTGTTTTTCAGATTTGTGTATAGAAGAGATTTCAACTTAGAGTTTGGCACCAAATTTGTGTAAATCTGACAAGTGGTTGCTGATTTATTGAGAAAGAAAGTCACAATCACTGGTTGCTTCAAAACCAGAGGATTTTATCTCCGTACTGAACCTTATAACTTGGATTTTGACATTAAATGAACCTAAACTTTACAGTTATGCCAGGAAACGCACTTGGAAGTATTTAATTACCATATTCTTCAAGAATATCGACCAAGCAGCATGCTGAACGAAATACTGTTGATTTAAAACCACTTAATCACTTTTGAGAAGCAAAATATTGGATGGACGTATGTCATGGCCTGAAACGCTCGTGCTCTACTTTACCATTCCTAGCAACCCTAGAAATGTCCAATATTCTTAAGCCTGGTTTCCATACGATCGTTTCGATCGTCCCAGTCGCCTCACTCGCCTGACATTGTGTTCAGGCGATTCAAACGATTATATGGAAACATTTTGCAGACGATTGCTGATGATTGCTAACGATCCAGGCGACCCGGACGATCGCAATCGCTTCGATAGAAATGATTTCTATCCGGACGATCCGGAACGATCGTAAATTACTTATGGAAACCAGTTCAGACGATTGGGACGACTGAAATAAATCTCAAGATGCAATGTTTCATCTTGGTCAGTCTCAAATTTTCTCAAGGGGTCCAAGGGCATCTGAAGAGAAATTCCCTGTCGTGAAGACGAAGCTCTTGTACCAGAGTGTATTACATCGTGGTACATCCCCAGCTCTTCTCTCTGAAATTTCTTCCTCACCAAGAATCTATGACTCCTTTGCTCTTTTCTTCGACTCCGTGTTTTCAGAACTGCAATAACGATCAACAAACAAGCACTGAGTTTTACCTGTTTTGATCCCTGTTTTGCCCTTCGATTTACCGCAGCCATATTGTAGGAAGCTGATTTGGTGCCAAAAAGTATTTTGCTCATTCGTGCTTTTGTCAATCCACGCTTGAGAATGATCTGAACGATTATATGGAAACAAGGACGCACAAGGATCATCTGGATCGTCTCAATCGCTTCAAATTTTGGCGACGATTGCCGACGATCGAAACGATCATATGGAAACCAGGCTTTAGTTGTCACAAAATTCAATGTATGACTATCTGTCCCACTTATGAACATCAGAAATCAGGGCTAGGTATGTTTTTTTCAATCAATTTTGTTGATTTTAACGCAATGGAGAATAATTAATCCTCTGGTTTTGAGGCAGCCAACAATTTTGTCTTTCTTGCTCCATAACTCAGCAACTAATGATCAGATTTACTCAAACTCGGTGTCAACATTTGTCAAGCATCTCGCTGTCAAGCATCTTAAAAACAGAACAATTTGATTTATGGCAGCCACTCAAACAGCGCACATGTTTTTTTGGGACACCCTGTACACAATATAATGTAGGTTCGAGTTTGGGACCCCTTACATCACCATCTAACCCACTCAAACAGCGCACATATTTTTTGGGACACCCTGTACACAATATAAAGTAGGTTCGAGTTTGGGACCCCTTCCATCACCATCCAACCCAGCGCCCCAAAGAGATGTTTAGGGAACAAAAACTTTGTTAGTAAAGACGCCAACGACTAAAACAAAAGCGTCTCGAGCTTTGCAGGCAATAGAATCAACTTTGAGCAGGGAAGACCTGATCCTGTACCGAAAAAACGTCGAATTAAATATGCAATGCCAAGACGCTGTATTCCTAGCATTCATTTGATATATCAATTTTTGTACCGGGTGAGTCAGAAAAAAGAATCCCCGTTTAAAAGGTCACGGCTCCCTGGATATCAAGACAATGATATCGGCAAATATATAGTTTTATGGTAGGAATGTGCAAATCTACTATAAAATTTACCTGACTGAAATCGGCTACTCCATTCTGAATTTATGAGGGATTTTCTCCAGAAAGCCTTTTCAAAAAACCTTGAAAACGTGCCCAAAATCATGAACAGATTTCCCTATTATTTCTGCCTTACAATGCCTTACAGCAATGACCTGTGAACGCTTTAGCACGTGCTATCCTCTTGGGAGGATTAACAAGTTTTTCCCCTGGTATCGATGACCTATTCAGGAGGATTCCATTCTCCCAAGAGCACAAAATACACAAATTCATGTGAGTGTCATGAATTTTAGGAAAGAAAATGTGCTCATTGTTTTCATTGGTTTTTGCAGGTTTTTTGAAGGGGCTTTCTGCAGAAAATCACCCATATCCATGGGAAGGAATGGACGATGAAGGCCGGGTAAATTACTGAACCTAATT
This sequence comes from Aurelia coerulea, assembly GCA_039566865.1. Lineage (NCBI taxonomy): Eukaryota > Metazoa > Cnidaria > Scyphozoa > Semaeostomeae > Ulmaridae > Aurelia > Aurelia coerulea. The sequence goes on along the minus strand of CM076951.1, from coordinate 1,968,156 downwards.
GAACATATTGGCAATAACACAAGACATGTTTCCATATTATTGCTTTGATATTGACGGAGCAGTGGCCTACCAAGCGGGGATCCTTCTTTCTGACTCACCCGGTATTTTGCTGATATCAGCAAAATTTAAGATCTATGACGTCATACTTATATATGACGTCATATTTATAATAAACATATGAAATAATTAGTGCATTATGATGAAAATTGACTAAATAACAATTGAAGATCAATTTCATATCATTGCTATTACTAAAAACGTATTTAAAATGCCAACAAAGCATTAGCTAACTTGTTTAGGTATCAACCATGACTTTGAGTGACAGTTGTGATCACAAGAGAATTCCAAAAATATAATTGTTGACAGTTTTCATTAACAACAATCAATGTGTATCATATATATATATAACTTTAAAGTTATTCATTGGCTATTTTTGGTTGAAAAGATTACATTGTTTAAGAGGAGAGCCAAAATTAGCAAAGTTCCATTGTTGTTGTGTTGCCTAGCAACATGTCATGTGACTGATTAGCATATGATGCTATTTTTAGAATCATAATTGCTTGGTAATCATGTGTACCAAGTTGCATTGCCATAAGCACTATGGTTGCTTAGAAAATCTGGGGGGGGGCATGAAAAAATGCATGCTCTTCGTGTCCTATCAGACTTGAATTGTCTTCCTTTCCAATGTAATTCTCCAAAGAAATATACCCTGCAGTAAATACATTAACATGCTTGAAAGCGACCAAGCCTCCAATCGTTCTTCCCTGCTTTGTTCCTTGGAACCAATTCGCCAAGACACCACACAGTGATCCAGAAATGAGAAAATAGTCCAGAAATACCAAAAAACAAATTTTGAACAATGATTTTTGCTCTATTTTTACTCCAAAGATAACACATGGATTAGTTTAACACAAAAAACCTCATTCTAATCGAAGTTGTACTCGTATAGCTAAACATTCACAAAGTTAACGTAAACAAATGAAATGCAAAATTTAGTCAATTTCAGGATGAAATCCACTATTGCCTGCAATAAAGTAAATTTTCAAATGTCTGTAGAATCACTTTGCCATATCGGATCTTTACAAACTTTTTTTTACTTGAATGAGAAACACTTTGACTATATTGTGACTTAAAAAATAAGTTTCGCGTTTTTCGTTCCTTTCAATTTTTGCGAATGCTGAGATGTACTTTTTGTGAATGCTTAGGCCTGAAAATTGTTAATATTTTGAAATTTGAGTTAAAAACATGAAATACATGTCAAAACATATCTTCACAACATACTTTGTCGCTAAATTTGAAGCATTGGCTGCACTTTTACCGAAGGTTTCGTACATATTCGTACGCAAAAATTTTTCATGCAATTTTCTTCTTTTCTGGTATTTTCGGGGAAATTGGCAACTTTCTGCAACAATTGTCATATGAGATGAAATATGTTTCTGAAGTTGTGATATACGTAAAACCGTGGATGAACCAAATGAAGATATACTTGCAGACAATCTAAATGCCCTTTTATGCTACTTTTATCAGCCTATTAGACTCATCTGATCAGCCCTGTCTACACCTCCCATAAATTCCGAGTAAAGCTCAATAGCCTTGGGCTTTGCAATGAATCTCCAAGGATTCCCATCATCTCCTTGATTTGGCCAGCACCTGACTTTCTTCTCAAACGTTTCTCCATTGTGGAGGGTGGTCATCGTATTGACTTTGCGCTTTTCAGTCCAATTGATGAAAGTTATTTGACCATCCCTTGTGACAACTGGGGGCTCTCCCTTCTTTGGCTTTGAAGTAGCAGCTTCATTGGGAACCCCCCCCCCCCCATTGGTTTGTACGAAAAGTACCACATGCACCTGTTTGATGATATTTCAGGTCATCAAACAATGCCGGGCTGCTGAAATAATTATCCATGTAAACATGGTGCCCCCTCTCATACACAGGCTCGACAAGGTTGGTTACAACTTTGTGAGTAAGCCCAATTTCTGCATTCCCATCTCTCTGCTTGCCTTCATAAATGTCCCAGTTGTAGACATACCCAGTTTTACTTTCTTCTAAAGTACAGGCATTTATTCCCCATTTATGGGGTGTATTGGGCTTGTATTTCTCGAAATGTGTCCACCCCTTGAAAGCAATAAGCGTTTTGTCAACTGCAAGCTCCCTACCAGGATAGTAGGGATTGTGGTCAGGATTATCTTGTGGTAAGTTCTCCTCGCCAAGTGAAGAAACTGCAAGATTGAAAGAAATCTGTCCCTGGCCATTATTTTCTGGAACGCAGGGAACTCCAACAGATCGTGAGTTGTCCAATACATTCTGTAAGATGGTAGCTTCACAATTCCCATCAAAAGAATCATGGCAACAAAGGCCTTCATCTCTGGCAGTGTAACATCAAACCACTTGCTTGCATTCAAATTTTGCCTTGGCTCATTACCAGAGGCTTGGATCTTTCCGATCTCAAAACCACCAGCCTGTGCCAATTTCGGAAAATTCTCCTTTAACACTGACAAAAAATTCTGGAAGTCGCCATTCTTGTTGAAAGATACGTCTTTTGGTCCCAGGCCAGTTCGGGTTAAATTGTACAACGCGTCATTTCTTGGCACTGAAGATGTATTTTTTCTTGAGAGACATACCATCTTCCTTGTCCCCTTGGCCTCCACAGCTACTCTTGTTATCTTTCTGCTTCATCTCTCTTGTGGATGCTGATATCCAAGGGTGGTTCTGCTTGTGTTCAGCCTATTATGTGTGTTCATTCTTGACCTTGGAGGCATACATCCATACTTTTGTAAGTCGCACTCTGATGAAAACACAAGTCAAAAAGGCCTCAGTGTGCTAAATATCTTGTCTTTTTTGCGTCCGAACTTCTTTTATACAGTTTATATAAAAATAGATACAATACAATAAATAATGTTTAAAACGTAAAGGAAAAACACCCCTAATTACAGTGGCAGGGATAGCATTAAAAGGTAAAGATGACCTTCATTCCATAATGGTCCCCTTAGAGGTGCTGGTACAACGAAAAATGTAAGAAAAAAATATACTAAACTGTGGTTTGTTTTCGGTATAAAACATGGTTTATAAGACCATACCATGGTCGGGAGAGATGATGACAAGTCTTAATAGAAGACATATATGTCATCTTCCTCTTTTTGTACCGGGTGTCCCAAAAAAATGTATACGGATCAACCAAATCTGTATACTTTTTTTGGAACACCCGGTACATAACTTGAGGCAACCTGTGGACTTGAATCACATAGAAAGAAAGAATTACAGTTCTTATGATACCTTCCTTTGATTTATATTCTACATATAATAAATTCTAATTCGTTACATTAAAATTGTGTTTAACATAGAAATGTAATTCAAATCTTATTTAAGGTAGATTGTCATACTGATGGAGGCCATAAGACTGCATTGATGTTGGATAATCGCCAACCAGCCAATGAAAGAGTGGACACAACCAAAAGACTAGTCCAGTATTTGGCCAGACATACAACATAAACGGAATGAACCAGCAGATGCCAGCAGATGAGTGAAATATTCCAAAAAGGGTTTTGGAATGTTTATAAAATCAATTTTAACCTCAGGTTCCCCAATCGATGGACCAATATTCACAAAGCGAGAGAGTGGGTCCACACCAAGCAAGTTCAAAAGCGCGAAAAAGAGGGAAGATCTCGCAATCAACAGGAAAATAATTGTAGATGGCTGCTTTATGTTGATGAAGATCTTTCTGCAGTTTTACGAAAGAGCAGTTCGATTGAAATTGAAGGATCCTGATCAGATCACTGGCTGCATGGGGCTGAAGTCAAACCAAGGTTGGCCATTCACGAGCAGAAAGACAAGCAGCACAACACAACAAATACTGGCCGACAAAATTCCAAGATGATTTGTTTGTATTTCTAATCTTGGACAATCTACCTATTCTACCTACTATGCATTGTGATTATAATGTATTGTGATTTCATTCTTGAATTTCCTTTGTGAGCCATGTATGGATAATTGAGTCCCCTGGGAGTGGGGGGACCAATCATGAGTTGTTTTTAGCCCCTTCCCCTTTGTTCTGAGGAGCGTTTCAGCGGGAAATCTCTAATATTTGCGTGGGGAAAGGCCCTTTCAACCCCTTTCAGTGTTTACTCAACTCATAGCCTAGCATAAATCGAATTTGAAACTAAGTTAGAGATGGGTAAACCAAGATTGTGCGGCAACCCTTCGCATGATGAATGGAGTTCAGCCGAAAAGAGAGATGTAGAAAAAGTGAAGGTGCTTCAACATAAAAGTTTAGTTTTAATTAAGAAACTAGCAAAGGAGCGTGGATTTGAAAGTCACAAAATACGGTCAGTTTGCTTCGAATGTCAGGATGCTAATCCAAAGCTGAAAGACAGAGTCAGTGTACATGACTACCAAGAGCAACAGTCAATTCGTGCCATGCGGAAAATGACCGACTGCAGGTTCATTGATGAATTAGAGTCGCCTTTGAAAAGTTTTAACAACTTCCTTGTGGCAGCAAAGCCTGCAATTCACGATGGCCTGGGCAACAACCGTTCAAATCTTGCTTGCCCTTAACCGGGAGACTGGCCCACTCAATTTTACATGAGACAAATGCAGCACAACAATTGATGCTCCCAAAACTCTCAGCAATATCGTCCCTTTCATTGGTCCTTTGCATGTACAACTCAATGCCAGAGAATGTGTCTGTCTTTTGCACATCGATTTCTTCCAGAAATCATATGGCCAGGTAAAAAACTCTGAGATGTTGGAGATGTCAGAGATGTCCGAGATAAGATTCTCCGACGTTTCTCAACTCCGACTTTTTTACTTGGCCCTATATGCTACCGTCAAGCCAGCCTCCGCTTTTCAGCCTCCACTTTTCTGCGGTAACCGTTTATACGCAGCGGCTTTTACCGCAATCGGATACGGTGATAGCACTTCCTTGTTTACAGTCATTTACAGTGTTCTATGAAACCACGCGTCTGTGGTGATTGCTGTAAGGTTTTCTCGACAAGGTCAATCGATAATAAACATAACTACAATCTTGGACATAATATGTTGAGAAAAATCTGCACCCCCCTCCCCCCCCGTTCAATGTTGGTAACTATAGCTGCAGTTTGCTGCCTTGCTCCAAAAATATACCCAACATTGAATGGGGGGAGGGGGGGCCGATAGCAGGGTATGATATCGAAGTGCTATCACAAGTCGTTGCACTCTGTGAAAGCGGATATTTTTCTCAACAATTTTGTCCATGATTGTAGGTCGATGATAAAAGCTACAAGTTCGTGGAGACAGGAGTAATAACATGGAAACACAGGGGGAGAAAAATACATACAAAATAAAAGCAATCAAATCACGGGAAAACTGATCAAGATTTTGAGAATTTACACTTCTTATCTATAGTAATATCTTTTCAATTCGATGATTTTTTCTGATATTAATTATATGTTTCTTCGAAATCAGTTTAAAAAAAATTCGCATTCCATTGGTTTTTAATTTTATAATCAAGGTCTTAAACCTAGTATTTTTTGCAACGAAACAAAGATCCAAGTACTAAAAGTTTCTCAATTCAAAATGAAATTTTATCTTTTTAACACTAACATTTCTTGAATTGTTTCTTATTATATTCAAATTAACTTTCAAAATTTTCTTCGATCTTTGGCAACTAGTTTCTTATCAACCAGTTTCTTTTAAAAGAGCTTCTATCAGATCATATCAAATTTAGGCCCAATTTTGGTCCATGTCTTATGGCACTTCCTGAACTCTTTTTGGAAAACGAATTTCACCAAACAATGCTCCTATTAGTGAGGAACTAGGAACTGTATTCGCTTTTAGGTCGCAAATTGTGAAACGGCTAGCCTCCACTGGTTTTTGTTTTCTACTCACAGCCTGGCGAGAATTTTCCCGATTTAGGCCCAATTTTGGTCCACGTTTTATGGCACTTCCTGAACTCTTTTTGGAAAACGGATTTCACTAAACAATGCTCCTATTAGTGAGGAAGTAGGAACTGTATTCGCTTTTAGGTCGCAAATTGTGAAACGGCTAGCCTCCACTGGTTTTTGTTTTCTACTCACAGGCTGGCGAGAATTTTCCCGATTTAGGCCCAATTTTGGTCCCCGTTTTATGGCACTTCCTGAACTCATTTTGGAAAACGGATTTCACCAAACAATGCTCCTATTAGTGAGGAACTAGGAACTGTATTCGCTGTTAGGTCGCAAATTGTAAAACGGCTCGCCTCCACTGGTTTTTGTTTTCTACTCACAGGATTTTGAGAATTTGCCAGATATAGGCCCAACTTCGGTCCACGTTTTATGGCAGTTCCTGAACTTTTTTTGGAAAACGGATTTCACCAAACAATGTTCCTATTAATGAGGAACTAGGAACTGTATTCGCTTTTAGGTCGCAAATTGTGAAACGGCTAGCCTCCACTGGTTTTTGTTTTCTACTCACAGGATTTTGAGAATTTGCCAGATTTAGGCCCAACTTCGGTCCACGTTTTATGGCACTTCCTGAACTCTTTTTGGAAAACGGATTTCACCAAACAATGCTCCTATTAGTGAGGAACTAGGAACTGTATTCGCTTTTAGGTCGCAAATTGCAAAACGGCTAGCCTCCACTGGTTTTTGTTTTCTACTCACACGAAATGACAGCTGGTTTAACAAAAATTCTGGAAAAAATTGTTTGTTCGAAACTATTTTTATTCAAAATTCTCGAAAAAGCGTTCGATAGTATTTGTCCTCCGAAGTTGTTTTTTGGAAACTTTTGCGACGGAGAGTTCTCGACTTTAATGCAATCAGGTATTAGGAACTGATTTTTCACATACAATGTGCATATTGACTTATGCAGAAATTGCACAGCAATGACAAACAAATGACACAATTTTAAACAAACTAGTTAAGCTCTACTAAATTAAAAATGTATCACCCCACGAACTCTGCCCCTGCCTTCCCCGTCCCTACCATCCCTTCTCCCACCCCTTCTATCCCCTCTACCCCTCCCTCTCCTCGATCGTCTCCCATAACCCCTTGCCCTCCCTCTATAACGATTGCGCCCCCCACCCCCTCTACTTCTCTCCTCATTTCCACTAAGATGTCTCTCAGAATTGTACGCAGCTCGTCTTGATCTTCTCTCCTGCGCCTTCTTTCTTGTTCTGCAAGAAAATTAAATTGTATTGGTATGGTTTAGGCTGTAGTTTGATTAGGATTTAGTTTGATAATGGGTATATTTTAGGAGTATGAAATCAGTTCGATTACGCGGCCTCGTTTGGGAAATTTCACTAACACTAGACACAAAGTGTTCTGTTACGTGATTTTGAATTACTGCAGTTTCAACAAAGTACAAGACCAAATATTTGTCTGGTTTCAAGGATAGGAAGAAAATTTCATTAATTTCTATGACGTGGCCATTTAATGACAGTGGTATAATTGAGATGCTAATTATCAAATGCTGTCAGGTAGTAGATTTAACATCTAGATGGGATTGGATTGTGAGGTTCACTGAGGGATGGTTAAATCTCTAATGAAAAATAGATCTTCAAACTGTAAATCATCATAAAAGTATCCTATCTTAGTGCCGAGTCCTAATCCTTAATAAGTGTCAATATTTTACAAAAGCAGGTTGCTCATTGCAGCGGTGAATTTCTTGATGTTCACAACTTAGCCTTTTTCATATCCCCAAAAAATGTAGCAAAAATGTAAACTCAGAGTCAAATGCCAATAAGCTTTTCAATTTATCACCATCATAAAAACATAATTAAGAACTATATTGTTGTGAAGATTTGGTTGGCAGAACTATGGTGAGAATGTTCATAATTTTGGAAAAAGGGCTCGATAACATATTTTTCATTAGAGAATGCATTAAATGGGGCCAATACTGAAAGTTTCTTCAAATTATCAGATTCCATCACGATCTTCATTTTTAATTCCTGTGCCATTATGAACATTTTGAAAGAAAGCGGTTAATTTTGAGCTATACATCTATAAAACGTCCGGGTGAATAAAATTTGTTATGTACCTCTTCTTTCCGCACCATCTTGTGCTGGAGCAGGAGCAGCAGCAGCAGGAGCAGGGATTTGTACAGCGACAGGAGGACAAGGAGGGCTAGCCACAGGAGGAGCAGCAGCAGCAACTTACAATTTGCGACCTAACAGCGAATACAGTTCCTAGTTCCTCACTAATAGGAGCATTGTTTGGTGAAATCCGTTTTCCAAAATGAGTTCAGGAAGTGCCATAAAACGGGGACCAAAATTGGGCCTAAATCGGGAAAATTCTCGCCAGCCTGTAAGTAGAAAACAAAAACCAGTGGAGGCTAGCCGTTTCACAATTTGCGACCTAAAAGCGAATACAGTTCCTACTTCCTCTCTAATAGGAGCATTGTTTGGTGAAATCTGTTTTCCAAAAAGAGTTCAGGAAGTGCCATAAAACGTGGACCGAAGTTGGGCCTAAATCTGGCAAATTCTCAAAATCCTGTGAGTAGAAAACAAAAACCAGTGGAGGCTAGCCGTTTCACAATTTGCGACCTAAAAGCGAATACAGTTCCTAGTTCCTCATTAATAGGAACATTGTTTGGTGAAATCCGTTTTCAAAAAACAGTTCAGGAAGTGCCATAAAACGTGGATCGAAGTTGGGCCTAAATCTGGCAAATTCTCAAAATCCTGAGAGTAGAAAACAAAAACCAGTGGAGGCTAGCCGTTTTACAATTTGCGACCTAAAAGCGAATACAGTTCCTAGTTCCTCACTAATAGGAGCATTGTTTGGTGAAATCCGTTTTCCAAAAAGAGTTCAGGAAGTGCCATAAAACATGGACCAAACTTGGGCCTAAATCGGGCAAATTCTCGCAAGCCTGTGAGTAGAAAACAAACACCAGTGGAGGCTAGCTGTTTTACAATTTGCGAGCTAAAAGCGAATACAGTTCCTAGTTCCTCACTAATAGGAGCATTGTTTGGTGAAATCCGTTTTCCAAAAACTGTTCTGGAAGTGCCATAAGACATGGACCAAAATTGGGCCTAAATTTGATATGATCTGATAGAAGCTCTTTTAAAAGAAACTGGTTGATAAGAAACTAGTTGCCAAAGATCGAAGAAAATTTTGAAAGTTAATTTGAATATAATAAGAAACAATTCAAGAAATGTTAGTTTTAAAAAGATAAAATTTCATTTTGAATTGAGAAACTTTTAGTACTTGGATCATTGTTTCGTTGCAAAAAATACTAGGTTTAAGACCTTGATTATAAAATTAAAAACCAATGGAATGCGAATTTTTTTTAAACTGATTTCGAAGAAACATATAATTAATATCAGAAAAAATCATCGAATTGAAAAGATATTACTATAGATAAGAAGTGTAAATTCTCAAAATCTTGATCAGTTTTCCCGTGATTTGATTGCTTTTATTTTGTATGTATTTTTCTCCCCCTGTGTTTCCATGTTATTACTCCTGTCTCCACGAACTTGTAGCTTTTATCATCGACCTAGTTATGTTTATTATCGATTGACCTTGTCGAGAAAACCTTACAGCAATCACCACAGACGCGCGGTTTCATAGAACACTGTAAATGACTGTAAACAAGGAAGTGCTATCACCGTATCCGATTGCGGTAAAAGCCGCTGCGTATAAACGGTTACCGAAGAAAAGTGGAGGCTGAAAAGTGGAGGCTGGCTTGACGGTAGCGCCCTATATGCCCCACTAAAAAAGTCGGAGATGTCTTTTAACAATTGAAATGGGTGAAATAGACAGGTTTTTTTGTTTCATTTACAAATTAATGTAGATACATGTGTTTACTACCTTTAAGAAACTCTATAAGAAACTTTATTGCAAGAATTAGTTGTTGGATCTTCGGAAAACGGAAGATATTGGCAAAAAAACCAAAAGCATGGAGAATTTCTTTAATTGAGGAGCTCGTTTATGGAGGCTGGACGCTGGTACGAGATAATGTGACATTTGCCTTCTCAAAATGCAAAGATTTGCAATACCTGACACTGTTAAATCTCCTCGACAATTATCTCCCACTTGTCCTCTCAATCTACTCCATCATATTAAAAAGTGGCAGCACCGAGCAATATGTTGATGCAATGTTTTGATGCTGGATAATGTTCTTCTGTTTCAAGAGGCATCACTACAACAAAGCTCCCCTCGTATGGCTGAGTAATTTCCTCTTCTCGAAAGAGAAAGGCCATCCCCTGTATAAAATTCAATGTATGACTATCTGTCCCACTTATGAACATCAGACATCAGGGCTAGGTATGTTTTTTTCAATCAATTTTGTTGATTTTAACGCAATGGAGAATAATTAATCCTCTGGTTTTGAGGCAGCCAATAATTTTGTCTTTCTTGCTCCATAACTCAGCAACTAACTCGGTGTCAACATTTGTCAAGCATCTCGCTGTCAAGCATTTTAAAAACAGAACAATTTGATTTATGGCAGCCACTCAAACAGCGCACATGTTTTTTTGGGACACCCTGTACACAATATAATGTAGGTTCGAGTTTGGGACCCCTTACATCACCATCTAACCCACTCAAACAGCGCACATATTTTTTGGGACACCCTGTACACAATATAATGTAGGTTCGAGTTTGGGACCCCTTACATCACCATCTAACCCACTCAAACAGCGCACATATTTTTTGGGACACCCTGTACACAATATAATGCAAGTTCGAGTTCGGGACCCCTTCCATCACCATCCAACCCAGCGCCCCAAAAAGACGTCGAGGGAACAACAACTTCGTTAGTAAAAGACGCCAAAGAAGGAGAAGGACTATCGTCATTTTCTATCATTGAAAGCACATCTTTCGGCCCAGCTGAGCAGAATGTTGCAAGCGAATTCTTAGAGATGAACGAGTTGGGTGTAAGATTTGAATTAGCTGCAAAACCATCGAATTCAGCAACAACACCGACACCTGGGACAAGTGAATGTCAGTATATGTGCCTTGCAGGAGATCTTGATTCAGCAACGAAGATTTATGAAAACCTGTCCCCGACTAAAACAAAAGTCACAACGTGGTGAAGCATAGCTTTTGAAAAATCGACGCAGTTCAGTTCACAGTTGCACAACGCGAAATGAAATCTAAACAATACCACAAACTGTGCAAATGATGAACAACTGGGCATTGTTTTCAAACAATAGTGAGTGAGTGCATGAGGGCAGCAATAACTCAATTTGCTGTTGTATAAAGTTTCTTACGAACCCCCGCTTATGATAAAAATGATCTTGGCACCATTACAGGATAAGGATTAAAACTGTCATTGATTCCTGTCACTTCTCAACATTCCACAGCTGTGTTCACGCGAGCCTACCATAGATCCAATTTTGTTTCAGTTGAAATCTGAAGGAATTCCAGCATATTTTCAAGAAAAATATGCGCAAAATGAACTGAAGAGATCGAGAGGAACACATTGGTGTAATTTTTTTTCAAAACCAACCAATAGTTTGGCTATTCCATGTCGACCATTCCATTCCATCATTCCATGTTTTACAATTTTTTTCCCTACAACTCACATCAATTAAACGACTTAACTGATGTCTGCCCACACAGTCCGTTATCTTGGTAGTTGTTTCAGTCAAAATTTAAGGGAATTTCATGAGACTTTCAAGAAAACATATGTAAAATAAACTAAGAAGATCTTGAGGAACACATTGGTGTAATTTTTTTTCCAAAGCGACCGGTAGTTTGGCTATTCCATATCTACCATTCCATCTATACCATTCCATTCCATCATTCCATTCCATCATTCCATTCCATCATTCCATTCCATTATTCCATTCCATTCCATCATTCCACACTCCATGTTTTACAGATAGCCGTTCCGAGAAAGCCACAAGTTTGAAATAGTACACCAAAAAAAACTGGACCCTCTGGTTTAACTCCATCAGTTGATTTTTGATCAACTAATAAATGTTATTGTTGAGTGTGTGCAGTGCAAGGAATCTATTATGGTCATGTTGATGAGTGCTCTTGGCTCATTTGTGTGCATCTTTTCACAAATTTACCACATTTGATATCAATAGATTTTAATATATAGATATTTGACCCTTTTTACAAAACTCTAGGAAATATTTTTAAAAAAGGACCCTTTTTCTAGATTCTATGTCCTAGATTTTTCACAAATTCCAGACCCTTTCTGCTAGATTTCGTAGACTCTCATGGTTACAATTCTTACATAGGAGTGGACCCGCCAGGGGAAAAATAAAAGGAGATGTTCAAAAATAGAAAATTAACTATGAATATAATTCCCACGCTGTGTTTTTGGGCTAAGCCAAAAATGTAACAAATAGCAGAAGGATGTTAGCATATTCCTCAGGACTGAGAATTTAAACAGAGAAGCTCTAAACACTGAGAGGCGCCATGAGGTAAAGCTCATTGCTGATTATGGGCATGAGATTGATGAAGTCATCAGCAATGCTATACAAAATTACCATTTTGTAACTGCAATTATTGATGACTTCACCACTATTGATAGCCATAGAAGGACAGACAGTGAGCAGACGTCTGATGCAAAGTGCATGTGTACAGTGGTTGTTCGCGTTTTTGCGGGCATCCCTGCTATACCCGTCTGTGAAGGCAATACCCCTCTTGACCCAAACATTGTTCTTGCAGATACGGGTCATGTAGAAGTTTTGTAACGAGGGTTGTGATTGGCTCATTCAAAAATTCTAATTTGCATGACAATAGAACAACTTATCAACTAAAATGCACGTGTCTGCTGTAGTAATGCACTTTTGTTAGCAGTAGCAATGTTTCTTTGGTGTATTTCTGGCAGTAATGTTGCACTACCTCGGACACCCACACCCCCTGTAACAGCGTAACAAGTGTAACGAGTGTAACAACTGTACCAAGCCATCCCTACACCAACCTCAGACACCCACACCCCCTGTAACAGCGTAACAAGTGTAACGAGTGTAACAACTGTACCAAGCCATTCCTACACCAACCTCAGACACCCACACCCCCAGTAACAGCGTGACAAGTGTAACGAGTGTAACAACTGTACCAAACCATCCCTACACCGACCTCAGACACCCACACCCCCTGTAACAGCGTAACAAGTGTAACGAGTGTAACAACTGTACCAAGCCATCCCTACACCAACCTCAGACACCCACACCCCCTGTAACAGCGTAACAAGTGTAACAACTGTACCAAGCCATTCCTACACCAACCTCAGACACCCACACCCCCTGTAACAGCGTAACAAGAGTAACGAGTGTAACAACTGTACCAAACCATCCCTACACCGACCTCAGACACCCACACCCCCTGTAACAGCGTAACGAGTGTAACGAGTGTAACAACTGTACCAAGCCATCCCTACACCAATCTCAGACACCCACACCCCCTGTAACAGCGTAACAAGTGTAACGAGTGTAACAACTGTACCAAGCCATTCCTACACCAACCTCAGACACCCACACCCCCTGTAACAGCGTAACAAGTGTAACGAGTGTAACAACTGTACCAAGCCATCCCTACACCAACCTTAGACACCCACACCCCCTGTAACAGCGTAACAAGTGTAACGAGTGTAACAACTGTACCAAGCCATCCCTACACCAACCTTAGACACCCACACCCCCTGTAACAGCGTAACAAGTGTAACGAGTGTAACAACTGTACCAAGCCATCCCTACACCAACCTCAGACACCCACACCCCCTGTAACAGCGTAACAAGTGTAACGGATGTAACGGAGCACATATAGCCAGTCTACAGACACCCACACCCCTGTAAAAAGTGTAACGAGCGTAACGAGTGTAACGGATGTAACGGAGCACATATAGCCAGTCTACAGACACCCACACCCCTGTAAAAAGTGTAACGAGCGTAACGAGTGTAACGGATGTAACGGAGTGCACATAGCCAGTGTACAGACACCCACACCCCTGTAAAAAGTGTAACGAGCGTAACGGAGCACATATAGCCAGTCTACAGACACCCACACTCCTGTAAAAAGTGTAACGAGCGCAACGAGTGTAACGGAGCACATATAGCCAGTCTACAGACACCCACACCCCTGTAAAAAGTGAAACGAGCGTAACGAGTGTAACGGATGTAACGGAGTGCACATAGCCAGTCTACAGACACCCACACTCCTGTAAAAAGTGTAACGAGCGTAACGAGTGTAACGGAGCACATATAGCCAGTCTACAGACACCCACACCCCTGTAAAAAGTGTAACGAGCGTAACGGAGCACATATAGCCAGTCTACAGACACCCACACCCCTGTAAAAAGTGTAACGAGCGTAACAAGTGTAACAGAGCACATATAGCCAGTCTACAGACACCCACACCCCTGTAAAAAGTGTAACGAGTGCAACGGATGTAACGGAGTGCACATATAGCCAGTCTACAGACACCCACACCCCTGTAAAAAGTGTAACGAGCGTAACGAGTGTAACGGATGTAACGGAGTGCACATAGCCAGTGTACAGACACCCACACCCCTGTAAAAAGTGTAACGAGCGTAACGAGTGTAACGGATGTAACGGAGTGCACATAGCCAGTGTACAGATACCCACACCCCTGTAAAAAGTGTAACGAGCGTAACGAGTGTAACGGAGTGCACATAGCCAGTGTACAGACACCCACACCCCTGTAAAAAGTGTAACGAGCGTAACGAGTGTAACGGAGCACATATAGCCAGTCTACAGACACCCACACCCCTGTAAAAAGTGCAACGAGCGTAACGAGTGTAACGGAGCACATATAGCCAGTCTACAGACACCCACACCCCTGTAAAAAGTGTAACGAGCGTAACGAGTGTAACGGATGTAACGGAGCACATATAGCCAGTCTACAGACACCCACACCCCTGTAAAAAGTGTAACGAGCGTAACGAGTGTAACGGAGCACATATAGCCAGTCTACAGATACCCACACCCCTGTAAAAAATGTAACGAGCGTAATGAGTGTAACGGATGTAACGGAGTGCACATAGCCAGTGTACAGACACCCACACCCCTGTAAAAAGTGTAACGAGCGTAACGAGTGTAACGGATGTAACGGAGTGCACATAGCCAGTGTACAGACACCCACACCCCTGTAAAAAGTGTAACGAGCGTAACGAGTGTAACGGATGTAACGGAGTGCACATAGCCAGTGTACAGACACCCACACCCCTGTAAAAAGTGTAACAAGCGTAACGGATGTAACGGAGTGCACATAGCCAGTGTACAGACACCCACACCCCTGTAAAAAGTGTAACGAGCGTAACGGGTGTAACGGAGTGCACATAGCCAGTGTACAGACACCCACACCCCTGTAAAAAGTGTAACGAGTGTAACGGAGCACATATAGCCAGTCTACAGACACCCACACCCCTGTAAAAAGTGAAACGAGCGTAACGGAGCACATATATAGCCAGTCTACAGACACCCACACCCCTGTAAACAGTGTAACGAGCGTAACGAGTGTAACGGAGCACATATAGCCAATCTACAGACACCCACACCCCTGTAAAAAGTGTAACGAGCGTAACGGATGTAACGGAGTGCACAACACACTGGCCAACAACAAAGTCAACAATAAATTTTGCTGTGTTTTCGAGTTTCATCGTACCGCGGGTACTTTAATCATAATCCCGGGTTCATAATACGTACTGGGTGCCCAAAAAAAAAATGCAACAGATTTGAAATTTTCTAATGCAAACTGTTTGATACTCATTATCCAACGATTATTCTTATTCAAATTTGCAATAATTAGATTAAATTTTGATAGATTTTCGAGTATTTTTGGGAATTTAGCAAACTTTAAAATTGCCCCCATGTCAAAACCAGAGCTGCTGCATTAACAATAGTGAATACACGTATTTTTTTAATAAGAACTAAGAATTTGGGCCAGTACTGGAAGTTTCTTAAAATTATCAGATTTTGAGTACTCAGAGCTTCTTACGAGTTTCTTAGATGTTCCATAACAATCTTCATGTTCACAACCTGTGCCCTCGTGAACATTTCAAAACAAGGTTTTTTAAGCCTTTCCAATGTTTAGACATTACTCAAGAACCTTACGAGTAATATGATACAGGAAACAAGTGAAAGTAAAGTAAAAACATGTCGAGGATTTCCTTTATCAAAATAAATAATTTCTTAGCTTATATTTTCCCAGTACTGGAGTTTCTTAATTCTTTGGCGATCTGAGAATTGAGTTTCTTATAAGCAGTTTCTTATAAGAAAAAATACGTGTAATTATGTCAAATTGTAAAACATAATAATCCCTGCAATTGTAAAGCATTACTGACAAACACGCAAACACACAATGGGGAATGGATCACGGGAAAATGGAAATGTCGGAGAAACTGTCTCCATATGAAGAGGCTCTAAAATCTGTTTAAAATTACTTATCTCGTGAAATACCCATGAATTAAAAACAATTCTTCTGTTGCTCCTGAGTAATTTTGCGTCATCGCAAATCTCATATGACATCTGATTTTTAGACAGACTATGACTAAGCTACACGTATATTTTTATAAGAAACTGCCCATTAGAAACTCAACTCTCAGATCGCCAAAAAATTAAGAAACTCCTATTTCTTTTGATAGAGGAAGTCCTTAACATATTTTACTGTGTTTTTACTCGTTTCCTGTATCATACATAGGTAATGAACATGAAGATTGTTACAGAGCCTTTAAGACACTCGTAAGAAATTCTGAGTACTGAAAATCTGATAATTTTAAGAAACTTTCAGTACTGAGCAAAATTTTTAGTTTCTTACAAAAAAATATGTGTAGGCTAGACAGACCAAACATTTAAGAAACTCTAGTACTACGTTCAAAACGATTAAGAAACTCTGAAATTTTATTTCTAGAATAAGAGTCGGTAGATTACGTTTTGCGCGGCATTGCGTTATTGTACCTTTTGCCTTACAGTGCATGGATTACTCGTGATGACAATATAAATGCAAAATGCAAGCCTTTTATCGATAAGAAAGCTCAACTTCGAACCATAACGCAATTTTAGACTCCAAAAAAGAAGAAACTAATTAAGAAGCTTTTACTGCTAAAACAAGACATATCAGAGACAATACACGTACTTCTTTTGTTAAGAAATAGGCTCAATTTTTCGAAAGCTAAGGAACGACCCTACAACCTAAATTTTAAAAGCTAAAAAACTTTTGTAATTTGCAGTTTTAATTTTCCCAGCGCGCTCAAAGTCTTTTTGACACTGTAAAGTTATAGCAACTGTTTGGACATTATTATGAGTGCGAATTATGTTATTGACTTGTTTTGAGATCTTACTTTGTATTGGGAGCCTTCTTGACAAAGCTAAATTTACTATACCGGGTGTGTAAAAAAAAAGTACCCCCTTTTGACTCAACAAGGCAACAAAACGATACCGGGTGTCCCAAAAAAAAGGTAACAGATTTGATGGGGACTAGCGATGAGAGTATAAGTCGAATCTATCCCAAATAAGTTTTGAAGTACTCTTCGATAGTTAACTTGAAGATTAATACCTCGTTTGTTGATATTTGCGCAAGGAGAGCTGAAATATTAATCTCGAAAGCCAAAATTTGCTTCCCTCTACAAACCAGAGCTTTGGGTTTTGGCCTAAACTGCTAACGGCTGGTTAGGGGAATCTCCTCAGTTAAAGACATTTTTGGACAAGGATCGGTCCTTTGGGTACTCCTTTGAAAAGAACGTAAAAAACTGAAAACTAACAAACAAATTAATGAATATAGTCACTAAGGAATATTTTTCTTCAGTCAAAATGCATTTACAAAAGTAAACCAAGCCAAGCACGAATGAGCATTTTTTATGTTCCCTTGGGCATATACGATTGCTTGTTTCGTAATAATTTCGTGAGAGATGATGCAAAAAACATTTCATTCTAGCAATGAAAGTTGCAAGGTAGTCTATGTGGTAAAGCCTACGGAACTTATTTCGCTGATGAATAACTTTTCTCAGGCAGGTGTAATTTAAAGTTTTTGTAGAATCAAGAAAGGGGTCTCTTCGGGGCTAAATTCTTGAATCTGATTGTAAAGTTCAGAGTCAGATTTCCATTAAAATGTGTTCCTAAGCATGATATTTCTTGTTTGTATTTGGCTATGATTGAGGAGATTCCACAGCACTAAGAGTTGACAGCTTAGGCCAAACTCCAAAAGCTCTGGTTTGGAGTAGGAGGCAAATTTGGACTTTCAAGATTAATATTCCAACTCTTGATGCACCAATATCAACAAACGAGGTATTAATCTTCAAGTTAACTATCTAAGAGTACTTCAAACTTACCAGGGGTCGAATCAACTTAAATTCTTATCGCTAGCCCCAATCAAATCTGTTACCTTTTTTTGGGACACCCGGTATTATTTCGGGACTTTTTGAATTCATGGCTACATTTGTTGGTCTTCAACTTAAATGCACATACCTTGCATTTGGAAATCGACCACCAAACACCGGAGATATGAGTTCACAAGGTCAAAATTCGGAGTGCACCTGAAACCAGAGGCTTTGAGAAATGGCCTAGCCAGAATTTGACAACAAACAGGCATTTTGCAAACGAATTTTCGACTTTGACCTTTACTTTCTATTTTTGAAAATATTTATATCATGAATTACTTCAATCGTTCTTGAAATGACTTTTCTTTTGAGGAAAAGGTCCTTGCATTGCATTCGATCCCAAGTGTTTTGTATTAAAGAGGAGGAAAAGGAGCACGTGCACGCTTATTTTGGAGATGTGGCACGATTTTATCACTCTTACCATATTTTTACTATATTTGTTTAGTCAGCACCATGTCCATGCATCTTTTATTCTTTTCAAAAGCAAAACACGGAAACTTAAAGTCTACAGGTACTTTGGAAAATGTCCACGATTACAAATCATGACTAGGCCCTTTTTCAAAACCTCTGGTTTTGGGTGCACTGTAAATTTTGACTTTGCAAACCTGTAACTCCGGTGTTTGGTGGACAATTTCTAAATGCAAGGTACATGCATCTAAGTTGAACATTGATAAATTTAGCTGTGAAGTTGGGGAGCAATCATATCTTATTGCTTGGTTCCTATTTCCAGTCAAAAGGGGGTACTTTTTTCTGAGACACCCGGTACACTTCCAGCATTAAAAATATAAGAAACACAATAGAAACTTTTGGTAGCACCAGCACCAGACCTTAGTTTATTATATAAAAATACTTGTAAGAGCTGCTTTTAAGCAATCAAACAATTGTAGCTTCACGGTTAATGATTATCAGAGCATAACATTAGCAAGGGGGGGGGGGGTTCTTCCGTAGTAAAGATACATGGGGATATACCGCGAGCAAGGGTATACTTTTTCGGACTTCTAGTCTAGCTAAGGATATACTTTTTTCCAATTTTGGCCTACAACGGTCTAGCCAAGGGTATCATTTTTGACAATATTGGTCTAGCGAACGGTCATGATATCATATTTGGTACAAATTTGACAATATTGGTCCAGGAAATGGTCAAAATTGCGCAAAATTGGTCTAGCTAAGGGTACCATTTTCGTATAAATTGGTCAAAGAATGGTCAAATTGGTCTAGCCAAGGGTACCATTTTCGTAAAGATTAGTCTAGCCTACGGTACCATTTTGAATATGCTCGCGGCACACCCCTACCCAAAATTTGGCCAAGACCCCCCCCCCCCCCGTGAACATTAGATGCAGCCACGCATCTACATCCCGGATAAATACAGGGCAGGAACAAATGTTGCCGCACGTCTACAGTCTGAGCGCCAGAGTGAAATATTTCATTTTAACTGAGAGTGGTATCATCAATTTGGGTCATGCTAAGATGTCTTGAAATATGCAAACAGTTGCCTATTTTTGGAGTTGCTCGGGAGTTGCTCTTCAACTCGAATCCTCCCTTGCGAGTTGAATGGTAGTGAGCACCCCCCCCCCCTTCCCTCTCAACATTGGCGGAAAAACTAGAATTATCTTATACTACTCTTCTGATTCTTATACAATTAAAGGATAAGAATTTATGAGAGTTAAATACGTTTTTCTTGGACATCTACAAAGGGATCCATAGTTTTAGTTTCTTTTTGAATAGCAAGATGGATTTTTCGAAGCGGGTTGTGTTTTCGAGTCGGTTAAAATTTGGGCTCCCTGAGGCAAACGACTTTTTTCCAGTTTGTGCATTTTCGGTAAAACAACATAAGAGCCATTGCCTCCAGCGAGCCATTTTGCTTCTACACATATCTGTTTGTAAGAAACTAATAACTTGGGCCTGTACTGAAGTTTCTTAAAATTGTTTAAAGTACATTGGAATATTGTTCAATCCAGATTCTTTTTCAGGATAGCTAAAAGATTGTCTAAAAAACCTCAAGTTTCGATAGTTTTTGTCAAAAAATTAGTATAGCCAAGGGTCTTATTTTCACACACAAAGTGGTGCAACTAATTGTACCATTTTGAAAGGCTCGTAGCACACTAAAATTTGCCATAAGCGTACAGGAAGAAAAAATCTAGGGGGGCGGCCCGACACAAAGTCCATTGTTTACCAACATTTTTGCCCGACTTAGGGCAGATTTTTGCCCGATTGGGGCTGATTTTCGGCGATTTTTGCAACATTGGGGGGGGGGGCTGCGCCCCCGGCCCCGTACGCTTATGTAGGACCCCCTGTGCTCGTGCTCTTATCTCGTATTTTCAGAATGAACATACAATTTTGCAAGTCAAATGCACAAATTCAACACAAATTTCATCCAAAACCACTTCAAATTAGATAGAATAGTTTTGGTTGCCTTTTAAAGATTAGAGTCCCAGGGGCGGTGCTAGGCCTTAAAAGATGAGGTGGACCAGAGAAAGAAATGATCACTTGGAGGTATACCTGACTGTTTTTATATCACTATCGCTTGAGACTAAATCCCAATTTGAGTAAGAGGTTGGCTGTAAAATGCTTGAAAATGTAATCAGAGGCACAGAGATTCAAAGTTGCAGAGATTTTTGGAGGAAACGATTAAGAAATTTCTAAAAATCTCCGTTATGAGAAAGAGTCAGATTCGTAGTATCACCACATGTTTTGCACAGAGTTGTGCCATCAGCTTTTCAACACATGATTTTTATGATTTCCAAAATCACACTGTAATTTTCATGTGCATCGTCAGAAATGAGTGCTGCATCACGGGAAAACTAGTCTTTTCTTTTTATACAGTGAAGTTTTTATGTACTTTAACATCAAAGATTTTCCACAAATTCGTAAGAAGTCTCTAATTGCAGATAAGAACTTTTGGCTTGTTGAATTCCTAAAGAGCCCGGATCAAAAGCAAGAGAAAATACCTAAAGAGCCCTACAGTAATCTAAAGCAAGAAAATAGTGTTAGTGTACCAACTGCCTTGAAGGGAATCAACATAGTTGGCCTAGGCCCAATTAAAAATATAATCTATATTCAAGCTATATAATTGTGTGGCAAAAGAAACAATGGTGGTGTTTATATCCTATTCAAAGCGGCTTGTGGATATAGCTATTGTTGATTCCCTTTAAGTTTCTTGTTTGACTTTAAGAAAGAAACAACCCAATACACAATATGCTCAGTTAAACAAATATATCTTTTGACATTCAATGGTGATAAAAAATCTTTGAACAAGGAAGGTGTCTTTGCAAACAGATTTTGCAAACATGGTTGAAGCTAAAAATATTATTCTGTATAATTCATCTCTGAGCAAGTGAAGTCAGGTCCTCTTTGGCTACAATGTTGCATTTCTCTCCTTTCATGGTTAAATACAGGATATCATTGCAGTATCCTCAATGTTCTGCAAGAAATTGTTGTTTGGTCCTGAAATAAAGGAAGTAAAGGGTTCATTATCATCAAGAAGGATCAGAACCACATATCTCTCTGGTCTACAATGTGGAAGTTTATAGTATAAAGTGTATGAATAAAATAAATAAATTAATGTAGAAGTTACAAAACAAAATTAATCTTGTTAACCCTAGGGCATTTAAAGTATTATGGCTATTACCCCCCCCCCCCCCCCCCACTAAGAAACTGACTTATAAGAAACTGCAGCCTGCCAGATGGCACCATGGTCATTGTCCAGCATTTGGTTTGATATAACATTTATATGATGTTTATAAGAAACCAAACAGCCTGGTTTTACAAATGAGTTTCTTTTACAAATTTTACAAATTAGTTAGCAGAGGGAATGATGGATACTGTTACCACAAAATTTGTTTCCAAAAATATAAATGACACCCATCACCCTAATAACACAATAAAAGCAAACCAGATAACTCTAACCCTTAGTTTGGCTTCTAAATTTCTTTTCTAAAAAAGGAGTCCAGTTAAAGCTGCAAGAATTAAAAGACAACAAACAATGGAATATTTCATTATTATTTTAGCACTCAGGCTCAAATATTAACAATAGATTTAAAGACCATAATCTCACTAATTCAAACTAAACTCAATTTGTTTTATGAATTAAATCACAATCATATTTGGCTCACCTTTGCTATTGCTGAAGTTGTTTTGCTGCTTGTCTCGTCAAAATGAGCACAGCCAGATGTTTTGGCCTAAATTTAATTTAAGGCAAAGAGCTTATCTAAGCCAAGCTATTGTGACGAGAATTTGGCGATCATTTATAATCTGGAAACAATTTCAAAGGAAGCAGGAACCATGTCTGTCATAACCAGTCGGTATCAAATTATTTTCATCATTGACTCACTTCGTTTTCCATATCGTTTCCTTGCTGTCGTGTGTGATCGGTGCGGCGACCATTTTGTCTGGATATTTGACGGTTGAAAAATAATGGCAATTCCCCTACTGCCCGTCGTTGATTGGACGAAAAGCAATTTCATCATTGGTAGTTCAATCTCTAGCCAATAATAACACTGTTACGCTCCGTAACATTGGAAGCAGATCAGCCTATCAGAAACCTTGTTACAAAAACTTCTACAATACTGGTCGCTTTACTGACTGATGGCCCGCCGTTCTGGACAAAATTACAATAAAAAAACCTCATTAGTTGTGAAAGATAATTGTTTGATTATTTATTTTCGTTTGACACATGTTCTTATTTGGTTGACACATATTCTTATTTGGCTGACACGTTATGTCATTTGGTTGACACATAGTTTTTGTTTGATTGACTACTGGGGTTTTTGTTTTCTTCATCAATAGGCCTAGTGGTCGCCTTCTCGCTAGTGGTGACATGATGAAGTTGAAGTTGGTGCAAACTGAAGCAAGGGCGTAGGCATCACCAGCTAAATGTTCCCATTTTTTATCAACATTGTCTCGAATGATGGTAACATACATTTCATAAAACCTGAGAACCCATTGTGTGCGGGAAACATCAATAAGCTTGCCCGAGAAGCCAATGAAGCTGCACAACACATGAACCATGACCTACAACTGATAAGCCAGTGGGCCCATGATTGGAGGATGTCTTTCAATCCAGATCCGCAAAAGCAAGCTGTTGAAGTACTATTTTCAAGGAAAAGAAATGAAATAGATCATCCAGTGATCCTCTTCAACAACATACCCGTAAAAAAAGTAGATGAACATAAACACCTAGGTATTATCTTGGACTCAAAACTTTCTTTCTCAGCTCATATTAAAGCTGCTATCTCTAAAACGAGAAAGGGCATTGGTTTGCTAAAGTATCTCTCCAAATATTTACCCAGGAATACCCTAAACTTTATGTACGACCCCACCTGGACTACGGGGATGTTATTTATCATATTCCAGCTAAAGTATGTGAATTCAGTCAAAACATTATTTTACCAAATTTAAGGGAAAAATTAGAATCTGTCCAATATTCTGCTGCACTTGCTGTAACAGGAACATGGAGAGGATCATCACGAGAAAAACTGTATGCAGAGCTTGGCTGGGAGTCACTAAGTTCCCGTAGATGGAGTAGACGCCTTACTTTATTCTATAAGATCATAAATAACCTCACTCCATTGTATACAAAGGAGCCAATCCCACTTCTTCAACAGCCAAACTACTCTCTTCGCAACCAGGATGTTATTGGGCGAATAAGGGCAAGAAAAGAGAAATTTATATCAAGTTTCTAACCAAATTGCATCTCTGAATGGAATAAACTTGATCCAGCAATCAGACTTGCACCTTCTGTCGCTGTCTTTAAAACAAAGCTTCTGTCAATAATTCGTCCCCGTGCAAAGTCTGTTTTCGGTATTCATGACCCAATAGGCTTAGGTTATCTTTTACAAATCAGGGTCGGTCTCAGCAAATTGAATTTTCACAAATTCAGCACAATTTTAGGGATACAGTGAACCCAATGAGCCCAACGAATGATGGCATTGAGGATACGGAGCACTTTTTGTTGCTTTGCCCTTCATTCGACATTCAACGACAAGATCTTCTCGCTGGAGTTTCAGAATTGTTGCGACCATTTGTCCAAATCAACGCCCTTCCAAACAATGTTCTGGTTCAATACTTATTTTATGGTAATGAAGAACTTTCTGACGAAGTGAATAAAAATATACTCGAACAGACTCTAAGTTTCATCCACAAAACAGGACAGCTTGGATAACTTCAAACAATTGTTTTACGCCACACAACCACTATGTACACTTTTCCCCGTATATTTTGAAAGTCTGTTTCACATTTGATGTTAGGCACATCAAGGGTGAATGAAAATTCATCCACACAAAATCGACAGCATTTCGGACCATCGACATTGCGAATCAGAAACCCAGAGCTGACAGCATATGCGCAATGTGTTGAGCGTTGGGGACTCTGGGGGGGGGGGATCAGTAGCGGTAGCAACTGCTGTCATTGTTGTTCTCTTGTCCGGGGTTCTTATTGCTCAGCATCATACTACTATGCTGGCCTTACATCCAATGTGAAACGGATTCTAGTATTCATCAGTAATTTATCGTATTTGTAGCTTTATGTAGTTGTTTATTTAATTGCTATTTTTTTCATGTCTTTATGTTAATGTCCACGGGGTAGTCATTGTATTTTGCTCCTTGTGGTCCCGTCCCTGTAGTGTTGTATAGTCTGTAAAGTAATTAGAAAGTATGGTAGGATGTAGATGTAACATGTATTGTAACATTTTAAATGATTATATAAAAAAAAAAATCTCTTAGGCGAAGTAAAACATCGACTTCTTATTCCCTAATCTTGCTACCACCTTCGACCACTCTCTTCCCTACTTCTTCTTCAACAATCTTCATCAGGCAGACTGGCAGAACGCCTCTTGCGTTGTCAATTTCATCCACTTCGACTTCACTGCCTTCGTTACTGCTCTCTGTCGAGCTAGCAGGCGTCGGGATAATGGGCTTGACAATTATATCATTCTTAACATTCATTATTTTGTTGATTGGAGTCTGTCCGTAATCTGTAGGCTTCTTCACCCGTCCATCTTCTTTCCTCCATGTAATGCCGTCCGGAACACCCTCTATTTGGAAGTTGCCCTTTAGATAAGGAACCTTGGCATTTTTACAATTGATGGCTTTAGCTGTAAAGCAATGAAACAGTTAGCTATGTCTGTATCTGGTTGTGATTATAGTATTAGCATTAGGATCTCTTGAACTTGCGGTGAAATGAAAATGACTAACGACAGCAGAAATCAAACCCTTGATATTCTTTCCAGATTTTGCCTGTCAGTGAGCTCAGGCATGTAAACATAGCTTTCATATCTTGCGGGAATCCCCATTCGATATTTCTCTCAAAAAATCTCATGACGTAGGAAACACACGAGCCAATCAGATTGCAGTAAACCGGCCGAAACTTGCTCTCGAATCAAAATTTAGGCCATTTCTGCCCATTTTGACAACCCCCCGTTTAAAAAACCCGGTGTAAAATTTATCTTGACTTTTTATGCAAATTAGTGTCTGGAAATGTTCTTCGGGCCTCGACGCACAAATCTGCCGTTGGACTTTCGTCCGATCTCGCAAACTTTTAGAGTTACAGCATCTTGAAGTTTCAAAAGATTTAAGTGCAAATATCATTCCAGCTACATCGCAATTCATCGTAAAAAGTCAGAACAGTAGTCCGTTGAAACTAACAGCGATTTGTCTGGGCCTGAGAAATAGTTGGGTTTAAGCTGAATTGCAACGAAAAGGCGTGGTTTAACATAAACGATGCATATCCTGCTCGTTGAAAGTTATAGAATCTGCAAACTAGTATACCAAACTGATTTTGATATTATAGGTAGAAAACCAACTCCCAACTCACCGATTTGAAAGAGATATCAAAATGCCTCTTGAAAACCATGTTCAAAACTATCCAAATAAAGTCTTCGAAAGTAATGCACGTTTGACCATGTTTTGACTTTACGAGCTCACAAAATTTTCCCATGTTGTGTCCGTCCATTCAAGATCACAACATTTACGCGCAAAGGTCTGGGGCGGGTCTTGTGAGAATGGCGGGAAAACTGAGGGGGGCGTCGTTATTTATCTTCGTGTAAACTATTTACCTTCTCGCATAACAAAACAAGATATACCTTTGCAAAAAGTCTGTTTTCGTTATGGGAAAATTTTCGAAAACTTGTGCGAACGCAGAACATGAAACTTGGAACAGTTCATCACCTGCTGTGATAAACCTGCATGGAAAAGTCGGGAGAAATAATGTTTTTTTCAAAGCATTCAAGCAAAGAAACAAGAAAAGACCAACTGATAACTTTTGCACAGATTGTATTCTCTCATGTCTGAAAAAGAGGACATATACAGCAAGACTACCAACAAATTACAGATGCTTGCCCTCATTTGCAACAGTAAGTTGTGCTTTTAATTCGGTCACTTTCTTTTCCTGGAGAACTTGAATAGGACCTTGCCCTTTCCTGGAAGAGGAAAGGACTGGGGATTTCATATAGAAACTAGTCTCAACTTCTTAAAAGAAACCACGTACAAAAAGAAAACGTAAGCTCAACTTTTCACAAAATAAGAAACTGTGCTGAAAAACTAAGAAATTTTGCAATTTGGATAGCTTAATTTTCCCAGGTCACTCAAAACTTTTTTGACACTGTTCATGTATTTATAGATGTTGTGTATTATTACACTGAAAAACATGAAAATATTACCAAAGTTTTAAGAACTCATTACACCGAAAAAATAAGCCCCCCTCTGAGCAAACATTTTCGAATAAGCCCCCTCTTTATTAAAGCCCCTCCCCACTTATATCAAATTCCAGAGGTTACCAAAGATTTTCCATTTATTGAGTTAAATGAGCTTGCATGTTAATTTTGATATGATTTGAGACAAAACTGTGTCAAATTTATGCATTTGACCTGTAAAATTGTATGTTGAATCTGCAAAAGCCATCACATATATCCTTGCTATTTGATCTTCTGAATAAGCCCCCCTCTCTAATAAGTCCCCTCTCTTTTAAGGCCTCTCTGGAGTGTTCAAAATGAAATCAGCCCCCGGGAGCTTAATGGAGCTTTTACTGTACTTAACTCAATCTAGAAAATCTAACACAACTGCAGAAGCAAAAGTAGATGCTTTGTTTTGAAATGATTGACCTTATGTTACATAAAGCCTCTTTTGCTAAAAAATTACAAAAATTGCCCTGAAAACTGGATCATAACCAAAAGTAATGACATTTCTTCATCAGAATTATATCACTAAATGCAACACAGCTGGCTGGGTACAAACAATATTCAATATTTTGGTCCTATCAGAAAATAGCCCTGTTGCATTAAAAGAGGAGTTACGGCGTAAAATGGGGTAGACCGAAATTATTCCCCATCTTTGGGGGGTGCGCGCTCCGCTTCTGGGGGTAATATTGAATCCCAAATTGCGTTATTAGACTTGCAGACGAGTGGTCTCTTAAAAACTTTTTTCCGTTTGAAATCGGGCTTGTAACCATGGAGCATGGACTCCAAACGTAACCTCGGGTCGGAAAATCGCAACATTTATTTTTCAACCCCCTGTTATGACATCATAATGACCCCAACATTTCCTGAAACTCTGAAATTCGGATCCACCGTGGTCCATTACCCCTCTTAAACTCCTCACTTGCCCCATACACCCCATTAATTTTGTGAAATTACCGATTCAATAAAGGCCATTTTTGAATGGGAACCAGTTATAATCTGATTTTGCTATTGTTTCCGAATAGCCAATCAAATTGCCGAACGGCCTCTTGTATCCCAGAGTAGAGGTAGAGCAACGAACTCACTCTGGGGATGAGATTGGTCGGAGCATTCTCAGGATTTAACGGCATGTGCATGAAATAAGGTCCGCCATCTTTTCTGTAATTGTCTATTCTTATTGATTTCAGAGAATTCACTGCCCGTTTAGAACACACAGGCAAATAACAATACATTAATGTATTTTTTCCTTTTTACAGAAACATGCGCATATCCTCCTATCATCTTCACAAATTACGTTTTGAATGCTCCCTATGTGTATAAAAACTCTTCTGGGCATGTCAAAGGTCTATTCACGGACATTCTGCACAACCTGACCTCATCGACTACACTACAACTGCAATGGAAGAAATCAATCGATCGTCAATTTTGAAACTGATGGAAAAGAGAACTGGGCAGAGAAAAATTTTACAATTTATTGATTAATCAGCGAAATATGTTGTCAAGTACATATGGTATGTTCTTTCAACTTATGGACAAATTTACGAACTTGGAGTTTAACTATAGCACGGCGCTAATCGGTTCCTTGTATTCACATGATGCATCAAAAAGAAGACAAGTACGATCAGCATTGGTTGATGTCGCTTCGGCAGCTGCTCGACCTGACCTCATCGAAATACAACAACTGCAACGGAAGATATAAATCGATCGTCAATTTTGAAACTGATGGAAAAGAGAACTGGGCAGAGACAAAATTTACAATTTATTGATTAATCAGCGAAATATGTTGTCAAGTATATATGGTATGTTCTTTTAACTTAAATTTACGAACTTCGAGTTTAACTATAGCACAGCGCTAATTGATTCCTTGTATTCACAGGATGCATTAAAAAGAAGACAAGTACGATCAGCATTGGTTGATGTTGCTTCGGCAGCTGCTCGACCTGACCTCATCGAAATACAACAACTGCAACGGAAGATATAAATCGATCGTCAATTTTGAAACTGATGGAAAAGAGAACTGGGCAGAGACAAAATTTACAATTTATTGATTAATCAGCGAAATATGTTGTCAAGTATATATGGTATGTTCTTTTAACTTGTTGACAAATTTACGAACTTGGAGTTTAACTATAGCACAGCGCTAATTGATTCCTTGTATTCACATGATGCATTAAAAAGAAGACAAGTACGATCAGCATTGGTTGATGTTGCTGCGGCAGCTGCTCGACCTGAGCTCATCGAAATACAACAACTGCAACGGAAGAAATAAATCGATCGTCAATTTTCAAACTGATGGAAAAGAGAACTGGGCAGAGAAAAAATGTACAATTTATTGATTAATCAGCGAAATATGTTGTCAAGTACATATGGTATGTTCTTTCAACTTATGGACAAATTTACGAACTTGGAGTTTAACTATAGCACGGCAGTAATCGGTTCCTTGTATTCACATGATGCATTAAAAAAGAAGACAAGTACGATCAGCATTGGTTGATGTTGCTTCGGCAGCTGCTCGACCTGACCTCATCGAAATACAACAACTGCAACGGAAGAAATAAATTGATCGTAAATTTTGAAACTGATGGAAAAGAGAACTGGGTAGAGAAAAAATGTACAATTTATTGATTAATCAGCGAAATATGTTGTCAAGTACATATGGTATGTTCTTTCAACTTATGGACAAATTTACGAACTTGGAGTTTAACTATAGCACGGCGCTAATCGGTTCCTTGTATTCACATGATGCATTAAAAAGAAGACAAGTACGATCAGCATTGGTTGATGTTGCTTCGGCAGCTGCTCGACCTGACCTCATTGAAATACAACAACTGCAACGGAAGAAATAAATCAATCGTCAATTTTGAAACTGATGGAAAAGAGAACTGGGCAGAGAAAAAATTTACAATTTATTGATTAATCAGCGAAATATGTTGTCAAGTACATATGGTATGTTCTTTTAACTTATTGACAAATTTACGAACTTGATTAAAAAAGAAGACAAGTATGATCAGCATTGGTTGATGTTGCTTCGGCAGCTGCTTGACCTGACCTCTTCGCAAACCCAGACATATACGCAATTGACCTTAAAAAACACCCATTGTCGCTTGTGTTTGGTCAGAGGTCTCGTCCATAGCCAAGAGAAGAGTCTAGTTTTTATCCATCAATCTCAACGATAATCAAGACGAAAACGAATAGCAAATACAAATCTACTCCCTCGTATTTATAGTAATATCCAGTTCAAAGTCCAGTAAACAAAGTCTAGACGCTTTTGTCTAGGAAACCCAAAAATACTACTATTTATTACAACCATGTCTCATGAGAGTTTCTTATCCATACTATGTTTAAATCACGTCTCTCAAGGGACTTTCTTATTCGCACTTGTCAGAAAAGTGTCTCTTGGGAGAGTTTGACCCTTGGACTCATCATCGTTCCTAACACTCCCCCGCAGTCCAGCAAGCTGGACTTCATCTTGTCTTCTCATTATGTGGGACTTTCAGAATCCAGGCCAGTGCAACATTGCTGTCTGTTAAGGATGAAATTTTCACCAAAGGTAAATCCAACTGCTTTTCAATGAACTGCATAATTGTACCTTCTGAATCTGAGTAAGATGCTTGTCAAATCGTTCAGCAAGTTTGGTCCTTTCTCGAGGAGATCGTTCAATGAGACACCCTTGACTTTGGCTGCAGAGTCAAACACTATTCGCACTGTGGTGTTCTTTGTGTCAGGTATAACAGGATGATGTGGTAAGTACCAGCCTTCTTCGGTTGGTTGCTCTTCG
The DNA here is from genome assembly GCA_039566865.1 of Aurelia coerulea. NCBI lineage: Eukaryota > Metazoa > Cnidaria > Scyphozoa > Semaeostomeae > Ulmaridae > Aurelia > Aurelia coerulea. The sequence continues at coordinate 1,937,467 of CM076951.1, read as the reverse complement.
ATTCTCTCTGCATACCCTCCATTGAAATACTCTTCCATGGCTGAGTGATACTTCTTTTTCAATTCTTGGTTTTTGTCCAATCTTCTTTCAGTCATGGAAAGTCGCCTCAAAGCCATGTCATATGATCCAGTTGGTTTCATGATTCCTTGTTTCCATGGAAGTCGTACGTGGTAACGGTTGCCAACCTGTACTGTCGTTCTCTTCGTCTGCTCTTGCACTTCAGCCAGCCTTTTGTGTGTGGGGACATCTTCAGCAATTGTTTCTATCTCCCAAAAATTTCGCAAAGTGTAGTCAACATTTGTTGGTTCGTCTTCGAGTGAGCATACCACATGAACTGATTGATTATCATCCAGTTGTCCCAATGGGCCACAAATGCTCCATCCAAGTGGTGTTCTCACTGCATATGGTTCATGCTTTTCCTCATATCTGACTTCAAGTTGACGCAACAGACTTGGACAATCTTGGCCAATCAATAGGTCTATTGGGCCATCTACCAACTGAACTTCGACATGTTCCAGGTGTTTGTATCTCTCTTTCAAGCTGTTCACATTCAGGTAGGGCAGGTGATGACTGATCTTTTTGACAACATAAGCATTGTTGAAGAATGAAGTGCCACAGGTGGTGGAGATTTGCAATGAAACTGAGGTTCGTGCTCTGAGATCTTCCTTTTCCGATTCCAGACAACGTCACATTGGATTTCTCTTGTTTCAGATCGAGGCTGTTTACAATCTTCGCTGTAACAAGTGTAACTTGGCTTCCAGGGTCTTCTAGACAATTAATCTTTATGCTTTTTCCACTCCTGTCGATCACTGTAACCATCTTCACTGGCAGACCTGTACATCCTGTGAACTGAATGTCGCTGCAGTTTCTTGTTGTCATGGCAACTGTGCTTTGACTTCCATTGACTGGTCTTGTGGTATCACTTTTCCCAGCACCTTGACTCACCTTCTTCACGTCAGTGTCAGAATTATTATGGAGCATTGGATGTGTCCATGTTTTCTTTCCTTTATCATTCATGTTTGTTCTGCAAATTCGAGCCATATGTCCATGTTGCAAACATCTGAAGCAGGCACCCTTGTTTCGCACTTCTTGTTTTCTCGTCTCGACGTCCATTTTCTCGAACTTTTGGCATTTGTAAATCGCATGATTTTCTTGACATAACCAACAATGTTTTGAATCTGGGGTATCACGTCTACTGCTGTTGCTCAGGGTTGCATGTATGCTTTGTTTGGATCTTGTCTCACACAATTGTCGGACGTCTGCTTTCTCCAAAATTCTGACTCGCCTTCGCAGCCACTCACACAACAGTCGAATGTCAGTGTTGAGGTTTCTGTCTTCTTTGTAACTTGTCCAAGCAACAACAACATCTGTCGGCAGCTTAGAGAGTACAACCATCAATCTTCTTGGATCGTAAAGATAACAGGCAACGTCGGGTCCTTGAGCTTCCAGGATTTTAATGTGAGCTTGTAGATCGTAGAAGAATTTTCTCAGACTGGATGTTTCCTTTTCTTTCACTCTGGGTAGGTCTTCTATTGCTCCAAGATGGAAGGTTGCATAATCATCATCATCACCAAATCTGTCTTCAAGTGTCTTCAATATAAGGGGGTATGACTTCTCGTCGAATGGAAAGCCTTTGATGCAGTCCTTTGCTGGGCCAATCACATGCTGTTCGAGGATTGCAAGCTTCACGATCGGTTCATATGGCTGCTTGTCTACCACTGCTCTGAATGTTTGAATGAATCTAGGCCAGAGCTCCTTCTTTCCATTGAATTTTCCAAGGGGAATGATATTCTCACCACCAAATGTCAACTGCAGGGTATTGCTTGGGGGTAATCTCATCGTGGATGGCATCTTCTGGTCATTCTGAGGGTCAACTTGTCTTCTTGTAGGCTTTTCTGGAGCTTGCTTGGATGTTGAAGGGGATGGGTGTGGGGAAGGGGGTTGGGGTTGGTCACATTTGGGGGGTATGGGACTAGAGAATATGGCCGGGTAGTGGGGAAAATGTGACGCTCAGGAATCAAGGGGGTTTGGAGGGGTGCTCGAGTCAAAGGATTCAAGGATCTTCTGGGAATGGTGTCTTCAGCAAAGGGATTTGGCTCTTGGGGGACTCGAGCAGTTTGGGGTGGGATCTTGAAATCTTGCCATTCTTGATATGCAGTTGTCTTGTTTTTCACTGTTGTTGAAGCATCAGGCACGATCTTCTTTTCTCGGGGATCAGTGTCTGCTGAACATTCTGAAGCGTGATATCTCCTTTCCCTTCTCATGAAATCTTGAGGTTTGCGTCTGTCACCTCCTGTGCTCGACGAAGACATTGAATACTTTCCAGATTTTCTCGATGATCGATTTGAACTGGTTTCCCTCCTGTAATCTGCCAGGTATGATTCTGCATTTGCGATGCATTGCTGGAAATTATCTTCTGTGTTGAGCAAGGTCATGAAGGCTCTAGCGATTTCATGAGAATCTTCTAAATTTTCAACATACTTATCGTTGAACTCTCGGAAACTGGTCATGGCTTTCTTCAGTGACTGTATATTGAAATCCACTTGCCTCGGTTCGCCATTTTCAGACACTTGTTTATTCACATTGTTTATCAGCTTCGTCACATATGACATCTTGCCGCTTCGGCTTGCTTTTTTGGCTAAAATCTTTGCAGTCTTGATGGCTTCTCTTTCTGATGGCAGTAGGTTTATATCCCTCTGTCTGTCGGGCTCAGATTCCCGGGTCACGGCACCAGCTGTTTGGTCAGAGGTCTCGTCCATAGCCAAGAGAAGAGTCTAGTTTTTATCCATCAATCTCAACGATAATCAAGACGAAAACGAATAGCAAATACAAATCTACTCCCTCGTATTTATAGTAATATCCAGTTCAAAGTCCAGTAAACAAAATCTAGACGCTTTTGTCTAGGAAACCCAAAAATACTACTATTTATTACAACCATGTCTCATGAGAGTTTCTTATCCATACTATGTTTAAATCATGTCTCTCGAGGGAGTTTCTTATTCGCACTTGTCAGAAAAGTGTCTCTTGGGAGAGTTTGACCCTTGGACTCATCATCGTTCCTAACAGCTTGGCTTCATCTTATCAAGAGACATGACCAAGGCCGCAAGCAATTTGAAGGACTATGCACATGTTGAAGAACTACGAATATTGCAGGCCTTGACAGTTATAACTGCTGGTTTCAAGGTAACAGCTAGACAATCTTGCTATTTATATTATCAAAAATCGTTTAATGCCCAAGATCCCGTGAAAAGAGACACAGAAATCAACGCTAAACAAAACATTTTTTACCAACCAAACTTTTAACTTTGAGCACTTTTACGCTTTTACATTTTTATTTTTATACCTAACTGTATATATTTTAAGCATGTTGCAAACTCTTACACACTTATTCTGCGTATTTTCTTCTAGCTGCACTGCATAATGCGCCTAATATCCCAACTCTGCGCAAAGTATTAGGACAGAGCCGTAAACTACGGAAAGAAAACAAGAAACACAAAAACTCGGTCAAAAAATATTTACACAAGCATATCGCTACTACTATACCAATTGATAATATTTATAACATGGGAAATTTTCCCTTGAACGATTCAGAAAGAAATGTTCTAAACAAGGGCCTCAGCTTTGTGTATTCACCTAACATCGTCACTAAGGAGGAGGTTTTCGCAGCTTTTCTCAAATTCAAGAGATGCATGCTCTTACACTATCACTTCTTCAAAAAGCCTAATAATAACAAAAGCAAAACATTACCAAACAAGTTCAAATTAGGTTCCAATTGGGAACCACCAAGCTACAAACAAAAAACCTTGCGTTCATACTTTGAAAATGTCAGCAAAGACCTGATAAAACTCTATGACCAACCCAAACTAAACGACACTAACCTCAGCTCTGCTGAGGTCACAGCTTTGACTAACTTGCAGAAGAGAAAAGAAATGATAATCAAACCAGCTGATAAAGGTGGTAAAATTGTACTTTGGCCTACAACATTTTACATTGAAGAGGCTAACAGACAACTTGAGGACAAGAACTACTATGAGGAACAAGCTGAGAATAAAATACCTGCTCTATCAATGGAAATAGAAACATTTTTAACACATCTACACACGAAAGGGAGCATTGATGAGGATTGTTACTCATTTCTTACCCCACCCTCTAACTACAAAACACCAACATTCTATATGTTACCAAAGATACACAAAGAGGGTTGCCCTGGTAGGCCAATAATTTCGGGCTGCCAGTCCCCAACAGTGGCACTATCTCAATATCTTGACTTTTATCTAAAACCAATTGTCAAGGAAACACCCTCATATATCAAGGACACGAACCATTTTTTACAAACTACACTAAATCTCAACACAGAAATAAAACCAGGCAACATTCTAGTAACAATGGATGTCAAATCTTTATATACCAACATCCCACAAGATCAAGGCATACAATACTGACTGGAAGCAATGAAAAAATTTTTACCAAGGGGATCTTCCCCTCCCAATAAGAGATTTGGAACCCACTCATATACTAGAAGAAGATCCCGTGAAAAGAGACACAGAAATCAACGCTAAACAAAACATTTTTTACCAACCAAACTTTTAACTTTGAGCACTTTTACGCTTTTACATTTTTATTTTTATACCTAACTGTATATATTTTAAGCATGTTGCAAACTCTTACACACTTATTCTGCGTATTTTCTTCTAGCTGCACTGCATAATGCGCCTAATATCCCAACTCTGCGCAAAGTATTAGGACAGAGCCGTAAACTACGGAAAGAAAACAAGAAACACAAAAACTCGGTCAAAAAATATTTACACAAGCATATCGCTACTACTATACCAATTGATAATATTTATAACATGGGAAATTTTCCCTTGAACGATTCAGAAAGAAATGTTCTAAACAAGGGCCTCAGCTTTGTGTATTCACCTAACATCGTCACTAAGGAGGAGGTTTTCGCAGCTTTTCTCAAATTCAAGAGACGCATGCTCTTACACTATCACTTCTTCAAAAAGCCTAATAATAACAAAAGCAAAACATTACCAAACAAGTTCAAATTAGGTTCCAATTGGGAACCACCAAGCTACAAACAAAAAACCTTGCGTTCATACTTCGAAAATGTCAGCAAAGACCTGATAAAACTCTATGACCAACCCAAACTAAACGACACTAACCTCAGCTCTGCTGAGGTCACAGCTTTGACTAACTTGCAGAAGAGAAAAGAAATGATAATCAAACCAGCTGATAAAGGTGGTAAAATTGTACTTTGGCCTACAACATTTTACATTGAAGAGGCTAACAGACAACTTGAGGACAAGAACTACTATGAGGAACAAGCTGAGAATAAAATACCTGCTCTATCAATGGAAATAGAAACATTTTTAACACATCTACACACGAAAGGGAGCATTGATGAGGATTGTTACTCATTTCTTACCCCACCCTCTAACTACAAAACACCAACATTCTATATGTTACCAAAGATACACAAAGAGGGTTGCCCTGGTAGGCCAATAATTTCGGGCTGCCAGTCCCCAACAGTGGCACTATCTCAATATCTTGACTTTTATCTAAAACCAATTGTCAAGGAAACACCCTCATATATCAAGGACACGAACCATTTTTTACAAACTACACTAAATCTCAACACAGAAATAAAACCAGGCAACATTCTAGTAACAATGGATGTCAAATCTTTATATACCAACATCCCACAAGATCAAGGCATACAATACTGCCTGGAAGCAATGTTAAATTTTTACCAAGGGGATCTTCCCCTCCCAATAAAAGATTTGGAACAAATGTTTATTTTCATTCTCAAACATAATTATTTTGAATTTGACAAGAAACACTATCTACAAATACACGGCACTGCAATGGGCAGCCCATTTGCACCAAATTTCGCTAACATATTTATGCATAACTGTGAAAGTCATTTGCTACACACGGCGCCAGATAAAAAAACACCACTAATTTGGAAAAGATTTATTGATGACATATTTTTAGTGTGGACACATGGAGAGGAGGCACTCCTTAAGTTCTTACATCATTGCAACCATTGTTTCCCTACTATTAAATTCACAGCAGAGCACTCTTGTCATCGAATTAACTTCCTAGACACGACACTATACTTCAACAGGGATGGTACATTAGAAAGTACACTCTTTGTCAAACAACAAGATATCTGCACTCTCTTGCACAACTACTCATTTCACCCCTCAAGTTGTAAGAAGGGCATTATTTATAGCCAAGCACTGAGATACAGGAGAATCATCACCAACAATACACAACTTGAAGAGAAATTAGAAATACTTAGAAACAACTTAATTAGGAGGGGCTACAACCTCTCTGAAATCAACACACAATTCAATAAAATCAAACAATACTCACAATCAGATCTACTAGTTGACAATATAAAACAAACTACACACACAGCTAAGAACCTCCCCTTTGTCATTCCGTATGACAACACATCAATAAAAATTGGAAAAATATTAAAGGAAAATTGGCGATCTATTGAAAATGATGATATACTAAAACAAATATGGACAAAACAACCTTTTGTTGCCCTAAAAAGACACAAGAATATTAAAGATAAACTAGTAAAATCTAAATTTAACCGATAAGATACCTGCATACAATACCTACTATCAAATAAAATACACACTACCAGATGCATTGGTGGACCAGGATACTGGTCTGCTGGGGCACCTGTACCACAAAAAACATTCCGATTTAATTGCCCCGAAATGTGGGGGGCCTTTGGGCTACTCTAGGGGGCCGGGCTATGCACTTGCTGCACTGGCCCGGTTTGAACCCCTGGGGTGGCTGAAGGACCCTGTGGTAACAGGACATCGGCTGAAGATTTGCATCTTAATTTCAATATTTAACAGTACACTAATAACTCACCAATTAAAAGTTTCTTACTTCAATATACACTTGCCAACCTATACTCATTAACCACGGTTTCTTAAAACCTATACTGATTAACCACGGTCAAAACTCAACAACAACTCTGCAACACTGGTAACAATTTGCTGTGGGCCCCTGGGGGGTGGAGTTGGCATTACCCTCTCTTGTTATCCTATGTTTATATCATTTTTATTTCTCAGTATCTGTTTTCACTATTTGTTATTATTCTATCTTCTGCCTTATCAAAAGGTATGGTAACATAATATGGGGGTGCATCTCAGATACCAAGATAAGCACTCTCCAGAAACTACAGTCAAGAGCAAAACTCTGATTGAAAAGGCAAAGTACAAGGATGGATGGATCTGTGACTGGTTGCCTGTCAAATAATTGATCATATTCGACAGGTTAGTTACGACACATAAGATCCTTCATGGAAACTGTCCAGACAATTTGCAAAATAAGTTTACTCGGAGGTCCCAGATTTCAAGCTATTCAACGAGGAATAGCCAAAATCTGCATCTGCCTAAACCTCGATTGGAATTTACCAAAAAGAGTTTCCAATTTACAGGAGCTACAGCATGGAACGAGATCCCACAAAAGTATAGAGACTTACCCTCTTTAAACGGCTTCAAAAAGGAAGTAAAACAACTCCTTAGAAGCTGAGGTAGGTGAGTGCGTTTTGGTCTCCCTGGCCTCGCGATGGTTCGGGGACGGTGCTTTATGGGTCTTACTCAGGTCCGTTTTGGACCGGAGTGGGCCTGTGAGGTACCGTCTTTCGGGGGTGTTGCGGGGCTGTGGGGGACTTGCCGTATTCATCTACCTTAATGGCAATTAAAGCACGACCCCTAGGAAGAGCAGCCCATTAGGTTTTCAAACATCTATTTTATTAAGTAGTTTTTCCTTTTTAAATTCTCTGTAATTGGCTGATAGGACTTCGTGCCTAAATATTAATGATATGATATATATGATAACCAATGCTGATCGTACTTGTCTTCTTTTTAATGCATCATGTGAATATAAGGAATCAATTAGCCCTGTGCTATAGTTAAAATCCAAGTTCGTAAATTTGTCAATAAGTTAAAAGAACATACCATACCGGGTGAGTCAGAAAAAACGTGGGGTGTTTGGCGGATTGAGACGTCGCGTTTAGTAACCCGATCATAGCGAACTAAAGTTTTTCTTGCAGCCAGAGGTCTAACTTAGATCATAAGCCTTTCCCCATCGAAATCGGTCACTGGATGTATTAATCAGAGAATATTTTCTTTGTAAGACTTTGTATGGGAGTTTTGCAAACTTATGAAATCTTTGATAGACCCTCTTTAGCATTTTACCCTTGCCAAAGCTGCAGGTACACGTGGTATTATCAGGGGAGAATGAAATAGTTTTGTCATGAAACATCGCGTTGATCTTGTTGAAATAAATCTCTTTACAACACAAAAAAGCACGCGTTTTTACTGTCTCTCAAACATATTCTCTTTGCAGGACAAGTTATGACGTGACAAGGCGTCCCAGGGGAGAAAACACTATTTCCGAACTGTTTCATGCTCCCCAGACAATGCCATGTGTACCTGCAGCTTTGGCAAGACTAAAATGCTGAAGGGGCTTGGTTAAAGGTTTCCTCAAGTTTGCAAGACTCCCATACAATTTTTAGGAAGAAAAGCTTTTTTAAATAATGAATTACATGACCAATTTCGATGGGAAAAAGTTTATGATCTAAGTCAGATTTATGGCTGCTCTGAATAATTTAGTTCACAACGGTCGGGTGGCTAAACGCGACGTCACAGTCCGCCAAACACCCCACGTTTTTTCTGACTCACCCGGTATATACTTGACAACATATTTCGCTGATTAATCAATAAATTGTAAATTTTTTCTCTGCCCAGTTCTCTTTTCCATCAGTTTCAAAATTGACGATCGATTTATTTCTTCCGTTGCAGTTGTTGTATTTCGATGAGGTCAGGTCGAGCAGCTGCCGCAGCAACATCAACCAATGCTGATCGTACTTGTCTTCTTTTTAATGCATCATGTGAATATAAGGAATCAATTAGCGCTGTGCTATAGTGAAAATCCAAGTTCGTAAATTTAAGTTAAAAGAACATACCATATATACTTGACAACATATTTCGCTGATTAATCAATAAATTGTAAATTTTTTCTCTGCTCAGTTCTCTTTTCCATCAGTTTCAAAATTGACGATTGATTTATTTCTTCCGTTGCAGTTGTTGTATTTCAATGAGGTCAGGTCGAGCAGCTGCCGCAGCAACATCAACCAATGCTGATCGTACTTGTCTTCTTTTTAATGCATCATGTATTCACAAGGAATCAATTAGCGCTGTGCTATAGTTAAACTCCAAGTTGGTAAATTTAAGTTAAAAGAACATACCATATATACTTGACAACATATTTCGCTGATTAATCAATAAATTGTAAATTTTTTCTCTGCCCAGTTCTCTTTTCCATCAGTTTCAAAATTGACAATCGATTTATTTCTTCCGTTGCAGTTGTTGTATTTCGATGAGGTCAGGTCGAGCAGCTGCCGCAGCAACATCAACCAATGCTGATCGTACTTGTCTTCTTTTTAATGCATCATGTGAATACAAGGAATCAATTAGCGCTGTGCTATAGTTAAACTCCAAGTTGGTAAATTTAAGTTAAAAGAACATACCATATATACTTGACAACATATTTCGCTGATTAATCAATAAATTGTAAATTTTGTCTCTGCCCAGTTCTCTTTTCCATCAGTTTCAAAATTGACGATCGATTTATATCTTCCGTTGCAGTTGTTGTATTTCGATGAGGTCAGGTCGAGCAGCTGCCGCAGCAACATCAACCAATGCTGATCGTACTTGTCTTCTTTTTAATGCATCATGTGAACACAAGGAACCGATTAGCGCCGTGCTATAGTTAAACTCCAAGTTCGTAAATTTGTCCATAAGTTGAAAGAACATACCATATGTACTTGACAACATATTTCACTGATTAATCAATAAACTGTACATTTTTTCTCTGCCCAGTTCTCTTTTCCATCAGTTTCAAAGTTGACGATCGATTTATTTATTCCGTTGCAGTTGTTGTATTTCGATGAGGTCAGGTCGAGCAGCTGCCGCAGCAACATCAACCAATGCTGATCGTACTTGTCTTCTTTTTAATGCATCATGTGAATACAAGGAACCGATTAGCGCCGTGCTATAGTTAAACTCCAAGTTCGTAAATTTGTCCATAAGTTGAAAGAACATACCATATGTACTTGACAAGATATTTCGCTGATTAATCAATAAATTGTACATTTTTTCTCTGCCCAGTTCTCTTTTCCATCAGTTTCAAAATTGACGATCGATTTATTTCTTCTGTTGCAGTTGTTGTATTTCGATGAGGTCAGGTCGAGCAGCTGCCGAAGCAACATCAACCAATGCTGATCGTACTTGTCTTCTTTTTAATGCATCATGTGAATGCAAGGAATCAATTAGCGCCTTGCTATAGTTAAACTCCAAGTTCGTAAATTTGTCCATAAGTTGAAAGAACATACCATATGTACTTGACAACATATTTCGCTGATTAATCAATAAATTGTACATTTTTTCTCTGCCCAGTTCTCTTTTCCATCAGTTTCAAAATTTATGATCGATTTATTTATTCCGTTGCAGTTGTTGTATTTCGATGAGGTCAGGTCGAGCAGCTGCCGAAGCAACATCAACCAATGCTGATCGTACTTGTCTTCTTTTTAATGCATCATGTGAATACAAGGAACCGATTAGCGCCGTGCTATAGTTAAACTCCAAGTTCGTAAATTTGTCCATAAGTTGAAAGAACATACCATATGTACTTGACAAGATATTTCGCTGATTAATCAATAAATTGTACATTTTTTCTCTGCCCAGTTCTCTTTTCCATCAGTTTCAAAATTGATGATCGATTTATTTCATCCGTTGCAGTTGTTGTATTTCGATGAGGTCAGGTCGAGCAGCTGCCGAAGCGACATCAACCAATGCTGATCGTACTTGTCTTCTTTTTGATGCATCATGTGAATACACAACCCAACCTCTTATATAATTTTAGTTATGACCACTAAAACGTGTTGACGGCATTTTAGTTGTTATCATTAAAATAGTGCAGTGCCAAGTTTTGTCATTGTCTGTTCAAGCCTCATTTTCATGTAAGGAAAAGTAGGCTACTACTAGGCTAGGCTACTCCGTGAAGGTGAAAGAAAGATGGCGGCTCGCAGCTCAAGCTACGGTAAGAACGCAACGTAATTACGTAAATGTCAAACATTGCAACTTTTTGAATGCAGTTAGAACGTGGTATCTTTCATATTGGGCCTAAAATAAACTAGGAACTTGATGAGCTAAAATGTTATCAATTTTCTCTTCTTTGATCATGATGATGGTTTTGATTTGATACAAGCCTAAGGCCTATATAACTTAAAGAGAATAAAAATCATGAAAATCTCTTCTAGCTAATTTTGAAAATTCATTGCTAAGTAGTTATCCCCATAAACAATAAAAGTGGAGAGTCTGCAGAGTATGTATGAGCGCAAGCCAACAAGCAAGGCATAGATGCTGATATGGTGTGTGTGCCATGCCAGCAGGTGTGCAGAGTATGTATGGCACTTGCACACCGGAGATTTTCAATTAGGCTATTCAAATTAGAAAATAGAGAACAAAATAAATTTCTCCTTGCACACCGGAGATCTCGTTGAAAATTGCCATACTCTGCAGACTGGTGTGCGGGGGTGGTGCAGAGTCCGTGAATCCTTTTTTTTTAAATTATAGAGAACAGAGGATCTTGCACAAAATCGATCGGTGGGTGTGCACATCAATTTCTTTGGAAAATCTTGTGTGTGCAGTCGTCCCCATGCTCTGCAGTCTGGGAACCAGTAGTAATAGTTATAATTGCACCCACAGACGTTGTAGAGCATTGTTATGCATCATCATGTAGTACAGACCTTGGACAAGGACTAATGATATTATATTCAATTCAACTCAATTGAAATCTAGTACACAATAAACAATTGCATTAAATATGGCGGTGAGGAATTTTTTACCAAGATGCACTGCGTTCTTTAATCAAATTCCTATAGAATCGTTAAAGAATCTTAAAGGGGCATTCCGCAGAAAAAAACCGGATATCGGTGAACTGCGTTGTTTGCTTTTAAAACGAACATGCTTATCATTATAAACATTTTCCAATGTTTCTCCAACTTGAATAAAGTTCAAACCGGCCAAAAACCAAACAGATATTTTTCAAAATAGAGACCGAGAACTCAGCCATATCCTGGAATTTGAATCCGAGACAGAGAACGAGAATTCTCGGTAAAGCCGATCAATTCTCTTGCGCGTAGTCGACCGTGGACACATGAATGAACGAATACAACAGGACATTCAAACTCAATTTAATGAGCGACGCGCAACAAGCCTATCAAGATTCGCCGATAACCGACCGACGGACAATAACGAAAATATGCTACCTTTGTTCGCCGAGAACGATGCATAAAAATGATAGGGTATTGAAATGGAAATTCGTCCATATGTTTTCTTCCATATCTCGCGTTTGAGAAGCGCGATCGATGAAAGGAAAACGATTTTCGAGGGCTGACATAATCTGTTTCTCGATCGGAATGACAGTATGAATCTCTGCATGCATTTAATTTTCGAGGAATGCCCCTTTAACTAGAGCGCAATGCATCTTGGTAAAAGTTTCCTCGCTGTCAGCTTTAGCACAATCGTCTATTGATTTAACCAATCAAGCGCTTGCCTTTTATCACATCATTTAATTGAAGAAGAGGCAAACCCCAGGAAAACACATAGACCGCTACAACAACAAAAAACAATCTCTATTGATCACACTTGCCTCTTTTCATGCAATTTTTGTTCCATACAAACATCTTCCCGCATGTGAACATGAATTTTCGGGTATCAATTTGGAAGAATAATAATCTTTAGGGTACTGTATTGATTTTGATCTAATTCCATATACTTAGTTAGATCTTTGACTTTTGTCACAGTTTTAGGGTGTATATTTTGAATGATCCGTAAATTTTGATATCACAAGTCAAAATGGCACACCCTGTCATCTGCCTGTTGAAGTTACCCCTGGGTACTGTATCTACTATACAGTTCTCACATTATTGCAGGTTCTGGAAGTAAAAAGAAAAAGAAACAGGCACAATTTGAAGATTTAGAACTCACCCCAGAAGGACTGCTCAAACCATTTGAAGAATATCTGAGTGATGGAAAAATGGGGCGGGTAATTACTAAAAGGCCTGACTGTGAAGTACAGATGCGCAAAAAGTATCCAAAGAAATATTCCAGTAAAAGAGGTACGACTAATGACTATTCTTGGCTTGGCTTGGCTACTGCTCCACAGTTTGAAGAAAAAACTAATATAATAATTAACTTAATTTTCACTTTTGCTATGATGTTAATTAAAGAAGGCCTACTGTACAGTATATCCTACAATTGCAATTCCTAAGTTTCTAATCTAGCACCATTAAAAAATGCAATAAGATGCCCAAAAAACAGAACAGTGTCTTGTTGTTATTGAGATGTTGTTTGAGGAATTAAACTAAGATGCATGAGTACCATTCCTATTTGAATTTGCTAGAGATTTTTCTACAAAATTTTGGAAACTTACAGTTTCTTGGTTTTTCTTGTTGCCGGCAGCTATTGACAGACCAAAAACCTATCATAGTTCCTTAAAATTTACAATCCCAAGATGTTTATGAAATACATTCTTACAGTGTAGAATTGAAGTCTGCTTTTATGGAAACATATAGAGTACTTTAAGCTAAATTTTACATTGTTCAGGTAAACAGCCATCAACAGACTCTTGTACACCATTATCTACTTATGATGACGATGAAAGTGCTGTCATTGACTGTAAGCAATTTCTATGGAAACTTTATTCATTTCAGGTTGTTTACATGTGTAGTGTAGGGTCTAATTGGGTAAGTTTGGGATAAAATAGGTAGGGCAAAAAGTATTGGATCAACTTTGATGAAATCTTATTCCATAGTTATTTCTCTATGGGGCTTATTCCTCTAGCTACAGTATAACCACTGAAACTACCCTCCTTGACAAAATTGATTTGTCAGTTCAGGGTCTACTGTTTTCCAGCAATGAGCACTACCCATTTTGCACCCTGCCTACTAACTCTTTACCCCCAGCAGACCCTACCAGCCTGCAGTAGAAGACTTATAAGCAAGAAATAGAGGCTTGAACACTTTTATAGGAAAGAGTTGATGTAGATACTAACTGGTGGCAATTTGTATGGACTTTACCTTGAATTACGTACAGTATTTAGTTTGTAGTCAAATTTTGGTCTCACAAAGTAATATTCAAAAGTTGACTGCTTTAAATGATTCTGTTGAATATTTGTTGAATTTCTATGTAGATCTTGGTCTGAAAAGGTAAACTTAACAATCTTTTATGATATCAATTTCTTATAATTATGCAATGTTATAAATGGAACCCAAATGTTTTTTTGCATTGTTTTAAAGCTTAATGTTTCGCTTTCCACATGAGTAGGAGATGTGATCTACAGTTTGATCTACAGTAACAATGAATCAATTTTTTTACAGCCGATGATGTTATCAATGCAGAGAAACATATAGACAGCAACAGCAACCTAGAAATCATTAGGGATGACTGCATAGACCTTCTCAGAAACGCATGCAATGACATACAAGAGGTTCAGCCAGTTCAGGTCAGCTGGAGAGAGAGGTCAGCAAGGGCATATCAGAGATGGGAGGAATCCAGGGAAGGAATTATGGAGCAAATTTTAGCAGAGGAGAATTGTGAAGTTGATCAAAAATGCTATAATTGTCACACTGGGAAAAGTGATGTTCGATGCTCAGACTGCTTCAATGCCCTCCTTTGCATTGACTGTGATGCAAAAATGCACCACAACACATTTTTTCATGACCGAGAACTCAAGCGGAATAATTTTTGGAGAAATGTAGCCCCAAATATTGTTCTTGATCATGAACGAAATATTATTGAAAGGGGTATAGATATATTTAAAAATATATTTGAAAATGATGGCATAATATAACAATTGTTCTTCATCATGAACGATGTATTATTGAAAGGGGTATAGTTATATTTAACAATTTATTTGCAAATGATGGCATGCTGACAGTTTAATTTGAGGGCTATCCTCTGTTTTTGTAACATTAAGTTTCAAAGTAACTTTTTCAAATACCAAACATGTCAATTTGCCTCCAGTATTTTCTCAATCAGACACCAGAATACCAAAGGTTTTGTATACCACAAAATCAAATTGACTTTTGAAATAAAATATGAAAATCAAATCTGAAACACAGTTGAAACATGTTATTTTACGCTTTGCTCTGTGGCAAATAATTACACAGCTGAGATTTGCACAGCTTAATTTATGAGCTGAAATTTAGCCAGGAAGATTCATTTGTGGTGCACCCATCCCAAACCCCTATCACAAGACTTTTTGCTTTATTTCCAGATGTTATAGCAGATCAGCTTCTTTTGTCAAAGAGTGGTCAACAATGCCCATGTGGAGAAAAGATGAACATTCAAATATTAAAGGAACAGTGTGCATTTGTTACCACCAAAGGTATGGAAATAGGATACATATAATTATATTTATATTCAACATGTATTTACTATGAACATACATTTTAGAGTCAACAACTTTTGCTGTACATTAAATTGAAATTTGAAAGAAAATACTCTACGACATTGGCAGAACACCATTTATTGAGCTATTTGAATTTATAGCATCAGATTAATGAACGTTCTTCTAATGAATGAAAAGGCTACTTTGATTAACAAATTATTTGATATTGTGCTACTCGCTAGTTTTCTTTCAGATGACATTGCAGGGTTAAGAGAAATTCTTATGAGAAAATCTCAATAGATGCGAGGCAAAAACGTTGTGCTAATAAACATTTTTTGTTATTGCCTTTTCATTAATTGCAGCTGTTTCTTTCATAGGACGGTATGATGCATCAAAATTTGCCTTGGTGTGCTGCTGTGGCAACAGAAATGACCCCCTTAGTGTGGAGAATTTGATTTGCCGAGGTTTCTGGCCTGGAAGCACATGCAGCATTAGTTATGCTTTCAGTACTGATGTGTTTAAGTTCTGGGATTTGTTGCGGAAGCGTCTTCCAGGATCTTCTTCCCGTGGCTTTTTGAAAACCCTGGAAGACATGTCAATCACAAAAGGAAGGGTAAAAAAGTCTGCTTTATAATTTAGGTGTGCTTTGGATAAATTTAAATGTCAGCAATAGTAAGGGACAATTGGGGCTTTTTGATAAAAGTTTTACAATATGATAAATACAAATTGCTGTCCAAATTGATCAGAAGAACATTTTCTGTGAGTATATACAGAATATCAATTGTTTCTTCCATGCTATCTTTTCAGACTGGGATTATCAATGCAGAAGCATTTGATAAAGCATTTGATGAATGGTGCTACCTCAATTATGAAATGGAATCCCTTCTAGAAAACGACAGTTTTGTTTGCCCCGCGTGCCACGGACAACAACATGCAGCTCACTGTGATGGAAATGCAAAACTTGTTCGCTTCAAAAGTGGTGGGATGTAAGTTGTCCTTGTTTTTCAGATACATTGTCCACATATTTATAGACCATGTTTTCCAGAGAAAGATGCTGCATAAGTACTCTGTATGTTGACATTACTTGATAACATCTCTACATGTTTAGCCAGATTTTAAGAGGTTCATTTGATAGCTTTTGCTTTAATGATGGCTTTTAACGATCAAGATTTAACACCGAGATAAGATAAGTTCCATATTAGGATGAATCAAATCCGAATTCAAATGTGGTGACCTTCTTGACTTATAATTCTGTTTTTGATTTATGATGCAAACAAATTATGGAACCAGTACAGCTGCCTCAATCGCTGTATGTATTCACCACTGCAATAGACCGGTAAAGCTTTGGAGAAAAGCATGACATTGTTTTGCAAAAGCAGAGAGACGTTATCAATTTGAAATGTATTGTTATGATATCATCATATTTCGTTTATTGTATGATGGGACCACACAAACAATTTCTCTGAACTGTCGTCTTAGATTCCGTTGAAGGTTTATTTTGAGAACTCTTTCTTTTGATACAGTTCTGTGGCTATTCAAGATCGTTGTTTTGATTTCAGAAATCTTCGTGATTCCTACTACAAAGATAAATTCATCCTGAGAAATGCTGACGTGGATGCCTTGTTGGGGGAAGTTTACAAGAAGAAAGATCTAAGAAAAGTAAGTTCTTAAGGCCCCCCGTTGTTGCTGGTTGTCCATCTTAAGACTTTTATTTTTATTGCTATTTTTTTCAATCATGATGATATGATGATATGTTCACACAACAAAAGTCTAATTTATTGGCACAATGGTATACCTTTTCGTCAAAGGGTATAGTCTGCACGCAGGCTAGGCACACTCTGGTGTCTTTCAGGACTATGTTATCCATTTTGATGTCGTTTTATCGTACCTACTTTACCATGCGCATAAATATACGTGTGGTAAAGTTTGTACATTATATATATATATATAAAGATATACATTTGGTTTTATGATTACATCTATTACGTTCGTTGTTCTTGTGGCAACTTGAGCACTCTGTGTGTATCTTCAGCTACATTCACCCATTATGTCATACTCATTACTCTTGTAGTAACTTAAGCATTCTTTGGTTCTTGAATACCAACAATGTGTAACCGTACGTCGTGTGCCCAAGTTCACGAGTTGCCATGCAGCCAGTATGGTGATAACCGGGAGGGCACATTTGGTTTCATGATTACATATATTACGCTTGTTGTTCTTGTGGCAACTTGAGCCACATTCAACCATTATATACCGGCTGTCCCAAAATGATGTATTATCGTTTGATTGCTTATATCTCCATAATCAATGAACCAATTTTCAAAAACATTATTTATCCGATTGCCAAAAGACTAAATTGTATTTTAAAATGTTGGCTGTGGGTTAGGCTGATTTCTTCATGTCAAAAAGAAGATCGAAGGAGCTGCTAAAATTCAAGCCTTTGATAGCATGAAAAAGAAACGGCCTTCTTTGCAAGTCAATATTTTTTGAAATGATGCAGAAGGCTGAACTTATATGTCGTTCATAGAATATATTGCGTTCAGAAAATACGAATTCATTTAATACTGAGTTCAGAGAATACAAACAGGAGTTCAGCCTATGTAGGTATGTAGGTATGATAAAAATGATATGAACATAATATATTTAAAATGAAAGATATAATATATACAAGATTTAGATGAAACTTGGGTAGTCGGGGCTCTTAATAAGAGATAATGTGTTAGAAGCAAGTCAGATCGGGCTGCAGAAGTTTTATCTCGCAGAAGAAAGATGAATTAATTATAGAAATTTAGGTTCTTAAAATCGGTCATTTCTTCTGAATATGCAATTTTGTGAATAGCTAAATGACAAAATGTTTACTTTTCATGAAAAGTTCTGCTCCCTAATATGACAGTTAAATGACTTGTCCTCTAGGGATGCAACAAAAGTGAAAAAGTTTGTCTTCCAACGCTGTCCATGCCTCCTTTCAATTTCTTTGTGGAGATACAGTATGTTTGTCGTGGATTACAAGTTTAAAGGTGCAATTAATATGATTCGAACTGAAGGCCTAGTTTAGGATTCTTGCAAATGCGATTTTGCTAATATCGCACTTTATTATTGAACAGAGTGACCGATTTCAACCTGATAAATTTTCATATCTAGGTGCGCCTTTTTCTGTGCTATGAAGTTTTAAAGAAACTTCTCTGCTAAGGAAATTGCATCAAGAAAAATTGGCAAAGATCATACGTCCTTTCTGACTCACCCGGTATATTATATACATAAGCTTATTCTCGTTAGAAGAATTTTGCCCACCTTCCAGTCATCCGTTTCACCTCTCACATGCTTTTTAGTGGTGTGTCCATAACCTTTGTCATTTATTGGATTTTCCTCCAATAATTTGTAGGATGCTATCGACAATCAATGCGGGGACTCCGTGTGGAAAGCTGCCTCCAACCTCCCGAAAAGAAAACGTAATCTAAACGAAACTGGTTTGCAAGTGATTGTTTGTCGCCATGGTATTGCCCAGAAGGCAGTTAATATGTTTCAAGGCGAGTTGTACGGATATTCCCTCTATCTACAAAAGCATTTCATGGCAAAAGAGAATGTCAAGTACATGGTTATTGATGTAGCTTGTAAATATTGGAAATGGCTCTCAAGAGTAGATCCTGAGCTAGCAAGTTCTATGCAGCCAGCAATTGGTACAATGCATTGTAAGAAGCACAATACGTCATGTCAGGTAAATTGCTATACCACGTACAATAATAGACTCCAACGTACATGTTTAATGTTACTTTAATGAATGATAAAGCACTTATATTGCGCCATATATCCACGGAGCTCATAGGCGCATCTATCCTTCAAATGATCCCTTAACTATACCCATAGAAACTGTAATGTGGGCTTTTCGCAAGGAGGCGCTCAAGGTGTCCCAAAAAATTACTTGTGTTCAAAAAGTCATCAAAATTCGATCATCAAATCTTTCACGGAAATTAGCTTGATCTGTTTTATTAATGTTTGTTTTCAGTACGTAAAGGGTATGAAATGACTGGTTTAAACCTCATTATGAGGTAAAGTCTTTACTTTAATCATCATCGTTAATCTTGTCTAGAGCCAAAATTTTGATATTTCTCTTTATCCCAGAAGTCTCCAATGATATGTTATACTTCTTTCTGAAATTTACGATTGAACTAGGTTCTTGATATACAAAAAGGAGTTATAGTATGCTTTGAAAGGGGCTAAATTTACTAATTATGAAAGCAACCACAAGATGAGCTATACCTGGTACTGGCAAGATACTCTGGTGTTGGATTTACACGACAAAACGAGAAATTTAAAAATCAGCAATGTAATCATTTTATGTTGATTTTACTTTTAAGGAGTACTTTTAATCAGGAGTACTTTTTTGTGGGACACGTGGTTTACCTTTTTTCTATCAAAGAATCGGTCTTGCTGGATTTGCTGACTGTGCAGTGCTCTTGTATGGGTTTGAATTTAAAGCTATATTAATCAAACTGTCATAATTCGCGGTCTTTGTACTAGACTTGTTACATGATCATTTTCATCTTTTAGGTACTATATGGTGCTCGCTGGATTGATGGTATGGGATTAACATGCGGAGAGGAATGTGAACAGTTCTTTTCATATTTTTCCAGGCTTGGCAATACCACTAAACATATGTTACCTGAAGGTATTCTTGTTCCTTTAAGTTTTGCTGGAAATCATTAAAAATTATATATAGGATACAAATTAGAGTAGTTGAATTATTTGAATCAGTCCCCCGTTTGAGTGGAAATAGGAACTAAACGAGAAGATATCATTACTCTCCGAGTTCACAGCTAAATTTATCAATCTTTAACTTAGATGCATGAGATCGACAAATGTAGCTATGAACTACAAAAATCCCGAAATTTTATCATTTTTTTCTTTGTTCGTTCAAAAAGGGGTACTTTTTTTGAGACACCCGGTAGAGACTCAGTAATGTATGAATTTAGCTCAAGCATAGATAAGGCGATCAAAGCAGTAACTAAGGCAAGAATAATAGGGGACAGACTGCTTTTAAATGATGCTAACCATTACATTCATTTCATTCTTTATAATAATGTTCGTTGGCTTTCTTTCTCCTAAGACTTACCATCGTTTCTAGTGGGATCGAACCCTTTTATTAATCTAGTTTCCAGGAAGAGTATCCATTCCAAGTACTTTTTTTGAAGATGAAATTGTATTTCATTCTTCCATTCGTTGTTATCTTTTTTTTTCTCAAAATGTGTAAACAAATATTCTTTAGGACGCGAGGAAACATTAACTGAACATGCTTCAACTTGGAATTCTAGAAAGATCAATACGCTGGCGGAATCATTGGCTGTGAAGTACAACAAGGTATAGTATAACTTGAAAATATAAGGTGTTCTTCCTTATGTTTGGGAAATGATGCAATTCCTTTTTAAGTCGCAGAGCCCCCTAAAAATCCAGATACAAGGTCGTAACCATTTCATGATGAAAGTTAGAAGTATATTATTGCGTTGCAAAATTTGAAAAAAATTCTTTCATTTTTCTTTTCATTTGCCGTTCAAGCTCTTTTTTATTCAAAGAGTACTTTGCTGACTCTTCTTGTGAACTTACTTCATTCAGAAACGTGTGTATACTTTAACAGGTAAAAATAGCTATCAGCGACACCAAGCAGGAGGTTCAAAATGAGTTACAGTCACTTTGTATTACCGAAGAAAGGATAATGGACATGGGTACCAGATTACGAAGTTGGGCAAAGCGTAAGTTTAGATCCACTCAATGTATAAACGTTCGATCAGTGATAATTGACGTTTGTTTTGACTGCCTGTATATTCTACCATATTCATAACAGTGTACAAGCCTGTCACAGTACAGTAAAAGCCCGCATGTAAGAACCTACAATTTTACTAGTCAGCCTCACTAGGTTCTTATGTTTTGGGTATTTAGTGGGAAATGAGGCTATTGATGTTTTTGAATCGGTTCTTGTTTTATTCAGGGCTTTCAGGAATTTCTTTTTTTCAGATTCAAACTTTAGGTATATTATTTGCTGTCAGTTCACATCGCTTGAGTTTATGAGGTATTATTCACAGCTGAAATTTGTGGAAGAATCAGAACTGTTTATATAATCCAGAGAAAAGCTTTTAAAAGCTTCTCATCAGGTAACATAAACATTTTTGACTCTAGCACAAACTTCTGTTGTGAATAAGACCTCATGATCTCTACAAAAAAGAGCCAGTTCAAATTCCAGGCTGAATGGGTTCTTATGCAATGGGGGTCTAATTGCAAAATGTCAGCCTCCAGGTTCTTAATCCACTAGATTATTTTACGCGGGTTTTTACTGCAGCTAGACTTCCTGTTACAGACCAGATGCTTTCTGTTATTTCTGAACTAAATCAACTTCAAAACGAAAAGGTATCAATGACATTTGTATGTAATAGACATCTCTTTTTGATCAGTGTTGTAGACATCTCTCTTTCTATTATCAAAAGATATCAGATGCATGAAAGTGTACTTGCTTCTTCGCAACCTTTTCCTTACATTTTTTTCTAAGAGCTTAAATAACTACGAAAGTCGTTTTTTGACAAATTAGCAATGTATCTATTATCAATATGGTTATGTATATATTCCCATAAATTTGCAACTAACGGAAAAAAGATTCCAAAACTATACTACAGCTGGGAGCATATAGAAGTACATAGCAGCTTTGTGGCCAGATGTTTACTTGAGACTGTAATATCCATCAATCTATTATTTCATCTCAACAGTAACAGAATCGTCCAGGAAAATGCAGAGCGATTTCAATGAAAAGGAAGATGCTTTCTTAGTCTTGTACCAGCTGCTGTCAGAAAACCAAATGCCATCTGACATCAATATTGATTTCGACATAAGACTGATCAACATTCCAGTCACTGTGCTGCGTCATCATTCTTCTTGTAAGGGAATATTCTGGAAGCAAAATTTCTACAGAAATTTCATTGACAAAAACCCAGGGTTTGAACCATCTGCACAGTTGATTCCTGTTTGTCAGAAATTACTGCATAAGCTAGAGGAGCAAATTGAAATTCAGTACTACAATAATGTCCAGAAATACTTGAATGTGAACAAGTTGGCTGGTAAGTGCTTGGAATATTTACATCGATTATTTCTACATTCTCCTTATTACCGCAGCAAAAATTATTCACGCACTTGCACAAGTGGAACAGAAACAAGAATGTTGAATGGTGTCTTTGCAAGATGTCTTTTCATTTGTATTTGCATTTGTAAAGATTATTTTTGGTCTGGACTTCTCTTAATAGCAAGAACATGAACGCTGATGAAAGATTCTTTAATTCCAAGAAAAGTTTCACTATAGCTGGGTGTGAGCGTTGATGGGAATTTATGAGATCTTGCAAAGTTAAAAAAGTTATCTGGCAGTTGTTTTGCTACACGGAAGTTGTTGTGGGATTTAAGAGAGCAGATTTTTCTAGTAAACTGTAAAATTACTTTTGAGTTGCCATCTAATGATTGTTTTTTCGTTTATTTTTCTGACTACCCTTGTAAGCTTTAAACGAAGGATTTTTGATCTTTACCTGAAATTACATGTTTATGTTATGTCGTGACACTATGACTGCTATATACGTATTGTAACTTGGTCAGTAATTTGTATATGTGTAACTTTTTCCTCAGCAACTTGCAAGCAGCGCCATGCTCTCTGGAAGCAGCTTGGGGCGGAAAGAAAGAAGTTAAAAGATAATTTGAATCACTACAACCGAATAAGGAAGTTTGTGGCCATTCACGAAAATAGGCCGGAACCTGTGTCAGTGCCTGAAGAATGTCTCCAGACTGGCTCCTTTCCGTGGTTGGCAATGTCTTCAGTCAAAGGTAATGTTCTATCGAATTTTGATTTTCAATCAGGAACAAGCTATCATACAGAAGTGTAATCTTGCTCATTTTACGGTTGTTATGGTTTCAATGTTATGCATCTCTTGCCTTTATCTTTAATAGTTGCCTGTATCTTTTTGAGTCTTTTACAATGTTATGGTCGGGGTTGTGTTGCCTTTAATTTGAAATATCTTTAAGGAGATTGCGAAAATAGTAGAATCGTGTTAATCATTTTTATCTTCAATATTTAATCCCTGTGATGAACCTTATGCACAGCACACTATTTGACTCTGTTTTTGCAAAGAGTCGTAGGACACAAGTCGAATTTTTACATGTATTTTGACGCATTTTGGTTGGTAAATAATTGTACTATTTTTTAATATTTTCATACTAAAGATTACTCAATTTTTCCACATTTTCTTTTTTCAGGGATCAATCACTCAGAAAGGGCATTGATTGAAAAGATGATTTTTCTTACGAGAGCAGAAGAGGAATTGTTGATAATTCGAGAAGAGCAAGCAAACTATCTGCGGTTTTATCGTAGCAAAGCTGGCACTTTAGCCCAAGAAGTCAACTCTAATTCAAGTACGTTGACAAGCATTGTCTCACTGACTACATATTTTATAGTTTAGAGATTGCATATTTCCTTCACATTAGATGCATCAAACTGAGTCAGAAACTGTAAACAATTCAGAAGTCTTTTTCCCTATCAAAGACATGCTGCTCTTAAATATATCCAACCTAATTGTCTAGCCTGAGATCAGGCTCTTTGGAAAAATATACAAGTAGAGGGGAAAGACACTTATTTCCATTTTTCTTTTAATTTTTTTTTTTATCTTTACTTTTTCAACTACAAGTGAGCCTGATCGCAGGCTACTAATTGTCCCGCCCTTGTTTATCGGTACAAATTGTTTGTAGATGGAAGAAGTTAGAACCATTGACTGCTTATTCTTGTACAAACCCTTTTTTGTCAAATCAAGAAGGGAAAGCATTCATGACCAATTTAAAGCTCTGGCCAAACCAAGCAGCGTTATTTGACTAACGTTTGAGATTTGCTAGCTGCAGAATATTATTTATTATTCTAACATCATTATTTGCCATACAGGTTTTAAAGGCCAAACGGATAAACAGTTTGCTTGTTAGGATATCTCGTGTGTTGTCGGTTTGTTTGTTTGTTTGTTTGTTTGTTTGTTTGTTTGTTTGGCCAGGGCTAAAGAATGTGTTGCAAAACAAGATTGATCTTGGCGTTTTCTAATTATAGTCATTGATTTATATGTAACTGCTCCACACTTTTATCTTCTAGGATACGAGGAAAACATACCAGATACGCATATTGTCTCATGTGCAGAAGATTCTTCTGATGATCCCATGCCTACTTCGGTTAGTATTAGCGATCCATTATATGTGATGTTTTCGGTATCGCAAGACATGAGGGTAAGCTGACATGTATTGCACAGTATTCGAGATCTAGGTTCTGATATAATTGACTTCCAACCATATCCTGTACCAATATGTATACCTATACGTCAAGGGCTGAAATCTTCAATTGAATAAGCGAGACACGGAACGTAACTAAGAGAAAATCGAAGTCTTTGTCATGACACAATTTCATTATTAAGAATCCTAGTCAAACTAAGGGTTTTGTTTCTTGAACAATGATTTTCCATGCCAGGATTGTGATATGGGTTTAAATACCAGAAGTTAGCTAATGAATTCCAACCAATTCCTTTTCAGAATAATCGCTATGCACCTTCCATTAAATCTGTTGATGTCACCAATGGAATCACGTCAGTGAGGAGAAAAGGGTTAGCGTTTGTTATGGAGCAAATTAGAAAAGGTGTCAATTGGTTTGATGACATGCAAGCGGAAATAGAACATGAAGATTACGATGCCGATGAATACAATGATGATGATGAACTTGAAGCTCGTGTCTCACAGAATGAAGCAGATATGATCAGTGACGTGGACAGTGAAATTGATGATCCTACTTGTGCAGATATAGAAGACGCTCCTGCGCAGGCAATGGCTGTCTTGCGGCCATCAAAGCGTAGAATGCAAAATAGATTTTCCAATGGGGATATCAATTTGCGCTCCTTTTCAACAAAGTCGTATCAGTTTAAAGTTGACGAGCGAGACTTTCTTGGAGTTTATACGACATATTTCCCAAGTCAGGTTGCCCAGTCCACTTTTGAAGGCACTGGAGAGAGATATGCTTGCAGTATCACGTGCCTCTTGGTTTGTCAATGGTTTATGTTTGAAAAGGCAGACTTTGCTGTTGGAAGGCATCTTCCTGATACGTTCGTCTCTGTGATTTGCTCTGCAATCCGTGTGGGGAGTCATCTTTACAATGAGACACGTGAATCATTGCCCAAAAGGTTCCTTAGTATCGAAGAAGCAAGTACCGTATTGTTACCGTGGTTTTCGACGGTAGTTGATGATGTGATAGACATTCAATCGAATGACAGGAGTAACAGTCTAGATTATCATTTGGAAAGATTGTTGAAGCTAAAGAAAGACCTAGTTGCTCTGTTTTCATCTCATGGAATTACAACAATATTTTTGCTGTCAAAAGATGGTGACATTTTGTTTCTGTACACTCATGCAAAGATGTCTTATGGAGTTATTGTTTTACGATCAACAATCACTTCATTTCAAGACTTCTACGGCACCTTGTGGACTCTTATGTGTGCTTGTGTAAATATTCAAAATGACAAGCGTATTCGTGGAGAATTAACGGTAATTGAAGTTCCTGTATCATAAGTTTAAAGAAAGACATATGTTTCCATATACGTATGGTGTTTTCTTTTGCTTCTACCCCTTGGTTTTGGTTTGTTAGGTGATTCAAAAAAATGTTTCAAACTTTGCAAAAGAATAGAAGGAAAGGTTTACATTTGAGAATATTTTGCACAGGAAGGTTCAAAGCAATTAGCATGGTTCTGATTAATTGGAGCTGTGTAAAACGAAGAGCATTCATACTCTGCCGCACCAATTTTCTCGGCTAAACTTTAATCAGTAATTTTACAGATACGGTCAAGCGTTTGCCGATCTATATGGCTGCAAAAGTGTTTCTTGTCACGGTCTCTCTGCCAGGGAATTAATTTTGCTTACTGCTGACAATTACCTAGTTTAAGACGATCTCATTGTTCTTGGAATCATTTTTGATGTCATGTCAACTTTGAAACGATTACAAACAATTAGCTCGCCTTAAAAATGTAAAACATAATAGAGACAGGCAAATGAAAATCTTTCTCTCATATGAGCCTGATCATTACTTCTGCTGGCGTTGTTCTCGTAAGGAGCCATTGAAAATTGATGGATTCGAAAGCGAGGGGCATTTCACTCTTTGGAAAAAGCGTACGAGATTGTTCCAGAACAAAAGAATGTTTACAGATTTCTGATGGCTTTTCTTGAAAACAAAAGGATATTTGCCAAATGTCCACGAAATTTTTGGGAATGAAGTGCCCCTCTCTAAAAGAACTGACTTAGAACTGGCCAAACTCATTCGGTGGAATCGTTTAGAAGTTTTCAGGGTATTTTCTCCATTCGCATTCAGTCTTTTTGGTTTCTGGGTCGTTGTGATTGTTTATTTAAACGACTCAAATACTTCAACGGCAACGTGATAGGGTCCGGAACTGGTAGAATGGGAATTCGGATCATATTCGGATTTGCCAAAATAACAGACTGGCAATTGTACTGGCACTGGGCTTTGATGAACTGGGGTTACAAATGGCAGAAGCAATAGACCGGGAACGTGATTCGATTAAAGGCTACAGATCTACGAAAGTGATTGGAATTTCCTTTACAACAAAACTGGGACGTAGGCTTCTCTTCGGGACCCTTTATGAGAAACAGGTTACAGGAATGGTTGAATTAACACAATAAAACGCTTTACCTGGTAAAATCTGATATCTTCGCATTTCTCTCAGGCAATAATCATAAGGAAGGTACGCATGTCATCAGAAGAGCAGAAATTGTACCATCTTATTCTATAAACAAATAACCAGTATGAATTCAAAGTTTACAAAATTAGCGATGAGTTGCGGGAAAGCGACGTGTTTTTATGCACTTGGTTCTGCATTCATCCAACCTTGGAAATAAAGTTTGAATGAAAGAAGATCAGTTGGACTGCGTTAACGCGATGCCGGCAAATTTTAAAAACGGTGAAAAATGTGACAGATTCGCCTCCCGTTCACACGAAAACGGCCTTTTTTTGCTGGCAGATTTTGAAAACGGTAGCTTTTGAAAACGGAACTCTTTGAAAACGGTATCGTGTGAACGCTAGCTCAAATTTTGCTACCTTCACATTTTTCGCGGTTTTCAAAATGTGCCGGCATCTTAGATAATCCTTTAGATTCTTGTTGCTGGCAACTTCTGTTGACATTATAATCCATTACATTAGGGGGTGCTAATTCGAGAGAGGGGCTGAATACCTTTTTTTGTCCATCCCTATGGGTACTTCACTGTTAGTGATACAGCGTATGCTGCTCATATGGATGGGTTAGCTCATTCTAAATTCCCTGTCTATTGGTCCATTATTGATCTTATTCTGATAGATGGGTTGGTATTTTAGGATTTTCTTACAAGTGGGTCCATAAAAATTATTCCCATAAAACAACCGAAAATCCCTTTGTATAAATAAGGAAAGATGACGTTCTTGTGTAGCAACAAAAACAACAACAACAACAGCGTCTAGCCAGTCAAAGGCAAAGGAAATCTGAATATACTTTTGGACGTAAGATAGGCAAAATTGATACACATGAGTTAAAATTTTTGAAATATTCATGCAACTGAATACCTTGGAAATCCTGTCATACAGATTGGTCCTTGCGTCAAGTCCAGATGCACGTCTAATGACGGTCACAATGAAGTACCCCTCCCCCTGACTCTGTATGGTTTCCAAAAAACGGAAAAACATTGAAACGAGATGCAAGGCTTTATGATTGTGCTTGTTCATATGACTAAGTTGAGCCATTGAAATCCCATGTGGTGCACTTCGAGCGGGCAGCTCAGCATAGGCGTAGGAGACAGGGGGCTGGGGGGCTGCAGCCCCATAACGTGAGAAAGTTTTGCAAAAATCAGCCATAATTGGGCAGAAATCTGCCTCAAGTGGGGCAAACAATTCTCAAACAATGGATTTTTATCGGGCAGCCCCCCTAAATTGTATCTCCCCTTACGCCGATGCAGCTCAGTATGAGCAAAGGAACCCAACAAATTGAAAAAATAGAATATTTGAAATGTCGGACCTAAAAAATCAGCTGACCCTCCATGTCAATAATTGATCTCATAACACTCCCTGGGATTAAATACAATAAGTTTCTCTTTCAATATGTGGCAAAATGCAAAGGAACCGTAGCAATCCTTCTGGTTTCCATCTAAATGGAATCATGTAGCTTAAATTTAGTACGCTAGGTAATGTTTTGAGTCTGAAATAAGGCTCAGTAACATTACACACAAATTAATGGGTATAACGGATGTAACCACGTATCATCATTTGGTAAATAAAAAGATCAGACATTCTTCGAAGACTCGTACAAATCCAGCTGTTGCATTTTCTTTATATTATGGACTTGCTTGCTCGTCCAAGACGTTTTCTGAAAAATGATAAGATGGAACATGGATGGATATGGACTACAGTAAGAAAATGCAAAATAGAGATCATTTTTGTTCAAAACAGTTTATTTCGTTTTCTACTAAAACTTTATTGGAGCCTCTCATATGAGGGTATCATTTCTCAATAAATCAAATTGAGGTTTCTTAAAAAGTGATTTCTATTTTTCGTGACATAGAACCGTTA
Organism: Aurelia coerulea; assembly: GCA_039566865.1. Classification (NCBI taxonomy): domain Eukaryota; kingdom Metazoa; phylum Cnidaria; class Scyphozoa; order Semaeostomeae; family Ulmaridae; genus Aurelia; species Aurelia coerulea. The sequence continues at coordinate 1,908,333 of CM076951.1, read as the reverse complement.
TCGTACATTATGCATATTTATTTACCCCCTCCCCTCTCCGAGTGAGGGACCTAATAATTCAGAACCCCAAAAACAAGTCTTTGGTAGTCATTAAACCTTAAAGTCGGTTTTTGCTTCACACAAAAAATTTCTTAAAATAATTCTCGATATCTTTCGTTTTCGAAGGAGTAAAGAAAGAGAACTTAGATATGCTTTATTTTCTGAATGCGACGCTGGGAAGGGGGTTTAAGGTGGGGTGGTGACTGCGTTTATCTAAGTTTCTGGTTGAGAACAGAGGACCTTTTAGATTTATATTTCAACACCTCTCGTTCCGTCTTATTGTTAAGAAAATTGTATTTGAAAGAGAAAATTGTATTTGAAAGGAGGAAGGTGAAATCTTCAATGCTACAACATATATGAAAACTTAAATTTGAAAAATTGCTCCATACAGCGGGTACCCGCAAATAAGAAACCACTTTTTAAATTGAGGCCTCAGAGAGTTTTTTATTTAAAGAGACCTTTTCATGATCAGGGTCAGTGTTTCTTATACATAGGTAATCAAGTTAAGTCAAGTGAAGGCATAAGACAGTACCATACATGCATGTGTATTTAACCTTGATGGTACATTTTACCATGTTACGTTGTTGTGGTGTGAATCTTTAATTTTGAAAATGTTTATTCTGTTTTGAGAATACTACATTATATCACAGTCATTTATGGGAATATCTTTTGGCATTCAGAAACAAGCTATAACAATCCTAAAAATAAGAAACATTTAAATTTCAGACCTAGAAGTGTTTCTTATTAGAGGAGCCATTTTTGAAGAAAATGAGGCCTGTTTCTTATTCAAGGGGGTTTCTTATTTGCGGGTACTTACTGTAAAAGAAAGGTGCCAAACAGCTAAAGTTGTTAAATAGTATCAGATGAACACTTTTATTTTTCATCCAAATATACCTCAGTTTAATGGGAACTACTGGACAAGCTGAGTTTTGACTTGTCCAGGGCCGGGGGCTGAATCGGCCCCCTAAGTAAATAGAACATAAAAGATTGAGGTTTGGCTGATCTTATGTATAATAGAATCCGAATATGACATAGTTTATTATAATTATTGTTCATTAGATGACGTCATCATTTTCCTTTGTTTCGGCAAAAAAATAGCAGAAATGAGTACTGGTATGTTTAATCTCCATTTTTTAATAATAGATAACATACTATTTTTGCATGATTTCTGAGATCCCCGCCTTTTAGAAACCAACTAAAACGGAAACTTTTAGGCTACTGAAAAACAATTAGCCCCCCCCCCCCCCTTGAGGCTCATACCTAAAATGATGTTTCTTGTATTTTGATCAACACTAAGTCTTGGTTCGAGGAAGATTCCACTGCATGTATGGCTCATAAGAAATTGCTACATATCGAAATTGCCCCGGGTGGGGTACTTAGTATATTAACGCCGGGTATCAAAAGGAGGCTATTTTTCTAAAGCCGGTTGTCAAAAGTGTTATTTCATTGTTTTCCACAAATTTTTACGTTTTGGGGTATATTTTTCACTGCTTTTTGTGCTTTGGGGTATCCCATTCGCCGATTTTTTCTAAAGCCGGCTATCATTTCGAGAGAAAATTTCTAAAGCCGGGTGAAATTTTTTTCTTGGAGTGCACACTCCCGTACATTGGAAAGTAAAGTACCCCTCGGGCAAATGTCATGAGGGTTTCAGCTGAATTTAGGGGCGGTTTCAGTTTTTCTGAAATATTTTGGTGGTTGAACAGCTTTTCAGACCCCCATGTGACCCATCATGGAACTAGTATACTTTGCATTCTACATTTTGATTCCGATTACTTCAATATAGGCAATGATACAAAATATTTTTAATTTGCTTCTTTCCGTATTACAGCACTGATTCAGTGATCATAAAATAAGACAAATTATGAGTTACTCGTGGATGTGAAAATCCCTTCAGAAGGACAATTTAAGAAAAGAAATTGCAACACACTGGATAAAATTTCACAAACAAGTCTAATTGGAATTTAGAGTTTTGTTTCTAGCTGCCATTTTTTTACATTTAGCACAACAGCGTTGAAGAACTTATCACCAGTCGTACACTATAAACGTGTCTTGAAACAACGTTAAAGGATAGAAATATAGCTATGGATTCATATCAGTTTTAATAACAGGTATCGATCATGACAGGTATTAAAGTCCATTGATAGGGTAACTAATGCAGTTCGACAGATGCAGAAAATGCCAGAGACCGAGAGAAAGAGACAGACAGCACGCAAGTATTCAAAATAACTGAAGTTAAAATGGGCAAATTAAAATTACATAATCAAAACTCTGCAACAGCATCAATCTTAATAATTTGTAAAAGTGATATCAAATACAAATTAAGGGGCATATAACCTTTAGAACACAGCAACAACTACAGTTAATGCAATATATGTTTAAATATTTTACAGAAAAACGGCTGCTGCTGGGGCGCTAAAATCGTTCTGCAATATTTTTGCTCACTTACTATAAATGTTTCCAGCTCTCGTTATATTGTAGCGTTTGAGCAGTGCAGGGGCGCAGAGAGAGAAGGCACACATAAAACAGACGTTCGATCGTTTGCGTTCCAAATCTAATCCCACGATTCGACAATAACATGCTTATTTATGGATACGTTAGAACCAATTAACACTAACGGATAGGTCATTTGGCAACTGACGAAAGATATCTACGTCACTACATACCGTTACACCTTCCCCTCCCTAATAAGTATATGGTAGAACACAAGGTAAACACATTTTTTTTTTTTAATGAGTAACAACATCTCCGTATCTAATTGGTGGATTAATTATTTGACGGAGGTTTTGAGGTCTAACCCTCCCCTGAACCACACCATGTCCTCCCTCTCCCTCACGAATATTTGTCTCAGGTTGTTGAATTAAAATATCACCAATTTCAGGGACGGGGGCAAGCGGTTGGCCTCGGGAAACAGGCAATGGACATAATCTAAGCTGGTCATGATGTGCAGTGGTTATTTTTCCAAACTTAGAAATGATTTTATAATTAACACCTGTTCGTACAATGATTTGATACGGCCCTATCCATTTTTTTCCAAACTTCCACTTCTTTGGCCTTCGAAGCCACACCCACTGGCCAGGTTCAAAAGGTAGCCACAATTTCTTTCCCCGGTCATACGATGATGCTTGTCTATTCTTAGCGACCCTGATATTCTGTTGTGCTATAACTTGAGCACTCTGAATGGATTTTCGCACATTTTGGCTATATTCGGATTGGGTACTTGGATTCTTAAGGGGGACACCAAGATCCACCTCTACAGGCAAACGTGGTTCCCGACCAAATACCAATTCATAAGGGGAAAGCCCAGTTGTTTCATTCCGGCTTGTGTTATAGGCATAAGTTGCCATGTCTACAAAGAGATCCCAGTCAGAAGGATGCTCAGCGACAAAAGAGGACAAAATCTCCTGTATAGTTCTATTTTGCCTTTCCACCTGACCGTCACATTGAGGATGATAAGCAGTGGTTCTAGTCTTATGGATTCCCATGATATTGTATACCTCGTGCATTAAATTACTTTCAAAGTTAGCCCCCTGATCAGAATGAATAGCATCTGGAGGACCAAATCGTGAAAATAATTTGGAGACTAGAATCCGTGCAACTGTCTCAGATTTTTGGTTTGTAGTAGGAAAAGCTTCACACCATTTGGTGAAATGATCTCCAACAACAAGGAGATGTTTATTTCCTCTGGATGTTTCAGGAAGGGGCCCCATGTAATCCATTGCCCAAAAGACAAAAGGCTCACTGACTATAATTGGCTGAAGTGGGGCCTTCCCTTGATTACTACAGGTTTTACTCTGCATACACTCAAGGCAAGACTGCACATATTGGGAGATAGTTTCTTGCATTTTTGGCCAAAAGAAACGTTCCTTTGCTCTGTCAAGGGTACGTCTAATACCCATGTGACCTCCTGCAGGTCCTGAGTGCAAGCTAAGCAATACCCGAGGAACTAAGCACTTAGGAAGCACAATTACCCTTTTAGCTGTTCCATATTTAGAAGGGATTGATCTAACAAGTAGTTCATCAGATAAATGAAGTTCCTCCCAACAATTCCACAAAGTACGTAACATAGGGTTATTAAGCCATGCAAATAAGGGAGGTTTAGGCATCTGATTTTTCTTAAACTGGATAACAAGTTTTATGTCTGGATCATGTACCTGTGCCTCCTGCAAATTGAATTGAGGAATTAGAGAGACCAAACAAGTGGGGGCATTTGTCATACTATCATTTTTCTGCTCCTTAACTGAATTGAGTGACTCTATCGTGCAAGGGTCAGTGACTAGCCGAGACAATGCATCTGCATTCAAATTTTCCTTTCCTGGTCTATGAGAAACAATGAAGTCAAATTCTTGCAAATCCATTAGCCAACGTGCAATTCTACCTTTAGGCTCAAGAGAATGAAGCCAAGTTAGGGCTCTATTATCAGTAAATAAATGAAACTGACGACCCAATAAATATACCCTAAAATGGTTAGTTGCAAACATAATTGCCAGAGCCTCTTTTTCCATGGCAGAATAGTTCTTTTCACGATCATCAAGAGTTCTACTTGCATATGATATTACACGTTCCTGGCCTTGGCTATCAACTTGTGCCAATACAGCCCCAATGCCATAATCAGAGGCATCCGTTTGCAATATAAAAGGGCTATCAAGCTTAGGATATGCAAGAACTGGAGCACTACACAGGGCTTGTTTAAGTGTAGAAAATGCCTCGATTTGAGCCTGACCCCAGGAAAAGGGGACATTTTTCTTTGTCAGCATTGTCAATGGTAAGGCAACAGTTGCAAAATTGGGAATAAACTTGCGATAATACCCTGCTAGGCCTAAAAATGACCGAATTTGTTCAACATTAGAAGGGGGCGATAAATTCATTACTGCCTTCACTTTATCGGCATCAGTATGCACACCCGCTGCAGAAACTGTATGTCCAAGATAGGAAACTTTTTGTGATCCAAATGTGCATTTTGATGCTTTAACTTTTAAATTATGTTGTTGAAGTCGACTCAAAACAGTTTCTAGACGTTCACAGTGCTGCTTAATTCCGTTAGATGGTACTATGATGTCATCAAAATAGCAAAGGCAGCATGAATAATTCAAACCTGACATTACAAGTTCTATGGCCCGGTCAAAAGATGCAGGAGCCCCGGATAAGCCAAATGGCATACGCAAAAATTCCCATAGCCCTGCAGGGGTAACAAATGCAGTCTTTTCCTGGTCTTCTGGGGTCATGCTTAATTGCCAATACCCTGAACGCAAGTCTAATGTGCTAAAGAGACTATAACCCTGCAGAGATTCTAATAAGTCATCCACACGCGGTAATGGCCTAGCTTCCCGCTTTGTTACAGAATTTAACTTTCTATAATCGACACAAAAACGATATTTCCCATCCTTCTTACGAACTAATACAATAGGGGAAGCCCAGGGACTGGTACTAGGTTGAATCACTTGTTGTTCTAACATTTCTTTAATTTGTGATTCTGCATCCTGGCGATATGCATAAGGCAAACGGCGAGGACGTTGGCATATTGGTAGTGAATCCCCAGTATCAATTGAGTGAGTAACAACTGATGTATGCCCAAGTGTATTATCAAAAACATCACGATACTTTAACAGAGTAGAAAGCAAAGCCTTACGGTCATTTTCACTCAAATTGGGACTTATAGCCGACTCCAATTCATAGATGGTTTCCTTATTTTCCTGCAAAATACTACCAACAACTTGAGTATGACCACTTTCTTGGTTACTTTTTGATGGTTGGTAAACTACTGGGCAGAATTCTGCAATTTTTGCACCCTTTTGAAGCTCAATTCTCTCTTGTCCGGTATTTAAAAGTCTTATTGGTAGGGAGCGATTACTTGAAATACATACTGAATAAGCAGAATGCAACCCAGAGGCCCCTAAAGAAATTGGTGCTACCATGCCTAATGTATTTTTGGCACTTTTAGAAACCAAGCCAGCAGCTATAATTTCTGTCCTAGGTGGAACAACAATGCTAGACACTAGCTTGACTGTTACAGGGCCTCGTGCTGCACACTGCTCAAAGGTTGGGAAATCAATTTCATCCCCTGACTTCCTACTGGGCTGAATAGGAGTCACTGGTGTATGGCCATGGCACCCAACAATAAAATATTGTGACTGATCAAATGCTAGTTGTAAATTATTAGACTTAAGGAAATCCCAACCTAATATGCACTGCAATGGTTCTAACAAATTATCACAAACAAGCAACGGTATGTCATACATATGACTACTATCAGAAAATTGTAATTGGCCCCGAAACCCTCCATATGATCTCAACGACTGTCCGGTAACAGAAACACACTGGTTGGAGCAACTGCTACTAACAACTGGCCGACTATGCAATGAAATTTCATCAAATACTGATTTATGCAAAATAGATTTCATCGAACCAGTATCAATCAAAGCTTCAATTTGTATACCATTCAAGAAACATTTTACCATTGGCTGGTTGGAAGTGTGATCTTCCACTATACTGTTTTCGTTTTTAGCAGTAACTCCAACAGTGAATAATGAGGGGTGACCAGCACTCCAGCCTACTGGTGAGGCACCCCTTGGTAGTTTAAAGGAACACTTACGTCGACTACGTCTGACTGATTACGAAAGTTCTTATTCGTAGTCCAGTTATTCGCACATTGCGAAGCAAAATGTCCTGTACCTTGACATAGCGTGCACTTTGGACGACTGGACTGTTCTTGTTCTTTTTTCGCCATCATCATCTTCTCTCCTTGTTTCTCCGGACATTTCCTGGCAATATGACCCATTTTTCCACAGAAAAAACATTGCACTTGACTTATCTTTGCTGGCCTAAGTGCAGAATATGACGGCCGATCTTGCAGCGTTGCTACTAAGGACTGCTGCTGTACTGCCATCTTTTCCACCACTGTGGTCAACCTGTCTATGGCACTGTCCTTTTCCAAAAGTGACTGCTGCGATTTAGGCACACTGTCTACGCAGGAAATTCCAGCAGAAAAGCTTGCAAGTGGTTGTTCTGCCTCTTTACTGATCTTATCCGCACGAATGGCAATGAAATGCTTGCAGAATGCTACCATTTCTACCAAGGTTGGTATCGGATTTTGCTCCAACAATTTAAATTTCATCTGCTCTGGTATTCCTCGCATAAATTGTCGACTGAGAAGAGCATCAAAAGCTTCTGCATCCAAATCTGGGTCCGCTTTGCGCAAAATTTCTTGTAAGGACCATAAATATATGGCTGGATCTTCATTATGGCGCAGCAACCGGTCTTCAAACTCTCGATAAAAGCCTTCCCGATTTATCTGTGGGCAAAGTGCAGCTTTTAAATTGATTATCAAATGATCATACGTGTCTCTTTGCTCTTCTTCGAACGAAAAGTAGTGGGTCGCTGCAAGACCGCGAAGAAATGCTGGTAACTTTGCCAGTTTTTGCTCATCTGTCCACCCATTTGCAACTGCACAACACTCATATTGACGCAACCATAGAGCAAAGTCTCCCTTATCAAATCTCTCCGGTAAGATGGAAGCCATTATCCCAACTCTGTCTCCAAATGTAGCGTTTGAGCAGTGCAGGGGCGCAGAGAGAGAAGGCACACATAAAACAGACGTTCGATCGTTTGCGTTCCAAATCTAATCCCACGATTCGACAATAACATGCTTATTTATGGATACGTTAGAACCAATTAACACTAACGGATAGGTCATTTGGCAACTGACGAAAGATATCTACGTCACTACATACCGTTACAAGTTGACTTGAACATAGATAATTCATTTGTTGATACTGGTGCTTGGAGAGATAAGATATCTTAAATGCTCAAATTTGCGTCCACATGCAAACCAGAGCTTTGGCCCTCTAAGCAAATTCCTGAAGCACATCGAAATTCAAAACTGAAATTAAAGAAAATTAAACAATGGCGCAAGTGGAGACTTCTAACTAACAGAATATGATACGATTGAAGTTTTCTCAAATTTTATCAAGGTTATTGTTGATTTATTCGCTGTGCTGCAGGAATTTGCTTGTACCAAAACGCCAAAGGCCTAGTTTGGAAGTGATAGCAAATTTGAGCTTTTGATCTCAACAAACGAGGTATCTATATTCAAGTTAACTTGCCTTAGTGCCTTATCCCAATTCTTACACGTTTTTACTCCAGTGCAAACCAATCTTCAACAGAGAGCTTTCTACCAAAATATAGTTAATTCTTTTCCAAGCAGTAATCAACTGAAACTTCAAATTGCCACATTGTTCGGCAAAGTCAACAACGTTGTCCTTGACATCACCATCTCGATCCACCGCGGAGTAAGTATTGAATATAACCTCAAAAGAATAAAAAGGTATATACAGGGTGTCCAAAAACTTTGTTCGACGTTTGATTAAATACTAAGAAGTAATGAAATGATGAACGGCCTCCATGGTAAAATAACCATATTACTGAGATTTCAAATTAATTTTAGCAGCAGAAGCTAGCAAATCGGCTAAATATTCACTGAGTATAAGCTTTTGAAGTTCAAGTTTATGCAAAAGCAGAAACCAGATACCCCTAAATTGCAGATTTTGTGAAAGTAAATCTCGTTTATCCAAAGCAAAGCAAATGGAATTTTAAAAGTACTTTCGATAAACCAGCTTTCTCTAACATTGAACGAAGGTTATGGATGGTTGGAGGAATCCTGCTGAGCACAATTTGAAATGGCCACGTCTCTCATCGATGACGTTTTCATTCTATGTTTTTAGATACTTGCATTCTTAAGTAAATTTTGGCAACGGTCACAATGATTAAATTACTTTTGAAGTCCTGTTTGGTTTGCTTTGATATCAACGAGAGGTAAAACATTGGATAGTCCTCTTTTACCTAGGTTTTGGGACGTCTTTTTGAAAATCAAGTCAGTTAGGGGTGTCTCGTTTCAGCTTTCGCACAAAGTTGAACTTCAAAAGCTTGTAGTTCCGTGAATTCTTAGCGGATTCGCAAGATTCTGGCGCCAAAAATTAATCTAAAATCTTAGGAATATGGCTATCTAACCAGGAACCTGCACTTTTTATCGTACTTGTTGAGACTTAATCAAACATCGTACAATTTTTCTAGGACACCTAGTTGGTATGTTCATAACATTTTATAGCATTGAAAGAAGCACGAGATTGCAAGAAATTCTTCGCGGATCTCTTTGAAATTTAAGAACGGTGATCATCACTGCAACATAAAACAGTAAGATACTAAACAAGCTCAGCCGTTTTTCATAACACTTACGATAAAAAAGTCAAGCCTCGAAGACGTACACGTGACGATTGATTATGCAATTGCATTTAAGTTAAGCTCATACCACTCGAAATACAAGTCGAGTCTACAGGCACCAGGTCCTAAATATTTCTAGATAAAAACTACATGTAATCATGAAACCAAATATGCCCTCCCGGTTATCACCATACTGGATGCATGGCAACTCGTGAACTTGGGCACACGACGTACGGTTACACATTGTTGGTATTCAAGAACCAAAGAATGCTTAAGTTACTACAAGGGTAATGAGTATGATATAATGGGTGAATGTGGCTGAAGATTTACACAGAGTGATCAAGTTGCCACAAGAACAACGAGCGTAATATATTTAATCATGAAACCAAATGTGCCCTCCCAGCTATCACCATACTGGCTGCATGGCAACTCGTGAACTCGGGCATACGATGTATGGTTGATAAAAACATAGATATATAGATAATAGAACTATATTGCATTCATGACATTTACCTTTTTACGTCAATAAAATTGACGAACAAACTTGTGCTTCGTTCGAACGAATTCAAAATTACGAGAACATAGGCACAATGGGCGACACCACTGTAGATATTTTTGGAATATTTTGCAATGTTTGTGTCTCTACGTTAAGTGTAGGCTTGAGGGTTGTTGTGTATCCAAATGCTCCCTTTGCTGTTGTTTTGTAATGTTGACATTGTTCGTTGTTGTAAATTTTATGAGAATATAAAAAAATTTGTGCTGACAATACCTGCAACAGTTGCATTTCATACTTGCAAGAGCTCAGTTCCTAAGAACATCAAATATATTTTGAAGCTCGGCGTCCGGATCTGCAACATACAAACAAAGCATATGATGCATTAAATGCATAGAGCATCCATGCATCAAATATAAACCTTATTTCTAACTTGATTTTGAGGAACCCCATGAAAAGCACCGTTTGGTGATTGGGGCAACCTCTTTAAAGGTTGTTTACCAATAAAGCGATCAAACCACAAGATGCCGGACTCAGTAAGCTAAAGCAGCCTCGATCCTAAAAGTGCACAAATCGTTCAGAGATAGTAAACTTATCGTTAAATCGTTAAACAATTAGAATCCTCTTCTTTGATGACCAAGATATTTTCAATGGGTTCACAAAATGGTTGCATTCAATAGGTGTTTAATCCAATAGAGCAGTTAAAAAATCGAATAAACAAATAGTTACGTTTACAATGCCCTATTGAACCATCTAACGCAAATCAATATGTGTTAATTAGAAAACAAGTTATGTTTGACATGAAGGCATGCTTCAACTGGGTTTGTATAATGTGTAATGAAACTGGAACTTCAGTAAAAATTCACGATATTCACAATAAATGCAGCAGATGAGGTAAGTTTAATAGCAACTTTTTGAATAATTGAACAGCAAAAGACAGTTTAACGGACTGGATGTTGTTTGATACATAACAAGAAACAACTCAGTGGACGTTTGTTCAAACTTAAATATAGATACTCAATTCTCACCCATGGGCGATTCCTCAGAATTAATGGACTCTGCTTGATCTGATTCTTCCTCAGCCTCCATCCCATTTAATGCTAGATTCCCTGAAATGACGACAAAGATAAAACATATACAACAACCGAGAACAACCAACACCAGTGATGAGGGAGGAATGAATATTGATTGTTCATTGTCTATTGCAAAGTACCCGTTGTGTGTGGTGTTTTTTGGAAGTGATGGTGATAGGGGGGGGGGGGGGGGTTGGGTATACGTTTCAGTTTTGTTCAAGGAGTTCCATTAATTTCATTTAAATAAGATACGTTACCATACCATGGAGAATCAGAAAAGTCTAACATTTAATGATCATGCCTATGGTCTAAAACCTAAACTAGCTATCTCCGAACATTAGGCTATTGCGGACGGCTTTTCATGTGTTCTCCTTTGTTCTCATAGTCAAGTAAAAATTAACAGCTTTGGTTCAAACAACCACGTGAAATGGAATGATAGCAGACGTTCCACTTTTAAGTGTGTAACGTTCCACTGTCAGTTTGTATCGTTCATGCTATATAGATATAACATACGGGATGTTCTTAAAACATGTGCCCCGTTTCAATGGTTACTTAGAAGGAGCCATGAATTCAGTTATTCCCTTTTTCAGATTTGTTAGTAGAATAAACTTCAACTATGAGTTTGAAACCGGGTTTGAGTAAATCTGACAAGTTGTTGCTGGCCTGATATATGGAGAAAGAAAGTCAAAAATATTGGTTGTTTCAAGACCGAAGGATTTTATCTTCATAGTTCTTATTGTACCATGTAACGTGAATATTGGTATCAAGTAGACTTCAAGTTTGCAATTGTACCAGGGTAGCATATTTATACTAAACATTGACCATATCACTCAAGAAGCTTATGGAGGGCAATATTCAGAGGCCGACAATATTTTTTTCTTCCAGGGAACGGATAAAATTTCGTTCAAACTTCATGCAAAATTGTTTCCGATTTTACATTGATTTGGTAGATCGTACGGCGTAGTTGTGCAAGTTGTAGGTACAATATGATTCAAATATTACTTGGTGAAATTGACCACAAACCTAGGTACAAAAAGCAACTGGACAGCTCAATGATAGGGTTGACCTGGACGATATCTACTACTAACAATAATAACTCTTTTGCATATTCATATATTCACCCTGATTAGATAATGTGTACATATGTACATACCAGGCAATGTCACATTTAGTTCGGAGCTGCTTCCATTTTGTGGATCTGCTACGAAGGTGTCTTGAGACTCTGGAAAGAACAATATAGCTATTCAAGAAAGAGGCTTCTCCTCCCTTTCCCGTAACAATGCTGTACATTTGATTGTCTTTTCCCAGCGTGGATACAGAGCTTATTAGCAGATTCTCAACACCAACAAAGAAAAGGGAGGAGAGTATCGTCATTAGAGGTGAGAAGTAGATGCGAGAAACAGAATATTACGCCATCGTGCAACAATTTGTGAACACGATTGAAGATGCTAACAATTTTCAGATGCCTTAAATCTGAACGATTACACTTAAAAGAATACACTTTGAAATAAAATTACAGCTTGATATAAAAGTCATGATTACAACTTGACTGAACATGGAGTCTGTAATTAGCGGTAAATACTCGGCTGCAGAGATGTACACTATGGCTACAGAGCAATTACTTGCATCATTTTTTGTTTTGTCTAGTTATAAAGCTTTCTTAAGCAAAGCAGAATTTGAGACCTTGTTTGGTCTTACGCTGTTAGTTGTACTTGCATTTTGCATATATTGATTGTGGTACTTGGAGATACTGTTCAGAAATATCAGTTGTTGTCATTAGAGACATCTTCTCACATGTTTTATAGAAAGAAGCAGTTCGTTATTTGTTCTTAATTGCATGAATCATACCTGAAAGAACAACCACAATCAAAAAGTCACCTGTGATTTCAGAAGACCCAGCTTCAACAATGTGGTCATCGCGGACCGGCTCTTCAGATCTTTCCACAGTAAACTTTTCTGATAAATATTACAAATAATGTATATCACAACTATGCAGAAATTTAATCCATGAACAAATAACTAAACTATATGCTTTCATCGGTATAGTGTATGCTGACAGAGTAGAAACTGAGCGTACGTGCGGAAAAATTTGTAACCTTGAGCCCCACCAGCTCGTTGCAACAGATCACAAAATTAGGTAACACTTGATATTTCGTTAATTGGGCCTTAAACTCTCGATCTGTCATTTCAAAAAGCTTATGTATCCAAACACTACCTTATATCGGATTGCTTCATGACATCATTTTACGTAGTTTCGGCTCTGTCATGTCTTCTACAAAACCTTGGTAAAGATTACAGTGCAGCAAGTCCTGGGCTTGGTAGACAACAAATAAAAAGCTGCAAGGAGAAAACCAAGGAACAATAGTCAACTGATAGCGTGTTTAACTCATCGACTCAATACAATGAGAAAGAACATGCCCTGTAGCCTATCTTTGAAATTTGATTAAAACTTATGGTGACTATAAAAATGAATTTACAATGAAAATGGGAAAGACAATGGGAACATTCATGCAGTCAATTACAATAGAGATTACCTCTTTTTCTGCGCATTTCTCTTCTCCACCTTTTTATGTCCACTGGGATGTTCCTTTCAGCTACAAAAATTAGATGCAAAGAATAGGTTTTATGGTCTGTCTTCTATGCATAAAAACCACATTTAGGAATTTCATAAGAGAAGCTCTCATATTAGCTGCTGAATGCAAACGAGAAATGTTAAATCAAATTTTTGGGATTTGGGATACACAACATGTCTGTTAAGCTACCAATCGCCTTTCTTGAAAGGCGTTTCTTTCTAGAGCTTACTTTTGTTGGCTAAATGTATTATCACATGGTTGTTAGTGAAATAATGCGTCTTACCAGTGCTTTTCCAACATCAATTAAACAAATCATGATTGGGCCCACCAAACTTTCTTCACCATAGGTGTAAGCCGGACATAAGATATTTGGCGTCAAAACATAACTCCACACGTTTGAAAATTCATTATACTGAGGATAGTTGATAAATTTGCATGAACCAAAGTTTGGCTTATTGCCGAAAGGTTAAAGTATTATTGCAATTTGTCTACTATTTTTCCGAGGATTGGAAATTTAGGCAAAAAATTATGCTACAAAATGTGTGAAAGAGGCCTAAAACCCCGACCAAATTAGTGAGGAATCCACACTTAATTTTTCCAATGATCCAAATGCACAGAAAAACAGGAACAAATCACAAAATACTTCTGCCTGTTGGCAATACACCAAACTCTGATTCAGTCGATCAATTTTTCTCCAGATAACAAACTGCTGGATGCTGTCCATACTTCAGATTTATGAAAGTGTAGAGACGAGAAATATGGGAGAAAACTTACAAGATTCAAATTTCAAAAATGACAGAGCGACAAGTTCACCCATTTCAGTTACACACTGAGGTGTTCCAAAGTATTTTTGTGCAATACCATCTGTTGACCACACATTCAAGGACAAGTGCTTGTTTGATGCAGTAGGATTTACACTGATCATGATTGTGTCCCAGTTACATTTCTCATGCAGTATTGACGCCTACAATTAAAAAAGACCCAATAAGTTTCCTAGCATACAGGGTGTGTCAAAAAGTAGCTCCAAACATCAAAGTTGTGTTTTCAAAACCTACAAACTAATGAAAATAGTAGACTTCACAGAGCCAGAAAAATATATCCTAATCAAATACAAAATCTTCCAAAAGGCGGGTTTTGGATTCATGATGGCAAAAATGAGAATCTTTCCAAGTCTGCCAATCCTTCTGCCTTATGAAGCAGAAGGTTCAGAGGGCCTTGAAAACATACCAAGTATACCATTTTGAGAATTTTAGACTCAATCAAACAGAAATGCCAAGTCTGCCAATTTGACTGTCTTTAGAATTGGTACCAATCAAACATATCCTAAAAATTCTGAAGAGCTTTCTGAATAAACGATTTTGATGAAATTTCAAGGCATAAAGTATGATATAAAGACACCTTCTGAGTAGAAATCAGTCAATCATAATCCATCAAGTAAACAATTTTGAAGATGTCAGAGCAGGATTCTTTTTAATCTTTCTCAACTTCGGCTCCTTTATAACTTCGGTTCTACAGTGTATGAACTTCTAAAAAAGTTGGAAATGCCTGATCTGCTGCTATAAATTCCCCAAACTTAGTTTCAGTTTAGTCAACATGTTAAGGACATCATACATATTCTGGATTTAAATATAAGTGCTCATATCAATTTGATGATAACATACTGTACACGTTTTTAAATGGAAGACTCCATAATATTTCCTATCAATGCCTTACTTTTGTTTCCGATCAATGTCACAGAAAAATAACAACCACAAACTGATATAATAACACATCAGTCACTGATAGCAATTACAATCTCAATAATTCCTGGATATTTTCGAAACCTTCCACGATGAACTAAAGATGTGAGAGGAACAGTTAGATCCCTGGTACAAACCCTTCTTCTCATATGCTCCGCCTGCTCCGTAGGATTTACCCTTCCTTTGACAATGCGTGCCTTTTTCTTTTGGGGGAATTCTTTTCCACACAGCCTACACACTTTACACCTATTAGGCTGTGGCTCTGGACTGCAAGAACATTTCTGAAACAAAATACATTAGAAAAGTTAAAGCACTCTGTTTTGCGTACTTTACACCAGTCCAGTGTTTTAGAAAAGTATTCCATTCAATATTTTTGGTCTGTATCATTGTATATTTCTATACATATTATTATTATTATTATTATTATTATTATTATTATTATTATTATTATTATTATTATTATTATTATTTATACATTGTATATCGGTGCGCCAAAATAAACTTTGCACGTTTGGCAGGCCACAATAAATCGTACACTGGACCGATTTTGAAGATTCATGACTTCATCTTTCGCAGAAAGCCTGAATTAGGTTCTAGGATTTTTTGCAAATTTTTTGTTTTCATTTTTTAGAGCTAGGCTAGACGCGAGTTTCTGAAAATATTCGTTCTCCAAAACACTGAAAACGATCAGAAAATGTCCATCAAGTTTTCTAAAGAATCGGCATGATGGAAAAAGAGAAAATTTGTGGGATTTAGAAATAATCGATTAATTTAATTGATTAATTAATCGATTTCTAAATCCCAAATCGCCACGAAAAAGTCTTCTCTTTGTTCATTCATGTCGGGTCTTTAGCAAATTTTATCAACGCTTTTTATCGTTTTCAACGTTTTCGAAAACAAACATTTCAAAGAAATTCGCTTCTAGCTCTAAAAACTGAAAGTAAATAAAAATCGGCGCAGTGTACGATTAATTGTGGCCTGCCAAACGTGCATAGTATATTTTGATAGATTTCATTATTAGTTCATTTGATAAAAATTCAATATTCATGAATCTTATCTCGTGAATCTTATGGTCATAATACATTCTTTCCAGAAAGAGGAACCAGAGCTGACAGAGAAAATTTGGCAAAAAAGTTGTCAAATGAGTTCCAACTATTAGATATAAAGTACAAAGGCCTTGCACACAGTAACATGACAAATGGCATGACCTATACTATAAGCAGCAAAGACCTTGCACACAGTAACATAGCAAGAATACTTTACACAAGGATAGCTACGTATTCTTGAGCCATATGAACGACTGTAAATTTTTCCAGAAGGATTCTTGGGCAGGAAAACTATGTTAATGCACACAAGGCCTGTGCCATATACTGTACCTGATCTTACCTTGCAGAATGTCAATTTTGCAATTACCGTATACCATACTTTTTTGATACTTTAAGCTACAGAATTTTTGTTTCCTTATCTAAGCTAACCTACAGACCTAATTTTTCATCTTTCCTTACAGAAATATCGTGCTAAATATATGAGAGAAATGTGTACATACTTTCATTGGCACTGATGGCCTTTTTGGATTTCTGCCACAGCGTTCTGCAAACAACAACAATATTTGGTACTTGTATAAACATGATAAGTGACAAAGATTTTGAATCGAAACGTTCCCTGATCCTAAAAGTTGTGTTTTTATTCATGATAAGTGACCATCATGATGAGCTGACTGATTAATACTTTACAGTACTGTATTACTACAATACTGTGATAAAATGTAAACACATATACTGTATGTGTGAGTGTGTATGTCTTAAATATCTCTACACCCTACAATGACCATCTGTCAAACAAATTCTGCTGACTTTTTGAAGCTTCGGTCAGAACAGACTGACAATTTACTGTATACTAAGCCTTGCCAAGAAAGTGCAATTGACTGGCTATACTCTATAACACAGGCAACCTCCTTTTTGTTGTACTTCAATTCTGGCAGAAGGAAAGATATATGTTGATGGTCATTGCAATATTGTTTTTGCCTTCAGTTGTTTTGCCTAACTCTCATGCACAATCCTCAACATAGTTACTGTACATTAGCTGGAAAGGCACTAGCCTATAGATGGACAACCTCAATTCTCTACTCCATTGAATAAAACCTTGTTCGTTCAACACTTACTCAAGAAACTTGTTCTTGAATTCTTGAAAAAGTAGAAAAACACTCTAATTTTGAAAATAACGACGATTTCAGAAAAGTCCAATGGTAGAAATATTGAGAAATGGCTAAACTTTCTTTAAGGTCATTCAGTTCAAAGAAATAAGTAACTGAATTTTACACCAACCTATTTAAAGATTTAGAGCCCATGCTCCGGCAACCTGCCAGCTTCCACATAAACTTGTCAAGTTTAAACAATGAACAATTGTGAACATCAAATAAATCAGATCTCGCAATCTGTTTGGTGCTGCTAAATCGGACCCTGATTTTTTATCATAATTTAATGGTGAATACTGGTTGAGCAGAATGATATCTTTCAAGTTAAAGAATGCAGGGGCTACATGGGACTAAGGAATTATACCGTGAGTCCAATTAGCAAAAGTACAGGACGGTGACTCAATTCCACCTTGTCCAGCTAAATTTAGTTATTAATCCAGATCTTACTATTGAGTCTTCAAGAATGTACCGATATGGAAAGAATGGTGCATGACAATGAAATGTTTACTGCACACAAAGCCCTTTAATTTCTAAACAACATTTCTTTTATACGAAACTTGGATCAGCTGATAGTTAATAGAGTTTCTTAAATTGATTCACATCTTTTGAGTGCATAAATCAAGATTTCGTTTTTGAAACTGCTGTAGAAATGTTTCTTAACATTAATCAGGAAGAAATGTGTTCTACCGCCTTTAAAAGATAGAACTGGAGTTAGATTATCCAAGAATAAAGGTTTCATAATATTTTTGCCATTTGTACCTTTTGAATTTATAGTTTGAAAGTTTCCAAGTGCTTTTCAAACAGTTACTGAGTTCCTTAATTTTTTATCATCCTAGTACTACAATCCTCGTCAAAACCTCTTTTCACAAAATAAGAGTTTTCAACATTTTTCAACCAAAATCAGAGCCTTACTGCTTTAGCGGAAACATCTTTTAAAGCGTCCTTCCTCCCAAGTCAATGAGTTGTATTTCCTCACTCATGACACTGCTGCATGATATTTTCCAAGTTAGAGAAATCAGCAACATTGATTTGGGGGGGGGGGCCTTTTGTGAAAAGGGCTTTGGGGAGGATTGTAATTTCTTACAAACCAGTTAAATTTATAGAAACAATAATGTGTACCAAAATTAAAATGATACCCTTCTTATGATGGCAATGTCAAACCATATGGCACATACCTAGTATCAAAAATATATAACAGTATCATACTGTACCTCAGAGATCTTGTCAAAAATGCCATCTCCTACCTGCAGACTGGACCTGGTAAGATAGTTCCTATCACGAAAATTGGTCCTTTGACCACTGCAATGTATACTAGTAGATACCCAGAGATTTTTCATCATTTTGTACAAATTTTTATCACTTTCCCAGACCTGGGTAGATAGCAAGCACAGAGATCATGTATGGAAAGTGTGGCACTTGAACACCCAATAAAAGCAATAGGGCATTAAAAAGACAAAAGATAAACAATAGAGGTTGTTTCATGTACACACGTCACAAGGTCTCACCCAAAATAGACATTTTGGCCATTCTAAAACAACGCTTGAATCGAATAATATTTTGACATATTTTGATGAATTTTCCATTGTGTACAAATAGTGATAGAAGCTCCAACGGCACTCGATTGAACCTCGCGTACAGTATAAAAATGTATAAAAACAATGCTTGATCCAGGCTCTTTTGTAGAATAGCTGAAATGTCTATTGCCTAACTTTCCATACTGGCTGAGACTGTCATATTTCCTGCCTGTTTCACCCTCAGCAAAAGATTGAGTATTTTTGCAGCAAGCCTGATACTAACTGTTGAGTATGATTTGAGTATGTTTGAAAGCTTGATTCATAGTAAAATATTTGCACTGCTTGCGTTAGCTTGCACCATGCATTTTTTGAATGGAAAGCAAACTCAATCAAGCTTGAATGTAGCATGTTTGAGAATAATTCTAGCATTGGATCATTGTAAAGCTTGATCAAGCTTTAATTGTACACTGTGCAAACTGGCAAAAATAACATATTCAATTCAAGCTCCTTTGAGCCAAAATCATGCTTCTGTCAAGATTGTGCAAGCTCAATTTTTTCAAAAGGCCAGTCAATGACAATATGACACCCATAGATATAAATAGTTCTGATAGTTTTGTCATATTAAAATTCCACAAACATACAATATTGAAAAAATAAAAGAAATTAAATACTAATGAGGAGAATTGTATGTGGGGGAATTTCTTGAAAAGGAGCTCTCTTCTCAGTAGCTAGGGTAATTGAGGAATAGGATCTATGGAAAGTTAAAATGTTGTGCACTAAATATTGCATTGAAAACAATGAAAACTATATAGAAACTACATCCTCTGTGCACCGCACAGGTCTGGTGGAAGGGGCCTTCCTTTCCAAACAGGAGGTAGGTCCATCGTTTTGGTACGTCATCGGTGATATTTTGCAGATGATTAAGGTTTGGATTGGTCCGAAGCAAGGAGTACTTAGGGCCTGTTTATATGAGGAAAATCATCCCACCTTCCAGGCTATCAGCTGTCAGGTGGGATGAAATCTGCATGTGTTTATATGTAATTTTCATCTCACCTTCCAGCCCGTGATTTCAGATAATAACAATCGTAATTAGTGTTTGGCGCCAGCAGGGATTAGGTTTCCCTTTGCTTTCATATTGGCCCATGCGCAAAATACAAAACAGACAATTTCATCCCACCTTCGAGCTTTTCATCCCACCTTCCAGCGTTTATATGGAAAATTTCATCCAACTTCAGTGAGATCAATGAGATTCAGTGACATGAAGAGAGACGGTCGTCAGATCCTTTTATTTTCTTTGCTATGTGAAATTACACCTTGTTGACTTCAAAGGGAAACCCCGATAATAAAGCTTTAAGAACATGTTCAGGTGAGAATATCATGAGTGCAGTTTGAATTACAGCCAATGAGATTGGCGTAAGCTATCATCATGACTCAGCGATTTTTGCAAATTGGGTATACGTGGTCTATTTACCATGACTCAATGCCTTTAAGCTTTGGTACTCACTGAGCGTTTAAGTGCGTTTATCCAAGTGCGTTTAAGTGTGCATGATGTAAGTGTTTATTTTTCAGGATTTAAACAAACTTAAACCCTCCAAAAAGTTAAACAGGCGAATCAAAAATTTTGATCATAGTGCTTAAAGTTTCAAAGCGTCGAAAATTGTTGTACCAGAATAACTTTTTCAATGAGAACATGACTCTGACATAAAGAGGGAAGAAATAAGCAGGATTTTTGTGCTTCCTGTTCAAGATTCATGTTGTTTACTCCCATTTTAATGTATTTTTCTAAATTATTATACAATCTATACATTCCTCTTTATGTTATCGGGTTTTTTCATTAACAGAGAACGGACCAAAAAGCTTTGATCTTCAATAAGCTGAATTTTGGAAATATCAACAAAATCAGGTCAAACAACTAAGAAAATTGCCATAATAGCACCAGACTGATATGTTTGCAAAGTGCGCACGGAAGATGCGCGCCTGGCTATTGTCTTAAGAAGAATGGTTCTATTGTTGTTCCTATGTTATACATGAAATTGGGCGCGGGAGATCTCCCGCGGTAACGACATAAATAGCAGTCTGGTAATAGCATATAAAGTTCAAAATGGCTTCTCAAAATATGCTCAAAGAAAGAATATTTTGTTAATGATAACCTTTTCCTCAGGGTTCCCTGCCCGTTGTTCTTCAAACCACGTCTTGGCGCTTAATGTTATCGTTTATCAGTTGGCAATGAGCATGATCTCGAGTTTTAGCTTAGATTTAAAACGCACTTAAACGTGCAAAGATGAACACACTATATAAACGCTTTGCTTTTTGTTTATAATATGGAATACGGGAATACGGAAGCTTATTATGATTTCAGATGATTTCATTTTCAAGAACTCAAGATATGTGAACAGATTGAGTAGAAGATGGAGAACATGCAGAAACATAAGCGTGTTTCATGAACAGATTGTCCGGAAAATACAGAAAGTACTGCCGATACCTAGGCTAGATAGGCCTAAACCATATACACGCGCCTTATTAGTTAGGCCCGTTAGGCGTAGGTACGGTAGGCCGCGCATCTACCAGTACGAGTATTATTTACACTACCAGAGCTTGTATGTATGTATGTATGTGTGTATAATATTCTTTAAAGTGAATTACAAACTAAGTATAAAAACTTGTTTTCAGTTTGGTTCACAAAGTAAAAGTATGAAAAAAAAAAATGTATGTAATGAGGTATATATATGTATACAATATCAGTTAAAAAGCTATCTCAGAATCCATCCATAATTAACAAAAGAGTCTACTTTTATTTTGTCCATGAGGAAATCTTTACATTTACGTTTAAAAGAGTCAATATTGTTACATTGCCGCAATGAATTGGGAGTTCCAAATTCTTGCTCCATACTGCCTGAAAGACTTTGGGGAACCCCTTTGAATATATAAACATCCTTGACTGGCATTTCTTGTTCTATGTTCATGAGTCTCTGCAGCTTTCTTAAACATTTCAGAAAGGTAAGGTGGAGCAGCACCCTTCAAAATTTTAAACATGAGAGTACAAATGTTTAACTCGATTCGCTGATGGAGAGGTAGCCAATTGAGTTTTATAAACAAAGGCTTGCTGGGAGTCCTTCTGTTACAGCTGAATATCAGCCAGGCACATCGCTTTTGTAGTTTCAAGAGAGTGTCAATTTGACCACAGCTAAGGTTATACAGAACTGGTGAACAATAATCCAAATGACTTAGAACAAGAGAGTTGGCAAGGAGGATCAAACTGTTCTCAGGCACAAAAGGTTTAACTTCCACCTGAGCTTTAGCTTCCACCTGAAAGCAACAAATAGCAGCTCAATAAGCACAATTATATTCCTGAAAAATACCTGCATGATACAATTCTTACCTTCTTGTCTTTGGTCAGGATCGGTATTTTGTGCGCTGGGCTCTTCCATCGTTTACCACTACTTTACTAGGCCTACAAAATGGTGCCCTATATAGATTACTACCAGGATAGACCTGCGCAATGTCACTAAAGGCGCTGCACAGCAATGTACATTACAGCACACCATTTTAATGATAACAACTAAAATGCCGTCAACACGTTTTAGTGGTTACAACTAATATTGAGTAAGAGGTTGGGTTGGAATACAAGGTACCGATTAGCGCCGTGCTATAGTTAAACTCCAAGTTCGTAAATTTGTCCATAAGTTGAAAGAACATACCATATGTACTTGACAACATATTTCGCTGATTAATCAATAAATTGTAAAATTTTTCTCTGCCCAGTTCTCTTTTCCATCAGTTTCAAAATTGACGATCGATTGATTTCTTCCATTGCAGTTGTAGTGTAGTCGATGAGGTCAGGTTGTGCAGAATGTCCGTGAATAGACCTTTGACATGCCCAGAAGAGTTTTTATACACATAGGGAGCATTCAAACGTAATTTGTGAAGATGATAGGAGGATATGCGCATGTTTCTGTAAAAAGGAAAAAATACATTAATGTATTGTTATTTGCCTGTGTGTTCTAAACGGGCAGCGAATTCTCCGAAATCAATAAGAATAGACAATTACAGAAAAGATGGCGGACCTTATTTCACGCACATGCCGTTAAATCCTGAGAATGCTCCGACCAATCTCATCCCCAGAGTGAGTTCGTTGCTCTACCTCTACTCTGGGATACAAGAGGCCGTTCGGCAATTTGATTGGCTATTCGGAAACAATAGCAAAATCAGATTATAACTGGTTCCCATTCAAAAATGGCCTTTATTGAATCGGTAATTTCACAAAATTAATGGGGTGTATGGGGCAAGTGAGGAGTTTAAGAGGGGTAATGGACCACGGCGCATCCGAATTTCGGAGTTTCAGGAAATGTTGGGGTCATTATGACATCATAACAGGGGGTTGAAAAATAAATGTTGCGATTTTCCGACCCGAGGTTACGTTTGGAGTTGATGCTCCATGGTTACAAGCCCGATTTCAAACGGAAAAAAGTTTTTAAGAGACCACTCGTCTGCAAGTCTAATAACGCAATTTGGGGTTCAATATTACCCCCAGAAGCGGAGCGCGCACCCCCCAAAAATGGGGAATAATTTCGGTCTACCCCATTTTACGCTGTAACTCCGTTTTAATGCAACAGGGCTATTTCTGATAAGACCAAAATATTGAATATTGTTTGTACCCAGCCAGCTGTGTTGCATTTACTGATAAATTCTGATGAAGAAATTTGAATACTTTTGGTTATGATCCAGTTTTCAGGGCAATTTTTGTAATTCTTTAGCAAAAGAGGCTTTATAAGGCTTTTTTATAAGAAACCATTTATGAGTAACATACGGTCAATCATTTCAAAACAAAGCATCTACTTTTGCTTCTCCAGTTGTTTTAGATTTTCTAGATTGAGTTAAGTACAGTAAAAGCTCTATTAAGCTCCCAGGGGGCTGATTTCATTTTGAACACTCCAGAGAGGCCTCAAAAGAGAGGGGACTTATTAGAGAGGGGGGCTTATTCAGAAGATCATATAGCGAGGATATATGTGATGGCTTTTGCAGATTCAACATACAATTTTACAGGTCAAATGCATAAATTTGACACAGTTTTGTCTCAAATCATATCAAAATTAACATGCAAGCTCATTTAACTCAATAAATGGAAAATCTTTGGTAACCTCTGGAATTTGATATAAGTGGGGAGGGGCTTTAATAAAGAGGGGGCTTATTCGAAATTTTTTGCTCAGAGGGGGGCTTATAAGAGAAGGGGGCTTAATAGAGCTTTTTCGGTGTAATGAGTTCTTAAAACTTTGGTAATATTTTCATGTTTTTCAGTGTAATAATACACAACATCTATAAATACATGAACAGTGTCAAAAAAGTTTTGAGTGACCTGGGAAAATTAAGCTATCCAAATTGCAAAATTTCTTAGTTTTTCAGCACAGTTTCTTATTTTGTGAAAAGTTGAGCTTACGTTTTCTTTTTGTACGTGGTTTCTTTTAAGAAGTTGAGACTAGTTTCTATATGAAATCCCCAGTCCTTTCCTCTTCCAGGAAAGGGCAAGGTCCTATTCAAGTTCTCCAGGAAAAGAAAGTGACCGAATTAAAAGCACGACTTACTGTTGCAAATGAGGGCAAGCATCTGTAATTTGTTGGTAGTCTTGCTGTATACGTCCTCTTTTTCAGACATGAGAGAATACAATCTGTGCAAAAGTTATCAGTTGGTCTTTTCTTGTTTCTTTGCTTGAATGCTTTGAAAAAACATTATTTCTCCCGACTTTTCCATGCAGGTTTATCACAGCAGGTGATGAACTGTTCCAAGTTTCATGTTCTGCGTTCGCACAAGCTTTCAAAAATTTTCCCATAACGAAAACAGACTTTTTGCAAAGGTATATCTTGTTTTGTTATGCGAGAAGGTAAATAGTTTACGCGAAGATAAATGACGACGCCCCCCTCAGTTTTCCCGCCATTCTCACAAGACCCGCCCCAGACCTTTGCGCATAAATGTCGTGATCTTGAATGGACGGACACAACATGGGAAAATTTTGTGAGCTCGTAAAGTCAAAACATGGTCAAACGTGCATTACTTTCGAAGACTTTATTTGGATAGTTTTGAACATGGTTTTCAAGAGGCATTTTGATATCTCTTTCAAATCGGTGAGTTGGGAGTTGGTTTTCTACCTATGATATCAAAATCAGTTTGGTATACTAGTTTGCAGATTCTAGAACTTTCAACGAGCAGGATATGCATCGTTTATGTTAAACCACGCCTTTTCGTTGCAATTCAGCTTAAACCCAACTATTTCTCAGGCCCAGACAAATCGCTGTTAGTTTCAACGGACTACTGTTCTGACTTTTTACGATGAATTGCGATGTGGCTGGAATGATATTTGCACTGAAATCTTTTGAAACTTCAAGATGCTGTAACTCTAAAAGTGTGCGAGATCGGACGAAAGTCCAACGGCAGATTTGTGCGCCGAGGCCCGAAGAACATTTCCAGACACTAATTTGCATAAAAAGTCAAGACAAATTTTACACCGGGTTTTTAAACGGGGGGTTGTCAAAATGGGCAGAAACAAATGTTGCAACAAAAAAAGGGTTATTTATAGATAGGTCACATAGATTAGCCATATGTGTATGTATGTTATCAATGATTGTCAATAACATCAATTAAAGGGGGTCCGCCGTTAAACAGTAAAAAATCCATAAACTCGCTTGTGTCACCAATTATCCATTGTTCATCCATTGTCTTTTGAAGTTTGTTTGGTGGTATTTAATTTATTGGAATTTAAGCTGCTTTTGGATAAGGATAAATTTTGTTGGGTATACCCCTCTCGATTTCCTTTTAGCAAATTAAATGTTTCATGGTACAGATCAATAAAGGACTGCAAAGGTTAAAAAAATGTCAGATATAATTTGCAAAGCAGCAGCAACCACAGCACATGAAACTTTCATGGTGTAACTGCTTGACAGCAATCATATAGATCTGTTCTTGAAAAATATACTTTCCCACCCAAAAGTGTATCTGAAGATTCCGAAGAAGTCCGAAGATTCTTCATTTTTCCCTCCCTGATATTGTCAAAAACTTCATTGTTCTTTGTGAATCTTGTGAAATCATTTGTGAAAAGTTCTTTACCCTGCCCGTTTTCTTGTGCAGTATTGGCTTCATAAATTACATTTTCTCCCTTTGTAGGTCCTGTGGCACATCATTTTGACACATGCGAGACTCCTGGTGACTATTTCTTGAAGTTTTTTGACAGTGCAATGAGACAGAACATTGTGTACCAGACCAATCTGTATTCAAACCAGAAGAGGAAAAACTTGACACCGCTTACTGAACGGGAGCTTTTGGGGTTCGTTGGGATAAATTTTGTGATGGGATACCATAAATTGCCTTCCTGGACTGATTACTGGAAACTTGACCGAGACCTTGCTGTGCCCCTTATTGCTGAAACCATGCCAAGAAACAGATTTGCCAAAATCTTATCAAATCTGCATATCAATGATAACAGCCCAATTCCTCCTGGTAACAAAGTCAAGCTGTTCAAAATAAGGTCGTTGATCACGTCAATGAATGAAAATTATGCCAAACTGTATAACGTTTCTCGAAAAGTTAGCATTGATGAGAGTATGATTCTCTTCAAAGGTCGCAGCACTTTGAAGCAGTACAACCCAAAGAAGCCAATAAAACGTGGTTACAAATTATGGATGAGAGCTGATATGGATGGCTACATCAGCAAATTTGATATTTATCAAGGCAAAAATGTAACACAAGATGTAGAGGGTGTGCCTAATGAATTTGGTCTTGGGGAAAGGGTTATTTACAGCTTGACTGCAGATCTCAAGAATAAGAATCATCAAGTATTCTGTGATAATTATTTTTCATCTATTCCTTTGATGGAATATTTGAAAGATAATGGGATAATGGCTTGTGGCACCATAAGATCAGATAGAAAAGGTCTGCCAAAAGGCTTGAAGGAAGATAAGGCTCTAAAAAGGGGTGAGCATGATTTCAGGATCTCAGACACAGGAATTGGATATTACAAATGGATGGACAATAAAGCTGTTCACATTGTATCCAACTTCCATGGATCTGAGGTCTCTTCTGTTTGCAGAACGCAAAAGGATGGCTCCAAAAAAGAATTTCCATGTCCAACAGTGGTGAAAAATTACAATGAAGATATGGGAGGGGTGGACAAGGCTGACATGCTTTGTTCCATTCACGGTCTTGGAAGGAAGTCAAAAAAATGGTGGCATCGGATCTTTTTTGGTATTCTTGATAGGACATTAGTTAATGCCTTTGTTTCTTTTGTGAAGTTGGAGGGGAAGAAAATCCCTATTCTGGATTTCCGACGATCAGTGGCTCAAGAGCTTTTGACGATTGCAAGAAATCCCACAGTTGGCCGGCCATGCTCTACACCCAAACCTGCAAAAAACCGGAAGAGACGCAGTACAGAATATTCTATCGAGCGAGGTTCTCGCCTACAGAACCGAGGTGCACACTGGATAGTGTATGACAAAAAGCAAAGAGGGAGATGTGAAGTTTGTTCAAAAAAGAAAATAGAATCCCGTCCTCACAGCAAGTGCAGCATGTGCATGGTCTTTCTATGTTGCAATGAAAAGAAAAACTGCTTCTTAGAGTATCACGAAGTTGAAGAGTAACTGAAATCGCTATTCATTATAATGGAGCATATTTTGATATAACCTTATTCTAAAGTTTTTAAAGATGATACTTTTCATGTGGGTGTGTTGGTCTGATATCTGTCAGCTCCTTATTGTGTTTGGCCTTATGTGATTAGACAAGATAATAGCTACTTGAAGTGCCATTTTGTGCTTTCATGGTTGATATTTTTGTACCTACAAAAGTTTGCCCCTCCCTTTGCCACACCCTAACTTGTATTTCGTGTTCTATTGTTCTTCTAACCTACAAAATGTATATTAACAGGTTGATTGGACAGAACTAGTGCTTGAGTAAAGTAAAAATTTTAAAAGCAACAAAATTCATGGTTTTGAAAAATTGGCACAATATCAAACGTCGGGATTTACAAGTCCCAACCCCCAATTTCAAAGTAAATTACCCCTTTTCAGCACAAGCAAGGAATAGAGGCTTAAGAGAACTGATGATATCTGCAAGCACATTCGTCCATCTCAGATCATCAAGTCTGCAAAATGCGTCGTAATGAGTCACTACGTCATTACCCAAGAATATTTAAACCCATTCGACCCAAGCATTGATGCAAGTCAGCTCTATAATCTAAGCTCTGGAATGCCTGCTGAAGGAGAAGTAACAGAAACCGGTCCATCCTCACAATATCGAAGAAAGGAAAACTATTATATAAAGAATTTGTAAATGGCCTTCTTCAACAGAAAGGAAGTTCCAGGAAGCACTCAAACGTCAAAGTTAGCACTATTCAAAAATGTCCGAAAAAGGCTGTGCTCCAAATTCAAAACAAGCGGCAAATGATTGAAGCCAATAGGAATGTTCCAGGAGAACTCCTAGCCCTCTCATCACAAAGTGACAAAATAATCAACTTCAAGGACGCATAAACAAGTTCCTTGCCATTCTTTACCGTTATATCTGCCATTTCCAGATCGAACCGAAGGACAACAGCAAAGAGCAAATTCATAGAAGAAATCCTTTGTTGTTGTAACGGTTCTACAGATTCCAAAGACGTTAATCCACCTGAAAGGGCCACTTCAACATGTCTTGTGGGCCTCATGGCTATCGCACGGGCTACCCCATGTTGACAATAATTGGAGTTGCGTTCAAATTGCATCGTAAAAACGTGGAGATCCTGCTTACAAACGAGCACTGACTTTGCTGATATTGAGCACAAATAATGGTTGGTCAGCAGATGGAAAAATAATCTAAATGGATGCTGCTTTCTCTGAAGACGTGGGCAACTTTTGGCTGGTGAAAAAGATAATGATGAGAGCAGTGATGAAAGTGAGGATGTATTCCAATACATCTTCCAAATAAAATTATGACACATTACACACATTATGAGCTACACTACTTACAAAATTACTCTACAATACTACTAGGACGATACACCCCAGTGAGTAAAAGGCCATTAGATAAAGATGATAAAAGAATAAACATGGGTGAGAGATATCGCCTGCACATCTATTGCCATTGGATTGAAAATCTTTAGTATCTGTTTGAGAATCTATTTCTTGTAACTCTTGAGAGAGGTAAACGCATGTGCGTATTGTTCTATGTTAGGAGAGTCCTAACGATTTGATCAAGTGTTTTAGGCCTTTTTCTGTCGTTTTGCAGCCATGAAATTGTTGTAAAGTTGAATTTACCTACATTTGCAGTGCTCGTAAGAAGACGAGAAAAATCACAAAAATACTTTGATCTTTTGGCTTTCAACTAGACTTTGAATCATTCAAATCCATGAAGTACTTGTGGTGCTACGAATTTTAGAAAGTGGGAACTTTTTTCTGGCTCACCCGGTAAACACATGGTATGTGCTTCAAATTGATCAAAACAATTATAGAAATGAATTTTGTCTTGGGGTAAAAAATTAAGACCAAAGATAGGAGCCCAAACCTAACAACCATGATTTCCTGAGGTTGTTTTTACTGCCTCGGGTAAAGGGATTTTTTGCAACAACAGGAAGAACTATTTTGCAAAAATGATTTCATTTCCTGTGAGCAAATGTAACAAAGCATTTGGCATCAATCATGTTTTATCATTGCATGTTTGCTTTTGGAGAGAAGCGCAAATGCTCTGAGTAGTTCACTTTACCCCGTAGTTCACTTTACCCCGTCTTACCCTAAACTTTAAGGTGAAAAAGTTAGGACCAAGGGGATTTCACTTCAAAAGATTTTGTACACCTTTGGAAAAAATCCTTTTGTTTTCAAGAAATATCCATCCAAAATCCATAAATATCCTTTTGTTCTGAAAAAATCTCGTACGCTTTTTCGAATGAGTGAAATGCCCCTCGGCTAGGCCTGATGATTTAGTAGGAGAGTGATATCAATGCGAAAGAAATTTATGACAATTTTTCGACAGTTTACCTACCTTCATAAAACGCAGCCAGGAAAGAAATTGCTTAGAATTTCCCGATTTTTTTGAAGAAATCTACTCTCCAGATGTTTGGGTATTAGAGTTTGGATGCCAGCTAAAATATCTGGATTGGCAGAGTTATGGCCACACACAAATCGATAAGACACTTTGAAACCATAAAATGCCAAAATGAAAAACTGTCCGAGCCTATGAGATCAGAACGATTGTTATTCAGCTGTTTTCATTAACACCATAAAGCGCTAACTATGCTTATCACCCGCTTCTTTTGATATATTGTTCTTGATATTTTCAAACGGAGCCATCACACCTGGCAGGGGACCTCTTCGGACTTTCTATCGAGTCAGGTTGATCTCTGCTGGGTTCAGATAGGTTCAGCTGGGTTCAGATGGATTCAGGTGGGTTTAACTTTTATATGAGGGGGGCTTTGGGAGGTACTAGAACCCGCAAACCAGGACCAAAATTAGGAAAACCCCGAAAAGCAGCAAGAAAAAAATTCGAAACCCGAAATTGCACTTCGGAACGCAAAATTATTTCAATTTGGGTAATAATCTTCAACTATTTCCTACATTTTCGTTTTCACTAACACTCTGTGCATCGTTTCGAGCATTTGGAAGCTGGTTTTTCGATCTAGGCTAACTACAGGCACTGTATGACTTTGAAAACCCAAAAACATCGGAATTTTTTAAAGAAATCCTGAAACCCGAGCATCAAAATTGGCCAAACCCGCAACCCATGGAGCATCTCAAAACCCGAAAACCCGCACAATTTAGACATAAAATTTGAAACCCGAGGGCTAAAATTGGTCAAACCCGCAACCCGTGAAACCCCAAAGCCCCCCTCCTATATAAATTACGCTATTTGATCAGGATTCTGGAACCTCTGAGAGACTTTTCAACTCCATCAAGTATTGTGTTGAGAAAACAGCAGAAAACCTCAAGAAGATCAGTGGTAAAGAAGAATGTAGCAAACTGGTGCTAAATTTAAAGAATACCATGACAGATAGGCACACCACCAATTATTGTGTTGATACACGTTTGGAAGACTGGAGAAAGGAATTGGCAACAAAATAAATTGAAGGCTTCACTGAAATGCCCCACGAAGCACAGGAGGAAATTTTCTCCTTAAATAAGCTGAGATGCAACTTGCATTTCCTGTTGGGCCTTGCAGATGCAGCAGAGAAGGGACTGAAAGACTATGAAAATGTAACACGAACTGGACCAGCGCAATCATCCGTTAGAATCATACAGAGCAGTGAGTCTGGAGTCACAAGAACGGTAAGAACACACAGAAAGCGAAGAGGAGGAAGATGTTAACCCTGAAAGGATCGGGAACACAGACTGGTGAGTTTCTTAACAGATAATCTTCAATTTATTAAGCCGTAGTCTGTACATACATCGTTTCTTGATTATTCTAAATGCAGACAAGGTATCTAGGTCAACTTCGTTCATTCATTCCTGATGATAGGCATTGATAGGCCTAGTCCTGAAAGCTGTAAAAACAATAACGGACTGAGTTGGGACTGAGATGCATACCTGTACTATTTACTGTGTTTATTTTCAGGTGTCAGTGCGGAAACTGTCACGATATGCCCACTGAAAGAGAGAGCTTGTGTTGTCGAGAAATACTGCGAGTACGTCTCAAGGCTGATGAGAAGGACCTTGTATGCATAGCCCATGATGAAGATTTCAAAGTTGTTTGCCTTAACACAGCTGTCGTACAAACAGCAATAGATCAGTTTATAACAGTTTATTCGCCGTCTGATTGGTCCGTTAAAATGAGGCTTCACGGTCTCGGCTTCACGGTCACCGGCATGCGGCTATGTGCAACATATGATTCCTATGCTCACAACAATAGCTTGTGTTATGCTCCCATTCTTCCAAGTGTATACAGGGCAAAGAATCAGCAGTAAATGGACAAAAGACACTGTGACAGAAGCTTATTTTGGAGTCACAGAGAAAGGCTGGATGGAGACTGATGTGATTCACAGACAGCTCGCCAATAGGTTCCTGGAGCAGATTCCACCATTGCAATCAGTGGGTTTGCTTTTGAATGACCATGTATATCGCATCTGGATCTCTACATCAGCCAACTTTGTGCCGAAAATTAGATTCTGGTATACGTTCTTCCACAGCATTGTTCCTACAACCATATGATGTTGGACTTTTTGTTCCTCTCGCAACGCATTGGGGGAAAGTGTGTAAAAGGTTCATGGAGGAAAAGCAGGTGCAACTGTGAACAAAATGAATTTTACAATAAAGTTAAGTACTAAGTTAAGTACTAATTTACACCGATTATAAACTAAAGTAATACATGCTAATCAAAGGAATTCAAGTAGTACCTACAGTAATTGATGTTATATGACATGTGTGGTTATAGCGCAGTGAGTTATAGCACCAAAGTAAGTGATGTATTTACTGCTACTACTACCGTGGGGTAACCGTTCAGGGCTTATATGACACTTAAGTCCTAAATTGACTTAACTTGATAAAATCAATTAATGTAAAATGTATCTATGTAACACCTGGTTAGCAGGGCAAACTTGAATCCAAGAAAGCAATGTTACTTGATGTTTAACTATATGAGCTACTGATGTGCTGTCGAACAGAATGGACATGTGAAACCGTGCTCCAGGAAAAATGGGAAATTTAATGGTTTAGATATAAGAAACAAGGTGATAAAGCTTGTAATAGTTTGGTGGGAACAATGTTTTGTGAAGAATAGTAAATAGCAGATAGCAAGAACTTGAATTCGCAATTCCAACATAAGAATTTCAATCTGATGTTTATACTTTCACTTCATCATCCAATTCAGTGCAGAAAACTCTGACTCGTGTAATCAATATATACACCCACTGCATTTTTAGATTGGCTTTTTTAGGACATTCTTCAGCACAAAGCATTTCAATGCCACGAACAAGCAAGGATCCCATGACTGAAAGAAATTGAAACAAAAGCTCGTGAAAACAAAAGAAAACTATTGTGATGGTCAAAGCAGAGATCACAATCATCCAAGGGATTGGCCTTTGACCATTTGACGGCCTAATATACCAAACACAACACATAAGTATTTGTATAGGGCCCCTTCGCCATGGTGGTGACCTGCATGTTTGCTTTTGTGTTTGACCCGCAGATTACTTGACCTGCTAGCCTGCAGAATAAAGTTGTCGACATATTGTGGCACAAAGACAGTAGAAACTGCAGTTTATCTTGCCCTATGCCAGTTTATGATATGTGTGACATCCCCATCAGTTTATCCTGAGTGTTGGGGATGACACCAGAAGTGTTCCTTGAAAGGCATTCAGCAAGAAAGGGTATAAGAAGACTGGAGAAAGCTGAGATGTTTTTGTTTCATTAACAATAAGGTTCCATTGTGGTAAATTTGCTTAGCATCTTCCTCAATTTGTCTGAGTTGTTCCATATCTTCATCTATGAAATCACAATCATGTGCATATTGCCATTCAATGGGCATTCCAAGTGATGAAATTGGGGGGTTATGTCTTCCAGAAACTGCTCTCAAATGGTTTAGTGCAGCAGCAACAGCAGCAAAGAAAATAACAAACCCGTAGAAATAGAGAACAAAAAATCCCAGAACAATATGATTAAAAATTGGCCTAACACGAAAGATCGGCCTAACAAGCCTTTCACACATACACCGTAAGAACACTAGAAAACCCAGAAGATAAAAAAACACTAGTCAGGGCTAGTCACAGCTTCAGGCGCTGTGTATGACAACACATTCAACACCGCTGATTTACACCCCAAAAGCTGGTACATAAATACCTGTTGGTCTCATCACATTTCATTCATAAATTCGCGATGAAGGACTGACACGTGGAAACAAGACTAGAACAAGCTACTTCCCTCATTCATCCAAAAAGACTGGTCGTGCTTTTGAAGTCAACAGGAGACCTGTTCTTGGGGCAAGAAATATCAGTGTTGGGCGTCAAGGCCTAGTCAAATTTTCAGTAGTGATAGACATGCCTCCACCCATTTCATGCTTACACAGATACAGTGAAAGTTATTGCTAATGCAGCTGAAGAGGTAGCCGAAGCAAGCATGGCAAAAGCTGCCTCTGAAACAAAGGAATACTACGAAGAGAATGAGAAAAATGGGACCTACCACATTGAGTTTCTGGCGATGTAACGTGGAGGAAAAGGGGGTTGGCGTGCAATTTCCATTTTGGCGCGAAATTGAAATGGCGTCAGCCTGCTGCCTTCTCTTTTAGAATTTTATCCTCCGTTTTTTTCGAACATTACACGTAATATAATTGAATTATCAAATAGAATTTGGAAAATGAAATTAGGTTTAGCTGCAGTGGTATTTATTTTTCTTTCCAATTACTTAGACACCACAAGTGGAACGCCTCAGCGTTTTGAACATTGCAAAGAAGGGTGCCAAATATGTGGAAGGAAAAGTGCTGCGAGATTTGTGAAGATTGAGGACGACGAGTGTGAGAACAAAAATGATTTAAAATATACACTTTGTTTAGAAACAGTGCCTGAAGTCGATATTTGTATTATCTGCGCTGGGCTAGGTAGAAGATACAAGTCAACTTGAAAGAAAGCTGCCTCCATGAGTACTATTTAAAACATCCTAAAAATGAAACAAAGTCACTCTTCCCAAATTTGCTTTCTTGTTAACATTCAGAAATTCAACTCTCATATCGCTACTACTGGGACTAGCTCACACATTTTTTACAAGAAACTAAGAATTCTATCTGAAGAAATCTAGTTGTTTCTAAAAGTAGTGGCCTGATATAATATACCTAATTACTGTACTTTGTGTTATTGTATGTAGTGAACTTCTATAATATAAATTAATAGTAAACACCTCTATTCAAATCAGAGGGGGGATTTGAGATTTGAAGATGTAGCAAACTACAAGATAAGCATGCTTCTTCATATTTTCCACATAATTCCAACTGAACTGAATAAGATGAAAAAATCAAGAACTTGTTCGTTTGAACGCTGGGGCTCCAAAAATCTTCAAAGCTACAGAAGGTATGGTGGTTGCACCTAGGAGAAATAAAAGGATATGTTCAACAATAGAAAATTAACTATGAATTTAATTCGCACGCTGTGTTTTTGGGCTAAGCCAAAAATGTAACCAATAGCAGAAGGATGTTAGCATATTCCTCAGGACTGAGAATTTAAACAGAGAAGCTCTAAACACTGAGAGGCGCCATGAGGTAAAGCTCATTGCTGATTATGGGCATGAGATTGATGAAGTCATCAGCAATGCTATACAAAATTACCATTTTGTAACTGCAATTATTGATGACTTCACCACTATTGATAGCCATAGAAGGACAGACAGTGAGCAGACGTCTGATGCAAAGTGCATGTGTACAGTGGTTGTTCGCGTTTTTGCGGGCATCCCTGCTATACCTGTCTGTGAAGACAATACCCCTCTTGACCCAAACATTGTTCTTGCAGATACACTGGCCAGAAAATTGACATCAGATAAGTATTTCCGCCACTTATCATCAACTTATGCCTCTACAATGTCTGATGCAATGTCTATGGAGCGGCATCGGGGTAAAAAATAATTCATCGTTTATCTATGTCGTCGTCACGTTGCGAACACCAATTCTAAAACCAGCATTGTACCAAAAATTTGGCCATGAAATGTCTTTTGGGGATCGAAAACATGACCATGGTTTTAAATATTGTCATTGAAATTTACCTTGCGGCCCCCAATCCCTAAACTGGCATAGAGAATTCTCGATGCTGCCACCTAAAACAGGCATTGAAGTCTTATCTAAATTATCGATGCCACCACCTAAAACCGGCATCAACGACTTATCTAAATTCTCGATGCCGCCATCTAAAACCAGCATTGAGCAGCCTCGCTTCCATTCTCGACGCCATCACCTAAAACAGGCATCAGACCACTGATCTCGAAAAAAAGACTGGATAGAGCTTCCTTTGTTTGGAAAGTGAAGCCAACGCAAATAGCCCGGCGGCCATCTTGCTGGGACCACTTTTCAGACCTCAACGCATTGTTTACAATGGAAACATTGGATCACGAAGCAGATCAGACCACTATTTTCACACTTTTCACACAGGATAAAAAGGTAGCTTAAATTGAATTTTCTTAAGTTGGAAGCCACCACGAAAGCTTGGGAAACTTTGATTTTGGAAAAAGCCGCTTCTTTGGCTGTATATTGCTGTGTAAATACAAATCTGTTGCGAAATCACTATAGGCCCTAGCTAGAAGGCTAACTCAACTGCCCAAACGTTCGACGAAGCCTGTCTTGGTCTTGAGTGATTTTATGTTGTACCTTGAGCTTGAATTTGATTCTTTTGGAGAGGGTTTCCCTTCAGCAAAGGCTGATTTTCAAGGGGCCCTCCGTTAAAAAATTTACAATGCAATCTAAAACAAGAGCTGTGAGATTTTTGTTTATGTCAAAATTTTGACGTTGCCTGAAATATGGATAAAGTGCAGGAAGAGACAACCAAGAAAGTTTGCCACAGAGGGCAATCGGTATGAGAAACATAGTCTATCGGCCAGTGCCCTGGCAGTGTTGGTAGCTTTTAAAAAAACTGTTTATATAATCTCAAAAATACGCCAAGTGAGCCAACCCTGCTCTGATCTTTATTGATGCTTGAAAAGAACCAATTTGCTCAGCTTCTTCCTGACCCTTTCACCCGTGAGACTCTGGCTGTACTCTTTGCCAAGATGGTACAATCTGATCTTCCAGTAGCTTTTTGTGATGGTCTTGATCAGCCCAAAGATGTGGTTCTCATTTACTGCAGTGTCAACCATATGGTCCTCAAGCTCCCGAAAAACTGTAGATAGGTTTGTTTCACTCAACACAGAGGTAGCAATTGCATCAGGAATTCCTTTGCCTGTTGGATGGAGGTGAAGGAAAACACATACAAGTATGCATATCGTTTGAAAGAAACTCTTTGAAAAACCAATCTCTGAGTTGAGATCACCAAAAATTTAAAAACTGGTTGTAAACACCAGGAGAATTGTTGAAGAAAACACCTCTCATTTGAGCTAGATAATCCAGTTTAGTATTGCTTGTTTTATGGCAGATGGCATGATTTTAAAGTGGATGCAAAATACTTCAAATATATTTTATGTATTTAGCTCAGGGGGAGATTCATTTCTGATTGACATATTTTTTGTAAGAAACTACCCATAAGAAACTCAACTCTCAGATTGCCAAAATATTAAGAATATTCAGTACTGGGAAAACATATGTTAAGAAACTATTTATTTTGATAAAGGAAATCATTTACATATTTTTACTTTATTTTCATTTGTTTCTAGTATCATATTACTGGTCAGTTCAAACATATTTGTTTTGAAATGTTCACAGAGCACAGGTAGTGAACATGAAGATTGTTATGGAACATCAAGAAACTCATAAGAAACTCTGAGTACTCAAAATACGACTTTTAAGAAAATTTCAGTACTGGCCCAAATTCTTGGTTTCTTTTTATGTGCAGAAAAGCTCTTAGAAACCAATCAAACTGGAATTGGTTGTGCAAAAGATGGAATCAACAACACACGAGACTTTTCTGCTACAAGAACATTTAATCAGGTCTGGTAGGGTATGGTATGGTTGCCAAGAATTTTTATGGAAATGACAAGAATCACAATTTTGTAATTCTATGATATCAATTGATTTAAGAACAGAATTTCAGAAGGAAGATACCTGTTCCTTATAGGCACTATGAAAATTTGGATTCAATTTTCATTCCACCATACAGTACAGGCCTTGTGCACACTAGAATTTGCATGAAAAAGCTTCAACATTTATCTTTCGAATTAATGTTCTTGGCAGTTGTTCATACATCTCATATATTTTGATAAGAATATGAAGAATCTTTGAACATTATTAAGAATTCTTGTAAATGCCATTGTGAACAAGGCCTACACTGTAAAGACAGATTACATGAAAAAATTTATTATTACCTCGTGGAAGTTTACCATTTGTGGAGGTGAGCATTCTTTGAAATCTCTGTTCAGTTTTCTCGCAGATCTTGACTACACTCTGTGTTGGCTTAAACAGTCCTCCCCTGTCTTTCAGTCTCAGGAAACTTGAGGTTGCAGCCTGAATCCGTGATCCAAGAGCTTCACAACAGCGACTGCATAGAGTTTTCTTGATAACCATCTTAGCAACATACCCAGCTATGTAGGATATAGCAGCTTTCTTGTATTCTGTCAGACTGGTCATATCAGGCGAATCACTGTAGTCATGATCACTTTGCATGGGTCTTTTCTCTGCAAGGTCATATTTCCTGATGAGAGCCGCATTTGAAATATTGACATCTACATCATTGACATTGCAGGTATCATCAAGAACATGAAGGATCTGAGTTGGATCTTGTCGTTGACAGTTGCCTTCACCTCCTCCAATACTGCTCCTCAATAAAAGACGCTTGTAAGCTGCTGTGAACTGTTGGGCAGTAGGATTGTTGTTGAAGCCTCCTGCAGAACGAACAGCACCAAAGAATAATTTGATGTGATCTTGGCTGAGCTTGTATGTCAACAAGTATTTTAGAGGTGCCTGTTCTTGTTCAACCAAGTCATGAAAAATTCCTTTGGTACTTTCAATTGCTACAAGAAACCCAACAAATCCTGTTTTCCTGCGTGTTGTATACATAGCCTGTCCTGTGGCATCTTTGAGGTGAAGAACATACTGAAAGGCTTCATCAAGAAATGGACCCCAGGCGCCTTTGTTGTTGACACGAAGAGCAGATTTGTATCCTTTTGCACATGGATTGCACGAGTTAAGGATATCAAACAGGCGAACAAAAAGGCGAATAAACTTGACAGTTGCAGCAGAATCTTCAAACTGTTTCAACTTGAGGACATTAGCACAATACTCAATGGCATCAGCAACGCTAGAACTAAAAGCTTGAGCAGCCAAATTGACTTTCATCTTTTGCTGGTACCATTTTATGTGTGCAGCCTTGAGCTTGTTTCCAAGCCTTAGTCCCTCCTTGTCTTGCAGTTTTTGGAGTTCAACAATATAATTCCAATAAATCTTGCTGCCATCTTTGTCCATAAGAATGCCTCCTTGACCAAGGGTGTTTCTTACAAGTTTGAGCATGTGACAGACATCCAGTAAGACATGTATCTTCTTGTTTGGCTCAAGGGGATGAAGAAAGTAGGTTTTCAAGTTGTTGGGTTCGAGACGTGCACCAAGCTCCTTCATCATGGTAAAATGACAGGATGAGTTCTCACAAGTGAGAGAAATAACTGAAACTCCTGCATCGTGAAGCTTCTTGATACATATCTTCACCAGGTTTGCTCGCTCAGATCCAGATAAGCCCTCAACGAAGAAATAAGGACATGGCACTTTCCAAGATCCATTGATGGAGACAACCATAAAACAAGGGCATCCTTCGCAACAGGAGAAGAGTCGTCATCTTCAACGCCATTTCCAAGATCAACATATCCCCGGAATCTTGTGCCATCCCAGGAAACATGTTTCTTTATGGCCATCTCATCCAGCATAAGGGAAAAAACAACTTGCCTCCCTTCCTTTTCAGCTTCAGTGACTTTTGCAGAAAGGGCTTGAAATGCAGGTTGAGTGAATCCAGGCTCTGCAGGGATCTTACTGTACCAACGCCTAATTTGGCTCTGATGTGGGAGAGCAAGGTTGAATGTTCTCCTGGCAAATTCATATGCCTTTGCTGAATAAAACTGCAATGTTAGTGCGAATGACCGAAGCTCTGGAGAATATTTGCATCCCTTTCCTGATTTCTTTCCTGATGTCATTCTCTTCATCATCTCCAAGGGCACACCAGAGAAAGTTTGTTTCAGTATTTCTTCACACCCAGTGGAAATCAGCTGCTTTTCTCGAAGGTGCTTTACAATTGTTTTGAGAGACTTTACTTTTATTTTCAAACGGCGAGACTTTTGTTGGGAGGATTTTAATTTTTTCTTCAGTTCATCAATGTGTTGTTTGCTCGCATCCAATTGTTTCCTTAATTTTCTTGAGGACTCAACAATATGATATTGATGATCAATTTGAGCTGGAAAATTTTCCACTGGCAGGCATTCATCAATATTGTCAGCTACTGGACGACCCACTGTCTGTAACTGAATTGTTCTGGCAGGTGGTGCTTTGTGTTCTTTTGCTACCTGAGTAAAAGAGACATTATATTTAATGAGATGGTCTGTCTCCAGTTTAATATTATTATGGTGGATTACGCAACTTCTCTCAAGGTGCAAATATTATCCAAATCTATGAAGCGATTGCTTTGCTTAATATTTAGGGAATTGCATTAAAGCTTTCATTCTACACATCATTAGGCACCTAATTTAGTGAGCATTGGTGTCTAAAGATATATGCAGCTGTAAGACAAGAGCATTTGTTATTTGTACGAAAAATGATTAAGAGAACCTCACAAATTTATTACAAACTTGTAAATGTTTTTATGAAAATCTTTATCAGTAGATTATGAATTGATGAAGATTTAATAAAAACGCTCATAAAGTTTTAGTTGATCTTTGAAGTTCTGCTTCAAATATAGGAAGTGAGACAGAAATTGTAAATGGCTAGACATAAAGTGATCAACTTGCAAATATGATATTTCCCCCCAAAATGAATATATTCAAGTCTTGCATGCACAGTCACACTGAGTTTCAAAGGGAATGCTCTTTCATTTATGAAATATTTAAACCCCCTAATATTTTGACAATGATTTTATACTATTTACCTTCTTTAGATGTTTTGGGAATTGTTTGAACCGTGTTGGCACTGTGTCACTCCTCAATTCAACTCTCTGTCCAGTTCGGTTAATATCTTTTTGTTTAAAATGGTCAGAGCAGATCCTTGAATGGGCACTTGGGCTCCAATCCTCTCTGTGCATGCTAACTAGCCATCTTGACTTTCTTTCAGCATTAGATGGAAACCTGAGTGAAAAAGGAATAGCTTTATTCAAAATTGATCTTTATAGCAAGAGCAGATAAGATAGTGAGACATTTATAGTAAGTGCAGATATGTATTGCTTTACGTGATAATTTCAATTTTATGAACACTGACTTGACCTAAAAGCAGTCATTTTTCCCATACCTCCCCCATTTTACCCCTACAGACCCTAGACACTATTAAAATATCCCTAAGTATTTCACAGAAAAGAAATAGAATGTCATAATTTGCAATTAGCTTGATGTCAAAATCATCAGAAATCTCAAATCTATTTACAGTATTTATGATGTTTGTTTACTCGAATTGCGAAGTATTTCCTTACTGTAATTATAACCAGTCAAGAAATTTTGGTAAATGTTCTGTGTTGACTAAAATTTGCTAGATATAGCTCTGAGATTCAGATATTCAGATTTATAAATTAGCAGATATATTGCAATGTAAGTAAACGATTGCCATATTAAATGAATGTGTTTCGACCGGGCCTAGATTCTCTGAATAAATATGACATTACTTACGAGTGAAAAGTATGTGGATATTTTCTTTTCAGTTGTGATTCCTCATCTTCAGAGCCTTCACTGTCACTTCTGCCAGACTCCTGCTCTAATTTTCGTTTCTTTCGCTTATTGCATCCAAAAGCACAACACTGCGTCCCGTTCTTTCCCATACTGATTCAGTACTGCGTTATCAATTTTGGCGAGAGAGTGGTCCCAACAATATGGCGCCGGTCAAAACGCGTGGGCTTAAATTCTTATTTGGCGAGAACAATAGCATGCTCTATCTAGTCTTTTTTTCGAGATCAGTGAGTAGTACAGAAGTAAGGACAACAAAACTTGGAACCTTTGCATTCTTTGATATGTTCT
Organism: Aurelia coerulea; assembly: GCA_039566865.1. NCBI lineage: Eukaryota > Metazoa > Cnidaria > Scyphozoa > Semaeostomeae > Ulmaridae > Aurelia > Aurelia coerulea. Next base: position 1,866,744 of record CM076951.1, on the reverse strand, counting down.
CGTGGTTCTCTGCCAGATGCTTAGCTGCTGTGTGTCTCTTTAAGCCCGCAATAGTTTTGCACACCTTGCCACATCTTTTCTTTCAACCTACAAAATGGAAAATTAAAGGCCTAAATCAAGATTCTCTTGTCTCCAATCGGCAATATTTCCTCCCCGAAAGTGAAACAGTTACTAAAAGCTTTCTAACATTTAAGGGTCCTTTAATTAAAGGAAAAATGACTCATTTGCAACTTTAACCCTATTCTACATGGGTAAATCAAGCACCACTTTCTCATGGGGGGGGGGCTAAAAAGGCCCCCCCAGATTTTCTAAGAAACCGTAGTGCCTATGGCAACGCAACTTGGTACTCATGATTACCAAGCAATTATGATTCTCAAAATAGCTTCATATGCTAATTAGTCACATGATCCGTTGCAAGGCAACGGAAAAACAATGGAAATTTGCTGATTTTGGCTCTCCTCCTAAAAACGTAATATTTTTGACCAAAAATAGTAAATAAATAACTTTAAAGTTATAAATATGATACACATTGATTGTTCTTAATGAAAACTGTCAACAATTCTATTTTTGGAATTCTATTGTTATCACAACTGTCAATCAAAGTAATGGTTGATACCTAAAAAAATAGTTGATGCTTTATCTGCATTTTAAATACGTTTTTAGTAATAACAACGATATGAAATTGATATTGAATTGTTAATTAGTCAATTTTGATCATAATACACTAATTATTTCATATGTTTATTATAAATATGACGTCATATATAGGTATGACGTCATATATCTTAATTTTTGCTGATGTCAGCAAAATACAAAAATTTATACATCAAATGAAAGTAGACCTCAAGACAAACTGAGGTCAGATGTGTACGAGAAAAGTTATGCATGTTTTACTGATTCTCTGAGAGACCTGTTGCCGAATATAGGCATGTCATAGTCATGTGACCAATTATATAGCAATGAACTATTGTTAATTTGATGCAACATTAAATTTGATTAAAAGTCACCCAAGTTCCAGTGTGTTATCATGCTTTATTTAAGAGTAATTACAGGCAGTATGGTTGGGGGGCCTTTCGGCCCCCCCCCCCAATGTAGAATAGGGTTAAACTACGGTGATGAACACAAACAATACACACAAACCTAACCCTAACCATGCCTTAACCTACAGAATTTCAACAATCAATCCATCTACACCTTATAAAAAATCACTGCAAAAGGAATCTAAAGAGAAAGAATACGCACCTGTACCACTGCAGCATCAATCTGTCCTTGGACATCATCCTCGAGAGCATCCAAAATAGCATCAAAATCGTCTCCGAATATGAAGAGGTCACTGCCATCCTCCATGTTTACTGAAAACTTGTGCACTGCCATGGTCACGTGACGGGTGCATTCAACTTCAAATCAAGAACGAACATGCACACCTTTGAAGTTTGCTGCATTTTATAACCAGAGTTTTCCTCTATATAAATACAGACTCGTCTGCCATGCAGAAATTGAATTTAATTTTTAATTTTCCATTCAACTTACTTTAATCTCTGTAAAGCAATCAAGTCTGCTCACAGACAAGTTCATTTAGCAGTCAATTTTTTTCTGACCTTTCTTTCTGATAATGACATGTTGTTGATGAGTTTATGCTGGAGTTAAGTACTTGAACTAACTGCAAAAAGAATTCATTTACTGATTCAACTTAATTATTATGTTCATCGTTATGTTGTGTTGTATGCAAATTGAGCTAGAAAATGAAATTCATGCTCTTCATTGTTTTTGCCTTACGTACAATCTGCTCATTTTCAACAATCTGCTCACCCATGAATCCTTAGGGGCAGGCAAGTGCTGTCAATGTTTTACAGCATGTTTTCCCAAACAAATAGGGGAAAAGACCGTTTTTACCACAGAGTTTGATGTTTCTGCTCAAAACAATCAATGTTTGTGGTACAAAGATACAATGTGACGGATCTCATTTTCAGTTCTACCAAAATGCATTCTATTACTCTTGTTTCTAAAGAAGTTAAAAGTTTTCGCTTTAAAGATTCTACCGGGGGTCTCAAAAAGTGGAGTATTCTATATGTTGAGCCTCGAGTCTTGTGTTCCGAGCCTTGTATTTCGAGCCTTGAGCCTTCGATCCTTGTTTTAGAGTCCCGACAGTCCCAACAGTCCCGAGAGTCCCAAGCCCTTGAGCCTTACATCTTGAGCATCGAGCTTCATATTGCAAGACTGAATCAAACATAACAACAAATGAGGCGACATGTTTTAATGAAGGTATACACTGTATCAACTAAGAACACAAAAATCTAACAATACCCTAGAAAACTATATTTTGAAAATGAGATTGAAAGCAACAGTTCAAAATAAGAAGCATAAGAGCCTTTTTCAGTCCTTAAGAAACCTGTGTGCTTTCAAAATTTACACATTTTGCAGCGATTCTTTATTGCCGTATGTTAAATTCTGGCAATTTTGAGTTTGATTTCTGATAAAATTTGTCATAGGACTTTAATGGGTACTTTTGAAGTCCTTTCAACAAAAATGAATTAACTTTGCCAACAAATTAGAGCATTAACAACCTTAAATTTAAAAAACTGGCTGCCAACCCCAGGCCAACGAGATCAGAAAAGTGGGGGGGGGGGGGGCAAAATTGATACAAAACAATTACAACAGCACAACATGATTAGTTGCCTTCGAGAATGACATGATTTGCAAAAAATGGGGGCCATGGCCCCCCGGCCCTCTGTCATTGGAGGCCCTGTATCACACCTCATGTTGCCGGCTGGTTTCAATATAGCCATAAGGTTGCTTGTGGCTGATTTATACAGTATACCATCTTCCATTATTTGCATTGCAGGCAGTTTTTTATGATGGAAACATTTCGTTGTTTAATTCCTACCTGACCAGCCTAAGGGTCAACAAACATGTACTGCACCAATGCCTATGGCAGGAAACATTTGTTGACAAATATCTAGGGGCTGGACATTGAGAAATGGCACAGTTCCAGAAACTTTATAAGCAAAAACTCCTCGACCTCGTTCCCAAGGGTATCTTTTGTTTCCATAGGAGGCAAGACCTCAACAGATACCTTGGGACCGGTTGACAAATTTTGTCAATTTTGATCGGAATAATTTGGCAGAGGATGGGAAAGAATTGGCAGGAAACTGCCTGAGGATGGGGAATATTTGATGTGCAAATACCTGGGGGTGTCTGAGGGTGGATGGTCAGGGCATGAATTGAACAGACCTTACCTTGAGTATCAGGTTTGTTCTCCAAGTTGGAGCCTTGAAGTTCCTAGCATCATTAATCTTTAATATTTCTTTTACGGAAGATATTGTCTCGTTTGTTGCTGCTGCAGTCAAACCAAGCAGTGGAATGCCCAAATCAATGATATCTGATAATTTCCTGTAGTATGGGCGATAATCTTGGCTTGATTCTACTATTGCATGAATATCATCAATGGCAATGAAGGAAATTAACTTCTTGGTTGCAAGCTTGTTTAATGACTGCTGAAAATCTTCCTTCTGAAGCTTTCTGGTGTAATGAGCACAATGTTAGTACCAGGATTTGCGCTGTTCATATCATGCAGTAGACCCCCAAAAACCGGACAAACTTTTTTCCGGGTTTCGGGTTCAGGTCTCGGGTTCAAGGTTTCGGGTTTACGGTTTCGGGTTTAAGGTTTCGGGTTTAACCCTATTTGGACCGGGTTGAAATTTTGATGTTTTTGAGCGGGGGGGGGGGGGCGGCGTTTTTTGAGAGATACTACAAGAGATATAACAAAAAACTCATGCCAATTGTTCTTTTGACAATTAGCTTGAGTGAATTATTTTATATTTTTAGACTATGGTTAGTAATAAGGAGCCTCGCAAGCTCCGTCTGTACTTTTAAGACCTAGGGTTTTATATTTTCCTGTGCAACACAAAACCGGTTACACTTTTTTTTAAATAAAAATTGGATCAGCACTTAGTACTAAAAGTTTCTTAATTTCGCATGAAAATTTCTGTGTTTTAGTAGTAAAAGTTTCTTAATTAGTTTCTTATTTTTTGGGCCTAAAATTGTGGTATTGTTCGAAGTTGAGTCTTCTTCTCGACAAAGGGCTTCCATTTTGCATTGACATTGTCATCAAGAAGAAGCCATGCACATCAAGGCAAAATTTACCAATTTTGCAGCTAAAAGTCAAGAAAAGATTAAGGTACCTTTGTTAGAGAGATATAGAATAGGAGAGACATACAGAAATAAAATGTTAGAGTTTCTTATCTGTTCTTGAGCGTAGTACTAGAGTTTCTTAAATTTTTGGTCATCGTAGTACTAGTTTCTTATAAACCAGTTTCTTATAAAAACTGGTAGTATGCGCATAGTACAATATGTAGAAGAGGGGCTTATATGAGAGTGGGCGCTAGCAACGAGAAATCAGTTTACTAACCTCTCTAGTAGTAATGATAACTTTATTTAAAGGTGTGTTGAAGAAATTTGAAAAGTAGATTCGTTGACTGCAAAATAACAATGTCATTTTACGAGTTACATGGACAGAAAAATTGATTTTGAGATTACTATTAAGTTTATTGTTGCTGCCTATTGCAGTTTGCTGCTTCGTTTTGTTACGTTAATGCCTGGGGGGCTGGCTCCACTATCCGGTCACACGGGGATTTGCATCAGTAGTTGATTTTATGGAAAAGGTGTTTTGCGTTAACTGTAAAATTCTTGGATCATAAATCATTATCATTCTGGCGCATACACACCAGTGTGATCCGATAGTGAATTCACATAGTGAATTGACATTCACAACAACTACGAGCAATATTTTCAATTTCTGCATCCATACCAGGCCACCAAAAATGTTCCCTTGCTAACGACTTCATACGAACAATACCTGAATGAACAGCATGCAATTCCTTCAACAATCTTCCCCTCAGCTCCTTAGGTACAACAACAAGAGATCCCCAAATCAAAACTCCATCACATACAGTCAGTTCAGTCCACGTCTGATAAGAGCATTTACTTCATCATCTTTGAAATTCACATTTTTGTTCAGTTTCCTCCCCTTGCAAACATCACCAATAACACTCGACAGTACAGCATCCCTCCTTGAAGCATCCTTCACCACATCAACAGAGACTGGCAAAGTTCCAAACACCTCATATTCTACTAGATCCACCAAAGCATGTCCAGATTCAAACTGTGGGTCAAAGCCACAAGGCAATCGAGACAAACCATCAGCGTTTCCATGCTTATCAGTTGGCTTGTAAACAATCTCATAGGTATACGCAGACAATATGATTGACCACCTTTGTAAACGACTTGCAATTATTGTTGGAATACCTTTCTTTGATCCAAAGATGGTTACAAGTAGTTTGTGATCCGTCACTAACTGGAAAGTATGTCCCCATAAGAACTGATGAAATTTCTTCACACCAAACACTATGCTCAAACCTTCCCTCTCTATTTGCGAGTAATTCTTTTCTGCAGGGGTTAACGACTTTGAAGCATAGGCTATAGGACGTTCTTCTCCATTTGGAAGAATATGAAATAACACTGCACCAATTCCAGAACCACTTGCATCACAGGCAAGTCCTAAGGGCATGCTAGGATCGAAATGCATCAATACTGACATTGACATAAGATCATCTTTTAAACCATTAAAAGCAGCTGATTTTTCGTAAGTCCAGTTCCATGGAATACCTTTCTTCAACAACTCATTCAAAGGAGCTGCAGGCTCAGATAACTGAGGCAAAAATTTGGCAAAATAAACCACCATTCCTAAAAAACTCTTCAGCTCAGTGACATTTGTCGGCTCAGCAATCTTCTGTATTGCTTCTATCTTCTTTGGAGATGGATGTATACCTTGACGTGAAATAACATGACCAAGATATTCAATTGACTCTTGAAGAAAACTGCATTTCTCTTTACGTAATCTCAAACCACATTCCGTGATTCTTTGAAGAACAGCTTGTAAATTTTGCATGTGTTCCTCTTCCGTTTTCCCTGTGACAATACTGTCATCTAAATAACACTGTACTCCATTCAATCCTTGGAATATCTGATCCATAACTTGCTGAAAAATTGCCGGAGCAGAGCTGATTCCAAAAGGTAATCTAGAATACTGGAACAATCCTTTGTGTGTATTAATAACCACAAATTTCTGAGATTCTTTATCCAGCTCTATTTGCAAATATGCTTCAGAAAAATCAAGCTTGCTAAACAACACACAACCATTCAGATTCGTAAACATTTCATTTGGTTGAGGCAGAGGATACTGATTAACTTCCATCTTAGGATTAATCGTTACTGAAAAGTCACCACACAGTCGTACTGATCCATCACGCTTCAGAACTGGAACAACAGGAGCTGCCCAGTCTGAATATTGCACTTATGTAATGATTCCCTTCTGCTCCAAACGATTAAGCTCGTTCTCAACCTTCTTCTTCATAGCATATGGTAATGGGCGTGCTTTACGAAATGTTGGGGTTGCATCACTTTTCATGTTGATTCTTGCTTTAACACCCTTGCATAATCCTGATTCTTTCACAAAAATTTCATCGTAGTCATCCAATACAGCTTTCAATTCCTTTTCCTTTGGAATAAAAACAGCAAAAATCGATTGCCAGTCAAGGCAAACTTGACACAATAAATCTCTTCCCAAGAGATTTCGGGCATTTCCTTTGACCACTCTTGCACAAAATTCTGTCCGTTGTCCGTTAATTTCGACGGTTGCATTTAACTCTCCCAATAATGGAACCTTTCCATGGGAATAACTCTTTAGTTCCAAAGATGAAGGTCTCAACATTGGGGCATCAAGTAAGTTGCGCCATGTAACCTCATTGATAAGCGTAACGACAGAGCCAGTGTCAACTTCCAAAGTGACCGGGTGTCCGTTAATCATAGCTTCAACTTTTGGACATGGTTTCAAATTTTCTGCAACATGATTTGTTTCCTTTGAATCAACAGACAATGTTTCAAAATCCAAGGTTTCTTCAGAAATATGCTTGACTTGGTTCTGTGAGAACTTACGAGGGGCACGAGGGGCTTTTCGGGGGGCCCTGCAGTCTCTTGCATAGTGTCCCTCTTTACCGCAATTATAGCATTTCACTGGTTTCGCTGCACTGGAAAAGTTTTGTCTTCCTTTAGAAACTTCTTCCCTTCGATATTTGGTTTCCTTATTTCTCGGCTTAACAGCATGAACATCACTAGATCCTCTCGCTGGAAAAGTATTGAACTGATGAGCGTCCTTCTGTGCAGCTTCGGCAGCTTTCGTAATTTGGACCGCTCTTGTAAAGGTCAAAACCCCAGCTTCTTGCAATAATCGACGTTGCCACGCTTCGTTATTCAAACCAAAAACAAATTGATCTCTCAGTGACTGTAGTAATGGTGTCAAAGCTGGTTCTTGAGAGGCTGTAAATTCGCATGTTTTTGCTAATCTTCTCAGTTCTGCTTCATATTCAGCTACTGACTCATTTGGCATCTGCTTTCTGTTATAAAACTTGTAACGTTCGGCCATAATTGAAGGTTTCGGTTTATAATATTTCCTCAAAAGGTTTAGGAGTTCTTCTAATGACTTCTCTTCTGGTTCCTCTGGCGAACAGAGCGTTGCCAACTTTTCGAAAGCATCACGTCCAACGAAAAGCAAGAATTGATTGGTTTTCTCCTCTTCGGCGACTTGGTTTACTCTCAAAAAAAGTTTTACACGCGCAACGTAGCTATCAAAGTCTTCTCTTTCGTCGAATTCCCCCGGAATTCCGATGTACTGCCCCCTCCTTGGGTGAGAAGCTTGTCCAGGACTGTCATCGTCCGACATCTTTGAGAAAAACAGTTGTCAACTGCGCCAAAATGTTATGTTTTCCTAAAACTTGGCCTAGCCAAACGAGACAAAAGAAAACAACGCGTCTACTTTCCAAAGCACTCAACTTAGAACTACCACAGAAAAGTTGTAAACAACTTTACAACGCATGACTACGAGGTCCCTTGGGGTTAGTCCATTTGGGATTATACCAAACAATTATAACAATAACACAATATCATCTCAGGCTCAAACTTTTTGCAACAATGATTCCAGTTCTCCTTGTGATGATGTGGCGGAAGAAATTAATGTAATCAATTTAGCTGACTGGCACATCTCAGGAAACACACAATTTGGAACTGTGAGACAAGGCCCAAATGGAGAATCATTACTTCCTCCAGGTATGCTTGAAGATCTCATGCTGAGACTCACGAGGAATGGACAGGTAGCCAATGAGGTATGTTTGGTGTTTGGAATCATCAGAGCATTTAGGAATTGTGATCCAATTTATGATCCAATTCAATTTCAGCAGTTCTGCATTGATGCTGGCGCACCAAACATTTTTCCTTTTATAAGAAGCATGATATCTTCACCTAGAAGAAATGATCAACGTCAATCAACTGTGGACAGGCTGACAATTAATATTATTTACATACAGGCAAAAAGGCTCGCGTGAACACAGCTGTTGAATGTTGAGAAGTGACAGGGATCAATGACAGTTTTAATCATTATCCTGTAATGGTGCCAAGATCATTTTTATCATAAATGGGGGTTCGTAAGAAACTTTAGACAACAGCAAATTGAGTTATTGCTGCCCTCATGCACTCACTCACTATTGTTTGAAAACAATGCCCAGTTGTTCATCATTTGCACAGTTTGTGGTATTGTTTAGATTTCATTTCGCGTTGTGCAACTGTGAACTGAACTGCGTCGATTTTTCAAAAGCTATGCTTCACCATGTTGTGACTTTCGTCGGAGAATCCATCGTTTTATGCTGCTGGCATATTTTGTCTTATCGGGTAGCATTTTATTTTCAGAATTTTTAGGCACTAATGGTAATTTTGTCTGTGCAGCAGACTTCACCATGGTGGGCTTTGCTTTACATACAGTCAAGCACGAGTGTGCTCCCAGAAAACTGTCTTGCAGAATTTCAGTAGCTGACAAAGCCAGATTTCATTTCCTCCGGGCTTTCCTGAAAAATATAACCCAAAACCGGGGACTGATCGGGATTTATGATCCAAAACCAGGGTCCACAAGTCCCTGTCCCCCGGTTTTAAGTAGCTTCCCCCTGGGCAGCCAGTGTTGGAATGCTCGCAGCAATAGTGGCTGTACCGCTGACCACAAATATAATGACCCATTGACTATGTGACCTGGTGACCCGCCGATTACATGACCTGGTGACCCATGGATTACAGTTGTCGGCTCTTTGGTTGGTTTTCGAGGCAGTTTAGTGATTGTTGTAGCTCTTTTTCTTGGATCTCCAGACTGCAGTCTTACTACTCGCGTTACCGAACCCTTATCTTCCCGTCCTTTTCTCAAAATGATAGCCAAACCATTTTTGATGTACTCGTATCCTTTTGGTTTTTTCACCAGCAGTGGGACCCAGCGGCCAGCTTTTTTACTTCACCGCCTGGACCACTTTGGCTGTCCATTTGCATTGGTATTTTGTGGACGCTGACACTGGTGATTGTGATCAATGATTGCCAGTTTACTTCTTGTACAGTATGATGAGTATCTAAAAAGATTCCATAAAATACTGTTACTGTATGGTTCTATATTTCAAAACGTTTCATGTAAATCAGTTGATCTTGCATAACTTGATGCATTCAAAAGATGTAAATTATCAGGTGGAAAGCAAGATCAATGCTTTTGCTTAAAAAGTAGGTTGTCAAGTATGCATTGGCAATAATCTTGAAATGTTTTGAAACAAACTATAGTTTTTCCAATATTGAATTTTACACAGCGCAGTACTTCTCTAAATACCCAAATTTGGTAGACCGATTACAATGAGTCCCAGTAATCGCTATTCAAAATGAGAACTATACATAAAGAAAGTTAGGTGCACATAAACCTTTGAGCATTGCATAGAGATCTTCTGAATGAGAAAGTTAGTTCTCTGAATCTTCTGCAAAAGATTGTTTAAATATTTCTCTAACAAATCCCGATCCAATCTTTTTTGCTTTTAGTTTCTATTTAGGAGACATCCTTTTGTGTCAATTTCAAAAATGTTAACACTGATTCAAGAGGTCAACACTTGATTTTAAATTTAGTGCTCCTCAAAATAAATACATTTAAGTCATAACTATGGGGTGCCGATGCAGACAATATTCAGACTTTACATATTTGTTTCTCTTTTCATTTATATGGCCTCTTTTTCAAATACATCTGCAGCTTTTACTAGATACACGGCCAGGTAAAAAACTCGGAGATGTCGGAGCAAAGATTCTCCGACGTTTCTCAACTCCGACTTTTTTTACCTGGCCTTATATGCTATACTAAAAAAGTCGGAGATGTCTTTTAACAATTGAAATGGGTGAAATTGACAGGTTGTTTTGTTTCATTTACAACTGATAACAAACTTTATAGCAAGAATTAGTTGAAAAACTTCATTTTTAGTAAGAGCAATCTGAAAAAGCAACCTAGGAGACACTTTCTTCCATTATATTTTTCACTTGTTCCTGGCATACACCCCCCCCAGTAACGACCCTGCTGAAATGATGCCGCGCCAAGGTAAAAGGATGACCCGCCAAAAAAATGTGTTTCCCCACTAAGTTTGAGTTGCAACATTTCCCTGCCTTGTTTCTGTTATTTCGCCGTTGAAATGTTTGTTTCCCCGTCAAAGATCATGAATGAATGATCTATTTCAACGGGAAGTTTTGATATTTGATAGTCCAGGATTCGACTGCAGGTAGCTTGAGCCACTTTTATATGCTTTCTTTTATCTACGTTTTCTTAATTTCTCGTTATTTTCTCGGTTCAAAGAACTATATTTACCGTCCACAATGAATAATAGTGATAAATTAAGACGTTAAGACAAAGTTACTACAAATTTCAGAGAAATTGAATTGTAGAGAGTTATATAATATGCATCCTCTGAACATCTCCGACTTTTTTAGTAGAGCATATAGGGCCATGTAAAAAAGTCGGAGTTGAGAAATGTCAGAGAGTCTTTGCTCCGACATCTCCGAGTTTTTTACCTGGCCGATTTGCAACAATCAATTGCAATTTACCTGTTCGTGATGTCCTATCACACATTCAATAACATTGAGGAAAAGGCATTTGTTGTACTCTGTAATGATCGCTGTCAGTTCTTTGTCATGCTTTTGATTGCTGGATAGCATTTTTCAAGGACAAAATCCTGCGCTTTTTCATATAGATCTGGCATATCAATCTCCAGTAATATCTGCAAAAGAATGGAAATTGCTAGCATACGTGCAGACTGTGTACCCAGGAGTATAGGCTGCACGTAGGCTATAGGACATTTCAGGAAGAAGAAAGATGAAGCCAAATAGGAAGGGAATCATAAATCCTTGACATAGTGGCTCCTTTGCCCCCATCAAGCCTTTTCAGTCATTACAAAACTGCTAGTTTATAGTCCTGTTAATTTCGAACATTATCAATTTTTTAGCGCTGCCCTTTTGATACTTGCAGCAAGAATCGACATTACTTCTTGAAAGGCAACTTAAAATCAATTTCAAAACCTCAATCGTTACAAAAGGCTTTAAGACCATTTCCAGAAAGCAGACCCGCTCCTGCAGCCCATGTACCTGGTGCATTCATTCACAGTGATAAAGGTTCTAAATTGTAATTCCTCAGCGATCACATCAGCAACACATGGTCCATCGGCCATCGCCAATGATTGGCCACATAAGTGTGCGAAAAGAAAAAATCCAACAACAAATCTCTTCTCTACCAATTTGGCTTGTGTTTTGGCATGAAATTCTGCATCACTGCAGCTTTGAATCAAAGATTATTTGATTCAATATCAATATCTGTACTAAAACGCAGAAATGGTGAGAAAAGCCCTTTATCGTCCATGTTGTGTTTTCACAAGAAACTTGTTTTCTTACAGTATTGCTGATGGTCGCCGATGAGCTCTGGGCACATAAATTGTAATACTACTTTACCTTATACAGTAGAAAATTTGCTCTTCCGTAATTCATTGTTGATTGTTGATCCGACACGTTGCTCAACTTTCCATCTATGGAATTGGCGATGCCATTTTCATCGATTAGCCAATTTGTGTCATCTTGACATACCGAATGCTGCTTCATCAAGACAAGTAGACCTTTTCTTGCATCTCGCTTTGCATTTTTGAATTTGTTATCAAATTCCATCCCTGACTGAAATGATGTCACAAAGCCAACTTCGTTAAATGGCAACAGCAGAACTCTAGTTAACAATCTGAAATATAAGAAGTATAAAACGTAAGCCGATCTTAAGATGTCTTGGGTCTGTCACACCCTCTTATTCAATTTCAAATGGAATATCCTTCATCTTTGTTTAAAAAATAAGACAGAACAAACATATAATTGGTCTCAAATCTTTAAAATGGTTGGTGTAAACTTCTTTTACAATTTTCTTTGAAATAAATGGCTTGGAAGCAACGTCGGGTTTTTTGCAGCAAATCTGATGTGGAAATTTATTGATATCTCGATCAGTTTCAAAATGACAGCATTTATCAAATCTGATGCTATGACGTCATCGCGTATCTAAATCCTATTCACTAGAAAAGCTGAATATTCCAGCTTGCTACTATATGGAATACCTTAGTAAATATGATTTCCTTGAAGACTATATCATTTTTCCTCTATTACTTCAAGATCCAACAATTTGAATTTTCCACGATATTTTTCAAAAATAATGAAATTGCTATAATTTTGGAAAAAACAAGATTTCAAGAAATTTCCACTGCAGATATACAGCAAAGTACCATCAGTTCCTTTTGAGCCATAGGTATGAGTGTGTACTCTTTTCTGGTTTTCAATATCTTATTCAGTTTCTGGGATATCAAGGTTTGAATAACGCATTTGCAGACTATTACTGTCTTGAAATTACTTTGTGACGCAATGTTTTTTTAATTTGCAATTAAAATGTGGGAATAGGTAGCCCAACCACGAACTTGATTGGACTAATAGAAACTGTCGAGGCTTCTGCCAAAAAGTTTCTTTGATGGAATGTTTTGCATTTAGCATGATTATGAAGCCAAATCTCTTTATGCAGCATCTGAATCTTCGAAATAAGAAATGTTTGTCTAGTTTGTATTGAATTCGAAAGAATTCGTATCTGGTCCCGAGTGTTGTACCTAAGCCTTTGATTGGCTTGCTCCTACCCCTGCACTGGAGATGATTTCTTAAGGATTTCCGGATTATTTTGCGGATTTCCAGACATGGTGTACGAGATTTCCGTAGTGAAATGCCCCTCGGTTTATGCAATACAGTATAATACCAATCTCATAATAGTTGGAAATAATGGCTGAGCTTGCAAGAATAAAAATTGAGCTACAAATGTTTTTTTTGCATCACCATTGCACTCTTCTGCAGTCACTTTGAGGCGTTTTTGTCGGAAAAGATTATTAGCCATATCATCCTGCATACCATAGAGATCTCCTGAAAACCAAAAGATTGGATCATCAGCATCATCTTTTAGAAAAACGGGGGGGGGGAGAAGGTAAATTTCCATTGACTTTAAACTTTTGTGATAACTGGTTTTTCAATTGAATTTTGAATGCTGTGGCTGGGGACACCCCTGCCTAATATACTGTGTCTGTATTTGCTAATGTGTTTTAAATCGGAGTATTGGCAGGAAATCAAAGCTTCATCACAAAACGGGGTACAAGAATTGCAAAGATATCTAAATCTAGTTCTACGATACAGAACTGGTGTAAATTCAGAAAGGCACTTCGTTAAATAGTGTTTTTCAAGGTGGCTCATGAATGTACTGTATTACGAAGGAAATAATAATGCGTTTTATTCTCATTGCAGCAAATTTGTCAATGCTATAGGCCATGCTAAAGGCTTCTTTTGTGGGACAAGAGATGATCATGTCTTGCCAGAAGTGGTCAATGAATCTGAAAGGATTGAACTCTCCACTGTTCAGTTCAGTCCACTGTCCACTGAAAAGTCCACTGTTGTGACAACAAGTGGCAACAGCCTAGGATAGGGCCAGCAATGTATGTTGACAATAATGTCAACAAAATTAGCCTGTAAATATGGTGTAAAAGCTCCTAAAACTTCTTGCTATCTTAAAGAGCCACTGCTGACATGAGTGCTTTTCGCCTGTGCGAATCCCACAATGCATTGCTTCTTTGACTTTCTGGGTGTCTGAAAGTGTTTTTTGGCCTAGCATGTCAACATTATCGCGGATGTGGAAAGAAGCCTACCTCAATTCCACTGTTGCCTCCACCATCATTATCTTCATCGCTTTCTTCTTGGACAGTGATGATGGGTGATCCGTAAATATGTGGATTATTTCCTGTCGTTCTCGTTGTTGTACGGTTTAGTTTGCCATATCAAATGGTTCAAATACGAAGTTTGAATTACGAATTTGCCCTCCAGATGACTGTGTTTCAAATTAACATAATAAAACAGACGCTATAAGTAAAGAAAGGGCCTATAGAATTGTGGTTAATACGTGTGAAATGTTCAGCTCTTGTTTCAGCAATGACGTAAATATAAAACAATAAATGATAATAAGTACAAGCAAAACATTGTTCTTCATCGCCATTGCTGTTTACCTCCTTTCAATTTTCTAGGCGCGCAAAGCACTTATGTCAGCAGTGGCTCTTTAACAAGCGCATTCAAAATTTCCCAAATCAAATGATCGTCGAGACTATGAATGTTTCTTATCACAATGTAGCTAAGTAAAACTGATATTTCAAAACGCTGTATGTTGGAATTGACATTTTGTAATCAAGAACTAAATTTGTCAAGATCATTGTTAGTTTTCTAAGAAATTTTAGGCATTGGATCAGTCAAGTAGGACACCTATCTACCAACGAGAGTTTTCAGGAAACAAAATACCTCATCCAGGCAGACTCTTTTTACGCGTTTAGCTGCTTGTTGCTGATGTTTGCAAAATGTTAAAAATACCATGTCATGGGTATCAAAGGTTTCTGCAGGTTCACAGCCTTCTCAAATTTTCTTTGTATTTAGTGAAAGGTTCCTTAAGCATTTCGTGAGTTTTGTTTTACCATACCACAACACAGCGGATATATGCACATTGCCATCTCAGACAAAATGTAAGATAGGCATACATTTTTCATTACTTTGGCAAGGTATTTTTGTTTGAAACACCGGGCAACTTGTTACCAAAAACTCAAGGGGTCCTGTCTTTAACTTATCCAATTAATGACCAAACGAACACTTTCCGCGAACCCCTTGTGCAAACGGCGGAGGGCCTAAAGCCAGTGTGTCCATGGCCACCATTTTTGACCCGCACAATTTAACCCGCGTTTTCTTAACCTGCATGACCTGCGTTTTACACAAGCCGTGCATTTTTGTTCCAATGAATGAAAAATACAACATTTTAGGATGCCAGTGGTTCAATAAGGAATGATACCCCTCCAAAAAGCTTGTTTGAACAAACTGTGACAATTGTTTGATATCATTGACAACCTTGGTATTTACAAGAATTGAACAAAGTTTCTCATGTTCTTCACTCCCTGAAAAGCAATGATATGCAATAGATGCATATGTCTTATAATTAGAAATAACTGAAAGGCCTGACAATTGTATTTACAAAACACTGCCATACACTGTACGCATTCTTCAAAATTGTTTACAAATATAAACGGATCCCATATCAAAACCAGAAAACACACGCCAAAACCAGGGGAGAGAAACGAAGAAATCGATCAGACAGCGAGTACTCGCTTTCCCCTGCTTCAGAAGCGGCTTCCAAGGTATTGACCAATCACAGACCACGATTATCGATTTTAGCATAGCGTGTTCAATTTCAGTACTAATCCGTGATGACAAGACGCTAATCCGCGAGACCTTTCGATGCGCCGCTGCTCCTTCGTAATGTCAGGATAACAAACCACAAACTACTAACTGAATACCAATCACAGTATGATCAGACAACGAGTTTGGGGTCCTCGTAAATCCGAGAAAAAACCACTCTTCCACAAGCCACAATATATGTTCCTCTTACTTAAATACTGTAACGAAAGTTTATTCTTACCTTGCAATGAATTTTTGGTACTTGTGTGTCTTTACTTCAACCCATCTTGATCAGATGCAGCCTGGCTCGCTCGATTCAATGTTCTTGCATCTCGTTGTCGCGGCGCCAAGAGGTCTTCCCACAAAAATCCAAATTTTCCCGCGTAAGTTATTTGACTCTTTCTTTGCGACAAGAAAGGTCTTAACAATTTCCCTCTGCTTAATTTCGAGCTGTTGTAGATGCCTAACATAACTTCAAGCAAGTGGTGTGGTTTGGCAATCAACGAAAAGACTGGCAGTACAGTTCATGTTCATGATTGAACCGACGATATGTTCATCCTCCCCGCCTTTTGGGACTAGTATGTAGCTTGCTCGTGAGCATGCTTCACAGCATGGTATCAATATCATTGACATATTGGTAAAAATTGACAAAGGGATTGTCATCTGATATTGATACTATGCTGTGCCTTGAAACGGCTACATGCTGTGCCGATTGAACTGACCGTTCCTTATGTCTCCTCCGCAGTCGTAACATAATGGTACGTGGTTTTTTTTTATGTTATCACTGCAGGGCCAAGTTTTCTGTTAAAAATCTTTTTAATTTACGGTTATTTCAATTTCCATCCCAATTGAAACTGAATTGATTAAAGTTGCACCAGATAAAACGGCAAGGATTTTACCCAATTTATTAATTGTACATTCGGCAAAAATCGAATGTTAACAAAGTGAAATACATGGTATTGAATGGATATTTTTGAGGGCTCTTTTCTGAAACAGAATCTTCCTTTTTGTACATGCAGAAACTCAAATAGCTTCTTGTAAGGTTTCTTTTTCCTTCGGTGCTCCTCAAGAGGATACACAGTAAAGGTTGATAGTTATCAAAATCGCTGATAAAGCATGCAAAAATTTACGGGGATGAAATTTCTCTCAATGGTTTCAAGGTAAGTGAAAAGAGACTTCCCAGTATGTATTGTTTGAGTGTTTTGAAACGTTACAATAAGTGCAGATGCCTAGGCGTAGGAAACACTTCCTTATCATCCCTGCCCCCCCCCACCCCTCCTCCTAGAAGTATCGACGGGAAAAGAGATCATGTTGATGAATCTTCTCATCAGTTTCTCACATTAGTTTGATGTTTAAATGATACGAATTACAGATACAAATAAACCTTGGGTGGGCTCACTTTCAACAGTCGTCTTACAAGTTTAGGTGCTACTTGCACGTGAATTTCCACTATGCAGATGCTTCAAATGTCGTCTCTTGCTTTGCGTTTGTATGTTACCTACAAGAGAGCGCCCATGTCTTTAAAATAACACAAATTGTAGGATTTACAGTAACGATCCGGACATAAAGATATTATTGTTTTAGTTATTATCAATTTCTTTAAAAGTAGGCAAATGAATACGGTAGCAAATATATACAGTCAAAAAGACCTTCAGAATATAAAAACATGAATGTTAAAATCAAATAAAATCTAAATTTGGAATAACGTAATAGACCTTTTAGCTATTCTGAAAAGAATCCGAATCGAACGCTATTTTCCTACAATTTTGTAGAATTTTCGAATGTGCACAATAGTGATGGAAGCTCTAGCGCCACTCGATCGAACCTCGCGTATAAAAATGTTTAAAAATGACGCTCGATCCAGACTCTTTTGTAGAATAGCTAAAGGGTATATTGGCAATTGCAGTGGCAGATATCTTGCGAGGGCAATGGTCTTGAATGCCAACATGTTGTAAACATGTTTGCCTGAAATGCAATCGTTAGGAAAAGAAAAATCGCAAAGCAGCTAATTGGTACTTGGAACCGTGAAAAGATGCATGCTCTTCCTGACAAATACTCTAAAAACTGAGTTTACTATCTTTCCAAATCAATTCATATATCAGCACATGACCTGAGCAAATCTCTATCATTTTTTTGTGATAATGGAGACTATCAAGCTGAAATTGATGATCGTGGAAAATTCATTATAATAACACGGACAGGAACCGCGGAGGGGGGGGGGGGGGGCACTATACATATTTTGGGTACGGGGACGTGCCATCGGGAAGGGTATCGATTTTCACAATTTTGGTATAAGGAACGGTATCGATATTTTGGAAACTTGGTGTAAGGTCTGGTATACATTTTCGAAAAATTGGTGCAATGAACCCCAATCTAAACATGGCCAAGTACCCCCCGGGATAGAAACTTGTTGCACGGGTTTTTCTCTCGAAGAACAATAGGTTCAAAACTTCATGACATGAACAAATATGGCAAATTTCCTGGGCAGCTCAACGAGAGAGGCCCCCCACGCCCCCCATACTGACAGAAGGTCACTGCATTAAAACAGAATTTTCTTACCGGCTTGAAAGTGGTCGACTGTTCAAATTTTTTCCTTATGACCTGTATTTTTGTCAAAACTTCGGCGTTTTCTTCCTCTCTTGAAGCTGGTGGCTCTCGGTAAGGCTCAAGCTTGTCGAGGTACCAATCAACAGCGCCTCCTTCCACCAATTGCTCTTCAGTTATCTCCTCCCAATTGCTTCGCTTTGCTTGCTCTTGCTGGAGAAACTGCTCCCACCATTCTTTTTCTTCTCTGTTAAAGCGCTCAGTGCAATGCTTGACGCCTTTCTCGATTTGATCCATGGATGGATGGATGTCCCTCGTATAAGTGGCGGTGCTCCGGTTGGATACTTTTTCATAAGTATGAATGGCTTTCCATCCACGTCTCCTATCCAGCCACCTTTTGACGACCAGTTCCTGTACAGCATTCCTACTTCGCCGTTTGCTGTTGCTTCGAACTTGAAGGCATGAGGGCGACTATGCTGCTCTATTGTTACGATGTGCGGCGTTAACCAATCCTTAATAGCATGAAGATAATGCAACTGCTCTACCTTATGAGGGAGTTCGTACGCTACTTTAACTTGCTCCATTAGTGCTGGCATTGTAGGTGCATTTTGTTTGTTCAGCCTGAAAGCAATGTGACTGAAGAGCTAAAAGAAATAGACAAACGCACAGCTTAGTA
Organism: Aurelia coerulea; assembly: GCA_039566865.1. Taxonomy (NCBI): domain Eukaryota; kingdom Metazoa; phylum Cnidaria; class Scyphozoa; order Semaeostomeae; family Ulmaridae; genus Aurelia; species Aurelia coerulea. Next base: position 1,847,822 of record CM076951.1, on the reverse strand, counting down.
TGAATTTGAAAACACATTGTGAATGCCCTAATTTGCTGCAAAGATCTAAAAGTATCATGATCATCTAAATGGATAAGAAAACGATTTTGCATGATTGTGCCATTACTAAACATTTGTAACATATATATTAGTATGAAGATGAAAAGTTTTAGGTCAACACAGTAAAGATTTTGAGCCTGTCAAATGCCCTTGTCAAATGTTTGCATGAAAAGATATCATTCTAGTTAGTATTTAGGCTTGATAAGGACATATACCGTATATATATTCGTTATAACGTGGGAATGATACCTGATCAATGTCCTCATGGGTATGGCCAACCATCAGAAATGATAATCGAATCTAAAGGGATAAAGTACATAAACATCTTGATAACTCAATAGCAAAGTGTTCTAAAAACAATGTCGAGGCCAAGACTCACCGATGATTCATCACTGTGATCCCATTGTGATCCAGACGTGGTATTGATAACGAAAAATGAAAATGAAGCCATCAAACGAAACAAAAATTTCTTAAATCAGAGTTTTTGAATCGAGAGATATGGTTTTGAAGTTGCACTAAATTGCAAACTCTTGTTTACAATTCCTTGTTGACAATTCCTTTCCTGCTTCCAGCCTTTTATTTGTGGCATCAATGAAGATGTAAATTTCGACTTCATGTAAACTAAATCGAACCCTTACAGAAATCTTATGATCAAATTGGATGTCTTTTGAAACATCTTACCAAAGGACCCTGATGACCCAATATCGAGGTGCCCTATCCGAATCCAGCACGCTTCAAATATGAAGGAGTGACTACAAGACTGACTGAAGCACATATTAGACACCCTATGAAATAAAAAATTACCTTTTTGAATACACGTCTTTTGACAAATAGAGCACAAAGAGCAAGCACATACACATTCTTATTTTCTCGCCAGCAGTTGTCCATCTGAAGATACATTATCCCGGGCAATTTTGAATCCTTGAAAAAATTGATATAAATCTAATATAATATGCTAATTAACGATCGCAAATTAAGTATGTTCTTTTTCCATAAGGGAGTTGGCGTTGGATGATAATTGAAAAAGAATGCTCTTTATTCAAATCTAGTTCCAGAAGTAAGAGATAGGCATACCTTTGCAAATTCAACCAATGATCTGAGTAAAATGTTCATGGTAAGGTTAGAGTCGTGTGACCATTCTTGGCAGTCAATATACTGCACTGATTCTTTGCGAGCATGAGACAGAACTCCCGTAATGTGTGTCTTGTAAAAGTGAATTTTGTGACCCTAGAAAGCGTATGTTATAAAAGTTAAAATCACCTGAAATCACCTGAAACCACCTGAAATCACCTGAAACCGCCTGAAATCACCTGAAAACCACCTGAAATCATCTGCAAATCATCTGAAACCGCCTGTAAATCACCTGCAAATCATCTGCTCATTGTTTTGATGAATGGGGAAAAGTCTTATTGTCTTCAACTTTGATCATTAACACCTAAGATAACAAATAATCCTACTGGTGTGATCGGTAGTTTATAGGTCTCACGCCTTTTGTCTCATTCAAATTGCTTTTTGGTCTCACTGGGCTGATTTTAGTATTTTATCTAAATTTTTAGCCGTTTTGGTTTCACGCACACAAGTGGAAGGCGTTTTCGGTCACCCAGTTTCAAGTGTCGCAGGGTTTTCATGTGGACAATTTCAAAGATGCTGCTAGTGTGGATGCGGAATGCGGATGTTTTTATATGGATAGACCTATAAATATATTAGACTAATAATACAAGTTCGTAGACTCATTACATAAGTCCCTCTAACCTTCGCTGTTGTTGTTGTTGAACATAGCTTCTGTGTTATCGAGGGGCGTATCACTCTGTAAAAATCTCGTACACCTTTGGTAAAAATCCTTTTGTCTTCAAGAAAAATCCGTAAAAAATCCGTAAAAATCCTTTTGTTTAAAAAAATCTCGTACGCCTTTCCGGAAGGGTGATGTACCCCTCGTGTGTTGTAGCGACAAGTCTGCAGTAGGGGGGGGGGGGCGAAACAAGATACTTTTTTGGAATTAGTCTAAGCAGGTCGTAGTTATCGCCATACAAATGTTGTTGTTGTTGTTGTTGTTGCTGTTGTTGCGATGACTGGGAATATCTCTTGAGTCTTGAAATTTATATGGAGCATAGAACTTTTCAAAAATATCCGGATACGTGTTAGCCTGCATGGCAGACCTTTTCCTTTTGGAATTCGGTCTGCAACGCAGGCTAGATACGTGTGGACGTAGCTTAACTCTGATCAGCCCAATGAGACCAAAAAGCAATTTGAATGAGACAAAAGGCGTGAGACCTATAAACTACCGATCACACCAGTAGGATTATTTGCCTTTTTAGGTGTTAATGATCAAAGTTGAAGACAATAACTCTTTTTCCCATTCATCAAAACAATGAGCAGATGATTTGCAGGTGATTTACAGGTGGTTTCAGATGATTTGCAGATGATTTCAGGTGGTTTCAGGTGATTTGCAGGTGATTTCAGGTGATTTCAGGTGGTTTCAGGTGATTTTAACTTTTATAACATACGCCCTAGAAAGTAGAAACTTCTGTTTAAGAAACTGATTCACTGTGTCGGTAAGAGTCGTGGTTTATATTTCAATGCTATCCAACATCAACATCAAGAGTTGTACAAACTATTGACAAACTCTTTTACGAACTCTTGACAAACTATACTAAAGGAAACAAATGTTTTATTTTCGCAAGTAAGATATCCAAGATTGGTGCTGGACCACTTAAGACTTCATTTTGTATTGTAATTTGCATCCTTTTTGAAGTTTTTTAAGAATTCTACTGCCGTATCTGACCTGATGTACCCAACGCATCAGCTGATTTTAGTAAGATGTGAACTACTTACTTTAGAATCCGTAATATAATGTGGAATATTCGTTTTCGACTGGTCCATACCATCTATTATCAAACTGATATACTTTTCGGGAAAACATCTGGCTTTGTCTCTGTGATGATAATAAACTCTTCTTTCAGCTCTACGAAGGAATTTGATTTACTATATCATCTGATTGACAAAAATGGAACAAAAAAACATTAAACCCCTCCAAACTCCATTATTTCTGGTATTCTCCAGCCGCCTAGGAACCCAACAACATAAAGCCTCTCTTCTTTGAAAAAATATATTAATTTAGAATGTGTCATTTCCGTGCACGTAAATGACCAACAGGATTCTGAAACTAATAGCTCAACTATGTGATCGTTATGATTGCTTCAAACAAAGTTTTGCAATTAAATGTACAACAATAACTGTCCAACTATATCGTTCTTTTTTAACTATTCTAGAAATATCGCGAAGAAAAAGATATAAGCCACACCTCTGAAGGTTGTTGTGATTGTTCTTCAAAAACTTGATTTCGTCTCTTGTTGCTTGAGATTTGCACTCCTTTTTAAGCTCTTTAATCAACGTGCAGATCCCACATTTGGTGAATTTATTCCGCTATAAAGCAAATCGGAGAATAGAAGAGGAATTGTCGGTTGATGGATGGAACACGCGTTAAATAGATCAATTATTTATTAGTTGGGTAGGCTAGTGGGTTTTTATTAGTTTCTTGTGAACTAGAAGATCAGCCACCAACTGTAAATAATCGGATGATGATTATTATTATCATCGTCCTATCGCATACTGTCTATGTCAGTAGAGTTCATTTTTCTTGAGGTTCTGTAACAACAAGTCTCCTCAAATCTCAAGAACTTTCATGAGGATCCTTGCAGAATACAAGATGCCACTCTTCTGCAATTATCATTATCCTTATCATTATTGTTGTTATTATCATTATCATTTTATGAAACGTAGACATCTACTACTGTATCCCTGCGATCTTACCGGAGCTATGGAGACGTGACCAAAGTGGTGCGACCAGATATTCAAAAAGCAAGAAATCTTGATCAAGTCTGCCCCTTCCGAAAATCCAATCGTTTTCATCTGGGTGATGAAGGATTCAAAAATATCTGATTTCGTGTAGCAGGACGGAAGGTAAACTTTTTTCTCATCTGGAGCATTGTCGCCACTTTCGAACACAAATTTTTCAAACCAAGTTACAGCTTTAGCCACTTTTCCAGATTCGAATTTTGATCCACATTTTGCACTTTTGCCCTCAACTCGACCATACAAAACGTAGTCCTGTTTCAGCGAGTAGAATCTGAAATGATATAAGGCAAAATATTACAAAAGAGTTCAATTGCACTGAACATTTAAAGGATGGCACTGATAGTTTTTCAAAATTATCGGTTTTGAATACTCTGAGTCTTTTACGACTCTTCAACAGTAGCGATCTGGAGATTCTTCACTTTTTGACGGTCCAAGGGCTGGTCTTCTTACAAGCGGGTTCTTACTTTTAAAACATGCGTGGGGGCTTGTGCGCAAGACGCCAATCTAAAATTTGACCAGATAGGCCTTATCATTGGTTTACAACTGTGTACAAAATTCTTGTTTGGCCTTTTTCAAAAAATCGTTTGATTGAAATTATTTGCCCCTCTGCATTTACAAAATCTTGATTTGGAAAATAAAGCATGAAATGGGTGAAATGGACGACTAACAATAGAACCATAGAAAGGCTTTCAAATGCTACTCATTCAAGAGGGCGTTGTTTCTTTGCATCCGTCAGATACAACATAGGGACATGATTTCAACATAATTCATTTTGACTTGCTTTGGATAATAAATCAAAGATGGATTCAATACAAACGAAGAACGAAGATATAGTTCCTATTGATCCTATTGTTTTCATCGATTGAGATCATCAACTACAATGGGTTATATTCAGATTGATTTAAGTCTTATACTAATCAGTTCATTCCCCGAAACAATGTTGGTTTTTTTTGCGATAGTCTTACCTCCAGTTAGATATCCCATAAATGAATTGCCACGCAGCTTGACATACACTCTCCGAACTTATGAAAAAGGCTGACTGACTAACAGATGGCATGGAGTGAAAAAATGCAAGATCCATTCTCGTTGCTTTTCAAGTGATAGAGTCCTAAATTGTTGTCTCGCCTCAAACATTGTCTTAAAATTTAAATTGGCTAAGCATGCTCTTTTGCAGCAAACCCTGCTTGAATTGACCCTCGTCTGATGATTCTGCATGAAGGTAATGGCATCTGGCAATTTCTCTTTTCGTCCTCCTTCAAAAGTATTCTCATGTCCCTAAAGTAGAAATGATATATTCAGTTATTTTTTCGCTAAAACTGTTAAAATGAGATAAGAAGTCATGTAGAGTTCATATGTAATCCAATCTCTGGTGAATTGTATCATTTTGGACAAATTTACAAGACTCTGCAACATGAAGCCATTGACGATCCCGAAGGGGGGGATGGGGGATACTTGGCATATTTGTCCGACGCGACGAAGATGTGCCGTTTTTAAGAATTTCGTTTTCACCAGTTTCTTCTAGCACAGGGTATCAAAATATGGTAATTTTTTCAGAGCAGGTTGTCGAAACATATCAAATGGGGATATTTTGTTGGATTGGGTCCTTACAAATTTAGGTCAAGTATCCCCCTCCCCAGCTGACGATATGCAAAACCTTAACAGATCTATCTGCCACCTGTCTGTTACATGCGATTCATAAGCTCGGATGTTTTCCATAGGAACAAGAGGAGGTTAGCAGATTTCCTGTTAGATTTTAGTTATGACTACACTACCTGGGTAAAAAACCTATGGATTAAGAACCTGCAGGCTGGAATTTTTGCAATTACCCCCATTGCACAAGAACTCCTTCATCCTGGAATTTGAAATACACTTATTTTTTCATAAGAAACCAAGAATTTGGGCCAGTGGGAAGTTTCTTAAAATTATCAGATTTTGAGTACTCAGTATTTCTTACGAGTTTCTTAGAGGTTCCATAACAATCTTCAAGTTCACTACCTGTGCCCTCGTGAACATTTCAAAACAAGGTTTTTTAGCCTTTCCAATTTTTAGACATTACTCAAGTACCTACTATGATACAGGAAACAGGTGAAAATAAATAAAAATATGTTGAGGATTTCCTTTATCAAAATAAATAGTTTCTTAACTAATCTTTTCCCAGTACTGGAGTTTCTTAATTTTTTGGCGATCTGAGAGTTGAGTTTCTTATGGGCAGTTTCTTATAGAAAATACGTGTAGGTTCTTATTTGTAGAGATCATGGGGGCTGTTTACATGAATAAACAATTATAAAGATCCTTACCTTGTTCGCTATCTCCCCAAGTACTTTTCTTCCGGTGTCTCTGTCTGGTTTTTCATACTTCTTTGCCTACAATTAAGAACATTAGGTTTACATTTTAATCGTTTGCAATGGTAGGCTAGCACAAAACAAAATTACCTATGTTAAGGCAGCTTCATGTTTAGCTTGTCAATATTTGGTGACATCAGCAAGCCGTAGTACCAAGGCCATGAAGATATCTAAAGGCCATGAAAAGAATTAAAGAAATGCAAATTAAATCTGCTTGCTTGCTACCTCTTTTAAGGAAAGTCAGTCAATATCTTTTATAATATTGGTCTTGTCCTATTAGGGGCGTGCCCAATATACAGCGCCCCCCCCCCCCCCTCATTCCTGCCTTGCCTACTATGCCAGTTTACTGCCGAATGCGGACGGCATTTTTTCAAACAAATACATTTATGTATGTATATTGAATTCTTCTATCATACATAATGCGTACTCACTTTGGGTTTCCTCTCAAAACTTTGGTATCGATCACCCTCGGGATCACCTCCATCATCTTTCAGGGCAGGTCTGCTTTCACGGTCTTCTGTTGCCTCTTCTTGTACATTTTCATCCCCCCTCTGTATGATCTCGAATAAAATCATTCAAGAAAAAGCGAGATGAAAATAAGGGAACAAACTCAAAGTATTGTCTGCTTATGTATTCTATCGCGTCTTTAATTTTCTGCGGCAGTTTTAAGTGTGCTTACGAGATTGCAGCAAGGATTGTTATGAAATTTTCCCGCGCTTTTTGTGGATCATAATATGCGAGTTTGTCTCAAACAAAGATGACAATGGTCAACCGTTATGGGAGGAAGTGGTGAAGGAAGTGTGTTGAAGCCGCTCGCTCTATCATACACTTGGATAGTAGCGAGTGCAAGGCGATGTACTCACATGGGATGGGCATGCACTCGGTAAGGATTGCTTAGCAACGCGCTACGAGATATCATGTCATGAACTTATTAGATACAAAATATGACCACCCGGATACATGTGTCATCGTATATTTGGATAGCAGATATCACAGACAAATCACCTTTTGTAAGCTTTTAACCCTATCTGTACTGGGCGATTTTTTAGGTATTTTGTACTGGGGGGGGGGTGTTTTTCGCCCCCCCCTCTTTTTCTCCAAAACTACAAAAGATATAACAATGAGACTTACCCCTATTGTTCTTTAGACAATTGGCTATTCAAATATAACAATGGCAATTAATAAGTCACGTGATTCGTTGCTAGGCAACCGAAAAACTGACGAAAATTGGCAAATTTATACCTTCTCAACCAGAAAAATTCTATTTAATCAACCACTCGACCGATTTTCTCCAAACTTGTTTTAAATAATAGGAAACATGTTATAGTTTAAAAATACATACTTTGCAAAAATTTTTAGCTTCTATTTTTAGCACAATTAGCCTTAAATTAGCCTTTTGTTGCATGCATTTACTTTCATCGTAGGTTTTTGCCAGTCCTGCCCTTTTATCTGGTAAATATAGACTCAAAATGAATTAAATTAATAAGTTGAAGCAAATTAGACTAAAAAAATTTATATTTGACACTTCTTTATTAGGTAAATGACGTCATAAATGTGAATGACGTCATATATATTAAATTTTGCTGACATCAGCAAATATGAAAAATTTATATATCAAATGAAAGTACTCATCAAATGCAATCGAATGGTGCATGTTTGAGATCGATCAAGCAAACGACACGAAAACTACGGACATTTTAAGCTTTTTTTTGTTGACTACTCTCCAAATATGGTATTACTGTGGTCACATGATCAGAGGTAGAACAATGAAATGTTAAGAATTTAATTGCCTATGAAATTTCAGTAAAAGTCACCAAAACTGGTGGTTATATCTCTTGTCGTTTTAGCGTAATGGAGCAAGAACTGGTAGGGGGGGGGGCGAAAAACGCCCCCCCCCCCCTAGTACGAATAGGGTTAACACTCAATCGTGAGGCATTCTGTGGTTCATCAGTGAATGAAATGTACTGTTAAACCGCATGCTACGTCATACAACTGGCTACGCCAAGTGAGTGCAAGGCAATTGACTCACATGTGGTGGACAAACACTCAGTAGACTTACTACGTGGAGTACAGAAACTGGTACAGAAAAGAAAGCTTGTTTCTCATTTAAAAACTGTGTATTAAAACCTTTCAAACAGTACAGGCCCGTCGGAACCCGGGGGAGGGGGCTGGGGGGCGGAAGCCCTCCCCAATAATTTGCTGAAGTTCGTTCACTTTTGTTCGTGAAAAAGGCTGTGAAAGCCAAACCCTCGAGGAAATGAAGATTTAAACTTATCTGTATACGAGGAAGTTACAAGAATTTATCAAGCCATCATTATTTATATTATGCAGTTCAGAAATAATCCATATTCTCGTGAAATTGAAGTCCTATTTTCATAATTTTAGCGAAAAGACCCCCATTAGTAATGATCCTATGCTTCTTTAAAACGCAAATTCTCCAAAAAGGGGGCGTTTTCTAACGATTTAAAGAGCTTGGTCATAAAAATTTTTCTGGGGGTCGGCCCCCAGACCCTCATTTTTGATCGCCACGCTCGTATCGAGTTTCAGCCCCCCCCATATCAATTTCGTTCCGACGAGCCTGTAGTAACAAAACAGTTGGATAAGACAGTCAATACTGCATAAATAACCCTCTTCGCCTTTGCATGCAAACTAAGCAAAAAGAACCTTCTTGGATTAGTTGCAGCATTTCCTGGGAATAAAAAATTTACTAAAACAAATCAACTAAAGTTTTGTATCGCAGTCGTAGAGCTTGTGTCTGAGTGGTTGATCAATAGTAAATGATTTTTGCAATAGGAAACTTTACCCTGATTTCAAGATTATCTCATTTTATAAGAAATGCGTCAGACCTGAAGTTGAAAAGTGGTTTCTTTTTATGCGTGACGCTACTGGAGGCATTTAATGCTCTTAAGAATTTTAAAAGAAAATTTTAGAAAAATCAAAACGATGGTCGTAACTCTTACAACATTGGAAGTACACGTATTTTCCTTATTAGAAACCATTTATAATAAATGGCAGGCTCAATTTTTGGAAAGTTAAGAAACAACCATGCCTGAATTTAAAAAGCTAAGAAACTTTTGCAATTTGCAGTTTTAATTTTCCTATCGCACTCAAAATGTCTTGAGTCAGATTGTCAGATCCTTGTATCTAGTTATAAGGTGCTCGCCTATTTTCAAAAAGCCACACCCTAGTATTTGGAACAACTTCACCTTAGAAGTAGTCAGAATATTTCCTAGATCCGCCCCTGCACTTTACAGTTAATAGCAACTTTTTGCACATAGCTAATATTGAATGTGAATTATGTTATTTACAGTATTTGCTTGTTTTGAGATCTTACTAAATAATGTGGGGGCCCTTTAGACAAAACAAAATTAACTCTACACTTCCAACATCAACAATATATGAAACGCGTAAGAATTTTTTGGTCGCAAAATGACCCAACAAAATGGCCCAACAAAATGGCCCAACAATTTAAGAAACTGCCTACCAGCCCTGGATCTTAGATTCATATAAAACTACGTGTAAAACGCTAGGTTCCGTCAAAACCGTCGAATTAAAAGAAAAATGTTTTAGAATTTTACACACATCTTTCTAAATATTTGAATGCCAATGAAGTGCGCTCGATTAGGTTTGCCGTGGCTAAATTAATTTTGGCAGCAATGTGTCTCCATGTGGATTTTGAAGTTTTGGGGAGGCATATGAAACTGATATCAAACTATGTGAAACTGAAACTAAGCTGAGTATACACTACATCTGCATAAATACTATGTCCTTGGTACGTATCTCAAATGACCAATATTTTCAGCAAAGAGGCATTGTTTTTTCCTTTTGATTTCCAACATTACGTCGAAAAATTCATGTGCGTCAAGACTCTCCTCTGAACTCAGCAATGGCACTGTTGGCGTTGGTGATACATCACCGTTATCGATGATTTCTTGTTCTTCTATAACGTCAGATGCATCTGAGGAATCTGAGAATGAGGGTTAGCTCACATCATTTCATAATTCATATCATTATCTTTAACTGGTGGGTACCAAGTATACTTAAAGTCTAGGGATGAGGGAAATTGGGAAATTGGTGTCTCCTGTGGTCTAATTAGGTACTGTTTCTTTGATGGAAACTGATCAAATTGTTCCTTCAACTTTCTTCGTTTCCTGTGTGCGAATTTTTCAAAAGCTCTGTTTCCGGGAGGGCGGATGTGGCACACTTTTAGTGGGTAAAAATGCATATTTGAGGGCAAAACAATGGAAAAATAACATATTTCGGCCATTTTTGAGAGGGCACGAGGGGCAGCGTTCATGTATGTATGTGTATGTATGTAAAATTTTGTCATACAAAGTAAAAATTAAATGTAATGTAAAAAAAATTTACGAAAGGAAAGAATGCTATTTACTACCCTGGGTACCAGACTCTTTAACATAATGTTAGAGAGTCTGGTACCCAGGGTAGCTATTTACATGTGTACAATACAATAAAAACTAAGATCTAGTATAAAAACACCCACATGGGACACTCAACTCATCTGCATACGGGGGGGGGGGGGGTAAGTCCGAGAAATTTTTAGGCCACCCAAAAATATCGGTTTGGCTCCATTGAAACCTAAAAAATATCAGCTCCTTTTATACTTCGACACCTGAAAACGAACATAAAATATCTTAAAACGATGTAAATAGAGGTTACGAATGCCTCTAACAAACTAAGAAATCTCCTTTTGACTTTCTTCTAAGTATTTAAGTCTAATGAGGTTCACCCCGAGGGACGTTTTCCCAAGTAATAGTCGTATCATTCCTAAATCAAGTCACAAATACTGCCCTCTCAAAAATGACGTAGATATTTTCGGTATTCTTGTGTTCAAGGCCAGGCGACTCTGCAATGCCCTAAGCTGCTGTCATATGAATTTAAAATCGTGAATATTATTTGAATTTCTGTCTCTAAAGAAAAATAATTCCAGGAGACTTCGAGCAAAAGATTTCAGCGTCAATTTCATGACATGTAGCAAGCAAAGGTAGCATGCAAATTTTAATCAGTTTACACGAACCTGATGCAGAAGTAGATGATTCATCATCCCCAAAATATCCATCATCCAAAAAATACCCATCATTGACCACCTCACTGGTCTCATCATCGCTTAGCTCTGAATCTGCTAAGTAACCAGCATCAATAAAAAACAAAGCATCGAAAAGTGTCGTTTCAATTTCCGAAGACATCTCAAACTTCTTTAGAAGCAAATTCAAATACAAGATCTATTGAACTGTCGTGGCTGACTTTAGGAGCAAACAGAGCAGACAGGCCCAAGTAGCGTTTTGAAGATATTTTTTGAAATGCGATCTATCAACAGCCATAACCGTCAATCTATTTACATCGGCTTCACACCCTATACAGATTCAAAATCACTAGATCCCTAGTATTCTAAACACTTTAGTGACCACAGTGACAGGCGACGGTCAAACCAGTCACTTTAAACAAAATCTTACTTGATATTACAGTTTGTTAAGACCTGAACTTTTCAATATGTACAGTAGGTTGGAAAAATGTGCGACGGAAAAATCTTCCTTAAACAACATTTAGCGTACCTTGCAAGAATCAAGTTCCGTTTGCTAGCTAAGGTCTTTGGGGTGATGTCTAGTTTGCATTATTTTGGAAAATAATCGTAGTAGTTCCATGGCCAAAAACAGTTTTTGCTCTTCCTAGTTTTTGGTTATACTTTAGAATGGGTTGTACCTAATGAATGAATCAGTTCTTCAAGAATCGTAATGTAACAAACCATCTTAATTTACAGTCTCGATTCTCGTAGTATCAGTTCTCTGAAGAATAGAATGGCTGAATCGGGGCTTCCCACCTTTGGATGGAAATTTGTCGGCAAATGCTGGCTTGAGGATCGAGCTTGATTTGCCGAGAGCCACTTTTCCAGGGGGGTGTCACACCCCTTACACCCCCCTGTAGCGACGGCCCTGGGTTTCATTCAAACACTAAACCAGAATATCTTTTTCCATTTCCTATAGATTTTTACCGTAGGGGTACGTGGAGACTAACTTTTGTCAACTCCTTGCTTCAGGCTTCAGACGTGCGAACACTAGTCAGATAGGGCGGCACAAAGAAAGAATCAAGGTACTAAGAGAGGGGTTGATTCCCGGGGGGTGGGGTCACTACCATATGAACCAGTACGGGATGTGCCATTTTTTGGGTACCTTTTTTCCGGCTGAAAATAAATTTCAGGGTGTCATTTGTGGTAACATTACAAATGAACATAAGGGTATTGAATTTGATCTAATTTCAGATACCTGGTTAGAATTTCGAATTTTGGTCACAATTTTAGCGTAACTATATTGAATTAACCTTGCCTAAATTCTTAGTTTCTTATGAAGACACATACATAATAATGATAATAATATATTGAATAAGGGAATACGAGGCTTGCAGCCTATAAAACCCTAAAAGCTGAATTTGGGTTCGTAGTGGAAGCTATCATAAAGTTTTTCAAAATTGAATACTGTTGAACTGCTGATAATGCATTCTGGTAACTTGTTCCATGATTCTACGATTCTTTGCGAAAAAAATTTATTTTCTTAAGAAACTAAGAGGTTAAAGTATCCCAGTATTTACAGTTTCTTAAAAATCTGATTTTCAGTACTCAAATTCTTACAAGATTCTCAAAGCTCCATAATAATGCTTGAAATCGAGTAAGAAAGTGAGGATACAATATTTCATCTTCACAATTAAACATCCATTATGCGAAGTAACCATTGGATTTGTAACAATACATGCGGCCCGACCGGCCTTACAGTGAATAAAAAATTTACTAAAACAAATCAACTAAAGTTTTGTATCGCAGTCGTAGAGCTTGTGTCTGAGTGGTTGATCAATAGTAAATGATTTTTGCAATAGGAAACTTTACCCTGATTTCAAGATTATCTCATTTTATAAGAAATGCGTCAGACCTGAAGTTGAAAAGTGGTTTCTTTTTATGCGTGACGCTACTGGAGGCATTTAATGCTCTTAAGAATTTTAAAAGAAAATTTTAGAAAAATCAAAACGATGGTCGTAACTCTTACAACATTGGAAGTACACGTATTTTCCTTATTAGAAACCATTTATAATAAATGGCAGGCTCAATTTTTGGAAAGTTAAGAAACAACCATGCCTGAATTTAAAAAGCTAAGAAACTTTTGCAATTTGCAGTTTTAATTTTCCTATCGCACTTAAAATGTCTTGAGTCAGATTGTCAGATCCTTGTATCTAGTTATAAGGTGCTCGCCTATTTTCAAAAAGCCACACCCTAGTATTTGGAACAACTTCACCTTAGAAGTAGTCAGAATATTTCCTAGATCTGCCCCTGCACTTTACAGTTAATAGCAACTTTTTGCACATAGCTAATATTGAATGTGAATTATGTTATTTACAGTATTTGCTTGTTTTGAGATCTTACTAAATAATGTGGGGGCCCTTTAGACAAAACAGAATTAACTCTACACTTCCAACATCAACAATATATGAAACGCGTAAGAAATTTTTGGTCGCAAAATGACCCAACAAAATGGCCCAACAAAATGGCCCAACAATTTAAGAAACTGCCTACCAGCCCTGGATCTTAGATTCATATAAAACTACGTGTAAAACGCTAGGTTCCGTCAAAACCGTCGAATTAAAAGAAAAATGTTTTAGAATTTTACACACATCTTTCTAAATATTTGAATGCCAATGAAGTGCGCTCGATTAGGTTTGCCGTGGCTAAATTAATTTTGGCAGCAATGTGTCTCCATGTGGATTTTGAAGTATTGGGGAGGCATATGAAACTGATATCAAACTATGTGAAACTGAAACTAAGCTGAGTATACACTACATCTGCATAAATACTATGTCCTTGGTACGTATCTCAAATGACCAATATTTTCAGCAAAGAGGCATTGTTTTTTCCTTTTGATTTCCAACATTACGTCGAAAAATTCATGTGCGTCAAGACTCTCCTCTGAACTCAGCAATGGCACTGTTGGCGTTGGTGATACATCACCGTTATCGATGATTTCTTGTTCTTCTATAACGTCAGATGCATCTGAGGAATCTGAGAATGAGGGTTAGCTCACATCATTTCATAATTCATATCATTATCTTTAACTGGTGGGTACCAAGTATACTTAAAGTCTAGGGATGAGGGAAATTGGGAAATTGGTGTCTCCTGTGGTCTAATTAGGTACTGTTTCTTTGATGGAAACTGATCAAATTGTTCCTTCAACTTTCTTCGTTTCCTGTGTGCGAATTTTTCAAAAGCTCTGTTTCCGGGAGGGCGGATGTGGCACACTTTTAGTGGGTAAAAATGCATATTTGAGGGCAAAACAATGGAAAAATAACATATTTCGGCCATTTTTGAGAGGGCACGAGGGGCAGCGTTCATGTATGTATGTGTATGTATGTAAAATTTTGTCATACAAAGTAAAAATTAAATGTAATGTAAAAAAAATTTACGAAAGGAAAGAATGCTATTTACTACCCTGGGTACCAGACTCTTTAACATAATGTTAGAGAGTCTGGTACCCAGGGTAGCTATTTACATGTGTACAATACAATAAAAACTAAGATCTAGTATAAAAACACCCACATGGGACACTCAACTCATCTGCATACGGGGAAAGTCCGAGAAATTTTTAGGCCACCCAAAAATATCGGTTTGGCTCCATTGAAACCTAAAAAATATCAGCTCCTTTTATACTTCGACACCTGAAAACGAACATAAAATATCTTAAAACGATGTAAATAGAGGTTACGAATGCCTCTAACAAACTAAGAAATCTCCTTTTGACTTTCTTCTAAGTATTTAAGTCTAATGAGGTTCACCCCGAGGGACGTTTTCCCAAGTAATAGTCGTATCATTCCTAAATCAAGTCACAAATACTGCCCTCTCAAAAATGACGTAGATATTTTCGGTATTCTTGTGTTCAAGGCCAGGCGACTCTGCAATGCCCTAAGCTGCTGTCATATGAATTTAAAATCGTGAATATTATTTGAATTTCTGTCTCTAAAGAAAAATAATTCCAGGAGACTTCGAGCAAAAGATTTCAGCGTCAATTTCATGACATGTAGCAAGCAAAGGTAGCATGCAAATTTTAATCAGTTTACACGAACCTGATGCAGAAGTAGATGATTCATCATCCCCAAAATATCCATCATCCAAAAAATACCCATCATTGACCAACTCACTGGTCTCATCATCGCTTAGCTCTGAATCTGCTAAGTAACCAGCATCAATAAAAAACAAAGCATCGAAAAGTGTCGTTTCAATTTCCGAAGACATCTCAAACTTCTTTAGAAGCAAATTCAAATACAAGATCTATTGAACTGTCGTGGCTGACTTTAGGAGCAAACAGAGCAGACAGGCCCAAGTAGCGTTTTGAAGATATTTTTTGAAATGCGATCTATCAACAGCCATAACCGTCAATCTATTTACATCGGCTTCACACCCTATACAGATTCAAAATCACTAGATCCCTAGTATTCTAAACACTTTAGTGACCACAGTGACAGGCGACGGTCAAACCAGTCACTTTAAACAAAATCTTACTTGATATTACAGTTTGTTAAGACCTGAACTTTTCAATATGTACAGTAGGTTGGAAAAATGTGCGACGGAAAAATCTTCCTTAAACAACATTTAGCGTACCTTGCAAGAATCAAGTTCCGTTTGCTAGCTAAGGTCTTTGGGGCAGTGGTGTAGAGCTAGATTAATAACTAGGGGGGCTCAGGTAGAGAGGTGGCACCAGGAAATTTGTTGGAGGCACTCCTTTTACTTTGGCGTAGAATGCATCTTCCAATATCATGCTTGCCATTAGCAGTGAGGAAACCTTGATAATTTTGTGACAACTGACAGTTATCCTACAAATCAGAGCAAGAAGAAAATTTTTGAAGAAACATCCTTTACTTTGGCGTAGAATGCAACTCCCAATATCATGCTTGCCATTAGCAGCGAGGAAACCTTGATAGTTTTGTGACAGTTATCCTATAAATTGGAGCACGAAGAAAATTTTAGAAGAAACATCCTTTACTTTGGCTTAGAATGCATCTCCCAATATCATGCTTGCCATTAGCAACAAGAAAACCTTGATAGTTTTTTTGTGACAACTGACAGTTATCCTACAAATCAGAGCACGAAGAAAATTTTTGAAAAAACATCCTTTTCTTTGGCTCAGAAGGCATCCCCTGACTCCATATTTACCAGTGCTAAAATGGAAGCCTTGGTAACAAAGTTCAATTATGTATAATCCCCTTCTAGCAATTGGCATTTCACGGAAAAATTCTCACCGAACCTATACCCAGTTATTTCTCTTCCGTGTTAAAGGAATATCGAGGACCATTTTTCGAAACAAATGGGGGGGCACCCTATACCCTTATCGCCTTGCCACTTATGATGTCTGTTTGCACTTCCTTGTTCTATTGTCATTTGCACTTGTGTGTTTCTGAAGCCATTTTGATGTAACATTAGTGGCATCCCATAGATGTACATGAGGCCCATTTATGCTTATAAACATCAAGGAAGATAAGAGCTTGACAGTCATTGAAGATCTCATCTTGGTGCAAACCAAACACCAGGATCTCTTCTTTAAAAGAATATAACATTACCTTGTTCTGTCATTTTGGTCATAATAAACAAATTAAGAAAATCAAAATTTATTCAGAATAACTAGGGGGGCTAAAGCCCCCCCCAAAATTACGGAAAAAATAACTAGGGGGGCTGAGCCCCCCTGAGCCCCCCCAGCTCTACACCACTGCTTTGGGGTGATGTCTAGTTTGCATTATTTTGGAAAATAATCGTAGTAGTTCCATGGCCAAAAACAGTTTTTGCTCTTCCTAGTTTTTGGTTATACTTTAGAATGGGTTGTACCTAATGAATGAATCAGTTCTTCAAGAATCGTAATGTAACAAACCATCTTAATTTACAGTCTCAATTCTCGTAGTATCAGTTCTCTGAAGAATAGAATGGCTGAATCGGGGCTTCCCACCTTTGGATGGAAATTTGTCGGCAAATGCTGGCTTGAGGATCGAGCTTGATTTGCCGAGAGCCACTTTTCCAGGGGGGTGTCACACCCCTTACACCCCCCTGTAGCGACGGCCCTGGGTTTCATTCAAACACTAAACCAGAATATCTTTTTCCATTTCCTATAGATTTTTACCGTAGGGGTACGTGGAGACTAACTTTTGTCAACTCCTTGCTTCAGGCTTCAGACGTGCGAACACTAGTCAGATAGGGTGGCACAAAGAAAGAATCAAGGTACTAAGAGAGGGGTTGATTCCCGGGGGGTGGGGTCACTACCATATGAACCAGTACGGGATGTGCCATTTTTTGGGTACCTTTTTTCCGGCTGAAAATAAATTTCAGGGTGTCATTTGTGGTAACATTACAAATGAACATAAGGGTATTGAATTTGATCTAATTTCAGATACCTGGTTAGAATTTCGAATTTTGGTCACAATTTTAGCGTAACTATATTGAATTAACCTTGCCTAAATTCTTAGTTTCTTATGAAGACACATACATAATAATGATAATAATATATCGAATAAGGGAATACGAGGCTTGCAGCCTATAAAACCCTAAAAGTTGAATTATAAGTTCGTAGTGGAAGCTATCATAAAGTTTTTCAAAATTCAATACTGTTGAACTGCTGATAATGCATTCTGGTAACTTGTTCCATGATTCTACGATTCTTTGCGAAAAAAATTTATTTTCTTAAGAAACTAAGAGGTTAAAGTATCCCAGTATTTACAGTTTCTTAAAAATCTGATTTTCAGTACTCAAATTCTTACAAGATTCTCAAAGCTCCATAATAATGCTTGAAATCGAGTAAGAAAGTGAGGATACAATATTTCATCTTCACAATTAAACATCCATTATGCGAAGTAACCATTGGATTTGTAACAATACATGCGGCCCGACCGGCCTTACAGAGTGTGTAAATATAAATTTGGGAGCGTCCGTCTACATTAGAATTTACAAAAACCTGCAAACTCCGAGGCATAACACCAAAAACCCAATTTACCTTTTGAAATTCTAAGGAATTTTCAAATTGTAAAATGACATTGTCCCCATCTTTGCCTTGTGTACACCTCTTTACAGGTAGAATTCATTAAAGCGTCACAGCTTCGTCGCCCTGTCTCACTACCTGGGAGTTTTGAAATGGTCAATGCTTGGGTGGGGGGGGGGGGGTTGACCCCCCCCTCTTTTCGTAGCTGTTATAGTAGCTATGTTCCTTATAGGTGATCTGAAGCGAAAATTTTCATTGATGCAAATGAACAGCACTGTCGAATGATAAAGAATCCTGTTTAGATTTATTTAATTTCTCATTTCGTTTTCAAGTTATCCACTGATTCTAAGTACCAGTTGCAAATCACTAACGGTAATATATGGAAATATAGCTGTATCTGATCTTTGAAAGATTACAGTTGTAGGAGACATTTAAGGTAAGCTGAATAAATGAACAGAAATTGTCTCATGTATTGATATGATGTTTAGAAAGGTATTTCAACTGAAGAACATTTCTTAGAATCAATTTCCCGTTGGAACCATAGTCAACCTTGTATAATTTCTGTATTTTTTGCAAACAAAATGACGTCATCAGCCAATCATGCAAATTAATGCATAACTCGAAAATGAAACAAGGTATCAAAGAATTGTATACGATATTCGTTATCATTCAACAGTCATATTAAATTGCATCAATTCAAATTTTCGCTACAGATCACCTTTAAACTTGGTAACCAGATGGACTTCAATGCAAACAATCAAATCAAACTCACATGATTAAATCACACAAACTCTATTGTTCTCGTTGCTACTACAATAAGAACATGTATATAGGTATGATTATTATGTTTATTAGGATCATGATTATAACAATAAAATGAGGCACTAAATTGAAATTGTTTGTTTCAAATTGAGTTTGATATAATTAAATACATGTGTAAGCATAATTTGGAATATATTTGAAATTAATATGCGACGGTTTAATAAAGTATAGTATAGAAAGTTTTGACAACACGTTAAAAACAATGGTTGCCACGGTTATGGTGCTATATTTAGAGTCTTGAAATTTTGATCATTCGATACAGTATAGATATTTGGGTCAAAGAAGTGGAATCTTGGCATTCTGCTTTACATATTCTAGCATTGGCAAACAAAAGTTTCTTGGGTGAGATAGGGTGAAGTTAACTGTCTGTCATATCTACTCCATTTCATTCTGTACATCTTTGGTCAAGAATCTTTTCCAAGCTTTTTGAGATGTCCTCCAGACTAGGACGTTTGTGGCTACAAGTGCATTCTGCTGCAATTCGTTTTATCAAATCCGCGTCCTCTTGGCCCTTGATTATCGTCGCTAAATTCTTCAAGATAACACCGAAGGAGAAAATGTCGCTTTCTACTGCATGTGCAGCTTCCCCTCTCAAAACCAAAGGATCTATGTGATTATGATGTGAGTTATATCTACGCTTGATGCTACTTTTAGTTCTCGTTGCCTCGCCGAAGTCAAGAATCATTGGTAGCCATCGTTTTGAAGATTGTCCTTCGTATGTTCTGATCACGGAAACATTGTCAAGCTTAAGGTCGTTATGCAAGAATCCGTTCTTGTGAACATGATGCAAGGCTTCAGCTAATTTCCCTATGATTCTAAGAAAGCACAGATCATCGAGGCGTTCCGGATTTTTTCGAATCACTTTCAATAAAGTGAGGCATTGGTTACTGCGTGTGCAAAGCTGCATTACTAGCGAAAATGGTCTCGAATTTATGACGACACCATATAATACAGGAATACTTTCATGTGGGCTAATGTTTAGCAATGTCTTAGCCTCCCGCAAAAGACGGTTTCTAATGTCGGCCAACGAGAAGCCTTTCATTTCCTTCATTTCCTTCACGGCAACGGCAATTTTGCGGTACTGCATTATTACAACCTTCGAAAAAGACCCCTCTCCTAGCACAATATCCTTCTCCTCCAACCTTTTCAACATGCTCCTCTCTAAGAACCTATCTTTTGGTAGTTCCGAGAATAGAGAAGGAGGGAAGTCGTAAGCAGACTCCTCTGCGGCCTGACACTCTGCGTCAACTTTCTCCGTTTTCGATGGTTTTTGAATGTCTGACTCAACGTCTTGAATATTCATGCATTGAGTCACCACAGAGACTGGATCAAGGGACTTGTCATCTGATTTTTGTTTTAATCCATAATAATTGTATGGACCACCAGCAACATGCTGACGCTTTACTGTTGGAAATACAGCCTTAACCGCCAATCCGAGACTTCTTTCACTAACTGTACTCGCAGAAAAGGCATTCTCGACTTTTGATAAGAGCGCTCGTACCGGAATCTTAGCAATCCACTCTTTTCCATTCCTCGAGTCTTCGAATATGAAATTCTCTGACAACCTAAGACCAAATCAATGTGCTCATTTGATTCATAGCAAAATTGAAATGACTGAATATCGTTTTAAACGCGAGAAATTCCCAAAAGAGCTACTTTCATAGTACCCCCTAAAACATTGCTCTGAATATGTTTTCATATGCCATACCGGGTGAGTCAAAAAAAACGTAGGGTGTTTGGCAGACTGTGACGTTGCTTGTATTCACCCGATCGTCGTAAAATAAATTTGTCCATGCAGCAAAAGGTCTAACTTAGATTATAAGCCTAACCTCATTAAAATCGGTCACTTAGTGCATTAGTTAAAACGTATTTTCTTTGTAAGGCCTTGTATGGGAGTCTTGCAAACTGATGGAATCTTTAGCCAAGGCCCTTCAGCATTTTAGCCTTACCAAAGTTACAGATACATGTGGTATTATCAGGAGAGAAAACACTATTTCCTAACTATTTCATTCTCCTCTGATAATACCACGTGTATCTGCAACTTTGGCAAGGCTAAAATGCTGAATGGCCTTGCTGGCTAAAGATTCCATCAGTTTGCAAGACTCCTATACAAGGCCTTACGAAGAAAATACGTTTTAACTAATGCACCAAGTGACCGATTTTAATGGGGTAAGGCTTATAATCTAAGTTAGACCTTTGCTGCACGGACACATTTATTTCACGACGATCGGGTGGCTACAAGCGACGTCACAGTCCGTCAAACACCCCACGTTTTTTCTGACTCACCCGGTATAATATATGTATTGTAAACTATACGCTAAAGGGGCAATTCCTGAAAATAAAAAGGATACTTCTTTGTTTATTGCAAAATCTTGGGGCGCACGTGCCCCCAGTGCCCCCCGGCTCCTACGTCTCTGCTAAGAAGTTGGGCTCGCACTGAAAGATCCTCAACATTATCGGGGTTTTGAGCAATTAAAATTTCGTACAAGTTACTAAAGGTTTCAGAAAAGTCTCTATTTAGCTGCCTGGTACCCTCGTAAATATTTCAAAAGACAGTTTTTTGAAGCCCTTTCCAATATTTCTTAAAAGTGGTTCTTATAACAAACATAAGTGTATGTTCATAGAGTCTTACACCAGTAGAGTTACACTCACCATTCCTTTAATACTTGAAAATTTATCCCACGTTTAGATGACATTTCTGATTCTTCGATATGACGCTGAGGCGATTCCCATGAATGTAATGAAACCTTTTGCGTTTTTCTCTATATTCCTATATCTGCCAACATCCTTTTTTTAATTGGTGTTAAAGACAAGCCGTCGAATGACAATGGGTCGAATATATCAAATGTCAGGAAAAGAGCCGGCAAGTGACTAATCTTGTCATTATATCCTCTACTCGATTTACGAATGGTCACGTTATGCACGTTGGGGGTTGGAACGCTTTTAGACATCACAAAAACATGGAAACACCAGGAGAAGGCGAATGTTCTAATGTTTCTTTTGAAATGCCAAGTGGGAGTCGGAACTCGAACTCCTCGCAGAATCCAATGCACAGCACCCCACAAAACAAGACCCCACTTTCTTCGAAAGCTAGCGTAATTTTAAGAAAATGTAGCCTGATTGCACCGAGACCCGAGAATGATGAAAATGACAGTGGGGATGAAAATGAAGGGGAATGGAAGTTTTGGAATCAAGTTTTGAAAGTAAGAGATGTAATGCTGGAGCACATGGACGGGGAAGATTTCCTTTTTGGGCGAAAGGACATTAGCAAGTTCAACAAACTAGCAAGAGAAAAACACGAAGACTTGGTGAGTGCCTGTTAAAATGGCTCACTTTAAACTTTATATAAGAAACTGGCTTTAAAAACCATTTTATTTCTTACTGGCTTTTGTTAATATGGTTCTTTGCAACAAAAAGCGAATGCACCTCTTGGCTTTTTATGGAAGGGGCTGCCACACTTTATTGATGAAAATGCGTGTATATGGACTAGCACAGCTGTAGGTAGCTGTAATTTCGAGCATTGCCCCCAAAGCTATTTTTCCATTGCATGCTAAAAATGGAATTGATTCTAAAATACTGTATAGGTTTCGTGACTTTTTACACCAAGCCGCATTTATAATTTCAGCCGGAAAAATTGCAGTATCATACAATGATTGCTTACTTGGATGATGATTGTTGGGAACTTGCTGATAAAATCGTTGAAAAAATGGACCAAGGCCGCATTCACGGAAAGAGGACACCAACAACATTCACTTTCAGATTTTTGCATGGATGTGTGTCAGCAACAGAGAAGAAAGAGAGATTGCGAGAATATCTTCAAGAGAATTCGACCGACGGGTATAAATTACCCAAAAAAAGATCAACCCACCCACAGGTAAGAAAATTGGACAGCAGAAGTGCCGTTTTAATGTTTTATTTTAACGATGTATATAATGGTGTAGATAAGCATCAATTGTGAACTTTGCATAGTACAACATTTCAATTCCCTTCTTTCAAGAAGATGCTTGTCCATATGTCAACTTTGATGGTATTTTCATTTTACAGGAAAAGCCTTCAAACAGCAGCAACATGGCGATACTGAAAGAAGAACTAAATAATGCCAAGCTAGAGGTATCCAGGAGAGATCGTTGCCTAAACTCTGTTGATAGCTAGCATTTGCCCCTGAAAATTGCAATTGCAGTAACTATGTAAAAGTTCCCTCTGTATGCAACTTTGTTATTTCAAAAGATGTGTGTGTATATCAGCGACTGGCTATTGTGAAGAGTATTCAATACTTTTTGTATCCTAATAATATAGAAAAAAAGCCTAAAAAATGCTCCAAATTTTTTCAGCCAGGGTTAACCCTATTGTACCCGGGGGGGGGCAAAAAATGCCCCCCCAACCAAACTTTTGATTATAAAACAGAGAGGAAAGAGAAAAATGAGCTGAAACATCCATGACTTTTCCTAATTTTTTAATTGGCAATTAAATTTTACACTTGTCATTGTCATAATTTAAGTCACGTGACCAGTAGATACCCATATTTGGAAAGTACTCACAAAGGAAATCACAAAAACAGTCATAATTCCTTTGTCTTAACCTTGATGAAGTTGTGATTGGTACCAAACGATTCCCCTTGCAGAGTACTTTCATTTGATATATACAATATTTATATTTGCTGACATCAGCAAATTATAGATTCCATGACGTCATGCAAATTGATGACGTCATATCTCTAATAAAGAAAGACAAAATTTTCAAATCTTGATATAAATCAATGGATAAACATATTTTCTTCATTTTTCAGTAGTTTATTGAGGTTTTCATACATTTTATCTGAATTAATTAGCACTTTTTGTGTTTTCAGTACTGAAGCTTATATCTGACATGGTCCCATTGTTTGGTTGCTTGGCAACGAACCACGTGACTAATTAGCATTAAAATCTATAATTAGACTCATAATAGATGTACTTACTATTGTGCTAAGTTACAATGGCATACTAATTATAGTTTTGTAGATAATTAGGGGGGGGCATGTTTTGCCCCCCCCCCCGGGCAGTGGTCTGACCCTAGGAGCCCGGGTAGAATAGGGTTAATAGAACTCTGGTTCAGCTAATACCCTTCTCCATAATAAAGCTGCACAGCTGTCAATAACCAAATGTGCCGGTTCATAAGAAAAATGAGAAAAATTTGAAGGGAAACTATCGACCAATTTCTCTCCTACCAATCTTTGGGAAAATACTTGAAAAACTTATGTACGATTCTTTATACTCGCATCTCGTTTCATGCAATTTACTCAATCCGAATCAATCAGGCTTTCGTCCCGGTGACTCAACGGTTAATCAGCTGATTTCCATAACGCACACGATCTTTAAAGCCTTCGATTGTAACCCACCTCTTGATGTTCGCTCTGTGTATCTTGACATCTCTAAAGCATTTGATAGGGTATGGCACGACGGTTTGATTTATAAACTAAAACGATGTGGCGTTTCTGGAGAGCTCCTTTTACTTATCCAAAGTTTTCTTAAGGATAGAAAACAGCGAACAGTTTTAAATGGACAGAATTCTGATTGGGGAGATATTTCAGCAGGAGTACCCCAGGGTTCTATTCTAGGACCCTTGTTTTTCCTTGTATATATCAACGATCTAGCTGCTGACGTGAAGTGCAATGTTAAGCTTTTTGCTGATGATACATCGTTGTTTACCGTAGTAGAAGACTCTAACTCGGCTGCCAGTGATATGAACCCTGACCTAGAGTTGATAAGACAGTGGGCCTACGATTGGAAAATGTCCTTCAATCCTGATCCGCAAAAACAAGCTGTTGAACTGATATTTTCTACAAAAAGAATTGAAATCAATCATCCAGAAATTCGTTTTAATAATATTTCAGTGATGAAAGTGGATAAACATAAACATTTAGGAATTATCCTGGACTCAAAGCTTTCTTTTTCGGCTCATATCCAGGCAGCTATCTCTAAGACAAGGAAGGGTGTTGGTTTGCTGAAATATCTCTCCAAGTACCTACCCAGACATACCTTAAACGAATTATTCAAGCTCTATGTGCGACCCCACCTGGAATACGGAGAAGTTATCTATCATATTCCGGCCAAAGTATGTGAATTTAGCGGTAACACTACTTTGTCAAGTTTGATGGAAAAGTTGGAGTCAGTTCAGTATTCTGCTGCTCTAGCCGTTACAGGAACGTGGAGGGGGACATCGCGAGAGAAGTTGTACGCAGAACTTGGTTGGGAATCATTGAGTTCCCGAAGATGGAGTAGACGCCTTACGTTGTTTTACAAAATGATACATAATCTGATGCCTGAATATACAGCTGATCCAATCCCTCAACTTCAGCAGTCGCATTACTCTCTTCGCAATCAGGATGTCATTGGGGGAATAAGGGCAAGGACAGAAAAATTCAAATCCAGCTTTTATCCCAATTGCCTCTCAGAATGGAATGAACTAGATCCGGAGGTTAGACTTGCACCATCGGTCGCTATCTTTAAGAGAAAGCTGATTTCAATTATCCGCCCCCCTGCTAAATCTGTCTTTGGGATTCATGATCCAATAGGATTATCCTATCTGACTCAACTTAGAGTGGGTCTTAGTAAGTTATGCTTTCACAAATTCAAGCACAATTTTAGGGATTCCATAAATCCAATGTGTCCTACAAACGATGGTATTGAGACTACGGAACACTTTTTGTTGCTCTGCCCCTCCTTTGAGGTTGAACGTCGAAATCTTCTCGCTAGAGTGTTTGATTTGCTGCGACCATTTGGACATATCGATCTTTCAAATGAGGTTTTGACACAACTTTTATTATATGGTGATAAAGACCTTCCAAAGGACCTCAACAGAAATATACTCGAGCTGACTCTACATTACATCCACGCAACTGGTCGCTTCAGTTGAGATCACCGTAAATCTAGTTAAACGTCGCCAAACCACTAAGTCCATTTTCGTAAAGTTTCTTGTCGTAGAGTCCTGTCCATATTTTCCTTTGCAAGCCTGTTTCACATTGGATGTTAGGCTTATATTAGAAATCCAGACCCGATAGCGGTGTCTCGAGCCATGGGGACCTTGGGTGGGGAGCAGTGACGGGGACGGTTGTTGTCGTTGTTGTTTCCTCGGCCGGCGTTCCGATTGTTCACTATTATATTTGGCCTGACATCTAATGTGAGACCGGCTCAAATATATATTTGTAAAATGTTTTTATAATTAGCATTTCTATTTGTAGCGTATGTATAGTAGTTTGTAGTAGTTGTATTTTAGTTTATATGAATTCCAGGGGGTAGACATGTGTAGTGTGGTATAGTAGATTGTAGGTATTGTTTAGGTAATTTTGTTGTAAATTTTTATATTGAATATATAAAAAAAAAAAAAAAATAACCAAATAAAGAACTTATTTTCCCCTCAGTGTTGTGTCGACACGTCGTACTGGATACATAATTCTTTCATTTAAAGATTTAAAGCTTTTGAAAACTTTAAAGACCAATTGCATTCAATCTCTCAGATATTATCAGATGCTTATACCTTCATGAGAGTTGAACGAAAACAGCAGTATCAAATTTTGTCTTTAGATAGCCAACCTGAACACAATCAAAGCCAATCAAGAAAAAGACATAGTAGAAATGAGGAGAGAAATTATAAGGGTTTGTAAAGCTATTAATTCTGTTATTCCTGATTTCCTACCTTGAATCAAATAAGCAATACGAAGCAAGGAGATGACCATTAAAGCTGCTATAGGTGACGTGAATCTCAAATGAAATTTAACTTCAGTATGATCAGAGTCATGCTGGACACATGTTCGCACTACACTTATTTGTGCGGATGCTTTTTGGAAGAAAACTAACTTTCGCTATTGTTGCAATGCAGCAGTCTTCTTATCAAAATGTTTCCGCATTAGACTACGTATTAACCGAGAGCTGCATGTAGGATGACTTTCTGTACGAAGCAAAACGAATACAATTAAATCTCCATTAAGCTCATATTCGTTGTATAAGCTGTATTCAACAGTTTACTTTAATTGAGACTGTGAATTGGTGAATTGATTTCTGTATTCTCTCTGAGTGTTGAATGGTAGTGTTGCCAGGTACCAACAACAAATCTCATATTTGGAGCTTAAGGTTGCGACAAAAGAACAACTGCAGAAAAAAGTAAGTTTTGTAAATCCTTGATTCGCGTTATCATAGAAGTGTATGGGAGTTCTCATTTGAACTCTTAATTGAGAACTCTGAATGTGAAATAAGGACAAAATTATACTTGTAAACTAATTAACCTTATATGGACAGACAATATACTATAAATAGAGGTAGATACTCTGAATAAATCAGTTACTCTGAAGATGCCCTAGTGGGCGAAACTAGTAAGCACTGAAATAAAGAATAAAAAGCGCAAAATTGATGCCTGTTTTCTTCGAATGGTTAGGCACTCTTCAACGGTACACTTTATGTTGGAAGATATATATATATATATACATCTTGAAATATAATGTCGTAATAGAATTATAGCTTTGAATGTACTTGAATGTCTCTGTTTCCTTGGGCACAGTGCGTCTCTTCTTGCTTTGGGGAACTCATGTCCGAAGAGGGTCGCTCGTTGAAGGATAATGGATGGTATCCAATCGTTGCCAAAATGATAATTATTGTTTTTTGTCACAGGCGGAGCATAATAAGAATTTAGCGATTCACAACATGAAGGTTTGCAACGACAGGTGGAGAAATCTTTATCAGCAACAAGCCTACATCGAGAGTGAAAGCATTCATCTGATGCATTCCTCCACTGCGTCGTCATCATCAAAGGTACTACACGTATTTTCAAAGAAGTGCCTTCTTAAAGAGTTCCTTAACATTTTTGGAATCTTGAATCGAAACGGCGATTCCAAGTAATATGATTTGACAGTTGGTGAAGTCGTGAAGATAAATGTTAAATTCGATGAATTTCTTTGACTGAATGCTTACTAAATTGTGATCCACTCTTTTTCAATCTGAGAGTTGAGTTTCCTTTGAAGAGTTCTAAATAAAAAGATGTGTAGAAAATAACGGCAAACTTCTAGGAACCACAGGATCTGTTAAAGTTTCTCGCTAAAATTGCAATTGGGAAATAATGTAATAAAAATGGCTGGGTATATCTTTGTGGAAAAGATGCGCGAAGCCGCTTCGCAGGAAGCTAGTTTGTCTGGAAGGAAGAAAACAGAGGACTGGAAGAAAAAGGAATAGAAGGAGTGAAATAAACGATGAAGGGAGGAAAGAAGTGTGCGTTAAGCTTAATAAATTGTAAAGAAATCAACTTGTTTGCTTTCTGAAACATGATTATTCCGAGTGACTCTGAACATGCCCCAAGAAAACTGAAATGTGTGTTGTGCAAGAGTTCAACAGAAATCTGGCAAAAGAGAAACTTAATGAAACAATGGAAGGAAGAATTTTGCTTAGCATTGCTTCACAGGAAGGCAAATATTTTGTCTACCACTGGTAACTGAAGAGAAACTTCAACAACAAAACAGACTAAATAGGCTGTTCTGATAAAGGGTTGCATGAAGTCTAATGACAAGAACAATTTAAGAATAAAACAATGGTATAGATATCTAAATTCATATTCGCGATTATAGTCATTGCTTTAATGAAATTATCGGAGCAGCTTTGAAATAGGTATGTGAAGAATTTTAGTAGCAAGAACAAAATACTTCATATATGTACACTGGGAACCAGGGCCAGCAAATGTACCAGAACCAGCTTAGAACCACTCACCATATGATCTGTTGAAAAGAACTTGTAGGTCCTTGTAAGTGTACTGCTTTTCATTCTCCGTAACGTCTAAAGAAAGAAACATATATATAAACCACAATTTGAAACTCATTTGTAGCTGATCGATGTAGGCTACTTGAAAAATTGAAGTCTTCAGATGACTATTATCCTGGTTCAGTATGAAGGAAAACCTTTGGCATTTGTTAATTCTTGTGGCTGTGATCCATCTCACAAATCATTTGTTAAAAATATGCTGCTTGGAAGAAAAGCTCAGTTGGGGATGATCAATTTGTCAGATTCAATTTCATGCTTGCAATGAATCTAGTGCAGTTGTCTAATAATGCTACCTTTCTTGATAAAAATTCACTTTCTTACTAAATGGCAAATAACTATGGATAGGAGTTGCCTATTTCAGCAAGCTAACTACCGGGTGTTAAAAAACAAAATTTCGGCATTTGATTGAATGCAGAGCAAAACCATTGAGTCTAGGAATTTCTATTCATCCTAGTTACATGCTTGATATTTTAACTTACAGTTTGGTATATCTTGGGAAGAATTAGTGGTCTGAAAATGGAGTTATGAGCTTTAACGTTTTCTGTTCATGTCTAGTATGCAACTCAAATGAAGAGAAACTGCCATATTCAAAACTTTTCTCTCATATTCAAAACTTTTCTCTCATAATCAAAATTTTTCTCTCATTTTGGGACATCCAGTATTTCAACTCAATGCTTTTTCCATTCCTCAACTTTAACACATCTTTGACCAAGATAACTGTGTGGATTTGTTGCAATGCATGACCTAATGTACCATTGAATTGAAATATTTACTGGTAGCTACTGTATAATCTATAAATGACATTTTATTCGTTTGGAACTATCATGTGCAAAGTTTAACCATCACTGTGTTCAACACATATTGCACCAGTCTATGCGTATATCAAAAGTACTTCTCTAGTTTGTAAATTTGTAATAGACAATTACGCTTAAGACGGCGGAGAGGAACTTTTTACCAAGATGCACTGCGTTCTTTAATTGAATTCCTATAAAACCGTTAAATGCATCTTGGTAAAAAGTTCATCGCCACCATCATTAGCGTAATTGCCTATTGGCTGGATATCACAAAACATGTCTTTGAATCAATTTTTGTAATTTAGTTTAGTTCTATTTTATAGGAGGGCCCCTTGAAAATCAGCACTTCCGCTGAAGTGCTACCCTCTCCTTTAGTTAAATAAATGAAACATGAAATGAATCTAAAAAAACCTCAATATCTTTTTTAGTTGTAGAAGGAATGATGTACATTAAAGTGATCCATGAAACAACTTTACTTGTCAACTAAAACCAATCTGGATGTGCTACAATTACCAAATAAAGTTTCAAGCATCATCTTTTATCAAGATCAACAGAAAAATGTTAGGAAGAAACATTCAGACAAACCAAACATGAAGAGTGTATAAATTTAATTCTATTGAGTATGAGCTCCTTCAACTAATAATCAGGATTTGATAAAGATAGAACAAAATAATGTTGTTTGAAAGTACATTCAACATTTTACAAATAACTAGCAGCTACTTCGATCTGATGCATTTCTTTCCTTCTATTCCTGACAAACACAAAAGTTTCACTCCAAAAATTGTTGTACACTCCCAAATTGTCTGAAAGTTTTCTCACCTGACATTTTTCATATCAATCTAGGCAGTATTCATTTTCTAGATGTCAACAAAAATGTTATAGCATTGAACACATCAATTCCTTGACAGGAGAGATAACCAAGAGATCATTTCTGTTTAATCAATAAAATCATAAATACCATAATATCTTTGGATTTCCATGTTGAATGATGGGTGTGCATCCAAGAAGGCAAGACCTTTCTCTGATCCAAAGTTTGAGATTTGGTCACCATGCAGCATTACAACAGTTGTTTCCACTCCAAAGCTCTCCAGGATAGATATCTATATGAAAAATGACAAAGTGAAAACACTGAGTTAAAAGAGGAGATTTCAAATACAGGCTTTAGAATAGCCTATCATATTCTGACAAATGCCAAAGAAAGGCACATCAAAGAAACATAATAACAATAATACAGTTATTTATACAGGGTTACCTTTTCAGCTACAAAAGTGCTGTTGTCTATAAGGGCCCTGTTAAAAACATAAAAGATCTTAGGAAAAAATTAAAATTGAGTTTAAAGTTACAATCAAATCTCTAAAGTTTTTTTAATTGTCCTCTACCTAAAAAATGAGATATTATGGCTTTTCTTTGCCCTACTTGTAGACTGCACCTCACAGCTCAAGTCATTCACTTTAAATCAATAAAGAGCGTGATAAACCTACAAGTGAACTCGTTCCTTTCATGTTGAATTTAGAATGTTTACTGACTGTGTGTTACCATAATTTCAGCATGAAGATTTCTCTGCAGCTATATTGTGGAATTTCTCATGGACAGAACTGAGACTTTGCCATTGAAAATCACAATTGAAGAAATACCTCAAAGAAGCATTTTGACAGCACACAAACTAATGTCTGCATATTTCAGAACAGTCACATTTACTGTAGATTTAATTTACGAAAAAGTCAGGATGTTCCATCTAAGGAACTGATGGCTGCACCTTATGCAGAACAACATCTTCTTTCAGCACTATATAAACTGAAAGTGCTCTGAATTCTTTCAAAATTTTGTAGCTAACCTCTCTTAGCAGCTTCTTTTTGTGCAGCTTTATTGCGCTCATTTTTTCCTCATCATTCATTTCATTTGCACGGTTCTCATTTATGCGAGCAGCCTCTGATTCCATTTCTTTTCGTTTCTCACCATCAACCTTCTCCCATTAATTAGCAAAAATGTGTTCCTTTCAGCATTGTTTTTAAATCCAATCAATTTTCCTGTCAAAAGATACAATATCAGTCAATTGAGTTTTACAGTAAATTGCAATAGCTCTGAAGTCAGTGATCATTGTACATGACATATTACATCACTACACTGTATTTGTGTTGGTATAAATCTTTCTTTCATCCAGATAAATCTTTTATATGATAGATGAAAGTCAAATTCTACACAATTCTGTACCTATTGGCAATAATGCCACTCAGCGATAATTACAGAGTGTCTTGTTGAAGTCTAAGCGGGGACTTACGGAAGGCAAAGTGTTTTAATTGGCCTTTTTCCTTTGTAAGACCCAAAGCTCTTTTTTCATAAATCAGACAAAAGCATCAGTCATCTGTACCCTTTCAAATATTCAATGTCATATCTTTAACCCTATACTAATTGCATTTCTATATGTTGAAGAGATTCAACCTGTGAATTTGACTGCAGCAGAGTGTAGATTGTAATATGGAAAATTGGAGGCTTTTTAAGTAAACATACCTTCTTTTGACAAATGCCTGTAGAACAAACTCCTGGCTGCAACTTTGCGCTCTCCTTTCACTCTTTTATGTAGAACCACATCCTGATCCCCATCCACAAGATTCTGGTGTGCTCTCTTTCTTTCCTTCGCTCTTTGATTTCCGACCCATTTCTTGAATAAAAACAGTATAAATGCTTGTTAAAAATGCTTGTTAAAAGTCCACTTGTATCCAAGCAATTAAACGAGATATGAATGTTTGGATTTTTTCTCTGTGAAGTACAAAGATCCATCTTCAAAATGATTCTTTCATTTTCGAAGAAAAGGTATACGTCTGTGTGATATTGCCCATCAAAAATTCAAAATCACCTTTTTGACCAGAATTGAGACTGAGCCCCTTTAAGAATTTTCAAGAATTCTTCACATTATGATAGAATAATTCAGAACAATTTGATCAGAGTAATTGAAACAATTTGAGAGACTTTTTGATGGAGTCACAATTGAAAGGCTTGAAGCTTCAGCTGGCCAAAAGGAAGAAAGGAAGGAACTAAAATGTGTGCATAGCAGTCATCTTTGAAAGTATCAATTCTAAATTCCCTTGTTTGTCAGTTTGTCAATTTTCAATCTATTTCTTTGTTGTCTGCAGCAACATACTTTCAAAAATAGATCGAAAAAATATTCATTGCATATTTATTGCATTGTTGCATACTTCTATGAAGTAAGACACAATGGCACGGGGCATACTGTACCTGGTGACCCAAATAAGTTACCTCAAAGAAAATATGTTACACAAGATAGAATAATCAACAGAAATGAGGTGATAAACAACGTTGTTGTGGCTAGGCTACATCACCATTTTATTTTTCCTATTTTCATCAACATTGTAACCAGCCAAAATAGAAGGACCTTTAATGAAACAGCTAGTTCCAAAACCTGTCAAAAACCAGGGGATTGACTCTAGACAGGGGTCTAGCTCTTCTGGGGAATCTCCTAAAGACTTTCACTGAGTGATAGTATGCCGAACAGGATTGGCCAGGTAAATACCTGCATATTTTAGCATGCACTCCCATTGGGTTTTAATTCATGATGTAAATAAACAGCTTTCTGAAAAATCACTCAGCAATCTATTTAAAAAGACCTACTTTGATTCTTTGTGTTGTTAGCCCAGTTGTCTCAGCTGCACTGTTGATTTTGTCACCTTCCATGGTTGAGGTCATCCCGTCATGGAAATAATTAATCAAGACTTCTTTTTGTGCATCGGTTATAATTAAATATCTCTCACTTCGGCTTGGATCCATGATCTAGATGAGCAAAGAGGATAATTACTGTATATATGCATAATGTGTA
This sequence comes from Aurelia coerulea, assembly GCA_039566865.1. Classification (NCBI taxonomy): domain Eukaryota; kingdom Metazoa; phylum Cnidaria; class Scyphozoa; order Semaeostomeae; family Ulmaridae; genus Aurelia; species Aurelia coerulea. The sequence goes on along the minus strand of CM076951.1, from coordinate 1,814,354 downwards.
CAATAAACATTTCAACCAGACAAAATATGTTTTCTGCAAAGTTCTGCTAGCTTGGCATCCTTTGTGGAAGGACATGACAAGTATTTGCTAGATTGTAAACAGGTCTTAATACTCCTAATCTCCATCCAAATACTCTGCTGAAGTCATTTTAAGTATTGGTGTTGAGTTTAAAACGTAATGCATTTAATGAAGAAAATGCGATAAACAAAAACAAATGATGTCATCCTGTGTTTCTTATTGCGTTTGGTACTTGTTCCAAGTTTCAAGTCTCTAGCATTGAAGGTCCTATGAATAAAGAGGGGGTCCCCAAAGTTTCAAAAAGCCTGGTTTAGGGTTAAATAAAACAACAAAAACAAGTCAAAAACAACTGTCTGCCATAGGCATATTGTTCTTACAGCAATTGCAAAGTCAGGATTACACCACTGACTGTGCCATAACAAAACACCTTCACAACTCATGCATGCCTCTGCTTGCCAAGTTTTTGACATAAATAGCAAATTAATGGTATTATTATGCCATTATAATTTATAGCCTGTAGTAGTAGGTAGGCCTGGGCCAACAGACAGAGGGGGCCAACCGGCCTATTCAAATCTTTATGTAGTTCATAAAATAGAGCCACTACTAATTAATGGAAACAAACAGCAAACTGAGTCAGGTTACTCTGATATATTACTATGCAGTGTGCTCAAGATAAGTTTAAGCTAACAATCCTGAAGATGCAAATTTGCATGCGAAAGATAAAGACGAGCACTGTGAATTTTCCGCGCCACGAACAGTGGACTGAGAGGAAGCCTTTTAGTTTTTAGAGGCCTGAAGCTAGGCCTAACGTGTTAGGCTAGGCCTTGTTGTACCTACCTGGTCTATCTATTCCACCACAGGCCCTACTAAAATCTCATCTCTACCAATAATACGAATGACATAAAAAAACTTCTAAACGAACCTTCAATAAGGTAAAACTGCTTTCGTTTCGGCGTATTCCACCAAAGTTTGTAACTAGGCTAATCAACGTCTCCTCATCAACCACGTTTCAATATTTCTATGGTTTCACTGCAGCAACGGACCCCCAACGAAGCCCACGGGGAGCAGGGACAACAGGGCGGGAATGTGTTCTCCGCTCCCAAATTGTGTTCTATACTCCCAAATTGCGAGATGGTTATAACATAGTGACTTGTCTATATTCTAAATCACCAGGTGGCACAGATGATCATCTCGCATGGACCTTGTCCACATTCTAAACTTTAGAACATGGAGATTCTCCATTTAGAACGAATTAAACCGGTGAACAAAAACATGGCTTGGCAATTTTTGTCAACTTAAAAGTGCAATTTCTCTGCAGTAGTTGGTCCGATTTCTATACGGATTTTTGTTCTGAATACCTCAAAGTGTCCTCTCTATGATAGGTGTGAAAGGTTTTGCATTTCCAACGTTTTGTGTTTTGGCATTTATTCCATAATTTTGACAATCTGGATCACTGTGTAACGAATCAATCCTATCAATAGCCTGCGTGCAGACTTTACTTTCCACTGCGAAGGAGAGCCTCTGAGGCCTTGGCTCTCCTTCGCAGTGGAAAGTAAATCTGCACACAGGCTATCCTATCATAAGCTGAACTGATTACAACTTCGTAGTTATTGATATCTATTTTCACTGTCGTTGTTGTTGCTGTTGTTGCGATATCTGGGACTATTTTGTGAGTCTAATTAGACTTGCTCCAAGTCTATTCTATCTCCCTGTGGGTCCTGCAAAGGAGACCTTCTTGTCCCCTACAGGTCAATAGAATACACATTACCCTTCATACAGGTAAAAACTAAGAATTTCTTCCAGTACTGAAATTTTCTTCAATTGCATTCAATCCTTTCAAAGGAAACTAAATGCAGGTTGAGGCTTGAGAGGACTGACTCTGTGTACTTCTGGGTCACGTTAAAGTTCTGGGACACTCTCTGTACTGGGTCACAGTACAACAATTACTCTACAGTACTGGGAATAAACACACTTCCTAAAAGGTAGGCGCCCTTGATCAGCATAGCTTCCAAATCTTTAACTCGGCGTAAAAAGGTGGGTCTAAAATTCTGTGATCTATTTCTTCTGACTGAGTGGCTTGAAAGAAACTTCAGTTACTTATCTTTAATCCTACCGTTGGACTTTTCAGAAGTTTTTTTTTTTAATTTCAGCGTATGTTACATTTAAACTCATTTGAGGGTGTGACGTCATCAAATTTCTAAATCATAAAACAGAAAAGTGACAGACTTTTGCTTGGTACCATATTGTAGACATCCATAAACTATGGTTTTCATCGAAATTATTTCATGTTGCATCAAACAGTTTAGAAATTACGATAGTTTTAAGTTTTTTTGAAAATTTTTCTTGAATTCTTGAAAATTAGAAAAACACTGTAATTCTGAAAACATTGAAGATTTCAGAAAAGTCCAACGGTAGAATTATAGAGAATTAGCTAAAGTTTCTTTGAAGTCATTAAGTTCAAAGAAATAAGTAACTGAATTTTACACCAGCCTTTTTAAAGATTTGGAACCTATGCTCCCTTGATCTAATCTAAGATTTTATCACATTTTATCAAGGATATTGCTGATTTGTTTGCTTGCTTCGAGGATTTACCAAGGCCAAAACGCCAAAGCTCTGGTCTGGATGTAACAGCAAATTGGAAGGGCCAATACCAACAAGCGAAAGTACCTATGTTCAAGTTACTGTAACTATCAAGGAAGATTTTGAAAATGATAACTATTGATTAAAGCTACGTGGTGTCCCAAAACAATGTATATGGATTTGGTTGACTCCAGTGATGTGAATTTTGCTTCAATCGATGTCTGGTCATTCTGAAAATGTTCCTCGATAGTTATCTTGAACATAGGTACCTCGTTTGTTGGTATTGGTGCTTTGAGAGCAGATATGTTAATCTTGAAAGCTCAAATTTGCCTCTTCCTGGAAACCAGAGCTTTAGCCTTTTGGCACAACCAAATTCTTAAGGCACAGAACATCATTAGTTATTGTGTTATTTTGTTTCCTGAAGTCACCCCCCCCCCAAACACCCATTGGACCGTTTCTTAATTTTTATTACTTTCAGTTCCTAATTTCAATGTACTTCAAGAAGTTGCTTTGGTCAATAGGCCTAAGCTCTGGTTTGCAAGTGGACCCAAATTTGAGCTTGCTAGATTGAAATTTCTGCTCTCAAAGTACCAATACAAACAAACGATGTATCTATGTTCAAGTTAGCTATCGAGGAAAATCTTGAGAGTGATTAGCCATTGATTAAAACTGAAGGCACATCACGGGAGTAAACCAAATATGTATACTTTTTTGGGACACCCAGTACATTCCCATTACTGGAACCAACCATATTCTTATATTTTGTTCTGGGACACGCGGTGGTCGTTTCTTCTGATTGGAAAAAATGCCAATTCTTACTATAAACTGTTTCTTATAAAAAGAGTAGTTTCAGATGATGCTTTGACAAGAAACGAACAATTTGGGCTAGTACTGAAAGTCACTGAAAGTATCTTAAAATTATCAGATCTTGTGAATTGTGAGTTTATATAACAATCTTCATATGTACTACCTGTGCTCTCGTGAAAATATCGAAACAAAACTGTTTGAAATATTTCTAATGTTTAGACTTAGGTCAGGTACATTCCAAGAAATCTGATAAGAAAAATAAATTTAAGTCATGCGAAGAATTTCCTCTATTGACATGAATAGTTCAAGATATGCTCTTGCAGTACTTGAGTTTCTTAATTTTTGGCGATTTGTGTTTCTGCTCAAGTATTAGTAGAAATGATTTTGAAGTGTTACCTCTTTTGCCAACATTAACCCGATGGTTTGGCGAAACTAAGGCAATGCCCTCTGGCCACCAAAGAGGCTTGTGCCTTTCATTTCGCCAGAATTTGTTCGATACTCTGCCCAACCTGGTCACTATCGAAATCACTTTTCTCTGCCAATGGCGGATTACCTTTGCCCCTCCTGGAAAGAATGAAAAGGGAGTATAAGGTTCAAATCTTTCAAATTTGAAAAAGGTGGTAGTAAAATTCTGTGATAGCTCTCTCAGAATTTTAATTGGATGGCTTGAAAGGAACTCGGAGTACTTTGCTGTAAATCTGCAGTGGATATCTTTAGATATATTGATTTTTTCAAAATGGCGCTATCTGAATTATTGTTGAAAGGATTAATGGAAAATATTGATGAATCATCATCCTAGATCCTAAATATATAAAGGGGGAAATGATACAGTCTTCAAGAAAACCTGATTTATGAAGGTCTACAATATGGTGTCAAGCAGATGTCTGCAGCTCTCCGGGTTTACGATTTAGAAATTTCATGACAACCCATCCTCAAATATAATAGATGCTCCCTTTTTTAAATTAATCAAATATCAACAACTGTCCACGACAGATTTACAGCAAAGTACCCTCAGTGAAAGAGGGTTCAAGTTGCCGTACACTGTAAAGCCATGAGCGATAGGACACCAAGTGTGTGCCACCTTAACGTTATTTTGGTAGCGAGCCACCTTAATCAATTGGTTTTTAGTGTTTTTGCCTATTTTACTTGGTAGTGAGCCACCTTATTGCGGTTTCGCCATTTTGAAATTTTTGGCAGTGAGCCACCTTAAGTTCAGGTCCACCTTAACCGTAAAGCCCTGAAAGGGAAAAAATTATGGGCAGGTTATCGCTGGCTTTCGCTTTGTTCAGCCGTGGTCACATCCATCCAACATTGGGCATACCTTATACGGAGTTCCAAGGAGATTTAAAAAATGAGCTTTCATGATACCAAACTGTTACAAAAATATGTCAAATTTAGGCTGGTTTTTCATTGGTATTTCATACTGCAGATATGAAAACTAAAACTGAACTGGCTACAGTGCATGCAACTTTGTACATTACCATTTTTAATCCATTTTTTCACCAATAATGTGTCCATGTTGACACCTATTGAACAAAGGATTTTCCAAGTGTTCATGCTTGTCAATGACGTGGTTTAAGAATACTTTAAATTTTGCCAGTATCACTTCATCATTCTCATCCAAAGTAGTTGTTGCACTCCAGTACAAGTGTCCCTTGTACGATTTGATCCAGTCATTGATGAGTCCAAGCCCTTTCTGCTTGCCAAGTTTCGTTAACACTTTAGTTATTTCTGAAAGATATAAACAGTGGAGTGATTGAAAACAATGCTTGCTCAAATAAAATGAATGTCATACTCCACGCCACAACAAAATGGCGGCTTGACACGTGTGAGCATGCTGAGCCAGAACTAAATATAAATCACAAAATGAGTTAAATCAAGAGAACTGCAGAGTTGAAGATATCAAGTGTGGAAGGAGCTGAAGGTACAGTTGTTTCAGCTGATAATACCGTCCTTGACCCGCCTAATAATAGCCCTTAGAAGCTGAGAGAAGCAATCGCTCGAAAGTTAGCTGAATATCCTACTGAACGACCACCATGGGTTACACAGTTTCACACCCTCCCCCTCCACTCCCCCTTGTGACAGGACCAAGTCCTCTGTTTATGTACATAATCATTCATTTAAAGATTGACAATTCAATGTTAGGAGCATTTTACACATGTAAACTTGCAGCGTTCTTTCCAGATATATGATGCAGGCTTGAAGGTCAAAAGTCGATCTCAAATAATTCAGTTTCAGTTCAGTTCAGTTTCATATATTTTAAAATTCCACTACATACAATGCTAAAGACAAAAGTTAATTACAATGAAATACAACATACCAAACTAATTAACTAATACAGGACCAATACTACAGAAGAAATAAAAATGAAAAACGACATCATGAAAACAGAAGAATTGCATGTAGGGGAATTTCTTAAGGAGGGGCTCTCTCAGTAGCTAAGCTAATCGAAGAGAGAGCACCCCCTGTTTAAAGATGACTAAATATCACTGATTAGTTCTTTCAGAGTATTGTATAAAATTTACCTATAATTGTTGGTGAAGAAGGCTTTGAACTTCTGACGAAGGCTGAATGGGGGACCTTCCTACGATTTGTAATTATTTTAAAGGAAAAACGTCTTAAGTTTACGACGAAAACTACAAGTAGATGGTGAACGTTTTATCTCCAAAGGTATGCCATTCCAGCATTTTGCTCCAAAGTAACGAACTGACCTGAGACCGTGTTGAAGCGTATTTTTCCGATTTAGAAAAATATCATTATTGGTTGCTTGCCGTGTACGATATAGATGAACAGATTCAACTAATTCAAAGAAAGAATGAAAACAAGAGGGAGAAATTTTATTGACACAATCATAAACAAAACATAGCAATTTCAACTGGAAAAGATCATGCAGCTTTAAAATCTTCAAGTCAGAAAAGATTGGAGTGGAAGGAGAAGCAAAGTTTTGAAACGAAATTGCCCTTATTGTAACAAAAACACAGGATTGATATATGTCTCGTAAGTGAGACCCCAAACTAAAATACCATACTGTAAGAAAGGTGAAAATAAAGAATTATAAAGACAAATCAAAACGTTTATGGGTAAAAAGTGTCTAACTTTGAAGAACATGCCACAAGTTCTAGCCAGTTTTTTTGAAAGTTATGTCAAGTGATATTTCCATGAGAGATTTTCATCCAAAAGAACACCAAGAAATTTGACGTAACAGGTTTTTCTGATCGGAATGTTCCCAATTTTGATACTAACTGTTACAGGGCAAGAATGCTGAGGTGACTTAAAAATAATAAAGTTAGTTTTATCTATATTCAGGGCAAGTTAGTTTTATCTATATTCAGGTGGTCTGCTAGTTTTTGTTAAGGAGGATATCCCTTCCAAACAGCTCAAGTCTTTCAAGTTTGAGGATGACATTGAATGTATTGGTTTCGAAATTAACTTACGGAAAAAGAAATGGGCTCTTTTTAGCATATACCGCCCACCAACCCAATCACAGCCTTACTTTTTCAGCCAACTTAGCACAGCAATAGATCATTATAGTGACAAATATGAAAATTTTGTTGTTCTTGGTGATTTCAATGCCATTGAAACAGAACAGGAGATAGGTGACTTCATGGATCTTTTCGCCCTCAAGAACTTAGTAAAAGAGCCTACGTGTTTTAAGTCCGGTAACCCTAGATGTATTGACTTGATATTGACAAATAGAGGAAGGAACTTTAAACACACAACGGCGATCGAAACTGGGCTATCTGATTTTCACAAAATGATTGTTACCGTTTTGAAAGCTTCTTTTGACAAGCAAAAACCAAACATTGTAAATTACAGAGACTATAAACACTTTCGAGAAGATATATTTCGACAGGATCTTCAGACTGAACTCGCTGATCTTGAAGTACAACATTTGACCTACACGTCCTTTCAGGATACGTTTCAACGTGTTCTAGATAAACATGCACCAATGAAAAAGAGGTACATTCGTGCCAATGACAGTTCCTTTATGAACCGAACTCTTCACAAGGCGTTTATGCTACGCACAAGACTAAAGAATAAATATAATAAGAATAGAACAGCTGATAACTGGGATGCTTTCCGTAGACAGCGTAATCTGTGCGTTAAATTATCCCGTCAGGTAAAAAGATGTTTCTATAATCAACTTGATATTTCAGAAATTACAGACAACAAAAAATTTTGGAAGACTGTCAAACCTTTTATTTCGGATAAAAGCTCTTCAAAATCAAGAATAACATTGATTGAAGAAGGGAAAATTGTGTCGAACGAGTCTGAAGTAGCTGAGACTTTTAATAACTTTTTTGTTACAATCACCGAATCTCTTGGAATCATCGAAAATGAAAATATTATTCTTGATCCTGAAGGTATTAGTGATCCTATCGAACAAATATTATTTAGGTTCTCAAGGCACCCAAGTATTCAAAAAATTCGTTCCTTGAATGGGAACACTGGTTCTTTCTCATTTAAAAAGGTGTCAGTTGACAATATGAAAAACGAAATTGATGAGCTAAACCCCTCGAAGTCAACCACTTTCAAGAGTATCCCTCCAAAGCTGTTGAAAAATGAGTCCGATCTAGTCTCTACACCTTTGCAAATCATATTTAATAACTCAGTAGAACAATCTTCATTTCCCGATGAATTGAAGTTAGCTGATGTATCTTCTCTTTTTAAAAAAGAAGTCAAAACTTTCAAGGGTAATTACAGACCTATTAGTGTTCTCCCGACAGTGTCAAAGGTGTTTGAAAGGCTCATGGCTACTCAGATTTTTGCACACATGTCTCCGTATTTATCATGGCTGCTTTGTGGTTTTCGCAAGGGCTACAATGCCCAACATGCATTGATGCGGGCAATTGAAAAATGGAAAACGTGCCTGGACAACGGTGGAAAAATAGGAGCTATCTTTATGGACCTTTCAAAGGCCTTTGACTGTATTCGACATGACTTACTTATTGCTAAGTTACATGCCTACGGTTTTAGCCGTGAAGCTTTATGGCTTGCTTACAGCTATTTGGAAAATCGGCAACAACGAGTAAAAATCAATGGATCTTTCAGCACCTATAAGCATCTAAGGTTTGGTGTTCCTCAAGGATCCGTCCTTGGTCTTCTATTTTTCAATATCTATATCAATGATCTTCTGTTATCGATACAAGATACAGATATATGTAACTATGCGGATGATACAACCATCTATACATGCGATATGCGTCTCGAAAATGTAATCTCTAGGCTAGAAAATGATTCCAAAATCATAATCGAGTGGTTTGGAAACAATTACATGAAGCTAAACGAAGACAAATGCCATTTTATGATATTTGGTGAAAGAACAAATCAAGAGGTCAACATAAATATAGGCAGCTGTGCCGTTACTAATTCAAAGGAGGAGAAGCTGTTAGGAGTTTTAATTGACGCAAATCTTAGCTTTGAAAAGCACATAAGTAATATTTGTCAAAAGGCTGGTAACAAACTCTTTGCTCTGTCACGGATGTCGGCATATCTAGGTACTGATAAATTGAGACTTTTAATGAGAGCATTTGTGACTAGCCAATTCCAATACTGTCCGTTGGTTTGGATGTTTCATAGCAGAAAGATGAATAACAAAATCAATAGGCTGCACGAGAGAGCCCTGAGGATAGCATATAAAGACTATAGTTCTAGTTTCGCAACTTTGCTGGAAAAAGATAGATCTGTAACAGTACATGAGAAAAATATGCAGTTGCTAATGACTGAAATGTTCAAAACAATAAATAATCTAAACCCCCCATTTATGAATGAGATCTTTCTTCAAAGAAGTTCTGCCTATAATTTGAGAAATATAAATACATTCATGGTTCCAAAGGTAAATACTGTTAATCATGGTACTGAAACGGTCCAATATAGAGGGCAGCGTATTTGGCAGTCCGTTCCACAGGAAATCAAAGATGCAAATTCTGTGCAACAATTCAAGAATAAAATAAAATTTTGGAAAAATGTAGATTGTGACTGCAGACTTTGCAAACGATACATACCAGGGCTCGGCTTTTTATAGTTTCATACATCTTGCTTGTAGATTTTATATATAGATTTTATGAGTCTGCTAAATCGCGTGCCCTGCGTGCCCTTTAATCACCTCGTGCCCTCGTGCCCAAATTGTTGGCGTGCCCTCGTGCCTTCCATGTTGGTGTGCCCTCGTGCCCTCGTGCCTATATCTTTGGCGTGCCCTCGTGCCATCGATGTTGGTGTGCCCTCGTGCCCGCGTGCCCAAATTGTTGGCGTGCCCTGGTGCCTTCCATGTTGGTGTGCCCTCGTGCCCGCGTGCCCAAATTGTTGGCGTGCCCTCGTGCCATTGATTTTGGTGTGCCCTCGTGCCATCGTGCCTGCGTGCCCAATTTTTTCGGCGTGCCATCGACGTTGGTGTGCCCTCGTGATGTGCCCTAGAGCCCTCATGCCTGCGTGCCTGTGTACTACATAGATTTCTTTTACATAAAAAATTAGGCCTTTGTATTTGTAGTAGGCAAAAACAAAACACTATAGCTAGTGCACTATGGGGCAAAATGGACTGCTCAGACAGACAGAGCATGACAGAACATGACTTATCATAGAACATGATTTATGATTCATACCCAATGCTTTATGTGCTCAAAGGAAATAAAAAAAATTGCAAAATAGTTCTTTCTGTTGTTGCAAATGCCAGCTACCATAATATTCTTAAAGATCTACTGACATATTATTCTTAATATTCTTAAAGATCTACCTTTCAGTTCAGTTGATAGCTTGCTTCGACCGGGGGGTAAAGCTAACTACCCACAATTTTGATTTTCTCATGTGAACATGAAGTCAGATAAAGAAGGCCCTTTTTAGACTGTGTTCACACGATACCGGCACATTTTGAAAACGGTGAAAGACATGACGGTAGCAAACTTTGAGCTAGCGTTCACACGATACAGTTTTCGAAAAGTTACGTTCTCAAAAGCTACCGTTTTCAAAATCAGCCGGCAAAAAATGTGCCGTTTTCGGCCTATCCGTTACATTTTTCACCGTTTTCAAAATGTGCCAGCATCGTGTGAACGCAGTCTTAATATCATCTATATATCTTTATATCTTCTTTGAAAATATTCTGATACCAGCTGCCAGCAAAATCTCCGAAAACTTGATGGTTTGATAGCCAAATTTGGCCTTCATTATAAATACGGTGACAGATCCAAGGATTTTGATAGGATTAGATGAAGCAACTATCGACATGGAAGGGATAAATGGACATCACTGTCTAATTAGGATATTGATAATTTTCTATTTCATTATTGATTAGATTTATAACTATTTTTGATTTTATTTCTGGGCGGAGGTTCAGGGCCGTTCAGGGCAAACTGAACTACCTTGAAAATAGTTGTTCTAGAGGGGGGGGAGTATTTATCTGCAATACAGTGTAGTATTTTCCAAGTATATTCCCATTATTGTTTAGCGACTTGTATTCAGGTTCCGCAATTTAACTCGAATTAATGACTTTAACGTTAGTTTTTTGGTAATATTCGATCTGCAAAGATCGTTCTCAGCATAGGTCACTATTTAATCTTTTTTAAATATCGCTCTTGAGAAATTTTTTGGTTTGTTTCGTCTTGGCATGCGAAGAACTCCTCAGAGTTGCGAAATAAATCATGTTTTCGGGTATTACCAGCATTAGTTTGGTTTTATCGAACAATTGCTAGGTAGTTCACTTTACCCCAGCCTGGGGTAAAGTGAACTAGGCAGAGCGGTCGCCAAAGAAAGCTCTTTTGTGAGACAATGGAAAAAGATTTGAAATATATTTTTGTTGGATAAACTGACCCAAAGACATAATGTCAAAACAACGTTAAAAAGTTTGCTACAATATCTTTAAGATGTCCTTGAAAAACCTCCAAAAAGTTCATTTTACCCCGTCTTACCCTATTTATAGATACCATTAATTGCGTTTGTTGTTAAAAAATGGCCCATATTTTCTTTATTCATGCTTCAAAACTAAGACTTTAAATGCCTTGGTTCTACTATCAGAATCACTTGAAATTCAAAGGCGCGAGGGCACGCCAGAAATTGAGGCACGCTGGCACGAGGGCACGCCAAAAATAAAGGCACGAGAGCACGAGGGCACACCAACATCGATGGCACGAGGGCACGCCAAAAATATGGACACGAGGGCACGAGGGCACACCAACATGGAAGGCACCAGGGCACGCCAACAATTTGGACACGCGGGCACGAGGGCACACCAACATCGATGACACGAGGGCACGCCAAAAATATGGGCACGAGGGCACGAGGGCACGAGGGCACACCAACATGGAAGGCACCAGGGCACGCCAAGAATTTGGGCACGCGGGCACGAGGGCACGAGGGCACACCAACATGGAAGGCACGAGGGCACGTAGGGCACGTGGGGCACGCGATTTAGCAGACTCAGATTTTATGAATTTTGTAATTTTATTGACTATTTACTTGTATATATTTTGTATCATTGTATTTACTGGTATCATTGTAATTAATTTGTTGGCTTGAATTAGCATTTCTTTTTATATTTAGCTATGTAAGTTGCCAACTTTAAATAAAATGATAATAATAATAATAAGTTTATTTACATCAAGCCACATTTAAATTTTTTTCAATTCTTTGTTTACTACTCTCTGAAGCAGATCAAGATTTTAAGCTTCATAGTAAATGTTAGTATCATCTGCAAATAAATAAAAGGCTAATTTTGAACTTGAGTATGGTATATCATTAATGTAGATTAGGAAGAGGGGTGGACCAAGTACAGAGCCATGTGGTACCCCACAAGTAACATTACAAAAACTTGAGTTAGATCCATTGACACATACATACTGCTTCCTACCTGAAAGATAAGATTTAAACCAATCAAGGCTAGTTCCTCTGATTCCATAGTGTTCAAGTTTCATCAAGAGAATGTTATGGTTAACAGTGTAAAATGCCTTTTGCAAATCAAGGAATATTCCACAACCAAACTTCCTGTTATCTAATGAGTTTTTGATGGCTTCTGTTAGACTAACTAGGGCATGGTTAATAGAATGGTTGGCACGAAATCCAAATTGCAAGGTATATAAAATCTCATACTTAGCAAGGAAATTGTAGAGACGCTCATACATCACCCTTTCTATAATTTTACTGAAGACAGAGAGAAGTGAAATTGGTCTGTAGTTTGCTGCAGTAAGTGGACAACCTTTTTTGAAGAGTGGGATTACTTTGGCTAGCTTCATCTTGTCTGGAAATATCCCAGATTGAAATGATTCATTTATAATTTGGGATAATAGAGAAGATATTAAAGGAGAAAGCAGCTTTAAAACTTTTGTTGGAATACTGTTAGGGCCTAAAGACTTTCCAGATTTTAGGAGAGAGATTATGTCAGATACTTCAACCGGAAAAGAGGGTGAAGTGAAAAAAGAGTTTCCAACTCTATGTTAGACGCACACAACAACGACCCAAAAACTATCTGTAACGACTCAACCAAGTGATTCACTCGAAAGAAAATACACAACTTTTTCCAGAACCAAATCCTTCAAAATCAAGACTCTTCTACATCAAAACTCAAATACTTTCATCTCTCAGTCATTTAGCGTCCTTCCTCGTGTCTTTCTCTTCTTCTCTCTCTCGTCTCTCTCGTCCGGGGGTCAAACTCCCCATTTGTGCAGAAAGTCTTTTGGGGGCCTCCGCAGAGGGCCTCACACACTCCCCCTACAAAATCAAATGTCAAACTTGACATTTAAGTCGTATGACTCGATGTTCATTTGAAAAAATGTTACTTGTACATGTGAAACAGTTACAAAATTCACACTTGCCAATGATTGAACTATGGAACTTAACGGCGCCGATGCAAGTCTCGTAAATAATAATCATTGTTCTTAATTGTCACTTTTGTCCTCTTTGTTCTTGAATGTTGCTGCGCAGCGGTTCTCGCACTTCAATGCAGGATATTACATCCTATGACGTCGGTCTTTGGAACTGGAGTAATTTTATGTGTTAAAGCTCGTGAAATAAACAAAATTTTTCAGCAAAGTTAATGGTTATAGATCACAGGTCCCAGCCTAACAAAACTCTTCAGCAAAGTTAATGACTATTAGAGTTAATGACTATATATTACAGGTCCTGGCCTGACAAGATGTGGATGATATTGTACAAAGCGTGCACAAAATGATCCAGTCTGATTTTGGAACGAAGGAAGTGGTCATGTCCTCGCAGGAAACATCGTCTGTGCTGGAACAACTGTGTAATTATGGAATGGTGCAGGCTGTAAATGGACAGTATTAACTGCTGGTCGGCTGTCAAAGGGCCTCCCGAAATCATAATAGGCGAGTCTTGTAGGTTGATGTCGTTCTCGTTGTGGACGGTCCAATCTCTCACGAGAGCCGTCTCTCGAATGTGTGTCATCATTTGCAACTGTAGCGTGTCCAGACATGTCTTGATCAGTCACTTGCAGATCCTGGTGTGAATCATCAAATTCATTCCCTTCTATGTCCGATGAATGCGATGGCTCAATCATCTCTGATGGTGTTGTCATAGGTTCAGTGTGAACCAGGGGCATGAAATGTTGCCCCGCCTGTTCAAGTTGTTCGTGAGAAAACAACGGCAGCTCGTCTTGGTCTTCTGCCATAAATGAATCCTGTACTTCGTTACTTTCAGGCTCCCTGATGTTGCGATACGTCTTGTCCACAGCTTTCTTGGACTTGGTGGCGTCTGGTTGTTCCTCATATGGTAAGAAAGGACATGGGAGTAACAAATTCCGATGGAGAATTCTCGTTCTTCCCGGTTGTGATTCTGGACGTACCTCATAGACAGCATTCAATGGATCTTTTCGATTCATGACGATGTATACTTTATCTTCCCAGAAGGAGCGAAGTTTACCTGGTCCACCCCTTTCCAACACGTTCTTTAAAAGTACCCGGTCACCTGGTTTGAGATCAGAAGTACGTACTTTCTTATTGTACTCATCTCTCCCTGCAGCTGTACTAATGGCTGCTTTCTCTGCTGCAATCCTATGAACGTCTTTCATTGCATCCTTGAAATGTTTTACATACTCTGGATACGACTTAGCTGTAGACATATCTGTGTTTCCAAAAATGATTTCCAAAGGTAAACGAGGTTTTCGGCCAAATAGCAACTCAAACGGTGAGAAGCCGGTACTGTCATTCCGAGTGCAGTTATATGCAAAACACATTTTGTTTACATGCTCTTTCCATCAAGATTTCTGACTTTCAGCCATGGTTCTCAACATCGACAGCAAGGTCGGATTAAATCTCTCACACTGGGCATTGCCCATCGGATGGTATGGTGTGGTACGACTTCGTCTTATTCCTGTCAGATGTTCCAGATGATGAAAAAGATTATTTTCGAACTCCGGGCCCTGATCATGGTGGATCCGAGCGGGGAAGCCAAATCTCAAAATAAAATCGTTAAATACCTTTTCCGCAGCTGTGCGTGCTGATTTATTAGTCGTCGGGTACGCTTGTGCATATCTCGTAAAGTGGTCAATCACGGTTAGAATGTACTCGTACCCACCTACGCCACGGTTAGAATGTACTTGTTCGAGGTGAACAAAATCAATTGAGATAAGTTCAAATGGTTGACTGGACTCGATGCTCTGTGCAGGAGCTCTTGGTGGCAAATGTGGTTTCTTCCGCTTCAAACAGCAGCAGACCTTCGTCACATGATGCTCAATGTCGGTCGCCATATGAGGCCAGTAGAAGCGCTCTCTCGCAAGTTCAATGACACGTTCAGCACCGAGATGTCCCATATCTTCATGAAGATGTTTGTAGACTAACTTCTGATACCTGGCTGGGAGAACAAGTTGAAGTCTTGTGCTGGTTTTTCTGTACAGTGCCTGATCCTTTCCAATGACAAGCTTGCTCCATTCATGCATGAGTAACTTCGTCATGTTTGATTCTCCCACACGTTTGCTAGCAACTGGGCGTTCTCCTGTCAACTTAGCTTTCAACACTGGCGCGATCATTGGATCATCTTCTTGTGCTTTTATAACGTTTCCAAGCGGCATAGGGGTGGATTTACCTATAGCTGGCGCATCCAAAAGACATATGGCATCAGCATCGGTTGAGACAGAGGTTACCCAACCAACATTACTCTTCTGATGTGCGCTAATGGCAGTCACAGTTGACTGTATATCACTTTCGGTGGTTTCCTCTGTGCAATAATTGATGAGATTTTCTATGTTTGTAGGCATGCGTGAAAGAAAATCAGCATCGATATTGGCATGGCCTGGCCGATACTTTATAGTGAAATTGAAATCAGCCAATGCTACTACCCATCTATAACCTGTAGCATTTAATTTAGCTGTTGTAAGCACATATGTTAAGGGATTATTGTCAGTGTAGACAGTAAAGTGCTTGGCATAGAACAAATAGTCTCGGAACTGTTCAGTGACTGCCCATTTCAAGGCCAAGAACTCCAATTTCCCGGAGTGGAAGTGATACTTCTGTTCTGCTGGAGTTAGTGTTCTTGAAGCAAAGCCAATTACTCTCATTTTGCCTGATTGTCTCTGATACAGGAAAGCTCCTAAGCCCTCCTGTGAAGCATCGGTATGTAAAACGAAAGGCTGTGAATAGTCAGGATACGCCATCACTGGTGGGTTGGTTAACTGGTTAATCAGCGATTGTAGTGCTTCCTTATGTTGATTCTGCCATACAACTGGACTCTTAGAACTGACTTGGTTTGTGTTCTTCTTTTGCTTGCGTGGTCTTGTGACGTGATGTTGCAATTTCTTTGTGTCAGGATTGTTTTTCAATAAGTCATAGATTGGCTTGGCGATACGGGAGAAATTTTCTATGTAACGCCTGTAGTAGCCCAATAAACATGTCAGCTGTCTGACTTCCCCCACTGTCCTGGGAATGGCATCTTTGAGCTTCAAAATGGCTTCTATGTTCCCAGAATCAATGCGATATCCCTCCTCTGACACAATACGACCTAAGTAAACAACTTCCCTCTTGAAAAGATGACACTTTTCCGCCTTGAGCTTGATTCCGTTCTCTTTTGGTCCCCTTAGAACAAGGCGTACATGTTCTACATGATCTTCGAACGATGCTGAGTACACAATCACATCATCAAGATAAGGGGCACAGATTTTATCTCGTTAGTCGTCCAAAATGTTCTCCATGAAGCGTTGGAATTCTGCAGGGGCATTTTTTAATCCCATGGGCATACGGACCCATTCCTAGAGCCGCCATGGTGTTACGAATGCTGTTAAGGGTCGACTTTCTGGGTCCATGAATCCCTGGTGATATGCTTTTCCCTGGTCAATTGTGGAGAACCATTTCTGTCCCGCGAGACTGTCTAATGTATCTTGAATCCTTGGAATGGGATGTGAATCTGCATATGTCTTGTTGTTGAGATCCCGATAGTCAACACAAAGTCTCATGGATCCATCTTTCTTTCGTACAATAACACAGCAACTACTATAAGGTGATCTTGACTTTTCTATGAATCCTCGGTTCAGGAGGTCCTCAATGTATTGTTTTAGTTCTGGGTATAACGGTCGTGGTACAGCTACGTAATGTTTCGCAACAGGTGTTTCATCTGCCAAATTTATTTTTAGCTTTAATCCTTCCGCACATCCAATGTCATCTTTACTGACACAAAAGATGTCTCTTTCTTCGTACAGCATACATTTGACCATAACCTGCTGTTCTTCTGAGACTTCTCCTAGTGATACCTTAGGAATAAGCTCTTCTATAACGTCTGTACTCTCGTTCACTTGATTATTCCTCTTCTGACCCCTTGTCATTGTTTGCTGAACTTCTTGCTTCACCGGTGGCTCTTTGGGTTGTATCTCAGTAGGAGTAACTGATCGTACGAGTTGTAATGTACCTAAAACAGTGCGTCCCTTCAAAGTAATATCATGGACTGTGTTGTTAATAACTTGCACATAAACTTTATTACAACTTTCTCTCTTTAGCATTTTGAGTGATGGGCAAATCTCTATTCCTGGAGGTACATGTGCATCCATATCAGGCTCGAAGAGGACAGGTATCTGCCTTTCTACCAAACCAATGTCACAACGACATGGGAGCCTTTTAGTTTCACCTTTTCGAACAACAAAATCTTTCTTGAACATTCTGACGATACTGGTGGTTTCTTCAATGGATGAATTAATGACGTCTACCAATGTCATAAGGTCTTTTTGCGACTTCTGATGAAAACTTCCTGATAACAATGATATAATTCCTGCTAGGTCTGTAGTTAATCCTTTCTCTCTTATGACCTCCTCTATCACGTTGTATCCAATAATTGGTTGTTCCAGTTTATAATCTGTAACCAACATTGGAACTTCAATGGAACCCTCATCTGATTGGGAGAGTTGAAAATCGATTTTAACCCATCCTTTATAAGGAAGTTTTGAACCATTTGCAGTCATCAATTGGAGATCTTTACCTTCAGAAAGTAAATTCTTTACATCTTGAATCTCGATGCCTGGGAAATAGTCTGCCAGTTGCCGTGCACTTATAATTGATACTTGAGCACCTGTGTCAAATAATGCTTCAACCTTAAAGCTTTACTATCGCTATAAATAAAATAAAACAAAACAAAAACGGCAAATGGATTCCACCGATGAATTGGGGATTGAATTTTTATTCGACAAATCTATTGATGTAGCAGCTGCCACAAGACCTGCATCCTTTGAAGCTTTGTTTGCAAATATTCAGACAATTGACCCGTGAGTACGATTTTCTTTACTTATTAGGCCCTTTATTCTATTCTTCGATTTGGGTTTGGAAAATGATCAAAATTAAAGGACCCTTCGATACACTATGTTATAAAATCCATTGCAGGGCATCCATACTGGAATCAAACAGCTTTGGAGGATTTCTGTCGCCAATAGCAGCACCAACACCGGCAGCTACATCTTCAAATCATGCAATGCAGTCTGAAACCAAAATAGCTGCCTCAAACGTCACGTCGTCGACCCCAAGAAGGCGCAGAATACCATTCAGAGTGCTTGATTCGCCATCATCTGACGAAGCTCTTCAAAATGGGATGCTTTTTAAGAGAAAAAAACTTGGTGGTATGTACATACTCAAATATTTCAAATTAAGAAACCAACAAATCAAGAAGGTAAATTTTAGTGCAGAAAATTTTCTTTAAAATGTCGAATATCGAAATAATGTATGACCCATCCAGTCCATGTTGAAAAATTTGCTTTCAGGACCAGGGGCGGATCCAGCCCGAAGTTGAAGGGGGGCAACTTGCACAGAGGGTGCCAAAAACACTATGGAAAATGAGCGAGCCGAAGGCGCGTGAAAATTTTTTGACACTTTTTAAAGAAAATTCTTTGATTTACTACTAAATAAAGCCTTGATTTATTCGTTTCGCTTGCATTTGAATCAAAACAGGTAGAGAATTGTTTGGTAGAGTCAGGATGAGGGGCGCTTTTCTCGCTAAAAAAGGGGTGCCAAGCTGAGTTTTCATCGTGAAGGGGGGGCAGTTGCCCCCACTTGCCCCCTAAATCTGCCACTGTTCAGGACACCAAATTTAAAGAGGTATTGATAAATGTTGTGAACCGAACAAGACCAAACATACTTACTGAAATCACTGACAAGTCTCTAAGCATATTGACTTGATGGAAATATCCAAGATTGTTATTGATTTTGCACACTGTACACTGCATCATTTCACTTGTGAATCATACAACGACATATGCCTGATAGTGAATTCGCTATTGTACTTCGGATTTCATTGATCTGCACTGAAACATCCACGGTTCAGTTCTTACCGAACTTGCACACCTTTTTCTACACTAATGATGACAGAAATATTTTGCAACTACCCATGTAAGGGTTTCATTTAATGATTTTTACTTTTTAGTTGCAGGACCTAGTATCAAACATCCAGCTGAGGAAAAGAAGGCAAGTATTGTTGTTACCATCTAATAATCATTTTTGGTTTAGTGCTGTTCATTGTCCATCTACTTGCTGAGCTCTTGTCAGCAAAAATATAGGTTTTTGATTTTTTTTTCAATTTGTAAAGTTATTGGAAGATCAAGAGATTTCTGTTATGATCACTTTAAGGCATGAGGGTATGTTTCTGATGAAAAGATTCAACATCTAATTCAGCTTGGTGCGGCTTGTTTCTGGGTCAATATGCTTGTCAACGGCCTGCTAAACGATACTGTTACATTGCAAGCAATGGAGAGTGATTCAAAATTTAAGGAATTCAAACCAATCAACTTTAGTGCACATGTATATAATTTTAAAACGTGATTCAGTAAGTTAGACCTGGTGAAGTTTATATACAGACTCTTTTCATCTGTAGTGTAAATGTGGAGCCACAGGAAAATGCACCAAATGTAAATGTGCCAAAGATAGTGGTTGCACTGACCTCTGTGGTTGCAGACCTGGTATATGCAAGAGCAGAAAAATGGTAAGACATTACGACATATTCAATGTTTATTGATGATAATTATATCTACAACTACAAGCACCTTTACGCTTACTCAACAGGATGCATACATTATTTTCCTTCGCAACAGGACGCGGTCATTTGCCTCTATGTCAGATGTTATCAAATAACTAGTTAATGTGATTTGAACCTTGATATCTAAACATGCAATAAAAGATTAATTTCTGAAGTTTTCCCAAATTGTTAGATTTTTACAACATATCAAAAATGATGAACCACATAAAATTGACTTAGGAATCATCAGGTAAAAGTATATGCAAATGATATACAAGTATAGGAAAAGTAAGTTGCCAAGAACAGCAACAACATATTCATGTCAATGCCTGTATTACTGACTACTTCATTCTTTGTAAGTTTAAATGCACTCAACCTTTCTTTTAATTGTTTAGGATACAGTGTCCACTACCGTAAATAATAAAGAGGATTCATCCCAAGCTGGTCCTACTGCATTGGGCATAGTAAGAGAGGACAAGGTTCTTCTGAGAGATCTTCAAAAGGAAGCAAAGGTAACTTTGTAATAAAGTTTGCTAATTTTAGTGATTATATGTTGAATTTTATACCATACCCATGCGGTTGGTTTTCATATTGTAGCACCACACTCATTAGGAATTAATTTCTGTGATAGTTAATTTTCTTGGATTTGATTCAAATTCATACCATCTGGTAAGTGCTGCAACAAATCAAGCTAACAGGGGCAAGAAATACTTATTCCATACCTATAATTCAATTTGTGAGCTATATACTGTAGTTTAGTGAATTTGGTAGTTTAGTGTATATATACATATATACTCATAAGCTCATTGTCAATGCGTGATAAAATAGATTCACAAAGTCAGAAAAAACACATTCTTTAAACGTTTCGGCGTAAGCCTTCATCAGTAATCTTTGATTCAATTTAATCTGATTACTGATGAAGGCTTACGCCGAAACGTTTAAAGAATGTGTTTTTTTCTGAGTTTATACCGGGTGAGTCAGAAAAAACGTGGGGTGTTTGGCGGATTGTGACGTCGCGTTCAGCAACCCAATCGTAGCGAACTAATTGTTTTCTTGCAGCCAAAGGTCTAACTTAGATCATAAGCCTTTCCCCATCAAAATCGGTCACTTGATGTATTAATCAGAAAATATTTTCTTCGTAAGACGTTGTATGGGAGTTTTGCAAACGTATGAAATCTTTGATAGAGCCCCTTCAACATTTTACCCTTGCCAAATCTGCAGGTACACGTGGTATTATCAGGGGAGAAAGAAACAGTTTTTTTCATGAAACATCGCGTTGATCTTGTTGAAATAGATTTCTTTACAACACAAAGAAGCATGCGTTTTTACAGTCTCTCAAACATATTCTCTTTGCAGGACAAGTTATGACGTGACAAGGCATCCCAGAGGAGAAAACACTATTTCCGAACTGTTTCATGCTCCCCAGATAATACCACGTGTACCTGCAGCTTTGGCAAGGCTAAAATGCTGAAGGGACTTGGTTAAAGGTTTCCTCAGTTTGCAAGACTCCCATGCAAGGTTTTAGGAAGAAAAGCTTTTTTAAATAATGAATCACATGACCGACTTCGATGGGGAAAAGTTTATGATCTAAGTCAGAGTTATGAATGCTTGGAATAATTTAGTTCACAACGGTCGGGTGGCTAAACGCGATGCCACAGTCCGCCAAACACCCCACGTTTTTTCTGACTCACCCTGTATATATATTTATATCAGGAGTGGGCTACCACAATTGGAGAATTAAAATGGTTCTCAATATCAGACCACATATTCCCTGCAATTTCATTAAGGAGGTCATCAGTTCCTAACAAGAAATGGATATGCCAACAAACTTGAAACAGTAGTCGTATAATTTGCATTTGACATGTGATGTATACACTGTCCATTGAATGTTCAACTTGTATTTTAGGCAAGAATTGACAGTCTTTCTGACCAAGAGCTTCGAGATCTTGTATTGAGACAAGCTGAAGACCAACCCAGGATATGGATCAACAATGCAGATGCCGTCTTGAGGAGAAGAGATGCAAATCCAATGCTCAATGTGACAGACTCTCCTCCCTTATGGTGCTCCTGTTACAATTGTAGGCCAATGGAAATCAAAACCATGGATGTCTGTTGTGGAAAGCATCAGTCAAATTGCCACAGTACTGAACCAATGTTTGTGGAAGGATGCCTTTCGGAATTTGCCCTTGAAATAGGACAGATATGCTATGCAAACTCACGCGCCCAAACTCCCAGATTCAACAACGAAAATCTAAGGTTTATTGCCTATAGGAATTATATAGCCTGGATACATGGGAAACTTGGAAAAGGTAACAGGAAGCCAGTCCCCTCTTGCTGTGTACTCCGTATTAGGTCAGTTTATCCAGATCCAAACAACCGCTATGCATTGTACCGTGAATGGGAGGCAATGTAAATGACAATTGTTGAGAAGAGACAATAAGCAAAGCACAAAAGGTGCATTTACCTATTACTAAAAGTTAATATTGTGTGATATTATAACTTTGTCAGCTTGAACATATACCAGGTGTCTCAGAGAAGGTATACAGATTTTTGATTTGGGTGGAGGAGTAAACTAGAACATAGATAGCTTGTCCAATGATATTGATGTTTTGAGTGTTGAAATATTAATACCAAAATTCCAAAAACTCTGCTTTCGATGTGGAGGCAAATTTGAACTTTCAGCATTATTTCAGCTCTCAAAGTACCTACATTTATGTCAACAAATGAGGTATCTACTTGATTGATGCTAAATTTGTATCCCTGAAACCAACAAAATATTTTATACTTTTTTCTTGGACACCTGGTACAGTACTGTAATAATTATATTATGATTGAAATGCATGATGGGTGTCAATATTCCCCCACTGATATATACAGCAATAAACATACTTCATCATTTTGCATGTCCTCTCTATTCCCCAAAATATTATTTCTTGCCCTTGGAAATCCTTGACTTTTGGGACTGTGCTATCAATATGGTACTTTCTGGTGTAACAGTACTTCTGCCAAGCTTGCCAAATCTGGATTCAATACAGAGCAGTTCACTTGATTTTGATGTGTCATGTCGTGTCTTTCCAGCACACTGCATCATGCAATTGACCATTATATCTGTGGAACAAGAGAGAATATAAGAAGAAAATTGACCATGCAATTGACCATTATATCTGTGGAACAAGAGAGAATATAAGAAGAAAATTCTGCCAAACTAATTAGGTGCTATCTGGCATTGGAGTGGTATGATATGCACTCTTTTCCAGGGATAGTTGTCGCCATTTTTTCTAAGGCAGGGTATCAAAAGAAGGCAATTTTTGAAAAGCCAGTTGTCAAAAGTGGTATTTTGTCAGAACATGTCCTTATTCCATGTATCTGATTGTACTCTGGAGTATACTTTTCACTAACTTTTGGGTATAGCACTAATTGAAAAGTGTCTTTTGTAGGAATTTGATATTGAAGCATAATCACCTGGAATGTATGTGAATCTCTTTCTTTCTTTTACTTCAACCACAAAGTGTGTTTTTGTCCTGCGATTATACAATCTGTTAAGAACCTTGCTGCCATGCTTAGAGACAGCAGTTTTTCTGTCTTTATGGTGATTATAATCCAAAAATGCAAGCTCCATTCGCCCTCTGTATGCATAATACATGTAACCTAAAAATTAGAATCAAAAATAATATATTAATTGGTCAAATATTAACAAAAAGAAACTGCTGAAAAAGGAGAGCTGGTGTTTTGTCACATTTGCCACTATAGCCATCACAAATAAGTGCACCCTGTAAGTGACTAATCATAATTGCACAAGACTTTGAAAATGGTTTACGTACACAAAATCTGTTGCATGAGAGAACAATTGTTGCTTCCATGAATTGTACATTTGGTTGATGTTTTGCAATAGAATTACACAGTGAGACAGTTTCCAAAACAGTTATTTTTCATAAGATGAGTAATATCCCTCAGAACATCGATTACCCCTTTATATTTCAAAATCTTAAAAATACAGTCACATTCTTTATGTGTATTGTTGACTTGATGAATTTTTAACAACATTGTGAGATAATTTTTCTACAGTATATATACACTTCCCTCAAAATTGGGTACT
The DNA here is from genome assembly GCA_039566865.1 of Aurelia coerulea. NCBI lineage: Eukaryota > Metazoa > Cnidaria > Scyphozoa > Semaeostomeae > Ulmaridae > Aurelia > Aurelia coerulea. Next base: position 1,790,437 of record CM076951.1, on the reverse strand, counting down.
TTTGTATTTTAAAATGCTTACCGATTCGCTTTGGGCAGTATGTCAACATCAAACTATGGATAGATTCTAAGGAACCAGTATGCCTTGAATTTACATAGAAAGCAAGACTCTGCAGCCAGTTTTGATCGAGAACAATTTCCCTAAGATTAATGAACAATATAATGAAAAATGGACAACTAATTGCTCTTCATAAGCATTCTTTGTGATACATTATAAAGCAACTTTTGCCTGGGATGCTATGAGGATGTCAGAACGGTGTTTGCCAATACAGCAAAGTCCCGCCGTTAAGAAACTACTTTATAAGAAACTCGAGCCCTGATTTTTTGTAGAACAATGGGGGAACACTAGAGAAATTAAGGGGGAACAATAGGCTGAGGTCAAAAAATGGGTTTCTTAAAGGCAGGACTTTACTGTACTCTATGTATTTGTCATGTCTACTGTATATACTTCATTATGAACGATGTGATTTTACAATCAAAGAATCTCAAACCAAGTCAAAGATGAAGATTTACTTTTAACAATTCTTTGCTTTTCTTTTAAGGAGCCATTATAAGAAATTCCACTCTCAGATCAGCAAAAATTAAGAAACTCCAGTATTGGGAAAATGTAACTTAAGAAACCATAATTGATTTTGATATAGGAATTCCTCAGCACATTCTTACTTTTCTTGGAAGGAGTTACTCAGATCAAATTAAAATTATAGCTTAGCAGAAGAAAATTTTTTAGAATCCTCCCCAGGAAAGGTACTGTGATGTTGTTAACACTAATGGGTACCTTATTGCTGCCATTGCTGGGTCATCCTCTCTCAACCACTCCTTGTCACCATCTGCATCAATCATCAATTCATGATTGCAGCGACCTCCAAGCCACTCATGTTGGCCCTGAACATGATGAATCACCCCTAACCACAGATCTTTTAGCTTCTCCACACTGCCATCGCAGTTCTCACAGGAATACCAGAAGTGGTTCCTTATTGGTGCAATCCACTTTTCTAGAGATTTGTTGATAGATTTTGATGCTGCCTATTTAAGTGGAAATAAAATGCAACAAAACATTAAAAAGCTGGGACTGAGCTGAACTGTCCTGCAGCAAAATGCAAACATGCCAAGATAGAGAAGTTTGGAAGAGCACGATTGTCTACGCCCTCGCGCATGACACATAAAGAATATCTTTATCTTGAAATGTTTAAAATGTATTGTACTACATAGAACTAGCTTTTCCAATTAGGCATAATTTGATTATTTACAATCATTTCATATGAGGACAGCACAGGATGGTAAAAATCCCCAATATTAAGAAACCAAAGGTATATGGCATAAATAAACAATGGGGATTTTACTACACCTGTTGTAGTAAAATCCCCATTGTTTATTAATGTCATATACCTTTGGTTTCTTAATATTGGGGATTTTTACCAGCCAAATAGTTATAGTATCTACTGTACAAACCTCTGTCAGCTTTGCTGTTAGTTTCTTTGCCTTGTGCCACACATCAAGTGAGTGAGTTATGGAAGACAGTCTGGGATCATTCTCTGGAAGAAAATTTGATCAGTTAAACATCAGTTAATTGTTAACTCTAGACAATGCTCTGTCCTGCACTGAAAGGGTGTGATACAAAAACTAAACATTCAGTAAATTTTCAAATGTTTCCATATCAATGCATGCTTGGTCTGCCACTTGACTGAATTGAAAAGTCTAAGGTCTTTTTAATGAAAACCTTTGCGCCCGTAGCAAAATTGTGCATTGGCTGTGCACACAGGGCAATGATCTACTGTATAAGACTGTTTCCAACTCCTACTAAATTTCATGTCCACTTTTGCCTGAAAAAATTTGACTTGAGACCCCTGGCACTCACAACAAAGTTGGCAATCTGGTAATTTTATAAGATAATTGAAAAAGCTTACTCATAAGGCAAATAACTTGTGGTGATGCATCTGTAACAACTTCCTTCACTTTTATCTGTTCCTTCAAGTAAACAAGCCCCTCTCTAAATTTATCTTTCTCCAAATTTGGTGCTTTGCGATCTACCTCTCTGAAATCACCACATTTCATTAAAAGCCATACATTTGTTTCAGTATCAAGGAAGCTGCATGTCCCACGCATAGCACAATGGCCCATTGTGTCACTCCGTGTGTCACTTGCAATAATTACTTCTTTTGAGCCAACTTCACCAATCAACCTATGTTGTAACTTTGTGTATGCTGAGTGAACAGCTGGAAGAATAGAAAGGGACTGCAGCTCATAGAATTGTCCTGCAGATATTTTCCCAAGGTTGAGGAATCCTTGAAACCTGGCAAATTGGCTGTAACTCCCCCCCCGGAGAGGAAAATGGCAGCACAGCAAAGAATGTTGTTTGACAACCTTCCATAATACCTTGGAGATGAAAACCACTTAGTTGTATGATATGCTGAACAAATCATTTCAAGCACAAGATCTACACCTCTTTGATTTGATTTAACTGATACTATTTTCTTGTTGCAGCCTTTCTCTTGACAGTTCCCAGCCAGGGCAAGTTGCTCGAGACTGGGTATGTGTACAATTGCCCTGTATGCATTGACAATACAGAACTCTTCCTCTTTCGAGCATTTTGTTTGGCTTCCTGTGTTAGCTTTGGGGGTGCATGCAGGCAGCACTTGCTCGTATACCAATACTTCAACATGTGTGCTTTCTAAAATGCATGGTCCCTCCCCTAAGTATGTAGCACACCCACCATTTCGAAGACCCTCATGCAAATACCACCCTTGTTTATAGTTTGACTGGGATGATAATATTTGACAAAAATAGTGGTCATCTTTCAGGAACCCAACAGCAACGAGTCCGTAATGCACAAAATCTATTGATACGGACTTTGAGATTCCTAGCTTGCTTTCTGCCACATCATTTACATTTAGCACAATAATTTTTGGGTGGACTTTTAAAAAGGCAGACTTGATCAACTTTCCACAACAATTCCTTGCGCTATTTAGCAATGATTGCTGACAATCCTTTTTCAATTTCAATTTGCTCCTTTACATCGAAGCCATTCCCAAAATGCTACTTTCCCTGATTCGAGCTCATTCAACTCAATTCTCTTCCTATAACCTTGTATTAGAACAATCATATGTCTACTGGCATTGTTTTCAAATGACTCTGGTCGCCGTATGTATGATTGAAACATGATCTCCATGAAAGTATCAACGGCACAAGAATTTAAAATATTACTACTACCCCAGCAGTAAGATTCATACATCGGAACCATCTCTGCAATTTGCTCCTTAGGATCAGCTGGTTCCACTATATCCTCAAGTTCATCATCCGACATACATACACTAATTTCTGTAGCATCATGTGCTGATTCACAGTTCTCTAAAAATGAATGGTCATTGATGAAAGAGTTCATCTCTTTCCGATGACTAGTTTTCATGTCTAGATACCCTGCTGCTGCTTCCATGTCTGCTTTAGCATCCCTTCAAAATGAAAGAACATGCTTTTACAATCAAACCAAAATGGAATCAAAATAAATATAAAGTAATCTATCCAGTACCCATACATATTCATTAAAAAACAGATTGATTGAATTAGAAACTGAACATGCATGCACAAGCAACAGATTGCAAATACATTATTTTGTAAACTATATTTTTGTGGCTCTATTTTTCACTTGGCAATTTGTACAGAGGGCAAGGAAAATATTCTGAAAGACACACAACAAAGAACCCATCCAATCCAGTAACCAGTTAATATGCGACCTAAATATCATTTTGCTACAAATTTTTAGGTACATTGAAAGTGTAGAAGTAAACGAATTCACAGAACATCAAACATTCTTACTTACTCGTCTGTTTCATTTCATAGTCCATATGCATACTCTCTTCTTCTTCTTCGGGGCTGCTAGGCCCAGGCCTAAGTCCAGACTCGTGGGTCCTTTCAAAATTGCTCCTCACTTGCAAGAAAAATTCCAACAGGAACTGCAAAAAGTCACCGTTGCTTTCAAAGCTGTTCTGCTGCTTAGTCTCCATAAACAGCGCCTTCGTTTCTTCAGTCGTTCTCAGAGTAATGCGAACTCCCTTCGGATCTTCGAGCTTCGGTCTGCCTGCCATCTCCCATCACAAAAATTTGGACACTACATCAAACAACACCGCCATATGCGCACGTCCTACTCTCAAGTGCGAGGCTGGCAACTGAATTATTGGCAGCCAATAATTCCGGCGGGCATTATATAGCGATAATAAAGCTTTAACATTGTTCATAAATGCAGTTACAATACACTTCGTCCCAACTAACTTCGAAACTTTTTCCCTTTCTTTCGGTGTGATATGGCTAATGTACACTCCTAGGTCGTTACTATCACCTAGGCCCATTCTTCCGGTACTATACAGTTTCTTGTGTTGCTGCATCGTCTCGCAGAGGGGTCTATGGTAGTCCCAGTCTTTCTTCTGGCAATCTTTACTACAGTAGCTGATGTTTAAGCATCCACCACAAATAAATATTGTATTTTTTTCCACACCACAGCTGTTACAAATTTGGGACTTTTGCGTTGTATTCCCAGCTACTGGTTGTCCCGCTGCAGTAGCCGAGGGTAGTTTCCCTGAAATTGGGAGCATTGATATGAAGAATGATTTGCATCCCCACATTTCCAGCAATGGGTGCACGTTTCACCTTGCCCATTTTTGAAGGACTGTTTGCACCCTCTTCGATTTTGCCTTGGTCCGCGATTTCTTTCATGGGGCTGCTGGGGATTTTCCTTCTTTGCCCCCTGCTGATTTCCAACTGAATTTCGATTCATCTCTTGTCTCAGTGATGTCATGTCTGCCTTCATCGCCTTGATTTCAGCAAGCACTTGTTCGTGAAAGGGAGCAGCTGGTTCTTTAGTCTTGAGGGGGGCTGATGTCTTATTCTTGGGGGCAGATCGATTCTCCGCTGCTGATGGATTTTCTGTTTCCCCTTCCTGTATCTGGGAGACTTTTCCCTTGTATCCTATCCCCAACTTTGCATTTCTTTCCGACTCTTCTGCTTCTGCAAGGTTGAGTTGTGCAATCAGCTCTGCGTCCGTTATGTCCGGTTGTTGAATAAATACCCTCATTCTTGACCTCAAGTTGTTACTGATAAGCCCTGTTTCTAATGCATGCAAAAACATTGACTGGCATTGGGCCGCATCATACTTTAATTTACTACCCTCTTGTTTCGAGGCAAAAATAAGTTTCTCTCTGAGGTTCAAAGCTCTGAGTAAGAAATTTTGTGGCTCTTCATTTGGTGTCTGCACTAGACTGGACTGGCTAGCATAGAGCTCACTGGCATTTTTTTCTTGATAATGTGCTCTGATGATCTTTATTACAGTAGGGAGGCCAGTTTCCCTCATAGCTTCGAGATAATCTTTCAGGGGTAGTCCTGGGGCAATACATTTTATTATAGCCTCAATTATTTCCTTGTCAGAATAGCCCTTTTCTTTCCCACTTTCAATCTGTCTGCTCAAACTGATAAAAGATAATTGATCCCTTGATCCCTGAGACCCAATTGTCCCCAAAATACGAAAATCTTTCTTCAAGATTGATCTTAGACTGCCCAGGTCTGCTTCTGGGTTTTCTTGCGGAACCCCCGTCTTCCCTGCGCCTTTGCTGAACTGCACTTTAATGGCTTCGAGCTCTCTCTTTTGTTTCTCTCGCAATAAATAGACCTCCCTGTCCATTTCCTGTCTTACTTCCTTGTCTACATCAATTGTTTTACCTGGGTCTTCCGTTTCCCTTGATTTTGGATTAATCATTTGCAACGTTTGCTTCAAAAATGCCACCTTTTCTACGTCTTTCAATTTATCTAACAGTTTCTCAATTTCTTTCGTTAAGACTTTTACCGTGGCAAAACGGGATTTCCCCTCAAAGTCTGATTTTTCTATTTTTAGTTTTTCACAAACAGTGTAGAGTTCATCCTTATCTAAACACGAAGCAAAACTTTGAATTTCAAGTTGTATGTCTTCTAGTTCCTCATTCATTTTGAGCTTGTTCTATGCACGATTTAGTCCCCACAAAATGTAAACAAACGCCGCGTAGTCATGCAATCACCCACGCGAAGAAAGCAACAAGAAACACACTCAAATAGCCACAAAGCAACACACAAAAGTCGATTCAAAACAAAAGTTCAGGTATAAATCCTCTATTCAATATTTACACAAACATTTCTTCTGTTTTCCATATTGGAATCGCTCCAAAATTCTTTAATCCGAGATATTTACAACACAATATTCAGCCAAACTCAACACTAAAAGAAACCCTTGCGAACGGGCCTTCCGTCTTCCTTTCACTCTGTTCTTCACAAATTTCTTCCTGAATGATCGACACAAAAATGAATAAATAAATCGTACTCACAGATCTGCAGTTCGGAAAAGTTATTAACTGTCACGTCGAGGTCACCAGAATTGTTAGACGCACACAACAACGACCCAAAAACTATCCGTAACGACTCAACCAAGTGATTCACTCGAAAGAAAACACACGACTTTTTTCAGAACCAAATCCTTCAAAATCAAGACTCTTCTACATCAAAACTCGAATACTTTCATCTCTCAGTCATTTGGCGTCCTTCCTCGTGTCTTTCTCTTCTTCTCTCTCTCGTCTCTCTCGTCCGGGGGTCAAACTCCCCATTTGTGCAGAAAGTCTTTTGGGGGCCTCCGCAGAGGGCCTCACATCTATCATCCATGAAATTCATGGGTTACTTGTTAGATCTTGGGATATTTTTAGTGATATCATGAGAAACTGTAACAAAGTACTTATTGAAGATGTTGGAAATGATGGCTGGATCTGATGTAATGTTACCATTTGAATCTTTAAGTTTATTTATCGCATTTATATTGCTTGACTTTCTAATACTTATAACTGATTTAATTCCTGACCATAGTTGTTTTATGTTGTTACTGTATAGATCTGAAACAGACTGATCATTATTCTTTTTCAGCTTTATCAGTATCTTATCTCTGATGCGCATCATTTTCTGTATTCTGCCATTGATCCATGGTTTATTCCTAAATCTAACATCTCTCTTAGAAAGCTTTTTAAGAGGAGCATGCTTTTTAACTAATTCATCCAGGTTGGATAAAAATATATTGTAAATATAAAATATAAATATATTTAGCATTAATATCTGAACTACTGTCATTCGGGTAGCTCTGGTCGAGACTTGCAAAATCATTAAGAAGATTTTCTTTATTGAGTTTGGAGAAATCATGTTGAAAATATGACAGATTTTTATAGGATACACTTGCTTGCTTAATAATCCAAAATTGAGGGAAATGATCTGTTATTTTTGTCAGAATGTTACCACTTAAGGTTTCACTATCAGTGATATTTGAAAAGATGTTGTCAATAAGGGTTGAAGAATTCCCAGATGTCCTGGAGGGATAAATGATATAAGGAAGAAGTTGTTTTGAGAAGAGGAAATTGACATAATTTGTAGTAGGAGGGTCAGAGTTATAATTCAGAAGGTTAATATTAAAGTCTCCAAGGATGAAAACTTGCTTGTTACACACAGCTGGGTTGGACAAAGTTTCCTGCAGATAGTCACTAAAAGTATCAATAGGAGAGCTTGGATGCCGGTAGGCACAACAAAATACGTAATTTTTTCGATTTTTATTTTCAATTTCAACCCAAACTGACTCAAAATCAGTGCTATCCTTTTCTAGATCTGGTCTAGGTATTGGGGTAAGACCTGTCTTCACATAAAGTGCAACACCACCATTTTGACTATGTGATTGTTGAGGAATGTAGCTATAACCAGAAATTTCAACATTTGTTTTTAAAGGATTCTCAAAAGAATTCCAAGTTTCAGACACACCAATAACATCAAAGTTAATTATCAGACTTGCAAGAGTTGAAAAAAGCTCGTCATGATGAAGAGAATGACTTCTAATATTCATATGAAATAAAGAAAAGTCTTTTTCTGAAGTATCATGAGTCAATAGGTCCTGGAGAGTATGATAACTTGAGTCGACATTAGAAGGTAAATGTTCATCAATATCGTAGGCACCTAAATTTGGCAAGTTTGTAAGACCAGAAGTTATTTCAAAGGATGGAACTGAATCCACAAAGGATGGAAAGTCAAAGTCATACAGGTTTGATAGCTCTTCATTTTCCAAATGACCAAAAGGAAACATGACGAGATTAAAGGATGAGATTAAGGTAATCTGTGATGAGATTAAGGTAAATGAGGAAAAACTATTGCACCAAATTTTTAGCCTGAAACCAAATAAAGCAATTGGTGATGACATGATATCTGGCCTTAGATCTGGGGATAAATCTGTTATACCAGGACTCAAGGGGGTTTTTAACAAATGCTATGAGAATGGAAAATTTCCAAATATGTGGAAAAGAGCAAGACTTAGAAGTGCTTTCAAAAAGGGAAAGCAAACTGAAAGAGAAAATTACAGGCCACTGTCACTTTTGAGTATACCAGGGAAGATCCTGGAAGGACAAATCTGTCTGAATCTGGACAGCCACTTAAAAGTAAATGGAGCTCAAACCCCAAAACAATGCGGTTTCCAAGAAGGCAAATCAACAGAATATTTACTACTTCATATGACAGAATCATGGAAGAGAGCTATTGATGAAGGCCTAACCGTAGGAGTACTCCTGATTGATTTTAGAAAAGCCTTTGATTCCATAAACCATGCTATACTAAAGAAGAAGATACTTGGGTGTGGTGTTAGTGGTAACATGTTTGACATCCTCTGTGATTATTTAAGCAATCGATCACAGTATGTTGAACTTAATGGCACAAAGTCAAGCAATCGCGTAATCAAATTTGGAGTACCTCAAGGGTCGCTGTTGGGACCAAGGTTGTTTACAATGTATATAAATGACCTTCCAGATCAAATCACGCTAGGGGAAACATACTTATATGCTGATGATACTACATTTTACTATGCAGGAAAGAATATCGAGGAGGTTGTAGATAAATTAAACATGATTGGAAAGCAAGTGAATGATTGGTGTCAGGAAAACCAACTAACGATACACACTGGAAAGTCGGAAGTCTTAATCATAACAAATCGCAATTTTGTAGGACCATTGCGTCCAGTAAGAATAGGCGATGAGATAATACAATATGTAAAGACAACATCATTACTTGGAATAGAGCTGGATAATAAACTGACATGGAATACACAAGTAAAGAAAGTCATCAAGTCTTATTGTGCAAAGGTTTGGCAATTGAAAAGAATGTCGTACTTGCCAATACATATTCAAGAAGAAATCTATTTTAAAACAATCATCGCGGCTGTAGCATACGGTATGACTGTTTGGTGGAGCTGCTCTTCTGCTCATACTGCAGATCTAGAGAGAATTCATGTACGAGCAGCAATAATCATTCATAGGCTACCCAGAGACATTCCAGATGAAGAGATTCTACGATTAGCCAAATGGGACGGACTCGATTATATATATAAAAGAAAGATATTGAGTATCATGCACAAAGTTTACCAGCAAACAGCCCCCGAAGCGCTAGCAAGACATTTCAGCCGAAAATTGACACGCTCAAGAGATAACTTGTCATTCGAGTTACCAAGATGCTCCAGAGAAATAGGAAGAACGTCGGTAAGATGGAGAGGTCCGTTGTTATGGAACACATTACCCATTAACTTAAGAAGTATCAAAGGAATAGACACTTTCAAGAACCAGTTGAAAAGTATGAAGGAACATTTAAATGCAGTCTCATTTAACAAAGAAGCCTGTTTGATACAGAAAAAACAGAGGGATTTTATTTATTATTAAATCTTTAAAATTCATATTTTAGTAAGAGTATTTAACTTTAAAATTTGAAACACGATCTTTAAAACTATTAGAATTTGTTTTTTTTTTTTGTAAAATGTTTTATTCTATTTTAGTAGACAGCAGGTCCACATCAGCTTTATAGTTGCGTTTATAGGCAACCTGCTTTAAAAAATAGCAAATGTATGTACATTTCAAACAAAACAAGGGGAACATCATCAGGTTCATTTTGAAGCACTTTATATTCAGTAGTAGAAATATTGTTGCATTTAATATGGACCCAACAGTTACAATTGTTACAGAAAACTGACTTGTAGTGATCTGGGATATTCTTTTGGCAAATGCCACAAGGATTTTCAGGGGGTTTCATTTGAAATTGAGTTTACAGAGGGAAAATTTATATGAAATACCTGAAACTTCACTCCAAGAGAAAGAATATTAACACAAACTTTTCTGTCAATCATTTCAGTTCAGTTGTTAGGGTGCAACATTAAGTATAACTTCAGGATCTTCATCATCAGTAGCAGTACTAAGTTCAGTTCTTTCTGTGGCCCCTTGATTAATGTTCCGTTCTTTTTTCCTATGACCCTTGATTGATGAAGCATCATTCCTTCTGACAACAAGCTCATCCATGACAAAATAAGCTGTCTTGCCTGCCTTTCTTGCTTCCAGGAGATCAGGAATCTTGCTCCTTGTTTTGTCAAGGGTGCGTTTGGAGAAATCAGCAACAAACATAATTCCTTGAGGTTTCTTTTCTCGAGCTTGCTTCAAGACACGCTCTTTGTCCTTCCAATTGAGGAATTTAGCAATAATAGGACGTGGCTCATTGGGGTTTTGCATTCGGGAAGACGCACCAAATCCTCCGCTAGGCCTATTATTAGAGCTCCTTCGAGTACGATGGGCACGCTCAATGACGAGATTATCTTCAATTCCCAGTGCAGTCTTGATTTGTTCTTTAACTTTGGCTTCTGTAGCATCCCATGATGTTTCGTCCTCAGACTCTGGGAGGGAAAGTATCTTTACATTGTTCCTTCTTGACTGATTCTCTAAGTATTCATTACGGTCCTCGAGGTACGCGAAGGATTCCGAGTTGTCTTCTTCGATCTTGTGCAGTTGGAAATCAATTTTTGGAAGTTGTCTATCTATCCTGCTTATCTCAGATGTAATGTGGTCATACTTGGCGCTAGTAAAAGTTGTTGACCGTTTCAAATCCACCACTTAATTTCTCAGATCACGTACATCTTGCTTGATGTTGTCAAGCAGCGATTCAATTAGAGTCCGGTAGGCCCTCTCCTGAACTGCGAGCAGTTCTTTCAGTAATTCAAACTATTCTTGTCTGCTATATAACAGAATGGATTGCGCAAAAATTTAGTCTTAAAATTTTGAAGAAACGTCAATCCTCAAGCATATAATCTTAGATGCTTTGTTGTACATTGAACTGGGGAATGGTTGATCAAAATGAATTTATTTGCTAGGCCTACATGCAATGATGCCATTATCTGGCTTCTAGTTTTTGTTTTATGAAACTGTGAAACATCATAGACGATAAAAACTTATCATTGTCATGCTTACTCATTCTCGGTTTGGCCTTCATCTCTTCAATATCGGGACTTTTGCACTTTAGCGGACACAGTTTCGCGACAAATCACGTATTGAATTGAATTGTTTACAATCGGGCGTTACGTTCGAAATCTCGGAAAAGCAAAAAATGACCAAAAATATTGTTTTTCAACCAAAATTGCTTTGGTCTATGACGATATTTACGTACTGTGCGAAAATAAAGATCTTTTAATCAACTGGCTGCGAAAGAAGAAATTAATTTCCAATTTAGAGGGTGCAACTTGCAAAGTCTGCTGCATTGGAAAGTTTCGACTCCAGAACGACAAGTTATTCAGTCAAGACGGAGTTTATTGGCGATGTTCATACAGGGGTTGCGGAAAGAAAATATCAATAAGAAAAGGATCATGGTTTGAAAAAGCCCACCTTTCTTTGGCAAAAATAATAAAACTGACATATTATAGGGTATACAAATACCCAGAAGAGCTGATGGGCCATGGATTGAAAATAGGAAGTGGTCTCACAGCAGTTGACTGGTATAATTTTGCCAGGGAGATCTGCGTAAAAATTCTGGGGAAAAAGTCTGAAAAAATTGGAGGGCCGGGAGAAGTGGTTGAAATTGACGAGTCCAAGTTTGGCAAGCGCAAGTATCACAGAGGGAAACAAGTAGAAGGTGTATGGGTTTTTGGTGGCATAGAAAGAAGCTCAAAACGATTTTTCATGCAATATGGCACAGACCGTAGCACACGCTGATTCCAATCATCATTGACCATGTCAAACCAGGAACGACCATCATGTCTGACTGCTGGAAAGCCTACTGCCAACTGAAAGAGGAAGGGTATTTGCACCTCACGGTAAACAACAGCATTGAATTCAAAGATAGCGAAACAGGTGCATGCACAAACACGATCGAGGCAACATGGGGTGCCATAAAGAGATCCTTGCCATGATATGGAACAAAAAAAGACATGTATGACACTAACTTTGCAGAATATTGTGTCAGGAAGCAATACCTGAATTCGTTTTCTGATAAGTTTCTTTCGTTCCTCGATTTAGTGAGAGAAGTGTATCCAACGAAGAACCATGTTGTTGTGAGGCGGCCCATCTCAGCGATTGCATTGGATGCAAGCACCAACAGTTTGGACGATTTTCAGTTGTAGTTGTACAGTAGTAGAGAGATCATGGAGGGTTTTGATTTAGTATTGGGGGCTGCTGCCCCCAAACCCCCGGTTATCATATCAGCTAGTGTTTGTTTTTCATGGTAATTGAATAAGACATTTGATCGATTCTTACGATAATAAAAAGAAAGGATTTATCTTCTTCCCGCATCTTTCTGTTTGAGCTAAATTTCGAACAGGCTGGCACAATCCATTCAAAAAATTAGCCAATTGATGATCAAATTAAACAATGGCATTGCATATCATTGATTGAAAACAATATATGCAAATTTTGTAATTCAATTCAATTTCCGGTTATTGTTGAAAAGTGTCTCCGGCAAAGTGCAAGCTAGCCTCAATATCTTCTTCCCTGCCTGTCCTTCAGGAGTGGGCCGACTTGTTTTAGAACACTCGTGTTTGTCATAGCTGCAAAATTGGGATGTCACTGACACAGTCGTGGTCTAGGCCATCAAAAACAACTTTGCCATATGCTTTGGCAAGCTCCCTGCAACGGCAGAATTCCCGCCAACCAACAAAAGAGTTGTGTTTGCATTTTGTGTACGTACACCAGGAGGCCACAGGATCAGTCTTCAAAAACCTCGCCTCTGAAATCGCCGGCATCAGACCATCTTCGTCAGCATCATTGTCAGGTTGGTTTGACCTCCAGCATTATGCCCTAAATCTGGCTGTAGAAAAATGCCGCAAACTGCCATATTCTCGTTCTCTGAACTTTCTGCATGGCTGTCATCATTATCTCCTGAAAGGCTTGATCACGCACTATCAGAATCCGTTGACAATTCGAAAGATTAAACAGTGATACTCTTGAATGCAATTTTGCGACGGAACGGTAAATGCTGGCATCAACGGTGCATCCTTCCTTGCTAAAGGTAAACAGACCCTGTCTTCTGCGCAGTGGTGGATTGAAAGCAAGCATTTGAGGATGAAAACAGGAAGTGGGCATAGGCCTCACAAGACTCGTCAACCGCTGTAGCATGCCTTACATAAGGAGACCCGCCACCAATCTTGGAGTGGGACCTGCATTTTATCAGACCGGGGCACCCGCATTTTACAGAAGCCGTGTTTAAACATCAGAATGTGTAGTTATCAAGGCCTTGAGGTTTGATATTTTCATCAGATGGTCCATCTTCTGTCATCAAGCACCCAGTTTTATCAAAGAGTTTTGTGAACAAAACATGATTTTCTTCCATTTCTCTGCATGCCTCACCAATCCATTTAGTCATTGAGATTCTTTTGTTTCATCCTGATATTTTGCCATGCCATTATTCAAGATTTGATTTCCCCTTGGGAGTTCTTCCTACCTGATGTTTTGAATGTCAAGGAACAAATTTGCAGTAGTGTTATATAATTATAACTGTAATATGATTACTAGAGAAATAACAGAGTCAATAGGAAATAAGAAACAGAGTAAGAAACTGAACCTTTAAAATGGGAAAAATTTCATGTTACAATCACAAAAAGACGCGAGTGTATGGGTATGTGTGTAAAAAGTATCGAACAAGGCATAGGTACGTCCCCATGTGAAGGGATCCCCTCCAAAGTTCCCCCATATTTCGATTGGGATTGAAATTCTTTGCAAGCTGCGACTCGGGATCGTTTCATTGAGGCTAGGTCCATAACGCGGAACCCGCGGAACTCACGGAATTTTTGTTCCGCGAAGTTGAGTTTCGGGAGCCGAAGTGGAAAATTTCATCTCAATTTATATGCCTTCAATCCTGGCAGAAAGTCAGTTTGTTTCGATTTCAATTTGCCAGAAGAGAGTTGACTTATTGAATTCACTTGTATGTTTTTGAGATTTGCAATGGATTTTGCAGAAAGAGGGAAATTAAACGGACCATTTTTGACTCATTTTCGAAGCAGATTTGGCTGACGGCGAAGTAACATACGTGAAAGTAGCTGCTTAAGAAAATGCTACAAATCTCTTGGCATGGGAAGAACAGTCGATTAAAAGTTGATTAAAAGTGATAAAATGCAAGTAAACTTCTTTGTAGGCAAGTGGAGGAAGAGCAGGCCTTATAGATGAAATTCCGCGAGTTCCGCGTTTTGGTTTTTGGCCATATACCGCGAGGACAAAGCGCGGAACTTAGCTTCACGGAAGAAAAATTCCGCCAGTTCCGCGTTTTGGTTTTCGGCCCCATACTGCGAGAACAAAACGCGAAACTCAACTTCGCGGAACAAAAATTCCGCGAGTTCCGCGGGTTCCGCGTTATGGACCTGGCCGTTTCATTGACAAGGTACGATTTCACAATGTAGTTTTCTTTTTGTGACCTTTGTGACGACCTTTGCAACCGTGATGAATTGCTGTCGCCGCAGGAAAGCTGGTGACTATCGGTTTATTCTGTACAAAGGGCTCCTTGCTGCATACAACGGCCGTTTGTATGTGGCCATGGGACAAAGAGACCCACATTTTATTGGACCTACGGACCCACATTTTACGGAAGCCGTGTTTACTTATTTCCAGGGAAAGGGTAGCTTGCTGGTGATATTCAAATTGCCTTCACATCACATGGCATACAATGAGATACATTAAGAATTTATTTCTGGGCAGTGGCAGACACTATGAGAAGGTTTGGGGATAGTGAGGAAATTGTTTCCACTGAAAAGCATTGTTCATCACCAGTTTTTTCAAACAAAATATGTTTATTCTAGCCAAAATTGGGGCTTGTGACTGCACTCCGCCCCCTCTATAGTGTGTGTCCACCACTGTTTCTGGGCTTTGCTAACGAAAATAGATTTGTATGACTCACCCATTCTCATCACTAGTTCTCCTGTATTTCACATTATCTTTTGTTCAATATTTATCTGCCAAGTCTCGCAGTGACTATTTGCCATGGCAGACTTCTGAAAATCCAGGATGCTGAATGATGCACTGGGGAATTTCATCAACATCATCAAATACCCTTCATGATTCAGGCATATGGGCACCTGCTCCAATTCCATACAGTACTGACACTCCTTTGCATTGGCTAGCCTTTCAATATGACAATGTCCACTAGTACACCTGCCATAAAATCCTTTTCATATATACAGAATATATAGAGTGAGGCTATCTGAGGAGAAACATGCATTTGCTTGTAATCTTTCTGCCATTTTCACATGGAGCTGTTGATGGGGGTATATTTGATCTGGAATCGGCCTATCATGTTTTTAACTGTTTTTCATCGAAGTAGCTAACCTTAAAAATCTCTTTCAAGTAGTAATGACAAATTCCATGTTTACAGATTCCATAGAAGCTTTTTTCAACACATGCATTTGGTGGCACAAAACGTTTCAGCCCTATCAAACTTAGGGGCCGTCAAAAAATCCATTTTGTCACGGATAGCGGAATTTGGCCGCTAAATTCGGGAACCCCCTCCCCCCCTCCCTTAACGGACACACAAAATATATTGTGTAAAGATGCTTATAAGGGCCTAAGATGCTATTGCTAGGTTTGTTTGCACATTTTAAACTTGCTTCTGTGTAGAACTCACCTTTTTGATACGAAGAAAATCACCATGCTTCTTCTAGGGTAGTTTGCTCCTACTGCGTATTCCAGAAAAACAGTCCTTGGAACTGACAATAAGCATCGTGAACAGAACTAACAACTTTGCTACCCCGTCGTGCTCTGTGGCGTCCATTTGCAAAATTGATTTGATTTGTGCTCATTGACCATATAGTTGTTGTTGCTGCAAATTTTGTTGTTGTTGTTAATGTTGCGGCGGTTGTTGTCAGGGTTGCTTGGAAAAGTCCTTCAATTTCGACTGATCCCCCTGAATTTACAATACGACAGAGGGGTATTTTCATTTATTTCATTTTTTCGGGGAAATGAGTTTCTGGATAATCTTCCAAAAAGAAAATCTGATTCAGCTGATGGAAAAACAGCTGCAAAGATCACATATGAAAATGAAATGAAATAAAAGTTTTTTGGAAACATTACAAGTGAAAGTATTTCAAAGTTTCTTACTCAATTTTTCATGAGCTCAAAGGGAAAATGACCCATCATAAACAGCTTTCTTAGAAACTTGTTTGGTGCCTTTGGGGCCTTTGCAAACATTTCTTGGGATTAGGCATTTGCTTTTGTGGCAGTACGTGTACATCTACTTGCAGGTGAACCCCCGGGTCAACCTCGTTCTGGTGGGAAGTGTTCAACCGTGTAATTGGGGCACGTTGCACGTGGTCGCTTCTTTCACACATTGTTTTCAAAATGTTTCAACTCTGACAAATATTTATCTAAATTAAAGGAGAATGAGCAGAAAAAAGGCTCTGTTCGGTTCTTTGCCTAAAAAGCCACCAGACTCAATATATCGGTCACCACTTGGCAATTACGAATGTTTTGTTGAAGCATTCTATTTCAACAACTGGCAGAAGGGTACAAAGCAAGATATCCACCTTCAAGCACAACAAGAATGGAAGAGAAAGTATGCAGAAGGTGCAGATCCAGATGGTTTGCAGAAATATTTAGATGATGCAAAAGATTCTTTGAAGTGCTCGGCAACAGAGCCAACGAACGTGCAGAGAAAGGTTTTTTTGTCAAAAAGTCTGTTGTTTCCAGTTCTTCAAATGTTGAAGCACAGAAGACCTCTAGTCTCTCGATTTCTCAAACGCGAAAAGAGCAAGAGACTTCTCAAGATTACAGCATTCCAAATAAAGTCATTGCCCTAGAATCTCGTGAAGAATATCTGAGTAGTAAAGAGTTAACCGAAGTCTCTAAGTTACTTGATGACATGTGTCCGAGCATCAACACTGACGATGTCAAGAAAAATGAAAGTTTCATGCAACCATTGGCAACTGTTGCTTTCAAGATCAACGAATACAGATCACCTTCATTACTCATTAAATCCAACAGGGAACGCCGTCGCAAAACCCAGATGAGTGAAATCATGAATGAAATAGACGAAAAGATGAACAACGCTGTAATATCCTTGGAAAATGCTGCTGCCATTCAAATCTCTTCAAAAATTTCTATCGACAGAATAGCCACCAGTTCTCTAGAGAAGCTGAAACTTCTAACAAAAGCATTAACCGATATTCTAGCACTAGCAATGGCAGTAGAAAAATCCAACATCAACGGTAAAATGTAGAAACGCCTTCTTCAATTGAATGGCAAAGCCGAGAATTCCTTTAAACGTGGAAAGAATGAATTGAATAGATTTATTTGCTACAATTCGTCAACTCACGAGTTCCGAGACGGTTTTACTGTTATAGAGAATTGTACAACTGGAAAGATTGGAATGTATGGACTAGAACTCAATAGGCTAGGACAGTACATTGAGAAATCTCTCTTTGTCAGCAAGAGAGAGCTGTCGGACCACGTAAATATGCCTTTGGAAGAATTTGACTCAAACATTCTGCATACTTTGTTGCAAATCTTTCCATTGATCCTCATGGATACAGCCGGAGGCAAGGGCCTTGTTTTCAATGCTCGATAGCTTCTTTTGAATCAGGAAGCTTTCGTTGACCTATTCGGTACTGCGTCTGGTGGTGAAGATATTAATGTGAAGGCTACAGTAATTTCAAATCAAGTATCTGAAGAGAATGCATCGGCAAATCTTCAACCAATGGAATCGAGCAAAAAAGGTCGTCCTGCTATCCATATTCAGTTTCCCGGTGTTGTGAATGCGGTAACAGAATTTCTAAAACAGAACTCATATGCAGCAGAAGGGAAGCGAAGATCGAGCACGGCCACAGGATCAGGTGTCACTTTGGGTCAAATTCGTGCTCATTTGTTCAAAACTATTCCTGGCTTGGAGGAGCATGGAATCAGCCGCACGACAATTCACCAATTGTTTGTGCCTCCGAGAAAGAATACGATTGCAGCCAAAAGCTACAAGTCGCTTGTTGATGCTAAAGTCCCCTGCAAGAGGAACGCATTTAGAATAGAAAATGCTGACCAGCATTTTCTCTTTTCTCGCATTGCAATGAGAGATCAGTTGATAGCAATGTTTCACAGACAGGCCGTTGCGTATTCTTGTGATGACATGAATAAGTTGCTTGTTGGAGTTAACGCAGTCAGCAGGTACCATCAAATACGACATTTCTTCATGTCAGATGATTGCCCCAACTACTCGGATCACAACTTTCCATATCCAGGTTGGTATTTAGCTCTGCTTGCATCATTTTTCTTTTGTGTAGCGCCACGTTTACTGAATTTACATGCACTTGCAAATATAGCAGATTTTCATGCTCAAAAATTAGCATTTACCAAAAACATGCCCCGATAATTTGATAAAGTTTGCTCCTTTCTGCTATAAAAAAGGATGTAAAAGTCAAGCAGGGGCGTTTTCCAACCATCTAAAGGGCGTTGTCACTAAGCAATTTCTCGGGGTCAAGCCCCAGATCCCAATTTTCGCTCCCTCCGCTCGTATTTTGTTCCAGCGGGCCTGAAATACAATTCCCATTGAGTCCAGCTTCATTCCATGACGATTATCAAATGACCGAATTATAGCAAAGAGACCATAGCCCATGGTCCCATGGTCTCTTTGCTATAATTCAGTCACATGCACATAGCAGCTGCAGATTGCTGGTATAGCTGATGGCATAGCGCTTTCATTTCAAACTTTTTGCGTTTTCATCACATTGTTTTAGTTAATAGGTTGTTGTCTCAAGTATTGGTCATAATGATGTATATTTTCAATTAATACTTCGATATTTGAGATTCAAATCTTATTTTTTAGGCTACAAGATACTGGTGTCTGGGTATATGGCTCTGGAGAGCAAAGAAAATACTGGTGGCATCGACGACGAATTTTGTGAAATTTCATCCAATGACCACTGTGAAGAACAGGTGAATATTTTTCATGATGCCTTATAGCTTGGTAGTCAATCACAACAACAGTCTCCTTGTGCTCCTTCTTATCCCTTTGGTTCTTCTTTCTAGCTTTGGGTTACAGGGTACCCCTTCTTGAGCATTGCACCTGGATTACAAACTTATGATTCACATTCACATGCTTTAAGTAGATTTAATTTCTTTTTACAAGGATATCGTATATCAGGTTGAAGCAGTTTTTGTATTCAAACGATTCAATTTAGTGCTTTTTCCATTTTAGCTTGAGGTAGTCGAAAAGAAGCAAAGATCATTTGCTGAGACCAGGAAGTCAAACATGAAAAGTGAAAGCAAGGTAATTATTTATGAAACACGCATATCTCCAGACATATCTATATCTCTCCAGACACACCAAAATGTTTAAATTAACTTGGGTTCTATTTGCCGACTTTGAATGCCAAAAACAGCAATAGATAAGGAATGGGGCTACTTTGTTTACAGACTATTATTTTTGTACAAAATAAACTCTGTTCAAAGCTCGATTATTTTTACGGTTATTTGTTTGTATTTATGTTTACTGACTGTCTATATTTGAAATGTGGCTGGGATTGCCTGCAAAATGTGACGTAGAATGTTACTATCATACGTCTGAACAGCTTGTGAAGAGTATGAATAATCTGCATTGTGATATCAGTGAAAATTTCATCATTTTGTAGACGTCTGATGTTTCCAACGTGAACCCTGAATGCGAGATGGAGGAAGGCAAAACCGAAAGCAGCTTTGAAATCCTTGAAATAAATAGCGTAGAAATTGATCAGGTATGGCAATAATCGTATTGTAATACTGTCCATTATTGTCTGAAGAATCTCTTCTTCAAAATGCTGTTTAGCATATCGACGTAATATACCGAGCGCCCCAGAAAAAGTATACAGATTTGGTTAGGTCCAGCAATGTGAATTTTGCCTTAATCTACAGCTAATCAATCTCAAAATGTTCCTCGATAGTTAACTTGAACATAAATACCTTGTTTGTTGCTATTGGTGCTTTGAGAGCAGAAATATTAATCTTGAAAGCTCAAATTTGCGTCCACCTGCAAAAGAGAGCTTTGACCTTTTGGCCTGAGCAAAGTTTTGAAGCACATCAAAATTGAAAATCTGGCAAACTGATTGTAATAAGATCTAACATTTTGCAAATTTGATAAAGGCTGTCGTTGATTTATTCGCTGTGCATCAAGAATTTGTTTAGGCAAAAGGACAAAGCTCTGGTTTGCAGAGGGATTTCTGCTATCAAAGCACTAATGCGAGCAAATGAGGTATCTACGTTTAAGTTAACTATCGAGAAACATTTTTAGAGTAATTAGCCATTAATTAAAGCTATATTTACATCGCTGGAGCCAACCAAATTGGTATGCTCCTTTGAGACACCCGGTACTAGCAATAGATTAAAATTCTTAGACGGCTGAATATCCACCATTTTTGGAAAATAAAACCAAAAACTTAGATGAAATATACATTATCATCATCATCCTCGTCATTCTCACTCTTTAGGACTTTATCTATCTCAGTTACAGGCTGTGGTTCGTTTTTCCATGATTGCTAATAAAAAACAGTGAGCGAAATGCAAATTTGCTCCCTGCTGGTTGACTAAACGATTTTCATATCATGTGGAAGAAAATGCAGTATGCACATGTTTTCTTTTTCCTTCGCTGATTTTTAGATATATCTTTTCATATTGTAGGTGCCAACTATGGGGCCAAAAGCAAACGAATTACTGGCAAAAGAAAACTTTGATGGGAAACTATGCTACGATAAATTAGGAAGGTTGCAGATTTCTCGACCGACGACTGGAAGCTCTGTTCTAAGACCGAGGTCCCAGCTCTTCCACAGCTCTTCTGCACAGTCACATGCCAACGACCTGCTTCCAATACTACAACGCCAAGTTGCAGCTGGTAAAACTGTGGCTGCAATAAAAGTTGATAATGGGCCTGATTGGAGCTTATCATCTCTTTCAAATCTGCTGCACTTCATGAGAATGTGGAGAGATTCAGAACTAGATGTTCTATTGTTAATGTCACATGCGGCTCGGTTTTCTGCCTACAACAACATTGAACATCTTTGGAGTCCTGTATCAAATATGCTTACAGGGTTGGTCCTACCAGCCATCCTTGAAGAAGACGAGAAAGCTCCATGTCATTTGAAAATCCCGACTGACGAAAGACAACAGAAAGAGGCCAAGCTGTTTGATAATACCATGGATCTCCTCTCAACCAACTATATGACTTATGACACCTTCTGTGTAAATCCAATACCAGTATATTGCCATGACATTCCAAGCCCATACAATGACCACGATAGTGTTTACAAAATCATGAGAGGAGCACTGCGTGATATACGAAGCACAGAGAACAACACCTTGTTGACAGAATTCAGGTTTTTGTTAAAGCATGTAGACAAAAAGGCAAATGAAGTCTGCTTTGCAAAATGCACAGAACCAACCTGCAACCATTGTTGTAATAGCCCGGTGGTGGCAAAAGAGTTTTGGGCCCTGTTGCAGGAAAATAACTTCAAGCTTCCCAATCCAGCTAGAAGTGCAAGCCATCCAGGACACTACCAATCCTTCTTTGAATCACTGGATTTACCAAAAGAAGTCCGGCCAACTGGAAATGATGGTCTTCCCAGTAGCAAATCCTTAGTGCCTGCCCTACTTGCCCTGCCTATGTCTTCTCATCCAAAACGGAGGAAAAGAGGCACATGTCAGTATTCCACCATGATTATAAGGGGATGCAAAGAAACACATCATCACACATTTGCAACTTCCCAAAAGATCATTTGAGCATTTGTGGACTGGAGTTCACGAGTAGGAAAAAGCTCCTTGCGCACAAGCAGCAAAGTAGACATGGACTGCGACAGAAGGGGGGACCTTCGCAATCAAAATCTGTCTCCCATACCATTCCCGTAAAGCGAAAAGGTGTTATGCCGAGCATAAAAGAATACATGGTTTCTTCTCACAGAGTTGAGAAACAAGATTTCTCCTTGGATGAAAGCAGTGAAAATGTGAAAAATGCTGGAGATGATGATGATGATGATAAGGATGATGCCGTTTGCGTTATATGCAATGCTGAAGATTCAGGAGGGGATGGTGCAGCAGATGAGTGGATTCTATGCAGCCAATGCAAGAGCTGGTGCCATGAGTACTGCATAAAATATGTCTGGAGGATTGAAATTCCACCAAATGTCCTGGCAGATAATGATGCAGTGTGGCTGTGCAAGTTATGTTGTTCTTAAACTAGCTCAGTGCTTAACCGTTTATAACAATATTTGGAACTTTGTTGATGGCGTTTTTTCTGTTTTGTTCTATTTTTTTATACTGGGTTTTTTCAAAAATTGTAAGTTTTGAAAAAATATAAGGAAGCAATAAAATTTTGTTCTGTTGGTAAATGTAGAATTGATGAGGATTTATATGGAAGTATATTTGTTATATTGTACATGCTTAAAGATAAAAACATTGCGTTCAATCCCAAGGGGGCTCTTGGCCAGATTTTGGTTAATAGAGACGTGCCATCCAAGATTCAAAGACATGCCCCCTCTTAATGCCATTTTTTCAAAGACGTTTCCCTGATCTTACAAAAAATTTTCCGAAATGGCCTATTAGTACTTATTCCTCATCCTAAAATTGTGAAAATTGATACCCTTCCCATCACACACTGCACAATGATACAAAAGCAGTTTTAATACACACAGGAGTCAACGACATTGAATCATCACCCCCAGAGCAAGTAACTGATGAAATAAAATTTATGATTGAGCATTTCCAACAAGTCCTACCACTTACACAACTAATTCTGTCAGAAATAACACCAAGAATGGATGGACTTGACAGAGATGTTTTCCAAGTAAATCAAAACATTAGATCAATGATAGAACAGTATAGCGCAATCACCCTTGTCAAACATCACTCATTGCGAAAAATGGAAAACTTCAGAGATAATAAACATGTATCAGAATCTATTGGAGTACAGCGACTTGCTGGGAACTTAAAAGCTGGAATAAGATCAGCTTTTGGAATTCAAAACCAGTACAACAACAGATTTTTGCATCAGGGTACAAATCAGAGTTTTCAGTACAGCTCAAGAGAGTGGAATGGGGAAAGGGAAACACCCAGTGCAAGACATAACTATGAGCAAAGATATACACAGCATCAAGCAAGAAGTGTCTCACCTGAGATACCAAGACATGAAAATGTGAATGGATATCGCAGCAGTGATCACTTACACGAATCTAACACAATGAGTAACAAGGGGCAACAAGGAATGCAGAAAACTAGTTGGACAAATGTTGAAAGGAAACTAGATTTGTTAACATCTCTGTTGCTGAAGAACTTCCAGGACCAAGAAAACCAAACTGTGGTGTGTGTGTGGTGTGTGTGTGTGTGTGTGTGTGTGTGTGTGTGTGTGTGTGTGTGTGTGTGTGTGTGTGTGCAGTTTTAAGCATTTCTGTAGATAGTATGTATCAAGACCAAGAATATAGAAAGTCACTTAAGATAACTGCATGGAATATTCAAGGCTTTAGGAGCCAGTCCTTAGGTGATAAAGTATCGAATTCAGACTTCATTTCGGAAATTTCTGACTCCGATATAGTTTCAGTGATTGAGACTCATGAAAATGAACACACAAATATGAATATTTTAGGCTTTCAAAAACTAATTTCACTAAAAAGGGAGAAGGTTAAACGGAAGTCTTCTGGAGGTATAGCAGTCTATATCAAACCTTTTCTCAAGAACATTGTTCATCCTCTCAAAAACAAATCATTTACAAACGACATTGCATGGTTTGTGGTAAAAGGAACACTTTTTTCCTCAGGAAAGGATATTTTCATAGGCACAGTTTATTTTAGTCCAGATGGATATGAAAGCAAAAATAACAAAGATTACATCACAAATCTTGAAAAAGAAGTGCGTTTTTATAAAAATAAAGGAGATGTTATAATACAAGGAGACTTTAATTCTAGGACTGGAAACTTACAAGAAACATTAGAGTACAGTAAATTTTTTGATAATGATCATATAACAGTAGTAGACACCAATCCTCAACAAGATGTGACATTGAGAATATCCAAAGACAACGTTGTTACGTCTAGAGGAAGGGAACTAATAGACATGTGTACAGCAAATGACCTTTACATAACTAATGGAAGGAAACTTGGTGATACCATGGGAAATTACACTTGTTTTCAATGGAATGGATGCAGTGTGGTAGACTATTTGATTGCTTCTGGGAAAATACTAAATATGATAAATTATGTACAGATACAGCCATTAAAACCATGGCTTTCAGACCACTGTGCACTGACATACTCTATTCAGTTGGGTAAATCAGTTAGTAATAAGACCACCAAAAGAAGCCTTCAGAAAATGCCACCAAGGTTTGTTTGGAATGAACAAGCACGTACATTGTTTAAGGATAAACTAATTGAAACAACAGTAGAAAATAGTATTGAGGCTGTAAATTTACAGATAATTAAATCAGAATCAAGGTCATCATGCAATGATGCAGTAGAAACTCTTACAAACTTGATTAACTCCTTGTGTATTAGTTCAAGAAGTAAAACTAAGAAAAGTTACAAAGCCCCAGATGCAAAGCATAAAAGTTGGTTTGACAGAGAATGCAAGGAAATGAAAAGTCAACTGTCAAAATTAGGTAAAGATATCTCTCATGAACCCAAAGATTCCGCTTCAAGAGCAGAGCTGTATGCAAAGAAAAAAAAGATTTAAAACCTTAATCCAAAACAAGAAACTTGCCTTTAAGGATAACATAATAAGAGATATGAGAGAATCAGAAAGGGACCCAAAACAATTTTGGAAGCTGCTAGAACAATTAAAAAGTGAATGTGCTGTTAAAACAGACTTTGTTTCCTCTATAGAACCTGAAAGGTGGATAGAGATGTTTCAGGGTCTTCTTTATGACCCTAATAATCACACTGATTGCAATATAAAACGGGATGAACTAAAAAAAATTCCATATATAGAGATATCCATCGAAGAGATAAAAAACTCGTTAAAAAAGCTAAAAGGAGGTAAATCTCCTGGACTTGATGGGATACTTAATGAAGCGATTGTATGTTTGGCGGATAGATACCCTCACCTTTTTAAAAATCCTTTCAACAAATTAGTAGATATTGGCATCTTTCCTTCAACATGGACAAACAGTGTTATCATACCTTTACATAAAAAAGGCTCCAAGTCTGATGAGAAAAATTACAGGGGCATAGCTCTACTGTCTTGCATAGGAAAATTCTTCAATGTAATCATTAACGAGAGAATTAGTGATTTTGCTCTGTCAAATAACATAATCCAACCAGAGCAATTAGGTTTCATGAAAGGAAATAGAACGAGCGATAATTTGATGATACTACACTCCATAGTGACTTTGAAAAAGCATATGATAAGATTCCTAGAAGTATATTGATAGAAAAACTGCGGAAATTGGGCCTAAACAAAAATGTTGTAAATGTCATAGAAGACATGTATAGATATGATAAGTCTTGTATTCGTATTGGTGACAAAAAATCTGAATTTTTTGAAGTAAATAATGGGGTAAAGCAAGGGTGCATTCTAAGCCCTATTTTGTTCAACATGTTTCTTAGCGATCTAGCCAGTATATTTAGACGCCAAGAGAATGCGCCAGCCAAACTAGATAAATCAGTCATTGGATCACTTTTCTGGGCTGATGATATTGTTATTATGTCTGAATCTAGAGAAGGCTTACAAAACTCCTTAGACGAACTTCACAAGTACTGTATAGCGAACAAAGTGAAAGTGAATGTGGATAAAACGAAATGCATGGTTTTCAACAAGGGAGGGAAAATGTTGAAAGGTAATAGTTTTTATTTCAACAAACAAGAAATAGACATTGAACGAACGTTTAGCTATCTTGGCTTTCTTCTGACACCATCTCTAAGCATCAAAGAATTATTGATGGATCTTTATAAACGTGGTCTGAGAGCTTATTTTAAATTACGAAATTCATTGGGAGACGTATTTAATAAAGATATCAAACTAACACTAAAACTTTTCGACTGTTTGGTAAAGCCAGTTCTATTGTATGTAGCTGACTTTTGGGGATGTTTAAAACTCGGTTTTAATGAGACAAATCCAATCGAAAAATTGAACATAAAATTATGTAAGGATTTGCTACGAGTAAAGAGAAGGACTTCAAATGTGGGATGTAGATGTGAACTTGGTAGACAACAACTTTTTATAATTGGATTTAAAGCAACTATTAAAAACTGGTTGCGACTTGAATTTGATGCGAGCAACCCAATTTTAAAACATACGTACGAATATATCAAAAATAACGATTTGGTGTCGTTCTGGACATCACTGTTAAGGGATATCTTGAAAAAACATGGACTAGGAGACCTTTGGTATATGAGGGATACGGATAACAATACCTCATCCAGGAATAAACTGACAGCAATCATATACCAGCGAATCATTGATTATAACAATCAAAAAACTTTGGCAACTTTACAAAGTCAACCTAAAATGCGATCATACTGCCTTTTTAAAAACACTATCGGCATGGAAAAATATTTATCGGAAATTAAGGACATTAAGAAAAGAGTAGCGATAACAAAATTGAGACTATCTGACCACAAACTAGAAATAGAAATTGGGAGATATCATAGACCAAAACGGAAACCAGAAGAACGATTATGTCACGTCTGTAACGTCACTGAAGATGAGATGCATTGTTTGATGAGTTGCAAACTGAATCGAGATTTAAGAATTCGATTCTTCCAGGAGATTACCGAACGATGTCCCTCGTTTCAACATATGGATGTTAAAAATAGATTCATCTTCATTATGAAAACACCAAAACTTATTGGTAACCAATCCACCTATGATTTTATGGACCAATGTTTATCAAACACCTACGAAAATAAAGACAAGGCAAAAGACCTTACCTAAAGTTTTTATCAGCCATTTGATAACCATTTACGTTCCGTTCATAACTATGTATAACGTTGTTGATTATTGTTCTGATTGATTATCACTCGCTTACCTACTGTATATAATATCGTATGAGCTAATTTGTTAGTTATTGTTTTGCTAATGCATTTATTGTTCTTGTTGTTGTTGTTTTAATTCATTCAATAGCTGTTAAAGTGTACATGTATTAACTTGTACTAGGCTATTGTTTGAAAATGAAATCTTGAAATCTTGAAATCTTGAAATCTCATCCCCAACCCAAAATATACACCCCCCCGGGCATGAAGTGTAAAAGTGATGAATCTTGAAAATGAGATTTTCAAATGAAGGGTTTGGGTTCTCCCCCAACCTCGTTCCTACGCCCCAAACGGTCTTCTCGCATCTCGCAATCTCAACCGTCGAATGGCCGTTGTATCAAGGTTGGTTCTCCCCCTGTTTTGCTGTTGTTGTTATTGTTCTCTATTTGACGTGCTTTTAAGTCTGCGATATGTTACATGAACAGCTACCCTACGTACATCTTGAGTTTATGTTGAGTGGATCACTATACTGGCAAACTAAATAAAATCTGTGAGTATGAAAGACTTCTGATTCAGCCATAAAGCTCAGTAATGGCCTTGGTTTGACCTGATCTTAGGTCTGGAACAATGCAAGGTCATTGAAGAGACGATTTTAGGCCATTCTGGGAAATTTGCAAAACGTGAAGATGAATTATTTTTTAGGTTCAATTCCGTCACGCTTAACGGATTCTGACTGAACCCCCTCCCCCCCTAACGGCCAAATTCCGCTATCCGTGACGAAATGGATTTTTGGACGGCCCCTTAGTTGGTACAATTTCAGTTCATTTCATTTTGTAATATTTATACAGGGTAAGTATTCGGGTGCGCCAAAATAAACTATGCACGTTTGGCAGGCCACGATAAATCGTACACAAGACCGATTTTGAAGATTTATGACTTGATCTTTAGCAGAAGGCCTGAATTAGATTCTAGGATTTTTTGTAAATTTTTCTGTCTTCAGTTTTTAGAGCTACAAGCGAGTTCCTTAAAATTTTTGTTTTCGAAAACACTGAAAACGATCAAAAAACGTCGATCAAGCTTTCTAAAGAATCGACATGAATGGACAAAGAGAAAACTTTTTCGTGGTGATTTGGGATTTAGAAATCGACTAATTGTAAGCTGCTGTACGAGAGTTTGTACTATCTTGTGAGAAATGTAATAATATTTTCAAGAATATAAAGAAATGTCTTTTCTTTTGTAATGTCATTGAATGTATGCTTTGCTGCAGGCTGTGTTCCTGTATCAAGGGGGTTAAAAGACAAGCGAGGAAGAGTCATGGGGCCAGAAAACATGGAGTTTTGTTACATTTTTGATTTGTAACGGCTTTCGGGGCGGCACTTTATTGAAACTATTACAGAAGTTCGCAACAAGCCCATCTTTGAAATAACACTCATGCAGAAGTTTACAATGATCAATTTCCAAATCCCCAAATCACGCTGAAAACATTTTCTCTTTGTCCATTCATGATGAGTCTTTAGAAAATTTAATCAACGTTTTTTGATCGTTTTCAGTGTTTTCGACAACGAAAATTTTAAGAAACTCGCCTGTAGCTCTAAAAATTGAAAATGGAAAAATTTGCAAAAAATCTTAGAATCTAATTCAGGCTTTCTGCTAAAGATTAAGTGATATATCTTCAAAATCGGTCCAGTGTACGATTTATCGTGGCCTGCCAAAAGTGCATAGTTTATTTTGGCGCACCCGGTATAATACAAAGATTGATTTACAAACTGCCCAGTTAAAAGAGAGAAAAAAGCAACTTACAATATCAAGATAGAAACTAATATATAAGTCTAAATAAGGAGAGCCAAGAGAAACGCGTGTTTGGGGCAAAATTGTTCATCACAAGAAAACAACATGTTACACTAACAATACAATACACGATACTGATACACTACTTATATATAGAAATAAGATATATTTAGGTAGCATGTAATTCTACATTATGTAAATATTCCTCCAAATCCCAAAGGGAAAATTAGTCAGTGAGTTCTTTGAGGTGTTTAGACATCTGTGTTTAGACATCTGTGTGAAAATCATATATATGGTCAGGGATACCATCTGGACTAGCGGGTAAATACAGGAATTGCTCCGACCCGAAAATTTTCGTTTTTATTGCGACGCCAAAGTTTTCGTTGACGAGATGAACAGACGACTGGGACTTATCGTTTCATACATGCTCTCTTTTGAATTCAGCTGAATTTGCCCTCCTTCGCACAAGTTTTACGAGAAACAAACATGCACGACACTTAGACTCCCAAGGTCTTGGTATTTGTTACTGATCTTTTTCATTGTGGCTGTTATTTTGTATTTCTTATTTTGTGAGTTTCCTTGTTGAGAGAAATGAAAAAAAGGGAAAATATGATATGGGTTGTCTTGAACGAGCAAAAATTTCTCAAAATTATATTTGCTCGTCTTAAACATAGGTCCTAAAGTTTCTTAACTTCACATTGAATGAGAATGTTTTTGCCCTTGGTTAGCTTTTAAAGCTAAGACTGGACACGCAATACTCAACACCGCTCTGTGACTCAGGCCTACGGCTGGAGAGTTTTAAAACCCTTCCACGGCATTAAGCAGAGAAAGAACTCGTAAATTTCTGCTTTCTCGATATTACAAGCTCTTCAGACAATGTTTCAAGTTGAAATCCGCGAAGTCCGCGGAATTCATTTTCCCCTTATGCCAAAATGAATTCCGCGGATTTTGTATTCGGCGGATTTTTTTGTACATCCGCGGCATCCGCAAAATCCGCGGGATCCGCGGAATTCACCTGGCCCAAGTGAATGTCTGCTCGTACACTGGTGTATTGAGTGACTCATACTTCGTTCTCAGTCTTGCTGTGGAAAATAAGACTTCCCACTCGGGCCTCTTGTGATTTCGAAGATGCAAATCATGAATGAATTTGGAGACATTTAGCCACATCATATCATATGTTACAGGGAGAGGCAGAGGCTTCTTTGCAACATTCAGATTGCACAAGTTACACATATTTTCCTAGCAAATGTTAAATCTTGCCAAGTTGCTGGATCCTTGTCACCAATACGTTGGTACAGGTACTGAACTGAGGCCAGAAGAACTTGACTTGGTGATTCAGACCTACAATTCAAAACGATGGGTTCGACTTATTTTTATTAGATAGAACACACAAAATGGTAGAAGTATTCTATCAGTTTGCAGAGTTATTGTATAAATTGCAAAACATGTTATTTCATTTTAAAAACACATGCTAGTCACCTTATCTCCTGGCTTTGTAGCACTACAATCAAGCTGTCCAACAATTGTGCTGTGCTGTCCATAGTTAGGGGGACATTATTATTGATAACAGGAAGGGGGTGGAAGCAATTTGGAAATTCATTTGATACATATTAAACCCCTGCATTCTAACCATGTATAGTTTCAGATCACATCTAATTTTCGCTAAAAAATTTCAGATCCCAAACAGCAAACATTTTGAATGACTAGCAATGCTAGCAAAGAAACATAGAAAGGATGTGATGGCAGAATAAACCAATGTATACACTTCATCAAATATCCCTGAAATAAATATGGTGAGACACAGAAATGAAATGTTTATGGAATTTTTGCATTTTTATTTTGAGACATATTTCCAGCATAACTTCCTCTCAAAATGTTAGACCCTTTTGCATCCATCCCTGCCCCCATAATAATTATGATTTTGAAACTTTATTGGAAGTAGTCCATAAAGCAGTCTTTCTGCTGAGAACTTGCATTTTTATACCGGGTGTCCCAGAATAATGTATTATTGTTTGATTGCTTATATGTCCATAACCGATTGACCGATTTTCAAAAACAATTTCGTTCAAAGAATACATATCGCTCAGAGAATACGAATTCAGTCATACTGACTTCAGAGAATACGAATAGGAGTTCAGCCTTTTGTATCACATCGAATATGTTGACTGGCAAAATAGGCCGTTTCTTTCTCATGCCATCTAAGGCTTGAATTTGATCACGTTTATCGATCTTCATTACGACATGAAAACACCGTGCTAAAACCACAACCAATGTCTTAAAATACAATTTAGCCTTTAGGCAATCAAATAAAACAAAGCTTTTGAAAATCGGTTCATTGGTTATGGACATGTAAGCAATCAAACAATAATACATCATTTTGGGACACCCGGTATGTTTCCTCCCTCCTATCAACAAATGAGGACAAGAGAAGTCATATCCTTGTCTTTGGTCCTTGGATCGAAACAACTGGTATACAACTCCAAAACAAAAGGTGTGGTTTATTGTAAATTGAGCACTAAATTTACAACAGTGAAGTAAAAACCGGACCTTGGGATTCTAGGACCAAGAAAGGATATTAATCATATATGGTTCTGTAACCCAACTCGAAAGAGCCTTTTCAAGTCTATTTTTCAGTCATGCCCCAAAAGGTTATGCTACATTTCTAAAATAAAGACCTTTTTCTGAGACCGCTGATGTTGTGGTTGTGATTCAAGTACTTGATGGTCCTTTGTGCTTAGAGCAGTGACTGAGACCTTAGCATTCTCACGTAAATAAATCAATGAATTTTGCACGTTTGTATGAAAATCTTGGCGAAGTACGAACTAACACCAATCCGCTTGTTTTTTTATAAATATATTTCCTTCACATTCTCAGGAGAAAATTCCACTTAACTATTGTTATAATAATAGTAATAATATATCAAATAAGGGAATACCAGGCTTCAGCCTATAAAACCCTATAAGTTGTATTTGTGTTCGCAGTGGAAGCTATCATAACGTTTTTTTCAAAATGTAATACTGTCGTACATACAGTTGACAATATCTTCGGATAACTCAACTCATTCCACTATTTTATTATTCTTTTTGAAAAGAATTTTGTTGAGGATGCTGATAAGTGAATTTTGTCGAAAACAACATTCAGACAATATAAAATATCCAATTCAAATCGAAGTTGCACACCAAAGTGAACAAAGGGCCTAAGAATGAGATTTCATTTGCTAACAAACAATGCTGGGCATATTGGAAAAACCGGACATTAGGACCCTGAGCCTGAGACACATGACTCTTAACACCTGTAAGTACTGATTTTCAAGATTTTTGAAAAGACAATTTAACATTGAGGGGTCCACTCTGCATCAAGGCTATCTATCTTTCTATCTATCTATCAACACTGTACAGAACCCAACAATAGGTATTACTGACATGCTACTATACTTCTGCTACCCTTCATTTGCGACCTAGGGGTGAACACTTGTGATTAAAGCTGAATAAACGAATTCACTAAATAATTGATTCCTTCAGCCACAGTAACAAGCAGAGAAATCACGTTTCCTCTCCATATTTGTTCTCGTAATGCATCCTCCATGTCCTTACAAATATAAACTGGGGTTACTGGGGGTAAAGTTGCAAAACACACAATAGAATTTCATGGAAATTTAAAACTCAGACCAATAATGGCATCATTCCACTATACCTGTCATCATTCCACCGCAAAGAAAAAAAATCATTTGCAGAACCAGTATACAACGCTACCATTTCCGGGGAATTCCGGGCCCGTTTCTTTGTGTTCAAAATTAAAAAGCTCTTACTTGTATAGTGGTGACCATTTGTCTATATGTCCACCTCCGCTGACAAAATGCAAAAGACCACGTGCCCATTTCCTCAAAACTGAGTGTCTCCGGTGTCCTTGTTGCAGATCGCTACTGTAACGGCTTCAGTTTCATCTTCAGCATCGATTTGTGGTGCATTTGCTGTTACGCTGCTTGCCATCTCCAAAACTGGTGTAATACCTAGCGTAAAGAAAAACTTGTATATGGTGTGGGCTGTGGGCAGTATTTCATTTGTGGCGTCGTGGAATTGAAATAACCAAGCTGTGCATGGGTCTTTCAAGGTCACCTTTCGTCCATCAAAACTTGATTCAAAATTGCTATTGTTTCCCACCCTAAACCCCCGGGGGTTCTTCCGTAGTAAAGGTACCTGGGGATGTGCCGCGAGCAAGGGGAGGCAATGGATATACTTTTTCGGACATCCAGTCAAGCCAAGGGTATACGTTTTTTTTATAAGAAACTACCCATAAGAAATTCAACTCTCGGAGAGCTAAGGAAAGCAATTTCGTAATTCGTACTTCAATAATTCGTAATTCGTAATTCAATTCTTACTTTCCTGGAGTAACTTGCTATGATGGGTATAAATTCTCTATGCAAATTAAGGAAATCATTCTGCCTATTTTGTGTTCATTGTAGCCACGTATACGATACAAAATATATCTAAAAGGGCATTTCCCTTATTTTGCGAGGGTTTCAACAGTGTGATTACAAAGAATTACCAAGACCCCTCACTCCTACAGTGCTGCATCTAAAGGGACATAGATCATGTAACCATAACCATGCATTGAAGCGGGCACATAAGCTTATGAGCCAGGGATGGGTCAGGGTCGACAGCTCCCCTAGATGTGGTCTTCCTGTATGCTTATGAGCGGCTTAATTAAAAGTACCTTGCGATTGTGGTAGAGCTATGGCTTTAGATTCGTTGTTTGGTAACTTGTCTATTTTTCTGTTCACCTGCTCCACAATCTCAGTTGCCTCTTCCTGATCGATATCATCTGCAGCAAGAAGTAAGTTTTAATGAAAGAAAGAGATAAATTTGTAATATGTTGAGCCTAAATTTTGCAGAATCTATCTGAAACTCTTACGGCTTAGCTTGTGTTCACTTTCCTTCTCAAGTGGTCTGGAACACAGGCTATTATGGATGCGAATTGGTTGCAAATGACTAAACAAAGTATTTTGTAATCAAAAATGATTCCTAAAAAATTGGTAACTCCT
Organism: Aurelia coerulea; assembly: GCA_039566865.1. Taxonomy (NCBI): domain Eukaryota; kingdom Metazoa; phylum Cnidaria; class Scyphozoa; order Semaeostomeae; family Ulmaridae; genus Aurelia; species Aurelia coerulea. The sequence goes on along the minus strand of CM076951.1, from coordinate 1,756,398 downwards.
CAGGTATAACAGTAATGAGAGAGTAATTAGTAGGTAATTAGAAGGGTATTTAGTAGAGGTGGGTAGAGTGGGTAGAAATTTCTGACGGGATTTGGTTAGCAGGGGGGCTGAATCAACGAGTGTGGGTAGGAAACTCGAGCTCTATATCCAGCACCCTTTCTGCAGTAACCTGTGAAACATGTCACTCCTTTCAAACCCAATGAGATCAATATTTGTGAACCCTCGTGATGCCAAAGATATGTGGCATGCAGGGCTTAGCAAAAGTTAATTAGCTGAGGCAAGGGGAGGGCAGTTGAGAATTTTCACCAAAGTATAATTGGTGGATGGAATGGCAAGAAACTGCGTTCTCTTACGAAAGTGTGCAGCACCTGTGAAAATCTACGTTTTTAATAAATATTGCCCTCCCCCAGATATCAAAAGTGCTTTGCTTTAGCGCATATATCCTGGGTACCAGAATCTTCAAAAAATTATTTTTTAGAGAGTTTGGCAGCTTATGTAGCTGACAACAATCTATTCTATTATCCACAACAAACGATTACGATTGATGTGCACAATTGTGTCAACGGCTGTTTGGCGAAGCGGTAGTTTCCGACTCCTCAGACGCACACAACCCGAGTTTGAATCCCCATGAGGTATACTTTCTATTTTATATTTTTTTCTTCACGTCCCTGCTTGTTCTGCTAGTGCAATCTGGTATGAACATCATATTCTGAGCTCGCCATAATGCAAGTAACGGGCCTAAACAAAAACTAACCCTATGTTTAGGCTAAGAGCAAAGAGGCATCGCACCACTTGGACAGACGGGTATTGTCTCATGACACAAGCACTCTACAGCATTAAACTGTGTCGAGCTGTGTGCTGTTGTTTCCCTGCTTACCCATACCCTGATAACAACGAGTGAAGATTGCCGCAAATTTATTTTCCTTGTTATTCCTTGTTAGAAATCTAGCCTAGCAGTAATTCAAAACCTAACTGTAATACGCATGCGCATCTACCGCATGAAGCTGATCGCTCTGTGAACAAACCATTTACGCTTTTGTTCTACACAATAGAATCGAGACCTCGTCTCCCCAACAATATCCACCAATGATGTTTGGTTTGGCTGCTACTCTTTAAGCCAAGTGCATCTGGATCGGGTCTCAGAATAGAGAAAAAGAAAATGGTCAAGGCAACTCAGAACCTCGCTGCTTCAGTGTATGATATGTTCTAGAAGATTCTCCTTTGGGTTTCACCAATTTCCATGGTGAAAACAATTGTTCTAGTTATACATCCCTAATGAAATATGTGACAACTAAAATAGCACGTGAGACAGACAGAAGGCATGGGCTTCAAATGCGCACATTGATATCTGACAGCTGGCCCCATGCATATTCTGCACAATGTTTCCAGGTATCGGAATAAATGATCAGCCAAGCCCAGAACCTAAAGGGCAGCTAAGGATCCCGACAATGCCTGCAAAGTCCACGAGGAATGGTATTAGTGAGGAGCTGTGTCGTAAAAAGGTAGCTTTTATGAGGATGATGAAATATGCAGAATGTGTCCTGCGTCCAGGAAATGAGGATCACAAAGTTTCTTAACTTCAAACTTGCGAACTATCGTCTCTGTTCATCTGCAATTTATGCCAAGTGAAGAAGGAAACTACTGAGAACCGAAATTCACCAAAACAGGAAGCATCTAAGAAACATTCAAGAAAAGCTCAAAACTTCAAGAGAACAGCTATACTCTATTTTAATGATTACATGTTTCCAACTAGTTCCGAATATTTGCAAATAGTTAGTGTCTTCTTATTTTCTATTTTATTTGTTTTCTATTTTTGCACGTGGCTTATTGTTATCACTATCAATGTGCCTGCCAAAATTTCCTTGTACTTCGCATATGCTAACTATTAAGTCGAATTGTCTCCCTTTCACCTATCTGCGTTGTTATTGAAGAAAGGCCTGAGATTTTTACAAGCAGAAATGTAAAAGGAGAGGAGACCTTAAAGAAATCAAGTGCAACAAGTAGAGTATAATGGTACAACGCATGAGCTCTGAGGCAAACTGCCTGAAGAAATTTGAGCCGATCGATGCATGTGATTCCAAAGACTTTTTAGATTTTGAAGAGATCTTTATCAACAGCATCAAACTGTCCAAATTTCTATGAAATACGCAAAGGTTCATGAGATGGTTCTTTTGGGTGACAGAGGAACATCTTGCTTCGAAAATGAATCAAAACTCAAAAGTAAGATTATTGAAGAAAACAACAAAGAGGTAAATGAATTGAATAAAAAATGTCCGACCATCTCCCACCAGCTTAGCAATGAGATCTTAACAGTGAAAACAAAAATTTCCTTAAAATACCTATTTAAATTTCTCCACTTAGAAGTGACCTGTAGCTCATTGCTAGCCTCGTCTAATACCCCGGAAAGGGCCAGGTCCATAACACGGAACCCGCGGAATCCGCGGAACTCGCGGAATTTTTGTTCCGCGAAGTTGAGTTCCGCGTTTTGTTCTCGCAGTATGGGGCCGAAAACCAAAACGCGGAACTGGCGGAATTTTTCTTCCGCGAAGCTAAGTTCCGCGTTTTGTCCTGGCAGTATGGGGCCGAAAACCAAAACGCGGAACTCGCGGAATTTCATCTAAAAGGCCTATTCTTCCTCCCCTTGCCTACAAAGAATTTTACCTGCGCTATATCAATTTTAATGGATTTTTTTTAGTGGACTTCCTGACCCCAATCCCCTCGACTAGGATTGTCGAGAGTATTGGATTATGTCTAGCAAAAGCTAGTCCTACGAAATATTGTCAAGTGGATTGTGGTCAGGAAGTGGGGGAATGGACAAGAATAGCATTTTTAACATTTCGCGTGCGTATGCTCACAATGTACATTTCTTTGCCTCGTGTGACACGCGATCCTTATCCTCGAAGCTCTCCCACAGCTCCAGGTGATCAAAGTATCGAGTATCGAGTCCAAGACCAAAGCAATACGGCATTTGCAAATGACAACAAATGGCCTACCTACAAATCTCCTATCGCTTGGAGCCAAAGTGGAAAATTTCATCTCAATTTATATGCCTTCAATCCTGTGAGAAAGTCAGCTTGTTTCGATTTCAATTTGCCAGAAGAGAGTTGAATTATTGAATTCACCTGTATGTTTTTGAGATTTGCAATGGATTTTGCAGAAAGAGGGAAATTAAATGGACCATTTTTGACTCATTTTCGAAGCAGATTTGGCTGACGGCGAAGTAACATACGTGAAAGTAGCTGCTTAAGAAAATGCTACAAATCTCTTGGCATGGGAAGAACAGTCGATTAAAAGTTGATTAAAAGTGATAAAATGCAAGTAAACTTCTTTGGAGGCAAGTGGAGGAAGAGCAGGCCTTATAGATGAAATTCCGCGAGTTCCGCGTTTTGGTTTTCGGCCCCATACTGCGAGAACAAAACGCGGAACTCAACTTCGCGGAACAAAAATTCCGCGAGTTCCGCGGATTCCGCGGGTTCCGCGGGTTCCGCGTTATGGACCTGGCCCCCCGGAAAGTTTTACTTCATGAGGTAGGGATGAGAACGATTTAAGATGAAAAGGTGAAAATAGTTTTTGGTCAAATGGTGTTTTTGCCGTAGAGCTACACTTTCACCCTTTGTCTCTCAGATAAACCCATCGCAAAACTTGGAAGAATATTTGATTGGCGCAAAGATGATTTGAAGAAGGTAGTCATTATTGAATTGGGCAAAGGATTTTCCCAAAGAACAGTCTCTTCTTGACCAGAGACTGAAACATGGATTGGAGTCATAAAGACTCCCAAGAAACTATCTGATGAACCAAATGAATGATCATCTTCCATCTCAGCAGAAAGTTGATGTCGCTTTATGTGAGACCCAGACCCGTCAAGTCCTGCCTTGGCTGATAATGTTATGAGAGAGTGACTTGGCAAATCATCCAATGAAGGAATTCCATATTTTACGAAGAGATTTCTACACATCTGGTATTGCCTCTGAGATAAATTGGCCACATGGATCAGCGACGTCAACTCGGGTACAGGAATTTTGCACTGCAAGTTTAAACTTTCTAAGAATGCTGACATGTTCCAATGATGAGATCGGAAGACCTCTTGGACTATTTTTTGCAGCACTATTTCCTTCTCAATGCCATTTTCATGGACCATCAAAGCGACGGTACTCAGTCCACCCTTCAAAATCCTGCTTTCAACTTTCTGACATGGCGCATCTCCAACAGTTCAAAACTGGCTGACTATGCGATGGTGCCCGAGAACGCTTTAGATTATCATCACACTGAAAAGTCCTCTTTTTCTCCCCCCCCCCCCGTCCTCACTTTTTTTTCGCACTTCATAAACTGCTCTTAACGTGCTTTGAATTTTGAAAGCGTCCAGTGTCAAACAATACGTATCTTTAAGGTCTTCAGCTAACTTTTAAAACTTTTCTCCAACTGAAATATTCATGTTACTTAACTCTCCGTTTTCAATGATAAAATTAAGCAGCTCCAAATTAGGTATTTCGATAGACATGTTACATGAATCACAGAACACGGCAACTGCAAAGTTATTCCAGAAAATTTCAAATTTACTTCAAAGGTTAAAGAAATTGGCAAGAACATAAGAACATTTTTCAACAAAATTCGAATTTTTTGGAAGTAGTCGATTTCAATAAAACCGTCCAATGTTCAGAGTTTAAAACAACTGTTCAGTCGATACCTACCTTGAAGTCTGAATTTATAGTTTTAACTAGGCCAATGCTGAAATATCTTTATTTGAAACCTGAGAGTCAATGCAATTGAACTTTGAGAACCAATCATAAAAATATTGCTTCAAGATGTGGTTGTCCATGTACCAGCAGCAGGCAAATAAGGTATAGTTTTACGAAGTTTGTCCTTGTTTTGAAACGATACGTGAAGGCCGATTAGATAATACAGGAAAACTGTGAAACATTGGTTTTGTGTAAAATTCAGATATTGCACATACATCTTTTTATGTAGCCTGTAGATACGGATTTTTGGTAGATATTTTCATAAAATTGTCAGAAAAAAACTAAAGCGAATTGAAACGAACCCAAAGACATTGCAGTTTATTTATTTATTGATGATGAACACTTGAAATCACTAGAATTTTTTGTTTCTACTATTGAGTCGCCGGTTTCCATGGAAATTCTAAAAAACTGCTAGATATTATATATGTGTCCTGCTACCCATGCTTTGTATATATTTTCCGGGAGCAAGCTACATCTGGGATATAGGTAGATGCTGGTCTTTCATATAAAACAAAATTCGTAAAAATCGGATCATTTCAAGTGGAGTTATGACATTTTGAAGTTAAGCTAAAAACAACAATTTTTGCCAGAAGCACCAGCAAACAACAAGAAATCATTTCACCAAACTTAAAATTAAAGGGGCCCTTTAGCCATGTACGAAGAACGCTGGTACAGAACAAAGTTCAAAACAGCTTGGGGAAATTGCTTCCAAATAACGATTGCAGACAGGAAAGAGCACATGGTGACCTTCAGATGGGAACAATGAGCTTCTTCGAAGCTGCAGCAATTCCGATACTTACATGTTTCATATTTCTATTTTCTACTGGGGGTAGCCCTTCAGCACACAAGAGCTAAGAGGTCCGTTGTCCGACCTTTATACAACTTGTTCCAGCGGATTAATGCTTGCGCAGCGGCACCGGATCAACTCTAATATTTGCCCCAATAAAGTAAAATTTCAAAACAGACATTCCTCAACCCGATCAAGCCATTGATTAAGGCCTGACGTCAACAGTCCAAGTGTCAGGTTTCCAAAGCAGTTAAAGCATCTGCATCTGCGATCTGCAAATAGATCTTTTACCTATTCTAAAAAGATCTGAATCAACGATATTTTTATAGATTTTCTAGAATTTTGGAATTTGCACAAAAATGATAGAAGTTCTAAACCAACTCAACCTTGAAAATAGCAAGTATGTACGTGGTCGAACACGGCGATCTGTAACCTCTGCGATGGCACATGAAAGCAATTTAGCTAGTACCATTGACGCTGTGAGGCGCAGCAACAATACAATGGTTGGTAACTGATTGCATTCTTGACATTTTCAGCTGGTTCTCAGAATGCGTTCTTGGTTCGTGAGTCAAATTGGACATTAATCGAAACTGCGTCACAACGTTTCTTCTAGGATTTTCGTTGATCATATGACATCGAAAATATTTAGTGCAAATGGTTTGTTTTCCTGGTGCTCTGCCAAAAAAAGTCTCAGCAAATGCAGTGATCTGATGGTGCGGAGGCGCAGCAACAATACAGTAAGGCCCTGCATTTAAGAAACCACCTAAAAGAAACTTTTAGGCTACCGACAAATGATTAACTCCCCTGCTTATAAGAAACTCTTTAGGCTCATACCCAAAATGAAGTTTCTTGTATTTTGATCAACATTGAGTCCTGGTCTGACAGTCTAAGGAGCATTCCACTGCATTCAGGGCTCATAATTGCTATTGCTACAAAGATGTCTTTGGTTTTACAGATTTTTACCTAAATTTTAATTGATGTTCTTGGCAATCATTGATAATATACAAATATGGCTCATCTATCTATTAATAACACTTTTCTGCTGTAACCTGTTTTTTCCAAGGCTTTCCAGAAAACAAATTAGAATTAAGAAACTTTCAGCCTAAAGATGAAAAGTATCGTAGATATAAGAAACCTTTTAGGCTAAGGTGTGAAAAATGGTTTCCTAAATGCGGGGCCTTACTGTACAGCAGTTGGCAACTAATTGCATTCTTGGCATTCTTAGCTGGTTCGCGGAATGCGTTCTTGGTTCGTGAGTTAGTTACTGAGTGCGTTACACAACTCCACTCCTACATGTACTCGTTTTACTTCGTACATGAAAATGACTGTGACAGAACCAGTGGTCCAATTTGAACAATTTTTGCTTTGTGTTGACCCCTGGCATTCCCACTTTATGGAAAATGTGAAATACTGAAAGTTTTTGAAAATTCATTTTTTCCTATTTATTCCATAATTTCTCTTATCTGGATCACTGTGCTGTGAACAAACGTGCCCAAGGCAAAATGTTGAAACTCGAATTTTGAAAGGGAGTCTAGAGTCAATTGCTGCGATTGTGCACAGGCGGGGTCCCACTTTATGGAAAATGTGAAATACTGAAAGTTTTTGAAAATTCATTTTTTCCTATTTATTCCATAATTTCTCTTATCTGGATCACTGTGCTGTGAACAAACGTGCCCAAGGCGAAATGTTGAAACTCGAATTTTGAAAGGGAGTCTAGAGTCAATTGCTGCGATTGTGCACAGGCGGGGAGTAGAAAAAGAGGTTCTTCTAACAAAGCTCGTACTAGAGGCTCTCAGATCCTATGATTGGGATATCTCAGAATTTTTTAGCACCCTGAATGTGTCTAGTCCTATACCAATAAATGACAGTATTGTAGAAGTTTTTGTAACAAGGTTTCTGATTGGCTGATCTGCTTCCAGTGTTACGGAACGTAACATTATTATGATTGGCTAGAGATTGGACTACCAATGATGAAATTGCTCTTCATCCAATCAGCGACGGGCAGTAGGGGAATCGCCATTATTTTTCAACCGTCAAATATCCAGACAAAATGGCCGCCGCACCGATCACGCATGACAGGAAAGAAACGATATGGAAAACGAAGAGAGTCAGTGATGAAAATAATTTGATACCGACTGGTTATGACAGACATGGTTCCTGCTTCCTTTGAAATTGTTTCCAGATTATAAATGATCGCCAAATTCTCGTCACAATAGTTTGGCTTAGATAAGCTCTTTGCCTTTTATTGGTTAAATTAAATTTAGGCCAACATCTGGCTGTGTTCATTTTGACGAGACAAGCAGAAAAACAACTTCAGCAATAGCAAAGGTGAGCCAAATTTGATTGTGATTTAATAAAACAAATTGAGTTTAGTTTGAATTAGTGAGATTATGGTCTTTAACCCTAATCCATATGGGCTTTTTTCGAGCTACCATTTATGGGGGGGGGTGCTTTCCAGCCCCCCTCTGAAAACTGCCTTAGTCACATCCGAGTTCAATACAACTTGGCACAGTTATAGAACAGGTAATTTGCAGCTTGTAGTGGAATTTGGGTGTGGCTGCCACGCCTTGTGACGTCACAGTGACGTCACAAAGCTGAAAATCTGTGAAAATCAGGCTTCCGAGTTGAATTCAAGTTTAATGAAGATTTTGAACGAACTTTATACAGTTTTTGGTTCAGTTTGTCAACAAAAATGGTGATAAAGTATTATTTTATTGAAAATAACGATTTTGGAGTGATATTTTGGCAGAAATTAGCCGAGTCTTATGACGTCATTTGTGCGATTAATTCATTCTATGTAAAAAGAGACCAAAAGAACCTGCAAAATGATGATTATCCATGATAAATGTATCATTAGAGTGTTTTTCATTGAAAAAGTTCGAAAAAACTTGAAAAAATTGCTAATCAGTCCAAAATGGCGGCCAAAATGACGTCATTATCAAAAAATGCTGACATCATCAAATTCCAGAAATTCCGATATCAAATTGAAGCCCTTTGTTTGCTGATTCATTTGCTGTATAATACTTCATAATTCAATCAAATAATTCCATTGAAATCATTGAAAACAATGATTTTGTTGCTACCTCCTTCCAAATATGGGCATGTCACGTGACCCGCGAGTCCTATTGTTCAAAAATTTTTCCACCAAAATGTGGCTAATAGATAATTAGTCAAAGTCAGGGAGGCTGGGGGACATAGCAAATGTCGTTTAAAAACGCGGCAAATAAAACCTTGAGGGGGGGTGGAATCCACCCCCCCATGTGGATTAGGGTTAAATCTATTGTTAATATTTGAGCCTGAGTGCTAAAATAGTAATGAAATATTCCATTGTTTGTTGTCTTTTAATTCTTGCAGCTGTAACTGGACTCCTTTTTTACAAAAGAAATTTAGAAGCCAAACTAAGGGTTAGAGTTATCTGGTTTGCTTTTATTGTGTTATTAGGGTGATGGGTGTCATTTATATTTTTGGAAACAAATTTTGTGGTAACAGTATCCATCATTCCCTCTGCTAACGCATTTGTAAAATTTGTAAAAGAAACTCATTTCTAAAACCAGGCTGTTTGGTTTCTTATAAATATTATATAAATGTTATATCAAACCAAATGCTGGACAATAGCCATAATACTTTAAATGCCCTAGGGTTAACAAGATTACTTTTGTTTTGTAACTTCTACATTAATTCATTTGTTTTATTCATACACTTTATACTATAAACTTCCACATTGTAGACCAGAGAGATATGTGGTTCTAATCCTTCTTGATGATAATTAACCCTTTACTTCCTATATTTCAGGACCAAACAACAATTTCTTGCAGAACATTGAGGATACTGCAATGATATCCTGTATTTAACCATGAAAGGAGAGAAATGCAACATTGTAGCCTAAGAGGACCTGACTTCACTTGCTCAGAGATGAATTATACAGAATAATATTTTTAGCTCCAACCATGTTTGCAAAATCTGTTTGCAAAGACACCTTCCTTGTTTGAAGATTTTTTATCACCATTGAATGTCAAAACATATATTTGTTTAACTGAGCATATTGTGTATTTTGTTGTTTCTTTCTTAAAGTCAAACAAGAAACTTAACCCTATCCAGACTAGGCTTTTTGAAACTTTGGGGAGACTAGGGGGGGGCACAAAGTGCCCCCCCTGGTTTTTCATAGAATCATAAGTGCTAGCGACTTGAAACTTGGCACAAGTAACAAACATGATAAGGCAAACAAGATGATGTGATTTGTTTTTGTTTATGTCACGTGATTAAGTGCTGACGTCAGCAAATGTTGCTAATTTGGGTGTAAAACCACATGTACTTTGTCACGTTGTATCTCCAAATTGATAAAATATATCGATGTGATACTTGAAACATAGAGGGATTATATCCTTGTAATTCTTATTTTGAAATTTTTGCTTTGTAACGCTAATATTTTTGCTGATGTCAGCATTTATTTATTTTATACGAAAAAAAGAGCGATTTTTGTTTAAAATTGATTATAAATTACTTTTAAAAATAGCAAAAAATGCTAAATATACATAAAAATACCTGCTGCATCATATTATGTCACTCATTTTTCTCAAAATGAACTATAACATGGTTTTTCGTCAGTACGCATGCGCAACAACCAATTGTTGATGACGTCATCAAAAATCAATAAACTATATATCAAATGAAAGCTTATTTCAAGACGAGCTCAAAAATGTTTGTCTCATTGTCATAGAGCCAGTGGTTCCAAAGCTATGACTTAAACGGTAATTTTTTTGCGGAGCACTCAATTTAAAGTCATGTGTTGACCCCCGGAATCAGTGTCAAAATTTTTGAAATAGACATGAAAATATGTCTCATAGATAGAAACTAAAAGTCACAAAAAAGCTAGACTATTGAAGAGATACTCGATGAGCTGTGTGAAAAAGTTTACTAGGGGGGGCACTTTGTGCCCCCCCCCTAGTCTGGATAGGGTTAAAGGGAATCAATCTATAGCTATATCCACAAGCCGCTTTGAATAGGATATAAACACCACCATTGTTTCTTTTGCCACACAATTGTATAGCTTGAATATAGATTATATTTTTAATTGGGCCTAGGCCAACTATGTTGATTCCCTTCAAAGCAGTTGGTACCCTAACACTATTTTCTTGCTTTAAATTACTGTAGGGCTCTTTAGGTATTTTCTTGCTTTTGATCAGGGCTCTTTAGCAATTCAACAAGCCAAAAGTTCTTATCTGCAATTAGAGAATTCTTACGAATTTGTGGAAAATCTTTGATGTTAAAGTATATCACAACTTCACTTCACTGTATGAAAAGAAAAGACTAGTTTTCCCGTGATGCACCACTCATTTCTGATGATGCACATGAAAATTACAGTGTGATTTTGGAAATCATAAAAATCATGTGTTGAAAAGCTGATGGCACAACTCTGTGCAAAACATTTGGTGATACTACGAATCTGACTCTTTCTCATAACGGAGATTTTTAGAAATTTCTCAATCGTTTCCTCCAAAAATCTCTGCAACTTTGTATCTCTGTGCCTCTAAATACATTTTCAAGCATTTTACAGCCAACCTCTTACTCAAATTGGGATTTAGTCTCAAGCGATAGTGATATAAAAACAGTCAGGTATACCTCCAAGTAATCATTTCTTTCTCTGGTCCACCTCATTTTTTAACTCTATCCAGACCAGGGGAGGGGGCACAAAGTGCCCCCCCCCCTTGTAAACTTTTCCACACAGCTCGTCGAGTATCTCTTCAACTTTCTTTGAATCAGGTTTCTTTCCATCTCTGCAAAACGTGAAGCCAAAGAAATCAAGGCTGTCTTTCAAAAATTAAAATTTCTCGATGTTGAGTGTCAAGTGAAGTTCTACAAGTCGTTTTAAACATGATTATAAAGCTTCATTGTGCTCTTTGATGTTACAACCATGAACAATTACGTCATCAGCTATCTTTCGAATGGCTTTTAAACCACTATGTGCTTGTTGCAAAGTGAACTGAAAGATTTCTGCTGCACTACTAGTTCCATAGTTGAAACGTTTGTATCTGAACAGGCCAATATGAGTTGTGAACGTAGTGATATTTCGGCTTTGGGACTGAGCTCTAATGGATGAAATGCTTGTGATAAATCCAGCTTTGAAAATACGTTTGCTCCGTTTAGATCAAGGCCAATGTCATTGACAGTAGGAATTGGGTGTCTTACTCGTTTTATTGCACGATTAGCAGCTCTCATGTCTAGATTTATTCATCTTGTGCCAGCTTGCGAAGAAGATTGATGAGGACAATTTTTGTTTCAAGATGGCATGGGAATATAGGACACTACGGCAGGCAATTGAGGTGCTTGATGGAAACACATACAAGCATACCAACATTGGCGCTAAACCATATTGAAGCAAGGTTGAAGGGGAGGAGGCAAGGAATGGTGTCAATAACAAATTCAACACAGGAGAGTGCATTCTAGTTGTGCCAGCATGCAGGTACATCTACCTTGACAGGCTTTGGTACATCCGCACTTGATAAGCTCCCGAGAAGATTTGGATGCATCTGGAAGTAATGTCCACAATGGCGTCCATGCTCCGTCGTTATCTTTTCTCCAACCCCAGTCTTTTGGAGAAGGCAGGTCCAGGGAAGTTTTGTGAAGCTGTCCCCAACAATGCCCACCTTGTAGTACAGCTCTTTTAATAGGCTGGATCAGGGCACCTTTGGTTGGGGGGATATTCTCGATAAGTCGGCCTTTCTTTGTAAACAGTTCTTTCCTTGCCATGTCGATATTGGTTTGCTGACTTGTTCGGTCGTAAAACAGAATGGCTAGTCGCTCCAAAAGTGCTATGGACTCCTCTTCTATCTCCATTGGTACCTCTGCGATAGAATGAAAAGCTTTTGTGACATCATCAAATTGGTTCCAGGTTTCCCATGCACTTTTCTTTCCAACAGTTGCAAACGAAGAAACAGTGTCACAGCCGGTAAAAGCATGAAACATAGGTAGGGCCATAGCTTTCTCAGGACCAAGGGTTGATGCAATTTCATGAACAGGAATGTATCGAAGATTCTTACCTGTCCCAAAGGCAATCCAAAATTTCAGGTGTTCCATCTTTTGAAACACAGCGATTGCAACTACCACCACATCTGTATCGACGGTACGGATGGTAATTTCATTGAAACCATTTTCAAATGCATCTAATGAATGCAATATCACCCTAGTGTCTGCTTCTTCATGGTTGCAAGGACACAATCTGGATAAATCTCTTGGTATACTACACATAACACTTTGCCCCTTGGTTGTTATAAGTTCTTTGCTTGTTGCAAGCTCGGATATGCAATCTGCAAGGTATGCAAATAACTCCACTTTATTCTCATCAATTCTTAAGAAGGCTTGCCAGTTACTTGGGAGCTGACTAGTGCTCTCTACTCTTCTTCGGATACCTTTCCCCCTTTTACTCCTTGTCTGAGATTTTAAACTGTTGTCAATGTATTCGTCCCACACAATATCAACCCTGTCTGCCACTCTTAACTGGATTTCGATGTAAGGGGTAAATACTTTCGTGGCATAATCTTTGAAGGTCTTTTTACCAACCGGCCGGAGTATGTTAACGACAGCTGCTCCATCCAGAATTATGACCTGCTGTGCAGGAGCATCTGTTTGACTTTCTGCTGATTTCTCCAGACATTCCATTAACTGTGATTTTTGGCATTGCCTCAATTTTCCTTGCTGTGAGAAAGATGGAGGGCATGCTTGATTTTCATGCTCAAAGAATTTATCAATGTTGCCATCTCGTACCTGGCAAGCGATATACAATCTTGAAAACAATGGCAATTGCTTTTCAAAGAGGCAACTTGTAGCTTTGACTTGGATACTTCCTTTATTGGTGGACGACTAAAGAGGGCAAGCTTATTTCTTTTAATCGGATCTTGGTGATGCTTTTGATTTCCTTCCAATCTCTCCTTGATGAAAGTGCTATACTGGTCTTCTCCAAGTTTTTGAACCTGTTTGATGCATTGAACTGTAACCTCGTCTGCAATATCTCTTGTGTCAATTCTCATGAGGTCATTGCTTTCTTCGACAAATGGATTATCCAACTTTTCAAGCATACCAGTTAATGCCTTAACATGCCTTTCAAACGTAGCTTGAATGCCTTTTGTTTGCTCATGATGCATCGTTTGAGCAACACTGTCTGATGATGACTCTGCCATGCCACTTTCAAACTCTTTAATCAGCCTAGCAATTTCAGGACCACCACACATCCATTTTCTAAGTGCCTCTGGGTTTTGCGTTAGACCAACTGCACCACCATCTCCCTTGACCAGAGCATTATTCTGCTCATGTGCCTGATCGATTGACATCGCAGAGAACTTCCGATGCGTCTTGCAGACTGCAAAATTCCCCTTCTTGAATTCATGTGCTACACCGGGATGCTTCATCTCTAGACTTGCCATATCTCGAACATGTATAGGTAACCATCTTGAATAGTGGGTATGATCTAAGGCGAAAAACCAAGGGAGTAGTTTGGTTAGACTGTCTATGTAGAGACTGAAATTTGCTTCACGAATCGATCGCACAAAAACCAACATAAGGATCTCTAGATGAAACGTTGTGTGCCAAAAGTGAAACATAGGGCTTTGTTCTCTTCTGTGCATGCACCATGATTCAAAACTGACAGGCTCTTCCCCTTGTGCAAGAATGCTTTCTGTGTACTCAATGTAGCCTTGCTGCATGAGTGAATACAAGCTGGCTGCTGTGACTTGGTGTGCATGTCTTGTCTTGGCCACATGACTGGCCCTTAAAAAGGATTCTGCAGTTCCCGAAGATGCAATCTTTGCTTGGCAAAGAGAATCTGTCCATCCACTATCTTCCAGCCAGTTGCCAAGAACTTTCAGAGTTGCCATCTCAATGTGCAGCCCACCGAGCATGATGACAAACTTATCTTCACCAAAATCAGCCGGCCAGCACCACTGGATCTGTTTTGCAATCGCATAGAGTGGCTGATCTAAAGTCACCACTGGGATCTGACCAGGATTCAGCTCATTGACTACTTTCTTGACAACAGTCATAGAATGGCGAATCATTGCTGCCGACTTTGAATCATCAGGAAACAAGGGCAACAGTGCTGTCACATCAGGCACAATAGATGATCTTTCCTGTCTTGATGCGTGATATGCTGCCCATGATATGTCTTTGTATTCGATTGTTTGATCTGAATTAATCACTGCTCTAACCCTTTCGAGCCATCTACAAGAGAAAAGTTGAAAACGTTCTTTAGGAATTCATTTCTGACGAACGAAGGAATACAACAATGTGATCATATGTAGGTATAATGTGAGTTGCAACCTGTAAAAAAAGAAATTAGCCACCACTCTTGAATTAAGATTAAATTTTGAAATGTAAAAACTCCTTTTGATCTCATTTGTATCCAAAACCCCCTTAGTAAATTTACAAGAAATTGCGGTGCACAATTCTTACCTCATCTCCTCTTCCAAACTTGCCTTGATTACTTCGCTATCAGAATTTCCTTTTGAAGGCCCATCAGATTTTGGAACTTCAATGTTCTTCTTCAGAACAGCAATTGGAACATTCGTATAAGAACAAGGAAGCTCAACCAGCTCATCTTTCTTTGACGAACGTAATGCATTTGTGTCAACGTTGGTAGTACGTGCGTTGCCATCTTCATAGCTGGATCGATGTTGGAAAATGGAAATGCCTGTTCCATGGAATGATTCAGTTGCTGTGCTGGAGCTCGGGTTATGGTCGATGTTATCGACTGCTGCAGTCACGAACAATCCCTCCAGGAGATTTTCAGGACACACTAAATCTGCGTCGTTGTATTGTCGACAAACTTTATTGCTTACGGCTGTAGTAATTGAAAGCACTCTATCATAAGAAACAGATAGCCCCAACTGAAACATTTTATCAATTAATTGTCTTTTCCGAGTTTTGGCATGTATGAGCAGACCAGTGTACATTGCAAGTGGGGTTTCTCGATCTTTGTTGTGATACAGTTGTGTTGCTGCCGAATTTTTCTGTGCTGCATTGAATAGCAACAACTGTGACAGAGTTGAAACTGCTTCAGGAGCTCTCGAACTTTGGGTTTGAGCCTTAATATTTGTACCAAATATTATCATTGATACAATGGCTGTAAGGGATTTTGGCACGGCCTGCTCAAGACACCCTTTTTCAAATGATCCACTAAATGTATTCTTGTGACGAAGCATGTCCCTTCGAACTATGTTTGCAGCTTTTGAAAGATAAACTGCCTCTTCATCCTTCTTCTCTAGACATGCTTTCTTGAGTGCATGGCCAACATCATCATTGAAGGCAAGAAGAACCTCTCTTCCTGATTTGTAGGCAGTAAGACTGGGTGAATACGCAAGGAGTCTATTCTTTAAATCAGTGCTGTGGACCTTACTTGCTCTTGCTGCACCAAGCTGATCTAGCCTTTCGTCGTACAGTTTGCATATATCTGCTAGCTTGAAAATTGGAGCTTTTTCCTCGTCACGCCTGGAATCTTCCATATACGCTATCAATTCAGCTAGAGCCAATCCTTTACTGATGTTAGTAACATCACCATTGTCTTCATCGTTGTCATTCTTTTCACTAGATTGAATCTTATTGTAAAGACTTGCCAAGCATTTTCCATGATATTTCGCCTCTAGTGCGACGAGATCGCCTGCGCTAAGCTTTGCAATCAGATGTTCATCTTGGAGTTTTAGAGCACAAGTGCGGACACGAGCATCTACCTGAAATGTGGATACCTCATGTAGCCTGTTCTTTTCTGTCCCCGGCTTTTCACAAAAGAAACAAGTGTCCTTTTAAGAGCGACCTTCGTCGTTATTTAAGTGTGTGTATCTCTTGGTTGGGAGTTCATCAATTTCCGTTGGAAGAGAAGATGATGCTCTTTTTTCGGCTCGCTTAAGTTTTGTGGCATTGAACTTTACTTTGCACGAGAGATGCCATTTTGCTTCTCTTGCTAATAAGGTAGCCCCAATCCCACTTCCTTCGTCCAGCCTCGAGATGTCTAAAGCTATTGGCAATGACCCTACATCTTCAAATCTTTTCACATTGTCGGCAACTGTGAAATATCCTGCCCCAACATCTTTCCTTTTTGATTCTGCTGGGCATGCTAGGTTTTCATTTGTTGATTCCTGACAAAAAATGCATTGCGACCAATCGGTTGAATTGAATTATTGAATTCCTGTAGGAAAAATAGATGCGTAAGAGCACGAATAAACGTGTAGATCGGATATAACTGAGCATAAAGCCCTTTGCTTGCTTCATTTAAGAACATGTTCATTAAAGAAACGAAATTGATGGGAAAATGTAGAATAGTTACCATCATTTTTTGTTCATCTTCTCTTCATGCAAGAGAATTGATGCTTCACAACTCAGAGCCAAATGGACAACTTAGGCCATTTCGAAGGTTGCTATGGATATGTTGTTGTTGCTGTGTCACTGTTGTTGCTGTTGCTAATTATGTTGTTGTTGCTTCAATGAATTTGGTTTTTAGCATGTAGTAAAACAGAGACAAGTAGGCCATGCCACAGTTGTTGAAACTGCCACTGCGTATATTTTGATGTCATGATGACGTCATGATGACGTCAAGATGACGTAAATAGGACGTAAATGTGAAAACAATTGCATTTTTAACATAGTCTTTTCAATTTCAATATCTCTGCTTCATGTTTTGCAGGAAAAAAGTTGCAAACTCTCGTAATAGTGATCAGACTTATGTAAAAAGCCACCAAAAACATCACAAATGTTAACTTGCACAAATGACGTCACAATGACGTCATCGAATCAATTTTTGAGATGGCCCTATATCTCAAAATGTTCAGCATGCTCGATTTTATCTTTCTGCCAATTTGGATGCTTTTATGACAAAACCCACTTTACTTTCAAGAATCTGCCCCACTATTTCATCAATTTGTTTCATTAGTGTATCAATGTCATCCGTTAACTTTTCATCATCAACATTTTCATTCACAAGTTTTATCATTTTATTAACGAAATAGTACAATTGTTCATAATGAAGCTCGTCGAGATTTGCAAAGAATGGCTTAGAAGGCTTGATATTTTGTATTTCTTCGATTTTCTCCTTCAGCCCATCACAAAACAACCAGCTACGAGGTATGAAACTTGGATCCGACTGGAGAGTTCCCATTTCATCAAGTTGTATCGCTATAATATTCGTAATTACGGATGTATCAATCTTACTATTTGGCTTTACAGTATAGCATTTTCCGATGACTTGGGCATTGTCGAATGTTTTGCTCCCAGTTTCTGCATACACGCCTAAGTTTTGAATAAATGCAAGTGGGAGTACGTGGTTTTTTTAACTAACATTGTGTGTTAGTTCGCATATTCGTCCAAACTGATAGAGCTCTCTTGCAGACAATTCAACTTGAGACAAATTGCAAAAGTCGGTCAAAAATCTCTGCAAAACTGTGTTGTATCTGCCAAGGTATTCCTTTGCATCGATGTCACTGAGAAGTTCTATGTCTCGGTATAACTGCCCCAGAGAACTGAGATTCGATGCAAAGTCACAGTGCTGGTAGCCTACGCCTAGACCCATTATCCCAAAGGAGGAAAGGGTCTACGAAACAAAGAGCAAAAGCTTGCTACTGAGGTTTCTAGAAACTTAATTTATGCAGCTTTTGTTTCAACCATAGAAATATTTCTATTTCTATGGTTTCAACGCGTTTCACAAATAATTTGAAAAGGGGATTAGAAGCGGCCGTAGCAAGCCTTTGCTCTTTGTTTCGTAGACCCTTTCCTCCTTTGGGATAATGGGTCTACGCGTAGGCTACAGTGCTGGCTAGAACCTACAAGTTCAGCAGCAATTTTTCAGTTTTTTATTCGACAATAAATTTTGGAGAAACAGGATCCGCTCGTCTGCAGTCAATTTGTCAAAAATAAGCAAACAAGAGCTAAAATTTGCCGGAAGCTGTTCAACAGTTACCTTATCATCGCTATCGTTCCTGTTACCCCGACCTGGACCTGGCAGATTTTCCAGTTTTCTCTTTCTTCCTACGGAGGCTGAATCATGGCAAGTGCAAACTGGGCAGTCATTTTCTAGGTGATTTTGAAATACAAAACAGGTTTGTTGTGAAGCAAAAGGAGAGCTATCTTTCAATGCCTTTAATCCCCTTTCCAGAAGAGAACGATGTTTATCACAAACTATATCAGGATGAACGTTTGGTTTATCATCGGCTATGTTTACATGAAAAAAATCTTTGAAAGGAAGCTTGTATTGACATTTATCAAACGATTTTGACCAGCTGGTATAGAGCAATTTCCAAAGCGACAGCGTCTACCAAGAGCAGCTTGGTGTTGATTACCATCCATAGTACTTAAATAAATGAGAGAAACAGGTTCATATATATGTGCATTGAGACAAAAAGTTAAAATTGTTATAACTTTATACCTAAAAGATTACTATCCATAGTGCTTAAATAAATGAGAGAGACAGGTTCATTCATATGTGGATTGAGATTAAAATTTATAATTGTTATAACTTTTTCCTAAAAGTACGCTCTATCATATCCAACATAAATGTTTCCAGTAAATGTCATAATTTTTCAACATGATCTTGCCAATTTCTGAAATACTTTATCTCTGCCACGACAAAGAATCACTCAATAACACCATTGTAAAGTGGCCAAGCATATGACACCGTTTGCAAATACCATACTTTCTAGTTTACTGTGTGGCTTCCGTAACGGTTACAGTACACAACACAGGCTGTTCCGTCTTATTGAAGCTTGTCACAGTACACTGGATAAAAAGGGCTATGAGGGAATGGTACTGATGGATTTCTCAAAAGCTTACGACTGGAATACCTTCCACATGATCTCTTAATAGCTAAGCTGGCTGCCTATGGTTTTGGTCTAAAAAGCCTGAAACTATGTTCAAGTTACCTCTCAAATAGGAAGCAACAAGTCAAATGTGGCAACTCATTTAGCGAATGGCAAAACATAGAATCAGGTGTCCCCTAAGGTTCAATGTTAGGTCCATTTCTGTTTAACTTCTTCATGAACGATTTCACATATGCCATTACTAAGTCAGAGTTCTGTAATTTTGCAGATGACAACACAATATATGCATGCAGTCAAAACCTAGAAAATGTTGTATCCTGTCTTAAGGATGATACCCATAATGCGCTGTGTTGGTTTCGGGACAATGGAATGGTTGCAAATCCTTCCAAATTTCAGGTCATATTTCTTGGGCTGAAACCAGACCAGGAATATGTGTTTGAAATTGATAAGAAACCGATTCCTGCAACTAGCACAGTGAAACTCTTAGGTATTACTATTGACCCCCGGCTAAAATTTTCCGAACATGTAAATACACTTTGCACAAAAGCCAACAACAAGACCAGTGCGTTTTCACGAGTAGCAGAATATTTAGATCAGGACAAGAGGCGTATTCTTTATAATACATTTATCATGTCAAATTTTAATTATTGTCCTTTAATCTGGATGTTCTGTGGGAAAGCTGCCAATGCAGCAATAAACAGAGTCCATAAAAGGGCACTGAGAATAATGTGGGAGGATTTTGCAGCCCCTTTTGCTGAACTCTTAGCTAGGGGTAGCGAATGTGTTATTCACACTCAAAATTTGCAAAAATTAATGCTGGAAATATATAAATGCCTCAATTCGGAAAATTCATCTTTTATGTGGATTATCTTCCAGGCAAAAGATGTAGCCTATAACCTAAGGACTAAAAGTCTTCTACGGTTACCAAGCACCAACACCTTGTCATACCGGGTGCGCCAAAATAAACTATGCACGTTTGGCAGGCCACAATAAATCGTACACTAGACCGATTTTAAAGATTTATGACTTAATCTTTAGCAGAAAGCCTGAATTAGATTCTTCCAATTTTTGCAAGTTTCTTCGTTTTCAGCTTTTAGAGCGAGAAGCGAGATTCTTAAAATGTTCGTTTTCGAAAACATTGAAAACGATCAAAAAACGTCGATCAAATTTTGAAAGATTCAACATGAATGAACAAAGAGAAAATATTTCAGGGGGATTTAGGGGTTTAGTACGAACTCTCGTACTAGCAGATTACAATTAGTCGATTTCTGAATCGTAAATCACCACGAACAAGTTCTCTCTTTGCCCTTTCATGTCAATTATTTACAAAACTTGATCGATGTTTTTTGATCGTTTTCAGAGTTTTCGAAAACTAAAATTTTAAGAAACTCGCTTCTAGCTCTAGAAATTAAAACTTAAAAAATTTGCAACAAGTCCTATAATCTAATTCAGGCTTTCTGCTAAAGATTAAGTCATAAATCTTCAAAATCGGTCGAGTGTACGATTTATTGTGGCCTGCCAAACGTGCATAGTTTATTTTGGCGCACCCGGTATAGGAATGATTCATTATCTTTCAGGGGGGCCATCCTTTGGAACACTTTGTCTGACTCATTAAAAAGCCTGGCAACCAGTGCTAGCTTTAACCCTATCCAGACTAGGGGGGGGGCACAAAGTGCCCCCCCTAGTAAACTTTTTCACACAGCTCATCGAGTATCTCTTCAATAGTCTAGCTTTTTTGTGACTTTTAGTTTCTATCTATGAGACATCTTTTCATGTCTATTTCAAAAAATTTTGACACTGATTCCGGGGGTCAACACATGACTTTAAATTGAGTGCTCCGCAAAAAAATTACCGACTAAGTCATAGCTTTGGGACCACTGGCTGTATGACAATGAGACAAACATTTTTGAGCTCGTCTTGAAATAAGCTTTCATTTGATATATAGTTTATTGATTTTTGATGACGTCATCAACAATTGGTTGTTGCGCATGCTTACTGACGAAAAACCATGTTATGGTTCATTTTTAGAAAAATGAGTGACATAATATGATGCAGCAGGTATTTTTATGTATATTTAGCATTTTTTTTGTATAAAATAAATAAATGCTGACATCAGCAAAAATATTAGCGTTACAAAGCAAAAATTTCAAAATAAGAATTACAAGGATATAATCCCTCTATGTTTCAAGTATCACATCGATATATTTTATCAATTTGGAGATACAACGTGACAAAGTACATGTTGTTTTACACCCAAATTAGCAACATTTGCTGACGTCAGCACTTAATCACGTGACATAAACAGAAACAAATCACATCATCTTGTTTGCCTTATCATGTTTGTTACTTGTGCCAAGTTTCAAGTCTCTAGCACTTATGATTCTATGAAAAACCAGGGGGGGCACTTTGTGCCCCCCCTAGTCTCCCCAAAGTTTCAAAAAGCCTAGTCTGGATAGGGTTAAGAGATCATTAAAGAGTGGAAGGATGACAGTTGCTCATGCAAAATATGTAAATAAAGAGTCTGTGGGAATTTCACCAGAAATATTTCTATATTATAATCATGTATTTATCTATTCATTATAATTAGTATTCCTTTTTGTGTAAATAGTTGATCTTAATTAGTTCAATTTAAAACTATCAGTTTTTATTAACAAACTGTAAATAATGTTATAATAAAAATAATAATAATAATAATAATAATAATAATAATAATAATATACTATGTATCAGTAAATTAATGCCTAAACAAGCTTTTAATTCACGGAATTTATCCAAGGTCAAGGGGATTCTACCGATTTAAAGAATGTTCGTAAAAACTATTTCAAGAGTAACCTTCAACATTCCCATTTACTGGAGTATTATTCCCTGTTGACTATTTCTGCCAAGGGCGCAGCTCCATACTTTTCATTTTCTCTCTGATTATCTCTTCAGCTTCAGTGATTTTCATCCTTGACGCTGTATTCTTTATGGCAGAGTAGTTCGACCAAAACTCATCGCCATACTTTCTTGAAGTATCACCCTCTCCATTGACTTTCAGCTCTTCTGCCATCTCCTCCAGTGTGATGCATTCTGTTTGTTCCTTCATTTCTTGCAAATTACCTATTGCACTGCATTGCCTTACCAATTGTTGTTTCGAGGCTTTTGCCTGCTGGAATGCTGTCCTTTCTGCAGCATCACCAAAAAGACTCTTCATTTGGGATAAGTACACTGCCTTTTTTTAATTCCAGATATCCTTTTATCTCCTTCTCATCTCTTCTATAGCACAGATACCGTAGTGGATTCTTTAGCTGTTCCCAGATTGTGTTGAGCAACTCAATGTCTAAGGGCCTATTTACATGGGAGTTTTCAGCCCGGGCTGAAAATTCAGCCCGTTTACGCGAGGTGAAACTTCAGCCCTCCTCTACAGTCAAAAGCTTGTAAATGTCAATTTGCCATTACATGGAAAATGTTTCTCTCCAGGCTGAAAATTGGCCCCGGGCTGAAATTTCATCTCGCCTTGTGCTAGCCGAGATGAAGCGTTAATCCCTTAATTAGCATGTTAATCCACATTGTTTTATGTGACGCGCGCCCATATAATGGCCAATATTGTTTCAGCCCGGGCTGAAAAATCCATGACGAATGCGCTTTTGTCTACTTTTCGCACTACACAGAATTTCAGCCCGGGCTGAAACTCTCCATGTAATGGCAAATTATTTTCACCTCGGGTAGCAGGGCTGAAAACTCCCATGCATTACAAGGTTGCTGTAGCTATATTTGCTAATAACGGTAAACAAGTTGTTTTAAAAGTATATCTGGGAATGCTGTTTTACAATGTTATGTTTGCAAAGTGACAAAGCATCGAATGGACTTACTGTCTAATTGGCAGTTTTTTTGGTCTTCTTCTTCCTCTTTTTTGTGCCATTGCCATAATCTTTGACAACCTGCGAATGTAAAGACTGTAGTTAGCAATCTTTAGAACGATATAGAGCTATGGCGTTGCTTCATTTTGCAACTTTACAACTCCGCTATTTTCAGCATCAACATGCCAATTTCGGGCTGCTTTTGTATCTAAGCGGTCATTGGTATAAATACTGATGCAATATGATTACTTTCACAAAGCAAATCTGCCTCTTCATTATTTTTAAAAATGTAATGAATACATTTAATCAGATATGGTTCGCTACCTTGTATAGGCTAGGACTTGTCTTCGTGACCAAGAAGTTATCTTCCTTATCGAGTATTACTCCCCGTCTTGTCACCATGTTGAACATTGCTCTTCTTGAGTCCTCAGAAGGGACCGGACTTTCATACCTGTGGAAGACAGACTGTCTTTAAAGCTAAACTCTGAATAATGCTTGTGAAGAGAACTAAAAACCTTAAGCAGCAAGGCAATAGCTTCATGACTTATTCATTTCGAGCTTTTCCTCAATTTTTCCTGCGCTTAGATTTACGTCCACGGTTACTGGTCGTGGGGTAGCACTCTTTTGCCATGGAAACAAATTTCCACTTGCTAACAGCCGGCAAAAATGTTAAAGAAGCCAACCAGAGCCAGTCAGAATTAGCAGAAGCAGATTGCTACAAAAACGGATGCATAGAAAATAATTAAGACAGTGTTCACAGAAATTCCTTAAGACGTAAATGATCCAATCAGCTATGAAATCGAATTTGCTGCAGTCGGCAATTTCTCTTGATATTTTAGGTAGATATCTTTGGCGAGCAATTCACTTTGTCTATTCTTTGTGGAAATAGGACCAAAACGTATTACAATAAGATAACTTTTGAACAAAGTACTCTTTGCAGTCAACTTTAGAATACAAAAAGCAATGCTAATTGCAATCACATCAGCCTACAACTATGCAATGTGTTTTTTACTCAGCTGGGGAAAACGAAAATTCCGAACCTTTTTATTTTCTTAGCTACGTTGGCTTTCAAATCAAAGAACTTCTGCTCAGTTCTTTCTTTTTTAGCACAATTTTAGTCTCTTTCATTGTCTTTCTGTCAAACTTCCTTTCTGGCATAACTACGAAAAGATAAAAATAATGTTTATTTCCTGCAACCAACAACCAAACTTTCTTACCAAGCTTAATGGAATTATGGGCTGCACGAAACACGGGCGTTGTTGCTCCTCTCGATGTCTCTGTGCCTGTTTTTCACAACAACAAGGACCCTCGTGCGCTTTTTCTGTCCTTCAACTAAAGTACTTTATGTCAACGGAAATAACCCAAATCATTGCGGATAACAAAGTTCTTCGTGCAAGCAACAAAAACAAAAATAGGTAATGATGAAATGTACCAATCGGATCGTGGTGGCGAGTAAGCTGCTGCTCCTTGGTGTTTCTTTTTTGCGTTGCCAAAACTCTTAAATGTACCGCGATGTTGGCTAAGAGCAGAGGCAGTCCATGGTCCTCGCTCAAGTGTAGGCCATCCCGTAAAGACCACTGACGTTTCTCGGTCTTACGGAAACTGCTCGTCACGTCCAGAAAGCTGACTTGTTGGCGAGCACATACTTGAGCAAGCGTCATGCTCATAACTTCCCTTCTGTTGTCGTACTCGTCAAGTCTCGGTGGGATTGAAACGAGTACAACCTATGGTAGATAATATAAGAAACTCATTAGTTCTCGTTTCAAATATGAAAAAGGTCCTTATGACTTCATTACTTTTTACTCTTGTTAATATCCACCAACCGTTACTTTTAATCATGTAACTTGCACTTGTCATGTGACACTTTAAAATTACTGCAGCATCGTTATTTTGGTGTTTAGATGTACCAACTCATTTTGAGCAGGCTCATAAAAGAAATGAAGGTTTGAAAGGCCTCAATGTGCTGAAAAATCTGTCTTTTTTTGTGTCCGTTTTTCTTCCAGTACCTATTATTTAGTGTAAACTTACAGTACCAAATTTATAGATCTAACATATACCGGACAACTTTGATGTGACTAATTTTATTTCTGCAGAGGACAAACATCCTTAGAAAGTACTTTGTTTTACAGTGTACCATGGCCATGTTCAAAAATGCAACTTGAATTTTCTTTCTAACTTCTCTTTACTAGTCAAAGATACTTGTGATTGGTTCATGTCTGATGACAGAAATATGCAACGGCCTTTGCTACAAGCCAAAACTTATGAAGGTAAGAATTGAGACCTAGCTAATCTTTAATTTCTATGGACGTAACATTCTTCGTAAAATGGCTCTTACTAATGAACCAAGGCAAAGTAACAAATCTAAAAGTTATGAAACCGAGAATGAAATTAGTGATACATCAAACAAGCTGAACTATTAGGTCTATTTGAGTCTCAACATGAATGACACTTTGAGAATAACTACAGTCCTGTTACAATATTTCTACACTATGTATATGGACAATGAAAGTATGTATGTACGTAAACCTCCACTGTGAATTAGGATTAATCAGGATTCATTAGGGAGTATGAAAGAAAGATTTCATGCATGCTTTTTTAGTTCTTACCATTTCTGAAAACTGATGCCCGTATTCAAGGATACTGTCCATAAATTCAAGATTGATAGAATTCACGTAAGATACATCTGACTGATTATATGGATTTGCATTAAGATTTGCCCACTTCCATCCAACATGTAGATCAAGATCGAAGATTACGATATTGTTCTTGGTGGTTACAACCATAACAGAAACCACTGGAACTTAGTAGTAAGTAAATGACATATTTCAGAGTTAGTTGAATTAGTGTATATTTTAGAGTCAAAATCTCTACCAACACTGTCCAAAAATGCCATTTCTGCAGAACACTCATTGAAATCCCAATATAAGCCATTACTTAAATGATTTGACGTTGAAATCCTTCCCAAAAAGTACGCTATATCTTCTGTGTGATGCTATATATATTTACGAAGCTGGCGAATCATGATAGTTATAACACTTCTTTTATGTACGACCGAAGATTTCCATACAAGGTGTAAATGCAAACGTTTTCCGACAGTGTTTTAATCCAATTTTTTAGGTGCTGAGGCAAAAAGAAGGTATGGTACTATTTTTGAATTCCTTTGGTGAGCTGAAAAGTCAGATCGAGAAGATAATGAAGAACTGGAGGTAAAATCGAGCCTTTGCCTTTTCCATTCCAGTAATCTTGTAGCGATGACACATGTCACATGTCCAAGATATACATCATTCTTCTCTAACCTGATAATACCTTTTTGTCGAAATATCATGATGATACTGCGGCTGATTATACTCTTGATGCCGATGATGTCGATGACAATTATCATTCATGTACTGCGACCTGTCACCTATTCTACCAAAGAGCCTTGATCAAGCGATATTTTCATTCATTTTGATATGAAAGATTTGATTACGTGGCATTAGAGCTTCTACTGTACACATTCGAAAATTTTGCAGAACGCATTAAAAGATTTTTCAACTCAGACTCAGTTTTACAATAGCCGAAATGTCTTTCGTAAAGAGATTCGAACGCAAAAAACCAAAAGATTTAGCACACTGAGACCTTCCTAACTTATGTCTTCATTAGAGTATGATTTGAAAGAGACCTCAGTGGGCTAAATAGTCTGTTTTTGCATTATAATCTCTTCACAATTTCTCGCTTAGTACCTATCTACCAAAGTTATCTGAGGAAGTGCTTCCATTTCATTTACTTAGACTTAGAACCATAGACTCTTCTGGCGGAACAGAGTCAAGCACCTCTATGCACAAGAGATTCTATGGAATTTCTCTCCAATGCAACATCCAAAACAGATGGATGGCTACAACTGTGGTATATATATCATGAAGGTATGCTTTTCATTGTCAACAATTTCAAGTTCTTGCCGATACTAAATCCGAAAACCTGTATTCTAAGTACTCTTTCTATTTCTTTCTCTCAAATGTAAGAGTCGTTTACAAAGCATACATATACTACACTACTGAAAATTATTGATTTGGAAAAAGCCTGAATTGATTGATTGAAAAACATTGATCAAATTGAGCAAGAGAGACTGAGTGGGCAAATAAGAAATTTGTCACCGTTTTTATTAAAGAAAGTATGGAAACTGTATCTATTGTGGTAAAATTTGAACTTGCGAAAACATCGAATGATTGCTCTGGCAATGATAATAAGTAATCCATCATTGAATTCAAATGTTGTTTCGCTACAATATTATGATGTTTTATGTTGTTGCTCCATCCTTATCATCGGATCCGTCTTTTGAAAATGTATCAATGCCCGGATCTTACCTCTTGCAGAAAATATTATTCGTCCAGTCAAGTCTTATTTCAAAATTTGACCAAAGATTACGTCATAAATCTTCAAGATTGGGTTTGTTCAGGATTTATGGGCATGTCAAAAGTGGTAAATTATCATAGTGCACCCAGTAGTAAAGACCTTCTTTTTAAAAGCAAATTTATGAATTGTTCAAAACCCTTGTATGGTCTTTGATCTAGCATATAATAATCTTCAGCTGCTTACATACAATATGTTATAGAGAGCTGTAGTGTCACTCTGTGAGGCTTTGTGGACTGATTTATTTATTTTTCGATTTTGATCAGTTTGCAGAAAGAATCATCATTTTTGGGGACGCAGACTTCCCACATACATTGGATGACCTTGATAGGTACAGACGTGAAATAGCTAAACATATCATTGATTCATCGGGTAAGCTGTGAGATTTGGGAACTTTAATTCAGATTTACAACTTACCAATATCATTTTCGAATATCATAGCAAATATGAACTGTAACAGCAACAAATGCACATGATATGCATATAAAGACTCGAGCTCCACGTTGCAATAAAATTTATATATTTGCTTTGTAGATGGTAGTGACACTGGTTGGTGCAGAAATTGTGGAATATACAAAGGTGATTCTAAAACAGTAAGTTTGGTTTTGCGATGTTAGTGTTATTTAAATTAAGTTCTGTCATGTGACCTACTTAACTGATGAAGCAGAATACTGTTGCTTTCTAAACTGCTAGAAGAAACAACATTCTTTTTAGTTAATTCTAGTACGGAATATGCAAACCTGAAATCTAAACAAAATGCATATATTTTTCCAACAGCAAACCTGCACTACCTGCGGCAGATGGATCCATTTCAAATGCAAAGGCATCAATAACATTGACCCTGGTGAGGCTACTGAGTGCGTCTCGTGCATCAAAGCACTTATCAACAAAGTCAAAAGTTTTAGCTCCGAGGGTATTCAAGGTCAACCCGAAGCCCAGTTAGTACAAGTGGCAAGAAAAGAGACGAAAAAAAGCAGAGGTCAGAAACAGCTTTAGTTAAGTTTTAACAAAAGTTTTAGCTCCGAGGGTATTCAAGGTCAACTGGAAGCCCAGTTAGTACAAGTGGCAAGAAAAGAGACGAAAAAAAGCAGAGGTCAGAAGGCATAGTCTGACAATGCTGAAAACAAGCAGCAAAACAAGAGCCATTCGTTGTGAGAGCTGCGAGTCACCATTTAAGGAAAAAAGCATCATAAGGCAGCATTTTATGGTTGGACATTACGGGTCGAGAACATTTTTCAAAAAGTCCTTGAATAAGTTCCATCATGGCACGCGTAATTACTATTATTGTGTGAGAAGAGAATGTTTACTTTCAGTAAAGGACAATATTACTGGAAAAGACATCAATATCACTGGTGTTGAAAACTAGTTGCTAAAATCAGACTTAAGCCTTGGTCAAACGTGCCGAACTTTTCACCGAACATTGAAAAAAGACAAAAACCAAAACTGTTCAATGTTCGATTGAAGGGTGGTCAAATGCACCAAACATTTTACCGAACATTAGACATAACGAGGCAACACCAAAAGTGCGCCAAAATTTATAACATGTTCTCGTGAGGAAAATTATGGATTGTGAGACCGCAACAAGAAAAAGAAAAGCAGTTGCAGCAATTTTAATTCTAGAGTCATTGGAAGATGATGAAGGACGAACGTGGAAGCGAGGTAAAACAAGGAATTGGATTAAACGCAGGGACGAGCTTGGGCATTTCAACACAATTATACAAGAACTACAGATGGAAGACATGCCTGCATACAAAGAAATGATGAGAATGGAACATGCCCAGGTTTTAGAAACTCTTTCTCTCATCGAAAAAGACATTACTCCTCAGAAATTTTTTGGTGGAAATAAAATCATTTGCCCATTGGCGAGATTAACTCTACGTTAGAAACAAGAAATTTGGGCAAGTACTGAAAAATCTTTCGGGCCATATCTTGAGTTACTTGAAGTTTATTGATTTTCTTAATTGCAACGTTTGTGTTTATGTGCCTTATGAACATTTCAAAACAATGTTTTTTAACGCTTTTCAAATGTTTAGATATTTTATTCAAGTAAGTAGTAGTACATTTTGAGTAATAATATGATAGGAAACAAGTGAAAATAATGACAAAGAGTTATTTCGTTAAGATAAATAGAAAATAATAGATCAATACATTTCCCAGTACAGGCATTTCTATTATCATGGTTGGCTATTATTGTGAAGTCATTATAATATCGATCTCCACAACTGTATATTATGTAGATTTAAACTTTTTGCAGAATTATGATAGGAAGACACAATAATTTTTCTTATTTGCATCCTGTGGGTACCTGAACAGCTAGAGGGTTCTTTTTATTTTATACTGAAATGTCACCATGAATATGGCAGTGTTCAAAACACACAAAAAAATGATCATATAAGTACAGTACAAAAATTAGGCCTACCTTAGGCCCAAGAGCTGGCGGCCCGACTGAGTGCTAGACTCAAAAACAAATGAAAATATAATCATCTGCATTTCTACAATGAACGAGTAAAAAGAGCTTTTCTTACAACTTAAATGAACACTAAAGCAGGCAGAATGTTGGTATTTTTGGACTTCCATTGCTGTGGATGAAATTCAGTCGAGACAATTTCTGACCGAGTGCAAGTTTCGTGCACACCCAGCCCACAGTCCAGAGAGGGCCTAGCAGCATTGTAACATCAGCAAAGAAACAATTTTTACGGTTTATTTGTCTGCAAGAAGCCCCATGTCGCAAGGCAGGAACGTAAAGCATCTCAAACTTGGGGGCACGACACTTCAAAAGGCCACTTTTTTCCTAAAGCTAGATTGGCACTTGAAAATAGAAAGGGCTGTCATTGCAAAATCTTACGGCGCACGTGCCCCCAGAGCGGCTTCTACGTCTCTGCCGCAAGGCACCAAATTATATCCTCTCAAGGCTCCAAGGAAGTACTGGAATAACGAGAACAAATTTAATCAACTTTATAAGACTTGGATTTATCATGTAAATTCACACATCATCTTTCCTGGTTCTTTACACTGAACTGTAAATAGGAAAGATCATATTTTGAACACCCTGTAAGTCTTTACAGAGTCTGTAAAGATGTTTTCATCTTTACATAAAATAAAGATATTGTAAAGTTTAAAGATAATATTTACATGAACTTTACAGAGAATTGTAATGTCATTTAAAGTAAATATTCCATGCAGTGAATCCTCCAGTTGGTCTTCCAGTGTCACTCGTCAGTCTACAATGAAAAGCCTTACATTAATACCTTGCAACACATTGTGTTTTTAGTTGTTCATTTTCTTATAATACCCTGAAATAGCCTGTTAGAGAGTTTGGTACCCAGGTACTTAAGAGAATCTTTCAGATGACTGTAGGGTTGGATGCCGGCTGTGGTAATTGGACACTTACGAAGCACTCTCAAAAACCAACAGAAAGGTACATTATTACAAAGAAAATCCGTCAAACAGTACAGTCAATCCCCACATATAAGAACCTACTTTTTGAGAGCCAGGCTGAATTACGTTCTTATTTCAAAGGTTCTTAGATTTATTGCAGGGTATAAAGGCTCTTAATGGTGCTTATTGAAAGCCTCATTTTTGTAAATTGTTATCTAAGGATCATCAAAAAGTCATCACCAAGAGATTTTAAAACATTTTGTTTTATTTTGGCAATAAAATTATATATATTTATACTTACACATATCGACTGTGAAGCTTAAAAATAGCATGGAATGATGTCCAAATTTTAACAGCCAATCAAAAATTAACTTTATTACCGTTGTGATATTGGTTATTAGTTTACTCATCTAATACAGACATAATAAAGACTCACTTGTAGATTCCTTCCATCTATCTTTTGAACAGCTTCTTAGTTCATGCAACACCTGGAATAAAGTTTAGATATAAGCTCTTTGCCACTTAATGATTTAGGAAATTTTCGTCTGGAACTGCTTTTGGGACTTGCTGTGGGTTATGTGGTTTGGCCTTAGGAAGATCCAAAGGCACACTGGAAGTACTTTCAGGTTGGGTGTAGTTGTATCCATATGATTTTGTCAACAACATTGCTTGCACCTTTTTTGATTGTGTCTGTATGGTCGCTTGGGACTCTTTTTTCGGCAGATTCTGCTGCGTTGGGCAACTCTTTATTTCTCTTCTTTTTGTTATTTTTCTTTGAGGTCTTCTTTTCGGATTGCTTTTGTTTGAATTGTTTGGCTTAGCTTTGTTTTCCTCCTCGTAACTTAGGCCCGATTCCTGCCTGAATTTTCCCTCCGAATGACAAAAAACTGGGGATTGCTTTTCGATTAAAGCTGAAATGATTCGCTGTTGATCGTCCAGCTGTCTCTCTAGCGATGAGATTCGCTCATAGAGGCAGCAGATAAGGGACGAATCATCCATCGGATGTGGGATTGGTTGGGCAGCTGCCATATGATTTAGCGATTTGAGGAGCACCAGATCGTTCCAAACAGTTCTCTTGAAATCAATAAAATCATCTGATGCATCTTCTTGTTCGGTCTGTTTATCAATAGGTTCGATTTCACTCTGTTCTTGATTATCTAAAATTAAAATATTAGGAATATTGGTATCATTTTTTCGGTAAGATATCTTGCCGCCATACATAGGCTCTTTGATTACATTTTGCTTTATCGCAAACTCAATGGCCCCACTCGTCCTTTCTCGGCTCCATCCATACTGCTCTTTGCAGAATTCGCAGATATTCTCAGGATATTGACCTTTTCCCCGCTTCTTTAGTTTCTCCAATACATCACTAATAATTGTCGCTTCATTGTTGTCTGTCTGACTGCTGATTTTAGAATTTGAATCCTCGCTGCTCATATCACGTCCGTCCGCCATTGCTGTCAACATAAAACATTGTACACATATCCTTTTCCTGCATCCCTTCTTGGTGTGTCTTGGACACAGGCTAGCACAGGTTATGAGAAGCAAGTGAAAAGAGGAATTAACTTCTTTCAACAAAATGGAAAAAGCTATACTTCAACAAAGTTTTTGGAGTTTCCTAATTTCTTGGTAATGGTCATCTCACCATCGGTGCATTTAGTTCCTTAGAAAGAGTTCAATTTACAAACAATTTATTCTGCGTAATTTCCAAACAGGGGAAAGAGGGGTTTCCAGGGCGACAGTTAGCCAGAATGAAGAGGAATGCGCATGAATTTGATGCGAGGGAGCGTGTGGCGTGTGTACATTTGTGGTTAGTTTAGGAAATCATACTCAACTTGTTTTGCGAGACTAAGATGACTGCTCGGCCCCTCGAAGTTCTCTCACTTTACTTGAAAGGAGTTTCTTAGCTTTTGGAGGCTTCAAACATTGCAATTTTTCGATTGAGTGGAGCAAGGGTAAATTTTGTAACAATAGCAGTTTTGGTTTGTGTACATTTTGCTCCACAGCCAATCAACGAGCTCCATTTTTGACCACGTGATCAACAATTTCCCGCTTCGCGATCATCGCGAGTCGAAGCTGTGGGGAAAACCATAGGAAAACTACCCTCTCGAATTTTGCTCGCCGCGAAAATATACTTTTGAGGAACCTTTAGAAATTTTTAATCTGGGTTGTCAAATATATTTCCTAACCAGGGCTGCTTGCCCATTGGTCTACTCCACCTGGTTTTTGAGAAATGATTTTTTAAACGTCGTCATTCCACGGACCTCTCGCTTCCTTTGAGGGGGCTTAGGCCAAGCGCAAGGAAGTTAATATTTGCCTCCAGGAATGGCACTCCCAGTTGCTAAAAATCAGTTCCAGACTGGAAATCAAGGTTCCAATACATTCAAGTTTGATTTACCCAACAGAACTGTTGCAGCAACTTATCCTTATTAGCCGCCAAATTAGCCCTCCCCCCCCCATGCCCATGTCAACACAATTTCCATAACAAGAAAAATCGGCATGTAAGGGTTTCTCTTTTGGGCACTTTGGTGGGCAATAAATGTCAATTCGTCCACTGATCATAAAGTAAACTGCAGAATCATTTGTTGGTTTCTTCTAAAAATAAAACTCCAGGACAATACTAAACAAGATTTTGGCAGGCAAACTGGAAGAGCAGACCATGAAATAGTTACACAACGCAGTAAAAGGATAACGAAATCTTGTGTTATTTAAATGTGGATTCTCCAAACTTAATGGCTACGATAAAGTTTCCTTCGATGAATGTTGGAAGAACACAGGAGGTATGTTTTTAATACGTAGACTAATAATTCAACCTAGGATTGAAAGTTTATCAACATTATTACATTTCCAGTACTCCAGAGAACAGTTTCTTGCGAGCTCCATAAACAATATTTGTACCCTCGCTCATAAACATTTTAAAACAAAGCTTTGAAGTTTTAAGGTGTGGTGACATTAACTCGAGTAGATTTCCGAATAATATAATACAGAAAACAAGCAGAACAAGTGAAGAAAATAAAGTAAACTATGCTAAGACTTTCCTTTACCAAAATGAATAGTTTCTTCTTAAAGATTTTTCCCAGTTCTGGAGTTTCTTGATATAATTTAGCGATCTTCTGAGAGTTGAGTTGAGTTTCTTATAAGCAGCTTCGTGCGTCTGTGTGTAAACGCAAAAAGGAAAAGTAACCAAAGAAACCATTCCAAGGTAAGAATACTTTGAATCGCAATTTGATCATCCACCAATCATCCACACAAATCTTTCGAGCTAGAATGCTTCCGACCAGTTGTTTAAATTCAAATTCATAAATTCGGAGAAACTTGAAAAAATCTCTATCAATTTATTCTCCAATTCTCCTTGAAGGTGAAACAAAATCTAGTTTAGTGTTTTCCAAGAGTACTTATTTATGTGATGTCCACTTCTGCGACTTATCGACTTACCTTAAAAGACTGACTTCTTTCATATTTTTGCTCCCTTCTTTTATGACATTCTTTGGGGAAAACTTATGTTATGGCAATGTTTGCAAAATCAAGCTTTCAAACCTTCTGCTGATAAATTGCATCAATTCTTCGTCATCTTATGTTCTGTTTCTCCCGTTATGCTGGCAAACGGTGCCAAAATCGTATTCAATTTTGTCCTAAATGACCTAAACTTTTCATTATTTCATCGAAGCAACCAAACAGTGTTTCATTCCAGTTTTGAATAATAAGAAGACGAACAAAAACTCCTCCCAAAACACCCAGAAGAGAAACCCTTACATGCCAAGTTTCCTTGTTATGCAAATTTTGTTGACAGGGCCAATTGGTGGTCAAGTAGGATAAGTTGCTGCAACACTTCAGTTGGTGTAAATCAAAATTAAAGGTATTGGAACATTGATTTCCAGTCTGGAATTGATTTTCGGCTGTTGTGAGTGGCGTTTTGTCGTTCCTGGAGGTAAATATGAACTTCCTTGCGCTGGGCCTAAGCCCCCTCGAAGGAAGCGAGAGGTCCGTGGAATGACGACGTTTAAAAAATCATTTCTCAAAAACCAGGTGGAGTAGACCAATGGGCAAGCAGCCCTGGTTAGGAAATATATTTGACAACCCAGATTGAAAATTTCTAAAGGTTCCTCAAAAGTATATTTTCGCGGCGAGCAAAATTCGAGAGGGTAGTTTTCCTATCGTTTTTCCCACAGCTTCGACTCGCGACGATCGCGACGCGGGAAATTGTTGATCACGTGGTCAAAAATGGAGCTCGTTGATTGGCTGTGGTGCAAAATGTAAACAAACCAAAACTGCTATTGTTACAAAATTTACCCTTGCTATTGAGTGGTATTGTTAGGATCAGTTTAAATGTGGTAACAGCCAGACAGTTATGAAACGAGGAAATACCTATATATGTTGGGGCCGAGGGGGCCAGGGCCTGTGATCTCTAATAGCCTTATTTGAGAACAGATTTGAACAAAATAAAGAGACATCAATAGGTCAATTATCTGAAAAAAGCATGTTTTGTGTGTTGTGTCTTCAGCCCTCTTTAGCCTTCACCCTGACGTAATTACAGGGGAACAATGTATATTTGTAACATAATGATGTAATCTCAAATACTTATTCACAGGATTTAATGCACACAATTGTTCAGGGGAAAAGAGAAGGGAGCCAAATAGGGAGGGGTCTTAATATATCTTTTACGGTACTCTAGTTTCTCAGGCGGTTTTATGAAAAAAACGAGTATGATATTTTAGATTGACACTGTCCACAGCAATGTTATAGCAAACTTTAATTACCTTACGAGATACTAAATTTTCTAAGTAGACAAATCTTCTTTCCATACTTCATTTCTAACAAATAAGATGGATATTGAATAGGGAGAGGGCTCTTAAACATCAGTCCATCGAAAAGCCTTTCTTTCAGCAACTTTAAGTTTGACATGAAAGATCGGTAGCAGTTCTAACTGGATGTTTTCATAGGAAACCTTTCTTTCAGCAACATTAAGTTTGAAATTAAGGATCGAAAGCAGCTCTAACCCGACATTTTCTTAGGATAGCTCTGTTTCTTACAGCTGTAAAATGATCTGATACCATATTTTAAGATGAATTGAATTTCTTTGATATATGTTCCGTTTTCCAAAATTACATGAGGTGGCAAAAAAAGAATCAGCCAAATGCAGCTTGCTATAAAGGCCTGCCATATTTTGATTGGATAAGTTTTAACCAGCAAAAGCCTGCCCTCATTGGATCTGGAGGATTCGGAAAAGTATACTCAGGGGCTTACCAACAAAAAGGAGTTGTTGTAAAAGTCTTGAAAGGAGTTGGTGAAGATTCTCTGTAGAAAGAAGCAAGATTTCACAATCGTTTATGCCATGACAATGGGGTAAATTTTATCTTGATATGCCCATCAGCTAATGCATCAATGTTAGAGTATGTGTGTTTTGACTTGGAACGGTTCGGAGCAACGTGAAATTGTCTGGTTTGGATGATCTCTTGGAGGAGTTCAACAAGTCGCAGTTCAAGGGATTTGAACATTTAGTTCAATGCATCGCTAAAAACATTGTATCAGGGCTGTCGTATCTGCACGGTTGAGGTGTTGCTCATCGTGACTTGAAGCCTGGTAATGTGCTTGTAACCAACATTCATATTTTAGAACTTCCTTTACATGAGCAAGAGTCAGAATGGAAGCTGAACCCTTGCGTTGCAAAGCTAACGGACTTTGGTGAGAGCTGGGGTGAACTATTTAAATCCACAGAAGCTGCCTGTATGCACACAGTAAATGGAACCTGAACCCTTGCGTTGCAAAGCTAACATACTTTGGTGAGAGCTGAGGTGAACTATGTAAATCCACAGAAGCTGCCTGTACGCACACTGTAAACGCACCAGAAGTCATCAACCATAACAAACGTCCATTGGTCACGCCGGAAGAAGACATGAAGATTTTTTTGTCACACATGTCAAGATGGCGGTGACACGCGTCTTTCAGTAGCTCAGAGAAGCGACAGCCCATTGACTGGGAATTACTGATGCACATGTGTTTAATTATGGTGTAGTGCCAAAAACGTCCTGAAGGACCAAATGAATAGTTTCAACGAGGGCAGGTAATTCATATTCAGCCCCAAGCGGCATGGGCGAGGCCACTCTCCGAAAGATCGTTTCAGACGCTGTCTCAGATTTACTAAATAAATCGTACATCACCAAACTTATTGACAAGCTAGAAGTTAAAATCAATGAGACGATCCATGTTGAAATCCAGAAGGTTGTGGCACCACTAAATAATAAAATTGAAACTCTTGAGAAAAAAATTGATGTTTACGAAGCTCATTTCACGGGAATAGCAAAACGACTTGTGGAAGCAGAGAAGCCATCGTGTTGCCGATATTTTATCGATTGAAAGGCAAGACATTCTCCAAGCATGAAAAAGGGCACTTTATGACAAAGTGATGAACACATGTGATGCTATTGGAATTGACATACTGGCCACATCTTTTGACGGAGAATGCTACTCATTGATAGTTGAAGATTCAAATGAGAAGCCTTTGACACTAATTCAGCTACAAAAACCATGTTTTTGAAAAATCAAAGAAGCTTTCAAAGAATGAGATGAACAAGCGACTGTAAGCAAGGCAAAAAAGTAAATAACAGATGCAAATATTGCAGAGAAAAACAAAGAATTCCTGAAGACAGGCAATATTGTCATTGATGGGCCTCCTTTGGTGAGGAACTCAAATGAAGAACTGTGTAAGGCGATTGCTGAAAGAGACAAAACAAAAAAGATCACAGCTGACACAGTAGAAAGAAACAAGGAACAAACAAGAAAAAATCCGAAAGGGCTACCACTGGGAGAAAGAAGGAAGGGAAGTAGAAGAAATTAAACCCACAACCTCTTACAGTCATGTTGAGAAAGATCCTAGAGCCTGGTAGCTACTGTAAATCAGATCTAAATCGTAGCTTAAAAAACCTGAATGGCCAAAAGAGCTCAACAGCTGGAAAGAGAACAGCCCATGGCTCATGGAATGGAGGGGTTTTCTGCAACATGGTTTTGTATTCCTGAGTACTGTAGCCAAAGAAAGATGTTAGAGCACAAGATTTGGGACTCGACTCATTTAATGACCAATTTGAGACATGTGGTGTACTCAAGTGGCACCACCAAGCTAAAAAAGGAAGCATGGCTTGTTGCTTCAAAAGATCCATCCAATAAGCTGAAAACATCAATGGGGACAGATCTGCCTGACAAGGAAG
The DNA here is from genome assembly GCA_039566865.1 of Aurelia coerulea. Taxonomy (NCBI): domain Eukaryota; kingdom Metazoa; phylum Cnidaria; class Scyphozoa; order Semaeostomeae; family Ulmaridae; genus Aurelia; species Aurelia coerulea. The sequence goes on along the minus strand of CM076951.1, from coordinate 1,718,277 downwards.
ACATTGGTTTTTCTTTGACAACTTTTTCAGTGTAGAACAAGGAGGATAAGATTTGCTTCCGACAATGCAACAGCAAGCGTATTTCGTAGTAAACTTTAATGGCGGATTACTGTGACACACAGACAGCGAGTGACCCAATGTTTTTTATGCTAATGCTCAGTCTTCGACATGGTAAGCTGGTAAATGTGTCCTTACATCTTCATTAGTACAATGCCTAAAGAAATATTTGCATTTGCTGTTGGTAACTCATCTTCTTTTGAAAATTTTGCCTCCGTTGTTGTAAGTAGGCCGCTCCTGGTTTTATCTAAAAATAGGTCAACTTTGGCATCGTGTAAATGCCGATAACGTGGGGACTTAGCGCTTTCATGTTGATTTCTGACTTCCTCAAAGGTTATTGTATGTACGATTCTTTAAGTCCCCTTAAGTCCCCATGATAAAGATGATTTTCGTAATGAAATGTGTGGGGTGGTCCATGGGCCTAAAATGGCCTACGCTTGGTTTAGGATACGTAGAAAAGTGACATTTTGTCGAGAACTAGTTGACAGTTTTGTTGTCATACCATTTTTGATGCTATATTGATTTAAAATTACGATTAGAAATGTAAATGATGTGGCTCTTAATCTTCTTAACCTTTCATACTGATGACAACTTGGTAAATATTGTTGAGGAGCAAAGTCATGAACATGATGAAGGACAATCTCCAATTAAAAACATGCCATCAGCCAGTTGGAGTGCCACAATTTATAACTCACCAACCAGTGTAAAGCAAAAGGTCATCTATTCTCTGCTTCATTTTTATTATGAAACAAGATGATATTCATAGCGAAACTTGTTTGTCACTGAAAAGTGCACAATACAGCAATGCTAAATGAGGCAGTCAAGCAGCTTAAACCGATGTCTTACATATTGTATTTCTCAACGAATATATGCATAGGTTATATGCATAGGTTATAAAGGTTGTGCATACAGGTTATATGCAGTGATAACTATGTAATAATTCATTTTCATAGGCTGCAAGGGGAATTGTTAAAAAATCATGAAGGACGTTACTTGACAGCCTAATAAAATTGCCATTGAAACCCAAAGCAAAAATACCAAGATCAAGATGGCTTGATGTGAAGGAAAAGGCATTGGTTGAATTTGTTGCCACTAATAATGATATGCTGAGTCCTTATGCTACCACAAGGGATTGGCCAGCCACAAAAAATATTGATTACTGGAGCAAAACTGCATCTTTCATTGAACGGAATTCTGGCTCCGGAACTCCTCGAGCAGGTACAGTTATGCCCTTGGATTCAAAGCATTTAAAAACCACATAGTATAATATTTTGTGAATCTAAAACTATAAAATGTTATTTATGATAGAGCCTACATGAGTAGACTGGGAAAGACATGGTTTAACAGATTATTTCTAACTGCTGCAAATTCCTTTTCACTATGTATTAATCAAGAACTGTACTTTATGCTTTACTGATATTGAAGGCTTTATGGGCAGCAAAAACTTTATTTACTGTAAAGGCAGAAGATCACATTGAAAGGAAATTATAACATTTTGCCAAGCTCAAACCCATCTTACCTCAGTTATACCCTACTGTACCATATGAATTAATATTTCTGATTCTTTAAAGAAATCAAAATCAAGTTTCAGATGGAAAATTATTTGCAGCTAACTCACAGTCTAAAATATTGGAAGAATCAGGACCAGATTTTTTTTGGGCCACTCACTATGATACAGTATGAATATTACAAAATTGATTAGTTGTTGATAATTTTTTCTTTCCATAACTTCAGGCTCAACTGTAAGATCTCATGTCGTCAATGATATGAAAAAAGATTCAAGACAATATATGACACAAAAGAAGCTTTTGGTATGTCAGTTGAATATTATCAACAACAAACAAATTTGAAATCAGCGGCTACTGGTTCTGTTGATGATAATGCTGTTCCACTTGATGCAGGTTACATTCAAAACTGTCTTTTGAAAATGGCAACCCAGCAGCTAAAAGAATTGCTTAGTGATGTATGCAAAGAGAACTGTCAAACATTCAAGTAATTCTGATCGTAGTAGAGATTATGAATGGAAAGCTAACAGATGAGAACACCAAAGTTGCCATCAATGACATGTTCAATGGGATGAAAAACACATGAAGAATAACACATTGGATGAAATTTATTGCAAGCAAGCCAATGCTGCTGGTACAAAAACAAACCCAAATGATTTTGCCACAATGTTAATTGCGGCCATGTCACAGCTTCAAGTTAAGGGAAAGAATAATTTGGTGTACAAATGGTGTGAATGCATGCTAAAGAAAGAGAATAGACAACCAATTCTACTCATGAATCGTATGCCATTGGGGCTGCTTCAATACCAAATTGAATTTTTATCGTCAACAAGGACATCTCAGATATACGGGTTTGAAGATTACAAGAAGTGGCTTGAGAGATTGGAAGCAGAATTTGTTAGTCGATTTACGAAGTTATTTTGAGGCCCAATGTGGAGTGGATTGGAAAGGTCTGATCTCAAAGATCCTTCGAAGGTATTATTCATATCACATTCTGAGAACAGTGATGATGTATCAACCATTCACATAACCAACGATGAAAGTGTGAAAGGAGATTTATCTGCATATCCCAAACTAATGTGAGTGTAGGAGCTCCAAAATCAAGAAAGACAGAAATGTCACAGGCAAAAAGGCAATGTTAGGTGGAAATGGATTGATGAGATGGTGGACAGCCTAATTCTTTGCTTGCATGAACACAAAGGGAAACAAGATTATCAGGGCAAAGATATGGAAGCAGACCTTGTCACATTGTCTGAAGAAATTGGCAAGATGATGGCTGAGATGTACCCACCTAAATGTTTTTGTCCTGCTGAAATAACAGAAATTGATAGAGATAAGCTAGAAATAGATTCCATTGAGCTTGGTGCTTTGGAAAAAAGAATTTCAAATGAAAAGAAGCAAATGAAGGAAGGTTACACAAGAATTAAAGCTAAAATAAAGCTTCTTTGGCAGACTTTCAAAAAAGCAGTCAATGAAGGCAGAAGATCATGATCCGGAAAATTAATCATTGAAAACTGGGACTTCATTTTTATTTGGGGTGGATGTCCATCAGTAACACAGGTGAATGGTTCCATGAAGTCATTATTGGAAGAAAACAGTGAGGAAGCAAAAGATGACAGCAGCCAAGATAAAGAAAATGCAGCAGAAGATGAGTCAGATGATAATGAAAGTGAAAATGTGGATGGCTACAGTGGCCCACAACTGTCACACACATTTAAAGATGTACTTGCACAATTAAAAAACAAGCTGCACAAATACAGAAGAAAACATACGATTAAAGAAACAAACAAACGCTTAAAGAAGAGAAAACTCATAATTAAAGAGAAAATCACAATTCAAAAACCCCACGGCAATTAAGAAAAGGCCACGGCAATTTAGAAAAAGCTACAGCAATTAAGAAAAGACCACGTCAATTAAGAAAAGGCCACGGCAAATAAGAAAGGCCACAGCAAATAAGAAAAGGTCACGGCAAATAAGGAAAGGCCACGGCAAATAAGGAAAGGCCACGGCAAATAAGAAAAGGCCACGGCAAATAAGAAAAGGTCAGAGGGTGTGCAGCATGACATTTTTTGTGTTAAATGTGATAGAGGCCTAAATGCAGCTGATCCGTTTTGCTACACTGTGGAAATGGTAAGTAATTTGGGTTGTCTTATCTTACTAACATTTCTTCCCTTAACTTTGCTTAATTCACTTCAATTTTGACTTGCTAGACATATTTACCACCATGATGCTCAACCTCAAGACACGCGGCTGCACGTTTCAGATGTGCGGCAGCAAGTTTCAGATATGCGGCCGTACTTTTAAGGTCTTAAATTTATGGGATGTCAAATGCGTGGCGGCACAGCTTAACAAGAGTAGCGGTAAGATGCGCGGCCGCGCATTTAAGACACGGGGCTGCGCGTTCTAGGACCAAACCTTTGGATTCTCAAATGTGCGGCTGCTGACTTCAGCTGCGCGGCCACTAGTTGCTGATGTGCGACCGTGTATTTTGTTGTGCGGCCACATTTTAAAGATCTGTTCCCGCATTTCCTGACAGGCAAGATGCATGCATGTTAGGCCTAAACCACTTAACCATCATCATGGAGGAAGGGAAAAATGAATGGTATACACAGGTTGATTGATATCTTCATACATTTATGCTATCACAACATTTATATTATTTTACAGGTGAACATGAATAATTTGAACATGAATAATGTGAACAAGAATAATGTGAATGGTCGTGCTTTCCTGCAACTAAAAAGCAAAATGTGAAATAACGATAGGCCACCATCACCGCTGAGATATGTACTTTACCTAGTTTAGTAGGGTTATATCTAGGCCTACCTGGCTATAGATACGGTATGTCTATCTACTAACTGCTACTGTAATTCACTTCCCTTTTTGTGATATTGGACAGACTTTCAGCAGGGGAGGTGTTACAGGCAGCAAATTTCTCTCCTGCTAATTCTTTTGTTAGCTTTTTCAACAGTTAAAAGTTTGTTTGTTGATGACCCCTTACTGTAACAAGGAAATTTGTCCTTGGTTGATACCCTCTGAAGGAAAAAACGGGAAATAGTTATGTGTGTTCTTTCATATGCATCTCTTTTAGATTCAACAGTTTCTTGTGTCAAGAAGAATTCATTACCTGCTGCTAGCATTCATGGTTAACAAGATTGATGATCATTTAGCGGCAAGTTGTTCAGATGCAAAGCTCCTGGAGATGGGATTAGTATATGGAGCTATTGGTCGCGGTCACACCAAGCTCTCCTTTCCTAATCCCTGTCATTCTTAAGCTTGAAGATCGGTCATACCAAAGTGTTGAACAAAAATCATGCATACCAGGAAACTTTGGGTAAGGTTAGATGTCAAACAAATTTTGACAGCTTGCACGATAAGTAGGTCAAAAGGGTAAACCAATCGATTTCCCGCCAAAATTTTATTATTGAAAAGATCCCGCAATATTTTAGTCAACAAATGTACTTGCTTTCTCAGCCGTTACGACATGGATGTGCAAGCAATCTTGTTTCTAATTTACTTATATCGTTTGAGCTCAAAATCAAGGGCCTTTGCTCTTCGGCGAAAGCAAAGTACAATGAGAAAAGTTTTCATGATCGCTAGGGCAAAAAGGATTCAATTTTCTTTGTTTATGAATACTGCAGCTGCATTTTTGCCTCTTCAAGAAGCCAATTTGCTTTGAGAAGCGAGGCGTTTTTGGAGCATTGAGCGGCCACAACTTTGGTTTGAGAATATATGGAGATCCGAAGAATTTAGTACGTTAGACGACTACTGGAGACAAGAATTTCGATTTTCCAAAACTACATTCCAGGAAGTTATTCAAATTGTCAGGCGTGATTTAGAAAAGAGGGATACAAATTTTCGTCAAGCCATTCCTATCGAGAAGCGCGTTGCAATAGCTCTGTGGAGACTTTCAACTGGAAACAGCTACAGGTCCACTGCTGCAGTTTTTGGTGTAGGAAAATCCACAGCAGTGCAAATAACAAATAAATTTTGCAAATCTATTATCAAAGTTGCTGATAATTTCATAAAATTTCCAAGAACTGAAAGGGAAACTGCCATTGCTATTGAAAAGTTCTCTGAAGTTTGCAAAATCCCCCAAGTAATAGGAGCTATAGATGCGACTCATGTTTCAATTGTTGCTCCTCCAAAAGACCCTGTTGATTACTTCTGTCGAAAGCAAATGTATACTATTAACACTCAAGCTGTTGTTGATGCTGATATGAATTTCATTGACATTTCGTCAGGTTTTCCCGGTAGTATACATGACGCAAGAGTACTGAGAGCAAGTGCCATTTTTACTCGAGCTGAAAATGGTCAGATCTTAACGAGGCCTACTACAAATATTGAAAATCAAAATGTTAAACCTATGTTAATTGGAGATGGGGCCTACCCATTAAGCAACTGGCTGCTTAAACCTTTCCCGGACAATGGAGCATTGACTCGTCAACAAACGAAATTTAACAGGACTCTGTCAAGTGCGAGGTCAATTGTGGAGCGAGCTTTTGGCCTTCTAAAGACGCGTTGGCGATGCCTTTTAAAAAGACTTGACAGTCAAAAAGAAAATGTTGTCAATATAATTATTACTTGCTGCGTTCTACACAACATATGCCAGGGAAATGGAGATGAAGTAGAGGACGAAGACTTTCTCCAAGGAATAATTATAAGGGAACAACAGCAAGGACACGAACATGACGCAAACGTAAATGCCGGTGAAGACCTTCGACATTTAATCGTAAACTTCATAAATCTTTAATCTACTGAAAGATAAATGAAACCTTTATAGAAACTTTAGAAAAAATTTATATGAAATGATAGCGCCTGAAATTGTCTGGAAAGCCAAGTCTGTTTTAAACGTTATTTTATTTCTTTGCCAAAAGAGTAGCAAGCTGCATAAAAAAGTCACGATCTCGTTGTTTTTCCTCCACTGCAGCTTTCTGTTGTTGCTCTTCTAGTTTGACCAGAAACTCTCTATTCTGCTGGTCAGACTCCTTAAAAGCCTCCATTTGCCTTTCCTGCATTTCCAAAAACTTGTCTTTGAAAGTTTCCTTTTGTTTTTTTGCCTTCTTGGCATTATTATCTGGCTCTTCTTCTGACCTACGCTTATGCTTAACTGGCAATTGAAGCTTTTCACCTGTGCCAAAATCTGCCACATCACCAGTACTGTCCGCTGTGCTTCCACTTCCATTCAAGTCAAAATCTTCGCTTAGTTCTCGCTCAGTTTCAGTAATGGATACACCTACTTCTTGCACTAAGTCAAGCTCAACAACTGGGCGTCCAGATAAAATTTCGTCGAAGTCTCCATAGTAGGGAGGGAAGTCTGGGGCAGCTCCAGTTTTTTGTTATTTTCCTTTGCCTTTTTATAAGTATCCTTAAGATTACTCAATTTTTTCTTTCCTTGTGACGGTGTTTTCTTCGACCCTTGCTTGTTAACCTCTTCCATTATTTTCAGCCAAGCTTGTCGGTTACGCGAGCTCTCTAACTCTGTTATATTATCCTTCCACTTCAAAACAAGGGTCTTCGTCTGTTTCTCTGTCCAACGTCCTGAAGTCGAGGGCTCACTTTTTATATCATTATCCCTTCTCTGAATTTCTACATTCTTGTTTCCTATCATTTGATGCTGCTGCCAGGATTGGTTCTGCATTTCACGTTGCCAACGTAAATTCTGGTACTTTTCAAGCTCGGCTTGCTGCAAGTGCATCTGCTGTTGAAACTGCTGTTGTTGAAACGGTGGTGGCGGAATAAACGGAGAGCACCTACCATCCTCTACTTCTCTTTCACTGTTAAAATTGTTTGGAAATCTCGGATACATTTTGATTTGGAAAAGTTAGCACTCCTCCTTACAACGATAGTTTTGTATTCTGATCAATAGTTGCGTGCAAGAGATTAAATACAATGTGGGAATTACAGAAAATAATCGCTTACCCAAATAGCGCTTCCTGAATTTGTTTATTTAGAGGCAATTAGGAAGGTTTAAGCATGCCCATGACCGTGCTTGCAGATTTTCGTGGTTTCCTTTTAAGTTTGAGAATGCCGACAGTTTCCTAAAATATTTTAGCAACCAATTAGCAAACCAAAGATTAGCAAAAGGATGCTTGAAAGCTTGGTGTGACCGCACTCCGGCTCACTTTCTTCTGATATTGGAATGCTATCTCTTGAGCTGAAAACAAGATTTGACACAATTAGAATTAATGCAGGTTACATCATCAAAAAAATATGTGCTTTGTCATGGTCAATCTCTCTCTAATTCATCTCATAAGTCATCCCAGAGTCTCTTTGAACAGGAACCCCACAGGAAGTCATATTATAATTTCAAAAGATTTATTAAAACTTCATAGAACACATATTTACTGGAAGGGCATCATCAAACATTTTAAAAGATCCTTTTTCTTAGATTTGAATGACATAAAAATATGTTGTAATTCGGTAATTTTGTTTTGGTGACCATTGTTTTTAAGACACGCGCAATTATCTAACTTTAAAAACTAACATTGTTACCTCAAATATTTCGCTGCCCATCGGCAGCCTCATCAGTGAGTTAATGAGTCGAATCGATAGCTTGCCAGTTGCCGATAATGTTCGATTCGTTTGATCTTTGATCAAATCGAGTTCTAGGAACGTTCGAATTTCCCCACTCCTCCTTAGCGTTCAGTTCTGGATTCTCCGCATGGATGTACGTCGCCTCTGTTACTTGCCTTAGCATTGCGTCGTTTTGACATGTTCTTAAAAGCTTTACAGAAAGTGCTTGTTTTACTCCGTTGTGTTTTTCAAGCATATGCTGATGGAAGACAGACGAGTTCTCTCTTCTTTCAAATTTCTTGATGTGCTCATTGCACCTTTCTCCCAAGCTGCGTGCTGTTTCTCCAATGTAGCTTTCTCCACAAGAACATTTAATTTCGTATACGGCATCTCTGGTTTTGCAGTTTAGAGTTGGATTTATCTTGCACACAGGGCATTCTTCACTGTCACAATTAGGTAATTTAAATGGATCTGATCTTGCTAGATATCTCTTCAAGAGATTTCCTGACCTCTCCACAACCCTTATCTTTAGTTCTGCTTCTTTCATAATTTTTCTGCATTCCTTTGCTAGTTCGCTACGAGGCGTAGCATCCACAAAAAGAACTGTTTCAAAACCTCCTTTTGCAAACCATGTGTTTCGTTTCTTGCTCTTTTCCTCATCTCTTATTTGCCTGTTCCAGAATTTCCCTCTATACATTGGACATTTTCCCTTGTTATCATTCTCAACAATTCTCTTATATTTTTGATTTGCTTTCTGAAAAATAGTTATTCTGTCCTTTTGTGGATACCCTGAGAACTGCAAGCGGTTTACGAATTGTTGGACATGCTCAGTTCTCTCAGTGCTGCAACAAAGTGGCGAGACATTGCGCATGATTCTGACAAGATCAGCCACAAGGATATTTATCTTGGTTTCTTGAGATAGGGCAGAATTTTTATTGATGACATGTTTGCTAGCAATTGGTTTCATGAAGTGTGAATGCAGGACTTGAAATTTGGTTGTATTCCCGCACTTTACAGGCGCAATCCATTGCTCTATATCTAGCACAGGCATCCTGTCGTTTTCATGCTTTGAGGGAAAGTCGATTGTTACCTTGATGCTTTCATGAATGCCATTTGCAATTTCTTTGATCTTGGTCATGGTTGCCTTGTCCTTTGATTCTTCTGGTTTATGCCGGATTGCCTTTGCTACGATGTTAATGTCGTCGACATAGCGTGAATATAGCTGCAATTCAATTCCGTTTCGTTGGAGCATTTCATTTAGTCTTCTATCCCACCAGATCATGAAAACGTTTGCAACATCGCCTGCTACACCAACTCCAATGGCTCCTCCTTTCGTCTGCTTGTAAAAATATGTTTTCCTAGTGAAAAGTTGGGGTGTATATCTTTACTACACCTAGCATAGATTGGCTTCTTCTCAGGCAAACTTTACCATACATCTTGTCCAGTCATTTAGCTGCACCTTCCCAACATGATATGAATGCTGTAAAAATATACATCTTGCAAACTTCTGTCTGCTAAACTTTCTCTTTGGTCAATTTGATAAATGACGTCATGACGAATTGATATATGTTGAGCTTCGTAACAAATGTAATTTGACATTTTTTAGGATTTTAATTTAAACTATACAGGAACAGTTTTTTAGTGATGACCCAAGTGATGACAGAGTTTGTACAATAGATAATCCTGAAAAAATTTAATTCACTATTATTTCATCATTTATCAGAGCATTGTATGTTGTGAAAGACATGCAGTATTGATGGTGAAATAGGGAGAGTTTTACCTTGTATCACTGTCTTCATAGGATTCCGAAGAGGTATCGTTTTCATTTTCTTCATTAAGATACTTCAGGGCAAGTGTTAGTTCCCTAAAACACACATTTTGCATTTTATGATAAGGAGGAAACGAAGAAAGATACTTTATTACCTAGAATGATGAGAAATTTCAAGAAATAAACAGAAAGAAACTTGTGAACTGCAAATACTGACAATACGAAGGAAACCATTTACTTGATCCTGGTCAATGCTTGCTCACTGACCCAAAGTGAAAAACCATTCACCCATTGTGAAAAGAGTCAGGGAAGGGGGAGAATCTAAAGCAGCTGTATAACAGATTATAATGAGGGTATTCTAAGGAGAAAATTGTAAGTGGTACCAGTGATGCATAGCCTGGAATAGCAAAAGTTATGATATATTGAATGATAACAAATAAAAGAATAAAAATTGCTTACCAATCTGGACATAATGATTCATCATCACTTTCACTATCATCAGAAGAACTGCTTGCCTGCGACAGTTATCAATAGCAGTCCTTATCAATGCACGGCAGTGATGGGCAAATTGGTGTGAAGGAAGGATGGAGCATGAAAGGATGGAGCATAGAAGGAAGGAAGGCCTGGTTCTATCCAACAGCAGGGACATCTTTAAAAATCCTCACTCAAGGCTGCCATTCGTAGGGGAATTCCCCTACGGTAGGGGATTTTAGCAAAATATAGGTGGTAGGGGAAACCTACGGGGAAAATAGGTAATATGTAGGGGAACGTAGGGATTTTGCAAAATTTTCAGAAAAATTATCTAAAAGCATAGTAAAAAGCATCCATGCTATGATTCAATGAAAATAAACAGATTTCCGAATCACACATACGCATATGCATGCAAAGGATAGGAGAATGTATGGAATTTCTTAATGAATGAAATTATTCTTAGCGGTAAGATCAAATGTCAGGTACTGGAAACTTGATGTCAGACGCGTCATTAAGAAGGGCAGTATTTTGTATCTCCTGATCTAACAGTGGGAGGCCAGGAACATGACTAATAGGCGAGGCAAGTAAAATATAAGTCATGGACCTAAAGGAAGTGCCGAAAAGTAATGAAAACAAAGGTTAATACGCAAATATTGCAATAAAATCAGAAACTTGTTGGTTATGCAGGAAAGGGTGGTAATACCTGAAAGAACGAATTTCATATGACTCTTAATCAAACACCTACAAGTACAAAAATAAAATTTTATAATAAACCAAGACAAATGCGGGATTTCCATGCCTTCTACTGTACTTAAAGAAGAATTTTTGATCAGTAAATCAGTTATTTAGCCATGCTAAAACATGCTGAGAAGAAATATGGTGCTCAAAATTATCGCCGGGAGTGGGAAAAAGAGAGTTGGGCAATAGGTTGGCTTTCAAGTTCAAAGCATCATGCAGGAAAGGCATACTGTTCTTTTTGTGACAAAACTCTTGTACCAGGCAAGTCAGAACTCATTGGTCACACAAATTCCATATTTCACGTTCAAAGTTCACATCCATATTTCTTTTCTGAGTTCCTCATTTTGATAATTTTCCTTATTCAGCTCTGTTACTCTGGGACGTCCAAAGAAAGTAGGATTGTCAACAGCATAGATTTTTGCCATGGCTTCTCTGACTGCTTCACAATGTTTGACTTTATCGGCATTGAATTCACTGTTGTTGAACTCCATAGACGTTTTGTAACTTGCCAGACATTTTATCAAGCTCAGCACTTTGTCACCTTGATTCCAACGGAATCCGTTGGCTTCGTCTCCTTTGACATGCGATCACCTTCTTGGCCCTTCTTCTAAATAGTACTTCAAGTATGTAAACTTATCTACATCTGAAAGTTCTTCATTTTTGTGAATTGTGCTTTTAAAGCTGTCCCAGAACTCCTGCCAGTCTTGTGGGCGTCCGGTAAACTTCTTCAACTCTGACTTCGGTAATTTTGCATCAACACGACGGGTGATAGACGGTGCTTCCCTATTCATGCTGCCTTACGAACATAGTGATTCCTTCGAGTTCGGTCTACTCAGTCCAGTTGTTAGCCTTGATGATTTTCCTGAATCAGCAAACCCATCAGTCATAGCGGATCCATACAGTGAGTTGCAAAGAAAGATAGAGTACTTTTTTTTTTTCCTCATGTGCTTGATGGCCGTCAGACGCGAGTTTGTCTCGTAAGCACTGACCTGGCAGTTTTTGGGGAATATATTATATGAATGCTAACTAAATCAACTTGTTATCCAATATAAGGAAAGTAATAGCTCAATTAAGATTTGTTGTGTGGTATGTCAAGGAAAATCAGAACAAAATCGAGGAAAGAAGAAGATTCTTTAGGCCCGGAGCGTGACGACGAAGCAATCAACATGGCGGACAAAGGAGTCTGGCATGACGCCCTGCGTGCAATAATATCAGATCTCTTTGACGAAAAATTAGCAGATTTGAAAAAAGATCTTGCCACAAAGGATTGCATTCTTGCTTTACACAAAACCATTCAAGATCAACAAAATAAGATACAAGAACTCGAAGCCAAAGTTGTTCTATTAGAGAGATACAAAGATCGAATAGAGGTGAACGAACGAAGGGTACAAGAACACGAGGAGCGACTAGAAAAGCTAGAGCTGTGTGGAGATGAAGCGGAGCAGTATCAAAGAAGGCTTTGTCTGCGAATATATGGAGTGGAGCTCAAAGATGAATCAGATGGAGAATCAGGTGATAAATGCCTAAAAAATGTGAAGAAAATGTTTAAACAAGATTTAAAAGTGGATATTCCCGACCTTGCAATTGATAGGGCCCATAGAATTGGATCAGTTGTGGAAGACCCAAGCACTAAGAAAAGGTATCGTCCAATCATAGTGCGATTCACTACCTGGAGGCATAGGACTGCCGTATACAGAGCAAGGAAGGCTACAAATAAGTTTCAAGTGCGAATGGATTTGACACACAGGAGGTTAAAGCTGCTGGGAAAAGCAAATGATGTCCTTAAAGACAAAGGCAAAACCGATTGTTTTGCAATGGCTGATGTGAACTGTAGATTGACAGCAAAGCTTGACGACGGTTTTCACTTTTTTAAGACTGAAAATGAATTTATGGACCTGCTAGCCCCATCAAATACAAACTGAGAACCTATGGTTAGTCTTCACGTTAGTTGCACTTAGTCGTAGATTTTTTTTAACCTGCCATATGGGCTGTTGTGAGTTATTTGACGGCAAGGATTACCTGCTATTTCAAATTTTGAAGCCTAGAGTGGTGTCACCCATTATGCCCATGTTTTAATTATTGTTCTTTGTTTATTATTTGGTACTTTAAACACAAATATATTAATAAGAATTAACCTAAACTTCGAGTTTTGGCAATTGAAATACATGCTTCGAGGGCGACCGGCCATAATGGGCGACGATACTCTATATCTGCTGTTATTTCAAATAGCAGCTCATATAGCATGTTGATTCTTAGCCGTTGACCTGCTCACTGCATCCTTCTGTTCTTAGTGCAGTATTTACTGTCTATGGTATGGACTAATAAATATCCGAAAAATGTCTTTTTAACAAAAATGAGTAAGGATGAGGTACCCCCCCCCCCCCCCCTCGATATTGAAGGGTGTTTGTTTTGTTTTTTGTTTTTTTAACTCTCTGACCCTTTACTTCACCTACCAAGTAAGTTGTTAGGCCTGCACTCGTTTTGCAAAATGTGTTTGAATGAAATTTGGAAAGGCCTTGTTTATGTTGATATTACAACAAACCCATATCTCATAATATTTTGTCCCTTATATTGGACAAGATTATTTTCATCGAAGCACTACTAATATATTTTTTCCCGAAATATACTAAAATGCCCCAAGCTGCCAGGCTTTACATAATCCCCAGGTGTATGGCCGTCTGTTTCCCAAGAGGAAAAATTAACGCAAACCCCATACTTTGTGTTATATGTTGTTTTACATTTAGATTTAATTTGTTTTGTTGTATTCGTCCATTTGTTATTGTACGGATGCTTTGTTTCCATGGGCTGCTGTTCATTGAAATTCTGAGTGGCCAGGGAGATGGATACACTTAATGCCAGTAGGTGTTGAGCAGTGGCGTGCAGGAATAGCTTCCCGTGAGAATCATGTCCTGCGCAAAATAGCGAAAGTTTTCCCCATTGGTTGCATCATCTCAGATTGTATCCGCTCTATTGCCTATTTGTACCTATTCCTATGGGCATCAGTTTGCACAATTCCTATTTCTATTATCGTCGCCGGTTTCTTTTATTATTCATTGATTTTTGTCAATGAGAAGGTGCTAGATATGCAAGATCCAGTTAGCATTTACATGTCTGTCACACCCCTTTTGATCCTTCGCGTCTTCCGTATTGTTTCTGTCCCGAAATCCTGCGTGGCAAATTTCTTTGTAAATTTCGTTGTTTATCGGAAACAAATTGTTAGATACTTCCAACTTAGTCTATTTTCAATGCAAATCTACGTGCTCCTTGGCTATCTTCAATTCAAAAATAAACTGTTGCTTTGCGGGGATATTGAAACAAATCCTGGACCCGATCATGATAAGATTTTCAAATTTCTGCACTGGAATCTGAACAGTATTTGCACGAGAGATAAAATCAAGATCTCTTTGCTTGAAGCTTACAATTCAGTTCATCACTTTGATATCATAGCCCTCTCAGAAACCATGTTGAATAGCACAATTGGCAATGAGGAAATTAGTATTGAAGGATATAGTAAAGAAATATACCGCAATGACCACCCAAGCAACACCAAAATTGGGGGGTCTCCATATATTTTCGGGATGGGTTGCCCATTAAACGCAGAAAAGAATTCGAGTTGTTGCAAGAAATGATCGTAACTGAAGTTAAACTTGGTGGCAAGAAAATATTCTTTGTAACTGTGTATCGTAGCCCTAGCCAAGACAGCGAGACATTTGCATTGTTTACAGATAAGTTACAGTCTGTTATCAATAAACTGAAGACAGAAAAACCGCATGCCTTGATATTAACTGGAGATTTTAATTGTAGATCGTACCAATGGTGGCATGGGGACACTGAACAACCTGAGGGGAATGACTTAGATGAACTCATTGAAACTAATAATCTATATCAATTGATTGACGAACCCACGAATATAAGAGGAGATAGTATGTCCTGTATTGACCTTATAATAACAGACCAACCTGGTTTTTTTGTAGAGACTGGTGTAAACCCATCCTTAGATGACTTCTGCCAGCACCAAATTATTTTTGGGAAACTAAATGTCGCCAGCCCCCTTCCTCCCCCATATAGAAGGACAGTTTGGGAATACCCCAAAGCTGATGTTTCGAATATCAGAAACACTTTACGAAGTATTGATTGGCGAAATTGCTTCCATAATTTGGGATGTAACGAAATGGTGGAAAGATTTTATAGTATATTGAAGTCCACGTTCAAAGAAAACATACCCAATAAGGTGATCCAGTGTAATGATAAAGACCCACCTTGGATATCCCATGAAGTAAAAAGTGCAATAAAGCGAAAACACAGAGTTTATAAGAAATTTGTGCAAAAAGGTAGAAGGGAAGAGGACTGGGAGAACGTAAAAGCAGTTCGTAGGTCAACGTCAAAATTGGTTGCTGATGCCAAAGAAAATTACTATCGAAAATTAGGCAGAAAACTCTCGGACCCTAATACAGGTACTAAAACATTTTGGTCCTCACTAAAAAGGCTAAATGGTAACAAAAAACACCCCAATATTCCTCCGTTACTCGAAAATGGGCTTTTCGTGGTGAACTTTGAAACAAAAGCGAATGTGTTGAATGACTACTTCGTCGCACAGTGTTGCTCAGTAGGAACATCGAGTAGGCTACCCAGTTTCGCAGCAAGTTCTGTCCCAACTCTACAGCATTTCAATGTCAATAGGGAAAGGGTGCTAAACCACATTCGAGCTCTGGATTCCAGCAAATCCCATGGGTGTGATGACGTTTCTGTTGCTATGATTAAATTATGTGATAATGCAATCATTGAACCTTTATGTATGATCTTTGAGAGGTGCATAGAGACTGGAATCTACCCTTCTTCTTGGAAGAAAGCAAATGTTGTTCCAATTCATAAAAAGGGGAGTCGGCAATGCAAAAATAACTATCGTCCAATTTCTTTGCTTCCTATTTTTTCGAAATTGTTTGAGAAACAGCTTTTTGATGTAATCTACGATCATTTGTGCTCAAATCAGTTATTAACGCCTAACCAATCAGGTTTTCGGCCTGGAGACTCAACCATAAATCAGTTGCTATTCATAGCCCATAAGATCTATTGTGCTTTTGATGATGTGCCAAGTAAAGAAACACGTGCAGTATTTCTTGACTTATCTAAGGCTTTTGATAGGGTGTGGCATGAAGGACTCATTCATAAGCTCAGATATATCGGAGTATCTGGTAATATGCTCGCACTTATTAGCAGCTTTTTAAAAGATCGGAAACAAAGGGTCGTTTTGAATGGAAAGACTTCAGAGTGGCAGGATGTTCTCGCAGGTGTACCCCAAGGATCTGTGCTGGGTCCTTTATTTTTTCTGGTGTATATAAATGATCTCTGTGATAACTTGAATTCCGAGGTTAAACTCTTTGCAGATGATACTTCCTTGTTTTCAGTAATTGAAAACGAAATCGTTGGCGCTGAAGAATTGAATCGAGATCTAGAAAAAATACGTATCTGGGCTTGGCAGTGGAAAATGCAATTCAATGCAGATAAAACGGAGGAAGTCATATTTTCCACCAAAAGAGCTAGAATTGTCCACCCACCTTTAACATTAGGCAATGATGAAATCAAACGGGAAAATGAACACAAGCATTTAGGAATGATATTGGACTCAAAGTTAACTTTTCAAAGTCATATCAGAGCAGCCATCCTAAAGGCGAGACGAGGTATTGGTCTGATACGATATCTTTCAAAGTATGTCTCCAGAAATGTTCTTAATCTATCTTATAAATTATATGTGAGGCCTCACCTTGACTATGGTGATTTATTGTATCATAGATATGACCCAGAAATGCGGCTAGGTTTTACACAAAAATTGGAACAAACCCAGTATTCTGCAGCCCTGGCGGGATGTTCTTTTAACCGGACCCTACGACCCCACGACCCCGGACCATACGACCCCGGACCATACGACCCTACGACCATACGACCCTACGACTCAAATTTTTTATCATTATTCATAAATTATTTATAAATCGTTTTATTTCCATTCATATTTGATCATTTAGCATACATTTTGCTGTCATTTAGATTTATCAAGCCAGGGTGTGGGCTGTTTGTGCATGCAGTTTTGAAAACGTAGACATTTTACCATCAGTGACCTTTGTCACGCGAACAATTTGACTGGTTTCCAGTTCGTGAAATTCAGGCTGAGAATCTATTGACAACGAGAGAAAATGCTGCTCTGAAACTGAATATATTGTGTAAAATTCAGTGGCTTGGAAAATTCCACATCTTTTATTTTTTTTTATTTATATTTTTTTATAAATCTTACATAAAAGTAAAAACCTATTTAAGAAGAATAACAAAATTAAACAAGCATAATAGAAACTAATCGAATACTGTTAAAGGTAACTAATTTACAAAGGGGGTGCAACAATTAGCTTTTCCGATCGAATTTTTGACAGGTTGTATAAATACAAAATGATTTCTTTCATGAGTTCACCAATCATCCATCAGTGCATGATCAGTGGTTCCTCCAATACAAGCATCACCTGGCTCTTTCTTGCTAATTGTCTTTTGGAAACTTGCTTTTCTAATCCTGTGTTCTTTTCTGAACTTGTGAATTTGCAACGACATTTGACCTATCACATTTGTACTGCAGGAATCCTCTTCTGCGATGGCAATTGTTGTCTACACTTTTTTTAAGTTTTTAAAGGCATTTTTTAAAAGTTTTTTAAAGGCATTTTCAAAGCTTTGGCATGCTATTTTCGATGGATGGACGTGTGGAGAAGACAACAGATACTTCAATAAATTTATTAATGGAATCAAATGCAACGTTTAATTAAATGTGTTCCATTAAAGAGAATCGACCAACAAGATAATAAACTTTCAACAGTTCTCGTTCGTATGAAACTCTAATCCCGGGGGGGGGTACATGACTTGAGGATGGACGGGGGTCTGCCGCCCGGTTTTTAGAAAGCTACCCTCTTCTAATTACCCAAACTTGCTTTTGATACCCACTTTTATGGTGAATTTTGGCGGAAAACTGCCCATTTTAACCATTTTTTGCGAATCTCAGCGACACCCCACCCTTGTTTATGGAAAATCTGCCGAAAAAGATCCCTTGTTTAGAGAATTTTTGGCCCAAAAACCCAACCATATGGGCGGCACATACCCGTACCCTAAATATGTTATGTACCTCCCCCGGGGTTCTAATACAAGGCAAGCAATCACATTTTGTAAGAAAATTCCCACCAACTATTTCAAATAATAAATTTGAGACATACCGAGTGAGGGTGAGTCAACTAAAAAATCTCCGCTAGAAAGGCCAGAGTTCGCTGAATATCAAGACAATGATATTACCAAATAGATCATTTAACAATGAACATATTTCGTTCTAAGAGATTTTCTAGAGAAAGACCCTGCAAGAAACCTCCAGAATGGTAAATGGCATCCAATCACGACCAATTGTCCGCCTTATAATTTCTGAAAGCAATGACTGACTTGTAAATGCTTTAGCAAGTTTTATCTCTTTGCGAGGATGAGATGGATCCTTTGGAGCAAAACAACATTATTCTGGACGATGTTATCTATTGCATCCTCCCACGAGGACGAAACATGCTATGAAATATCAGGAAATTTGATCGCGATTTTGAGCCTGTTTTGAAGGTTTCTGGAAGGGTTTTCTGGAAAAATCCGTCATAATTTCAAAACGGAGTGTAGTGGCCGATTTCAATGAGATAAACTTGGGGGTCTATTTGAACATGTCTGCTGTTAAATAATCTGTTTCCCGATATCATCGTCTTGATAGTAAGGGGATTCCTTTTTTGACTCACCCGGTACATTTTGGACAACAACTTTTTGTACTTTTTTCACCTTAATTCATGGAGCATTGCGGACACCTTTATTTTGTAGGAAATTTTGAAGGAAATTTTTATTCGATACTACTACCTTAAGTCTTTTGCGGAGGAGCATTGCTCGCGAAGAGAGCTACCTCTCCGAAGGAGTGAGCTAGCGTAGCGCTTGAGAAGATTTGAAATCTTCTCAAGCGCTACGCTAGCTCGCTCCTTCAGAGAGGTAGCTCTTTTCGCGAGCAATGCTCCTCCGCAAAAGACTTAAGGTAGTAGTATCGAATAAAAATTTCCTACTAAATAAAGGTGTCCGCAATGCTCCATGCTTAATTGAGGCTCTTGGTAGTAGAATTGGCTACCCTTCACGTTTGTGAAAAATGAAACTTTCTGCATTAGACTAATTTCACAATACAACATCTGTGTCGACAATTATACGCGTGTGCCAATGGCTGCTCAACGAAGCTTTTCTTGAGAGAAAAGAGGTTTTTGGGAATTTTTCGAGAAAACAGAAAGATTTTCATAAATTTTGACGCAATTTTTAGAAGTGATTCACTCGTGTACCTTGGTTTTCTATTTGGATGGAAGAATAAGCATGTCCTTGTGGTAATTGTTAGAGCAATGGTTCTTTGACAAGTTGGTGGTAAAATGCATGAAATGCAACTTAGGCACTGCATCAAAAAACTTAAAAGCCTTCGAAATCTAGTGATTT
The DNA here is from genome assembly GCA_039566865.1 of Aurelia coerulea. Lineage (NCBI taxonomy): Eukaryota > Metazoa > Cnidaria > Scyphozoa > Semaeostomeae > Ulmaridae > Aurelia > Aurelia coerulea. The sequence goes on along the minus strand of CM076951.1, from coordinate 1,698,708 downwards.
AACAGTAACACAGGGCTCAATTTTTTACAATTCTGGTTGCTATAATTTTCTTTAACCTATGTTAAACATAACTGGCAAAATTGTTCCTTTCAGAATTTCCTCTGAAAGATATACTTAACAGTTTTAATGAAATCAAACAGCATTGAACAGAACGCGGAACAGAACAAAAATAACTTTTAACACAATAGACAGCGCAGCGTGCAAACAACAAACAAGTCTCTATAAAGTTAGACTGGCAAACCAAGTGTGCGTAGCGTAGCCTTATGCTCACTGGAGAGGTACGTTTTTATCTGGTCAGGAATATAGACAAACATTGGTAAAAAGAATGCATTCTTTCGCTTGATACAACGCTCAGTTGCATGGTAATACGTATTGCCAATCTTTGAATTCATCTGACCAGTAGCTTCATCTCTGTAACTTCTTTGCTCTTTGGAAACGATAACGACTGCATCTGCCTGAGCATCGCTTCGCAAACTGCTACCACACCCAAAGCACTTTGATGTCAGCTTATGGCAGAATCGTAATGGGTATACTTCGTACGTACCAGGCAGTGGATCCGGCAATGGCACATTTTGCAATTGATGCTGCGTATTTGGTGTTTCCTGCTGAGTGTACGATGTCACCACACTTTGACGTTTATTTCGGCCTCCTCGTCTTCTCTGGGTGGCTTTCGTTGCTTTGCTGCCTGTACCACTTGGTAAATTGACGTTGACAAGTCGATCCAAACTTGATGCAACATTTTTCTTGAACCAGCTAAAGAAGAGTTTTAATCTGCTTAAACGCTCAGCCACGGCAATACAATGATGGCATATTTTGTAGGCTTGAAATCGCCAACATTCTCGCGAGCACTCCATCTTTCCATTACTGTATGATTTCACTGTCAGCGGTGATGTCTGATTTTCCTTGTTTGTAACAATAAAGAGATCCATGGTAGAAGATCCAGGAGCCTGCACTATGTCCTTTCCGGACTTAAGCAGCTCGTATGCTTTATTACTCATATCTGTGAGAATCTGCATGCTTGGATATCCAATGCCACTCTCTTGGGGATGAACAGACAGGTGGCACTCTCTTTCTTCAGGAATATCCGTTGCAATTGAAGAGACACGTTGCATTGACTGTGGCGAAGCTGCACATGGAAGAGTTACCATACTTCTTGCAACTGGTTGGGCTTTATTGAATTTGTCCAAAAGCTTTTTGCGTTGAGGAGGCTGCATCAGATAAAAACGTCGCTCTTCAACTTTGAGCTGCTGGTACTCCGGGGTGATCTCATATTCTCCTTTTCCACAAAGTGCCATGCAAACCTCTTGCTCTTGTTGTCGAACCACATCATGGATGTTTTGGATCACTTGGGGCAATGAATGCTTCTTCCTGTCATTTGCAGCTTTCAGCACATTGTTCATGCTTTCATTCGCATTTTGCGTGTACGGTTTTGGGGGGTAGCCTAGTCCTGCAATTGACCGTATTCCCGATGTCATACATGCTTTGATCAACTCTTTTTTATGGACTTCGAAGTATCCATAAAAGGCTTCTCCTTTGGGATGGCGTTTAACCCAAACATCTTTGAGACTTGCCAGTTTTGCGTCTACTTCTTCTGGCCCCCATGAGTCAACGATCCCGGGCTCTCTTTGATCACCAATGTCACGGCCGAAGATATCTTTGAGGTACTCTTTTGCACATTGCTGGTCCACTTTGAGCTCTAGAAGCTTTGACTTAATATTCTCTTTCATGTGCAAGTCGCACAGCAGATGATATCCTTCAGGGATGCAGCATTTCCAAGGGTCGCTGACATTTACTTCCCCATCAGTACCATAAACTTTTATCTTTGACAGATCGGGCCTAAATCTTAGCATTTGACTTGGCAGACTAAAATAGGAGTCAAATGTTTTCTTGGTATGGATTAAACATGGTCCAAGCAGTACTGGATGTTGGTTCGTGCCCTTCACATACAGCATAGGTTGGCGATATGTTGTCACAGTCACATAAAACTTCCCCATGTTGTACGTTGGATCGATTCCGACAATTGACGTATTTTCTACATTTGTACAAAATCTAGCAAGGTCATTAAGTTGACGCTCATTTCCCAAAAACACTGTTTTCTCGGGAGCACAACTGACATGACGCAGGAATGCAGTAGCCTTATCTCTTTCCTGAGCTTTGCACATGTCTATAACAGTCACAAGCTCATCTTCAACTTTCTCTTTGTTCTCACGATACTTAAAGTTGGAAACTTGTTTGCGATTTCTAGCCATATCTCCAGCACTTCGTATCCCCTCAAACCCACCAGCATTTTCAAACGACTCCATAACTATCTTCTTTGGGCCACTGCCAGAGCTCTTCTCTTTTACGCTTTGCTTCACACTTTCTTTCGTACGTTGGAACGGGACAGTCTCTCTCTTTCCTTTCGACTTGCCATGAGGTAACGTTGGAATTACATCATGCTCTCCATCATCAAAGTAGTATTGCACATAGACAAAAGGAACCGTTTTTGTTGTATGACAGTCTACCTTGATCACAACCCTGTGATAGTCAGGGGCTTCCTGGTGTTGATAGATGAAACGGCTGACACGGAAGGTTCCTTGCTCCCCGAACTCAGATTCATCTATAACTTGACCATTCTCTTCATTACAAGAAAAGCAATAATGCTTCACTCTCGTACTTTTCCATTTTCCCATCATATCTGAAAGTACATCTTTCCAGTGGCCAATTTTCTCTAGAGACACTAAAAATGAAACATTTTTGCAAACGAAGGTAGGACATCCTGTGGCAACTTTGCTACTGTTTTTCTCCAAAACAATGCTTTCAAAGGCATCCTTTGTCGTGACAGGTACATCTGTAAATTTGTAGACAGGAGTTAGAGGATCATCATTGAAGAGGACCATTTCAGATTGCGCATCGTAAGGAACTGAAACATCTTCAACTTCGGTAAGGCTGCCTTCACTTTCGTCGCTGCTATCCGTTTGGCAATCATTGGCTGGCAAGTTGTCTGCACCCTCACTGTTTTGAAAAAAGCAACATTTGTCAAAGTTCAACTAGACAATTGGCATATTTATGTACAGGGTATCCCAAAAAAATGGTGTTCAGGTTGCCTGAAGATGGCAACAAAACTGCAAAAGATTCCCGCCAAATTTTGCTTGATGTGGCTCTTCAGATATTCAGTTAAAATTTGCTACCATCCCCACAAACATCCATTGAAAAATGATGGAGCTATGACCTCCAAAAGGGCAAATTTGCCTGATAACTGAAACCAGCGGTCGGCCATTTTGTCTTACTATTTATTGGAACGAAATCATGATATTTTTAGGCTACAAGAATATTTTTAAGATTGCAAAGAACGGTTTCCGTCTATCTTATGATTGAACTCCTCCTGTTGCATCAAAACGGCGACTGTTTTAACTATAGAGACTTGTAATATAAAAAAGCAAATAGCAATATTTGAAGTGATTCTGGGTACAACAGGCTATCATGTGGGAAACGTTCAGTTTACTCACCATGCTATGTCAAACAATTTTCTCTTTTTTCTTCTACAAGCGGCACGTTTTGATAGATCTTGAAACGAGGGTCTCTGAAAAAGATTACTTTATCCGATCACTTTTGTCGCCAATCAAATTGAAGAAGAGTAAAAGGGGGAACTGTTATATATGCTTGGACGTGGTATGGATTGTTTTGTGATACTTTGCTAATTCTTTGCTAGCCTTTGCTAAAGGTTAACAGTAATTCTTTGTGGATTTCTGCCTTTGGGTCTGCTTTAACCCTATCTGCACAGGGCGATTTTTTAGGTACTTTGTACTGGTATGGGGGCGTTCTTCGTCCCCCTCTTTTCCTCAAAAACTACTAAAGATATAACAATATGATCTATCCCTATTGCTCTTTAAACAATTGGCTGTTCATATACCGGGTGACCCAGAAAAAAGTGACCCAACGCAATATGTTATAGAAAAAAACGTAAGTGGCAGATTGAAATATTTCAAACGTTGTTCTGTCGCTAAAAGACCAGCCTACATTATGAGTATTTTTTGCAATTTTTTGGGCACGGGAAAGTTGCAAAATTAAGAATTTTGAGGAAAAGGGCAAGCTTGAAATTCTCAAAAAGTTATCAAAAACAGGGGATCGATTTGAAGCCATTTCAGATCTTCAAAACAACGAGGAGCGTGTTTCATTCTGCCTGAGAATATTTTCAAGTACCTAGGGACTATACACTTGCTCTGAAGACTTCTGACTGGGTTACCTATTCCCAGGTTGAAATGAAACACACTCCTGTTGTTTTGAAGATTTGAAATGGCTGTAAATCGATCCCCTGTTTTTGACGACTTTTTGAGGATTTCAGGCATGCCCTTTTCCTGGACATCCTTAAATTTCAAAATTTACCGTGCAGAAAAAAATTGCCAAAAATACTCATAGCATAGGCTAGTCTTTTAGCCACAGAACAACGTTTGAAGCATTTCAATCGGCCACTTACTTGATTTTCTGGAACAGATTGCGTTGGGTCACTTTTTTCTGGGTCACCCGGTATAACAATGAAAATTTAGTTAGTCACGTGATTTGTTGCTAGGCAACCGAAAAACTGAATAAAATTGGCAAATTTATATCTTCTTAACCAGAAAAATTCTATTTAATCAACCGCTAAACAGATTTTCTCCAAATTTGTTTCAAATAGTAGGAAACATGTCATAGTTCCAAAATATATAGCTTTGAAAAATTTTAGTTTCTATTTTCAGCACAATTAGCTTTAAATTATTTTCATTCAAGTCATGTTCCTTTACCTGGTAAATATAGACTCAAAATGAAGCAAATTAATAAGATGAAGCAAATCAGACAAAAATTTATATTGTACACTTCTTTATTGGACCAATGACGTCATAAATGTGAATGACGTCATATATATCAAATTTTGCAGACATCAGCAAATATGAAAAATTCATATATCAAATGAAAGTATTCATCAAATGCAATAAAATGTTAAGAATTTAATTGCCTATGAAATTTGAGTAAAATTCACCAAAACTGATGGTTATATCTCTTGTCCTTTTAGCGTAGTGAAGCAACGTCTGGTAGTAGGAGGGGGGGGGGGGGACGAAAAACGAATAGTACGAATAAGGTTAAGAGGATATGCTGTCGTTGTGGGTAAATGTTAGCTCTTAGCAACACAAGGTCTGTATCAGCATTTCAAAGAATTCATGGTCACAAAGCTCTCGTAAAAAGAAGCTCATCTGTACTAATGGTATGTATCCTTATCACGATTTTGAGGTAATTCAAGCACTGGCTACGGGGCACTTTTTCTAAATAATACCCTTGCCATTAAGTTATATTGATAAAATGTGACCCTCCGGATATGGGTATCTCTCTTGATTCTCAGAGTCACTTATGTACCAAACTCCCTGTATGACGTCTTCCTGTAGGATGTTGTATGACGTAAACAACTTTTGAAACCCCCCCCCTCCCCCTCAAGAATTTTACTGAGCAGAATTTTACTGAAAATTACTCGCAGTAAAAACTTCGAATTTCCATTAAATTTGATGAAAGACAAATATCCTCGAAAGTTGCTTACCGTAAAAGCTCTATCAAACCCCTGGGAGGCTTTTTAATATTGGACACTTTTTAATCCTTTTGCACCACATTTTGCGATTTAAAAATACAATTTTACGAGTTAAATACATGAATTCGACAAAGTTTTAACTCAAGACACATCAAAATTAACATACAAACTTATCAGACTTATTTAGCTCAGTAAATGGAGAATCTTTGGTAACTGGGCTTAATAGAGAGGGGGGGGGGGCTTAATAGAGCTTTTACGGTATTCCATTCCCATTTGAGACACTGGTAACCCTACCTCTTTCGACGGGGAATCCAAGCTCTCGAGTTTATATGTAACATCACTAATCTCTGTATCGCTAAAGAGAGCAAAAATGAGCATGTCACAAGCACATTATATAGAAACCAATACAAGAAATGATTATTAGAGTTGGTTGAGTTGTCTTTCAAAAATATATTAGCTTTCAGGATCGGGGTCAGGATCACTCACATACACTCATTTTTTAATAAGAAACCGGTTATAAGAAACGGTAGGCTAAATTTTTTTAAAGTTAAGAAACAACCCTACCTGAACTGAGAAAGCTAAGAAAGTTTTGTAATTTACAGTTTTAATTTTCCTATCGCACTCAACATGTTTTGACACTGTACAGTTATAGCAACTGTTTGGTGTTTAGACATTATTTTGAGTGCGAATCATGTTATTTACTTGTTTTGAGATCTTACTAAGTAATTTGGGAGAACTTTAGATAAAACAGAATTATCTCTACAATTCTGGCATTAGAAATATAAGGAGCATGTAAGAAACTCTTGCTAGCAAAATGGCCAACAAAATTTAGAAGCTGCCTACCAGCCCCGGACCTTAGTTTCTTATAAAAAAAAGGGGGATTAAACTGCTCTTTTTTCAATCTGTATGAACAACTGTTGGGAATCTAATCAGTAAGGTAAACGTTTTGCAATCTACAGAATGTTAAAAGCTATCATAGGTTGCCAAAATGAATCATAGTCGTTCAATAATAACATTACCTTGACAGTGAAATGATAGACTGGGCTTCACCACTATTATCTGAATCACTAGATATTGACGACATCTGAAAATAAAGGAAATGGAAGATCTAGAATGCAACAATGTCACGAGCGGGGGGGGGGGGGATAATTCCCAGACAAGGTAACTAGTAAAATTTTGCTATGCTGTTGTGATCGAAAGCTGAAAAGTATCTGTCTGTATTTTGGTCTGTTGGTTACCCAGAGGGGGGTGGGGGACTATTATGTAGCAGCCACAAAGCCATCAAAGCGTAAATTTGGATTTCAATAACGGTATGATTATGGTAAAACTACTTTTTAGTCATAAAAAAAACCTTAATTCACCTTTCACTGGCAAAAAAGATATCAAATATGAACCACTAATTTACATACAGACCAAAAAAGACCATGCGCCGTAAACAGCCTTTATACTGTAAAGAAACAAACATTTTAAGAAAATGACTTGCTTATACTTTGTGATTATTGGAAACGAAACAAAGTAACAGTAAGTCCCTGAAGTAAGTCAGAGCAGTCATAACTGAAAGCGAAGGGAATGGACGAGACAAGACAGTGCTTAAAATTGATCTTTCTTTGTTCTCACTTGTTTCCTGTACTGTCGAAACATCGGAAGCCTCAAAAGGAGGGCAAGAAACTTTCAGAAGCTTTCAAAATATATGTGAATGAACCACGCTCAGTATATGATATTACATACAAGGGATGAAATGAAATTTCACGGATTGAAAGGAGCCTCTAACTACAGAGCCTCCTGCAAAAGCGGCGCTGGTGCAGTTTCGCACACTGTGCCTATGCTTATCCTTACTAAACCCTACCAAAAACCCTATAAGGTGTGCGATCCTGCATTAGCCGCCAAAAATCTTTGCGTTTTCCACCACCGTTAAAATTGTTGCGAAAATGATGTCATATGAACTTACCTCACACCATAGCTAATAGAAAATGCTCACATCCCAGCAGACCAACATCAGACATCAGACCACATCTCCAAAGTTAAAAGCCTGTACTTCCTGTGCTGTGAGTAGGCTATTTTGGTACACATATCCGTTTTGATTGTATCGCTTGACAGTTATGGTAAAATGTCTACGTTTTCAAAACTGCATGCACAAACAGCCCACACCCTGGCTTGATAAATCTAAATGACAGCAAAATGTATGCTAAATGATCAAATATGAATGGAAATAAAACGATTTATAAATAATTTATGAATAATGATAAAAAATTTGAGTCGTAGGGTCGTATGGTCGTAGGGTCGTATGGTCCTGGGTCGTATGGTCCGGGGTCGTGGGGTCGTAGGGTCCGGTTAAAAGAACATCCCAGCCCTGGCTGTCTCTGGTGCGTGGAGAGGTACAAATAGGCAAAGGCTTTACAATGAGTTGGGATGGGAAACCCTTTATAGTAGAAGATGGTACCGTCGTTTATGTCATTTTTTCAATCTGAAAAATAAACAGGTCCCAGAATATCTCTTCAATGAAATCCCTGCTGAGCGACAAACCAGCTATAATCTTAGAAATCAGAGGATGTATTCTCCCTTTATTGACAAGACTGTGCGTTTTTCCAATACATATTTTAGTAATGCGCCTTTTGAATGGAATTTACTGGATAGCGATACCAGGTGCTCCAAGTCTATTGCCGAATTCAAGCGAAAACTGCTCTCCAAGATACGTCCAACTGAAAACTGTGTTTACAACATATATGATATTGAGGGTATTAGAATCTTAACAAAACTGCGCTTGAAGTTCAGTGCACTAAATGAGCACAGGTTTAGGCACAGATTTAACGCTGTAAGTCCACTTTGCAATTGCGGTACAGCAAATGAGGATAACAAGCATTTCCTCCTGCACTGCCCTTTGTTTAACAACTCTCGTATGAATCTCCATGGCGAACTGTCAGAATTTCTGAACCTAGATATAGCAAACCTTGAGGATGATATGTTTTGTTCACTGCTATTGTATGGAAGTGTTGAATTTTCGTATATCATCAACAGAATGATTCTTGAAGCTACAATAAAGTACATTAGATCGTCCAAGCGATTTGATCTGGTAGATTACGAAACTTAGCATCCTCTGGAAACAAAGAATTCGTACTTTACATGTTAGTGACTGTATCTGTATGAGTACTATGTGTGAATGTATCTGTGTGTACTAGTATCTGTGAATGTATCTGTGTGTGTGTGTTCGTATTAGTCAACTTAATCTTATATATTTGAAAATGTAAGTGTCATCCATAGTGGGAACTCGCTGACAATATGTCCTTTCCCGCTATGGATGGCACGTAGTTTATAAATCTTGTTGTTTGTTTCATTTAATTGTTTTCATTGACTAAAAAAAAAAAAAAAAAAAAAAAAAAAGAAAGATAGGTCCTTTATTGCCAATCAAACTGGACCAATCTGTGATCCAATATAAATCGTACTCTGATTTTTAGGAGTCAGAATTGACAGCAAATTGTCATGGAACGATCACACAAAAAGGGCTTGTAAATCCTTTAATGGGAAGATAAAACTAATGAGACATTTACACCTGCCAAAGGAAGTGTTGGAGACATTGTATTTTAGAACAATAATTCCAAGTGTTACCTATGGCATTGCAGTATGGGGTTCTTGCTCTGTATCATTGTTTAATGACTTAGAAAGGATACACAAGAGCAGCAGATTAATCCATAAAGTTCCAAAGGATATTGGCAATGTGGGAGTGCTAAATTTTGTTGGTTGGAACTCATTGAAGTACATGCATACAAAAAGAATTCTGACTTTAACTCATAGTGCTTACTATAATGATAGTATTGATGAAATTAATAATTTAGTAATTTGTGTAAGCAATTATGTTTGGACATTCTTTCCGAGGCTCTTTCTGTGCAAGAATAGCAGAAAGGCCGACGGGACTTGCATCAACTGGTACTAACGTTTCCTTGTTCATATAAAAATAACTAACAACTAGATTTTTCGTCAATAAATTTTTCAGCTTCTGATATTAGCCTTCGCATCCAGGAGTCCATTTGAAATGTGTATTCTTCTGTGTTAATGCTTGAAGAGGCTCTGTTATTGTGGCGTAATGAGGAATAAATTGTGATGAATGGTTGAAAATTCCAAGAAAACTTCTGACTTCACTGACATTTGTAGGTGTGGCAGCATTGACAAAAGCTTCAACTTTCTTTGAATCAGGTTTCGTTCCATCTCTGCGAAATGTGAAGCCAAATAAATCAAGGCTGTCTTTCAAAAAGTAAAATTTCTCGATTTTGAATATCAAGTGAAGTTCTACAAGTCGTTTTAAACATGATTATAAAGCTTCATTGTACTCTTTGATGCCACAACCATGAACAATTACGTCATCAGCTATCTTTCGAATGGATTTTAAACCACTAAGTGCTTGTTGCAAAGTGAACTGAAAGATTTATGCGGCACTACTAGTTCCATAGTTGAAAAGTTTGTATCTGAACAGGCCAATATGAGTTGTGAACGTAGTGATATTTCGGCTTTGGGGACTGAGCTCTAATTGATGAAATGCTTGTGATAAATCCAGCTTTGAAAATACGTTTGCTCCGTTTAAGGTTTCAAACTCAACCAATTTATCTGCTAATGTTTGTTACTATGTGGTCTATAAGGGTATGATGGATAAGCTTGAGGTGGAAAGGGTAAACACACAATGTTTGAATTAAAACCATAACAATATTCATAAATGTTTTCTAACAGTCTTCTGTAGGATCCTCTTTGAAGTTGTAAACAGTGATTGAACAGTTCATTACTCTGTGTTTCCAGGAAATCAACAGACACTGCTCATTTTATCCTACCATACCCATTTGACCCATGCGGACTCTACTGCATTTAACAAAGTCATTTTTCACACCCATGGCAAATAAAGGTTCATCTGTCAATATTGCTGCTGCTTGCTTCGCTGTTAGGTGTATACATCATGGCTTTTCATAATGGTAAAGTTTGCTACACTTTGAACAGCCAACAACTTTTGCTTCAGGGTTATGCCCCAAACAGACACCGTGAATACTGATGATGTGGGTTGCTTTGCTCTTTTTTCAAAGATGTTTCTTTTTCTTGTGTGGGAAAATTTCGATCTTTTTCTTGTCTATACATTTGGCCATGTGCTCTCTCATAGCTGCTTGGTTCCATTCGCATGTTGTTGGATCTATACCGATCTCCGAACTTCCGTGATTCTGCATCACACAGTACATAATTATTGTGAAGATGAGTCATGACTGCCTCCATCCCACTAGATTGATTTTCATCTTCGAAGAGCATTTCGGCAAAAACCTGAAAATTTATGAAGCTAATTTAAAATGCTATGTTACTGCCATTATATAACACACAAAGATGGTACAGTATTTGCCTTCCATTTGAGGAGAACTGTTGCTCTTTGCTCTCCTCTAGGCTCCTCTCAAATTCTGGAGGGAACTGTAGATCGCTTACCTGAAATGTTCACAAAAGTACCTGTAAATTCCTCTACTTGAATTCTCTTTTTTCTTTTCTTTCCTATCGATTTATTCATGGATAGCTCACCTTAACATGACCAGGAGAGCCACTACTCCCCTGCTAAAAATCTCATGACCAGGCCTGCTGTATGCATCAGAATTTAAGAAACTGAATACTGTATCATCTGTTGGGATTTACAGAAAGTCTCTTGCAACAAAATGAAGCTGGGGAAAATGGATATAACTCTGTGTGGAGATTCTGCTGTGTTATTTCTGTCATTTCAAAGAGGAGATACTGCAACCTTGACTTTATCACAATGAAAAGCAAATTAGTGCTGAGAGAAGTTTCGTCATCTCATTTGAATGACTAGAAAAGAGAGCATAAAAAATTAAACTTACAGAATTGGTAGGCTGGGTTGTTTTTCCAGAGTATCTGTGCTTAATATGATAAGTCACAACATCTGTAAGATTTTTCAGGCATGCGATATGATTGACAGCAATTCTACCACATAGTGCAATGTAATCACTCCTTTGTTGGTTGTGCTCAGTTGAATTTGGCAAAAACAATCCATTCTCCAACTTCATCAACTTCTCAATGGAGGTTCAGTTTCAGTGCATCAGTTTCTTGCCATCCAAGCCAGCACCAGAAATTCTGTTTTCGGTGACCATCACTCCCACCCAGTTGACAACTTTGTTTTGGTTCTCTGCAGTCATATCATGTGGCTCTGACGTGTAGTTAAAATTATCAATTATTAGTTTCCTTCCATTGTTGATTATGACATGGCTGTATTCAGGTGAGAGAGTGAAGCCTTCTTTCTCAATTCGTTCTTTAATCTCATGTAGATGATCCTTTCCAAACTCATCCAGTTTTTTGTATAAATATGTGTGGGATACTGCTAAGCGCAAAGATTTCAACCTCAGAAGTGTTGCCTGTCAATAAATAAAAATAAAAAGTCTTAAGAACATGATTCATTGATACTATTAAAACATGACTCTTGGTAGGTCAAAAAACCAGCTTCCAGTCTGGTAATTTGAGGCTGCATGCAGGCTAGGTCACGTGGACTTGTGCAGGCACTGCAAAATCAAATGAAAACAAGTTACAGTATTTTACATCATGAAGGGTCTATGCAGCATTTAAGGGTCAATTTAAGACCGAAGGGTCAATTTAAGATTGCAAGGCCAATTCAAATTGGGTCAATGTAACATTGAAAGGTCAGGGGTCACTTTAACATTTAAGAGTTGATTTTTGCCTGGATGGAACCCAATTTATAGGATGAATGCAGAGTAAAATGTCCAAAGGCAAGGTTTTTCTCTGCATGTGAAATTTAATAGAATATCATGAATGTTTTTATTTGAAAGATTTCCTAATTTCTATATATACCGGGTGAGTCAGAAAAAAACGTGGGGTGTTTGGTGGATTGTAACGTCGCGCTCAGCAACCCGATCGGAGCGAATTAAATTTTTTCGTGCAGCCAGAGGTCTAACATAGATTATAAGCCTTTCCTCGTCGAAATCGGTCACTTGATGTATTAATCAGAAAATGTTGTCTTCGTAAGACGTTGTATGGGAGTTTTGCAAACTTCTGAAATCTTTGATAGAGCCCCTTCAGCATTTTACCCTTGCCAAAGCTGCATGTACACGTGGTATTATCAGGGGTGAATGAAATAGTTTTGTCATGAAACATCGCGTTGATCTTGTTGAACTAAATCTCTTTACAACACAAAGAAGCATGCGTTTTTACTGTCTCTCAAACATATTCTCTTTGCAGGACAAGTTATGATTCCTCGTCGAAATCGGTCACTTGATGTATTAATCAGAAAATGTTGTCTTCGTAAGACGTTGTATGGGAGTTTTGCAAACTTCTGAAATCTTTGATAGAGCCCCTTCAGAATTTTACCCTTGCCAAAGCTGCATGTACACGTGGTATTATCAGGGGTGAATGAAATAGTTTTGTCATGAAACATCGCGTTGATCTTGTTGAACTAAATCTCTTTACAACACAAAGAAGCATGCGTTTTTACTGTCTCTCAAACATATTCTCTTTGCAGGACAAGTTATGATGTGACAAGGCACCCCAGGGGAGAAAACACTATTTCAGAACTGTTTCATGCTCCCCAGATAATACCACGTGTACCTGCAGCTTTGGCAAGGCTAAAATGCTGAAGGGGCTTGGTTAAAGGTTTCCTCAGTTTGCAAGACTGCCATACAAAGTTTTAGGAAGAAAAGCTTTTTTTAAATAATCGATGGGGATATCCGATTTCGATGGGGAAAAGTTTATGATCTAAGTCAGATTTATGGCTCCTCGGAATAATTTAGTTCACAACGATCGGGTGGCTAAATGCGACGTCACAGTACCAAGTACCAAGTACCAAGATGATAATTTCCTTACCATAAATCCGGAATGCTGCATCATGAGTGTGAAGATCAGCTGAAGGGCAATCATGCCCCTTGATCTGTTCTTTAGGCAAACTGCAGCTGCCATACAAAATGATGGGGCGAAGAACAGATCCTTGTTCTTGTTGTGCCTCCAACTCATTGTCATAAGAGCCAATCTCATCAACGGTGCTTGTTCAGACAGCTCCTTGTTCAATTTTTCCAAGGAAAATTGGACGATTTCTTCCTTTCCAGTAAGGCGGAGGCAGCTTGGGCTTGGCTGGATGATGGTAGAGCTCTTCTTCTTGGAGGGGCACCATTTCAAGATCTTCTCAGCACGTTTTGAGTCATCACTCTTCACTTTTGGAACTGCACACAACTTTTTGCATTCCATGTCCAGCTCATGCATCACATTTTTAATCAGACAGGCACGTATCTCAGGTTGTCTCCAAGCAGCATTTGCAATCTGTGTCACAGTATATTAACGCTGTAAGCGAAACAAGGCTTGGTGCAACTTCTCGATATCTTGTTTGTGAAGGCCATTCCAGTCGAACGAATGCCTTGGTGTCACCTTGTGGTCTCGTAGAGGTTGCAGTTGACGAGGGTGTACTTGTGAAAAATCGTGCATTGGGTGGAGGTTTTATCGTATCTGGTTTTGCCGGTGTTTTTAGCACTACAACTTTGTCCACGATAGGCCTAATGTTTGTGCTTGCTGATGGAACAGGGAGGGTATCATTTTTCTGGCGAGAGGCTGATTCTTCGGAGAAAAGAAGACGTTTCGCTGATTTTTTCTTTACTGTCAATCCCTTTTTCGTTGCACCTGTTCTGTATTTGGTTGTGGCTTCGGTAACCAAAGTCTCAAGTTTCTGTCTTGCGATGTCAATGCGTTTCAAGTGACGAAGGCAGGCTTGACAAATGTATTGCGATGTGGGTTGTAAAACAATTTCCAGGCGTTGCAGGGCTTCACTTACATCAAAATTTCGCTTGCTGTTGACGAAGGTGAAGTCCCAACTTTTTTCTCGGGTGAAAACGGCAAAACACAGGATATAAGACATGATAAGTCTCTCGATCTCACGAAAAACAACTCAAACAAACTTCGCAAACTTCGCCATTCGCCATCTTGAAGCATGTTTACTTTTTCCTTGCCGCGCGATTCGAAATTTATAGCCTGAAGGTGAGTAAACAATAAACAAAGCAAACCGCATGCTGATAGCCAATAACAGCTGCCAAGCAATCTGGCAGAAACTTGCCAGATGGATTTTATTGGATGATACACAATAGGAAGACAATAAAAATTAATTGCCATGGGCAGTACGAGCTTTGTTTTGTTGTTGCGCAGACTCTACTTTTCCTATGAGGAGGAGTTGAGGCTGCGCGCAGGCTAGACAAAGGCAGAATACCTTATCAAATAAAATCTGGAGTTGTTAAATGGTTTGGTTTCTCATCATTTATTTAATATCCAATGTCCATCCTGGTCCATCCATTGCAGTCAGGTTTCCATTGGTCCAAGGAATCAATAAAGTCTCTGTCAAAACAGTATGAGTGTCCTAAATATTTCTAGCAAACTCTGGATCATGATCACAAACATTCTTGATGATTTGGTGGTCTAGAAAATGTATTTTGGACAAAGTTTCAAGTTTGCCCTATTTGGCAATGTGACTTTTACCCATCTCAGATTGTTGTGTGTGCCACTGGGATGTTAATTGGTCACAGCAATTCAAGTTGATTGCATACACATTTATCAAAATTTAAAACACTCAAACTTGAGATTTCTAGATTCGAAGGAAACTTCAGCACACATTTTCGTTCATTCAGACAGTCCCTGACATTTGCAGTTTCAAAAACATAGTCTCTTGACCATTGAAAAAGTCGGCTTCCAAATCATTACTGACAAATATTTCAGATTCAAAATCCTACCAAACGTCGCCTTTGTCGAGAAACACCTCCATCCTGTGTGTGTGTCTTTTTTGAATTGCTCAAAAGCATCAAATATTTCTTCTTTCGATCGAAACTCTAGTTGTTCACCTTCTGCTTCATGCTCATCCAAATTTTCTTCCATGTCAGTCGGATGTTATGTCATGACGGTCATGACAGCCTCCTGCCTTTGCTGATAGAATGTGGAAAATTGCTAGACCTTGCTTCACAGCAATTTAGATTCATTGCTGAGAGAGGCTTCATGATTACGAGGCACATGTAGAGTGAATGACGTAATGTGATTTGGGAGACTATGATCTAGTGCCGACCTTTTCATTGACCAGTATATTTTTGCAGCAAATGCCACATGGATGGTTAGGATTCATTCCTTATTTTGAACTGTTAAATGACATACTATTGATAAACTTAACACAAATCATTATTCATCACATAAGAAAAAAACGCAAGATTTCTGCGGGAGTCACTAATTCAAGATTCAAGAACCAAGAACCAGAACCAAGAACCAAGAACCAAACACCCTAATTCAAGAACCGGAATTCAAGAACCAAAGTTAGACACCCTAATTCAAGAACCGGAATTCAAGAACCAACTCTGGACACCCTAATTCAAGAACCGGAATTCAAGAACCAACCTTGGATACCCTAATTCAAGAACCGGAATTCAAGAACCAACTTTGGACACCCTAATTCAAGAACCGGAATTCAAGAACCAAAGTTAGACACCCTAATTCAAGAACCGGAATTCAAGAACCAACTCTGGACACCCTAATTCAAGAACCGGAATTCAAGAACCAACCCTGGATACCCTAATTCAAGAACCAGAATTCAAGAACCAACCTTGGATACCCTAATTCAAGAACCGGAATTCAAGAACCAACCTTGGATACCCTAATTCAATGAACCGGAATTCAAGAACCAACTTTGGACACCCTAATTCAAGAACCAGAATTCAAGAACCAACCTTGGATACCCTAATTCAAGGACCAGAATTCAAGAACCAACTTTGGATACTCTAATTCAAGAACCAGAATTCAAGAACCAACTTTGGACACCCTAATTCAAGAACCGAGATTCAAGAACCAACTTTGGACACCCTAATTCAAGAACCGGGATTCAAGAACACCCCAAACTTTATAATATTTTTGGCATTTACCAACGGTATGCATGGTTTACATCAAAGTTGGTCTCTATACCATCCATTTCTCTTCCAATTCCATGAATACCAAGAACTTTAAGAAGTTTTAGATTCCAGAATTCAGAATTAGAAATTCTGTGTGCAAAAGATTTTCGGCCTTCTCTTGTTTTCATGATTCAAAATTACATAATTTATGCCATATTCACATTTACAGTATTTCAAAACAGGCTTAGAATATGCAGCATTCTGCTGATGCAGGCCAATGGCGTGGTGGTGGCCAATATTTTATGATGATTTTCAGCAATACGACATACATTTCTATGCTTTATTTGGCTTTTGACAAATTTCATAGTGAATGACAACTATCCATTCCAAGTAATCACAAATATGCAAGTACCAAACAAAGATTCACCCTCTACTGCTGTCTGCAGTCATAAGTACAAGTAGTGGTGGAAAATTAGTATGAAATTAACAAACTTGCCCGGACGAACTTTTTTCCGGGTTTCGGGTTTCGGGTTCAGGTCTCGGGTTCAAGGTTTCGGGTTTAAGGTTTCGGGTTTAAGGTTTCGGGTTTAAGGTTTCGGGTTCAAGGTTTCAATTTGTAATTACTTGGAATTGCTGGTAATTTGTAATCATTTGGAATTGGCAGCTCTAGAAAAGTGACGAATGTACACGGTTCCACCTTGTTTTCTTTCCATTTAACATCAACTAATAAACTATAAGAACGAAACAGAAAATAGTCTTCTTTGCAATCGAACGTGAACGGAAACAATAATAATACGGGAGACTTCACTATCGGATCACACTAGTGTGTATGCGCCAGAATTTTAAACTTAAAATAGATGGGTCTAGAAAAGTGACGAATGTACACCCATCTTCTTTTCTTACCATTTAACATCAAGTAATAAACTATAAGAACGAAACAAAAAATAGTCTTCTTTGCAATCGAATGTGAACTGAAACGATAATAATACGGGAGACTTCACTATCGGATCACACTGGTGTGTATGCGCCAGAATGATAATGATTTATGATCGAAGATTTTACAGTTAACGCAAAACACCTTTTCCATAAAATCAACTACTGATGCAAATCCCCGTGTGACCGGATAGTGGAGCCACCCCCCAGGCATCAACGTAACAAAACGAAGCAGCAAACTGCAATAGGCAGCAACAATAAACTTAATAGTAATCTCAAAATCAATTTTTCTGTCCATGTAACTTGTAAAGTGACATTGTTATTTTGCAGTCAACGAATCTACTTTTCAAATTTCTTCAACACACCTTTAAATAAAGTTATCATTACTACTAGAGAGGTTGGTAAACTGATTTCTCGTTGCTAGCGCCCACTCTCAAATAAGCCCCTCTTCTACATATTGTACTATGCGCATACTACGTTTTTTTATAAGAAACTGGTTTATAAGAAACTAGTACTACGATGACCAAAAATTTAAGAAACTCTAGTACTACGCTCAAGAACAGATAAGAAACTCTGAAACTTTATTTCTGTATGTCTCTCTTATTCTGTATCTCTCTAACAAAGGTACCTTAGTCTTTTCTTGACTTTTAACTGCAAAATTGGTAAATTTTTGCCTTGATGTGCATGGCTCCTTCTTGATGACAATGTCAATGCAAAATGGAAGCCCTTTGTCGAGAAGAAGGCTCAACTTCGAACAATACCGCAATTTTAGGCCCAACAAATAAGAAACTAATTAAGAAACTTTTACTACTAAAACATCGAAATTTTCATGCAAAATTAAGAAACTTTCAGTACTAAGTGCTGATCCAAGTTCCTTATAAAAAAAAGTGTAACCGGTTTTGTGTTGCACAGGAAAATATAAAACCCGAGGTCTTAAAAGTACAGACCGAGCTTGCGAGGTTCCTTATTACTAACCATAGTCTAAAAATACAAAATAATTCACTAACGCTAATTGTCAAAAAAACAATTGGCACGAGTTTTATTGTTATATCTCTTGTAGTATCTCTCAAAAAACGCCCCCCCCCCCTCGCTCAAAAACATCAAAATTGAAACCCGGTCCAAATAGGGTTAAACCCGAAACCTTAAACCCTTTTATGAACCTCATAAAACATAACCACACAGCTACAGTTGCAAAATTTATATAATTTCTACTACTAGGTGTATCAGAAAAAATGGAGCATTGTCACATTGTCACCATGCCCTATTGTGTGGCCTTATATGACAAAGAATCTAACAATATGTAAAACCTAACAATTAAGATAAAATTTGTAGCCAAACTACCTGAAGATAGCAAAATGAACGGTCTTTTGTTGCTACATTATTCATTGATCTTTCATTTCCTCCTGAGCACGAGAAATGGGGACTTTCCAGTGGGCTAGAGACAGTATTAAATATTCATTTCCTTTTTGAGGGCAAATATTACATAGAGAAGAAATTTTCTCATAAAAGCCCCTTTTACTCTCAGAAATATGTAGGTGTGGTTCAATTCACATCTCAGCACCTGAACTGGAATGAAAATACAACAAGTAACAACAATGGAGCTTCATTATTTCAACTGTTTGCTATCTGCAGTTAAATGACACAAATGGTTTTCAGGACATGTTGTATATGCTTCCACTTCAAGTGGCTACTTTAATGGTCACATCTTGTCAAATTTGATAAATCTGATCATGTAAGGCAGCTTCAGATATACGCATTGGTCCATAAGTAGAATAATAGTTGCTGCTTCAACCTACTGCATGGGCAATCTAATCATTGCAAAACTTTAAAATTACATTTGTAAACCCCATTCTTTCAAGTGTAATTGGACATAATTTCAGAAAGAGCTTTGTTAATATTATATAATGATATTAATTTTTGGAATTTATACCATTGTTTTATGGGAGAATATGTGAGGAAATATCTGAAGCTTTGACAAACATTAAAAAGCAGCAATTCAAAATTGATAGATAAAAATCAATGTGACCAACACAAGAAATAGTCAAGTTTCGAAGGTCTACAGGATAGTAGCAATAATATACAGTATCTCACACACTTGTAAATGCCTTGCAGGTCTTTGCCATTAAAACAGAGTCCATGCACGTTGAAAACTGGTGGTATGTTTCAAATGACTCTGGAAGTGTCAGTTGGAGGGCATACGTAGATGCAAGAACGGCAGGGTTGGCTGAAAAAGCAACTCTAATCTTCTGAAAAGGCAGCACCTTGCAACCAGTGCAAAAATGCATAAAAATCTCTAGCTTGTTCGTGTCTGCTTCTTCCAAGAATCGCATAAGGTAATCATGGACTTTTCGATGCAATGAATTTTATTATTATTATTATTATTATTATCATCATAATCTACTGCACAGGGTGGACCGATAAGTTTCCTCGGACAAAGCGTATCTCGTCTTCCCAACAATTTCACACACTAAACTATTTGCTCACACAGTTGCAAAGAATCATAATGTTGTGGTAGACGATATTTGAACCTCAATGTAATACATTCTAATTTCAAGCAGCTTTTTTATATACTCACTTTATTATTTCTTAGGTCAATCTGTTGCTTCATCCTCACATGGTGATGATGATGATGATGATGATGATGGTGATGGTGATGATGGTGATGAAATAGGTAGGAAATATGTTATCATTCAATTCTTGGAAGGAAAGTTTCTCTGCTATCACATTGAATGTTAGTTGATCTGCTTTATACACAAAAAGGGGCTCAAAAAGATCAGCATTTTTTGCCAACACATCCAAAAAACCAAGTATCTCCATTCCCTTTCTTATTTGTTGTAGAGCCACTATCCTTTTACCAATTACATCTTGATACACAATAGATTGCATCATGCTGTCTTTTGTAGCACTCTAGAAGAGGTTTAATATGAGAATAGCAAAAAATCTAAGATAAACTATACCCCTGGGGGACTAAAGGGGGCAAGACTTGTCACAGAGGGGTAGGGGCCTGGATGGGTGAAGGGAGCCTGGTTTTCAGAAAGTTACCCATTTCTAATTGCCTTGTACCCACCTTTATGGTGAAGGTGGAAAATTACCCTTTCCACAATGTTTTGCCAATTAATGACATACCTACCCAGTATAAGAAAACTCTGCTGGAATGATTTTGGTGTATAGAAAGAAAGGCGGATAAGTTTACCAAGCCACATTTGCAACACATTTGCCCTTGAAAGATAGATGCTTATCTTTGCAATCTTTTTGCAGCAGGAAACAGTTGCACAGGAAATGATTAATTACTAACATTAATTTGATTGAACACATCTAATTTGCAGCAGCTAACATTTTGAGTGACACTCTTAGGTCAAATAGAGGTTGTGCCACATTTACTAAATTTTGAAAATCCCCCCACCCTCACTAACTAATGTCATGGAAAGTGTGAGCAAACATTTTTCGTTTGTTTACTGAAGGCAAGTTTTGTCTCAATAAAGTAATACTGTAACCTTTAATGACTTTTGAAAGTTCCCCCAAAGACTTCAATAAGACTGACTGTATTATTAAGTTTTCAACATATTTTGTACCCCCTTCTATTTGGCAAATGAGAGTAATAAATTATTGTGGTTCATTTTTCACTAAATTTCACAGTAGTACAGCGCTTCTTAACATAGAAATGTTTAAAATCTACTTACAGTAAGAAGTTGAGTGAGTCCACTCTCACTCACCAGCAGCTGAATGCACGCAATAATAATGCATAATAATGCAAGCAATGGCTACTGCGGCTGTCAAGCAGTCTTGCGAGTCAATACTTGAATCAATGGTCTCGAGGTACGAGAATCATTTCAGCAGTGACCGAAACATGGCACAGGACAATATAAATGACGAATTCTTTGTTGCTGCCAATGGTCCAAGTTTGGGACACTGCGACAAGGTTGTTGAAGAGGCGATGGATCGGTATTGGAGGTTAAAACAGCAACCAGGGTGGCACTTCTACAGAACGACGGTTCTGGAGCAGCTTAAAGATTTTGATGGAGATTCTAAAGTGCTTCACAAGCTGATGAACACTGCGAGCCATTTCAAGTTCATGGAATGACCGTGATAGATAGAGAATAGACATTAAAGAATGACATCGTTCTATTTTTCCTCTTTTTGATATAATTAGCTGTTCTGTTTAAGACCTGAGAGGCAACAAACTTTGACAAATTTTATCGACACATCCATAGTTGCCTATTAGTTAATAATTAAACAAGGTTGAAAACATCTTTAAAAAGATAGCTTCCGATGATTAACAAATAGCACCTTGTAAGTCCGCAAAAACCCCTTACCTAAATGTGAATCCACGATGAAACGAATAGAAAGCAAAGATAAATTATTACCGATCAAACTATAATAATTCGTTCTAAACTAAGATATCAATTATCATACGGATATTCAGCGTTGAAATATCAGTGCAAATCGGTTGTTATTCAAAGAAGATGTGATATAATTGGGTTTAGTTACTAACTGGCCGGGTAGTTGCACTTCCAAATGCTCAATACGCTCTACTTTTATGTGGCACTTGTCTGTACCGCTAGTTTGCGGTACAGAAATATTTTGCTATCTTAACTGCGGTCCCAGCAAGAAAAAAAATTTTCCACCCCTGTCCTCCATAGTATATAATTTCTAGTAACCAAATGTTGCGTTAAATACACATATGATTGTATTCCGTCTATAATTTTTATGATTGTATTCGTATTTCTGAAAGAATTCAGAAAAACAGCTGTCTACAGTTCATGATGTGTGAATTCTCCTCCATGTCACATAATTTAACGGCAAAGGCAAATGACCAAGTATTTTGGCACGCAATTTGAAATAGTTTTGAACACTTCTATGCTGCCCATGAAATTGTTGGCTTTGGTTGGGCTCATTCCAGTTGAAGCCAAATGTGAGCCAATGGTAGAACAATAGAGAACAAAAGAAGCCCACTGAGCCCACGGTTTTATGGATGAAAGTTATTCTAAATGCGGGGTAACATTCCTGCACTTCCTATTAATCAACTGTGGAGGCAGATCATTACGGCATTTGGCACTGGTGTCAAAGGCATGCTAAAATGACGAAGTATTTTGGCGTGCAATTTGAAATATTGTTGAACACTTCTATGCTGTCCATGAAACGGTTGGCTTGGGTTGGGCTCATTCCAGTTGAAGCCAATGGTGAGCCAATGGTAGAACAATAGAGAACAAAAGAAGCACACGGTTTTATGGATGAAAGTAATTTTAGAACTTCAAAAGAATTCTCCCTGCAAAATCACATCGGAACAGGGCATTGCAAATAAACAAGAGTCAAATTTGAAATTGCTTTCAATTCATCAATGTTCAACTTTTAAAATTTCCAATTGTCAACAGCAATTATCTAAATAATTAGATAACAAAAACATCTAAAATCACATTTCAACAAATCATCGATAATGTTGATGATGATGATGATGAGGATGATGAAATCAATGAAGACGAATCAAAGTACAGAGTAAGGTAATGTACAAAAATAAGCATTCAGTTCTTTTTACTAATTATATTTTAGGTCCAAGATGAGGACAATACAAGAAGTTTTCATTGTTTGCTTGTTATGATAACAAAATACCGTGACTGTCGTTTTAACTCCCTGACAGTCACTGTTCTTTTGATAGTAGGAACCCATGAATAAGCAAAAGAGCAAGATGAAATGCTGAAAAACATGAGGAGCAGATGCAGAGAGAAAATGCTGCCAAATCTGCAAAAAAGCCATGTGCTCCACGCCATTGCCGCAAATGCAATAACCCCCTGAAAGGTCATCCAAGGGGCAAATGCCCCACTACTGAAGACCAGCCTGGTCAATAGGAATAATCTACTGCAGACATGTTTTATGAGCGTGTTCCTGTGGATGAAAATAGAAATGGCTATATAATGATAAATACTGTACTGTACAAATTGTTTGTACACTTTCATGTAACTTTATGAGATATACCGGGTGTCCCAAAAAATGGATACAGATTTGGTTGACTCCAGTGATGTGAATTTAGCTTTAATCAATGGCTAATCACTCCCAAAATGTTCCTCGATAGTTAACTTGAACATATATACCTCGTTTGTTGGTATTGGTGCTCTGAGAGCAGAAATGTCAATCTTGAAAGCTCAAATTTGCGTCCATTTGCAAACCAGAGCTTTGGCCTTTTGGCCTAAACAAATTCCTGAAGCACATCGAAATTAAGAACTGAAATTAGTGAAAAATTAAGAAACTTTGCAATGGGTAACTGGGGGTGACTTCTGGAAAACAGAATAGCACAAGATCTAATATTGCTCAAATTTTATCAAGGCTATCGTTGATTTATATGCTGTGCCTTAAGAAATTGCTTAGGCCAAAAGGCTAAAGCTCTGGTTTGCAGGAAGAGGCAAATTTGAGCTTTCAAGATTAACATGTCTGCTCTCAAAGTACCAATTTCAACAAACAAGGTGTCTATGTTCAAGTTAGCTATCGAGGAACATTTGCAGAATGATTAGACATTGATTGAAGCTAAATTCACAGCGCTAGAGTCAACCAAATCCGTATACATTTTTTTGGGACACCCGGTACAATATCACATACCAGTATGATCTTCATCAACACATATTAGCCATGTCTATGTTCATGAACAAATACATGTATCAGTACTGTAGATACAAGTTGCATTTTTACCTCTATTCATTATAGAATACATATATTTACGATCAAAGCATCAAGTAAAAGATGTATTGTACCTCAAGCTCTATCTTGAGCTGATAAGTATCCCTTTTATTCATGTGTGGGATACTGGGATCTGAGATGATGGTATATGCAAGCTGGTAAAGGGCGGGTGTTATCCCATCCCATAGAAACAAACAGGTATCGTGCAACCCATCGATAACCAACTGCTCTCATATACCTGAGAAAAGAACATTTCTCTTCAGATTTCCCCAAATTGTACACATGTTTACATGTGAAAGATAAAAGATATGATAGGTGGGCAAACTATATGATTGTCTGAAAACAGGAGTTGCAAGTCTAGAATTCAATTGGATGTATGGGCAAAAGATTTGCATGGGATATTTCTAATTATTAGGTATCAGGTTATTAAGGACTCTTACCAATTTTTGGTCTGGCCAGCTCGTTGCCTGTGCTGTCTGCAATCTTTGCCTCTCAATAGGGAACCAACATGGGTGAGGATGACATTGCTTGTCATTGGCTTGTAATCATTGAACAAGGTAATGCAGTTAATATCATCGGGAAGTTCCTCAAACACCACTTTCCCGAATGCCTTGTGGACTTCTCTGCAGCATCGATGCTCCAGTGCTCCATTCAAACGTTCGACATATCAGCAACCACAAGTACACCTGGTAAAAAATAGCAGCAGACTTTAGTGTTCAACCCAATGTAAATAACTAATGATAGCAGTGTGAGACATACTACTGCTGGCCAATGAAATTCCGAAACTGAAATTAGCTAACATCCAACTTGGTACTTCTGGTTCTAGAGTACTCCTGTCCTTCTTGGCAGGCATTTCACAAATCTAAAGGCTAGGAATCATTTAAAAAGTCGCACTGTTGTTAGTTTGGAGGTAAAAATTAATTATAAATAAACGAGAAGTCAAAAATTGGTGGTAATTCCAAAAGTATAGCAGATTTAACGGGCTGTGAAATTGAAAAATACCTTATTACTCCGGTGTGTTTCTTGGTATGCACTGATCCTATTTAGGCCAAGGCCTGTGTAAACACAAAAAGCCTTCATAATACAACAGGTTGTGTCGACCCGACCCCTCTTGTTTGTTTGGCAATGAAAGCTGAATTAGGATAAACGTGCTAATGACTTACTTACCATTCTTCTACTCGAGTACGACCTTCGTATCGATCAGCCAAAGTTTGACGAGAAAGGCCATCTTTGTCTTCTCCATCATCTTGTTGACGTACTGCAGCGCCACCTTCCCTTAGCCTAGCAAGGGGCTCGTCTTGATATAGAACAGCAGCAGCTCCCAGGCAAACAACTCCATAATCACCTTCACTAGAGCTCTCTGGTGGAGTGTTCCTACTAGAAATACTCTCAGATCCGCTTCTGTTACTGTCCAACATCGTTGTCAATATAATGCAGTGTATTTACCAAGGAATCGAAGGCAGGCAGGTCTAACAAAATTCTTGAAGCAGTCTCCACTCCAGCGGATTCATAACAGCGTGTGGGATGTGATCATAACTGTGACGTCACCGCGCAAAAAACAATTTTTCGCATGACCTGCCCAACTTTGCGGGGCAAAAAAACCTAGTTGACTACCAGAAACTGAATAAAATTATACATCAATAGAACAAGCAAAGATTGAATTTTATGAAAAATAGAAAAAAAGTGGGTCAAAATTTTCATTGCATAAGGCCTTTAACCCTATCCAGACTAGGGGGCGCGACCAAACAAAAACGTTTCTTGTGCCCCCCCCCCCCCCCTAGTAAACTTTTCCACGCAGCTCGTTGAGTATCTCTAGAATAGTCTAGCTTTTTTGTGACTTTTAGTTTCTATATATGAGACATCTTTTCATGTCAATTTCAAAAATGTTGACACTGATTCCGGGGGTCAACACATGACTTTAAATTGAGTGCTCCGCGAAATAAATACATTTTAAGTCATAGCTTTGGAACCACTGGCTCTATGACAATGAGACAAACATTGTTGAACTCGTCTTGAAACAAGCTTTCATTTGATATAAAGCTTATTGATCCTTGATGACATCATCACGAATTGGTTGTTGCGCATGTGTACTGATTAAAAACCATGTTATGCTTCATTTTTAGAAAAATGAGTGACATAATATGATGCAGCAGGTCACTTTATGTATATTTAGCATTTTTGCTATTTTTAAAAGTAATTTATAATCAATTTTAGACAAAAATCGCTCTTTTTTCGTGCAAAATAAATAAATGCTGACATCAGCAAAAATATTATTGTTACAAAGCAAAAATTTCAAAATAAGAATTACAAGGATATAATCCTTCTATGTTTCAAATATGACATCAATATATTTTATCAATTTGGAGATACATTGCGCAAAGTACATGTGGTTTTACACCCAAATTAGCAACATTTGCTGACGTCAGCACTTAATCACGTGACATAAACAAAAACAAATCACAACATTTTGCTTGCCTTATCATGTTTGTTACTTGTGCCAAGTTTCAAGTCTCTAGCACCTATGATTCTATGAAAAACCAGGGGGTCACTTTGTGCCCCCCCCCTAGTCTCCCCAGAGTTTCAAAAAGCCTAGTCTGGATAGGGTTAAAGTATCTGCAGAAGTCGCTCGCGGGAGTCTATGTAACTTTCCCAGGTCAGCTTCTTTCTGGATATCTTGCAGAATGTATAGAATCTAGAGGTCGAAAAGAAAGTATACAGCTTCTCCAGTGTACCAAAGAGAACTTTAGCTGGTAAAGAAGATCCGCAGGCCTCCATGATCACAAGGTTTAGCACATGGTCAAATGTCCAGATAAACAAACACTGAGGGCTCTCTTTCTGGATTCTTGTCTTCACACCATTGTATTTTCCTCTCATGACTGATGCACCATCATATGATTGCCCCACTGCATCAGTTAAGTTGATCGAATTCTTGTTGAAAATACTTTTCAGGGTCTTAACTAATCCGTTTGCCGAAGAATCTTTTACATGTTCAATACAGAGCAATCTTTCTACGATGTCGCATTTTTCATTAACATATCGAATGATGACAGAAAGCTGATCTTTATATTAACCCTATCCAGACTGGGGGGGGCTCATTCAGCCTCCCCCCATACTTAACTGAGCACTGCTCCAAATTGGTTCAACAAACCAGGAAATGGTTTTTTGACTTTTGGTTTCTATCCTTTTGAAGTGTGATTTTGTGTGAAATTTTGAAAACAAAATTCAGGGGGATGGGGGGGGTGGCTGTTTTTTTTCAGAGTTGTTGGGGCCAACTTTTAGGTAAGCTGCTTATGGATGTAATTCCAGATCACCTCAAAATCCTTTGATAGTATCCTTTTTTTTCATCAAAATCCTTAATGCAGGAACTTTACTGTGTTCAAAAAAATTTTGAAAAATACTCATAATGTAGGCTAGTCTTTTGGTGATAGAACAACGTTTGAAATATTTCAATCGGCCACTTACTTTTTTTCTATAACAGATTGCGTTGGGTCACTTTTTTCTGGGTCACCCGGTATAAGGTCTCTTTAATTTTTTCCAGGAACAATAGACCAATTATGTGTCACGTGACCTCATTAATGACGTCATCTTTAAGAAAATGGCAAAAATTAGTTAGCGGTCTTTCTGCAAGGATATTTCGACCCCAAATGTTTTACATCGGCAATAAATAGATTAAAGCTGATCAACAGGGTTGTTTCCACCTAAGCTATGTAATTTTGTTTGAATTTTGTGCACCATTGGTCGCAAACGGTATAAGATTCCTGGGGGGTATCCTCACATAGTACTACTAACGATCAGTTTTCATGCATATCTTGAGAAGTTTTACAGTGAGAATTTTTTGACTTGAAAGTCTTTAGATTGTCAAGATATTATCAAAATTTCACCAAATTACTATCCTCAACCCCCTATTTCCCCCTTCCTTCTTCCTTCCAACTCATTTGCTTACTACTGGGAAAAAATGCTGATGTCAGCATTTTTTGCAATAATCAAAACAAAAGTTTCAAAAGGAAAAATGAAGTATGCAACGAACACTTATCATTGAAGTAGTTTTTATTGTAATATATGGAGAAATTCTCTATTATGGCTGCATTTGTCATTTTTTCGCAAAAACAAGAATTTTAATCTCTCTGTCCGCCATCTTGGATTTGCAAAAATCAAAATTTTCACTTTATAAGTATATTTTCACCTTCTGACAATGCTTTGATTGGCATAATTTGGATTCATGAATCAATCTTAGAAAATTATAAAGATTTAGAAAAAAGTGGATTGTTTCTTTTTTTTCGTGAACACGTGCCAATTGGTCTTGAATAATTATGACGTCATATCTATTTTTAGAATTATTTTTGTGAAAAATGATAGATCATAAGCACGGCTACCTGCGTGGTGAGTTTCGTCTTCGTAAGTGAAGGAATGGCGATTTAAAAGAGAGGGGGGCTGAATGAGCCCCCCCCAGTCTTCTAGTAGCTCAAAAAGCCCAGTCTGGATAGGGTTAATTCAGCTAGAGCCAGAAAGTTCCCACTGTTTCCCTCATCATCAGAGGTATTCTCACAATGACCCCTGAAAGGTAAACCTTGCTTTGCTAAACAAACGGTGATCTCAACTAGTCGCTTCTATTCTTCTTGCCTGATTCGACAGTTGTTGACTGATACATGTTTGTGCACAAAAGTTAATGAAATCAACAGTGGAATCGATGTGTCATTGGGATTTCTCATGTTTTTCCCAATTTTTCTTGGGCATCTTTCCAGTTTGAAAAGCCAGTGCGAGTGAAAACCTTCTCTTTATTTCCTTTTCCGAAAAACATGCAAAAATGGCAGAACACAGCGTTCTTGCTGGGAGAATAGGAAATCCAGTTTTGATGTACAGTTTCTTTGCCAATTTTTGAATTGTATCAGCTGTCGTTGAAAGAGCGAAAGTAGGAACCGTGCTTGGACTTTGGAAATGCTTTTCGTAGCATATCTGCTGATTTTGGCTGATTTGCACCATTAAGGATCAATCTTTTCTGCAGAGTTTCGTCCATATTATCTAGATCAAATATTCCTGGATCGGTCATTGCATTAGAATAATCCTGCTGCTCAGAATGGAATTCAGCACCTTGTGTCTCATCCAGAAGTTTTTTCTCAAGTAATGGGCCCATGCCAGTGCTTTCATTTTCCTCGTTATCAGGAGGAGAGAGAGTGATGCTTATATCTGGAAGTTTCCTAGCTTCTTGACTTTCGTTTTGGGTGGATAGTGCACCTTCAACTTCAGGAGGTTCCGCTCTGTCTATTGATGTGTCATCTAAAGGCAAATCACTTATGGACTCAAAACTAGCGGATAATGCACCTAATTGCAGTTTACCGCAAGTTTTCCCATCCTCATTAACAGCTTTGATGGAAAAAGATGAAGAATGTGCCGCCTGTGCAAAAAAGTAACGGTTGTTAAAAAAATTTATGATCATAAATTTCACTAGCAAAGCTACAAATTCCCTCTTTTAATTAAGCAGATTTGCTTCAATTCTAAGATTGTTTCTCAAACAGCAATAAACGTATTTTTGATAAAAGATTTTTCCCAAGGAACTCAACACTCAGAACCCTAAATACTTAGCAAACTCCATTACTTGGAAGATTTCATTGAAGCAACCATATTCCAAGAATCCTTCGCACAGCTTTGCTTTATTTTCAGTTCTTTCCGGCATCATGTTACTCTGGGTCGGGATGTACTTGAAAAACATTGTAAAGGCTTCAAAATAGTTCATTTTGAAATGTTAATGAGGGCACATCGAAGCATAGAACTCTTAAGAAACTTGCAAACGTGCCCAAATATGATGATTTAAGGAACTTTCGGTACTGGCTAAAAGGCTTAGTTTCTTTGAAAAAGAAATACGAGTCTAGCTCTATCAGTTTTTCATCAAACTGGATAAAAGTTTTGGTCAGCTGTTTTTTTAATGGTAAGTTTAATTACATTTGTACCTACCTGGAATGGATTTTCTGGTGCACCAGCCTCCTTGAATGGTATATGCTGATGCTTTTTAGCTCGTTCTGGATGATGTTTCTCGTTATGGCATCTTCGATAGTCGCTAGCATATGTTCTGTGTCACAACAAGCACTCTACTCTCCGACACTTAGGCTTTGGTGGCATTATGACTTTTAGTGATTCGTTTCGTACGGATAATAGCGACGTGAACTAAGAACTTGACTGAAGCTTTGTAACTTCAAAATGATTTTAGCTCGTTTCTAGACGAGTCCTTTATTCGAGGTATCAAACCGGTTGAAACCTGTTTGAAAGAATGTTCTGGAACAGAACTTTGCTTTGCAATGGATTCATCTTTCTCCATCCTTCACCAAACAGACTGGGAAGTCCTTCATTATTTGTTCTTTGCTGACGTGCGAGTCCTTAAATTTCGTAATCAAAATGCATCTGCGTAGTGCGTAGGATGAATGGTTTGGTTGAAATCAGAGAAGAATAAAAACTGAACTATTTCTGCAGTGGTCAAGTAAAGTGACGGTCGATCAACGTCAAGATATCAAAATGGCGGATAAGGGAGATATTCAAATACCCTTTGTTTAATAAAGAAATGTCTTGAATCTCGTCTCTTCGGATCTCTTTGCATCGGACCTAAGGTACAGAAGCGACAATCTGACAGATTGTCGTTCTTTTTGAAGTTCTATATCCGAATTTTTGTTCAGTTTATAAATTTAAGAGCACCTTAGGGCAAAAAGTCTTCTTTCCACTAAAAAAAATGCTTCACACTCCTTTTTTTACCGATAGAAAATCCGAAAATTCTCCGACGAAACGTTAAAATTTCCGAAAATCTGACAATTTTGAAAATAGGGGGCCATGGCACCCCTGCCCCCCTCCCGGCCATGACGCTCCTGTCTAGGGTTGCTAGCAATTGCAATGTGCAGCACAAGTGCTTCAGGCCATGGCATGCGTCCATCAGATATTTTGCTTCTCGAAAGTGATTAAGTCGTTTTAAATCAACAATATTGCGTTTAGCAGGCTGCTTGATCAATATTCTTGAGTTATATGGCCATTAATTACCCCCAAATGCATTTCCTCACCTAACTGTAAAGTTTAAGTTCATTTAACATTAAAATTCAAGTTATAAGGTTAAGTACGGAGATAAATCCTCTGGTTTTGAAGCAACGAGTGATTGTGACTTCCTTTCTCAATAAATCAGCAACCACTTGTCAGATTTTGACAAACTCGGTGCCAAACTCTAAGTTGACATCTCTTCTATTCACAAATCTGAAAAAACAGGAAAGTTAGATTTATTGCTCCTCCACGGTAGCCATTCAAACGGCGCACATATTTTTTTGGGATACCCTGTATGTCCCATAAATTCCCTCTCTTGGTGACCATGCTCCCCCTCCAGCCTCTGGTCTATTACTGCTGCAAGTTAATCATAATTTTACTGTCATCGGCACCTTCCCCAGATAGTGTTGAGGATGCAGCTTGTTCATAAGGGGGTGAAGATGCCTCTTGGCCACCACGAGAGGGGGATGCAAACCCTGGACCAAAGCCTCCAGTAGGCCCTTTCTCTTTCACAAAAAAGTTTGTCTATGACAAAATATGCAATCTTTCCATGTTTCCTTGCATCAAGAAGTTGGGGTACCAATCTGTCACGTTTTTCCAATGTAGGTTGGCTGAGATCAGGCCTCCTTCAAGACAGACTCCTTTTGTTTCCATGACTTAACCCTATCCAGACTAGGGGGGGCACAACATGCCCCCCTACCCCTAGTAAACTTTTCCACACAGCTCGTTGAGTATCTCTAGAAAATAGTCTAGCTTTCTTGTGACTTTTAGTTTCTATCTTTGAGACATCTTTTCATGTCAATTTCAAAAATTTTGACATTAATTCCGGGGGTCAACACATGCTTTTAAATTGAGTGCTCTGCAAAATAAATGCCTTTTAAGTCATAACTTTGGAACCACTGGCTCTATGACAATGAAACAAACATTGCTGAACTCATCTCGAAGCAAGCTTTCATTTGATATATAGTTTATTAATTTTTGTTGACGTCATCAACAACTGGTTGTTGCGCATGGGAACTGACGAAACACCATGTTATGCTTCTTTTTTAGAAAAATGAGTGCCATTATATGATGCAGCAGGTCTTTTTTTTAATGTATATTTAACATTTTTGCTATTTTCAAAAGTAATTTATAATTAATTCTAGACAAAAATCGCTCTTTTTTCATACAAAATAAATAAATGCTGACATCAGCAAAAATATTAATGTTACAAAGCAAAACTTTCAAAATAAAAATAACAAGGATATAATCATTCTATGTTTCAAATATCACATCGGTATATTTTATCAATTTGGAGATACAATGCGACAAAGTACATGTGGTTTTACACCCAAATTAGCAGCATTTGCTGACGTCAGCACTTAATCACGTGACATAAACAAAAACAAATCACATCATCTTGTTTGCCTTATCATGTTTGTTACTTGTGCCAAGTTTCAAGTCTCTAGCGCTTATGATTCTGAGAAAAACTAGGGGGGCACTTTGTGCCCCCCTAGTCTCCCCAGAGTTTCAAAAAGCCTAGTCTGGATAGGGTTAAATTGCTTCATATTTCTTTTGCACATTCCTTTAAATCGATTTGGATGTCTTTGTTTAAATGATTTCTTACTCGTCTTAGATGCCTCTCTTTTATATTGTTTGTCGTTCCTCTAACATATTTCAATTTCACTTTCTTCAACGCTACTCTCAAGTGCACTATTTGGAGTTACATTTGTATCATTTGTTCTTGCTTTTGACATATTTTCACCTTCAAAAGTAGTTCTGGGAATATTACTCGTCTCGATACTTTGCTTCTGTTTCATTTTTTCTCTATGATT
The DNA here is from genome assembly GCA_039566865.1 of Aurelia coerulea. Lineage (NCBI taxonomy): Eukaryota > Metazoa > Cnidaria > Scyphozoa > Semaeostomeae > Ulmaridae > Aurelia > Aurelia coerulea. The sequence goes on along the minus strand of CM076951.1, from coordinate 1,665,877 downwards.
TCTCATATAATGTTTTCTGTTCTGTCTGTTTGATTCAATGATTTCAAAACCCTTGGACACTGAATTATCACACTCCTCAGTACCTTTATTTGATGGAACAGATGCCACTGTAACAGATCGCACTGTTTGATTATTCACAATTTCACTAATTTGACTGTTTCTCTGCGATAACAACAGTGCCATTGCTGGAATTGTGGAAACATAATGTGTTTCATCTATGTGGCCTATAAAAATCGAAGTCATCCATGGAAAAATTGTGCATGGACTAATAATAGTGTATGGTGAATATGCTTCAACTGATTCAGCAATATTAATCGTGATATTGAGAGCATCGGACACAGCCTGCACAATTATATTGTCACACCAAATTCCTAATCTTGACATATTATTTAGT